>OX387245.1:7091951-17091951 GCA_947561735.1 Cenchrus americanus
ATGGTAGCCACTCTCCATCCACAATGACCGATGTCATGGCCAGGGCTTGTCAAACGGAAGGCATTGCATATGGAAACTGGTTGGGCCGGCTCGAGTTCGCTCGATGTGGGTGGGAAAGTGGTATGTCTGTGTGGTGGACGATTACTCTCGCTATGCAAAGGTGTTTTTCTTGGAAGACAAAGGTAGAACTGTTGGTTTTGTTCGAGATGCGATCGTGAGGTTGAAAAACGAGAGGCATGGGAATGCTATTCGAGCCATACAGTAAGTGATAATGGCTCCGAGTTCAAGAACTCTCGTTTTGATGCCTTTTGTCGTGATCTAGGTCTTGAACATCGGTATTCGGCCTTGTGTGCCCCCCTCGAAAATGGAGTTGTGGAAAGGAAAAATCGGACTCTTTGTGAGATCGCATTTGGGGACGATGCTCGATGAGCACGAGGACTCCTAGGAAGTTTTGAGGCAAGGCGGGTCATCTACGGCTTGTCATGTTTCCAACGAGGATTTGTTACGCGACTTTCAAGAAGACACTGTTATGAGCTTATGCATGGTCGGGCACCCAAGGTGAGGTCATTTTTTTCGAGTTTTTGGTACACGCAAATGCTTTATTCTTAGAGGGGAAACTCGACAAGTTTTGAGGCTAGGTCTAGTGATGGGATTTTCTTTGGGTGTGCTAACCATTCCTAGAGAGCCTATAGGGTGCTTAACCTTGAGGCTAACAAAATCATGAGACTTGCGAGGTAACCTTCAACGGGGCTTGTCTTCATGTACCTTCTTAGTTTGAATGTCAAGGGTGATGAGGAGATGGGCGGGGACCTCTTTTGAGAAGGAGAAGGATGAGGGCGTGGAGATGATGATGGAGAGAACCATCTTTAAGGGCGAGTGTGTGCACAACTCGCCTACGACCTACGAAAGGTGGACACGTCTACATCACCCGTCCCCTCATCAAAAGGTGACTAAATGTGACACAAATACCGGTCCCGAGAGGGGCGGCAACGGGGGAATTACAACATGTGGATCGATCTTTTACATCACGGCGACACAGGAAGGCATGGAAGTGCCAACGCTACAAGGAACAACACAAACGCTAACGACCACACTACGTGCTTGGCTTCCATAGCCTCCTCGGAGTACCACACCATGGAAGCTGCCGCGGAGGCCACAGGTGGACAGGCACGGTTGGGTGTAGGGCGGCCCGACCTACTCGACGTCTTCGGGAATGTAATCGGGATCCTCCTGCGAAAAATAGTTAGTAAAATAAGGGTGAGCACATACGTACTCGGCAAATCCAACCCCCACCCACGGAGAGAGTATATAAGTAGAATCATGCATAGAGTATACCAAGGATCGAGTTAAGGTTCATTTTGCAAACTTACACATGCGAGGGTTCATTTCAAAAAGGTTTTCGCAAATCATTTTTCATAACCGAGGTGACTCAATTGTTTTGGGAAAACCTTTGTGGAACTACCAAACTCCCCATAGCGATAGCCCCGGGCTGACCACACACTTCACCGGAAAACAACTCACACGAAAACATCCCAAACCCAAACACTAGTTTTTGTGACCACACGTGACTCGTCCAAATACGAGTGGACACGGCGAGTATTCGAATAGGTTTGACACTTTCTGCCGGAGGTTGTCTGACTTTACCCACAGAGGCGGGTACGAGTCACCACGGACACCTTAGTGCGAGAACCCGGATCCTATCAAAGCCATTACCCACCTTAGCCCCAACCCTACAAGCCACCACGGGAGCAACCAAGGGGTTAGCCCGCATCATCATAGAGTACCTCACCGGAAACGCTGGGCCTACCTCCTTGATCTCCCGCCGCTCACCGCACACCGGACTGGCAGAGCCGATTAACTAGTGGGGTTTATGCTAAGCGGGTGCCATACAACGGTGCGGGGGTATGGTTGTATGATCATTTGGGTCGGGTGAGATGTCACGCAACCTTAGGTCCTTAATTGACAAGATGGACAACTCCCAACACGCTCAGACACACGGTACGAGCTCATTAATAATAACGACACACACATCATCCGAGTCTACCCGATTCTTTACTCATTTTCCAAACATATCCCATTCCATTTTAAAGCACTCACTCATTTGAGAAAGCACTCACCGCAGCGGCCAAGCACTCATTTAGAACAAAACAAGGGTTGATCATAGTAATCAAGGGTGGCTATCCTACCATGTTTTTGCGGTAAAACAATATGCAATTTATAAAACGGGTATAGGGTTATGTTTATAAAATACGAGATAAACACCATCGAAGGATGAGATTGAACTTGTAGTCTTCGGAAGTCTTCGGGGAGTGCGGCTCGGCGTTCGGGACCTCGGGCTCCTTCTCACAGTGACGTAGAGCTCAGATCTCCGGCTCAAGGTGCCCTAATTCGTCTACTTTCCGTCGGCCTATCGCGCACACACGAGGCAAGCAATCAATCAATATAAGCATACACAATTTCTCTAGGTTGAGCTCACGGAAGGTAATTAAATAAAAATAGGGGAAATAAATATTATGTAGGGGTTTTTTGGGTGACGGACGGGTGGCGGTGGGCCTGTCGCTGCGGGTGTGAGGAAGGTTGGGCGCGATTTGGATTAAAATCGCGCATGAAATATTCGGGTTAAAGGAGGTGTTTAGGGTTAATTAGGGGTACATTGGTATTTTATTATAAAAGAAAAAGGGCCTAATTATAATATTTAAACCTAGCGGGGTGTTACTAAATAGTCCGGGGCATAATTGTAAAGGAACGGGGTTGTTTTTGTGGTTTAATTTAAAACTTATGTAAGTGCATTTTGAAAGAAAAGAGTGAGGGAAATAGAGGGGTCAATTTTGGATAAGTGGGAAAAGGGCGGGGGGGGTATGGTCAAAATGCCCTTCTTCTTCCTCCCTCCCTCACGACACGGGCGCCTTCGAGAGACGGGGAGGCGGCGGAAGTGGAAGGGGGAGGGCGCCGGCGACCGAGGGTGCACGGCGGCCGGCGGGAAGTGGGGGCGAGCGAAGAGAGAGGAGGTCGAGGGCCGCCGTTCCGCTCCTTACCTCGGGGTGAGGTGCTCCGGGAGGGCGGATCGACGGCGGCGGGCGGCGGCCAGGTTATGGTGGTCGGTGGTGTTGGCGGTGCTTGGGCGCGGGCGGGCGAGGGAGGCTTGGTTGGGGTGGTGTGTGGCAAGGTGGGGAGGCCGTTACGACGCACATGAGGCGCGGGAAGGTCGGTTCGGCAGTGATTAAGTGCGGGCTTCGCGGGGCTCCAATGGCCGACGAGGTAGGTTCGGGAAAAATCCCGGCGTGGACTCGGCCCGGCGGGATTCTCGGTCGGTCGCGTCGCGACGAGTTGACCCATCGTGCGGAAACACGCGTAGGCGTGGAGGGAGGCAGATGGGGGAGTGATGGTGGCCGGTTTGGGGGTGATAACTGTTTGCTGGTCTTCGTTTGTCGGAGCAATGGAGAATGCTGGCACTGCGCTGTGGCGCGAGGAGCGCCCCGCAGCGTGCTCGTTGGTGCGAGGAGAGGGGAGGGGCGGCGTTGTGCCGCAGGGGGCGCGCGGGGGGGAGGTCGCGGCCCTCTCGGTCGCGCGTGGGGGAGGGTCGCGGTCGGGCACGGCCGGCGCCGGGAGAAGGAAAAAAAAAGGGGGGAAGAAAACGAAAGGAAGAAAGAAAAAGGGGAGAAAAAGGAAGAAAAGAAAAGGGGGCGAGAAATAGGAAGAGAAAAGAAAATAGAAAAATAGGAAAAGAAATTGGAAAAGAGTTTTTTGAAAAATTAAGGAGAATTTCTCGGGAAATTAGAGGAAAGGTTTTTGTGGGTTCTCGATTTTTCGGGAGCGTAGAGCGTAAATTCGGGACGGCGGTGATGGTGGCGGGCGGTCGGCGGGACCGCGGCATGCGCGGGATTCCGGCGTGGTGGCGGCGCCGCCGGCGAGGCGGCACGCGTGGGTGATGGCCGGTGCGAGAGATGCGGCGGGGGATTTGCGGCAGGCGCGCGGGGGTGAGAGAGGGAGAAAGGTGACGAAGGGGGGGTTTTGGATGAGCTCGAATGAGAAGGATTTTGAAAACACACGTGATTTATTAGGTGATTTATTAGGAGCTAAAAACGCGGCGTTACAAGCCTACCCCACTTAAAATGAATCTCGTGCTCGGGGTCCATTGGGAAAGACTTCGAACGGTGAGAATTCTTTCTTCGAGCGCGTCCTCTCGTTCTCCCACGTGGCTTCTTCTACTACGTACCTCCAAGTGAACTGCGCACATGCCGTACTTCGATGTTCTTGTTCTTTTGAGTATTGTCCAAAATCTTGACGGGCACTTCACGGTACCTAAGGTACAGTGTAGATCGATGGTCTCTACCGTGCCCAACGCCGCCCCGAGGACCTTCAAACATCGGCGTCGCTCGGAGATATGTAACAGCGATTGTATGTCGACATCTCTTACAGTAGCTCCAGCGAGTCCGCTGCTTGCTCAGACCCCTCTTTAGTACTTTATACGGTCCAATATGCGCAGAAAGGCCAACTTTCGTGCACCGAAATCTCGAGTCCCCCGGATAGGTGAAACCTTGAGGTAGCGAAATCTCAAAGGTCAAAGCTTGCTTCACGCCTCTTCTTGTACGCGTAGCTCTTTGTCGGGATTGGGCGGCTTTCAACTTTTCTCGGATGTCGGCTACTCGCTCTTGACCTTCCTTTATAAGTGCGGGCCCAACCGAGCACGTTCTCCTACTCGACCACATCGGGGGTGTCCTACATTTCCTCTAGTATAGTGCTTCGAACGGTGACATTCCTAGGCTTGCTTGATAGCGGGTGTTGTAGGAAGAGGTACGCATGGTAGGCTACGATTTGATCTTTGCCATATGTGAGGACGCATGCTCTCAGCATGTCTTCCAAAATTTGATTCACCCGCACCTTTCGGTGCGTAAGGGTACGTACGAAGGGGGAAACGATGCAGTTAGTCGAAATCAAGCTTGGTACCCATGGCTTTATGCGGGCTTTCCGGAGCCTAAAGGTGGGGCGGGTCCCTCTATCTGAGGACTATTCGCACCCAAACTTGCTCGGCCTGGGACTAGGCTATATTCTCTCTATGCCAGAGTTTTGCAAACTGTCTCGCCACCACCAGTAGGTAAAAGTACGGAAAGGTAGTAGGCGACTTTGGTGAGTCGGTCCCAACTGTCACCCATGTAGAGTCATGTCCCTTTTGAGTCTTTGGCAACCCTACTACGAAATCCATGCCTATTTCGTCTCCATTTCCACTCTGAGAGATTGACAAAAGTTAACATGATCCTGCGGGTTTACGATGTTAAGAGCTTTGATTCTGCAGCCAGTGTCTGCGGTGGGAGAACGGCAGAAGCAATGTCTACTTTCATCCCATTCCACCAATACTTCGTTTTAAGTCCATGTACATCTTGGTGGATCCGGGTGAATGGAATATGCCGAGTTGTGGGCCTCATCCACGTGATGGTGTCGAAAATCTCCACCTTCGAGACGCATATCCTATTCTTATACCACAGTGTGCCTTGATCATCCACTCTAAAATCGAGGGCCTTGTTCTCTCCCGTATGCTTGCGGATCCTTCCATGATTCTCGTCGGTTTCTTGGGCCTTACGGATCTTCTCCTCTAGGAGTGAGAGTGAACACTCAGGTAGGCGGTGATAGCCTTGGGGAACAATGTGCCGTTAAGTCGCGCCATCTCCTCTTTTATTCAGGCACTCTTGAGTCCTTTTTTGCCTTCTCGTAGGATTTGCAGCCAGGGCATCTTTGCTTACTACATTGGCTTTCCCTGGGTGGTAGTGAATCTCTAGGTTATGTCTTTAACCTTTTCTAGCCACCTTCTTTGCCTTAGGTTCGAGTCGGTACAGGTGAAGATATATTTAGACTCTTGTGAGTCGCGATTATGTAGATTTCACACTTGTTCCCAATCGAGGTAGTGTCTCCGGATCTTAAGGGCATGCACTACGACTACAAACTCGGATCATGGGTGGGATAATTACGCTCCCGCAGGGTTTTTTGGTGACGGAAGCATATGCCACTACCTTCCCATCTTGCATAAAGAACACATCCCAACCCTTGTCGGGAGGCGTCGCAATATACGACAAAATCCCGTTGAATGTACGGCAAGGTCGGGACGCGGGGGCCGTGGTCAATCTTTTCTTCAACTCTGGAAACTCCTCTCACATGACTCGGCCAGTTGAACTTCTTCTCCTTCTTAAGTAACTTTCTGTCATGGGGTGGGCAATCTTGGAGAATCCTTAGATAAACCTGCGGTAGTACCACTGCTAAACCAAGGAAGCCGATCTCGCTGCCGTTGGTCGGTTGTTGCGGTTGGAAGAATGTTTCAACTTTCTCGGGGTCTACGGCTACTCCTTCAGCGGTGAGAATATGCCCCAAGGAAAGATATTTTCTCTAGCCAAAATTCACACTTGCTGAACTTGGCGTACGGCTTGTGTGCCCTCTTTCCCCAAACACTACCGAAGATGCTTGCTCCCATGTCCCTCCACGCTCTTGGAGTAAACAAGTATGTCGTCAATAAAGACTACGGGAAACTTGTCTAGTTCTTCCATGAACACCTTATTCATGAGGTTCATGAAGTATCTTTGGTGCATTGGTGAGTCAGAAGGACATCACTGTGAACCCTCTTGCCCCATTAGCGAGTGGCAAAGGCGGTATTGGGGATGTCACTCTCCCTAATCTTGAGTTGGCGGCATCCTGACCTTCCATTCACCTTTGAAAAATACTTGGCTCCCTTCAGTGGTCAAAACGGATCATCCATTCCCTTGGGGAGGAAGGCTACTTCTTTTTGATAGTGACCTCGTACGACCGAGCGATAGGCCACGCCATCCTCATGCTCTTATCCTTCTTTTCCACAAAAGCACCTTGGCTCCCCATGGTGTTGAGTCTCGGTCTGATGTGCCCACTTCGCTAGAACTCCTTAGCGCTCCCTTCTATTCCGCCAACTCGGGGGTTGCCATCCTACACGGTCTCTTGGCTTTGGGAGAGGCCCCGGGATAGGGTCGATCAACTTAATGTATTCATCCCTAGCCGGGGTGGTATATTTCAGGGAGTTCTTTGGGGAACACATCTGGGTTATCTCTCGCACTCCTCGGGACCATCCTCCCCATGGACTTGGCTTCCATGTTGAAAACTCCTTATGTCCCGCTGTGTCCTCGAGTGTGGCAGTCACTTAGATCCGTCGGGTTGGTTAGGTGCACTACTTTATTGACGAAAACTTATAAGGTCATGGTGTTGGCTTAACACGGTCCATCCCAAGGGATCACATCTATCCCCCTTGGACTTCAGTACTACCAGTCCCTAGGAACTCTACCCCAATTGAAATGGTCCTTACAGGGGGCATCCCAGTTGACACTTAATGTCACCTCCGGCATTCGAGTTAATAGGGGTGCTTTGAGAAGTCATTGTAGGTATGCTATGTTTTCTACAAAACTTGAGGATAGGAATGAGTGTGATGCTCCCGAATCAAATAGTATGGTAGCCAAGGCAAGCCGACCCGAAGAACTCCTGAGCACTACGCCTTGGCTTCTCGTGCCTCCGCGCATTGATGTGGTTGACTCGGAGCTCGTCCATCGACCTTCGGGCCGCCTCATTCGCTAGTTTTGTTGTTGTTGCCGGTTGTTGTTGCTGCGTACCGGCATCTGGTTGGCTCCGGACACTAGTGGCCTTGGCCGTTCACCAAGTTGGAGTAGGTGGTAGTGGTTGGCTTTTTGGCATACGTGCAATTGGCGATGAAGTGTCGGTTTCTCGGCGGTCGAAACACACCCGGGTGCTGGCTGTTGTTGCTGGCGGTGATCAACGCGGTGCTGTTCTATGGGAGGCTTCATGGCACTCTAGTTGTTGTGGGTTTGAAGGGCGGGTTCGGGGCCTTGCGAGCCCGTGGCTTGGGATTGGGTCTGATTGCATGGGAGCTTGGAACACGGACATTCGTGCCCAAAGTTTCTCGGCCTCTCGGGGTAGCTCTTCTTTGCTTGGCCTTGTGCTCCATAAACTTGCGCTTGTTTTCCTTCTTCTCTTCGGCCCTCGCTCTTTACGTGAGTATTGCCATGTTCATGAGGGTGTTGAAGTCGGGTAGATCGAGAGGGAGCGGGGGTCCTTAAGTTCGAGTCAGCCCTTCTTGAACATTTCTTGTTTCTTGGAATCTTTGTCCACTTCCTCGTGGGCACCGCAAGCCCGTTCTATGAACGCGTACGTGTACTCTTCCACGGACATGTTGTCCTTGGCGGAGTTCACGAACTCACCCGCCTTCCCGCTTCGAGGTGGCTTCGGGATGTGGTAGCGGCGGAACTCTTCCACGAATTCATCCCGGGGTGATAGCGGAGGGATCCTTGGGCGCAGCCGCCGTAGTTTCCCACCAGGCTAGGGTTGTCCTAGTGGGGGTGAGCGCCGAGAGAACTAGCCGCGGTCCTCACTTGAAGGGCTCTAGTTCCCTCGGAGTGGCTCTCGGCAAGACATCAGACCAAAGGATTCTGACCCGCCAAAGTGGGCGGCTTCGTCCGAGGAACTACATCAGAATTCTCGTTCATGCCCCGTAGCTTCGGGTCTTGGGCGGTTGACAAGCGTTGAAAATGGCCTCCATCAGGACAGTCTGATTGGCAATAAAACTTGTTCCAAGTCAATAGGAGGGGGTGGCGGCGGCGGGACCACGTTCTCTCCCTCCATCTTCGTCTTGGTTAGCTACCTGGTGGTGAAGACGCTCCCTCCCGGACGGCTTGCGATCCTTAAAGATCCGATCGGCCGGGGCCTTGGTGGGTCCTGACAGGGCGCCTGGAAACCATACGGGAGCGGGTTTTCTAAGAGATCTAGCTTTTATGTGATGTTTAAGTGGATTATATCGGATTTCTTTTTTGAAAGGGCGGTCTATGGCAGGCAAGCACACAATCAAGCACATAGCAAACAAGCAAGCACAAACAAGTTTTGACTTACAACCAGTGAGGAGGATACATCCCGACTATGCGACCGACGCTACGCGAACACACTACACGACTCGGGGCGGAAGAACTAAGGGTACGACTTCGACCGGTACGGCTTCATTCCCGGGGCAAGTCACGGGGTATGCTACTCGCGAGGAGAGCCACCTTCCGGGTCGAGTGCTCTTCCGACGGAATGAGCGACTCGTCATCATTCTCGCCTTCGGGGTTTCCATTTTCCGGGGTCGTGCTTGCGGCTTCGGCGGCCGTCGTCGGGGGTTCGGTGACTATTGGTGGTGGCGGCGGGACTCCGATGGTTCCTCCTCCCCCCATCCTACGGGGTGTTCCCGGGAGGGACTTGAGCTTCTCCAATGGCCGGAACGGGTGTTCCACCGCTCGGTCCATTCTTGCATGCGTTGGTCCCGGGATTCGCCCAAGGCTTTCTTGGGCAAACGGCTTCACCGCTATGGCGGCGCGGTCCTTGCTTCTGCTTGAGCCACTCGGACTTGGTGCATCCTCACTGTGACTTCAGCTTGCTCGGCCCGACTGATTTGCTCCTCAAGTGCTTGGCTTGGTCATCGAAGAGCTTATCCAGGGAGACAAGGTAGGCGACTACGTGGTACAACAGTCTTCTTGGTAGCGGCGTCGTGCCGTGTTTCTGTTAACACCAAAATTTGGTAAGGGAGCCCGACTCGTGGGTCCCGGTCTCGATGAGGAGTCCGTCCGTGGAAGGAAAGATCTCTTCACCGTATTCGGTAAGGAGATCTACGGTCGGCTATCTGCTCCCGTTCGGCAAAGGAACAAGAGAGCCGATTTTGCGGGATTGGATGGTGACGTGGCTCGCGTAAAGGGCGAATGGATAGATAGGCGATCAAAGCTTAGAGATAAGTTAGGCAGCAAATCCATTCGAGATTGTACTTGGGGCAGTATAAATATGAGCCCTGAATGTATGTAAAGAGGACAATCATTCTTCAATACAAACCGGCCTTACGCCAAACCCTAGAGTCCTTTTGTCGTGTCGTCGAGTTCTTCGAGAGGGTTCATCGATCCGTCGACCTCCGTGAGTACGGGCAACCTTGTATCATGTCCAGTATCATGCGGTGGATTTAGATCTGATGCAAGTAGTCTTGTTACCATGCTTCGTGTCATGCGGTAGATTCAAGCTTGGTTCAAGAAGGTTTCTTGTTAGGTCATGAGCCATGCGGGAGGCTAAGATCTAGCTTGAAGCTAGTTATCGGCTCTATTGGATTTTGGCAAGATCCAATAGATTCATTAAGTTACCCCGTGTTACTTTGAGTTTTTACTTTATGTTTAAATTCACGTAACACTTTTGCCCAATCTAGATGGGTTTGGATCGGTTCTACCTCTTTTATGGTCCTTGTTCGAGTAGGTTTCAAGTTTTAACGTGTGGATCATGTGCTCGGGAAGCCGAAACCGAATCAATCTAGATTGTTACGTGTTGCGGGTTCAAGCTTACCAATGTCGGTATAAATCTTGAAAGACCGAGTATCATGCTGTAGATGCGGGTTTTTGGGTTGCTTTGGAGCTAGTCATCCTGGATTAGATCTCAAATCAACTCGATAGATTTATTCACTTGGTAATGTTCGTTCCTTCTTCATGGACCGAATCGGGGCATTCAAATTCGTATTCGGTTATGTTTCTTCACGAGTGGAACACGTGCGTAATTCATGCTTTAAATAATGTGTGCTTTCAGCTTTCCATATTTAGATTGTATCATGCGGTGGATAGATCTATTTGTGGAAAGTGGTGCGGCCTTCCATGCAAATTGTATCATGCGGTGGATAGATTTGTTTGATATCGTACCCGACGGGTTTTAGAGTACCTAGACATGCGGTAGACTAGTGCTTTGGATCTATGCATGCTTCTTTATTACATGATTATGTTCGTGCTTTACTTTATTCATTTTATTTAATGTTGGTTATCATGGGGATCGGTCATAATCTCGTGTGCATGTATCTTTTTGACCAAACAAAAGACCGATTGCCGTCATGCTTACGTCATTCATTGAGGAAGATGATTTTCCTTTTATAAGTTCCCGAATAGTTTCGAGTTCATTGGCAAATAGCTTTCCATAGCTATGTGTCATCTCATGTGGCTTCTTAGCCGTAAATATGGAACCGTCCGGTACCACCCGCAAGTTCCAAGTTTTGGTATTCTAATTGCTTTATCTTTTGTTAATTTTCGGGAAAAATTGACCGGCACGTCTTGTTACTCTTTGCGCGTGTGAAGCCGACTTTTTCGGCTTGCTGTGTGTTTGGCGCCGGTGCACGTTTTGCGTCAACACACTTTTTGGCACGCCCGGGGGGACCCGCAATGAATAGATCAAGATGCCCGACATCGCGAGACATCATGGACGTCAACCTTGAGGATCTCTCTCCGAGCAGCGGCGGGAGCCTACCGAGACGCCATAGACCAGTTCCGGCAAAATGCTCGTCGTCCTTCAAGAAAATAGAAGTAGGCCCCGTACTCTTTCTGAAGAACGAGATGCCCAGGTGTTCTTTGCTGGGGAGAGCGATACCACGGCTCAAGGATAAAGAGGAGTGTATGCGAGTATTCCAGGACTGCGTACTACATGCCGAGCAAGCACAACAAAGCTTTCCTCGGTGCGCTCCGGCGAGATGATGGTGGCCGAGTCTTTGGCCCACGCATGGAACAAGCATTTGGAAGAAGGCACCCGTCCAAGGGGCACCGTGGAGCCGGGGCGAGTCAAGCTCTCAACCACCATGACGGAGCCACCACATCCGTTCCCTCCTCCTCAAGCTGCGGAAGTCCAAGCGCGCTCCAGCCCTCCTCCCTCAAGGTGCCGGGGGTCGGCCGACCCGGCCCCCCCACTACACACCTCGTGAGGACGACCCAATCCAACGACCACCGCCAGGCAAAGACGGTAAAACCCGCGCAATGTGCCGAATCCGTACCAACTTACGTACGGGGAACTAGCGTTCGGCTCGCTTTGGAGCTCCCCTCCCCGCCACAGGATTGCTCCGCAAACAGCAGTCACAGAGGAATTTATACGGCGGAGGCTACCATGAGGTGGGAAACTACGGGGCATTTGACGCCCTTCCGCATCCGGGGATAACGCGCCGGTTGTGCGCGCAAGAGGACGATGCTCGGCACGGAAGATGGTCGAGTTGATGCAAAATCAGTTCGGCCTCAAGCCAAAAATGCAAGGACTCGCCTACAAGGCGAGCGTTCCCTGAGTGGTACTACAACGTGCTCCTTCCACCAAGGATGAAGCCGCCGACGGAGTTCACGAAATTTTCAAGCAGGGCGACACGAGCACGGTGGAGCACATCGCTCAGTTACCTCATGCAGCTCGGGGAATGCTCGAGCCGAGGAAACATTCAGTGGTCCGCTCTTCCCCGCATCAGCGACAGTCCAGCATTCCAATGGTTCTCGTCCCTACCCCCCGAGTCGGGGAGCGAGATGGAAGGACCTAGAGCGGAAATTCCACGCTCATTATTTCGTTGCGCTCGGAGAAGAAGCCGATCGACCTTGCCACCCCGAATCGAGGCACAAGCCGAGACGTCGTTAGAGTTTCTCGGGAGATTCGGGGAGGTTAAAGGCATGTGCTTCTCGCTCAACTTGCTAGATGACCATTGGGCGATATGGCCGTCGCGGATGCCGCCGGCCGTACGTGAGAAATTGTTCGGGATGGAGTTTGAAAACCCGGGGCCGACCGTCGCCGTAGGCTATCACCGATGAGCAACCAAGCGTATGGCTTCAAGAAGGATGCAAAGTTTGGCAAGAAAGCATGATGTCGTTGACATCTACAACCAGGTCTTAGGACAAGGCTGATCTGTTCGAGGATTCCCGATGATGAATTGGATGTGGCCGCAAACTCGAGATCATGTGGGGGAAAGAGCCTTTGACGAATGAATCGCCGGGTCAAACGGACCAAGGGCACCTACGATTTTGATATCACGAAGGCCGACAAACCGTTTGAGCTCTTAGTAAAGGAAGGCCGAATCAAGCCGCCCGAGGGGCATTCCATGCTTCGGCCCGATGGAGTTAAGGGGAAACGTTACCGTGGCTTCCACGAGAGGGATTCGCACTCCATCAACGATTGCGGTGGTCTTCAGATGAGGATCCGAGGCCATCCGTGAAGGGCACCTTAAGTTCGACAACAAGATGAAGGATGGCCACCCCTTCCCTCGAGAACATGGTGGGCTTCTCTGTCCAACATGGTGACGCCGAGGAGAAGGGAAAGGTCAAAGTCTTGACCTCCCCGTGGCTAGACAGATGGAGCAAAGGACCCGAGCGTCAAGTAACTCCGGAACAAAAAAGTGCATGGAGAAGCCCCCGCATTCTCGTGGAGTCACATCGAAATCGGGGAGTCATCCGCAGCCCAGCCCTGGGGGACCACGCGCATCCTCTCAAATGGCGGCGCCGCTGCATGGAGAAAGAGCGCTACCGTAAGCGACGCTACGAGGAGGAGAAGCGCGAGCCGAAGAAGAAGCACACGGAAGGGACCAGGAGTACATACGCGCGAGCAGGAGCGCGCGCGCGGGGATGTGCCTTCTTCGAGCATTGCGGGAATGAGGGTTTGAAGCCGCCCACGCCGAGGAACCGCCCCGAGTGCGCGGGAGGTATGCTGAGTACAGGCAAGAGACTGCCAATCGCCGATCCGTCCATGAGAGAATTGGAAGGATCCACCCTAACGGGGATTGCCGCCAAATAATTGAAGTCATCGATCATCCTAGGAAGCGGCAAGCCGACCTCAAGTGGGCTGATCAAGAGGGGGATGAAGACGACTACGTCTGGCAAAAGGAGTAATGGTGCCCGCCCGACCCGAGGAGAAGCGGAAGAGACGGGTCCGGCCGCTGAGGAACCGCGAGCCGAGGCAAGGCCGGGATCCGGACAAGGCAAGTGTGTGGCGCCCAAGGATCACTCCGAAGTCAAAGCGTTCGGCTCCAACATGCATGGTATACTTTCCGCCGAACGGTTCATGGCTCCCGCTAACCAGGTTGTGCAGAGGAAGCGCCCCTAGATGACGAGTGTGTCGAGGGGATGATGGCGCAATTGGTACCGGCCAAGCAGGCAACTCGACAAACCGGCCAAGAATCGACATATGAGGCCGCCGTACTTAAGAGGATACGTCAATGGCAAACCATTGACCAAGATGTTTGTCGACCTGCGGAGCGGGCATCAACGTAATGCCGTACACCACCTTCGAGAAACTTGGCATGGGCCCGAGCGATCCGACGCCTACAAAGATAATACCGAATGATTTCGCCGGGAATCCTTCGGATACCAAGGGGTGCGCTCACGTGGATTTGATGATCGGATCCAAGAAGTCGCTCACTACCTTCTTTGTCATCGAAGGTAAAGGAGCCTACGCCCGGCGTTGCTTGGGCGGGACCCGGATTCATGCCAACCTTGCGCCCCATCCACCATGCATCAGACTTATCCGATGGGTGGATGATGAGATTGAGGTCGTCTGTGCGGATGACTCCGTGAGCGTAGCGAACATGGAACCGACTTTCCGGGGAATACCAAGGCATTGATTGTTTCTCGTGGAAAGACGGGGAGAAGGTCCCCCGTTGAACCCGGCAAAGAAAGTGATCAACAGCCGATTCAAGCAGTCGGCTCTTATAGCAATTTTTAATGGAGAACCCCGTAGATGGCACTGATGGCAAGTTGGGGCGAGGATTCATGTCGGCTGATAAATTAGAAGAGGTTGACATTGGAAGCGGTGATAAGCCAAGGCCGACGTTCATCAGCGCAAACTTGCAGCCAGATTTCAGGGGGGAATTAATTAAGCTTCTCAAAGAATACAAGGATTGCTTCGCCTGGGATTATTCGGAGATGCCTGGATTGGATCGTTCCATCGTCGAGCATCGGTTGCCAATCAAATCTGGTTTCAAACCATACAAGCAACCACCCCGGAAAATCTACAAGGATGAGGTATTGGCCGATGTGAAGAAGGAAGTTGAAAGATTACTTGATGCAAACTTCGTTCGGCCATGCAGATACGCGGAGTGGATTTCTAACATTGTCCCCGTATACAAGAAGAATGGAAAAATGAGGGTCCATAGATTTCGTGGGGACTCGAACGAGCTACTCCGATGGACGGTTACGCAATGCCTATTGCCGATTTGCCGATTGACACCGCAAATTCGGACACAAGGTGGTAAGTTTCATGGATGGCAACGCGGGGTACAACCAAATATTCATGGCAATAGAGGATATATCAAAGACGGCCTTCGATGTCCCGGTCATATAGGCTCGTTTGAGTGGATAGTCATGACATTTGGGTTAAAGAATGCGTGCAACTTATCGAGCGGGCCATGAATTACATTTTTCACGAGTTGATCGGCAAAATTGTGGAAATCTACATTGATGACGTGGTAATCAAGTCCCTAAGTCATGACACGCACTTGGAGGATGTAAAGAGGACCCTAGAGTGCACCGGAAGCATGGCCTCGAAGATGAATCCAAACAAGTGCGCTTTTGGGGTATCACTCGGAGAGTTCTTGGGATTTCTAGTCCACGAGGGGGAATCAAAGTTGGCAAGAAGAGCATGAAGGCCATTGATGAAGTTGTTCCTCCAACTAATCTCAAGGAGTTACAATCACTGCTCGGCAAAATCAATTTCGTGAGAAGATTCATTTCAAATTTGTCACAAAAGGTTTTGCCATTCTCTCCACTGTTGAAGCTAAAGAAAGATCAGAAGTTCACATGGGGCGACGAACAACAAAAGGCTTTCGATGAGATCAAGCAGTACATGAAGGAGCCACCGGTGTTGGTTCCTCCTCAGCTGGATAAGCCTTTCAAGTTGTACGTGGCGGCCGATACCCAAACCATTGGATCGGCCCTTATTCAAGAATTTGAAGGAAAGGAGCGGGTAGTAGCATATCTTAGCCGAAAATTACTTGACCCCGAAACCGGTGTATTCGGTACGTAGAGAAGCCGTGTCTTTGCGTGTACTACGTGTACAAAGTTTCGGCACTACCCGTTGAATGCCGAATGCACCGTGTATTCCAAGTTTGATGTGATAAAACATATGTTATCTATGCCAATTTTGAACGGCAAGATTGGCAAGTGGATTTTAGCTTTATCGTAGTTCGAGTTGAAGTTCGAGTCGGCAAAGGCCATCAAAGGTCGATCATTGCCGATTTTATAACCGAACATCGCGATCCGTCAATTAATTTACTTGAAATTACCCCCTGGGCTTTATTTTTTGATGGATCGTCATGTGGTAAAGGTGGGGGAGTAGGGATCCTACTAATTTCACCTAGGGGTGAGATGTTTGAATTCGCCATCCCTATACGTACCCAACCGTTACAAACAACCAAAGCCGAGTACGAGGCACTACTTCGAGGGCTTCGGTATTTGAGAGAAGCCGGGCCGTTTCGGTTGAAGTTTACGGAGATTCGAGCTAGTGATCAAGCAATTGAACGGCCAATACGAGTGCAAAAGCGAAGCGTTAAGGAGTTACTATGAAGAGTGCAGGGGAAATCTTGAAGAGCTTCCCATTGGTAACTCTACAAAGATATTCCTAGGGAACACAATGAAGAAGCAAACAAGCTCGGCTCAAAGTGCCTCCGGTTACAAAGAGAGTCAAGAAGCGTTTACCGCAGAGGTATGTGCACTAGGGACGGGTCTCGCGAAGGTGATTGGAGGAAAGAGATCGTTGATTACTTGAAGGATCCATCCCGAAAGGTCTCTAGGAAGCTCGTGTACAAGGCCATAAAATTCGTTCTTCTCGGATGACAATTTATTCTATAAATCATTGGATGGAGTATTGCGTTGCGATGCCCGGGTCCGGAAGAAGCCAAGAGCATGATGAGCGAGGTGCACGATGGGATATGTGGAGCACACCCGCCGGCCTACCGTATGAAATGGGTTATTAGACAAGTCGGGTGTTTTTGGCCGACGATATTAGAGGATTGCTTTGAGTATTACAAGGGGTGTCAAGATTGCCGAGGTTTGGAAATATTCAAAGGGTCCACGCGTCGGCATTGAATCCCATCATCAAGCCATGGCCATTCAAGTGGGGCGGGGAATAGACTTGATTGGCCAAATTAATCCACCATCTAACAAGGGGCATAAGTTCGTGTTTTTGGCTACAGATTATTTTACTAAATGGGTTGAGGCGATCCCACCGAAGAAGGTGACATCGGAAAACATGGTTGGATTTGTCAATGAGCACATCATCTATCGGTTTGGAATCCCTCGGACTATCACCACCGATCAAGGGGCACAATTCGTGTCACTGGAGTTCAGAGAGTTTGCCGAAAGCATGGGGATTAAATTATTTAACTCTTCTCCTTATTATGCCCAAGCTAATGGTCAAGCGAGGCTTCTAACAAAATCATGATCAAGCGATACAAAAGAAGATCGACCGAAGTCAAGAAGGTGGCATTCGGCAATCGGTGAGGCACCGTGGGCTTACCGAATGGCCCCCCATGGAGCTACAAAAACTTCTCCTTACGAATTGGTTTATGGGCATCACGCGGTTCTACCGTGGGAAGTGCAACCGATTCAAGGAGGGTTGTGCTACGTAAAGATTTGAGCTCAAAGGATTACAAGTGGTCTAATGATGGACGAGCTAGAGGACTTACACATGATCCGTCTTAGAGCCTTGGAAAACATCGAGAAAAACAAGCCGCGGGTTGCCAAGTACTATAACAAGAAGGTAAAGGTCGTGCAATTCGGGAAGGAGATTTGGTTTGGAAAGCGCTATTGCCGATTGGAACTAAATACAATGAATTCGGCGAATGGTCCCCTAACCGGGGAAGGACCCTTTCGTGTGGTCGGATGCGTCCCCGGTAATGCATATATATTGAAAACTTTGCTAGGAGAGGAATTTTCCGCCGCAATAAATGGAAGATATCCGAAGAAGTATTATCCTAGCATTGAGATCGATCGATGATTACACACATCCGACACGAAACGGCCCGGCGCTCAAGAACGAGGCCGCCTTCGTAACAAAAAAAATCCATAAACGAAGAAATGGCCGCTGCCTAGATGCATTGCCCTTAGCACAAAAACTACATTACAACCGTCTTGCAGGTTTACATCTAACAACCCCGGTGGTCGCATCTTCAAGGAGGTGGGAAGCAAGGGTACCGAGGAAGAAGCGAAAGTATGATTCAATCTTTTCGTTGCTTCTTCGTCGCTCCCTCTTCAGTTGTTCCGAGACCACCGTGACAAGAACTTGGAACGCATGGGGGTGACCATGGTTTGCGGCCTCCACCAAGCTCTCCTGTGCCGTCTTCAAAGTTGTTGTACCGTCGGGAGACATCCGAAAAACGAGAGGAATCGATGTTAGGGGCAAGAAATCCAAATACGAGGCATGAGGTCAAGAAGAGATCGAAACATTTACCCCCTACTAGTGCCTCCAGAGCCATGCGACGCTCGCGTTCGGCTTGGCAATAGGCGGTGATGTCTCCGAGGCCGTGCTCCGTGTGCCGAACACGGCGGCGCGCTGATGGCCGGTCCTCTCGCTCGGGCGTGGCATCTTCGCTTCGAGGGAGGAATCGGAGGAGATGTACTCGGGCACATCTTGGGTCCCGATGATTTCTTCGGGGAGCAAGATCAAGGGCCGAAAAAGGAAAGGAAGAAGAACAAAGTGTTGACAGATTCGATTTGAAAGTGTTCGTGGTTGGAGTCAATTGCGGAACAAAATTACTTTTATCCCGCAATTGAAGGGGCAGTGTTAACACCAAAATTTGGTAAGGAGTCCGACTCGTGGGTCCAAGCTCGATGAGGAGTCCGTTCGGTGGAAGGAAAGATCTCTTCAGTCGTATTCGGAAAGAGATCCGCACGGCTATATGCTCCCCGTTCGGCAAAGGAACAAAGAGAGCTGATTTTGCGGGATTGGATGGTGACGTGGCTCAAGCGTAAAGGGCGAATGGATAGATAGGCGATCAAAGCTTAGAGATAAGTTAGGCAGCAAATCCATTCGAGATTGTACTTCGCAGTATAAATATGAGCCTCGAATGTATGTAAAAGAGGACAATCATTCTTCAATAAAAAACGGCCTTACGCCAAACCCTAGAGTCCTTTTGTCGTGTCGTCGAGTTCTTCGAGAGGGGTTCATCGATCCGTCGACCTCCGTGAGTACGGCAACCTTGTATCATGTCTAGTATCATGCGGTTGATTTAGATCCGATGCAAGTAGTCTTGTTACCATGCTTCGTGTCATGCGGTAGATTCAAGCTTGGTTCAAGAAGGTTTCTTGTTAGGTCATGAGCCATGCGGTAGGCTAAGATCTAGCTTGAAGCTAGTTATCGGCTCTATTGGATTTTGGCAAGATCCAATAGATTCATTAAGTTACCCCCGTGTTACTTTGAGTTTTTACTTTATGTTTAAATTCACGTAACACTTTTGCCCAATCTAGATGGGTTTGGATCAGTTCTACCTCTTTTATGGTCCTTGTTCGAGTAGGTTTCATGTTTTAACGTGTGGATCATGTGCTCTCCGATAGCCGAACCTGAATCGATCTAGATTGTTACATGTTGCGGGTTCAAGCTTACCAATGTCGGTATAAATCTTGAAAGAACTGAGTATCATGCGGTAGATGCAGGTTTTTGGGTTGCTTTGGAGCTAGTCATCCGGTGGATTAGATCTCAAATCAATATGATAGATTTATTCACTTGGTAATGTTCGTTCCTTCTTCATGGACCCCGAATCGGTCCGTTCGGCCGTATTCGGTTATGTTTCTTCACGAGTGGAACACGTGCGTAATTCATGCTTTAAATAATGTGTGCTTTTAGCTTTCCATATTTAGATTGTATCATGCGGTGGATAGATCTATTTGTGGAAAGTGGTGCGGTCTTCATGCAAATTGTATCATGCGGTGGATAGATTTGTTTGATATCGTACCCGACGGGTTTTAGAGTACCTAGACATGCGGTAGACTAGTGCTTTGGATCTATGCATGCTTGTTTATTACATGATTATGTTCGTGCTTTACTTTATTCATTTATTTAATGTTGGTTATCATGGGGGTCGGTCATAATCTCGTGTGCATGTATCTTTGACCAAACAAAGACCGATTGCCGTCATGCTTACGTCATTCATTCGGCAGTATTGATTTTCCTTTTATAAGTTCTTGAATGGTTTCAGTTCATTGGCAAATAGCTTTCCATAGCTATGTGTCATCTCATGTGGCTTCTTAGCCATAAATATGGAACCTGCTCGGTACCACCGGCAAGTTCCAAGTTTTGGTATTTAATCGCTTTATCTTTTGTTAATTTTCGGAAAAATTGACCGGCACGTCTTGTTACTCTTTGCGCGTGTGAAGCCGGCCTTTGTTCGGCTTGTCGTGTGTTTGGCGCGGGTGCACGTTTTGCGTCAACGAGTTCCTCATGCGGGCTTGCCAACCGGGGTTCCGATGGCGGGGGGAAAGTACCTCATTGGTGTGGGGACGAGGTGTTCCTCGTAGATCCGAAGCACAGTAGCGGAGGGCTTTTCGAGGGCCAAGGGGTAGGTGTCTCGTGTCGAAACCCCGTGGCGGTCACGCGCCACGCTCGATGTTGGTGTGGCGGTTGCTTCTAGCGACGGGAGAGGACCACCCTACGCCGAAGAGTGCCAAGTTGCTCGTACTCTCGTTGTAGTACCTAGGGCGCTCAGTGATACCGAGGCGCTCCAGGGAGTTGATAAGAAGGCGAGCAAAACCAGGCTCCTCCTGGCACACGCCTTGGGTCCATCCATCTTCCGCCATCTGAAAACAAAGGTAGAGTTGAACAGGTTGTGGTGGGGTACAAGGGGTGGATAACTTTATTCAGTAACAAAGTTGGGGTACACTCTTCGGGGTACACTTATTATTACTAGGACACAGCTCTAGCCTAAACATCCTAGTCTTATCTTTATGGTGATTCTTCCTCTAGCTGGATGCGACGCTTCTTTGGCAAGTGGTCTTGCTCCAGTATCTCGTCCTCGGTCTGGGTCCCTTTATCCCAATGAGTTTCTTCAGGTTCTTCCTCATCCAAGTCGCCTTCTTCTCCTCTCCTTCTACGTTCCCCGTGGAGCTCATCCCATAGCTTTTTGTGGAACATCTCCGAACGTTCTCTTTCCCTAAGGTAGTCTCGCTCCATGTTGCGTAGCTCAACTTCCGCCATGGTTGTCTTAATCCTTTCCGGCTCTATCCTTTGCTCCGCTCTTTCCGCTTTGTCAACTGCGTTGCTTCGCCTTGCCGGGCTTGCTCCCGGTAGAGGTGGTCTAGGCCATTGAGGTAGATGGATAGGTGGGAAACCGCCTCTTCTCGGGGTCTTCTTCTTCTCGTTCTAACCCTCTCATGCGATCAATCCACGAGCGTCCTCTTCCTCCGAGGGTGGGAAAAATCCCATTGGAGTCCTTTCCGAGGTGCCGCCTATAAACCACTCGTAGATGTCGCAGGCCTTCCGAGCAGCCTTTGGGTAGGTGTCGGCGAAGCAAAACCGTGGCAGGAGACGAACCAAGGTTCTATGTCGGGGTAGAGCGTGCTTCTTCCCACGAAGATCGCAGCCTACATCGAAGGGTGCCGTAGCGTTCGTACTCCCAATAGACGAACTCCGGCGGATCCCTTACTCCGACGCGCTCTAAGCCGAGTAGCAAAGCAGTTAGGGGAGACCGGGGCCGGACGGCGTACTCCTCCGTTCCATTCGGGGTTAGCCATCCGGAATCGTGCAAGGATAAAGGTAAGGATTTGGGAAAAGATGAGCTCAAAGAAAGGAAAGGTTAGAGAGGGCCGCAGGAGGTCTCGTATCCTAGGGGTCGTGTCCTACGACCAACCTACGCGCCGATACCCCCCCGAAGCGTCCCCTCATCGAGGTGACTAAATGTGACACAAATACCGGCCCCGGGAGGTCGGCAACACATTTATTACAACAAGTGGATCAGCCTCTTTATATCACGGCGATACGCAGGGCACGGAAGTGCCAACGCTACAAGGAACAACACAAACGCTAACGACCACACTACGATAGCAAAGGCTTCCATAGCCTCCTCGCAGTACCACACCATGGAAGCTTCGTGGAGGCCCCGGGTACACAGCACGGTTGGGTGTAGGGCAAACGACCTACTCGACGTCTTCGGGAATGTAATCGAGATCCTCCTCTCGAAAAAATAGTTAGTAAAACAAGGGTGAGCACATACGTACTCCAAGAAATCCAACCCCACCCACGGAGGGGCTTATAAGCAGAATCATGCATGGAGTATAACAAGGATCAGGTTAAGGTTCATTTTGCAAACTTACACATGCAGGGGTTCATTTCAAAAAGGTTTTCGCAAATCATTTTTCATAACCAAGGTGACTCAATTGTTTTTAGGAAAACCACTGTGGAACTACCGGACTCCCCATCCGCAGTAGCCCAGGCACACAACCACACACTTCACCCGGAAAGCAACTCACACCGAAACATCCCAAACCCAAACACTAGTTTTTGTGACCACACCGTGACTCGTCCAATACCGTGGACACGGCTATTTGAATAGGTTTGACACTCGCGGAGGTTGTACAACTTTACCCACAAGTAGGGTACCGTCACACGGACACCTTAGTGCCGACACGGATCCTATCAAAGCCATTACCCACCTTAGCTAACCCTACAAGCCACCACAGAGCAACCAAGGGGTTATCCCACGTAATCGTGGCGTACCTCACAAAGAGCGTACCCCTACTCCTTGGTCTCCCGCCGCTCACCCGCACACCGTATGGCAAGTAGATTAACTAGTGGGGTTTATGCTAAGCCGTTGCCACATACAACGGTCGAGTGGTTGTATGATCATTTGGGTCGTGTGAGATGTCACGCAACCCGGTCCTTCACTGACAAGATGGACAACTCCCAACACGCTCAACCACACAAGTACGAGCTCACCCATGCTCCCGACACACACATCCATCCCGTCTACCCAGCTTCTTTACTCATTTTCCAAACATATCCCATTTCCATTTTTAAAGCACTCACTCATTTTGAAAGCACTCACACATTTTTAAAGCACTCATTTAGGCCAAAACAAGGTTCAATCATAGTAATCAAGGGTGGCTATCCTACCATGTTTTTGCGGCAAGAAAACAATATGCAATTTATAAAACGGGTATAGGGTTATGTTTATAAAACTAGGACCAAAGCATGCATCAAAGGATGAGATTGAACTTGCCGTCTTCGAAGTCTTCGGGGAGTGCCGGCTCGGCGTTCGGGACCTCGGGCTCCTTCTCACGCAGTCGGCTCCGATCTCCGGCTCGAGGTACCTTCATTCGTCTACTCCGTCGGCTATAGCGCACACACAGGCAAGCAAGCAATCAATATAAGCATACACAATTTCTCCGGCCGAGCTCGCGGAAGGTAATTAAATAAAATAGGGGAAATAAATATTATTGTGGGGTTTTGGGTGACGGACGGGTGGCGGTGCAACCGCACGGGTGTGAGGAAGGTTGGGCGCGATTTGGATTAAAATCGCGCATGAAATGTCGGGTTAAAGAAGGTGTTTAAGGTTAATTAGAGGCATGTTAGTATTTTATTATAAAAGAAAAGGGCCTAATTATAATATTTAAACCTAGCGGGGGTGTTACTAAGTAGCCCAGGGGTATAATTGTAAAGAGACAGGGTTGTTTTTGTGGTTTAATCTAAAGCATAGGGTCCGTTTTGAAAGAAAGGAGTGAGGGAAATAGAGGGGGGTCGGTCCGGATAAGTGGGAAAAGGGCGGGGGGGGTATGGGCAAAATGCCCTTCTTCTTCCTCCCTCCCTCACAACACAGAACGCGGGAGACGGGGAGGACGACCGTGGGAAGGGGGGGAGGGGCGCCGCGACATGGTGCACGGCGACGGCGCGGGAAGTGGGGCGAAACGAAGAGGAGGTCGAGGGCAACCGATTCCGCTCCTTACCTCGGGGCCGGGGTGCTCCGGAGAGGCGGATCGACGGCGACGGGCGGCGACCGGTTATGGTGGTCGGTGGTGGCGGTGCTTGGGCGCTTGGGAGGCGGGGAGGCTTGGTTGGGGTGGTGTGTGGCGAGGTGGGGAGCCGGTCCGCCCTTTTATAGGCGCGGGAAGGTCGGTTCGGCAAGGATATTTTGAGCTTCGCGGAGCTCCAATGGCCGACAATGGAGGTTCGGGAAAAATCCCGGCGTGGACTCCGCCGGCGGGATTCTCGGTCGATTTGCTCGCCGTGTGAGTTGACCCGTCGTGCGTAGCCGTTGTGGCCGTTGAGGGGAGACCGCCGGGGGAGTGATGGTGGCCGGTTTGGAGGTGATAACTCGCCGCCCGGTCTTCCTTTGTCGAGCAATGGAGGGGGGTGCCTGCCGCCCGCCGTAGGCGCGGGGCCGCCCCTTGGCATGCTCCGGTGGTGCGGAGGAGAGGGGAGGGGCGGCGCCGTTTGCAAGGGGGGCGCAGGGAGAGGTCGCGGCCCTCCCGGTCGCGCGTGGGGGAGGTCGCGGTCGGGCACGGCCCGGCCGCGGGAGGAAGAAGGGGGGGGAAGAAAAAGAAAGGAAGAAAAGAAAAGAAGAAAAGAAAAAGGAGAAATAGGAAGAAAAGAAAAGAAAAGAAAAGAAAAGGAGAAATAGGAAGAGAAAAGAAAATAGAAAAATGGGAAAAGAAATTGGAAAGAGTTTTTGAAAAATTAGGAGAATTTCTCGGGAAATTAGAGGAAGGGTTTTTGTGGGTTCTCCGATTTTTCGGGCGTCGGCGTAAATTCGGGACGGCGGTGATGGTGAGGCGGGCCGGCCGGCGGGACCGCGGCGTGCGCGGGATCCCCGGCGTGGTGGTCGACCGCGCGCCGGGGCGGCACGCGTGGGTGATGGCCCGAGTGGGGGGGGGTGCCGGGCGGGGGATTCGCGGCACGCGCGCCGAGGGTGAGAGAAGGAGAAGGTGACCGGGGTTTTGGATGAGCTCGGCGGGAAAGTTTTGAAAACACGCGTGATTTATTAGGTGATTTATTAGGAGCTAAAAACGCGGGCGTTACAACATCATGGACAACGACGGTGCGACAAGAGGACCGGCGAGAGAAGCCGAAGTTGAGGGGGAGGTAGTCTCGGTGCATGAGGCTCCCCGCAGATTCAAGAAGTGCATCCCCTTTCGAGGATCATTGGGGACATCGACGAACGTACTACGCGGTCAAGGTCTAGAAATTCCTCTCATTTCGCTCATGCTGCATTTGTTGCCACCTTTGAGCCCAAGGACATTGGACATGTTTTATCCGATGCAAACCGGGTCAATTCGTGCAAGAGGAGTTGGAATACTTTGAGAGGAACCGGGGTGTGGGAGTTAGTTGAACCACCTCCAAATTGCCATCCTATAGGAACCAAGTGGGTTTGGAAGAACAAAGAGGGAGAGAATAGGATGGTTGTGAGGAACAAGTTCGTACTTGTTGCTCGGTGGATATAGTCGAGAAGGAGGGGGTCGACTATGAGGATACCTTTGCTCCCGTGGCCCGTCTTGAGGCAATTCGAATCCTTTTAGCCTTTGCCGTGGCTAAAGGGTTTAAGTTGTTTCAAATGGATGTGAAAAGTGCTTTTCCGAATGGAGTCATAGAGGAGGAGGTGTATGTAAAGCGACCACCGGGGTTCGAGAGTGAGAAGTATCCACACGGGGTGTACGAAGTTGAAAAGGGCTCGTATGGGTTGAAACAGCACCCGGGCTTGGTATGGGAGATTGAGAGGTTTTCTGGTGAGCAGAGGGTTTGTGATGGGTACCGTGGATAGGACCTTGTTTCTCCTCAAGCATGGAAATGACTTGTTGATTGTGCAGATATACGTGGATGATATTGTCTTTGGTGGCTCGTCACATAACCTTGTTGCCAAGTTTGCAGATGAGATGAGCAGGGAATTCGAGATGAGCATGATGGGCGAGTTGCAGTACTTTCTCGGGTTGCGGATCAAGCGGTGAAGGACGGAACATTTGTACATCGACCAAGTACACGAAGGACATGTCGAGGAAGTTCCGTATGCAAGATGTGAAGCCTATGTCGACACCCATGGGGAGTACGGCTACTTTGGATGCGGACGAGGACGGAGAACCAGTGGACCGGCGGGAGTACGAGGAGCATGATCGGCTCCCTCCTCTACTTGACGGCGACGAGGCCGACATACGGCTCGGTGTGTGTCCGTGCGCTCGTTTTCGAGCTTCGCCGAGGACATCACATCGACAAGCCGTCAAGAGGATTTTCGTGTACCTACGACCGCCCCTCGGTCTTGGCCTTTGGTATTCTTCCTCCTCGACTCTTTCTCTTCATGGTTTTTCCGATGCGGATTTTGCCGGTTGTCGAGTCGAGAGGAAGTCTACTTCGGTACTTGCCGGCTTCTTGGGTCTTCGTTGGTTTCATGGTCTTCCCTGCGCAAGCCTAGTGTAGCTCGGCCTACCACCGAGGCGAGTATGTTGCGGTCGCGAGTTGTTGTTCCCACCGTTATGGATTTCATACACTTTGAGAGACTTTGGTGAGGAGTGCACCCGCATCCCACTTCTTTGTGATAGCACCGGTGCCATAAGCGTAGCGAAAACCCCGTGCTTCACTCCGGTAACCAAACATATAGATGTGAGGTACCATTTCTTGAGGGACAATGTGGATAAAGGGACCATTGTGTTGAGCCATGTCCCTACCCAAGATCGCCTTGCGGACATTTTCACAAAGCCTCTCGACCAAGCTACATTTGTGCGCTTGCAGGGGGAACTTGGGGTTTGTTGCCCTTTCTAGCCGATTCTTGGGGGATTTCCTTTTTGTACCATATGTATCATACCAGGTTTACTTTGATGTATATACATGCTTTGCTTGATGTATAAACCTTGGTAGGATAGCCATCTTGTCATATATTATGTTGCATTTGTATCATATTGCATTTTAGGATGATGAGCTTCTTTTATATGCCTTATTTGAGTCTCTTTGGCTATTTGTGAGATATTGGTCATATGTGTGGAGAAATGGCTATGTGAGGCTATGCTCTTGGAATATTTGAGATATATATGTTGTGAGATAGCCCTTTTTGAATCAAATGCTAATCTTGACCGAATTTGAGAAAATGTGCTCCACTCATGTGTAGTAGTGTATCCATGTCACGTTTGGTCTAAATGTGCCTTCTATGCTTAGATTGTGCTTGGATATCTTTTTCTTGCTTTTGGGTCAAAGGCCGAATATCATTGTGAATGTTTAGCCTATGTTGCATTCATGGGGGAGCCTAAGCTTCTTTTTGCCGCAAAGGCACTTCATGTACCATGAAATGAATTAATCTTGAAAAGAAGTGTGTATGCTTGAACAATGCTCTACCCACCATGTTTATGCTTAAAATGTTTTATCTTTCACACATGGGTGCAAAACATGTTGCATGATGTTCACCAGTGGAGAAGTCTCCCCGAAGTGGACACATGGCTCATGAGCTTTAACATGACATGCTTTGCTTTATGGGTGTTTGCAATGATCTTTTGTTAAGAATTGGATATCCTTGTATGATCTCTGGATGATATGCATGTTTTTGGCTCGAATATGACATGGATAGGCTTTTACATTCGAAGTGAGCCATCTTTTGATATAATTATTCAAATCTTAAAATTTTGCTTTGTCACATGCTTGTATTTTCATATATTACTTGTGGCAATGCTTTGACTATGCCGTGATTCATATGGATGATCTTTGTCTCATTTCTAGCCTTTGACACTAGATTTGGCCTATTTGAGAAGCTCATGTAGATGTTTATATGCTTTGTTTTGCATTTCGCATTTTCACCTTGATTCATACATTGTCAACAAGGGGGATAAGAGGTGAGCTTAATGCAAATTCGAAGAGGTGAGCTAAAATTTGGAAGTTTGCATCCACATGTTCGGGGGGGAGCTTGCATTTGTTCGGGGGGGAGCTTTCTTGCCGTTTTCGGTGTGGAGTTTGTGCTTTGCTCGGCTTGTGACCTTTCTTTGCCTTTCTTTGGTTTTGGTCATGAGTTGCGCTTCTTTGTTTTTCTTTCTTCTTACTTTCTTTCTCTCGAATTTCATTTCGCGTTGTGTGTTGTCAATGCACTCATAAAGGGGAAGATTGAGGACCGGGAGCGTCCGGTGGTCGATGGATGACCGCTCCTCGGTGATGAGTGATTGACAATGGGTGTTGGACCGACTCTTGGCTCGGTGCGCGGTGTAGGCCGCGGCCTAGTTCGTGTTGTTGCGGGGTGAAGAACGGGCGCGAAAGGTCTTCGGCCTTGAGGGGCCTCGGGAGATGGAGAGACAAGTAGGCTCGGTTCGAGGGACCCGGTGGACGGCGGGACTAGGTGCGGACCACATGGTGGCGAGACGAGCAAGACGAGGTCGTGGACGATCGAGCCGGTGCACGGTGGCGGTCGAGTCAAGAGGCTTGGCGGGAGCCCGGCCGAGCACGCGGGGTTTGGTGGTTTGCCCACAAAACCATCGAGGACGGTTTCTTGGTTTGGGCCTCAAAACCAAGTCCGAAGACCCAACATGACGGAGACAAGATCCGGCGTGTCGGGAAGCTTCGAAGCGGAGGACACGCGGCGGGATCGTATGGCTTGCATCGGGAGGACGCGGGGTGCGGCGAAGGCGTGGCCGTCCGATGGCAAGACCCACAAACATTACATAAATGCCCCCGCGTGGGTTGTATCGCCGTAGTTCGGTTAGGGGTAGTCGAGTCATTTCCCACACCGGCGGGACCCGATATATAAGCCATGAGTGTGTGTGGATGGTTCTATCTCTCTCTGCGACTTAGGGTTTCATTTCCCCCCTCTAATTTCTCATTTTCGTAGCTATTTTCTTCTCCATTTTCTCTAGGCTAGAATGAGAGCTTCATGTGAGATTTGTTGAGAGGGATGGATGCTAGGGCGGCATGCTAGACCTTGTGAATCTTTCCTGGTTTGTATAGAAGATTCGGAGTTGTGTCTTTCGTGGTCTTTTTGTGCTTGTTTTCGTGCCTTTGTTCTTGGTGTGATTTCGTGAATTTGAGTTGGTTTCTCCCCGAATTTCTTTGAGGGAAACATGGATGGATGCCTTGTGCACCTTTGGGATTGATCTTGTGTCCTCAAACGCCGAGAAACCACTTCGATTCAAGGATTTTCGGTCAGAGCTCTAGTTTTCGGTAGTGTTCAAAGGATTCGCGATTCCCGGTGATTTAGGGAGTTAGGAGGCAAGATTTTTGGGCTATAGCATCCTTGTGTGACGCTTTTCAAGTCCCCAAACCCTTGTCTTCACAGGCTTCTACCATTTGGGAAATCCGATGATGATTTGGGAGAGTTGACCTTCGAGGTCGGACGGTTTTCGGCCCGTCCGTGAGGCGCGAACGGTCCGCGAGGGACCGGCGGACGGTCCGCGAGTAGCGAGTTCTTCCCGTGTTCTTCGTGTTCTTGCTCGGCTTCGCTTTCGATCCGTCGTGGCTTTGAGTTTTTGTTGGGCGAGGTTTCGGACGGTCCGCGCGAGCGTGCGGACGGTCCGCAGTGTCTAACGGATGGTCCGCGTTCTCCCCGCGGACGGTCCGTTATTCGGGGTCGTCTCTCGGAGGTTCTATTAGCTTTTTCGGATGGTCCGCGGCGCGCGGTCGGACGGTCCGCGTGTGTGTGCGGACGGTCCGCGGCGCAAGCCGGACGGTCCGCGTGGCCGGTGCGTACGATCCGCCCCTCCTGGCCGGACGGTCCGCAAGAGCCTGAGTGCTTTGCTTCTTGGTTTGATTCCTTCCTTCCTTTCTCGTGCTTCCGCGTGTGCTTCAAGGAATCGTTCCTAAGACTGGAGGTTGATCTATAACCTCGTTGTCTTGGCGATTGGTGGGTGATTCGATCCATCGCTTGTGTGTGACCGGGATTTGACTAGGGTATAGGCCAGGTTCCTTGAGAAGAATTTTTTACCGGCTCCTATTCACTCTCCTCCCTCTCTAGTCGCCATCCGATTCTTCATCGAGAAATATACATCCGGCGTTGTACCCCACGGTGGCGGGATAGCACCTTCCGGGGGCGGGGGGGCGCAAGGACCCTGCCGCCATGCCACATGGCGTTAGGTCCTTTTTTATTTTTTTTTTAGTTTTTCATTTTTAAAACACTTTTAACCTTTTTAAAAACGACAAAGTGATAAGTGTAAGCATAATCACAAGGGAATATCCTAATCAACGAGTAGATGGAAATAGTTTATACAAAATCATGGTAAAAGTAATACTACATCTAAATGTGTCGGTCCCTCTTCACCCTAACAGCTCTAGTGCCAGCCCAGGTCTGGTCCCGATCGTACGTCCAGGGTCAGGTGCCCTGACCACCCGCGGTCCTAGCTGGTCGGGAGACGGTGTCGCCATGGCCACCTGCGACGAGCTGCGCGCATCCGGTGTCGCTCCGCCCGCCGGTGTCGCTCCGGCGGCCGGTGTCGCTCCGCCGGCCACTAGGATCGCTCCGCCGCCGGGTTGCTCCGCCGGCCGCCGGGGTCGCTCCGCCCCCGTGGCCGTGTCGGGCCGAGTCCAAACCGGTGGTGCTCGTGTCAACCGTGACGCGCCAACCTCCTTGGCCCGTCGCGGGGCATCTATGGTCGCGAGAATGTCGCCGTACCCAAACTCATCCCGGCCCCGGGTGCTCCTCGGTGGTCGTGACAAAAATAGGCCGGAACATAGGCGAGTGGACGAGGAAGGAATATATGTCGTCGGAAACTGAAAGGTCGGCGGTCTGGAACCTCCTAGCGCAAAGATCGGTGGCGGCTCCCGCCGTCGCGGCCCGTTGTCGGAAAAAAATCACCCCGTATGATTAGAATATATTATAATCACAAACACACAATAATTACGTGCATTAGTTGAAAATAAGGTCCAGTGAAAGTACCTACACTCGGGGGAGCAAACGGCCACCGCACGTAGGTCTCGGGCCCCGCGCCCGTGGCTACCGTTGTTCCCTCGGAGCCGAGAAACCGCCGGCAAAGGTGGCGGGCGTTGGCCGCGCACCGTCGTCGAGGCGGAGCTCGAGGACGACGCTCGGGTGGCGCGAAGGAGAGGAATCTCTACGGACCCGGCGTAGTTCACGACGGCGGAGTACCTCATGGCGGCAGCCGATGATCATGTCGTACGTGCTCCGTGCTCCCGAGGCCCCGGTAAAGCATCGCTGCCCTCGCGGCCGATGCGAGTCACACGACATCGGCCCGGCACGTCATGCCGCGCACAAAATTAGAAACACATGTTATAATGAAATTCATATGAATGTAATATGTTTGCGTATTGTAGCTTACCACCGTGTCGGTGGTCCGGTCGCGGCGCACCGGGTACGTCGCGTACGGCGGAGATCTTGTCGTGGTCGGGACGGTGGCGGTGGCGGGGTTGCAGCCTTGCGTGCACGTACGTCACCCGCGTCCGCGTCCTCGGGAGGTACCACCGAAGGTACGCTACCCGGGTGGTGTCGTCGTGAAGGCGGTGCTCGGTGATGACGTTCGCTTGTGCGCCGTGGACGCCCACTCTGCCACGTACGGCTGCAGCTTGTCGACGAACGACGTCACCGCAGGCACGCCCTTACGCATCCACCTAGCATAGATGAAACATAAAATTATTGGCAACTGAATATTTATAATGTAAAATAATTAGAACTGGCAAATGGTAGCTCACATGTGCGCTGTAGGCGGCAAACGTGGCGCAACGGGTATTGACGCTACCTGGAAGAGGCCGAACTGCCTCATCACCCAATGGACGGCGTACTCCTCGACGTAGATGTCGAAGACCGGCTGTCGCCTCGTCATCCGAAGACGCCTGGTCTCGGGAGCACAGGGACGAGAGCCCTAGTGTGCGCGGGCAGCGACCATGGCGGAGAGCGTACGCGCGTCCACCGGACCTGGGCATCGACCATCCGGTCGATCTGACCAACGAAGTCCTTGTACGCCTTCTTCGGCTGCTCCCGAGCCCAAACGTGCTGCAAAGAACAAGAAAAGTGAATCGAACTAAAGAACTCATAACGCGAAGAATCACGTAAAGGGAGGTCATTACCTACCGGAGGCACCACAGAGAACCCATGGTGGGGAGGTCCGCTGGGTCGGTGCCGTCGGCTAGCGGCTCGTACTCCGAGAGGTCGACCCTGGGCCGACCGATGTTAAACCGCTCGTGGATCCACATCTGCAGCAGGAGAGGGCACCCCAGGAGGATCGCCTCCCTACTCGTCGGCCTCGTCACTGCCGAACACAGCCCCCTGTAGGTAGCTGCCAGAACAGCGCTATCCCAGCTGATCTGGGGCATCTGCTCGAGGGGTGCGTCGATGATCCTCTGAGCCTAGGGAATCAGGTACCGCGACACCGAGTCTCCCGCTGACTCGCAGAACAGCACCCACCCGAATAGTCAGAGCAGGTAGACCTCCAAAAACCTATCTGACGTCGGGTCGTCGGCATCATTCGCCATGTAGTCAGCCTACACACACAAAGGTCCATCGTCATAATCGTTTAAAATGCATACAAACGTTGAAAATAAGAGTTACAATCACGTACGCTGAACTGCTGGATCCAAGTCCAGGTGGTCCCGAGGGTGTCGGCGAAGGGCACGTACGGCGCCAGCGCGCGATCGTTCCAAGGAACGTTCGTGAACCGAGCAAGGAAGTCAGTGTGCCACGTCGCGGGGATGTCGATCGGCCCCATCGCCTGACCAGCACATGGCAGTCCTCCCAACATCGCGGCGTCCTCCAGACTGAGAGTCATCTCACCGACGGGAAGTGGAATGTGTGTGCCTCTGGTCACCACCGGTCCATGAACGCGGTGATCAGCGGGGCGTCGTAGTTGAACCGCGTCAACTGCTCCACCGGGGAACCTCAGCTCGTAGCTTGTCCCCCTCGACCAACCGCGCAACAGGGAGAAGTCCTACAACGCGTAGCCTGAAAAAAAATTACTTAACGCAATTACTATTGTAAAGAAACGGAAATAAATAATAAATATGATTTACGTGCTTCAGAATCCACCGCTGGTGTATCGACATCAACGTGTGGGTCGTCCAGCAACGTATCGTGCCGAGCGGACGTCCGAGAACAGCCGACACGTATGAGCGGTCGTGTCGATCCACCGCCTCGTCGAACAACTCCGGTCGTACGTACTCCAGCGGTGCAGCCATAACTAAAAAAATGAATTTAAACGAATTATGTGAATTATAACCATTTCTTGAAAGTTTAAAACAAATTTAAACGAATTATGTGAATTTAAACCATTTTGTACAAATTTTACATCAATTTAATCTAATTATGTCAATTATAACTATTTTCTAGAAGTTTAAAACAAATTTAAACGAAGTATGTGAATTTAAACCATTTTGTACGAATTTTACATCAATTTAATATATTTATGTCAATTATAACCATTTCCTACAAACTTAAAACAAATTTAAACAAATTATGTGAATTTAAACCATTTTCTACGAATTTTACATCAATTTAATATAATTATGTCAATTATAACCATTTCCTAGAAGTCTAAAACAAAATTAAACTAATTATGTCAATTTAAATAATTTTCTACAAATACATAATTTAAAAGAAATTTAAACGAATAATGTGAATTTAAATAATTTTCTACAAATTTTATAGCAATTTAATCTAATTATGTCAAATATAACCATTTCCTAGAAGTTTAAAAGAAATTTAAACGAATTATGTGAATTTAAATAATTTTCTACAAATTTTATAGCAATTTAATATGATTATGTCAATTATAACCGTTTCTTAGAAGTTTAAAACAAAATTAAACGAATTGTGTGAATTTAAATAATTTTCTATGAATTTACTAAATTTAACTAAACTAAATTTCTAAAGCAAACTAGGTTAACTAAACTAACTAAATATACTAGACTAAATTTAGAAACATACCTCCACTAGCCACCCCGCCGGGGCGCCGCATCTACCGGTCTCCCTATTCCCCGATCCAGCTCCTCTGGTTCCTCGCCTCGCCGCCAGTGGCCCTCCAGGTCTCCCGGCTTTCCTACGCAACCGTGGGCAACCCACCCTTGCCCTACCCGGTTGGGTCTTCGATTTCAATCTCTACTGGCATTGGGGGTGCTGTATGAGTCTGCGCGCTCATTATGCATTTGTGCTCTGCCTCTACCCTACGCAAGGACAAGTGACATGCCTAGGTGCCGATTCTCATTCTGTGTTATCTAGTGACAAAATAGTCTATTTCAAATTGATATGGTAATCTAGCTAGGCGCTTGAGCATGAAGCTGTTGTCTAGTCTACCTTGACCACGCGTAAACATGTGTGCTGCTTCTGCCAAAAAAAAAGGCAGTAAAATTTTAGAACTCTTCATTCAGCATAGGAACCAAGTACCTTGAGGCCTGAGGGGTACCAAAATCATGAGTTAGGATGTTTCTTCAAACGATATTCTGGCTTACATATGCAGGTGCATTCTGGATTATGATTTTGTGTGTACTGCTATTTCAGATGTGCCTCAATAAAGTATAATCTCGGTTTATGTGTTACAGCGAGCACTATGTTTCTCTTTGTGAGAAAAGTTGTCTGCCTGAAAAAACGACGGTGGTTGAATAAATTGTATGCTTGGTTTATGTTCAATGGTAAGCAATGTTGTTTTCCTTTCATCATGGTAATGCAATTTACCACAATGAAGTAGATATTAATTTGCACTGAATGTGCTTATGTAGGCTTTCTTTAAATGTGGTTTCATCTTATGTCCCCTTATTCCCACATTCTTCTGTATCATTTATATGTGCCTCTGTTTATCATCCAAGCCTATTTCTCTTACAATACTGACGCATGCATGTTTCTTTCTGCAGGATTTATATTCATGAGGATCGCATAAATGTACTTTGGTAGCAGAAGAGATCTGTTATTACGTATATTGTTTATCACATCGCGGAATTTGAAGAAATACTAACTGGCTTCGTCACGATAATTACAGCCTCTCCAATTATGCTGTTGAGACAGATACCCTTCTATTCAGATCCTGTTAGCTTCTCCTACTTCTTTGAGATGTGGAAAGTGTTCATGGTGTGGATACTGGAGAGTAGCAGTTATTAATTGGCAACTTTCAGCAACTAAAGTCGTGGAGTTGAGAAGATATGAAGAAGAGCGTAAGAAAACATTGCTTCCTACAATGAATCTCTCCATGACTGTAAGAATATGGCACATGGGCTGGTTTTGTATTGCTGTGTAAGATTTTTGGGACTGGTTTATGCTAACCTGTGTAAGTACAAAGTTTCATTGTGTCCAGTTGGAAACTGCAGTTCCCATGTTCTGAAATGCTTCTGTTAGTGATCCCAATCCAAAGCTTCATGCAAGTCCTGTACTTTGAATTCATTTTCTTAATTGCCAAATCATATCGAGTTTGATAGCCATAGTTTTACCTTCAAGGGATGTTGGGTAAAATGGACATGTTAGGTTATGATAGCCTGCGATGTGCTTTTCTTATTCATATAGATACAATGAGGCGAGAGGCATTTCCCCCTTGTTACTATCTCTTTGAGAATTATGTAATCGACTTATTTTATACTATGCATCTTCTACTCTAGATATTTGGTAGCATGCAAAACTGATATTAGAATGAACATCATTTGACCTGCTGGATTTGTTATTGCCATCTGTTTGCTAGGATTTTGATCCTTAGTGTGTTAGCATTTTGCAAGGACGGATGAAATGACGAGAGCAATACAGACGTATCGGGAAGCCTTTTTTCACCAGTGCAATAGGCAACTTATGATATTGTGACTTTTTGCAGATGGAAAGACTTTCAAGAAGCTAAGACTTCTGTATGAGAAGCAGCACCTTGACACTGAGTTGAAGCTGGTGGACAAGTACAGCTTGATGTGCAAGTGTGAGCTGTCGCATGTACAGTATGCCCTGCCTTTAGCTGTATCAGAAGTGCAGCTTGGGAGCTTCACGTGGGATGAGCAGAACCCCCCGCTGTATCTTTGAGGGTGAAGCGCTCCCCCGCAGCATGAACCACTATTGTCTCCTTGGTGACTGGTCTGAAGTCAGAACAAGCTTAGTTACGTGCTTGCCCTAACTTGAAGAACTTCTCTCCAGCGCCTCCTCTAGACATAGTCTTCAAGAATGGCACGGACACCCCATCCACCATGCTTGTGTCCTGATCAGGCAGCACCACATAAGGTTTGTTTATACACGCCTGATCCCTCACTTATGCATCAAAATCTAGAGTTCTATATAATGCTGATAGGTGCTGGAATCAGTGAGTCTGAGCTCTCTCTCTCTCTCTCTCTCTCTCTCTCTCTCTCTCTCTCTCTCTCTCTCTCTCTCTCCCTCTCTCTCTCTCTCTCGCTCTCTCTCTCTCTCTCTGTATAGGTGACTTTTAGTCCTTACAATCATGGTATTCTGATGTCATGGATGAAAATAATGGTTTGATGTTGTCTTGCTTATTCTGAACTTGCAATATTCTATTCCAGTTTGTTATGTTTTGCTGGTTGTATATTAACTGTAATGATATAATTGATCTTGACAGTATGAACAATTCTCACTACGGTCGTCTGAGACACTTTCTATGTAATGTTGCAGCATATTTCTCTGATGTCCTAGATCACATAACCACATTGAATGCTTATATCAGTCACCATAATGAATAGTTATGTGTGACCCCTTGCCCTTTTTGTATGATTCATTTTACTGTAGTAAGGCTGTCACTTTGTCTTTCCTGTGTAATCCTGGTGACATGGCACTGAATGTTTGGAGTGTGTGTTTCAGTTGTGTTAAGGGTATAAATAAATTTTGTCATGTGATTTGTGACTACGTCGACATAACAAAATTGGAATGTGTGGCTGTGTTATCATGTTTCTGTCATTATGTTTTTGGCATTCTCAAACCTGTCAGACTCAACCTTACCTCTGCTTCCTGTGGTTAGTGCAGACATTTGATTGGTTGAAACGTGAAATGAACCTGGTTGGAATTATGTGTTGTTCCAGAGCTTCAGGGTCTTGAAATTCAGAATCGAGCGTTGGTAGACAAAGACAATGTTGTGATCCACTGGCAATCTTCTCTGATTTTGCAAGACGTAATGGAGATCAAGAACAAGAACCAGATGTGGTAGGAAGTTGTAGCTGGAATTCACTGAGATTACGAGTTCATGATCCAAGCCGCCAGCGAGATGACTGGTACAGGCGTACAGCAGATACACTGGGTCCAAAGAACCAAACATTGTTTAAGTGAGGCCGTCATGGGACACTGGCTTCTGCTCTGACGAAACTGAATGGTGAGACTGACGAAACTCAATCGAGTTCGTTCTCTGACGAAACTGAATTAAGTTGGCTCTCTCTGAATCACAAGGAAATGCCGAAGCTTCAGAACTATCAGTGCAATCGTAAGGGAGAGAAAAACACTGCAGCATGCCGATTAAACATGAACATGTGGCATGTGGGACCAATCCTAACGCCGTTCCGTAAACAAGCAACGATCGCTCGGTCGGCCACCGCCTGCCTCCAAACGGGGAGACGAGGGGCATAAAACCCACGAGTTCTGACGGAAACCAATCCTTTTCCCTCCCAACCCAACGGCAAATCTTACATGCCCTTGCTTCGCCACTTCGCCTCCTTCCCCACATCGCATCGCTTGTTCGCCATGAGTCGTCGTCGTCCTCCCGCTGGTGTCATGCCGGCCGGCCATCCTTCCCTTGCCGGACTTTGGTTGACGAGACAGGTAACGTATGCCCCCCTCTTCTTGGTTCTTGCTCCGACCCTCTTGGTTTTTGCTCTCTTGTTCTCGCTCTGGTGGTGGTGGTCTCTTCTTTCTGCGTTCTTGACCGCCGACGACCTCGTTCTTTACCACCGGCGAGTCGCTATAGACATTCCCCTCTCCGTTCTTGTCTTCTTGGTTTTTTGCTCTCTTGTTTTCGTTCTGATGATGGGCTCGTCTGCCCGTACGTTCTTGACCGCCGCCGACCTCGTTCTTTGCTGCCGGTGAGTCGCCATAGACATTCACCATCTCCGTTCTTGCCTTAGTGGCTCCTCCGATAGGGTTGTGTTTCCGTGTGGGTCTTCTTCATCATACGGTAGCTTCTTGACACAGTTTAGCCTCTTCTTGTTTTCTAATCGCTCTGCTTTATGGGTTGCATTCTGTTCGTGCGGTTCTTCTTGCGGCTTCCGACCGTAAGCACTTACGAACCGACACTTCCGCCAAACCTCTGGTTATTGAATCGCTCTGTTTCCGTTAACGTGCTTCTTTGCGTTCTTGCCCGAGCCAATCCTCTTCTCGGTTCTTGAAATTTCTCTGTTTCCGTTCATGTGTTTTCTTTGGCCTCTTGGTCCAATTCTATTCTTGGTTCTTGAATAGCTCTGTTTCTGTTCCTGTGCTTTCTTTGCTGTCTCAATCCAATCATACGCTCCAGTTTCGTTTTTTGCACAACTCTCTTCTGCTTCTTGTTTTTTGCCCCGTTGCTGTGATGTGCAACTCTCTTCTCACACATTTCGCCTCTGTCCAAACTACAGGTCCACTCACAGGCTTTCAGACACATGAGAGAGCTCATCTCTTCTCTATCCGTCGTCGCACCAGCTGTGCTCAGTGATCCTAAGTTTCTTGACAGGTCAGTGTTGGTGGACGGAGTTACGGCAGATACTAGCCCGCGTGATTTATCAGATAGTTTTGGGTTCCTGGATGTGGAGGGTGCGGTTCTGGTACGCGATAGCCAGACCGGCTTCAGGGTCGGACTCGTCGTCTTCTCCGATGTGGATAGTGTGACCGTGACCAGATTGGTGCCGCATTCTGGATTTTATGCTACATGTGTGCCAGTGAGTTCTTACCACCTTCCTTGTGAATTTAGTTGCTTCTAGTGAAGTTGCATAGTAGAAATACGAGTTTGCGGAATTGGGTTTGGCAATCTACAACTGTAACTGATCTAATTTTTATATGCTAAATTGAGTAAGAATCTGAATTGTAACTGAATATCCTTTATTTTTAATTAAAAGTAGAGGTAGCAATAGTTCTCTGGTCATGTATCAGATTGGGTAGCAATAGTTCTCTGGTCATGTGTCAAATTGGGGTGACACCTTTGTTCGTTCATCTCGTCCTATGAGCTGGGTTGGACTGCTTGTGTCAATAAAATGATGCTGCTGAACTAAAAGTAGTTCTTGTTTATAACGAACTGACCTAAGAATGTGGCTGTATGTAACTGTAACTGAACTAAAATCATGTTTGACTTACTAGGTGAAATTTAGAATTAGATAAAGAAATTTCAGAGTTCATAGTTGCAGAATTTCAAGTTCAGAGCTGCAGAATTGGTTTGGGGAAGAATCTGTAAGTGTAAGCGAACTAAGAGTATCTGTAACTGAATTTGGTTGGGCGAGTTGGGTACTAGTATGGCAGTATGCCAAGTTAAGTTGGAACAGAATCTGAGTGTAACTGCATCTACTTTTTTTGAGTTAAGAGTCCAATATCATATTCATTTTTCTCTGAATACAATGTCGTGTCTATTTATTTGATGCAACCCGTTAATGATCTTGTTCTTTGTACAGGCTACTAGCCACGGTGATCCGATTAGCTACATTTTGGATGCGGTTGCTTACAAGGATACGAGGAGATGCACAGCTCGCATATTCCAGTCACTTATCCCTCCTCAGTACCTTCTGGATGATGAGCGTATGGAGTTTCACCTGAGGTGCGTGTTTGTCAGAGGTGTTGCCGCCACGTGTCCAGCTAGTGGGGCATATGGTTTGTGTCGTATAGCCCAGGACGTGCTGTTTGCGCGCGGATACTTGTCAGCCGTGATCACCTATTGCGACGTAGGTGCCGGAGTGCTCGTGTATGATGACACAGAGACCACGGAGATACTATCGAGGCGGGCACCTAGATTGCTGCACCAGTTTGGCCTTCAGATGGTAGAGTCTTCAGAGCTTCCATTTCTTGCTGATCCAGCTATTCGAGATGCTCCCTTGATGTTACGCCAGCTACCACCGTACATCTCAGAGGAGACCTACAGATGCCGTGTGTTGCTGATCACAGGCCTTGGTACCCAGCTCAGGGACGCTGCAGAAATCGCATACGTGGTATAGCACAGATTAGACCTTATATACCAGAGCCATGCTATTGAGGCTGTTATCTTACACAGGGTCGAGGGTGTTGCGCTTATTGTGCTAAGAAGTTCAGAGGATATGGAGATTGTACTGCAAGAGCCACCAGACACATGGAGTCTCGCTTTTGGACTGCAGGTTAATTTGGTCAATGTCTTTGGATGCCCCGGACAGTCCCAGGCTTCAGCTACGGATACATTGCCGCGTCAGTTGAGCCCAAGAGCGTGCAATTCTGATGAGGTATTGGAGTATGCGAGAGAGCTCTTCAACCGTGAGCTGGAGAGATGCGGCCACCAGGACATCAGACATATTGTCAGCTGCCTTATTGGATTATGCGCTCTTGCGCAACCTGATACTGTCTCGCGTGGGGATTTCTCAGACAGGACCCTTCTTCTGTCAGGTATTGGTCTTGGTTCGAGCTGGTCTGAGGCTGACCTTCGGTGTGCACTATCGAGCTATGGCGTGCTGGACGACTTGCTATTCTACTCCAAGAGCAGGGTGGCTCTGGCCGTGTTCAGCTCGTGGACTGGTGCTGCCAGGCTGCTACGGGAGCCGCCTGGGTGCTGGATGCGGTTGGGGTTCGACGACTGCGTACGGGCACCCGGAGCTGAGGATGCCCAGATGATTGCAAATGAAGTTCATCTCACGCTGTCTGTGATCCAGGGCCTGGGGCCGGACTTCCTGTGAACTGAGGGTACGCGACAAGTTTACAGTTTAGGCCATTAGAGATTCTGTCTGATTCAGACATGTACATGATACTTGAGTGACGAGGCTCATCCTCTAAGATGGTTCATGCGTTGACTGTAATACTGGTGTAAATGAAGTTGAAGGATTGTTTTTTGGTCCTGAATTGATGGCTTACATCTGACGAGTTTTGTTAGTGCAATTTACTACACCTTGTCAGGCCGTACGTAAATGTCTTAATACTCCTTTGTGCAATGCAGTTGTATTCAGAAAATTCCAAATCACTCATGGATCAGGACATGAATTTACTGGGACAATCTATATTATACAAACACAATGCTCATCACGAGATGATCTCAAATTCACATATCATAACTGCAGCTCTATAAAGAAAAGAAATACCAAAAGGCACAACTGCATGCTTTCACCATGGAGAAAATTATGCACTGATTCCCCAAACTCTACATTGCCGATTCAGACTAAGCAGAAATTCAAGGTAGTTCAGCCGGTTGCCGCTTCCAGTACCAATTGTACATTCCCTCTGGAATCAGCATAAATGCAGAATAGCCGATTATTTGTCACACTGACAGACTGACTGAAGAATCCCATGTGAGGCCTACGCTTCCTTCTTTCTGCCAGTTCATCAAAAAAACGATCAGGCATGACATTGGTTTGGCACACTGAACTGAAGATGCTTCCAGGGGAACCGTGTTCAAGGCTTCAAACCTGCAAAGAGCATTGACCTGATGCCATGCTCGATTTTCTTTGTGACAACGTACAGTTGCAAACTGTGGATACGCCCCCACAGAATGGTTCTTGTTTGGGGATTTGCTCTGCCCAAGCAAACATCTGAACACCTAGCTGGATTTGAAAATTGGTAAACCCTTAAACACATGGTGACATCAAATTTGCATGTTACCTTATCTGGATTACAAACTACAAATTAGAAAACAATTTGAAGCCCTGGTAGATAGTTAGAAAACTTGAGCAATTTGGCATGAATGGCTACCTTTTTCTCTACGGACAGAGTGGGAGATTATATTGAAGGTTTTGGGAGTTGGGTAGGCCGGCCCAGAAGCTGGCGTGACGAGTTTCAGACTCCAGTTCGGATCGGGGCCGAAACCAAACCAGCCTTTCTCCAACGTTTCAGAGTCCGTCTCCGTGACGGGGTGTCGGGTCCGATGCGGGTGCAGGAGCAAACCGACGTCCTGCATATAAATAAATAGTAGGCTACTCACGGTAGGCGTCAATATCTCCCAACGCCAACAGCTATGGCCGAGAAAGCCGAAGCGAACGCACAAATAAAGATCCCAAGAGCCATGGCCGGGAGCAAGAGCAAGATGGTGACTCTGGCGAACCTAAACCCCCTGCACGGGGACGTCGTGGAGAGGGCGACCCTGTCGCGGGACCTCCTGGCACCCCTCGCGGCACAGCTCTCCGGGGGGGCGGCCGTCCTGGCCCGCCGCTGCGTCCTGGCCCGGTGCATCGGGTTCTGCCGGCGGCCCGACGACGTGCGCGCTGGTCTGGCGGCCTTCGGGGACATCGAGGCGGTCGCCGTCTGCAGAATCTTGCACGTCGCGGTGGTCGTCTTCAGGACCGACGCCGGCGCCACGGACGTGCTCGGGAACCAGGCCCTTATCGGGCTGTGCAGCTCTGTCCCTCCTCTCTATCTCAGCTTCCCATCATGTTTGATCAAACCCGGACTTATCGAGGTATGTACCTAGCGTTACCAATAAGTAATCTGTCTGTTCTTGAGTAGTAGCGAGACTAATATGCATGCATGCATGCTAACCACCGAGCAAATGAATGAAACAATCAATCAGGTAGCGGTGTACCCACCAAGCAGCGTGCCAACAGCATCCGGAGATGCTAGCACGACGGCGGCGGCAGCAGCGCCAGTGCCTAGCGTGGACGCAACGGCGGCGGGAGCGTGGATGTTGGCATCGCGGCCAGGGATCGTGTTCGAGAACACGCCGAACGAGAGGCCGAGGAATTCGGCCCGAGGGCTGCCGGGCACCACGGAGTTCATACCCTTCTTGGAGTTCAAGGTGAACGGGCCGAGGCTCGGAGACGACGGTCACCTGTGGATGGATGGCATGAAATACACCTACTTTGAAAAGGGCATGCGAATCGACCATGCGTCCATACGTGTCGTTCAAAGTGGTCCCCCAAATCACTACAGGGCCCTCTAAAATAAATTGTACGTACGACGTTTTTTTAGTTGCAAGGATATCTAATAAAAAATAATATCGATGATGATTCGTAGTTCGTCGATAATGCCAATGTTGTTTGTTCAGGTGTGAACCGAGCGTGCATTTTCCGATGATTACACGTCACGGCCAAAATCTGCAATTTGCATGTGCAATTGTGCTTGCACCGAGCATAAGTCTCTTGATAACCGCACGATCGACGCGCACCGGTCCCTCTACGAAATGCAGTACGGTGCGTGATTCGACACGGTGCGAGAGACCGACGGGGGAGAAGAAGAAGATATTGTGGCCCACGATAACCGCACGAATCTCAAAATTGAAAGTTTCGGTACTTTCTACTCCCTCCGTCCCTCGTTCTGTATCATTTTGGGTTTTGTGTCACGAGTTTTATTCGATTTATAAAAAATACAGACAATATTTTTATCTTCAAATAAATTTGTTAAAAAACCGGATTCAAATATCTATATAACTATATTAATTTTGTACCGTAAATATTAATGTGTCTCCATATATTTATCCAAAGTTTTTTCTTGAGAAGCGAAAACGACACCTAATAAGAGACGGAGGGGTGAAAGACATGTAAGGATTCACCCTAAGGGACGCACTTGCCGACGTTTTCCTATTTTTATATTTACTTTTTATAATTTTTCAAAAATATACGTTGGAATATAAATTTGCAAAATTATATGCCGACGTCTCCATTTAGCATTGCAGCCGTCATTTCGAATGGTGGTCGGGAGCTACCGGCATTTGAAACGGTGGTAGTGAACGGTAGCCTTACGGGGCGTGTTTGATTGCGGTGCTCTCCAAGGCCGGCCGGCGAGCCGTGCTCGAGCCAGCCACGGCCCGGTTCCCCCCGGGCAAGTCCTCTTGTTTGATTACTTTTTCCCCGCTAGTCGGCCAAGTTAAGATTGTGTTTGATTTGTGGTACACATGGGTACGATAACCTTGCATGAATGATGGGGTGAAGTTACCTTCAGTTCTCTCTTTGCGGCATTGTATCGAACAATTGCTAGGCACTCCAAGCACAAGCAAGCAGTCCAAGGCTGGCAGAGGAAGTTCGGCGAGATGCAGAGGAAGAATGAGAGAGGGTGAGAGAGAGGAAGACCAGAGCAACCGCTCTCAGTCCTCACACTGCTGCACGCCGCGGGCGAGGGTAGGCCTCGTGTGCAGGTCACCGCGAGCAAGAGCAGGAGCTCCGCCTCGCGCGCTCGCCGCGGTGGGCCTTCATCACATCGCGGGGCTCCTCCAGCAGCACCAGTCCTCGCGCATGCGGGGGCGTGCGGCGCCCACCGGTCCCTGTGCGAGGTCCCTCCTATGGCGGGGCCGCCGGCCGGCGAGGACGCGCTCACTTGGAGCTTGCCGGCACGTACTTGCTCGCACGGGAACGGTGGGAGCTGGCGGCGCGGCCGTCGGTTGGAGCTTGCCGGCGATGCCGCTGGCACGGGGCTATTCGTGCGGCAGACGGCGCGAAGCGCTCGCGTGGATCTTGCTGGAGACGACGACGAGGGGGCACGAAGGTGGCGTTGTGAAGGGGACGGTGGGTGAAAGGGAGGTAGCCTTATCCTCGCTTGTGGCTCACACAAGCACAGGACGGACCTTGCTCCGATGAAACGAAACTCGAGAGCGTTTCCAGAGAGACAGGAGAGAGAGTGATTTTTGCATCTGGGAAGCCTGGCCGGGGAACAGTAAAAACAAATCAAACACATGAACCTGCAGCCGGAGAGCTCGGGCCAGGGAAAGTGGCCCGTATCAAACACGCCCACGGTGGCTAGTATAGCACTCGCAACTCGCCATTTGGTAGATTCAAACGGCGGTAGGAGTCGGCAGCTTTCGAAAAATTAAATCATAACTTTTCCGTATAAACTCAGGTGGTGATAAACTTTATATGAAAATAGTACCTCTTCACTTGAAATCATTTTGAGGCTCAAACAATCTATATACTATCCAGTTCTAAAATTTCAATTTTTAAATCCGAACATTGTGTCAACCATTTTAATACAAAAATGTATTCAATAGACACAGTTCAAACCGCATATTCGCCGATCTCGTCAAGACATACAATATCGGTATAGAGTTTACCTTCATCCGAACTTGTATGAAACCATTATAATTTCTTAAAGATATGTTATTGAGAGAAAAGAATTGTCAAATGTTAGATTGATTTTAGATTCGAATATAATGTCGATCAGGTCGCTTGTACCCACCACCGAGTCCATCGGCTACTATGGTGGCAGTGCTAGTATCTGGAGATGACAGACAGGTAATAACGGAGCCCACGGAGGAGACTAGAACGGGGGTATCAACCCAACCAAGAGACGGACGGAAATCCTATATATCTTCTAAAAGTTTTTTCTCCACCACCTTCCAATATTTGAGATTCGTGCAATCAAACACAACTGTTTGATCTACATCTAAACCCTAACCCCGCCGCCGCCACCCGCCTCCGTCACACGCCTCCGCCCCCGCCTTCGCGCGAGTTCGCCTCGCCCCGCGCGTGAGCTGGCCCGGGCCACGCGCAACGCGCGCGCGAGTTCGCCCCGGGGCCGGGCGCACCGCCGTGGGGTTCTTCCGCCGCCCCGCCACCGGCCGGCCGGGCGCGCCCCTCCTCCCACGGCGGCGGTCTGAAGGTGGAAGAAAGGGTAAAAAATGTTGATTTTTCCCTAGAAAATGTTATAACATTTTGAGAAAATATTGATCAACATTTTTATGACAAATATTGACAATGTGATGAAACATTCCGTAAAAATGTTGAATCTAACGTTTTCTCTCCAAAAATGTTGATAAAACTCTTCTCAGAAAAATGTTGGTCAGCATTTTTTTAAAAAAATGTTGAAACATTTTCTAATGCACGGGCCGGTGGAAAAATAAAAATAAGACAGTTTAGATGGACTTTAGTGTGCTGAAAATTCGCATCGTTATCCACTTCCGGTATATAGATACGATCCCTCGAGACGAGGCATCAATCCAGAAAATCTCGGATTCATGAGCCAACGTATGTAAGTAGCGGATGGACACCTACTGTTGATGCATGGATGGATACAACATTACTCGGTACGCACATCGAGAAGGCATCCATACGAGGTGTTCCAGTACCTCCGCCACGTTACTAGACAAAGCATCGCCAGAGAACCGAAATACTCCCCCTGTCGGGGTTCTCTACCGCGCGGCAATAAATTTGTATCGATCGTGTGTCGGGCTCGGATGGTTAGCATAGGAGATAATGAGATTTAGACCGGTTCGAGCCTCCGAGGAGTAATACCCTACATCCGGTGTCGAGTTGCCGTGTTCCCAAGCTAGGAGTGCTTGTAGTAGCCTAGTAGGGGTTACAAGGCCGGTCGGGAGGGGGTGTTGAGCCCAAATCCCTTGAGATGGTGTTTGATCCGTCGAAGGTCTAACCCTTGTAACCGTTGCCCTCCTCTCACTTTTATAGTCATAAGGGGAGGGGCACAAGGGGGAAGTAAAAAAAGGTACGGTGCTTGGGCCGCCGGTACGTCCCGTCTCACGTCGTTGTCCGTCGGGACGCATTGAAGCGGAGTCGTGATGCTTGGTTGTGGGAGCCGCCGCATGGCCGGGTGTGACCGTTCATCCCGGACGCCTAGCTTCTCCTCCGAGTAGTTTGCGCTTGCCTTAGCCTTCCCGAGTACTCGACTAGCCCGCCACGCTTGAGTCTAAGTCTAGGCTTGTGCGCGTTGTAGAGGGTACTTGAGTGCCTCATGCGAGTTTGCGTGTGGCGGAGTCGAGATGATGGCGATGGGATGGCCGCGCGGCCGGTCGGGCCGCATTAAGGCTCTTTTCGGGGATGAGCTGCTTGCATGGCCGCCAGCTGTTGTACTTGTATGGCATGGAAAATCGTTCCCCCACACGCGTCGGTGGTGGTGCTCGTGCCTTGGGCTTGTGCCGTTTGTCCTGGGCCCATGCACCAGTTGGAGCCAGACTTGTCGTGCGAGGCGGAGACTTCTCATGCGAGGCGGAGACTTGTCGTGCGAGGCGGAGACTTCTTGTGGGGATCCTTATAGTGGGGGACAAGTCGGAGATGCGCCCAATCGGCCGAAGACCGGACGTCTTGCCGGTGTGGGTCTTGACCGGGGTCCTTAGTCCTCCTTGTCTTGAATTTTAGCCTTGACATTGTCAATCTTGGCCTTCATGTTGTCAATGTTGTTGGGTTTCCTTATGTTTAAGGAAGATCTTTTCGCCGTCAAAGGGGGCCCTAATCCGGCCCTTGTCGGTAGCCCCCGAGCCCGAGAGGGAGCCAAGGAGTTGTGCTCGGGCTTAGGCCGGGACGATTCTGGTGTTGGTGGTGTTCTCCGAGTTCTCGGTGGGTGCGCGTGAGCGCATCCGCCGGATGTAGCCCCTGAGCTCGTGAGAGAGTTGGAGACTCGCTCGCGAGCTTTTATGTGTGATTGCAGCCGTTGTAGCTTGGAGATGCTTCGTTGGGGCGGTCATGGCCATCGTAACAAATGCGGGCGTAGTAGTGGATGCGGTCATTTCGGCCGACGTGACGGACATGACCATTCCATCATCACCGTGCACGGATGTTGCGAGTCCGTATTCTCGCGGGGATCGAGGCGTCGTGCGAGTGGGTGCCACGTTCCGCCGGGAGGTGCGTGCGTGTGGGCGAATGTTCCGCCGACACGGCGGGCCGGCGTCGAAGGTGAGGGGTCGTGCTCGCCCCTTTAAAGCGTGCGTCGGGCGCGGGTTCGGGACTTTACTTTCCCATCGTCTTCTTCCTCTCGTACTCGCATCCCGCTCTCTCGCGCTCTTTCGCATCCGCGGCGCCACCGCTTCTTGCGCTTCCGGCCCCGCTCGAGACTCCGCCGCCGCGATGTCGAACCGGACGCGCTCCAACGTGTCCCACGAGCGGCTCCTCCATCTCGTTGAGGCGGGCCGGCTTCCTCTCGCTCAACACCGCCGTGGAGTGGAAGGTTCCCGACGATGCGTCCGTGCCGCCCCCCCCCCCGAAGGGATTCGTGGTGTCGTTCATGGCCTTCCACGAGCGCGGTTTTTCGTCCCCGCCGGCGATTCATCCGCGGGGTCTTGTTCGAGTACGGGCTTCAACTCCGGCACTTCAACCCGAACAACATCTAGCGGATGGCGGTGTTCGAGGCGATGTGCAAGGGGTACCTGGGAATTAGTGCCCATTGGAATCTTTTCCAGTACTTCTTCAAGTTCGCGTGCTTGGAGGAGGGTCTTCGGGCGGCGACGATTGGCTGCGCCAACTTCCAGATGAAGCGAGGGTCGGGGCGATGACTACATCCCGGTGTCCTTTACCGGCTCGAACGGCCGAGCGGCACAAGGGGTGGTTCTATCGCGGAACGACCCCGAGTTCACGCTTCCGCATACACCTGGGAGCTCCATCGTGGAGTCGCGGAGGAACCGGTGGGACGGCCCCGTGAAGACAGAGCGAGGAGAAGACCCTCAAGGATCATTTGGTGGTGTTGCGGCTACTCCGAGGAGCCGGAGTCACCCTAGCGGAAGTACTCGAGTAGTACCATGCCCGAGGAGTCGTGCGCTTCGGAGGCGGACGCTTCGTCTCTCGCGAGATGACGACGCGACCGTGCCCCACGGGTGGGGACCGTGACCGCACCGTCGCTCCCGCCGCCGCTCGAGGTCCGGCGCCACGTGGTGCGGGCAATCGGGAGGTTGACATACTCATGGTCGCCGGTGTGGCTGCTCCCGATGCTTCCCCATGAGGGGACAAAAAAATTTGTGAGTCATTATCTTCTCAATGCTTCTCGCTTGTTCTGTGTTTTTGTTGTGATGTCGATCTTCTCGGAGGCAAGCTACTCGGCTAACTCTTTCTCGCCTTCTTGTCGTTTGCGGTTGAAGTGTGGGAGGAGGCGATTTTTAACCGGAACAAGGCTGTGGCGGAGAAGCGCCGCGCTGCCCGCAAGGCGCAACACAAGAAACGCCAGATCGCCAAGCGTGATCTAAACGACAACCACATCAAGAGGTGGAAGGCGGGGGAGCTTGGCGTCTCCTCTGATGAAGACCCGTCGCTAGAGCCGTCGTGGAGCGGCGACGTTGCCCGTGCGGCGGTGAGCTCGGAGCGACATGCCGGGGTCGTCCTCGTCGTCGCCTCCCCGTGCCACCGAAGTTTCGTCATCGCGGCGGTCGCGGACGGCCGCGCGGCCCCCTTATGGGCTCGAGCGGGTGACAAGAAGCTTGCCCCCGCCCGAGAGGACCGGCGGACGGTCCGCCCTCGCGTAACACCCGACGGGACGGGCGCCTCCGAGTCGCAGAGAGCCGTGCCCCGCCAAGCTGACCCCCCGAGCGGTCTGAGGAGCGACCGGCGCCCGTCCGCCAGCTTTTCGACGGCTCCGACCGCCCCGACTCGGATTCCCTACAGAGGCGTCGGTCGCGGGTGAAGTTAACGGACTCGGCGTTGACACCGAGCGCGCCGCGGCGGTGGATCTCGGCATCGCCCGCGGCGCTGCGGTCATTACTTATCCGGGCGGCGGAGCCCCGGACGTTCACGTTTCCCTTGTCGTTGGCGGGGGCCAAGGACCAACCCTGGCCGTTGCAGAGGCCGGAGGATCAGCCCTCGAGCGGACGGGGGGGAGCGTATTGCCGCTGTTGAGGTGGCGAATCGAAGAGGAGCTGCCCCCGAGTCGGTAGGCTCCAAGCGTGCAGCCCCCGAGCGGGGGCTCATCGGGTCGCCCGGCGAAGAAGTCCCGGTGCACCGCAAAATGTAATTGCTCATTGTTGACGGGATAAAAGACGTATCCCTCTACGATCCGCAAGCGTACGGACCCCACACCTTTTTCACCACGGGATTCCCAAGGTTCTTGTCAATCCGCGGAGCAAGGGGATTACAAGTGTTCGATTAACAACGACACACTAGCTACTAAAACCCTAACTACTATTATACTAGAAAACACTAAACTACACTAGAGAGAATGATAAACGATCAAGATAGAAGACACTCGCCCACGGGTCTACGATACTAGAGCATGCAATCGCTTAAAGACATGAAAAACCAATCTAATCTATCGGGGTTGTGACCACGGTTTCGCCCTTTCCCTCCTCTCGTACTGTCACTACGCGAAGGTATTCATGACTAGACCTTTGATGGCCACGGCGTATTGAATGGATCCAAGGAAGCATTGAGGCCTATACTCCCTTTACGGCATGGTTGCAAACCTTAAGCATTAAAGTATATTCAACACAAGATGATAGATAGATAATCCGACAAAGTGCAATTACATCTCAAGATCGATTACAACCCATGGACGAATGAGAAGATTACCCCATCAAGGTGCCGATCATGGCACCGTTGATCATGGTTTTCCTTCCGCCGGTGTCTTCCTTCTTCTCCACGAGAGGGTGCTTCCTTCGAGGTGGTTGATCTCCCGCCGGAGATCCTCCTCCTCTCTCTCTAGCTTGTGGATGGCCTTCGGTGCGAATGACTCCTCTTCGGTGTTGGCGGCGCCTCGGGGGTTTTAGGGTTGAAGATCCTTCGAGGGCAAGGAAAACGGGACCGAACCGGTGCCGGAAGTGGGCCGGGCCGGCCGGCCTGGGCCGGCCGGCCTGTGCCCACTCGGCCGGTTCGGTCGCCCCTTTTGCTCCGTGGGTCCTCGCGCACTTATGTACTTTGCCCCCTCCACTTGCATGATTTTGACGCTGTTATCCTCGCGTCCAAGATGGAGGCTCTCTTTGCATGAAGTTTGATCTTTTACGCTTCAATCCTCGGGGGTGTTCCTCGTAGCACTTCGGTCCTCGCCACCATTGGAAGTGATTTCAGCAAGCTCATGAACACGAACAAGACTCCATGAATGCTCCTTTGAACTTGTTGCCAATCCGTCCTTTATGTCCATGTTTTCCTACATAAACACAACACTTCCAAATGCATGCACAAAGATGAACTTGTTATATGATTAGTGTGCCTAGTGGCGGGTTAGTTCCATAATCAAATCCAAACCAAAGTGTAATGAACATGCTAGGTGCACCAAAATACACCGTCAACATCTCCCCCACACTTAGCTCTTGCTCGTCCTCGAGCAAGTACTCGTAAAAGAATTTCGTCCAAGGTGTGTAATCGTGTACCACTTATCCTTCTTCACAAGTTAGTCAATCCCTTCATCTTTAATACATAAACACAAAGTAATGATAATCAAACATAAACATGGGCGTTTAGAATTTTTACCACGTCAAGATTTACCCCACAACTCAAACTCTTCACTTGAAGTCTTCAATTTCAGCTATGCTTACTCCTTTGCTTCCATCGGAGGGTTTTTATGATTTTCAAAACAAAAATTCCTGCAACAAGTATTTAGACAAAAATCCTTTCTCCAAGCTCTGTCAAGTCACTCATATAAAGTGACTATCCTAACCAAATTTTATAAAACTCTCACCTCCCATTAATCTCTCATATATCATGTAAAGTGGAGCTATAGGTAGGGCTAGCGCAATCAACACAAGTATTGTAAAACTAAGAACTTCCTCTAATGGTTGTCTACCTTTCAAAGCCAATGATCATGAGAATTAACCATATGTAGGGATATCAAGGATGAGAAGATTTAGAATGGTGGACATGTGCAAGGGCAAAAGAAAATTGTGACTACAAGGCACCAATGATGTCCTCGTTGTCAGGTTGCACATGGTTGGAAATAGAGTAAAAGTTTCATCTCTCAACAACGTGACATCCTTCCTTACACTTTATTTTTTTTCTTTTCTTTCACTTGATCCATCCCTCTCATATCTTCATTGCTAACTCATCTTTTTCTTTTTTTCTTTTTTCTTCTTTCATTCACATATGATTTTTCTTTCTTTCTTTTCCATACACATACTTTTTCTCTTTATTTTTCTCTCTCTTGACAACTTTTCAAAGATTTCAATTCTCTCTTTCCTCGCATGCATACAATCTGAAATTTTTAAATAAATCATGCTAGAGACGAGACGAAACTTTGAAAATAGGTTGTGTTCAAGGAATACGATGTACAAAAGAGATGTATAGGGTTGGGTATGGAATCCAGCGATACTCATGACTTTCGTTGTGAAAGTCATGGACTGAATATATGACGAGGCTAGCAACAAAAGATAAGCACAAGGACATGATCATTGCTCGAAATTAAAACTCACCAAGAGAGAAGGGTCCTAGCCTAACTCATCGTGCTAATCACACTTATGGTGGAGCGAAAAAATAAACTTGGCTTTGGATATGAATTTTTTTCTTACTCTCAACTTGGAAAAAGAGGTTTTGCTAACCTTTATTACAAAGGTTTTAATATAATTTTCAGAACTGAAATCCTCCAATTTTTAGCATCGAACATAGCACAACTAGCATGTGAAGCTCAAGATCGAAGTGCGGTATGGGTACTTTAAGTAGTAGCGATTCCACTAAGCACCACGGTAAACGTTTTTCAAACCACATACTTGTGTTCATATATCAAGAATCGAAGATTAAACAAACAAGTATATAAAGATGAACAATACATAAAAACACAAAGATATATATAAAGACTCTTTTTATTTGATTTTCTTGACTCAACACTAATTTAAGACACTTGCAAAAATTTTAAAACAGACTCAAAAACTAAAGACTCATTAAAACACTAAGACTCTCACACGAAGATTAAACCGAACCTAAATTTGAAGTTCAAAAGCTAAGGCTAGCGAGCTAGCTCTCCCCCACACTTAAAACATACGACGTCCTCGTCGTATCTTACAAAAATCCTAAGGGGAAAACTAGATCTAGTGGTACTTCAAGCAAGTTTTGCACCACTTGCCTCTCATGTTTCCAACCATGCCGAAAAGCTTGCGCACGTTACGGTTAAGGAACTTGTAGTCATCTTCAACTACGCGCTCCAAGTCCTCCATACGCCGCTTCATCGCTTCCATGGCTTGGAGACATTCGTCGACCGACGTGTAGAGATCCGCGATGGATTGACGGCAAACTCGACAAGCACACCGGATGCAATCCGAAGGGGTCGTCATCGCCATAATCTCCACCGTTGTCACCACCGTCGTCGCCACCTCCATTGTCGTCGCCTTCGCCACCGTCGTTGCCGTCGCCGTTGGGGCCTTCGGGAGTCCTTTCATTGGGCGCTCATCCCAATCATCATCATCTCTACCGGCATCCGCCCACGAGCTCGGGCTACGATCGTCGGAGTAGTCGCTATCCCCATAATCCTTAGGCTCTGGCGACACCTCCTTGTAATCTTTGCGCTTGATGCCTTGGAGGCGTGCCGACCTTCGGACGGGTGTAGGGACCTTCTCTCCTTCGACGGGGTTGCGAGATGCAAGAGCTCCGGTCCGGACACGTCCTCCGCAACGGATACGTGCGGTCCTCTTGACGGGTAGTTTGAGCTCGCATCGCATCGCCTCCTCCATCGATGGCTTCTTGGCTTCTAGCTTCAACTCTAAGCTTCTTGGAGGCTCAATGGTCGCTACAAGGGTGCAACACATTGCTTGAAAGGTTTGATTCTCGAGTTCCCAATTCGGCCAAATAAATAGTCCTGAGAGAAAAGCCCCGGGAACCTTATTTTCCTTTTTTACACTTCCCTTAAAATTTTCCGAGCAAACAAGGAAGTAAAAAAGAGCAATTCGAGCGAAATTCGGCGTCATCGGGCGTCGGGCCCCTCTCGGGGCCGGTCCGCCTGGGCCGGCCGGCCCACCCCCCTCGGGGGCGGGCCGATCCGGGTTTTTGCACACCGCCCTATTTTTTCTTCCTTAGCCCATGGGAAAAAGTTGGCCCGGTTAATCTTCGCGAAAAACTCCGGAAAACTAAAAGAAAAATTATTTACGAAGTTGATGCCTTGTTTTTCGTCCTAGGCGGGACGTTCGGGCTCTTCCTCCATGGTGAAGACGTCAACATGGTGAAGGGGCACGACATCGGGTTCGTAGTAAACCTTAAGCCGCTGTCCATTCACCACAAATTGATCACCGTTTATATCCATAATGGTTACCGCTCCATTGGAGAACACCGAATGCACAACATAAGGTCCGTCCCACTTGCTTTGCAATTTCCCCTTTCCGAAGGTTTTAAACCTCGAATTGTAGAGGAGGACCTTATCTCCTTCTTTAAATTCTTTTTTCTTCAATCTTTTATCATACCACCTTTTGATTCTCTCCTTGTATATGCTTGCGTTTTCATATGCTTTCAACCTCAACTCCTCTATCTCGTTTATTTGAATCCTTCGTCTCACCACCGCGGCATCGAGATCAAGGTTCATCTCTTTAATCGCCCAATAGGCTTTATGTTCCAACTCAACCGGAAGGTGGCAAGCTTTTCCATAGACGAATTGATAAGGGGTCATACCTATCGGTGTTTTAAACGCCGTTCGATAAGCCCATAAAGCTCCGTCTAATTTCTTTGACCAATCCTTGCCTCCCTTCTCTATGGTTTTGTTGAGTATGCTTTTTAATTGCCTATTTGACGTCTCCGCTTGTCCGTTGGTTTGTGGGTGATAGGCCGTGGAGACCCTATGCTCAATTCCCAACTTGGACAAGCACCTTTTGAAGTTCTTCCGGTGAAATGAGTTCCTCCATCACTTATCAAGATTCTCGGTGTACGGAAACGGGGAAAAATCACGTTCTTGATCATAGTGATGGACTCCTCCGTGGAAGCTTTACGGCATGGTATAGCCTCCACCCACTTGGATACATAATCAACCATAACAAGGATATACTCGAATCCAAATGAGTTTTTAAAAGGCCCCATGAAGTCTATGCCCCATACATCGAATATGTCGATTTGTAAGTTGTATTTCAAAGGCATAGAATTTCTTTGAGAGATGTTTTCGGTTCTTTGGTATTTGGGGCATGACGCAACATATCTTTTAGTATCTTCATGCATCTCCGGCCAATAGAATCCGCTCGACCATACTTTTGCTTCGGTTCGAAAATGGCTATAGTGTCCACCGTACTCGCCGAGTGGCACTTCCTTAGAATCTCAACCCTCTCTTCCCTTGGCACACATCTTCTCATCACTCCATCATTGCCAAGCTTGAAGAGGTATGGTGCATCCCAAAAATATTTCTTGCTTTCGGAGATTATCTTCCTTTGAGTGTTTTTATCTAGATGATCGAGGGGCATCTTTCGAATTGCTCGAATGATGTCGATCATCCAAGTATCTTTATCAAGCACTCTATAGAGGTGGTCATCTCTCATCTTATCTTCTATGGGCTCTTTATCATCTTGTCCACGATTCATCCTAGACAAATGATCGGCCACAACATTCTCCACCCCCTTTTTATCACGAATTTCAACATCAAACTCTTGGAGAAGAAGGATCCAACGAATCAAACGTGGTTTAGCTTCCTTCTTAGCCAAGAGATACTTGATAGCTGCGTGATCGGTGTAAACAATGACTTTCGAGTTCACGATGTAAGATCTGAATTTTTCGAAAGCGAATACCACCGCTAGCAACTCTTTTTCCGTAGTAGCGTAATTTAATTGTGCCCCACTAAGAGTTTTGCTAGCGTAGTAAACGGCGTGAACTCGGCCTTCCTTTCTTTGTCCCAAGACCGCGCCTACGGCGTAGTCACTTGCGTCACACATGATCTCGAAAGGTTGGCTCCAATCCGGAGGTTGGATGATGGGAGCACTCACCAACGCATTTTTCAAGGTCCGAATGCCGCTAGACACTTCTCATCAAAGTCTAAAGCCACATCCTTTTGAAGAAGGTGCGTTAAAGGCTTAGTGATCTTCGAGAAGTCCTTTATAAATCTTCTATAGAATCCGGCATGGCCTAGAAAGCTCCTTAAGGACTTGACATCCGTAGGAGGTGGGAGTTGCTCAACCGTCTCTACCTTAGCCTTGTCCACTTCGATTCCTCTCTCGGATATAACATGTCCGAGCACTATGCCTTGCTTAACCATGAAGTGGCACTTTTCCCAATTTAAAACCAAATCTACCTCCGCACACCTTGTAAGGACCTTTTCTAAGTTTGCTAAGCAATCCATGAACGTCTTCCCGTAAACGGAAAAATCATCCATAAACACTTCAACAATTTCTTCGATGAATTCCGAGAACACGGCCATCATGCAACGTTGAAAAGAGGCCGGAGCGTTGCATAGGCCGAAGGGCATTCTCCTATATGCAAACGTTCCGTAAGGACACGTAAACGTTGTCTTATGTTGATCTTCGGGTGAATAGGAATTTGCATGAACCCCGAGTATCCATCGAGAAAGCAAAAATAAGCATGGTTTGCTAACCTCTCGAGCATCTCGTCTATGAACGGTAGGGGGAAGTGATCTTTCTTCGTCGCTTTGTTAAGCTTACGATAATCGATACACATCCGCCACCCGGTCACGGTTCTTTGCGGTATCAACTCGTTCTTCTCATTCTTCACCACGGTCAAACCTCCTTTCTTCGGTACACAATGTACTGGGCTCACCCATTCGCTATGCGGAACCGGGTAGATGATTCCGGCATCAAGTAACTTGATAACCTCTTTCTTTACTACCTCTCGCATGGCATGGGTTAGCCTCCTTTGATGGTCCACTACAGGCTTACATTGGTCTTCCATTGGTATACGATGAGTGCAAAAGGCTGGGCTAATACTTTTGAGATCATTAATTGAATATCCAATCACCTTCCTATGTTTTTTAATAAAATCAGCAACGCTTCATTTTCTTCGGGACTCAACTCGTCGCTCAAAATGATTGGATAAGTTTTGTCCGGGCCCAAAAATTCATATTTTAATCCCTTGGGCAAAGGTTTAAGATCTACCTCGGGCACTTGTGGCTCCTCGGGTTTGATTTCTCCTATGTTTTCGAATTTCTCTTCCTCCACACCGCCATCATGCGAGCCTTTTGTCGCTTCCTCTAGTTCTTCATCTTGTTGATTACTAATTTGATTTTCCATCGCTCTTTGCAGCGGGTCTCTAAGGGTTTCAACAAAACAAAGACTATCTATCTCTTCTACTTCTTCATCTTCGGGAGGAAAAGGTGTAAGGTGTTTAGAAGCACGAAGAAAGTTATATGTGTACTTTGTTCCATTAAGGTTCATTGTTACTTTGCCTTCTCCGGCATCTAACACGGCATCAACCAACTTAAGAAAAGGCCTACCTAAGATTATATGATCAGAATTACTATGGTAAGCATCAATAACAAAGAAATCGGTTGGTATATAGTTTCTAGAGATTTTTACTTTCATGTTGCAAGCAATACCTAGAGGTTTGATAGTTCTACCATCTCCCATAATTAATTTCGTTGATGTTGGAGCTAAGTCTATGTTGTGGTATTGAACTTTATCGTAAATTTTAGAAGATAGAACACTTACTTAGGCTCCAATGTCACATAAAGCTTTGCATTGAACTCCGTTGATCTCGCAACTCAAGTGCGGCGTCATCTTCTCTTCTTCTTCGGATCTTATCGAGTAAATTTCAGCGAGGCGAGCGTATGGTGATGCTTCGGGCTTGATCCCCATGATTCGTTCACCTCGGCAATATGTTCCGGATCCACCACGTCTTGTCCAAAGAGCTATTCAAAAATCTCACCGGTGGTTTCTAGGTCGTATGAATTTTCAGCTTTCTTCTCCGGTGGGAAATCCACTTCCAATGCTCTTGCCATTCCCTTTTGATTAGGGAACGGTCTTCTCTTGTCGAATACTTCTCCGTAATCAATAGGAACCCAATAAATTGGCTCGAACTCCCTTAGTGGCTTCGCGCTTGACATGCTTCTCTTGTTCGTCTCATTTGGCGCGGCAAAGTCGACGTTTGGTGTAGTTCTTGACTTGATGTGTTCTTGTTCAAGCTTTTCCATGATTGGCTCCTCTTTTGTGACTTCCGGGGTTGCCTCTTTAGAAAAATGTTGACGGTGAATTTCCGTCAACCTAGAGTACTTGTTATACATTGGTTTCGATTATGATTTGCAACTAACCGGCCACTAGGCATGCTAATGATATAACAAGTTCACACTTGCATGTCGATTTTGGAGTTTGTTGTTTACGCAGGAAATCTACGCTAATGAGGAGACTTTCGGGATAAGTTCACCAAGCACTTTGGAAGAAGATCATGAAGCCCGACAAGAGTCAAGACACGCGATGAACATGACTCCAAATGACCCAAGGACCGAAGCGTCAACGTGCAAGTCTTCAGGGACTCAACCAGAAAACAGCGAAGCTTGCATAGCAAGGATTCAAGCCTTAACCGTGAAGGAAACGACGTCAAAGGCCCACATGCAAGTGCACACGAATAAGGGATCACGGGAGAAGCAACCGGGGAGGAAACCGGGGCCGAACCGGGCCGAAGTGGGTCCGGGCCGACCGGCCCGCCCCACTCCGGGGGTCGGTTCGGTCCCCCTTTGCCCTAGATGTTCATCTATTTATTCCCTCCGCCGCCGTCGACCGACACATCGAACAAATCATCCTACCGACGCCAATCACCGGAAAACCGCCGCCACAAGATGAGGGAGAGAGTTAGATAAGCTCGTCGCAAGGATCAACGCCGGCGGAGAGAAGGAAGCAAGAGGAGGACTCCAAGCCGCCGGCCTAGGGGTGTTCCCAAGCTCCATCGCCGCCATCTTCATCGACGACATTCTCGGAGTCTCCATCACCCCTATGTGCTTCAATCCGTGTAAGATGATGGGGTAATGTCTCCGTTCATCCCTAGGATTAGATGGATACATGCTATGTGATCGCTACTCGATTTGTGGTTTTAATCTATTGTTTTCATGTTGATGATGCTTTGATGATTAAGGTTAGCTACTATCTTTTTCGGGCGTATGATATCCGCTACTCCCATAGATTCCATCATCATACCGTGTCCATCATAGGTCTAGTCACGAATACCTTCGCATAGTGACAGTACGAGAGGAGGGAAAGGGCGAAACCGTGGTCACAACCCCGGTAGATTGGTTTACCGCTTTCGTGTAGTAGATGCATACCATGTTATCCTAGATCCTAGGGAGGGAACGCTTATCTTTCTTAATCACTCTCTTGTGTTCACCCCTTTACCATCTAGTTTAACCCTAGATTTGTTTGATCAACTTAACTTAGATTAACTTAGGTTAGATTGTTTTACCTTTAGATTAATACTCTTTCAAAGGTTTTCCATTCAACTAGATTAGTGCTTGGTTAAGCGCTAGCAATCCCCTTGCTCCGCGGATGGACAAGAACCTTGGGAACCCTGTGGTGAAAAAGGTGTAGGTCCGTACGCTTGCGGATCGTAGGTGGATACTAGTTTTATCCGTCAACAAGCCCCTTTTTCTGGCGCCGTTGTCGGGGAGCAAGCCAGTTTGCTACGTTTAATCTAGTATTAATTTTGTTGATTACTAACACCTAACCCTTATTTTCTAAAAAAAAAGAAAAAAATCTTTTTTGTTTTTCTTTCTACTTTTCTTGTGCCTAGATGGATTTGTTCACCTCACCATTGGAAGACGAAGAGATGTCGCTAAGGGAGCTAGCAATGCCGTCAATGGAAGACACTGAGATGCAAAAATCAGATTTGACGTTTGCTACAACCCACTATGAAGTGAAGCCTGGAATCATCAAGTTAGTGGCGACAAAACCATTTAGAGGATTGGAGGATGACAACCCATATAGACACATTAAGGAATTCACGATGTTATGCAACACGGTGCAACAAAAAGGAGTTCCGGCCGCTTGGTTCAAGTGGAATCTTTTTCCATTCTCTCTCGAAGATGAAGCGCGAAGATGGTACACACTTGCGTCCGTTGAAGCAAAAGGAAATTGGGATGAGCTAGTGAAGAAGTTTCTTTTGAAGTTCTTTCCCATAAGCAAGGTCCAAGACTTAAGGAGGCAAGTGCTCACTTTCAAGCAAGGAGAGGATGAAGGAATTGATGAAGCATGGGACCGTTTTAATGAACTACTTGAGCGAGGCCCGAACTTGGGATTTTCCGGTGACTTGATGTTGCATACCTTTTATTTTTCACTAACCCCTAACTCGTCTCGTTTTGTAAGCATGTGTGCAGGCGGTGATTTAATGGATAAAACAATTAGTGAAGCCGCACAAATCTTACAAAGGATAAGCAATGGACAAAGAACAATACGAGATTGGCAAAGATGTTGTCGAGAGGAGCAAAATGACAAAATCAAGCCCAAGGTGCTTGCTGAAATTTTTGAAAAAGATGAACCGAAGGTCAAGGAAGATGAATCGACCATACAAGAAAGTGAAGATCCACTTCCCAAGGTAAGAGAAGTCATTTCGGATGTTAAAAATGTTGAAACTAACATGAATGTAGGCCGAAGTATGTGGAATGCTAGACCATTGGCGGAGTCCAAGCAATCCGGTTGGGTTCAAGTTGATTTCGCCCCACTAATCAACTACCGAAGGAAGGAGGAACGCCGACACATTGCCAAACTAATTGAAGATATATTTGATCAAGAGATGAGTGGAGTGTTGATCCAAAAGATGTTTGAAGAAGAAAGAGAAGAAGGAGATGAAGGATGGATCGACCGATTTGACAACTCAAAGATTTATGATGAAGGAAGAGAAGAGTACAACCGTGATGAGCCTAGTGACTCAAAGGATAAATGGGAGGAGATAGGACTCAATCTAGATGATAGCTTGTGTGCTATTGAAGCCTACACACTAGCAAATCAAGACATGGAAGTACTCAAGGATGAAGGAAAGAATGAAACAACAATGAGCGATCTTGACGACATGTGGTACATGGAAGATAAAGAAAGCAACATACAAGTCTTTGAAGATGAAGATCCGGTTGATAAAGAAGACTTCAAAGAAGAGATGAATGCGTACATAGTTGAAGGATTACATGTTCCACATGATGAGTTGAAGAAATTGCAAGATGGTGATGAAGAGGCAACTACACTTGTTGAGATCGATTTGCCTTCAACACCGCTCGATGAACCAAATATCACTCTTGTTGAAAAATCTTTAAGGCCAAGGTACGCGCTGAAATCTCAAGATATTATTGGTATTTATATTGATAAATTCAAATACTCATGCTTAACCAATAGTATGAATGATAGTTTAATGTCTATGCCTTGTTCCAATAGTGATCATGTTGATAGGCTAGATTTTCTTGAGAATGAAAAAGAGGAAACATATATTTTTGATTCAATTAATCTCACACCTAAACAACCTTTGCCTAATGATGAGCTAAGTGCTATGCATGAAACATATGCTTCTTTTATTTACACCTTGACTTGTTGCTACAATTCACATGTGGTGTTAATTATGGACGCATATGTTTACAATAAGTTTTGTAAATCTCGATCATGCTTTGCGCTTGGTCAAGCTAATGACCTTAAAGAATCATATGTCGGGAAAGGCCCGATTTTCACTAACCATGTAGACAAGGCTTGAATAATGAAAAAAAGAAGTCATGCCTAAAAGAGTTGCAAGATAAATCATCAACCTCTCCGAATCCCGCGATGGATGCTGCTGTCTTCATCAATTTGAGAGCTTGTTCAGAGGTGTAAAAATGAAGAAAATGAGATATTCAGAAGCTCCATCAAATTACCATTCCAACGCATCAAGAACCAACAAGTTTGAAGACCCGTGCAAGGAGTTATGGAGAAAACATTGAGCGTTGCGCGTTCTGAAATTTCAGGACAGATTTCATCGCCGAAGTAAAACGGACGTAACTCTCTTGTCCGGAGTCCGATTTGGGCAAATGAAGACTCGTTGGAAAGAAAATTTTGTGCACTGTACAATGGAGTAGAGCTTGAGTATACTTTCTGTTCTGGACATTAAAAAAAATTCATGGAGTGAAGGCAGCACCGAAGGATGATAAAGAAGGAGATAATGATGAAACAAAAGGATGCTTTGGGCAAGTCTTCTATAAGTGATCAAGCACAACATGGGAAGTAAATTAAAGCTGCATTGGTACCTTTTCTTCTTGCATGAAGGGCCATGGCTATGCAACGAAAAGAAGGTATGTGAGAAAGTCGAGCTCTATGACTTTAAATGAAGCGCTTTTCGGGAGGCAACCCGTTTCTTTATGTTTTTACTACTTTCTTAGAGAAAATAAAAGAATGGCACTATCTTATGATGATCAACTTGTGGTTATTAATCTAAGTTTAGATTTCCTTTTTAGAACCACCATCATGTTCATGCTCATATTTAATTATTTGCATGCATTGCATTTTGTTGTCCTCGTGACGTTTCTTTGTGTATACATGTTTTGCACATAGTTGGCTTGGTTGTTTTATATACTTAATGATGTATGCTTCAGTTTCCATGTTAATACTTCATAAGGCATTATGAGTATTTTCCTTTTGTGATCTTGTGTAAACGTGGTGTTTAAACAAGATTGCGGACCATCATCGTTGAGTTCGATAAACCTATCTAGCTTTTCATATGTTTTCATGTTACTTTGGTCAGTTTATAAGCTTTGCAATGCGCTTAATTTTTCTTGTGCTATAAGAGTTATTGATTTAGGGATAGACATGGTGTTTTAACCCTTGATAAATAAACCTTTATGGCTATGGAAAAATTCGGCAACCTAGTTGTAAACATGGTGTTTAGAACTAGGTGAAAACATTGTCTTTGTTTATATGCTTTCCTATCATGTGCATACACACCTTGCACCACGTACACTCATTAGGTTTTTATTCCTCATTAGACTAATTATATCACAAGTTAAGAATCTTAGGAGACATTGTTGGATTGTTGGCAATTCTATCTACTCCCAACCGTTACCTTGGGGGTAGAATGTGCGTTTAAAACGTCTTACAGTGCAAGATAAAGACTCTCACTACAAGGAAATTGAAGGATGGCTAAGAAGTGCTTTGTCTTCTTCTTCCATGACTAGCAAAATGCTAAGCATGGGGGAGACCCTGAATCTTCAACACGGAAGTGCAACATGACGTTCTAGAAGATAGAATGATAAAGATCGTTAACATCTCCGGATCAATGCGCAAGAAGCCACCAATCTCATCAAAATTCTGCATGGTCTCAAAGGGAAAACACTGGATATTTTTGGATATTTAGAAGCCCCATGAAGTTACGATTCCAACAAATCAAGAATCAAGACAATCGGAGGTTTCTACAAGCGGTTATGCCCGAATCACCGAGTGCAACACGTCCTGAAATCAGTTTTGGACAGCACGCAGCGCTGAAGTAAAACGGACATAGCTCCCTTGTTTGAACTCCGCTTTCGATGAATGACCACACGTTGGAAAGGTAATTTCATAAAATTTTCAATAGAGCTATATTTCGATATATTTTCTGTTCTGTACAGAGGGGGAAATCCATGAAAAAGAGACAGCAAGGAGATGATGAGAACAAGAAAGAGGAGATGGTGATGACAACATTGAAGAGAAGGGTGACCAATGACTCCATTAAGCATACAAGATCAAATTCAGAAGTTTAGGAGCATGAATAAATCAAGACAAAAGCAAAAGCCACATCGATACATGGAGATGTTGGAATAAGGCAACGAAGAATTACAAAGGATGGTAACATCTCCATGGACCTTCTCTCTTCCAAACACAAATGCTTGTAAGTATGCCTTCAACCTCAACTAGGTGCAACCTTTTGTTTTTCTCTTCAAACAATAACATGGCTACTAGGAGGACAACCTAGGTTTCTTTTTACTTTCAATAGATAAGCATGACCATGTGTTCACCTCGATGTTCTACATTGCCTATGCTTACGGAAAGATGATGAAAGTTGCCGCTTTGTTTTACCTACATGAAGTTATACATGTCTTGGCTAATTGCTCTCTATAATATGATCTGAAATTAATTTAAATACCGGATCTTTTATTTGTGGAGGTGAAATGACTATGCTCTAGACCCACATACATATCTTTGCTCTTTGATTTAAGTTTATGGATAGCCGGATAACTTGTTGTTTTTATGAAAACTTAACTTTTATGATATCTACATATTTGTGATGCTCTTGCAAAGTTCTACCTACCAAAGCCATATACATATATGTTTTATGATAACAAAACCCGTAGATTGCAAACATATGTTTTGATGAGTTGGATTAGGATTGATTTCTATGGTTAGAGACTAAGAAGCTGGTCATTCCTTTGTGTAACTTTTTCATGCTAGCCTTTTTGTCCATGCATTGTGGGTTTTCACATCGAAAATTCCACAAACATCGCTGGGCATCCACCCTAAACCAAAAACATCTTTTTGTGATCACCTCCTTGTCCACAACCCAATTTGAGTATGGAGTAAAATTCTCGATGGAGATTCAAATATTCTACAAGATTATGGAATTTATACTTACTTTAGCAGTCATTTCCCCTCTCTTTTATGCTCGAGGACGAGCATCGTTCAAGCATGGGGGAGGAGTCATTCTCTGACACAAATGCTATGTAAGTATTATGTTGCAAAAAGTTTTGAGGAGCAAAAGAAAAAAAAGAATAAAAATGAAAAATGAAAAAAATATGATAAGAAGAAAAGAAAAGTAAGAAAAATAGGAAGAATAAAGTGAAAAAAAAGAAAGAGAGAAAAATGAGAAAGAAATAAAATAAAGAAAAAATAAAGATGCTCCTCGGTTCTTTTTGCTTCATAAGTTCTCAAGTGCCTTAATGACAAATCCATACTCAAATCTTCCAACCATGTGCAATCCGATAACGAGGACTTCACTCGTGCTTCGGGATCATCCATTTGCCACTTGCACATGTCCACTTATCTAAATGTGTGTGTTTCGTCCCTCTCGTCTTTCCAACATTTATTTTCCATGGCCTTTTTGACGAGTCTCGGTAATTCCAATAGATCTCTCTCTTAATTTGACAATATTTCGGATGTATGTTTTGCTAGGATTGTTTTTAACCTTCCAAGCTCCACATAAGCCTTACACTATCACATATGAGTAGAGTAGGTTGAAAATAATCTAGTATAGGCTTGAGTGACTTGATGAGATGAGTGTTCCATGAGCTCTTGCAAGAGATTTTCACTTATGTTGGATATGCATCTTTTTGAAAATCTTCCATGTGACAAGGTAATGGTTTGAAGTTCACTTAAGTTTGAGAGCATCGTGTTAAATGTGGCTTGTTCTTTATTGTTAGTCTATCTTCCATAATGAAAAAGAAGCCGGTCACAACTTGAACCTTAAAAATAAATTTTTAAGAGAGAGCAATTTGTCTCGTCATGAATGACTAAGTGCGGGGATAACATTGGAAGGCAATGCAGATTTCCCTTTTTAGCGAGGACCACTTACTCGAGGACGAGCAAGGTTTAAGCATGGGGGAGATGTTGACGGTGAATTTCCGTCAACCTAGAGTACTTGTTATACATTGGTTTCGATTATGATTTGCAACTAACCGGCCACTAGGCATGCTAATGATATAACAAGTTCACACTTGCATGTCGATTTTGGAGTTTGTTGTTTACGCAGGAAATCTACGCTAATGAGGAGACTTTCGGGATAAGTTCACCAAGCACTTTGGAAGAAGATCATGAAGCCCGACAAGAGTCAAGACACTCGATGAACATGACTCCAAATGACCCAAGGACCGAAGCGTCAACGTGCAAGTCTTCAGGGACTCAACCAGAAAACAGCGAAGCTTGCATAGCAAGGATTCAAGCCTTAACCGTGAAGGAAACGACGTCAAAGGCCCACATGCAAGTGCACACGAATAAGGGATCACGGGAGAAGCAACCGGGGAGGAAACCGGGGCCGAACCGGGCCGAAGTGGGCCTGGGCCGACCGGCCCAGCCCACTCCGGGGTCGGTTCGGTCCCCCCTTTGCCCTAGATGTTCATCTATTTATTCCCTCCGCCGCCGTCGACCGACACATCGAACAAATCATCCTACCGACGCCAATCACCAGAAAACCGCCGCCACAAGATGAGGGAGAGAGTTAGATGAGCTCGTCGCAAGGATCAACGCCGGCGGAGAGAAGGAAGCAAGAGGAGGACTCCAAGCCGCTGGCCTAGGGGTGTTCCCAAGCTCCATCGCCGCCATCTTCATCGACGACGTTCTCCGGAGTCTCCATCACCCCTATGTGCTTCAATCCATGTAAGATGATGGGGTAATGTCTCCGTTCATCCCTAGGATTAGATGGATACATGCTATGTGATCGCTACTCGATTTTGGTTTCAATCTATTGTTTTCATGTTGATGATGCTTTGATGATTAAGGTTAGCTACCATCTTTTTCGGGCGTATGATATCCGCTACTCCCATAGATTCCATCAACATACCGTGTCCATCATAGGTCTAGTCACGAATACCTTCGCGTAGTGACAGTACGAGAGGAGGGAAAGGGCGAAACCGTGGTCACAACCCCCCGGTAGATTGGTTTACCGCTTTCGTGTAGTAGATGCATACCATGTTATCCTAGATCCTAGGGAGGGAACGCTTATCTTTCTTAATCACTCTCTTGTGTTCACCCCTTTATCATCTAGTTTAACCCTAGATTTGTTTGATCAACTTAACTTAGAATAACTTAGGTTAGATTGTCTTTACCTTTAGATTAATACTCTTTCAAAGGTTTTCCATTCAACTAGATTAGTGCTTGGTTAAGCGCTAGCAATCCCCTTGCTCCGCGGATTGACAAGAACCTTGGGAATCCCGTGGTGAAAAAGGTGTAGGTCCGTACGGTTGCGGATCGTAGGTGGATACTAGTTTTATCCGTCAACAAAAAATCAGCAAGCTTCTTCTTCCTTGAATTGAATTCCGGCTCTTCCGCAAGTCTTGTTTCCCAATCTCTTCGCATGGCAGCCGCTTTACTAACTTTTTGTAGAAGTTGGGCGGCTTCCGTGAGTGTTTTCTCCATGAGATCCCCCACCGCACACATTTCGACGTGTCGCATGCAACTAGGGGTTAGGGAAAAGAAAAATGTATGCAAGAGTACGTCACCGGTGAAGCCGAGTTTTGGTCCTTGTTCGATTAATTCATTAAACCTATCCCGGGCTTGGTCTATCCCTTCCTCCTCTCCTTGCATAAAAGTGATCACTTGCCTCCTTAGATGTTGAACCTTGCTAATTGGAAAGAACTTCTCGCAAAACTTCTTTGTCAACTTGTTCCAATTGCCTTCAACTTCAAAGGACGCAACCGAATACCATGTCTTTGCTTTGCCGGCAAGTGAGTAGGGAAAGAGATTCCATTTGAACCATTCATCGGGAACTCCTTCTTGACGCACCGTGTTGCATATTGTCGTGAAATCTCTTATGTGTCTATATGGGTTCTCCGTAACCATCCCTTCAAATGGGTTTTCCGCCACCATCTTGATGATCTTGGATTTAATTTCATACTTGGTCGCTTCGAGCTTCGAATCCGACTCTTGTACTTTTATGTCTTCACATCGAGGGCTAGCGTAATCCCTTAATGATTTCTCCAGTTCTTCCACGGGTTGATTAACGAACTCCATCTAGACAATAAGATAAAAACAAAAACAAAAACGAAACAAGTGTTTTTCTAGATAGTATATGTTAGATATAGCAAATAAAAGGTAAACTAAAATATAAAACTAAGTTAGATGCAAATCAAACTATGTAAACTAACTTGCTCCCCGGCAACAGCGCCAGAAAAAGGGGCTTGTTGACGGATAAAAGCCGTATCCCTCTACGATCCGCAAGCGTACGGACCCCACACCTTTTTCACCACGGGATTCCCAAGGTTCTTGTCAATCCGCGGAGCAAGGGGATTACAAGCGTTCGATTAACAACGACACACTAGCTACTAAAACCCTAACTACTATTATACTAGAAAACACTAAACTACACTAGAGAGAATGATAAACGATCAAGATAGAAGACACTCGCCCACGGGTCTACGATACTAGAGCATGCAATCGCTTAAAGACATGAAAACCAATCTAATCTATCGGGGTTGTGACCACGGTTTCGCCCCTTTCCCTCCTCTCGTCCGTCACTACGCGAAGGTATTCATGACTAGACCTTTGATGGCCACGGCGTATTGAATGGATCCAAGGAAGCATTGAGGCCTATACTCCCTTTACGGCATGGTTGCAAACCTTAAGCATTAAAGTATATTCAACACAAGATGATAGATAGATAATCCGACAAAGTGCAATTACATCTCAAGATCGATTACAACCCATGGATGAATGAGAAGATTACCCCATCAAGGTGCCGATCATGGCACCGTTGATCATGGTTTTCCTTCCGCCGGTGTCTTCCTTCTTCTCCACGAGAGGGTGCTTCCTTCGAGGTGGTTGATCTCCCGCCGGAGATCCTCCTCCTCTCTCTCTAGCTTGTGGATGGACTTCGGTGCGAATAACTCCTCTTCGGTGTTGGCGGCGCCTCGGGGGTTTTAGGGTTGAAGATCCTTCGAGGGCAAGGAAAACGGGACCGAACCGGTGCCGAAGTGGGCTGGGCCGGCCGGCCTGGGCCGGCCGGCCCGGCCCACCCGGCCCGGTTCGGTCGCCCCTTTTGCTCGTGGGTCCTCGCACACTTATGTACTTTCCCCCTCCACTTGCATGATTTTGACGTCGTTATCCTCGCGTCCAAGATGGAGGCTCTCTTTGCATGAAGTTTGATCTTTTACGCTTCAATCCTCGGGGGTGTTCCTCGTAGCACTTCGGTCCTCGCCACCATTGGAAGTGATTTCAGCAAGCTCATGAACACGAACAAGACTCCATGAATGCTCCTTTGAACTTGTTGCGAATCCGTCCTTTATGTCCATGTTTTCCTACATAAACACAACACTTCCAAATGCATGCACAAAGATGAACTTGTTATATGATTAGTGTGCCTAGTGGCGGGTTAGTTCCATAATCAAATCCAAACCAAAGTGTAATGAACATGCTAGGTGCACCAAAATACACCGTCAACACTCATCTTCGGAGCCTCTATCGTGGATTCTCCGACTTGTTTTGCTTATTAACCTTGCTTCTATCTTCTCGTAGGTATGCCGACACCGGCGTGCTCGGCCCTCGTGCCCCAAAAGTGCCCGGCCCGGAGCGCGCGGGTCGTGCCTTCCGAGCCCCGTCCCCAACCTCTCGTGCACCGAGTCGCTCCCGGCGCGAGGTCGAAGAGGGGCCGGTCGTGGCCACCGTGATGGAGGAGTAGGGCGCGCCGCCCCCGCCAGTGACCGCCGCCACCGTTGAGAAGGAACGGACGGCCGTGGAGACGGCCGCCCCCAAGCGGCTTTGGAGCCACCGACCCGGGGGCCGGCTCGGGCGGCGCGGACGTGGTGATGGTGCCGTCGGATGAAGACTCGGGGTCGCACCCACCGGTGGGGGATCGCGATGTCGTGATGTCACAGCGCCGAAACCTTCACCGATCGCGGGCACCGTGTCCGTCGAAGAGGTGATAGACCCGATGATGCGCCGGTGTGTGGACTTCCCGGCATCGGACCGGTCGACCTCGACGCCCTTGAACTCCCCGGCAATGACCGGGAGATGCCGGAGGTGGCAACAGAGTGGATGTTCGCCGAGTCGTCGATCCCGGGAAACCATCGCGTCGGTTACGCTAGCGTTGCGTCGGTATGAGGGTGCCGGTGGCTCGGCGGCGCCCCGCCGCCCGGAGGCGGGCCGAGGCGGTTCCTAAGGAGTCCGCGACCGGCGTGGAGTCGGCCGCGGTCGTGCCCGCGCCATCAGCGACCGGGGAGGGCCGGGGAGGCGTCCCCGTCCCGGTCCTCGGAAGCAATTGCACCCACGGCCCGCCGGTACGGTGGCTGATGTGGTGGAGGGTGTTGTCGGAGAGGCGGGGGCTTCGTCACCCCGTCCGGTCGCCGCCGCCGCAGGGGAGGTTCTTGTGTTGGGCGAGCCCGCCACAGCCCCTCAAGAGCACGTTGCCCCTGAGGGCACGACAAGGGTCACCTCCCCGGAGATCCAGGAGGCCGAGGAGGACTCGGGCGCCGCCTTGTTGTAAGGCGCCACGAGTGGGGAGGGCCGGGCCCTTGAACTTGCCTGCACCCCGTGGGCGGCCACCTTCGAGGCCGGCGACGACACCGAGGACGACGAGGAGGTGGCGGTGCACAACACCCCGGAGCGCAGGGTTGGATTGGGCACGCCGCCCGTTCGATGAGTTGATCCTCCCCACGACCTCGGTAAGTTTTTTTTCGCTTGAAACTTGTTTCTTCGGTTCTTTGGTTCTTTCGAGAAGTGTGACTTATTCTAGTCTTGCTCGGGGCGGACCCTTGTGGCATTAGGGCCGAGGCGGGCTCGCGCGACATGCGAGCTCCGCGCGGAGCGGCCCGGGTTAGAAATGCAACTCGTTGTGGCTCGGGTGGCGGCGGCGAGCGGGTGGTGGCAAGCGAGTCGTCGCGTGCGGACATCCCTTGAAGCCGCCCGACAATCCACGGAGGATCGTGCCACCGCCGCCCGGACCGCCGCCGCAGGCGGCCCCGCCACCGAGCGGGATTCACTGGCGTCGTGGCTGGCTCTCACCGAGGCTGAAGTTGAAAAGCTCTATGCGGCCGTGGCGTCCTGGCCGAAGAGTCCGCCGAGAGGGCCAAGACCTCCGCCGGCCGCCACCGAAACCACCGCCGGGACGCCGCCCGGCAAGCGCTCGCGAGAAGGTGACGCTTGAGGTGAGGGTGTCAAAGCCGGAACGGGACACGGGCACGGCCACGACGGACTTGGCGACGGCTCGCCGCCGCTTTTCTCGGGTTACAAACCAGCACCGGGTGGTCTCCGAGGAGGCGACGCAAGCGCGCGCGAGATCAACGCCAGAGGTCACGGGATCTTGAGGGTGAGTCGCGTGGTCGCTTTCTTTCTTTGTTTCGCTTGCTTCTCGTTTCTTGTCGCATTCGATTTGCTAGTCGTGGTCGTAGGGGCGCGCGTGATTCGCACCGGGATGACCACGAAGTTGGCGGAGGCGAAGCGAGAGTGAAACACCACCCTCCTCAAGGTTATTAAGGATGGCACCATCGGGCGCTTGTCGGAGCGCTTCGAGTAAGTGCCGAATCTCGGCTTTGTCTTCCCTTTTTTCCGCGGACTCACCATAACTTGTCGTTCGTTCACCTTTCGAGAGGTCAAGACCGAGCCGGGAGCGATCATGGATGTTTCGAGAGCGAGGATGTGGCGCCCCGAACCAAGCTCGGGACGCCCGGCCGCAAATCGAAGGCCATCGGGGACATATCCAAGCTCGGAAGGGCAATGAGCGCAGCCATGGCCGGGCTTGGTGTGCCGCTTGGACCGATGACGCCTGAGACGCTGATTGAGGAAGTCGGGCGCCTCCCTGGCGTAGTGCGAGAGCTTGAGCTGACGACGGGTCGGCGTGCAGTGCACCGAGTCCCCACCATGTTCGAGTCGCACTACCAAGGGCTGGACTGCATGGTGCTAAGTGGTGGCTGGGCCCCTGGCATCTCCGACGAGTAGTGCGACGAGATGGAAGAAGACTACGCCCCCTTCGCCCGCGACATGGCCGACGCCGCCCTGAAGGACCTAGAGCTGCTGCCACGAGATGCATTAGAGGACCCAGAAACCGTCGGGCCCTCAAATTAATTGTACCATAATTTGCTTTATGTAATAACTCGAACAAGTCGCAAGGCTACCATCTGTGTAGCTAAGTACTTTATTCGAATTGCATTACTCCTTGATTGCTTCCGAGTGCTGGAGGACGACTGCAGCAACACGTAGTTGATCTTAGAAAACCAAAGTGACTAAGCCTTACTCTGGAGCCACAGAGGCGTAGGAGTCGGAAGGCCTGGCCTCCTGAATCCGCTAAGTACAACCACTTGTTCGCAGCCCCTGAAAACTCAGAAGGTTTGGGAGGTAACTTGTCGAGGTTTTGCTTGTGAAATCATTTTTTGGACCAGAGTCCAGGCGGTCACTTGAATGCTTTTTGAAAAGAGAACGGACGAAGACCTGAGGACTTGGAGGGTGTTCGCAAGTCTTCATGCCGTAGCCGCAGAGGCATAAGCACTAGGAGCATTGAACGAATAGCAGCCCTCATCCCACGCAGGCCGTCGTCTTTACTTTTCACGAGATCGAGTTTCCGTCAAAAAACCTTTCGCTCGTGCGATCGGTCTCGACACGGTTGTCGGGATTTTTTTGAAAAAAATCGCAAAAACGGCTAGGGCATTGTGCCTGGGTAGCCCCGAGCGAGGGAGCGTCTTTGCACCGGTGCAAAGATGCTCGCCGCTCACCCCTAAACGTTGTTGCAAACATGTGAACACAGCCAACGATAAGTTTCAAAACTCGAGACATGTGAACAAGGCATGCAACATCTATTTATTGATGTACAAGGTTTGAACATTTACTCAAGGATAAAACGGCCGCAAATCCTCGATGTTCCATGTGTTGGAGACGACCCTCCCGTCCTCGTACCGGATCTTGTATGTCCGTAATCGGAGCACCTCATGGATGATGAACGACCCCTCCCAAGGTGGTGATAGCTTGTGCTCGTCCTTGCCGCCTTGAACTCGTCGGAGCACGAGATCTCTAACGTGGAACTCACGGGGGCGCACACTGCGCTCGTGGTAGCACCCCGGGGGCCGCCGGGTACTTGGTGCTTCACGGTAGCGCTACGTCGCGCGCCTCATCGAGTTGATCGATCGCGTCCTCGAGCGCGACTTGATTTCCTTCCTCGGTGTAAGCCCGTACTCGTGGGCCGCCGTAGTCGATGTCCGTGGGCAAGACCGCCGCAGTCGTGCACCATGAAGAAAGGTGTGAACCCCGTGGCTCGGCACGGTCTAGTGTGTAGACTCAACAACATGGACGGTAGCTCGGCCACCCATCTTGCTCGGATCTTGTCGAGCCGTTTGAAGATTCGTGGCTTGAAGCCTTGTAGGATCATGCTGTTCGCCCTCTCGACTTTCCCGTTCATCTTCGGGTGTGCAACGGCGGACCAGTCCACACGGATGTTGTTGTCGTCGCAGAAGTTGAGGAATTTCTTCCTTGTGAACTGGGTGCCATTGTCGGTGATGATCGTGTTGGGTATGTCGAATTGATAGATGATGTCAGTGAAGAATGATATCACTTCCTCGGAGCGGACGTTGACGATGGGTCGAGCCTCGATCCATTTGGAGAACTTGTCGACCGCCACGAGAAGGTCGGTGAACCCCCGGTGCTTGTTGGAGCGGCCCCACCATGTCGAGGTGTCGGACAACAAAAGGACACATGATGGGGATGGTCCGAAGCGTTTGCGCCGGGAGGTGAGTTTGTCGAGCGTAGAATTGCCACCCTTCACGGCCGCCACACGATGTCCTTTGAGTCGGCGACCACCGTGGGCCGTAGAAACCTTGTCGAAAAGCCTTCCCGACAAGTGTTCTCGGACTGGCGTGGTGACCGCAAGTGTCGGCATGTATCTCTTGCGACAGCTCGCGGCCTTGATCCCCGAGGATGCACCGCATGAGTATGCCGTAGCCCCACGCTTGTAGAGTTCACCATCAATGAGAATGAACGCTTTTGCTCGATGGGCGATACGTCTAGCCTCTCGTCCGGTCGGAGGGGGAGTTTCCCCTCAACTAACCACTCGAGGATTGGAAACGCCAATCGGGATCCTCAAGGTTCATCTCGGGGTGGCCGGTCGATCGCCATGACCTCGGGTTCCAACTCCTCGGGTGGCTTGTCGCCCTCTCGCTCGTACGGAGGGTGCATGTTGATCACTCGCGAAGACCCCGTGAGGCACCGGGCTACGACTTGACGCGGTCTTTGCGAGTACGTCGACCGCCTTGTTGTAGTCACACGGCACATGATGCAGCTCGAGACCGTGGAATTTTCCCTCCGGATCTTGTACGGCCCGACAAGTAAGCCGCCATCTTCGGGTCCATGCAGTTTTTGTCCTTCATGACTTGATCCACGACCGGCTCCGAGCCACCCCTGATCTCGAGGCACTTGATTCTGAGCTCGACAGCGATTCGGAGACCGTTGATCAGGGCTTCGCACTCGGCAGTATTGTTCGATGCCGGGAAATGTAGTCGTACCAAGTACTCCATGCGCACGCCAAGAGGCGAGATGAAGACAAGGCCTACACCGGCTCCTTCCTTCATGACTGAGCCGTCGAAATACATGATCCATGTTTCGTGCTCGATCGACGTCGGGGGAGTTTCAATCTCTCGCCCACTCGGCCATGAAGTCTGCGAGCACTTGTGACTTGATGGCGCCGCGCGGTGCGTACGTGATGTTCTCGCCCCATCGGCTCGAGCGCCCACTTGGCGACCCTTCCTTCGGCCTCGGGGTTCCGGATGATCTCCCCGAGCGGGTACTTGGACACCACCGTGATGGGGTGTGCGTCGAAATAGTGTCGAGCTTGTGCTTGGTCATCAATATCGAGTACACGAGCTTCTCGCATCTTGGAGTAGCGCGTCTTAGAGTCGGAGAGTACCTCGCGGACGAAGTACACAGATCGTTGCACCTTCTGCGACCTCTCGGGCTCTTCTCACTCGACCACCAATGTTGCACTGACCACTTGGGTTGTCGCTGAGATGTATAGGAGCATTGGCTCCTTGGGTGTCGGAGCGGTCAGAATCGGAGGACTCTTGAGCATATTCTTGAGAGAATTGAGTGCCTCTTGCACCTCATGGGTCCACGTGAAGTGGTCGGATTTCTTCATCGGCTTGTACGGCGATAGGCTATGCTCTCCGAGCCACACGATGAAGCGACTTAGAGCCGCGAGGCGGCCCGTGACACGCCGCACGCCCTTCGGGTTCTTGATCGGCCCCCTGTCCATGATGGCCAATATCTTCTCAGGATTAGCTTCGATGCCATGTTTTGACATGACAAAGCTGAGGAGCATGCCCCTTGGAACCCCAAAAATGCACTTCTCGGGGTTTAGCTTTACCCCGTGTTGTCGTAGCTTCGCGAAGACCTCAGTGATGTCGGGGACCAGATCCCTCGTTTTTTCGACTTGACTACGATGTCGTCGACGTATGCTTCTATGATGCAGCCTATCAACTCTCGAAACATGCGTCACATGCATCGTTGGGAAGTAGCACCCGCATTTTTGAGCCCAAAGGGCATCGTTTGGTAGCAGTACGCGCTGAACGGAGTGATGAACGAGGTTGCGAGTTGGTCTGCTATGCACATCGCTATCTGGTGGTACCGGAGTACGCATCGAGAAAACGAGAGGGTTTCACACCCCGTCGTTGAATCGACTACCTAATCTATGCGAGGCAAAGGAAACAGATCCTTAGGACATGCCTTGTTAAGACTCGTGTAATAAACACACATTCTCCATTTCTTATTCTTCTTCTTTACCAAGACGGGGTTATCGGGGTGGGAGACTTCACGGATGAACCTTGCACTAAGGAGCTTCATGACCTCCTCGCTAATCACCTTGCACTTCTCGTCATTGAAGTGGTGAAGGCGCTGTTTCACCGGTTTCGATCCCAGCTTGATGTTTAACTTGTGCTCAGCAACCTCTCTTGGGATCCCCTTCATGTCGAAGGGTTTCCATACAAACACATCGAGGTTCGCTTTGAGGAAGTCGACGAGCGCGCTTTCCTATTTAGGATCGAGTGTCGTCCCGATACGGAGCGTACAGCCGTCATCGGAGACAACCACATCCTTGATGTCCTTGGGGGGCTCGAAAGAGCAGGCTGCACGCTTAGACGACTCGGGGACATTCGGTCCTCGGGTCGAGGCTCGACGCGGAGCCTCTCGAATCGGATGATTGCTTCAACGAACCGAAAGCACTCGCCGTCGCACTCTTATGCGCACTAATACGTTGGCCCTATCGTGATGATCCCCTTCGGGCCGGGAATCTTTAGTTTCATGTGACAACCCGCCCAGGAAAATACCGTACTATTGCCTAAACCAATCCACTCGGTCATTAAGCAATAATAAAGTATCATCCCGTCGTTAGTCACCGGGTTACCGCCCGTAAATCACTTATATAGCAACAAGGATCGACATATATGCATTAAAACTCACGCGAGGGCGAGTCCGGAGATGAAACATAATTAACATCCGAAATTTACCCCGAAGGGTTTAATTATTACAAACCGAAGTCTTTGACATGACAACACGGTTCGAGTTTTTAAAACGAGCGGAATTAAACTAAGCGGAACGCGGAAACACCACGGGAGGCCAGCCATGATGGCTTCATTCGTCGTCCTCCACCCACTCCAGCTCCTAGCCGGGCGGGATCTCTCCGGCCACACATCAACAAAGGCATTACCTGGAACAACAGATTATAGCAAGGCTGAGTATACTAATACTCAAAGAAGACTTACCGGTCGGTGATAACTACTTCACCACTCTAGACATGAGAGGCTTTTTGGCCACTAGGTTTCTTTTGCTTTGAAAAGTAACAAAGAGTATGTCCTTACTTTCAACATTTTAGCACAAGTTCTAGTAGGTTATTCATTTCTAGGTTAGCAAGCTATTGAAAGCATAAGTTGTGCAAGACAATTAATCAAGCATAAATATTCATCAACTTCCTTCATTAGGGATCTCATGGCCGGTGGAGTAAGTAGTCTTAGATAACGGTGAGAGGCCAACAATCGATTGGTTCATAACCTTGCAAGGTGGACCTAAACACACTCCGGGATGCCCCCGCGAGGACAACCACCAAGCGGTTCCTAAAAATCCTCGGGTCGGGATAAAAGGCCACAATCTTTGGTACTGTTATCCGGTATACCCCGCGAGGCAACCGGACTCACACGTGCACCACCGGTAGCTAGCCGTGAGACGCATCCCAAGAGTAGTGACAAGTGAAATCCCTCACCGCCTCATTAAGGTACTAGGCTTACCGGTCCATTCCCGACAAGTGCTTAGTACGTTCAAACACTTAACCCACGAAAGCCATTGGACCGGAGCCCACATCCCATGCTCTTACCACATGAGCAATCCATTTAAGGAGATCTTATGATTCCAACATAAGATCCTATTCTCGCGAGTGACAAGCATCACTCGACTTGTAACGGTCATATAGCATAGCAGCTATCGACCTATCATACTAGTAAAGGACAAGGTACCTAGGGAACATGCATCTAGGGTTTCATATCAACTCCGGAACGTAAATGCACAAGCATCCATAGATAGTTACATAATAATTTTGAAATATCGGGTTAATTGCACCGGGGCTTGCCTTCGTCGGCAGGGTTAGCCTGAGTACCCTCGGTGTCTTCGATCACCTCCATGTACGTGCAGCTCCACTGCAGCTCCTCCTTCCTCGACTTCCGGCACGAGCGAGTAGTTACCGTCCGGGAGTTCTACACGGAATGCAATGCATGTTCGGGTGGTGTGATAGCTTAATTATTTTATCCAACTCTTGTTGGCCATATTCACCTTAACAAACAATTATTTTTTTAACTTTTTCATTAAGGTTATTATAGGCATGGGTTTATATATTTTTTAATAAACACTTAATTAATGTTTTCTTTTATAACCGTTATTTCATGTGAGGATTTATTATTCCACTTTTCAATAGCAAAGGGGTGCACATAAATGTAATTAATTCCATTTAAATTCTTAAGTAGCAAGAGGGTGTACTTTTAGTTCCTAAATAAGCCATGCAACCATTTACAAAGGGTCACAGGGACAAAGAGGAAATTTTCCTAATTAACTTAAGATTAAAGCTTTAATTGCCCTCAAAGCTTTTATTCAAACAATAAATTAATAAAATTCAGTGGAAGAATTTCTTAACACCAAGGTACTTATATTAAGCCACCGAACATACATGCATGCTTGGAAAAGCTAGAAAATTAATTATACCAAAAATAACAAAGGCTAGCCACTAAAGCAAGTTAAAAGCATACAAAATAAATAAGCATCCAATTGATACAAACTTTCTTATACATGTTCTCTGGTCCAAAACTATGCTAGGAATGCAGCAAGTACATCTAGAATTACCACCGATCTTGAATTATTAATTTACAAAGAAACTTAAGCATATATCAAGAATAAATATTTCGATAATTATAAAATTGTGATTAATTCACCATAGGTGTAATTTGGTATAAATAGACCACATGTAGAAGTTGGGCACAAAAACATAATTATTTTTAGCTACAAAATCATCTAGACAGATTCGTATAAACGTAAAACAATTAATATAAAACAATTTACATCATAACTTTGAGCAATTTTTGGTATAGGAGCTAGTCTTATTATAACTCACAACATATCAAAAAATCAGCTACGGAGGACTTATGGATTTTGAGATATCTTAGATCTAGGTTTTCCACATTTCTATACAAAAGTTGTAGTGCTCTTCACCCGAAGTCTAGCAAAATTGAGTTTGCATTTTTTCGATTTTTCTACGGTTTTCTAGGGAATTTACAAGATTCAAAGCAAAACCCCAAGTACTATTGGAGATTCATTTTACGGGAAGGTCCCTAGAACTTTTCAAAGCCTCACAAATATACCCTTCTCTTGTACTCGGACCCCGGGAATATCCCAATCCTCACACCCATACCCTTCGCCACTTGGTAGGTGTTGGTGGAAATCGGGCCCGAAGGTGGACGCCGACACAACAGCCTCCCGATAATCCCTCTCCCCTTCAAAGGAAGGCGGCGGAGGCCTCCCTTGGAAGCGGGCGGAGGAACTATAGACTTGCTACTTCCCTGTCGATTCTACACTTCGTCTACTTCTACGTCACTACTTCTACTATTACGAAACAAGAAAGGGAAACAAGGAGACACTTAGCAAACCGAAAGCCGAAAGACTAGTAGGGGGCTTCGGTGCTCTCTTCTCATTACTGTGTGTCCGTTTCATTACAAGGGGTTCACTATTTATAGGAGGCCCCTGGGCATGATCATCTACCTCAATTACACCTTTTCCGTTCCTGACAAACCGCTTTAAACACTTTACAAGGGTATAACAATAACTCCCCGCGTCGTACAGGCCTCCAGCGTGTCTTCGCACGGCCGAAACACCTTTACACGCGGCGCCCCTTGTCCCTACCTCGTACGGTGCCGCTTTACACGCTTGCAGCGGCCACGTATCACGGCGCACCGCACCTTCGGCGCCGAAACAGCCCACGATCTTACCCCGGTTGCGTCGGGTTTTTCAGACATCTCGCCCGGTGCCGCCCCCATCCCCGAGCCGAGGCGCGCCCGACACATGGCACTTCGGTTCCTCCATACCTTCGGCGCCGAAAGTCGACCATCCGCTCTTTCGGCACCGAAGGCCGGCACCATTCGGTTGGGCTGTTCTCGCACAACAAAACTCACATAACTCGAGCAAGCATCGGCGTTTTCATTAAATCACCATTGCAAAACTTCCTCCGTAGATCCGAAGCGGTGCGTGGGCCGAAACGGACAACCCGGCGGACGTGGTAAAATGCTTCCGAAGACCATTTTCCCCAACAAGTAGGCTCGGCCGGCGGTGATGGCCGGCCGGTCCGGTGCCAACAAACGGCGCGGGACCTCTAGGGGCTCACCTAGAGTCGATTGGAGGGGTTGGCCGGTGCGGGTGCGGCTCCGGCGAGGGTGTGCGGCGGTGGTCGGCCGTGGCGGCCGCGGCGGGCGCGGCTCCCGTGAGGGCGATACACCGCCGGGCCACGGGCGACGGCTCAAGCCTCTAAGGATCCTAGGGAGGAGTTTAGGACGGTTGGAAAGCACGCGGGGAAAAACGGAGGGAAGGTTCACCGGACGACCGGCAATGGCGGGCGGCTCGGCACGGCGCGCGCGAGGGGGGGCGCGGCCTTTAAATCAGGCGCTCGCCGGTGACGTAGTGGTGACGGAGAAGATACCGCCATGGTACGGCGGCGTCTCGGTCGGCACACGTACGGGCGGGGCTCGGGACGGACCGGCGCTCCGCCGGTGCGCGCGCGCGCGCGGGCGTACGGCACGACGACGAGGGGCGACGCGTGGCGAGGCATAAAAGCAAGGCGCCTCAAGGTGCGGTCGCCCGGGGAAGGCGCATGGATGGGGCGGTGTGCGGGCGCGAACACCGAGGCGACCGGCGCACGGACGTGACGCGCGGGCGCGCGCGCGACGTCGCGCGCGCGGCGGCGCTCCGGCCCGACGTGTCAATGTGCCCTTGTTTGAACACGAATATCTCCAAAAAAATGACTAGAAGTGCGGAAAGCTTTGAATACAAAAGTTGTAGAGCACACTTAGGAGAGTATTTTTCGTAAATGCCGACCTATGTTTTCTCGACGGTTTTTGCATAAATTGCAGCCAAAGTTTGAATGCCAACTTTCCACCTTTGAATGCCAAAGTTTGAATGCCAACTTTGAATGCCAAAGTTTTTGCATAAATATGAATAGGAGTTGGCGCGAGTTGACCAAGATTTCCACCTTTTCCCCTCAAAATTGGAAATGCCATCCTACATGAAAGTTGTGTCCCTCGACAAATTGGACAACTTTCATATTGGTAGATTTTGAAGTGTTTAGGTGAAATTTGGAGAACGCGGCAAAAGTTCCGAAAGACATTCAAGGACATTAGGGTTTAGGTAGGGTTTGACCGTGCATTTGATCAAAGTTTGACCACACATGTGTATTGACTTGATCAAGAGGATCATTGGGGTTGGTTGGTGAGGTTTTCGAGGTGAGGGCCCGGGTTGACCGTGATTTGACCCACCGTCGCAGATTTGACCGACTATTAGGGTTAAATAAAAACCCGGGGCATCACATTTCGGGTACGTATAGTTTGGCACGGCAATAAACTTCGCGTATGCCGGCCTCCCAAGGGTGAGGATTTCGTGCGAAGTTCCGCTCGTCCCCGAATGTGACGGGCGGATCAATCCGCCCGATGGGGAGCGCCTCCATCCCGGTATGACCCCGTGGAATGGAGCAAGTCGATGGCCTCGGTGCGGACCGCGAGATGCCCATGTCGTCAAGCCTTGACGCATAGAGCACGTTGATCTCGCTTCCCCGATCCATCGGGACCTTGTGGATCCTTCCGGATTTGAATAGGGGAGCTACCACTAGTGGGTAGGATCTAGGATGGGGCACGTGGTCGGGATGGTCCTTGCGGTCAAATGTTATCGGAACCTCCGACCAATTTAGATAGGACGACATCATGACGTCGGCGTTGAGGACTTCTCGTCGGATGAGCTTCTCGTGCCTCCTTGAGGGTCTTACCGGAGATCCCCCGAAGATCATGTGCACCGCACCGTCTTGTCCTGGGTACACGGCCCCGCACCGTCGTCGTTGTCGGGGGACGGTCCTCCCTTCTTGGGCCGTCGCTCTTGGTTTGAGGGTGACATTGACGTAGTTCTTCATGAGCCGGCACTCCATGAGCGTGTTCTTGACGGGGGACCTCGTGGTGCGGGCATGGCGCGTCCGAGAGCCTCTCGAAGTGGTCCTTGGACGGTGCGGGCATGGTCGGTTGCCCTTGGGACACGACGTCTTGCGCTCAACCGTCGCGATGAAGTTGTCGTCACAACAACGATTGTCGTTCTTCTTCTTCGCCGTGGTCCATGACCTATTTCCCCTTGCCTTGAAGGGTGTTGAGCGTCGCGGCGACCGCTTCCTCGCCGTCGGCATGGTTGCTCGCAATGTCAAGGAGCTCGCGAGTCGTGCGGGGCATGTCGTGCCCGAGTCGGTGGATGAGGGACGTGCACGTCGTGCCGTTTTGGAACGCCGAGATGGCGTTGTTGTCGGTCGCACCGAGGAGCTCGGTGCGGCACTTGGAGAAGCTTTCTATGTACTCGCGGAGACTTTCCCCCCACCGTCGCTTGCGGTTGCGCGCCTCCCACTGCTTGTCGGGGCGCATGTAGGTGCCCCGAAAGTTGCCGACGAAGACCCGACGTAGGTCGGTCCGTAGTTGATCTTATCCCGCAGTAGGTGCTCGAGACACGTCCGAGTGGAGTCGCCGACGTAGAGCGGCGGTGTTCTTGATGACGAAGAGGTCATCTGTCGCTCCCCCCGCCGTGGCAAGCGAGCGGTAGTCCTCGAGCCACATGTTGGGGTTGGTATCCCCGTCGTACCTTGGCACGTTGGTCAAAGCGCGGAATCGCGAAGGGAACTTCACGTCGCGGATGCTCTAACCAAAGGCTCCGTAGACCTCTTTGGTTCGGCGACCGCCTACGGCCGCGGTCGTCGTCGGCCGTCGTGGCGCCGCCCTCGTCCACGGTCGTCGTGGTGGCGTGTGATGCCCCGGGTTTTTAATTAGCCTTAAACACCGGTCAAATGGTCAACGGTGGTCAAACCATGGCCAACTCGGGCCCTCACCTCGAAAAACTCACTAACCCACCCTAGTGACCCTAACCGACTAGTAAACACACTTGTGGGGCCAACCCATGGTCAAAGGATGGTCAAACCCCCTTGCCACTCTAGTGTCCCCAAGTGTCTACCGGAACTTTTGCCGCGTTCTCCAAAATTCCCCTAAACACTTCAAATTCTACCTTTATGAAAGTTGTAGATCTTGATGAGGGACACAACTTTCATGTAGATTGGCATTTCCAATTTTGAGAGGAAAAAAATTGAAAAATCAACCGCAAGACATATTTCACCGTTTGCAATAACCCGCTGACATTCAAAGTTGGCATTCAAATAACTTTCAATCTGGGCAGAAAAACCCTATATGGCTTTTGTAGAAAAGGTTGTTGGTAGCTAGATCTACAACTTTGGTGTTTACCACTTGGTCGACTTCTATACAAAAATTCAGAGAAAAATCGAGTCAAACTTAGCCCCAGCAAAACATTCAAACCCAGAGCGCCGGCGCGTCGCGACGTCGCGCACCCGCGCGCCGCCGCCGCCGCCCGCCGCCGGCCGTGCCCCGGCGTCCACGCCCGCACCGCCCGAGGCCCACACCGCCCGAGGCACGCGTCGTCCCAAGATCCCGCGCCCCAACACGCCCCGCCCCGAGGAGCCCCGAGGTCGGCGCCCGTTGACGGTTAATAATTGTATCAAAGTTCGTTTGTGACTCGCAAGCGTACAAGTCTCCCGTCGTAGTCAAGGGACCCTTCTTCCCTCGAGTGGTGAACCCAAGGTATCGAATCCGTGGAACAAATGTGTGACGCAAGACTTAATCTATTAAAGCCAAATAACCGCAATACTCAATAAAGGACCTAATGCATCTAAGTAAAAGACACAAAACAAATCTAATCTACTAAAAACCGTAGAAAACAAAGTAAGATTGGGTAGATAAACCGATCCGGAGGGATCGGGGTAAGCCTTTTGTTGAAGTTCCAAGCAAGAGAAGAAGTAGCAAATCGAATCTTAATAGAAGCCTCTTTAAATCGTGGTTTCCCGTCCAAATCCGAAAACATCCGCCTTTCGAGACCCCCCGTTCGTCACAACGTATCCCTATTCATGCGGGGAGCTTAGGGCGAGTCAAAAGACAAGTCGAGATTCTTTCGGAAGATCCGGCGTGTACCTCTAGCCACCGCGGCTACAAGAACACCCTATGTAATCTATCGCGCGAATAGAATTGGAATAAGCAAAGCCGATCGAAAAACGAAATCTTCGAGGAAACACTTGATCGCTGAGAAAAGATTCAACTTGATAATTCAACTATGACAATGATACATACACAAGATCACCACCGGGATCCTTCCTTGATCTTGCTTCTAGCTCCGGGAACTCCGACGTGGTCTTCCGTGCAAGGTTCCCACGTCGGCTAGGGGAACCCTAGTCAACTAGCTCGACCCTCTCCTCTCCGACATGGTGTCCCTCTCTTCTCTGCTCCTCGGCGGCCGAAGACGAAATCTTCTCTCGCGTGGCTCTCGGTCAGGGGACTATAAATAGCCCGATTGGCGGCTAGGGCAAAGGAGGACGGGTTTGGGCCCTAAATGGGCTCGGGGCCGACCGGCCCGGGCCGGCCGGCCCGGGCCCATTTAGGCCCGGCCCCGTGGGCTCCTTCGCCCGAGGTCGGTTCCCTTGCTTCCGGATGCTTCCCCCTTCGCATGTAGGTCCATGTCGTCGGTTTCTCTCCGAATTGGACTCAACTCCTTGTCTTGCAAGATTCGGCACTTTTCCGGTCGGTCCCCGGAGTCCGTCGTCTTCTCGGATCAAGTCCCCGGCTACTTGGAGTTAATTTTGCTTCATTGCATGACTTGTTCGGGACTTCAAGGTCTTGTCATGAGGTGCTTGATGAACTTATCCCGAAAGTCTTGCATTCAACACTAAAACCCCGCATAAACATTAAACTCCAAAACCGACATGCACACGTGAACTTGTTATACCACGGGGGTTAGTACCAATGGATAAGGTATAAAACTCATGCCAACACCGAAGGTAAACTCATGGCTAGGTTGACGGATTTTCACCGTCAACATCTCCCCCATGCTTAAACCTTGCTCGTCCTCGAGTAAGCCTTCGATGGATATCATCATTGCTAAACAATGTTTAAACTTTGCACTTGATTACACATGAGAAAACATAACGCTCTCAAAATTTTGATTCATTAAAGTTCCATAATGTGCTAGCCTTCATCTCTACGGGGGGTAGATTCTTATCAAGCTTATCCCACAAGTATTAACATGCTCACAAAGTTTTAAATAGATCTCGAATTTTTGAAATAAAGAACGAGATAAAGAAAAGCTAAACCAAATTCACAAATTTAAATCATCTTGTATATTGCTCATGAACTCTCATCTCACTTGTCTCTCAAGCCTATACATTCTACTCCTTTCCCTCTCATATATATGTGATAGGCTTTATATGGAGCTTTGGGAAAGTTTAGTCCTAACAAGATTTTATAAATGAGGTGTTGTCAAAACAAGACAAGCTTCTCAAGGTCTTACCGAGACTCGTCAAAAAGGTCATTGGAAAATAATGTTGAATCAAGGAGGGGAAAGAGAAAAATACACACACTTTTAGATAAGTGGACATGTGCAAATGGCAAAGAGTGATCCCGAGGCACAAAGGAAGTCCTCGTTATCGGATTGCACATGGTTGGAAGATGAGAATGGATCTTTTTAACTTGAAGCCTTGAATGCACTTTTAGAGAGCTAGGGAATTTACTTTACGCACATTTTTTTTTCTTTCTCATATTTCTCATTCTTTTCTTTCTTTCATTCATTCATTTTTTTCCTCGTCATATATTCGGTCCATGACTTCCACAACGAAGTTTTGATTTTTTTATACCTTGAAAGTCATGAGCATCACTGGATTTTTTACCCAACCCTATACATCTCTTTCATCATTTTTTTTAAAATATTCCCCTTTGAACTCTAAAACTGCACCGTACCTACCTCCTCCCCCATGCTTAGACGTTGCTCGTCCTCGAGCAAAGAGGCGAAAAATAAGGTAGGTACCGGAATATTTTTCCTTGGAGAGATACTTGAAATCTTCAACGTTGGCACCGTCTTGCGATCTTCCTTGAATTGATGATCCATTCTAAACGATAGGTTGTGGTCAAGGAGGTAATCACAAAAAATGATATTTGGTTTAAGGGTGGATATCCGGCGAAGTTTGTGAGATCTCCGATGCGGGGATACACAATGCACGGATAAGAGGCTAGCAAAAAGATAGATACGCAAAAATGGAATGACCAGCTTCTTAGTCTCGGGCCAGAGAAATCATGGCCTGCAATAACTCACTCAAAAATAAATCTTGTACACTAAGGTTCATGCACTCAAATATATATAAGGCTTTGAATAGGTTGAGCAACACACAAGTGATATTTGTGACAAGGTTAGCGATATTTTTGAGCATAAAAGACATCTTTAATCTATTCATAACTTGAGAGCACATAAAACACTATGGGTCTTTATTTTAATCATAACCTCCGCTGAAAATTAAGCTAGCATTTAAATAAATTCAGATCTGTATTTTTAAGAGAGCACTAGCTTAAACATGCATAAATCAATTACAAAGATGAACAAAGCTGCAATTTTAATCATATATCATCATGGCACGAATTTTGTAACTTTTCCAATGATATAATCAAGGTGGTGTCTTTATTAATGGTGACATCAAGTTGAAATACAAACTGAAAATAAACAAACATGCTTGCTGAAATTTAAATAAAAACAGAAAATACTACGCAAACACACATAAGCAAAAGCTGAAAACTACGAGAGAAAAAGAAAAGAAAAGAAAACTAAAGTTCCTAAATCTTCTAGTCCTCCACCGGTGGTTGATGTTGATGATCTTGATAATAATACCCTTGCTCGTAATATGATTGGACATTCCCTCCGACGAATTGATTTGGCTCCACAAGGTGAAGGCGTCCAAGTTCAAAGGCAATATTTGCATTGCCTTCACCAAGTTGAGCCGCGTTAGCTTGGATGGCTGCGATGTTTTGAGCGTTACTTGCAGCATACCCTCCAATAATGGCCATGCTTTGTTGTGGTTGGGGATGATGAGCGTAGGACTCCGCGAAGTTAGCGTTGGGCACAACATAATTTGGTGGGGGTACCGGTGCACCACCCCCCATGCTTGCTCTTGTGGCCCTCCGTAATAACTTGGCGGAGGAGGGATCCCGCCGAATGGTTGCACATTGGGTTGTGCTCCACTCGCATGTGCGGAGGATGTTCCCTCCTCTACGATTCTTCCTCTCTTGTTCTTCCTTGCAGGGACAAGTAGTCCCTCTTCCAACCAATCTTCTCTCCCTTCATTGAAAAGCCTAAGCCTCTCGTTGGGAAGGGGTAGGTTCACTATGGCCAACCGATAACCTCCTCTCTCATCTCCACTAATGTATTTGACTTGCCGCAAATATTCAATGCCGAGAGAGGTACCTCGCAAAAGGTGGTCGGGGTTTCTTGCGATCCCCGGCCGCAAGGAAAAGGCCAACATGGAGAGGTAACACCCCTAACCAATATTACCCGCCCCCGATGTTGCTTCACAACACCAACGGTTGATCATTAGGTAAAAGGGGTCTATTGGCTGCCTGGCAATTAAAGCCGAGTATAGCCAATTCAACTCCGTGTCGGTCACCTTTGTTTCCTTCATCCTCCCCAATATCCTCTTGCACATCCAAAAGTGAAATATCCGGATAATGGGGTTGCGGATGCAATTGCGTTGTTGATGGGCTTCTCCGGAGATCATGTTCCAAATTCCCGCTAACATGCCGGGTGGCACGTCAACTTTCTCCGGAGCTCCCTTGTGGAATCCAAGCAGCTCCCTAACGTGCTCGTAGGGAACCACTTGCTCGATTCCCTCCAAACGGAATGACAAGCTTTGCACCCCATCATCATCAACGATGGGTGCAATAGTCATTAAAATTTCCAAGGCGAACCCCAAATGGGTGTCCACCGATATTCCGTTGGAGAACTGCACCCCATCCGAGGTGCCCCAACATATAGTATATGTCGGTGCAAAAACCCAAGGTGTAGAGTGCTTGGTCGTCGAACTCGACGTTGGGCACAAGCCTCTTCTCAAGATTAGAGAGCCTCTCCTCCTCCTCCGCCGACAAGATGATGAAGCCGTACGAAGAGTATGTTGGGGTGTAAGGGGGTGGCGCGGTTGAGCGAGTCGATCGTCGTGGTGGCGCGGGCTGCTCCTCCGTGTGCCCACGAGGTTCGGTGAACCTCATGGAAGTGCTTCTTGCAGCCCTCATACCACCAAGGAGGAGATCATCGTTCCTTCTCGGTGGTGCCGTATCCGTCTCCATGCTCCGGGAGACTCGGAAACCAAGTGCCTCCTCGAAGACGTGGTTGATGACGGCTTGGACGACGACGAACTCTTCTTCTTGGAGAAGAGACTTGTGATCTTCTTCCACATGGTTGCTGCACTCTTTTTTTTCAACTAAATTTCCGGGTTGCAACCGGTAACTAGGCACTTAAACTCTTTGTGTCGGGGACCGCCCTAGGGGTCCCCTTAAACAATGGGGGAACCCTCACTTAAATCCCCGCATCAAAATAAGCTAAGCCTAACCATGCGAGAAACTAACCATGCGGGACATGGCCCATGCGGCAGACTCGGGAGGCCCACCAAGACGGGCCGTCGGGAAGACCCCTCGAGCGAGGCTCCGCCTCGCCCGAGGGCACGCTCCTCCTCGAACGGGCTCCGCCCCGTTCGAGGGGCAACCCCCTCCTCGAACGGGCTCCGCCCCGTTCGAGGGGGCGACCCCTTCCCTCGAGCGGTTCCGCCCCGCTCGAGGGCGCGCTCCCCCTCGAGCGAGTCCCGTCTCGCTCGAGGGTCCGCTCCGCCCTCGGCCGGGGGCCCGCCACGCTCACGGGCGCCCCGCGCGCGTGCGCCGGCCCCGTACTTGGGCATTTAACGCCCGACGCCGCGGAGACGGCGCCATCATGCGCCGGGGCTCACGCCCCGTGCCGCCGCACCAACTCCCCGGGGAGGAGCCCATCCCCGCCACCGTGGGATGGACCGTGCGGTACGGCCGGTGTCAGTCCCGTGACACCGTGCGCACGCTACCGTACGGCTAACGCGCCCGACCCTCGAAAGGGGGCCGGGCGCACCCTCGATTCCACTTTCCCGTGACCCCGCAGGTTGGGTGAGGGGCGCTAGGCCGGTGGGCGGCCATCCCGGCCACTGTAACGGCGCGGCCGCCGTACCCACGCGCGCGAGCGCACGCCCGACTCCGCGGGCGCACGCCCGGCACCGGCAGAACCACTCCACCACCGCGAGCTCATTGGGAAGGAACGCCGTTCGCCCGCTCCCCGTACCCCGTACCAGCCATCATCAGCACCTCCCTCGAAGCCTATCAGGGGACGCCATCGCCATCTGCCGCCTCCTACCCTCGAGCCGCCACTGTTCGGGTACGAGGTAGGCCATCATGGCCGAATCGTAGCGAAGATCGTCCGGACGGCCGCCCGCTCTACACCGTAGCACGACGTGCTCCCACACGTAGCTAGGTAGCGCGGCGTGCATGTAACTCGCCGCCCCTTGGCCTATAAAAGGGGGAGGCGAGCCCCCGGCCCGCGGGGGAACGAGTTCGAGAGAAACAAGCACAGTCGAACACAACGCACCGTGCACTCACTCTCTTATTCTCCCACGGCATCTTCGACCACTCACCGGGGACTTGGAAGCCACGCTTCCTCTCCCGCCTTGCTTGTACTTGCCCCACTACAAGCACCCCGGTGCCGAGCAATATAGTGCTACGAGCACACCACCGCCGGACGTACGGCCCCCTCGGCGGGAACCGGGATAAACCTTGTGTCATTTGTTGCTTAGCATCGACCATTGAGGGATAAACCTAGGCGCTATCTATCGGTTAGTGTCGGGACCATATTCCGCACCGACGCTGGCGCCCACCGTGGGGCAAACGAGCGCCTAAGGTCATTTTGTTAACTCCCTCCATGGTGATCCGTACTGAGTACCGTAGCACCCGCTACAAGGCATGGGTAGCTCGGACCCTCTCCCGGCCGGGTTCGAGATCCGCTTCGGGGACTTGAACTTCCAGGCCACGGGGAACGGCTATCTCATGCGCCTCACCAACCGTGAGGGAGCTTCGCGCGCGCCGCGAGGCCGGGTCCGCCCGGTCTCCGCCGCACGCACGACACGGCGCGAGCGCGCTGCGAGTACGGATGCCGCGGGACCGCCGACGCCGCGATGCCGTCGTCGCTCCGGGCTACGCTCGCGTCGGGCGCGGTCCGGCGGCGGCGGGCCGAGCGCGCCGCCGCCCAACGCGGTGCGCCCACCGTCACGACGACCGCCACCGCCCCCAGCGGGACCGCGTGCGGTCTCCGGACCACGCATCCCCATCGGGCTGCGTGGCGCCACTACGGCCTACAACGCCAACGTCAACACGACAATGCGCAGGGTTCCACCTGGTCGCCACGTCTTCGTCGCCAGGGACCCCGGCACTTCAGCAGCGGACGAGTCATCCCTGGGCTCCGTCGACACGATGCCACCCGCCAGCCGCCATGGGTACGCGGAGTGGGACTTCTCCGGTGTGCCGGACCCAGTCGCGTTCAGGCGCTTCCTCGACGCCACGGACTATTGGTTTGGCTGCTCCGACGACTCCAGCACTGGGAGCTACGACCCCACGCGGGAATGTTGCGCCGTCATCACCAACGACCCGGCCAACGCCGCCGGCGCGGCGGGCGCCGGAGATGGGGAAGTCACGCCAGCCCCAGGGGTCGCCACGCGCCTGGCCGCGGGGCCAAGCGCTCCCGCCGGGGCCGACGTCGACGCGCGGCCGGCCCAAGCTCGCGAGCTCGAGGCCAAGCCGGCGAGAGGAGTACGGACCGTGCGGCTACTCCGTGCCTCGATGGCGGGGGAGGCCTCCGCGCGCGGCGAACGCGCGCGGGAGCTGGGCCGACAAGTCCGTGACCGCTTCAACCCCGCCCCCAACGTCGACAACGCGGATACTCCGCCGCGAGCGAGCCAAAAGCTCATCGCCGCCGCGACGCCGCCGCGCACCATGCCGGCACCCTCGACCCCCGAGGCTCGAGACATGCACCGCGAGGTGCGGACCCTCCTTGAGCAAGCGGCCGTCCGGCGGGCCGAGAGCTCGGCCTCACGCATCCGCCAACGGGGGGGACGCGCGGGGTAATGATCCCGCACCGGGGGCGAACCCTCGGTGCACGTGGGCCAACTTGGCCGACCGGGGACGCACGCCGGCCAAGGAGCGACTCCTTGACACACGCAGGGCGCTGGATGGAGACGCCCGCAACGTCATCAACGCCAGGCGCACCAGCAAGGCGGACGCGCGGGCGGCCAGGGGCTACCACCCTCGAAGGGGTGGACGCTACGACAGCGGTGAGGACCGCTCCCCAACGCCGGAGCCCCCGGCACCGGGTGTTCGACCGGGGAGATCCGCACGGCGGCGTTCCCCCGCCGCTTCCGTCGGCCCCTCGACAATCGTCAAATACAACGGGGAGACGGACCCTCGTGTCTGGCTCAACGATTACCGCCTAGCCTGTCAGCTGGGCGGGGCCACCAACGACGAAGTAATCATCCGCAACTTGCCCCTGCATCTGGGCGACGCGGCCCGGACGTGGCTCGAGCACTTGCCCGCCAGCCAGATCCACAACTGGGACGATCTAGTCCACACTTTCGTGGGCAACTTCCAGGGCACATACGTGCGCCCGGGGAACTCCTGGGATCTGCGCTCCTGCACGCAGAAGCCGGGCGAGTCGCTGCGGGACTTCATACGGCGCTTCTCCAAGCGCGCGCACGAGCTCCCCGCCGTGGCACAATCCGAAATCGTGCACGCGTTCCTCGAGGGCACCACGTGCGGGACCTTGTGCGCGAGCCGGGACGCAGCCCCGCCCACGGACTCGAACGAGCCGTTCGACATTGCCACCGCCTTCGCCTCCGGGAGAGGAGGCCGTGGGGGCAATCTTCGACGGCAAGAAGGGCAAGCGCTCCGAGGACACGGCCGCGGAGGGCGGCGGGGTCCAAGGAGCCGCGCCGCAACGACAAGCGGGGCAAGAAGGGGAAGAAGCCGCGCCGCAAGGCGCGAGAGCGAGGGGCGCAACGGCGGCAACGCCGAGGCCCTCGCCGTTGACCCGGCCCGACGGGGCCCTCGACCGGCTCCTCGAGGCCCGGGGGTGTTCGACGACATGATGAAGAAGCCATGCCCCTACCACAAGACCCCCGTGAATCACACTCTTGAGCAAAGGCGACATGCTCAAGAAGTTCTATGGCCGTGCCGCCGCGAAGGAGGCAAGAGGCCAAGAAGGATGGGGGCGATGGCGACGCGGGTGGTTTCCCCGCTCGTCGAAAATGTGTTCCTCATCTTTGGGGGACCTATCGTCGACATGTCGACCCGACGAGCGTAAGAAGGAGCAAGACGAAGTCCTCGCCGCGAGAGAGGGCACCTCCGGCCTTTCTCAATCGGGTCGAAGGATGCCATCACCTTTAGCCGGGATGATCACCCAAACCGCATCCCGAACCCGGCCAGATTCCGCCGGTGGTCGATCCCATCATTGGGAGCGCCGGTTTTCGAAGGTCCTTATGGACGGAGGCGGTAGCCTCAATATCCTCTTCGCGCATACATTGCGCCCGATGGGGATCGGGGCTGGACCGGGGCGGCCCGAAGACGAAGCCGTTTCACGGCATCGCGCCCGGCAAGCAGGTTCAACCCCTCGGGCAGATCGATCTGCCCGTCTGGTTTGGGACCCCCAAGAATTTCCGCAAGGAAACCCTCACATTCGAGGTGGTGGGATTCAAAGGGGCCTACCATGCCATCCTTGGGCGACCATGCTATGCCAAGTTCATGGCGGTCCCCAACTACACGTACCTAAAGATGAAGATGCCGGGTCCAAACGGCGTCATCACCGTCGGGTCGTCGATCGAGCATGCATTCGACTGCGATGTCGAGTGCGTGGAACATGCAGAGGCGCTAGCGCTGGATGAAGCGCTGGTAAACACACTGGAGAAGATGGTCAACGACGACCTCAGCTCCCCCGCCAAGCACGTCGGCACGTTCGAGGCCGCCGAGCAAACCAAAGGGGTCCCCCTCGACCCGTCGGCCCCCGAGGGTAAAGCGTTGAGGGTCAGCTCAACCCTCGATCCTAAATAGGAAGCAGTGCTCGTCGACTTCCTCCGCGCCAACGCCGACGTCTTCGCGTGGAGCCCCTCGGACATGCCAGGCATCCCGAGGGAGGTCGCCGAGCACTCCCTTGATATCCGCCCGACGCTCGCGGCCGTGCGGCGGCAGCCGGGCCGCGCCGCTTCGACGAGGAGCGGCGACGGGCGATCGGAACGGAGCCGCGAAAGCTCCTCGAGGCCGGATTCATCAAGGAAGTGTTCCACCCTACATGGTTAGCTAATCCCGTGCTTGTAAAAAAGAAAAATGGGAAGTGGAGGATGTGTATAGACTACACCCGGCCTCAATAAAGCATGTCCAAAAGTTCCTTTTCCTCTCGCCACGCATAGATCGGATCGTCGATTCCACGTACGGGTGTGAACTACTCTGTTTCCTTGATGCCTATTCGGGATATCACCAAATAAAGATGAAGGAGTCCGACCAGCTCGCAACTTCGTTCATCACACCGTTCGGGACGTTCTGTTACGTCACGATGCCCTTTGGCCTCAGAAACGCGGGCGCAACATATCAGCGCTGCATGCAGCACGTTTTTGGGGACCATATCGGGCGGACGGTCGAGGCTTACGTAGACGACATCGTCGTCAAAACCAGGAAGGCGGACGACCTGGTTAGCGATCTTGGCATCGCGTTCAGCTGCCTGCGGGCCAACGGGGTCAAGCTCAACCCCGAAAAATGTGTCTTTGGAGTGCCGCGGGGCATGCTCCTAGGGTACATTGTCTCCCAGCGGGGAATCGAGGCCAACCCTGAAAAGGTCGCGGCCCTCGAGCGAATGGGTCCAATTCGGGACCTCAAAGGAGTGCAGAAAGTGTTGGGGTGCCTCGCCGCCTTAAGCCGCTTCGTCTCGAGGCTCGGTGAGAAGGGCCTCGCCCTCTACCGGCGCTCAAGAAGCACGAGCGCTTCTCTTGGACCGCCGAGGCCCGGGAAGCGCTCGACAAGCTGAAGGCGTCTCCGACGCACGCCCCAATCCTTACGCCGCCGCAAGACCGGCGAACCCCTCCAACTCTACGTGGCCGCGACCACCCAGGTGGTCAGCGCCGTGATCGTCGTGGAGCGCACGGAGGAAGGGCATGCCTTGCCCGTGCGAGAGGCCGGTCTACTACATCGGCGAGGTCCCGTCGGGACACGAAGACGCGCTACCCCCGTGTCCGAGAGCCGTTGTACGCGGTAGTCCTCGCGCGGCGCAAGCTCCGCCACTACTTCGAGGCCCACCCAGTTACGGTGGTCTCTTCCTTCCCGCTAGGAGAGATCATTCGCAACCCCGACGCGGCGGCGAGAATTGCCAAGTGGTCCGTGGAGTTGATGGGCGAGACGCTCGCCTACGCTCCGCGCAAGGCCATCAAATCGCAAATTCTTGCCGATTTCGTCGCGGAGTGGACGGACACGCAGCTGCCGCCCCCTCGGATTCAAGCGCAGTGCCGAACTGCGTTCTTCGACGGCTCGGTGATGAAGACAGAGCGGGCGCGGGCCCGCTCTTCGTGTCACCCCTCGGGGAGCACATGCGCTACGCAAAGGCGTCTCCACTTCCCCGCGTCCAACAATATGGCGGAATACGAGGCCCTCCTCTGCGGCCTCAAGATCGCCATTGAGTTGGGCATCAAGCGCCTCGACGTGCGAGGGGATTCGCAGCTCGTGATCGACCAAGTCATGAAGAACGCGAGCCGCCACGACGACAAGATGGAGGCCTACCGTAAAGCCGTGCGGTCCCTCGAGGACAAATTCTACGGCATCGAGCTTAATCATGTACCCCGCCGGTACAACGAGGAAGCAGACGAGCTGGCAAAAATAGCGTCGGGCGGATCACCGTTCCCCCAAACGTTTTTGCGCGCGACATCGCGCAGCCCTCGGTCACCTTCGAGCCCTACCCCTCGAGCGACGGCGGACCCTCGGGGGCTCCCTCGAATCCAGCGGGTGCGGAACCCATGGAAGAGGACCCCTCGAACGAGGCGTACGTGCTCTCTCTTCTCGAGGGGTATGGCTCCCACGAGGTCGATGCGATGGATATAGAACCGGCTCCTGTCCAAGCAGATTGGCGTGAAAAGTACACCGCCTGGATCGCTCGAGGGGAACTCCCCGAAGACCGGGCCGCAGCCAGGCGCATCGCCAGGATGGCCAAATCCTTCACCCTCGTCGACGGCGAGCTGTACAAGCGCGCCGCGTCAGGCATCCTCCAGCGGTGCATACCGATTCCCGAGGGGCGCGAGCTCCTACGGGACATACACGCGGGAATCTGTGGCCACCACGCCGCGCCACGCACCCTCGTTGGCAACGCGTTCCGCCAGGGCTTCTATTGGCCTACCGCGGTCGCGGACGCCAACGAAATCGTGCGCACTTGCGAAGGGTGCCGTTCTACGCCCGCAAGACTAACTTGCCCGCTCACGCCCTACAAACGATCCCCCGTCACATGGCCGTTCGCCGTGTGGGGGTTGGACATCGTCGGCCCCCGCGGAAGGCGCCGGGGGCTTCACCCACCGCTTGTCGCGATCGACAAGTTCTCCAAGTGGGTGGAGGTGCGCCCCATCACAAATTTGAGGGCCGAGCGAGGGCGGTTACGTTCTTCACCGACATCGTCTACCGCTTTGGAGTGCCAAACTCCATCATCACAGACAATGGGTCCCAGTTCACGGGCCGGAAGTTCTTGGAGTTCTCGCGACAAGTTCCACATCCGCGTGGATTGGGCAAACCGTGGCGCACCCACGGACCAACGGCCAAGTGGAACGTGCCAACGGCATGATTCTACGAGGGCCTCAAACCCGAATTTTCGACCAGCTCAACAAATCCGGCCGAAAATGGCTCCAAGAACTACCGGCGGTCGTATGGAGCCTAAGGACCACCCCAAGCGAGCCACCGGTTCACCCCGTTCTTCCTAGTCCATGGCGCGGAGGCCGTCCTCCCCACGGATCCGGAATACGGGTCGCCCAAGGTTCGAGGCTACCACGAAGATGCTAACCGGCAAGCCCGCGAGGACTCGCCGGATCGGCTAGGACGAAGTACGCCTCGTGGCGTTGATGCACTCCGCAAGGTATCAACGGTCCCTACGGCGCTACCAAGCGCGCAAGATACGTCGGAGGGATTTCGGCCGAGGGGGACTCGGTCCTAAGGCTACGCCAAGACAACCGAGGGCGCCACAAGCTATCGCCCCCATGGGAGGGACCCTACGTCGTGGTGAAGGTGCTCAAGCCGGCACGTACAAGCCGGCCAACAAGGACGGCGAAGAACTCACCAACGCTTGGAACATCCAACGCCTACGTCGCTTCTACCCTTAGCTAGGTTTTCCAAGTATTTTCCGTTGTAAAAACGAACGGCCAACGCCCCAGTTGGTGTCACCCATGTAAATACTCCAAGTCTAATAAAAGGGCAACTCGGCTTTCCCCTGAAACCCAAGTTACCCTCGGGGGCTACTGCGGGGGGGCACCCCCCCCCCCAAATGGTCCCATTTTTTCGCGCAAAAAACGTAACAACACGCGCTAAGTTTGTTTCCTACCTCAACCTCGAGCCATGATTCGAACAGGGCGCAGGCGGCACAGCGGAAGGAGCGCGCGAGCCAGAGACAGCCTACGCCGCGTGGCTATGGCCCGTCTCTCTCGCCTCCAACCCAGCGGGCCCCCTGCGAAAAACGAACTCCCCTAACTAGAATCTACTCAGGAAGAAGGGGAAACAAAAAGCGTAATAGGCAAACGATTTCATTTACAAGCAACTGTCCATGATTCATGAAACGATTTGTTTATTTACAAGAGGCCACGAGGCCGAATTTCGATACACACAAACAAAAAAACGGGCCTAGCGCCCGTGTGTGCTTTCGAGCGGATGGGAGCGGCATCGGCGGCGTCCGGAAGAGGAATTCTTCGAAGGCCTCGGCGAGCGACCCGGCGGCGTCAGCAACAAGCACGTCCGCGCGCTCCATGGCCACCTCGTCCTCGACGCCCTCGGGCACGATGTAGCCTTCCGCCACCGCCTCGAGGTTGACCTCGTAGTGGGATCGCACCACTCCGAGGGCCTTCTGCACGCCCAGGTGCAACGCCCGGCGCATCCGCTCCGTGACGTGGCCACCGAGGGCGCGCAGCGGCCGGCCGCCGAGCCGCCGGCCCGGGCCTCGCCTTCCTCGACGACGCGACGGGTCTCGAGGGCCGCGTCACGCAGCCCCCGGCAGCCTCCGCTCGGAGGAGTTGTAGGAAGCCCCGCGGGGCCTCGGCCCGCCCAGCAGCGTGCCCCAAGGCTGTGCGCGGGCCTGGAAGCAACAAGATGACAAGAAATCAGAAAGGGGAAGCGAACCCTCTAAAGCAAGAACTAACAAGCAGGGTCAAACAGTAACTTACCCTCGACTTGCCTCCTCTCCGCATCGAGGTCGCGGCGCGCGGACTCGAGCGCCAACTCGAGACGCTGGACGGTCTCGCCTTGCTCGCGGAGGGCCATCTCCTGGTTGGCATTGCTGATGCCGAGCGCCGGCACCTCATCCTCAACCTTGGAGAATGCGGCGTTCCGCTCCTCCGGCCGACCTCTCCGCCGTCTCGCGCGCGACACGTTCCCGCTCCGGCGCCGTCCGGCGTCGCCAAGGGCGCCCCGCTCCCCGCCGGAGCCGCTCCTCGGCCCCCGCGGGCGGCGATGCGCTCCTCGCCGGAGCTGCTCCTCGCCGGCGACGAGAGCCGCGGCCTTGGCGTCGAGGGCGGCCCTCGGGTCGTCGGCCTCCTTAGCGCGCTGTTCCAACCCGCGCGCCCGCTCCTCGCCCGGCGCCGCCGCGCCGGGCCCCCTCGAGCGACGTGCGGAGCTCCCGGTCTCGGCGCGAGCGGTGGCCACCTCCGCCTCCCGGGTGGCGGCCGGCGTCCGCGTCTTGTCCGTGTCCTCGCGCGCGTTCCACGGCCGCCTCGTCGCGATCGACGAGGGCCGCGCGGATCCGCCCGAGACTCGAGTGACGCGCCGTGTCCCGCCCCGAGCTCTCGGGGAGCACGTCGCACCACGCCATCGCCCGTACACCCCGCCCACCGTCCGGCGTCCCCGAGAGCATCCGCAAGCGCGTCGAAAGCGCCGCATCGCTCCCGGAGCCGGCGGGCCTCGGCGTTCACCCGGTCGAACGCGCGCGTACTTTTCACGAGCGCGACGCTCGAGCTCCCGGCATCCACACATCGAATCTCGTAAGTGTCAAGGCTTGAATGCGCACGCGAAAACGAAAAAAGGAAGGGAGACGAGCAACCGTGGCTCACCCGGAAGACGATCCGAGCCGGGCCGCCGTGGACCCGCGGCGCCTCGTTCAACGCGCGGTTGAGCGTGGCGCCGTGGCTCCCGAGCTCGCCCCGCAGCTCCCGCTCCCTCTCGGGCGCGCGCAAACGCCGGGGGATCCTCCACGGCCCCCCCCCCACCCGGGCGGGGGCGGCCGGCGTGGGAGGACGAGGCCTCGGCATCGTGCCCTCGGCCCCCCACTATCATGTGACCCTCGTGCCGCCTCACGAGGGCCCCCTCCCGAGGCTCGGGGGGAGTTCGTGGGCCGGCCCGGCCCACCGGTTCCACCCGGGCGGTGGGGAGTCATCCGAGAGCTCCACCACCTCCGCCCGGAGGCCGCCGCCGGGCGGAGCCGCCCGCGCCGCCTCCCGCCGGCGCCCCCACCTCGCGCCTCCGCGGCCACGGGCGCCCGTTGTGGCGCCATTGCCGCCACCTCCGTCCGTGCCGCCGCATCTACGGGCGCTCCCGCGGTTGCGCCCGCTCCGCCTCCTCCGCAAGGGGGCCGCCACCGCGGGGCGGCACCTCCACCGTAGCCACCGCCGCGGCCCGCGCCTCCGTGGCGACCGGCGCCGGTCGCCCCCGGCGACCTCTCGGCCGCGCCGCGGCGGGCCGATCCGCCGGGCCGGGGCCTCAAGGCCCCGCCCGGGCCTTGCGAGCTCATGCCCGCCGCCGCGCTCGTCCCCCGGCGCGACCCCCTCGACGAGCGCCGCCGGTGGGGATTGACGCGTCCGTCCTCGGCACCTTGGCCGGTGCAAGGGGAGGGACGGTTGGCACCGCCCCGTGCAAACACGAACGGAGGGTTAGAGCATCTAATCACCAAAGACACCAAAACCAAACGAAGGAAGACAAGGCTCCTTACCTCGCGGAGGAAAAGGCCCGCTTCCTTTTCCTCGAGGCCTCGGACGGGGCCGGCGCGGCCGGCCGCGCCCCCGACGCAGCGCCTTCGATGGCGCCGCCGCACGCACAGCACGCCCGCCCCGTGCGCGGGCGCGCCCGATGCCGCACCCCCCGACGACGCCGCGGGGCGCGGGGGCACGCTCGCCCCCGCGCGCGGGCACGCCTCCCGACGCGCCCCTCGACGACGACGCCGCCGCGCGGACGCGCTCCCCGCCGCGCGCGGGCACGCTTGACGCGCGCGCGAGCACGTCCGCCGCGCGTGCCTCCGCGGCACGCGCGGCACCTCCCCGCGCGCGTGCCGCCCCGACGATGATCGCCGGCGGCGGACGCCGACGCGCCCGCCCCGACAAAGCCACCCCCGACGCCGCGCGAGATCCGGCGACGGGGGCGCGGGCGCCACCGTCCGAGGGGCCCTCCCCCTCGGACTCTTCCTCCTCGTCCTCGCTCCGAGGACGAGGGCTCCTCGATGTCGTGGGAGGAGAGCCCCGGCTCCTCCCGCCGCCGTACTCCGCGGACCGTGCGTCGCGCGCGCGCGCTTGGCGCCGCCTTGCGTGCTCCCTCCCGCGCGCCGCCCGCTCCCGCCGCTCCCGCCGCGCCGCCCGGCCGAGCGCACGGGAGTCGGGGGGTGGGTGGAACGGACTTGGCGGCGTTGAACCGCACCGGCCCGCGCGCAAGAGCGACAATGGCGCGTCAAGAAACGGAAGCAAGAACAAGGACTAAAACGGAATCAAAAACCACACTCACCAACGGGCCGATGGGGGAGCATCTCGATATCCCATGGGGTCCGACCCGCAGCGCCGGCGTCCGGGTGTCGACGGCGCTCCGCGCCCGGTGAGCGCGTACGGCCGCTCCGGCGGCGTCGGGAGCATCCGCGACCTCGCCGGGTCGACGGGGTTGGCCGCCCTCCGTCATCTCGAAGATGCGGAGGGGCCTCTCCATCAACGGCACGACCCGCCGGTGGTGAAGGAAGGCGAGGACGCCCATCGCGTTGAGCCCCTCCTTCGCCCGGCCCGCCGCAACCCGATGATTGGCCGTAGGCAACCCGTAGCCCCAGGAGTCCGGCCTTTTCTTAAACACCCGGCCGGTGTAGGGGGGGGAGGCCGGGCTCGGCGTTGCGCGGGTAAAACCATCCCCGCTCCCGGGCCCGGCGTTGTTCGTCGTCATGGTGCGGGGGATGTAGAAATCCTTGAGCCGCCCCCCGCAAGGCAAGCGACATCCCGCCGCGCGCACCGCTCGGCGGGTCCTCGGCTCCGATGTGGGCCGCGTGATGAGCTCCCCGCGGAAGAGGTGTACCCAGAGCTCCCAATTGACTGGGATCCCCAGGTACCCTTCGCAGACGCCCACGAATGTGGCCGCCTGCGAGATCGCGTTGGGGGCAAAGTTGTGCAGCTCCACCCCATAGTGGTAGCACAATGCCCGCATGAATGTGCTCGCCGGCGCGTTGAAGCCTCGCTCGTGGTAGCGGAGGAAGCTCACCACGTAGCCCTCCGGCGGGTTGGGCTCTTGGTGCGACGCCGGCGGCACGATCCACTCCGCCGGGCGCCCTTCTTCGTTGGCCGACGGGGCCGGCCGGCGGCGACCGGCTCGCCAAGCGCGAGCCGAGTCACCGTCGACTTCTCCCGGTGCGTACGGCTCCGGGATCCCGATCGGAAGCCGAGGCGGCGCCATAGGGGGGGACGAACGAGTGCGAAGGCGGAGGACAAGGAAACGAGGAAAAAGCTCTAAGCGGCGAGCCCGCGCGACGGCAAGAGTGAGGCGAAGGCGAAGGGACCCGGAGGACCGAAACGGTGAGAAGCCAAGGTAAAAAAAAAACCGCCGTCCCTTCCTCCCCGCAGTTTTATAGGCAACGGGCGAGTTCTCCGAGCGGACGCCCCGCCGCACGTACTTGCAGGAATCTTTCCATCGCGTCGGCCGGCGGGCCCCACCACGACCGCGGCGGCTCTAACACCGCAGCGGGTCATCATTACGGCGAGACCGGCAGCAACCGAGGCAAAACCGTCACGTCCGCCGGCCACGCCGCCCACTACGCGCGCGCGCGCGCGCGCGCCGCCTAAAAAGGCGCGCCCGCGCCGCAAAACCGCGGCCACGACCGCAAGGCAATTAAATGCCCGGCCCCCTTGCCAAGCAAGGAGAGCCCTCGAGCGAGGCGAACCCTCGGCTCAAAACAAAGGCGACCCTCGATGGGGCATCGGCGTGAGAAGGTCGTCCGGGACCTCGCTCGACGTAGAGCAGACCACCGCGGGCACCCATGCCACGTAGGACCCTCGAGCGGCATGACCCCCAACTCGAGACGATGTCAACCCTCTAAAAGAAGGCACGCGCGTAAGAGGATCGCCCAGGTCACGCTTGAAACAGAGCGACACCGAAAGCACTCATGCCGCGCCACGCCACCAACCAGCACCTCGAGGGTCGGCACGCCCAGACCCCTCGACGGCCGCAAACGTGAAAAGATGGGGCTAGCCAAGGCACGGCCCCGCACGGCCTTACTGATCAGAGGTTCGAAGCCTGACCCTCGACGGGTTCGAACAGGCGCCTCAGATCACAGAGTTAGGGACGACGAGGGCACGCGCATTCGAGCCGTTCCTCGAGCCCGTCGGCTCGAGGGTGCCCCACATGTCGTGTTCGAGAGCCGCCGAGGGCGCTAGCGGGGGGATCCCACCGAGGGAGAGCTTCCGCGCCCTCGGTCCCTAGCGAACGGGACCGAGCCCCACCTAGCAAACCCACGCAAGCGCTTCCATGGACGTGTCTCCGACCGCGCGGCCTACCCTTATCGAACGGGGCATGGACGTCCACTTGAACCACCCGCTAGCAACTCAAAGAGGAATCCGCGATTCGCGACCCGCTCGATGGGAGTCGTGGAAACCTCACCCTCCGTCCCGCGGAGGGACGGCGAGGGCGCGATAAAAAAACAAGTCGTCAGGCTCGACCCGATCGCCTCGAACAGGCCAAGGCTCGGGGGCTTGACGCACGGCTACACCTCCTTGAAATTGCACCCGCCGGGAGACAAGGGACGAGAGGAGCGTGCACCCCCGATGCCGGCTGAAATACCGCCGATGCCGGTTGGCATATGTGCCACGCCTTTCTGACCGAATTGCTCGCGGTTAACCCCTGCAGGAGAGCCCACACTCCCCGCAGGCTTCCGGGGGCTAGACCCGCGGGTCCGCTGACGCGGCCCCACGGATAGCGTTCGCAAACAAGGAGGGAAGAACGTCCTATCAGTAGGTTCCAGCATCTGCGGGAGCCTCAACGGCTAACCCGCAGATGCTCGGGGGCTACTGTCGGGGACCGCCCTAGGGGTCCCCTTAAACAATGGGGGAACCCTCACTTAAATCCTTGCATCAAAATAAGCTAAGCCTAACCATGCAGAAAACTAACCATGCGAGACATGGCCCATGCGGCGAGACTCCGCCTCGCCCGAGGGCACGCTCCTCCTCGAACGGGCTCCGCCCCGTTCGAGGGGCAACCCCCCTCCTCGAACGGGCTCCGCCCCGTTCGAGGGGCGACCCCTTCCCTCGAGCGGTTCCGCCCCGCTCGAGGGCGCGCTCCCCCCTCGAGCGAGTCCCGTCTCGCTCGAGGGTCCGCTCCGCCCTCGGCCGGGGCCCGCCACGCTCACGGGCGCCCGCGCGCGTGCGCCGGCCCCGTACTTGGGCATTTAACGCCCCGACGCCGCGCAGACGGCGCCATCATGCGCCGGGGCTCACGCCCGTGCCGCCGCACCAACTCCCCGGGGAGGAGCCCATTCCCGCCACCGTGGGATGGACCGTGCGGCACGGCCGGGTGTCGGTCCCGTGACACCGTGCGCACGCTACCGTACGGCTAACGCGCCCGACCCTCGAAAGGGGGCCGGCGCACCCTCGATTCCACTTTCCCGTGACCCCGCAGGTTAGGTGAGGGGCGCTAGGGCCGGTGGGCGGCCATCCCGGCCACCGTAACGGCGCGGCCGCCGTACCCACGCGCGCGCGAGCGCACGCCCGACTCCGCGAGGCGCACGCCCGGCACCGCTGCGGCAACCACTCCACCACCGCGAGCTCATTGGGAAGGAACGCCGTTCGCCCGCTCCCGTACCCCCGTACTAGCCATCATCGCACCTCCCTCGAAGCCTATCAGGGGACGCCATCGCCATCTGCCGCCTCCTACCCTCGAGCCGCCACTGTTCGGGTACGAGGTAGGCCATCATGGCCGAATCGTAGCGAAGATCGTCCGGACGGCCGCCCGCTCTACACCGTAGCACGACGTGCTCCCACACGTAGCTAGGTAGCGCGGCGTGCATGTAACTCGCCGCCCCTTGGCCTATAAAAGGGGAGGCGAGCCCCCAGCCGCGGGGGGGAACGAGTTCAGAGAAACAAGCACAGTCAAACACAACGCACCGTGCACTCACTCTCTTATTCTCCCACAGCATCTTCAGCCACTCACCAGGGACTTGGAAGCCACGCTTCCTCTCCCGCCTTGCTTGTACTTGCCCCACTACAAGCACCCCCGGTGCTGAGCAATATAGTGCTACGAGCACACCACTGCTGGACGTACGGCCCCCTCGGCCGGAACCAGGATAAACCTTGTGTCATTTGTTGCTTAGCATCGACCATTGAGGGATAGACCTAGGCGCTATCTACCGGTTAGTGTCGGGACCATATTCCGCACCGACACTTTGCTTCGGATGTGGACTTTGAGTGGATTAAGGATGTGGATTTTTTTCTTGAGCTCTCAAGCTTGGGAAGGTTGGCTATGTCTACGGAGGTTTTGAGCACACAAACTTGAACACACAAACAAAGGAAGGAGAGGGAAGCTTGCTCGCGAGAAAACGGGAGCCGGGGGGCTCCTTATGTAGGTGAGGCCGGCCTCGGTGCTCTTCCCCGCCTCGTTTTTCTTCCAAGACGATCATTTCACCCTCGCAACTTTCCTGTCCGCGTGCTCCACGAGTTGCACCGCCCAAACGCTCTCGTCCACTACTTGGTCCTTCCACTTGATGCTTCATGTTTTGGGTCATGTCCATGCTCCCTAGCTCCACTTGCTTCACATGCCACCATGAAATTCCTACAAAGTTGATGCTTGCTGCCCACCATGCTTGTCCTTCGCATGTGAAATTGGTGAAAGTTGATGAAAGGGAATCCAATGGTGCATGCATGATTGCTAGATTGCCTCCATTAAGGTGTGTTTAAGGTTAAGCACTCCTCTAATTCGAAATTTAAAATATTTTTCAGAGCCATGCAAAAGCTCGAACATAATTTTAGAGAAGTTTTTAAACCATTAAAAACAAATGCAAGTCGAAAATATTTTATTTTTACGTCGATTTCGGTCTCACCGGTATAGTTTGCCTTCATTGGTTGAGAGCAAACATTTCCCGGCTTGCTCATGGGGGCATAGGTTTAGGTTCTAATTTTGGCTAAATAAGAAAGATTTTGAATAAAACAAAATTAGAATAGGCTTAGAAAAATTCTAATCCTAGAGAAACCAAGGATAAAGATTTTTAAAACCAACCAAAAGCTTTGATTTCTAGGTTCACGCGAGTCCTACCACGTGCTGAATTTTATTAACACTTAAACATAAATCGTGGCTCTACTCGTGTGGTTTTAGCATGAAAAATAAGTCAACCTCAGCACCATAATGAGGGTGAAAGGTTGAGTTAAGGTTCTGAAATTATTTGGTTGAGGGTTTCTCGAAAAGAAAAGAATCAAACAAGCACATAGGAGGGTTCATGCAAAGGGTTTATGATAAAGCAAACATTCAATCAAGAATTATGTCTCTAATATTGTTCAACCACTTCTAAGTCTAATGTCTTTGTGTAATAAAACTCAAAAACTAAATTATTAAAAAGACTCGAAAAACCTGGAATCGGGTTGTCCTCCCGGTAGCTTATTCTTGACTTGACGAAACGGGTTGCCTCCCCGCCCCGCTTCGTTTATAGTCCATGGCTAGACTTCTTCACTTGATTACTTCGGATCAACGCTCTTTGTGGGCGTTGCAATCTTGGGTACCCGCTTTGGCTTAGTCAATTTTTTTGGTCTTCACGGCCGGCTTTGTCCTTTGGTCTTGACGGATGCAACATCCTCCTTGTGGCTCGGCATCTCGAACTCCGGTCTTTCGGTCGTGATCTTCATGGTCCCTAGTGTGATCTCCCGAATGAGCTTGAGTAGCCTTCGCCGTCTTGGGACCTTGGAGTTGTCTCGGATATTCTTCTTCGTTACCCATCGGGCGCCCGGCAAGTTGTCCCACTTGCGTCTAGCATCTTCATCACGATGAACACTTCACGTATAGAGCTTCCGACCTCCGTCACCTTGCCATCTAAATTCTTCAATATTTTCTCCATAGCCTCGAACTTAGTGACGGCGTCCTTGGACATGGTCGTACTCCACACACTTGTTGCATGAGGATCTTGCTTCGGCGGCCTTTAGGTGTTGAGCTTCTTTCTCCATCTCCATCTTCTCCATCCTCCTCTTAAGTAAACCGATATGCCACTCAAGGAATCCGACTCGTATGCATTCGGCTCTCGCAATCGTCATGCGGATAGTTGAGACTTTGATCTTGAACGGCCTCCCGGCGTCTTGAAGGTTTATGATAGGTAGAGCAACGATGTCGGGGTGCGCGGCGCTCCGGTGGTTGAGGTTGATCTTCCTTTGGACTTGGAGGTGGTGATTCCCTTGGAGATTTCGACGGTCCTTCGACTTCAACTTTTGAATCTAGGGTTTCCACCCCTTTAGCTTGTGTTGCATGTCACCTTTGCCCGTAAAGTTTTCCCGGATCATCCACAAAAAGGTTTGGGTTTCTTGGAGAGGTAGCCAACCATCTCCGGTTAGGGTTAGCAATAAACAAGGTATGCAAAAAATCTAGAGAATCAAAACAAATCTATAAAGACTAGAGTTAGACAAACTAGATTAGATGTATTTTGAGGATGATCAAAATTTAATAGATGCAAAAATAAAACAAAATCAGTACTGAAAATTACAAAAAAAAGCAATAAAAAAAATCAAATCTTGATCACTTGTTCCCCGGCAACGGCGCCAGAAAAAGGGGCTTGTTGACGGTTAATAATTGTATCAAAGTTCGTTCGTGACTCGCAAGCGTACAAGTCTCCCGTCGTAGTCAAGGGACCCTTCTTCCCTCGAGTGGTGAACCCAAGGTATCGAATCCGTGGAACAAATGTGTGACGCAAGACTTAATCTATTAAAGCCAAATAACCGCAATACTCGATAAAGGACCTAATGCATCTAAGTAAAAGACACAAAACAAATCTAATCTACTAAAAACCGTAGAAAACAAAGTAAGATTGGGTAGATAAACCGATCCGGAGGGATCGGGGTAAGCCTTTTGTTGAAGTTCCAAGCAAGAGAAGAAGTAGCAAATTGAATCTTAATAGAAGCCTCTTTAAATCGTGGTTTCCCGTCCAAATCCGAAAACATCCGCCTTTCGAGACCCCCGTTCGTCACAACGTATCCCTATTCATGCGGGGAGCTTAGGGCGAGTCAAAAGACAAGTCGAGATTCTTTCGGAAGATCCGCGTGTACCTCTAGCCACCGCGGCTACAAGAACACCCTATGTAATCTATCGCGCGAATAGAATTGGAATAAGCAAAGCCGATCGAAAAACGAAATCTTCGAGGAAACACTTGATCACTGAGAAAAGATTCAACTTGATAATTCAACTATAACAATGATACATACACAAGATCACCACCGGGATCCTTCCTTGATCTTGCTTTTAGCTCCGGGAACTCCGACGTGGTCTTCCGTGCAAGGTTCCCACGTCGGCTAGGGGAACCCTAGTCAACTAGCTCGACCCTCTCCTCTCCGACATGGTGTCCCTCTCTTCTCTGCTCCTCGGCGGCCGAAGACGAAATCTTCTCTGCGTGGCTCTCGGTCAGGGGACTATAAATAGCCCGATTGGCGGCTAGGGCAAAGGAGGACGGGTTTGGGCCCTAAATGGGCACGGGCGGGCCGACCGGGCCGGGCCGGCCGGCCCGGGCCCATTTAGGCCCCGGCCCCGTGGGCTCCTTCGCCCGAGGTCGGTTCCCTTGCTTCCGGATGCTTCCCCCTTCGCATGTAGGTCCATGTCATCGGTTTCTCTCCGAATTGGACTCAACTCCTTGTCTTGCAAGATTCAAGCACTTTTACGGTCGGGTCCCCGGAGTCCGTCGTCTTCTCGGATCAAGTCCCCGGCTACTTGGAGTTAATTTTGCTTCATTGCATGACTTGTTCGGGACTTCAAGGTCTTGTCATGAGGTGCTTGATGAACTTATCCCGAAAGTCTTGCATTCAACACTAAAACCCTGCATAAACATTAAACTCCAAAACCGACATGCATACGTGAACTTGTTATACCACGGGGGTTAGTACCAATGGATAAGGTATAAAACTCATGCCAACACCGAAGGTAAACTCATGGCTAGGTTGACGGATTTTCACCGTCACCGCCGCGCGCCGCACGCGCGCGCGCACGCCGCGGACCGCCGGTCCGTCGGCCGTGTCGCCGTCGTACGCGCGAGCCCCGAGCCGCCGTGGTACGGGGAGCATCTCCGCCGTCACGCCTCGTCACCCGCGGACGCGCCGGGCGGCATATAAAAGCACCCCTCGCCTCCCCGCGCGCCGCCCGAGCCGCCGCCGCCATTGCCGCCGCCGCTCGGTGCCGGAGCTCGCGCTTGCGCTCGCCACCGTCCCATTGCTCCGGTAGCTCCACTAGGCACATGTGAAACTCCCAAGTTCGCTTGTTGCCACCGTTTCCACCCCCTTGCCGTCGTTCACCGAGCCGCCGCGGCCACCACCACCGGCCGCCGCCGGACCTCGCCGCCGGCCACCTCCCTGCCTCCCCTCCGGTCCCCTCGCCATCCCTAGGTGAGCTTGTGGTCCAACCCGGCCGCTTGCTCGGCCGAGATCGCCGCCGGCTCGCCGGATTGGCCGAACCCGCGCCGCCCCTCCCCGGCCGGGGATCCAATTGCATTGATTAGAATCTTGTTAGGGTGTTTCGTGTAAAAGTGCGGGGGCTCGTTTGTGAAGATCCCTATCTAGTTTTTCTTGCGGTTCGGTCCGGTGCCTTGTAAAATCCCTAGAAATTCGTATAAAAATCAGAAAAATCCCAAATCAATTTTGTAGGGTTTAGGAAATGAAATCCCACCACTTTTGTTATTTGCACATGGCTGGATTCTAAATAGTTTTAGCATGAAAAATACAAATGTGAAAAACCTAAATACGGCATAACTTGAAATCCATAACTCTTCCGTATCTCAATTTTGGATATGTTCTGTGTTAGGATATGACTAGTTTCTGTGCCAAAAATTGCACAAAGTTATGCAGTAGATCTTGTTGAATAAATTGTTTGCCATCCTCTGAGATGCTTTGCCTAAATGATTTTTACGGCTAAATATATTTATGTTTTTGAGCTCAACTTGTGCACACTGTATTGTAATGTCAAAATACACATCTTGGGAATTAATCATGAGTTTTGGCTTCCCAGAAATATTTATTCTTGATTTATGCATGTTTTCCTTTGTAAATTAATAAACCCGGATCGGTAAAGTTCCTAGATGTATGTGCTGGTTCTTTAGACTTGTTTAGGACCAGAGAGCAAGCTTGAGAAAGTTTGGATCATTTTGATGCTTATTTATTTTTATATGCATTTAATTTGAATCCCTAGCTAGCCTTTGTTATTTTCAATAATATTTAATTTCCTAGCATCCAAGCATCACATGTGGGTCCAATGGACCAGTATAGGTGATATTGTGATTAAGAAACATTTCTTTCATTTTTGGTAATTTAATTGCTTAATAAAGAGCTTAAAAGCCCTTTTAATGATAAAGAGAAATTAAATAAAGAAAAGCCCTTATTTAATTCTTTTTCCTTTTTGAAAGTATTTCCCAATTTAATTAAAGGGTAATTAATTACCATTGCTGATCAGAAAGTAATTCATAAGTAAAAATACTATTTATACCTTTGCTTGTGAAAAGAAAAGGAATTAAAGCTTTCACATGAAATGACAAGTATAATAAAATCCCTTACTCAAATATACAATAAAAGACTAACCCATTTACAACCAATAACCTTCCTAAAAGAGAAACACTATCTAAATGCTTGTTAAGGTGAATATGACCAACCCGGAGTTGGATAAGACAACAAACTATCACATCACCTAAACTTGCATTGCATTCCGTGTAGATCTTCCGGACGAGAGATTACTCCCTTGTCCCGGAAAACGAGGAAGGAGGAGCGCAAGCTTCACTGCAAAGTACGTGGAAGTGCTCAACACCGAGGGTGCCCAAGCTAACCTAGCTTACGAAGGCAAGCTCGGTGCATCTAACCCGAGTTTTAAAATTCGTTATTCAATTATCTATGAATGATTGTGCATTTACGTTCGGGAGTTGAACGAAACCCTAGATACATGATCCATAGGTACCTTGTCCTTACTAGTATGATAGGTCGATAGCTGCTAAGCTATAGGACCGTTACAAGTCGTGTGAAGACCTCACTCGCGAGAATAGGTTCCTAGATAGGAATCATAATATATCCTAAATGGATGGCTCACGTGGTAAGAGCATGGGATGCGGGCTCCGGTCCGGTGGTTATGTGGGTTAAGTTTTTGAACGTACTAAGCACATGTCGGGTATGGGACCGGTAAGCCTAGTACCTTAATGAGGCGGCAAGGGATGCTACCGTTACTACTCTTGGGATTCGCTCTCACGGCTCGCCACCGGTGGTGTATGGTGACTCCGGATATCTCGCGGGGTATGCCGGATAGCTCGCACCAAAGACCGTAAGAGTCGATCCCGACCCGAGGATTTCTGGGGACGGCCTGGGAAAGTTGTCCTTTCGGGGGCAGCCTACCGTGTGTTTGGGTCTACCTTGCAAGGTTTAAATCAATCGATTGCGGCCTCTCACCGTTATCCGAGACTACTTACTCCACTAGTCATGAGATCCCTAATGATGGAAGTTGATGAAGATGATGCTTGATTAATTGTATTGTACAACTTGTTTGTACTAGTTGGCTAATGTAGTAAAGATTAAACCTACTAGAACTTGTGCTAAAATCTTGAAAGTAAGGACCTACTCTTTGTTACTTTTTAGCAAAAGCAACCCAGTAGCCAAAAAGCCTTTCATGGTCTAGATCTGGTGAAGTAGTTATCACCGACGGGTAAGTCTTGCGAGTATAAGTATACTCGGCCTTGCTATAATGTGTTGATCCGAGGTAATGCCTTCGGTGATGTGTGGCCCGCAGAGATCCCGCCGGCGGGGAGCCGGAGTGGGTGGAGGATGACTACCGAAAGCATCATGGATGGCCTCCCGTGGTGTCTTCGCTTCCGTTAGCTTAATTCCGTTGCTTTTCAAAACTGCGAACTATTTCATCATGGCAAAAACTATGGTTTGTAATAATTAAACCCTTCGGGGTACGAATTTGGATTTCAATGTTGTTGTACCTCTAGACTCGCCTTCGAGTGAGTTTTAATGCATATATTCGATCCTTGTTGCTTTTCAAGTGATTTACCGGGCGTTAACCGGCAACTAACGACGGGATGATACTTTATTATTGCTTAATGACCAAAGTGGGTCGGTCTTAGGCGATAGTACGGTATTTTCCTGGGCGGGTTGTCTGATTGGCATCGGATCTTATATGCACTAGAGATTAATTAATAAACCTTAATCAAGGGTTTTTGAATAAAATATGCCAAGATTGTCTGATTTTCCAAAATACGTTGGTCCACTAAGGATAAACTAGATCGAGAGGCCCTAGAGGGAATTTTGGGTTCTTTCAGGTGGCTTAATTAACTTATGGTTTATTTTGCTAACTCCCAGCACATTTCTTTCTGTCAGACTTACTTTATTGCACAACCAAACTAGGAGCCACGTGTTTTATACGTGTGCTATTCCGCATCACAGGAATTGCGAGGGTTGGAGTGATCCATTCCACGGATCCCATCTTCGCGTCTGTTTATGAGTGGTGTGTCGCCATGTGTTTCATACGTGTGCATTCCGCATGTCGCTCATGCGAGGCAAGGATACACTCCATTCAAACGGAGGGTGTCCGAGGTTGGACGCTGTCCATGCAGCGGCTTAACGCATGGATACCGTTTCTATAGTGAACGGTAATGTATGTGGACGCTTTCGTGACGTGCTGGCACGAAAGGTTCGTTTTCGCGAGTACATAACAGCGCTTCGTTAGTCGTTAAGCAAGTACCGTATAGCTCTCGACTAGATATTATAGGGAGAGACGATTAAAAGCCTTGCCACCGGCACTAACTTCGATTTTTGGCTTGATTGCCATGTGAGGTCGAATAGGACGTCTTGCATGCATGTTAAAAATCGAAACAACTAAAATGGACCCAAAAATCGAAATTCCATATGTTCTCTAAGGAAGATTATGCTAGTGTGTGCTTTTTATAAACTAGAGTACCTCTCATACCTAGTCGTCATGCTGCCGAAATTTTGAAAAAGTTGTTACCTTGTACTAGGTTAATTAAACCAAATTGTTAAAAATAATTGCTCCTCAACTAGCCATATTGTAATAGCAAGTCTCAATTCTAGTTTCGTTGGGTTGGTTCACACTTTCCTAGGCACATCCAGGTTCAGGACCATCCACCTTGTTCCTTGTTCGATGCTCAACCTTAAAATTTAATTTATTGTTAAGGGATTTATTTTGAATCGGGAAAACTTGGGAAGTTTTGAGGTTTACGGGTTTTTGGTTATGAATTTTATTCACAACCGCCGAACTTCACCATTTGACATGCCGTTCTCTTTGAGATCCGACATGAGTTACATTTGTGTACGGATGGATTTCCCCGTGTTCCACCGGTTCGACGGCCGACGGTACGATCCGTACCAACGGGTTGCACCGGGAGGGTTTTCCGCGCCTTGCGTGGGAAGCGCTCGGTGCCGCGAGCTACCTCACCACACCGACTTACGGGGTGAAGGAGTTTGAGCGCTATGGCGTTCCCCGTTGCGAGTGATCGTTATCGTTCGCCACCCCCGGACCATGCCGAATGGTTTGACTTGAGCTTTATCTGCGGGGATTTATCACTCACGAGTCCGTTGAGTCAACCGCCCTCGAGTGCTTCGACAGATTTCGTGACCACAACCCCACCGTGGTAGCTCTCTCTCCGTTTGGATGTTTTCTCGCTGTGAGTCCTCACGACCCAGCATGGTTGGACCGTATGGACCACCTACGGGAGCTACTGACACTAGCAGAGTCGTTAGATGTTACTCAGATGCTAGCTCGTTGTCTGAACGTGGTTTTCACACTTCAGGGGCTACGCTACAATACCGCAGCAGTTCTTGGGCAGCAATTGGAGGCATCTAGGCGCGATTGGGAGCAGCTTTCGGCCAAAGCACACCGGCGGCGGCGAACTTTACTCGACTCGGGTGCGGCGGGGAGAATGACGGGAGCTGCGTGCTAGGAGATTTCAGTTAGAGCTTGAGAGAGGCGACCACCTACAGAGGATTGTAGATCTGGATGAGGAGAACCATGCACTAGAGGAGGATGCCGATGCGCATGAGACTGAGAGGCTGACACTACTGCAGAACATTGCTGAGATGCAGGAGCATGTGCAGGAGGCCGAGGTACAGGTGGCAGCTCTGCAGGCTATAGTGGCCTTACAGCCACTGCCCCCAGTACAGGCACACCTGGAGGAGCAGCAGGCTTTGTCCGGTCTGGATCAGACGAGCCAGGCAGGACCCCCGCTACCGACTCCCCTAGCTTCACCTACGTACAGTGGTGCTTCAGTGGGCAACTAGATTGCCGCCCTAAGAAAAACGAAGGATGCCGATCCTATCGAGTTGTCTTGCGATGTTTACAGTAGTTGGCTTGTCAGCACGTCTTCGTGCCAAGTAACTGCTTGTACCAGGTCATGTCATGTTGTTCGAATTCGAGTTGTAATGTCTCGAACCTTGTTCTATCGTATTGTAATAAAGAATGCTTAAACATGTGTGCTTTAAGTGAAATTTCCTTTGTCGCTCAAATTTGAAACCTTCTTGCATATGATTGTCAGATTCTCGGATAAACCATTGCAAATGACCACGCTTGTCAATTTTGCATTTTCACCTAAAGACGTGGGTAAACCAAAGCATTCTAGGGGCATCACTCTTTGCCGGCGACTAAGCGCTCATTCGCATACCACCTTCGTTGGTACCCGAAATGACAGGAAATTGTCCAAGGGTAATTGTGGCCCGTGCATTCGAGTGATCGCACTCCTAACCGCGTTAAGAAAACCATTCTATGAATCCTAGTGGCTTTGGAACATTGTTGATTGTTGCTGTCCTCATCATTAAGTGCTAATGAGATGTGATTGTGCATGATCGTGCTTGTCATCATTTGGAGTAAGCTTTTGGTTATCTTACTAATAAAGCTCACCTTTCAGATGGTGGGAACCACGCGCAGCTCTCCCAACCTTTTCAGAGCAAGTGGTAGTGGTGACTTGCCGCCACCCCCGCCCATGACACCGACGGAGGCCTTCATGGCCACCCAAACTGAGGTGTTGCGCTAGATCCTGCAGACACAGCAGCAGATCGCCCGGCGGATGAACCGAGGGCCGCCACACGTGGCCAACCACGAGGGGCCTAACCAGGTCACCACGTATGCCCAGTTCATCGCCATGAAGCCGCCAACCTTCGCTAAAGCAGAAGACCCTCTGGAAGCTGAGGCTTGGGTCAAGGCCATAGAGGCAAAATTCTCTGCCTTTGTGTTGCCTTGCTCTGAGGAGAACAAAGCCAACTTCGCAGCACTGCAACTGCGAGGAGAAGCTTTGATGTGGTGGGACCACTTCAAGTCAATGCAGCGAGGGCACGCTGTGACTTGGGATGAGTTCAAGCAGGCTTTCAAGAGCCACCACATTCCCAAGGGACTGATGGATAGGAAGATGAGGGAGATGTTGGCCCTCCGACAGGGATCTGACACAGTGTATCGCTATGCTCAGAAGTTCAATAGCTTGTGCCAATATGGTGGGCATCATGTTGATATTGATGCAAAGAAGATGGAAAGGTTCCGTGATGGGCTTGACGGCAAGCTGTATGAGCGTCCGAACCGCTCGAGCCCGCACACTTCCATGAGCTAGTAAACAAGGCTATCTCGCAAGAAGACGCTATGAAGAAAGCCCACGGGGACAACAAGAGGATGTACGGTTTCACCCCGGGCGGCGGAACGGGCAAGAAGTTTCGCTTTGTGAAGAAGGAAGCTCCGGGCCCATCCCGAAGCAATCTTCAACCGGACGCCGGACGATGAAGCCACCTCGAGCAAATCCGTAGGGAACTTCTAGTTCCGCGGTGCCCGACAGCGGGCTCCAAAGCCTAATGCACCTCCTCGCGGTGTGGGAGATCGTCGTTGCTACAAGCGTGGCCGGCCCAGGGGCACTACATTAATGAGTGTCCCAAGCCCGGGGCAGGGATCAAGCCCAACCCGCGAGAATCGGGGTGCGAGAAGCAAGCCTACCACTCCGGCTAAGAAGCCTATGGTGCAAGTGCGCCGGGGCAAGTTGAACTTTACCGCCATGAGTGACATTCCGGAAGGAGCTTCGGTACTCACGGGTACATTCTCTATCAACGACACTCTGTTAAGGTTTTATTTGATTCGGGGAGCCAATCATAGTTTCATAGATGAGAGCCTACTAGACAAGTTAGGCCTAAGAGGAGTACAAACCAAATCTTCTTATAAAATTACCACACGGGTGGAAACATCACGTCTCAATTGGTGACTTTTGAAGTTCCTCTAAGACTAGGAAGTAAGGTTATTCGATCTAACCTTATAACCATCAAATTGGGAAGCATGGATGTTATCTTGGGTATGGAATGGATGAATCAACATAAGGTGATTCTAGACATATCGAGATAGGGTCGTAAAGATCAATTCTCCTACGGTCGGGCACACTACCTTGTACCTACCTTTCCGGGACCGTACCGATTCTTGTGCCTATGTGACCATTATCTCCCTCTTGATGAAATTCCGGTAGTATGCGAGTACCGGATGTCTTTTCGGATGAGTTGCCCGGTATGCCACCGGACGGAGATGTCGAGTTTGTGATCGAACTCCAGCCCGGTACCACACCCATTTCCAAAAGACCTTATCGCATGCCACCCAAAGAGTTAGCCGAGCTAAAAACCCAACTCCAAGAATTGTTAGATAAGGGTTATATTCGCCCGAGCTCTTCTCATTGGGGTTGCACTGCCCTCTTTGTCAAGAAGAAAGATGGTAGCTTGAGAATGTGCGTAGATTATCGACCACTCAATGCAGTCACCATCAAAAACAAATACCCGCTTCCTCGAATCGACGTTCTTTTGACCAATTGGGCGGTGCCAAAGTCTTCTCTAAGATCGACCTTCGTTCTGGCTACCACCAAATCAAGATTCGACCTTGCGACATTCCTAAAACCGCTTTTTCCACTCGTTATGGTCTTTACTAGTTCCTGGTAATGTCTTTCGGACTCACTAATGCCCCCGCCTACTTCATGTACCTTATGAACTCCGTGTTCATGACGGAGCTCGATAAATTTGTCATGGTCTTTATCGATGATATTCTCATCTATTCCAAAAGCGAGAAAGAGCATGCCAAACATCTCCGAGTTGTCCTTCGGCGTTTGCGAGATCATAACCTTTATGTTAAGTTCTCCAAATGTGAATTCCGGTTGAAAAGTGTGAAAGTCCTAGGACACACCATTTCCCACGATGGTATCTCCGTAGATCCTAGCAAAGTTCAAGAGGTGATGGATTGGAAACCACCCAAGTCCGTACATCAAATCCGCGGTTTCCTAGGATTGGCGGGATACTACCGTCGATTCATTCCCGATTTTTCCGGAATCGCAAAACCCATGACCGAACTACTCAAGAAAGGAGTGAAATTCTTGTGGAGCGAAGCGTGTGAGAAAGCTTTCCACACCCTTAGGTAACATCTAACTTCAGCCCCAGTGCTAGTTCAACCCGATAATTCCAAACCGTTTGAAGTCTTCTGTGACGCATCAGGCACGGGTCTCGGCTGTGTCCTTGTGCAAGAGGGCCGGGTCATTGCCTATGCTTCACGGGCACTTCGACCCCATGAGCTCAATTACACGACCCATGATCTTGAGTTAGCTGCTGTTGTTCATGCCCTCAAGATATGGAAACATTATCTAATGGGTAATCGTTGCAATATCTTCACCGATCACAAGAGCCTCAAATACATCTTCACCCAATCTGAATTGAACATGAGATAGAGAATATGGCTTGAGTTGATTAAGGATTATGATCTAGAAGTGCACTATCATCCCGACAAAGCCAATGTTGTTGCGGATGCTCTTAGCTGCAAGGACCATTGCAACCATCTAGAGTTGGAGCCAGCCAGTGAACCATTGTGTGAAGAAATGAGAAGGCTCAACTTAGAAGTGGTACCGCAGGGAATTCTTTATGCCTTGACGGCAGAGTCCGATCTTTATGACGAAGGTCAACGCCCGGTGCAATGATGCGGATATCCAAACCATCAAACAGAAACTAGCGAGAGGGAGACACCACGTACACTTGTTTCCGGAAGGATCACCGGGGTGTGGTCCGGTTTGGCAAACGCCTAGTGGTCCCCATTGACCCGGAAGTTAAGAAAATCATTCTAGATGAACCTCACGAGTCCAAATTCTCTATTCATCCCGGTAGTACCAAGATGTACCAATATACGAAACAGAACTTTTGGTGGTCCAATATGAAGGTGGATGTAGCCAAGTATGTAGCCGAGTGCGATACTTGCCACCGGATGAAAGCAAGTCATTTGAAATCGGCAGGTGTACTCCAACCCCTGTCAATACCTATGTGGAATTGGGACGATATTAGTATGGATTTCATTGTGGGTTTACCCCTAACAGCTAGAAAGAAGGACTCTATTTGGGTAACTGTGGATAGACTCACCAAGACCGCTCACTTCATTGCTGTGCACACCACTTACTCCGTACAACAATATGCAGAGTTGTACATGGATCACATAGTTCGTATGCATGGAATCCCAAAGACTATAATCTCTGATAGAGGGACTCGGTTGTAGCCCGTTTTTGGGAACAATTGGATGAGTGTTTGGGAACCCAACCGATCCGTCAGTTCCGGTTATCATCCGCAGACCGATGGTCAGACGGAAAGGATAAATCAGATTTTAGAAGACATGTTGAGAGCAAGCATCTTGCACTTTGATAAGAGTTGGGACAAGTGTTTGTCCTTGGCGAGTTCTCTTACAATAACGGCTATCAAGCCGGTTTGAAAATGGCACCGTTCGATGCTCTATGCCGACGTAGATGCCGCACTCGCCGAATTGGTCGGAGGCGGAGAGAGAACACTCTTTGGACCGGAATTAATTAAAGAGGTCGAAGAAAGGGTGCAAGTGATAAGAGAGAATTTGAAGATGACACGGATGAGGCAAAAGAGTTACCATGACAAGGGAACCACACCTCGACACTTTGAAGTGGGAGAGTATGTATATTTGAAGGTGTCCCCCACCAAAGGTGTGCAAAGGTTCGGAGTCAAGTGAAAGTTAGCCCCGCGTTACATTGGACAATATGAGGTTATAGAAGTGTGTGGACCCGTGGCTTACCGTATCTAGTTGCTAGAGAGGTTTTCCGCGATTCACAATGTGTTCCATGTAACTCAATTGAAGAAGGGAAAGACCGTGTCGGAGAATGAAATCATCACGGAAGCTAATGCTTGGATTGAGCCGGATTTCTCGCTCATCGAGCACCCATTGAAAGTACTAGACCAAAAAGAGCGAAAGACCCGAGAGAGCGGACCGTGCGAATGTACAAGATCCAATGGAGCCATCACACGGAGGAAGAAGCAACGTGGGAGACGGAGGACTATCTTAACACTAAGTATCCGGGCTTCCTACAACCTCGAAACCGTGAGTCCTTCTCCCCATATCTTCGTTATCAAATCGAATCTCGGGACGAGATTCCGTTTAAGGGGGGTAGGCTGTGACGCCCCAGGTTTTTAATTAGCCTTAATCACCGGTCAAATGGTCAACAGTGGTCAAACCATGGTCAACCTGGGCCCTCACCTCGAAAAACTCACTAACCCACCCTAGTGACCCTAATTGACTAGTAAACACACTTGTGGGGCCAACCCATGGTCAAAGGATGGTCAAACCCCCTTGCCACTCTAGTGTCCCCAAGTGTCTGCCGGAACTTTTGCCGCGTTCTCCAAAATTCCCCTAAACACTTAAAATTCTACCTTTATGAAAGTTGTAGATCTTGATGAGGGACACAACTTTCATGTAGATTGGCATTTCCAATTTTGAGAGGAAAAACTTGAAAAATCAAGCGCAAGACATATTTCACTGTTTGCAATAACCTGCTGACATTCAAAGTTGGCATTCAAATAACTTTCAATCTGGGCAGAAAAACCCTATATGGCTTTCGTAGAAAAGATTGTTGGTAGCTAGATCTACAACTTTGGTGTTTACAACTTGGTCGACTTCTATACTAAAATCCGAGAGAAAAATCGAGTCAAACTTAGCCCCCGCAAAACATTCAAACCCGGAGCGCCGCGCGCGCGCGACGTCGCGCACCCACGCGCCGCCGCCGCCGCCCGAGGCCCACACCGCCCGAGGCACGCGCCGTCCCGAGATCCCGCGCCCCAACACGCCCCGTCCCGAGGCGCCCGAGGTCGGCCGCCCGCGCGCCGTACGCGCGCGCACGCCGCGGACCGCCGGTCCGTCGGCCGTGTCGCCGCCGTATGCGCGAGCCCCGAGCCGCCGTGGTACGGGGAGCATCTCGCGCCGTCACGCCTCGTCACCCCGCGGACGCGCCGGGCGCATATAAAAGCGCCCCTCGCCTCCCCGCGCGCGCCCCGAGCCGCCGCCGCCATTGCCGTCGCCGCCGCCGGGGCCGGAGCCGCGCTTGCGCTCGCCGCCGTCCCACTGCTCCAGTAGCTCCACTAGGCACCCGTGAAACTCCCAAGTTCGCTTGTTGCCACCAATTTCACCCCCTCGCCGTCGTTCACCGAGCCGCCGCGGCCACCGCCACCGGCCGCCGCTGGACCTCGCCGCCGGCCATCTCCCTGCCTCCCCTCCGGTCCCCTGCCACCCCTAGGTGAGCTTGTGGTCCAACCGGCCGCTTGCCGGCCGAGATCCACCGGCCGCTCGCCGGATTGGCCGAACCCGCGCCGCCCCTCCCCGGCCGGGGATGCAATTGCATTGATTAGAATCTTGTTAGGGTGTTTCATGTAAAAGTGCGGGGCACCGTTTGTGAAGATCCCTTTCAAGTTTTTCTTGCAGTTCGGTCCGGTGCCTTCTAAAATCCCTAGAAATTCGTAGAAAAATCGGACAAATCCCAAACCAATTTTGTAGGGTTCAGGAAATGAAATCCCACCACTTTTGTTATTTGCACATGGCTGGATTCTAAATAGTTTTAGCATGAAAAATACAAATGTGAAAAACCTAGATCGGCATAACTTGAAATCCATAACTCCTTTGTATCTCAATTTTGGATACTTTGTGTGTTAGGATATGACTAGTTTCTGTGCCAAAAATTGCACAAAGTTATGCAGTAGATCTTGTTGAATAAATTGTTTGCCATCTGCGAATCTTTGCCTAAATGATTTTTCTTGCTAAATGTATTTATGTTTTTGAGCTCTACTTGTGCACACTGTATTGTAATGTCAAAGTACACATCTTGGGAATTAATCATGAGTTTTGGCTTCCCGTAAATATTTATTCTTGATTTATGCATGTTTTCCTTTGTAAATTAATAAAACCAGATCAGAGAAAGTTCCTAGATGTATGTGCTGGTTTTTTAGACTTGTTTAGGACCAGAGAGCAAGCATGGGGAAGTTTGGATCATTTTGATGCTTATTTATTTTTATATGCATTCAGATGGAATCACTAGCTAGCCTTTGTTATTTTCTATAATATTTAATTTCCTAGCATCCAAGCATCACATGTGGGTCCAATGGACCAGGATAGGTGTTATTGTGATTAAGAAACATTTCTTTCATTTTTGGTAATTTAATTGCTTAATAAAGAGCTTAAAAGCCCTTTTAATGATAAAGAGAAATTAAATAAAGAAAAGCCCTTATTTAATTATTTTTCCTTTTTGAAAGTATTTTCCAATTTAATTAAAGGGTAATTAATTACCATTGCTGATCGGAAAGTAATTCATAAGTAAAAATACTATTTATACCTTTGCTTGTGAAAAGAAAAAGAATTAAAGCTTTCACATGAAATGACAAGTATAATAAAAACCCTTACTCAAATATACAATAAAAGACTAACCCATTTACAAGCAATAACCTTCCTAAAAGAGAAACACTATCTAAATGCTTGTTAAGGTGAATATGACCAACCCGAGTTGGATAAGACAACAAACTATCACATCACCTAAACTTGCATTGCATTCCGTGTAGATCTTCCGGACGGAGATTACTCCCTTGTCCGGAAAACGAGGAAGGAGGAGCGCAAGCTTCACCGCAAGACGTGGAAGTGCTCGACACCGAGGGTGCCCAAGCTAACCTAGCTTACGAAGGAAAGCTCCGGTGCATCTAACCCAGTTTTAAAATTCGTTATTCAATTATCTATGAATGATTGTGCATTTACGTTCAGGAGTTGAATGAAACCCTAGATGCATGATCCATAGGTACCTTGTCCTTACTAGTATGATAGGTCGATAGCTGCTAAGCTATAGGACCGTTACAAGTCGGGTGATGACCTCACTCGCGAGAATAGGTTCCTAGATAGGAATCATAATATATCCTAAATGGATTGCTCACGTGGTAAGAGCATGGGATCTGGGCTCCGGTCCAGTGGTTATGTGGGTTAAGTTTTTGAACGTACTAAGCACATGTCGGGTATGGGACCGGTAAGCCTAGTACCTTAATGAGGCGGCAAGGGATCCTACCGTTACTACTCTTGGGATTCGCTCTCACGGCTCGCCACCGGTGGTGTATGGTGACTCCGGATATCTCGCGGGGTATGCCGGATAGCCTGCACCAAAGACTGTAAGATTCGATCCCGACCCGAGGATTTATGGGGACGGCCTGGGAAAGTTGTCCTTTCGGGGGCAGCCTACCGTGTGTTTGGGTCTACCTTGCAAGGTTTAAATCAATCGATTGTCGGCCTCTCACCGTTATCCGAGACTACTTACTCCACTAGTCATGAGATCCCTAATGATGGAAGTTGATGAAGATGATGTTTGATTAATTGTATTGTACAACTTGTTTGTACTAGTTGGCTAATGTAGTAAAGATTAAACCTACTAGAACTTGTGCTAAAATCTTGAAAGTAAGGATCTACTCTTTGTTACTTTTTAGCAAAAGCAACCCAGTAGCCAAAAAGCCTTTCATGGTCTAGATTTGGTGAAGTAGTTATCACCGACGGGTAAGTCTTGCTGAGTATTAGTATACTCAGCCTTGCTATAATGTGTTGATCCAGGTAATGCCTTCAGTGATGTGTGGCCGGAGAGATCCCGCCGGTCACGGGAGGCCGGAGTGGGTGGAGGACGACTACTGAAAGCATCATGGATGGCCTCCGTGGTGTCTTCGCTTCTGTTAGTTTATTTCCGCTGCTTTTCAAAACTCTGAACTATTTCATCATGGCAAAAACTATGGTTTGTAATAATTAAACCCTTCGGGGTACGAATTTGGATTTAAATGTTGTTGTATCTCTGGACTCGCCTTCGAGTGAGTTTTAATGCATATATTCGATCCTTGTGCTTTTCAAGTGATTTACCGGGCGTTAACCCGACAACTAACGATAGGATGATACTTTATTATCGCTTAATGACCAAAGTGGATTGGTTTAGGCGATAGTACGGTATTTTCCTGGGCGGGTTGTCACATGGCGCGAGCGATTGTCGCGGTGGTTGTTGACACTCTCGACCCACCGCCGGGCCTCAATGGTGTTCCACACGTCGCGGTTGGGCCCAAGGCGGCTCCCCCCATCGCCGATGTCGCGGCTCCGCCTCCCTCCTCGTGCTCTTGATGCCGAGAGGGGGTGTATTCGGGCCGTGTGCGGACGACGCACTCGCCGCCCGCGCTCCGGCGCCGGCACGCGGCGAGCTCTCCGCTTGTTGTCGGTGCCGCCGCCTCGAGTAGCGCCTTCGGCTATTGGCGCACTCGTCGCTCCTCGGAGGTCGCCCGCTCCGCGGGCCTGGAATGCGGCGGCATGGCCGCAATGGCAAGATTGTCGCGACACGCGCCGAAGAGTGGCGGACCTCGGCGTCGGTGTTGCCGTCGACGTTCACGCCCTCATTGGCGCATTGGTTGTTGTCGCGCTCGGCCCGCGTGCCGATGGTGTTGGTGTGCGGTCGTGCGGCTACTCGGCGGCCGGCGGCGCTCGTGTCGGTCGCCGTTCCCCTCGCGGGGCCCCTCCCCGCATGAGAATGTCTGTGCGGTGTCGTTGGTCGTGGGGCTCCGCATCCATGCCCAGCTCCTGGTGAAGAAGGGCCAGCTCCTCGTCGAGCCGGCACCTCGCCTTCGTGAGTTCGTTGAGCCGCGCCCGCCGCTAGGCGTCGGCGGCGCGGTGGCGTGGAGCCGGCTCCGGTTCGGAGCTGCTCGATGCGGAGGCCACGCAGACGTTGCATTTCCGCATGGGGTCGTGTCGTCGTGTGGTCCGTGCCCCTCGAGTCGTTGTAGACCCGGGGGTGGCGCCGGTCGCGAGGAGGTTGTTGACACGAGTCGTCCACCGGATCGTCCGGGAGGCCGAGTTGTCCACTAGGGTACATTGCGGTGTACCGCTCCATGAACTCCCCCGCTCTAACGGTTCATCTCCACCGCGCGAGGTCGGTGAGGTAGTAGGCTGCGAGCCTAAAATGCTCCTACGTTGGGTTTGGCCCCAACATGCCGGTCCGAGAAGCCTCGGACGAAAGCCTTGCATCCCACGGCTCCCGTTAGGACACCGGGACGAGGCGGCGGGCGAAGGTGCGCCGGCGATGGACTCCGCCGGCCCGTGTAGACGAAGCCGAGGGAGCCGAAGCTCGCAGTGGCCCCGGGAGTCGGTGTGATCCTGGGGCCGTCCATCCGATCCGCCGAAGTTCGACGAGACACATGATGTGCCCCTATCGGCACGCCAACGGTCGGGGTTCTCTACCGCCGGCGATAAATTTGTATCGATCGTGCGTCGGGCTCGGATGGTTAGCGAGAGGAGACAACGGGATTTAGATTGGTTAGGGCCTCCGAGGAGTAATACACTACGTCCGGTGTCGAGCTTCCGTGTTCCCTAGCTAGGAGTGCTTGTAGTAGGGGTTACAAGCCGGTGGGGAGAGGGTGTCGAGCCCAAGCCCCTTGAGATGGTGTCCGATCCGTCGAAGGTCTAACCCTTGTAACCGTTGCCCTCTTCTCCCTTTTATAGTCACAAGGGGAGGGGCACAAGGAGGAAGTAAAAAAAAGGTACAATGCTTGGGCTGCCGGTACGTCCCGTCGCACATCGCCGTCCGTCGGGGACGCATTGAAGCGGAGTCGTGATGCTTGGTCGTGAGAGCCGCCGCGTGGCCGGGTGTGACCGTTCATCCGGGACGCCCGGCTTCTCCTCCGAGTAGTTTGTGTTTGCCTTAGCCTCGCCCGAGTACTTGACTAGCCCGCCACGCTTGAGCTTAAGTTTAGGCTTGTGCGCATCGTAGAGGGTACTTGAGTTCCTCGGGCCGAGTTTGCATGTGGCGAGTGGGAGATGATGGCGATGGGATGGCCGCGCGGCCGGTCAAGCTAGCATTAAGGCTCTTGTCGGGGTGAGCTACCTCGCATGGCCGCCACGGTCGTTGTACTTGCATGGCGTGGAGAATCATTCCCCCCACACGCGTCGGTGGTGGTGCTCGCGCCTTGGGCTTGTGCCGTGCGTCCCGGCCCACGCACCGGTCGGAGCGGACTTCTCGTGTGAGGAGGAGACTTCTCATGCGAGGTGGAGACTTGTCGTGCGAGGCGGAGACTTCTCGTGGTTATCCTTCTAGTGGGTGACAAGTCGAAGATGCGGACTAACGGGCCGAAGCTTGGACATCTTGCTAATGTGGGTCTTGGCCGGGGTCCTTAGTCTTCCTTGTCTTTAATCTTAGCCTTGACATTGTCAATCTTGGCCTTCACGTTGTCAATGTTGTTGGGTTTCCTTGTGTTTAAGGAAGATCTTTTCGCCGTCAAAGGGGTCCCTAATCCGGGCCCTCATCACCCTCCATCTCGGAATATAGTTTCGTTTAGACTTCTCAAAGTCAAAAAAATTTCAACTTTCATCGGTAATAACTCCCAAAGTAATTTACTTTAAATAGAAAATATTATATATTCTAATAGTTCATTTCACGATAAATCTATCAACATCATTTTTATGTTATTAGCGTTTATGATTACTTGAGGAATCTCACCGCGCGTTCTTTGCGGGAATTAAGAAAAATGCAATGATCGTAAGAGAGAATTTTGACAACCTCACACGTCGATCATAAGAGAGAATTACGGCGACCTCGGCAACTTCATTGCCGCCGTTGGTAATTCTTTGATCTAGGTTTGAACACCACGCACGTTGTTGCGGCCCTAAATCCTAGAGTAATCGGTGTTACCGTGTGTTAGCATGATGACATACTAAATTCACCGTGGTATTTCACCAAAATTCACCTAGCTTTATTTGCAGTTTGCACGTTTTCTCTTACAATAACATATCTCTCTTACAATAACATTTCCCTTTCACAGATTATCAGCGTCCAAAAGAAACTTTAAAAACCATAACTTACAATTTTTAAGTGTAGTTTATGGGTGGTGCGGGCCTACTCACGTGTTGAATAGCTATTTAGTATAAAAATGGATATATGTCATGATGTCAAATTAAAAAAGATCCGATCTTTATGTTTTTGCTAGGACTTGTCTACGTCGTTATTCGTTTATATTCCTCAATTCCCTCGCGCGTTGTCGCGAGTATGTAGCGAAATTTACGAGTTAGAATATTACTATCACCCTCCTATTCTTTTTCTTTCTTATTTTTCCTTTTCCTTTTCCTTTTCTTTTTTTCTTTTTTTATTTTTCACTTTACTCTATACCAACTACCATCGATGAGGCCTATTTGTCATTTTATCAAAATATATTCCGAGATCTTGTTTTGAAGGATTTATTAAAAGGAATCCAATGGTGTAATGAGAATTTAATTTGGTTTTTTTATTTTTGAATTATAATATTTTTTAGCTAGTTCAAACAATGGGGCCCACCACTGGATGTCATGAGGTGGCATGCTTGCATGTTGAGAGAACTCCCTAGTGGGGAGATCAGTTATAGATTTCGTTATACATGGTGAAGGTTGAAAAAAATTGACTTTGAAAAGTCTAAACCAAGCTATATTCTGGGACGGATGGAGTACGTAATATAATGAAGTCCATCAACATTGACCCTCGGCCCCTCATCGATGATCTATCATCCGATGATGAAGTAAACAAGTGTTAATGTGATCCATCAACATTATATCTATATCTCGGTTTTTCATAAACAAGTTAATTTGTTTAATAGTTAATTAAAAGTTGATTAGGCTTTTACTCCGGCTTTATAAATAAATGTTAATGTGATTAATACCAATATAATGATGTTTTCAATAATGATATGATCTACTTGTCGGTGTTTTAGACCGGCAACCTACTAAGGGGAGTACCCGAAGTAGATGAATGTGGCCTCGTCGAGATCGGTAACTCGAAGGAAGAGACACGTGGCACACGGTTTAGACGAGGTTCGGGCCGCGAGGTGCGTAATACCCTATGTCCCGTATGCTGTGTGGCTCGGGATTGATTGGGTGCGATTACAAGATGATGCAATCGATGCGTATGAGCAAGATGATCTAGAGAGGGGTCCCCTGCCTCGCCTTATATAGTCCGGGAGGCGGGGTTACAAGTCGGTTCGGGGGAGAGAGTACTAGTCGAGTACGTCTAGGAGTCCTCTATACGGTGCGGGACTTGTACAACTTCCTAGTACTTCTCCTCCGTAGTCCTTGTGCTTCACGCCGGCCAGGTGTCGTGCGGCGCAAGTCGAGTAGTCCTAGGGGCCCACCGAGTAGTCGGTCCCGGTACCCACCGAGGTAGTGGGCCCGGGGAGGTCCATACGACACTACTCGAATCATAAAGTTACATTTAGATGATTCATATAGATTAAGTTTTCTAAATTAAATGTTTAATTGGTATAATCTATACATGAATCTCTCTAAATAAAAGTTGACTAGTTCTTCACATCGGGTTTTGTAAATAAAATTTAACTTGCTCTAATTTCAATTAGGATGTTTCCTTAATATCCTATACATATGTTTTCCTAATTAAAATAAACCTAGCTCGCCTAGTCTTTTGTGTTTCACATATGCAAAACGTTCGTTAGACGTTCTTTACCGAGCTCTTTACCGAGCTCTATCTCGGTGTGATCTTTCCGGTCCTTGTTCAATTTTCCACCGAGGACCGGAGCGTCCGAGGACCGGTGGATGCTCGCTCCGGGCTGTGATGAGTGATTGACAACGTGGTGTGTACCGACTCTTGGCCGAGTATTGCGGGTGCGGGTTGGGGCTTGATTTGCGTTGGTGCGGGTCAAGAGTGGGCGCGAAAGGTCTATGCCTTGCGGGGCCTCCGAGGAGTGGAGAGACAAGTAGGCTCGACTCGAGGGACCCGGTGGCCGGCGGGGTCTAGTGCGGGCCACATGGTGGCAAGAAAACCAAGACGAAGTCGTCGATTGGAGCCGGTGCGGGGTAGCGGCTCACAACCGCAGTCCGCACGCGGCGTTTGCGGCGGTTCACCGAGAAAACCGTCGGGGTTACTTTGTTGAGCCACAAAACCAAGACCGCGAGGCTCGGCGGGCGGAGACGGGATCCGGACGCGCCGAGAAGCCTCGATGCCGGCGGACACGTGGCGGGATCGCGGGGGCTTGTGTCGGGAGGACGCGGTCGCGGCAACGCGGCGTGGTCGTGCGATGAAAAGGAGTGCTACATGACTTATTTGCCCTTGAGGGGCAACTTAAGTGCTAGGGGTAGTGTGGCCTTTTGTCTGGCCCAGAGGGGACTCATATATATTAGCTCTAGGGTTTCCACGCAAACCATCCATCCAGACCGCTTATCATTTCCTTGCTCTCTAGGGTGCACGATCCAATACGCAAGGAACCTGCAGTCCGACCTGCGTACCAAAGCTACTCAAGCCATCCAGAAAATTTATGTTAGCTGATTGAACCGCTAATAAAAAAAAATTAAAAAGAATTAGGAAAGGTAGATTCTCCCGTATGTCATGTGGATGAATTTTTCCTGGCCGCTTGCAGATTGATTTGGCCTTGACCGTGCCAGACACGAAGTCCGCGCACTCTCAGATGCTCAAGGCCCGCTGTCAACCTTAGATGCGTGCACCACATTGATGTAGTCGAAGCATTCGTCGGGTGGGTGGGGAAAGCGGAAAAAATTCTGGCGTGTCGTACGTAAAACGAATACGTCGACCTTGCGATTAGATCGGAGGGTGGCAGCGAGCAGGTCGGCGAGAAGATATCCTTCGTGTCGTCGCGAAGATGATCGCCGAAGCGAACTTCCATCGCGCTACACGAAGAGCTCGCGATCACCCCTACCCGGCGCGCCAAGCGTCGGATGGTGAGATCCGGACAGCCCACGGGGTGTTAATCCCCGTGGTTTATTTGTTCGGCGGGGATATCGGGAGATAAAAACACGATGGTTATGCTAGCTTAGCACATAGAAATCACGGCGAGACACAAGGACAAGGCAATTTATACCGGTTCGGGCCTCCAGAGAGTAAAACCCTACGTCCAGTTCTTGATTGTATTACTTCGATCGTGGCGGGATTACATGGTCCTGGTGTCGATGGTCCGCTTTCGCCCAAGAGGGCACCCTTGCCCTCCTTATATTGGGAGATGGACAAGGTCGGTGGACCGGAGTCCAGGTCGGTTACAATAGGGAAACCTATCTCTAGTCAATTACAACATGGAAAACTTATCCGAGCCGCCTTAATCCGCCTTAACCGCCTTGTCTTTCACGCCAAGTTTGTCTTCTCGTCCGGACAAGGTCGTCTAGGGAATCTTCCGGAAGGTCTTCAAGAGGTCTTGTAGGCCGCCAACTAGGTCGGTTGGGCCCACTAACGGGTCAACGGGTCTTCCGGTAGGCCGGGCCTACTTGTTAGGGACGACCGTGAGCCTGGTCGGTGGGGACCGGGGGTACCCATGTTTCACACAACTTAAGTGGTAGGGGTAGTGTGGTCTTCTCGCATGGCCGGAGGGGACTCATATATATTAGTTCTAGGGTTTCCGGGCAAACCATCCATCCGGGGCGCTTCTCATTTCCTTACTCTCTAGGGTTAGATTTTCCTCAGTTTGTAAAGAATCTGACCTCCGAGTGAATGGAAGCTTTCATAGTTGCGTTGATTTCCGGTTTGTAGCTCATGAGATTTTCGTGTCTTTTTCGAGCTATTTTCATCGGTTTTTCATGCGCGGCTTGTTCCTTTGATTCTGAGGCGTTTGGGCTCGAATTTGTTGGTGGGAATCATGGATAGTTGCCTTGTGCATCTTTGTGCTTGATCTTGATCCCCCAAACTTCGAGTTCGGCTTTCGATTGAAGGATTTCGATTGGAGTCTAGGATTTTTGTTGAGTTCGGTGGCGATTCGATTCCCGGTGTTCTAGTTCGTTTGAGGACCCAAGTTTTGGGGCATAGAATCCCCTAGGGACGCTTCACATCTTCCCCAAATCTTTCCTCAAGAGCTCAAGCCATTTGGGAGATCCATGGACGGGTAGGAGAGGTTGTGCTCGCGGTTTGGAGCTCGGCCGCTTTGTTCGGGCTTGGCGGACATTCCGCCTATAGGCCGTGGACGGTCCGCGCGGAGCTTTTTGTCCTAGGGTTCTTCATGTTCGTCGCGTGTTCTTTAGCATCTTCATTTCGATTCGTTTGGCCAACCGTTTCTCGGTGAGAAGGGGTTTGTCGGACCGTCCGCGTAGGGGTAGCGGACCGTCCGCGTGTGGGCCGGACCGTCCGCCCGGTGGCCGCGGACCGTCCGCGCGGCACCGGTTGCTCGCGGATCATCCGAGGACCTGGTACGGACCGTCCGCATGTTGGGGTGCTCGTCCGGTCATTCCGTTGCGAACAACGGACCGTCCGCCCGAGGGTAGCGGACCGTCCATCTAGTGTCCGCGGACCGTCCGCCCCCGTGCTTGCGGACCGTCCGCCCGCACTACGGAGATCGCTAAGTCCTTTGCTTCTTGAGTTGTGCTTCCGCTTTGGGATCGTTTGGGGTTTGATCCTAGGGTTGGTAGGTCCGCCGTGACTACATGACCTTGGCAAACTCGTGTGGGAATCCTTGGTTGTGAATTTGGGGTATAGGCCGAGTTCTCTCTTTGGAGAAGAATTTTTATCGGCTCCCATTCACTCCCCCCCCTCCGCGGTCGCCTAATCGGTCCTTCAATTGGTATCGAGCCGGGTTACGGATCTTTGTGATTCTAGCGGTCTAAGATCCAAAGATGGTGTACCGAGGAACGGGGTTCGGGTCCTCCACACTTTGATGGTAAGAACTGTTGACACAAAATGCGCACCTCACGCCAAGCACACAAGGCAAGCCGAAAAAGCGGCTTCACACGCGAAGAGATCACAAGACGTGCCGATCAATTTTCCCCGAAAATTAACAAAAGACAAAGTAGTTATCCCAAAGCTTGGAACTTGCCGGGTGGTACCGGACAGTTCCATATTTACGGCTAGGAAGCCAAATGAGATGACATATAGCTATAAGGAGCTATCGCAAAGAACCGAAACCATTCGGGGCTTTAAAGTGCAAAAAGTACATAGCCGAATAAGTGACGTGAGCATGACGGTAGACCGGTCTTTATTTGGATAAAGATTGCACATGCGCAAGGCCATGACCGATCCCCGTGCATAAACAATATTAAATAATAAATGAAGTAAAAGCATGGTCATAAATATGTAATAAACAAGCATGCATAGGTCCAAAGCACTAGTCTACCGCATGTCTAGATACCTTAAAACCCATCAAGCATGATACCAAACAAATCTATCCACCGCATGATACAACTTGTTTGAGATCATACCACCTTCCACAAATAGATCTATCCACCGCATGATACAATCTAAATATGGAAAGCTAAAAGCACACAATATTCAAGACATAACTTATAAACACGTTTCACTTGTGAAAGCATAACCGAATACGGCCGAACAAGTAGAATCGGGGTCCATGAAGAAGGAACGAACATTACCAAACAAGATAAATCTATCGGATTGAATCGAAATCTAACCCACCGGATGACTAGCTCCAAAACAACCCAAAAACCGCATCTACCGCATGATACTCGGCTCTTTCAAGATTTATACAAGACCGGTAAGCTTGAACCCGCAACACGTGGCAATCTAGATCGATTCGGTTTCGGCTATCGGGGAGCATGTGATCCACGTGCTATCTAAACCAAGAATACGAACTCGATTCGCATAAGGATCATCAAAAAGATAAAGCCGATTGAAACCCATCTAAATTGGGCAAAGAAGTGTTACATGAATTTAAACATAAAGCATAAACTCAAAGCAACACGGGGTAACTTAATGCAATCTATTGAATCTTACCAAAATTCAATAGAGGCGATAACTAGCTTCAAGCCGGATCTTAGCCTACCGCATGGCTCATGACCCAACAAGAAACCTTCTTGAACCAAGCTTGAATCTACCGCATGACACCGTTGACGGTGAAAATCCATCAACCTAGCCATGAGTTTACCTTCGGTGTTGGCATTAGTTTTATACCTTATCTATTGGTACTAACCCCCGTGGTATAACAAGTTCACGTGTGCATGTCGGTTTTGGAGTTTAATGTTTATGCAGGGTTTTAGTGTTGAATGCAAGGCTTTCGGGATAAGTTCATCAAGCACCTCATGACAAGACCTTGAAGCCCGTACAAGTCATGCAATGAAGCAAACTTAACTCCAAGAAGCCGGGGACATGATCCGAGAAGACGACGGACTCCGGGGACCCGACCGGAAAAGTGCCGAATCTTGCAAGACAAGGAGTTGAGTCCAATTCGGAGAGAAACCGACGACATGGACCTACATGCGAAGGGGGAAACATCCGGGAAGCAAGGGAACCGACGTGGGGCAAAGGAGCCCACGGGCCGGGCCTAAATGGGCCCGGAGCCGGCCGGCCCCGGTCCGGTCGGCCCGGGCCCATTTTGGGCCCAAACATGCTCTCCTTTGCCCTAGCCGCCAATCGGGCTATTTATAGCCCCCCGACCGAGAGCCACGAGGAGAAGATTTCGTCTTCGGCCGCCGAGGAGCGAGAGAAGAGAGGGACACCATGTCGGAGAGGAGAGGGTCGAGCTAGTTGACTAGGGTTTCCCTAGCCGACGTGGGAACCTTGCATGGAAGACCACGTCGGAGTTCCCGGAGCTAGAAGCAAGATCAAGGAAGGATCCCGGTGGTGATCTTGTGTAAGTATCATTGTCATAGTTGAATTATCAAGTTGAATCTTTTCTCAGTGATCAAGTGTTTCCTCGAAGATTTCGTTTTTCGATCGGCTTTACTTATTCCAATTCTATTCGTACGATAGATTACATAGGGTGTTCTTGTAGCCGCGGTGGCTAGAGGTACACGCCGGATCTTCCGAAAGAATCTCGACTTGTCTTTTGACTCGCCCTAAGCTCCCCGCATGAATAGGGATACGTTGTGACGAACGGGGGTCTCGAAAGGCGGATGTTTTCGGATTTGGACGGAGACCACGATTTAAAGAGGCTTCTATTAAGATTTGATTTGCTACTTCTTCTCTTGCTTGGAACTTCAACAAAAGGCTTACCCCGATCCCTCTAGATCGGTTTATCTACCCAATCTTACTTTGTTTTCTCCGGTCTTTAGTAGATTAGATTTATCTTTGTTTTGTGTTCTTATCTAGATGCACTAGGGTTTCTCTTTTACCAAAGATTGAAGTTACTTGGCTTTACTAGATCAACTCTTGCGTCACACATTTGTTCCACGGATTCGATACCTTGGGTTCACCACTCGAGGGAAGAAGGGTCCCTTGACTACGACGGGAGACTTGTACGCTTGCGAGTCACAAACGAACTTTGATACAATTATTAACCGTCAACAAGCCCCTTTTTCTGGCGCCGTTGCCGGGGAACAAGTGATCAAGATTTGATTTTTTATTGCTTTTTTTTCGTAATTTTCAGTTTTCTTTTTGTCTTTCTTTTTGCATCTACTAAACTTTGATCATCCTCAAAATACATCTAATCTAGTTTGTCTAACTCTAGTCTTTATAGATTTGTTTTGTTTTCTAGTTTTTGCATACTTTGCTTATTGCTAACCCTAACCGGAGATGGTTGGCTACCTCTCCAAGAAACCCAAACTTTTTTGTGGATGATCCGGGAAAACTTTACGGGCAAAGGTGACATGCAACACAAGCTAAAGGGGTGGAAACCCTAGATTCAAAAGTTGAAGTCGAAGGACCGTCGAAATCTCCAAGGGAATCACCACCTCCAAGTCCAAAGGAAGATCAACCTCAACCACCGGAGCGCCGCGCACCCCGGACATCGTTGATCTACCTATCATAAACCTTCAAGACGCCGGGAGGCCGTTCAAGATCAAAGTCTCAACTATCCGCATGACGATTGCGAGAGCTGAATGCATACGAGTCGGATTCCTTGAGTGGCATATCGGTTTACTTAAGAGGAGGATGGAGAAGATGGAGATGGAGAAAGAAGCTCAACACCTAAAGGCCGCCGGAGCAAGATCCTCATGCAAGGAGTGTGTGGAGTACGACCATGTCCAAGAACGCCGTCACTAAGTTCGAGGCTATGGAGAAAATATTGAAGAATTTAGATGGCAAGGTGACGGAGGTCGGAAGCTCTATACGTGAAGTGTTCATCGTGATGAAGATGCTAGACGCAAGTGGGACAACTTGCCGGGCGCCCGATGGGTAACGAAGAAGAATATCCGAGACAACTCCAAAGTCCCAAGACGGCGAAGGCTACTCAAGCTCATTCGGGAGAGATGAAGGATCACACTAGAGACCATGAAGATCACGACCGAAGGACCGGAGTTTGAGATGCCGAGCCACAAGGAAGTTGTTGCATCCGTCAAGACCAAAGGACAAAGCCAGCCTGTGAAGACCAAAAAAAATTGACTAAGCCAAAGTGGGTACCCAAGATTGCAACGCCCGCAAAGAGCGTTGATCCGGAGTAATCAAGTGAAGAAGTCTAGCTATAGACTATAAACGAAGCGCTAGGCGGGAGGCAACCCGTTTCGTCGAGTCAAGAATAAGCTACCGGGAGGACAACCCGATTCCAGGTTTTTCGAGTATTTTTAATAATTTAGTTTTTGAGTTTTATTACGCAAAGACATTAGACTTAGAAGTGGTTGAACAATATTAGAGACATAATTCTTGATTGAATGTTTGCTTTATCATAAACCCTTTGCATGAACCCTCCTATGTGCTTGTTTGATTCTTTTCTTTTCGAGAAACCTCAACCAAATAATTTCAGAACCTTAACTCAACCTTTCACCCTCATTATGGTGCTGAGGTTGACTTATTTTTCATGCTAAAACCACACGAGTAGAGCCACGATTTATGTTTAAGTGTTAATAAAATTCAGCACGTGATAGGACTCGCGTGAACCTAGAAATCAAAGCTTTTGGTTGGTTTTAAAAATCTTTATCCTTGGTTTCTCTAGGATTAGAATTTTTCTAAGCCTATTCTAATTTTGTTTTATTCAAAATCTTTCTTATTTAGCCAAAATTGGAACCTAAACCTATGCCCCCATGATCTAGCCGGGAAAATGTCCGCTCTCAACCAATGAAGGCAAACTATACCGGTGAGACCGAAATCGACGTAAAAAGAAAATATTTTCGACTTGCATTTGTTTTTAATGGATTAAAAACTTCTCTAAAATTATGTTCGAGCTCTTGCATGGCTCTGAAAAATATTTTAAATTTCGAATTAGAGGAGTGCTTAACCTTAAACACACCTCAATGGAGGCAATCTAGTAATCATGCATGCACCATTGGATTCCCTTTCATCAACTTTCACCAATTCCACACGCAAAGGACAAGCATGGTGGGCAGCAAGCATCCACTTTGTAGGAATTTCATGGTGGCATGTGAAGCAAGTGGAGCTAGGGAGCATGGACACGACCCAAAACATGAAGCATCAAGTGGAAGGACCAAGGAGTAGACGTGAGCGTTTGGGCGGTGCAACTCATGGAGCACGCGGGCGGGGAAAGTTGCGAGAGGTGAAATGATTGTCTTTGGAAGAAAGACGAGGCGGGGAGGAGCACCGAGGCCGGCCTCCCCTACATAAGGAGCCCCCCCCCCGGCTCCCGTTTTCGCGCAGCAAGCTTCCCTCTCCTTCCTTTGTTTGTGTGTTCAAGTTTGTGTGCTCAAAACCTCCGTAGACATAGCCAACCTTCCCAAGCTTGATAGCTCAAGAAAAAAAATCCACATCCTTAATCCACTCAAAGTCCACATCCGAAGCAAAGAGTTTAAGTGCCTAGTTTACCGGTTGCAACCCGGAATTTTAGTTGAAGAAAGAGTGCAGCAACCATGTGGAAGAAGACCACAAGTCTCTTCTCCAAGAAGAAGAGTTCGTCGTCGTCCAAGCCGTCATCAACCACGTCTTCGAGGAGGCACTCGGTTTCCGAGTCTCCCGGAGCATGGAGACGGATACGGGCGCCACCGAGGAGGAACGATGCTCTCCTCCGTGGTGGTATGAGGGCTGCAAGAAGCACTTCCATGAGGTTCACCGAACCTCGTGGGCACACGGAGGAGCAGCCCGCGCCACCACGACGATCGACTCGCTCAACCGCACCACCTCCTTACACCCCGACACACTCTTCGTACGGCTTCATCATCTTGTCGGCGGAGGAGGAGGAGAGGCTCGCCAATCTTGAGAAGAGGCTTGTGCCGAACGTCGAGTTCGACGACCAAGCACTCTACACCTTGGGTTTTTGCACCGACATATACTATATGTTGGGGCACCTCGGATGGGTGTAGTTCTCCAACGGAATATCGGTGGACACCCATTTGGGTTACGCCTTGGAGATTTTGATGACTATTGCACCCATCGTTGATGATGATGGGGTGCAAAGCTTGTCATTCCGTTTGGAGGGAATCGAACAAGTGGTTCCCTACGAGCACGTTAGGGAGCTGCTTGGATTCCACAAGGGAGCTCCGGAGAAAGTTGACGTGCCACCCGCATGTTGGCGAGGATTTTGGAACATGATCTCCGGAGAAGCCCATCAACAACGCAATTGCATCCGCAACCCCATTATCCGGATATTTCACTCTTGGATGTGCAAGAGGATATTGGGGAGGATGAAGGAAACAAAGGTGACCGACACGGAGTTGAATTGGCTATACTCGGCTTTAATTGCCAGGCAGCCAATAGACCCCTCTTACCTCATGATCAACCGTTAGTGTTGTGAAGCAACATCGGGGGCGGGTAATATTGGTTCGGGGTGTTACCTCTCCATGTTGGCTTTTTCCTTGCGGCGGGGATCGCAAGAAACCCCGCTCACCTTTTGCGTGGTACCTCTCTCGGCTTTGAATATTTGCGGCAAGGCAAATACATTAGTGGAGATGAGAGAGGAGGTTATCGGTTGGCCATAGTGAACCTACCCCTTCCGAATGAGAGGCTTAGGCTTTTCACCGAAGGAAGGGAAGATTGGTTGGAAGAGGGACTACTTGTCCCTGCAAGGAAGAACAAAAGAGGAAGAATCGTAGAGGAGGGAACATCCTCCGCACAAGCGAGTGGAGCACAACCCAATGTGCAACCATTCGGCGGAGTTCCTCCTCCGCCAAATTATTACGGAGGGTCACAATGACAAGCATGGGGGGTGGTGCACCGGTACCCCCACAAAATTATGTTGTGCCCAACGCTAACTTCGCGGAGTCCTATGCTCATCATCCCCAACCACAACAAGGCATGGCCATTATTGGAGGGTATGCTGCAAGAAATGCTCAAAACATCGCAGCCATCCAATCTAACGCAGCTCAACTTGGTGAAGGCAACGCAAATATTGCCTTTGAACTTGGACGCCTTCACCTTGTGGAGCCAAATCAATTCGTCGGAGGAAGTGTCCAACCATATTATGAGCAAGGGTATTATTATCAAGATTATCAACATCAACCACCGGCGGAGGACTAGAAGATTTAGGAACTTTAGTTTTCTTTTCTTTTCTTTTTCTCTCGTAATTTTCAGCTTTTGCTTATGTGTGTTTGCGTAGTATTTTCTGTTTTTATTTAAATTTCAGCAAGCATGTTTGTTTATTTTCAGTTTATATTTCAACTTGATATCACCATTAATAAAGACACCACCTCGATTATATCATTGGAAAAGTTACAAAATTCGTGCCATGATGATATATGATTAAAATTGCAGCTTTGTTCATCTTTGTAATTGATTTATGCATGTTTAAGCTAGTGCTCTCTTAAAAATACAGATCTGAATTTATTTAAATACTAGCTTAATTTTCAGCGGAGGTTATGATTAAAATAAAGACCCATAGTGTTTTATGTGCTCTCAAGTTATGAATAGATTAAAGATGTCTTTTATGCTCAAAAATATTGCTAACCTTGTCACAAATATCACTTGTGTGTTGCTCAACCTATCCAAAGCCTTATATATATTTGAGTGCATAAACCTTAGTGTACAAGATTTATTTTTGAGTGAGTTATTGCAGGCCATGATTTCTCTGGCCCGAGACTAAGAAGCTGGTCATTCCGTTTTTGCGTATCTATCTTTTTTTCTAACCTTTTATCCGTGCATTGTGTATCCCCGCATTGGAGATCTCACAAACCTCGCCGGATATCCACCCTTAAACCAAATATCATCTTTTGTGATTACCTCCTTGACCACAACCTATTGTTGAGAATGGATCATCAATTCAAGGAAGATCGCAAGATGGTGCCAACGTTGAAGATTCCAAGTATCTCTCCAAGGAAAAATATCTCCGGTACCTACCTTATTTTTTCACCTCTTTGCTCGAGGACGAGCAACGTCTAAGCATGGGGGAGGAGGTAGGTACGGTGCGGTTTTGGAGTTCAAAGGGGAATATTTTTTAAAAGAAATGATGATGAAAGAAAAAAAAATCCGGCGATATTCATGACTTTCAAGGTAAAAAAAAATATATATATATAAGAAAGAAAGAAAGAAAGAAAGAAAGAAAAGAATGAGAAATATGAGAAAGAGAAAAAAATATATATGTGCGTAAAGTGAACTCCCCCGGTTCTCTAAGAGTGCATTCAAGGCTTCAAGTTAAAAAGATCCATTCTCATTCTCCAACCATGTGCAATCCGATAACGAGGACTTTCTTTGTGCCTCGGGATCGGTCTTTGCCATTTGCACATGTCCACTTATCTAAAAGTGTGTGTATTTTTCTCTTTCCCCTCCTTGATTTAACATTATTTTCCAATGACCTTTTTGACGAGTCTCGGTAAGACCATGAGAAGCTTGTCTTGTTTTGACAACACCTCATTTATAAAATCTTGTTAGGACTAAACTTTCCCAAAGCTCCATATAAAGCCTACCACATATATATGAGAGGGAAAGGAGTAGAATATATAGGCTTGAGAGACAAGTGAGATGAGAGTTTATGAGCAATACACGAGATGATTTAAATTTGTGAATTTGGTTTAGCTTTTCTTTATCTCGTTCTTTATTTCAAAAATTCTGAGATCTATTTAAAACTTTGTGAGCATGTTAATACTTGTGGGATAAAGCTTAATAAGAATCTACCCTCCGTAGAGATGAAGGCTAGTACATTATGGAACTTTAATGAATTAAAATTTTGAGAGCATTATGTTTTCTCATGTGTAATCAAGTGCAAAGTTTAAACATTGTTTGGCAATGATGATATCCATCGAAGGCTTACTCGAGGACGAGCGAGGTTTAAGCATGGGGGAGATGTTGACGGTGAAAATCCGTCAACCTAGCCATGAGTTTACCTTCGGTGTTGGCATTAGTTTTATACCTTATCCATTGGTACTAACCCCCGTGGTATAACAAGTTCACGTGTGCATGTCGGTTTTGGAGTTTAATGTTTATGCAGGGTTTTAGTGTTGAATGCAAGGCTTTCGGGATAAGTTCATCAAGCACCTCATGACAAGACCTTGAAGCCCGTACAAGTCATGCAATGAAGCAAACTTAACTCCAAGAAGCCGGGGACTTGATCCGAGAAGACGACAGACTCCAGGGACCTGACCAGAAAAGTGCTGAATCTTGCAAGACAAGGAGTTGAGTCCAATTCGAGAGAAACCGACGACATGGACCTACATGCGAAGGGGGAAACATCCGGGAAGCAAGGGAACCGACGTGGGGCAAAGGAGCCCACGGGCCGGGCCTAAATGGGCCCGGGCCGCCGGCCCGGTCCGGTCGGCCCGGCCCATTTTGGGCCCAAACATGCTCTCCTTTGCCCTAGCCGCCAATCGGGCTATTTATAGCCCCCCGACCGAGAGCCACGAGGAGAAGATTTCGTCTTCTCGCCGCCGAGGAGCAAGAGAAGAGAGGGACACCATGTCGGAGAGGAGAGGGTCGAGCTAGTTGACTAGGGTTTCCCTAGACGACGTGGGAACCTTGCATGGAAGACCACGTCGGAGTTCCGGAGCTAGAAGCAAGATCAAGGAAGGATCCCGGTGGTGATCTTGTGTATGTATCATTGTCATAGTTGAATTATCAAGTTGAATCTTTTCTCAGCGATCAAGTGTTTCCTCGAAGATTTCGTTTTTCGATCGGCTTTGCTTATTCCAATTCTATTCGTATGATAGATTACATAGGGTGTTCTTGTAGCCGCGGTGGCTAGAGGTACACGCGGATCTTCCGAAAGAATCTCGACTTGTCTTTTGACTCGCCCTAAGCTCCCCGCATGAATAGGGATACGTTGTGACAGAACGGGGGTCTCGAAAGGCGGATGTTTTCGGATTTGGACGGGAAACCACGATTTAAAGAGGCTTCTATTAAGATTCGATTTGCTACTTCTTCTCTTGCTTGGAACTTCAACAAAAGGCTTACCCCGATCCCTCTAGATCGGTTTATCTACCCAATCTTACTTTGTTTTCTCCGGTCTTTAGTAGATTAGATTTATCTATGTTTTGTGCTCTTATCTAGAAGCATTAGGGTTTCTCTTTTACCAAAGATTGAAGTTACTTGGCTTTACTAGATCAACTCTTGCGTCACACATTTGTTCCACGGATTCGATACCTTGGGTTCACCACTCGAGGGAAGAAGGGTCCCTTGACTACGACGGGAGACTTGTACGCTTGCGAGTCACAAACGAACTTTGATACAATTATTAACCGTCAACAGACACTAAGCATGGTAACAAGACTACTTGCATCAGATCTAAATCCACCGCATGATACTAGACATGATACAAGGTTGCCGGTACTCACGGAGGTCGACGAATCGATGAACCCTCTCGAAGAACTCGACGACACGACAAAGGACTCTAGGGTTTGGCGTAAAGCCGGTTTGTATTGAGAATGATTTCGGATCCTTGTTACATACATTCAGGGTTCATATTTATACCCTGTTAAGCATGACCTCGAATGGATTCGATACCTAATTTATCTCTAAATGTGATCGCTTATCCATTCATCTGTCCTTTCCGCTCGGGCCACGTCACCACGTAATCCCGCAAAATCAGCGCAACAGTCTCCTTGCCGAACGAAAGCAAATTGCCGACCGCGGACTCTTCTGCCGAATTCATCTGAAGAAACCTTCCTTCCGCCGAACGGATTCTTCACCGAGTTGGACCCACAAGTCAGACTCCTTACCAAATTCTGGTGTTAACATATTCCCCTTCAATTACAGGATAAAAGTGATTTTATTCTGGAATTGACTCCAACCATCAACGTTCTCAAATCGAATCTGTTCAACACCCGTTCTCTCTCTTCGCAATCCGTCGGAGTCTTTGCCCAGATCCAAACCCTAGATCCCCTTTTTCTGAGCTCAAATCCTCAATGGCGGGTCAAAATCAAGCTGCTCAGGTAAATTCCTCCATCAGAAGCTTCATTCGGTACTTAGACTTTCAATTTTTACCTGAGATTTCTTCCCCGCCTTCCCTCAGGAGCTTCTCCACCGAGCTTTTGATTCGCACCGAGGCCGATTCTACATCCTACTTCCTTGGTCCTGTGGGAGTTTCGATCCTCGCGAATTCATCGCGGCCTCGAATCCCAAAGGATCCCCTTTAAAGCGACTTTAACTAAGCCTCCCCCGTGGCGGGACGCCTTCAAGAAGCGGCCCTTGCCCCCAATTGTGGGCCGGAGGAATTGGTACATAAGAATTCTTGCGGATAAGAGTATCGGGACTCAAAACTGGGATATCCTCCGTATTGCTCAATGCTTGGAACTGTCTTTGGCCGAGACCCCCAAAAACGAAGATCTTCTGATAGCGGCTTGCCACTTCTGGTCAAATGACGTCAACGCCTTCCTTTTTGGTCACGGCCCAATGTCTCCAACTCTGGCCGATGTATACATGATTACCGGCCTTGACATTACAGGATCTGTCCACCCCTGGGATTTCAAAGGTTCCACAAGACAGACAGGAGTGAAATCAGGGAGCGGATATAAAAACTATATCCGGAATCATATGAAAGACGGCCCCCTTGGTGAAGTTGAATGTAGGGCGTTCCGAATATGTGGTTGTGCGGGTTCATCTTCCGTGGTAAAGCCAATGAGCCTACTCGAATCATATTGTAATGGCCACACAATTGGCTAGTGGTAAGCGCCTTCCTCTTGGAAAATACCTCCTAGGAAGTGTATACCACATGCTTCATCAAGCTGTCACCCAAATGTACACCGGCCCGGAGGATAGCGTGTGTCAATGGCCCTTGGTGGTTTGTACAAATGTGGCTTCAACTGCACATGCACCAGATTGTTGGTGTTGACCTCAACACCCGGTTTTTTCCTTCATCCAACTATCATGAAGGGGAAAATCAGATTACCAGAGGATGCCACACCTACGGAGAAGTCGCTTCAACTGTTTCCATCAATCGGAATATCGGTCGGCTTTTTTAGCTTTTCTTCAAAGGCTTTCCAAACCCTCTTTGGCTCCCTTATTTGGACAATGATAATTTAACTCTTCCCCGTGAGTTCTCCTTTGAAGCTGGACACCAAGATGGAAGATTTCTGGAAATCCTCAATATCCTCATCCATCCATGCATTCTGCCAGCTGAATTTAGTGGAGGGAGGCTAAACCACAACACATGAATACTACCAGCCCAACATGATGGCTTGACAACTTGGATGTGGCCAAATGCCCCCAAGGCTATTTCTGCATGAATTTCTCAAGCCCAGAGAGGAAATCAAAAAACTTACTCAAACCGACGGGGTTTTTCAATATGTATGTAGTTCAAGCGTTTACACACGACCCTTCACACCTACAACAATAACTCACCCCACCTTCAACTCTTGGTGGCAAGAATTCCATGATCACATTTTCGGTGAGCCCGTACACTTATTTTGTATAGAGCCGATGCCGATTTTCAGCCAACTTCGAGGTAACATGATTATCCCTTTCCTCAAATCGGACACTTCTCCCTCTAACCATGATCTTGATTTTTTGCCCACGAACACAATGCCTCGCCCCTCTAGCCGGGAGATTGCTTACAATGCAAGAGTAGGCCCAATCTCGGCATTGGGATTTAGATCACCAACCATGGCTCAAGCGATGGCTAGATATGCTACAACGGACCCGTTTTGTCCAAAGATTACTGCCGACAAGAGGCAAGGCCTCGTCTCTCGATCGCACCTCCTGTCGGTGTTTTGGACCGGCAACCTACTACGGGGAGTACCCGAAGTAGATGAATGTGACTCGCCGAGATCGGTAACTCGAAGGAAGAGGCACGTGGCACACAATTTAGACAGGGTTCGGGCCGCGAGGTGCGTAATACCCTACGTCCTGTATGCTTTGCGTAGCTCGGATTGATAGGGCACGGTTACAAGATGGTGCAACAAGTGCGCCGTGAGTTGAGATTGGATGAGGTGATCCTGGGATCGGTCCCTCGCCCCGCCTTATATAGTCCGGGAGGCGGGGTTACAAGTCGGAGTAGGAAAGGAGTACTAGTCGAGTACGTCTAGGAGACCTCTACACGGTGCGGAACATGTACGAGTCCTATCCGAGTACTACTCCTGTCTTTGTCCTTGTGCTCCACGCCTTCGGGTGCCGTGTAGCGCAAGTCGGGTAGTCCCGGGGGCCCACCGAGTAGTCGGTCCCGGTACCCACCGAGGTAGTGGGCCCGGGGAGGTCCATACGACAAGCCCCCGAGTACTTTGTAGTCGAGAAGGATAGCTTCCGGTAGTCTTGACGGCCTTAACGAGTAGTCCTCAAGCGTCCCTGAGTGCTACAAGTCAAAAGTCCTCAAGAGTAGTCGAAGCATCCCGAGGCCGGGAATGTACTCCGGTCGATGTTTGAGCAATCTTGAAGTCTTCTCGAGTAGTCCCAAGCGTCCTTGAAATCCGCCTTCGAAGGTCTTCAAAAATGCCTGTCTTGTCTTGAAGCCGGAGCCGTCAAGAAGATACGATTTGCGGAACCGCAATCCACGTAGGGTAGCCCCCGAGCCTCGAGCCGCGGGCTGCGGGCCGAGGATCTATCCGAGGCCTTCGCAAGAAAATCCCGAAAAATCCGGAGAGAAAAAACCGAAGGACACGTGGCACGGAGCCCCCGAGCCTTGAGTCGAGTACTTCCTCTCGAATTGAAGGGTCTTCTTGAAGAATGTGTCCTGAGATGCTCTTGAGACTAGCCGCGTCCCAGGTAGTCGAGTAGAAGTAGCCGAGTCCCCGAAGTGAGGCGCGTCGACTAGTAGAATACGAAGAGTCACGCGCGGTACCGCCGAGTCTTGTAGCCGCCAAAAACTTCTTGCTCCCGGTAGAAGAGATTCTTCATGCCGATCTCCGAGCCCTTCGGACGCTCCACTCGGTCTTCGAGTTCTACAACACGAGAACACAAAGAACGGGTCGAGCTTGATGACTCCCAACAAGTACCCGACGAGTCAAGAGACATACCTTTATTCTTGTTGCGGAGGCCTTTGTTCTTCCGCACCGGATCGTCGCTCTTCGCCCGCAAGTCCATCACGTCGTTATGGTACTTGGCGAAGGCGGCGTCGTTTCGACCGCATGGCGGCCGCGTGCTTCCTCGACTTCGGAGCTGCTCCTCCAAGGCTTCGGCTCGCAGCACCGTGTCGCCGTAGCCTTGCGGCGAGATTTGACTTCTCGCGGGATCGCTCCGCGACGTCCTGCACAAAACCAATTCAAGTCAAGCAGAGTACTCAACGAAAAGGATTGACTACTCGGGAGGCAACGGCTACGTACCTTCATCCACTGTTCGGCTCGCCGCATCGCCTCCAGATGCTGCGCCAGCACCGCCGGCTCGACGAGATCGTCGGCAAGCAACTCGATCCCGCCACGGCTACTTGTCGTAGCCTCCGTCATTGGCGCCGAGCGGATAGGCTCCGCGTCTTGGATCTCCGGGGACCGGATCGCCACCTCCAGGGCAACCCCTGGCGACGTGGCAGCCGCCTCCTCCTCGGCGGACTTCTCGACGGTTTCCCCCATGGGCTCGGGGGCTCCTGTCGCAGCCTCCGGGGCCTCTGGTGTCAACTCTTGCACGGGCACCCCTGCAGGGATGTCACCACCTTCAGCCGCCCGTCGCAAAAAGCACGCGCATCAGCATCTACGACTACTCTTTTTGGGGCTCTACAGCTTCAAGAAGAGTACTCACCTTCGACCACGACCGCCTGCGGCGCCGGCGGCGCGCGGCAGCGGGGGCTCGGTCGTGGCTTGGGCTTCTGGAGCGGGTTCCTCGACGGCCGGCGCGGCCTCTTCTGCCTCTGCTGCCGCGGGCTCCTCTCCGTCCCAGCTCAAGTCGGTGGATTTTCTGCACAAGTATCCACAGAGGATCATCAGACAACATCAGCTACTACAATGAGTACTACTCATGAAGTGTGGTACTTACAAGTTCGACCGGACGATAGTCACGGCCGGCGCACCGAGTATGCTGGCGATGTCGACCAGTCCACCCCCGGCGGGCGTTTCTTCCTCCGCCTCTCCGACTACCGCCTCTTCCACGGCGGCGGTGGCCGGCGCAGACGTTCTCTGCGCCCCCGCGGTTTCCACCTCTTCAGCGGCGGCGGCCGCGGGTACTCGCTCCCTTCGGGGCGGGGGCCGGCGCTCCACGCGCGCCGAAGCTCTTCGACAGCGGGGAGCCGGACTTCGGCTTCCCGGCCCGGTTCCCCCATCGTGGGCCACGTGCCCTCATCGCCCTCCTCCACGGGCTCCGCCGGCGGCCTCTCCCCGCACATGGGGATAACTACTCGTCGGCGCCGTACTCGATCATTGGGTACTCGACGTCTTCTCGCTCAAGATGACTTACCTCAAGAGGCGTGGTCTCCGAGACCTTCATCTTCTTGGCTACCCGCTTCTTGGCGGGGTTGCGCGGCTTCCTCGGCGGCGCGGCAAGGCTAGCCTCCGGAGCTAGCGGAGGGTCTTGGATGAGAGGCACATGAGGCAAGCCCGGACGGCTAAACCTCGACCGCGGCTCGGAAGCGATCTGCGAGCGTCTCCTCGTCCTCTTCGTCATCGGAGGTATCCTCCACGATGACGGGATCGTCGTCATCTCCGACTACTCGGCGCTCCTTCACCTTCTCCACCGCCGGAATCTCAATTCCGCTCGGTGGTGGCCGCGGCTCGGAGACAAACCGCTTCACATCGTCCCGCATCAAAAAGACACAAAAGGCGTTAGCAACTCGCTACAAGTGCCTACTACTCGACGAGGCGGGTACGGCTACTTACCTCGTTGGGCGGGCGCGCGGCGGAGAACTCCTCGACGAGGCACGCCGTGTACTCCGGCATGTCCTTGAAGATCCTCGACAACCTCTCGATGATGTCGTTGTCTTCAATTTCGCCCCCCGCATCCGCGACGTGTCGTCGTCGCCGGTGTACTCGAAGCCCATCGTATCCCGCGCGCGGCGGGCCGGATCCGACGCTTCATGAAACCGAAGGCCACATGCTCGGCCCTCGGTCCCGCATCACGCGGGGCCTTGATTCGTCCCGGCAACTCCGGGGAGCCGGATCCCCTCTTGCATGGTGGGTTCCGTGTTCCACCACTCTTGGTGCTTGGGCCGCCGTCCGCTCGGCTTCGGCGGCTCGGGATGGTGGTTCGTGGTATAGAACCACCTCGTCTTCCAATCCGTGTTGGAGTCCACGAGCTTGTACGCCGAGTGCGCTCGGCGGCATCTTCCCTCAAGCGGATCCCGGCCCCGCCGACTACTGCGGGGTTGGAGGCGCCGGGCCGCGGCTTCACGCGGAAGAATTTCCGGAAGAGAATCCAATGCGGCTTGATCCCCAAGAATGCTTCGCGAAATGGACGAAGACGAAGTGTGGAAGATTCCGTTGGGGTTCAAGTTGAGGTACTCGATGCCATAGTACCCGAGAAGCCCTTTGAAGAAATCGACAAGTGGGAGCGCAAGCCCGCGCTCCACGAAGCGCGAGAACATCGGGATCTCGTCTTGCGCCTTCTCCATTGGATAGGGATCTCTGCGGCGGATCTCCACATATCGATCTCCTTCTCCCCGATGAACCGGAGTTCAACGGGGTCGGCAAGTCCTCGGTCTTCACCTTCGACCTTTTCCACTCGCGGCTTGGGTCGGCGCGCGGTGGAGACGTGGGCGGCGCCGCTCCGTACCGGCCGCGGCGGCTTCGCATGGCTCCTCTTCTTCCCGCCGGCCTTCAACGTCTTCGACGGGGACGGCTTCATCCTCCAAGAACAGGGGAGTCTTCACTCGCATCCGCTCGGGGGCTACCCTACGGCTTTCGGGTGGCGATGCGCTTGGATCTACTCGCGGCGGCGTGCTCGTTGGAGTGGATCTACTTCAAGATTCAAGTGGCGAATGGGCGCGGCTCACTTGGGTGAAAAACCCTAAGGGTTTCGGCTTGCATTTATAAGCCAAATCGCCTCCGTAACGGGCGGCCGGATAAGTCCGCGCGTGGGCGACTCGGCGGCCGCGCGTGACCCTTCGTATTCTACTAGTCGACGCGCCTCACCTCGGGGGCTCGGCTACTTCTACTCGACTACCTGGGACGCGGCTAGTCTCAAGAGCATCTCAGGACACATTCTTCAAGAAGACCCTTCAATTCGAGAGGAAGTACTCGACTCAAGGCTCGGGGGCTCCGTGCCACGTGTCCTTCGGTTTTTTCTCTCCGGATTTTTCGGGATTTTCTTGCGAAGGCCTCGGATAGATCCTCGGCCCGAGCCCGCGGCTCGAGGCTCCGGGGGCTACCCTACGTGGATTGCGGTTCCGCAAATCGTATCTTCTTGACGGCTCGGCTTCAAGACAAGACGAGCATTTTTGAAGACCTTCGAAGGCGGATTTCAAGGACGCTTGGGACTACTCGAGAAGACTTCAAGATTGCTCAAACATCGGCCGGAGTACATTCCGGCCTCGGGATGCTTCGACTACTCTTGAGGACTTTTGACTTGTAGCACTCGGGGACGCTTGAGGACTACTCGTTAAGGCCGTCAAGACTACCGGAAGCTATCCTTCTCGACTACAAAGTACTCGGGGGCTTGTCGTATGGACCTCCCCGGGCCCACTACCTCGGTGGGTACCGGGACCGACTACTCGGTGGGCCCCCGGGACTACCCGACTTGCGCTACACGGCACCCGAAGGCGTGGAGCACAAGGACAGCACAGGAGTAGTACTCGGATAGGACTCTGTACATGTTCCGCACTGTGTAGAGGTCTCCTAGACGTACTCGACTAGTACTCCTTCCCTACTCCGACTTGTAACCCCCGCCTCCCGACTATATAAGGCGAGGCGGGGACCGATCCCAGGATCACCTCATCCAATCTCAACTCACGGCGCACCGTTGCACCATCTTGTAACCGTGCCCTATCAATCCGAGCTACGCAAAGCATACGAGACGTAGGGTATTACGCACCTCGCGGCCCGAACTGTCTAAATTGTGTGCCACGTGCCTCTTCCTTCGAGTTACCGATCTCGGCGAGTCACATTCATCTACTTCGGGTACTCCCCGTAGTAGGTTGCCGGTCCAAAACACCGACACCGGCGGCGCGCGGGTAGGGGCTCTCGCTCGAGATCACATGGCGAACTCGACGGCTTCCGTTCACATCAAGCCAACCGTCGCCTTCAACCGTGGCGACACCTTCGTCTTCGGGGCTTGGGTCCGCATCGCCGATGGCGCGGGCTCCTTCCCGGCGCCGCTTGATCATGCAACCCGACTCGAGGACGGAGCCTTGTGACGCTTCCCGAAGTTGTCACGGGCAAGCTCGCCGGCAAGTTCGGCGAAATTTCGCTCTCCAACCTCCACGCTGACTTCGAGCTCGAGTCCGTCTCCAACTCGAACCCGACGTCGCCATGGGCCATCGCATGCGAGCCGGCTCCTCGCCCATCGCGGGCGGTCCCCTCTCCACGACAAAGCACTCGTGCGTGGCCCTCGCGTTCCCGGCCGGGCCCGCACGGAGGCTTCTACGCCACGCCGGGGCCGGCAAGGAGCCCGTGACCGAGTACAATTCGGACTCCGACGCCGTCTCCAACCGCGTCTCGGACTCCGACCCTCTCTCCGAGTTCTACTCGAACCGGACTACGAGTTCGACTTCGGGTCGGACCCCCGAGGAGCCCGAGTCCGAAGACAACTCCTACTCCGAGCTTCCCTTGTCGGGGCCGGCCTGCGGGCTGGTTATAAGATCAACGCCGGCGGGAGATACGTCTGCGGCCGGACCGCAAACCTCGCCGAGCCGACAACAGAGGACTCACGCTACGTCGCCTACATCGACTCCCTACCGTTCCGGGAGGGAACACCACTAGCCCAAGCCGACTCAAGCACACCAAGCGAGGTGGCACCTTCGAGCCAAGCTTGGGTACCCCCGATCGTCAAGTCTTCATGGCTGCCGCGGCGACACCCGGGGAACCTCGGGCACGGCCGCGGACAAGTACACGGAGGACATCTCCGCGTACGAGGCGTCCGTCGATGCCCCCGCGGACGAGACCGACGCCCGGCGAGGGACGCCCGGCGCGAACGTAACAGGAAGCGCAACGAACGACGCCGGCGGCTCGGAGACAGCCTCCCCATCCGCAACCTTGCGGAAGCTCTCGGCGGTCGAGAGCGAGTTCACACCACTCCTGAGCAGTGCCTCATGTCGATCACAGCGATCGCACGGCAGGCTCAGGGCATACGGGCTGGAGAAGTCATCGCCAAGCTCGCTGAGGAAGCTTACTTCATGCGGGTCGACAAGAGAGTCGGCCCAACCTCTCCAAGCCAAGCCTCGCGACAACGAGGCTACTAGTCGCAGTGTTGACCTCGGTCCTAACCGTACTCGAGGCGACATCCCAGCTGAACCAAACCGTCGACGCTCCACCGCTGGCGGACCCTCACGACAAGACAACGTCAACCGAGAAGTCGTCCCCCACCGTGCTCCGGCCGGTGGTGGCGGCAACGACCCCGACGGCGGCGGCGGGCGGCGGCGGCTCCAACCACGGAGCCAACAAGAAAGCCGGAGGCGGCGGCGGCCGCGGCGGCCGCGGCCACGCGCATAGCCACGCCTCCGGCGCCTCTCACGGCGGGTACGATGCTCGCCGAGAGAATCGAAGAGTTGCGGCGAAGAAGTCGACGACCGCCGCCGAAGGCGACGGCTTCCCCCGCCTTCTCACCCCGGCCGCAACCTCGCTCCTCCCCGACAAGTTCAAGCCTTTGGGGATCACCAAATACGACGCGAAGCAGGATCCCATCCAGTGGCTCCGATGCTACGCTCTCTCCATCGAGAACGCTGGCGGCAACAGCGACACCAAGTGCCTCTACTTCCCCTACCTGGCGCGCCAGCTGTCGGTGTTTTAGACCGGCAACCTACTACGGGGAGTACCCGAAGTAGATGAATGTGACTCGCCGAGATCGGTAACTCGAAGGAAGAGGCACGTGGCACACAATTTAGACAGGTTCGGGCCGCGAGGTGCGTAATACCCTACGTCCTGTATGCTGCGTAGCTCTGGATTGATAGGGCACGGTTACAAGATGGTGCAACGGTGCGCCGTGAGTTGAGATTGGATGAGGTGATCCCGGGATCGGTCCCCGCCCCGCCTTATATAGTCGGGAGGCGGGGTTACAAGTCGGAGTAGGAAAGGAGTACTAGTCGAGTACGTCTAGGAGACCTCTACACGGTGCGGAACATGTACGAGTCCTATCCGAGTACTACTCCGTGTCTTTGTCCTTGTGCTCCACGCCTTCAGGTGCCGTGTAGCGCAAGTCGGGTAGTCCCAGGGGCCCACCGAGTAGTCGGTCCTGGTACCCACCGAGGTAGTGGGCCCGGGGAGGTCCATACGACACCTCCAACGCCAAGAGGAGAAGAACCATCAAGAAAGTCCTTATTGAGGTAAAATTCTCTCTTTCTTGATCACAAGATTACTCTTTTCGATAAATCTCGTCTTGTGTGATTTCGGACTAGAACTCAGCGGACCTTCAATTTCGGAACACCGCCAATGCTCCATCCACCGATATGACCTTTCTTGTCCTTTCCTTAAAGATGAACACTGGCATTCATTCTTAATATGGCATTTGCAGAGGAAACAATGGAGGATCAACTTGTGGATGTCCCCGTCTCTCAACATACGAGTCCACCCAGGGCTGAGCCATCTGCCCAAGTAGAGATCTCATCTTCATCAGGGACTCAATCACCCCCTGCTCAGACAGAAACACCAACCTCACCAGAGGTGAATTTCCCCATCCAACCAGAGCCGTCAAGTCCTTCAAGGGCTCAATCACCCATTGGCCAGGCAGAAACATCAACCTTAGCAGAGGTGAATCCATTTCCTCTCCAGCCAGAAGCTTCCGAGTTGCCAGAAACTGCATCAGCACCCTCTCACATAGAAGCTTCAGCTTTGCCTAGAGCATCCCTTTCGCCAGTGATTCCGGGGTCGCCCCTGAACAAAACCATGCTCCGGTTCAGGAAGTTAGGCATGAGGTAAACATTTGCACCTAATGCTGTCATCCTCTATTTCCAATACTCTTGATTCGGCAATATTACTCAGGATCAGGTTCCATCATCATCAAACCCATCAATGGGGAACAATCCAGTTGCCGAGACAAGGGAAGGAGTGCCTCAAACTTTGTCAGAAGTAGTGCAAGAAAAACTCAAGGAAATTTTTGCCTAGCTGCAAAGAGATGCACGAGATCAATTCAAAGATCTTGATCATTTTGAAGAGATGCTTGGACCCATCAGCTGAGAACTCCCTGAGGACATCAATGCCTCACTTGAACCCATCTCCGGTCTGGATATTCATTACGTGGCCATAAGACGAGCTCTGAGAAATGTGTCTTCCCGCCCGGCTGTTGAACAGAAGAAGGCCAAAGCTGAACAAGCCGTGAAGGGAGCACAATCTCAAACTGAGAGTCACAAAGAGACATTGGCCAATCTGCAAGCTGCTCGTGAATTGAAGATCGCCAGAAAGGCCGCATTGGAGGCAGAACTGAGAAGTCTGTCAGCTGAAATAGAAGCCGATGACAAGAAAATAGCCGAACTTCCTGGACTGATAGAGAAGATCCAAGAGGAAGCAACATCGGCCATAGCTGAGGTGAATCAATGTAATGCAGAACTCACCATCCTGTCCGACGCCCAGAAAGATTATCAAGAACGGATGGAGAACTTTCACCAAGCAACATCGAACGCCTCCAATGTAATTGCAAAGTATTTAAACCTTTAGATGCCTTTCGGTCGATGTGTAACCGAACTGGCCGTCCTTGCAACATTTACTTCTGTAAATTTATTTTCCCTTTTCTCTGCACGTCCTTAATCACAATGCTGAACAACCCATTCGGTAATCAATTGCCAAAAAGTGCCATACCCGAACGGCACCTTGACTTCCATTTAGCCGAGCCATTCAACCGAATACGACTCAGCCTTGGACTCCAAATGACCCGATGGCGGATTGGTCAAGGACACCTCTCCACCTTCCAAGTTTCTTGGGATATGCGCCACGATCTAGAGCCACGTCCTGAGGCCACGATCTATTTCGCGAGGCCTATAAATGAAAACCGTAGGTGCCCCCGGACTCTTCACCAAGCCTTTAGCCCTCAAATCTTCGCCAACCTCAAGTCTTTTTTCCCCAATCGGTGCAAATCCCGAAGTATGGAGAGCAACGACAACGGGCGCCGCGCTACCGACGAGGTGGAGGGGAGTCGCGCCGGCGCCGTCGGAGGCAACAATCGTCAACTTTTCTTTTACGATTCATCTTTGATTCCCTTTTGTTTTTGACGATCATCTCTCGTTTTGAGCTTATTCAATGGAATCCATCTTCCGCGCCGGCCGATCGGCCCTGCGGACGACTCCTCGGAGTCGGACCATTACTCCCCGTTCCCTACGGGGAACTTGATGCTCTCCGCTTCAAGGCGGAGCTGGAGGTGGCCCAGCGCGAGCTGGAGGATGTCTCCAAAAAGGCTGGCATAGCCGAACTGGAGTGGGAAGACCAACGCAAGCAGCTGCTGGCGACCATCGACGGTACGGCCCATGAAACCGCTCCTCAATCCAATCCGGCTTTTGATACTAATCACCTTCATCTTGTATTCCGCAGCCGTGACGCCGAGCTCAACCGGCTAAAATGCCGGTGGAGAAACCGGGCCGACAAGGTGAACGCTCGCGGAGATACGCCGGTGAGCGCCTTGCCGCGGTGGAACACCGCGTGGACGAAGTGGCCACCCACGGCATCCGCTTGGGCACCACTTTGGGCACGGCCGCCATGGCGACACACACCGACGTCGACTACTCCACCGAGACGCGCGGCTTCGGGCGGCGCACCGGAAGACATCGATGAGATCGAAATCATCCCGGAGCGCCTCGACGGCCATGGTGACGCCATTGCCGAACTCACTCATCCCCAGTCTGTGTTAAACAGGCTCTTTGATTAAACTGTATCAGGGATGTTTGATATCGGCAATAAATAAAGAACTTTTAATTCCCGTGCTTGTACTGCGATGATTTTTTCTGTGTTCGCATCTGTGAATCTCGTTTTTTCCTTAAACGTTTTCGGGAACTCGCTTGAGCCGAACACGCGAAAACAGACCCTTCTTGGCGCAAAATCTGTAGAAAATCCTTGATTCGGCAATCTGTAGGCACCGTTCGAACGAAACCCCTTCGCATCCGGGAAGAAAACCCTGCCGTTTGGTATTCCAATAATGCACACCGGCCAGTCATCACTCCCAACGCACTCTCTCAGTCAATAAAATAGTCTGCTGAGATGCCCTGCAAATCCACTCGCACACTCATCCATCACTTCTCATCTCCTCCCCTGTCTTCAGAGGAAAAAACCCCAAGGCCATGGACAAAGGCAAGCAGCCCCAGGAAGGCAGCATCCCAAAGAAACGCACGATTCGAGAGTGAGTTTTCCTTTGATCTTGCCTCGGTTTCCTAATGTGGTCTCGTATTTTACCCCTCTCGCTTTTCCTCTTTCAGCCTTGATCTTCTTCCTGAGGAAATCATCGGGACCGAAGACGTGCCTGAGTACATCTCCTCTGATTCTTCCCTTGAAGCAGAGGATGCTACGCCCGAGCAGAGAACCAGCCATCAACTGCGCCGCCGCATTCGGCACCTGGAGCATGACCTCTGGGACATCACCGCTCGTTGCCAGGCCGAGCGCGAGCGTCGCATGGCTTTGGAGGCATTAGTAGGAGGTAAACATCTCCAACTCCTTGTTGACTCCGTGCTCACATCTGAGTTTCATGCCCCTAATGACCACTCCCCGTTTTAGATGTCTCGATAGGTACAATAACCTAATAGCGGCTTGGGATAGCTTGGTGGAGGCAGCAAATCGTGGTCACCCCCACGCATTCCAAGTTGCGCGTCACGGTGGTCCTGGAGCGGTACCGAAGAGGGAGCACGAAGAAGCAAAGAAAAGATTGAATCATACTTTTGCTTCTTCCACCGGGCCTTCGCTTCCCGCCTTCCCGAAGTCCCGATCACCGGGGTTGTTGGATGTAAACTCGCAAGAAGCATTTGTAATGTAGTTTTGTGCTAAGGGCGGTGCATCCGAGCATCGGCCATTCCCTCTTCGTTTGGGGATTTTGTTCGAAGGCGGCCTCGTTCTTGAGCGCGGTACGCTCCCGTATCGATGCATGTAATCCCAATGCCGGTGATCACCGATCGATTTCAATACTAGGATAATATTTCTTCAAATATCTTCTATTTATTGCAGCGGAAAATTCTTCTCCTAGCAAAGTTTTCAACATGTGGGCATTGCCGAGCACGCATCCGACCACTCGAAAGGGTCCTTCCCGGTTAGGGGACCATTTGCCGAATTCATCGTATTTGGTTCCAATCGGCGTAACGCTTTACAAACCAAATCTCCTTCCGCAAATTGCCTAACATTTACTTTCTTGTTATAATACTTGGCAACCCGCAGTTTGTTCTTTTCGATATTTTCCGGGGCCCTAAGACGAATCATGTGCAAATCTTCTAGCTCATCCATCATTAAGCCGCTCGTAATCTTTGGAGCTTAAATCTTTCGCAAAACCACTCTCCTAGAATGCGATTGTACTTCCCAAGGCAAAACCGCATGGTGTCCATAAACCAATTCATAAGGAGATGTTTTTGTAGCTCCATGAGGGGCCATTCGGTAAGCCCATAACGCTTCACCGAGTACCGAATGCCACCTCCTTGGCTTCCGGTAGATCTTTTGTATAAGCTTGATCATGGTCTTATTAGAAGCCTCTGCGTGACCATTAGCTTGGGCATAATAGGGAGAAGAATTAAACAATTTGATTCCCATGCTTTCGGCAAACTCCTTGAACTCCAAGGACACGAATTGGGCTCCCTGATCAGTTGTGATTGTTTGAGGGATTCCAAACCGATAGATGATGTGTTCCTTGACAAATTCAACCATGTTTTCTGACGTCACCTTCTTTAGTGGGATTGCCTCAACCCATTTGGTAAAGTAATCTGTAGCTAAAAGCACAAACTTATGCCCCTTGCTAGATGGTGGATTAATCTGGCCAATCAAGTCTATACCCCAGCCCCTGAATGGCCATGGCTTGATGATGGGATTTAATGCTGATGCAGGAACTCTTTGAATATTTCCAAACTTCTGGCAGTCTTGACATCCCTTGTAATACTCAGAGCGGTCCTCCGGCATCGTTGGCCAAAAGCACCCGGCCTCGCCCGATAACCCATTTCATGCGGTAGGCCGATTGGTGTGCTCCACATATCCCATCATGCACTTCACTCATCATCCTTTTAGCTTCTTCGAGACCCGGGCATCGTAGCAACACCCCATCCAAGGATTTATAAAATAAATTATCATCCGGAAGAACAAATTTTATGGCCTTGTACCCGAGCTTCCTAGAGACCTTTCGGGATGGATCCCTCAAATAGTCAACGATCTCTTTTCTCCAATCATCCTCTCGCCATATCCATCCCCGGCGTACATATCTCTCGCGGCAAACGCTTCTTGATTTTCTTTATAACCGGAAGCGCTCCGAGCTAACCTGTTCGCTTCTTCATTATGTTCCCTAGGAATATGTCGGAGAGTTACCAACGGAAAGCTCTTCAAGATTTCTCTCGCATTCCTCGTAGTAACTCGAAGGACCGATACGGCGAACCGAGAGGGGGGGGGGGAGTGAATGGGAGCCGATAAAAATTCTTCTCGAAGGAGATTAAAACTCCAACAAGACGAACGCGGCTTCCAACATACGTCTCCGACTCACTACCAAGGTTGGTCAAGCCCACGTAGCCACCGGAGTGCCACCGGACCTAGGAACCAATACACAACCTTCCGACCCGAGAAACGCGGCGGAAAAACCAAACCTCGAGCCTACGGACCCACACCGGTCGGACCGGTGAGCACCACCGGTCGAGCCGGTCCATGCTCGGTGAAACCGAGCAACTTCCACCAAGTGGCTCTACACCGGTCGGACCGGTGAGACACCGGTCGGACCGATGGCGACCGAAAGCCCCCAAGACACCAAACAGAGCCAACCGACCACCAAACGGACCCAAACTCGAAAAAAGCGGCAACACGGGACAACAACGAACACACCAAGACGTTCACCCGAGCAAAATCCCACAAGGGCTCGCACCGGTCAGACCGGTCAAGAGCACCGGTCAGACCGGTGTAGCCTGGGCAGCTCGGGATGAACAGCACCCGCGGGTCAACTCCCCCAAATCCAAATCTCGATCTCCCGAATCACTCCACGGACTTGAACAAGACTTTGGGGATATTAGGAACACCTCATGAGGAGTCCATAGCCAAGTTTAGTCCCACCAAATCTCGTCCAAAAAGGAGGAATCGAAGAAATCCCGCCGAAAGCACTTCCAACCCGAGAACTCAAGAAACCCCAAAATCGAGCACCTTTTCTCACGGATTTTGGAAGGGAATCACAGCCCAAAGAACCACGAAGGGTTCCCACAAATTTCCCCCATCAAATCCCCAAGAGAAAAGTCCCGAAAACAACCCAAAGAAATCACCGAGAGAGGGCTCCGAAAATCACCACCAAGAACAACGGGAAAAACACATCCAAACATTGAGGAACCACGCCGAATCATCTATACATGAAACAAAGGTTCGTACAAGGTCTAGCAAGCCGCCCGATCATCCATCCCTCTCAACAAGATCTCTCTGTGAAGCTCTCTTGCTAGTCCTAAGGAAAACCTAAGGAAAATAGGTGGAAAATGGGAAAACAAATGAGCTAGGGTTCCAAGAGTTGGCTGCCATCCTCTCACCTCTTGGGTTATATGGAGGCAACCGAATGTCTAAAATGCCCTTCTCTACTAACTAGGGATACAAGCCCCTCAAGGGCGGATTTGGAATTCTTGATGTCTTCACCATCGGACGGATGCCGGCGACCGCACCTGCGTAGCCTCGACGCAAGCCATGCGATCCCGACGCGTGTCCTCCGCTTCGAAGATTCCGGACCGCGTCGTCACACACCGGTCGACCGGTGCTCCTCGGCCGGTCGGACCGGTCGGACCCACCGGTCGGACCGGTCCAGCGCCGTCTGGCAGCTCCGTCTTCGGTTCTCGGTCTTGGCTTTGTGGATCAACCAAGGAACCCGGTGGTTTTTTCGGTGAACCACCGGAAATCCCGCGAACTCGGTGTAGCCTCCGCCAATCTCCACTCATGACTTGGCTCCCACGTAGTCCCGGCTCGACCTTGGTTTTGAGGCTCAACCAAGAAACCGTCCACGACTTCATCTTGCTGTTCATGCCACCATGCGGCCCGCACTTGACCCCCCGCCGGCCACCGGGTCCCTCGAATGAAGCCTACTTGTCTTCTTCACACCCGGAGGCCTCACCGGCAATGACCTTTCGCACTTGTTCTTCGCCCGCACCAACACCGGTCAAGTCGCAACCGCACCCGCAATACTTAGCCAAGAATCAGTCCACACAACGTTGTCAATCACTCATCACACAAGGAAGCGACCATCCACCGGTCCTCGAACCACACCCGGTCCCCAATCTCCCCCTTGATGAGTGCATTGACAACACCCACACGAAAGAACAAGAGAGAAAAGAAAAAGAAAAAGAAACGAACAAAAAGAAAACTCCAACAAGCGATCGAAAACCAAACAAAGGCAAAGAGCAAGATCACTTGAAGAAGACAAATCTCGGACCCCTTAGGCAAGGGCAATGGCTCGACACATCCGAGACAAAGCAAAGCTCAAGAAAAGAGTGCAAACCACCGAAACGAAGCTCGAACAACCACAAAGAGCTCCCCCCGCACACATGCAAGCTCCCCCGAACCAATGCACCTCCCCCGGACGAATGCATGCAAACCACTTGAAAACAAAGGACAGTGCAAAGCACTTTCGGCTCACACCGGTCGGACCGGTCATCACCACCGGTCGACCGGTGCCTAACATGTGTACGGGACCAGCACTCACACCGGTCGGACCGGTGCTCTTCACCGGTCGACCGGTGTATAACGAAGCCCGGAAATAGCTCGAAACCACCGAAAACCTTCTAAATGCGTCCATTAAGCCATTTCAAGCTCAAACTTCTCCCCCTTGTTGGCAATGCATGAATCAAGCCAAAAATGCAAAACTTTCAACCTAGAGCTTCTCAAATAGACCAAATTCAACAAAGAATGCTACACATGTCCAAATGAGCAAGTTAGATACTCTACGGTTTCGTATCGATCTCAACTACATGATCACCAAGTTTCACAACCATTGGACGAAGCTAAGATGGATTTTGGCAATTTTGTGAAAAACTTGCCTCTCATGAGCAAAGTCCTAAACATGATCAAAGCATATCAAAATGGCAAAGCCACACAAACTTCATGCTAGGACAGACCATTCTAATCATAAGACCATCACAAACACCCACAAGCACCTCATGTCATGTCAAAGCCACCGAGCCATGTGCCTACTTCTATTTATGAGACTTCTCATTGGTAGGCATCATGCAACGATTTAGAACCCAAAGCAAATTAAATTCAGCACATATGACATGGGAGCATATTTTCCAAGCATTTTTCATTTCATTTTCAGATTTGTAAATGGTACATGAAATGTCTTTGCGACAAAAAGGAACTTATGCTCCTCCACAAGATAAATCAAGAGGACTAAACATTCATGATGGTAAATGAGCCTTTGGCCCCATATGATCAATAAACTAGCCATCCAACCACAAATTAAGCATAGCAAGGCCACAAAAACATGTCAAGAGCATGTAAAGGCATTTACACATGAGAGAGCATACATGTGACATTTTTCAAAAACATAGCTATCAACCATGGATTATTCATCAAGATCATCAAGAGCTAAGCCAAACTAACCGTAGCATACCAAACAAGCTCACAAAGACATATATCTCATTCCATGGTGAACAATGTATATGAGAGAAGCTTTTCCTAACCAATGCATATGATACAAAATGCATGCAATCTAAGATACAAGGATGCCTATACATCATGCTACATATGCCATGCCAAATGCAAGAAATGCACAAAGAAAAGCTATACATATGCTACAAACCGGCTTCTCGAGGGGAGGCAAAACGGGCTCGACACCACCGGCAAAAGAGAGCTCCCACACACCCAACTCGGGGAATCAAACACACACCAAGTTCCCCCCGCAAACGAGTGAAAGTTGCTTGATCTAGGGGTTTGGTGAAAATATCGGCTAGTTGGTCATGTGTGGGTACATGGATCAAAGCTATCTTTCCTTTCTCGACGTTGTCTCTCAGAAAATGGTACCTCACTTCTATGTGCTTGGTTTTGGAATGGAGCACTGGGTTCTTTGCAACACTTATGGCACCGGTGCTATCACATTGAAGTGGGACATGGGTATACTCCTCACCAAAGTCGCTCATGGTGTAGGTGATCCAAAGGAGCCGAGAGCAACAACTAGCGGCGGCAACATACTCGGCCTCGGTCGTGGATTGAGCAACACTCGACCGCTTGCGGGAAGACCAAGACACCAAAGAAGAACCCAAAATCGGCAAGTCCCGAAGTGGACTTCCTATCCAACCGACACCCGGCAAAATCCGCGTCTGAAAAACCATGAAGCGCCAAAGAAGAAGACGCGGAGTACCAAAGGCCGAAGTCGGGAGTGTGACGCAAGTACCTGAAAATTCGCTTCACTGCTTGCCGATGCGAAGTCCTCGGAGACGCTTGAAAACGAGCGCACAGACACACCGAGAACTGTATGTCCGGCCTCGTCGCCGTCAAGTAGAGGAGTGATCCGATCATGCTTCGGTACTCCTTCTGGTCCACGTGTTCACCTTCCTCGTCCGCATCAAGAGCTGTAGTCGTACTCATCGGCGTCGTCATAGCCTTGGAGTCCTCCATCTTGAACTTCCTCACAATGTCCTTGGTGTACTTAGCCTCGGTGCACAAATGTTCCTTCCTTTGATTGCTTGATTTGTAGACCGAGGAAGAACCGCAACTCACCCATCATGCTCATCTCGAACTCCCTCGCTCATATCATCCGCAAACCTCGCAACAAGAGAGTTAGACGAGCCACCAAAGACAATATCATCCACGTACACCCGCACAATAAGGATATCTCTCGCCTGCCTCGGCAAAAACAAGGTCTCGATCGACCTTCCCCATCTCAAAACCTCTCTCAAACAAGAACCCCCTCAACCTCGCCATACCAAGCTCTAGGCGCCCGCTTCAACCCATACGGCCGCCTTCCTCAACTTGTACACCGGTGGGGGTACCTCTCACTCTCCAACCCCCGAGGTCGTCTCACATACACTTCTTCCTCCAAAGACATCATTCGAAAAGCACTCTTCACATCCATTTGGTGCAACTTGAACCCTTTAGCCACGAGAAAAGGCTAGAAGGATCCTAATCGCCTCCAAATGGCTACGGAGCAAAGGTCTCCTCGTAGTCGACCCCCTCCTTCCGACCGAACCCCCGAGCAACAAGTCTCGACTTGTTCCTCACAACCTCACCCTTCTCTCCCTCTTTGTTTTTCCACACCCACTTTGTACCAATCGGCTTACACCCCGGGGGAGGGTCAACCAACTCCCACACCGATTCCTCTCAAAGTTCTCCAACTCCTCATGCATCGAGTTAACCCAATTGTGATCAGATAGTGCGTGTCCAATGTCTTTGGGCTCGAAAGAAGCAACAAATGCAGCATGAGCGAAATGGGAATTGTTTCGAACCCTCGATCGTGTAGTGTGTTCATTCATGTCGCCGATGATCCTCGAAGCTGGGTGATCCACTTGAACTCGCCGGGGAGGTTCTCGCCCCGAAGCTACCTCCCCCTCAACATCAGCTTCTCCTCGTTCTTGGTTTGTCGTCGTAGGTGTAGCAGAGGGTCCATCCATCATCGTAGTCGAAGTAGTGGGTACATGTTCGGCCGGGGCACAAGACCGCCATCTTCATCATCACCATGTTCATGCTCCTCCTCCCCGAAAGATCTCCTCGCCAAGCTCATCATCACCCGCACACTCAAAGACAAGCCGACTACGTGGCTCGTCTCGTCGAAGGTTACCTCGCAAGTCTCCACGATTTGGTTAGTTTCAAGATTGAGCACACGATATGCTCTAGAATGAGATGCATAACCAAAGAAAATGCCATCGACGACCTAGCCTCAAACTTATCCAACTTCCTACCTTTCTTCGAATGAAACACTTGCAACCAAAGACATGGAAGTGACTCACCTTGGGTGTGCGACCATGCATCAACTCATAGCATGTCTTCTTCTTGTGCACTGCGAGGTATATCCTGTTCGACACATAGCATGCGGTATTCACCGCCTCGGCCCAATACCTCCTCGGAGTCCTATTCTCATCAAGCATCGTCCGAGCCATCTCGCACAAGGTCCTCGTTCTTCCTTTCCACAACACCATTATGGGGAGGCGTATACGGACTCGAAAACCGGTGCTCAAGACCCAAGTCATGGCAAAAGGTTTCAAAACGAGAGTTCCCGAATTCCGAGCCATTATCACCGCGGATAGCTCGTATGGCATCTCTCGTGCCTCTCTTTCCTCAACCTCAAAACTAGATCTCGAACAAAACCAAACGTCTCCCCCTTCTCCTCGAGAAAGAACACCCACGCATACCGAGAATAGTCGTCCACCACAACAAGGACATACCACTTCCCACCCGCGGATCGCACACGAGCTGGGCCAACAAGGTCCATATGGAGCAGCTCGCATGGACGCTCAGTCATCACATCGGTGAGAGGCGGGTGAGAAGAGGCCACCATCTTGGCACGCCTACACGGAGCACAAACCAACTCTTTCTCAACCCTCAACCGTGGCAATCCTCGGACCAAATTGAGTTTACTCAAGCGTGACAAAAGGTCAAAGCTCAAGTGACCCAACTTCCTATGCCACTTCCACAACTCACTCGAAGAACCGCCCAAGAAACAACGCTCCACACCCGAAGACTGAGAAAAATCAGCACGAAACACCTGACCCTCGGGAATGACCATACAGACAAGGTCCCCTCGAGAGTCCACAATCCGAGAACCACCCGGCCGAAACAACACCTCAAAACCCTCATCCAACAACTCGGGACACAGAAAGCAAATTGTACCCCGCCGATTGAACAAGAGCAACACGCCTCAGAGTGATCTTGTCACTCACTTTGATGTCACCTTCTGAAAGCACACGCCCACGCCCATTGTCCCCAAAGGTGATGTACTTCTTCGTCACCACCGGGACGAGACTTGAGAACCACCCCCGTCTCCGGTCATATGCCTCGAACAACCGGAGTCAATCAACCAAATGTTCTTCAAGTCTCCCACCCGAAATTCAAAAATAGGCACATGAGCGAACAAACGACTCAAAGATCGGGGTTAGTACCAAAGGAGGAAAACCAAAGTGCCGAGCCATTTGCTCGAAAGTGGGGTTAGCACCAACCAAAGCATCTCTCCTCCCAAAGCTACCTCCACGAACACCACCACGGTAACCACCCCGAGGGAACCACCCTCTCCGCCTAGAGGAGGACCAAATCCACGCAAGAAAGCCCGTGGAACGTCCTTCCTCTCCAACTCAAAGCCACGACTCCTCCAATACCCGTATTGAGCACGAGGAGGAGAACACCTAGCAAACTGACCACCCGCACCCTTTCCAGCCCAACCACCGAACCACGACCTCCGAAACAACTCTCGCACCCGTACGAGCTCGAAACCCAAGACTTTGTCCCCGTCTGTGCCCGCACCGGTCCGACCGGTGCCCCACACCGGTCCGACCGGTGTGACTCGGACAAGCAGACCACCACCGCGCCCTTCTTCTCTCCCCAAGCACGAACCGTCCTCACACTCGCCTTGCCCCCGGGCATCCGCATACGAGGCTCAAGTACACCATCGGAAGGGTGGTACTTGTCCTTGTTAGCCCACTCCTTTGCCATTCTCTCCTCTCGCTTCCTCTTGAAGCAAAATTTCTCCTTATGGCCATCTCTCCCACAATAGCCACAATGGAACCTCACAAGCTTAGGCTTAGGCTTGGGATGTGGTCGCTCACTCGGTTTCTCTCCACTCAAACCCTCCACCGGTTTCTCACCACTTGCCTTCTCACTCTCCTTCCCAAAGAACACTTTCCCCGAAGTGCTCACAAACTTGATAGGCTTTTGTAGGTCATTTGTGGGTGTAGGAAACACGGGTGGAGGCGGGGTTGTGTCTAGTCGGTTCCTAAGATGGTTAGGTTTTGGTGGGAAATCATTTTTGTGGTGGGTTTTTGGTGGCTCCGGATATTTTCTCCACTTCCCTCACCAACCTTGTTTGCCCCAAGCCCCTCACCATCTTGCCTCTTAAAGGCCTCGATCATCATCCTCAACCGAGGCTCATGACCGGACAACCAACCCATCAACTTCCTCAAATCATCATTCTCATCCCGCAAACGATCAACATAATGTGCAAGCTCCAAATTTTTCAATGCATGTATTTCACGGGTAGAGCAAGATGTAGGCATGGGTTCCTTCAATTTAGCCTCGAGCGAACTAGTGTAAGCATGCATCTCATCAATCTTAGCATGCAAAACGGGGCAAGAAGTGCAAGCACCTAGCAAAGCAGGTCTAGACTTAAGCTCGGCCACTTCAACCCTAAGCACATCTAGTTCCTCACACTTGGAGGCATGCTTTTCCTTAAACAAAGCAAGATCGGCAAGGAATATGGAGCAATCAAGACAATCATTCTCATCCGAAACCATAGGGCTAGCCTTAAGCGAATCAATCTCAAGCTTGCTATCAAGCACCCGTGTCTCTAGCTCAGCCCACTCTAGTCCTAGCATCCTCGAGTGAAGCCCTAAGCTCGTCCTCATTTTCTTGGCCTCTCTAAGCATGTCATCACGATTATCAAGCAAAGAGCCAAGCCTCTCATTCTCCTGGTGCAAGAAAGGAAGTTCATCACGCACCTCGTCGTCGGACTCGCAGTCCGAGTCGCTCCGTGTGCTCTTCTTGCCGCCGAGCTCGCCGCCATGGTGCGAAGCCATCTCTCGCGAAGCGGCTCGGCCCCGCTCGTGTTCTTGGACGACTTCTTGTTCTTGCGGCGATCTCCCTCGTCTTCACCGCCGCTCTAGCTCGAGGTGGAGTACGCGGAACCGGAGTCGACGTCGCTCGCTCCTACCATCGCTCGGGCCTTGCCTCGGCCCTCCTTCTTCCTCGATCATCGCTCGTCCTTGTACTTGTTCTTGTGCTTGCTCTTGTGGTCGCGCCTTGAACGGTACTTGCCATCGTTCATCCTCGGCTTGTGCTTGTAGCCGTCCTTGTTCTCGACCTTCTCCGGGCGGTCGGCGACGAAGTGTCCCGCTTGCCGCACCGGAAGCAAGTTCTCGTGTTCCTTCTCATGTTCACGCGGTTCTCGTGCGGCCTCTCGAACCGCCTCGTCAACGGCGCCGGCTCGTCCTCTCCAAGGTCATCAAACTCCTCATCCGGCATAGACATCAAAGAGGAAAATGATAACATCCTCGGTGGATGGGTTAGAGTTAGTCTTTCCATTGGAACCACCAACAAGGGCAAGACTATGGGAATCGGTCGGTCCCTCGAGCTTGGCGGTCATGCCCCTCTCCACCTCGCCCGACTTGAGCTTCGAGAACAGCCTCATTCACCATCAGAGTATCATACCTCTCCGACTCGACTATGGCCTCGAACTTTCCGCCCCATATCATACGATCCAAAGAGTGTAAGAGCTTGACCGCTCTATCATGATCATCGTACGGGAGCACGTCCACATTGGCCCTCATGTTGTTCACCACCACCGTGAACCTCTCGAAACAAGGCATCGATGGACTCACCGGGGAGATGAGTGAAGTTCTCGTACTCTCTCCGTAGGTCGCATACAACCGTGCCCGAACCTCGGGCGTTCCCAACATGAGCCTCCTTCAACACCGCCCAAATCCTACAAGCCAAGTGCTCGGTGTGCACCCGATCGAACTCGGCCGACACAAAGCACGAAACAAGTAGTCGACCGCCTTATTGTTGGCGTCGAATCCGTCCCTTGACCCCGGAGCAAGGAAATCCATCGGCTGGACATAGCCTCGTGTCCACCGTGACATCCCAAAGAAGTTGACCTTTTCCGCGGAGGAACGCACCCATCCGCTTGCTCCACATCCGGTAGTTCTTGCCATCAAAGTGTGGAGGACCCGAACCTCGTTCCGGTACGCCATCCTTGGATCTTAGGGCGGTTAGAGTCAACAAAGACCCGAACCTGCTCTGATACCACTTGAAGGACCGATACGGCGAACCAGAGAGGGGGGGAAGTGAATGGGAGCCGATAAAAATTCTTCTCGAAGGAGATTAAAACTCCAACAAGACGAACGCGGCTTCCAACACACGTCTCGACTCACTACCAAGGTTGGTCAAGCCCACGTAGCCACTGGAGTGCCACTGGACCAAGGAATCAACTCACAACCTTCCGACCCGAGAAACGCAGCGGAAAAATCAAACCTCGAGCCTATAGACCCACACCGGTCGACCGGTCCCCGCCGGTCAAACCGAGCAACTTCCACTAAGCGGCTCTACACCGGCCGGATCGGTGAGACACACCGGTCGTACCGATGGCGCTCGAAAGCCCCCAAGACACCAAACAGAGCCAACCGACCACCAAACGGACCCAAACTCGAAACGGAAAGCAACACGAGACAACAACGAACACACCAAGACGTTCACCCAAGCAAAATCCCACAAGGGCTCGCACCGGTCGGACCGGCCAAGAGCATCGGTCGAGCCGGTGTAGCACGGGCGCTCGGGATGAACAAACACCCGCGGGTCAACTCCTCCAAATCCAAATCTCGATCTCCCGAATCACTCCACGAACTTGAACAAGACTTTGGGGATATCAAGAACACCTCATGAGGAGTCCATAGCCAAGTTTAATCCCACCAAATCTCGTCCAAAAAGGAGGAATCGAAGAAATCCCGCCGAAAGCACTTCTAACCCGAGAACTCAAGAAACCCCAAAATCGAGCACCTTTTCTCACGGATTTTGGAGGGGAATCACAGCCCAAAGAACCACGAAGGGTTCCCACAAATTTCCCCCATCAAATCCCCGAGAGAAAAGTTCCGAAAACAACCCAAAGAAATCACCGAGAGAGGGCTCCGAAAATCACCACCAAGAACAACCGGAAAAACACATCCAAACCTTGAGGAACCACACCGAATCATCTATACATGAAACAAAGGTTCGTACAAGGTCTAGCAAGCCGCCCGATCATCCATCCCTCTCAACAAGATCTCTCCGTGAAGCTCTCTTGCTAGTCCTAAGGAAAACCTAAGGAAAAATAGGTGGAAAATGGGAAAACAAATGAGATAGGGTTCCAAGAGTTGGCTGCCATCCTCTCACCTCTTGGGTTATATGGAGGCAACCGAATGTCTAAAATGCCCTTCTCTACTAACTAGGGATACAAGCCCCTCAAGGGCGGATTCGGAATTCTTGATGTATTCACCATCGGACGGATGCCCAGCGACCGCACCTCGCGTAGCCTCGACGCAAGCCATGCGATCCCGACGCGTGTCCTCCGCTTCGAAGATTCCGGACCGCGTCGTCGCACACCGGTCGACCGGTGCTCCTCACCGGTCCGACCGGTCCCCACCCGGCCGACCGGTGCCGCGCCGCTCTTTGCGGCTCCGTCTTCGGTTCTCCGGTCTTGGCTTTGTGGATCAACCAAGGAACCCGGTGGTTTTCTCGGTGAACCACCGGAAACCCCGCGAACTCGGTGTAGCCTCCGCCAATCTCCACTCATGACTTGGCTCCCACGTAGTCCCGGCTCGACCTTGGTTTTGAGGCTCAACCAAGAAACCGTCCACGACTTCATCTTGCCTGTTCATGCCACCATGCGGCCCGCACTTGACCCCGCCGGCCACCGGGTCCCTCGAACGAAGCCTACTTGTCTTCTCCACACCGGAGGCCTCACCGCAACGACCTTTCGCGCTTGTTCTTCGCCCGCACCAACACCGGTCAAGCCGCAACCTCGCACCCGAAATACTTAGCCAAGAATCGGTCCACACAACGTTGTCAATCACTCATCACACAAGGAAGCGACCATCCACCGGTCCTCGAACCACACCCGGTCCTCGGTAACTTCTCGGCGCATCACTTTTACATTCGTATTGGCCGTTCAATTGCTTTATCGCCAACTCTGAATCTCCATAAACTTCAACTGAAACGGCCCCGACTTCTCTCAAATATTGAAGCCCCCGAAGCAATGCCTCGTACTCAGCCTGATTGTTTGTAACAGTGGGTTGAATAGGGATGGCGAATTCAAACATCTCACCTCTGGGTGAAATTAATAAAATCCCTACTCCTCCACCTTTGCCACACGATGATCCATCAAAAAACAAAGCCCAAGGAGTAATTTCAAGCAAATCAATTGATGGATCACGATGTTCAGTTATAAAATCGGCAATGATCTGACCTTTTATAGCCTTTGCCGATTCGAACTTCAATTCAAACTCCGATAAAGCCAAGATCCACTTGCCAATCCTGCCATTCAAAATTGGCATAGATAACATATGTTTTATTACATCAAACTTGGAGTATACAACGCATTCGACATTCAACAAGTAGTGCCGAAATTTTGTACACGAGTAGTACACGCATAGGCACAGTTTCTCTCTGTACCGAATACCTGGTCTCAGGATCAAGTAACTTTCGGCTAAGGTACGCTACTACCCGCTCCTTTCCTTCGAACTCTTGAATAAGGGCCGATCCAATGGTTTGGGTATCGGCCGCCACGTACAACTTGAAAGGCTTATCCAAGCGCGGAGGGACCGATCGGTGGCTCCTTCATATATTCCTTGATCTCGTTAAAAGCCTTTTGTTGTTCGTCACCCCACGTGAACTTCGATCTTTCTTAAGCTTCGGCAATGGAGAAAACGGCAAAATCTTTTGTGATAGATTTGAGATGAATCTCCTTACGAAATTGATCTTGCCAAGCAAAGGTGATTGCAATTCCTTGAGATTAGTTGGAGGGACAACTTCATCAATGGCCTTCATGCTTTTCTTGCCAACTTCAATCCCCCCTTCGTGGACCAAGAATCCCAAGAACTCTCCAGCTGATACCCCAAAAGCACATTTGTTTGGATTCATCTTCAAACCATGCTTCGGGTGCACTCCAAGGTTCTCTTCACGTCTTCCAAATGTGTGTCATGATTCAAAGACTTGATCACGACATCATCAATGTAAATTTTAACAACTTTGCCGATCAACTCGTGAAAGATGTAATTCATGGCTCGCTGATAAGTTGCACCGGCGTTCTTTAACCCAAATGTCATGACTATCCATTCAAACAGAGCCTATATGACCGGGACATCGGAAGGTTGTCTTTGATATATCCTCTATTGCCATAAAAATTTGGTTATATCCGCATTACCATCCATGAAACCGATGACTTTGTGTCCGGCGGCGGCGTCAACCAACAAATCGGCGACGGGCATGGGGTAACCATCCATAGGAGTAGCTCTGTTTAAATCCCTGAAATCTATACAGACCCTCATCTTTCCATTTTTCTTGTAAACAGGGACAATATTAGAGATCCACTCCGCATATCTGCATGGCCGAACGAAGTTTGCATCAAGTAATCTTTCAACTTCTTTCTTCACATCGGCCAATACTTCATCCTTGTAGATTTTCCGGGGAGGTTGCTTGTATGGTTTAAAACCGATTTGATTGGCAACCGATGCTCAACAATGGAACGGTCCGGTCCTGCATCTCCGAATAATCCCAAGCGAAGCAATCTTTATATTCCTTAAGCAACTTGATCAACTCCTCCCTGAAGTCTGATTGAAAGTTTGCGCTGATGAATGTCGGCCTTGGTTTATCACCGCTTCCAATGTCAACTTCCTCTAATTTATCGCCCGACATGAATCCTCGCCCCAACTTGCCGTCAGTACCATCGACGGGGTTATCCATTAAAAATTGCTATAAGAGCCGACTGCTTGAATCGGCTATTGATCGTTGTCGACGAGCTCAACAGACCTTCTCCCCGTCTTTTCCGAGAAACGAGTCAATACCTTGGTATTACTAGAAAGTCGGTTCCACATTTGCAACGCTCACGGAGTCATCCGCCTGGACCACCTCGATATCTTCATCTACCCATTGGATGAGCTGTTGATGCATGGTAGATGGGACGCGGCAGATTGGCATGAATCCGGTCCCGTCCAAGCGAAGAGGGCCGTAAGCCCCTTTACCTTCGATGACGAAGAAGGTTGTGAGCAAGTGTTTTGGACCCGATCATCGGATCCACACGGGCGCACCCCTTAGTATCCGAAGGATTCTCGACGAAATCGTTCGGAATTATGCTTGTGGGTGTCAAGTCACTAGGGCCCATGCCAAGTTTTTCGAAAGTGGTATACGGCATTACGTTGATTGCCGCTCCACCATCGATAAACATCTTGGTCAATGGCTTGCCATTGACATATCCTTTCAAGTATAGCGGCCTCATGTGTCGATTTTTGGCCGGTTTGTCGAAGATGGCTTGCTTGGCTAGCACCAAATTTGCTCCATCGGTCCCTCAAGCTCGCTCATCATCCGGGGATGCTTCTTCCTGCACAACCCGATTAGCGGGAGCCATAAATTCATTCGGCGAGAAAATATACCATACATGCCGACGCCGAGCGGTTTGATCCTTCGGGTTTATCCTTCGGACTCCACACCCGCCTTGTCCGGATTCCCCGCCTCGGTTCGCGGTTCCTCAAGCGCCGAACCCTCCTTTTCGACTTTTTCTTAGGCCGGGCGGAGCACCATTGCCCCTTTTGCCAGACGTACTGGTCCTTTTCTTCCTCCTGATCGGCCCATCTCAAATCAGCTTGCCTCTTCCTGGGGTGACCGATGATTTCAATTTTTTGGCGCCGATCCTCACTGGGATGTATCCTTCCAATTCTTTCATGGACAGATCGGCGATTGGCAGTCTCTTGCCTATATTCAAAATATCCGTCGCCGCATTCGGGACGAGTTCCTCGGCCGTAGGAAGCTTCAATCCCTCGTTCCAACAAAGGCTCGAAGAAGGCGCACCCCCAATGCGCACGCTCCGCTCGCGCGTGTATTGCTCCGGATCTCTCGCGCGCTTCTTCTTCGGCCCCGCTTCTTTCCTCCTAGTGTCATCGTTTCTCGCTAGCGCTCCTTCTCCACCGACGCGCCACTTGTTGAGGAGGATGCGCGTAGTCACCTTGGGTTTGGCCCCGGACGATTCCCCGATCTCGATATGACTCTTGAGAACGCGAGGGGCTTCACCATGAACTGTTCCAAGGTCACTTGATGTTCGGGGTCTACTTGCTCCATCCCGCCTTGCCCCGGGCCGAAGTCAAGACCTTGACCTTGCCATTCTCCTCGGTTGTCACCATGTTGACGGAAAAGCTTATCATGTTCTAGGGAAAAGGGTGGTCGTCCAGTTTCATCTTGTTATCAAACTTGAGATGTCCCTCCTAGATAGCTCTCTGGATCCTCATCCTGAAGACCCTGCAGTCATTGATGGAGTGAGAATTCCTGTCATGGAAGCCGCAGTAACGTTTCTCCTTTACTCCATCGGGCCGAAGCATGGAATGCCCTTCAGGCAACTTGATTCGGCCTTCCTTCACCAGGAACTCAAACAGCTTATCAGCTTTAGTGACGTCAAAATCGTAGGTGCCTTTAGTTTGTTTGACCCGCCACGATTCATGGTCAATGGTTCCTTCCCCCACATGATTTCGCCGCGGCCCACGTCCCGGTCATCATCGAGTCCTCAATTTGGTCGGCCTTTTCCAAGAACTGATTGTAGATATCGGCTACGTCGTGCTGCTTGCCGAACCTGGCGTCTTTCTCAAAACCGTAGGCCTGGTTGCTCATCAACGACAGCTTTTAGGACAGTTGACCCAGGTTATCGAACTCCATACCGAACAGCTTTTCCCGCACAGCTGGCAGCATCCCTGCAACAGCCATGTCGGCCAACTGATCATCTGGCAGGTTTAACGTAAAGCACATGCCTTTAACTTCCCTGAACCTCCTAAGGAATTCCAAGGGCGTTTCACTGTGTCTCTGCTTCAGAGTGGCGAGGTCGATGAGCTTCTTTTCCGTGGAGCCGCTGAAGTAGTGGGCGTGGAATTTCCGTTCCAGCTCCCTCCATGTGCTAACTGATTGGGGCGGCAAAGATGAGAACCACCGGAGCGCGCGCGCCCGTCGGTGACATGGGAAAGTACCTAACCCCCGAATGCCTCTTCGGATGAGCACTCTCCGAGCCGCATCGGGTAGCGAGCAATGTGCTCCACCGTGCTCGTGTCATCCCGTCCAGGAAAACTTTGTAAATTCCGTCGGAGGTTTTACTCTTGGTGGCGGGATCACATTGTAATACCACTCCGGGAACGGAGGCGTGTAGGTAGGTCCCCGCATTTTAGGTTTGAGGCCGAATTGATTCGCATCAAGTCGGCCATCTTCTCGAGCCAAGATATCATCCTCCCGTACGCTCGTAGGCGGGCCATAGCCCGGATTAGGGGAGAGCATCGATGGCACCATAGTTCATCACCTCGTGATAGCCTCCACCGTACGTATTCTTCTCGTACCGCTTGTTGCTAGGCGGGGGCAATCCCCGTAGCCGGAAGCAAGTAGGGCTCCGGACGAGCCGAATGCCGGCCTCCCCCGTACGTGGGCCGATACGGGTTCGGCCGTTGCACGGAGTTGACCCGCGCCGCCCCGTGGAGGTGGCCGGACCGGTTGCCCTCTTGCGGCCCGCGAGAGGGGGGGCCGAACCGGCCGACCTCCGGCGCCTTGTGGAGGAGGTTGGAAGGCTTGGCTTCCAACGCTGCGGAGGAGGCCGGGTTGGTCGGCTCCGCAATGGCGGGCCGAGAACCGGACTCACCCATCTCCACGGTGCCTCCTTGAAGGGGAGCTCGATTGAATACTTGCTCCATGCCCGGGCCGAAAACGACCACCATCATCCGTTTGAATGCACCCGGGAAATCTCTATGATGCCTCGCTTAGTATGTCATCCGCGGCGTCTCGGAACGCCCGTATGCATTCCTCTTTCTCCCCGCCGAGTTGTAGCGTCGCTCTCCCCCGGTAACGGGAACCCTAGGCATCTCATTTTTTAAGTATGGGACGCCACTCCGTTCTTTTTAAATGATAGCAAGCACTTCGTTGGAACCGATCCGCGCATTCTTTAGCCGCTCGCTGCTATTCGGAGAGAGGTCTTCGATGTTGACATCCATAATGTCACCGATGTCGGCATCTTGAATTTCGGCTATGGTCCCACTGGGCGTGCCAAAAAGTGTGTTGACGCAAAATCCGCACCTCACGCCAAGCACACAGCAAGCCGAAAAAAGCTGGCTTCACACGTGAAGAGATCACAAGACGTGCCAGTCAATTTTCCCTGAAAATTAACAAAAGGCAAAGTAGTTAAATTCCAAAACTTGGAACTTGCCGGGTGGTACCAGACAGTTCCATATTTACAGCTAGGAAGCCAGGTGAGATGACATATAGCTATAAGGAGCTATCTGCCAGCAAACTGAAACCATTCGGGGCTTTAAAGTGCAAAAAAGTAACATAGCCGAATAAGTGACGTGAGCATGACGATAGACCGGTCTTTATTTGGATAAAGATTGCACGTGCGCAGGGCCATGACCGATCCCCGTGATAAACAATATTAAATAATAAATGAAGTAAAAGCATGGTCATAAATATGTAATAAACAAGCATGCATAGGTCCAAAGCACTAGTCTACCGCATGTCTAGGTACCTTAAAACCCGTCAAGCATGATATCAAATAAATCTATCCATCGCATGATACAACTTGTTTGAAATCAGACCACCGTCCACAAATAGATCTATCCACCGCATGATACAATCTAAATATGGAAAGCTAAAAGCATACAATATTCAAGACATAACTTATAAACACGTTTCACTCGTGAAAGCATAACCGAATACGGTTGAACGTACCCGAATCGGGTCCATGAAGAAGGAACGAACATTACCAAACAAGATAAATCTACCGCATTGAATCGAAATCTAATCCACCGGATGACTATCTCCAAAACAACCCAAAAACCCGCATCTACCGCATGATACTCAGCTCTTTCAAGATTTATGCAAGACCCGGTAAGCTTGAACCCGCAACACGTGGCAATCTAGATCGATTCGGTTTCGGCTATCGGGGAGCATGTGATCCACGTGCTATCTAAACCAAGAATACGAACTCTATTCGCATAAGGATCATCAAAAATATAAAGCCGATTGAAACCCATCTAGATTGGGCAAAGAAGTGTTACATGAATTTAAACATAAAGCATAAACTCAAAGCAACACCGGGTAACTTAATGAATCTATTGAATCTTGCCAAAATTCAATAGAGCCGATAACTAGGTTCAAGCCGGTATCTTAGCCTACCGCATGGCTCATGACCTAACAAGGAACCTTCTTGAACCAAGCTTGAATCTACCGCATGACACTAAGCATGGTAACAAGACTACTTGCATCAGATCTAAATCCACCACATGATACTAGACATGATACAAGGTTGCCGGTACTCACGGAGGTCGACAGATCGATGAACCCCCTCGAAGAACTCGACGACACGACAAGGGACTCAAGGGTTTGGCGTAAAGCCGGGTTGTATTGAGAATGATTTCGGATCCCCGTTACATACATTCGGGGTTCATATTTATACCCCGTTAAGCATGACCTCGAATGGATTCGATACCTAATTTATCTCTAAATGTGATCACTTATCCATTCATCCGTCCTTTCCGCGCGGGCCACGTCACCACGTAATCCCGCAAAATCAGCTCAACGAGTCTCCTTGCCGAACGGAAGCAAATTGCCGACCGCCGACTCTTCCGCCGAATTCATCCGGAGAAACCTTCCTTCCGCCGAACGGATTCTTCACCGAGTTGGACCCACAAGTCGACTCCTTACCAAATTTTGGTGTTAACAAGAACTACCACATGTGGCAAAGGCAGATGGCCGCTTTCCTCCGCGGCAAGGGTCGATTCCGTGGGATGTCACGGTGAACACAACTTATGTTCATCCGATGAACTTCCTTGCTCCGGGATCGAGGTACATGTTCGACGCCAACATTAAGGCGGTCGATTACCCGCACCGTTCTCTCGTGTGAATCGAATTCGAACGGGTTCGGACAGAGGATTTGGCGTGCGGGATTTGGGAGCGATTGAAGAATGCTCATGCCGGGAACACTCGTGTTCGGGGCTCGGCTTTTTGTGACCTACCGGAGAGAGTACGAGAACTTCACTCATCTCCCGGTGAGTCCATAGATGCCATGTTTCGGTGTTTCACGTTGATCATGAACAACATGAGGGCTAATGTGGCCATGCTCCCGCATGATGACCATGACAGGGGCGTCAAGCTCTTGCATTCTCTAGATCATACCGTGTGGAGTGGAAAGGTCGAGGCCATCCTAGAGTCGAGAAGTATGAGACCCTCACGGTGGATGTGTTGTTTTCCAAGCTCAAGTCGTCCGAGGTAGACCGTGGGGTGCGTGCAAAGATCGAGAACCCGACCGATCCCCATAGTTTGGCTATCGTGTCCGGTTCAAGGACTAATGCTCACATGTCTTCAAGACAATTTTCTTTGTCTTGCCTTGTGTCCATGCCGATGAGGAGTTCGACGTGCCGGGGCGGGGAGGATCTCGCGTTGTTGAGCGGGGCGGTTCGAGCGCATGTACACAAACCGGAAGAATGCTCGGAGAAGCTCGAGCATGTGCTACGGTGCGGGAAGCACATGCACTTCATCGCCGAGTGCCCGGAAGCCATGGAGGTCAAGCCCGAGCACAAGCACCGTTCAAGGACCGACCACAAGCACCGCTCGAGGGACGACTACAAGGGCAAGAACAAGTCCGAGCGGAGGCCGAGAAAGAGTGGTGGTCACAAGAAGAAGGAGCGAGCGATGGTGGCCGGTGCGAGCGACATCAACTCAAGCTCTTGCTACTCTTCATCGAGCTCAAGTGATGAAGAAGAGAACTGGCACAAGGGCAAGCGTTCGAGCAAGAACATCAATGGCTTGTGCTTCTCCGCCCAAGGCTTTTGCGGCATGGCACATAGCACCAAGCAAGAAGAGCAACAAGGATGACTCGGGCTCCGACTGCGAGGAAGAGGTAAACAATATCCCATCCTTCTTGATAGTGGAGAATGCTAGGTTGAATGACTTGCTTGACAACCGTGATGATGTGCTTAGAAAGACCAACAACGAGAAGAGGAAGTATAGGTCTTTGCTTGGAGAGGCTAAGGAGAAGGTGATTGAGTTAGAGTCTTTGCTTGTTGATGCTAGGGCTCAAATAGATTCCCTTAAGTCCGCTCCCGTTGTGACCAATGAACCCGAATGCACCGATTGTTCCACTTTTCTTGGTGAATTGACCGTGCTTAAGGAGAAATATGCCTCCAAGGTTGAGGAACTACATGTGCTTAGGGTTGAGCTAGATGAGATGAAATCTATGTCCTCCTTGCTTGGTGCTTGTACATCTTGTCCCGTTTTGCATGAGAAACTAGATGCTTCACTTGTGTATGCTAGATCTCTAGAGGCTCAACCGAAAGCTCCTATTCCTACAATTTGCTCCACTTGTGAAATAAATGATGTGAAGAATATGGAGTTTGCACATTATGTTGATCGTTTGCGGGATGAGAATGACGAGTTGAGAAAGTTGATGGGTTGATTGTCCGGTCATGAGCCTCGGTTGAGGATAATGATCGAGATATACAAGCGCTAGGATGGGGAAGCGCTTGGGGAAAAGAAAGTTGGTGAGGGAAGTGGTGAGAATGAGGGGAAGATCGGAGATATCCCCAGCCACCAAAAACCCACCACAAAAATTCCTTTCTTCCTAAAACAAACCATCTTAGGAACCGACTAGACACAACCCCAGCTCCACCCGTGTTTCCTCCACAAACCGACAACTTCCGTAAACCCATCAAGTTTAAGAGTGTCTTGGGGAATGAGTTCTTTGGGAAGAAGGGAGAGAAACCGAGTGAGGAAAAGCCGAGCCCAATGAGAACCCAAAACCAAAGACAAAACCAAAACCCTTCCATTGTGAGCATTGTGGGAGGGATGGGCACCTAGCCGAGTTTTGCTTCGGGAGGAAGCGTGAGGAGAGGTTGGCTAGAGAGTTGGTGTTGACGGATAAAACTCGTATCCACCTACGATCTGCAACCGTACGGACCTACACCTTTTTCACCACGGGATTCCCAAGGTTCTTGTCAATCCGCGGAGCAAGGGGATTGCTAGCACTTAACCAAGTACTAATCTAGTTGAATGGAAAACCTTTAAAAGAGAATATTAATCTAAAGGTAAAGACAATCTAACCTAAGTTGATCAAACAAATGTAGGGTTAAACTAGATGGTAACGGGTGGACACAAGAGAGTGATTAAGAAAGATAAGCGTCCCCTCCCTAGGATCTAGGATAACATGGATATGCATCTACTACACGAGAGTGGTAAACCAATCTACCGGGGGTTGTGACCACGGTTTCGCCCTTTTCCTCCCCTCGTACTGTCACTACGCGAAGGTAATCGTGACTAGACCTATGATGGACACGGTATGTTCATGGAATCTATGGGAGTAGCCGATATCATACGCCCGAAAAACACGGTAGCTAACCTTAATCATCAAAGCATCATCAACATGAAAGCAATAGATTGAAACCACGAATCAAGTAGAGATCACATAGCATGCATCCATCTAACCCTAGGGATGAACGGAGACATTACCCCATCATCTTACACAGATTGAAGCACATAGGGGTGATGGAGACTCCGGAGAACGTCGTCGATGAAGATGGCGGCGATGAAGCTTGGGAACACCCCTAGGCTAGCGGCTTGGAGTCCTCCTCTTGCTTCCTTCTCTCCGCCGGCATTGATCCTTGCGACGAGCTCATCTAACTCTCTCCCTCATCTTGTAGCGGCGGTTTTTCGGTGAATGGCGTCGGTAGAATGATTTGCTCGATGTGGCGGCCGACGGCGGCGGAGGCAATAAATAGACAAACACCTAGGGCAAAGGGCGTCACGAATCGGGCCAACAGCCCCCGGCCCGATCCGACCGGGCCGGCTCGGGCCCGTGTTCCTCCCCGGTTGCTTCTTGCACGATTCCTTATTTGTGTGCACTTGGATGTGGGCCTTTGACATCGTTTCCTTCACGGTTAAGGCTTGAATCCTTGCTATGCAAGCTTCGCCGTTTTCCGGTTGAGTCCCCGAAAATTGCACATTGACGCTTCGATCCTCGGGTCATTTGGAGTCATGTTCATCGCGTGTCTTGACTCTTGTCGGGCTTCATGATCTTCTCTTGAAGTGCTTGATGAACTTATCCCGAAAGTCTCCTCTTTAACGTTAATTTCCTCGCGTAAACAACAAACTCCAAAATCGACATGCAAGTGTGAACTTGGTACATCATTAGTATGCCTAGTGGCGGGTTAGTTGCAAATCATAATCGAAACCAATGTATAACAAGTACTCTAGGTTGACGGAAATTCACCGTCAACACCTCCCCCATGCTTAAACCTTGCTCGTCCTCGAGTAAGTAATCCTCGCTTAAAAGGGAAATCGGCGTTGCCTTCCAATGTTATCTCTCGCACTTAGTCATTCATGACGAGACAAATTGCTCTCTTTTAAGAATTTATTTTTAAAGTTCAAGTTGTGACCGGCTTCTTTTTCATTATGGAAGATAGACTAACAATAAAGAACAAGCCACATTTAACATGATGCTCTCAAACTTAAGTGAACTTCAAACCATTACCTTGTCACATGGAAGATTTTCAATAAGATGCATATCCAACATAAGTGAAAATCTCTTGCAAAAGCTCATGGAAACACTCATCTCATCAAGTCACTCAAGCCTATACTAGATTATTTTCAACCTACTCTACTCATATGTGATAGTGGAAGGCTTATGTGGAGCTTGGAAGGTTAAAAACAATCCTAGCAAAACATACATCCGAAATATTGTCAAATTAAGAGAGAGGTCTATTGGAATTACCGAGACTCATCAAAAAGGCCATGGAAAATAAATGTTGGAAAGAGAGAGAGATGAAACACACATTTAGATAGGTGGACATGTGCAAGTGGCAAATGGAAGATCCCGAGGCACGCAGTGAAGTCCTCGTTATCGGATTGCACATGGTTGGAAGATTTGAGTATGTATTTGTCATCAAGGCACTTGAGAACATATGAAGAAAAAAGAACCGAGGAGCATCTTTATTATTTTTCTTAATTTTATTTTATTTCCTTCTCATTTTCTCTCTCTTTCTCTTTTTTCTTTATTCTTCCCCTTTTTTTCCTTACTTTTCTTTTCTTCTCATCATTTTTTTCATTTTTCATTTTTTATTTTCTTTTTTTGCTCCTTACAACTTTTGCAACATAATACTTACATAGCATTTGTCAAAGACTCCTCCCCCATGCTTGAACGATGCTCATCCTCGAGCATAAAAGAGAGGGGAAATGGCTGCTAAAGTAAGTATAAATTCTATAATCTTGCGAAATATTTGAATCTCCATCGAGAATTTTACTCCATACTCAAATTGGGTTGTGGACAAGGAGGTGATCACAAAAGATGTTTTCGATTTAGGGTGGATGCCCGGCGAAGTTTGTGAAATTTTCGATGTGAAAACCCACAATGCATGGACAAAAAGGCTAGCATGAAAAAAGTTACACAAAGGAATGACCGGCTTCTTAGTCTCGAACCATAAAAATCAATCCTAATCCAACTCATCAAAACATGTGTTTGCAATCTACGGGTTTTGTTATCATAAAACATATATGTATATGGCTTTGGTAGGTAGAACTTTGCAAGAGCATCACAAATATGTAGATAGCATAAAAGTTAAGTTTTCATAAAAACAACAAGTTATCCGGCTATCCATAAACTTAAATCAAAGAGCAAAGATATGTATGTGGGTCTAGAGCATAGTCATTTCACCTCCACAAATAAAAGAGCCGGTATTTAAATTAATTTCAGATCGTATTATAGAGAGCAATTAGCCAAGACATGTATAACTTCATGTAGGTAAAACAAAGTGGCAACTTTCATCATCTTTCCGTAAGCATAGCCAATATAGAACATCGAGGTGAACACATGGTCATGCCTATCTATTGAAAGTAAAAAGAAACCTAGGTTGTCCTCCTAGTAGCCATATTATTGTTGGAAGAGAAAAACAAAAGGTTGCACCTAGTTGAGGTTGAAGGCATACTTACAAGCATTTGTGTTTGGAAAATAGAAGGTCTATGGAGATGTTACCATCCTTCGTAGTTCTTCGTTGCCTTCTCGCTAACACCAAAAAATGGACAAGGAGAAAGGCCGACTCGTGGGCCGAGCTTGGTGATAAATACCATTCGGCTTGGAAAAATCTCCTCAAAAGAATTGGTAAAGGACGCTTGCGGTCGGCAAAGTGCGCCATCGTTCGGCGAGAAGGACCGTTTGCGCTTTTAAAGGAAGGATTTTCGGGAATGCATGGTGACGTGGCTCGATGCAAGGGAAGAATGAGTCGATGGCGTATATGAGATGAACATTGGCATCGGAAGCATTAATTTAAGCATTTAATGTTGTACTCGTAGTCGACCGGGAGTCGTGTTAGGACATGGGTATAAATACAAGCCCTTGATGTATGTAATGGGATCGAATAATTTCACAACAAACCGGCTTTACGCCAAACTCTCGAGTCCTTTAGTCGTGTCGTCGAGTTCTTCGAGGGGATTCATCGATCCGTCGACCTCCGTAAGTACCGGAAACCTTGTATCATGTCTAGTGTCATGCGGTGGATTTAGACCGTGATGCAAGAAGTCTTGTTACCATGTTTAGTATCATGCGGTGGATTTAGGCTTGGTTCAAGAGGGTTTCTTGTTAGATCATGAGCCATGCGGTAGGCTAAGATCTAGCTTGGAGCTAGTTATCGGCTATATTAGATTTGGTAAGATCTAATAGATTCATTAAGTTACCTTGTGTTGCCTTGAGTTTTTACTTATGTTTAAATTCATGTAACACTCTTTTGCCCAATTTAGATTGGTTTGAATCGGCTTTATCTCGTTCGGTGATCTTTATGTTACACGTTCATATCTTTGGCTTAATACGACACGTGGATCATGTGTTCTTTAATAGCCGCACCCGAATCAATCTAAGTTGTCACGTGTTGCGGGTTCAAGCTTGCCAATCTTGTGTGAATCTTGAAAGAACCGGGTATCATGCGGTAGATGCAGGTTTTTGGGTTGTTTTAGAGCTAATCATCCGGTGGATTAGATTTCGATTCAATCTGATAGGTTTATCATCTTTGGCAATGTTCGTTCCTTCTTCATGGATCCCGATTCGTACTGCATGTTCGTATTCGGTTGTGCTTCCACGAGTAAAACGTGTTTATAATTCTTGTTTTAAATAATGCGTGCTTTTAGCCTTCCATATTTAGATTGTATCATGCGGTGGATTAATCTCTCTCGTGGTTGGTGGTGTGATTTCAAACAAGTTGTATCATGCGGTGGATTAACTTGTTTGGTGTTACGCTTGACGGGTTTGAAAGTACCTAGACATGTGGTAGACTAGTGCTTTTGGCCTATGCATGCTTGTTTATATCATATTTATAATCATGCTTTTACTTTATTTATTTTATTTGTTATTTATCCTTGAGGATCGGTCATGATCTTGTGCAAGCAACGTTATTTAAACAATGACTGATCTATCGTCATGCATACATCATCCATTCGGTTATTTCATGTTTTCATGTATAACAGACACTCGAATGCTTTTTGAACCGTTGATAGATAGCTTGTTGTAGCTATATATCACTTTGATTGGCTTTCTAGTCGTAAATATGGAACCGTATGGTACCACCCAGCAAGTTCCAAGTTTGTTATCTAACTATTTTATTTCCTTTGTCAATTTTAGAAAAATTGATCGGCACGCTTTCGAGATTCATTGTGCATGTTAAGCCGGCTCCTTTCGGCTTGTTGTGTGCTTGGCGTGAAGTGCCGATTTTGCGTCAACACCTTCTTCCGATATCTCCATATATCGATGTGGCTTTTTCTTTTGTCTTGATTTATCAATGCTCCTAAACTTCTGAATTTGATCTTGTATGCTTAATGGAGTCATTGGTCGCCCTTCTCTTCAATGTTGTCATTACCATCTCCTCTTTCTTGTTCTCATCATCTCCTTGCTGTCTCTTTTCATGGATTTCCCCCTCTGTCCAGAACATAACATATATCGAAATATAGCTCTATTGAAAAGTTTATGAAATTACTTTTCCAACGTGTAGTCATTCATCAAAAACGGAGTTCAAACAAGGGAGCTATGTCCGTTTTACTTCAGCGTTGTGTGCTGTCCAAAACTGATTTCAGGACGTGTCGCACTCGGTGATTCGGGCATAACCGCTTGTAGGAACCTCCTATTATCTCGATTCTTGATTTGTTGGAATCATAACTTCATAGGGCTTCTAAATATCCAAAAATATCTAGTGTTTTCCCTTCGAGATCACGCAGAATTTTGATGAGATTGGTGGCTTCTTGCGCATTGATCCCGAGCGTCATGTTGCACTTCCGTGTTGAAGATTCAGGGGTCTCCCCCATGCTTAGCATTTTGCTAGTCATGGAAGAAGAAGACAAAGCATTTTTATCTTACCCATCCTTTAATTTTCTTGTAGTGAGTCTTTATCTTTCCTGCAAGACGTTTAAAACGCACATTCTACCCCCAAGGTGACGGTTGGGAGTAGATAGAATTGCCAATAATCCAATAATATCTCCTAAGATTCTTAACTTGTGGCATAATTAGTCTAATGAGGAATAAAAACCTAATGAGTGTATGTGGTGCAAGGTGTGTATGCACATGATAGGAAAGCATATAAACAAAGACAATGCTTTCACCTAGTTCTAAACACCATGTTTACAACTAGGTTGCCTAATTTCTCCATAGCCACAAAGGTTTATTTATCAAGGGTTAAAACACCATGTCTATCCCTAAATCAATAACTCTTATAGCACAAGAAAAATTAAGCGCATTGCAAAGCTTATAAACTAACCAAAGCAACATGAAAACATATGAAAAGCTAGCTAGGTTTATCGAACTTAACGATGATAGTCCGCAATCATGTTTAAACACCATGTTTACACAAGATCACAAAAGAAAAATACTCATAAGGCCTTATGAAGCATTAACATGGAAAATGAAGCATACATCATTAAGTATATAAAACAACCAAGCCAACTATGCACAAAACATGTATACACAAAGAAACATCACATTGATAACAAAATGCAATGCATAAATAAATATGAGCATGAACATGATGGTGGTTCTAAAAAGAAAACTAAACTTAGATTAATAGCCACAAGTTGATCATCATAAGATGGTGCCATTCTTTATTTTCTCAAAGAAAGTAGTAAAAATATAAAGAAATGGGTTGCCTCCCGAAAAGCGCTTCATTTAAAATCATAGAGCTCGACTTTCTCACATACCTTCTTTTCGTCGCATAGCTATGTCCCTTCATGAAAGAAGAAAAGGTACCAATGCAGCTTTAATGTACTTCTCATGTTGTGCTTGATCACTTATAGAAGACTTTCCCAAGGCATCATTTTGTTTCATCGCTATCTCCTTCGATCCTTTCTCATCCTTCAGTGATGCCTTCACTCCATGAATATTTTCTTAATGTCCAAAACAGAAAGTATACAAGCTCTACTCCATTGCCTAGTGCACAAAATTTCCTTTCCAACGAGTCTTTATTTGCCCGAATCGGACTCCGGACAACGAGTTACGTCCGTTTTACTTCGGCGATGAAATCTGTCCTGAAATTTCAGAACGTGTAACGCTCAATGTTTTCTCCATAACTCCTTGCACGGGTCTTTAAACTTGTTGGTTCTTGATGCGTTGGAATGGTAACTTGATGGAGCTTCCGGATATCTCATTTTATTCATTTGTACACCTCCGAACAAGCTCTCAAATTGATGAAGACAGCAGCATCCATTGCGGCATTTGGAGAGGTTGATGATTTATCTAGCAACTCTTGTAGGCATGACTTCTTTTTTCATTATTCAAGCCTTGTCTAAATGGTTAGTGAAAATCAGGCCTTCTCCCGACATGTGCTTCTTTAAGGTCATTAGCTTGACCAAGCGCAAAGCATGATCGAGATTTACAAAACTTATTGTAAACATACGCGTCCATAATTGTTTTTGAGCGAGAACCGTGGGGCAACGCCCCCGGCAAAAACAATTAAAATAGAGCAAAAAGAGTTACATGGGAGAACTTACGGCCGGCCCAACCAGGTGGTTAGGCAACGAGGAGGACTGTCTAATAACAGCTAACTAAAAAGAAGAAGCGAGAGATGAGGGAGTTCAACACTACGATAAAAAGTTACAGAGCACGAAGCCAGAGTTTGATCGAGGAGTGGAGATTTGACTTGATTCTACAGAGGTGATCCATGACAAGGGCTTTGAAAATAGCCTTCCAAGCAGCAAGGTGTGGAGGCTTGCCTTCAAAAATGACATCATTTCTCTGTTTCCAAAGGCACCAGGCACCAATCATAAAAATTTCCATGAAGAAAGGCTGTCCAAAAACAAGCTGGGCTTGCAAGAGCTTCTGGTGGACACTTAAATTTTCCTCCCAAACAATTCCCAAAGCAAAACATCTCGCCGGGCAACTGGCAGGACAGCTTGAAAAAAAGATGGGCTGCGGTTTCTTCCTCACCGTTATGGCACATCACACGGTTGTATCCTTCATCCAAACACTTTCTTTCTTCTTCTCAAAATATTCCTCGTATTTAACCTATCATTGAGAAGTAACCAGGTAAAAACTTGATCTTCGGGATACACTTGGTTTTCCATATGTCAAGAATGGCCCTACTAGGCCTCGAGCTCTCGAACCGATAATGATAGAAATGACAAGCCGAGAACCCGCGCCGCCCCCAAATGAAGTGCCAGGAGTCTTTGGAGTTAGGGTTGATGGGGGGAAGGTTATTCGTAAAGTCCCGTAAATCAAGAAACTCATTGTATGCAGCTCGGTAATAGGAATTCGAAACGAATCCAATAGATTATCAACATTTCTCGAGAAACTCGTGTACAAGGCCATCAAATTTGTTCTCCTGGATGGAAGTCTATTCTACAAATCTTTGGATGGGGTATTGCTGCGTTGCTCGGGTCCGAAGAAGCAAAAAGGATGATGAGTGAGGTGCATGACGGGATATGTGGAGCACATCAATCGGCTTACCGCATGAAATGGGTCATCGGGCAAGCCGGGTGCTTTTGGCCGACGATGTTGGAGGATTGCTTTGAGTATTACAAGGGGTGTCAAGACCGCCGAGAGGTTTGGAAATATTCAAAGGGTTCCTGCATCAGCACTAAATCCCATTATCAAGCCATGGCCATTCAGGGGTTGGGGTATAGACTTGATTGGCCAGATTAATCCACCATCTAGCAAGGGGCATAAGTTTGTGCTTTTGGCGACGGATTACTTTACCAAATGGGTTGAGGCAATTCCACTGAAGAAGGTGACATCAGAGAACATGGTTGAATTTGTCAAGGAACACATCATCTATCGATTTGGGATACCTCAAACAATCACAACCGATCGGGGAGCTCGGCTTGTGTCCTTGGAGTTTAGGGAGTTTGCCGAAAGCATGGGGATCAAATTGTTCAATTCTTCTTCATATTACGCCCAAGCTAATGGTCGGGCGAGAGGCTTCTAATAAGATCATGATCAAGCTTATACAAAAGAAGATCGACCGAAGCCAAGAAGGTGGCATTCGGTACTCAATGAAGCTTTATGGGCTTACCGAATGGCCCCTCATGGAGCCACAAAGACATCTCCTTATGAATTGGTTTATGGGCACCACGCAGCTTTACCTTGGGAAATACAATCGGATTCTAGGAGAGTGGTTTTGCGCGAAGGATTTAAGCTCCAAAGATTACGGTGGCTTAATGATGGATGAGTTAGAGGACTTGCACATGATCCGTCTTAGGGCACTTGAAAATATTGAGAAGAACAAGCTGCGAGTTGCCAAATATTACAACAAGAAAGTAAAAGTCGGGCAATTCGCGGGAAGGGGGTTTGGTTTGGAAAGCTTTACCGCCGATTGGAACCAAGTACGGTGAATTCGGCAAATGGTTCCCTAATCGGGGAAGGACCCTTTCGGGTGGTCGGATGCATGCCCGTAATGCCTACATGTTGAAAACTTTACTAGGAGAGGAATTTTCTCGCTGCAATAAATGGAAGATATTTGAAGAAATATTATCCTAGTATTGAAATCGATCGTTGATCACAAACATTGGGATTACATGCATCCGATACGAGAGATAGCCGGCGTTCAAGGATGAAGCCGCCTTTAGAACAAAAATTCCGAATAGTGGGAATGGCCAATACTTAGATGTATTGCCCTTAGCACAAAACTACATTGCAAATGCTTCTTGCGAGTTTACATCTAACTACGAGGGGGTGGAAAGCGAAGGCCCGGCGTAAGAAGTGAAAGTATGCTTCAATCCTTTTTTCTTTGCTTCTTCACTGCTCCCTCTTCGGTTGTTCCGGGACCACCGTGACGGCAACTTGGAAGCCGTGGGGATGACCATGGTTTGTCGCCTCCACCAAGTCGTCCCAAGCCGCTTTCAGGTTATTGTACCTGTCAGAGACATCTAGGACAGAGGAACAGTGGTTAGAAACCGAGATCCAGGTGCAAGCGCGGAATCAAGGTGAAGTTGGAAACGTTTACCTCCTACTAGTGCCTCCAAAGTCATGCGACGCTCGCGTTCGGCCTGACAACGAGTAGTGATATCCCGGAGGTCATGCTCCAGATGTCGAACGCGGCGGTGTAGTTGATGGTTGATCCCTCGCTCGGGCGTGGCATCCTCTCGCTTCGAGGGGAGGAGTCGGAGGAGATGTATTCGGGCGCCGCTTCGGTCCGAATGATTTCTTCAGGGAGCAGATCGAGGCTAAAAGAAAAAACAAAGAGGAGGTAAAGCACGAGATCACACAAGAAAGCAAGGAGCAAGTTTAAAGAAAAACTCACTCTCGAATGGTGCGTTTCTTTGAGGCGTTGTCATTCCGGGTTGCTTGCCTTTGTCCATGGCCTTGGGATTTTCTCTTCTAGAGCGGGGGAGAAGATGAGAAGTGATGGATGAGTGTGCGAGTGGATTTGCGGGGCATCTCGGCGAGGCTATTTTATTGACCGAGAGAGTGCATCGGGAGTGATGACCGGCCGGGCGTGCGTTATTGGAATACCAAGCGGCGGGGGTTTCCCTCCCGAATGCGAAGGGTTTTCATTGAACAAGGTGCTTACGGATTCCGAATCAAGGATTTTCGGGGGTTGTGCGCCAAGGGGCATCCGTTTTCGCGTGTTCGGCTCAAGCAAGTTCCCGAATACGTTCAAGGAAAAAATAAGACTCGCCGTCGCAAATACGGGGGAGTCATCACGAATACAAGCACGGCAATTGAAAATTCTTTATTTTATTGCCGATAATCAAACATCCCTAGTACAATCTAATCAAAGAGCCCGTTTAGCACGGAGCGGGGATGAGTGAGTTCGGCAATAGCGTCGTCGTGGCCGTCAAGGTGCTCCAAGATGACCTCGATCTCGTCGATGTCTTCGGCGCGCCGCCCGGAAGCCGCGCGGGCCGGGTGGAGTAGTCGACGCCGGTGTGCGTCGCCATGGCGGCCAAGCCCAAAGTGGTGCCCAGGCGGATGCCGTGGGTGGCCACCTTGTCGACGCGGTTTTCCACCGTGGCGAGGCGCTCCGCCGCGTGTCGCCGCGGGCATTCACCTTGTCGACCAATTGCTCCACCGGCATTTTTAGCTGGTTGAGCTCGGCGTCATGGGCTGCAAAGTACAAGGTGATGGTGATTAGTATCAAAAGCCGATTGGATTCGGGAGCGAGTTCCAAGAACCGTACCGTTGATAGTTGCCGTGGCTGCTTGTGCCGGTCCTCCCACCCGGCTCGGCTATACCGGCCTTCTTGGAGACGTCTTCCGGCCTCGCGCCGGGCCACCTCAAGTTCCGCCTTGAAGCGGAGAGCGTCAAGTTCCCCGTAGGGCACGAGGGAGTAGCGGTCCGACTCCGAGGAGTCGTCCGGCAAAGGTTGATGGGCCGGCGCGAGAGACGGGTTCCATTGAACAAGCTCGAAACAAACGGGGTCGTCGAAACAAAGGGAAATCTTAAGCAAGTGATGAAGAGAAGATGAAGATCATTGCCTCCGACGAGAACCGGCATGGCTCCCTTCGCCTCGTCGGTGGCGCGACGTCTCGTTGTTGCTCCCCGCCATTGGTTTTGGGCTGCACCGGCGATTAGGAAGAAAAGCTTGAGGTTGGTGAAGATTTGAAGGCTAAAGGCCGGGTAAAGAGCTAGGGGCACCCACGGTTTTATTTATAGGCCTGGTGAAAAGATTGTGGCCTCGGATTGTGGCGCATATCCCGAAAAAACTTGGAAGGTGGAGAGGTTTCCTTAGCCAACGCGCCATCCGGTCGTTTGGGATTCAAAGCCGAGTCGTATTCGGTTGGACCGGCTCCCGCCGAGTTGCGATTGAGGTGCCACTCGGGTATAGCACTATTTGGTCGCCGATTACCGAATGGATCGTTCGTAGTTACGGATCAAAGTGTTGACGGTGAATTTCCGTCAACCTAGAGTACTTGTTATACATTGGTTTCGATTATGATTTGCAACTAACCGGCCACTAGGCATACTAATGATATAACAAGTTCACACTTGCATGTCAATTTTGGAGTTTGTTGTTTACGCAGAAATCTACGCTAAAGAGGAGACTTTCGGGATAAGTTCACCAAGCACTTTGGAAGAAGATCATGAAGCCCGACAAGAGTCATGACACGCGATGAACATGACTCCAAATGACCCGAGGACCGAAGCGTCAACGTGCAAATCTTCAGGGACTCAACCAGAAAACAGCGAAGCTTGCATAGCAAGGATTCAAGCCTTAACCGTGCAGGAAACGACGTCAAAGGCCCACATGCAAGTGCACACGAATAAGGGATCACGCGAGAAGAAACCGGGGAGGAAACCGAGGCCGAACCGGGCCGAAATGGGCTCGGGCCGGCCGGCCCGGGCCGACCGGCCCGGCCCCACTCCGGGGTCGGTTCGGTCCCCCCTTTGCCCTAGGTGTTCGTCTATTTATTGCCTCCGCCGCCGTCGACCGCCACATCGAACAAATCATCCTACCGACGCCAATCACCGAAAAACCGCCGCCGCAAGATGAGGGAGAGAGTTAGATGAGCTCGTCACAAGGATCGGCGCCGGCGGAGAGAAGGAAGCAAGAGGAGGACTCCAAGCCGCCGGCCTAGGGGTGTTCCCAAGCTCCATCGCCGCCATCTTCATCGATGACGTTCTCCAGGAGTCTCCATCACCCCTATGTGCTTCAATCCGTGTAAGATGATGGGGTAATGTCTCCATTCATCCCTAGGATTAGATGGATACATGCTATGTGATCGCTACTTGATTCGTGGTTTCAATCTATTGTTTTCATGTTGATGATGCTTTGATGATTAAGGTAGGACACCGTGTTTTTCGGGCGTATGATATCCGCTACTCCCATAGATTCCATCAACATATCGTGTCCATCATAGGTCTAGTCACGAATACCTTCGTGTAGTGACAGTACAAGAGGAGGGAAAGGGCGAAACCGTGGTCACAACCCCCGGTAGATTGGTTTACCACTTTCGTGTAGTAGATGCATACCATGTTATCCGAGATCCTAGGGAGGGAACGCTTATCTATCGTAACCTCTCTCTCTTGTGTTCACCCTTTACCATATAGTTTAACCCTATATTTGTTTGATCAACTTAACTTAGATTAACTTAGGTTAGATTGTCTTTACTTTTAGATTAATACTCTCTTTAAAGGTTTCCCTAGTCAACTAGATTAGTATTTGGTTAAGCGCTAGTAATCCCCTTGCTCCGCATTGACAAGAACCTTGGGAATCCCGTGGTGAAAAAGGTGTAGGTCCGTACGCTTGCGGATCGTAGGTGGATACTAGTTTTATCCGTCAACAAGCCCCTTTTTCCGGCGTCGTTGCCGGGGAGCAAGCCGTTTGCTACGTTTAATCTAGTATTAATTTTGTTGATTACTAACGCCTAACCCTTATTTTCTAAAAAAAGAAAAAAGTCTTTTTTTGTTTTTCTTTCTACTTTTCTTGTGCCTAGATGGATTTGTTCACCTCACCATTGGAAGACGAAGAGATGTGGCTAAGGGAGCTAGCAATGCCGTCAATGGTAGACATTGAGATGCAAAAATCAGATTTGACGTTTGCTACAACCCACTATGAAGTGAAGCCCGGAATCATCAAGTTAGTGGCGACAAAACCATTTAGAGGATTGGAGGATGACAACCCATATAGACACATTAAGGAATTCACGATGTTATGCAACACGGTGCAACAAAAAGGAGTTCCGGCCGCTTGGTTCAAGTGGAATCTTTTTCCGTTCTCTCTCGAAGATGAAGCGCGAAGATGGTACACAATTGCGTCCGTTGAAGCAAAAGGAAATTGGGATGAGCTAGTGAAGAAATTTCTTTTGAAGTTCTTTCCCATAAGCAAGGTCCAAGACTTAAGGAGGCAAGTGCTCACTTTCAAGCAAGGAGAGGATGAAGGAATTGATGAAGCATGGGACCGTTTTAATGAACTACTTGAGCGAGGCCCGAACTTGGGATTTTCCGGTGACTTGATGTTGCATACCTTTTATTTTTCACTAACCCCTAACTCGTCTCGTTTTGTAAGCATGTGTGCAGGCGGTGATATAATGGATAAAACAATTAGTGAAGCCGCACAAATCTTACAAAGGATAAGCAATGGACAAAGAACAATACGAGATTGGCAAAGATGTTGTCGAGAGGAGTAAAATGACAAAATCAAGCCCAAGGTGCTTGCTGAAATTTCTGAAAAAGATGAACCGAAGGTCAAGGAAGATGAACCGACCATACAAGAAAGTGAAGATCCACTTCCCAAGGTAAGAGACGTCATTTCGGATGTTAAAAATGTTGAAACTAACATGAATGTAGGCCGAAGTATGTGGAATGCTAGACCATTGGCGGAGTTCAAGCAATCCGGTTGGGTTCAAGTTGATTTCGCCCCACTAATCAACTACCGAAGGAAGGAGGAACGCCGACACGTTGCCAAACTAAATGAAGATATATTTGATCAAGAGATGAGTGGAGATTCGATCCAAAAGATGTTTGAAGAAGAAAGAGAAGAAGGAGATGAAGGATGGATCGACCGGTTTGACAACTCAAAGATTTATGATGAAGGAAGAAAAGAGTATAACCGTGATGAGCCTAGTGACTCAAAGGATAAATGGGAGGAGATAGGACTCAATCTAGATGATAGCTTGTGTGCTATTGAAGCCTACACACTAGCAAATCAAGACATGGAAGTACTCAAGGATGAAGGAAAGAGTGAATCAACAATGAGCGATCTTGACGACATGTGGTACATGGAAGATAAAGAAAGCAACATACAAGTATTTGAAGATGAAGATCTGGTTGATAAAGAAGACTTCAAAGAAGAGATGAATGCGTACATAGTTGAAGGATTACATGTTCCTCATGATGAGTTGAAGAAATTGCAAGATGGTGATGAAGAGGCAACTACACTTGTTGAGATCGATTCGCCTTCAACACCGCTTGATGAACCAAATATCACTCTTGTTGAAAAATCTCTAAGGCCAAGGTACGCGCTGAAATCTCAAGATATTATTAGTATTGATGTTGATAAATTCAAATACTCATGCTCAACCAATAGTATGAATGATAGTTTAATGTCTATGCCTTGCTCCAATAGTGATCATGTTGATAGGCTAGATTTTCTTGAGAATGAAAAAGAGGAAACATTTATTTTTGATCCAATTAATCTCACACCTAAACAACCTTTGCCTAATGATGAGCTAAGTGCTATGCATGAAACATATGCTTCTTTTATTTACACCTTGACTTGTTGCTACAATTCACACGTGGTGTTAATTATGGACGCGTATGTTTACAATAAGTTTTGTAAATATCGATCATGCTTTGCGCTTGGTTGAGCTAATGACCTTAAAGAATCATATGTCGGCAAAGGCCCGATTTTCACTAACCATGTAGGCAAGGCTTGAATAATGAAAAAAAAAGAAGTCATGCCTAAAAGAGTTGCAAGATAAATCATCAACCTCTCCGAATCCCGCGATGGATGCTGCTGTCTTCATCAATTTGAGAGCTTGTTCAGAGGTGTACAAATGAAGAAAATGAGATATTCAGAAGCTCCATCAAATTACCATTCCAACGCATCAAGAACCAACAAGTTTGAAGACCCGTTCAAGGAGTTATGGAGGAAACATTGAGCGTTGCGCGTTCTGAAATTTCTGGACAGATTTCATCGCCGAAGTAAAACGGACGTAACTCTCTTGTCCGGAGTCCGATTTGAGCAAATAAAGACTCGTTGGAAAGGAAATTTTGTGCACTGTGCAATGGAGTAGAGCTTGAGTATACTTTCTGTTCTGGACATTAAAAAAATTCATGGAGTGAAGGCAGCACCGAAGGATGATAAAGAAGGAGATAACGATGAAACAAAAGGATGCTTTGGGCAAGTCTTCTATAAGTGATCAAGCACAACATGGGAAGTAAATTAAAGCTGCATTGGTACCTTTTCTTCTTGCATGAAGGGCCATGGCTATGCAACGAAAAGAAGGTATGTGAGAAAGTCGAGCTCTATGACTTTAAATGAAGCGCTTTTCGGGAGGCAACCCGTTTCTTTATATTTTTACTACTTTCTTAGAGAGAATAAAAAATGGCACCATCTTATGATGATCAACTTGTGGTTATTAATCTAAGTTTAGATTTCCTTTTTAGAACCACCATCATGTTCATGCTCATATTTATTTATTTGCATGCATTGCATTTTGTTGTCCTCGTGATGTTTCTTTGTGTATACATGTTTTGCACATAGTTGGCTTGATTGTTTTATATACTTAATGATGTATGCTTCAGTTTCCATGTTAATGCTTCATAGGACCCTATGGGTATTTTCCTTTTGTGATCTTGTGTAAACGTGGTGTTTAAACATGATTGCGGACCATCATCGTTAAGTTCGATAAACCTAGCTAGCTTTTCATATGTTTTCATGTTGCTTTGGTTAGTTTATAAGCTTTGCAATGCGCTTAATTTTTCTTGTGCTATAAGAGTTATTGATTTAAGGATAGACATGGTGTTTTAACCATTGATAAATAAACCTTTATGGCTATGGAGAAATTCGGCAACCTAGTTGTAAACTTGGTGTTTAGAACTAGGTGAAAACATTGTCTTTGTTTATATGCTTTCCTATCATGTGCATACACACCTTGCACCACGTACACTCATTAGGTTTTTATTCCTCATTAAACTAATTATGCCACAAGTTAAGAATCTTAGGAGACATTGTTGGATTGTTGGCAATTCTATCTACTCCCAATCGTCACCTTGGGGGTAGAATGTGCGTTTAAAACGTCTTACAGGCAAGATAAAGACTCTCACTACAAGGAAATTGAAGGATGGCTACGAAGTGCTTTTTCTTCTTCTTCCATGACTAGCAAAATGCTAAGCATGGGGGAGACCCTGAATCTTCAACATGGAAGTGCAACATGACACTCTAGATAGAATGATAAAGATCGTTAACATCTCCGGATCAATGCGCAAGAAGCCACCAATCTCATCAAACTTCTGCATGGTCTCGAAGGAAAAACAATGGATATTTTTGGATATTTAGAAGCCCCATGAAGTTACGATTCCAACAAATCAAGAATCAAGACAATCGGAGGTTCCTACAAGCGGTTATGCCCGAATCACCGAGTGCAACACGTCCTGAAATCAGTTTTGGACAGCACACAGTGCTGAAGTAAAATGGACATAGCTCCCTTGTTTGAACTCCGTTTTCGATGAATGACCACACGTTGGAAAGGTAATTTCATAAACTTTTCAATAGAGATATATTTCGATATATGTTCTATTCTGGACAGAGGGGGAAATCCATGAAAAAGAGACAACAAGGAGATGATGAGAACAAGAAAAAGGAGACGGTGATGACAACATTGAAGAGAAGGGCGACCAATGACTCCATTAAGCATACAAGATTAAATTTAGAAGTTTAGGAGCGTTGATAAATAAAGATAAAAGCAAAATCCACATCGATACATGAAGAAGGCAACAAAGAACTACAAAGGATGGTAACATCTCCATGGACCTTCTCTTTTCCAAACACAAATGCTAGTAAGTATGCCTTCAACCTCAACTAGGTGCAACCTTTTGTTTTTCTCTTCAAACAATAACATGGCTACTAGGAGGACAACCTAGGTTTCTTTTTACTTTCAATAGATAAGCATGACCATGTGTTCACCTCGATGTTCTATATTGCCTATGCTTACGGAAAGATGATGAAAGTTGCCGCTTTGTTTTACCTACATGAAGTTATACATGTCTTGGCTAATTGCTCTCTATAATATGATCTGAAATTAATTTAAATACCGGCTCTTTTATTTGTGGAGGTGAAATGACTATGCTTTAGACCCACATACATATCTTTGCTCTTTGATTTAAGTTTATGGATAGCCGGATAACTTGTTGTTTTTATGAAAACTTAACTTTTATGCTATCTACATATTTGTGATGCTCTTGCAAAGTTCTACCTACCAAAGCCATATACATATATGTTTTATGATAACAAAACCCGTAGATTGCAAACATATGTTTTGATGAGTTGGATTAGGATTGATTTCTATGGTTCGAGACTAAGAAGTTGGTCATTCCTTTGTGTAACTTTTTCATGCTAGCCTTTTGTCCATGCATTGTGGGTTTTCACATCGAAAATTTCACAAACTTCGCTGGGCATCCACCCTAAACCAAAAACATCTTTTTGTGATCACCTCCTTGTCCACAACCCAATTTGAGTATGGAGTAAAATTCTCGATGGAGATTCAAATATTCCGCAAGATTATGGAATTTATACTTACTTTAGCGATCATTTCCCCTCTCTTTTATGCTCGAGGACGAGCATCGTTCAAGCATGGGGGAGGAGTCATTCTCTGACACAAATGCTATGTAAGTATTATGTTGCAAAAAGTTTTGAGGAGCAAAAGAAAAAAAAAAGAATAAAAATGAAAAATGAAAAATGAAAAAAAAAATATGATGAGAAGAAAAGAAAAGTAAGAAAAATAGGAAGAATAAAGTGAAAAAAAAAGAAAGAAAGGGAGAAAAATGAGAAAGAAATAGAATAAAAATAAAGAAAAAAATAAAGATGCTCCTCGGTTCTTTTTGCTTCATAAGTTCTCAAGTGCCTTGATGACACATCCATACTCAAATTTTCCAACCATGTGCAATCCGATAACGAGGACTTCACTCGTGCCTCGGGATCATCCATTTGCCACTTGCACATGTCCACTTATCTAAATGTGTGTTTCATCCTTCTCTCTTTCCAACATTTATTTTCCATGGCCTTTTTGACGAGTATCGGTAATTGCAATAGACCTCTCTCTTAATTTGGCAATATTTCGGATGTATGCTTTGCTAGGATTGTTTTTAACCTTCCAAGCTCCACATAAGCCTTCCAATATCACATATGAGTAGAGTATGTTGAAAATAATCTAGTATAGGCTTGAGTGACTTGATGAGATGAGTTCCATGAGCTCTTGCAAGAGATTTTCACTTATGTTGGATATGCATCTTTTTAAAAATCTTCCATGTGACAAGGTAATGGTTTGAAGTTCACTTAAGTTTGAGAGCATCGTGTTAAATGTGGCTTGTTCTTCATTGTTAGTCTATCTTCCATAATGAAAAAGAAGTCGGTCACAACTTGAACTTTAAAAATAAATTCTTAAGACCAGAGCAATTTGTCTCGTCATGAATGACTAAGTGCGGGGACAACATTGGAAGGCAACACCGATTTCCCTTTTAAGCAAGGATTACTTACTCGAGGACGAGCAAGGTTTAAGCATGGGGGAGATGTTGACGGTGAATTTCCGTCAACCTAGAGTACTTGTTATACGGTGGTTTCGATTATAATTTGCAACTAACCGGCCACTAGGCATACTAATGATATAACAAGTTCACACTTGCATGTCGATTTTGGAGTTTCTTGTTTACGCGGGAAATCTACGCTAAAGAGGAGACTTTCGGGATAAGTTCACCAAGTACTTTGGAAGAAGATCATGAAGCCCGACAAGAGTCAAGACACGCGATGAACATGACTCCAAATGACTCGAGGACCGAAGCGTCAACGTGCAAATCTTCGGGGACTCAACCGGAAAACGGCGAAGCTTGCATAGCAAGGATTCAAGCCTTAACCATGAAGGAAACGACGTCAAAGGCCCACATGCAAGTGCACACGAATAAGGGATCACGCGAGAAGCAACCGGGAGGAAACCGGGGCCGAACCGGGGCCGAAATGGGCACGGGCCGGCCGGCTGGGCCGACCGGCCCAGCCCCCACTCCGGGGTCGGTTCGGTCCCCCCTTTGCCCTAGGTGTTCGTCTATTTATTGCCTCCGCCGCCGTCGGCCGCCACATCGAACAAATCATCCTACCAACACCAATCACCGAGAAAACCGCCGCCGCAAGATGAGGGACGAGAGTTAGATGAGCTCGTCGCAAGGATCAACGCCGGCGGAGAGAAGGAAGCAAGAGGAGGACTCCAAGCCGGCGGCCTACGGGTGTTCCCAAGCTCCATCGCCGCCATCTTCATCGACGACGTTCTCGGAGTCTCCATCACCCCTATGTGCTTCAATCCGTGTAAGATGATGGGGTAATGTCTCCGTTCATCCCTAGGATTAGATGGATACATGCTATGTGATCGCTACTTGATTCATGGTTTCAATCTATTGTTTTCATGTTGATGATGCTTTGATGATTAAGGTAGGCCACCGTGTTTTTCGGGCGTATGATATCCGCTACTCCCATAGATTTCATCAACATATCGTGTCCATTATAGGTCTAGTCATGAATACCTTCGCGTAGTGATAGTACGAGAGGAGGGAAAGGGCGAAACCGTGGTCACAACCCCCGGTAGATTGGTTTACTGCTTTCGTGTAGTAGATGCATACCATGTTATCCTAGATCCTAGGGAGGGAACGCTTATGTATCTTAACCTCTCTCTCTTGTGTTCACCCTTTACCATATAGTTTAACCCTATATTTGTTTGATCAACTTAACTTAGATTAACTTAGGTTAGATTGTCTTTACTTTCGGATTAATACTCTCTTTAAAGGTTTCCCTAGTCAACTAGATTAGTATTTGGTTAAGCGCTAGTAATCCCCTTGCTCGCGGATTGACAAGAACCTTGGGAATCCCGTGGTGAAAAAGGTGTAGGTTCGTACTCTTGCGGATCGTAGGTGGATACTAGTTTTATCCGTCAACACAAAGTCACGCAAGGAAAAGGAAAGCAAACTTATAAAAGGCAAATGTTGCGAGAACGATCAGTTTGGTTACACATCGCTCAGTGCAGCTAAATGATCAAATATTTGGCGATTACATTGGAGGCATTTGATATCATTTGGCAGATATCCTCCATCTATTCCTGGTAATCTTTCTGGGCATTGGATAGGACGGTGAGTTCTGCTTCGCATTGATTCACTTCAGTTATAGCCGATGATGCTTCCTCCTGAGTTTTCTCTATCAAAGCGGGAAGTTCGGCTATTTTCTTGCCATCGGCTTCTATTTTGGCACACAAATCTTTCGGCTCTCCGCCTCCAATGCGGCCTTTCGGCAACCTTCGGTTCGCGAGCGGCATTGCAAATTGGCCGGCGTTCCCTTGTGAGTCTCGGTTTGGGATTGTGCTCCTTTCACGGCTCCGTTCGGCTTTGGCTTTCTTTTGCTCAACGAGTTGGTCGAGTAGACACATTCCTCAAGGCTCGCCTTATGGCCACATAATGAATATCCAAATCGAGACGGGATCCAATGAAGTATTGATGTCCTCGGGAAGTTCTTGGGCGATGGGCCCAAGCATTCCTTCAAAATAGTCGAGATCTACGATTTGGTCTCGAGCATCTTTCTCTAGCCGGGCAAAGATTTCTTTGAGCATTGTTTGGACTTCCTCTGGTAGGGCTTGAGTTCCTCTTTCTCTTGTTTCGGCGGCTATATTATCCTCCACTAATGAGCTTGATGATGAAGGAATTTGATCCGAAAGGGTAACATTTCCGAATCAAGAGTGGTTCATTGAAATTAGAGAAGATAACGAGTTAAGTGCATCCGCTTACCTCATGCTCGACTTCTGAACCGGGGCAAGGTTTTGTTCGGTTTCGGGGGGGTATCTCTTGAGCCATTGGTGAAAGAGGAGCCTCGATGAGCTCTTGGAGAAGCCGAGGCTTCGTTTGAGAAGGTCTTTGGTACAATCTACGGCATATCCGAAGCTTACGGTCGGAGAGGAGGTGGATTTACCTCTGTTGTGGTTGGGTTTTCTGCATGGCCAATAGGGGACCGAGCTCTTAAAGGACCGGAAGCCTCTCGGTTGGATTGAAGGGTTCATCTCTCGGTGAAGCCGGTGCCTCCGATTGAGCAAGAGGTGATTGGGTTTCGATGAGGATGAGATCTCCACTTGGGCGGATGGTTCGGCTCTTGGTGGGCTTGCACGTTGAGGATCGGGGATATCCACGGGATGATTCATCAATGTTTCTTCGAGAATATTAGATTAAGGGTAAATTCCGGTGTTAATCTTTGAGAAAAGGTGATAAAGATCATACCGGTAAATGAAGCATTAGCGAGGTTACGAAGGTCGAAGGTCTTTGGATTCTAGTACGAAATTACACAAGATGAAATTTATCGGTAAAGAGTAACCTTGTGATCAAGAAAGAGGGAGTTTTACCTCAACAAGGACTTTCTTGGTGGTTCTTTTCCTCTTGGCGGAATTTGGAGGTGCAATCGGAGACGGGCCTTTCCTCTTGTCGGCGGTGGCTTTGGGCGAGTTGGGTCGATTGTAGCATACCGGCCATCGGTTGAGCCAAAGTTGGGGATTTAAATCCCGGAGCTGAGATTGGATATCTTGCATTATAAGCAATTGTCCTAGCTCGAGGGGCGAGCCTTTGTATTACGCGAGAAAATTCATGGTTAGTAAAAGAAATGGCACATGCAGAGAAAGGTCATGATATTACCTGCGAAGTTGGCTGAAAATCAAGCATCAACTCTAAACAAAATGAGTGCAACGGCTCACTTGAAAATATGATCATGAAATTCTTGCCACCAAGAGTTGAAGGTGGGATGAGCTATTGTTGTGGGTGTGAAAGGCCGGTGTAAATAGTTGGGCTGCATTCATACCGAAAAACCCTTCGGATTGAGCAATCTCTTTAATTTCTTCTCCGGGTTTGAGGAATTCATGAAGAAATAGCCTTGGAGGCATCCGGCCACATCCGAGCGTCGGGCTACCATATTTGGGCGATAGTATTCATAAGTGCTCGTGATTTAACCTCCCTCCACAAAATTCAACCGGCAAAGAACATGGATGGATAAAAATGTTAAAGATCTCTAGGAACCTTCCATCTTGGCGTCCGGTCTCAAAGGAGAATTCGCGGGGGGAGGGTTAAATTGTCATTATCAAGATAAGGAAGCCAAAGAGGGTTGGGGAAGCCCTTGAAAAAGAGCTCGAAAAGCTGGCTGACATTCTGATTGATGGAAATAGTTGAAGCGACCTCTCCATAGGTTTGGCATCCTCTGGTGATCCGAGGTTCCCCTTCATGATAGCCTGGATGAAGGGAAAAACCGGTTGTTGAGGTCAATGCCAACAATCTGGTGCATGTGCAGTTGCAGCCACATCTGTACAAACCACCAAGGGCCGTTGACACATGCTATCTTCTGGCCGGTATACATTTGGGTGACAGTCTGATGAAGCATGTGGTATACACTACCCAGGAGGTATTTTCCAAGAGGAATGCGTTTACCACCAGCCAACTGAGTAGCCATTACAATGTGATTCAGAGTGGGCTCATTGGCTTTACCACAGAAAATAAATCTGCACAACCACATGTTCAGGAATGCTCTATACTCAACGTCACCCAGGGGACCGTCCTTCATGTGTTTCTGGATATATAATTTATATCCACTTCCTGGTTTCACCCCTGTTTGTCTTGTGGAGCCTTTGTAGTCCCAGGGCTACACGGATCCCGAAACATCAAGGTTGGTAATCATGTAGACATCGGCCGAGTTGGGGACATCGGGCCGTGACCAAAAAGGAACGCATTGACACCATTTGACCAAAAGTGACAAGCCGCTATCAAAAGGTCTACATTCTTCGGGGTCTCGGCCAAAGAAAGCTCCAAACATTGAGCAATGCGGAGGTCTGTCCCAAGATTGGGTCTTGGCACCGTTATCCGCAAGCACCCTTTTGTACCGGTTTCTCCGGCCCGCAATTAGGGGCAAGGGCCGATTCTTGAAAGCGTCTTGCCACAAGTGTTGACGGATAAAACTCGTATCCACCTACGATCCGCAAGCGTACGGACCTACACCTTTTTCACCACGGGATTCCCAAGGTTCTTGTCAATCCGTGGAGCAAGGGGATTACTAGCGCTTAACCAAGTACTAATCTAGTTGAATGGAAAACCTTTGAAAGAGAGTATTAATCTAAAAGTAAAGACAATCTAACATAAGTTAATCTAAGTTAAGTTGATCAAACAAATCTAGGGTTAAACTAGATGGTAAAGGGGTGAACACAAGAGAGTGAGTAAGAAAGATAAGCATTCCCTCCCTAGGATCTAGGATAACATGGTATGCATCTACTACACGAAAGCGGTAAACCAATCTACCGGGGGTTGTGACCACGGTTTCGCCCTTTCCCTCCTCTCGTACTGTCACTACGCGAAGGTATTCGTGACTAGACCTATGATGGACACGGTATGTTGATGGAATCTATGGGAGTAGCGGATATCATACGCCCGAAAAACACGGTGGCCTACCTTAATCATCAAAGTATCATCAACATGAAAACAATAGATTGAAACCACGAATCAAGTAGCGATCACATAGCATGTATCCATCTAATCCTAGGGATGAACGGAGACATTACCCCATCATCTTACACAGATTGAAGCACATAGGGGTGATGGAGACTCCGGAGAACGTCGTCGATGAAGATGGCGGCGATGGAGCTTGGGACCACCCCTAGGCCAGCGGCTTGGAGTCCTCCTCTTGCTTCCTTCTCTCCGCCGGCGTTGATCCTTGCGACGAGCTCATCTAACTCTCTCCCTCATCTTGGGGCGGCGGTTTTCTGGTGATTGGCGTCGGTAGGATGATTTGTTCGATGGGTCAACCTCTTGGGGCGCCTAGGGGGTTGTATTTATGTCCTTGGGGTGCCTTGGGGCGTGCTCCACCTTGCCATGCACGAGATCCTCCTTGGGAGAGAAGCAAACTTGGTTTCCATAAATCAGCCTCGTCCAGATTTTCCTGATTCGCAGTCCTTCCTTGCCAGCGCAATATCTCCCACGTCCGGACTCCAAATAATGCAAATTCGGTGTCCAGGTTGTGTGCCACGAAATTATCTTCAACTTTGTTATTCATTTCTTTCCTTAAAAATGAAGATAAGATATCCAAATCGGCCTTGGAAGATAATCTGTTCTGATTTCGGACTGACTGCGCAGCAGGGATTTCGGGGGCTATATCTCCTAGCTCCCTTATCCGAATTGGGCCTTCCACATGTCCAAATCGAAGGTATCATCGAGGCCCACAACTTTGGTAGTCAAACTTTTGCCATTAAAGGCCGTTTAAGTCTCCGAATCTGTACCGAAAGATCATGCTGTCCTGAGCTGCGAGAATATCTCTCGGGCTGAGTTGATCTCGTTGGTAAACATCCAAGTCCCCGGAGTTTTGCGTGTTGATGCTTCGGTCTTTGGGTTGTTTGGAGTCTCGTTCACTTCGTGTCTTGACTTATGACGGGCTTCATGATCTTCTCTTGAAGTGCTTGATGAACTTATCCCGAAAGTCTCCTCTTTAACGTTAATTTCCTGCGTAAACAACAAACTCCAAAATCGACATGCAAGTGTGAACTTGTTATATCATTAGTATGCCTAGTGGCCGGTTAGTTGAAAATCATAATCGAAACCAATGTATAACAGGTACTCTAGGTTGACGGAAATTCACCGTCAACAACAAGGAAGGCTTAGATAAAGGCTGCTTTGAAGGGGATTCTCTGGGATTCGGCTGCGATAAACTCGTGGGGATCGAAATTCCCACTGGACCAAGGAAGTAAGACGTCGAATTGGCTTCAGTACGGATTAAAAGTTCGGTGGAGAGCTCCTGTTGAGAGAAGGCGGAAAAGAAATCTCAGGTAGCAATCGAAAAGTTAGTGCCGAATGAAGCTTACAGGATGGAATTTACCTGGGCGGCTTGATTTTGACCTGCCATTGGAGACTTGAGCTTGGGGAAAAGATGACCTAGGGTTTGGATCTGGACGGAGGCTCCGATGGATTGCGGGGAGAGAGAATAGGTGTTGAACAGATTCAATTTGAAGATGTTGGCAATCGGAGTCAATTTCGGAATAAAATCACTTTTATCCCGTAATTGAAGGGGCATATGTTAACACCAAAATTTGGCACGGGAAGGAGTCTGGATTATGGGCCCGGCTTGGTGAAAGAATCCGTCCGGAAGAAGGAAGGTTTATACGTAAAGATTCAAGCAAAGGAACTCGCGGTCGGCGGTTGGCTTCCGTTCGGCAAGGAATCTGTTTGCGGCGATTTCGTAGGATTGCGTGATGACGTGGCCCGAGCAGAAAGGACGAATGGATGGATAAGCGATCGCACTTAGAGATAAATTAGGTATCAAATATTGTGCTCATAGTCCATTCGAAGTCATGCCATGACAGGGTATATATATAGACCCTGGTTGTATGTAATTGTATCAAGAAACATTCTCAATACAAACCGGCTTTACGCCAAACCCTTGAGTCCTTTGTCGTGTCGTCGAGTTCTTCGAGAGGGTTCATTCGATCCGTCGACCTCCGTGAGTACCGGCAACCTTGTATCATGTCTAGTATCATGCGGTGGATTTAGATCGTGATGCAAGTAGTCTTGTTACCATGCTTAGTATCATGCGGTAGATTTAAGCTTGGTTCAAGAAGGTTTCTTGTTATATCACGAGCCATGCGGTGGGCTAAGATCTAGCTTGGAGCTAGTTATCGGCTCTATTGGATTTTCGCAAGATCCATTAGATTCATTAAGTTATCTCGTGTTGCTTTGAGTTTTACTTTATGTTTAAATTCATGTAACACATCTTTGCCCAATCTAGATTGGTTTGAATCAGCTTTGTTTCTTTCTGATCCTAATGTGATTCGAGTTCGTATCCTTGGCTTAAATAGCACGTGGATCACATTTTCCCTAATAGCCGAAACCGAATCGATCTAGATTGTTACGTGTTGCGGGTTCAAGCTTGTCAAATCTTGTATAAATCTTGAAAGAACCGGGTATCATGCGGTAGATGCAGGTTTTTGGGTTGTTTTGGAGCTAATCATCCGGTGGATTAGATTTCGATTCAATCTGATAGATTTATCTTCTTTGGTAATGTTTGTTCCTTCTTCATGTACCCTGATTCGGCTGTTCAGCCGTATTCGGTTATGCTTTCACGAGTGAAACATGTTTATAAGTTATGCTTTAAATATTGCATGCTTTTAGCTTTCCATATATAGATTGTATCATGCGGTGGATAGATCTATTCGTGGTTAGTGGTGTGATTTTCAAACAAGTTGTATCATGCGGTGGATAGATTTGTTTGACATCATGCTTGACGGGTTTTAAAGTACCTAGACATGCGGTAGACTAGTGCTTTGGGCCTATGCGTGCTTGTTTATTACATGTTTATGATCATGCTTTACTTCATTTATTGTTTATTGTTATTTATCATGGAGAATCGGTCATGGCTTCATGCACGTGCAATTTTATCTAAATAAAGACCGATCCTTCGTAATGCTTACATCATACGTTCGTGTCGGGGACAGCCCTGAGGGTCCCCTGAAAACAACTGGGGAAATCCCGCTTAAAACTTACAAAAAACCAAAGCTAAACGCATCTCGCTTAAGCGCACACACGGGACACGGCCCACGCTGCGGTGGCCCCCGCAGCCCACCAAGGCGGCCCACTCAAAGGTCCACTCGAGCGGGCTCCACCTCGTTCGAGGGTACACGCCTCCCCTCGAGCGGGCTCCGCCTCGCTCGAGGGTACACGCCTCCCTCGAGCAGGCTCCGCTTCGCTCGAGGCTCCTCCGCACGCGCACGCCCGTTCCCGCACGCGGGTACGGGCATTTAATGCTCGACAACGGCGGGCGACGCCATCATGCGCCACGGAACTCACGCCCCGGCCCCGTTGCGCCAACTCCCTAGGGGGAACCCATCCCCGCCACCGTGGGGGCCGTGCAACATGGCCGGTGTCGGCCCGTGACGCCGCACCGCCTACTCCCGTATGGCTAACGTGCCGAGCCCCTCGAAGGGGGGCCGGCCACACTCTCGAAATGCTTTCTCGTGACCTTGCGGGGACAGGTCGTGACGCTAGGTCGGCAGGGGCGCCATCCCCGCCACCGTTGGTGCGGGCGGTCGCCCCGTGCGTACAACGCCACGCCGAGCACCTTGTGGTAACGGCCTCGACGGCCGCGAGGCATGCGGGAACGGGACGACGCCACGCCCGCCACCGTATCCCGTACGGATCGTCGCCGACAACCTCCTCGAGCCCGCTCGGGGACATCACGGCCGACCACCGCGCCCCTACCCTCGAAGCTACCCTTTGTTCGGGTACGGGGATAAGCCATGATGGCCGGATCGCGGCAAGGACCGTCAAGGCGGCCGCCCACTCTACGGCGTTGCACACCATACTCCCCCATGTAGGCCGAATAGTGCGGCATACTTGTAATTCACCCTCTCCTTGGCCTATAAAAGGAAGGTGAACTCCCCCGCCGCAGGGGACACGGGACACAAGACGGAAGACAACGGACACCATACGACACCACACTCACACTCCAATTCTCCCACAACATCTTCGACCACTTCACCGGGGACTTGGAGGTCACGCCTTCTCTCCCGCCTTGCTTGTAGCCGCCCCACTATAGGCACTGCGGTGCCGAGCAATATAGTGCCCCGAGCACACCACCGGCCGGGACGTACGGCCCCCGGCGGAACCGGGAGAAATCTTGTGTCCTTAGTTGCTTAGCATCGACCATTGAGGGATAGACCTTGGCGCTTATTGCGGTTAGTGTCGGACCACATTCCGCACCGACAGTTGGCGCCCACCGTGGGGCACACGAGCGCTAAAAGGTCAAATCCACCGTCAACTCCTTCCATGGTGATTCGCACCGAGTACAACGGTACACGCTACTCCATGGGCAGCTCAGACCCCCTCCCCGCTGGGTTCGAAATCCAGTTCGGGGGCACCGAACTTTCCGTTGACGCGAAATGTGCACCTAGCGCCAAACACACGGCAAGCCGAACAAGGCCGGCTTCACACGTGCGAGAGATCACAAGACGTGCCGGTCAATTTTTTTTCCGAAAATTAACAAAAGATAAAGTAGTTAAATTCCAAAACTTGGAACTTGCCGGGTGGTACCAGGCAGGTTCCATATTTGCGGCTACAAAGCCGGATGAGATAACATATAGCTATAGAAAGCTATCTGTGGCAAACCGAAACCATTCGGGAGCTTAAAGAAGGAAAAAGTAACATAGCCGAATGGATGACGCAAGCATGACGATGATCGGTCTTTGTTTGGACAAAGAGGCATGTGCGCAAGACCGCGACCAATCCTCATGGTAATCAACATTAAATAAATAAATGAAGTAAAGCGCGAGCATAAATATGTAATAAACAAGCATGCATATATTCCAAAGCACTAGTCTACCGCATGTCTAGGTACTTCAAAACCCGTCGGGTACGACACCAAGCAAATCTATCCACCGCATGATACAACTTGCTTGGGATCATACCACTTTCCACAAATAGATCTACCCACCGCATGATACAATCTAAATATGGAAAGCTAAAAGCGTACACTATTTAAAACACAAATTACACACGTGTTTTACTCATGAAGAACATAATCGAACACAGCTGAACAGCCGATTCGGGATCCATGAAGAAGGAACGAACATTACCAAGTAAGATAAATCTATCAGATTGATTTGAAAATCTAATCCACCGGATGACTAGCTCCAAAACAACCCAAAAACCTGCATCTACCGCGTGATACTCGGTTCTTTCAAGATTTATACAAATGTTGGCAAGCTTGAACCCGCAACACGTGACAACCTAGATCGATTCGGTTTCGGCTATCGAGGAGCACGTGATCCACGTATTAAAATAGTCAAAGGTTCGAACTTGACTCGCATAAGGATCACCAAAAGGTATAAAGCCGATCCAAACCCGTCTAGATTGGGCAAAAAGGTGTTACACGAATTTAGACATAAAGCAAAACTCAAAGCAACACGGGGTAACTTAATGAATCTATTGAACCTTGCCAAAATTCAATAGAGCCGATAACTAGCTTCAAGCTAGATCTTAGCCTACCGCGTGGCTCATGACCTAACAAGAAACCTTCTTGAACCGAGCTTGGATCTACCGCATGACACTAAGCATGGTAACAAGACTACTTGCATCAGATCTAAATCCACCGCATGATACTAGATATGATACAAGGTTTCCGTACTCACGGAGGTCGACGGATCGATGAACCCTCTCGAAGAACTTGACGACACGACAAATGGACTCTAGGGTTTGGCGTAAGGCCGGTTTGTATTGAGAATGATTTCGTTTTTTACATACATTCGGGGCTCATATTTATACCCCGCCAAGTACAATCTCGAATGGATTTGATACCTAATTTATCTCTAAGCCCGATCGCCTATCCATCCATTCGTCCTCTCCGCTTGAGCCACGTCACCGCACAATCCCACAAAATCGGCTCAACCGTTCCTTTGCTGAACGGAAACGGATAGCCGACCGCGGATTTTTCGCCGAACGCATCCGAAGAAACCTTCCTTCCACCGGACGGATTTCTCACCGAGTTAGACCCACAAGTCGGACTCCTTACCAAATTTTGGTGTTAACACATGCCCCTTCAATTACGGGATAAAAGTGATTTTTATTCGGAATTGACTCCGACCACCAACGTCTTCAAATCGAATCGTTTAACACCTGTTCTCTCTCTTCGCAATCCGCGGGAATCTTTGTCTAGATCCAAACCCCGGATCCCCTTGTTACGAGCTCGAATCCCCAATGGCGGCTCAAAATCAAGCCGCTCGGGTAAAATCCTCTTCCATAAGCTTCATTCGGCACTTAGATTTTCAATTTTTTACCCGAGATCTCTTCTCCGCTTTCCTTAAGGAGCTTTCCACCGAGCTTTTGATTCGCACCGAGGCCAATTCAAGATCCTACTACCTTGGTCCGTGGGCGCTTCGATCCTCGAGAATTTATCGCGGCTCGAATCCCGAAGGATCCCCTTTAAAGCGGCTCGACTACACCTCCTCGGTGGCACGATTCTTTCAAGAAGCGGCCCTTGCCCCCAATCGCGAGGTGGAAAAATTGGTACCGAGAGGATCCTTGCGGATAAGAGTGCCGGGACCCGAATTTGGGATACCCTCCGCATTGCTCAATGCTTGGAATTATCTTTGGCCGAGACCCCCAAGAACGAAGACCTTTTGATAGCGGCTTGTCACTTACGGTCAAATGGCGTCAATGCCTTCCTCTTTGGTCATGGCCCGATGTCCCCAACTCTGGCCGATGTGTACATGATTACCGGCCTTGACATTATAGGCTCTGTTCGTCTGCGGGATTTCAAAGGTTCCTCCGGACAAACGGGGGTGAAACCGGGGAGTGGATACAAGAATTATATCCTGAGTCACATGAAGGACGGCCCCCTTGGTGAAGTTGAATACAGGGCGTTTCTGAACATGTGGCTATGCAGGTTCATCTTTTGTGGTAAAGCCAATGAGCCTACCCTAAATCATATTGCAATGGCTTCACACCTAGCCAATGGCAATCGCTTCCCTCTTGGGAAATACCTCCTAGGCAGTGTGTACCACATGCTTCATCAAACTGTCACCCAGATGTACACGAGCCAAAAGATAGCATGTGTCAACGGTCCCTGGTGGTTTGTCCAAATGTGGCTGCAACTGCACATGCATCAGATTGTTGGTGTTGACTTGAACACCGGCTCTTCCCTTCATCCAATCATCATGAAGGGGAACCCCAAGCCACCGAGAGGATGCCGGACTTATGGAGAAGGCTTCTTAACCGTCCTCATCAAGCGAGAATGTCGGCCCGGCTCTTCGAGCTCTTCTTCAAAGGTTTCCAAAACCCTCTCTCGGCTCCCTTATTTGGACAATGACAATTTGACTCTCCCTTGTGAGTTCTCCTTCGAAACCGAACACCAAGATGGAAGATTCCCGGAGATCCTCAATATCATTATCCGCCCATGCATTCTGTAAACTTTGAATTCGGTGGAGGAAGGCCGAACCATAGTACTTACGAATATTATCGGCCCAACTTTGATGGCTCGGCAACTCGGATGTGGCCAGATGCCCCCAAGACTGTTTCTGCATGAATTCCTCAAGCCCAGAGAGGAAATCAAGGAACTTATTCAAACTAGCAGAGTTTTTCAATATGTATGCAGTCCTTCTGTTTACACCTGGCCTTTCATACCCACAACAGTGGCTCATCCCACCTTCAACTCCTGGTGGCAAGAATTCCATGATCACATCTTTAGTGAGCCTGTGCATTTGTTACGTGTAGCACCGATGCACGACTTTCAACCATCTTCGAGAGGTAATATGATTAATCCTTAAATCGGACATTTCCTACTCCAACCATGATCTTGATTTTATCTCTTTTGCCCACGAACACGATTGCACCGCCCCTTTGGCCGGGGAGATCGTTTACAATGCGAAGGAGGGCCCAATCTCGGCATTGGGATTCGGATCACCAACCCCGGCTCGGTTAATGGCTAGGTATGCCACAACGGATCCAACTGCGTCTAGCATTACCGCCGACGGGGAGGCAAGGCTTGTCTCTGATTGCTCCTCCGAATGCCAAGAGGAGAAGAACCATCAAGAAAGTCCTTGTTGAGGTAAAATTTTTTCCTTTCTTGATCACAGGATTACTCTTTTTCTGATAAATCACATCCCATGTATTTTCAGACTAGAACTCAGCAATCCTCGGCTTCAGAACCTGCCAATGCCCCATCCATTGGTATGACCTTTCTTGTCTTTTTCTTCGGGATGAACAACGGCATTCATTCCGATTTGGCATTTGCAGAAGAAACAATGGAGGATCAACTTGTGGACGTCCCAGTGTCTCAACAAGCAAGTCCACCCAGGGTTGAGCCACCTGTCCAAGTGGAAATCTCATCTTCATCAGGGACTCAATCACCCCCTGTTCAGACAGAAGCACCAAACTCGCCGGAGATAATCCAACCGAGCCATCAAGTCCTCCAAGGGCTCAATCACCCATTGGTCAAGCGAAACATCAACCCCAGCAGAGGTGAACCCATCTCCTCCTCAGCCCGAAGCTCTGAGTTGCCGAAGCTGCGGCGCCCCCTCACACGAAGCTTCGGCTTTGCACGGAACACCTCCTTCACCGGTGGACGCCCACGACAAAATCCTGCTCCAGTTCAGGAAATCAGACATGAGGTACTTATTTGCACTTAACCCTGCTACCTTTTACTTCCAACACTCCTGACTCAGCAATATTGCTTTCTTAGGACCAGGCCCCATCATCATCAAGTCCATCAATGGGGAACAATCCAGTTGCCGAGGCAAGGGAAGGGGTGCCTCAAACTTTGTCAGAGGAAGTGCTAGAAAAGCTCAAGGAGATTTTTGCCTGGCTGCAAAAAGATGCTCGAGACCAGTTCAAAGATCTTGATCCCTTTGAAGAAATGCTTGAACCCGTCAGCCAAGAACTCCCTGAGGACATCAATGCCTCGCTTGCATCAATCTCCGTGCGGAAATCCATTATGTGGCCATAAGACAAGCTGCGAGAAAGGTGTCCTCCCGCCCAGTTTGTTGAACGAGAAGAGGGCCCGAGCCGAACAAGCCATGAAGGGGGCACAATCTCAAACCGAAAGCCACAAAAATACATTTGCCAAGCGCAAGCTTCTCGTGAATTGAAGGTCGCCGGAAAAGCCGCCTTGGAGGCGGGCGAGAAGCTTTGTCGGCTGAAATAGAGGCCGATGACAAGAAAATAGCCGAGCTCCCTGGATTGATAGAGAAGACCCAAGAGGAAGCAATATCGGCTGTGGCTAAGGTGAATCAATGTGATGCAGAACTTACCACCCTGTCCAGCGTCCAGAAAGATTATCAAGAGCGGATGGAAAGTTTTCGCCAAGCAACATCGAATGTCCGTAGTGTAATTGCGAAATATTTGAACATCTAGATGCTTCAATCGAGGTGTAACCGAATTGGTCGCTCTTGTAACATTTGTTCTTGCAATTTTATTTCTCTTTTCTTCTGCGCATCCTTAGATGCAACGGCGAACGATCCTTTCGGTAAAGAAATGCCAATACCCGAATGGCACTTTGACTCCTCTCGGTAGGAGCCGATCAACCGAATATGACTCGGCCCTAGAACTCCAAACGACCCGTCGGCGGAGCTGGTCAAGGAAACCTTTCCACCTTCCAATTTTCTTGGGATATGCGCCACGATCCGAGCCACGATGCGAGGTCACGATCTGTCTTGCCGGGCCTATAAATGAAAACCGTAGGTGCCCCTAGCTCTCCACCAAGCCTTTAGCTCTCAAATCTTTGCCAACCTCAAGCCTTCTTCTTTTCCAAACAGCGCAAATCCTAGAAGCATGGTGCGCGGCCTTAACCGACGCCGCGCCTCGCCGAGGCGGAGGGAAGCCGCGCCGGCGTGCGCGGAGGCAATGATCGTCAATTCCTATTTTACGGTTCATCTTTGACTTCCTTTTGTTTTGATGATCATCCTTTTTTCGGAGTTGATTCAATGGAATCCATCTCCCGCGCCGGCCGGTCGGCCCCTACGGACGACTCCTCGAGTCCGATGGTCACTCCCCCGTGCCCTACGAGGAACTCAACGCTCTCGCTTCAAGGCGGAATTGGAGGTGGCCCAGCGCGAGCTGGAGGAGGTCTCCAAAAAGGCTGGCATAGCCGAGTTGGAGTGGGAAGACCAGCGCAAGCAGCTGCTGGAGACCATCGACGGTACGGCCCTGACACCGCTCTTTGATCCAATCCGGCCTTTGATGCTAATCTCCCTTTTTCTTGCACTTTGCGGTCCGTGATGCGCGAGCTCAACCAGCTAAAGATGCTGGTGGAGCAATTGGCCGACAAGGTGAACGCCCGCGGAGACACGCCGGCGGAGCGCCTTCTTCGCGGTGGAGCACCGCGTGGACGAAGTAGCCACCCATGGCGTCCGCTTGGGCACCACCACGGGCACCGGCCGCCATGGCGACGCATGCGACGTCGACTACTCCACCGGGCCGCGCGGCTTCCGGGGCGGCGCGCCAGAAGACATCGAGGAGATCGAGCTCATCTTGGAGCGCCTCGATGGCCACGGCAACGCCATTGCCGAACTCACTCATCCCCAATGCGTGTCGAACGGGATCTTTGACTAGATTGTATTAGGGATGCTTGATATCGGCAATAATAAAGAACTTTTGAATTATGTGCCCACACTGCGATGATTTTCTTCATGTTTGCATCCGTGAATCTCATTCTTCCTTAAACGTATTCTGGAACTAGCTTGAGCCAAACACGCGAAAACAGATGCCCCTTGGCGCAAAATCCACAGAAGCTCCCTGAATCGGCAATCTGTAAGCACTGTTCAAGCGAAAACCCTTCGCATTCGGGAAGAAAACCCTGCCGTTTGGTATTCCAATAGTGCACGCCGGCCAGTCATCACTCCCAATGCACCCCCTCGGTCAATAAAATAGCCTGCTGAGATGCCCTGCAAATCCACTCACACACTCATCCATCACTTCTCATTTCCTCCCCGTCCTCGGAGGAAAAAACCCCAAGGCCATGGACAAAGGCAAGCAACCCCGGGAGAGCGGCGCTCGAAGAAACACACGATTCGAGAGTGAGTTTTCCTTTGATTTACTCCTTGTTTTCCCATATAATCTCGCGCTTTACCTCCTCTCTACCTTTCCTCTTCCGGCCTTGATTTGCTTCCGAAGAAATCATTGGGACCAAAGACATGCTGAATACGTCTCCTCCGATTCCTCCCTCGAAGCGAGAGGGTGCCACACACGAACGAGAGGACTAGCCATCGGTTGCGCCACCGCGTTCGGCACCTGGAGCACGACCTCGGGGACATCCTTGCTCATTGCCGGGCCGAGCGCGAGCGTGCGCATGGCTTTGGAGGCATTAGTGGGAGGTAAATGTTTCGACTCCTTCTTGACTTCGCGTCCACATCCGGATTCTTTGCCCCTAACGACCACTCCTCTGTTTCGGATGTCTGCGATAGGTATAATAACACGAAAGCGGCTTGGGACGGCTTGGTGGAGGCAGCCAATCACGGTCATCCCCATGCATTTCAAATTGCCGTCACGGTGGTCTTGGAGCAGGCGAAGAGGGAAGCGAGCCGAAGAAGCAAAGAAAAGATTGAATCATACTTTCGCTTCTTTCTCCGGGCCTTCGCTTCCCGCCTCCTCATAGTCCGGATCACCGGGGTTCTTTGGATGTAGACCTGCAAGCAGCAGTTGTAATGTAGTTTTGTGCTAAGGGCAATGCATCTAGGCACTGGTCGTCCCTTCTGTTTGTGAATTTTTGTTCTAAAGGCGGCCTCGCTCTTGAGCGCCGGCTATTCCTGTGTCAGGTGCATGTAACCCCACTGCTGGTGATCACCGATCGATTTCAATACTAGGATAATATTTCTTCAAATATCTCCCATTTATTGCAGCGAGAAAATTCTTCTCCTAGTAAAGTTTTCAATACGTATGCATTACCGGGGACGCATCGACCACGCGAAAGGGTCCTTCCCGGTTAGGGAACCATTTGCCGAATTCGCTGTATTTGGTTCCAATCGGCAATAGCGCTTTCCAAACCAAATCCCCTTACGCAAATTGCACGACTTTTACTCTCTTGTTATAATACTTGGCAACCGCGGCTTGTTCTTCTTGATGTTTTCCGGGGCCCCGAGACGGATCATGTGTAAATCCTCTAGCTCATCCATCATTAGGCCACTTTGTAATCTTTGGAGCTTAAATCTTTACGTAACACGATTCTCTTGGAGATACGATTGCATCTCCCAAGGCGAACCGCATGATGTCCATAAACCAATTCATAAGGAGACGTCCTTGTAGCTCCATGAGGGGCCATTCGGTAAGCCCATAATGCTTCACCGAGTACCGAATGCCACCTCCTCGGCTTCGATCGACATTCTTTTGTATAAGCTTGATCATGATCTTATTAGAAGCCTGCCCGACCATTAGCTTGGGCGTAATAGGGAGAAGAATTAAACAATTTGATTCCCATGCTTTCGGCAAATTCCCCGAACTCCAAGGACACAAATTGTACGAGGGATTCCAAACCGATAGATGATGTGTTCCTTGACAAATTCAACCATGTTTTCCGACGTCACCTTCTTCAGTGGAATTGCCTCAACCCATTTAGTAAAATAATCTGTAGCCAAAAGCACAAACTTATGCCCCTTGCTAGATGGTGGATTAATCTGGCCAATCAAGTCTATACCCCAGCCCCTGAATGGCCATGGCTTGATAATGGGATTTAATGCTGACGCGGGGACCCTTTGAATATTTCCAAACCTCTGGCAGTCTTGACATCCCTTGTAATACTCAAAGCAATCCTCTAATATCGTCGGCCAAAAGCACCCAGCTTGCCTGATAACCCATTTCATGCGGTAGGCCCATTGGTGCGCTCCACATATCCCATCATGCACTTCACTCATCATCTTCTTGGCTTCCTCTGGACCCGGGCATCGTAACAACACCCCATCTAATGATTTGTAAAACAAATTGTCATCCGGAAAGAACGAATTTTATGGCCTTGCACACGAGCTTCCTAGAGACCTTTCGGGATGGATCTTTCAAATAGTCGGTGATCTCTTTTCTCCAATCATCCTCCGCAAGATCCGTTCCCCGGTGCGCATATGTACGCGGCAAACGCTTCTTGACTCTCTTTGTAACCGAGAGGCGCTGCGAGCCAACCTTTGTTCGCTTCTTCGTTATGTTCCCTAGGAATATCTTTGTAGAGTTACCAATGGAAAGCTCTTCAAGATCTCCCTGCATTCTTCATAGTAACTCCTCGGTGCTTCACTTTTGCACTCGTATTGGTCGTTCAATTACTTGATTACCAACTCGAATCTCCATAAACCTCAACTGAAACGGCCCCGGCTTCTCTCAAATATTGAAGCCCTCAAAGCAATGCCTCGTACTCGGCTGATTGTTTGTAACGGTGGGGCCGTATAGGGATGGCAAACTCAAACATCTCACCTCTAGGCGAAATCGGTAGAATCCCTACTCCCCCACATTTACCACATGATGATCCATCGAAAAATAAAGCCCAAGGAGTAATTTCAAGCAAATCAATTGATGGATCGCGATGTTCGGTTATAAAATCGGCAATGATCGACCCTTAATATCCTTTGCCGATTCGAACTTTAACTCAAACTCGATAAAGCCAAGATCCATTTGCCAATCCTGCCATTCAAAATTGGCATAGATAACATATGTTTTATTACATCAAACTTGGAATACACGGTGCATTCGGCATTAAACAAGTAGTGCCGAAACTTTGTACACGAGTAGTATACGCACGGGAACGACTTCTCTGCGGCCGAATACCGGTCTCGGGATCAAGTAATTTTCGGCTAAGATATGCTACTACCCGCTCCTTTACTTCGAATTCTTGAATAAGGGACGACCCAATGGTGCGGGTATCGGCCGCCACGTACAACTTGAAAGGCTTATCCAATTGAGGAGGGACCAACAACGGTGGCTCCTTCATGTATTGCTTGATCTCGTCGAAAGCCTTTTGTTGTTCGTCGCCCCATGTGAACTTCGATCTTTCTTTAGTTTCAGTAATGGAGAAAACGGCAAAACCTTCTGTGACAAATTTGAAATGAACCTCCTTACGAAATTAATTTGCCGAGCAGTGATTGCAATTCCTTGAGATTAGTTGGAGGGACAACTTCATCAATGGCCTTCATGCTCTTCTTGCCAACTTCGATCCCCCCTTCGTGGACCAAAAATCCCAAGAACTCTCGGTGATACTCCAAAAGCGTACTTGTTTGGATTCATCTTCGAGGCCATGCTTTCGGGTGCACTCCAAGGTCCTTTTCACATCCTCCAAATGTGTGTCGTGACTAAGGGACTTGATTACGACATCATCAATGTAAATTTCAACGACTTTGCCGATCAACTCGTGAAAGATGTAGTTCATGGCTCGGCGATAAGTCGCACCGGCATTTTTCAACCCAAAAGTCATGACTATCCATTCAAACGAGGCCTATATGACCGGGATATCGAAGGCCGTCTTTGATATATCTTCTATTGCCATAAAAATTTGATTGTATCCCGCATTGCCATCCATGAAAGCGATAACTTTATGTCCGGCGGTGGCGTCAACCAACAAATCGGCAACGGGCATGGGGAAACCATCCATCGGAGTAGCTCTGTTCAGATCCCTGAAATCTATGCAGACCCTCATCTTTCCATTCTTCTTGTAAACAGGGACAATGTTAGAAATCCACTCTGCATATCTGCATGGCCGAACGAAGTTTGCATCAAGTAATCTTTCAACTTCTTTCTTCACATCGGCCAATACCTCATCCTTGTAGATTTTCCGGGGTGGTTGCTTGTATGGTTTGAAACTAGATTTGATTGGCAACCGATGCTCAACGATGGAACAATCCGGTCCGGGCATTTCCGAATAATCCCGGGCGAAGCAATCTTTATATTCCTTGAGTAGCTTGATTAATTCCTCCCCGAAGTACGATTGCAAGTTTGCGGCGATGAACGTCGGCCTTGGCTTGTCACCGCTTCCAATGTCATCTTCTTCTAATTTATCGGCCGACATGAATCCTCGCCCCAACTTGCCATCGGTACCATCAATGGGGTTCTCCATTAAAAATTGCTATAAGAGCCATTTGCTTGAATCGGTGTTGATCGCTACTAACGGGCTCAACGGGACCTTCTCCCCGGTCTTTCCCTAAGAAACGATCAATGCCTTGATACTCCCGAAAGGCGGTTCCACGTTTGCAACGCTCACGGAGTCATCTGCTGGACCACCTCAATATCATCATCCACCCATTGGATGAGGCTGGCGATGCATGGTGGATGGGATGCGGCAATTGGCATGAATCCGGTCCCGTCCAAGCCGTAGGTTGTAGGCTCCTTTACCTTCGATAACAAAGAAGGTCGTGAGCGGTGTCTTGGACTCGATCATCGGATCCACGTGAGTGCATCCCTTGGTGTACGAAGGATTCCGGCAAAATCGTTCGGTATTATGCTTGTAGGCGTCGGATCGCTAGGGCCCATGCCAAGTTTCTCGAAGGTGGTGTACGGCATTACATTGACCGCCGCTCCACCATCGACAAACATCTTGGTCAATGGCTTGCCATTGACATATCCCTTCAAGTACGGCGGCCTCATGTGTCGATTTTTGGCCGGTTTGTCGAAGATGGCTTGCTTGGCTAGCACCGGTTGCGCCATCGGCCCCTCGATCCGCTCATCGTCCGGGGACGCCTCTTCTGCACAACCCGATTAGCGGGAGCCATAAATTCATTCGGTAGAAAATATACCATGCACGCCGGAGCCTAACGTTTTGACCCTTCGAGTTTATCCTTTGGACGCCACACCGCCTTGTCCGGATCCCTGCTGCCTCGGTTCACGGTTACTCAAGCGTTGAACCCTTCTCTTCGACTTTTTTCGAGCCGGGCGGGCACCATTGCCCCTTTTTCCGGACGTAGTTGTCCTCGTCTTCCTCTTGATCGGCCCACCTCGAATCGGCTTGCCTTTTCCGGGATGATCAATGATTTCAATTTTTTGGCGCCGATCCTCGCTAGGATGCATCCTTCCAATTCTTTCATGGACGGATCGGCGATTGGCAGTCTCCTGCCAGTACTCAAAATACCTATTACTGCACTCAGGGCAGTTTCTCAGCGTGGGCAGCTTCAACCCTTCGTTCCAGTAGTGCCTGAAGAATGCACATCCCCTGTGCGCACGCTCCTGCTCGCATGTGTATTGCTCCAGATCTCTTCTGCGCGCTTCCTCTTCGGCCCTGCGCCTCTCCTCCTCGTACTTCTGCTTCTGATAGCGCTCCTTTTCCAGCTAGCGCTGCCACTTATTGAGGAGGATACGCGTGGTCACCCTGGGTTTGTCTCTGGATGATTCCCCGATCTCGACATGGCTCTTGAGGACGCGGGGGGCTTCACCATGCACCTGTTCCAAGGTCACTTGACGTTCGGTTCTCTTGCTCCATCTGCCTTGCCCGGGCCGAGGTCAAGACTTTGACCTTGCCCTTCTCCTCTAAGTTGTCACCATGTTGACGAAAAAACCCACCATGTTCGAGGAAAAGGGTGGCCATCCGGCTTCATCTTGTTATCAAATTTGAGGTGTCCCTCTTGGATGGCCTTCGGATCCTCATTCGAAGACCCCTGCGGTCGTTGATGGAGTGCGAGTTCTGTCATGGAAGCCGCGGTAACGTTTCTCCTTTACTCCATCGGGCCGAAGCATGGAATGCCCTTCAGGCAATCTGATTCGGCCTTCCTTCACCAGGAGCTCAAACAGCTTGTCAGCTTTTGTGATGTCGAAATCATAGGTGCCTTTGGTCCGTTTGACCCGGCCGATTCATAGTCAATGGCTTTTTTCCCCACATGATTTCGGTCGCAGCCACGTCCTGGTCATCATCAGAATCCTCCATTAGGTCGGCTTTGTCCGGGAACTGGTTGTAGATATCCGCCACGTCGTGCTGTTTGCCGAACCTAGCATCCTTCTTGAAACCATATGCTTGGATGCTCATTAACGACGACTTTTGGGACGAGTTAGCCCAAGTTATCGAACTCCATGCCAAATAGCTTCTCACGCACGGCCGGCGGCATCCGGCAACGGCCATGTCGGCCAAGCGGTCATCTCGGTAGATTGAGCGAAAAACACATGCCCTTCACTTCCCCGAACCTCCCGAGGAATTCCAAGGGGGTCTCCTTGTGTCTCGCTTCGGGGTAGCGAGGTCGATTAGCTTCTTTTCGAGCCGCCGCCGAAATAGTGAGCGTGGAATTTTCGTTCCGGCTCCTCCCACGTGCTAAGCGATTGAGGGGGCAAAGATGAAAACCACCGGAACACCGCACCCGTCGGTGACGCGGGGAAGTATCGACTGCGAACGCTTCCTCGGATGAGCACTCTCCAAGTTGCATCGGGTAGCGAGCGATATGCTCCACCGTGCTTGTGTCATCCTGCCGGAGAACTTCGTGAATTCCGTCGGAGGCTTCACTCTTGGCGGCGGGGATCACTTTGTAGTACCACTCCGGGAACGATGGCATGTAGGTAGGCCCTTGCATTTTTGGTTTGAGGCCGAATTGATTCGCATCAAATCGGCCATCTTCTCGCGCCGGGGAAATCGTCCTCCCGCGCGCCCGTGACTCGGTCCGTAACCCGGGTTCGGGAGAGCGTCGATGGCTCCGTAGTTCCCCACCTCGTGGTAGCCTCCGCCGTATAGATTCCTCTGCAGCCTGTTGCTTGCTGGAGCAATCCTGTAGCCAGAAGCAAGCGGGGCCCCAGGCGAGCCGAATGCCAACTCCCCGTACGTGGGCTGGTACGGGTTCGGCTGTTGCACGGGGTTGACCCATGCGCCTGCGGTGGCGGGGGCCGGACCGGTCGCCCTCCGCGTCTCCGGTGGGGGGCCGACCCGGCCGACCCCCGGCGCCTTGTGGAGGGGGTGGAAAGCTTGGCTCCCGGCGCTGCGAGGAGGAGGCTGGGGTGGTTGGCTCGCAATGGCGGTTGAGAGCCGGACTCGCCCAACTCCACGGTGCCTCCTTGTTTGGGCGTCTTGCGAACGCTTGTTCCATGCCTAGACCGAAGACGACCACCATCATTTGTTTGAACGCACCCGGAAAAGCTGCGTGGTGGCCCGCTCAAGACGTGGTCCGCGGTATCTCGGAACGCTTGCATGCATTCCTCCCTCTCCTGGCCGGGTTGTGGCGTCGCTCTCCCCGGCAACAATACCCCGGGCATCTCATTTTTCAAGTACGGGACGCCGCTCCTATTCTTCTTGAAGGACAGCAAACACTTCTGTTGGAATTGGTCCACGGCGTCCTGGAGCTGCTGTCGTTGCTCAGGAGAGAGGTCTTCGATGTTGACATCCATGATATCCGCGATGTCAGGCATCTTGATTTTCGGCTATTGTCCCACTGGGCGTGCCAAAAAGTGTGTTGACGCGAAATGTGCACCTAGCGCCAAGCACACAGCAAGCCGAACAAGCTAGCTTCACACGTGCGAGAGATCACAAGACGTGCCGGTCAAATTTTTCCGAAAATTAACAAAAGATAAAGTAGTTAAATTCCAAAACTTGGAACTTGCCGGGTGGTACCGAACGGTTCCATATTTGCGGCTACAAAGCCGGATGAGATGACATATAGCTATAGAAAGCTATCGCGACAGAACCGAAACCATTCGGGAGCTTAAAGAAGGAAAAAGTAACATAGCCGAATGGATGAAGTAAGCATGACGATGATCGGTCTTTGTTTGGACAAAGAGGCATGTGCGCAAGACCGAGACCAATCCTCGTGGTAATCAACATTAAATAAATAAATGAAGTAAAGCGCGAGCATAAATATGTAATAAACAAGCATGCATAGATCCAAAGCACTAGTCTACCGCATGTCTAGGTACTTCAAAACCCGTCGGGTACGACACCAATCAAATCTATCCACCGCACGATACAACTTGCTTGGGATCATAACACTTTCCACAAATAGATCTATCCACCGCATGATACAATCTAAATATGGAAAGCTAAAAGCGTACACTATTTAAAACACAAATTACGCACGTGTTTTACTCATGAAGAACATAACCGAACACGGGAGCAGTACCGATTCGGGATCCATGAAGAAGGAACGAACATTACCAAGTAAGATAAATCTATTAGATTGATTTGAACATCTAATCCATTTGGATGACTAGCTCCAAAGCAACCCAAAACACCGCATCTACCGCGTGATACTCGGTTCTTTCAAGATTTATACAAACGTTGGCAAGCTTGAACCCGCAACACGTGACAACCTAGATCGATTCGGTTTCGGCTATCGAGGAGCACGTGATCCACGTATTAAAATAGTTAAAGGATCGAACTTGACTCGCTAAGGATCACCAAAAGGTATAAAGCCGATCCAAACCCGTCTAGATTGGGCAAAAAGGTGTTACATGAATTTAGACATAAAGCAAAACTCAAAGCAACACGGGGTAACTTAATGAATCTATTGAATCTTGCCAAAATTCAATAGAGCCGATAACTAGCTTCAAGCTAGATCTTAGCCTACCGCATGGCTCATGACCTAACAAGAAACCCTCTTGAACCAAGCTTGAATCTACCGCATGACACTAAGCATGGTAACAAGACTACTTGCATCGATCTAAATCCACCGCATGATACTAGATATGATACAAGGTTGCCGGTACTCACGGAGGTCGACGGATCGATGAACCCTCTCGAAGAACTCGACGACACGACAAATGGACTCTAGGGTTTGGCGTAAGGCCGGTTTGTATTGAGAATGATTTCGTTTTTTACATACATTCGGGGCTCATATTTATACCCCGCCAAGTACAACGTCGAATGGATTTGATACCAAATTTATCTCTAAGCCCGATCACCTATCCATCCATTCGTCCTCTCCGCTTGAGCCACGTCGCCGCACAATCCCGCAAAATCTGCTCAACGGTTCCTTTGCCGAACGGAAACGAGATAGCCGACCGCGGATTTTTACGCCGAACGCATCCGAAAAAACCTTCCTTCCACCGGACGATTTCTCACCGAGTTGGACCCACAAGTCGGACTCCTTACCAAATTTTGGTGTTAACACTTTCGGGCCACGGGGAACGGCTATCCGATGCGCCTCACCAACCGTGAGGAGCTCCGTGCGCGGCGCCAAGCCGGGTCCGTCCCGGTCGCCGCGCGCGCGCATCGCCACGACGCAAACGCCCGCCGGCACGGACGCCGCGGACCCGTCGGCGTCTCGGCGTCGCCACCGCTCCGGTCAGACGCGTTGACGGTTAATAATTGTATCAAAGTTCGTTTGTGACTCGCAAGCGTACAAGTCTCCCGTCGTAGTCAAGGGACCCTTCTTCCCTCGAGTGGTGAACCCAAGGTATCGAATCCGTGGAACAAATGTGTGACGCAAGACTTAATCTATTAAAGCCAAATAACTTCAATCTTCAATAAAGAACCTAATGCATCTAAGTAAAAGACACAAAACAGATCTAATCTACTAAAAACCGGAGAAAACAAAGTAAGATTGGGTAGATAAACCGATCCAGAGGGATCGGGGTAAGCCTTTTGTTGAAGTTCCAAGCAAGAGAAGAAGTAGCAAATCGAATCTTAATAAAAGCCTCTTTAAATCGTGGTTTCCCGTCCAAATCCGAAAACATCCTCCTATCGAGACCCCCGTTCTGTCACAACGTATCCCTATTCATGCGGGGAGCTTAGGGCGAGTCAAAAGACAAGTCGAGATTCTTTCGGAAGATCCGGCGTGTACCTCTAGCCACCGCGGCTACAAGAACACCCTATGTAATCTATCGTACGAATAGAATTGGAATAAGCAAAGCCGATCGAAAAACGAAATCTTCGAGGAAACACTTGATCGCTAAGAAAAGATTCAACTTGATAATTCAACTATGACAATGATACATACACAAGATCACCACGGGATCCTTCCTTGATCTTGCTTCTAGCTCCGGAACTCCGACGCGGTCTTCCATGCAAGGTTCCCACGTCGGCTAGGGAAACCCTAGTCAACTAGCTCGACCCTCTCCTCTCCGACATGGGGTCCCTCTCTTCTCTGCTTCTCGGCGGCCGAAGACGAAATCTTCTCTCCGTGGCTCTCGGTCGGGGGACTATAAATAGCCCGATTGGCGGCTAGGGCAAAGGAGAGCGGATTTGGGCCCAAAATGGGCACGGGCCGACCGGGCCCCGGGCCGGCCGGCCGGGCCCATTTAGGCCCGGCCCCGTGGGCTCCTTTGCCCGACGTCGGTTCCCTTGCTTCCCGGATGCTTCCCCCTTCGCATGTAGGTCCATGTCGTCGGTTTCTCTCCGAATTGGACTCAACTCCTTGTCTTGCAAGATTCGGCACTTTTCCGGTCGGGTCCCCGGAGTCCGTCGTCTTCTCGGATCAAGTCCCCGGCTTCTTGGAGTTAAGTTTGCTTCATTGCATGACTTGTTCGGGACTTCAAGGTCTTGTCATGAGGTGCTTGATGAACTTATCCCGAAAGTCTTGCATTTAACACTAAAACCCTGCATAAACATTAAACTCCAAAACCGACATGCACACGTGAACTTGTTATACCACGGGGGTTAGTACCAATGGATAAGGTATAAAACTCATGCCAACACCGAAGGTAAACTCATGGCTAGGTTGACGGATTTTCACCGTCAACATCTCCCCCATGCTTAAACCTTGCTCGTCCTCGAGTAAGCCTTCGATGGATATCATCATTGCTAAACAATGTTTAAACTTTGCACTTGATTACACATGAGAAAACATAATGCTCTCAAAATTTTAATTCATTAAAGTTCCATAATGTGCTAGCCTTCATCTCTACGGAGGGTAGATTCTTATTAAGCTTATCCCACAAGTATTAACATGCTCACAAAGTTTTAAATAGATCTCAGAATTTTTGAAATAAAGAACGAGAATAAGAAAAGCTAAACCAAGTTCACAAATTTAAATCATCTCGTGCATTGCTCATGAACTCATCTCACTTGTCTCTCAAGCCTATATATTCTACTCCTTTCCCTCTCATATATATGTGGTAGGCTTTATATGGAGCTTTGGGAAAGTTTAGTCCTAACAAGATTTTATAAATGAGGTGTTGTCAAAACAAGACAAGCTTCTCATGGTCTTACCGAGACTCGTCAAAAAGGTCATTGGAAAATAATGTTAAATCAAGGAGGGGAAAGAGAAGAATACACACACTTTTAGATAAGTGGACATGTGCAAATGGCAAAGAGTGATCCCGAGGCACAAAGGAAGTCCTCGTTATCGGATTGCACATGGTTGGAAGATGAGAATGGATCTTTTTAACTTGAAGCCTTGAATGCACTTTTAGAGAGCTAGGGAATTTACTTTACGCACATTTTTTCTTTCTCATATTTCTCATTCTTTTCTTTCTTTCATTCATTCATTTTTTTCCTCGTCATATATATTCAGCCCATGACTTCCACAACGAAGTTTTGATTTTTTTTTATACTTTGAAAGTCATGAGTATCGCTGGATTTTTTCTTTCATCATCATTTTTTTTGAAATATTCCCCTTTGAACTCTAAAACTGCACCGTACCTACCTCCTCCCCCATGCTTAGACGTTGCTCGTCCTCGAGCAAAGAGGCGAAAAATAAGGTAGGTACCGGAATATTTTTCCTTGGAGAGATACTTGAAATCTTCAACGTTGGCACCGTCTTGCGATCTTCCTTGAATTGATGATCCATTCTCAACGATAGGTTGTGGTCAAGGAGGTAATCACAAAAAATGATATTTGGTTTAAGGGTGGATATCCGGCAAAGTTTGTGAGATCACCGATGCGGGGATACACAATGCACGGATATAAGGCTAGCAAAAAGATAGATACGCAAAAAATGGAATGACCAGCTTCTTAGTCTCGGGCCAGAGAAATCATGGCCTGCAATAACTCACTCAAAAATAAATCTTGTATACTAAGGTTTATGCACTCAAATATATATAAGGCTTTGAATAGGTTGAGCAACACACAAGTGATATTTGTGACAAGGTTAGCAATATTTTTGAGCATAAAAGACATCTTTAATCTATTCATAACTTGAGAGCACATAAAACACTATGGGTCTTTATTTTAATCATAACCTCCGCTGAAAATTAAGCTAGCATTTAAATAAATTCAGATCTGTATTTTTAAGAGAGCACTAGCTTAAACATGCATAAATCAATTACAAAGATGAACAAAGCTGCAATTTTAATCATATATCATCATGGCACAAATTTTGTAACTTTTCCAATGATATAATCAAGGTGGTGTCTTTATTAATGGTGACATTAAGTTGAAATACAAACTGAAAATAAACAAACATGCTTGCTGAAATTTAAATAAAAACAGAAAATACTACGCAAACACACATAAGCAAAAGCTGAAAATTACGAGAGAAAAAGAAAAGAAAAGAAAAGAAAACTAAAGTTCCTAAATCTTCTAGTCCTCCACCGGTGGTTGATGTTGATGATCTTGATAATAATACCCTTGCTCGTAATATGATTGGACATTCCCTCCGACGAATTGATTTGGCTCCACAAGGTGAAGGCGTCCAAGTTCAAAGGCAATATTTGCATTGCCTTCACCAAGTTGAGTTGCGTTAGCTTGGATGGCTGCGATGTTTTGAGCGTTTCTTGCAGCATACCCTCCAATAATGGCCATGCTTTGTTGTGGTTGGGGATGATGAGCGTAGGACTCCGCGAAGTTAGCGTTGGGCACAATATAATTTGGTGGGGGGTACCGGTGCACCACCCCCCATGCTTGCTCTTGTGGCCCTCCGTAATAACTTGGCGGAGGAGGGACCCCGCCGAACGGTTGCACATTGGGTTGTGCTCCACTCGCTTGTGCGGAGGATGTTCCCTCCTCTACGATTCTTCCTCTCTTGTTCTTCCTTGCAGGGACAAGTAGTCCCTCTTCCAACCAATCTTCTCTCCCTTCATTGAAAAGCCTAAGCCTCTCGTTGGGAAGAGGTAGGTTCACAATGGCCAACCGATAACCTCCTCTCTCATCTCCACTAATGTACTTGCCTTGCCGCAAATATTCAATGCCGAGAGAGGTACCACGCAAAAGGTGGTCGGGGTTTCTTGCGATCCCCGGCCGCAAGGAAAAGGCCAACAAGGAGAGGTAACACCCCGAACCAATATTACCCGCCCCCGATGTTGCTTCACAACACCAACGGTTGATCATGAGGTAAGAGGGGTCTATTGGCTGCCCGGCAATAAAGCCGAGTATAACCAATTCAACTCCGTGTCGGTCACCTTTGTTTCCTTCATCCTCCCCAATATCCTCTTGCACATCCAAGAGTGAAATATCCGGATAATGGGGTTGCGGATACAATTGCGTTGTTGATGGGCTTCTCCGGAGATCATGTTCCAAAATCCCGCTAACATGCCGGGTGGCACGTCAACTTTCTCCGGAGCTCCCTTGTGGAATCCAAGCAGCTCCCTAACGTGCTCGTAGGGAACCACTTGTTGGACTCCCTCCAAACGGAATGACAAGCTTTGCACCCCATCATCATCAACGATGGGTGCAATAGTCATCAAAATTTCCAAGGCGAACCCCAAATGGGTGTCCACCGATATTCCGTTGGAGAACCGCACCCCTCGAGGTGCCCCAACATATAGTATATGTCGGTGCAAAAACCCAAGGTGCGAGTGCTTGGTCGTCGAACTCGACGTTCGGCACAAGCCTCTTCTCAAGATTGGCGAGCCTCTCCTCCTCCTCCGTCGACAAGATGATGAAGCCGTACGAAGAGGTGTGTCGGGGTGTAAGGAGGTGGTGCGGTTGAGCGAGTCGATCGTCGTGGTGGCGCGGGCTGCTCCTCCGTGTGCCCACGAGGTTCGGTAAACCTCATGTAAGTGCTTCTTGCAGCCCTCATACCACCAAGGAGGAGAGCATCGTTCCTTCTCGGTGGTGCCGTATCCGTCTCCATGCTCCGGGAGACTCGGAAACCAAGTGCCTCCTCGAAGACGTGGTTGATGACGGCTTGGATGACGACGAACTCTTCTTCTTGGAGAAGAGACTTGTGGTCTTCTTCCACATGGTTGCTGCACTCTTTTCTTCAACTAAAATTCCGGGTTGCAACCGGTAACTAGGCACTTAAACTCTTTCCTTCGGATGTGGACTTTGAGTGGATTAAGGATGTGGATTTTTTTCTTGAGCTATCAAGCTTGGGAAGGTTGGCTATGTCTACGAAGGTTTTGAGCACACAAACATGAACACACAAACAAAGGAAGGAGAGGGAAGCTTGCTCGCAGAAAACGGGAGCCGGGGGCTCCTTATGTAGGTGAGGCCGGCCTCGGTGCTCTTCCCCGCCTCGTCTTTCTTCCAAGCACGATCATTTCACCTCTCGCAACTTTCCCCGCCCGCGTGCTCCACGAGTTGCACCGCCCAAACGCTCTCGTCCACTCCTTTTGGTCCTTCCACTTGATGCTTCATATTTTGGGTTATGTTCACACTCCCTAGCTCCACTTGCTTCACATGCCACCATGAAATTCCTACAAAGTTGATGCTTGCTGCCCACCATGCTTGTCCTTCGCATGTGAAATTGGTGAAAGTTGATGAAAGGGAATCCAATGGTGCATGCATGATTACTAGATTGCCTCCATTATGGTGTGTTTAAGGTTAAGCACTCCTCTAATTCGAAATTTAAAATATTTTTCAGAGCCATGCAAGAGCTCGAACATAATTTTAGAGAAGTTTTTAAACCATTAAAAACAAATGCAAGACGAAAATATTTTCTTTTTACGTCGATTTCGGTCTCACCGGTATAGTTTGCCTTCATTGGTTGAGAGCGGACATTTTCCCGGCTTGATCATGGGGGCATAGGTTTAGGTTCTAATTTTGGCTAAATAAGAAGGATTTTGAATAAAACAAAATTAGAATATGCTTAGAAAAATTCTAATCCTAGAGAAACCAAGGATAAAGATTTTTAGAACCAACCAAAAGCTTTGATTTCTAGGTTCACGCGAGTCCTACCACGTGCTGAATTTTATTAACACTTAAACATAAATCGTGGCTCTACTCGTGTGGTTTTAGCATGAAAAATAAGTCAACCTCAGCACCATAATGAGAGTGAAAGGTTGAGTTAAGGTTCTGAAATTATTTGGTTGAGGGTTTCTCGAAAAGAAAAGAATCAAACAAGCACATAGGAGGGTTCATGCAAAGGGTTTATGATAAAGCAAACATTCAATCAAGAATTATGTCTCTAATATTGTTCAACCACTTCTAAGTCTAATGTCTTTGCGTAATAAAGCTCAAAAACTAAATTATTAAAAAGACTCGAAAAACCCGGAATCGGGTTGTCCTCCCGTAGCTTATTCTTGACTCGACGAAACGGGTTGCCTCCCGCCTAGCGCTTCGTTTATAGTCCATGGCTAGACTTCTTCACTTGATTACTTCGGATCAACGCTCTTTGTGGGCGTTGCAATCTTGGGTACCCATTTTGGCTTAGTCAATTTTTTTGGTCTTCACGGCTGGCTTTGTCCTTGGTCTTGACGGATGCAACACCTTTCTTGTGGCTCGGCATCTCGAACTCCGGTCCTTCGGTCGTGATCTTCATGGTCTCTAATGTGATCCTTCATCTCTCCCGAATGAGCTTGAGTAGCCTTCGCCGTCTTGGGACCTTGGAGTTGTCTCGGATATTCTTCTTCGTTACCCATCGGGCGCCCGGCAAGTTGTCCCACTTGCGTCTAGCATCTTCATCACGATGAACACTTCACGTATAGAGCTTCCGACCTCCGTCACCTTGCCATCTAAATTCTTCAATATTTTCTCCGTAGCCTCGAACTTAGTGACGGCGTCCTTGGACATGGTCGTACCCCACACACTCCTTGCATGAGGATCTTGCTTCGGCGGCCTTTAGGTGTTGAGCTTCTTTCTCCATCTCCATCTTCTCCATCCTCCTCTTAAGTAAACCGATATGCCACTCAAGGAATCCGACTCGTATGCATTCAGCTCTCGCAATCGTCATGCGGATAGTTGAGACTTTGATCTTGAACGGCCTCCGGCGTCTTGAAGGTTTATGATAGGTAGATCAACGATGTCCGGGTGCGCAGCGCTCCGGTGGTTGAGGTTGATCTTCCTTTGGACTTGGAGGTGGTGATTCCCTTGGAGATTTCGACGGTCCTTCGACTTCAACTTTTGAATCTAGGGTTTCCACCCCTTTAGCTTGTGTTGCATGTCACCTTTGCCTGTAAAGTTTTCCTGGATCATCCACAAAAAGGTTTGGGTTTCTTGGAGAGGTAGCCAACCATCTCCGGTTAGGGTTAGCAATAAGCAAAGTATGCAAAAAAAAACTAGAAAACAAAACAAATCTATAAAGACTAGAGTTAGACAAACTAGATTAGATGTATTTTGAGGATGATCGAAATTTAGTAGATGCAAAAATAAAACAAAATCAGTACTGAAAATTACAAAAAAAGCAATAAAAAATCAAATCTTGATCACTTGTTCCCCGGCAATGGCGCCAGAAAAAGGGGCTTGTTGACGGTTAATAATTGTATCAAAGTTCGTTTGTGACTCGCAAGCGTACAAGTCTCCCGTCGTAGTCAAGGGACCCTTCTTCCCTCGAGTGGTGAACCCAAGGTATCGAATCCGTGGAACAAATGTGTGACGCAAGACTTAATCTATTAAAGCCAAATAACTTCAATCTTCAATAAAGAACCTAATGCATCTAAGTAAAAGACACAAAACAGATCTAATCTACTAAAAACCGGAGAAAACAAAGTAAGATTGGGTAGATAAACCGATCCGGAGGGATCGGGGTAAGCCTTTTGTTGAAGTTCCAAGCAAGAGAAGAAGTAGCAAATCGAATCTTAATATAAGCCTCTTTAAATCGTGGTTTCCCGTCCAAATCCGAAAACATCCGCCTTTCGAGACCCCCGTTCTGTCACAACGTATCCCTATTCATGCGGGGAGCTTAGGGCGAGTCAAAAGACAAGTCGAGATTCTTTCGGAAGATCCGGCGTGTACCTCTAGCCACCGCGGCTACAAGAACACCCTATGTAATCTATCGTACGAATAGAATTGGAATAAGCAAAGCCGATCGAAAAACGAAATCTTCGAGGAAACACTTGATCGCTAAGAAAAGATTCAACTTGATAATTCAACTATGACAATGATACATACACAAGATCACCACGGGATCCTTCCTTGATCTTGCTTCTAGCTCGGGAACTCCGACGTGGTCTTCCATGCAAGGTTCCCACGTCGGCTAGGGAAACCCTAGTCAACTAGCTCGACCCTCTCCTCTCCGACATGGTGTCCCTCTCTTCTCTGCTTCTCGGCGGCCGAAGACGAAATCTTCTCTCCGTGGCTCTCGGTCAGGGGACTATAAATAGCCCGATTGGCGGCTAGGGCAAAGGAGAGCGGATTTGGGCCCAAAATGGGCTGGGCCGGCCGACCGGCCGCCGGCCGGCCTGGGGCCCATTTAGGCCCGGCCCCGTGGGCTCCTTTGCCCGACGTCGGTTCCCTTGCTTCTGGATGCTTCCCCCTTCGCATGTAGGTCCATGTCGTCGGTTTCTCTCCGAATTGGACTCAACTCCTTGTCTTGCAAGATTCGAGCACTTTTCCGGTCGGGTCCCCGGAGTCCGTCGTCTTCTCGGATCAAGTCCCCGCTTCTTGGAGTTAAGTTTGCTTCATTGCATGACTTGTTCGGGACTTCAAGGTCTTGTCATGAGGTGCTTGATGAACTTATCCCGAAAGTCTTGCATTTAACACTAAAACCCCGCATAAACATTAAACTCCAAAACCGACATGCACACGTGAACTTGTTATACCACGGGGGTTAGTACCAATGGATAAGGTATAAAACTCATGCCAACACCGAAGGTAAACTCATGGCTAGGTTGACGGATTTTCACCGTCAACAAGCACTCACGCCGAGCGCGGTCCGAGCGACGGCAAGCCGAGCGCGCGCGCCTCCCAACGCGCGCGCGCCGTCAACACGACGACCGCCGCCCCCGGCGGGGGAGCGCGCGGTCTCGGGCCGCGCTTCCCCATCGGTCCGCGCGGCGCCACGACCGCCTACAACGCCAACGTCAACACCACGATGCGCGGGGTTCCCCCCGGCCGTCACGTCTACGTCGCCGGGGACCCTAACGCCTCCGCCGGCGACGAGTCGCCCTAGGTTCTCTCGACACGCCGCCACCCGCCAACCCGCACGGGTACGCGGAGTGGGACTTTCCGGCGTACCGGACCCCGAATGTTCGGGGCGATTTCTCGACGCCACGGACTACTAGTTCGGTTGCTTCGACGACTCCCGGCACGGGAGCTACGACCCCGCGCGGGAGTGCTGCGTCGTCATCGCCAACGACCCAGCAAATGCCACCGGCGCAGCGGGCGCCGGCGACGGGGAAGTTACGCCCGCTCTAGGGACAGCTTCGCGCCGGCGGCGGGACCAAGTGCCCCCGCTCCTTCACCCCGGGGCCGCGGCCGACATCAACGCGCAGCTGGCCCAAGCTCGCGAGCTCGAAGCCAAGCTGGCGGAAGAGTATCGGACGGTGCGGTTGCTCCGCGCCTCTATGGCGGGGGGGGAAGCCTCGCGCGCGGCGAGCGCGTGCGGGAGGCCGGGCATACGGGGCCCGCGACCGCATTAACACCGATTTCAACGTCGACAACCCGGACACGCCTCCGTGAGCGAGCCGAAGCTCATTGCCGCCGCGACGCCGCCGCGGGCCATGCCCGCCCCCTCGACGCCCGAGGTGCGGAACCCGCACCGAGAGGCGCGGGCGCTCGTCGAGTAAGCGGCCGTCCGGCGGCCGAGAGCTCGGCGTCCCGCATCCGCCGGCGGGGGGGACGCGCGGGGCGATGGGGGCGCGCGGGGGCGAACCCTCGGTGCACGCGGGCAGAGCGACGGAGCGCCCCGCCCGCCACCGGGGACGCACGCCGATTAAAGAACAGCTCCTCAACACACGCGGGCAAGCACGGGACGGCGACGCCCGCAACGTCATCAACGCTCGGTGGACGAGCAAAGCGGATGCGCGAGCGGCGGCGGGCTACCACCCTCGGCGGGGTGGACGCTACGATAACGATGAAGACCGCTCGCCAACGCCGGAACCCCCGGGGACCCGTGTGTTCAGGCGGGAGATCCGCGCGGCGGCCTTCCCCCAGCGCTTCCGCCAGCCCACGACCATCGTCAAGTACAACGGGGAGACGGATCCCCTCGTGTGGCTCAATGACTACCGCCTAGCATGCCGGTGCGCGAGCCACCGCCGACGAGGTCATCATCCGCAACCTCCCCCTGCACCTCGGCGACTCGGCCGGACGTGGCTCGAACACCGCCGGCCAGTCAGATCCACAATTGGGATGACTTGGTCCGCACGTTCGTCGGCAACTTCCAGGGCACATACGTGCGCCCCGGGAACTCCTGGGACTTGCGCTCCTGCACCCAGAAACCCGGCGAGTCGCTCCGGGACTTCATACGGCGCTTCTCCAAGCGGCGCACGGAGCTCCCGAGCGTGGCACGATCCGAGATTGTGCACGCCTTCCTCGAGGGCACCACGTGCGGGACCTCGTGCGCAAGTTGGGGCATGGCCCGCCGACGGACTCGAACGAGCCATTCGACATCGTTACCAACTTTGCCTCGGGTGAAGAGGCCGTTGGGGCGATCTTCGACGGCAACGGGGGCAAGCGCACGGACGACGCGCGCCGCGGAGGGCAGCAAGTATAGGGAGCCCCACCGGAAGGACAAGCGAGGCAAGAAAGGGAAGAAGCCACGCCGCGAGGCGCGCGAGCGAGGGACGCGACGACGCCGAGGCCCTTGCTGTTGACCCGGCTCGACGGGGCCCTCGACCGGCCCCTCGAGGTCCGGGGGTGTTCGACAACATGCTGAAAAAGCCATGTCCATATCACAAGACACCGGTGAACCACACCCTCGAGCAGTGCGATATGCTCAAAAAGTTTTATGGCCGCGCCGCCGCGAAGGACGTCGAGGCCAAGAAGGATGGGGGGTGACGGCGACGCGGCGGCTTCCCCGCGGTGGAGAACATCTTCCTCATATTCGGGGGGGCGACCGTCGACATGTCGAGCCGCCAGCGCAAGCGGGAGCGGCACGAGGTCCTCACCGCAGAGAAGGCGCCTCCCTCCTTCCTTGACTGGTCAGAGGATGCCATCACCTTCAGCCGCGAAGATCATCCGAACCGCATCCCTAATCCGGGCCAGTACCCACTGGTGGTCGACCCGGTCATTGGGAATGCGCGGTTCTCAAAGGTCCTGATGGACGGAGGCAGCAGCCTCAACATCCTCTACGCGCACACGCTGCGCCTGCTGGGGATCGGGTTGGACCAGCTGCGGCCCAGCACGACGCCGTTCCATGGCGTCGCGCCGGGCAAGCGCGTCCAGCCCCTCGGGCAGATTGACTTGCCCGTTTGGTTCGGCACTCTAAGCAATTACCGCAAGGAGATGCTCACCTTCGAGGTGGTGGGGTTCGGGGCGCCTATCACGCCATACTTGGGCGGCCCCGCTACGCCAAGTTTATGGCTATCCCCAACTACACCTACCTCAAAATGAAGATGCGGGACCGAACGGCGTCATCACCTTGGGCTCGTCCATCGAGCACACCTTCGGCTGCGACGTCGAATGCGTAGAGCACGCGGAAGCACCGGCGCCGGATGAAGCGCCGTTGACCACCTTGGAAAAGATGGTCAACGAGGACATCGACTCCACCACCAAGCACGCCGGCAACTTCGAGGCCGCGGAGCGGACCAAGGAAGTGCCCCTCGACCCCGCGCCCCGAGGGCAAGGCGTTGAGGGTCGGCTCCACCCTCGACCCGCAATAGGAAGTGGTGCTCATCGACTTCCTCCTCGCCAACGCCGATATCTTCGTGTGAAGCCCTCGGATATGCCAGGCATCCCGAGGGAGGTCGCCGAGCACTCCCTTGATATCCTACCTCACTCCCGCGCCGTCCAGCAACGGCTCCGCCGCTTCGACGAGGAGCGGCGGCGGGCGATCGGAACGGAGCTGCGGAAGCTCCTCGAGGTCGGGTTCATCAAGGAAGTTTTCCTCCCTACGTGGCTAGCCAATCCTGTACTAGTAAAGAAAAAGAACGGGAAGTGGCAGATGTGTATAGACTACACCAGTCTTAATAAAGCATGTCCTAAAGTTCCTTTTCCTTTGCCACGTATCGATCAACTTATCGATTCAACCGCCGGGTGTGAACTACTTTGTTTCCTTGATGCCTATTCCGGGTACCACCAGATCAAAATGAAGGAGTCCGACCAACTCGCGACTTCATTCATCACGCCGTTCGGGATGTTCTGCTACGTCACGATGCCGTTCGGTCTGCGGAACGCGGGTGCAACATACCAGCGATGTATGCAGCACGTTTTCGGAGACCACATCGGGCGAACCGTCGAGGCATACGTAGACGACATCGTAGTAAAAACCAGGAAGGCGGACGACCTGGTTTACAAACCGAAATCTTTGACATGACAACACAATTCGAGTTTTCAAAACAGCGGAATTAAACTAAGCGGAACGTGGAAACACCACGGGAGGCTAGCCATGATGCCTTCATTCGTCGTCCTCCACCCACTCCAGCTCCCAGCCGGGTGGGATTTCTCCGGGCCACACATCAACAAAGGAATTAACTGGAACAACAGATTATAGCAAGGCTGAGTATACTAATACTCAGCAAGACTTACCCGTCGGTGATAACTACTTCACCAACTCTAGACATGATAGGCTTTTTGGCCACTAGGTTTCTTTTGCTGAAAAGTAACAAAGAGTATGTCCTTACTTTCAACATTTTAGCACAAGTTCTAGTAGGTTATTCATTTCTAGGTTAGCAAGCTATTGCAAGCATAAGTTGTGCAAGACAATTAATCAAGCATAAATATTCATCAACTTCCTTCATTAGGGATCTCATGGCCGGTGGAGTAAGTAGTCTCGGATAACGTGAGAGGCCAACAATCGATTGGTTCATAACCTTGCAAGGTAGACCTAAACACACTCTAGGATGCCCCCGCGAGGACAACCACCAAGCGGTTCCTAAAAATCCTCGAGTCGGGATAAAAGGCCACGATCTTTGGTACCGTTATCCGGTATACCCCGCGAGGCAACCGGACTCAAACGTGCACCACCGGTAGCTAGTCGTGAGACGCATCCCAAGAGTAGTGACGGTGAAATCCCTCACCACCTCATTAAGGTACTAGGCTTACCGGTCCCATTCCCGACAAGTGCTTAGTACGTTCAAACACTTAACCCACGAAAGCCATTGGACCAGAGCCCACATCTCGTGCTCTTACCACATGAGCAATCCATTTTAAGGAGATCTTATGATTCCAAGCATAAGAACCTATTCTCGCGAGTGACAAGCATCACTCGACTTGTAACGGTCATATAGCATAGCACTATCGACCTATCATACTAGTAAAGGACAAAGGTACCTAGGGATCATGCATCTAGGGTTTCATATAAACTCCGAACGTAAATGCACAATCATCCATAGATAGTTGTATAATAATTTTGAAATAGTGGGTTAATTGCACCGGGGCTTGCCTTCGTCGGCGGGGTTAGCCTGAGTACCCTCGGTGTCTTCGATCACCTCCATGTACGCGCAGCCTCCGCTGCAGCCTCCTCCTTCCTCGACTTCCGCACGAGCGAGTAGTTACCGTCCGGGAGTTCTACACGGAATGCAATGCATGTTCGAGGTGGTGTGATAGCTTAATTATTTTATCCAACTCTTGTTGGCCATATTCACCTTAACAAACAATTAATTTTTTAACTCTTTTTCATTAAGGTTATTATAGGCATGGGTTTATATATTTTTTAATAAACACTTAATTAATGTTTTCTTTTATAACCGTTATTTCATGTGAGGATTTATTATTCCACTTTTCAATAGCAAAGGGGTGCACATAAATGTAATTAATTCCATTTAAATTCTTAAGTAGAAAGAGGGTGTACTTTTAATTCTTAAATAAGCCATGCAACCATTTACAAAGGGTCACGGGGATAAAGAGGACATTTTCCTAATTAACTTAAGATTAAAGCTTTAATTGCCCTCAAAGCTTTTATTCAAACAATAAATTAATAATATTCAGTGAAAGGATTTCTTAACACCAAGGTACTTATATTAAGCCACCGAACACACATGCATGCTTGGAAAAGCTAGAAAATTAATTATACCAAAAATAACAAAGGCTAGCCACTAAAGCAAGTTAAAAGCATACAAGAATAAATAAGCATCCAATTGATACAAACTTTCTTATACATGTTCTCCGGTCCAAAACTAAGCTAGGAATGCAGTAAGTACATCTAGAATTACCACCGATCTTGAATTATTAATTTAAAAAGAAACTTAAGCATATGTCAAGAATAAATATTTCGATAATTATAAAATTGTGATTAATTCATCATAGGTGTAATTTGGTATAAATAGACCACATGTAGAAGTTGGGCACAAAAACATAATTATTTTTATCTACAAATCATTTACACAGATTACGTATAAACGTAAAACAATTAATATAAAACAATTTACATCATAACTTTGAGCAATTTTTGGTACGGGAGCTAGTCTTATTATAACTCACAACATATCAAAAAATTAGCTACGAGAGGACTTATGGATTTTGAGATATCACAGATCTAGGTTTTCCACATTTCTATACAAAAGTTGTAGTGCTCTTCACCCGAAGTCTAGCAAAATTGAGTTTGCATTTTTCCGATTTTTCTACGGTTTTCTAGGGAATTTACAAGATTCAAAGCAAAACCCCAAGTACTATTGGAGATTCATTTTACGGGAAGGTCCCTAGAACTTTTCAAAGCCTCACAAATATACCCTTCTCTTGTACTCGGACCCACGGGAATATCCCAATCCTCACACCCATACCCTTCCGCCACCGGGTAGGTGTTGGTGGAAATCGGGCCCGAAGGTGGACGCCGACACAACGTGCCCCCATGATAATCCCTATCCCCTTCAAAGGAAGGCGGCCAGGAGGCCCCCCTTGGAAGCGGGCGGAGGAACTATAGACTTGCTACTTCCCTATCGATTCTACACTTCGTTTACGTCTACGTCGCTACTTCTACTAACACGAAACAAGGAAGGAAATAAGGAGACTCTTAGCAAACCGAAAGCCGAAAGACTTGTAGGAGCCTTCGGTGCTCTCTTCTCATTACCGTGTGTGTCCGTTTCATTACAAGGGGTTTACTATTTATAGGAGGCCCCCGGGCATGATCATCTACCTCAATTACACCTTTTCCGTTCCCCGACAAACGGCTTTAAACACTTTACAAGGGTATAACGGTAACTCCCCGCATCGTACGGGCTTCCGGCGTGTCTTCGTACGGCCGAAACGCCTTTACATGCGACGCCCTTTGTCTCGCCTCATACGGTGCCGCTTTACACGCTTGCGGCAGCCACGTATCATGGCGCACCGCACCTTCGACGCCGAAACAGCCCACGATCTTGCCCCGGTTGCGTCGGGTTTTTCGGGACATCTCGCCCGGGCCGCCTCCATCCCCGAGCCGAGGCGTGCCCGACACATGGCGCTTCGGTTCCTCTATACCTTCGGCGCCGAAAGTCGACCATCCGCTCTTTCGGCACCGAAGGCCGCACCATTCGGTTGGGGGGTTGTTCTTGCACAACAAAACTCACATAACTCGAGCAACATCGGCGTTTTCATTAAATCACCATTTCAAAACTTCCTCCGTAGATCCGAAGCCGTGCATGGGCCGAAACCGACAACCCGACCGGACGTGGTAAAATGCTTCCGAAGACCATTTTCCCCAACAAGAGGCTCGCCGGTGGTGATGGACGGCGGTCCGGGCCAACAAACGCGCGCGAGACCCCTAGGGCTCACCTAGAGTCGATTGGAGGGGTTGGTCGGTGCGGGCGCGGCTCGGCGAGGGCGTGCGGCGGTGGTCGGCGGTGGCGGCCGCGGGGCGGCCGCGGCTCCGGTGAGGGCGACGCACCGCCGGGCCACGGGCGACGGCTCAAGCCTCTAAGGATCCTAGGGAGGAGTTTAGGACGGTTGGAAAGCACCGGGGAAAAGCGGAGGGAAGGTTCACCGGACGACCGGCAATGGCGGGCGGCTCGGCACGGCGCGCGCGAGGGGGCGCGACCTTTAAATAGGCGCTCGCCGGTGACGTAGTGGTGACGGCGAAGATACCGCCATGGTACGGTGGCGTCTCGGTCGGCGAGCGTACGGGGCGGGGCTCGGGACGGACCGGCGGTCCGCCCGGTGCGCGGCGCGCGCGGCGTACGGCGTGACGACGAGGGGGCGACGCGTGGCGCGGGGATAAAAACGAGGCGCCTCAAGGCGCGGTCGCCTGGGGAAGGCGCATGGCGGGGGTGGTGTGCGGGCGCGAACGTCGAGGCGGCCGGCGCACGGGCACGACGCGCGGCGCGCGCGCGTGACGTCGCGGCGCGGCGGCGCTCCGGCCCGACAATGTGTCAATGTGCCCTTGTTTGAAGACGAATATCTCAAAAAAAATGACTAGAAGTGTAGAAAGCTTTGAATACGAAAGTTGTAGAGCACACATAGGAGAGTATTTTTCGTAAAGGCCGACCTATGTTTTCTCAACGGTTTTTGCATAAATTGCAGCCAAAGTTTGAATGCCAACTTTCCACCTTTGAATGCCAAAGTTTGAATCCCAACTTTGAATGCCAATGTTTTTGCATAAATATGAATAGGAGTTGTTTGGAGTTGACCAAGATTTCCACCTTTTTCCCCTCAAAATTGGAGATGCCATCCTACATGAAAGTTGTGTCCCTCGACAAACTGGACAACTTTCATATTGGTAGATTTTGAAGTGTTTAAGTGAAATTTGGAGAACGCGGCAAAAGTTCCGGAAGACATTCAAGGACATTAGGGTTTAGGTAGGGTTTGATCGTGCATTTGACCAAAGTTTGACCACACATGTGTATTGACTTGATCAAGAGGGTCATTGGGGTTGGTTGGTGAGGTTTTAAAGGTGAGGGCCCGGGTTGACCGTGCTTTGACCACCGTCGGCGGATTTGACCGACTATTAGTGTTAAATAAAAACCACGGGGCATCACATTTCGAGGTACGTATAGTTTGCCACGGCAATAAACTTCGCGTATGCCGGCCTCCCGAGGGTGAGGGTTTCGTGCGAAGTTACGCTCGTCCCCGAATGTGACGGGCAAATCAATCGCCCGATGGGGAGCGCATCCATCCCGGGTATGGCCCCGTGGAATGGCGCGACGATGGCCTCGGTGCGGACCGCGAGATGCCCATGTTGTCAAGCCTTGACGCATAGAGCACGTTGATCTCGCTTCCCCCATCCATCGGGACCTTGTGGATCCTTCGGATTTGAATAGGGGAGCTACCACTAGTGGGTAGGATCTAGGGCCGGGGCACGTGGTTGGGATGGTCCTTACGGTCAAAGGTTATCGGAACCTCCGACCACTTTAGATAGGACGAAATCACGACGTCGGCGTTGAGGACTTCTCGTCGGATGAGCTTCTCGCGCCTCCTTGAGGGTCTTACCGGAGATCCCCCGAAGATCATGTGCACCGCACCGTCTTCTCCTGGGTACACGGCCCCCGCATCGTCGTCGTTGTCGGGGGACGGTCCTCCCTTCTTGGGCTGGTCCCATTGCTCTTGGCTTGAGGGTGTCATTGGCGTAGTTCTTCATGAGCCGACACTCCATGAGCGTGTGCTTGACGGGGACCTCGTGGTGCGGGCATGGCGCGTCCGGGAGCCTCTCGAAGTGGTCCTTGGATGGTGCGGGCATGGTCGGTTGCCCTTGGGACACGACGTCTTTAGCTCAACCGCCGCGATGAAGTTGTCATCACGGCAACGCTTGTCGTTCTTCTTCTTCGCCGTGGTCCACGACCTATTTCCCCTTGCCCTGAGGGGTGTTCAGCGTTGCAGTGACCGCCTCCTCGCTGTCGGCGTGGTTGCTCGCAATGTCGAGGAGCTCGCGGGTCGTCCGAGGCATGCGGCGCCCGAGTCAGTGGATGAGGGACGTTCACGTCGTGCCGTTCTAGAACGCCGAGATGGCGTCGTTGTCGGTTGCGTGGTCGCACCGGGGGGCTCGGTGCAGCGCTTGGAGAAGCACCGCATGTACTCGCGGAGACTCTCCATCGGCTGTTGCTTGCAGTTGCGCAGCTCCCACTGCTTGTCGGGACGCATGTAGGTGCCCTGAAAGTTGCCGACGAAGACCCGACGTAGGTCGGTCCGGTAGTTGATCTTGTCAAGCGGTAGGTGCTCGAGCCATGTCCGCGTGGAGTCGCCGACGTAGAGCGGCGGTGTTCTTGATAACGAAGAGGTCGTCGTCGCTTGTTGACGGTGAAAATACGTCAACCTAGCCATGAGTTTACCTTCGGTGTTGGCATGAGTTTTATACCTTATCCATTGGTACTAACCCCCATGGTATAACAAGTTCACGTGTGCATGTCGGTTTTGGAGTTTAGTGTTTATGCGGGATTTTAGTGTTGAATGCAAGACTTTCGGGATAAGTTCATCAAGCACCTCATGACAAGACCTTGAAGCCCCGTACAAGTCATGCAATGAAGCAAACTTAACTCCAAGAAGCCGGGGCTTGATGCGAGAAGACGACGGACTCCGAGGACCCGACCGAAAAAGTGCTTGAATCTTGCAAGACAAGGAGTTGTGTCCAATTCGGAGAGAAACCGACGACATGGACCTCCATGCGAAGGGGGAAACATCCGGGAAGCAAGGGAACCGACGTAGAGCAAAGGAGGCCTCGGGGCCGGGCCCGGATGGGCCCGAGCCGGCCGGCCCGGGCCGGTCGGCCCGGCCCGTCCGGGGCCCGGTGAGGCTCCCCTTTGCCCTAGCCGCCAATCGGGCTATTTATAGCCCCCTGACCGAGAGCCACGCATCATCTAATTCGTCATCGGCCGCCGAGGAGCAAGAGAAGAGAGGGACACCATCTCGGAGAGGAGAGGGTCGAGCCAGTTGACTAGGGTTTCCCTAGCCGACGTGGGAACCTTGCATGGAAGACCACGTCGGAGTTCCCGGAGCTAGAAGCAAGATCAAGGAAGGATCCCGGTGGTGATCTTGTGTTTGTATCATTGTCATAGTTGAATTATCAAGTTGAATCTATTCTTAATTAGCGATCAAGTGTTTCCTCGAAGATTTCGTTTTTCGATCGGTTTGCTTATTCTAGATCTATTCGCGCGATAGATCACATAGGGTGTTCTTGTAGCCGCGGTGGCTAGAGGTACACGCGGATCTTCCGAAAGAATCTAGACTTGTCTTTTGACTCGCCCTATGCTCCCCGCATGAGTAGGGATACGTTGTGACGAACGGGGGGTTCCGAAAGGCGGATGTTTTCGGATTTGGATGGGAAACCACAGTTTAAAGAGGCTTCTAATAAGATTCGATTTGCTACTTCTTCTCTTGCTTGGAACTTCAACAAAAGGCTTATCCCAATCTCTCTGGATCGGTTTATCTACCCAATCTTACTTTGTTATCTCCGGTCTTTAGTAGATTAGATTATTTTCGTGTCTTTTACCTAGATGCATTAGGGTTTCTCTTTTACCAAAGATTGAAGTTACTTGGCTTTACTAGATCAACTTTTGCGTCACACATTTGTTCCACGGATTCGATACCTTGGGTTCACCACTCGAGGGAAGAAGGGTCCCTTGACTACGACGGGAGACTTGTCCGCTTGCAAGTCATAAACGAAATTTGATACAACTATTAACTGTCAACATCGCTCCCCCGCATGGCAAGCGAGCCGGTAGTCCTCGAGCCACATGCGCGGGGGTTGGTGTCCCCGTTGTACCTTGGCACGTTGGTCGAAGCGCGGAATCGCGAAGGGGAACTTCACGTCGCCGATGCTCTAACCAAGGCCCGTGGACCTCTTTGGTTCGGCGACCGGCTACGGTCGCGGTCGTCATCGGCGCCGTGGCGCCGCCCGCGTCCACGGTCGTCGTGGTGGCGCGAGCGATTGTCGTGGTGGTCGTCGACACTCTTGACCCACCGCCGGGCCTCAATGGCGTTCCACACATCGCGAGTTGGGCCCAAGGCGGCCGCCGACCGCCGATGTCGCGGCTGCGCCTCCCTCCTCGCGCTCTCGATGCCGAGAGGGGGTGGATTCGGGCGTGTGCGGACGGCGCACCCGCCCGCCCGCACTCCGAGCGCCGGACGAGGCGGAGCTCTCCGCTTGTTGTGCTGTCACCGCCTCGAGCAAGCACCTTCAACTGTTGGCGCACTCGTCGCTCCTCGGAGGTCGCCGCCTGCGGGCGGCTGTGCGGCGGCATGGCCGCAATGGCAAGATTCGCGACACCCGCCGAAGAGTGGCGGACCATCGGCGTCGGCGCCGCCGTCGACGTTCACGCCCTCGTTGGCGCGTCGGTTGTTGTCGCGCTCCGCCCGCGTGCCGATGGTGTTGGTGCACGGTCGTGCGGCTACTCGGCACCGGACGGCGCTCACGTCGGTCGGCTGTTCCCCTCGCGAGGCCCCTCCCCGCATGAGAATGTCCTATGCGGGTCGTTGGTCGCGAGGGCTCGGCATCCATGCCTAGCTCCCTGTTGAAGAAGGGCTAGCTCCTCGTCGAGCGGCACCTCACCTTCGTGAGTTCGTTGAGCCGCGCCGCCGCTAGGCGTCGGCGGGGGCGGTGGCGTGGAGCCGGCTCCGGTTCGGAGCTGCTCGATGTGGAGGCCACACGGACGTTGCATTTACGCATGGGGTCGTGTCGTCGTGTGGTCCGTGCCCCTCGAGTCGTTGTAGACCCGGGGGCGGCGCCGGTCGTGCGGAGTTTGTTGACGTAGGTCGTCACGGATCGTCCGGAAGGCCGAGTTGTCCACGGGGGTACATTGCGGTGTACCGCTCCATGAACTCCCCCACCCTAACGGTTCATCTCCACCGCGCGAGGTCGGTGAGGTAGTAGGCTGCGAGCCTAAAATGCTCCTACGTTGGGTTTGGCCCCAACATGCCGATCCGAGAAGCCTCGGACAAAAGCCTCGCATCCCACGGCTCCCGTTAGGACACTCGGGGACGAGGCGGCCGGGTGAAGGTGCGCCCGGCGATGGACTCCGCCGGCCCGGTGTAGACGAAGCCGAGGGAGCCGAAGCGCGAGTGTCCCCGGGAGTCGGTGTGATCCCGTGGCCGTCCATCCGATCCGCCGAAGTTCGACGAGACACATGATGTGCCCCTATCCGGCACGTCAACGGTCGGGGTTCTCTACCACCGGCGGTAAATTTGTATCGATCGTGCGTCGGGCTCGGATGGTTAGCGAGAGGAGACAACGAGATTTAGATTGGTTAGGGCCTCCGAGGAGTAATACCCTACGTCCAAGTGTCGAGCCGCCGTGTTCCCGAGCTAGGAGTGCTTGTAGTAGGGGTTACAAGCCGTTGGGGAGAGGGTGTCGAGCCCAAGTCCTTTGAGATGGTGTCCGATCCGTCGAAGGTCTAACCCTTGTAACCGTTTCCCTCCTCTCCCTTTTATAGTCACAAGTGGAGGGGCCCAAGGAGGAAGTAAAAAAAGGGTACAATGCTTGGCCGCCGGTACGTCCCGTCGCACATCGCCGTCCGTCGGGGACGCATTGAAGTGGAGTCGTGATGCTTGGTCGTGAGAGCCGCCGCGTGGCCCCGTGTGATTGTTCATCCCGGACGCCCGGCTTCTCCTCCGAGTAGTTTGTGTTTGCCTTAGCTCGCCCAAGTACTTGACTAGCCCGCCACGCTTGAGCCTAAGTTTAGGCTTTTGCGCGTCGTAGAGGGTACTTGAGTGCCTCGGGCCGAGTTTGCGTGTGGCGAGTGGGAGATGATGGCGATGGGATGGCCACGCGGCCCGGTCAAGCCATCATTAAGGCTCTTGTCGGGGTGAGCTCGCCAGAGCATGGCCGCCACCGTTGTACTTGCATGGCGTGGAGAATCATCCCCCCACACGCGTCGGTGGTGGTGCTCGTGCCTTGGGCTTGTGCCGTGCGTCCGGCCCACGCACCGGTCGGAGCCGGACTTCTCGTGCGAGGAGGAGACTTCTCATGCGAGGTGGAGACCCGTTGTGCGAGGCGGAGACTTTTTGTGGTTATCCTTCTAGTGGGCGACAAGTCGAAGATGCGACCAACCGGCCGAAGATCGGACATCTTGCTAATGTGGGTCTTGATCGGGGGTCCTTAGTCCTCCTTGTCTTGATTCTTAGCCCGGACATTGTCAATCTTGGCCTTCACGTTGTCAATGTTGTTGGATTTCCTTGTGTTTAGGGAAGATCTTTTCGCCGTCAAAGGGGTCCCTAATCCGGCCCTCGTCACCCTCCGTCTCGAATATAGTTTCGTTTAGACTTCTCAAAGTCAAAAAATTTTCAACTTTGACCAAGAATAACTCCCAAAATAATTTATTTTAAATACAAAATATTATATATTTTAATAGTTCGTTTCATGATAAATCTATCAACATCACTTTTTATGTTATTAGCATTTATGATTACTAGGGGAATCTCACCCGCGTGTTGCTGCGGGAATTAAGAAAAAAATGCAATGATCGTAAGAGACAATTTCGACAACCTCACATGTCTGATCATAAGAGATAATTTTGGCGACCTCGGCAACTTCGTTGGCGCCGTTGGTAATTCTTTGATCTAGGTTTGAACACCACGCGCGTTGTTGCGACCCTAAATCCTAGAGTAATCGGTGTTACCGTGTGTTAGCATGATGACATACTAAATTCACCGTGGTATTTCACCAAAATTCACCTAGCTTTATTTGCAGTTTGCACGTTTTCTCTTACAATAACATATCTCTCTTACAATAACATTTCCCTTTCACAGATTATCAGCGTCCAAAAGAAACTTTAAAAACCATAACTTACAAATTTTTTTAAGCGTAGTTTATGGGTGGTGTCGGGCCTACTCACGTGTTGAATAGCTATTTAGTATAAAAATGGATATATTTCATGATGTCAAATTAAAAAAATCTGATCGTTATGTTTTTGCTAGGACTGTCTACGTTGTTATTCCTTTATATTCCTCAATTCCCTGCGCGTTGTCACGAGTATGTAGGAGAAATTTATGAGTTAGAATATTACTATCACCCTCCTATTCTTTTTCTTTCTTCTTTTTCCTTTTCCTTTTTTCCTTTTTTTCACTATACTCTATACCAACTGCCATCAATGGGGCCTCTTCGTCATTTTATCAAAACATATTCATATGAGATCTTGTTCTGAAGGATTTATTAAAAGGAATCCAATGATGTAATCAGAATTTAATTTGGTTTTTTTATTTTTGAGTTATAACATTTTTTAGCTAATTCAAACAATGGGGCCCACCACTTGTCGGGGACAGCCCTAGGGGTCCCCTTAAACAACGGGGAAATCCTCACTTAAAACCCGCAACCACACCAAAACACGCTAAGCCTGACCATGCAGGTGAATAACCATGCAGGACACGGCCCACGCCGTGGGGACCCCGACGGCCCACCGAGACGGCCCTCTTAGAAGTCCCCTCGAGCAGGCTCCGCCTCGCTCGAGGGCGCACTCCTCCTCGGGCGGGCTCCGCCCCGTTCGAGGGACAACTCTTCCCTCGAGCGGCTCCGCCCCGCTCGAGGGCTCACTCCCCCTCGAGAGGGTCTCGCCTCGCTCGAGGGTACGTCCCGCCCTCGGTCGGGGGCCCGCCACGCTCGAGGGCGCCCCTCACGCGTGCGCCGGCCCCCCGTACACGGGCATTTAACGCCCGACACGGGGCGGGGCGGCGCCATCATGCGCCGGGGGCTCGCGCCCGGTGCCGCCGCACCAACTCCCCAGGGAGGAGCCCATCCCCACCACTGTGGGGAGGGACTGTGCGGTACGGCCGGTGTCAGTCCCGTGACACCGCGCGCCTACTACAGTACGGCTAACGCGCCAGACCCTCGAAGGGGGGCCGGGCGCACCCTCGATTTCACTTTCCCGTGACCCTACAGGGTTAGGTGGAGGCGCTAGGCCGGTGGATTGCCATCCCGGCCACTGTAACAGCATGGTCACCGCCCCCGCGCGTGCAGGCGCACGCCCGGCGCTGTAGCAACCACTCCAACACTGTGAAGCGCGTTGGGAAGGAACGCCGTTCTGCCTACCCCCGTGCTCCGTACAAGCCAGCGTCGCACCTCCCTCGAAGCCTATCAGAGGACGCCACCACCATCTGCCGCCCTCCTACCCTCGAACCGCCACTGTTCGGGTACGAGGTAGGCCATCATGGCCGGATCGTCGCAAAGATCGACCGGATGGCCGCCCACTCTACAGCGTAGCACGACGCGCACCCCCACGTAGCTAGGTAGCGCGGCGCGCATGTAACCCGCCGCCCCCTTGATCTATAAAAGGGGGGGCGAACCCCGGCCGCGGGGGGGGGACGAACGGACGAACGAAGAACTTAGCTCCACACATAACACCACGCACCACGTACTCATTCTCCCACAATATCTTCAGCCACTCCTCCGGGGACTAGGAGGCCCCTTCGCTCTCTCTCCCGCCTTGCTTGTATTAGCCCCACTACAAGCACCCCCGGTGCCAAGTAATATAGTGCCCCGAGCACGCCTCGCTAGACGTACGGCCCCCTCGGCCGGAACCGAGGATAAAATCTCTCGTGTCACTTGTTACTTAGCATCGACCATTGAGGGATAGGGACCGCGGCGCTATCTAGCGGTTAGTGTCGGGACCATATTCCGCACCGACGTTGGCGCCCACCGTGGGGCTCGCGAGCGCCCGAGGTCATTCCGCCAACTCCCTCCATGGTGATCCGCACCGAGTACCGTGGTACCCGCTACCGCATGGGTAGCTCGGACCCCCCTCCCGGCCGGGTTCGAAATCCGCTTCGGGGGACCTCGAACTTTCGGGCCACGGGGAACGGCTATCTCATGCGCCTCACCAACCGTGAGGAGCTCCGCGCACGCCGCGGCCGGGGACCGCTGCGGTCTCCGCCGCACGCACCGCTACGGCGCGGGCGCCCGCGGGCACGGATGCCGCGGGTCCATCAACGCCGCGACGCCGCCGCCGCTGCGGGCTACGTTCGCACCGGGCCGGTCCGAGCGGCGGCAAGCCGAGCGTGCCGCCACTCGCCGCGGCGCGCCCACCGTTACGACGACTGCCACCGCCCCAGCGGGACCGCGCGCGGTCTCCGGACCGCGCATCCCCATTGGGCTGCATGGCGCCACGTCGGCCTACAACAACAACGTCAACACCACGATGCGCCGGGTCCCGCCCGGCCGCCACGTCTTCGTCGCCAGGGATTCCGGTGCCTCAATGGCCGACGAATCGTCCCTAGGCTCCATCGACGCGTTGCCACCCGCCAACCGCCACGGGTACGCGGAGTGGGACTTCTCCGGCGTGCCGGATCCAGTCGCGTTCAGGCGTTTCCTCGACGCCACGGACTACTGGTTCGGCTGCTCCGACGACTCCAGCACCGGGAGCTACGACCCTGCGCGGGAATGCTACGCCGTCATCACCAACGACCCGGCCAATGCCGCTGGCGCAGCGGGCGCCGGAGATGGGGAGATCACCCCTGCCCCAGGGATCGCCGCGCGCATGGCCGCGGGGCCAAGCGCTCCCGCTGGGGCCGACGCCGACGCGCGCCGGCCCAAGCCCGCGAGCTCGAGGCAAAGCCGGCGGAGGAATACCGGACGGTGCGGTCGCTCCGCGCCTCAATGGCGGGGGAGGCCTCCGCGCGCGCGGCCGAACGCGCGCGGGGAGCCGGGGCCGACGAGTCCGCGACCGCATCAACACCGTCCCCAACGTCGACAACGCGGACGCGCCCCCGCGGGCGAGCCAAAAGCTCATCACCGCCGCGACGTTGCCGCGCGCCATGCCCGCACCCTCAACCCTCGAGGCTCGAGACCCGCACCGCGAGGTGCAAACCCTCATCGAGCAAGCGGCCGTCCGGCGGGCCGAGAGCTCGCCCTCACGCATCCGTCAACGGGGGAGATGCGCGGGGCGACGAACCCGCACCGGGAGGCGAACCCTCGGTGCACGCGGGGGGATCGGCGGGGCAACCCGCCGACCAAGGACGCACGCCGGCCAAGGAACGGCTCCTTGACGCACGCGGGCGCCGGATGGCGACGCCCGCAACGTCATTAACGCCGGGCGCACGAGCGGGGGCGGACGCACGGGCAGCCAGGGGCTACCACCCTCGAAGGAGTGGGTGCTACGACAGCGGTGAGGATCGCTCCCCGACGCCGGAGCCTCCGGGCACCCGTGTGTTCAGCCGGGAGATCCGCGCGGCGGCGTTCCCCCAACGCTTCCGCCAGCCCTCGACCATCGTCAAGTACAACGGGGAGACGGACCCCCGTGTATGGATTAACGACTACCGCTTGGCTTGCCAGCTGGGCGGGGCCACCAGCGATGAGGTCATCATCCGCAACTTGCCCCTGCACCTCGGCGACGCGGCCCGGACATGGCTCGAGCACTTGCCCGCTAGCCAAATCCACAACTGGGACGACTTGGTCCACACGTTCGTGGGCAATTTCCGGGGCACGTACGTGCGCCACGGGGAACTCCCGGGACCTTCGCTCCCGCACGCCGAAGCCCGGCGAGTCGCCGCGGACTTCATACGGCGCTTCTCCAAGCGCTGCACAGAGCTCCCCAGCGTGGCGCAGTCCGAGATTGTGCACGCCTTCCTCGAGGGCATCACGTGCCGGGACCTCGTGCGCGAAGCGGGACGCAGCCCGCCTGCGGACTCCAACGAGCTGTTCGACATCGCCACCAGCTTCGCCTCCGGTGAGGAGGCCGTGGGGGCAATCTTCGACGGCAAGAAGGGCAAGCGCTCGGAGGACGCGCCCGTGGAGGGCAGCAAGTCCAAGGAGGCCGCACCGCAATGACAAGCGGGGCAAGAAGGGGGAAGAAGCCTCGCCGCGAGGCGCGCGAGCGGGGGCGCGACGGCGGTAATGCCGAGACCCTTGCTGTTGACCCGGCTCGACGGGGCCCTCGACCGGCCCCTCGAGGTCGGGGGTGTTCGACGACATGCTGAAAAAGCCATGTCCCTACCACAAGACTCCGGTGAACCACACCCTTGAGCAGTGCGATATGCTCAAGAAGTTTTATGGCCGTGCCGCCGCGAAGGAGGCAGAGGCCAAGAAAGATGGGGGCGACGGCGACGCGGGTGGCTTCCCCGCTGTTGAAAATGTGTTCCTCATCTTTGGGGGGCCAACCGTCGACATGTCGACGCGCCAGCGCAAGAAGGAGCGGCACGAGGTCCTCGCCGCGGAGAGGGCTCCTCCGTCCTTCCTCAATTGGTCGGAGGATGCCATCACCTTCAGCCGGGAGGACCACCCGAACCGCGTCCCCAACCCAGGCCAGTACCCGCTGGTGGTTGATCCCATCATCGGGAACGCCCGGTTCTCGAAGGTCCTCATGGACGGAGGCAGCAGCCTCAACATCCTCTACGCACACACGTTGCGCCTCATGGGGATCGGGTTGGACCAGCTCGCGGCCCGAAGACGAAGCCGTTCCATGGCATCGCGCCCGCAAGCGAGGTCCAGCCCCTCGGGCAGATCGATCTGCCAGTTTGGTTTGGCACCCCAAAGAATTTCCGCAAGGAGACCCTCACCTTCGAGGTGGTGGGGTTCAAGGGGGCCTACCATGCTATACTTGGGCGACCCCGTTACACCAAATTCATGGCGGTCCCCAATTATACCTACTCGAAGATGAAGATGCCGGGGCCAAACGGCATCATCACCGTCGGGTCATCCATCGAGCACGCGTTCGACCGCGACGTTGAGTGCGTGGAGCACGCAGAGGCGGCGGCGCCGGGACGAAGCGCCGGTGAACACGTTGGAGAAGATGGTCAACGAAGACCTCGACCCCGCCGCCAAGCACGCGCGCACCTTCGAGGCCGGCGGAGCGGACCGAAGGGGGTCCCCCTCGACCCGTCGGCCCCCGAGGGCAAGGCGTTGAGGGTCGGCTCCACCCTCGACCCCAAATAGGAAGTGGTGCTCGTCGACTTCCTCCGCGCCAACGCCGACATCTTCGCGTGGAGCCCCTCGGATATGCCAGGCATCCCGAGGGAAGTCGCCGAGCACTCCCTTGACATCCTGCCAAATGCCCGCGCCGTGCAGCAACGGCTGCGTCGCTTCGACGAGGAGCGGTAACGGGCGATCGGAGCGGAGCTGCGGAAGCTTCTCGAGGCCGGATTTATCAAGGAGGTGTTCCACCCCACGTGGCTAGCAAACCCCGTGCTTGTAAAGAAAAAAGAATGGGAAGTGGCGGATGTGTGTAGACTACATGTTGACGGATAAAACTCGTATCCACCTACGATCCGCAAGCGTACGGACCTACACCTTTTTCACCACGGGATTCCCAAGGTTCTTGTCAATCCGCGGAGCAAGGGGATTACTAGCGCTTAACCAAGTACTAATCTAGTTGAATGGAAAACCTTTGAAAGAGAGTATTAATCTAAAAGTAAAGACAATCTACCTAAGTTAATCTAAGTTAAGTTGATCAAACAAATCTAGGGTTAAACTATATGATAAAGGGGTGAACACAAGAGAGCGAGGTTAAGATAGATAAGCGTTCCCTCCCTAGGATCTAGGATAACATGGTATGCATCTACTACACGAAAGCGGTAAACCAATCTACCGGGGGTTGTGACCACGGCTTCGCCCTTTCCCTCCTCTCGTACTGTCACTACGCGAAGGTATTCGTGACTAGACCTATGATGGACACGGTATGTTGATGGAATCTATGGGAGTAGCGGATATCATACGCCCGAAAAACATGGTAGCTAACCTTAATCATCAAAGCATCATCAACATGAAAACAATAGATTGAAACCACAAATCGAGTAGCGATCACATAGCATGTATCCATCTAATCCTAGGGATGAACGGAGACATTACCCCATCATCTTACACGGATTGAAGCACATAGGGGTGATGGAGACTCCGGAGAACGTCGTCGATGAAGATGGCGGCGATGGAGCTTGGGAACACCCCTAGGCCAGCGGCTTGGAGTCCTCCTCTTGCTTCCTTCTCTCCGCCGGCGTTGATCCTTGCGACGAGCTCATCTAACTCTCTCCCTCATCTTGCGGCGGCGGTTTTCTGGTGATTGGCGTCGGTAGGATGATTTGTTCGATGGGTCACCACCTTGGGGCGCCTAGGGGGTTGTATTTATGTCCTTGGGGTGCCTTTGGGCGTGCTCCACCTTGCCTTGCACGAGATCCTCCTTGGGAGAGAAGCAAACTTGGTTTCCATAAAATCAGCCAGATTTTCCTGATTCGCAGTCCTTCCTTGACAGGGCCATATCTCCCACGTCTGGACTCCAAATAATGCAAATTCGGTGTCCAGGTTGTGTGCCACGAAATTATCTTCAACTTTGGTATTCATTTCTTTCCTTAAAAACGAAGATAAGATCTCCAAATCGGCCTTGGAAGATAATCTGTTCTGATTTCGGACTGACTGCGCAGCAGGGATTTCGGGGGCTATATCTCCTAGCTCCCTTATCCGAATTGGGCCTTCCACATGTCCAAATCGAAGGTATCGTCGAGGCCCACAACTTTGGTAGTCAAATGTTTGCCATTTAAGACCGTTTAAGTCTCCGAATCTGTACCGAAAGATCATGCTGTCCTGAGCTGCGAGAATATCTCTCGGGCTGAGTTGATCCCGTTGGTAAACATCCAAGTCCCCGGAGTTTTGCGTGTTGATGCTTCGGTCCTTAGGTTGTTTGGAGTCTTGTTCACTTCGTGTCTTGACTTGTGACGGGCTTCATGATCTTCTCTTGAAGTGCTTGGTGAACTTATCCCGAAAGTCTTCTCATTAGCGTAGATTTCTGCGTAAACAACAAACTCCAAAATCGACATGCAAGTGTGAACTTGTTATATCATTAGTATGCCTAGTGGCCGGTTAGTTGCAAATCATAATCGAAACCAATGTATAACAAGTACTCTAGGTTGACGGAAATTCACCGTAACATCTCCCCCATGCTTAAACCTTGCTCGTCCTCGAGTAAGTGGTCCTCGCTTAAAAGGGAAATCAGCGTTGCCTTCCAATGTTATCCCCGCACTTAGTCATTCATGACGAGACAAATTGCTCTTTCTTAAGTATTTATTTTAAAGTTCAAGTTGTGACCGGCTTCTTTTTCATTATGGAAGATAGACTAACAATAAAGAACAAGCCACATTTAACACGATGCTCTCAAACTTAAGTGAACTTCAAACCATTACCTTGTCACATGGAAGATTTTCAAAAAGATGCATATCCAACATAAGTGAAAATCTCTTGCAAGAGCTCATGGAACACTCATCTCATCAAGTCACTCAAGCCTATACTAGATTATTTTCAACCTACTCTACTCATATGTGATGGTGGAAGGCTTATGTGGAGCTTGGAAGGTTAAAAACAATCCTAGCAAAACATATATCCGAAATATTGTCAAATTAAGAGAGAGATCTATTGGAATTACCGAGACTCGTCAAAAAGGCCATGGAAAATAAATGTTGGAAAGAGAGAGGGACGAAACACACACATTTAGATAAGTGGACATGTGCAAGTGGCAAATGGATGATCCCGAGGCACGAGTGAAGTCCTCGTTATCGGATTGCACATGGTTGGAAGATTTGAGTATGGATGTGTCATCAAGGCACTTGAGAACTTATGAAGCAAAAGAACCGAGGAGCATCTTTATTTTTTTCTTTATTCTATTTCCTTCTCATTTTTCTCTCTTTCTTTTTTTCACTTTATTCTCCCTATTTTTCTTACTTTTCTTTTCTTCTTATCATATTTTTTTCATTTTTCATTTTTTTTCTTATTTTTTTTCTTTTCTTTCTTTTTTCTTTTGCTCCTCAAAACTTTTTGCAACATAATACTTACATAGCATTTGTGTCAGAGAATGACTCCTCCCCCATGCTTGAACGATGCTCGTCCTCGAGCATAAAAGAGAGGGGAAATGACTGCTAAAGTAAGTATAAATTCCATAATCTTGCGGAATATTTGAATCTCTATCGAGAATTTTACTCCATACTCAAATTGGGTTGTGGACAAGGAGGTGATCACAAAAAGATGTTTTTGGTTTAGGGTGGATGCCCAGCGAAGTTTGTGAAATTTTCGATGTGAAAACCCACAATGCATGGACAAAAAGGCTAGCATGAAAAATTTACACAAAGGAATGACCAGCTTCTTAGTCTCCAACCATAGAAATCAATCCTAACCCAACTCATCAAAACATATGTTTGCAATCTACGGGTTTTGTTATCATAAAACATATATGTATATGGCTTTGGTAGGTAGAACTTTGCAAGAGCATCACAAATATGTAGATAGCATAAAAGTTAAGTTTTCATAAAAACAACAAGTTATCCGGCTATCCATAAACTTAAATCAAAGAGCAAAGATATGTATGTGGGTCTAGATCATAGTCATTTCACCTCCACAAATAAAAGAGTCGGTATTTAAATTAATTTCAGATCATATTATAGAGAGCAATTAGCCAAGACATGTATAACTTCATGTAGGTAAAACAAAGCGGCAACTTTCATCATCTTTCCGTAAGCATAGGCAATATAGAACATCGAGGTGAACACATGGTCATGCTTATCTATTGAAAGTAAAAAGAAACCTAGGTTGTCCTCCTAGTAGCCATGTTATTGTTTGAAGAGAAAAGCAAAAGGTTGCACCTAGTTGAGGTTGAAGGCATACTTACAAGCATTTGTGTTTGGAAAAGAGAAGGTCCATGGAGATGTTACCATCCTTTGTAATTATTCGTTGCCTTCTTCCGACATCTCCATATATCGATGTGGCTTTTGCTTTTGTCTTGATTTATTAATGCTCCTAAACTTCTGAATTTGATCTTGTATGCTTAATGGAGTCATTGGTCACCCTTCTCTTCGATGTTGTCATCACCATCTCCTCTTTCTTGTTCTCATCATCTCCTTGCTGTCTCTTTTTCATGGATTTCTCCCTCTGTCAAGAACAGAACATATATCTAAATATAGCTCTATTGAAAAGTTTATGAAATTACCTTTCCAACGTGTGGTCATTCATCGAAAACGGAGTTCAAACAAGGGAGCTATGTCCGTTTTACTTCAGCTCTGCGTGCTGTCCAAAACTGATTTCAGGACGTGTTGCACTCGGTGATTCGAGCATAACTTCTTGTAGAAACCTCCGATTGTTTTGATTCTTGATTTGTTGGAATTGTAACTTCATGGGGCTTCTAAATATCCAAAAATATCCAGTGTTTTCCCTTCGAGACCATGCAGAATTTTGATGAGATCGATAGCTTCTTGCGCATTGATCCGGTGATGTTAACGATCTTGATCATTCTATCTTCTAGAACGTCATGTTGCACTTCCGTGTTGAATATTCAGGGTCTCCCCCATGCTTAGCATTTTGCTAGTCATGGAAGAAGAAGACAAAGCACTTCTTAGCCATCCTTCAATTTCTTTGTAGTGAGAGTCTTTATCTTGCCTCGTAAGACGTTTTAAACGCACATTCTACCCCCAAGGTGACGGTTGGGAGTAGAAAGAATTGCCAACAATCCAACAATGTCTCCTAAGATTCTTAACTTGTGATATAATTAGTCTAATGAGGAATAAAAACCTAATGAGTGTACGTGGTTCAAGATGTGTATGCACATGATAGGAAAGCATATAAACAAAGACACTGTTTTCACCTAGTTCTAAACACCATGTTTACAACTAGGTTGCCGAATTTCTCCATAGCCATAAAGGTTTATTTATCAAGGGTTAAAACACCATGTCTATCCCTAAATCAATAACTCTTATAGCACAAGAAAAATTAAGCGCATTGCAAAGCTTATAAACTGACCAAAGCAACATGAAAACATATGAAAAGCTAGCAAGGTTTATCGAACTTAATGATGATGGTCCGCAATCATGTTTAAACACCACGTTTACACAAGATCACAAAAGGAAAATACTCATAATGCCTTATGAAGTATTAACATGGAAAAAGAAGCATACATCATTAAGTATATAAAACAACCAAGCCAACTATGTGCAAAACATGTATACACAAGAAACATCACATTGATAACAAAATGCAATGTATGCAAAAAAATATGATCATGAACATGATGGTGGTTCTAAAAATAAAACTAAACTTATATTAATAACCACAAGTTGATCATCATAAGATAGTGCCATTCTTTTATTTTCTCTAAGAAAGTAGTAAAAATATAAAGAAACGGGTTGCCTCCCGAAAAGCGCTTCATTTAAAGTCATAGAGCTCGACTTTCTCACATAACTTCTTTTCGTCGCATAGCCATGGCCCTTCATGCAATAAGAAAAGGTACCAATGCAGCTTTAATTTACTTCCCATGTTGTGCTTGATCACTTATAGAAGACTTGCCCAAAGCATCTTTTTGTTTCATCGTTATCTCCTTCTTTATAATCCTTCGGTGCTGCCTTCACTCCAAAATTTTTTTTAATGTCCAGAACAGAAAGTATACTCAAGCTCTACTCCATTGCATAGTGCACAAAATTTCCTTTCCAACGAGTCTTTATTTGCTCAAATCGGACTCCGGACAAGAGAGTTACATCCGTTTTACTTCGGCGATGAAATCTGTCCAGAAATTTCAGAACGCGCAACGCTCAATGTTTCCTCCATAACTCCTTGCACGGGTCTTCAAACTTGTTAGTTCTTGATGCGTTGGAATGGTAACTTGATGGAGCTTCTGGATATCTCATTTTCTTCATTTGTACACCTCTGAACAAGCTCTCAAATTGATGAAGACAACAACATCCATCGCGGGATTCGAAGAGGTTGATGATTTATCTTGCAACTCTTTTAGGCATGACTTCTTTTTTTCATTATTCAAGCCTTGTCTACATGGTTAGTGAAAATCGGGCCTTTCCCAACATATGATTCTTTAAGGTCATTAGCTTGACCAAGCGCAAAGCATGATCGAGATTTACAAAACTTATTGTAAACATACGCGTCCATAATTAGCACCACATGCGAATTGTAGCAACAAGTCAAGGTGTAAATAAAAGAAGCATATGTTTCATGCATAGCACTTAGCTCATTAATAGGAAAAGGTTGTTTAGGTGTGATATTAATTGGATCAAAAATAAATGTTTCCTCTTTTTCATTCTCAAGAAAACCTAGCCTATCAACATGATCACTATTGGAACAAGGCATAGAATTTAAACTATCATTCATACTATTGGTTGAGCATGAGTATTTGAATTTATCAACATCAATACCAATAATATCTTGAGATTTCAGCACGTACCTTGGCCTTAGAGATTTTTCAACAAGAGTGATATTTGGTTCATCAAGCGGTGTTGAAGGCGAATCGATCTCAACAAGTGTAGTTGCCTCTTCATCACCATCTTGCAATTTCTTCAACTCATCATGTGGAACATGTAATCCTTCAACTATGTACGCATTTATCTCTTCTTTGAAGTCTTCTTTATCAACCAGATCTTCATCTTCAAAGACTTGTATGTTGCTTTCTTTATCTTCCATGTACCACATGTCATCAAGATCGCTCATTGTTGATTCACTCTTTCCTTCATCCTTGAGTACTTCCATGTCTTGATTTGCTAGTGTGTAGGCTTCAATAGCACACAAGCTATCATCTAGCTTGAGTCCTATCTCCTCCCATTTATCCTTTGAGTCACTAGGCTCATCACGGTTGTACTCTTCTCTTCCTTCATCATAAATCTTTGATTTGTCAAACCGGTCGATCCATCCTTCATCTCTTTCTTTTCTTTCTTCTTCAAACATCTTTTGGATCGACTCTCCACTCATCTCTTGATCAAAAATATCTTCAACTAGTTTGGCAACGTGTTGGCGTTCCTCCTTCCTTCGGTAGCTAATTAGTGGGGCGAAATCAACTTGAACCCAACCGGATTGCTTGAACTCCGCCAATGGTCTAGCATTCCACATACTTCGGCCTACATTCATGTTAGTTTCAACATTTTTAACATCCGAAATGACTTCTCTTACCTTAGGAAGTGGATCTTCACTTTCTTGTATGGTCGGTTCATCTTCCTTGACCTCCTCGTTCATCTTTTTCGGAAATTTCAGCAAGCACCTTGGGCTTGCTTTTGTCATTTTGCTCCTCTCGACAACATCTTTGCCAATCTCGTATTGTTCTTTGTCCATTGCTTATCCTTTGTAAGATTTGTGCGGCTTCACTAATTGTTTTATCCATTAAATCACCGCCCGCACACATGCTTACAAAACGAGACGAGTTAGGGGTTAGTGAAAAATAAAAGGTATGCAACATCAAGTCACCGGAAAATCCCAAGTTCGGCCCTCTCTCAAGTAGTTCATTAAAACGGTCCCATGCTTCATCAATTCCTTCATCCTCTCCTTGCTTGAAAGTGAGCACTTGCCTCCTTAAGTCTTGGACCTTGCTTATGGGAAAGAAATTCAAAAGAAACTTCTTCACTAGCTCATCCCAATTTCCTTTTGCTTCAACGGACGCAAGTGTGTACCATCTTCGCGCTTCATCTTCGAGAGAGAACGGAAAAAGATTCCACTTGAACCAAGCGGCCGGAACTCCTTTTTGTTGGACCGTGTTGCATAACATCGTGAATTCCTTAATGTGTCTATATGGGTTGTCATCCTCCAATCCTCTAAATGGTTTTGTCGCCACTAACTTGATGATTCCAGGCTTCAATTCATAGTGGGTTGTAGCAAGCGCCAAATCTGATTTTTGCATCTCAATGTCTTCCATTGACGGCATTGCTAGCTCCCTTAGCGACATCTCTTCGTCTTCCAATGGTGAGGTGAAAAAATCCATCTAGGCACAAGAAAAGTAGAAAGAAAAACAAAAAAGATTTTTTCCTTTTTTATAGAAAATAAGGGTTAGGTGTTAGTAATCAACAAAATTAATACTAGATTAAACGTAGCAAACTGGCTTGCTCCCCGGCAACGGCGCCAGAAAAAGGGGCTTGTTGACGGATAAAACTCGTATCCACCTACGATCCGCAAGCGTACGGACCTACACCTTTTTCACCACGGGATTCCCAAGGTTCTTGTCAATCCGCGGAGCAAGGGGGATTACTAGCGCTTAACCAAGCACTAATCTAGTTGAATGGAAAACCTTTTGAAAGAGAGTATTAATCTAAAAGTAAAGACAATCTAACCTAAGTTAATCTAAGTTAAGTTGATCAAACAAATCTAGGGTTAAACTATATGATAAAGGGGAAAACACAAGAGAGCGAGGTTAAGATAGATAAGCGTTCCCTCCCTAGGATCTAGGATAACATGGTATGCATCTACTACACGAAAGCGGTAAACCAATCTACCGGGGGTTGTGACCACGGTTTCGCCCTTTCCCTCCTCTCGTACTCGTCACTACGCGAAGGTATTCGTGACTAGACCTATGATGGACACGGTATGTTGATGGAATCTATGGGAGTAGCGTATATCATACGCCCGAAAAACATGGTAGCTAACCTTAATCATCAAAGCATCATCAACATGAAAACAATAGATTGAAACCACAAATCGAGTAGCGATCACATAGCATGTATCCATCTAATCCTAGGGATGAACGGAGACATTACCCCATCATCTTACACGGATTGAAGCACATAGGGGTGATGGAGACTCCGGAGAACGTCGTCGATGAAGATGGCGGCGATGGAGCTTGGGAACACCCCTAGGCCAGCGGCTTGGAGTCCTCCTCTTGCTTCCTTCTCTCCGCCGGCGTTGATCCTTGCGACGAGCTCATCTAACTCTCTCCCTCATCTTGCGGCGGCGGTTTTTCGGTGATTGGCGTCGGTAGGATGATTTGTTCGATGGGTCACCACCTTGGGGCGCCTAGGGGGTTGTATTTATGTCCTTGGGGTGCCTTTGGGCGTGCTCCACCTTGCCTTGCACGAGATCCTACTTGGGAGAGAAGCAAACTTGGTTTCCATAAAATCAGCCAGATTTTCCTGATTCAGTCCTTCCTTGCCAGGGCCATATCTCCCACGTCCGAACTCCAAATAATACAAATTCGGTATCCAGGTTGTGTGCCACGAAATTATCTTCAACTTTGGTATTCATTTCTTTGCTTAAAAACGAAGATAAGATCTCCAAATCGGCCTTGGAGGATAATCTGTTCTGATTTCGGACTGACTGCGCAGCAAGGATTTCGGGGGCTATATCTCCTAGCTCCCTTATCCGAATTGGGCCTTCCACATGTCCAAATCGAAGGTATCGTCGAGGCCCACAACTTTGGTAGTCAAATGTTTGCCATTTAAGACCGTTTAAGTCTCCGAATCTGTACCGAAAGATCATGCTGTCCCGAGCTGCGAGAATATCTCTCGGGCCGAGTTGATCCCGTTGGTAAACATCCAAGTCCCCGGAGTTTTGCGTGTTGATGCTTCGGTCCTTAGGTTGTTTGGAGTCTTGTTCACTTCGTGTCTTGACTTGTGACGGGCTTCATGATCTTCTCTTGAAGTGCTTGGTGAACTTATCCCGAAAGTCTCCTCATTAGCGTAGATTTCCTGCGTAAACAACAAACTCCAAAATCGACATGCAAGTGTGAACTTGTTATATCATTAGTATGCCTAGTAGCCGGTTAGTTGCAAATCATAATCGAAACCAATGTATAACAAGTACTCTAGGTTGACGGAAATTCACCGTCAACACTACACTAGTCTTAATAAAGCATGTCCTAAAGTTCCTTTTCCTTTGCCACGCATTGATCGATCATTGACTCAACAACTGGGTGTGAATTACTTTGCTTCCTTGATGCTTACTCCGGTACCACCAAATAAAAATGAAAGAGTCCGACCAGCTCGCGATTTCGTTCATCACGCCGTTCGGGACGTTCGTTACGTCACGATGCCATTTGGCCTCGAAACGCGGGTGCAACATATCGCGTTGCATGCAACACGTTTTTGGGGACCACATTGGACGGACGGTCGAAGCCTACGTGGACGACATCGTCGTAAAGACCGGGAAGGCGGACGACCCGGTTAGCGACCTTGGCGTCGCGTTCAACCGCCTACGGGCCAACGGGGTTAAGCTAAACCCCGAAAAATGCGTCTTTGGAGTGCCGCGAGGCATGCTCCTAGGATACATCGTCTCCCGGCCGGGGAATCGAGGCCAACCCCCGAAAAGGTCGCGGCCCTCGAGCGAATGGGTCCGATCCGGGACCTCAAAGGGGTGCAGAAGGTGTTGGGGTGCCTCGCCGCCTTAAGCCGCTTCATCTCGCGGCTCGGTGAGAAGGGCCTGCCCCTCTACCGCCTGCTTAAGAAGCACGAGCGCTTCTCTTGGACCGCCGAGGCCCAGGACGCGCTCGACAAGCTGAAGGCGTCTCTAACGCATGCCCCGATCCTCACGCCGCCACAAGACGGCGAGCCCCTGCAGCTCTACGTGGCCGCAACCACCCAGGTGGTCAGCGCCGTGATCGTCGTGGAGCGCACGGAGGAAGGGCACGCCTTGCCTATACAGAGGCCGGTCTATTAAATCGGCCGAGGTCCCGTCGACACGAAGACGCGCTACCCCCGTGTCCGTAAATTGCCGTACGCGGTAGTCCTTGCGCGTCGCAAGCTCCGCCACTACTTCGAGGCCCACCCGGTCCACGGTGGTTTCCTCCTTTCCGCTAGGAGAAATCATCCGCAACCCCGACGCCGCAGCGGGATTGCCAAGTGGTCCGTGGAGCCGATGGGCGAGACGCTCGCCTACGCCCCGCGCAAGGCCATCAAATCGCAAACCCCGGCGGATTTCGTCGGCCGAGTGGACGGACACGCACCGCCGCCCCCACAAATCCAAGCGGAGGCCGGACTCGTTCTTCGACGGCTCGGTGATGAAAACGGGAGCGGCGCGCAGCCTGCTCTTCGTGTCGCCCCTTGGGGAACACATGCGCTATGCAGTGCGCCTCCACTTCCCCGCGTCCAACAACATGGCTGAATACGAGGCCCTTCTCTGCGGCCTCAAAATCGCCATTGAGTTGGGCGTCAAGCGCCTCGACGTGCGGGGGGACTCGCAGCTCGTGATCGATCAGGTCATGAAGAACGCGAGCTGCCATGACGACAAGATGGAGGCCTACTGCAAAGCCGTGCGGGCCCTCGAAGACAAGTTCTACGGCATCGAGCTTAACCATGTACCCCCGCCGGTACAACGAGGAGGCGAGACGAACCGGCGAAGATTGTGTCCGGCGGATCACCGTTCCCCCCGAACGCTTTCGCGCGTGACATTGCGCGGCCCTCGGTCGTTTTCGAGCCCCACCCCTCGAGTCACGACGGACCATCGGGGGCTCCCTCGAATCCGGCCGGGTGCGGAACCCATGGATGAGGACCCCTCGAACGAGGCGTACGTGCTCTCCCTCCTCGAGGGGTATGGCTCCCATGAGGCCGACGCGATGGACATCGAGCCGGCCCCCGCCCAAGAGGACCGGGCGTGAAAAATACATCGCCTGGATCGCTCGAGGGGAACTCCCCGCGGACCGGGCCGCGGCCAGGCGCATCGCCGGGATGGCCAAATCTTTCACCCTCGTCGACGGCGAGCTGTACAAGCGCGCCGCCCTCCGCATCTTACAACGGTGCGTGCCCATTCCCGAAGGGCGCGAGCTCCTACGGGACATCCACGCGGGGATCCGTGGCCACCACGCCGCGCCTCGCACCCTCATCGGCAACGCGTTCCGCCAGGGCTTCTATTGGCCTACCGCGGTCACCGACGTCCGCGAGATCGTGCGCGTCTGCGAGGGGTGCCAGTTCTACGCCCGCAAGTCCAACTTACCCGCCCATGCCCTGCAAACCACCCCCGTAACATGGCCATTCGCCGTGTGGGGGCTGGACATCGTCGGGCCCCTGCGAAAGGCGCCTGGGGGCTTCACCCACTTGCTAGTCGCGATTGACAAGTTCTCCAAGTGGGTGGAGGTGCGCCCCATCACGAATTTAAGGGCTGAGCAGGCAGTGACATTCTTCACCGACATCGTCTACCGCTTTGGAGTGCCAAACTCCATCATCACGGACAATGGGTCCCAGTTCACGGGCCGGAAGTTTTTGGAGTTCTGTGACAAGTTTCACATCCGCGTGGATTGGGCAGCTGTGGCACACCCACAGACCAACGGCCAAGTGGAGCGTGCCAACGGCATGATCCTACGGGGCCTCAAGCCCGGAATTTTTGACCAACTCAACAAATCTGGGCGAAGATGGCTCCAAGAACTACCAGCAGTTGTGTGGAGCCTAAGGACCACCCCAAGCGAGCCACCGGTTCACCCCGTTTTTCCTAGTCCATGGCGCGGAGGCCGTCCTCCCCACGGACTTGGAATACGGATCGCCCAGGGTTCGAGGCTACGACGAGGATGCTAACCAGCGAGCCCGCGAGGACTCGCTGGACCATCTGGACGAGGCACGCCTTGTAGCCTTGATGCATTCCGCGAGGTATCAACAGTCCCTACGGCGCTACCAGGCACGCAAGATACGTCGAAGGGATTTCAGCGAAGGGGATTTGGTCCTAAGGCTGCGCCAAGACAACCGAGGGCGCCACAAGCTATCGCCCCCATGGGAGGGACCCTACGTCGTGGTGAAGGTACTCAAGCCGGCACATACAAGGCGTCCAACGAGGACGGTGAAGAGCTCACCAACGCTTGGAACATCCAACGCCTACGTCGCTTCTACCCTTAGCTAGGTTTTTCCAAGTACTTTCGTTGTAAAATGACAAGGCCAACGCCCCGCTTGGTGACAACTATGTAAACGATCCAAGTCTAATAAAAGGGCAACTCGGCTTTCCCCTGAAACCCAAGTTACCCTCGGGGGCCACTCTTGCGGGGGGCACCCCCCCCCCCAAAATGGTCCCATTTTTGCGCAAAAATAAAAACAACTCACACGCGCTAAGCTTGTTTTCTACTTCAACTACGAGCAACGATTTGAACAGGGCGCGGGCGGCCCAGCGGGAGGAGCGTGCGAGCCAGAGATAGCCTACGCCGCGTGGATATGGCCCTTCTCTCTCGCCTCCAACCCAGCGGACCCCCAGCGAAAATCGAACTTCCCTAAGTAAAATCTACTCGGGGAAGAAGGAGAAACAAAAAGGCGCAATAAGCAAAAGAACTCCTTTTCGTATCATAAAATTTTTACGATGGAAGATAATGTACTTGTTTACAAAGGCCTCATGGCCGAATACTAATCCAAGAACAAAAACGGCACCGCGCCCAAGCGTTTCGAGCCGGAGGAGCGGCGGCGTCTCGGCGACGTCGGGGAAGAGGAACTCCTCGAATGCCTCGGCGAGCGATCCGGCTACGTCGGCGGCAAGCGCATCCACACGCTCCATGGCCACCTCGTCCTCGACGCCCTCGGGAACGATGTAGCCTTCCGCCGCGCCTCGAAGTTGACCTCGTAGTGGGATCGCACCACTCCGAGGGCCTTCTCGGGACGCCTAGGTGCGGCGCCGGGCGCATCCGCTCCGTGACGTGGCCGCCAAGGGCGCGCGGGCGGCCGGCCGGCCGAGCCGCCGGCCGAGCCTCGCCCTCCTCCACGGCACGGCGAGTCTCGAGGGCCGCCTCACGCGGCTCCCCCGGCTCCCGCTCGGAGGAGTTGTACGAAGCCCTGCGGCCGCCTCGGCCCCCGCTCAGCTGCGTGCCCCAGAGCGGTGCGCAAGCCTGGAATCGACAAGACAAGAAGGAAATCAGAAAGGGGGAAGCGAACCCTCTAAGCGAAGAACCAATCAAACAAGAAGTCAGGCGGCAACTCACCCTCGACTTGCTTCCTCTCCGCCTCGAAGTCGCGGCGCACGGCCTCGACCGTCAGCTCGAGGCGCCGGACGGTTTCGCCTTGCTCCCGGAGGGCCAGCTCCTGGTTGGCGTTGCTGATGCTGAGCATGAGCGCCTCGTCCTCGACCTTGGAGAACGCGGTGTTCCGCTCCTCCGGCCGACTTCTCCGCCGCCTCGCGAGCGACGCGCTCCCCGCTCCGGCGCCGTCCGGCGTCGCCGAGGGCGGCTCGCTCCGCCGGGAGCCGCCCCTCGGCTCCTTGGCGGGCGGCGAGCTCCCCGCCGAAGCCGCTCCTCGGCGATGGCGAGCGCCGCGGCCTTGGCGTCGTGGGCGGCCTTCAAGTCGTCGCCCGCCTTGGCCCGCCGCTCCGGCCCACGTGCCCGCTCCTCGGCCGGCGCCGCCGCACTTGCGCCCCCTCGAGCGACGTGCGGAGCTCCGGGGCCTCGCGGCGGACGTTGGCCACCTCCGCCTCCCGTTGGCGGCCGCCGTCCGCGTCTTCTCCAAGTCCGAGCGCGCCGCCACGGCGCCTCGTCACGATCGACGAGGGCCGCGCGGACCCGCTCGAGGCTCGAGCGGCGCGCCGCGTCCCCGCCCCGAGTTCTCCGGGAGCTCGTCGCACCACGCCATGTCCCGCACGCCGCCCGGCCGTCCGGCGTCCCGAGAGCGTCGGCAAGCGCGTCGAAAGCGCCGCACCGCTCCCCGGAGCCGGTGAACCTCGGCGTTCACCGGTCGAAGGCGTCGTACTTGTCGTGAGCGCGACGCTCGAGCTCCCGGAGGCCACGAACCAAAACCCATAAGCGCCAAGACCGAATGCGGCGTACACAAACGAACCAAGGAAGAGAGTGAGCAACCACGGCGTACCCGGAAGACGAGCCATGCCGGCCGCCATGGACCCGCGGCGCCTCGTTCGGGCCGAGCGGTTGAGCGTGGCGTCGTGGCTCCGGAGCTCGCCCCGTAGCTCCCTCGCCTCCCCCCCGGCGTCGGCGAACGCGAGGGGGGATCCTCGACGGCCCCCTCCACCGGGCGGGGCGGCCGGCGCGGGAGGACGAGGCCTCGCACCGTGTCCTCGGCCCCCCACCACCATGTGACCCTCGTGCCGCCTCACGAGGGCCCCCTCCCGGGGCTCGGGGGAGTTCGTGGGCCGGGCCGGCCCACTGATCCCACCCAGGCGGCGGGGAGTCGTCCGAGACCTCCACCACCTCCGCCTGCAGATTGCCGGCGGGCGCAGCCGCTTGCGCCGCCTCCGCCCGCACCTCCACCCGCGCCTCCGTGGCCGTGGGCGCCCGTCGTGGCGCCGTGGCCACCACCTCTCGGGCCGTGCCGCCGCATCCACGGGTGCCGCCGTAGGTTGTGCCCGCTCCACCTCCACCACGGCCGCCGCCGCGCCCGCGTCTCCGCGACGGCCGGCGCCGGCCGCCCCCGGCGGCCCTGCGGCCGCGCCACGGCGGGCTGATCCGCCGGCCGGGGCCTCGAGGCCCCGGCCCGGCTTTGCAAGCTCGTGCCCGCCGCAAAGTGCTTGTCCCCGGCGCGACGCCCTTGACGAGCGCCGCCGGGTGGGGATCGATGCGTCCGTCCTCGCACCTTGGCCGGTGCAAGAGGAGGAACGGTTGGCACCACCGCGCAGCACGGACGAAGGTTAGGGCACCCGATCATCAACAAATCAAACCAAACGAAAAAAGACGAGCTCCTTACCTCGAAGAGGAAAAGGCGCGTTACCTTTTCCTCGAGGCCTCGGCGAGATGAGGCCGGCGCGGCCCGCCGCGCCCGCCGTAGCGCCCTCCGACGGCGCCGCCGCACGCGCGAGCGCACCCGCCCCGCGCGCGCGGTCACGTCCGGCGCCACGCCTCCCGAAGTCACCGCCGCGCGCGCGCACACTCGCCCCCCGCGTGCGGGCACGCCCGCCGTCGCGCCTCCCCGACGACGCCGCCCCCGCGCACGGGCGCGCTCGCCGCGCGCGCGAGCACGCTTGATACGCGCACGGGCGCGCCGCGCCGCGCGTGCCTCCGCGCGCGCGCGCCGGCACCCCCGCGGCGCGCGCCGTCCTCGATGTCGATTGCACGGCGGCGGGCGCCGTTGCGCCCGCCCCGGGCGAAGCCACCCTTGTCGCCGCGCCGGTTCCCCGCGACGGGGGCGCAGTCGCCACCTATCGAGGGGCCCTCCCCCTCGGCCTCTTCCTCTTCGTCCTCCTCTCGAGGACGAGTACTCCTCGGTCCCCGGGGAGGAGAGCCCCGCCTCTTCTCGCCGCCGGTACTCCGCGGCCCGCCGGTCGCGGCGCGCTTGATGTCGCCTTGCGCGCTCCCTCCCGCGCGCCGCCCGCTCCTCGCTCCCGCCGCCGCGCCGCCCGCCGAGCGCACGGGAGTCGGGGGGTGGGCGGAACGGACTTGGCAATGGTGAAGTTCACCGACCGCATACGGGAGCATCAAAGGCGCGTCGGGGAAACGAAGGCAAGACCGGGAACCGTAACGAGAATCGAGAACCGAACTCACCGGCGGGCCCATGGGGAGCATCTCAAGGTCCCACGGGGTCCGGCCCGCAGCATCGGCGTCCGGGTGTCGACGGCGCTCCGCGCCGGGTGAGCGCATATGGCCGCTCGAGGGGCGTCGGAAGCATCCGCGACCTCGCCGGGTCGACGGGGTTGGCCGCCTCCGTCATCTCGAAGACGCGAGCGGCCTCTCCATCGTGGGCACGACCCGCCGATGGTAGAGGAACGCGAGGACGCCCATCGCGTTCGGCCCGTGCGCCGCCGGTCGGCAGGCGGCGAGGACGGACTCCCCGCCGCCCCCGATGCCGGGCCGTGGACACCCCGTAGCCCCGAGGAGTCGGCCTCTTCTTGAACACCCGACCGGTGTAGGGGGGAAGGCCGGGCTCGGCATTGCGCAAGTAGAACCATCCCCGCTCCCAGCCGGCGTTGTTCGTCGTCATGGTGCAGGGGATGTAGATGTCCTTGAATCGCCCCCGCAGGGCGAGTGACATCCCGCTTGCGCGCACCACGCGGCGGGTCCTTGGCTCCGTCGTGGGCTGCGTGAAGAGCTCCCCGCGGAAGAGGTGAACCCAGAGCTCCCAGTTGACTGGGATCCCCCGGGTACCCTTCGCAAACGCCCACGAACGTGGCCGCCTGCGAAATCGCGTTGGGGGCGAAGTTGTGCAGCTCCACCCCGTAGTAGTGGCACATCGCCCGCATGAAGGTGCTCGCCGGCGCATTGAAGCCGCGCTCGTGGTAGCAGACGAAGCTCACCACGTAGCCCTCCGGCGGGTTGGGCTCGCGGTCTACCGCCGGCGGCACTATCCACTCCGCCGGCGTCCGTCTTCATTAGCCGCCACCGGCGGCGGCGGCGACCGGCTCGCCAAGGGCCAGCCGGGTCACCGTCGACCTCTCCCAAGCGTACGGCTCCAAGATCGTGAGGGGAGGCTGAGGCGGCGCCATGAAGAAGGCGAAGGAAAACGAGAGCGGAGGACAAGGAACGGAAGGAAAGCTCTAGTGGCGACGCCGCACGGTGGCAAAAGCGAGAGGAAGACGAAGGGGCAGGGGACTAAAAATGGTGAGATGCTAAGGTAAAAAACCGCCGTCTCCTCCTCCCCGCAGATTTATAGGCCGGCGGGCGAGCTCTCCGGAGCGGACGCCCCGCTCGCATTAACTGCAGGGAATCTTTCTTTCGCGTCGACGGGCGGGCCCCACCACGACCGCAGCGGCCACGTCATTGCAGGCGGGCCATCATCACGGCGAAGACCCGCAGGGACCGAGGCGAAGCGGTCACGTCCGCCCGCCACGCCGCCCACTACGCGCGCGCGCGCGGCCGCGGCACCTAAAAAGGCGCGCCCGCGCCGCAAACCGCGGCCACGACCGCGGGGCATTTAAATGACCGGGCCCCTCGCCAAGCAAGGGGAACCCTCGAGCGAGGCGAACCCCCGGCTCGAAACAAAAACGACCCTCGATGGGATATCGACGTGAGAAGGCCGCCGGGACCTCGCTCGATGTAGAGCGGAGCACCGCGGCACCCATGCCACGTAAAACCCTCGAGCGGCACGAGCCCTTGGCTCGAGATGATGTCAACCCTCGATGGGATATCGACGTGAGAAGGTCGCCCGGGGCCCGCTTGATGTAAAGCGGGCACCATGGGGACCCATGCCACGTAAAACCCTCGAGCGGCACGAGCCCCCGCTCAAGACGGCATCAACCCTCTAAAGAAGGCACGCGCGTGAGAGGGTCCCCCCGGGGCCTACTTGAAGTAAAGCGGGCACCGCAAGCACCCATGCCGCGCTGTGCTGCCAACCAGCGCCTCGAGAGCTGGCTCGCCCAGATCCCTCGACGGCCGCAAACGCGAAAAGACGGGGCTGTCCAGGCACGGCCCCGCACGGCCCTACTGATCAGAGGTTCGAAGCCTGACCCTCGACGGGTTCGAACAGGCGCCACAGATCGCAGAGTTAGGGACGACGAGGGCACGCGCGTTCGAGCCGTTCCTCGAACCCGTCGGCTCGAGGGTGCCCCACATGTCGTGTTCAAGAGCCGCCGAGGGCGGCTAGCGGGGGGGATCCCACCGAGGGAGAGCTTCCGCGCCCTCGGTCCCCATCGAACGGGACCGAGCCCCACCTAGCAAACCCACGCAAGCGCTTCCATGGACGTGTCTCCGGACCGCGCGGCCTACCCTTATCGAACGGGGCATGGGCGTCCACTTGAACCACCCGCTAGCGCTCGACGAGGAATCCGCAATCCGCGACCCGCTCGATGGGGGTTGCGGAAATCTCACCCTCCGTCCCGCGGAGGGACGGCGAGGGCTCGTAAGAAAATAAGTCGCAAAGCTCGACCCGATCGCCTCGAACGGGCCAAGGCTCGGGGGCTTGGCGCACGGCTACACCTCCTTGAAACCGCACCCGCCGGAGACGGTGCCGGCGCCGCGTGCACCCCCGGGCCGGGCCGAGACACCGCCGATGCCGGTTGGAATATGTGCCACGCCCTCCGACCAATTCTTACGGTTAACCCCCGCGAGAGCATCCACGCTCCCCGCAGGCTTCGGGGCTGGGACCCGCGGGTCCCGCCGACGCGGCCCCACGGAAAGCGTTCGCAAACAAGGAGGGAAGAACGTCCGATCGTAGGTTCCGCATCCGCGGGAGCCTCAATGGCAAACCCACGGATGCTCGGGGGCTACTGTCGGGGACAGCCCTAGGGGTCCCCTTAAACAACGGGGAAATCCTCACTTAAAACCCGCAACCACACCAAAACACGCTAAACCTAACCATGCGGGTGAATAACCATGCAGACACGGCCGCGCCGCGGGGACCCCGACGGCCCACCGAGACGGCCCTCTTAGAAGTCCCCTCGAGCAGGCTCCGCCTCGCTCGAGGGCGCACTCCTCCTCGGGCGGGCTCCGCCCCGTTCGAGGGACAACTCTTCCCTCGAGCGGCTCCGCCCCGCTCGAGGGCTCACTCCCCCTCGAGAGGGTCTCGCCTCGCTCGAGGGTACGTCCCGCCCTCGGTCGGGGGCCCGCCACGCTCGAGGGCGCCCCTCACGCGTGCGCCGGCCCCCGTACACGGGCATTTAACGCCCGACACGGGCGGGGCGGCGCCATCATGCGCCGGGGCTCGCGCCCGGTGCCGCAGCACCAACTCCCCAGGGAGGAGCCCATCCCCACCACTGTGGGGAGGGACTGTGCGGTACGGCCGGTGTCAGTCCCGTGACACCGCGCGCCTACTACGGACGGCTAACGAGCCGGACCCTCGAAGGGGGCCGGGGCGCACCCTCGATTTCACTTTCCCGTGACCCTACAGGGTTAGGTGGAGGCGCTAGGCCGGTGGATTGCCATCCCGGCCACTGTAACAGCATGGTCACCGCCCCCGCGCGTGCAGGCGCACGCCCGGCGCTGTAGCAACCACTCCAACACTGTGAAGCGCGTTGGGAAGGAACGCCGTTCTGCCTACTCCTGTGCTCCGTACTAGCCGCGTCGCACCTCCCTCGAAGCCTATCAGAGGACGCCACCACCATCTGCCGCCCTCCTACCCTCGAACCGCCACTGTTCGGGTACGAGGTAGGCCATCATGGCCGGATCGCGCAAAGATCGACCGGACGGCCGCCCACTCTACGGCGTAGCACGACGCGCACCCCCACGTAGCTAGGTAGCGCGGCGCGCATGTAACCCGCCGCCCCCTTGATCTATAAAAGGGGGGGCGCACCCCCGCCCGCGGGGGGACGAACGAGACGAACGAAGAACTTAGCTCCACACGTTAACACCACGCACCACGTACTCATTCTCCCACAATATCTTCGCCCACTCCTCCGGGGACTAGGAGGTCCCGCTTCCTCTCCCGCCTTGCTTGTATTAGCCCCACTACAAGCACCCCCGGTGCCAAGTAATATAGTGCCCCGAGCATGCCTCTGCGTCGGACGTACGGCCCCCTCGGCGGAACCAGGATAAAATCTCTCGTGTCACTTGTTACTTAGCATCGACCATTGAGGGATAGACCGCGGCGCTATCTACCGGTTAGTGTCGGGACCATATTCCACACCGACACCACCGGATGTCATGAGGTGGCATGCTTGCATGTTGAGAGAACTCCCTAGTGGGGAGATCGTTATAGATTTCGTTATACATGGTGAAGGTTGAAAAAAATTGACTTTGAAAAGTCTAAACCAAGCTATATTCTGGGACGGATGGAGTACGTAATATAATGAAGTCCATCAACATTGACCCTCAGCCCCTCACTGATGATCTATCATCCGGTGATGAAGTAAACAAGTGTTAATGTGATCCATCAACATTAGATCTATATCTCGTTTTTTCATAAACAAGTGTTAATTTGTTTAATAGTTAATTAAAAGTTGATTAGGCTTTTACTCCGGCTTTATAAATAAATGTTAATGTGATTAATACCAATATAATGATGTTTTCAATAATGATATGATCTACTTGTCGGTGTTTTAGACCGGCAACCTACTAAGGGGAGTACCGAAGTAGATGAATGTGGCCTCGCCGAGATCGCTAACTCGAAGGAAGAGACACGTGGCACACGCTTAGACGAGGTTCGGGCCGCGAGGTGCGTAATACCCTATGTCCTATATGCTGTGTGGCTCGGGATTGATTGGGTGCGATTACAAGATGATGCAATCTCGATGCGTATGAGCAAGATGATCTAGAGAGGGGTCCCTGCCTCGCCTTATATAGTCCGGGGAGGCGGGGGTTACAAGTCGGTTCGGGGAGAGAGTACTAGTCGAGTACGTCTAGGAGTCCTCTATACGGTGCGGGACTTGTACGGCTTCCTAGTACTTCTCCTCCGTAGTCCTTGTGCTTCACGCCGGCAGGTGCGCGTGCGGCGCAAGTCGAGTAGTCCCGTGTGTCGGTGTTTTAGACCGGCAAACCTACCAAGGTCCCCTACCCGGCGCGCAAGCCGTCGGTGTTTTAGACCGGCAAACCTACCAAGGGGGTACCCGAGGTAGTAGATTGTGCGGTGGGGATCGTGATCGGGAGACCGAGAACTCGAAGGTACGCGCGAGGACACGGGACACAAGATTTATACGGGTTCGGGCCGCCAAGGTGGCGAACCCTACGTCCCGTTTGGGGGATCAAGTATAGCGCCCGCGCTTGGTGTTGGGTTGTCCCCGGAGGGGTTGGGATGTGCGGCTAGATACCCGGCCCTCCTTTATATAGTCCAGGGGGCGGGTTCCTAGTCGGTTACAAGGCGAGAGTCCTAGTAGGAGTACACGGAGCGAGTCCTAGTAGGAGTACAGGGGAATTCTACCAGGAGTCCGTCTTCTACTATTCTTCCTTCCTTGCATGAGTACCGGGGAGTATGCCCGACACCGGGGGCCCACCGAGTAGTCGGTCCGGTACCCACCGAGGTAGTGGGCCCGGGGAGGTCCATACGACACTACTCGAATCATAAAGTTACATTTAGATGATTCATATAGATTAAGTTTTCTAAATTAAATGTTTAATTGGTATAATCTATACATGAATCTCTCTAAATAAAAGTTGACTAGTTCTTCACATCGGGTTTTGTAAATAAAATTTAACTTGCTCTAATTTCAATTAGGATGTTTCCTTAATATCCTATACATATGTTTTTCTAATTAAAATAAACATAGGTCGCCTAGTCTTTTGTGTTTCACATATGCAAAACGTTCGTTAGACGTTCTTTACCGAGCTCTATCTCGGTGTGATCTTTCCGGTCCTTGTTCAATCTTCCACCGAGGACCGGAGCGTCCGAGGACCGGTGGATGGTCGCTCCGGGCCGTGATGAGTGATTGACAATGTGGTGTGGATTGACTCTTGGCCGAGTATTGCGGGTGCGGGTTGCGGCTTGATTTGCGTTGGTGCGGGTCAAGAGTGGGCGCGAAAGGTCTATGCCTTGCGGGGCCTCCGAGGAGTGGAGAGACAAGTAGGCTCGACTCGAGGGACCCGGTGGCCGGCGGGGTCAAGTGCGGGCCACACGGTGGCAAGAAAACCAAGACGAAGTCGTCGATCGGAGCCGGTGCGGGGTAGCGGCTCACAACCGAGTCCGCACGCGGCGTTTGCGGCGGTTCACCGTAAAACCGTCGGGTTACTTTGTTGAGCCACAAAACCAAGACCGGAGGCTCGGCGGGCGGAGACGAGATCCGGACGCGTCGAGAAGCCTCGATGCCGGCGGACACGTGGCGGGATCGCAGGGTGTTGACGGTGTATTTTGGTGCACCTAGCATGTTCATTACACTTTGGTTTGGATTTGATTATGGAACTAACCCGCCACTAGGCACACTAATCATATAACGAGTTCATCTTTGTGCATGCATTTGGAAGTGTTATGTTTATGTAGGAAAACATGGACATAAAGGACGGATTCGCAACAAGTTCAAAGGAGCATTCATGGAGTCTTGTTCGTGTTCATGAGCTTGCTGAAATTACTTCCAATGGTGGTGAGGACCGAAGTGCTACGAGGAACACCCGGGGATTGAAGCGTAAAAGATCAAACTTCATGCAAAGAGAGCCTCCATCTTGATCGTGAGGATAACGGCGTCAAAATCATGCAAGTGGAGGGGGCAAAGTAGATAAGTGCAAGAGGACCCACGGAGCAAAAGGGGCGACCGAACCGTGCCGAAACCGGGCTCGAGCCGGCCGGCCCGGGCGGGCCGGCCCGGCCCACTTCGGCACCGGTTCGGTCCCGTTTTCCTTGCCCTCGAAGGATCTTCGACCCTAAAACCCCCGACGCGCCGCCAACACGGAGAGGAGAGGAATTATTCGCACCGAAGGCCATCCACAAGCCGAGAGAGAGAGGAGGAGGATCTCCGGTGGAGATCAACCACCTCGAAGGAAGCACCCTCTCGTGGAGAAGGAGGAAGACACCGGCGGAAGGGAAACCATGATCAACGGTGCCATGATCAGCACCTTGATGGGGTAATCTTCTCATTCGTCCATGGGTTGTAATCGATCGTGAGATGTAATCGCACTTTGTCGGATTATCTATCTATCATCTTGTGTTGAATATACTTTAATGCTTAAGGTTTGCAACCATGCCGTAAAGGGAGTAAGGCCTCAATGCTTCCTTAGATCCATTCAATACGCCGTGGCCATCAAAGGTCTAGTCATGAATACCTTCGCGTAGTGACAGTACGAGAGGAGGGAAAGGGCGAAACCGTGGTCACAACCCCGATAGATTAGATTGGTTTTTCATGTCTTTAAGCGATTGCATGCTCTAGTATCGTAGACCCGTGGGCGAGTGTCTTCTATCTTGATCGTTTATTATTCTCTCTAGTGTAGTTTAGTGTTTTCTAGTTTAATAGTAAGTTAGGGTTTTAGTAGCTAGTGTGTCGTTGTTGATCGAACGCTTGTAATCCCCTTGCTCTGCGGATTGACAAGAACCTTGGGAATCCCGTGGTGAGAAAGGTGTGGGGTCCGTACGCTTGCGGATCGTAGAGGGATACGTCTTTTATCCGTCAACACGGGGCTTGTGTCGGGAGACGCGGTCCGCGGCAACGGCGTGGCCGTGCGATGAAGAGGAGTGCTACATGACCTATTTGCCATTGAGGGGTTGTATCACAACTTAAGTGCTAGGGGTAGTGTGGTCTTTTGTCTAGCCCGAGGGGATTCATATATATTAGCTCCGGGGTTTCCAAGCAAACCATCCATCCAGATCGCTTCTCATTTCCTTGCTCTCTAGGGTGCACGATCCAAGACGCAAGGAACCCGCGATCCGACCCGCGTACCAAAGCTACTCAAGGCATCCGGAAAATTTACGTTAGCCGATTGAACCACTAATAAAGGAAATTAAAAAGAATAAGGAAAGGTAGATTCTCCCGTATGTCATGTCGATGAATTTTTCCTAGCCGCTTGCGTGATTGATTTGGCCGTGATCGAGCCGGACACGGAGTCGGCGCACTCTCGGATGCTCAAGGCCCGCCGCCAACCTTGATGTGTGCACCACATTGATGTAGTCGAAGCATTCGTCGGGTGGGTGGGGAAAAGCGGAAAAATTTACGGTGCGTCGTACGTAAAACGAAGACGTCGACCTTGCGATTAGATCGGAGGGTGGCAACGAGCAGGTCGCCGCGAAGATATCCTTCGTGTCGTCGCCGAAGATGATCGCCGAAGCGAACTTCCATCGCGCTACACGAAGAGCTCGCGATCACCCCTACCCGGCGCGCCAACCGTCGGATGGTGAGATCCGGACAGCCCACATGGTGTTAATCCCCGTGGTTTATTTATTCGGCGGGGATATCGGGAGACAAAAACGTGATGGTTATGCTAGCTTAGCACATAGAAATCATGGCGAGACACAAGGACAAGGCAATTTATACTTGGTTCGGGCCTCCAGAGAGTAAAACCCTACGTCCATTTCTTGATTGTATTTGTTGACGCAAAATGTGCACCTAACGCCAAACACACAGCAAGCCGAACAAGCTGGCTTCACATGCGCAAAGAATCACGAGACGTGCCAGTCAATTTTCCCTGAAAATTAACAAAAGAGAAAATAGTTAGATATCAAAGCTTGGAACTTGCCGGGTGGTACCAGATAGTTCCATATTTACGGCTACAAAGCCAGATTGGGATGACACATAGCTATAGAAAGCTACCTGCCAATAAACTGAAAGCCATTCGGGAACTTATAAAAGGAAAAGCAACATTGCCGAATGGATGACGTAAGCATGACAAAGAATCGGTCTTTGTTTGAGTAAAGATGCACATGCACGAAGTCATGACCGATCCCCATGATGATTAACATTGAATAAATAAATAAGGTAAACCACAAGCCTAAACATGTAATAAACAAGCATGCATAGATTCAAAGCACTAGTCTACCGCATGTCTAGGTACTTTAAAACCCGTCGGGTACGATGCCACGCAAATCTATCCACCGCATGATACAACTTGCATGAAAACCGTACCACTTTCCACAAATAGATCTATCCACCGCATGATACAATCTAAATATGGAAAGCTAAAAGCATACGTTATTTAAAGCATGATTCACGCGCGTGTTCTACTCGAGAAGAAACATAACCGAATACGGTGAATGGACCGATTCGGGGTCCATGAAGAAGGAACGAACAATACCAAGCGAATGAATCTATCGATTGGTTTGAAATCTAATCCACCGGATGACTAGCTCCAAAGCAACCCAAAAACCTGCATCTACCGCATGATACTCAGTTCCTTCAAGATTCATATCGACGTTGGCAAGCTTGAACCCGCAACACGTGACAACCTAGATCGATTCGGTTCCGGCTATCGGAAAACGCGAGATCCACATGTTACAACACGAATTCCATTCACGCAAGGATCACGAAAGGGATAAAGCCGATCCAAACCCATCTAGATTGGGCAAAAGAGTGTTACATTAATCTAAACATAAAGTAAAAACTCAAAGCAATACGGGGTAACTTAATGAATCTATTGAATCTTGCCAAAATCCAATAGAGCCGATAACTAGCTTCGAGCTAGATCTTAGCCTACCGCATGGCTCATGACCTAACAAGAAACCCTCTTGAACCAAGCTTGAATCTACCGCATGACACAAAGCATGGTAACAAGACTACTTGCATCGATCTAAATCCACCGCATGATACTAGATATGATACAAGGTTGCCGTACTCACGGAGGTCGACGGATCGATGAACCCTCTCGAAGAACTCGACGACACGACAAATGGACTCTAGGGTTTGGCGTAAGGCCGGTTTGTATTGAAGAATGATTGTGTGTATTACATACATTCAGGGCTCATATTTATACCCTGCCAAGTACAACCTCGAATGGATTCGTTGCCTAACTTATCTCTAAGCTTGATCGCCTATCCATCCATTCGTCCTTCCTGCTTGAGCCACGTCACCATCCAATCCCGCAAAATCAGCTCAACTGTTCCTTTGCCGAACGGAAGCGCACGTACCGACCGTGAGATCTCTTTGCCGAATACATCTGAGAAAAAACCTTCCTTCCGCTAGACGGACTCTTCACCGAGCTGGACCCACGAGTCGGACTCTTACCAAATTTTGGTGTTAACACATGCCCCTTCAATTGCGGGATAAAAGTGAGTTTGTTCCGCAATTGACTCCATCCACGAACATTTTTAAATCGAATCCGTCAACACCGTTCTTCTTTCTTTGCAATTTCATTTCCTTTTTTCTTCTGCGCTCCTTCACACGTAATGTTGAACGACCCTTTCGGCAAAGAAATGCCAACACCCGAATGGCACTTTGACTCCTTTCAGCCGAGCCAATCAACCGAATACGACTCAGCCTAGAACTCCAAGCGACCCATCGACAGCCTGGTCAAGGAAACCTTTCCACCTTCCGATTTTCTAGGGATATGCGCCACGATCCAGAGCCACAACTTGAAGCCACGATCTGTCTGGCCAGGCCTATAAATGAAACCGTAGGTGCCCCTAGCTCTCCACAAAGCCTTTAGCTCTCGAATCTTTGCCAATCTCAACTCTTCCTCTTTCCAAACAGTACACATCCCAGAGCAAGATGGTGCGCCGCCTCAACCGTCGCCGCGCCTCTGATGAAGCGGAAGGGAGCAGCGCCAATACGCGCAGGAGGCAATGATCGTCGATTTCTCTTCTTTGATTCATCTTTGATCTTCTTCTTGTTTTGACGATCATCCCCTTTTCAGGCTGATCCAGTGGAATCCATCTCCTGCGCCGGCCAATCAGCCTCTTCCGGACGACTCCTCGGAGTCTGACGGCCACTCCCCCGTGCCCTACGGGGAACTCGACGCTTTCCGCCTCAAGGCGGAACCGGAGACGGCCCGGCCGCGAGCCGGGAGGACGTCTCCAAAAAGGCGGGCATAGCCGAGTTGGAGTGGGAGGACTAGCGCAAGCACCGCCGGAAACCATCGACGGTACGGCTACCGAAATCAATCCTTGATCCAACCCGGCTTTTGATGCTAATCTTGTTTCTTCTTGCACCTTGCAGCCCGCGATGCCGAGCTCAACCAGCTGAAGACGCTGGTGGAGCAACTGGCCGACAAGGTGAACGCCCGCGGTGGCACGCCGGCGGAACGCCTTGCTGCGGTGGAGCACCGTGTTGATGAGGTGGCCACCCATGGCGTCCGCTTGGCACCATCCTGGGCCTGGCTGCCATGGCGACGCACACGGACGTCGACTACTCCACCAGGACGCGCGGCTTCCGGAGCGGCGCGCCAGAAGACATCGAGGAGATTGAGATCATCCTGGAGCGCCTCGATGGCCACTGCGACGCCATTGCCGAAATCACTCATCCCCAATCTGTGTTGAACAGGCTTTTCGACTAGATTGTATTAGGGATGTTTGAACATCGGCAATAAATAAAGAACTTTTGAATTTTGTGCTTGCACTGCGATGATTCCTTTGTATTTGCTCCCGTGAATCTTATTTTTCCTTAAACGCATCCGGGAACTGCCTTGAGCCAAACGCGTGAGAACAGATGCCCCTTGGTGCAAAATCCACAGAAGATCCCCGAATCGGCAATCCATAAGCACTGTTCAAGCAAAAACCCTTCGTACTTGGGGAGAAAACCCTGCCGCTTGGTATTCCAACAGTGTACGCTGGCCAGTCATCACTCCCAATGCACCCCTTCGGTCAATAAAATAGCCTGCCGGGATGCCCTGCAAATCCACTCGCACACTCATCCATCACTTCTCATTTCCTCTCCTGTCTCCAGAGGAAAAAACCCCAAGGCCATGGACAAGGGCAAGCAACCCCAGGAGAGCAGCCCTCCAAAGAAACGCACGATCCGAAGGTGAGTTTTCCCTTGATTTACTTCCTGTTTCTCACATGATCTTGCACTTTACCTTCTCTTCCTTTCCTCTTTCGGCCCTTGATTTGCTTCCCGAAGAAATCGTCGGGACCGAAGAGGTACCCGGGTACATCCCCTCCGATTCCTCCCTCGAAGCGAGAGGACGCCACGCCCGAACGGAGGACCGGCCATCAAGCCGCGCCGCCGCGTTCGGCACCTGGAGCATGGCCTCAGGGACATCACCGCTCGTTGCCAAGCCGAACGCGAGCGTCGCATGGCTCTGGAGGCACTAGTGGAGGGTAAATGCTTCTGACTTCTTCTTGATTTCGTGCTCACATCTGGATTTCTTGCCCCTAACGCCCACTCCTCTATTTTAGATGTCTCTGACAGGTACAACAACCTGAAAGCGGCTTGGGACAGCTTGGTGGAGGCCGCAAATCATGGTCACCCCCGTGCATTCCAAGTTGCCGTCACGGTGGTCTTGGAGAAACTGAAGAGGGAGCACCGAAGAAGAAGCAAAGAAAAGATTGAATCATACTTTTGCTTCTTTCTCCACGCCTTCTGCTTCCCACCTCCTCGTAGTCTAGATCACCAGGGTCGTCGGATGTAAACCTGCAAGAGGCAGTTGTAAAGAAGTTTGGTGCTAAGGGCAATGCATCTAGGCACCGGCCGGCTATTTCCCGTGTCGATGCCCGTAATCCCACCGCCGGTGATCATCGATCAATTTCAATGCTAGGATAATATTTCTTCAAATATCTCCCATTTATTGCAGCGGAAAATTCCTCTCCCGAGAAAGTTTTCAATATGTATGTGAGGACCGGGGAGCGTCCCAAGTGGTCGATGGATGACCGCTCCTCGGTGATGAGTGATTGACAACGGGTGTTGGACCGACTCTTGGCTTAGTGCGCGGGGTGTAGGCCGCGGCCTAGTTCGTGCTTTGTTGCGAGGTGAAGAACGGGCGCGAAAGGTCTTCAGCCTTGAGGGGCCTCCGGGAGATGGAGAGACAAGTAGGCTCGGTTCGAGGGACCCGGTGGACGGCGGGGATCGGGTGCGGGCCACATGGTGGCGACATGAGCAAGACGAAGTCATGGACAATCGAGCCGGTGCACGGTGGCGGTCAAGTCAAGTGGTTTGGCGGGAGGCCGGACCGAGCACGCGGGGTTTGGTGGTTTGCCCACAAAACCACCGGTGAACGGTTTCTTGGTTTGGGCCTCAAAACCAAGTCCGAGGGTCCAACACGACGGAGACGGGATCCGGCGTGTCGGGAAGCTTCGAGGCGGAGGACATGCGGCGGGATCGCATGGCTTGCGTCGGGAGGACGCGGGGTGCGGCAAAGGCGTGGCCGTCCGATGGCAAGACCCACAAACATTACCTAAATGCCCCTACGTGGGTTGTATCGCCAGTAGTTAAGTTAGGGGTAGTCGAGTCATTTACCACTCCGGCGGGACTTGATATATAAGCCATGAGTGTGTGTGGATGGCTCTCTCTCTCCGCGACTTAGGGTTTCATTTCCTCCCTCCTCTTTCTCATTTTCGTAGCTATTTTTTCCTTCCATTTTCTCTAGGCTAGCATGAGAGCTTCATGAGAGATTTGTTGAGAGGGATGGATGCTAGGGCGGCATGCTAGACCTTGTGAATCTTTCCTGGTTTGTATAGAAGATTCGGGGTTGTTTTTCGTGGCCTTTTTGTGCTTGTTTTCGTGCCTTTGTTCCCGGTTCGATTCCGCGGATTTGAGTGGATTTCTCCCCGGATTTCTTTGAGTGATACATGGATAGATGTCTCGTGCATCTTTGTGATTGATCTTGTGCCCTCAAACGCCGGGAAACCACTTGGATTCGAAGTTTTTCGTTCGGTGCTCTAGTTTTCGGTGGTGCTCAAAGGATTCGCGATTCCCGGTGATTTAGGGAGTTAGGAGGCAAGATTTTTGGGCTATAGCATCCTTGTGTGACGCTTTTCAAGTCCCCAAACCCTTGTCTCCATAGCTTCAACCGTTTGGGAAATCCGATGATGATTTGGGGGAGTTGACTTTCGGGGTCGTGGGTTTGCTGTTCTGTCCGCGCGGCGCGGACGGTCCGCGGGGGGGTCGCGGACGGTCCGCGAGGAGCCTGTTCGTCGCGTGTTCGTCGTGTTCTTGCGCGTCCTTGCTTTCGATCCGGTTTGGCTTTTGGTTTTTGTTGCGCCGGTTTGCGGACGGTCCGAGCTTGAGTAGCGGACGGTCCGCGGTGGCGCGGACGGTCCGCCCGGCCTCGGCGGACGGTCCGTTTTTCTCGGGTCGCTTCTGGTGTTCTGTGTGTGTTTAACGGACGGTCCGCGGAGAGGGCCGGATGGTCCGCGACGTCGGCGCGGACGGTCCGCGGTAGCAGGTCGGACAGTCCGCGCGGTTCATCGCGGACGGTCCGCACTGCCAGGCCGGACAGTCCGCCAGGAGCTGTGTGCAGTGCTTCTTGTTTCGATTCCTTCCTTCTTTTCTAGTGCTTCCGCGTGTGCTTCTAGGAATCGTTCCTAAGGCTAGAGGTTGATCCATAACCTCGTGGTCTTGGCGATTGGTGTGTGATTCGATCCATCGCTTGTGTGTGACCGGGGTTTGTCTAGGGTATAGGCCGGATTCTTTTGGAAGAATTTTTACCGGCTCCTATTCACTCCCCCCCCTCTCTAGTCGCCATCCGATCCTTCAATTTGGTATCGTAGCTTGGTGCCGGATTCTTTGCGACTTTGACAAGTCTCGAATCCTAAGATGGCGTACGTTGAGCGGGGCGGTCCGCCGCACTTCGATGGCAAGGGTTACCACAAGTGGGCGGCTCGTATGATGATCTTTCTTCGTGGCAAGTTGTTGGACTTCATTGTGCTTGACAAGACCTATGTCGTTCTTGGTCAACATCCATACTCTTATGGTGACCGATGCCGGTGCTAAGGCCAAGTATGAGGCTAATGCAAAAGCCGTTGATCACTTGGTCCGGAGCTTGTGTGATCCGAGTTTGAGCGTGTTCGCCATTTGAAAATCTTGCTTGGCAAATTTGGGAGAAGTTGTTGGTTGCTCACGGTGGTGATAACCATGTGAAGGCTCGCCTCTTTGTCTCTTACCGGATGCAATATGAGAATTTCACTCCACTTCCCGGTGAGGACATTGATGCGATGTTTCAGAGGTTCACCGCCATCGTGAACAACATGAAGGCTAATGTTGAGGATTTTCCCTACACCGAGCATGATCAGGCTTTGAAGCTCTTGCATGTCTTGGACCCAAATGTTTGGGGTGCTTGTTGACGTGAAAAGTGCACTCAACGCCAATCACACAAACAAGCCGAACAAAGGCGGCTTCACACGCGCAAAGAGCAAATGACGTGCCGATCAATTTTTTTCGAAAATTAACAAAAGATAAAGCGAGTTAGATATCAAAGCTTGGAACTTGCCGGGTGGTACCGGACAGTTCCATATTTACGGCTAAAGAGCCAATTGGGATAACACATAGCTATAGGAAGCTATCCGTCAAAGAACCACGACCATTCGGGAAACCGCAAAGGAGAAAAAGAATACCGCCGAATGGATGACGTAAGCATGACAATGATCGGTCTTTGTATAAACAAAGATGCATGTGCAAAGTTATGACCGATCCCCATGAAGATTAGCATTAAATAAATAAAGTAAAGCACGGACATGATCATGTATTAAATAAGCATGCATAGATCCAAAGCACTAGTCTACCGCATGTCTAGTTACTTTAAGATCCGTCGGGTACGATATCAAACAAATCTATCCACCGCATGATACCACTTGCATGAAAAACCGTACCACTTTCCACAAATAGATCTATCCACCGCATGATACAATCTAAATATGGAAAGCTAAAAGCATACATCATTCAAGACATCAATAACGCACGTGATCTACTCGTGAGGAAACATAACCGAATGCGGCTGAACAGCCGATTCGGGGTCCATGAAGAAGGAACAAACATTACCACGTGAATAAATCTATCAGACTGATTTGGGAATCTAATCCACCGGATGACTAGCTCCAAAGCAACCCAAAAACCTGCATCTACCGCATGATACCCGGTTCTTTCAAGATTTATACGAACATAGCAAGCTTGAACCCGCAACACGTAACAACCTAGATTGATTCGGTTTCGGCTATCGGAAAGCATAAGATCCACGTGTCAAAACATGAAACCTACTCGAACAAGGATCATAAAAGAGATATAGCCGATCCAAACCCATCTAGATTGGGCAAAGATGTGTTACATGAATTAAAACATAAAGTAAAACTCAAGTTAACACAGGGTAACTTAATGAATCTATTGGATCTCGCCAAAATCCAATAGAGCTGATAACTAGCTTCAAGCTAGATCTTAGCCTACCGCATGGCTCATGATCTAACAAGAAACCCTCTTGAACCAAGCTTGAATCTACCGCATGACACGAAGCATGGTAACAAGACTACTTGCATCAGATCTAAATCCACCGCATGATACTAGACATGATACAAGGTTGCCGGTACTCACGGAGGTCGACGGATCGATTGGCCCTCTCGAAGAACTCGACGACACGACAAGGACTCTAGGGTTTGGCGTAAGGCCGGTGTGTATTGAGGAATGATTGTGTGTGTTACATACATTCAGGGGTCGTATTTATACCCCGTTGAGTACAACCGCGAATGGATTCGTTGCCTAACTAAGCTCGATCGCCTACCCATCCATTCGTCTCCCTTGATTGAGCCACGTCACCGTCCAATCCCGCAAAATCAGCTCCATCGTTCCTTTGCCGAACCGGAGCAAATAGCCGACCGCTGCATCTCTTTGCCGAAAATCTTTGAAAATACCCTTCCTTCCACCGGACGGACTCTTTTTCGAACCGGACCCACGGGTCGACTCCTTACCAAATTTTGGTGTTAACACATGCCCCTTCAATTGTGGGATAAAAGTAATTTTGTTCCACAATTGACTCCACCACGAATCCTCGAATCAAATCTCGTCAACACCGTTCTTCGCAATCCGCCGGAATCTTCATCCGGATCCAACCCTAGATCTCCTCGTTCCGAGCTCGAACCTCCAATGGCGGCTCGGAACCAAGATGCTCGGTGTAAATTCATCCCCCCGCAAACCTTGTTCGGCATTAGGTTTTCAATTTTACCTGAGATTTTCTTTTCCGCTTTCTTCCAGGAGCCTTCTACTGAACTTTTGATTCGCACCGAGGCCAATTCGAGGTCTTATTACCTTGGTCCTGTGGGGAATCCTGACCCTCGAGATTTCATTGCCGCTGAATCTCAGAGAATCCCCTTCAAAGCAGCTTTGTCTCCACCTCCTCAGTGGCAAGATGCGTTCAAGAACTGGCCTTTACCTCCAATTGCAGGCTGGAAGACTTGGTATCGGAGGATTCTTGCGGATAAGAGTGGATTGACCAACCTGGATGCCCTCCGCATTGCCCAGTGCTTGGAGCTATCCGTGGCTGAGACCCCCAAGAACGAAGATCTTCTGATAGCAGCCTGCCACTTTTGGTCAAACGGCGTCAACGCCTTCCTTTTTGGCCACGGTCCGATGTCTCCCACCTTGGCCGATGTATATATGATCACCGGCCTTGACATTACAGGATCCGTTCAGCCTTGGAATTTCAAAAATTCCTCACGGCGAGAGGGGGTGAAGCCAGGGAACAGATACAAGCAATACATCTTGAAACACATGAAGGACAATCCCCTGGGTGAAGTTGAATACAGAGCCTTTCTGAATATGTGGCTGTGCAGATTTGTTTTCTGTGGGAAAGCCAACGAGCCCACCTTGAACCATATCGTGATGGCATCTCATTTGGCCGGTGGCAACCGCCTCCCTCTTGGAAAATTCTTCCTCGGCAGTGTATACCACATGCTTCACCAAACTGTTACTCAGATGTATACCAGCCAAAGAATATCATGTGTCAACGGTCCTTGGTGGTTTGTTCAAATGTGGCCGCAGCCTCCACATGCATCGATCATCGGTGTCGACTTGAACTCCGTGTTCTTCCCCTTGTCCAATCACCCCGAAGGAGAACCCCAAGCTACCGAGAGGACGCCAAAATTACGGAGAAGCGGCTTCAACCGTTCTCGTTCAAAGCAAGACATCGGCCCGTTCTTCGAGCTATTCTTTAAAGGTTTCCCCCAATCCTCTCCGGCTTCCTTATTTGGGCAACGGCACCTTGACCTTCCCCGTTGAATTCTCTTTCGAGCCCGGCCATCAAGATGGGAGATTCTTGGAGATCCTTAATATCATAATCCGCCCATGCATACCGCCGGCCGAGTTTAATGGAGGAAGGCCGAATGTCGCACTTATGAGTACTATCGCCCTAATGTAATGGCCGGTGCAACTTGGATGCGGCCGGATGCCCCCAAGATTGTTCCCGCATGAATTCCTCAAACCCAGGGAGGAAATCAAAGAGCCGATGCAGGCGCAGAGTTTTCAACTATGTGTGCGGTCCCACTTGTCTACACATGTCATTTCATGCCCACAACCATAGCTCACCCCACCTTTAACTCCCCGGTGGCAAGAATTCCACGATCACATCTTCGGTGAGCCCGTTCATGTATTCTCGTGCGCAGTTGGTGCCCGACTTCCCCGCCGACTTCGGAGGTAATACAATGAGCCCTTGGATCGACATTTCCTCTTTATTCATGGTCCCGACCTTCATCTTCTTGTCCACAGAACACGATTGCTCGCCCCTCGAGCCGGGCAATTGCTTACAATGTCAAGGCCCAATTTCAAGATCGGGATTCAAATCCACAACTCGCATCAACTAATGGCCGGGTATGCTACCACGCATCCCGACCTTTCTAGCCTTGCGTGAGACGGAGGCAAGGTCCGCATCCGATTGCCCCTCCAAGTGCTAAAAGGAGAAGAACCGTCAAGAAAGTGCTTGTTGAGGTAAAACCCTTTACCTTCTTGATTACCAGAGTCACTCGTTCTTGATGAATCATATCATTGTGCATTTTCGGACCGAGCCCAAGCAGCCTTCGTAACCGCACTCGCCAATGCCCCATCCATCGGTATGACCTCTACTGTTCTTTCTTAAGGATGAGCACTGGCATTTACCCTTTCAATTTGACATTTGCAGAAGAAGCCATGGAAGGACAGCTTGTAGATGTTCCAGTGGTTCAACAAGCGAGTCCATCCAGGGTTGAATTACCCATCCCAGTGGAGATCTCATCTTCATCACCTTCTGCAGAAGCAATAAATTCTCCAGAGATGAATCTCCCGACTCAACCGGAGCCAATAAGTTCTCCAAAGGTGCCATCGCCTGTTGGTCAAGCAGAGATAACCAACCCAACAGAGGCGGCAGACCCGACTCCTCCTCAGCCAGAAACCCACGAGCTGCTAGTGGCCGCATCGGTACCTCCTAGCTTGGAAGTTTCGGCTCTGCCTGGAGCATCTCCTTCACCTGTGATTGCCCCTGCTCAAGAAACCAGCCATGAGGTATCCATCTGCACTTAATTTTGGTACCTCGATGTTTAGCATTCTTAATTCGGCAATGTTGTTTCTCAGGATCAGGCTCCATCATCATCAAGCCTGCCATCAGAGAGCAATCCAGCTGCCGAGGTGATGGAAGGAGTATACCAGCCGCTGCCAGATGAAGTGTTGTCCAAGCTCAAAGAAATTGCTGCCTGGCTAGAAAAAGATGCTCAAGATCAGTTCAATGATCTCCATCACTTCGAAGAGATGTTTGAATCTATCAGCCAAGAACTTCCTGAAAACATCAAAGCTTCTCTATCATCCGTTTATGGCTTAGAAACCTTTTATGCACCCGTAAGGCACGCTTGGAGGAAACTGCGCTCCCGCCCGGCCATTGAAAAGAGGAAAACTGATGCTGAACATGCTATGAACGGGGCACAATCCCAAGCAGTGAGCCACAAGGATGCATTGGCTAACCCGCAAGCTTCTTATGATCGGAAAATTGCCGGGAAGGCCGCTCTAGAAGCAGTAACCGAGAAGCCTGTCGGCGGAGATAGAGATTGACAAAGAGAAAATAGCCGAACTTCCCGGATTGATAGCAAAGACCCAAGCGGAAGTAAAATCGGCCGTCACCAAAATAGAGCAATGCGATGCGGAACTCACTGATTTATCCGGTACCCAAAAGGATTGCCAGGAGCTGCTGGACAATTCCCATCTGATAACATCCAATGCTCGTGGTGTAATTGCCAAACTTCTGAATGCCTGAATGTCCTTATTGATTTTTAACTGAATTGGTCATTCTTGTAATATCTTCTTGTAATCTGTTTCCTTTCTTCTGCGCACTTTCAAATATAATGCTGAACGACCCATTCGGTAGTGAAACGCCAACTCCCGAACGACACTTTGATTTTCTTTAGCCGAACCAATCAATCCGCATGCGGCTCGGCCCTAGAACTCCAAGCGACCCGTCGGCGGGCTGGCCAAGGAAACCTTTCCACCTTCCGATTTTCTTGGGATATGCGCCACGATCCACGCCCACGACTCGAAGCCACGATTCATCCTGCCTGGCCTATAAATGTTACCATAGGTGCCCCTAGCTCTCCACCAGGCCTTCTAGCTCTCGAATCTTTGCCAATCTTTAGCCCTCTTGCAAACAAGTGCACATCCCAATCCACAATGGTGCGCCGCCTCAACCGCCGCCGCGCCTCCGACGAGGCCGAGGGGAGCAGCGCCAATGCGCGCAGGCGGTGATGATCGTCGATCTCTCCTCTTTGATTCTATTTTTGATCTTCTTTTGTCTTGACGATCATCCCCCTTTTTCAGATTGATTCAGTGGAACCCGCCTCGTGCGCCGGCCAATCAGCCCCTCCCAGATGACTCCTCGGAGTCCGATGGCCACTCCCCGGTACCGTACGGGGAAGAAGACGCCATCCGCTTCAAGGAGGAGCTGGAGGCGTCCCGGCGTGAGCTGCAGGACGTCTCCAAGAAAGCGGGCATAGCCGAGCTAGAGTGGGAGGACCGGCGCGGGCATACCGCCGGAAACCATTGATGGTACGGCTTTGAGATTAGTTCTTGATTCCACCCGGCTTTTGACGCTAATCTTTTTCTTCTTGCTTCTTGTAGCCCGCGACGCGGAGCTCAACCGGCCGAAGGAGCCGGTGGAGCACCGTCCGAGAAGGTGAACGCCCTCGGCAATACGCCGTGGAGCGCCTTGCCGCGGTGGAGCGCCGCGTTGATGAGGTGGTCGTCCACGGCGTCCGTCCGGGCACCACCTTGGGCCGGCTGCCATGGCGACGCACACGGACGTCGACTACTCCACCGAGCCGCGCGGCTTCCGGGCGGCGCGCCGCAGGACATCGAGGAGATCGAGCTCATCCCGGAACGCCTTGATGGCCATGGCGACGCCATTGCCGAAATTACTCATCCCCAATCCGTGCCGAATGTGCTCTTCGACTAGATTGTACTAGGGATGTGTAAATATCGGCAATAGATGAAGAACTTTTGAATTCTGCACCTGTTCTGTGATGACTCCTTTTGCATTTTGCATCTGCGAATTTTGTTTTCTTTGAATGCATCCGGGAACTATCTTTAGCCGAGCGCGCGAGAACAACTGCCCCTTGGCGCAAAATCCACAGAGGATCCCAGTTCGGCAATCCATAAACACTGTTCAAGAGAAAACCCTTCGCACTTGGTAGAAAACCCTGCCGCTTGGTATTCCAACAAGTGTGTACCGGCCCGCCATCACCCCCAATGCGCCTCTCCGGTCAATAAAATAGCTCGCGGGGTGCTCTGCAAATCCACTCGCGCACTCATCCATCATTTCTCATCTCTTCCCCTGCCTCTAGAGGAAAAAACCCCAACGCCATGGACAAGGGTAAACAACCCCAGGAGAGCAGCTCATCAAGGAAGCGTACGATTCGGAAGTGAGTTCTTTCTTGATCTGCTCCTTGTTCTCCCGCATGATCTTGCGCTTCATGTTTTCCTCTCGTCCTTTTCAGCCTTGATTTGCTTCCCGAAGAAGTCATCGGGACCGAAGATGTGCCTGAGTACATCTCCTCCGATTCCTCCCTCGAAGCAGAGGATGCCACGCCCGACGGAGGAACAACCATCGACCGCGCCGCCGCATCCGCACCTGGAGCACGGCCTCAGGGACATGTCCGCCCGTTGCCAAGCCGAGCGCGAGCGTCGCATGGCTCGGGAGGCATTAGTAGGGGGTAAATGTTCCCCGACTCCTTCTTAGCCTCGTGCTTGCACTTGGATTTCTTGCCCCTAATCTTGATTCCTCCGCTTTAGATGTCTCTGACAGGTACAACAACCTGAAGACGGCTTGGGATAGCTTGGTGGAAGCTGCCAACCATGGTCACCCCCGTGCGTTCCAGGTTGCCGTCACGGTGGTCCTGGAGCAACTGAAGAGGGAGCAGCCGAAGAATTAAATAAAAGATTGTATCATACTTTCGCTTCTTCCTCCACGCCTTCTGCTTTCCTCCTCTTCGAGGATCTGACCACCGAGGTTGTTAGACGTAGTCCTGCGAGAAGCAGTTGTAATGTAATTTTGAGCTAAGGGCAATGCATCCAGGCACTGGCCATTTTCTCTTGTTCATGGATTTTGTTCTTAAGGCGGCCTCATTCTTGAGCGCCGGCTATTTTCGTGCCAGATGTGTGTAATCATCGATCGATCTCAATGCTAGGATAATATTTCTTCAGATATCTTCCATTTATTGCACTGGAAAACTCTTCTCCCAGCAAAGTTTTCAATATGTATGCATTACCAGGAACGCATCTGACCACACGAAAAGGTCCCTCCCAGTTAGGGGACCATTTGCCGAATTCACTGTATTTAGTTCCAATCGGCAATAGCGCTTTCCAAACTAGATCGCCTTCTGCAAATTGCCTTACTTTCACTTTCTTGTTATAGTATTTGGTGACCCGCAGCTTGTTTTTCTCGATGTTCTCCAGGGCTCTAAGACGGATCATATGCAAATCTTCTAGCTCATCCAACATTAGGCCACTGTAATCCTTGGAGCTAAACTCGTTTTGTAGCACCACTCTCCCGGAATCCGATTGCGTCTCCCAAGGCGAGATTGCGTGATGCCCGTAAACCAACTCGTAAGGAGAAGTCTTTGTAGCTCCATGGGGGGCCATCCGGTAAGCCCACAGTGCTTCGCTGAGTACCGAATACCACCTTCTTGGCTTCTGATCGATCTTCTTCTGTATCAGCTTGATCATGATCTTATTAGAAGCCTCTGCTTGACCATTAGCTTGGGCATAATATGGAGAAGAATTAAACAATTTGATTCCCATGCTTTCGGCAAAATTTTCGAACTCCAACGACACGAATTGTGCCCCCCGGTCGGTGGTAATCGTCCGAGGGATCCCAAATCGATAGATGATGTGTTTCTTGACGAATTCGATCATGTTTTTCGACGTCACCTTCTTCAGGTGGGATTGCCTCGACCCATTTGGTGAAGTAATCGTAGCCAAAAGCACGAACTTATGCCCCTTGCTAGACGGCGGATTAATTTGGCCAATCGGGTCTATACCCCAACCCCCGAATGGCCATGGCTTGATGATGGGATTCAATGCCGACGCCGAGACCCTTTGAATATTCCCAAACCTTTGGCAATCCCGACATCCCTTGTAATACTCAAAGCAGTCCTCTAGTATCGTCGGCCAAAAGCATCCGGCTTGTCTAATGACCCACTTCATCCGATAGGCCGATTGGTGCGCTCCACATATCCCATCGTGCACCTCGCTCATCATGTTCTTGGCTTCTTCTGGACCCAGGCATCGTAGCAATACCCCATCTAATGATTTATAGAATAAATTATCATCCAGAAGAACGAACTTAATTGCCTTGTACCTGAGTTTCCTAGAGACTTTTCGGGATGGATCTTTCAAGTAATCAATGATTTCTTTCCTCCAATCATCTTCTGCAAGATCCGCCCCTAGTGCACACACACTTCCGCAGCAAACGCTTCTTGACTCTCCTTGTAACCGAGAGGTGCTCCGAGCTAGCCTCGTTCGCTTCCTCGTTATGCTCTCTAGGAATGTCTTTGTAGGGTTACCAACGGGAAGCTCTTCAAGATTTCCCCGCACTCTTCGTAGTAACTCCTTAGCGCTTCGCTTCGCACTCGTATTGGCCGTTCAATTGCTTGATTACTAATTCCGAATCTCCAAAGATCTCAACCGAAACGGCCCCGACTTCTCTCAAATATTGAAGCCCTCGGAGTAGTGCCTCGTACTCGGCTGGTTATTTGTGACAGTAGGTTGTATAGGAATGGCGAATTCAAACATCTCACCTCTGGGCGAAATTAGTAGGATCCCTACTCCCCCACCTTTGCCACACGATGACCCATCAAAAAATAAAGCCCAAGGGGTAATTTCAAGCAGATCAATTGACGGGTCACGATGTTCAGTTATAAAATCGGCAATGACCTGACCTTTGATGGCTTTTGCCGATTCGAACTTCAACTCGAACTCCGATAGAGCTAAAATCCATTTGCCAATCCGACCATTCAAAATTGGCATAGATAACATATGTTTTATCACATCAAACTTGGAGTACACAGTGCATTCGGCATTCAACAAGTAGTGCCGAAACTTTGTACACGAGTAGTACACACAAAGACACAGTTTCTCTACAGCCGAATACCTGGTTTCAGGATCAAGTAGTTTTCGGCTAAGATAAGCTACTACCCGCTCCTTTCCTTAGAATTCTTGAATAAGGGCCGATCCAATGGTTTGGGTATCACCGCCACGTATGACTTGAAAGGCTTGTTTAGCCGAGGAGGAACCAAAGACCGGCGGCTCCTTCATGTACTCGCTTGATCTCATCAAAAGCCTTTTGTTGTTCGTCACCCCATGTGAATTTCGATCTTTCTTTAGCTTCGGCAATGGAGAGAATGGCAACACCTTCTCGCGATAAATTTGAGATGAATCTTCTCACGAAGTTGATCTTGCCGAGCAGTGATTGCAATTCCTTGAGGTTGGTTGGAGGAACGACTTCATCAATGGCTTTCATGCTCTTTTTGCCAACTTCAATTCCCCCTTCGTGGACCAAAAAACCCAAGAATTCTCCAGCTGATACCCCAAAAGCGCACTTGTTTGGATTCATCTTCAAACCGTGTTTCCGGGTGCACTCCAAGGTCTTCTTCACATCTTCCAGATGGGTGTCATGACCTAAGGACTTGATCACCACGTCATCAATGTAGAGTTCCACGAGTTTTGCCGATCAACTCATGAAAAATGTAATTCATGGCCCGTTGATAGGTTGCACCGGCATTTTTCAACCCAAACGTCATGACTATCCACTCAAATAGGCCTATATGACCAGGACATCTAAAGGCCGTCTTTGATATGTCTTCTATTGCCATGAAGATCTGATTGTATCCCGCGTTGCCATCCATGAAACTAATCACCTTGTGTCCAGCAGCGGCGTCAATCAACAAATCGGCAATAGGCATCGGGTATCCATCCATGGGAGTAGCTCTGTTTAGGTCCCTGAAGTCTATGCAAACCCTCATTTTTCCATTCTTCTTATACACGGGGACGATGTTAGAAATCCACTCCGCATATCTGCACGGCCGAACGAAGTTTGCGTCAAGTAATCTTTCGATTTCCTTCTTCACATCGGCCAATACTTCATCCTTGTAGATCTTCGGGGTGGTTGCTTATATGGTTTGAAACCAGGCTTGATTGGCAACCGATGCTCGACGATGGAACGATCCAATCCAGGCATCTCCGAGTAATCCCAGGCGAAGCAATCCTTATATTCTTTGAGAAGCTCAATTAAATTCCCCCTGAAGTCTGGCTGCAAATTTGCACTGATGAACGTCGACCTTGGCTTATCACCGCTTCCAATATCAACTTATTCCGGTTTATCGACCGACATGAATCCTCGCCCTAATTTGCCATCGGTGCCATCCACGGGGTTCTCCCTTAAAAATTACTATAAGAGCCGACCGCTTGAATCGGCCGTTGATCACCGCCGACAGTTCAACGGGACCTTCTCCCCGGTCTTTCCCCGAGAAACATTCAATGCCTTGGTATTCCTAGAAGGCCGGTTCCATGTTGGCCACGCTCACGGAGTCATCCGCCCGGACGACCTCGATCTCATCGTCCACCCATTGGATAAGTCGTTGATGCATGGTGGATGGGACGCAACGGTTGGCATGAATCCAATCCCGCCCAAGCAGCAGGCTATAGGCTCCTTTGCCCTCGATGACAAAGAAGGTGGTGAGTAGCGTCATGGACCCGATCATCAAGTCCACGTGAGCACATCCCTTGGTGTCCGAGGGGTTCCCGCGAAGTCGTTCAAGATGATGCTTGTAGGCGTCAAATCGCTCGGGCCCATTCCAAGCTTCCTGAAGGTGGTGTACGGCATTACATTGACTGCCGCTCCACCGTCGACGAACATCTTGGTCAATGGCTTTCCATTGACGTATCCTCTCAAGTACAGCGGCCTCATGTGACGGTTCTTGGCCGGCTTGTCGAAGATGGCCTGCTTGGCCAGCACCAGTTGTGCCATCATCTCCTCGGTGTGCTCGTCGTCGAAGGAAGCTTCCTCCTGCATAACCTGGTTAGCAGGAGCCATGAACTCGTTCGGCAGAAAGTATACCATGCATGCTGGAGCCGAACGCTTCGATCCCTCAGGTTGGTCCTTGGGGCGCCACATCTGCCTCGTCTGGACCCCGGCTCTGCTTCAACTCACGGTTCCTCAAGCGTTGGACCCGTCTCTTCGTCTCTTGCGTAGGCGGGCGGGCACCACCGCCCCTTCTCGCCGATTTAGTCATCCTCGTCCTCCTCTTGATCGGCCCACCGAGATCGGCTTGGCGCTTCCCGGGATGATCGATGACTTCAATTCTTTGGCGCCGATCCCCATTAGGGTGGATCCTTCCAAGTCTCTCGTGGACGGATCGGCGATTGCGCGGCTTCCCCGCCCGTACTCAACATACCCGTCGCCGCATTTAGGACAGTTCTTCAATGTGGGCGGTTTTAGACCCTCATTCCGGCGGTGCTCGAAGAAGGCGCATCCCCGGTGTGCGCGCTCCTGCTCGCGCGTGTCTCGCTCCCGGTCCCTTCGCGCGCCTCTTCTTCGGCTCGCGTCGCTCCTCCTCGTGGCGACGTTTCCGGTAGCGCTCTTTCTCTATTTGGCACCGCCATTTGTTGAGGAGAATGCGCGACGTCACCTTGGGCTTAGGCACGGATGACTCCCCAATCTCGATGCGGCTTTTGAGAATGCGGGGGCGTCACCTTGTACTTGCTCCGAGTCACCTGGCGCTCTGGGTCCACTGCTCCACCTTGCTTGGACCTGGTTGAGGTCAGGACCTTGACCTTTCCCTTCTCCTCGGCTGTTATCACATTGACAGAAAAGCCGAGCATGTTCTGAGGAAAGGGGTGGCCATCCAGCTTCATCTTGTTATCGAACTTGAGGTGTCCCTCCTGGATGGCCTTCTGGATCCTCATCCTGAAGACCCTGCAATCGTTGATGGAGTGTGAATCCCTGTCATGGAAGCCACAGTAACGTTTCGCTTTAACTCCATCGGGCCGAAGCATAGAATGCCCCTCAGGCAGCTTGATTCGGCCTTCTTTCACTAAGAGCTCAAACAACTTGTCAGCCTTCGTGATGTCAAAGTCATAAGTCCCTTTGGTCTGCTTGACCCAGCGCTGATTCATTGTCAAAGGCTCTTTGCCCCACATGATCTCCGCTGCAGCTACATCGAATTCGTCCTCAGAATCCTCGAACAGATCAGCTTTGTCCAGGAACTGGTTGTAGATGTCAGCGACGTCGTCTGCTTGCCGAATTTGGGGTCCTTTTTGAGGCCATATGCTTGATTGCTCATCGGAGACAACTTTTGTGATAGGCGGCCCGGGTTCTCAAACTCCATCCCAAATAGCTTCTCGCGCACGGCCGGCAACATCCCGGCGACGGCCATATCGGCCAGCCGATCGTCCGGCGATTTCGGCCGAGAAGCACATGCCTTTGACTTCCCTGAATCTTCTAAGAAACTCCAGCGGTGTTTCGCTGTGCCTTTGCTTCAGGGTGGCGAGATCAATCAGCTTCTTCTCAGAGCTGCCGCTGAAATAATGAGCGTGGAATTTACGCTCCAAATCCTTCCATCTAGCCACCGATTCGGGGAGCGGGGACGAGAACCACCGAAAAGCCGGACCGTCGGCCGAGGCGGGGAAGTAGCGAACCCCGAACGCCTCCTCGGCCGAGCATTCCCCAAGCCGCATGAGGTAACGGGCGATGTGCTCGACCGTGCTTGTCTCATCTCCCGCCCCGAGAACTTTGTGAATTACGTTGGCGGCTTCACCCTCGGTGGCAAGAGCACGTTATAGTACCATTCGGGAACGGCGGCCTATAGGTGGGGCCCCGCATCTTTGGCTTGAGGCCGAACCGATTTTGCATCAATTCGGCCATCTTGCGTGCTAGGGCGTCATCTTCCCGCGCGCCGCACCGGGCGCGCGTACCACGGGTGCGGGAAGGCGTCGAACGCTCCGTAGTTTCCCACTTCATGATAACCACCGCCGTACAAATTCTTCTGGAGCCGGTTGGTCGACGAAGCAATCCTCCGGCCCGGGATCAAGTGGGGCCCCGGATGAGCCGAACGCTAAGTCTCCGTACGTAGGCCGGTACGGATTCGGCCGTTGCACGGGGCCGACCTGTGCTTGCTCCGTGGTGGCGGCGAGATTGGCCGACTTCCCCGAAGCTTGCAACGGGGGGCCGAACCGGCCGCCCCCCGGCGCCTGCGGAGGAGGTTGGAATGCTTGGCTTCGGAGCTCCGAGGAGGAGGCTGGCCGCGGCTGGCTCCGTAGCGGCGGCTGAGAGCTTGATTCACCCAGCTCCACGGTGCTCTTCTGGACGGGCGCCTTCCCGAACGCTTGCTCCATGCCGGGCCAAAGAAGGCCACCATCATCTGCTGGAGCGACCCGAGGAAAGCCTTGTTGTGCTTGGTGAGCATGTAGTCCGCTGACTCTTGGAATACGCGCGCGCATTCCTCCTTTTCCTGCTGGGATGTGGCATCGCTCTCTCCTGGCAGCAGCACCCTGGGCAGGTCACTCTTCAGATACGGGACACCACTTCTATTCTTCTTAAATGACATGAGACACTTTTGCTGAAACTGGTCTACGGCGTCTTGGAGCTGCTGCCGCTGCTCTGGAGAAAGCTCTTCGAGGTTGACATCCATGAGGTCTGAGATTTCAGGCATCCTGAACCAATTCGGCTGTGGTCCCCCGGGCGTGCCAAAAAGTGTGTTGACGCGAAAAGTGCACTCTACGCCAATCACACGGCAAGCCGAACAAAGGCGGCTTCACACGCGCAAAGAGCAAATGATGTGCCGATCAATTTTTTTCGAAAATTAACAAAAGATAAAGCGAGTTAGATATCAAAGCTTGGAACTTGCCAGGTAGTACCAGACAGTTCCATATTTGCGGCTAAAGAGCCAATTGGGATAACACATAGCTATAGAAAGCTATCTGTCAAAGAACCACGACCATTCGGGAAACCGCAAAGGAGAAAAAGAATACTGCCGAATGGATGACGTAAGCGTGACAGCGATCGGTCTTTGTATAAACAAGGATGCACGCGCAAAGTTATGACCGATCCCCATGAAGATTAGCATTAAATAAATAAAGTAAAGCACGGACATGATCATGTATTAAATAAGCATGCATAGATCCAAAGCACTAGTCTACCGCATGTCTAGTTACTTTAAGATCCGTCGGGTACGATATCAAACAAATCTATCCACCGCATGATACCACTTGCATGAAAAACCGTACCACTTTCCACAAATAGATCTATCCACCGCATGATACAATCTAAATATGGAAAGCTAAAAGCATACATCATTCAAGACATCAATAACACACGTGATCTACTCGTGAGGAAACATAACCGAATGCGGCTGAATAGCCGATTCGGGGTCCATGAAGAAGGAACAAACATTACCACGTGAATAAATCTATCGATCGATCGGGGTCCACCGGATGACTAGCTCCAAAGCAACCCAAAAACTCGCATCTACCGCATGATACCCAGTTCTTTCAAGATTTATACGAACATAGCAAGCTTGAACCCGCAACACGTAACAACCTAGATTGATTCGGTTTCGGCTATCGGAAAGCATAAGATCCACGTGTCAAAACATGAAACCTACTAGAACAAGGATCATAAAAGAGATATAGCCGATCCAAACCCATCTAGATTGGGGAAAGTGTGTTACATGAATTAAAACATGAAGTAAAACTCAAGTTAACACGGGGTAACTTAATGAATCTATTGGATCTCGCCAAAATCTAATAGAGCCGATAACTAGCTTCAAGCTAGATCTTAGCCTACCGCATGGCTCATGATCTAACAAGAAACCCTCTTGAACCAAGCTTGAATCTACCGCATGACACGAAGCATGGTAACAAGACTACTTGCATCAGATCTAAATCCACCGCATGATACTAGACATGATACAAGGTTGCCGGTACTCACGGAGGTCGACGGATCGATTGGCCCTCTCGAAGAACTCGACGACACGACAAGGACTCTAGGGTTTGGCGTAAGGCCGGTGTGTATTGAGGAATGATTGTGTGTGTTACATACATTCAGGGGTCGTATTTATACCCTGTTGAGTACAACTGCGAATGGATTAGTTGCCTAACTAAGCTCGATCGCCTACCCATCCATTCGTCTCCCCCGATTGAGCCACGTCACCGTCCAATCCCGCAAAATCGGCTCTCTTGTTCCTTTGCCGAACCGGAGAAAATAGCCGACCGCGAGATCTCTTTGCCGAAAATCTTTGAAAATACCCTTCCTTCCACCGGACGGACTCTTTTTCGAACCGGACCCACAGTCGGACTCCTTACCAAATTTTGGTGTTAACGGTGCTAAGGTTGAGGCCATCAAGGAGTACGGGCATTACTTGACTATTGAGTTGGATGACCTCTTTTCTAAGCTCAAGTCGGCTGAGGTTGACGGGAAGTTGCAATCCAAGCATTAGGGCTCGACCGACCATAGTCTTGCTCTTGTGGGCGGATCAAAGGGCAAATCTAACCCTTCCCGTCGACAGTTTTCCTTGTCTTCTCTCATGTCCATTCCGGATGAGGAGTTTGATGTCTTGGGCGAGGAGGAGCCGGCCTTGCTCTCAAGAAGGTTTGAACGACTACACAAGAGTCGGAGGAATGCAAGGCGGAGCTCAGGGACGTGCTACAAGTGTGGCAAGCGTGGCCACTTCATCGCCGAGTGCCGGAAGCGGAGGAGAACAAGTACAAGGTGAACGAGTACAAGGCGCACCCGAGGCGTGAAGACAAGTACTCCTCCAAGGGCAAGCACTTCAACAAGTCCAAGAGCAAGGACAAGGACAAGCGGCGACCGAGCAAGAGCGGCAACAAGAAGAACAAGGCAAGAGCGATGATGGCCGGTGCGAGCGACGTCGACTCAAGCTCAAGCGAGGAGCGATCCAAGCTCAAGCGGCCGAAGATGAAGACGCCGGAGGCGCAAGGACAAGAAGAGTGCAAGCGGAACCTCGGCGGGGCGAGCCGTGTGGCGCTTGAGGGCTTTTGTGGCATGGCCCATAGCTCGAGAGCGAAGAAGAGTGAGAAGGAAGACGGCGACTCCGACTCGGAGGATGAGGTAAAGCGTGACCCCGACTCTTTGCTTGCCGAGATTGCTAGTTTGAATGGTTTGCTTAACAACCGTGATAGTGTGCTTGAGAGATGCCAAAAAGATGAGGAAAGATCTTAGGGCTCGGCTTGAGAATGCCGGCGAGAAAGTAGGAGAGTTAGAGTCAAAATTGCTTGAATTGAAACTTGAGAATGACTTTTTGAAACTTGCTCCTACTACTCCCGATGATGTTGAATGTGTTGAATGTGATGCTTGGTTGAATGAGATTAAACTCGCTTAATGAGAAGAATGCTTCCACCTTGGCTAAACTAGATGCTCTTAGGACTGAGTATGATGAGCTTAAGGCTAGACCTACTTTGCTTGGTGCTTGCAAATCATGTCCTACTATGCATGCTAAGCTTGTTGATGCCCGTTCTACCATTAGTTCTTTGGAAGCATCTTTGAAATCTCCTGCTGTCAATGCATGCACTAGCTGTGATGAAGTCACTTTGCGCAATCTTGAACTTACTTCCCGTTTGGATGTCATGTATGAGGAGAATGACTATTTGAGGAAGGTGTTGGGTTGGTTGTACGGGCGGGAACCTCAATTGAAAATCATGATTGAGGAGTTCAAGAGAGCCGATGGTCGTGGTTTGGGTTTTGAGAAGTTGGGTGAGAAAGTGGGAGAGAACGAGTGGGGAGAGTGTGTATGAGAAGTGTGTTGAGTCTAACCCCGAGTTTGAGGTGATCGGAGAGATCCAAGTCCCACTTCCAAAAGCACCCAAGAACTCTTTCACACCAAAGCCTAACCACCTTTGCAACAAGCTTGACACAACCCAAGATCCACCCAAATTCCCACCTAAAACAAATGATTTCCGAAACCGGTGAAGTTTGTGGGTGAGAAGGGTGATAAGCCTAGAGAGAAGCCGAGCCAAAACCAAAACCCATCCCCTTCGGGTGTGAGTATTGTGGCAAGGAGAGGCATCTTGCGAGTTTTGCTACAAGAGGAAGAGGGATGAGAGGCTTGCTAGGGAGCAAGCGAACCGGGACGGTATCGCCGGTCTCATGGTATTCCCGAGCCTAGAGTGCCACTTCCACGGGGTGTGGGAAGTGTGAGGAGTGTTGGCGAGGTTCCCACGGAGAGGTGGTGGTGAGAGGTTTGTCGGGAGAGAGGATGGTGTGCGTCTTTGGTGAGAGGTTTGGTCGGGCTCGTGGTGGTCTTGCTGGACGTCCTCCTACTCGTCCTCAGTACGGGTTTAGGGGAGATGATCGTAGCTTTGGGTTCCAGAGGAGCTACGGACCACGTTTTCCCCCTCGTGGTGCTCGTACTCCTCCCATGGGACATGGGAAGTTTGGTGGCAAGGGAATGATGTTTGCTAACCCCTCTTTTGAGCAGATGGCTCAACACTGGTTTAACTTTCTTTGTGCTAACCCCAGTGTCGAGTCGCTAGCTCACTCTCGTTCTTGTTTCTGACTACAGGCAGGAGGCTTGGAGAACATTTGGTTGATCGACTCCGGATGTTCTCGACACATGACCGGAGATAAGAAGTGGTTCTCCAGCCTCACCCCCGTTGAAGGAAAAGCAAGACATCACATTTGGGGACAATGGACGAGGAAGGGTGCTTTGTCGGAGGGTGTTGTGCATGTGGGTGACAAGGGAACGTTGAAGAGAGTGGCTCTTGTGAAGTCTTTGGGTTTCAATTTGCTTTTGGTTTCTCGGTTGCTTGATGAAGGTTTTGAGGTGCGTTTCAAGTCCGGCGAGTCTCGTTTGCTTGATTCTCGAGGTGATCTTGTCCGTATGATCATCCCCGAGGGTCGGATTTTCGGGGCTGATTTCTCTCGTTCTTTGGGTCCTCGCTCGCCGTTTGATGGCCGGTCCTTCTTCGATTTGTGGAAATGGCATAGGCGGTTGGGACACTTGAGCTTTGATTTGGTTTCCCGCTTGAGTGGTCTTGACCTTGTCCGAGGATTGCCGAGGTTGAAGCTTGAGAAGGATTTGGTTTGTGCTCCTTGCGAGTGCATGGTAAGATGGTATCCACTCCCCATCCACCCCCGACCGATGTCATGACCGAGCGTCCGACGGAGCCGTTGCATATGGACCTTGTTGGGCCGGCTCGAGTTCACTCGGTGGGTGGGAAGTGGCATGTCCTTGTTGTGGTGGACAATTACTCTCGCTATGCACGGGTGTTCTTCTTGGAGGATAAGAGTGAGACATTCGGTTTTGTTCGAGATCCGATCGTGAGGTTGAAAAATGAGAGGCATGGGAATGCTATTCGAGCTATCCGCAGTGATAATGGCTCAGAGTTCAAGAACTCTCGTTTTGATGCCTTTTGTCGTGATCTAGGTCTTGAACATCAGTATTCGACCCCTTATGTGCCCCCTCAAAATGGAGTTGTGGAAAGGAAAAATCGGACTCTTTGTGAGATGGCTAGGACGATGCTCGATGAGCATAGGACTCCTAGGAGGTATTGGGCTGAGGCGGTCAATACGGCTTGTCATGTTTCCAACAGGATTTTATTGCGAGCTTTCAAGAAGAAGACCTGTTATGAGCTTATGCATGGTCGGGCACCCAAGGTGAGTCATTTCCGAGTCTTTGGCTGCAAGTGCTTTATAGGGTTTGAGGCTAGGTCTAGTGATGGTATTTTCTTTGGATATGCTAACAACTCTAGAGACTATAGGGTGCTTAACCTTGAGACTAACAAAATCATGGAGACTTGCGAGGTGACCTTCGACGAGACAATGCCATGTACCTCTCTTGGCTTTGAGTGTGCGGGTGATGAAGAGATGGCCGAGGACCTTTTTGAGGAGGAGAAAGATGAAGGCCGGAGATGATGATGGGGAGAACCATGCGCCGAAGCCGAGCATGTACCCACTACTTCCCCTACGACCACTTTGGAGCATGGACCGTCTACATCATGGACAACGACGGTGCAACAAGAGAACCGGGCGAGAGAAGGCCGAAGTTGAGGGGGAGGTAGTCTCGAGGCGTGAGGCTCCCCGGCGGATTCAAGAAGTACATCCCCTGTCGAAGATCATTGGAAACATCGACGAACGCACTACACGGTCGAGGTCCGGGAATTCCTCTCATTTTGCTCATCGTTGCTTTTGTTGCTACTTTTGAGCCCAAGGACATTGGGCATGCTTTATCTGATGCAAACTGGGTCAATTCTATGCATGAGGAGTTGGAAAACTTTGAGAGGAACCAGGTGTGGGAGTTAGTTGAACCACCTCCAAATTGGCATCCCATAGGAACCAAGTGGGTTTGGAAGAACAAAGAGGGAGAGAATGGGATGGTTGTGAGGAACAAGTCCAGACTTGTTGCTCAGGGGTTTAGTCAGAAAGAGGGGATCGACTATGAGGAGACCTTTGCTCCCGTGGCCCGTCTTGAGGCGATTCGGATCCTTCTAGCCTTTGCCGTGGCTAAAGGGTTCAAGTTGTTTCGGATGGACGTGAAGAGTGCTTTTCCGAATGGGGTCATAGAGGAGGAGGTGTATGTGAAGCGACCAGTGGGTTTGAGAGCGAGTTGTACCCACACGGGGTATACGGGTTGAAAAGGGCTCGTATGGGTTGAAACGGGCGCCCGTGCTTGGTATGGGAGATTGAGAGGTTTTTCGTTGAGGAGAGGGTTTGTGATGGGTACGCGTGGATAGGACCTTGTTTCTCCTCAAGCATGTAAATGACTTGTTGATTGTTCGGATATACGTGGATGATATTGTCTTTGGTGGCTCGTCACATAACCTTGTTGCCAAGTTTGCGGATGAGATGAACGGTGAGTTCGAGATGAGCATGATGGGCGAGTTGCGGTATTTTCTCGGGCCGCGGATCAAGCAAGTGAAGGACGGTACATTTGTGCACCGGACCAAGTACACAAAAGACATGTCGAAGAAGTTCCGGATGCAAGATGTGAAGGCGATGTCGACTCCCATGGGGAGTACGGCCACTTTGGATGCGGATGAGGACGGAGAACCGGTGGACCGGCGGGAGTACGGGAGCATGATCGGCTCCCTCCTCTACTTGACGGCGACGAGGCCGGACATACGGTTCGGCGTGTGTCCGTGCGCTCGTTTTCGGGCTTCGCCGAGGACATCACATGGACGGGCCGTCAAGAGGATTTTCGGGTACCTACGGTCGCCCCTCGGTCTTGGCCTTCGGTATTCTTCCTCCTCGACTCTTTCTCTTCATGGTTTTTCCGATGCGGATTTTTTGGTTGTCGAGTCGAGAGGAAGTCTACTTCGGTACTTGCCAATTTCTTGGGTCTTCGTTGGTCTCATGGTCTTCCCGCAAGCGATCTAGTGTAGCTCGGTCTACCACGGAGGCGAGTACGTTGCTGCCGCGAGTTGTTGCTCGCGATTGTTGTGGATTTCATACACTTTGAAAGACTTTGGTGAGGAGTGCACCCAACTCCCACTTCTTTGTGATAGCGCCGGTGCCATAAGCGTAGCCAAAAACCCGGTGCTTCACTCAGAACCAAACATATAGAAGTGAGGTATCATTTCTTGAGGGACAATGTGGAGAAAGGAACCATTGTGTTGAGCCATGTCCCTACCCAAGATCAGCTAGCCGACATTTTCACAAAGCCTCTCGACCAAGCTACATTTGTGCGCTTGCGGGGGAACTTGGGGTTTGTTGCCCTTTCTAGTTGATTCTTGGGGGATTTCCTTTTGTATCATATGTATCATACCATGCTTTGCTTGATGTATAAACCATGGTAGGATAGCCATCTTGTCATATATCATGTTGCATTTGTATCATATTGCATTTTAGGATGATGAGCTTCTTTCATATGCCATATTTGAGTCTCTTTGGCTATTTGTGAGATATTGCTCATATGTATGGAGAAATGGTGATGTGAGGTTATGCTCTTGGAATATTTGAGATATATGTGTGGTGAGATAGCCCTTTTTGAAATAAATGCTAAACTTGACTAAATTGTGATGAAATATGCTCCACTCGTGTGTAGTTGTGTATCCATGTCACAGTTTGGTCTAAATGTGCTTTTCATGCTTAGATTGTGCTTGGATGCCTTGTTCTTGCATTTGGGCCAAAGGCCGAATATCATTGTGAATGTTTAGCCTATGTTGCATTCATGGGGGAGCATAAGCTTCTTTTTGCCGCAAAGGCACTTCATGTACCATGAAATATATTAATCTTGAAAAGAAGTGTGAAATACTTGAAAAATGCTCCATCCATCATGTCTATGCTTAAAATGTATTATCTTTCACATATGGGTGCTAAACATGTTGCATGATGTTCACTAGTGGAGAAGTCTCCCCGAAGTGGACACATGGCTCATGAGCTTTGACATGACATGCTTTGCTTTATGGGTGTTTGCCATGATCTTTTCCGAGAATTTGATATCCTTGTATGATCTTTGAATGGTATGCATGTTTGTGGCTCAAGTGTGACATGGATAGGCTTTTACATGTGAAGCGAGCCTTCTTTTGGTAAAAGCTGCTTAAATCCGAAAATTTTGCTTGGTCACATGCTTGTATTTTCATATATTACTTGTGGCAATGCTTTGACTATGCTATGATTCATATATGTGATCTTTGTCTCATTTTTAGCCTTTCACACTAGATTTGGCCTATTTGAGAAGCTCATGTAGATGTTTATATGCTTTGCTTTTGCATTTCGCATTTTCACCTTGATTCATACATTGCCAACAAGGGGGAGAAGAGGTGAGCTTAATGAAAATTCAGAAAATTCGGAAGAGGTGAGCCGAAACTTGGAAATTTGCATTCACATGTTCGGGGGGGAGCTTGCATTTGTTCGGGGGGAGCTTTCTTGTTGTTTTCGTTGTGGAGTTTGTGCTTTGCTTGGCTTGTGACCTTTCTTCGCCTTTCTTTGGTTTTGGTCATGAGTTGAGCTTCTTTGTTTTTCTTTCTTCTTCTTTTCTCTTTTTCTCTGAATTTCATTTCGAGTTGTGTGTTGTCAATGCACTCATTAAGGGGGAGATTGAGGACCAGGAGCGTCCCAGTGGTCGATGGATGACCGCTCCTCAGTGATGAGTGATTGACAACGGGTGTTGGACTGACTCTTGGCTTAGTGCGCAGGTGTAGGCCGCGGCCTAGTTCGTCTTTGTTGCGGGTGAAGAACGGGCGCGAAAGGTCTTCGGCCTTGAGGGGCCTCCGGGAGATGGAGAGACAAGTAGGCTCGGTTCGAGGGACCCGGTGGACGGCGGGATCGGGTACGGGCCACATGGTGGCGACATGAGCAACACGAAGTCATGGACAATCGAGCCGGTGCACGGTGGCGGTCAAGTCAAGTGGTTTGGCGGGAGGCCGGACCGAGCACGCGGGGTTTGGTGGTTTGCCCACAAAACCACCGGGTGGACGGTTTCTTGGTTTGGGCCTCAAAACCAAGTCCGAGGGCCCAACACGACGGAGACGGGATCGGGCGTGTCGGGAAGCTTCGAGGCGGAGGACACGCGGCGGGATCGCATGGCTTGCGTCGGGAGGACGCGGGGGGTGCGGCAAAGGCGTGGCCGTCCGATGGCAAGACCCACAAACATTACCTAAATGCCCCTACGTGGGTTGTATCGCCGTAGTTTAGTTAGGGGTAATCGAGTCATTTACCACTCCGGCGGGACTCGATATATAAACCATGAGTGTGTGTGGATGGCTCTTTCTCTCCGCGACTTAGGGTTTCATTTCCTCCCTCCTCTTTCTCATTTTCATAGCTATTTTTTCCTTCCATTTTCTCTAGGCTAGCATGAGAGCTTCATGAGAGATTTGTTGAGAGGGATGGATGCTAGGGCGGCATGCTAGACCTTGTGAATCTTTCCTGGTTTGTATAGAAGATTGGGGTTGTTTTTCGTGGCCTTTTTGTGCTTGTTTTCGTGCCTTTGTTCCCGGTTCGATTCCGCGGATTTGAGTGGGTTTCTCCCCAGATTTCTTTGAGGGATACATGGATAGATGTCTCGTGCATCTTTGTGATTGATCTTGTGCCCTCAAACGCCGGAAATCACTTGGATTCGAAGTTTTTCGTTTGGTGCTCTAGTTTTCGGTGGTGCTCAAAGGATTCGCGATTCCGGTGATTTAGGGAGTTAGGAGGCAAGATTTTTGGGCTATAGCATCCTTGTGTGACGCTTTTCAAGTCCCCAAATCCTTGTCTCCATAGCTTCAACCGTTTGGGAAATCCGATGATGATTTGGGGGAGTTGACTTTCGGGGTCGTGGGTTTGCGGTTCTGTCCGCGCGCGGCGCGGACGGTCGCAGGGGGGGTCGCGGACGGTCCGCGAGGAGCCTCGTTCGTCGCATGTTCGTCGTGTTCTTGCGCGTCCTTGCTTTCGATCCGTTTTGGCTTTTGGTTTTGGTTGCGGCCGGTTGCGGACGGTCCGAGCTTGAGTAGCGGACGGTCGCGGGTGGCGCGGACGGTCCGCCCGGCCTCGGTGGACGGTCCGTTTTTCTCGGGTCGCTTACGGTGTTCGTGTGTGTTTAACGGACGGTCCGCGGAGAGGGCCGGACGGTCCGCGACGTCGGCGCGGACGGTCCGCGGTAGCGAGGTCGGACGTCCGCGCGGTTCATCGCGGACGGTCCGCACTACCGAGCCGGACGATCCGTCGGGGGTCGTGTGCGGTGCTTCTTGTTTCGATTCCTTCCTTCTTTTCTAGTGCTTCCGCGTGTGCTTCTAGGAATCGTTCCTAAGGCTAGAGGTTGATCCATAACCTCGTGGTCTTGGCGATTGGTGTGTGATTCGATCCATCGCTTGTGTGTGATCGGGGTTTGTCTAGGGTATAGGCCGGATTCTTTTGGAAGAATTTTTACCGGCTCCTATTCACTCCCCCCTTCTCTAGTCGCCATCCGATCCTTTAGTATGCATTACCAGGGACGCATCCGACCACACGAAAGGGCCCTTCCCAATTAGGGGACCATTTGCCGAATTCGCCGTATTTAGTTCCAATCGGCAACAACGCTTTCCAAACCAAATCGCCTTCGCAAATTGCCTTACTTTTACCTTCTTGTTATAGTACTTGGCAACCCGCGGTTTTCAATGTTTTCCGGGGCCCTAAGACGGATCATGTGTAAATCCTCTAGCTCGTCCATCATTAGGCCACCGTAATCCTTGGAGCTGAACTCTTTACGTAACACGACCCTCCTTGAATCTCGATTGCATTTCCCAAGGTAGAACCGCATGGTGTCCATAAACCAATTCATAAGGAGAGGTCTTTGTAGCTCCATGAGGGGCCATTCGGTAAGCCCACGGTGCCTCACCGAGTACCGAATGCCATCTTCTTGGCTTACGGTCGATCTTCTTACGTATTAGCTTGATCATGATCTTATTAGAAGCCTCGCTTGACCATTAGCCGGGCATAATAGGGAGAAGAGTTAAACAATTTGATTCCCATGCTTTCGGCAAATTCTGCGAACTCCGGGGACACGAATTGAGCCCCTTGATCGGTTGTGATGGTCCGAGGGATCCCAAATCGATAGATGATGTGTTCCTTGAAAAATTCAACCATGTTCTCCGACGTCACCTTTCTCGGTAGGATCGCCTCAACCCATTTAGTAAAATAATCCGTAGCCAAAAGCACAAACTTATGCCCCTTTCTAGACGGTGGGTTAATGCGGCCAATCAAGTCTATACCCCGGCCCGTGAATGGCCATGGTTTGATGATGGGATTCAATGCGATGCGGGGACCCTTTGAATATTTCCAAACCTTTGGCAATCCCGACATCCTTTGTAATACTCAAAGCAATCCTCTAATATCGTCGGCCAAAAGCACCGAGCTTGCACGACAACCCATTTCATGCGGTAGGCCGATTGGTGTGCTCCGCATATCCCATCATGCACTTCACTCATCATCTTCTTCGCTTCTTACGGACCCGGGCATCGTAGCAACACCCCATCTAATGATTTGTAAAACAAATTGTCATCCGAGAAGAACAAATTTTATGGCCTTGTACCGAGCTTCCTAGAGACCTTTCGGGATGGATCCTTCAAATAGTCGACGATCTCTTTTCTCCAATCATCCTCTCGCAAGATCCGTCCCTAGTGCACACACATCTGCAGCAAACGCGTCTTGGTTTTCTTTGTAACCCGAGGCGCTCTGAGCCACCTGTTCGCTTCTTCGTTATGTTCTCTAGGAATATGCTGTAGAGTTACCAACGGAAAGCTCTTCAAGATTTCCCTGCATTCTTCGTAGTAACTCCTCAGTGCTTCACTTTTGCATTCGTATTGGCCGTTCAATTGCTTGATCACCAACTCTGAATCTCCATAAACTTCAACTGAAACGGCCCCGACTTCTCTCAAATATTGAAGCTCTCGAAGTAATGCTTCGTATTCACGGCCGATTATTTGTGACAGTGGGGCACGTATAGGGATGGCAAATTCAAACATTTCACCTCTAGGCGAAATCGGTAGGATCCCTACTCCCCCACTTTTACCACATGATGACCCATCAAAAAATAAAGCCCAAGGACTAATTTCAAGCAAATCAATTGATGGATCGCGATGTTCGGCAATGATCCGACCTTTGATAGCTTTTGCCGATTCGAACTTCAACTCAAACTACGATAAGGCCAAAATCCATTTGCCAATCCGCCGTTCAAAATTGGCATAGATAACATATGTTTTATTACGTCAAACTTGGAATACACGGTGCATTCGGCATTCAACAAGTAGTGCCGAAACTTTGTACACGAGTAGTATACGCACGGAACACGGCTTCTCTCTGACCGAATACCGGTCTCGGGATCAAGTAATTTTCGGCTAAGATATGCTACTACCGGTCCTTCCCTTCGAATTCTTGAATGAGGGCCGATCCAATGGTTTGGGTATCGGCTGCCACGTACAACTTGAAAGGCTTCTCCGGTCGAGGAGGGACCAAGACCGGCGGCTCCTTCATGTCTTGCTTGATCTCATCAAAAGCCTTTTGCTGTTCATCGCCCCATGTGAACTTCTGATCTTTCTTTAGCTTCAGCAACGGAGAGAATGGCAAAACTTTCTGTGACAAATTTGAGATGAATCTCCTCACGAAATTAATTTTGCCGAGCAGTGATTGCAACTCTTTGAGATTAGTTGGAGGAACAAATTCATCAATGGCCTTCATGCTCTTCTTGCCAACTTCAATTCCCCCTTTGTGGACCAAAAATCCCAAGAACTCTCCAGTGATACCCCAAAAGCGCACTTGTTTGGACTCATCTTTAAACCATGTTTTCGGGTGCACTCCAAGGTCCTTTTCACATCTTCCAAATGTGTGTCATGACTTAGGGACTTGATCACCACATCATCAATGTAGATTTCCACAACTTTGCCGATCAACTTGTGAAAAATGTAATTCATGGCCCGTGATAAGTTGCACCGGTATTTTTTAACCCAAATGTCATGACTATCCATTCAAACGAGGCCTATATGACCGGGACATCCGAAGGCCGTCTTTGATATGTCCTCTATTTCCATGAATATTTGGTTGTATCCCGCGTTGCCATCCATGAAACTTATCACCTTGTGTCCGGCCGCGGCGTCAATCAACAAATCGGCAATAGGCATGGGATAACCATCCATCGGAGTAGCTACGTTCGGAGTCCCCGAAATCTATGCAAACCCTCATCTTTCCATTCTTCTTGTATACGGGGACAATGTTAGAAATCCACTCCGCATATCCGCATGGCCGAACGAAGTTTGCATCAAGCAATCTTTCAACTTCCTTCTTCACATCGGCCAATACCTCATCCTTGTAGATTTTCCGGGGCGGTTTCTTGTATGGTTTGAAACCAGATTTGATTGGCAACCGATGCTCAACAATGGAACGATCCAGTCCAGGCATTTCCGAATAATCCCAGGCGAAGCAATCTTTGTATTCCTTGAGCAGCTCGATTAATTTCCCCCTGAAGTCTGGTTGCAAGTCTGCACTGATGAACGTCGGCCTTGGCTTATCACCGCTTCCAATGTCGACTTCTTCTAACTTATCAGCTGACATGAATCCTCGCCCCAACTTGCCATCAGTGCCATCGACGGGGTTCTCCATTAAAAATTACTATAAGAGCCGACTGCTTGAATCGGCTGTTGATCACTGCTGACAGGTTCAACAGGACCTTCTCCCCAGTCTTTCCCTGAGAAACAATCAATGCCTTGGTATTCCCAGAAAGCTGGTTCCATGTTCGCCACGCTCACGGAGTCATCTGCTTGGACGACCTCAATGTCATCATCCACCCACTGGATAAGCTGCTGATGCATGGTGGATGGGATGCAGCAATTGGCATGAATCCAGTCCCGTCCAAGCAAGTAGGGCGTAGGCTCCTTTACCTTCGATCACAAAGAAGGTCGTGAGCAGCGTCTTGGACCCGATCATCAGATCCACGTGAGCGCATCCCTTTGTGTCCGACGGATTCCCGGCGAAATCATTCGGTATTATGCTTGTAAGCATAAGATCGCTAGGGCCCATGCCATGTTTCCCCGAAGGTGGTGTACGGCATTACGTTGATCGCCGCTCCATCGTCGACAAACATCTTGGTCAATGGCTTGCCATTGACGTATCCCCTCAAGTACAGCGGCCTCATGTGTCGATTTTTGGCCGGTTTGTCGAAGATGGCCTGCTTGGCTAGCACCAGCTGCGCCATCATCCCCTCGATCTGCTCGTCGTCTAGGGACGCCTCTTCCTGCACAACCTGATTAGCAGGAGCCATAAACTCGTTCGGCAGAAAATATACCATGCATGTTGGAGCCGAACGCTTTGACCCTTCAGGTTGATCCTTCGGACGCCACACCTACCTTGTTTGGACCCCAGCCTGCCTCAGTTCGCGGTTCCTCAAGCGTTGAACTCGCCTCTTCTGGCTTCTCCTTAGGCCGGGCGGGCACCATTGCCCTTTTGCCAGATGTAGTCGTCCTCATCCTCCTCTTGATCAGCCCACCTCAAATCAGCTTGCCGCTTCTACGGGATGATTGATGATTTCAATTTTTTGGCGCCGATCCTCATTAGGGTGGATCCTTCCAATTCTCTCATGGACGGATCGGCGATTGGCGATCTCCTACCGTACTCAACATATCCGTCACCGCACTCGGGGCGGTTCTTTAGCGTGGGCGGCTTCAAACCCTCGTTCCAACAATGCCCGAAGAATGCACATCCCCGGTGCGCGCGCTCGCTCGCGCGTGTATTGCTCCGGTGTCCCTTCGTGTGCTTCCTCTTCGGCTCGCGCTTCTCCTCCTCGTATCTTCGCTTTTGGTGGCGCTCTTTTTCCAAGCGGCGCCGCCACTTGTTGAGGAGGATACGCGTAGTCACCCCGGGCTTGGCTTTGGACGATTCCCCGATTTCGATGTGGCTTTTGAGAATGCGGGGGGCTTTACCATGCATCTGCTCCAAAGTTACTTGACGCCCCGGGTCCACTGTTCCGTACTGCCTGGCCCTGGCTGAGGTCAATACTTTGACCTTTCCCTTCTCCTCAGCCGTCACCATGTTGACAGAGAAGCCCACCATGTTCTGAGGGAAGGGGTGGCCATCCAGCTTCATCTTGTTGTCAAATTTGAGGTGTCCCTCCTGGATGGCTTTACGGATCCTCATCCCGAAGACCGCATGGCCGTTGATGGAGTGTGAATCCCTGTCGTGGAAGTCACAGTAACGTTTCCCTTTGACTCCATCGGGCCGAAGCATGGAATGCCCTTCAGGCAACCTGATTCGGCCTTCCTTTACCAGGAGCTCAAATAACTTGTCAGCTTTCGTGATGTCGAAGTCGTAGGTGCCCTTGGTCTGTTTGACCCAGCGCTGATTCATCGTTAATGGCTCCTTCCCCCACATAATTTCGGCTGCGGCCACATCTAGTTCATCATCAGAATCCTCTACCGATTGGCCTTGTCTAAGAACTGGTTGTAGATGTCCGCCACGTCGTGCTGCTTGCCAAACCTAGCATCCTTCTTGAAGCCATACGCCTGGTTGCTCATTAATGACGGCTTTTGAGACGGTGGCCCGGGTTTTCGAACTCCATGCCAAACGGCTTCTCACGCACGGCGGCGGCATCCCGGCGACGACCATGTCGCCCAACCGGTCATCGGCAAGTTGAGCGAGAAGCACATGCCTTTAACCTCCCCGAATCTCCGAGAAATTCCAATGGCGTCTCGCCGTGTCTCTCGCTTAAGGGTGGCAAGATCGATCGGCTTCTTCTCCGAGCCGCCGCCGAAATAATGGGCGTGGAATTTCCGCTCCGAGTCCTTCCATCTGGCCGACCGACTAGGGGGGCAAGGACGAGAACCACTGGAATGCTGGGCCCGTCAGCGACGCGGGGAAGTATCTGACCCTGAACGCTTCCTCAGCTGAGCATTCTCCGAGCTGCATCAGGTAACGAGCAATGTGCTCCACTGTGCTTGTGTCGTCTTGCCCGGAAAATTTTGTGAACTCCGTAGGAGGTTTCACCCTTGGCGGAAGGAGAACGTTGAAGTACCACTCTGGGAACGGCGGCTTGTAGGCTGGTCCCTGCATTTTTGGTTTGAGGCCGAACTGATTCTGCATCAACTCGGCCATCTTCCGCGCCAGGGCGTCGTCTTCCTGGGTGCCTGCAGCTGGGGCGTAACCTGGATGTGGGAAAGCGTCTATGGCACCGTAGTTCCCCACTTCGTGATAGCCTCCGCCGTAGAGATTCCTTTGTAGCCGTTGCTCACGGAGCAATCCGTGGCCGGAAGCGAGCGGGGTTCGGGGCGAGCCGAATGCCAAGTCCCCGTACGTAGGTTGGTACGGGTTCGGCTGTTGCACGAAGTTGACCCGTGCCGCCTCGCGGTGGTGGCCGAATTGGTTGTCCTCCGAAGCCTCGTAGTGGGGGGCCGAACCGGCCGACCCCGGCGCCTTGCGGAGGGAGGCCGGGAAAGCTTGACTTCCGGCCGTGAGGAGGCCGGATTGGCCGGCTTCGTAACGGTGGCCGAGAGCTTAACTCGCCCAATTCCACGGTGCCCCCTTGGATGGGTGCCTTGCGAATGCCTCGCTCCATGCCGGGCCAAAGACGACCACCATCATCCGCTTGAACGCGCCAAGGAAAGCTTTGTGGTGCACTGCTCAAGACGTGGTCCGCGGCATCCCGGAACGTCCGTATGCATTCCTCCTTCTCTTGCTGGGTCGTGGCGTCACTCTCCCCGGCAACAATACCCTGGGCATGTCGTTTTTCGGTACGGGACGCCACTTCGGTTCTTCTTAAAGGACAGCAGACACTTCTGCTGGAACTGGTTCACGGCGTCCTGGAGTTGCTGCCGTTGCTCAGGAGAGAGGTCCTCAATGTCGACGTCCATGATGTCCCCAATATCAGGCATCTTGATCTTTCGGCTGTTGGTCCCACTGGGCGTGCCAAAAAGTGTGTTGACGCAAAATGTGCACCTAGCGCCAAACACACAGCAAGCCGAACAAGCTGGCTTTACACGTGCAAAGAATCACGAGACGTGCCAGTCAATTTTTCCTGAAAATTAACAAAAGAGAGAATAGTTAGATATCAAAGCTTGGAACTTGCCGGGTGGTACCGGACGGTTCCATATTTACGGCTACAAAGCCGGATTGGGATGACACATAGCTACAGGAAGCTATGCGCAATAAAGCGAAAGCCATTCGGGAACTTATAAAAGTAAAAATAACATTGCCGAATGGATGACGTAAGCATGACAAACAATCGGTCTTTGTTTGAGTAAAGATGCACATGCACGAAGTCATGACCGATCCCCATGATGATTAACATTGAATAAATAAATAAGGTAAAGCACGAGCCTAAACATGTAATAAACAAGCATGCATAGATCCAAAGCACTAGTCTACCGCATGTCTAGGTACTTTAAAACCCGTCGGGTACGATGCCACGCAAATCTATCCACCGCATGATACAACTTGCATGAAAACCGTACCACTTTCCACAAATAGATCTATCCACCGCATGATACAATCTAAATATGGAAAGCTAAAAGCATACGTTATTTAAAGCATGATTCACGCACGTGTTCTACTCGTGAAGAAACATAACCGAATACGGCTGAACAGCCGATTCGGGGTCCATGAAGAAGGAACGAACATTACCAAGCGAATAAATCTATCAGATTGGTTTGAAATCTAATCCACCGGATGACTAGCTCCAAAGCAACCCAAAAACCTCGCATCTACCGCATGATACTCGGTTCTTTCAAGATTTATATCGACGTTGGCAAGCTCGAACCCGCAACACGTAACGGCCTAGATCGATTCGGTTCCGGCTATCGGAAAACGCGAGATCCACATGTTACAACACGAATTCCATTCGCGCAAGGATCACGAAAGGGATAAAGCCGATCCAAACCCATCTAGATTGGGCAAAAGAGTGTTACATGAATCTAAACATAAAGTAAAAACTCAAAGCAACACGGGGTAACTTAATGAATCTATTGGATCTTGCCAAAATCCAATAGAGCCGATAACTAGCTTCGAGCTAGATCTTAGCCTACCGCATGGCTCATGACCTAACAAGAAACCCTCTTGAACCAAGCTTGAATGTACCGCATGACACGAAGCATGGTAACAAGACTACTTGCATCGGATCTAAATCCACCGCATGATACTAGATATGATACAAGGTTGCCGTACTCACGGAGGTCGACGGATCGATGAACCCTCTCGAAGAACTCGACGACACGACAAATGGACTCTAGGGTTTGGTGTAAGGCCGGTTTGTATTGAAGAATGATTGTGTGTATTACATACATTCGGGGCTCATATTTATACCTGCCAAGTACAACCTCGAATGGATTCGTTGCCTAACTTATCTCTAAGCTTGATCTCCTATCCATCCATTCGTCCTTCCCGCTTGAGCCACGTCACCATCCAATCCCGCAAAATCAGCTCAATCGTTCCTTTGCCGAACGGAAGCGAAGGTACCGACGCGCGCATCTCTTTGCCGAATACATCCGAGAAAAAACCTTTCTTCCACTAGACGGACTCTTCACCGAGCTGGACCCACGGAGTCGGACTCCTTACCAAATTTTGGTGTTAACGAGTATTACTTCGATCGTGGCAGGATTACATGGTCGTGGTGTCGATGGTCTGCTCTACCCAAGAGGGCACCCTTGCCCGCCTTATATTGGGAGATGGACAAGGTCGGTGGACCGAAGTCCGGTCGGTTACAATAGGGAAACCTATCTCTAGTCAATTACAACATGGAAAACTTATCCGAGCCGCTTTAATCCACCGAACCGCCTTGTCTTGCACGCCAAGCTGTCTTCTCGTCCGGACAAGGTCGTCTAAGGAATTTTCACGTAAGGTCTTCAAGAGGTCGTGTAGGCCGCCAACTAGGTCGGTTGGGCCCACTAACGAGTCCGCGGGTCTTCCGGTAGGCCGGACCTACTTGTCGGGGACGACCGTGAGCTCGGTCGGTGGGGACCCGGGGGTACCCATGTCTCACACAACTTAAGTGGTAGGGGTAGTGTGGTCTTTTGCATGGCCGGAGGGGACTCATATATATTAGCTCTAGGGTTTCCGAGCAAACCATCCATCCGAACTCGCTTCTCATTTCCTTACTCTTTAGGGTTAGATTTTTCCTCCGTTTGTAAAGAATATGACCTCCGAGTGAATGGAAGCTTTCATGGTTGCGTCGATTCCCGATTTGTAGCTCGTTGGATTTTCGTGTCTTCTTCGAGCTATTTTCGTCGGTTTTTCATGCGCGGCTTGTTCCTTTGATTCGAGGTGTTTGGGCTCGGATTTGTTGGTGGGAATCATGGATAGTTCCCTCGTGCATCTTTGTGCTTGATCTTGATCCCCCAAACTCCGAGTTCGGCCTCCGATTGAAGGTTTTCGGTCCTAGGTTTTTGGTTGAGTTTGGTGGCGATTCGATTCCCGGCGTACTAGTTCATTTGAGGACCCAAGTTTTGGGGCATAGCATCCCCTAGGGATGCTTCACATCTCTCCCAAATCTTCCCTCAAGAGCTCAAGCCATTTGGGAGATCCATGGACGGGTAGGAGAGGTTGTGCTCGCAGTTTAGAGCTCAGGCTGCTCTGTTCGGGCCTGGCGGACAGTCCGCCTATAGGCCGCGGACAGTCCGCGCGGAGCTTTTTGGCCTAGGGTTCTTAGTGTTCGTCGCGTGTTCTTGAGTGTCTTCGTTTCAATTCGTTTGGCCAACTATTTACGGCGAGAAGGGGTTTGTCGACCGTCCGCGTAGGGGTAGCGGACCGTCCGCTTGTGGGCCGGACCGTCCGCCCGGTGGCCGCGGACCGTTCGCGCGACACCGGTTGCTCGCGGATCATCCGAGGACCCGGTACGGACCGTCCGCGTGTTGGGGTGCTCGTCCGGTCGTTCGTTGCGATCAACGGACCGTCCGCCCGAGGGTAGCGGACCGTCCATCCGGTGTCCGCGGACCGTCCGCCCCGAGCTCGCGGACCGTCCGCCCAAAGACGCGCGGCAGATCACTAAGTCCTTTGCTTCTTGAGTTGTGCTTCCGATTTGGGTTCATTTGGGGTTTGTTCCTAGGGTTGGTAGGTCCGTTGTGACTATGTGACCTTGGCAAACTTGTGTGGGAATCCTTGGTTGTGAATTTGGGGCATAGGCCGAGTTCTCTCTTTGGAGAAGAATTTTTATCAGCTCCCATTCATTCCCCCCTCTCTGGTCGCCTAATCGGTCCTTCAATTGGTATCGAGCAAGGTTACGGATCTTTGTGATTCTAACCGAGTCTAAGGTCCCGTTGACGGTTAATAATTGTATCAAAGTTCGTTCGTGACTCGCAAGCGTACAAGTCTCCCGTCGTAGTCAAGGGACCCTTCTTCCCTCGAGTGGTGAACCCAAGGTATCGAATCCGTGGAACAAATGTGTGACGCAAGAATTAATCTATTAAAGCCAAGTAATCTTCAATAATCGATAAAAGACCTAATGCATCTAAGTAAAAGAAACAAAACGAATCTAATCTACTAAAAACCGGAGAAAACAAAGTAAGATTAGGTAGATAAACCAATCTAGAGGGATCGGGGTAAGCCTTTCGTTGAAGTTCCAAGCAAAAGAAGAAGTAGCAAATCGAATCTTAATAAAAGCCTCTTTAAATCGTGGTTTCCCGTCCAAATCCGAAAACATCCGCCTTTCGAGACCCCCGTTCGTCACAACGTATCCCTATTCATGCGGGGAGCTTAGGGCGAGTCAAAAGACAAGTCGAGATTCTTTCGGAAGATCCGGCGTGTACCTCTAGCCACCGCGGCTACAAGAACACCCTATGTAATCTATCTCGAGAATAGAATTGGAATAAGCAAAGCCGATCGAAAAACGAAATCTTCGAGGAAACACTTGATCGGCGGGAAAAGATTCAACTTGATAATTCAACTATAACAATGATACATACACAAGATCACCACCGGGATCCTTCCTTGATCTTGCTTCTAGCTCCGGAACTCCGACGTGGTCTTCCGTGCAAGGTTCCCACGTCGGCTAGGGGAACCCTAGTCAACTAGCTCGACCCTCTCCTCTCCTAGATGGTGTCCCTCTCCTCTCTTGCTTCTCGGCGGCCGAAGACGAAATCTTCTCGCGTGGCTCTCGGTCGGGGGACTATAAATAGCCCGATCGGCGGCTAGGGCAAAGGGCGTCGCATTTGGGCCCTAAATGGGCTCGGGCCGACCGGACCGGGCCGGCCGGCCCGGGCCCATTTAGGCCCGGCCCCCGCGGGCTCCTTTGCCCGAGGTCGGTTCCCTTGCTTCCTGGATGCTTCCCCCTTCGCATATGGGTCCATGTCGTCGGTTTCTCTCCGAATTGGACTCAACTCCTTGTCTTGGAAGATTCGAGCACTTTTCCGGTCGGGTCCCCGGAGTATGTCGTCTTCTCGGATCAAGTCCCCGGCTTCTTGGAGTTAGTTTTGCTTCATTGCATGACTTGTTCGGGGCTTCAAAGTCTTGTCATGAGGTGCTTGATGAACTTATCCCGAAAGTCTTGCATTCAACACTAAATCCCGCATAAACATTAAACTCCAAAAACGACATGCACACGTGAACTTGTTATACCACGGGGGTTAGTACCAATGGATAAAGTATAAAATTCATGCCAACACCGAAGGTAAACTCATGGCTAGGTTGACGGATTTTCACCGTCAACATCTCCCCCATGCTTAAACCTTGCTCGTCCTCGAGTAAGCCTTCGATGGATATCATCATTGCTAAACAATGTTAAAACTTTGCATTTGACCATACATGAGAAAACATAATGCTCTCAAAATATTAATTCATTAAAGTTCCATAATGTACTAGCCTTCATCTCCACGGAGGGTGGATTCTTATTAAGCTTATCCCACAAGTATTAACATGCTCACAAAGTTTTAAATGGATCTCAGAATTTTTGAAATGAAGATCGAGATAAAGAAAAGCTAAACCAAATTCACAAATTTAAATCATCTCATGTATTGCTCATAAACTCTCATCTCACTTGTCTCTCAAGCCTATATATTCTACTCCTTTCCCTCTCATATATATGTGGAAGGCTTTATATGGAGCTTTGGGAAAGTTTAGTCCTAACAAGAATTTATAAGTGAGGTGTTGTCATAACAAGACAAGCTTCTCATGGTCTTACCGAGACTCGTCAAAAAGGTCATTGGAAAATAATGTTAAATCAAGGAGGGGAAAGAGAAAAATACACACACTTTTAGATAGGTGGACATGTGCAAATGGCAGAGAGTGATCCCGAGGCACAAAAGAAGTCCTCGTTATCGGATTGCACATGGTTGGAAAATGAGAATGGATCTTTTTATCTTGAAGCCTTGAATGCACTCTTAGAGAACCGGGGAGTTCATTTTACGCACAAATATATTTTTTTTCTTCTCTTTCTTATATTTCTCATTCTTTTCTTTCTTTCTTATATATATATATATTTTTTTTTTCTTTCTTCACCTTGGAAGTCATGTACATCGCCGAATTTTTTTTTCTTTCATCATTATATTTTTTTTAAAAATACTCCCTTTTGAACTCTAAGGCAGCACCGTACCTACCTCCTCCCCCATGCTTAGACGTTGCTCGTCCTCGAGCAAAGAGGCGAAAAATAAGGTAGGTACGGAGATATTTTCCTTGGAGAGATACTTGAAATCTTCAACGTTGGCACCGTCTTGCGATCTTCCTTGAATTGATGATCCATCCTCAATGATAGGTTGTGGTCAAGGAGGTAATCACAAAAAATGATATTTGGTTTAAGGGTGGATATCCGGCGAAGTTTGTGAGACCACCGATGCGGGGATACACAATGCACGGATAAAAGGCTAGCAAAAAGATAGATACGCAAAAACGGAATGACCGGCTTCTTAGTCTCGGGCCAGAGAAATCATGGCCTGCAATAACTCACTCAAAAATAAATCTTGTACACTAAGGTTTACGCACTCAAATATATATAAGGCTTTGGATAGGTTGAGCAACACACAAGTGATATTTGTGACAAGGTTAGCAATATTTTTGAGCATAAAAGACATCTTCAATCCATTCATAACTTGAGAGCACGTAAAACACTATGGGTCTTTATTTTAATCATAACCTCCGCTGAAAATTAAGCTAGCATTTAAATAAATTCAGATCTGTATTTTTAAGAGAGCACTAGCTTAAACATGCATAAATCAACTACAAAGATGAACAAAGCCGCAATTTTAATCATATATCAACATGGCACAAATTTTGTAACTTTTCCAATGATAAAAAATCAAGGTGGTGACTATATTAAAGGTGATATCAAGCTGAAATACACACTGAAAATAAACATAACAAGCTTGCTGAAATTTAAATAAAAACAGAAAAATACTACGCAAACACATAAGAGCAAAAGCTGAAAATTACGAGAGAAAAAGAAAAGAAGAGAAAACTAAAGTTCCTTAAGTCTTCTAATCCTCCGCCGGTGGTTGATGTTGATAGTCTTGATAATAATAGCCTTGCTCATAATATGAATGAACGCTTCCTCCGTCGAATTGATTTGGCTCTACAAGGTGAAGGCGACCAAGTTCAAAGGCAATATTTGCGTTGCCTTCACCGAGTTGAGCTGCGTTGGATTGGATGGCTGCGATATTTTGAGCATTTCTTGCAGCGTATCCTCCAATGATAGCCATGCTTTGTTGTGGTTGGGGATGATGAGCGTAGGACTCCGCGAAGTTAACGTTGGGAACAACATAATTTTGAGGGGGTACCGGTGCACCACCCCCCCATGCTTGTTGTTGAGACCCTCCGTAATAACTAGGCGGAGGAGGAACCCCGCCGGATGGTTGCACATTGGGTTGTGCTCCACCCTCTTGTGCGGAGGATGTTCCCTCTTCTACGATCCTTCCTCTTTTGTTCTTCCTTGCAGGGACAAGTATTCCCTCTTCCAACCAATCTTCCCTTCCTTCGGTGAAAAGCCTAAGCCTCTCATCCGGAAGAGGGAGGTTCACAATGGCCAATCGGTAACCTCTTCTCTCATCTCCACTGATGTACTTGCCTTGCCGCAAGTACTCAAAACCGAGAGAGGTACCGCGCAAAAGGTGAGCGGGGTTTCTTGCGATCCCCGGTCGCAAGGAAAAGGCCAACATGGAGAGGTAACACCCCGAACCAATATCACTAGCCCCCGATGTTGCTTCACAACACCAACGGTTGATCATGAGGTAAGAGGGGTCAATTGGTTGCCTGGCAATCAAAGCCGAGTATAGCCAATTTAACTCCGTGTCGGTCACCTTTGTTTCCCTCATCCTCCCCAATACCCTCTTGCACATCCAAGAGTGAAATATCCGGATAATGGGGTTGCGGATGCTTTTGCGTTGTTGATGGGCATCTCCGGAGATCATGCCCCAAAATTCCGCCAACATGCGGGAGGCACGTCGACTTTCTCGGAGCGCCCTTGTGGAATCCAAGCAGCTCCCTTACGTGCTCGTAGGGAACCACTTGTTGGATTCCCTCCAAACGGAATGACAAGCATTGCACCCCATCATCATCAACGATGGGTGCCATAGTCATTAAAATTTCCAAGGTGTAACCCAAGTGGGTGTCCACCGAGATTCCGTTGGAGAATTGAATCCACCCGAGGTGCCCCAACATGTAGTTTATGTCGGTGCGAAAACCCAAGGTGTGGAGTGCTTGGTCGTCGATCTCGACGTTTGGCACAAGCCTCTTCTCAAGATTGGCGAGCCTATCCTCCTCCTCCACCGACATGATGATGAAGCCGTACGAAGATTGTGTCGGGGGTGTAAGGAGGTGGTGCGGTTGAGCGAGTCGATCGTCGTGGTGGCGCGGGCTGCTCCTCCGTGTGCCCACGAGGTTCGGTGAACCTCATGGAAGTGCTTCTTGCAGCCCTCATCCCACCAAGGAGGAGAGCGTCGTTCCTCCTCGGTGGTGCCGTGTCCGTCTCCATGCTCCGGGAGACTCGGAAACCGAGTGCCTCCTCGAAGACGTGGTTGATGACGGCTTGGACGACGACGAACTCTTCTTCTTAGAGAAGAGACTTGTGGTCTTCTTCCACATGCTTGCTGCACTCTCTCTTCAACTAAAAATCCGGGTTGCAACCGGTAAACTAGGCACTTAAACTCTTTGCTTCGGATGTGGACTTTGAGTGGATTAGGGAGGTGGATTTTTTCTTGAGCTCTCAAGCTTGGGTGGTTGGCTAAGTCTACGGAGGTTCTGAGCACACAAACTTGAACACACAAACAAGGGAAGGAGAGGGAAGCTTGCCCGCGAAGACGGGCGCCGGGGGGCACCATTTATAGGGCGAGGCCGGCCCGCCTAGGCCGGCCGGCCCGGGGCTCCAACGGCTCCTCCTCGGTGCGTCTTTCTCCCAAGACGATCATTTCGCCTCCGCAACTTTCCCCGCCCGCGTGCTCCACGAGTTGCACCGCCCAAACGCTCTCGTCCACTCCTTTTCTTGAATTATTGGTCCTCCCACTTGATGCTCCATGCTTTGGGTCATGTCCATGCTCCCTAGCTCCACTTGCTTCACATGCCACCATTGAAATCCTGCAAAGTTGATGCTTGCTGCCCACCATGCTTGTCCTTTGCATGTGGAGTGGGTGAAAGTTGATAAAAGGGAATCCAATGGTGCATGCATGATTAATTCAAACTTGATTGCCTCCATTTAGGTGTGTTTAAGGTTAAGCACTCCTCTAATTCGAGTTTTAAAATATTTTTCAGAGCCATGCAAGAGCTTGAACATAATTTTAGAGAAGTTTTTAAACCATTAAAAACAAATGTAAGTCGAAAATATTTTTCGACTACGTCGATTTTCGTCTTACCGGTATAGTTTGCTTTCATCGGTTGAGAGCGAACGTTTTCCCGGTTTGATCATGGGGGCATAGGTTTAGGTTCTAATTTTGGCTAAATAAGAAAGATTTTGAATAGAACAAAATTAGAATGGGCTTAGAAAAATTCTAATCCTAGAGAAACCAAGGATAAAGATTTTTGAGACCAACCAAAAGCTTTGATTTCTAGGTTCACGCGAGTCCTACCACGTGCTGAATTTTTATAACACTTGAATATAAATCGTGGCTCTACTCGTGTGGTTTTAGCATGAAAAATAAGCCAACCTCAGCACCATAATGAGGGTGAAAGGTTGAGCTAAGGTTCTGAAATTATTTGGTTGAGGGGTTTCTCGAAAAGAAAAGAATCAAACAAGCACATAGGAGGGTTCATGCAAAGGGTTTATGATAAAGCAAACATTCAATCAAGAATTATGTCTCTAATATTGTTCAACCACTTCTAAGTCTAATGTCTTTGCGTAGTAAAACTCAAAAACTAAATTATTAAAAATACTCGAAAAACCGGAATCGGGTTGTCCTCCCGTAGCTTATTCTTGACTTGACTTGACGAAACGGGTTGCCTCCCCGCCTAGCGCTTCGTTTATAGTCTATAGCTAGACTTCTTCACTTGATTACTCCGGATCAACGCTCTTTGCGGGCGTTGCAATCTTGGGTACCCACTTCCGCACCATCTTGGGCGCGGGCTTGTCTTTTGGCTTGGGCGGCTTAGTCATTTTTTTGGTCTTCACGGGCGGCTTCTCTTCCTTTGTCTTGACGGATGCAACACCTTCTTTAATTTTCGTTACGTTCACTTTTTTCGGCTCCTTCTTCTTTTTCAGCCCCTCCGTTTGTTTTGGTTCTATCTTAACTCCAATCATGTTGCATGCCTCAATCCTTGGACGGAACTTGAAGGAACTCCTTTCTCCGTTGATATCGAACATGATCTCCCCCTTGCCAACATCAATTGTTGCTCCCACGGTCTTGAGGAACGGCCTCCCTAGGATGAGCGGCGGCTTCTCCCTCTCTCCCATCTCAAGCACAACGAAGTCGACGGGGATGAAGTGGTGTCCAATCTTCACGGGTACATCTTCAAGCAATGCCCAAGGGATAGCGAATGGAGTTGTCACCCGGCTCCAAACATATTCCCGTAGGCTCCATCGGTAGGCGTAACTTCTCGAACACATCCCTCGGCATGACACTCACACTAGCTCCAAGGTCGCATAACGCCTTCTCGAAGTTGAAAGAACCAACCGAACATGGAATTGTAGGGCACCCGGGGTCTTTTTGCTTCTCCGGCCCATAAGCAATAGCCGCACTACACTCCTCGGACATCTTGACATGATCTACCCCGAGTGTTGCTATCTCATATTTATTTGCAAGTATGTCTTTAAAGTAACGAGAATATGTAGGTACTTGTAGGGCATCTAGTAACGGCATGTTGATGCTAAGTCTACGCACAACTTCCACAAACTTCTCAAAGTGGTTGTCAAGTTTACCTCGGAAGTAGCGTGGCTTGAGTTGCGGTATCCTCGTGTCATCTTCCGGCATCTCAAATTCGGGTTCCTCGGTGACGATCCCCGTAACCTTCTCTTTAGCAGCTCCTTCCACCTCGGTGGACGGTTTCGGCTTTCTTGCTCCCGCGGTACGTTCCGGATCTTCGGTCTCCTTCCCCGAACGTGTTTGAATGGCCTTCGCCGATTCGGGACATTTGGGTTGTCCCGAAGCTTCCCTTCATCATTAGTGAGGCGACCCGCAAGTTGTCCAACTTGCGTCTCGAGCATCTTCATCATGTTGAGTACTTGATGATTGGAACTTCCGACCTCCGTCACTTTGCTATCGATGTTCTCCAACACCTTGTCTATGGTCTTGAACTTGGTGACGGTGTCCTTGTTGATCTTAGCTTGCTCATCCATGAACTCCTTCAACCGTATCCGAAGTGGAACCGCGTTAGGAATAGATGAGCTTGCATTAAATTGAGGCCTACCTTGCCGTAGCGGAAGTTCGGCAATTCTCCCTTCCTCATGTAGTCGAGCACTTTGGCTTCCTCCGGACAATCTTTGCGGACATGGCCATACTCTCCACATTCTTCGCATGTGGACCTTGCTTCGGCGGCCTTCAAGTCTTGAGCCTCTTTCTTTTCTATCTCCATCTTCTCCAACCTCCTCATGAGCGAGTCGATCTTGCCTTCAAGTATGTCTTCCTTCTCCACTTGCAAGACTCCTTTGACGTTCCCCATAGGTTGAGCCGGGTGTAGGCGCCGGATGACGCCCACGTGTCATTATCCGCGACCTTCTTGAATAGCGTGAAAGCTTCCGTCGGTGTAAGCTCGATGATAGATCCTCCCGCTGATGCATCGATGATCGTCCTTGACGCCATGGTGAGTCCTTGATAGAACTTTTGCACGAGGTCTTCTTTCGGGAACTTGTGATGTGGAACCGCCCGGTGTACTCGTTGAAGCGCTCAAATGCCTCCGAGATAGTTTCTGTAGGATATTGAACAAAGGTGGCAATCTTATTACGCAAGCTTTGAGTTTTACCCGGTGAGTAGTATTCCTTCATGAAAGCCTTCATCAACGTGTTCCAATTTTGCACCGTCTCCGCCGGTTGAGAGTGGAACCATTGCAACGCCTTCCCGAGTAGTGAAAACGGAAAAAGCCTTGCCCTCATTTGATCTTGAGTCACCCCATCCATGTTGAAAGTCGACATAGTTGAATGAATGCTTGGAGGTGAAGGTTCGGATCCTCTTTGCCGGTGAAGGGTGAATGTTGCACCATGCGGATTGTTGAGGTCTTGATCTCGAACGGTCTTCCGATCTCGTCGAGGTTCAAGATTGGTAGGTCGATGATGTCTGGGGTGCATAGCTCCCCAATCTTGCGTTCTTCCGGTGGTTGGTCACCCATTGGTGGACGTCGGTTCTCCCGCGGACTTTGAGGTGGTGAATTCTCCGGAGATTCCGCGATCCTTCGTCTTCCGACTCCGAATCTACAAAATCCAGCTTTTTAGCTTGATGTGCTTCGCGTCTCCTTAGCCTGTAAAGTTTTTTCGGGATCATCCACAAAATTATTGGGTTTGTTGGAGAGGTAGCCGTCCATCTCCGTTAGGGTTAGCAATAAACAAAATATGCAAAAGAAACTAGAAAACAAAACAAATCTATAAAGACTAGAGTTAGACAAACTAGATTAGATGTATTTTGAGGATGATTGAAGCTTATTAGATGCAAAAATAAAACAAAATCAGTACTGAAAATTACAAAAAAAAGCAATAAAAAATCAAATCTTGATCACTTGTTCCCCGGCAACGGCGCCGTAAAAAAGGGGCTTGTTGACGGTTAATAATTGTATCAAAGTTCGTTCGTGACTCGCAAGCGTACAAGTCTCCCGTCGTAGTCAAGGGACCCTTCTTCCCTCGAGTGGTGAACCCAAGGTATCGAATCCGTGGAACAAATGTGTGACGCAAGAATTAATCTATTAAAGCCAAGTAATCTTCAATAATCGATAAAAGACCTAATGCATCTAAGTAAAAGAAACAAAACGAATCTAATCTACTAAAAACCGGAGAAAACAAAGTAAGATTAGGTAGATAAACCAATCTAGAGGGATCGGGGTAAGCCTTTCGTTGAAGTTCCAAGCAAAAGAAGAAGTAGCAAATCGAATCTTAATAAAAGCCTCTTTAAATCGTGGTTTCCCGTCCAAATCCGAAAACATCCGCCTTTCGAGACCCCGTTCGTCACAACGTATCCCTATTCATGCGGGGAGCTTAGGGCGAGTCAAAAGACAAGTCGAGATTCTTTCGGAAGATCCGGCGTGTACCTCTAGCCACCGCGGCTACAAGAACACCCTATGTAATCTATCTCGAGAATAGAATTGGAATAAGCAAAGCCGATCGAAAAACGAAATCTTCGAGGAAACACTTGATCGCTGGGAAAAGATTCAACTTGATAATTCAACTATAACAATGATACATACACAAGATCACCACCGGGATCCTTCCTTGATCTTACTTCTAGCTCGGGAACTCCGACGTGGTCTTCCGTGCAAGGTTCCCACGTCGGCTAGGGGAACCCTAGTCAACTAGCTCGACCCTCTCCTCTCCTAGATGGTGTCCCTCTCCTCTCTCGCTTCTCGGCGGCCGAAGACGAAATCTTCTCGCGTGGCTCTCGGTCGGGGGACTATAAATAGCCCGATCGGCGGCTAGGGCAAAGGGCGTCGCATTTGGGCCCTAAATGGGCACGGGCCGACCGGACCGGGGCCGGCCGGCCCGGGCCCATTTAGGCCCGCGCCCGCGGGCTCCTTTGCCCGAGGTCGGTTCCCTTGCTTCCTGGATGCTTCCCCCTTCTCGCATATGGGTCCATGTCGTCGGTTTCTCTCCGAATTGGACTCAACTCCTTGTCTTGGAAGATTCGAAGCACTTTTCCGGTCGGGTCCCCGGAGTATGTCGTCTTCTCGGATCAAGTCCCCGGCTTCTTGGAGTTAGTTTTGCTTCATTGCATGACTTGTTCGGGGCTTCAAAGTCTTGTCATGAGGTGCTTGATGAACTTATCCCGAAAGTCTTGCATTCAACACTAAATCCCCGCATAAACATTAAACTCCAAAAACGACATGCACACGTGAACTTGTTATACCACGGGGGTTAGTACCAATGGATAAAGTATAAAATTCATGCCAACACCGAAGGTAAACTCATGGCTAGGTTGACGGATTTTCACCGTCAACGAGTCCAAAGATGGCGTACCGAGAACGGGGTTCGGGTCCTCCACACTTTGATGGTAAGAACTACCACATGTGGCAAAGGCGGATGGCCGCTTTCCTCCGCGGCAAGGGTCGGATTCCGTGGGATGTCACGGTGAACACAACTTATGTTCATTCGATGAACTTCCTTGCTCCAGGATAGAGGGCATGTTTGATGCCAACATTAAGGCGGTCGATTACGCACCGTTCTCTCGTGTGAATCGAATTCGAACGGGTTCGGACAGAGGATTTGGCGTGCGGGATTTGGGAGCGATTGAAGAATGCTCATGCCGAGAACGCTCGGAGTTCGAGGCTCGGCTCTTTGTGACCTACCGGAGAGAGTATGAGAACTTCACTCATCTCCCGGTGAGTCCATAGATGCCATGTTTCGAGCGTTTCACGGTGATCGTGAACAACATGAGGGCTAATGTGACCGTGCTCCCGCATGATGACCATGACGGTTGTCAAGCTCCTGCATTCTCTGGATCGTACCGTGTGGAGTGGAAAGGTCGAGGCCATCCTAGAGTCGGAGAAGTATGAGACTCTCACGGTGGATGAGCTGTTTTCCAAGCTCAAGTCATCCGAGGTGGACCGTGGGGTGCGTGCAAAGATCTAGAACCCGACTGATCCATAGTCTGGCTCTCGTGTCCGGTTCAAGGACTAATGCTCACATGTCTTCAAGACAATTTTCTTTGTCTTGCCTTGTGTCTATGCCGGATGAGGAGTTCGACGTGGCCGGGAGGGGAGGATCTCGCATTGTTGAGCGGGCGGTTTGAGCGCATGTACACAAACCGGAAGAATGCTCGGAGAAGCTCGAGCATGTGCTACCGGTGCGAGAAGCACGGACACTTCATCGCCGAGTGCCCGGAAGCCATGGAGGTCAAGCCCGAGCACAAGCACCGTTCAAGGACCGACCACAAGCACCGCCGGAGAGACTTTTGACGCGAAATGTGCACCTAGCGCCAAACACACGGCGGAAGCCGAACAAGGCGGCTTCACACGTGCGAGAGATCACAAGACGTGCCGGTCAATTTTTTTCCTGAAAATTAACAAAAGATAAAGTAGTTAAATTCCAAAACTTGGAACTTGCCGGGTGGTACCGGCCAGGTTCCATATTTGCGGCTACAAAGCCAGATGAGATGACATATAGCTATAGAAAGCTATCTGCCAGCAAACTGAAGCCATTCGGGAGCTTAAAAAAGGAAAAAGTAACATAGCCGAATGGATGACGTAAGCATGACGATGATCGGTCTTTGTTTGGACAAAGAGGCATGTGCGCAAGACCGAGACCAATCCTCGTGGTAATCAACATTAAATAAATAAATGAAGTAAAGCTTGAGCATAAATATGTAATAAACAAGCATGCATAGATTCCAAAGCACTAGTCTACCGCATGTCTAGATACTTTAAAACCCGTCGGGTACGATACCAAGCAAATCTATCCACCGCATGATACAACTTGCTTGGGATCGTGCCACTTTCCACAAATAGATCTATCCACCGCATGATACAATCTAAATATGGAAAGCAAAAAGCATACATTATTTAAAACATAAATTACGCACGTGTTTTACTCGTGAAGAACATAACCGTACACGGTGAACAGTCGATTCGGGATCCATGAAGAAGGAACGAACATTACCAAGTAAGATAAATCTATCGATTGATTTGAAAATCTAATCCACGGATGACTAGCTCCAAAGCAACCCAAAAACACCGCATCTACCGCGTGACACTCGGTTCTTTCAAGATTTATACAAATGTTGGCAAGCTTGAACCCGCAACACGTAACAACCTAGATCGATTCGGTTTCGGCTATCAAGGAGCACGTGATCCACGTATTAAAATAGCCAAAGGATCGAACTTAACTCGCGTAAGGATCACCAAAAGGTATGAAGCCGATCCGAACTGTCTAGATTGGGCAAAAGGTGTTACATGAATTTAGACATAAAGCAAAAACTCAAAGCAACACGGGGTAACTTAATGAATCTATTGAATCTTGCCAAAATTCAATAGAGCCGATAACTAGCTTCAAGCTAGATCTTAGCCTACCGCATGGCTCATGACCTAACAAGAAACCTTCTTGAACCAAGCTTGAATCTACCGCATGACTCGAAGCATGGTAACAAGACTACTTGCATCAGATCTAAATCGACCGCATGATACTAGATATGATACAAGGTTGCCGGTACTCACGGAGGTCGACGGATCGATGAACCCTCTCGAAGAACTCGACGACACGACAAATGGACTCTAGGGTTTGGCGTAAGGCCGGTTTGTATTGAGAATGATTTCGTATCTCTGTTACATACATTCAGGGCTCATATTTATACCCTGCCAAGTACAACCTCGAATGGATTTGATACCTAATTTATCTCTAAGCCTGATCACCTATCCATCCATTCATCCTCTCCGCTTGAGCCACGTCACCGCACAATCCCGCAAAATCAGCTCAACAGTTCCTTTGCCGAACGGAAGCAGATAGCCGACCGCGGATTTTTTCGCCGAACGCATCCGAAGAAACCTTCCTTCCACCGGACGGATTTCTCACCGAGTTGGACCCACAAGTCGGACTCCTTACCAAATTTTGGTGTTAACACATGCCCCTTCAATTACGGGATAAAAGTGATTTTTATTCGGAATTGACTCCACCACCAACGTCTTCAAATCGAATACTTGTTTAACGCCCTGTTCTCTCTCTTCGCAATCCGCTGGAATCTTCGTCTAGATCCAAACCCTAGAGCCCCATGTTCGAGCTCGAATCCCCAATGGCGGCTCAAAATCAAACCGCTCGGGTAAATTCCTCTTCCATAAGCTTCATTCGGCACTTAGATTTTCAATTTTTTACCCGAGATTTCTTCTCCACTTTCCTTCAGAGCTTTCCACCGAGCTTTTGATTCGCACCGAGGCCAATTCAAGATCCTACTACCTTGGTCTTGTGGGCGCTTCGATCCTCGAGAATTTATCGCAGGTCGAATCCCGAAGGATCCCCTTTAAAGCGGCTCGACCACACCTCCTCGGTGGCGGGATGCTTTCAAGAACCGGCCCTTGCCCCCAATCGCGGCCGGAAAAATTGGTACCGGAGGATCCTTGCGGATAAGAGTGCCGAGCCCGAAGTGGGATACCCTCCGCATTGCTCAATGCTTGGAATTATCTTTGACCGAGACCCCCAAGAACGAAGACCTTTTGATAGCGGCTTGTCACTTCGGTCAAATGGCGTCAATGCCTTCCTCTTTGGTCATGGCCCGATGTCCCCAACTCCGGCCGATGTGTACATGATTACCGGCCTTGACATTACGAGCCTGCCCGTTCGTCCCCGGGATTTCAAAGGTTCCTCCCGGACAAACGGGGGTGAAACCGGGGAGCGGATACAAGAATTATATCCCGAATCACATGAAGGACGGCCCCCTTAGTGAAGTTGAATACGGGGCGTTTCGAACATGTGGCTATGCGAGTTCATCTTCTCGTGGTAAAGCCAATGAGCCTACCCTAAATCATTTTGCAATGGCTTCACACCTAGCCAATGGCAATCGCTTCCCTATTGGGAAATACCTCCTGGGCGAGTGTGTACCACATGCTTCATCAAACTATCACCCGGATGTACACTAGCCAAAGGATAGCATGTGTCAACGGTCCCTCGGTGGTTTGTCCAAATGTGGCCGCAATCGCACATGCATCGATTGTTGGTGTTAACTTGAACACCCGGCTCTTCCCTTCATCCAATCATCATGAAGGGGAACCCCAAGCCACCGAGAGGATGCCAGACTTATGGAAAAGCTGCTTCAACTGTCCTCATCAAGCAGAATGTCAGCCAGTTCTTCGAGCTCTTCTTCAAAGGTTTCCAAAACCCTCTCTGGCTCCCTTATTTGGACAATGACAATTTGACTCTCCCTTGTGAGTTCTCCTTTGAAAGCGAACGCCAAGATGGAAGATTCCTGGAGATCCTTAATATCATTATCCGCCCATGCATTCGCCGGGCTGAATTCGGTGGAGGAAGGTTGAACCATAGTAGTTATAAATATTATCGGCCCAACATGATGGCTCGGCAACTCGGATGTGGCCGGATGCCCCCAAGATCGTTTCGCATGAATTCCTCAAGCCCGAGAGAGGAAATTAAGGAACTTATTCAAACTAGCGAGTTTTTCAATATGTATGCGATCTTTCGTTTACACTGGCCTTTCATACCCACAACCGTGGCTCATCCCACCTTCAACTCCCGGTGGCAAGAATTCCATGATCACATCTTCGGTGAGCCCGTGCATTTGTTACGTGTAGCACCGATGCCCGACTTTCAACAATCTCTAGAGGTAATATGATTAATCCTTAAATCAGACATTCCCTACTCCAACCATGATCCTGATTTTATCTCTTTTGCCCACAGAACACAGTGCCTGCCCCTTTGGCCGGGGAGATCGTTTATTATGCGGTAGGCCCAATCTCGGCATTGGGATTCGGATCACCAACCCCGGCTCGGTTAATGGCTAGGTATGCCACAACGGATCCAACTCCGTCCGGCATGACTGCCGACGGGAGGCAAGGCTTGTCTCTGATTGCTCCTCCGAATGCCAAGAGGAGAAGAACCATCAAGAAAGTCCTTGTTGAGGTAAAATTTTTTCCTTTCTTGATCACAGGATTACTCTTTTTCTGATAAATCACATCCCATGTATTTTCAGACTAGAACTCAGCAATCCTCGGCTTCAGAACCTGCCAATGCCCCATCCATTGGTATGACCTTTACTGTCTTTTTCTTGAGGATGAACACTGGCATTCATTCCTGATTTAGCATTTGCAGAACAAACAATGGAGGATCAACTTGTGGACGTCCCAGTGTCTCAACAAGCAAGTCCACCCAGGGTTGAGCCACCTGTCCAAGTGGAAATCTCATCTTCATCAGGGACTCAATCACCCCCTGTTCAGACAGAAGCACCAAACTCGCCAGAGATAAATTTCCCAATCCAACCAGAGCCATCAAGTCCTCCAAGGGCTCAATCACCCACTGGTCAAGCAGAAACATCAACCCCAGCAGAGGTGAACCCATCTCCTCCTCAGCCAGAAGCTCCTGAGTTGCCAGAAACTGCATCAGCGCCCCCTCACACAGAAGCTTCAGCTTTGCCTGGAACACCTCCTTCACCAGTGGCCGCCCCTGAACAAAATCCTGCTCCAGTTCCGGAAATCAGTCATGAGGTATTTATTTGCACTTAACCCTGCTACCTTTTACTTCCAACACTCCTGACTCGGCAATATTGCTTTCTTAGGACCAGGCCCCACCATCATCAAGTCCATCAATGGGGAACAATCCAGTTGCCGAGGCAAGGGAAGGAGTGCCTCAAACTTTGTCAGAGGAAGTGCTAGAAAAGCTCAAGGAGATTTTCGCCTGGCTGCAAAAAGATGCGCGAGATCAGTTCAAAGATCTTGATCACTTTGAAGAAATGCTTGAACCCGTCAGCCAAGAACTCCCTGAGGACATCAATGCCTCGCTTGCATCAATCTCCGGTGCGGGAAATCCATTATGTGCCCATAAGACAAGCTGCGAGAAAGGTGTCCTCCCCGCCCACTGTTGAACAGAAGAGGGCCCGAGCTGAACAAGCCGTGAAGGGGGCACAATCTCAAACCGAAAGCCACAAAGATACATTGGCCAAACTGCAAGCTTCTCGTGAATTGAAGGTCGCCAGAAAAGCCGCCTTGGAGGCAGAACTGAGAAGCCTGTCAGCTGAAATAGAGGCCGATGACAAGAAAATAGCCGAGCTCCCTGGATTGATAGAGAAGACCCAAGAGGAAGCAATATCGGCTGTGGCTAAGGTGAATCAATGTGATGCGAACTTACCACCCCGTCCGGCCGCCCGTAAAGATTATCAAGAGCGGATGGAAAGTTTTCGCCAAGCAACATCGAATGTCCGTAGTGTAATTGCGAAATATTTGAACATCTAGATGCTTCAATCGAGGTGTAACCGAATTGGTCGCTCTTGTAACATTTGTTCTTGCAATTTTATTTCTCTTTTCTTCTGCGCATCCTTAGATGCAACGCTGAATGATTCTTTCGGTAAAGAAATGCCAATACCCGAATGGCACTTCGACTCCTCTCAGTCGAGCCAGTCAACCGAATATGATTCAGCCTAGAACTCCAAACGACCCGTCGGCGGACTGGTCAAGGAAACCTTTCCACCTTCTGATTTTCTTGGGATATGCGCCACGATCTGGAGCCACGACCTGAGGCCACGATCTGTCTTGCCAGGCCTATAAATGAAAACCGTAGGTGCCTCTAGCTCTCCACCAAGCCTTTAGCTCTCAAATCTTTGCCAACCTCAAGTCTTCTTCTTCTTTTCCAAACGGCGCAAATCCTAGAAGCATGGTGCGCGACCTTAACCGATGCCTCGCCTCCGATGAGGCAGAGGGAAGCCGCACCGGCGCGTGCGGAGGCAATGATCGTCAATTCCTCTTTTCTGGTTCATCTTTGACTCCCTTTTGTTTTGACGATCATCCTTTTTTCAGGTTGATTCAATGGAATCCATCTCCCGCGCCGGCCGGTCGGCCCTACTCGGAGGACTCCTCGGAGTCCGATGGTCACTCCCCCGTGCCCTACGGGGAACTCGACGCTCTCCGCTTCAAGGCGGAACTGGAGGTGGCCCAGCGCGAGCTGGAGGAGGTCTCCAAAAAGGCTGGCATAGCCGAGTTGGAGTGGGAAGACCAGCGCAAGCAGCTGCTGGAGACCATCGACGGTACGGCCCTGACACCGCTCTTTGATCCAATCCGGCCTTTGATGCTAATCTCCCTTTTTCTTGCACTTTGCAGCCCGTGATGCCGAGCTCAACCAGCTAAAGATGCTGGTGGAGCAATTGGCCGACAAGGTGAACGATCGCGGAGACACGCCGGCGGAGCGCCTTGCTCGCGGTGGAGCACCGCGTGGACGAAGTAGCCACCCATGGCGTCCGCTTGGGCACCACCACGGGCCTGGCGTTGTCGGTGTTTTAGATCGGCAAACCTACCGAGGGGGTACCCGAGGTAGTAGATTGTGCGGTGGGGATCGTGATTGGCGTCCGCTTGGGCACCACCCCCGGGCTCCGGCTCTTGTCGGTGTTTTAGACCGGCAAACCTACCGAGGGGGTACCCGAGGTAGTAGATTGTGCGGTGGGGATCGTGATCGGGAGACCGAGAACTCGAAGGTATGCGCAAGGACACGGGACACAAGATTTATACGAGTTCGGGTCGCCAAGGTGGCGAGCCCTACGTCCTGTTTGGGGGATCAAGTATGGCGCCCGCGCCGGTGTTGGGTTGTCCCGGAAAGATTGGGGATGTGCGGCTAGGTACCCGGCCCTCCTTTATATAGTCCAAGGGGGCGGGTTCCTAGTCGGTTACAAGGCAGGAGTCCTAGTAGGAGTACACGAGAGCGAGTCCTAGTAGGAGTACGGGGGAATTCTAACGGGAGTCCGTCTTCTACTATTCTTCCTTCCTTACATGAGTACCGGGGTGTATGCCCGACAAGCCCCCGAGCACGTTGGAGTCGAGAGTAGTAGTTCGAGTAGTCTTGAAGCCTCTTCGAGTAGTTCTTGAGCGTCCTCGAGTACCGCTTGGAGAAGTCTTCATTAGTACTTGAAGCGCCGCGAGGCTGGAAGGTGGTCCAGCTCATCAGTCTTGAAAAAATTTGAATGATGGGTGTAGCATAGTAGCCCCCGAGCCTTGAAATGATTAGGTAATCAATCCAAGGGTCTTCAGTGTTCGCGAAGCCATCATCCGAGTACTCTTGCAGCGTGTAGCCCCCGAGATAAGAGAGACGCATGAGCCACGTCGAGTAGTGATTGGTGAGGAGCCCCCGAGCTTGAGAGCGAGCGAAGCATGCGAAGTTATCTTCAAGTAGCCCCCGAGCCGGGAGAGATTCCAAGTAGTAGTTTGGTGTCAAGCCGTGGAGCTTGAGAAGTAGTCGTGCCGTCGAGCGGACTTTAGGTGCGACCAAAGTCGACTTTAGATGCGGCGGTGCGGACTTTAGAATGCGACTTACAAACCGAAGTCGACTTTTTGATGCCGTGTGGAGCGGACTTTGAGTTACGACTTGAAAACCGAAGTCGACTTTAGGGTGCCGCACAGAGCGGACTTTGAGATGCGACTTGAAAACCGAAGTCGACTTTAGGGTGCCGCACAGAGCGGACTTTGATATGCGACTTTAGAAGTCGACTTTTGAATGCCGCGCGGAGCGGACTTTGAGATGCGACTACAATAGTCGACTTTGTGCCACGCGGGGTGTACTTAAGATGCAAAAAACGAAAAAGCACTTTCGGAAAGCCAAAGCGAATGAAAAATCAGAGAAAACGAGTAGTTTTGCCGCCGGAGCGGGCTTAAGATTGCGACCGGAGTCGGCTTGTGCCACCGGAGTGGGCTTAGGTGCGACCGGAGTCGGCTTGTGCCACCGGAGTGGGCTTAAGTACCTGAGCCATGGATTTCAGACCCAAAGTACAGTTGCCGCCAGAGCGGGCTTGTGCCACCGGAGTGGGCTTAAGTACCTGAGCCATGGATTTCAGACCCAAGGTACGATTGCCGCCGGAGCGGGCTTGTGCCACCGGAGTGGGCTTGAGTAGCGAGCCATGGATTTCGGACCCAAGGTATGGTTGCCACCGTAGTGGACTTGAAGGTGCGACCGGAGTCGACTTGCGTACACGGGCCATGGATTTCGGACCCAAGGTACGGAGCGCGAGTACTTAGGGTACTTGGACCCATGGTACGGAGCATGAAGACCACGTGCGCCTAGGTTCCATCGTCGCCGGGACCCGAGGGCCGCTTACGGCCTAGGTTCCATCGAAGCTTTACACACGTAGTATGCCACCGAAGTAGGCGAATATGCGACCGAGCGTCAACTTTAAGGCGCCGCACGGAGCGGACTTTAGAATGCGACTTTAGAAGTCGACTTTAGATTGCCGCGCGTAGCGGACTTTAGAAGCTGCCTCCTAGGGATAGCCCCCAAGTTGATGAAGTAGACTCGTGGCGACTTGATTGATATACCCCAAGAGTAGTCAGCAGAGTGTAGCTCCCGTGAAAACCCGCCAAGAAGCATACACAAATGAGTAGTCGGCAAGTAGTCCTACATGATGAGGAGAACAAGCAAAGAAAACAGTAATCATTTAAATAAATGACTTAGTTGTTCTTTGCCCGGCGTACTTGTAGATGAAGCCGTGGCGGTCGGTGATGGAGCCGTGACGGTTGTTGTTGAAGTTGACTAGTCAGAGTTGATTCCGGCTAGTTGTTGGGGGCGTGATCGCCGTTCTCGACTAGTTTGGAAAACTAGTCGAGATGAATGGTCGACGCGATGCGATCGAGAAGACGACGTCGTGGAGGCGCGCGACGTACTCGAAGTAGAGCCAATGTTGCCGCAAGACAAGTAATCGCGCCCCACGGCGTGGCAAAGTAGAGCCGGTGTGGCCGCAAGACGAAGTCGTGGCGCACGGAGTAGTCGACGACGAGATCGCGCGACGCGAGTAGTCGACGACGAGCGGCGCGACGAGCCGCGTGACGAGCCGCGCGATGTGGACGCGCGGCATAGGCGAAGTAGTCGACGACGACGAGCCCGGGCGAGGCGGAGTAGTCGACGACGAGCGGCGCGACAAGCCCCGTGATGAGCCGCGCGACGTGCCGAGGCACCCGGACGCGCGGCGAAAACGAAGTAGTCGACGACGAGCCCGGGCGAGGCGAGTAGTCGACGAGCGGCGCGCATGCCGCGTGACGAGCCGCGTGACGTGCCGAGGCACCCCGGGACGCGCGCGGAGACGAAGTAGTCGACGACGAGCTCCGGAGTAGTCGACGACGAGCGCGCGAGGAGCCGAGTGACGAGCCGCGCGACGTGCCGAGGCACCCGGGACACGCGGCGAAGACGAAGTAGTCGACGACGAGCCCGGGCGAGGCGAGTAGTCGACGAGCGGCGCGAGGAGCCGCGTGACGAGCCGCGCGACGTGCCGAGGCACCCGGACGCGCGGCGAAGACGAAGTAGTTGACGACGAGCTTGGGCGAGGCGGAGTAGTCGACGACGAGCGGCGCGACAAGCCGCGAGACGAGCGCGCGCGACGTGCCGAGGCACCCGACGCGCGGCGAAGACGAAGTAGTCGACGACGAGTAGTCGACGACGAGCGGCGTGACAAGCCGCGTGACGAGCCGCGCGACGTGCCGAGGCACCCGGACGCGCGGCGAAGACGAAGTAGTCGACGACGAGCCCGGGGCGAGGCGGAGTAGTCGACGAGCGGCGCGGCGAGCCGCGTGACGAGCCGCGCGACATGCCGTGTGTTGACGGATAAAAGACGTATCCCTCTACGATCCGCAAGCGTACGGACCCCACACCTTTTTCACCACGGGATTCCCAAGGTTCTTGTCAATCCGCGGAGCAAGGGGATGACAAGCGTTCGATCAACAACGACACACTAGCTACTAAAACCCTAACTACTATTATACTAGAAAACACTAAACTACACTAGAGAGAATGATAAACGATCAAGGTAGAAGACACTCGCCCACGGGTCTACGATACTAGAGCATGCAATCGCTTAAAGACATGAAAACCAATCTAATCTATCGGGGATGTGACCACGGTTTCGCCCTTTCCCTCCCCTCGTACCGTCACTACGCGAAGGTATTCATGACTAGACCTTTGATGGCCACGGCGTATGAATGGATCCAAGGAAGCATTGAGGCCTATACTCCCTTTACGGCACGGTTGCAAGCCTTAAGCATTAAAGTATATTCAACACAAGATGATAGATAGATAATCCGACAAAGTGCGATTACATCTCACGATCGATTACAACCCATGGACGAATGAGAAGATTACCCCATCAAGGTGCCGATCATGGCACCGTTGATCATGGTTTCCCTTCCGCCGGTGTCTTCCTTCTTCTCCACGAGAGGGTGCTTCCTTCGAGGTGGTTGATCTCCCGCCGGAGATCCTCCTCCTCTCTCTCTAGCTTGTGGATGGCCTTCTCGGTACGAATAACTCCTCCTCCCGTGTTGGCGGCGCGTCGGGGGTTTTAGGGTCGAAGATCCTTCGAGGGCAAGGAAGACGGGACCGAACCGGTGCCCGAAGTGGGCCGGGCCGGCCCGCCGGGGCCGGCCGGCCCGGCCCGAGCCCGGTTCGGCCCGGTTCGGTCGCCCTTTTTGCTCCGTGGGTCCTCGTGCACTTATCTACTTTGCCCCCTCCACTTGGATGATTTTGACGCCGTTATCCTCGCGATCAAGATGGAGGCTCTCTTTGCATGAAGTTTGATCTTTTACGCTTCAATCCCCGAGGGTTTTCCTCGTAGCACTTCGGTCCTCACCACCATTGGAAGTAATTTCAGCGAGCTCATGAACACGAACAAGACTCCATGAATGCTCCTTTGAACTTATTGCGAATCCGTCCTTAAGGTCCATGTTTTCCTACATAAACATAACACTTCCAAATGCATGCACAAAGATGAACTTGTTATATGATTAGTGTGCCTAGTGGCGGGTTAGTTCCATAATCAAATCCAAACCAAAGTGTAATGAACATGCTAGGTGCACCAAAATACACCGTCAACATCTCCCCCACACTTAGCTCTTGCTCGTCCTCGAGCAAGTACTCGTAAAAGAACTTCGTCCAAGGAGTGTAATCGTGTACCACTTATCCTTCTTCACAAGTTAGTCAATCCCTTCATCTTTAATACATAAACACAAAGTAATGATAATCAAACATAAACATGGGCGTTTAGAATTTTTACCACGTCAAGATTCACCCCACAACTCAAACCTTTCACTTGAAGTCTTCAATTTCAGCTATGCTTACTCCTTTGCTTCCATCGGAGGGTTTTTTTATGGTTTTTAAAACAAAAATTCCTGCAACAAGTATTAGACAAAAACCTTTCTCCAAGCTCTCTCAAGTCACTCATATGAAGTGGCTATCCTAACCAAATTTTATAAAACTCTCACCTCCCATTAATCTCTCATATATCATGTAAAAGTGGAGCTATAGGTAGGGCTAGCGCAATCAACACAAGTATTGTCAAACTAAGAACTTCCTCTAATGGTTGTCTACCTTTCAAAGCCAATGATCATGAGAATTAACCATATGTAAGGATATCAAGGATGAGAAGATTTAGAATGGTGGACATGTGCAAGGGCAAAAGAAAATTGTGACTTCAAGGCACCAATGATGTCCTCGTTGTCGGATTGCACATGGTTGGAAATAGAGTAAAAGTTTCGTCTCACAATCAACGTGACATCCTTCCTTACACTTTATTTTCTTTTCTTTTCTTTCACTTGATCCATCCCTCTCATACCTTTATTGCTAACTCATCTTTCTCTTTCTTTTTTCTTCTTTCATTCACATACGATTTTTTTCTTTCTTTCTTTCTTTCTTTTCCATACACATACTTTTTCTCTTTATTTTTCTCTATCTTGACAACTTTTCAAAGCTTTCAATTCTCTCTTTCCTCGCATGCATACAATCTGAAATTTTTAAATAAATCATGCTAGAGACGAGACGAAACTTTGAAAATAGGTTGTGTTCAAGGAATACGATGTACAAAAGAGATGTATAGGGTTGGGTATGGAATCCAGCGATATTCATGACTTTCGTTGTGAAAGTCATGGACTGAATATATGACGAGGCTAGCAACAAAAGATAAGCACAAGGACATGATCATTGCTCGAAATTAAAACTCACCAAGAGAGAAGGGTCCTAGCCTAACTCATCGTGCTAATCACACTTATGGTGGAGCGAAAAAATAAACTTGGCTTTGGATAGGAATTTTTTTCTTACTCTCAACTTGGAAAAAGAGGTTTTGCTAACCTTTATTACAAGGGTTTTAAGATAATTTTCAGAACTGAAATCCTCCAATTTTTAGCATCGAACATAGCACAACTAACATGTGAAGCTCAAGATCGAAGTACGGTATGGGTACTTTAAGTAGTAGCGATTCCACTAAGCACCACGGTAAACGTTTTTCAAACCACACACTTGTGTTCATATATCAAGAATCGAAGATTAAACAAACAAGTAAATAAAGATAAACAATACATAAAACACAAAGATATATATAAAGACTCTTTTTATTTGATTTTCTTGACTCAACACTAATTTAAGACACTTGCAAAAATTTTAAAACAGACTCAAAAACTAAAGACTCATTAAAACACTAAGACTCTCACACGAAGATTAAACCGAACCTAAACTTGAAGTTCAAAAGCTAAGGCTAGCGAGCTAGCTCTCCCCCACACTTAAAACATACGACGTCCTCGTCGTATCTTACAAAAATCCTAAGGGGAAAACTAGATCTAGTGGTACTTCAAGCAAGTTTTGCACCACTTACCTCTCATGTTTCCAACCATGCCGAAAAGTTTGCGCACGTTGCGGTTAAGGAACTTGTAGTCATCTTCAACTACGCGCTCCAAGTCCTCCATACGCCGCTTCATCGCTTCCATGGCTTGGAGACATTCGTCGGCCGACGTGTAGAGATCCGCGATGGATTGACGGCAAACTCGACAAGACACCGGATGCAATCCGAAGGGGTCGTCGTCGCCATAATCTCCACCATTGTCACCACCGTCGTCACCACCTCCATTGTCGTTGCCTTCACCACCGCCGTTGCCGTCACCGTTGGGGCCTTCGGGAGTCCATTCATTGGGCTGCTCATCCCAATCGTCATCGTCTCTACGGCGGCCGCCCACGAGCTCGGGCTACGATCGTCGGAGTAGTCGCTATCCCCATAATCCTTAGGCTCCGGCGACACCCCCTTGTAATCCTTGCGCTTGATGCCTTGGAGGCGTGCCGACCTTCGAACGGGTGTAGGGACCTTCTCTCCTTCGACGGGGTTGCGAGATGCAAGAGCTCCGGTCGGGACACGTCCTCCGCAACGGATACGTGCGGTCCTCTTGACGGGTAGCTTGAGCTCGCATCGCATCGCCTCCTCCATCGATGGCTTCTTGGCTTCTAGCTTCAACTCTAAGCTTTTTGGAGGCTCAATGGCTGCTACAAGGGTGCAACACATTGCTTGAAAGGTTTGATTCTCGAGCTCCCAATTCGGCCAAATATATAGTCCCGAGAGAAAAGCCCGGAAACCTTATTTTCCTTTTTTACACTTCCCTTAAAATTTTCCGACCAAACAAGGAAGTCAAAAAGGAGCAATTCGGGCGAAATTCGGGGTCATCGGGCGTCGGGCCACCCCCGGGCCGGTCCGCTCGGGCCGGCCGGCCCACCCCGGGGGCGGGCCGGCCGGGCCGGGTTTTTGCACACCGCCCTATTTTTTCGTCCTCGGCCCATGGGAAAAAGTTGGCCCAGGTAAATCTTCGCGAAAAACTCCGGAGAACTAAAAGAAAAATTATTTACGGAAGTTGGTGCCTTGTTTTTCGTCCTAGGCGGGACGTTCGGGCTCTTCCTCCATGGTAAAGACGTCAACATGATGAATGGGCACGACATCGGGTTCGTAGTAAACCTTAAGCCGCTGTCCATTCACCACAAATTGATCGCCGTTTATATCCATAATGGTTACCGCTCCGTTGGAGAACACCGAATGCACAACATAAGGTCCGTCCCACTTGCTTTGCAATTTCCCCTTTCCGAAGGTTTTAAACCTCGAATTGTAGAGGAGGACCTTATCTCCTTCTTTAAATTCTTTTTTCTTCAATCTTTTATCATACCACCTTTTGATTCTCTCCTTGTATATGCTTGCGTTTTCATATGCTTTCAACCTCAACTCCTCTAGCTCGCTTATTTGAATTCTCCGTTTCACCACCGCGGCATCGAGATCAAGGTTCATCTCTTTAATCGCCCAATAGGCTTTATGTTCCAACTCAACCGGAAGGTGGCAAGCTTTTCCATAGACGAATCGATACGGGGTCATACCTATCGGTGTTTTAAACGCCGTTCGATAAGCCCATAAAGCTCCGTCTAATTTCTTTGACCAATCCTTGCCTCCCTTCTCTATGGTCTTGTTGAGTATGCTTTTTAATTGCCTATTTGACGTTTCCGCTTGTCCGTTGGTTTGTGGGTGATAGGACGTGGAGACCCTATGCTCAATTCCCAACTTGGACAAGCACTTTTTGAAGTTCTTCCGGTGAAATGAGTCCCTCCATCACTTATCAAGATTCTCGGTGTGCCGAAACGGGGGAAAAATCACGTTCTTGATCATAGTGATGGACTCCTCCGTGGAAGCTTTACGACATGGTATAGCCTCTACCCACTTGGATACATAATCAACCATAACAAGTATATACTCGAATCCAAATGAGTTTTTAAAAGGCCCCATGAAGTCTATGCCCCATACATCGAATATGTCGATTTGCAAGTTGTATTTCAAAGGCATAGAATTTCTTTGAGAGATGTTTCCGGTTCTTTGGCATTCGGGGCATGATGCAACATATCTTTTAGTATCTTCATGCATCTCCGGCCAATAGAATCCGCTCGACCATACTTTGGCTTCGGTTCGAAAATGGCTATAGTGCCCACCGTACTCCGCCGAGTGGCACTTCCTTAGAATCCGGAGCCTCTCTTCTCTTGGCACACATCTTCTCATTACTCCGTCATTGCCAAGCTTGAAGAGGTATGGTGCATCCCAAAAATATTTCTTACTTTCCGAGATTATCTTCCTTTGAGTGTTTTTGTCTAGATGATCGAGGGGCATCTTTCGAATTGCTCGAATGATGTCAATCATCCAAGTATCTTTATCAAGCACTCTATTGAGGTGGTCATCTCTCATCTTATCTTCTATGGGCTCTTTATCATCTTGTCCACGATTCATCCTAGACAAATGATCGGCCACAACATTTTCCACCCCCTTTTTATCACGAATTTCAACATCGAACTCTTGGAGAAGAAGGATCCAACGAATCAAACGTGGTTTAGCTTCCTTCTTAGCCAAGAGATACTTTATGGCTGCGTGATCGGTGTAAACAATGACTTTCGAGTTCACGATGTAAGATCTGAATTTTTCGAAAGCGAATACCACCGCTAGCAATTCTTTTTCCGTAGTGGCGTAATTTAATTGTGCCCCACTAAGAGTTTTGCTAGCGTAGTAAACGGTGTGAACTCGGCCTTCCTTTCTTTGTCCCAAGACCGCGCCTACGGCGTAGTCACTTGCGTCACACATGATCTCGAAAGGTTGGCTCCAATCCGGAGGTTGGATGATGGGAGCACTCACCAACGCATTTTTCAAGGTCCGGAATGCCGCTAGACACTTCTCATCAAAGTCGAAAGCCACATCCTTTTGAAGAAGGTGCGTTAAAGGCTTAGTGATCTTCGAGAAGTCCTTTATAAATCTTCTATAGAATCCGGCATGGCCTAGAAAGCTCCTTAAGGACTTAACATCCGTAGGAGGTGGGAGTTGCTCAACCGTCTCTACCTTAGCCTTGTCCACTTCAATTCCTCTCTCGGATATAACATGTCCGAGCACTATGCCTTGCTTAACCATGAAGTGGCACTTTTCCCAATTTAAAACCAAATCTACCTCCGCACACCTTGTAAGGACCTTTTCTAAGTTTGCTAAGCAATCCATGAACGTCTTCCCATAAACGGAAAAATCATCCATAAACACTTCAACAATTTCTTCGATGAATTCCGAAAACACGGCCATCATGCAACGTTGAAAAGAAGCCGAGCGTTGCATAGGCCGAAGGGCATCCTCCTATATGCAAACGTTCCGTAAGGACACGTAAACGTTGTCTTATGTTGATCTTCCGGGTGAATGGGAATTTGCATGAACCCCGAGTATCCATCGAGGAAGCAAAAATAAGCGTGGTTTGCTAACCTCTCGAGCATCTCGTCTATGAACGGTAGGGGGAAGTGATCTTTCTTCGTCGCTTTGTTAAGCTTACGGTAATCGATACACATCCGCCACCCGGTCACGGTTCTTTGCGGTATCAATTCGTTCTTCTCATTCTTCACCACGGTCAAACCTCCTTTCTTCGGTACACAATGTACCGGGCTCACCCATTCACTATGCGGAACCGGGTAGATGATTCCGGCATCAAGTAACTTGATAACCTCTTTCTTTACTACCTCTCGCATGGCATGGGTTAGCCTCCTTTGATGGTCCACTACGGGCTTACATTGGTCTTCCATTGGTATACGATGAGTGCAAAAGGCTGGGCTAATACCTTTGAGATCATTAATTGAATATCCAATCACCTTCCTATGTTTTTTTAATAAAATCAGCAACGCTTCATTTTCTTCGGGGCTCAACTCGTCGCTCACAATGATCGGATAAGTTTTGTCCGGGGCCCAAAAATTCATATTTTAATCCCTTGGGCAAAGGTTTAAGGTCTACTTCGGGCACTTGCGGCTCCTCGGGTTTGATTTCTCCTATGTCTTCGAACTTCTCTTCCTCCACGCTACCGTCATGCGGCTCTAAGCCTTTTGTCGCTTCCTCTAGTTCTTCATCTTGTTGATTACTAATTTGATTTTCCATCGCTCTTTGCAGCGGGTCTCTAAGGGTTTCAACAAAACAAAGACTATCTATCTCTTCTACTTCTTCATCTTCGGGAGGAAAAGGTGTAAGGTGTTTAGAAGCACGAAGAAAGTTATATGTGTACTTTGTTCCATTAAGGTTCATTGTTACTTTGCCTTCTCCGGCATCTAACACGGCATCAACCAACTTAAGAAAAGGCCTACCTAAGATTATATGATCGGAATTGCTATGGTAAGCATCAATAACAAAGAAATCGGTTGGTATATAGTTTCTAGAAATTTTTACTTTCATGTTGCAAGCAATACCTAGAGGTTTGATAGTTCTACCATCTCCCATAATTAATTTCGTTGATGTTGGAGCTAAGTCTAGGTTGTGGTATTGAACTTTATCGTAAATTTTAGAAGATAGAACACTTACTTGGGCTCCGATGTCGCATAAGGCTTTGCATTGAACTCCGTTGATCTCGCAACTCAGAGTCTTTCGCGTCATCTTCTCTTCTTCTTCGGATCCGATCGAATAAATTTCAGCAAGGCGAGCGTATGGTGATGCTTCGGGCTTGATCCCCATGATCCTCTTCACCTCGGCAATATGTTCGGATCCACCACGTCATCTCCAAAGAGCTTTTCAAAAATCTCACCGGTGGTTTCGAGGTCGTATGAATTTTCAGCTTTCTTCTCCGGTGGGAAATCGACTTCCAATGCTCTTGCCATTCCCTTTTGATTAGGGAACGGTCTTCTCTTGTCGAATACTTCTCCGTAATCAATAGGAACCCAATCCATTGGTTCAAACTCCCTTAGTGGCTTCGCGCTTGACATGCTTCTCTTGTTCGTCTCATTTGGTGCGGCGAAGTCGACGTTTGTTGTAGTTCTTGACTTGATGTGTTCTTGTTCAAGCTTTTCCATGATTGGCTCCTCTTTTGTGACTTCCGGGGTTGCCTCTTTAGAAAAATCAGCAAGCTTCTCCTTCCTCGAATTGAATTCCGGCTCTTCCGCAAGTCTTGTTTCCCAATCTCTTCGCATGGCGGCCGCTTTACTAACTTTTTGTAGAAGTTGGGCGGCTTCCGTGAGTGTTTTCTCCATGAGATCCCCACCCGCACACATTTCGACGTGTCGCATGCAACTAGGGGTTAGGGAAAAGAAAAATGTATGCAAGAGTACGTCACCGGTGAAGCCGAGTTTTGGTCCTTGTTCGATTAATTCATTAAACCTATCCCGAGGCTTGGTCTATCCCTTCCTCTTCTCCTTGCATGAAAGTGATCACTTGCCTCCTTAGATGTTGAACCTTGCTAATCGGAAAGAACTTCTCGCAAAACTTCTTTGTCAACTTGTTCCAATTGCCTTCAACTTCAAAGGACGCAACCGAATACCATGTCTTTGCTTTGCCGGCAAGTGAGTAGGGAAAGAGATTCCATTTGAACCATTCATCGGGAACTCCTTCTTGACGCACCGTGTTGCATATTGTCGTGAAATCCCTTATGTGTCTATATGGGTTCTCCGTAACCATCCCTTCAAATGGGTTTTCCGCCACCATCTTGATGATCTTGGATTTAATTTCATACTTGGTCGCTTCGAGCTTCGAATCCGACTCTTGTACTTTTATGTCTTCACATCGAGGGCTCGCGTAATCCCTTAATGATTTCTCCGGTTCTTCCACGGGTTGATTAACGAACTCCATCTAGACAATAAGATAAAAACAAAAACAAAAAAAAAGAAACAAGTGTTTTTCTCGGATAATATATGTTAGATATAGCGAATAAAAGATAAACTAAATATAAAACTAAGTTAGATGCAAATCAAACGATGTAAACTAACTTGCTCCCCGACAACGGCGCCGAGAAAAAAGGGGCTTGTTGACGGATAAAAGACGTATCCCTCTACGATCCGCAAGCGTACGGACCCCACACCTTTTTCACCACGGGATTCCCAAGGTTCTTGTCAATCCGCGGAGCAAGGGGATTACAAGCGTTCGATCAACAACGACACACTAGCTACTAAAACCCTAACTACTATTATACTAGAAAACACTAAACTACACTAGAGAGAATGATAAACGATCAAGGTAGAAGACACTCGCCCACGGGTCTACGATACTAGAGCATGCAATCGCTTAAAGACATGAAAACCAATCTAATCTATCGGGGATGTGACCACGGTTTCGCCCTTTCCCTCCTCTCGTACTGTCACTACGCGAAGGTATTCATGACTAGACCTTTGATGGCCACGGCGTATTGAATGGATCCAAGGAAGCATTGAGGCCTATACTCCCTTTACGGCACGGTTGCAAGCCTTAAGCATTAAAGTATATTCAACACAAGATGATAGATAGATAATCCGACAAAGTGCGATTACATCTCACGATCGATTACAACCCATGGACGAATGAGAAGATTACCCCATCAAGGTGCTGATCATGGCACCGTTGATCATGGTTTCCCTTCCGCCGGTGTCTTCCTTCTTCTCCACGAGAGGGTGCTTCCTTCGAGGTGGTTGATCTCCCGCCGGAGATCCTCCTCCCTCTCTCTCTCTAGCTTGTGGATGGCCTTCGGTACGAATAACTCCTCCTCCTGTGTTGGCGGCGCGTCGGGGGTTTTAGGGTCGAAGATCCTTCGAGGACAAGGAAGATGGGACCGAACCGGTGCCGAAGTGGGCCGGGCCGGCCCGCCGGGCCGGCCAGCCCAGCCCGTTTCGGCCCGGTTCGGTCGCCCTTTTTGCTCCGTGGGTCCTCGTGCACTTATCTACTTTGCCCCCTCCACTTGGATGATTTTGACGCCGTTATCCTCGCGATCAAGATGGAGTCTCTCTTTGCATGAAGTTTGATCTTTTACGCTTCAATCCCGGGGGTGTTCCTCGTAGCACTTCGGTCCTCACCACCATTGGAAGTAATTTCAGCGAGCTCATGAACACGAACAAGACTCCATGAATGCTCCTTTGAACTTATTGCGAATCCGTCCTTTATGTCCATGTTTTCCTACATAAACATAACACTTCCAAATGCATGCACAAAGATGAACTTGTTATATGATTAGTGTGCCTAGTGGCGGGTTAGTTCCATAATCAAATCCAAACCAAAGTGTAATGAACATGCTAGGTGCACCAAAATACACGGTCAACACCGTGGCACCGGACGCGCGTCGGAGACGAAGTAGTCGACGGCGAGCCGCCGCGAGGCGGAGTAGTCGACGATGAGCGGCGCGATGAGCCGCGCGACGTGCCGAGTCACCGGGACGCGCGGCGGAGGCAAAGTAGTCGACGACGAGCCCGGAGTAGTCGACGACGAGCGACGCGAGGAGCCGCGTGACGAGCCGCGCGACGTGCCGAGGCACCCGACGAGCGGCGAAGACGAAGTAGTCGACGACGAGCCCGGGCGAGGCGGAGTAGTCGACGACGAGTGGCGCGACAAGCCGCGAGACGAGCCGCGCGACGTGCCGAGGCACCCCGGACGCGCGGCGAAGACGAAGTAGTCGACGACGAGTAGTCGACGACGAGCGGCGCGACAAGCCGCGTGACGAGCCGCGCGACGTGCCGAGGCACCCGGACGCGCGGCGAAGACGAAGTAGTCGACGACGAGCCCGGGCGAGGCGGAGTAGTCGACGAGCGGCGCGACAAGTCGCGTGACGAGCCGCGCGACGTGCCGAGGCACCCCGACGCGCGGCGAAGACGGCGGGGTCGACGATGAGTAGTCGACGACGAGCGGCACGACAAGCCGCGTGGACGAGCCGCGCGACGTGCCGAGGCACCCCGGGGACGCGCGGCGAAGACGAAGTAGTCGACGACGAGCCCGGGCGAGGCGGAGTAGTCGACGAGCGGTGCGGCGAGCCGCGTGACGAGCCGCACGACGTGCCGAGGCACCCGGACGCGCGGCGGAGATGAAGTAGTCGACGACGAGCCAGCGCGAGGCGGAGTAGTCGACGAGCGGCACGGCGAGCCGCGTGACGAGCCGCGCGACGTGCCGTGGCACCCGGACGCGCGCGTCGGAGACGAAGTAGTCGACGGCGAGCCGGCCGCGAGGCGGAGTAGTCGACGAGCGGCGCGGCGAGCCGCGTGACGAGCCACGCGACGTGCCGAAGCAACCGGAAGCGCGGCATAGGAAGATTGATTCTGCTTTGACAAGAGCAAGGGGACTTGCTTCAATGGATCTCGGCGAGTCGACGAGTGGATTGATCTTGTTGACGAGGGTCCTTCGAATTCGCCCGGTGGTGATGATCACCCCTACCGGCACGCCGGTTGTCGATGTTTTAGACCGGCAAACCTACCGAGGGGGTACCCGAGGTAGTAGATTGTGCGGTGGGGATCGTGATCGGGAGACCGAGAACTCGAAGGTATGCGCAAGGACACGGGACACAAGATTTATACGAGTTCGGGTCGCCAAGGTGGCGAGCCCTACGTCCTGTTTGGGGGATCAAGTATGGCGCCCGCGCCGGTGTTTGGTTGTCCCGGAGAGATTGGGGATGTGCGGCTAGGTACCCGGCCCTCCTTTATATAGTCCGGGGGCGGGTTCCTAGTCGGTTACAAGGCAGAGTCCTAGTAGGAGTACACAGAGCGAGTCCTAGTAGGAGTACGGGGGGAATTCTACCAAGAGTCCGTCTTCTACTATTCTTCCTTCCTTACATGAGTACCGGGGTGTATGCCCGACAGCTGCCATGGCGACGCATACCGACGTCGACTACTCCACCAGGCCGCGCGGCTTCCGGGGCGGCACGCCAGAAGACATCGAGGAGATCGAGCTCATCTTGGAGCGCCTCGATGGCCACGGCGACGCCATTGCCGAACTCACTCATCCCCAATCTGTGCTGAACAGGCTCTTTGACTAGATTGTATTAGGGATGCTTGATATCGGCAATAATAAAGAACTTTTGAATTCTGTGCCCGCACTGCGATGATTTTCTTCATGTTTGCATCCGTGAATCTCGTTCTTCCTTAAACGTATTCGGGAACTAGCTTGAGCCGAACACGCGAAAACAGATGCCCCTTGGCGCAAAATCCACAGAAGATCCCCGAATCGGCAATCCGTAAGCAAGTGTTCAAGCGAAAACCCTTCGCATTCGGGAAGAAAACCCTACCGTTTGGTATTCCAATAGTGCACGCCGCCGGTCATCACTCCCAATGCACCCCCTCGGTCAATAAAATAGACCGCCGAGATGCCCCCGCAAATCCACTCGCACACTCATCCATCACTTCTCATTTCCTCCCCCCGTCCTCGCAGGAAAAAACCCCAAGGCCATGGACAAAGGCAAGCAACCCCGGAGAGCGGCGCTCCGAAGAAACGCACGATTCGAGAGTGAGTTTTCCCTTGATTTACTCCTTGTTTTCCCATATGATCTCGCGCTTTACCTCCTCTCTACCTTTCCTCTTCCAGCCTTGATTTGCTTCCTGAAGAAATCATTGGGACCGAAGACATTCCTGAATACGTCTCCTCTGATTCCTCCCTCGAAGCAGAGGGCGCCACGCTTGAACAGAGGACCAGCCATCGGTTGCGCCGCCGCATTCGGCACCTGGAGCACGACCTCAGGGACATCACCGCTCGTTGCCAGGCCGAGCGCGAGCGTCACATGGCTTTGGAGGCATTAGTGGGAGGTAAATGTTTCTGACTCCTTCTTGACTTCGCGTCCACATCTGGATTCTTTGCCCCTAACAACCACTCCTCTGTTTCAGATGTCTCTGATAGGTATAATAACCTGAAAGCGGCTTGGGACAGCTTGGTGGAGGCAGCCAATCACGGTCATCCCCATGCATTTCAAATTGTCGATGACCTCCTTGTCGGTGACGTCGATGACGGTAGCGCACTTGTCGAAAAAAGCGGCGCATGTACTTGCGGAGGGTCTCGCCTTGTTCCTCGCTTGATCATGGCAAGGTCCATGCGAGTACCCGAACGGCCCATGGCGCCCGCGAAGTTGCTTGTGAACCTGCTCCTTCGGTGGTCCCACTTGTCGATCGAGTGCTTGTCCGGCGACTCGAGCCATGTGAGTGGTGCCGTCGGTCCGGACGAAGGGGAAGTAGAGGCATTTGGTGTCGCCGTTGCCGCCGGCGTTCTCGATGGAGAGAGAGTAGCACCGGAGCCACCGGATAGGATCCTGCTTCGCATCGTACTTGGTGATCCCCAAAGGCTTGAACTTGTCGGGGGAGGAGTAGGTTGCGAAGTCGTGGTGAGAAGGCGGGGAAGCCGTCGCCCTCGGCCGGCCGGGGGTCGACTTCTTCCGCCGCAGCTCCTCGATCTTCTGGCGAGCGTCGTACCCGCCGTGCGAGGCGCCGGAGGCGTGGCTGTTCGCGTGGCCTCGGCCGCCGCGACTGCCGCCGCCTCCAGCTCTCCTGTTGGCCCCGTGGTTGGAGCTGCCGCCGTCGCTGCCGCCACCGTCAGGGTCGTTGCCGCCACCACCGGCCGGAGCGCGGTGGGGGACAACCTCTCGGTTGCCTTGGTCCTGAGAAGGTCCGCCGGCGTGGGAGCGGCGACGGTTTGGGTCAGCTGGTATGTCGCCTCGAGTACGGTTGGGGCCAGCGTTGGCGCTGCGACTAGTAGCTTCGTTGTCGCGCGGTTTAGCTGGAGGAGGTTGGCTGACCCTGTTGTCGACCCGCATGAAGTAGGCTTCTTCGGCGAGCTTGGCGATGACCTCTCCGGCGCGTATGCCCCGAGCCCGGCGTGCGATCGTTGTGATCGACATGAGGCATTGCTCGGGGAGTGGTGTGGACTCTGCTCTCGACTGCCTCGAGAGCTTCGCAAGGTTGCGGATGGGGAGGTTGTCTCTGAGCCGCCGGCGTCGTTCGCTGCGTTTCTGTTGCGTTCGCGTCGGGCGTCCCTGTTGGCGACGGTCTCGCCTGCAGGTGCATCCGCAGACAGCTCGTCTGCGGAGATGTCCTCCAGGTACTTGTCTTCGGCCGTGCCTGAGGGTCCCGGGGTGTCGCCGGCAGCCATGAAGACTTGGCGATCAGGGGTGCCAAGGCCGGGACTCGCAGGGTGCCACCTCGGTTGGTGTGTTGGAGTCGGCTGGGCCGGTGGTGTTCCCTCGGAACGGCAGCGGTGAGTCGATGTAGGCGACGTAGCGTGAGTCTCCCTTTGCCGGGTCGGGCGGGCTTGCGGTCCGGCCGCAGATGAATCGCCGGTCGGTGTCGATCTTATAACCGGCCCCGAGGCCGGCCCCGACAAGGGAAGCTCGGTGGAGTCGTCTTCGGACTCGGGCTCCTCGGGGGTCCGACCCGAAATCGAACTCGTAGTCCGGGTTCGAGTAGAACTCGGAGAGCGGGTTGGAGTCCGAGACGTGATCGGTGATGGCGTCGGAGTCCGAGTTGTACTCGGTTACGGGCTCCTTGCCGGCCCGTCGTGGAGTAGGAGCCCCCGTGCGGGCCCGGGCCGAGGACGCGGGGGCCACGCGCGGAGCGCTGACGTGGTGAAGGGGCCGCTCGCGATGGGCCGGAAGCGGCCCGGCTCGCATGCGATGGCCCATGGCGACGTCGGGTTCGAGTTGGAGACGGACTCGAGCTCGAAGTCAGCGTGGTGGTTGAAGAGCGAGATTTCGCCGAACTTGCCGGCGAGTTCGCCTGTGACGACTTCGGGAAGCGTCACGAGGCCTGTCCTCGGGTTGGGCTGCATGGTCAGGCGGCGCTGGAAGGAGCCCGCGCCGTCAGCAGTGCAGACCCAGGCGCCGAAGACGAAGGTGTCGCCGCGGTTGAAGGCGACAGTTGGCTTGATGTGGATGGAAGCCGTCGAGTTCGCCATGTGATCTCGAGCGAGAGCCCCTACCTGGCGCGCCAGCTGTCGGTGTTTTAGACCGGCAACCTACTACGGGGAGTACCCGAAGTAGATGATTGTGACTCGCCGAGATCGGTAACTCGAAGGAAGAGACACGTGGCACACAATTTAGACAGGTTCGGGCCGCGAGGTGCGTAATACCCTACGTCCTGTATGCTGCGTAGCTCTGGATTGATAGGGCACGATTACAAGATGGTGCAATAGTGCGCCGTGGGTTGTAGGGGATTGTATGAGGTGAGATGATCCTGAGATCGGTCCCTGCCTCGCCTTATATAGTTCGGGAGGCAGGGTTACAAGTCGGAGTAGGGAAAGAGTACTAGCCGAGTACGTCTAGGAGACCTCTATACGGTGCGGAACACGTACGAGCCCTAACCGAGTACTACTCTGTGTAGTCCTTGTGCTCCACGCCTTCGGGTGCCGTGTAGCGCAAGCCGGTAGTCCCGGGGGCCCACCGAGTAGTCGGTCCGGTACCCACCGAGGTAGTGGGCCCGGGGAGGTCCATACGACAGAGACATTTGCTCCTCGTAGCCCATTTGGAGGCAATTAGGATCCTTCTAGCTTTTTCGATGGCTAAAGGGTTCAAATTGTACCAAATGGATGTGAAGAGTGCCTTCTTGAATGGATTTTTAGAGGAGGAAGTTTATGTGAAGTAACCATCGGGTTTTGAGAGTGTCGAGTTTCCCCACAAGGTGTATAGGTTGAGAAAGGCGTTGTATGGGCTGAAACAAGCTCCCCGTGCTTGGTATGGACGTTTGAGGGGGTTCTTGTTCGGCAAGGGGTTTGAGAAGGGCAAGGTACATAATGCTCTATTTCTCCTTAGGCGGGGTGATGATATCCTAATTGTTCGGGTATCATGGATGATATTGTCTTTGGCGCCTCGTCTCACTCTTTGGTTGCAAGGTTTGCGAGAGGATATGAGCGAAGAATTCGAGATGTCTATGATGGGAGAATTGCGGTTCTTTCTTGGGCTTCGAGATCAAGCGGGCGAAGGAGGGAACCTTTGTACATCAAGCCTAGTACACGAAGGACATCCTCAAGAAGTTCAAGATGGATGACTCAAAGCCCCCGTCGACACCTACGAGTACGACTATAGCGCTTGACGCGGACGAGGACGGAGAGCCCGTGGACCAGAAGGAGTACCGGAGCTTGATCGGCTCCCTCTTGTACTTGACGGCAACGAGGCCGGACATCCAGTTTTACGTGTGTCCGTGCGCTCATTTTTCGGGCGTCGCCGAGGACTTCACATCGGCAAGCCGTCAAGTGGATCTTCAGGTATCTTCGATACACTCCCGAGCTTGGTCTTTGATACTCGGCGTCCTCTTCTCTTTCGCTTCTTGGTTTTTCGGATGCCGATTTTGCGGGGTGTCGAGTCGATAGGAAGTCGACTTCGGGGACTTGTCGGCTTTTTGGGTTCCTCACTTTTTTCTCGGTCTTCTCGCAAACGGTCTAGTGTAGCTCACGGAATCCGAGTATGTTGCCGCCGCTAGTTGTTGCTCCCAGCTGCTTTGGATCACATACATGTTGAGTGACTTTGGTGAGGATTATCCCCATGTGCCTCTCATGTGTGATAGCACGAGTGCCATTAGTGTTGCCAAAAATCCCGTGCTTCACTCCGGAACCAAACATATATAAGTGAGGTACCACTTTCCGAGAGATAATGTTGAGAAGGGAAACATAGACCTCATCCATGTACCTACGAGAAAAGCGACTTGCCGATATCCTAACCAAGCCATTGGACCAAGCTACATTTGCTCGTTTGCGAGGAGAGCTTGGAGTCGTTTTTCCTTTTTGAGCTTCGGTTAGGAAGGTTGATGTACATATGCATGTTGCATTTTCATTCTTGTATCATATCATGCTTACATCTTTGTATCATAGACGCATTTTGTAACATATGACATAGAGATATGCTTCTCTCATATGCTTTGGTCACCATGATATGCCGATATGAGGTTATGACTTTGCTTGTGATGCTCATGAGATGTATAGCTATGCTCTTGGTAACTTTGGGATATATGTGCTTGTGGATGGCTTTCTTTTTATAAAAATGCTATATGATCCTCTCTTGTGAGTAGAATGCCTCTCATGTTCATTTTGGGTACTTATGGCTATATCTTGCTTAATTTGTGCTTGGAATCATGCTCTTTTCATTTGGGATCAAAGATCCATTTATCATCATGAATGTTTAGCCTCCATGCTACCTTGTGGAGAAGCCTAAGCTTCTTTTTGCCCCAAAGGCACTTCATGTACCATGTCTAATTTGTAAATCATGAAAATGGTATGTGAGATGCCTAAGCTTGAAAAATGTGCTTCCATGTCTTAAATGTTTTTCAATTCCTTATCTTGGGTGCTAAACTGTTGCATGATGTTCACCAATGAGAAGTCTCATATCTAGAAGTGGACACATGGCTCGGTGGCTTTGACATGACATGAGATAGTTCGTAGGTGTTTGTGATGACCTTGTGATGACAATTTGTGACCTTGCATGAAGTTTGTGAGTTATATGTTGTATGTGCTTCTTTTGATCATGTTTAGGTCCTATGCTCATGAGAGGGAAATTTCTATGAACAATACTTCATTTTCATCATGGCTATGTCACTTGCTTATATGTCCCTTTCTATCTTGTTGGCAATGTTTGCGCTCAAATTGTGGCTATCTCGCTTGTCTACGTCTCAATTTTAGCATGTTGTAGTACTCTTTGTATATTTGAGAAGCACATGCTTGCATTTGTAGACTTGATTCATGCATTACCAACAAGGGGAGGAAAGTACCCAATTCATGTTTCCGGGGGGAGTTTTGCATTGAGGGAAGAAAAATTGGGAGAAATGCATTTGTTTAGGGGGGCTTGCATGCATGCATTTGGGGCTCTTTTTCGCTTGAATTTTAATTGTGCTCTTTTGCCAATGGTGTCGAGCCCTTTTGCCTCACCTTAAGGAGCTGGCAATTTTGGAGCATTTTATCTCGGTTGTGTCGAGCCGTTGCCCTTGCCTTAGGGGACCGAGATCTTTCTCACTCAAGTGATCTTTTCTTGGCTTTTGTTTAGCTTTTGATCACTTGTTTGAGTTTTTCTTTCGTTTCTTTTCTTTTTCCTCTTTTCTCTCGAATTGGTTACTTGTGTGTGTTGTCAATGCACTCATCAAGGGGGAGATTGAGGACCGGAGCGTCCGAGGACCGGTGGATGGTCGCTCCTGGCTGTGATGAGCAATTGACAACGTGGTGTGGACTGACTCTTGGCCGAGTATTGCGGGTGCAGGTTGCAGCTTGATTTGCATTGCTACAGGTGAAGAGTGGGCGCGAAAGGTCTAAGCCTTGCAGGGCCTCCGAGGAGTGGAGAGACAAGTAGGCCTGACTCGAGGGACCCGGGGCCAGCGGGGTCAAGTGCGGGCCGCATGGTGGTAAGAAAAGCAAGACGAAGTCATCAATCGAGCCGGTGCAGGGTAGCGGCTCACGACCGGAGTCTGCACGTGGGGTTTGCGGTGGTTCACCGTAAAACCGTCGGGTTACTTGGTTGAGCCACAAAACCAAAACCAGAGGCTCGGCGGGGCGGAGACGCGATCCGGGCGCGCCTTGAAGCTTCACCGCCGGCGGACACGTGGTGGGATCGCGGGGCTTGCGTCGGGAGGGACGTGGTCCGCGGCAACGGCGTGGCCGTGCGATGAAGAGGAGTGCTACATGACCTATTTGCCCCCGAGGGGTTGTATCACAACTTGTCGGATTGTGAGATCCGGACAACCCATGGAGGTGTTAATCCCTGTGGTTTATTTGTTCGGCGGGGAGATCGGGAGCTAAGAACGCGATGGTTATGCTAGCGTAGCACACAGAAATCACGGCGAGACACAAGGACAAGGCGATTTTATACTGGTTCGGGCCTCCAGAGAGTAAAACCCTACGTCCAGTTCTTGATTGTATTACTTCGATCGTGGCGGGATTACATGGTCGTGGTGTCGATGGTCTGCTCTACCCAAGTGGGCGCCCTTGCCCGCCTTATATTGGGGGACGGACAAGGTCGATGGACCGGAGTCCGGAGTCGGTTACAACGAGAGAAACCTATCTCTAGTCAATTACAATATGGAATACTTATCCGAGCCGCCTTAATCCGTCCGAACCGCCTTGTCTTGCACACCAAGTCTGTCTTCTCGTCCGGACAAGGTCGTCGGGGAATCTTCTGGAATGTCTTCAAGAGGTCATGTGGGCCGCCAACTAGGTCGCTTGGGCCCACTAACGAGGTCGGCGGGTCTTCTGGGTAGGCCGGACCTACTTGTCGGGGACGACCGTGAGCCCGGTCGGTGGGGACCGGGGGTACCCATGTCTCACAAGCCCCCGAGCGAGGTGTAGGCGCGGCGACCTTAGAAAGGTCATGACGAAGTTATAGAGCTATCGACGGAGTTGAATAGCATGCACGTCGGTCAAAAAAAAAAAAAGAACAAGCCAACTTAGCGGCCGACTCGTTTGTAGTCTTGTCGAACACGGAGAGGTCAAGTGACGACCTATAGGAAGCAAACTTCCAATAGATCGAAACGACGATGAAAAAATTCGGAGGGCATCGAAGATGCACTCATAGAGTAGTATCCAGAGCATCATGGCGAGCGGGATGTCTATGATGATCCAAAAAAGAAAAAGAGAAGAAAGTATATCGAGTAACGACGTGATGAGAAACTGGTTTCCCAACGGGTCGGTACGACGAGGAAAACAAGAGGACATAGGAGACGCACTCGTAGAGTAGTCCCCGAGCATTAAAGCGGGCAACATGAGCGGTTTGATGCTCCAAAAAGAGAAGAAAAGCGAGTCATGGTCTTAATCGAACGAAGTGTAGAGGCACCCGGACCCCTTAGCATAGCCGCAAAGAGTCCGGGCCGGGCCGACCTCGGGGAGGCCTTGTAGGCGTGCGGACCTCAAAGAGGCCTCAAATCATCAATGGCTAGTATCCGAGGATACCCATTAGGATCTTGAGAGGTGCATCCGTCGGGGACAGCCCTAGGGGTCCCCTTAAACAAAGGGGAAATCCTCACTTAAATCCCGGTACCGAAACACGTTAAGCCTAACCATGCGTGGTGACTAACCATGCGGGACACGGCCCACGGGGGACTCCGACGGCCCATCGGGGCGGCCCACATAAGGATCCCCTCGAAACGGACTCGCCTCGTTCGAGGCCGCACGCCCCCCTTCGGGCGGGCATCGCCCCGCTCGAGGGGCAGCACTTCCCTCGAGCGGGTTTCGCCTCGCTCGAGGGTACGTCCCGCCCTCGGCCGGGGTCCGCCACGCTCGAGGGTACCCCTCACGCGTGCGCCGGCCCCGTACACGGGCATTTAACGCCCTGACGCCGCGGACGGCGCCATCATGCGCCGGGGGCTCGCACCCCGTGCCGCCGCACCAACTCCCCGGGGGAGGAGCCCATCCCCGCCCTCGTGGGAGGGTACGGTGCAGTGCGGCCGGTGTCAGTCCCGTGACACCGCGCGCACGCCCCGGTACGGCTAACGCGCCGAGCCCTCGAAAAGGGGGCCGGCGCACCCTCGATGTACTTTCTTGTGACCCTACAGGGTTAGGTGGAGGCGCTAGGCCGGTGGACTGCCATCCCCGCCACTGTAACGGCGTGGCCGCCGTACCCGTGCATGCAGGCGCACGCCGGACCCTGTAGCAACGACTTCAGCCCCGTGAGGCGCGTCGGGAAGGAACGCCGTTCTGCCAACTCCTGTGCGCCGTACGGGCCTGCGTCAGCACCTCCCTCGAGCCTATCAGAGGACATCACCGCCATCCGCTGCTCTCCTACCCTCGAATCGCCACTGTTCGGGTACAAGTCAGGCCATGATGACCAGATCGCTGCAAGGATCGCCCGGACGGCCGCCCCCTCTACACCGTAGCACGTCGCACTTCTCCACATAGCTAGATAGCGCGGCGCGCATGTAACCCGCTGCCCCCTTGATCTATAAAAGGGGAGGCGAACCCCCAGCCGCAGGGGGGGACGGAAAAACGGAGAGACGAGAACACTTCACACGCCGTGCACTCACTCTCTTATTCTCCCACAACATCTTCAGCCACTCTTCCAGGGACTTGGAAGCCACGCTTCCTCTCCCGCCTTGCTTGTACTTGCCCCACTACAAGCACCCCCGGTGCTAAGTAATATAGTGCCACGAGCACACCCCTGCTGGACGTACGGCCCCCTCGGCCGGAACCAGGATAAAACCTTGTGCCATTTGTTACTTAGCATCGACCATCGAGGGATAGACCTAGGCGCTATCTACTGGTTAGTGTCGGGACCATATTCCGCACCGACAGTTGGCGCCCACCGTGGGGCAAACGAGCGCCTAAGGTCATTTCGCCAACTCCCTCCATGGTGATCCGCACTGAGTACCGTGCTACACGTTACTGCATGGGTAGCTCGGACCCCCTTCCCGCCGGGTTCGAGATCCGCTTCGGGGACCTGAACTTTCGGGCCACGGGGAACGGCTATCGATGCGCCTCACTAACCGTGAGGAACTCCGCGCGCGGCGTCGGGCCGGGTCCGCCTCGGACCCCCGCCGCACGCACGACTCCGCGCGAGCGCCCGCAGCACGGAGGCCGCGGGTCCGTCAACGCCACAACGCCGTCGTCGCTCGGGACAACGCTCGCGCCGGGCGCGGTCCCGAGCGGCGGCAGGCCGAGCGCGCCGCCGCCCCGCCGCGGTGTGCCGACCACAACGACCGCCTCCACCCCCGGCGAGACAGGCGCGTAGTCTCCGGACCGCGCATCCCCATCGGGCTGCGTGGCGCCACGACGGCCTACAACGCCAACGTCAACACGACGATGCGCAGGGTTCCACCTGGCCGCCACGTCTTCGTCGCCAGGGACCCCGGCACCTCAGCAGCAGATGAGTCATCCCTGGGCTCCGTCGACACGATGCCACCCGCCAACCGCCACGGATATGCGGAGTGGGACTTCTCCGGCGTGCCGGACCCAGTCGCGTTCCGGCGTTTCCTCGACGCCGCGGACTGCGGTTCGGCCGCTCCGACGACTCCGGCACGGAAGCTACGACCCCACGCGGGAGTGTTGCGCCTTCATCACCAACGACCCGGCCAACGCAGCAGGCGCGGTGGGCGCCGGAGACGGGGGAAGTCACGCCCGCCCCCGGGGATCGCCGTGCGCCCGGCCGCGGGGCCAAGCGCTCCCGTTGGGGCCGACGTCGACGCACGACCGGCCCAAGCCCGCGAGCTCGAGGCCAAGGCGGCGGAAGAGTACCGAACGGTGCGGTTACTCCGCGCCTCAATGGCGGGGGAGGCTTCGCGCGTGGCGAACGCGCGCGGGAGCCGGGCCGGCGGGGTCCGCGACCGCATCAACACCACCCCCAACGTCGGAAACGCGGAAGTACCCCCACGGGCGAGCCGAAGCTCGTCGCCGCCGCGACGCCGCCGCGGGCTATGCCGCGCACCCTCGACCCCCGAGGCTCGAGACATGCACCGCGAGGTGCAAACTCTCATCGAGCAAGCGGCCGTCCGGCAGGCCGAAAGCTCGGCCTCACGCATCCGCCAACGGGGGGGGGATGCACGGGGCGATGAAGCCGCACCGGGGAGGAGAACCCTCGGTGCACGCGGGGGGGGACCCGGCGGGGCATCCCACCGAGCAAGGGCGCACGCCGGCCGAGGAGCGACTCCTCGACACGCGCGGGGCACTAGATGGCGACGCTCGCAACGTCATCAACGCCGGCGCACCAGGCAAGGCGGACGCGCGAGCGACAAGGGGCTACCACCCTCGACGGGGTGGGCACTACGACGGCGGCGAGGACCGCTCCCCGACGCCGGAGCCCCCGGCACTCGCGTGTTCGGCCGGGAGATCCGAACGGCGGCGTTCCCACAACGCTTCCGCCAACCCTCGACGATCGTTAAGTACAACGGGGAGACGGACCCCCGTGTCCGACTCAACGACTACCGCTTGGCCTGCCAGCTGGGCGGGGCCACTAACGATGAGGTCATCATCCGCAACTTGCCCCTGCATCTGGGCGACGCGGCCCGGACATGGCTCGAGCACTTGCCCGCCAGCCAGATCCATAACTGGGACGACCTAGTCCACACGTTCGTGGGCAACTTCCAGGGCACATACGTGCGCCCTGGGAACTCTTGGGACCTGCGCTCCTGCACGCAGAAGCCCGGCGAGTCGCTGCGGGACTTCATACGGCGCTTCTCCAAGCGCTGCACGGAGCTCCCCAGCGTGGCGCAGTCCGAAATCGTGCATGCCTTCCTCGAGGGCACCACGTGCCGGGATCTCGTACGGGAGCTGGGACGCAGCCCGCCTGCGGACTCCAACGAGCTGTTCGACATCGCCACCAGCTTCGCCTCCGGGGAGGAGGCCGTGGGGGCGATCTTCGACGGCAAAAAGGGCAAACGCTCTGAGGACGCGCCCGCGGAGGGCAGCAAGCCCAAGGAGCCGCGCCGCAACGACAAGCGGGGCAACAAGGGAAAAAGCCACGCCGCGAGGCGCGCGAGCGGGGGGCGCGACGGCGGCAATGCCGAGGCCCTCGCCGTCGACCCGGCTCGATGGGGCCCTCGACCGGCCCCTCGAGGCCGGGAGTGTTCGACGACATGCCGAAGAAGCCATGTCCCTACCACAAGACCCCGGTGCAACACACCCTTGAGCAAGGCGACATGCTCAAGAAGTTCTATGGCCGCGCCGCCACGAAGGAGGCGAGAGGCCAAGAAAGACGGGGGCGATGGCGATGCCGGCGGCTTCCCCGCCGTCGAAAATGTGTTCCTCATCTTTGGGGGACCCACCGTCGACATGTCGACCGGCGCCGCAAGAAAGAGCGACACGAAGTCCTCGCCGCGGAGAGGGCACCTCCGGCCTTCCTCAATTGGTCGGAGGACGTCATCACCTTTAGCCGGGAAGACCACCCGAATCGCATCCCCAACCCGGGCCGGTACCCACCGGCGGTCGATCCCATCATTGGGAACGCCGGGTTCTCAAAGGTCCTTATGGACGGAGGCGGTAGCATCAACATCCTCTTCGTGCATACATTGCGCCCGATGGGGATCGGGCGGGACCGGTCGCGGCCCGGCACGAAGCCGTTCCACGGCATCGCGCCGGCAAGCGGTGTTCGGCCCCTCGGGCGGATCGACCCGCCGGTCCGGTTTGGCACCCCTGAGAACTTCCGCAAGGAAATCCTCACCTTCGAGGTGGTGGGGTTCAAAGGGGCCTACCATGCCATCCTTGGGCGACCATGTTACGCCAAGTTCATGGCGGTCCCCAACTACACCTACCTGAAGATGAAGATGCCCGGCCCAAACGGCGTCATCACCGTCGGGTCGTCCATCGAGCACACATTCGACTGCGACGTCGAGTGCGTGGAACATGCAGAAGCACTGGCGCTGGATGAAGCGCTGGTAAACACGCTGGAGAAGATGGTCAACGAGGACCTCAACTCCGCCGCCAAGCACGTCGGCGCCTTCGAGGCAGCAGAGCAGACCAAGGGGGTCCCCCTCGACCCCTCAGCCCCCGAGGGCAAGACGTTGAGGGTCAGCTCGACCCTCGACCCAAAATAGGAAGCAGTGCTCGTCGACTTCCTCCGCGCCAACGCCGACATCTTCGCGTGGAGCCCCTCGGACATGCCAGGCATCCCGAGGGAAGTCGCCGAGCACTCCCTTGACATCTCGCCAAACGCCCGCGCCGTGCGGCACCGGCCGCACCGCTTCGACGAGGAGCGGCGACGGGCAATCGGAGCGGAGCTGCGGAAGCTCCTCGAGGCCGGATTCATCAAGGAAGTATTCCACCCTACGTGGCTAGCCAATCCTGTGCTTGTAAAGAAGAAAAATGGGAAGTGGCGGATGTGTGTAGACTATACCAGTCTTAATAAAGCATGTCCCAAAGTTCCTTTTCCTCTGCCACGCATAGATCAAATCGTTGACTCAAGCTGCGCGGGTGCGAAGCGCTCTGTTTCCTTGACGCTTATTCCGAATATCACCGCATTAAGATGAAAGAGTCCGACCAGCTCGCGACCTCGTTCATACACCGTTCGGGACGTTCGCTACGTCACGATGCCATTTGGCCTCGAAACGCGGGTGCAACATACCGGCGGCGCATGCGGCACGTTTTTGGGGATCACATCGGCCGGACGGTCGAAGCATACGTGGACGACATCGTCGTGAAGACCGAGGAAGGCGGACGACCCGGTTGGCGACCTTGGCGTCGCGTTCGACCGCCTACGGGCCAATGGGGTCAAGTTAAACCCCGAAAAGTGTGTCTTTGGAGTGTCGCGAGGCATGCTCCTGGGATACATTGTCTCCCGGGCGGGGAATCGAGGCCAACCCCCGAAAAGGTCGCGGCCCTCGGACGAATGGGGCCGATCCGGGACCTCAAAGGGGTACGAAGGTGTTGGGATGCCTTGCCGCCTTGAGCCACTTCATCTCGCGGCTCGGTGAGAAGGGTCCGCCCCTCTACCGCTTACTCAAGAAGCACGAGCGTTTCTCCTAGACCACCGAGGCCCAAGATGCGCTTGACAAGGCGAAGGCGTCCCCGACGCACGCCCGATTCTCACGCCGCCACAGGACGGCGAACCCCTGCAGCTCTACGTGGCCGCGACCACCCAGGTGGTAAGCGCCGTGATCGTTGTGGAGCGCACGGAGGAAGGGCACGCCCTGCCTGTGCAGCGGCCAGTCTACTACATCAGCGAGGTCCTCTCGAACACGAAGACGCGCTACCCCCAGGTCCAGAAGCTGCTATACGCAGTAGTCCTCGCGCGGCGCAAGCTCCGCCACTACTTCGAGGCCCACCCCGTCACGGTGGTTTCTTCCTTTCCGCTAGGAGAAATCATCCGCAACCCCGACGCCGCGGGAAGGATCGCTAAATGGTCCGTGGAGCCGATGGGCGAAACGCTAGCCTACGCCCTGCGCAAGGCCATCAAATCGCAAATCTCGGCGGACTTCGTCGCCGAGTGGACAGACACGCGGTACCGCCGCCCCCACAAATCCGGGCGAGTGCTGGACTGCGTTCTTCGATGGCTCGGTGATGAAAACGGGAGCGAGGCGCGGGCACGGCTCTTCGTGTCACCCCTAGGGGAGCACATGCGCTACGCGGTGCGCCTCCACTTCCCCGCGTCCAACAATATGGGCGAGTACGAGGCCCTGCTCGCGGCCTCAAAATCGCCATTGAGTTGGGCGTCAAGCGCCTCGACGTGCGCGGGGACTCGCGGCTCGTGATCGATCAAGTCATGAAGAACGCGAGGCCGCCATGATGACAAGATGGAGGCCTACCGCAAGGCCGTGCGGGCCCTCGAGGACAAGTTCTACGGCATCGAGCTCAACCATGTGCCCCGAAGGTACAACGAAGAGGCGGACGAACTCGCCAAGATCGCGTCGGGCGGATACCGTCCCCCCCGAACGTTTTCGCGTGTGACATCGCTCAACCCTCGGTCGCCTTCGAGCCCTACCCCTCGAACCACAACGAACCCTCGGGGGCTCCCTCGAATCCAGCGGGTGCGGAGCCCATGGACGAGGACCCCTCGAACGAGGCGTACGTGCTCTCCCTCCTCGAGGGATACGGCTCCCACGAGACTGACGCAATGGACATCGAGCCGGCTCCCGTCCAGGCGGACTGGCGGGAGAAATACAATGCCTGGATCGCTCGAGGGGAACTCCCCGCAGATCGGGCCGCGGCTAGGCGCATCGCTAGGATGGCTAAATCTTTTGCCCTCATCGACGGCGAGCTGTACAAGCGCGCCGCCTCCGGCATCTTACAGCGGTGCGTGCCCATTCCCGAGGGGCGCGAGCTCCTACGGGACATCCATGCAGGGATCTGTGGCCACCATGCCGCACCCCGCACCCTCGTCGGCAACGCGTTCCGCCAAGGCTTTTACTGGCCTACCGCGGTCGCGGACGCCAGCGAAATCGTACGCACCTGCGAAGGGTGCCAGTTCTACGCCCGCAAGTCCAACTTGCCCGCCCACGCCCTACAGACCATCCTTGTCACATGGCCGTTCGCCGTGTGGGGGCTGGACATCGTCGGGCCCCTGCGGAAGGCGCCCGGGGGCTTCACCCACTTGTTGGTCGCGATCGACAAATTCTCCAAATGGGTGGAGGTGCGCCCCATCACGAACCTAAGGGCTGAGCAGGAGGTGACATTTTTCACAGATATCGTCTACCGCTTTTGAGTGCCAAACTCCATCATCACAGACAACGGGTCCCAGTTTACGGGCCGGAAGTTCTTGGAGTTCTGCGACAAATTCCACATCCGTGTGGATTGGGCAGCTGTGGCGCACCCGCAGACCAACGGCCAAGTGGAACGTGCCAATGGCATGATCTTACAAGGCCTCAAGCCAAGAATTTTCGACCAGTTGAACAAATCTGGGCGAAAATGGCTCCAAGAACTACCAGCGGTCGTGTGGAGCCTAAGGACCACCCCAAGCAGAGCCACCGGGTTCACCCCATTTTTTCTAGTCCACGGCGCGGAGGCCGTCCTCCCCACGGATTTGGAATACGGGTCGCCCAAGGTTCGAGGCTACGACGAGGATGCTAACCAGCGAGCCCGCGAGGACTCGCTGGACCAGCTGGACGAGGCACGCCTCGTAGCCTTAATGCATTCCGCGAGGTATCAACAGTCTCTAAGACGCTACCAAGCACGCAAGATACGTCGACAAGATTTTAGCGAGGGGGATCTGGTCCTAAGGCTGCGCCAAGATAACCGAGGGCGCCACAAGCTATCGCCCCCATGGGAGGGACCCTACGTCGTGGTGAAGGTACTCAAGCCGGGCACATACAAGCTGGCCAACGAGGACGGTGAAGAGCTCACCAACGCTTGGAACATCCAACAGCTACGTCGCTTCTACCCTTAGCTAGGATTTCCAAGTATTTTTGTTGTAAAAACCACACGGCCAACGCCCCAGTTGGTTGCAGCTATGTAAAAGCTTCAAGCTCAATAAAAAGGATAACTCGGCTTTCCCCTGAAACCCAAGTTACCCTCGGGGGCTACTGCGGGGGACACCCTCCCCCAAAATGGTCCCATTTTTTCGCGCAAAAAACGCAACAACCCACACGCGCTAAGTTTGTTTCCTACTTCAACCTCGAGCCACGATTCGAACAGGGCGCAGGCGGCACAACGGAAGGAGCGTGCGAGCCAGAGATAGCCTACGCCGTGTGGCTATGGCCCTTCTCTCTCGCCTCCAACCCAGCGGGCCCCCTGCGAAAATCGAACTTCCCTAACTAGAGTCTACTCAGGAAGAAGGAGAAACAAAAAGCGTGATAAACAAACAACTTCATTTACGCGGACCGCTTATGTTCATGAAACAACTTGTTTGTTTACAAAAGGCCACGAGGCCCGAATTCTGATACACATAAACAAAAAATGGGCCTAGCGCCCAGCGCTTTCAGGCGGGAGGAGCAGCAGCATCGGCGACGTCCGGGAAGAGGAATTCTTCGAAGGCCTCGGCGAGCGACCCGGCGGCATCGGCAGCGAGCGCATCCATACGCTCCATGGCCACCTCGTCCTCAACGCCCTCGGGAACGATGTACCCCTCCGCCGGCACCTCGAAGTTTACCTCATAGTGGGATCGCACCACTCCGAGGGCCTTACGGACGCCCAGCTGCGGCGCCGGTGCATCCGCTCGGTGACGTGGCCACCAAGGGCGCGCGGGCGGGCCGGCCGGTGAGCTGCCGGCCCGGGCCTCGCCCTCCTCGACGGAGAGGCGGGTCTCGAGGGCCGCATCGCGCGGCTCCGCAACTCTGCTCGGAGGAGTTGTAAGAGGCTGCGAGCCGCCTCGGCCGCTCCGCCGCGTGCCCCGGAGCGGTGCGCAAGCACTGGGAACACCAAGGCAAGGGATAAATCAGAAAAAAAGGGAATGCGAAGTTCCCAATCGAAAATCCAATAAGACAAGAGTCAGATTGTGGCTCACCTTCGACTTGCTTCTTCTCCATCTCGAGGTCGCGGCGCACGGCCTCGACCGTCAGCTCGAGGCGCTTGACGGTCTCACCCTGCTCCTGGAGGGCCATCTCCTGGTTTGCGCTCGCAATGCTGAGCACAACGACCTCGCCCTCAGCCTTGGAGAGCTTGGCGTCCCGATCCGCCAAGGACTTCCGCGTCACCTCGTGGGCGGCGCGCTCCTGCTCCAGCGCTGCACGGGCATCGGTGAGGGCGGCCTGCTCCTGCTGGAGCCGCTCCTCAGCCCCTTGGCGGGCGGTGCTCTCTTGCAGGAGCCGCTCCTCAGCGGTGACGAGGGCCGCGGCCTTGGCGTCAAGGGCGGCCTTCAGGTCGTCGGCCTCCTTGGCCCGCCGCTCCCGGCTCGCGCGCCCGCTCCTCGGCCGGCGGCGCGTTGCTCCTGCGCCCCCTCGAGCGACGTGCGGAGCTCCGGGTTTCGGCACGAGCGGTGGCCACCTCCGCCTCTCGGTTGGCGGCCGGCGTCCGCGTCTTCTCTAGGTCCGCGCGCGCATTCCACGGCGCCTCGTCACGATCGACGAGGGGCTCGCGCGGACCCGCTCGAGGCTCGAACGCCGCGGGGCACCCCGTCCCGAGCTCTCCCGGGAGCTCGTCGCACCACGCCATCGCCCGATACGCCGGCCAATCGTCGGCGTCCGAGAGCGTCGGCAAGCGCGTCGAAGGCGCCGCACCGCTCCCGGAGCTGGTGAACCTCGGCGTTCAACCGGTCGAAGGCGTCGTACTTGTCATGGGCACGACGCTCGAGCTCCGGCAATCACAGAATCGAAGCCCGTAAGCGCCAAGACTTGAACGCAGCGTACGAAAACGAAAGGGGAAAAGGACGAGCAACCATGGCTCACCTGGAAGACGAGCCGGGCCGGGCCGCCATGGACCCGCGGCGCCTCGTTCGGCGCGCGGTTGAGCGTGGCGCCGTGGCTCGGAGCTCGCCCCGAGCTCTTGCTCCCCCCCGGCGTCGGCGAACGCGGGGGGGATCCTCGACGACCCCCTCCACCGGGCGGGGGCGGCCGGCGTGGGAGGACGAGGCCTCGGCACCATGTCCTCGACCGCCCACCACCATGTGACCCTCGTGCCGCCTCACGAGGGCCCCCTCCCCGGGGCTCGGGGAAGTTCGTGGGCCGGCCGGCCCAGCGATTCCACCGGGCGGCGGAGAGTCGTCGGGACCTCCACCACCTCCGCCCGAAGATCGCCGGCGGGCGCGGTCGCTTGCGCCGCCTCCGCCGGCACCTCCATTTGCGCCTCCGTGGCCACGGGCGCCCGTCGTGGCGCCGTGGCCGCCACCTCCGGCCGTACCGCCGCATCCATGGGCGCCCCCGCGGGGCGCGCGCCGCTCCACCTCCTCCACGGCGGCGGCCCCCGCGGGGCGCGCCTCCTCCCCTGCCACCGCCGCGGCCGTGTCTCCGTGACGGCCGGCGGCGGCCGCTCCTCGGCGACCGCCGGCCGCGCCCGCGGCGGGGCGATCCGACGGCCGAGGCCTCGGGGCCCGGCCGCACCTTGCGAGCTCGCGCCCGCCGTCGTGCTTGTCCCCGGGCGCGACGCCCTTGACGAGCGCCGCCGGGTGGGGATCGATGCATCCGTCCTCGGCACCTTGGGCGGTGCAAGGGGAGGGACGGTTGGCACCACCCTGTGCGGGCACGGACGAAGGTTAGGGCACCTAATCATCGACAAATCAAAGCAAACGAAAAAGGACGGGCTCCTTACCTCGAAGAGGAAAAGGCCCGTTTCCTTTCCTCGAGGCCTCGGCGGGTGAGGCCGGCGCGCACCTGCCACGCCCGCCGTAGCGCCTCCCGACGGCGCCGGCGTATGCGCGAGCACGCCCGCCCGTGCGCGGGCGCGGCCGACGCCGCGCCTCCCGAAGGCGCCGCCGCACGCGGGGGCACGCTCGCCCCGCGTGCGGACACGCCGGCCGTCGCGCCCCCGACGATGGTGCCGCGCGTGCGGGCACGCTCGCCCCGCGCGCGAGGCACACTTGACGCGCGCACCGGCGCGCTCGCCGCGCGCGCCTCCGTGGCGCGCGCCGGCACCTCCGCGGCGCGCGCCGCCCCCGATGTCGATTGCCGGCGGCGGACGCCGGTGCGCCCGACCCGGGCGAAGCCGCCCTTGTCGCCGGCGGCGGCGGCGGCGACGGGGACGCGAGGGCGCCACCGTCGAGAGGGGCCCTCCCCCTCGGCCTCTTCCTCCTCGTCCTCCTCCGAGGATGAAGGCTCCTCGATCTCCCGGGGAGGAGAGCCCCGGCTCCTCGCGCCGCCGGTACTCCGCGGCCCGCCGGTCGCGGCGCGCTTGACGTCGCCTCGCGTGCTCCCTCTTGCGCGCCGCCCGCTCTGCTGGCTGGCTGGCTGCGCCGCCGCCCGGCCCGGCGCGCGGGGAGTCGGGGGTAGGCGGGACGGACTTGGCGATGGTGAAGGTCACCAGCTGTACACGGAAGCAACAAAGGCACATCGGGAGGCAAAGGCAACGTTAAAAACCTCGAAATCAAGAACCACACTCACCAACGGGCCGGTGGGGAGCATCTCGATGTCCCACGGGGTCCGACCCGCGGGCGGCGGCGCCGAGTGTCGACGGCGCTCCGCGCCGGGTGAGCGCGTACGGCCGCTCGAGGGGCGTCGGGAGCATCCGCGACCTCGCCAGGTCGACGGGATTGGCCGCCTCTCGTCATCTCGAAGATGCGGAGGCGGCCTCTCCATCAACGGCACGATCCGCCGGTGATGAAGGAAGGCGAGGACGCCCATCGCGTTCAGCCCCATCTTCGCCAGGCGCTGCAGCGCGGCCAGGACCGACTCCCGCCGCCTCCCGTCTTTGGGCGTGGACACCCCGTAGCCCCGGGGAGGCAGGCCTCTCCTTGAACACCGGCCGGTGTAGGGGGGAAGGCCGGGCTCGGCGTTGCGCAGATAAAACCATCCCCGCTCCCAGCCGGCGTTGTTCGTCGTCATGGTGCAGGGGATGTAGACGTCCTTGAATTGCCCCCGCAGGGCAAGCGACATCCCGCCGGCGCGCATCGCGCGGCGGGTCCTTGGCTCCGTCGTGGGCTGCGTGATGAGCTCCGCGCGGAAAAAGGTGTACCCGAGCTCCCAATTGGCGGGATCCCCGGTACCCCTTCGCAGACGCCCACGAATGTGGCCGCCTGCGAGATCGCGTTGGGGGCGAAGTTGTGCAGCTCCACCCCGTAGTAGTAGCACATCGCCCGCATGAAGGTGCTCGCCGGCGCGGTGAAGCCCCGCTCGTGGTAGCGGATGAAGCTCACCACGTAGCCCTCCGGTGGGTTGGGCTCGTGGTCCGCAGCCGGTGGCACGATCCCTCCGCCGGACGTCCGTCTTCGTTGGCCGCCACTGGCCGGCGGCGACCGGCTCGCCCGGCGCCAACCGCGTCACCGTGGACCTCTCCCGGGCGTACGGCTCCAAGATCGTGAGGGGGAAGGCGTGGCGGCGCCATGAGGAAGCACTAAGGGATGCGAGGACGGAGAACGAGAAATGGAAGGAAAGCTCTAGTGGCGACACCGCGCGGTGGCGGGAGCTAGGCGAAGACGAAGGGGGCGGGGGGAGCGAAAATGGTGAGATGCCAAGGTAAAAAACCGCCGTCTCCTCCTCCCCGCGGCTTTATAAGCCAACGGGCGAGCTCTCGGAGCGGGCGCCCCGCTAGCATTAACTTGCGGGGAATCTTTCCATCGCGTCGACGAGCGGGCCCCACCACGAACGCCGAGGCCACGTCATTGCGGGCGGACCATCATTACGGCAAAGACCGGCGACAACCGAGGCAAAGCGGTCACGTCCCCCGCCGCGCCGCCCACTACGCGCGCGCGCGCGGCGCGCCCGAAAAGGCGCGCCCGCGTCGCAAACCCGCGGCCACGACCGCGAGGCACTTAAACGCCGGGTCCCTTGCCAAGCAAGGAGAACCCTCGAGCGGGGCAAGCCCCCGCTCGAAACAAAAGCGACCCTCGATGGGATATCGGCGTGAGAAGGTCGCCGGGACCTGCTCGATGTAGAGCGGCAACCGCGAGCACCCATGCCACGTGAAACCCTCGAGCGGCACGGGCCCTCGGCCCCGGACAAAAGCGACCCTCGATGGGATATCGGCGTGAGAAGGTCGCCGGGGAACGCTCGATGTAGACCGAGGCAACCGCGGGCACCCATGCCACGTAAAACCCTCGAGTGGCACGAGCCCTTGGCTCAAGATGACGTCAACCCTCGATGGGACATCGACGTGAGAAGGTCGCCGGGACCTGCTCGGTGTAGAGCGGGCAACCGCGGGCACCCATGCCACGCAAAACCCTCGAGCGGAGCGAGCCCTCGGCTCGGACAATGTCAACCCTCTAAAAGAAGGCACATGCGGCGTGCTACCAACCGGCACCTCGAGGGCCGGCTCGCCCCGGACCCCTCGATGGCCGCAAACGTGAAAAGACGGGGCCGCCCGGGCGCCACCCCCGCACGGCCCCTGCGATCGAGAGGTTCGAAGCCGGCCCTCGACGGGGTTCGAACGGGCGCCACGGATCGCGAGTTAGGGACGACGAGGGCACGCGCATTCGAGCCGTTCCTCGAGCCCGTCGGCTCGAGGGTGCCCCACATGTCGTGTTCGAGAGCCGGCGAGGGCGGCCTAGCCGGGGGATCCCACCGAGGGAGAGCTTCCGCGCCCTCGGTCCCTAGCGAACGGGACCGAGCCCCACCCTAGCAAACCCACGCAAGCGCTTCCATGGACGTGTCTCGGACCGCGCGCCTACCCTTATCGAACGGGGCATGGGCGTCCACTTGAACCACCCGCTACCGGCTCGAAGAGGAATCGGCAATTCGCGACCCGCTCGATGGGAGTTGCGAAACCTCACCCTCCGTCCCGCGGAGGGACGGCGAGGGCGCGTTAAAAAACAAGTCGTCGGGCTCTACCCGATCGCCTCGAACGGGCCAAGGCTCGGGGGCTTGACGCACGGCTACACCTCCTTGAAACCGCACCCGCCCGAGACGGTGACGGCGGAGCGTGCACCCCGGCCGGGGCTGAAACACCGCCGATGCCGGTTGGCATATGTGCCACGCCTCTCGACCAAAGTTCTCGCGGTTAACCCCTGCCCGGAGAGAACTCACACTCCTTCGGGGCTTCGGGGGCTAGACCCGCGGGTCGGCCGACGCGGCCCCACGGAAAGCGTTCGCAAACAAGGAGGGAAGAACGTCCTATCGGTAGGTTCCGGCATGCGCGGGAGCCTCAATGGCAAACCCGCGAGATGCTCGGGGGCTACGTCGGGGACGACCCTAGGGGTCCCCTTAAACAAAGGGGAAATCCTCACTTAAATCCCGTATCGAAACACGTTAAGCCTAACCATGCGGGTGACTAACCATGCGGGACACGGCCCACACGGACTCCGACGGCCCATCGGGGCGGCCCACATAAGGATCCCCTCGAAACGGACTCCGCCTCGTTCGAGGCCGCACGCCCCCCTTCGGGCGGGCATCGCCCGCTCGAGGGGGCGGCACTTCCCTCGAGCGGGTTTCGCCTCGCTCGAGGGTACGTCCCGCCCTCGGCCGGGGTCCGCCACGCTCGAGGGTACCCCTCACGCGTGCGCCGGCCCCGTACACGGGCATTTAACGCCACGGCGCCGCGGGGCCGGCGCCATCATGCGCCGGGGCTCGCACCCGGTGCCGCCGCACCAACTCCCCGGGGAGGAGCCCATCCCCGCCCGCGTGGGAGGGGTACGGTACGGTGCGGCCGGTGTCGGTCCCGTGACACCGCGCGCACGCCACGGTACGGCTAACGCGCCGAGCCCTCGAAAAGGGGGCCGGCGCACCCTCGATGTACTTTCTTGTGACCCTACGGGGTTGGGTGGAGGCGCTAGGCCGGTGGACGCCATCCCCGCCACCGACCAACGGCGTGGCCGCCGTGCCGTGCATGCGGGCGCACGGCCCGGACCCCGTAGCAACGACTTCGGCCCCGTGAGGGCGCGTCCGGGAAGGAACGCCGTTCTGCCAACTCCTGTGCGCCGTACGGGCCTGCGTCAGCACCTCCCTCGAGCCTATCAGAGGACATCACCGCCATCCGCTGCTCTCCTACCCTCGAATCACCCTCTGTTCGGGTACAAGTCAGGCCATGATGACCAGATCGCTGCAAGGATCGCCCGGACGGCCGCCCACTCTACACCGTAGCACGTCGCACTTCTCCACATAGCTAGATAGCGCGGCGCGCATGTAACCCGCTGCCCCCTTGATCTATAAAAGGGGAGGCGAACCCCCAGCCGCAGGGGGGACGGAAAAACGGAGAGACGAGAACACTTCACACGCCGTGCACTCACTCTCTTATTCTCCCACGACATCTTCAGCCACTCTTCCAGGGACTTGGAAGCCACGCTTCCTCTCCCGCCTTGCTTGTACTTGCCCCACTACAAGCACCCCCGGTGCTAAGTAATATAGTGCCACGAGCACACCCCTGCTGGACGTACGGCCCCCTCGGCCGGAACCAGGATAAAACCTTGTGCCATTTGTTACTTAGCATCGACCATCGAGGGATAGACCTAGGCGCTATCTGCGGTTAGTGTCGGGACCATATTCCGCAGCGACGGCATCGAATGAAGAAGTCGTCGATGATGCTATAGCCGAAGTTGCGATGTCCGGGGTCGGTCGACGATGAAGCCATAGAAAAATGTTGATCTTGAAAGCATGGAGTGTAGAGACATCCGGATATCCTGCATGGCCGCAAGGAGTCTAGCAAAGCCACTCGAGGCATGTTGACCTCGGGAAGGTCTCAAATCTATAGCGCCCAAGCACCCCGAAGTACTTGGCAAGGTCGTTGGCGTGTACCCCACGGGGAGGCCTTCATTCCCGATGTAAAACCCCGGGGAGGTCTTCGGGCGGCGAAGGCAACGACGAGCCGTAAGAGAGGTCTAGCGACCCGACGAGGACGACGATGGAGCCGAGAGGAGGGGACGACAACGGAGCCGAGAGGATGGTCGAGCGACCGACGAAGACGACGATGGAGGCTGGAGGGAGGTCGAGCAACTCGACGAAGACGACGACGAAGCGGAGGGAGGTCTAGTGACCGACGAGAGTGATGACGGGGCCGAGAGGGAGGTCTAGCGACACGACGAATACGACGACGGAGAGCCGGAGGAAGGTCTAGCGACCTGACGAAGTCAACGCCGAAGCTGCGGGGAGGTCAATGGACCCCGACGAAGGCGATGCGAGCAAAGAGCTGGTCCCTGTAAAATAAAATAAATACCAGGTCGGTGTATCAATCCGTCGAATGTAATGAAAACATAGCTTGAGCTAAGTATGTAGAAGTTGAATAATGTTAACCGGAGCTGACATTCTTGTGCTATATCTTGTTTGAAAAAGGGCATTCCACTTATCGTGCCAAACATGCATTATGCGGACTCGAATGCTCTGAAGCTGCAAAGTGTTTCACTCATCTACAATGCTCAGCAGGGAGACTTAGATGTAGCCGACGCACGAGGTGGGGCCTAGGACCCAGGGTTTGCAACCTAATAATATCGAATACTGATAACGAGAGTCAAGCAGTTATAGAAAAAACACACAAGAAGTAGGACCGGCGACCCTTAGATTAGCATGGCCAAGCCCTCGAGCATGTCGAGGGGGAGGGGAACATAGCACAAGATAAAAGATTTGAACCCTCGGGTGCGGCGACCTACGTGTTGGCATTGCCAAGCCCCCGAGCATGTCGAGGGTGAGGGATCCGAAGAGTAAAAAAAATCATGTAGAGCCGAAATAAATCAAAGCTGTCAAAATATTTAATTAAAACTGGCACTTATCTGGTGCATGAAGTCGAGGTTGTTGCTGAGTTGTCGAACTCTAGACGTCGAGGTCGGCCATGAGCTGTTGACGAAGCCCATGTCATCAGGTCGGGACGATCCACGGAGCTGGTCGCATGAGCAACGTTGCGTGGCATCGTTACTGTCGTGGGATCATATGTAGTCGCTGTCGCGTCCGTGAAGGAAACTGTGTTGTGCACGATCCAGTACGCAAGGAACCTGCAGTCCGACCTGCGTACCAAAGCTACTCAAGCCATCCAGAAAATTTACGTTAGCTGATTGAACCGCTAATAAAGGAAATTAAAAAGAATTAGGAAAGGTAGATTCTCCCGTATGTAAGGAATCGGATGCCCGTTAGCCTAAGAGGGGGGAGGGGGTGAATTAGGCAACTTAAAACCTTAACCTATGGCTTCACTAATTTTGCGCAAAGGTAAACTAGAACATACTATCTATATGTGCAACTACGGTTGTTCTAGTGTGAAACTCCCATCCCAAAAGAAGGTTTGCAACCTATAGCCAATCCTAGCATGATACTACTCTAGGAATGTAGAGGCAAGCAAAGATTGCAAGAGAGTAAATGCGGAAACGTAAAGGGGATGAGAGGAAGCAAACTCTTGACACGCGATTTATCCCGTGGTATCGGTAGGCACTAAGCCACCCCTAGTCCACGTTGTTGAAGCACTCACACAAGAGTATTGCTTCCCGGTCACCAAGTCTCTCCCAAGAGCACCACTTGACTCGCCACAAAGGCTAGCCACTTAGGCACTTGTCAAGCTCCCTTGGTCACCTTGATGCCGCCTCCACTAAGGAGCTTCTCCACCAAGGAAGGGGGTCTCCACGTCCCCCGCACAAAGTGTCCTCGCCGCTCCACACCAAGCCGGAGGGTCGATGACGATTGCCGGTGAGCCACTTAGGCCCCAAGGCTTCCGGCGAACCTTGTACAACTTGATTCACTCAAGAATCACCTCACAAGATTGGCACAACCTTGCACTCACTCAGCTCTAAGCTAAGCCTAGCACTAAGCACATACACAAAGCATATGCAAGTCTAAGGATGAGCAATTAAGCACTTGGATGGATTGGATATGATCTTGAATGTGTCTTGAACTCCTCTGCACTTCCACACAATCCAGCAACCTCAAATGAGTGAGTGGAGGGGGGTATAAATAGCCCAAGGCATCAAACTAGCCGTTGGCTAACGTCCACTGAAAAAGGTACCGTCGGATGATCCGACGCTATGCTTTTCCGGGCGTCGGTTCATCCGGAGCCCCTCCCACGTCACGTAGCCGTTGAGGTTCTCTGCGACACAACCGCTCCGACGCTATGCTCCGACGCTACGTCGGATCATCCCGTGTCGAAGGCCTCGCGTCCGGGTCGGTGCGTTAGCTTCTAACGGACCGTCGGATCGGCCGACGCTATGCCTTGACCAAGGCGTCGGATCATCCGGTCTTTGAAGGCTTCGTCTTGGCGCGTCTCGTCTTGATTCAAGGCGAGCGTCGGATAGACCGACGGGGTCCCCACTTAGACCGTCGGATCATCGGTGCTCTCGTCTTCCTTGCTCTTCCTCCGCAACTCGTCCGACGCATGTAGAAATTGGACCGTCGGTTCATCCGACGGTACCTAGGGTTTCACCCCGTGTACCAACTCGTCCGAGACGATTGCACCGACGCTTGTATTCGAGGGACCGTCGGTTCATCCGACGGTGTCTTTTCTTTTCCTTTTCTTGCTCGGTTTTGACCCTAGAAAAATAGACTATCTTCTCAATTTGGCATATGGTTTTCTTGCATCCTTGGGACCTAGAAGTGTCTACAAAGACATGCTAGACAATGAGGTTAGTCCCAATGATCATGTTGTCATGAATCACCAAAATCAAACTCCGAACTAATGGCATGTGAGGCCATGTTCGCTACACCGTATGTCATGTGGATGAATTTTTCCCGGCCGCATGCGGATTGATTTGGCCTTGACCGCGCACTCTCGGATGCTCAAGGCCCGATGTCAACCTTGATGCGTGCACCACGTTGATGTAGTCGAAGCATTTGTCGGGTGGGTGGGGAAAGCAAAAAAAATTTACGGCGCGTTGTACGTAGAACGAAGACGTCAACCTTGCGACTACATCGGAGGGTAGCGACGAGCGGGGTCCCGCGCGAGATATCCTTCGTGTCGTCGCCGAAGATGATCACCGAAGCGAACCGTCATCGCGCTACACGTAGAGCTCGCGATCACCCCTACCACGGCGCCAGCGTCGGATGGTGAGATTAGACATCCCACGGGGGTGTTAATCCCCGTGGTTTATTTGTTCGGCGAGGAGATCGGGAGATAAAAACGCGATGATTATGCTAGCATAGCACACGAAATCACGGCGAGACACAAGGACAAGGCAATTTTATCTGTGGTTCGGGCCTCGGAGAGTAAAACCCTACGTCCGGTTCTTGATTGTATTACTTCGATCGTGGCGGGATTACATGGTCGTGGTGTCAATGGCCGCTCTGCCCAAGAGGGCACCCTTGCCCGCCTTATATTGGGGGACGGACAAGGTCGGTAGGCGGAGTCCACGTCGGGTACAACGGGGAAACCTATCTCTAGTCAATTACAATATGGAAGACTTATCCGGCCGCCTTAATCCGTCCGACGAGCCGCCTTGTCTTGCATGCCAAGCTGTCTTCTCGTTTGGACAAGGTCGTTTGGGGAATCTTCTAGAAGGTCTTCAAGAGGTCGTGTGGGCCACCAACTAGGTCGGTTGGTCCCACTAACGGAGTTAGCGGGTCTTCCGGTAGGCCGGACCTACTTGTCGGGGACGACCGTGAGCTCGGTCGGTGGGGACCCGGGGGTACCCATGTCTTACACAACTTAAGTGCTAGGGGTAGTGTGGTCTTTTGCCCGGCCGGAGGGGACTTATATATATTAGCTCTAGGGTTTCCGGGCAAACCATCCATCGGGACGGCTTCTCATTTCCTTAATCTCTTGGGTTAGATTTTTCCTCCATTTGTAAAGAATCGACCTGCGAGTGAATGGAAGCTTCATGGTTGCGTCGATTCTCGGTTTGTAGCTCGTTGGATTTTCATGTCTTTTTCGAGTTATTTCGTCGGTTTTTCATGCGCGGCTTGTTCTTTTGATTACGAGGTGTTTGGGCTCGGATTTGTTGGTGTGAATCATGGATAGTTGCTTCGTGCATCTTTGTGCTTGATCTTGATCCCCCAAACTCCAAGTTGGGCCTTCGATCGAAGGCGGTTGGAACCTAGGTTTTTGGTTGAGTTCGGTGGCGATTCGATTCCCGGCATTCTAATTCGTTTGAGGACCCAAGTTTTGGGGCATAGCATCCACTAGGGATGCTTCACACCTTCCCCAAATCTTTCCTCAAGAGCTCAATCCGTTTCGAGAGATCCATGGACGGGTAGGAGAGGTTGTGCTCGCGGTTTGGAGCTCGAGCGGCGCTCTGTTCGGGCACGGCGGACGATCCGCCTATAGGCCGCGGACAGTCCGCGCGGAGCTTTTTGGCCTAGGGTTCTTCGTGTTCGTCACGTGTTCTTTAGCGTCTTCATTTCGATCTGTTTGGCCAACTTGTTTCTAGCCGAGAGGGGTTTGTCGGACCGTCCGCGTAGGTGTAGCGGACCGTCGGTGTGTGGGCCGGACCGTCCGCCCCGGTGGCCGCGGACCGTCCGTGCGGCACCGATTGCTCGCGGATCGTCCGAGGACACGGTACGGACCGTCCGCGTGTTGGGGTGCTCGTCCGGTCGTTCGTTGCGATCAGCGGACGGTCCGCCCATGGGTAGCGGACCGTCCGCCCCGAGCTCGCGGACCGTCCGCCCGCACTACGCGGGATCGCTAAGTCCTTTACTTCTTGAGTTTTGCTTCGCTTTGGGATCGTTTGGGGTTTGCTCTTAGGGTTGGTAGGTCCACTTTGTGACTACGTGACTTTGGCAAACTTGTGTGGGAATCCTTGGTTGTGAATTTGGGATATAGGCCGAGTTCTCTCTTTGGAGAAGAATTTTTATTGGCTCCCATTCACTCCCCCCCCCCCCTCGGTCGCCTAATCGGTCCTTCATCCACAACCATCTCTTTAAATTTAACCAAGCCTTTCTTCCTCTAAGCACGGTTTGTGTGCTTTAGTGATCCATGAGAATCGATCTCTATCGTCTAGTACGTTCTTTTAAAGCTTCTCTTTTGATTGGTGCTTTGTTCTTAGTATGCTTGTTTGTTTGCTTTGTATGCTTGTGTCGATGATTGATGCGAGTAGAATGAATGTGTTTCGAGAAGCTTTGAAGAGCATGAAGGTGAAGATATTCCGAGCAACAACATTACTGCGGTTAAAGGCAAGTGTGTCCTTGTTCTTTTGTCCCAATAACTTTATTAATCACTATTGCATTTGCCTTGCATTAATCTTGATGGGTTCCTACTAATGCTAATGACTAGTATTCTTTTTACCATTGCCTTGTATAGTAGGGTTGCATAATTAATTTGATGGTAGATGTTGCTTAGCTTGCTCAACTGGTTGGTAATAATCAACGTGGTTACTCTCTTATATTCTATGTTCCTTTACGGTAATTTTAATACAAGATCATATGCTTAATCGGAACATGGAGAACCACCCGGGAAAACCGTACAACCACAAGGCACATGGCTCTGCCTTGGTTGAATAACTAGAGACTTTAGTGTTGTAGCAACCTTACCGAAAGGGACAAATGGGGAGGCGTTGACGTAGTTTAGACTCGCTCTAGTAGGGAGTTGGGCTTTTCTAAGACACGGTACCTACTAGGGGACTTTATGCTCGCTTCGTCCCGAAACGTAGTGGGTTGTTGCTCATTGAAAGAACTTCGTAAAGGCCTCGTAGCGTCCCTATGCGGTCACACCTCGGTAGTGTGGTATGATGCTTGGTCGCATCGCATGGTTGGGTTTAAAGTTCCTAGAGCTTTTACGCGACTTGTGGGTAAAGATGTACAACCTCGCAGGTGTGTAAAACTAATCGATTAGCCGTGCTCACGATCAAGAGCGGCTCTGGACCCTCACATGATAATTGAACTTGACGATGGACTTAAATCGTGCTCTCTAGTTATGCTTGCCATATTCTTATGGTGCATCTTACCTTTATGCTTAATGTGGGTTGGTATATACTTATACTTTATTAGTAATCGAGTACTAATAAAACTTGACCAACTAAAAGTGCTAAATGCTTATAGATCAGTCCACTATAAAGCCTTTGCATTCATCCTTTCCCCACACTTGCTGAGTTCGATAAGTGCTCACCATTGCTATAAACAATGTTGCTCGGAAGGAGGAAGCTACTATGGAGTTTGTTGAAGATCTTGCTAAGTGCTAGGCGTACGCAACCCCCCGATCGCCCGTGATGTTGGAGCCTTCGTTTCCGGGATTAAGCGTAATACTCGATAATCTTTCGCTTTCTTTATGTGATCTTGTTTACGTATACACTTATATGTCACTATATGCATGAAACTTGATCATGGCATGCATATAGTTATGCACTTGGTTTTCTTTGGAAAAACAAGTGTGACACTTGGCCGGATACGGGGCTGCATGGAGGAAGCTCGTCTCGGTGGGATCGAGGCCGGACCGGGGCGGCGGCGGCGACGACGACGGATGGCGGCGGGGCGGCGGGCTGGTCGGCGCGGCATGCTTGTGGCGGCCACCCGCGTGACGCGGGCTTCGGCGGCGACGGTGGTGCGACGTCGAGCCGGCTGTCGGCGGGCGGCGGAGCACGGGGCCCTCGGTGCTGGCGGGTCCGTCCGACGGTGCCGGTGTGACGCCCCGGATTTTTAATTAGCATCATTATTGCTAATGGCGGATCGGCCGAATCAAACTTGCCGACAATGGTCAAACCACGGTCAACCTAGGTCATCACCTCGAAAATCTCATCAACAATCCCTAATGACCCTCTTGATCAATTCAACACACACTTGAGGTCAAACCTTGGTCGGCGGCACGGACAAACCCTACTTAAACCCTAATGTCTTTGAACGTCCTCGGAACTTTTGTCGTGTTCTCCAAATTTCGCCTAAGGACTTCAAATTCTCCCAATATAAAAGTTGTCCAGTTTTTTAGGAACACAACTTTCGTGTTGGGTGGCATTTGCAACTTGAAGTGGAAGTTGGTGCAAAAGCTCGATCAACGCCGGCAGCCTCCGTTCACCGGAATCGAGTGGCATTCAAAGTTTGGCATCAGTTTATGCAAAATCCATTTGCCCAAAACACCTATGAGCCTTTGTAAAAGTTGTAGAGGGTAGTGAGATCTATAACTTGGGTATAATCACCTTGGGTCACTTTAGTTCAAATTTTCAAAGTTATTTGCGATCAAACAGTGGTAGTCGGAATGAAATAACGTCGGAACGCGACGTCGCGCCGCGCCACCGCGTTCCCACGTTCCGGAGCGCCGCGCCGCGCCGTATGCCGTCGTACGCACGCCGAGGCGGGCCCGAGACCATCGGTCTGTGCGCCACACCCGGCGTGACATCACCCTCGGCCACGTGTTGTGCCCTCACTCGCCCGCCCGGCCGCATCGCCGTGCCCTCACTCGCCGCGACCTCCCCGCCGCGCGCGCCGCCGAGGCCGCCGTCGTACCACGGCACGATTCCCCCGGTCCCTTCGCCACGAAGCAAGCAAGAGCTCGCCTATAAAAGGCCTTCAAGTGTTCGTCGTGTGCGCCGCACCCCCCGCCGCTCGTCGAGCGCCGCCGGCTCCATTGTCGTCATCTACACCGAGCTCCGTCTTCCGCTTGCAACCACAACCCCCCCACCCCAACCGCTTGAACCCCTCCCCTAGGATATGTAGCATCTCTCAGCGTCGCGCATTGCCTTGGCTGCGCAGTCTCGTTGCCGGAGCAGAGCCCCCAGTGGCCACTGCCGCCGGGCGCTGCCGAGCCCCCTCACTGGCGACTTCCCTGCCCCAACTCCGGTCACCAGCAAGTCCTAGGTGAGCATGTGGTCGAGCCCCGCCACCTCCCCGGCCGAGAGCGCCACCGGCCTCGCCGAATTCCGGCCGGCCGCGCCGCCTCCCTTGCCCGAGGACCCAATTGCAAGGATTGATTTCTTTCCAGGGCCTTTTGTGTGAACCAGGGGCACATTTGTAAAGAATCAAAAGTTTCCAGGGACCTCAGTGTAAAACCGCAACTTCAATAGTGAACCCTTTCAGCTGAATCTTGTAAAATCTGTAGAAACTTTTATAAAAATCAGAAAAAATGCAAACCTAATTTTGTTGGATTCCTGGTGAACAACTCTATAACTTTTGTAAAGCATGTCCATAGTTTTTCCTAATAGCTTTGGCATGAAAAAAAGAAAACTGAAAAACCTAGATCTGTTGTATCTCAAAATATAGAAGTCCTCTGTATCTGAATTTTGGATATGTTGTGTGTTATGCCATGCCTAGCTCCTGTACCGAAAATTACGGAAAGTTACTGAGTAAATCGTTTTATATGATTTACTTTGCATTTATGCAGAATCTGTCCTAATGATTTTTGTAGATAAAAATTATTCGATTTTTGTAGATAAAAATAATTAGATTTATGTGCCCAACTTCTTCATGTTGTCTTTTTATGTCAAAATGCACCTCTAGTGAATTAATCACAATTTTATAATTGTCAGAATATTTATTCTTGAAATATGCTTGATTTTCTTTATAAGCATAAGTCAAGATCTATTATGGTTCTAGGTGCATACATTGCTTTCCTAGCTTAGTTTTAGGCCAGAGTACAGGTTTGAGAAAGTTGGAACCATTTTGATGTGTAATTATTTTTATATGCATTTATCATGTTTTGGTAACTAGCTTTTGTTATTTCGGCATAATTAATTTCATAGCTCCCCTAAGTGTGCATGTGGGTTCAGTTGCTTTGTGTAGGTGTGTACTGATTGATAAACCCTTCCACTTAATTTTATAAATTAATTTTATGAATAAAAGCTATGAAAGCAATTCAAAGCTTAATGTTAAGTAAATGAGAAATCACCAACCACACCCCTCATAACTATATGTGTGTAATGTAAATCACTTAAGAAGATAAAGACCAACCCATTGCTATCTGTGGAATTTAAATTAATTTACTTACATAAATATGTACACAGTCACCATCAAAAAGAATAAATAATAAAGAACCGCATATTGTTCCTTTTTGGAAGAGTATGTTGAATGTATTCTTATCTAATTGAATGTGGTCAACCATGCACCCCATGGTTGTAATTTGTTGTTTGTAATTAATTAAATTAAAAATTGTCAATCAAATCTTGCATTTGCATCCTCGTGTAGATCTTCCCGACGGTAGATATACGCTCGTGCCGGAAGGAGGAGACGAAGGTGCGACAAAGAGCTACGGACGTGGACGTAGCTCAAGACTCCGGACCAAAGTCCGGCGGGGCCTAAGGCCAAGCCGCCGCGATGGCAAGCCCTGAATCATTAACCCTGTCATTAAAGTTATGCAATTATCCTTGCTATGTTTGTGCATTTACATTTCAGGAGTTGAATTGAAAACCTAGTTGCATGATCCATAGGTACCTATGCTCTATCACTAGTATACTAGGTCGATAGCTGTCATGCTATAGGACCGGTACAAGTCGAGTGATGTTCGTCATTCACGAGAATAGGTTCTTATGTTGGAATCATAAGATCTTGATAAATGGATTGCTCATGTGGTAAGAGCATGGGATTTGGGCTCCGGTCCAGTGGCTTTCGTGGGCTAAGCTTTTGAACGTACTAAGCACTTATCGGGAATGGGACCGGTAAGCCTAGTACTTTAATGAGACGGTGCGGGAACGGACCCTTACTAATCTTGAGTATTCACCTACCGGCTAGCTACGGGGAAGGGGGTACCGTGTGAAGCGGGTGCCTCACGGGGTATGCCGGCTAACCTTATACCCGGGATCGTAAGCTTTGATCCCAAAGCGAGGATTTTTGGAAACCGCCTAGATGGTTGTCCTCGCGAGGGCACCCTACCGTGTGTTTAGGTTTACCTTGCAAGGTTTAAATCAATCGATTGTCGGCCTCTCACTGTTATCTGAGACTATTTAATTAACTAGCCATGATATCCCGTAAGGATGCAATTTGGTGAATATTGTTGTATGAATTAATTGCTTGTACAATTCTTGATTGAATTAGTTGGCACACTCAGAAATGGTAATCAACTAGAACTTGTGCTAAAATATTGAAAGTAAGGACATACTCTTTGTTGCTTTTCAGCAAAAGAACTCCACCGGCCAAAAAGTCTCTCATGTCTAGAGTTTGGTGATGTAATTATCACCCGACGGTTAAGTCTTGCTGAGTATTAGTATACTCAGTCTTGCTTTAAAACTGTTGTTGCATGTGTTGTTGACTGCGTGGGTGACGACAAGTGATGGCATCACGGATGGCCTCCTGTGATGTTCACCGTTGCGCTAGTTTATTTATTTCCGCTGTTTTCAAACTCTGAATCTTACTTCATGTCATGAACAAAGTTTTGTAATAATTAAACCCTTAGGGGTAATTTGGTTTTAAATTGTGTTTGTACTTTGGACTCGCCTTCGCATAAGTTTTAATGCATATGTTCGATCCTCTGTGTGAATTCCAAGTGATTTACCGGGTGTTAACCCAGCAACTAACGACAAGATGATACTTTATTGTTGCCTAATGACCAAAGTGGATTGGTTTTAGGTGATAGTACGATATTTTCTTGGGTGGGTTGTCACAGCCAGGGTCATCTCGGGCCTCTCCGAGCTCTTCCATGAATGGAGTTGGTGGCGGTCGGGTTGCTCAGATCTGCGGAGTCGTGGCCTACTCATGGTGGGTGGCGGCGCGGGCGGTGATGGCTCGCTGTCAGGTAGCGGTTCTCGGGGCCTACCTTAACCAGACTAAGTGCTGGGGAACGATTTAGTCTCTGGTGATTGTTCCCGAAGGGAGTTCAAAGGTGGCGTGTGGGAGACGTTGGCTTCGACCAGCGTCGCGTTCCCGTGTGTGGGTTTTTCTCGGGTCCGAAGTGCAAGGGAGGTCCGTCAGTGGACTGCGCGGTGGCGGTGGCGGTTGGCGGCTGTTGCGGGTTGCTTTCTTCGTCGTCACCCCCGTGGGATGGGGTGGGCCTCACCGGTCTGTGTCGGGGGCGGTGAGCTGAGCAGGGTGTCACGACTCTCGTGTCTTTCGTTGGGGTGGGGTCGAGGGGAGCCTAAGTGCTCGCCCCCTCACAATACCACTACGGCTAGAGTTGTGGTTCATCTTGCTCGTCGTCGCCGAGCCGGCATTCAACGGAGCTTCAGACGAAAGTCTATCCCGGCGCTGGTGTCGGGGTCAGCTACGACGGCGTCTTCGGATGTCGTGAACCTCCTTGGAGGTGTTGGTTGTGAGGCTCTCTACTTGGTCTTTGATTTTCCAGGTGCAAACCTTTCTCTGGCTGGCCGGAGGGGCGACGACGGTGGCTTCGGCGTCGTTTACTTCTTGGAGGTGTCGTCTTTGAAATCAAATGATCAGCTTCAATTATGGAGGAACAGTTTGGGAAGCGGAAGGAGGTTTGATTGGTGCATGGGCGGAGATGAAGATTGAAGCTTAGTCTTCCTTTTTCTTTTTTCTTGTGCTTTTTTCTTCCTGTTTCTTGGTTTACCTCGGTCGGTGTGAGGTTTAGAGTATATGTACTCTGTTGTCGTGTTACCATTGGGTCCGTGCCTCCGAGAACTGCTGCATAGCGGGATCCATTTGTACTGGGCCGGGGTGCTCTTCCTGCTGGTTGATCAACACCTGTTCCCGACCTGGTGTTCACCATCCGAGTGTTAGGGACATTATTTTAGATGATTGTACCAAGGGTTAAACTCAGGAAGATAAGATAGCAATGATATTCAGATAAGACAGATTCTGTTGACTCCAAACAATCAGGCATTGCTCTCTGTACGAGTAACCAAAAATTATGTATTTTGGACTGATAAAAGGTAATGAAATTACGGAACTACTCCAACTGGAATCACCTCAATCGGAGTTGTGTAGCTCTGGTTATAAAATAAACAAGTCAGGTAGGTCGGCAGTGTTTAACAGATTCGTGAGGCTGTAATGTTTTAGTCATAACTCTCTGGTTTTCCATCCAAATATTCTGAATTTTTCACAAAAAATCAGTCACGAAATTCTTGAACTTTTCCAATTGGTTTTACTGCAATCGGAGTTCTGTCGCCCGAGATAAAATTAAAACAGTACTGCTGACTCAGAAAACTGTGCGAACAGATTTTTGGGATCTCGAATTTTCATTAAGGGAAAACTTAAGGGACAAAAAGATTAAGATAGATAACTGATTGAGACTGAAAGATAACCCCCACAAACTTACTACTAAACCAATGTCGTTGTGGTCATCACTCCACAACACATTGCACTCAACCAAAAATCCAACTCATACATTAAGCACAAAATCAAGCATTCAACCACACCTCTAAACTAAACACACTTTACCGATCGTCTACTAGCGATTACAAGAAATCCTATCCTTAATCTTAGACCTAAGGACTATCTTCTGCCATGGCATCTGTGCGAGCGTAAGGGGAGTCGTAGTGTGGCCTCTTGGGTGATGGGGAGGTACATCCTTCGTGGCTTCATGGGCTTCTAGCTGCTCCTGTTCAAAAGTGCGGCTTCCAAGGCACGCCTCGCGTCTCCGAGTGAAAATCTCTGTTGTGCTGCATATAGTGTGTTGTTGGCATCATCCAATGCGGTGTTCACGGCTGCAAGTAGACTCCGGACATTGTTGAGCGTCCCTTCATAGGTGGTCTTGCCGGGGCGATGTAAGTCTTGGCTTCCCCACTTGCTCTGAAAGGTGTGTAACGGCAGTGGGTATCCTCCAACCTGTCACGCTCCTTGTGAGAGAGCACATAGAGCGCCCTCCGAGCTGACTCTGCTATCCCAGCATCCATAGTAGTCCTGTGAGCCACGTCATGATGCTTGGACACCTCCTTCACTCCACGGCATGGAATGTACTCCTCCAAGATGGCAGCAACCTCCCAATGGGGTTCGAACCACGGATGAGTCCACAACTCACAATGGTAGACAGGGGCCTTATCATAGCCTAGGCGAAGTACCATTGCTCTCAGGTGGTCTGCCATGGGAATGCCTACTCCATCAGCTCTGTAGTGGTACACTTCCCAGATCGCTTCCACCTCTTCCTCCTCTTGCTCTTGTTCTTCCATCTCTTGATCTGAGTGATCCTCATCTTCTTCTGGCGCTTGCTCCTCTAGGTTGGGTTGTTCAGCTAGCTCATCCTCCTCTGGGATCATCTCCTCCGGATCTTCCTCATCGTCAGGCACCATGATAAGGTTAGGGAAAACCACAGGTGCAGGCTCCATCTCAATCTCCTCATCTGTATCTCCATCATGTAAATCATGGTATTGTTCTGTGGAGCATGCGATGGACTGCTCCACCGAGAAGTCTCCAAGCTACGAACCATCCGTAGTGTAGTGCGGAATGAGAAAGATGGTAAGGCAAAAAGGACAAGAGCTAAAGCAAGCACAAGGTAAAGAATGCGGACGGCTCAAGAGCGAAGCAAAAAGGCAAGAGTAAGGTTAGTAAGAATAAAAGCAAGCATGTGTAAGAAAGCTTCTATGAGTATAAAATCCTTAATTCGACCATTTCTATCTAGGCTAGCGTTCCTACGGTCAACACGGCTACGGTACCACTCTGTCACACCCGGTTTTAAAGGCAAAACCTAATGCATTGATCACGTGTGCGCCGGGATCGAGTTACACACACGCTTAGACATTATGAATACCAAAATCGGTGCCACACGAATAAAGAGTTATTACAAACCATAGTCTTAAACAAAACTTAAATAAACGAGTTCTCGCGACGGACAAAATGCCTCCACGAGCGGCGGCGAAGACTACGCACACCTAGAACTCCCGGAAATCTCCTGGAATATCTTCAAAGTTCTCCCAGTCCGAGCGGCAAATCCGGGTATTGTAGATGCAAGAGAATAAACAAGCGTGAGCACATATCGTACTCGGCAAGGGAAAACAACATAACATGCAAGGCCATATGGTGGATGGCTAAGGTTCAAGCTCTTTAGCATTTTAGTTGGTCCAGTTTTATTAGCAACCCGATTACTAAAGGTGTAAGTTCATACCAACCGAATTAATAAGATGTAAACATCATAAGTAAAGAATAAAACAGCAATTAAACATTAAAGTTCCATAATTTAATCATGTGAGTGTCCGGGCCGCTCTTGACCGTGAGCACGGCTAATCGATTAGTTTAACACTGCGAGAGGTTGTACATCTTTACCCACAAGCGGCGTAAAAGCTCCGAAGAACTTTGGACCCAACCATGCGGTGTTTGCAAGACACCATATCACACTTCCGAGGTGTGATTGCATAGGGACGCTACATGGCCTTTACAAAGGTTCCCTAGCAAGTTATGACCCACAAGGTCCGGATCGATTAGCAAGGTATAAAGTCCCCTAGCGAGGTCGATACCCCACCATAAAAAGAATAACTCACCCAACCCCCGCTAGAGCGAGTCCATACCCCACGGTACGGTCGATCCCTTGTCCTTATCGGGTAAGACCATCCCAAGCTAAAGTTCCTAATTATTCAGCCAAGACCATTGCCCATTAGTTCTTGTGGTTGTCTTGTTTTCTGGGTGGTTCTCCATGTTCCGATTATCATATTAAAGTAGTCTTGTAAAGTAAAAGGTCATAAACGGAACATGAAATAACAAGAAGGTAACCAAGTAGATTAATACCAAAACCCTGTTTAGCATACTAAGCAATAACTACCACAAGATTAATTTAATTCCCGGTATCAAGGTAAAGGTAGTCAAAAGCTAGGCATGATCCTTAATAGGTTCCCATCAAATTAATGCAAGCGAAAAGTAAAAACAGTGAATTTAAATGCATGTTATGTAGGACAAGCGGGCATGCATCAAGGAATACTTGCCTTCAACAAAGCCTTGCTGCTCAAACTCTTGCACGACTTGATCTTCAAATCCCTCGAACGAATCGCTCTCTACGGTCCACAATCATCACATACAAGCATACAATAGGAATAAATAAGAAACAGTCACCAAACAGATCAAACAGATCTAAACATTAGCATAAAACTAATCTACGCTTCGAGACGAACGCGTGGACATAAAGAACGCTAAAATCGGAGCTAAAACGACTAAGTTATGGCTTCGGGAAGGTTTAGGGACTAATGCGAAGATTTGGAAAGGTTTTGGGCTAAAATAAAGAAAAAGGACTAAGCTGTAAGAAAACTCATAAGGTGGGAGGGTATTTTTGTAAATAAAGAAAACTCGGGGGCTTTTCCGCAAAATTGCCGGGGCGGCGACGGGTTTGACCGGCGACTCGGGTTGACCCGATCTAGATCCGTTGGATCTAGATCTCACGGTTGCGGTTGCTTGCGGTGCGGTGGCTTGATTCGGCCACTAGATCACGATCCGGCGGCGGGGACTAGCGCAAGCGACGGGCGGCGGCGGACACAAGCCGGCGGCGGCGAGCGGCGGCGGCGGACTCGCCGGCGGGAACCCCAATCTAGGGTTTTCGGCCACGGTTTGGGACGCGGAGGGCGTCTAGGCGCGGCGCGCGAGCATGCGGAGCTAGCGGGGCCAACGGCCGCGGCGGAGATGCGGCGGAGCGGCGGGTCGACACGACGGCGCGGGGCGCGGACTCCGGCGACGGTGCTAGGGCGACGAGGTGCTCGGGTACGACGACGTGTAGCACGGGCGCGGCGCTCACCCCTCCTTGCACGGCTCGGAGCGGTTCCTTGGCGGCGGAAGGACGACGGCGGCGGGATTCGCGCGGCGGCGGCGGCGAGCTCGAAACGGCGGCGCGGCTAGGGTTTCGGCGGGCGCGGTGCAAGAGGCGGCGGCGCGGGCGTCTCGGTTGGGCGGTCCGGGGAGGCGGCGGCGGCTTAAATAGCCGGGGCGGGGGCTTCCTTGGCGTGCGGGTCACGCGGAGGAGGGAGCGTGCCGCGCTCGGACTCGGCGGCGGCGGAGTCGGGGGCGGAGCCGACGCGGGGACGGGGATGACAAGGGGGCCCCGGCGGTCGGCGGCGCGGGAGGCGCGGGGCACGGGCGGCCGCGGCGGGCCGGGGGCGGGCCGCCGGGCCGGCGGTGTTGCCGGGCCGCCTAGGCCTGGCGGGGCCGGAAGGCCGCGCGCGCGCGCGCGGCCGGGCCGCGCGGTGCGGGCCGGCCGCTCGTTATTCGGCTTGGGCTGGGCTAGAAGGGGAAAGGGGTAGGGGTTAAGGAGATAAGGTTTTGGGATTTTAGGGAAAGGCTTCAAGCCAAAAAGAATTCAAATTTGAATTTGAATTCCAGCAACCAAAAATAATGCTCCAGCATGTATGCAACAAATAATTCCTATATTTCATTAAATTTATTTTAGAAAAGTTTTAAATGCCTAAAATTAAATAAAACAACCTTATATTCCTTAAGCAAATAAATGGTTGCTAGCAAATTTTAATAAAGCCAAATTTTTAATAGAATTAGGGTGTTACAAATCCTACCCCCCTTAAGAAGAATCTCGTCCTCGAGATTCGGACAGATTGGGAAAAAGATCTGGAAATTCTGCTTTCAGCTCATCCTCTCTTTCCCAGGTTGCCTCATCCTCTGCGTGATTACTCCACTGTACTTTGCACATCTTAATCACACTATTCCTGGTGACCCTTGTCATTGTCTCCAATATCCGAATGGGGTGTTCAACGATAGTGAGATCCTCTTTCACGTTTAGATCGTCCAAGGGTAACGGCTCCTTGTCATGGGGACCAAAACCCTTCTTTAACTGAGAAATATGGAACACATCATGCACATCGGCTAGCCCGGACCGGCAACTCCAATCCGTAAGCCACTTCTCCCACTCTCTCAAGGATCTTGAAAGGTCCAATAAACCGAGGTGACAACTTTCCCCGAACTGCGAATCGACGCAAACCTCGATGGGTGACACCTTTAGGTACACATAATCGCCTTCCGAAAGACCACATCCCTTCTTTTGCCATCCGCATAACTTTTCCGTCTAGAGCGAGCAATCCTCAAATTTTCTCGATGATCCGAACTTGTTTCTCTGCTTCTCCGATGATATCTCGCTCCAAATAAGCGCCTTTCGCCCGTCTCACTCCAATATAACGGAGTTCTACACTTCCTTCCATACAGGGCCTCAAAGGGTGACATTTTGAGACTAGCTTGGTAGCTCGTTGTTGTAAGAGAACTCGGCATACGGCAAGCTCTTATCCCAACTACAACCATGCTTAAGCGCACGGGCTCTCGGCATGTCTTCTAGGATACGATTGGTTCTCTCCGTCCGTCCATCCGTCTATGGATGGTAAGCCGAGCTGAAATTTAGCTTAGTATCCGGAGATTCATGCAACTTCCCCCCGAAACGAGAAGTAACCGAGTACCTCTCGTCGACACGATCTTCTTTGGTACACCATGCAAACACACAATCCTGGACATGTATAGTTCTGCCAACTTAGCTCCTGTATAAGTAGTCTTTACCGGAATGAAGTGAGCTACCTTAGTCAAACGATCCACGATAACCCAAATCGAATCATAACCATCTCGGGTTCGGGGTAAACCCACTATGAAGTCCATTCCGATCTCTTCCCACTTCCACTCAGGCACCTTCAATGGTTGAAGCAAACCAGCGGGTCTCTGATGTTCAGCCTTAACCCGGTGGCAAGTGTCACACAAAGCCACATGAGCGGCCACGTCTCTCTTCGTACCGTACCACCAATACCTGCGCGAGATCCTGGTACATCTTAGTATGCGCCCGGATGGATAGAGTAAGGCGAGTCGTGAGCTTCTCTCAAGATCTTCTCTCCGAGATCTCTTGTCTACGGTACACACAACCGGTTCTTAAACCACACGGTTCCTTGCTCATCTTCTCGTGAAATACGGGGCTTCTCCTTGTTGCATACTCTCTTTAATCTTTTGTATTCCAAACATCCTCTAACCGCCACTTACGTATCTCTTGCTCCGAGTGTCTTGTACTTCCAAAGTTACTCCTTCGCATGCGCAACCACTTTCAAGTTGAGCCTTTCAAACTCTTTTACCCACTCGTCAGGAAACTGAATGGTCATAGCCATATTAGTGTGGCCTTTCCGACTCAAAGCATCAGCAACAGATTTGCTTTACCAGGATGATAGTGAATCTCTAGATCATAGTCCTTGATCAACTCTAACCAACGACGGTTGTCTTAGATTAAGATCCTTCGAGTGAAGATATACTTCGGACTCTTGTGATCGGTATAGATCCGACACTTAGTTCCCATAATGTAATGTCTCCAAATCTTCAATGCATGAACCACCGCCGCTAACTCAAGATCATGCGTAGGATAGTTCAACTCATGCTTCCTCAAGCGACGAGATGCATAGGCTATAACATGACCTTCTTGCATCAACACACATCCTAGACCTTGTCGAGATGCATCACAATATATGTCAAAGCTCTTTCGTAGATCGGGCATTACTAGAACGGGTGTTGTGGTTAACCGCTTCTTTAACTCTTCAAAGCGGATCGACATGCACTTGGTCCATTTGAATTCCCTATCCTTCTCTAGCAATGTAGTGAGAGGCTTCACAATCTGGAGAATCCTTCAATAAACCGACGATAGTAACCGGCGATTCCAAGGAAACTCCGGATCTCAGACACTGTACGAGGGACTTCCCACTTCAACACATCACTAACCTTGCTAGGATCCACTCCAATACCTCCGTTGGTGATGATATGACCTAGAAAAGACACTTCCTTGAGCCAGAATTCACACTTGTTGAACTTCGCATATAACTCATGCTCTCTCAGCTTCTGCAACACAAGCCTCAAATGCTCCTCATGGTCCTCCTCATTCTTGGAGTAGATCAGAATATCATCAATAAATACCACAACAAACTTGTCCAGATACTCCATAAAGATCTTGTTCATCAAGTACATAAAGTACGCGGGTCCATTGGTTAACCCAAAAGACATCACTGTGTACTCATAAAGTCCGTACCTGGTAGTAAAAGCTGTCTTAGGAATATACGAAGGCCTAATCTTTAGCGATGATAACCGGATCGCGGATCGATCTTAGAAAACACTTTAGCTCCTCTCATCCGATCAAACAAATCTTCAATACGTGGCGAGAGGATACTTGTTCTTGATGGTAACATCATTAAGAGACGTAATCAACACACATCCTCCGTGTGCCATCTTTCTTACCCACAAAGATAACGGGTGCTCCCCGGGGTGAGGAACTAGCACGAATGAACCCTTTACCCAATAATTCTTTAATCCGAGCTTTAAGTTCTTGTAACCGATCACTAGACATTCTATATGGGCGCTTAGAGATAGGAGCGTACCGGGTAAAAGATCAATAACGAACTCAACATCTCGGTCGGGGGGCATACCCGGCAACTCCTCGGGAAACACATCGGGATAATTGCACACTACTCGTATGTCTTCCAAGGCCGCTCCGTCAAGCTTATTCACGGCACCGGCATTCGATGGTGCGGGATCGCTGCAAACTCAAATCTTTCACCGAATTTGGACTTGTAAGAAGGATTGACCTCTTAGCACACTGAATCACCGCATCACACGCGGTCAACCATCCCATTCCCAATATCACATCGATCCCCTTTGAATCCAAGATTATAAGATTGGCACGGAAATCTCTGCCCACAATCTTGAGATGGACGTTATCACATTTATAGATAGCTTTCAATTCCCCCCAGGTGAGGTAACTAACATGTGGCGAGACATGGGACTGATAGGTAGATTATGTTGAGCTACAAGCGGGATGTAATGAAAGAATGGGATGCTCCGGAATCAAACAAAAGGCGAGGCGAGGAGTAGAGTTAACTAGAAACATACCGAGCACTACTCCGGGGTTCTCTGGGCGACTTCAGCATCAATGTGCATCGCCTTGCCTCGTGCATAGCTTTGTTTTCCCTTGTTAGTCTGCGGGGTTTGGCTCCCGCTCCTTGTCCGCTCGCCGGTTCCGTATAGGGGTGTGTGGAGGGTTCCTCTTTGGGCAAGCATTGGCATAGTGGCCAAGCTCTCCGCACTTGAAGCAAGTAGTGGTGGCGGGATTGGGCGGTGCCACGGTCCTTACGGGTGTGCCAAGCGGGGGCTCTCTGCGACTCCGCCGGGAAGGCCGGGCGGGGAGTCCGAGGAACGGGACGGCGAAACCGCCGAGCGGAGCGCCGGAACCGCCGAGCGGGGACGGCCGGGGCCGCTGCTGCCCAAAGTTTCCACCGGTCTGTCGGTGTTTTAGACCGAGCAAACCTACCAAGGGGTACCCGAGGTAGTAGATTGTGCGGTGGGGATCGTGATCGGGAGACCGAGAACTCGAAGGTATGCGCAAGGACACGGGACACAAGATTTATACGAGGTTCGGGCCGCCAAGGTGGCGAGCCCTACGTCCCGTTTGGGGGATCAGGTATGGCGCCCGCGCTTGGTGTTGGTTGTCCCCCGGAGGGATTGGGGATGTGCGGCTAGGTACCGGCCCTCCTTTATATAGTCCAGGGGGCGGGTTCCTAGTCGGTTACAAGGCAGGAGTCCTAGTAGGAGTACACGGATCGAGTCCTAGTAGGAGTACGGGGGAATTCTACCGGGAGTCCGTCTTCTACTATTCTTCCTTCCTTGCATGAGTACCGGGAGTATGCCCGACAAGCCCCGAGCACGTTGGAGTCGAGAGTAGTAGTTCGAGTAGTCTTGAAGCCTCTTCGAGTAGTTCTTGAGCGTCCTCGAGTACGCTTGGAGAAGTCTTCAATAATACTTGAGCTGCCGCGAGGCCGGAAGGTGGTCCGGCTCATTAGTCTTGAAAAAATTTGAATGATGGGTGTAGCATAGTAGCCCCCGAGCCTTGAAATGATTAGGTAATCAATCCAAGGGTCTTCGGTGTTCGTGAAAGCCATCATCCGAATACTCTTGCGGCGTGTAGCCCCCGAGATAAGAGAGCCATATGAGACACGTCGAGTAGTGATTGGTGAGAAGCCCCCGAGCTTGAGAGCGAGCGAAGCATCTTCGAAGTTATCTTCGAGTAGTATGTGAAATGCGGCCCCCGAGCCGGAGAGATTCCATGTAGCGAGGGTTGGCGTCGAGTCGTGGAGTTTGAGAAGTAGTCGTGCCGTCGGAGCGGACTTTAGTTGCGACCGAAGTCGACTTTAGATGCCGGCGAGAGCGGACTTTAGAATGCGACTTAAAAACCGAAGTCGACTTTGTGCCGCGCGGAGCGGACTTTGAGATGCGACTTGAAATCCGAAGTCGACTTTGTGCCGCGCGGAGCGGACCTTTGAGATGCGGCCGAAGAAGTCGACTTTGTGCCACGCGGGGTGGACTTTGATATGCGACTTTAGAAGTCGACTTTAGGATGCCGCGCGGAGCGGACTTTGATATGCGACTTTAGAAGTCGACTTTAGTTGCCGCGTAAAGCGGACTTTAGGTGCGCCTGCAGGTAGTCGACTTTGTGCCACGCGGGGTGGACTTAAGATGCAAAAAACGAAAAGCACTTTCCGGAAAGCCAAAGCGAATGAAAAATCAGAGAAAACGAGTAGTTTTGCCGCCGGAGCGGGCTTAAGATTGCGGCCGGAGTCGACTTGTGCCACCGGAGTGGGCTTAAGTACCTGAGCCATGGATTTCAGACCCAAGGTATGGTTGCCGCCGGAGCGGGCTTGAGTGCGACCGGAGTCGACTTGTGCCACCGGAGTGGGCTTAAGTACACGAGCCATGGATTTCGGACCCAAGGTACGATTGCCGCCGGAGCGGGCTTGTGCCACCGGAGTGGGCTTGAATGCGACCGTTAGCGTCGACTTGTGCCACGGAGTGGGCTTAAGTACACGAGCCATGGATTTCAGACCCAAGGTATGGTTGCCGCCGGAGCGGGCTTGAGTGCGACCGGAGTCGGCTTGTGTACCTGGGCCATGGATTTCAGACCCAAGGTACGGAGCGCGAGTACTTAGGGTACTTGGACCCATGGTACAGAGCGTGAAGACCACGTGCAGCTAGGTTCCATCGTCGCCAGGACCCGAGGGCCGCTTACAGCTAGGTTCCATCGAAGCTTACACACGTAGTATGCCATCGAAGCAGGCGAAGATGCGACCGGAGTCGACTTTAAGTTGCCGCACGGAGCGGACTTTAGAATGCGACTTTAGAAGTCGACTTTAGATTGCCGCGCGTAGCGGACTTTAGAAGCTGCCTCCTAGGGATAGCCCCAGGAGTTGATGAAGTAGACTCGTGGCGACTTGATTGATATACCCCAAGAGTAGTCGGCAGAGTGTAGCTCCCGTGAAAACCGCCGAGAAGCATACACAAATAAGTAGTCGGCAAGTTGTCCTACATGATGAGGAGAACAAGCCAAGAAAACGAGTAATCATTTAGATAAATGACTTAGCGTTGTCTGCACAGCGGAACTTGTTGATGAAGCCGTGGCGGTCGGCGATGGAGCCACCGGGGGTTGTTCTTTGGGCGACTAGTCGAGTTGATTCCGACTAGTTGTTGGGGGGCGTGAGCGCCGTTCTCGACTAGTTTGGAAAACTAGTCGAGATGAATGGTCGACGCGATGCGGCCGGGGAAGATGACGTCGTGGCGGCGCGCGGCGTACTCGAGCGAGAGCCGGAGTTGCCGCGAGACAAGTAGTCGCACCCCACGGCGTGGGCCGAGTAGAGCCGGCATGGCCGCAAGACGAAGTCGCGGCGCACGGAGTAGTCGATGACGAGACTGCGCGACGCGGAGTAGTCGACGATGACGAGCTTGCGCGAGGTGGAGTAGCCGACGACGAGCGGCGCGACGAGCTGCGTGACGAGCCGCGCGACGTGCCGAGGCACCCCGGACGCGCGGCGAAGACGAGGGTCGACGACGAGTAGTCGACGACGAGCGGCGCGACAAGCCGCGTGACGAGCCGCGCGACGTGCCGAGGCACCGGACGCGCGGCGAAGCCGGCGAGTCGACGACGAGCCCGGGCGAGGCGGAGTAGTCGACGACGAGCGGCGCGACAAGCCGCGTGACGAGCCGCGCGACGTGCCGAGGCACCGGACGCGCGGCGAAGCCGAAGTAGTCGACGACGACGAGTAGTCGACGACAAGCGGCGCGATAAGCCGCGTGACGAGCCGCGCGGCGTGCCGAGGCACCGGGACGCGGCGGAAGACGAAGTAGTCGACGACGACGAGTCCTGGCGAAGGCGGAGTAGTCGACGACGGCGCGCGACGAGCTGCGTGACGAGCCGCGCGACGTGCCGAGGCACACGGACGCGCGGCGAAGACGGGGGCCGACGACGAGTAGTCGACGCACGAGCGGCGCGACAAGCCGCGGATGACGGGTGCCGAGGCACCCGGGACGCGCGGGCGAGCCGAAGTAGTCGACGAGGCCGAGTAGTCGACGACAAAGCGGGGCGATAAGCGCGCGCGAGCGCGCGACGTGCCGAGGCACCCGGGACGCGCGGCGAAGACGAAGTAGTCGACGACGAGTGCGACGACAAGCGGCGCGATAAGCCGCGTGGACGAGCCGCGCGACGTGCCGAGGCACCCGGGACGCGCGGCGAAGACGAAGTAGTCGACGACGACGAGTAGTCGACGACAAGCGGCGCGATAAGCCGCGCGACGAGCCGCGCGACGTGCCGAGGCACCCGGACGCGCGGCGAAGACGAAGTAGTCGAGGACGACGAGCCCGGGCGAGGCGGAGTAGTCGACGACAGCGGGCGTGACGAGCCGCGTGACGAGCGCGCGACGTGCCGAGGCACCGGACGCGCGCGGGCGAAGACGGGCGGGGCCGACGACGAGTAGTCGACGACGAGCGGCGCGACAAGCCGCGGACGAGCCGCGCGACGTGCCGAGGCAAACCCGACGCGCGGCGAGCCGAAGTAGTCGACGACGACGAGTAGTCGACGACAAGCGGGGCGATAAGCCGCGTGACGAGCCGCGCGACGTGCCGAGGCACCCGGACGCGCGGCGAAGACGAAGTAGTCGACGACGACGGCGAGTAGTCGACGACAAGCGGCGCGATAAGCCGCGTGACGAGCCGCGTGACGTGCCGAGGCACCCGACGCACCGCGAAGACGAAGTAGTCGACGACAAGCGGCGCGACGAAGCCGCGCGACGAGCGCGCGCGACGTGCCGAGGCACCGGACGCGCGGCGAAGACGAAGTAGTCGACGACGACGAGCTCCGGGGCGAGGCGGAGAAGTCGACAACGAGCGGCGCGACGAGCCGCGTGACGAGCCGCGCGACGTGCCGAGGCACCCGGACGCGCGGCGAAGACGGCCGACGACGAGTAGTCGACGACGAGCGGCGCGACAAGCCGCGTGACGAGCCGCGCGACGTGCCGAGGCACCTCGGACGCGCGCGGCAAAGCCGAAGTAGTCGACGACGACGAGTAGTCGAGCGACAAGGCGGGGGCGATAAGCCGCGTGACGAGCCGCGCGACGTGCCGAGGCACCCCCACGCGCGCGCGAAGACGAAGTAGTCGACGACGACGAGTAGTCGACGACAAGAGGCGCGATAAGCCGCGTGGACGAGCCGCGCGACGTGCCGAGGCACCCGGACGCGCGGCGAAGACGAAGTAGTCGACGACGACGAGTAGTCGACGACAAGCGGCGCGATAAGCCGCGCGGCGAGCCGCGCGACATGCCGAGGCACCCGGACGCGCGGCGAAGACGAAGTAGTCGACGACGACGAGCCCGGGGCGAGGCGGAGTAGTCGACGACGAGCCGCATGACGAGCCGCGCGACGTGCCGAGGCACCCGGACGCGCGGCGAAGACGAAGTAGTCGACGACGAGCCCGGGCGAGGCGGGGGTAGTCGACGACGAGCGGCGCGACGAGCCGCGTGATGAGCCGCGCGACGTGCCGAGGCACCCGGACGCTCGGCGGAGGCAAAGTAGTCGACGACGACGAGCCCGGGCGAGGCGGAAGGAAGAATAGTAGGTTGAACGGGGTGTTCGGCGGTGGGTTGAAGCGCGGGCGAGACGCACTCCCAAACCGCCCGCAGCCGGCGGCCTTCCTCTTCTGCTCTCCGAGCTCCTTGCGCTTGTGCTCCAAGAGGATGGCGGCATCAACTAGCCGCCGAAAGTTAGGGAAAGGATATGACATCAGGGTACTTGCAGGTGAACCGACCAACCCATCCAGGAACAGCTCCTGCTTCTTCCTATCTTCGGCAACCTCCTCAGCTGCATAGCGAGATAGCTCAGTGAACTTGTCTCTATACTCAGCCACTGACATTCCTCCCTGCTTCAGAGAAAGGAACTCCTTCTTCTTGATCTTCATGACTCCAGAGGGTATGTGATGGCTCCTGAAGTTGGTGGTAAACTCCTCCCAAGTGATAGTGTCTGGGGCGGCATGAGCGGCAGAGTACGCATCCCACCAGGCGGCTGCGGATCCTTGAAGTCGTCCTGCAGCATACAGGACCTTCTCTCTGTCGTCACACTGACAGGTAGTGAGCATCTTCAGTATTGTCTTTAGCCAATCTTCAGCTTCTAGTGGATCAGCGGCGTGAGTAAACACAGGAGGGTGATGACTCATGAACTCCGGTGCTTGTTGCGAGGCGCGGGTGGCGGCACCGGTGGGTTGTTGACCTGGGCTTGCAAGTTTGTCACGGTGGTGGTCAAGTTACGGAGGAGGCCGGGTCCGTGCCTCCGGAACTGCTGCATAGTGGGATCCATTTGTACTTGGCTGGGGTGCTCTTCCTGCTGGTTGATCAACACCTGATCCCGACCTGGTGTTCACCATCGAGTGTTAGGGACATTATTTTAGATGATTGTACCAAGGGTTAAACTCGGTAAGATAAGATAGCAATGATATTCAGATAAGACAGATTCTGTTGACTCCAAACAATCAGGCATTGCTCTCTGTACGAGTAACCAAAAATTATGGATTTTGGACTGATAAAAGTTAATGAAATTACGGAACTACTCCAACTGGAATCACCTCAATCGGAGTTGTGTATCTCTGGTTATAAAATAAACAAGTCAGGTAGGTCGGCAGTGTTTAACAGATTCGTGAGGCTGTAATGTTTTAGTCATAACTCTCTGGTTTTCCATCCAAATATTCTGAATTTTTCACAGAAAATAAGTCACGAAATTCTTGAACTTTTCCAATTGCTTTTACTGCAATCGGAGTTCTGTAGCCCGAGATAAAATTAAAACAGTGCTGCTGACTCAAAAAACTGTGTGAACAGATTTTTGGGATCTCGAATTTACATTAAGGGAAAACTTAAGGGACAAAAAGATTAAGATAGATAACTGATTGAGACTGAAAGATAACCCCCACAAACTTACTACTAAACCAATGTCGTTGTGGTCATCACTCCACAACACATTGCACTCAACCAAAAATCCAACTCATACATTAAGCACAAAATCAAGCATTCAACCACACCTCTAAACTAAACACACTTTACCGATCGTCTACTAGCGATTACAAGAAATCCTATCCTTAATCTTAGACCTAAGGACTATCTTCTGCCATGGCATCCGTGCGGGCGTCGGGGGGAGTCGTAGTGTGGCCTCTTGGGTGATGGGGAGGTACATCCTTCTCGTGGCTTCATGGGCTTCTAGGCGCTCCCCTGTTCAAAAGTGCGGCTTCCAAGGCACGCCTCGCGTCTCCGGAGTGAAAATCTGCCGTTGTGCTTGCATATAGTGTGTTGTTGGCATCATCCAATGCGGTGTTCACGGCTGCAAGTAGACTCCGGACATTGTTGAGCGTCCCTTCATAGGCTGGTGTTGGGGCGATGTAAGTCTTGGCTTCCCCACTTGCTGCGAAAGGTGTGTAACGGCAGTGGGTATCCTCCAACCTGTCACGCTCCTTGTGAGAGAGCACATAGAGCGCCCTCCGAGCCGACTCGCTATCTCGGCATCCATAGTAGTCCTGTGAGCCACGTCATGATGCTTGGACACCTCCTTCACTCCACGGCATGGAATGTACTCCTCCAAGATGGCAACAACCTCCCAATGGGGTTCGAACCACGGATGAGTCCACAACTCACAATGGTAGACGGGGGCCTTATCATAGCCTAGGCGAAGTACCATTGCTCTCGGGTGGTCCGCCATGGGAATGCCTACTCCATCGGCTGCGTAGTGGTACACTTCCCGGATCGCTTCCACCTCTTCCTCCTCTTGCTCTTGTTCTTCCATCTCTTGATCCGAGTGATCCTCATCTTCTTCGGCGCTTGCTCCTCTAGGTTGGGTTGTTCGGCTAGCTCATCCTCCTCTCGGGATCATCTCCTCCGGATCTTCCTCATCGCCGGGCACCATGATAAGGTTAGGGAAAACCACGGGTGCGGGCTCCATCTCAATCTCCTCATCCGTATCTCCATCATGTAAATCATGGTGCGGTTTCGTGGAGCATACCGATGGACCGCTCCCGGCTCGAGAAGTCTCCAAGCTACGAACCATCCGTAGTGTATTGCGGAATGAGAAAGATGGTAAGGCAAAAAGGACGAGAGCTAAAGCAAGCACAAGGTAAAGAATGCGGACGGACTCAAGAGCGAAGCAAAAAGGCAAGAGTAAGGTTAGTAAGAATAAAAGCAAGCATGTGTAAGAAAGCTTCTACGAGTATAAAATCCTTAATTCGACCATTTCTATCTAGGCTAGCGTTCCTACGTCAACACGGCTACGGTACCACTCTGTCACACCCGTTTTTAAAGGCAAAACCGAATGCATTGATCACGTGTGCGCCGGGATCGAGTTACACACACGCTTAGACATTATGAATACCAAAATCAGTGCCACACGAATAAAGAGTTATTACAAACCATAGTCTTAAACGAAACTTAAACAAACGAGTTCTCGCAGCGGACAAAATGCCTCCACAGGCAGCTGACTGAAGACTACGCACACCTAGAACTCCTGGAAATCTCCTGGAATATCTTCAAAGTTCTCCCAGTCTGAGCAGCAAATCCGAGTATTGTAGATGCAAGAGAATAAACAAGCGTGAGCACATATCGTACTCAGCAAGGGAAAAACAACATAACATGCGAGGCCATATGGTGGATGGCTAAGGTTCAAGCACTTTAGCATTTTAGTTGGTCCAAGTTTTATTAGCAACCCGATTACTAAAGGTGTAAGTTCATACCAACCGAATTAATAAGATGTAAACATCATAAGTAAAGAATAAAACAGCAATTAAACATTAAAGTTCCATAATTTAATCATGTGAGTGTCCAGGCCGCTCTTGACCGTGAGCACGGCTAATCGATTAGTTTAACACTGCGAGAGGTTGTACATCTTTACCCACAAGCGGCGTAAAAGCTCCGAAGAACTTTGGACCCAACCATGCGAGTGTTTGCAAGACACCATATCACACTTCAGAGGTGTGATTGCATAGGGACGCTACATGGCCTTTACAAAGGTTCCCTAGCAAGTTATGACCCACAAGGTCCGGATCGATTAGCAAGGTATAAAGTCCCCTAGCAGGTCGATACCCCACCATAAAAAGAATAACTCACCCACCCCCCCGCTAGAGCGAGTCCATACCCCACGGTACCGCCGATCCCTTGTTCTTATCGGGTAAGACCATCCCAAGCTAAAGTTCCTAATTATTCAGCCAAGACCATTGCCCATTAGTTCTTGTGGTTGTCTTGTTTTCTGGGTGGTTCTCCATGTTCCGATTACCATATTAAAGTAGTCTTGTAAAGTAAAAGATCATAAACGGAACATGAAATAACAAGGTAACCAAGTAGATTAATACCAAAACCCCGTTGAGCATGCTAAGCAATAACTACCACAAGATTAATTTAATTCCGGTATCAAGGTAAAGGTAGTCAAAAGCTAGGCATGATCCTTAATAGGTTCCCATCAAATTAATGCAAGCGGAAAGTAAAAACGGTGAATTTAAATGCATGTTATGTAGGACAAGCGGGCATGCATCTTATGACCCACAAGGTCGGATCGATTAGCAAGGTATAAAGTCCCCTAGCGAGGTCGATACCCCACCATAAAAAGAATAACTCACCCAACCCCCTCGCTAGAGCGAGTCCATACCCCACGTACCGCCGATCCCTTGTTCTTATCGGGTAAGACCATCCCAAGCTAAAGTTCCTAATTATTCAGCCAAGACCATTGCCCATTAGTTCTTGTGGTTGTACTGTTTTCCTGGGTGGTTCTCCATGTTCCGATTACACATTAAAGTGGTCTTGTAAAGGTAAAAGATCATAAACGGAACATGAAATAACAAAGGGTAATCAAGTAGATTAATACCAAAGCCCTGTTGAGCATGCTAAGCAATAACTACCACAAGATTAATTTAATTCCCGGTATCAAGGTAAAGGTAGTCAAAAGCTAGGCATGATCCTTAATAGGTTCCCATCAAATTAATGCAAGCGAAGAATAAAAACAGTGAATTTAAATGCATGTTATGTAGGACAAGCGGGCATGCATCAAGGAATACTTGCCTTCAACAAAGCCTTGCTGCTCAAACTCTTGCACGACTTGATCTTCAAATCCCTCGAACGAATCGCTCTCTACGGTCCACAATCATCACATACAAGCATACAATAGGAATAAATAAGAAACAGTCACCAAACAGATCAAACAGATCTAAACATTAGCATAAAACTAATCTACGCTTCGAGACGAACGTGTGGACATAAAGAACGCTAAAATCGGAGCTAAAACGACTAAGTTATGGCTTCGGGAAGGTTTAGGGACTAATGCGAAGATTTGGAAAGGTTTTGGGCTAAAATAAAGAAAAAGGACTAAAGCGTAAGAAAACTCATAAGGTGGGAGGGTATTTTTGTAAATAAAGAAAACTCAGGGGCTTTTCTGCAAAATTGCCAGGGCTGGCGGCGGGTTTGACCGGCTGACTCGGGTTGACCCGATCTAGATCCGTTGGATCTAGATCTCACGGTTGCGGTTGCTTGCGGTGCGGTGGCTTGATTCGGCCACTAGATCACGATGCGGCGGCCGAGGACTAGCGCAAGCGACGGGCGACGGCGGACACAAGCCGGCGGCGGCGAGCGGCGGCGGACTCGCCGGCGGGAACCCCAATCTAGGGTTTCGGCCACGGTTTGGGACGCGGAGGGCGTCTAGGCGCGGCGCGCGAGCATGCGGAGCTAGCGGGGCCAACGGCCGCGGCGGAGATGCGGCGGAGCGGCGGGTCGACGCGGACGGCGCGGGGCGCGGACTCCGGCGGCGGCGCTAGGGCGACGAGGTGCTCGGGTACGACGACGTGTAGCACGGGCGCGTCGCTCACCTCCTTGCACGGCTCGGAGCGGTTCCTTGGCGGCGGAAGGACGACGGCGGCGGGATTCGACGGCGGCGGCGGTGAGCTCGAAACGGCGGCGCGTCTAGGATTTCGGCGGGCGCGGCGCAAGAGGCGGTGGCGCGGGCGTCTCGGTTGGGCGGTCCCGGGGGAGGCGGCGGCGGCTTAAATAGCCGGGCGGGGGCTTCCTTGGCGTGCGGGTCACGCGGAGGAGGGAGCGTGCCGCGCTCGGACTCGGCGGCGGCGGAGTCGGGGGCGGAGCCGACGCGGGGACGGGGATGACAAGGGGGCCCCGGCGGTCGGCGCGCGGGAGGCGCGGGGCACGGGCGGCGCGGCGGGCCGGGCGGGCCGCCGGGCCGGCGGTGTTGCCGGGCCGCCTAGGCCTCGCCGGGGCGGAAGGCCGCGCGCGCGCGCGGCCGGGGCCGCGCGGTGCGCGGGGCGCTTCTTTATTCTTCTGGGCCGGGCTAGAAAGGGTTAAGGGGTAGGGGTTAAGGAGATAAGGTTTTGGGATTTTAGGGAAAGGCTTCAAACCAAAAAGAATTCAAATTTGAATTTGAATTCCAAAGCAACCAAAAATAATGCACCAGCATGAATGCCACAAATAAATCCTATATTTCATTAACTTTATATTAGAAAAGTTTTAAATGCCTAAAATTAAATGAAACAACCTTATATTCCTTAGGCAAATAAATGGTTGCTAGCAAATTTTAATAAAGCCAGATTTTTAATAGAATTAGGGTGTTACATCGGGGGGTGTCGGCTTGGGGGGCACCGCCGGAGCTGGCGGAAGGGCGGCCGGGATGCCATGGCCACCGGTGGAGAGAGGAGGCACTTTTCTGAGGGAAGGAGAAGATAAGAGTGAAAGCGGGACCCACACAAATTAATGCTATAGCAAGATTGTTGAACAAATCATCTATAAGAGCTTATAAGAACCTGTTATATCTTAGGTGGACATCACTATAGAGAGCTTCTTACTATAACCATTGTTGGTGCCCTTAGACATAAACGAACTGTGGTGCACGTTGATGGTGAAATTCCGTCAACCTAGCCATGAGTTTACCTTTGGTGTTGGCATGACTTTTATATCTTATCCATTGGTACTAACCCCCTTGGTATAACAAGTTTGTCCGTGCATGTCGAGTTTTGGAGTTTAGTGTTTATGCGGGGTTTTAACGTTGAAAGTGAGACTTCGGGATAAGTTCATCGAGCACCTTGTGACCGGACCTTGAAGCCGGTACAAGTCATGCAACAAAAAAAACATGACTCCAAGAAGCCTAGGGACCAAACCCGAGAAGATGACAAACTCCGAGGACCCGGTCGAAAAGTGTCGAACCTTGTGGGACGAGGAGCTTCATTCAATTCGAGAGAACCGACGACAAGGGCCCACATGCGAAGGGAGAGGGATCTAGAAGACTCGGGAACCAACGCCGGGCGAAGGAGGCGGTTAACTAGGCCGAAGTGGGCCCGGGCCGGCCGGCCCGGCCCATTCGGGGCCCGGTCGGCCCCCCCCCCCCCCCGACCTAGCCGCCATTTGGGCTATTTATAGCCCCGGGGCCAAGAGCCACGCATCAATTCATTCGTCATCGGCCGCCGAGGAGCGAGAGAAGAGAGGGACACCATCTCGAAGAGGAGAGGGTCGAGCTAGTTGACTAGGATCTCCCTAGCCGACGGGGGGAACCTTGTAAGGAAGACACGTCGGAGTTCCGGAGCTAGAAGAATGTCACACCCGATTTTCCGTAGAAAACCGAATGCATCTCATATGTGTGCCGGGATCAAAATTTCACACATATGATAGACTCATGAGTGTAATATCACACGACAATCGCTCAAAAACGTACGAGAAAAGGTTTATTAACTTTTATTACACTCACGAAAGTAGACACGAAGGTCTTTACACGAACAACGATAACTATGAAGACGCGACTCCATCTTCATCTTCCACGAGCTTCGGCGGTTGATCGCATCCTCGAACTCCTCGTAGTCGGTGAAGTACTCCACTCCGGGATTCTTCTGCGAACGGCGTAAGCAAGGATGAGTACACTTATGGTTGGTACTCGGCAAGGCCACGGGAATAACCGGAAAGCAATATTAATCCATCTTTAAGTTCAATTAATCATGTGAGGGTCCGAGCCGCTCTTGACCGTGAGCACGGCCGATCGATCGGTTTTACACTGCGAGAGGTTGCACACTTTTCCCACGGTTCGCGTAAAAGTTCCAAAGAACTTTGAACCCAACCACGCATGTGCCGATCGGGCACAATACCACACTTCCGAGGTGTGATTGCATAGGGACGCTACGAAGCCTTTACAAAGATATGCAAAAGACTAACGACCCGCATAGTTACGGATCGGGGCGGACCATAACCCTCCCTAGTGGTCGGCACCTTAGCAAAGGCCGCTACCCCAAAAGGACCGGGCTATACCCCCGCAACCCGGATCCCCCCTGCGCTCCTTTCGGAAAAGGGCCATCAGATCAATCGCACACCTAATTAATTGGCTAAGCCAGAGCCATATGGACTGTGGTTGCACTGTTTTCCTGGGTGGTTCTCCATGTTCCGATTAACTTATAGTGTTCTTGATTAAAGCATAGGTAGAAGGATGGTTAGGGTCACTTGCCTTTCTCCAACGATAAGCTACTTTCCTTATCTGCAAAGCTCTGCACTTGTTCTTCCTCAAACGGTGCGTTGGCTACGATCATGCAAGAAAACATACAATAAATAAAACAATACATCAAACATTATCAAAAGACTAAAACAAGCTTTTAGAAATGACGGGCTCGGAGAGACGATCGCGTGGACACCAAGAACGCGTAAAACGGAGCTAGGATGGAAAAGTTATGGGCCGAAACAAGGTTCGGGGACTAAATTGTAAAAGAAGCGGAAGTTTAGGGGGGTTTTTCGCAAGATTTCAGGGACCTAAACATAAATATGTGTGAAACTAGGAGGTCTAATATGTAAAAGGTTAAGGATAGGCTATTAAACATGAAAACTATGGAGGTCAGGGGCCTAGATATAAAAATCAGGACTGAATTGTAAGACTTTTATATAGGTGGAAGGATACTTATGTGATATTGAAAACTACGGGGGCCTTTTTGCAAAACAGCCAAGCAGCCGGCGGGTGGACTGTGGCGGCGACACGTGGTGGCTCGCGGTAGGGCCGTGGCCGACGCGGTGATGATGTCGGCGTGACGCAAGCCGTGGACCGCGCCGGTGGACTGGTCCATGGTCCACGGTGGACCGGACCCAAGGGGTATGAGATCTTTTAATCCGGGCCGTAGATTTAGATCGGACGGCGCGGTGGCGTGTGGGCGTCGGGCGGCGGCGGCGGGCCGGCCGGCGGCGGCGCGCGGCGGCGCCGGCGGCGGGGCTCGCCGGCGATGGCCGGGAATGCGCTCGGTGCCTAAATTCGCAAGAAAAAGATACCGAGGAGGGAGAGGAGAGGATGGGGAGGCTCACCGGGGGCTTGAAGGGGTGGGAGCGGCGCCGGAGGAGGAGATCGGGGCGGCGGGGCGGCGGTGGCGGCGGTGTTCGGTGGTGGCACGGTGGAGGAGTGGAGGAGGGAGGAGGAGTGGCGCGGGGTGTAGAGGGGGCCTTGGGGCACCTTTTATAGCCGGAGGAGGAAGAGGAGACGGCGCGGTGAGGCGGTGGCGGAGCTCGGTGGCGGCCGCCATTAATGGCGCTCGGTGCGGGCGGCGTCCGTTACGGGGGAGGGGAAGAGGGGCGGGCGGCGGTGGGTGAGTGCGCGGGGAGGTGGAGCGGCGCGCCGGTGGGGAGGTGGAGCGGCGCGGGAAGGCGAGGAGGCGGCGCCGGGGTGCGGGTGCGGCGGCGGTGCGGGGAAAGGGGGGGCGCGGGCGGGAGATTGAGGGAGAAGAAGAACCCGACGGGTGGGCCCCACCGTCGGCGAGAGGGAGAGAGAGGAGAGGGAGGGAGGCGGCGGGGTGGGCCGTATGGGCCGAAACAGGAGTGGGGCGCGGGTGTTGGGTTAGATTGGTAGGTTAGTTTTCTTTTTTTTTCTTTTTCTTTTCTTTTCTTTTCAAATCCAAATTCAAATCTTTTTCAAATCAAATTTTAACACAAATTCACCAACTATTTTAAGACTTTTAGAAAAACCTTTTAAACAAGTTTTCAAACATTTTTAAATTCAAACTTTCACACCAATTTTACAAACTTTTTCACAAATATTTTTTTAAGACTTTTAAAATCACACCACAAACAAAACTCATGCATTTCAACATGATGCACAATCACTTGTTTGATTCTAATTATTAAATGATGTTTAATTTAATTAAAGGCAAATTTATTTATTCAAATTTATTAAATCCTTAGAAAAATAAAACTAAACCATGTTGCTAACAATATTTTATTGTGATGGAATTTTCGGGTGTTACAAATCCTACCCCCTTAAAAAGAATCTCGTCCCGAGATTCGGAGAGATTGGGAGAAAGGGGCTAAGATTCAAATTTTAACTTTAATTATTTTAATGATGTATTTGTGGCCATCACTCCACAAAGACATTCCAATCATATCAAAGATCCAAATCATGCATGTTTACAACCAACAAGCATTAACATCGCACGTCCTCAGAAGAACGGCTCTAACGAAACGAAACCGATAGGAGGGGTAGGCAACTTATGAAACTATCCTAGAAAACACGGGTGGTAGTTCAAGGTGGAAGAACAAGAATCAGATTCAGTGTAGAAGAAAACAAAAGATATGATTTTGATAAAGAATAAAGAATAAAATATTTTTTTAAGCGTAAATAAGATATTTTGAATGCTGGAAAGGCTTTCTAGATAAAGAGTCCTTAATATCGACCATTTCTATCTGAGGTCGCGTCCTACGATCGGCAATGCTCTGATACCACTCTGTCACACCCGATTTTCCGTAGAAAACCGAATGCATCTCATATGTGTGCCAGGATCACAATTTCACACATATGATAGACTCATGAGTGTAATAACACAAGACACTGCTCAAAAACGTACAGAAAAGGTTTATTAACTTTTATTACACTCACGAAAGTAGACACGAAGGTCCTTACACGAACAACGATAACTATGAAGACGCGACTCCATCTTCATCTTCCACGAGCTTCGATCGGTTGATCGCATCCTCGAACTCCTCGTAGTCGGTGAAGTACTCCACTCCGGGATTCTTCTGCGAACGGCGTAAGCAAGGATGAGTACACTTATGGTTGGTACTCGGCAAGGCCACGGGAATAACCGGAAAGCAATATTAATCCATCTTTAAGTTCAATTAATCATGTGAGGGTCCGAGCCGCTCTTGACCGTGAGCACGGCCGATCGATCGGCTTTTACACTCTGCGAGAGGTTGCACACTTTTCCCACGGTTCGCGTAAAAGTTCCAAAGAACTTTGAACCCAACCACGCATGTGCCGATCGAGCACAATACCACACTTCCGAGGTGTGATTGCATAGGGACGCTACGAAGCCTTTACAAAGATATGCAAAAGACTAACGACCCGCATAGTTACGGATCGGGGCGGACCATAACCCTCCCTAGTGGTCGGCACCTTAGCAAAGGTTGCTACCCCAAAAGGACCGGGCTATACCCCTGCAACCCGGATCCCCCTCTCGCTCCTTTCGGAAAAGGGCCATCAGATCAATCGCACACCTAATTAATTGGCTAAGCCAGAGCCATATGGACTGTGGTTGCACTGTTTTCCTGGGTGGTTCTCCATGTTCCGATTAACTTATAGTGTTCTTGATTAAAGCATAGGTAGAAGGATGGTTAGGGTCACTTGCCTTTCTCCAACGATAAGCTACTTTCCTTATTTGCAAAGCTCGCACTTGTTCTTCCTCGAACGGCGCGTTGGCTACGATCATGCAAGAAAACATACAATAAATAAAACAATACATCAAACATTACCAAAAGACTAAAACAAGCTTTTAGAAATGACGGGCTCGAAGAGACGATCGCGTGGACATCAAGAACGCGTAAAACGGAGCTAGGATGGAAAAGTTATGGCTGAAACAAGGTTCAGGGACTAAATTGTGAAAGAACTGGAAGTTTAGGGGGTTTTCTGCAAGATTTCAGGGACTTAAACATAAATATGTGTATAAACCAAGGGTCTATAGCACAAAAAGAACCTAACTAGGACCTCTGGCTGGAAAAGCAAGGAAGTTAGGGGTTTAAACGAGAGAATCGAGGACTTAATTGAAAGGGTTTTATGTGGTGGGAGGGCCGGCATGTAATTTATAGAAAACACGGGGACTCTTTAGAAAAACCGCCGGCGCAACCCTAGTTGACCGGTACGGCTGGGTTTGACCGGGGCGGCTCGAACTCATCCGAGCCATTGGCTCGGATCGGGCGGCCGGGGTCGCTTGCAAGCAAAGGGGCGGCGGGGCGATTACGGGCGGCGGCGCCGCGCGCGGCCGGCTCGCCGGCGGCGGCCAACGAGGGGGAGCTCCGGTGCGCCAAAACCGTAAGCACACGCGTGGAGAAGAAGAGGAGGAGATGGGGAATCTTACCCGGGGGTCGGAGGGCAAGGGGAAGGACCGGAGGACGGTGGCCGGCGGCGGGGGCGAGCGGTGTTCGGTGGTGGCACGGTGGAGGAGTGGAGGAGGGAGGAGGAGTGGCGCGGGGTGTAGAGGGGGCCTTGGGGCACCTTTTATAGCCGGAGGAGGAAGAGGAGACGGCGCGGTGAGGCGGTGGCGGAGCTCGGTGGCGGCCGCCATTAATGGCGCTCGGTGCGGGCGGCGTCCGTTACGGGGGAGGGGAAGAGGGGCGGGCGGCGGTGGGTGAGTGCGCGGGGAGGTGGAGCGGCGCGCCGGTGGGGAGGTGGAGCGGCGCGGGAAGGCGAGGAGGCGGCGCCGGGGTGCGGGTGCGGCGGCCGGTGCGGGGAAAGGGGGGGCGCGGCCGGAGATTGAGGGAGAAGAAGAACCCGACGGGTGGGCCCCACCGTCGGCGAGAGGGAGAGAGAGAGGAGAGGGAGGGAGGCGGCGGGGTGGGCCGTATGGGCCGAAACGGTAGTGGGCCGCGGGTGTTGGGTTAGATTGGTAGGTTAGTTTTCTTTTTTTTTTCTTTTTCTTTTCTTTTCTTTTCAAATCCAAATTCAAATCTTTTTCAAATCAAATTTTAACACAAATTCACCAACTATTTTAAGACTTTTAGAAAAACCTTTTAAACAAGTTTTCAAACATTTTTAAATTCAAACTTTTCACAACAATTATTTTAAAGACTTTTCACAAACATTTTTTAAGACTTTTAAAATCACACCACAAACAAAACTCATGCATTTCAACATGATGCACAATCACTTGTTTGATTCTAATTATTAAATGATGTTTAATTTAATTAAAGGCAAATTTATTTATTCAAATTTATTAAATCCTTAGAAAAATAAAACTAAACCATGTTGCTAACAATATTTTATTGTGATGGAATTTTCGGGTGTTACAAAGAAACATCAAGGTAGGATCCCGGTGGTGATCTTGATTCATGTATCATGTACCATGTTTATTTATCAAGTTGCAATCCGATTTCTAGCGATCAAGTGTTTCTCCTACGTCTTTGATTTCAATTGGCTTTTCTTATCTTAAGATCTATTCTCGCGATAGATCACCGAGGATGTTCTTGTAGTCGTGGTGGCTAGAGGTGCATGCCCGACCTTTCGAAAGATTTCAACTTGTCCTTGGACTCGCCCTAGACTAACCCGCACGAATAGGGGTGCGTTGTGACGAACGATGGCTCCAAAAGGCGGGCGTTTTGGAGTCGGAAGGGAAACCGTGGTTTAAAGAGGCTTTTAATGAGACTCGAACTTGCTATTTTTTTTCCTTTGCTCGGAGCTTCAACAAAGGCTTATCCAATCTCTCTAGATTGGTTTATTTATCCCCCTCTATCTCTTGCTACCTCCGGTCTTTAATAGATTAGATTCATTTTCGAGTTGGTTAAAATTAGATGCATAGGTTTCACCTCTTGAAGATCGAAGTTTCTCGGCTTTACTAGATCAACTCTTGCATCACACATTTGTTCCACGGATTTGATACCTTGGGTTCACCACTCGGGGGAAGAAGGGTCCCTTGACTACGATGGGAGACTTGTTCGCTTGCAAGTCTACTTGAAGTTTAATACGAATATACACCATCAACGGTGCACAATGTATGCAAAACGTTTAATTCAATAGACACACACTAACCACAGTGCACAATGTATACAGTGCAGTACACAAAAGTTATTCGGCCGGATACATGATGGATAGAACCGAATCTTGGAAGCAAAGCACGACGATTATTCAGAACACATCACAGATGAAAGTGTGATTGCGCATGTGATACCTCGACTTGTGCCTCTTCATGTGAAGTTTAACTTTTCCATTTCCACTACAACTGCCATCGTGCACAACTGGTGTTACCTCCACTACAATGCAGAACCTGCATGAGCCAAGGTTGACAAGTTGAGAATCTTTGATATCCACCCATCCCTCTGGTGTGTCAAATTCATTCCAATCCCCAACAAGTAACAAGTTGTGGCTAGGAGTCCATGAGAGAGGCCAGTTGCACCCAAGGGCCCAACCTTAGTGGACAGGCCAAACCAGAGCTTGAGCTCATGCACGTACTCAACCTTGCCGTAGAAGGTAGCACCCTGTTGCCAACCTCCCATGATCTCCGTGTCCAAGCAGTAGGCGGTGGCACCATCGTAGTCAGTGGATACATAGATGTTGGAGCCGACAACTGCGTAGGATATGATCTTTGTGTAGGTGAACCAGAGTAGGCAGGATCACGAACAAATGGCGGCGGCGGTATGAGTTGGCAGTGCCACACGTCCTCACAGATCACAGTGCCACGCACAAAGGCCTCAGACTGATTGCTTGGTTGTGTGTTGTTGCCCTTCTCAGGGTCGGGGATCCTCTCCATGACATAGAGGGTATGGCCATCAGTGTTGGCCTTGGGGACAGAGATGAAGATGGGCTTTGACTTGTGCTTGTGAAGGTTTGGCATAGGCACCACGCAGCGTGTGTCCGTGTCGCGGAGGAACGTGCGCCCGGTGTAATCCGCGGTTACCACTTTGCTATTTGAGAGGGGGAAGGAGTCAAGAGCGGAGTAGTCAGGATGAGGTGTAGCCTAGAGCCTCAAGCTTGGTTTGGGAAGTCGAATCCTCTCCATCTTCAAAGCAACTGCAACCTTCGCCAGTTTCTTCTTCTGGCTGCTGGTGTTAGAGGTGGAGTCTCGCACTAGAGCTACTGATCCGTCTCTGATTGTTGATGGTGGTGGTGTTGTGTTATGGAATAGCTGCCGCGACAGGTCGACACAGCAAAGCCATTTGGCGCCACTGAAGGGGCTGTCCACAATCAAGTTCTGAAACCTCCGGGATAGGCCCATCGTGGATTCAATCTGCAACTTCCAACTTGGAGCTAACTTTTATTACTGGCCGACCGATAGAGAATGTAAGATTAAAATAGGTGAAAGAAAATGGGATTTGTTGCTGGTAATCGCCTCGAAGTTCCAACAAGGATGAGTACCTTAGGCAGCAGTATGGTGGCGGTCGGCGGGGGGAGAGCGGCCTAGGGGATGAAGAAAATTGGGATGGGTTCTGACCATGGGCCGCTTTAAATTGGCCCATGCCACATTTTTTTTGGGCCTCGGTCCATGCTCACTTGCCTTGAGTCCGTTTTGCATGTGTTTCTAAATATGTAGTAATATATTTTGTATCTATTAATTTTAAAGTTGCAAGACAATGATATTCCTTTGCTACAAGGTTAGTATCACTAGTTAATCAGCTAACACAAGTGCCTTACATAACATGAATCGCTGTCCATTCTAATTTTTTTTTAGAAAGGAAGTTAAAACGCACCCATTAATGACATGATTGGAAGGGTCTCTAACCTAGTGGTCAGAGACCTAAGTAGCACACAACAGCCTAAGATTTGACTCCTATGGGGGCGAATTAAAAAATTAGGATTAAAATATATAAAAGAATAGGTGTGGTTTCCCTTGCCGACTTCGGTAGAAAAAATACCATATATTTGGTCTGAAATTTTTATTACAAATCACGCAATACATATGCATACGTTCACATACACATACATGTACGCACTCATCCCTATGGCAATCTACAAAGGAGGTGTTCAGCCTTCAAGGTACAGTGGGTGCCAGATGACGAGTAATAACATTATGGACGGGCTCCCTTGATGTTATTTGTATCGCTAGTTTACTTTTTTGTCGTCTTTAAACTCTGGACCTTTTATTTACCATGTTGTAAACAATGGTTTGTAATAATGAACCCTTTGGGGTAAATTTGAATTAATTCGAATGTTGTACTCTGGACTCGCCTTCGTGTGAGTTTTAATGCATACTATTCGATCCTTTGTTGTTATCAAGTGATTTAAATTCTTGGTTAGCGCGTAATGACCAAAAGGACGGTGTATGCGCTAATTACGAATTAATTTTGGGCGGGTTGTCACACCTTTCACCTTACATATTTGCCACTCTTATTTGAGACCGCATTCAAATATATCCTTTCCGCTGATGTAGAACAAGAGCGCATGCCACATACATTGCCACGCACGCGCCTTCGCAAGAAATCCCCGTCGTGCCCCTCCCTTCACCCTCGACCTGCACCCGCCCTACACCACTGACATGTGGGACCCACATGTCAGAGTCATCTCCAACCTCAAGCACCTCCATGGCTGGTGCTTGGAGGTCCGACTGCCGCCCATCTCCTGTGGCCGGTGCGCCCTTCCCATGGCCAATGGTCCCCTCCCCATGGCCGGTGTGCCTCCCTAGGGCTGACGGTCCTCTCCTCGCCATGGTTGGCGGTCCTCACCTTCCCATGGTCGGCAGTCCCTGGATCCTGACGCCGGCCTCGCCCTTACGCGTGTCAACTGGCGCTCTGCCCCTCGGATCCCACCGTCGGCGCCCTTATCCCACCTCCGGCCAACGCCCGCATGGGACCGGCGAGACAGACACCGCCGCAAGCTCGGCCCACGCCGCCAACCTCGCCTTCGCGCGCATCGACTGGTATGCCACATAGGCAAAACTAATATATTTGAATGTGGTGTCAAATAATAGTGGCGAATATGTGGGGGCAATTCTAAGAGTAGCTTTCTAGTGCTTGCTACTCGTTATAATGGCAACAGTGTAAGAAGCCCGATCGTATTTGCGTACTCTTTCTTAGAATTTTTCTTATATTTATTTTGCCTTGATTTTCGAAAAATAAATGGTCGAATCAAAAATTTCGAGTGAGGACCGGGAGCGTCCGGGTGGTCGATGGATGATCGCTCCTCGGTGATGAGTGATTGACAACGGGTGTTGGACCGACTCTTGGCTCGGTGCGCGGGTGTAGGCCGCGGCCTAGTTCGTGTTGTTGCGGGTGAAGAACGGGCGCGAAAGGTCTTCAGCCTTGAGGGGCCTCCAGGAGATGGAGAGACAAGTAGGCTCGGTTCGAGGGACCAGGTGGACGGCGGGACTAGGTGCGGGCCACATGGTGGCGAGACGAGCAAGACGAAGTCGTGGACGATTGAGCCGGTGCACGGTGGCGGTCGAGTCAAGAGGCTTGGCGGGAGACCGGGCCGAGCACGCGGGGTTTGGTGGTTTGCCCACAAAACCATCGGACGACGGTTTCTTGGTTTGGGCCTCAAAACCAAGTCCGAAGGCCCAACACGACGGAGACGGGATCCAGGCGTGTCGGGAAGCTTCGAAGCGGAGGACACGCGGAGGGATCGCATGGCTTGCGTTGGGAGGACACGAGGTGCGGCGAAGGCGTGGCCGTCCGATGGCAAGACCCACAAACATTACATAAATGCCCTCGCGTGGATTGTATCGCCGTAGTTGAGTTAGGGATACTCGAGTCATTTCCCACACCGGCGGGACCCGATATATAAGCCATGAGTGTGTGTGGATGGGGCTCTCTCCGCGGCTTAGGGTTTCATTTCTCCCTTCCCATTTCTCATTTCTCGTAGCTATTTTCTTCTCCATTTTCTCTAGGCTAGCATGAGAGCTTCATGTGAGATTTGTTGAGAGGGATGGATGCTAGGGTGGCATTCTAGACCTTGTGAATCTTTCCTGGTTTGTATAGAAGGTTCGATGTTGTGTTTTCCGTGGTCTTTTTGTGCTTGTTTTCATGCCTTTGTTCTTGGTGTGATTCCGCGAATTTGAGTTGGTTTCTCCCCGGATTTCTTTGAGGGAAACATGGATGGATGCCTTGTGCACCTTTGTGATTGATCTTGTGCCCTCAAACGCCGGAAACCACTTCGATTCAAGGATTTTCGGTCGGAGCTCTAGCTTTTGGTGGTGCTCAAAGGATTCGCGATTCCCGGTGATTTAGGGAGTTAGGAGGCAAGATTTTTGGGCTATAGCATCCTTGTGTGACGCTTTTCAAGTCCCCAAACCCTTGTCTTCACAGGCTTCTACCATTTGGGAAATCCGATGATGATTTAGGGGAGTTGACCTTCGAGGTCGGGCTGTTTTCGCCCGTCCGTGAGGCGCGGACGTCCGCGAGGGACCGGCGGACGGTCCGTGAGGAGCGAGTTCTTCCCGTGTTCTTCGTGTTCTTGCTCGGCTTTGCTTTCGATCCGTCGTGGCTTTGAGTTTTCGTTGGGTGAGGTTTTGGACGGTCCGCGCTAGCGGCGGGCGGACGGTCCGCGGGTACCGGGCGGACAATCCGCGCGCTCCCCGCGGACGGTCCGTTATTCGGGGTCGTCTCCGGAGGTTCCCGTTAGCTTTTTCGGACGGTCCGCGCGCGGGGTCGGACGGTCCGTGGTGTGTGTGCGGACGGTCCGCGGTAGCGAGCCGGACGGTCGGGTGGCCGGTGCGGACGGTCCGCCCCTCCCGGCCGGGACGGTCCGCCGTAGCCCGAGTGCTTTGCTTCTTGGTTCGATTCCTTCCTTCCTTTCTCGTGCTTCCGCATGTGCTTCAAGGAATCGTTCCTAAGACCGGAGGTTGATCCATAACCTCGTTGTCTTGGCGATTGGTGTGTGATTCGATCCATCGCTTGTGTGTGACCGGGATTTGACTAGGGAATAGGCCGGGTTCTTTGAGAAGAATTTTTACCGGCTCCTATTCACTCCCCCCCCTCTCTAGTCGCCATCTGATCCTTCAATTGGTATCAGAGCTTGGTGCCGGATTCTTTGTGACTTTAACAAGTCTCTCGTTGACGGTTAATAGTTGTATCAAATTTCGTTTATGATTTGCAAGCGGACAAGTCTCCCGTCGTAGTCAAGGGACCCTTCTTCCCTCGAGTGGTGAACCCAAGGTATCGAATCCGTGGAACAATGTGCAACGCAAGGATTCAATCTAGTAAAGCAAGGTAAGCTATCTTATGAAGACAAGTTGCATCTAATCTACTAACTCATAAAGAAAATGAATCTAATCTAATCTACTAAAGAGGTAGCAAGAGAAAGCAAGAGATAACCAATCTAGAGAATCTAGATCATGCTTATGTTGTAGCTCCAAACAAGATAGATGAAGATAGAAAAGCGAATCTCATTAAAAGCATCTTTAAATCGTGGCCTTCCCATCCGACTCCGAAAACATCCGCCTTTCGAGACCCCCGTTCGTCACAACGTATCCCTATTCATGCGGGGAGCTTAGGGCGAGTTCGATAGAACAAGTTGAAATCACTTGGCCGGTCCGTATGCACCTCTAGCCACCGCGGCTACAAGAGCACCCTATGTAATCTAGCTATAGACTAGATCGTAGAAGAAGCAAAACCAAGAAGAAATCAAAATCATCGAGAAGGCACTTAATCGCTAGAAATCGGATTCACTTACAAACTTCACCATGAATGATTACATGAACAAGATCACCACCGGGCCCTCCCTCGATCTTGATCCTCGCTCCGAGCTCCGACGTGGTCTTCCATGCAAGGTTCCCACGTCGGCTAGGGAAACCCTAGACAACTAGCACGACCCTCATCTCCGAGATGGTGTCCTCAAGCTTCTCTCGCTCCTCGGCGGCGGATTACGACTTCGGTTCCGCGTGGCTCTCGGTCGGGGGGCTATTTATAGCCGAGAAGCAATTAGGTCAAAGGAGAGGCCGATTGGGCCCCGAATTGGGCGGGGCCGGCCGGCCTGGGCCGGCCGGCCCGGGCCCACTCGGCCCATCCCGCGGCTCGCTTTGCCGGTGTTGCTTCCCACGTCTTCTAGATGTTCTCCCCTTTTGCATGTGGGCCCTTGACGTCGGTTTCTCTCCGAATTGGACTCAATTCCTTGTCTTGCAAGATTCAAGCACTTTTCCGGTTCGGTCCTCGAGTTTATCATCTTCTCGGGCTTGGTCCTTGGGCTCTTGGAGTCATGTTCACTTCATTGCTTGACTTGTATCGGGCTTCAAGGTCTTGTCATGAGGTGCTTAATGAACTTATCCCGGAAGTCTTGCTTTCAACGTTAAAACCCCGCGTAAACGAGATAACTCCAAAACCGACATGCACAAGTGAACTTGTTATACCACGGGGGTTAGTACCAATGGATAAGATACAAAAGTTATGCTAACACCGAAGGTAAACTCATGGCTAGGTTGACGGATTTTCACCGTCAACATCTCCCCCATGCTTAAACCTTGCTCGTCCTCGAGTAAGCCTTCGATGGATATCATCGTTGCCCATCAATGTTTAAACCTTGCACTTGATCATACATGAAAAAAAAACATAATTCTCTCAAAAGTTTAATTCGTTAAAGTTCCATAATGTACTAGCTTTCACCTCTACGGAGGGTAGATTCTTTTTAAGCTTATCCCACAAGTATTAACATGCTCATAAAGTTTAAATAGATCTCGAATTTTTGAAATAAAGAACAAGATAAAGAAAAGAGCTAAACCAAGTTCACAAATTTAAATCACCTTGCATGTTGCTCATGAACTCTCATCTCACTTGCCTCTCAAGCCTATATATTCTACTCCTTTCCCTCTCATAACATATATGTGTGGTAGGCTTTATATGGAGCTTTGGGAAAGTTTAGTCCTAACAAGATTTTATAAATGAGGTGTTGTCAAAACAAGACAAGCTTCTCATGGTCTTACCGAGACTCGTCAAAAAGGTCATTGGAAAATAATGTTGAATCAAGGAGGGGAAAGAGAAAAATACACACACTTTTAGATGAGTGGACATGTGCAAATGGCAAAGAGTGATCCCGAGGCACAAAGGAAGTCCTCGTTATCGGATTGCACATGGTTGGAAAATGAGAATGGATCTTTTTAACTTGAAGCCTTGAATGCACTTTTAGAGAACTCGGGGAGTTCACTTTACGCACATATATTTTTTTTCTCTTTCTCATATTTCTTATTCTTTTCTTTCTTTCTTTCTTTCTTTCATTATATATATTTTTTTCTTTACCTTGAAAGTCATGAGTATCGCCGGATATTTTTTTCTTTCATCATTTTTTTTAAAATATTCCCCTTTTAACTCTAAAACTCCACCGTACCTACCTCCTCCCCCATGCTTAGACGTTGCTCGTCCTCGAGCAAAGAGGCGAAAAAATAAGGTAGGTACCGGGGTATTTTTCCTTGGAGAGATACTTGAAATCTTCAATGTTGGCACCGTCTTGCGATCTTCCTTGAATTGATGATCCATTCTCAACGATAGGTTGTGGTCAAGGAGGTAATCACAAAAGATGATATTTGGTTTAAGGGTGGATATCCGGCGAAGTTTGTGAGATCTCCGATGCGGGGATACACAATGCACGGATAAAAGGCTAGCAAAAAGATAGATACGCAAAAACGGAATGACCAGCTTCTTAGTCTCGGGCCAGAGAAATCATGGCCTGCAATAACTCACTCAAAAATAAATCTTGTACACTAAGGTTTATGCACTCAAATATATATAAGGCTTTGGATAGGTTGAGCAACACACAAGTGATATTTGTGACAAGGTTAGCAATATTTTTGAGCATAAAAGACATCTTTAATCTATTCATAACTTGAGAGCACATAAAACACTATGGGTCTTTATTTTAATCATAACCTCCGCTGAAGATTAAGCTAGCATTTAGATAATTTCAGATTTGTATTTTTAAGAGAGCACTAGGTTAAACATGCATAAATCAATTACAAAGATAAACAAAGCGGCAATTATAATCATATATCATCATGGCACAAACTTTGTAACTTTACCAATGGTAAAAACTTGGTGGTGACATTATTCATGATGAAAATAAAAACAAAGACACACGCTGAAAAAAATTAAACTAACACACTTTCTGAAATTTAAATAAAAAACTGAAAACACTACGCATACATAGGCGCAAACGAGCTGAAAATTAAAGAAAAGGGGGTAAAGGAAAGATAGCTAAAGCTCCTCCTCTCTCTAATCTTCCGCCGGTGGTTGATATTGATAGTCTTGGTTGTTGTACCCTTACTCATAATGCACCACTCCTCATATGAATTGTCCGACGGTGCTAGGTGAAGGTGTCAAAGCTCATAAGCGAGTGTTGCATTACCTTCACCCATTTGGTTTGCATTGGTTTGGATGGCTGCAATATTTTGCATGTTTCTTGCAGCGTATCCTCCAATGGTGGCCACATTTTGTTGTGGTTGAGGAAGGTGTGCAAATGGCTCGCAGAGGCTACGTTGGGCACCGCAAAAATGGTGGGGGTATGGCTGCACCACTCCCCCATGCTTGCATTGGTACACCACCGTAGTAATTTGGCGATGCCGGAATTCCTCCCAATGGTGGGACATAATTTTGTTGTGCACCTCCTTCTTGGGCCATAGAAGATCCTTCTCCTATAATTCTTTTCTTTTATTATTTTTTTTTCGCCGGCACAAGAAGTCCTTCCTCTAACCGATCTTCTTCCCCTCAAGAAAAGTCTTAATCTTCAATCCGGAAGGGGCAAATTCACCTAGGCCACTCGGAAGCCTCCTCTCTCATCTTCACTCTTATATTTTCCTTTCTTCATATATTCCTAGGGAAGTCCCGGGTAGGAGATGATTTGGGTTCCTTGTAATACCCGGTTTTAAAGAGATAGTCAACATGGAGAGGTAACACCCCGAACCAATATCTTCCGAACTCGATGTTGCAACAACACCACCGGTTGATCATAGGTGAGTGGGGTCTATTGGCCACTTGGCAATCAAAGCCGAGTAAAGCCAATTCAACTCCGTGTTGGTTATCTTTGTCTCTCTTGTTCTCCCAAAAATCCACTTGCACAAAAGTGACACACTTGGATAATGGGTTCGGATAGTATTTTTTTCGTTGATGGTCTCTTCCCGTGATCATACTCCAAAAGCCTTCTCATGTGCCTTCATGCACATACTTGTTCCGAGCTCCCTTTTGAAAGTAGGAGACACTCGCCCATGGGTCCATGATACTATAACATGCAATCGTTTCGAACATGAAAACCAATCCGATCTATCGGGGATTGTGTTGAATGGATCCAAGGAAGCATTGGAGCCCTTACTCCCTTTACGGCATGGTTGCTAGCCTTAAGCATTAAAGTATTTTTAACACAAGATGATAGATAGATAATCCAACAAAGTGTGATTACATCTCAAGATCGATTGCAACCCATGGATGAAAGGAGATTACCCCATCAAGGTGCTAGAAATAGCATCACTGATCAAGGTTACCCTTCCGACGGTGTCTTCCTTCTTCTCCACTTGTGGGCTCCCTCCAACGGAATGAGAGACTCAAGACTCCTTCATCAAGGGTATACGCCATGGTCATGAAAATTTCCTAGGCGAACTTCTTGTGGGTGTTTGCCGACACTCCGCTAGAGAATTGCACCGGTGTCCCGTGTGAAACCCAATATGTGGAGAGCTTGGTCGTCGATGTCGACGTTCGCTACAAGCCTCTACTTAAGGCGAGCGAGCTTCTTCTCCTCCTCCGTCATGATGACATACCCCTCGGAATACCGCGGAGCATATGGAGGTGGAGCGGATGATCGTGTCAAGTGGTGAGGTTGGACGGGCGGCTCCTCCATATGTTATTGAAGTTTGGTAAACCTAATAAACGAGTTTTGTGTGGCCTTCATGCCACCAAGGAGAAGAGTGGTTCCTCCTCAGTGGTGCCGTGTCCTCCCCCATACTCCAAGGAGACTCGGAAACCGAGCGCCTCCTCGAAGAGGTTGTCGATGATGGCTTAGACGACGATGATCCCTTCTTCTTCGGTGAAAAGGCTTGTAGTTTTCTTCCTTGATTGCAGCACTCTTCCTCACAAATATATATCCGGGGTTTTCACCCGGTAACAAGGTACACAAATATTATATTGGAGTCTCGGACTTTGAGTGGATTAAGGATGTGATTTGTTGCACGAAACAAACGCGGTGGATGGCTAAGTCTAAGGTGATTCCGGCCTACAAACTAGAGCACACGAACAAAGAGTTGGATGAAAGACTTACCTCTCTCCTCCTCTTGGCTCGGTTCTTCTCTAGTGCATTCATGCTTGTTGCTTCGTGACCGCGTACACCTTCCAAACGTTCCCGTCCACTCCTTCGCTTGCATTATTGCTCCTTCCACTTGATGTTTTCGCTTGATTCGCTGCCATACTCCCTTGCCTCACATGCATCCATGATATTCCTACAAAACAAGGCCTTGGATGCCCCCCCCCCATGCTTGTACTTTGCATGTGGTTTAAATATGTTGGAGGGGCATCCCGTGATGTATCGTGGTGCATGCATGGTTAGGTTAACTAGATTGCCTCCCTTTAAGTGTGTTTAAGGCTAAGAACTCCTCTAATTTCCAAATTTTTAAAATATTTTTCAGAGCCATGCAAGAGCTCAAGCACAAATTTAGAGAAGTTTTTAAACCACTAAAACAAATGTAAGTCGAAAATATTTTTCGACTACGTCGATTTCGGTCTCACCGAGTATAGTTTGCCTTCATTAGTTGAGAGCAAGCTTTTCCCGCTTGATCATGGGGGCATAGGTTTAGGTCCTAATTTTGATTAGATGAGAGAGATTTTGAATGATAAAATTAAGTGAGGCTTAGAAAAATTCTAATCTTAGAGAAACCAAGGATATGGATTTTTAAACCAACCAAAAATCAAGATTCTATGTTCACGCGAGTCCTACCACGTGCTGAAATTTAAATAACATCTAGATATAAGTCGTGGCTCTACTCGTGTGTTTTTAGCATGAAAAACAAGTCAACCACAGCACCATAATGAGGGTGAAGGGTTGAGTTAAGTTCTGAAAATTTTTTCTTTTTGGTTGTGGTTTCTCGAAAAAGAAGCAAACAATCACATAGGATGGTTCATGTAAAGGGTTTATGATCAAGCAAAATATTCAACCAAGAATTATGTCTCTAATATTGTTCAACCATTCTAAGTCTAAGGTTTTGCGTAGTAAAATTCAAAACTGAATTATAAAGACTCGAAAAACCCGGAATCGGGTTGTCCTCCCGCAGCCTTATTCTTGACTCGACGAAACGAGTTGCCTCCCGCCTAGCGCTTCGTTTATAGTCCATGGCTAGACTTCTTCACTTGATTACTCCGGATCAACGCTCTTTGCGGGTGTTGCAATCTTGGGTACCCACTTTGGCTTAGTCAATTTTTTTGGTCTTCACAGTCGGCTTTGTCCTTTGATCTTGACGGATGCAACATCTTCCTTGTGGCTCGGCATCTCGGACTCCGGTCCTTCGGCCGTGATCTTCATGGTCTCTAGTGTGATCCTTCATCTCTCCCGGATGAGTTTGAGTAGCCTTCGCCGTCTTGGGACCTTGGAGTTGTCTCCGAAATTCTTCTTTGTTACCCATCGGGCGCCCGACAAGTTGTCCCACTTGCGTCTCTAGCATCTTCATCATGATGAACACTTCGCATGTGGATCTTGCCTTGGCAGCCTTTAGGTGTTGAGCTTCTTTCTCCATCTCCATCTTCTCCATCCTCCTCTTGATTTGAACGGCCTTCCGGCGTCTTGACTTGGAGGTGGTGATTCCCTTGGAGATTTTGATGGTCCTTCGAGTTTGACTTTTGAATCTAGGGTTTCCGATCCTTTAGCTTGTGTTGCACGTCACCTTTGCTTGTAAAGTTTTCCGGATCATCCACAAAAAAGTTTGGGTTTCTTGGAGAGGTAGCCAACCATCTCCGGTTAGGGTTAGTAATAAAACAAAAATCTAAACATAAAAACTAGGGTTAATCAAAACTAGATTAGATTGATTTTTTTTCTTTTGAGGATGATCAAACATAAGAGATGCAAAAGAAAATCAAAAGAAAAACTGAAAGATAAGCGATACTAGATCGGATCTTGATTGCTTGTTCCCCGGCAACGGCGCCGGAAAAAAGGGGCTTGTTGACGGTTAATAGTTGTATCAAATTTCGTTTATGACTTGCAAGCGGACAAGTCTCCCGTCGTAGTCAAGGGACCCTTCTTCCCTCGAGTGGTGAACCCAAGGTATCGAATCCGTGGAACAAGGTGCAACGCAAGGATTCAATCTAGTAAAGCAAGGTAAGCTATCTTATGAAGACAAGTTGCATCTAATCTACTAACTCATAAAGAAAACGAATCTAATCTAATCTACTAAAGAGGTAGCAAGAGAAAGCAAGAGATAACCAATCTAGAGAATCTAGATCATGCTTATGTTGTAGCTCCAAACAAGATAGATGAAGATGAGAAAAGCGAATCTCATTAAAAGCATCTTTAAATCGTGGCCTTCCCATCCGACTCCGAAAACATCCGCCTTTCGAGACCCCCGTTCGTCACAACGTATCCCTATTCATGCGGGGAGCTTAGGGCGAGTTCGATAGAACAAGTTGAAATCACTTGGCCGGTCCGGTATGCACCTCTAGCCACCGCGGCTACAAGAGCACCCTATGTAATCTAGCTATAGACTAGATCGTAGAAGAAGCAAAACCAAGAAGAAATCAAAATCATCGAGAAGGCACTTAATCGCTAGAAATCGGATTCACTTACAAACTTCACCATGAATGATTACATGAACAAGATCACCACCGAGGCCCTCCCTCGATCTTGATCCTCGCTCCGAGCTCCGATTTGGTCTTCCATGCAAGGTTCCCACGTCGGCTAGGGAAACCCTAGACAACTAGCACGACCCTCATCTCCGAGATGGTGTCCCTCAAGCTTCTCTCGCTCCTCGGCGGCGGATTACGACTTCGGTTCGCGTGGCTCTCGGTCGGGGGGCTATTTATAGTCTAAGAAGCAATTAGGTCAAAGGAGAGGCCGATTGGGCCCCCGAATTGGGCGGGGCCGGCCGGCTCGCGCCGGTCGGCTCGGGCCCACCCGGCCCATCCCGCGGCCTCGCTTTGCCGGTGTTGCTTCCCACGTCTTCTAGATGTTCTCCCCTTTTGCATGTGGGCCCTTGACGTCGGTTTCTCTCCGAATTGGACTCAATACCTTGTCTTGCAAGATTCAAGCACTTTTCCGGTTCGGATCCTCGGAGTTTATCATCTTCTCGGGCTTGGTCCTTGGGCTCTTGGAGTCATGTTCACTTCATTGCTTGACTTGTATCGGGCTTCAAGGTCTTGTCATGAGGTGCTTAATGAACTTATCCCGGAAGTCTTGCTTTCAACGTTAAAACCCCGCGTAAACGAGATAACTCCAAAACCGACATGCACAAGTGAACTTGTTATACCACGGGGGTTAGTACCAATGGATAAGATACAAAAGTTATGCCAACACCGAAGGTAAACTCATGGCTAGGTTGACGGATTTTCACCGTCAACAGCCTCGAATCCTAAGATGGCGTATGTTGAGCGGGGCGGTCCGCCGCACTTCGATGGCAAGGGTTACCACAAGTGGGCGGCTCGTATGATGATCCTTCTTCGTGGCAAGTTGTTCGATTTCATTGTGCTTGACAAGACCTATGCTATTCCGGTCAACATCCATACTCTTATGGTGACCGATGCCGGTGCTAAGGCCAAGTATGAGGCAAATGCAAAAGCCGTTGATCACTTGGTCCGAGCTTGTGTGATCCTGAGTTTGAGCGTGTTCGCCATTTGAATCTTGCTTGGCAAATTTGGGAGAAGTTGTTGGTTGCTCACGGTGGTGATAACCATGTGAAGGCTCGCCTCTTTGTCTCTTACCGGATGCAATATGAGAACTTCACTCAACTTCCGGTGAGGACATTGATGCGATGTTTCGCAGGTTCACCGCCATCGTGAATAACATGAAGGCTAATGTTGAGGATTTCCCTTACACTGAGCATGATCAAGCTTTGAAGCTCTTGCATGTCTTGGACCCAAATGTTTGGGGTGCTAATGTTGAGGCCATCAAGGAGTCCGGGCAATATTTGACTATTGAGTTGGATGACCTCTTTTCTAAGCTCAAGTCGGCCGAGGTTGACGGGAAGTTGCAATCCAAGCATGAGGGCCCGACCGACCATAGTCTTGCTCTTGTGGGCGGATCAAAGAGAAAATCTAACCCTTCCCGTCGACAGTTTTCCTTGTCTTCTCTTATGTCTATTCCGGATGAGGAGTTTGATGTGGCCGGGCGAGGAGGAGCCGGCCTTGCTCTCAAGGAGGTTTGATCGACTACATGAGAGTCGAAGGAATGCAAGGCGAAGCTCGGGGACATGCTACTTCATCGCCGAGTGCCCGAAGCGGAGGAGAACAAGTACAAGATGAGCGAGTACAAGGCGCACCCGAGGCGTCAAGACAAGTACTCCTCCAAGGGCAAGCACTTCAGCAAGTCCAAGAGCAAGGAAAAGGACAAGCGGCGACCGAGCAGGGCGGCTACAAGAAGGACAGGGCAAGAGCCATGGTTGCCGGTGCAAGAGACGTCGAATCAAGCTCAAGCGTCGCGCGATCAAGCTCAAGCGGCCGAAGATGAAGACGCCGGGAGGCGCAAGGGCAAGAAGAGTGCAAGCCCGAACCTCGGTGGATTGAGCCGTGTGGCGCTTGAAGGCTTTTGTGGCATGGCCCATAGCTCGAGCAAAGCAAGAAGAGCGACAAAGAAGACGAGCGACTCCGACTCGGAGGATGAGGTAAATCGTGACCCCGACTCTTTGCTTGCTAAAATCACTAGGTTGAATGGCTTGATTGACAACCGTGATAGTGTGTTGAGAGATGCTAAGAAGATGAGAAAAGATATTAGGGCTCAACTTGAGAATGCTAGTGATAAAGTAGGAGAGTTAGAGTCCAAATTGCTTGAATTGAAACTTGAGAATGACTCTTTGAAACTTGCTCCTACTACTCCCGATGATGTTGAGTGTCTTGAGTGTGATGCATGGTTGAATGAGATCAAGTTGCTTAATGAGAAGAATGCTTCCACTTTGGCTAAACTAGGTGCTCTTAGGACCGAGTATGATGAGCTTAAGGCTAGACCCACTTTGCTTGGTGCTTGTAAATCATGTCCTACTATGCATGCTAAGCTTGTTGATGCTCGTTCTACTATTAGCACTTTGGAAGCTTCTTTGAAATCTCCTATTGTCAATGCTTGCACTAGCCGTGATGAAGTTACATTGCGCAATCTTGAACTTACTTCTCGTTTGGATGTCATCTATGAGGAGAATGAGTAATTGAGGAAGGTGTTGGGTTGGTTGTACGGGCGGGAACCTCAATTGAAAATCATGATTGAGGAGTTCAAGAGAGCGGATGGCCGTGGTTTGGGTTTTGAGAAGTTGGGTGAGAAAGTGGGAGAGAACAAAGTGGGGAGAGTGTGTATGAGAAGTGTGTTGAGTCTAACCCCGAGTTTGAGGTGATCGGAGACATCCAAGTCCCACTTCCAAAAGCACCCAAGAACTCTTTCACTCCAAAGCCCAACCACCTTTGCAACAAGCTTGACACAACCCAAGATCCACCCAAATTCCCACCTAAAACAAATGACTTCCGTAAACCGGTGAAGTTTGTGAGTGAGAAGGGTGAGAAACCTAGAGAGAAGCCGGAACCAAAATCAAAACCCATCCCTTTCGGGTGTGAGTATTGTGGCAAGGAGAGTGTTGACGGATAGAAGACGTATCCCTCGACGATCCGCAAGCGTACGGACCCCACACCTTTTTCACCACGGGATTCCCAAGGTTCTTGTCAATCCGCGGAGCAAGGGGATTACAAGCGTTCGATCTACAACGACACACTAGCTACTAAAACCCTAACTATTATTATGCTATAAAACAACAAAACTACACTAGAGAGAATGATTAAGATATCAAGATAAAAGACACTCGCCCATGGGTCTATGATACTAGAGCATGCAATCGCTTAAAGACATGAAAACCAATCTAATCTATCGGGGTTGTGACCACGGTTTCGCCCTTTCCCTCCTCTCGTATTGTCACTACGCGAATGTATTCATGACTAGACCTATGATGGACACGGCGTATTGAATGGATCCAAGGAAGCATTGAGGCCTATACTCCCTTTACGGCATGGTAGCTAACCTTAAGCATTAAAGTATATTCCACACAAGATGATAGATAGATAATCCGATAAAGTGCGGTTACATCTCAAGATCGATTACAACCCATGGACGATTGAGAAGATTACCCCATCAAGGTGCCGATCATGGCACCGTTGATCATGGTTTCTCTTCCGCCGGTGTCTTCCTTCTTCTCCACGAGAGGGTGCTTCCTTCGAGGTGGTTGGTCTCCCTCCGGAGACCTCCTCCTCCTCTCTCTCTCTAGCTTGTGGATGGCCTTCTCGGTGCGCATACACTCTCCTCCTCGTGTTGGCGGCGCCTCTGGGCTTTTAGGGTTGAAGATCCTTCGAGGGCAAGGAAAACGGGACCGAACCAGGTGCCGACAGTGGCCGGGCCGGCCGGCCGGGGCCGACCGGCCGGGGCTCCGCCCGCCCGGCTCTGTCGCCCTTTTGCTCCATGGGTCCTTATGCACTTATGTAATTTTCCCCTCCACTTGCATGATTTTGATGATGTTATCCTCGCGTCCAAGATGGAGGGCTCTCTTCGCATGAAGTTCGATCTTTTACACTTCAATCCCGGGGGTGTTCCTCGTAACTCTCTCGGCCCTTGCCACCATTAGGAAGTGATTTCATCAAGCTCATGAACACGAACAAGACTTCCGTAAATGCTCCTTTGAACTTGTTGTGAATCCGTCCTTTATGTCCATGTTTTCCTACATAAACACAACACTTCCAAAATGCATGCACAAAGATGAACTTGTTATATGATTAGTGTGCCTAGTGGCGGGTTAGTTCCATAATCAAATCCAAACCAAAGTGTAATGAACATTCTAGGTGCACCAAAATACACCGTCATCAGAGAGGCATCTAGCAGAGTTTTGCTACAAGAGGAAGAGGGATGAAATGCTTGCTAGGGAGCAAGCAAACCAGGATAGGTATCGCCAAGCTCATGGCATTCCCGAGCCTAGAGTGCCACTTCCACAGGGTGTGGGAAGTGTGAAGAGTGTTGGTAGAGTTGGAACTCGGTGGTGGTAGGTTCCCACGTAAAGGTGGTGGTGAGAGGTTTGTTAGGGAGAGATGATGGTGTGCGTGCGGTGAGAGGTTTGGTCGGGCTCGGGTGGTTTTGTCGGACGTCCCCCTACTCGTCCTCAATACGGGTTTAGGGGAGATGATCGCAGCTTTGGGTTCCAGAGGAACTACTGACCACGTTTTCCCCTCGTGGTGCTCGTAATCCTTCCATGGGACATGGGAAATTTGGTGGCAAGGGAATGATGTTTGCTAACCCCCACTTTTGAGTAGATGGCTCGACACTTTGGTTCAACTTTCTTGTGCTAACCCCGTGGTCGAGTCTGCTAGCTCATTCTCGTTCTTGTTTTTCGACTACGAGCAGGAGGCTTGGAGAACATTTGGTTGATCGACTCGGATGTTCCCGACACATGACCGGAGATAAGAAGTGGTTCTCCAGCCTCACCCGGGTGAAGGAAAAGATGTACATCACATTTGGGGACAATGGACGAGGAAGAGTGATTTCGAGGGCGTTGTGCATGTGAGTGACAAGGTAACGTTGAAGAGGGTTGCTCTTGTGAAGTCTTTGGTTTCAATTTGCTTTCGGTTTCATCGGTTGCTTGATGAAGGTTTTGAGGTGCGTTTCAAGTCCGGTGAGTCTCGTTCTGTGGATTCTCGAGGTGATTTTGTCCGTGTGATCATCCCCGAGGGTCGATTTTCGTGGGTTGATCTCTCTCGTTCTTTGGGGTCCCGCTCGCCGTTTGATGGCTGGTCCTTCTTCTGATTTGTGGAAATGGCATAGGCGGTTGGGACACTTGAGCTTTGATTTGGTTTCCCGCTTGAGTGGTCTTGATCTTGTCCGAGGATTGCCGAGGTTGAAGCTTGAGAAGGATTTGGTTTGTGCTCCGTGTAGGCATGGCAAGATGGTAGCCACTCTCCATCTACCCCTGACCGATGTCATGACCGAGCGTCCGACGGAGCTATTGCATATGGACTCGGGTTGGGCCGCTCGAGTTCGCTCGGTGGGTGGGAAGTGGTATGTCCTTATTGTGGTGGACGGTTACTCTCGCTATGCCTGGGTGTTTTTCTTGGAAGACAAGAGTGAGACATTTGGTTTTGTTCGAGATCTGATCGTGAGGTTGAAAAACGAGAGGCATGGGAATGCTATTCGAGCCATCCGCAGTGATAATGGCTCAGAGTTCAAGAACTCTCGTTTTGATGCCTTTTGTCGTGATCTAGGTCTTGAACATCAGTATTCGACCCCTTATGTGCCCCCTCAAAATGGAGTTGTGGAAAGGAAAAATCGGACTCTTTGTGAGATAGGTTAGGACGATGCTCGATGAGCACAGGACTCCTAGGAGGTTTTGGGCTGAGGCGGTCAATACGGCTTGTCATGTTTCCAACAGATTTTATTGCGAGCTTTCAAGAAGAAGACCCGTTATGAGCTTATGCATGGTCGGGCACCCAAGGTGAGTCATTCTCGAGTTTTTGGCTGCAAATGTTTTATTCTTAAGAAGGGAAACTCGACAAGTTTGAGGCTAGGTCTAGTGATGGGATTTTCTTTGGGTGTGCTAACCATTCTAGAGCCTATAGGGTGCTTAACCTTGAGACTAACAAAATCATGGAGACTTGCGAGGTAACCTCCAACGAGACAATGCCATGTACCTTTCTTAGTTTTGAATGTGCGAGGTGATGAGGAGATGGCCGAGGACCTCTTTGAAGAGGAGAAGGATGAAGCCGGGAGATGATGATGGAGAGAACCATGCGCCCGAAGCCGAGTGTGTACCCACTACTTCCCCTACGACCACTACGGAGGGTGGACCGTCTACATCCGAAGCGTCCCCTCATCGAGGTGACTAAATGTGACACAAATACCGGTCCCCCAGGAGGCCGGCAACACATTTATTACAACAGTGGATCGTCTTTTACATCACGGCGACACAGAGGGCATGGAAGTGCCAACGCTACAAGGAACAACACAAACGCTAACGACCACACTACGATAGCAAAGGCTTCCATAGCCTCCTCGAGTACCACACCATGGAAGCTTTCGTGGAGGCCCCGGGTACACAGCACGGCTGGGTGTAGGGGGCGACCTACTCGACGTCTTCGGGAATGTAATCGGGATCCTCCTCTCGAAAAATAGTTAGTAAAACAAGGGTGAGCACATACGTACTCGCAAATCCAACCCCACCCACGGAGGGGCATATAAGTAGAATCATGCATAGAGTATACCAAGGATCGAGTTAAGGTTCATTTTGCAAACTTACACATGCAAGGGGTTCATTTCAAAAAGGTTTTCGCAAATCATTTTTCATAACCAAGGTGACTCAATTGTTTTTAGGAAAACCACCGTGGAACTACCGACTCCCCATCCGCAGTAGCCCTGCACACAAACCACACACTTCACCCGAAAACAACTCACAAAGAAACATCCCAAACCCAAACACTAGTTTTTGTGACCACACCGTGGCTCGTCCAATACCGTGGACACGGCTATTCGAATAGGTTTGACACTCTACGGAGGTTGTACAACTTTACCCACAAGTAGGGTACCGTCACACGGACACCTTAGTGCGACACGGATCCTATCAAAACCATTACCCACCTTAGCTAACCCTACGAGCCACCACGGGAGCAACCAAGGGGTTATCCCACGTAACCGGGGCGTACCTCACACAGAGCGTACCCCTACTCCTTGGTCTCCCGCCGCTCACCCGCACACCGTATGGCAAGTAGATTAACTAGTGGGGTTTATGCTAAGCCGTTGCCACATACAACGGTCGAGTGGTTGTATGATCATTTGGGTCGGGTGAGATGTCACGCAACCCGGTCCTTAATTGACAAGATGGACAACTCCCAACACGCTCAACCACACAGTACGAGCTCACCCATGCTCCCGACACACACATCCATCCCGTCTACCCAGCTTCTTTACTCATTTTCCAAACATATCCCATTTCCATTTTTAAAGCACTCACTCATTTTGAAAGCACTCGCACATTTTTAAAGCACTCATTTAGGCCAACACAAGGTTCAATCATAGCAATCAAGGGTGGCTATCCTACCATGTTTTTGCGGTAGAAACAATATGCAATTTATAAAATGGGTATAGGGTTATGTTTATAAAACTAGGACCAAAGCATGCATCAAAGGATGAGATTGAACTTACCGTCTTCGAAGTCTTCGGGGAGTGCCGCTCGGCGTTCGGGACCTCGGGCTCCTCTCACGGCAGTCGGCTCCGATCTCCGGCTCGGGGTACCTTCATTCGTCTACTCCGTCGGCTATAGCGCACACACGGGCAAGCAATCAATCAATATAAGCATACACAATTTCTCCGGTTGAGCTCACGGAAGGTAATTAAATAAAATAGGGGAAATAAATATTATGTAGGGGTTTTGGGTGACGAACGGGTGGCGGTGCAACCGGCACGGGTGTGAGGGGAAGGTTGGGCGCAATTTGGATTAAAATCGCGCATGAAACGTCGGGTTAAAAGAGGTGTTTAGGGTTAATTAGGGGCCTGTTAGTATTTTATTATAAAAGAAAAGGGCCTAATTATAATATTTAAACCTAGCAGGGTGTTACTAAATAGTCCAGGGGCATAATTGTAAAAGGACAGGGTTGTTTTTGTGGTTTAATTTAAAGCATAGGGTCTGTTTTGAAAGAAAAGAGTGAGGGAAATAGAGGGGGTCGATTTCTGGATAAGTGGGAAAAGGGCGGGGGGGGTATGGGCAAAATGCCCTTCTTCTTCCTCCCTCCCTCACGACACGGAACGCAGGAGACGAGGAGGCCGACCGTGGAAGGGGGGAGGGGCGCCGGGGACCCCGGTGCACGGCGACGGCCGGGGAAGTGGGGGGCGAAACGAAGAGGAGGTCGAAGGCAACCGATTCCGCTCCTTACCTCGGGGCCGGGGTGCTCGGAGAGGCGGATCGACGGCGGCGGGCGGCGACCGGTTATGGTGGCTCGGTGGTGGCGGTGCTTGGGCGCTTGGGAGGCGGTGGAGGCTTGGTTGGGGTGGTGTGTGGCGAGGTGGGGAGCCGGTCCGGCCCTTTTATAGGCGCGGGAAGGTCGGTTCGGCGAGGATATTTTGAGCTTCGCGGAGCTCCAATGGCCGACAATGGAGGTTCGGGAAAATCCCGGCGTGGACTCCGCCGCCGGGATTCTCGGTCGATTGGCGCCGTGTGAGTTGACCCGTCGTGCGTAGCCGCCGTGGCCGTGGAGGGGAGGCCGTCGGGGAGTGATGGTGGCCGGTTTGGAGGTGATAACTCGCTGCCCGGTCTTCGTTTGTCAGAGCAATGGAGGGGGAGGTGCTGCTGCCTGCCGTAGGCGCGGGGCCGCCCCTTGGCGTGCTCCGGTGGTGCGGAGAGAGGGGAGGGGCGGCGCCGTCCGCAAGGGGGCGCGCGAGGGGGGGAGGTCGCGGCCCTCCCGGTTGCGCGTGGGGGAGGTCGCGGCCGGGGCACCCGCCCGGCCGCGGGAGGTAGAAAGGGGGGAAGAAAACGAAAGGAAGAAAAGAAAAGAAGAAAAGAAAAAGGAGAAAAAGGAAGAAAAGAAAAGAAAACGAGAAATAGGAAGAGAAAAGAAAATAGAAAAATGGGAAAGAAATTGGAAAGAGTTTTTGAAAAATTAGGAGAATTTCTCGAGAAATTAGAGGAAGGGTTTTTGTGGGTTCTCCGATTTTTCGGGGCGTCGCGTAAATTCCGGACGGTGGTGATGGTGAGGCGGGCCGGTCGGCGAGACCGCGGCATGCGCGGGATTCTCGGCGTGGTGGCCGACCGCGGCGCCGGGGCGGCACGCGTGGGTGATGGCCCGAGTGCGGGGGGTGCGGCGGGGATTTGCGGCACGCGCGCCGAGGGTGAGAGAGGGATAAGGTGACCGGGGTTTTGGATGAGCTCGGCGGAAAAGTTTTGAAAACACACGTGATTTATTAGGTGATTTATTAGGAGCTAAAAACGCGAGCGTTACAAACCTACCCCACTTAAAATGAATCTCGTCCTCGAGATTCGGCTAGGTTTCGAACGGGTGAGGAAATTCTTTCTTCGGCGCGTCCTCTCGTTCCCACGTGGCTTCTTCTACTCTCGTGCTCGCTCCATTGAACTCGCACACCCGTACTTCGATGTTCTTGTTCTTTTGACCACCGTGTCCAAAATCTTGACGGGCACTTCCGGGTACCTAAGATCCGGCCGTAGATCGATGGTCTCTACCGTACTTGCTTTTCTTCGAGGACCTTCAAACATCGGTGTAGCTAGGAGATATGAAACACCGGGTGTATGTCCGACATCTCTTCGGTAGCTCCAACCGTACGCTACGCTCCGACCCTCTTTAGTACTTTATACGGTCCAATGTACCGAGGGGTCAACTTTCCGTGCACCCGAAATCTCCGAGTCCCCCGGATAGGTGAAACCTTGAGGTAAGCGAAATCTCCAGGATTGAAGCTTGCTTCACACCTCTTCTTGTCTGCATAGCTCTTCTGTCGGGATTGGGCGGCTTTCAACTTTTCTCGGATGTCGGCTACTCGCTCTTCGGCTTCCTTTATAAGTGCGGGCCCAACCAGAGCACGTTCTCCTACTTGTGACCACATCAGGGGTGTCCTACATTTCCTCCCGTATAGTGCTTCAAACGGTGACATTCCTAGGCTTGCTTGATAGCCGTTGTTGTAGGAGAATTCCGCATATGGCAGGCTCGTTCCCGCCTTTGCCATATGTGAGGACGCATGCTCTCAACATGTCTTCCAAAATTTGATTCACCCTTTCGGTCCGTCCGTCCGTCCGCGGGTGGTGCGCCGAGCTCGAAATCCGGCTTGGTACCCATGGCTTTATGCGGGCTTTTCCGAACCTAGAGGTGAACCGGGTCCCTCTATCCGAGACTATTCTCGCTAGGCACTCCATGCAACTTCACTATATTCTCTATGTAGAGTTTTGCCAACTTCTCTCCACCACAAGTGGTCCGTACGGGTAGAAAGTGAGCGACTTTAGTGAGTCGGTCAACTATCACCCATATGGAGTCATGTCCCTTTTGAGTCTTTGGCAACCCTACTACGAAGTCCATGCCTATTTCATCCCATTTTCATACCGGGATTGGTAAAGGCTGCAACAGCTTCGCGGGTTTCGGTGTTCGGCTTTGATTCTTTGACAAGTGTCACAGTGGGCGACGAACCGTGCAATGTCTGCTTTCATCCCATTCCACCAATACTTCTGTTTTAAGTCCATGTACATCTTGGTGGATCCCGGTGAATGGAATATGCCGAGTTGTGGGCCTCATCCATGATGGTCCGTCGGAAATCTCCACCTTCAGAACGCATATCCTATTCTTATACCACAGGTGTGCCTTGATCATCCACTCTAAAATCGGGGCCTTGTTCTCTCCGGTATGCTTGCGGATCTTCATCAGATTCTCGTCGGTTTCTTGGGCCTTCCGGATCTTCTCCTCTAGGGTAGGCCGAACACTCGAGTGGCGGACGTAGCCTTGGGGAACAATGTGCACGTTGAGTCGCGCCATCTCCTCTTGCAACCGGGCACTCTTGGGTGCCGCCTTCTCGTAGGATTTTCGGCTTAGGGCATCCGCTACTACATTGGCTTTCCCTGGGTGGTAGTGAATCTCTAGGTTATAGTCTTTAACTAACTCTAGCCACCTTCTTTGCCTTAGGTTCAGGTCGGGGCCGGGTGAAGATATATTTTAGACTCTTGTGGTCCGTGTAGATTTCACACTTGTTCCCAATCAGGTAGTGTCTCCAGATCTTAAGGGCATGCACTACGACCGCAAACTCCGGATCATGGGTGGGATAATTGTGCTCATGGGGTTTGAGCCGACGGGGAAGCATATGCCACTACCTTCCCATCTTGCATAAGAACACATCCCAACCCTTGTCGGGAGGCGTCGCAATATACGACAAAATCCCGTTGAATGTCCGGCAAGGTCGGCATCGGGGCCGTGGTCAATCTTTTCTTCAACTCCCGGAGACTCCTCTCACATGACTCGATCCCCAGTTGAACTTCTTCTCCTTCTTAAGTAACTCGTCATGGGCCGGGCAATCTTGGAGAATCCTTCAATAAACCTCCGTAGTACCTCGCTAAACCAAGGAAACTTCGATCTCGCTCACGTTGGTCGGTTGTTGCCGTTGGAGATTGTTTCAACTTTCCGGGGTCTACAACTACTCCTTGCGCAAGTCCGAATATGCCCAAGGAAAGATATTTTCTCTAGCCAAAATTCACACTTGCCGAACTTGGCGTACGGCTTGTGTGCCCTCAATTTCCCCGCACTACTCGAAGATGCTGCTCATGTTCCTCCACGCTCTTGGAGTAAACAAGTATGTCGTCAATAAAGACTACGGCAAACTTTTCTAGTTCTTCCATGAACACCTTATTCATGAGGTTCATGAAGTATCTTTGGTGCATTGGTGAGTCCGAAGGACATCACCGTGAACTCATACCGCCCGTAGCGAGTGACAAAGGCGGTCTTGGGGATGTCACTCTCCCTAATCTTGAGTTGGTGGTATCCCGACCTTAGATCCACCTTTGAAAAATACTTGGCTCCCTTCGGTCGGGTCAAACGGATCATCTATTCCGGGGAGAGAGTACTTGTTTTTGATAGTGACCTCGTTCGGTGAGCGATAGTCCACGCACATCCTCATGCTCTTATCCTTCTTTTCCACGAAAAGCACCGGGGCTCCCCATGGTGATGAGCTCGGTCGATGAACCCGGCTTCGCTGGAGTTTTCCTAGCCGCTTCTTCAATTCTCGCCAACTCGGGGGTTGCCATCCTATAGGGTCTCTTGGCTATGGGAGAGGTTCGGGGATAAGGTCGATGACGAACTCTATATCCCTATCCGGTGGCATTCCGGGGAGTTCTTTGGGGAACACATCCGGGTATTCTCGCACTACCGGGACATCCTCTATGGACTTGGCTTCCATGTTGAAAACCATTATGTCCCGCCTGTGTCCTCGGGTGTGGCAGTCACTTGTATCCCGTCCGGGTTGGTTAGGTGCACTACTTTATTGACAAAACTTATAAGGCCATGGTGTTGGCTTAACCGGTCCATCCCAAGGATCACATCTATCCCCTTGGACTTCGGTACTACCGAGTCCGCTAGGAACTCTACCCCACTTAAAATGATCCTTACCGGGGGCATCCCGGTGGACACTTAATGTCACCTCCGGCGTTCGAGTTAATAGGGGTGCTTTAAGTAGTACTGTGGGTATGCTATGCTCTTCCACAAAACTTGAGGATATGAATGAGTGTGATGCTCCCGAATCAACTAGTATGGTAGCCAAGACTGAGCTGACCAGGAACTCACCGAGCACTACGCCTTGTGCTTCCTGCGCCTCCTGTGCATTGATGTGGTTGACGCGGGCTCGTCCATACGACTACCGGGGCTGCCTCGTCCGTGCTGGTTGCTGTTGTTGTTGCCGAAGTTATTGTTGCTGCGCACCGGCATGCGGTTGGCTCCGGACACTAGTGGCCTTGGCCCGTTCACCAAGTTGGAGTAGGTGGTAGTGGTTGGCTTTTTGGCATACGTGCGGTTGGCGATGAAGTGTCCGATTTCTCGGCGGTTGAAACACACTCGGGAGCTGTTGTTGTTGTTGGCGTGATCCGGGCCGGTGTTGTTCCGTGGGGGCTTCATGGCACTCTAGTTGTTGTAGGGCTTGAACTCGGGTTACGGGGCCTTGCGAGCCCGTGGCTTGGGATTGGGTTCTGCATCGCATGGGAGCTTGGAACCCGGACATTGGGTGTCCAAAGTTTCTCGGCCTCCGGGACCGCTCTTGTCGCTTGGCCTTGTGCTCCATAAACTTGCGCTTGTTTTCCTTCTTCTCTTGACCCTCGCTCTTTACGTGAGTATTGCCATGTTCATGAGGGTGTTGAAGTCCGGGTAGATCCGAGGGGTAAGCGGGGGTCCTCGGTTCCGAGTCGGTCCCTTCTTGAACATTTCTTGTTTCTTGGAATCTTTGTCCACTTCCTCGGGGGCATAGCAAGCCGGTTCTATGAACCGGTACGTGTACTCTTCCACGGACATGTTGCCTTGGTGGAGTTCACGAGAACTCATCCGCCTTCCACTTCGGGGTGGCTTCGGGATGTGGTAGCGGCGGAACTCTTCCACGAATTCATCCCCGGGTGATAGCGGAGGGATCCTTGGGCGCCGCGCAAAGTTTTCCCACCGAGGCTAGGGCTGTCCCGTGAGCCGGTGAGCTGCCGAGAGAACCTTGTCGCGGTCCTCGCAGTTGAAGGGCTCTAGTTCCCTCAGAATGGCTCTCAGCCAGTCATCAGCATCCAAAGGATTCACCGACCCGCCAAAAGTGGGCGGCTTCGTCCTGAGGAACTCTATCAGCTTCTCGTTCATGCCCAGAACTCGGGGTCTTGGGCGGTTGACGGCGTTGAAAATGGCCTCCATCAGGACAGTCTGATTGGCCAAAACTTGTGCCAAGTCAATAGGAGGGGGTGGCGGCGGCAGGACCACGTTCTCTCCTCCATCTTCGTCTTGGTTAACTTCCTGGTCGTGAAGACGCTCCCTCTGATCGGCTTGCGATCCTTCGCCGATCCGTCGGCGGGGCCTTGGTGGGTCCGGACAGGGCGCCTGGAAACCATCTGAAAAGGAGCGGGTTTTCTAAGAGATCTAGCTTTTATGTGATGTTTAAGTGGATTATATCAGATTTCGTTTTTTTTGAAAAGGCAGGGTCTACTTCTGCCGGCAAGCACACAATCAAGCACATAGCAAACAAGCAAGCACAGACAAGTTTTTATTACAACCAGTGAGGAGGATACATCCCGTCTATGCGACCGACGCTATGCGGACACACTACACGACTTAATGCGGCAAGAACTAAGGGTACGACTTGGACCGGTACGGCTTCATTCCCGGGGCAAGGTCACCGGGGTATGCTACTCGCGAGGAGAGCCACCTTCGGGGTCGAGTGCTCTTCCAACGGAATGAGCGAGCTCGTCATCATTCTCGCCTTCGGGGTTTCCATTTTCCCGAGGCCGTGGCCGCGGCTTCGGCGGTCGTCGTCGGGGGTTCGGTGACTACTGGTGGTGCGGGCGGGACTTCGATAGTTCCTCCCCATCCTACAAGGGGTGTTCCCGGTAGGGACTTGAGCTTCTCCAATGGCCGGAACGGGTGTTCCACCGCTGGTCACTTCTTGCATGCGTTGGTCCTGGATTCGCCTAAGGCTTTCCCCGGGCAACGGCTTCACCGCTTATGGCGGCTGCGGTCCTTGCTTCTCGCTTGAGCCACTCGGACTTGGTGCATCCTCACCGTGACTTCGGCTTGCTCGGCCCGACCGATTTGCTCCCTCAAGTGCTTGGCTTGGTCATCGAAGAGCTTATCCGGGGAGACAAGGTAGGCGACTACGTGGTACAACAGGTCTTCTTGGTAGCGGCGTCGTTCCGGGTTCGTTAACACCAAAATTTGGTAAGGAGTCTGACTCGTGGGTCCAGCTCGATGAGGAGTCCGTCTGGTGGAAGGAAAGATCTCTTCAGCTCTATTCGGTAAGGAGATCTGCGGTCGGCTATCTGCTCCCATTCGGCAAACGAACAGTAGACCTGATTTTGCGGGATTGGATAGTGACGTGGCTCAAGCAGAAAGGGCGAATGGATAGATAGGCGATCAAACCTTAGAGATAAGTTAGGCAGCAAATCCATTCGAGATTGTACTTCGCAGGGTATAAATATGAGCCCTGAATGTATGTAAAAGAGGACGATCATTCTTCAATACAAACCGGCCTTACGCCAAACCCTAGAGTCCTTTTGTCGTGTCGTCGAGTTCTTCGAGAGGGTTTATCGATCCGTCGACCTCCGTGAGTACCGAAACCTTGTATCATGTCTAGTATCATGCGGTGGATTTAGATCCGATGCAAGTAGTCTTGTTACCATGCTTCGTGTCATGCGGTAGATTCAAGCTTGGTTCAAGAAGGTTTCTTGTTAGGTTATGAGCCATGCGGTAGGCTAAGATCTAGCTTGAAGCTAGTTATCGGCTCTATTGGATTTTGGCAAGATCCAATAGATTCATTAAGTTACCCCGTGTTACTTTGAGTTTTTACTTTATGTTTAAATTCACGTAACACTTTTGCCCAATCTAGATGGGTTTGGATCGGTTCTACCTCTTTTATGGTCCTTGTTCGAGTAGGTTTCATGTTTTAACGTGTGGATCATGTGCTCTCCGATAGCCGAAACCGAATCGATCTAGATTGTTACGTGTTGCGGGTTCAAGCTTACCAATGTCGGTATAAATCTTGAAAGAAGCGAGTATCATGCGGTAGATGCGAGGTTTTTGGGTTGCTTTGGAGCTAGTCATCCGGTGGATTAGATCTCAAATCAATCCGATAGATTTATTCACTTGGTAATGTTCGTTCCTTCTTCATGGACCCGAATCGGTACGTTCGGCCGTATTCGGTTATGTTTCTTCACGAGTGGAACACGTGCGTAATTCATGCTTTAAATAATGTGTGCTTTTAGCTTTCCATATTTAGATTGTATCATGCGGTGGATAGATCTATTTGTGGAAAGTGGTGCGGTCTTCATGCAAATTGTATCATGCGGTGGATAGATTTGTTTGATATCGTACCCGACGGATCTTTGAGTGCCTAGACATGCGGTAGACTAGTGCTTTGGATCTATGCATGCTTATTTATTACATGTTTATGTTCGCACTTTACTTTATTCATTTATTTAATGTTGGTTATCATGGGGATCGGTCATAACCTCGTATGCATGCATCTTTTCCTAAACAAAGACCGATTGCCGTCATGCTTACGTCATCCATTCGGCAGTATTGATTTTCCTTTTATAAGTTCCCGAATGGTTTTAGTTCATTGGCAAATAGCTTTCCATAGCTATGTGTCATCTCATTTGGCTTCTTAGACGTAAATATGGAACTGTCTGGTACCACCCGGCAAGTTCCAAGCTTTGGTATTTAACTGTTTTATCTTTTGTTAATTTTCGGGAAAAATTGAGCGGCACGTCTTGTTACTCTTTGCGCGTGTGAAGCCGGCTTTGTTCGGCTTCCGTGTGTTTGGCGCCGGGTGCACGTTTTGCGTCAACACACTTTTTGGCACGCCCGGTGGGACCACGGCTCGAATAGATCAAGATGCCCGACATCGCGGACATCATGGACGTCAACCTTGAGGATCTCTCTCCCGGCCGGCGGCAGCGGCTCCGGGACGCCATAGACCGGTTCCGGCCAAAAATGCCCGTTCGTCCTTCAAGAAAAATAGAAGTGGCGTCCCGTACTTGAAGAACGAGATGCCCGGGGGTGTTGCTTTGCCGGGGGGAGAGCGATACCACGGGCGAAGCGAGATAAAGAGGAGTGTATGCGAGTATTCGGGGAATCTGCGAGACTACATGCGAGCAAGCACAACAAAGCTTTCCTCGGTGCGCTCCGACAGATGATGGTGGCCGTCTTTGGCCCAGGGCATGGAACAAGCATTCGGCAAGGCACCCGTCCAAGGGGGCACCGTGGAGCCGGGCGAGTCAAGCTCTCAACCACCATTACGGAGCCGGCCACATCGGCCTCCTCCTCAAAGCTGCGGAAGTCAAGCGTTCCGGCCTCCTCCTCAAGGTGCTCGGGGGTCGGCCCGATTCGGCCCCCACTATAGACCTCAAGAGGACGACCAATCCGGCCACCACGCGCAGGCGCACGGGTCAACCCGCGCAACGTCGAATCCGTACCGGCCTACGTATGGGGAACTAGCGTTCGGCTCGCACGGAGCCCCACTTGCCTCCGCCACGGGATTGCTCCGCAAACAGCGATTGCGAGAGGAATTTATACGGCGGAGGCTACCATGAGGTGGGAAACTACGGGGCATTTGACGCCTTTCCGCATCCGGGATACACGCCGGTTGCGGCAGCGCACAAGAGGACGACGCCCGGCACGGAAGATGGCCGAGTTGATGCAAAATCGGTTCGGCCTCAAGCCAAAAATGCGGGGACACCGCCTACAAGCCGCCATTCCCGCAGTGGTACTACAATGTGCTCCTTCCACCAAGGGTGAAGCCGCCGACGGAGTTCACGAAATTTTCGGGGCGGGACGACACGAGCACGGTGGAGCACATCGCTCGTTACCTCATGCGGCTCGAGGAATGCTCGGGCGAGGAAACATTCGGGGTCCGCTACTTCCCCGGATCACGACGATAGGTCCGGCATTCCAATGGTTCTCGTCCCTACCCCCCGAGTCGGTGTGCGGATGGAAGGACCTAGAGCGGAAATTCCACGCTCATTATTTCGGTGGCGGCTCGGAGAAGAAGCCGATCGACCTTGCCACCCCGAAGCGAGAGGCACGGCGAGACACCGTTAGAGTTTCTCGGGAGATTCGGGGAGGTTAAAGGCATGTGCTTCTCGCTCAACTTGCCGGATGACCGGTTGGGCGATATGGCCGTCGCCGGGATGCTGCGGGCCGTACGTGAGAAATTGTTTGGGATGGAGTTTGAAAACCTGGGCCGAGTTGTCACGAAGCTATCAGCGATGAGCAACCAAGCGTATGGCTTCAAGAAGGATGCTAATTTTGGCAAGCGAGCATGATGTCGCTGACATCTACAACCAGTTCTTAGACAAGGCTGATCTGTTCGAGGATTCTGATGATGAACTGGATGTGGCCGCAGCCGAGATCATGTGGGGGAAAGAGCCTTTGACGATGAATCAGCGCTGGGTCAAACAGACCAAGGGCACCTACGATTTTGATATCACGAAGGCTGACAAACTGTTTGAGCTCTTAGTAAAGGAAGGCCGAATCAAGCTGCCTGAGGGGCATTCCATGCTTCGGCCCGATGGAGTTAAGGGGAAACGTTACTGTGGCTTCCACGACAGGGATTCGCACTCCATCAACGATTGCAGGGTCTTCAGGATGAGGATCCAGAAGGCCATCCAGGAAGGGCACCTTAAGTTCGACAACAAGATGAAGCTGGATGGCCACCCCTTCCCTCAGAACATGGTGGGCTTCTCTGTCAACATGGTGACGGCTGAGGAGAAGGGAAAGGTCAAAGTATTGACCTCGGCCCGGGGCTAGACAGGGATGGAGCGGTGGACCGGAGTGCCAAGTAACTGCGGAACGGGTGCATGGTGAAGCCCCCCGCATTCTCAGGAGTCACATCGAAATCGGGGAGTCATCCGAGCCAAGCCCGGTGTGACCACGCGCATCCTCCTCAACAAGTGGCGGCGCGGGATGGAGAAAGAGCGCTACCGAAGCGACGCTACGAGGAGGAGAAGCGCGAGCCGAAGAAGAAGCACACGAAGGGACCGGGAGCAATACACGCGCGAGCGGAGCGCGCGCACTGGGGATGTGCCTTCTTCAGGCATTGCCGGAATGAGGGTTTGAAGCTGCCCACGCCGAGGAACCGCGCACGAGTGCGGTGACGGGTATGCGAGTATAGGCGAGGAGAGCGCCAATCGCCGATCCGTCCATGAGAGAATTGGAAGGATCCACCCTAATGGGGATCGGCGCCAAAAAATTGAAGTCATCAATCATCCTAGGAAGCGGCAAGCCGACCTCGGGTGGGGCCGATCAAGAGGAGGATGAAGATGACTACGTACGGCAAAAGGGGCAATGGTGCCCGCCCGGCTCGAGGAGAAGCCGAAGAGACGGGTCCGGCGCTTGAGGAACCGCGAGGCCGGGGCGAGGCTAGGATCCGGACAAGGCGGGTGTGGCGCCCCAAAGATCGGTCGAAGGGTCAAAGCGTTCGGCTCCAACATGCATGGTATACTTTACGCCGAACGAGTTCATGGCTCCCTGCTAACCGAGGTTGTGCGGGAGGAAGCGTCCCTAGATGACGAGCGAGGTCGAGGGGATGATGGCGCAATTGGTGCGGCCAAGCGAGGCAATCTTCGACAAACCGGCCAAGAATCGACATATGAGGCCGCCGTACTTGAGAGGATACGTCAATGGCAAACCATTGACCAAGATGTTTGTCGACGGTGGAGCGGCGGTCAACGTAATGCCGTACACCACCTTCGGGAAACTTGGCATGGGCCGGCGATCCGACGCCTACCGGCATAATACTGAATGATTTCGGCGGGAATCCTTCGGATACCAAGGGGTGCGCTCACGTGGATTTGATGATCGGATCCAAGACGCGCTCACTACCTTCTTTGTCATCGAAGGTAAAGGAGCCTACGGCCTCTTCGCTGGGCGGGAGCGGATTCATGCCACAGCGTTGCGTCCCATCCACCATGCATCAACGGCTTATCCGGTGGGTGGATGATGAGATTGAGGTCGTCCGGGCGGATGACTCCGTGAGCGTAGCGAACATGGAACCAGCCTTCTGGGAATACCAAGGCATTGATTGTTTCTCAGGGAAAGACTGGGGAGAAGGTCCTGTTGAACCCGTCAGCAGTGATCAACAGCCGATTCAAGCAGTCGGCTCTTATAGCAATTTTTAATGGAGAACCCCGTAGATGGCACTGATGGCAAGTTGGGGCGAGGATTCATGTCGGCCGATAGATTAGAAGAGGTTGACATTGGAAGCGGTGATAAGCCAAGGCCGACGTTCATCAGCGCAAACTTGCAGCCGGATTTCAAGGGGGAATTAATTAAGCTTCTCAAAGAATACAAGGATTGCTTCGCCTGGGATTATTCGGAGATGCCTGGATTGGATCGTTCCATCGTCGAGCATCGGTTGCCAATCAAATCTGGTTTCAAACCATACAAGCAACCACCCCGGAAAATCTACAAGGATGAGGTATTGGCCGATGTGAAGAAGGAAGTTGAAAGATTACTTGATGCAAACTTCGTTCGGCCATGCAGATACGCGGAGTGGATTTCTAACATTGTCCCTGTATACAAGAAGAATGGAAAAATGAGGGTCTGCATAGATTTCGGGGACACGAACGAGCTACTCCGATGGACGGTTACCCAATGCCTATTGCCGATTTGCTTTGATTGACGCCGCAGGTGGACACAAGGTGATAAGTTTCATGGATGGCAACGCGGGGTACAACCAAATATTCATGGCAATAGAGAATATATCAAAGACGGCCTTCGGATGTCCTGGTCATATAGGCTCGTTTGAGTGGATAGTCATGACATTTGGGTTAAAGAATGCCGGTGCAACTTATCGGCGGGCCATGAATTACATTTTTCACGAGTTGATCGGCAAAATTGTGGAAATCTACATTGATGACGTGGTAATCAAGTCCCTAAGTCATGACACGCACTTGGAGGATGTAAAGAGGACCCTAGAGTGCACCGGAAGCATGGCACGGAGATGAATCCAAACAAGTGCGCTTTTGGGGTATCGGTGGAGAGTTCTTGGGATTTCTAGTCCACGAGGGGGGAATCGAAGTTGGCAAGAAGAGCATGAAGGCTATTGATGAAGTTGTTCCTCCAACTAATCACAAGGAGTTACAATCACTGCTCGGCAAAATCAATTTCGTGAGAAGATTCATTTCAAATTTGTCACAAAAGGTTTTGCCATTCTCTCCTTGCGTTGAAGCTAAAGGAAAATCGAGAAGTTCACATGGGGCGACGAACAACAAAAGGCTTTCGATGAGATCAAGCAAGTACATGAAGGAGCCACCGGTGTTGGTTCCTCCTCGGTGGATAAGCCTTTCAAGTTGTACGTGGCGGCCGATACCCAAACCATTGGATCGGCCCTTATTCAAGAATTTGAAGGAAAGGAGCGGGTAGTAGCATATCTTAGACGAAAATTACTTGACCACCGAAACCAGGTATTCGGTACCAGAGAAGGCGTGTCTTTGCGTGTACTACTCGTGTACAAAGTTTCGGCACTACGTTGAATGCCGAATGCCTTGTGTATTCCAAGTTTGATGTGATAAAACATATGTTATTTATGCCAATTTTGAACGGCGGGATTGGCAAGTGGATTTTAGCTTTATCAGAGTTCGAGTTGAAGTTCGAGTCGGCAAAGGCCATCAAAGGTCAGATCATTGCCGATTTTATAACTCAACATCGCGATCCGTCAATTAATTTACTTGAAATTACCCCCTGGGCTTTATTTTTTGATGGATCGTCATGTGGTAAAGGTGGGGGAGTAGGGATCCTACTAATTTCACCTAGGGGTGAGATGTTTGAATTCGCCATCCCTATACGGCCCTTGTTACAAACAACCGGGCCGAGTACGAGGCACTACTTCGAGGGCTTCAGTATTTGAGAGAAGCGGGGCCGTTTCAGTTGAAGTTTACGGAGATTCAGAGCTAGTGATCAAGCAATTGAACGGCCAATACGAGTGCAAAAGCGAAGCGTTAAGGAGTTACTACGAAGAGTGCAGGGAAATCTTGAAGAGCTTCCCATTGGTAACTCTACAGCATATTCCTAGGGAACACAATGAAGAAGCAAACAGGCTGGCTCAAAGCGCCTCTGGTTACAAAGAGAGTCAAGAAGCGTTTCTTTGCGGGAGGTATGTGCACTAGGGACGGGTCTCGCGAAGGTGATTGGAGGAAAGAGATCGTTGATTACTTGAAGAATCCATCCCGAAAGGTCTCTAGGAAGCTCGGGTACAAGGCCATAAAATTCATTCTTCGGATGACAATTTATTCTATAAATCATTGGATGGAGTATTGTTGCGATGCACGGGTCCCGAGAAGAAGCCAAGAGCATGATGAGCGAGGTGCACGATGGAATATGTGGAGCACACCGGTCGGCCTACCGTATGAAATGGGTTATTAGACAAGTTGGGTGTTTTTGGCCGACGATATTAGAGGATTGCTTTGAGTATTACAAGGGGTGTCAAGATTGCCGAGAGGTTTGGAAATATTCAAAGGGTCCCCGCGTCGGCATTGAATCCCATCATCAAGCCATGGCCATTCGGGGGGCGGGGAATAGACTTGATTGGCCAAATTAATCCACCATCTAGCAAGGGGCATAAGTTCGTGCTTTTGGCTACGGATTATTTTACTAAATGGGTTGAGGCGATCCCACCGAAGAAGGTGACATCGAGAAAACATGGTTGAATTTGTCAAGGAGCACATCATCTATCGGTTTGGAATCCCTCGGACTATCACCAGCGATCAAGGGGCACAATTCGTGTCACCGGAGTTCGAGAGTTTGCCGAAAGCATGGGGATTAAATTATTTAACTCTTCTCCTTATTATGCCCAAGCTAATGGTCAAGCGAGAGGCTTCTAACAAAATCATGATCAAGCGTGATACAAAAGGCATTCGGTACTCGGTGAGGCACCGTGGGCTTACCGAATGGCCCCCCATGGAGCTACAAAAACTTCTCCTTACGAATTGGTTTATGGGCATCACGCGGTTCTACCGTGGGAAGTGCAATCTGATTCAAGGAGGGTTGTGCTACAGAAAGATTTGAGCTCAAAGGATTACAGTGGTCTAATGATGGACGAGCTAGAGGACTTACACATGATCCGTCTTAGAGCCTTGGAAAACATCGAGAAAAACAAACTGCGGGTTGCCAAGTACTATAACAAGAAGGTAAAGGTCAGGCAATTCGCGGAAGGAGATTTGGTTTGGAAAGCGCTATTGCCGATTGGAACTAAATACAGCGAATTCGGCAAATGGTCCCCTAACTGGGAAGGACCCTTTCGTGTGGTCGGATGCGTCCCTGGTAATGCATATATATTGAAAACTTTGCTAGGAGAGGAATTTTCCGCTGCAATAAATGGAAGATATCCGAAGAAGTATTATCCTAGCATCGAGATCGATCGATGATTACACACATCGACACGAAACGGCCGGCGCTCAAGAACGAGGCCGCCTTCGAACAAAAAATCCATAAACGAAGAAATGGCCGGTGCCTAGATGCATTGCCCTTAGCACAAAAACTACATTACAAGCATTTGCTTCTTGCGGGTTTACATCTAACAACCCCGGGTGGTCGGATCTTCAAGGAGGTGGGAAGCAGAAGGCGTGGAGGAAGAAGCGAAAGTATGATTCAATCTTTTCGTTGCTTCTTCTGCCGCTCCCTCTTCGAGTTGTTCCGGGACCACCGTGACGGCAACTTGGAACGCATGGGGGTGACCATGGTTTGCGGCCTCCACCAAGCTCTCCCAGGCCGTCTTCAGGTTGTTGTACCTGTCGAGACATCTGAAAACAGAGGAATCGATGTTAGGGGCAAGAAATCCAAATACAGGCATGAGGTCAAGAAGAGATCAGAAACATTTACCCCCTACTAGTGCCTCCAGAGCCATGCGACGCTCGCGTTCGGCTTGGCAACGGGCGGTGATGTCCCTGAGGCCGTGCTCCAGGTGCGCGAACACGGCGGCGCAGTTGATGGGTGGTCCTCTGCTCAGGCGTGGCATCCTCTGCTTCGAGGGAGGAATCGGAGGAGATGTACTCGGAGCACATCTTCGGTCCCGATGATTTCTTCGGGGAGCGAGATCAAGGCTAAAAAAGGAAAGGAAGAAGAACGGGTGTTGAAAGATTCGATTTGAAAGTGTTCGTGGGCGGAGTCAATTGCGGAACAAAATTACTTTTATCCCGCAATTGAAGGGGCATGTGTTAACACCAAAATTTGGTAAGGAGTCGACTCGTGGGTCCGGCTCGATGAGGAGTCCGTGCGGTGGAAGGAAAGATCTCTTCGAGTTTGTATTCGGTAAGGAGATGCGGTCGGCTATCTGCTCCCATTCGGCAAAGGAACGAAGAGAGCGATTTTGCGGGATTGGATGGTGACGTGGCTCAAGCGAAAGGGCGAATGGATAGATAGGCGATCAAAGCTTAGAGATAAGTTAGGCAGCAAATCCATTCGAGATTGTACTTCGCGGGGTATAAATATGAGCCCCGAATGTATGTAAAAGAGGACAATCATTCTTCAATAAAAACCGGCCTTACGCCAAACCCTAGAGTCCTTTTGTCGTGTCGTCGAGTTCTTCGAGAGGGTTCATCGATCCGTCGACCTCCGTGAGTACCGGAAACCTTGTATCATGTCTAGTATCATGCGGTGGATTTAGATCGATGCAAGTAGTCTTGTTACCATGCTTCGTGTCATGCGGTAGATTCAAGCTTGGTTCAAGAAGGTTTCTTGTTAGGTCATGAGCCATGCGGTAGGCTAAGATCTAGCTTGAAGCTAGTTATCGGCTCTATTGGATTTTGGCAAGATCCAATAGATTCATTAAGTTACCCCGTGTTACTTTGAGTTTTTACTTTATGTTTAAATTCACGTAACACTTTTGCCCAATCTAGATGGGTTTGGATCGGTTCTACCTCTTTTATGGTCCTTGTTCGAGTAGGTTTCATGTTTTAACGTGTGGATCATGTGCTCTCGATAGCCGAAACCGAATCGATCTAGATTGTTACGTGTTGCGGGTTCAAGCTTACCAATGTCGGTATAAATCTTGAAAGAAGCGAGTATCATGCGGTAGATGCGGGTTTTTGGGTTGCTTTGGAGCTAGTCATCCGGTGGATTAGATCTCAAATCAATCGATAGATTTATTCACTTGGTAATGTTCGTTCCTTCTTCATGGACCCGAATCGGTACATTCGGCCGTATTCGGTTATGTTTCTTCACGAGTGGAACACGTGAGTAATTCATGCTTTAAATAATATGTGCTTTTAGCTTTCCATATTTAGATTGTATCATGCGGTGGATAGATCTATTTGTGGAAAGTGGTGCGGTCTTCATGCAAATTGTATCATGCGGTGGATAGATTTGTTTGATATCGTACCCGACGGGTTTTAGAGTACCTAGACATGCGGTAGACTAGTGCTTTGGATCTATGCATGCTTGTTTATTACATGATTATGTTCGTGCTTTACTTTATTTATTTATTTAATGTTGGTTATCATGGGGATCGGTCATAATCTCGTGTGCATGTATCTTTGGCCAAACAAAGACCGATTGCCGTCATGCTTACGTCATCCATTCGGCAGTATTGATTTTCCTTTTATAAGTTCCCGAATGGTTTTAGTTCATTGGCAAATAGCTTTCCATAGCTATGTGTCATCTCATTTGGCTTCTTAGCCGTAAATATGGAACTGTCTGGTACCACCCGGCAAGTTCCAAGCTTTGGTATTTAACTGCTTTATCTTGTGTTAATTTTCAGGAAAAATTGACTGGCACGTCTTGTTACTCTTTGCGCGTGTGAAGCCAGCTTTGTTCGGCTTGCTGTGTATTTGGCGCCGGGTACACATTTTGCGTCAACGGGTTCCTCATGCGGGCTTGCCAAGCGGGGTTACGATGGCGGGGGGAAAGTACCTCATTGGTGTGGGGACGAGGTGTTCCTCGTAGATCCGGCACGGAGTAGCGGAGGGCTTTTCTCGTGGGCCAAGGGGTAGGTGTCTCGGTGTCGAAACCCTGTGGCGGTCACGCGCCACGGCTCGATGTTGGTGTGGCGGTTGCTTCTAGCGACGGAGAGGACCACCCTACAGCGAAGAGTGCCAAGTTGCTCGTACTCTCTGCTGTAGTACCTAGGGCGCTCAGTGATACCGAGGCGCTCCAGGGAGTTGATAAGAAGGCGAGCAAAACCAGGCTCCTCCTGGCACACGCCTTGGGTCCATCCATCTTCCGCCATCTGAAAACAAAGGTAGAGTTGAACAGGTTGTGGTAGGGTACAAGAGGTGGATAACTTTATTCAGTAACAAAGTTGGGGTACACTCTTCGGGGTACACTTATTATTACTGGGACACAGCTCTAGCCTAAACATCCTAGTCTTATCTTTATGGTGATTCTTCCTCTAGCTGGATGCGGCGCTTCTTTGGTGGGAGGTCTTGCTTCAGTATCTCGTCCTCGGTCTGGGTCCCTTTGTCCCAGTGAGTCTCTTCGGGTTCTTCCTCATCCAAGTCAACTTCTTCTCCTCTCCTTCTACGTTCCCAGTGGAGCTCATCCCATAGCTTTTTGTGGAACATCTCTGAACGTTCTCTTTCCCTAAGGTAGTCTTGCTCCATGTTGCGTAGCTCAACTTCCGCCATGGTTGTCTTAATCCTTTCCGGCTCTATCCTTTGCTCCGCTCTTTCCGCTCTGTCAATCTGTTGCTTCGATTCTTGGGCTTGCTCTGGTAGAGGTGGTCTAGGCCATTGAGGTAGATGGATAGGTGGGAAAGCGCCTCTTACGGGTCTTCTTCTTCTTGTTCTAGTCCTCTCATGCGATCAATCCACGAGCGTCCTCTTCCTCCGGAGGGTGGGAAAAATCCCATTGGATTCCTTCGGAGGTGCTGTCTATAAACCACTTGTAGATGTCGCAGGGCCTTCCGAGCAACCTTTGGGTAGGTGTCGGCGAAGCAAAACCCAGTGGCGGAGACGAACCAAGGTTCTATGTCGGGGTAGAGCGTGCTTCTTCCCACGAAGATCAGCGGCTTACACCGAAGGGTGCCGTAGCGTTCGTACTCCCGATAGACGAACTCCGGCGGATCCCTTACTCCGACGCGCTCTAAGGCCGAGTAGCGGCGGAGTTAGGGAGACCGAGTGGACGGGGGCGGACTCCTCCGTTCCATTCGGGGTTAGCCATACGGAATCGAGGCAAGGATCAAGGTAAGGATTTGGGAAAAGATGAGCTCGGCAAAGGAAAGGTTAGAGAGGGCCGGAGGGAGGTCTCGTATCCTAGGGGTCGTGTCCTACGGCCAACCTACGGCTCGATACCCCCGAAGCGTCCCCTCGTCGAGAGGTGACTAAATGTGACACAAATACCGGTCCCGGGAGGTCGGCAACACATTTATTACAACGGGTGGATCGTCTTTTACATCACGGCGACACGGGAGGGCACGGAAGTGCCAACGCTACAAGGAACAACACAAACGCTAACGACCACACTACGATAGCAAAGGCTTCCATAGCCTCCTCGAGTACCACACCATGGAAGCTTTTCGTGGAGGCCCCGGGTACACGAGCACGGTTGGGTGTAGGGCGGCGACCTACTCGACGTCTTCGGGAATGTAATCGAGATCCTCCTCTCGAAAAATAGTTAGTAAAACAAGGGTGAGCACATACGTACTCGGCAAATCCAATCCCACCCACGGAGGGGCATATAAAGCGAGAATCATGCATAGAGTATAACAAGGATCAAGTTAAGGTTCATTTTGCAAACTTACACATGCACGGGTTCATTTCAAAAAGTTTTTCGCAAATCATTTTTCATAAACAAGGTGACTCAATTGTTTTTAGGAAAACCCATTGTGGAACTACCGGACTCCCCATCCGCGTAGCCTAGGCACACGACCACACACTTCACCCGAAAAACAACTCACACCGAAACATCCCAAACCCAAACACTAGTTTTTGTGACCACACCGTAACTCATCCAATACCGTGGACACGGCTATTCGAATAGGTTTGACACTGCGCAGAGGTTGTACAACTTTACCCACAAGTAGGGTACCGTCACACGGACACCTTAGTGCCGGCACGGATCCTATCAAAGCCATTACCCACCTTAGCTAACCCTACGAGCCACCACGGGAGCAACCAAGGGGTTATCCCACGTAACCGGGGCGTACCTCACACGGAGCGTACCCCTACTCCTTGGTCTCCCGCCGCTCACCCGCACACCGGATGGCAAGTAGATTAACTAGTGGGGTTTATGCTAAGCCGTTGTCACATACAACGGTCGAGTGGTTGTACGATGATTTGGGTCGGGTGAGATGTCACGCAACCCGGTCCTTAATTGACAAGATGGACAACTCCCAACACGCTCAACCACACGGGTACGAGCTCACCCATGCTCACGACACACACGTCCATCCCGTCTACCCGAGTTTTTTACACATTTTCCAAACATATCTCATTTCCATTTTTAAAGCACTCACTCATTTTGAAAGCACTCACACATTTTTAAAGCACTCATTTAGGCCAAAACAAGGTTCAATCATAGCAATCAAGGGTGGCTATCCTACCATGTTTTTGCAGTAAAACAATATGCAATTTATAAAACGGGTATAGGGTTATGTTTATAAAACTAGGACCAAAGCATGCATCAAAGGATGAGATTGAACTTGCCGTCTTCGAAGTCTTCGGGGAGTGCGGCTCGGCGTTCGGGACCTCGGGCTCCTGCTCACGGTAGTCGGCTCGATCTCCGGCTTGGGGTACCTTCATTCGTCTACTCCGTCGGCTATAGCGCACACACGGGCAAGCAATCAATCAATATAAGCATACACAATTTCTCCGGTGAGCTCGCGGAAGGTAATTAAATAAAATAGGAGAAATAAATATTATGCGGGGTTTTGGGTGACGGACGGGTGGCGGTGCAACCGGCACGGGTGTGAGGAAGGTTGGGCGCGATTTGGATTAAAATCGCGCATGAAATGTCGAGTTAAAAGAGGTGTTTAGGGTTAATTAGAGGCTTGTTAGTATTTTATTATAAAAGAAAAGGGCCTAATTATAATATTTAAACCTAGCGGGGGTGTTACTAAATAGTCCGGGGGCATAATTGTAAAGAGACAGGGGTTGTTTTTGTGGTTTAATCTAAAGCATATGGTCCGTTTTGAAAGAAAGGAGTGAGGGAAATAGAGGGGGGTCGGTTCGGATAAGTGGGAAAAGGGCGGGGGGTATGGGCAAAATGCCCTTCTTCTTCCTCCCTCCCTCACGACACGAACGCGGGGAGACGGGGAGGCCGACCGTGGAAGGGGGAGGGGGCGCGGCGACCCGGTGCACGGCGACGGCCGGAAGTGGGGGCGAAACGAAGAGGAGGTCGAGGGCAACCGATTCCGCTCCTTACCTCGGGGCCGGGGTGCTCCGAGAGGCGGATCGACGGCGGCGGGCGGCGACCGGTTATGGTGGTCGGTGGTGGCGGTGCTTGGGCGCTTGGGAGGCGGGGAGGCTTGGTTGGGGTGGTGTGTGGCGAGGTGGGGAGCCGGTCCGGCCCTTTTATAGGCGCGGGAAGGTCGGTTCGGCAAGGATATTTTGAGCTTCGCGGAGCTCCAATGGCCGACAATGGAGGTTCGGGAAAATTCCCGGCGTGGACTCCGGCCCGGCGGGATTCTCGGTCGATTGGTCGCTGTGTGAGTTGACCCGTCGTGCGAGCCGCTCGTGGCCGTGGAGGGGAGACCGCCGGGAGGAGTGATGGTGGCCGGTTTGGAGGTGATAACTCGCTGCCTGGTCTTCCTTTGTCGAGCAATGGAGGGGGGAGGTGCTGCTGCCGCCGTAGGGGCGCGGGGCCGCCCCTTGGCATGCTCCGGTGGTGCGGGGGAGAGGGGAGGGGCGGCGCCGTCCGCAAGGGGGGCGCGGGGGGAGGTCGCGGCCCTCCGGTCGCGCGTGGGGGGAGGTCGCGGTCGGGCACGGCCCGGCCGCGGGAGGAAGAAGGGGGGGGAAGAAAAAGAAAGGAAGAAAAGAAAAGAAGAAAAGAAAAAGGAGAAAAGAAAAGAAAAGAAAAGAAAAGGAGAAATAGGAAGAGAAAAAGAAATAGAAAAATGAGAAAAGAAAATAGGAAAGAGTTTTAGAAAAATTAGGAGAATTTCTCGGGAAATTAGAGGAAGGGTTTTTGTGGGTTTTCTGATTTTTCGGGCGTCGGCGTAAACTCCGGGACGGCGGTGATGGTGAGGCGGTCCGGCCAGTGGGACCGCAGCGTGCGCGGGATTCCCGGCGTGGTGGTCGACCGCGGCGCCGGGGCGGCACGCGTGGGTGATGGCCCGAGTGCGGGGGGGTGCCGGCGGGATTCGCGGCACGCGCGCCGAGGGTGAGAGAGGGAGAAGGTGACCGGGGTTTTGGATGAGCTCGGCGGGAAAGTTTTGAAAACACGCGTGATTTATTAGGTGATTTATTAGGAGCTAAAAACGCGGGCGTTACAACATCATGGACAACGACGGTGCGACAAGAGGACCGGGCGAGAGAAGGGCCGAAGTTGAGGGGGAGGTAGTCTCGAGGCATGAGGCTCCCCGGCGGATTCAAGAAGTGCATCCCCTTTCGAGGATCATTGGGGACATCGACGAACGTACTACGCGGTCAAGGTCTAGAAATTCCTCTCATTTCGCTCATGCCGCATTTGTTGCCACCTTTGAGCCCAAGGATATTGGACATGTTTTATCCGATGCAAACCGGGTCAATTCTATGCATGAGGAGTTGGAATACTTTGAGAGGAACCGGGGTGTGGGAGTTAGTTGAACCACCTCCAAATTGCCATCCTATAGGAACCAAGTGGGTTTGGAAGAACAAAGAGGGAGAGAACGGGATGGTTGTGACGAACAAGTCCGGACTTGTTGCTCGGGGATATAGTCGAAGGAGGGGATCGACTATGAGGAGACCTTTGCTCATGTGGCCCGTCTTGAGGCAATTCGAATCCTTTTAGCCTTTGCCATGGCTAAAGGGTTCAAGTTGTTTCAAATGGATGTGAAAAGTGCTTTTCCGAATGGGGTCATAGAGGAGGAGGTGTATGTAAAGCGACCACCGGGGTTCGAGAGTGAGAAGTATCCACACGGGGTGTACGGGTTGAAAAGGGCTCGTATGGGTTGAAACGGGCACCCGGGCTTGGTATGGGAGATTGAGAGGTTTTACGGTGAGCGAGAGGGTTTGTGATGGGTACCGTGGATAGGACCTTGTTTCTCCTCAAGCATGGAAATGACTTGTTGATTGTGCGGATATACGTGGATGATATTGTCTTTGGTGGCTCGTCACATAACCTCATTGCCAAGTTTGCGGATGAGATGAGCGGGGAATTCGAGATGAGCATGGTGGGCGAGTTGCGGTACTTTCTCGGGTTTCGGATCAAGCGGGTGAAGGACGGAACATTTGTACATCGGACCAAGTACACGAAGGACATGCGAGGAAGTTCCGGATGCAAGATGTGAAGCCTATGTCGACACCCATGGGGAGTACGGCTACTTTGGATGCGGACGAGGACGGAGAACCGGTGGACCGGCGGGAGTACGGGAGCATGATCGGCTCCCTCCTCTACTTGACGGCGACAAGGCCAGACATACAGTTCGGTGTGTGTCCGTGCGCTCGTTTTCGGGGCTTCGCCGAGGACATCACATCGACAAGCCGTCAAGAGGATTTTCGGTACCTACGTCCGCCCCCTGGTCTTGGCCTTTGGTATTCTTCCTCCTCGACTTTTTCTCTTCATGGTTTTTCGATGCGGATTTTTCTTGGTTGTCGAGTCGAGAGGAAGTCTACTTCTGGTACTTGCCAGTTTCTTGGGTCTTCGTTGGTTTCATGGTCTTCCCGCAAGCAGTCTAGTGTAGCTCAGTCTACCATCGAGGCAGAGTATGTTGCAGCCGCGAGTTGTTGTTCCCAGTTGTTATGGATTTCATACACTTTGAGAGACTTTGGTGAGGAGTGCACCCAGATCCCACTTCATTGTGATAGCACCAGTGCCATAAGCGTAGCGAAAAACCTTGTGCTTCACTCCAGAACCAAACATATAGAGGTGAGGTACCATTTCTTGAGGGACAATGTGGAGAAAGGGACCATTGTGTTGAGCCATGTCCCTACCCAAGATCAGCTTGCAGACATTTTCACAAAGCCTCTCGACCAAGCTACATTTGTGCGCTTGCGGGGGGAACTTGGGGTTTGTTGCCCTTTCTAGTTGATTCTTGGGGGATTTCCTTTTTGTACCATATGTATCATACCGGGTTTACTTTGATGTATATACATGCTTTGCTTGATGTATAAACCTTGGTAGGATAGCCATCTTGTCATATATTATGTTGCATTTGTATCATATTGCATTTTAGGATGATGAGCTTCTTTTATATGCCTTATTTGAGTCTCTTTGGCTATTTGTGAGATATTGGTCATATGTGTGGAGAAATGGCTATGTGAGGCTATGCTCTTGGAATATTTGAGATATATATGTTGTGAGATAGCCCTTTTTGAATCAAATGCTAATCTTGACTAAATTTGAGGAAATATGCTCCACTCATGTGTAGTGTATCCATGTCACGTTTTGGTCTAAATGTGCCTTCTATGCTTAGGTTGTGCTTGGATATCTTTTTCTTGCTTTTGGGCCAATTGCCGAATATCATTGTGAATGTTTAGCCTATGTTGCATTCATGGGGGAGCATAAGCTTCTTTTTGCCACAAAGGCACTTCATGTACCATGAAATGAATTAATCTTGAAAAGAAGTGTGTATGCTTGAACAATGCTCTACCCACCATGTTTATGCTTAAAATGTTTTATCTTTCACACATGGGTGCAAAACATGTTGCATGATGTTCACCGGTGGAGAAGTCTCCTCGAAGTGGACACATGGCTCATGAGCTTTAACATGACATGCTTTGCTTTATGGGTGTTTGCAATGATCTTTTGTTAAGAATTGGATATCCTTGTATGATCTCTGGATGATATGCATGTTTTTGGCTCGAATATGACATGGATAGGCTTTTACATTCGAAGTGAGCCATCTTTTGATATAATTATTCGAATCTTAAAATTTTGCTTTGTCACATGCTTGTATTTTCATATATTACTTGTGGCAATGCTTTGACTATGCTATGATTCATATGGATGATCTTTGTCCCATTTCTAGCCTTTGACACTAGATTTGGCCTATTTGAGAAGCTCATGTAGATTTTTATATGCTTTGTTTTGCATTTCTGCATTTTCACCTTGATTCATACATTGTCAACAAGGGGGAGAAGAGGTGAGCTTAATGCAAATTCGAAGAGGTGAGCTAAAATTTGGAAGTTTGCATCCACATGTTCGGGGGGAGCTTGCATTTGTTCGGAGGGAGCTTTATTCTTGTTTTCGGTGTGGAGTTTGTGCTTTGCTCGGCTTGTGACCTTTCTTTGCCTTTCTTTGGTTTTGGTCATGAGTTGCGCTTCTTTGTTTTTCTTTCTTCTTACTTTCTTTCTCCGAATTTCATTTCGCGTTGTGTGTTGTCAATGCACTCATAAAGGGGAAGATTGAGGACCGGGAGCGTCCGGTGGTCGATGGATGACCGCTCCTCGGTGATGAGTGATTGACAACGGGTGTTGGACCGACTCTTGGCTCGGTGCGCGAGGTGTAGGCTGCGGCCTAGTTCGTGTTGTTGCGGGTGAAGAACGGGCGCGAAAGGTCTTCAGCCTTGAGGGGCCTCCGGGAGATGGAGAGACAAGTAGGCTCGGTTCGAGGGACCGGTGGACGGCGGGACTAGGTGCGGACCACATGGTGGCGAGACGAGCAAGACGAAGTCGTGGACGATCGAGCGGTGCACGGTGGCGGTCGAGTCAAGAGGCTTGGCGGGAGCCGGGCCGAGCACGCGGGGTTTGGTGGTTTGCCCACAAAACCATCGGAGGACGGTTTCTTGGTTTGGGGCTCAAAACCAAGTCCGAAGACCCAACATGACGGAGACGAGGATCCGGGCGTGTCGGGAAGCTTCGAAGCGAGAGGACACGCGGCGGGATCGTATGGCTTGCGTCGGGAGGACGCGGGGGTGCGGCGAAGGCGTGGCCGTCCGATGGCAAGACCCACAAACATTACATAAATGCCCCTGCGTGGGTTGTATCACCGTAGTTGAGTTAGGGGTAGTCGAGTCATTTCCCACACGGCGGGACCCGATATATAAGCCATGAGTGTGTGTGGATGGGGCTCTCTCCCCGCGACTTAGGGTTTCATTTCTCCGCTCCCATTTCTCATTTTCGTAGCTATTTTCTTCTCCATTTTCTCTAGGCTAGCATGAGAGCTTCATGTGAGATTTGTTGAGAGGGATGGATGCTAGGGCGGCATGCTAGACCTTGTGAATCTTTCCTGGTTTGTATAGAAGATTCGGAGTTGTGTCTTTCGTGGTCTTTTTGTGCTTGTTTTCGTGCCTTTGTTCTTGGTGTGATTTCGTGAATTTGAGTTGGTTTCTCCCCGAATTTCTTTGAGGGAAACATGGATGGATGCCTTGTGCACCTTTGGGATTGATCTTGTGCCCTCAAACGCCGGAAACCACTTCGATTCGAGGATTTTTGGTCGGAGCTCTAGCTTTTGGTGGTGCTCAAAGGATTCGCGATTCCCGGTGATTTAGGGAGTTAGGAGGCAAGATTTTTGGGCTATAGCATCCTTGTGTGACGCTTTTCAAGTCCCCAAACCCTTGTCTTCACGGCTTCTACCATTTGGGAAATCCGATGATGATTTGGGAGAGTTGACCTTCGAGGTCGGGCCGTTTTCGGTTCGTCCGTGAGGCACGGACAGTCCGCGCGGGACCGGCGGACGGTCCGCGAGGAGCGAGTTCTTCCCGTGTTCTTCGTGTTCTTGCTCGGCTTCGCTTTCGATCCGTCGTGGCTTTGAGTTTTTGTTGGGCGAGGTTTCGGACGGTCCCCGCGCGGCGTGCGGACGGTCCGCGGGTGTCCGACGGATGGTCCGCGTTCTCCCCGCGGACGGTCCGTTATTCGGGGTCGTCTGCTGGAGGTTACGTTAGCTTTTTCGGACGGTCGCGCGCGCGGGGTCGGACGGTCCACGGTGTGTGTGCGGACGGTCCGCGGCGGCAAGCCGGACGGTCCGCGTGGCCGGTGCGGACGGTCCGCCCCCTCTGGCCGGACGGTCCGCCGAGCTCGAGTGCTTTGCTTCTTGGTTCGATTCCTTCCTTCCTTTCTCGTGCTTCCGCGTGTGCTTCAAGGAATCGTTCCTATGACCGGAGGTTGATCCATAACCTCGTTGTCTTGGCGATTGGTGTGTGATTCGATCCATCGCTTGTGTGTGACCGGGATTTGACTAGGGTATAGGCGGGTTCTTTGAGAAGAATTTTTACCGGCTCCTATTCACCCCCCCCCCCTCTCTAGTCGCCATCCGATCCTTCATCGAGAAATATACATCCGGCGTTGTACCCCACGGTGGCGGGATAGCACTTCCGGGGGCGGCGCGGCGCAAGGACCCTGCCGCCATGCCACATGGCGTTAGGTCCTTTTTTATTTTTTTTTTAGTTTTTCATTTTTAAAACACTTTTAACCTTTTTAAAAACGACAAAGTGATAAGTGTAAGCATAATCACAAGGGAATATCCTAATCAACGAGTAGATGGAAATAGTTTATACAAAATCATGGTAAAAGTAATACTACATCTAAATGTGTCGGTCCCTCTTCACCCTAACAGCTCTAGTGCCGGCCAGTGTCCGGTCCCGGTCGTACGTCCGGGGTCGGGAGCCCCGACCACCCGCGGTCCCTGGGCGGGTCGGGAGACGGTGTCGCCATGGCCACCGCGACGAGCTGCGCGCATCCGGTGTCGCTCCGCCCGCCGGTGTCGCTCCGGCGGCCGGTGTCGCTCTCGCCGGCCACTAGGATCGCTCCGCCGGCGGGATTGCTCCGCCGGCCGCCGGGGTCGCTCCACCCCGTGGCCGTGTCGGCTGAGTCCAAACCGGTGGTGCCTGTGTCAACTGTGACGCGCCAACCTCCTTGGCTCGTTGCGGGGCATCTATGGTCGCGAGAATGTCGCCGTACCCAAACTCATCCCGGCCCCGAGTGCTCCTCGGTGGTCGTGTCAAAAATAGGGTCGGAACATAGGCGAGTGGACGAAGAAGGAATATATGTCGTCGGAAACTGAAAGGTCGGCGGTCTGGAACCTCCTAGCGCAAAGATCAGCGGCGGCTCCTGCTGTCGCGGCCCAGATGTCGGAAAAGATCACCCTCTATGATTAGAATATATTATAATCACAAACACACAATAATTACGTGCATTAGTTGAAAATAAGGTCCAGTGAAAGTACCTACACTGGGGGGAGCAAACGGCCACTGCACGTAGGTCTCGGGCCCTGCGCCTGTGGCTACTGTTGTTCCCTCGGAGCCGAGAAACCGCCAGCAAAGGTGGCAGGCGTTGGCTGTGCAGCCGCTGTCGAGGCGGAGCTCGAGGACGACGCTGGGTGGCGCAGAAGGAGAGGAATCTCTACGGCCCCGGCGTAGTTCACGATGGCGGAGTACCTCATGGCAGCAGCGATGATCATGTCGTACGTGCTCCGGTGCTCCTGAGGCCCCCAGGTAAAGCACTGCTCCTTCGCGGCCGATGCGAGCCACACGACATCATCCAGCACGTCATGCTGCGCACAAAATTAGAAACACATGTTATAACGAAATTCATATGAATGTAATATGTTTGCAGTATTGTAGCTTACCGCTGTGTCGGTTGTCTGGTCGCGGCGCACTGGGTACGTCGCGTCCGGCAGGATCCTGTCGTGGTCCGGGACAGGTGGCGGTGGCGGGGTTGCAGCCTTGCAGGCACGTACGTCACCCGTGTCCGCATCCTCGGGAGGTACCACTGAAGGTACGCTACCCAGGTGGCGTCATCGTGAAGGAGGTGCTCGGTGACGATGTTCTGCTTGTGCGCCGTGGACGCCCACTCTGCCACGTACGGCTGCAGCTTGTCGACGAACGACGTCACCGCAGGCACGCCCTTACGCATCCACCTAGCATAGATGAAACATAAAATTATTGGCAACTGAATATTTATAATGTAAAATAATTAGAACTGGCAAATGGTAGCTCACATGTGCGCTGTAGGCGGCAAACGTGGCGCAACGGGTATTGACGCTACCTGGAAGAGGCCGAACTGCCTCATCACCCAATGGACGGCGTACTCCTCGACGTAGATGTCGAAGACCAGTTGTCGCCTCGTCATCCAGTACGCCTGGTCTCGGGAGCACAGGGACGAGAGCCCCAGTGTGCGCGGGCAGTGACCATGGCAGGAGCGTACGCCGTCCACCGGACCTGGGCATCGACCATCCGGTCGATCTGACCAACGAAGTCCTTGTACGCCGAAGAGGCTGCTCCCCAGCCCAAACGTGCTGCAAAGAACAATAAAAGTTCAATGAATCGAACTAAAGAACTCATAACGCGAAGAATCACGTAAAGGGAGGTCATTACCTTCCGGAGGCACCACAGAGAATCCATGGTGGGGAGGTCCGCTGGGTCGGTGCCGTCGGCCAGCGGCTCGTACTCCGAGAGGTCGGCCCTGGGCCGACCGATGTCGAATCGCTCGTGGATCCACATCTGCGGCAAGAGAGGGCACCCCAGGAGGATCGCCTCCCTACTCGTCGGCCTCGTCAATGCCGACCACGGCCCCCCCCCGTAGGTCGGCCCCGGAACAATGCTACCCCGGGCCCCGATGCGGGGCATCTACTCGAGGGGTGCGTCGACGACCTCTGAGCCTAGGGGATCATGTATCGCGACACGGAGTCTCCCACTGACTCGCAGAACAGCACCCACCCGAACAGCCAGAGCAGACCTCCAAAAACCTGTCTGACGTCGGGTCGTCGGCATCATTCGCCATGTAGTCAGCCTACACACACAAAGGTCCATCGTCATAATCGTTTAAAATGCATACAAACGTTGAAAATAAGAGTTACAATCACGTACGCTGAACTGCTGGATCCAAGTCCAGGTGGTCCCGAGGGTGTCGGCGAAGGGCACGTACGGCGCCGGCGCGCGATCGTTCCGAGGAACGTTCGCGAACCGAGCAAGGAAGTCGGCGTGCCACGTCGCGGGGATGTCGATCGGCCCCCATCGCCCGACCGGCACATGGCGGTCCTCCCAACATCGCGGCGTCCTCCAGACTGAGAGTCATCTCACCGACGGGAAGTGGAATGTGTGTGCCTCTGGTCACCACCGGTCCATGAACGCGGTGATCAGCGGGGCGTCGTAGTTGAACCGCGTCAACTGCTCCACCGGGGAACCTCAGCTCGTAGCTTGTCCCCCTCGACCAACCGCGCAACAGGGAGAAGTCCTACAACGCGTAGCCTGAAAAAAAATTACTTAACGCAATTACTATTGTAAAGAAACGGAAATAAATAATAAATATGATTTACGTGCTTCAGAATCCACCGCTGGTGTATCGACATCAACGTGTGGGTCGTCCAGCAACGTATCGTGCCGAGCGGACGTCCGAGAACAGCCGACACGTATGAGCGGTCGTGTCGATCCACCGCCTCGTCGAACAACTCCGGTCGTACGTACTCCAGCGGTGCAGCCATAACTAAAAAAATGAATTTAAACGAATTATGTTAATTATAACCATTTCTTGAAAGTTTAAAACGAATTTAAACGAATTAGGTGAATTTAAACTATTTTGTACGAATTTTACATCAATTTAATCTAATTATGTCAATTATAACTATTTTCTAGAAGTTTAAAACAAATTTAAATGAAGTATGTGAATTTAAACCATTTTGTACTAATTTTACATCAATTTAATCTAATTATGTCAATTATAACCATTTCCTACAAACTTAAAACAAATTTAAACAAATTATGTGAATTTAAACCATTTTCTACGAATTTTACATCAATTTAATCTAATTATGTCAATTATAACCATTTCCTAGAAGTATAAAACAAAATTAAACTAATTATATGAATTTAAATAATTTTCTACAAAATTTACATCAATTTAAAAGAAATTTAAATGAATTATGTGAACTTAAATAATTTTCTACAAATTTTATAGCAATTTAATCTAATTATGTCAAATATAACCATTTCCTAGAAGTTTAAAAGAAATTTAAACGAATTATGTGAATTTAAATAATTTTCTACAAATTTTATAGCAATTTAATATGATTATGTCAATTATAACCGTTTCTTAGAAGTTTAAAACAAAATTAAACGAATTGTGTGAATTTAAATAATTTTCTATGAATTTACTAAATTTAACTAAACTAAATTTCTAAAGCAAACTAGGTTAACTAAACTAACTAAATATACTAGACTAAATTTAGAAACATACCTCACTCAGAAGTGCTCATAAGGGTTGAAAGCCGAAGGTTTGGAGGAGTGAGGGAGAGGCCGACGGCAGGGGGTCGGCCTCTTTTATAGCTGTGACGCAGCCGCCGTGGGGCACGACGCTAGGTCTCCTTGCGCCGTGGGCCACGGCGCTAGGATTCCTGCCGCCGTGCCCCACGGCGGCAGGAATCTGGCCTCACCGGGTAGTACAGCCGACCGTTGGCGCCACCCCTAACGTCGTGCCCCACGACGGCAGGAACTCATGCCGTTGTGGTGTATCGCGCCAGATGTATATTTCAACAAATTTTTGATTCGACCATTTATTTTTCGAAAATCAAGCAAAATAAATATAAAAAATTCTCTTTCTTATACCGGTTAATGGTAACTCATGGGCCTGCTCGTCACTTTACACTTATGGGCCATCCCAAGGTCACGCTAGATTCTCCCTCTTCCACAGGCCCGCACTATCTAGATCAGATTTCCTATTCCGAAGGGGATATGGGGTTGAAACAGGCCCGCACTATCTAGATCAGATTTCCTATTCCGAAGGGGATATGGGGTTGAAACTTTTACTGTTTCATGCAACCAACCGCAGCCGTCGGATCCCACTAACCTTAACCTCACGTTCGCTCTCCCCTACCCCGTGAACCAGCGCCGTTGCCACCCATTTGCGCCGTCGGGGGTCCGCCACGCCGCCCGCGGCCTGCCAAGCTCGCGCGGGGCGACCATGGCGAGCTCACGTGGGTACACGACAACGTGCGGGTTGAGTGAGGCACGATGGCCGTGGCGCAAGGCGGCGGCGGCGGTCGCGGCGGGGGCGACAGACGCGGCGCGCGGGGCACGCGGCCTACAGACAGGGGCGACGACGACTTGAGGTGGAAGAAGGTGAGGGTTAGATACCAACATTTCCAAAAAAAATGTTAGATCATTTTGTAAAATGCTGATGAAAATAGTTGAGAAAACCAACATTTCTGAAAGATGTTGGAACATTTCTAAAAAAATGCTGGAACTCCAAAAATGTTGTCCAACATTTAAAAAAATGTTGCAATACTTTATAAAATGTTGACGAAAAAACCTGGCCGAAATCAACATTTCTGAAAAATGGTAACATATATAATTAATAATGATAAGTTGAGCTGGTGGGTTTTGATGGGCTTAAAGTTCCAACTCTTATCCATCTTGCACGGGTAGGTACATAGGACCCCTGTCCACATCTCTCCGGCCTGGTAAAAAAAAACAACCTCTGTCCTTGCCGGGATCTCGCTCTCACTGCCACCGCCCCCTGCCCACTGGCGCCATGGCCGGCGGCCGCCGACGATCGACTTCGCTCTCCGTTAGTCCAGTTCCCGAGATATCTTCTGCGCCTATCTCCACTAGCCACCCCGCCGGGGCGCCGCATCTACCGGTCTCCCTATTCCCCGATCCAGCTCCTCTGGTTCCTCGCCTCGCCGCCAGTGGCCCTCCAGGTCTCCCGGCTTTCCTACGCAACCGTGGGCAACCCACCCTTGCCCTACCCGGTTGGGTCTTCGATTTCAATCTCTACTGGCATTGGGGGTGCTGTATGAGTCTGCGCGCTCATTATGCATTTGTGCTCTGCCTCTACCCTACGCAAGGACAAGTGACATGCCTAGGTGCCGATTCTCATTCTGTGTTATCTAGTGACAAAATAGTCTATTTCAAATTGATATGGTAATCTAGCTAGGCGCTTGAGCATGAAGCTGTTGTCTAGTCTACCTTGACCACGCGTAAACATGTGTGCTGCTTCTGCCAAAAAAAAAGGCAGTAAAATTTTAGAACTCTTCATTCAGCATAGGAACCAAGTACCTTGAGGCCTGAGGGGTACCAAAATCATGAGTTAGGATGTTTCTTCAAACGATATTCTGGCTTACATATGCAGGTGCATTCTGGATTATGATTTTGTGTGTACTGCTATTTCAGATGTGCCTCAATAAAGTATAATCTCGGTTTATGTGTTACAGCGAGCACTATGTTTCTCTTTGTGAGAAAAGTTGTCTGCCTGAAAAAATGACGGTGGTTGAATAAATTGTATGCTTGGTTTATGTTCAATGGTAAGCAATGTTGTTTTCCTTTCATCATGGTAATGCAATTTACCACAATGAAGTAGATATTATTAGTATATTCAGATCCTGTTAGCTTCTCCTACTTCTTTGAGATGTGGAAAGTGTTCATGGTGTGGATACTGGAGAGTAGCAGTTATTAATTGGCAACTTTCAGCAACTAAAGTCGTGGAGTTGAGAAGATACTAAGAAGAGCGTAAGAAAACATTGCTTCCTACAATGAATCTCTCCATGACTGTAAGAATATGGCACATGGGCTGGTTTTGTATTGCTGTGTAAGATTTTTGGGACTGGTTTATGCTAACCTGTGTAAGTACAAAGTTTCATTGTGTCCAGTTGGAAACTGCAGTTCCCATGTTCTGAAATGCTTCTGTTAGTGATCCCAATCCAAAGCTTCATGCAAGTCCTGTACTTTGAATTCATTTTCTTAATTGCCAAATCATATCGAGTTTGATAGCCATAGTTTTACCTTCAAGGGATGTTGGGTAAAATGGACATGTTAGGTTATGATAGCCTGCGATGTGCTTTTCTTATTCATATAGATACAATGAGGCGAGAGGCATTTCCCCCTTGTTACTATCTCTTTGAGAATTATGTAATCGACTTATTTTATACTATGCATCTTCTACTCTAGATATTTGGTAGCATGCAAAACTGATATTAGAATGAACATCATTTGACCTGCTGGATTTGTTATTGCCATCTGTTTGCTAGGATTTTGATCCTTAGTGTGTTAGCATTTTGCAAGGACGGATGAAATGACGAGAGCAATACAGACGTATCGGGAAGCCTTTTTTCACCAGTGCAATAGGCAACTTATGATATTGTGACTTTTTGCAGATGGAAAGACTTTCAAGAAGCTAAGACTTCTGTATGAGAAGCAGCACCTTGACACTGAGTTGAAGCTGGTGGACAAGTACAGCTTGATGTGCAAGTGTGAGCTGTCGCATGTACAGTATGCCCTGCCTTTAGCTGTATCAGAAATGCAGCTTGGGAGCCTCACATGGGATGAGCAGAACCCCCCCTGTATCTTTGAGGGTGAAGCGCTCCCCCGCAGCATGAACCACTATTGTCTCCTTGGTGACTGGTCTGAAGTCAGAACAAGCTTAGTTACGTGCTTGCCCTAACTTGAAGAACTTCTCTCCAGCGCCTCCTCTAGACATAGTCTTCAAGAATGGCACGGACACCCCATCCACCATGCTTGTGTCCTGATCAGGCAGCACCACATAAGGTTTGTTTATACACGCCTGATCCCTCACTTATGCATCAAAATCTAGAGTTCTATAATAATGCTGATAGGTGCTGGAATCAGTGAGTCTGAGCATTTCCTCTCTCCCTCTCTCTCTCTCTCTCGCTCTCTCTCTCTCTCTCTCTCTCTCTCTCTCTCTCTCTCTCTCTCTCCCTCTCTCTCTCTCTCTCGCTCTCTCTCTCTCTCTCTGTATAGGTGACTTTTAGTCCTTACAATCATGGTATTCTGATGTCATGGATGAAAATAATGGTTTGATGTTGTCTTGCTTATTCTGAACTTGCAATATTCTATTCCAGTTTGTTATGTTTTGCTGGTTGTATATTAACTGTAATGATATAATTGATCTTGACAGTATGAACAATTCTCACTACGGTCGTACGAGACACTTTCTGTGTAATGTTGCAGCATATTTCTCTGATGTCCTAGATCACATAACCACATTGAATGCTTATATCAGTCACCATAATGAATAGTTATGTGTGACCCCTTGCCCTTTTAGTATAATTCATCTTACTGTAGTAAGGCTGTCACTTTGTCTTTGCTGTGTAATCCTGGTGACATGGCACCGAATGCTTGGAGTGTGTGTTTCAGTTGTGTTAAGGGTGTTAACACCAAAATTTGGTAAGGAATATGACATGTGGGTCCGATTCGAAAGAGAGTCCGTCCGAAGAAAGGAAAGACATTTTCGAGAGATTTTCGGCGGAGAAGGATCCGCGGTCGGCTATCCGCTCCGGTTCGGCAAAGGAACAAGAGGGGCGATTTTGCGGGATTGGACGGTGACGTGGCTCAATCGGAGGAAGCGAATGGATGGATAGGCGATCAAGTTTAGTTAGGCAATGAATCCATTCGCGGTTGTAATCGGCGGGGGTATAAATACGATCCCCGGATGTATGTAACGAACACGTTCATTCTTCAATACACACCGGCCTTACGCCAAACCCTAGAGTCCTTGTCGTGTCGTCGAGTTCTTCGAGAGGACCAATCGATCCGTCGACCTCCGTGAGTATCGGCAACCTTGTATCATATCTAGTATCATGCGGTAGATTTAGATCGATGCAAGTAGTCTTGTTACCATGCTTCGTGTCACGCGGTAGATTCAAGCTTGGTTCAAGAGGGTTTCTAGTTAGATCATGAGCCATGCGGTAGGCTAAGATCTGGCTCGAAGCTAGTTATCGGCTCTATCGGGTTTTGGCAAGATCCGATAGATTCATTAAGTTACCCCGTGTTTTTCATGAGTTTTTTGCTCTATGTTTTAATTCATGTAACACACCCTTGCCCAACCTAGATGGGTTTGGATCGGCTATGTTTTTTCTAAGATCCTTGTACGAGCGAGTTTCGTGTTTTGACGCGTGGATCTTACGCTCTCCGACGGTACCGAAACCGAATCGATCTAGGTTGTTACGTGTTGCGGGTTCAAGCTTGCTTTGTTAGTATAAATCTTGAAAGAGCTGGGTATCATGCGGTAGATGCGAGTTTTTGGGTTGCTTTGGAGCTAGTCATCCGGTGGATTAGATTTCCAATTCGGCTTGATAGATTTATTCACGTGGTAATGTTTGTTCCTTCTTCATGGACCCGGATCGGTTGTTCGGCCGTATTCGGTGATATCTTCACGAGTGGATCACGTGCGTTATTTATGTTTTAAAAGACGTGTGCGTCTAGCTTTCCATATTCGGGTTGTATCATGCGGTGGATAGATCTATTTGTGGAAAGTGGTGCGTTTTTTCATGCAAGTTGTATCATGCGGTGGATAGATTTGCTCGATATCGTGCCCGACGGATCTTAAAGTAATTAGACATGCGGTAGACTAATGCTTTGGATCTATGCACGCTTGTTTTAATACATGATCATGTCCGTGCTTTACTTCATTTAATGTTAATCTTCATGAGGATCGGTCATAGCTTTGCACATGCATCCATGTTTATTCAAAGATCGATCGTTGTCATGCTTACGTCACCTATTCGGCAATGTTCTTTTTCCCTTAGCGGTTACCGAATGGTCGTGGTTCTTTGACGGGTAGCTTCGCATAGCTACATGTCGTCTTGCTTGGCTTTTTAGCCGTAAATATGGAACCTGTCCGGTACCACCGGCAAGTTCCAAGCTTTGGTATTTAAGCTGTCTTATCTTTTGTTAATTTTCGGGAAAAATTGAGCGGCACGTCACTCTCTCTCTCTCGCGCGTGCGAAGCCGGCTTTTCGGCTTGCTGTGTGATTGGCGCTGAGTGCACTTTTTGCGTCAACACACTTTTTGGCACGCCCGGTGGGACAAACAGCCGAATTGGTTCAGGATGCCTGAGGTCACAGACCTCCTGGATGTCAACATCGAAGAGCTTTCTCCAGAACAGCATCAGCAGCTCCTGGACGCCGTGAATCAGTTTCAACAAAAGTGTCTCATGTCATTTAAGAAGAATCGAAGTGGCGTACCGTACCTGAAAAATGGCTTGCCCAGAGTGCTGTTGCCAGGGGAGACCGACGCCACAGCCCAACAAGAAAAGGAAGAATGCGCGCGGATCTTCCAAGAGTCAGTAGACGACATGCTCACCAAGCACAACCAAGCTTTCCTCGGGTCGCTCCAGCAGATGATGGTGGCCCTCTTTGGCCCGGGCGCGGGGCAGGCGTTCGGAAAGGCGTACGCCGGAAAGAGCACCGTGGAGCTGGGTGAATCGAGCTCTCGGCCGCCGCCGGAGCCGGTGCGGCGGCTTCCTCCTCGGGGCTCGGAAGCCAAACGTTCCAACCTCCTCCACGGGGAGGGCGGGGGCGCCAATTCGGTCTTCGTTGCAAACTTCAGGAAGTCAACCAATCATGCCGCCACCACAGAGCAGCACGGGTCGGCCGTGCACGCAGCCGAATCCGTACCAACCTACGTACGGAGACCTAGCGTTCGGCTCACCAGGGGCCCCACTTGACCCCAGTCGAAGAATAGCTCCGTCGACCAATTGGCTCCAGAAGAGTTTGTACGGCGGTGGATATCATGAAGTGGGGAATTACGGGGCGTTCGACGCATTCCCGCACCCGGGGTACGCGCCAGCTGCAGGCGCGCAAGAGGATGACGCCCTAGCACGCAAGATGGCCGAATTGATGCGGGAATCGGTTCGGCCTCAAGCCAAAGATGCGGGGCCCTACGTATAGGCCGCCGTTCCGGGAGTGGTACTATAACGTGCTCCCGCCACCAAGGGTGAAGGCGCCGACGGAATTCACAAAGTTCTCCGGGCGAGGATGAGACAAGCACGGTCGAGCACATCGCCGTTACCTCATGCGGCTTGGGGAGTGCTCGGCCGAGGAGGCGTTCGGGGTTCGCTACTTCCCCGCCTCACCGACGGGCCGGCTTTTCGGTGGTTCTCATCCCCGCCTCCCCGAATCGGTGGCTAGATGGAAGGACTTGGAGCGTAAATTCCACGCTCATTATTTCGACGGCGGCTCCGAAAAGAAGGCGATTGATCTTGCCACCCCGAAACAAAGGCACGGCGAAACACCACCGGGAGTTTCTTAGAAGGTTCGAGAGGTCAAGGGCATGTGCTTCTCCTGAACTTGCCGGACGATCGACTGGGCGATATGGCCGTCGCCGGGATGTTGCCGGCCGTGCGCGAGAAACTATTTGGGATGGAGTTCGAGAACCTGGGCCAGTTTGTCACAAAAGTTATCCCACGATGAGCAATCGGGCATATGGCCTCAAGAAGGACCCCAAGTTTGGCAAGCAAGCACGACGTCGGCGATATCTACAATCAATTCTTGGACAAAGGCCGATTTGTTCGAAGATTCGACGACGAGTTGGAGATAGCTGCGGCAGAAATCATGTGGGGTAAAGAGCCTCTAACAATGAATCAGCGTTGGGTCAGACAGACCAAAGGAACTTACGACTTCGACATCACAAAGGCTGACAAGTTGTTCGAGCTCTTGGTAAAAGAAGGCCGAATCAAGCTGCCCGAGGGGCATTCTATGCTTCGGCTTTGATGGAGTTAAAGCGAAGCGTTCTTGCGGCTTCCATGATAGGGACTCGCACTCCATCAACGATTGCAGGGTCTTCAGGATGAGGATCCAGAAGGCTATCCAGGAAGGACACCTCAAGTTCGATAATAAGATGAAGCTGGATGGCCACCCCTTTCCTCAAAACATGCTCGGCTTTTTCGTCAACGCGATAACGGTCGAAGAGAAGGGGAAGGTCAAGGTCCTAACCTCAGCCAGGTCCAAGCAAGCTGGATCAGTGGACCCAGAGCGCCAGGTGATCCTGGAGCAAGTACAGGGCGACGCCCCCCGCGTTCTCGGGAGCCACATCGAGATTGGGGAATCGTCCAAGCCTAAACCCAAGGTGACGTCACGCATTCTCCTTAATAAATGGCGGCGCCGGACGGAGAAGGAGCGCTACCGGGAGCGTCGTCACGAGGGAGGAGCGGCGCGGGGGCGAGGAGGAAGCGCGCAGAAGGGACCGAGAACAATACACGCGCGAGCGGGGAGCGCGCCCCCGGGGATGCGCCTTCTTCGAGCACCGCCGGAACGAGGGCCCGAAGGCGCCCACATTGAGGAATTGTCCCGAGTGCGGCGACGGATACGGCGAATACGGGCGAGAAAGCGCAATCGCCGATCCGTCCACGAGAGGCTTGGAAGGATCCACCCAAATGGGGATCGGCGGCAAAAAATTGAGGTTATAGATCACCCCGGGGAAGCGTCAAGGCGATCTCGGTGGGGCGATCACGAGGAGGACGAAGATGTCTACGTGCGGCGAGAAGGGGCGGTGGTGCCCACCGGTCTACGCGGAGAGCCGGAAAAGGCGGGTCCAACGCTTGAGGAACCGCGAGATGAAACAAGCCGGGATCCGGACGAGGCGAAGTGGCGCCCCAAGGATCGGCCCGGAAGGATCGAAGCGTTCGGCCCCTACGTGCATGGTATACTTCCTGCCGAACGAGTTCATGGCTCCCCGCTAACCGGGTTATGCGGGGAGGAAGCTTCCTTCGACGACGAGCACGCCGAGGAGATGATGGCGCAACTAGTGCTCGCCAAGCAGGCCGTCTTCGACAAGCCGGCCAAGAACCGCCACATGAGGCCACTGTACTTGAGGGGGGTACGTCAATGGCAAGCCATTGACCAAAATGTTCGTCGACGGTGGAGCGGCGGTCAACGTGATGCCGTACACCACCTTCGGGAAGGCGGGCATGAGCCCGAGTGATCTCACGCCGACGAGCATCATCCTAAACGACTTCGCGGGAACCCCTCGGACACCAAAGGATGCGCTCACGTGGACTTGATGATCGGGTCCAAGACGCTCGCTCACCACCTTCTTCGTCATCGAAGGCAAGGGAGCCTACGCCTGGCGCTTGGGCGGGGACCGGATCCACGCCAAGCTGCCGCGTCCCGTCCACTATGCATCAACAACTCATCCGGTGGGTGGACGATGAGATCGAGGTCGTCCGGGCGGATGACTCCGTGAGCGTGGCTAACATGGAACCGGCCTTGCGGGGAGTACCAAGGCATCGATTGCTTCTCGGGGAAGGACGGGGAGAAGGTCTGTTGAACCGTCGGCGGTGACCAACGGCCGATTCAAGCGGTCGGCTCTTACGGTAATTTTTAATGGAGAACCCCGTGGATGGCACTGATGGCAAGTTAGGACGAGGATTTATGTCGGCCGATAAGCTGGAAGAAGTTGACATTGGGAGCGGTGATAAACCAAGGCCGACGTTCATCAGTGCAAATTTGCAACCAGACTTCAGGGGAAACTTAATTGAGCTTCTCAGAGAATTTAAAGACTGCTTCGCCTGGGATTATTCGGAGATGCCTGGATTGGATCGATCCATCGTCGAGCACCGGTTGCCAATCAAGCCTGGTTTCAAGCCATATAAGCAACCGCCCCGGAAAATCTACAAGGATGAAGTATTGGCCGATGTGAAGAAAGAAATCGAGAGATTACTTGACGCAAACTTCGTTCGGCCATGCAGATATGCGGAGTGGATTTCCAACATCGTCCTTGTGTATAAGAAGAACGGGAAAATGAGAGTTTGCATAGACTTCGGGGACCTAAACGAGCTACTCCCATGGACGGATACCGATGCCTATTGCCGATTTGTTGATTGACGCCGCGGTGGACACAAGGTGATTAGTTTTATGGATGGCAACGCGGGATACAATCGGATCTTCATGGCAATAGAAGACATCTCGAAGACGGCCTTTAGATGTCCGGGACATATAGGCCTATTTGAATGGATAGTCATGACATTTGGGTTGAAAAATGCCGGCGCAACCTATCAGCGGGCCATGAACTACATTTTTCATGAGTTAATCGGCAAAACTGTGGAAATCTACATCGATGACGTGGTGATCAAGTCTGTAAGTCATGACACCCATCTAGAAGATGTGAAGAAGACCTTGGAATGCACCCGGAAGCATGGTCTAAAAATGAATCCAAACAAGTGTGCATTTGGGGTATCAGCTGGAGAGTTCTTGGGGTTTTTGGTCCACGAAGGAGGGATCGAGGTTGGCAAGAAGAGCATGAAAGCCATTGATGAAGTCATTCCTCCAACCAACCTCAAGGAGTTGCAATCACTGCTCGGCAAGATCAACTTCGTGCGAAGGTTCATCTCAAATTTATCACAGAAGGTGTTGCCATTCTCTCCGTTGCTGAAGCTAAAGAAAGATCAGAAATTCACATGGGGCGACGAACAACAAAAGGCTTTCGATGAAATCAAGCAATACATGAAGGAGCCGCCGGTGCTGGTTCCTCCTCAGCTAAACAAGCCTTTCAAGTTGTACGTGGCGGCCGATACCCAAACTATTGGATCGGCCCTTATTCAAGAATTCGAAGGCAAGGAGCGGGTAGTAGCATATCTTAGCCGGAAACTACTTGATCCCGAAACCGAGGTATTCGGCTATAGAGAGATCGTGTCTTTGCGTATACTACTCGTGTACAAAGTTTCGGCACTACTTGTTGAATGCCGAATGCACTGTATACTCGAAGTTTGATGTGATAAAACATATGTTATCTATGCCAATTTTGAATGGTCGGGTTGGCAAATGGATTTTAGCTCTATCAGAATTCGAGTTGAAGTTCGAATCGGCAAAAGCCATCAAAGGTCAGGTCATTGCCGATTTTATAACTGAACACCGTGACCCTTCAATTGATCTGCTTGAAATTACCCCGTGGGCTTTATTCTTTGACGGGTCATCATGTGGCAAAGGTGGGGGAGTAGGGATCCTGCTAATTTCGCCCAGAGGTGAGATGTTTGAATTCGCTATTCCTATACAACCCATTGTCACAAATAACCGAGCCGAGTACGAGGCATTGCTTCGAGGGCTTCAATATTTGAGAGAAGCCGGGGCCGTTTCGATTGAGGTCTATGGAGATTCGGAAGCGGGTCATCAAGCAATTGAACGGCCGGTACGAGTGCGGGGAGCGAGGGCCGAGGAGTTACTACGAGGAATGCGAGAGAAATCTTGAAAGGCTTCCCACCGGTAACCCTACAGGCACATTCCTAGAGAGCATAACGAGGAAGCAAACGAGCCGGCTCGGAGCGCCTCCGGTTATAAGGAGAGTCAAGAAGCATTTGCCGAGAGGTGAGTGCACTAGGGACGGATCTTACGAGAAGATGATTGGAGGAAAGAGATCGTTGATTATTTGAGAGATCCATCCCGAAAAGTCTCTAGGAAGCTCGGGTACAAGGCAATCAAGTTCGTTCTTCCGGGATGATAATTTATTCTATAAATCATTAGATGGAGTATTGCTACGATGCACGGGTCCCGAGAAGAAGCCAAGAACATGATGAGCGAGGTGCACGATGGGATATGTGGAGCGCACCAATCGGCCTATCGGATGAAATGGGTTATTAGGCAAGCCGGATGCTTTTGGCCGACGATATTAGAGGACCGCTTTGAGTATTACAAGGGGTGTCAAGATTGCCGGAGGTTCGGGAACATTCAAAGAGTCCCCGCATCGGCATTGAATCCCATCATCAAGCCATGGCCATTCGGGGGCCGGGGTATAGACTTGATTGGCCAAATTAATCCACCATCTAGCAAGGGGCATAAGTTCGTGCTTTTGGCTACGATTACTTCACCAAATGGGTCGAGGCAATCCCACTCAAGAAGGTGACGTCGAGAAAACATGATCGAATTCGTCAAGGAACACATCATCTATCGATTTGGGATTCCTCGGACGATTACCAGCGACCAAGGGGCACAATTCGTGTCATTGGAATTCGAGAGATTTTGCCGAAAGCATGGGAATCAAATTATTTAATTCCTCACCATATTACGCCCAAGCTAATGGTCAAGCAGAGGCTTCTAACAAGATCATGATCAAGCTGATACAGAAGAAGATCGATCAGAAGCCAAGAAGGTGGCATTCGGTACTCAGTGAAGCGCTATGGGCTTACCGAATGGCCCCCCATGGAGCTACAAAGACCTCTCCTTACGAATTGGTTTATGGGCACCATGCAATCCTACCCTGGGAGATGCAGTCAGAATCAAGGAGAGTTGTGCTGCAAAACGAGTTGAGTTCCAAGGATTACGGCGGCCTAATGATGGATGAGTTGGAAGATTTGCACATGATCCGTCTCGCAGCCCCGGAGAACATAGAGAAAAACAAGCCGCGGGTCGCTAAGTACTATAACAAGAAAGTAAAAGTAAGGCAATTCGCGAAGGCGACTGGTATGGAAAGCGCCGTTGCCGATTGGAACTAAATACGGTGAATTCGGCAAATGGTCCCCTAGCGGGAGGGGCCTTTTCGTGTGGTCGGATGCGTTCCGGTAATGCATACATATTGGAAACTTTGCTAGGAGAGGAATTTTCCGCCGCGATAAATGGAAGATATCGAAGAAGTATTATCCTAGCATTGAAATCGATCGATGATTATACACATCTGACACAGAAACAGCCGGCGCTCAAGGATGAGGCCGCCTTTAGAACAAAATCCATGAACAAGAGAAAATGGCCAGTGCCTGATGCATTGCCCTTAGCTCAATACTACATTACAACTGTTTCTTACAGGATTACATATAGCAGCCCTGATGGTCAGGTCCCCTAAAGGGTGGGAAGCAGAAGGCGTGGAGAAAGAAGCGAAAGTATGATTCAATCTTTTCTTTGCTTCTTCGACTGCTGCTCCCTCTTCAGTTGTTCCGGGACCACCGTGACGGCGACTTGGAACACGCGAGGATGACCATGATTGGCGGCCTCTACCGAGCTATCCCGGGCCGCCTTCAGGGTTGCTTGTACCGTCGGAGACATCCGGAGCAAAAGAATCAAGTTAGGGGCAAGAAATCCGGACGCAAAACATGAAGGGGTCAGAAGCGTTTACCCCCTACTAGTGCTTCTAGCGCCATGCGACGCTCGCGCTCGGCTTGGCAACGGACGGACATGTCCCTGAGGCCACGCTCCAGGTGCCGGGCACGGCGGCGCGGTCGATGAATGGCCCTCTCGCTCGGGCGTGGCATCCTCCGCCTCGGGGAGAAGAATCGGAGGAGATGTACTCAGGAACATCTTCGGTTCCGATGACCTCTTCGGGGAAGCAAATCAAGGCCGAAAGAGGCGAGAGGGAAAACATGAAGCGCAAGATCGAGCGAAGGACAAGGAGCGAGATCAAGAAAGAACTCACTTCCGAATCGTACGCTTCCTTGACGAGCCGCTCCCCCGAGGCGTTTACCCTTGTCCATGGTGTTGGGGTTTTTTCTTCTAGCGACGAGAGGAAGAGACGAGAAGTGATGGAGGAGTGTGCGAGTGGATTTGCGAGCACCCCACGGGCTATTTTATTGACCAAGGAGGCGCATTGGGAGTGATGATCGGCCGGGTGCACACCGTTGGAATACCAAGCGGCGGGGGTTTTCCACCAAGTGCGAAGGGTTTTCTTTTGACACGTGTTTACGGATTGCCGAATCGGGATTCTTTGTGGATTTTGCGCCGGGGGGGCGGTTGTTTGCGAGAGTTCGGCTAAAGACGGTTCCCGGATGCATTCAAAGAAGACAAAATTCACGAGCGCAAATGCGAAGGGAGATATCACGAATTCAAAAGTTCATCATATATTGCCGACATTTACACATCCCTAGTACAATCTAGTCAAAGAGTCCGTTCGGCACGGACCGGGGATGGGTAATTTCGGCAATGGCGTCGCCGTGGCCGTCGAGGCGCTCCGGGATGAGCTCGATCTCGTCGATATCCTCCGGTGCGCCGCCCGGAAGCCACGCGGCCGGTGGAGTAGTCGACGTCCGTATGCGTCGCCATCGCGGCCTGGGCCCAAGGTGGTGCCCGGGCGAACGCCATGAACGACCACCTCGTCGACGCGACGCTCCACCGCGGCCGGGCGCTCCGCCGGTGTGTCGCCGTGGGCATTCACCTTCTCGGCCAATTGCTCCACCGGCGTCTTTAGCCGGTCGAGCTCGGCGTCGCGGGCCGCAAAAGACAAGCGAAAGAATTAGCATCAAAGGCCGAGGCTGGACCAAGAATCAATCTCGGGGCCATACCGTCAATGGCCTCCGGCAGGTTGTTTGCGGCCGGTCCTCCCATTCTAACTCGGCCACGCCGCCTTTCTTGGAGACATCCTCCGGTTCGCGACGGGACGCCTCTAACTCCTCCTTGTAGCGGATGGCGTCCGCTTCCCCCGTACGGTGCACGGGGAGTGGCCATCGGACTCGAAGAGTCATCCGGGGAGGGGTTGATTGGTCGGCGCGCGAGGCGGATTCCACTGAATCAACCTGCAAAAGGGAGGTGATTGTCAAGGCAAAAGAAGATCAAGAGAAGGATCAAAGAGGAGAAGTTGACGGTCATCACCGCCTGCGCGCGTTAGCGCTGCTCCCCTCAGCCTCGTCGGAGGCACGGCGGCGGTTGAGGCGGCGCACCATTGCGGTTTGGGGATGTGCCTTGTTTGCAAGGAGACCGAGAGATTGGCAAAGATTCGAAAGCTAGAAGGCCCGGTGGAAAGCTAGGGGCACCTATGGCGACATTTATAGGCACGGCGGGGGTAAAATCGTGGCTTCGAGTCGTGGTCGTGGATCGTGGCGCACGTCCCAATAAAAATCGGAAGGCGGAGAGATTTCCTTGATCGGCCGCCGGCGGGTCGTTTGGAGTTCTAAGCTGGGCCGTGCGCAAATCGATTGGTTCGGCTAAAGGAACTCAAGGTATCGTTCGGGAGTTAGCGTTTCACTACCGAATGGCTCGTTCAGCATCACATCTCAAATCGCAAAGGAAATATTACAAGAACGACCAGTCCAGGTATACATCAATAAGGACATTCAAGCATTAAGGAGTTTTGCGAGTGCGTGACGAACATTGGATACTATCAAGTGGGAATTATCCAAGATCTCCTGGTAGTCCTTTTGGGCATCAGATAAGTCAGTGAGCTCTGCATCGCATTGCTTTACTGCGGTAACGACCGATTCAACCTCCGCTTGGGTTTTTGCTATCAATCCGGGAAGATCGGCTATTTTCTTACGGTCAATCTCCATCTCCTCGACGGGCTTCTCAATTCCGCCTCTAGAGCGACCTTCCGGCGACTTTCAAATCGTAAGAAGCTTGCGGGTCGCCCAAGGCATCTTTATGGTTTTCTCGCTTGGGATTGTGCCCCGTTCATGGCATGTTCGGCGTCGGTTTTCTCCTTTTCGATGGCGGACGGGAGCGCAATTTCCTCCAAGTGCGCCTCAAGGGAACATAAAAGGGCTCTAAGTCGTAGACGGAGGATAGGAAAGCTCGACGTCATCGGGGGAGTCTTCGACTAATGGGTTCAAACATCTCTTCAAAATGGCGAAGATCATTGAGCCGATCCTGGACATCTTGTTCTAGCCAAGCCGCAATTTCTTTGAGTTTGAGCAACACTTCATCGGGCGGCGGGCGGTTTATTTCTTTCATCACCTCGGCGAGTTGATGGGCCCTCCGATGGCAAGCTCGATGACGACGGAGCGGGACCCCGAAAAGTAACATTACCAAAGTGAGAATGCTAGCACCAAGGTGTCGAAATTAAGAGCGGAATTGGGCACCTCATGAGTGGTCTCTTGAGTGGGGGCAATCGCGGATGGAAGAGGCGTCTCGAGTAGAGCCGAAACTTCCAAGTCGGGGAGATGCCGATGCGGCCATCGGTGACTCGTGAGTTTCGGGCCGGGGAAGAATTGGATCCTCCTCTGTTGGGTTGGTCATTGCGCTTGACCGATAGGCGATGGCATCCGGGGGAATTTGGTGGCTCCCGTTGAGTTGGGAGGTTCATCTCCGGAGAGTGTACGCTTCGCGAGAAGGTGATGAAGACGAGATCTCTCTTGGAATGGGCAATTCAACCCCGGACGGGCTCGCTTGTTGAACCACTGGAACATCTACAAGCGGTTCTCCCTGCGGCTCCCTCCGCAAACGTCCAATTGAAGGGATAAGTGCCGGTGCTCATCCTTGAGAAAGGACGATGAAAGGACGTACCGGCGGGTGGAGCATTGGCAGGTGCTGGTTCTGAAGAATGTTGAGCTCTGGTCTGAAAATGCACAATGAACATGATCCATCAGAACAGGGTGACTTGGTGATCGAGAAGGTAAAGGGTTTTTACCTCAACAAGCATCTTTTTGACAGTTCTTCTCCTTTTGGCACTTGGAGGGGCAATCAGGTGCAGACCTTGCCTCCTGTCTGTAGCAAGGCTAGAAAGGTTGGGATCTGTAGTAGCATATCTGGCCATTAATTGATGCAGGGTTGTGGATTTAAACCCCAGTGCTGAAATCGGGCCTTCGGCATTATAAGTGATTACCCTGGCTCGAGGGGCGAGCCCGTGTTCGTGGACAAAAGATGAAGGTCAAAACCATGAGTAAAGAAGAAGTGTCGATCCAAGGGCTCATTGTGTTACCTGCGAAGTCGGCGGGGAAATCGGGCACCAGTGCACGCACGAACACATGAACGGGTTCACCGAAGATGTGGTCATGGAATTCTTGCCACCATGAGTTGAAGGTGGGGTGAGCTATGGTTGCGGGCACAAAAGGACATGTGTAGACGGTGGGACCGCACACATAGTTGAAAACTCTGCCGCTTCGCATCGGTTCTTTGATTTCCTCCCTGGGCTTGAGGAATTCATGCGAAACAATCTTGGGGGTATCTCGGCCACATCCAAGTTGCCCGGCCATTACATTAGGGGTGGTAGTACTCATAAGTATTGGTATTCCGCCTCCCTCCATTGAATTCGGCCGGTAATATGCATGGGCGGATTATGATGTTAAAGATTTCTAAGAATCCCCTATCTTGATGGCGGGCTCAAAGGAGAATTCGACGGGGAAGGCCCCAGTGTCATAGCCTAGATAAGGAAGCCAAAGAGGATTGGAGAAGCCTTTGAAGAACAACTCAAAGAGTTGGGTGATGTCTCGCCGAATGATAACGGTTGAAGGCTGCTTCTCCATAGCTTTGGCACCCTCTCGGTAACTTGAAGCTCTCCTTCGGGAGGATTGGACCGGGGGAAGAACCCGGAGTTCAAGTCGACGCCTACAATCCGATGCATGTGAAGGCCGCGGCCAAATGCGAACAAACCACCAAGGGCCATTGACGCACGTTATCCTCCGGGCCGGTGTACATTTGGGTAACGGTCCGGTGAAGCATATGGTATACACTCGCCCAAGAGGAATTTTCCCGGAGGAAGGCGATTGCCACTAGCCGGATGGATCGCCATTGCGATATGATTCAAAGTGGGTTCGTTGGCCTTGCCACGGAAGACAAATCGCATAACCACATGTTCAAGAAGGCTGCTGTATTCAACTTCGCCAAGGGAATTATCTCTCATGTGCTTCGAAATATAATTCTTGTAGCCATTCCCCGGCTTTACCCCTGTCCGGCGTGAGGAATTTTTGAAATTCTAAGGCCGGGACGGACCCGGTAATGTCAAGGCCGGTGATCATGTACACATCGGCTAAAGTTGGAGACATTGGGCCGTGCCCGAAAAGGAAGGCGTTGACGCCGTTTGACCAGAAGTGGCATGCGGCTATTAGAAGATCTTCGTTCTTGGGTGTCTCAGCTATGGATAACTCCAAACATTGAGCAATGCGGAGAGCATCCAGATTGGTCAATCCACTCTTATCCGCAAGAATCCTCCGATACCAAGTCTTCCAGCCTGCAATTGGGGGCAAAGGCTAGTTCTTGAACGCATCTTGCCACTGGGGAGGTGGAGATAAAGCTACCTTGAAGGGGATTCTTTGAGATTCAGCGGCAATAAAATCTCGAGGGTCAGGATTCCCTTCGGGACCAAGATAATAAGACTGCGAATTGGCTTCAATAGGAATCAGAAGAGCAGTAGAAGGTTCCTGGAGGAGGGCGGAAGAGGAAAATCTCGGGTAAAATTGAAAACCTAATGCCGAACAAAGGTTTGGAGGGGTGAATTTACCGGAGAAGCGACTTGGTTACGAGTTGCCATTGGAGATTCGAGCTCGGAACGAAGGGGATCTAGGGTTGGATCCGAACGAAGAATCCGGCGGATTGCGAAGAACAGGTGTTGACGAGTTTGGCTCAAGGATTCGTGGCTAGGGTCAATTGTGGAACAAAATTACTTTTATCCCACAATTGAAGGGGCATGTGTTAACACCAAAATTTGGTAAGGAATATGACATGTGGGTCCGATTCGAAAGAGAGTCCGTCCGAAGAAAGGAAAGACATTTTCGAGAGATTTTCGGCGAAGGATCCGCGGTCGGCTATCCGCTCCCGGTTCGGCAAAGGAACAAGAGAGGGCGATTTTGCGGGATTGGACGGTGACGTGGCTCAATCGGAGGAAGCGAATGGATGGATAGGCGATCAAGTTTAGTTAGGCAATGAATCCATTCGCGGTTGTAATCGACGGGGTATAAATACGATCCCTGGATGTATGTAACGAACACGTTCATTCTTCAATACACACCGGCCTTACGCCAAACCCTAGAGTCCTTGTCGTGTCGTCGAGTTCTTCGAGAGGACCAATCGATCCGTCGACCTCCGTGAGTACGGCAACCTTGTATCATATCTAGTATCATGCGGTAGATTTAGATCCGATGCAAGTAGTCTTGTTACCATGCTTCGTGTCACGCGGTAGATTCAAGCTTGGTTCAAGAGGGTTTCTGGTTAGATCATGAGCCATGCGGTAGGCTAAGATACGGCTTGAAGCTAGTTATCGGCTCTATCGGGTTTTGGCAAGATCCGATAGATTCATTAAGTTACCCTGTGTTTTTCATGAGTTTTTTGCTCTATGTTTTAATTCATGTAACACACCCTTGCCCAACCTAGATGGGTTTGGATCGGCTATGTTTTTTCTAAGATCCTTGTACGAGCGAGGTTTCGTGTTTTGACGCGTGGATCTTACGCTCTCCGACACCGAAACCGAATCGATCTAGGTTGTTACGTGTTGCGGGTTCAAGCTTGCTTTGTTAGTATAAATCTTGAAAGAGTTTGGGTATCATGCGGTAGATGCGGGTTTTTGGGTTGCTTTGGAGCTAGTCATCGGTGGATTAGATTTCCAATTCAGCTTGATAGATTTATTCACGTGGTAATGTTTGTTCCTTCTTCATGGACCCGGATCGGTTGTTCGGCCGTATTCGGTGATATCTTCACGAGTGGATCACGTGCGTTATTTATGTTTTAAAAGACGTGTGCGTCTAGCTTTCCATATTCGGGTTGTATCATGCGGTGGATAGATCTATTTGTGGAAAGTGGTGCGTTTTTTCATGCAAATTGTATCATGCGGTGGATAGATTTGCTTGATATCGTGCCCGACGGATCTTAAAGTAATTAGACATGCGGTAGACTAATGCTTTGGATCTATGCATGCTTATTTTAATACATGATCATGTCCGTGCTTTACTTCATTTAATGTTAATCTTCATGAAGATCGGTCATAGCTTTGCACATGCATCCATGTTTATTCAAAGATCGATCGTTGTCATGCTTACGTCACCTATTCGGCAATGTTCTTTTTCCTTAGCGGTTACCCGAATGGTCGTGGTTCTTTGACAGGTAGCTTCGCATAGCTACATGTCGTCTTGCTTGGCTTCTTAGCCGTAAATATGGAACTGTCTGGTACCACCCGCAAGTTCCAAGCTTTGGTATTTAACTTGTCTTATCTTTTGTTAATTTTCGGGAAAAATTGAGCGGCACGTCACTCTCTCTCTGCGCGTGCGAGCGGAACTTTTCGACTTCTTTGTGTGATTGGCGAGTGCACTTTTTGCGTCAACAAAGGGTATAAATAAATTTTGTCATGTGATTTGTGACTACGTCGACATAACAAAATTGGAATGTGTGGCTGTGTTATCATGTTTCTGTCATTATGTTTTTGGCATTCTCAAACCTGTCAGACTCAACCTTACCTCTGCTTCCTGTGGTTAGTGCAGACATTTGATTGGTTGAAACGTGAAATGAACCTGGTTGGAATTATGTGTTGTTCCAGAGCTTCAGGGTCTTGAAATTCAGAATCGAGCGTTGGTAGACAAAGACAATGTTGTGATCCACTGGCAATCTTCTCTGATTTTGCAAGACGTAATGGAGATCAAGAACAAGAACCAGATGTGGTAGGAAGTTGTAGCTGGAATTCACTGAGATTACGAGTTCATGATCCAAGCCGCCAGCGAGATGACTGGTACAGGCGTACAGCAGATACACTGGGTCCAAAGAACCAAACATTGTTTAAGTGAGGCCGTCATGGGACACTGGCTTCTGCTCTGACGAAACTGAATGGTGAGACTGACGAAACTCAATCGAGTTCGTTCTCTGACGAAACTGAATTAAGTTGGCTCTCTCTGAATCACAAGGAAATGCCGAAGCTTCAGAACTATCAGTGCAATCGTAAGGGAGAGAAAAACACTGCAGCATGCCGATTAAACATGAACATGTGGCATGTGGGACCAATCCTAACGCCGTTCCGTAAACAAGCAACGATCGCTCGGTCGGCCACCGCCTGCCTCCAAACGGGGAGACGAGGGGCATAAAACCCACGAGTTCTGACGGAAACCAATCCTTTTCCCTCCCAACCCAACGGCAAATTTTACATGCCCTTGCTTCGCCACTTCGCCTCCTTCCCCACATCGCATCGCTTGTTCGCCATGAGTCGTCGTCGTCCTCCCGCTGGTGTCATGCCGGCCGGCCATCCTTCCCTTGCCGGACTTTGGTTGACGAGACAGGTAACGTATGCCCCCCTCTTCTTGGTTCTTGCTCCGACCCTCTTGGTTTTTGCTCTCTTGTTCTCGCTCTGGTGGTGGTGGGCTCTTCTTTCTGCGTTCTTGACCGCCGACGACCTCGTTCTTTACCACCGGCGAGTCGCTATAGACATTCCCCTCTCCGTTCTTGTCTTCTTGGTTTTTTGCTCTCTTGTTTTCGTTCTGATGATGGGCTCGTCTGCCCGTACGTTCTTGACCGCCGCCGACCTCGTTCTTTGCTGCCGGTGAGTCGCCATAGACATTCACCATCTCCGTTCTTGCCTTAGTGGCTCCTCCGATAGGGTTGTGTTTCCGTGTGGGTCTTCTTCATCATACGGTAGCTTCTTGACACAGTTTAGCCTCTTCTTGTTTTCTAATCGCTCTGCTTTATGGGTTGCATTCTGTTCGTGCGGTTCTTCTTGCGGCTTCCGACCGTAAGCACTTACGAACCGACACTTCCGCCAAACCTCTGGTTATTGAATCGCTCTGTTTCCGTTAATGTGCTTCTTTGCGTTCTTGCCCGAGCCAATCCTCTTCTCGGTTCTTGAAATTTCTCTGTTTCCGTTCATGTGTTTTCTTTGGCCTCTTGGTCCAATTCTATTCTTGGTTCTTGAATAGCTCTGTTTCTGTTCCTGTGCTTTCTTTGCTGTCTCGATCCAATCATACGCTCCAGTTTCGTTTTTTGCACAACTCTCTTCTGCTTCTTGTTTTTTGCCCCGTTGATGTGATGTGCAACTCTCTTCTCACACATTTCGCCTCTGTCCAAACTACAGGTCCACTCACAGGCTTTCCGACACATGAGAGAGCTGATCTCTTCTCTATCCGTCGTCGCACCAGCTGTGCTCAGTGATCCTAAGTTTCTTGACAGGTCAGTGTTGGTGGACGGAGTTACGGCAGATACTAGCCCGCGTGATTTATCAGATAGTTTTGCGTTCCTGGATGTGGAGGGTGCGGTTCTGGTACGCGATAGTCAGACTGGCTTCAGGGTCGGACTCGTCGTCTTCTCCGATGTGGATAGTGTGACCGTGACCAGATTGGTGCCGCATTCTGGATTTTATGCTACATGTGTGCCAGTGAGTTCTTACCACCTTCCTTGTGAATTTAGTTGCTTCTAATGAAGTTGCATAGTAGAAATACGAGTTTGCGGAATTGGGTTTGGCAATCTACAACTGTAACTGGTCTAATTTTTATATGCTAAATTAAGAATCTGAATTGTAACTGAATATCCTTTATTTTTAATTAAAAGTAGAGGTAGCAATAGTTCTCTGGTCATGTATCAGATTGGGTAGCAATAGTTCTCTGGTCATGTGTCAAATTGGGGTGACACCTTTGTTCGTTCATCTCGTCCTATGAGCTGGGTTGGACTGCTTGTGTCAATAAAATGATGCTGCTGAACTAAAAGTAGTTCTTGTTTATAACGAACTGACCTAAGAATGTGGCTGTATGTAACTGTAACTGAACTAAAATCATGTTTGACTTACTAGGTGAAATTTAGAATTAGATAAAGAAATTTCAGAGTTCATAGTTGCAGAATTTCAAGTTCAGAGCTGCAGAATTGGTTTGGGGAAGAATCTGTAAGTGTAAGCGAACTAAGAGTATCTGTAACTGAATTTGGTTGGGCGAGTTGGGTACTAGTATGGCAGTATGCCAAGTTAAGTTGGAACAGAATCTGAGTGTAACTGCATCTACTTTTTTTGAGTTAAGAGTCCAATATCATATTCATTTTTCTCTGAATACAATGTCGTGTCTATTTATTTGATGCAACCCGTTAATGATCTTGTTCTTTGTACAGGCTACTAGCCACGGTGATCCGATTAGCTACATTTTGGATGCGGTTGCTTACAAGGATACGAGGAGATGCACAGCTCGCATATTCCAGTCACTTATCCCTCCTCAGTACCTTCTGGATGATGAGCGTATGGAGTTTCACCTGAGGTGCGTGTTTGTCAGAGGTGTTGCCGCCACGTGTCCAGCTAGTGGGGCATATGGTTTGTGTCGTATAGCCCAGGACGTGCTGTTTGCGCGCGGATACTTGTCAGCCGTGATCACCTATTGCGACGTAGGTGCCGGAGTGCTCGTGTATGATGACACAGAGACCACGGAGATACTATCGAGGCGGGCACCTAGATTGCTGCACCAGTTTGGCCTTCAGATGGTAGAGTCTTCAGAGCTTCCATTTCTTGCTGATCCAGCTATTCGAGATGCTCCCTTGATGTTACGCCAGCTACCACCGTACATCTCAGAGGAGACCTACAGATGCCGTGTGTTGCTGATCACAGGCCTTGGTACCCAGCTCAGGGACGCTGCAGAAATCGCATACGTGGTACAGCACAGATTAGACCTTATATACGAGAGCCATGCTATTGAGGCTGTTATCTTACACAGGGTCGAGGGTGTTGCGCTTATTGTGCTAAGAAGTTCAGAGGATATGGAGATTGTACTGCAAGAGCCACCAGACACATGGAGTCTCGCTTTTGGACTGCAGGTTAATTTGGTCAATGTCTTTGGATGCCCCGGACAGTCCCAGGCTTCAGCTACGGATACATTGCCGCGTCAGTTGAGCCCAAGAGCGTGCAATTCTGATGAGGTATTGGAGTATGTGAGAGAGCTCTTCATCCGTGAGCTGGGGAGATGCAGCCACCACGACATCAGACATATTGTCAGCCACCTTATTGGATTATGCGCTCTTGCGCAACCTGATACTGTCTCGCGTGGGGATTTCTCAGACAGGACCCTTCTTCTGTCAGGTATTGGTCTTGGTTCGAGCTGGTCTGAGGCTGACCTTCGGTGTGCACTATCGAGCTATGGCGTGCTGGACGACTTGCTATTCTACTCCAAGAGCAGGGTGGCTCTGGCCGTGTTCAGCTCGTGGACTGGTGCTGCCAGGCTGCTACGGGAGCCGCCTGGGTGCTGGATGCGGTTGGGGTTCGACGACTGCGTACGGGCACCCGGAGCTGAGGATGCCCAGATGATTGCAAATGAAGTTCATCTCACGCTGTCTGTGATCCAGGGCCTGGGGCCGGACTTCCTGTGAACTGAGCGTACGCGACAAGCTTACAGTTTAGGCCATTAGAGATTCTGTCTGATTCAGACATGTACATGATACTTGAGTGACGAGGCTCATCCTCTAAGATGGTTCATGCGTTGACTGTAATACTCGGTGTAAATGAAGTTGAAGGATTGTTTTTTGGTCCTGAATTGATGGCTTACATCTGACGAGTTTTGTTAGTGCAATTTACTACACCTTGTCAGGCCGTACGTAAATGTCTTAATACTCCTTTGTGCAATGCAGTTGTATTCAGAAAATTCCAAATCACTCATGGATCAGGACATGAATTTACTGGGACAATCTATATTATACAAACACAATGCTCATCACGAGATGATCTCAAATTCACATGTCATAACTGCAGCTCTATAAAGAAAAGAAATACCAAAAGGCACAACTGCATGCTTTCACCATGGAGAAAATTATGCACTGATTCCCCAAACTCTACATTGCCGATTCAGACTAAGCAGAAATTCAAGGTAGTTCAGCCGGTTGCCGCTTCCAGTACCAATTGTACATTCCCTCTGGAATCAGCATAAATGCAGAATAGCCGATTATTTGTCACACTGACAGACTGACTGAAGAATCCCATGTGAGGCCTACGCTTCCTTCTTTCTGCCAGTTCATCAAAAAAACGATCAGGCATGACATTGGTTTGGCACACTGAACTGAAGATGCTTCCAGGGGAACCGTGTTCAAGACTTCAAACCTGCAAATAGCATTGACCTGATGCCATGCTCGATTTGTGACAACGTACAGTTGCAAACTGTGGATACGCCCCCACAGAATGGTTGCGGATTTGCTCTGCCCAAGCAAACATCTGAACACCTAGCTGGATCTGGAAATTGGTAAACCTTAAACACATGGTGACATCAAATTTGCATGTTACCTTATCTGGATTACAAACTACAAATTAGAAAACGATTTGAAGCCCTGGTAGATAGTTAGAAAACTTGAGCAATTTGGCACGAATGGCTACCTTTTTCTCTATGGACAGAGTGGGAGATTATATTGAAGGTTTTGGGAGTTGGGTAGTTTCAGACTCCACCAGTTCGGGATCGGGGCCGAAACTAAACCAGCCTTTCTCCAACGGATCAGAGTCCGTCTCCGTGACGGGGTGTCGGGTCCGATGCGGGTGCAGGAGCGAACCGACGTCCTGCATAAATAAATAGTAGGCTACTCACGGTAGGCGTCAATATCTCCCAACGCCAACAGCCATGGCCGAGAAAGCCGAAGCGAACGCAGAAACAAAGATCCCAAGAGCCATGGCCGGGAGCAAGAGCAAGATGGTGACTCTGGCGAACCTAAACCCCCTGCACCGGGACGTCGTGGAGAGGGCGACCCTGTCGCGGGACCTCCTGGCACCCCTCGCGGCACAGCTCTCCGGGGGGGCGGCCGTCCTGGCCCGCCGCGGCGTCCTGGCCCGGTGCATCGGGTTCTTCCGGCGGCCCGACGACGTGCGCGCTGGTCTGGCGGCCTTCGGGGACATCGAGGCGGTCGCCGTCTGCAGAATCTTGCACGTCGCGGTGGTCGTCTTCAGGACCGACGCCGGCGCCACGGACGTGCTCGGGAACCAGGCCCTTATCGGGCTGTGCAGCTCTGTCCCTCCTCTCTATCTCAGCTTCCCATATTGTTTGATCAAACCCGAACTTATCGAGGTATGTACCTAGCGTTACCAATAAGTAATCTGTCTGTTCTTGAGTAGTAGCGAGACTAATATGCATGCATGCATGCATGCTAACCACCGAGCAAATGAATGAATCAATCAATCAGGTAGCGGTGTACCCACCAAGCAGCGTGCCAACAACATCCGGAGATGCTAGCACGACGGCGGCGGCAGCGCCAGTGCCTAGCGTGGACGCAACGGCGGCGGGAGCGCGGATGTTGGCATCGCGGCCAGGGATCGTGTTCGAGAACACGCCGAACGAGAGGCCGAGGAATTCGGCCCGAGGGCCGCCGGGCACCACGGAGTTCATACCCTTCTTGGAGTTCAAGGTGAACGGGCCGAGGCTCGGAGCGGACGGTCACCTGTGGATGGATGGCATGAAGTGCACCTACTTTGAAAAGGGCATGCGAATCGACCATGCGTCCATACGTGTCGTTCAAAGTGGTCCCCCAAATCACTACAGGGCCCTCTAAAATAAATTGTACGACGTTTTTTTAGTTTTTTTTCCGATAGAACAGGAGGGGCGAGCCCCTACTGGTTATATTAATAAAGGAATAATTCCAGAAACAACTATGAGCAGTTCAGTTCAAAAGGAGAAAGAAAAAAGAAACAAACACACAATAAACAAACAGAAAAAACATGAAGCTAAAGATCAGACAGCAGCACCAGGGTGCAGTTACAGACTAAGGTCTTCAATCCAAGCAGACATAGAAGGGAGCAGGGCCGGTTTTGCTCTGTGCAGCAGCAGAGTGAAACTCTTTTTTGAACTTGCGTTTGCAGTTATCCGCTGATGGGTCTATATTGCTAAAGATCCGGTCATTCCTTGTTAGCCAAATGCTCCACGCCATCAAGATGATGATATCCATGAAGAAGGGGACTTCCAACCTCTCTTTGATTTTTTTGAAAATCTGCATCATTGATCTGGTGGAGATAAAGGAAAATCCAAGAGAATCCCAACAAGGCCTCGGCGAGGTTACATCGTAGAAATAAGTGAACTTTTGTTTCTGGCCGTTGCCAGATACATAAGTCACATGTGTAAGAGTCTAGGATCATATTCTTTCTTCTGAGCATATCTCTCGTTCCTAGTCTGTCTTTGAGTAATAACCAAAAGAAAACTTTATGTTTCATCTGACATTTTGATCTCCAAATCCATTGGAATACTGGATGAGCCCTTGCACCAGCTTTCAAGACCTTGTAGGCCTTCGAGGTTGAGAAACTGGTACTGCCCCAGCCATATTTCCACTGATCAATGGCAACAGTTATTTCTCTATTCTGAATGATCCCTTGCAAATCAATGAACTGATGGTGTGCTTGGACAGACAAGGGAATGTTGAAATTCTGGATGAACTGGGTACTGCTGTTGGCTGCTTTGAAAGAGATGTTCCCATTTTTTGCAAAGGAGAAAAGTTCAGGGTATGCCGATATCAGAGCTGCACCATTCCAACAATCTTTCCAAAACAAAACTGTACTGCCATCCGCCACTGTTACAGAAGACATACTTTTAAATTTGTCTAGCAATTTAACAATATCTCGCCACCAGAATGATCCTTTTTTATGATGTCCTGGAAGTTTCCCCGAATTGTAGTAGTGATGCCACACTAGCTTGACCCATGGGATGTCTGCTTGCATGAAAAACTTGTGAAGAAATTTAAGGAGCATGGTCTCATTGTGAGCATACAGGTCCATTACCCCCAGACCTCCCTGCTTCTTTCGAGTACAAACCATGGGCCAGGCGGACTTAGAAGGCTTCCTGGAAGTGATGTCTGAGCCTCTCCATAAACAATGTCTTCTGTATTTATCTAATTGCTTGACTACTCCCTTATGTAGCTTAAGTGTTGTTGTATAGTAGACTGCTGAGGAGGAAAACACTGAATTAACCATTTCCAACTTCCCTGCTTGACTGAGGAATGTGGAGGTGCAAGTCAACCTTTTTTCTATTCTTTGCAATAGAGGAATGAAGTGCTCCAGATTGGGTTTGGAGGTGCCCATGGGAAGACCCAAATAAGTAAAGGGAAGGGTTCCCTTCTGACAATTGAAAACACTTGTGAGGAGGTCCAGCTTTTCATCAGATATGTTCAAGGGCACCATCATAGATTTGTTATAATTGACTTTTAATCCAGTGGATGCAGAGAAAGTGTGAAGAATATCCTTGAGGTGTGAAATTTGCTGAGGACAAGCTTCCATGACAAGCAAAGTATCGTCTCCATATTGTACTACAGGGAAATCCACCGTGGCAGATCTTGGGATAGGCAGTTTAAGCAAACCTTGATCCTTAGCAGCATTGAGTACAGACTGAAGAAGATCAGCTGTCAATACAAAGAGCAAGGGGGAGAGAGGATCACCCTGCCTAACTCCCCTTCTACAGTGAAACACCTTCCCTGGGACACCATTTAGGAGGACAGAAGAGGTAGCACTATGCAAGATGTCCTTGATCCAGCCAATCCATCTTTGACCAAAACCCTTAAACCTGAGGATTTCCAATATAGCTTGATGCTCTATTCTATCAAAGGCCTTCTCAAAGTCCAATTTGATGATCACCAACTCTTTCTTAGAGGTTTTACAGATATGAAGATATTCAAAGGCCCAAGCAAGACAATCATGAATTGATCTAGATTTGATAAATCCATATTGGTTTTGATGGATCAGTCTTCGGATAACTTTCTACAACCTCTCAGCTAGCAGTTTGGTTAGCAGTTTGATTGTAGAATTCAGAAGAGAGATGGGCCTAAAGTCTCCAACCTGGCCAGGACTATCAATTTTGGGTATTAGAGTTATGTATGAGGAGTTTATGCTTCTGAGACAAAGATTCCTCTCAAAGAAGTCCTCACACAGTTTATAAAAGTCCTGAGCAATTAGAGGCCAACATTTCTTTAAGAACTCTCCATTGAACCCATCAGGTCTAGGAGATTTGTTATTTGGCAGATCTGCTATCACAACATCAATTTCCTCCTTAGAAAATGGAACCTCCAAACCTCCCAGATCATTGTCTCTGTTAAGCAGAGTTTCCAGTTCATAATACATATGAGAAAACTCTGAGGTGCTCATTCTATCTTTATATGCATTCCAAAGTAAGGAGGCTTTAGCTTCATGCTCAAAGATGTCATGCCCGTTTGCATCATTGAGAGATGTGATTGTGTTCCTCCTAAGTCTGATGGAAGCATTGGCATGAAAGAAGGCCGTGCATTCATCACCAAACTTGACCCAGTTAATGGTACCTCTTTGTTGCCAGTAAATCCTTTGTTGGTGCAGCAGACTTTGCAAGTGTGTGTTTAAAATGCTCCTAAAGTTCCATTCTTCTAGAGTGAGATCCCTATTTCCTCTATAATGTCCAAGAGTTGAATTGTCTCCTTGGTGCTTCTGATTGTTGCAGCTAAGTTGGGAAGCTGATTTTTCCAGGTTTTAAAAATTCTTCTCAGGCTCTTGAACTTAGCACCTATATTCTTAGCACTGTCTTGTTGTTGTGTGGGCAAGTTCCAACCATGAAGCATGACTGCCAAAAAGTCCTCATGTTCCAACCAGTAGTTTTCAAATTTGAATACTCTTGGCCTTGGAATATTAGTAGAAGCAGAAATGACACAAGGAGTGTGATCTGAAATGTCCCTTACCAGCCCAGTTACAAATTTATTTGGCATCATGGATGTCCATGCATTTGAGGTGAAAAACCAATCCAACCTTTCAAGAAGTGGGTTTTGTTGCTTATTTGTCCAAGTATACTTGCATCCTCGGAGAGGCAGCTCCACCAATCTAAGATTGCTGATTGCATTATTAAATGCAAGCATTTCTTGGACATTTCCTCCCTCTTTGTTCCTATTTTCTGGTGCTCTGATCAAGTTAAAGTCACCCACTACGAGCCATTTAAAATCATCAGGCATACTGATATTCTTAAACCAGTTAAGGAAGGCTAACTTCCCTTCAGAGGTGCAAGGGGCATAGATATTTGTAAGTAACCAATTTTCACCTGACAATTTACAGAAAAATTCCGTTGTTTGTGCATATTCATTCTGAAACTGCAGATGTCCCGAGAACTTGGAACTGTCCCAAACAATTAAGGAACCCCCAGAGAGCCCTAAGGAGGGCAGAAAAACAAAATGATCCAAGTTCCTAGGACAAAATTTCTTAATATATTGCAAGTCAAAAAATTCTTTTTTAGTCTCCTGGAGGCATAAAACATCACATTTGGCCTCAGACACCTTGCTTCTAACAGCATCCCATTTGCTCTCAGAATTAATACCCCTTATGTTCCAGGAGAGTATTTCCCAAATTCTGTCTTGTCAGCTAAAATTCATTGAGGAGGAAGTTAGTCAGAAACATCTGGCTATATGCCCAGCATAAACCAACACAACAAGAGAAATCCAAATTAATTAAAGTCACCATGGCAGCAGAGAAACCCATCATTCCAACCATTAGTCCGAGAGGATAAAGCGAAAAGCCATAAGCAGTTGCATTACAAGCTAGGATATAAAGATCGACCCTGATATAAAGGGATAGAGAGACAAAATAAAACTCCATGTGAACAAATCACTTCTTGACTTTCTTGGCGTGTCCCTGCACCTCAGGGTCATCCATGCCATCGCTCTTCTCCGTCTCCTGCTCTTTCTCTCCAAAGTTCTTGGTCTTCTAAGCTCCAACTGCCTGCTTGCCTTTCTTTTTTCCTGAAAGATTGTCCTCAGTGAGCATCCCAGGCTTCAGCTTGCAGATGTCCTCCCCCACTGATTTGAGAATCTTCTTTGGGATGGATGGGGGGAGAGCAACGCAAGCTAGACAATTTCTACTTGCACAGCTGTTGTGTTTAAAACCCAGGTTACGATCACGGATCCTGGGGCTTCTTCTCGCTTCAGATTCAACCATGGGAGCAAAACTCTTGCCCTTCTGCTTCTTCATTTGCAAAGTAGCAACTTCCTCTTCAACTTGGTTTTCCAAATCCATTTTTGTCAAAGGTGAGCTGTCAGCTGCTTCCAGATTGTTCTGACAGTGAATTCCCGCATTCTCTGGACACTTTGTTGGGATAGCAAAAGACATCAGAGCTGAAGAGTTGGAGCAGCTTATCATCAAATTCCATGCCCGGGATGCCAGGAAGCCCTTGGCCCATTCAAAGTGACACGGGGATAAGAGCATCATAGTAAAGAAAGCAGCCCAATCTGTAGGGATGTTCACAATTTGTTCACGACAATTTAGTTGCAAGGCTATCTAAAAAATGTTCAGTGTGACGAGCCTGATCGATGATGATTCGTAGTTCGTCAATAATGCCAATATTGTTTGTTAAGGTGTGAACTGAGAGTGCATTTTCTGATGATTACACGTCACGGCCAAAATTTGCAATTTGCATGTGCAATTGTGCTTGCACCCAGCATAAGTCTCTCGATAACCGCACAATCGACGCGCACCAGTCTCTCTTTTTGATAACCATAACTTTTCCCCTAACAACGAGTTATGCGCATAACTTTTTCCATAGCAACGAGTTATGCGATAACTTTCCCCTAACAATGAATTATGCACATTTTTTTTCCTAACAACGAGTTATGCGTTTAAGTTTTTCCTAACGAATTATTCATGTATATAATTGTTTTTCTAACAATGAGTTATGGGCATAACTTTTTCGTAATTATGAGTTATATGTATAACTTTTTCCATAATGTACAATTTATGACCCTAATGTTTTCTAGAAACAATTTATATCGACTTTTGCATTTATGTATACTATCTGATGAGGTTTTTTTATGGTGCTTGAGGGGAACCGGCAGGAACCGGTGGTTCCTATGTTGATTCCACAGAGGAATCAAGAGGAACTCGTTAATATTTAGTTTCTAACCCACAGAGTTAGTTCCGGGCCCACAAATATTTGGTTCCGGTCCACAATTTTGCAGCCTGTTCGTTTGGCTGGTGGTTGGTGCTGATTTGTTCTAAGAGAAAAGTACTGCTGGCTGATTGTTGGTGGCTGGTTTGTTCTGAGATAAAAAGTACTGCTGGCTGGTGGCTGATGAGCCAAACGAACAGGGCGTTCCTTGTAACAAGTTCCTCCTATTTTTAAACTATCTGATCTGGACTGATGGACGGCTCCTAAAATCCTCAAGTATTGGAGAAACTATCATATTTGATTGGTATAAAAATGAAAAAAATTCAGGTCAATACATGGGCGGACTCACGTGGGTAGGCTGCCACGTCCCGCGGCAGCAACTGCGCTAGTGTTGGGTGAATTAATCTTCTCCGGACCCACGCGTTGGAAAAGGGAAGACTCGTGACGCTGGTGTATCACGTTTATAGAATTCCAAATGGGTCGTCCGCGCCTAGCCCGGTCCTAGCCCGATCTGGCCTGGCCCTATGCGGCCCAACACTATGTGGCCCGATGGGATCTTCGTGCCGGGCCGTGTCGGGCGTCGGGCCCAACTGGCGGCCCAGGCACGACCCTAAGGCTTCTTTTTCGGGTCGGGCCAGCACGACGCCGAAAATGGCCCGATGGGTCGGCGCCCGGCCCGGCACTACAACACGACGAGAGGAGCTAGGGCGTCGGCGGCCGGGCGGGGCGTAGGTCGTCGGCCCCGGGGGTAGGGGCGGGGCGCGGGCGTCGGTCGTCGGGTGCGGGGGCGCGGGCGTCGGTTCCCGGCGGGGCCACTACGGACGGGAGGAGGCGGCGGCACGGCACCCGGCCACCGCGGAGAGAGGGGTCGGCGGCGCGCGCGGTCCCCGGTGGGGAGGTGTCGCGGCCACCGCGGGAGAGGAGGGCGGCGGCACGGGAGCGGTGGGGGAGGCACCGCGGCCACCGTCTGGCGCGGCCGGAGTACGGAGTACCAGCCCTGGGCGCCGGTGTGTGATTGAGATCGGGAGGGAGTTGAGGAGGCAGGGCGTTGCTAGAGGTGGGAGGAAATGAGGAATAGGGTGGGGCGGCTGGAGACGGTTGTTGTGATGAGAAAATTAGGGTTCCTAGTATTTGTATGGAAGATGTAAAATTGTTATCAAGCCACTTATCGCGCCGGTGAAAATCGGGCCGTGCCTCGGGCCGGCACTATGGGCCGAAGTGGCGACCCAAGCACTATCGACCTATCGTGTCGGGCTGGCACTAAGCACTATTGGTCGTGCCTTGGGCCGTGATAGGGTCATGCTTTTTAGAGTCGTGCCTCGTGCTGGCAATGATGCCCGACTCATTTGGAATACTGTAATCACGTTGTCGCGTGGAGCGCTAGTAGCGCTAGCAGCGCAGAACTGGTTTTCCGCCTTCGGGGTGTTGTGAAACACGATCGCTGGCCGCGACTCCACCTGTTGGTGACGGTAAGTCCCCGGGTTGGATGAAACATGATGGGAAGCGTCTCGGCCTCGTCCTGCTCCCGGAGCGCCTCGTCGTCGAGGGCCTGCTTCCGGAGCGCGGCGGTGGAGCTGGCGTCGTCGGACCTGAAGAAGACGACCACCGCGACGTGCTCGGCGACCGCCTCGACGTCCCCGAAGGCCACCAGGCCGGCGCGCACGTCGTCGGGCCGCCGGAAGAACCCGATGTACTACATATTCCGTACACCGGGCCAGGAGTGCGCAGCGGCGCGGGACGGACACGGGGCCCCGGAGAGCCGTGGCGCGCCAGGAGCTCCCGCGACAGGACCGCCCTCTCCACGACGTCGTCCCCGCGCAGGCGGCCTAGTAAGAAACATGATGGGTAGCAATCTCTACCCCTAAAAAACCCGTAAGGGCAACGCCGCCCCCGTGGTTACGCCGCGCGTGGTTCTGCCGGCAGAACCACACCCTCACGCGCGGACAGGTGGCCCCCACGCCCTTCTTATCCCCCACCGAACCCTACGCGCGGCCGCCGCCCCAATCACACCACCGCCACTCCGCCTCGCCTCCTTCCCACATCTGTGCACGCCTCTCCCCTTCTACAACCATCCATGCCGCCGCTCCTTCCCTAGCCTCTACTGACCTCGCCGCTTGGATACCCCGTCGGCCGCTGCTCCTCCTACGCCGCCGCCGCAATCGCCCCCGTCCCTGTCTTGCTCACGCTCCTCCAAAAAAAAATTCGCTCGCCTCCGCCGATCCCGTGAGACCTTCTCCCCGGATTTCCCCCCAAATGCGGCTATCGGCCGCCGGAGCCGCCGCCATCGCCTACACCCAAGGAGCGGGAGCGAGCGTCTCCGGCGAGGGGGAAGCCGGACGAGGGCGAGCGGCAAAGACCGGCTCTCCGGGCCGAGGAGCACGGGCGGTCGTGCCGCGCGTCCAACTTCACATATCCGAAGCCTCCCAAGCACCCCCTGCCACCGGGCGGCGGCACCAAGAAGGAGGCGGTGGCGAAGCGGGGAGGCCTCCGGCGAGTCGGCGGCCGCGTCCAAGGAGAGCGGCGACTTGCGGAGCTCCGCGAGCTGCGTCGCCGCCGCCGCCGCGGGACCGGCGGCGGGAAGGCCGACAAGGAGGAGGACGTGGCGTCCGCGCCTCACGGGCCTCCCGCCGGTCCCCCTTCGCTTGCCGCACTCCTCGACGCGGTCGCGACGAAGCTCGACTCCGTGCTTTGCGGCGGCTACACTATCACGAAGGCGAGGGAGGTGAGTGTGTTCATGGGATGCACATTTGATTGTCCGGCCACATGTCGATACTTCTTTAAAAACAAAATTGTACGGTACCCATTATATCTCGATAATGCGAAGGATCTATATAATTATAGGATTGGTAAACACTATACACATTTCATCAAAATATCACACAACAAAACAACACCCGGTATTTGGCGGAGCACGGGACTAGGTAAAAAGCTTTGTCCTGTACATGAGATAGGGCAAATTCATTGATATGATCTTCGATTCCAATCATTTTTTTCTCTAGCCAAATTATTGCGGGGTCAAATTGGTATTGTGGTTCTTAACCAATATGCGTCTTGGGTAACCGATCAATTCTGTTATTTTCCTCAATTTCCAAACTACGAACTCGTTTTTTGCAATATGCGATCAAGGATATGATTAAAAAAAACAACCGCAATGTCGTTGATAAAATCACGGGTTCGCTTATTGTCCTATCCGGTCCTTTTCATAACAACTAGATTGTTGCAAGTGTGAATTTAGTTAAATGGTTTGCTGCGAGATATGATGATGTTAAAATCTTGATAAGGTTGTTGAAGCTTGTTTTGCGACGGGAAATATGCTTGATGACGAATGAAATATGCATAGGTAATTTTTCTTACCAATACTTTTATTTCATCGAAACACTCCCTTTCATTCCAAGTGTAATTTCTATGCGGTGAAACAAATTGTTTGCTCTGCACGGATGGTACCAGCGAAGAAAGTGTCACAAAGGTATTCAATACGTGCCTAACATCTCTCGTGTTTGCATTTTCGTTTTGTAAAAAGTAGGTGATAATATATACATTTGTTGCATAGTTAAATTAAACTGAAATGTACATTCCAAGTCACAGAGGTATTCATTGAAACAATTATGTCTTTTCATTCCAAGTCTTATTTCTTTCTTTTGGTGTTTTTATTTATGAACTGAATCTTCTCCTTTCCTGTCTAAACTATGTAGATTTGTGAATCTGCCTTATCCAAGTGAAGAAACACTAGCTAGACACCCTAATGGTCTTCATGACTGATGGAATGGATCTGTTTAGCAAAGCAAGAATTTTCTAATGCCTCTACCATTTTTTACAGGTTCAGGATCCAAAAAAATTTGAAGGATTCAAAGGACATGAGCATGAGAAAACACCATGCATTAAGTTCACTTAAGTGATAAAACTAGCTTTTAATGCAAAAAATCAAAATTGTACCGGTGTAGCTTCTTGAATTGAACTGCGAAGGACTGTAGGCGGGTCGTTATTTTTCAAGTTTGGATAGGATTTGCATGGTTTCGGTTCTTGTAGATTACACGCTTTCTGCATCTATGCGATCAAATGGGACAATGAACTTGTTAGGGTCAAATCAATCTTGCTTTAGTTTCCTGCTTTCCTTTCACCGAACCTTTTCTTTTTGGGGTGAAAAGGTTCCTTCTATCCTAGAGAAAGCGATAGCGGTGAAACATGAACCCGAAAATGGATAGTGACATGTACGCATGGAAATCCCATGTTGCGAACCATTTGGAAAATTGATTTTGTTTCTAATATAGTTTCATTATTAAATTTTTTTTTTGCTCGATTATCATCAGATCTCTATCCAATCCTGCTCAAATTTGCAGATAACATAGAAAAGGGGGTTGTGTTCCTTTAAGGAATATAAGCTTGATAAAAATGCCCTGTTAATATGGATTCCAATTTATCAGATTGCAGGATGTTTTATCGTATACCACATGTGGACTACTTTATCATTGGATAGTATTTTACATTTTTACTATCTTCTGAATTATATGGTCAGAATGCATAGCCTGCTTAAATGTCTTATTTTGGGCTGCACCTGTTTGGTGAAATTGTATCAGTTGGAATTTTCTGGACTCGTATTGCTTAAGTGCACTTTACCAAATCTTGAATATTTAATTATGTTCTTTTTGTGATGATGTTTGGGTTGCTTGCTCAAAAATAAGAGGAAAAGCGAGTTTGTTACATATGACTTGACTTCAGGAGTGTTGCCTGTGTGGTTAATAATATAATGATGCCAGTTCTTTTATCTACAAAAAACAAAGATGCATTACTTAATGTATACATCCAAAAGTTGTTGACTTGATCACCCAACCTAAGACTTGGTACTATGTGCAACGTGGCTAATTTTGATTGCCAATATATGATAGTATATGTTTGGATCAATATTCTTTGCTAATCTTCCAAATGTTCTGAATCATGTGGTTCCTGAATTGTTTTTTAATAAGTAGGATCCGATAAGCTGGTGCCCGACCCTAAGCATATTTGTGGAACCTTTCTATTTTGATTAGCATAACCTTTTGCAAATATGATTCATCAAAGCTGAAATGTCTATTTGAATGATTTTCTTGGCAGAACATAACAGGTGAGGAGGTACACAGTTCATGAAATTGGACACGGAGGCATTCTACGAGTAGCTTATATAGTTATGTTGATCAGCCACTGAACCTCCTTCTGTCAATAGGTTTTGTAGTTGATGCAACCTGGATCCTTTTGCGACGGTTGTTGTTTTGTCTGGTGAATTTTGCTTGGCCCTTTGACCCAGCATTTCCATGTTCAATACAAGTAGCTAATATCCGATGCTATCAGTTCAATTTACTTCCATTCACTAAGAGCAGTCATCCACTGTGCAATGTTCTTCGGAAGTGTTATTAAAGTATTAAGTTAGAAGATTGTATCTTCCTTCTAATCATAAAAGTATTGGATCCATTTTGTACTGCAGAGGAAAAAAATTAGATACATCAATTGAGTTTGAAACCAGAAAGGGATATCAAAAGAACCCCGCAACAAAAAGGTATGTGGTTAAATAACTTGCGAGTGAGATAAATATTTTTGATTTGGAATTTTAGTGTCAATGAATTTTTTAGTTTGAAAAAATATAAATTTATACTTTCTAAAGTTGAGGATCATGGTTACATTTTCTTTTGCAAGTAAAATTAAATGACTTTCAAGTGCAAAGCGCTTATGCTATTATTTTTGGAAGCACAGAAAAATAACTTTATGTTATGTCATGACTGAGTGGATATCCCTGTTTACTTATTTTGCAGCTCTTAAATGCTTGGTTCGGTATGATAATATTGCTATGTTCTTGTTCTTGTACTGTTGCTAATTTGTCAGAAACATGAAACATGCTCTTGTTATGTTTTCTTATTCATCACACTATTATGTTGGTTATTGATTCTAATTCTGTTCTGAATTTTGAATATTTATCAAACTTTTTAGACCATGAAGTCCTCATATGAGCTGCTGGTGAGGCACATGATGACATTGCATTGATCATGAAGGGACTTGATCCCCAAAACATCGTCCGCAGAGTGGTTCAAACCCATCCTCCGAGTCACCGCAGCGAGTGTTGCCTCGCCGACCAATTTGTCCATGACCAGATGAGGATGAGCCAAAGTACATATGCTTTTGTGGGAGTTCGATTCCACACTCGGGTCATCCTGTGTCACCACTCGCCACTAAGCTCGGGATGTGGAATAATTATGACCTCGGGAAGCGAACCTGCGCTTGTGAGGATTAGGTTCTTGCTTGTTGATTGAACTTTCAGTCCGTGAGGGTGTGCGCTGTGCAACTACAACACAGTTTTTGTACGTTGCATATGTGTATAGTGGTTGTTCCGTATTTGTATCTCATAAACATTCATGTGAATTTGTTTGATACAACCTGTATATTTATTTTGTGATCCAACACTTTATGTATAAATTAAGAGAATGTATGTTGTAAATCTAATAAAAATTATCACATATATTCTGTTTATTTGTCTTAGGCGTTTTATTGCGTAGAAGAACGTACGGGCACCATCCTAGTAGATAGATAGATTCTCCTCAAGGAAGGTAGCCGGCACGCACGGCCTCTGGCCAGGCCCGCACCGTGCAACGGGGGGGGGGGGGGGGCGTTTGGTGGGTTGAATTGTCAAGGCCCGGTGGGCTAGCATCATCACCGGGCAAATGGGCCGGTGGCTAGGACAGCCCACACTACATGATACGGTCCAATAGAGACCTACAGCGGCGAGAGAGAGAGAGGCGCGCGGGGGCAGAGCAGCTATCAGCCTATCACTGGGGTCGCACTCGCAGCCGAAGCAGCGTGCTGGTTGACTGGATGGATCACCCCACATTGTTCGAGTCTCGACTGCACCCGGGTAACTAATCAGTAGTAAGTGCAGTCTGGTCCCTGAAATCCATACGTACTAAATTCAAGGCACGCAGGCAGCACCAGAGCAAATGCTGATGGTTTGCTGCAGTAATTCTTCTTCTTTGCTTGGCTTAACCTTAACTTTGCTCAGAAGATGTATCCTCCAGCATGTGTTTATCCTTTCCGAGCACGCGATGCGCCGGGAACAGGAGGTGACACGATCGCGGGAACCGAGGCGAGTGCAGCAGCAGGCCCGCCCCGCCCCCAAGGTTTCAGGACAGAGCCGAGCGAGGTGGGGGCAGAAGCCGTCAAGCCTTGCAGCCGGCTGTAGAATTGACCGCCGTCCTTGCGCATAGGATGCTATGGTTCGCTTCGTTGGACACAGTACTTTCGGCCCTGACAAGCCTGACGGAGCAACGTAAAAAGGCTGCGTGTTGTTGGTTCAGTGAGAGCCGAGGACACAGTTCGGTTCACCGCCCAAAAGGAGTTCCCCCCCAACGCACGCACCGAGCGCACGCACATGCACCCACCCAGTGGCAGTACGATGCGGTGGTCCTGCTGCTGCGCCCCCCCTATCCAAAGCAAAGAAAGCCGCTTTGCATCGCATCAGTGACGGCACCTGGCTTTTCGCCAACCTGACGCTACTCTCCCATGTCATTCCCCGTTCTCCGTTACTGCGTGCCCGTTTGTTGCCGCTTCTTCTTTTTTTTCTTCTCTGAGAAAAAATTTCAACAGCGACGGCAACAAACCAAAAATGGATCCTGCCACTGACAACGATGGAGTACTTGAGATCATTTCGCGTTCAAGATGTGGAACAGTTCTCCGTTAAGCAAATGGTCAGTCACTCGCGCTAGTGCTGCTGTGGAGCGAGCCACTGGCACTGACAGCGACGGTGGCCGGAGTTTCTGGATTAGCCGTTGCTGCGGCGGCCCCTTTTGAAAAAACGAGCTCTGCTTCGAATGGCCAGGGCGTCGCGATCGCCCCAAGTATACGGAACGCCAAACGATGACTTTCGCTGACCATTATTCCCTCCCTTCTCGTTTACAAGGGGCGCACCTATACTGAGATTCAAACTTTACAATCTTTGACTATTAATTTACTCATCATATTTTTTGTTTTGTAATGTAAATTTGACAATGTTGAATTTGTATTCAAATGAAGTTTCTAATGATTATACGTTCATAACCACAAATAAAATAATATAAGAGGAACTAGTGGTCCAAATATAGTTTGGAAAACCATATCGTGTGTGCCCGCGCCCCGCGCCTTATAAACGAGAAAGGAGGGAGTACTAGTAGCACTACTGTACTAGTTTGGTTACCCTTACCTGACTCAAAAAAAAAAAAAGCTCGGTTCGAATTCAAACTCCAAGTCCTCTTTTTATTAGCCATTCGTTCAACCACCGGACGAGTTTTTCAAACCATGGCGTAGAAGTTGCAGGGACAGCCGGACCGGATGGATACGGCAGTTCACTAGTTGAGCAGTTGAGAGGCGTCTCACGCCAACGTGTCACTTTGAATGTATTTGCCTCTTTTTCGAACGAACTAACAGATCAAATTCTTTTTTGAATGGATACGGCGTATTTAATTCTATTACTCCTACTAGTACTCCAGTAGATACAGATACTTCATAGTACTTGTACGGGTGTACCTTACGGGACGCAGTGTCCTGTGTGTCTGGCTACTCGCCCATCTGTCAGACTTTAGAGTACTCGACGACGAAACCAGTAAACTAATCTGCCGCCTGATTCAAATGATTTGACTAATTGACTGAGTGAGAACCCGGCACCCCTGCACGGACTTCTCTCTTGGGGGGTAAACTGTACAACTGCGCTGCCAGAGTAAACTGAAGCCTGAACTTGAATGATTAAATGAAAAGAAAAGAAAAACAAAAAACAGGGTGAAACTCAAACTTCAAAATTTGAAACAAGGCGGCTACGGGACCCTTTTCGGTGCACGACGATGAACCATTCTCACAAGAGTCGTATGCTTGGTATAGCCTCTCGGTACCCTTGAAACAGTAGATAAAACGTAGGAGGAGCGTGGCTCCATAAAACGACTCACACAGGAACTCACCTCTCTCACCTACGGCGTGAAGCAACTCATGTGAACCCAATTCATCGAGTGATGTATACAATGTACGTACAGCAAACTCTGTCATGCCAACATTATTTTTACAGTACGTCGATTACTAACACAAAAAAGTTATGCTAGAAAGGATTTTGCTGAAGTCGAATAAGGAAATTTATGGTATGGATGGATGATGGTTCGTGCATTAATTAATAATGTTCAATAACTACGATTTGACGTGCGATTTAACTAAAAAGTTACAGTATCTCGTATGTCTACATTTAGGAAAAGGTCAACACGCACACCGACTTCCATGTAGTTACGGTTAAAATGATAGTGGGAACCATCACCATATCTCTGTTGTGGATGGATAGTTGGTGTATGAGATATATACTACGTGTACTGTTATGTCAACATATACTTTTTGAAGTAGGATCTAATGCAGTGTTACACGTGTTATGTCGATCACTAACACGGAAGTTCTGCTAAAAAAAAGGGTATTTTGTAAAGTAAAATATAAGAAATTTATGGTATGGGTGGATGATCATTCGTGTATTAATAATGCGCAATAACTACAATTTGACGCGTGATCTAACTAAAAAGTTATCTTGTATGTTTCCATTTAGAAAAGAAAGATCAACAAGCACGGTATACTACTACATTGAAACTGTGCCCATGTGATTACAGTCGGAGCGAAAACAGTAACCATTACCATCTCTGGTTGCGTAGACATGACATTTTTTTTAACGAACAAGCACATGGCATTTTTGAAACTTTGGTAGCTTGTTTTCCCTTCGCTTTTATCGCGTGAAAACTAAAACACCTACGCCCTCGCAAGACTGTACGTGTATAGGGAGGTCAGAATCTAAACCTCTACAGTAACCACCAATTTGAAATAAGCTCCGAATCTCCTTAATCTTGAACCAAAACTTTTACTCATCGTACTTCGCGGCACGTGTTCCACAGATGAGCAGCCATATAGCACTGTCAGTCTCACCACTCTGGCAGCCGTCCCACTCCTCCAAAGTGGCAAAGTCCAAAGGCCAGGCAGCCCGTTCCGTTCCGTTCCGTTCTACCGTGGGAGGGAGCAGTTGCATCAGTTCCCAACAGGACTTTCCCTTTCACGCACGTCACCGCCCCACCTTTAAAAACCCAACCCCACTGCAAAAAAATTCCCCCCACCCCATCCATTCCTTCCACACCCGCCGTCAGCCGTCACCCTCCTTCCTTCCTTCCCTTCCGCTTCTTCTGCTCCTCCCCTTGGCTGCTTCCTCCGGAGCCCCGGGTTCAAAATTCCTCCGTTGGCGCCCAAACGCCAAACCCTAGCCGGCCGGCGGGGCTCTCCGGTCGCCGCCGCACGCCGCCGGGGGCCCGCGGGCGGAACATGCGGGATCTCGAGCCATGGCGACCGGGCCCGATCTGAGCTCCTCCTCCGGCGCCGCCGCCAAGAAGGACCGCCACATCGTCAGTTGGAGCGCCGAGGTGCGTCTGTGAGAGCGCTCCCGTTCGTCCGTACGCGTGCGTGCTTGTGCGCTTTACTACAACTCGCGGAATTTTGTGCGCGTGCCTCTTTCCTCTCCCCAATTTTGGTGCCCTCGGGCTCGGGATTGGACCCATGTACGAAGTAATTATTGGGCGGGCTCCTTTTCATTCGAGGGAATAAGGTGGCTTTTGGTAATTCGTACACAACGGGATTTTGCTCTTTGGATTCCGTACCTAATGTTGACTGTTGAAGGAATTTTCCGTCTCCATGGCCACCAGTAGAGTGTGGTTCCTACTCAACTTACTATTGCCTTGTGATTTTTTTTTTTGAATTTTAAGAATTTTTGTTCTCTTCCTTTTCATGCTACGTGCACTGGGTCTGCGATTGAAATAATTCTGACGGTTGCAACTCTTTTCCCTGTAGGAGGATAACGTCCTTCGTGCTCAAATCACGCTTCATGGCACGGATAAGTATGCATTCTTTGCTCAACTCGTCGCATCGCAGCTGCCTCGTTGTTTTACTCATTGGGTTTTTTTTTTCTTTTATTTGGGTAGCTGGACAATTATAGCGGCGCAATTCAAGGACAAGACGGCCAGACAGTGTAGGAGAAGGTGCACACTTTTTTTTTCTGACGGAGGAGTAAACGTTGGTTAGAATTACCAGTTCCTAACATTGTCGGCGTCTTTGTTTCATTCTATTTTTTCCTTGGTCGTTGCTGCAGATGGTACAATTATTTGAACTCGGAGTGCAAGAAAGGTGGGTGGTCCCGGGAAGAGGATATGCTATTGTGTGAGGTGAGATCTTGATGTCTTTTTGGCTTTTATAGCAGCAGGTTAATTGCTAGATCTGGGTAGCGTATTTACTTGAGTTTAGAAATTGCCATGCTTATGATTTTACATAGAATTTAGATGCTAGCCTTACCTATCAATTACTTCATCAGTGACTTTCTACAGTTGAAGTAGAAATATGACTGTAGAGTTTAGTGTTTTGCTGATCGGAGCCTAATCTGTTGCATGATTTCAAGTTATCGGTGCATCTGTATTGTACTTTACATTTCTGATACGCTGTTTAACAGATTGTGGAATATTATCTCATGACTGTAGTATCATCTCCGATTGTTTAGTTTTATACACTTGTATTATTATAAATTTGCTGTTGTGGCATGAGGAAATTAGAAACCTCCTGCACACATTGTTTTGATCTTGTCGTTGTAACTGTTTGTTATTGCTATTGAACTGTGTATTTTTATCTGTTTGTTTCTGTCACGCAGGCTCAAAAACTTCTTGGCAACAGGTGGACCGAAATTGCTAAAGTTGTATCAGGAAGGTGGGTTTTCCTTACTAAATTAACTTTCCTTGCAAGGTGAAAACAAGGATAAACAATCATACATGTGAACTGACACGTGTTTTGTTTTTATCTTAACAGAACTGACAATGCAGTGAAGAATAGGTTTTCTACTTTATGCAAAAGGAGGGCCAAGGATGACGAGCCAGTTGAAGAAAATGGTACACCATGTTCCAACACAAATGCAAAGAGGGTTCTCACACAAACAGGGTGTGTGACGCCTGGTGCAGCAAGCTCCACAGCATCCATGAAGCAGATGAGGTCTAAAAAAATACCAACAGAACTTTTTGTTATGTATGCAAAACAAGTTAATGGCTGCATGTTTTTACACTTTTTTATTTGATTTTGGTACTCGGTCTTGCAGTTCCGATTTGAAGGAGAACATTGTACCAAATATGCGATTATTTGGACAGGAAAAGGGCGCACATGAAGATACCCGGCAACCTCTTGCTGCCTTATCTTCAAATAATCAACAAAATGTAAATACAGTGAAATCCCACAATCTTGTTACCACAACCACAAAACCATTACTTGGTCGAGAACAGCATTGTAAGTCTGTCATCCTTGATTCTGAACATTTGGTTTTACTTGTATGTCCTTTGTCAGTGTTTGAATCACTTCTGCGCGAATAATTTCAGGTGTGAAGCAGGATGGTAACTTCATGAACAAGGATGATCCAAAAGTTGCTATTCTATTGCAGCAAGCTGATTTGCTTTGCTCCCTTGCAACAAAAATTAAAACTGATGATACATGCCAAAGCATGGATGAAGCATGGCAGGTATGGTGGGGCTACACCGACTTGCTATTGTGAAGTTCTCGGATGAGTGTTCTCAGCACTTTATTGTTAATTGTTAAATACCTGACTTTTTCAGCAACTGCAACATCATTTAGTGAAAAAAGACGACAATGGAATGTCAGAAAATAGTGAGTCTGGAATAGCTTCACTGTTAGAGGAGCTTGATGATTTAATTGTAGACCCCTATGAGAGTAAGGAGGAAGATGAACAGAAGATGAGGTAAATGTTAAATAAACTCATCTTTTCTCAAATGTATTGCTTCGGTTGTTGACCCATCATATTCCAATGCACAGGGAGCAGAATGGACAAAGACAAGCTGATGTGGAGAATGAGCACTGTACCGGTCCTTCACAAGCTAGCATGGAAGTAACATCAAATATGGCCCCTGATGAAATGATGGAAGATCACACAGTACATAACTGCAAAGAAGTTAGTAATCTTTGTAGAAACATGCTTTCTGGAAGTACGGAATCTTGCCTAGGTAACCTACACTAGTGGTCATAACTCAATTAGCTTTTGTTGCATTATCAAGAATGTTATCTGAAATTCTAGAGGCTAAAACAGGTGCAAAACTACCAGCCTCTGAAAATTTAAGTGAGGTTGCCGCAGATAACAGGCTTCAAAGAGTGGAATCTACATCTCCTGGTCTTACAGATTTTGATGATTTTATCATAGACCCGTATGAGAATACAGAGGAAGATGAACAGGTCATTAGGTAATTGATGGGCGATTTCTCATCCTTTTGGTCAAATATACTGTTTGGATGCTTATGTATCATCATTCCAATGAACAGGGAACAGAATGGGCATATTGACGCGCACGATAACCAGTCTTATGGTCATTCACAAGCTACAATGGAACTAACACCAGGCATGACCCCTGATGAATTGATGGAAGCTTGCCCAGTAGATAGTTGCAAAGAAGATAACAGTCTTTGCATAAATGTGCTTTCTGGAAGTATGGAACCTTGCCCAGGTAACCTACTCTGTCCATCGTAACTTAGGCAGATTCTGTTTCATCTACATCACTGAAAATCTTGAGTCTAAAATAGGTGAAGAGAAAGCAGCATCTGCAAATTTGAGCGAGGTTGCTGAAGAAAGCAGACTTCAATGCATAGATTCTACCTCTCCTGTTCTAGCAAATTTTCATACTAAGGAATGTGGAGAAACACAAGCACCAGAGAAACCTAGCGAGGTTGTTGAAGATAACAGGCCCCAGTGTGTTGAATTTGCCTCCCCTGCTCACACAGTTCTCCGAGCTAAAGCAGATTCAGAAACATTTGCATCCCCAAGAAGTGCTGTGGTTGCGAAAGATAATAAGCTTCCATCTATGGAATTCACTTCCCCTGCCCACACAGTTCTCCGAGCTAAAGCTGGTGCAGAAACATTTGCATCCCCAAGAAGTGCTGTGGTTGCGAAAGATAGTAAGCTTCCATCTATGGAATTCACTTCCCCTGCTCATACAGTTGCAACATTCCAACCGTACACCGACAATGCTGGTGACATGCCAACTCCAAAATTCACTGCTAGTGTAAGTTTTTGCTTGCTATGACTTGATTCATATTTGGGAAGATTATCATAGATGAAGTATAAATACCAAACACGTTGCTAAAGCTGCTCACATTTAGAATTTCTCAATTTTTTCAGGAGAGGAATTTTCTGATGTCCGTGATAGAGCTGACCTCACCAGGGTCAAGGCCAGAAACTTCTCAGCAGCCATCTTGCAAAAGGGCTCTTCTCAATAGCCTTTGAAATGAAGCTTCTCATGTTTTCAGGGCCAAAGGGCCTGGAATACAAAGCCTGCTATGCTCCTCAGCATACAAAAATTGGCTGTCTCATACAGTCATACTCCTATTTTGCATGAAGTGTGTCTACCTCAAGGGTCTCATAGTTTGCTTTTGTTTGCTGTGTATATAATGATGCATTGGTGTGGTTGCATTAGCATACAGGAATTAAATGGGTGGTGGTGGTGGTGTAAGTGGTTACAGCTTGTATTCAAAATATAGAATAAGTAATATTCTTTGTGTAATTAACTCTTAGTTCCTCCTGGTGCGAGGTATATCAGATTGGTGTGCAGTGTGATGTAATGGGTTTTTTTTTGTTGAGCTTGTTAGATTGAGCATGAATACAGTGTATGATTCCTGTGGTTGGGTACTTGTATTCTGTTGTCTATTTTTAGAATGGAATACATCATGTATTTCCCAGGCCTCCAGATATGTGCATCTTGTCATGTGCTTTGTCAACAAAAACTACATGCAATCTGCCAAACTGGCTTCCAATCTTCTATATGCTGTTATAGTAAAAGTTGCAATCTGCCAAACTGACTTCCATGCTGTGAAAAATCCTGGAATCTTCTTGAAGGGAAAATAGCAAGATGAAAATGCAAAAACGAGGATTATGTCCGGGTGTCCCTACTATTTACCTGGCCCAAGTAACCTAAGTGCAGGCCCATTTACCTGCCAAGCCCAGTTAAACGGAATCCTAGGAGGAGAGGAACAGGGGCACGTGTATTTGACGTGGCCCGTCTCCCTTTCCTTTGTATCCTCCTCACTTCGTCTTCACTTCCCGCCCGGCCGAAGCGAACAAGCAGCCGCCACCAATGGCTGCTTGACCTTGCGGCGAGAGCAGGGGAAAGCACTGAGGGAGGCTTCTAGAAGCTTCCGACGATGCAAGGTGAGCATCAGCCTCATATCACCGTTTCAGTCTCTCTCATGGTTCGAAGTTTTGACTTTTCCTGTGCTTTCTTATTTGTTTATTTTTATGCTAAAATTCTTCCGGAGCTAGTCTAGTGAATGCGCTCTTACCATTGTTTTATCGTGGGGAAGGTTATCCCCCATTCGATTTTTTGGTGTTTGAGAGATCCTATTGCTCTGGCATTTGATCTGTTCATGATTCTTTTTCCGGTACTCGTTCGTTTGCTTTTTTTAATTTTAGATCTTGATCTGCCTGTTCCTGCGGTAGGTTTTGGACATGAACTGCTAGTTCGTGCCCCCATTGTGTTCAGTGAGTGATGCGGCTAGCGCCGGTTTCGTCATTCATTTCTCCAAACTTTTTTATTCAAAATTGACGAATTTTATTTGGCTTCCCCAATCCCCCAAACCACGCAAAACCAATTCGCTCTTGGTAACGCACACCGCGGATTCATCGTGACTCCGCAACCGCCGCCTCGTTGGCCGCGTGCGCCTCGAGACGAAAAGGCGCAGATTTTTTTTTTCGATCCGGAGTGACCCCAAGAGGAGCCCTAAATAGCCGGTTCAAATTTCGAATCCCCAATCCGTGAATTCCTCACTTTCCCAAATCTCGCTCCCGCAGGGGCGTTAACCCTCGATCCACTGCGCAGGTCCTCCGGGTGAGAGCTACGGGCTCGCCGCGATGGACTTCGATTACGTGCCCGCGACCCCCGGCAGCAGGTGGGTGGGCGAGTCGGCGGCGCGGCGGCGGCAGCGCCGCCTCTCTTCCCCGTCGCTGAGGACCTACCTCACGCCGGCCTTCGACGCCGTCGCCGCTGGGGATGGCGGCGTGTCCGGGTACTCCTCCTCGTCCTCGGGCGGGCTGGACCTTGGGTTCGACGCCTCGCTCCTCCGCTACCGCCGCGCCTGCTTCGCCGCGTCCGCGGACCTCGACAGCCGCGTCCTCCTCTACTCCCCGCAATCGGCGCCGCCGCCGCCGCCGCAGATGAGGACGGCGTACCCGGCGGCGGATGATGGGGTTTGGGCGGCTGGTGGTGGCCGCTACGGCTCCAAGCGTGAGGTAATTGTGCTGCTCTCCAGATCTAGTTTCACTGACATGTCGGGTCCGATGTTTCATCGTTAGAAATGCCTAGCTGATTGGGTCACCAAGTACTAATGCTTCTGATTTGTTGTGATGGTTGGACCACTAGTTTAGTTAATGCCATGGATGCATGATTTCAATGCTTTCTGCTATTGTTCTCAAACAATATGAAACTCTGCTGAACAGTGTTGTGGAATTGCCCAATTTAGTGTTGTGGAATTGCCCAATTTGTTTTTAGGCAAAACTCATGTTTGCAGGAAAACTAAATGCAAACAGGCATTATGTAGGCCTTGTTGTACTAAGGATTGCTGAATGTGATTTAATGCAGCAAACCGATTAATTCATGCCATCATATTTATGTATCGATAGTGATCTGTGATTCTGTTCTCCGTATATATGTTACTCTATATGTAGTCCACATTTTTTACTTGGCATTGGTGCACATATGTTTCTAATGCAAAATGCCGTACTAAATTTGCTTGTCATGAAGTTTGTATAAGTTCTAAATTTTGGTTCTTCTTATTCCTAGATCCCTTGAACCGGTAATGCTTTCATCTTAGGCGCTAACTAATTCATTATGGTTTACTCAGCGATAGCTACAGATCACTGTAAGAAATGGAATCCTGTTCTAATGTCCGCACTTTTTTGAAAGCTTTGGTTGTCGTTGTTCTAATTATTTAGCTTTAGTGATTAATTGCTTGTCATTCTTCCTGGAATGGAAATATCACGCTGTTGTCTTATATAAATCCTGATGAGGTCCTTCAGTGCTTTGGATGGGGAAAATTGGATTCATATACCAGTCCATCTTTGGATGTATACCATCAAAAGATTTACATGTAGATATATACCATCAAAAAATCCTTCTTGAACGAACTGCAGACGTTTCTTGGTTCTTGTGACAAGACGGCGAGTTTCTCTAGGTCACCACTGTTCAATGATATAGATTACTACAGATCAAAAGATGTGTCACTGTAAAATTGGATTTTTATCCTGATGTCTGCTCTTAAAGTTAGATTTGGATTGCTCTTGTTATTTACACTCAGTGCACTATTGCTTGTCATTCCTGCTGTGAGGAGAAAAAAACTTGTTGGTTCTCTCCTGTAGAAATTAGATTTGAATGAGTTTCCAGTCTGTTCCTAGCTGTTCTTGCCAATCAGATAAAAAATGAAGCCTGTTAGAGTAGACGCCCCCCTCTCTCTGCTGTTCTTTTGGAGTTATGTAATGTTTTAAGCTTCACATTTTTTTGTGTTCTCGTTTCCTTCCAGTCATTCATGGTAGATAACCTGCAGACATTTGTTGTGGCGTATTATTAGATATACAGGCCTTTTGGCGCAGTGCAGAATAAAGCTCATTTGTTTTGCAACACGAGACGTCGTTAAACTACCGATGGTCCTCCTGTCCTCCATATAACAAACCTCAGGCAGGGTAGCGTGTTTATCCAGCATCACTGTGAATCAATTGAACAGTAGGCAAAAAAGAGTGTGTGTGAATTAGCATCATTCTTTTAATCCAATTCTCTTACTGGGTTTTACACTGACAGATTGAGCTGCCTCAGGTTGCCCAAGCTGGCAGGCTTGCTGCTGCGTCAGGTTTCCAGGAATTTGATGACGGCATTCCTTTCATTTCTCCGCATCAGGCAAATGCTGATCATCCTACTGCAGCAGCTCGAGGCCCCTCCTCCAACTCCATGAAGCTGCCTGCCGACCTCCGATCACCAGAAGATGGTGTCATCCCGGCAACCAACACAGAGTTTTCGACACCTAAACCTGAAGCCCAGGCGTCCGCTGAACCTGCAGAGCCAACGGAGGAGGAAGTAGCTGAAGCTCTCTACAGTCACCACCGTGGTCACCGCAGGCTTCCCATTTTCATGGACATCTGCCCTGAATGAGCACAAGGCCATCATCCTCGATATGGAAAGTGAATGGAGTCTTTTGGCCGTGTATATTCTGTGTACCTCTCTTGTGTTCATAGGCCTGAGTATGTAGCAGTAATTTGTCTGCAATCTGGATGGTTGTTTCTAGTTTTTCCCTGGGGGAGAACCTCTCTCCTCTTTGAGCGAGGAAATTTAGATTCTTATGCTATACTTGAGTAGGCCGGCAATTGACCTGTTTTGCTTGTCGTTGCTTGGAGGTGAATCCTGGTATGAATTGGTAGATGAGAGTCTGCCTCCATTTTCCTCTCGTTGATCGGCTGATGTAGACTTTGTGCCTTGCAAACTTGGTATCTCAGCTCCAGAAAGTATTCCATGGTACAGTGGCAATTTCCTTGATGTCATTTCTCCCGCATTTCTGCATCTTGTACGCCGAAACAATGATTGGCTGAGCTGAATTTCCACCTGCATTTCTGCATCCATACGCCAACCGGAAGACTGGCTGTCTGAATTTTCGGCTGCATTTTTGTCTGATTTTTTGTCTGCGTTTCTGCATCCTTTGTGCCAATCCGACAGATGGCTGGCTGAATTTGCAAGCATCGTTCTGCATCGCAGCAGGTTAACATCTCATACCGCGACATGACGCACAGGGAAAAGATTACACACGTCGCAAAGCTTGCAAGACGTGGTACAGTACAGTGTTGTCAAATTTACACGCTACAGATACAGCAGAGTACATGGTCAGTACAGAGCTCAAGCAAGCTTTTTGGAAAAATGAAGACAAGCAAGACAAGTTTTGTTCAGAGGTCTCCATCGCGGCGGCGCGCTGACGGCGAGCGCGAGACCTTCCTCTTGACCTTCTCCGTGGTCCTCTCGAGGGCCTCCTCGGTGGCCCTGGCCGCCGACTCCGCCGAGTGCTTCACCGTCTCCTTGCCCATCACCAGGCTCTCCTTCGCCGCCGTCTTCACCGACGCCGGGCTCCGGAGTACGTCGTACCTTGGCCAGAGAAAACGCACGCCCGCCGGTGAGAAGGAAGAAACGCCTCTACATGTGGGGGAAAATAATCCAAGGAGAAAGAGAACCAGCAGTGGAAATCTACCGCGGCTCGGCCAGGCGCAGGCGGAGCTTGAGGCACGCCAGCTTCGCCCATGCGCGGAGCGCGTCGAGCCAGCGCTCGTGGCCGGCGATGCCGATCGCCAGCTCCACCGGCTCGCGGGGCGGGCCGCCCTGCTTCCCCTCCCCGCCGCCGCCGCCCGGCTCCCCCGGCAGCGACAGAAGGAACAGGAGAGCCGACGCCGCCACGACTAGAAGGACGACGACGGCGACGATGGCGGCGGCCGTGCGGCTCGCCGCGGGCCGCGCGGCGTCGTCCGCGTCGACGGCGGCGCCATCCCTCGCCGCGCGCCTGCTCTGCTTGCCGCCTCTCATTAATTGTACGCTTGAAGCGGGCTCTCGGTCGCAGATGGTGATCGAGGAGGGGAGATCGCTGGTCGTTGCAAGTCCGGCGCGCGCGCCCCCCATGGCGATTGGCCGGGAGCTTTCTTCGTGCGGGCGGACGACACGTCCGGCGACACGTGTTGGGCGGAGGCGCCGGAGCGAGCGTACGTGTCACGCCACGTAGGCTGCTGCTTGGTAAAGAAAAGAGCCGACCAGGCCAACCAACCGATTGCCCACACACAACACAATGGCGTAGATCGCCGGACTCTGGTTCGAAATGCAGGACGCTATCTGAAGGCAACAGGCTGCACGCATGATCCGGCCGTCGGCCAGAGCGTGACGCGTCAGAGTTCAGAGAACGCCTACGCTAATGCAGCTGGTTTGAGCCGAGCACGAGCAGAGATCAGCGCAATCGGGACGACGAGACCTGACCTACCTACCTACCAGTGGCCACGCGCCACGATGATCCTGCTTCTCTCTCGCCAGTACTCTCGTGTCACCTGGAGGTCGACGGGTCCCTGTGGTTGATCGCGAGCGGCGCAATTCGTCCCCGGCCACCAAATAATCGTCGTCTGAGTGCCTGACAAGGGAATAATCGTCGCGCCCCATGGTCCGGACAGGCTTCGGGCGACGATTCCGTGAGATAGGTAGGTGACAGGAGGAACCAAAGCCACGGGTGATGTCTCTGCTTTTATTCGACGCTGATCAGTAATCACAAAGCTAAACCTGGCTTTATAAATGATGATGGCAATAGGCTTGGATACATCTAAAAAGACAAGGCTGTCAGGTGTGTGTGCCCGTGGTGCCGTGCCGGCCGGGGATTTGGAGTACTCCTACTTGATTATTTTTGTGTGAATGATCAAGCTACCAGCCACGATCTAGAATGCTGAGAATTTTCCACATGGAACCAAAATGTTGGAAATGATGCTGGCTTGTAGTGCATTGTGTGCGCATGCGTACCATACCATTCCTTTCATCCTAAATTATAGATCGCTTTGATTTCTTTATACGTATATAGAAAAATCAAAACAACCTAAAGCTTGAAATGAAATGACATCTCTGAGTATGGTGTCAACTTAGTGCATCTGCATGTGGTGTGCCAACAAACTGACACAAGCAGATTTGCACGAAAAGCTTGGTTATTATAATAGTAACTAGGCAACGTATCTAGTGAAAACCAACATCTCCGAGTCTCCGGATTTGAGATAATGAACCTCAATAAGCCAGGACATAGGGAGCATTTCAAACTTGACAAAACTTCATTGAGAGTCCTGTCACATTAAGCTCGAATCATAAGTTGGTGTGATGTACGGCAGTAGACGAAGGAAAAATCCCTGTAACGATAATATAACGAATGCAGACGGCAGTACGGCATCTCCGTTGATCCGAATCCAACCGGACAGGAAAACCCGGCTCCCACACCAGCCGACCGTTAGTTCCAAACCCAACCCTCCCGTCCCCGCCGCTCACCGGCATAAATGGCTCGCGCCGGCAGGCTCAAGAAAAGCAAAGCACCCCAACACAAAACACTACTCCACCGCCAAACGCAAACGCCCTGCACGCATCTCCTCCTCCGCGCCACCTCTCCTCCCGGCGCCGGCAACCCCCGGCCCGCGCACGTACGGCCATGCCGCACCACCGGCATCACCATCGTCATCGTCAGGGCGAGGACGACGAGGCCCCGTCGCCGCGCCCCTCGGCCGCCGCCGGCTGCTACGCGTTCCTCACCCGCTCCCACCACCGCGCGCGCGGGGCTACCGCCGTCTCGACTCCGCGGTGGCGCTCGAGCGCGGCGCTGCAGCAGCTGCTGCTGCTGCGGCGGCGGCGGCCGCGGTGAGGGTGGAGGTCGGGACGACGAGGGAGCGGGCCAAGAGCGTGTTCCACGTCGACCCCGCCGTGCTGGAGGCCGGGCCGGTGCGCCGGCTGCTGGCGGCCGCGGGGAGGCGCGCACCCGGCGGCGGCGTCACGGTTGCCGTGGACGCACTGCTGTTCGAGCACCTGCTGTGGCTGGCGACCAAGGCCGGCGCCGGCGGCAGCGAGGGAGTGGGCGGTGAAGATGATGACTCCGCGGCCGGCGATGATGACGACCTGTCGGAGATCGTGGAGTTCTACTCGCAGGACGACGACGACGACGACGGCGGCGGCGGCGGGTTCTGAATTCCAATGCTTATACCTGTTGGTTAATAATAGAGAGTTTCTCTGAATATAATCCGCCGTGTCACCAGGAGCTTGATCATATAGTATATGGTAGTGTAAGATGGCAGTAGCAGAGTAGTGATGAGGGGAATAATTTAAGAACTACAGAACTCCGCTTCAATAGAAATATTAACTGTTACTACTGCTACGTTAAACACTGATCGCTTTAATAAAATCTCTCGTTTCTCCGTTTCAGATTTAAGATTCCTGGGAGTTTTTCTTGTTAGCTTGCTGAGCTTTGCCTATATATAGTGGACTGTTAGTTCATCGTCACAGACGTCACGTACTCTTCTCTGCTAATGAAATTTGCACAGGATCGTGGCGGATGGTTAAAAGGGAAAAGGAAACGAGCTTAATTATGCCTTCCCTACCAGTGTTTTCGTCAAGTCTCGTCGTGCGAATGGAGAAGCTGCTGCGCTGGCGCTGTCGGCCTCGTTAAAGCGCGGTTGCTTCAAAGCTTCCACCGATCCAGGGCGATGATGTATCGAATCGATGATGATGCGTAGCCATAGTGTGTGTGTGTGTTTACTGCGAGATGGATGCGGATAAGCACGGCATCTGCGAGACATTGCATGGATTCCTTCCCGGGAACAGCTCGCCGGTGAGCCGTCCGGTGACGGCGACGGCAGACGTGCCAACAACCCCGCGCGCGCGGGGGGACATGCATGCACGGTCGGCCACGGCGCACGAGCCACCCACGGCCACGGGCATCGCGCTTCCTGTTGATTCGATTCGATCAATCTCCTCCAGTTTTGAGTACTGTCGCTGCGTGACGGCAGAGCAACAACAGTAGGGGTGTTTTCGGGGAAGAGCGCGTCGGCGAGCCGACGAGCGAACCGAACAGCGCCATTGACTCGAGACCTGGTTCGATCTTTTCTTCCCTTTTGCACACGACCCGCAACAACGGGCGGGTTTGGTACTCCCTCCCTTCTCGTTTACAAGACACGCACGTATAACAAGATTCAAATTTTACAATCTTTGACTACTAATTTACTTATCATATTTTTAATGTAATTTTGACATCGTTCAATTTGTATTTAAATGTAGTTTCTAATGATTGTACGTTCATAATCACAAATAAAATAATATAAGAGGAAGTAGTGGTCAGAGTATAATTTGGAAGACCGTGTCGTGTGTACCCACGCCATCAAATCTTCTGATATTAATTAGGAAGACTAAATAGAAAATCTTTGGAAGACAAATCTATTACATTTACCTAATTAACTCTTCATGTAGCACATCATTGTCAAGTCCATCTCGGTACATAGTTAGTTTTACAGCACAATGTGAATGTTCATTTGGGTTATCAGCCACCAACCAACAATACTTTTCTCTCAGAACAAACCAAACACCAGCAACCAGACAACAATACTTTTATCTCAAAACAAATCAACACCATCCGCCAGCCACAAGCCAAACGAACAGGCTCAATATCTAAATTGAAAATATGATGACTGTGTTAGTTGAGTTTCATGGAATGAAACTTTCCCTCGGGACAACCCCAACCTAAGTCAAGTCCATATTGCCACATAAGCATGATACCATGCGCAAAGCTACGTTGTCCAACAGATTGTTTCTCGTGGTGTGTCATGTAATAAATTTTTTCCTTCCTTATCTTTTATTAAGTCCCTCACCAAAACACGTCTCAGTGGGGAGTATCATAGGGGGTCATGGACAAATGCCATGCCACATCAGCAAATTTATGAAGAGAGAAGAGGAGTGTCATGGAATGAGAGAGGAGGGTCATAACCATGACCCTCTAGTTCATGTTAGAGCTTTTGTTTCGGCTTGTGTTCAGCTGGCTTGTTAGCTTGTGTCTATCTGGAATCCGTTTCATTTGGTTTGTAACCGAAAATTGTACCGATTCTTCTTCTGCTTAATATTATGATAAGCTCTGCGCGTATTCGAGAAAAAAATCACCACGACCCTCCACTAGCATAGTTGTTAAGATTAAGTCTCGGTAACAATGCGATGATCCTCCCCACTGAGACCGGCCTAATCTCGTCCTCAACGCAAAATTGGTGGTGTCCTGGTGTTTTGGATGGTGGGTCGACATGGTGTGCCATCCAGGAAATTTCCTCTCATTTTCTCATTTCTCTCTCTTCAAATCAGATTTATACTGACATGTCACCATATTTAATATTATGGACACCGACTGACCTTGAGGGTTGAGACTTCGTCACATCCCACGAAATTCTCATTATCTATCATTGTCACGTCAACAAAATTATTGATAAAACATAGAATTTAATATCGTAAAATTCTCCATAAAACTCATTGCGTGATTTTTCTGAAACTGCAAACGGCTTAGTACCTTGCATTAACAGAAAGATGCTCAGCCAAATCGCGAGCAATCAAAGAGTTTACAAACTCTGGGAGGGGGTTAGCCCAGGAACTGACCCGGGTCCCAACTCAAACCCACATGAGCAAGCTCTTTGAAATTTAGAGACCTTCAAGCTAATAAAGCCCTCCGCAATCAGGTTACGGATCTCCTGGAACAGACCCCCGCCCACGGACAGATCATGACCCGTCGACGTTACCGCATCCTTGAGGACCAATGAATCAGTCTCTATGATCACCTTCGAGATACCAAAATGAACTGCAGCTTCTAGGCCCTGTTTGAAAGCAAAGGTTTCAGCCATCAGTGCATCATGCGTAGGGCCAATGCAGCCAGCACCTGCCGCTACACAGGCTCCTTCATGGTTGCGAATGACAAAAACCCAAGCACCATTCAAGGACTCAGACTGAAATGTGCCATCAATATTTATCTTCAGGACCCCCTCCGGCGGTGGATACCATTGCTTGTCCGGAGCATTACGTGATTGGTCGTTACGGATCCGTCTTACAAACTAACCATTACAATTTAGTTATGCAAAAAAGTCTTGGTATATTGCTCCTAATTATTCCTCTATTCCAAATTATAATTTATTTGATTTTTTTATCCAAAATTTAACTGCTCATCTTATTGAAAAAGTTAAAGATACAATCAAGTTTAAAACATATTTATTAGTTTTTGTTAATAAAGCAAATCACCATAAAAGATGCGATATTTGTTAAAATTTTCATAATAAACGATTAAATAGTTATTAGGGTAAAAAGTAAATTAATTATAATTTGAACGAGATTCGATGTGACATGTGAGTTTAGAATAGGAGATCAAACATAGCGAGAGGCGACGCCGCCGCCACCTCTACCTCGCGGCGCCGGCGGCAAGCCGGACCACAGCGCACCGGTGCGCCGCCGCCGCCTCCTCCTCTCTCCCTCCCTCCCTCCCTTCATCTCCATCTCCACCTCCACCTCCACCTCCACCTCACCCCCCCCGCATCCCTTTTTTTTCGCTAGGGTTCGTCAGGCAGTGACAACGGCTGCGGCGACAGCAACTGCTACTCCCACGCCGGCCTCGATCGGCTCCTTCAGGTGCATATCCCCCTCCGCCCCTCCCCTCTCCTCCTCCTCCCCTTCCTGGTTGGTTGAACACATGCTCATGTGCTATCCTAGATCCGCCAGGAGATGTTGAGGTTTCTAGCTAGGTTCTAATTCCTAGATCTGTTGTCTAGTTGTATGTAGTTAATGACGTAGTGTTTGTCATAAAAAGATTGTTCCTACTGAGGGCTCCATCATGGTGTTAGGATGAAATAAGCCTGGATGGGGACAGATACAAAAACGGGGACCCAATCTGCAACTGTATGGACGTATGGTGTGATGTTTACTCGTCGGAATATGTTCCTTAGGACTTGTCAAGTTTAATTACCGTCTTGTAGAACTTTGGCTGATGCACATATCAGCATTGCTGTGGATCGATTCACTAGTAACATGTTGTACATATGTTAGCTTCTTTTATCTTTTATATGGGTCTAAAAAAGAAAGTTCCAAGCATTCCAAGCATACATGTATATCAGCATATGTAACAGCTATCTATTGGTGTCTCATGTTCCAAACAACTAGCTTGGTGTACTGTAACCCCCAGCAAGTAACACCCAGTACTGACTGACTGACACAGTTGAATGCCCAACACAGCACACCCTCCTTACTTTAAAAAAATAGCTGGTCAGAAGGCTGTTGGTTTTAGAGTATTCAAACATTTAAGATCGATTTTACTGTACATGTTATTGGCAGTGTTTAATTTCTTCACACCATTTCTCTCCAACTTTAAAGAATATCTGCTCAGCTAATTTACTACTGTATTATGCCGTCACAATAATATGATTTATGTTGATAAGAATGTGGACTTAAAAGCTAGATTAAGTGGCACCGAAAGGTACATGAGAATTGAGAACCACATATCATTTACATTAAAAACATTTCAGCTTTGGTTGTCTATGCCTTTAGCTTAGTCTGCCTTTTGGATGATATACTATCAAAATTGTAAAACATATTTTGGTCATAGCGGGTAGTTTATCCAATAGAACCTAGATACTGATTTGGTTAAAATTTTCTTCTGGTTTTGCCAGTTCCACAGTTAGATTTATTTGCTTCGACAAGCAGATGGTGTTTATTACTTCTTACATTAACTTTTTTCCTTGTAACATTGTACTACTATTTTTTCTGGTCATCCCTAGTGTAGGCTCATGCACTGATTGTTTCGGGCCAATTACGAGTTCTTCGGCACAGACTGAGTCTCCAAGGATCAACTTGATTCAACTCTTTTTTTGCATCATTATCACGGGTTCCATCTCTGTATGTCATCTCAAGTGTATTTCAGCCTCTGTTTTCAGAGCAGTACTCATATAGGCTGTTTACAATGCAAGTATATGTTCTGTTGTAGAAACTTTTTCTAGTGCCATATCCTACAATTGTTGCTACTTGTGCTTGTGTACACTGTAGTTTTTGTTGACATGGCTGCTGCAGTGTCTTGCACAAAGTTGAGGTTTGCAATTACATGCCATTGTTATTACTTTCGAAGTATGAATTTTTTTCTGACCATCCCAAGGTCCAACCCTTTGTTTCTTTTCTGGCTATTCCTTGTAAATGCATGCTCTTAAGCTCAGATATATTTGTTTAAAAAGGTAGAATTATGCGATCTGTAATATAAACTTATTCTTCACATTTATAGTTTATTTTTTGTTCTAGGGACTTCAAGTAATGGTACCTGCAGATTTTAGGGACTTTATAGCTAGTTGCGCTTGTGCATCCTGTTGCGTACAGATATAGTACTAGTTAGATGGCTCATGATACTAGTTCATTTCTAACATATTTATAAGTACCCATTCTTGAGTATAAATTGATTTAAGTTTTTCCTAGCATGCGCTCCTGTAATTTATTTGCGCTGAACCTATTATTTGAATGTATGTACATGCACTCTTAACGAGCTACAATATCTGTATAGCCCTGCACCTCGTCTCCGCCTCCGCCCCCCTTCTTCGCCGCGACCGCATCTAAAAGCCCCGCAGCTCACCAGGAGGCACACACCCGCCGCAGCCACCATGTCGAAGACCGGGGACCAGCAGCCGGCGGACATGGAGGTCGAATCCTCCACTGTCGCTGAGGAGAAACCGCCCGTCAGGTTCTCCATCAATGGTGATCTTTACCACCCCTAGCCCCTACACCTCCACTGGCGATCCGGCCCTTGATTGGTTTCCTGACCGTTCTTGTCTCTCGCAGTGCTGGAGCTCATGAGGGAGGCACAGATGCAGCACGGCCTCCGCCAGAGCGACTACACGCGATACAGGTGTGTGATGCCACACGCGTGTCTATCCGATCCTGCTCCACCCCTCCCAGATCTGCGGTTTTGATTCACTCAATTCCATGTGTGTAGATCGATTAGAGCCTTGTATATCTTCTAATATGCTTTGGTTTCAGATAAAATTTGGGAAGGTTTGTCTTCCTCTTTGTGTTGTTGTGCCTTGTAAACCAAATTGTCGACGAAAGCCCTCGTCCATTGTCTATTTGAATCTGAACCCATGATACTGTTGAAAACAAGGATTTAGTTTACATATCTGCTTTACCGTGCTTTCTCCATTATATGTAGGAGGTACTGTTCTGCCCGACTCAGAAGGCTGTACAAGTCTCTCAAGTTCCTGCATGGCCGTGGTAAATACACCAGGAGGAATATAACTGAGTCAACAGTCACAGATGTCAGGTGTAGTGCCTTCTGCTGATAATCTGCTATATGGCATGTTGTTTGTTTCTCATTTTTCAGAATGAAATATGGAAGGATGTTCATGATATGCCATGTTTATGGAAGTCTAGTGTGTGCCTTAGATGACTCTTTGTTGATGTGGGTTAATCCACTAATAAAAAAACTCGACCTGTGAGGGGCAAGCCGCCTCCCGGGCATTGCATGTAAGAAGAAGGCACCACGAAGTTTTTCATTCATATTTCTAAATCTTTAATTAACATTAGGACTATCATGATGCTTGAGCAGTTGAGCTGATAAAATTGCTGTTAGTTTTGTGGTCCTGTAAAACCAAATAATTGATCTGGTATCTTCCAGTGTAATGGGGAAACATTCATTGCTCTTTTGTACATTTGTTTGATAGAATTGCTTAGAGAGGTTTTGAGTTATTTGATTGGAGTAATAGTACAAAGCTCTTCCCTCACGCATATTTATTTTCATGCAGGCATGCACACTGTTGTAGCATATGCATGTGGTAGTAATGTTTTTTCTGGCTTATTTGGGCAGTTTAACAGAAATCAGTCATAATTTAATTTTTTGCAACCTTTTATGTTTTATCAGACAATTGGAGAAATGACCACTGCAATTTGTGTCAATCTGGAATTTACTTTCTGAAGCATTTTAATATTGGAGCGCAGGTATCTCCATATAGTATTTTATATGGCTGAAAGAGCATGGAGTCATGCCATGGAAAAGAAAACTGCTGGTACAAATGCACAACAACGTATCTACATGTTAGGTCGATTTAGGAAAGCAGTTAAATGGGCATCACTTTTTTCACAATTATGCTCTGTGAAAGGAGATTCGAGAACATCACTGGAAGCTGAGGTGTGTTTCTTGCTATATTTTGTTTCACTTAAGATAAGATTTTGTACTAATGTTGTAAACATGTATAATTCAATTTCAACCTGAAATATCTTTGCTTGAAATATGTTTTTACAGGCATATGCGTCATATATGAAAGGTGCTTTGTTTTTTGAGCAAGAACAGAACATAGAGGCAGCGATGATAAATTTCAAGAATACTGTAAGCAATGTAATTGGGAAGATAATAGATTGATTATGGAGAGCCTAAGCTCGGTTACATATATAGGCAAGGATTGCCTAACCCTAATCCATGTCCATCTATACAGCCCATAAGGGCAGGCGCACAGCCAACAGGGCTGGCGGCAGACTATCCCAAGGCCCACAGGGCCGGCCTAATATAGCTCGCTAACACCCCCCCGCAGTTGGAACGTCGTTGCCGGCGACGTTGAGACTGGACCTAAACTCCGTGAAGACTGACGACGGAAGGCCCTTGGTGAAGATGTCGGCGTACTGGGATCCTGTGGGGACATGCAGAACTTTGACATGGCCAAGAGCAACATGTTCGCGGACGAAGTGGAGATCAATCTCGATGTGCTTCGTGCGCTGGTGCTGAACGTGGTTGCTGGACATGTAGACGGCACTGATGTTATCACGAGAATACCACCGTAGCGCGGTGAAGGGGCGAATGGAGCTCGGTTAAGAGGCTGTCGAAGCCATGCGGTCTCGGCTACGGCATTGGCGACGGCGCGATACTCGGCTTCAAGCCTTCGGAACGGGGAAACGGTCACTCGACGCTTGGAGGACCAAGAGATGAGGTTATCTCCAAGGAACACGGCGTAACCGGAGGTGGACTTCCGTGTGTCGGGGCGGCCCGCCCAATCCGCATCCGAGTAGGCCACAAGGGTGTCAATGCTTCGGGAGGGGCGAAGGTGAAGGCCCGGGTGAAGTGTGCCACGAATGTAGCGAAGTATCCTCTTCATGGCGGCCGGGGTGAATGTCGCGCGGGGCATGCATGTGGAGACGGACCGCCGAACGAGCCGTAGGCAATGTCCGGCCGAGTGAAGGTAAGATGCGCAGGCGCCGGCGAGACCGCGGAAGTCGGTGGCCTCGGAATCCCGCAGAGGGTGTGCCGGCGGTAGCGAACGCCTTGGGATTAGTGTCGACCGGAGTAGAGGAAGGCTTGCAATCGGCCATGCACCGCCGGTGCGAGAATATCCAACATGTACTCGGTGTCGGGTGAGGAGAAAGCCATCATGCCGCGGCGGGACGTGCATACCCGGGAAGTGGTGGAGTCGTCCAAGGTCCTTCATGGAAAACTCCTTCTGCAAAGCTGAGATGATGCGTTGGAGAAGGTCCATGGAGGAAGCAGTCAAGACGATGTCGTCGACATACAGAAGCAGATAAGCCATGTCAGAACCACGCCGGAGGACGAAGAGACTGGTATCTGCCTTGGATTCCACAAAGCCAAGCTGTAGCAGGAAGGTGGCGAAGCGACCGCACCGGGCGCGGGGGTGCCGCTTCCAAGCCGTACAATGACTTGTTGAGACGACAGACAAATCCGGGGCGGGAAGGATCCTCAAATCCTGCAGGCTGGGAGCAATAGACCGTCTCGATAAGATCCCATGAAGAAAGGCGTTCTTCACGTCGAGGCCGATGAAGCGGCCATTGGCGAGACAGGGCGAGAGACGAACCGTGCGCACGGTAGCGGGGTTTGACCACCGGCCGAAGGTCTCATCGAAGTCTATGCGGGCCGTTGAGTGAAACCCCGAAGGACCCAACGGGCTTTGTAGCGCTCCGGGGAGCCGTCGGCGTTGAACTTGTGCTTAAAGATCCATTTGCCGAAACGACATTGGTACCGTAGGACGGGCGACCAAATCCCAAGTGTTGTTGAGCGACAAGGCATTGTACTCTTCCTCCATAGCAGCCCGCCGTTTGGATCGGCAAGAGCCGCGCGGTAGGACTTGGGGACGGGTGACGAGAGGTGCGGCGGTGATGCGGCGGGAAGCGAAGACCCCGCTTCGCTGCGGTGATCATGCGGTGCCGGTTGACCACGGGGCGGATGGGCACGGCACCGCGCGGGAGCTCGACGGGCGAGAGGTGGGGGCGGGGTGCGGTCGGCGGCGTGGTGGTGGGCGCGGCCGCAGAACGGCGGCGGCCGTACACCAAGACGGCGGGGGCGCACGGGAAGCCGGGCGGATGGCTCCCGGGTGCCAAGACGGCGGGCGACGCGCGCGCGACGGGGGGCGGGGCCGCGCGTGGCGCGGGTGAAGGCGTCGACGGGGCCGCGCGTGGCGCCGGCGGCGAGGAGGCCGGGGCCGCGCGTGGCGCGGGTGGAGGCGTCGACGGGGCCGCGCGTGGCGCATGCGGGCGACCGGACTGCGGGCGAAAGGCGTGGCCGGGCCAATCGGACGCGGCACGGGGATCGGTAGTATCATCCGGAAAATCGAAGTCGGTGGTTGCGGTGGTGTGGGGGTTGCGGCAAAGGGGAACATGGACTCGTCGAATGTGACATGACGAGAAATGACGATCCGATTGCTGGAACGATCGAGACACCGGTACCCTTTGTGGTGAGTGGAGTACCCCAGAAAGACACAGAGGGCCGACCGAGGAGCAAGCTTGTGCGAGGCGGTGGCGGAGAGGTTGGGGTAACAAGCGCAACCAAAAGTGCGGAGGTGATCATACACCGGCGCAGTGCCAAAGAGGGCAAAGTGCGGCGTAGAGAAGCGCAAGGTTTTGGTTGGAAGGATGTTGAGGAGGTGGGTGGCAGTGTGTAGCGCTTCAGCCCAGTATGCGGGCGGAATGCTGGCCTGGAACAGGAGGGAGCGGATCATATTGTTAGTGGAACGAATGATGCGCTCAGCTTTACCGTTCGGGCGGATGTGTAGGGGCATGACATACGTAGGCCGGACGCCGTTAGTGAGGAAGAACGTGCGGGAGCCGGAGTTGTCAAACTCGCGCCCGTTGTCGCACCGAATCGCCTTGATGGAGGTGCCGAACCGGGTACGTGCATAGGCAAAAAAGCGGGACAATGTCGAGAGAGTGTCAGATTTAAGCCGTAAAGGAAAAGTCCACAAGAAATGGGAGCAATCATCGAGGATAACCAAATAGTATTTGTAACCAGAGACGCTTATGACCGGGGATGTCCACAAATCACAATGAATAAGATCAAAATTATTGGTAGCTCGAGATGATGATACATGAAACGGTAGTCGTGTGTGACGACCGAGCTGACATGCATGACACACTGAAGAGGCAGCGTCCGGAGAGCACGAGGGAAGCGCTGGTGCAAGCTTGGACAGTGCCTCGTGGCCGGGGTGACCGAGACGACGATGCCAGAGAGACGATGTGGGGGTGGCGACCAGCGACTGTGCAGCGGTGGGAAGATGCAGGGGGTACAGGGACCCGGAGCTATTGCACCTTGCGATCACGTTCCGTGTCAGCAGATCCTTCACAGAGCAACCAGATGGGTCAAACTCAACAGAACAGTTGTTGTCAATGGTAAATTGGCGAACTGAAATGAGATTCTTAATAAGGTGTGGTGAAACAAGGACATTATTAAGATGTAAAGAAGGTGACAAAGCAGTTGCGCCAGTGGCCGTGACAGGCAGGAAAGAACCATTACCGACAACAATTGAGGAGGGAGATGAAAAACCAGGTGGAGATGTGGAGGAGAGGATACCGGCATCGGAGGTCATGTGAGATGTCGCACCTGAGTCGAAATACCAGTCGGTGTTCTGAGGCTGGTTCAGAGACACCGTGCTGAAGGCGGAGGCAAGGCTGTGCTGATCCCAACCTTGTACCGGAGGGTAGGTGTTGTTCTGCACCGCCTGCTGATGAGCCAGGAGCGCCTGGTGCTGGGCAAGGGCAGCAGGGTTGGCGTAGGCGGCCTGCTGCTGTTCTTGCTGGACGAGGTACGCCTACTGCTGGGCGAGGAGGGCCTGCTGTTGCGGCGGAGTCAACGACGGAGCCTGCTGGCCGGGCCACATGTGAATGGCACCGGACCAGGGGTGCTGAGGGGACGGCCAGGGGCCGCCAGACCCGCCGGAGCTTGCGACAGAGGGTGGTGCAGCAGGGGTAGCAGGGCTGGTGGAGCCACGCTGCTGGGTGCCCTTCCCGGCGCGCTTGCTGCGCCGGTTGGAGGGAGGGCGCTGCTGCTGCTGGGAGGATCCTCTGGTCCCAGCGCCAGGCTGCTGCTGCTGGGTAGGTGGCCGGCGCGATGAGGAGGAGGTGCTGCCAGCCGGCTGCTTGTCGTCGGAGGCGAGCAGGGCGGTGGAGGGCGTTGAAGAGCGCTGGTCCATGGTGAGCTCCTCCAGGATCAGCGCCGAGCGGACCTCCAAGAACGTGGGGAAGTCCCGGGAGAGGCGCAGATGGCGCCCGACGTCATGAAAGCGATCGGCAAGGCCGCGGATGACGTTGAGCACGAGCGTGCGGTCAGTGACAGGCTCGCCAAGGTCGCCGAGTGAGTCAGCCATGTTCTTGAAGCGCCGGCAGTAGTCGGTGATGGACAGTTCGCCTTGGCAGAAGTGGCGAAACTTGGCGTCGAGGTGGAGAGCGCGAGTCTCCTGGTTCCCGAGGAATTGATCCTCGAGCGCGAGCCATACGTCGCGGGCAGTAGCGTCGCGACCCATCACAGCCTCAGCCAGGTCGGAGGAGATGGTGCCGGAGATCCAGGACTTGACGACACAATCCATGCGGCGCCAATCCGGAAGCCGGGCGCGGGGAGTGTCTGGAGGATGTGATCCTCCGGGGAGTACTTGCCGACAACGAGGAGCAGTTGATCGCGCCACCGCTTGTAGTTGTCGTCGGTGAGGTCGAGGACGACGTGCACCAAGTTCCGGATGTTCTGGACACTCGCGGCGTGATGGTGGAGGTTGACGACGGCAGCGGCCTCGTGGACGACCATGGCGCGGTGGAGGTCGTCATCGGGGGCCACCTTGTCGGAGATGAGGGACGAGGCGTCCCCGTCGCCATCGCGGTTGGCGGCGTCAGGATCGCCGAGGGCGGCCTCGGCACGCGCCTCGGCCGCGCGCTTGAGGGCATCGCGGGCGCGGGCGGCGGCGGCGTCCCGCTCCTTGGCGGCGGCGGCGGCTTCCTCTTCGGCTTTCGGGGCGGCGAGGAGGGCGGCGTCGCGGCGGGCTCGGGAGCTCGGCCGGGGACGGCTGTTTGTCCTTGGCGGCGGCGGCGATTTGGGAGGCGGATTTGGAGCCGGCCATGGCGCAGCCAGCAAGGGGCGCGCGGCACGGGGAGGCGCAGCCGCAGGGGCGCGCGGCGCAGCCGCAGGGGCGCGCGGGAGGGGGAGCGCGCGGTGGCGCGCTACGGCAGCGGAAAGAGGAGAAGGATTGGAACCCTAACTCGTGATACCATGTAAGCAATGTAATTGGGAAGATAATAGATTGATTATGGAGAGCCTAAGCTCGGTTACATATATAGGCAAGGATTGCCTAACCCTAATCCATGTCCATCTATACAGCCCATAAGGGCAGGCGCGCACAGCCAACAGGGCTGGCGGCAGACTATCCCAAGGCCCACAGGGCCGGCCTAATATAGCTCGCTAACAAATACAAGGTTTGTGGAATTGCGCATGTTTTGTCAGAATTTAGGACCATTGGAGTTTGGCACTGTTTCTTGTATATAATTCTTTTATTGTCTTTCCTTATTGAATGATGAGTATTTAGGGTATCACTCTTTTATTCTTTGATGATTTGAGTACCTTATTATCAATTCTCCATAGGGCTGTATATGAGGAGTTGGGGAAGTATGGCAGCATAGAAAATCAGCTTTTATGCCGTCAGCGCATTGAAGAAGTGGAGCCTATGATTGATTTCTGTTCACACAAACTTGGTGGATCATCTTTACAAGCACATGAACTCCTAGATACTGCTAATGATCTTCTCAAAGCGAAGATGGAGGTATTTTATTTTCTAATAGCTTATCTGGCATACCTTGACCTCTTTTTAAGAACTAAAAGTCACTAGTCATGCACTAGCACATTATTACAATGTGCCATTAAAAAAATAACTAGAAGTTTCTTGTGGAACTAGATTTCTGGGGAGTGTTTATTCCCTCATTATTTATGATTGTCCCACCATTGCTCGTACTTTATTTTTTCTGGAACTTGGAACTATCGGAAGACAATTTCACAAATTTGACTCCAGCTTTCTTTTGCGATGAAAATTTGACTCCAACTTGTTAGTTTCTTGACGCCTTTTGTCTTCCTATTTTCTAATAGTTGTATTTTGGAAAACTTGCAGGCTGTGTTGTCTGAGACAAGGTCACAGCAGGCAGCTTCAATGACCGAGTTTAACTGGCTTGGTTGCAGATTTCCTATTACAAATGCAAAGACTCGTGTCTCCATTCTGAAAGGTATATAGTTACTATCTTATTCTTAATGAGTTAATTCAGGGTTCTATTGCTCAGAATCACCATATAATACATTATTTTAAACTGATATTGTAGATAACTTGAGCCATAATGGATGGCTGATTAGAATTCTTATGCCAAGCAATTTTTCATGATGCGTATGTTAGTTTTATATTTGTGGATCTCTCTTTAATCGTGTGATATGATCAGCTCAGCAGCTTGAGAAAGATTTGAACGGTTCAGCGACAGAATCAATTGCTTCTGACAAAAAGCTTGGCATTTTCGATAAAATATTTTCTGCATACCATGATGCTCGGAGCTGCATCCGCAATGACCTGGTATGAAACATTTTGTTTTATTGGTCATACTTTGCACAGTCTAGTTATTAATACTATAGATATGATATACAATGATTCCTATTTCCAAATGCAGGCTTCTGCTGGCAATGCTGAGAATATAAGAGATGACTTGAATGGTCTTGACAAGGCTGTTAGTGCTGTTCTAGGATTGAGGACTATAGAACGCAACCAGTTACTTGTTAGCATTGCTAAAAGTAAATATACAAAGCATCGAGATGGGAAAAATGAGAGAATTACAAGGCCAGAGGAACTAGTTCGGCTATATGATCTGCTTATTCAGGTATGTTTGTTTTCTATCGTGTCCCTTTTTAGATGCCCATCACATTTTTACTGGACTTATGTGCAAAAGCTAATGTCAAACTGCCTTTTGCAGAATACAGCGGATCTGACAGATTTAGTTAGCTCTGGCAGAAACAAAAATAAAGAAGAGAACTCCTTTATCCATGAGTATGAGATGAAAGGCTTGGCTTTCAGAGCTGAGAGGTTTGTTACATTTTAGCAAACTCTTTAACGACTAGCTTTCTTTTTATCCACTGTATATCCTTAAGCAATAAATCTGTTCTGGAACTTTTTTCCTCGAACACGCAGAAAACTGCACGTCGTTATCTAAAGAGAAAAATAGGGGTGGGGATCCTTACAAAGTCACCCCCTCCCTCCACACACAGGAACTAGATCACAGGCTTGCCGTTCGCAAAAAGAAAAATGTTCGTGAACGATTTTAGGATTCCTAGTTTTCTACCCACATATATGTTAGTTTATAGGTTTTTTGGTGATCTTGCCCCTATTTTAAAGTGCAATTGTGTTTTTACCCTCTTTTTTTACTTTCTGTTTTTGCCTTGACTATTCAAAAGTCAATGCGTGGTACCAACCAATTATATATATGTAATCTGGTTATCGAAGAGCTTAATGCAAATCACTTGCATAGTTTCTGCCTGTTAGCAAGGTTTCAGTTGATATGCTACAAAATTTATATCTAATATAGTTTCAAAAAAATTAAATCTAATGCCCATTGGATTATCCTCACAAGTTTCACTTGAATTGTGCAGGTGTTTCTTTTTGGCGAAGTCATATAGTTCAGCTGGCAAAAGGGCTGAAGCATATGCATTATTCTGCCATGCCCGTACTCTCACAGATTCCGCACTGCAGCAGCTTGCAAATAGTACTGACAAGGTTTGACACTGAACTGACAACTTGCAAACTATTTTTGATAGATGAATTTTTATTCGTATGCTTTTTTTTTTCAAATCCTAAAACTCTAAACCCTAGACTAGTTTTCGTCGCCCAGTTAATCTAATAACATAGTTTTTGGTATTCTCTAAGTACAAGCAAAATCAATCACAAGTTAATCGACTTTGTTGGCTTTTTCCAAATATTGGCTTTTATGTTTTTAATTGTAGAAAAGGTCCTCAATTCTGACACATGCTCTTTTTTCACAGGCTTTAATACAAGATCTGAAGTCTTTGTCTGACAATTGTAGATCCAATAGCTGCATAGAACATGCAACAGGTATTATGGAGGAGGAGAGTGTTCCTTTAAAACTTTCCAAAGGAGTCTCAACTATGACGCTTGGTGATGATAAAACAAAGGTATGTCATCATCATGAAATTTGTCCATATAGCATCGCAGCATTGGTGGATACCCTTATGAAATTTATGACTTTTAGATTAGCAAATTTTGGCAAGTAACTGGATGCTAAAAGGTTGACATTTTGACTTTTAAATGCGGGGGATCCTGGTGATCTAAGTTTGCACATAGTTATCTCTTATATTTACCATTGCAAATTTTGGCGAGTAACCGGATGCCCAAAGGTGGTGCCATTTTGGCTTTTAAACGTGGGTGATAAGGGCCTTTTCGACTTGCTATTGTGCAAACTTCATCATCAATCTGATATTATGAATAGCATGATATGTCTAGCTGCCAGTGACCATTCTTCAGCCTATCTTCAGTGTTATCAGGAAGTGGTTAAGTTGAGCAGTTTGCATAGCAAGCCAAGCTGTTATAGGACATTTCTCAGTAACAAGTACTAATAATATACTGGTACTTTGCAGGAGAACAAGTATCTTCTTGATACGCTAGAGAGTTATGAATCAGCAATTGGTGAGCCAAACACCAAAGGTCCATGTCGCATTGCACAATTTCCACCTCCCTTCCAAGCAGTGCCATGCAATCCAATCGTGCTAGACATGGCATACAACGTGATAGAATTTCCGAGCCTTGAGAACCGAATGAAAAAAGAAAAGAAGGGTCTTCTGAGCAGGTTCTGGGGGTGAAATTCTGGTGGACGAATTCGTCCTGTCATGGATTTTGGTTAAATTATAGTTTTATCATTTGATTCGTTTGCTATGTGCATGAACTCATACAAATGTAGATGGTCCTCCTTAAATACTACCTTTTGATGGGTCGAAGATTTTGTCAGGACTATGTTAGCCGCAAATTCGGACAATCTTTTCTCAGCAAGAGTTCTCTTATCTTGATGACTACTTTTATTTTAGACTGAGATGTGTTGCACAATCTTGAGCATTGACTGAAATATCCTGGATTACTGGGCGTTAAATCATTTAGTTTTCTGCTTCGTATTTACTCACCTTTTGGGGAAGAGGAAGAGTGGAATTGCTTTCTACATGCAATGATGCTTGCGCTAACAGTTATCTCAAATTTGTAGCAGCTGCAAAGGTTATTATGGTATACCTGTAATACTTGTTTTGGTGAAGAGGAAGTACGTCACTTGGATAAACGTCCCTAACTGGAGATGTAATTGTGATGGGACTGATGGTAATCCATGCGACCCAAGCGATTGGATGACCCTTTTCTGACTCAATTTATCCTCATCTGGCCATCTTTTCCCCATTTTTTTCCTAAATTAGGGGCTCCGGTCGGTCGTCGTCACCCATTCACTGCAGCTGTTAATCGGTTCCCAACGTCCTCCAGTACTTCCTCTTCCAAATTGTAATTGTTTTAACATGTCAAGATTCACAATTTTTTGTTATACTAGGAAATTGCCTGTGCGTTGCTACGGGCATCCAAATCTTCGATACCATACACAAAATATTCAATAAAAATTATGTGGTATTCATGTGTTGCTACAACAAGAGAAACTTTATATTACAATGCACATTGAACTCTACACAATCACAATCATGTGAAACATGTTCAAATATTGAATAAATATATCATCTGAATCCTAGTTCACAACACAGCTAATGTAATCCTTTTTTTTTTTCAAAATATGTTACATTGTAGCACAAGATGCAAACAAATCAGGACTGATCTGGCTGCCTAATAATGTTGTGCTCTAGTCTCATTCGAACTGCACTTCTATTCGTCAAACATAATGAACGGCGGCATTATCAAATCAACCATGAGTAAAAAACTCAAATGCTCCTCAGGTGACTACGAGCTTTATTGGCATCGCAGCAGCATCTCTACCCAGGCTCCATTGGTGCTTCCAGCATTCTAGCTAAATCTGAACAGCAAGCAACATGATCGATTTCAAGGGCCAGACATACCATAGTGCTTGTGCTCTTTACAATGGCGAATCGAATTCAATGTTGGTACCACTCATGCTCTCACCCTACACAGAACAGTAACATGATGCTCAAGCAATCAAATATTAACTTTACATTTCGATTGTAATTGCTTGTCATTTTGAATTTGGTATATGAAACTTAAAGCTAGTGATTCCAAGTAGGAGGAAAGAGCTCCTCTAAGTTCGAACCAGCAATTGTTCCCGAGAGCACAATGCCAACCTCAGCCAACTATCCACAATCCAATTGAAGAAGTAGGACAGAAGAGCAATGCAAGATGCAAGATATATTCCTGATATATGCTTACATTACATGTTGATCAAGCATCTTCGTCACCGTCTCCTCCAACTCTGCTTCATGTTTGCCGCCGGCCAGCGCCCCAACGACCGAGCAGTCCTCGGTAGTCCACGTCCCGGAGGCGCAGCAGCAGGTACAAAACAATTCCCGAGATGAACCCCAGTGCGGCGCTCGAGCCCGTGAGCGACACGCCGGCGCAGACGAGCATGACGAAGGGCTCCTCCTTCGTGCCCATGTCACGCGATGCCATGGCGAGCTGGATCCCAGAGAAGAGCAGCATGACGCCGAGTATCCCGATGGGAAACTGCCCGAGGATCGTCACGAACGAGTTCCCGAACACGAGGCCGGGCACCAGCTTGCCGATGGCCAAGAACACCACGGACGCGCCGCTCCGGCCGCCGAAGCGGTACTGCCCCGCCAGCCCGCCCGCGCCGTGGCAGCACGGCATGGCGCCGAACCAGCAGCCGACGAAGTTCATGAGGCCGACGCTCACCGACACCCTCGCCGGGGAGAGCTCGACCCGTTCGGGGAACAGATCCGACGAGAGCTTGCACACGGCAATCACCGAGTTCAGCACGGACAGCGGGAGCTGCGGCACGGCGCCTTCCCAGAACCCGACCTTGAAATCGTCCCAGGTGATCTTGACGACCCGCAACGGCGCTGGCCCAAAGCGAAGGACCCGCACAATCGACGGGTCACGCACGAAGCAGAGCAGCAGGCCGAGCGCGAACACGATGAGCGCCGCCGGGACACGGCTGCAGGAGCGGCGGCGACGGACCGTGCCGTCGCTGGCGACGTCCTCGTCGTCGCCGGAGCCGGTGGCGAGGATGATAAACAGCAGAGCCGCGAGCGCGAGGGCCAGGCCGTCGAGGCCGAGGAGCGGGCGCGCCACCGCAGTGGAGGCAGAGGACGAGTGGGAGAAGTCCTGGACGTAGCGCATGTACTTGACGGCGGTGAAGGCGAAGGACAGCCCCTGCGAGAGCTGGACGCCGCGCACGACGGGGAGCGGGAGGAAGCGGTAGAGGCATGTCATGAGGCCCGTGGCGCCGAGGAAGAGCAGGACGGCGGCGACCGACAGCCCCGCGGACATGATCTGCGGTATGGTGAGGTGCGCCGAGGAGAGCGCGACGGCGGCGATGGACTTCATGGGCTGCACGGGCATCGGGATGCCGAAGAGCAGGCCCGTGGAGAAGTTGTAGAGCGCCGTGAAGATGAGCGTGGTGCCGAGGTCGAGGTGCGACGCCAGCGACAGCGCGAGCACGATGGGGATGTAGGTGCCCAGGTCGCCCACCGCGCCGCCCAGCTCGGACCAGACGGACGTCTTGAGGCGGACGGAGGAGGGGAGGAACCCAAGGTGGCGGCCGCTGCCCTCGCCGTCGCCGGGGAGGAGCGGGTCGTCGGCGGGGGACGCCATGGGGATGGGCGAGCGGCGACGACTTCCTCTGAATGTTTTCTGGCGACGCACGTTTCTGACGGGAGATGTGGCCTGGTGGGTCCACTGAGCTGATAAAATATGCGCGGTTGATGTTCATCAAGAATTTAACACGAAGATGCCATCTAGATGCTGCTTCAACAGATTAAGCTGATGAAATAGTCCGATTATTTCATACACATATCTTAAGCCTGTCTCTGTCCATCTTGATGTGGTGTTCGACAGATTAAAAAAAATGTTGAAAGCAGAAATACTCATGTGTTAATGTAAGTGGCTTTTGGAATTGTGTAGGGACGAGGCAATCTTTTCTGTTGTTCCTGTGAGGCTGTGACACAGATTCCATCTGTTCATCGTTCTTGGAAATGTAGAGGTGTCAAGTGGCTCTTCATGGGATAGAGCATCACAAGATGTAGTTCCTATTCATGAAAGAATTCAACTAAATTGAGCATAAAAAGGATACAAGCTTATCTTTTGTAAGTTTTTACACAAGTTGAAATGGACCATCGCCAAATATGTCACATGTTACGTATATTAATCTCTGAACTTTTTGGGACATTTGGGGCCTGGACCGGGCGACGGTAGGAGCGGAGGGCAGTTTTTTTTGGGCCGTAATTTTGGGGTGCTGGGAGGCAGACGCACGATGATGAAAACGCACCATGATGAAAGTAGGTTCAGGTTTTTGTCTTACTTTCATTCTTTTTAGTAGCAGAGATAGTAGTAGAGATACATATATCTACATATATACGTGTGTCTGTATATATAATAACAACTTTACAACTATAAACCTAGGTTTGTCAAAACAACCTATAATTTGGAACGGATTGAGTATTTATTAAATCAACAATACAAATTTGGCCCAACATGACGTGTTCGTTAGATGTTGTGCATGTACTACTAGTTCCTTTCTTCTCCTGATGACAACCTCCGTTTGCAACGAGAAAGCACTTCCAATTGCTAGATTCCAGCATTGTTCACCAGAAAGGATGCATTCTGATACCATTCAGAATGAATGGGACTAGTGCAAATATGCCCTACAAAAGAATTAGTATATGTTACAACCTACAAACCAATAAAAAAACAAAACAATATAAGAAGACGAACAACAAATACATGCTTGAAACAAATGTAGTGGACTGCATGTGTTACCCCTCGGGAGGATTTAGCACCAGTCGTAGGTGTCTATTACATTCTTTTTTCCACAACAAAATTAAATAAGTATGTAGCACGCCTCATTTAGCCTAATATACAACCCAGTATACTTTTTCTTTGTCCATAGAATAATATTGTTTAATTGTCTTATGCATTGAACCCCCTCTGTTTTTTTTGCTCACTTTGTTAGAAAAAAAATCAATATGCAGGTAGGGGTAGTCTAGCGAGGTTAAATGGGTCGCAGGGCTCTAGTGCATCTAGCAAGTGCAGACTGAGTTACGTCAAGTACATCAACTGTGCACATAACTGGAACAAAGAAATATTATGATGTAAACAAATCAGCCGTGCTAGTTATGTTTATTGCCACTGCCATCATTATCATTCAAAAATCAAAACCATCAGTAAAAGGAAAACACATTTTTTGTCTCATGGGACTCAGCTGCAGCTCTATTGTAATGTTAGATTGATGGCAACTAACCAAACGAGTTTTAATTGTAGGACAAAAAGGAACAAAACACGATATTATATTAGACCAATTTTACCATTCGTATCATGCATACAACAACCATAGAAAAGAGATAGTTTTCTAATTCTGCTGCATAAAGAATAAGGTAGCAAATATATTTTTTCATTATTCAGTTTAGCAAATGGGATACTTACAGCAATGGTGCTTGCAATTAATCCAGGCTTCTCTCTGTGGTCCAAAGTAACAAAAAATAGAAGGAAGGCACCAGCATACCATGGAATGGCAGCCAAGAAGAACCCCAACAAGAAACTTCAACAGAAAACAGAAGTTCAGTTTGTATGGTGGGAAATTGTATTTTTTTTAGACACTTGCAAAATACACGAGAAATGTTCAGCTCAAGCAGATTTACGCCATTGGTATGATGGACTTGCACAATACAAATAAGCGAGTGATGCTACAAAAGCATCATGCCATCTGGCATTCCTAATCAGCAGTTTTCTATCACAGAGCACAATTCATTTAACTACATAACAATAGTCCATATGCCTTTATAAGTCTATATTAGAACAAATCCACTATTTGTGAGTTGTTATCAGATATATATTTATCACTGTCAGACTGCAAGGTAGCATTTAACAAAAACATGAATAAGGAAATGCACTACTGCAATAACACATAAACATTGTTGATATGCCAAATGATCGTGAAATGTCTGCTGGCCTTAGACATCAGGAATTCAGGACACAATTTTATATACAAGTCTCCTTGCACCTAAATAAAGATCGTGCAATTGCTACAAGGAATGAACTATGGTAATACACGAGCCATATCCTCATAAGGCCATTTAGCTCAACAGTATGTGTATGCAGGTTCAACGCTCTAGCTGATCTAGATCTTCTCCACCGTGTTAGATTGGTGCAAGCACTTACAGAAACCAGCCGATGCCGATGCCGCAGAAGGGCAGGGGCGGCTCCCGGACGGGAACGCCCTCCACGAATACCTGCTGCTGCTGGATGGCGCAGGGGAAGGCCACTACGCCCTGGTGGCCACCGAACCCTGCGCGACAAGAAACAGACCCATCTAGGTTCAGAACGAGAAGAGAGAACACTATGCCCAGGGGCAGTAGTGGCGCGGTGGCAGGAAGAACCAACCGACGGGGCAGGCGTGGTGGGCGGCGCCTAAGGCGGTTGGCGCCAGTGACGGCGGGGGGAAGGTGCCGTAGTGGTGGTGGTATGGGAGCGAGTTGGGGGCGGGAGCTGAAGATGACGGGGGTGGGGCCTGGGGCTTGGTGGTGGAGTATTTGGCCTCTTGCATCGCCGCCGGGGGGGAGCCAGACATGGCTGGATCTCGAGCTTCGAGGCGAGGGAAGAACGGACGCGCGGTGGAGGGAGACGAAGGTCGCCGGGGATGGCCGTTTTCTTTTTATTATTAAATCCTTTGTCCAGGAAATCGTATGAGCAAAAGGCAGTGAGAATTAGAGGCAACAAAATCACATACTCCCTCCGTCCAAAAAAATGTCAATTTAGAAATTTTAGGATAGATTATTAAAAATGTGAATGACCTCGATTGCACTATTTATTTGCCATATTAGGTGCCAATTGATTATTGCATGCCTACATACACATGCACACATGCCAAATTAAGCAAAACGTCATTCTTTTGGGGACAAATTTTGAATCCTAAAATGTCATTCCTTTTGGGACAAATTTTGAATCTAAAAAAATCACATATAGCATTCTTGCTCTATTTTCTGTAAGCATGGTGCTAAAGGGGACCTGTCAGAGCCTGAATCACCAATAATCGCACTAGCCACAGACATTGCACCAGTCTCCACAATGATACGTTGAATGCCTAGAATTGCATCATGCATCAACCCCCTTCAAACAAGCCACAGTTTCAGAGTGCTGAGCATTTATCAAATGCTCCGCTGAGAGTGTTGAGATTAACACCTCTTAACAGCAAACATATAGCAAAAGGAGGTTTGGAGAAAGAATATGGACGGTGGAACCGCGTAGAAAAAGGGACCCTTTTCAGGATTTCCCAGCATGCGACCCATTCGGGTCCCCATGGTACAGGAGAAATTAGGCTGCAGTCATCTCAGGTGGAATCATAAGCCGAATGAGGGATAATGTAGCATCTTGCAAGCCTAAAAAAGCTGACGTGATTTTAGCCAGCCAACAATCCATTAGGAGGCGACAAAGGAGGGGAGAATATACCAGTACAGTAAAAGTCAGACCCGTCATGCCCAGAGATTCAATTGCACGAATAATTGGGTACATACAGAAATGTGATTTTCAAATACACTATCTGCACAGCAATGTAATGGAAGCTCTGCACAAAGGTAAAAATAAAAGGGGAACCATGACAGCTAAAATCATGCATACAAACCACACAGTATCACACACATTCCCGACTTTGAAGTGGACCCTCCAACTAGAAGAATCGAAGGGGAATAACAATAGATGCAAGAGCTTCAGTCCCTTCCGAAGCAACATATGGATTGAACCAAGATGCCAAAAGAAGAGCTGGTACTGTTTGCCGTTTCATCATCTTACAAGTTAGATGGGGCCCCTGTGATCTTCTAATCACGTGAACGGGAGGCCCAACATTATACTCACTCTTTCACCGGAGATCTGTACACTTAAAATTGAGCTCAAGCTAGTCTCGCAATGGTCTTGCTTCGAACCCACCTTCCTTCCTGCTCACCAAGTTGTATGGCATGTGGGTCCTGAGTATTCTGTCCCAGATTGAGAAGAAGGGCTGAGAATAATTGTATTTTGTTCCTTGGAGCTGATGGTGGATATCATGATAGGCGGTGTTATTTTGAAACAAGTTCTGGAAGATGTTGTAGGGCAACCAAAGTCCACAGTGATCGTCAACTGTCTTGAGGACAGCAAAACAGAAGAAGAACACGGCTGTTCTTGGTGTCATACCAGATACCAAGAAGGAGATGGCACCACCTAAGGTGTCCAAAAGTAGCCCCTCCAATGGATGGTTGTAGAGAGCCCCAATAGCATATGGAACAATGAGACGATGATGCTGAGAGTGGATGTGCCGGTAGAGGAACTTGTTTTGGTGCATGTAGCGATGCACAAAATATTGCCATGAATCCATCACGAGCATTGCGATTAAAAACTGAAAGATCTGAACAACGATAGGTGGCTGGACTACAGTTACTGAGCTATCTGAAGTAACCTGAAAATAATCATGTAGAATAGGGTTAGCATGGTCAAACACAAATTCATGTATTTAATTCAAAAGTCCTCATGAACCTGGCAAGGAAAAAACAATAATCTAAACCTAACTTCACCATCACCATCCTTGGCTACAAGTGAAATGCAGGAATTGCATAAGATTTGCAACCAATGCATAAGAATAAACAGGTAGGCTACACAAGTGGGAAGCCAATTTCTACACCAAAAAAAGAAAGCTGTAACATCCACAAACAAACGAGTACATAGTGCAACATCCCTCTAACAATGCTACGGATCTACGAAGGAGCCAATGTGCAACAGTCTATTGACTTATAAGCTGTTATGCTTATGGAATAGTTGGTAGTTTAGCAAAATCTTATATTAATTTTTTGTGATGCAAATAGGGGTTGGGAATTGGGGTGGATGAAGTGTGTGAATATTTACATATCAAAAAGAGTCAGTTCAAGCACCATGGTTGAAGAAGTACTACGGAAATAGAAAAGTACTCTACCAGTTCAACACATTTTGCATCAGGGGTTTTATAAAATCAAAGGCAGGGCAGTCCTAACAAAATAGATAAAATATTCAAAGAGTTTATTGATGTGGATAGGCTTACATGTAGCCAGCGAATAGATTTAAAATACAAATGCAAAAGCAGAAAAGCAAAGGCTAGAAGTGAAGGGAAGAAAGAAGGAAATAGACTGACCTAACATGATCAAAGGATAGTAGTAAAATATTTTGCCATATGAATTTTGGATGTGCAAAATACTAAAAGCAAGCAGACTTCCTATATGACTACGAACATATATATACTACTCCCTCCGTTCTCGAATAGTTGTCATTGCACAACTCATTTTTGGCCTAACCGGCATCAACTATTGAAGGAAGGAGGGAGTAATTGTGGATCAGTGCCTTCAACATGTAATTCCCTTTGTTCAGTTCTGCCCATCCTAAACTAATTAAGAGTCATCCTGAACTGGGCAAAAGAAGTGACCCTACATTCTAAATGTTTCCAACTGTTTTTGATTTGACAAATGATTAACCACTGTATTCAGACAATAATGGCAGCATGGTGGCAGCTACATTTGTTCATTTGTTAAATTGCAAGTATAAATGGTGGAAAAAACAAAAGCTACCAAGAAGGATTTGGCAGCCTTCTGACACGAAGACTAGCATGGTAATGTAATCTGCATCGGCTGAATGATTCTGAACTCGATTTTGTGCATCTCAGCGGCAATACAACTAATTGAACTGATCGTACGGAAATAAACAATGAGGAAGCCAGCTATCTGCTTACCATGAACAGGATCATCGCTACGATGGCCTGTACGAGCTGCTGCAGGAGCACGCCGCGGACAACGGCGGGGAGGCTGACTAGGTTCTTCTCCTCCTCCTCAGCCCGCGTGTGGAGCCTGTACCGCTCGAGCGGCCGGCGGTGCAGGATCAGCTGGTAGCCACCGGCGTACACCCAGTAGAGCACGATGGGCGCGAAGGTGCCCATCGTCTCGTCGCTCAGGTACCCTTCCCACGGCACCATCTCCGCCGACCTTGCCTGCTCCTTGTCACCGCAGGAAGACGGCGGCGGCGCACGGGCGCCAAGGTTGGGTTTTGACGGCGGGGCTCGTGCGCTCCGGCCAACCAAACGCGAACCCTTTTGATGCCGGATTCAGGGCTCCTCGGCGCCTCCACGCAGATCTAGGGAATAGGAATCGGTCGTGTTCTTGTTCAGTGGCAAACACCCGGTTGGGGGAATACAATGGGGTATTTGGTCTGATGGGACGAACACAAATGGCGAAATGGCAGAAAGGCAGAAAAAATATCTCTCTTTTGCAAGAAAGGATCAGATGATGATGTGCAGGAGATTTTTTTAGAGGGGAATAAAGAGGAAACCAAACGGGAATAGAAGAGAAGCTGACACCTTTATGGGCTTCATCTCACCCCTGCTGTGTGAGGCCTTTCGATTTGGGAAGGTTCCAGGGCAGAAGAATTATTGCATGTGGGCATCCTTGTTTATTGAGGAGATTTTTTTCCCTACCAAATCTTTTTTCTACAAATAATTACATTGCTTTTTCCTTCTAAAGAACGTAAATAAACTTGTATGAGACTTCTCCAATGGTCCCACGGAAAAACGAGTCCCCGTCTTTTCCTCTTGCACACACGACATTCTCTGCATGTGAGGCAATATACCGTTGTTTTATTGCCACCAATTTTGGCAATCGGCATACCCATTTGGTGACATTTGTATCAAGCCAAGTGCCCATGGTAATAACATGCCAAAGGATGAACCCTAATCTTCCAAAGAAGTCAGCTTGCCGATTACCCTGACAAGGCTACAAAAAAAGAGAAGGGCGAACACGAAGCACACGAAACCCAATCATTTGGGGGGAACATGCTCGGACAGCTCGTCTCGCAACCTCCCCATAACAACTTGCCATAGCGAACAGGACAGGACACCGTCACATGCAACGGAACAGCGAGGCTCCGTACAGCAGTAGCAGTGTTCTAGTATTTCGTCTGATCCTCGCAACACATCATCTCCAATCCCCATTACACTACACAGGATTAGGATCAGAGTCAAATCATTTAGCAATTAAAATACCAATTTACTGGTAGCATATCAACGAGCATCACGACAATCTCCATCAAAGGCAGCCACGAAATCTGCAACCACGAACAAATAATAAATGTGCCAACTCATCCTCACGTTCTTTCATTATCACCAGGATACTACGAAATCCACGCTGCTAATAAGCTCATACTATATCATTAGGAAATGGAGTACGTACAAAGGAAGCTGGGACACTTGTGAATTTGTGATGCACTAGAAAAAAGTTACACCAAACAAAGCATGAACACTTGCAGTACAGGAATCATCTTATCATCATCCTCTAAAGATACGACGAGCATCTCTCCATGTGTTCAGCGGTAGCAGCATCACACTTGGTAGTCGGTACATCTGTGACTCACTGACTCCACATGGCACCAAGCGAGAAGCAACGGAGAAGAAGATCACGGCTACACGGACTTGCGGCAAAAAGAAACATGTCTACATTGTCTTTTGTTCAAGGCAGTATAGGTGAACAAAGGACATTTAAGACCATCACAGCAACCAAAGGCAGTGTTCAAGATCTTTCCCATGAGGCTACAACTCAAAATCCTCATCGCTCCCATCCACTTTTGCAGAACAGCTGTCATTCCACCGTATGCCTATATTTTCTTAATGATTTGGACAACATCCTCATCCTCAAGCTCATGCTCCTGCATACATGCAACATGAATCAGTGCCGTTCTGAAACCGAACACCTAGCGCAATGCAGAAAAATGCTGATTGAATGCATACCTTGCCAACTCTCTGTGGCTTATGTTTCACGCTGGAACCCCATACCAGAGCGCTGCAAGGTTTTGTGCCATGAGTCATGAGGGTTGGAAGTCAGTAAATAAGACTTCGCAAAGATTCAATATGACAGCACTCACTATTTAAATTGTTTGACCATATCCTTGTGGATTCTGTTGCAGAAGTCTTCTACTGTTTTCTTCTTAGATGACACAATAACAGGATCCTCGTAATCCGGGTTCAACCCTTTCGGTTTTGTGTATATCCTAACCAAATCCAAGTATTCCCATACCTTCTCCAGAAGTCCATCAAGATTCCACTCAAGATGAGCGCTGTAAGAAATTTAATGTGTAAAAAGAAGTACTTTAGCTGTTATAGGAAATCAAGAGATCCAAACACAGCAAGATACCAGGTAAATTTTTACCTAATTGGGCAGTAATGGGGAAGTTTGTCCAAGATTTCCAGCTCTTCAAGAGTTATAGAATCAATCTTGTTGACAACATAGATACAAGGTGTGTAAATGCGGCTTCCTTCAATTACATCTATGAGATCATCTGCTGTCGCATCATATCTCAGCGAGATATCTGCATTATGGATCCTGTACTCACTACAGATGGCTTTTACTGTCTCAAGGTCCAAGTGTGTGTTTGTCACTGTTGATGTAAAGTTGATTCCACCCTTCTCCTTTTTTCTAAATGTCAAATTGGGTGGTGTCTTGTTCAACCTACCACCAATGAAAAGAAGAAACAGTTTGAAACTTCTTTCAGTGAACATCAGGTACAAGAAAATGTAACTCAGAAAAAACTTGAATTGGTCAAGAAAGCAAAGGGACAAAAATCATAACAGAGCATTATAATTTATAGTAAAAGGAACATGATAAAATGAAAGACTTTGGATGATTAAGCTGACATGGATACCCTTGATGCAAGTGACTAAATGTGAGTGAAACACCCAGGAGGGAAAACAGAATCTAACCATGGAGATAGCTAGCTGCTAACGGCTAGTCGATGACATACAAGTGCAAACAAAGAAAACAAGAAAACATGACAAGAGAGCAGTACGCTATGTCCAACCTGTTTATTAATTAGTAGTTGTTGTTAAGGATCCATGTTGAAAACTTACCTAATGCCAAATCCCTCAAGTTCCTTCTCAATGAGACGCTTGTGGGTTATTGGTTTTATAGCATCAAGAACAATCAAAATAACATTGCATGTCCTAGCCGTGCTGATAACCTGGAATAATCAAAGAAACTATTAAGCGAAGGAGAAATGGAAAATCCGGAATGTATAGAACAGGGAATATCACAGGCAAATCTAAGACAATAATGTTCGGCACAAGTATTTTATATGGTGGAGCACTACTGGTAGAGAAAACAAAAGCATGTAAGATCATATAAACTAAATCTTAGTGAAACATATTAGCATAGTCGTGTAAAAAGGTAAAAAAAAGCTCAGTAAACATTTTTATGCAATAATGTGCAGATTAGACAACTTCAACATTCATCATTTTTTATTTTTCTATACAATAGAAGCTCAGTTCAATTAACATATATGTCCAGAATAAAGAACTTCAGCCTCTGGTACCTTCAAGAATATAGCTAGTTACTTGCCCTGGTACTTCTGAAAACATAGCTAGCCTAGTTTTCCATACAAAGCTGTGCATTCTTATTCTTAACTAGAAAATGAAAATATACTAATGATTACTAGAGAGCTATTCAAATCTCAAATTAAACAGTTCTGATATAACAAAGTGCTTGTGCAGGTTTTTGTATAGAATTGCAGCCACACACAAGTGTGTGCTCAGATGAATTCTAGAAAATGTGGACGGTCATTGTTCATATGAACATCACATGAAATCTTGTAAGGGTAAAAATAATCCTTGTATAGTATGCAACGACTCAGTTTTGCCCATACACACCATAAGTCTGACAAGCATCTTTTGCCCAATGTAAAAGAAAAAGAAATGTTTACCGTAACCAGGTAAATTTCAATGCAGAATTTGTCTCAAGAAACTTTTGGAATTTTCAAAATTATACCTGTCTTCCTCTACCCTTTCCATCTTTAGCACCTTCAATGATCCCTGGAAGATCTAGAAGCTGAAATGAGGAATCACACGTTATTTAGGATTCATGCTCAGAAACAACTTCTGTTTTCCTTTCTGAGTGAAAACAATTACCTGGATTTTGGCACCCTTATACATGATGACTCCAGGAATGCATGTTAAAGTTGTAAACTCGTAGGCAGCAACCTTTTCAAACATAAAAGGAGTAAAAATAGTCATTCAATATACAGAAAACTAATAGTAATTGTGTCAAGGGAATCTTGGTCTGTAGGGAGGTCAAAAGAGAAGCAAGTCTAGACCAACTTGGACAAGCCACTAACTTGCATGCATCCCTGAAACTATAATCAGACTATGTGCCTACTAAAGCTAACCTGTATGCAGTTGCCCATAGGAGAATATACATAGGACTATACAGTATAACAGAAACATTGTGCAAGGTATGACATTTCCCATATCTAATACAGAAGGTGTACAGCTAAATCTGGATAAACTATAAACTAAGTTTGTTACTTAAATGCAAAGCAAAAGGCATTGGTGAAGCAAACCTCAGAAAATGTCCCTGTCAACTTGTTCAGCAGTGTTGATTTCCCAACAGAAGGAAAGCCAACTAAACCAACACGTGCATCTCCACTTTTCGTGACATCAAATCCTTCACCTGCACCGCCACCACCTTTGGATGTTGGAGTGAGCAATTCCCGCCGTAATTTTGCAAGTTTAGCCTGGTCAAATGAACAACACCTAGTAAGGCAACTCTGCCGACATACAAAAAAAAACTTTTGAAGAAAGTACAGTCTCATAAGTATCATATGACAATATTTAGTATTGGAACATTTTTTAGTTGCAAACATGGCAGCATGAATATTAGAAAACAGCATAACTGCCCTAAGTCATGGCTGTTTTGGAGTTAGGGAACTTAATAACTACAGCATTATATCAATAAAGTGCGTGCCAGATATTCACCATAGGTAAGTTTTCTGAAAGGAAATAAGGGACAGTTTAAATCACACCTTCAAAAGGCCAAGATGGTGAGCAGTGGCTTTGTTCTTCTGTGTCCTTGCCATCTGCATATAGTCAAAGAAAAGCAGTAAACATCAGTATAGAGATCAGAAACTGAACGAATATGGTTATCATCGGCAGTTAAACTACAAACTCAGTTCCTAGCCCTTCAAACACGGTAACAGGAGCTCAGGAGATGTATGAGAATAAATATCCAATTCGCAACATTAAGTATTACTCAAAAACTGATAAACCAACTAAACATATCCATTCAACAGAGGCAGGAACATGGAAATCTCAAATATCACCATGGAACACAAGCTGCAACTATGCAGACTGCAGTGCACACATTAGTGAAAAGCAAGCAACTCCAACAATCTAACAATAAACGATAGCAGATCATAAATGGTAGATTAACGTTCAAGCCCCACCACTTGCGACTATTGACAGTAGTTCATAAGTCCACATGAAACCAATTGACGCGTTATTCGTTCCAGACATACTGATATAAATTCATCAGCAAACGAAACAATCGCTTTGATCCCAACTAGTACCGTTTCTCCCAGGAGACTGGAAGCAATATAGCAGCGAAAAAATTCCATACTGTCATAAAAATCTCACTATATTCCCAGCTTTAGCATCAAGACTGAGGTCCAGAAACTTGGGTTACCATCCCTTCTCACAAATCATACCAGCTAATACAATTCCAAGCCCACAGCTGCACGAACAGAACAAATCCCACCACACTAAAGCACAAACAGGCTCCTCACAGTGAAATCTAACAGTTCAAATCGGAAAGGGGAAACGTTGAAGCCCTGTTATTCTAATCAGTATTCCCCACATCCCGAACTGTGAAGTATCCACTGAATCGCAAAAGCAGCGCGGCATGTCACAATCACAGCGACTCCCGCATCAAAACCATTTTCAATTCGAAACTTCCCCTAAGCTGCAGCTCCTAAAACCACACGCCTCGTGACCGCTGGGAAGCGCAAATCTACCAGCCATCGGACGGATGGTTAGGAACCTAGCGTCGCGAACTGGCGATGCTCTAACTGGGGGGGCGTCCTCAGTAGTTACCTCATCCTCGATATCCTTGATCTTCTGCATGACGGTCGCCATGGCTGCGGCTCGGTGGGGAGAGGCTTCGAAGCCGGGAAGGTTCGCCTGCTCCTCGCTCGCGCGGCTTTGTTCGTGCGGATGCGGAAGGGGGGAGAGGGGAGATGGAGGAAGGAAAGAAGGATCGAGAAGCGTGTGAGGGTTTAGGTTTGGGTGGGGGGGCGCCAGAGGCTGGCCTATGGGCCAGATTGCTAAATGGGTTGGGCCGCCTGACATTTTTTTTTAAAAAAAAAGCAGAGCAAACGAAACGCTCGATAAATTAAAAAAGGAATCCGGTTTAGTTCGGGGGTTTGAACCCGACGTGAATCGAACACGCAACCTTCTGATCTGGAGTCAGACGCGCTACCATTGCGCCACGGATCCGGTTGGTGCTAATCGTCATTTTTAAACTTACATATAATTAACTATCTTGCACATGCTTGGCAACTTGTGTACCATCTATTTTAGGCCCCACTGTGGAGGGAGTAATGTATTAACGTGGTCAGTGGTCAAGTATCTCACCTGAAGACTTGGGTGCGGGGTAGGGCTGGGCACCGGGAGGAAGACACTCAGAGGATGGAATCAGTGAATGAAGGTGGTAACGGGTAAGGACAGAGTTGAAAATGGGGAACTTGATTTGCTCGATGCAACCAGACGTCCTCGTACCATGGCTGGTTCAGGGATTTTCTAAGTTGTGATTAGATTCACATTCTCTTATTGTCGTGAGCCGTGTGGGTGTCCTCCATTTGGCGCCTCTGCTCCGTCGGCGCTCTTCTTGCTTGTGGCGCCATCAAATTTTATACAGAGGGCCAAGGGGTGTTTTCACTCTACCACCTTCCCCTGTGAGGGTTCCTCCCCTTGCACGGTGTTGGAGGGTGGTGAATGGGAGCTCGGATGTGCTTTCAAAGGTGGCTCCATCAACATCAAAAGGGGAGATCGTCATTTTTCAGTGAAGCTTGGTTTGCGCTCCTCCCGCCGCTTTTAGTTCCCACTCTGTTGGTCTGACCCTCATATGGAGGGTGACAACGGAACAACATAGCTACGAGGGGTGGCACGGTGGATCAATGACTACGGTGTATCCAACGAGTACGTGTTTAGTGGTGGCTCCAATAGATGATCGGTGTGGTTGTCTTTCTAGCTGGTGTCCTAGTTCCATCTAGAATTGTAAGAGTTGTTCGTCCCTCTCTAGGTGTTATGTATCCGGCTGTTGTAAAATCGCTGAAACTCAAATGTTGTAACATTTTTGCTTGCCACAAACCTATCAATGAAAATTAATGCAACAATATTGAAAGATCCAATGACACTGTGGCCCTGTTTAGATGCGCAAATTTACGCGGATGAATGTACTTTTGCAGGCAAAAGTGTTGTAAAAGTGCACATTAAAATGCATGTGGTAAGAGAAGATGTGACTCGATGTGCTATGTGAATAGTACATTTGCAATGCAAACTTGCACATAACAGCCCCAATATCAAATCTGGCGTGAATTGCACGGACAGACATCGGCCTGATAAAGGGGCTATTCACCCCCTACACAGTAGTACAGTACGAATCACATTCACTTTGGGAATGGACAAATGGTTTAGGGAACGGGTCCGGTTGGCAATGCTTGATGCCTTGATGAGAAGTGAGAAGAAAACTTGCATAGAGCCTCATCAAGAAACAAATGCTTAATCAAAATGGGAATGCACACACACATGCATCACCATCATGCACAAGCACGCAAGCTTCCAGCCAACCAGAAGGAAACGCTTATTCCGGGACAGGTATTATAGTCTCATAGCTCATAACTGGCTGCCATTTTATGAAAGGAGCTTCTGATAGCAGAAGATAATGTTGTGGCCCTTCACAGGCGATTGTACAGCGCAAGCAACTCCTTTAGCTTTGCTGCTTCAGGGCTAAGGCTGTCGAAGTCAACGGAGCTCGGTATCCTCCATCTCCAGTTTCCTTTCTGTTCAGAAGGTTAAAATAATAATAGGCTTTAGTGACACCGTTGTTTATGAGCATTTGTGAATTACAAAGGTAGAAGGTCAGAAGGGGTGTAGCAGGTAACCTGGGTAGCTGGAGTGTTCATTCTACCAGAACTATCGAGACCAAGAATATCCTGCATGGTTACCATGGAAGTCCTCGCAACAGAAGAAAGGGCAGCAGTGATCAGTGTCCATGAGATGTCAGTATTCTCGGCTTCCGGTAGATACTTAATCACCTAAAAATGGATGAAAGAGATAAGTATTATGACAAACAGTTCCGTAAGCATGCTAATTCAAGAGAAATTGTAGATACTGACAATTTGCTTCTCTTCCTCGGGTAAAGTTTTCCACCAGCCAAGAACCTATTAAGGAAATCATTGAAATCTGTAAAATTCTATATTTATTTGTTTAATTAGAGTCATCCAAAAATATTTAAATGCAAAGCAGTAGAGGAACTTGGAACTAACTGTATCATTATCATGTGTTCCGGTGTACACAACTTGGTCCATTTCATGGTTATGCGGCAAGTGAGGGTTGTCAGAACCACCTCCAAAGGCTGTTCGACATATATAAAATTATAAATGGAACTAGAGCACCAAAACATTATTCGATAAAAAAAAGTATGCTCTCTGTGCTGCCTGGTAGTAGTAGTAGTACCAAACTGGAGAACTGCCATTCCAGGGGCTCCAATTGATTTCCTGAGCTGAACGACATCTTCAGTAATCACCCCCTACGATTAAGGTCATGGATGAGACAAACATTAGCATGAAGGAATCAAATGTTCTAACTGGCACATTACTTCAATTATTTTGAAGTGTCAAGATATTTGCTAGGAATTGGGAGTTCAAATTACACTTAGCCTTTTGACAGCTAATTCCATGTATCTATATTAACATTTATTTAGTGGAATACATATATGCAGTTTTGCAGATTTACTTAAATGAGGCTGTTCCAACTTACAAGCCATAAGAACTTCTTTCCAATTTCTACACCCATAATGGACTCTAATGATTAAAGAAGAATTGAATAGCTGGATGCATACCAGGTCTTCTGCTATTATATTTATGCTACCAACAGCCTTGAAGAGCGCATCAAAAAAGGCATTCCTCGGTCCAGCCTACTGCCAAATAAAACAGGAAAAAGACATATCAGCAGCAAATATTTTCTGAAAAGGAAAAATGCAATACCACGTTCATCAAGTCGATGCTCACCCTCCAGCTTCCAACAAGTGCTACTTTTGCATCTACATTGAGCACGAATGCTAAGTTAGATGAAGGAAATCGATTCCCATAAAACAAATTCACTGACAGTACAAATATTTAATTTGCAGAACATGTTGCTCTGATGTATTAAGCTTACCAGAAGGAACTGCCCAAAAACCTGCAAGCCCCCGGAAATGGTCAATACGGAACTCGTCATACAAATCAAGGGCTCGTTTAATCCTCTTTACCCACCATGAAAATCCGTCTGCTTCCATAGCTTTCCAGTCATACAATGGACTGCAGAATTGTAATTGATAAGGAAATGCCGAGTGTTTTTTCCCTATGGTACTGAATAAGAAATACACAGACAGGACTCGGCAAATTTATTGATAGGGAAGAAAATCATCTACCTGTTCCATAGCTGACCAGTTTCGCTAAATGCATCAGGCGGAACACCACTAACGAAAGTAGGGAAGCCGTTCTTGTCCTTCACAACCAGAGACAACAATCAAGAACCACTACACAATTATTATAAGTTTTCAAACAATCAAAGTAAGATTGTTTTAAGAAAATAATTGAGGGTATACCAGCAAAAATGATTTCCTGTTTGCCCATACATCTGCACTATGGTAGCCAACATATATAGGCATGTCACCCATTATGCTGATACCCAGCTTCTGTGCATATTTACGGATTCGTTGCCATTGCCTTTGAAATAAGAATTGCTGAGCCATAAATGTCTCTATCTGGATAACACGTGAAGTTGGTAAATCCACTGACTTTTTTTGTTTAAGATAAAACACCACAGACAAAGTATCATAGTTCCGAATGCTTACAAAGTCCCTTTGTTTTCGATATATGTCTTCCAAGGCTCCAAGATGGCGATTTTTCAGAGGTTCGGGCCACTCGTACCAGGAGAATGCACCAATGCTTCTGTCAATAGCAGCAAAAAGTGCTGCATCTTCAAGCCAAGCTGGCAGGACAGAACAGGACATGACAGGACAGGACATAGTAAGCTATAGTGTACATCAATAGGTATTTTACTATTTTATCTCCAAGAGAAAAAGGAAAGCATATGTAAAAGATGTAGCATGAATCATGACAGTCACTTATTTGATAATTAGCAGTTCAATATCCAGCTACGTATGGATACACCGGTTTTTACTTGAGATAGCAGTATGATTTAGTACTACCGTGAAAGGCATTCCTTTTTCTTATATCATCAATATTATTTCATAAATGCAATTTAATGGTTTGTATTCTCATCCAAAATTACCTTATGTTGCCAATAGGTATGTATGTTATTCGCAGTAAGAGAACAACATGAAAGGCGAAAACATGGTTTAAGAGTTATCTTTCAAAAAATCTTGCCTGATATATTTGGATTTTTCTTGAAGCAGTCATATTGCGTTCTAAGCTCTCCTTGACCCAGTAAGAGCCTCTCTGCTGCCTAGAAGCCAATCCAGAAAAAGATTGATCTTTGTCAGTTTAGTACGTCATAGCAAAATATTATTACTACATCTTACACAAGAAGTCATTATTTGTATCATTTCTGGACAAAACAAACATGTCTGAACTTGGTTGCCACAAAAGTGTCTAGTTACATGAGTACGGAAAAATTGCCAATCATCAGTAGATATCAGCAAGCACATTTTTTCTTATTGTAGCATTGATGCAAACTTAAGCTCAACTAAAAAATGAAACCTAAATAAGCAAACATTAACAACTAACCTTTGCAATAAGAGGCTCTTTCAGATTTGCAACAGTGTCAAATTCAACATAATCCGCATCCCTGTTATTAATTAAAGAAACCTAAAAGGTTCAGCTCTATCACCCCTGACCCAGGGCAGTAGAGAACGTACATACAAATGAATTTCAAACTGAACAAGAAGGAATTCAAACTCACACGGGAATAGGAAGTTCATCTTCCATCAATAGGCCATCTTTTACAAGCTCTTCAAGAGATATCAAAAGGGTATTACCACAGTTGGCATCCTGCAAATGTAAACCCACTTAAGTGCACCTCATATTACTGCCATAATAGGCAAGACAAGCTACACACAAAGTTAACTTCATATCAGCAAAAGTCAATTCTTTTTGGATAGAGCATCACCTGCCCAGAATAAGGAGATCCATCCTCCCCAGCCGTCCTCCCTGGAGGAACAAGTGGCAGAACCTGCAAACATGGACAGAACAAACAAAAGATTTCAGAAATTCAACTTGGTTGTCAAAAGAACAAACAGGAAAAACAAAATACCAAAAAAAAAAGGACGTGTGGAAAAACTAGGACCCTTACTGGGGACAATGAAGCAATTAAATAAATATCAATTGTTAGATTCAAGTTTTCTGTACAAACATTGCTTCTGTATCCTTGCTTCATGCTCGTGGTTCTAGACTAGTATGCAACATACATTTATTGACAGCAGCAAAGGATAAACAGTCCATTAACAATTTGTTATTACAATGTCCAGCAAGTATATTACCTCAAGTTTACCCACAGGAACCTGCATGCATGGTCAGATACCACCTTTTGTCTAGCATTATGGTTTCATAATACTCATTTCTCCCTCTCTCATTTTAACAGTCAAACCCTTTTTTCATCTTATTTCATTGATATGAAAACGAAAGGCTTCCTCGTCCTCTTACAACAACAAATATGGACTTAACTTTCAACCAAGCTGCAACTACCGTCCTAGTAATACAAAACAACAAATTTCACAGTGAACATTACAAGCAAATTTCATAGTAAGCAAAAATGGACGGCCATTACAAGCCACACGTGCTGAACATGGGCCCAGCACAACCCACGTGCTGTATTCGTCTCGTTCCCAGAGCCCACAGTGAAATGTCACGGCCCACCTCTCTATGCAGGCGCCGGTGGGTGTGGCCCGCAAATGCAATACACTAATCCCATCCATGATCCCCAAACCCCGAAAATTCGCCGTTAAGCCGCTAAATCACACTAATCGCAGCATAATGCGCCAGCAAAATGAGCGAACCGTAGAGGCATTGTGCGGGGCGCTAGTCAGCTCACCTGCCAGAGCGTGCACCCGGCGCCGCGTAGCCAGTGGAGGAAGGCGAGCGCCTCGTCGCCGAGGTCGCCAATGCCGTGCGGGCCCCGGAGCGACGTCGGGTGCAGCAACACCCCTGCGCGCCGCCGCCGCGCTGGCTCCACGGCCGGCATCATCTGATCGTACCCCTCGGGCAGCTCCTCCCCGACGCCCACGGCCGCGACCGCGGCGGGGTCCGGCGCCGTCACGGCCGCCATCGCGCTCGCCGCGCGGCAGGCCGCGGCACGCACGGGGAGCACGCGCGCCGACCGAGGCGGGAGGAGGAAGCGGCGGTGGGGCGTGGAAGACGGGGCGGGCAGCGGCAGCGTGAGGACTCGCGCGAGAACCATTTGCGACCAAGGGGGGCGGGCTGGAAGCGGGGAGGGGAAGAGGAAGATATGGGCGGTGGAGGATGACACGTGGGCCCCGCATGTCGGGCAGGGCGCGCGTAGCGGGGGGTCGGCGCGTCGGATCACGAGGCCTTGGGGCCCCGCTAGCACGTGGACGATGCCGTGCGCTTGTAGGGTCCCAGCTGGCGTGACCCACCTATGGCATGCGGGTCCCCAGTGGCAGCATACTTCTGGAATACGTACACCTAGAAATACGCTTCTTCATGCTCAGAGGAAACAGGTACGTATAACAAAGTTGGCTTTATTAGGCGTGCGTGTGCAAAAATTGGCTTTATAAAATGGGAACATATCCTATGCAAACTCCACCCCCGCAAACTACGCAAACTCCACCGAAGACCGTTTGATCTAGATCCGAGCGCTCTCAACGGATCTCCGAGGACATTTTACATTTTAACGCCCGCCTGCCCCCACTGCTGCGTGCAAATTATGCACAGGGGGTGGAGTTTGCATAGGATATGTTCCCTTATAAAATTTGTAACTGTCGGCGTAGCGTACACGCAAGCGGCTGGCGTGAGAAGCAGCTTGCGAAGGAAATCTCTAAAAGACGAAAGCTGGTTCATTCCCGGGTCGAACAACGGGTCCACTCGCCCGTTCACCCTCAAGCCGTTCGATCCGGAAAACTCGGGCTGTCCACCGTTTGATTCCAGATCAGCACGGGCCGTATGTCTCACCCGATAAGCTAGCGCCTCCGGCTTCCAACGAATCCTCACGATCCTGCCACCGTCCTCCGCTCTCTACTCCTCCGCCGTCGTTGCCCTTCGCCGACTGCCTACCGCACCGGCCACCGACCTCGTCTGCACGGCCCCGCCCCTCAAATCAAGCCAGCCATGGCCCCTTTCCCACTGCAGCTCGTGCCACGGGAGTAGCAGCACCTGAGGCCCTTGCAGCAGCTTTCCCCTCCAGACAGCTTTGGTTCGAGAAACTGCGCGGGTCTTGATGGGTGTGAAGAGCATAGACGACGCTTGCTGCCTCGCCGCCGGCGTGGCCCTGGGAACAGACGTGGCTATCGCGGCGGTGGGGACCTTGTCACCTTGATCCATGTGGAGCCGCGGCTGCCAGGCGGGGAGGTTGGCGTCCCCTCTGCAGGGCGCAACGGCGCTTGCTTCACCACCGTGGCCATACAGACAAGAACGACTCTCGCCATGATGGCCATCGGTGTCACGGTGGTCAGTACGAGACCTCCGTTCGCTCTACTGTGTCAGCATTAACAATCGTGCCTACTCATCGTCGCCATATACACCAGCTGCAGCTGCTCAAGGAACACCCCTCGGTTGCTCGACGTAATGCCCGTTTGCAACACTGTGGCATATAAATTCCCCCTTAACACCTCAACTCCCTCCTTCCTTCAATGATATGCTCGCGCTACTTAAGCGCACGGTGTGCTCGGCTCCATCGCAAGAATCTGTGACCACACCAAGCTTGCCACTCTCTCATGACCATCCTGTTAGCATGCTCAGCAGTGCACCTTCGGCAGAGATAAGTGCAGGTGCGGTGATGCTTCTCTGCAGTTGAAGTGCAGGCATATCCGTGCTATTTGCTTTGTATTGAAAGATTATTAATCTCAAACCAAGTAGACTGCTTTAAACTAGATGTACACAATTGAAGTCTAGAATTGGCTACATGCTTCTGGATATCGACAGCTTGTATTATGATGCAGAGTTACGCATATCAAAATACCTTCATTCTGTGAGACACAGAATTTTGAACAGGAGAGACTTCCTGTGGTTGACTTTTTTTCCAAAGTTGCAAGTACATCCCGCTTATAACAGAGATGTTGTACATTACTTCTACTCTCAATTGAATCAAAACAGTTGTTGCTGCTTTGTAGCTAACATAATTGTTATCAACTATGTGAAGTTCTTCCTTATATTTCTGGTTTCACTTCATGGATCATTGGATCAAGTTACTCAACAAAGTCAACTGTTTCACTGTCATCCTTCCATTAGAATGAAGAATTAACTAATTATGCCTTGATATCTCAACATTACCTTATGAAAGCCCATCCATTGTGACATATACTTAATAAATTGATGACAGTTTCTCCATCTTCCTCACGGATGGAGAGTCCATACTATGACTGATAAATTTGCAGAGCGTGGGTCTCGATCACTCACTATAGCACATCATGTGAAAAACACAATGTAGCTTGCTGTCCAGCATTGTCAACAATAATAACATGAGCACTATAGGTCTATTATTTTTAAACAAATATGAGGTCCATGTAACCATGTTGTTTACCATTCACGGCACTTAAAACTAATGACTACCATAGGTTCACCAGTTTTATGCATATGTTATTACCTTAGTGTTAAATGGCGAATGGTTTTGTTTCACCCTCCTAACTTCTAAAACATAGCAGTTCTCAAACAATTTGAGAGGCACTCAACCTTGTGTGTGTGCGCGCGCGCGTGTGTGTCTACACACACACACATCTATCCAACTCCACATTTCTGAGTGAATGGTATTAACAAGTCGTTCTGTCTGTATTTTATAAAAAATTGTATCCACCCACATATAATCACCACTGGCCAGTTGAATGATGGCGCGGCAACGCCGCGCCCTCTACGTTTTCTAGTTTTCCCTGAAACTGAGCACTGAAGTATTACAGCTGATAGCATGTTTACAACCAGGTCGGAAACAAAAAGATTTTATTCATATTCTGAGCGCTACACCGTGGGGGTTGGAACAAAAAGAAGACTAGAGCTCTCTTCCAATATAAAAGCATCTAGTTCTTTTATTTTGGCTAATTACAAAGGGTTGATGTTTGATCTCCCACCCCCCCTTTTCTCCGTTTCATATCTCATATTTACATCGTGGAATCTTCCTACAAACTACAAAAATTTGGCGATTCCGTGAATCCTTTTCGGTGGTACTGGCTTCCCACCTTGTACAGAAACCTCCTTCTGCAATAATGTTATTGAATCCTTTCTAGTATTACCTGACCCCCTTTTACAAAGGGAAAAGAGGAACGGTTTCTCACCTTTCGCACAAAGGCAGACCTGGAAAGGCAAAGGAGAGACCTCCGAGCCACCGGCACCTCCCGTCAAACAAAATGGATAGACTGGTCAGTGTCACGAGCTTCCTTCGGACCATTACGCCGAAGGTGGCCGTGAGTGCATCATCGCTCACGAATCGGCTATCCTTGTAACTGATGTTACTACTGCATTGCAGAAGAAGCACCTCTGGCTGTTCAGGAGATGCCTGCTTATGCAGCCAAAGCAGGACCTGTGATGGCATGGCTGGAATGTTGCATCTGAATCACAGCTGTAGCAAATGCAACAGGTGTCATCTTCTTCCTCGTCACCTGTGTTTAGCACACCATGTTCTTCACCGTTCACAGCCATCGTGATGCGTCGGAAGTAATGAGAGAACTCTTCGAGCTGTGCTAGCTTTGCAAGGGAGGCATCCCCTCGAAGAACATTGCTCTATATAAACACATCATAATGGAAAACCAGTGTCAACCCAAAAAAAAACAGATAAAACAACATAAAAACTTAAAACCAAGCTGATTAAGAAATGGAGAAGTAGGAAAGGAAAGAAAACTAACCCAGTTGTAGCTCAGTAGGTACTGCAGACCAAAATGAATTGTTGTGGGACAATCCATGCTTGCAAACACTGCAATCACATCATTTAACTTCCTATGTTCTGATGTGCTGCTGCAGTCCATAAGATTGAGGATAATGCCTACAAGAGGAGCCAAGATCATAGTACGATTTGTTTTCTCTTGATGCTGCCCTGGCCGTCTTAGAGTCCTGCACACACAAGCTTCCGACTGGTTAAAAAATACACCCACCTACTTTTGTACGCTGTACACATAAAATAAGCTGTTACATGATCAAGAGATAGATGTACCATAAAACATAAAGGTAGACCAACCAGGAAGCATTATAACTCGCTTCACTAAGCTCAAATTAATCACATTAGCAATTTAATTTAGGTTATGACTCGTGAACACAATTTAATATACAGAGTTTTCAAAGATCATGTACCAATTTACAAGAACAACAGTGCTGCACATTTTCAGACTTTTCAATAAGGACATTCTACCGCTCTCAGAAACTTCAGATTAAGATGTTGAGTTGTTGACTCACATGTCAAAGAACTCTGCATTAGCTGCTGATATGATGTGGTTGAGAATAAAGACAACCAACTCAGTCAACCTCCGCAAATTCATATCTGATCCCGCGAGGAATGCACAAGGAATCTCCCGGGTACAGAATTCTAAGATCCTCGCAAGATTACATGATATATCAAAAATTACACTGCATTTCCTTTGCTGCAGATCAGCAACCTGAAAATAAAATATGTAGAGTCAAATTTTCACAGTTGCACGGCCACACCAGGGGAGAAAAGGAACATAAATTGTGCCTCTCCTGATATTGGAATAACTGGAGCAACCAAAAACCAGAAAATGATTCCTATCACTAAATTTCATTACTATACAGCTGCATAAAAGAGAAGTTAAAGGATATGCGCACTACAGGCTACCACCAAATCAGTACACGGATAATAAAAAAAGTGATAATCCACCTGGTGTTTATCTTGCATCTCTCGGATGGACATGGAGAACTCAGTCATTGTCCAACTGAGTGTATTGAAAAGTCGATTGAGGAAGGAAAAGAACAGTACTTGTTCATGAATGCATGTTTCCCTAAGTAGAACCTTCAGAGGAACAAAAACAGATAATCAAACCAGAAGTTTGCATAATATTATAACACACGCAATTCATACACCTAATTGAATAGAAGACTGAACAAAAATAAAACATAAGTGGCGATATTTTAAAAAATACCTGAAAAGTTGTGGATGATGAAGATTCACCATTCTTAGAGGAAGCAAATCCTGAGCCTTTGCAGAGTCGGAAAAGTATGTTACTAACAGGAATCCATGATCTGTTGTCAAAAGCTGATAAAAGTGACCTTGGCATTCTGTTTATAGCCTCCCGATTGTTCTCAAAAACAAGCATGAATTCTTTGTACTGTACAAGGACTGAAATTGATTGAAGAAGAAGATCTTTCAAGTCTGGATTCACTATCCTCGTATCGTCAAAGTGCTTGACAACTAGAGTGACCTATTAGTGACAGAAACAGAACCCTTAGATAAAGCACTTAACAGCATGTTGAAAGCTATCAATAAATAATAATGACTTCGCTCAACCAAACTATATCATTTAAAATAGGTTTTTTTATCTCTCTGAGCTTAAAATCTGGACTATATAGCCACTATTAACTGCAAACCTTCAATACCATTAATATCAACAACAAAGATCAGTGCAATTAGGTTTCAAACAAAAAAAGGTAATGAATTAAGATGAATCAAAATGAATGTTACATACAAATGAGGCCAGCCCTTGCTTGAGGAATACTGCAGGCGAAACAAAAGGAGGATCGCTCCTTCGCAGGGCATGGAAACAATCAACCTGCAAAGATAATAAAAAGAAGATCCTCTTGGGTAAATGTACTCATTGTGAATGGGAAAAAACAGAACGCTAAATGAAACAACAAACCTACCAGCGATTCCACATAGAACTCAGGAACATACTGGAAAATGGTTTTTGAGTCACTAAGGACCAAAAGAAGCTCCACAACCCACATGCAAGTTGCATACATTCCCCTTTGCTTCCATGGAGAGAAAAGAGTGGCCCGGTACCTGAATGCAACATAAGAAAAAAACAGCAGTTTAACTCAGTGGTCAAAGAAGGATTGCAATAACGCTTAGTACGTCTAATTTTCATAGTGCTACTTGCATAAATAATATCCATATCAAAGAACATAAATTGTTGAGCATCTCATAAGTTATAAGCTGCAAAGCATCAAATGTTTAAAATACCTTTCATCTCTCCTACTGGCTAGCTAACCAGTTGAGCCCATTGTGAATAATTTAACATGAATATTCCAGGTCACTACTAAATTCAAAAAATCATGTCTGTGGCACAATTCTAAACCTTGTAGCACATGCAAAAAAACTTAACCATTGTGCCATGGTAGCAAGAAAAACATAGAACCTTTACTATTTCAGAAATCATACCAAACACAATGGCGAACACAATCCACCAAATCCTCATGATAGCTATTCCGGGCTTCTTTCAAACGCCTTACTTGCTCTGCACAAGATTTCTCTCGTATCTGCCTGTCAGTTTCTTCCAGTAAATAAATGGATTGTGACTGCTGAGACATGAAATAGAACGCCTGTGTGGAACCAACATAAGTCAGTACTATAATATATTAATATATATTAAAATCAGGATATACTGGTATCATAGTAAGATCACGATAGGTCGCCTGGGAAGTCAATGAACAAGTAGATACTCCCTACTTTCAAAAATACAAGGCATGTTTTATTTTTGGAAAAAGTTTGCATATTCTGAGCAGAACTTAGTCAAACTATAAGTATTTGTAAGAACTATACTTCAAAATGCTTTCACCACTATAAATGCTACATATTGTGAGCTAACGGCAGCCACATCATAAGGACACGGATAGAAGGGGACTGAGATAGCATGATTGATATTCTTCTTGCTTCCTTTGATTGATACATCTCCCCTCTTTATATAAAGAGGTTTACTTGACGCATAATCAATATTACCAACCCTAACCCTAATGGACCAAGGAGGTTGGATAGGGGCTCCTGTGGTGCCAGACTCAAGTGGCACAGGCATGAGGGAGATGGTGACGGCAGCGGCGGTAACGGCAGGAGGTAAGGTTGCAGTAGACCACCACGAGAGGGTGAGGGGATTTGGGCCAGTAGCTTTGTTCAAGCCTGGCTTAGCTAGAAGACTTGGTGGAGCATTTCCAGCAAGCCTAGCTAGGGGTAAGTTTTGCAAATGTCTGGCCTGTGTAACTAGGCTGTCCAACCAACCAAACAGACTCATCCTGCTATAGAGAAGCCTGGCTAGGGTATGCACCCAAAAAAACGCAACCTAACCAGCTCAATAAGCCCAGTTGGCCCAACCGACTACCCTTAAGCCTTAAGAGCCTTGTGTTTTCTGAACAGGGGAATTTGCTTTACAGATGAGGATCCAATGTCCCATAGTATTACCACCAAGTCAACTCATCTAAAGCAAAATGCATGCATGTACTAACACCTAAGGTGACTGAATACACCATACATGCAGTTTCTAGGTGACTGAATACATGCAGGTTGAAGAGACTAAGGTGACTTATTCAGTGGCTAGTTAGGAATTGTTGTCATTAGTTTGTAGGTTGTATCTCCAAGGATGCAAAGATAGGAATCCTTCCTGCAGCATATATGTGTGTTTGTATGCTTAAAAAAAACATCACTTGCCTGCCTAAAATTTGGTGAGATGCCCAGATGATATAACAATAGCATAACATCAAGCAGCTCTTCCTCTTTAAGTGCTTCGGATGAAGACTGAGTTGCCATTGGCATGCTTTCTAGATTGTGAAGTGCTTGGTATCCATATTCAATTTCTGATTGAGTACTTGTGCTAGGCTTGTCTTCGATCTCATCACTCAGACTTCTCCCACTGCACTCAGCAGGAACATGAGCAGGTCTTTCAGGCATGGGTTTACATGGACCTTTTGAAGTAGATGGTACATACTTAGCACTTTCTTTGTATCTTAGGCCAATAGTGGCATCCGTGATTGAGCAGCAACAAGGCTTCTGTACTGTAGTGTGTGTTATGTGTGTCTCTTCATCATTCATGCAGCCTTCGTCCCACTGCACTTCATCTTCCACATCATCAAATTGGTGATGCATCAAAATACTTGGTGCTCCACCAATTCTAGGAATTACGCTGTAATAGGCATCGTTCCTGAAAAGTAATTGTGTCGGAAACTTCCTCTTTCCACCTTTATGAAGAAATCCAGCCCCATTCCCACAGTTCACTTTAGAGGATGATGCAGATCCAGAAGAATCCATGGAAAATCCTTCAGACAACAAATGGAGGATTACGGTGTACAATGAAACAAGCACGGTATTGTTGAAAGTCCCACTGACACTCATCCTATGATCTCCACCTCTAGCTTTCAGTACCAAACTTTGTACAAAGGACCTAAATACAGAGCCTGGAGGCTGAGTGGGAGAAACTGGTGGAATAAAGCGTATCACCAAGCTGCAAAGCTCACGATGCATCTCCTCAATCTGCAAAGACAATTTAAAGTGTGTGAGTATATAACAAGATATCAGAGGCAGGCAGGAAGGTAGGGAGGGAGCTTCAGATATCTATAACCAATAGTATCTTAAAAGTAATTAAGTAAAAGGTCTTCAAAGATCAATCCCAAAAACAACAAAGAAAAGTATAGAAAATAAAAGATAGCAGAACTGCATAAGTTCACTACTGCAATAGCTGTCCAGTCGCAACAATGTGATTTACTAACAAAAACAAAGAACCCTAAACTAGGTCAACTGCAAACATCATGCTAAACAAACTTGAGAATGTGTAGCGTAGTGTGTCACCATGATTCTAGTCAGGAAAAAAGTAGAATAAGAATCATCAACCTGAAACATTATTTGATGCTAGCTTAAGCTCACAAAATAGCAGAAACTCGTGCTTTTTGTTGCTGTGGCAACATTATATATTAAATGAGCAGGAAGAAATAAAAACTTTTCTGTGCAACAAAGAATTCCTAATTATCATCAGGAGAAATAACAGCTGACAGCAAAATCCTCCAATAGGCAAGGAATATTTACCTTCTTGATTGCATCTGAGAGTGTTGTCGTCGTCAGTGTCATGCTAACCTCATCCTCTGAAGACCCAGGCCACCAAACAGATGGTACAAGGCACTGTAAATCATGCTTATTTGGTATCTTCCTTGTAAGAAACCCTTCGAATGAGAATGAAAAATCTTCTGAGTTCCACCACAGACGCATTAGATCCTTATGCCTAAGAAGGTGACAAACCAGTGCTAAAAATGGATATGACCCAGAATATGGGCATTCTGTCAACACAAGTGGTGCAACTTTGCACATGCAAGAAAGTGCCACAATGAGCTCCTGCAATAACGGGGTGCAACCTGGGAACTGAAGGAAAAGGTCGAGAATCTGATCAAGGCATGAGAGATCATGCGGCTCACGCGCCCTGAAAACATCTAAGAGAAGAGTGATCAATGAGCCCCAGGCAATATACTCAAGGCACCCTTGGCTCACTTCAATAGCACTGAAAAATTCTGCACATATCGCTTCTGAAATCGGTCGAAAGAGTTCTTGCAGTGGTGCGAACTTCTTGACCCTCCTCAGTTTCTCAAAGTATGCTGATTCAGATTTCTCCAGATTTTGAACTTCTAGCAATCGGAACAAACATCTAAGAAGATACGCCGCGAATGTCGAAGAGCGTGGTGGCAACTCCATTGGTTCGAACCCATCAACAGGATACCTGAATGGATGTGAGCCGAAATTCAGATGACAACGCTCACCTTCTGAGAGGGAGATTGCAGCATAGTAGCCCTTGCTTGGTTCCAAACTGCGGATTCCATCAAACGCAACACCAAGAGATGTCCCGTTCCTGTAAAAAGTGATCTCTCCTGCATCCAAGTTGATGCAGCAACCAATCACATCCCCTACTGCCCATGGCTGGCCGTATGGCTTTGGGTCATTGTTCCACTTAGTCACCCTTCGGCCATCAAATGAATATGAATCATCAGCATCACCAACACCTTTCTGGTCAGTGAAAGGACAAGAGAGAGTAGCCCATCCAAGCTGCTGGACTCCAGAAGTCTCCAGGGTCACTTCATACATCCACTTGCCCTTCCACACACAGGCATTAGCCCTAGCACTGCTGAATGGGGCAGAGCTCTCAACAAGTAATGGTCCCCTGACACTTCTGAACTTACCGCAAACGCTTGAATCATCAAGAACCACCTTGCGCTGCCCAGCACCTTTGTCCACAATCAAGACACTGCCATGATATCCACGGATACATTTGTCCCTGTCAAGATCAAATTTCCTAGCCTGATTCCTCAACACTGAGCGCACAAAGACCGCATCGATTGGTCCAGGGGGCCGGACCACTGACTTGTGAGGGAGATCAAGAATGTGCTCTATAGTCCTCTCAACAGCCTGGTGCCCGATCTCGTCATGATAGGACACCAAGTGTGTCTTCTGGGGGCTAATCTTAGCTTCATCTCGAGATAATAACACAGCCAGCCCAGGGGAGAAAGCACTCCTCCTATGGCTACAGCTTCCTTCTGCCATCAAGCTCAGGGGCGGCCTTAACGTGGAGCATGTGATTCAGTTGAACCCCCAATTTCTTTGGAGAATAAACCGCACCCGCAACCTTTTGGGCGGATTGATCCTGCACGCTGAACAAAAGGAATAACCTGATTAGGGGCGGGCCCGACATACGACATGGGTGTACGCATGTACACCCGATAATTTTTTGCAAGCAAAATCGAAGCTAGTGCTTTCGTTCAAAGAAAAAATCGAAGCTAGCAGGTACTAATATTTTGTAACTGGGTCAGATCCGAACACAGACAGCTTATACTAGGGTTTGGGGTCTCCGTTTCCAAAAGCGGGAAGCGAAGCGAAGGGCAAGGCATACCTGGTGGGCGCTCGTCGCCGGCGAAGACCCAATAGCGCCGCCGTTCGCCCAGTCGTCGCCGCCAGGTAAGGAAGAGCGAGAGAGGAGAGAGAGACAGAGAAGGGAACGGGGAAAGAAACAGAGATGAGAGGGAGGGAGGCCGGGAAGGGCGAAACCAAACCGGTGAACGCTCAGCAGGCGCAGGCAGCGAGCCGCGACGCGCTGTGACAGGCAGCCAGTCGCTGACTGTCTTTGCCGTTAGTATTTTCTTTCTTTCTTTCTTTACTCCTTATTTATTATTAGTCGTTCTATCTTTTTATTTTATACTAGTATATACTCATTCTGATCTTTTTAATGAAGTCGCCGGGCCTTTTTTTTGAAAGATCTAGTAGTTTTCTATTTTTATTTGTTTCTTGATTTCTTAATGAAAAGAAAAATCACAAATCAGAAGCAATTTATTTTCCCTGACCAATTAAATCGTCCTATTACTTTTAATTTTTATATTCCACAGGCATATTTGCATAGTAACCTAACTTGATAGTACTAGAATCTAGCTATCATTCTAATTTGACAAAAAAAATTACCGAGCTGTAATATTTAGAATTCCATTAATCAACAATGTGCGCGGATAAAACTACCGATCACTCTATTTTTCCACATCTTTCAATTGAAACCTCAGTTGAAATATCACACGCACTCTTCCATTCAGCTCTTGTCGCCCATTGGTGCCGGCATTATTGGGAAGTTTGGAGGGAATTAGAATTTCACCTTGGAAAAGTCACGAGGGAGATGAAGCGGAGAGAGAGAACAAAAAATCGTAGTATGTTAATAGACTTTTCTTGTATAATGCCTTTTCATTTAGGTCTTTTCTTTTGCAGAAAAATGTATAGCTCTATTTGTGGGCATGCTGTTGCTGCGTGTGATTCCCTCTAACAGTCAACTCCATTTTGCACACCGCATCTACGTTGATTTTGCCAGTTTTAGCGGTGATAGAAAGCCGACATCGACCTTTACCTTTTTCTATAAAAGTATTCTTTATCACCGTTGACCTTCTTTCCTTGTTAGGTTAGCCTTTGGTTCGCTTGAAATGTTAGGGCCAACGGTCAAGCAATCCAGTTTAAGTTCGGTTATTACCATATAATGTACTCACTCCGTCCTGAAATATAATGCATTCAACAGTTTAAAATTTGTCCCCAAATATAAGACATCATAGAAGTTTTTGGTAAGTACGCAATCAACTTAATTAAAGACTTGTCAAATATTGCACTTGTTAAAAAAAAAACTTACCCTTACTTATCATTGGCTAAGGGCATATGTGACATTTTCCCACCTCTTTAAGGAGTAGGTATGCAACAGTCGTCAAACATTTGAAAGTATTTAGGCAATGTAGGACGTCGTCAGCCTTTGATCATCTATTACTAGCTTTGCTGAACTATTGGAACAAAAAAAATCTCATGAACCCCATCGACATAGTTGCTTATAGGAGGTGAAGTTTAGTCCTTGTCTTGAATATATGGTACTTAGGAGGACTAAATATGAGCTGATTATAAAACTAATCAGCTCATTCATGAGATCAATATTTTAAATTTAATTAATCCATCATTAGCATCATAGTATCGAATCATTAGATTTAACAGATCCGTCTCGCAAATTAACCTCCGTCTGTACAATTAAATTGTATTTTATCTATAATTAATATTTTTAATTAGTATGCAAACATCTGATGTGACAGTGACTAAAGTTTAGTTCCCAAATGTCGTAGATGGAGAAATAGACACAGTAATTCAATTTTTGGGAGAGAGGGAGAGTGACATTTCTGAGCATGTATACCATCCATCATCATATCTTATGTGGCATAGAGAATATGCCTCTAAATCTCCCGTTAGAAAATACAGCATGGTAGGAGTATATATATCTAGTACTAGTAGTATGCTACAAAACCAGTCATTTTTATTTTCAATAATAAAGGACCAGTGGGGTCACAGATATCCCGCAAATCGGAAAGCGTCACACGAACGGCGTCGGTATCTCTACCCCTAAAAAGCCCGTAAGGGCAACGCCACCCTTGGTTCCGCCCGTTCGCCCGGCGGAACCATCGGCGTGTCACGCGCCGTCGATGAAGAACCGACGGCGATGCGGGACTCCCCTCCACACCCTCCCCCACTTGTCGCCGCCGCGCGGGACGACCCGGACCCGCCGTCACACCCGCGAATTCGTTGCCGCGCCATGAGGCCGCCGCAATCCGCCGCGAGCTAGGCGGGGCTCGCGAGGCGCGCCCACCATCGCACCCCGAAGCCGCCGGAGGAGGAAGAGGACGAGAACGTGGAGGAGAGCCGGAGAGGGAGGCGGCGCCGCACCACTTCCGGACGTCGTCGTTGTCACCATCCACGAGCTCCACGCCACGGTGACCTCGCGGATCCGCCACCACCGGCCGAGCTCGAGCTCTAGACCGCTGAGGAGGGCCTTTGCTTCGCGTCCCTCCTCTCGCTCGCGTCCATGTGGCGGCCTCTACTCCGCGGAGGAGCCATCGCGCCTCCTCACCTCCTCGCCCTTCGCGCCCAACACCACCTCTCCATCCTCGCCATCGCCAACCTCTCGCCGGATCCGAGCCGAGCGGAGGGGAGGCGGAGGAGCCGCTGCCGCTCCACCACGGCCGGTTGAGGAGGCAGCCGGCGCGTGCGAGCGAAGGGAGGCCACCGCGGGCAAGCCGACCATGGCGACCTCTGCCACGAGAAGAGCTAAGAGAAGCACCTTTGCCCAGATAAGATGCTGCTCCTCTGCACCTCGCATGGGAACTAGGGGAAAGGAGCAGAGAGATCGAGTGGTGGCACCACCGCGGCACCGCCTTCGAGACGGCATGCGGCGCAGCGGCAGTTGCTCGTCCGTGCGCTGTCGCGCCCCATCACGACTGCGAGTGGAGCTCACAACGGCCGCCCACCGTTCTCGCTCCTCCGAATCGCTTCAGAGGGCGAGCGTGACTCCGGGGATTGGGAATTTGGGAGATCATATAAGGTTCGGTGGGGGCCCACCATATGTGCTAGCTGCTGTAGAATTAGCAGGGGGTTGGCGTTATGGGCTAAATTTATATGTGTATATGAGTTAATTTTTACTTGGAATTCTTAACTTGTCACATATACGTTCATTTATGTTTGTGGTGTTTTCGGTTTGGTGGTTTCGTTTGTCATGTATCATTTTTATGTTATTAGTATTATTTTTGAGTAAAAATATTTTTCATTATTTTGAATCGATTTTATGCTTAACCCGTGCACGTTTGGTATTCACATAAGATTATTTGTTGCTTTGTTCAAATTTTGTATTAAAATTTGCGACTTAAATACTCTATCTATTTTATAATACTTTAAAGTACCCCCTCCGTCCCAAAATAAATGCAATTCTACGATTCAAAATTTGTCTCATAAAAGATGCAACTTCGATATACCAACCACAAAAGACGAGTCTCTGGAAGCTTTTCATATAAAAGACAACGCAATATCTAGATGTTTCTCACTAAAGACAAGGGGCAGTTTAGTAATTTTACACCCACTATGATTTGCGTGTCCAATCTAGAGAGTAATATTTATTCTACTCAAAATTTGTGTGCCCGTCGCAACGCACGGGCCTTCATCTAGTAGAAATAGAAAGGGCCTTCATCTAGTAGAAATAGAAAGAGGGAGCCTTTTTCCTCGTCCTCCACGTGCGACCGCGGTCGTCGGCCTTGTCCGAAAGCGCCCCGCCATCCACCACCATTGCATCAAGCGTTCCTGGCCGCGTGTCATCATCTCTTGTGCCGAACACGAGTACACAGCCGTCGCCGCGCAGACACGGTCTCGCTGCGATCCTACAGCGGCGAATGGATGCATGCTTTGATGGCCGCAGGACAAGCTGGGCTGCTTGTTTGGAGCTTTGCGGCAACTTGTTTTTTTTTTTTTGCTGCATTTGTATGCTGATACTACAAAAGAGAAAAAAAAGGAAGTCCTGATGAACCGTCTGGACTCCGACCGACCGAGCTCGCCGCCTGACAAGAGAGTTTTGAGCCGACTGCTAGCTTATCGCACACGAACAACCTGAACCAGCTAGGTAGCTTGTATAGTATACAAGTAGAACAAGGTGAGTTGAGATTGCCGACTTTTCTATTTTCTGTAACAAAAAAAATGACGCTGCCGTTTGCGACACAACGACGAAGTAGTTTGTACGTAGACCACACATGATCTCACCCTAAAACCTTGGTTTTTTTCACCGTGCACATACATCTATCTCCTCGCTCGCAGCCGCAGGTGTTGCTGTTACGAAAGGGGACGGCGAACTGATTCGCCGCATGTAGCGCGTGCAGGCAGCCACGCACAGCACAGGGAGGTGGGCAACGAAAGCGTGGAAACCTATTCCGGACGGGGGGTAGGAAAGAGACGGAATTGAAGGTGCTTCGTAGTCGTTCGGGAGAAGACGTAGCCTACCCGCACACGATTCGTCGATTTATTATTATATTTTCGCGTGCACGATGGACGAACGGAACGGGAGAAGGATTGATAATCACTGCTTTACTTTACTAGCAATTATGTTCGTGCTTCGCAACGAGACAAAATAGAGTTAAATACACCATGGGTTAATGAACTTGCAGCGTTGTGATTAGAGATGGCAATGGGTACCCGAAACCCGAGTACCCGACGGGTTTTACCCGATAAGGAGGTGGGTACGGAAGGAACGCGCACTGCCGCAGACGTTATTGGGCAAAATCTCATACCCATTGGGTATGCGGAATGCGGGTGTGGGTGTAGACTACCCATACCCGTCTACCCGCGGGTAAGAAAAACCCGCATAAATAATAGCCACCCTAAGTCATTTTAGCTCATATGGTGCATGAATTTGGCCTATATATTGGTGCTAATGTGTGTTACTCTATTAGCTTGTTGCAATGATATGGTTATATCAATATTTATAATTTGTAACTTACTAAAAAGTTGGAATTATTTATTATTTTTGTGTGATGAAGTCCGATTATTTATGCAATTCTCGGGTATGTTGTCGGGTACGGGTTACCCGTCGGGTAGAATTTACCCGACGGGTACGGGTATGGAATTATTTTCCTACCCGTGTGCATTCGCGGGTAACCCGACGGGTAAAATTTAGTCCTAACGGGTACGGGTACGGGTGGGCACTACCCATCGGGTATGTGCCCGTTGCCATCGTGAGTTGTGATCTATAAACTTGAAAATCAGATATCTAGCCCTTCGAACTTGCAAACTCGTTCACCTCAGTTCAAACCCGATTTTGTACGGTGGTTTTGCATGGGTACTGCAGCATTGCTGATGTCAGCAGTGACATCAACACTCCTATTTAATTTGTGAAATTGATATATTTTTATTCAGAGCTCCAAATATAGCAAATAATATATCAATTTCTATCGTCTCGATAAGCTCTTTGCAATGGTGTACTTCATTTTGTTATTTGAGATAATTTATTTCGTGTAAAATTAAATATTTTTATAAAATGAGTGATATTTTATTCTCACTTGCAACCAGATATATATGTGGCCATGATTAAGTCCTGGACTGAAATTGATTAAGATTTAAGACCTGGATGTGCCCATTTTTATTGTCATGATTCAGAAATAAAAAAGAAAAGTGTAACCAAAATTGATTAAGATTTAAGGTCTGGATGCGCGTAAAGCTAGGGTTTTATACCAACCAACCCGACCGTGTTATCATCCCATCTAACCATCCTCGGAATAAAGAAACGATGCGAAACAAAAATAGCTGGCTGCATCAGTTCTATTCTTGGTGATCGACATGTGGTGTGTCGTCGTCCAAACCTCCATGAGGACCAAAGGACATGTACTTTTGCACATGTGCAATGCAGTAGAGAGACGTATGCTGAATCGATCGATCCCTTCCTCTCCGGTGACGTTGGCCAAGAAATTGGCGAGGGGTTGGTTGGTAAAACCCTAGCTTTACGCGCGTCCACGTCTTAAATCTTAATCAATTTCAGTTGTACCTTTCTTCTTTTTTTGAATCATGACAATAAAACCGGCAATATATATCCGGAACTTAATCATGACCACATATATATTTGATTGTAAGTGAGAATAAAATATCACTCGTTTTATAGAAATATTAAATTTTGCACGAAATAAAATTATCTCAAATAACAAAACATATCACACTATTGTAATTGACGAACTATTGTAAAGAGCTCGTCAAGACGATCAAAATTGATATATTATTTGCTATATTTAGAGCTCCGAATAAAAGATATTAATTTCATAAATTAAATAGGAGTGCTGATGTCATCACTGACATCAGCAACGCTACAGAGCCCATTCAAAACCACCATGCAAACCATGCAAAATCTGATTGGACCTGGGGTGAACAGGTTTGCAAGTTCGAGGGGTTGGATGTCCGGTTTTCAAGTTCATGGACCTATTTGACAAAGCGTTGCAAGTTCATGTACCAGTGTATTTAATTCGAGAAAATATTACGCACCTTGATGTCGGCCGCTCCCGCTGCCCTCTGAGGACCATGTGTGGTTCGAGTACCGGTAGATGGTCGCTTCCTTGTGTGATGAGTGATTGACAACGTTGTGTGGACTGATTCTTGGCTAAGTATTGCACGTGCAGGTTGCGGCTTGACTGGTGTTGGTGCAGGTGAAGAACAAACGCGAAAGGTCGTTGCCGGTGAGGCCTCCAGGTGTGGAGAAGACAAGTAGGCTTCGTTCGAGGGACCCGGTGGCCAGCGGGGTCAAGTGCGGGCCGCATGGTGGCATGAACAGCAAGATGAAGTCGTGGACGGTTTCTTGGTTGAGCCTCAAAACCAAGGTCGAGCCGGGACTACATGGGAGCCAAGTCATGAGTGGAGATTGGCGGAGGCTACACCGAGTTCGCGGGGTTTCGGTGGTTCACCGAGAAAACCACCGGGTTCCTTGGTTGATCCACAAAGCCAATACCGAAGAACCGAAGACAGAGCCGCTGCTAGCCGCGCGCACCGGCTCGACCGGGGTGGGTCCGGCCGGTGGGGACCGGCCCGGCCGGTGAGGAGCACCGGCTCGGCGGTGTGCGACGACGCGGTCCGAATCTTCGAAGCGGAGGACACACGTCGGGATCGCATGGCTTGCGTCGAGGCTACGCAGGGTGCGGTCGTTGGGCATCCGTCCGATGGTGAAGACATCAAGAATTCCAAATCCGCCCTTGAGGGGCTTGTATCCCTAGTTGTTAGAGAAGGGCATTTTAGACATTCGGTTGCCTCCATATAACCCAAGAGGTGAGAGGATGGCAGCCAACTCTTGGAACCCTAGCTCATTTGTTTTCCTATTTTCCACCTATTTTCCTTAGGCTTTCCTTAGGACTAGCAAGAGAGCTTCACGGAGAGATCTTGTTGAGAGGGATGGATGATCGGGCGGCTTGCTAGACCTTGTACGAACCTTTGTTTCATGTATAGATGATTCGGCGTGGTTCTTCAAGGTTTGGATGTGTTTTCCCCGGTTGTTCTTGGTGGTGATTTTCGGAGCCCTTTCTCGGTGATCTCTTTGGGTTGTTTTCGGGACTTTTCTCTTGGGGATTTGGTGGGGGAAATTTGTGGGAACCCTTCGTGGTTCTTTGGGCTGTGATTCCCCTCCCAAATCCGTGAGTAAAAGTGCTCGATTTTGGGGTTTCTTGAGTTCTTGGGTTGGAAGTGCTTTCGGTGGGATTTCTTCGATTCCTCCTTTTTGGACGAGATTTGGTGGGATTAAACTTGGCTATGGACTCCTCATGAGGTGTTCCTGATATCCCCAAAGTCTTGTTCAAGTCCGTGGAGTGATTCGGGAGATCGAGATTTGGTTTTGAGGGAGTTGACCCGCGGGTCTTGTTCATCCCGAGTCGCCTGAGCTACACCGGTCTGACCGGTGTTCTTGACCGGTCTGACCGGTGCGAGCTCTTGTGGGATTTTGCTTGGGTGAACGTCTTGGTGTGTTCGTTGTTGTCCCGTGTTGCTGCTGTTTCGAGTTTGGGTCTGTTTGGTGGTCGGTTGGCCTGTTTGGTATCTTGGGGGCTTTCAGGCTGCCATCGGTCTGACCGGTGTGTCTCACCGGTCTGACCGGTGTAGAGCCACTTAGTGGAAGTTGCTCAGTTTCACCAGCAGGGACCGGTCTGACCGGTGGTGCTCACCGGTCTGACCGGTGTGGGTCTGTAGGCTCGAGGTTTGGTTTTTCCGCTGTGTTTCTCGGGTCGGAAGGTGGTGTGTTGGTTCCTAGGTCCAGTGGCACTCCAGTGGCTATGTGGGCTTGACCAACCTTGGTAGTGAGTCGGAGACGTGTGTTGGAAGCCGTGTTCATCTTGTTGGAGTTTCCATCTCCTTCAAGAAGAATTTTTATCGGCTCCCATTCACTCCCCCTCTCTGGTTCGCCGTATCGGTCCTTCACCCTCGCACCTCTCTGACTCTATTGTCATCCCCATCTCACCATTCACCAACCTCGTGTGCCATCGTTTGCGCCTCTCGATCCTCACTGTGGTCTGCTCGACTGCGTCTTCGTTTGCATCGTGCATGTGCCACTCTTGCCTCACTAATGTCATTCGCACTGCCATACTTGTCCTTATCTGCCAAAATCGTGCCATCATTCCTGTGACAATCCCATCCGAGATAATTTTGTATTATCGCCTAAACCACTCTATTTGGTTATTAAGTGATAATAAAGAATCATCCCGTTGAGTGTTGCTGGGTTTACGCCCGGTAAATCACTTGAAAACACAGAGAGGATCGAACGTATGCATTAAAACTCCCACGAAGGAGAGTCAGAGTGCCTTACAAAATAATACCAATTTCCCCGTAGGGTTCATTATTACAAACCATGGTTCTTGACATGAAAGTAAAAGTTTCAGAGTTTATTAAAACAACGGAAATACTAATAGAGATACGACACGACATCACAAGAGGCCATCTGTGATGCCATCATTCGGCGTCATCATCCACTCGTTCCAGCTCCCTGACGAGTGGAATCTCACCAGGCCAAACCACTTCACCTGAAAGCAACAATTAAAGCAAGGCTGAGTATATACTCAGCAAGACTTACCCGACAAAAGTTACCTCTAGGCATGTAGGGCTTTTGGTTGGTGGTTTTGTTTTGCCAAAAAGCAACTAGGATCATGGATCCTTACTTTCAATATTTTAGCTCAGATTCTAGTAGATTTACCATTCTATAATGAGCAACTAGTGCAATCAAGAATTGTACAATACAATTAATTCACGGAGAAGGATTCACATAGTTCCATCATTAAGGGATATCATGGCCGGTTGATTAAGCAGTCTCGGATAACGGTGAGAGGCCGACAATCGATTGATTCAAAACCTTGCAAGGTAGACCTAAACACACAGAGCGGTGCCCCAACAGAGCCGACACCGACCAAGCGGTTCCCATCGATCCTCGGTTCGGGATAGATATTATAGTCCCGGGTACAAGGCTACCAGGTATGCCCCCACTCAGTACATCCAGCCTCACACAAGTACCCCCCCTCCCGGTAATGAGCCGGGCAGGTGAATGCTCGAGATTAGTAATGGAAAATCCCTTGCCGCCTCACTTAGGTACTAGGCTTACCGGTCCCATTGCCGATAAGTGCTTAGTACGTTCGAAAGCTTAGCCCCTGAAGCCACTGAACCAGAGCCCAAATCCCATGCACTTACCACATGATCAATCCATTTATAAATAGGGTAATTCCATAAAGGAGATCCTATTCTCGCGAGTGACGAACATTACTCGACTTGTACCGGGTCCTTAGAGCATAGCAACTAACGACCTATCAACTAGTAAAAGAACATAGGCACCTAGGGATCATGCAACTAGGGTTTCATTCAACTCCTGAACGTAAATGCACATAGAATAACAAGGATAGTTGCATAATTTCATAAATCATGGGTTAATGATAAAACGGGGCTTGCCTTCATTGGCAAACCTGGCCTTTGGCCCTTCTGGACTTTGGTCCAGGTCTTGCTCTACAGCGACGTAGTGCACGTCTCCTCCGGCTCCCTCGTCCTCGTCAGCTGCCACAAGTGTGTAGCTGCCGTCAGGGACTTCTACACGAAGGATGCAAATGCGAGACTTAATTGACAATTTGATTTAATTCATTACAAAACAACACATGACAACCACGGGGTGCATGGTTGACCACATTCACCTAGATAATAATACATTCAACATACTCTTGCTATAAAGGAAAAATATGTGATGCCTTATTATCTAACATTTTTAATAGTGACTGTGTACATATATATACAAGTAATTTAATGTAATTATCACAAACAACAAAAGGGTTGCTTACAAACTTTTTAGCAAGTTCCACAACACTAACACAAGGTCCTTAGGTGTGGAGTGTGATTTTCCCATTTAATTTCATTATTAAACCTACAATGGCTTCTCCATTTTATTTACAAAATAAATTATAAAACACCATGAGTGGTGTTCCCTGAGCTCATTAAGTCTAAAACAAGCCACTGATCACACATGCACACTTACTTAAGCTATGAAAATAAATATATCAAATATAACATTTCTATTTACCACAATCAAGATAAATTCATATAAAAATAAATAAAGCGCATATGGACCCAAACTTTCTCTCACTGCTTCTCTTGTCCAAAACAAGGCTAGACATCCAACATATTCATCTAGGGCTATTATAGAACTGGAGATATACAGGTACTTATAAAACTAGGCATAAATAAAGAATATTTTTTTGGCAGAGATAAAATCATGGTAAATCCACCAGAGGTGTATTTCAGCATAAAAAGACCATAGCCAAAAGTTGGGCTCAAAAATAAATTTATTTTAAGCTATAAAATTCATCTAGGCAGATTCATCAATAACACAAGATAAATCATATAAAAATATTTACTCAGTAACTTTCTGCAAATTTTGGTGTGGTGACTAAACATGGCATGAAGCACAACATATCCAAGAATCAGTTCAAGAACACATGTAGATTTGACAGTACAACAGATCTAGGGTAAATAGATTTCAATTTTTTATGCAAAACTATCACACAAAAGTATGTACAACCTTTACAAAAGTTGTAGTACTCTTCACAAGAAAATAGGCAAAATTAGTTTCACATTTTTCTGATTTTCTGTGAATTTCTATGTAATTTACAAGTTGCAGGCAAAACACAAAGAAAATGAAGAATCTATTTGTAAAAGGGTCCCTGGAACTTTTGGATCTTCACAAAGGTGCCCTTAACTCTAACAACCAAGCCCTCAGGGGGAAAACTCCTTCACAGAACAGCCCCCAATAGCGTAGGGGAGTTCGCCGCCGGCGATGTGGGCCCGAGGCTGGTCAACAAATGGCTACTGTGCGATTGGACTCACTAGCACTTGATTGACGTGCTTGGCTCGGCCGGAGGGGTCGCCGGCGAGCGGCGGCGGCGCGACCGCGGGGTTTCGGACTCCGACGAGGACAGGGGCGGTGCAAACCAATGCACGGCACCGGAGGCTCCACTAGGGGCTAGAGGAGATGCTGAGGAGGTCAAGTGGTTCGGGGCGCAAGCCGAGGGCGGAGCTCACCGTGGGGATGCCAATGGCGGGCGACGGAAGCCACGGGAGCGGTGGTAGCGCGTGCTCCTGCGCGAGAGGAGGGGAGGCGGCCTTATATAGGTGTTGATGCCTTGGGGAGGGGGTCACGACCAGCGCCTACACAGTGGGTCGCGGTATGAGCGGTGGGGGCGGCGGCGACGTGCGCGCGCGCACCGCCATGGCGGGAAGGCGGCAAGGCCGGCCGGCCGCATGGGGATGTGCCGCGTGGCACCGGCCAAGGGCCCGTCCCGCGTCACGCACGGGAACACCCCGCGCCGCGCTCGGTCCCACCGGCGCGGGCCGGTCTCGGCGTGCGGTACGGCGTAGTACAGCAGTGGCCGACGTGGCGCCGACGACAAGCCGCAGGCGACGTCGCGCGCGTGGGCGCGGCTACACCGTTTGAAATTCAACTTAGCCTTGTTTGAATAGACTAAACTCGAGATTTCGCTACAGAAGTGGACCAAGGCATAAATAGCAAAGTTGTAGATCTCTTACCCCTCTACAACTTCTACAAAGGGCGTATGGGGTTTTTCTCGACCATTTGCGCACAATTTGCATGCCAACATCGTTGTTTTCTGGGCGCCAGTGAACAGTGTTAGCTGGCATTGACCAAGCTTTTTCACACACTTGCACTTTAAATCTCAAATGCCACTCAACATGAAAGTTGTGTCCCACAACAAACTGCACAACTTTTATATTGGGAGAATTTGAAGTGTTTAGGTGAAATTTGGAGAACGCGACAAAAGTTCTCGGTGACACCGGAGGGTCAAAGGGTTGTTAGGGGGTTTTGACTAGGGTTTTGACCAACCTGACCAATGGTTGACCAATAAGAGTCATTAGGGGTTGTTGGTGATGTTTTCGAGGTCATGACCAGGTTGACCGTCGTTTGACCAAAGTCAACCCGTTTGACTAGAGCATTAGGGTTAAAGTAAAGACCCGAATGAAAACATGGGGCGTCACAATTCCCACCACCTTGGTCTCACCGTCGCACCTGCGTCACCTCGACCTCACTCGCTCACCATCGTCTGCCTCGGTCTCGCCATCACTTGCTACCCCCACACCTTCCCGACCACGTCGCCGTTCTCATTGCACTCTTGACATCCTAACCTCGCATGTCTTTATTCATGCCTCCCAAATCTCACCGTTGTCTGCTCGATCTTGCCTTCCCCGACCGCGTCATTGTTCGCATTGTGCATACACCATACCCTGACCACGCTCGTTGTTGTCTGCTCCATCATCTTGGCCTCGTTGTACCCCTGCAACACCCAATCCGCCCATTGTGTTCTTTGCAAACTAACCATATCTTTTACCATGGTACAAAAGAAATATGGTGATGGTGGATATCCTATAGGTTAATAATAAACTCAAATCTATTTTTTATATATTTACAAATGAATCAGTGCTGAAGTGGAGGTACAGAGGTCAAAGGATAAGCGCATGTTTGATTGTGCCCCATCTAACCTTACCAAATTCGGATCATGCCAAGGTCATAAGGACCGCCAAATTGTTGGCAACATTACGTTTGGATTGTAGCCTTGCCAAAATTTGCCAAGCCAATTTTACTTAACATGGTATGTGAGGCCTACATGTTATTGTTTTTATACCTCAAAAAATATAGTCATGTAACCTCTTGTTTTGTAGATTTAATTACCAAAAATATTAATATGCAAACTGATTCAAGACTAGATGAGTCATTTGCGAGATATTAACATATGAATCTCATCTAGCATTCTTGGTTCACGTGCACTCTCTAGTTACTACTCCTCTTATCTCTTCCTTCCACAACTGACCTAAACTCATCTACTATTTTACTCCCAAGCTGTTTTTTCTCGGTTAGTGGGCAGGGCGGCCGCTTTTCTTCGGGTCTGACGCCAACGAAAATATCGGACACGCCGAGTTCCTCATCTGCATCAGTGGCAGCATATGGTGGACCCCAGGCAACAGACCTTATAACCAGACATCTCTTTTTTCTCCATCTCTTTTTTCTCCATCTATTTTCTTTTTTCATTTCCGCTACTCTCTCTGGAGACGGAGCACCCAAGGTGACTGTAGAAGCTCTCCCTCGGTCATGGCGGCGCGAGGATGCTGAAGCAGCGAGTAGCACCCTGACAGCTCGTGACGGAGCAGCTCCAGGGACGGCGCAGGCACGACGACGATGGGAGAAGCTCCAACCCCAAGTTGCCCCTCGCAGGTGTGTGGCGTCTTGCAGCTCAGCAGAGCGGTGCGAGGGGAAGCGTCAATACACAACGACGAGGGCCCCTCCTGGTGCAGGAGCCATGCTGGCCACGGAGCTCGCCGCCGATGCGAGCTGCTCCTCCCCCCAGCCAGGGGTGACGCGACCGAGGGGGCTGTAAAGCTCGCCGACGACGTAGGGAGAGGGGATCGTGAACTACTCCCCCACGATCTGGGATAAGCTACGTCGGCTGCCAGGGCATCGCCGAGCGCAGAAGAGGGCGCGCGGGCTGCATGTCACCGAGTACGGAGGAGGGGGTGTTGGGCGCGGTCGGGGGTGAGCTATGCAGGCCGCGCGCTCCCCAGCAGTTGCGGAGGCGAGCCGCGCCGTGTCGCAAACTGCTCCGAAGTGAGGATGTCAGGTTTGAAGCCTATGTTGCAAGCGAATGTCTGACGTGTTTCAGTTGTTTGAAAAAAATGTTGCAAGTATTTCATGATGATGTTGCTAAAGTAGATCTTGATGTTGCGATGTTGCATATGTGCCTCGCGCGCGTTACAAGTGTGTTATCTGAATGTTGGATTTTTCATAAAGACATTAGCTCGCCATCAGCAGCCTGCCCCCTGGCCAAGGCCGCAGTCGAATGCGAGGCATTCGAGCTCGCCGGCCGACCACTACTTCCCCACGCTGGCCGCGAAGAACCTGCCTCCTCCTATTTTTTGATTTTTTTACGTTACAGATGTTGTAATCAGCCGTCTTCACGATATAATCGTTTCTCGTTTATGTTGCAAATCATTGCGCACATGTTGCATTCGTGTTCTTGACATATTGCAAGTGTCCCATGCGAATGTTTCAAAATTAGGTCTAAATTTTTCGATGTTGCAACCATTAATTTTCGATGTTGCAGATGCTGAGTGTCGATGTTGCAGACATGTGTTGTTGGGTGTTGCAAATATTATTTTTCAATGTTGCAGACGTTGCGTTTCAATGTTGCGGACATGTGGTGTTGGGTGTTGTGTTGAGGAAGGGAGAAGAGGTTCCTGATGTTGAATGTTGCACGCAACACGGGTCGCAACATGGTCGCAACATGGGAGAGGAGAGAAGAAAGACCCCTCACATTGGATGTTTCAAGCAATCGCGTTCGCAACATTTTCATAACACGTTCGCAACACACTCGCAACTTTTACCCAGTAGTCTTTAGATTTAATGGCTGACGATTGGGAACCTAAGATCTAACGGTCACGGACCCGTCCGACGCTAGCGCCCGAATCGGACGTCCGGGCGCTAGCAGTGCCGTTGTTTTTTATTTGGCCAGTTGTCCACCGGAGAGGCAAACTATTTGGTTGAGCTGTTGACTTTTAGCAAAATTAATTGTTAGATACATTGCCAATTTTAACTTTTGTTCGCGCCTGCCCGGACGGAATGTAACTTGAAAATCAACGTTGTTGCGCGTGTCACAGCTGCTGCTGCATCAGGCTGGCTCCATATACGTATCTGCTCCGTGTCGCGCGTGCAACGACCCCGGATTTTCGGTGAGGAAAACCCGAGTCCCCGTACCTTTGCGATAGTCCCGGATCAATAGCTATCGCGTACGGATCTCATCACGAAGGTAAATCACATCCGTACATCGCATCACACAAATATTAGTACATAATTTATTACATGTCCAAAATGGAGTACAACGTTACAAGCCTCGAGGCTGAATCAGAGTAAAATTCTACGCGGCGGTAGCTAACTTCTCGGAAGGGTCTCCATCTTCGATCTTCACGCCCACGAGCACCCTTGAGCGAAGCGACGTATCCCTCGGCCGTACCATCCGTCACCGTTGATGTCGAAGTCGAACTCGTAGCTCGCACACTCAAAGTCTATCCCCAAGGAGTGGGATAGGTTCACGTCACCGACCGTATGCGGCTTTAAGTGGCCTATCTTCTAAAGGGTAAGAAAAGAGGCAAGGTAGAAGCTCGGGTTTCCTATGCAAATCGCAAAGAAAGCATAAACAGTAAATCATCTCCATATAGGTCCCAATCCAATCTCTCAGACACAGCTCGGAACCACCTGGTACCCCAGGGTCCCGTCTCCACAACCTATCTCCATCTAGGGTCGATGCGAGAACTTCCTCTCCTCGCACCTCAATGATTACAATCGGATCGACGAGGTAGAGGGAGCCACTCTCCTCTAGCCGACTGCAACCACGGCTCACCACACTCTCAACTACAGGGGGAGGTAGAAATCCCAAAACATGAGGAACGAACATGTCTTCAAGGTTTGTCCATGACCGAGGACGCGGCTATACGTATAGATCAAAACTCGCGGAGCGTGTACACCGTACCCGGCTCGGGATGGTACCCGATGGTGATCGCCCAACCGAGCCCATCCTACCGTGCGAACTCTCGGTAGTTTCGGTCCCATCCCGCATCCGGCCCTCAAAACGAATCCCCCCTCGAAGGAATCGCACCGGACCGTGAAATGCTCCCGTGTGGCCACACGGGAGACGCTCTGAGAGGGTGGTCTCACCTCCACCGCTCCCCCACAGATACCCTCTATCCTTCCTAAGCAGGTATGGTTCCGCACTTGCCGAGCTCAACTCGGCCCTATCCCCACTCTCGGCGAGGTGGTGTGTACGAAGGTCCTATCGACAAGTTGATCCACTCGCTTTCAGACCGGGGCAAGCTCATGTCCTCCATCCGCAAGTAAAACCCCAACACCTAGGCTCCGAAAACCGTCAAAGCAGGAATACACTGAGGAGTGCATTCCTATCCCCGATCCCAGATCGGTTGTCTCGAGCTCACCCCCGCCAAAGTACCCAAAACGCCTTCTCCCGCCGGTTTTACCCCACTCACGCCAAGAACCACTATCCCCATCCCAAACACATGCATCGCGAAGCTCAGCGCATATACACGCTTATATACACATATATAGTAGTAGGACAATCAAGGACGGGATAAATAAAGAAGGCGAATGCAAGGTTCATCATCATGCGTATAAAGTAAAGCGCTAGCATTCTACATAGCAATGCCTAATAGGTATTTCGGAATCGGTCGGGCGTGAACACCGTGTGCGAGTAGCCGTCGGTGACGTAGTCGCCGTTGTAGTCGATCTCCGAGCTCGGCCTCCCGGCTCCAAATGTTCCTATTATCGCGCATTTAAAATAAAGGCGGGTCCTATTGCAATTAACTCCAAATGAACAACAAATAAAGAGCCAAAAGAGAGCGAACACTAGCCTAACACGGAGTTTATAATTTTAGAAGAGCTTTGGAAAAGGTTTCACAATTTTCGAGTTGAAATGAGTTTTCTAAGATTTTCCAAAGATAAAATAGATTTCGAAATTAAAATACGCATATACAATCCACTTAAATATAAGCTAACTACGGCGGGCTCAAAAGGGCTCTAAGCTATCTACGAGTCGGCTGCAAGCTAGCTCTTCAAGCTCACATGGCTGCCACATAGGTAGCTATAAGCTGACCCATGCACAAGTGGCTGCCCAATGGTTGAAGGTGTGGCTGGCACAAACGATCTCGGTCGGATCTGCTGCGGCTCGCAGCTGAGCGGCGGAGGTGTGGTGCTTTTGTGGTTGGTCGACCGCATTAGATCCAATAGGATCCACTACGGTGACGAAGGCGTGTGGGCGCGGGTGTGCAACTATTTCCTACGGGGCTGCGGCGTGGGCGACGGGTGCTCGATGGTAAGTCCCGCAGGGGCGACGGGTGGAAAGGGGCTCGTCGGCGGCGAGGTTGGTCGGTGACTCGACCTCACGCGACTCGACGCGGTTCTCGGCACACCTAGGGGTCCATCTAAGCAAAGAAAAGGGTTGCCTTGGTCGGAAACTCGGCACGACGGTGACGGGAGAGCGGCTTGGCGCGCGGTGCAAAGCGGAAGGTTTCGGCGACGAGGCTAGGGTGGTCGGCGTCGATTAGGTTGTATGCGCTCGCGTGCCACGAGAGCGAACGCGTACACGAGTTGGTTCGGCGCTCGCGCGCCTCGGTAGAAATGATGCTCTTGATGACGGGGTTCGGTTATGACGAGGCCGAGTGACGGTCGGGTTCGGCTCACACGCGTGAGCGTGTTCCCCGGACTCGAGCAAGAAGAGCAAGGGCGACGGCTTGGTCGAGCTCATGCACTAGCGTGCGTCCGTGAGACGAAGCTCCGGACGAGCACGGCGGTGCGAAGGTAAACGGCTTGGTGCGGCTCGAGCTCCGCGGCGTCGCGGCCCGGGGTGTCCGCGGCGGCGTGGCGGCTCGCTTGCGAGGACGTGCGTGCATGTGAACATGCACATGCACCGCTTGGACGGAGAAGAGCGGGGCTCGGCTCCCACGGGTGCGGGTGTACGTGAGCGAACGTCGGCGGCGAAAGAGATCGGCCGGCGCGGACAAGGTCGGGCGGCGAGGTTCGATAAGGGAGGCGCGAACGCCTCGACACATGCTAGGTCGCATCTTTGCTTTGCTTGAATGCGGAGAAGAAGCGTGCGCGGTGGTGAGCATTGGCCGGCCAAAGGCGGCATCCATGTCCTCACCCGAGCACGCGAGCAAGAAGGTGGCTTGGCCACGGCGGCGAGCTCCGCGGTGGCACACCGGGGTGTTCGCCTACGTGCGTACGTGTGGACGAAAGACGTTCTCGGCGGCGAGGTGAAGTAGAGCGACGAGGTGGTCGCGATCTGGATGCTTTGGTTTCGTTCGAGGTGTGCAAGGTGACGACTGGGTTGGCGCGGGTGAGTGCCGGTGGCTCGGCCACGACGGCGATAGCAAGAAGGACGGCGACGCAGTCGCGACAAGGGCAAAGCCCCGGGCGACGAAGACGGCTCGGCGGCGCGGTTCCTCGCGCAGCGTCGACGTCCCTCACACGGGCACGTGTGCGCACGGTTAGACAAGGCAAGACACTGAGCATGAAAAGAGATGCTAGGGCACCGATAGGGTAGAGAGAAGAGCGGTCTTGTCCAGCGTCAACCCTCGGTGACGAGGTCGCGGGTCGGACGGGGAGACGAGAGATCCCCGGCGGTGGACAAGGCGAGACGGCAGAACGAGAGGTGAAAGTGCCAGCATGCGAATCATAGCATCAACGGCTCACCCGACAAGCACAAGGGCGTGGTACGGGCGACACGCGCGTTGTGCAGCCGTGAGACTAGGTGTAGCGCGGTGAAGTGGAGCGTCACGACGACAAGGACTAGGGTGTCCATGCTGGCGTGGTCGCTCTCCCGCGCGCGTGCGTGCGGGCGTGTGCACTCGTTCGGCTAGGGAGGCGAGCCTCACCCCGGCGGGCGTGCATACATTGGTTGGACAAGGAGAGCGAGAGGGGTTCGACTCCTCCGGTGTACGTGTTTGCATTTGTGCGAACGTCGGCGGCGTGGCCACGGGGGCGACACAAAACCGAAGGCACGTGCACGACGACGACGACACGGAGACGAGAGCTCAACGAGCGGATTTAGGCGAGGCGGTGTTCGGGGTTGAAGTGGCCGAAAGGTCCGAACTTGGGGTCGATGGCTCGACGGACACACGTGCGCCGGTGCGTTGGGGTTCGCGGCGACGTCACAGCGGAACGTCGAACACAGTCACAGATAGGTGAAGCGGGGCTCGGCCCCTCGGTTGCATGTGTTTGTGTACGTGCCGAACGCCGATGGCTCGGCCATGGCAGCGACATGAAATTGACGGCACGCACTAGGCAAGGGAACAGAGAACGGGGAAAACGGCGAGGAACGGCCGGCGGCGTTGGTTGGGGACATACGCCGGCGAACGACCTCGCGTGTGCGTGAGTGCGCGTGCACGGGGTTCGGCCGGGAATGACGGGGCCTCGACCGGTGTTGGCTTGTGCTTGGTAAAGGTCGGCGGCACGGCCGTGGCGATGGCACAACGCCAACAACATGTGCACAACCGGGGACATAAGCGGGGGTGACGGCAAGCGGGGAAGTGCGCACGACGAGGGTCCGTGCTCGCACAACTCCCCGGCCCAAAAAGGCAGGGGCCTTCGCTCGACGGTGGCGTGCTCGAGTGTGGGTGCCGACGGCGGCGGCCGAACTCGGCGTGCGCTCGTCGGAACAAAGGTACGACACAATTGCGGGGCAAGGGAGCGCGCGCGCGCGGCGGCGGCGGCACCGCAAATCGACCGGCTCGGCTCGATGACCAGGGCTCTCAAGCGACGGCGGGTCCGCGCGGTGGCGCGAGCGGGCGGCGGGCAACACACAATCCGGCGAGCTCACAAGGCTCGGTCCATCCTCGGCTCGATGGCGGGTTCACATCAAGGTGAAGGGGGTTTCTCACCTCGCGTTCCGGACACGGCGGCGAGGCGGCGCGGCGGAGTAGAGGAAGAAGACCGGGGCTCGGCTGCTTTGCCGGGGAGAAGCGGGCGGCGCGGTCCATGGCTTCCACATCGGCGTCCCCCTTGTGCGGCGGCCCCGCGCCTTGGCGTCCCGGCGAGGCGGCGAACGGCTCGGTGAAGAGGAAGCGGGGGGGTTCGGCTCGGCGACGTTGGGCCCGGCGGCGTGGCGACGTCCGGCTTCGGGCGGCGGCGGCCTTCTTGGTCGGCGGCGTGGCGGTGCGGCCGGGCGGCGACATGGCGGTCCGCCGGCGCGGCGGCCTCGGCTCCTCCACGGCGGCGCGGCGGTGCGGCCCCTCCTCTCCTCCTTCTCTTCTTCTTCTCCCCCCGGTCCTTTCTTTTTCCTCCCGAATCGGCGGCTCGGGCGGGGGCATGGCGCTCGCGGCTTGCGCCTCGGACCGGCGCCGACGCGGCGGTTCCACGGGGCGGCGACCTCGACCCTCCCGTGGGCGGCCTCTAGTCCCTCCTCCCCCAACTCCTCCCTCTCCCCCTCTCCTCCTCTCTCCTCGCGGTGGACAGGGAGGACTCCATGGGGGCGGCGGCGCGCACGCGACAGAAGGTGCAGCTGGGGCGGCTTTAAATGGGGGCGGCGCCCTAGGGTTTGGGGAGAGCGGACGGCGAGGATTCCATTCGGGGGCGCGTGGAGGTCATCGGTGCGCCGGCACGGCAGGGAGGCCATGGCCGGCGTCGGCCATGGGGTCGGCGTGGGCGGCGCCCCCGCCTCGCGTCACGGTGGGGAAGAAAAGAAACGGGGAGAAGGGATAAGGATGGCCGACGGCCGGGACCCACGCGTAAGTGAAACAAGGGGAAAATGAAGGGTAGGTGGGCCTACTGTCTATGGTGGGCCGAAAGGGACTAGGTGGGTCGCGGCTTGGTGGACCAGAGAAAAGGTTCGGGGTGGTCTAGAGGACTTGGTGAACTGAGTTGAGGCCCAAGGTGCATAGATGGTTTTTCCTATTTTCTAAACACCTAGCTCCTAATTAAACTATGATTCGAATTTGAATTTGAATTCAAATTTGAATCCCACACAATTAAGATGCAAAATAAATCCCATAAAATCCAAGGTTCTCACACTAGCATTTTATAATTCCTAAATTTTATGATTTTGCTCAAAATAAATCTAAGATTTTCAGGGAAGGATCATAGAAGACATCCTTATATTTTAATTATGCACTCAATTTCAAATCGAAATTTTGAAATCCACATTTTCGCATTGCTAACATTCCGGGAAAAATTCCAGGATGTTACAGAACTCCCCCCCTCACAAGAATCTCGTCCCCGAGATTAAGAGCTGACTCCCGATTTTTTTTGAAGAGATGAGAAAACAGAAGAAAAGAGTTGCTCCATCATCAAAAGGAGTTAGAGCCAATGCGATCCAACCTAAAATTCTCCGATCGCGGTGGCAGAAGCGTTGGTAGCTTTTCCTTTCTTTATATGGGTAAACCCTCCACGGCTTGCAGATCGTGGAGAGTAGACTGAGGATGTCCTCCTCCTGGAGTCGGTGCTTTTGCGGGCATAGCTGGGGCCTTCTTGTCGGGGCACTGGAAGATCTTGCCCAAGCTTGCCACAGGCGAAGCAAGTCGGGGTGAACTCTCTGATGTTGGGTCTTGGAGTGCTCGGCTACGGGCGATTATATTCTCCATTTTGCGGCTGGTAGTCGAAACTCCCTCCTCCTGAGCAGTAGTTGTTGCCTCCTCCGAAGTTGCTTCCATGCTGGTTAATCCCTGAGCGGAAATTCCCTCTCTTCATGTTGCTTGACCCATCTCTCGACTTCTGAAACGATCGGTTGAAGTGGTCCTGGTCTTCTATCCTCTTCCTGTTCGGTCTTCATGACTCCTCTCGTCCTTGAGTGTGATGGCGCGGATCACGAGGTGGCGTAGAGAGTTGTGCTCACCTGCCTTCGGTCCTCGGCGATGGCCGTGGTGAAGGCCTCGCAGGAACCAGAATTGCTTCTTCTGTTCGAGGTTGGTGCCCTCGAGAGCGTAGCGCATCATTTTTCACGAAGTGGCGCTCGTACTCCTTCACTCTCATCGCACCCTGTGTCAGGATGCAGGACTCTTGAGTCGTTTGGACCAACAGCTCGCTGGGCAAGTACTACTTGCCGATCGCCATGCAGAACTCCAGCCAAGTGGTGGAAACTGGGTTCAGGTGGCTGGCGGCATGGTTGCCCCATCAAGACTTGTAGATCCATCTAGATGGTGCGCGGCGAAGGCGACACACTCCTCGTCGGTGTAGACAGTGAGGTCAAGCTTGGTCTCGGTTACCCTCAGTCAGTCGTCGGCATTGAGCGGCTGGTCCGAGTAGCTGATGGTGGGGGCCTTCAAGCGAACGAACCCCTCAATTTCTTTGCGAGATCCACCCCTGGCAGGGCATTGCGGTTCCCACCATTGCTTCGATGCTCCATGGTTTCTGCCATCCTCTGCATTAGCTGAGTCTGCAGGGCCATCACGTCCAACAAGTTGGGTGGTGGCGGTGGCGGCCGCTCCGCCTCAGGCTGGCCTTATTTCGGTTCGGGCTCAGCTTCCTCCTCTTCGTCATCAACTTCGGGGTCCTCGGGTGGCGGTGGCGGCGGCACGGCTACGACCCCCGTGGAGCTTCCTCTTCCTTGGCGGCTTCTTCAAAGCGTGCCGGCGAGTGACCCGACCTTCGGATCGATAACATTTCGGAAAACACGACCGGGGAAGCAAAACTCTAGACAACGTCACTCACCAACCAATGAGTCGACACAGACCATGAAAATATCACTAATTATATATCCTATCACTCAATGAGAAGATGCATTAAAACACAATTAACGCCATTAAGAGCCAAACACTCAGCAAACAAGACAGATACACATATAAGCTTCCTCGAGGGTGACTCAGGCCTCAGAGGTCGCGAGCACATCAACGATCTAGTTTATCGATAGAAGATCTCCGAGGGGGTTGTGCCTAGTATGGCGTTTCAACACTGCTCCACTTCATCGTGTTCAGGACAAGTTCTCGACCAAAGGTCGTGTCCTCATGAGAATAGTTGAAGCTCGTAGGTAAGAAAGAAGCTTTTCAAAGGGGGAAAGCTTTTATAAAATAATCGAAGGGGTTTATATAAAGGAAGGAAACGTATAGAATCCTTATTTACTATCGGCCATTGCTAGGGATGCATGCTACGGTCAAGTACGGCTCTGATACCACCTGAAACGACCCCGGATTTTCGGTGAGGAAAACCCGAGTCCCTGTACCTTTGCGATAGTCCCGGGATCAATAGCTATCGCGTACAGATCTCATCACAGAAGGTAAATCACATCCGTACATCGCATCACACAAATATTAGTACATAATTTATTACATGTCCAAAATGGAGTACAACGTTACAAGCCTCGAGGCTGAATCAGAGTAAAATTCTACGCGGCGGTAGCTAACTTCTCGGAAGGGTCTCCATCTTCTGATCTTCACGCCCACAGGCATCCTTGAGCGAAGCGACGTATCCCTCAGTCGTACCATCCGTCACTGTTGATGTCGAAGTCGAACTCGTAGCCTGCACACTCAAAGTCTACCCCCAAGGAGTGGGATAGGTTCACGTCACCGACTGTATGCAGCTTGAAGTGGCCTATCTTCTAAAGGGTAAGGAAAGAGGCAAGGTAGAAGCTCAGGTTTCCTATGCGGTACCGCAGCAAAGCATAAACGAAATCATCTCCATATAGGTCCCAATCCAATCTCTCAAACACGGCTCGGAACCACACGGTACCCCAGGGTCCCGTCTCCACAACCTATCTCCATCTAGGGTCGATGCGAGAACTTCCTCTCCTCGCACCTCAATGATTACAATCGGATCGACGAGGTAGAGGGAGCCACTCTCCTCTAGCCGACTGCAACCACGGCTCACCACACTCTCAACTACAGGGGGAGGTAGAAATCCCAAAACATGAGGAACGAACATGTCTTCAAGGTTTGTCCATGACCGAGGACGCGGCTATACGTATAGATCAAAACTCGCGAGAGCGTGTACACCCGTACCCGGCTCGGGATGGTACCCGATGGTGATCGCCAACCGAGCCCATCCTACCGTGCGAACTCTCGGTAGTTTCGGTCCCATCCCCGCATCCGGCCCTCAAAACGAATCCCCCCTCGAAGGAATCGCACCGAACCGTGAAATGCTCCCGTGTGGCCACACGGGAGACGCTCTGAGAGGGTGGTCTCACCTCCACCGCTCCCCCACGGATACCCTCTATCCTTCCTAAGCAGGTATGGTTCCGCACTTGCCGAGCTCAACTCGGCCCTATCCCCACTCTCGGCGAGGTGGTGTGTACGAAGGTCCTATCGACAAGTTGATCCACTCGCTTTCAGACCGGGGCAAGCTCATGTCCTCCATCCGCAAGTAAAACCCCAACACCTAGGCTCCGAAAACCGTCAAAGCAGGAATACACTGAGGAGTGCATTCCTATCCCCGATCCCAGATCGGTTGTCTCGAGCTCACCCCCGCCAAAGTACCCAAAACGCCTTCTCCTGCCGGTTTTACCCCCACTCACGCCAAGAACCACTATCCCCATCCCAAACACATGCATCGCGAAGCTCGGCGCATATACACGCTTATATACACATATATAGTAGTAGGACAATCAAGGACAGGATAAATAAAGAAGGCGGTGCAAGGTTCATCATCATGCGTATAAAGTAAAGCGCTAGCATTCTACATAGCAATGCCTAATAGGTATTTCGAATCGGTCGGGCGTGAACACCGTGTGCGAGTAGCCGTCGGTGACGTAGTCGCCGTTGTAGTCGATCTCCGAGCTCGGCTCCCGGCTCCATTGTTCCTATTATCGCGCATTTAAAATAAAGGCGGGTCCTATTGCAATTAACTCCAAATGAACAACAAATAAAGAGCCAAAAGAGAGCGAACACTAGCCTAACACGGAGTTTATAATTTTAGAAGAGCTTTGGAAAAGGTTTCACAATTTTCGAGTTGAAATGAGTTTTCTAAGATTTTCCAAAGATAAAATAGATTTACGAAATTAAAATACGCATATACAATCCACTTAAATATAAGCTAACTACCGGCGAGGCTCAAAAGGGCTCTAAGCTATCTACAAAGCCGGCCGCAAGCTAGCTCTTCAAGCTCACATGGCCGCCACATAGGTAGCTATAAGTCGACCCATGCACAAGTGGTCGCCCACATGGGCGAAGGTGTGGCTACCACAAACGATCTCGGTCGGACTGCTTTGCGGCTCGCAGCCGAGCGGCAAAGGTGTGGTGCTTTTGTGGTTGGTCGACCGCACTAGATCCAACAGGATCCACTACGGTGACGAAGGCGTGCGGGCGCGTGTGTGCATCTATTTCCTACGGGGCTCTGGCGTGGGCGCCAGGTGCTCGATGGTAAGTCCCAGAGGGGCGACGGGTGGAAAGGGGCTCGTCGGCGGCGAGGTTGGTCGGTGACTCGACCTCACGCGACTCTACGCGGTTCTGGTACACCTAGGGGTCCATCTAAGCAAAGAAAAGGGTTGCCTTGGTCGGAAACTCGGCACGACGGTGACGGAGAGCAGCTTGGCGCGCGGTGCAAAGCAGAAGGTTTCGGCGACGAGGCTAGGGTGGTCGGCGTCGATTAGGTTGTATGCGCTCGCGTGCCTGAGAGCGAACGCGTACACGAGTTGGTTCGGCGCTCGCGCGCCTCGGTAGAAATGATGCTCTTGATGACGGGGTTCGGTTATGACGGGCCGAGTGACGGTCGGGTTCGGCTCACACGCGTGAGCGTGTTCCCCGGACTCGAGCAAGAAGAGCAAGGGCGACGGCTTGGTCGAGCTCATGCACTAGCGTGCGTCCGTGAGACGAAGCTCCCGGACGAGCACGGCGGTGCGAAGGTAAACGGCTTGGTGCGGCTCGAGCTCCGCGGCGTCGCGGCCCCGGGGTGTCCGCGGCGGCGTGGCGGCTCGCTTGCGAGGACGTGCGTGCATGTGAACATGCACATGCACCGCTTGGACGGGGAAGAGCGGGGCTCGGCTCCCACGGGTGCGGGTGTACGTGAGCAGAACGTCGGCGGCGAAAGAGATCAGCCCGGCGCGGACAAGGTCGGGCGGCGAGGTTCGATAAGGGAGGCGCGAACGCCTCGACACATGCTAGGTCGCATCTTGGCTTCGCTTGAATGCGGAGAAGAAGCGTGCGCGGTGGTGAGCATTGGCCGGCCAAAGGCGGCATCCATGTCCTCACCTGAGCGCGCAGGCAAGAAGGTGGCTTGGCCACGGCGGCGAGCTCCGCGGTGGCACACCGGGGTGTTCGCCTGCGTGCGTACGTGTGGACGAAAGACGTTCTCGGCGGCGAGGTGAAGTAGAGCGACGAGGTGGTCGCGATCCGGATGCTTTGGTTTCGTTCGAGGTGTGCAAGGTGACGACCGGGTTGGCGCGGGTGAGTGCGGTGGCTCGGCCACGACGGCGATAGCAAGAAGGACGGCGACGCGGTCGCGACAAGGGCAAAGCCCCGGCGACGAAGACGGCTCGGCGGCGCGGTTCCTCGCGCGGCGTCGACGTCCCTCACACGGGCACGTGTGCGCACGGTTAGGCAAGGCAAGACACCGAGCATGAGAAGAGATGCTAGGGCACCGATAGGGTAGAGAGAAGAGCGGTCTTGTCCAGCGTCAACCCTCGGCGACGAGGTCGCGGGTCGGACGGGGAGACGAGAGATCCCCGGCGGTGGACAAGGCGAGACGGCAGAACGAGAGGTGAAAGTGCCAGCATGCGAATCATAGCATCAACGGCTCGCCCGACAAGCACAAGGGCGTGGTACGGGCGACACGCGCGTTGTGTAGCCGTGAGACTAGGTGTAGCGCGGTGAAGTGGAGCGTCACGACGACAAGGACTAGGGTGTCCATGCTGGCGTGGTCGCTCTCCGCGCGCGCGTGCGTGCGGGCGTGTGCACTCGTTCGGCTAGGGAGGCAGAGCCTCACCCTGGCGGGCGTGCATACATTGGTTGGACAAGGAGAGCAGAGGGGTTCGACTCCTCCGGTGTACGTGTTTGCATTTGTGCGAACGTCGGCGGCGTGGCCACGGGGGCGACACAAAACCGAAGGCACGTGCACGACGACGACGACACGGAGACGAGAGCTCAACGAGCAGATTTAGGCGAGGCGGTGTTCGGGGTTGAAGTGGCCGAAAGGTTCGACCTTGGGTTCGATGGCTCGACGGACACACGTGCGCCGGTGCGTTGGGGTTCGCGGCGATGGCACGGCGAAACGTCGAGCACGGTCACAGATAGGTGAAGCAGGGGCTCGGCCCCTCGGTTGCGTGCGTATGTGTGCGTGCCGAACGCCGACGGCACGGCCATGGCGGCGACACGAAAATGATGCCGTGCACTAGGCAAGGGAACAGAGAAAGGGGAAAACGGCGAGGGACGGCCCGGCGGCGTTGGTTGGGGACATACGCCGGCGAACAATCTCGCGTGTGCGTGAGTGCGCGTGCACAGGTTCGTCCAGGAAGGACAGGGCCTCGACCCGGTGTTGGCTTGTCGGGTAAAAGGTCGGCGGCACAGCCGTGGCGATGGCACAACGCCAACAACATGTGCACAACCAGGGACATAAGCAGGGTGACGGCAAGCGGGGAAGTGCGCACGACGAGGGTCTGTGCTCGCACAACTCCTGGCCCAAAAAGGCAGGGCCTTCGCTCGACGGTGGCGTGCTCAGAGTGTGGGTGCCGACGGCGAGCCGGAACTCGACGTGCGCTCGTCGGAACAAAGGTACGACACAATTGCGGGGCAAGGGGGAGCGCGCGCGGCGACGACGGCGGCGGCCCGCAAATCGACCGGCTCGGCTCGATGACCGGCTCTCAAGCGACGGCGGGTCCGCGCGGTGGCGCGAGCGGGCGGCGGGCAACACACAATCGGCCGAGCTCACAAGGCTCGGTCCATCCTCGGCTCGATGGCGGGTTCACATCAAGGTGAAGGGGGTTTCTCACCTCGCGTTCTGGACACGGCGGCGAGGCGGCGCGGCGGAGTAGAGGAAGAAGACCGGGGCTCGGCTGCCTGCGGGGAGAAGCGGAGCGGCGCGGTCCATGGCTTCCACATCGGCGTCCCCCTTGTGCGGCGGCCCCGCGCCTTGGCGTCCCGGCGAGGCGGCGGGCGGCTCGGTGAAGAGGAAGCGGGGGGTTCGGCTCGGCGACGTTGGGCCCGGCGGCGTGGCGACGTCCGGCCCGGCGGCGGCGGCCTTCTTGGTCGGCGGCGTGGCGGTGCGGCCGGCGGCGACATGGCGGTCCGCGGCGCGGCGGCCTCGGCTCCTCCACGGCGGCGCGGCGGTGCGCAGCCCTCCTCTCCTCCTTCTCTTCTTCTTCTCCCCCCCGGTCCTTTCTTTTTCCTCCCGAATCGGCCGGCTCGGGCGGGGGCATGGCGCCGCGGCTTGCGCCTCGAGCCGGCGCCGACGCGGCGGTTCCACGGGGCGGCGACCTCGACCCTCCCGTGGGCGGCCTCTAGTCCCTCCTCCCCCAACTCCTCCCTCTCCCCCTCTCCTCCTCTCTCCTCGCGGTGGACAGGGAGGACTCCATGGGGGCGGCGGCGCGCAAAGACAGAAGGTGCGGGCGGGGCGGCTTTAAATGGGGGCGGCGCCCTAGGGTTTGGGGAGAGCGGACGGCGAGGATTCCATTCAGGGGCGCGTGGAGGTCATCCGGTGCGCCAGCGCAGCAGGGAGGCCATGGCTGGCGTCGGCCATGGGGTCGGCGTGGGCGGCGCCCCTGCCTCGCGTCACGGTGGGGAAGAAAAGAAACAGGGAGAAGGGATAAGGATGGCTGACGGCTGGGACCCACGCGTAAGTGAAACAAGGGGAAAATGAAGGGTAGGTGGGCCGGCTGTCTATGGTGGGCTGAAAGGGACTAGGTGGGCTGCGGCTTGGTGGACCAGAGAAAAGGTTCGGGGTGGTCTAGAGGACTTGGTGAACTGAGTTGAGGCCCAAGGTGCATAGATGGTTTTTCCTATTTTCTAAACACCTAGCTCCTAATTAAACTATGATTCGAATTTGAATTTGAATTCAAATTTGAATCCCACACAATTAAGATGCAAAATAAATCCCATAAAATCCAAGGTTCTCACACTAGCATTTTATAATTCCTAAATTTTATGATTTTGCTCAAAATAAATCTAAGATTTTCAGGGAAGGATCATAGAAGACATCCTTATATTTTAATTATGCACTCAATTTCAAATCGAAATTTTGAAATCCACATTTTCGCATTGCTAACATTCCGGGAAAAATTCCAGGATGTTACAGCGCGGTTTTCACCACGTGTACGAGCCATGTCAGAACAAATGGACAAGAGGGTGACAGCCAGGCCGCAGGCCAGGCCGGGGCTCTTGCTGTCTTGCAGTCTTTGCTGCTGCTTCCGTATAAATCCCACGAGACCCTGACCCCTTCCCTCTTCCTCCTGTCTTTTGTTTTTGGGACCCAGCCCAGCAAGCGCATCGAGATCGAGAAGCAGAGAACGCGCGCGGCGGCGATGGGGAGCGAGAGGAATGGCGGCGTCACGGACCGGCCGGCTGCGGGGGAGGAGCAGGAGGGCGGGGCGCCGCCGTTCGAGACGCCGGAGATCAGGTTCACCAAGCTCTTCATCAACGGCCGCTTCGTCGACGCCATCTCAGGTACTACTGCTACGTACCCTGCCAACAGCCCATCTCGCTTTGTGTACGTTCTTCCGTCGTGCTTGCGCAATCCAGAGTCCAGAATGGAGATCGATCGATCTGAGTAGTATCTGGGCGTCCCAATACTATTCCCGCCCCCCCCCCCCCCCCCCCCTGATGAAAAGATCCAACGGCTATGCAAATCGTCGGTTACGACTTACCAATTAATACTCTCGCCAGCCAGCTAGAGATTGGTAACGCCTTCTCTGTCAAACACTACTAAACCACGTCCGGCTTACTGTTCACCAAATTACCAAGACATCTTAATGAGTAGCGAATTATTGGCGGCATGCATGTTCCAAAATAAAACATAGACTACCAACAAAGAACGTGTCACAATAAAATATATGATGCTCCTCAAATGTAAGTGAACTTCGTACTGTTTCATCATGAATAGTTTTTTTTTGAAAAAAGATGCATATGCGTTCTTTTGTAAATTTCATGAAAACATTTATCTCGTCGAGTCACAAATTATTTTCAAATTATGCACTCATGTATGAAATGTGAAAGGTTTATGTGGAGTTTGGTAGGTAAAATCAATGTTAACAAAACATTATATCTGAGTATTTGGCAAACAACTCATTTTTTAGTATTTGGCAAACAACTTATTTTCTATAAGTAACTTAAACAAGAATTGGTAGAAATCTAATTATGAGTATGATAGCTGCGTAATACATTATGCTGATGCTCTAGTTGGTCAAATACGGGCACCAAATATGTCATGAACCCGCAAAATTAAAGATCCCGAAGGAAAAAAAATACCAGTACGTAGTACATACGACCTTGCTCGTACTAATTTGCCGGCCAAGTCGTAACAATAATTCGGGTGTGACGAAGAACAAAATTTAGCGCACGTTGAAGATTCCGAGGATTAATTGTCAATTCAGACCACGTTTCTATTCTTGTATTAATTTACCGAACGTCAGTGCAAAGATCATCGAGCCGCAAGTTTCTTCTTGTTCATCAGGACGGACATTTGAGACCAGGGACCCGCGCACAGGGGGCGTCATTGCGAGCGTCGCTGAAGGTGACAAGGAGGACGTCGACCTGGCAGTGAAGGCGGCGAGGGACGCCTTCGATCACGGCGAATGGCCACGCATGTCGGGATCCGTACGTACTCAGTTTTCTTGGATTCGTAACTTGACCCTTTTCACCACCCTCGTGTATACACAGACCGAATGGCGATCGAGGTTGAGCGAAAAAAAATTCTTGGGAAACATGTCATGTGGCAGGAACGCGGGCGGATCATGACGAGGTTCGCCGACCTGGTGGAGCAGCACGCGGGCGAGCTGGCGGCGCTCGAGAGCCTGGACGCCGGCAAGCACCCGGCGGTCACCAGGGCGGTGGACATCGGCAACGCCGCTGGCAGCCTGCGCTACTTCGCGGGCGCAGCCGACAAGATCCACGGCCAGACGCTCAAGATGCGGGGTCCGTTCCAGGGGTACACCCTGCGCGAGCCGCTGGGCGTCGCCGGGCTCATCATCCCCTGGAACTTCCCGACCACCATGTTCGGCATCAAGGTGGCCCCGGCGCTGGCCGCCGGCTGCACCATGGTCGTCAAGCCCGCCGAGCAGACGCCGCTCAGCGCCCTGTACCTCGCCGACCTGGCAAAGCAGGTTCGAGTTGCTGGGAATTGGGATTATTGCTCCTTTCCACCATTTTCTTGTCACTTGCAGTTGTCGAAGGCCTTGCAGCTCTGAACGATTTTTCGTGTTGTTTTTGCAGGCAGGAATCCCAGATGGTGTGATCAATGTCGTGCCAGGATTCGGTCCGACAGCAGGAGCTGCTATCGCGTCCCACATGAAAGTTGACATGGTATACACAAATTGAAATGAACAGCCAGCAGCCATCTCCTTCCTGCAACTGCTACAGAGCAGTAGTAGTTTGATGGCGCTCCTATGAATTTTTCAGGTCAGTTTCACCGGCTCGACGGAGGTCGGGCGCCTGATAATGGAGGCCTCGGCGAGGAGCAACCTGAAGCCGGTGTCACTGGAGCTGGGCGGCAAGTCCCCGCTCATCATCTTCGACGACGCCGACCTCGACATGGCCGTTGAGCTCGCCATCAGCGCAAACTTCTTCAACAAGGTGAATATCCATGCCTTGCATTTCTAGTACTACTCCAGTATCCATGGCTTGTGACGAGCTTGAGCCACTGTTGAGAGAATTCGCAGGGCGAAGCCTGCGTCGCCGCGAGCCGCGTGTACGTGCAGGAAAGCATCTACGACCGGTTCGAGAAGAAGCTAGCGGAGAGGATGAAGAGCTGGGTCGTGGGAGACCCTCTGAACGACCCTCGCGTCGACCAGGGACCTCAGGTGGACAAGGCGCAGTACGAGAGGGTGCTCAGCTACATTGACCGCGGCAAGAGAGAAGGCGCCACTCTTCTGACGGGAGGAAAACCCTGTGGTGGCCAGCAGAACGGTTACTACATCGAGCCCGCAATTTTCACCAACGTCAAGGTGCAAACCAATTTTCACATATCATAAATTACACAGACGACATGTTTCACCCTTTTACATGAAACTTATTGTATCTATGCGCAGGAAGACATGGTCATAGCGAAAGAGGAGATCTTCGGGCCAGTCATGTGCCTAATGAAGTTCAAGTACGTATCGTCATAGCAAAATGCCAGCTTGCCGTGTTCGTACACATCACACATTGGTACTTGTTGCAGGACGGTGGAGGAGGCGATCGGGAGGGCGAACGAGACGGCGTACGGGCTCGGGGCCGGGGTGGTGACGCGGGACCTGGACGTGGCGAACCGGGTGGTGCGGTCGGTGCGCGCCGGGGTGGTGTGGGTGAACTGCTACTTCGCCGTCAGTAGCGACTGCCCGTTTGGGGGCCGCAAGATGAGCGGCTTCGGCAAGGACGAGGGCCTGCACGCGCTCGACAAGTTCCTTGCCGTCAAGTCCGTTGTCACCCCGCTCCGCGGCTCGCCCTGGCTGTGATGTGTGTGCGCTCCATGGTTGGTGTGGAGCCTCGCGTCGTGTTGTGCTGTAGTAGCGACAACGGCTGTTACTGCTCCAAAACTTCTGGTCGACGTCAGATTAAGGATAGCAAAATTATAATAACTGACGCGATACTACTTTGTTTCTTGGTACAAACCTGCTTCGACAGCTGCTCCAAAATATCAATCAATGAAGAAAAAATGGGTGGCAGAAGAAAATCGTTGAAATTTGAAAGAAAAAGTATATGACGTGGGGAAAATACATTTCTCAAAAAAAAATCAAGAGTAGCAATATGGCCTAAGAAGAAAAGAGCTGGGATCAGAGAAAACTAACCAAAGTGGTTTTTTTTCATGGAACGAAACTTCCATTAACTCACGGGCGCAGCTACATCACTGGTCACAAGTTCATACACAAAGGACGGTGTGGTATCCCAACGGGACTGAACACCATGAGGCACCATTAGCGCTTTCGCAGCTAACACATGAGCTACTTTGGAAAGATCCGGTAGCCCCCACTCATCTTTTTTGGAAAGATCCATAACACAAGGGTGTTCGGCATGCTGTAAGAGCAAGTACACTGATACACGTCAACGGTCTTATATGTCCTCCTATGCAATACCATATAAGATTTTTGATGACGTGGAGAAAATGGAGCGAGGAGAGAGAAAGAGATTTTGCGAAACAACCACCACGTGGGACAACTTCAAAACTATTGTATGAGTTGTTTTTGCCCTGCAACTCATAATATTCTTTTTTACATACATAAATTAAGTGATTTTATTGCTTTACCAGGTGTGACTTATAAGACAACTCATTGTACGAGTAATATGCTGAGTCGACATAATAGTACTCTGTAACACGTTGGTGTGTCATGGGTGTGTGATCGGCCTCGTGGCTGTCCTTGTCGTCGCTCCGGAGGGCCCGGGGAAGGAGAAGACCGGCCCGGCGCGAGAGCGACGTCGCGAGATCTGATCACGTAGGCTAAACTAACCCCCCCGAGGCGTCGTGTGCGTGGCACGGTGGCGAGCGATGCCGTCGATCGCCGCGCGCGGTGGCGGGCGGCTCCACGACTCGCGGACGAGCTGGGTGGCGTTGCGTGCGTGCCCGTGCCGCCGCCCTCTCGCGCGGCCGCGTCACCCCGGCCGTCCACCCGTTCGCTTTGGCGCCGTGCGCGCGTACGCCCCGGCCCCGCGCCTCTCGGGGGGACGCCGCCCCGTCGCCGTCGCCGACCACCGAACCCTTCCCTGTTACGGAGCACTCGCGTCGCGTCAGTGTGGCGCTCGCTGGTGCGAGTGGCGCACCCTGTTCTCCGGTCCACACCCCCACGCCATACGAAGAAGCCATTTTCTTTTCAGGAGACTGGAAAAATCGATCCCTGCAGGTAGGTTCTCTTATCACCAACGCTGGGCGAGAAATGCAGTTAGGCAGCCAGCCAGAAGTGTTAATGTGTCATGCACTTTTTATCTTGCCTTTTCGCCACGATCATGTGCGGGATGGATCATAGTGGGCTGGGTGAATGGGTGATTCACCGCTGCAGAATCTGGAGCAGCAAAAGCTAACTAACCTCCGTGCCCATGCTATCACAGGAATTTCGATCTCAGGTCTCAGCTCGTCATCTGACCCTCATCAGCGCAATCCGACCCTGTAAAGCACTTCTCGTTCCGTTTTGCAGCAGCAGCAGATTCAGAGAGGATAACGCGGGCACCACCACTCTCTCCATCCCTGGACCCAGCCTACGTACACCCACTCACAAGTGACCCCACAAGCAGTATCTCCGCTACGACGTCCACCCAAACACCGACTCCATCCACTAATCCACCATATCCACAATCTCCATGGACGAGCTCCTAAACCACTCGAATAGCCAAAGCGGCCCGGCCGCTTTCCCGCCACTCGCTGGCTCGCTGCAACGGCAACGCGCGCCCCATGCCCGTCCACGCGCCCCACCTCCTCCTCCCCGCGCCGCCGAAGAAGCCCCACTGCCATGCCGCCGCGCTCCGCTTCACCGTGGCCGCCTCCGCCGCGACGCCGTCGGATGCCGCCCGCAAGGCCGCCGTCATTGTCGGCGGCGGGCTTGCAGGTCTCGCCGCGGCGACGCACCTGACCTCGCTCTCCGTGCCGTTCACGCTCGTCGAGGCCTCGGGCCGCCTCGGTGGCCGCGTCGCCACCGACGTCGTCGACGGGTACCGCCTCGACCGGGGCTTCCAGATCTTCCTCACCGCGTACCCGGAGTGCCGCCGCCTCCTCGACTTCCCCGCGCTGCGGCTCCGGCCGTTCTACCCGGGCGCGCTCGTCTTCACCGGCGCCGGGGAGCCGTTCTACCTGCTCTCCGACCCGTTCCGCCTCCCGCTCCGCTCCCTCTCCGCGGTGCTCTCCCCCGTCGGCACCCTGGCCGACAAGGTCCTCGTCGGGCTCGCGCGGCTCCGCGCGGCGGCCACACCGGACGACGCCATCCTCTCGGCGCCGGAGACGACCACGGCCACGCACCTGCAGAAGCTCGGGTTCTCGCCGTCCATCGTGGAGAGGTTCCTGCGGCCGTTCCTCGCCGGGATATTCTTCGACCCGGCGCTCGACACGTCGTCGCGGCTCTTCGAGCTCGTGTTCAAGCGCCTCGCCCTCGGCGAGAACGCGCTGCCGGAGGACGGCATCGGCGCCATCGCGTCGCAGCTCGCGGACCGCCTCCCGGCAGGCTCAGTCCGCCTCAACTCCCGCGCCGCCGCCATCGACGGGTCCGGCGTGACGCTCGACACCGGCGAGACCATACTCGGCGAGCTCGGCGTCATCGTCGCCGTCGAGCAGCCGGAGGCCGAGAAGCTCCTGCCGCAGCTAGCAATTCCAGAGAAGCCCAAGAAATCTGAGAGGAGCACCGTCTGCCTCTACTTCTGCACCGACCGAGCGCTGGTCCAGGATCCCATCCTGCTCCTCAACGGTTCCGGCAAGGGGATCGTGAACAACATGTTCTTCGCCACCAATGTGGCACCGTCGTACGCGCCGGCGGGGAAGGTGCTGGTGTCCGTGTCCCTCGTCGGCTCGTTCGCCGACAGGGAGGACGCCGACCTTGCCGACGAGGTGGTCCGGGAGCTCGGCGGGTGGTTCGGCGCCGGAGAGGTCGCGTCGTGGAAGCATTTGAGGACGTACCGTATAGGGTTCGCGCAACCGGACCAGACGCCGCCCACGACGCCGGCCGGGAGGGACCCGAGGATCGGCGACGGCTTGTACGTCTGCGGTGACCACTGGTGCTCGGCCACGTTCGATGGCGCGCTGGTGTCCGGGAGGCGGGCGGCCGAGGCTCTGGCCAAAGACAGGGGACTATCCTCTTAAGCTTGAGCCTCAGAGTCTGAGTTGGTTCGAGTTTGTGGGAATGAAAAATCATTTCATAGGATGAGCAAGGATTTTTTTTGAGTGACAAGTACATCTGTTGTTACAGTTTGTTTTTTGTAAAAACTGAACCTGTAAATCCCTTTTCCTAATCTGATTCATATTCACTCATGATATTCTCAGCTCCACTGTGGAAATTGGAATGGAACGAATCATCTCAGTAGACAGCAAGTTTGAGCAATTCGATCGAACTAACAATTGCAACTTTGCGAGCTCCTTTCAAGCATGGAGCCTCTTCAGGTCCATAAACCAGCAATGATAAAAATGAGTATATCTTAAACTGTTGTCTTAAAGCCACTGCGAAAATATGTTCACGACCTCTGAAGAAGAAAGGTCATTTGGGAAGAAATGTCGTCTCGCTTGAGGCTGGCAAGGCCCAATGATGATCGCCTAAACTGGACCGCAGAAGTACACAATTAAAGCCCAAACAGTCCAGAGGGCCTAATCCCGAACCGGTCGCATCGGATCTGCTGCCTGCTCCGGCTCCGACAACGGGATGGGCTCCATGGAAGCGTCGACCGCGCCGGAGAACGGCTCCGCCGCCGGCGGCTCCGGCGGCGCGGCGCCGAACGGAGGAGGTATGGAGAGGAGGCTGAGGTCCTCGACCGCGTCCGCATCGTGGGCGGCGCACCTGCCCCTGGAGGTGGGCACGCGCGTGATGTGCCGGTGGCGCGACCAGAAGCTCCACCCGGTCAAGGTCATCGAGCGCCGCAAGGGCCCCTCTTCATCGGCCCCCGCTGACTACGAGTACTACGTCCACTACACCGAGTGTAAGGAGCCTCCCTGCCTCCCATTCATCAGGATTCTTCTTGTCTAGGGTTAGGTTTTGGGCGGGAAATTTGGGTTTAACAGCTCACTGGCGGATTTGGTGCTGAAGACGTTCAGTTCCAAGGGTTTTTGTGATGAATTGAGCTTTCCGTTTCATTTCTCTGCCCAATTCAGCAATTATCAATTACCATTCTGGTGGTCGAGAATTTTAGTATAATCACAAGCTCTACGGAAGTTTTAGTTGGAAATTGGGGAATTCTAATGTAATAACCGCAGTATGTTCAAATAATCGAGGACTAATCTAATTTTAAATGATTTGAATTCTCAGTCAATAGAAGACTTGATGAGTGGGTTAAGCTTGAGCAACTTGATCTTGATACTGTGGAGACTGATGTTGATGAGAAGGTAGAAGATAAGGTAAGTGAAAATCCATGCTGTTATATTGATGTACATGAGATCTATACCATTAGAATTTCTTAAGTCGCTGAACTGGTATCATGAAGCAATGCGTATAACTTTTATCGACACCACTGCTTTTGCAATGTGAATTCTTAATATGATTATCTTTTGATATTTATCCAGGCAACAAGCTTAAAGATGACACGACACCAAAAACGTAAAATTGATGAAACACATGTGGAGGTATGCTGCAGACTGTTATCCTCATACTTTGATCATTTTTACTCAAGTGTCATGTGATGATTATTATCTGAGTGGTAGCTGAGGCATTAGCTTCCCATGCATTTGGTGGAGAAAAACAATTTTTTGCTCATTTGACCTTGATCGCTCTTGTAGCAAGGGCACGAGGAGCTTGATGCAGCCAGCTTGCGGGAACATGAAGAATTCACAAAGGTGAAAAATATAGCGAAGATAGAACTTGGGAGATATGAGATAGATACATGGTATTTCTCTCCTTTTCCACCAGAGTACAATGACTGCCCGAAGCTGTTTTTCTGTGAATTTTGCCTCAACTTCATGAAGCGCAAAGAACAGCTTCAGAGGCACATGGTGAGCTATACTTGTTAGCCCTTGGTACCTTGCCTATTTGCTAGATGCATGTTTCTACTATGAGATAAAAACCCCTAATACACTTAGCTCCATTTATGTTTATCTTGACTCGTGTTTAATTGGTTTCTATTTAATGGTAATCTAGGTGCTAGACAGTTGTGGTCACCCTGAGACTAGGAAGTAGGAACTAGGCTGTCAAAACAGCAAATAGAAGGTCTAGGTGCTTTTGTACTGTATCCGCAAATTATATCTACGCAAAAAAAATAGCTATGTATGGAATTAGTTATACAATAAGCAGGTTGGCACATTTTGCATTTAATCAATTTTCAATAAGTAATCATACAGTACTTACTCTTAATAGCAGAGCGTTGACACATGGCAAGGTCACAAGCACACAGACACCCAAAAACAGTGGACAGGTGTCTAATCAGTGGTCCAAATATTTCATCACGTGCCCAGATGTGCCATTTCAGAGTTGGCTGCCTAGACATGCTAATCACTGCCAAGAAATGCCTAGCCCCCATCCTGACTAATGCCAAATATAATCGTGTAGACAGCAAAACCACTTACCCCACTGTTTACCTCTTAAACTATGGGTTTGACCAGCTAATAGCAACTTCCTACTAGATGCTGACAAGTTGGGCGCTAGTTGTTACTAGATGCTGGCAAGTTGGGTTAGTTGACCGTTTAGTCGAATGTTGTGTACATTGACCACAAGGCACCACTGTGATGTATGCCTTTTAGCAGTTCCTTTAAGAATTGATTGCAACAATTTTCACTCTTTAATGTAAGAAAATACATTAAGTAGCAAAGCCTTCTTTGACAAGCTTGAGTCATGATTGCGGTTCACTGTTATACAATACCATATCTAAGATGAACCTCACTAGCCGCATCATAGCACTTGTATCATATTCAACTATTCCTGAGTTGCCCTACTATATATTTTTTTCCATTACTTGCATCTTGTGATATGTATGGTTTGTTTCAAGTTTCAACAGAACTCTCATGCTAAGCACTAAAGTGCTATAAGGCACAACTAGTTTTGAATACCATTTTCTTTGTTTTTGCAGAAGAAATGTGACCTTAAACACCCCCCAGGTGATGAAATATATAGAAGTGGAACTCTGTCGATGTTCGAGGTAAGTTTTGTGTCCATCTTAACTTCTTCAGCAGTATCTTGCTATCCGTAGTACGCCTTAGTTCCTGATCCTATTGCTCTTATCGATATATTTTGTTGATTCTTGGTTACCGAAATTTTACTACTGCCACTTTTGAGCAAGCATTTTGATAAGATGGCTCTAGCTGCAGTTCTGCAAATAATTGCTTATATTTATTGTAGCAGTAGTTATGTAGTTCAGAGCTTTCCCATTCTAGGTACAATACATTAAACAAAAACAAAACCTTTTGATCCCAACCAAGTAGGGGCTAGGCTAGAACATCTTTCTAGCAAAATGTAAAAGAAGTATATGCATTCTTTTTGTTAGCAAGTTATCCACTTTGCTGTTCTGGAAAAGTATACTACCAAAATATTTTGGTCAGTTTTGGTTGAGTGAAGCAAAATACCTTTTCAAAGCAATTGCTGTAACGTTTAGGAACCTGATCATAGACATGTATTATTCAAGAATCAAGAACTTGTAGGTGTAGGTGACACAATTGGTGACGTTAAGCAGTTTTCTTATGGAATGAAGAATTTCTGTTTGTCAGGCTGCTTGTTTACTCTTTGGATAGTAACTTGAAGAATGCTTGCACAATGACAGGTTGATGGCAAGAAGAACAAGGTTTATGGACAGAATCTTTGTTATCTGGCCAAGTTATTTCTTGATCACAAGACATTGTACTATGATGTCGACTTATTCTTGTTTTATATCCTATGTGAATGTGATGACCGGGGGTGTCATATGGTGGGATATTTCTCTAAGGTAAAGTTCACATTTCACAACAATATGAAACTATGATGCTTGATTTTACCATCAAACTGAATGCTATTTTTGTTAAGCTCTTTCAGTAGTTTCTATATAAGATATGGTTCATGTCAGTAGAGAATGATCATTTAACATATAGCTACATTTTTTAAATAGGGTTTTCTCTTTGCAGGAGAAGCACTCCGAAGAATCTTATAATTTGGCTTGCATTCTCACTCTCCCTCCATACCAAAGAAAAGGATATGGAAAGTTTCTGATTGCTTTCTGTAAGTACGGCCTTTGAGTTGTATATTGCATTACCTAATCTTTAAATTTTTAGTCTCTTGTGGCCCGAAAACAATTTCTGTACTCGTCATTTTGTTAACAGAAAAAACTGTTTTTTCCTGTTGTAGCATATGAGCTTTCCAAGAAGGAAGGTAAAGTTGGGACACCGGAGCGCCCTCTTTCTGATCTTGGTCTGCTCAGCTATAGAGGTTATTGGACTAGAGTGCTTCTAGAAATTCTAAAGAAACATAAGGGCAACATATCTATAAAGGTAACACCCTTCCTTTGATCCAGATCTTCTCTTTTTATGGGGGCTGTACAAATTTCAGAAGCTGATTGAATTATGTTACAACAGTTCTAGAAAGTGCTACCCACCTAATTCCTCGAACTATCCACCTAACCCCTTGATCATATGCTCTATGACAAAAAAGAGATGCTTTTCATTTCATATATTATACTTGAACAAGTAGATGGCTGTGCTGCAATGCTGCTTCCCTGCATAAGGACACTTAGAAGTAGTACTCCGGAATGCTCAGGTTAAGTTCAAATTGCCTCTTCCAAAACATACCCTAATAAAAGGGTCAGTGGTCGGTGGGGGCAAGGCGGCCAGCAGAGTCAGATGTATGTTCCTCTGTGCTGTGAAACTTTTTTTTTTACCTTAGCCTTCCTTCACGTCTTGTGTACCTGGTTTTAACTCTTCTTGAACTAGGATAAGAATGTCTGTTTCTGAAACCATTGTAATATCACAAAGAAGGCATAATAACCTGCACATGTTACAAGGATTACAGAAAAGAACATATTAGATTCAGATTGTTCTAGCAGGGTAAGAAATGTACGGAGTGGCATTATTTTTATTTCTAAAATGGTAAGACACAGTGTGTGTTGACAGAGCCACGTGCAACTTAGTGAAATATGCAGAAACTTCCTCCATGGAAGGACATTTGATCCATGTGCACTCTGGCTCTCCTGCCTGTAGTTTCCTGTTCTTGTTGCTGCAGCCCTTGAAATGGTTTGGACTACATGCGTAGCAGACGATTTGATGATAGTACATGGAGCAATTGTATTCTGAACGTCAATTGTTGTTTCCTTCTTGTCCCAGACCTGTGTACCACAGTGCCTGTTGGTAGAGTGCACATGGTCGTGGCAGATCTTACGAGTTCACTTTCCGTTACAATAAATTCAACAAGAAAAGCACACTAACCTTGTTCCTCAACGGCTCTACCATTCGTATGTGTTTCTGAACCTGTCGCTAACACAAGCTGTTGCACTTGGTGGATGCAGGAACTTAGCGATATGACGGCGATAAAAGCAGATGACATCCTGAGCACGCTGCAGAGCCTGGACCTAATCCAGTACCGCAAAGGGCAGCACGTCATCTGCGCGGACCCAAAGGTCCTCGACCGGCACCTCAAGGCGGCGGGTCGGGGCGGCCTGGACGTCGACGTGAGCAAGCTGATCTGGACTCCCTACAAGGAGCAAGGCTAAGCGTAAGGCACAGCAGCCACCACACCAATACAGTCACTGTACATTTGTTAGGATCTCCCCTCCTCACTGGTGTGCTGTCGAACTGTAGTCTGTAACTGTAACATCATCCGCATTGTTGTGCTTGTGCTGTAGCAGTTTATATGTATACCCCCGAAAGCGAAAGAAGTACAAACCCCACAAAAAGCTCCATCTGGAAATCTCGCATCAATCATGCAGCCTTTTTCTCCTTGATAGGCAGATCAGGCAGCGAAGTGAGACCGGTCTCCGTCCCCTCCATGATGATTCAAGCGAGAGCGGCTGTGCTGATGTGCTGACTGTGCGTAGGCCGGCATTGCCAGATACAGATCCTGCCCAGCCACTCGCTGGGGAAAGGGCGTGTATGGCGGCTGGCCCCTTTGCTATGGGCATGGGCGGCTGGTGTTCAGTGTTGGTGGTCGCATTTTCGTTTGCCGGTGTTTGTGTTGCGAGTTTGGCGTGGCTGTTGCAGCGGATTTATGGGTGGGGCTCGCGTGTACTACGTGCGTGCGTGCGTGCCCATGACAGGAGGTGAGCGGCGGGAGGTTGGGTGAAAATGGGGTGGTGTGGGAGGGGGACAGAAAACAACACAACCGGGGGTCCGGGGCGGGGAGCAAGGGGATTGTGGGGAAGACGACAGATGCAGTTGCGCGGCTGCAGGCATGGGATGCAGAGCAGAGGAGATGAGATCCGTCGTGGCGTGGGGGCGGGACGCTCTCTGCTCTGCAGGCTGCAGCCAAGCCAATTGGGCGGGGTGGTGGCGCTGCCGCGTGCGCTCCCAAAGGGGCCCCCCAAGAGTTTCACCCCTTTGCATTGCATCTACTCAGCCAGCGTTTGGCTTTGCTGAACGTGCAGGCCTGCAAGGAGTAGGAGGGGAATGCACGCACGGTGTGGCGCTGAAGATATACACAAGGTCGCTTTCTCATGCTGGAAGCCGCTAAAATGAAAAAAAGAGATACCAGACGAGATGCGGCAGAAGCGTTTCGTCTCGGAAGGCAACGGGGAGGGAGGGAGGGGGGTACGGTGCACGTACGCGTACACACAGCACAGGCGCGCATGATTGGCGCCGGTGCTCGGTTGTTCCACTGCACCACCGCGGTGGCGCTCGCGGCTCGCGCCGTGCCTATCCGCCAGCCGCCTTACGCTAATACCGATGCGCCTCGCTTTCTCACGGGGCGCGCCGCCTGCCTAATCATCATCATGCATGCGCGGCGCGCACAGCCGCTGTCGTCTCTCTCTCCGTCTCCGCTCCGGGTGGTTAGGTTACTGTAATCCTCGGGGCTCGCTCGGCTCCTTGAGCGGCAGGCCGCTCCGCTCGCCGCTCGGGCTCGGTCTTGTTGAAGGACGAGGACGGACGGAGAGGGAGGCGGCCGCGGCTCGGGCTCGCTCTGTGCCTGTGGAGCTCTCTCCCTCCCTCGTCTCTCGTTGACCGTTGGCCCATGGCCCCTCATGCTACCTGGCATCGCCATCGCGTGGCTGGCTGGCGCCGCCACGATCGATGGGGTTCGGGACGCGGCCAGCCAGCGGGCCACAAGACCTCAACCCCGAATTGTTTTGTTGACCCGACCACGTCTCGCCCCTCCTTCCCTCGCCGAACCTACTACTACTTGTCTAGTAGTTTGTCTACTGCCCGTGAGCCTTTTTCCACACCCCGCCTAGAATTCGCTAACAACACACACACACACACTCTCCCGTCTTCTTCAAGCACGTCTGCGATGGAAACTACCACACTTCACAGAAACCAGAGACATGAAAACCTCGAGACAGCGACGGGGGCGGCGCGCGGTAGGGCTCGGGCTCGGCGGCCGCTTCGATCGGCACCGAACCGCCCTTGAGGCCTTGCCCCTGGCCCTGACACGACAGGCAGGCAGGGAAAAGCCGGGGGGCCGGGGCGTGTCGCGCCGCGCGCGACGGAGCGAGCGAGGCGAGGCGATGACGCGCCGCGCGCGGTGGTGCGCGCTAGCCGCGACACGCGCACGACGGTGGCGGGCGGATGGCGCCACGGAATGGAACGCGGCGGGGGGCGGTGGTGGTCTCTGGCCTGGTCTGCTGGCTGGAGCCTTCCTTTGCCTCATCCGGTGTCGCGAGCCTCCAGATATTCCTGTCGCCCCGCCCATGGGAAAAAACTTGTTTTTCTTTTTTTTAATCTAATAAAGAAACAACTCTCGCTGTCTGCGTGCCTGTCTCTCGGAAGAGTAGACCCTTGCAATTGGGCTTGTAGTCCAAGGACGCCGGACATCCAGAGCCTGGGACCCACCGTAAAAAAAAAGACAGTAGTAGTATTCCGCATATCCATTGCAGTTGCAGTGGTTTTTTTAATATACCAATAAAACCTTTGTTTGCCATTGATGTGTGATTATTCAGGGTGAGCCCCAGAGTACTGTCACTGCATTTGTATCTGAGTAACGCAGTACCACCATACCACACCATGATCATATGGTGCATGGCTGCATCACAAGCTAACCAACGAAAAAACCGGCCCAGGCTTAGCTTCGAGACATCATCTCACTAACCACTGATGGAGTGGCAAGGCAAATTACTTTGTTTTTTTAATCAGATGATGATTCAAACCCAAGCAAAGCCTTTTGATTTCCACCATGGCCATCGATGACGGCCCTGGTTAACCCCCCGCACTTTTGTACTGCCGGCGCCAACTGCTCTGCTCGCCGCCCATATCTTTTCTGTCCTTTCTCCATCTGCCACAATCATCTCACCCTCCTCTTCTCCCTTGCTAATAAAAAAATAATAATCTTTTTTTCCTTTCAAAACTCACCGACTTTGGGGAAAAGAATATTAGTACTCCGTAGTTGGGGGAAGGAGTGAATAGACGCATTTGTTCTTGTCCTGCATGTCTCTACTCTAGTAGTACAGCTCATGTGCATTTGGGTTGTTGCTGTGCTGGGTACTCTCTACGACTCGTTATTCCGTCGGTTCAGGACGCGTGACGGCGTCAGTGAAAAACGTACGTCACCTGATTATGCTGATGCTGATGCAGCCCTGCATGAGATTAGCAGCGTTGCTAGGTGCCAAATCAGCTCCACACAACAACATGGCATTACCCTCGGATTTGCATCTTGCTATCCCCACAAGAATCGCGACTCAGGCCAACGACACGTCATGATTATAGTATATCACTCGCTAACATTCCGTGTACTGGCGCCGAGCCTACCTCTTAATCATGCCAAGAAAGAAACTTCCTCGGCACTTCACACAGACAATGATACACCTAGCTGCTAGCGCACGGCATGCGTTTTTGTGTGTTGTGGGAAATTGGGTTTGTAGTATTCCAAAAAAAACTTGTTCGTTTGGTTTATCACCAAAGAAGATTTTCTCTCGAACAAATCGCCCATCGGAATAAATCAAGATGCTTGGCCATCACCATTCAAATAAACAAACGAATGCGCTCAAAGTCGGGTGATTACTTATCTCTCCTGTGATTGGTCATATGATGCATCATCCGCTATCCGATATATAATGGATTCTTACAAAAAAATATCAATTCAGAACATAGCTGCTTGTAATTCTAACACATGGCTTTGCACCACCAGTAGGCATCCATGCAGGGCCCTGGCATCCAGCTCAGGCCTAGCCAGCACACACACACAAACACATTCTCCCCCTCTCTCCCAAGTCTCGTGCACAAGCAAGCACATCCTATACAGCAACTACTAGTACAAAATCAAGGGAGGAAACAAAATCAAGGGAGGAAAAATTGTATTCGGAGGAATATTTGACTTGTGCAGCGCCTGCAATCAATCAATCACGCCTTTTAAACTGACGAGGGAAATATATTCCCTGTCCTGACCTGACCTAGCGCTTGCGCTGCTGCTCGCTTTTCGCGGCCCCCCTGATTAATCGCGCAATCAGCCGCGGCCTCCCCTCCCCTCATGTTCTTTCTCCGCGTCCCGGGCAGGCAGGCACCGCTCGTGTCCCCGTCACGACAGCTCGCCGCCGGTCATTTTCACGGCATGTTTTCCTCCTAACAGCAAGCATCCCGCCCCCGGATTAGGGTATCGTCTCCAGCACCCTTTTTCGGATTAGATCTGCCGCGCACTGTTCCCCCCTCCTCCTTCTTTCCCGCTGCCATCCTTAATGAACTCACTCATCAGTCATAGATTCCGTGTATTAGCTAGTAGTAGCTGGGAAATTTAGCTGGAGCAAATTGAAGTTCGGTTTGATTTTAAAAGGCATTGTGTCTTTGTCATGCGAATTTTCAAGTTGCCCAGAGCCTGATCGCTGATCTACATCTACCTGGTTCAGAAATGCGACCCCGCGATCGAGCTGATAAAATTTCTTCATCACCGTCAAGTTGTCATCGTCACCCGAAATGGTTCTGAAATTCTCGATGTGGCGGCAGCTGGCCTGTTGAGTTGAGTGGTCTGAAGAAAGAAAGCATATGCAAATGGAGGGGAGGGGGAGGAAAAGGGAAGGAGAGCCAGGCAAAGGCAGCTCACCTGAGCTGGAGGGGAAAGGGGTCAAAGACTGAAACAGCCTAGGGGCATGTGGGGCTCTTACTTTCCTACCGGTACCCAGTGCCTGCACACATCATTCTGCAGATTCTTTTTTTTTCTGCTTTCTTTTGCCCCTCCCCTCCCTCCCTCTCTCCCTTTTGATTTGGATGAATGTGCTGGGGTGGGAGACTGCCTGTTTAGGTTTTTTTATTTATTATTACTTTCTGTGTTTGCAAGACACAGGATGCATGATGTACGGATATATAACAATTATCCACCGTTTATTACATATTTATCTGAAAACACTCTGTTTGGATAAATTTCTCATAGTAGACCCGACACAGGTACATCAGACAATAAGCAAAATTACTAACAAAATAACCAAAATTTAAAAATAACAGTACAAGAATTCTTACATTTGCGTCGTTTTTATTCTTATGAAAATCCAAAGTTGTAGTAAGAAGAATGTTGTAGCAGCAAAAAAAAAAAAAAAAAAACTCCACAGGCAACAGCAGTAACAGTCTGAACAGAGAGGTAAACACCAGGTCACAGCAGGCTCACAGCTAAGCTTAATAAACTGCTAAGCACACTAGCACTGCTACCACTCCACACCACCACTTGTGACTTTCCAGTCTGTACTCTCCCCCCCTGTTATTACTCACCCATCCCCTCCCGTTTCCAAAAATTTGGCCTTTCTCTCACACATCTCACTACCACCTCTCTCTCTCTCCATCTCCAATGGCGGCCGCCACCACCACCTCCCCGCCCCCCTCCTCCGCCTCCTACAAACCCTAACCCTAGGTAGTTATCTCCACTTCCCCCCCGCATCTATGGCTCTTCTCCTCGCTCTCGTCCTCCTGCTGCTTTCCGGGGGCGCCGCCGGCGACGACGTGGCGGCGCTGCTCGAGTTCAAGAAGGGCATCGCGGACCGGGACCGGGACCCCGTGCTGGGGTCCTGGTCCCCGCCGGCTACCACCGAGGCCGGCAACGGTGGCGGGGGCTGCCCCGCCGCGTGGCGCGGCGTGGTGTGCGACGGCGGCGCCGTGGTCGGCGTCGCGCTCGACGGCCTCGGCCTCTCCGGGGAGCTCAAGATGGCCACGCTCTCCGGCATGAGGGCGCTCCAGAACCTCTCCCTCGCCGGGAACGCCTTCTCCGGCCGCCTCCCCCCCGCCATCGGCACCCTCTCCTCGCTGCGCCACCTCGACCTCTCCGGGAACCGCTTCTACGGGCCCATCCCGGGCCGCCTCTCCGAGCTCAACGGCCTCGTCCACCTCAACCTCTCCCACAACAACTTCTCCAACGGCTTCCCCACCGACGGGATCCGACAGCTGCAGAACCTGCGCCGCATCGACGTCCGCAACAACTCATTCTGGGGCAATGCCGGGGATCTGCTCAAAGAGCTCCGCAATGCCGAGCACATCGATCTGAGCGACAACCTCTTCACCGGCACCATCGATTTGGAGCTCGACAGCTTGACCAGCATCGGGAATACAGTCAAGTATCTCAACCTCAGCCACAACAACCTGGGCGGCGGCTTCTTCCGGAATGAGACGGTGGGGGCGTTCAAGAACTTGGCGGTCCTTGATTTGAGCAACAATGGGCTTGGTGGGACAGTGCCGAGGCTCGATGCGTGGTTCTCACTGGAGATTTTCAGGATTGCTGGCAACGGGCTGTTTGGGATGATGCCCGAAGCACTTCTCCAGAATTCTATGCGGCTTGTCGAGGTTGATCTAAGCAGGAACGGCTTCTCAGGTACCTACCCTTTTCTACTGAAATGTACATATCTCGTTGAACTTTGTGATGCATCAGAGTAGGAATTCCAATATAAGTTGGATGGCGGTGATCTATTTACTTTGTTTCTTGTGTTCGATTTTCTTCTTGATGCGGATGGCCAGTGGCTCCTGGGCCATGTTGTTTAAAATTGCAAGCCGCGAATCACGTCGTGGGCATTGGTGGCACTCGTAGACATGCATGTCTGGTGGCAACAGATTCCTCGTGACGACATTGCAAATTGGTCGCTGCATCTTGAATCTGGAAGACTCCATTTGCTTGGAGGATTTGATGAGCATAGATAAAAACAGGCTCTTCCATCAATGCCGCATGTCGTTATGTAGAAAGCGTGCCGTTTTCCTTTAGACGGATATGGTCAGCAACCTTGTACTTGCATGCATGCTGGCTTACAACTGATTTTGAGAATTATTTGTCTTCTCATTTTAGTCATGTGCTTGCTTTTCTAGCATGTGGTGTGAGCACAAATTAGTTACGTTGCTAAGAAAAAGTATTAGTTTGGAACCGACTACAGTGTCTGACAGCTGGTGTCTTGTGATTGATAAGTGAAGTAAACATTTTTTTGCCTATTGAATCAACTATCATGTTGGCTCTTGATTTTTTTCTATTGTAGATCTGTTGCTGGGTCCGAGCCTATCATTACTTTTCACAGTTCAATCAAGAATTTTACAAACTATTTCTTTACTGTGACATGAGATTGACTTATTGTAAATGTATATACATTAACATTTGATCCCATGTGAGTTTAACTTAAAGCATTCCGCTTCCATGCAGATACTCTTATTCATTTGTCGTTAAATGACGCATGTACCCTTAAACTTTGCAGGGTCACTGCCGATCGTGAACTCTACAACTCTGAAGGTGTTGAATCTCTCTACCAATGTTCTATCAGGATCATTGCCAACCACTGTTGGCAAGTGTACCTCAGTTGATCTGAGCGGAAACCTATTTTCTGGGGAGCTAGCTATACTGCGTTCCTGGGATGGGGTTGTTGAGGTTCTTGACTTGAGTTCGAACAAACTGAAGGGAAGCTACCCGAATGATGCTGCCCAGTTTCAGAACCTAGTATCATTGAAGTTGCGGAACAATTCGTTGTCAGGGTCTCTCCCTTCTGTGTTGGGAACCTATCAAAAGCTCTCTGTCCTTGATCTCAGCCTGAATACACTTGAGGGATCTGTTTTGCCTACTTTCTTCATGTCACCAACTTTGACAGTGTTAAATCTTTCTGGAAACAGATTTACTGGAACTATTCCATTTCAGAGCACCCATTCAACGGAATCTATAGTTCTCTCATCTCAATCTGCTCTCAAGATTGTTGATCTGTCCAGTAATTCTTTGAATGGACCGTTGCCACCAGATATCTCCAACTTGCAAAAACTTGAGTTTCTTATCCTTGCGATGAATGAATTGTCTGGGGAGATTCCCAGTGAGATAAGCAAGCTTCAAGCTCTGGAGTATCTTGACTTGTCACACAACCATCTCACAGGCAGAATTCCGGATATGCCTCAGAATGGTCTTAAGTTATTCAATGTATCTTACAATGATTTGCAAGGAACTGTTCCTAAAAGTGTTGAAAAGTTCCCTTTATCTTGCTTCCGACCTGGAAATGACATGTTAGTTTTCCCAGATGGCCTGCCTGCTGGAAATGATGATTACACTGGAGTTGGTCAGAGCAGAACATCTCACGGACATAAGGCCGGTGTTCGAGTTGCTCTTATTGTTGGCTGCATTGGAGCCATCTTGCTAGTGATCTTCATAGCCCTAGCACTCTATGTGGTCAGGTCTCAAGAGCTTTGTGGAAGAAATGGATTTAGAGGTCAGATTACTGTCAGGGATCTGAAGGGAAGAATAAGCCGTCCAAATCTGTTCAAGTCGCCCAAAGATAATGTTATACCAAGTAAAACAAGTTTCTCAAATGATCACCTCTTAACGGCTGCAGCTAGATCTATGTCTGCCCAGAAAGAGTTATTGGCTGAAGCAGCTGTGGAATATGGTTACAACAATCCAAAGGAGGTTGCTGAATCTACAAGTTCAGGTGTAGCTGAGACTTCTGCCGCGGTCCAGGCTCGGGAGTCTTCTCCACGGGCTGCAGTGCCAACATCACCACACTTTGCTGACTCCAGATTCCATGAGGAACCTGTAGCTTTTGAAGTATACTCGCCAGATCGATTGGTTGGAGAACTGATTTTCGTAGACAGCACTTTGGTTTTCACAGCTGAGGACCTCTCACGTGCACCAGCAGAGGTTCTTGGAAGGAGCAGTCATGGAACAACATACAAGGCTGTTCTACAAAGTGGGCATGTCCTGACGGTGAAATGGCTGCGTGTTGGTCTTGTGAAGCATAAAAAAGAGTTCATCAAGGAGGTAAAGAGGATTGGCACTATCAGCCATCCAAATATAGTTTCGTGGAGAGCCTTCTATTGGGGTCCCAAGGAGCAAGAGAGATTAATTATTTCTGACTACATCAGTGGTGATAGCTTGGCACTTTACCTTTATGGTAACTATCTTATGCTCATCCTCATTTTAATCATCAATTTTCTTGATTTTTGGTTTGTTAGGTCGATATACATTGTCTCCATGAATGTTCTGCTATTATATGTATCAAAGATGTTGCGACTAATTCTTTAGTCATTTCTCACCAGACCTAAGATTTACTTCCAGTCACTGATTATTTGAACTTTGCTGGCTGTGATACAGAGTCAACTCCCAGAAGATACTCCCGTCTGTCAGTTTCTCAGAGGCTCAGAATTGCCATCGAGCTAGCTCGCTGCCTCCAGTTCCTTCACCATGAGAAGGGCCTGCCTCATGGCAATCTGAAGCCAACTAATATATTCTTGACTGGTCCTGACCTGTCTCCGAAGCTGGTGGATTATGGACTGCATAGGTTCATGACCCCAAGCGGCACTGCTGAGCAAATACTGAATCTAGGAGCTCTAGGGTACCGAGCCCCGGAACTGGCAAACGCAGCCAAGCCGACACCATCGTTTAAGGCTGATGTGTATGCATTCGGGGTGATTGTCATGGAGATGTTGACGCGGAAGAGTGCAGGAGACATCATCTCAGGCCAATCGGGCGCTGTTGATCTAACTGACTGGGTTCAGATGTGCAACAGGGAGGGGCGGGGGACGGACTGCTTTGACCGGGACATCACGGGCTTGGAAGAATCCCCGAGGATAATGGACGAGCTGCTGGCGATCTCGCTTAGGTGTATCCTACCTGTAAATGAGAGGCCTAACATGAAGACGGTCTGCGATGACCTGTGTTCGATAACAGTGTGAGTTTCCCTTTGGTTTTCCTTCCCCCAGTGTACATGTAACCGATTTTCCGTCCCGATTTTTTCCGTGGGTTTCCCAGAGCCTTGTAGCCAGGGTTTGTTTGATTGGTAACTGCTAGTGTAAAGAGGATTCAATCCACCCATTGATTGATTGATATCAACCATTGCCGCCGTCTGTCTTTCTTCATGAGCTCGATCGGCACAAGTGCCATGCTGTTCATTCATCAATTTCTTCACACAGAACATTTCCCTGTGAAGTTGTTATTACTGCACATCGTTGCCCCTGTTGCCCCAATACTGTAGCTGCAACATGCAATCCTGTCCTGCCCCAATACTGTTGTATGTGAAGTTATCTTGTGCCCCTCAATCTCGGCCTGCCTGACTATTATTACTCGCATCACATGCGCTTCTGCAGCATGTGCTGGATATCTAGTGCCCCCTGTAGCAACCATTCTGGCGCCAGATTTATTGAAAGAAACAGGTCCATGCAGCAGCCTTCAATTCTCGCTGTGGAAACTGGAGAGGAGACAGGCAGAGCGCAGCCATGCATGTTCTCCCGGCCAGAAATTCTCCACCCCACCAAACCTCTGAATCTGATCATCTTCAACTCGCCGTGGGACTGGCAGCTACTCGATGACCAACAGAGGGTCGCTATGGTGCCAATTGGCATCGAACCCGCCGTCGGATGGATGGCGCTCCCAGACTGACAGGTGGGCCGTGGGGTTGCCAGGTAAACATTTCGAGGGCAGACGTCCTTCTCCTTCGATTGAAGGATCATCAGGACACATGAGCGACTGGGGCGTGTGGTCCTTGGCTGTAACGGTTATCTGATCCTCAAGCATCTTGAATCTACTAGTATAGATCAAGGCAACCTTTTTATTGGAATTAAAAAAAGGCAACCTTTTTGATCCATCCATTCCATCGCGCAATTGCTACGGTTCATGCCCCACTGACTAGGATTGGATGGAAGATGAGTTCTCTACTAGTGCACCTGATTTATGGGTGCTTGTAGAATATTGAGGTGTTTCTATACACAGTATACTTACCCGTAGCTAATGAAACTATTGCAGAATATAAGCAAAATGCTGCATAGTATATAGCGTGATCGAATCGTATTGTACTGTATTCGAATTGGTCTAGCTCACAAGTAGGGAAGAATCGTATTGTGACCGGGAAAGTTGAAATCATGCTGCATATAGCGTTTTCGACCGCTGCAATTTCATTTGTCATGAGTCTTTTTTTACGTTGGAGGACGAAAAACGTTGTCATGTTATAGCGTGTCTATCTTCTCTCTCCGCGCGTCTTTCAATCTAATGACTACCAATGGCAGTCCGCTACACAAGGTCATCGACCCCCGCCAATGGGACGGCCTGGACTTGCTCGGCCGCCTCATGGCCGTCGTCCACGCTGCGTTCAGTACAACATTGCCGAATTGAACTAAACATTACAGTTAATTGGATCCTAAGGAAATTAAGTCAGCTCAACTATAGTTAGTAGGGTAACCTCAAATTGTATAAAGGCCATAAAAAACAGATAGTTGCTAATTATATTATTTATTATTTTTATTTATTTTCTAATTGTAGAACCAAGCAATTACCAGATCCAAATCACCAAGCAATTTCCCCATGTATCAGTTGCAAGCGTGTGTTTAAAAGTAAACATGTTTAAAAAACATTAACAATCAAATTACCACAATCCTTTCATGTCACACAATCCAGTGCTTACATGAAGTACAAGTTTTCACATGTTAAAAAAATATGGAGATGGAGCATTGGCTTAACCTGGCCATCTGTTTGCCAACAGTACGTAGTTTGATTGTTTTACCCTGGAGGCCTTGCCACCTCTACTGAACCACAACAAAGGTAGGCAATGAAAGCCCATGCGATCTCACCCTTGGTGAACCAAATCATTTCCTTGATAGCCAGTAGAGATGTTGATCCGGCACTACAATTTCAGATGTGTGGTGTATTTTTTGAACAAACATGTGTGATGTATTCTAAGTCTTTGGGCATTAGATTTAGCTTCTTGTGAAATAAATAACCTCCTATACAAAGCATAGGTAGAAAATATCATAACTACCAAGTCATATAAAATTAGTTTTTGGTGTTTGGTTAGCCATAATGTCACACTTTCTATTTCACATAATGCCATGAGAAAAAATATCATAGCGGAGCACACAGAAATACGAGGATGCACATTTGCAAAATAGGTTAGAAATGCTAAGCACTGTTGTAAAGAACATGAACAATAGAATATTCAAATAACTTCCAAATTTATAAGAAGTGACAAAAACTAGAAGATTAATTGATTATAGAATCAAGTCAGCAAGGACTCGTCCAATGTTCTAATAAAGAAAGATATAATTGATAAATATATACCCTAGCGACCACAGGTCAACAAGAAAGCCTATGCCAAGTGTGAAGAATTATCTTTGCATCATTAGCGCCTAATAATTGAGAATACCATTTTCATGATTAATAAACTAAACCTATGCATAATTTAAAAAATTATGATTATGTATTCTAATTAATATATAGACATTGCCCTATGAACTGAAATGTTGATATGCATCCTAAGTTCCTAAGATACACATTATTGAAGGAGAAACACACTGTCCAATTAGAACTAAAATATTATAATTATGCATCCTAACTGTGTCATCAGGAGTTGCTGCTACCACGAATGAGCACCTTAACCATATGCATCCAATCCAGTCAATCTTGCTCTGCTTCAGCTAGTCTCCACTCCTTGATGTCTATATCTTGCCACTAGTAGTAGTCTTCACAACTTGGGCAGTGAACGGGAAGAGGCCAAATCCAAGCAATATGAGTCCTACTGGTGGCATGAAAGGCATTATATTCTAAGAGCCATGTGCCTTGGGAGCCAATAATTTTTACGAACTACTTCAAGAAAAAATATTAAATCACTAATAAATTGATAGGGTGCATTCATTAACAAAACTCACTTCTTGTAACTGAAGCAGGCAGCAATCCCGAGGTTGTAAACCATCACAACTTCTGCACCTGTGGACTCAATTGTCAAACTTCAGGAATCCTACTGCTGCTAAACTGATAAACTATATGCATGAAAATTTCACTGAGTAAAGTAAGATGCGATTTCTATGCCACTTTGCTAGATATGCACTTTAATATCTCTGGCAATGCAATCCAATCCACTCAACTTGCGCTAGCATCTACAAGCAATAGCAAAACCACACATAGAGCAAAGGGAACAAAGTACCTGTTCAGAGTTCAGATGGAGAAGACTGAGAAATTGCCACACAAGAATGAAGCAGGTATGTCCTTAGTTAGACATATCATCGAACACAATGCAGGTGTGGACGAACTCTGTCGTATGGACCTCCCTGGGCCCACTACCTCGGTGGGTACTAGGACCGACTACTCGGTGGGCCCCTGGGACTACCCGGCTTGCGCTACACGGCACCTGATGGCGTGGAGCACAAGGACTACGGAGGAGAAGTACTCAGTTAGGAAGCTGTACATGTCCCGCACTGTATGGAAGACTCCTAGGCGTACTCGACTAGTACTCTCTCCCTACTCCGACTTGTAACCCTGCCTCCCGGGCTATATAAGGTGAGGCAGGGACCTTTCTCTAGCATCTCATGCAACCTCATCTCACGGCGCACAATTACGCCATCCTGTAATCGTGCCCAATCAATCCAGAGCTACGCAGCATACAGGACATAGGGTATTACGCACCTCGCGGCCCGAACCTGTCTAAATTGTGTGTCGCGTGTCTCTTCCTTCGAGTTACCGATCTCGGCGAGGCCACATTCATCTACTTCGGGTACTCCCCTTAGTAGGTTGCCGGCTCTAAAACACCGACACCGGCGCGCCTGTAGGGTCTCTCGCCCGAGATCACATGGCGAACTCGACCGCTCCTGTCTACTTCAAGCCAACCGTCGCCTTCAACCGCGGTGACACCTTCGTGTTCGGCGCCTGGGTCTACACTGCTGACGGCGCGGGATCCTTCCAGCGCCGCCTCACCATGCCGCCCAACCCGAAGACCGGCTTCGTGACGCTCCCAGAAGTTGTCACAAGCGAACTCGCCAGCAAGTTCGGCGAAATTTCGCTCTTCAACCACCACGCTGACTTCGAGCTCGAGTCCGTTTCCAACTCGAACTCGACGTCTCCATGGGCCATCGCATGCGAGCCGGGCCGCTCGCCCATCGCAAGCGGTCCCCTCACCCCGTGAGCGCTCCCGCGCGCGCGGCCCCCGCATCCTCGGCGGGCCCGCACGAGGCTCCCTCTTCGCGCCGGGCCGGCAAGGAGCCCGTACTCGAATACAACTCGGACTCCGACACCGCCCCCGGTCACGCTTCGGACTCCAACCCGTCGGTGTTTTGGACCGGCAACCTACTACGGGGAGTACCCGAAGTAGATGAATGTGACTCGCCGAGATCGGTAACTCGAAGGAAGAGGCACGTGGCACACAATTTAGACGAGTTCGGGCCGCGAGGTGCGTAATACCCTACGTCCCGTATGCCGCGTAGCTCGGGATTGATAGGGCACGGTTACGGGATGGTGCAACAAAGTGCGCCGTGAGTTGAGATTGGATGAGGTGATCGGGGATCGGTCCCCGCCTCGCCTTATATAGTCCGGGAGGGGGGTTACAAGTCGGAGTAGGGAAGGAGTACTAGTCGAGTACGTCTAGGAGACCTCTACACGGTGCGGAACATGTACGTAGTCCTATCCGAGTACTACTCCCGTGTCTTGTCCTTGTGCTCCACGCCTTCGGTGCCGTGTAGCGCAAGTCGGGTAGTCCCGTGGGCCCACCGAGTAGTCGGTCCCGGTACCCACCGAGGTAGTGGGCCCGGGGAGGTCCATACGACAAGCCCCCGAGTACTTTGTAGTCGAGAAGGATAGCTTCCGGTAGTCTTGACGGCCTTAACGAGTAGTCCTCAAGCGTCCCCGAGTGCTACAAGTCAAAAGTCCTCAAGAGTAGTCGAAGCATCCCGAGGCCGGAATGTACTCCACCGATGTTTGAGCAATCTTGAAGTCTTCTCGAGTAGTCCCAAGCGTCCTTGAAATCCGCCTTCGAAGGTCTTCAAAAATGCCCGTCTTGTCTTGAAGCCGGAGCCGTCAAGAAGGTACGATTTGCGGAACCGCAATCCACGTAGGGTAGCCCCCGAGCCTCGAGCCGCGGCTCTGGCCGAGGATCTATCCGAAGCCTTCGCGAGAAAATCCCGAACAATCCGGAGAGAAAAAACCGAAGGACACGTGGCACGGAGCCCCCGAGCCTTGAGTCGAGTACTTCCTCTCGAATTGAAGGGTCTTCTTGAAGAATGTGTCCTGAGATGCTCTTGAGACTAGCCGCGTCCCAGGTAGTCGAGTAGAAGTAGCCGAGCCCCCGAGGTGAGGCGCGTCGACTAGTAGAATACGAAGAGTCACGCGCAACTGCTGAGTCAGCCACGCGCGGACTTATCCGCCGCCCGTTACGGAGGCGATTTGGCTTATAAATTCAAGCCGAAACCCTTAGGGTTTTTCACCCAAGTGAGCCGCGGTCATTCGCCACTTGAATCTTGAGGTAGATCCACTCCAACGAGCACCGCCGCCGCAAGAGATCCAAGCGCATCGCCACCCGAAAGCCGTAGGGTAGCCCCCGAGCGGATGCGAGTGAAGACTCCCCGTTCTTGGAGGATGAAGCCGTCCCCGTCGAAGACGTTGAAGGCCGGCGGGAAGAAGAGGAGCCATGCGAAGCCGCCGCGGCCGGTGCACGGAGCGGCGCCGCCCACGTCTCCACCGCGCGCCGACCCAAGCCGCGAGTGGAAAAGGTCGAAGGTGAAGACCGAGGACTTGCCGACCCCGTTGAACTCCGGTTCATCGGGGAGAAGGAGATCGATATGTGGAGATCCGCCGCGCAGAGATCCCTATCCAATGGAGAAGGCGCAAGACGAGATCCCGATGTTCTCGCGCTTCGTGGAGCGCGGGCTTGCGCTCCCGGCCGAGCGATTTCTTCAAAGGGCTTCTCGTGTACTATGGCATCGAGTACCTCAACTTGAACCCCAACGGAATCTTCCACACTTCGTCTTTGTCCATTTCTCGCGAAGCATTCTTGGGGATCAAGCCGCATTGGATTCTCTTCCGAAATTCTTCCGCGTGAAACCGCAGCCCCGCCGCCTCCAACCCCGCAGTAGTCGGCGGGGCCGGGATCCGCTTGAGGGAAGATGCCGCCGAGCGCACTCGGCGTACAAGCTCGTGGACTCCAACACGGATTGGAAGACGAGGTGGTTCTATACCACGAACCACCATCCGGAGCCGCCGAAGCCGAGCGGACGGCAGCCCCAAGCACCAAGAGTGGTGGAACACGGAACCCACCATGCAAGAGGGGATCCAGCCTCCCGGAGTTGCCGGGAAGAATCAAGGCCCCGCGTGATGCGGGGACCGAGGGCCGAGCATGTGGCCTTCGGCTTCATGAAGCGTCGGATCCCGGCCGCCGTCGCCGCGGGATACGATGGGCTTCGAGTACACCGGCGACGACGACACGTCGCGGATGCCGGGGGCGAAATTGAAGATAACGACATCGTCGAGAGGTTGTCGAGGATCTTCAAGGACATGCCGGAGTACACGGCGTGCCCCGTCGAGGAGTTCTCCGCCGCGCGCCCGCCCAACGAGGTAAGTAGCCGTACCCGCCTCGTCGAGTAGCGGGCACTTGTAGCGGAGTTGCTAACGCCTTTTGTGTCTTTTTGATGCGGGACGATGTGAAGCGGTTTGTCTCCGAACCGCGGCCACCACCGAGCGGAATTGAGATTCCGGCGGTGGAGAAGGTGAAGGAGCGTCGAGTAGTCGGAGACGACGATCCCGTCATCGTGGAGGATACCTCCGATGACGAAGAGGACGAGGAGACGCGCGCAGATCGCTTCCAGCTGCGGTCGAGGTTTAGCCGTCCAGGCTTGCCTCATGTGCCTCTCATCCAAGACCCTCCGGCTAGCCTGGAGGCTAGCCTTGCTGCGCCGCCGAGGAAGCCGCGCAACCCTGCTAAGAAGCGGGTGGCCAAGAAGATGAAGATCTCAGAGGCCACGCCTCCAGAGGTAAGTCATCTTGAGCAGAAGGCGTCGAGTACCCAATGATCGAGTACGGTGCTGACGAGTAGTTATCCCCATGTGCAGGAGAGGCCGCCAGCGGAGCCCGTGGAGGAGGGCGATGAGGGCACGTGGCCCACAGTGGGGGAACCGGCTGGAAGCCGAAGTCCAGCTCCCACTGTCGAAGAGCTTCTGGCGCAGCTGGAGCGCCAGCCCCCTGCCCCAGAAGGGAGCAGAGTACCCGCGGCCGCCGCCGCTGAAGAGGTGGAAGCCGCGGGGGCGCAGAGAACGTCTGCGCCGGCCACCGCCGCCGTGGAAGAGGCGGTAGTCGAAGAGGCGGAGGAAGAAACGCCCGCCGAGGGTGGACTGGTCGATATCGCCAGCATCCTCGGTGCGCCGGCCGTGACTATCGTCCGGTCGAACTTGTAAGTACCACACTTCATGAGTAGTACTCATTGTAGTAGCCGATGTTGTCTGATGAACCTTTGTGGATACTTGTGCAGAAAATCCACAGACTTGAGCTGGGACGGAGAGGAGCCCACGGCAGCGGAGGCAGAGAAGGCCGCGCCGCCCGTCGAGGAACCCGCTCCAGGAGCCCAAGCCACGACCGAGCCCCCAGCTGCCGAAGCGGCGCTGCCAGAGGCGGTCATAGTCGAAGGTGAGTACTCTTCCTGAAGCTGTAGAGCCCAAAAAGAGTAGTCGAGAATGCTGATGCGCGTGTTCCCTAGTGACAGGCGCTGAAGGTGGTGACATCCCTGCAGGGGTGCCCGTGCAAGAGTTGACACCAGAGGCCCCGAGGCCGCGACAGAGCCCCCGAGCCCGTGGGGGAAACCGTCGAGAAGTCCGCCGAGGGGGAGGCGGTCGCCACGTCGCCGGGGGTTGCCCCGGAGGTGGCGATCCGGTCCCCGGAGATCCAAGACGCGGAGCCTATCCGCTCGGCGCCAATGACGGAGGCTACGACAAGTAGCCGTGGCGGGATCGAGTTGCTTGCCGACGATCTCGTCGAGCCGGCGGTGTTGGCGCAAAGATCCGGAGGCGATGCGGCGAGCCGAACAAAGGATGAAGGTACGTAGCCGTTGCCTCCCGAGTAGTCAATCCTTTCGTTGAGTACTCGCTTGACTTGAATTGGTTTTGTGCGGGGACGTCGCGGAGCGATCCCGCGAGAAGTCAAATCCGCCGCAAGGCTACGACGACACGCGTGCCGCGAGCCGAAGCCTTGGAGGAGCAGCCTCACGAAGTCGAGGAAGCACGCGGCCGCCATGCGGGCCGAAGCTTGACGCCGCCTTCGCCAAGTACCACAACGACGTGATGGACTTGCAGGCGAAGAGCGACGAGCTGGTGCGGAAGAACAAGGGCCTCCGCAACAAGAATAGAGGTATGTCTCTTGACTCGTCGGGTACTTGTTAGGAGTCATCAAGCTCTGACCCGTTGTGTGTGTTCCCGTGTTGTAGAACTCGAAGACCAGGTGGAGCGTCTGAAGGGCTCGGAGATCAGCATGAAGAATCTCTTCTACCGGGAGCAAGAAGCCCGCCAGGTACTTGAACTCGACTACAAGGAGCTGGCCTTCGAGTGCGAGAAGCACATGGAGTTGAGAATTGCATCTGACCGGGATCTCGTCAACTGCTACAAATCTTTGCAGATGTTGAACGAAGACTGCGAGGCGCTCCGAGCCCAACTGAAGGACCTGGAAGAGGCCGCCCTCCCGATCGCGAGGCTCCCGGTGCCGCACCCGGCGGCCCCAAGATTGCTCCGTTGGCGGATCGACTTCGTGAGGCGCCAAGCCGGTTGGCCGCCTACGTGAAGCACATGGCCAAGTCAATCCCGGCAGTGGGCCGGCCTTCATGAAGTCGTACTTCCCGAAGGCCCCGGTGGAGGTAGTCGCCGGCGGAGTAGCCGCCAACCGGCCGGACGAGCAAGACGCGAGTTGCCGGAGCAGATGGCTCCCATCGCGGAGCGAGTAGCCGATAAGTTGAATCTCCGTAGCTCGCATAGATAGCTAGTAGCCATGGTTGTATAGGAAACAGCTTGTAATGAACTATCTCATATATTAATGAAATGTGAAGTTCCATCAATGAGTACTCGTAACCGCGATCTCGCAGTGCGGAGCGCCCATCGTGGAGTAGGTGCGAGTAGTAGTACTCGGCTTAGTAGTCCCGTCGTTAGGGAGTAGGCAAGAAAGAAGTTGATGAACAATCGAACTTTATTACCGAAGAAGTGCACCCCGGGTGGCCGGGGCCGTAGTTACAAGTAGTCGCCGGACCTCGTGAGGCCGCCATACCGAGTAGTACCGGAGCGGTTAGCCGCTTACAAGTGAGTGATCCGTAGGTAGCCGTGTAGGCCGGATCGCATCCGTAAGTAGCCGCGCAGCCGGATCTTGGAGTGTGGTCTTCTTGGTAGACCGCCGCTAGAGTCCTTGACGCTCGTTGCGGCCCGTGGTCCGTAGGTAGCCGCACGGGCCGGACTCCGGAGTAGAATAGTCCGGAGACTTGAAGCCGGACCCGAGGGTCGCTTGCGGCAAGGGGGTGTTGTTGTAGTCGCGTGGACTTGAACCCCGGAGTAGTCGAGTAGACTAGGCGTAGAATCGACAGTAGCCGGTCGACGTTCCACGAGTTGTTGACTTCTTCGCCTTCGAGTGTTTGGAGGCGGTAGGAGCTCGGCCCGGCCACCTTAGCCACGGTGAAGGGTCCTTCCCTGTGGGGAGCCGAGCTTGTGAAGTCCTTCCGTGTTCGGGATACGGCGGAGGACAAGATCTCCAACGTTGAAGGAGCGTTCCTTGACGTTGCGATCGTGGTAGCGTCGGATACCCTCCAGGTACCTTGCCGATTGGACGAGGGCGGCACGCCGAGCTTCTTCGAGGTCGTCGATATCAACTCGTCCGTCGTCTTCCGAGACGCCTTCGTCGTAGTGCTCCACCGCCGGCGAGTTCCATATGACATCGGCAGGGAGGATGGCTTCGCAGCCGTAGACCAGAAGTAGGGGGATTGCCCCGTTGGCTTGGATGGTTGAGTCCGCAGCCCCCGCAGTGCGTTGGGTAGTTCCTTGATCCACTTGCCCCCTTTTGAGTTAGCGCGTCGTGTAGCCGCTTCTTGAGGGCGTCGAGCACCATCCCGTTGGCGCGCTCGACTTGTCCGTTGGCCCGTGGATGGGCGACGGAGACGTATCCGACGTCGATTCCGCCGTTCTCGCAGGACTCCCGTAACCGGTGGTTGTTGAAGTTGGACCCCGTGTCCGTGATGATGCGGTGGGGTAGCCCGTAGCGGTGTACGAGTTCATCCAGAAGTCGAGTACTCGTCGGCCTTGGGGCATGTGACCGGCTTGACCTCGATCCACTTGGTGAACTTGTCGATAGCCACCAGCATCCCGTTGAATCCTCCCCGGCGCAGCTTGGCGCGTGGCCCAATCATGTCGAGCCCCCACAGGCAAAGGGCCAGGTTGGTGGTATGGTGACTAGCTTGTAGGCAGGGACATGTTGCTGCTTGGCGAAGAACTGACATCCTTGGCACCGTCTGACGAGTTCTTCGGCATCGCCCGTGGCCGTGGGCCGCAGAAGGCTCGCCGGAAGGCCTTGCTGACCAGCGTGCGGGAGGACGCGTGGTTGCCGCGACACCCTTGTGGATCTCCTCCAAGATGTCCTTGCCTTCTTCGCGAGGAACGCATTTCATGAGTACTCCGAAGATGCGCCTCGCTTGTAAAGCTTGTCGCCGACGAGGACGTAAGACTTGGCGCGGCGGACGAGTTGTTCGGCCGCGTTCTTGTCGGAGGGGACCTTCTCGCTCGCCGAGGTAGTCGATGAAGGGTTGCCTCCGGTCCACGTCGATCATCATGACCTCCTCCGCCCACCGGTTGGTTAGCCGGGACAAGTGGTCGGTGGCGCCGGCTCCGGGATGGATGGCGCGTGAAGCTCATGGACGAAGACGCCCGCGGTACTTGGGCGCGGGTGGATCCGAGCTTCGAGAGGACGTCCGCCGCAACGTTGTTGTCGCGAACGATGTGATGGAACTCGAGACCGTAAAATTTGTTCTCGAGCTTGCGGACTTCTAGGCGTAGGCGTCCATGTTCTCCTTGTTGCGGTCCCGGGACTTGTTGACTTGGTTGATGACCACCGCGGAGTCGCCGTAGACTAGTAGCCGCTTGATGCCAAGTGAAGCCGCGAGGCGGAGCCCGTGTAGGAGGGCTTCGTACTCGGCTTCGTTGTTCGAGACCTTCCGGAAGATCCGCAGGACGTACTTGAGTTGTTCGCCCGTTGGGGAGATCGGGGGAGTACCCCCCGCGCCCGCGCCCTCGAGGTTGAGTGAGCCGTCGAAGTACATCACCCAATGCTCGGTCGCACGGTGGGAGTAGGTAGCCGGTTCTCCCGCCACTCGCCATGAAGTCGACTAGAGCTTGCGACTTGATGGCCGTGCGTGGCTTGAAGTCGATGGTGAGGGCGCCGAGCTCGACGTGCCCCATTTGGAGATCCTTCCGTGGCGTCCGGGTTCCTCGGAGATGTCGCCGAGTGGGTAGCTCGGTGACGACGGAGACCGAGTACTCCCGGGAAGTAGTGTCGCAGCCTTCCGCGAGGTGATGAGTAGAGCGTACGGAGCTTCTCGCACGGGCCGGTAGCGAGCCTTGGACTCGATAGAACCTCGCCGACGAAGTAGACCGGGCGCCGGACCGGGTAGGCGTGGCCGTCTTCCCCGCCGCTCGACGACGATGGCGCATCGACCACGTGAGTAGTCGCAGCGAGGTAGAGCAAGAAGCTCGCTCGCCCTTGTAGGGAGCCGTGAGGATCGGGGGCTTCGACAGAAGTCCTTGAGCCGGGCAAGGGCTTGGTCCGCTTCTCGCAGCCCACACGAACTTCTCGTGGTGCTTGAGTAGTTTGAAGAAGGGGAGACCCCGTTCTCCTAGCTTCGAGATGAATCTGTTCAATGCCGCCATGCACCCCGTCGCCTTCGGACGTCCTTGATGCTCGTGGGAGCTTTCATGCTGGTGATGGCGGAGATCTTCTCGGGGTTGGCTTCGATGCCACGTTGGCTGATGATGAAGCCGAGTAGTTTGCCCGAAGGTACGCCGAAGACGCACTTGTTCGGGTTGAGCTTCCGGCGGTACTCGCGTAGCCGATGCGAAGGTCTCTTCAAGGTCGTTGATGAGGGTACCGGAGTCCCCGGTTTTGACAACCACGTCATCCACGTAGGCCTCGACGTTCTTGTTGAGTTGCCGCTTGAGCAGAGCCCGGATGGCCCGTTGGTAGGTAGCGCCGGCGTTCTTCAACCCGAAGGACATGGTCGTGTAGCAAGACGCGCCAAACGGGGTGATGAACGCGGTCTTCTCCCGGTCTTCCTCCTTGATTGCGATCCGGTGGTACCCGGAGTAGCGCCGAGGAAGCAGAGCAGTCGCGCCCCCGCCGTGGAGTCGATGACTTGATCAATCCGCGGCAACCCGAAGGGGTCCTGGGGGCAAGTGCTTGTTGAGGTCGGTGTAGTCGACGCACATCCTCCACTCGTTCGAGTTCTTCTTGCGGACGAGGACGGGGTTGGCGAGCCACTCGAGATGGAAGACTTCTCTCGATGAAGCCGCAGCCGAGTAGCTTGGCGAGCTCCTTCTTGATGGCATCCCGTCCGTCGTCGGCGAAGCGTCGGAGATGTTGTCGCTTGGGGGTAGCCTTTGGGTCGACGTTGAGGCGTGCTCGATCGGCTCCCCGGGCACTCCCGGCATGTCCGTCGGCCTCCACGCGAAGATGTCGCGGTTAGCCCGAAGGAAGCCGATGAGCGCGTCTTCCTATTTGGGGTCGAGGCCGGCCCCGATGGTGGTAGTCTTGGTGGGGTCGCCCGTTCCGAGGTCGACCGACTTGGTGAGCACCTCCTCGGGTGGCCGAGGCTTGTTGGCGCCGTCGGACTTCTCTCGGGATGTCGAGTTCGCTTGTGGCAAGCTTCTTCGACGCGGCGTAGACCTCCATCATTGGGGTGGGTACTTGATTTGTCGAAGCAATCACCACGGCCTCTCGTATCGCGGCCGTGAGAGATCTTCAAGTCCCCTTGGAGGGAGAGTACGCCGACCGGGCTTGGCATTTTGAGTACCAAGTAAGTGTAGTGGGGCACCGCCATGAACTTGGCGATGGCCGTCCGCCGAGGATGGCATGGTAGGAAGTCTCGATATCCGCGACCTCGAACTTGATGTACTCGGTGCGGTAGTTGTCGCGAGATGCCCCGAAGGTAATCGGCGTACCACCGAGCCCGGGTGGGATAGCCGCGTTGCTCGGGACAATGCCGTAGAAAGGCATGTCGCTCTTGTCGAGCATGGGGGTGACGTCAAGGTTCATCTTCCCGAGAGTCTTGGTGAAGAGGACGTTGAGCCCGCTTCCGCCGTCGATGAGCACCTTGTTGAGCTTAGAGCCCGCCATCGTTGGTTTCGGGACGAGAGGGAAGCGTCCCGGTTCGGGAGAAGCCGGTCCATTGGTCCGCGCGGGAGAAGGTGATGGGCGTCTCCGACCACCCGAGAGGGGTCATAACCGCCGGTTCAATGGACATCACTTCACGGCGAGTAGCCTTCGCTCCCGCCTGCAGGGTAGTCCGCCGAAGAGGACGTTGACGGTCTTCTCGGTTCTTGGAAGTCGTCGCCGTCCTTCTTCTTGTTCTTCTGATCGTGAGGGTGCGGTGGCTCCGGCGTATCCTTGAGCGCATGCCTGAGCTGGTAGCACTGCTCGGTGGTGTGGTTGCCGTTTGGATGCCACGGGCACTTCTCCTTCAGCAGGTCTTTAAACCCGCCGGAGTTCTTCTTCGAGTTCCCTTTCGGGGGACGCTGGATAGCCGCGACGGTGTTGTCTGGCTTGCGCTTGCGGTTGGGACCCGAGAAGTTGTTGTTGTTGTTGTTGTTGTTGCGGCCGCCTTGGTTTGGGTTGCCGCTGCTGCCGCCGCCTTGGTTCTGCTTGGACTTGCCACGGATGGCGTCGTACTTGGCGTTGGCCTTGTCCTCTTCATCCGCCCAGACGTGATCATGTCCTTGAGGTGGGGAATGGACTTGGGGCGGCGCCGGCCGAAGTCCTCGAAGGTGCGGCGATGGTAGAGCCCGTCCCGGAAGAGGTCGATGACCTCCTTGTCGGTGACGTCCACGACGGTAGCGCGCTTGTCGAAGAAGCGGCGCATGTACTTGCGGAGGGTCTCGCCTTGTTCCTCGCTTGATCATGGCAAGGTCCATGCGAGTACCCGAACGGCCCATGGCGCCCGCGAAGTTGCTTGTGAATTGCTCCTTCGGGCCCGGTCCCACTCGTCGATTGAGTGCTTGTCCGGGGCCGACTCGAGCCACGTGAGTGGGGCTTGGTCCAGTGCAGAAGGGGAAGTAGAGGCACTTGGTGTCGCCGTTGCCGCCGCCGTTCTCGATGGAGAGAGCGTAGCATCGGAGCCACTGGATGGGATCCTGCTTCGCGTCGTATTTGGTGATCCCCAAAGGCTTGAACTTGTCGGGGAGGAGCAAGTTGCGAAGCCGGGGTGAGAAGGCAGGGAAGCCGTCGCCTTCAGCAGCGGTCGTCGACTTCTTCTGCCGCAACTCTTCGATTCTCTGGCGAGCATCGTACCCGCCGTGAGAGGCGCCGGGAGGCGTGGCTATGCGCGTGGCCGCGGCCGCCGCGGCCGCCGCCGCCTCCGCCTTTCTTGTTGGCTCCGTGGTTGGAGCCGCCGCCGCCGCCGCCGCCGCCGTCGGGGTCGTTGCCGCCACCACCGGCCGGAGCACGGTGGGGGACGACTTCTCGGTTGACGTTGTCTTGTCGTGAGGGTCCGCCGCGGCGTGGAGCGTCGACGGCTTGGTTCAGCTGGGATGTCGCCTCGAGTACGGTTAGGACCGAGGTCAACACTGCGACTAGTAGCCTCGTTGTCGCGAGGCTTGGCTTGGAGAGGTTGGCTGACTCTCTTGTCGACCCGCATGAAGTAAGCTTCCTCAGCGAGCTTGGCGATGACTTCTCCAGCCCGTATGCCCCGAGCCCTCGCCGTGCGATCGCCGTGATCGACATGAGGCATCGCTCAGAGTGGTGTGAACTCGCTCTCGACCGCTTTCGAGAGCTTCCGCAAGGTTGCGGATGGGGAGGTTGTCTCTGAGCCGCCGGCGTCGTTCGTTGCGCTTCCCCGTTACGTTCGCGCCGGCGTCCCCGCCGGCGTCGGTCTCGTCCGCTAGGGGCATCGGCGAGACGCCTCGTCCGCGGAGATGTCCTCCAAGTACTTGCTCCGCGGCCGTGCCTCGAGGTTCCCGGGTGTCGCCGGCAGCCATGAAGACTTGACGGTCAGGGGTACCCAAGCTTGGCTCAGAAGGTGCCACCTCGCCTGGTGTGCTTGAGTCGCCTTGGGCTAGTGGTGTTCCCTCCCCGGAACGGTAGCGAGTCGATGTAGGCGACGTAGCGTGAGTCCTCTCGTTGTCGCCCCGGCAGGCTTGCGGTCCGGCCGCAGACGTATCTCCCGGCCGGCGTTGATCTTATAACCAGCCCAGAGGCTGGCCCCGACAAGGGAAGCTCGTAGGAGTTGTCTTCGGACTCGTGCTCCTCGTGTCCGACCCGAAGTCGAACTCGTAGTCCGGGTTCGAGTAGAACTCGGAGAGAGGGTCGGAGTCCGAGACGCGGTTGGAGACGGCGTCGGAGTCCGAGTTGTACTCGGTTACGGGCTCCTTGCCGGCCGGCGTGGCGTAGAAGCCTCCGTGCGGGCCCGGCCGGGGAACGCGAGGGCCACGCACGCAGCGCCGACGTGGAGAGGGGACCGCCTCGCGATGGCCGAGGAGCCGGCTCGCATGCGATGGCCCATGGCGACGTCGGGTTCGAGTTGGAGACTCGACTCGAGCTCGAAGTCGCCGTGGAGGTTGGAGAGCGAAATTTCGCCGAACTTGCCGGCGAGCTTGCCCGTGACAACTTCGGGAAGCATCACAAGGCCTCGTCCTCGAGTCGGGTTGCATGATCAAGCGGCGCCGGGAAAGAGCCCGCGCCATCGCCAGCAGTGCGACCCAAGCCCCGAAGACGAAGGTGTCGCCACGGTTGAAAGCGACGGTTGGCTTGATGTGAACGGAAGCCGTCGAGTTCGCCATGTGATCTCGAGCGAGAGCCCCTACCCGGCGCGCCACCGTCGGTGTTTTGGACCGGCAACCTACTACGGGGAGTACCCGAAGTAGATGAATGTGACTCGCCGAGATCGGTAACTCGAAGGAAGAGGCACGTGGCACACAATTTAGACAGTTCGGGCCGCGAGGTGCGTAATACCCTACGTCCCGTATGCCGCGTAGCTCGGGATTGATAGGGCACGGTTACAGGATGGTGCAACAAAGGCGCCGTGAGTTGAGATTGGATGAGGTGATCCGGGGATCGGTCCCCTCGCCTCGCCTTATATAGTCCGGAGGCAGGTGGTTACAAGTCGGAGTAGGGAAGGAGTACTAGTCGAGTACGTCTAGGAGACCTCACACAACGTTGCGGAACATGTACGGAGTCCTATCCGAGTACTACTCCCCGTGTCGTCCTTGTGCTCCACGCCTTCGTGTGCCGTGTAGCGCAAGTCGGGTAGTCCCTGTGGGCCCACCGAGTAGTCGGTCCCGGTACCCACCGAGGTAGTGGGCCCAGTGGAGGTCCATACGACACAACCCCCTCTCCGAGTTCTACTCGAATTCCGCATACGAGTTCGACTTCGGTCGGACCCGGAGGAGTCCGAGTCCGAAGACAACTCTACTGAGCATCCCTTGTCAGGGTCGGCCTCCGGGCTGGTTATAACATCCACACCGGCCGGGAGATTTGTCATCGGCCGTACCGCAAGCTCGCCGACCTGATAAGCGGAGACTCACGCTACATCGCCTACATCGCCTCACTACCGTTCCAGGAGGGAACACCACTTGCCCGAGCTGACTCGAACACCCCAACCGAGGTGGGGGTCGAGTCCAGCCTTGGCACCCCTGATCGCCAAGTCTTCATGGCTGCCGGCGACACCCCAAGACCTTCAGGGACGGCTCAGGACAGGTACCTTGAAGACATCTCCTCCGACAAGGCGTCCGCCGACGCTCCGGCAAACGAGACCCCCGCCACGAGACGCTCGACGCGAGCGCAACAGAAGCGCAGCCAACGGCGCCGGCGCCTCCGAGACAACCTCCCCATCCGCAACCTCGCGGAAACTCTCGAGGCGGTGGAGAGCAGAGTACACACCACCCCTGAGCAATGCCTCATGTCGATCACAGCGATCGCACGTCAGGCTCAGGGCATACGCGCTAGAGAGGTCATCGCCAAGCTCGCTGAAGATGCCTACTTGATGCGGGTCGACAACAGGGTCAACCAACCTCCTCCCGCCAGGCACCGCGACAACGAAGCTACAAGTCGCAGCGCCAACAACGGTCCCAACCGTACTCGAGCCGAGCTTCCCGCCGCCCCAACCGCACTCGCTCGAACGCCGCGGACCTCCACAAGGTGGCAACAAGAACCGCGACGTTGTCCCTCACCGCGCTCCCCGCGGCGGTGGCCGCCGCGACCCCGACGGCGGCGGGGCGACGGCGGAAGCTCCAACCATGGAGTCGACAGAGGGCCGGCGGCGGCGGGAGCCGCGGCGGCCGTGGCCACACGAACGCCCACGCCTCCGGTGCCTCACAGGCGGCTACGACGCCCGCCGAAGATTGAGGAGCCGCGGCGAAGAAGTCAACCACCGCAGCGACAACGACGGCTTCCCCGCCTTCTCACCTCGACTTCGCAACTTGCTCCTCCCCGACAAGTTCAAGCCTTTGGGGATCACCAAGTACGACGCGAAGCAGACCCCATCCGGCTCGGTGCTACGCCCTCTCCATCGAGAACGCCGGGGCAACAACGACACCAAGTGCCTCTACTTCCCCTTCGCCCGGACCAAGCTCCACTCACATGGCTCGAGTCGCCGGACAAGCACTCGATCGACAAGTGGGACCACCGAAGGAGCAGCTCAAAGCAACTTCGCGCGGCGCCATGGGCCGACGGTACTCGCATGGACCTGGCCATGGTCAAGCAGGAACAAGGCGAGACCCTCCACAAGTACATGCGCCGCTTCTTCGACAAGCGCGCTACCGTAGTCGACGTCACCGACAAGGAGGTCATCGACCTCTTCCAAGATGGCCTTTACCACCGCCGCACCTTTGAAGACTTCGGTCGTCGCCGCCCCAAGTCCATCCCCCACCTCAAGGACATGATCACGTCCTGGGCGGATGAAGAAGATAAGGCCAACGCCAAGTACGACGCCATCCGTGGCAAGAGCAAGCAGAACGCGGGCGGCGGCAGCGGCAACAACGGGAACCAAGGCGGTCGCAACAACAACAACAACTACTACTCGGGTCCCAACCGCAAGCGCAAGCGTACAACACCGTCGCGTCTATCCGGCCGCCCCGCGAAGGAGAACTCGAAAAAGAACTCCGGCGGCTTCAAAGACCTGTTGAAGGAGAAGTGCTCGTGGCATCTGAACGGCAACCACACTACCGAGCGAGCTACCGACTCAGCATGCACTCAAGGGTACTCCAGAGCCACCGCACCCTCACGACAAAAAGGGCAAGAAGAAGAACGACGGAGATAACAACGACTTCCGGGAACCCGACAAGACCGTCAACGTCCTCTTCGGCGGACTACCCAAAGAGGCGGAAGCAAAAGGCTACCCGTCGAGAAGTCATGAGCATTGAACCGCCGGTCCCGACCCCACTCGGTGGTCGAGGTACCCATCACCTTCTCCCGCGCGGACAATGGACCGCCTTCTCCGAACCGGACGGTTCCCCCTCGTCCTGAAGCCAGTGGTCGCGGGCTCTAAGCTCAACAAGGTCCTCATCGACGGTGGAAGCGGGCTCAACGTCCTTTTCACCAAGACCCTGAAGAAGATGAAGCTCGACATCACCCACATGCTCACCAAGAGCAACACGCCCTTCTACGACATCGTCCTCGGTAACGCGGCTATCCCACTGGGCTCAGTGGTCCTGCCAGTTACCTTCGGGGAATCTCGGGACAACTACCGTACCGAGTACATCAAGTTCGAGGTTGCGGACTTTGAGACTTCCTACCATGCCATCCTCGGCAGACCGGCCATCGCCAAATTCATGGCGGTGCCCCATTACACCTACTTGGTACTCAAGATGCCAAGCCCAGCGGGTGTACTCTCTCTCCAAGGGGACTTGAAGATCTCCCACGACTGCGACACAGAAGCCGTGGAGATCGCCTCTACGAATCAAGTACCTAACGCGATGATGGAAGTCTACGCTGCGTCGAAGAAGCTTGCTACAAGCGAACTCGACATCCCGGAGAAGTCTGACAGCGCCAACAAGCCTCAGCCACCTGAGGAGGATCTTGTCAAGACGATCGACCTCGAACAAAGCGAGTCCAAAGAAGACCACCACCATCGGGGCCGGCCTCGACCCCAAATAGGAAGACACGCTCATCAACTTCCTTCGGGCTAACCGCGACATCTTCATGTGGAAGCCAGCGGACATGCCAGGAGTGCCCATGGAGTTGATCGAGCACTGCCTCAACGTCGATCCTAAGGCCACCCCCAAGCGACAACACCTCCGACGCTTTGCCGACAACAGACGGGACGCCATCAAGAAGGAACTCGCCAAACTACTCGCGGCTGGCTTCATCAGAGAAGTCTTCCATCCCGAGTGGCTCGCCAACCCAGTCCTCATCCGTAAGAAGAACTCGAACGAGTGGAGGATGTGCGTCGACTACACCGACCTCAACAAGCACTGCCCCAAGGACCCCTTCGGGTTGCCACGGATTGATCAAGTCATCGACTCCACGGCGGCCGCGACCGCTCTCGCTTCCTCGATCGCTACTCCGGGTACCACCAGATCGCGATCAAGGAAGAGGACCAGGAGAAGACCGTGTTCATCACCCCGTTTGGTGCGTACTGCTACACGACCATGTCCTTCGGGTTGAAGAACGCCGGTGCCACCTACCAACGAGCTATCCAGGCCTGCTTCAAGAGGCAACTCAACAAGAACGTCGAAGCCTACGTGGATGACGTGGTCGTCAAGACCAGAAACTCCAGTACCCTCATCGACAACCTTGAAGAGACTTTCGCATCTCTGCGCGAGTATCGCTGGAAGCTCAACCCGAACAAGTGCGTCTTCGGCGTACCTTCGGGCAAATGTGACACCCTAATTTTCCATCACTAAATTAATGTAAGCAACAAGGTGTTTTAGATTTTATTTTCTAAGGATTAAATAAATTATCAAATAAATTTGGCCTTTAAAATATTTAAATATCATTTTAATAATTTAGAAGCAATAAGTGCTTGTGCATCATGTTTTGAATGCATGGTTTTATTATTTGTATGTGTGAAGTTTTAAAAGGTTTTAAAATGTTTTGAAAACTTTGGAAAAGGCTTGGAGTGTTTAAATTTTTTTAAAAAAGAGTTTAAATCTTGAAAAGTTTTGAAGGAGTTTAAATTTTAAAAGTTTGAAAAGGATTTGAAAAGGTTAAAAAAAAGAACAAAACCAAACCTATCTAACCCCAAACCCAACCCGCGGCCCACCTCCCTTCCTCTCTCTCGCGGCCCAACAGCCCAACCCGCCTCTCCTCCGCCGGCCCAGTTTCCTCTCCCCCTCCTCTCTCTCCCACTCGCTGGCAGCCGGGGCCCGCGTGTCAGCACCTCCTCCCACCTCCAGCGCCTCCTCTGCCCGCATCCAGCGACGCCAGCCGTTGCCCCGCGTCTCCCGCACCTCCCCTCCTTCAATCGCCACCATCAAGGTGCAATTAAGCCTTGGCGCTTCACTTCCCCTCTATTACTCCTTCGGTTACTCCCTCCCCATCACGCCGCCCCCTTGAATTCGAATTGAAGTCGCCGGTGCCGTGTCCATCTTTGGCAACCTCCGCCTCGGCCGCTGCTTTGCCCTCCCTTTCCCTCTCTATAAAACCCGAGCTCGAGCCCTGCGCCTCCTTTTCCGCATCCGCTTGAGCCCCGCACCCTCCACCTTCGCGCGCGCCGCCGCCTTGATTTCTTCCGGCCTCCACCATTGCCGGCGGTGAGCAACCCGCCATCAGTGGGTACCCCTAATCCTCTGTCCCTTCTTCTCCTTCGCGTGCGAAGCTCACCCAATCTTTAATTCGTGTCACAGGACCGCTCTCTCGTTGCTGGACCGAGCCGCGGACGGAGCGCCGCCGCCGTCTTCAAGCTCTGGCCACCGCGTCGATCTCCCTCTGCGTCGCCTCGTGGACGCCATCGTCTTCGCCCGAGGCTTGTCTGCGTGGTGAGAACCCCGCCCCTTCCCTTGATTTCTTGCGCACCGAGCCGTAGCATCGGCGCTCGCACGCTGGCGAGGTGTGCGCCGCCCCCTCGCGGTGCGAGCCGCCGTGGCCGCCGCAGCCGCCTCCCCGAGTCCCTACTTAAGTTTGCCTCGTCCCCGCCCTCCGCGAGAACCCGTTCGCGTCCCAATCCGTGGCCCCTAGCCCAAAATCGAGCGAACGCCGGCGAGACTCCGGCGAGCCGCCGCCGTGCGCCGCCGTCCCGCGCCGACGCCGCCGCCCCGCCACCGCGCGTCGCGTGCACGCCACCCTAGCCGCCCGATCGCCGCGGACGTCCCCGATTAGATCGGGGTTACCCCCTTGGCTTCGGTCCCACGGCGGCACGGTGGGACCGAGTCCACCGCCCGGTCCACGATCACTCCCAGCCGTCCGATCCAAATCTAGCGGCTCAGATCCACCTGGCCCACGGGTCAACAGACCCCATACCGGTCAACCGCGGCCGTTTTACAAAAAAAACCCGCCCTTTCTAATATCACCAATATGTCCTTCCACCTATTAAGATCTTCACATATAGGTCCCTGTTTTTATGACTTAGCCCCTGTTTTCCTTAGATTCTTCCACCAGAGATCCTTTTCACTCTTTTCACACATAAACCCTTCTGTTTATATGTATAGTTATGTTTCAGCCCCTGGTTTCTTGCAGTTAAACCCCTGGAAGCCCTGTTTGTTCACAAATTAGACCCTGAATCTTGTTTTAGCCATATCTTTTCCGTCCTAACTCCGTTTTAAGCGTTCTTGGTGTCCACGCGACCGTCTTTTCAAGCCCGTCAGTTTTAGAACCTTGTTTTGGCCGTATCTTGTGCGTTTTAGCTCCGTTTCCACCGTTTCAAGTTGCGTTAGGCTTATATCAACTAAAACTACGTGATAGGACCAATGTTGTACATGTTCCTTGTTTTATAATTTATTTAAATGATAAATATGATTAAATCTTATTGTGCATGCTTTTCTAATTAAAATCTAGCTAGAGTTCAACACGTGTTTTCATAAGAAAGTTAATATGCTTAATACTAGTTAAATATTTCTTATAATTAAAAGCCAATTAGATGTGTACCTCAGTTTTTATAATCAAACTTAATTTGAGTAATGTTTATGCAATTTGCTTCCTATATAAAAGCAATATAGGTTTATCTCGAGTTTTCTTAATTAAATTGTTAATTTGATTAATATGAATATAACTGTGTTTTAAATTATAATTTGCTTAGAATAACTCGAAATATAAAGATAAGCGCCTAGATGCTTTTACATGCTTCTTTTGAATTAAAGTGTCTAATTTGCATAAGTTAAACTTGAATATTTATAAATAAAATTGAACTAGGCTTACATCGTCTTTTAAATACAAATATAACTCGCTTAATTATTAATAGGGTATTTCTTTGAAATAACCTATACACATGATTTTTCTTAACTAAAAGATACCAAGCACATAGCTTGCTTTTGTTTGTGATCATCCAAAGCTCCCGATAGTTCCTAAGTGCTTTTGTGTTCACGTTCCTAGAGCCAACCCTTGTTCTCTCTTGGTGAATCAACTATGTTCTTACACCTAATCTTTCCTAGCCACCTTTCTTTAAAGCTACCCTGTTATCTGTTTCTTCCGTCGATCGCCTTTACCTTTGCTTGGTGTATTGTTTTGTTTATTGTATGCTTTCTTGTGTGCTCGTAGACGTCCGAGCTTTCAAGCGAGCAACCAGTTGGAGTAGATCAAGAGCAAGTGTTTGAAGAAGAAGAACCCCAGTGTTTAAGCAAGGAAGGCAAGTGGACTTCTTCCCCTGCATATTCTATTTTTGTCCCACACAACTTGCATGATAACTAAGTTTACTTTTCAATGTTGTATTGCATAAACTTGATGGGAAATTACCTTTTTAAGGACATGACTAGACTTTTACCTTCATTACCTTGGACAACCCTTTTAAATAAATGTTTTGGGTAGAAATGCTTAGTTGCTATAACTTAGGGTGGTTAAAATGAATCTTTTGCAATATGATGAATGTTGATCATGATAACTTTGGTGATATATATGTGTGTGCTTATGGTTAATAACAAGATCATATAGTTTAATCGGAACATGGAGAACCACCCAGGAAAACAAGCAACACATCCACATGGCTCGGCTTAGCCAAGTAATTAGGAGAGTGGGTTAGCTGATAGCCCTTTTCCGAGAGGGGCACAGGAGGCCGGAGTTGAAGGGGTATAGCCCGGTTCTTTTGGGGTAGCAGCCTTGGTTAAGGTGCTGTCCATTAGGGAGGGTTATGGACCGCTCCGCTGCTGTAATTGTTGCGGGCTGTTGGTTTCTCTTCTTTCCTTTGTAAAGGCTTCGTAGTGGACCCCTAGCCACTCACCTCGGAAGTGTTTAAGGGTCTGATCAACCCGGGCAACATGGTAACACGAACTCGTGGGTAAATGTACAACCTCTCGAGTGTAACTGATCGATCAGCCGTGCTCACGGTCAAGAGTGGCCTAGACCCTCACATGATTAATAAACTTGAAGGTGGAACTAAATTGTGGTTTCTTGTGGGTTTTGAGAGAAGATGCTTTCCTAAATGCTTAAGTGGGTTGGTATAAACTTACACCTAGTAATTAGGTGCTTGCTAATAAAATTTGACCAACATTAAAATGCTAACCGCCGCAAAACCTTAGCCTATCCTTGATAGCCTTGCATCTTTCCCCCACTTGCTGAGCTCCAACCATAAGTGTGCTCACCCTTGTTTACCCGCTGTTCAGAGGAAATCACTGGAGAAGAGAACTTCAGCGACTACGAGGAGTTCTGAGGCTCGCGTGCCCCCAGTCATGTGCCTGTGGAAGATGAAGATGGAGTTACGTCTTCATAGATATCGTTTGATCGTTGTAAAGACATTCGAGTCTAACGTCTGAGTGTAATAAAGAGATAATGTAATGGTTTAACTCTTGTACGTTTTTATTGCTGTTTATTGATATTTCACTCATGACGTCTATCATATGTGTGTAAACTTGATCCTGGCGCACATATGAGATGCATTTGGTTTTCTTTGGAAAATCGGGTGTGACAGCAAACTACTCGGCTTCATCATCAGCCAGCGCGGCATCGAAGCCAACCCCGAGAAGATCTCCGCCATCACCAGCATGAAAGCTCCCACGTGCATCAAAGACGTCCAGAAGCTGACCGGGTGCATGGCGGCACTAAACAGATTTATCTCGAAGCTTGGAGAACGGGGGCTCCCCTTCTTCAAACTACTCAAGCACCAAGAGAAGTTCGTGTGGACTCCAGAGGCGGATCAAGCCCTTGCCCAGCTCAAGGACTTCCTATCGAAGCCGCCGGTCCTCACGGCTCCTCGCAAGGGCGAGCAACTACTGCTCTACCTCGCTGCGACTACTCACGTGGTCAGTACTGCCATCATCGTCGAGCGGCAGGAAGACGGCCACGCCTACCCAGTCCAGCGCCCAGTCTACTTCGTTAGCGAGGTCCTATAAGAGTCCAAGGCACGCTATCAACCTGTGCAGAAACTCCTGTACGCAGTACTCATCACCTCGCGGAAGCTACGACACTACTTCCAGCAGTACTCGATCTCCGTCGTCACCGACTACCCGCTCGGCGACATCTTGCGGAACCAAGATGCTACTGGAAGAATCTCCAAGTGGGCAGTCGAGCTCGGCGCCCTCACCATCGACTTCAAGCCACACACAACCATCAAGTCACAGGCGCTAGTCGACTTCATGGCGGAGTGGCGGGAGAACCAGCTACCTACTCCAACCGTGCGACCGAGCATTGGGTGATGTACTTCGACGGCTCACTCAACCTCGGGGCGCAGTGTGGGTACTCCTAATCTCCCCAACGGGTGAACAACTCAAGTACGTCCTGCGGATCTTCTGGAAGGTCTCAAACAACGAAGCCGAGTACGAAGCTCTCCTACACGGGCTCCGCCTCGCGGCTTCACTGGGCATCAAGCGGCTACTAGTCTACGACGACTCCGCAGTGGTCATCAACCAAGTCAACAAGTCCTGGGACCGAAACAAGGCGAACATGGACGCCTACTGCCTAGAAGTCCGGAAGCTCGAGAACAAGTTCTACGGTCTCGAGTTCCACCACATCGTCCGCGATAACAACATTGCAGCGGACGTCCCGTCGAAGATTGGACCTACCCGCGCTCAAGTACCAGCGGGTGTCTTCGTTCACGAGCTTCACGCGCCATCCATCCCGAGCCGCGCCACCGACCACCGTCCCGTGCACCCACCACCGGACAGGAGGTCATGATGATCGACGTGGACCGGAGGCACCCTTCTCGACTACCTCCTGAAGGTTCCCTCCAACAAGAACTCGGCCGAGCAGCTCATCCGCCGCGCCAAGTCCTACGTCCTCGTCGGAGACAAGCTTTACAAGCGGGGCGCATCTTCCGGAGTACTCATGAAGTGCGTCCCTCGACAAGAAGGCAAGGACATCTTGGAGGAGATCCACAAGGGCGTCTGCGGCAACCACGCGTCTTCCCGCACGCTGGTCAGCAAGGCCTTTCGGCGAGCTTTCTACTAGCCCACAGCCCTGGGCAACACTGAAGAACTCGTCAGAAGGTGCCAAGGATGCCAGTACTTCGCCAAGCAGCAACACGTCCCAGCCTACAAGCTAGTCAACATACCGCCAACTTGGCCTTCGCCTGCTGGGGGCTCGACATGATTGGGCCACTGCCAACTGCGCCAGGTGGTTTCAACAGAGTATTGGTGGCCATCCACAAGTTCACCAAGTGGATCGAGGTCAAGCTGGTCACATGCCCCAAGGTGGCGAGTACTCGACTTCGGATGAACTCGTGCATCGCTACGGACTACCCCACCGCATCATCACGTATCCGGGCTCCAACTTCAACAACCACCGCCCGGGAGTACCGCGAGCGCCGGGATCGATGTCCGATACGTCTCAGTTGCCCACCCTCGGGCCAACGGACAAGTCGAGCGCGCCAACGGGATGGTGCTCGACGCTCTCAAGAAGCGGCTACACGATGCCGCTAGCTCCAAAGGAGGCAAGTGGATCAAGGAACTACCCAACGCACTCTGGGGGCTACGTACTCAGCCCTCCAAGCCAACGGGGCAATCCCCTTACTTCTTGGTCTACGGCTCCGAAGCAATCCTCCCTGCTGATGTCATATGGAACTCACCAGCAGTGGAGCATTACGACGAAGGCGTCTCTGAAGACAGCAGACGAGTCGACATCGACAACCCCGAAGAAGCTCGCTGCGCTGCCCTCGTCCAATCAGCAAGGTACCTGGAGGGTATCCGACGCTACCACGATCGCAACGTCAAGGAACGCTCCTTCAACGTTGGTGATCTCGTCCTCCGTCGTATCCAGAACACAGAAGGACTACACAAGCTCAGCTCCCCCTGGGAAGGTCCCTTCACCGTGGCGAAGGTGACTGGGCCGGGCTCCTACCGCCTCCAGACACTTGAAGGCGAAGACATCAACAACTCGTGGAACGTCGACCAGCTCTGTCGGTTCTACGCCTAGTCTACACGACTACTCCGGGGTTCAAGTCTACACGACTACATCAACACCCCTCTGCCGTAAGCGGCCTCTGGGTCCTGGCTCCAGTCTCCGGACTACTCCTCTCCAGGATCCAGCCCGCGCGGCTACCTACGGATCCTGGACTGCGACGAGCGACAAAGGACTCCAGCAGCGGCCTACTAAGAGACCACGTACTCCAAGATCTAGCCTACACGACTACTTACGGATCTACTGCTGTAAGCGGCTACTCGCCCTAGCACCACTTAGCTGTAAGCGGCCTTCGGGTCCGTCGTATGGACCTCCCCGGGCCCACTACCTCGGTGGGTACCGGGACCGACTACTCGGTGGGCCCTCGGGACTACCCGACTTGCGCTACACGGCACCCGAAGGCGTGGAGCACAAGGACAAAGACAGGAGTAGTACTCGGATAGGACTCGTACATGTTCCGCACCGTGTAGAGGTCTCCTAGACGTACTCGACTAGTACTCCTTCCCTACTCCGACTTGTAACCCCGCCTCCCGACTATATAAGGCGAGGCGGGGACCGATCCCGGATCACCTCATCCAATCTCAACTCACGGCGCACTTCGTTGCACCATCCCGTAACCGTGCCCTATCAATCCGAGCTACGCAAAGCATACGAGACGTAGGGTATTACGCACCTCGCGGCCCGAACCTCGTCTAAATTGTGTGCCACGTGCCTCTTCCTTCGAGTTACCGATCTCGGCGAGTCACATTCATCTACTTCGGGTACTCCCCGTAGTAGGTTGCCGGTCCAAAACACCGACAGCTGGCGCGCCAGGTAGGGGCTCTCGCTCGAGATCACATGGCGAACTCGACGGCTTCCGTTCACATCAAGCCAACCGTCGCCTTCAACCGCGGTGACACCTTCGTCTTTGGCGCCCGGGTCCGCACCGCCGGTGGTGCGGGCTCCTTCCCGCCGCCGCTTGATCATGCAACCCGACTCGAGGACAGGCCTTGTGACGCTTCCCGAAGTTGTCACGGGCAAGCTCGCCGGCAAGTTCGGCGAAATTTCGCTCTCCAACCTCCACGCTGACTTCGAGCTCGAGTCCGTCTCCAACTCGAACCCGACGTCGCCATGGGCCATCGCATGCGAGCCGGCTCCCTCGGCCATCGCAGCGGTCCCCTCTCCACGTCAGCGCTCTGTGCGTGGCCCTCGCGTTCCCAGCCGGGCCCGCACGGAGGCTTCTACGCCACGCCGGGCCGGCAAGGAGCCCGTAACCGAGTACAACTCGGACTCCGACGCCGTCTCCAACCGCGTCTCGGACTCAGCCCTCTCTCCGAGTTCTACTCGAACCCGGACTACGAGTTCGACTTCGGGTCGGACCCTGAGGAGCCTGAGTCCGAAGACAACTCCTCTGAGCTTCCCTTGTCAGGGCCAGCCTCTGGGCTGGTTATAAGATCAACGCCGGCCGGGAGATACGTCTACCGGCCGTACCGCAAACCCGCCGAGCCGACAACGGAGAGGACTCACGCTACGTCGCCTACATCGACTCGCTACCGTTCCAGGAGGGAACACCACTAGCCCAAGCTGACTCAAGCACACCAACTGAGGTGGCACCTTCTGAGCCAAGCTTGGGTACCCCTGACCGTCAAGTCTTCATGGCCGCCGGCGACACCCCGGAACCTCGGGCACGGCCGCGTACAAGTACTTGGAGGACATCTCCGCGCAACGAGCTGTCCGCTGATGCCCCTGCGGACGAGACCGACGCCAGCAGGGACGCCCGGCGCGAACGTAACAGAAGCGCAACGAACGACGCCGGCGGCTCGGAGACAACCTCCCCATCCGCAACCTTGCGGAAGCTCTCGGCGCCGAGAGCAGAGTTCACACCACTCCCCGAGCAGTGCCTCATGTCGATCACAGCGATCGCACGGCAGGCTCAGGGCATACGGGCTGGAGAAGTCATCGCCAAGCTCGCTGAGGAAGCTTACTTCATGCGGGTCGACAAGAGAGTCGCCCAACCTCTCCAAGCCAAGCCTCGCGACAACGAGGCTACTAGTCGCAGTGTTGACCTCGGTCCTAACCGTACTCGAGGCGACATCCCAGCTGAACCAAACCGTCGACGCTCCACCGCTGGCGGACCCTCACGACAAGACAACGTCAACCGAGAAGTCGTCCCCCACCGTGCTCCGGCCGGTGGTGGCGGCAACGACCCCCGACGGCGGCGGCGGCGGCGACGGCGGCGCCTCCAACCACGGAGCCAACAAGAAAGCCGGAGGCGGCGGCGCGCCGCGGCGGCCGCGGCCACGCGCATAGCCACGCCTCCGCGCCTCTCACGGCGGGTACGATGCTCGCCGCAGAATCGAAGAGTTGCGGCGAAGAAGTCGACGACCGCCGCCGAAGGCGACGGCTTCCCCGCCTTCTCACCCCGGCTCGCAACCTCGCTCCTCCCCGACAAGTTCAAGCCTTTGGGGATCACCAAATACGACGCGAAGCAGATCCCATCCAAAGGGCTCCGATGCTACGCTCTCTCCATCGAGAACGCCGGCGGCAACGCCGACACCAAGTGCCTCTACTTCCCCTTCGCCCGGACCAAGCCCCACTCACGTGGCTCGAGTCGCCGGACAAGCACTCAATCGACAAGTGGGACCACCGAAGGAGCAATTCACAAGCAACTTCGCGGGCGCCATGGGCCGTTCGGGTACTCGCATGGACCTTGCCATGATCAAGCGAGGAACAAGGCGAGACCCTCCGCAAGTACATGCGCCGCTTCTTCGACAAGCGCGCTACCGTCGTGGACGTCACCGACAAGGAGGTCATCGACCTCTTCCAGGACGGGCTCTACCATCGCCGCACCTTCGAGGACTTCGGCCGGCGCCGCCCCAGGTCCATTCCCCACCTCAAGGACATGATCACGTCCTGGGCGGATGAAGAGGACAAGGCCAACGCCAAGTACGACGCCATCCGTGGCAAGTCCAAGCAGAACCAAGGCGGCGGCAGCAGCGGCAACCCAAACCAAGGCGGCCGCAACAACAACAACAACAACAACAACTTCTCGGGTCCCAACCGCAAGCGCAAGCCAGACAACACCGTCGCGGCTATCCAGCGTCCCCCGAAAGGGAACTCGAAGAAGAACTCCGGCGGGTTTAAAGACCCGCTGAAGGAGAAGTGCCCGTGGCATCCAAACGGCAACCACACCACCGAGCAAGGTGCTACCGACTCGGGCATGCGCTCAAGGATACGCCGGAGCCACCGCACCCTCACGATCGAAGAACAAGAAGAAGGACGGCGACGACTTCCAAGAACCCGAGAAGACCGTCAACGTCCTCTTCGGCGGACTACCCCGCGGGCGGGAGCGAAGGCTACTCGCCGTGAAGTGATGTCCATTGAACCAGCGGTTATGACCCCTCTCAGGTGGTCAGAGACGCCCATCACCTTCTCCCGCGCGGACCAATGGACCAGCTTCTCCGAACCAGACGCTTCCCTCTCGTCCCGAAACCAACGGTGGCGGGCTCTAAGCTCAACAAGGTGCTCATCGACGGCGGAAGCGGGCTCAACGTCCTCTTCACCAAGACTCTCAAGAAGATGAACCTTGACGTCACCCCCATGCTCGACAAGAGCAGCATGCCTTTCTACGGCATTGTCCCAGGCAACGCGGCTATCCCACTGGGCTCAGTGGTACTGCCAGTTACCTTCGGGGCATCTCGCGACAACTACCGCACCGAGTACATCAAGTTCGAGGTCGCGGATATCGAGACTTCCTACCATGCCATCCTCGGCAGACCGGCCATCGCCAAGTTCATGGCGGTGCCCCACTACACTTACTTGGTACTCAAAATGCCAAGCCCACTCGGCGTACTCTCCCTCCAAGGGGACTTGAAGATCTCTCACGACCGCGATACGAGGCCGTGGTGATTGCTTCGACAAATCAAGTACCCACCCCAATGATGGAGGTCTACGCCGCGTCGAAGAAGCTTGCCACAAGCGAACTCGACATCCCAGAGAAGTCTGACAGCGCCAACAAGCCTCGGCCACCCGAGGAGGTGCTCACCAAGTCGGTCGACCTCGGAACAGGCGACCCCACCAAGACTACCACCATCGGGGCCGGCCTCGACCCCAAATAGGAAGACGCGCTCATCAGCTTCCTTCGGGCTAACCGCGACATCTTCGCGTGGAGGCCGACGGACATGCCGGGAGTGCCCGTGGAGCCGATCGAGCACCGCCTCAACGTCGACCCAAAGGCTACCCCCAAGCGACAACATCTCCGACGCTTCGCCGACGACGGACGGGATGCCATCAAGAAGGAGCTCGCCAAGCTACTCGCCGCCGGCTTCATCGAGAGAAGTCTTCCATCCCGAGTGGCTCGCCAACCCCCGTCCTCGTCCGCAAGAAGAACTCGAACGAGTGGAGGATGTGCGTCGACTACACCGACCTCAACAAGCACCGCCCCAAGGACCCCTTCGGGTTGCCGCGGATTGATCAAGTCATCGACTCCACGGCGGGCCGCGACCGCTCTCGCTTCCTCGATCGCTACTCCGGTACCACCGCATCGCAATCAAGGAGGAAGACCAGGAGAAGACCGCGTTCATCACCCCGTTTGGCGCGTCTTCGCTACACGACCATGTCCTTCGGGTTGAAGAACGCCGGCGCTACCTACCAACGGGCCATCCAGCCTGCTTCAAGCGGCAACTCAACAAGAACGTCGAGGCCTACGTGGATGACGTGGTTGTCAAAACCAGGGACTCCGCACCCTCATCAACGACCTTGAAGAGACCTTCGCATCGCCGCGCGAGTACCGCCGGAAGCTCAACCCGAACAAGTGCGTCTTCGGCGTACCTTCGGGCAAACTACTCGGCTTCATCATCGCCCAACGTGGCATCGAAGCCAACCCCGAGAAGATCTCCGCCATCACCAAAGCATGAAAGCTCCCACGAGCATCAAGGACGTCCCGTAAGCCGACGGGGTGCATGGCGGCATTGAACAGCATTCATCTCGAAGCTAGGAGAACGGGGTCTCCCCTTCTTCAAACTACTCAAGCACCACGAGAAGTTCGTGTGGACCGCAGAGGCGGACCAAGCCCTTGCCCGCCTCAAGGACTTCCCCGTCGAAGCCCCCCGGTCCTCACGGCTCCCTACAAGGGCGAGCAGCGTCGCTCTACCTCGCCGCGACTACTCACGTGGTCGCATCGCCATCGTCGTCGAGCGGCGGGAAGACGGCCACGCCTACCCGGGCCCGGCGCCCGGCCTACTTCGTCGGCGAGGTTCTATCGAGTCCAAGGCTCGCTACCGCCCGTGCGAAGCTTCGTACGCTCTACTCATCACCTCGCGGAAGCTGCGACACTACTTCCGGTGAGTACTCGGTCTCCGTCGTCACCGACTACCCACTCGGCGACATCCCGAGGAACCCGCACGCCACCGAAGGATCTCCAAATGGGCCGTCGAGCTCGGCGCCCTCACCATCGACTTCAAGCCACGCACGGCCATCAAGTCGCAAGCTCTAGTCGACTTCATGGCGAGTGGCGGGAGAACCGCCTACCTACTCCCACCGTGCGACCGCAGCATTGGGTGATGTACTTCGACGGCTCACTCAACCTCGAGGGCGCGCGGGCGCAGGGGTACTCCCCGATCTCCCCCAACGGGCGAACAACTCAAGTACGTCCCCGCATCTTCCGGAAGGTCTCGAACAACGAAGCCGAGTACGAAGCCCTCCTACACGGGCTCCCGCCTCGCGGCTTCACTTGGCATCAAGCGGCTACTAGTCTACGGCGACTCCGCAAAGGGTCATCAACCAAGTCAACAAGTCCCGGGACCGCAACAAGGAGAACATGGACGCCATCGCCTAGAAGTCCGCAAGCTCGAGAACAAATTTTACGGTCTCGAGTTCCATCACATCGTTCGCGACAACAACGTTGCGGCGGACGTCCTCTCGAAGCTCGGATCCACCCGCGCCCAAGTACCCGCGGCGTCTTCGTCCATGAGCTTCACGCGCCATCCATCCCGGAGCCGGCGCCACCGACCACCGTCCCGACTAACCAACCACTCGGGCAGGAGGTCATGATGATCGACGTGGACCGGAGGCAACCCTTCATCGACTACCTCGGCCGAGCAGAAGGTCCCCTCCGACAAGAACGCAGCCGAACAACTCGTCCGCCGCGCCAAGTCTTACGTCCTCGTCGGCGACAAGCTTTACAAGCGAGGCGCATCTTCCGGAGTACTCATGAAATGCGTTCCTCGCGAAGAAGGCAAGGACATCTTGGAGGAGATCCACAAGGGTGTCTGCGGCAACCACGCGTCCTCCCGCACGCTGGTCAGCAAGGCCTTCCGGCGAGCCTTCTACTGGCCCACAGCCCTGGGCGATGCCGAAGAACTCGTCAGACGGTGCCAAGGATGTCGAGTTCTTCGCCAAGCAGCAACATGTCCCTGCCTACAAGCTAGTCACCATACCACCAACCCGGCCCTTTGCCCGCCGGGGGCTCGACATGATTGGGCCACTGCCAACTGCGCCAGGAGGATTCAACCGGTACCGGTGGCTATCGACAAGTTCACCAAGTGGATCGAGGTCAAGCCGGTCACATGCCCCAAGGTCGACGGAGTACTCGACTTCCGGATGAACTCGTACACCGCTACGGCTACCCCACCGCATCATCACGGACACGGGGTCCAACTTCAACAACCACCAGCCCGGGGAGTACCGCGAGAACAGGGCGGAATCGACGTCGGATACGTCTCCGTCGCCCATCCACGGGCCAACGGACAAGTCGAGCGCGCCAACGGGATGGTGCTCGACGCCCTCAAGAAGCGGCTACACGACGCTGCTAACTCAAAAGGGGGCAAGTGGATCAAGGAACTACCCAACGCACTCTGGGGGCTGCGGACTCAACCATCCAAGCCAACGGGGCAATCCCCCTACTTCCTGGTCTACGGCTCTGAAGCCATCCTCCCTGCCGATGTCATATGGAACTCGCCAGCAGTGGAGCACTACGACGAAGGCGTCTCAGAAGACAGCAGACGAGTTGATATCGACAGCCTCGAAGAAGCTCGCTGTGCCGCCCTCGTCCAATCAGCAAGGTACCTGGAGGGTATCCGACGCTACCACGATCGCAACGTCAAGGAACGCTCCTTCAACGTTGGAGATCTTGTCCTCCGCCGTATCCAGAACACGGAAGGACTTCACAAGCTCAGCTCCCCCTGGGAAGGACCCTTCACCGTGGCTAAGGTGACCGGGCCAGGCTCCTACCGCCTCCAAACACTCGAAGGCGAAGAAGTCAACAACTCGTGGAACGTCGACCAGCTCTGTCGATTCTACGCCTAGTCTACTCGACTACTCCGGGGTTCAAGTCCACGCGACTACATCAACACCCCCCTTGCCGCAGGCGACCCTCCGGGTCCTGGCTTCAAGTCTCCGGACTACTCTCCTCCAGGTCCAGCCCGTGCGGCTACCTACGGACCCTGGGCTGCAACGAGCATCAAGGACTCTAGCAGCGGTCTACCAAGAAGACCACACTCCAAGATCCGGCCACCGCGCGGCTACTTACGGATCCGCGATCCAGCCTACACGGCTACCTACGGATCACTCACTGTAAGCGGCTACCCGCTCCAGTACTACTCAGCTGTAAGCGGCCTCCGGTCCAGGCGACTACTTGTAACTACGGCCCCGGCCACCCTGTGTGCACTTCTTCGGTAATAAAGTTCGATTGTTCATCAACTTCTTTATCGCCTACTCCCCGCGACGGGACTACTAAGCCGAGTACTACTACTCGCACCTACTCCACGATGGGCGCTCCGCACTCCGAGATCGCGGTTACGAGTACTCATTGATGGAACTTCACATTTCATTGATATATGAGATAGTTCATTACAACTCGTTTCCTATACAACCATGGCTACTAGCTATCTATGCGAGCTACCGGAGATTCAACTTATCGGCTACCCGCTCCGCGATGGGAGCCATCTCGCTCCGGCAACTCTCGCGTCATCGCTCGTCCGAGCGTTGGCGGCTACTCCGCCGGCGACTACCTCCACCGGGGCCTTCGGGAAGTACGACTTCATGAAGGCCGGCACTGCTTCGGGATTGACTTGGCCATGTGCTTCACGTAGGCGGCCGGCCGGCTTGGCGCCTCACGAAGTCGATCCGCCAACGGAGCAATCTTGGGGCCGCCCGGGTGCGGCACCGGGAGCCTCGCGATCGGGAGGGCGGCCTCTTCCGGGTCCTTCGGCTGGGCTCGGAGCGCCTCGCGGTCCTCGTTCAACTTCGCAAGGATTTGTAGCGATTGACGAGATCCCGTCGAGATGCAATTCTCAACTCCATGTGCTTCTCGCACTCGAAGGCCAGCCTCCTTGTAGTCGAGTTCAAGTACCGGCGGGCTTCTTGCTCCCGGTAGAAGAGATTCTTCATGCCGATCTCCGAGCCCTTCGGACGCTCCACCGGTCTTCGAGTTCTACAACACGGGAACACACACAACGGGTCGAGCTTGATGACTCCCAACAAGTACCCGACGAGTCAAGAGACGTACCTTTATTCTTGTTGCGGAGGCCTTTGTTCTTCCGCACCGGATCGTCGCTCTTCGCCCGCAAGTCCATCACGTCGTTGTGGTACTTGGCGAAGGCGGCGTCAAGCTTCGACCGCATGGCGGCCGCGTGCTTCCTCGACTTCATGAGCTGCTCCTCCAAGGCTTCGGCTCGCAAAGACCGTGTCGCCGTAGCCTTGCAGAGATTTGACTTCTCGCGGGACCGCTCCGCGACGTCCCGCACAAAACCAATTCAAGTCAAGCGGATTACTCAACGAAAGGATTGACTACTCGGGAGGCAACGGCTACGTACCTTCATCCACTGTTCGGCTCGCCGCATCGCCTCCAGATGCTGCGCCAACACCGCCGGCTCGACGAGATCGTCGGCAAGCAACTCGATCCCCGCCACGGCTACTTGTCGTAGCCTCCGTCATTGGCGCCGAGCGGATAGGCTCCGCGTCTTGGATCTCCGGAGACCGGATCGCCACCTCCAGGGCAACCCCTGGCGACGTGGCAGCCGCCTCCTCCTCGGCGGACTTCTCGACGGTTTCCCCCATGGGCTCGGGGGCTCCTCCTACGCAGGCCTGCGGGACTCCGGTGTCAACTCCTGCACGGGCACCCCCGCCGGGGGATGTCACCCCCTTCGCCGCCCGTCGGCAAAGAGCACGGGCATCGCATCTACGACTACTCTTTTTTGAGGCTCTACGACTTCAAGAAGAGTACTCACCGCGACCATGACCGCCTGCGGCGCCGCGCGCTTCGGCACCGGGGGGCTCGGCCGTGGCTTGGGCTTTCGGAGCGGGTTCCTCGACGGGCGGCGCGGCCTCTTCTCGCCTCTCGCCGCCGCGGGCTCCTCTCCGTCCCGGCTCAAGTCGGTGGATTTTCGCACAAGTATCCACAAGAGGATCATCGGACAACATCGGCTACTACAATGAGTACTACTCATGAAGTGTGGTACTTACAAGTTCGACCGGACGATAGTCACGGCCGGCGCACCGAGGATGCCGGCGATGTCAACCGGTCCACCCTCGGCGGGCGTTTCCTCCTCCGCCTCTCCGACTACCGCCTCTTCCACGGCGGCGGTGGCCGCGCGGACGTTCTCTGCGCGCCCCGCGGCTTCCACCTCCTCGGCGGCGGCGGCGCGGGTACTCGCTCCCTTCGCGGGGGCGGGGCCGGCGCTCCACCGCGCCGAAGCTCTTCGACAGTGGGAGCTGGACTTCGGCTTCCAGCCGGTTCCCCCACTGTGGGCCACGTGCCCTCATCGCCCTCCTCCACCGGGCTCCGCTGGCGGTCTCTCCTGCACATGGGGATAACTACTCGTCGCACCGTACTCGATCATTGGGTACTCGACGCCTTCTCGCTCAAGATGACTTACCTCAAGAGGCGTGGTCTCTGAGACCTTCATCTTCTTGGCTACCCGCTTCTTGGCGGGGTTGCGCGGCTTCTTCGGCGGCGCGGCAAGGCTAGCCTCCGTGCTAGCGGAGGGTCTTGGATGAGAGGCACATGAGGCAAGCCCGGACGGCTAAACCTCGACCGCAGCCGGAAGCGATCGCCGCGCCGTCTCCTCGTCCTCTTCGTCATCGGAGGTATCCTCCACGATGACGGGATTGTCGTCGTCTCCGACTACTCGGCGCTCCTTCACCTTCTCCACCGCCGGAATCTCAATTCCGCTCGGTGGTGGCCGCGGTTCGGAGACAAACCGCTTCACATCGTCCCGCATCAAAAAGACACAAAAGGCGTTAGCAACTCCGCTACAAGTGCCTACTACTCGACGAGGCGGGTACGGCTACTTACCTCGTTGGGCGGGCGCGCGGCGGGAGAACTCCTCGACGAGGCACGCCGTGTACTCCGCATGTCCTTGAAGATCCTCGACAACCTCTCGACGATGTCGTTATCTTCAATTTCGCCCCCGCATCCGCGACGTGTCGTCGTCGCCGGTGTACTCGAAGCCCATCGTATCCCGCGCCGACGGCGGGCCGGATCCGACGCTTCATGAAACCGAAGGCCACATGCTCGGCCCTCGGTCCCGCATCACGCGAGGCCTTGATTCTTCCCGGCAACTCCGGAGCCGGATCCCCTCTTGCATGGTGGGTTCCGTGTTCCACCACTCTTGGTGCTTGGGCCGCCGTCCGCTCGGCTTCGGCGGCTCGGGATGGTGGTTCGTGGTATAGAACCACCTCGTTTTCCAATCCGTGTTGGAGTCCACGAGCTTGTACAACGAGTGCGCTCGGCGGCATCTTCCCTCAACCGGATCCCCGGCCCCGCCGACTACTCTGGGGTTGGAGGCGCTGGGCTGCGGCTTCACGCGGAAGAATTTCCGGAAGAGAATCCAATGCGGCTTGATCCCCAAGAATGCTTCGCAGAAATGGACGAAGACAGAAGTGTGGAAGATTCCGTTGGGGTTCAAGTTGAGGTACTCGATGCCATAGTACCTGAGAAGCCCTTTGAAGAAATCGCTCGCTGGGAGCGCAAGCCCGCGCTCCACGAAGCGCGAGAACATCGGGATCTCGTCTTGCGCCTTCTCCATTGGATAGGGATCTCTGCGGCGGATCTCCACATATCGATCTCCTTCTCCCCCGATGAACCGGAGTTCAACGGGGTCGCCGCAAGTCCTCGGTCTTCACCTTCGACCTTTTCCACTCGCGGCTTGGGTCGCCGCGCGGTGGAGACGTGGGCGGCGCCGCTCCGTGCCGGCCGCGGCGGCTTCTCGCATGGCTCCTCTTCTTCCCGCCGGCCTTCAACGTCTTCGACGGGGACGGCTTCATCCTCCAAGAACAGGGGAGTCTTCACTCGCATCCGCTCGGGGGCTACCCTACGGCTTTCGGGTGGCGATGCACTTGGATCTACTGCGGCGGCAGTGCTCGTTGGAGTGGATCTACCTCAAGATTCAAGTGGCGAATGACTGCGGCTCACTTGGGTGAAAAACCCTAAGGGTTCCGGCTTGAATTTATAAGCCAAATCGCCTCCGTAACGGGCGGCCGGATAAGTCCGCGCGTGGCTGACTCAGCGGCTGCGCGTGACTCTTCGTATTCTACTAGTCGACGCGCCTCACCTCGGGGGCTCGGCTACTTCTACTCGACTACCTGGGACGCGGCTAGTCTCAAGAGCATCTCAGGACACATTCTTCAAGAAGACCCTTCAATTCGAGAGGAAGTACTCGACTCAAGGCTCGGGGGCTCCGTGCCACGTGTCCTTCGGTTTTTTCTCTCGGATTGTTCGGGATTTTCTCGCGAAGGCTTCGGATAGATCCTCGCCCGAGCCCGCGGCTCGAGGCTCGGGGGCTACCCTACGTGGATTGCGGTTCCGCAAATCGTACCTTCTTGACGGCTCGGCTTCAAGACAAGACAGCATTTTTGAAGACCTTCGAAGGCGGATTTCAAGGACGCTTGGGACTACTCGAGAAGACTTCAAGATTGCTCAAACATCGGCCGGAGTACATTCCGGCCTCGGGATGCTTCGACTACTCTTGAGGACTTTTGACTTGTAGCACTCGGGGACGCTTGAGGACTACTCGTTAAGGCCGTCAAGACTACCGGAAGCTATCCTTCTCGACTACAAAGTACTCGGGGGCTTGTCGTATGGACCTCCCCGGGCCCACTACCTCGGTGGGTACCGGGACCGACTACTCGGTGGGCCCCCGGGACTACCCGACTTGCGCTACACGGCACCCGAAGGCGTGGAGCACAAGGACAAGCACAGAGTAGTACTCGGATAGGACTCTCGTACATGTTCCGCACCGTGTAGAGGTCTCCTAGACGTACTCGACTAGTACTCCTTCCCTACTCCGACTTGTAACCCCGCCTCCCGGACTATATAAGGCGAGGCGGGGACCGATCCCCGGATCACCTCATCCAATCTCAACTCACGCGCACCGTTGCACCATCCCGTAACCGTGCCCTATCAATCCGAGCTACGAGCATACGAGACGTAGGGTATTACGCACCTCGCGGCCCGAACCTCGTCTAAATTGTGTGCCACGTGCCTCTTCCGTGCCTCTTCCCTTCGAGTTACCGATCTCGGCGAGTCACATTCATCTACTTCGGGTACTCCCCGTAGTAGGTTGCCGATCCCAAAACACCGACACTCCTGTGAGAGAGAGGAACTCCTTCTTCTTAAGCCTCATGACTGACGAGAATATGATGGTTCCGGAAGCTTTCGGTGAACTCCTGCCAAGTGATGGTGTTGGGTGCGGCATGGGCAGTGGTGTAAGCATCCCACCACGCTCTGCAGTCCACAGGTCGGCCAAGGCGGCAAACGAGGCCTTCTCCTCTTGTCCGCCATGGCAGCGCGTGGTGAGCATCTTGCCCACAGTCTTGACCAATCATCGGCGTCAAGTGGATCTGCAGCATGTGTGAAGACCGGTGGACGATGGCTCATGAACTCCCGGTGCTGTTCATAGGCGCCGGCTGTAACATGGCGGCGGTGGTGGCGGATTGTTAGCTTGAGCTGCCAGTTGGCCTGATGTCAGGTCAAGTTCTGCGGCAGTGCAGGCGGTCCCCAGAAGCTGGCATAGGATCCATGGGTGGCGGTGGAGGCGGAGGTGCACTGCTCGAACTGTTGCCTCGACCTTGGCAGACCTTTGGAGGCTGATCAACCCCAGTCAGGACCTGGTGTTTACCATGCAGACGTTAGAAACAACTGATTCAGATGATAACAATTGGTAAGAAAAGATAATAATGCTGAATTCCAGAATAAGACAGATTCTGATAGCTGTAAAGAAACCCATATCTTTCTGTTCCGGTAACCAAAATTCACGAATTTTTCTGGAGATATGGTGTATGAAATTACTGAACTAACCCAACTGGTTTTTGCCTCAATCGGAGGTCTACAACTCGAGATATAAAATAATGAAGACAGGTATGTCAGCAGGAATTGACAGATTTCTGTTAGCTCAATGTTTCGTCCATAACTCCCAGAATATTAATTGGCTAGCTGAATTTTTGACAGAAAATCAGATATGAAATTTGTAGACTGCCCCACTGGTTTTATTTCAATTTGGAGTTCTGTAGCTCGAGATAAAATTAAAACAGTACTGCGGTGTCAGGGAATAACGAACAGATTCAGCACTACAATACTCCTTATAGGATAGATAAAATATGATAGATAAAGAATTACGAAATTATAAGATAAAAGATAGGTGGAACAGAACTTAAACTCACTAATCAAACTCTATTACTAAACCAATGTCGTTGTGGCATTAATCCACAACACATTGCAATCAACTAAAAATCCAAATCACAGAGATGTTCACAAACCAAGCATTCAAACGCACCACTATCTAACTCATCGTTCCAACGTGTCGTTTCTAGCGATTACAGACTCGATAACGAAGATAAAGACTTCTAACACCTAGCTCCTATGGCCAAATAATCCTGGTGCAGGACCCAAGTGAACCATAGCTTGTTCTTGCGGGGTCTTGGCGACATGGCGAGCCGATCCTCTCCATCGGCTTGCACCTCATCTTCATCCTCACCCGCGATCAACTGCTTTGAGCCTCTTGATCTCTACCGCGGTCTTCTTCTTGCTGGTCACGGAGATCTTGAAGCTCCATGATGTCATCCAAGTTGGTATTGAGAGCGGCTACGTGACCCACTTGCATGGCATAGCGTGTCCCAGAGTTTCATTGGCCATTGGAATTCCTTTGCCCATGACTCCCGGAGCGCGACGGCGGTGAATCTCCCCACACGAGTTGGTGAGGTGATGAGCTTCCTCGTAGCACCAAGCGGATAGAGCCCTCCTGCATTGCGTCATCTCTTCGAGGCTAACGAAGGTAGCTCACAGTAGCTAGAGCTTGATGGACAACAACCTCGTACCCCATCCGGCGGGTTATCTTCCGGGGATGCGCACGGACACATCCCCTTTGGGTCGGGTAGCGAGGGTGAGTCCTCTTCGGTCACGTAGTCGATCGTACGTTCGGTGAAGACAGCCGGAAGAGCCTCCTCAACTTAGACGGAAGCGTGCATGCCCTCCATCGTGATGACAAATGACCACCTTCCACTTCTGCGGCGCGGGGGTGATCCTCGGCATCTCCATCTTAAAAGATTCGAGTCTTCGAGGGTACGAGGGTCTTGGATCATCTCCTTGCTCGGCTCCTCGGTGACTCCTCCTCGAGCTCTTGCTCTTCCTGCGACTCTTCGGGCTCATCATCGATATCTCCAATTACGAGCGGGCGGAGGAGCTTGCTGAACGAGCTTGCCCCCACTCCCTCTCGAGCTTCCACGATGCTCCTCACGCATCGATTGAGTAGCGATGAAAGTCTGGTCCTCCGAGTACCTAGGAAAGCGGTAGGCACCGAACGCGTGGTCTTCGACCGACGAACCATCTAAGATAGATGAGACGGTGCGGATTACTAAAAGAGACAAGATCAAGCTTAGATAAAAAAACAAACAAGGATAAGATTAAACCAAGAGTAGATGTAATAAAATAGAATAAAGCAAGCTAAGCTATGTGTGGCTTCTAATGTTATAAAATCCTTAATTTTCGACCCGGTTCTAACTAGGCTAACGTCCTACGATCAACACGGCTACGGTACCACTTTGTCACACCCGGATTTAAGGACAAATCCGGGAATGCAAGAATACATGTGCGCCAGGATCAAGTTACACACATGCATCGACGCCGGTGAATACCAAAACACGGTGTAGCGTAAAGGTATTAAACGGTTGACCATGGTAGGAATGTCTCAACTAAACAATCGTTCGAGTAGCTAACGAGCGGAAAGAAACACACGTAGAGAATCCTCCACGGGCGGTATTTGGAGAACGGGCCTTTAGAACCCATCAAACTCATCATTGTAGTCTTCAAAACGCCCATACGGCGGCAGCCGGGTAGTGTAGATGCAATACATAAACAATAGCGACATGTCGTACTCGGCAAGGAAAAGTTCTATAACAACATGCAAGGCTTTATGGTGGAAGCTGTTGGCTCATAAGCAAGTCGGCATTTTAGTTGGTCGAGTTTTATTAAACAGCTGTTACTAGCAAGTATAAGTATTTACCAAACCCGGATAATAAAATGCAATAGATCCATAAAATGTAATGCACAAGTTTAAAGTTCCATCTTCCATAGAATTAATCATGTGAGGGTCCGACCGCTCTTATTAGTGAGCAGCTAACTAGTCAGTTTTACACTCTGCAGAGGTTGTACATCTTTACCCACAAGTCGCGTAAAAACTCAAAGAGTTTTGGACCCAACCATGCGGTGTTAGCAAGGCACCATACCACACTTCGAGGGTGTGATTGCATAGGGACGCTACGGGAAGCGTTACAAAGATCCCCGGATGAAGAGAGTCGCCGCTAGGTTACCGAGTCGGTGCAACGTATAAAGCTCACGGACGATGCAGGTAATGTAGCTAAGCCCACACCAACGCCGGGCGAGGTCCATCGTCACCTACCGCCGGCCCCAACCTTATCGGGTAAAGCATACCTAACATCTAGTTCACTAATTAATAAGCAAGACGAGCCATGTCTTGTGGTATCTTGTTTTCCTGGGTGGTCGCTCCATGTTCCGATTAACAAAGTAAAGTGTTCTTGCATTACATGAAATGATAACATAAATAAAGCCATATTGTCAAGTGTTCATTAAACCATCCAAAACCACGTAAAGCGCTAGCATATGCCACCCAACATAAAGTAAACCCGGTTGATCGAGGCATAGGATAACAAAGCTAGTCGAACCTTAGCAATAGGACCCTCAATTTAATGCATAGCAAAAGTAAACAACGGTGTAATTAAAATGCATGTTGTAATAGGGCTACTTGAGGAATGCAGCAAGGACTTGCCTTCTACCGACACCGGAAGCGCTCGGGGTCTTGATACTCTTCAACGACGGCGAAGTCCCCGAATTGCTCGTACGCTACGCTCCACATCACATACAAGCAAGCAATGGAAATAAATAAGAAACAGTACACCAATCATCTCAAACAGTAACAAAAGCGACAGGAAACTATTCTACTCGTGGAGCCGATCGCGTGGATATAAACATTTGAAAACGAGGTTAAAACGACGAAGTTATGATTAAAACAAGTTTTGGGACTTATTTGCAAAAGAAATTTAGGGCTTCGAGGTTAGAAACGGAAGAAAACGAGTTGTCTGTGAAAGTTTTATAAGGTGGAAGGATATTTTTGTAAAACGAGAGAAAACTCGGGTTTTATTTGCAAAAGCGCGCGGTTAAGGATAAGGGGACGGATCTTGGCCGTGGGATCGCGATCCGGCGGCTGGGAAACAAGCGGGCGCGGGGGCCGAGGTTGACCGGTACGTCGCCGGTTTGACCGAGCGGCGTGGCGCGGCGGCGGCCGGCCGGATGAGGATGCGCGACGATCCGGGGCTGCGCAAGCGAGCGGCGGCGCGGGCGGCGGCGGCGCGCGCGGCGCGCGGCGGCGGCGGCGGCGCAAGGCCGAATCGGGGGGTGGGGTGCCCCAACGCACGGGAAACACGCGGGACGACGGCGCGCGGGGGCGCGTCCGCGGGCGGTCTCACGGGCGGCGGCGATGAAGGACGACGGCGCCGGCGGGGGCACGGCGGCCGCACGACCGGCGTCGGCGAGCGGTGGCCGCGGCGCACGGGGACCCAATCCGGGCGCATAGGTGGACTCCTTACCCGACGGCGGATGCACGGGAGCGACGGATGGGCGACGAACGGCGGCGGCGAAAGGCGCGGAGGAGGCAGGGCGGCGGCGGCGAAGCCGGCGGCGGCGCGGACGGCTAGGGTTAGGCGTCGGCGCGGATGCACGGAGCGCTAGGGTTCGGGGATTCGGTTGCGCGGCACGGGGAAGGGTGAAACGGCGCCTTAAGTAGAGGCAGCGCGGGCGGCTGGCAAGCGGGCCCGCGGCGGCGCGCGGGACCGAGTCGAACTCGGGTTCGACCCCGAACGATGGCGGCGCGGCGGGAGGAGGGCGGCGCGCGCGGGCCCCGCGCGTCGAGATGCGACGGGCGGGCGAGGGGCCGCGGTGCGGATCTTTGAGCCGGCCAGGCCGCTAGGACTAGGTGGGGTAGGCTGCGCGGTTTGCGGGAGATGTTTTCCTTTTTTTTTTCTTTTCTTTTTTTCATTTTCAAATCCAAATCTTCTCAAACCAAAAAATTAAACTACAAACAACCATTGAAATCAAACTTGATTTGAATCCATCAACCAAAAACCATGCACCAGCATGTATGCAACAGTAAACTCCTATATTTCATTAAAAAACAATTAAATGCCTATAAAAGCACAACAACCTTATATTCCTTAAGCGAGATCAAAATGTTGCTAAGCCAATTTTAATTAAATTCAGAAGTTGAAATTTAGGGTGTTACACCAAAATGGCAAAATGGAGGAAGGAGGAAGAAGAAAGGCGGGTAGCTGGTTTACCAACTATTTTTGAAGGCATGGATGAGCGTAGCAGGAATTGGATCCTTGCTCGAGTTCCGGCTATAGCACCGATAGTAATGTTTTATTCCCGAAGCCCTCCAACGAACAAATTTATCGGAAAGTTTGGAAGAACTGAATTGCAAAAGAAAGGTCTTTTCGTGCCCGGCGAGAGAAAGATATGCTATCCCCGCCACGATCGGAAACCTTTGAAGCACCACAGCCGTGTTCGAGGGATTTCTTCTACCTTGCCCTGGGGTAAAGCATTTCGTGAACACCGGTCAAGTTATAAAAAGCGAGACCGTTATAAGAAGAAGCTTGAAGACAAGATGAGAGAGTGCCAAGCAAGAATTGATGGGCTTCTTCATACAACGACAACAACAACGACAACAAGCCCTATTGGGCCAAGTGCGAGAGAATCTAGTACTCTGGTGGTTCGGAGTTCCTCCAAATTTGATGCTTGACCGGATCGGAGCCATCCCGACTCCAAGTAGTGTTGGTTCTATTGCTATCGCAAGCATCCTGTGGATGACATTGTAAGGATACACCAAGCAAGTTGGTTATTCCATATGGAAGAAAACTAGATAAGTTTCGAGAATTTGGGACAGCCATGGCACTAACGGGTCGTGTGTTCCGAATCCTACCGCCCGGAGTACGCATGGGTTCGAGTTGTTTCGATTTACGATGAGTCGTGCGATTGATATCCCTACGAGGATGGGATCACGCTTCTCGGTGATGCGAGGAACCAATTCATATTGTGGCATCGTCGGAATATCATAATTAATACATGCCAAGTCCCTACTTGCAACCTGGCAAGAGCAGGTACCCCCCCGGGATCCGAGATCTTTACCCAATGGTCGAGTACACGATGGGTGGGGAACATGGAGCGGTAACAATGACAACAACATGATGGTTGTGGAGCGGGGAGTTGACAATAATGACAACAACATGCCACATACTCCTACGGCATCGGGGGTAGGGGCGGGGAGCATCATCATCTCCGAAATCCGTCCAAGACCACAAACTCCTCCGACATTAGGGGCGAGCGGGGACATCATCTCCGAAATCCGATCAAAGACCACAAACTCCTCCGACATTAGGGGCGGGGGCAGGGGCACCACCATCTCCTCTGCCATGTCCCGAACCACCATCTCCTCCTCGAAATAACCAAGACGCCAACAACAATACACGGATGATAAACTCATATGAACCAAAGACGAAATCATCTGATGTTGACTTGTTCTTGAAATCTTGAAAGAATAAACCTAAGCAGGCTCCAACATCAGAGTGAGGATCACCTAATGTTCCGGTACTCAAGAAGGCACCGGATGAAAAGCCTTTATCCACAGCACCTCTTTATAAAAACAAAAGGAGGAGCACATAAGTATGTTTTCGTCGGATGAGGTGCCCGACAAGTATGAGCATGGCAAACCATTCTTGTTTAGGTGGCAAGTTGAACAAGGAATAAATCGAAATTAAGGTGCATACTTGGATCATGCACGCCATGAAGCAAGACATTAACACTATCACCGCCAACTCCCGAAATGGGTGTTCGGTAAGCTCTTATGACGGAAGGTTGCAATCGATTTCCCCGATTTGCATGCGATGTTTAATCGCGAAAAACTCGACATCAATCTCGTCACCATTTGGTCCCATGTAAGTCAACATCCCTATACGACATCCAAATCTATTCCATATGTACTGTTATTACCATCCTAAATAAAATTTTGCAGGATGCAAGCGTCTGATGAAAAGAAAACAAATGGGAGGTGGAAGGTAGCATTTATTGACCCGCAACAAGTAACCAAATCACAACACACGTTCATAATGAGGGATGAACTAAAAAAGAAAATAGAGGAAGAAGCAAAGACACAAGAAGAGAAAGAAAAATTAATAAAGAATTACGAGAAAGCTAAACTTCACGGGTGTACGTATACATTTCAACGGTCATAAGGAAAAACCAACATAAGGATTCTATCAAGTTTGCTTACAATTTTGAGTAGGATCCTTTAAATAACTATTTCATCATTTGCCTTCATTTTTAGTCTATTTATATTAATTATTTTAATTTTATGCGAGTGATCATTTCATTTGCTTTCACATGTGTCAAAGTTGGGAATTGTGGGGTCTTCGACTCATTACACTATTCATCGTCTTCTTACAAGACAATCATTGATATTATAAAAAAGTAAGACAACTAAGTGCAATATATAATCACTAATGCATGCGTGTATCAACTATATTTCAAATTGTATTACTAACTTATGTTTATATCCTTAAAGTGCGTATAGGCTATACATACTCAATGGAGGGGATCACAAGAAGAAAAAATTGGTGATACGCAATGCCAAATGGTAAGAACATACATTAATAACTATCAATCATTTTTATCGAGTTGGTACATACATTGAGTAGCACCGATCATTTTTTTATTTGGTTGCAGTGCTACAAACAACCTCCTGGCAGTGTACTATGTGGATATTATGTGTGTGAGGTTTTGAGAAATAATGCGAGGTACCGGACGAATCCTGAAGACGTAAGCCTCTAGTTTTGAGAATCCTTAAGTTGCCCCCATGATTTGTCAATGGTCCTAATGGTAATGCATAACAATCTTCATTTATTGTGTTTACGTGCAGATGCCTACCATTGAAAAATCATGGGGGCAACATGGTGACAATCAAATCACCAACATTTGTGCGGACATGGCGAGATTCATCCTACGTGAGATTTGCCATGAGGATGGAGAATTCTTCGATAAAGAAAGGAGTTTTGACATTAGATGATGCGAAAGGTTACGTAGATGGGTGTCGTAGGGTTATCTATTATGCACAATGTTTTGTAATGTGACTTATGTATACATTTTTTATTTTAGTTTGGATTGTGTGTTTGTGAGACATATATTTGGATTTGGCGGTTAAATACAAATTCAATTACTGTAAATTAAAGTGAATTTAGCATACAAACGCCAATGTGGAAAAAAATAATAGACGAAAATGACAAATTATATACAAATAATAAACAATTATGGGGAATTATATAGGAAATGGGAAAAATGCTTTACGGCGGGCGGTCTAAGCAACGCCGGCCAAAGATGAATTTTTGTGCCGGCGGACGTCCTAAGAAACCGCAACGAGCGGTGATGGCATTTGTCTTTGGCGGGGCTGCTTAAGTCACCACCGGCGATGATGACATTTGTCTTTGGCGGTCGTTTAAGTGACCCGCCAGCGCTATTGACATTTGTGCGGCGGTCGTTTAAGTGACCCGCCCGGCCTGAAATGGCTCATCGACGGCGGGCGGCCACGCGGCCTAAAGGGTCATTTCTATTGGCTCAAAGTTGGCGGCGGGTGCCTCGCCGCCGGCAAAAGCACGGTTTTAGCCGCCAGGACAAATCGTTTCTGGCCTAGTGATAAGTATTTAATCCATAATAAACGGCCGTGCAGATATGATGTGGCTTTTCACACAAATGTCATGGGAGCCAAGCACATATGTAGCATTGTATGAAACTATGCAGTAAAACATTGAATGAAAAGATGATTGTTTTATCTTCATTGAGTGGCAACACAAAGAAAGAAATTTTAGATAGGGGCTACAGAGGTGGACATAAGTCAAGAAGGTGCATGGACAAAAAGTGCGCAGAACAGCCTTCATACCTGTTGCCGTTGCCGGAGCCGACGTCGAGGCGCGGTGCCGGGGCTGTGACGCGGCGGCGGAGCCACACCGGTGGGGGCACGGCGCGCTGCGGGACCAGGCGTGGCAGCGGGGGGGGCCGCACCGGTGGGGCTAGAAGCGCGGCGGGGCGCGATGGCTAGCGGGGCCGGGCGTGGCGGCGGCCGCGGCCGGGGCCGACGTGTGAATCGGGCGGAAGCGGAGTCGGCACCGGCGCCGGCTAGGGGCGGGGCGGTGCGGCGGGTGGCGGGGGCGGGACGGTGGGGTAGGGGCGGGGGGCCGGGGGGGCGGGGGCGGGTGGGCTTGCTTGGTGCGGCGCCGTCGGGCGGGACGGGCGCGGGCGCGGGGCCTTTGTGTGTGGGCGCGAGGTGTTTTGACCATGTGGGAGTATTTTTTTTCCTCAAAACCTTCCGTGAGAGCCAGCACCATGCTCTCGGGGAAGGGGCCTCTTCCCCGAGTGACTCTGTTCCGGCTCTCGGGGAAGGATCTCTTCCCCGAGTGCCAACAAAGACACTCGGGGAACTATTTTTTATTTTTTATTTTTTGCCCCATTTTTTTGTGAGGCATTCCCACATTATTTAAAACTGCTTGCACAAATTTGGCTTACTTTTGATTTTTTTTGTTATATTTTGTTAGTTTTTTCATTTTCTCCAATTTTTAGGCACACTTCAAATTTGAACTATAGGTACATGAAACCGTATAATTTGGCGCTTCAAAAAATGATATTCATGATATTTGGTGTATATTGAGGCCGTATCCAGTAACTCACATGAAATGTCGAGCATCTTGTTGTCGTGACATGACGAACAACTTACAGGAAAAGTGTTTCTAAATTATAGAAAATCCGGACGAAGCCCGAAAATCACGAAACTTGTCGGGGCGTCGTGCTATCACGAAACTTACATGTAGATTCTGAGGAAGTTGGGACATCGGGTTTTATGCACCAGACGTCGCAACTTGCTCAGAAATTTTGTTTCTTGTTTTCTGTCACGACCATGTGTTTTGCCGCAAAAACATGGGCTGTAGAGTACGTCCATAAGTGGGTAGCGCCAAAAATATGTGGGCACGAAAGCAGCACGGATTGTCAAATATGGCAGAAAAAATGTGGATCAAACGCGGGGGAATAAATTAACAGTGGGCCCGGTGGATACAGAGGTGGGCACGCGCGGGGGGTGGGTGAGAAAAACATTATGTTTTTGGCAGAAATGCTTCCCAAATTGTGATTTCAATGGTTGTTTCAACTTTTTGGTTATCATGCAACCTTACGGGTCGGTCCGGCGCGAGGGGTAAGGCGGGCCGAATTGAGTGAGAAAAGTTTTCAATTGTCTTCACTCCTTATAGTACAGATTGACCCAAACTAACTGATTTAATAATCCAAATAACCCTATGGTTTTAAATAAACTAGTGCACATGCGACACACGCGTGTTGGAAAATTTATGTTATTTAAAAATTATTAACAATCATATTAAGATCGAACAAATCAAAAAGTCAGAAAACATTTTGTATGTTACAATAATTGATACCTAAATTGGTCCTGAGAAACTTATTTTTTACTTACGTAAGGGTGCAAAGGGGTAACCGTTAGGTGCACCTCTGAACCTCTTTAGTTCAATTATTTGTACTACTTCTGAAGTAGTGCAAATAATTGAACTAAAGAGGTTAGAAGTAGTAGAAAATCGAACTTCATGCGCGGAGAACCTCCATCTTGGACGTGAGGATGACATCGTCAAAATCATGCAAGTGGAAGGGGCAAAGTGCATAATCACCTGAGCACCCACGGGAGCGAAGGGGCGACCGAAATGGGCCTTGGCCGGTCGGCCCAGGACGGCCGGCCCAGCCCACTTCGGAGGTCGGTTCGGCCCCCCTTTCCTTGCACCCGAAGGATATTCAACCCTAAAACCCTGGAGGCGCCGCCATTCGGAGGGGAGAGAGCCATTCGCACCAGGAGGCCATCCACAAGCTAGAGAGAGAGAGAGGAGGGAGATCTCCGGAGTGGGATCGACCACCTCGAAGGAAGCACCCATAAGTGGAGAAGAAGGAAGACACCGTCGAAAAGGTGACCATGATCAACGGTGCTATGTCTAGCACCTTGATGGGGTAATCTTCTTATTCGTCCATGGGTTGTAATCGATCTTGAGATGTAATCGTACTTTGTTGGATTATCTATCTATCTTCTTGTGTTGAATATACTTTATTGCTTAAGGTTAGCTACCATGTTGTAAAGGGAGTAGAGCTCCAATGCTTCCTTGGATCCATTCAATACGCCGTGTCCATCATAGGTCTAGTCACGAATATCTTCGCGTAGTGACGGTACGAGAGGAGGGAAAGGGCGAAACCATGGTCACAACCCTCGATAGATTAGATTGATTTTCATGTTCAAAACGATTGCATGTTCTAGTATCGTAGACCCTTGGACGAGTGTCTTTTATCTTAATAGCTTGATCATTCTCTCCAGTGTAGTGTAGTTGTTTTCTACTTTAACCATTGATAGGGTTTAGGTAAGTTAGTGAGTAGAGGTAGATCAAATGCTTGTAATCCTCTTGCTCCGCGGATTGACAAGAACCTTGGGAATCCCGTGGTGAAAAAGGTGTAGGTCCGTACACTTGCGGATCGTAGGTGGATACGTCTTTTATCCGTCAAGAACCACCTGACACAGACTCCGTGAAGCTGAGGATTACCAGCCGCACCACCGAAGTGCCACCAGAAATGCCTGCAGAGCATCCCCGCCGTGACACCATGTCGCAGAGACACGCTCCTTCCAGACACCCATGGCCCCGCCACCACGCCGCCACCTCCGAAATCATAGTCGCTGAGGAGTGGAGAGCACCTGGATGCGCAGAAAGTAGCCCCAACACGGGCCCTCCTCCAGAGCATCGCCGCCGCCGCCGCCTCCACCGCCGGCCAAGAGCCCCCGCCGCCCCACGCACACACTGCGGCTGCACGGGCACCAGATTTTCCTAATCCTGTAAGATTGTTGGTTTAGAGCCTCATCCTTTTAGATTGGTGGACAATCAACATGCAAGTTGGCCCATATTCATAGTCACTGAAATGACTAAGCATGTAGTTGACAAAGTTAGTAATCATATTTCACACCGATGTGATGACATGCATGGGGTACCCCATTACTCAAAAGTCTTTCATGGACATCACATCAAAGTTTCTCTAAGTATTGACTTGTAGCCATTATGCTATTCCTATCATTACACTAGCTTGCATGCTATCTTTTTATTCAAAATTTCTCTTGTCGAGAAGTAACTCCCGCTCTGATAAGATGGCCAGTAAGAGTAACTCTAAGAGTCTCTCTAAATATCACTAGCTAAATTACTGATTTGGCTAGTATGTAAAATGAAATAGCTAGTAAAAAGTTGATGAAATCCAACAGACTAGCTAAAATCAACTCTCTATATGCTCCACCGCTAGTGGGTTCCACCTGCCATACTCATGTACAAGGGGATAGCTAGCGGGACTGGCTAGCCAAAGATGGCCAGCGAAGCCCCCGGTTTAGCTAGTTGAGGATAGCTAGGACAAGTTTAGCTAGTCTGTTGGATTGAATTTTTGAACAAATTTTCTCTTTTTTAGCTAGTTAAGCCAAGATAGCTAGTATCTTGAAGTTGCTCTAAGTCATCCACTTTATCGGCTAGCTAGCATGTTGACTAACCAATGTATCTATTATCTTTATACTTGAGTGTTAAAAGAAGTCACCACGTTCGTTGAGAGGGTCTAGAAATTCCCACGTTAATCCAAAAAGAGAAGGATATACACCATTGGATTTTATGAAGATCTGAAGGTCTAGGATTAATCCAAAGAATACATAAATTCAGAATTAAAATAAGGAAATCCAAAGAGTCCATATTCAATAAAAATACAATTATAGATAAATTCGTAATTAAAAATAAGAAAAATAGTAGATAATTAAAAAAGAAGAGTTCGGACAGTTGGATTTTATGAATAGTCTATATTCAATACAAATACAATTAATAAATACATAAATTTGGAATTAAAAATTAGAAAATAGTAGTTAATTAAAAAGAGAAGAGTTGGATTTTATGAAGATCTAATGATCCATATTATTCTAAAAAAATTGAAATAATTTTTATCCATAATTTCCTTTCCTTATGGCACTCCGTACTTGAATACACACATCACCCCTCCTCTATGAGCACTTCCGAATGAGTGAGCTGACAAATCCTCGAGATAGATGAAGTCATCACCGGTCTGACGGTCTAGATCAATCCAAAGAATCCATATCTAATATAACTAATAAATATATATACAAATTCAGGATTTTAAAAAAATAAGAAAACTAGAAGCAAATTTCTATACAGATTGAGAAGAGAAATAGTTAAACAAAATAGTCCATACTAAATACAATTAATAAATATATTATCTTTATACTTGAGTGTTAAAAGAAGCCACCGCGTTCGCCAAGAGGGTCTAGAAATTCCCACGTTAATCCAAAAAAGAGAAGAATATACACCATTGGATCTTATGAAGATCTGGAGGTCTAGGATTAATCCAAAGAATACATTAATTCAGAATTAAAAAAAGAAATCCAAAGGGTCCATATTCAATACATATACAATTAATAAACATTAATTAGGAATTAAAAATAAGAAAAATAGTAGTTAATTAAAAAAAGAGAAGAGTTTGGACAGTTGGATTTTATGAATAGTCCATATTCAATACAAATACAATTAATAAATACATAAATTTGGAATTAAAAATAAGAAAAACATTAGTTAATTAAAAAGAGAAGAGTTCGGACATTTGGATTTTATGAAGATCTAATGATCCATATTATTCTAAAAAGAATTGAAATACTTTTTATCCATAATTTCCTTTCCTTATGGCACTCCATACTTGAGTACATATATAATATTTTTTAATCCACATGGATTTTTTTTAATTTCCTAATATACTTTGGTAACCTTTTTGAGACTTCCTCTTAATGGATCATGGAAATTTCACGTACTTGAAACTAAAAGAGGGATATAGATTAATATGACTCTACAAATAACATAAAAGAAAGTTTTTTAATCACAGGGTATAGACGCGATGCTCACATACAACATACACACTCGCCCCTCCCTCTATGAGCACTCGAGATAGATGAAGTCACCACTGGTCTGGCGGTCTAGATCAATCCAAAGAATCCATATGTAATATAACTAATAAATATATATACAAGTTCAGGATTTTAAAAAACAAGAAAATTAGAAGCAGATTTCTATACGGATCGAGAAGAGAAATATAAATAAAATAGTCCATACTAAATACAATTAATAAATAACTAAATTTGTTATAAAAAATAAGAAAAGACAATATTGTGCTTATAAATAATATGCTTGACCAAGACAAATAGACTACAAGTATTTGATGTCCTTAATTCCTTCTCTACCTTTAATATGTTGTGATTTTACGAGCCTATATTGGAACACTCCTTTAATAAACATCTCATTTACAATATGATTAATTAATATCTAAATTTGAATACAATAATATAATATATTTTGATAGAAAAAGATAAATAGTCAAATCTAATTAGCAGTTGTTTGCAATCAGACGAACAACACCCAACACACGAGAGGATCAGAGCTAGGAACTGGCAATACCGCGAGGTACGACAAGCTCGCTGAGGGTGTTGGATCCTCGCGTTGGGAGGTGGAGTATCGAGACTACACAATGTCAACGCCGGATACTCAGAAGTCGTGGAATCAGGGTGACAGTTCACCCGACAAAAGTAAGGGAAACACTGAGAGAGAGAGGGAGGGAGGGAGGGAGGGAGAGAGAGAGAGAGAGGTCCTGTGCCACCGCTACATGAGTTTGTCCCTATATCAAGATGAAACTTCAATATTGCCTATACTAGCAACTGTCATCGCCACCTGGTACGACGAATTGGCCCAGAGGAGTTAGATCCACCGTCCACATGCTTGGAGGTGGATCACTTGAGATTCTACACAAGGTTAACGTCTAAGTCGAACTCAAAAGCCGTAAAATCAGAGAGGCATAGTTCGCCCGACAAGAATAGGGGAGAAACTGAGAAGGAGGTGTTGTCAGGGTGGAGAGGAAGATGAGGGGGATCGAAGGGACCTATGCAACTATTGCATGAACCAGTACCTAGATTAAGAGGAACTTTCAAAGTTGCCTACGCCAACAACTGGCATCATAGCTATATATAACGAACTCCCCGGAAGGAGTTGAATCCACACGTTGAGAGGTGAAGCATTGAAACTCTACAAAAACAATGATTGAGTCAGACTCAAAAGCCGGAATTAGAGAAGTAGAATTTGCACGACAGAAGTAAGGGAGAAAGGGGCATTGTCAGGGTGGAGTGTGCGTGTGAAAGAGAGGAGGGATGAAGGGACTCGTGCCACTGCTGCACTAGCATATCCCTAGATCGAGAGGAACCATCAAGATCGCCTACGCCAGCAATTGGCATCGTTGCCAGGTACGACGAAGTAGCTAAGAGGAGTTAGATCCACGCATTGGGAGGTGGAGCATCAAGACTTACACAAGGTCAATGCCTAATTCGGACTCGGAAGTCGCAGCATCAGAAAGACATAATTCACTCGACAAAAATAAGAAACAGATAGGCGGAGAGAGAGAGAGATTCGTAGAGGGATCGAGAGATGCCAAAGAGGGTGATTTACGATTTCAATCCAATATACAAAGCTGCATAGCTTGCAATATATGCGAGGGTGCAGTGAAGTGTTGATTGTGTCATTCGCTATTAGATTTCCATCCACCAATCCAAGACCACCCAAACAACAAAATTCGGGTGTACCGATACTAATTATGAAATCGAGGCACCAATATCTACATGAAAGTTGAGTGTTAATGATTTCAAAAAGATAAAAAACGAGTCATATATAAGGATAACTTTATCAAATCTAGCCGCGTTATTAGCACGGGCCAACTTGCTAGTTATATACATATGTGAAAAACAATTCTGTATCATCTGGAAGTGCGCACGGTCTGAGAACACGCAGCCTTCCTCCCTCATTGCCTGGTATAGTGCTGCGGCCTTGTCGAATTCCCTCAGCTTGCCATAAGCGTTCATCGCGGTGGCGATCGTCTCCGAGTCCGGCAACTGGCCCAACTTCCTCATTTCATCAAACACCTCTGTCGGTGCGGAATGTGGTCCCGACACTAACCAGTAGTAAGCGCCAAGGTCTATCCCTCAATGGTCGATGCTAAGCAACTAAAGACACAAGATTTATCTTGGTTCCGGCCGGGGGCCGTACGTCCAGCAGTGGCGTGCTCGTGGCACTATATTGCTCAGCACCGGGTGCCTGTAGTGGGGCGGCTACAAGTAGGACGGGAGAGGAGGCGTGGCCTCCAAGTCCCTGGTGGGATGATCGGAATAAGTTCAGATGTTGTGGGAGGATTGGAGAATGTGTGTGTGTTGTGTCGTGTCTTGTATCGTCTCCCCTGCGGCGGGGGAGTTCACCTTCCTTTTATAGGCCAAGGAGAGGGTGAATTACAAACATGCCGCACTGTTCAGCTACATGGGGAAGCATGGTGTGCAACGCCGCAGAGTAGGCGGCCGCCTTGACGGTCCTTGCCACGATCTGGTCATCATGGCGTGTCTTGTACCCGAACAAAGGGCGGCTTCGAGGGTAGGGGCGCGGTGGATGACCGTGGCGTCCCCGCACGGGCTTGAGGGGGTTGCTGACGTCGATCCGTACGAGGTACAGTGGCAGGCGTGGCGGCGTCCCGTTCCCGCGTGCCTCACGCCGGGGCCGAGCCGCGCAGGTCGCGTTCCCGCGTGGTGTTGTACGCACGGGCGGCCGCCACAACCAACAGTGGCGGGGATGGCGTCCCGCCGGCCTAGCGTCATGACCTGACCCTGCAAGTTCACGAGAAAGTGGTTTGAGGGTGTGGCCGGCCCCCCCTTCGAGGGCTCGCACGTTAGCCGCACGGGAGTAGGCGGCGCGGTGTCACGGGCCGACACCGGCCACGCCGCACGCTCCCCCACGGGCGGGGATGGGTTTCCCCTAGGGAGTTGGTGCGACAGGCCGGGCGTGATTCCCGAGCGCATGATGGCGTCGCCCCGCCGTGCCGTAGCATTAAATGCCCGTACCCGCGTGTGGGAACGGCGTGCGCGTGAGGGGAGCCTCGAGCGAGGGCGGAGCCCGCTCGAGGGGGGCCGGGAACCCTGAGCGAGGCGAGCCCGCTCGAGGGAGGTGTGTACCCTCGAGCGAGGCAGAGCTTGCTCGAGGGGACTTTTAAGTGGGCCGCTTTGGTGGGCCACGGGGACCACCGCGGTGCGGGCCGTGCCCCGTTGGTGTGCTTAAGTGAGATGTGTTTAACTTTGGTTTTTTGCAGGTTTTAAGCGGGGTTTCCCCAGTTGTTTTAGGGGACCCTCAGGGCTGTCCCCGACAGTAGCCCTCGAGCATCTGCGGGTTTGCCGACCAGGCTCCCGCAGATGTTGAAGCCTATTGATAGGACGTTCTTCCCTCCTGGTTTGCTAATGCTTTCCGTGGGGCCGCAGAAGCCCTACAGGAGCGTGAGTGCTCCTGTAGGGGGTTTACTGTGGGATTTGGTCAGAGGGCGTGGTACATATTCCAACCGGCGTCGGCGATGTTTCAGCCGGCTTCGGTGACGTACGCGCAACTGGCACTATCCGCGGCCGGTGCAACCCAGGAGGTGTAGCCGTGCGTCGAGCCTCCGAGCATGGGCCCGTTCAAGGCGATCGGGGCGAGCTCTACGGCTTGTTTTTAACGCACCCTCACCGTCCCTCCGCGGGACGGAGGGTGAGGTTTCCGCAACCCCCATCGATCGGGTCGCGGATTGCGGATTCCTCATTGAGCTGTTAGTGGGTGATTCGAGTGGACGCCCATGCCCCGTTCGATAAGGGTAGGCTGCGCGGTCCGGCGACGCGTCCATTAAAGCGCTTGCGTGGGTTTGCTAGGTGGGGCTCGGTCCCATTCGCTAGGGACCGAGGGCGCGGAAGCTCTCCCTCGGTGGGATCCCCCCCGGCTAGCTGCCCTCGCTGGCTCTCGAACACGACATGTGGGGCACCCTCGAGCCGGTGGGCTCGAGGAAAGGCTCGAATGCGTGTGCCCTCGTCGTCCCTGACTCTGGTGATCTGGGGCGCCTGTTCGAACCTGTTGAAGGTCAGGCTCCGAACCCCTGATCAGTAGGGCCGTGCGGGGTGGCGGCTGGGCGCCCCCGTCTTTCGCATCTGCAGGCTTCGAGGGCCCCTGATTGCGTTAGCCCTCGAACCACTGATCAGTAGGGTCGTGCGGGGTGGCGGCTGCCCGCCCCCGTCTTTCGCATCTGCAGGCTTCGAGGGTCCATGGCCGTGCCAGCCCCCGAGCCGCTGATCAGTAGCTTTTGTGAATCGAGGGTACCTGTAGCGTTCGTTTACTTCGAACGGGCTTCGAGGGCACCGGTCGATGTTTGCACCCGTCGAGGGTCGTGTTAATTTGAGCCATGGGCTCGGGCCGCTTCGAGGGTCTACCTTACTCAGTAAGGGACAGGGCCATTAAATGCTCGAAGTTGCGACTGAAATCTCGCGCCGCGGGCGCGCCTTTTCAGGCACTGCGGCCGCGCGCGTAGTGGGCGGAGTGGGCAGGCGGATGTGACCACCTGCCACGGCCCCTCGGTTACCGCGCCGTGATGATGGCCTGCGGGCGGTTGCGTGGCCACCGCGGTCGTGGTGGGGCCCGTCCGTCCGCGAAGGAATATTCCAGCCGCAATTAATGCGTGCGGGGCGTGTGCTCCGGAGAGCACGTCTGCGGCCTATAAATCCAATGGAAGGGGAACGGGCGGTCTTTACCTTTGCCTTTAGCACTCGCCGTTCTTGCCTCCCGCGCTCTAGCCTCCGAGCTGCTCTCACCATTGCATCTCTTTCTTCTTGTTCTTCGTCCTTCGCCCCTTCGCCTGCTCGCATGGCGCCCCAACCGCCTCTCGTCATCATCGACCCGTTGGCGTGGGAGCGCTCAATGGTGACGCGGCTGGCCCTGAACCAGCTGGTAACCGCTGGTCAGCTGGCGGCGAATGAGGATGCACGGCCGGCCGAGTGGATCGTGTCGTCGGGAAGGGACCAAGCGCCCAACCCTCCGAGCGGCTACGTGGTCAGCTTCGTTCGCTTCCACGAGCGGGGCTTCACGGCGCCGGCGAGCCGTTTTATGCGGGCACTCTGCTACCACTATGGCGTGGAACTCCACAACTTCGCGCCGAACGCGATCTCGCAGGTGGCCACGTTCGTTGGCGTTTGCGAGGGCTTCTTAGGGATCCCGGTGAATTGGGATCTCTGGATTCACCTCTTTCGCGCGGAGCTGTTCACACTGCTGACGACGGAACAGAGGACCCGCCGCGCGGTGCGCGCCGGCGGCATGTCGCTCACCTTGCGGGGTCAGCGTAAGGACGACTACATCCCCTGCACGATGACGACCAACAACGCAGGCTGGGAGTGGGGGTGGTTCTACCTTCGCAACGACGAGCCCGGTCTCCCCCCTACACCGGTCTGGTGCTCCGGGAGAGGCCCGCCTCCTGGCATCACGGGGTGTCCCCGCCCCAGCACCAGGCACGATTGGAGTCGCTTCTGGCCGCGCTGAGGAATCTGGCGGGCCGCGGGCTGAATGCGGAAGTCGTCCTCGCCCACCTCCACCACCGGCGGATCGTCCCTTTGATGGAGAGGCCGCTCCGCATTTTCGAGATGACCGAGGCGGCAGACCCCATCATGTTGGCAAGGTCGCGGACGCTGCAGAGCCCCCTCCTGCGGGATTACGCGGCTACCCGGGCGCGGAGTGCCATCGACCCCAAGTCTGCGCGCAACGACGGGTCCCTGTGGGATCTTGAGATGCTGCCCACCGGCCGGCTGGTGAGTGGAGTTCTTGATTTCGTTTTCGATTTTGCCAATTCCCCGAGCTGTTGACGTATTTTGATGTTTCGCCCGAAGCTGGTGAGCGTAAGCGCCGCGAAGTCCGAGCCGCCCACTCCCCACTCTCTCGCGTTCGGTCGCGCGGCGCAGCAGCGAGAGCGGGAGCGGGCGGTGCGCAAGAAGGAGCGCGCGACGCGACATCGGAAGCGTCACGAGCGGAGGAGTGAGGAGTACCGGCTGCGCGAGAAGCAGGGGCTCTCCTCACCGGGGACCGAGGAGTACTCGTCATCGGACGAGGAGGAAGAGGAGGAAGAGGTTAGGGGGCATGGCCTCCCCGATAGGTGGGAGCCTGCACCCCCGTCACCGGAGCCGACTCATCGTCTGGGGCGGGCGCGGAGGCGTCCGCCGCCAGGCAATCGACGACAGGGGCGGCGTGGGCCGCGGAGGCGCCGGCGCGCATCTCCGAGGTGCGCGCGCGGATGCACCCACGCGCGGGCGGGGCCGCACGCGCGGTGGGAGATGGCCGGGAGGCGCGGCGGCGACCGCTCCGGCCGCGCCCGCATCGTCGGCTGGGACCTCGAGGAAGAGGAAGCGTGCCTTCTCCTCTTCGAGGTAAGGGATTGTCTTTCGAGGGGTCGCGTACCTGTCAGGCGGGAATCTGACCGTTTGTTTGCGTCTCCGCAGGGTGGTGCCAACCGTGCCTCCCCTCGCGCCGGCCAAGGTGCTGAGGGCGGATGCGTCCGTCCCTACCCGGCGGCGTTCGTCGAGGGCGCCGCGGGCGTGGGCCGCCGAGGCGGCGACGGCGATCGCGAGTTCGCGAGGCGCGGCCCGAAGCCTCGAGGCCACGGTGGCGGCCTCGGGCGCCGAGCCGCGGCCGGCGCTTGTCGAGGAGCGGCGGGCGCCGGTCGCGGAGGAGGAGCGGCGAACGGGGGCCGCGACGGAAGCAAGGCCGGAGGCGATGGCACGGCCGGCGGCGCCGGTGCGCCGGCATTGCCGGCGGCGTCCGCCATGGAGGTCCACCGGGCGCCCGCGGTCGTAGAAACGCGGCCGGAGGCAACGGCCGCGACGTCGCGCAGCCGGGGATCGCGGCCGCGGAGGCGCGGTCGGAGGCGGCGGTGGAGACGCAGCGAGAGCCCGCACCCGCGGCGCCTCCCGGCGGTGGTGGTGGGGATCCCGACGACGACTCCCCGCCGCCGGGTGGGACCCGGGGGTGAATTTCCCCATGCCGTCCCCCGAGTCCCAGGAGGGGGCACTCGTGAGGCGGTGGGATGGCCACATGGTGGCGGGAGGCCAAGGGCACGGTGCCGAGGCTTCTTCTTCCCGCGCCGGCCGCTCCGGGAGAGGGGCGCGTTGACGGTCCGCCCGCCTTTGCCGACGCCCAGGAGGAGCAGGAGCTGTGGGGGGAGCTGCGCGCACGGCCGCCGCACTCAACCGAGCGTTGAATGAGGCGTTGCGGATTCATGGCGGCCCGGCATGGCGCATCTTCCAGGTGAGGCGTTGTTGCCCACTTTCTTTGATTTCGTGGTCTTCATGCTTGTTCCTCGCAACGCGACACTCACCGGTTTTGGTCCGCTAGCGGCAGGAGCTCGAGCACCGCGCTTGTGACAAGTATGGCGCCTTCGACCAGATGAGCGCTGAGCTTCGCCAGCTCCGGGAGCGGTGCGACGCCTTCGACGCGCTCCCCCGACGCCTTGGGGACCCCGCACGGCCGGGCCGTCGTACGGGCTGAGGCCCTACGCGACCAGCTCCAGGAGTGCGAAAGGCAGGCCGCGGCGCGCCCCTCCACTCTTAAGCGGATTTACGTGTCCCTCATCGATCGGGATGAGGCGCTGCAGCAGGCGCGGGGGGATCTGGAGAGGATGCGCACGTTGGCATCCAACTGGGAGGCGGAGGTGAGCACCGTCTGGGACGACAACCAGGAGGTCCGCGCGTGGCTCCGGGAGGAGGCGCAGCCCGGCGAGAGCCGAGGGCCGAGGAGAGGGCGCGCGCGGCCGAGCGAAGACCAAGGAGGCCGACGAGCCGAAGGCCACCCTCGACGCCAAGGTCGGCCGCGCTCGCCACCGCGGAGGGCCGGCCCTCCGCAAGAGCGCACCGCCCGCCGGGGGGCCGAGGGGCGCCGGCGGAGAGCGGGCCGCTCTCGCCGATGCCCGATCGGCGCTCGAGTGGGAGCGTACCGCTCGCGAGGCGGCGCAGAAGTCGCTGGAGGAGCGGAACGCTGAGTTCTCGAAGCTCGAGGGCGAACTGGTGGCTCTCAGCATCACGAGTGCGGACCAGGAGCAATCCCTCAAGGAGCAGAGCGCCACTGCCGTCAGCCTGCAGCAGGCGGTCGAGGCCGAGCGCCGCGCCCTCGAGGTGGAGAGGAAGCAAGTTGAAGGTAAGTTGTTGTTCCTTCTCTTGTTTTACCGATCTTCCCTTTGAGGATTCGTTCCCCCTTCTGATTTCTTTCTTGCTGGCAACGCTCAGGCCTACGCACCGCGCTGGGGCACGCGACCGACTGGGCCGAGGCGCTGCAGGCCTCGTACAACTCCTCTGAGCGGGAGCTGCTGGAGCTGCGTTCCGCGACCCTCGAGACCTGCCAGGCCGTGGAGGAGGGTGAGGCGCAGGCTGGAAGCTCGTTGGCTAGCCGCCTGCGCGCCCTTGGCGGGCACGTCTCCGGGCGCATGCGCCGGGCTCTGCACCTTGGCGTCCAAAAGGCTCTCGGAGTGGTGCGATCTCACTACGAGATCAACTTTGAAGCCGTGGCAGAGGGTAACATCGTCCAGGAGGGCGTCGAGGACGAGGTGGCGATGGAGCGCGTGGACGCGTTAGCTGCTGACGCCGCCGAGGTGCTTGCCGAAGCCTTCGAGGAGTTCCTGTTCCCAGACGCCGCCGATGCCAATGCTCCTCAGGCCTGAAGATTGCTGGGCGCCAGGCCCTTTTTTGTTTGTGTGTTAGTATGTGGGCCATATGGCCATGTAAATGAACAATCATTTCGTTTCAAACACTTGTGGGAGCAAATGATGTTTGTTATTATTTTTTATGGCGCTGTTCTGTTTTTTCTCTTGCCTGAGTGAATTCGAGTTAGGGGAGTTCGATTTTCGCAAACAGCCTGCTGGGCCGGGGGCAAGAGAGAGGGGCCGTATCCTCGTGGAGGCGTAGGCTATCTCTGGCTTGCACGCCCTTTCCGCTAGGTTGTCCGCGCCCTGTTTGAATTTTGCTCGAGGCTCAGGTCGAATCATACTTAGCGCGCGTTGGTTTTTTGCGAAAAAATTGAACCATTTTTGGGGGGGGATGCCCCCCGTAGTAGCCCCTGAGGGTGACTTGGTTTTCTGGGGAAAGCCGAGTTGCCCTTTTTATTGAATTGCTGTTATTTACACGATCGCTGCCAACTGGGGTGTTGGGCAGGTAAGTTACAACAAAAGACTTGGAAATCCTAGCTAGGGGTAGAAGCAACGTAGCTGTTGGATGTTCCAGGCGTTGGTGAGTTCTTCGCCGTCCTCGTTGGCCAGCTTGTACGTGCCGGGCTTGAGCACCTTCACCACGACGTAGGGTCCCTCCCACGGAGGTGATAGCTTGTGGCGTCCTCGGTTGTCTTGGCGTAGCCTTAGGACCAAATCCCCCTCGCTGAAGTCCCGCCGGCGTACCTTCCGAGCCTGGTAGCACCTTAGGGATTGTTGGTATCTTGCGGAGTGCATCAGGGCCACGAGGCGCGCTTCATCCAGCCGGTCCAGTGAGTCCTCTCGGGCCCGCTGGTTGGTGTCCTCACCATAGCCTCGCACCCTGGGCGACCCATACTCTAAGTCCGTGGGGAGGACGGCCTCCGCGCCATGGACTAGAAAGAAAGGGGTGAACCCGGTGGCTCTGCTTGGGGTGGTCCTTAGGCTCCACACGACCGCAGGCAGTTCCTGGAGCCATTTCCGACCAGACTTATTCAGCTGGTCGAAAATTCTGGGCTTGAGGCCTTGCAGGATCATGCCATTGGCACGTTCTACCTGGCCGTTGGTCTATGGGTGTGCCATAGCTGCCCAATCCACACGGATGTGGAATTTGTCGCAAAACTCCAGGAATTTCCTACCCGTGAACTGGGACCCGTTGTGTCACACCCGATTTTACAAGCAAAACCGAATGCATCTCATATGTGCGCCAGGATCATTTACACACACATGATAGACAAAACGAGAGTAATACCATTGCTGTAACAAAACGTACAAGAGTTTAAACCAGTATAACATCCTTTATTACATCCATAAGGGTGGACTCGAAGGTCCAAACAAAACGATAACTAAACGACGACGAGCAACTCCATCGCCGACATCCACGGGCATGATGACTGGGGGATCCGCATGCCTAGAACTCCTCGAAGTCACTCCAGTACTCGTCCTCGCCTCCGACGTTCTCCTCTGAACAGCGGTAAGCAAGGGTGAGCACACTTATGGTTGGAGCTCAGCAAGTGGGGGAAAAATGCAAGGCTGCCAAGGATAGGCTATGGTTCACAGCGGTAAGCATTTTATAAGTTGGTCAAGTTTTATTAGCAAGCACCTAGTTACTAGATGTAAGTGTATACCAACCCACTTAATCTTAAAAGAAACCTCAAACCAAACCTCCAACCCACGATTTACATTAATATTCAAGTTTATTACTCATGTGAGGGTCCAAGCCGCTCGTGACCGTGAGCACGGCTGATCAATCAGTTTTACACTGGGAGAGGTTGTACACTTTACCCACATTCGTGTTCCCCAACTTGCCGGGTTAGCTAGACCCTTAAACACTTCCAAGGTGAGTGGCTAGGGGTCCACTACGAAGCCTTTACAAAGGAAAGAAGAGAAACCAACAGCCCGCAACGATTACGGCGACGGAGTGGGCCATAACCCTCCCTAGTGGTCAACACCTTAGCCAAGGTCGCTACCCCAAAAGGACCGGCTATACCCCTTCAACTCCGCCCCCTGTGCCCCTCTCGGAAAAGAGCTATCAGCTACCCCACTCTCCTAATTAATTGGCTAAGCCAGAGCCATGTGGACTGTGGTTGTACTGTTATCTTGGGTGGTTCTCCATGTTCCGATTATATCGAGTTATCTTGGTTTAAGCACGAATCATGTTTATAAGCAAGACTGAGATGTATAACATAAACAAGCATAACCATACTTATGTTGAGCAAGCTAAGCATTTATCTACCCCAAACATAAGTTTAAACAAGGTTGATCAAGGTAAAGTGATAAAGTACCTAGTCAAGTCCTTAGCTAGGTGTCTGCCCATCAGATTTATGCATATCAACAGAAATAGTAAACATTGTTTAGCATGCAGTGACATAGGTTCAAAAAGATTATGCAGAGGGGGAAATCCACTTGCCTTCCTCTACAAGCTGGGTGAATTCCTCTTCAAAGACAGGTTCTTCCGGATCACTTCCGACAGGGAGCTCGGACGAAACGAGGCACGATATCTACGAGTCAAACATGGATAACAATCAATAAACAAAACAGTACACCAAACAGTAGTAAAACTGGTAAATTTACTGTTTAAAAGATTCTACTCGTCGAGACGATCATTTCGGTATATAGAACGCCAAAAACGGAGTTAAAATGAGAAAGATATGATTAAAACAGTTTTCAGGGGCCTATTTGCAAGAAAACTATGTTTACAGGGTTGTTTATGAATAAATTCAGGGGCTAAAACATTTTTATAAATTAAAACAGAGGGTTTATGTGCAAAAAGAAGTGAAAAGGGCTTAAAACAGAATTAAATAGGGTAGACAGGGGCTAGTTTGCAAGAATCAGGACCTAACTGTAATTATTTTCAAAGGTGGAAGGACCGGCTTGCTAATATTTGAAAATCCAGGGACTCTTAATCAAATCTGCCATTCCGCACCGTGGATCTTAGATCCAACGACGGATGGCGCATGGGTGCACCATGGACCCGGCCGTGGGCGCGGTCCATGGGTCCACCGTGGACCCGGCCACTTAAACCGAAGGGGTACGTGATCCCGGCCGTCCGCACGTGATCAGACGGCCCTGGACGCGTGCGTGCGGCGGGCGGCGGCGACGACGCCGGAGGGCGGCGGCGCGCGGCGGGGAGCTCGCCGGCGGGAGCTCGGACGGCGCTCCCGGCCATCTCTTCGACCACGGGTTGGGGCAAAACGACGCGGGGACGCTTGCGCACACGATCGCGGGCTCTACGGGCACGATTAGGCTTCACCGGCGGCCGGCACCGTGAGGGGGCGCGCGCGGCCGCTCCGGCGAGCTCGCGGGGAAGGTGGCTGGGCGCGATAGGAGGGGAACCGGGCGGGGGGGGGGTTGCTTACCACTCGCGGGCGATGAGGACGGGCCGAAGGGTGGAAAGGAGGCGGCAACGGGGCGGCTTGGTGACGACGGCGGCTCGGGCGGCGCTCCGGCGAGCACGGGCGCGGCCGCCACGGCGGCCGGGGGCGCGAACCCTGCGGAGCGCATGAGCTTGTCAAGCCCCTTACGGACCTAGTGATCAACAGAAACGGGCAGAAAGCTTAGCCCTTCACCGGCGGCGACGAGACGACGGCGGCGGCGGAAACCGAGGCGGCGCGCGCGAAGAAGGTGGGCTCGGGCTCGGGCGCGTGAGTGTTGCAGAGGCGAAAGGGGGGCCAAGGAGCGTGTGAGCAAGCTTATAAGGGCCCGAGGGAGGGAAGTGAAGCGGCTAGGGGACAGGGCGGCGGCGGGTTGCCATTGATGGCCGGCGGCCATCACGGCTCGGTGTAAGGAAAGGGGGAAACGGCCCCCAATTGATCACGGGCAGTTACTTGCCTTAATTGGCAGGCTCGGGGAGGAAAAGAAGGAAGGGGAAGGGGCGGGAGCCGGCGGATTCGGTGGCGCACGGCGGCGGCCGGCGCGGGCGCGGGGAAGAAGAAAGGAAGGGAAGGGATAGAGGGCGCGACGGTGGGGCCCACCTGTCGGCGCCGCTGAAAAGAAAAAGGAAAAGGGAAGGGAAACGGTGGGCCGGCGGGGAGACTGGGTTGGGCCGGCTGGGCCGAAAGGGTAAGGGTGCGGGTTTTTTTTCTTTTCTTTTTCAAACCTCATTTTCAAATCCATTTTCAATTCAAATCCATTTCAAACTTTTGCAAACTTTTCTCAAATATTTTATAGGCTTTTTAGAGACCACACAAGCAACCAAAATCTATGCAAGCCAAATGATGATGCACATACACTTGTTGTTTCTAACTTTATTATATTATCTTTAATATTTTTAGAGCTCACATTTTATTTAGCATTTTAATCTCCTTAAATCCCTAAGACATTTTAAGTTGCTAAGTGATTTCAGTGATGGAATTTTAGGGTGTCACAAATCCTACCCCCTTAAAGAGAATCTCGTCCCGAGATTCGAAGACTTAGAGAACAAATTTCGAGGGAAGTCTTCCTTGAGTTCATCCTCTCTTTCCCAAGTTGCCTCTTCCTCGGTGTGATGACTCCACCGCACTTTGCACATTCGATGATCTTACTCCCGGTAACTCTTTCGACACATCCAAGATCTTAACGGGGTATTCCTTGTACGTCGATCATTCTCCATTTGAATATCCTCTAACCGTACCGGTTCTATTCTAACCTCACTTGTGCATTTCTTTAGCCGAGATACATGAAACACGTCATGAACTCCCGACAACCGTGCCGGCAACTCTAATCGGTATGCTACTTCTCCTTTCCATTCCAAAATCTTGAAAGGTCCGATAAATCGAGGTGATAGCTTTCCCCTGACATTAAACCTTCGTAACCCCCGAATAGGTGACACTCTGAGGTATGCATAATCACCGACTTCCAAGATCACCTCTCTTCGCCGAGGATCAGCATAACTCTTCTGTCTAGACTGTGCTGCCTTAAGATTCTCCCTTATGATTTCAACTTGCTTTTTTTCGCTTCTCGTATGCCTTGTCCGTGTTGACGGTTAATAATTGTATCAAAGTTCGTTCGTGACTCGCAAGCGTACAAGTCTCCCGTCGTAGTCAAGGGACCCTTCTTCCCTCGAGTGGTGAACCCAAGGTATCGAATCCGTGGAACAAATGTGTGACGCAAGACTTAATCTATTAAAGCCAAATAACCGCAATATTCGATAAAAGCCCTAATGCATCTAGATAAGAGCACAAAACAAAGATAAATCTAATCTACTAAAGACCAGAGAAAACAAAGTAAGATTGGGTAGATAAACCGATCTAGAGGGATCGGGGTAAGCCTTTTGTTGAAGTTCCAAGCAAGAGAAGAAGTAGCAAATCGAATCTTAATAGAAGCCTCTTTAAATCGTGGTTTCCCGTCCAAATCCGAAAACATCCGCCTTTCGAGACCCCCGTTCGTCACAACGTATCCCTATTCATGCGGGGAGCTTAGGGCGAGTCAAAAGACAAGTCGAGATTCTTTCGGAAGATCCGGCGTGTACCTCTAGCCACCGCGGCTACAAGAACACCCTATGTAATCTATCGTACGAATAGAATTGGAATAAGCAAAGCCGATCGAAAAACGAAATCTTCGAGGAAACACTTGATCGCTAAGAAAAGATTCAACTTGATAATTCAACTATGACAATGATACATACACAAGATCACCACCGGGATCCTTCCTTGATCTTGCTTCTAGCTCCGGGAACTCCGACGTGGTCTTCCATGCAAGGTTCCCACGTCGGCTAGGGAAACCCTAGTCAACTAGCTCGACCCTCTCCTCTCCGACATGGTGTCCCTCTCTTCTCTGCTTCTCGGCGGCCGAAGACGAAATCTTCTCTGTGTGGCTCTCGGTCAGGGGACTATAAATAGCCCGATTGGCAGCTAGGGCAAAGGACGACGCGTTTGGGCCCTAAATGGGCTCGGGCCGACCGGATCGGGGCCGGCCGGCCCGGGCCCATTTAGGCCCGGCCCCGCGGGCTCCTTTGCCCGAGGTCGGTTCCCTTGCTTCCCGGATGCTTCCCCCTTCGCATACGGGTCCATGTCGTCGGTTTCTCTCCGAATTGGACTCAACTCCTTGTCTTGGAAGATTCAAGGCACTTTTCCGGTCGGGTCCCCGGAGTATGTCGTCTTCTCGGATCAAGTCCCCGGCTTCTTGGAGTTAATTTTACTTCATTGCATGACTTGTTCGGGGCTTCAAAGTCTTGTCATGAGGTGCTTGATGAACTTACCCCGAAAGTCTTGCATTCAACACTAAATCCCCGCATAAACATTAAACTCCAAAAACGACATGCACACGTGAACTTGTTATACCACGGGGGTTAGTACCAATGGATAAGGTATAAAACTCATGCCAACACCGAAGGTAAACTCATGGCTAGGTTGACGGATTTTCACCGTCAACATCTCCCCCATGCTTAAACCTTGCTCGTCCTCGAGTAAGCCTTCGATGAACATCATCATTGCTAAACAATGTTTAAACTTTGCATTTGATCATACATGAGAAAACATAATGCTCTCAAAATTTAATTCATTAAAGTTCCATAATGTACTAGCCTTCATTTCCACGGAGGGTAGATTCTTATTAAGCTTATCCCACAAGTATTAACATGCTCACAAAGTTTTAAATGGATCTCAGAATTTTTGAAATGAAGAACGAGATAAGAAAAGCTAAACCAAATTCACAAATTTAAATCATCTCATGTATTGCTCATAAACTCTCATCTCACTTGTCTCTCAAGCCTATATATTCTACTCCTTTCCCTCTCATATATATGTGGTAGGCTTTATATGGAGCTTTTGGGAAAGTTTAGTCCTAACAAGAATTTATAAATGAGGTGTTGTCAAAACAAGACAAGCTTCTCATGGTCTTACCGAGACTCGTCAAAAAGGTCATTGGAAAATAATGTTAAATCAAGGAGGGGAAAGAGAAAAATACACACACTTTAGATGAATGGACATGTGCAAATGGCAAAGAGTGATCCCGAGGCACAAAGAAAGTCCTCGTTATCGGATTGCACATGGTTGGAAAATTGAGAATGGATCTTTTTATCTTGAAGCCTTGAATGCACTCCTAGAGAACCGGGGAGTTCACTTTACGCACAAATATATTTTTTTTTTCTTTCTCATTCTTTTCTTTCTTTCATTCATTCATTTTTTCTTGCCTCGTCATATATTCAGTCCATGACTTTCACAACGAAGTTTTGATTTTTTTATACCTTGAAAGTCATGAATATCACTGGATTTTTTTTTTCTTTCATCATTATATATTTTTTTAAATACTCCCTTTTGAACTCTAAAACTGCACCGTACCTACCTCCTCCCCCATGCTTAGACGTTGCTCGTCCTCGAGCAAAGAGGCGAAAAATAAGGTAGGTACCGGAGATAATTTTCCTTGGAGAGATACTTGAAATCTTCAACGTTGGCACCGTCTTGCGATCTTCCTTGAATTGATGATCCATCCTCAATGATAGGTTGTGGTCAAGGAGGTAATCACAAAAAGATGATAATTGGTTCAAGGGTGGATATCCGGCGAAGTTTGTGAGATCACCGATGCGGGGATACACAATGCACGGATAAAAGGCTAGCAAAAAGATAGATACGCAAAAACGGAATGACCAGCTTCTTAGTCTCGGGCCAGAGAAATCATGGCCTGCAATAACTCACTCAAAAATAAATCTTGTACACTAAGGTTCATGCACTCAAATATATATAAGGCTTTGGATAGGTTGAGCAACACACAAGTGATATTTGTGACAAGGTTAGCAATATTTTTGAGCATAGAAGACATCTTTAATCTATTCATAACTTGAGAGCACATAAAACACTATGGGTCTTTATTTTAATCATGACCTCCGCTGAAAATTAAGCTAGCATTTAAATAAATTCAGATCTGTATTTTTAAGAGAGCACTAGCTTAAACATGCATAAATCAACTACAAAGATGAACAAAGCTGCAATTTTAATCATATATCATCATGGCACGAATTTTGTAACTTTTCCAATGATATAATCAAGGTGGTGACTTTATTAATGGTGACATCAAGTTGAAATACACACTGAAAATAAACAAAACATGCTTGCTGAAAATTAAATAAAAACAGAAAATACTACGCAAACACACATAAGCAAAAGCTGAAAATTACAGAGAAAAAGAAAAGAAAAGAAAACTAAAGTTCCTAAATCTTCTAGTCCTCCGCCGGTGGTTGATGTTGATGATCTTGATAAAAATACCCTTGCTCATAATATGATTGGACATTTCCTCCGACGAATTGATTTGGCTCCACGAGGTGAAGGCGTCCAAGTTCAAAGGCAATATTTGTGTTGCCTTCACCAAGTTGAGCTGCGTTAACTTGGATGGCTGCGATGTTTTGAGCGTTACTTGCAGCAAACCCTCCAATAATGGCCATGCTTTGTTGTGGTTGGGGATGATGAGCGTAGGACTCCGCGAAGTTAGCGTTGGGCACAACATAATTTTGAGGGGGTACCAAAGTGCACCCCCCCCCATGCTTGCTCTTGTGGCCCTCCGTAATAACTTGGCGGAGGAGGGACCCCGCCGAATGGTTGCACATGGGTTGTGCTCCACTCGCTTGTGCGGAGGATATTCCCTCCTCTACGATTCTTCCTTTTTTGTTCTTCCTTGCGGGGACAAGTAATCCCTCTTCCAACCAATCTTCCCTTCCTTCGGTGAAAAGCCTAAGCCTCTCATTCGGAAGGGGTAGGTTCACTATGGCCAACCGATAACCTCCTCTCTCATCTCCACTAATGTATTTGTCTTGCCGCAAATACTCAAAACCGAGAGAGGTACCACGCAAAAGGTGAGCGGGGTTTATTGCGATCCCCGCCGCAAGGAAAAGGCCAACATGGAGAGGTAACACCCCGAACCAATATTACCAGCCCCCAATGTTGCTCACAACACCAACGGTTGATCATGAGGTAAGAGGGGTCAATTGGCCGCCCGGCAATTAAAGCCGAGTATAGCCAATTCAACTCCGTGTCGGTCACCTTTGTTTCCCTCATCCTCCCCAATACCCTCTTGCACATCCAAGAGTGAAATATCCGGATAATGGGGTTGCGGATGCAATTGCGTTGTTGATGGGCTTCTCCGGAGATCATGCCCCAAAATTCCGCCAACATGCCGGGAGGCACGTCAACTTTCTTCGGAGCTCCCTTGTGGAATCCAAGCAGCTCCCTTACGTGCTCGTAGGGAACCACTTGCTCGATTCCCTCCAAACGGAATGACAAGCTTTGCACCCCATCATCATCAACGATGGGTGCAATAGTCATCAAAATTTCCAAGGCGTAACCCAAATGGGTGTCCACCGATATTCCGTTGGAGAACCGCACCCACCCGAGGTGCCCCAACATGTAGTATATGTCGGTGCAAAAACCCAAGGTGTAGAGTGCTTGGTCGTCGAACTCGACGTTTGGCACAAGCCTCTTCTCAAGATTGGCGAGCCTATCCTCCTCCTCCGCCGACAAGATGATGAAGCCGTACGAAGATTGTGTCGGGGTGTAAGGAGGTGGTGCGGTTGAGCGAGTCGATCGTCGTGGTGGCGCGAGCTGCTCCTCCGTGTGCCCACGAGGTCCGGTGAACCTCATGGAAGTGCTTTCGCAGCTCTCATACCACCAAGGAGGAGAGCATCGTTCCTTCTCGGTGGTGCCGTATCCGTCTCCATGCTCCGGGGAGACTCGGAAACCGAGTGCCTTCTCGAAGACGTGGTTGATGACGGCTTGGATGACGACGAACTCTTCATCTTGGAGAAGAGACTTGTGGTTTTCTTACATGCTGCACTCTTTTCTTCAACTAAAACTCCGGGTTGCAACCGGTAACTAGGCACTTAAACTCTTTGATTCGGATGTGGACTTTGAGTGGATTAAGGATGTGGATTTTTTTTTTTCTTGAGTCATCAAGCTTGGGAAGGTTGGCTATGTCTACGGAGGTTTTGGGCACACAAACTTGAACACACAAACAAAGGAAGGAGAGGGAAGCTTGCTCGCGTAAAACGGGAGTCGGGGGGCTCCTTATGTAGGTGAGGCCGGCCTCGGTGCTCCTCCCCGCCTCGTATTTCTTCCAAAGACGATCATTTCACCTCTCGCAACTTTCCCCGCCCGCGTGCTCCACGAGTTGCACCGCCCAAACGCTCACGTCCACTCCTTGGTCCTTCCACTTGATGCTTCATGTTTTGGGTCATGTCCATGCTCCCTAGCTCCACTTGCTTCACATGCCACCATGAAATTCCTACAAAGTTGATGCTTGCTGCCCACCATGCTTGTCCTTTGCATGTGGAATTGGTGAAAGTTGATGAAAGGGAATCCAATGGTGCATGCATGATTACTAGATTGCCTCCATTAAGGTGTGTTTAAGGTCAAGCACTCCTCTAATTCGAAATTTAAAATATTTTTCAGAGCCATGCAAGAGCTCGAACATAATTTTAGAGAAGTTTTTAAACCATTAAAAACAAATGCAAGTCGAAAATATTTTCTTTTTACGTCGATTTCGGTCTCACCGGTATAGTTTGCCTTCATCGGTTGAGAGCAGACTTTTCCCGGCTTGATCATGGGGGCATAGGTTTAGGTTCTAATTTTGGCTAAATAAGAAATATTTTGAATAAAACAAAATTAGAATAGGCTTAGAAAAATTCTAATCCTAGAGAAACCAAGGATATAGATTTTTAAAACCAACCAAAAGCTTTGATTTCTTGGTTCACGCGAGTCCTACCACGTGCTGAATTTTATTAACACTTAAACATAAATCGTGGCACTACTCGTGTGGTTTTAGCATGAAAAATAAGTCAACCTCAGCATCATAATGAGGGTGAAAGGTTGAGTTAAGGTTCTGAAATTATTTGGTTGAGGGTTCCTCGAAAAGAAAAGAATCGAACAAGCATATAGGAGGGTTCATGCAAAGGGTTTATGATAAAGCAAACATTCAATCAAGAATTATGTCTCTAATATTGTTCAACCACTTCTAAGTCTAATGTCTTTGCGTAATAAAACTCAAAAACTAAATTATTAAAAATACTCGAAAAACCTGGAATCGGGTTGTCCTCCCGTAGCTTATTCTTGACTTGACGAAACGGGTTGCCTCCCGCCTAGCGCTTCGTTTATAGTCCATGGCTAGACTTCTTCACTTGATTTCTCCGGATCAACGCTCTTTGCGGGCGTTGCAATCTTGGGTACCCACTTTGGCTTAGTCAATTTTTTTTTTTGGTCTTCACGAGCCGGCTTTGTCCTTGGTCTTGACGGATGCAACAACTTCCTTGTGGCTCGGCATCTCGAACTCCGGTCCTTCGGTCGTGATCTTCATGGTCTCTAATGTGATCCTTCATCTCTCCCGAATGAGCTTGAGTAGCCTTCGCCGTCTTGGGACCTTGGAGTTGTCTCGGATATTCTTCTTAGTTACCCATCGGGCGCCCGGCAAGTTGTCCCACTTGCGTCTAGCAATCTTCATCACGATGAACACTTCACGTATAGAGCTTCCGACCTCCGTCACCTTGCCATCTAAATTCTTCAATATTTTCTCCATAGCCTCGAACTTAGTGACGGCGTCCTTGTTGATCTTAGCTTGCTCGTCCATCAAGTCCTTGAATTGTGCACAAAGAGAAACCAAAACTTGAATCGACGAACTTGCATTAAATCGGGGTTTACCTTGGACATGGTCGTACTCCACACACTCCTTGCATGAGGATCTTGCTTCGGCGGCCTTTAGGTGTTGAGCTTTTTTTTTCTCCATCTCCATCTTCTCCATCCTCCTCTTAAGTAAACCGATATGCCACTCAAGGAATCCGACTCGTATGCATTCGGCTCTCGCAATCGTCATGCGGATATTTGAGACTTTGATCTTGAACGGCCTCCCGGCGTCTTGAAGGTTTATGATAGGTAGATCAACGATGTCCGGGTGCGCGGCCGCTCCGGTGGTTGAGGTTGATCTTCCTTTGGACTTGGAGGTGGTGATTCCCTTGGAGATTTCGACGGTCCTTCGACTTCAACTTTTGAATCTAGGGTTTCCACCCCTTTAGCTTGTGTTGCATGTCACCTTTGCCGTAAAGCTTTCCCGGATCATCCACAAAAAAAGTTTGGGTTTCTTGGAGAGGTAGCCAACCATCTCCTAGGTTAGGGTTAGCAATAAGCAAAGTATGCAAAAAACTAGAAAACAAAACAAATCTATAAAGACTAGAGTTAGACAAACTAGATTAGATGTATTTTGAGGATGATCAAAATTTAGTAGATGCAAAAATAAAACAAAATCAGTACTGAAAATTACAAAAAAAGCAATAAAAAATCAAATCTTGATCACTTGTTCCCCGGCAACGGCGCCGGAAAAAAGGGGGCTTGTTGACGGTTAATAATTGTATCAAAGTTCGTTCGTGACTCGCAAGCGTACAAGTCTCCCGTCGTAGTCAAGGGACCCTTCTTCCCTCGAGTGGTGAACCCAAGGTATCGAATCCGTGGAACAAATGTGTGACGCAAGACTTAATCTATTAAAGCCAAATAACCGCAATATTCGATAAAAGACCTAATGCATCTAGATAAGAGCACAAAACAAAGATAAATCTAATCTACTAAAGACCGGAGAAAACAAAGTAAGATTGGGTAGATAAACCGATCTAGAGGGATCGGGGTAAGCCTTTTGTTGAAGTTCCAAGCAAGAGAAGAAGTAGCAAATCGAATCTTAATAGAAGCCTCTTTAAATCGTGGTTTCCCGTCCAAATCCGAAAACATCCGCCTTTCGAGACCCCCGTTCGTCACAACGTATCCCTATTCATGCGGGGAGCTTAGGGCGAGTCAAAAGACAAGTCGAGATTCTTTCGGAAGATCCGGCGTGTACCTCTAGCCACCGCGGCTACAAGAACACCCTATGTAATCTATCGTACGAATAGAATTGGAATAAGCAAAGCCGATCGAAAAACGAAATCTTCGAGGAAACACTTGATCGCTAAGAAAAGATTCAACTTGATAATTCAACTATGACAATGATACATACACAAGATCACCACCGGGATCCTTCCTTGATCTTGCTTCTAGCTCCGGAACTCCGACGTGGTCTTCCATGCAAGGTTCCCACGTCGGCTAGGGAAACCCTAGTCAACTAGCTCGACCCTCTCCTCTCCGACATGGTGTCCCTCTCTCTCTCGCTTCTCGGCGGCCGAAGACGAAATCTTCTCTTTGTGGCTCTCGGTCGGGGGACTATAAATAGCCCGATTGGCGGCTAGGGCAAAGGACGACGCGTTTGGGCCCTAAATGGGCTCGGGCCGACCGGACCGGGCCGGCCGGCCGGGGCCCATTTAGGCCCGGCCCGCGGGCTCCTTTGCCCGAGGTCGGTTCCCTTGCTTCCTGGATGCTTCCCCCTTCGCATACGGGTCCATGTCGTCGGTTTCTCTCCGAATTGGACTCAACTCCTTGTCTTGGAAGATTCGACGCACTTTTCCGGTCGGGTCCCCGGAGTATGTCGTCTTCTCGGATCAAGTCCCCGCTTCTTGGAGTTAATTTTACTTCATTGCATGACTTGTTCGGGGCTTCAAAGTCTTGTCATGAGGTGCTTGATGAACTTACCCCGAAAGTCTTGCATTCAACACTAAATCCCCGCATAAACATTAAACTCCAAAAACGACATGCACACGTGAACTTGTTATACCACGGGGGTTAGTACCAATGGATAAGGTATAAAACTCATGCCAACACCGAAGGTAAACTCATGGCTAGGTTGACGGATTTTCACCGTCAACGATGGCCCAAAGAACCGCCTTTCACCACCGATTCCAAAACAACGGTGTTCTACACTTCCTTCCATACGAGCTTCAAAAGGTGCCATTTTGATGCTTTGGATCGATAGCCGTTGTTGTAAGCAAACTCGCATAAGGCAAACTCTTATCCCAACCGCCATCGTTCTTTAATGCACAAGCTCTCAACATATCCTCGAGTATCCGATTTGTTCTCTCTCCGTCCGTCCATCCGTCCGAGGATGGTATCGTCGAGTCGAAGTTTAACTTTGTATCCATTGATTCATGCAACTTCGCCAAAACCGTGAGGTGAACTCGTGTACCTCGATCCGACACTATCTTTTTCGGTACCCCGTGCAAACATACTATCCTTGAATTATACAACTCGCCTAGCTTCACTCCGTATAGGTCGTCTTCACCGGAATGAAGTGCGCTACCTTGGTTAGTCTATCCACAATAACCCAAATAGAATCATACCCGTCACGAGTACGAGGTAATCCCACTATGAAATCCATACCAATTTCCTCCCATTTCCACTCGGTACCTTCGGAGGTTGTAGCAATCCCGCTGGTCTTTGATACTCGACCTTCACTCTTTGGCACACATCACACAAAGCTACATGAGTCGCTACATCTTTCTTCATCCCATACCACCAGTATCTCTCGCTTCAAGTCCCGATACATCTTGGTACTACCAGGGTGTACAGAGTAAGCCGAATCATGTGCTTCCTTCAAAATAACTTCTCTCAATTCCTTGATCTCGGTACACGGATTCCGTTCTTAAACCACACTGTTCCTTGCTCATCTTCTCTGAATTCGGAACTTTGCCTAACTTAATCAACTTCCTGTATTCTGCAATCTTGGCATCAGTCAACTGTCCCTTCCTGATATCCTGCTCAAGTGTCGATTCAATCTCTAATGTCAAAGTCTCACTCGAAGCAACCATTCCCAAGTTAAGCTGTGCCATCTCCCAACATAGTTCTTGAGGTAACAGGTGTCCCAATAGCATATTAGTCTGTCCCTTCCGACTCAAAGCATCTGCCACAACATTCGCTTTTCCTGGATGATACTGGATATCCAAATCATAATCTTTGATCAACTCTAACCATCTTCTTTGCCTCAAATTCAGATCCTTCTGAGTAAAGATATATTTCAGACTCTTATGGTCAGTAAAGATCTTACACTTGTTCCCAATCATATAATGTCTCCGGATCTTCAATGCGTGAACAATCGCAGCCAACTCAAGATCATGAGTAGGATAGTTCTCGCTCATGTTTCCTCAACTCGCCTTGAAGCATAAGCTACTACCTTTCCTTCTTGCATTAACACACATCCCAAACCTTGCCGAGAGGCATCACAAGACACATCGAACCCTTTGTGTATGTCCGGCATGATCAACACGAGTCTGTGGTCGGCCTCTTCTTCAACTCCTCAAAACTAGCCTCGACACTTCTCATCCCATTTGAATTCTCTTCCTTTCTCGAGCGAGTGGTAAGTAGCTTCACTATCTTAGAAAACCCTTCAATGAACCTCCGATAGTATCCCGCAAGACCAAGGAAACTTCGATCTCCGCACATTCTTAGGCGGACTCCGTTTAATACATCCCGAACCTTGCTTGGATCGATCGCTATGCCTCCATCCGTGATGATATGTCCGAGAAAAGATACCTCCTTTAACCGGAAAGCACACTTGCCGAACTTGGCATACACTCGATGTTCCCGTAACTTCGTAACACAAGCCTCAAATGTTCTTCATGTTCTTCTTCACTCCGAGAGAATACCAATATATCATCAATGAATACCACAACAAACTTATCCAAATACTCCATGAATACCTTGTTCATCAAATACATAAAGTATGCTGGTGCATTGGTCGAGCCAAAGGACATCACGGTGAACTCATATAACCCATATCTAGAAGTGAATGCTTTGTCTTTGGTATATCCTCCACACGGATTTTCAAGCGATGATAACTCGATCTAAGATCTATCTTAGAGAAAGCCTTAGCTCCTCTCATTTGATCAAACAAATCCTCAATCCGAGGTAATGGGTATTTATTCTTGATAGTAACCTCGTTAAGTGATCGATAGTCTATACACAACCTCCTAGATCCATCCTTCTTATCAACGAAGAGTGTGGGGGCTCCCCATGGTGATGAACTAGGACGGATAAACCCTTTACTAAGTAATTCTTCAATTTGTTTCTTTAATTCAGCTAGATCTTTAACATCCATTCTATATGGTCTTTTAGATATGGGAGCAAAGTACCAGTGTATAAGTTCAATACTAAATTCAATGTCACGATCGGGTGGCATACACGGCAAATCCCTCCGGAAACACATCGGGGAATTCATTCACTACCCTTATATCCTCCAAGGCCTTGCCTTCAACAGAGTTCGTAACTCCTTTAACAGATGAGGGTGCACTCACATACTCTACTCTTTCCCCTTGAGGACCGGTTAACAGTACTGACCTCTTCCGACACTGAATAACTCCATCACAACTCCTTAACCAATCCATATCAAGAATGACATCTATTCCCCACGATTTTAGAACTACCAGATTAGCAAGAAAGTCTACCCCCATGATATTTATCTTTACTTGTGGGCATATGTGACCAGTTTTCATTTCTCCCCCAGGAGTGCTAACTATCAGTGGGTTCTTCATTGTACTCATAGATAAGTTATATTTTGCCACAAATTGATCGTTATGAATGAATGTGATGCTCCCGAATCAAATAATACGGTAGAAAGCGTGTACGAGTTGATGAAAAACGTACCCAATACCACGCCGGCATCATTCGAGCTTGCTCCACCGATACATGATTGACTCGGCCACGCACATGACTCGCCGGCCTCTCTTGCCGGGTGTCCGTGGAGTACGAGCCCGAGAAGATGGCTACCCGATCCCCGTTCCCAATGTCCCTCCGTGGAGTCCGCATCACCCTCTTAGGACAGCTTGTTAGCATAATGCCCCGGCTCTCCGCACTTGAAGCATCCACCGGGCCGAACAGGGGTTGGTGTTTCGACGGGTGCCCCGCAGTTGTTGCTAGGACGACTCGGCCGAGGGGTAGGAGCTGCGGGTGTCCGAGGATTGAAGCGCCGTGGCCGAAACGAGCGCCGGAGCCGCATGTTCGTGGGTACCTCCCGGCTTGACCACCGGGACGATACGGAGTCAAGCTCGCCGAGAACCGTAACGGGGACGGGTGTTACCGCTAGACCGCCCCCGAGACCGAAACTTGCGTTTATGTTCACCCATCTCCTTTCTCTTGCTTTCCAGCCCAATAGCTTTGTTTACCAGCGTCTGAAAGTCCGGGAAGATGTGACTGCAGTAGATAGTTCAGAGGACTAATCAAGCCATCCAGGAACCTTTCTTGCCTCTTTGGATCAGTGTTGACTTCATCAGGTGCATAACGTGACAAGTGAGTGAACTTGTCCAGATACTCAGTCACTGACATATTGCCTTGCCTCAGTGACAAGAACTCCCTCTGCTTGAGCTTGAGAACCCCTGAAGGAATGTGATAAGTGCGGAAGTTGTCACGGAATTCCTGCCAAGTGATGTTCTGCCTGTTGGGATGAGCTTGAGAGTACGCATCCCACCAATCTGCGGCCTGCCCCACAAGTCTTCCGGCGAAGCATACGGAACCATCTCCCTGTCAGTGCACTGCACGATTTCCAGCTTCTTAGTGATAGTTTTCAGCCAGTCATCAGCATCTAGTGGATCAGCTGAGTGAGAAAATGTAGGGGGATGATGGCTCATGAACTCCTTGCGCCTGTCCCTTGGTGGCGGGGGTGGTGGAGGCATCGGGGGTGGTGGATGGTTCTGTTGGGCTTGTATCTGCTGCACTGTGTTGGTAAGGTTTTGAATCAGTTGCATCTGCGCTGCCAGGAATTGCTGCATGTTCGGGTCCATTGCTTGGTTGATCGGTGGAGGTGGTGCTGGGTTTTGTTGATTTGCAATATGTGCCCGGATCACAGGTGGCACGTCTTGACCTCCTCCGGACCTGGTGTTTACCATCTGACCGTTAGAAAAATCATATCTCAGATAATTGTACTTGAATCATTGCATAAGAGAATAACTCAAAGTAAAATGACAGCATGTACTTCAGTTAAGACAGATTCTGTTGACCTCAAAGAATTATGCATAACTTTCTGTGTAAATATCCAATGACCACGAATTTTTACCAGATTATAGTGTATAAAATTATGGAACCATCCCAACTGGAATCACCTCATTTGGATATGTATAACTCGAGATATAATTCCAACAGTACAGCTATATCAGCAGAGATTTACAGGTTCTGTCATGTTCATTACTTTGTGCATAATTCCCAGAATATGTATTATATACCATTGAATTTTTGACAGAAATTCATCCTCTAAATTTGTGAACTAACCCAACTGGTTTCATGTCATTTGGAATTCTGTAGCTTGAGTTATAAACAAAACATTACTGACATGTCATATGACTGCGAAAACAGATTTGATCCAAACATACTTGCATGAGAGATTAAGCAATGACAACCGATAAAACCCGAACCAAACTTTGATTAACTTAAAATTTCAGATTGCATAGTGGCCATCACTCCACCATACAATTTACAATCAAGCAAAGATCCAACTCAAGCATGTTTGCAAACAGCATTCATTATTACAAGCAAATACGTTCACGCAGGAACGGTCTATCGAAAAGGTAAATGATAAGGGCGAGCATCCTAGGATCCTAGCCAAGACGAGTAGTAGCTTCATCGGTGTTGTAACGAAGCCTCTTGCGCGGAGGGGAAGCCGTAGTCCGGTATGGCATGACTTCCGAGGCGCCGTCGTCCCGCAAGTTGTGCTTCCGGGCCGTGCTATCTTTGCTCGAGCGACTGCAGCTCTTCATGATACTTGTTTATCTCCAAAGTTGCTCCCTCCAGATCAGCATTCAGAGCAGCAGTCACCCTTGCCAAGACATCGATGCGGTTATCGCCTCCTGCTGGTACCACAGTCACTTCCGTGCCACTTGCACGCCGAGGCACATGACGGTACTCCGATTGGAACAACTGCACCCGATTAGCATTACACACCGACCGAGCGCCCTCCTTGCTGCATCATTCACCGCAGCGTCATCCGTAAAGAACCGAGCCGTGCTATGGTGGGATGAGCGATACCTCCATCCTTCAGTATCATTCAGAGGCTTCCCGATGTAAACTTTGCAAGTGTAGTAATCCCTCATTCCGGGCTCACCGAAATGCTTGGTCACATAGAGAGGCCTTATGGTATACCCCGGATACCTCGGAACATCCCACAAGAGAATGCGAACCGCCCATTCTCGGCTTCGATAGAGTGCTTATGGTATTCGGCTCCATGGTAGCGGGGATCTTCATCTTCCTCTCGGGTTGCCGGCGAAGATGGTTACCATCATCCTCACCCACACCGTCATCACCGGAGTCTTCCGGATCATCTTTCGGCACGAGATCGGCGGGTGCGGGGGGTGCTTCCTCATTGGCTTGGGCGCCGGTGGAATCACAATGTCACCGTCTCGCGTCCGCCTCAAGCACCGTGCCATCGTACGACCGTGGCCGTTCCAATGGCTCTTCCGGCTCCTCCTCCTCCATCTCAACTTCTTCGGGATCCTCTTCTTCTTCTTCGGCCGGACCTCCTCCGGGTCTTCCTCAACCTCAACCTCCCGCCGGAACTCCTCCTGTTCCTCCTCAACATCCTCAAGGCGGTGGCGAGGAGCCAGCTGTCCAGTAGGAAAGCGCCCACCAGTGCTCTTGCGAGGGGTCATGTAAGTCCTGGCCATCTGTCAAAGCAAAACTGATTTCAGAGTGCAGAATAAATCAAAATGATGGTTTAAAATGATAAACAAAGTTAAATTAGATTTTTAGTGCGTAAATAAGATGATTTGAAGCATGATGAGGCTTTCTAGAACATGAATCCTTAATTTCGTCCATTTCTAACTAAGGCTGCGTCCTACAGTCATCACGGCTCTGGTACCACTTTGTCACACCCGATTTTACAAGCAAAACCGAATGCATCTCATATGTGCGCCAGGATCATTTACACACACATGATAGACAAAACGAGAGTAATACCATTGCTGTAACAAAACGTACAAGAGTTTAAACCAGTATAACATCCTTTATTACATCCATAAGGGTGGACTCGAAGGTCCAAACAAAACGATAACTAAACGACGACGAGCAACTCCATCGCCGACATCCACGGGCATGATGAGCGGGGGATCCGCATGCCTAGAACTCCTCGAAGTCACTCCAGTACTCGTCCTCGCCTCCGACGTTCTCCTCTGAACAGCGGTAAGCAAGGGTGAGCACACTTATGGTTGGAGCTCAGCAAGTGGGGGAAAAATGCAAGGCTGTCAAGGATAGGCTATGGTTCACAGCGGTAATCATTTTATAAGTTGGTCAAGTTTTATTAGCAAGCACCTAGTTACTAGATGTAAGTGTATACCAACCCACTTAATCTTAAAAGAAACCTCAAACCAAACCTCCAACCCACGATTTACATTAATCTTCAAGTTTATTACTCATGTGAGGGTCCAAGCCGCTCGTGACCGTGAGCACAGCTGATCGATCAGTTTTACACTCTGCAGAGGTTGTACACTTTACCCACAGTTCGTGTTCCCCAACTTGCCCGGGTTAGCTAGACCCTTAAACACTTCCAAGGTGAGTGGCTAGGGGTCCACTACGAAGCCTTTACAAAGGAAAGAAGAGAAACCAACGCCCCGCAACGATTACGGCGGCGGAGCGGGCCATAACCCTCCCTAGTGGTCAACACCTTAGCCAAGGTCGCTACCCCAAAAGGACCGGGCTATACCCCTTCAACTCCGGCCCCCTGTGCCCCTCTCGGAAAAGAGCTATCGGCTACCCCACTCTCCTAATTAATTGGCTAAGCCGAGCCATGTGGATTGTGGTTGTCTTGTTATCTTGGGTGGTTCTCCATGTTCCGATTATATCGAGTTATCTTGGTTTAAGCACGAATCATGTTTATAAGCAAGACTGAGATGTATAACATAAACAAGCATAACCATACTTATGTTGAGCAAGCTAAGCATTTATCTACCCCAAACATAAGTTTAAACAAGGTTGATCAAGGTAAAGTGATAAAGCACCTAGTCAAGTCCTTAGCTAGGTGTCTGCCCATCAGATTTATGCATATCAACAGAAATAGTAAACATTGTTTAGCATGCAGTGACATAGGTTCAAAAAGATTATGCAGAGGGGGAAATCCACTTGCCTTCCTCTACAAGCCGGGTGAATTCCTCTTCAAAGACAAGTTCTTCGGATCACTTCCGACAGGGAGCTCAGACGAAACATGCACGATATCTACGAGTCAAACATGGATAACAATCAATAAACAAAACAGTACACCAAACAGTAGTAAAACTGGTAAATTTACTGTTTAAAAGATTCTACTCGTCGAGACGATCATTTCGGTATATAGAACGCCAAAAACGGAGTTAAAATGAGAAAGATATGATTAAAACAGTTTTCAGGGGCCTATTTGCAAGAAAACTATGTTTACAGGGTTGTTTATGAATAAATTCAGGGGCTAAAACATTTTTATAAATTAAAACAGAGGGTTTATGTGCAAAAATAAGTGAAAAGGGCTTAAAACAGAATTAAATAGGGTAGACAGGGGCTAGTTTGCAAGAATCAGGACCTAGCGTAATTATTTTCAAAGGTGGAAGGACCGGCTTGCTAATATTTGAAAATCCGGGGACTCTTAATCAAATCTGCCATTCCGCACCGTGGATCTTAGATCCAACGACGGATGGCGCATGGGTGCACCATGGACCGGCCGTGGGCGCGGTCCATGGGTCCACCGTGGACCGGCCACTTAAACCGAAGGGGTACGTGATCCCGGCCGTCCGCGCGTGATCGGGACGGCCACGGACGCGTGCGTGCGGCGGGCGGCGGCGACGACGCCGGAGGGCGGCGGCGCGCGGCGGGAGCTCGCGGCGGGAGCTCCGGACGGCGCTCCCGGCCATCTCTTCGACCACGGGTTGGGGCAAAACGACGCGGGGACGCTTGCGCACACGATCGCGGGCTCTACGGGCACGATTAGGCTTCCACCGGCGGCCGGCACCGTGAGGGGGGCGGCGTGGCTGCTCCGGCGAGCTCGCGGGGGAAGGTGGCTCGGGCGCGATAGGAGGGGAAAGCGGGGCGGGGGGTTGCTTACCACTCGCGGGCGATGAGGACGGGCCGAAGGGTGGAAAGGAGGCGGCAACGGGGCGGCTTGGTGACGACGACGGCTCGGGCGGCGCTCCGGCGAGCACGGGCGCGGGCGCCACGGGCGTCGGGGGCGCGAACCTGCAGGCGCATGAGCTTGTCAAGCCCCTTACGGACCTAGTGATCAACAGAAACGGGCAGAAAGCTTAGCCCTTCACCGGCGGCGACGAGACGACGGCGGCGGCGGAAACCGAGGCGGCGGCGCTGAAGAAATTGGGCTCGGGCTCGGGCGCGTGAGTGTTGCAGAGGCGAAAGGGGGGCCAAGGAGCGTGTGAGCAAGCTTATAAGGGCCCGAGGGAGGGAAGTGAAGCGGCTAGGGGACGGGGCGGCGGCGGGTTGCCATTGATGGCCGGCGGCCATCACGGCTCGGTGTAAGGAAAGGGGGAAACGGCCCCCAATTGATCACGGGCGGTTACTTGCCTTGGTGGCGGTGCTCGGGGGAGGAAAAGAAGGAAGGGGAAGGGGCGGGGCCGGCGGATTCGGTGGCGCGCGGCGGCGGCCGGCGCGGGCGCGGGGAAGAAGAAAGGAAGGGGAAGGGATAGAGGCCGACGGGTGGGGCCCACCCGTCGGCGCGGCCCGAAAAGAAAAAGGAAAAGGGAAGGGAAACGGTGGGCGGCGGGGGAGGCCGGGTTGGGCGGGCCGGGCCGAAAGGGTAAGGGTGCGGGTTTTTTTTTTCTTTTCTTTTTCAAACCTCATTTTCAAATCCATTTTCAATTCAAATCCATTTGAAACTTTTGCAAACTTTTCTCAAATATTTTATAGGCTTTTTAGAGACCACACAAGCAACCAAAATCTATGCAAGCCAAATGATGATGCACATACACTTGTTGTTTCTAACTTTATTATATTATCTTTAATATTTTTAGAGCTCACATTTTATTTAGCATTTTAATCTCCTTAAATCCCTAAGACATTTTAAGTTGCTAAGTGATTTCAGTGATGGAATTTTAGGGTGTCACACGTTGTCGGTGATGATGGAGTTCGGCACTCCAAAACGATGGACGATGTCGGTGAAGAACGTCACCGCTTGCTCTGCTCTAAGGTTCGTGATGGGGCGTACCTCCACCCATTTGGAGAATTTGTCGATGGCAACCAACAGGTGGATGAAGCCCTCGGGCGCCTTTCGTAAGGGCCCGACGATGTCCAGCCCCCACACGGCGAAAGGCCATGTAATGGGGATGGTTTGCAGGGCGTGCGCAGGGAGGTTGGATTTTCGGGCGTAGAATTGGCACCCTTCGCAGGTGCGCACGATCTCGCTGGCATCTGCGACCGCGGTGGGCCAGTAAAAGCCTTGGCGGAACGCGTTGCCTACGAGGGTGCGGGGCGCGGTGTGGTGGCTGCAAATCCCCCCGTGTATGTCTCGGAGGAGCTCGCGCCCCTCGGGGATGGGCACGCATCGCTGCAGGATGCCGGAAGCGGCACGCTTGTACAGTTCGCCATTGACGAGGGCGAAGGATTTGGCCATTCTGGCGATGCGTCTGGCCTCGGATCGGTCCGAGGGGAGCTCCCCTCGGTCCATCCAGGCGATGTATTTGTCACGCCAGTCCGCCCTGATGGGGGCTGGCTCGACGTCCATGACCTCGGCCTCGCTGGCGCCGTACCCCTCGAGGAGGGAGAGCACGCACGCCTCGTTCGAGGGGTCCTCATCCATGGGCTCTACGCCCGCTGGATTCGAGGGAGCCCCCGAGGGTTCAGTGTGGCTCGAGGGGTGCGGCTCGAGGGTGACGGACGACTGAGCGATATCTCGAGCAAAGACGTTCGGGGGGACGGTGATCCACCCCGACGCAATCTTGGCAAGCTCGTCCGCCTCCTCGTTGTACCGGCGGGGCACGTGATTAAGCTCGATGCCATAGAACTTGTCCTCGAGGGCCCGCACGGCCTTGCAGTATGCCTCCATCTTGTCGTCGTGGCAGCTTGCGTTCTTCATGACTTGGTCGATCACAAGCTGCGAATCCCCCCGTACGTCGAGGCGCTTGACGCCTATCTCAATGGCGATTTTGAGGCCGCAGGGCAGGGCCTCGTATTCAGCCATGTTGTTTGACGAGGGGAAATGGAGGCGCACCGCGTACCGCATGTGCTCCCCGAGGGGTGAGACGAAGAGCAGACCCGCGCCCGCCCCTGTCTTCATCACTGAGCCGTCGAAATACAGAGTCCAGCACTCTGCCTGGATCTGCGGCGGCGGCAGCTGCGTGTCCGTCCACTCGGCGACGAAATCTGCCAAGATCTGGGACTTGATGGCCTTGCGCGGGGCGTAGGCGAGCGTTTCGCCCATTAGCTCCACCGACCACTTGGCGATCCTCGCCCGCCGTGTCCGGATTGCGGATGATTTCTCCTAGTGGAAAGGAGGAAACCCTTCGTGACGGGGGTGGGCCTCGAAGTAGTGGCGAAGCTTGCGCCGTGCGAGGACCACCGCGTAGAGCGCCCATGGACTTGAGGGTAGCGCGCCTTGGTGTCGGACAAGACCTCGTTGATGTAGTACACCGGCCGCTGAACCGGCAAGGCGTGCCCCTCCTCCATACGCTCTACCACGATCACAGCGCTGACCACCTGGGTGGTCGCAGCCACGTAGAGTTGCAGAGGTTCGCCGTCTTGCGGTGGTGTGAGGATCGGGGCGTGAGTCAAGGATGCCTTCAGCTTGTCAAGCGCTTCTTGGACCTCGGTGGTCCAAGAGAAGCGCTCGTGCTTCTTAAGGAGGTGGTAGAGGGGCAGGCCTTTCTCGCCGAGCCGCGAGATGAAGCGGCTCAAGGCGGCAAGGCACCCCAACACCTTTTGTACCCCTTTGAGGTCCCGAATCAGACCCATTCGCTCAAGGGCTGCAACCTTTTCGGGGTTGGACTCGATGCCTCGCTGGGAGACTATGTATCCTAGAAGCATGCCCCGCGGCACACCAAAGACACATTTTTTCGGGGTTCAATTTTACCCCGTTGGCTCGTAGGCAGCCGAACGCGATGCTGAGGTCGCCAACCAGGTCATCCGCCTTCCTGGTTTTCACGACTATGTCGTCCACGTATGCCTCGACGGTCCGGCCTATGTGGTCTCCGAAAACGTGCTGCATGCACCGCTGGTACGTTGCACCTGCGTTCCGGAGGCCGAACGACATCGTGACGTAGCAGAACATCCTGAACGGCGTGATGAATGAAGTTGCGAGCTGGTCGGACTCCTTCATCTTGATTTGGTGGTACCCGGAATAGGCATCAAGGAAACAAAGTAGCTCACACCCGGCGGTCGAATCAACAATTTGATCGATACGTGGCAAAGGAAAAGGAACTTTAGGACATGCTTTATTAAGACTGGTGTAGTCTATACACATCCGCCACTTCCCGTTCTTTTTCTTTACTAGTATAGGATTGGCTAGCCACGTAGGGTGGAACACTTCCTTGATGAACCCGGCCTCGAGAAGCTTCTGCAGCTCCGCTCCGATCGCCCGCCGCCGCTCCTCGTCGAAGCGGCGGAGCCATTGCTGCACGGTGTGGGAGTGAGGTAGGATATCAAGGGAGTGCTCGGCGACCTCCCTCGGGATGCCTGGCATGTCCGAGGGACTCCACGCGAAGATGTCGGCGTTGGCGCGGAGGAAGTCGACGAGCACCACTTCCTATTTCGGGTCGAGGGTAGAACTGACCCTCAACACCTTGCCCTCGGGGGCAGCAGGGTCGAGGGGCACTTCCTTGGTCTGCTCCGCGGCCTCGAAGTTGCCAGCGTGCTTGGTGGTGGAGTCGAGGTCCTCGTTGACCATCTTCTCCAAGGTGGTCACCAGCGCTTCATCCAGCGCCAGCGCCTCCGCGTGCTCTACGCATTCGACGTCGCAGTCGAAGGCGCGCTCGATGGACGAGCCCATGGTGATGACGCCGTTCGGCCCCGACATCTTCATCTTGAGGTAGGTGTAGTTGGGGACGGCCATAAACTTGGCGTAGCAGGGTCGCCCAAGTATGGCGTGATATGCGCCCCTGGACCCCACCACCTCGAAGGTGAGCATCTCCTTGCGGTAGTTGCTCGGAGTGCCGAACCAAACGGGCAGGTCGATCTGCCCTAGGAGCTGGACGCGCTTGCCCGGCGCGACGCCATGGAACGGCGTCGTGCTGGGCCGCAGCTGGTCCAACCCGATCCCCAGCAGGCGCAGTGTGTGCGCGTAGAGGATGTTGGGGCTGCTGCCTCCGTCCATCAGGACCTTTGAGAACCGCGTGTTCCCAATGACTGGGTCGACCACCAGTGGGTACTGGCCTGGGTTGGGGATGCGATTCGGGTGATCCTCGCGGCTGAAGGTGATAGCATCCTCCGACCAATCAAGGAAGGAGGGAGGTGCTTTCTCCGCAGCGAGAACCTCGTGCCGCTCCCGCTTGCGCTGGCGGCTCGACATGTCGACGGTTGGCCCCCCGAAGATGAGGAACACGTTCTCCACGGCGAGGAAGCCGCCGACGTCGCCATCACCCCCGTCCTTCTTGGCTTCGGCGTCCTTCGAGGCGGCGCGGCCATAGAACCGCTTGAGCAAGTCGCATTGCTCGAGGGTGTGGTTGACTGGTGTCTTGTGGTAGGGACATGGCTTCTTCAGCATGTCGTCCAAAACCCCCGGACCTCGAGGGGCCGGTCGAGGGCCCCGTCGAGCCGGGTCGACAGCAAGGGCTTCACCATCGTCGGCGTCGCGTCCCTGCTCGCGCGCCTCGCGGCGCGGCTTCTTCCCCTTCTTGCCCCGCTTGTCCTTCCAGTGGGGCTCCTTGGACTTGCTGCCCTCTGCGGGCGCGTCGTCCGTGCGTTTGCCCTTCTTGCCGTCGAAGATCGCCCCCACGGCTTCTTCGCCTGAGGCAAAGCTAGTGGCGATATCGAATAGCTCGTTCGAGTCGACTGGCGGGCTGCGCCCCAGCTCGCGCAAGAGGTCCCGACACGTGGTGCCCTCGAGGAAGGCGTGCACTATCTCGGATTGCGCCACGCTTGGGAGCTCCGTGCAGCGCTTGGAGAAGCGCCGTATGAAGTCCCGGAGCGACTCGCCGGGCTTTTGGGTGCAGGAGCGCAAGTCCCAGGAGTTCCCAGGGCGCACGTACGTGCCCTGGAAGTTGCCGACGAACGTGCGGACCAAGTCATCCCAATTGTGGATCTGACTGGCCGGCAGGTGCTCGAGCCATGTCCGGGCTGAGTCGGCGAGGTGCAGGGGGAGGTTGCGGATGATGATCTCGTCACTGGTGGCCCCGCCCAGCTGGCACGCTAAGCGGTAGTCATTGAGCCACACGCGGGGATCCGTCTCCCCGTTGTACTTGACGATGGTCGTGGGCTGGCGGAAGCGCTGGGGGAAGGCCGCCGCGCGCATCTCCCGGCTGAACACGCGGGTTCCCGGGGGCTCCGGCGTTGGCGAGCGATCCTCATCGCTATTGTAGCGTCCGCCCCGTCGAGGGTGGTAGCCTGCTGCCGCTCGCGCATCCGCTTTGCTCGTCCGCCGAGCGTTGATGACGTTGCGGGCATCGCCGTCCCGTGCTTGCCCGCGCGTGTCGAGGAGCCGTTCTTTAGCGCGGCGTGCGTCCGGGTTGGCGGGGCGCTCCGTCGCTCCACCCGCGTGCACCGAGGGTTCGGGCCCCGCGCGCCCCCACCGTCCCGTGCGTCCCCCTGGCCGGCGGATGCGGGACGCGAGCTCTCGGCCTGGCTGGACGGCCGCTTGCTCGATGAGCGCCTGCGCCTCACGGTGCAGGTTCCATGCCTCGGGCGTTGAAGGGGCGGGCATGGCCCGCAACAGCGCCGCGGCGGCGATGAGCTTTTGGCTCGCTCGCGGAGGTGTATCCGGGTTGTCGACGTTGAAATTGGCATTGATGTGGTCGCGGGCCTGTATGCCCAGCTCACGCGCGCGTTCGCCGCGCGCGGAGGCTTCCCCCGCCATAGAGGCGCGGAGCAACCGCACCGTCCGATACTCTTCCGCCAGCTTGGCCTCGAGCTCGCGGGCTTGGGCCAGCTGCGCGTTGATGTCGGCCCCAGTCGGGGGTGAAGGAGCAGGGGCGCTTGGTCCCGCTGCCAAGCGCGAAGCGGTCCCTAGAGCGGGCGTAACTTCTCCGTCGCCGGCGCCCGCTGTGCCGGTGGCATTCGCTGGGTCGTTGGCCATGACGACACAGCATTCCCGCGTGGGATCGTAGCTTCCGGTGCTGGAGTCGTCGGAGCAGCCGAACCAGTAGTCTGTGGCGTCGAGAAATCGCCTGAACATTACTGGGTCCGGCACGGCGGAAAAGTCCCACTTCGCGTACCCGTGCAAGTTGGCGGGTGGCAACGCGTCAAGAGAGCCTAGGGACGACTCGTCGCCGGCGGAGGCGCTAGGGTCCCTGGCGATGTAAACGTGGCGGCCAGGGGGAACCCTGTGCATCGCGGCGCTGGCGTTGGCGTTGGCGGTGTAGGCCGCCGTGGCGCCGCGCGGACCGATGGGGAAGCACGGCCGGAGACCACGCGCTCCCCGCCGGGGGCGGCCGGCCGTCGTGCCGACGGCGCGCGCGCGTTGCGAGGCTACGCGCTCGGCGTGCCGTCGCTCCGACCGTGCCCGGCGCGAGCGTTGGCCGTAGCGGCGGCGGCGCCGTGACGCCGACGGACCCGCGGCGTCCATGCGCGGGAGGGCGTTGGCGTCGTGGCGACTCGTGCGGCGGCGACCGGGGCGGACCCCGGCCTGGCGCCGCGCACGAAGTTCCTCACGGTTGGTGAGGCGCATCGAGTAGCCGTTCCCCGTAGCACGGGGAAAGTCGAGCCCCCGAACCGGATTTCGAACCCGACGGGGATGGGGTCCGAGCTGCCCATAGAGTAACGAGTGTCGCGGTACTCGGTGCGAATCACCATGGAGGGAGTTGACGGCGGATTGACCTTCAGCGCTCGCGTGCCCCACGGTGGGCGCCAGCGTCGGTGCGGAATGTGGTCCCAACACTAACCGGTAACCAGTAGTAAGCGCCAAGGTCTATCCCTCAATGGTCGATGCTAAGCAACTAAAGACACAAGATTTATCCTGGTTCCGGTCGGGGGCCGTACGTCCAGCAGTGGCGTGCTCGTGGCACTATATTGCTCAGCACCGGGGTGCCTGTAGTGGGGTGGCTACAAGCAGGACGGGAGAGGAGGCGTGGCCTCCAAGTCCCTGGTGGGATGATCGGAATAAGTTCAGATGTTGTGGGAGGATTGGAGAATGTGTGTGTGTTGTGTCGTGTCTCGTGTCGTCTCCCCTGCGGCGGGGGAGTTCACCTTCCTTTTATAGGCCAAGTAGAGGGTGAATTACAAACATGCCGCACTGTTCAGCTACATGGGGAAGCATGGTGTGCAACGCCGCAGAGTAGGCGGCCGCCTTGACGGTCCTTGCCACGATCTGGTCATCATGGCGTGTCTTGTACCCGAACAGTGGCGGCTTCGAGGGTAGGGGCGCGGTGGATGACCGTGGCGTCCCCAGACGGGCTTGAGGGGGTTGCTGACGTCGATCCGTACAAGGTACAGTGACAGGCGTGGCGGCGTCCCGTTCCCGCGTGCCTCACAGCGCCGGAGCTGTTATAACAGTGCCCGGCGTGGTGTTGTACGCACGGGGGCGGCCGCCTGCAACCAACAGTGGCGGGGATGGCGTCCCGCCGGCTTAGCGTCATGACCTGACCCTGCAAGTTCACGAGAAAGCGGTTCGAGGGTGTGGCCGGCCCCCCTTCGAGGGCTCGACACGTTAGCTGTACGGGAGTAGGCGGCGCAGTGTCACGGGGCTGACACCGGCCACGCCGCACCGTCCCCCACAGTGGCGGGGATGGGTTTCCCCTAGGGAGTTGGTGCGACAGGGCCGGGGCGTGATTCCCAGGCGCATGATGGCGCCGCCCCGCCGTGCCAGAGCATTAAATGCCCGTACCCACGTGTGGGAACGGGCGTGCGCGTGAGGGAGCCTCGAGCGAGGCGGAGCCCGCTCGAGGGGGCTGTGAACCCTCGAGCGAGGCGGAGCCCGCTCGAGGGAGGTGTGTACCCTCGAGCGAGGCGGAGCTTGCTCGAGGGGACTTTTAAGTGGGCCGCTTTGGTGGGCCGCGGGGACCACCGCGGTGCGGGCCGTGCCCCGTTGGCGTGCTTAAGTGAGATGTGTTTAACTTTGGTTTTTTTTTTTGCAGGTTTTAAGCGGGGTTTCGCCGGTTGTTTTAGGGGAAAACCCCCCCCCCACACACACACAACCTCCACCACATTCCGGTGCCTCCGGTTCTTCGCGAACAAGTCCGTCATGACTCTGTGCACGGCGGAACAGCCATGTCGCCTCGTCCACACGACCGGCGTTCGCTAGGATTCTGATGGCTGTCTCCTTGGCGATGCCCTCCGGCTCCTTCAGGTCGTGCAACAAGTACAAACGCTTGGCCTGGGAAACAAGCCCGGCACGCTCATACCCCACCACCATTGTCTGGTACAGCACCGGATCGATCTCTGTGCCGGCTTCCCGCAGCTTTTCAAACAGCTTGGCAGCACGGTAGAGCTTCCCGGCCTTCACCCATATGGAGAGGATGGTGGAGTAAGTGATGGCATTGGGCTGGACGCCGTTGGCCTGCATCTCCTGCACCAAGCTCCCAGCCTTCTCGTCCTCCAGCGACGACTTGCCGAATGCCGTAGATGGCGATCATGGTGTTGTACGTCACCACGTTGGGTCTGACGCTGCTCCCAGCGCCATCCGGTGCTTTGCGCATGAGCTCGAACAGGTGAACCGCCTCGCCCGGCGTTGCCGTAGACGCGGAGGATGGTATTGTAGGTGACCACGCTCGGCGCCACGCGCGGGTCGGGGAGGCGAGAGAGGAGCGCGCCGAGGAGGCGCGCGGAGACGGGGCGGTGCGGGGCGAGCGCGGCGGAGAGCGCGGCCACGAGTGCGGGGACGTCAATGGTGCGGTCCACGTGCTGGCGCTGCTGGAGCTCGGCGGCGGACTTGTGGCGGTGGTGGAGGGGGTGGGAACTGGGAGGTTGGTTGGGGTTGAGCCAGACTGACTTCGCTGCCGGGACGCGGCGCTGGGGAGGCGAAGGCAGCGCCGCGGCAGTGGGAGAGGCATGGGCCGTGGGCGGGAGCGGGAGCGGGAGTGGCGGCTGTGGCGCGGCCTGGCCAGGGGCACTGTGGCTTGCAAAAAAAAAAAACTAACTGGGCCATGGATTACGCCCCGCCTCCAACCCAATACGGCGGGGTTGTCTTTCTCCTCCGGTCGTCTAATGTTGATTCGCATCTCCAGCCGCCGGGATCGCCCATAGGGGATCGAGTTCTGCTCTGCCGGTAGCTGGGGCAGCTGCCCCACCCTGCCGCCGTATGGGGAGCTCCGCCTCTGCCGGCGACTCGTCCAGCCGGCAGCACCACCCGCACTGCGCGCGCCGGCTGCCCAAGCGGATCATCCTCGTCCGGCACGGCGAGAGCCAGGGGAACCTCGACATGTCGGCGTACACCACCACCCCCGACTACCGCATCCCGCTCACCGCGCTCGGCGCCGAGCAGGCGCGCGCCGCCGGGCGGGGCATCCGGGACGTGGTGGCCAGCGGCGGCGGCGGCAACTGGAAGGTCTACTTCTACGTGTCCCCCTACGCGCGCACCCGCGCCACGCTGCGGGAGATCGGCCGCGCCTTCCCGCGGGACCGCGTCATCGGCGCTCGCGAGGAGTGCCGCATCCGGGAGCAGGACTTCGGCAACTTCCAGGTCGAGGAGCGGATGCGCGCCGTCAAGGAGACGCGCCAGCGATTCGGCCGCTTCTTCTTCCGCTTCCCCGAGGGCGAGTCCGCCGCCGACGTCTTCGACCGCGTCGCAAGTACGGATCCCATCGCCATCGCGTCGCCTCCCTTCTCCGATCTGAATCCAAACTGATCGCGACCCCCCGATCAATGCTGCGCAGGCTTCCTCGAGTCGCTGTGGCGGGACATCGACATGGGGAGGCTGGATCAGGACCCGAGCTGCGAGACCAACCTGGTGATCGTGTCGCACGGCCTCACCTCGCGGGTGTTCCTCATGAAGTGGTTCAAGTGGACGGTGGCCCAGTTCGAGCGCCTCAACAACTTCGAAAACTCCGAGTTCAGGGTCATGCAGCTGGGGCCCAGCGGGGAGTACTCCCTCCTCGTCCACCACACCAAGGAGGAGCTCGAGCAGTGGGGCATGTCGCCGGAGATTATCGCCGACCAGCAGTGGCGTGCCTCCGCCAACCGTCGCCGCAGCTGGGCTGAGGAGTGCTCCTCCTTCGTCGACTCCTTCTTCGAGGAATCCAAAGACTCTGAGAGCTCGTCGGAGGATGATGAAGAAGAGAAGGAGAATGGCAAGTTCGACCACCTGGAGTAATCAGACTCTGCTCTGTCTCTGGTTCACTAAAAAATCTTTCAATTGAATTATGCTTCCTAGAATTTACTCTGCATAACTCAAGACTCTTAGGAGTCAAAGTTTGTCATGTTAAGTATTTCTCACCTTTTTCTAAACAGAAATTATCACACACATAATTCGAACATATAGACTATCAGAGCAATGTCAGTCCTTCATACATACAGCACATATAACAGCCAGCAGGCATACTGTGGGACTGTTGTAAATAATCGACAGAACTAGTTAGATTTTAATAAGAATGAAACTTTCAGAACATAAATGTTATTGTTTGATCCAATGTAATGAGTAGAAAGATACTACTTGCAAAGTTATAGCTGTGGAGACAGGTTTGTTCGTGTGATGTGAGTAGCTTAGTGACTTACTGCCTTCGAAATGTTGAAAAGCAACCCTAGCAGCATTCATCTCTGCTTGCTTCTTAGTGTTCGTTGGCTCTCCCTGAAAAGTTGTACCTTGAATTTCGACAGTTGATATGAAGGCAGCAGAATGATTGGAGACATCTGAAGTTGTAGCGTAGACAGGAAAGGGAAATCCCTCTTTATGAGCTAATTCTTGTAGAAGATTCTTATAAGATACTGATGGAACCTGTAAAAGGTAAGTTGATACAACTACAATTTAGCAGATACCTTGTATAATAATATTTTTCGGCTGAATGTGTGTTTGGGATATTAGAATCTAAGAGCGGTTCAGGAATGATAATATCCTTCAGAATAGACAGTCACAGGTGCAAGTAGAAGTTTAAGAAGCAGGCAAAGTTTATGCACAATGAATCAATGATATATGCTAGGTAGTTGATATGGTAAATGGATCACAGTTCTAAAATTGTATATGGAATTTCTAACACTGTTCATAAACCCTAGTATCTGCATAGTTGGATCGTAGTTTCAATCTAATAGAACTGTAACAAAGGGCTTAGTCCTAAGCAAGGTTTGGCTAGAGATGAAGCCCAACAAGAACGACAAACCATAAACAATAGAAATAATATAAAAGTAGTATCAAGACGAACATTTCCTTAGCAAGCAGAAATGAAATGGAAGCAACTTCTTCAGGCTTTAACACAACTAATAAAGCAATAGCTTCACATGGAGAACCTTAAGAACTAGCAAGAGACTGTTTTTTTTTAAGGAAGTAGAAAGAGACTTCACATTATTTGCCAACAGATACAAAATGGCATGCATTTAATACAATTGCACACCTGAATCAAATATATTAATAGAATATTACATATTTAAATGTCCTACTATATAAAAGTTGCTTCGATATAGGCCAAGATGTCAATGGATCCAAATGAAGGTGACAATTGAAATTGAAGTTGGTTTACTAAATGTTAACTGACAGAAAACATAAATGCTGAAGGGTATATGTGAGGTGGTGCTAACTTAATGCTCCATTAGTGAAAATGAAAAGAAATGTACTGACCAGCGATTGCTGTGGTGGGCTTATTTCTTTAGGTAAGGACATCAGAGCAAGCAGAAGTTTCAGCTTCTTTTATGTGCGACAGTGTTCTGGGCTCTCAAATGTTTGCCCATCTATTGGTTACTTCTGACTTGGATAGAGCTGCATGAAGAGAGCCTTCATAAATGGTACGATATGAAGCCAGATGCTTGCCTCGCTTCTGAGCATAAATTTGTAACTGAGTCTTGTAAGTAATCTGTGTCTCTACATACAATTAAAAAAACAGTGAGTACATTCTTTTCCTTTTTTTTTAACGAGCACAAAAATTTCTAGTACCATAAAAAAAGTATCTTTATAACACGAGAGAATAAATTACTTTAGATTCCAAGGGACATGGGTAAAGAACAGATGAACTACTCAAGACAGAGAAAAAGAACACAAATAATAATATTAAGGAAGGACATATGAATCACATAATGAGACTAGAGAATGTGTTCCTGGATTTCTTAAATTAGTTGAACACAACTTCTGTGAAGTTCATTACGTATTCAGTGATTCACGCGGTACTTCTGCTACATTCATTATACAACAACCAGATTTTTGTCTTCATGGTCAACTAGCTACCAGGATCTCTTGGTGTCCTTGCAAAATCAAGTTGCATCAATACGAAATCAAAGAATACAGTATGCTGGTGAGTCATCTGTCTACATGAATGCCTGCTAACAGTACTCCTATTGGACTAATAGTAAAATTAAAAAAAAGATCATTTTTTAGAAAATAAAAGGGATAATTTTCCTCTAATGCAGCCATAATATTTGTAAGGCTTCTGTAAACAGTTTTGTTCTGCTAATAAGTTAAACTCTTCATTTGTTCAGTTCATCTGATAGTGTACTTTCAGAAGCTAGGCAACCAAATGGTTCAAACCTTGAAGTGATTCATAACACATCGCTCAGGCATCAGCATGAAACAATTACAAGAATCATCTAGAACTTATAAAATCCAATGGTACCAAAACAGAAAGAAGCAAAGTATTTCTAGAAGAAAAGGCGGAAACTATGACATGGGGTTACTAGATGGACTGATGGAGAGGAACCTTAGAAAGACGACTACCGCGCTACCGGGCTGAGCCAAACAGGCACCTCACCGGGCTGCGGAGGCGCTACCGCGCTGGAGCGGCCGGGAGCGCGGCGAGGTGCTCGAAAGCGGCCATGGCGGTGAGGTTGCACGCCTCCTTGGCCGACCGCGCCCCTTCGTCAGGGGAGCTGAACTTCTCGTCATGGACGACGACAGTGGCGCGGAAGAGGGGCGTGTGGTCGGGGCCCTCGCGGGTGTGCTCGTACGCCGGCGGCGCCCACCGCCGCCGCTGGCACAGCTCCTGCAGCCGCGGCTCCAAACTCGAGGTGAGGCAAACCTTTTGCTCATCACCACCTGCAAGCAAGTAGTACTCCGTATATCTTTTATAAAGAATGCATTTTTTATATTTTTATTAAGAGTTGCTTGCTTGGGCCGTGGACTCGTCGTCCAATTGTGTTGTGCCATCGCTTTTGAGACCGACTCCAACGACTCCCCGTTGCATCCCGCAACCTCAAAATGAGTGACAAGAACGTACCGTAGCGCCTCCGACGTTTCCCCGTCTGCAAGTGCAAACTGAGTTTACTGCCCTCCAATCCCCCAGTCCTAGGTACCTCTCTCCTCTTTCCCATCCCAACCGCTCCAATCCTCTCCTTTCTTGTGACTGTCGAGGCGCGTGCAGCTCGTGCTCGGCGCGGCGAGTGGAGGCGCGACGCGGCGACGGAGGCCCGCCGGGGCGGAGGCGGCTGGAGCTCGCCGCGCGGCAGAGGCTGCGACGGCGCGCAGGCGGAGGTTGTGACAGTGCGTGCGGTGTCGGGCGGCGAGCAGGAGGGGCCTGGGCGAGCAGGGGCCAGATCCGGTGCGCGCGGAGGCGGAACCCTAGCCCGTCGCCTCCGCTGCCAGAGCCACGCCGGGCCGTCGAGGTTGAGCCGCTTCCGCCCCGCCTCCTGTTCCGCCTTCGCCGTCACGGGCTCCACGGCGGTCGAATCGAGGTCGTGGGCGGCCCCCGACGGAGTGCGAGGCTCCCGGCGGCAGACCGTCTCCCTGCTCTGCCTCGCTCTTCCCCAAGCCCCTTGTGGTGTCTCCCTCCGTCCCCTGCACCTCCCTCCTGCTCCCCTCGCCGCGGCGCAACGGATTCCCATGGCGCGCGGGAGCCAACTTCCGAGTAGGATGCGCAAGGGGGATCCGGCCAACTGCTTTTTTTTCTCGAATACGCAGGAGAGCTGCGCATCATTGTATTAAGAACTCGAAAACGCAGGAGAGTTGCGCATCACTGTATCGTATCAAGAAGATGACATACAAACAAGTAAGTTTTTTACAACACCGCGGAGCGGAGCTCACGCTGTAGCCAGCTTCTAGAGCAAGCAAAACTACCCAAACCAGTACTCGAACTACTCATGAACGAGACAACCCAATTTATTTGCGCCAGCCATGACCCAAAGTTGAAGCTCCTGTCTAACCTTCTGGACCAGCTCCGGGGCAGCCGTCGAGGAGCCCTTGAAAAGTCTCGCATTCCTTTCCTTCCAAAGGGACCAGATCACCAGCATGAATAGCGAGTTCATCCCTTTCCGCTTTGTCCTCGGCTGCAGGTTTCGTAGCCTAACCCACCAGCTAGACAGAGAGTTTGCCGGTGGAGTGAATTTGCATTGGCAGCTGAACCCACTGAGCACCGCCCACCAGACCTCTTTGGCGTAGGAGCAAGAGACCAGGAGGTGATTGCATGTTTCGTCTTCCTGGTCGCAGGCCAGCAAGTACCTCGTGCCTCTAGTCCCATGTCGGTGACGTCGATCCGCCGTCCAGATACGACGCTTGATGGCGAGCCAGGTGAAGAATTTCACCTTCGGAGGTGCCCAGCTCTTCCATATTCTTTCTGCACCGTGCATGATCACACCACCGGAGTGGAGCAGTTTGTACGCCGAGGCCGCTGAGTACCTGCCGTCGGCCGTCCACCGCCAGGCCCAGCGGTCCTCCCGGTCCTCTTGCAGCTGCAACGAGGAGAGTTTGTCCCAAATCGTGACGTAGTCCACCAGTATCGGTATGGAGAGGCCTCCACGGATGTCCTGTATCCACCGGCGACCTGTCATCGCCTGCGCTACCGTTCGGTTGGCCCGGACTCTTCTGCTGATAATTTCGTAGAGGTGAGGGGCGAGGGAGTAGATTGGTGTGCTATCGATCCATCCATCCTCCCAGAATAATGTTCTTTGTCCGTTGCCCACCGTTACTTTTACCTAGGCCTGGGCGTTCGGTTCTACCCGAACTGATCGGGTCGGTTCTTCGGTTCTATGAAATTTCGGTTCCCAAATTTTAGGAACCGATTGGTTCTTTTTCAAAGCAAGAACCGCCGAATTTCGGTTCCGGTTCCGGTTCTAACCGAAGGAACCGAATTTTTCAAAATGCGAGAAAACAATTCATTCAATAGGAAATTTTAGCAGCATTTCGGCTACATTTTCATGCAATCAACAACAACAACAACAACAACAACAACAACAACAACAACAACAACTTAGCCTTTTGTCCCAAGCAAGTCGGGGTAGGCTAGATATGAAACCCAAGGTACCATCAACATAAAGACACGTAGAAGAAGTCATGGCTCAGGAACGTTGATGGCTAGTCTCCAAGCGCCCCTATCCAAAGCTAAGTCCTTGGAGATATTCCACTCCCTAAGGTCTCTCTTAATCGACTCATCCTGGTCGGTTTAGGTCGACCTCTAACTTTCTTCACATTGTCGTCCCGCTCTAGGACCCCACTACGCACCGGAGCCTCGGGGAGGCCTTCGTTGGACATGTCCAAACCATCTCAACCGATGCTTTGGATCGGTTTCTCCTCAATTGGCGCCACCCCGACCCCGTCCCGAATATCATCGTTCCGTACTCTATCCCTCCTCGTGTGCCCACAAACCCAACGCAACATACGCATCTCCGCCACACTCAATTGCTGGACATGTCGCCTTTTTGTAGGCCAACACTCCGCACCGTATAACATCGCCGGGCGAATCACCGTCCTATAAAACTTACCTTTTAGCTTCTGAGGCACCCTTTTGTCACAGAGGACGCCAGAGGCTTGACGCCATTTCAACCAACCAGCTGAAATTCTATGCCTAACATCTTCGTCGATGTCGCCATCCTTCTGTAGTATCGAACCTAAATACCTAAAAGTATCCTTCTTGGTCACCACTTGCCCATCAAGGGTGACGTCTCCCTCCTCACGCGTCGTACCGCTAAAGTCGCACCTCATGTACTCGGTCTTGGTCCTACTAAGTCTAAACCCTTTCGATTCTAACGTATGCCTCCACAGTTCTAACTTCCTATTTACCCCCGCCCTACTCTCATCAACTAGCACCACATCATCGCAAAGAGCATACACCGGGGGATATCACCTTGAATGTCCCTTGTGACCTCATCCATCACCAAAGCAAATAGATAAGGGCTCAACACCGACCCTTGATGTAGTCCTATTTTAATTGGGAAATCACTAGTATCGCCATCGCATGTCCGGACACACGTCACCACATCCCCGTACATATCCTTGATGAGGTTAACATACTTAGTTGGGACCTTGTGCTTCTCCGGTGCCCACCACATGATGTGTCTCGGCGCTTTGTCGTATGCCTTCTCGAGGTCAATAAATACCATGTGCAAGTCCTTCTTCTCGCTCCCTATATCTCTCCATCAATTGGCGTATTAAGAAAATCGCCTCCATGGTCGACCTACCGGGCATGAACCCAAACCGATTTTGGGTCACACTCGTCCCTCTTCTTAGGCGATGCAATCAACGGGACAATTCAAACAAATGAAGCATAAAAATTAGTCTAAAAATCCCCACATCTATATCGGTCTATTATCATTCACACATGAGTAGCACACTTACACTGCAGGATGCAACCGATGTAGCCGTTGTGATATTGGACCATTGCGCGGTGGTGTGGTGTGTGGTCGACGCACCACCGAGCCACCGACCGTTGACCGGCTGGAGTGGGGGTGCTAGGGTTTTGGACTTTTGACATCCTATCTTATTGGGTTTTTTCTAGGCTATATGTGTAGATGTGATATTTCCTCGGTTCTTCGGGTACCCGAGAACCGAACCGAAAGAACCGGGGTAGTTCGGTTCCCAAGAATCAGGAATTGAATTTTTCGGTTCCGATTCTTTTGGTTCGGTTCCCGATTCTTTCAGTTAGGTTCTCGGTTCCCGGTTCCTTTTGCCAGGGCTACTTTTACCGATGCCCGGAAGAAAGCATGGACCTCGGGCTCCACATGGATCTTGAGGGCTGACCATGAGCGACCTTCGTCCACCTTCTGCAACCACAATCAGCGCGTTCGAAGAGCAATTCCTGACAGCCTGAGATCAATAATTCGAAGACCTCCAAGCAGTGTTGGGCGGCAAATTGTTTGCGAAGCCACCGCGCTTCTTCCTTTGAGCGAGGCATCCTGTCTGGTCCAAAGAAAATTCCTCCTGATCCGATCCAACTGCTTAATAACCCCCGGTGGTAGTTTATCAGACATTGCTAGGTAGATCGGCATTGCTGACAAAGTTGATTTTACTAGTATCAAACGGCCGCTCTTGTTCATCAGCGGTCCTTGCCAGGCAGGCAGCTTGGCAGCCACTTTTTCCACCAGTGGCTCATACCGGGCTTTGGTGAGTGATCTTGTGGACAGTGGCGCGCCGAGGTAGCTGATGCCCGCCCCCCCCCCCCCCCCCCCCCCCCCAAAGATTGGCATGATCGAACACTTGCCAAAGTTCGTGTGCAGACCGGACGCCCCTCCAAAGATGCTCAGAATTTTTGCAATCGCCCTTGCTTCAATTCCCCTCCGGTTGGTGCAGGCAGTAGCATAACATCGTCGGCGTGCATGCTGCAATAGTGTTTCACTCCCGGCACAGGAATTGGTTCCAGCACGCCAAAATCGGTAGCTTTGACGAACAGGCGGTTGAGGACGTCCATGGCGATGACAAAGAGCATTGGCGACAGGGGGTCACCTTGTCTAGGCCACGGCGGTGCTCAATTGAGTTGCCTGGCTGACCGTTAAGTAGTATTCTCGTGGAAGCCGTGGAGAGCAGTAAAGAAATCCAACTTCTCCATCTAACTCCAAAGCCCCAGGCCTGAAGAACCTCCAAGACAAATTGCCAACAAACCGTGTCGAAGGGATTTTGAGTGTGTAGTTCCTTCTCTCTCTTTCTCTCAAAGAGGGATTTTGCACATGAGGGAGTGCGACACTGCTGGAGTCGTCTGAAGCCCCTATCTCCTGTAGAAACTAGAAAGTAGAAACTGCTCCGAACAAAATTAATTCGCTGCATGCATTACGATCTGCATGGCATAGCAGCTAGATGCAGCACCAATTAAGCCACCAAAGAATATAGGCGGATGGTAGGAGTAATAACAGTTTCAATTGTCGACTTGTCGTGCCATTGTGCCATCGCTTTTGTAGAGCCGTAGCCCGTAGCGGTGGCGCACATCTCCGCTCTCCGGTAGAAGATATGTCAACCCGGTTTTTCCAAAACGGCTTGCGGCCGCATGTACAATCGTTCGACCGGCAGCACGTCAAGATTCGTGCAGGTCAACACCCTCCCCGCGCGCTCGGTGTCCCAAATGTTATGCGGGATTCGCCGTTGTGGGACCGCAGCGGTGTGGGAATGAACGCAGCCACCAACGGGAATGGAAACCCTAAACCGAATCCTCGCTCGATCCATCCGCCGCACCCATCTTCTCCCCGACCTACGCCGCCGCCGCTCTCCCCGCACCATCGCTCAACCTTCCCTCCTCCCTCTCCTCTTCTCCCGGACCCGCATCCCCGACGTCGTGTCGGCGGGCGACGAGGTCGGGATTCAAGAGGTGCTGGAATGGAGTGAAGCTGCGGGAAACGATGACCAGGCGAGCGCGGCGCGGGAATGAGACACGGGAATGCCTCGTGTTGACCGAGCGCGAATCCCAAAGCAGCGCTGGACGGTGTGGACAGTCTATGCGGCCGCAAGCCGTTGCGAGACTGCATTCCTGAAGATATGTAGTAGATACCACCAACAAATTAAGCAACAACTGGAGCACAAGTCATCACTGAACAAATTTGCATTATTGCTGCATGCATGACGCATTGACGATGGGCATAGCGAGCAGCCGTCCTGCACACGCCGGCCGGCCATGTACAAAACGGGCGCACACGCAGCTGCACTACAAGCTGCGCCCGTCCCTCGCTCCCCCCCTTCGTCCAGGACACATCAGCGCCGCGCGTTCTCTTTACACTTGTTGAGTGTCGGTCGACACAAGTGGACGGCAACGAACCGGCTCCGGGTGCATGGCCGCGCATGGCAGACACGTACGTACGTACGAGACATGGTCGTCAGCAGCGCGCGCGTGCTCGGTCGTCGCGCGAGAACTACAGTACTGTAGCTCCGATCCCATGCATATGGTTTGCTGCATCATCACGCACGTCGGGCACGTCACGCCGCCATGCATCCCATGGTTTGCCGGGCGCCAACGAGTTGTTCTCGTCGTCTACAAAAGCACTGCCCTCAGGTCTGCGCGTCTTCCGACGACGAATACGTCGTCGTCGTGCCATCTGAGCAGAGAGAGGAGATCAAGAGAGTGAGGCATACGTACGTTCAGCAGCCCGTGTCTCGTCTTTCGTGGCACCTGAACCGACACGTCGTACGACGGCCATTACCCCTGCCCGGCTTGCGCGTCGCGCCGTACGTACGGCCCTCGTAGCACGTAGTACGACGCATTGCTACACCAGCAACAACTCCGTATAGTTCGCTGGCCGGCACGCCTAAGTAGTAACGACCAATACTTAACGACCACTACAAATATGTGGTTGTTATCAACAATTTTTGTTCCATGCCGCACACACGTATCTTGTCCCGACGACCAGAAACTTTCCCGTCGTAGGAAACGTGTAGAAAGTGGTCGTAATTGCTTAATAGATGTGTGGTAATATTACCTGAAATTTTAGATAATATTTTAGTGTACAATCTAAAATTTCAGGTAATATTTTTGCTTTCTTCTTATACCTTATTATTTAATTCCATTGTTTATTTACTTTGTTGTTTTGCTACTAGACATGCTAGCAATATCATATCTGTGCAGAGCTGCACTTCACTAAATAGTCTTTTCAGACAAATGATTTTTGTCTACTACACATGCTAGTATACTCTGAAATTACTATTTCTTCTAAAGTATACCTGGCATAACCGTTTTCTTATGTTTTTCTTATTACTTGCAAGCTAGAGGTACATGCATATATGACAAAGGAATTTTGCGGATCAAGAAGGTTACTTGTCAATAAAGAGCTAAGGCGTCTTGTTCGGCTGGCTGGTGGCGGGTGATTATTTGTTGTGAGAGAAAATTACTTCTAAATGGTACTAAATACTAGTAATTTTATTGTAGTCTGTCCTGTTAGAATAACTTTCATAGATAGCTCAACATTCGTGTTAGAATAGCTTTCATAGATAGCTCAACATTTGTATTTTGAAGGAGTGACTGCATAATGACTAAAGGTATCCTGTACCAAAGAATATTCAGTGGTTAAATGAGGTTCTGAAATTAGATCCATATGGATGTTGCTACTGTGTGTGTGCAATGATCTAGTAGCGGTTCTGATCGGCCACTACAACACTTCCTGAAACATGTGATTCTTAATGGTACATGGTGGTCGTTAGTGCTCCAAGTTTTCGGCAGCTGTCTTGTAGTGTAACGAGAAAAAAGTGGTAGTTAATAATATATATGTGGTCGTTGCTTCTTCAAAGTTAACGACGACATGTTATTCTGGTGTTATAAAGTTAATGGTCGTTGATAATTTTAATGACGGGACCTTTAACGACCATGGACGACCACATTTTTTTTTGTCGTTAATAACATTTAACGACCACGTATACACTTTAACGACCACAGTTCCCGTCGTTATTAAGCATTTCTCTTGTACTTGTAACTCCTGGAGATCCCAGCTGTGGCCTGTGGCGTTACCAGTTACCACACGCCGTCCTGCGCGTAAAGTGAACGAGCAACCAATCGATCTTCAGAGTTTACTGCATGACGTTTTGGGTCCAAGTGCCAGCTAGTGTGCTACTATTGATGGATAAGTCTCTGTCTGTACTGTTGGTCTTTGTGGGGCTGGTCTTTGTGGGGCTGCAGCAGCACATGGTACTTGTGTAGGGCTGCAGCAGGGTAGTATTTCTCAGCATCTTGGACTGCTTTATGGCAGCAGTTAGGCAACATCTAGGACAGCAGTTAGACTAGCATCTTAGACTAGAATTCGGCATATGCTTGGGCGGCTAGCGACCCCGCATCCCTATAAATATGTATCCCCAACCCCCTTGGTTTGGCATGGCATTGTAGTATGTTTGAGAAAGAAACCAGAAAATTCCCAACTTCTCGGTGTCATCCTCACTCTCAATGAGAGTGAAAATTCAGCTACTAACATGCGGTATCGAGCCGGGTTATCCGTAGCGTAAACATCTCCTGCTCCCTTCCCTCCACGGTCTCACGGCGGCCACGGCCCGGCGGCGGCGGCGGCAGACCGGGCCGCCCTCGCTCACTCTTCTCCCTCCATACGGACAAGCAGCGGCCCGTCCGATGGAGGAACCTCCCCACGTAGGCTGCGGTCCCCCCGGCGGCCGAGCCATGTCCGCGGGGGCACTCTCGGCACTCGGTCGCCTCGAGCGTGCGGCGCGGCGGAGAGGCCGAGCTCGGCTGCGGTGGAGGAGCGCGAGCGAGTAGCGGCGAGAGATTGCCGCGGCGGCGGCAAGGGTGTCGAGGGCGACGGCGGCGGGAGGCCGGCGGCGGCCGGGGCGGAGGTGGAGGCGAGAGGCGGCGGTGGGCCGTAGCACGTGCGGCGGCGGCGGAGGTGTTGACGATGTATTTTGGTACACCTAGCATGTTCATTACACTTTGGTTTGGATTTGATTATGGAACTAACCCGCCACTAGGCACACTAATCATATAACAAGTTCATCTATGTGCATGCATTTGGAAGTGTTGTGTTTATGTAGGAAAACATGGACATGAAGGATGGATTCGCAACAAGTTCAAAGGAGCATTTACGGAGTCTTGTTCGTGTTCATACATCTCTTTTGTACATCGCATTCCTTGAACACAACCTATTCTCAAAGTTTCGTCTCGTCTCTAGCATGATTTATTTAAAATTTCAGATTGTATGCATGCAAGAAAGAGAGGAGTGGAGAGCTTTGAAAAGTTGTCAAGAGAGGGAAAAATAAAGAGAAAAGTATGAGTATGGAAAAGAAAGAAAGAAAGAAAAAAGTAGAAAAGTAAAGAAAGAGAAAAATAATATGAGAATGAAAGAATGAATGAAAAAGAAAAAAGAGAAAAGAGGAGGTAGCAATAAAGATATAAGAGGGATGAATCAAGTGAAAGAAAAAAATAAAGTGTAAGGAAGGATGTCACGTTGTTGAGAGACGAAACTTTCATTCTTTTCCAACCATGTGTAATCCGACAACGAGGACGTCATCGGTGCCTTGTAGTCATAATTATCTTTTGCCCTTGCACATGTCCACCATTCTAAATCTTCTCATCCTTGATATCCCTACATATGGTTAATTCTCATGATCATTGGCTTTGAAAGGTAAACAACCATTAGAGGAAGTTCTTAATTTGACGATACTTGTGTTGATTGCGCTAGCCCTACCTATAGCTCCACTTTACATGTATATGAGAGACTTATGGGAGGTGAGAGTTTTATAAAATTGGTTTAGGAAAGCCACCTCTTGAGTGACTTGAGAGAGCTTGGAGAAAGGTTTTTGTCTAATACTAGTTGCGGGAATTTTGTTTTTAAAATCATAAAAACCCTTTGATGGAAGCAAAGAAGTAAGCATGATCGAAATTGAAGACTTCGAGTGAAGAGTTTGAGTTGTGGGGTAAATCTTGATGTGGTAAAAATTCTAAACGCCCATGTTTATGTTTGATGATCATTATTTTGTGTTTATGTATTAAAGATGAAAGGGTTGACCAACTTGTGAAGAAGGATTAGCGGTAGACGATTACAACGCCTTGGACGAAGTTCGTTTACGAGTACTTGCTCGAGGACGAGCAAGAGCTAAGCATGGGGGAGATGTTGACGGTGTATTTTGGTACACCTAGCATGTTCATTACACTTTGGTTTGGATTTGATTATGGAACTAACCCGCCACTAGGCACACTAATTATATAACATGTTCATCTATGTGCATGCATTTGGAAGTGTTGTGTTTATGTAGGAAGACATGGACATAAAGGACGGATTCGCAACAAGTTCAAAGGAGCATTTACGGAGTCTTGTTCGTGTTCATGAGCTTGATGAAATCACTTCCAATGGTGGCGAGGACCGAAGTGCTACGAGGAACACCCCCGGGGATTGAAGCGTAAAAGACCGAACTTCATGCGAAGAGAACCTCCATCTTGGACGCGAGGATTTCATCGTCAAAGTCATGCAAGTGGAGGGGGCAAAGTGCATAATCACCGAGGACCCACGGGAGCGAAGGGGCGACCGAACCGGGCCGAGATGGGCCCGGGCCGGTCGGCCCAGACCGGCCAGCCCAGCCCACTCCGGTGGCCGGTTCGGCCCCCCTTTCCTTGCACCCGAAGGATCTTCAACCCTAAAACCCTGGAGGCGCCGCCATTCGCGGGGGGAGAGAGCCATTCGCACCAGGAGGCCATCCACAAGCTAGAGAGAGAGGAGGGAGATCTCCGGAGGGGGATCGTCCACCTCGAAGGAAGCACCCTCTCGTGGAGAAGAAGGAAGACACCGTTGGAAGGGAAACCATGATCAACGGTGCTATGTCCAGCACCTTGATGGGGTAATCTCCTATTCGTCCATGGGTTGTAATCGATCTTGAGATGTAATCGTACTTTGTCGGATTATCTTTCTATCATCTTGTGTTGAATATACTTTAATGCTTAAGGTTAGCTACATGTCATAAAGGGAGTATGAGCTCCAATGCTTCCTTGGATCCATTCAATACGCCGTGTCCATCATAGGTCTAGTCATGAATACCTTCGCGTAGTGACACTAAGAGAGGAGGGAGAGGGCGAAACCGTGGTCACAACCCCGATAGATTAGATTGGTTTTCATGTATTTAAAGCGATTGCATGTTCTAGTATCGTAGACACGTGGGCGAGTGTCTTTTATCTTGATATCTTAATCACTCTCTCTAGTATAGTTTAGTTGTTTTCTAGTTTAATTGTAGTTAGAGATTTGAGTAGCTAGAGTGTGAAGGTAGATCGAACGCTTGTAATCCCCTTGCTCCGCGGATTGACAAGAACCTTGGGAATCCCGTGGTGAAAAAGGTGTGGGGTCCGTACGCTTGCAGATCATAGAGGGATACGTCTTTTATCCGTCAACGGGAGGTTGACGCTGCGCGCGCAACGCCGGCGGCTCCGTCTGTGCCGACGATAGTGTCGATGCGGACCTCGGCCGGGAGGCCGCACAAGATCGGGTGGCACAGTGGGTAGCCGCCCACGCCCACGGTGGTGGCGCTCTTGCTGGAGGATTGCTCGGCGGTGGCGCTCCAGATGGAGGCGCGCTCGGCAGAGGCGTCCCAGGCGGAGGCACTTCCCAGCGGCGGTGCTCCTGTGGGAGGCGCGCACCGCGGTGGCGCTCCAGGCGGAGGCGCACCCGGCGGCGGTGCTCCTTTGGGAGGCACATGTCGGTGCGGAAAGTAGTCCCAACACTAACTAGTAATGAGCGCTGAGATCTGCCTCTCGATGGTCGGTGCTAAGCAACTAAAGACACTTGATTTATCCTGGTTCCGGCCGGGGCCGTACGTCCAGCAGTGGTGTGCTCGTGGCACTGTATTGCTTCGCACCGGGGTGCCTGTAGAGGGGCGGCTACAAGCAAGGCGGGAGAGGAGGCGTGGCCTCCAAGTCCCAAGGGTTGTGATTGAGGCAAGTGCCAATATCGTGGGGAAGGCGGAGAGCACGTAGTCGATCGCTATCCGTCGTCCCGTGTCTCATGTCCCCCCGCGGCGAGGGGGATCGCCTTCCTTTTATAGGCCAAGGAGAGGGAGATTCACAGGCATGCCACACTATTTCACTACGTGTGGTGGTATGGCGCACAATGCCGTGAAGTTGACGGTCGTCCTGGCGAATCTTGCTCCAATCGCGGTGTCGTGGCGTGTCCTGTGCTTGAACAGGGGCGGCTTCGAGGGTGGAGGCACAGTGGTTGACCGGGGCGCCTTCAGGCGGGCTCGAGGGAGCCGTTGACGACGTTCCGTACGAGGTGCAGTAGCAGGCGTGGCGGCGTCCCGTCCCCGCGTGCTCAACAGCGTCGGAGTAGTTGTAGCAGTGCACGGCATGGCGCGGCGGGGGGCGGGGATGGCCGCACGGGGCCGGCGGCCGACGGGGATGGCGCTCCCGCCGACCCGACGTCACGGTTTGACCCTACGGAGTCACGAGAAGGGGGTTCGAGGGTGCGGCCGGCTCCCCTTCGAGGGTGCGGCGCGTTAGCCATACAAGAGTGGGTGGCACGGTGTCGCGGAGGCGACACCGGCCTTCTCGCACGGTCCCCCACGGTAGCGGGGATGGGCTCCCCCTAGGGAGTTGGCGGTGCGGTGCGGGGGCATGATCCCCGGGCGCGTAGTGGTGCGGCTACGCCGTGTCGGGGCATTAAATGCCCATACATGTGTGCGGGAGCGAGGTGTGCTCGTGAGGGAACCTCGAGCGAGGCGGAGCCCGCTCGAGGGAGGCGGGGACCCTCGAGCGAGGCGGATTTCGTTCGAGGGGGGCGTGAACCCTCGAGCGAGGTGGACCTTGCTCGAGGGGGTGCCTTGCTGGGCCACTCTGGTGGGCCGCGGGGGCCACCGCGGCGGGGGGCGTGCTGTGCGTGCATGTTTTGTGTTAGGCTTGAGGTGTGTTCTGCGTTTTTGCAGGTTTTAAGCAGGATTCCCCCCGGTTTTCAAGGGGACCCTCTTGGCTGTCCCCGACAGTAGCCCCCGAGCATGCGCAGGTGTTCGGTCGAGGTTCTTGCGGATGCGAAGCCTCTGCGATAGGACATTCTCCCCCCTGGTTGCAGATGCCTTTCCTTGGGGCCGCGTCAGCAGACCCGCGGGTCTAGCCCCCGAAGCCCTATAGGAGCGTGAGTGCTCCTGCAGGGGTTTTTTCGCGGAATTTCATCAGCGGGCGTGTTACATGTCTCAACCGGCATCGGCGATGTTTCAGCCGGCTTCGGTGACGCACGCGCAACTAATATCTTTCGCGTTCGGTGCATCCCAGGAGGTGTAGCCGTGCGTCGAGCCCTCGAGCCTGGGCCCATTTGAGGCGATCGGGGCGAGCTCTTCGTCCTGTTTAAAACGCGCCCTCGCCGTCCCTCCGCGGGACAAAGGGTGAGGTCTCCACAACCCCCATCGATCGGGTCGCGGATTGCAGATTCCTCGTCGAGCTGTTAGCGGGTGGTTCAAGTGGACGCCCATGCCCCGTTCGATAAGGGTAGGCTCGTGGTCGGAGACTCGTCCATTAAAGCGCTTGCGTGGGTTTGCTAGGTGGGGCTCGGCCCCGTTCGCTAGGGACCGAGGGCGCGGAAGCTCTCCCTCGGTGGGATCCCTCGGCTAGCGCCCTCGGCGGCTCTTGAACACGACATGTGGGGCGCCCTCGAGCCGGCGGGCTCGAGGAAAGGCTCGAATGTGCGCGCCCTCGTCGCCCCTGACTCTGGTGATCTGGGGCACCTGTTCGAACCCTTCGAGGGTCGGGTATCGAACCCCGATCGGTAGGGTCGTGCGAGGTAGCGGCCGAGTGCTCCCGTCTTTTTGCATGCGAGGTTTCGAGGGTTCTCGGCCATGCCGGCCCACGAGCCGCCGATCGCAAACCTTGTAGATCGAGGGCACCGTGGCGCTCGTTTACCTCGAACGGGCTTCGAGGCCACCGGCCGTCGATTCGCACCCTTCGGTGGTCGGTCTTATTTGAGCACGGGGCTCGGGCCGCTCGAGGGTCTTCCTTACTTGGTAAGGGACCGGGCCATTTAATGCCTGCGGTCGCGGCTACGGAAGGCGGCGCGGGGTGCGCCTTTTCGGGCGGCTGCAGGCGCGCGCGTAGTGGGCGGAGTGGGTAGGCGGACGTGACCGCCGCCGTGGCCCTCCGGTTACCGCGCCGTGATGATGGCGCGCATGCAGACGTGCGGCCGCCGCGGTGGTGGTGGGTCCCGCTCATCAGCGAGGGAAGTTTTCACCTGCAGTTCATGCGTGCGGGGTGTGCACTCCGGAGAGCACACCCCGTGGATCTATAAATCCAATAGGGGGAGGAGAGGCGGTTTTTTACCTTCGCACTTAGCGTTTGCCATCCTTGCCTCTCGCGCTTCTGCCCCCGAGCTGTTCTTTCCTTTGCGTCTCTGCTCTAGAGCCGTTCTTGCTTCTCGTTCCTCGTTCCCTCGCCCATTTGTATGGCTCCCCAGCAGTCCATCACCGTTATTGACCCGCCGGCATGGGAGCGCTCGACGGCGACGACGCTATCTCTGAATCTGCTGGTGGCTGGCGGCCAGTTGGTGGTGAATGTGGATGGGCAGCCCGCGGAGTGGATCGCGCCGTCGGAGAGGGACCGAGTTTCTAACCCACCGTTCGGCTACGTCGTCAGCTTCGTTCGTTTCCACGAGCGCGGCTTCGCGGCGCCGGCGAGTCGCTTCATGCGGGCTCTGTGCTACCACTACGGCGTGGAGCTGCACAACTTCACGCCGAACGCGATCTCGCAGGCGGCCACGTTCGTCGGCGTCTGCGAAGGCTTCCTGTGGATCCCGGCAAACTGGGATCTCTGGGTCCACCTCTTCTGCGCGGAATTGCACACGCTGGCCACGTCGGAGCCGAGGACTCGCCGCGTGGCGCGCGCCGGCGGCTTGTCACTCGCGTTGCGGAGCTCGCGCAGGGAGGAGTACATCCCCTGCACAATGACCTCCAACAATGTGGACTGGGAGCGGGGGTGGTTCTATCTCCACAACGCCAACCCCGGCCTCCCCCCTACACCGGCAAAGTGCTGAGGGAGAAGGCCATCTCCTGGCACGACGGGGTATCTCCGCCCTCGCACTAGGCGTGGCTGGACTCGCTCGTGGCCGCGTTGAAGCACCTGGCGGACCGCGGGCTGACCGTGGGATGCGTCCTCGCCAACCTCCACCACCGGCGGATCGTCCCCCTGATGGAGAGGCGGCTCCGCATCTTCGAGATGGACGAGGACGCGGACCCCGTTGTGTTGGCGGAGTCGCGGCTGCTGCGGGACCTCTTCCCGCGGGAATACGCCGCTACCCGGGCACGGCGCGCCATCGACCTCACGGTGGGGCGTTGCGATAACGCGTCCCTGTGGGCGTTCGCCATGCTCCCAGTCGGCCAATTGGTGAGTGAATTTCTTGCTTTCCTTTCTTATTCTCGCCTTGGTTTTTGGGTCGTCGGCGTGTTTTAAGGCTTTGCTCGATCCCCGCGAGATGGTGCGCGTGAACGCCGCACGGTACGACCTGCCCACTCCCCGGTCTCGCGCGCACGCCGCGCGCGCGCGCGCGAGAGCGAGGGAGCGGGTGGAGCGCCGAAGAGAGCGGAATGCGCGGCGCGGGGAGCGCGGGAGCGGAGGAGTGAGGAGTTCGGCCGCACGAGCGGCAGGGGGCTTTCCTCACCCGGGGACGAGAGGAGTACTCGTCGTCGGACGAGGAAGAGGAAGAAGAAGATAGGGGGCGCGATTCTCCCCCGACGGGTGGGAGGCCGCACCCCTGTCCCGCCGAGCCGACTCCGGTGGCAAGAGAATCATCGCACGGGGCGGGCGCGGGCGCCGCCGCCGGGCGGTCTACGACGGAGGCGGCGCGGGCCGCGGAGACGCCGGCGCGCGCCGTGGAGATGCCGGCGCGCGCCGCGGAGGCGCCCGTGCGCGCGGTGGAGGCGGGCCGGGGGCGCGGCGGCGGTCGCGCCGGCGCGCGCCGCGGACGTCGGCGGGGACCTCGAGGAAGAGGAAGCGGGCCTTCTCCTCCTTGAGGTAAGGAGTTGCCTTTCGAGGGGTCATGTACTTGATAGGCGGGGATGTGACACTCTATTCTCGTGATTGCGGGGTGACGCCAAGCTGTGCCCCCCTCTCGCACCGGCCAAGGTGCCGAGGGCGACGCGTCCGTCCCCACCGGGCGGCGCTCGTCAAGGGTGGCGCGGGCGGCCGTAAGCACGACGGCGGCGGCAAGCGGGGGCTCGCAAGACGCGGTCGAGGCCTCGGGGGCCGCGGGCCGGTGACGTCGCCCACTAGGCCGCGGCCGGCGGTCGCGAGGCACGACGGGCGCCGGCCGCGGCGGAGACGCGGCGGTGGAGGAGGCGCGGCCGAGAGGCGCCGGTCGGCCGTGGCGCGGCCGGCGGCGTCGGCTGCGCAGAGGTGCGTCCGGCGCCCTCGGCACGCGAGGCGGCGCGTCGGAGACGGCGGCGGTCGCGGCCGCCGCGGCGGGGAGCCCGCGGCCGCGGTGGCGCGGTCGGAGGCGGCCGTGGTGGCGCAGCGAGGGGCCCGCCCTCGCCGGCGGCTCCCAGGCGACGGCGGTGGAGATCCCCGACGACGACGTCCCGCCGCCGGGTGGGACCAGTGGGCAAACCTGCCCACGCCAGCCCCCGAGCTCCAGGCGGGGGCGCTTGTGAGAAGGTGAGACGACCACATGGTGGCCGGGGGCCCGAGGCACGACGCCGAGGCCTCTTCGTCCTACGCCAGCCCCCTGCCCCGGGCGAGGAGCGCGTCGATGCGCCGCCCCCACCACTTCGCCGACGCCTAAGAGGAGCAGCAGTGGCTGTGGGAGGAGCTCCGCGACCACGGCGCCTTGCTCAGTCGGGCGCTGAACGAGGCGCTGCGGATCCATGGCGGCCCGGCGTGGCGTGTCTTCCAGGTACGTCGACGTTTGTTAGCTTGTCGCTGTCTTCCTTGCTCTGTTGTTTTCGCGTTTGTCTTTGCGACGCGACGCCAACTGGTTTTTGTCTGCTGGTGGCAGGAGTTGGAGCTCCGCCCCCGCGACAGGTACGGCGCCCTCGACCAGATGAGCGCTGAGCTTCGCCAGCTCGGGAGCGCCGCGACGCTCTCGACGCGCGCTCGCCGAGGCCTCGAGGGCCCGGGACGGCCGATGGCGTGCGGGCAGAGGCTCTGCGCGACCAGCTCTTGGAGCTGGAGGGGAAAGCCACGGCGCGCGCTTCCGCCGTTGAGCGGGTCCGCATGACCCTTATCGACCGGGACGAGGTGCTGCAGCAGGCGAGGGAGGACCTGGAGAGGGCGCGCTCCGTGGCGGCCGACTAGGAGAAGGAGGTGGTCTCCGTCCGGGCTGAACGCCGGCGGGACCGCGCGGAGCTTGAGGAGGCGCGGTCCCGGCGAAGCCGAGCCGAGGAGAGGGTGAGGGAGGCCGAGGGGAGGGCTAAGGAGGTTGAGGAGTTGAAGGCCGTCCTCGCCGCCAAGGCCGCCGCGGTCTTCGCGGCGGAGGAGCGACTCCACCGGAGCGTCTTTGCTCGCTAGGAGGCCGAGGGTCGGCTCCGGCGAGAGCGGGCCGCCCTCGTCGATGCCGGGCGGTGCTCGAGCGGGAGCATGCTCGCGCTCGAGGGGGCGCAGACATCGCTGAAGGAGCGAGAGGATGAGGTCTCGAAGCTCGACGGGGAGCTGATCGCCCTCAGCATCTCCAACGAGGATCAGCGCCGGACCCTCGAGGAGCAGAGCGCCACGGTCGTCAGCCTGCAGCAGGCGGTCGAGGGCGGGCGCCAAGCTCTCGAGGTGGAGAGGAAGCAGGTTGAAGGTGAGTTGACGTTTCGTCGCTTTGTTTTGTTGATCTTCCCTTCGGGGGTTCGTTCCCTTCTTGATTTTCTTTGCTCGTGGTATCCAGGCCTGCGCACTGCGCTGGGGCGTGCGACCGATCGGGCCGAGGCGTTGCAGGCGGCTTACGACTCCTCCGAGCGGGAGCTGGTGGAGCTGTGCGCTGCTGTAACATCCCTGATGTTTATTTTTGCTTATGACATCACCTAGCCTTAATAATCAAGATTAAGTAGTCTCTGATCATGTTTAACATAGTGAGTCACACTTTTGCACAAAGAACCTTGGTCAACACCCTAATCTGTTGTCAAAGCCCAAGTGCTTCTTAAGGCTGGATTAATTGTCCTGCGCGTTCTCAAAATTTTCCTATAGAAATTCAAAATCGACCAACAGCAAAGTTCCTTAGTTTTTCCGAGAACATAATTCATTCCATTGTTGGCATTTCAAATTCTGAGGTTTAAATGCTCAAAAACTCAGTCAAAGCCCTGCTGCATAGTTTGACCAATGCATACAAATCTGTAACTTTGAAGATGATTATCTCCAAATCCGTTGAAAATTCGGTCGGTCGGCCTTTGCGAAAGTTGAAGAGGGTTAGCTGGTCTACAACTTTCGTATTTGGCGATTTTGAACTTTAGTTCAAGGTTTTTGAGTTTGAACCGGTCAAAGTGGGGTACATCGAATCGGTTTGGGCCGGAACGCCGGAGCGCGCCCGCGCGCGTGCGCGTCGCCCGTCGGCACCGCGCCGGCGCAGCACGCGCGGGACCACACCCGCCCGTCGTCCGTACGCGCGTCACGGCAAGGGACACGCGTTGGCCATCGTGGCCGGCCCCGCGCCCGCACGCCCGCGCGATCGCCCGCGTGCGCGCCGCCGTCGGCCGAGCCGCGCCGTGCGCGCGCGTCGCCGCGGCCACGCGCGCGTGCCCCGCGCGCGCCGGGCCCGGCCGGCCGCGCCACCCCGGCCCGCATGCACGCCTTTAGGCTCCCCCCGACGCCCCACGCAACTCCCCCTCCCTCACATTGCTCAAGCGCCTCACCGCGCCGCTCTCCCGAGTCCGCCGCCGCCGCCGCGCCGAGCTCGCGGGTGCGCCCCGCCATCCACCGCCTCTACTCGAGCCCAAGCTCCACCCTAGCCTCCACACGCACCCCCGGAACGCTCCCGTGCATGTGCATTGGTCGGCCGAACGGCCAACTCGCCGGCATTGCGGTCGCCGCGGCCGTCCGCCGCCCTCCTCGCCGCCGACCATCGCCGGAGTCGTTTTCCGCCAAGCCAACCCCGCCAATCAACTGAGGGTGAGTCCAAACCCCACCCTAGCCGCTTGCTCGCCGGAGTCCGGCCACCCCTCGCCGCCGGCCAGCCTTGCTCCGCCGCCGGGGACCCGATTGTAATCTTAAGTATTCGATCAGGGGTCCTTTCTGCAAAAAGACATCTACAGATTTAGGGTTAACAAGCTGAACCTTGTAAAATCGATATAAAATCACAGGAAAATCGTAAAAATGCAAACTCAACTGTTCTGGAATCCTTGTGAGGAAACGTAACTTTTCTAGAAAGGAAGTTTTTAAATTTCAGAGTAGTTTTTAAATGATCTTGAATTGATCAGTTTGAGTAAATTTGAAATAACTTGAAATGTATAAATGATCTGCATGTGAATTTTGGATATGTTGTCAATAATAGCATTCTTGGCCTTGTGTAGAAAGATGGCACTGAAATCATGTGTGAAACTTCAGTTATGAATTTATATTGATTTCAGCCTGTTCTCCATTTATGAATTGTTTAAATTTATCTGTTAGTCAAATGCCTTCCAACCTTCTCCTGTAGCTTTGCAAAACTTAGTAGTGTGTTTCATAAATCAAAGATGAATTTTAGGCTTATGTAAGATGCCCTGCTAACTTATGGTTGCTATTTCGAGTTAAATTCAAATCCATATTTCTGCTGCAGCTATGGATGTGATTTTTGGTGTGTGAGCTAAATATGTCCCTATCATGCTGTGTGCCAAGTTATAGATTCAGATTCTAAGTATCATGTGCTTTATGATTTATTCATGCTTCTATTAGCTTAAACTTGCTATATTTGACATAAACTCTTGGTAATGATGTTTTGCCTAATTTTTGGTCAGAAATTATGTTTTGGTGTCATGTGCATGCTGGTGAAAATTTGTGATCAGTTTGGGTATATTTTTGCCAGAATTAATTTCCTAAGTCATCAATCTTAACATGGGCCAAATAAAGGGAAATCAAACTTGTCTCCATGTGCAGTTTAAATTCCAAGCTTGAAATTTGTGAAACCATATCTGAACAGCCCCAAAACACTTTAATGAAGTTCACTTAGCTAACGGGCTTAGATGTGCACACAATCACCATCAAACAAGAATAAACTTTCACACCCATCCCTTTGTTTTAGTGAAAAACAGTTAATTGAAAACTTGTTAAGGTGAATATGACCAACAAGAACCCCTGTGTTTATCTCTAAATTCAGAACTGAATTTACCTACTTAAGTTGTATACTTGAATCATAATGCATCTACATATCGTATAGAACTTCCCGACGGGAACTACGAGCCGGTGCCGGAGTACGAAGGAGAACCGAGCGAGGGAGAAGTGAACATGGTGGAAGTGCAAAGCAAGACCCGAACCAAAGTTCGGAGGATCTTGCTTCGACTTTGCCGGCGAAGGCAAGCCCCGGAGCATAACCTACTTCGTTAAACTCCCGCAACTTTTCATTTTATGCAATGCCTATGCATTTACGTTCAGGAGTTGACTTGAAACCTGAGATGCATGATCCTAGGTTCCTATATTTAATACTAGCCTCGTTAGGTCTCTAGTTGCCATGCTTAGGACCACGATAGAAGTCGAGTGATGACCATCACTCGCGAGCTATAGGTCTCTTATGTTGGAATCATAAGATTGTTGAACTTATCTGCTCATGTGGTAAGAGCATGGGACTGACTCCGGTCAGTAGATGTCGATGGTTAAGCTTTTGAACGTACTAAGCATTTGTCGGGAATGGGACCGGTAAGCCTAGTACTTTCCCGATCCCGACAAGGGAACTCTCTACCACTACACCCGGGAGAGATCCCCAGATACTAGGTAGTGGTGCATAGGTGGATCCGGACGGTCGGATACCGTGGTTGGATAACCTCGTACCGTGGACCGTGGACTTGATCCCGAACCGAGGACGGTTGGGAACCGCCCGGTTGGTGTATACCCCACCCCTTTGGTTTTGTTTGTCATTCTTGGGGTATGCATTCTCCCGTATGTTTAGGTCCACCTTGCAAGGTTAGTAATCGATCGATCGTCGGCCTCTCACCGTTATCCGAGGCTCGCGTGACCATTCACTCTATGTCCCTTAATGATGGAATTGAGAAGGAACTTGTATACTTGTTAAAATTGTATTGTACAACTTTTGTTTGAATTAGTTGTCTAACCTAGTAATGGTTAAAAGAATAGAATGTGAGCTAAAACTTGAAAGTAAGAACATATTCTTTGTTGCTTTTTAGCAAAACAAACTACCAGCCATAAAGCCTTGCATGTATAGAGGGTTGGTGATTTTCCAATCACCCGACGGTTAAGTCTTGCTGAGTATTAGTATACTCAGCCTTGCTTTTGTTGCTGATTTTCAGGTGATGATCTGTGTGATGATGGCTCTCCGTGGCCTGGTTCTCTCCCACTCGGTTGGGAATACGAGTGGGAGGATGACAGTGCTTAGTGGCATCACAGATGGCCTCGTGTGATGTTACTTATGTCGTGTAGTGTTTATTTCCGCTGTGTTTCGAACTCTGAACTGTTTACTTTTATGCAAAAGACTTGGTTTGTAATAATGAACCTATGAAGGATGTTATGTAATAACTGGTGACTTGTTTATCTCTGGACTCGCCTTCGTGTGAGTTTGATGTACAAATGTCGATCCTGTGATGTAAGTGATTTACCGGGTATGACCCGACAGAGATGACAGGTTACTTCTGTATTATTGCTTAATGACCCAGAGGAGCGGTTTAGGCGATAATATGGAAGTAATTTGAGCGGTTCTATCACAGCTGCAGCCCTCGAGACCTGCCAGGCGGTCGAGGTGGGCGAGGCGCACGCTGGAAGCTCGCTGGCAAGCCGTCTGCGCGCTCTTGGTGGGCATGTCTCGAGGCGCATGCGCCGCGCGCTTCACTTGGGCGTCCAGAAGGCCCTCGGCGTGGTGCGGTCCCACTACGAGGTGAACTTCGAGGCGGTGGCGTCAGGCTACGTCGTCCCGGAGGGCGTTGAGGACGAGGCGGCGATGGAGCATGTGGACGCGCTTGCCGCTGATGCCGCCGAGACGCTCACCGAGGACTTCATGGGGTTCTTGTTCCCCGACGCACCTGACGCCGGCGTGCCCCAAGCCTGAAGATCGCTAGGCACTTGGCCCTTTTTTGTCTGAATGTTAGTATCTGGGTCGCGTGGCCGTGTAAATAAGTAAACTCTTGAAATGTTTAAGCACTTGTAAATTTTAAATAGTGTTTCTTGTTTCGCTTATTGCGCTGTTCTGTTTTTCCTTTGCTTGGGTGAGTTTGGGTTGGGGAGGTTCGATTTCACGAGTAACCCGCTGGGCCAGAGGCAAGAGAGAAGGGTCGTATCCTCGCGGAGGCATAGGCTATCTCTGGCTCGCGCGTCCTTTCCGTTTGGCCACTCGTGACCCGCCTGGACTCACTCGAGGCTAAGGTTGAATCATACTTGGCGCGTCTGCGAATTGAATTTTTTGCGAAAAAATGGGACCATTTTTTTTGGGGGGGGGGATGCCCCCCGCAGTAGCCCCTGAGGGTGACTTGGTTTTGTGGGGAAAGCCAAGTTGCCCTTTAACTTTATTAACTTGTTGTTATTTACATTCGTGCTGCCAACTGGGGTGTTGGGCATGTAATTTACAACAAAGAACTTGGAAATCCTAGCTAGGGGTAGAAGCGATGTAGCTGCTGGATGTTCCAAGCGTTGGTGAGCTCTTCGCCGTCCTCGTTGGCCAGCTTGTACATGCTGGGCTTGAGCACCTTCACCACGACATAGGGTCCCTCCCATGGGGGCGACAACTTGTGACGGCCTCGATTATCTTGGCGTAGTCTTAGGACGAGGTCCCCCTCGCTGAAGTCTCGCCGCCGCACCTTTCGAGCTTGGTAGCGCCTTAAGGACTGCTGGTACCTCGCGGAGTGCATTAGGGCCATGGTGCGTGCCTCATCCAACTGGTCCAGCGAGTCCTCGCGGGCTCGTTGGTTAGCACCTTCGTCGTAGCCCTGGACTCTGGGTGACTCGTACTCTAAGTCCGTGGGGAGGATGGCCTCCGCGCCATGGACCAGAAAGAACGGGGTGAACCCGGTGGCCCTGCTCGGGTGGTTCTGAGGCTCCACACAACCGCCGGCAGCTCCTGGAGCCATTTCCGACCGGACTTGTTCAGCTGGTCGAAAATTCTGGGCTTGAGGCCTTGTAGAATCATGCCGTTGGCACGCTCCGCTTGGCCGTTGGTCCGTGGTGCGCCACGGTTGCCGGTCCACGCGGATGTGGAACTTGTCGCGAGAATTCCGGGGAACTTCCCGCCCGTGAATTGGGACCCGTTATCGGTGATGATGGAGTTGGGCACTCCGAAGCGGTAGACGATGTCGGTGAAAAATGTCACCGCCTGCTCCGCCCTGAGATTCGTGATGGGGCGTACCTCCACCCACTTGGAGAACTTGTCGATCACGACCAACAGGTGGGTGTAGCCCCTGGGCGCCTTTCGCAAGGGCCCAACGATGTCCAGCCCCCACACGGCGAAAGGCCATGTGACGGGGATGGTCTGCAGGACGTGCGCGGGGAGGTTGGACTTGCGGCTGTAGAACTGGCACCCTTCGCAGGTGCGCACGATCTCGCTGGCATCAGCGACCGCAGTGGGCCAATAGAAGCCCTGGCGGAACGCATTGCCCACGAGGGTGCGGGGTGCGGCGTGGTGGCCGCATACGCCCGCGTGTATATCCCGGAGGAGCTCGCGCCCCTGGGGGATAGGCACGCACCGCTGCAGGATGCCGGATGCGGCGCGCTTGTACAGCTCGTCGTCGATGAGGGTGAAGGACTTGGCCATCCTGGCGATGCGTCTGGCCTCAGATCATTCCGAGGGGAGTTCCCCTCGGTCCATCCAGGCGATATACTTGTCGCGCCAGTCTCTCTCGCTGGGAGCCGGCTCCACGTCCATTGCTTCGGCCTCATCGGCGCCATACCCCTCGAGCAGGGAGAGAACGTACGCCTCGTTCGAGGGGTCCTCGTCCATGGGCTCCGTGCCTGCTGGGCTCGAGGGAGCCCCCGAGGGTTCCTCGCAGTTCAAGGGGTGTGGCTCGAGGTTGACGGAAGGCTGGGTGATGTCCCGGGCGAAGACATTTGGTGGGACGGTGATCCACCCCGACGCAATCTTGGCGAGCTCGTCCGCCTCCTCGTTCTACCGGTGGGGCACGTGGTTGAGCTCGATGCCATAGAACTTGTCCTCGAGGGCTCGCACCGCCTTGCAGTATGCATCCATCTTGTCGTTGTGGCAGCTCGCGTTTTTCATGACCTGGTCAATCACGAGCTGCGAGTCCCCCTGCACGTCGAGGCACTTGACGCCTATTTCAATGGTGATTTTGAGGCCGCAGAGCAGGGCCTCGTACTCGGCCATATTATTTGATGCGGGGAAGTGGAGACGCACGGCGTATCGCATGTGCTCCCCGAGGGGTGAGACGAAGAGCATGCCTGCGCCCGCGCCTATCTTCATCACTGAGCCGTCGAAGTACAGAGTCCAGCATTCAGCCTGGATCTGTGGCGGCGACAACTGCGTGTCCGTCCACTCGGCAACGGAATCTGCCTAGATTTGGGACTTAATGGCCTTGCGCGGGGCGTAGGCGAGCGTTTCGCCCATCAGCTCCACCGACCACTTCGCGATCCCGCCTGCTGCATCCGGGTTCCGGATGATTTCTCCTAGCGGAAAGGAGGAAACCACCGTGACCGGGTGAGCCTCGAAATAGTGGCGGAGCTTGCGCCGCGCGAGGACCACTGCGTAAAGTAGCTTCTGGACTTGTGGGTAGCGCGCCTTGGTCTCGGACAAGACTTCGCTGATGTAGTACACCGGCTGCTGGACTGGCAGAGTCTGCCTTTCCTCCGTGCATTCCACCACGATAACGGCGCTGACCACCTGAGTGGTAGCAGCCACGTAGAGGTACAGAGGCTCGCCGTCCTGAGGCAGTGTAAGGATCGGGGCGTGGGCGAGGGTCGCCTTCAGCTTGTCAAGCGCCTCCTGGGCCTCGACGGTCCAGGAGAACCGCTCATGCTTCTTGAGGAGCCGATAGAGGGGTAAGCCCATCTCGCCGAGCCGCGAGATGAAGCGGCTCAAGGCGGCAAGGCACCCCAGCACCCTTTGGACCCCCTTAAGGTCCCGAATTTGACCCATTCGTTTGAGGGCCGCAACCTTTTCAGGGTTGGCCTTGATGCCTCGCTGGGAGACGATGTATCCTAACAGCATGCCTCGCGGCACGCCAAAGACACATTTTTCGGGGTTCAACTTTACCCCATTGGCCCGTAGGCAGCCGAACGCGATGTTGAGGTCGCTAACCAGGTCGTCCGCCTTCCTGGTTTTCACGACTATATCATCTACGTACGCCTCAACGGTTCGCCTGATGTGGTCTCTGAAGACGTGCTACATACATCGCTGGTATGTTGCGCCCGCGATTCGGAGGCCGAACGGCATCGTTACGTAGCAGTACATCCCGAACGGCGTAATGAACGAAGTCACAAGCTAGTCGAACTCCTTCATCTTTATTTGGTGGTACCTGGAATAGGCGTCAAGGAAACAGAGGAGTTTGCACCCGGTGGTCGAGTCAACGATTTGATCGATCCGTGGCAAAGGAAAAGGAACTTTAGGACATGCTTTATTAAGACTAGTGTAGTCTACACACATCCGCCACTTCCCATTCTTTTTCTTTACTAATACAGGATTAACTAGCCAAGTGGGGTGGAACACTTCCTTGATGAACCCAGCCTCGAGGAGCTTCCGCAAATCCACTCCGATCGCCCGGCGCCGCTCCTCGTCGAAGCGGCGCAGCCGCTGTTGCACGATGCAGGAGTGAGGTAGGATGTCAAGGGAGTGCTCAGCGACCTCCCTCGGGATGCCTGGCATGTCCGAGGGGCTCCACGCAAAGATGTCGGTGTTGGCGCGGAGGAAGTCGACGAGAACCACTTCCTATTTTGGGTCGAGGGTAGAGCTGACCCTCAACGCCTTGCCCTCGGGGGTAGCGAGGGTCGAGGGGCAACTCCTTGGTCCGCTCGGCGGCCTCAAAGCTCGCCGCGTGCTTGGTGGTGGGGTCGGGGTCCTCGTTGACCATCTTCTCCATGTTGGCCACGAGCGCTTCGTCCAGCGCCAGCGCCTCGGCATGTTCCACGCACTCGACGTCGCAGTCGAATTCGTGCTCGATGGATGAGCCCACGGTGATGACACCGTTGGGCCCCGACATCTTCATATTGAGGTAGGTATAGTTGGGGACTGCCATGAACTTGGCGAGCAGGGCCGCCCAAGTATGGCGTGGTACGCACCCCTAAACCCCACCACCTCGAAGGTGAGCGTCTCCTTGCGGTAGTTGTCCCGGCGTGGCCGAACGGGACCGGCGGTCGATTCGCTCGAGGGGCTGGACGCACTTGCCCGGCCGCGACGCCATGGAACGGCGTCGTGGCCGGGCCGCGCGCGGTCCAACCCGATCCCCCGGCAAGTGCGGTGTGTGCGTGTAGAGGATATTGAGGTTGCTGCCTCCGTCCATTAGGACCTTCGAGAACCGTGCGTTCCCGATGACTAGGTCGACCACCAGCGGATATTGACCCGGGTTGGGGATGCGGTTCGGGTGATCCTCGCGGCTGAACGTGATGGCGCCCTCCGACCAGTCGAGGAAGGAAGGAGGCGCCTTCTCCGCGGCGAGGACCTCGTGCCGCTCCTGCTTGCGCTGCCAGCTGGACTTGTCGACGGTCGGCCACCCGAAGATGAGGAAAACATTTTCCACGGCGGGAAAGCCGTCGGCGTCGCCGTCACCCCCGTCTTGATTGGCCTCACCGTCCTTCGCGACGGCGCGGCCGTAGAACCTCTTGAGCATGTCGCATTGCTCAAGGGTGTGGTTGACCGGCATTTTGTGGTAGGGACATGGCTTTTTCAGCATGTCGTCGAATACCCCTGGGCCTCGAGGGGCTGGTCGAGGGCCCCGTCGAGCCGGGTCAACAGCGAGAGCTTCGCCGTCGTCGTCGTCGTGCCCCTACACGCGCGCCTCGCGGTGCGGCTTCTTTCCCTTCTTGCCCCGCTTGTTCTTTTGTCGGAGCTCCTTGGACTTGCTGCCCTCCGCGGGCGCATCGTCCGTGCGCTTGCCCTTCTTGCCGTCGAAGATCGCCCCCACCGCCTCTTCGCCCGAGGCAAAGCTGGTGGCGATGTCGAACAGCTCGTTCGAGTCAACCGGCGGGCGCCCGAGCTCGCGCACAAGATCCCGGCACGTGGTGCCTTCGAGGAAGGCGTGCATGATTTCAGATTGTGCCACGCTTGGGAGCTCCGTACAGCGTTGCCCGCTCGCCAGGCGTTGATGACGTTGTGGGCGTCGCCGTCTTGGGCTTGTCCGCGCGTGTCGAGGAGTCGTTCTTTGGCCGGCGCGTGGCCTGGAATGGCGGGACGCTTAGTTACACCGCTCGCATGCACCGAGGGCTCGGGGCCTTGTGCACCCCCGTCGTCCCGCGCGCTCCCCTGTAGGCGGATGCGGGACACCGAGCTTTCGGCCTGTTGGACGGCCGCTTGCTCAATGAGCGCCTACGCCTCGCGGTGCGGAGATCCGCGCCTCGGGCATCGAGGGGGCGGGCATGGATCGCAGGAGCGTCGCGGCGGCCGATGAGCTTCTGGCTCGCTCGCGGGGGCGTGTCCGGATCGTCGACATTGAAGTCGGCGTTGATGCGATCGCGGGCTTGCTTTCCCAACTCACGCGCATGTTCGCCGCGCGCGGAGGCCTCTCCCGCGATGGAGGCGCAGAGCAACCGCACCGTGCGGTACTCTTCTACCAACTTGGCTTCAAGCTCACGTGCTTGGGCCAGCTGTGCATTGATGTCGGCCCCCCTCGGCGGTGAGGGGGGAGGGGCGCTTGGCCCCGCAGCCATGCGCGGCCCGGCCCGGGGGGCGGGGGGGGGGGGGGGGGGGGGAACCTCTCGGCCGCCGGCTCCCGCCACGTCGGCGGCGTTTGCTGGGTCGTTAGTGATTACGACGCAGCACTCCCGCGCGAGGTCGTAGCTCCCGCGCCGGGAGTCGTTGGAGCGGCCGGCGCAGTCCTTGGCGTCGAGGAACCGCCGGAACATCACTGGGTCCGGTACGCCGGAGAAATCCCACTCCACGTATCCATGCGAAGTGGAGGGTGGCAGCTCGTCGGTGGAGCCTTGGGATGACTCGTCGCCAGCAGAGGCGCTAGGGTCCCTGGCAACCAGGATATGGCGGCCAGGGGGAACCCTGCGCATTGCCGCGTTGGTGTTGGCAGAGGCGACATACGCCGTCGTGGCGCCGCAGAGGCCAACGGGGAAGCACGGTCCCGAGACCGAGTGCTTCCCTGCCGGGGCGGGTGTCGTCTCGCCGGTGAGCGCGTCGCGTTGCGAGGCGACGCATGCCGCATGCCGCCGCTCCGACCGCGCCCGTCGTGAGCGTTGGCCGGAGTGACGGCGGCGCCGCGACGCCGAAGGACCCGCAACATCCGTGCTGGCGGGCGCTGGCATCATGGCGACGTGTGCGGTGGCGACCAGGACGGACCCAGCTTGGCGCCGCACGCGGAGTTCCTCACGGTTTGTGAGGCGCATCAGGTAGCCGTTCCCCGTAGCCTGAAAGTTCAGGCCCCCGAACCGGATTTCGAATCCGGCCGGGAGGGGGTCCGAGCTGCCCATGGTGTAGCGTTGACCGTGGTACTCGGTGCGAATCACCATCAAGAGAGCTGGTGACGAGTTGATCTACAGCGCGAGAGCCCCACGGTGGGCGCCAACTGTCAGTGCGGAAAGTAGTCCCGACACTAACTAGTAATGAGCGTTGAGATCTGCCTCTCGATGGTCGGTGCTAAGCAACTAAAGACACTTGATTTATCCTGGTTCCGGCCGGGGCCGTACGTCCAGTAGTGGTGTGCTCGTGGCACTGTATTGCTTCGCACTGGGGTGCCTGTAGAGGGGTGGCTACAAGCAAGGCGGGAGAGGAGGCGTGGCCTCCAAGTCCCAAGGGTTGTGATTGAGGCAAGTGCCAATATCGTGGGGATGGCGGAGAGCGCGTAGTCGATCGCTATCCGTCGTCCCGTGTCTCATGCCCCCCGCGGCGAGGGGGATCGCCTTCCTTTTATAGGCCAAGGAGAGGGCGATTCACAGGCATGCCGCACTATTTCGCTATGTGTGGTGGTATGGCGCACAGTGCCGTGAAGTTGACGGTCGTCCTGGCGAATCTTTCTCCAATCGCGGTGTCGTGGCGTGTCCTGTGCTTGAACAGGGGCGGCTTCGAGGGTGGAGGCATAGTGGTTGACAGGGGCACCTTCAGGTGGGCTCGAGGGAGCCGTTGATGACATTCCGTACGAGGTGCAGTAGCAGGCGTGGTGGTGTCCCGTCCCCACGTGCTCAACAGCGTCGGAGTAGTTGTAGCAGTGCACGGCGTGGCGCAGCAGGGGCGGGGATGGCCGCACAGGACTGACAGTGACGGGGATGGCGCTCCCGCCGGCCTGACGTCACGGTTTGACCTTGCGGAGTCACGAGAAGGGGGTTCGAGGGTGCGGCCGGCCCCCCTTCGAGGGTGCGGCACGTTAGCCGTACAAGAGTGGGCGGCACAGTGTCGCGGAGCTGACACCGGCCTTGTCGCACAGTCCCCCACAGTAGCGGGGATGGGCTCCCCCTAGGGAGTTGGCGGTACAGTGTCGGGGCGTGATCCCCAGATGCGTAGTGGCGCAGCTCTGCCGTGTCAGGGCATTAAATGCCCGTACACGCGTGTGGGAGCAGGTGTGCTCGTGAGGGAACCTCGAGCGAGGCGGAGCCCGCTCGAGGGAGCGTGAGCCCTCGAGCGAGGCGGATTTCGTTCGAGGGGGGCGTGAACCCTCGAGCGAGGCGGACCTTGCTCGAGGGGGTGCCTTGCTGGGCCGCTCTGGTGGGCCGCGGGGGCCACCGCAGCGGGGGTCGTGCTGTGTGTGCATGTTTTGTGTTAGGCTTGAGGTGTGTTCTGCGTTTTTTGAAGGTTTTAAGCAGGATTCCCCCCGGTTTTCTAGGGGACCCTCTTGGCTGTCCCCGACAGTGCGCATGGCGGTGGCGCTCCAGGCGGAGGTGCGCCTGGCGGTGGAGGCGGGCAAGAAGACTCCGGATGGCGGAGTGTTGGAGGCCCAGCGGTTGCGGGAGAGGGTTGCTCAGCTGGAGGCTGAGATGGCCCATGACCGACGGCAGGGCAGGCACGACGGAGAGCGCGCCCCTCACAGGAGGCGCGGCTCCCTCTCCCCGGACCGGCACCAAGGTCACTACGGGGTCCCGGCTGTAGTCAGGGATGGCAGGTGGCCTACCCTCACCATGACCAACTACGTCGAGTCGGCCGCAATCATGAAGATCAGGCTCCAGGTGCGGCACATGTGGGAGGCGATCCAGTACGACGACGTCGACTATGATGAATATCGACGGGCGTTGGACGCCCTCGTTGCTGCTGTCCCGCCCGAGATGCGGTTCTCACTCTCTCAGAAGGAGACTGCCAAGGAGGCTTGGGACGCCATCGCTGCGGCGCGCATCGGCAGCGACCGCGCCCGCAGGTCCACATTGCGGACGCTCCGCAAGGAGTGGGAGAACTCGGCTTTCAAGCCGGGGTGAGGACATCGACGACTTCACCCTCCGCCTCAACACCCTAATGCAAAAGTTGCCGCAGTTCGGCGACGACACCTATGACGAGGAGAGAGCCAGTAGAGAAGCTTTTCCGCCGTGTCCCCCGAGAAGTACAAACAAATGGCTCGCGGGGTCGAGTCCCTGATTGACCTCTCCACAATGACGATCGAGGAGGCGATTGGTCGCCTCAAGGTCATCGACGCCGACGAGTCACAACCTCCGTCGTGACCTGTCACGATTGGCGGGAGGCTCCACTTTGCTGGGAAGTAGTGGGAGGTATACCGAGGTGACGGGGAGAAGGGGGAGCCTTCTTCCGCGACAGGAGGCCACAAGTGCGGCAAACCGCGCAAAGCTGGGAAGAAAGCTGCCGACAAGACAAAGCCGACACCAGACGACGCCTGCCGCAACTGTGGCAAGCTTGGCCACTGGGCCAAGGAGTGTCGACAACCACGACGCGGCCAGGCCCACATCGCCCAGGCAGAGGAGGAGGAGCGAGCTCTGCTCCTGGCACACGCAAGCATCGAGCTACCTCCGGCGGCGTCAGCCATAGCGGCACTTCTCCACCTCGACGAGCCAAAGGCACATGCCCTTCTCGGCGATGGCTCTAGCGACGACAAGACTGACGGGTGGTGCCTCGACACCGGTGCCACCCATCACATGACCGGTCGACGGGAGTTCTTCACCAAGCTTGACTCCAACGTTCGAGGCTCCGTCAAGTTTGGAGATGCCTCCGGCGTGGAGATCAAGGGTGTCGGCTCCGTGGTCTTCACCGCCAAGATCGGTGAGCACAGGCTGCTTACCGGAGTCTACTACATCCCGGCGTTGAGGAACTCCATCATCAGCGTGGGCCAGCTGGACGAGAATGGCTCACGCGTGATGGTCGAGCACGGAGTCATGAGGATATGGGATCGCCAACGTTGCCTTATTACCAAGGTAACCATGGGTGCAAATCGGCTCTACATTCTCCATGTGCAGGTGGCACAACCCTTCTGCCTCACTGCTCGCCGGGACGACGAGGCGTGGTAGTGGCACGAGCGCTTCGGGCACCTCAACTTTGAGGCCCTGAAGCGGCTCAGTGCCAAGGAGATGGCGCGAGGCCCGCCATGCCTCGACCATGTGGAGCAGTTCTGCGACGTCTGCGTGCTAACGAAGCAGAGGCGACTCTCCTTTCCCCACCAAGCGAGCTTCCGAGCCATGGAGCGGCTCGAGCTCGTACACGGGGACTTTTGTGGCCCAGAGACACCGGCCACACCAGGAGGATGATGCTACTTCCTGCTGCTCGTCGACGACCACTCCCGCTACATGTGGGTGTTGGTTCTCGGCAGCAAGGGAGAGGCTGCGGATGCCATCAGGCGAACGCAGGCTGCTGCGGAGGCGGAGTGCGGCCGCAAGCTGCGCGTGCTGCGCACCGACAACAGCGGCGAATTCACGACGACTGAGTTTGCGTCGTACTGCGCTGATCAGGGCATTCAGCGCCACTACTCCGCACCCTACAGCCCGCAGCAGAACGGTGTCGTCGAGCGGCGCAACCAGATGGTTGTGGGGATGGCCCGGGCCCTCCTCCGCGCAGGGGGATGCCACGGTCTGTCTTCTGGGGAGAGGCCGTGGTGATGGCCGTCTACATCCTCAACCACTCGCCTACCAAGGCGCTCGAGGGCAGGACACCGTACGAGGCCTGGCATGGGCGCAAGCCAGCGGTCTCCCACCTGCGGGTCTTCGGTTGCCTCGCTTTTGCCAAGGAGCTTGGCCACATCAGCAAGCTCGACGACAGGAGCACTCCGGGAGTGTTCATCGGCTACGCGTAACGCTCGAAGGCCTATCGCATCCTCGACCCGAAGACACAGCGTGTACGCACGACCCGCAACGTTGTGTTCAACGAAGGGCGAGGATGGGCGTGGGACAAGGCAGTGGACGACGGCTCGACTCCGACTCACGACGACTTCACTATCGAGTATGTCCACTTTGAGGAAGCTGGGGGAGTGGGCAGCTCTTCTTCGCCGAGCGTGCCTACCCCAATCCCCGAGCCTCCACCGACTCCGATGTCCACCACGCAGGCAGCACCACGTTCTCGAGCCACGGCTCGAGCTGCGACGCCCGCTACTCCAGCGACTCCACGCTCTCTAGCCACGACTTCAACTGCGACGAGCTCTCCGCCGACTCCACCACAGCCGGCGACGCCCTGTACTCCGACACCGACTCCACATGCCCCGACACCGACAGCCACCCCCCCGGGCACGTCTACTTCAGCACCAGCTCATGTTGAGCCCAGCCCGGTTGCGTTCGCCACCCCGCTCTCCCACGATGAGGAGAGCATCGACGCGTGCTACGACGGTGAGTCGTTGTGGTACCGTACGATGGAGGACCTTCTCGGCGACCAACCAGTGCCGGGACTCGTGCCACACGACTTGGAGGCACAGCTGCACCTTGCGTGTGACGACGGTGAGCCTCGGTCGTTCGCAGAGGCCGAGCGAGACGCGGCATGGCGTGCCGCGATGAAGACGGAGATGGACGCGGTTGAGAAGAACCGCACCTGGGAGCTTGCTGATCTCCCTCGTGGTCACCGCGCGATCACCCTTAAATGGGTGTTCAAACTGAAGAGGGATGAAGCCGACGTCGTCATCAAGCACAAGGCTCGCCTAGTGGCACGAGGTTTCGTGCAACAGGAGGGGGTCGACTTCGACAATGCTTTCGCCCCTGTAGCACGGATGGAGCCTGTGCGGCTCCTTCTTGTGCTGGCTGCCCAGGAGGGCTGGCGCGTCCACCACATGGACGTCAAGTTGGCGTTTCTTAACGACGACTTGAAGAAGGAGGTTTATGTGCACCAGCCGCCGGGTTTTGCAATCCCCTGCAAGGAGGGCAAGGTGTTGTGCCTGCGCAAGGCCCTTTACGGCTTGCGGCAGGCACCGAGGGCGTGGAATGCCAAGTTGGATTCCACACTCAAGAGGATGGGCTTCGAGCAAAGCCCGCACGAGGCGGCCGTCTACCGGCGGGGTAGTGGAGGAAACACCCTGCTGGTGGGCGTCTACGTCGACGACTTGGTGATCACCGGCACCAAGGAAGCGAAAGTGGCAGCGTTCAAGGAAGAAATGAAGGCCACTTTCCAGATGAGCGACTTGGGGCCTCTCTCCTTCTACCTGGGGATTGAAGTGCACCAAGACGACTCCGGGATCATGCTTCGACAGACTGCCTACGCCAAGCACATCGTTGAGCTAGCGGGGCTCACCGACTGCAACCTAGCTCTCACTCCGATGGAGGAGAGGCTGAAGCTGAGCCGTGATAGCACAGCAGAGGAGGTGGATGCTACACAGTACTGACATCTTGTGGGGAGCCTTTGTCGTATGGACCTCCCTGGGCCCACTACCTCGGTGGGTACCAGGACCGACTACTCGGTGGGCCCCTGGGACTACCCGGCTTGCGCTACACGGCACCTGAAGGCGTGGAGCACAAGGACTACACAGGAGTAGTACTCGGTTAGGGAGCTGTACATGTTCCGCACTGTATAGTGGACTCCTAGACGTACTCGACTAGTACTATCTCCCTACTCCAACTTGTAACCCCTGCCTCCCGGACTATATAAGGCGAGGCAGGGACCGATCACCTCATCCAATCTCCTCTCATACAATTCACGGCGCACTATTGCACCATCTTGTAATCGTGCCCTATCAATCCGTAGCTACGCAAATACAGACGTAGGGTATTACGCACCTCGCGGCCCGAACCCGTCTAAATTGTGTGCCACGTGTCTCTTCCTTCGAGTTACCGATCTCGGCGAGTCACATTCATCTACTTCGGTGTTGACGGTGTATTTTGGTGCACCTAGCATGTTCATTACACTTTGGTTTGGATTTGATTATGGAACTAACCCGCCACTAGGCACACTAATCATATAACAAGTTCATCTTTGTGCATGCATTTGGAAGTGTTGTGTTTATGTAGGAAAACATGGACATAAAGGACGGATTCGCAACAAGTTCAAAGGAGCATTCATGGAGTCTTGTTTGTGTTCATGAGCTTGCTGAAATCACTTCCAATGGTGGCAAGGACCGAAGTGCTACGAGGAACACCCCGGGGATTGAAGCGTAAAAGATCAAACTTCATGCAAAGAGAGCCTCTATCTTGGACGTGAGGATAACAACATCAAAATCATGCAAGTGGAGGGGGCAAAGTACATAAATGCACGAGGACCCACGGAGCAAAAGGGGCGACCGAACCGGCCGAATTGGGCCCGGGGCCGGGGCCGGCCCGGCCCTGGGCTCCGCACCGGTTCGGTCCCGTTTTCCTTGCCCTCGAAGGATCTTCAACCCTAAAACCCCCGAGGCGCCGCCAACACCGAGGGGAGGAGTCATTCGCACCGGAAGGCCATCCACAAGCTAGAGAGAGAGGAGGAGGATCTCCCGGCGGAGATCAACCACCTCGAAGGAAGCACCCTCTCGTGGAGAAGAAGGAAGACATCGGTGGAAGGGAAACCATGATCAACGGTGCCATGATCGGCACCTTGATGGGGTAATCTTCTCATTCGTCCATGGGTTGTAATCGATATTGAGATGTAATCGCACTTTGTCGGATTATCTATCTATCATCTTGTGTTGAATATACTTTAATGCTTAAGGCTTGCAACCATGCCGTAAAGGGAGTAAGGCCTCAATGCTTCCTTGGATCCATTCAATACGCCGTTGCCATCAAAGGTCTAGTCATGAATACCTTCGCGTAGTGACAAGTACGAGAGGAGGGAAAGGGCGAAACCGTGGTCACAACCCCGATAGATTAGATTGGTTTTCATGTCTTTAAGCGATTGCATGCTCTAGTATCGTAGACCCGTGGGCGAGTGTCTTCTACCTTGATCGTTTATCATTCTCTCAAGTGTAGTTTAGTTGTTTTCTAGTTTAATAGTAGGTTAGGGTTTTAGTAGCTAGTGTGTCATTGTTGATCGAATGCTTGTAATCCCCTTACTCCGCGGATTGATAAGAACCTTGGGAATCCCGTGGTGAAAAAGGTGTGGGGTCCGTACGCTTGCGGATCGTAGAGGGATACGTCTTTTATCCGTCAACAAGCCCCTTTTTATGGCGCCGTTGCCGGGGAGCAAGCTAGTTTACATCATTTGATTTGCATCTAACTTAGTTTTATATTTTAGTTTATCTTTTATTTGCTATATCTAACATTTATCATCTAGAAAAACACTTGTTTCTTTTTTTTGTTTTTGTTTTTTATCTTATTGTCTAGATGGAGTTCGTTAATCAACCCGTGGAAGAACCGGAGAAATCATTAAGGGATTACGCTAGCCCTCGATGTGAAGACATAAAAGTACAAGAGTCGGATTTGAAGCTCGAAGCGACCAAGTATGAAATTAAATCCAAGATCATCAAGATGGTGGCGGAAAACCCATTTGAAGGGATGGTTACGGAGAACCCATATAGACATATAAGGGATTTCACGACAATATGCAACACGGTGCGTCAAGAAGGAGTTCCCGATGAATGGTTCAAATGGAATCTCTTTCCCTACTCACTTGCCAGCAAAGCAAAGACATGGTATTCGGTTGCGTCCTTTGAAGTTGAAGGCAATTGGAACAAGTTGACAAAGAAGTTTTGCGAGAAGTTCTTTCCAATTAGCAAGGTTCAACATCTAAGGAGGCAAGTGATCACTTTCATGCAAGGAGAAGAGGAAGGGATAGACCAAGCCTGGGATAGGTTTAATGAATTAATCGAACAAGGACCAAAACTCGGCTTCACCGGTGACGTACTCTTGCATACATTTTTCTTTTCCCTAACCCCCTAGTTGCATGCGACACGTCGAAATGTGTGCAGGTGGGGATCTCATGGAGAAAACACTCACGGAAGCCGCCCAACTTCTACAAAAAGTTAGTAAAGCGGCTGCCATGCGAAGAGATTGGGAAACAAGACTTGCGGAAGAGCCGAATTCAATTCAAGGAAGAAGAAGCTTGCTGATTTTTCTAAAAAGGCAACCCCGAAGTCACAAAAGAGGAGCCAATCATGGAAAAGCTTGAACAAGAACACATCAAGTCAAGAACTACACCAAACGTCGACTTCGCCGCGCCAAATGAGACGAACAAGAGAAGCATGTCAAGCGCGAAGCCACTAAGGGAGTTCGAACCAATGGATTGGGTTCCTATTGATTACGGAGAAGTATTCGACAAGAGAAGACCGTTCCCTAATCAAAAGGGAATGGCAAGAGCATTGGAAGTGGATTTCCCAACGGAGAAGAAAGCTAAAAATTCATACGACCTCGAAACCACCGGTGAGATTTTTGAAAAGCTCTTTGGCGATGACGTGGTGGATCCGGAACATATTGCCGAGGTGAAGAGAATCATGGGGATCAAGCCCGAAGCATCACCATACGCTCGCCTCGCCGAAATTTACTCGATAGGATCCGAAGAAGAAGAGAAGATGACGCCGCACTTGAGTTGCGAGATCAACGGAGTTCAATGCAAAGCTTTATGCGACATCGGAGCCCAAGTAAGTGTTCTATCTTCTAAAATTTACGATAAAGTTCAATACCACAACCTAGACTTAGCTCCAACATTAACGAAATTAATTATGGGAGATGGTAGAACTATCAAACCTCTAGGTATTGCTTGCAACATGAAAGTAAAAATCTCTAGAAACTATATACCAACCGATTTCTTTGTTATTGATGCTTACCATAGTAATTCCGATCATATAATCTTAGGTAGGCCTTTTCTTAAGTTGGTTGATGCCGTGTTAGATGCGGAGAAGGCAAAGTAACAATGAACCTTAAGAACAAAGTACACATATAACTTTCTTCGTGCTTCTAAACACCTTACACCTTTTCCTCCCGAAGATGAAGAAGTAGAAGAGATAGATAGTCTTTGTTTTGTTGAAACCCTTAGAGACCCGCTGCAAAGAGCGATGGAAAATCAAATTAGTAATCAACAAGATGAAGAACTAGAGGAAGCAACGAAAGGCTTAGAGCCGCATGATGGTAGTGTGGAGGAAGAGAAGTTCGAAGACAAGGAGAAATCAAACTCCGAGGAGCCACAAGTGCCCGAAGTAGACCTTAAACCTTTGCCCAAGAGATTAAAATATGAATTTTTGGGCCTGTGACAAAACTTATCCAAATATTGTGAGCAACGAGTTGAGCCCCGAAGAAAATGAAGCGTTGCTGGATTTTATTAAAAAAACATAGGAAAGTGATCGGATATTCAATTAATGATCTCAAAGGTATTAGCCTTACCCTTTTGCACTCATCGTATACCAATGGAAGACCAATGTAAGTCCGTAGTGGACCATCAAAGGAGGCTAACCCATGCCATGCGAGAGGTAGTAAAGAAAGAGGTTATCAAGTTACTTGATGCCTACCTATCTACCCTAAGCCCGCATAGCGATTGCGAGCCCGTACATTGTGTACCGAAGAAAGGAGGCTGGACCGTGGTGAAGAATGAGGAAGAACGAATGATACCGCAAAGAACCGTGACCGGGTGGCGGATGTGTATCGATTAACGTAAGCTAATAAAGCGACGAAGAAAGATCACTTCCCTACCGTTCATAGACGAGATGCTCGAGAGGTTAGCAAACCACGCTTATTTTTGCTTTCGATGGATACTCCTGGGTTCATGCAAATTCCTATTCATCCGAAGATCAACATAAGACAACGTTTACGTGTCCTTACGGAACGTTTGCATATAGGAGGATGCCCTTCGGCCTATGCAACGCTCCGGCCTCTTTCAACGTTGCATGATGCCTGTTCTCTAATTCATCGAAGAAATTGTTGATGTGTTTATGGATGATTTTTCCGTTTACTAGAAGACGTTCATGGATTGCTTAGCAAACTTAGGAAAAGGTCCTTACAAGGTGTGCTGAGGTAGATTTGGTTTTAAATTGGGAAAAATGCCACTTCATGGTTAAGCAAGATATGTGCCCATTACGTTATATCCGAGAGAGGAATTGAAGTGGACAAGGCTAAGGTAGAGACGGCTGAGCAACTCCCACCTTCCTACGGATGTTAAGTCCTTAACGAGATTTCTAGGCCATGCCGATTCTATAGAAGATTTATAAAGGACTTCGAAGATCACTAAGCTTCCTTTAACACACCTTCTTCAAAAGGATGTGGCTTTCGACTTTGATGAGAAGTGTCTAGCGGCATTCCGACTCAGAAAATGCGTTTGTGAGTGTCCCATCATCCAACCTCCCATTGGAGCCAACCTTTTGAGATCATGTGTGACGCAAGTGACCAGGCCGTAGGCGCGTCTTGGGACAAAGAAAGGAAGGCCGAGTTCACGTCAGCTTACTACGCTAGCAAAACTCTTAGTGGGGCACAATTAAATTACGCCACTGATTTTAAAAAGAGTTGCGGCGGTGGTATTCGTCGAAAAATTCAGATCTTTACATCGTGAACTCGAAAGTCATTGCTTACACCGATCACGCAGCCATCAAGTATCTCTTGGCTAAGAAGGAAGCTAAACCACGTTTGATTCGTTGGATCCTTCTTCTCCAAGAGTTTGATGTTGAAATTCGTGATAAAAAGGTAGGCCGATCATTTGTCTAGGATGAATCGTGGACAAGAGGATAAAGAGCCCATAGAAGATAAGATGATAGATGACCACCTCTATAGAGTGCTTGATAAAGATACTTGGATGATCGACATCATTCGAGCACCGAAGATGTCTCTCAATCATCTAGATAAAAACACTCAAAGGAAGATAATCTCCGAAAGTAAGAAATATTTTGGATGCACCATACCTCTTCAAACTTGGCAATGATGGAGTGATGAGAAGATGTGTGCCAAGAGAAGAGAGGCTTGAGATTCTAATGAAGTGCCACTCGGCGGAGTACTATGGACACTATAGCCATTTTCGAACCGAAGCAAAAGTATAATCGAGCGGATTCTATTGGCCGGAGATGCATGAAGATACTAAAAGATATGTTGCGTCATGCCCCGAATGTCAAAGAACCGGAAACATCTCTCAAAGAAATTCTATGCCTTTGAAACACATCTTGCAAATCGACATATTCGATGTATGGGGCATAGACTTCATGGGCCCTTTAAAAACTCATTTGGATTCGAATATATACTTGTTATGGTTGATTATGTATCCAAGTGGGTAGAGGCTATACCATGTGTCGTAAAGCTTCGAGGACCATGTGTGGTTCAAGGACCGGTGGATGGTCGTCTCCTTTTGTGTGATGAGTGATTGACAACGTGCTGTGGACCGATTCTTGGCTAAGTATTGCAGGTGCAGGTTGCGGCTTGACTCGTGTTGGTGCAGGTGAAGAACAAGCGAGAAAGGTCGTTGCCGGTGAGGCCTCCAGGTGTGGAGAAGACAAGTAGGCTTGATTCGAGGGACCCGGTGGCCAACTGGGGTCAAGTGCGGACCGCATGGTGGCATGACAGAAGATGAAGTCGTGGACGGTTTCTTGGTTAAGCCTCAAACCAAGGTCGAGCTCGGACTACGTGGGAGCCAAGTCATGAGTGGAGATTGGCAGAGACTACACCGAGTTCATAAGTTTCCGGCCTACCGTAAACCACTGTCTTTGGTTGATCCACAAAGCCAAGACCGAGAACCGAAGACGGAGTGGGTGTGCAAGAAGACTGTGACCGGTCCGACCGTGGGTCCGACCGGTCCGATCGGCGGGGACCCTGGCCCGACCGGCGGGAGGAGCACCTACCGACCGGCAGCGACGACGCACCGGAATCTTCAAAGCGGAGGACACACGTCACGGATCGCATGGCTTGCGTCGAGGATACGCAAGGTGCTGCCGCGGCATCCGTCCGATGGCGAAGACATCAAGAATTCCAAATCCGCCCTTGAGGGGCTTGTATCCCGCTAGTAGAGGAGGGCATTTTAGACATTCGGTTGCTCCATATAACCCAAGAGGTGAGAGGGTGGCAGCCAACTCTTGGAACCCTAGCTCATTAGTTTTCATATTTTCCATCTATTTTCTCTAGGTTTTCCTTAGGACTAGCAAGAGAGCTTCACTGAGAGATCTTGTAGAGAGGGATGGATGATCGGGCGTTTGCTAGACCTTGTACGAACCTTTGTTTCATGTATAGATGATTCTACAAGGGTTCCTCAAGGTTTGGATGTGTTTTCCCCTGTTGTTCTTGGTGGTGATTTTCGAGCCCTCTCTCGGTGATTTCTTTGGGGTGTTTTCGGGCTTTTCTCTTGGGGATTTGATGGGGGAAATTTGTGGGAACCCTTCGTGGTTCTTTGGGTTGTGATTCTCCTCCCAAATCCGTGAGAAAAGTGCTCGATTTTGGGGTTTCTTGAGTTCTTGGGTTGGAAGTGCTTTCTACGGGGATTTCTTCGATTCTCCTTTTTGGATGAGATTTGGTGGGATTAAACTTGGCTATGGACTCCTCATGAGGTGTTCCCGATATCCCCAAAGTCTTGTTCAAGTCCGTGGAGCGATTCGGGAGATCGAGATTTGGATTTGGGGAGCTGGACTCATGGGTGGCCGTTCATCCCGAGCCGCCCTGTGCTACACCGTCCGATCGGCGGCTCTTGACCGGTCCGGGACCGTGTGAGCCCTTGTGGGTTTTTGCTCTAGTGAACGTCTTGATGAGTTCGCCGTTGTCTCGTGTTGCTGCTTCGAGTTTGGGTCCGTTTGGTGGTCGGTTGGCTCGTTTGGTGCCTTGGGGGCTTTCTTGGTGCCGCCATCGTCCGACCGTGTGTCTCACCTGGCCCGACCGGTGTAGAGCCACATAGTGAAAGTTGCTCAGCTTGTCACAGTGGACCTGGCCTCGACCGTGGTGCTCACCGGCTCCGACCTAAGTGTGGGTCTCAGATCTCGGGTTTGTTGTTCCGCTCGCGTTCTCGAGTCGAAGGCCGTGTCCGTTGGTTCCTAGGTCCAAAGGGCACTCAGCTGGCTACGTGGGCTTGGCCAACTTGGGTAGTGAGTCTGAGACGTGTGTTGGAAGTCGTGTTCATCTTGTTGGAGTTTTCATCACCTTCGAGAAGAAATTTTATCTACTCCCATTCACTCCCCTACTCCGGGTTCGCCGTATCTATTCAAGTGGTATCAGAAAGGTGTCTGGGTCTTTGTTGACTCTAACCAGTCTAAGATCCAAGGATGGCGTACCAGGAACGGGGTTCGGGTCCTCCACACTTCGATGGCAAGAACTACCGATGTGGAGCAAGCGGATGGGTGTGTTCCTCCGCGGAAAGGGTCACCGTTTGGGATGTCACGGCGGGACACAAAGGTGTCCACTCGATGGATTTCCTTGCTCTGTGGTCGAGGGATAGATTCGACGCCAACAATAAGGCGGTCGACTACTTGTTTCTGCTTGTGTCGACTTCGAGTTCGATCGGGTGCACACCGAGCACTTGGCTTGTAGGATTTGGGCTGCGGTTGAAAGAGGCTCATGTTGGGAACGCCTGTGTCTCAGCACGGATGTATGCGACCCACGGGGAGAGTACGAGAACTTCACTCATCTCCCCGTGAGTCCATCGATGCCTTGTTTCCCGTAGGTTCACGGTGGTGGTGAACAACATGAAGGCCAATGTGGACGTGCTCCCGTACGATGATCATGATAGAGCGGTCAAGCTCTTACACTCTTTGGATCATACGATATGGGGCGGAAAGTTCGAGGCCATAATCGATTCGGAGAGGTATGATACTCCGACGGTGAATGAGCTGCTCTCGAAGCTCAAGTCGCCGAGGTGGATAGGGGCATGACCGGCCAAGCTCAGGACCGATCGATTCCATAGTCTTGCCCTCGTTGGTGGTTCCAAAGGAAAGACTAACTCTAACCCATCCACCAGATGTTCTCGTTTTCTCCTCTTTGATGTCTATGCCAGATGAGGAGTTTGATGACCTTGGAGAGGACGAGCCGGGCGCCGTTGATGAGGCGATTTGAGAGGCCGCACGAGAACCGCGTGAACATGAGGAGGAACACGAGGACTTGCTTCCAAAGGCGGCAAGCCGGGACACTTCATCGCCGACCGCCCGTGAGAAGGCCGAGAACAAGGACAGCCTACAAGCACAAGCCGAGGATGAACGATGGCAAGTACCGTTCGAGGCGCGACCACAAGAGCAAGCACAAGAACAAGTACAAGGACGAGTGACGATCGAGGAAGAAGGGAGGGCCGAGGCAAGGCCCGAGCGATGGTTGGAGCGAGCGACGTCGACCTGGGCTTCCGCGTACTCCACCTCGAGCTCGAGCAAACAGCGAAGATGAGGGAGATCGCCGCAAGAACAAGAAGTCGTCCAAGAACCCGAGCGGCCATGCCGCCCGCGAGAGACTCGCCCGTACCATGGCGAGGGGCCCGGCGCAGCGAAGAAGAGCACACAGAGCGACTCGGACTCCGAGTCCGACGACGAGGTGCGTGATGAGCTTCCTTCTTGCGCCAGAGAATGAGAGACTTGGCTCTTTGCTTGATAACCCGTGATGACATGCTTAGAGAGGCCAAGAAAATGAGGAAAGAGCTTAGGGCTTCACTCGAGGATGCTAGGACTAGAGTGGCCGAGCTAGAGACACAGGTGCTTGATAGCAAGCTTGAGATTGATTCGCTTAAGGCTAGCCCTCGTTGTTTCGATGAGAATGATTGTGCCGATTGCTCCATATCTCTTGCCGATCTTGCTTTGTTCAAGGAGAAGCATGCCTCCAAGTGTGAGGAACTAGATGTGCTTAGGGTTGAGTGGCCGAGCTTAAGTCTAGACCTGTTCGCTAGGTGCTTGCACTTCTTGCCCCGTTTTGCATGCTAAGATTGATGAGATGCATGCTTACACTAGTTCACTCGAGGCTAAATTGACAAGGAACCCATGCCTACATCTTGCTCTACCCGTGAAATGCATGCATTGAAAAATTTGGAGCTTGCACATTATGTTGATCGTTTGTAGATGAGAATGATGATTTGAGGAAGTTGATGGGTTGGTTGTCCAAATATGAGCCTCGCCGAGGGATGATGATCGTGGCCTTTAAGAGGCAAGATGGTGAGGGGTTTGGGGCAAACAAGGTTGGTGAGGGAAGTGGAGAGAATATCCCGAGCCACCAAAAACTCCACATAAAATGATTTCCCTCCAAAACCTAACCATCTAAGGAACAGCTCAGACACAACCCCAAACCTCCACCCGTGTTTCCTACACCCACAAATGAATCTACAAAAGCCTATCAAGTTTGTGAGCACTTCGGGGAAAGTGTTCTTTGGGAAGGAGAGTGAGAAGGCTAGTGGTGAGAAACCGGTGGAGGGTTTGAGTGAGAGAAACCAAGTGAGCAAACACATCCCAAGCCAAAGCCCAAGCTTGTGAGATTCCATTGTGGCTATTGTGGGAGAGATGGCCATAAGGAGGAGTTTTGCTTCCAAGAGGAAGCGAGAGGAGAGAATGGAGAAGGAGTGGGCTAACAAGGACAAGTACCACCTTCCAATGGTGTACTTGAGCCTCGTATGCGCATGCCCAGGCAAGGCGATTGTGAGGACAGTCAGCTTGGGGAGAAGAAGGCCGGCAGTGGTGCCGTCGCCTGCAGTCACACCTGGCCGTGACTGCAGCTCCGGATGCATACTTGTTCGGGGTTTCGAGCTCGCATGTGTGCGAGGGTTGTTTCGGTGGTCTGGCTCCGTGGTTGGGCCGGAAAGGGTGCAGTGGTCGGGGCTTGCTAGGCGTTCTCCTCCTCGTGCTCAATACGGGGATTGGAGGAGTCGTGGCGTTGAGTTGGAGAGGAAGGACGTTCCACTGCGTCTTCTTGCGTGGTTTTGGTCCTCCTCCAGCAGAGAGGGGTGGTTCCCCGTGTGTTACCGTGGTGGTGTTCGTGGAGGTAGTTTTGGTAGGAGAGATGCTTTGCTGGTGCTAACCCCACTTTCTCGCAAATGGCCTAAGATCGGTTTTCCTCCTTTGGTACTAACCCCAAGGAGCCGAGTCGTTTGTTCGCTCACGTGCCTATTTTTGAATTTCGGTGGGAGACTTGAAGAACATTTGGTTGATTGACTCCGGTTGCTCGAGGCATATGACCGTGAGACAGGGGGGTGGTTCTCAAGTCTCGTCCCGTGGTGACGAAGAGGTACATCACTTTTGGGGACAATGGGCGTGGGCGTGTGCTTTCGTAAGGTGAGATAAAAGTGAGTGACAAGATCACTCGAGGCGTGTTGCTCTTGTTCAATCGTCGGGTACAATTTTCTTTCGTGTCCTGGGCTTGTTGGATGAGGGTTTTGAGGTGTTGTTTCGGCCTGGTGGTTCTCTTGACAGGACTCTCGAGGGGACCATGTTTGTATGGTCGTTCCCGAGGGTCGTGTAAGCTGCATGATTTTTCGCCTTCGGGTGTGGAGCGTTGTTTCTTGGCTAGTTCTTCGAGTGAGTTGTGGAAGTGGCATAGGAAGTTGGGTCACTTGAGCTTTGGACTTTTTGTCTCGCTTGAGTAAACTCAATTTGGTCCGAGGATTGCCACGTTTGAGGCTTGAGAAAGAGTTGGTTTGTGCTCCGTGTAGGCATGTGCCAAGATGGTTCTTCTCACCCGCGCCTCTCACCGATGTGATGACCGAGCGTCCATGCGAGCTGCTCCATATGTGGATCTTGTTGGCCTTACCGTGTGCGATCTCGCGGTGGGAAGTGGTATGTCCTTGTTCAGGTGGACTCATCATTCTCGTATGCGTGGGTGTTCTTTCTCGAGGAGAAAGGGGAGACGTCATTTTGTTCGAGATCTAGTCTTGAGGTTGAGAACGAGAGGCACCCGGGAGATGCCATACGAGCTATCCGCAAGGATAATGGCACGGAATTCGAGAACTCTCGTTTTGAAACCTTTTGCCATGACTTGGGTCTTGAGCACCCGCCGAGTCCGTATACGCTCCCGTAATGGTGTTGTGGAAAGGAAGAACAGGACCTTGTGCGAGATGGCTCGACGATGCTTGATGAGCATAGACTCGAGGAGGTATTGGGCCGAGGCGGTGAATACCGCATGCTATGTGTCGAACAGATATACCTCGTAGTGCACAAGAAGAAGACATGCTATGAGTTGATGCATGGTCGCACACCCAAGGTGAGTCACTTCCATGTCTTTGGTTGAAAGTGTTTCATTCGAAAAAGGCAGGGAGTTGATAAGTTTGAGGCTAGGTCTCGTCGATGGCATTTTCTTTGGTTATGCATCTCATTCTAGAGCATCGTGTGCTAAATCTGGAAACTAACCAAATCGTGGAGACTTGCGAGGTAACCTTCGACTTGGTACGTGTTTTCAAATGAGTCGCCTTGTCTTTGAGGTGCAGTGATGATGAGCTCGGCGAGGAGATTTTTCAGAGGAGGAGCATGAACATGGTGATGATGAAGATGGCGGGGGCAAGGCTCCCGCCGAACATGTACCCACTACTTCGACTACGATGATGGATGGACCCTCTACTACACCTACGACGACAAATCAAGAACAAGGAGAAGCCGATGTTGAGGGGGAGGTAGCTTCGAGGCGGAACCCTCCCCGTGAGTTCAGGCGGATCACCCAAATTTCGAGGATCATCTACACATGAATGAACGCACCACACGGTCGAGGGTTCGAAACAATTCCCATTTTGCGCATGCTGCATTTGTTGCTTCTTTCGAGCCCAAAGACATTGGACACGCACTATCCGATCACAATTGGGTTAACTCGATGTGATGAGGAGTTGGAGAACTTTGAGAGGAATCGTGTGTGGGAGTTGGTTGACCCTCCCTCGTGGTGTAAGCCGATTGGTACCAAGTGGTGTGGGAAAACAAAGAGGGAGAGAAGGGTGAGGTTGTGAGGAACAAGTCGAGACTTGCTGCCCGTGGGTTCCGCCTGGGAGGAGGGGATCGACTACGAGGAGACCTTTGCTCCCGTAGCCCGTTTAGAGGCGATTAGGGTTCTTCTAGCCTTTTCCGTGGCTAAAGGGTTCAAGTTGCACCAAATGGATGTGAAGAGTGCTTTTCCAATTTTTCCAGGCCGGAGGGAAGAAGTGTATGTGAGGCGGGGCCCTCCGGGTTTGAGAGTGAGAAGTACCCCACCGGTGTACAAGTTGAGGAAGGCGCTCGTTTGCTGGAAGCAGCGCCTAGAGCTTGGTATGGCAGCTTTTTTGAGGGGGTTCTTGTTTGAGAGAGGCTTTGAGATGGGGAAGGTCGATCGACTCTGTTTTTGCCGAGGCAGTATGTGATATCCCGATTGTGCAGTGTACGTGGATGATATTGTCTTTGGTGGCTCGTCTAACTCTCTTGTTGCAAGGTTTGAGGCATGATATGAGCAGGAGTTCGAGATGAGCATGATGGGTGAGTTGCGCTCTTCCTGCCACAAATCAAGCAATCAAAGGAAGGAACATTCGTGCACCAGGCTAAGTACACCAAGGACATTGTGAGGAAGTTCAAGATGAAGGACTCCAAGGCTATGACGACGCCGATGAGTGTTCCACTACAAACTCTTGATGCGTACGAGGAAGGTGAACACGGACTAGAAGGAGTACCTGAGCATGATCGGGTCACTCCTCTACTTGACGGCGACGAGGCCGATACATACAAGCTCTTCTGTGTCCGTGCGCTCGTTTTCTGCTGCCTCCTCCAAGGACTTCGCATCGATTGTGCAAGGAAGCGACTTTCTGGGGTACCGCGTCCTCTTCTTTGGCTCTTCATGGCTTTTCGTACGCGGATTTCTGCCGGTGTTCTGCTGGATAGGAAGTCCACTTCTGGGACTTGCCGCTTTTGGGTTCCTCTTTGGTCTCTTGGTCTTCCCGCAAAGGGCTGAGTGTTGCTCAATCCACGACCGAGGCCGAGTATGTTGCCGCCTTAGTTGTTGCTCTCGGCCTCTTTGGATCACCTACACCATGAGTGACTTTGGTGAGGAGTATACCCATGTCCCACCAATGTGATAGCACCAAGGCCATAAGCGTTGCAAAGAACCCAAGCCTATTACAAAACCAAGCACATAGAAGTGAGGTATCATTTTCTGAGAGACACCGTTGAGAAAGGAAAGATAGTTTTGATCCATGTACCCACACATGACCAACTAGCCGATATTTTCTCACCAAACCCCTAGATCAAGCAACTTTCACTCAAGCCATGTGGAGAACATGGTGTGTGTTTGATTTCTGAGTTGGGTGTGTAGGAGCTCTCTTTGCCGGGTGGTGTCGAGCCCGTTTTGCCTCCCCTCGAGGAGCCTAGTTTGTAGCATATGTATAGCTTTCCTTTGTGCATTTCTTGCATTTGGCATGGCATATGTAGCATGTTGTATAGGCATCCTTGTATCTTAGTTTGCATGCATTTTGTATCATATGCACGGTTAGGAAAAGCTTCTCTCATATACATTGTCTACCATGGAATGAGATATATGTCTTTGTGAGCTTGTTTGGTATGATATGGTTAGTTTGGCTTAGCTCTTTGATGATCATGATGAATAATCCATGGTTGATAGATATGCTTTTGAAAAATGTCACATGTATGCTCTCTCATGTGTAAATGCCTTTACATGCTCTTGACATGTTTTTGTGGCCTTGCTATGCTTAATTTGTGGTTGGATGGCTAGTTTATTGATCATATGGGGCCACAGGCTCATTTGCCATCATGAATGCTTAGTCTTCTAGAGGACCAGTGGAGGAGCATAAGTTCCTTTTTGTCGCAAAGACATTTCATGTACCATTTACAAATCTGAAAATGAAATGAAAAATGCTTCTGGAATATATGCTCCCATGTCATATGTGCTGAATTTAATTTGCTTTGGGTGTTAAACCGTTGCATGATGCCTACCAATGAGAAGTTTCATAAATAGAAGTAGGCACATGGCTCGGTGGCTTTGACATGACACGAGGTGCTTGTGGGTGTTTGTGATGGTCTTATGATTAGAATGGCCGTCCTAGCATGAAGTTTGTGGCTTTGCCATTTTGATATGCTGATCATGTTTAGGACTTTGCTCATGAGAGGCAAGTTTTCAGAAATTGCCAAAATCCATCTTAGCTTCGTCCAATGGTTGTGAAACTTGGTGATCATGTAGTTGAGATCGATACGAAGCCGGTAGAGTATCTAACTTGCTCATTTGGACGTGTGTAGCATCCTATGTTGAATTTTGTATATTTGAGAAGTTTTTTTAGGTTGAAAGTTTTGCATTTTTGGCTTGATTCATGCATTGCCAACAAGGGGGAGAAGTTTGAGCTTGAAATGGCTTAGTGGATGCATTTAGAAGGTTTTCGTGTGGTTTCGAGCCATTTCCGGGTCTTCGTTGTACACCCAATTTTAGACTGGCACATAATCGTCCGACCTGGCAGAGTGCTGGTCATGTACACATGTTAGGCACCGGTCCGATCGGCAGATGACCGGTCGACCGGTGAGACGACACCCGAAGGCGTGGAGCACAAGCCGTATAGAGGACTTCTAGACGTACTCGACTAGTACTCTCTCCCTACTCCGACTTGTAACCCCGCCTCCCGGACTATATAAGGTGAGGCGGGGACCGATCACCTCATCCAATCTCCTCTCATACAACTCACGGCGCACTATTGCACCATTTTGTAATCGTGCCCTATCAATCCAGAGCTACGCAGCATACAGGACGTAGGGTATTACGCACCTCGCGGCCCGAACCTGTCTAAATTGTGTGCCACGTGTCTCTTCCTTCGAGTTACCGATCTCGGCGAGTCACATTCATCTACTTCGGGTACTCCCCGTAGTAGGTTGCCGGTCTAAAACACCGACAGCCTTCGCTACCTTGCCCACACACGGCCGAACTTGGCGTTCTCCCGTTGGCTACGTTAGTCGGTTCATGCGACGGCCGACGACGGAGCACTAGCGACCGTGAAGAGGATCGTGAGGACCATGTGTGGTTCGAGGACCGGTGGATGGTTGCTTCCTTGTGTGATGAGTGATTGACAACGTTGTGTGGACCGATTCTTGGCTAAGTATTGCGGGTGCGAGGTTGTGGCTTGACTCGTGTTGGTGCGAGGTGAAGAACAAGCGCGAAAGGTCATTCTTTGGTGAGGCCTCCGTGTGTGGAGAAGACAAGTAGGCTTCGTTCGAGGGACCCGGTGGCCAGCGGGGTCGAGTGCGGGCCGCATGGTGGCAAGAACAACAAGATGAAGTCGGTGGACGGTTTCTTGGTTGAGCCACAAAACCAAGGTCGAGCCGGGACTTCATGGGAGCCAAGTCATGAGTGGTGATTGGCGGAGGCTACATCAAGTTCGCGGGGTTTGCGGTGGTTCACCGAGAAAATCACCGGTTACTCGGGCGAGCCACAAAGCCGAGGCCGAAGATCGGGTGGGGGCCCATGCAGGCCAAAACCGGCTCGACCGGTTTGGAGAACCCGGTCCGACCGGTTTGGGGTCGCAGGCGCGGAAGCTTCGAGGCGGAGGACACGCGTCGGGATCGCAAGGCTTGCGTTGAGGCTACGCGGGGTGCGGTCGGCGGGCATCCGTCCGATGGTGAATACATCAAGAATTCCGAATCCGCCCTTGAGGGGCTTGTATCCCTAGTTAGTAGAGAGGGGCATTTTAGACTTTCGGTTGCCGCCTATATAACCCAAGAGGTGAGAGGTTGGCAGCCAACTCTTGGAACCCTAGCTCATTAGTTTTCCTATTTTCCACCTATTTTCTCTAGGTTTTCCTTAGGACTAGCAAGAGAGCTTCACGGAGAAATCTTGTAGAGAGGGATGGATGATTGGGCGGCTTGCTAGACCTTGTACGAATCCTTGTTTCATGTATAGATGATTCGGCGTGATTCCTCAAGGTTTGAATGTGTTTTTCCCGATTGTTCTTGGTGGTGATTTTCGGAGCCCTCTCCCGGTGATTTCTTTGCGGCGTTTTTGGGACCTTTCCTTTGGGGATTTGATGGGGGAAATTTGTGGGAACCCTTCGTGGTTCTTTGGGCTGTGATTCCCCTCCCAAATCCGTGAGGAAAAGTGCTCGATTTTGGGGTTTCTTGAGTTCTTGGGTTGGTAGTGCCTTTGGCGGGATTTCTTCGATTCCTCCTTTTTGGACGAGATTTGGTGGGATTAAACTTGGCTATGGACTCCTCATGAGGTGTTCCTGATATCCCCAAAGTCTTGTTCAAGTCCGTGAAGCGATTCGGGAGATTGAGATTTGGTTTTGGGGGAGTTGACCCGGGGGCCGTGTTCTTCTCGATCGTTCGAGCTAAAACCGGCACGACCGGTTTCCCAAACCGGTCGACCGATTTCGCCCGAAGGGGTCGTCGAGAAAGATCTTTGAACAAGGAAGTCTTTACTTGCTCCATGGCCTCGTTTGTTCGGATGTTGAAAGGCTTTTGAAGTGTTTGGGGGTCTTGGGGAGTTTCACGGACGGGAATCGGTCCGACCGGTTTGCCTAACCGGTCCGACCGGTTTTTCCCCGCCCTCGTGAGGCTAAGTCCAACGGGAGCGGTCCGACCGGTTTCGAAACCGGCCCGACCAGGTTTGTCTTGCCAGCCCTTGTCGTGTGAGTTTCCGCTTCGTGTGTGTTGAGGCCGTTGATCGGGTCTTGTTCCTAGGTTCGGTAGCACTCCGGTGGCTATGTGAACTTGGCAAGAGAAGCTTGCGGAGATGCACGAGTGAATTTGGGTTCATAGGCCGAATTCTTGAATAGAATTTTTATCGGCTCCCATTCACTCCCCCCCCTCTGCGGTTCGCCGTTTCGGTCCTTCAAGTGGTATCGAGCCGGTTCGGGTCTTTGTTGACTCTAACCGCTCTAAGATCCAAGGATGGCGTACCGGGAACGGGGTTCGGGTCCTCCACACTTCGATGGCAAGAACTACCGGATGTGGAGCAAGCGGATGGGTGCGTTCCTCCGCGGAAAGGGTCGACCTTTGCTTTGGGATGTCACGGTGGACACGGGCTATGTCCAGCCGATGGATTTCCTTGCTCCGGGGTCGAGGGACAGATTCGACGCCAACAATAAGGCGGTCGACTACTTGTTTCGTGCTTTGTGTCGGCTCGAGTTCGATCGGGTGCACACCGAGCACTTGGCTTGTAGGATTTGGGCGGTGTTGAAGGAGGCTCATGTTGGGAACGCCTAGGTTCAGGCACGGTTGTATGCGACCTACGGAGAGAGAGTACGAGAACTTCACTCATCTCCCCGGTGAGTCCATCGATGCCTTGTTTCAGAGGTTCACGGTGGTGGTGAACAACATGAGGGCCAATGTGGACGTGCTCCCGTACGATGATCATGATAGAGCCGTCAAGCTCTTACACTCTTTGGATCGTACGATATGGGGCGGAAAGTTCGAGGCCATAGTCGAGTCGGAGCGGTATGATACTCTGACGGTGAACGAGCCGTTCTCGAAGCTCAAGTCGGCCGAGGTGGATAGGGGCATGATCGCCAAGCTCGAGGGACCGACGATTCCCATAGTCTTGCCCTCGTTGGTGGTTCCAAAGGAAAGACTAACTCTAACCCATCCACCAGGATGTTCTCGTTTTCCTCTTTGATGTCTATGCCGGATGAGGAGTTTGATGACCTTGGAGAGGACGAGCCGGCGGCCGTTGACGAGGCGGTTCGAGAAGCCGCACGAGAACCGCGTGAACATGAGGCGGAACACGAGGACTTGCTTCCGATGCGGCAAGCCGGGACACTTCGTCGCCGACCGCCCGAGAAGGCCGAGAACAAGGACGGCTACAAGCACAAGCCGAGGAAGAACGATGACAAGTACCGTTCGAGGCGCGACCACAAGAGCAAGCACAAGAACAAGTACAAGGACGAGCGACGATCGAGGAAGAAGGAGGGCCGAGGCAAGGCCCGAGCGATGGTTGGAGCGAGCGACGTCGACTCCGGGTCCGCGTACTCCACCTCGAGCTCGAGCGGCGGCCGACGACGAGGGAGATCGCCGCAAGAACAAGAAGTCGTCCAAGAACCCGAGCGGCCGGTGAGCGCCCTCGCGAGAGACGGCTTCCCGCACCATGGCGTTGAGCTCCGGCGGCAAGAAGAGCACACGGAGCGACTCGGACTGCGAGTCCGACGACGAGGTGCGTGATGAGCTTCCCTTCTTGCGCCGGAGAATGAGAAGCTTGGCTCTTTGCTTGATAACCGTGATGACATGCTTAGAGAAGCCAAGAAAATGAGGAAAGAGCTTAGGGCTTCACTCGAGGATGCTAGGACTAGAGTGGCCGAGCTAGAGACACGGTGCTTGATAGCAAGCTTGAGATTGATTCGCTTAAGGCTAGCCCTCGTTGTTTCGATGAGAATGATTGTGCTGATTGCTCTATTTTCCTTGCTGATCTTGCTTTGTTCAAGGAGAAGCATGCCTCCAAGTGTGAGGAACTAGATGTGCTTAGGGTTGAAGTGGGCGAGCTTAAGTCTAGACCTGCTTTGCTAGGTGCTTGCACTTCTTGCCCCGTTTTGCATGCTAAGATTGATGAGATGCATGCTTACACTAGTTCGCTCGAGGCTAAATTGAAGGAACCCATGCCTACATCTTGCTCTACTCGTGAAATGCATGCATTGAAAAATTTGGAGCTTGCACATTATGTTGATCGCTTGCGGGATGAGAATGATGATTTGAGGAAGTTGATGGGTTGGTTGTCCGGTCACGAGCCTCAGTTGAGGATGATGATCGAGGCCTTTAAGAGGCAAGATGGTGAGGGGCTTGGAGCAAACAAGGTTGGTGAGGGAAGTGGAGAGAATATCCGGAGCCACCAAAAACCCACCACAAAAATGATTTCCCACCAAAACCTAACCATCTAAGGAACCGACTAGACACAACCCCGGCTCCACCCGTGTTTCCTACACCCACAAATGACCTACAAAAGCCTATCAAATTTGTGAGCACTTCGGGGGAAAGTGTTCTTTGGAAAGGAGAGTGAGAAGGCTAGTGGTGAGAAACCGGTGGAGGATTTGAGTGGAGAGAAACCGAGTGAGCGCCACATCCCAAGCCTAAGCCTAAGCTTGTGAGGTTCCATTGTGGCTATTGTGGAAGAGATGGCCACAAGGAGGAGTTTTGCTTCAAGAGGAAGCGAGAGGAGAAAATGGCGAAGGAGTGGGCTAACGGGGACAAGTTTCACCCCTCCCGGCGGTGTACTTAAGCCTCGTGTGCGGATGCCCGGGGCCAAGGCGAGTGTGAGGATAGTTCCGGCTTGGGGTGATCGAAAGAGTGCGGGAGGTGCTTCGGAGGAGTGAAACCGGTCGACCGGTTTTGGAACCGGTCGAGAGCCGGTTTGGGGTCTCGCGGAATGACAAGCTTGGTTTCCGTGCTCGTACGGGTGCGAGGGTTGTTTCGGAGGTCGTGGTTCGGTGGATGGGCCGGAGAGTTTGCGGGTGGTCGGGTTGCTAGGCGTTCTCCCCCTCGAGCTCACTACGGGGATGGGAGGAGTCGTAGCTTTGAGAAGGAAAGGAGGGACGGTCCATGAGTCCTCTTTCGTGGTTTTGGTCCTCCTCCGGGCGAGAGAGGGGTGGTTCCCTCGGGGTGGTTACCGTGGTGGTGTTCGTGGAGGTAGTTTTGGTAGGAGAGATGCTTTGGTTGGTGCTAACCCCACTTTCGAGCAAATGGCTCGGCCTCGGTTTTCCTCCTTTGGTACTAACCCCGATCTTTGAGTCGTTTGTTCGCTCACGTGCCTATTTTTGATTTTCGGGTGGGAGACTTGAAGAACATTTGGTTGATTGACTCCGGTTGCTCGAGGCATATGACCGGAGACAGGGGGTGGTTCTCAAGTCTCGTCCGGTGGTGACGAAGAGGTACATCACCTTTGGGGACAATGGGCGTGGGCGTGTGCTTTCGGAAGGTGAGATAAAAGTGAGTGACAAGATCACTCGAGGCGTGTTGCTCTTGTTCAATCGCCGGGGTACAATTTGCTTTCTGTGTCCCAGTTGTTGGATGAGGGTTTTGAGGTGTTGTTTCGGCCTGGTGGTTCTCGGATTGTGGACTCTCGAGGGGACCTTGTCCGTATGGTCGTTCCCGAGGGTCGGTGTTTCGTGCTGATTTTTCTCAGTCTTCGGGTGTGGAGCGTTGTTTTTTGGCTGGTTCTTCGAGTGAGTTGTGGAAATGGCATAGGAAGTTGGGTCACTTGAGCTTTGACCTTTTGTCTCGCTTGAGTAAACTCAATTTGGTCCGAGGATTGCCACGGTTAAAGCTTGAGAAAGAGTTGGTTTGTGCTCCTTGTAGGCATGCCAAGATGGTGGCCTCTTCTCACCCGCCTCTCACCGATGTGATGACTGAGCGTCCATGCGAGCTGCTCCATATGGACCTTGTTGGCCCAGCTCGTGTGCGATGCGGGTGGGAAGTGGTATGTCCTTGTTGTGGTGGACGACTATTCTCGGTATGCGTGGGTGTTCTTTACGGAGGATAAGGGGGAGACGTTTGGTTTTGTTCGAGATCTAGTCTTGAGGTTGAGGAACGAGAGGCACGGAGATGCCATACGAGCTATCCGCGGTGATAATGGCTCGGAATTCGGGAACTCTCGTTTTGAAACCTTTTGTCATGACTTGGGTCTTGAGCACCGGTTTTCGAGTCCGTATACGCCTCCCCAGAATGGTGTTGTGGAAAGGAAGAACAGGACCTTGTGCGAGATGGCTCGGACGATGCTTGATGAGCATAGGACTCCGAGGAGGTATTGGGCTGAGGCGGTGAATACCGCATGCTATGTGTCGAACAGGATATACCTCAGAGTGCACAAGAAGAAAACATGCTATGAGTTGATGCATGGACGCACACCCAAAGTGAGTCACTTCCATGTCTTCGGTTGCAAGTGTTTCATTCTGAAGAAAGGCAGGAAGTTGGATAAGTTTGAGGCTAGGTCTGTCGATGGCATTTTCTTTGGTTATGCATCTCATTCTAGAGCATATCGTGTGCTCAATCTTGAAACTAACCAAATCGTGGAGACTTGCGAGGTAACCTTCGACGAGACGAGCCACGTAGTCGGCTTGTCTTTGAGTGTGCGGTGATGATGAGCTTGGAGAGGAGATCTTTCGGGGAGGAGGAGCATGAACATGGTGATGATGAAGATGGCGGTGTGGTGCCCCCCGGCCGAACATGTACCCACTACTTCGACTACGATGATGGATGGACCCTCTGCTACACCTACGACGACAAATCAAGAACGAGGAGAAGCTGATGTTGAGGGGGAGGTAGCTTCGAGGCGAGAACCTCCCCGGCGAGTTCAAGTGGATCACCCGGCTTCGAGGATCATCGGCGACATGAATGAACGCACTACACGGTCGAGGGTTCGAAACAATTCCCATTTTGCTCATGCTGCGTTTGTTGCTTCTTTTGAGCCCAAAGACATTGGACACGCACTATCCGATCACAATTGGGTTAACTCGATGCATGAGGAGTTGGAGAACTTTGAGAGGAATCGGGTGTGGGAGTTGGTTGATCCTCCCCCGGGGTGTAAGCCGATTGGTACCAAGTGGGTGTGGAAAAACAAAGAGGGAGAGAAGGGTGAGGTTGTGAGGAACAAGTCGAGACTTGTTGCCCGGGGGTTCGGTCGAAGGAGGGGATCGACTACGAGGAGACCTTTGCTCCCGTAGCCCGTTTGGAGGCGATTAGGATCCTTCTAGCCTTTTCGTGGCTAAAGGGTTCAAGTTGCACCAAATGGATGTGAAGAGTGCTTTTACGAATGGAGTGTTGGAGGAAGAAGTGTATGTGAGACGACCTCCGGGGTTTGAGAGTGAGAGGTACCCCCACCAGGGTGTACAAGTTGAGGAAGGCGCCGTATGGGTTGAAGCGGCGCCTAGAGCTTGGTATGGCGAGGTTGAGGGGGTTCTTGTTTGAGAGAGGTTTTGAGATGGGGAAGGTCGATCGACCTTGTTTTTGCTTTGAGGCGAGCGAGAGATATCCCGATTGTGCGGGTGTACGTGGATGATATTGTCTTTGGTGGCTCGTCTAACTCTCTTGTTGCGAGGTTTGCGGATGATATGAGCAGGGAGTTTGAGATGAGCATGATGGGCGAGTTGCGGTTCTTCCTCGGGCTACAAATCAAGCAATCAAAGGAAGGAACATTTGTGCACCGAGCTAAGTACACCAAGGACATTGTGAGGAAGTTCAAGATGGAGGACTCCAAGGCTATGACGACGCCGATGAGTACGACTACGGCTCTTGATGCGGACGAGGAAGGTGAACATGTGGACCGAAGGAGTACCGAGCATGATCGGGTCACTCCTCTACTTGACGGCGACGAGGCCGGACATACGATTCTCGGTGTGTCCGTGCGCTCGTTTTCAAGCGTCTCCGAGGACTTCGCATTGGCAAGCGGTGAAGAGAATTTTCGGTACTTGCGTCACACTCCCGACTTCGGCCTTTGGTACTCCGCGTCCTCTTCGTTGGCGCTTCATGGTTTTTCAGACGCGGATTTTGCCGGGTGTCGGTTGGATAGGAAGTCCACTTCTGGGACTTGCCAGTTTTTGGGTTCTTCTTTGGTGTCTTGGTCTTCTCGTAAGCAGTCGAGTGTTGCTCAATCCACGACCGAAGCCGAGTATGTTGCCGCTGCTAGTTGTTGCTCTCAGCTCCTTTGGATCACCTACACCATGAGTGACTTTGGTGAGGAGTATACCCATGTCCCACTTCAATGTGACAACACCAGTGCCATAAGCGTTGCAAAGAACCCAGTGCTCCATTCCAAAACCAAACACATAGAAGTGAGGTATCATTTTCTGAGAGACAACGTCGAGAAAGGGAAGATAGCTTTGATCCATGTACCCACACATGACCAACTAGCCGATATTTTCACCAAACCCCTAGATCAAGCAACTTTCACTCGTCTGCGGGGGGAACTTGGTGTGTGTTTGATTTCCTGAGTTGGGTGTGTGGGAGCTTTCTTTTGCCGGTGGTGTCGAGCCCGTTTTGCCTCCCCTCGAGGAGCCGGTTTGTAGCATATGTATAGCTTTCCTTTGTGCATTTCTTGCATTTGGCATGGCATATGTAACATGATGTATAGGCATCCTTGTATCTTAGATTGCATGCATTTTGTATCATATGCATTGGATAGGAAAAGCTTCTCTCATATACATTGTTCACCATGGAATGAGATGTATGTCTTTGTGAGCTTGTTTGGTATGTTATTGTTAGTTTGGCTTAGCTCTTGATGATCTTGATGAATAATCCATGGTTGATGGCTATGTTTTTGAAAAATGTCACATGTATGCTCTCTCATGTGTAAATGCCTTTATATGATCTTGACATGTTTTAGTGGCTTTGCTATGCTTAATTTGTGGTTGGATAGCTAGTTTATTGATCATATGGGGCCAAAGGCTCATTTGCCATCATGAATGTTTAGCCCTCTTGCTTCATCTTGTGGAGGGGCATAAGTTCCTTTTTGTCGCAAAGACATTTCATGTACCATTTACAAATCTGAAAATGAAATGAAAAATGCTTGGAAATGTGCTCCCATGTCATATGTGCTGAATTTAATTTGCTTTGGGTGCTAAACCGTTGCATGATGCCTACCAATGAGAAGTCTCATACATAGAAGTAGGCACATGGCTCGGTGGCTTTGACATGACATGAGGTGCTTATGGGTGTTTGTGATGGTCTTATGATTAGAATGGCTGTCCTAGCATGAAGTTTGTGTGGCTTTGCCATTTTGGCATGTTTTGCTCATGTCTAGGTTTTTGCGTGTGAGAGAGTAACTTTTCGCAAAATTACTCAAATCCTTGCTAGCCTTGTCCAATGGTTGTGAAACTTGGTGATCATGTAGTTGAGGTCCATACAAACTCGTAGAGTATCTAACTTGCTCATTTGGACATGTGTAGCATCTTGTGATGAATTTTGTATACTTGAGAAGCTCTAGATTGCATTTGTGCCTTGATTCATGCATTGGCAACAAGGGGGAGAAAGGAAGGTGGAGAAAAGTTGTTTTGTATCCCCGGAATCTATCCCAAGTGTCAAGGGGGAGCTTGTGCATTTCTTTTGCATTTTTGGCTTTTGGGGTGTGGTCTGTCGTGTGAAATCGGCACGATCGGTTGTGGAAACCGGTCGACCGGTTTTGGTGGAACCGGCCCGATCGGTTATGGGAACCGGTCCGACCGGTTTGTGCCCCGAGTTGGCACTTGATCGGGGGAGCTTGCTTCGTGCTGGGGGAGCTCTTGTGTGCTTTGGTGGTTGGTGCTCTTTGCTTGAGCATGGTTTTTGTCTCGGATGTGTCGAGCCGTTGCCCTTGCCTAAGGGGTCCGAGACTTGCTTTCTTCAAGTGATCTTGATCTTTGTCTTTGTTTGGCTTTCGATCGCTTGTTGGAGTTTCTTTTTGTTTGTTTCTTTTCTTTTTCTTTTCTCACTTGTTACTTTCATGTGGGTGTTGTCAATGCACTCATCAAGGGGGAGATTGAGGACCATGTGTGGTTCGAGGACCGGTGGATGGTTGCTTCCTTGTGTGATGAGTGATTGACAACGTTGTGTGGACCGATTCTTGGCTAAGTATTGCGAGTGCGGGGTTGTGGCTTGACTCGTGTTGGTGCGGGTGAAGAACAAGCGCGAAAGGTCATTGCCGTGTGAGGCCTCCGGGTGTGGAGAAGACAAGTAGGCTTCGTTCGAGGGACCGGTGGCCGGCGGGGGTCGAGTGCGGGCCGCATGGTGGCAAGAACGAGAAGATGAAGTCGGTGGACGGTTTCTTGGTTGAGCCACAAAACCAAGGTCGAGCCGGGACTTCATGGGAGCCAAGTCATGAGTGGTGATTGGCGGAGGCTACATCAAGTTCGCGGGGTTTGCGGTGGTTCACCGTAAAATCACCGGGTTACTCGGGCCGAGCCACAAAGCCGAGGCCGAAGATCGGGTGGGGGCGTCTCGGCCAAAACCGGCTCGACCGGTTTGGAGAACCGGTCCGACCGGTTTGGGGTCGCAGGCGCCGGAAGCTTCGAGGCGGAGGACACGCGTCGGGATCGCAAGGCTTGCGTTGAGGCTACGCGAGGTGCGGTCGGCCGGGCATCCGTCCGATGGTGAATACATCAAGAATTCCGAATCCGCCCTTGAGGGGCTTGTATCCCTAGTTAGTAGAGAGGGGCATTTTAGACTTTCGGTTGCTCGCCTATATAACCCAAGAGGTGAGAGGTTGGCGACCAACTCTTGGAACCCTAGCTCATTAGTTTTCCTATTTTCCACCTATTTTCTCTAGGTTTTCCTTAGGACTAGCAAGAGAGCTTCACGGAGAAATCTTGTAAAGAGGGATGGATGATTGAGCGGCTTGCTAGACCTTGTACGAATCCTTGTTTCATGTATAGATGATTCGGCGTGATTCCTCAAGGTTTGAATGTGTTTTTCCCGATTGTTCTTGGTGGTGATTTTCGGAGCCCTCTCCCTAGGTGATTTCTTTGCGGTGTTTTTGGGACCTTTCCTTTGGGGATTTGATGGGGGAAATTTGTGGGAACCCTTCGTGGTTCTTTGGGCCGTGATTCCCCTCCCAAATCCGTGAGGAAAAGTGCTCGATTTTGGGGTTTCTTGAGTTCTTGGGTTGGTAGTGCCTTTGGCGGGATTTCTTCGATTCCTCCTTTTTGGACGAGATTTGGTGGGATTAAACTTGGCTATGGACTCCTCATGAGGTGTTCTCGATATCCCCAAAGTCTTGTTCAAGTCCGTGAAGCGATTCGGGAGATTGAGATTTGGTTTTGGGGGAGTTGACCCGCGGCCGTGTTCTTCTCGATCGTTCGTGCTAAAACCGGCCTCGACCGGTTTCCCAAACCGGTCGACCGGTTTCGCCCGATGGTCGTCGAGAAAGATCTTTGAACAAAGAAGTCTTTCTTGCTCCATGGCTTCGTTTGTTCGGATGTTGAAAGGCTTTTGAAGTGTTTGGGGGTCTTGGGGAGTTTCCCGGGACGGAATCGGTCGACCGGTTTGCCTAACCGGTCCGACCGGTTTTTCCCCCGCCCTCGTGAGGCTCGCTCCAACGGGAGCGGTCCGACCGGTTTCGAAACCGGCCCGACCGGTTTGTCTTGCCCGCCGCCTTGTCGTGTGAGTTTCCGTCGCGTGTGTGTTGAGGTCGTTGTTCGGGTCTTGTTCCTAGGTTCGGTAGCACTCCGGTGGCTATGTGAACTTGGCAAGAGAAGCTTGCGGAGATGCACGAGTGAATTTGGGTTCATAGGCCGAATTCTTGAATAGAATTTTTATCGGCTCCCATTCACTCCCCCCCCCTCTCGGTTCGCCGTTTCGGTCCTTCGGATCGTCCGCTATGTCGCGGGGACCCTCGACCACGGCCTCTTCTACCCGAGGTGCCCCGGGAGGCACACTTCGTCGGGTACGGCGACAACGACCACGCCGGCGACATCAATACCGGCAAAGAGCACCGGCGGGATCCTCTTCTTCCTTGGCAAGTGTCTTGTCGGTGGCGATCGATCAAATAGCGGTGGTGGCCCTGTCCGGTACCGCGAGGCCGAGTACATCGCGGCCTCCACCGCTTCGACTCGGGTGATCGGCTTGCTCGACGCTCGAAGATCTCCTTGGTAGAGACACTAGAGCGGTGGAGCTCCGAGTGGACGACAAGTCCGCTCTCCGTCCCCGGTGAAGAACCCCGTTTTCCATGAACGGAGCAAGCACATCCGGGTGAGGTATCACTTCATCCGAGGCCGTTTGGAGGAAGGGAGCATCAAGGCGAGGCTACATCAACACCAAGGATCAACTTGCCGATCTGCTCACCAAGCCTCTTGGGAGGATCAGGTTTTTGGAGCTCCGCTCCAAGACTGGGATGGTTCAGATTTCTCACAAGACAGCACACAAGACTTAGGGGGAGAATGATGGATAAGTCTGTCTGTACTGTTGGTCTTTGTGGGGCTGGTCTTTGTGGGGCTGCAGCAGCACATGGTACTTGTGTAGGGCTGCAACAGGGTAGTATTCCCCAACATCTTGGACTGCTTTATGGCAGCAGTTAGGAAACATCTAGGATAGCAGTTAGACTAGCACTTAGACTAGAATTCGGCATATGCTTGGCTGGCTAGCAGCCCCAGCAGCCCTATAAATATGTATCCCAACCCCTCTTGGGTTGGCATGACATTGTAGTATGTTTGAGAAAGAAACCAGAAAATTCCCAACTTCTCAGTGTCATCCTCACTCTCAATGAGAGTGAAAATTCAGCTGCTAACAACTACAATGGATGGGCTTTCAGAGTTCAGTAGTGCGCGTGCTATCTACGCGGTATCTTTGTCAAATTCGACCAGGTGAACTTGACGCTCAATTGTCATTTCCCTCTTTCTTCACGATCAATTATTGATTAACTCTCTGTCCATGATGAACCGGCCGGATGCAAACGCAGGCCTGGCCTGGATGTGTGCACTGCTAGGAATTGGCATTTTTACCCAGTTTCTCGGCTGCCAGACTAGAAGATATTACAAGTCTGATTTGAAAAGTTGCACGTGTGCATAATTGGCAAGCAGATTACTAGCAGTAGTCGAATGGTCTTCCTAATTTCAGGTACTTCGTGCGTTGTTATCGACGTCGTCATTGGTGTGCCCAATCTAAACATTGTTCTTTCTTTTTGATATAATACTAATCGGTAGCTCTCCTATCTGGTTCGTTAAAAAAATAACTTAAATATGTCAATGAAATGTGTCTCACCTCCAAATTAGGCTATTTGGGCTGAAAATGAGAGCTGGACTAACTGGCTGTGCATTGAACAAGGTGGTTGCTTCATCAACCGTTGGTCGAGCAATGGACGACATCCTGGAGGGGAAAGTCTTCCGTGTTAGCCTGTTCGTTTGGTGGTGGGCGATGCTGATGACGATGTTGATTTGTTATGAGAGAAAAGTCTTGTTGGTACGGTTGCTGGTGACTGGGTTTGTTCGAGAGAAAAGATCTTCTTTGGTGGTGGTGATAACCCAAACGAACAGGGTAACCACGTTGAGCCGGCTACCACCAGGGTATGCTTACCATTCCATTTATTACTCGACACTAGTGGCAAAGCCAGAGAATATAGAAAAGGAAAACATGATACTTAAGGAAAATGATAACACACGCTATGTAGACCAATTCACAGGGCATTCATATATGGCATCTACATCCAGTCAGACCTTATTAACACGAAATTGCATTTGAAGATGTTACATCAAAATTAAAGAATAAATTAATAGTTATTGCGTTGTACTCTGGAAAATAGAAAATATAAATGGACGAACGGCAAAATGTGCAAAGATCAAATAAGAGACTAGTATGCAAGTTCATCATACGTTCGCCTCGAGTCCTCGACATGCTTCGGACCTCGACAATAATGTGCCTAGACAAATTAATAAAAATATATAGTTCTTATTTTTCATACCCTTTAGTCTACTAGCTTGAGAACATGAAGAAAGGATTTCTGGAGACCGAAAAATGCGATTAGTTCAAGTACAACTTTGCGAATTTCTTCTCGACGAGTTTATTAACCGAATCAAAGAGTTTCTATCAAAATGGAGCAACTCTACGAGTCAATAAGGAAAAGGACTTGGACTTCGATTATTTGGACGCGGACGGAGACTCCAACTCTATGAATATTTGATTTCATGTATATATTTTTCGTATTTCTGTATGCATAGTATCTTTATGTCTATCCGTGAGAAAGAAGTGCGTGATTGGTTGGTACCAAATATGCCAAATCAAAATTTTAGACATTTTAAATTTTGATTCCTAATTTAAAATCTTGACCAATTTTGACAATTTAAATGAAATAAGGTGCAGAAGATGAATCTTTTTTAACTTTCCACTCATTTAGATTTAGATTGTTGAAATCGGTTAAGATTTTTAATTGTTGGCCAAAACTTAAAATGACCAAACTTTTGGTTTGGCACATTTGGTGCCAACCAATCGGACCCGAAATGCAAGAGATCAATTTGACCTTCCTTCCTGCTAAGATAAAATATGGCTACACTGTAGCCGGAGCAGACAGATGTTCGGCGGATGCGGCCCTGCGCGGCATGGTCGGCTCCGTTGCCGGCACTTGCCCGCCACCTCGGCGCCCTTCTCGTAGCTTCGGCCACCGCAACAAAAGCGAAGTATAAGTAGCGCTTGGTGTTAGTAGGCTCACAACTGCTGCGCCCAACACACACGGCGGACACCAATCTAACGCGTCGCCGCAACAGTGTACGCCCTCGCCGCCGCCCGTTGCCCTGCTGCTACCCTACCGCCGGCCCCGCACGGCATGTCGACCAACAACACAAACGCCGGCTCCCCGGCCACCTCCCGGGTACGCATATCTCTCAGTTAATTAGCTTGTTGATTGCTGTACTTCATCGTTTGGCGATGGAATGATCTGCTGCTGATCTTGATCTTAGTTTGTGACATTGTAGGACGCTGCTGCTGATGGAGCGAACAAGCAGCAGCAGGACACGGTGAAGAAGACGGTGCAGACGGTGGAGGTGCGGTCGTCGGCGGGGCAGCCCGACGAGGAGGGCGTGCTCAAGCCCGTCAAGGTGGTGCACGAGATCCCCGCCAAGGACGCCAAGGAGAACGCCAGCGTCAAGCAGGACTAGCTGTCTCTCGCTTCGCCCAACTTGGGTCGCGCTGTTGCTGCAAGCCGCTGTGGTGGCCTGGTGGCCATAGATGTTCAGAGATCCTAGGATCACTATCCTAGTGACTTAATTAGTACCCCGTTCATTTCTCTTCAAAGTTTTCTATCATCCCTTCACACTCAGTCACATCTTATCTCACAAAAACACTATTTCAGAACTATTGGTATACCACTTTTCACTCTTTTTACTAAAGTGAACGGTATAGAACTTCTCAATCCCTTTTTACTAAAGTGAAGGGGGCAACCTCTGCTCGAGGACCAAAACGGAAGGTGGTAATCATAGATACGGTGGCAGGTTCAGCGGTGTCCAAACGGGCCCTCGAAGCTCAACTTATGATGGATTTATGCATGATGGTGCTAACGACAGGCACAACGGGAAAACCTGAGTTTGCCGTGCGTAAAAATCTTTGCCCTGCGTTTTCTTTACTGCCGTGCGTAAAAATCTTTGCCCTGCGTTTTCTTTCGGCCGCACGGCAAAGGGGATCTTTGCCGTGCGTCTTTTCCATAGCGCACGGCAAAAAAAACGCTCGCACGGCAAAAAAACGTTCGGTAAAAAATTTTTTGCCGTGCGTTTTTATATTAGCGCACAGTAAACAAATAGTTTGCCGTGTGTTTTTTGGTGGCGCACGGCAAACTTTTTTTTCCCGTTACGTCTGTTACCTTATACGTTGCCTTTGCCGTGCGCTATTGAAAGATGCACGACAAAGGTATTTTCAAAAAAATTGTTTTTTACACATCTTTTAATTTCTCCACTTCAAAAACATTATTTTGTACTATACATCAATGATATGCATGTCTCGATTAATTTACTATTTTTAACAATTATGTGTCACTTAAAGAATTTTTTGTCGTATATGTCGAATTTGAACTGCAAGTCCATAAAATAATGTAGTAAAGTTTGTGGAAAAATCATATCCATGTAATTGAATCATTTTTAAGACCTTACTCATGAAATTGGATGAAATTTTGAACATGTTGTTCGCGAATCATTAAAACCCACATGCGGTTGCAATGTTTTTTATTGTATAAAATGCAAATAAAGTTTTAAAATCATGAGATTCATCGAGTGCTCATGGTATCCTATGTGAAGCTTATGATAAATCATATAGAGTGTTTTGAGCAAGTTGTCATGGATGGTGTTTAGAAATCGAAAATCTCGAAGTTTGAGAGTATTGAGAGCCACTTGATTCATTTTGTAGCCGTAGTAAAATTCAAATTTTAATTTGAATTCAAAGTTTTTTATTTTGGCAATATACACATATATTGCCTCATTTAATTTATGGTAAATTTTCGGATCCATTGATAATTTTAATATATTAACCCTTATTATGAGATTGAAATGAAGAAAAATGAAAAAGGCCTTTGCTGTGCGTTTTCCATTTGGCGCACGGCCAAAGATATATGTTTGCCATGCGCGAAAGGAAACGCACGGCAAAGAAAGATATATGTTTGCCGTGCGTTTTACCACAGCGCACGACAAAGTATTTTCAAAAAAATGTTTTTGCACATCTTTTAATTTCTGCACTTCAAAAACATTATTTTGTACTATACATTTCAATCATATGCATGTCTCGATTAATTTACTATTTTTAACAATTATGTGTCACTTAAAGAATTTTTGTCATATATGTCAAATTTGAACTGCAAGTCCATAAAAATAATGTAGTATAGTTTGTGGAAAAATCATATCCATGTAATTGAATCATTTTTAAGACCTTACTCATGAAATTGGATGAAATTTTGAACATGTTGTTCGCGAATCATGAAAATCCACATGCGGTTGCAATGTTTTTTAATTGTATAAAATGCAAATAAAGTTTTAAAATCATGAGATTCGTCCGGGGCTCATGGTATCCTATGTGAAGCTTATGATAAATCATATAGAGTGCTTTGAGCAAGTTGTCATGGATGGTGTTTAGAAATCGAAAATCTCGCTAGAAGTTTGAGAGTGTTGAGAGCCACTTGATTCATTTTGTAGCTGTAAAATTCAAATTTTAATTTGAATTCAAAGTTTTTTATTTTAGCAATATACACCATATATTGCCTCATTTAATTTATGGTAAATTTTCGGATCCATTTGATAAGTTTGATACATTAACCCTTATTATGAGATTGAAATGAAGAAAAATGGAAAAGGCTTCGCCGTGCGTTTTCCATTTGGCGCACGGCAAAGATATATGTTTGCCGTGCGCGAAAGGAAACGCACGACAAAGATATATGTTTGCCGTGCGTTTTACCACACGGCGCACGGCAAAGTATTTTCAAAAAAAAATGTTTTTTGCACATCTTTTAATTTCTCCACCGCAAAAACATTATTTTGTACTATACATTTCAATCATATGCATGTCTCGATTAATTTACTATTTTTAACAATTATGTGTCACTTAAAGAATTTTTGTCGTATATGTCAAATTTTAACTACAAGTCCATAAAAATAAAGTAGTAAAGTTTGTGGAAAAATCATATCCATGTAATTGAATCATTTTTAAGACCTTACTCATGAAATTGGATGAAATTTTGAACATGTTGTTCGCGAATCATGAAAACCCACATGCGGTTGCAATGTTTTTTAATTCTATAAAATTCAAATAAAGTTTTAAAATCATGAGATTCGTCGAGGGCTCATGGTATACTATGTGAAGCTTATGATAAATCATATAGAGTGTTTTGAGCAAGTTGTCATGGATGGTGTTTAGAAACCGAAAATCTCGCTAGAAGTTTGAGAGTGTTGAGAGCAACTTGATTCATTTTGTAGCCGTAGTAAAATTCAAATAATTTGAATTCAAAGTTTTTTATTTGGCAATATACACCATATATTTCCTCATTTAATTTATGGTAAATTTTCGGATCCATTTGATAATTTTAATACATTAACCCTTATTATGAGATTGAAATGAAGAAAAATGGAAAAGGCCTTTGCCGTGCGTTTTCCATTTGGCGCACGGCAAAGATATATGTTTGCCGTGCGTTTTATTCTACGATGGACGGCAAAGACCCACCTAGCTGGCCCATATTCTAACGGCCCAAACAAATCCCTCAACCAGCGATCGGCCCACTTTCTCCGTCCGGCCCAAAATAACCCCATCCTCTGTAGACCGTTGATCTCGCGATCGAACGATCACAGTTCACTGTGAAATTTATATAAATACCCTCCCTCCCCCAAAACCCTACACACCTGGCCACCCCTCCCACCCGCGCGCGCGCGCGCGCCCCCCTATCCCGCCGCCACCGCCCCTCCACCCTCGCCGGGCGCCGCGCGCGCGGCCCGCCCCCTCACCCCGCCGCCGGGCCCCCCTCCCCCCTCACCCCGCCTCCTCCCCCCTCTCCCTCCCTCTCCAAATCCGACACGCGGGGGCCGGCCGCCGGCCTCCCTCCCTCTCCGGATCCGGCGCGCGGGGGCGGCGGTGTTGCTTGTGGCCGGCGCGTGGCGGCCTTCATCTTCGGCGAGATCCGAAGGAGCTCGTGGATCCGGCGCGGTGCTCGTGGATCCGGTGGTGCTCGTTGACCCACGGCGCATCCGGCGGCGCTCGCGGATCCGGTGTCCGGTGGGGCGAGGTGCGGCCACCCCGGGACCTCTCTTCGACTCCGGCTGCACCCTCCCCTTCTTTCCCGGCCGGATGCACACCTGGTGATGGCGTCGTGGCAGGCCGTCCTTCCTTCTCCTCCCTCGCAGTGGATGGCCTCTCTTCCTCTCCCTCGACGGCCGGCGCGGTGGTGCCTCCCTCGACGACCGGCGCGGTGGTGCCTCCCTCGACGACCGGCGCGGCATGTCCTGGTGTTGTGTGTTGGGGTGGTGGCATGTCCTGGTGGTGATCCTGGCGGCGGCGGCCTGGTGGCGAACCCGGCGGCGGTGGCCTGGTGGTGAATCCGGTGGCGGCAGCTTGGTGGTGGGCCCGGTTGCGGCGGCTCTCAGTTTTTTTTATTTTTTAAGAAATGTTTGCCGTGCGTGTGAATAGGGCGCACAGCAAACCGGACCTAACGTGCCTACCGTGACCGCGCCTGCCGTGAGCGTCTGTGAGCGTGCGGCCATTACCTTTTCTTTGCCCTGCGTTAGTAGAAACGCACGGCAAAGATTTTTCATCGTGCGGGGTTAGAGTAGGCGTGCGGCAATGCTACTTTACCGTGCAATAAGGTACCGTGTGCCCTTTGCCGTGCGCCTCGATAAAAAATACACGGCAAAGGCTTTGTCGTGCGTTTTCTATCCTTTGCCGTGCGTTCGAGGCGCACGGCAAACCCCAACTTTCCCGTAGTGAGGTGAAGAGAGAGACGAGGAGAAGTGGCACGAGCTGTCCGTCGATGCAGGTTTTAGTCTATACAAGATCGATCCCATCTTAGGATCTCAATCACTCATCGAAGTCTTCCCATAGACCAAATCATTTACATTATATTTGCTTTTAAGTTGACTAGGGGTTCAGACCCGTACTAACAATCTGTTTTCCGAGTAGTGCTTTCATGATGTCCACGTTCATTTTCAAGGTATGGCTTCCGTGTGCCCTACCAATTTACCTGCATGCAGTCGCCGCGCTGGTCACGCACGGGCATCAGCTGTCTCTTCTCTCTTCTCGGATCAGCCAGGCCTCCTGAACCGAGGGGTACGGTGGACGCCGCATTCCCAGCATCGTCCTCGCCTCCTGTTCCATAAATCCTGGAGATCCCTGTGGTCTGCACCGTAGCGTAGCCATCGCGTCCCCCAACTTGCGGCAATGCAGGCGTACAATGTAACACTCCCCAACTTGAGCCCGATTCAGGGAAGAGACGCAAGTTTTGGGTCCAAGTAGTGTGCTAAGTGCAATGGAAGAGTTCGGTGCCATCTGTCGAATTCAGCTTTTTCGTACCTATCATTACCTCTTGCATATTTATTTATTTACTAGTTAAGTGCCCATGCGTTGCTACGGGGCACATAGTACTATAATGACATATGTATAAACACAAGAAACATTTAGATATGAAACGTCAACTTCATTTATATCATAATTTAAGAACATATACTGCAGCCGTGATGATTGAAACATTAATATAATATTACATAAATCTCAAATAAAGATAAATAGTTACAACGCCATAATGTAAGAACATATATAATCATTTAATGTTTCCGGTGCACGAGAAACAAGATTACAAACAAACCTAGCACTGTTGTAGATTGGAACAAATCAAAAGAAGGCCTGATATTAAATAAGTATAGAATTCAGATAATTTATACAAGCATTGTGTATGAATTTGTACATGCACTTATAGAAATATTATAATCAACATGTTACACTAATATATATTATGTACATCCAATGAATAATATATGAACAAACATAACTATTTGTCTCTAGTTTGATTTCCGACTTTCTCTGTTACCTGAAATTCGGATGGAAACAACCAACGTTAATAACAAAGGACACAAACGTAAGGATGTAATAGTTGTGCAAAACATAAGATAATACCTTGTCATCAAGTGAGGACCTCTCTCGTAGACAATATTTTTATTATAAGTTGGAATAATTGTTTTCTTTTTTTCTCTTATCTTTCTTATCACCGGGTGGGATAGCAAGGATCTTAATGTTTGATCTAGCGGAAAGGCCCTAGATAGCGCAACATATAGCCGGTCATGGGAGAACACCGGTTCGTGCAAATACACACCAACATTGGGGATAGTCTCGCCTTGAGCCTTGTTTATTGTCATGGCGAAACCGAGTCTAATAGGGAACTGCTTCCTCTTGAACTTGAACGGGAACATATCGTCATCCGATGGGCATAACGAATCCGTGGTAGGAAGATTCGTTTTCCGGCATGGTCTCCAACCATAATTTCGGCATCAATGATATTTCTTTGGAACCTTCTAACCACCAGCCTGGTTCCATTACAAAGTCCAGTCGCAGGGTCGATGTTCCTTAGCAATATGACTGGGCACCCAACCTTGAGCTTTAACACATGTGGCGGGAGACCGCTAGGGTTTAAAATGTTGAGGAACTCAGATGGGTAGTAGTTGTGTGGATCATCCACCGCACTGTCAAAGTTGTGGTACACCACCTCATCCCCTTGGAAACAGCTTATCATCTTCATGTTAATCTTATCAACCGAGTCATTATTTGGCGATAATATCGCTCGTGAGGTGATATAGCTCTTGTTTGACATATTGTCATTGAGGGCAGGGAATATGGAATCAATTAGCATATCAAGATCACTGTCTTCCCCGGTGTGCGGTATGCATATTTCTTTAGGAAGGAGGATTTGACCATCAGCATTAGCCTCCTCAGTGCCTCCCCCGATACGTAGTAAGTATGCCGCAAACCATGGGTCGGCCTTTGCCCTCATGTTGCGCACCAATCTTAGATGTCGCATTGAACTCCAAAGGTGTGACATCTGTAGAGAGGCACCGACTACTTGTGCCCTTGATCCTTTTCGAACAACCGGGAGAACTTTCCTGAAGTCTCCACCAAACACAATAGTCTTTCCCCCAAATGGCACATCCCAACGGTCCATGAGATCACGAAGGCTGTAGTCTAGCGCCTCGACACCTTGCCTCCTCCTCATCATCACCTCATCCCAAATAATAAGGGATGCAATATGTAGCAGCTCACCGGTACCACTCTGTTTTGTGAAGGAACAACGGTCCCCATCTTCGAGGCTGAGAGGAACCCCAAAGCGCGAGTGGGTAGTTCTGCCACCAGGCATTATTGAGGCTGCAACACCAGAAGTTGCTGTTGCCACTGCAATTTTATTCTGACCACGTATAGTAGCGAGCAGGGCTCGTATAGATAAGTCTTTCCAAGGTGCCGCCAGTGTCCATCCACAAAGAACACACCACCACACTCACTATTAACAACGGACATAATCTCATTGTAGGCAACGTGTTGCTCCTCGTTAAGGGTTTTTGATAGTTACAAGTCTTCAATGCTCGCCTCAATGTTAGCCTCTTCAAAAATCTCTCTAGGAATATTGCTAGACGGATCATATGTGTCATCAATTTTAGGAAGTGGAAACTTTGTTATTTCCTTCCCCATGGATTCTAACTTCTTCCGAATTTCTATGAGGACCATCTCGCTCCACTTTGAAGCTAGACTGGTTGTTGCACCTATAGTCCTCTCATTGCATTCTTGTGGTTTTCCCGCAGATCAAACACATTACTTGGCTCACAAAATACCAAGATACTTGCAAAAAGCGTTCGTAGTTCAAATGGCATCATCCAATGAGTACCTTCGGTAAGACAATCATGCAATGTTTTGTCCGCTTCAATAAGGCCCCTTTTTTTCGGCAGCCTTCGCGAAAAGTCGGCAGGAGTGTGCCGTAAACCGTCCTTAGTTCGGTGAAGGAGGTTGCACCGGCCACATTTTGTAGAAGAACACGGAGGTAATAACGCTCCCCTTCACCGGATTGGCACCTACAACTCTTTCGACTGTCTTAAAGCCTTTTGTGCCCTCCGAATCCATATTTTGCCCCGTGAGTCCCACCTATAGTACCCGGAAAGTCCGGATACTATATACCACGGGCATGTTCAGATGTCCTGTTCTTTTCAAAGTAGGCTTTAAGCATCGACATTTCAACACCTGGACGATTAAGCACATGTCGAATACCCTCGCGCCGGCAAAATGACACCATGTGCATGCAAGGAAGATGGAGTTGCAAGGCAAACACCGAAGGGGACCTATCACTTAAATCAAAACCATATATCCTCCACAAGGCTTCTGGAGGAGTTATCCATCTAGCATCCCTATATAGTTTGATGTCATCAATGTTTCCTTCATTACCCTCCTTGGCAGCCTCTCTCACAACAACGGACGCATAGTCATGACCCTTGTGAATATACTTAAATAAATACTTGACGGACTTGATGCTTGCCACATGCCTCAACATTTATGTGGCAATTGAACGGACGGAGGAGGTACGGGTTGTAAGGCACAAACCATCCGTTGTCAAGGTCATGCCCACGAACCTTCTCTTTTCTACCATCGTCACGCCGTCTGTAAACCGGGTATGAATCCTTGCCCTGTAATGTGGCATCACAGAAAGGTCGTGGGTAATGGTTCTTGCATTCTTTACGGCCCTTTGTGCATGGGCAGTTGCGATTAAGTGATCCACAAGGGCCATGCATCATATGCTTTGTAACCATTTTATACAGTTATGGATATTTCTTCTTGTTTGGGAGCTCAGCTGAGATTAGAAGATCATACTGCTCTTGGCACTTGAGTTTATAGTTTCTTTCCATGATTAGCAAAAAATGTGCCTGTGGTAGTCCCCTCTTCTGAAACTCAACAACATACACATGTGCGCGAACCTTTCCAAGAATGTCCTTTTTTAGAAACTTTTCCTTAAGCTCTTCCAGTTTTTCCCTAAAGATGAGATCAATAAGGTCCGGACGGTCCTGTGCTGTTTGTCCAGGGTACAGCTCACGCGTGATCTCCCCCCACTTTGGATTACATGTCATGGTTAGGAAGATGTCTGGTTTCCCAAACCTTCGCACCAGTGCCATGGCATCCAAGTACTTACGCCTCATGTCCCTCGGGCCTCCAATAAACGACGAAGGCATCACCGTACGCTTTCCAACCATTTCAGTTCTCCCCTCATGTAACGCCCGTGTTTTTAGCTCCTAATAAATTACCTAATAAATCACGTGTGTTTTCAAAGCTTTCCGCTGAGCTCATTTACCCCCTTTCGAAACCCCGGTCACCTTCTCCCTCTCTCACCCTCGGCGCGTGTGCCGCGAATCCCGCCGACACCGCCCGCGCTCGGGTCGTCGCCCGTCGCGTGCCGCCCCGATCCGCGGTCGGCCACCATGCCGGGAATCCCGCGTACGCCGCAGTCCCGCCGGCCGGTCCACCTCGCCATCACCGCCGTCCCGAAAATCACGCTGACGTCCGGAAACCGGAAAACCCCGCAAATCCTTCCCCCTAATTTCCCTAACAATTTTCCTAATTTTCTAAACCTTTTCCTATTTATTTTCCTTTTCTTTTCCTATTTTCTTTTCCTTCTTCTTTTCTTCTTCTTGTTTTCTCCTTTCTTTTCCTTTCTCCTTCCTTCCTTTCTCTCCCCCTCCTTCTTCTTCCTTCGGTCGCTCCCCGCCGCGGACGTGCCTGGGCGCCAGACCGGCAGCGCACTCCCCCTCCGCACACCTTGGGCCCACGCCCCGGCCGGTCGCCGGCGCCGCGTGCCGGCGGCCCCGCGCGGCCCGAGGGGGACGCGCCGAGCCACGGCTCCCCCCACTGGGAACCGGCGACCGCCATTAAGGCGTGTTCGCCCGGACACGCCACCGCGTCGCCGCCCTCCCCCTCCGTGGCCACCTGCACAACAAGTCCCGTCCAACAGCGCCCGGTCTACCGCGAATCCCGGCCAAGGCCTCGCCGGTGAGTCAACACCGAGATATTTTTCCCCACTGCCATGGCCGAAGCTCCTAGAGCTCGGAGCTCGGCCGGGTTACCGCCTTACCCGCGCCTATAAATGGAGGCCGGCGGTTCCTCGCCTCACCCTGAACAACCACAAGTCGAGCCTTCCTCCCCTAAACACCGGAACACCGCCGCCCCCAAGCTCGCCTTCCAGTCCGCCGCCGCCGGGGATTCCGCCTCCGCGCGCCACCACCACCCAAGGAAGGTATGGGAATCGACCTCCCGTGAAGCCCCCGTCGTTTTGCCCCACTCCGTGGCCGCCGCCGACCCCCGTGGCTCCGCGCCCACCGCCGGCCGAGGCCACACCGGCCCTCCCCTATCTGGATCGGTAGGGAGGGGAGGAAGAAGAAAGGACATTTTGCCCATACCCCCCTGCCCTTTTCCCTTTTCCAGACCAAACCCCCTCTCCTATTCCCTCTCTCTCCCCTTTCTTTTATTTAGCCCCTACCCTTTAAGCCCACCAAAACCACCCAACCCTTTATAGATAGGCCCCTAGGCTATTTTAGTTAAACCCTCACCCTATCTAAATATTATAGTTAGGTCCTTTTCTTTTAAACTAAATCACTAACCGACCCTTAATTAACCCTAGACACCTCCTTTAATCCCATCATTTCATGCGCGATTTTAATCCAAATCGCGCCCAAACTTCCTCACACCTGTACCGGATATACCGCCACCCATCCTTCACCCAAAACCCCTACATAATATTTATTTCCCTATTTTATTTAATTACCTTCCTCGAGCTCAGCCGGAGAAATTGTGTGTACTTATATTGATTGCATGCTTGCATGTGTGTGCGCTATAGCCGACGAAGTAAACGGAGGAAGGTACCCCGAGCCAGAGTTTGGAGCCGACTACTGCGAGCAGGAGCCTGAGATCCCGAACACCGAGCCAGAACTCCCCGAAGACTTCGAAGATGGCAAGTTCAATCTCATCCTTTGATGCATGCTTTGGTCCTAGTTTTATAAACACAACCCTATACCCGTTTTATAAATTGCATATTGTTTTACTGCGAAAACATGGTAGGATAGCCACCCTTGATTGCTATGATTGAACCTTGGTTTGGCCTAAATGATTGCTTTAAAAATGTGTGAGTGCTTTAAAAATGGAAATGGGATATGTTTGGAAAATGAGTAAAGAACTGGGTAGACGGGATGGACGTGTGTGTCAGGAGTATGGGTGAGCTCGTACCTGTGTGGTTGAGCGTGTTGGGAGTTGTCCATCTTGTCGCTTAAGGACCGGGTTGCGTGACATCTCACCGACCCAAATCATCGTACAACCACTCGACCGTTGATGTGGCAACGGCTTAGCATAAACCCCACTAGTTAAACTACTTGCCATCCGGTGTGCGGGTGAGCGGTGGGAGACCAAGGAGTAGGGGTACGCTCTGTGTGAGGTACGCCCTGGTTATGTGGGATAACCCCTTGGTTGCTTCCGTGGTGGCTCGTAGAGTTAGCTAAGGTGGGTAATGGCTTTGATAGGATCTGCATCGGCATTGAGGTGTCCGTGTGACGGTACCCTACTTGTGGGTAAAGATTTACAACCTCTGCAGAGTGTAAAATCTATTCGAATTCGAATAGCCGTGTCCACGGTATTGGATGAGTCACGGTGTGGTCACAACAACTAGTGTTTGGGTTTGGGATGTTTTATGGTATGAATTGTTTTTCAGGTGAAGTGTGTGGTTGTGTGCCTGGGCTACTGCGGACGGGGAGTTCGATAGTTCCACAGTGTTTTTTTCTAAAACAACGGAGTCACTTTGGTTATAAAACTGGTTTGCGAAAACCTTTTTTTTGAGAATGAACCCCTACACGAGTAAATGAGTTTGCAAATAAACCTTAACCTGTTCCTTGTTATTTATATCATGTGCATGATCTGCTTATAAGCCCCTCCGTGGGTGGGGTTGGACTTGTTGAGTACGTATGTGCTCACCCTTGTTTAACTAACTCGTTTTTCGCAGGAGGATCCCGATTACATTCCCGAAGACGTCGAGTAGGTCGCCGCCCTACACCCAACCGTGCTCGTGTACCCGTGGCCTCCACGAGAGCTTCCATGGTGTTGTACTCGATGAGGCTTTGGAAGCCTTTGCTATCGTAGTGTGGTCATTAGTGTTTGTGTTGTTTCTTGTAGCGTTGGCACTTCCGTGCCCTCTGTGTCGTCGTGATGTAAAAGACTGATCCACCTGTTGTAATAAATGTGTTACCAGCCTCCTGGGACTGGTATTTGTGTCACATTTGGTCACCTTTGATGAGGGGACGCTTCACCTCACCAGCATGCAGGCTATCAACCAATCCTTTGTAGAGGTCAGCCCTGATCTCTTTTTGATGATTGTGTATGTAATCCAACCGAGAACTCTCAATTTTGATGTACGTGTCCACAGAAATTGTTGGAAAAGGCGCTGGCCATAAATAATGGGATTGAAGATTCCCGGTCGTACCTGAAACTTATAACAGTAGTAGTCACGCACAGAAACACATAAGTTTCCTGGAGATTCTGCAAAAGTAACATGTTATTAGAGTTATTTCTATGACAACTTGGTTCCGTATACATGAAAAGTATAAGGAGACAAAGAAACTTGTTTCTTCTTCCTCAGTATTACTACGAGCCTTACGCAGGGCACGAGCCGTGTTGACGTCCTCCATAGTAACACCTTTCTTTGGGATATCCATATGCCATCCAAGCTCACCCTTAGGGAAGAATAATGGATATGAAAGAGCATCGTAGCACCCATGGTATGATCGGATGCCATGCCTGCTCCTATCTTTTCCATGGAGAACAACACTATTTTGAAATTGGCCCAGAGTTCACTACCCTCGATCCAAACAACGACCACCTCCTTAGCGATCGGCTCATTGTATGTCCTTTGGTCTAATCGTTGATCAAGATTAAGTTCGAGACAATAGTCATCCAATTGTCCACCGCCCCATACTTCTCAAATGTTGTGAGTACGGGTTGTGACGAAGGATGGCCACCAATTTGTCTATAACTTCTTTATCTTTTTGGTACTTCTCTTCACGACACCTTCGGTAACGATACTCAAGGCTCGGATCATCATCATAAAAGTAAAGCTCAAGCTACCTAGGCTCCAAGCCCTCCTCTCTCCCAAATGACCTTATGTTGTGATACATCATGCCATGTGCACGGAAGGTATATATGTCGGTGTTCCTCATGTTAGCGGTAGCACCATCTAGACGACAATAGACGGGAAGTGAAAGAGAAGTGGACATTGAAAAACCTAATATTGCTACGAAGTGCCTAGCATCTTCATCGAGCTCGTATAAAGCCTTATGAGCTGGTCCGGTATCATCGGTTCATTCAGCTCGATCTTCCTGTTGCGGCAACGGAACCCGGGTGGTTCTTTCGGAAACCTCTTCACATGACAAGTGGTGGCAATTAGGGACATGTTTTAACATGTGTGTCTCCGTAGGCATGTTACTTGTACACCTTTTCATACGGGTCGGGTTCTTCGGGGATAGAAGTCGTGTCATCCTCGGGAGTATCACTTTAGACATCATCATCATATGATTCCTCTAATGAAATGACATGATCAAACAAAAAAGGTTAGATAACGTAGTGGATGTTTAGGAAGGTATTTGGTTCGGACAAATACCTTGCCCCGCAAATAGGTATCCCTCGTCTTCTTCCTCACCATCTTCAAATAGGTCACCCTCGTCATCGTCTGTGATCACCACATTGCCATATGACATTATAGTTTGGGTAACAATAAAGGAAAGAAAACATAGTAAAGAATGTTAAAAGTTGTGAGCATCACCGATCTCATCAAATAATGGTTGTTCAGGCGCAGATGATGCATTTTGATTGCTTGGTCCTGCGTTTTCTACATTTTGATTACTTGGCCCAGTGTTTTCTGTCAACCATATAATGGAAAAGTAAGATAAAGGAGTAGATGTTCAGAAAGCTATTCGGTATTTTTTACAAATACCTTGGCCAGCAAACATGCATGCCTCGTCCTCTTCCTCATCATCCTCAAATATGTTGCACTCATCATCTTTTGTGATCGTCACCATGCCATCGGCTATTATAGCCGGGTAAAAATAAAGGAAAGAAAATGTCGTAAATAATTTTAAAAGTAATTCAACTTACCGGTGTTATCAAATAATGGTTTTTTCCTTGGTCTAGCTTGTTCCGTTAATCACATAATGGACATGCATGGTTGAGATAGGAATAAAGTTGTTTCATGAGAAGGAATGAGAAAAGTGAGGCCATGTTATTTACCGTTGTTTGTCACGGTTGATTGTGGTAAGGGTGTATTTTCATCCGCATGTTCTCCACTCATATGATCGGGAAATATATCACCGCAATCATCCTTATCATGATCATCATCATTAGTCTCATTTGTAGCTTGCAGGAAATGAATAGGTGTTGCTGTTGATTCTGGGATATCCCACTCACTGGGGCTTGTTGTGGGGCCATGAGGACCAGATGAGTTTGCAGTGGGCAACTCTGTCGTTGGATTGAAGAGTGGATTCTCCATTGCAATGGACTCACTATTTAAGGTATGCTTATGTGCCTCCCTAGAGCGTCTTGTAGTCGCTTTCATCACCTTTTTACGGGATGGAGCTTGATTGTAAAGCCTTTGTTGCTTGCTTCTTTGTTCCCGTTGGTCAGGTGTCACGTTTTCATATGCCATCCTCTTCCTTGCACGAGCAGCGATAACATGGTTCTGTCTGTCACGTGAATTGTTGGTGCACTGTGACTGTAGTTCTTGATTAATTATACTACGAGTATTAATTACATCACCACCTACATAGTTGTGTTTTAGTGAAAACAATAGCAATATAACAAGAACACACCAGATATGCTCAATGATACTCCAATTGTATTTTAAGCTAATCATTGATTCACCAACCCAAAAATAATAGTCATTCATGCCACATTAGCTACAGTCAAATTACCTGATAACTGATTAGATATATCATCAACATTGTTTGCATGGAATGAATCATTCCTATGAAACCAATCATCTGTTTCATTAGGATCCACATTTTCCTTGTTTGGTGTGTCCTGGTCATCTACCAATTGATATAGCACATATGAGAAACATCAATAGCAATATTTATATTATAATTAACCAACATTCTATTAAGCAACCATTGTTAGCTTCGACATGTAGTCGTTGCTCCCTTGTTCTTTTATATGCTTCTCGTCGTTTTCTATTTCTTTCATCCTTCTTCTCTTGAGACATGTGGAGCCACCGAGCCTTGTCTTTTTCTATCTTACGTTCTCTAGCATGGTTTCCCGTATCATCGTTGCCTGTAGTATTTCATCCATATATATACTGTAATTACCATTAATATTGTAAGCACGCTAAATCAATAACATAATGTCCCATGTCTTATTGTTTTTACCTCCATTAGTAGTATTAGTCTTGTCACCCAATGGTGTACGGCAGCCAAAATTTTCCATTGACTCAACCCTCAATAGTCTGCATGTATTGTATCCTTTATAGTAGAGAATTATCTAGAGTCAAACGGCAACAATTATAGTTAGTAAGCTGAAAAAAGCTGAAAAGAACTAAAGATAACATATAATCTCTCATGACATATCCTACAACTAAAAAAAGGTATATCCTCCTTGTTCTAGTGACATACGAAATTTGCAAAGATTAGGAGAAAAGGCCATTGTTCATGACTACCTAAAGATTGTGTGTAGAGAAACAAGAAAGTGATAGGTCAGTCCATTGTTTATGACTACCTGATGATTGTGTGTAGAGAAACAAGAAGAAAGTGATAGATCAACTTTGAAGTTTGACCAGTGTGTACCTAGAATTTGATGCTAATCTGAAAATGAGAGGAGCGGGTGCAAACAGGCTGAGGCCCCGCCGACGTCGGTATGAGCGGAAGCAAAGCCTAAGATTCATGTATAAAGTTACTCTTCTATTCTATAATGCATACTATTGATTCATGTACAGTCACTCTACCATGTACTTTCTCGTGACTATTGTGCTAAAATAGTAAAAGTTCCACATAAGACCATAGCAATCGCAATGAAATAAATATGCATATAATCTGCCATTGTGGCCAGAACTCCATAACAACGAGTGGCTGATTTGAATTCTCCAATAAATTGATTGGTTGTGAATACTCAAATGAAATCAGTTTAGAAAGTACATTTCGCCAACATGCTCCTGTGAAGACTGCATATGAAAAATTAGTACCTTCTGCTAGCATACATATGTTTAGAAGCAGTTCTCTGCAAGCCAATATGGCATCTGTGAAAGTACTTAGCACCATGCATTGCTTTGTGTCAAGTTATCCTAGTTTAAAATAGAGATTATATTTTCCATTTAGAAAACAGGTCAGAGAAGAAAAATTCAGAAATGATGTGCTGCCAAAACTCGGCTGTTATTTATCTAACAATTTGATGACTGGAGTGGACATCACGACTGACAAAACTGTGCACCACGAGCAAATCACCAACCTTGTTTAACTGGAGTGGACATCACGACTGATAGGCAAGAGTTGAAGTGATGACCTTTTATCATCCAGTTCTCACTATTTTCAAGTTTCTTCGATGGGCCAGTTTTGAAACACAATGGTGCAATTTCTGCTGCAATTTCTCTCTACTTTTGTAGTTTACTGACCCTGAAAAATAAAACTATTAACTTATTCAGATTTTGGACATAGGAAATAGCATGACAAAAACAATACACAGCTCCTCCAGTCCTTATGGTCTAATAATATGCTTAAACATCAAAGATATGTGGAAAAGCATCATACCACAAATCATTAGAGGTATATAAACAAAATAAGATATGGGTGGCTGCTGAGACCTGAACACAATAGAGGGATATACCTTCTTTTTCCTTGTCAGTTATCTTCTGCCTAAGATGCTAGTTCCAGCAAATAAAACAGGAACTGCTCCTCTGCCTCCACCCCCTCCATCTTAAAAGGCATAAAACAACAAATCTACTGTGAACTTCTCAGCAACACATTTTTTGTTCAATGGATCCAAAAACAGGAACTGGTGCCTTTAACTATCATGGTGCCATTGGCTACTGTTCAGTATCATATCAGAAAACTTAGAGCAGTCATTTTACATAACACCTTTCAAAAAAATAGATGAATATTAACTGGTTGATGGCCTAATGCTGGACCATAGGAATATATTGTTCTGCGCATTCCACATGAACTTAGTAAAGAAAGAAATTCGGATCGAGACCTTAGAAAGAAATAATACAATCAGTGAACTATGAAACATCTCTCATATATAAAACCGATATGCCAGAACAATGCTGGTTTATTGTGATCAATTAGCACAAGTAACTGATTTATGCCAGTGTTGCAAGCTAACTTAAAGATTGACAAAATCTAAGAAACATTAGAAGGAACATGTTATATTTTTTTAATCAGTCAAGCAACACAGCCACCAACATCCTCATTGCAGCATGCATCTGTAATTGAATATACAAAACTAAGATACCATTAATCTTATAATGCACATTTCGTCTTTTTATTGCCCATGCATAGATTTAGGAGCTTAAAATTGAGAGATGTTCACCTATTGTTTCTTGAGTTAATCAAATCGCATCCTTTGGTCCTTCCCTTTAATAGGTAAGAAACATCAAAATGCACGGTACAATTCCTAAAAGAGAAGCGCTGCAAATTGGCCAAAAGCAGACAAGGAGGACAGAGATGGTGCAGGAGCGAACCTGAACCGGAGGATTGCCTGCCCAGAGAAGTATTATGTGAAAAAATAGAAATATTAGGAACCCGCATACCCAAAATGACATCAATTTTTATCACGTCAAATATTTACTTGTACCAACTCAAATTAATTTAGGAATCCTTTGTAATAACCTTGGAATGAGTAGTAACATGGGTAACATTATCTTGGATACTCTTTATCTCAACTTACAAAAGAATAATCATTATCTTGGATGGTCTTCATCTCAAACTTGCAAAAGAATAATCACGTGACCAAACAATATATGACAGTTACTAAAGCTATGTATGACAGGCAGGGCTCGATGAACTTGTACTGCTCTATAGCTGACCTCCAGTCCAACTTGGTGTTTGGCTATGCAAATTGTTTCTAACAGTTTGGCTACAGAGCAGTAAGCAGTACAAGTTAATTGAAACAATTAGCGAAATAATACCTATATTTCCCATCAGAGAAAGCACTGCCACATATATGAACAGTAAAACATGAGGAATTGTCCTAAACCAACATTATGCATGGGAATTTGTCCTAAACAAACATTATAGGATATTTCTCCAGTTACACATAGCTTGAGTTCTAAATGATTTTTTGCCTTTGGCCTAGGAGATTCACCTAGGATTTCTTTCCTTTTTTCTCTCTGTTTCGTGTAAATTGTGAAATTGATACTTAGCGGCTTAACACAGAGTCACAGATCCAGGGCCAGAGAAGTTTTGTAATTCTGAGTCCCTTGGTAGGGCTAAGGTGCTCTCTGTTTAGTGACACGGCCCTCCCTGTAATTCGTGGTGCCATCTGTATGTTTCTGTTAGCCCTTCACTTCACCTTCACCTCCTCTCTCATATTCTTAGATTCCTAGCTACCATTTTCTGAGTAACATATATTTTGTCAGCATGAACTGTTATTATATGATTAATTCTTTTGTAGACATGAAGTGATTATGAAATGAGTTACACTTTATAGTTTGTTTTGAGTTTCAATGACACTTTTACCATTCTGGCATGCATGATCATTGCAAATTGGTGGATGTTAATTTCATGTATTTATGAATGCTACGGCAACTGATGCAGTTTTATTTCCTGTATGGCAGAATTTGAAAGGGCTTGGTTTGCTGGCTCACCGAGGAGCTTGTTGTCACCGGGCGGGCATTCTGTTGAACATGGCACGAGCGATGGGGAAGAAGGCAGCAGCAGCTCGCGATTCAGGCAAAGGATCGAACAGGTTGAAGGCAACAGGTAGGAGAGACTGCAGCTTGGCTTTGAGCACTGCAGCGGGGCACGACATGCAAGAGAAAGAACGCGGCGCGAAGGCCGGCCTCAAAGACATGAAAGATGGCAGCTTGGCCATCGGGCAAGCACAACGCGTTCACAGGCCAGGGGAGGTTCACGCGGATGAGCTCACCGCGTCAACAGAAAAGGGCGAAATCGAAGCTCGTCGCGGCAGTTCTGTCGAGGTCGTCCTCCAGCACGAGGTGGCCGACGTCGTTGCTTGCCTGCTTCCTCCAGCCCCCCTTCTCCTTCCTCCAACTCCTCTTCTTCTTCCTCTCCCTCTCTGCGTCGATCGAAAAAAGGGGCGCGTAGGCGGATCGATCCGGCCGGGAGTCACGTCGTCGCGATGCGGGCCGCGGGGATTGGAGCTAGGAGGGAAAATGGAATGCTGCGGGGGCAATGAGCAGGGTCTCCTGAGCTGCGCGTGCCGCGGGGGCGTAGTGGGCATGGTGCGAGGGGGTGGTGGTTGCCGCGCGAGGGAGATGGCCGTGGTTGCCGGTTCCGCGTGGGGGATGCAGGGACCGGAGCCGGGCGGTCCGACGACGATAACATTTCCTTCTTTCTAGTTGTAGGATTTTGAAAAAGAATCCTCTCTCGCTCGCATGTTCTTGTACATCAACAGAATCGGCTTGCTCGCTTCTCTCAAGTTTCGCATTATTCATATCTGACATTTCACGACCATTTCTTGATTCACTCGAGAGAATGAAGTACTAAAGGGTGAGTCCAACAAGGACGTGCAAACTCAAAAATGTCCAGCGCACAGCGCTTTTGCATTGAAAATCAGCCTCCAACAGGCAACGCAAATGAGATCGCCACCAAGGCAATTTTTCCTCTCTTTCTTCCTCCTATGTCCGGCGACTCGGGCGTGGCCCCCCTCCTCAACTCCGGCGGGCGCAACCCCTTCCCTTGCTCGACGGCCGGCGGCCAGCACTGCTAGGGCGCAGGCAAGCTCGCCGGGGCGCCTGCTTCCCCTTTCTTCCTCCTCTGTCCGGCGACTCCCTTCTTCCCCTGCACGACTGTCTGGCGTGCAGGCGTTGCCCCCCTCCTCACCTACGGCGGGCGCAGCCCCTTCCCTTGCGCGACGGCGGCGGCGGCCGACCGCTAGGGCGCGGGCAAGCTCGCCACCGGCCTCGCCGGGCGCCTCGCGAGCTCCGCCGTCGGGCCTCTCCCGTACGCGGGCGAGCTCCGCCGTCGGGCCTCTCCGGTGCGCGGGCGAGCTCTGTTGCCGCGACCCCGCGAGCACTGCCCCCAAGCGCCACCTCACTGCCGCCCTTCGCCTCCCTGCTCATGGTTCTGACCTCTTCCGCACTAGAGATCCACCGGTCTCTTTCTCTTCCGGCATAGGTAGGGGCCCCTCCAGACGCCGCACCACAACCTCGCCACCGCCCCCCCCCCCCGCCGCCGTGGATGGGCGGCGGAGGATTCCTCGGTGTCGTGGCACCCAACTCCTCCGATTCGAGCTCCGCCGGCGAAGCCGGCTCCTCCCCCGGCGGGCGCGGATCGGGCCGGGCCGGCGCCTCTCACTCGGGCTTCCTCCTCCCCCACGCGGCGCGCACCGCCGCCCCTCCTCCCCGCATTTTTTTTGCATCGTGGCTTATGTTTCGTGTCGTGCACTCCGTGCCGCCGTGCCTCGCCGTACCGTGCCATGGGCCGGGCCTTCGCCCCATGACACGACACATGGGGGCGTTTACCCGTGTCGTGCCGCCCGTGCCGCCCATGGGCCACGGTGCACGCGTGCGAGCTCGGCGGGCGGCCGTGGAAGGAGAGGGAGCGCGTCACGCCGCCGTGCCGCTTCGGGCGTCGTCGGCTCCTCCATCCCTACTTGGCCGCACACCGCCACGCGGTCCGGTCGAGGATGGGCTCACCGAGGGCGGAGGTGGGCGGTGATGGCCGGAATCGGAGGTGCCGCCGCCCCGCCGCACGAGAGCCATCCTTGCCGCGGTCCGCCTCGGACGTGGGGGAGAGGAGAGGAGAGGAGCGGCCGGCCCCGTCGTGCTCCACGGGCCGCCGGAGCCACCCCCGCCGCCGGCGCTCGAGTAGAGGAGGAGGCACCGCATGGCGAGGCGGAGGAGATGGGGGCGGCGTGCGGGGAGAGGAGAGGAGGCGAGGCGGAGGAGATGCGGTGGCGTGCGGGGAGAGGAGAGGAGGCGAGGCGAGAGAAGATGCGGGCGGAGGCGAAGGAGATGCGGCGACTCGCGGGAGGAGGAGGCGAGGCGAGGGGCGCGGGGAGAGGAGGCGAGGCGAGGCGAGCGGTCGCGGTGGGGATGCGAGGAGAGGAGGCGAGGTGTGGCCGTGCCGCCGTGTCGTGCCAAGGCCGTGTCATGGGCCGGGCCGGCGGCCCTTGGCCCGCACGGCCCTTCGTGCCGTGCCGGCACGAGCACGCCGTCGGCCGTGCCGTGCCACCCATGGGCCGTGCCAAAAGGCCGTGTCGTGGGCCATGCCACCGGCCCATGGGCCGTTTGTACACCTATACTTTATCCGTTGGATACACAAAGTTTTTGCCTCTCCGGGCTCTACTGTTCATGCGAGGCCAATTGCAATTTGCTTTGAAATTTTGCGAGGCCTCGTTGGACTCAGTCTGAATACTAGTCGGGTCCTGATGTACTTTGGTTGGATTGGACTTGGCATTTCTGGCCGATTTCTCTTTCAGCCCCGACTACCACACTAGAAGCAGGTGAGACTTGAAGCTGATAGGTCCGTCCACTCACAGTCCCAGCGCCATGGCGTTGTCGTGGCCACGTCGCTAGTCACCAACCAAGAGAAGATCCCAGCCTTTTTCCTCCCTGTATTGGCTGTCGTCGGCTCCGCTCCTCTCGCCCCCTAGGATCCGGTCGTGAATCCACTTCTAGGTATCCAACCATCCTCTAACTCTACACACAATTGCCATCCATAATTGTTAGGTTTTGTTTTCAACTTATGCGTGCTTAGCCAACATGGAGTTTGATTCGACGCAATTGACTCCTGAACCGCAACGACTCTGATGCCATTTGTCGGAGATCACCGGAGTAGCGTTGTCTTCTTCAGCGTCAGCAAGCTCCCGCTCGAAATTGCAAACACACGCACTCACGCGAACACCCCTGAAACACGAGACATAGATTGTGCTACAAAAACTTGGCATCATTTTCGACTCTTGTTCATTGCTTATAAAGGGAAACAACTGATTGCAAGTCGTGGCCTCAACCTCCGGTATGCATAGCATGCACTCCTCAACGTGCACCATCGCACACGCCTCCATCATGACGCATGTTGAAGTATATCAAGACAACCTCACCCTTAAATATTTCTTGGCGAAGAGATCTCATAGGTTGCAAGTTAACAACATGGAACAATTTGGTTGCACGTCTTGCTAACATTGTGTTAAGTCAGGAATCTAATGAGTTTCGATGGAACCATTACTTGGCAATGATTCGTAGTGATATCCCTAACCTAAACAAGCGTCTGTGGAAATTAAAAGCCCCTTTGAAAATAAAGATCTTTATGTGGTAGTTGCAAAGAGGAGTAATTCTAACAAAAGATAATTTAGCAAAGCGCAGTTGGCAAGGAAGCAAAGTTTGTTGTTTCTGCCACAAAGATGAAACAATTCAACACCTTTTCTTTGACTGTCGTTTTGCTCGGCAAGTATGGTCTATTATTCATGTGGCTTTAGGCTTGTCTCAACCTCGTAGTGTGTCTAATATGTTTGGGAGTTGGCTATGGGGTCTTGAAAAGATTTGAAACCGCTAATTGTGCTAGGAGCAGCGGCTACATGCTGGTCGTTGTGATTATGAAGAAATAATACCATCTTCAGGAACAAACATAACACTTTTCCACTGCAGGTTATCTACTCGATTATACACTTGCTCCGTACATGGGCTATATTACAGAAGTCAACCTCACAGAATTTGGTTGTTGCGGCATCATTATATTCTAGTCTTCGAATTGATTTTCATTAATATGTTTTGGGTTTCTCTCATCTTCTTAGACTGAGTGCATCACACTATGCAGAGGTCGGGAGTATTTCAAGACATTGTATCAACTCGATGTAATGACCTTAAAATTTAATAAAAAGCTTCCTTTATTGAAAAATATCAAGGCAACCTTCTAGAATATTCTCCATCATGGGAGAAGAAGATATTTACCATGGAGTTCTCTAGATTAGGTAATAAAATAAATTAGCAAATATGTAATATGTAGGAACTATCTAGAAAGGGGACACTGGTCTCAACCTCATGATCCCCTTGGCCTATAAATAGAACCCCCTCTATTGCCATGCCATCAAACCCATGAGCATGGTAGATGAGTGGAGCATAAGGTGAGTGCTAGGCTAGTCACTAAAGAGAGATTGTTGTATACTCTTATGTAATATTGTTGTGTTGTAATAAAGTTCCGTTCTTATAAGTGTTAGTCTCCGGTTGGGCCATATAGTTTTGAAGTACTTAGTGCATAAGTTGTGATCCGTTGAAGGTTGGCTCTGTCACCCGGGATCACAAGTGTTTGGACTTCATTTGTTGGTAGGCTCTGCCACCCGTTGACGGTGAATTTCCGTCAACCTAGAGTACTTGTTATACATTGGTTTCGATTATGATTTGCAACTAACCCGCCACTAGGCATACTAATGATATAACAAGTTCACACTTGCATGTCGATTTTGGAGTTTGTTGTTTACGCAGAAATCTACGCTAATGAGGAGACTTTCGGGATAAGTTCACCAAGCACTTTGGAAGAAGATCATGAAGCCCGACAAGAGTCAAGACACGCGATGAACATGACTCCAAATGACCCGAGGACCGAAGCGTCAACGTGCAAATCTTCGGGGACTCAACCGAAAACGGCGAAGCTTGCATAGTAAGGATTCAAGCCTTAACCGTGAAGGAAACGACGTCAAAGGCCCACATGCAAGTGCACACGAATAAGGGATCACGCGAGAAGCAACCGGGGAGGAAACCGGGGCCGAACCGGCCGAAATGGGCACGGGCCGACCGGCCCAGCCCCATTCGGGGGTCGGTTCGGTGCCCCCTTTGCCCCGTGTGTTCGTCTATTTATTGCCTCCGCCGCCGTCGGCCGCCACATCGAACAAATCATCCTACCGACGCCAATCACCGGAAAACCGCCACCGCAAGATTAGGGAGAGAGTTAGATGAGCTCGTCGCAAGGATCAACACCCCGGAGAGAAGGAAGCAAGAGGAGGACTCCAAGCCGCCGGCCTAGGGGTGTTCCCAAGCTCCATCGCCGCCATCTTCATCGACGACGTTCTCCGGAGTCTCCATCACCCCTATGTGCTTCAATCCGTGTAAGATGATGGGGTAATGTCTCCGTTCATCCCTAGGATTAGATGGATACATGCTATGTGATCGCTACTTGATTCATGGTTTAAATCTATTGTTTTCATGTTGATGATGCTTTGATGATTAAGGTAGGCCACCGTGTTTTTCGGGCGTATGATATCCGCTACTCCCATGGATTCCATCAACATACCGTGTCCATCATAGGTCTAGTCACGAATACCTTCGCATAGTGATAGTACGAGAGGAGGGAAAGGGCGAAACCGTGGTCACAACCCCCAGGTAGATTGGTTTACCGCTTTCGTGTAGTGATGCATACCATGTTATCCTAGATCCTAGGGAGGGAACGCTTATCTTTCTTACTCACTCTCTTGTGTTCACCCTTTACCATCTAGTTTAACCCTAGATTTGTTTGATCAACTTAACTTAGATTAACTTAGGTTAGATTGTCTTTACTTTTAGATTAATACTCTCTTTAAAGGTTTCCTTAGTCAACAAGATTAGTACTTGGTTAAGCGCTAGTAATCCCCTTGCTTCGCGGATTGACAAGAACCTTGGGAATCCCGTGGTGAAAAAGGTGTAGGTCCGTGCGCTTGCGGATCGTAGGTGGATACGAGTTTTATCCGTCAACACCACCCGGAGGTCGGCTTTATCCGTTGGTAGGCACTGCCACCCGGAAGCAAGAAAATGGCATTGCCATCAAAAAGACCTGTCACACTAAGTAACTATAAATTAAAAGGGTTGACCCACTCTAGAGTGAGTTTGTGTCCTAGGTGTAGGTCCTCAACTTAGTGGGTATTCGAGCCACCACAAATTTCAACACCGCACGACGTGCTCAAGCCCGCACACGACGCGAGCTCGGCTCAACGGTGTGCACAACCCACAAATCAAGCCATGCACCTAACTGAATTCTAACAGAAAGACTAACTAACACATTCAGAAAGAATAACTAACACAATTGCACTAGATTTATTCAACAATGGATAGTTAGATACACACCCACACGCTCCATGTTTTCTCAGTCAATACTGGATTAGTTCCCCTCCTGCTTGCCGACCGGGGAAGCTTCGGCAGACCATCGAAGATGTCGGCAGTGACCGAAGACTGATAAATGAAGACAAACATACCATTAGAGAAGGATCTAGAATCCATTATAGACGGAACCATAAGATAAAATAAAAGAAATGCTTACCCAATAAGTCACAACCAAAGTCATCACAAAAAAAGGAATGCCAAAGCCTCTCATCGCTGCCCAATCAAAAGGATGTGCCCCGTCCCAGCTCGATGGAAAAGAACAAATAAACCAAGGTGAGCAAGAACAACAAAAGATTGGAAAGAAAAACAATGAGAGTGAAAAGATGGAGAAAAAAACAACACCTACACAAAGGTGACATAAGTGAAGAAATAGGTGATGCCGATCTAGATGAACACGAGCAAAAAAGGCAAGAACAGCTTGGGGGCGCGGACCAATGATGTCGCGCATCTGAGCAAGCAAGTAGATGTGCACAACACTGTAGGCGAAGAAACTACAGAGAGTGCGTTGAAAGGCCTCGGCACTAAAGGTCACCAACTGATTCTGGGCATCGCCATCAAGAGCGAAGTGCTACCATCGGACCTGAAGCGTGAAGCCGATAACAACTGGAAAAAGAATAAATATGACTAGCATGGAAGGATGAAGCGCTTCCTTGAACTTTTCAATAAAGAAGAATCGGAAAACAAGACTGAGCCTACGACTGCATATAAGATTAAAAAAGATTCGAGCGTAAGGAAAAGACATGATAGATGAGCAACTCGTGATCTGACAAAGAAGAAACAGACACCTAGTGAGAAAACTATGGTAATAGTAGACAAGTCACGAATTTCATATAAAGAGACGGTCGGCCCGAGGGAAGGAAGAAACAGGGCAACAAGGCTGGGGAAGGAAGAAACAGTCCCAGAATTAAGAAAGTGACGGAAAAGAACCACAAACACGGTCACACATTTCTTGGCAACGTCTACCGTTGCCTCAGATGCCTTGTTTTAGTCTATACTATATGGAGCGAAGACAATTGAAACATTTCTCACCCAATTCGGGCCCTCCTTACCCCTCATGCTGGACCCACCCGTCATATGTTTTTTTTGGAGGTCGATAGGATGGAGGGACTATGAAGTACCAAAATCGCAATTTGGAGAGCGTTTCTGCCAAAAACATAATATTTTTCTCACCCAATGTCACCTTACCCACCGTGCGTACCCGTGTCGAGCCCACACGCGCCGCACGCCGCCATGCGATGACCCCATCGCGACGTTGCAGACCAACCCCACACCCGAGCACTGCACTTTCCCACGCGCCGCTGCGCTCTCTCAAACTCCGGCTCAGTTTCCTCATGCTCGTGCCCGTCGATGTCGCCGGGTTGTCGTTGCTCCTAGCGGTCAGCGGCCGTAGTGACACAATTCGTGGTGGCGCCCCAAGCTTCTCCTTGCGTGGCAACGGCGACCCCAAACACGGCCATAGTTTTTTTTAGCGCGGGCCTCCTTCGTTACTCTCTCCTTCTCCGCACTTCTCACTTCTTCTTCTTTCCTCTCGACTCTCCCCTTCCTCTTCTTCTCTTCTCCAGGCTGGTTGCGGCGGGGAGAAAACCCTATGCGAACTGGGTCTACTGGATGCGGCAGCTGTGGCTACTAGGGCGGATGCCATCCTCGGCGAGGACATAGGTGCAGCTCTCACCGGCTGCCTTAACCCTTCATCCTCTCCCCCAATCATCTGTCAATCAATCAAATCACCCGTGTATGAACATGAGCCTCGCATAACTTAGGATTTTTGATCCTGTAGAAATTTCTTGTGGTTTATTTGAGCAATTTATGTTCAACCCATGGAATGATACAAGGATGGCACTCGCAGGATTTAGGAAGACAAACAGATCTTGCGTCTACTACCTTGATTTGACACCTTTGCTTGGTAAGAACAACAACGTGAAGGAGTTTTTTTTATTTTTTTTCGGTTGCAATGAGTTCTTTATTTTTCGTTACTCTCTCCTTCTCCGCACTTCTCACTTCTTCTTTCCTCTCGACTCTCCCCTTCCTCTTCTTCTCTTCTTCGAGCCGGTTGCGGCGGGGAGAAAACCCTATGCGAACCGGGTCTCTGGGATGCGGCACCCGTGGCTACTAGGGTGGATGCCATCCTCGGCGAGGACACGGGTGCGGCTCTCACCGCCGCCTTAACCCTTCATCCTCTCCCCCAATCATCCGTCAATCAATCAAATCACCCGTGTATGAACATGAGCCTCGCATAACTTAGGATTTTTGATCCCGTAGCAATTTCTTGTGGTTTATTTGAGCAATTTATGTTCAACCCATGGACCGATACAAGGATGGAACTCACGGATTTAGGAAGACAAACGGATCTTGCATCTACTACCTTGATTTGACACCTTTGCTTGGTAAGAACAACAACGTGAAGGAGTTTTTTTGATTTTTTCAGTTGCAATGAGTTCTTTATTTTTCATTAGGGTTTTGTTTTCTTAATTTCGAACTTTCAGATTCATGTTCACCTATTCTTCCCAGAGATTTGAGGGAGCAACATTAATTCGAGTAAAGGTAATTGATCCAAATATGCCAATCTCTCCCCTCATTGTACTGCAATATTGCTCTTGTTAATGAAATTTGTCTAGAATAGCAGAGGTAATTATGTGTGACTTTGCTAATTTGTTCCAGATTATATTTACAATTTTTTTTGGATCCTATTGTTTTCCTTGTAAAGTACTTGAGAGTAAGGAAGGTGGCCCGCGCCTCGAAGAAATTGCGGCCGTCTTTGGGGCCGCCGTCGCCACGCCGTTGACGGATAAAAGACGTATCCCTCTACAATCCGCAAGCGTACGGACCCCACACCTTTTTCACCACGGGATTCCCAAGGTTCTTGTCAATCCGCGAGCAAGGGGATTACAAGCGTTCGATCAACAACGACACACTAGCTACTAAAACCCTAACTATATTATACTAGAAAACAAGTAAACTACACTAGAGAGAATGATAAACGATCAAGGAAGAAGCCACTCGCCCACGGGTCTACGATACTAGAGCATGCAATCGCTTAAAGACATGAAAACCAATCTAATCTATCGGGGATGTGACCACGGTTTCGCCCTTTCCCTCCTCTCGTATCGTCACTACGCGAAGGTATTCATGACTAGACCTTTGATGGCCACGGCGTATTGAATGGATCCAAGGAAGCATTGGAGCTCTTACTCCCTCTACGGCACGGTTGCAAGCCTTAAGCATTAAAGTATATTCAACACAAGATGATAGATAGATAATCCGACAAAGTGCGATTACATCTCAAGATCGATTACAACCCATGGACGAATGAGAAGATTACCCCATCAAGGTGCCGATCATGGCACCGTTGATCATGGTTTCCCTTCCGCCGTGTCTTCCTTCTTCTCCACGAGAGGGTGCTTCCTTCGAGGTGGTTGATCTCCGGCCGGAGATCCTCCTCCTCTCTCTCTAGCTTGTGGATGGCCTTCTCGGTGCGAATAACTCCTCCTCTCGGTGTTGGCGGCGCGTCGGGGGTTTTAGGGTCGAAGATCCTTCGAGGGCAAGGAAGACGGGACCGAACCGGTGCCCGAGGGGGCCGGGCCGCCCGCCCGGGCCGGCCGGCCCGAGCCCGCTCGGCCCGGTTCGGTCGCCCTTTTTGCTCCGTGGGTCCTCGTGCACTTATCTACTTTGCCCCCTCCACTTGGATGATTTTGACGCCGTTATCCTCGAGAACAAGATGGAGACTCTCTTTGCATGAAGTTTGGTCTTTTACGCTTCAATCCCCGGGGTGTTCCTCGTAACACTTCGGTCCTCGCCACCATTGGAAGTAATTTCAGCAAGCTCATGAACACGAACAAGACTCCATGAATGCTCCTTTGAACTTATTGCGAATCCGTCCTTTATGTCCATGTTTTCCTACATAAACATAACACTTCCAAATGCATGCACAAAGATGAACTTGTTATATGATTAGTGTGCCTAGTGGCGGGTTAGTTCCATAATCAAATCCAAACCAAAGTGTAATGAACATGCTAGGTGCACCAAAATACACCGTCAACATCTCCCCCACACTTAGCTCTTGCTCGTCCTCGAGCAAGTACTCATAAAAGAACTTCGTCCAAGGAGTGTAATCGTGTACCACTTATCCTTCTTCACAAGTTAGTCAATCCCTTCATCTTTAATACATAAATACAAAGTAATGATAATCAAACATAAACATGGGCGTTTAGAATTTTTACCACGTCAAGATTTACCCCACAACTCAAACCTTTCACTTGAAGTCTTCAATTTCAGCCATGCTTACTCCTTTGCTTCCATCGGAGGGTTTTTATGGTTTTCAAAACAAAAATTCCTGCAACAAGTATTAGACAAAAACCTTTCTCCAAGCTCTCTCAAGTCACTCATATGAAGTGGCTATCCTAACCAAATTTTATAAAACTCTCACCTCCCATTAATCTCTCATATATCATTTAAAAGTGGAGCTATAGGTAGGGCTAGCGCAATCAACACAAGTATTGTCAAACTAAGAACTTCCTCTAATGGTTGTCTACCTTTCAAAGCCAATGATCATGAGAATTAACCATATGTAGGGATATCAAGGATGAGAAGATTTAGAATGGTGGACATATGCAAGGGCAAAAGAAAATTGTGACTTCAAGGCACCAATGATGTCCTCGTTGTCGGATTGCACATGGTTGGAAATAGAGTAAAAGTTTCGTCTCACAATAAACGTGACATCCTTCCTTACACTTTATCTTTTTTTTTCTTTTCTTTCACTTGATCCCTCCCTCTCATATCTTCATTGCTAACTCATCTTTTCTCTCTTTTTCTTTTCTTTTTTCATTCACATATGATTTTTTCTTTCTTTCTTTCTTTCTTTTCCATACACATACTTTTCCTCTTTATTTTTCTCTCTCTTGACAACTTTTCAAAGCTTTCAATTCTCTCTTTCCTCGCATGCATACAATCTGAAATTTTTAAATAAATCATACTAGAGACGAGACGAAACTTTGAAAATAGGTTGTGTTCAAGGAATACGATGTACAAAAGAGATGTATAGGGTTGGGTATGGAATTCGGCGGTATTCATGACTTTCATTGTGAAAGTCATGTACCGAATAAATGACGAGGCTAGCAACAAAAGATAAGCACAAGGACATGATCATTGCTCGAAATTAAAACTAACCAAGAGAGAAGGGTCCTAGCCTAACTCATCGTGCTAATCACACTTATGGTGGAGCGAAAAAAAAATAAACTTGGCTTTGGATAGGAACATTTTTCTTACTCTCATCTTGGAAAAAGAGGTTTTGCTAACCTTTATTACAAGGGTTTTAAAATAATTTTCAGAACTGAAATCCTCCAATTTTTAGCATCGAAAATAGCACAACTAGCATATGAAGCTCAAGATCGAAGTGCGGTATGGGTACTTTAAGTAGTAGCGATTCCACTAAGCACCACGGTAAACGTCTTTCAAACCACATACTTGTGCTCATATATCAAGAATCGAAGATTAGACAAACAAGTAAATAGGGATAAACAATACATAAAACACAAAGATATATATAAAGACTCTTTTTATTTGGTTTTCTTGACTCAACACTAATTTAAGACACTTGCAAAAATTTAAAAACGGACTCGAAAACTAAAGACTCATTAAAACACTAAGACTCTCACACGAAGATTAAACCGAACCTAAACTTGAAGTTCAAAAGCTAAGGCTAGCGAGCTAGCTCTCCCCCACACTTAAAACATATGACGTCCTCGTCGTATCTTACAAAAACCAAAGGGGAAAACTAGATCTAGTGGTACTTCGAGCAAGCTTTGCACCACTTGCCTCTCATGTTTCCAACCATGCCGAAAAGTTTGCGCACGTTGCGGTTAAGGAACTTGTAGTCGTCTTCAACTACGCGCTCCAAGTCCTCCATACGCCGCTTCATCGCTTCCATGGTTTGAAGACATTCGTCGGCCGACGCGTAGAGAGCTGCGATGGATTGACGGCAAACTCGACGAGACACCGGATGCAATCCGAAGGGGTCGTCGTCGCCATAATCTCCACCGTTGTCACCACCGTCGTCGCCACCTCCATTGTTGTTGCCTTCGCCACCGCCGTTGCCGTCGCCGTTGGGGCCTTCGGGAGTCCTTTCATAGGGCCGCTCGCCCCAATCATCATCATCTCTACCGCGGCCGCCCACGAGCTCGGGCTACGATCGTCGGAGTAGTCGCTATCCCCATAATCCTTAGGCTCCGGCGACACCTCCTTGTAATCCTTGCGCTTGATGCCTTGGAGACGTGCCGACCTTCGAACGAGAGTAGGGACCTTCTCTCCTTTGACGGGGTAGCGAGATGCAAGAGCTCCGGTCGGGACACGTCCTCCGCAACGGATACGTGCGGTCCTCTTGACGGGTAGCTTGACCTCGCATCGCATCGCCTCCTCCATCGATGGCTTCTTGGCTTCTACCTTCAACTCTAAGCTTTTTGGAGGCTCAATGGTCGCTACAAGGGTGCAACACATTGCTTGAAAGGTTTGATTCTCGAGCTCCCAATTCGGCCAAATATATAGTCTCGAGAGAAAAGCTCCGGGAACCTTATTTTCCTTTTTTACACTTCTCTTAAAATTTTCCGACCAAACAAGGAAGTCAAAAAGGAGCAATTCGGGCGAAATTCGGGGACATCGGGCGTCGGGCCCCGCCCCGGGCCCGGTCCGCCCGGGCCGGCCGACCCACCCTGCCTCGGGGGCGGGCCGGTCCGGTTTTTTGCACACCGCCCTATTTTTTCTTCCTCGGTCCACGGGAAAAAGTTGGCCCGGTTAATCTTCGCGAAAAACTCCGAAAAAGCTAAAAGAAAAAATATTTACGAAGTTGGTGCCTTGTTTTTCGTCCTAGGCGGGACGTTCGGGCTCTTCCTCCATGGTAAAGACGTCAACATGATGAATGGGCACGACGTCGGGTTCGTAGTACACCTTAAGCCGCTGTCCATTCACCACAAATTGATCGCCGTTTATATCCATAATGGTTACCGCTCCGTTGGAGAACACCGAATGCACAACATAAGGTCCGTCCCACTTGCTTTGCAATTTCCCCTTTCCGAAGGTTTTAAACCTCGAATTGTAGAGGAGGACCTTATCTCCTTCTTTAAATTCTTTTTTCTTCAATCTTTTATCATACCACCTTTTGATTCTCTCCTTGTATATGCTTGCATTTTCATAAGCTTTCAACCTCAACTCCTCTAGCTCGCTTATTTGAATTCTCCGTTTCACCACCGCGGCATCGAGATCAAGGTTCATCTCTTTAATCGCCCAATAGGCTTTATGTTCTAACTCAACCGGAAGGTGGCAAGCTTTTCCATAGACGAATTGATAAGGGGTCATACCTATCGGTGTTTTAAACGCCGTTCGATAAGCCCATAAAGCTCCGTCTAATTTCTTTGACCAATCCTTGCCTCCTTTCTCTATGGTCTTGTTGAGTATGCTTTTTAATTGCCTATTTGACGTTTCCGCTTTTCCGTTGGTTTGGGGGTGATAGGCCGTGGAGACCCTATGCTCAATTCCCAACTTGGACAAGCACCTTTTGAAGTTCTTCCCGGTGAAATGAGTTCCTCCATCACTTATCAAGATTCTCGGTGTACCGAAACGGGGAAAAATCACGTTCTTGATCATAGTGATGGACTCCTCCGTGGAAGCTTTACGACATGGTATAGCCTCTACCCACTTGGATACATAATCAACCATAACAAGTATGTACTCGAATCCAAATGAGTTTTTAAAAGGCCCCATGAAGTCTATGCCCCATACATCGAATATGTCGACTTGCAAGTTGTATTTCAAAGGCATAGAATTTCTTTGAGAGATGTTTCCGGTTCTTTGGCATTCGGGGCATGACGCAACATATCTTTTAGTATCTTCATGCATCTCCGGCCAATAGAATCCGCTCGACCATACTTTTGCTTCGGTCGAAAATGGCTATAGTGTCCACCGTACTCCGCCGAGTGGCACTTCCTTAGAATCTCAAGCCTCTCTTCTCTTGGCACACATCTTCTCATCACTCCATCATTGCCAAGCTTGAAGAGATATGGTGCATCCCAAAAATATTTCTTACTTTCAGAAATTATCTTCCTTTGAGTGTTTTTGTCTAGATGATTGAGGGGCATCTTTCGAATTGCTCGAATGATGTCGATCATCCAAGTATCTTTATCAAGCACTCTATAGAGGTGGTCGTCTCTCATCTTATCTTCTATGGGCTCTTTATCATCTTGCCCACGATTCATCCTAGACAAATGATCGGCCACAACATTTTCCACCCCCCTTTTTATCACGAATTTCAACATCGAACTCTTGGAGAAGAAGGATCCAACGAATCAAACGTGGTTTAGCTTCCTTCTTAGCCAAGAGATACTTTATAGCTGCGTGATCGGTGTAAACAATGACTTTCGAGTTCACGATGTAAGATCTGAATTTTTCGAAAGCGAATACTACCGCTAGCAACTCTTTTTCCGTAGTGGCGTAATTTAATTGTGCCCCACTAAGAGTTTTGCTAGCGTAGTAAACGGCGTGAACTCGGCCTTCCTTTCTTTGTCCCAAGACCGCGCCTACGGCGTAGTCACTTGCGTCACACATGATCTCGAAAGGTTGGCTCCAATCCGGAGGTTGGATGATGGGAGCACTCACCAAAGCATTTTTCAAGGTCGGAATGCCGCTAGGCACTTCTCATCAAAGTCGAAAGCCACATCCTTTTGAAGAAGGTGCGTTAAAGGCTTAGTGATCTTCGAGAAGTCCTTTATAAATCTTCTATAGAATCGGCATGGCCTAGAAAGCTCCTTAAGGACTTAATATCCGTAGGAGGTGGGAGTTGCTCAACCGTCTCTACCTTAGCCTTGTCCACTTCGATTCCTCTCTCGGATATAACATGTCCGAGCACTATGCCTTGCTTAACCATGAAGTGGCACTTTTCCCAATTTAAAACCAAATCTACCTCCGCACACCTTGTAAGGACCTTTTCTAAGTTTGCTAAGCAATCCATGAACGTCTTCCCGTAAACGGAAAAATCATCCATAAACACTTCAACAATTTCTTCGATGAATTCCGAAAACACGGCCATCATGCAACGTTGAAAAGAGGCCGGAGCGTTGCATAGGCCGAAGGGCATCCTTCTATATGCAAACGTTCCGTAAGGACACGTAAACGTTGTCTTATGTTGATCTTCCGGTGAATAGGAATTTGCATGAACCCCGAGTATCCGTCGAGAAAGCAAAAATAAGCGTGGTTTGCTAACCTCTCGAGCATCTCGTCTATGAACGGTAGGGGGAAGTGATCTTTCTTCGTCACTTTGTTAAGCTTACGGTAATCGATACACATCCGCCACCCGGTCACGGTTCTTTGCGGTATCAACTCGTTCTTCTCATTCTTCACCACGGTCAAACCTCCTTTCTTCGGTACACAATGTCACGGCTCACCCATTCGCTATGCGGAACCGGTAGATGATTCCGGCATCAAGTAACTTGATAACCTCTTTCTTTACTACCTCTCGCATGGCATGGGTTAGCCTCCTTTGATGGTCCACTACGAGCTTACATTGGTCTTCCATTGGTATACGATGAGTGCAAAATCTTTGGGCTAATACCTTTGAGATCATTAATTGAATATCCAATCACCTTCCTATGTTTTTTTAATAAAATCAGCAACGCTTCATTTTCTTCGGGGCTCAACTCGTCGCTCACAATGACTGGATAGGTTTTATCTGGGGCCCAAAAATTCATATTTTAATCCCTTGGGTAAAGGTTTAAGGTCTACTTCGGGCACTTGTGGCTCCTCGGGTTTAATTTCTCCTATGTCTTCGAACTTCTCTTCCTCCACGCTGCCGTCATGCGGCTCTAAGCCTTTTGTTGCTTCCTCTAGTTCTTCATCTTGTTGATTACTAATTTGATTTTCCATCGCTCTTTGCAGCGGGTCTCTAAGGGTTTCAACAAAACAAAGACTATCTATCTCTTCTACTTCTTCATCTTCGGGAGGAAAAGGAGTAAGGTGTTTAGAAGCACGAAGAAAGTTATATGTGTACTTTGTTCCATTAAGGTACATTGTTACTTTGCCTTCTCCGGCATCTAACACGGCATCAACCAACTTATGAAAAGGCCTACCTAAGATTATATGATCAGAATTACCATGGTAAGCATCAATAACAAAGAAATCGGTTGGTATATAGTTTCTAGAGATTTTTACTTTCATGTTGCAAGCAATACCTAGAGGTTTGATAGTTCTACCATCTCCCATAATTAATTTCGTTGATGTTGGAGCTAAGTCTAGGTTGTGGTATTGAACTTTATCGTAAATTTTAGAAGATAGAACACTTACTTGGGCTCCGATGTCGCATAAAGCTTTGCATTGAACTCCGTTGATCTCGCAACTCAAGTGCGGCGTCATCTTCTCTTCTTCTTCGGATCCGATCGAATAAATTTCAGCAAGGCGAGCGTATGGTGATGCTTCGGGCTTGATCCCCATGATCCTCTTCACCTCGGCAATATGTTCCGGATCCACCACGTCATCTCCAAAGAGCTTTTCAAAAATCTCACCGGTGGTTTCGAGGTCGTATGAATTTTCAGCTTTCTTCTCCGGTGGGAAATCGACTTCCAATGCTCTTGCCATTCCCTTTTGATTAGGGAACGGTCTTCTCTTGTCGAATACTTCTCCGTAATCAATAGGAACCCAATCCATTGGCTCGAACTCCCTTAGTGGCTTCGCGCTTGACATGCTTCTCTTGTTCGTCTCATTTGGTGCGGCGAAGTCGACGCTTGGTGTAGTTCTTGACTTAACGTGTTTTTGTTCAAGCTTTTCCATGATTCGCTCCTCTTTTGTGACTTCCGGGGTCGCCTCTTTAGAAAAATCAGCAAGCTTTTTCTTCCTTGAATTGAATTCCGGCTCTTCCGCAAGTCTCGTTTCCCAATCTCTTCGCATGGCAGCCGCTTTACTAACTTTTTGTAGAAGTTGGGCGGCTTCCGTGAGTGTTTTCTCCATGAGATCCCCACCCGCACACATTTCGACGTGTCGCATGCAACTAGGGGTTAGGGAAAAGAAAAATGTATGCAAGAGTACGTCACCGTGAAGCCGAGTTTTGGTCCTTGTTCGATTAATTCATTAAACCTATCCCGTGCTTGGTCTATCCCTTCCTCTTCTCCTTGCATGAAATTGATCACTTGCCTCCTTAGATGTTGAACCTTGCTCATTGGAAAGAACTTCTCGCAAAACTTCTTTGTCAACTTGTTCCAATTGCCTTCAACTTCAAAGGACGCAACCGAATACCATGTCTTTGCTTTGCCGGCAAGTGAGTAGGGAAAGAGATTCCATTTGAACCATTCATCGGGAACTCCTTCTTGACGCACCGTGTTGCATATTGTCGTGAAATCCCTTATGTGTCTATATGGGTTCTCCGTAACCATCCCTTCAAATGGATTTTCCGCCACCATCTTCATGATCTTGGATTTAATTTCATACTTGGTCGCTTCGAGCTTCGAATCCGACTCTTGTACCTTTATGTCTTCACATCGAGGGCTAGCGTAATCCCTTAATGATTTCTCCGGTTCTTCCACGGGTTGATTCACGGACTCCATCTAGACAATAAGATAAAAACAAAAACAAAAAAGAAACAAGTGTTTTTCGATAATATATGTTAGATATAGCAAATAAAAGATAAACTAAAATATAAAACTACGTTAGATGCAAATCAAACGATGTAAACTAACTTGCTCCCCGGCAACGGCGCCGAGAAAAGGGGGCTTGTTGACGGATAAAAGACGTATCCCTCTACGATCCGCAAGCGTACGGACCCCACACCTTTTTCACCACGGGATTCCCAAGGTTCTTGTCAATCCGCGAGCAAGGGGATTACAAGCGTTCGATCAACAACGACACACTAGCTACTAAAACCCTAACTATATTATACTAGAAAACAAGTAAACTACACTAGAGAGAATGATAAACGATCAAGGAAGAAGACACTCGCCCACGGGTCTACGATACTAGAGCATGCAATCGCTTAAAGACATGAAAACCAATCTAATCTATCGGGGATGTGACCACGGTTTCGCCCTTTCCCTCCTCTCGTACTGTCACTACGCGAAGGTATTCATGACTAGACCTTTGATGGCCACGGCGTATTGAATGGATCCAAGGAAGCATTGGAGCTCTTACTCCCTCTACGGCACGGTTGCAAGCCTTAAGCATTAAAGTATATTCAACACAAGATGATAGATAGATAATCCGACAAAGTGCGATTATATCTCAAGATCGATTACAACCCATGGACGAATGAGAAGATTACCCCATCAAGGTGCCGATCATGGCACCGTTGATCATGGTTTCCCTTCCGCCGTGTCTTCCTTCTTCTCCACGAGAGGGTGCTTCCTTCGAGGTGGTTGATCTCCGGCCGAGATCCTCCTCCTCTCTCTCTAGCTTGTGGATGGCCTTCTCGGTGCGAATAACTCCTCCTCCGGTGTTGGCGGCGCGTCGGGGGTTTTAGGGTCGAAGATCCTTCGAGGGCAAGGAAGACGGGACCGAACCGGTGCCCGAAGTGGGGCTGGCCGGCCCGCACAGGCCCGGGCGGCCGGCCCGTGCCCGGTTCGGCCGGTTCGGTCGCCCTTTTTGCTCCGTGGGTCCTCGTGCACTTATCTACTTTGCCCCCTCCACTTGGATGATTTTGACGCCGTTATCCTCGCGAACAAGATGGAGACTCTCTTTGCATGAAGTTTGATCTTTTACGCTTCAATCCCCGGGGGTGTTCCTCGTAACACTTCGGTCCTCGCCACCATTGGAAGTAATTTCAGCAAGCTCATGAACACGAACAAGACTCCATGAATGCTCCTTTGAACTTATTGCGAATCCGTCCTTTATGTCCATGTTTTCCTACATAAACATAACACTTCCAAATGCATGCACAAAGATGAACTTGTTATATGATTAGTGTGCCTAGTGGCGGGTTAGTTCCATAATCAAATCCAAACCAAAGTGTAATGAACATGCTAGGTGCACCAAAATACACCGTCAACACACGCAAGGAAGAGCTCGAAGCGCCACCATGAATTATTGTCGCCGCCTCCGTGGGCAAGGAACTCGTGCTCGGGCTGCGGCACCTCGCCGATAGCGGGTGGCTGGGCCTCGGCACCGCCGCAACGGCCGCCTCAATATGGGTCTGAGGTCGTCGTCGCGGATTCGCGGATTCGGTCTCCCGTTCTTGCGTCTTCCCCTGCCAGGCATACCGTCAGGTAGGGCCTTTTCGCCGACTATGGTGACTCATCGGAGTTCCGGGTGGTCTGCATCTTGCGTGTCGACGTCGCCGCTTCGGGGGAGCTGCGTCGTGATGTTCCTAATCTCTGGCAAGGGCTCCTGGGCAGACGTCGCCGGCGTCAAGCGAGCTTAGTGGTGGTGCGAACCCTGAGGCTGCAACCTCATCCTCCCCATCGATCCCAAATTCCCGATGAGTTCGTGGCCAGGTGGGCGGGGATGGTGCGGCTCCGCGCGAGACGACGACGATAGCGCGGCCCGATGAGAAAGGGTAGTGTTACTCTACGGGAGATGGCGGCGTAGTCCGTGTAGGCGGGTGCCACGTGAAGCTGAACGAGGTGCTTCTACTAGCGCTTCCTCTGCCTGATGGCTGACTTACTGTCCCCTCAAGAGCCACTACGACTACCCTGAGCTCTACTCCCTCTGTCCGTGACTAAGTGTCGTCAGAGAGCTGTACATGAGAAATAAGAAGAGCGGTAGAAGACCTGCACACCCCTACCAGCAAGATTCAAGGTCTGTTGTTGCATGTGAGTGCACCGAAACGAGTGGCTGTGTCTGCTGCTGCATGTGAAAACGCACCGAAATGAGTGGTTGGGAATTTTCCTTTAAAAATTTTGGTTGCATGGAGTGGGAGGCGGGTCTCGAGCGGAGAGGAAAAGGCAGGCAACAGGAGCATAGTACGATGGCAGTGGTACAACTACAGCTTACGGATTGATAGGGGACGACACTTATTGTGGGACACAAAACTGTAGCTACAATGACAGATATTACGGGACAGAGGGAGTACATGCTGGAGCAGGAGGCCGACAAGGGGAGACCCTGGGTGGAGCATGGGCGACAGGAGTGCGCGAGATAGGTGCTAGACAGAATCGTGCACTACGTACCATGATTCCATGATGTGTGGACACTGGACAACAAACATAGGCACGGGTGGGCTTGATGCGGGTACGCAGTGTGGGTAAGGCGACATCAGATGAGAAAAACATTACAATTTTAGCAGAAATGCTCTCCAAATTGTCATTCTATGGGTTTTCTATGGGTGTTCCACCCTATCCACTCCCCCAACTATATAACATGTGGGTAGTCGGTGACGACGGAGACCGAGTACTTGCCGGAAGTAGTGTCGTAGCTTTCGCGAGGTGATGAGTAGAGCGTACGGGAGCTTCCGCACGGGCCGATACGGGCCTTGGACTGCGATAGAACCTCGCCGACGAAGTAGGCCGGGCGCCGGACCGGATAGGCGTGGCCGTCTTCCCCGCCGCTCGACAACGATGGCGATCGACCACATGAGTAGTCGCGGCTAGGTAGAGCGATGGCGCTCGCCCTTGTGAGGAGCCGTGAGGATCGGTGGCTTTGATAGGAAGTCCTTGAGCCGGGCAAGGGCTTGATCCGCCTCTCGGAGTCCACACGAACTTCTCTTGATGCTTGAGTAGTTTGAAGAAGGGGAGGCCCCGTTCTCCTAGCCTCGTGATGAATCCGTTCAACGCCGCCATGCACCCCGTCGGCTTACGGGACGTCTTTGATGCCCGTGGGAGCTTTCATGCGTCGGTGATGGCGGAGATCTTCTCGGGGTTGGCTTCGATCTTCGCGCCGGCGATGATGAAGCCGAGTAGTTTGCCCGAAGGGACGCCGAAGACGCACTTGTCCGGGTTGAGCTTCCAGCGGTACTCGCGTAGTGATGCGAAGGTCTCTTCAAGGTCGTCGATGAGGGTACTGGAGTCCTTGGTTTTGACAACCACGTCATCCACGTAGGCCTCGACGTTCTTGTTGAGTTGCCGCTTGAAGCAGGCCTGGATGGCCCGTTGGTAGGTAGCGCCGCGCGTTCTTCAACCCGAATGACATGGTCGTGTAGCGATGACGCGCCAAACGGGGTGATGAACGCGGTCTTTTCCTGGTCTTCCTCCTTGATTGCGATCTGGTGGTACCCGGAGTAGCAGTCGAGGACGCAGAGCAGGTCGCAGCCGCCGTGGAGTCGATGACTTGATCAATCCGCGGCAACCCGAAGGGGTCCTTGGGGCAGTGCTTGTTGAGGTCGGTGTAGTCGACGCACATCCTCCACTCGTTCGAGTTCTTCTTGCGGACGAGGACGGGGTTGGCGAGCCACTCAGGATGGAAGACTTCTCTGATGAAGCCGGTGCGAGTAGCTTGGCGAGTTCCTTCTTGATGGCATCCCGCCTGTCGTCGGCAAAGCGTCGGAGGTGTTGTCGTTTGGGGGTGGCCTTAGGATCGACGTTGAGGGAGTGCTCAATCAGCTCCCTGGGCACTCCTCGGCATGTCCGCCGGCTTCCACGCGAAGATGTCGTGGTTAGCCCGAAGGAAGCTGATGAGCGCGTCTTCCTATTTGGGGTCGAGGCGGGACCCGATGGTGGTGGTCTTCTTTGGGGTCGCCCGTTCGAGGTCGACCGTCTTGACGGTACCTCCTCGGGTGGGCGAGGCTTGTTCGTCTTTGTCGGACTTCTCGGGATGTCGAGTTCACTTGTAGCAAGCTTCTTCGACGCGGCGTAGACCTCCATCATCGCGTTGGGTACTTGGTTTGTTGAAGCGATCTCCACGGCTTCGTGTCGCGGTCGTGGGAGATCTTCAAGTCCCCCCCGGAGGGAGAGTACACCGGCCGGACTTGGCATTTTGAGTACCAAGTAGGTGTAGTGGGGCACCGCCATGAACTTGGCGATGGCCGGTCTGCCGAGGATGGCGTGGTAGGAGGTCTCGAAGTCCGCGACCTCGAACTTAATGTACTCGGTACGGTAGTTGTCCCGAGATGCCCCGAAGGTAACTGGCAGGACCACTGAGCCCAGTGGAATAGCCGCGTTGCCGGGGACGATGTCGTAGAAAGGCACGTTGCTCTTGGTGAGCATGTGCATGATGTCGAGCTTCATTTTCTTCAAGGTCTTGGTGAAAAGGACGTTGAGCCCGCTTCCACCGTCGATGAGCACCTTGTTGAGTTTGGAGCCCGCCGGCGTTGGCTTCGGGACGAGGGGGAACCGTCTCGGTTCGGAGAAGCCGGTCCATTGGTCCGCGCGGGAGAAGGTGATGGGTACCTCCGACCACCCGAGAGGGGTCGGGACCGCTAGCTCAATGGACATTACTTCACGGCGGGTAGCCTTCTGCTCCCGCCTGGCCGGGGCGATCCGCCGAAGAGGACGTTGACGGTATTCTCGGGTTCTTGGAAGTCGTTGTTGTCGTCGTCCTTCTTCTTGCCCTTTTGGTCATGAGGGTGCGGTGGCTCCGGCGTCTCCTTGAGTGCGTGCACCGAGCCGGTAGCACTGTTCGGTAGTGTGGTTGCCGTTTGGATGCCACGGGCACTTCTCCTTCGGCGGGTCTTTGAAGCCGCCGAGTTCTTCTTCGAGTTCCCTTCCGCGGGACGCCTTGGATAGCCGCGACGGTGTTGTCCGGCTTGCGCTTGCGGTTGGGGACCCGAGTAGTAGTAGTAGTAGTGGTAGTAGTAGTAGTAGTAGTAGTAGTAGTAGTAGTAGTAGTAGTAGTAGTAGTAGTAGTAGTAGTAGTAGTAGTAGTAGTAGTAGTAGTAGTAGTAGTGGTAGTAGTAGTAGTAGTAGTGGTAGTAGTAGTAGTAGTAGTGGTAGTAGTGGTAGTAGTGGTAGTAGTGGTAGTAGTGGTAGTGGTGGTGGTAGTAGTAGTGGTGGTGGTAGTGGTAGTGGTAGTAGTAGTGGTAGTAGTAGTAGTAGTAGTAGTAGTAGTAGTAGTAGTAGTAGTAGTAGTAGTAGTAGTAGTAGTAGTAGTGGTAGTGGTAGTAGTAGTAGTGGTGGTGGTGGTAGTAGTGGTAGTGGTAGTAGTGGTAGTAGTGGTAGTAGTAGTAGTAGTGGTGGTAGTAGTAGTAGTGGTGGTAGTAGTAGTAGTCGTAGTAGTAGTAGTAGTGGTGGTGGTAGTAGTAGTAGTAGTAGTGGTAGTCGTAGTAGTAGTGGTGGTGGTGGTAGTGGTAGTGGTGGTAGTGGTGGTGGTAGTGGTAGTAGTAGTAGTGGTAGTAGTAGTAGTAGTGGTAGTAGTAGTAGTGGTGGTAGTAGTAGTAGTGGTGGTGGTGGTAGTAGTGGTAGTGGTAGTAGTAGTGGTAGTGGTGGTAGTAGTCGTGGTGGTAGTAGTAGTGGTGGTGGTAGTGGTGGTAGTGGTGGTAGTGGTAGTAGTAGGAGTAGTAGCAAAGAGTAGTAGTAGCGATAGTAGTAGCGATAGTAGTAGCATAGTAGTAGCGATAGTAGTAGCGATAGTAGTAGCAGTAGTAGTAGCGAGTAGTAGTAGCAGTAGTAGTAGTAGTAGTAGTAGTAGTAGTAGTAGTAGTAGTAGTAGTAGTAGTTGTTGTTGTTGTTGTTGTTGTTGTTGCGGCCGCCCGGTTCGCATTGCTTTGCCGCCGCCGCCGCCCGGTTCTCGCTTGGTCTTGCCACGAATGGTGTCGTACTTGGCATTGGCCTTGTCTTCTTCATCCGCCCGGGACGTGATCATATCCTTGAGGTGGGGGGATGGACTCCGGGGCGGCGACGACCGAAGTCTTCGAAGGTGCGGCGGTGATAGAGGCCGTCTTGGAAGAGGTCGATGACCTCCTTGTCGGTGACGTCGACGACGGTGGCGCGCTTATCGAAAAAGCGGCGCATGTACTTGCGAAGGGTCTCGCCTTGTTCTTGCTTGATCATGGCCGGGTCCATGCGAGTACCCGTCGGCCCATGGCGCCCTCGAAGTTGCTTGTGAACTGCTCCTTCGGTGGTCCCACTTGTCGATCGAGTGCTTGTCCGGCGACTCGAGCCATGTGAGTGGTGCTTGGTCCGGCGCGAAGGGGAAGTAAAGGCACTTGGTGTCGTTGTTGCCGCCGGCGTTCTCGATGGAGAGGGCGTACCATCGGAGCCACCGGATGGGATCTCGCTCGCGTCGTACTTGGTGATCCCCAAAGGTTTGAACTTGTCGGGGAGGAGCAAGTTGCGAAGTCGAGGTGAGAAGGCGGGGAAGCCGTCGCCTTCGGCGGCGGTGGTCGACTTCTTCCGCCGCGGCTCCTCAATCTTCGGCGGGCGTCGTACCCCCCCGTGTGAGGCGCCGGAGGCGTGGCCGTTCGCGTGGCCTCGGCCGCCGCGGCCGCCGCCGCCCCCCGGCCCTCTCGTTGGCCCCATGGTTGGAGCGCCGCCGCCGTCGCCGCCGCCGTCGGGATCGTTGCCGCCGCCACTTGCCGGAGCGCGGTGGGGAACAACTTCTCGGTTGTCGTGGTCTTGGAGTGAAGGTCCGCCGGCGTTGGAGCGGCGACGGTTTGGCTCAGCTGGGAGGTCAGCTCGAGTACGGTTGGGACCGTTGTTGGCGCTGCGACTAGTAGCTTCGTTGTCGCGGGGTTTAGCTGGAGGAGGTTGATTGACTCTGTTGTCGACCCGCATGAAGTAAGCATCTTCAGCGAGCTTGGCGATGACCTCTCCCGGCGCGTATGCCACGAGCCCGACGCGCGATCGCCGTGATCGACATGAGGCATTGCTCGGGGGTAGTGTGTACTCTGCTCTCGACCGCCTTGAGAGCTTCCGCAAGGTTGCGGACAGGGAAGTTGTCGCAGAGGTGTCGACGACATTCGTTGCGCTTCCCGTTACGCTCGCGTCGAGTATCTCTGTCCGCCGGAGTCTCGCTCGGTGGAGCGTTAGCAGAGAGCTCGTCGGAGGAGATGTCTTCCGGTACTTGTCTCGAGCCGTGCTCGAAGGCCCCGGGGTATCGCCGGTAGCCATGAAGACTTGGCGATCGGGGGTGCCAAGGCTGGACTCAGAGGGTGCCACCTCAGTTGGTGTGTTTGAGTCAGCCCGGGCTAGCGGTGTTCCCTCCTGGAACGGTAGCGAGTCGATGTAGGCGACGTAGCGTGAGTTTCCCTTTATCGAGTCGGCGGGCTTGTAGTCGACCGGTAGACGTATCTTCCGGCCGATATAACCGGTCCGGAGGCCGGCCCTGATAAAGGAAGCTCAGTGGAGTTGTCCTCGGACTCGGGCTCCTCAGGGTCCGACCCAAAGTCGAACTCGTAATCCGGGTTCGAGTAGAACTCGGAGAGAGGGCTGGAGTCCGAAACGTGATCGGGGGTGGAGTCGGCGTCCGAGCTGTACTCGGGTACGGGCTCCTTGCCGGCCCGACGCGAAGTGGGAGCCCCCGTGCGGGCCCGGCTGAGGATGCGGGGGCCACGTGCGGAGGGGCTCGCGTGTTGAGGGGACCGCTCGCGATGGGCGAGCGGCCGGCTCGCATGCGATGGCCCATGGCGACATCGAGTTCGAGTTGGAGACGGACTCGAGCTCGGAGTCAACGTGGTGGTTGAAGAGCGAAATTTCGCCGAATTTGCCGGCGAGTTCGCCCGTGACGACTTCGGGAAGTGTCACGAAGCCTGTCTTCGGGTTGGGCTGCATGGTCAGGCGGTCTTTGGAAGGAGCCCGCGCCATCGGCGGTGCAGACCCAGGCGCCGAACACAAAGGTGTCGCCACGATTGAAGGCGACGGTTGGCTTGAAGCAGACGGAAGCCGTCGAGTTCGCCATGTGATCTCGGGCGAGAGCCCCTACCGGCGCGCCGGTGTCGGTGTTTTAGACCGGCAACCTACTACGGGGAGTACCCGAAGTAGATGATTGTGACTCGCCGAGATCGGTAACTCGAAGGAAGAGACACGTTGCACACAATTTAGACGGGTTCGGGCCGCGAGGTGCGTAATACCCTACGTCTCGTATGCCTTGCGTAGCTACGGATTGATAGAGCACGATTACAAGATGGTGCAATGGTGCGGCGTGAGTTGTATGAGAGAGGATTGGATGAGGTGATCGGTCCCCGCCTCGCCTTATATAGTCGGGAGGCGGGGTTACAAGTCGAGTAGGGAGAGAGTACTAGTCGAGTACGTCTAGGAGTCCTCTATACGGTGCGGAACATGTACGGCTCCCTAACCGAGTACTACTCCCCGTGTAGTCCTTGTGCTCCACGCCTTCGGGTGCCGTGCGGCGCAAGCCGGTAGTCCCGGGGCCCACCGAGTAGTCGGTCCCGGTACCCACCGAGGTAGTGGGCCCGGGGAGGTCCATACGACGGTACGGTGGATGCGGTAGGTGTCGGGGGACTAATGGTCGGGTCCAATGGGCCGGCTCAGTAGGCCCATTAGGGTTAGGTTTAGGGATAAGATCAAGTCCTTACTTAGGGGTCAAGTAATGCTCTCTATTTAAAGAGAGGAGATTTATCAATAAAATCAAGCAAGAGATTAGAAGGAAAACCCTTCTCTCTTGCCGCCCGTGAGCGAAGCCCCGCGGTCGGCGTTCCCTGCACCCCTCCAACCCTAGCCGCCGCCACAATCCTGGGTGTGAACAGTACCCGTGGGTATTATAGCACCGCGGGTACTGTAGCTCCCAACTCTAATTATCCACAATCAGCCCCCAAATCCTCCAATCACCTTCCCCTCGCATCGCAATTCATAACAGGATCTGATTTAGGTGAGAAGCGTTTTCAATTGTTTTCACTCTTTATTGTATAGATAGAATCAATTTGTTTGATGCTTCTCTTGGATATATTGTTTGCTATCTTCCATAGATTTCTCTCCATTATTTGTTTGAAGGAGGGACTTTTTTCAGCCTGGTACTTCCCTAAACATTGAACTTGTTCTTTATTGGAACACAGATGATGGATGAGTCTTTCTAAAAGTCGAACCTGCTATTCCCATGATGGATCTGTTATTTTGTAGTACAAACACTAGTACAAATGCTATCATCTACTTTCATCATTTGTGGTAATAGGTATGAGATGGGGGAGTATTTGTTGGAGACCTTCAAATTTGCGGGGTCTATATGATGGATGAAAGGAGGGGTATTTATGGCAGCCCATACTGTTGAGGAAGATGACAAAGGAAGAAGAGGTGATTATCGTTTTCGGTTTGATTGCGGACGGTGCAAAGGTTATCAATATTTGTGGAAAAACGGCCGGCTACGTCGGCGGTTGGTAAAGCATGACGAAAAAGGCGCCAAGAAAAAGTTTTGAGGAGAGGTGGAATGGTTTTGGCTTTCCGGATTCTATTGAGGATGTTGTGTGTGTGAGGGGAAATGGCTCGGATCCTATAGAAGGTAGGGAGTGGTCTTGTTGTTGCTTGGAGATGTAAGTAGGAGGATTTGGAAGTGCATCTACCATTGGTGGCGGGAATCCAACGAAGGACATCAGGATCCGTAGAAGGCACTATGTTTATATTGTTGATTGTCTGGACAAAGTGGGGTGTAAAAGTTGAGTTTATGATGTCTTGGTTCCATTGTTGAGTGTCCTGCAACCATAAATCAGAGACAACAGAAGGCAAAGGGTTGTTAGTAACCGGCAAGAGTAAATTGTCATGAATGGAGCTCCAGCCAGGGACCCAAGGTGAAGACCAAATGGGGGAATTTCCCGCATAAATCCGCATGATGGAATTGTCATGTAGGTGATGCCTAACTCCGCAAAACGAGAGGACCAAAACACGTAACGAGGGCTCGTTGAATTTGCGATCCGGAAAGTAGAAGCGAGGGTAATATTTGGCTTTAAGAACATTGGATAAAAAAGGATTAACGTTATTTATAATATTCCGGGTAGTGTGAATAAGTAAGCTCCCGTTTATAAGCTGCATATCCCTAATACCAAGACCACCTTGAGTAGTGGGCTTGCAAATATCATCCCAAGAACGAAAAGGAATAGGATTAGTGGGATTTTCATCCTCAATACCTGCCCACCAGAATTTTCTAATGATGGCATTGATCTTGGCAATAAAAGTTTTGGAGAAAAGAACTGTAGACATATAGTAAACAGGGATAGAAGAAAGACTCGATTTAATATATTGAAGCCTACTCGCATGGTTAAGTTTGTTAGCCTTAATAGAGCCAAATTTGGCAAGAAATTTAGAGTAAATGAAGTTGTAGGCCCTATTTCTCGTCCTTGTGAGAGAAAATCATGGGATGACCTAGATGCATAGTATTAGGAATAAGGTTTGGCACGGGGAAAATGGTGCGAATTTGATTTCTTACCCGTTCGGAGACATTGCGGTGAAGAAAATTGAAGATTTGTTGAGGTTGGGGGTTTGACACGATTGATGGCGAAATCATAAAGGATTGTGTGAATTGCTTGAGCCTCCCGTAGATTTGCTTTGTTCCACATAAAATAAGATCATCTCGCAAAAAGAAGAGAATGTATAGGTGGGGCTCCTTCGGCCCGGGGTGACTCCCCTTAAAGTGGTTTGAGTTAGCGCCTCCCGCAAACCGAGAGAAAGTTCATTAATAGTTATGACAAAAAGGTAGGGGGGGAGAGGGCGAGTCCTGTCGGAGACCACGTTGGGGAAAGAAATAGGATGTGGGTTGATCATTAACAAGGATTGAAAGAGAGGAAGAAGAAATGCAAGTGGAAACAAGATTAATAAAGTGACTATTGAAACCTAGACGGTTTAAAGCCATAGTAATAAAGTGCCATTCGAGCCGATCAAAAGCTTTGGCCGGATCAATTTTTAGAAGTAAGGCTTGAGAGGTCCAGGATTTAAGAGTGAAGGAATGTATAATTTCTCGATTGAGAATAATGTTTGAAGAGATGTGCCTCCCTGCTACAAAAGCCGATTGAGCTGCGAGATATAATTGGAGAGACGAGGTTGAATTCTATCGGCAAGAGATTTGGCAATAAGCTTGTAAATAACATTGCAGAGGCTAATTGGCCTAAAGTCTTGAGGGATGGAGGGGTTAGGTTTTTTCGGAATAAGGGTAAGAAAGGTTTGATTGATTTCCTGAGGTAGGATAGCTGATGAGTAGAAATCTGAAACAAGGCGAAACAGGTCTTGTTTTACCCAGTTCCAAGAAGCTTTGTAGAATGCCGCATTTAGACCATCCGGACCTGGTGCCGCATTGCTCCTCATTTTCTTGATAATGGAGTGGATTTCACCGAGATCGGGGGTGGAGTAGGCGAAAGAGGTAGAATGGGTTGGGCGGTGTCGAGGGCCGAGTTTGAGGGGTCCGGTGGGGGTCGTGAGATTGGGGGTGATGGGGATGATTTGGAGAAAGAGAATGAGGGCGAGAGGAAGTGGTTGAGAATATGGATTGGAAGTAATTAAGAAGGGTTGAGGAGATCCGATTGGGGGTAGTGAAGGGAGAACCATCCGGGTTAAGGACATGGGAGATTTTGTTTTTGCGGTGTCTTTTGATGATGGCCGGATGAAAGAACGCGGTGTTTCGATCTCCCCGTATGGCCCATTGCTTTTTGAAGCGCCGAATGTGATAGGACTCTTCTCCGGCTAGCAAGTGTTGGTGTTGTTGATTCGAGAGAAAGAAGAAGGGAGTGGTTTTGGTTGGAGGGGTGAAGAGTTTATTGGCTTAGGATTTGGTCTTCAATGGTTTGAAGTTGATCGCAGGTTTTGGGTTTCTTAGCCCTCCATTTCTTTAGATCTGCAGCAAGAAAACGAATTTTGTGAGATATCGACACCTTGCGAAGTTTGCCGGCTACGTTGGGTACGTTTCTTTGAAATCGTCCTCCATGAGCCACCGCGTTTCGAAACGAAAAGGTTTCCTTGGTCGATGACATTGAGAAGTAGGAAGGAGCGAGAATGGGGGCGTGATTCTTGTACATCATAGGAAGATGGAGGACCGTAGTTGTAGGGAAAGCACGACACCATTCCGCATTAGCTAGACAACGATCCAAACGTTCATAAGTAGGCGTCGAAGTAAATCTTTTATTAGACCAAGTATAAGCGGGACCATCATAACCCGGATCAAACAAACCACATTGCTTAATAAGCGAGCGAGAAAGCATTGATACGATTGAAATTAACGGGAGCGAGGACCTAACTTCTCCGTAGGATGCATAATTTCATTAAGGTCTCCCATACAAAGCATAGGTAAAGTATTATTAAGCGATATGAAGTTCTTAACATTGTTCCATATTACGGACGAGAGAACGATGGCGAGGATCACCATACATGCAAACTAGACCATAGCGGAGGTTGTTGTTATTATTTGTACGGATGGCTAAGATGTAGTTCCGATTTGTGTCAAAGATAGTGAGCTCTATCTCGTCATTCCACATAAGCCATAGGCCACCTGATTGGCCTTGAGAAGGAACGATGAAAGCATCATTAAGATTGAAATGATTTTTAAGAGAAGTAATTGAAATGGATGAATTACGAGTTTCTGACAGAAAGATTACCTGAGGTTTGGTAGACTGTATTAGGCGGGACAGATGAAGCATGGTCGAACTGCTAAGGTTCCCGTCTGAACCTCGGCAGTTCCATGCTAGGTGTGTCATGGATCCCGCGGCGCCCTTGAAGCTGGCGCCTTAGCTTGATCAGTCGTGGTCGAAGCTTGTACATGATGAGGGTGGCAATCAGGAGGGAGACCTTCACCACCGCCATGATCTTGAGTCGGAGCATCAGTACGGGCTTGAAGGTCTGCGTCATGAGGGAGAACAGCGCTATCCATAGTAGACCTGTAGATGAGAGGGTTAGCAGTACCATGAGGAGGCACTTGCACCAGAACCGGTCCAGCAGCGATCGTGCCCGCGGGGTAGTAGTGGGTGGGCGAGGCGGCAAAAGGTAGTCGACCCAGAAGCGGCGTATGGAGAGGAGACGCATGTCCCACGCCGCTGCCAGAAGAGATGCCAGGAGAATGGCAAAACAAGTCCGGAGAGGTTGGGTGATGAAGTAGTCCACTGGGATCTGGGTTCCCACTTGTGATATGCCTCCGAGGATGGTGCCCGACACCTCCACTTGCTTTGCGGGGGGACCCCATGTCGCGGTCCCGGCGAGAAGGCCAAGCGAAGTTCGGATTCGTGTGTGAGGGAGTCGTGCTTGCGGCCTCGGATCTTGCCGGCTCGGTGACGAGGGGCGGCGGGCTGCCGTAGAGGTGGAGCTTCGATGTCGGCTGTCGAGGTGCGGGGGAGGAACCGTGTCTTCCTCGGCCCGACGAGCGAGGAAGAGGTGGTGCCCCGGGCACGGCGGAGTGGACCCCGGCCGTCGTGGTATCCACGGGCACACCGACGAACCCCTGGGGATGCGAGGCTGAGGTAGCATCGATGGCAGCGAGGCGTTCACGTTCCCGCTTGCGACGGTGCGGGAACGGGGAACGGGCGCGGCGTCGGAAGACGGGGGCGGATGCTAGGGACATCAACCCGGGAGTCGTCGTTGGTTCGACGTCGGCCGAGAGGCGGATGGTGAGTCTTCGGGGTCGGCGCGGATCTGGTGAGCGTGCTCGGTGGCGGGTTCCGGTCGCCGGTGCCGGGACCGAGCCGGAGAAGGCGGCGGGGAAGCTCGGAGGCGTGGAGGCGGTGGACGATGCGAAGGCGATGGGGCCTCGGAGTGAGCTGCGGGCGGGGGGTGCCTCGATGTCGACGCTCTGGGGCAGGGACTCTGCCATGGCGCAGGTCAGGTGGAAGCAGAGAATGAGAATGAGTAGGGCAGGGATTCGGCGGGGAACTCTGGTGCGGTGGTGGTGGAGGCTGGGTTGGCGGAGGGGAGGAGGGTGAAGGAGGCGTAGATCTAGTTGGAGGATGAGGTTGAGTGAGAGGTAGTGTGGGAGAAGAAAGAGGTAGGGGAGTATGGGTGGGGTTGGTGGGGCATTGGTGGGGGAAGGTTCGGGAAGTGTAGGGGAGTACGGGAGATCCGGGCACTCCATGAGGTGATCCAGAGTAACAGGGTCTGGAGGAGAGGAGCCATCCGGGATACCCCCGAGCCGGGAGAGTTTCATAAGCTTGAAGGCTGCCGGGGAGAAAGGTTGAGGTTCATGGCCTCTCCCATGGGCGATTCTTGATTTATACCCGTAACCGGGGTTTGGGGGGAGCAACGATGGGCGAAGGAACATGTGTAATGACCTCTTTGCCCTTGTCAACGAAATGGGGGTTCCGGTTTTGCCCCGTCGGGTGGAGAGGTATACGACGGCGACGTTGTGGAGGTGGAACGACCCGAGATTCGGGGCAAATCGGGCAATGGGAATTGAATATGCAAAGGCGAGAGACCTCGGCGGAGGCGCTTAAGTGAGGTGGTAATGACTCATTGGTAACATCATTAGTTGACTGATTCGAAGTTGAGTGGATATAATAGGATATGTGTCAACATGGGTAGTGACCCGAAACCGAACTTGAGTTTGCTGAATGTTATACTGGGTGAATTGGAGCATAGCTTGTTGGGATGTGGGAGCCTGACTGGGGATAATAGCAGGTTGATTCTGAATCCAAGTGGAAGTATGAGTTGTCTGAAGATGCTGTTGAACCGTGGTAGGGACAATTTGGTGTTGCTGATTCTCTTCAGTCCGGGTGTTGCAATGAGACATTGAAACTGGAACTAACTGTTGGGTTGGGTGCTGCAGGGATTGAAAAATCTCAGCTTCAGTTTGGTGAGTAGTAACAGGCACTAGGGCCAAATTATCCAGAATCATATCATCAGTTGAAGTAGTAACAGGTATCCCAGAAGTAACAACGGCAGAGGTATGGGAAGGGATTCCCTGAGGCATGTGAAGAGGCCTTGGAGGCTGAACCATACTAGTTCCCATTCTGACTCCAGCAAAAGCTTGCCGCAATTCTTGAAGAGCAGAGGAGGGGCCTGGCACCACATCTTGATAAGCTGTCAATTGATTCTCAACAAGTTGCATCAGAATTCTATTGGCCTGAGTCATCCAATGGCCAAAACGATCAAAGCCTTGGTCTTCCCCTACCACCAGGATACTTTGAGCTCTATCAGGGCATTGCTCGGCATTGTGAAACGCGTTTTGCACGAGTAAGTGCGGATTCTCTTAATCTTCTCATAATGTACCCAGATTATAATCATACCCAACGAGCCAAATTGAGGAACGAGAGTAAAATATTTTATCAACGGCGGGTTTGGTGGCATCAATCTTGACTTTAGTTGCAACATAATGCAGATCAGAATCAAAGTATCTAGGATTAATTTTGTGCCAATCAAGGGATGACCAATCATTTGAACAATTCTTGAAATGTGATGCTCAGTTCTAAATTTACCAGGGATACCATAAAATCTGACATTTGCCTCTAGAAACTGAAAAGCATACTGATTGGTGGCACGACCTTGCACATAAAGTTCTATCAGTAAGTTATTGTTGCGAAGGGTCCGGGGTTGACCTCTAATGACGGACATACTATCTCCTTCCGAACGAAACGTAGCTAGGAACAAATTCGCGAGTTACCTCATCAAGAGAAACCAATGCGCCCCTCCACGGATTAGACGGATCCGACCCGGCTAATGCTTCGGGGATGGAGCGAGTCCCTTCTCCGGGGTCGGCTACCATGAGCGGTAACTTGGAACCACGAGCGGCTCCCGGTTGGTCTTGAAAAGCGATCTTTGGGCCGGGAACGGCATTAGCGAAGCCACTGAAGAGCTTCAAGAGCGCGAATGAGTTCTTGGTTGTCCAAAGAAGTGGTGTGAAGATTGGACGGGGAAGCGGCGATAGGATTCGGCGGGATGGGTGGTTGGGGCGGAGGGAGGGAGGAATGTGTTGGGGGCGGGGTTTGACGGCCGCGGGTTGGGGGGGGGGGGGTCCGGGGGAACATGCTCCATGGAAGGGGGGGACCGTGGTGCTTGGAGGTATCTCTTCCATGGCGGGTAGCGGCGGGGAAGAGACGAAGGAGTGAAAAGTGGAAGGAGGGGGAAAGAACGGCGGCGACGGGGTAGACATTGGTAGGCGGGACGAGATCAACGAGGAAAAACGCCGCGAGAAACGGGGTGAATCCGGGGATCGGCGCGTGGCGGAGAAGAGCGGTGGATGGCATGTGGCGATTGACGAGGGAGGCCGGGATCTAGAGAGACGCGAGAGAAAAGACAAAGCGACCGATGGATGAAGGCGAGGATTTGGGAGAGAATCGAGAGAAGGATTCAATCACGGGAACGAGAGAACGAGGAGATGATCCGGAGGGCGGATTGATCTAGATACGAGATTTCTTGGAAGGGGAGGAAGCAAGAAGGTTGACTACGGCAAACGCCCAATACTACGAGAGAGCTCTTAGTACCCCTTGCATTGCATTTTTATTGCGTTCGTTCATTGCACCATGGCACCGCACACTGACGAGCCGCTGGTATCTCTCCCTCACTCCCGACTCCCGAGACCCAACAACCCGAGGCCGTGCTCGTGCCGATTGCTAGAGCATGGGCGGCCCCTGACGAGCAGCTGGCCGTCCTCTGCCACGGCCTCGCCTCAGCAAAAGTAAAGTACCCGTAGTAATTCGGTAATTCTAGTTTTACTCTAGCATCAAACTCATGTAGCACAAGACAAGAGTACGGAATCAGGAAGTTGCATCTCAATACTCTGCCACTGTTTAGCACTAGGGTTCAAAGTGTTGTAGTATAGAAGATATTTTGTGGTTACACATGTTTCATAATACCACATTATTTGTTAAGACACACAATATGAAACTAATACAATAGTTGTAGAAGATCTCCCAGAAATTAAAGGGTTTTTTGGATCCATGCCATTATAATTTTGCGAACTGCGAGAAACACCATTACTATTCGTCTAATTGGAAACTTGCCATTACAATTCTCCAGCTCCCACATCTTTGCCCGATTCTACGTCTCCCGCGGTCACGGGCCCACGGCGAGCGTATACCTCCTGTATATTGGCCGTATGGACCTTTTTGCCCCCGTCGCCAACGGTTAATGCCCCCTGTCCCCAGTCCCCAACGGCCGGCTTGTCATCCCCCCCCATCTCATCTCTTCTCCCCCGGTCTCCGCCCGCCCGCCATTTTCGCCGCTCCTCGTCGCCGTGCTTCGCCGGCGGCCACTGCAGCTCGAGGAGATGCAGTTCAGGCGAGGTGCGGCAGGCTCTTCAAGCAGCCCCACGGTTGGCGCGGCTTCAAGCGGCCGACGGGTTGGGGGCGGGAACCAAGGCGGCGTTTGCCCGTTTTGCCGCGTGCAATTGGTGCGAATCAGAAGCAAGCAGCGAGAGACTTATGGCCAAATGTTCGTGAAGTGCCCGTACTCCGTCAAAGTAAGTGAATTTGTGCTCAATTTTGAGTCCCCCCCCCCAAGTGCCTGTATGTTGATGAGGTTAGGGTTTCATGCAGGGCGACCCAACAACGTGCCGCTTCATCATGTTAGAGGAGCAGTACGAAGGATCATACGGGAACTTGAAGAAGTTGCCTGATTGTGGATCTGGTGATGGTGGTGAAGGTGGCCGAGAACTGGAAGAACTGAAGCAGAGGGTGGATAGCATTGTGCATGAGCTTGGTGAACAACGAGCGCAAGTGCATAAGCTGAAGACGACAATAATCTTTGTTGGTGTATGTTTTGGGCGTGTGACAAGCGCAATTTGTGGTGTAGCTATTGGTGTTGCTATGAGCGAGAATGTGGTAGTGACCAAAATAAGTGAATGTGGTGTTGGTATTGGTCTTTCTGTTGATCTTGGTATGAGTAAAATGTGGTGTATGTAATCTGTGTTTTCCTGTGTAATGTTCAGAATGTGAACTATGTGTAATGTTCAGAATGTTAACTCTGTGTATGTAATGTTGTGTATGGAATAAATTTCATTGTTTGTGACTGAATTCAACAGAAATTCACTTCTTCAGTAGCAAGTCATGATTGAACAACAGAAATTCTAATTGGAAAGCACATCAACAGACCATAGTTCACAACAACAGACCATACATAATCCTGATAATTCATGTTTGAACAGCATGACAACTTCACAAACCATAGTTCAACAGAGTTCATAGCCCAACCATTTACAAAAGAGTTGACCATTCACAAACCATTACACAAATAAGGTTCAACAACCCAACATTCAAGGTTCAACATAAAAGCACAACCAGAGTTCATGTGCCATTACGGGTTACAAAATACATAAATGTTTCAACAGCCAAGCACAACCAGAGTTCATCCATCAGCAAATAGATCCTTCAGGCTTTTGACAACCCTTGGTGGAGGAGCGCATTTGCGGCCTTCTTCTGCTTCTTCTTTAGGGGTGTTGCCTTCTTCTTTGTGGCTTTCCCCTTTTTCTTCCCCTTGGATGGCCCTGCCTGGGCCTCTTCTGCTCCCTTCCCCTTGGATCGCCCTTGATCATCCTCTGCTGATTTCTTCCTGCATATGACAATTTAGACGCATGAGAGTACAGAACAAGGACAATTAAGATGCATGAAAGTAATTTTGGTTGTGCTAACCTCTTCTTGCTTGGCTTCTTGCTGGTCTCACCATCTTCTCCAACCATGCCCAGTTTACATGTCTTGGCAAAGTGGCCAAACCCTTTACACCTTGAGCATCTCACTTTCTTTTTGGTACTGTTTTTCTCAATACAGCCCCTAATCCTTTTCACCTTTGGCCTGCCAGGTGCTCTACCCAGCAAAGGTGGGAATATCTTGAAGCCAAGATCCACTTCTGGCCGGTGTGATGTCTGTCTTGCATTGGCTGTACTCTTCCTTCATAGGCAGCTCTGAACCTTGCAACTGAGTAGTACTCATGCACATAGTCATCTATCTTCAAGCCTCTGTTGGAGAGTATCCATGCTAAGGCATGCTTGCATGGCTTGCCAGTTACTTGCCATTGTCTACATGAGCAAGAATTATTCTTCAGATCAACTGTGTGCCTCCTATGATTATTCCGGTCATCCAACGGTGTCACTTCGCAAAGTCCTCATCATCGATGCTAATCTTGACCACCTTCGAGTTATTGCTTACAACATTCGGTTCTTTGATAACTTTGAGGTAGGACTCCATCCGGCCATTGTTGTGCCGGCTTCCTTCGATGTACCTTTTATCCATAATCGGCTCTCTAATCCCGTCAACAAGCTCATGCGGATGAAGGCCTTTCAAGTGCTTGATCCGAGCATTGAAACTCTCGGACACATTATTGGTCAAGTAATCACACTTGCTCGGCTACGAGAAACCACATACGTACCGGATCCTTGGATGATTCTCCTCTAGCCATTCAATGGTACTTGGAGCAAAGTCAAAAATTTTACGCATATGCCACTTGAACATATACTCTTGTGTAGTTCTTGGCGGCAGGATACGGTGGGTCGGTGAAAACATCTCCCGAGTAGTGTTTCATGAAGTTGCTATACGAGATGCCTCATGCACTCTCTTGTTTTCGCATTTGGAAAAACATTGGTTATAGCTACCTCTAATCCTTTACAAGCATCCGAACATAATACAAGTCCGTGGGTCTCCTATGGCTTTGTGCAAATTCTCTAGAAACCATGTCCAATTGTCTTCGGTTTCGGATTCAAAAATACCATAAGCAATATGGTACAACCGATTATGACCATCAACACTCATTGCTTGAAACTAATGCGCGGATACTTTCCATGCGGGAAAGATGCATCTACACCTACAAATGGTCTACAACCAGCTAGGAATCCATCAATGCATGGCTTCAAAGCTACAAACATCCTCTTAAACCTTTTCTTCTTTCCAACCTTCTCTACCTCTATTTCTACATGACTACCGGGTGATACCTCTTTTAGGTGAGCGAGACCAATTGAACAGAAGCTGAAAGCTTTCTTCATACTTACCATGAATTTTTTCCATAGCAACCTTCAAACCAGACCAAGCTTTGGAATATTTGAGCTTGATCCCAAAGTCACTCTCCAGCTTCTCTTTGGCATCCTTTGCTCCCTTTTTTGGATTCTTCTTCACCCAGTCACCAAGTCTGTCTGCACACCATCCCTGACTAGCCATTTTGCTTTCTTGCAGTTTGGTGGTTGGACAGTTGTGAGGAAAAGGTAGACTTTTGATCTGCAGAAAACCACACATGTCAATTATTGCTCATGAATTATTGCTCATGAATTATAGCTCAGAGAAAATACAAAAGTCAAGTATGGTACCTGTACAGTTTTCTTATCCCAAATGGTGGAGGCATGAATTCTCCAAGGGCAGGTTTCAGCAGCACACTTTGCTATGAACCTTGTCTTGTCTGTCTTCACTCCAGCAGCAAAAGCAAACCCAGTCTTCACTGCATAATGCCTTATGGCTTTTCTGAATGAATTGATATCTGGAAACAACTCCCCCTTCACTATCTTTGGGTTCTCAGGGTCATGCACTACATTCACCTCCAAGGGATCATCATCATCCACCTCTGCCTCAACATTGAAAAATTCAGCATTTTCCTCATCATTTGTATTAGTGTTAGCATTGTCAGATGGCTGTGCAAATTGAGGAGCAGGTGGCACTAAACCATACATGCCCTCATCATTGACTCCCACATATTCTTCAGGGTTGTCAAATATGTCAGGCTCCCTATCAGGCTCTATGTCATCAGCATCACTAGTGGGGTCATTCTCATTTGCCATGCTGGCAGCTGCATCTGCCTCTGCCTCTGGCTCTCTCTCTGGCTCTACATGTGTTTCATCATCAGGAGGAATCACACAAATAGGCTCAAGTGCATCAAATTCAGCTTCCTCACAAGTGGCTCTATCAAATACACCTACTATAACATCACAGCTCATCTCCTCCTTATACATATCACACAAATCGACCATCTGAATCTCATCAACTAATCGACATCCTCATTCGGGCTTTTGTCGAAGAACCAAACAGTGGGTGTACGGTTAGTGCATAGGTTCAACTCGGTTCTCAAAGAACTCAACAACAACTCCAAAGTCGAGAGACCCATACTCCACATCCCACTTAAAATTTCGAGCTTTTGTGTAGATTTTCCTTCCGAGAGGAATCTTTGGAAGAAAAACCTTGGACTTTAATCTCTAGAGCAAACATCCCATCCCTACGAAATGCAATAAATCGAACTAGATTTCAAAGTGCACATGCACACATCAACTCTAATCGACAAGGCGAGCAACAAATCATACGACGATGGCTAGGGTTTCGGTACTGGTCCGGGCCGTCCTCCATCGCCACCGCACTAGTGCGACAACGAGGCGGGGAAGATGCGGCGTTGCCATTAGAGCACCTCCATCTTCTCGGAGACGGCGACAGCAACGTCGGGCGGTGGCGGGCGGGGTGGTTCCCTCTCGGCGACGACGGCGAGATGCGGTGGCGGGGAGAGCGACGAGAGAGGCGAGAGAGTGAGAGAGTGAGAGGCCCGACAGGTGGGGACGGGGGGCCTTAACCGTTGGGGACGGGGGCACAATGGTGCATACGGCCAATATACGGGACGTATACGCCCCGGTGGGCCCGTGAGCACGGGAGACGTAGAATCGGGCAAAGATGTGGGAGGCTGGAGAATTGTAGTGGCAAGTTTCCAATTAGACGAATAGTAATGGTGTTTCTCGAGTTCGCAAAATTATAATGGCATGGATCCAAAAACCCGAAATTAAAGGAGAAACTCTTGGTCAACAAGGCAAGAACGGGATGTATACCCCATATGGTCAGGTAGCACCAGCAAAACTGACCACCTTTGCCTAAAAGCAGCAGCTTGCAGCCGATCAGCATCTCATCGGTTAGCGCAGCAGAAAAGTTGATCCTTTTGACTGCTTTTCGTCTCTGAGCAACTGAGCAAATAGGATACATTCAGCTTTTAATTTGAATTCTACTACACAATTTCGGTTCCAAATCGACATGTCTTCTCCTCAAGTGGGTTAGGCGTTGCAACGGGACTGTATCATTGGACGGTAGTCTATGAGGGATCGTGCACGCACTCGCGAAATGTGCGCGCAAGCAGTCTCTCTGACTCCAGCTGCTTCTCCACTCCACCCCACTACCGCAAAATGAAGAAGGCAAGTCCACTGTGCCGGCTCTAGGAGCTGCTGCAGTGGCATCTGCAAAACGAGCGACACCCCTCCCGCGAGCGCATTTCTGAGATTTTTCCCGTTTCTCTCTATCGTCACGCAACCAATTGCTCCCTCCCTGGTTCCCTCGGTCCTCCCTCCGTCGCCCCCACACGCGACCGCCCTCCTCCTCCCTCCCGGCTCCTTCTCCACCTGGGGCCGCACGCCTCCACCTCCTCCAGGCCGACACGGCTTCCCTCCCTCGCCCCCACCTGAGGGCCGCCCGCCTCTTCCTTCTCCACGCACGGAGCTGGACGCGGATCCAGGGCCGGCGGACCTCCTCACCAGCGCAGCGCGTGCGACCTTCCTTCCTCGCCCCACCCGCAGCCGTCCACCTCCTTGAAGAGTATCTTGGCCACCTAAGTGGGTTTTAGTGATTTAATAACACACGCTTAAGTAACTAATGATGTATCTAGTGTATGAGCAGGTATTAAAATTGTATGTGGCATCAAATGTAATTCATTGTCTATAAAAAAGGAAGTGATGCTACAAAGGGTTCCTAAGAAGGCTTATTTATTTTATATTTTTGAATTTGAGTCCTAGGAACGTCGTACTATAAAGAGGGACATGAAATGTATCTTCCAAGAGTCGAACAGGTGCTCTAGTTGTCAAAACAAAACCTATGAGAGACACCTTTGCACCAACACATTCACGGGGTTATTTTCTTAGGTGTTGACCTTGGAAGTCTGGAGTATCCGGGTTTTTCCCGGAGTCTCCGGACTTCCCGGAGTTTCCGGGTTTTTCCCGAACATTCTGGGTCTTAGAGCTGTAACAACTCTTTTCTGTGTGAGGGATTATAAAAGCCCCCTCCACCCTTCCCTCTCTCTCTTGCCCATTTTGAACCGCAAAGCTTCAGAACTCATTTACTCTCGTCTTTACTCCCCTTGGCTCTAAGTTTGTGAGATTTGGTGGGGATTTAAGAGGGACTGAGAGCAAGAGCTTGGAGAGTACTAGTGAGATGATTTCCCATCTCTAGAGCACCTCGTTCTTCGCTTAGTTGGCACATGTCTTGTTTGTTACTCTTGGAGCCTTGAGCTCCTAGCCGGCTAGGCGTTGCCTTGGAGCATCCAAAGGTTGTGGCTGCCCAAGGAAGTTTGTATCACCTTGAAATTGAGTAAGTAACTCTAGCTTGATCTTTGTGGTCGCTAGAGGGAGGAAAGTGACCTAGGTGTAAAGGTCCACCCTTTGTGGGTACCTCAACGGAGACATAGACCTCAAGGTGTGAGGTTGAACTCCGGTAACAAATCTTCGTGTCTCTTGTGCTTGTTCATCTTGATATATGCTTGTATCTCTCTTGAGCACATTTCTAGGGTTTGGTGCCGATCTACTTCGTGTTGAGGTTCCTGCAAGTTTTAAGTGGATAAACAAGCTTGTCTCATCCCAGTGCATAACCTATTTTCATAGATCTAAGTTTGAGCAAGTTTAATTTTTGTCGAATTTAATTCCCCCCTCATAGGCCGGACAATCAGGATATTTTTCCGGATTCTCCGAATTTCCCGGAGTATCCGGAAAAATATCCAGAGACTCCGGACCTGGTCTAACAGCTGCGAAAAAGTTTGTGAATTTTCAGGTTCGACTATTCACCCCCTCTAGTCAACATCTTGATCCTTTCACTCCTTCCCCACGCACAGCCGCCCGTCACTACCTCCGCGACCGCCCGCGCCTACGCCTCTGCGACCACCCGTGCCTCCTCCCGACCAAATCCAGGGACGGCAGGTCGTGCACCGTCGCAGGAGGCGGGGGCGGCAGTTCTCGGGGCGAGGGTGACTAGCGTGGCAGGTGCTCACCACCTCCTCCCTCCTGCTCCCCGACGTAGATCCGGTCGAGGGCAACCTCCGTCTCCCCTCCCCGGAGAAGAGGTCAAGGTCGAGGCGCGGACGGCGAGTTGGCTCTCCCCTCCCCAAGCTCGACCCACCGCAGAGGACGGCGGTAGCCGCCCGACGCGAGGCCCTCTTCCCCACAAGCTCGGATCCGACCTCCTCTTCCCGCGGCGACGACGAGGTCCTGGGGCTGCGGTGGCGCGACTGTTGTGGTACGAGAACGCCCGGCGCCGGCACGGGTTGCCGAATTGGGCGCTCGTGGTGCGGCATCACCCCCTTGCGGTGGTGACTCTCAGCACGACGGGATCCCGAGCGCGTGGGAGCCAACTACCGAGTGCAGGATGCACAAAGGGAAGCGCTTGCCGCTGGAACGCTCGACTTCTTGCAGAACCGATTCGCTCTCTCTCCTTTGCTCATATGGGGATGCAGAGGGGAACATTGCTGGAGACAGTCTCACCACATGAACAACGCGGGTTCTTCATTCCAGTCTCGGGGGAGGAGGAAGGAGAAGAGAGCACTCGTCCTACGGTTGTTCCATCGGAAAATTGCCACAACTTGCCGGGGTTGCGAGAAGCAAGCGTCCATGGCTGTTGGCTCGATGCCTCTCCATGCACCGCACGCTGACGAGCAGCTGGCAGCCAGCCCTCTGCCGTGCCCTCGGGTCAGCAAAAGTAAAGCAACAGTAATTGGGTAATTCCTTTCGCTGTACTTCCCCTCGAGCCCTACATTTTAGAAGAGGTGGTTCGTTCCTATCTTTCACATATTCATAGTTGGCAGTCCGGCATCAACCTCATCGTGCAACGTATGGAAAGTTTTTGGAAGAAAGTTCGTGCAACATGTTTTTTTGGAAGATAAGTTCGTGCAACATATCCAGGTCCCTCTTTGTCCTCCACCCGTCTCGCAACCGAGCACGCCGGCAAGGTAACCACCGGGATTAGGTCCACGGGCCTGGGCCTGCCATACCGTCTCCGGTTCGTCCCCTGAGCGTCAGTCGTGGGTTGCCAAGTCTACATGACGACATCACCTCCGCTGCGCTTACTTTCAGCTTTTCTAGCGCAATTTCCGCTCGCAACGTCGCCGCACAGGCACAACGTTCGAACTAAGTTTGAAATCGTCGTCCCATCCATATGGTTGCAATGAGCGTCGCACAACGACTCACGTGCACTAACTAATTCGATAATGATGCCTTGCTTGGTGAAGGGCACGAGATCGACACGAGCACGAGAGGCCATGGTGGTTCAAGGGCACTGCACCAGTCTGCACTGCACGGTAGGCCAGCCAGGGTTGCCCATCAAATGGCCGCGTGTAAGTGCAGTGGCAATTAGTGGCAAACGGCTCTCTGTGCCACGACTACGAGCTGGGTCCCTTGTTTGCGGTTGCAGGCACGCGATTCATGTAGCTGTTGTAGCATTACAAGAGCTGGGCGAAGGGTGCCTCTTTTTCTTGTGCTTTTATGAGAAGGGAAAGACTCCCCACTGCATGCACATACAGCTAGTGCCTCCTTTCCCTCAAACTGTCTCCGTCTCCCTGTTGTCGTGAACACATCGGCGCCACGCACGCTCTTGCGACAAGCCACCAACGTCGGCCGCCTCCGCTAGGTGCAAGCCTGCATGGCTTGCCGGTAGCCCGGTACACCGCTACATTCACATCGACACACGCACCATGCATGGGTGAATGGGTCCATGATCATCGCCCACGAATGCATGCACACCTCTTCCCGTGGCCAGTGCTGCAGTGCAATGGATAGCAAACAGACTAGACAAACCATCAGAGTGTAGTCAACTTGAGGGAATGTAGCAAACACACTAAATAAACTATTAGAACCCGACTGATGCAACAAAACTAACAAGATGGCCCGCGCAAATAGCTAACTTTATTTATTTCAATATCAGATATTTTATTTTGAATTAAATAGATATAAATAATTATATTTAGTACTCCCTTGTGTCATTGCAATAAACCAATATATTATCATCTATTTTACTATTATATTTTGCGGTGTATCTTTTCTAACATGAATTAAAGATAAAACGTTGTAATATGTTTGACATAAACATATTGTTTAGTACTGACTTAAGCACCATAAAGATTTATACTTTTTTATATGAACATAATTTTTAAATTTATTATATGCAATCCACTTTTTGTTTGTAAATTTTTGCCACCATTACAAAATATCTTTGTATTATAGTTGAATGTTCACTATATTTGTATACTATTGGAGTAATAATTAAAATTTAATTTTGATTTTGACCCTTTTAGTTGTTGTTATATCCTAATCCATTTATTTCTATGTTCTCTAGTGACCGGTTGATACAACCCTGTACACCTATGATCTCATTTTATCTTATAGTTGTTCCACATTTTTCCAATATATACTTTATCTCTGTTCTAAATTTTGGGCTATTTTTATTTGACTTTTTCTAGATGTATAGATATTATTATGCTTCTAGACATCATATATCTAAGTTCATAGCAAAATTTATGATCCTAAGAGCATCTCCAACAGTTTGCCAAACCCAATTGGCATCTTTAATTTTTGGCAAAAGCATTGAAAACATCTCTCAAACAGTCTGGCAAAGGACTTGACAATTTGTGGAAACTTGATAAAAACCAGTCTCTAACGCGTAAATGTACGCGTGCTCATCATGGTTTCCCCACACATAGAGACCAGCCAACCAAGTGGGAGGGTGAAAAAGAAATAAAGAGTAGAGAAGGGTTCTTGATGCAAATGTTTAAGAGAAAATGAATAGACTGACAAGTTAAAAATAGCAAATCTTGGAGATGCATTCGTTTTTACTTGGCAGATTTTTCTAGGAGTTGCCAAGTCACAAGATCTGCCAAGTTAAAAATGGCAAACCCTTGAAGATGCTAAGCTGAAACGACCTATATTTAAAAATGTAGAAAGTATGGTGTTTAGCTACCATATATATAACGTTGTTTTCCACGTAGTCATCAAAAGACACATATGTGATTGTGACTGTTGTTCACTATCTAATACAATTATTTTGGAATTGCTTCCCTGTGGTTGGTGTTGCGGCCCTCAACTCATTATTTTGCTACAATTGTTAGCCTAGCACTACTGGCTAGTGCTGGCAAAGGTCGGCAGCAAACAACATTACACTATTGCTTTATTGCTCACATGCTTCATTCTCTCTTGCTCTCTCATAGCACATGAAAAAAATTGTACATCTTAATGTGATTGTTGTGCTGATCAAGGTTATGCTTTCTCGATGTAGACACATATCAATGGTGCTAGCTGCAATTATGATAGTTATTGATCACAACTATAGAAAGGGTTACCACAAATAGGTCAACGACATCGGTTGTATGACCCAATTCAACGGTGATATGTTTTCAACTAGTGGAGGTTGAAATCGGTGGTGAATTGGACGTTGGCTCCATCCATCTAGTTCATTTTTAATCCATCACAATATTTATATTTATTGCAGGAAGAGAAAGCATAGGGGCTGACTGCTGAGTCGCTTTTTGCCAATACTTCATCATCCTACCCTGTCGTGCTTTCTTCTAAATGGTCAAAATTGAAGGAAGGCTTCTGTCCTGCACTCCTGCTAAGGCTGCTAGGTCGTTGATCGACAAAACTGATGGAACTATTTCAGGTTGTGGCCTAGCCAGGAAGCATTTATCTTATGGTCTCTACTATCATGCTAAATGAACGGATAAGTTAGTTATTAGAGTGAAATACATGGTCGGTCCTTAAACTTGTCTCACCGTGTCACTTAGGTCATTATACTCTCAAAATGAATATTTGACTACTTAAACTTAGGCTCGGATGTCATTTAGGTCCCTATACTCTCAAAATGTAGATTTTACTCCCTAAACTTGGCGTCAGGTGTTATATAGGTCCATAAACTCTCTAAAATAATTTTCGTGTCAATGAAATAAATAAAAACTTCATTTTATATAGATACAATTTAGTTATAGTATAATAAAGTGGATTTTGGGTCAGAGAATATTAATATGGTGAACCCATAAATATCGATCTTTGAATTTAATATCTTAACTTGCTAGGTTCTTATTACATGCATATTACACTATTATTCTTGGAAGATGTTTGAATTTAAACCACGTGTTACACTTACTAAACAAATTAGGGTTTATAAGATAAATTACATATCAAATTTGGAAGAAGCTGACGGGCAAATAAAGTAAGTCTGGTTGTATCAATAAAAATAATAGCTTGCTCGAAGGCTTGAAATATAACATGTTCTATTAGTGGAAGAATACGACATTTCAAGAGTTTAGGGACCTATATAACACCTGAAGCCAAGTTTAGGGAGTAAAATCTGCATTTTGAGAGTATAGGGACCTAAATGACACCCGAGCCTAAGTTTAACGAGCCAAATATGCATTTTGAGAGTACAGAGACCTAAGTGTCACAGTGAGACAAGTTTAAGGACCGGTCATGTATTTTACTCTAGTTATTATATCAAGTTTATTGTGTGTTCTCATGGCAGTGACAATAGCATATGCTTGGGTGATCGTGGATATGTAGCTACGGTGAAAGTTGACTCGGTTTTAACGTTAGGATTGTAATATAGCCAGACTTTGAACAACCCTTATGTATATTCCCTCTCCACTCGCCAATGAGTAGCTGCAGTGCACAAAGAGCTAGTGGGCGGGGTGGGATGGTGGGCTGCGATGGGCACGGGATGCAGCAGCATCATCGTATTACCTATGCTACCCCTCTCTCTATCTTTTTGTCTCTCTCAAGCTCCTAAGCTATTACATTGTTTTTTTATTTTTTAAAAAAATAGGATTCACAGTCGGTGCATGGTCCAAATCCAACAGGAAGCCAAACACCCAGTGAAGTTGCAATGTGATTAAAAAATAGAGTAGGGTCATATTTCATATTGGTTACGGCTCATGATCTTGTTTTCTACGTCTACTAATAAATTAGAGTAAGAGTACAATTTGTATTCAACATGTGTGAACCTTGAGATTATTTTTGTTTCACCTTCTAATTCTGTTTTTTTCTTTGGTTTAATCTGGATCCTTGGATGACCATTAAATCGAAGGGCGGATATTCTTCTCTTTTTAGATTAATGTGGAAATTTCTAAACCCTCTCGGCGAACGTGATGGCTTCTTTTAACTCTGTAGTATTAAGATAATAGATGCAGCTGCGGCCGCCGTGCAACAAACTATCAAGTAGCACGGCGGCCGAGCAGAGCATCAGCGTGGGCGTGTAGCGTTGGAAAACTCTCTTCATTTTTTCGAGTAAATGAACAATGTTGGGATAATATTTTTTTTTGAGAGAGAGATGTGATTGATAGGATGAGTGAATAGTGTTAATTTGGTTCTTCTTTGTGCCCAAGAGCACGACTCCTGAACAGGCAGGCACCCGGCTGCACTGAACAATTTGAAAAGAAAACGAGTGAAAACACCGTTATCACCGTGGCTTTGCTTGCTTGCATTGCTCTACGCTGCGCTGGCCCCAATTATATTAGCACCCACAACATGGCAGTAGCAGTTCCTACTCATCCATGTGGTAACTACATGTTTCAGGCAAAAATTAGACTGCATGACCGAAGCAAATTAAAACTATGGCAACTCAGACTTGATTTCCGACAGTGCAAACAAAACAAGGTAAGCACGTATAGCAAACAACACCGAACCTGACAAGCAGGGCAACAACACAAGATCAATGTGAAGACCAGCTGATCCACGCTAAGACAGAAAAATCAGAGAAAATGACCATGCAACAGTAACTTGAGCAACAGCATATCATCCATTAGTCTTGCTGACTTGCACTCAAGCAACAGCAAATTACTCCACAGGAAGTCATAAACAAACCATACAGCAAAGTATTTTCCCTTCTCACTTAAAAATGAGTTCTGAAATTAACTGAAACTACGGACACAGACCCCAATAATTTGCTGCTGCAAGTCCTCATGCATACTTCGACGGTCAGGCCCATTGCTCATCCTTTCAGAGGCACCTGAAATTGTAGAACAAAAGAGAAAGCTCAGATTGGAGAACAAACAGATATATAAACTACGAATTAGTCAAAGAAGAAAAGGGACGTGGAAGCAACTGATAGAAGCAAATTATTGAAGAACTGCATTCTAGGCTACACTACAGCAAAGAAAAGTGACTCTAGCAAGTATTTTATTAGGACAACACTAGGTGTCACTTTTGTAGAAATGTGAATAATGATCAGTAAATAGGAGAGGCAGGAATGATAGCTGAATCATGCCAATAAAAAACATAGGTTACTGACAATATCAGTTCTCTCAAAAGGACTAAACCCGTCAGCTGCCTATATCAATACAAAAACCAAGTCCTAAACTTTTTTTGCACATAATGTGTTTCTAAATTTCTCAAACTAAAAGGTCAAATCCGACTCAAAACTACTCAACACATTTCAACTTACAAAACAAACCAAGCTCGCCACCCAATTAGCCTCAGCCCAATTCCCACTGAACCAACCAAATCACAAAACAATGAATTGAGCAGAGGGGTAGAACAGAGGCTTACCGCTACTACCAGAATGACGGTGAAGATGAGCAGGATTGAAGAGCTGACCTGTGCGACAATCTTCTCGGCCGGATGGACGCCGATGATGCTACAACAGTCCAAACACAACAATTTACAAAGACGAACAACAGTGAAAATAACTAATTTAAGCTTTAAATTCCAACTAGAAGTTCAAAAATAGTAAAGGATGTAATGTTAATATTGCTAGGGAACATGATGCTTTGGTTATGGGATCTGGATGGGCAAATTTTGCGAGTGTTATATGATCTAAAACATGAGGACTTCTCGGTGATCACCTATGTTGGAAAACCCCATTTTTAGTTTGTATATTTGATTCAAGTGATTGTGAGAAATATTTCTGCATTGTTGTGATGGGTAGTACTTGAGACAAGATAGGAGCATTTCTCCTGATAAGCATATGCAATCACCGACTTCATTTCATATGCAATCACCAACGAGCAAAAGAAAAGTGGAACATTGCACATGCTAGCTCTAGCCACAAAAGGAAAACTTCAAAGAAGAAGCTAAACAGACTCTCATTCACCTACATCAGGTAAATAATACTGCAGGAAACGAAAGCTCACCAAGGGAGGTTGACGTAGTGGAAGAAGAAGACCGTGGAGATGAACCAGTACCCCACGGGCATGAACCAGGCGAGCTGGCGCCAGGGTTTTTTTACCGGTGGTAACCGCGCGCGGTATACCGCGGTTACCGCTGCTACCGCTGGGGTACGGTAACGGTACCCAGCGGTAGCAACCGGTCCCAAAATTCAAATTTGAATTTGAATTCAAAAAAATGAAAAAATCAATAAAAAACACAAAAAATAGTTCATGATTTATAGAGTCTTATGGTGTTGAAAGTTTTCAAATTTGAGTGCATTTGGTATTTATTTGGAGCTTTAGAAGTTAAAAGAAAAGAAAAAGAAAAAACATGGGCCGGCCCGTTAAGGCCCATGAAGCCCAAATGAACTAGATGACCTAGCTCGTGCCCAACCGCGTGCCCCCGAGCATCCAGAGCCTTACTTCTTCCCCGTCCGCAAGCTTCCAAGCGCCGTCCGCCGCCGCTTCGCCCCTACCGCGCCGCCGGCGGCGGTTTACCGCGCTCCGACCGCGGTTTACCGCGCGGTAGCGGCGGTAAGCCGCGCCGCGGGCGGATCTATCCCCTACCGCGTGGGCGGCGTGGTTAGCTGCGCGAGAGCAGCGGTATACCACGGGCGACTCGCGGTATACCGCGGTTAGGTATTTTTTTTTTGCTTTTGAGTAGATTTAGGCTTTAGGAATTGTGTTACGGTAACTGATATTGTTTTTAGGCCCAAGACCTCGGCGCCATGATCTGTGGCGCCGAGGCATGTAACCTCGGCGCCGAGCTCAGGGTCCATTTTTTGAAATCTTTCCAAAAATGATCTACTTGTGAAAATCTTTCGCAAAAGGGGATAAAAAGAAAAAAAAAGACGGTCAACTCCCGGGCGAGCGGATGATTGGTCGCTCTTGTACACGTGTACTACGTGTAACCGTGTACGAACGTGCGCATGCCAAAAAAAACCCAACCCCTTGGTCATCATGTCAGGGCTATCATACAGCACCACCGCCTGTTGGTTCATCTTCGCCCTGCCCAATGGCCTGTCCCGCGTGCTCAACGTCCAGCATCTCATCTCATCAACAACAAAACCAACCTCAGCTGCTCAAGTACACTTTGTCACGAAAACAAAACCGTACCACTAGGGCACTAGGAGGAACCTCCTGTCCACCAAGGTTGCTGGTGGCTTCCACAGCCAAATGCACATCTCTCCCCCTAAGCCACTGTCACCCGAGTCGCTGATCACACGGGCAGCAAGGAGGTGTGCTGCAAGATTTGCAGCCCCCCAACGTCTCCGGTTGTGCAAATTGGCGTGGCTCTCCCAATGCAAGATCTGCATCGGCTGCAGTTGGCTCCACCGAGCACTGCATCCTAGGCAGGTGAGCACAGCGCGCCGCAGAACACGCCCAGCCAGCCTCCTCCAGCATGGGTCCGTAGCCCACAGCTCTGGTATCGTAGTGCCATATAGTTTCATGGAAAAGGAAACTGTCATCTGGAGCATGGGTGATCGGACTGCGGCGTTCCATGTACCAAGTGGTCCATATCCATTTCTTTTCTCTCTCTTTTGAAACAAGGTCCAGAGCCATTTCCAGGTACCACCTGTTGGATTCTAGTTGTGCATCAGGGTTCAGGGAGAAAGAATCGCTCGTGCCTTGTTTGCAGGCACGCTTCCAGCAGCTGTTGAGAGCGCGATGTACGTGGTGGCTGTCGAGGAGACGCGATGAGCTTCACGTCTCGCTGATGCTTTGCGTCCTTCAGTTCTGAATATTTTTTTGGTAATCCGTTGGGTCATTTGGTTAAAGACTTCAAAAAAACAGATAGTTTTACAGCGCCAATGATTCCGGTGTCCTTGTTCGTGCCAACCACGCCCTCACTGATGCTCTGCTCGGCCGTGGTACATCCGCTGGCTGCAGCTGCATTTTGTTGCATTTATCAGGTTCTGATAGTTTGTTTAGTAGTGTGTTTGCTACGTTCCCTCAAGTGGACTGGACTCTGATAGTCTGTTTGCTATCCATTGCAGTATTGCACTTTGCTATCCATTGCACTGTAGGAGTGACCACCGGACGAGGTGCATGCAGTCGTGGTCGTGGGCGATGGCCATGGGCCCATCCGCCCATGCATGGTGCGCAGATGTGAATGCAGCGGAGTACCGGCAAAGCCATGCAGACTTCAACTAGCGGAGGCTTGTGCAAGAGCGCGTGTGGCGGAATTTTTTATTTTTTAATCATTTTTAATCTAATTTATTGAAAATAACTCGGGCCCAACTAAAATTGCAAAAAGTAGCCCTTTTAGTCGCGCTAGGCCGCGGCCAGCGCCGCTGAGGTGGCGGGTGAGTCGCGCCACATGCCCACGCGGCCTGACGCGACTCACTTAACATACAGGGGCTGCCGGGCCCCTTTCTTTCTTCCTCCTCACTTCCCCACTTCACTCCCAAGACCTAACTCGAGCTCCCCCCTCCCATGGCGCCGCCCCCAACCCTCCCCCTCTAGATCCACTCCCTCCCTCACCCGTTTTGAAGAGGAAAGTGTGAGAAATTGCTCGTGGAAGGTAACTCCTCCATTCTAACCAATTAGTTTTCGCGGATTCCATCGTTTTCGTTTGATTTGAGATGGTTAGGTTTAGTGAATAATTTGAGATAGATAGCATGATTGAGTACGAATCGGGTATGATTAATTGTAGTGTATCGTTCAAGTGACCGATGTTCACCTTTTCTTTTCGTCTAGTTTCTCTTGCATGGTAGGATTTCATCATTTCCATGTTGGATAGTGCAGATGCTATTTATATGAGAGGTGAGGGTAGGTATAATCAAGTTAATTTGTGGTTGTGTGCAGATGGATCGTTTAGTTCGTATATTTTCGGGTGGCATGGTTGATGACAATGGGGAGTTTAAAAGCATGAGGCAACAAGTAGCAAGATTTGATAGTCCTCCAACATTTGAAGATATTAAAACCCGAGTGAATACTTTGTTCAAGGTTGGGAATGAGGGGGAGGAATTAAGGATTCATGGAAGGTTTGACTCCGGTGACAAAAGAAGTCACTATGTGATGGTGCCTATTAAATGTGGCGATGATTGATTATTTTACAAAGAGTGTGTGAAAGAATCTCAAGCTCGTTGTCCCGAGTTAGTTGTTGATGTTCACTCTCCGGTTGATTCACCGCATAATGATGAGCCCATGGAACACTTAACTCAGAAAGATATGGTACCACACAATGAGGTTCATGATAATGAGGATGATGAAGAAGGTGGTGATGATGAGGAATGTTCTTATGGTTCAGATGGGGAAGATGACTTTGATAGATGTGCGCTAAATAATAATTTTGGTGAGTATGATGATGATGAGGAAGAAGATGGGGATGATATATCTGTGAGCTCTGAAGAAGAAGAAGAACCAACTCCAGTTAGCCAACCAACTCCAACTCCAGTTAGCCAACCAACTCCAACTCGAGTTAGCCAACCAACCCCAACTCCACTTAAGCAACCAACCTGTCGGGGACAGCCCTGAGGCTCCCCTAAAAAACCGGGGGAATCCTGCTTAAAACCAGCAAAAAACAAAAACAAAACACACCTCTTACTTAAACACACGCATGGGGCACGGCCCACGCCGCGGTGGCCCCCGCGGCCCACCGAAGTGGCCCAGACAAAAGCCCCCCTCGAGTGGGTTCTGCCTCGCTCGAGGGCTCACGCCTCCCTCGAGGCTCCCTCGCACGCGCACCTGCTCCCGCACGCGGGTACGAACATTTAATGCCCTGACACGGCAGAGCCGCGCCATCATGCGCCTGAGAATCACGCCCCGGCACTATTCCGCCAACTCCCTAGGGGGAACCCATCCCCACCGTTGTTAACACCGAGAATTTGGTAAGGAGTATGACATGTGGGTCCGATTCGAAAAAGAGTCCGTCCGGTGGAAGGAAAGATATTTTCGAGAGATTTTCGGCGAGAAGGATCCGCGGTCGGCTATCTGCTCCCGGTTCGGCAAAAGAATAGTAGAGCCGATTTTGCGGGATTGGACGGTGACGTGGCTCGATCAGAGGAAGCGAATGGATGGATAGGCGATCGAGTTTAGTTAGGCAATGAATCCATTCGCGGTTGTAATCGAGCGGGGTATAAATACGATCCCTGGATGTATGTAACAAACACGTTCATTCTTCAATACACACCGGCCTTACGCCAAACCCTAGAGTCCCTTGTCGTGTCGTCGAGTTCTTCGAGAGGACCAATCGATCCGTCGACCTCCGTGAGTACCGGCAACCTTGTATCATGTCTAGTATCATGCGGTGGATTTAGATCGATGCAAGTAGTCTTGTTACCATGCTTCGTGTCACGCGGTAGATTCAAGCTTGGTTCAAGAGGGTTTCTTGTTAGATCATGAGCCATGCGGTAGGCTAAGATCTAGCTCGAAGCTAGTTATCGGCTCTATTGGATTTTGGCAAGATCCAGTAGATTCATTAAGTTACCCTGTGTTATCATGAGTTTTACTTCATGTTTTAATTCATGTAATACACTCTTGCCCAATCTAGATGGGTTTGGATCGGCTCTTTTCCTCTTAAGATCCGTGCAAGAGCAGGTTTCGTGTCTTTGACGCGTGGATCTTGTGCTCTCTGATAGCCGAAACCGAATCGATTTAGGTTGTCACGTGTTGTGGGTTCAAGCTTGCTTTGTGCGTATAAATCTTGAAAGAACCGGGTATCATGCGGTAGATGCAGGTTTTTGGGTTGCTTTGGAGCTAGTCATCCGGTGGGTTAGGTTTCCAATTCAGTCGATAGATTTATTCACGTGGTAATGTTTGTTCTTTCTTCATGGACCCTGGATCGGTTCGTTCGGCCGTATTCGGTTATGTTCTCACGAGTAGATCACGTGCCTCGTTCGTGCCTTAAGTGATGTATGCTTTTAGCTTTCCGTATTTAGATTGTATCATGCGGTGGATAGATCTATTTGCGGGGGAGTGGTACGTTTTTCATGCAAGTTGTATCATGCGGTGGATAGATTTGTTTGTGATCGTACCCGACGGATCTTAAAGTACCTAGACATGCGGTAGACTAGTGCTTTGATCTATGCATGCTCGTTTAATACATGATCATGTTCGTGCTTTACCTTATTTAATGTTAATCTTCATGAGGATCGGTCATGGTTTTGCATGCATCCATTTTTGTTTCAAAGATCGATCGTTGTCATGCTTACGTCGCCCGTTCGGCAATGTTCTTTTTTCCTTTGCGGTTACCCGAATGGTCGTGGTTCTTCGACAGGTAGCTTCGCATAGCTACATGTCGTCTTGCTTGGCTTCTTAGCCGTAAATATGGAACTGCCTGGTACCACCCGGTAAGTTCCAAGCTTTGGTATTTAAGCTTGTTTTACCCTTTTGTTAATTTTCGGGAAAAATTGGCGGCACGTCACTTTCTCTCTGCGCGTGCGAAGCTAAGCTTTTCGGCTTCTTTGTGTGATTGGCGTTGGGTGCACATTTTGCGTCAACACACTTTTTGGCACGCCCGGTGGGACAAACGGCCGAATTGGTTCAAGATGCACGAAGTCTCGGACCTCCCGGATGTCAACATCGAAGAGCTTTCTCCGGAGCGGCATCGGCGGCTCCTAGACGCCGTGAATCAATTTCGGCAAAAGTGTCTCATGTCATTTAAGAAGAATCGAAGTGGTGTACCATATCGAAGAGTGGCACCGCGAGTGCTTGTTGCCGGAGAGACCGACGCCACAACCCAACAAGAAAAAGAGGAATGCGCGCGGATCTTCCGGGAATCGGTAGACAACATACTCACCAAGCACAACCAAGCTTTCCTCGGGTCGCTCCGGCGGATGATGGTGGCCCTCTTTGGCCGGGCGCGGGGCGGGCGTTTGGAAAGACGTACGCCGGAAAGAGCACCGTGGAGCCGGGTGAATCAAGCTCTCGGCCGCCGGCTGCGGCCGGGTGCGGCGGCCCCCTCCTCAAAGCTCCGGGAGCGAGACATTCCAACCTCCTCCGCGGGCGGCGGGGGCGGCCGGTTCGGCCTCCGCCGCAAGCTTCGGGGAAGTCAACCAATCCTGCCGCCACCGCGGAGCGGCACGGGTCGGCCGTGCAACGGCCGAATCCGTGCCGGCCTACGTACGGAGACCTAGCGTTCGGCTCACACGGGGCCCCACTTGACCCCGGTCGAAGAATAGCTCCGTCAACCAGCGGCTCCCGAGAAGAATGCGTACGGCGGTGGCTATCATGAAGTGGGAAATTACGGGGCGTTCGACGCCTTCCCGCACCCGGGGTACGCGCGCGCCGCGGGCGCTCGGGGAGGAAGATGCCCTAGCACGCAAGATGGCCGAATTGATGCGAGAATCGGTTCGGCCTCAAGCCAAGGATGCGGGGCCCCACCTACGGGCCGCCGTTCCCGAGTGGTACTATAACGTGCTCCCGCCACCAAGGGTAAAACCGCCGACGGAATTCACAAAGTTCTGCGGGCGGGGACGAGACAAGCACGGTCGAGCATATCGCTCGTTATCTCATGCGGCTTGGGGAATGTTCGGCCGAAGAGACGTTCGGGGGTTCGCTACTTCCCCGCCTCGGCCGACGGGTCCCGGCTTTTCGGTGGTTCTCGTCCTTGCCACCGAGTCGGTGGCCGGGTGGAAAGATTTGGAGCGTAAATTCCACGCTCATTACTTCGGCGGCGATTACGAGAAGAAGTTAATTGATCTCGCCACCCCGAAGCAAAGGCACGGTGAAACACCGGCGGAGTTTCTTAGAAGATTCGAGAGAAGTCAAGGGCATGTGCTTCTCATTGAACTTGCCGGACGATCGGTGGTGATATGGCCGTCGCCGGGATGTTACCGGCCGTGCGCGAAAAGCTATTTGGGATGGAATTTGAAAACTTGGGCCAAGCTGTCGCGAAGTTATCCTTGATGAGCAATCGGGCATATGGTCTCAAGAAGGACCCCAAGTTTGGCAAGCGGCACGACATCGGCGACATCTACAACCAATTCTTGGACAAAGCCGATTTGTGCGAGGATTCGACGACGAATTGGAGGTAGGCTGCGGCGAAATCTTGTGGGGTAAAGAGCCCTTGACAATGAATCGGCGGTGGGTCGGGCGGACCAAAGGAACCTACGACTTCGACATCACAAAGGGCGATAAGTTGTTTGAGCTCTTGGTAAAGGAAGGCCGAATCAAGCTGCACGACGGGCACTCTATGCTTCGGCCTTGATGGAGTCAAAGCGAAACGTTACTTGCGGCTTCCATGACGGGGACTCGCACTCCATCAACGATTGCGGGGTCTTCAAGATGAGGATCCGAGAAGGCTATCCGGGAAGGGCACCTCAAGTTCGATAACAAGATGAAGGCTGGATGGCCACCCATTCCCGCGAGAACATGCTCGGCTTTTCTATCAACGCGATAACGGCCGAAGAGAGGGGGAAAGTCAAGGTCCCGACCTCGGCCGGGTCCAAGCAAGATGGATCGGTTGACCGGAGCGCCGAGGTGACCCTAGAGCAAGTGCGGGCGACGCCCCCGCGTTCTCAAGAGCCACATCGAGATTGGGGAATCGTCCGGGCCTAAACCCAAGGTGACGTCACGCATTCTCCTCAACAAATGGCGGCGCCGAGATGGAAAAGGAGCGCTACCAAAAACGTCGTCACGAGGAGGAGCGGCGCGGGGGCCCGAAGAGGAGGCGCGCGAGATGGAATCGGGGAACGGCACGCGCGCGCGCGGGAGCGCGCCCCGGGGATGCGCCTTCTTCGAGCACTGCTTGGAATGAGGGCCTAAAGCTGCCCACATTAAGGAACGTCCGAATGCGGCGACGGATATGCGAGTACGGGCGAGGAAGCGCAATCGCCGATCCGTCCATGAAAGACTTGGAAGGATTCACCCAAATGGGGATCGGCGGCAAAAAATTGAGGTTATAGATCACCCCGGGGAAGCGCCAAGCTGATCTCGGGTGGGGCGACCGGGAGGAGGACGAAGATGTATACGTACGGCGAAGGGGCGGTGGTGCCCACCCGGTCTACGCAAGAGCCGGAAGAGGCGGGTCCAACGCTTAAGGAACCGCGAGATGAAGCAAGCGGAGTCCGGACGAGACGAAGTGGCGCCCCAAGGACCGGCCGGAAGGATCGAAGCGTTCGGCCCCTCCATGCATGGTATACTTCTCCGCCAAACGAGTTCATGGCTCCCGCTAACCGGGTGATGCGGGAGGAAGCTTCCTTTGACGACGAGCGGCCGAGGAGATGATGGCGCGGCGGTGCTCGCCAAGCGAGGCCATCTTCGACAAGCCGGCCAAGAATCGCCACATGAGGCCGGCGTACTTGAGGGGGGGTACGTCAATGGCAAGCCATTGACCAAGATGTTCGTCGACGGTGGCGCGGCAGTCAACGTAATGCCGTACACCACCTTCAGGAAGCTTGGCATGACCCCGAGCGATCGACACCAACAAGCATCATCCTAAACGACTTCGCGGGAACCCCTCGGACACCAAAGGATGCGCTCACGTGGACTTGATGATCGGGTCCAAGACGCTGCTCACCACCTTCTTCGTCATCGAGGGGAAGGGAGCCTACAGCCTGCTTGCTTGGGCGGGGCCCGGATCCACGCCAAGCTGCTGCGTCCCATCCGGTATGCATCAACGAGCGATCCAATGGGTGGACGATGAAATCGAGGTCGTCCGGGCGAGATGACTCCGTAAGCGTGGCTAACATGGAACCGGCCCATGCAGGAGTACCAAGGCATCGATTGCTTCTCGGGGAAGGGCGGGGAGAAGGTCTGTTGAACTGTCGGCGGTGACCAACGGCCGATTCAAGCGGTCGGCTCTTACGGTAATTTTTAATGGAGAACCCCGTGGATGGCAACGATGGCAAGGCGGGACGAGGATTCATGTCGGCCGATAAGGCTTGGAGGAAGTTGACATTGGAAGCGGTGATAAGCCAAGGCCGACGTTCATCAGTGCAAATTTGCGGCCCGGACTTCGGGGGGAACTTAATTGAGCTTCTCAAAGAATATAAAGATTGCTTCGCCTGGGATTACTCGGAGATGCCTGGATTGGATCGATCCATCGTCGAGCACGGTTGCCAATCAAGCACGGGTTTCAAGCCATATAAGCAACCGCCCGGAAAATCTACAAGGATGAAGTATTGGCCGATGTGAAGAAAGAAATCGAGAGGTTACTTGACGCAAACTTCGTTCGGCCCTGAGATATGCGAGTGGATTTCTAACATCGTCCCTGTGTATAAGAAAAATGGAAAAATGAGAGTTTGCATAGACTTCGGGGACCTAAACGAGCTACTCCCATGGATGGATACCGATGCACATTGCCGATTTGCGATTGACGCCGCTGCTGGGCACAAGGTGATTAGCTTCATGGATGGCAACGCGGGATACAATCAGATCTTTATGGCAATAGAAGACATCTCGAAGACGGCCTTTAGATGTCCTGGTCATATAGGCCTATTTGAATGGATCGTCATGACATTTGGGTTGAAAAATGCCGGTGCAACCTATCAGCGGGCCATGAATTACATTTTTCATGAGTTGATCGGCAAGACCGTGGAAATCTACATTGACGACGTGGTGATCAAGTCCTTAAGTCATGACACCCATCTGGAAGATGTGAAGAAGACCCTGGAATGCACCCGAAGCATGGCACGAAGATGAATCCAAACAAGTGTGCATTTGGGGTGTCGGTGGAGAGTTCTTGGGGTTTTTGGTCCACGAAGGAGGGATCGAAGTTGGCAAAAAGAGCATGAAAGCCATTGATGAAGTCGTTCCTCCAACCAACCTCAAGGAGTTGCAATCAACTTTGCTCGGCAAGATCAACTTTGTGAGAAGGTTCATCTCAAATTTATCACGAAGGTGTTGCCATTCTCTCCGTTCTTTGAAGCTAAAGAAGGATCGAAATTCACATGGGGCGACGAACAACAAAAGGCTTTCGAGGAAATCAAGCAATACATGAAGGAGCCGCCGGTCTTTGGTTCCTCCTCGGTGAACAAGCCTTTCAAGTTGTACGTGGCGGCGATACCCAAACTATTGGATCGGCCCTTATTCAAGAATTCGAAGGAAAGGAGCGGGTAGTAGCTTATCTTAGCCGAAAACTACTTGATCACGAAACCGAGTATTCGGCTATAGAAAGATTGTGTCTTTGCGTATACTACTCGTGTACAAAGTTTCGGCACTACTTGTTGAATGCCGAATGCCTTGTATACTCGAAGTTTGATGTGATAAAACATATGTTATCTATGCCAATTTTGAATGGTCGGGTTGGCAAATGGATTTTAGCTCTATCGAAATTCGAGTTGAAGTTCGAATCGGCAAAAGCCATCAAAGGTCGGGTCATTGCCGATTTTATAGCGGAACACCGTGACCCTTCGATTGATACGCTTGAAATTACCCCATGGGCTTTATTCTTTGACGGGTCATCATGTGGCAAAGGTGGGGGAGTAGGGATCTGCTAATTTCGCCCGAGAGGTGAGATGTTTGAATTCGCCATTCCTATACAACCCACTTGCCACAAATAACCGGGCTGAATACGAAGCACTACTTCGAGGGCTTCAATATTTGAGAGAAGAGCGGGGCCGTCTCAGTTGAGATCTATGGAGATTCAGAATTGGTAATCAAGCAATTGAACGGCCAATACGAGTGCGGGGAGCGAAGCGCTGCGGAGTTACTACGAAGAGTGCAGGGAGATCTTGAAGAGCTTCCCATTAGTAACCTTGCAGCACATTCCTAGAGAGCATAACGAGGAAGCAAACAGGCTGGCTCAGAGCGCCTCTGGTTACAAGGAGAGTCAAGAAGCATTTGCTGCAGAGGTGTGTGCACTAGGGACGGATCTTGCAGAAAATGATTGGAGGAAAGAGATCGTTGACTACCTGAAAGATCCATCCCGAAAAGTCTCCAGGAAACTCAGGTACAAGGCAATCAAGTTCGTTCTTCTGGATGATAATTTATTCTATAAATCATTAGACGGGGTATTGCTACGATGCACGGGTCCCGAGAGGAAGCTAAGAACATGATGAGCGAGGTGCACGATGGGATATGTGGAGCGCACCAATCGGCCTATCGGATGAAATGGGTTATTAGACAAGCTGGATGCTTTTGGCCGACGATATTAGAGGACTGCTTTGAGTATTATAAAGGGTGTCAAGATTGCCAGAGGTTCGGGAATATTCAAAGAGTCCCTGCATCAGCATTGAATCCCATCATCAAGCCATGGCCATTCAGGGGCTGGGGTATAGACTTGATTGGCCAAATTAATCCGCCATCTAGCAAGGGGCATAAGTTCGTGCTTTTGGCTACAGATTACTTCACCAAATGGGTCGAGGCAATCCCACTCAAGAAGGTGACGTCAGAAAACATGATCGAATTCGTCAAGGAACACATCATCTATCGATTTGGGATTCCTCAGACGATTACTGCGACCAAGGGGCACAATTCGTGTCATTGGAATTCAGAGATTTTGCCGAAAGCATGGGAATCAAACTGTTTAATTCTTCTCCATACTATGCCCAAGCCAATGGTCAAGCAGAGGCTTCTAACAAGATCATGATCAAGCTTATACAGAAGAAGATCGACCAGAAGCCGAGGAGATGGCATTCGGTACTTAGTGAAGCGGCCGTGGGCTTACCGAATGGCCCCCCATGGAGCTACAAAGACTTCTCCTTACGAGTTGGTTTACGGGCATCACGCGATCTGCCCTGGGAAATGCAATCGAGTCAAGGAGAGTAGTACGCAAAACGATTTGAGCTCCAAGGATTACGGTGGCCTAATGATGGATGAGTTAGAAGATTTGCATATGATCCGTCTCGGGGCCACGGAGAACATCGAGAAAAACAAGGCGGGGTCGCCAAATACTATAACAAGAAAGTAAAGGTGAAGCGATTCGCAGAAGGCGATCTAGTTTGGAAAGCGCTACTGCCGATTGGAACTAAATACAGTGAATTCGGCAAATGGTCCCCTAACTGGGAGGGGCCTTTTCGTGTGGTCAGATGCGTTCCTGGTAATGCGTACATATTGAAAACTTTGCTAGGAGAGGAGTTTTCCGCCGCAATAAATGGAAGATATACGAAGAAGTATTATCCTAGCATTGAAATCGATCGATGATTATACACATCGACACGAAAACGGCCCGGCGCTCAAGGATGAGGCCGCCTTTAGAACAAAATCCATGAACAAAAGAAAATGGCCGGTGCACGATGCATTGCCCTTAGCTCAATACTACACTACAAGCGGTTTCTTGCGGGATTACACATAGCAGCCCACGAAGGTCAAGTCCCCTAAGGGAGGGAAGCGAGAAGGCGTGGAGGAAGAAGCGAAAGTATGATTCAATCTTTTCTTTACTTCTTCGGTACAACTGCTCCCTCTTCGGTTGTTCCGGGACCACCGTGACGGCGACTTGGAACGCACGAGGATGACCACGATTGGCGGCCTCTACCAAGCTATCCCGGGCCGCCTTCGGGTTGCTTTGTACCTGTCGGAGACATCCGGAGCAAAAGAATCAAGGTTAGGGGCAAGAAATCCGGATGCAAACATAAAGGGGGGACGAAGCGTTTACCCCCTACTAGCGCTTCCGGCGCCATGCGACGCTCGCGTTCGGCTTGGCGGCGGACGGACATGTCCCCGAGGTCACGCTCCGGGTGCGGGCACGGCGGCGCGGTCGATGAATGGCCCTTTGCTCGGGCGTGGCATCCTCCGCCTCGGGGAGAAGAATCGGAGGAGATGTACTCGGGAACATCTTCGGTTCCGATGACCTCTTCGGGAAGCAAATCAAGGCCGAAAGAGGCGGAGGAAAACATGAAGCGCAAAATCAAGCGAGGAGGACAAGGAGCGGATCAAGAAAGAACTCACTTCCGAATCGTACGCTTCCTTGACGAGCCGCTCCCCCCGAGGCTGTTTACCCTTGTCCATGGCGTTGGGGTTTTTTCTTCTAGCGACAGAAGAAGAGACGAGAAGTGATGGAGGAGTGTGCGAGTGGATTTGCGAGCACCCCACGGGCTATTTTATTGACCAAGGAGGCGCATTGGGAGTGATGATGCGCCGGTACACACTTTGTTGGAATACCAAGCGGCGGGGATTTCCACCGAGTGCGAAGGTTTTTCTTTTGAACGGTATTTACGGATTGCCGAATTGGGATCCTTTGTGGATCTTGCGCCAAGGGGCGATTGTTTGCGAGCGTTCGGCTAAAGACGGTTCCCGGATGCGTTCGAAGAGGACAAATTCACGGATGCAAATGCGAAGGGAAATATCACGGAACAAATGCGAGAATCCAAAAGTTCATCATATATTGCCGGCGTTTACACATCCCTAGTACAATCTAGTCAAAGAGTCCGTTCGGCACGGACCGGGGATGGGTAATTTCGGCAATGGCGTCGCCGTGACCGTCGAGGCGCTCCGGGATGAGCTCGATCTCGTCGATATCCTCCGGCGCGCCGCCACAGAAGCCACGCGGCCTGGTGGAATAGTCGACGTCCGTATGCGTCGCCATCGCGGCCGGGCCCAAGGTGGTGCCCAAACGAACGCCATGAACGGCCACCTCGTCGATACGGCGCTCCACCGCGGCCGGGCGCTCCGCCGGCGTGTCGCCGTGAGCGTTCACCTTCTCCGCCGGTTGCTCTACCGGCGCCTTTGGGCGGTTGAGCTCGGCATCACGGGGCGCAAAAGACAAACAAGAAAGGATTAGCATCAAAGGCCGGGCTTTGAATCAAGAATCGAACCATACCATCGATGGCCTCCGGCCGATTGTTTCCGCCGGTCCTCCCATTCTAGTTCGGCCACGCCCGCTTTTTTGGAGACGTCCTCTAGCTCGAGACGGGACGCCTCTAGCTCCTCCTTGAAGCGAATAGCATCCGCTTCCCCGTACGGTACCGGGGAGTGGCCATCGGACTCCGAAGAGTCGTCAGGGAGGGGCTGATGGGCCGGCGCGCGAGGCGGATTCCACTGAATCAACCTAAAAAAGGGAGATGATTGTCAAGGCAAAAGAAGATCAAGAGGAAGATCGACGAGGAAAAATTGATGATCATCACCGCCTGCGCGCGTTAGCGCTGCTTCCCTCAGCCTCGTCGGAGGCGCGGCGGCGGTTGAGGCGGCGCACCATTGCGGTTTGGGGATGTGCACTGTTTACAAGAAAACCAAAGATTGGCAAAGATTCGAGAGCTAGAAGGCCTGGTGGAGAGCTAGAGGCGCCTATGTTAACATTTATAGGCACGGCGGGGATGAATCGTGGCTTCGAGTCGTGGGCGTGGATCGTGGCGCACGTCCCAATAAAATCGGAAGGTGGAAAGATTTCCTTGACCAACCCGCCGGTGGGTCGTTTGGAGTTCTAAGCCGAAACGCGTGCGGATCGATTGTTTCGGCTAAAGGAAATCAAGGTGTTTTTCGGGAGTTGGCATTTCACTACCGAATGGGTCGTTCGAAAGATTACATCTCAAATCGCAAAGGAAATATTACAAGAACGACCGGTCCGGGTATACATCAATAAGAACGTTCAAGCACCGAGGAGTTTTGCGAGTGCGTGACGAACATTGGATATTATCAAGTTGGAATTATCCGGGATCTCCTGGTAGTCCTTACGGGCGCCCGGCTAAGCCGGTGAGCTCTGCATCACATTGCTTTACTGCGGTGACGGCCGATTACTCGCCTCGCTTCGGTTTTTGCTATCAATCCGGGAAGATCGGCTATTTTCTTCGGTCAATCTCCATCTCCGCCGACGGGCTTCTCAATTCCGCCTCTAGAGCGGCCTTTACGGCGACTTTCAAATCGTAAGAAGCTTGCAGGTCAGCCAAGGCATCTTTATAGCTTTCTGCTTGGGATTGTACCCCGTTCATGGCATGTTCAGCATCAGTTTTCTCCTTTTCAATGGCTGGACGGGAGCGCAATTTCCTCCAAGTACGCCTCAAGGGAACATAGAAGGGCTCTAAGTCGTAGACGGACGATAGAAAAGCTCTGATGTCATCGGGAAGTTTGCGACTAATGGGCTCAAACATCTCTTCAAAATGGCGAAGATCATTGAGCCGATCTCGAACGTCTTTTTCTAGCCGGTTCTGCAATTTCTTTAAGTTTGGGCAACACTTCATCCGGCGGCGGCTGGTTTATTTCTCTCATCACCTCGGCGAGTTGATGGGCCCTCGACGGCAAGCTCGATGATGACGGGGTGTGACCACGGAAACAACATTGCCGAGGTGAGAATGCTAGCATCAAGGTATCGAAATCAAGAGCGGAATTGGGCACCTCATGAGTGGTTTCTTGAGCGGGGGCAATCGCGGACGGGAGAGGCGTCTCGAGTAGAGCCGAAACTTCCAAGTCGGGGAGATGCCGATGTAGCAATCAGCGACTCGTGAGTTTACGGGCCGGTGAAGAATTGGATCCTCCTCTGTTGGGTTGGTCATTCTTTGCCCGGCCGATAGGCGATGGCATCCTGGGGGAATTTGGTGGCTCCGGTTGAGTTGGGAGATTCATCTCTGGAGAACGTACTGCTTCTGCAGAGGGTGATGAAGATGAGATCTCTACTGGGATAGGCAGTTCAACCCTGGAAGGGCTCGCCTGTTGAACCACTGGGACATCTACAAGTGGTTCTCCCACAGTTTCTTCTGCAAATGTCCAATTGAAGGGATAAGTGCCAGTGCTCATCCTTGAGAAAGAACGACAAAAGTCATACCGATAGGATGGAGCATCGGCGAGTGCTTGGTTCCGAAGAATGTTGGGCTCCGGTCCGAAAATACACAATGATATGATCCATCAAGAACAGAGTGACCCAATAATCAAGAAGGAAAAGGAGTTTACCTCAACCAGTACTTTCTTGATAGTTCTCCTCCTTTTGGCACTTGGAGGGGCAATCAGGTGCAGACCTTGCCTCCTGTCTGCAGCGAGGCTGGAAAGGCTGGGATCTGTAGTAGCATACCTGGCCATTAATTGATGCAGGGTTGTGGATTTAAACCCCAGTGCTGAAATCGGGCCTTCGGCATTATAAGTGATTACCCTGGCTCGAGGGGCAGGTACTGTGTTCTGTGGACAAAAGATGAAGGTCAAAACCATGAATGGAGAAGGAGTGTTTGATCCAAGGGTTCATTGTGTTACCTCTGAAGTCGGCGGGGAAATCGAGCACCAATTCGCGCGAACACATGAACGGGTTCACCTGAAGATGTGGTCATGGAATTCTTGCCACCATGAATTGAAGGTGGGGTGAGCTATGGTTGCGGGCACAAAAGGACATGTGTAGACGGTGGGGCTGCACACATAGTTGAAAACTCGCTACACTTGCATCGGTTCTTTGATTTCCTCCCTGGGCTTGAGGAATTCGTGCAGAAACAATCTTGGGGGAATCTGACCGCATCCAAGCTGCCCGGCCATTACATTAGGCTGGTAGTACTCATAAGTACGGCATTACGCCTCCCTCCATTGAACTCGGCCGGTAATATGCATGGGCGGATTATGATATTAAAGATTTCCAAGAATCTCCCATCTTGATGGCCGGGCTCAAAGGAGAACTCGACAGGGAAGGTCAGAGTGTCATAGCCTAGATAAGGGAGCCAAAGAGGATTGGGGAAGCCTTTGAAGAACAACTCGAAGAGCTGGGTGATGTCTGGTTGAACGATAACGATTGAAGCCGCTTCTCCATAGCTTTGGCATCCTCCGGTGACTTGAAGCTCTCCTTCGGGGGATTGGACCGGGGGAAGAACCCGGAGTTCGGGTCAACGCCTACAATCGATGCATGTGAAGTTGCAGCCAAATTTGAACGAACCACCAAGGGCCATTGACGCACGTTATCCTCTGGCTGGTGTACATTTGGATAACGGTCTGATGAAGCATATGGTATACACTGCCCAAGAGGAATTTTCCCAAAGGAAGGCGATTGCCGCTAGCCAGATGGATCGCCATTGCGATATGATTCAAAGTGGGTTCGTTGGCCTTGCCACAAAAGACAAATCTGCATAACCACATGTTCAAAAAGGCTCTGTATTCAACTTCGCCAAGGGAATTGTCTCTCATGTGCTTCAAAATATAATTCTTGTAGCCATTCCCTGGCTTTACCCACGTCCGCGTGAGGAATTTTTGAAGTTCCAAGGCTGAACGGACCGGTGATGTCAAGGCCGGTGATCATATACACATCGGCCAAAGTTGGAGCCATTGGGCCGTGCCCAAAAAGGAAGGCGTTGACGCCATTTGACCGAAAGTGGCATGCGGCTATCGAGAAGATCTTCATTCTTGGGTGTCTCGGCTACGGATAACTCCAAACATTGAGCAATGCGGAGAGTATCCGAGATTGGTCAATCCACTCTTATCCGCAAGAATCCTACGATACCAAGTCTTCCGGCTGCGATTGGGGGCAAAGGCCGGTTCTTGAACGCATCTTGCCACCGGGGAGGTGGAGATAAAGCTACCTTGAAAGGGATTCTGCGAGATTCGGCGGCAATAAAATCTCGAGGGTCGGGATTCCCTTCGGGACCAAGATAATAAGATTGCGAATTGGCCTCAATAGGAATCGGAAGAGCGAGAGAAGGTTCTGGAAGAGAGCGGAAGAAGAAAATCTCGGGTAAAATTGAAAACCTAATGCCGAACAAAGGTTTGGGGGGGGTGAATTTACCCGAGCGGCTTGGTTACGAGCGCCATTGGAGATTCGAGCTCGGAACGAAGGGGATCTAGGGTTGGATCGAACGAAGAATCCGGCGGATTGCGAAGAACGGTGTTGACGGGTTTGGCTCAAGGATTCGTGGCTAGAGTCAATTGTGGAACAAAATTACTTTTATCCCACAATTGAAGGGGCATGTGTTAACACCAGAATTTGGTAAGGAGTATGACATGTGGGTCCGATTCGAAAAAGAGTCCGTCTGGTGGAAGGAAAGATATTTTCAGAGATTTTCGGCAGAAGGATCCGCGGTCGGCTATCTGCTCCAGTTCGGCAAAAGAACAGTAGAGCTGATTTTGCGGGATTGGACGGTGACGTGGCTCGATCAGAGGAAGCGAATGGATGGATAGGCGATCGAGTTTAGTTAGGCAATGAATCCATTCGCAGTTGTAATCAGCAGGGTATAAATACGATCCCTGGATGTATGTAACAAACACGTTCATTCTTCAATACACACCGGCCTTACGCCAAACCCTAGAGTCCCTTGTCGTGTCGTCGAGTTCTTCGAGAGGACCAATCGATCCGTCGACCTCCGTGAGTACCGGCAACCTTGTATCATGTCTAGTATCATGCGGTGGATTTAGATCGATGCAAGTAGTCTTGTTACCATGCTTCGTGTCACGCGGTAGATTCAAGCTTGGTTCAAGAGGGTTTCTTGTTAGATCGTGAGCCATGCGGTAGGGCGAGATCTAGCTCGAAGCTAGTTATCGGCTCTATTGGATTTTGGCAAGATCCAATAGATTCATTAAGTTACCCTGTGTTATCATGAGTTTTACTTTATGTTTTAATTCATGTAATACACTCTTGCCCAATCTAGATGGGTTTGGATCGGCTCTTTTCCTCTTAAGATCCGTGCAAGAGCAGGTTTCGTGTCTTTGACGCGTGGATCTTGTGCTCTCCGATAGCCGAAACCGAATCGATCTAGGTTGTCACGTGTTGTGGGTTCAAGCTTGCTTTGTGCGTATAAATCTTGAAAGAACCGGGTATCATGCGGTAGATGCAGGTTTTTGGGTTGCTTTGGAGCTAGTCATCAGGTGGATTAGGTTTCCAATTCGGTCGATAGATTTATTCACGTGGTAATGTTTGTTCCTTCTTCATGGACCCTGGATCGGTACATTCGGCCGTATTCGGTTATGTTTTTCACGAGTAGATCACGTGCCTCGTTCGTGCCTTAAGTGATGTATGCTTTTAGCTTTCCGTATTTAGATTGTATCATGCGTTGGATAGATCTATTTGCGGGAAGTGGTACGTTTTTCATGCAAGTTGTATCATGCGGTGGATAGATTTGTTTGTGATCGTACCCGACGGATCTTAAAGTACCTAGACATGCGGTGGACTAGTGCTTTGATCTATGCATGCTCGTTTAATACATGATCATGTCCGTGCTTTACCTCATTTAATGTTAATCTTCATGAAGATCGGTCATGGCTTTGCACATGCATCCATGTTTATTTCAAAGATCGATCGTTGTCATGCTTACGTCACCCGTTCGGCAATGTTCTTTTTTCCTTTGCGGTTACCCGAATGGTCGTGGTTTTTTGACAGGTAGCTTCGCATAGCTACATGTCGTCTTGCTTGGCTTCTTAGCCGTAAATATGGAACTGTCTGGTACCACCCGACAAGTTCCAAGCTTTGGTATTTAACTGTTTTACCCTTTTGTTAATTTTCAGGAAAAATTGACTGGCACGTCACTCTCTCTCTGCGCGTGCGAAGCTAAGCTTTTCGGCTTGCTGTGTGATTGGCGTTGAGTGCACATTTTGCGTCAACACCCGCCACTATGGACGATTGTGCGACATGGCCAGTGTCAGCTCCGTGACACTGTGCCGCCCACTCCCGTACGGCTAACGCGTCGCGCCCTCGAAGGGGGGCCGGCCGCACCCTCGAACCCCTCTCTCATGACTCTGCAGGGTCAAACCATGACGTCAGGCCGGTGGGAACGCCATCCCCGCTCCTGTAGCGCCGCGCCAGGCACTGCAACAACAACTCCGGCGCTGTTGAGCACACGGGACGGGACGCCGCCACGCCTGCCACTGTACCCCGTACGGATCACTGTCAATAGCTTCCTCGAGCCCGTTTGAGGACGCTACGGCCAACCACTACGCCTTCACCCTCGAAGCTGCTACTATTCAAGTACGGGACGCACCGCAAGGACAAGACCGGGGCAAGGACCGCCTGGACGGCCGCCAACTCCCCGGCATTGTACGCCATACCTCCACATGTAGCTAAACAGCACGGCATGCCTGTAAATCACCCTCTCCTTGGTCTATAAAAGGAAGGTGATCCTCCTCGCTGCAAAGGGACACGACACACGGACACGAGAAACCACATCGCACACACGCTCCTTGTCCCACGATATTGGCGCTCGCCTCAATCACTCCGCTTGGGACTTGGAGGCCATGCCTCCTCTCCCGCCTCGCTTGTAGCCGCCCCACTACAGGCACCCCGGTGCAAAGCAATACAGTGCCTCGAGCACACCACCATTGGACGTACGGCCCCGGCCGGAACCGGGATAAATCCCGTGTCTCTAGTTGCTTAGCATTGACCATCGAGGGACGGATCTCGGCGCTCATTACTAGTTAGTGTCGGGACTACATTCCGCCACCGACGCTTGGCGCCCACCGTGGGGCTCGCGCGCCGAAGATCGCCCGTCATCAACTCTCTCTCGATGGTGATTCGCACCGAGTACCGCGGTCGGCGTTACTCCATGGGCAGCTCGGACCCCCTCCCCCGCCGGGTTCGAAATCCGGTTCGGGGGGCCGGAACTTTCGGGCCATGGGGAACGACTACCCCGATGCGCCTCACTAACCGTGAGGAGCTCCGCGCGCGGCGCCAAGGCGGGTCCTCCCGGCGCCGCCGCACGCACACCGGCACCCGCCGGCACGGACGGCGCGGGCCCATCGGCGCCACGGCGCCGCCGTCGCTCCGGTCGGCGCTCGCGTCGGGCGCGGTCGGAGCACCGACATGCGGCGCGCATTGCCGCGCAACGCGATGCGCCCACCCGGCCACGGCGACGGCCGCCCCGCGAGGGAACGCTCGGTCTCGGGACCACGCTTCCCCATCGGTCCGCGCGGCGCCGCGGCGGCCTACGCCGCCAACGCCAATGTCAACACGACGATGCGCAGGGTTTTCCCCGGCCGCCACGTCTTGGTTGCCGGGGACCATAGCACCTCCGCCGGCGACGAGTCGTCCCTAGGCTCGTTGACGCGCGCCACCCGCCACCTCGCATGGATATGCGGAGTGGGACTTCTCCGGCGTGCCGGACCCGGTGATGTTCAAGCGGTTCCTCGACGCCGCGGACTACTGGTTCGGCTACTCCGACAACTCCAGCGCTGGGAGCTACGACCCCGCGCGGGAGTGCTGCGTCGTCATCGCCAACGACCCAGCAAACACCGCCGACGTGCCAGGCGCCAGCGACAGAGAGGTTCCCCCTGCTCTAGGGAGGCGCCGGCGACGGAGAGGTTTCCCCCCCCGCTCTAGGGACCGGATCGCGCCGGCCGGCCGGGCCAAGCGCCCCTCCATCCTCACCGCCGAGGGGGCCGACATCAACGTGCAACCGGCCCGGGCGCGCGAGCTCGAGGCCAAGCCGGCGAAAGAGTACCGCACGATGCGGTTGCTTCGCGCCTTCATCGCGGGGGGAGGCTTCCACGCGCGGCGAACGCGCGCGTGAACCGGGCGAGCAAGCCCGTGACCGCATCAACGCCGACTTCAACGTCGACAACCGGATACGTCCTCACGAGCGAGCCAAAAGCTCATTGCCGCCGCGGCGCCGTGCTGCGGGCCATGCCCGCCCCTTCGACACCCAAGGCGCGGAACCCGCACCGCGAGGCGCGGGCGCTCATCAAGAAAGCGGCCGTCCGGCGGGCCGAGAGCTCGGCGTCCCGCATCCGTCGGCGGGGAAGCGCGCGGAACGATGGGGGTGCGCAAGGTACCGAGCCCTCGGTCCACGCGGGTGGCGCGGCCGAGCGCCCCGCCAACCCGGGCGCACGCCGGCCAAGGAGCGGCTCCTCGACACGCGCGGCAAGCGCGAGACGGCGACGCCCGCAATGTCATCAACACCCGACGGACAAGCAAGGCGGAGGCACGGGCGGCGGCGAGGCTACCACCCTCGACGGGGTGGACGCTACGATAGCGATGAGGACCGCTCGCCAACGCCGGAGCCCCCGGAACCCGTGTGTTCAGCCGGGAGATCCACACGGCGGCCTTTCCCCAACGCTTCCGCCAGCCGACAACGATCATCAAGTACAACGGGGAGACGAATCCCCGTGTATGGCTCAACGACTACCGTCTAGCGTGCCGGTGGCGGAGCCACCGGCCGACGAGGTCATCATCCGCAACCTCCCCCTGCACCTCGCCGACTCGGCGCGAACGTGGCTCAAGCACCCGCCGGCCGGCCCGGATCCACAACCGGGACGATCCGGTCCGCACGTTCGTGGGAAATTTCCAGGGCACGTACGTGCGCCCTGGGAACTCCTGGGACCTGCATTCTTGCACCCAGAAGCCAGGCGAATCGCTCCGGGACTTCATACGGTGCTTCTCCAAGCGCTGTACGGAGCTCCCGAGTGTGGCGCAATCCGAAATCGTGCACGCCTTCCTCGAGGGCACCACGTGCCGGGACCTCGTGCGCGAGCCGGGGCGCGGCCCGCCGGTCGATTCAAACGAGCCGTTCGACATCGCTACCGGCTTTGCCTCGGGCGAAGAGGCGGTGGGGGCAATCTTCGACGGCAAGAAAGGCAATAGCGCGGACAACGCGCCCGCGGAGGGGCGAAAGTCTAAGGAGCTTCACCGGAAGAACAAGCGGGGCAAGAAGGGGGGGAAGAAGCCGCGCGCGCGGCGCGCGAGCAAGGACGCGGCGGCGACGACGCCGAGGCCCTTCTTTGTTGACCGGCTCGACGGGGCCCCCGACCGGCCCCTCGAGGTCCGGGAGTGTTCGACGACATCTTTGAAGAAGCCATGTCCCTACCACAAGACACGGTCGACCACACCCTCGAGCGATGCGACATGCTCAAGCGGTTCTACGGCCGCGCCGCCGCGAAGGACGCCGAAGCCAAGAAGGACGGGGGTGATGGTGACGCCGGCGGCTTCCCCGCTGTGGAAAACGTTTTCCTCATCTTCGGGGGGCCGACCGTCGACATGTCGAGCCGCCAGCGCAAGCGGGAGCGGCACGAGGTTCTCGCCGCGGAGAAGGCGCCTCCTTCCTTCCTCGATTGGTCGGAGGATGCCATCACCTTCAGCCACGAGGATCACCCGAACCGCATCCCCAACCCGGGCCAGTACCCGCTGGTGGTCGACCCGGTCATCGGGAACGCGCGGTTCTCGAAGGTCCTGATGGACGGAGGCGATAGCCTCAACATCCTCTACACACACACGCTACGCTTGTTGGGGATCGGGTTGGACCAGCTGCGGCCCAGCACGACACCGTTCCATGGCGTCGCGCCGGCAAGCGCGTCCGGCCCCTCGGGCGATCGACTCCGCCCGTATGGTTCGTACGCGGATAACTACCGCAAGGAGACGCTCACCTTCGAGGTGGTGGGGTTCAGGGGCGCGTACCACGCCATACTTGGGCGGCCTGCTACGCCAAGTTCATGGCGGTCCCCAACTACACCTACCTCAAGATGAAGATGCGGGGCCCAACGGCGTCATCACCGTGGGCTCGTCCATCGAGCACGCCTTCGGCTGCGACGTCGAATGCGTGGAGCACGCGGAGGCCCCGGTGCCTGGATGAAGCGGCGGTGGCCAACATGGAGAAGATGGTCAACGAGGACCTCAACTCCTCCGCCAAGCGTGCCGGCGGCTTTGAGGGCTGCCGAGCGGACCAAGGAGGTGCCCCTCGACCCCCGCTGCCCCGAGGGCAAGGCGTTGAGGGTCAGTTCTACCCTCGACCCGAAATAGGAAGTGGTGCTCGTCGACTTTCTCCGCGCCAACGCTGACATCTTCGCGTGGAGCCCCTCGAACATGCCGGGCATCCCGAGGGAGGTCGCCAAGCACTCCCTTGATATCCTACCTCACTCCCGCGCCGTGCAGCAACGGCACCGCCGCTTCGACGAGGAGCGGCGGCAGCGATCGGAGCGGAGGCTGCGGAAGCTCCTCGAGGCTGGGTTCATCAAGGAAGTGTTCCACCCTACGTGGCTAGCTAATCTTGTACTAGTAAAGAAAAAGAATGGGAAGTGGCGGATGTGTGTAGACTACACTAGTCTTAATAAAGCATGTCCCAAAGTTTCTTTTCCTTTGCCACGTATCGATCAAATTGTTGATTCGACCGCCGGGTGTGAACTACTTTGTTTCCTTGATGCCTACTCCGGGTACCACCAAATCAAAATGAAGCGATCCGACCAGCTCGCGACTTCATTCATCACGCCATTCGGGATGTACTGCTACGTCACGATGCCGTTTGGCCTCCGAAACGCGGGCGCGACGTACCAACGGTGTATGCGGCATGTCTTCGGAGACCACATCGGGCGGACCGTTGAGGCATACGTAGACGACATAGTCGTGAAAACCGGGGAGGCGGACGACCCGGTTAACGACCTCAATATCGCGTTCGGGCGCCTACGGGATAACGAGGTGAAGGCGAACCCCGAAAAATGTGTCTTTGGCATAGCGCGGGGTATGCTTTTGGGATACATTGTCTCCCAGCGAGGCATCGAGGCCAACCCCGAAAAGGTTGCACCCCTCGAACGGATGGGTCCGATTCGGGACCTCAAAGGGGTGCAAAGGGTGCTGGGGTGCCTCACCGCCTTGAGCCGCTTCATCTCGCGGCTCGGCGAGAAAGGCTTGCCCCTCTACCGGCTCCTCAAGAAGCACGAGCGCTTCTCCCCGGACCGCCGAGGCCCGAGGAGGCGCTTGACAAGTTGAAGGCGTCCCCGACCCACGCCCCAATCCTCACACCGCCACAAGACGGCGAGCCTCTCGTACCTCTACGTGGGCGCGACTACCCGGGTAGTCGGCCGCCGTGATCGTGGTGGAGCGCACGGAGGAAGGGCACACTTTGCCGGTTCAGCGGCCGATGTACTACATCAGCGAAGTCTTGTCCGACACCAAGACGCGCTACCCACAAGTCCAGAAGCTGCTCTACGCAGTGGTTCTCACACGGCGCAAGCTTCGCCACTACTTCGAGGCTCATCCTATCACGGTGGATTCCTCCTTTCCATTGGGGGAGATCATCCGCAATCCGGATGCGGCGGGCGGGATCGCCAAGTGGTCGGTGGAGCCGATGGGCGAAACCCTCGCCTACGCCCCGCGCAAGGCCATCAAGTCCAAATCTTGGCGGACTTCGTCGCCGAGTGGACGGACACGCAATTGCCGCCACCACGGATCCGGGCGGAATGCTAGACTACGTACTTCGACGGCTCGGTGATGAAGACGAGGGCGGGCGCGGGCCCTGCTCTTCGTCTCGCCCCTCGGGGAGCACATGCGGTACGGCGTGCGCCTTCACTTCCCCGCGTCGAACAACATGGCCGAGTACGAGGCCCCGCTTTGCGGCCTCCGGATCGCCATCGAGATAGGCATCAAACGCCTCGACGTGCGGGGGGACTCGCGGCTCGTGATCGACCGAGTCATGAAGAACGCGAGGCGCCACGACGACAAGATGGAGGCGTACTGCAAGGCCGTGTGGGCCCTCGAGGACAAGTTCTACGGCATCGAGCTCAATCACGTGCCCCGCCGGTACAACGAGGAGGCGGACGAACTTGCCAAGATCGCATCGGGACGAATCACTATTCCCCCGAACGTCTTCGCTCGGGACGTCGCTCAACCATCCGTCGCCCTCGAGCCGCACCCCACCAACCACGTGGAACCCTCGGGGGCTCCCTCGAATCCGGCGGGCACAGAGCCCATGGACGCGGACCCCTCGAATGAGGCGTACGTTCTCTCACGATATTGGCACTCGTCTCAATCACTCCGCTTGGGACTTGGAGGCCACGCCTCCTCTCCCACCTCGCTTGTAGCCGCCCCACTACAGGCACCCCGGTGCAAAGCAATATAGTGCCTCGAGTGCACCACCTGCTGGACGTACGGCCCCGGCCGGAACCAGGATAAATCCCGTGTCTCTAGTTGCTTAGCACCGACCATCGAGGGACGGATCTCGGCGCTCGTTACTAGTTAGTGTCGGGACTACATTTCGCCACCGACACAACCCAACCAACACATGTGGCTCGAGTAAATCCTATACGCCAATTTAGTTCTTTGGGTGAAGAGATTCCATTATTTGGTGAGAGGGTAGATGAGGCGTCTAGAGGGTCGGTGTACACTCTTTCTGAATTTCGAGTGCCAGAATGCACTCAGACAAAGTTGAGGCAATTGGAAGCTGTACATGTTGATGTACCTGAAGTTCCCGTTTTGCACTCGGTTCCGAGGAAGGCATATTGTGATTCAGGGTTACATCTTAGTGAAGTTGATCCCGACAGTGGTCAATTGTTTATAACGAAAGGAATGCAATTTGATAACTTGGAAGAATTAAAGTTTTTCTTAAGGGATTACTCGGTGCGGCACCATAGGCCATATAATGTGATTCATTCATCGGCCAAAACAAGATACACGGTTGCTTGCCAACAAGATTGTGCTTGGAAGGTGTGGGCGCGTCCATTTCCCGATGATAGGAACAAATGGAGAATCACAAGAGTTGTCCAACCACATACATGTGGGACATCGGAAGTGGCACAAGAACATTCTCAATGCACGGCTCGTTACATTTCAAGACGGATTGCTGGCATGGTTTATAAGGATCCCAATGTTTCTATAGCTGCCATCATTGAGTCCATCAAAGCCTTCGGTAACTACACGGTGAATTATGGAAAGGCCCGGAGGGCTAAGCAACATGCAATATCCATGTTGTGGGGTGATTGGAAGGATGCTTACGGTAGGGTGCTAAAAATCCTACAAGCAATAACACACTTCAACCCGGCACGAAGTGGTGCACTCATACTACGGGAAAGGAGGAGCTCCACAAAGGTGTAATGAAGCCGGTAATGGAGCGGGTGTATTGGTGTTTCCCCCAATGTGTAGAGGCATTCAAGCATTGCGGACCGGTGATAAGTGTCGATGGCACATTCTTAACCGGAAAGTACGGGGTGTTTTATCGCCACTGGTGTTGATGGTGAGGATAGATTGGTACCCCTTGCATTTGCCTTAGCCGAAAGTGAGAATATTGACGGTGGTCTTGGTTTTTGCATTTGGTCCGTCGGGACGTTGTGGGACGTCTCGGGAAGGTGTGCATAGTTTCGGACCGCCACCAAGGAATACTAAGTGCGGTTGAGGATTACATGGAAGGGTACGAACTTGTCGTGAGTCGTTGGTGCATGCGACACTTTGCGGCGAACATATGGCATAGGCAAGCTAACAAGAAAGTTAGAGAGCGACTAAAATCGATGTGTGCAGCCAAAGCGAGAGAGGACGTTTAATATTAGACTAGAGAAACTAAAACAAATGATGAATCCGGAAGCAAAAGAGTGGTTGGAGGAGAAGATGGTCAATAAACATAAGTGGGCCAATGCATTTGATGAAGGTGGTTGGAGATATGGTGTGAACAATACAAATCTATCGGAAGTGCTCAACAAGGTCCTCAAAGGCATCCGTGCTATGCCGATATCGGCTATTGTGGAGTACACTTTCTACGGGATCAATTCATATTTAATTTATGCATAGGTGGAAAAAAGCAAAAGACCACATAGATAGAGGGTTACGTGGGATAAATATTTTTGGTAAAGCCGCAAAGAAGCACTTAACCGATCAAGGTAAAAAAGCCGCGAGCATGAGGGCCGAGTTGTTGATCCCACATTGTATGTGTACTCGGTGAGGACGGCTTCCGCTTTGAATGTTGGAGGTGAGATGACGGGCGGACGCATATATAAGGTGGACCTCTCGGGAGTGACTTGCACTTGTTGTATACCTCAGTTGCTACATGTTCCATGCTCTCATATGATTGCTTGCATGCACTATTAGAGGGGTGTCTTGGCTAGCACCGGCGTACACGACACAATTGTATTCTAAGGATTCGGTATTGAAGACATGGGCGGCTCGTTTTGAGCCAATACTAGACGAGACACATTTGCACGAGTACAATGGTCCCGACTACGTCCCGGATGACGAGAAGAGGAAACTGGGTGTCGAAGGAGGAAGAAAAAGCGATTACGCAATGAGATGGACCAAATAAGTGGGTATGATAGGGATATTTACGGTCTTTGGGGAGTTTGACCAAGAAAAGTCAAAGAATCGATGTAGTGTCCGCCACGAGGAGGGTCATCGAAGGAACGACATAAACAATCTAGTGGGAGCGGGCATACGGTAGCTACTTAGGATTTCATGTCTTTATTTCTTAATTATGCAAATAACATTTTTGTCATTTCGATGAAATTTTATGTTTTTCGAGCAAATGGCGGCGAGCGAGGCGGCGTGATGATTCCATCCCACCACCTCTTCCGGTTCCTATGTGTCATTGTGGCATTCCAGCTCAAGTGAAGCAATCAAGGGATGAGGCAACAGCTGGAAGGGCGTTCTACACATGTGCAAGAAAGTGGATACTAAATGAAGATGGCGGCCCAAGTCAATACAACATAGCACCTTGCTTTTTCCACCGAAGGATTGATGGACCGGAAAAATTTGACCCTAGGATCCGATTATTTCCGTGGATAGAATCGGTGGTGCAACCATATCATGAGTTTAGACGGTGGGTGCCACCACCACCAAATCCACCGTAAATGACATTCCCGTCGGTGTTTTAGACCGGCAACCTACTAAGGGGAGTACCCCAAGTAGATGAATGTGGCCTCGCCGAGATTGGTAACTCGAAGGAAAAGACACGTGGCACACAATTTAGACAAGGTTCGGGCCACGAGGTGCGTAATACCCTACGTCATGTATCTTTGCGTAGCTCGGGATTGATTGGGTGCAATTACAAGATGGCGTAATCGATGCGTATGAGAGAGGAGGATCCCCGCCTCGCCTTATATAGTCCCGGGAGGCGGGGTTACAAGTCGGCTTAGGGAGAGAGTACTAGTCGAGTACGTCTAGGAGTCCTCTATACAGTGCGGAACATGTACAGCTTCCTATCCGAGTACTTCTCCACTGTAGTCCTTGTGCTTCATGCCAGCAGGTGCCGTGCAGTGCAAGTCGAGTAGTCCCAGGGGCCCACCGAGTAGTCGGTCCTGGTACCCACCGAGGTAGTGGGCCTAGGGAGGTCCATACGACAAGCCCCCGAGTACTTTGTAGTCGAGTAGGATAGCTTCGAGTAGTCTTGACGGCCTTAACAAGTAGTCGTCAAGCGTCCCCGAGTACTACAAGCTAAAAGTCCTAAAGAATATTTGAAGCATCCCGAGGCCGGAATGTACTCCAGCCGATATCCGAGTAATCCCGAAGTCTTCTCGAGTAGTCCCAAGCGTCCTCGAGTGCGCTTTAGAAGGTCTTCAACAATATCCGTGTTGTCTTGAAGCCGAAGATGATATGGAAGTGCGATTGCAAAATCGCACTCCATATGGAGTAGCCCCCGAGCCTTAGGTTGAGTTGTAGACTCTGGCTGAGGGTCCATCTGAAGTTTTGGCAAGATTATCCCGAAAAATCCAGAGAAAAAACCGAAGGACACGTGGCACGGAGCCCCCGAGCCTTGAGTCGAGTACTTCCTCTCGAATTGAAGGGTCATCTTGTAGAATGTGTCCCGAGTTGCTTGTTGAATCTTGCCGCTACCCGGGAGTTGAGTAGAAGTAGACGAGCCCCCGAGACGAGGCGCGTCGACTAGTAGAAGTTGAAGGGTCAAGTACCGCCGCTGAGTCAACCGTCTGGGGACTTATCCATCCAGCCATTGGAGGAGCCGCCGTTGACTTATAAATAGAAGCCGAAACCCTTAGGGTTTTTCACCTTACGCACTTGCATCCATTCCTAGCAGATCGTGCCTAGAAACCACCACCAGTGCGCACTGCCGCCTTAGAGGGGAGTGTAGATCCAAGCGTGACGCCGCCGGAAACCACCGCCGTAGCTCCCGAGCGAATGCGAGTGAAGACCCAGTGCACTTGGAGGATGAAGCCTTCACCGTCGAAGATCCTGAAGACCGCTGGTGGGAAGAAGAGGTCCCGCGAGGAAGCCGCCGGATTCAGCGCGGGGACATCACCGCCGGTGTCTCTGCCGCGGCCAAATCCCAATCAGGAGTGGAAGAAGTCCAAGGTGAAGACTGAAGATCTGTTGGCGCTCCTCAACAGTGGATTTCTGCGGGAAAAGGAGGTCGACATGTGGCATGCCGCTGCGGGAGATCCGTATCCCATGGAGAAGAACCCGGACGAGATCCCCATGTTCACGCGATTCACGGAGCGAGGGTTGTCTCTCCCGGCAAGCGATTTCTTCAAGGGGCTACCGGAGTACTATGTCATCGAGTACCTCAACCTCAACCCCAACGATATCTTGCATACTTCGTCTTGATGCACTTATGCGAAGCCTTCTTGGGGATCAAGCCCCACCGGGTACTTTTTCTCGTAAATTTTTCCGAGTGAAGCCCCCGGTCGAGCGCCAACAACCCTCGAGTAGTTGGGGGAGCCGGCATCCGGATGCGCGAGGATGTCGCGGAGCGCACCTCGCGTACAAGCCGATCGACTCCAATCAAGATTGGAAGTCAAAGTGGTTCTACATCACCAATCACCACCCGGAGCTGCCGAAGCCGAGCGAGAAGCGGTCGAAGCACCGACCGTGGTGGAATTCCGAGCCGACGATGCAGAGGGTATTCGGCCTACCCGAGCTGCCGGCGAAGATCAAGGCTTTGAGAGAAGCCGGGCTGAGGGCCGAACATGTGGCCTTCAGCTTCATGAAGCGAACAAGGTGCGGCCGCCGATGGCCCGCGACACCTTGGGCTACCGATGCCGGCGAGGGCGACTCATCGCGGATGCCGGGGACGAAGTCGACGACGTCGACATCGTTGATAGACCGGGCGGGATCTTCAAGAACATGCCGGCGTACACGCCGTGCCCCGTGCCCGAGTACTCCGCCGCGCGTCCACCCAATGAGGTCAGTAGCCGTACTGAAGTCGGGTACTGATTATGTAGTAGTAGTCGTACTCATCCGGTGTGCTTCTTGCGGACAACGTAGTGAAGTTCGTCTCCGAGCCGGCGTCGCCTCCTCGACTTGTCGAGATCCCGGATGAGGGGAAGGGGAAGGCCAAGGAGCGCCGTGAAGTCGGTGAAGGAGACGACACCGTAGTCTCGAAGACACTTCGGAAGAAGATGATGAGGAGACGTTGCGGAGCGCTTCCGGTTGCGGTCGATATTCGGCCGCCCTAGACCGCCGCATGTCCCTCTCGTTTAGGATCCGCCAACTAGCCCGGTGTCGGGGACAACACCGAGGGTCCCCTAAAAACCGGGGGAATCCCGCTTAAAACCCGCAAAAAACCAAAACGAAACACACCTCTCACTTAAACATACACACAGGGCACGGCCCGCGCTGCGGTGGCCCCCGTGGCCCACCGGAGTGGCCCAGTCAAAGGCTCCCTCGAGCAGGTTCCGCCTTGCTCGAGGGCTCACGCCTCCCTCGAGCGGGTTCCGCCTCGCTCGAGGGTTCACCTCCGCCTCGCTCGAGGCTCCCTCACGCGCGTACCTGCTCCCGCGCGCGGGTACGGGCATTTAATGCTCTGACATGGCAGAGCCGCGCCATCATGCGCCTGGGAATCACGCCCCGGCGCTGTTCCGCCAACTCCCTAGGGGGAACCCATCCCCGCCACTATGGGGGACTGTGCGACATGGCCAGTGTCAGCTCCGTGACACTGTGCCGCCCACTCCCGTACGGCTAACGCACCGCGCCCTTGAAGGGGGGCCGGCCGCACCCTCGAACCCCTCTCTCATGACTCTGCAGGGTCAAACCATGACGTCAGGCCGGCGGGAGCGCCATCCTCGCCCCTGTAGCGCCACGCCGAGCACTGCTACAATAACTCGGCGTTGTTGAGCACGCGGGGACGGGACGCCGCCACTCCTGCCACTGTACCCCGTACGGATCACCGTCAACGCCTCCTTTGAGCCCGTCCGGGGACCCCACGCCCAACCGCTACTCCTTCACCCTCGAAGCCGCCCCCCGTTCAAGTACGGGACGCGTCGCGACAACGAGACCGGGGCAAGGACCGCCAGGACGGCCGCCAACTCGGCGGCGCTGCACGCCATACCTCCGCATGTAGTTAAATAGTGCGGCATGCCTGTAACTCACCCTCTCCTTGGTCTATAAAAGGAAGGTGAACCCCCTCGCCGCGGGGGACGACATGAGAACCACGCTCCTTCTCCCACGATATTGGCACTCGCCTCAACCACTCCGCTTGGGACTTGGAGGCCACGCCTCCTCTCCCGCCTTGCTTGTAGCCGCCCCACTACAAGCACCCCGGTGCAAAGCAATACAGTGCCTCGAGCACACCACTACTGGACGTACGGCCCCGCCGGGAACCGGATAGATCCCGTGTCTCTAGTTGCTTAGCACCGATCATCGAGGGACAGATCTCGGCCGCTTATTACTAGTTAGTGTCGGGACTACATTCCACAACGACAGTTGGCGCCCACCGTGGGGCCCGCGTGCTGAAGATCGCCCGTCATCAACTCTCTCGATGGTGATTCGCACCGAGTACCGCGATCAGCGTTACTCCATGGGCAGCTTGGACCCCCTCCCCGCCGAGTTCGAAATCGGGTTCGGGGGCCTGAACTTTCAGGCCATGGGGAACGGCTACCTGATGCGCCTAACTAACCGTGAGGAGCTCCGCGCACAGCGCCAAGCTGGGTCCGCCCCGGCCGCCGCCGCACGCACACCGACACCCGCCGGCCACGGACGCCGCGGGTCCGTCGGCCGCCACGACGCCGCCGTCGCTCCGGCCAACGCTCGCGTCGGGCGCGGTCGGAGCGCCGGCATGCGGCGCGCGCCGCCGCGCAACGCGATGTGCCCGCCGCCGCGCCGGCCGCCCGCCCGGCGGGGGAGCGCTCGGCCTCTCCGGACCACGCTTCCCCATCGGTCCGCGCGCGCGCCGCGACGGCCTACGCCGCCAACGCTAACGTCAACACGACGATGCGCGGGGTTCCCCCGGCCATCACGTTTTGGTTGCCGGGGACCCTAGCGCCTCCGCCGGCGACGAGTCGTCCCTAGGCTCGTCGACGCGCCGCCACCCGCCACCTCGCATGGATATGCGGAGTGGGACTTCTCCGGCAGTGCCGGACCTAGTAATGTTCGGGCGATTTCTCGACGCCGCGGATTACTGGTTCGGCTACTCCGACGACTCCAGCGCTGGGAGCTACGACCCCGCGCGGGAGTGCTGCATTGTCATCGCCAACGACCCAGCAAACGTCGCCGACGTGCCAGGCTCCGGCGACGGAGAGGTTCCCCTCGCTCGGGGACCGGATCGCGCCTAGGCGCACGAGCTCGAGGCCAAGCCGGCGGAAGAGTACCCGAAGGACCGAAACGGCGAACCGAGAGGGGGGGGGAGTGAATGGGAGCCGATAAAAATTCTATTCAAGAATTCGGCCTATGAACCCAAATTCACTCGTGCACCTCCGCAAGCTTCTCTTGCCAAGTTCACGTAGCCACTGGAGTGCTACTGAACCTAGGAACAAGACCCGAACAACAACCTCAACACACACGCAACGGAAACACACACGACAAGGCTGGCGGGCAAGACAAACCGGTCGGGGCCGGTTTCGAAACCGGTCGGACCGCTCCCGCTTGGACTTAGCCTCACGAAGGCAGGGGAAAAACCGGTCGGACCGGTTAGGCAAACCGGTCGGACCGATTCGTCCCGTAAACTCCTCAAAGACCCCAAACACTTCAAAAGCCCTTCCACATCTGAACAAACGAAGCCATGGAGCAGCAAAGACTTCCTTGTTCAAAGATCTCTCTCGACAGCCCACTGGTCGAAACCGGTCAGACCGGTTTGGGAAACCGGTCAGGCCGGTTTTGGCCTGAACAGTCGAGAAGAACACAGCCCGCGGGTCAACTCCCCCAAAACCAAATCTCAATCTCCCGAATCGCTCCACGGACTTGAACAAGACTTTGGGAATATCAGGAACACCTCATGAGGAGTCCATGGCCAAGTTTAATCCCACCAAAACTCGTCCAAGAAGGAGGAATCGAAGAAATCCCGCCGAGAGCACTTCCAACCCAAGAACTCAAGAAACCCCAAAATCGAGCACTTTTCCTCACGGATTTGGGAGGGGAATCACAGCCCAAAGAACCACGAAGGGTTCCCACAAATTTCCCCCATCAAATCCCCAAAGGAAAGGTCCCGAAAACACCGCAAAGAAATCACCGAGAGAGGGCTCCGAAAATCACCACCAAGAACAATCGGGAAAAACACATTCAAACCTTGAGGAATCACGCCGAATCATCTATACATGAAACAAAGATTCGTACAAGGTCTAGCAAGCCGCCCGATCATCCATCCCTCTCTACAAGATTTCTCCGTGAAGCTCTCTTGCTAGTCCTAGAGAAAAACCTAAGGAAAATAGGTGGAAAATAGGAAAACTAATGAGCTAGGGTTCCAAGAGTTGGCTGCCAACCTCTCACCTCTTGGGTTATATAGGCGGCAACCGAATGTCTAAAATGCCCCTCTCTACTAACTAGGGATACAAGCCCCTCAAGGGCGGATTCGGAATTCTTGATGTATTCACCATCGGACGGATGCCCGCCGACCGCACCCCGCGTAGCCTCAACGCAAGCCTTGCGATCCCGACGCGCGTCCTCCGCCTCGAAGCTTCCGGCGCCACTCGCGACCCCAAACCGGTCGAGCCGGTTCTCCAAACCGGTCAGACCGGTTTTGGCCAGACAGCCACACCCGATCTTCGGCCTCGACTTTGTGGCTCAGCCGAGTAACCCGGTGATTTTCTGGTGAACCACCGCAAACCCCGCGAACTTGATGTAGCCTCCGCCAATCACCACTCATGACTTGGCTCCCATGAAGTCCCGGCTCGACCTTGGTTTTGTGGCTCAACCAAGAAACCGTCCACCGACTTCATCTTGCTGTTCTTGCCACCATGCGGCCCGCACTCGACCCCTCTGGCCACCGGGTCCCTCGAACGAATCCTACTTGTCTTCTCCACACTGGAGACCTCACCAAAGAACGACCTTTCGCGCTTGTTCTTCACCTGCACCAACACGAGTCAAGCCGCAACCTGCACCCGCAATACTTAGCCAAGAATCGGTCCACACAACGTTGTCAATCACTCATCACACAAGGAAGCGACCATCCACCGGTCCTCGAACCACACATGGTCCTCAATCTCCCCCTTGATGAGTGCATTGACAACACACACACATGGTAAGAAAAGAGAAAAGGAAAACCGAAAAGAAACAAAAAGAAAAACTCCAACAAGCGATCGAAAGCCGAGAAAGGCAAAACACGAGATCACTTGAAGAAGACAAGTCTCGGACCCCTTAGGCAAGGGCAACGGCTCGACACATCCGAGACAAAAACCATGCTCAAGCAAAGAGCACCAACCACCAAGGCACACAAGAGCTCCCCCCGCACAGGAGCAAGCTCCCCCCGATCAAGTGCCAACTCGGGGCACAAAACCGGTCGACCAGCTCCCATAACCGGTCGGGCCGGTTCCACCAAAACCGGTCGACCGGTTTCCACAACCGGTCGGGCCGATTTCACACAACAGACCATACCCCAAAAGCCAAAAATGCAAAAGAAATGCACAAGCTCCCCCTTGACACTTGGGATAGGTTCCGGGATACAAAACAACTTTTCTCCACCTTCCTTTCTCCCCCTTGTTGCCAATGCATGAATCAAGGCACAAATGCAATCTAGAGCTTCTCAAGTATACAAAATTCATCACAAGATGCTACACATGTCCAAATGAGCAAGTTAGATACTCTACAGGTTTGTATGGACCTCAACTACATGATCACCAAGTTTCACAACCATTGGACAAGGCTAACAAGGATTTGAGCAATTTTGCGAAAAGTTACTCTCTCACACGCAAAAACCTAGACATGAGCAAAACATGCCAAAATGGCAAAGCCACACAAACTTCATGCTAGGACAGCCATTCTAATCATAAGACCATCACAAACACCCACAAGCACCTCATGTCATGTCAAAGCCACCGAGCCATGTGCCTACTTCTATGTATGAGACTTCTCATTGGTAGGCATCATGCAGCGGTTTAGCACCCAAAGCAAATTAAATTCAGCACATATGACATGGGAGCACATTTCCAAGCATTTTTCATTTCATTTTCAGATTTGTAAATGGTACATGAAATGTCTTTGCGACAAAAAGGAACTTATGCCCCTCCACAAGATGAAGCAAGAGGGCTAAACATTCATGATGGCAAATGAACCTTTGGCCCCATATGATCAATAAACTAGCTATCCAACCACAAATTAAGCATAGAAAAGCCACTAAAGCATGTCAAGATCATATAAGGGCATTTACACATGAGAGAGCATACATGTGACATTTTTCAAAAACATAGCCATCAACCATGGATTATTCATCAAGATCATCAAGAGCTAAGCCAAACTAACCATAGCATACCAAACAAGCTCACAAAGACATATATCTCATTCCATGGTGAACAATGTATATAAGAGAAGCTTTTCCTATCCAATGCATACGATACAAGATGCATGCAATCTAAGATACAAGGATGCCTATACAACATGTTACATATGCCATGCCAAATGCAAGAAATGCACAAAAGAAAGCTATACATATGCTACAAACCGGCTCCTCAAGGGGAGGTAAAACGGGCTCGACACCACCGCAAAAGAAAGCTCCCACACACCCAACTCGGAAATCAAACACACACCAAGTTCCCCCGCGACGAGTGAAAGTTGCTTGATCTAGGGGTTTGGTGAAAATATCGGCTAGTTGGTCATGTGTGGGTACATGGATCAAAGCTATCTTCCCTTTCTCGACGTTGTCTCTCGAAAATGATACCTCACTTCTATGTGCTTGGTTTTGGAATGGAGCACCGGGTTCTTTGCAACGCTTATGGCACCGGTGCTATCACATTGAAGTGGGACATGGGTATACTCCTCACCAAAGTCACTCATGGTGTAGGTGATCCAAAGGAGCCGAGAGCAACAACTAGCGACCGGCAACATACTCGGCTTCGGTCGTGGATTGAGCAACACTCGACCGCTTGCGGGAAGACCAAGACACCAACGAAGAACCCAAAAACTCGGCAAGTCCCGAAGTGGACTTCCTATCCAACCGACACCCGCAAAATCCGCGTCCGAAAAACCATGAAGCGCCAAAGACGAGGACGCGGAGTACCAAAGGCCGAAGTCGGGAGTGTGACGCAAGTACCCGAAAATTCTCTTCACCGCTTGCCGATGCGAAGTCCTCGAGACGCTTGAAAACGAGCGCACGGACACACCGAGAATCGTATGTCCGGCCTTGTCGCTCGTCAAGTAGAGGAGTGACCCGATCATGCTCCGGTACTCCTTCTGGTCCACATGTTCACCTTCCTCGTCCGCATCAAGAGCTGTAGTCGTACTCATCGGCGTCGTCATAGCCTTGGAGTCCTCCATCTTGAACTTCCTCACAATGTCCTTGGTGTACTTAGCCTGGTGCACAAATGTTCCTTCCTTTGATTGCTTGATTTGTAGCCCGAGGAAGAACTGCAACTCGCCCATCATGCTCATCTCAAACTCCCTGCTCATATCATCCGCAAACCTCGCAACAAGAGAGTTAGACGAGCCACCAAAGACAATATCATCCACGTACACCCGCACAATCGGGATATCTCCCCGCCCCCGCCTCGGCAAAAACAAGGTCCGATCGACCTTCCCCATCTCAAAGCCTCTCGCAAACAAGAACCCCCTCAACCTCGCCATACCAAGCTCTAGGCGCCCGCTTCAACCCATACGGCGCCTTCCTCAACTTGTACACCCTATGGGGGTACTTCTCACTCTCAAACCCCGGAGGCCGCCTCACATACACTTCTTCCTCCAAGACACCATTCGGAAAAGCACTCTTCACATCCATTTGGTGCAACTTGAATCCTTTAGCCACGGAAAAGGCTAGAAGGATCCTAATCGCCTCCAAACGGGCTACGGGAGCAAAGGTCTCCTCGTAGTCGATCCCCTCCTTCTGACTGAACCCTTGAGCAACGAGTCTAGACTTGTTCCTCACAACCTCACCCTTCTCTCCCTCTTTGTTTTTCCACACCCACTTTGTACCAATCGGCTTACACCCTGGGGGAGGGTCAACCAACTCCCACACCTGATTTCTCTCAAAGTTCTCCAGCTCCTCATGCATCGAGTTAACCCAATTGTGATCGGATAGTGTGTGTCCAATGTCTTTGGGCTCGAAAGAAGCAACAAACGCAGCATGAGCGAAATGGGAATTGTTTCGAACCCTCGACCGTGTAGTGCGTTCATTCATGTCGCCGATGATCCTCGAAGCTGGGTGATCCACTTGAACTCGCCGGGGAGGTTCTCGCCTCGAAGCTACCTCCCCCTCAACCTCAGCTTCTCCTTGTTCTTGATTTGTCGTCGTAGGTGTAGCAGAGGGTCCATCCATCATCGTAGTCGAAGTAGTGGGTACATGTTCAGCCGGGGGCACCGCACCGCCATCCTCATCATCTCCATGTTCATGCTCCTCCTCCTGAAAGATCTCCTCGCCGAGCTCATCATCACCTGCACACTCAAAGACAAGCTGACTACGTGGCTCTGTCTCGTCGAAGGTTACCTCGCAAGTCTCCACGATTTGGTTAGTTTCAAGATTGAGCACACGATATGCTCTAGAATGAGATGCATAACCAAAGAAAATGCCATCGACGTACCTAGCCTCAAACTTATCCAACTTCCTCGCCTTTCTTCGAATGAAACACTTGCAACCAAAGACATGGAAGTGACTCACCTTGGGTGTGCGACCATGCATCAACTCATAGCATGTCTTCTTCTTGTGCACTCGAGGTATATCCCGTTCGACACATAGCATGCGGTATTCACCGCCTTAGCCCAATACCTCCTCGGAGTCCTATGCTCATCAAGCATCGTCCGAGCCATCTCGCACAAGGTCTCGTTCTTCCTTTCCACAACACCATTCCGGGGAGGCGTATACGGACTCGAAAACCGATGCTCAAGACCCAAGTCATGACAAAAGGTTTCAAAACGAGAGTTCCCGAATTCCGAGCCATTATCACCGGCGGATAGCTCGTATGGCATCTCCGTGCCTCTCGTTCCTCAACCTCAAGACTAGATCTCGAACAAAACCAAACGTCTCCCCCTTATCCTCCGTAAAGAACACCCACACATACCGAGAATAGTCGTCCACCACAACAAGGACATACCACTTCCCACCCGCGCGATCGCACACGAGCCGGGCCAACAAGATCCATATGGAGCGACTCGCATGGACGCTCGGTCATCACATCGGTGAGAGGCGGTGTGAGAAGAGGCCACCATCTTGGCATGCCTACAAGGAGCACAAACCAACTCTTTCTCAAGCTTTAACCGTGGCAATCCTCGGACCAAATTGAGTTTACTCAAGCGAGACAAAAGGTCAAAGCTCAAGTGACCCAACTTCCTATGCCATTTCCACAACTCACTCGAGGAACCAGCCAAAAAACAACGCTCCACACCCGAAGACTGAGAAAAATCAGCACGAAACACCTGACCCTCGGGAACGACCATACAGACAAGGTCCCCTCAAGAGTCCACAATCCGAGAACCACCAGAGCCGAAACAACACCTCAAAACCCTCATCCAACAACCGGGACACGAAAAGCAAATTGTACCCCGGCCGATTGAACAAGAGCAACACGCCTCGAGTGATCTTGTCACTCACTTTTATCTCACCTTCTCGAAAGCACACGCCCACGCCCATTGTCCCCAAAGGTGATGTACCTCTTCGTCACCACGGGGACGAGACTTGAGAACCACCCCCCGTCTCCGGTCATATGCCTCGAGCAACCGGAGTCAATCAACCAAATGTTCTTCAAGTCTCCCACCCGAAAATCAAAAATAGGCACGTGAGCGAACAAACGACTCAACGATCAGGGTTAGTACCAAAGGAGGAAAACCAGTGCCGAGCCATTTGCTCGAAAGTGGGGTTAGCACCAACCAAAGCATCTCTCCTACCAAAACTACCTCCACGAGCACCACCACGGTAACCACCCTGAGGGAACCACCCCTCTCTGCCTGGAGGAGGACCAAAACCACGAAAGAGAACTCGTGGACCGTCCCTCCTTTCCTTCTCAAAGCTACGACTCCTCCCATCCCCGTAGTGAGCTCGAGGGAGAGAACGCCTAGCAACCTGACCACCTGCAAACTCTCCAGCCCATCCACCAGAACCACGACCTCCAGAAACAACTCTCGCACCCGTATGAGCACGGAAACCAAGCTTGTCATTCCGCAGACCCCAAACCGGTCTGACCGGTTCCAAAACCGGTCTGACCGGTTTCACTCCTCCAGCAACACCTCCTGCACTCTTTCGATCACCCCAAGCCGGAACTATCCTCACACTCGCCTTGGCCCTGGGCATCTGCACACGAGGCTTAAGTACACCACTGGAGGGGTGAAACTTGTCCCCGTTCGCCCACTCCTTCGCCATTTTCTCCTCTCGCTTCCTCTTGAAGCAAAACTCCTCCTTGTGGCCATCTCTCCCACAATAGCCACAATGGAACCTCACAAGCTTAGGCTTAGGCTTGGGATGTGGTTGCTCACTCGGTTTCTCTCCACTCAAACCCTCCACCGGTTTCTCACCACTAGCCTTCTCACTCTCCTTCCCAAAGAACACTTTCCCCGAAGTGCTCACAAACTTGATAGGCTTTTGTAGGTCATTTGTGGGTGTAGGAAACACGGGTGGAGCTGGGGTTGTGTCTAGTCGGTTTCTTAGATGGTTAGGTTTTGGTGGGAAATCATTTTTGTGGTGGGTTTTTGGTGGCTCCGGATATTCTCTCCACTTCCTTCACCAACCTTGTTTGCCCCAAGCCCCTCACCATCTTGCCTCTTAAAGGCCTCGATCATCATCCTCAACTGAGGCTCGTGACCGACAACCAACCCATCAACTTCCTCAAATCATCATTCTCATCCCGCAAGCGATCAACATAATGTGCAAGCTCCGCATTTTTCAATGCATGCATTTCACGGGTAGAGCAAGATGTAGGCATGGGTTCCTTCAATTTAGCCTCGAGCGAACTAGTGTAAGCATGCATCTCATCAATTTTAGCATGCAAAACGGGAAAGAAGTGCAAGCACCTAGCAAAGCGAGTCTCGACTTAAGCTCGGCCACTTCAACCCTAAGCACATCTAGTTCCTCACACTTGGAGGCATGCTTCTCCTTAAACAAAGCAAGATCGGCAAGGAATATGGAGCAATCGGCACAATCATTCTCATCGAAACAACGGGGCTAGCCTTAAGCGAATCAATCTCAAGCTTGCTATCAAGCACCCGTGTCTCTAGCTCGGCCACTCTAGTCCTAGCATCCTCGAGTGAAGCCCTAAGCTCTTTCCTCATTTTCTTGGCCTCTCTAAGCATGTCATCACGGTTATCAAGCAAAGAGCCAAGCCTCTCATTCTCCCGGCGCAAGAAGGGAAGCTCATCACGCACCTCGTCGTCGGACTCGCAGTCCGAGTCGCTCCGTGTGCTCTTCTTGCCGCCGGAGCTCAACGCCATGGTGCGAGAAACCGTCTCTCGCGAAGCGGCCTCGGCCCCGCTCGGGTTCTTGGACGACTTCTTGTTCTTGCGGCGATCTCCCTCGTCGTCGCCGCCGCTCGAGCTCGAGGTGGAGTACGCGGACCCGGAGTCGACGTCGCTCGCTCCAACCATCGCTCGGGCCTTGCCTCGGCCCTCCTTCTTCCTCGATCGTCGCTCGTCCTTGTACTTGTTCTTGTGCTTGCTCTTGTGGTCGCGCCTCGAACGGTACTTGTCATCGTTCTTCCTCGGCTTGTGCTTGTAGCCGTCCTTGTTCTCGGCCTTCTCCGGCGGGCGGCGACGAAGTGTCCCGCTTGCCGCACGGAAGCAAGTCCTCGTGTTCCTCCTCATGTTCACACGGTTCTCGTGCGGCCTCTCGAACCGCCTCGTCAACGCCGCCGGCTCGTCCTCTCCAAGGTCATCAAACTCCTCATCCGGCATAGACATCAAAGAGGAAAACGAGAACATCCCGGTGGATGGGTTAGAGTTAGTCTTTCCTTTGGAACCACCAACGAGGGCAAGATTATGGGAATCGGTCGGTCCCTCGAGCTTGGCGATCATGCCCCTATCCACCTCGGCCGACTTGAGCTTCGAGAACGGCTCGTTCACCGTCGAGTATCATACCGCTCCGACTCGACTATGGCCTCGAACTTTCCGCCCCATATCGTACGATCCAAAGAGTGTAAGAGCTTGACCGCTCTATCATGATCATCGTACGGGAGCACGTCCACATTGGCCCTCATGTTGTTCACCACCACCGTGAACCTCTCGAAACAAGGCATCGATGGACTCACCGGGAGATGAGTGAAGTTCTCGTACTCTCTCCGTAGGTCGCATACAACCGTGCTCGAACACGGGCGTTCCCAACATGAGCCTCCTTCAACACCGCCCAAATCCTACAAGCCAAGTGCTCGGTGTGCACCCGATCGAACTCCGGCCGACACAAAGCACGAAACAAGTAGTCGACCGCCTTATTGTTGGCGTCGAATCCGTCCCTCGACCCCGGAGCAAGGAAATCCATCGGCCGGACATAGCCTCGTGTCCACCGTGACATCCCAAAGCAACCGACCCTTTCCGCGGAGGAACGCACCCATCCGCTTGCTCCACATCTGGTAGTTCTTGCCATCGAAGTGTGGAGGACCCGAACCCCGTTCCTGGTACGCCATCCTTGGATCTTAGACTGGTTAGAGTCAACAAAGACCCGAACCGGCTCTGATACCACTTGAAGGACCGAAACGGCGAACCAGAGAGGGGGGGAGTGAATGGGAGCCGATAAAAATTCTATTCAAGAATTCGGCCTATGAACCCAAATTCACTCGTGCACCTCCGCAAGCTTCTCTTGCCAAGTTCACGTAGCCACTGGAGTGCTACTGAACCTAGGAACAAGACCCGAACAACAGCCTCAACACACACGCGACGGAAACACACACGACAAGGCTGGCCGGGCAAGACAAACCGGTCAGGCCGGTTTCTGAAACCGGTCGGACCGCTCCTGTTGGACTTAGCCTCACGAAGGCGAGGAAAAAAACCGGTCGGACCTGGTTAGGCAAACCGGTCGGACCGATTCTGTCCAGAAACTCCTCAAGGACCCCAAACACTTCAAAAGCCCTTCCACATCTGAACAAACGAAGCCATGGAGCAGCAAAGACTTCCTTGTTCAAAGATCTCTCTCGACAACCCCATCGGTCGAAACCGGGCCGACCGGTTTGGGAAACCGGTCGGCCGGTTTTGGCCTCGAACGATCCGAGAAGAACACACCGCGGGTCAACTCCCCCAAAACCAAATCTCAATCTCCCGAATCGCTCCACGGACTTGAACAAGACTTTGGGAATATCGGAACACCTCATGAGGAGTCCATGGCCAAGTTTAATCCCACCAAAACTCGTCCAAGAAGGAGGAATCGAAGAAATCCCGCCGAGAGCACTTCCAACCCAAGAACTCAAGAAACCCCAAAATCGAGCACTTTTCCTCACGGATTTGGGAGGGGAATCACGGCCCAAAGAACCACGAAGGGTTCCCACAAATTTCCCCCATCAAATCCCCAAAGGAAAGGTCCCGAAAACACCGCAAAGAAATCACCGAGAGAGGGCTCCGAAAATCACCACCAAGAACAATCGGGAAAAACACATTCAAACCTTGAGGAATCACGCCGAATCATCTATACATGAAACAAAGATTCGTACAAGGTCTAGCAAGCCGCCCGATCATCCATCCCTCTCTACAAGATTTCTCCGTGAAGCTCTCTTGCTAGTCCTAGAGAAAAACCTAAGGAAAATAGGTGGAAAATAGGAAAACTAATGAGCTAGGGTTCCAAGAGTTGGCTGCCAACCTCTCACCTCTTGGGTTATATAGGCGGCAACCGAATGTCTAAAATGCCCCTCTCTACTAACTAGGGATACAAGCCCCTCAAGGGCGGATTCGGAATTCTTGATGTATTCACCATCGGACGGATGCCCAGCGACCGCACCCCGCGTAGCCTCAACGCAAGCCTTGCGATCCCGACGCGCGTCCTCCGCCTCGAAGCTTCCGGCGCCCCCGCGACCCCAAACCGGTCGGGCCGGTTCTCCAAACCGGCCGGGACCGGTTTTGGCCGAACGACCACACCCGATCTTCGGCCTCGACTTTGTGGCTCGGCCCGAGTAACCCGGTGATTTTCTCGGTGAACCACCGCAAACCCCGCGAACTTGATGTAGCCTCCGCCAATCACCACTCATGACTTGGCTCCCATGAAGTCCCGGCTCGACCTTGGTTTTGTGGCTCAACCAAGAAACCGTCCGCCGACTTCATCTTGTCGTTCTTGCCACCATGCGGCCCGCACTCGACCCCTCGGCCACCGGGTCCCTCGAACGAAGCCTACTTGTCTTCTCCACACCCGGAGACCTCACCGCAACGACCTTTCGCGCTTGTTCTTCACCCGCACCAACACGAGTCAAGCCGCAACCCGCACCCGCAATACTTAGCCAAGAATCGGTCCACACAACGTTGTCAATCACTCATCACACAAGGAAGCGACCATCCACCGGTCCTCGAACCACACATGGTCCTCGGTACCGCACGGTGCGGTTGCTTCGCGCCTCCATCGCAGGGGAGGCTTCCGCGCGCGGCGAACACGCGCGTGAACTCGGGCGAGCAAGCCCGTGACCGCATCAACGCCGACTTCAACGTCGACAACCCGAATACGCCCCCACGAGCGAGCCAAAAGCTCATTGCCGTCACGACGCCGCTGCAGCCATGCCCGCCCCTTCGACACCCGAGGCGCGGGCGCTCATCGAGCAAGCGGTCGTCCGGCGGGCCGAGAGCTCGGCATGCCGCATCCGTCGGCAGGGGAGCGCACGGAATGATGGGTGGAGGTGCGCCCCATCACGAACCCGTTGGTCGCGATCGACAAATTCTCCAAGTGGGTGGAGGTGCGCCCCATCACAAATCTCAGGGCGGAGCAGGCGGTGACGTTCTTCACCGACATTGTCTATCGCTTTGGAGTGTCGAACTCCATCACCACCGACAATGGGTCCCAGTTCACGGGCAGGAAATTCCTGAAGTTTTGCGATAAGTTCCACATCTGTGTGGACTGGGCAGCTGTGGCACACCCACAGACCAACGACCAAGTGGAGCGTGCCAACGGCATGATTCTACAAGGCCTCAAGCCCAGAATTTTCGACCAGCTGAACAAGTCTGGTCGAAAATGGCTCCGAGAACCGCTCGCGGTCGTATGGAGCCTCGGGACCACCCCAAGCGAGCCACCGGGTTCACCCCGTTCTTTCTAGTCCATGGCGTGGAGGCCGTCCTCCCCACGGACTTAGAATATGGGTCGCTCGGATTGCGGGGCTACGACGAAGACACCAACCGGCGAACCCGCGAGGACTCACCGGACTGCGGGGCTACGACGAAGACACCAACCAGCGAACCCGCGAGGACTCACTGGACCAGCTGGACGAAGCACGCCTCATGGCCCTGATGCACTCCGCAAGGTACCGGCGGTCCCTAAGACGCTACCAAGCTCGAAAGGTGCGCGGCGGGACTTCAGCGAAGGGGATTTGGTCCTAAGGCTACGCCAAGACAACCGAGGACGCCACAAGATATCACCTTTGTGGGAGGGACCCTATGTTGTGGTGAAGGTGCTCAAGCCCGGCACGTACAAGCTAGCCAACGAGGACGGAGAGGAACTCACAAACGCTTGGAACATCCAGCAGCTACGTCGCTTCTACCCCTAGCTAGGATTTCCAAGGCTTTTGTTGTAAATTACATACCCAAGACCCCCGTTGGCAATGAAAATGTAAACAGCAGCAATTCAATAAAGTTAAAGGGCAACTCGGCTTTCCCCTGAAAACCAAGTCACCCTCGGGGGCTCTTTGCGGGGGCATCCCCCCCCAAAAAATGGTCCCATTTTTTCGCAAAAATCTAACCCGTGAACGCACCAAGTACGTTTCGGCCGAAGTCCCGAGCGAATCAAGGCGGGCGCGGGTGGTCATGCGGGAAGGACGCGCAAGTCGAGATAGCCTACGCCTCCGTGAGGATACGACCCTTCTCTTTTGCCTCGCCCCGGCGGACCGCTCACAAAAATCGAACTCTCCCAACCTAAACTCGCTCGAGCAAAGGGAAAAACCGAAAGGTGCGACAAAAGAAAGCCATCACTTAAATTTACAAGTGCTTAAATATCACACAAGTTTAACTTATTTACACGGCCGCGCGGCTAAGATGCTAAAATCTAGACAAAAAAGGGCCTAGTGCCCGGCGGGTTTCGGGCCCGAGGCTCGTCGCCGTCGGCGGCATTCGGGAACGGGAACTCCGAGAACGCCTCGGTGAGCGCCTCCGCGGCATCGGCGGCAAGCGCGTCTCGACGGCCCGGCGAGGTCTCGAGGGCCGCCGCACGCGGCTCCACCGGTTCTGCTCGGAGGAGTTGTAGGCGGCTGCGGCGTCTCGGCCCGATTGGTCGCGTGTCCCCGGCGCGGTGCGCGAGCACGAACATCACAAGCGAATGAGATCAAGAGGGGAACGGACCCCCGAAGGGAAGATCAGCAAAACAAAAAACGAAGTGGCGACTCACCTTCAACCTGCTTCTTCTCCACCTTGAGAGCCCGGCGCTCGGCCTCAACCGCCTGTTGCAAGTTGACAACCGTGGTGCCCTGCTCCTCGGGGGACCGCTGCTGATCCGCGTTCGAGATGCTGAGGGCTATCAGCTCTCCATCGAGCCTCGAGACCTCAGCATCCCGTTCCTCCAGCGACTTCTGTGCCTTTCCGAGAGCGGTGCGCTCTGCTCGAGCGACGGCGGGGCGTCGGCAAGGGCGGCTCGCTCTCCCGCCGGAGCCGACCCTCGGCCTCTGGCGGGCGGTGCGTTCTGCCGCCGGAGCTCCTCCGCCGTGGCAACCGCGACGACCTTAGCGGCAAGGGCGACCTTCAACTCGTCGGCCTCCTTGGCCTTCGCTCGGCCTCTCGCGCCCTCTCCTCGGCCGGCTCCGCCGGGGCCGCGCCTCCGGATCCACATGCGGATCTCCCGGTTCTCGGCCGGACGGTCCCCACCTCTCCGCCTCCCGGTCGGATGCCACGGTGCGCACCTTCTCCGGATCCCCCCCTCGCCTGCCAGCGCCTCATCCCGGTCGATGAGGGCTGTGCGAATCCGCTTGATGGCGGGGGGGGGGGATGCGCCGCGGCTGCCCCTCTCGCTCCGGAGGGCCGGTCGCGCGGGGCCTCCGCCGTGCGACGGCCCGGCCGTCCTAGGTCCTCGGGACCTCCGCGAGCGCCGCTAGAGTGTCGCCTTGCTCCCGAAGCCGGCGGAGCTCGGCGTTCATCTAGTCGAAGGTGTCGTACTTGTCGCGGGCGCGGTGCTCGAGCTCCTCGCCGCCAACGGACGGAAACCGATGGCGTCGCGCCGCGCGAAGTAAGCACGGGAACGACAAATCTCAAAAGAAAAGCAACAACAACTCACCTAGAAAACGCGCCACGCCGGGCCGCCATGGATCCGCAACGCCTCGTTCAGCGCTCGGTTGAGCGAGGCGCCGTGATCACGGAGCTCCTCCCACAATTCTTGCTCCTCCTGGGCGTCGGCAAAGAGGGGGGGGGCGGCTCGTCGACACGCCCCTCGCCCGAGGTTGGGGGGCCGGCGCGGGAAGAAGAAGCCTCGGCGCCGTGCCTCGAGCCCCCAGCCACCATGTGGCCGTCCCACCGTCTAACGAGCGCCCCCGCATGGGGCTCGGGGGCTGGTGTGGGCAGGCTTGCCCACTGGTCCCACCCGGGTGGCGGGGCGTCATCATCCGGGATCTCCACCGCCGTCGCCTGGGAGCTGCCGGCGAGGGCGGGCTTCTCGCCGCGCCTCTACAACCACTTCCGACCGCACCTCGCGCCCGCGGGCCCCCGCCGCGACGCCACGGCCGCCGCCTCCGGCCGTGTCTCGGCGGGCCGCGGCGCGCCGGATGCGCCTCCGCGACCGACGTCCGCCGGCGCGCGCCACGCCGACCGGCGCCGGTCGGTTGTGCCCCCTCCACCGGCCGCACCTCCGCCGCGGCCGGCCGCCCCGCCGCGCCTCCACCACGGCCGGCGCCCGCCGCTCCTCGGCCGACCGCCGGCCGCGGCCCGGCGGGCGAGACCACCCGTCGTGGCCCCGAGGCCTCGGTCGCACCTTGCGAGCCCCCCGCTCGCCGCCGCCACCGTGCTTGCGCCCGCCCGCGCGCCCTCGATGAGCGCCGCCCGGTCGGGATGGACGCGTCCGCCCTCGGCACCTTGGCCGGCGCGAGGGGGGGGCACGGTTGGCGCCACCCCGCAAGCATGGGAACAAACCATCGGGTCCCCGCCTATCGGGCGAGCAACCCCTCGAAAGACGATTTCTTACCTCAAGGAGGAAAAGGCGCGCTTTCTCTTCCTTGAGGTCCCCGCCGACGTTGCGGACGCGGCCGGCGCGGCCGCCGCCGCACCCCCCCAACCATCTCCGCGGCGCGCGCGAGCCCCGCCTCACGCGCGGGCGCCCGCCGCGCGCACGGGCACATCCGTGTCACGCACCTCCGCGGATCGTGCCGCCTCCGCCGTAGACCGCCCGGTGGCGGGCGCCCCGCGCCCGCCCCGGGCGATGGCCCTCACGCCACCGGAGCCGGCTCCGGGTGACGGGGGAGCAAGCTCCCATCCGTCGGGGAGATCCCGCTCCCCGTCTTCTTCCTCCTCTTCCTCCTCCTCCTCGTCCGATGATGAGTATTCCTCCGGTCCCCGGCGAAGAGAGCCCCTCGCCGCTCGCGCGGCCGAACTCCTCGCTCCTCGGCTCGCTACGCTCCCGGGTGTCGCGCGTCGCGCTCCCTCCTCGCGGGCCACCCGCTCCTCGCTCTCGCCTGTTGCGCCGCGCGCGCGCGCGCGCGGGAGCCGGGACATGGGCGGGTCGGACTTCTCGGCGCTCGGGCTCACCATCCGCGGGGGGTCGGGCGAAGCCTTAAAACGCGTCGACAACTCGAAAAAACCGGCTAAGCAGGAAATAAGGTCAAGAACTCTGCTCACCAGTGGGCCAGTAGGGAGCATCTCGAACGCCCACAGGACATCGTCGCCCCAACGTCCCGACCTGAGGTCGATGGCGTGCCGCGCCCGGGTGGCTGCAAACGCCCGCGAGAAGGGATCTTGCAGCAGCCGCGATCCCGCCAACGCGACGGGGTCCGCGACCTCAGTCATCTCGAAGACGCGAAGCGGCTTCTCCATCAAGGGGACGACCCGCCGGTGGTGGAGGTTGGCGAGGACACACCCCGCAGTCAGCCCGCGGTTCGCCAGCTTCTTCAGCGCGGCCACGGGCGAGTCCGGCCCGCGCCCAGTGCCGGGGCGGGGACACCCCGTGATACCGGGGAGGCGGCCCTCTCCCGGAGCACCTTGCCGGTGTAGGGGGGGGAGGCCGGGGTCGGCGTTGCGGAGGTAGAACCATCCTCGCTCCCGGTCCGCGTTGTTGGTGGTCATCGTGCGGGGGATGTGCTCCTTCTCGCGTGAGCCCCGCACCGCGAGCGACAAGCCGCCGACGCGCGCCGCCCGGCGAGTCCTCGGCTCCGACGTCGGCAGCGTGTGTAGCTCCGCGCGGAAGAGGTGGACCTAGAGATCCCAGTTCACAGGGATCCCCAGGAAGCCCTCGCAGATGCCGACGAACGTGGCCGCTCGCGAAATTGCGTTCGGCGCGAAGTTATGAAGCTCCACGCCGTAGTGGTAGCAGAGGCCCCGCATGAAACGGCTCGCCGGCGCCGTGAAGCCGCGCTCGTGGAAGCGCATGAAGCTGACGACGTAGCCGTACGGAGGGTTGGGGACTCGATCCTTCTCCGACGGTACAATCCACTACGAGGGTTGCCCATCCACGTTCTCCGCCAACTGGCCGCCGGCCACCAGCTGACTCAAGGCCAGCGTCGTCACCGTCGAGCGCTCCCACGATGGCGGGTCGATGATGGTAAGGGGCTATTGGGGAGCCATGCGAGCAGGCGAGGGAACGAAGAACTGGAAGATGGAGCAGCCCCAAGAATGGAGACGCGAGAGCAAGGATGGCTCGAGAGCTGAGGAGCAAGAGGCAAGGACGGCGAACTCTAAGCGCAAAGGTAAAAAACCGCTCCTTCCCCCGCCTATCGGTTTATAGGCCGCGAGGCGTGCTCTCCGAGCGCACACCCCGCGCGCATTAACCGCAGGCGAGATGCTCGCTCACCGGCAAGCGGGACCCACCACGACCGTGGTGGCCGCATAACCGCACGCGCGCCATCATCACAACGCGGTAATCGGAGGGCCGCGGCAGGTGGTCACGTCCGCCTGCCTACTCCGCCCACTACGCGCGCGGTCGCGGCGCCTGAAAAGGCGCACCCACGGCGCGTGACTATAGTCGCGACTGCGGGCATTAAATGGCCCTGTCCCTCACCAAGTAAGGAGGACCCTCGAGCGGCCCGAGCCTCTGGCTCAAATGAATGCGACCCTTGAAGGGTGCGAACACCGACCAGTGGCCTCGAAGCCCGTTCGAAACAAACGGACGCCACAGGTGCCCTCGATTTACGGGAACTACTGATCAGCGGTTCGAGGGCCGGCATGACCAAGGACCCTCGAAACCTGCAGATGCGAAAGACGGGAGCACCCAGCTGCTACCCCGCACAGCCCTACTGATCAGGGGTTCGAAGCCTGACCCTCGATGGGTTCGAACAGCGCCCCCCGGATCACCCGCAGTCGGGGACGACGAGGGCACGCGCATTCGAGCCTTTCCTCGAGCCCACCGGCTCGAGGGTGCCCGAGGACCATGTGTGGTTCAAGGACCGGTGGATGGTCGCTTCCTTGTGTGATGAGTGATTGACAACGTTGTGTGGACCGATTCTTGGCTAAGTATTGCAGGTGCGAGGTTGCGGCTTGACTCGTGTTGGTGCGGGTGAAGAACAAGCGCGAAAGGTCGTCGCCGGTGAGGCCTCCAGGTGTGGAGAAGACAAGTAGGCTTCGTTCGAGGGACCCGGTGGCCGGCGGGGGTCAAGTGTGGGCCGCATGGTGGCATGAACAGCAAGATGAAGTCGTGGACGGTTTCTTGGTTGAGCCTCAAAACCAAGGTCGAGCCGGACTACGTGGGAGCCGAGTCATGAGTGGAGATTGGCGGAGGCTACACCGAGTTCGCGGGGTTTCCGGTGGTTCACCGAAAAACCACCGGGTTCCTTGGTTGATCCACAAAGCAAAGACCGGAGAACCGAAGACGGTGCATCGCAAGTAGCACCGGACCGGTCCGACCGAGGGGGTCCGACCGGTCGACCGGTGGGGACCGGTCGGCCGGTGAGGAGCACCGGTCCGACCGGTGTGCAACGACGCGATCCGTAATCTTCGAAGCGGAGGACACGCGTCGGGATCGCATGGCTTGCGTCGAGGCTACGCGGGTGCGGTCGCCGGGCATCCGTCCGATGGTGAAGACATCAAGAATTCCAAATCCGCCCTTGAGGGGCATGTATCCCTAGTTAGTAGAGAAGGGTATTTTGGACATTCGGTTGCCTCCATATAACCCAAGAGGTGAGAGGATGGCAGCCAACTCTTGGAACCCTAGCTCATTAGTTTTCCTATTTTCCACCTATTTTCTCTAGGTTTTCCTTAGGACTAGCAAGAGAGCTTCACGGAGAGATCTTGTAGAGAGGGATGGATGATCGGGGCGGCTTGCTAGACCTTGTACGAACCTTTGTTTCATGTATAGATGATTCGGCGTGGTTCCTCAAGGTTTGGATGTGTTTTCCCCGGTTGTTCTTGGTGGTGATTTTCGGAGCCCTCTCTTCGTGATTTCTTTGGGGTGTTTTCGGGGCTTTTCTCTTGGGGATTTGATGGGGGAAATTTGTGGGAACCCTTCGTGGTTCTTTGGGCCGTGATTCCCCTCCCAAATCCGTGAGTAAAAGTGCTCGATTTTGGGGTTTTCTTGAGTTCTTGGGTTGGAAGTGCTTTCGGCGGGATTTCTTCGATTCCTCCTTTTTGGACGAGATTTGGTGGGATTAAACTTGGCTATGGACTCCTCATGAGGTGTTCTCGATATCCCCAAAGTCTTGTTCAAGTCTCGTGGAGCGATTCGGGAGATCGAGATTTGGATTTGGGGGAGTTGACCCGCGGGTGCTTGTTCATCCCGAGCCGCCTGTGCTACACCGGCTCGACCGGTGCTCTTGGCCGGTCGACCGGTGCGAGCTCTTGTGGGTTTTTGCTCGGGTGAACGTCTTGGTGTGTTCGTTGTTGTCCCGTGTTGCTACCTTGTTTCGAGTTTGGGTCCGTTTGGTGGTCGGTTGTCCCGTTTGGTGCCTTGGTGGCTTTCGGTCGCCATCGGTCCGACCGGTGTGTCTCACCGGTCCGACCGGTGTAGAGCCACTTAGTGAAAGTTGCTCGGTTTCACCGGTAGGGACCGGTCCGACCGGTGCTTTGCTCACCGGTCCGACCGGTGTGGGTCTCGTAGACTCGGGGTTTGTTTTTCCGCCGCGTTCTCGAGTCGGAAGACCGTGTGTGTTGGTTCCTAGGTCCAGTGGCACTCCAGTGGCTACGTGGGCTTGACCAACTTGGGTAGTGAGTTGGAGACGTGTGTTGGAAGCCGTGTTCGTCTTGTTGGAGTTTTCATCTCCTTCGAGAAGAATTTTTATCGGCTCCCATTCACTCCCCCCCCCCCCTCTACGGTTCGCCGTATCGGTCCTTCAAGTGGTATCAGAGCCGGTTCGGGTCTTTGTTGACTCTAACCAGTCTAAGATCCAAGGATGGCGTACCGAGAACGGGGTTCGGGTCCTCCACACTTCGATGGCAAGAACTACCGGATGTGGAGCAAGAGGATGGGTGCGTTCCTCCGCGGAAAGGGTCGGTGCTCTTTGGGATGTCACGGTGGACACGGGCTATGTCCAGCCGATGGATTTCCTTGCTCCGGGGTCGAGGGACGGATTCGACGCCAACAATAAGGCGTTCGACTACTTGTTTCGTGCTTTGTGTCGGCCGAGTTCGATCGGGTGCACACCGAGCACTTGGCTTGTAGGATTTGGGCGGTGTTGAAGGAGGCTCATGTTGGGAACGTGTTGACGGTGTATTTTGGTGCACCTAGCATGTTCATTACACTTTGGTTTGGATTTGATTATTGAACTAACCCGCCACTAGGCACACTAATCATATAACAAGTTCATCTTTGTGCATGCATTTGGAAGTGTTGTGTTTATGTAGGAAAACATGGACATAAAGGACGGATTTGCAATAAGTTCAAAGGAGCATTCATGGAGTCTTGTTCGTGTTCATGAGCTTGCCGAAATTACTTCCAATGGTGGCGAGGACCGAAGTGCTACGAGGAACACCCCCGGGGATTGAAGTGTAAAAGATCAAACTTCATGCAAAGAGAGTCTCCATCTTGATCGCGAGGATAACAGCGTCAAAATCATCCAAGTGGAGGGGGCGAAGTAGATAAGTGCACGAGGACCCACGGAGCAAAAAGGGCGACCGAACCGGGCCGAACCGGGCACAGGGCCGGCCGGCCCGCCGGATCGGCCCAGCACACTTCGGGCACCGGTTCGGTCCCGTCTTCCTTGCCCTCGAAGGATCTTCGACCCTAAAACCCCCGACGCGCCGCCAACGAGAGGGAGAGGAGTTTATTCGCACCCGAAGGCCATCTAGAAGCTTGAGAGAGAGGAGGAGGATCTCCGACGGGAGATCAACCACCTCGAAGGAAGCACCCTCTCGTGGAGAAGAAGGAAGACACGGCGGAAGGGAAACCATGATCAACGGTGCCATGACCAGCACCTTGATGGGGTAATCTTCTCATTCGTCCATGGGTTGTAATCGATCTTGAGATGTAATCGCACTTTGTTGGAGTATCTATCTATCATCTTGTGTTGAATATACTTTAATGCTTAAGGCTTGCAACCATGCCGTAAAGGGAGTATGGCCTCAATGCTTCCTTGGATCCATTCAATACGCCGTGGCCATCAAAGGTCTAGTCATGATTACCTTCGCGTAGTGACGGTACGAGAGGAGGGAAAGGGGCGAAACCGTGGTCACAACCCCGATAGATTAGATTGGTTTTTCATGTCTTTAAGCGATTGCATGCTCTAGTATCGTAGACCCGTGGGCGAGTGTCTTCTCTCTTGATCGTTTATCATTCTCTCTAGTGAAGTTTAGTGTTTTTTTCTAGTATAATAGTAGTTAGGGTTTTAGTAGCTAGTGTGTCGTTGTTGATCGAACGCTTGTAATCCCCTTGCTCCGCGGATTGACAAGAACCTTGGGAATCCCGTGGTGAAAAAGGTGTGGGGTCCGTACGCTTGCGGATCGTAGAGGGATACGTCTTTTATCCGTCAACAAGCCCCTTTTTCTGGCGCCGTTGCCGGGTAGCAAGTTAGTTTACATCGTTTGATTTGCATCTAACTTAGTTTTATATTTTAGTTTATCTTTTATTTGCTATATCTAACATATATTATCGAAAAACACTTGTTTCTTTTTTTGTTTTTGTTTTTATCTTATTGTCTAGATGGAGTTCGTTAATCAACCCGTGGAAGAACCGGAGAAATCATTAAGGGATTACGCTAGCCCTCGATGTGAAGACATAAAGGTACAAGAGTCGGATTCGAAGCTCGAAGCGACCAAGTATGAAATTAAATCCAAGATCATGAAGATGGTGGCGGAAAACCCATTTGAAGGGATGGTTACGGAGAACCCATATAGACACATAAGGGATTTCACGACAATATGCAACACGGTGCGTCAAGAAGGAGTTCCCGATGAATGGTTCAAATGGAATCTCTTTCCCTACTCACTTGCCGGCAAAGCAAAGACATGGTATTCGGTTGCGTCCTTTGAAGTTGAAGGCAATTGGAACAAGTTGACAAAGAAGTTTTGCGAGAAGTTCTTTCCAATGAGCAAGGTTCAACATCTAAGGAGGCAAGTGATCAATTTCATGCAAGGAGAAGAGGAAGGGATAGACCAAGCCCGGGATAGGTTTAATGAATTAATCGAACAAGGACCAAAACTCGGCTTCACCGGTGACGTACTCTTGCATACATTTTTCTTTTCCCTAACCCCTAGTTGCATGCGACACGTCGAAATGTGTGCGGTGGGGATCTCATGGAGAAAACACTCACGGAAGCTGCCCAACTTCTACAAAAAGTTAGTAAAGCGGCTGCCATGCGAAGAGATTGGGAAACGAGACTTGCGGAAGAGCCGGAATTCAATTCAAGGAAGAAGAAGCTTGCTGATTTTTCTAAAGAGGCAACCCCGGAAGTCACAAAAGAGGAGCCAATCATGGAAAAGCTTGAACAAGAACACATCAAGTCAAGAACTACACCAAACGTCGACTTCGCCGCACCAAATGAGACGAACAAGAGAAGCATGTCAAGCGCGAAGCCACTAAGGGAGTTCGAGCCAATGGATTGGGTTCCTATTGATTACGGAGAAGTATTCGACAAGAGGAGACCGTTCCCTAATCAAAAGGGAATGGCAAGAGCATTGGAAGTGGATTTCCCACCGGAGAGGGAAGCTGAAAATTCATACGACCTCGAAACCACCGGTGAGATTTTTGAAAAGCTCTTTGGAGATGACGTGGTGGATCCGGAACATATTGCCGAGGTGAAGAGGATCATGGGGATCAAGCCCGAAGCATCACCATACACTCGCCTTGCTGAAATTTATTCGATCGGATCCGAAGAAGAAGAGAAGATGACGCCGCACTTGAGTTGCGAGATCAACGGAGTTCAATGCAAAGCTTTATGCGACATCGGAGCCCAAGTAAGTGTTCTATCTTCTAAAATTTACGATAAAGTTCAATACCACAACCTAGACTTAGCTCCAACATCAACGAAATTAATTATGGGAGATGGTAGAACTATCAAACCTCTAGGTATTGCTTGCAACATGAAAGTAAAAATCTCTAGAAACTATATACCAACCGATTTCTTTGTTATTGATGCTTACCATGGTAATTCTGATCATATAATCTTAGGTAGGCCTTTTCTTAAGTTGGTTGATGCCGTGTTAGATGCCGGAGAAGGCAAAGTAACAATGAACCTTAATGGAACAAAGTACACATATAACTTTCTTCGTGCTTCTAAACACATTACTCCTTTTCCTCCCGAAGATGAAGAAGTAGAAGAGATAGATAGTCTTTGTTTTGTTGAAACCCTTAGAGACCCGCCGCAAAGAGCGATGGAAAATCAAATTAGTAATCAACAAGATGAAGAACTAGAGGAAGCGACAAAAGGCTTAGAGCCGCATGACGGCGGCATGGAGGAAGAGAAGTTCGAAGACATAGGAGAAATCAAACCCGAGGAGCCACAAGTGCCCGAAGTAGACCTTAAACCTTTGCCCAAGGGATTAAAATATGAATTTTTGGGCCCAGACAAAACTTATCCAGTCATTGTGAGCGACGAGTTGAGCCCCGAAGAAAATGAAGCGTTGCTGATTTTATTAAAAAAACATAGGAAGGTGATTGGATATTCAATCAATGATCTCAAAGGTATTAGCCCAGCCTTTTGCACTCATCGTATACCAATGGAAGACCAATGTAAGCCTGTAGTGGACCATCAAAGGAGGCTAACCCATGCCATGCGAGAGGTAGTAAAGAAAGAGGTTATCAAGTTACTTGATGCCGGAATCATCTACCCGGTTCCACATAGCGAATGGGTGAGCCCGGTACATTGTGTACCGAAGAAAGGAGGTTTAACCGTGGTGAAAAATGAGAAGAATGAATTGATACCGCAAAGAACCGTGACCGGGTGGCGGATGTGTATTGATTACCGTAAGCTTAATAAAGCGACGAAGAAAGATCACTTCCCCCTACCGTTCATAGACGAGATGCTCGAGAGGTTAGCAAACCACGCTTATTTTTGCTTTCTCGATGGATACTCGGGGTTCATGCAAATTCCCATTCACCCGAAGATCAACATAAGACAACATTTACGTGTCCTTACGGAACGTTTGCATATAGGAGGATGCCCTTCGGCCTATGCAACGCTCCGGCCTCTTTTCAACGTTGCATGATGGCCGTTTTCTCGGAATTCATCGAAGAAATTGTTGAAGTGTTTATGGATGATTTTTCCGTTTACGGGAAGACGTTCATGGATTGCTTAGCAAACTTAGAAAAGGTCCTTACAAGGTGTGCGGAGGTAGATTTGGTTTTAAATTGGGAAAAGTGCCACTTCATGGTTAAGCAAGGCATAGTGCTCGGACATGTCATATCCGAGAGAGGAATTGAAGTGGACAAGGCTAAGGTAGAGACGGTTGAGCAACTCCCACCTCCTACGGATATTAAGTCCTTAAGGAGCTTTCTAGGCCATGCCGGATTCTATAGAAGATTTATAAAGGACTTCTCAAAGATCACTAAGCCTTTAACACACCTTCTTCAAAAAGATGTGGCTTTCGACTTTGATGAGAAGTGTCTAGCGGCATTCCAGACCTTGAAAAATGCGTTGGTGAGTGCTCCCATCATCCAACCTCCGGATTGGAGCCAACCTTTCGAGATCATGTGCGACGCAAGTGACTATGCCGTAGGCGCGGTCTTGGGACAAAGAAAGGAAGGCCGAGTTCACGCCGTTTACTACGCTAGCAAAACTCTTAGTGGGGCACAATTAAATTACGCCACTACGGAAAAGAGTTGCTAGCGGTGGTATTCGCTTTCGAAAAATTCAGATCCTACATCGTGAACTCGAAAGTCATTGTTTACACCGATCACGCGGCTATAAAGTATCTCTTGGCTAAGAAGGAAGCTAAACCACGTTTGATTCGTTGGATCCTTCTTCTCCAAGAGTTTGATGTTGAAATTCGTGATAAAAAGGGGGTGGAGAATGTTGTGGCCGATCATTTGTCTAGGATGAATCGTGGGCAAGATGATAAAGAGCCCATAGAAGATAAGATGAGAGATGACCACCTCTATAGAGTGCTTGATAAAGATACTTGGATGATCGACATCATTCGAGCAATTCGAAAGATGCCCCTCGATCATCTAGACAAAAACACTCAAAGGAAGATAATTTCGAAAGTAAGAAATATTTTTGGGATGCACCATACCTCTTCAAGCTTGGCAATGATGGAGTGATGAGAAGATGTGTGCCAAGAGAAGAGAGGCTTGAGATTCTAAGGAAGTGCCACTCGGCGGAGTACGGTGGGCACTATAGCCATTTTCGAACCGAAGCCAAAGTATGGTCGAGCGGATTCTATTGGCCGGAGATGCATGAAGATACTAAAAGATATGTTGCGTCATGCCCCGAATGCCAAAGAACCGGAAACATCTCTCAAAGGAATTCTATGCCTTTGAAATACAACTTGCAAGTCGACATATTCGATGTATGGGGCATAGACTTCATGGGGCCTTTTAAAAACTCATTTGGATTCGAGTACATACTTGTTATGGTTGATTATGTATCCAAGTGGGTAGAGGCTATACCATGTCGTAAAGCTTCCACGGAGGAGTCCATCACTATGATCAAGAACGTGATTTTCCCCGTTTCGGTACACCGAGAATCTTGATAAGTGATGGAGGAACTCATTTCACCGGGAAGAACTTCAAAAAGTGCTTGTCTAAGTTGGGAATTGAGCATAGGGTCTCCACGGCCTACCACCCACAAACCAACGGACAAGCGGAGACGTCAAATAGGCAATTAAAAAGCATACTTAACAAGACCATAGAGAAGGGAGGCAAGGATTGGTCAAGGAAATTAGACGGAGCTTTATGGGCTTATCGAACGGCGTTTAAAACACCGATAGGTATGACCCCCTATCAATTCGTCTATGGAAAAGCTTGCCACCTTCCGGTTGAGTTAGAACATAAAGCCTATTGGGCGATTAAAGAGATGAACCTTGATCTCGATGCCGCGGTGGTGAAACGGAGAATTCAAATAAGCGAGCTAGAGGAGTTGAGGTTGAAAGCTTATGAAAACGCAAGCATATACAAGGAGAGAATCAAAAGGTGGTATGATAAAAGATTGAAGAAAAAAGAATTTAAAGAAGGAGATAAGGTCCTCCTCTACAATTCGAGGTTTAAAACCTTCGGAAAGGGGAAATTGCAAAGCAAGTGGGACGGACCTTATGTTGTGCATTCGGTGTTCTCCAACGGAGCGGTAACCATTATGGATATAAACGGCGATCAATTTGTGGTGAATGGACAGCGGCTTAAGGTTTACTACGAACCCGACATCGTGCCCATTCATCATGTTGACGTCTTTACCATGGAGGAAGAGCCCGAACGTCCCGCCTAGGACGAAAAACAAGGCACCAACTTCTGTAAATAATTTTTCTTTTAGTTCTCTGGAGTTTTTCGCGAAGATTTACTGGGCCAACTTTTTCCCATGGGCTGAGGACGAAAAAAATAGGGCGGTGTGCAAAAAACCGGACCGGCCCGGCCCCCGAGGCAGGGTGGGCCGGCCGGCCCAGTCGGATCGGCCCAGGCGGGGCCCGACACCCGATGTCCCCGAATTTCGCCCGAATTGCTCCTTTTTGACTTCCTTGTTTGGTCGGAAAATTTTAAGGGAAGTGTAAAAAAGGAAAATAAGGTTCCCAGGGCTTTTCTCTCAGGACTATATATTTGGCCGAATTGGGAGCTCGAGAATCAATCCTTTCAAGCAATGTGTTGCACCCTTGTAGCAGCCATTGAGCCTCCAAAAAGCTTAGAGTTGAAGGTAGAAGCCAAGAAGCCATCGATGGAGGAGGCGATGCGATGCGAGGTCAAGCTACCCGTCAAGAGGACAGCACGTATCCGTTGCGGAGGACGTGTCCCAACCGGAGCTCTTGCATCTCGCCACCCCGTCAAAGGAGAGAAGGTCCCTACACCCGTTCGAAGGTCGGCACGTCTCCAAGGCATCAAGCGCAAGGATTACAAGGAGGTGTCGCCGGAGCCTAAGGATTATGGGGATGGTGACTTCTCCGATGATCGTAGCCCGAGCTCGTGGGCGGCCGCCGGTAGAGATGATGATGATTGGGATGAGCATCCTTATGAAAGGACTCCCGAAGGCCCCAACGGCGACGGCAACGGCGGTGGCGAAGGCGACAACAATGGAGGTGGCGACGACGGTGGTGACAACGGTGGAGATTATGGCGACGACGACCCCTTCGGATTGCATCCGGTGTGCTGTCGAGTTTGCCGTCAATCCATCGCAGCTCTCTACTCGTCGGCCGACGAATGTCTTCAAACCATGGAAGTGATGAAGCAGCGTATGGAGGACTTGGAGCGCGTAGTTGAAGATGACTACAAGTTCCTTAACCGTAACGTGCGCAAACTTTTCGGCATGGTTGGAAACATGAGAGGCAAGTGGTGCAAAGCTTGCTCGAAGTACCATTAGATCTAGTTTTCCCCTTAGGATTTTTGTAAGATACGACGAGGACGTCGTATGTTTTAAGTGTGGGGGAGAGCTAGCTCGCTAGCCTTAGCTTTTGAACTTCAAGTTTAGGTTCGGTTTAATCTTCGTGTGAGTGTCTTAGCGTTTTAATGAGTCTTTAGTTTTCGAGTCTGTTTTTAAATTTTTGCAAGCATCTTAAATTAGTGTTGAGTCAAGAAAACCAAATAAAAAGAGTCTTATATATATCTTTGTGTTTTATGTATTGTTTATCTTTATTTACTTGTTTGTTTAATCTTCGATTCTTGATATATGAACACAAGTTTGTGGTTTGAAAATCGTTTACCGTGGTGCTTAGTGGAATCGCTACTACTTAAAGTACCCATACCGCACTTCGATCTTGAGCTTCACATGCTAGTTGTGCTATGTTCGATGCTAAAAATTGGAGGATTTCAGTTCTGAAAATTATATTAAAACCCTTGTAATAAAGGTTAGCAAAACCTCTTTTTCCAATATGAGAGTATGAAAAAATTCCTATCCAAAGCCAAGTTTATTTTTTTTTCGCTCCACCATAAGTGTGATTAGCACGATGAGTTAGGCTAGGACCCTTCTCTCTTGGTGAGTTTTAATTTCAAGCAATGATCATGTCCTTGTGCTTATCTTTTGTTGCTAGCCTCGTCATTTATTCGGTTCATGACTTTCATAACAAAAGTCATGTATATCACTCGGATTCCATACCCAACCTTATACATCTCTTTTGAACATCGTATTCCTTGAACACAACCTATTTTCAAAATTTCGTCTCGTCTCTAGCATGATTTATTAAAAAAAATTCAGATTGTGCATGCGAGAAAAGGGAGAATTGAAAGCTTTGAAAAGTTGTCAAGAGAGAGAAAAATAAAGAGAAAAAGTATGTGTATGGAAAAGAAAGCAAAAAAAAGAAAAAAATCATATGTGAATGAAAGAAGAAAAAGAAAAGAGAAAGATGAGTTAGCAATGAAGATATGAGAGGGATGGATCAAGTGAAAGAAAAGAAAAATAATAAAGTGTAAGGAAGGATGTCACGTTGATTGTGAGACGAAACTTTTACTCTATTTCCAACCATGTGCAATCCGACAACGAGGACATCATTGGTGCCTTGAAGTCACAATTTTCTTTTGCCCTTGCACATGTCCACCATTCTAAATCTTCTCATCCTTGATATCCCTACATATGGTTAATTCTCATGATCATTGGCTTTGAAAGGTAGACAACCATTAGAGGAAGTTCTTAGTTTGACAATACTTGTGTTGATTGCGCTAGCCCTACCTATAGCTCCACTTTTACATGATATATGAGAGATTAATGGGAGGTGAGAGTTTTATAAAATTTGGTTAGGATAGACACTTCATATGAGTGACTTGAGAGAGCTTGGAGAAAGGTTTTTGTCTAACACTTGTTGCAGGAATTTTTGTTTTGAAAACCATAAAAACCCTCCGATGGAAGCAAAGAAGTAAGTATGGCTGAAATTGAAAGCTTCGAGTGAAGAGTTTGAGTTGTGGGGTAAATCTTGACGTGGTAAAAATTCTAAACGCCCATGTTTATGTTTGATTATCATTACTTTGTGTTTATGTATTAAAGATGAAGGGATTGACTAACTTGTGAAGAAGGATAAGTGATACACGATTACACACCTTGGACGAAGTTCTTTTACGAGTACTTGCTCGAGGACGAGCAAGAGCTAAGTGTGGGGGAGATGTTGACGGTGTATTTTGGTGCACCTAGCATGTTCATTACACTTTGGTTTGGATTTGATTATTGAACTAACCCGCCACTAGGCACACTAATCATATAACAAGTTCATCTTTGTGCATGCATTTGAAAGTGTTGTGTTTATGTAGGAAAACATGGACATAAAGGACGGATTTGCAATAAGTTCAAAGGAGCATTCATGGAGTCTTGTTCGTGTTCATGAGCTTGCTGAAATTACTTCCAATGGTGGCGAGGACCGAAGTGCTACGAGGAACACCCCCGGGGATTGAAGTGTAAAAGATCAAACTTCATGCAAAGAGAGTCTCCATCTTGATCGCGAGGATAACAGCGTCAAAATCATCCAAGTGGAGGGGGCGAAGTAGATAAGTGCACGAGGACCCACGGAGCAAAAAGGGCGACCGAACCGGGCCGAAACCGGGCTCCGGGCCGGCCGGCCCGGTCGGATCGGCCCAAGCACACTTCGGGCACCGGTTCGGTCCCGTCTTCCTTGCCCTCGAAGGATCTTCGACCCTAAAACCCCCGACGCGCCGCCAACGGAGGGAGAGGAGTTTATTCGCACCGAGAAGGCCATCTACAAGCTTGAGAGAGAGGAGGAGGATCTCCGACGGAGATCAACCACCTCGAAGGAAGCACCCTCTCGTGGAGAAGAAGGAAGACACCGGCGGAAGGGAAACCATGATCAACGGTGCCATGACCAGCACCTTGATGGGGTAATCTTCTCATTCGTCCATGGGTTGTAATCGATCTTGAGATGTAATCGCACTTTGTTGGAGTATCTATCTATCATCTTGTGTTGAATATACTTTAATGCTTAAGGCTTGCAACCATGCCGTAAAGGGAGTATGGCCTCAATGCTTCCTTGGATCCATTCAATACGCCGTGGCCATCAAAGGTCTAGTCATGATTACCTTCGCGTAGTGACAGTACGAGAGGAGGGAAAGGGCGAAACCGTGGTCACAACCCCGATAGATTAGATTGGTTTTTCATGTCTTTAAGCGATTGCATGCTCTAGTATCGTAGACCCGTGGGCGAGTGTCTTCTCTCTTGATCGTTTATCATTCTCTCTAGTGAAGTTTAGTGTTTTTTTCTAGTATAATAGTAGTTAGGGTTTTAGTAGCTAGTGTGTCGTTGTTGATCGAACGCTTGTAATCCCCTTGCTCCGCGGATTGACAAGAACCTTGGGAATCCCGTGGTGAAGAAGGTGTGGGGTCCGTACGCTTGCGGATCGTAGAGGTATACGTCTTTTATCCGTCAACGAACGCCCGGGTTCGGGCACGGTTGTATGCGACCTACCGGAGAGAGTACGAGAACTTCACTCATCTCCCCGGTGAGTCCATCGATGCCTTGTTTCGCAGGTTCACGGTGGTGGTGAACAACATGAGGGCCAATGTGGACGTGCTCCCGTACGATGATCATGATAGAGCGAGTCAAGCTCTTACACTCTTTGGATCGTACGATATGGGGCGGAAAGTTCGAGGCCATAGTCGAGTCGGAGAGGTATGATACTCGACGGTGAACGAGTCGTTCTCGAAGCTCAAGTCGGCCGAGGTGGATAGGGGCATGACCGCCAAGCTCGAGGGACCGACCGATTCCCATAGTCTTGCCCTCGTTGGTGGTTCCAAAGGAAAGACTAATTCTAATCCATCCACCGGATGTTCTCGTTTTCCTCTTTGATGTCTATGCCGGATGAGGAGTTTGATGACCTTAGAGAGGACGAGCCGGCGCCGTTGACGAGGCGGTTCGAGAGGCCGCACGAGAACCATGTGAACATGAGGAGGAACACGAGGACTTGCTTCCGGTGCGGCAAGCGGGACACTTCGTCGCCGACCGCCCGGAGAAGGCCGAGAACAAGGACGGCTACAAGCACAAGCCGAGGATGAACGATGGCAAGTACCGTTCGAGGCGCGACCACAAGAGCAAGCACAAGAACAAGTACAAGGACGAGCGGCGGTCGAGGAAGAAGGAGGGCCGAGGCAAGGCCCGAGCGATGGTTGGAGCGAGCGACGTCGACTCCGTTCCGCGTACTCCACCTCGAGCTCGAGCGGCGGCGAAGACGAGGGAGATCGCCGCAAGAGCAAGAAGTCGTCCAAGAACCCGAGCGGGGCCGAGCCGCTTCGCGAGAGATGGCTTCGCACCATGGCGCTGAGCTCCGGCAGCAAGAAGAGCACACAGAGCGACTCGGACTCTGAGTCCGACGACGAGGTGCGTGATGAACTTCCCCTCTTGCGCCAGGAGAATGAGAGGCTTGGCTCTTTGCTTGATAACCGTGATGACATGCTTAGAGAGGCCAAGAAAATGAGGAAAGAGCTTAGGGCTTCACTCGAGGATGCTAGAACTAGAGTGGCTGAGCTAGAGACACAGGTGCTTGATAGCAAGCTTGAGATTGATTTGCTTAAGGCTAGCCCTGTTGTTTCAGATGAGAATGATTGTGCTGATTGCTCCATATTCCTTGCTGATCTTGCTTTGTTTAAGGAGAAGCATGCCTCCAAGTGTGAGGAACTAGATGTGCTTAGGGTTGAAGTGGGCGAGCTTAAGTCTAGACCGCTTTGCTAGGTGCTTGCACTTCTTGCCCCGTTTTGCATGCTAAGATTGATGAGATGCATGCTTACACTAGTTCGCTCGAGGCTAAATTGAAGGAACCCATGCCAACATCTTGCTCTACCTGTGAAATGCATGCATTGAAAAATTTGGAGCTTGCACATTATGTTGACCGTTTGCGGGACGAGAATGATGATTTGAGGAAGTTGATGGGGTGGTTGTCCCGGTCACGAGCCTCGGTTGAGGATGATGATCGAGGCCTTTAAGAGGCAAGATGGTGAGGGGCTTGGAGCAAACAAGGTTGGTGAGGGAAGTGGAGAGAATATCCCCGAGCCACCAAAAACCCACCACAAAAATGATTTCCCCCCAAAACCTAACCATCTAAGGAACCGACTAGACACAACCCCGGCTCCACCCGTGTTTCCTACACCCACAAATGACCTACAAAAGCCTATCAAGTTTGTGAGCACTTCGGGGAAAGTGTTCTTTGGGAAGGAGAGTGAGAAGGCTAGTGGTGAGAAACTCGGTGGAGGGTTTGAGTGGAGAGAAACCAAGTGAGCGACCACATCCCAAGCCAAAGCCTAAGCTTGTGAGGTTCCATTATGGCTATTGTGGGAGAGATGGCCATAAGGAGGAGTTTTGCTTCAAGAGGAAGCGAGAGGAGAGAATGAAGAAGGAGTGGGCTAACAAGGACAAGTACCACCCTTCCGATGGTGTACTTGAGCCTCGTATGCAGATGCCCAGGGGCAAGGCGATTGTGAGGACAGTTCGGGCTTGGGGAGAGAAGAAGGCTGCAGGTGGTGCTGCTGTCCAGGTCACACCGGTCAGACCGGTGTGGGGCACCGGTCAGACCGGTGCAGGCCTGGACAGACAGATGTTCGGGTTTCGAGCTCGTGCAGGTGCGAGGGTTGTTTCTGGTGGTCGTGGTTCTGGTGGTTGGGCTGGAAAGGGTGCAGGTGGTCAGTTTGCTAGGCGTTCTCCTCCTCGTGCTCAATACGGGGATTGGAGGAGTCGTGGAGTTGAGTTGGAGAGGAAGGACGTTCCACGGGCTTTCTTGCGTGGTTTTGGTCCTCCTCCGGGCAGAGAGGGGGTGGTTCCCTCGGGGTGGTTACCGTGGTGGTGTTCGTGGAGGTAGCTTTGGTAGGAGAGATGCTTTGGTTGGTGCTAACCCCACTTTCGAGCAAATGGCTCGGCACTTTGGTTTTCCTCCTTTGGTACTAACCCCGGTCTTTGAGTCGTTTGTTCGCTCATGTGCCTATTTTTGAATTTCAGGTGGGAGACTTGAAGAACATTTGGTTGATTGACTCCGGTTGTTCGAGGCATATGACCGGAGACAGGGGGTGGTTCTCAAGTCTCGTCCCGGTGGTGACGAAGAGGCACATCACCTTTGGGGACAATGGGCGTGGGCGTGTGCTTTCGAAGGTGAGATAAAAGTGAGTGACAAGATCACTCGAGGCGTGTTGCTCTTGTTCAATCGGCCGGGGTACAATTTGCTTTCGTGTCCCGGTTGTTGGATGAGGGCTTTGAGGTGTTGTTTCGTCCTGGTGGTTCTCGGATTGTGGACTCTCGAGGGGACCTTGTCCGTATGGTCGTTCCCGAGGGTCGGTGTTTCGTGCTGATTTTTCTCGGTCTTCGGGTGTGGAGCGTTGTTTCTTGGCCGGTTCTTCGAGTGAGTTGTGGAAGTGGCATAGGAAGTTGGGTCACTTGAGCTTTGACCTTTTGTCACGCTTGAGTAAGCTCAATTTGGTCCGAGGATTGCCACGGCTGAGGCTTGAGAAAGAGTTGGTTTGTGCTCCGTGTAGGCATGCCAAGATGGTGGCCTCTTCTCACCCGCCTCTCACCGATGTGATGACTGAGCGTCCATGCGAGCTGCTCCATATGGACCTTGTTGGCCCAGCTCGTGTGCGATCTGCGGGTGGGAAGTGGTATGTCCTTGTTGTGGTGGACGACTATTCTCGGTATGCGTGGGTGTTCTTTCTCGAGGATAAGGGGGAGACGTTTGGTTTTGTTCGAGATCTAGTCTTGAGGTTGAGGAACGAGAGGCACGGAGATGCCATACGAGCTATCCGCAGTGATAATGGCACGGAATTCGGGAACTCTCGTTTTGAAACCTTTTGCCATGACTTGGGTCTTGAGCACCGCTTTTCGAGTCCGTATACGCCTCCCCGAATGGTGTTGTGGAAAGGAAGAACGGACCTTGTGCGAGATGGCTCGGACGATGCTTGATGAGCATAGGACTCCAAGGAGGTATTGGGCCGAGGCGGTGAATATCGCATGCTATGTGTCGAACAGGATATACCTCGAGTGCACAAGAAGAAGACATGCTATGAGTTGATGCATGGTCGCACACCCAAGGTGAGTCACTTCCATGTCTTTGGTTGCAAGTGTTTCATTCGAAGAAAGGCGGGAAGTTGGATAAGTTTGAGGCTAGGTCTGTCGATGGCATTTTCTTTGGTTATGCATCTCATTCTAGAGCATATCGTGTGCTCAATCTTGAAACTAACCAAATCGTGGAGACTTGCGAGGTAACCTTCGACGAGACGAGCCACGTAGTCGGCTTGTCTTTGAGTGTGCGGTGATGATGAGCTTGGCGAGGAGATCTTTCAGGAGGAAGAGCATGAACATGGTGATGATGAAGATGGCGGTGTGGTGCCCCCGGCTGAACATGTACCCACTACTTCGACTACGATGATGGATGGACCCTCTGCTACACCTACGACGACAAATCAAGAACGAGGAGAAGGCGATGTTGAGGGGGAGGTAGCTTCGAGGCGAGAACCTCCCCGGCGAGTTCAAGTGGATCACCCAGCTTCGAGGATCATCGGCGACATGAATGAACGCACTACACGGTCGAGGGTTCGGAACAATTCCCATTTTGCTCATGCTGCGTTTGTTGCTTCTTTCGAGCCCAAAGACATTGGACACGCACTATCTGATCACAATTGGGTTAACTCGATGCATGAGGAGTTGGAGAACTTTGAGAGGAATCAGGTGTGGGAGTTGGTTGACCCTCCCCCAGGGTGTAAGCCGATTGGTACAAAGTGGGTGTGGAAAAACAAAGAGGGAGAGAAGGGTGAGGTTGTGAGGAACAAGTCGAGACTTGTTGCTCAAGGGTTCGCCGAAGGAGGGGATCGACTACGAGGAGACCTTTGCTCCCGTAGCCCGTTTGGAGGCGATTAGGATCCTTCTAGCCTTTTCCGTGGCTAAAGGGTTCAAGTTGCACCAAATGGATGTGAAGAGTGCTTTTCGAATGGTGTCTTGGAGGAAGAAGTGTATGTGAGGCGACCTCCGGGGTTTGAGAGTGAGAAGTACCCCCACCGGGTGTACAAGTTGAGGAAGGCGTTGTATGGGTTGAAGCGGGCGCCTAGAGCTTGGTATGGCAGGTTGAGGGGGTTCTTGTTTGAGAGAGGCTTTGAGATGGGGAAGGTCGATCGACCTTGTTTTTGCCGAGGCGGGGGCGGAGAGATATCCCGATTGTGCGGTGTGTACGTGGATGATATTGTCTTTGGTGGCTCGTCTAACTCTCTTGTTGCGAGGTTTGCGAGATGATATGAGCGAGGGAGTTTGAGATGAGCATGATGGGCGAGTTGCGGTTCTTCCTCGGGCTACAAATCAAGCAATCAAAGGAAGGAACATTTGTGCACCGGAGGCTAAGTACACCAAGGACATTGTGCGGAAGTTCAAGATGGAGGACTCCAAGGCTATGACGACGCCGATGAGTACGACTACAGCTCTTGATGCGGACGAGGAAGGTGAACACGTGGACCAGAAGGAGTACCGGAGCATGATCGGGTCACTCCTCTACTTGACGGCGACGAGGCCGGACATACGGTTCTTAGTGTGTCTGTGCGCTCGTTTTCAAGCGTCTCCGAGGACTTCGCATCGGCAAGCGGTGAAGAGAATTTTCGGATACTTGCGTCACACTCCCGACTTCGGCCTTTGGTACTCCGCGTCCTCCTCTTTGGCGCTTCATGGTTTTTCAGACGCGGATTTTGCCGGGTGTCGGTTGGATAGGAAGTCCACTTACGGGACTTGCCGCTTTTTGGGTTCTTCTTTGGTGTCTTGGTCTTCCCGCAAGCGGTCGAGTGTTGCTCAATCCACGACCGAGGCCGAGTATGTTGCCGCCGCTAGTTGTTGTTCTCGGCTCCTTTGGATCACCTACACCATGAGTGACTTTGGTGAGGAGTATACCCATGTCCCACTTCAATGTGATAGCACCGGTGCCATAAGCGTTGCAAAGAACCCAGTGCTCCATTCCAAAACCAAGCACATAGAAGTGAGGTATCATTTTCTGAGAGACAATGTCGAGAAAGGAAAGATAGCTTTGATCCATGTACCCACTCATGACCAACTAGCCGATATTTTCACCAAACCCCTAGATCAAGCAACTTTCACTCGTCTGCGGGGGGAACTTGGTGTGTGTTTGATTTCCTGAGTTGGGTGTGTGGGAGCTTTCTTTTGCCGGTGGTGTCGAGCCCGTTTTGCCTCCCCTCGAGGAGCCGGTGGTAGCATATGTATAGCTTTTCTTTGTGCATTTCTTGCATTTGGCATGGCATATGTAACATGATGTATAGGCATTCTTGTATCTTAGATTGCATGCATTTTGTATCATATGCATTGGTTAGGAAAATCTTCTCTCATATACATTGTTCACCATGGAATGCGATATATGTCTTTGTGAGCTTGTTTGGTATGCTACGGTTAGTTTGGCTTAGCTCTTGATGATCTTGATGAATAATCCATGGTTGCTAGCTATGCTTTTGAAAAATGTCACATGTATGCTCTCTCATGTGTAAATGCCTTTACATGCTCTTGACATGTCTTTGTGGCCTTGCTATGCTTAATTTGTGGTTGGATGGCTAGTTTATTGATCATATGGGGCCAAAGGCTCATTTGCCATCATGAATGTTTAGCCCTCTAGATTTATCTTGTGGAGGAGCATAAGTTCCTTTTTGTCGCAAAGACATTTCATGTACCATTTACAAATCTGAAAATGAAATGAAAAATGCTTGGAAATGTGCTCCCATGTCATATGTGCTGAATTTAATTTGCTTTGGGTGCTAAACCGTTGCATGATGCCTACCAATGAGAAGTCTCATAAATAGAAGTAGGCGCATGGCTCGGTGGCTTTGACATGACATGAGGTGCTTGTGGGTGTTTGTGATGGTCTTATGATTAGAATGGCTGTCCTAGCATGAAGTTTGTGTGGCTTTGCCATTTTGATATGCTTTGATCATGTTTAGGACTTTGCTCATGAGAGGCAAGTTTTCGCAAAATTGCCAAAATCCATCTTAGCTTCGTCCAATGGTTGTGAAACTTGGTGATCATGTAGTTGAGATCGATACGAAGCCGTAGAGTATCTAACTTGCTTATTTGGACATGTGTAGCATTCTTTGTTGAATCTTGTATATTTGAGAAGCTCTAGGTTGAAAGTTTTGCATTTTTGGCTTGATTCATGCATTGCCAACAAGGGGGAGAAGTTTGAGCTTGAAATGGCTTAGTGGATGCATTTAGAAGGTTTTCGAGTGGTTTCGAGCCATTTACGGGCTTCGTTGTACACCGGTCCGACCGGTGAAGAGCACCGGTCCGACCGGTGTGAGTGCTGGTCCCGTACATATGTTAGGCACCGGTCGACCGGTGGTGATGACCGGTCCGACCGGTGTGAGCCGAAGTTGCTGCAGCTGCCCCGTTTCATGTGGTTTCTTGCATGCATTCGTCCGGGGGAGTTGCATTGGTTCGGGGGAGTTTGCATGTGTGCGGGGGGGAGCTCTTTGAGAATTTTCGAGCTTTGTTTCGGTGGTTTGTGCTCTTTGCTTGAGCTTTGCTTTGTCTCGGATGTGTCGAGTCGTTGCCCTTGCCTAAGGGGTCCGAGACTTGTCCTCTTCAAGTGATCTTGCTCTTTGCCTTTGTTTGGCTTTCGATCGCTTGTTGGAGTTTCTTTTTGTTCGTTTCTTTTCCTTTTCTTTTCTCTCTTGTTACTTTCGTGTAGGTGTTGTCAATGCACTCATCAAGGGGGAGATTGAGGACCATGTGTGGTTCAAGGACCGGTGGATGGTCGCTTCCTTGTGTGATGAGTGATTGACAACGTTGTGTGGACCGATTCTTGGCTAAGTATTGCGGGTGCGGGTTGCGGCTTGACTCGTGTTGGTGCGGGTGAAGAACAAGCACGAAAGGTCGTCGCCGGTGAGGCCTCCGGGTGTGGAGAAGACAAGTAGGCTTCGTTCGAGGGACCCGGTGGCCGGCGGGGTCAAGTGTGGGCCGCATGGTGGCATGAACAAGAAGATGAAGTCGTGGACGGTTTCTTGGTTGAGCCTCAAAACCAAGGTCGAGCCGGGACTACGTGGGAGCCGAATCATGAGTGGAGATTGGCGGAGGCTACACCGAGTTCGCGGGGTTTCCGGTGGTTCACCGAAAAAACCACCGGGTTCCTTGGTTGATCCACAAAGCCAAGACCGGAGAACCGAAGACGCATGCTGCAAGTAGCACCGGCACCGGTCGACCGGTGGGGGACCGGTCGGCCGGTGAGGAGCACCGGTCGACCGGTGTGCGACGACGCGCGGTCCGGAATCTTCGAAGCGGAGGACACGCGTCGGGATCGCATGGCTTGCGTCGAGGCTATGCGGGGTGCGGTCGCCGGGCATCCGTCCGATGGTGAAGACATCAAGAATTCCAAATCCGCCCTTGAGGGGCATGTATCCCTAGTTAGTAGAGAAGGGTATTTTGGACATTCGGTTGCCTCCATATAACCCAAGAGGTGAGAGGATGGCAGCCAACTCTTGGAACCCTAGCTCATTAGTTTTCCTATTTTCCACCTATTTTCTCTAGGTTTTCCTTAGGACTAGCAAGAGAGCTTCACGGAGAGATCTTGTAGAGAGGGATGGATGATCGGGCGGCTTGCTAGACCTTGTACGAACCTTTGTTTCATGTATAGATGATTCGGCGTGGTTCCTCAAGGTTTGGATGTGTTTTCCCCGGTTGTTCTTGGTGGTGATTTTCGGAGCCCTCTCTTCGTGATTTCTTTGGGGTGTTTTCGGGGCTTTTCTCTTGGGGATTTGATGGGGGAAATTTGTGGGAACCCTTCGTGGTTCTTTGGGCTGTGATTCCCCTCCCAAATCCGTGAGTAAAAGTGCTCGATTTTGGGGTTTTCTTGAGTTCTTGGGTTGGAAGTGCTTTCGGCGGGATTTCTTCGATTCCTCCTTTTTGGACGAGATTTGGTGGGATTAAACTTGGCTATGGACTCCTCATGAGGTGTTCCTGATATCCCCAAAGTCTTGTTCAAGTCCGTGGAGCGATTCGGGAGATCGAGATTTGGATTTGGGGGAGTTGACCGGCGGGTGCTTTGTTCATCCCGAGCCGCCCGAGCTACACCGGTCCGACCGGTGCTCTTGACCGGTCGACCGGTGTGAGCTCTTGTGGGTTTTTGCTCGGGTGAACGTCTTGGTGTGTTCGTTGTTGTCCCGTGTTGCTGTCTTGTTTCGAGTTTGGGTCCGTTTGGTGGTCGGTTGTCTCGTTTGGTGCCTTGGTGGCTTTCGGTGCCGCCATCGGTCTGACCGGTGTGTCTCACCGGTCTGACCGGTGTAGAGCCACTTAGTGAAAGTTGCTCAGTTTCACCAGCAGGGACCGGTCTGACCGGTGGTGCTCACCGGTCTGACCGGTGTGGGTCTGTAGACTCGGGGTTTGTTTTTCCGCTGCGTTCTCGAGTCGGAAGGCTGTGTGTGTTGGTTCCTAGGTCCAGTGGCACTCCAGTGGCTACGTGGGCTTGACCAACTTGGGTAGTGAGTCGGAGACGTGTGTTGGAAGCCGTGTTCGTCTTGTTGGAGTTTTCATCTCCTTCGAGAAGAATTTTTATCGGCTCCTATTCACTCCCCCCCCCCTCTCGGTTCGCCGTATCGGTCCTTCGGTGCCCCACATGTCGTGTTCGAGAGCCAGCGAGGGCAGCTAGCCGGGGGGATCCCACCGAGGGAGAGCTTCCGCGCCCTCGGTCCCTAGCGAATGGGACCGAGCCCCACCTAGCAAACCCATGCAAGCTTTAATGGACGAGTCTTCGGACTGCGCAGCCTACCCTTATCGAACGGGGCATGGGCGTCCTTGAACCACCCGCTAACAACTCAATGAGGAATCCGCAATCCGCGCCCTGATCGATGGGGGTTGCGGAAACCTCACCCTCTGTCTCGCGGAGGGACGGCGAGGGCGCATTTAAAACAAGTCAGAGGGCTCGCCCCGATCGCCTTGAATGGGCCCAGGCTCGGGGGCTCGACGCATGGCTACACCTCCTGGGATGCACCGGCCGCAAATGGTGCCACTCGCGCGTGCGTCACTGAAGCTGGCTAGAATATTGCCGACGTCGGTTGGAACACGTACCACGCCCACTGACCGGATTCCGCGGTAAAACCCCTGCAGGAGCAACCACACTCCTACAGGGCTTCGGGGGCTAGACCCGCGGGTCCGCTGACGCGGCCCCACGGAAGGCATTGGCAACCAGGGGGGAAGAGCGTCCTATTAGTAGGCTTCAGCATCTGCGGGAGCATGGCCGGCATGCCCGCAGATGCTCGGGGGCTACTGTTGGGGACAGCCCTGAGGGTCCCCTAAAAAACCGGGGGGATCCTACTTAAAACCTACAAAAAACCAAAACGAAACACACCTCTCACTTAAACATACACACAGGGCACGGCCCGCGCTGCGGTGGCCCCCGTGGCCCACCGGAGTGGCCCAGTCAAAGGCTCCCTCGAGCAGGTTCCGCCTTGCTCGAGGGCTCACTCCTCTCTCGAGCGGGTTCCGCTTCGCTCGAGGGCTCAGGCCTCCCTCGAACGGGCTCCGCCTCCCTCGAGGGTTCACCTCCGCCTCGCTCGAGGCTGCCTCACGCTCGCACCTGCTCCCGCACGCGGGTACGGGCATTAAATGCTCTGACACGGCAGAGCTGCGCCATCATGCGTCTGGGAATCACGCCCCAGCGCTGCTCCGCCAACTCCCTAGGGGGAACCCATCCCCGCCACTGTGGGGGACTGTGCGACATGGCCAGTGTCAGCTCCGTGACACTGTGCCGCCCACTCCAGTACGGCTAACACGCCGCGCCCTCGAAGGGGGGCCGGCCGCACCCTCGAACCCCTCTCTCATGACTCTGTAGGGTCAAACCATGATGTCAGGCCGGCGGGAGCACCATCCTCGCCCCTGTAGCGCCACGCCGAGCACTGCTACAACAACTCCGGTGCTGTTGGGCACGCGGGGACGGGACGCCGCCACGCCTGCAACTGTACCCCATACGGATCACCGTCAACGGCTCCTTCGAGCCCGTCTGGGGACCCCACAGCCAACCGCTACACCTTCACCCTCGAAGCCGCCCCTGTTCAAGTACGGGACGCGCCGCGACGACGAGACCGGGGCAAGGACCGCCAGGACGGCCGCCAACTCGGCGGCGCTGCACGCCATACCTCCGCATGTAGTTAAATAGTGCGGCATGCCTGTAACTCACCCTCTCCTTGGTCTATAAAAGGAAGGTGAACCCCCTCGCCGCGGGGGACGACATGAGAACCACGCTCCTTCTCCCACGATATTGGCACTCGCCTCAACCACTCCGCTTGGGACTTGGAGGCCACGCCTCCTCTCCCGCCTTGCTTGTAGCCGCCCCACTACGGGCACCCCGGTGCAAAGCAATACAGTGCCTCGAGCACACCACTACTGGACGTACGGCCCCGGCCGGAACCAGGATAGATCCCGTGTCTCTAGTTTCTTAGCACTGACCATCGAGGGACAGATCTCAGCGCTTATTACTAGTTAGTGTCGGGACTACATTCCGCACCGACACCTGGAGGATAGTTTGCCTGCGCCGCCAAGGAGGCCGCGCAACGTGGCCCGCAAGCGCGTGGCCAAGAAGCTTAAGGTCACGGAGACCACATCTCAAGAGGTAAGCTTCCTTGAGTAGGGTAGTCGAGTACTTGTGTCTCGACGTAGTGTGCTGATGATGAAACAACATTGCTTGCAGGAGATTCCGCCTTCCGACCCCGTGGAGCAGGGGGACGAAGGCGACTGGGATACAGTGGGAGAGCCGGCTGGAGATAGCCGCAGCCCAGCCCCCACCATGGAGGAGCTCGTGGTGCAACTGATGCGCCAACCCCTAGTTGCTGAGGGGAGCGCTGAACCGGCTGCTGCTGTTGCTGAAGTGGCAGCGGCCACTGAGGCCCAAGAGGAGGCGCCTGCTGAGGCTAGGCTGGTCGACATCACCAGTATCCTCGGCGCCCCAACCGTGACAGTAGTCCGATCTAGCCTGTAAGTGAAGATCCTTCCCGAGTAGTACATTTGGTTTGGTAGTCGTACTGGGTTGACAACCAGTTGTGTACTCTGCAGGAAATCGACGGACTTGACCTGGGATGGAGATGAACCCGCCGCAGCGGTGGCGGAAGAGGAACCCGTGCCAGCCGCTGGGGAGTCCGCTCCCGCCCCTCAGGCAGAATCCGAGGTGCCGGCCGTGGAGGCTACATTGACAGAGGCCAGCATCGTAGAGGGTGAGTACATTGCACAAGTGCAAGTAACCTCGAGGAGTAGTCGTAGCCATCAAGGGTGACCAATCCTGTTGTCTTCTTGTTGACAGGTGCTGAAGCCGAGGGAAACGCTATTCCCGAAGCGGTGCCCGTTGAAGGCCTAGCACCAGAGACCCAAGGAGCTGCCGGAGGAGCCCCCGAGTCGATGGAGATGGCCAGCGGAGAGGCCCCCGCGGTGGCCGAAGGAGAACGCGACGACGTGCCGCCAGAATCGACTCTGGAGGTTGTTGTCCGTTCGCCGGAGATCCAGGACGCGGAGCCGATCCGCTCGGCACCAATGTCTGGAGCCACCACGAGTAGTCGTGGTGGAATTGAGCTGTTGGCAGATGATCTTGTCGACCCAGCGGTGGTGGCTCGCCACTTGGAGGCGATGCGCTAGGTGGAACAATGGATGAAGGTGAGTTGTCAATGCCCTTGAGTAGTCGATCTGCCGTAGGGTGCTGAGTACCCAATTGACATCTGTTGTCTGCTGCAGGATGTCGCGGAGAGATCCCGCCAGAAGTCTGGCATGCTTCAGGGGTACGGCGACGCCGTGCTCCGGGCAGAAGCCTTAGAAGAACAACTCTTGAAGGCTCGGAAGCACTTCGCCGCGCTGCAGTCAAAGCTGGAGGGCGCCTTCGCCCAGTACCACAACGAAGTCCAGGAGATGCAGGCGAAGAGCGACGAACTTGTGCGGAAGAACAAGTCACTTCACAACAAGAATAAGGGTACGTGTTGTCTTGTCGAGTACCCATTGGGAGTAGCGTGTAGTAGTCTGACCCGCCTTGCTTTGTTGACTGCAGAGCTTGAGACTCGTGTCGAGCAGCTGAGGGCTTCAGAGATCGACATGAAGAACCTCTTCTACCAGGAGAAGGAGGCCCATGAGGTACTTGAGTATGACTACAAGCAGTTGGCTTATGAGTGCGATAAGCACATGGAGCTGCGCATTGCCTCTGATCGTGACCTCGTCAACTTCTACAAATCCTTGCAGAAGCTGAATGAGGACTGCGAGAAGTTGCAGGCCCAGATAAAGGAACTCGAGGAGGCCGCACTTCCCATCGCGAGGCTACTGGTGCCTCACCCGGGCGGACCGAAGATAGCTCCGTTGGTGGACCGGCTGAGAGAAGCCCCCAGCCGTCTGGCGACGTACGTCAAGCACTTGGCGAAGTCGATCCCCAACCAGATCCTGGCGTATATGAAGTCATATTTCCCAAAGGCTCCGGTTGACATAGTCGCCGGCGGACTAGCAGCCAACTGCGCGGACGAGCAGTACGCGGAGCTGCTAGAGCAGATGGCGCCGATTGCTGAACAAGTCGCCGAGAAGCTCAATCTCCAGTAGTCCTGTAAAGTTAGCTCGTAGCAGTAGTTGTAGATAAACAAAGTTGTAATGAACTTGTTTAAGTATGAATGAGAAGAACTTCCATAAATGAGTACTTGTTGTCGCGATCTGTGTATGCGGAGTCCCATCATGGAGTCGTCGCGAGTAGTTGTACTCGCCAGTAATCCCGTTGAGGGAAAGAGACAGTAAAGCAGTTGATAGATAATCAAACTTTGTTACTGAAAGAAGTACACCTGGATGGCCAGGGCCGTTTTACAAGAGTAGTTGCCAGGACCCGGAGGCCGCCTACGGCTAAGTAGTGCTAGGGCGTACAGTCGCTTACAGCAGTAGATCCGTTAGTAGCCGTGTAGGTTGGATCTAAGAGTACATGGTCTCTCAATAGACCGCTGCTGGAGTCCTTTGTTGCTCGGAGCAGCCCGAGATCCGTTAGTAGCCGTTAACGTTGGATCTTGGAGTAGAGTAGTCCGAAGACTGGTGCCTGGACCCGGAGGCCGCTTACAGCGAAGGGGTCTTTGAGTAGTCTTGTAGACTTGAGCCCCCGGGGTAGTCATGTAGACTACGCGTAGAATCGACAGAGATGGTCGATGTTCATGAGTTGTTGACGTCTTCGCCTTCGAGCGTCTGGAGGCGATAGGAGCCCGGGCCGGTCACCTTTGCAATTGTGAAGGGACCTTCCCAGGGCGAGCTGAGCTTGTGTAGTCCTTCCATGTTCTGGATGCGGCGAAGGACAAGATCACCAACGTTGAAGGAGCGCTCCTTGATGTTGCGATCGTGGTAGCGTCGGATAACCTCAAGGTACCTTGCTGATTGGACGAGGGCGGCGCAACGAGCTTCTTCGAGTCCATCGATGTCAACTCGTCTGCTATCTTCAGATATGCCTTCGTCGTATTGCTCCACTGCCGGTGAGTCCCACATGAAATCAGCAGGGAGGATTGCTTCGGAGCCGTAGACCAGGAAGTATGGGGATTGACCCGTTGGCTTGGAGGGTTGAGTACGCAGCCCCCAGAGTGCATTGGGTAGTTTCTTGATCCACTTGCCTCCTTTGGTGTTGGCGGCGTCATGTAGCCGCTTTTTGAGAGCATCGAGCACCATCCCATTGGCGCGCTCGACTTGTCCGTTGGCCTGAGGATGGGCAAATGAGACATATCGGACGTCGATCCCGCTGTTCTCACAGTACTCCCAGAACTGGTGATTGTTGAAGTTGGAGCCCAGGTCTGTGATGATGCGATGGGGTAGTCCGTAGCGATGTACGAGTTCATCCAAGAAGTCGAGTACTCTGTCAGCCTTGGGGCATGTGACCGGCTTGACCTCGATCCACTTGGTGAACTTGTCGATGGCCACCAATACTTTATTGAATCCACCTGGCGCAGTTGGGAGAGGCCCAATCATGTCGAGCCCCCAGCAGGCGAAAGGCCAGGATGGCAGGATGGTGACTAGCTTGTAGGCCGGGACGTGTTGCTGCTTGGCGAAGTAGTTGGCATCCTTGGCACCTTCTGACGAGTTCTTCGGCATCGCCCGGAGCTGTGGGACAGTAGAAAGCTCGTCGGGAGGCCTTTCTGACCAGCGTGCGTGAGGACGCGTGGTTGCCGCAGACGCCCTTATAGATCTCCTCCAAGATGTCCTTGCCTTCTTCCCGGGGAACGCACTTCATGAGTACTCCAGAAGATGCGCCCCGCCTGTAGAGCTTGTCTCCGATGAGGACATATGACTTGGCACGGCGGACGAGTTGCTAGGCCAAGTTCTTGTCCGAGGGAACCTTCTGCTCGCTGAGGTAGTCGATGAAGGGTTGCCTCCAGTCCACGTCGATCATCATGACCTCCTGGCCAGCCCGGGGATGTGCTGGGTCAGTGGTCGGTGGCGCTGGCTCTAGGATGGATGGTGCATGAAGCTCGTGGACGAAGACACCCGCTGGTACTTGAGCGCGAGTAGAACCAAGCTTCGACAGGACATCCGCTGCAACGTTGTTGTCGCGGACGACGTGGTGGAACTCGAGACCATAGAACTTGTTCTTGAGCTTGCGGACTTCTAGGCAGTAGGCATCCATGTTCTCCTTGTTGCGGTCCCAGGACTTGTTGACTTGGTTGATGACCACTGCGGAGTCGCCGTAGACTAGAAGCCACTTGATGCCCAGTGAAGCCGCGAGGCGGAGCCAGTGTAGCAGAGCTTCGTACTCGGCTTCGTTGTTTGAGACCTTACAGAAGATCTGTAGGATGTACTTGAGTTGTTCGCCTGTTGGAGAGATCAAGAATACCCCTGCACTTGCGCCTTCGAGCTTGAGCGAGTCGTCGAAGTACATCACCCAGTGCTTTGGGCGCTCGGTTGGAGTAGGTAGTTGATTCTCCCACCACTCCGCCATAAAGTCGACTAGTGCCTGCGACTTGATGACTATGCGTGGCTTGAAGTCGATGTTGAGGGCGCCGAGTTCGACTGCCCACTTGGAGATTCTTCCAGTAGCATCTTGGTTCCGCAAGATGTCGCCGAGCGGGTAGTCGGTGACGACGGAGATCGAGTACTCCTGGAAGTAGTGTCATAGCTTCCGCGAGGTGATGAGCACCTTGCGTACGAAGCTTCCGTACCGGGCCGGTAGCGTGCCTTGGATTCCGACGGGACCTCGCCGATGAAGTAGACCGGGCGCCCCGGACCGGGTAGGCGTGTCCGTCTTCCTCGCCGCTCGATGATGATGGCGATGCGACCACGTGAGTAGTCGCGGCGAGGTAGAGCGATGGGCGCTCGCCTTTGCGAGGAGCCGTGAGGACTGGTGGCTTTGATAGGAAGTCCTTGAGCTGGGAAAGGGCTTGGTCCACCTCTGGAGTCCACACGAACTTCTCTTGGTGTTTGAGTAGTTTGAAGAAGGGGAGCCCCCGTTCTCTAAGCTTCGAGATAAATTTTTTGAGAGCCGCCATGCATCCGGTTAGCTTCTGCATGTCTTTGATGCACGTGGGAGCCTTCATGCTAGTGATGGCGGAGATCTTCTCGGGATTGGCTTCGATGCCGCGGTGGCTGATGATGAAGCCGAGTAGTTTGCCCGATGGTACGCCGAAGACGCACTTGTTCGGGCTGAGCTTCCAGCGGTACTCGCGTAGAGATGCGAAAGTCTCTTCAAGATCGGCGATGAGCGTGTTGGAGTTTCTGGCCTTGACGACCACGTCATCCACGTAAGCTTCGACGTTCTTGTTAAGTTGCCTCTTGAAGCAGGCCTGGATAGCTCGTTGGTAGGTGGCGCCGGCGTTCTTCAACCCGAAGGACATGGTCGTGTACCAGTACACGCCAAACAGGGTGATGAATGCGGTCTTCTCCTGGTCTTCTTCCTTGATCGTGATCTGGTGGTACCGGAGTAGCAGTCGAGGAAGCAGAGCAGGTCGCAGCCTGCCGTGGAGTCGATGACTTGATCAATCCGTGGCAACCCGAAGGGGTCCTTGGGGGGCGTGCTTGTTGAGGTCGGTGTAGTCGACGCACATCCTCCACTTGTTCGAGTTCTTCTTGCGGACGAGGACGGGGTTGGCGAGCCACTCAGGATGGAAGACTTCTCTGATGAAGCCAGCCGCGAGTAGTTTGGCGAGTTCCTTCTTGATGGCGTCCCGTCTGTCGTCGGCGAAGCGGCGGAGGTGTTGTCACTTCGGGGTAGCTTTAGGATCGACGTTGAGTGAGTGCTCAATTAGCTCCCTGGGCACCCCTGGCATGTCCGCTGGTTTCCACGCGAAGATGTCACGGTTAGCCCGGAGGAAGCTGATGAGCGCGTCTTCCTATTTTGGGTCGAGGCCCGCCCCGATGGTGGTGGTCTTGCTGCTGTCGCCTATCCCGAGGTCAATTGTCTTGACTAGAACTTCCTCAGCTGGCTGAGGCTTGTTGGCTTTGTCCGACTTCTCCGGGATGTCGAGTTCACTTGGGGCAAGCTTCTTCGACGCAGCGTAGATCTCCATCATTGCGTTGGGTACTTGATTCGTGGATGCGATTTCCACAGCTTTTGTGTCGCAGTCGTGCGATATCTTCAAGTCCCCTTGCAACGAGAGTACACCGGCTGGACTTGGCATCTTGAGTACCAAGTAGGTGTAGTGGGGTACCGCCATGAACTTGGCGATGGCCGGTCTGACGAGGATGGCATTGTAGGACGTCTCGAAGTCCGCGACTTCGAACTTGACGTACTCGGTATGGTAGTTGTCCCTTGATTCCCCGAAGGTAACTGGCAGAACCACTGAGCCCAGTGGGATAGCCGCGTTCCCGGGGACGACGCCGTAGAAGGGCGAGGTGCTCTTGGTGAGCATGTGGGTGATTTCGAGCTTCATCTTCTTCAAGGTCTTGGTGAAAAGGACGTGGAGCCCGCTTCCACCGTTGATGAGGACCTTGTTGAGCTTGGAGCCCGCGACCACCGGCTTCAGGACGAGTGGGAACCGTCCTGGTTCGAAGAAGCTTGTCCATTGATCCGCGCGGGAGAAGGTAAAGGGTACCTCCGACCACCTGAGAGGGGTCAGGACCGCTGGTTCAATGCTCATGACTTCTCGATGGGTAGCTTTCTGAGCCCGTCGGTTGGGTAGTCCGCCGAAGAGGACGTTAACCGTCTTGTCGGGTTCCTGGAAGTAGCCGTTGCCTTCGTCGATCTTCTTCTTGCCTTTCTTATCGTGAGGGTGTCGTGGCTCTGGAGTATCTTTGAGTGCTCGCTGGAGTTGGTAGCACTGCTCGGTGGTGTGGTTGTCGTCCAGATGACACGAGCACTTCTCTTTCAGCAAGTCTTTGAAGCCACCGGAGGTCTTCTTCGAGTTCTCCTTCGCAGGGCGCTGGATAGCCGCGACAGTATTGTGTGGCTTGCGCTTGCGGTTGGGACCCGAGTAGTTGTTGCTGCGACCGCCTTGGTTCCCGTTGTTGCTGCTGCCGCTGCCCGTGTTCTGTTTGCTCTTGTCACGGATGGTGTCGTACTTGGCATTGGCCTTGTCTTCTTCATCAGCCCAGGAGGTGATCATGTCCTTGAGGTGGGTGATGGAGCTGGTACGGCGGCGACCAAAGTCTTCGAAGGTGCGACGGTGGTAGAGACCGTCCTGGAAGAGGTCGATGACCTCCTTGTCGGTGACGTCGACTACGGTAGCGCGCTTGTCGAAGAAGCACCGCATGTACTTGCGTAGGGTCTCGCCTTGTTCCTGCTTCACCATCGCTAGGTCCATGCGAGTACCCGAGCGGCCCATAGCTCCCGCGAAGTTGCTGGTCCCACTTGTCGATCGAGTACTTCTCGAGTGACTCGAGCCATGTAAGCGGAGCCTTGTCCAGACAGAAGTGGAAGTAGAGGCACTTCGTGTCGTTGTTGCCGTCAGCGTTCTCGATGGAGAGGGCGTAGCACCTGAGCCACTGGATGGGGTCTTGCTTTGCGTCGTACTTGGTGATCCCCAGAGGTTTGAATTTGTCCGGGAGGAGTAGGTTGCGAAGCCAAGGAGAGAAGGCGGGGAAGCCATCGTTGTCGCCTACAGTGAAAGCTGCTGAGAACCCCCATCGCTTGGGTTCCGGAGGATATGCTACCAAAATGGCAAAATGGAGGAAGGAGGAAAAAGAAAGGCGGGTAGCTGGTTTACCAACTATTTTTTAAGGCATGGATGAGCGTAGCAGGAATTGGATCCTTGCTCGAGTTCCGGCTATAGCACCTGACGGTAATGTTTCATTCCAGAAGCCCTCAACAGAACAAATTTATCAGAAGCTGGAAGAACTTGCGGAAATGCAAAAGAAAGGTCTTTTCGTGCCCGACAGGGAGAAAGATATGCTATCCGCCGCGATCGGAACGCCTGAGCACCCTGGCCGTGTTCGAGGGATTTCTTCTACCTTGCCCTGGGGTAAAGCATTTCGTGAACACCGATCAAGTTATAAAAAGCGAGTCCGTTATAAGAAGAAGCTTGAAGACAAGATGAGAGAAATTGCCAAGCAAGAATTGATAGGCTTCTTCATACAACAACAAGAACAAGCTTCTGTTGGGACAAGTGCAGAGAATCTAGTATCTGGTGGTTCTGGACAGATTCCTCCAAACTTGATGCTTGACCAGATCGGAGCCATCCCGACTCCAAGTAGTGTTGGTTCTATTGCTATCTCCAAGCATCCTGTGGATGACATTGTAGAGGATACATCATGCAAGTTGGTTATTCCATATGGAAGAAAACTAGATAAGTTTCTAGAAGTTGGGACAGCCATGGCACTAATGGGTCGTGTGTTTCCGAATCCACCACCGCCAGAGTACGCATGGGTTCAAGTTGTTTCGGTTTCGATGAGTCGTGCGAGATTGATATCCCTACGAGGATGGGATCACACTTCTCGGTGATGCGAGGAACCAATACATACTGTGGCATCGTCGAGATATCATAATTAATACATCACCAAGTCCCTTCTTGCAACCTAGCCAAGAACGAGTACCCCCCAGGATCCAGATGCTGCAATGGTCGAGTACACAATGGGTGGGGAACATGGAGGCGGTAACAATGACAACAACATGATGGTTGTGGAGCAGGGAGTTAACAATAATGACAACAACATGCCACAAACTCCTCCGGCATCGAGGGCGGGGGCAGGAGCATCATCATCTCCGAAATCCGATCCAAGACCACAAACTCCTCCGACATTAGGGGCAGGGGCAGGGACATCATCTCCGAAATCCGATCAAAGACCACAAACTCCTCCGACATCAGGGGCAGGGGCACCACCATCTCCTCTGCCATGTCCAAGACCACCATCTCCTCCTCCAGCAACCAAGACGCCAACAACAATACACCGGATGATAAACTCATATGAACCAAAGACGAAATCATCTGATGTTGACTTGTTCTTGAAAGTACTGAAGAATAAACCTAAACGGGCTCCAACATCCGGTAAAGAATCACCTAATGTTCAAGTACTCAAGAAGGCACCAGATGAAAAGTCTTTATCCCGCACCTCTTTACAAAAACAAAAGGAGGAGCACATAAGTATGTTTTCGTCGGATGAGGTGCCCGGCAAGTATGAGCATGGCAAACCATTCTTGTTTAGGTGGCAACTGAACGAAGGGCCGTCAGAATTAATGAGGCTGCATACTTGGATCATGCACGCCATGAAGCAAGGCATTCACACTATCACCGCCAATCTCCCGAAATGGGTGTTCAGTAGCTCTTATGACCGGAAGGTTGCAATCGATTTCCCCGATTTGCATGCGATGTTTCGTCGTGAAAAACTCGACATCAATCTCGTCGCCATTTGGTCCATGTAAGTCAACATCCCTATATGACATCCAAATCTATTCCATATGTATTGTTATTACCATCCTAAATAAACTTTTTTGCAGGATGCAAGCATCTGATGAAAAGAAAACAAATGGGAGGTGGAAGGTAGCATTTATTGACCCGCAACAAGTAACCAAATCACAACACACGTTCATAACGAGGGATGAACTAAGAAAGAAAATAGAGGAAGAAGCAAAGACACCAGAAGAGAAAGAAAAATTAATAAAGGGTTACGAGAAAGCTAAACTTCACGAGGTGTCTGTATACATTTCAACGGTCATGAGGAAAAACCAACATAAGGATTCTATCAAGTTTGCTTACAATTTTGAGTAAGATCCTTTAAATAACTATTTCATCATTTGCCTTCATTTTTTAGTCTATTTATATTAATTATTTTAATTTTGTGCAGTGATCATTTCATTTGCTTTCACATGTGTCCGAAGTTGGGAACTGTGGGGGTCTTCGACTCATTACACTATTCATCGTCTTCTTACAAGACAATCATTGATATTATAAAAAAATAAGACAACTAAGTGCAATATATAATCACTAATGCGTGTATCAACTATATTTCAAATTGTATTACTAACTTATGTTTTTATATCCTTAAAGTGCGTATAGGCTATACATACTCAATGGCGGGGAGCACAAGAAGGAAAAATTGGTGATACGCAATGCCAAATGGGTAAGAACACTTCTGTTAATAAGTATCAATCATTTTTATCGAGTTGGTACACTTCGTTAATTAGCACCGATCATTTTTTATTTGGTTGCGGTGCTACAAACAACCTCCGGGCAAGGTACTATGTGGATATTATGTGTGTGAGGTTTTGAGAAATAATGGGAGGTACCGAACGAATCCTCGAAGACGAAAGCCTCTAGTTTGTACACAACTATGTATGTTCTAATTATGGTCCTGATGGTAATGCATAACAATCTTCATTTATTGTGTTTACGTGCAGATGCCTACCATTGACAAATCATGGGGGCAACTTGGTGACAATCAAATCACCAACATTTGTGCGGACATGGCGAGATTCATCCTACGTGAGATTTGCCACGAGGATGGAGAATTCTTCGATAAAGAAGGAGTTTTGACATTAGATGATGCAGAAAGGTTACGTAGATGGGTGTCTTAGTGTTATCTATTATGCACAATGTTTTGTAATGTGACTTATGTATACATTTTTTATTTTAGTTTGGATTGTGTGTTTGTGAGACATATATTTGGATTTGGCGGTTAAATACAAATTAAATTACTGTAAATTAAAGTGAATTTATCATACAAATGCCAATATGAAAAAAAATAATAGCCGAAAATGACAAATTATATACAAATAATAAACAATTATGGGGAATTATATAGGAAATGGGAAAAATGCTTTCTGTGGCGGGTGGTCTAAGCAACCGCCGGAAAGATGAATTTTTTGTACCGGCGGGCGTCCTAAGAAACCGCCGGCGGTGATGGCATTTGTCTTTGGCGGGGTCGCTTAAGTAACCGCCAACGCCGATGACATTTGTCTTTGCGCGGGCGTCCTAAGTGACCCGCCGGCACAAATGGCTCCGTGTCGGGCGGGCCACCCGCCAGCACAAAGGGCCATTTCTACTGGCTCAAAGTTGCTGGCGGGTGCCTCGTCCGCCAGCAAAAACCGGTTTTAGCCGCCAGGACAAATCATTTCTGGCCTAGTGTGTCCGAACTGATTGTCCGAACTGATCTGTCCGAACTGAACTTGATGATTCATCCTTCGTACGAACTGATCCACTTGGTTCTTCTTCTTTGCTTCCTCTCCGTGTATAGCTGCACCACCCTCTCACATATATACCTAAGTACAACCAATGTAGAACATTTAGGTAGTATAACATTCTCAGATATGTTAAAGTTAATTTCAGCTAGGAGAGAGTTCACCTCTTGTTGTAGTTTCTTGGCACGACTTCGTGTAATTGGTCCTTGGTTTATATTTTTCGGTGTGTTGCCTTCATCCACTTGTGTAACTCTTGGGATGTTCACATCAGATGTTAATCAATCTCTAGTTACCTCCACAACCTTCACACTCTAAACTTATACTACAAGTTAACACTGACACATACACGACTCGATTACACACCACAGTTCAAACTAACTCGAACCCATTCCCACATTCTTGCGCTAACTGCTTGGCCTTGACGCTCCTAACGGCCCCCTTCATCAGACTCTGGTCTGTCAGCCACGCCGTCCATGAGTGTACACAACAGAAGCTCTCACAGGTTGATTTACATGCTCCTGAGGTGCACACGCTTGACCCTTCATCTGCAAAGGAAGTTCCAAGTGCTGCACAAATTTACAAAATTTGGAAATAAAGTCAGTTGATTAAGGGAACACATACGTCATTGCACACCATGAAAGTGACACCATTACAAGGGAATAAAGTTTGTCGATGACGAGCACGGGGAAGAAGTTGGTGATGCCGAGCGGCGACAACATCAGCATACGGAGCTTGCTCAGGCCTCACGACGCCTTCGGCAACCAGTAGCCACAGACAACTACACAGCCGTGGTGGTCGAGAACTTGTGAGACGGAGGCGAGGCAAGGCGAGAGGGAGGCGGGGTGCCTGGGAGCGCACAGGCCAGTGGCGGGGTGATGCATCGGCAAGGGGGTTGGGGGGGGCAGTGGCGTGTCCATGCTGCGTCGACGAGATTCAGGTTTTTTGGCCGGTGGCGATTATGGCCAGCACCCAGCTATATGGGCCGAAGTCAAAGTACATATATACCATTTCCTTGATTTTCAAAATTTGTTCCTGGCCCACTAAGAATGAGTTCCTGGTCCACAAATATTTAGTTCCGGCCCACAATTTTAGTTTCTTGTAACATGTTCCTCCTATTTATAGACCATCTGATTTGAACTGATGGACGGCTCCTAAAATCTTCGAGCATTGGAGAAAATGTGTCAGATCCGAGAGTAGATGTTGTGTCATAATCTTTTCGTTGCTTGTTCTGTGAATGTCACCAAGTTTATGCAGGGCACACAACCTTTTTGTTTGCAAATTTCTTTGCCTGTGCATTAGAAGTTCCACTGGAATTAATATTTGATTGTTCAAATGGTAGGGCGCACTTTGTGCGCAGAATGTTCTAGTAGCTCCAAGTTTGGATCCTTGCGCTATAACTTATCACTTATCATCGAATGTTTGATGCTAATTTAGAAGGATTAAATATGAGTAATTATAAAAAATTATTACATAGATGAGCACTACATGGTCAAGTCACGAACTTACTAGACTTAATAGTTTCGTCTCGCAAATTAACGTCCATCTGTGTAATTACTTTTATAAATAATTAATATTTAATGCTACCTCCATTCTTAAATATATGACGTTTAGAACAAGATAGTTAGTTCAAAATATGAACTAACTATCTTGTCCTAAACGTCATATGTTTAAAGACGGAGGGAGTACTTCTAATTAGTATCCAAATAGGTGTTAAAGTTTACGCAGGGAATCAAACAAGCCAAGCTTTGAGCTTTTCTTATGTATAGCTTGGCGCCATGTTGCTTCATTAGCATGGTTTTATAAATTATAACATACGTGAACATTGTAACAACGCAGAATGAACTTTATTGTAAACAGAGCGAAAGATATTTATATGTTTTTTTTTGAATTGCATGGTTAACTACTTTTTGATGCTTTGAAGTAATTTTGGTACAAAGGTACTCCTAATTTTTTACTGTTGTTTCAGTACATCAATAGAGAGAGAAAATGCGCTGCTATTTGTTATCCGATAGGTGCAAAATATACATTATTCCAACTCAAAGCCAAATCTTTCATGTCTATGACTATAAACTCCTGATATACTAATGTGCATCAACAACATATGGTCTGCTCATTATTAGCTTTATCATAGCGCCACAGTTCCAACTCAGCAGGATCGTATCCGGAGCACCTACGCATTGACCACGTGACAGTAGCAAACAATAGCGCAACGAATATGATCAGAGCGCCAAGTCCCACTTGCGACTTCAAATTCTTCATCTGACTTGCAAATGTAAACCCCATCAATGATCCGAATATGCCCATCAAACCAAACCAAAATATGAAGAGACCCTGGAAAACAAATCGATACACACAGAAGCATTTTAATATCATATAAGACATGTAATGTTAGTACTACTATTTAACTTTAGGTCACGAAGAAAACTTACCAGAGGATAATAGAACGGTCGTATTATTCCTTCGCATTCAAACTTTACGGCTTGGTACACTTTTTCTTCCTCGAAGTAGGCCGCTGTATACCCATGATACCAGTAGTTGCCAACGCGGCCGTCTCGAAAGGCAAACCACGGCAGCTTGGGAGGAGTGGGTGCTCTGGTGTAATCACCGACCGTCTCGGCGACGAGAACCTTAGGACATTGGATGCCACAGATGTAACATCGCTTCTTCTGTTGGAAGAAGCGGTCGCGTACCATACACTTAGTGCACACACCATGGTGCCCACACCGTCCCCCAATGGTAACCCACCTCGTGGGCTCCCGGCACGCCACGCAACAGTTCTTGCCGGTGACTCCGTCGTCAGTGCCGGCTTTGGGTTCTACGCCGTAGCCTTTGTGTTTGACCTCAACGGCATGGCCTTTGTGGTTCGTCGTCCCTCCGCCGGCGATGATGTCATCGAAGTCCAGTCGATCCACGTCGATGACGACTTGGTGAACCATGCCCACAAGATGATAGCTGTCTCGTTGCTCTCGTGCCCGCCAGCAGCTGCTTTTTTGTGCAGGTGGAAACTTACGTGATGAAGCCTCGTGTTGGGCGTGCGTGGCGTGGGTTTATCTGCTCGTGTAGACAGCCGGCGCACCGGCTGCTTTTATGATGGCGCGAGGGGGGCACCCGCATCGTGTTAGACAAGAAAATAGGCGTGCGATTCGGTGTCGATAGCCCGGGTGGGTCGTCCGGGTCGGAATCTGCTGCATGCAGAAATTCATGGGTCAACCCAATGACCCACACTACCCAAAAAAAAATTATTATGGTGTAGGTTGGCCCATTTAAATTTAGTGCCCAATAATGCTAAACGCTTTGGGTTATCTGGGTAACCCGCTGTACTCTAGGTCGGCAACGAGATCTCATCCCGAGATCTCACCATCGGTCCCGCGACACCGCCTCGTTGTCGTCGCCAGTCTCGGCTGGTGCCAGCCGCCAGAGCTCCGCCTGGTGCGCGGCACGCGAGGCGTCGAGCTCTGACGCAGACTCGCCGTGCCACCGCAGTGCTATGCGGCAGCAGCAGAGGAGTGCCACCTGCCCGGGCCGCCAGGTTCCGAGCGCTCGATGGCCAGCAAGATGTCGCCAGATCGCCCCCATACCCAGCAACAATAGCAGCCCTCCGCCGCCGCCGCCGTGCACCTTCTCATCGTTGTCGTTCCCTCGGCCGTACATCATGCTGCAGACGGAGCACGTGTGCAGGAGGAAATTGGGCTGCCCCAGCTCGAGATGGAACTGCGCGTAGCTCGACTTCCTGCTAACGAGGTCGCCACGCCCGCCACCCTTGGGCTGGGCTTCCTCTTCGCCTCCGCCGCGCCGCCGCTTCCCTGCCCATGCTCCTCGCCACCGCCACTGCGCAAACTCGCATAAATGTGAAGGAAATCCCAAATTGCTTCCCTCCACGATGCACATGTGTGCGAATGCATCTGCTCCGATCCTCGCATTATTTCATCAGACTCCTCAGCAATTGAGCACAAAGATTCGGATCCAGCAGGATTTGGTACCAAGGGCAGTCAATTCTAAGGCAAAAACAAGAACCTATTCGAATCTGGGTCAGTCTCCTGCCGCTTGAAGAACGCGTTGATCTTGCGCCGCGCATGGGTCGCGAGGACGCGGCCGTCGGGCCGCCGTGGACGTGCAGGCGGAGCGTCGCCTCCGACGTCGTCTTCGAGGCCGCGAGCACAGGCCGGCGCCAGCGTGTGGGAAGGGCAGGTCCGGTCGCCAGCGCAGGCTGATGCCAGCGTGGGCGGATCGGGGCCGCCGGCGAGCATCAGGTTGGCCCAAGCTGGAAGAAAAGAGATGGTGGCCAGATCCGGGAGAAACGGGAGGTGGCGGATGGTGCTGTAGAGCGTGGCGGCTACATGGTGAAGGGAAGCGGTGGCCTATGAAGCAGAGGGAGGCAGCCCGCCGGAGGTGCTTCCAGGCTTGCTAACGGCGTGGTGGTCGCCGGTGCCAGGTGGGGAAGAAGCAACGAATGGGCTCGCTATAGTGTCATTTGTGTGGGTTGGTTACTAGTTGACTCATTGTGTACCCACTTGAACGCTTAGCTGCAGGTAGGGATGGCAAAGGTACGTACCCGATGGGTACTAGCCACCCATACCCGCACCCGCCAGGTCACACACGCACCCGCGCCCGCACCCGCAGACGGGTAAGGATTTCGTTCCATACCCGCACCCGCATGGGTATTTCTTACCCGACGGGTAACCCGTACCCGACAATATACCCAACACCCCATGAATCCACGATCCCCGCCCCCGGCGCCCGCTCGCACCTGACATCTGATTCGATTTGATTCTGGCGTTTCAGGGGTGGAAGTGGCAGAGCGGCGGCGGCGGGCGTCAACGCGTGGCTACCGGCGACGAGAGGAAGAGGAGGCGGCGAGTGGCGTGGGGATCTGAGGTCGGGGTGGAAGAGGAGGGCCGGCGGCCGACCCAAGGGCTCGCGGGGTCGAGGTCACGGCCTCGCCGTCGCGGCTACCGGCGATGAGAGGAAGGGGAGGCGGCGGGTGGCGTGGGGATCCGACGGTGGGGTGGAAGAGGAGGGCCGACGGCCGGCCTGGGGGGCTCGCGGTCGCGGGGTCGAGGACTCGAGGTCGCGGCTCGCGGCCGCGGGGGGTCGCAGACCTGCCCCTTGCGGCCTTGCGGCGGCGGCCACCCAGGGAAAGGGAGAGGGAGTGAAGTGAGGAGGAGGGGTTAGGGTTTGAGGGAAGGTATATATACCAGGGGCATAAATTAGGATTTGGGCCAAATTGATGGGCCATGTTGGGCTAAAATGACCACCGACTAAAATTGATGCGGGTGTGTCTTACCCGCGGGTATGCGGGTATGGGTACTATAGTTCCACACCAGTACCCGCCATACCCGCTAGGTAAAGGGTTTAGCCCATTAACGTACCCACGGGTACAAAACTAGTTCCACACCCTCCGTCCTATCGGGTAAAACCCGTCGGGTTAGCGGGTTTCGGGTACCCGTTTCCATGCGTGGCTGCAGGGTTGTTCGGGACTTTGTGCTGCGTCGCGAGCGAGCGACGCCGTCCAGAGACATATTCGGGCCTCGCGACCAAGGTTGGGCCGTTATCCAGGAATCAAATGTGGCCCAAGTTACTCATGCGAGCAAGGATTTTTTTTATATTTTTATTTTTAAAAATATATGATCCTGACAAAATTGTCAAAAATGCACCACAAACGCCGAGTCATGCGGCAATTGCTATATAACTACCGTGTCACATGGTAGTTGTTACCAACCGCCATCTATCACGACAGTTATATGGGAACCGTCGTGTGACACGACTATTATGAGGCTTCCCCGGTGGTTGGCGGGCACAAGTGGCAGTTAGATATATCGCTGCTCCATACGGAGGTTGAAGTCAACCGCTGTATGGAAAGATAGTTTCCATTTTTTCAATTTTCTAATTTTTTAGCGTTGGTTTTTTATTATTTTTTTAATGATGTTTGAAAATTTAAAAAAGAATAGAAATATAGTGAAAACTAGTATATACCATCTTTACCTAGTATTAAAGTAAGGAACTGGTTCTTCATATGTTCTGCCGTCAATTTTAGGGGGTGTTTGGCAGCACTTCACGTTTCGAAAACCAATTCCACTCCACCTGCTCCACAATTTCGCAGCTCCACTCCACCTGCTCTAGAAAAATGTAGATCTGATGTACATGTTTGGCACATTGAGGTGGCACATTGAGGTGCTCCGGCTCGAAAAACACAAAATCTTACTATGAATAGTCCATTTTACCCTTTATGGGTTCGCCCACCATCACTCTCTTTTCTTTTGTCCCCTCGTCTTCTTCTCCCTATCACCTTCTCTTCCTCTACTCACGCCATTTTTCTGCTCCTATCCTCTCAGCGACGATGGCACGTGGCGCGGTAGCCATGTCTGGCCGACTGTAACAGACCAGGATTTTGAGGTGTGAAATTTTCAAAAAATTTAAAACCTTTTGGTTTGAATCTGAGTGCTACCCAATTTTATGCCAGGTGCTAGTGATCCTTCTTAAATTCTCCACAAATAAAACCAAATATACAAAATATAAATTCAGATTATGGTAAAATATGTGAGTTGGATTTTTCTGGAATTTATTTTGGAGTTAAATTTTATGATGTAATTCAAATTCAAACAATAGTTCAAATCTAATATCAAAACTAATTTCAAAACCTAACATCTAACTTGAGCTCTAACCCAGCAGCCGTAGTATAACAGAGACCCCTCAACTCCTGGCCCGAAAACCTCCTAACAGCCTTACCTTCTGCGCTAGCCCACCTAAGCCAGCAGAACAGACCCATTGCAGCACACCTTTCCTTCCATTTTCTTTATCTCACCGACATCCTGACCCCACCTAGCATCCCCTCCTTATGCCACTCTCCTCACCTTTTCCCCTACCACTCCGTCGTCTGCATGCGCCCAACCCCATCCGCAGGCGCCGGATGGGATGGTCGCGCCGCCCGCCGACCCGCACGCCGAGCCGCCTCGCGCGCGCGCGCGCTTGTCTAGGGTATCCCCCAGGGGGGAAGATCCCTTACCCCTCGCAACCACACCCAAAGGCGCACCGCTGACCACTGGGGTGCGGCCATGTCGGCACCCACGCCCAGGCGTCCAATCCCCGCTACAACGCCGCTTCTTTGCCCTTGCGCCACCATGACCGAACCGCCTACACGCCGGGCCGAAACCCTACCGCTCTCCCCACCTACCACATTGGGATTTCCCCCATCTTCGTTTCCCACCGCCAAGAAGAAAGAAGGGGGAGAAGGCGAGGAACCGTCGCGCTAAGCGAAGCCGGAAGCCGCCTGTGACTGGAGGCAGACTAGTCGCCGAGCTAGGAGGAGCCGTCCATGGGAGCCGCACCGGAATGCTGACACAAGGGTCGAAGCAGGGTCGGGATGTGCCGTGCTAGGAGCTTCTTCACGCCGGTGTGTACCTCTACGCCAAGCCTGCTACAGCTCCACTGTCACCCCAACAACCACCTTTATTTCTCTCTTCCCTCTCCCTTGGTCTCATTCCCATGATGTGGGAGCGCATCCCCAGGGTTGCGCCGGTGGCGTTGAGACGCACCGCCATATGTTTGTTTGCCTATGTGCTAGCCATCGAGCCGCAGAACTGTTGTCCCCTCAATGGAGTGTAGCGCCTGGGCGAGCCCATGTCCTTGCGCTTGCTATCGTCGTGCGATGCACCTAGAGCCCCGCTAGTTTGTGAGACGGCCTTCGTGATGAGGTGCTTCTTGCAGGGAGGTCGTGCGCCACCGTGCCGCACTGAGCTGCACCACCGGCTACCGGATGGTTGCGCCGGGCGAACGTGTCGGGGGTCGTGTGCACGCGTGCGAGGCTAGGCCCAGTGCACCCCAGCGCAAAGCCAAGGCTTGGCCTTTGGCCAACCGTGACGCGCACCACGCTGTGTGCCGCCGCAACTGGGTAACGCGCCCTGCCGCACCGCAAACCTGCTGTAGAGGCCCAAGCTGGGACCTTTCCCGCACATGTGAGCTGACCGTGGCTCGGAGACCCTGTCCCGAGAGTCATCTTGGAGGCTGGACACATCAATTCGCCATGGGTTCGTATGACGCCACAGCGGAATGCCACCAGCATTTCGTCGAGCATTTGGTGTGCGACGACGTGAGGTCGGGGGTGTCCACCGAATCCCAACCGAGTCTGGGGTGCATTAGCGAACCCTGATGAGTCGAAGGGTCGGATCTGGACTTCTCCAGTGCGAACCTGAGATGGCCGGCTAATGGGCTATCCGACCTGTTAAGGCCCACGCGGGGCCAACTGATCTCTTTGTGTTGTTTTAGCTAGTTTGGGGAGCTTTTGTGGACTTGGACCTATGGGCCTATCAGGCCGAGTCCACTGGGCCTTTAAGGCCCACTAACAGCCCACGAACATGCTATCGTTGATGTCATGCTGACGTCAGCGGGAGTTTTTAAATATAAAATCTTTTTCTGTTTTAAATGTTTTCAGAATTGATTTATAAATGCTTTCACCTTACTCATTCACAAGCAAAGTCCTTTTACTAGGACACTCAACAGCAATGTGCCCACGACCTTGGCACTTGTGACAAATAATGCCTCGGCTATGCAAAGATAATGCAGCGGCTGATGTAGTTGAAGGAGCTGCTACACTTGTAGAAGAACGACGATTTTCTTGCTGATTTGCAGGTGAAGAAGCACGTCTTTGCAGTACCAATGGTTGGAGAGGACCTGAGATCGAACACCACCAACATAGGTATCGTCTGCTACCGGCCCCATGAAGTTGACACAGATCGACCTCCATAGGACCGCCCACGTCCTTCTTGCTGAATTTTCCTCTCGGTGCGCATAGCTTGATCAACAAGATCTTGCAAAGTTTGATATGGAAACATCTCCACAAAACTTGAAATATCATCATTGAGACCATGCAAAAATCTTGCCATTCTTGACTCTTTATTTTCTCTAATATCAGACTGAATCAAGAGCAACTCCATCTCTTTGAAATATTCATCAACTGATTTAGAACCTTGTTTCAATGTTTGTAACCTGTTACGGAGGTCACGACGATAGCTTGATGGAATAAAGCGCCTCCTCATCACACGCTTCATTTCAGCCCATGTGTTGATATGATCACGTCCCAACAAAAGCTGATTTTCTTGTATTTGATTCCACCAAGTGAGAGCATAACCATAGAATTCAACGGAAGCAAGGCTAACACATCTTCGATCAGAGAGATTATGCACTCTGAAAATTTGATCACACTGCTCTTCCCAATCAAGATATGCATCAGCATCTTCCTTTCCTGCAAATTTTGGAACACTGAGTTTAACACGAGCAATGCTGTCCGGATCAGCCCTATTGTGACCACGACGATTGTCACCATCATGACCAGCAGCACGATGACGTTCTCGGTGACGTTCAAATGGTCCACGGTGTGCAAAAGGATTCTCACCATCATTATACTCCTCCTCATGGCTGCCCTGAGATTCATCTTCATCATCAAAGTGAACACGACGATCATGATCACGATCACCTCCTGCACGCCGATTCTCATGACCAGCACGCCTTCCACCACCATGATCATCACGACGACGTTGAAAATGGTCACGAAAACCACGCCTGAAACCAGAATTTTCATCACTGGATTCATCGTGGCGATGGGAGCTCTTCGTCTCGCAGCAAGAAGACGTTCATTAAGCATCCTCTCCATTGCCTCAACAAACGAGTTGGCCATATTGTGCATCTCAGCCCGTGAGACAGGGGGCTCGTCATCTCCGTGATTCCCACCACGAACACTTGAATCAGATCCTACCATGTTAGAGTTTGCAAGATATAGTGGAATAGGAAACAAATATGTGGAAACACACAACCTCACCTCTTGCTTACCCAAGTTCTTACTCATTCTCAAGGACCGCGAGTGTGCTGAAAGTGGCGTAACCAAACTTGTGATTAAGCGGTTGAAAGGATACAAATCAAGAGCCTCAGTTACAGATTTTTGTGGAGCTATAGGTGGCTATTCAAGGGAGGCTATGGTACTATAACCAAGTGCAACAAACCATCCAAACAAGATGTAAATGTTGTTGTCCTGAATCAACACCAACTTAATATATGAACATGAAACTTTTGATAACAGATCCGCAACACAACCCCTTGCAACCTTTCAAATCTCCTTTCTTTCTCTTTTGTTGCTCTTTCTTTCACACTTTTTTTTATTTTTATACTAACAGCAAACACCAAACAATCTATGAGGGGTGCAGATCAAAATTAAACAAGAGTACGGCGGAAGAACAAAGGCGGTGACTAGCAACGTGATGAATGCATGACACAAAGTAACAGTACCAACAAAATGGCTATAGGATTTTTTGTATGGCTTTTTAGTGGATTGTAGCACATAAACAAAATGGTATAGCAGATGATAAAGGGTGGGATGGTGGGAAATATCCAAAAACGTACCGTAACAACGATTGCTCTGATTACCACATGATAGGGACCGTTGCAAGAAAAGTCCTAGGGATGGCCCGATCTTCACGGCATTAGGTTTCGTAACAAGATAAATTGCTACAAGCAGCGGGTAACCTCGAAGACTTCGACTCGATCTCCAAACGACCGCAGAACCACAAGCCAGAACTAATCCACACAATACGGTGCAGCAAAGCTGGAATCCGTAGAGCACGAAGTAGCCGAACCTAGAGGGATCTCTTCACAAGTCCAAGAAGAACAAGGAAGAACAAGGGTGTGCAAGGCACTCAGCAGCTCGGCTGCAAGAAAACCATATGTGGTTGTCTATTCTCAATAATCAAAACTTGGTTTTTTTAGTAGTACATAGGGGGGGGGGGTATTTATACTATGAACAACCCTCCTAGTTGGGTGTGAATTCGAGATGGAAATGAAGAGGCTAAGCATGTGAAAAGGCTCCCCAGAAATCAACTCTCGAGGTGGACTCGCATAGCTGTTAACCTTCTGTGGAGCTTCCACTAAATCTGTCATAACTTTTTATTGGGAAGTCCAATGGACATGCGGTTTCCTGCAATGGAAAATTGACTTCAAGACGGTTTCATGAAGTACTCATGCTGATCCAGAGCTATCTGGATTTAAGAGTTATGATCAAATCATTATGCAGGTTCGAACATGTCCGAACTGATTGTCCGAACTGATCTGTCCGAACTTGTCCGAACTGATTGTCCGAACTGATCTGTCCGAACTGAACTTGATGATTCGTCCTTGGTACGAACTGATCCACTTGGTTCTTCTTCTTTGCTTCCTCTCCGTGTATAGCTGCACCACCCTCTCACATATATACCTAAGTACAACCAATGTAGAACATTTAGATAGTATAACATTCTCAGATATGTTAAAGTTAATTTCAGCTAGGAGAGAGTTCACCTCTTGTTGTAGTTTCTTGGCACGACTTCGTGTAATTGGTCCTTAGTTTATATTTTTCGGTGTGTTGCCTTCATCCACTTGTGTAACTCTTGGGATGTTCACATCAGATTGCAATCAATCTCCAGTTACCTCCACAATCTTCACGCTCTAAACTTATACTACAGGATAACACTGACACATACACGACTCGATTACACACCACAGTTCAAACTAACTCGAATCCATTCCCACATTCTTGCGCTAACTGCTTGGCCTTGACGCTCCTGACGGCTCCCTTCATCAGACTCTGGTCTGTCGGCCATGCCGTCCATAAGTGTACACAACAAAAGCTCTCACAGGTTGATTTACATGCTCCTGAGGTGCACACGCTTGACCCTTCATCTGCAAAGGAAGTTCCAAGTGCTGCACAAATTTACAAAATTTGGAAATAAAGTCAGTTGATTGAGGGAATACATACATCATTGCACACCATGAAAGTGACACCATTACAGGGGAATAAAGTTTGTCGATAACGAGCATGGGAAGAAGTTGGCGATGCCGAGCGGCGACAACATCAGCATACGGAGTTCGCTCGGGCCTCACGACGCCTTCGGGAACCAGTAGCCACAGACAACTACACAGCCGTGGTGGTCGAGCACTTGTGAGACGGAGGCGAGGCAAGGCGAGAGGGAGGCGGGGTGCCTGGGAGCGCACAGGCTAGTGGCGGGGTGATGCATCGGCAAGGGGGGTTGGGTGGGAAGTGGCGTGTCCATGCTGCATCGACGAGATTCAGGTTTTTTGGCTGGTGGCGATTATGGCCAGCACCCAGCTATATGGGCCGAAGTCAAAGTACATATATACCATTTCCTTGATTTTCAAAATTTGTTCCTGGCCCACTAAGAATGAGCTCCTGGTCCACAAATATTTAGTTCCGGTCCACAATTTTAGTTTCTTGTAACAGGTTCCTCCTATTTATAGACCATCTGATTTGAACTGATGGACGGCTCCTAAAATCTTCGAGCATTGGAGAAAATGTGTCCGATCCGAGAGTAGATGTTGTGTCATAATCTTTTCGTTGCTTGTTTTGTGAATGTCACCAAGTTTATGCAGGGCACACACCCTTTTTGTTTGCAAATTTCTTTGCCTCTGTATTAGAAGTTCCAATGGAATTAATATTTGATTGTTCAAATGGTAGGGAGCACTTTGTGCGCAGAATGTTCTAGTAGCTCCAAGTTTGGATCCTTGCGCTATAACTTATCACTTATCATCGAATGCTTGATGCTAATTTAGAAGGATTAAATATGATCAATTATAAAATTTATTACATAGAGGAGCACCACATGGTCAAGTCACGAACTTATTAGACTTAATAGTTTCGTCTCGCAAATTAAAGTCCATATGTGTAATTACTTTTATAAATAATTAATATTTAATGCTACCTCCGTTCTTAAATATATGACGTTTAGAACAAGATAGTTAGTTCAAAATATGAACTATCTTGTCCTAAACGTCATATGTTTAAAGACGGAGGGAGTACTTCTAATTAGTATCCAAATAGGTGCTAAACTTTACGCAGGGAATCAAACAAGCCAAGCTTTGAGCTTTTCTTATGTATAGCTTGGCGCCATGTCGCTTCATTAGCATGGTTTTGTGTTTATAAATTATAACATACGTGAACATTGTAACAACGCAGAATGAACTTTATTGTAAACAGAGCGAAAGATATTTATATGTTTTTTTGAATTGCATGGTTAACTACTTTTTGATGCTTTGAAGTAATGTTGGTACAAAGGTACTCCTAAATTTGTACTGTTGTTTCAGTACATCAATAGAGAGAGAAAATGCGCTGCTATTTGTTATCTGATAGGTGCAAAATATACATTATTCCAACTCAAAGCCAAATCTTTCATGTCTATGACTATAAACTCCTGATATACTAATGTGCATCAACAACATATGGTCTGCTCATTATTAGATTTATCATAGCGCCACAGTTCCAACTCAGCAGGCTCGTATCCGGAGCACCTACGCATTGACCACGTGACAGTAGCAAACAATAGCGCAACGAATATGATCAGAGCGCCAAGTCCCACTTGCGACTTCAAATTCTTCATCCGACTTGCAAATATAAACCCCATAAATGATCCGAACATGCCAATCAAACCAAACCAAAATATGAAGAGACCCTGGAAAACAAATCGATACACACAGAAGCATTTTAATATCATATAAGACATGTAATGTTAGTACTACTATTTAACTTTAGGTCACGAAGAAAACTTACCAGAGGATAATAGAACGGTGGTATTATTCCTTCGCATTCAAACTTTACGGCTTGGTACACTTTTTCTTTCTCGAAGTAGGCCGTTGTATACCCATGATACCAGTAGTTGCCAACGCGGCCGTCTCGAAAGGCAGACCACGGCAGCTTGGGAGGAGTGGGTGCTCTGGTGTAATCACCGACACTACGGGAGAATGGACATTTCCCGAGTGTCCATTGCTTCCCCGAGTGCCAAAAATCGGGCACTCGGGGAAGAGGCTCTTCCCCGAGTGTTGCACTCGAGTAAGAAAAACACTCAAGGAAGAGAGGCTTCCCCGAGTGCCATAGGGTCCATGGCACTCGGGGAAGAGAGACACTCGGGGAAGGCCCTCTTCCCCGAGTGTAACACTCGGGGAAGAGAGGCACTCGTGGACGAAAATTGGTACTTAACGGCGGAAGTGGATGGAGCTACGTTAAAGACACTCTTCCCCGAGTGCCTCATCCTAGCACTCGGGGAAGTAAGCCTCTTCCCCGAGTGCCTTCCCCTAGCACTCGGGGAAGGGGCCCTTCCCCGAGTGCTAGGGGAAGGCACTCGGGGAATTATTTTTCTTTTTTTTTAGTTTTTTCGCCCCAATTTTTCGTGAGGCCGCCCCCACATTATTTTAAACTTCTTGTTCAAAATTGAGGTAATTTTAAATTATTTTGGTATATTTCATTAGTTTTTTTCGTTTCGTTGAATTTTTATTACGTACTTCGAATTTGAACTGCAGGTACATGAAGTAATGGGATTTCTTCATTCAAGAAATGATATTCATTATAATTGATGTATTTTGAGGTCGTATCTAGGAACACACATAAAATTTTGAGCATCTTGTTGTCGTATCATGACCAACAACTTGCGGGAAAAGTATTTGTAAATTATATAAAATCCGAACGAAGTCCGAAAATTATGAAACTTGTCTGGATGTCATGTTATGGCATGTAGAGGTTGTGTAACAAAATTGAGAAGATTTCGAGCAAGTGACAATGTTGGATGAAAAAACCGAAACATCTCCACATGTGTTATCGTAGTGATCACATCCATATGTCTTCCGCGAGTGCCCGAGTTTTATTTTTTTTAAGCTCCATTTTTTTTGTGATGCCTTGCCACATTATTTAAAACTTTTTCCTCAAGTTTGGTTCAATTTTGAAATTTTATATTTCTTAGTTTTTTTTGTTTTCTCGAATTTTTGAGGACACTTCAAATTTGAACTGCACGTACACGAAATCATATAATTTGGCGATTCAAAAAATGATATTCATGATATTTAGTGTATATTGAGTCCGTATCCAGAAACTCACATGAAATGTCGAGCATCTTGTTGTCGTGACATGACGAACAACTTACGGAAAAAGTGTTTCTAAATTACAGAAAATCCGGACAAAGTCCGAAAATCACGAAACTTGTCGGTGGCGTCTTGCTATCACATGTAGAGGTTGTGTGCAACAATTGAGAAGATTTCAATCAAGTTGCCACGTCTGGTGCCTAAAACCTATACATCTCCACATGTGATCAATATGATAACACACCTGGAGATGTCTGGGTTTTAGGCACCGTACGTCGCAGCTTGCTCAAAATCTCCTCTATTCTTGCACACAACCTATACATGTGATAACACAACTCCCCGACAAGGTTCGTGATTTTCGGACTTGGTCCGGATTTTCCGTAATTTAGAAACACTTTTCCCGTATGTTGTTCGTCATGTTACTTGTCGGGGACAGCCCTAGGGGTCCCCTTAAACAACTGGGAAATCCCCACTTAAAACCCGCAACAAAGCCAAAACACACCTCGCCTAACCATGCAGGATACGGCCCACGCCGCAGGGGCCCCGACGGCCCACCGAGGCGGCCCTCTTGAAGATCCCCTCGAGCAGGCTTCGCCTCGCTCGAGGATGCACGCCTCCCTCGGGCGGGCTCCGTCCCGTTCGAGGGGGTGCGCTTACCTCGAGCAGGCTCCGCCCTCGCTCGAGGGTCCGCTCCGCCCTCGAACGGGGTCCGCCTCGCTCGAGGGCGCCCCGCACGTGTGCGCCCGCGCCCGTGCACGGGGCATTTAATGCCCTGACAACGGCAGGGCGGCGCCATCATGCGCACCGGGGCTCGCGCCCCCGTGCCGCCGCACCAACTCCCCGGGAGGGATCCCATCCCCGCCCGCGTGGGAGGGACCGTGCGGCGTGGCCGGCGCCGGTCCCGTGATGCCGCGCCGCCCACCCCCGGTACGGCTAACGCGCCGAGCCCTCGAAGGGGGGCCGGCCGCACCCTCGATTTGCTTTCTTGTGACCCTACGGAGTTAGGTGGAGGCGCTAGGCCGGTGGGGACGCCATCCCCGCCACCGTTAAGAGTATGGCCGCCGCCCCCGCGCGTACGGGCACATGCCGGGCGCCGTGGCCACGACTCCCAGACCGTGGAGCGTGCGGGAACGGGACGCCGCCTTGCTCGCCGTTGTGCCTCGTACGGACCGACGTCGCAACTCCCTCGAGCCTATCGTAAGACATTACGCCCGTCCGCCGCTCTTCTACCCTCGAGGCCGCCACCGTTCGGGTACAAGGTGTGCCATGATGGCTAGATCGCTGCAAGGATCGCCCGGCGGCCGCCTACTCTACGAGATAGCACATCACGCTCCCTCACGTAGCTAAGTAGCGCGGCGCGCATGTGATTCGCTCCCTCCTTGATCTATAAAAGGAGGACGAACCCCCTTGCCGCGGGGGACGGACAGGGATACACACACGGAACACGAGAGACTCGACGCAACACAACACAACACCCCCAGCCCACTACACCGGGGACTTGGAAGTCGCGCTTCCTCTCCCGCCTTGCTTGTAGCGGCCCCACTACGAGCACCCCGGTCTTGCCGAGCAATATAGTGCCTCGAGCACACCACTACGGGACGTACGGCCCACCGGCCGGAACCAGGATAAACTCTGTGTCTCTCATTGCTTAGCATCGACCATTGAGGGATAGACCACGACGCTTATTACGGTTAGTGTCGGGACCACATTCCGCACCGACAGCTTGGCGCCCACCGTGGGGCAATCGAGCGCCTAAGGTCATTCCACCAACTCCCTCCATGGTGATCCGCACTGAGTACCGCGGTACGCGTTACGCATGGGCGGCTCGGACCCCCCTCCCCCGCCGGGTTCGAAATCCGGTTCGGGGGCCTAAACTTCCGAGCCACGGGGAACGGCTACCCGTTGACGGATAAAAGACGTATCCCTCTACGATCCGCAAGCGTACGGACCCCACACCTTTTTCACCACGGGATTCCCAAGGTTCTTGTCAATCCGCGGAGCAAGGGGATTACAAGCGTTCGATCAACAACGACACTCTAGCTACTAAAACCCTAACTATATTATACTAGAAAACAACTAAACACACTAGAGAGAATGATAAACGATCAAGTAAGAAGACACTCGCCCACGGGTCTACGATACTAGAGCATGCAATCGCTTAAAATCATGAAAAACCAATCTAATCTATCGGGGTTGTGACCACGGTTTCGCCCTTTCCCTCCTCTCGTACTGTCACTACGCGAAGGTATTCATGACTAGACCTTTGATGGCCACGGCGTATTGAATGGATCCAAGGAAGCATTGAGGCCTTACTCCCTTTACGGCATGGTTGCAAGCCTTAAGCATTAAAGTATATTCAACACAAGATGATAGATAGATAAACCAACAAAGTGCGATTACATCTCACGATCGATTACAACCCATGGACGAATGAGAAGATTACCCCATCAAGGTGCTGATCATGGCACCGTTGATCATGGTTTCCCTTCCGCCGGTGTCTTCCTTCCTCTCCACGAGAGGGTGCTTCCTTCGAGGTGGTTGATCTCTCGCCGCAGATCCTCCTCCTCTCTCTCTAGCTTGTGGATGGCCTTCTCGGTGCGAATAACTCCTCTCCTCCGTGTTGGCGGCGCGTCGGGGGTTTTAGGGTCGAAGATCCTTCGAGGGCAAGGAAGACGGGACCGAACCGGTGCCCGAAGTGGGCCGGGCCGGCCCGCCCGGGCCGGCCGGCCCGAGCCCGCTTTCGGCCCGGTTCGATCGCCCTTTTTGCTCCGTGGGTCCTCGTGCACTTATCTACTTTGCCCCCTCCACTTGGATGATTTTGACGCCGTTATCCTCACGATCAAGATGGAGGCTCTCTTTGCATGAAGTTTGATCTTTTACGCTTCAATCCCCGGGGGTGTTCCTCGTAGCACTTCGGTCCTCGCCACCATTGGAAGTGATTTCGGCGAGCTCATGAACACGAACAAGACTCCATGAGTGCTCCTTTGAACTTATTGCGAATCCGTCCTTTATGTCCATGATTTCCTACATAAACACAATACTTCCAAATGCATGCACAAAGATGAACTTGTTATATGATTAGTGTGCCTAGTGGCGGGTTAGCTTCATAATCAAATCCAAACCAAAGTGTAATGAACATGCTAGGTGCACCAAAATACACCGTCAACATCTCCCCCACACTTAGCTCTTGCTCGTCCTCGAGCAAGTACTCGTAAAAGAACTTCGTCCAAGGAGTGTAATCGTGTACCACTTATCCTTCTTCACAAGTTAGTCAATCCTTTCATCTTTAATACATAAACACAAAGTAATGGTAATCAAACATAAACATGGGCGTTTAGAATTTTTACCACGTCAAGATTTACCCCACAACTCAAACTCTTCACTCGAAGTCTTCAATTTCAGCCATGCTTACTCCTTTGCTTCCATCGGAGGGTTTTTATTATTTTCAAAACAAAAATTCCTGCAACAAGTATTAGACAAAAACCTTTCTCCAAGCTCTCTCAAGTCACTCATATGAAGTGGCTATCCTAACCAAATTTTATAAAACTCTCACCTCCCATTAATCTCTCATATAACATGTAAAGTGGAGCTATAGGTAGGGCTAGCGCAATCAACACAAGTATTGTCGAACTAAGAACTTTCTCTAGTGGTTGTCTACCTTTCAAAGCCAATGATCATGAGAATTAACCATATGTAGGGATATCAAGGATGAGAAGATTTAGAATGGTGGACATGTGCAAGGGCAAAAGAAAATTGTGACTTCAAGGCACCAATGATGTCCTCGTTGTCGGATTGCACATGGTTGGAAATAGAGTAAAAGTTTCGTCTCACAATCAACGTGACATCCTTCCTTACACTTTATTATTTTTTTTTTCTTTCACTTGATCCCTCCCTCTCATATCTTCATTGCTAACTCATCTTTCTCCTTTTTTTTTTCTTTTCCTTCTTTCATTCACATATGATTTTTCTTTCTTTCTTTCTTTCTTTTCCATACACATACTTTTTCTCTTTATTTTTCTCTCTCTTGACAACTTTTCAAAGCTTTCAATTCCCTATTTCCTCGCATGCATACAATCTGAAATTTTTAAATAAATCATGCTAGAGACGAGACGAAACTTTGAAAATAGGTTGTGTTCAAGGAATACGATGTACAAAAGAGATGTATAGGGTTGGGTATGGAATCCGAGGATATTCATGACTTTCGTTGTGAAAGTCATTAACTGAATATATGACGAGGCTAGCAACAAAAGATAAGCACAAGGACATGATCATTGCTTGAAATTAAAACTCACCAAGAGAGAAGGGTCCTAGCCTAACTCATTATGCTAATCACACTTATGGTGGAGCGAAAAAAAATAAACTTGGCTTTGGATAGGAATTTTTTTCTTACTCTCAACTTGGAAAAAGAGGTTTTGCTAACCTTTATTACAAGGGTTTTAAAATGATTTTCAGAACTGAAATCCTCCAATTTTTAGCATCGAACATAGCACAACTAGCATGTGAAGCTCAAGATCGAAGTGCGGTATGGGTACTTTAAGTAGTAGCGATTCCACTAAGCACCACGGTAAACGTTTTCAAACCACATACTTGTGCTCAAATATCAGGAATCGAAGATTAAGCAAACAAGTAAATAAAGATAAAAAATACATAAAACACAAAGATATATATAAAGACTCTTTTTATTTGGTTTTCTTGACTCAACACTAATTTAAGACACTTGCAAAAATTTAAAAACAGACTCGAAAACTAAAGACTCATTAAAAACACTAAGACTCTCACACGAAGATTAAACCGAACCTAAACTTGAAGTTCAAAAGCTAAGGCTAGCAAGCTAGCTCTCCCCCACACTTAAAACATACGACGTCCTCGTCGTATCTTACAAAAATTCTAAGGGGGAAACTGGATCTAGTGGTACTTCAAACAAGATGTGCACCACTTGCCTCTCATGTTTCCAACCATGCCGAAAAGCTTGCGCACGTTGCGGTTAAGGAACCTGTAGTCATCTTCAACTACGCGCTCCAAGTCCTCCATACGCTGCTTCATCGCTTCCATGGCTTGGAGACATTCGTCGGCCGACGCGTAGAGAGCCGCGATGGATTGACGGCAAACTCGACAAAGACACCGGATGCAATCCGAAGGGGTCGTCGTCGCCATAATCTCCACCGTTGTCACCACCGTCGTCGCCACCTCCATTGTTGTTGCCTTCACCACCGCCGTTGCCATTGCCGTTGGGGCCTTCGGGAGTCCTTTCATAAGGATGCTCATCCCAATCATCATCATCTCTACCGGCGGCCGCCCACGAGCTCGGGCTACGATCGTCGGAGTAGTCGCTATCCCCATAATCCTTAGGCTCCGGCGACACCTCCTTGTAATCTTTACGCTTGATGCCTTGGAGGCGTGCCGACCTTCGCACGGTGTTGGGACCTTCTCTCCTTTGACGGGGTTGCGAGATGCAAGAGCTCCGGTCGGGACACGTCCTCCACAACGGATACGTGCGGTCCTCTTGACGGGTAGCTTGAGCTCGCATCGCATCGCCTCCTCCATCGATGGCTTCTTGGCTTCTTGCTTCAACTCTAAGCTTTTTGGAGGCTCAATGGCTGCTACAAGGGTGCAACACATTGCTTGAAAGGTTTGATTCTCGAGCTCCCAATTCGGCCAAATATATAGTCCCGAGAGAAAAAGCCCGGGAACCTTATTTTCCTTTTTTACACTTCCCCTAAAATTTTCCGACCAAACAAGGAAGTCAAAAAGGAGCGAGTTCGGGCGAAATTCGGGGTCATCGGGCGTCGGGCCACCCCCGGGACGGTCCGCCCGGGCCGGCCGGCCCACCCCCGCCTCGGGGCCGGCCGGTCCCGGTTTTTGCACACCGCCCTATTTTTTTCTTCCTCACCCCATGGGAAAAAGTTGGCCCGGGAAATCTTCGCGAAAAACTCTAGAAAACTAAAAGAAAAATTATTTACGAAGTTGATGCCTTGTTTTTCGTCCTAGGCGGGACGTTCGGGCTCTTCCTCCATGGTAAAGACGTCAACATGATGAATGGGCACGACATCGGGTTCGTAGTAAACCTTAAGCCGCTGTCCATTCACCACAAATTTATCGCCGTTTATATCCATAATGGTTACCGCTCCGTTGGAGAACACCGAATGCACAACATAAGGTCCGTCCAACTTGCTTTGCGGTTTCCCCTTTCCGAAGGTTTTAAACCTCGAATTGTAGAGGAGGACCTTATCTCCTTCTTTAAATTCTTTTTTCTTCAATCTTTTATCATACCACCTTTTGATTCTCTCTTTGTATATGCTTGCGTTTTCATATGCTTTCAACCTCAACTCCTCTAGCTCGCTTATTTGAATCCTTCGTTTCACCACCGCGGCATCGAGATCAAGGTTCATCTCTTTAATCGCCCAATAGGCTTTATGTTCCAACTCAACCGGAAGGTGGCAAGCTTTTCCATAGACGAATTGATAAGGGGTCATACCTATCGGTGTTTTAAACGCCGTTCGATAAGCCCATAAAGCTCCGTCTAATTTCTTTGACCAATCCTTGCCTCCCTTCTCTATGGTCTTGTTGAGTATGCTTTTTAATTGCCTATTTGACGTCTCCGCTTGTCCGTTGGTTTGTGGGTGATAGGCCGTGGAGACCCTATGCTCAATTCCCAACTTGGACAAGCACCTTTTGAAGTTCTTCCCGGTGAAATGAGTTCCTCCATCACTTATCAAGATTCTCGGTGTACCGAAACGGGGCAAAATCACGTTCTTGATCATAGTGATGGACTCCTCCGTGGAAGCTTTACGACATGGTATAGCCTCTACCCACTTGGATACATAATCAACCATAACAAGTATATACTCGAATCCAAATGAGTTTTTAAAAGGCCCCATGAAGTCTATGCCCCATACATCGAATATGTCGATTTGCAAGTTGTATTTCAAAGGCATAGAATTTCTTTGAGAGATGTTTCCGGTTCTTTGACATTCGGGGCATGACGCAACATATCTTTTAGTATCTTCATGCATCTCCGGCCAATAGAATCCGCTCGACCATACTTTTGCTTCGGTTCGAAATGGCTATAGTGCCCACCGTACTCCGCCGAGTGGCACTTCCTTAGAATCTCAACCCTCTCTTCTCTTGGCACACATCTTCTCATCACTCCATCATTGCCAAGTTTGAAGAGGTATGGTGCATCCCAAAAATATTTCTTACTTTCGCAGATTATCTTCCTTTGAGTGTTTTTATCTAGATGATCGAGGGGCATCTTTCGAATTGCTCGAATGATGTCGATCATCCAAGTGTCTTTATCAAGCACTCTATAGAGGTGGTCATCTCTCATCTTATCTTCTATGGGCTCTTTATCATCTTGTCCACGATTCATCCTAGACAAATGATCGGCCACAACATTCTCCACCCCCTTTTTATCACGAATTTCAACATCGAACTCTTGGAGAAGAAGGATCCAACGAATCAAACGTGGTTTAGCTTCCTTCTTAGCCAAGAGATACTTGATAGCCGCGTGATCGGTGTAAACAATGACCTTCGAGTTCACGATGTAGGATCTGAATTTTTCGAAAGCGAATACCACCGCTAGCAACTCTTTTTCCGTAGTGGCATAATTTAATTGTGCCCCACTAAGAGTTTTGCTAGCGTAGTAAACGGCGTGAACTCGGCCTTCCTTTCTTTGTCCCAAGACCGCGCCTACGGCGTAGTCACTTGCGTCACACATGATCTCGAAAGGTTGGCTCCAATCCGGAGGTTGGATGATGGGAGCACTCACCAACGCATTTTTCAAGGTCCGGAATGCCGCTAGACACTTCTCATCAAAGTCGAAAGCCACGTCCTTTTGAAGAAGGTGCGTTAAAGGCTTAGTGATCTTCGAGAAGTCCTTTATAAATCTTCTATAGAATCCGGCATGGCCTAGAAAGCTCCTTAAGGACTTAACATCCGTAGGAGGTGGGAGTTGCTCAACCGTCTCTACCTTAGCCTTGTCCACTTCAATTCCTCTCTCGTATATAACATGTCCGAGCACTATGCCTTGCTTAACCATGAAGTGGCACTTTTCCCAATTTAAAACCAAATCTACCTCCGCACACCTTGTAAGGACCTTTTCTAAGTTTGCTAAGCAATCCATGAACGTCTTCCCGTAAACGGAAAAATCATCCATAAACACTTCAACAATTTCTTCGATGAATTCCGAAAACACGGCCATCATGCAACGTTGAAAAGAGGCCGAGCGTTGCATAGGCCGAAGGGCATCCTCCTATATGCAAACGTTCCGTAAGGACACGTAAACGTTGTCTTATGTTGATCTTCCGGTGAATAGGAATTTGCATGAACCCCGAGTATCCATCGAGAAAGCAAAAATAAGCGTGGTTTGCTAACCTCTCGAGCATCTCGTCTATGAACGGTAGGGGGAAGTGATCTTTCTTCGTCGCTTTGTTAAGCTTACGATAATCGATACACATCCGCCACCCGGTCACGGTTCTTTGCGGTATCAACTCGTTCTTCTCATTCTTCACCACGGTTAAACCTCCTTTCTTCGGCACACAATGTACGGCTCACCCATTCACTATGCGGAACCGGTAGATGATTCCGGCATCAAGTAACTTGATAACCTCTTTCTTTACTACCTCTCGCATGGCATGGGTTAGCCTCCTTTGGTGGTCCACTACAGGCTTACATTGGTCTTCCATTGGTATACGATGAGTGCAAAAGGTCGGGCTAATACATTTGAGATCATTAATTGAATATCCAATCACCTTCCTATGTTTTTTAATAAAATCAGCAACGCTTCATTTTCTTCGGGACTCAACTCGTCGCTCACAATGACCGGATAAGTTTTGTCCGGGCCCAAAAATTCATATTTTAATCCCTTGGGCAAAGGTTTAAGGTCTACCTTTGGCACTTGTGGCTCCTCGGGTTTGATTTCTCCTATGTCTTCAAACTTCTCTTCCTCCACGCTACCGTCATGCGGCTCTAAGCCTTTTGTCGCTTCCTCTAGTTCTTCATCTTGTTGATTACTAATTTGATTTTCCATCGCTCTTTGCAGCGGGTCTCTAAGGGTTTCAACAAAACAAAGACTATCTATCTCTTCTACTTCTTCATCTTCGGGAGGAAAAGGAGTAAGGTGTTTAGAAGCACGAAGAAAGTTATATGTGTACTTTGTTCCATTAAGGTTCATTGTTACTTTGCCTTCTCCGGCATCTAACACGGCATCAACCAACTTAAGAAAAGGCCTACCTAAGATTATATGATCAGAATTACTATGATAAGCATCAATAACAAAGAAATCGGTTGGTATATAGTTTCTAGAGATTTTTACTTTCATGTTGCAAGCAATACCTAGAGGTTTGATAGTTCTACCATCTCCCATAATTAATTTCGTTGATGTTGGAGCTAAGTCTAGGTTGTGGTAATGAACTTTATCATAAATTTTAGAAGATAGAACACTTACTTGGGCTCCGATATCGCATAAAGCTTTGCATTGAACTCCGTTGATCTCGCAACTCAAGTGCGGCGTCATCTTCTCTTCTTCTTCGGATCCGATCGAATAAATTTCAGCAAGGCGAGCGTATGGTGATGCTTCGGGCTTGATCCCCATGATCCTCTTCACCTCGGCAATATGTTCCGATCCACCACGTCATCTCCAAAGAGCTTTTCAAAAATCTCACCGTGGTTTCGAGGTCGTATGAATTTTCAGCTTTCTTCTCCGGTGGGAAATCGACTTCCAATGCTCTTGCCATTCCCTTTTGATTAGGGAACGGTCTTCTCTTGTCGAATACTTCTCCGTAATCAATAGGAACCCAATCCATTGGCTCGAACTCCCTTAGTGGCTTCGCGCTTGACATGCTTCTCTTGTTCGTCTCATTTGATGCGGAGAAGTCGACGTTTGGTGTAGTTCTTGACTTGATGTGTTCTTGTTCAAGCTTTTCCATGATTGGCTCCTCTTTTGTGACTTCCGGAGTTGCCTCTTTAGAAAATTCAGCAAGCTTTTTCTTCCTTGAATTGAATTCCGGCTCTTCCGCAAGTCTTGTTTCCCAATCTCTTCGCATGACGCCGCTTTACTAACTTTTTGTAGAAGTTGGGCGGCTTCCGTGAGTGTTTTCTCCATGAGATCCCCACCCGCACACATTTCGACGTGTCGCATGCAACTAGGGGTTAGGGAAAAGAAAAATGTATGCAAGAGTACGTCACCGGTGAAGCCGAGTTTTGGTCCTTGTTCGATTAATTCATTAAACCTATCCCGTGCTTGGTCTATCCCTTCCTCTTCTCCTTGCATGAAAGTGATCACTTGCCTCCTTAGATGTTGAACCTTGCTAATTGGAAAGAACTTCTCGCAAAACTTCTTTGTCAACTTGTTCCAATTGCCCTCAACTTCAAAGGACGCAACCGAATACCATGTCTTTGCTTTGCCGGCAAGTGAGTAGGGAAAGAGATTCCATTTGAACCATTCATCGGGAACTCCTTCTTGACGCACCGTGTTGCATATTGTTGTGAAATCCCTTATGTGTCTATATGGGTTCTCCGTAACCATCCCTTCAAATGGGTTTTCCGCCACCATCTTGATGATCTTGGATTTAATTTCATACTTGGTCGCTTCGAGCTTCGAATCCGACTCTTGTACCTTTATGTCTTCACATCGAGGGCTAGCGTAATCCCTTAATGATTTCTCCGGTTCTTCCACGGGTTGATTCACGAACTCCATCTAGACAATAAGATAAAAACAAAAACAAAAAAGAAACAAGTGTTTTTCTCGATAATATATGTTAGATATAGCGAATAAAAGATAAACTAAAATATAAAACTAAGTTAGATGCAAATCAAACGATGTAAACTAACTTTCTCCCCGGCAACGGCGCCGTAAAAGGGGCTTGTTGACGGATAAAAGACGTATCCCTCTACGATCCGCAAGCGTACGGACCCCACACCTTTTTCACCACGGGATTCCCAAGGTTCTTGTCAATCCGCGAGCAAGGGGATTACAAGCGTTCGATCAACAACGACACTCTAGCTACTAAAACCCTAACTATATTATACTAGAAAACAACTAAACACACTAGAGAGAATGATAAACGATCAAGTAAGAAGACACTCGCCCACGGGTCTACGATACTAGAGCATGCAATCGCTTAAAGACATGAAAAACCAATCTAATCTATCGGGGTTGTGACCACGGTTTCGCCCTTTCCCTCCTCTCGTACTGTCACTACGCGAAGGTATTCATGACTAGACCTTTGATGGCCACGGCGTATTGAATGGATCCAAGGAAGCATTGAGGCCTTACTCCCTTTACGGCATGGTTGCAAGCCTTAAGCATTAAAGTATATTCAACACAAGATGATAGATAGATAAACCGACAAAGTGCGATTACATCTCACGGTCGATTACAACCCATGGACGAATGAGAAGATTACCCCATCAAGGTGCCGATCATGGCACCGTTGATCATGGTTTCCCCTTCCGCCGTGTCTTCCTTCTTCTCCACGAGAGGGTGCTTCCTTCGAGGTGGTTGATCTCTCGCCGCAGATCCTCCTCCTCTCTCTCTAGCTTGTGGATGGCCTTCCGGTGCGAATAACTCCTCTCCTCTCCGTGTTGGCGGCGCGTCGGGGGTTTTAGGGTCGAAGATCCTTCGAGGGCAAGGAAGACGGGACCGAACCGGTGCCCGAAGTGGGCCGGGCCGGCCCGCCCGGGCCGGCCGGCCCGGACCCGCTTCGGCCCGGTTCGGTCGCCCTTTTTGCTCCGTGGGTCCTCGTGCACTTATCTACTTTGCCCCCTCCACTTGGATGATTTTGACGCCGTTATCCTCACGATCAAGATGGAGGCTCTCTTTGCATGAAGTTTGATCTTTTACGCTTCAATCCCCGGGGTGTTCCTCGTAGCACTTCGGTCCTCGCCACCATTGGAAGTGATTTCGCCGAGCTCATGAACACGAACAAGACTCCATGAATGCTCCTTTGAACTTATTGCGAATCCGTCCTTTATGTCCATGATTTCCTACATAAACACAATACTTCCAAATGCATGCACAAAGATGAACTTGTTATATGATTAGTGTGCCTAGTGGCGAGTTATTTCCATAATCAAATCCAAACCAAAGTGTAATGAACATGCTAGGTGCACCAAAATACACCGTCAACACTACCTCATGCGCCTCACCAACCGTGAGGAGCTCCGTGCGCGGCGCCAGCCGGGTCCGCTCCCGGCCCCGCCGCGCGCACCACCACGCGCGCGGCATGCCGCGGGCCCGTCGACGCCACGACACCGCCGCCGCTCCGGTCGGCCGTTCGCGCCGTGCACGGTCCGAGCGACGGCAGCCGAGCGCGTCGCCTCTCGGCACGCGCGCGCCCGTTACCACGGCGACCGCCACCCCAACGGGACGGCGCACGGCTCTCCGGACCGCGCTTCCCCCATTGGGCCGCGAGGTGCCACGACGGCCTACAACGCCAACGTCAACACCACGATGCGCGGGGTTCCCCCCGGCCGGCCACGTCTTCGTCGCCGGGGATCCCGCCGCCTCGGCCGGTGACGAATCGTCCCTAGGCTCTCTCGACGCGCCGCCACCCGCTAATCTCCACGGGTACGCGGAGTGGGACTTCTCCCGCGTGCCGGACCCGGGGCCGTGTTTCGGCGTTTCCTCGACGCTACGGACCTACCGGTTCGGCCGCTCCGACGACTCCAAAGACCGAAAGCTATGACCCCGTGCGGGAGTGCCGTGTCGTCATCGCCAACGGCCCGCCCAACGCCACCGCGTGGTGGGCGCCGGCGACGGGGAGGTCACGCCCGCCCTGTGGATCGCTCCGCGCCCGGCCGCGGGACCGAGCACTCTCCGCCGGGGCCGACGCCGATGCGCACTGGCCCCAGCCCGCGAGCTCGAGGCTAAGCCGGCGCAGGAGTGCCGGACGGTGTGGTTGCTCCGCGCCCTCGATGGCGGGGGAAGCCTCCGCGCGCGGCGAACGCGCGCGGGAGCCGGCGCACAGTGTCCGCGACCGCATCAACGCCGACAACCCCCGACGCGCCTCCACGGGCAAGTCAGAAGCTCGTTGCCGCCGCGACGCCGCCTACGGGCTATGCCGCACCGTCGACCCCCGAGGCACCCGAACCCGCAACGCGAGGTGCAGCCCCTCATCGAGCAAGCGGCCGTCCAACAGGGCCGAAAGCTCAGCCTCACGTATCCGCCAGCAGGGGGATGCGCGAGGAGACGGGGCTGCTCAGGGGGGCGAACCCTCGGTCCACGCAGCGAGCCGCCGCGGGCGTCCCGCCAACTCGGGACGCGCGCCGGCCAAGGAGCGGCTCCTTGACACGCGCAGACGCCGGGACGGTGACGCCCGCAACGTCATCAACGCCGGCGCACGAGCAAGGCGGACGCGCGAGCGGCGGTGGGCTACCACCCTCGACGGGGTGGACGCTACGACGGCCGACGAAGACCGCTCTCCGACGCCGGGAGCCCCCCGGGACCCGTGTGTTCGGCCGGGAGATCCGTGCGGCGGCCTTCCCCCAACGCTTCCGCCAACCCTCGACCATCGTCAAATACAACGAGGAGACGGATCCTCGCGTGTGGCTCAACGACTACCGCCCGGCGTGCCAACCGGGCGGGGCCACCGCCGACGAGGTCATCATCCGCAACTTTCCCCCGCACCTCGGCGATGCAGCCCCGGACGTGGCTCGAGCACCCGCCCGCAAGCCGCATCCACAACCGGGACGATCCGGTCCGCACGTTCGTGGGCAACTTCCGTGGCACGTACGTGCGCCCGGAAATTCCCGGGACCTACGCTCCCCGCACCCGCAAGCCCGGCGAATCGCCGCGAAACTTCATACGGCGCTTCTCCAAGCGCCGTACGTAGCTCCCCGCCGTGGCGCAATCCGAAATCGTGCATGCCTTCCTCGAGGGCACCACGTGCCGGGACCTCGTGCGAGAGCTGGGGCGCAGCCCGCCCGCGGACTCCAACGAGCTGTTCGACATTGCCACCAGCTTCGCCTCAGGAGAGGAGGCCGTGGGGGCGATCTTCGACGGCAAGAAGGGCAAGCGCTCGGATGATGCGCCCGCGGAGGGCAGCAAGTCCAGGGAGCCCCACCGCAAGGACAAGCGGGGCAAGAAGGGAAAGAAGCCGCGCCGCGAGGCGCGCGAGCAGGGGCGCGACGGCGGTGATGCCGAGGCCCTTGCTGTTGACCCGGCTCGACGGGGCCCTCGACCGGCCCCTCGAGGTCCGGGGTGTTTGATGACATGCTAAAAAAGCCATGTCCTTACCACAAGACCCCGATGAACCACACCCTTGAGCAAAGGCGACATGCTCAAGAAGTTCTATGGCCGCGCTGCCGCGAAGGAAGCAGAGGCCAAGAAAGACGGAGGAGATGGCGACGCCGGCGGCTTCCCCCGCCGTGGAAAACGTGTTCCTCATCTTTGGGGGACCCACCGTCGACATGTCGACCCGCCACGGGAGCGCACGAGGTCCTCGCCGCAGAGGGCGCCTCCCTCCTTCCTCAACTGGTCGGAGGACGCCATCACCTTCAGCCGGGAGGACCATCCGAACCGCATCCCCAACTCGGCCGCACCCGCCGGGTGGTCGATCCAATCATCGGGAACGCGCAGTTCTCGAAAGTCTTGATGGACGGAGGCAGCAGCCTCAACATCCTCTACGCGCATACGCTGCGCTTACTGGGGATCGGGCTGGACCAGCTGCGGCCCAGCATGAAGCCATTCCATGGCGTCGCGCCCGGCAAGCGGTGTCCAGCCCCCCCCCGCGCATCGATCCGCGCCTTGGTTCGAAGCACCGCGAAGAATTTCTCGCAAGGAAACGCTCACCTTCGAGGTGGTGGGGTTCAAGGGCGCCTACCACGCCATACTTGGGCGGCCCTCGCTACGCCAAGTTTATGGCGGTCCCCAACTACACCTACTTGAAGATGAAGATGCCAGACCGAACGGTATCATCACCGTAGGCTCGTCCATCGAGCACGCATTCGACTACGACGTCGAGTGCGTAGAGCACACAAGCACCGGCGCCGGATGAAGCGCCGGTGACCACTTTGGAGAAGATGGTCAACGAGGACCTCGACTCCACCGCCAAGCGCACCGGCACCTTCGAGGCCGCGAGCGCACCAAGGAGGTCCCCCTCGACCCTTCGCCCCCGAGGGCAAGACGTTGAGGGTCGGCTCCACCCTCGACCCCAAATAGGAAGTGGTGCTCGTCGACTTCCTCCGCGCCAACGCCGACATCTTCGCGTGGAGCCCCTCGGATATGCCGTGCATCCCGAGGGAGGTCGCCGAGCACTCCCTTGACATCCTCGCCTCATGCCCGCGCCGTGCAACAACGGTTGCGCCGCTTCGACGAGGAGCGGTGACGGCTATCGGAGCGGAGCCGCGGAAGCTCCTCGAGGCCGGTTCATCAAGGAGGTGTTCCACCCAACGTGGCTAGCAAACCCGTGCTTGCAAAGAAAAAGAACGGAAGTGGCGGATGTGTATAGACTACACTAGTCTTAATAAAGCATGTCCTAAAGTTCCTTTTCCTTTGCCGCGTATTGATCAAATCGTTGATTCAACGGCTGGGTGTGAGCTGCTATGCTTCCTTGATGCCTACTCCGGGTATCATCAAATAAAGATGAAGGAGTCCGACCAGCTTGCAACTTCGTTCATCACGCCGTTCGGGGTGTTCTCCCGTTACGTCACGGTGTCGTTTGGCCTCCGAAACGCGGGTGCGACATACCGCCGCCGCATGCGCACGTTTTCGGAGATCACATCGGACGGACGGTTGAGGCGTACGTAGACGACATCGTCGTGAAAACCAGGAAGGCGGACGACTTGGTTGGCGACCTTGGCATCGCGTTCGGCCGCCTACGTGCCAATGGGGTCAAATTAAACCCCGAAAAGTGTGTCTTTGGAGTGCCGCGAGGCATGCTCCCGGGGTACATCGTCTCCCAACCGGGGATCGAGGCCAACCCCCGAGAAGGTTGCGGCTCTCGAACGAATGGGCCCAATCCGGACCTCAAAGGAGTGCAAAAGGTGCCGGGGTGCCTTGCCGCCTTGAGCCGCTTCATCTCGCGGCTCGGCGAGAAGGGCCTCGTCCCTCTATCGCCTCCTCAAGAAGCACGAACGCTTCTCCCGGACCGCCGAGGGCCGGGGACGCGCTCGACAAGCCGAAGACGTCCTTAATGCGCGCCCCGATCCTCACGCCGCCGCAGACGGCGAGCCCTTGCGCCTCTATGTGGCCGCAACCACCCGTGTGGTCGGCCGTCGTGATCGTGGTGGAGCGCGCGGAGGAAGGGCACGCCTTACCGGGCCCGGCGGCCGGTCTACTACATCGCCGAGGTCTTGTCCGACACCAAGACGCGCTACCCCTCGTGTCCGTGCCGCCGTACGCGGTAGTCCTCGCGCGCGCGCAAGCTCCGCCACTACTTCGAGGCCCACCCCCGTCACGGTGGTCTCCCTCCTTCCCCGCCGGGGGGAGATCATCCGCAATCTCGACGCGGCGGGCGGGATTGCCAAGTGGTCCGTGGAGCCGATGGGCGAGACGCTCGCCTACGCCCCGCGCAAGGCCATCAAGTCTCAAATCCCCGGCGGATTTCGTCGCCGAATGGACGGACACGCACCGCCACCGCCGCATCCAAGCAGAGGCCGGACTCTATACTTCGACGGCTCGGATGAAAACAGGGGCGGGCGCGGCCTCGCTCTTTATGTCACCCTTCGGGGAGCACATGCGGTACGCGGTGCGCCTCCACTTCCCCGCATCTAACAATATGGCTGAATATGAGGCCCTCCTCTCGTGGCCTCAAAATCGCCATTGTGTTAGGCGTCAAGCGCCTCGACGTACGGGGGGACTCGCAGCTCGTAATCGATCAAGTCATGAAGACCGCGAGCCGCCATGACGACAAGATGGAGGCCTACCGCAAGGCCGTGCGAGCCCTCGAAGACAAGTTTTATGGCATCGAACTCAACCACGTGCCCCGCCGGACAACGAGGAGGCGGACGAGCTAGCCAAGATCGCATCCGGGTGGATCACCGTCCCCCCCGAACGGTTTCTCCCGCGACATCGCCCGGCCCTCGGTCGTCCTCGAGCCTCACCCCTCGAGCCACACAGAACCCTCGGGGGCTCCCTCGAATCCAGCGGGTGCGGAACCCATGGATGAGGACCCCTCGAACGAGGCGTACGTGCTCTCCCTCCTCGAGGGGTATGGCTCCCACGAGGCCGACGTGATGGACATCGAGCCGCTCCTCGTCAAAGCCGACCGGCGTGACAAATACATCGCTTGGATGGCTCGAGGAGAACTCCCCCTCGGACCGGGCCACGGCCGGCGCATCGCCGGATGGCCAAGTCCTTTGCCCTCGTCGACGGCGAGCCGTAAAAGCGCGCGCCTCCCGCATCTTACGGCGGTGCGTGCCCATCCCCGAGGGGCGCGAGCTCCTACGGGACATCCACGCCGGAATCCGTGGCCATCACGCCGCGCCTCGTACCCTCGTTGGCAACGCTTTCCGCCGTGGCTTTTATCGGCCTACCGCGGTCGTGGACGCCGCCGAAATCGTACGCAACCGCGAAGGGTGCCGCTCTACGCCCGCAAGTCCAACCTTCCCGCTCATGTCCTGCAAACCATCCCCATAACATGGTCGTTCGCCGTGTGGGGGCTGGACATCGTCGGGCCCCTGCGGAAGGCGCCCGGGGGCTTCACCCACTTGTTGGTCGCGATCGACAAGTTCTCCAAGTGGGTGGAGGTGCGCCCCATCACGAATCTCGTAAGCGCAGCAAGCGGTGACGTTCTTTACCGACATCGTCTACCGCTTTGGAGTGCCAAACTCCATTATCACCGACAACGGGTCCAAGTTCACGGCCGGAAATTCTTGGAGTTCTCCGCGACAAGTTCCACATCCGTGTGGATTGGGCACCGTGGCACACCCGCAAACCAACGGCCAAGTAGAGTGTGCCAACGGCATGATCTTACAAGGCCTCAAGCCTAGAATTTTCGACCGCCTAAACAAATCCGGTCGGAAATGGCTCCAAGAGTTACCGCAGCCGTGTGGAGCCTAAGGACCACCCCCCGAGCGAGCCACCGGTTCACCCCGTTTTTCTAGTCCATGGCGCGGAGGCCGTCCTCCCCATGGACCTAGAATACGGGTCACCCGAGTGGTTCGAGGCTACGACGAGGACGCCAACCGCCGAGCCCGCGAGGACTCACCGGACCACCGGACGAAGCACGCCTCGTGGCCTTGATGCATTCCGCAAGGTATCGCGGTCCCTTAGGCGCTACCAAGCACGCAAGATACGCCGACGGGACTTCAATGAAGGGGATTTGGTCCTAAGGCTACGCCAAGACAACCGAGGACGCCACAAGCTATCGCCTCCATGGGAGGGACCCTACGTCGTGGTGAAGGTACTCAAGCCCGACACATACAAGCTGGCCAACGAGGACGGCGAAGAGCTCACCAACACTTGGAACATCCAACAGCTACGTCTCTTCTACCCCTAGCTAGGATTTCCAAGCACTTTGTTGTAAAAATCACATGACCAACGCCCCACTTGGTGACAACTATGTAAACGCCTTAAGTCTAACAAAAAAAGGGCAACTCGGCTTTCCCTTGAAACCCAAGTTACCCTCGGGAGCTACCGCGGGGGGCATCTCCCCCCCCAAAATGGTCCCATTTTCACGCAAAAACAAAACAACTCACACGCGCTAAGTTTGTTTTCTACTTCGACCCCGAGCAACGATTCGAACAGGCGCAGGCAGCCCTAGCGGAAGGAGTGCGTGAGCCGCAGATAGCCCACGCCGCGAGGATACAGCCCTTCTCTCTCGCCTCCAACCCAGCAGGCCACCCGCGAAAATCGAACTCCCCTAACTAGAATCTACTCAGGAAGAAGGAGAAACAAAAAAACGCAATAAACAAAAGACTTCACTTCACATAGGCAAATGTTTATGGCATAAGTAATTTGTTATTTACAAGGGCCGCACGGCCAGCATACTGATACATAAAACAAAAACGGGCCTTGCGCCCAGCTGTCTTCAGGCGGGAGGAGCGGCGGCGTCAACAGCGTCCGGGAAGAGGAACTCCTCGAAGGCTTCGGCGAGCGTCCCGGCGGCGTCGGCGGCCGCCGCGTCCACGCGCTCCATCGCCACCTCGTCCTCGACACCCTCGAAACGACGTAGCCCTCCGCCGCGTGCCTCGAAGTTGACCTCGTAGTGGGACCGTACCACTCCGAGGGCCTTCTCGGGACGCCAAGATGCGCCGCCCGCACATCCGTTCGGTGACATGGCCGCCAAGGGCGCGCGGCGACCGGCCGGCCGAGCTTCCGGCCCGCACCTCGCCCTCCTCCACGGATCGACAGTCTCGAGGGCCGCATCGCGCAACTCCCCGCAGCCTCCGCCGGGAGGAGTTGTAGGAGGTTTGCGCGCCTCGGCCCACTCAACCGCGTGCCCCAGCGCGGCGCGCAAGCCTGGAGTCGCCAGACGAGAAAGAAGTCAGAAAAAGAGTGCGAACCCTCTAAGGAAAACCCAACAACACAGGAGTCAAACAGCGGCTCACCTTCGACTTGCTTCCTCTCCACCTCGAGGGCGCGACGCTCGGCCTCGACCGTCTGCTCGAGGCCCCGACGGTCTCGCCCCCGCTCCCCGGAGGGCCGGCTCCCCGGTTCGCGCTCGTAATGCCGAGCACTATCGCCGCCCTCGACCTTGGAGAACTCGGTGTTCCGGTCCTCCGGCCCGACATCCGCGCCACTTCACGAGCAGCCGCACTCCCCGCTCCGTGGCCGACCGAGCGTCGACGAGGGCGGCCTCGCTCCTACCGGAGCCGCCCCTCGTGTCCCCTCGGCGAGCGGTGCGCTCCTCGCAGAGCCGCTCCTCGGCCAACGGTGAGCGCCGCGACCTTGGCGTCGAGGGCGGCCTTCAAGTCGTCGGCCTCCTTGACCCCCTCTCCGCTCGAGCGCCCGCGCCCGCGCCCTCGCTCCTCGCCCCCGACACCGCCGCGCCCGCGCCCCCCTCGAGCGACGAGCGGAGCCCCCGGTTCTCGCTGCGAACGCCGGCCACCTCCGCCTCCCAATTGGTCGCCAGCGTGCACATCTTCTCCAGGTCCGAGCGCGCCTGCCGCAGCGCCTCATCACGGTCGATGAGAGCTGTGCGGACCCGCTCGAGGCTAGAGGGACACGCCGGGTCTTGCCTTGTGCTCTCGTGGAGTTCATCGCGCAAGGCCATGGCCCGCACGACAACCGCCCGTCCGGAGTCCCGAGGGCGTCGGCGAGCGCGTCGAAGGCGCCGCATCGCTCCCGACCTCGGTGGAGCTCGGCGTTCACCCGATCGAAGGCGCCGTACTTGTCGCGGGCACGACGCTCGAGCTCCCCGTCACCCACGCCTTGAAACCCGTAAGCATCATGATACGGAGACGCGCTCGAAACGAGGAAAAGAGGAAAACGAGCAACGATGCCCTACCCGGAAGACGCGCCATGCGGGGCCGCCGTGGACCCCTCGCCGCCTCGTTCAACGCACGGCCGAGCGTGGCACCGTGGCCGCGGAGCTCCCCCCCACGCCCTCCCGCTCCTCCCGGGCGTCGGCGAACGCAGGCGGGTCCCCGGTGACCCCCTCCACCCGGGCGGAGTGGCCGGCGTGAGAAGACGAGGCCCCGCGCCATGTCCCCGGCCCCCCTCCACCATGTGGCCGTCGCGTCGCCTCACGAGGGCCCCCTCCCCGGACTCGGGGAGAGTGTGGGGAAGCTCACCCACCGATCCCACCCCGGCGGCGGGGGAGTCGTCGTTCGGGACCTCCACCACCACCGCCCGGAGCCGCCGGGCAGCGCCGGCCCCCGCGTCACCTCCGCCGGCGCCTCCACTTGCGCCTCCGTGGCCACGGGCGCCCGACGCGCGCCGTAGCCACCGCCTCCCGGCGCGCCTCCGCGCCCACGGGTACCACCGCGGGCGGCACCCGCTCGCCTCCTCCGCGGCCGGCGCCACGGACCGCGCCTCCGTCGCGGCGCCCTCCGCGGGCCGCATCTCCACCACGGCCGCCGCCGCGGCCGCGCCTCCGCCACGGCCGCCGCCCCGCCGCTCCTCGACGACCGCCACCGCGCCATGGCGGCCGATCCGCCGGCCGAGGCCTCGAGGCCTCGCCGCGCCCCCGCGAGCTCTCGCCCGCCGCCGCCGCCGTACTCGCCGCCGCCCGCGGCGCCCTCGATGAGCGCCGCCGGTGGGAATGGCCGCATCCGCCCTCAACACCTTGACCGGTGCGAGGGGAGGCACGGTTGGCACCACCCCCCGCACAAGCACAAGCAAAAAGTCGGAATGCCTGATCGCCAAAAAACCAAACCCAGCAGAAGAGCAAGCCCCTTACCTCGAAGAGGAGAAGGCGCGCTTCCTCTTCCTCGAGGCCTCGGCGGACGAGGCCGCCGCGGCCGACGCGCCCGTCGCCGCCCCTCCCCGACGCCTCCACCGCGCGCGCGGGCCCCGCCCCGCCCGCGGGCGCGCCGGCACCCCCGCGGCGCGCGCCGGCACCCCGCGGTGCGCACCGCCCCCGTTGTCGATTGCCGGCGGCGGGCGCCGCCGCGCCCGCCCCGTGCGATGCCGCCCTTGCCGCCGGAGCCGGCTCCGGCGACGGGGAGCAGGCTCCCACCTATCGAGGGGCCCCGCCCCCCCGGCCTTCTTCCTCCTCGTCCTCCTCCGAGGATGAATACTCCTCGGTCCCCCGGCGAAGAGAGCCCCTCGTCGCTCACGCGGCCGGTGCTCCTCGCTCCGCCGCTCGCGGCGCTCACGGTGCCGCCTCGCGCGCTCCCTCTTGCGCGCCGCCCGCTCCTCGCTCCCGTTGTCGCGCCGCCCGACCGAGCGCGCGGAGTCGGGGTAGGCGGAACCGTACTCGCGGCGCCCCGAAGGTCACCACCGCATGAACGTCAAAAGCGCGTCGAGGCCGGGGGCAACATTGAAGACAAAGACAGGGCCAAGAGCCATACGCACCCGCCGGGCGGTGGGGAGCATCTCGAGTTCCCACGGGGACCGGTCCCCGGCGCAAAGATCCGGGTGTCGACGGCGTTCCGCGCCCGCGTGAGCGCGTACGCCCGCCCAAGGGGGGTTGGGAGCATCCGCGACCTCGCCGCCGCGACGGGGTCCGCCTCCTCCGTCATCTCGTAGATGCGGAGCGGCCTCTCCATCAGAGGCACAACCCGCCGGTGGTGGAGGAAGGCCGGGACGCCCGCCGCGGTTAGCCCGCGCGTCGCCAGGTTCCTCAAGGCGGCCAGGAGCGAGCCCGGCCGCCTCCAATGCCGGGGTGTGGACACCCCATAGCCCCAGGAGTTGGGCTTCTCCCGGAACACCAGACCGGTGTAGGGGGGAGGCCGGGCTCGGCGTTGCGCAGGTAGAACCACCCCCGCTCCCAGGCGGCGTTGTTCGTCGTCATGGTGCAGGGGATGTAGTCATCCTTGAACCGCGCCCCGCCAGGGGCCGCCGACATGCCGTCGGCGCGCACCGCGCGGCCGGGTCCTCTCGCTCCGTCGTGGACTCGCGTGAAGAGCTCCGCGCGGAAGAGGTGTATCCGCAGCTCCCGCTGATCGGGATCCCTAGATAGCCCCTCGCGGACGCCCACAAATGTGGCCGCCCTCGCGAAATCGCGTTCGGCGCGAAGTTGTGCAACTCCACGCCGTAGCGGTGGCGCAGCGCCCGCATGAAGCGGCTCGCCGGCGCGGCGAAGCCACGCTCGTGGAAGCGGACGAAGCTCACCACGTAGCCTTCCGGCGGGTTGGGCGCGTGGTCTCCCGCCGGCGGCACGATCCACTCCGCCGGCCGGCCCTCCTCGTTCGCCGCCGGTGGCGGCGGAGACCGGCTCGTTGAGAGCCGGCCGGGTCACCGTCGACCACTCCTAGGCGTACGGGTCGAGGATCGTGAGGGGCGGAGGCGGCGCCATTAGAAAGGACCGAGAGATCCGGAGCGGAGAACAAGAAGATGAGGAGGAGCTCTAATGGCGAAGGGCCGCGGTGGCGAGAGCAAATCGAAGGCAAGAGTGCAAGGGGCGAGAACGGAGAAACACTAAGGTAAAAAACCGCCGTTTTTCCCTCCCCCTCGTATTTATAAGCCGCGGGCGAGCTCTCCGGGCGGACGTCCCGCACGCATTAACCGCAAGGAATCTTTTCTCTCGCCGACGGGCGGGCCCCACCACGACCGCGGCGGCCACGCCACCGCGAACGAGCCATCATCACGGCGAAGAATAGCGAGGGACCGTGGCGGGCGGTCACGTCCGCCCGCCCACGCCGCCCACTACGCGCGCGCGCGGCTGCAACGCCTAAAAAAGCGCGCCCGCGACGCGAAACCGCAGCCTCTACTGTGGAGCATTTAATGGCCCGGTTCCTTGCAAAGCAAAGTGAACCCTCGAGCGGCACGGGCTCCCGGCTCGGGATAATTTCAACCCTCTAAAGGGCACGGCGTGAGAAGGTCGCCTCGGGGCCCGTTTTGAAACAAAGCGGGCACCGCAAGCACCCATGCCACGTTGTATTACGGATCGCGCCTCGTGGGCCGGCTCGCCCGTGCCCCTCGATGGTCGCGGATGCCGGGCGGGAGCGCTTAGCCACCGCCCCGCGTCACTTTTACTAATCGGCGCCCCGAGGGCTGGCTCGCCCGGGCCCCTCGACGGTCGCAGGTGCAAAGACGGGGCTGCCCAGGCGCCACCCCGCACGGCCCTACTGATCAGAGGTTCGGAGCCTGACCCTCGACGGGTTCGAACGGCGCCCCGCATCACGAGTCGTGGACGACGAAGGCACGCGTGTTCGAGCCGTTCCTCGAGCCCGTCGGCTCGAGGGTGCCCCATATGTCGTATTCGAGAGCCAGCGAGGGCAGCTAGTCGGGGAATCCCACTGAGGGAGAGCTTCCGCGCCCTCGGTCCCTATCGAACGGGACCGAGCCCCACCTAGCAAACCCACGCAAGCGCTTCAATGGACGTGTCTCTGGACCACGCTGCCTACCCTTACCGAACGGGGCATGGGCGTCCACTCGAACCACCCACTAGCAGCCTCAACGAGGAATCCGCACTCGCGACCCGCTCTATGGGGGTTGCGGAAACCTCACCCTCCGTCCCACGGAGGGACGGTGAGGGCGCGTTAAGAAACAAGTCGTAAAGCTCTACCCGATCGCCTCGAACGGGCCCGGGCTCGGGGGCTTGACGCACGGCTACACCTTCCGGATTGCACCCGCCGGAGACAAGTGCGCAGCCGCGTGCGTCACCGAAGCCGGCCGAGACATTGCCGACGCCGGTTGAAACATGTACCATGCCATCCGACCAAGATCTCGCGGTTAACCCCTACGGAGCATCCATGCTCTGCAGGCTTCGGGGGCTAGACCCGCGGGTCCGCCGACGCGGCCCCACCCGAAAGCGTTCGCAAGACCGGGAGGGAAGAACGTCCTATCGCAGGGTCCCAACATCCGCGGGAGCCTCAATGGAAAACCCACGGATGCTCGGGGGCTGCGTCGGGGACGCGCCCTAGGGGTCCCCTTAAACAACCGGGAAATCCCCACTCAAAACCCGCAACAAAGCCAAAACACACCTCGCCTAACCATGCAGGATACGGCCCACGCCGCAGGGGCCCCGACAGCCCCACCGAGGCGGCCCTCTTGAAGATCCCCTCGAGCAGGCTTCGCCTCGCTCGAGGATGCGCGCCTCCCTCGGGCGGGCTCCGTCCCGTTCGAGGGGGTGCGCTTACCTCGAGCGGTGCTCCGCCTCGCTCGAGGGCCCGTTCCCCCCTCGAGGAGGCTCCGCCCTCGCTCGAGGGTCCACTCCGCCCTCGAACGGGGTCCGCCTCGCTCAAGGGCGCCCGCACACGTGCGCCCGCGCCCGTGCACGGCATTTAATGCCCCGACAACGGCGGGTGGTTCCATCATGCGCCCGGGGCTCGCGCCCGGTGCCGCCGCACCAACTCCCCGGAGGGATCCCATCCCCGCCACCGTGGGAGGGACCGTGCGGCGTGGCCGCGCGCCGGGCCCGTGATGCCGCGCCGCCCACCCCCGCACGGCTAACGCGCCGAGCCCTCGAAGGGGGGCCGGCCGCACCCTCGATTTGCTTTCTTGTGACCCTACAAGGTTAGGTGGAGGCGCTAGGCCGGTGGGGACGCCATCCCCGCCACCGGCACGCATGGCCGCCGCCCCCGCGCGTACGGGCACATGCCGGCGCCGTGGCCACGACTCCAAGACCGTGGAGCGTGCGGGAACGGGACGCCGCCTTGCTCGACGCCGTGCCTCGTACGGACCGACGTCGCAACTCCCTCGAGCCTATCGAAGACATTACGCCCGTCCGCCGCTCTTCTACCCTCGAGGCCGCCACCGTTCGGGTACAAGGTGTGCAATGATGGCCGGATCGCTGCAAGGATCGCCCGGCGGCCGCCTACTCTACAAGATAGGACATCACGCTCCCTCACGTAGCTAAGTAGCGCGGCGCGCATGTGATTCGCTCCCTCCTTGATCTATAAAAGGAGGACGAACCCCCTTGCCGCGAGGGGACGGACAGGGATACACACACACGAGAACACGAGAGACTCGACGCAACACAACACAACACCCCCGCCCATTACACCGGGGACTTGGAAGCCTCGCTTCCTCTCCCGCCTTGCTTGTAGCAACCCCCACTACGAGCACCCTCGGTGTCGAGCAATATAGTGCCTCGAGCACACCACCGCCGGACGTACGGCCCACCGACCGAACCGGGATAAACTCGTGTCTCTCATTGCTTAGCATCGACCATTGAGGGATAGACCACGGAGCTTATTACTGGTTAGTGTCGGGACCACATTCCGCACCGACAGCTACGACAACAAGATGGTCAATATTTAATGTGAGTTCGTGGATAAGGCCTCAATATACACCAACTATCTCGAAATTAATTTTTTTTAATTACCAAATTATATTATTTAATGCACCTGCAGTTTGATTTTGAAGTGTGCACAAAAATTCGAGAAAACAAAAAACTAACAAAATATATTTAGAAAATTCAAAATTAGGCAAAATTGAGAAATGAGTTTTAAATAATGTTGGAAGGCCTCACAAAAAATGAAGAAAAAAACTAAAAAAATAAAATTATTTCCCCGTGTGTTTTTGTTGACACTCGGGGAAGAGATGCTTCCCCGAGTGCTGGGACGGGGGCACTTGGGGAAGAGGTATTCTTCCCTGAGTGTTAGACCGACGGCTCTCGGGGAAGAGAATTAAAAAAAATCCTAACTACAACCCCCCTCCCGGCCCAACAACCGCACCCCACGAACCCTATCCTCGGCTCCTCGCTCACGCGCGCCCCCGCCCCCCGCCGCCCCACCCCCGCCCCCGCCCCCCGCCGGCCGGCACGTCCCGGTCCCGCCCCCGCCGGCGCGCCCCCGCCCCCGCCCACGCCGGCACGTCCCGGTCCCGCCCCCACCGCGCGCGCCCCGCCCCCGCGGCCGGCGAGCTTCCCCCGCGGCGGGCGAGGTCCCCCCGCGGTCGGCGGGCGAGCTCCGTGCGGCCGGCGGGCGAGCTCCCGGCGGCCGGCAAGGTCCCCCTACCCCTCTCTCTTTCTCCTATCTTGCCGAGGAGGAGGCCCACACGCGAGCTCGTGCTCAAGAGGAGGAGGCGCCACCTGGGGGAGCCGCCGATTGTTGGTATTTATTAACCTCACCACTAGTGGCGCGTCTAGCGTGAGCGTGTAAGGAACACCTGGGTACACTGATGGGTGCGGACGAATCCGCAAGCGCACGGATACACCATTGTAGCACTTCTCCCTCAGAAGTATTCCAAAGGGTATCGAATCTAAGGAACGGTGTGTAATACCTTCTACCCTAGGAGAACGGTCCAAGGACACAACTCTATAGGATGAGATGAAGATGGAAAGGATCCTGCTGATAGTGGGCAGAGTTGAGAACAATCTCTCAGTTAGGGACTCTCGTTACGGACACCGGACCCTCTTGCTATAACAATCGATTCACGGCAAATGGTTGCCTACACTTGTATCCGGACGTGGGGGATTCTTGAAGGGTCCAACGACTGTCACTACCGCGGCCTACCCCAAGACAAACCGTGGGATACAGTGCAATCGAAGGATAACCCATTATCTAGACACCACGTCTACACCACCGGTTACTACTATAGCACGGTTACGTCTGTCGACTCGTAACAACACTATGACACTCCGTACGAAGACGGAGCTACGAACCCGCGAGGGAGACCAGAACTCACTTAGGTAACCGCTAGCTATACAAGGATCACAGAAGGACTTTGGTCTAAACTAGAATGCAGGAGCATCCACTTTACTCTAATTGGACTAGCAAGCATACAAACGGAATTAGCAACTTATGAACTACACCAGAAGATCAAAGGCTAAGCTCATGAAGAACACAAGCCTCTAAATCATGAACAAGTGAAGAACACAAGAACTATTCACCCATGCAGGGAGCCACTTTAGTCTAAATAGAGAATGCCAAAATACTCACTTTATTCTAAATGAAGAACAGAAACTTCCGTAGAGGTTTGTTCTTTGGAAAAGGTGCCAAACACCATGGCACGTCCCCAAATCACCCCCTCACCTTCCTTCTAATCTCTAAAGCGCTAGCAAGTCAGCACGAATCCAATGCAAAGGCACTCCTCTCCTAGAGAGGTAGGAGCCCAAAGGCAAAATGAGGATAAGTGTGTGTCTCTTTCCTACCCCTCTACTTCTATTTATAGGCCAGAGCATCGGAGCGAGAACACCCCGAGCACCCCCGGAATGCAACCAGGAGCCAGCACGTGGAAAGCCAGTATCAACCGACCTAAGGTCGGTTTGGCCGATCCTAGGGTCGGCCGACCCCCAGGTGGGCCCCCTCGGCCTGTGCTTTTTCTGACTAGCTGCTTGGTGGGCCCTGAGGTCGGTTCCTGGTGTACACGTGTGTTTGAGGCGGTTTAGTCGCTCTGGTGGGCCATAGGATCCATGTGATGCACATGTGGTGGTTCCTGATTCGCCGAGGTCCTCTCTCTCGGATTGATGATGTCATTGATCCAGGGGATGCTTGCATGGTAGCCCACAGCCCCTCATTAGCTGAGGTGGAGAGGCTTGGCTTGATGAGGTGGAAGGATAAGGTGTGCTTTTGCTCTATTTCTCATACTAATTTCCTGCATTCAAATGTACACCAGAACTTATGAAAATTGTCAGCATAAACCCCTATTTTGTTGTAGATGTATATTTGTCATCCAAAATGCAGAAGTTGACGGAAATATGGTGTTTAACAGCCGTCAACACCGGTGCACTGCGCGGCACGTGCAAGTTCCTGCGGCAATTGTGTGTGCCGGGGTGCGTGTCCGCGCCACACTTCGGGGGCGGCAGCGTGAGGGAGCACGGCGCCGGCGCGATGCAGTTCGCGGCCATGCACAAGTGTTCGGCGCCTGCAACGTGACCAAGATGTTGTTGCGGGTGCCCGTGGTGCTGTGCCAGGACGCGGCCAACACTGTCTGCTACGAGGTAACGGAACATTGTTCCGGCCTCAACAATCCGATGAATTGTCTGCAGCTAACATACACCAAAGTAGCATCAAATCGTCCGCAATAGTTTAGATCTACACACCACTCACAGCAGCAGCTCGTGCTACATTCTCCCTGGCACAATCTGTTCCTCGTCAAAAGAAAAGTGATCCTTCTAACCAGAGCTCCACACAACGACACAGGTAGCTCTCGTCCAAGCCGAGCTCTCCATGGCGCAAACCGAGCTCCTCAACCGGAGGCTGGCGCTGGCGACGGTGAATCCTGCCTACTCCGCCGCCTCACCGACGAGCCAAATGGTGAATTGAGGCTCTCCCTGACAGGCGGTGGATTTCATAGACATCGAGCCCGTGGCGAGGGGCTTGCCGCCACCACCTCTCCAGCCGCCATCGCAGCAGCAACCGCAGCGGGAAGAACAGGATGGCGGCAGTCCAACCATGGACGTTTTCTCGCACAACGTCTTGGGGATGAAACAGAAATTCTCGTGATGACTGCAATCTATAATTTTCACGTGTGTCTATATTTTAGATTTATTTGCATATGATTCATAAGAGAATACTAGGATTGTGCCCGTGCGTTGCAACGGGAGAAAATATTTACTCGCTTCGCCATTGTCGACACCTGTTGTGCTGTCACACCACGGCTCCTTGCAGCTCTCCGACCTCGTCGTCATCCCCGCTACACCCGTGACATCCCAATCACACTCATCGTCATCACCTTCGTATATCAGTAAGAGTTTTTACTCTACATTAACTTCTTCCCCACCCATGTTATTCTAGATTCAACAATTATATATTTTATTCATCCACCTCCGGCTAACATTTTCATTTAAAAATTCTTCCAAATGACCTATATTTGATTCGGGAACTAATTTGAAATGAAATCATTTTTTCAGAGACTAATTTGCAAAAACAACACAATTTCTATTTAGTTTATATCATTATTTTCTGGCTAAAAGAACTTTGTACAATTTCTATCTTTAAGGATCAACTTGTAAAATACCAAAAATATTTTTGTGGCTGTCGTGAGCCCGTGACCCTTTCATCCTCAATCCTCAGCTCTCCCGTTGACTCTCTCTCGCGCGCGGACCGCTGCCGGCCTTCCCATCGTCGAGCTCGGTCGTGATGCTGTGTGGGCTGCCGACGGCGCGGCAGATCAAGGACGACGCGACAGATCAAGTATTCCGCCGGCGCGCGACCAACTCGTCGGTGTCGTCCTCTCTCGGCTCTGCCCCGCCACTGGTGATTGAGGAATGGAGCGTGGGCGGAGCTCCATCGAGATCGGCGGCCTCCTCTTGCAGCGGCCGACAGCAGATCCAAGGCCAAGGGATGGAGCATGGGTGTTCGGCGGTGGATCCATGACTGCCGAGGTGCAGCGGCATGCGTGCGAGAAGGAGAGGCGGCGGGCGCCTGGCCGAGATGTGGCGGCGTGTATGCAGAGAAGCAGAGACGCCCGAGCCCGCTGGTGGTCCTCCCTTCCATCGGCCGCCCTCCCGAGCACGTCGGCCGTGGCCCCGGCGGTGGAGCTCCGGCGGCGCTGCGGTGATGGCAATGGAGCAGGATGCGGTGGTGGCAGCGGAGCTCCCGATCCGCGGGGATTGGGGACGGCGGGGACGGTGGGGACGAGGCAGCTGGGCGCGATGACAGGCAGGGTCGGGCGCGCGGACCCCGCAACAGGTCGCACACGGCCACACGAACTCCAGTTCTCGCACACGATTTTTAACCGCGCCTGACACACGGGCCCGTCCTGACGCCTGACACATGGGCCCCACCTGTCAGGACGGACGAAAAAATTAGGTAGAGATATAAAGCTGTTGAAATGCATCTGACTATAGTCGCACTCAGTTATCTTCGCAAATTGACCATTACGTTCCTGCAGCTCAAGCACTCGCACTTCTAGAGGGTCACAATCAGTTTTACAATTTTGGCCGTGCAATCTGAACAACTTTTTGCAGTAGCTTGTCAATGACACGTCGTCAATTTACAAACCTGGCTGCGCATCCCCTTAGGACAACTTTTTTCTTCTTCTCTACAAAGGAGTTGATAACACATACCACCTCCGTTTACACATGTAATTTTTGTACTCGAAATTTATACACAATCAATGTCCTCTAGCCTAGTTTTTTTTTGAAAAAAAAAAATCCTCTAGCCTAGTTGATTAGAGGGATCTAAACTATACTCACAACCAGAAGAGCTGAGTTATAAAAAAAAAAGTTTTGGTACCCACAAATCCTAACACCGTACACATCTCATTGTTTCTCTTTCCTACACCAACCAAAGCTGTTTTCCCGATTAAAGTCTCAAGATTTGACAGAAAGGACATATTCCCCTTTAATCAAAAATCGAAAGATAAGCTACCTCACATGGTCTCTCGTTCCATATGCTCCTGTAAAACCTTTCTACGGTTCTCGTAATCGTCCACATAAAACACCACCAACGGGTGGGATCTCCGTCGATCGAATAGTCAATGAACGTGAAGGCAGGAGCCAGGAGACGAGAACCCGCCTAAGGGTGCAAAGGGTAACCATTACGTGCACCTCCAAACCTCTTTAGTTAAATCATTTGTACTACTTTTTCAAAATTTTGAAGGAGTAGTACAAATAATTGTACTAAAGAGGTTCAGAGGTGCACCACATTATAATCAACGTGCACCCCTAAACCCGCCACGGGCAGAGGAGAGGATAGGACAGAGGCGAGGCAGTGTTGACTTCGCGAGTCCAGTCGAATCGAACCGGCGAGCAGTTCTCCACAGCAGTGAGGCAAACCCCTTGATCAGAGCAGAGACCAGCAGCAGATTGTGCGCAAATGTTCAAATCGCTGTTGCAGGAGCTGTGCCAGCGGCGGCGGTGGTGGGCGCCGCCGGCGTACGAGCACGAGGCCCCTGCCCGGTTCCGGCCGCTCCAGCGCCTCCGCAGCCCGGTGAGTTGCCGGTTTGCCTCCGCTGTTTCGCAGGGGGGGGGGGGGGGGTGGTTGTGCAATCGACCGAAGCTTTATGGCGTTTTCCCCTGTAAAGGTGTCAATATTTTACCCTTGAGCAGGGTTTTTTCTTCGGTGGTAACCGCGCGGTATCTTGCGGTTACCGCCGCTACCGCCGGGGTACGGTAACGGTACCCAGCGGTAGCAACCGGTGACAAAATTCAAATTTGAATTTGAATTAAAAAATGAAAAAATCAATAAAAATCACCAAAAATAGTTCATGATTTGTAGAGTCTGATGGTGTCGAAAGTTTTCAAATTTGAGTGCATTTGGTATTTATTTGGAGCTTTAGAAGTTGAAAAAAAAAGAAAAAGAAAAAACATGGGCCGGCCCGTTAAGGCCCATGAAGCCCAAATTAACTAGATGACCTAGCTCGTGCCCAACCGCGTGCCCCCGAGCATCCGCAGCCTTCCTTCTTCCCCGTCCGCAAGCTTCCAAGCGCCGTCCGCCGCCGCTCGCCCCTACCGCGCCGCCGCCGCCGGTTTACCGCACTCCGACCGCGGTTTACCGCGCGGTAGCGGCGGTAAGCCGCACCGCGGGCGGATCTATCCCCTACCGCGCGGGCGGCGCGGTTAGCCGCGCGGGAGCGATGGTATACCGCGGGCGACTCGCGGTATGCCACGGTTAGGTAATTTTTTTTTTTGCTTTTGAGTAGATTTAGGCTTTAGGAATTGTGTTAGGATCTAGGATTTGTGTTAGGATTTAGGTTTACTTTGGTTTAGGATTTTTGGTAGGATTTAGGATGTGAGGTAGAGGTAGAAATAGAATTGTTGCTTTAGGTAGAAATGGAATTGTTGCTTTAGCTTTTAGGTTTAGGAGGATAATTTGTGGCATGATGTAGGATTTGTGGTAGGATCCAATTTTAGTTAGGATTTGTTTCGGAATTAGGTACATTTTCATTAGGGTGCTATTTAACACTAATTTGTGCCAACACCATGCCAAAATTTTCATTTATTCGAAGCCGGATGGTCTTTTTCTTTGCACCGGTATAAACTCGTTACCGCGCGGTAAAAATAGTTTATACCGTGGTATAAATAGTTTATACCACGGTATACCCCTGGATACCGTTTGAACTAGCGGTTTTAAGCGGTTTTGGTTTGAAATTTGAATTCGAGCGGTATTTAGCGGTATACTGCGGTAACCGCGGTAGCTACCCTCATCGCTCCCGAGCGGTAAAAATCCGGCGGTTGGTAAAAAAACCCTGGCCGGCGCCTCAGCCCGACGGCAGGTCATGGAGAGGGCAGTCGACGTGCCTCCGTGCATTACACGTACGTACGTGCCGAGGCGACAGGTCATGGAGAGGGCAGTCGACGCCTTTGGGCCTCTGGCAGGTCAAAACTAAGGCCAACATGTGGTTTCGGCCCACGCCGAGGTTGTCACCCTCACCCACGCGGCCACGCCGAGGTTGTTCGGAGCGGTCAACCCTCAGTCCTCACCCACGCGGCCACGCCGAGGTTGTTCGGAGCGGTCACGGTGCGAGTGAACGCGAGATGACATGGATGCAGTCATGCAGGATATAGGCATCAGGTCTGAAGCTCACAATGAGAAGTACTTGGGGCTTCCAATGGAGTATATGGGGAAATCCAAAATTCAGACTTTCAACTATCTAAAAGATATAGGGTCTGGAAGAGAATTCAGGGTTGGAAGGAGAAACTGCTATCTAATAAAGCCGGTAAAGGATGTTCTTATAAATACTGTGGCACGAGCTATACCAACGTATGCTATGACATGTTTTGACCTTACAAAGACATTGTGTGATGATATTTTTTCTGAAAGTAATTGTGTGATGATATTAGCATGATGATTGGTCGTTTTTGGTGGTCCCAACAAGATAATGAAAATAAATTGCTATGCAGCCACAAAGAAAAAGGGGGCTTGGGGTTTAGAGACCTACATCTATTTAATCTTTCCATGCTGGCAAGACAGGGATAGCGCCTTCTCCTGGAGCCTGATTCACTGTGTGCTCAAGTGTTATGAGCTAAATACTACTCGGATGGGAATCCCCCTGAATGCAGTTGAGAAGCCAGGTATATCGTATTGCTGGAGAAGCATTGTGCGTGGTTTTCAAGCTATAAAAGCCGGGATGATTTGGAGGGTAGGCTCGAAAATAAACATATAGCAAGACCCATGGTTGCCAAGAGGGGTCACAAGACAGTCGATCACCCGAGGGCAATACATTTTGTCTAATGTGTCTGGTCTCATTGATCCCATAACAGGAAAAAAATTTGGTGGAGAACATTTTTTGGAGGAGGATGTGAAAGTGCTACTAGCTATACCAATCAAACATGGAAGGGGAAGATGTAATTGCATGGCATTATGATCAAAGGGGCCTTTTCTCGGTTAAATCATCTTATCATGTGTTGGAAGACAACCATGAGCAACAACACCAGATGCAGCAAGGATCTTTGACTCTTTGTGTTCCACGGGTCACGTTGATGACTCTTTCCATTGGCTGCACCTCTGGAATTTCAAGTGTTGCCCAAAGATCAAGCAGTTTCTATGGTGACTGGTGCACAACAATTTGCCTTGGCGACTGAATTTTAAGCGGAGAGGCATCAAGGACGCAGATACTAGATGTCATGTGTGTCAGCGGCTGGATGAGGATGGTGGTCACTGTTTCCTGAAGTGCAAGTTTGTAAAAAAGTGTTGGCAGGTGCTTAACTTGGAACATGTGTGCATGGTTCTTCCCCTTTTACAATCAGCACGAGAAATGATTCACCCAAGGTTTTTTTAGCGCGCTATAAAAAATAGCGGAAGGCTTTTCTGGACGCTATTACCGCTATTGCGGCCGCTATAGCGGCGCTATAGACACGCTATAGCCACGCTATAGCGTCGTAGCGGCAGCTGCCTGCTAGCGCTATAGTGCCGCTATAGTGCGCTATTTTAATGAAATGGCAGGTAAAGTGCAAAACAATATATCAATTAGCAAGTCAACAAGCATGAAGGCATAAGCAACATAATTCGGCCAACATAATTCAGTTCATAATTAAGTTCATAATTCAGCCATGAAGGTATAAGCAAACAGCCAAACAACCATAGGTTCACAATTCATTATTCAACTTCAACCATAAACATTAAACAATCACAAAAATCCACATTTTAAATGAAACAGCCATAAAGGCAGCAAGTCCAAGAGCATTAGAGCAGTGATCTTCTATGGTTCAGCCTCAGAATCAGAAGGAGATAGCATATCAATATCATTTTCATCTTCTCCATCAGAAAAAGGAGATGACTCCTCTTCCTCAAATGTAGGGATCAACCTCTTTCTCTTCCTGCTTCTTAATTTCTGTTGGTGAGCTCTCTTAGTTCTCTCTTCTCTTTCTCTTTGAGATGCAAAATGCGACTACTTGTGATGATATTTCAGTTTCTTCCTCTTCCTCTTCATCTCCTTCGTTGGATCAATCCCGGTGATCCACTCGTTGTCTTCATCTTCTATAACAACATCATGGACAAGTTTCTCAAGGGGATCTTTCTCCTCGTTATCTTTCTTGTGCTTCGCCTTGAGTTGAACTTGACAAACACAAGATCCTTCATTCCGTCATGAAGGAGCTCGTTGCGTCTCTTTGTGTGGACCCGCATAGGTTTCACAAAGTAAATAAGTGTAACAAAAAAAGGATTGTGTTGACGGTTAATAATTGTATCAAAGTTCGTTCGTGACTTGCAAGCGTACAAGTCTCCCGTCGTAGTCAAGGGACCCTTCTTCCCTCGAGTGGTGAACCCAAGGTATCGAATCCGTGGAACAAATGTGTGACGCAAAACTTAATCTATTAAAGCCAAGTAACTCCAATCTTCGATAAAACCCTAATGCATCTAAGTAAAAGACATGAAACGAATCTAATCTACTAAAGACCGGAGAAAACAAAGTAAGATTGGGTAGATAAACCGATCTAGAGGGATCGGGGTAAGCCTTTTGTTGAAGTTCCAAGCAAGAGAAGAAGTAGCAAATCGAATCTTAATAGAAGCCTCTTTAAATCGTGGTTTCCCGTCCAAATCCGAAAACATCCGCCTTTCGAGACCCCCGTTCTGTCACAACGTATCCCTATTCATGCGGGGAGCTTAGGGCGAGTCAAAAGACAAGTCGAGATTCTTTCGGAAGATCCGGCGTGTACCTCTAGCCACCGCGGCTACAAGAACACCCTATGTAATCTATCGCGCGAATAGAATTGGAATAAGCAAAGCCGATCGAAAAACGAAATCTTCGAGGAAACACTTGATCGCTAGGAAAAGATTCAACTTGATAATTCAACTATGACAATGATACATACACAAGATCACCACCGGGATCCTTCCTTGATCTTGCTTCTAGCTCCGGAACTCCGACGTGGTCTTCCGTGCAAGGTTCCCACGTCGGCTAGGGGAACCCTAGTCAACTAGCTCGACCCTCTCCTCTCCGAGATGGTGTCCCTCTCTTCTCTCGCTCCTCGGCGGCCGAAGACGAAATCTTCTTCCGGGAGGCTCTCGGTCAGGGGGCTATAAATAGCCCGATTGGCGGCTAGGGCAAAGGAGAGGGTGTTTGGGCCCTAAATGGGCTCGGGCCGACCGGATCGGGCCGGCCGGCCGGGGCCCATTTAGGCCCGCCCCGAGGGCTCCTTCGCCCCAGGTCGGTTCCCTTGCTTCCTGGATGTTTCCCCCTTCTGCATGTAGGTCCATGTCGTCGGTTTCTCTCCGAATTGGACTCAACTCCCTTGTCTTGCAAGATTCGAAGCACTTTTCTCGGTCGTGTCCCCGGAGTCCGTCGTCTTCTCGGATCAAGTCCCCGGCTTCTTGGAGTTAAGTTTGCTTCATTGCATGACTTGTACGGGGCTTCAAGGTCTTGTCATGAGGTGCTTGATGAACTTATCCCGAAAGTCTTGCATTCAACACTAAAACCCTGCAAAAACATTAAACTCCAAAACCGACATGCACACGTGAACTTGTTATACCACGGGGGTTAGTACCAATGGATAAGGTATAAAACTCATGCCAACACCGAAGGTAAACTCATGGCTAGGTTGACGGATTTTCACCGTCAACATCTCCCCCATGCTTAAACCTTGCTCGTCCTCGAGTAAGCCTTCGATGGATATCATCATTGCCAAACAATGTTAAAACTTTGCATTTGTTCACACATGAGAAAACATAATGCTCTCAAAATTTTAATTCATTAAAGTTCCATAATGTACTAGCCTTCATCTCTACGGAGAGTAGATCCTTATTAAGCTTATCCCATAATTATTAACATGCTCACAAAGTTTTAAATAGATCTCGAATTTTTGAAATAAAGAACAAGATAAAGAAAAGCTAAACCAAGTTCACAAATTTAAATCATCTTGTATATTGCTCATGAACTCTCATCTCACTTGTCTCTCAAGCCTATATATTCTACTCCTTTCCCTCTCATATATATGTGTGAGGCTTTATATGGAGCTTTGGGGAAGTTTAGTCCTAACAAGATTTTATTAATGAGGTGTTGTCAAAACAAGACAAGCTTCTCATGGTCTTACCGAGACTCGTCAAAAGGTCATTGGAAAATGATGTTAAATCAAGGAGGGGAAAGAGAAAAATACACACACTTTTAGATGAGTGGACATGTGCAAATGGCAAAGAGTGATCCCGAGGCACAAAGGAAGTCCTCGTTATCGGATTGCACATGGTTGGAAAATGAGAATGGATCTTTTTAACTTGAAGCCTTGGATGCACTCTTAGAGAACCGGGAGTTCACTTTACGCACATATATATATTTTTTTTCTCTTTCTCATATTTCTCATTCTTTTCTTTCTTTCTTTCTTTCATTATATAAATTTTTTCTTTCTGCACCTTGAAAGTCACGTATATCGCCGAATTTTTTTTCTTTCATCATTATTTCATTATATATATATTTTTTAAAAATACTCCCTTTTTGAACTCTAAAACTGCACCGTACCTACCTCCTCCCCCATGCTTAGACGTTGCTCGTCCTCGAGCAAAGAGGCGAAAAATAAGGTAGGTACCGGAAATATTCTTCCTTGGAGAGATACTTGAAATCTTCAATGTTGGCACCGTCTTGCGATCTTCCTTGAATTGATGATCCATTCTCAACAATAGGTTGTGGTCAAGGAGGTAATCCCAAAAGATGATATTTGGTTTAAGGGTGGATATCCGGCGAAGTTTGTGAGATCTCCGATGCGGGGATACACAATGCACGGATAAGAGGCTAGCAAAAAAGATAGATACGCAAAATGGAATGACCAGCTTCTTAGTCTCGGGCCGCAGAAATCATGGCCTGCAATAACTCACTCAAAAATAAATCTTGTACACTAAGGTTTATGCACTCAAATATATATAAGGCTTTGGATAGGTTGAGCAACACACGGGTGATATTTGTGACAAGGTTAGCGATATTTTTGAGCATAAAAGACATCTTTAATCTATTCATAACTTGAGAGCACATAAAACACTATGGGTCTTTATTTTAATCATAACCTCCGCTGAAAATTAAGCTAGCATTTAAATAAATTCAGATTTGTATTTTTAAGAGAGCACTAGCTTAAACATGCATAAATCAATTACAAAGATGAACAAAGCTGCAATTATAATCATATATCATCATGGCACGAATTTTGTAACTTTTCCAATGATATAATCAAGGTGGTGTCTTTATTAATGATGACATCAAGTTGAAATACATACTGAAAATAAACAAACATGCTTGCTGAAATTTAAATAAAAAACAGAAAATACTACGCAAACACACATAAGCAAAAGCTGAAAATTACGAGAGAAAAAGAAAAGAAAAGAAAACTAAAGTTCCTAAATCTTCTAGTCCTCCGCCGGTGGTTGATGTTGATGATCTTGATAATAATACCCTTGCTCATAATATGATTGGACATTCCCTCCGACGAATTGATTTGGCTACACGAGGTGAAGGCGTCCGAGCTCGAAAGCAATATTTGCGTTTCCTTCACCAAGTTGAGCTGCGTTAGATTGGATGGCTGCGATGTTTTGAGCATTTCTAGCAAGATACCCTCCAATTATGGCCATGCTTTGTTGTGGTTGGGGATGATGAGCGTAGGACTCCGCGAAGTTAGCGTTGGGCACAACATAATTTTGTGGGGGTACCGGTGCACCACCCCCCATGCTTGCTCTTGTGGCCCTCCGTAATAACTTGGCGGAGGAGGGATTCCGCCGAATGGTTGCACATTGGGTTGTGCTCCACTCGCTTGTGCGGAGGATGTTCCCTCCTCTACGATTCTTCCTCTTTTGTTCTTCCTTGCAGGGACAAGGAGTCCCTCTTCCAACCAATCTTCTCTTCCTTCGGTGAAAAGCCTAAGCCTCTCATTGGGAAGGGGTAGGTTCACTATGGCCAACCGATAACCTCCTCTCTCATCTCCACTAATGTATTTGCCTTGCCGCAAATACTCAATGCCGAGAGAGGTACCACGCAAAAGGTGGTCGGGGTTTCTTGCGATCCCCGGCCGCAAGGAAAAGGCCAACATGGAGAGGTAGCACCCCGAACCAATATTACCCGCCCCCGATGTTGCTTCACAACACCAACGGTTGATCATGAGGTAAGAGGGGTCTATTGGCTGCCTGGCGATTAAAGCCGAGTATAGCCAATTCAACTCCGTGTCGGTCACCTTTGTCTCCTTCATCCTCCCCAATGCCCTCTTGCACATCCAAGAATGAAATATCCGGATAATGGGGTTGCGGATGCAATTGCGTTGTTGATGGGCTTCTCCGGAGATCATATTCCAAAATCCCGCCAACATGCCGGGTGGCACGTCAACTTTCTCCGGAGCTCCCTTGTGGAATCCAAGTAGCTCCCTCACGTGCTCGTAGGGAACCACTTGTTGGACTCCCTCCAAACGGAATGACAAGCTTTGCACCCCATCATCATCAACGATGGGTGCAATAGTCATCAAAATTTCCAAGGCGAACCCCAAATGGGTGTCCACCGATACTCCGTTGGAGAACCGCACCCATCCAAGGTGCCCCAACATATAGTATATGTCGGTGCCAAAACCCAAGGTGTAGAGTGCTTGGTCGTCGAACTCGACGTTGGGCACAAGCCTCTTCTCAAGATTGGTGAGCCTATCCTCCTCCTCCGCCGACAAGATGATGAAGCTGTATGAAGAGTATGTCGGGGTGTAAGGAGGTGGCGCGGTGGAGCAAGTCGATCGTCGGGGTGGCGCGGGCTGCTCCTCCGTGTGCCCACGAGGTTCGGTGAACCTCATGGAAGTGCTTCTTGCAGCCCTCATACCACCAAGGAGGAGAGCATCGTTCCTCCTCGGTGGTGCCGTATCCGTCTCCATACTCCGGGAGACTCGGAAACCGAGTGCCTCCTCGAAGACGTGGTTGATGACGGCTTGGACGACGACGAACTCTTCTTCTTGGAGAAGAGACTTGTGGTCTTCTTCCACATGGTTGTTGCACTCTTTTCTTCAACTAAAACTCCGGGTTGCAACCGGTAACTAGGCACTTAAACTCTTTGCTTCGGATGTGGACTTTGAGTGGATTAAGGATGTGGATTTTTTTCTTGAGCTAACAAGCTTGGGAAGGTTGGCTATGTCTACGGAGGTTCCGAGCACACAAACTTGAACACACAAACAAGGGAAGGAGAGGGAAGCTTGCCCGCGAGAAAACGGGAGCCGGGGGCTCCTTAAGTAGGTGAGGCCGGCCGGCCCCGGGGCCTCCCCGGCTCCTCCCCGCCGCGTCTTTCTCCCGAAGACGATCATTTCGCCTCCGCAACTTTCCCCGCCCGCGTGCTCCACGAGTTGCACCGCCCCAACGCTCTCGTCCACTCCTTTTCTTGCATTATTGGTCCTTCCACTTGATGCTTCATGCTTTGGGTCATGTCCATGCTCCCTAGCTCCACTTGCTTCACATGCCACCATGAAATTCCTGCAAAGTTGATGCTTGCTGCCCACCATGCTTGTCCTTTGCATGTGGAATTGGTGAAAGTTGATAAAAGGGAATCCAATGGTGCATGCATGATTAATTCAAACTAGATTGCCTCCATTTGGGTGTGTTTAAGGTTAAGCACTCCTCTAATTCGAAATTTAAAATATTTTTCAGAGCCATGCAAGAGCTCAAACATAATTTTAGAGAAGTTTTTAAACCATTAAAAACAAATGTAAGTCGAAAATATTTTTCGACTACGTCGATTTTGGTCTCACCGGTATAGCTTGCCTTCATCGGTTGAGAGCAAACATTTCCCGGCTTGATCATGGGGGCATAGGTTTAGGTTCTACTTTTGGCTAAATAAGAAAGATTTTGAATAAAACAAAATTAGAATAGGCTTAGAAAAATTCTAATCCTAGAGAAACCAAGGATAAAGATTTTTAAAACCAACCAAAAGCTTTGATTTCTAGGTTCACGCGAGTCCTACCACGTGCTGAATTTTTTTAACACTTGAATATAAATCGTGACTCTACTCGTGTGGTTTTAGCATGAAAAATAAGTCAACCTCAGCACCATAATGAGGGTGAAAGGTTGAGTTAGGTTCTGAAATTATTTGGTTGAGGTTTCTCGAAAAGAAAAGAACCAAACAAGCACATAGGAGGGTTCATGCAAAGGGTTTATGATAAAGCAAACATTCAATCAAGAATTATGTCTCTGATATTGTTCAACCACTTCTAAGTCTAATGTCTTTGCGTAATAAAACTCAAAAACTAAATTATTAAAAATACTCGAAAAACCCGGAATCGGGTTGTCCTCCCGTAGCTTATTCTTGACTCGACAAAACGGGTTGCCTCCCGCCTAGCGCTTCGTTTATAGTCTATAGCTAGACTTCTTCACTTGATCACTCCGATCAATGCTCTTTGCGGGCGTTGCAATCTTGGGTACCCACTTCCGCACCATATTGGGCGCGGGCTTGTCTTTCGGCTTAGTTGGCTTAGTCATTTTTTTGGTCTTCACAGCGGCGCTTCTCTTCCTTTGTCTTGACGGATGCAACACCTTCTTTGATTTTCGTTACGTTCATTTTTTTCGGCTCCTTCTTCTTTTTCAGCCCCTCCGTTTGTTTTGGTTCTCCCTTCACTCCAATCATGTTGCATGCCTAAATCCTTGGACGGAACTTGAAGGAACTCCTTTCTCCGTTGATATCGAACATGATCTCCCCCTTGCCAACATCAATAGTAGCTCCCACGGTCTTGAGGAACGGCCTCCCTAGGATGAGCGGCGGCTTATCCCTCTCTCCCATCTCGAGCACAACGAAGTCGACGGGGACGAAGTGGTGTCCAATCTTCACGGGTACATCTTCGGCAATGCCTAAGGGATAGCGAATGGAGTTGTCTCCCAACTCCAAACATATTCCCGTAGGCTCCATTGGTAGGCGTAGCTTCTCGAACACATCCCTCGGCATGACGCTTACACTAGCTCCAAGGTCACATAACGCCTTCTCGAAGTTGAAAGAACCAACTGAACATAGAATTGTGGGGCACCCGGGGTCTTTTTGCTTCTCCAGCCCATTAGCAATAGCTGCACTACACTCCTCGGACATCTTGACATGATCTACCCCGAGTGTTGCTATCTCATATTTATTTGCAAGTATGTCTTTAAAGTAACGAGAATATGTAGGTACTTGTAGGGCATCTAGTAATGGCATGTTGATGCTAAGTCTACGCACAACTTCCACAAACTTCTCAAAGTGGTTGTCAAGTTTACCTCGGAAGTAGCGTGGCTTGAGTTGCGGTATCCTCGTGTCATCCTCCGGCATCTCAAATTCGGGTTCCTCGGTGACGATCCCCGTAACCTTCTCTTTAGCAGCTCCTTCCACCTCGGTGGATGGTTTAAGCTTCCTTGCTCCCGCGGAACGTTCCGGATCTTCGGTCTCCTTCCCCGAACGTGTTTGAATGGCCTTCGCCGATTCGGGACATTTGGGTTGTCCCGAAGCTTCCCTTCATCATTAGTGAGGCGCCCCCGCAAGTTGTCCCACTTGCGTCTCGAGCATCTTCATCATGTTGAGCACTTGATGATTGGAACTTCCGACCTCCGTCACTTTGCTATCGATGTTCTCTAACACCTTGTCTATGGTCTTGAACTTGGTGACGGTGTCCTTGTTGATCTTAGCTTGCTCATCCATGAACTCCTTCAATTGTATACGAAGCGGAACCGCGTTAGGAATAGATGAGCTTGCATTAAATTGAGGCCTACCTTGCCCGTAGCGGAAGTTCGGCAATTCTCCCTTCCTCATGTAGTCGAGCACTTTGGCTTCCTCCGGACAATCTTTGCGGACATGGCCATACTCTCCACATTCTTCGCATGTGGACCTTGCTTCGGCGGCCTTCAAGTCTTGAGCCTCTTTCTTTTCCATCTCCATCTTCTCCAACCTCCTCATGAGCGAGTCGATCTTGCCTTCAAGTATGTTCTCCTTCTCCACTTGCAAGACTCCTTTGACGTTCCCCGTGGGTTGAACCGGATGTAGGCGCCCGGACAACGCCCACGTGTCATTATCTCCGCGACCTTCTTGAATAGCGTGAAAGCTTCCGTCGGTGTAAGCTCGATGATAGATCCTCCCCGCCGATGCATCGATGATCGTCCTTGACGCCATGGTGAGTCCTTGATAGAACTTTTGCACGAGGTCTTCTTTCGGGAACTTGTGATGTGGAACCGCCCGGTGTACTCGTTGAAGCGCTCGAATGCCTCCGAGATAGTTTCCGTAGGATATTGAACAAAGGTGGCAATCTTATTACGCAAACTTTGAGTTTTACCCGGTGAGTAGTATTCCTTCATGAAAGCCTTCATCAACGTGTTCCAATTTTGCACCGTCTCCGCCGGTTGAGAGTGGAACCATTGCAAAGCCTTCCCGAGTAGTGAGAACGGAAAAAGCCTTGCCCTCATTTGGTCTTGAGTCACCCCATCCATGTTGAAAGTCTGACATAGTTGAATGAATGCTTGGAGGTGAAGGTTCGGATCCTCTTTTCCGGTGAAGGGTGAATGTTGCACCATGCGGATGGTTGAGGTCTTGATCTCGAACGGTCTTCCGATCTCCTCAAGGTTCAAGATTGGTAGGCCGATGATGTCTGGGGTGCATAGCTCCCCAATCTTGCATTCTTGCGGTGGTTGGTCACCCATTGGTGGAAGTCGATTCTCCCGCGGACTTTGAGGTGGTGAATTCTCCGGAGATTCCTGCGATCCTTTGTCTTCCGACTCCGAATCTACAAAATCCAAATTTTTTAGCTTGATGTGCTTCGCGTCTCCTTAGCCTCGTAAAGTTTTTCTTCGGATCATCCACAAAATTATTGGGTTTGTTGGAGAGGTAGCCGTCCATCTCCTCGTTAGGGTTAGCAATAAACAAAGTATGCAAAAAAAATAGAAAGTAAAAACAAATCTATAAAAACTAGAGTTAGACAAACTAGATTAGATGTATTTTGAGGATGATCAAAATTTAGTAGATGCAAAAATAAAAACAAAAAGAAAACTGAAAATTACAAAAAGGCAATAAAAAATCAAATCTTGATCACTTGTTCCCCGGCAACGGCGCCCAGAAAAGGGGCTTGTTGACGGTTAATAATTGTATCAAAGTTCGTTTGTGACTTGCAAGCGTACAAGTCTCCCGTCGTAGTCAAGGGACCCTTCTTCCCTCGAGTGGTGAACCCAAGGTATCGAATCCGTGGAACAAATGTGTGACGCAAAACTTAATCTATTAAAGCCAAGTAACTCCAATCTTCGATAAAACCCTAATGCATCTAAGTAAAAGACATGAAACGAATCTAATCTACTAAAGACCGGAGAAAACAAAGTAAGATTGGGTAGATAAACCGATCTAGAGGGATCGGGGTAAGCCTTTTGTTGAAGTTCCAAGCAAGAGAAGAAGTAGCAAATCGAATCTTAATAGAAGCCTCTTTAAATCGTGGTTTCCCGTCCAAATCCGAAAACATCCGCCTTTCGAGACCCCCCCGTTCGTCACAACGTATCCCTATTCATGCGGGGAGCTTAGGGCGAGTCAAAAGACAAGTCGAGATTCTTTTGGAAGATCCGGCGTGTACCTCTAGCCACCGCGGCTACAAGAACACCCTATGTAATCTATCGCGCGAATAGAATTGGAATAAGCAAAGCCGATCGAAAAACGAAATCTTCGAGGAAACACTTGATCGCTAGGAAAAGATTCAACTTGATAATTCAACTATGACAATGATACATACACAAGATCACCACCGGATCCTTCCTTGATCTTGCTTCTAGCTCCCGGAACTCCGACGTGGTCTTCCGTGCAAGGTTCCCACGTCGGCTAGGGGAACCCTAGTCAACTAGCTCGACCCTCTCCTCTCCGAGATGGTGTCCCTCTCTTCTCTCGCTCCTCGGCGGCCGAAGACGAAATCTTCTTCCGGGAGGCTCTCGGTCGGGGGGGCTATAAATAGCCCGATTGGCGGCTAGGGCAAAGGAGAGGGTGTTTGGTCCCTAAATGGGCCGGGCCGACCGGCCGGGCCGGCCGGCCCGAGCCCATTTAGGCCCGGCCCCCGAGGGCTCCTTCGCCCCCAGTCGGTTCCCTTGCTTCCCGGATGTTTCCCCCTTCTCGCATGTAGGTCCATGTCGTCGGTTTCTCTCCGAATTGGACTCAACTCCTTGTCTTGCAAGATTCGAGCACTTTTCCGGTCGGTCCCCCGGAGTCCGTCGTCTTCTCGGATCAAGTCCCCGCTTCTTGGAGTTAAGTTTGCTTCATTGCATGACTTGTACGGGGCTTCAAGGTCTTGTCATGAGGTGCTTGATGAACTTATCCCGAAAGTCTTGCATTCAACACTAAAACCCCGCAAAAACATTAAACTCCAAAACCGACATGCACACGTGAACTTGTTATACCACGGGGGTTAGTACCAATGGATAAGGTATAAAACTCATGCCAACACCGAAGGTAAACTCATGGCTAGGTTGACGGATTTTCACCGTCAACGCATTGCTAGATTAAAGAACTCAGTAAGTGAAAGTGAAACTCATACTTGTTCAAATGAACTCCAGCATCTCTCACAAGCTGATGAACTACATGTCAAACTTAGAATTCTTGCAGCTAACTTTCTAAGGTTTGGTGCACTACTTCCATGGTTCAGCCACCATTTAGCTACGGTAAAAAAGTGACAATGTAAATTAGGATCAAATCAATGATTCATTGCTCTTGTTTTATAAATTAGGAGTTTAGGACAATGCAATATAATAGATAAATCATTTTTTCATACCTGGATCAAAATTGATATTTTTCCACTGCCTTCTAGCCATTTCTTTGCCAAATGATCCTTCAGCATCCTGAAACACTTGCAGCTCTTCAATAATCTTGTCTTGAGTCTCTTCATTTGGAACAAGCTTGGTAATGCAATTGATTACAGCATCTCTAAATGTTTCATCCTCCTCTATAGCCAACTTGTTTTGATAGTAATAGAAAGGGTTCAGGTAGTAACCAGCCCTATGCAAAGGTGTCTTCAGCTTGCTGTCCCATCTTTTGTCAATGATGTGAAAACATCCTCAAACTTGCTCCTATCATTGCTGAACCTCCTAGATATCTCAATCTTAGCTTGATAACCATACAAGAAACCCATGGCTGGAACATCACTGTCCATTCTCCTCAACAACATAGCTAGTGGCTCAAAGAAATTAACAGCAGTCTCAACTCCTTTCCAAAAAGTTTCAGATTTGACAACATTGTTTGCTTTTTTCCCTTTGGCACTTTTTAGGTAACCGAGTTCATTGAGCTCATCATCCCTAAAAAGCCTCTGCAACTCCTTCTTGTTTTCTAGCAAGCTCTTTAAGTTGAGATAAGCTGTTGCAAACCTTGTAACACCACATCTTACCAAATCTTTAGAAAGAAACTTTCTCATCAGGTTCAAAACTCTAGTATGGGCATACAGAAAAACAGTCAAGCACTTTGCTTTGCTGATTGTTGCTGCAACTCTTGGCATTTTCCTATATCTTCCAACATTAAATCAATGGTATGGGCAGCACAACCATTCCAAAAAATAGAGGGATGCTTTGCTTTCAACAAACTTGATGCTGCCTCATTAGGTCTTGCATTGTCGAGCTTACTACTTGCACTACATTTTGCACCCCTATCTCCTCAATACATCTATCAACCAATTCAAAAATATACTTGCCATCCTTCTTAACAAAAGAGCAATCCACCGAATCAAGAAAGCAAACACCATATGCATTGTGAACTACTAAATTCATAACACCTCTACCTCTCTTGTCCGTCCAAGCATCTCGTCATAACCGTGCATCCATGTAGCTCCCAAGACTCTTTGTGGGACTTCAATGTCTCCCGCACCTTTCTCTTCCTTTTTTTGTAAGAACTTTCCACTCATCTCATTTGGAGTTGCCCCTCTCAAGTTCCTGCCAAAGTCTCCAACTGCCTCAAGCATAAGATCAAAGCTAGGAAGTGTTACTGTGTTGTGTGAGATACCTGCTTCATAAAAAAATTGGCATATGTACTTACATGCTCTGTCCCTTTTCTCTTCTCTTTTTTCAGTTGATAGCTTGGATTGGACCTTTTCAGCTAGACTAGATTTGCCCTTCCTTGCAGCCACTACTTCTTCTGGTGTTACAGTACTTATCCATAGGACCACCTGAAGAAGCACTTTTTTCTCACTTTTTTCAGCACAATAATAGAGTTGCCTTCTTCATCACTCTGTTCATCTCCTTCAGAATGACTCAAATTAACTGCAGCTCTATCCTCTTCTTTCTCCCTAGTCTTCCTTTGCTTCTCATCTGACTTCTTTGTGAGCAAATTAAGTACTTCTTCTAGCACTTCAGATGGCACATTATGTCGTATGGACCTCCCTGGGCCCACTACCTCGGTGCGTACCAGGACCGACTACTCGGTGGGCCCCTGGGACTACCCGGCTTGCGCTGCACGGCACCTGATGGCGTGAAGCACAAGGACTACAGAGGAGAAGTACTCGGTTAGGAAGCTGTACATGTCCCACACTGTATGGAAGACTCCTAGACGTACTCGACTAGTACTCTCTCCCTACTCCGACTTGTAACCCTGCCCCCCGGACTATATAAGGCGAGGCAGGGACCCCTCTCTCCTCATCTCATCTCACGGCGTACAATTGCATCATCTTGTAATCGTACCCAATCAATCCAGAGCTACGCAGCATACAGGACGTAGGGTATTACGCACCTCGCGGCCCGAACCTGTCTAAATTGTGTGCCACGTGTCTCTTCCTTCGAGTTACCGATCTCGGTGAGGCCACATTCATCTACTTCGGGTACTCCCCTTAGTAGGTTGCCGGTCTAAAACACCGACAGCTGGCGCGCCAGGTAGGGGAAGCCGCCCGAGATCACATGGCGAACTCGACGGCTCCTGTCTACTTCAAGCCAACCGTCGCCTTCAACCGCGGCGACACCTTCGTTTTCAGCGCTTGGGTCTGCACTGCTGACGGCGCGGGGTCCTTCCACTGCCGCCTCACCATGCCGCCTAACCCGGAGACCGGCTTCGTGACGCTTCCTGAAGTTGTCACAGGCGAACTCGCCGGCAAGGAAATTTCGCTCTTCAACCATCACACCGACTTCGAGCTCGAGTTCGCTTCCAACTCGAACTCGACGTCTCCATGGGCTATCGCATGCGAGCCGGGCCGCTCGCCCATCGCATGTGGTCCCCCCATCCCGCGAGCGCTCCACGCGTGGCCCCCGCAACCCCCGGGGCCCGCACGGGGCTCCCTCCTCGCGCCGGCCGGCAAGGAGCCCGTACCCGAGTACAACTCGGACTCCGACACCGCCCCCCGCCACGCTTCGACTCCAACCCCCTCTCCGGTTCTACTCGGATTCCACATACGAGTTCGACTTCGGGTCGGACCCGCGAGGATCCCGAGTCCGAGGACAACTCTATTGAGCATCCCTTATCAGGGCCGGCCTCTGGGCTGGTTATAACATCCACGCCGCCGAAGATTCGTCTACGGCCGACCGCAAGCCCGCGGACACCGATAAGTGGAGACTCACGCTACGCCGCCTACATCGACTCGCTCCCGTTCCAGGAGGGAACACCACTTGCCCGGCCGACTCGAACACCCCCAACCGAGGTGGCGAGCTGCGAGTCCGGCCCTTGGCACCCACCGATCGCCAAGTCTTCATGGCCGCCGCGACACCCCCGACCATCCGGGATGGCTACGGACAAGTACCTTGAAGACATCTCCGCGGACGAGCCGTCGCGCGACGCACCCGCGGACGAGACCGCCGCCAACAGGGACGCTCGACGTGAGCGTAACAGGAAGCGCAACGAACAGCGCCGGTGGCTCAGAGACAACCTCCCCATCCGCAACCTTGCGGAAGCTCTCGAAGCAGTCGAGAGCAGAGTACACACTACCCCTGAGCAATGCCTTATGTCGATCACAGTGATCGCACGCCAGGCTCAGGGTATACGCGCTGGAGAAGTCATCGCCAAGCTCGCTGAAGACGCCTACTTCATGAGGGTCGACAACAGGGTTAACCAGCCTCCTCCCGCCAGGAACCGCGACAACGAAGCTACAAGTCGCAGCCGCCGACCTCGGCCGCAACCGTACTCGGAGCCGAGCTCCCGCCTCGGCCCCAACCATACTCGCGCGAACGTCGGCGGACCCTCGCGGGGTGGCAACAAGAATCGCGAGGTCGTCCCTCACCGTGCTCCCGCCGGCGGCGGCGGCGACGACGACGGAAGCTGCAACCACGGAGCCATCAGGAGGGCCGACGGCGGCGGCAACTGCGGCGGTCGAGACCACGCGAACAACCACGCCTCTGGTGCCTCACAGGGCGGCTACGACACCCGCCAGAAGATTGAGGAGCTGCGGCGGAAGAAGTCAACCACGGCAGGCGACAACGACGGCTTCCCCGCCTTCTCACCTCGACTTCGCAACTTGCTCCTCCCCGAAAAGTTCAAGCCTTTGAGGATCACCAAGTACGACGCGACAGACCCCATCCGGTGGCTCGGTGCTACGCCCTCTCCATCGAGAACGCCGGCGGCAACAACGACACCAAGTGCCTCTACTTTCCCTTCGCTCGGACCAAGCTCCACTCACATGGCTCGAGTCGCCGGACAAGCACTCGTTCGACAAGTGGGACCAGTCCGAAGGAGCAATTCACCGAAGAACTTCGGCGGCGCCATGGGCCGATCGGGTACTTGCATGGACCGGCTATGGTCAAGCAGAACAAGGCGAGACCCTCCGCAAGTACATGCGCCGCTTCTTCGACAAGCGCGCTACCGTAGTCGACGTCACCGACAAGGAGGTCATCGACCTCTTCCAAGACGGCCTCTACCATCGCCGCACCTTTGAAGACTTTGGTCGTCGCCGCCCCAAGTCCATCCCCCACCTCAAGGACATGATTACGTCCTGGGCGGATGAAGAAGACAAGGCCAATGCCGCCAATGCCAAGTACGACGCCATCCGTGGCAAGAACAAGCAGAACACGGGCGGCGGCAGCGGCAACAACGGAACCAAGGCGGTAGCAACAACAACAACTACTCGGGTCCCAACCGCAAGCGCAAGCCGTACAACACCGTCGCGGCTATCCGGCGTCCCGCGAAGGAGAACTCGAAGAAGAACTCCGGCGGCTTCAAAGACTTGCTGAAGGAGAAGTGCCCGTGGCATCTGGATGGCAACCACACTACCGAGCAGTGCTACCAACTCAGGCGAGCACTCAAGAGTACTCCAGAGCCACCGCACCCTCACGACAAGAAAGGCAAGAAGAAGGACGACGGAGACAACAACGACTTCCAGGAACCCGACAAGACTGTCAACGTCCTCTTCGGCGGACTACCTAGCAGGCGGGAGCAAAAGGCTACCCGTCGAGAAGTCATGAGCATTGAACCAGCGGTCCCAACCCATCTCAGGTAGTCGGAGGTACCCATTACCTTCTCCCGCTCGGATCAATGGACCAGTTTCTCTGAACCAGGGCGGTTCCCTCTCGTCCTGAAGCCGGTGGTTGCGGGCTCCAAGCTCAACAAGGTCCTTATCGACGGTGGAAGCGGGCTCAATGTCCTTTTCACCAAAACCTTGAAGAAGATGAAGCTCGACATCACCCACATGCTCACCAAGAGCAACACGCCCTTCTACGGCATCGTCCCCGGCAACGTGGCTATCCCACCGGGCCTCGGTGGTCCCGCCGCTACCTTCGGGGAATCTCGGGACAACTACCGTACCGAGTACATCAAGTTCGAGGTCGCGGACTTCGAAACATCCTACCATGCCATCCTCGGCAGACTGGCCATCGCCAAGTTCGTGGCGGTGCCTCACTACACCTACTTGGTGCTCAAGATGCCAAGCCCAGCAGGAGTACTCTCTCCAAGGGGACTTGAAGATCTCGCACGACTGCGACACCGAAGCCGTGGAGATCGCCTCTACAAATCAAGTACCCAACGCGATGATGGAGGTCGACGCCGCGTCGAAGAAGCTTGCTACAAGTGAACTCGACAACCCTGAGAAGTCTGACAAAGGCAACAAGCCTCAACCAGCTGAGGAGGTCCTAGTCAAGACGATCGACCTCGGGACAGGCGACAGCAGCAAGACCACCACCATCGGGGCCGGCCTCGACCCCAAATAGGAAGACGCGCTCATCAACTTCCTTCGGGCTAACCGCGACATCTTCGCGTGGAAGCCAGCGGACATGCCAGGAGTGCCCAGGGAGTTGATTGAGCACTGCCTCAACATCGATCCTAACGACACCCCCAAGCGACAACACCTCCGACGCTTCGCCGACGACAGACGGGATGCCATCAAGAAGGAACTCGCCGAACTACTCGCGGCTGGCTTCAACAGAGAAGTCTTCCATCCTGAGTGGCTCGCCAACCCCGTCCTCGTCCGCAAGAAGAACTCAAACGAGTGGAGGATGTGCGTCGACTACACCGACCTCAACAAGCACTGCTCCAAGGACCCCTTCAAAGTTGCCGCGGATTGACCAAGTCATCGACTCCACGGCGGGTCGCGACCGCTCGCTTCCTCGACCGCTACTCCGGGTACCACCGGATCGCGGTCAAGGAAGAAGACCAGAGAAGACCGCGTTCATCACCCCGTTTGGCGCGTACTCGCTATACGACCATGTCTTTCGGGTTGAAGAACGCCGGCGCTACCTATCAACGAGCTATCCGGTGCCCGCTTCAAGAAGCAGCTCAACAAGAACGTCGAAGCCTACGTGGATGGCGTGGTCGTCAAGACCAGAAACTCCAGTACCCTCATCGACGACCTTGAAGAGACTTTCGCATCCTTGCGCGAGTACCACTGTAAGCTCAACCCGAACAAGTGCGTCTTCGGCGTACCTTTGGGCAAACTACTCGGCTTCATCATCAGCCATCGCGGCATCGAAGCCAACCCCGAGAAGATCTCCGCCATCACCAGCATGAAAGCTCCTACGTGCATCAAGGACGTCCAGAAGCTGACCGGGTGCATGGCGGCCTTGAACAGATTCATCTCGAAGCTTGGAGAACGGGGGCTCCCCTTCTTCAAACTACTCAAGCACCAAGAGAAGTTCGTGTGGACTCCAGAGGCGGACAAAGCCCTTGCTCAGCTCAAGGACTTCCTATCGAAGCCACCGTCCTCACGGCTCCTCGCAAAGGTGAGCAAGCCATCGCTCTACCTCGCCGCGACTACTCATGTGGTCGCATCGCCATCGTTGTCGAGCGGCAGGAAGACGGCCACGCCTATCCGGGCCGGGCGCCCGGCCTACTTCGTCGGCGAGGTCCTCGCGTAGTCCAAGGCACGCTATCGGGCCGGTGCGTGCTTCCGTACGCGAGACTCATCACCTCGCAGAAGCTACGACACTACTTCCAAAAGTACTCGATCTCCGTCGTCACCGACTACCCGCTCGGTGACATCCTGCGGAACCAAGATGCTACTGGAAGAATCTCCAAATGGGCAGTCGAGCTCGGCACCCTCACCATCGACTTCAAGCCACGCACAGCCATCAAGTCGCAGGTGCTAGTCGACTTCATGGCGGAGTGGCGGGAGAACCAGCTACCTACTCCAACCGTGCGACCAGAGCATTGGGTTATGTACTTCGACGGCTCACTCAACCTCGAGGGCGCGAGTGCGGGGTACTCCCGATCTCTCCAACGGGCGAACAACTAAAGTACGTCCCGCATCTTTTGGAAGGTCTCAAACAACGAAGCCGAGTACGAAGCTCTCCTACACGGGCTCCGCCTCGCGGCTTCACTTGGCATCAAGCGGCTACTAGTCTACGGCGACTCCGCGGTGGTCATCAACCAAGTCAACAAGTCCCGGGACCGCAACAAGGAGAACATGGACGCCATCGCCTAGAAGTCCGCAAGCTCGAGAACAAGTTCTACCATCTCGAGTTCCACCACATCGTCCGCGACAACAACGTTGCAGCGGACGTCCTGTCGAAGCTCGGTTCTACCCGCGCTCAAGTACCAGCGGGTGTCTTCGTCCACGAGCTTCACGCGCCATCCATCCCGGAGCTGGCGCCACCGATCACCGTCCCAGCGCATCCGCCCGCTGGCCAGGAGGTCATGATGATCGATGTGGACTGGAGGCAGCCCTTCATCGACTACCTCAGCGAGCAGAAGGTTCCCTTAGACAAGAACTTGGCTGAGCAGCTCATCCGTCGCGCCAAGTCCTACGTCCTCGTTGGAGACAAGCTTTACAAGTGGGGCGCATCTTCCAGAGTACTCATGAAGTGCGTCCCCAGACAAGAAGGTAAGGACATCTTGGAGGAGATCCACAAGGGCGTCTGCGGCAACCACGCGTCCTCTCGTACGCTGGTCAGCAAGGCCTTCCGGCGAGCCTTCTACTGGCCCAGAGCTCTGGGCGATGCCGAAGAACTCGTCCGAAGGTGCCAAGGATGTCAATACTTCACCAAGCAGCAACACCTCCCAGCCTACAAGCTAGTCACCATACCGCCAACCTGGCCCTTCGCTTGTTGGGGGCTCGACATGATTGGGCCACTACCCACTGCGCCAGGTGGTTTCAACAGAGTATTGGTGGCCATCGACAAGTTCACCAAGTGGATCGAGGTCAAGCCTGTCACATGCCCCAAGGCCGACGAGTACTCGACTTCCCGGATGAACTCGTGCATCGCTACGGACTACCCCACCGCATCATCACAGACCTGGGCTCCAACTTCAACAACCACCAGTTCTGGGAGTACTGCGAGAATAGCGGGATCAACGTCCGATATGTCTCATTTGCCCATCCTCGGGCCAACGAACAAGTCGAGCGCACCAACGGGATGGTGCTCGACGCTCTCAAGAAGCGGCTACACGACGCTGCTAATTCAAAAGGAGGCAAGTGGATCAAGGAACTACCCAACGCACTCTGGGGGCTACGTACTCAGCCTTCCAAGCCAAGGGGGCAATCCCCTTACTTCCTGGTCTACGGCTCCGAAGCAATTCTCCCTGCTGATGTCATATGGAACTCACACGTAGTGGAGCACTACGACGAAGGCGTCTCTGAAGACAGCAGAGGAGTCAAAATCGATGGACTCGAAGAAGCTCGCTGCGCTGCCCTCGTCTAATCAGCAAGGTACCTGGAGGGTATCCGACGCTACCACGACCGCAACGTCAAGGAACGCTCCTTCAATGTTGGCGATCTCGTCCTCTGTCGTATCCAGAACACAAAAGGACTACACAAGCTCAGCTCCCCCTGGGAAGGCCCCTTCACCGTGGCAAAGGTGACCGGGCCGGGCTCCTACCGCCTCCAGACACTTGAAGGCGAAGATGTCAACAACTCGTGGAACGTCGACCAGCTCTGTCGGTTCTACGCCTAAGTCTACACGACTACCCTGGGGGCTCAAGTCTACTCGACTACATCAAGACCCCTCCGCCGTAAGCGGCCTCCGGGTCCTGGCTCCAGTCTCCGGACTACCCCTCCGCTGTAAGCAGCCTCCGGTGTCGGGCATACACCCCGGGTACTCATGCAAGGAAGGAGGAAGAGTAGAAGACGGACTCCTACTAGAATTCCCCTGTAATCCTACTAGGACTCGTTCCATGTAATCCTACTAGGACTCTTGCCTTGTAACCGACTAGGAACCCGCCCCCTGGACTATATAAAGGAGGACCGGGTACCTAGCCGGACACCTGATCTCAACCCAACACCAAGCGCAGGGCGCCATACTTGATCCCCCAAACAGGACGTAGGGTTCGCCACCTTGGCGACCCGAACCTGTATAAATCTTGTGTCCCGTGTCTTGCACGTACCTTCGAGTTCTCGGTCTCCCGATCACGATCCCCACCGCACAATCTACTACCTCGGGTACCCCCTTGGTAGGTTTGCCGGTCTAAAACACCGACAGCTGGCGCGCCAGGTAGGGGTGATCATCACCACCGAACGAATTCGAAGGACCTCGGATCAGCAAAATCAATCTATGCGGCCATCAGCGCAAGGGACGGTCAAGCACTCTGTTCACAACTCGTTGATACGGCATACTACTACGAAGTCCGATCGGCAGAATACTCCACGGGTGCAAGACCGCCGCAAAATCAATTTCGTGTCACCTGTTAAGGGTCGCACGAGATCAATACGGATTACGAGTTACCCGTCCAAGCTCAATTCAGCAACTCTTCTTCACGTCGAAATCAAGACGGAATTGATTCCATAGCCGTGAAGACGCTACCTGCCAAGAGTCTGCGTACGTATTCAAACCGGAGTGCAACCACAAGTTTTCCAACAGAGGACAACTCTGAGTCAGGGCGGGCTGTGCAAATCCAGCAAATCACGTCAGAAGCATGGAGCACTCTCACTAATTTGCGAGTGCAAAACCAAATTTTGGAGTATTGTGCTATGCACACACCGAGGCCTACCCACAAGACTCCAAGATCTTTGCTCAACGTACACACCTCATGTACATGAGCAGGGTGACTACTCGTCTCCGGCCGCACGCACTCTACGTCGACCTCGCCGTGCGCCGCAACTACTCGTCTCCGGCTGCACGCGCTCTACGTCAACCTTGCTGTGCGCCTCGACTACTCATCTCCGGCTGCACGCGCTCTACGTCAACCTTGCCGTGCGCCACGACTACTCGTCACTCGGTCGCACCGGCTGCAGCGATCTACCTCGCCTATGTCGCGCGTCCGGGTGCCTCGGCACGTCGCGCAGGCTCGTCGTCGACTACTTCGTCTTCGCCGCGCGTCCCGGTGCCTCGGCACATCGCGGGGCTCGTCACGTGGCTCGTCGCGCCGCTCGTCGTCGACTACTAAGCCTCGCGCAGCTCGTCGTCGACTACTTCACCTCCGCCGCGCGTCCGGGTGCCTCGGCACGTCGCGGGGCTCGTCACACGGCTCGTCGCGCCGCTCGTGGTCGACTACTTCGGGCTCGTTGTCGACTACTTCACCTACGCCGCACGTCCGGGTGCCTTGGCACGTCGCGCGGCCCGTCACGGGGTTCGTCGTCAACTACTCCGCGTGCCGCAACTTTCTCTTGCGGCCACACTGGCTCTACTTCAGCCACGCTGTGCGTCGCGACTACTTGTCTCGCGGCAACACTGGCTCTACTTCGAGTACGCCGCACGCCGCCACGACGTCGTCTTCCGGTCGCATCGCGTTGACCATTCATCTCGACTAGTTTTCCAAACTAGTCGAGAACGGCAGTCACACCCCCAACAACTAGTCGAATCAACTCGACTAGTCGACTTCAACAACAACCGTCGCGGCTCCATCGCCGATCGCCACGGCTTCATCAACAAGTTCCGCCGTGCAAACAACGGCTAAGTCATTTATTTAAATGATTACTGTTCTCCCGGCTTGTTCTCCTCATCATGTAGGACTACTTGCCGACTACTCATTTGTGTATGCTTCTCGGCGGGTTTTCACGGGAGCTACACTCTGTTGACTACTCTTGGGGCATATCAATCAAGTCGCCACGAGTCTACTTCATCAACTCGAGGGCTATCCCTAGGAGGCAGTTTCTAAAGTCCGCTACGCGTGGCAATCTAAAGTCGACTTCCACAGTCGCATTCTATTGTCCGCTCCGTGCGGCAACTTAAAGTCGACTCCGATCGCATCTTTGCCTGCTTCGATGGCATACTACGTGTGTAAGCTTCGATGGAACCTAGCTGTAAGCGGCCCTCGGGTCCTGGCGACGATGGAACCTAGCTACACGTGGTCTTCATGCTCTGTTCCATGGGTCCAAGTACCATAAGTACTCGCGCTCCGTACCTTGGGTCTGAAATCCATGGCCCGAGTACGCAGGTCGACTCCGGTCGCACCTTCAAGTCCACTGCAGTGGCAACCATACCTTGGGTCTGAAATCCATGGCCTAGGTACACAAGTCGACTCCGGTCGCACCCTCAAGCCGACTCAGGTCGCACCCTCAAGCCTGCTCTGGCGGCAATCGTACCTTGGGTCTGAAATCCATGGCTCAGGTACTCAAGCCCACTCCGGTGGCACAAGTCGACGCTAACGGTCGCACCCAAGCCCACTCCGGTGGCACAAGTCGACGCAAACGGTCGCATCCAAGCCCACTCTGGTGGCACAAGCTGACTTTGGTCGCAATCTTAAGCCCGCTCCAGCGGCAAAACTACTCGTTTTCTCTGATTTTTCATTCTCTTTTGCTTTCCGGAAAGTGCTTTTCGTTTTTTGCATATTAAAGTCCGCTCTACGCGGCAACCTAAAGTCGACTTCCAAAGTCGCATTTCAAAAGTCCGCTCTGCGCGGCGCAAAGTCGACTACTGCAGTCGCATCTAAAGTCCGCTCCGTGCGGCACAAAGTTGACTTCTTCAGTCGCAACTCAAAGTCCGCTCCACGCGGCATCTTAAAGTCGATTTCTAAAGTCGCATATCAAAGTCCGCTCCGCGTGGCACAAAGTCGACTTCGGTTTTTAAGTCGCATATCAAAGTCCGCTCCGCGTGGCACAAAGTCGACTTCGGATTTCAAGTCGCATCTCAAAGTCCGCTCCGCGCGGCACAAAGTTGACTTCGGTTTTTAAGTCGCATTCTAAAGTCCGCTCCGCCGGCATCTAAAGTCGACTTCGGTCGCAAATAAAGTCTGCTCTGACGTCATGACTACTTCTCAAGCTCCACAGCTCGATGCCAAACTGCTACTTGGAATCTCTCCAGCTCGGGGGCTGCACTCGACATACTACTCGAAGATAACTTCAGCATGCTTTGCTCGCTCTCAAGCTCGGGGGCTCCTCACCAATCACTACTCGACGTGGCTCATATGGATCTCTTATCTCCGGGGCTACACGCTACAAGAGTACTTGGATGATGGCTTTTGCGATCACTGAAGACCCTTGGATTGATTACCTAATCATTTCAAGGCTCGGGGGCTACTATGCTACACCCATCGTTCAATTTTTTCAAGACAAGATTCGGAATCAAGATTGACCCTCAGCTAGAGTCTGCAACTCAACCTAAGGCTCGGGGGCTACTCCATATGGAGTGCGATTTTGCAATCGCACTTCCATATAAATCTCGACTTCAAGACTGATGAGCTGGACCACCTTCCAGCCTCGCGGCAGTTCAAGTACTATTGAAGGCTTCTCCAAGCAGTACTCGAGGACGCTCAAGAACTACTCGAAGAGGCCTCAAGACTACTCGAACTACTACTCTCGACTCCAATGTGCTCGGGGGCTTGTCGGGCATACACCCCGGGTACTCATGCAAGGAAGGAGGAAGAGTAGAAGACGGACTCCTACTAGAATTCCCCTGTAATCCTACTAGGACTCGTTCTGTGTAATCCTACTAGGACTCTTGCCTTGTAACTGACTAGGAACCCGCCCCTTGGACTATATAAAGGAGGACCGGGTACCTAGCCGGGCACCTGATCTCAACCCAACACCAAGCGCAGGGCGCCATACTTGATCCCCCAAACAGGACGTAGGGTTCGCCACCTTGGCGACCCGAACCTGTATAAATCTTGTGTCCCGTGTCTTGCGCATACCTTCGAGTTCTCGGTCTCCCGATCACGATCCCCACTGCATAATCTACTACCTCGGGTACCCCCTTGGTAGGTTTGCCGGTCTAAAACACCGACATCCGGGTCCAGGCACTAGTCTCCGGACTACTCTCTCCAGAATCCAGCCCATGCGGCTACCTACGGATCCTGGGCTGCGACGAGCGACAAGGACTCTAGTAGTAGTCTACTGAGAGACCATGTACTCCTAGATCCAGCCTACACGGCTACTTACGGATCTACTGCTGTAAGCGGCTACTCGCCCTAGCATCACTTAGCCGTAGGCGGCCTCCGGGTCCTGGCGACTACTCTGTAACTACAGCCCTGTCCATCCAGGTGTACTTCTTCAGTAATAAAGTTTGATCGTTCATCAACTTCTTTACTGTCTACTTCCCTCAACGGGACTACTGTCGAGTACGACTACTCGCGACAACTCCTCGATGGGACTCCGCACTCTGAGATCGCGACTACGAGTACTCATTGATGGAACTTCTCTTCATTAATACTTAAACAATTTCATTACAATTGTTTTTGTACATCTATTGCTACAAGCTAACTATTACAGGACTACTGGAGATTAAGCTTATCGGCTACTTGCTTCCCAATGGGCGCCATCTGCTCCAGCAGCTTCGCATACTGCTCGTCTGCACAGTTCGCGGCTAGCCCGCCAGCGACTACATCCACAGGCGCCTTCGGGAAGTAGGACTTCATGAAGGCCAGCACCTGGTTCGAGATCGACTTCGCCTGATGCTTCACGTAGGCCGCCAGCCGGCTGGGGGCTTCCTTCAGTCGATCCACGAGCGGTGCTATCTTGGGGCCGCCAGGATGAGGCACCAAGAGTCTTGCGATAGGAAGCGCGGCTTCTTCAAGCTCCTTCACCGGGCCCTCGCCGCCTCGCGATCCTCGTTCGGCTTCTCGTAACGATTTGTAGCGATTGACGAGGTCACGATCGGAGGCAATACGAAGCTCCATGTGCTTGTCGCACTTGAAGGCAAGCTCCTTATAGTCTAGCTCGAGTACCGGCGGGCCTCCCGCTCCCGTAGAAGAGGTTCTTCGGATCCGGGTCTCAAGCTCTGCAAACGACAAGGCACAGCGGGTTAGACTACCTCACGACCTCCAACAAGTACTCAACAAGACAAGTGTTGTACCTTTGTTCTTGTTGCGGAGCGACTTGTTCTTCCGCACCAAGTCGTCGCTCTTCGCCTGCATCTCCTGGATGTCGTTGTGATACTTGGCGAAGGCGGTGTCAAGCTTGGACTGCATGGCGGCCGCGTGCTTCGGGACTTCACAAGCTGATCCTCCAGCGCCTCCGCTCGAAGCACCGCGTCGCCGAAGCCTTGAAGCATGTTGGACTTCTCGCGGGACCTCTCCACGACATCCTGCACAGACAACATACATCAAATGGGTACTCAACGCTTACGGATTGACTACTCAGGGAGTTACGACTACTCACCTTCATCCACTGCTCGGCTTGGCGGACTGCCTCCAGATGCCGAGCCACCGTTGCCGGGTCGACCAAGTCATCCGCCAGCAACTCGACCCCACCGTGACTACTTGTGGCGGCTTCGGTCATCGGTGCAGAGCGGATGGGCTCCGCGTCTTGGATCTCCGGGGAGTGGACGACCACCTCCAGAGCGGGTTCTGTCTGTGCGGTGCCCTCCTCTCCTCCGGTCGCTGTGGAGGCCTCTCCGGCAACCACCTCCATCAGCTCGGGGGCTCCTCCAGTAGCCTCTTGAGTTCCTGGTGTCAACCTCTCCATGGGCACCACCGCGGGGATCTCGCTCCCTTCGGCCTCAGCGCCTGTCAACGAGAAGACAAGTGCATCAGCGTCATCTGACGACTACGACTACTCTTTGGGGGGTATTATAGCCTCAGCAGAGTACTCACCTTCGACCACGCTGGCTTCGGGCAACGTAGCCCCAGCAGCCGGCGCTTCGGGCTCCACCTGAGGTGCGGGACCGGACTCCTCGGCGGGCGGCGCGGCTTCTTCTCCCGCCACCGCTGTAGAGGGTTCATCCCCCTCCCAGGACAGATCGGTTGATTTCCTGCAGAGTACACAAGTTGATTGTCAATCAAGTTCGACTACTACATCAACTACTACTCGGGAAGATCCAACACTTACAAGCTTGACCGGACCACCGTCACGGTCGGGGCGCCAAGGATGCTGGCAATATCCACTAGTCCAGCCTCGGCGGGCGCCTCTTCTTGCGCCTCTGTGGCCGCTGCCCCCTCTGCAGCAACAGCAGACGGTGCAGCGCTCTCCTGTGCTTCCGCGGCCACCACTTCTCCCGCAGCAGTAGCCGCGGGCTCCGTGCTCCTCTGAGGAGCAGAGGGCTGGCGCTCCATCTGCGCCAGTAGTTCTTCAACAGTGGGGGTCGGGATACGACTCCCAACGAGTTCCCCCACTGTGTCCCACTCGCCTTCGTCGCCCTGATCAACGGGCTCCGTAGGCGGCATCTCCTGCAAGCAAGGAAAGTTCATCGTCAACAAGTGAACTCGAGCCACGAGTACTCGACGACACTACTCAAGACGGCTCACCTCTGGGGACGTGGTCTCGGTGACCTTCAACTTCTTCGACACGCGCTTGCGGGACGCATTGCGCGGCTTCCGCGGCGGCGCGGCCAGACTAGCCTCCAGGCCAGCCGGTGGATCTTGCATGAGGGGGGCGTGAGGTAGGCCAAGACGGCTAAACCTCGACCGTAGCTGGAAGCGGTCCTGCAGCGTCTCCTCGTCATCGTCCTCATCGGACGTGTCCTCCACGACAACGGTGTCGTCTCCTTCGCCGACCTCCCGCCGCTCCTTGGCCTTGGTCTTCCCCTCCTTCGGGATCTCGACTTCCTGAGGGGGCGGCGGCGGCTCGGATACGAACTTCTTCAAGTCGTCCTGCAAGGCACAACTCATTAGCGCGACTACTCACACGAAATGGGTACTCGATGCGGGGTACGGCTACTTACCTCCTTCGGCGGGTGCGCGGCGGAGTACTTCGGGACGGGGTACGCCGTGTACGGTGGCATGTCCTTGAAGATCCGCGCCAGCCTGTCAACAATGTCGTCGTCGTAGACTTCGTCTCTAGGCATCCGCGACGTGTCGTCGTCGCCAGTGTACTCGAATCCTAGGGTGTCACGAGCCATCAGTGGCTGCACCCTGCGCTTCATGAAGCTGAAGGCCACATGCTCGGCCCTCAGCCCGGCTTCCCTTAGCGCCTTGATCCGCGCCAACAACTCGGGGAGCTGGATCCCCTCCTGCATCGTCGGCTTCGTGTTCCACCACGGGCGGTGCTTGGGCTGCTTCCCGCTCGGCTTCGGCAACCCTGGGTGGTGGTTCGTGATGTAGAACCACTTCGCCTTCCAATCTTGGTTGGAGTCGATGAGCTTGTACGAGAGGTACTGCTCGGCGGCGTCCTCCCGCATCTGGATTCCCGCTCCTCCGACTACCCGCGGGTTGCTGGCGCTCGGTTGCGGCTTCACCCGGAAGAACTTCCGAAACAGATCCAATGGGGCTTGATCCCCGTAAACGCTTCGCGTAAGTGGACGAAGACGGCGGTGTGGAAAATACCGTTGGGGTTGAGATTGAGGTACTCGATGCCGTAGTACCCCATGAGCCCCTTGAAGAAGTTGCTCGCCGGGAGCGCAAGTCCGTGCTTCGCGAAGCGCGCGAACATCGAGATCTCGTCTTCGCTCTTCTCCATCGGGTACGGATCCCCAGCGGCGGCCCTCCACATGTCCACCTCCTTCTTCCGGATGAATCCGCTGTTGAGGAGGGCCAGCAAGTCTTCGGTCTTCGCTTTCGACTTCTTCCACTCGCGGTTCGGATCAGGCCGCGGTGGAGACATCGGCGGTGCTGCCCTTGCGGCAGATCCAGTGGCCTCGTCGCGGCCCCTCTTCTTCCCGCCGGTGGTCTTCGTGGTCTTGGACGGCGACGACTTCATCCTCCAAGTGCACGGCGTCTTCACGCACATTCGCTCGGGGGCTACTCCAGTGGCTCTGGACGGCGGCACACTCAGATCTACAGCGGCGGCGGGGTGGGTGCGCTGGCGGCGATTCTGGCCAAGATCTATTTGAAATGGCTACAGCTGCGTGGGGTGAAAAACCCTAAGGGTTTTGGCTTCTATTTATAAGTCAACGCGGCCCTCCAACGGCTGGATGGATAAGTTCGCGCTCGGCTGACTCAGCGGTCGCGCGTGACTCTTCAACTTCAACTAGTCGACGCGCCTCACCTCGGGGACTCGACTACTTCTACTCGACTACCTGGGAAGCGACAAGACTCAGGAGCATCTCAGGACACATTCTACAAGATGACCCTTCAATTCGAGAGGAAGTTTTCGACTCAAGGCTCGGGGGCTCCGTGCCACGTGTCCTTCGGTTTTTTCTCCGGATTTTTCGGGATGTTCTTGCCAAAACTTCAGATAGACCCTCAGCCAGAGTCTACGACTCGACCTAAGGCTCGGGGGCTACTCCATATGGAGTGCGATTTTGCAATCGCACTTCCATATCAGCTTCGGCTTCAAGACAACATGGGCATTTTTGAAGACCTTCGAGGTGTTGAGTAGGCCGGATGACCCAACGCTTACCTCTGGATGACTCGGTGGCCAACGGTACCACCCTGGGTGATCCAATGATAAGGTCTGGATGATGCGGCAGGCACAAACACGTGCGCACAATTCAAAATCAGAGATAAATTATACGGAAGTGTATGAATCAAAAGTTTTGGAGAGATGCTAGGAACCACCTACAACCAAAGATTTGTTACGAAACAACACAAGTAACTAGATCGGGGCAAAACAAGCTTCTAAGATTAGAGAAAAGAGATGAACTCAATCAAGCACAAGACAAGAGGTTTAATCCGAAGTTCACTTCCACCAAGGAAGCTATGTCTCTGTTGATGATCCCACAAAGGGAGGGCTATCACGAAGAGCCTCTTGCCTCACCCAATCTCCACAAAGGAAGATTGGTGTTCACTAAGAACACTCCACAAAGGAGAGGGGAAATATAATTGATCCCGGGTGCTCCACATGAAGAGGGCACTCAGCGGGTGACGCCTAACCGTCTAGAAGAGAGCTTCAAGAGTAACAAACGCAAATCAACTGATCTTGGCCACATAAAGTGCTTGTTGAGATGAACTCTCACAAGGGGTTCAATCTCACACCTCAATTCTCTCTCTCACTCAAACCCTTGTTGAATCCTAGCTTGGAGTGGCTTGGAAGGGAGTTGAGAGAGTGGAAATGGAGCTCAATGAGGTGTTGAAGGCATGGAGGTCAGCAGCAAATGAAGGAGGGAGAGAGAGGGGGTATATATACCCCAACCCTAAAATATGACCGTTACTGTTCTGCACACGACACCGCCAGATGACATTGCCCTAGGGCCCGAATGACTTGCCAGTTAACAGTACCGCCTCGGGTCATCCGACCCTAGGTGCCGGATCACCCGGTGCAGGTGAAAAAGTTGCCCAACCCGTGTTCGTTAGTGCAATGTGTCTCTCATGGGTTGTTAGATCTCAAGAAATGGCACTTGTTGTAAACCTTGATCAACTAATTGTGTCCCATTTATAGTATGGTGTTTCCTATACTCAAATTCAAAAGATAAAATAAATTAAAACTCCATTTGAGCTTCAACACCGGATAGAAGGTATGAGGGGCTTCCTTTGATCAAATACAAACATTATTTTTTAACTCTGCACACATCTTATTGAAAGCATTAATCCATCCAAATTGTATTATCATTATCACCAAAAATAATTAGGAGCCTAGATTCACTTTCAGCACGTCACCACCCACCGCCAACTGCTCTTGCCAGCCCCATTGCCGAGGATGCCGCACGCGAGTTCGAGTAGTGTGGCATCACCACCGCACCCGGGAGCTCCTTCTCCTTTGCGTCCTTGGGCTTGGCAGCATCAGTGTGTGCCATCCCCAAGGTGATGCTGTCCTTGGCGCGTAGACCTCGTTTTCAGTTATATGCTCCTTTGTCAATTCCAACCATGGCATGCCCTCCTCGACGTCAGCGACCGACGCAACCTGGTCAGAACTCAGAACCACTTCGTGATGAATAGGGATTGGAGAAGAGCGCAACATAGCATCCCGACATCGATGCATGGTTAAGAGCGGGGCATCAGGCGGTGCTGGATGGCGATGAGAGAGCTGCAAAATCCGACGACATTGATGGCATCGCGGTGGCGGCGTCGACGAGATGTCAGCTGTGGGCGTTGACTTTGTTTTCTGCAGCTAGAAGAAGGAAGTGTGTCCTCGTATGTGCAGGCAACTGGGCTGTTAAGTTGCTGCTATGAGGCTCATATATCGGTCGTATGGTTAGGGACTTCTTTAGTATATGTGTTGGTCGTCGGATGCTCGTTCGACGTCCCAGGTCAGCTGAACGGCTCTTTGCCGCTGAGAACCTAACGACAGAGGATCTCGTTCCAGCAATGGAGTTCTTGTTGGCTCTGGGCGACTGCACGCAATGCATGATGCACTAGCTGCGGAAGGAGAGGTTTTGTCTTTCTGCTCTTAATGTGGCCATGACTATCGGAATATCGCGGGTGATTATTGAAACTGATTTCATGACCCTAGTTAGAGCTATTTTGTCATTGTCATATGATCAAGCTCCAAGCGGTGTTATCTTCGAAGAGATCCGAGATGTGTTAGATTTACATTTCAATTTTCATGGTGTCTGTTGAAAATAGAAATGCATACTTGCAACATTTTAGAAGGTTGTGGAAAATACAAACTTTGCCATGCATGAGAGGATAAAGATCATGACAAAAAAGGAAGTTTCTAGAAGATTGGAGAGACTACATGAGCCATAGTTGCATGCTTCATGGTAAGTATAGAAGATTCTAGAACCTAGATATTTTAGCATGGTAGAAATATGAAGAAAGTAGATAAGGATGGAGGTCGGTGCACTCATAGTGATCGGTAGGCGCGGGGCGCTTACATTACTCAGCGTGGCACCGAGAGTAGGCACTAAGGGGAGACTCTGTCGGAGATCATAGTCCGGTACTGTGAAGGAATGCTGGTTCGGGACCAAGCGTAGGTGACGCTGGGTGTCCGTCAAGATGGTAGTTCTCTTGAGCGCAGGAGGTATGAGGAGTCTCAATAGCCACAACTATGGCTATTGGCAGTCCTGCATAGAGTCCTACTTGATGGGTCAGGACCTATGGGAGGTCGTGGTAGGCACAGAGAAAACTCCTCCACTGAATGAGAACACAGAAGCCTTCAAAAGTGGAGAATCAAGGCAGGCAAGGCTATGTTTGTGTTGAAGACGACGATTGAGGACGACTTGGTGGAACACATAAGAGATATGGAGACACCGAATGAGGCATGGGAGACATTGGCGAAGCTGTTCTCGAAGAAGAATGAGGCACGACTCCAGCTCCTAGAGAAAGAGCTTGAAGGTATCTCACAAGGCACTATGAGCATTAACAAGTACTTTACTAAGGTGAAGAATATTTGTCATGAGATATCTCAGCTTGACCCGGAGGAGATGGCCAGCGAAGCTTGGATGTGAAGGACCATCATCAATGGCCTAAGACCCGAGTACGGTGGGTTTATGGTGGTAGTAAGTGGATGGCCGATACAACAATCCTTGGTGGAGTTGGAGAACCTATTGGCTAATCAGGAGGCATTAGCCACACGGATGGGCAACATCCATTTGGAGGAAAAGAATGAAGAACATGTGCTCTTCATCTGGAAGAATGGTCCACCAAGAGATCGAGGAAATGCGAAGGAGTGGACAAGAGGTGATAGGAGTTGCCCAAAGAACAGCAAATATTCAGGGGGAGCTCAACAAGTGAGTGATGATGAAGATGATGAAGAATTGGTCAAGACTGAGAGGAGGAGAAGAGGTGAGTGCTTCAATTGTGTCAAGAAAGGGCATCTTGCACGTGACTGCTGGAGACCACGAAGACACTCAGAAGGAAACATGGATACAATGAAAGAAGTTCTCTTGCGTATGTGCCCAAATGAAGAAGAGTGGGATGATGCGGCAGCAACTACATTTGAAGCTTATGGACCATACTTGGTGGAGGATTTGACAGAGCGTGAAACTACATCAATCGAAAACGAAGAAGAGTGGGATGCAGAAGGAGGCTTCTACATGGAGGTAAGAGATCACGATACTTCTGATGGATTCATAGTATATGATAGTGATAGTAATGAAGATTGAGAGGCTCTAATAAGTGACAATAAGGAAGATATTAAATATGAGAAGATAGATCCTAGTATTTATGAAGATGAGGAGCCACAAGAGCATGACCAAGATGAAAACGGAGCATTGGTGAGTTATGAGGATTTGAAGGCAAGAGACGAGGAGAAGAAGCTTCCAGAAGGATGTAGACGTGAAGATCCCAGGTATGCCAATGCTTCACTGGTTGTTGTTCTTTTGCCATCATACAAAAAGCATCTAGGACAAACAACTAGAAGAGTGAAGAAGAAAGAAGAGATAGGTTTTACGCGTAGAGAATCGGCGGTGACGAAGAAAATGACACCAAAGCCCCTGTTTTGTGACAAAGAAAATGACGAAGAAAATCGGCACCAAATGCATCATCTGGGCAAGATGATTGGCTGAGTCGAGTGGCTCTTTTGTGACAGCGAGAGCCTATAGGCTAGAAGCAGGATAATGTACCATACACAAAAATGCATAGTACGATCAGCTAACACACATAGAATAGGTGACCAGAGGCGTATATATATGCTCACTAACTTCATCCACTCGAGAGAGTCTTGACAAAACCTCCAACCAATTTTCATGTCAGATTGCGATCGAGATCGTTTATACCTTTATGGTATTGGTTTTCAGACTGCGGTGTGTATACAGAACAGACAATGATTAGAGGCGCAAGATGTCAATATCGCGTCTTCTCCTCATAGGTACACCATTCCTCGCATGGTGTTTACATTTGCAAAATGGCGTGCGTTCGTAGAGATTTGATCATACCACAGCCTAGCGCCTGGTGAGTTTAACTTCATTTACCTTTCCTTCCTATACTCCCCAGGTAATACTAAGAGCACTTGAGGATTAAATTCTGATATACAACATTTCTACAAGCACATCTTCGACTTCAGGGTTTCCATGACTTCATTTCTTTCACCTTGTGGACCCGTTGTCGCTGGATCTTCAACTATTGCTGGAATGGAGGAAGACAACAAATTAGGGGTAAGTGTTACCCCAAAAAGGTCTTGTCCTCATCTTCATCTGTATCTAGCTCAAGCCCTTCCGCCGCTAGAAGTCTGCTGATCTCGTTGTTCCTCTCTTCCTCCGCCTTCTTGCGCATAATATCCCTCTTCCGCAATACGAGGGTATGTCTCTTTAGAGTTGTGCTGTAGAAATCCATAGATGCCTTCTTCTCCTTGGCAAATAGCTTCCTTTCCTCCTCGGGATCAACCTGTATTCAGTATTTTAAGGTGCAGATTCAGATCGAAATAAAGAGCATCAGGATAGCAGGATATTTGATTGCTGGGGGGATCAGTGTAATGCTGTAGTATCACCTTTGAGCGTGAGAGACGCCGTGCCCGAAGTGTCATTTCGCGTTGCTGCTGCTCAGCCCAAGCAGCCACAGCCATGTCACCACGTTGGTCAAAAGCTTTTCGCTTCTTCATTACCCACTCCATCCATGCTTGAGAAGCCTGGTTCAAAGAGAGTATGGTTTTCAGAACAGCAGGAACGCCCACTTTCAAAGAACATGATATATTTTTTTTTCTAAAACACAGAAAAATTTTCTGATAGCAGCACGTAATAAATGATAAATAAGTGAGCCAAGGAGATTCAGACCTTCATTGGATTCACATGATGGTCTCTATCATACGCTCTTCTCCTTTCATCATCAATCAACAGCTCATATGCTGCTTGGATTTTGATGAACCGGGCTTCAGCAGTTTCCCCTTCCTCAAGGGTTCCCTTGCCATCATAAACTGCAATGGAATGGCATAATCAGATGGAATAAACGAAGATACTCTTTATTCACTACTGTGTAAGAAATTGCATCAAACCACAAAAAGGTAGCTGCACCTATATTCCTATGACACTAATTCCTGCCCCTAATTGGATTGGTTTAGCTGTCGTTAAACTGCAGCTAGCCACAGACTTCACCTGGCAGGTGTATTGCGATTAGTCTTCAGTTTACATACTAGTGCACACTGATGATCTGCTCTTTTGCAGTGCATAAGCAATTGATGATTTACTGCTCAATCCACAATATATAAACTCAGATAACAAGATTTTCTAATTTAATTTAATATTTCAAATGAGGATTGATCACTGTGAAGCAGTAGATACAGTGCACAATTCTGTAGCATTGACAATGATGAGTTGTGCATAAACTGTGTTGGGGGGCAGATAAACAGGTCAGTGTCAAACATAACACAATCACATAACAGAGTGGCAGTCATCCATCATGTTTGTAGGAGCATGTGAATTTCAGGTCAGGAGACACCAACTAAATCATATATCGCCTGGAATGCAGTGAGGAGAGGTGCTGTATAGGAGAAATAGAGAAAGGTGGATAAACTGACCATCAGGGTGATAGAACTTGGCCAATCTTCGGTAAGCTGCCTTTATGGTCTCCTCGTCTGCATCCCTGCCCAACTCTTCAAACCCCATGCCACACAGAGAGCACACATTAGCCTCGTCTCGAATTCCAAGTTGATGATACACACAGGTGACACGAGTACACGACATCTCAAATCACAAAACAGGGGCACATCAGAGTACGGTAAGAGATCGAACATTGGCAACCAATTCCCAATTTCTGATCAGGCGAAGCCCCACTGGACCAAAGCCGTTGACAGATGGGTTGATCAGCCTCACACGAACAACAAAACAAGTAGATCCCAAGCTTCAACGCAGCAAACACCCAGACAAATCCTAATTCCGAACCCGTACTCTACCTATCGCGCTCACAGACGACAGCATAGCGCCGTACCAAGCGTCTCGTACGGCGACTTCTCCGAATCCCAGCTCGCCGCACGCGTGGACGCCCTCCTCCGCGCCCCGCCGGCCGCCCTCGCGACCTCGTCGAGCACGAACGCGGGCGGCCCCGGACTCGAAGGGACCCGGAAGCTCCCGCCGAGCGCCGGCACGAATCCCAGCCGCCTGGCGCTTCGTCCCGCGGCGGCGGACGAGGAGTAGATGTGGAGGAGAGAGGAGATGGCTCGGAGGCTGCTCATCGCCGGCGACGTGGGGAAAGCTTAGGGTTTGGGCGTGGAGGAGGAAGAGGCGGAGCCGTGCAGGCGAGGCCGGAGGTCCGCGGGTTTGTGGTGGAATGGAGGGAAGGCCTCCTGATGGTGACACGTCAGTTGCCACGTGGATCACTTCTCTTCTCAAATAAAATAAGGCCTTCTTTTTTCGGTCTCAACAAAATGTTACTTGATTTCATTTCTTTTCTGTTCTATGTGTTGGTTTCCCTGATGCATTCTTGCAGCACATGTAAAATGTTTTTCACTTGCAGGAAGAAATACTAACCAACATTCAGCCATTTTCATTACCATTGTAATAAACGATATCAACTTATATTTACATACAATTCACAGGGATGAATATGTACATATTCAGAAGATCAAACCCTACGCAGCTACGCTACAATACTCTTCTCTGCAGTCTGCAGTGTGGATGACTCAGCCACAGGGTGAGCTTCGTTCAGTACTGTATATACAAACCCGAAACTGGTCAGGTGCACATCCAACTGAAGCTCTTCCGTGTTCTATCAGTTTGGTTTTCAGAGAGTCATAAATATGAAGTTATTTCTTTTTTGTACCACCACCAGCATACATGGCTCTTTCCCACTGCGCGACATTTTCAACCTGCGAGGGCGGTGGCGGTAGGACCTCACGCTCCACCAGATCCCAGCCATCCAAGATGCTGTCCGGCACGGCTCCGTGCTTCACCAGTTTACCAGTGTACAAGAAGCTCTCATTTGAGTTCAAAAGGAGGTTATCCAGAGTGCTTGGCTAATAAGAAGACAGATACTATCAAAACCAAATCGACGTTTACATGATAAAAATGTATGTAAGGTAGTAAGAGCAAACTAGTAATTTACCATGATGGCTGTGTGAATGCTGTCCATAAAACTGCTGTCAGATGATATGGCCGAACTTGCTTTCCAAATCGATTTGTTTAGCTGCTGTGCTTGCTTCTCTGACCTGGAAGCAGCAGACATGGTCAGTTTTTTTTATCCCTTTTGACAACATAGAATGCATTACTATGAAACAGCATACACTACCTTGAAGCAATGTTCGATTCAAGAGCAGCTCGAAGGGCCTTTGATGATGACAACATATGGAGCAACTTTGCAAACGCTTCAAAAGTAGAAAGATTGGATGGCACATCCAAGCCCAGTGAGTTATAATAGTAGGTAGTAATCGCAGTAACACTTGTCTTTAATAGTGATATTCCTCTTTGCAAATATTGATGCCTTTCCATGGAGTGGGAAGATGCACCAGAAAAGTTGAAGCTATTGCTTCTCTTCGAATCAAATGAGTGTTTCTTGACGGAATCGATAGAGTCAACACCAAAGTTAGCCGAACCACTTTCTGTCAATGAACTTTCCTCACCCCCTGTGCATACATTTTTCCTAGGTATGAAAAGTGGGTAAACTTTGCTGAAAAGAATGAAAATGTCATGTTAGTAACAGTCTTATATGTTCATAATAGAGAGCTGCTGCTTTTACTAGCTACAGTACCTTTGGGACTGTCGTGTACTCCAGTAGGAACTCCGCTGCCAAATTTGTGAGCATGAACCCTAATACATCATGTTACAAATATGTTAGCCAATGAACCAACTTGGTAGCCTGCAAGGTGCTACTCATGCACATCATATCTAAACAAGTACAACTTGCAGAATACACATGCACACTATTTACATAAAAATGTTAACTGACAGGACTAAGCAATTGATGTTTCCTAATCTGGAATTGCAATTACCCCAATGCATGATTCAGGCAGTGAATTGGATTTACCTTGAAGCCTGATACATGAAGAGCAGGTGCAGATAGGATACGAACTGCAATATTGATGAAATGTAGCATGTACCTGAAACAATACGGAACTTAAGTTTCACTAATTCTGAGTCAAAATCAGAAACTATCTCGGAATAAGTTATAGTAAATAATCTCTGCAACCCAAGAAGATAAGATTTTAACTTCTCAAATGGGTGATAACAAGTTTCCATATATTCTCTTGCCATGAATTCCATTTCCATACAAACTGATGAAAATTGATAACTTTTTTCTTTGGTCTAGACAGTGAAGGTTCAAAAACAAGCAACTCTACAGTATTTTATTTTTTTAGCATTCTACAGTGTTTTTTACGAGAATTAGAAAGGATGCATAAAGGTGATATAGTTAGAAGGCCACATAATAATGCCTACAGGAACATCTGTTCATCAAGTCATTCCGACTAATAAGAGCAAAACATTCCAATTAAGTATAAAACTGAATGAGAGAATAGGACAATAATTTGTAGGATCCAGAGAGAAGTATAACCCCAAAGCAGCGGATAGCTCTTCTGGTGGAACAGAATGTGGGTCAAGACCACGAGGAAGACGAGCCCCGCATATCGAATCATATGCACTGTAGTCTTCTTTCTTTTCTCCCTCTTTAATAACCTACATATTGAGAAATGTATTGTATAAATCGTTATGTAAGCATGACTGAATAATTGAATAATCCAGATAGAACATCACAAAGTATTCATAAGACACCCCTCATTTCCTGTAATGAAATATGGAATACACAAGTGGTAATGAAAAAGGAAAAACATAAATCTACCAAAAAAAACTGCATGCAAAGTTGTGAGGTTATCAACCAAGGATCTCAAGAGCATACACACACGCACGCGCACACAAACTTACTCGTCGCATTGGGAACAGCTTGCAAAGTTGCTTTACAGATTTTGATTGCATTTTCAGGCGTTCAGAGGTGGATGCCATCTGCCAACATTGAGAACAGCTATTTCAATACAATGGTATAATGAACACAGACATAACAAAGCTGATAGATAACATGGAGGTCTTGCTATGTGAACCAAAGTACCAAACAAGAAAAGATGGTGCATAATCTACTCACGAGATTCATCTGTGCGACTTTCATGGCATTGGTGTGCATCGTCACTGCGTCAGCTCGCCTCTTTTTCAGCTGATGACAAGCAAGATGTATGGTCAGCAAGATATTTGTGTTTGAGTTTGCTTTAAATAAAAACTAAGATATATATAATACCGTAACAAAAGCCAAATTCAGCGATGCCATTTGTGCCTTGAGATCACTCGCTGACTGCTGGACTTTGGTCTTTTCTGCAAGAACAGCAAAGCAGAGCTCAGCATCACTAACCCACTAGCAACAACTAACAGAATCTATCAGCACAGAAGAGATTGACATGCCTATTGCAGTTTTTCTCTTCAGCTCAGTGAGCCGATCCCTCAACTCCATGATATCCTGATTTTTGCTCACTCTCCAGATCCTCTGCTCATCCACTTTGCCCTGTCAAGAAAACACCCAAACAAGGGGCAACTATAATCTTTCAGTACAAATTTCCCAACAAAAACAAAAATGCCACTGGCAATTCAGTGTTCAGCCAAAGTTAGTCGGGGCACATCATTATCTGGGTTCAGGTTTATACTGGTCTTAACTCAACAAGCTTATCGCCTGCCCCTATGCTGTAGACTCTAACTAAATGATACAGACTCCAAGCGGAAAGTGCCAGTCGAGACTCATAATTGGATACCGAATTGAAGAGGGGATGTCAGTGGGGTGAGGAAAACTAACCTTGGCCTCAAGACGCGCCGCGATGCGGGTTTGGAGGGAATCGCGGAGGCTCCTCATCATGCGCAGCCTGGTGTGGTACTCAACCAGCCTGCGGAAAACCCAACCCAAATCCAACAGCGGCAGGAGCATGAGGAATTCCGCCGGGAAGACGAAAAACTTTAGCCGAATTACCGGGAGGAGCCGACCCCTACCTTGCGTTGACGCACGCGGCGCAGCAGGAGGGGAGGTTGGATCCCTCGCAGAGCGCGCAACTGCTGCTGCCCCGCCGGAACGCCATCCTCTTGGCGTCAATTCGGCGGGAGGGGAAGGGACGGGACGGGTTCACCCAAAACTGTACAAGAAATTGAATGGGGATGAGAGTTTGGATTAGATTAGGATTTGCCGGGAGCTCCCAGGTGGCTCGCCGGCCGACGGTGGAGGCGGTAAAGACGAGACGGCGGCGGAGCGGGCGGTGGGGGACGTCGTCCCCAATGGGTTAGAGAATTAGGTTGGGGGATTACCTAAGTTCCGGTTATAGAGAGAGCTTCGGGGTGGTTCGCCGGCCGGCGGTAGAGGCGGTAGAGATGGCGGGGGAGCGGAGGCGGCGGGGGACCCCCGGTGGGCGGTGGAGGCGACGGGGGCGTCCGTCTACAGGTTAGCGTCGGCGGTGGAGGACGGCGGCGGCGGATGCCGCCGGAGTCGGGCGGGAGGTGGTGGGAGCGGGGGCGTTTCGCACCCGGCGCTTCGGTCGTCGGGTGCGAGGGAGATGGAGACGACGGTGGCGTGCGTCGTCGGGTTCGGGACGAAGCAGGTGGGCCGTGGGGCTGAAGATAAAGCAGGATAATGATCTGAACCGTTGGCTTATTGATTAACGGTTGTAAAAGGTGGCTGATGGAAGATCCTATTTTTCACGCAACTGACGCGGAGACGGATTCTAATTTTCCAGAAAAAAAAACAGAATCGTCTTCGCAAATTGGACCGGGCCAACAATGAACGGATATTTGGGCCGTGTAGTACGAGTTCTTCACAAGCCCATCTATCGAACTTCAGCAGGAGCCGCCACCGCCAACCTTCTGTTTTGAATCTATCAGCGTGAATAATTCAACATTCGCAGACATAAGTATATGACTAAAGAAAAACAAATACAGATAAATAAAAACACGAACGGTGAGCACCGGAAGCAAAATCCACATCAGATTCAGAGTGGATGTACAATTATCAAGGCGATCATATATGCTCTTACAATAAAGCGCAATAAGAGCAGGAGCCAACATAAATTCGAATTCAACGAGTTCTAGTGGCATGCTATGACCACTTGCTGCATCTGCACTAGTTACCCAAAAAACCCTGATGTGTTCCGACGCCATCATACTATTGAGCAACCATGGTTTTGCCTTGAACTCCAATATACCACATACCCAATCAGGCTTCCCCTCACAACAAACTACTCTTTCAACACTTTTTTTTAGACTCTTTCAACACTATGAGAACTAATTGTACATACCTAGTACTTCATAAAGAGATAACAGCTGATAGATCAGGTATTCAACTACTTCCCCTGATGTTCCGTGCGGTTGCATCCAAGAACAGCAGTGACAGGTACAAGATACCAAAATACCTGCTTGAGCAACAAACTAAAGCCCCACTATAGCCTCTTAACAATGTTGCGAGCTGCAAGTTTAGCTGATACCTCCTCTTCAGACAGGGGCATATAGTAAACCCTTGGATACGCCTGTGTCTTCTTGAAGAGATCATCCAGCGTCCGGGAAGGTTCCAGGTTCCTTGGAGGAGGGGGCGGAAGCATCTCCCTCGCTGATCCAGACCCAGAGGTAGGTGGCAGCTTGGCAAGAGGTGTTGGGGTGGGCAACAAAGCAGCAGCAGGTTGGGAAGGTAGAGTTTGGTTAGCATTGGGTTGTTGGAAGGGTGCTGCCCGTGGTGCTGTAGCTGTGCTCAGGCTGATAGGCACTTGAGATGGGGGAGGGGCTTCAAGTTTGAGCTTAACCTCTTCTGGATCGACAAATTCAGCGACTAAATAGGTGCGGTTGTTTGGGGGCCACTGGAGGTTGTAAACAGCATTCCTCGTAGCCACAGCTTCCTCCACTGAAGAGTACTACGAATCAGGGAGAGAAGGCAAGTCAGCAACAACACTACATGGAAAAGAAACAAGCAACATATCACAAAAATGTAACTAGTCGTATGCACAATCAAGTAGCCTCTAACCACCACATGCTAAATAAAAAGGCAATTGGACTAGAACCAAAACTATCAACAGCAACTGAATGAAGCTCAATTATAATGATGTAGTGCAAGTTGTGCTGCAAAACTGTCTACTATCAAGCATGTGGAAAGCAAGATTTCTGCAGTGTTAAAAAACCATAAAAGGGTCAAATGATGAATTATACTTCTGATGTATTACCCATCTTTGTTGTATGAAAGTTTTGCCTTTACCAGAAACAAAACATATTGGCAACAAAATAAATATAAGTTGGAGGAAGGATGGTCACAGGGAAGGACAAGAAGGTGGAGGCATAAGGTAAGGAAGATAGGGTCATACAGTAACGTAGCAGTGGGTCTTGATATGATCCATCCAAAAGCTACAAACAGATCCAGTTTTACCAAGAAGCTCTTGCACAGCTTTCAGAGTGAACGGGCGCACAAATCGATCAATTCTTAAGGAAATTGTTGCTGGTTTTTTAGCAGGTGGTACTGCAACAGAAGATAAGAATTAGACAACAAACTTTTACTTTATTGAAAGGGTAGAAGAACCTTACCTATTCGCTCCTTTGGATAATCACTGCTTGCGGTTGTGTCAGGCCTGCCAAAAGAACGGCTCAGAGCAGAATGAAAGACTTCCTTCGGTGTACCAGTGCCAGATAATTTAGGTGCTTGTTGGTCAGAAATATCGACAGCATCCACGTTCCGTACGCACTGCTGTTTGATTGGCTGATTATTTGCAATGACCTCATGATCTGTTTATTTAATAGCAAATTAGAACAAAATCTATAATCATACTTGGCATGAGGAGTGCCACAAAACTCAGTATAATATGACGATCACTACTCTTAATACAGAACTGCAATACGTGTCATAATCCTATACCTCTAAAAAGGAGTAGAGAAGAGGAAAATATAAATGTGCAACTGTTCTATGCAATATATAGCAAAGGAAAAAGGAAAACGGTATGAGGTTTACACAAAAGAAATCTCGATGCTCGTAGCAATTGTACATGCACATACCAAAACTTGTTATAAAAAGCATAATGATACCGAGGAAATACAGAGAATATAAATACATGATTAGTACAAGAACTTAGTAAGTATCACTTTGTAAATACACTCTAAACAAACACGGAGTAATCACTAACCTTCAGGTTTCCTCTTTTCAGCTGGATTTGGTGGCTTCTCTTCAGCTACAACTTGCTTTGTGTGTGCAGAGGAATCCTCAGCAGCAGTATCATGGAGAGACACCTCTTTCAACACATGCTCTGAGATAAACTCTGTCTTTTCTCCAGGATCATCAGATTTGATATTGGAATCAGTGTGCTTACTTTCCAACACATCCTCATCCATTGATTCATCACCTGAACTCCTATCAAAATTCAGTTTCTCAATAGAGCTACCATCAGGACTCTCCTGATCTCTGTCCAAGTCTGTATTACTTGTGGAGCCTAACTCTTGCAAAGTGGCCCCGTTCTTATGCACCTCTTTGTCGACATCCAACACCTCCAAATGATCACCTTTGGAGGGAATTGTGGGTGATGATTTGACCATCTCCTGCTTTGCATCTAGTTCCAAATCACAATCATCACCATTCAGATTATCCTTTAGATCATTATTTTTGTCAGCAGATATATTATCATCGAACATAGATGCAAGCTTAGTTTGAGAGTCTAGATTTATGTTGACCTCAGCTACCTGGTCTTTTTCTCTGCACAGGAAGGGCTTGGTGTCCCCATTAGAGCACTTAAGATCATCGTGGCCATTGCCATGCATCAAAGTATTCACACTGAAATTGTCTTTATGAATCATGTTCTCTGCTGCCACAACAACATCAGTACCCTTGGGATCAGCATTCAATTCAATAGCTTCAGGCAATGCTTCTTCCTGTTCAAGTTTGCTGTCTATCTTGACACCTAGATTGATAGTCGTATGGTTAGCATCAGACAGTATACCATCAATGACCATTTTGTTGCTTGTGTCACCTTCTGGTTCAGCAGCCACAACAGCATCAGCATCAACATCTTTTGGTTCAGAAACCACAATAGCATCATGCAGTGCTGATACTTCTTCCTGTTCAATTTTGCAGTCTACCTTGACATCTAGCTTGACAGTAATATGGTTAGCATTAGACCATACACCATCAATGTCCATTTTATTGCTTGTGCCATCTTCTAGTTCAGCAGTCACAACAACAACAGTGTATTCAGGATCAGCATGCGATTCAATAGCATCAGGCACTGCTGGTACTTCTTCCTGTTCGACTTTGCAGTCTACCTTAACATCTGGCTTGACAGTAGTCTGGCTAGCATCAGACAATACACCATCAATGGCTATTTTCTTGCTTGTGCAATCTACTGGTTCTGCAGCCACAACAGCATCAGCATCCTCATGATCACCATGCAATACGGTATCATCAGGAGGTGCAGGTACATCTTCCATTTCTAGAATTTTTCTGTGCAGATTAAAGCCTAACTTGATGTCACCACCAGTACCATCAGAAGGTATATCATCAATAGACAGTTTCTTGTTGGTGTCATCTTCTGGAGTCTGCTCAATGGTATCACATTGATCATCAGAATGTGGATTTGCTTCCTCCACTATAGTACCGCCACTTGAAGCTGATTCTAGGCCATTTCCATTGGTTTCATCAGTTGCTGCTGTATCAACTAGAGAAGACTCAACTTCTGCAACAACATACAAACTTCTCTGACTAGCTTCTGCAGTGACAACCACAGTCTCCTGAGTAACTTCTGAAGCAGCTAATATACTTTCATCATAAGCTTCTGTAACAGAGATAACAAGATCTGCCCCCTGTTTCATAACCTCAGAAGCATCTTCATCAACAAGTTCTTTGATTGAAGCCTGATTAACAGATGCATCAACAGATCCAGGGGTTTCATCCTCTTTCACCTCAGGAGGAGCTCCACCATTTGTTTTTTCCCCATCATCAAGTATCTTATTATTTATGGCCTCAAAGAGCCTCTTCACAAGATCATCCTTCAAACCACTGACAGGTAGATTTCTTCGCTGAAGCTCATCCTTCAACTCAGTAACCATCCACTGATCAATTGACCGGTTGTTCAACATAGGATATGTCGACATTTAAACTGCAGAAAGTTTTCCCGATAGACTTAATGAAAGGTAGCGAAATTTATTGCAAAAGTTACACTACATAGCCAAGAGCAAAATCATAACAGCACTCTACAGTTCAATGAAACCACATGATCTATATCATAGGATTGTAATTTATGAATCAGATTTAAGGATAGATAAATTCTTGAGTTGCGACAATAGGATTTGAGGGCTAAATCCATCTTTTTCGCTTGCATTCTAGTTACTCCAATGATATACATTTTACACATTAAGCCAAATGGTTACACGGAACCGCCTTAACTCTAGTACATTTTATACATTATATATGATGCACTTTTACACTGATAATTTCCATAGTTCATACAATTTTTACCCTGTGACTTTTGACAAGAGCTGCATGCTAAATGTAGGGAGAAAATTGCTCCTAATTTTACCGACATAGCAAAATTCAGGTAATTTCTGGGTATCAGGGACACAGCAACCTAAATAAAAACAGGTTGATCTTGAGGCAGAGTTCACAGCATGCAAAATTGCAAAACAGAGAACATAAGTAGAGCAGTAAGACGGTGAGCGAACTAAATAGACTGCATTTCTACCCCGCTTACGAGCATTGTATATTGAAACCATCATTCAACAAAATCCGAACATAAACCCCTAATAGGCTAATACCCTCATGTCCTCAACCACACAGTGCCAAACATCGGGGGGGAACCCTCATATGCAATCTGAAAACCCCTCAAAACCGTAATCAGATGGGATTTCACTTACCAACAGCCGCGGAGAGAGATCTCACAAGGGTTTAGCGTGCTCCAGCCTTATCCAACCGACCAACCCGCAAGTCCAAAAACCTACAGGCACACGCATCCATCAGATCAAACCCCAGGTACCAAAACCCTAGTGAAAATCACAAACACAAAACGAGGGGGGAATGCACCGACCAACCGCTGCGAAATCGCCGAGACCGCGCGGTCCTGAAACGAATCAACAAAAAGAACACGAAAAAAAATCCGGAAAATCTCAAAAGAGAAAAACAAAAACAGCAACGAGGAAGGGGGGATCGGGGGACTGCGAGAGATCGAAAACAAGGAGGGGTGATCGAGCCGTCGCGCGCTCGTGAATCCGCGCTGCCACTCGCGTCGGATTCCGATTCTGATTTCGATTTCTACGATGCCACTGGGGTTTATGCTTTGGGGGAGAGCGACAGCGAAGAACAGATGGCGTGCTGTTTGCGCTTGCGCCGCGTGTGGCGCCCAGTAATCAGAAAGCTAGTGACGGTGGGGGTGTGTGTCATTGGAAATGGAGAACAGCCGAGCCCAAGCGGCGAGGCATCACCCACTGACAAGTGGGCAGCACGCCCGCGCATCAGTGTGAACGCTCCCGGCCGTGACGGACAAAATGGAATACGCTTTCACTGCAAGTAAGCGTATTTTGGAGCTTGGCGTCTCTTCCTCCTATAAGCCTCGTCGTCGTCCCCAAACGGGCTCGAACCCTAACCCCCCACGGCCCACCAAGTAATCCTCTGTAATTACCAAAATGCCACTCTTCTTCTCCAAATTGGCACCACTGGTCCCCCGCCTCCGCCGCCTCTCCACGGCGGCGGCGACCGCCGCCGGCGAGGATCCTAAGCTGTCGCGGATCGCCGACGAGCTACTTGCTCTCTCCCCAGCCGAGCTGGACGACTACGCCGCGCTCCTGCGCCTCAAGCTACGCCTCTCGCTCACCTCCAGCGCGGCCGCCGGAGGCGCCTCTCCGGCCGGGGCCGGGGACGCTTCCGCGGGAGCCGAGGAAGCCGCAGCGGCCGTGAAGACGGCGTTCGACGTGAAGATCGAGAAGTACGAGGCCGCGGCGAAGATTAAGATCATCAAGGAGGTGCGCGCGATGACCGACCTGGGTCTGAAGGAGGCGAAGGAACTGGTGGAGAAGGCGCCCGTCGTGGTTCGCACGGGATTGCCCAAGGAGGAGGCCGAGGCGCTTGCCGCCAAGCTCAAGGCCGCTGGCGCCGCCGTAGCACTCGAGTGATCCCACCAAGGTGTCCCCTCTTTTTTGTTCCCAGTGTTCTTAGACGATGCAACTTACGCGTGCGCCTTATATGTTTTGAATTGGAATTTGATGGGATTGCAGTGGTCATGCAAGGGGTATTGCGTTCTTGTAGCTTCTGACCAACCTTCAAGCTTAATCACTGATATGAGTGATAGATTTTTTTTCCGGAATCGCACAATAAGTTGTTCTTGCACCATGCCTTGATTGGGGTCAACAGCCAGCCTTGTGTAGTTGTTGGTGGTGTTACTGTATAAGGTGACTAGAATGTGCGAGTTTGAATTATTTGTTCATTTCTAGTGGTGCTCAAGTGAAATGCCTCCATTATCTTTGTTTTAGTGCATGACACTATTTGTGATTGTATTATTAAAGGTATAAAGCTTATGTTCTGTCAGGTATCTGTCATAGGTTCCGTCCATTTCATGTGTTGTTTGAAAACGACTGTTTAAGGTTAGCCTGACGATGAAAACGATCGTGATTTTCGACATTCACATGTTCAATTCTTCATTGGCATCTGTGATGTAGTCTGGTTAGCTGACTTTGTTTGGGCCTTTGGGGTTGATGGTATAAAGAATGAAGTCATCTTTATGACATACAACTGGTGCATTGAGTTGAAGATATCTGATACCATGGGTGCACCAGAAGTTTATAGTTTCATGACAGTTTTGAAAATTATGTCCAGAGATATACTAGCTTACATGAAAGTTTTGTATTCGGTAAAGGTGAAAATGGAGACATCAGCCATTACGGTGCTATAGTAATTAATAAAGGTGCTGCTGTGTGACACTGCTGACCTTTCATTGTTTGCCTTTGTTTAATTGTATGATGATTATTCCTGGATGGTTTATGACAATTATAGAATACTGCCCTGCAAGGTTCTTGTTCAAAATCAATACCCGAGTTGAATCTTTTTGTGGTTGGGAAGTGTCTAACCAAACACATTTACTGAGTTGTTGTAATTTCCCTTGATGGAAGTTGTAGATGTCCATTTATTTTATTCCTTATCTTGGTCTTTGATGTGTTGCGTGAATATTGATGCAAATAAAACTCTTGATACGAATAAAATGGAAAAGTTTAAACCATGTGGCATGGCTTGTAAATTCTCAGTGTGTGCTTATAAGCTAGAAAACATTACATGCTGAAGGTATATTTTGTGTGTGAATATCAGCAATCATCTCTGCATTCATATTTGATCTGCCAGTTCTCAATTGTAATGTACAATTTATAGAAGTCAACTCTTGGAAACTAGGGGGGAAACTGGCCTATTTTTGCATCATTCAATTTGTTGTCATATTCTGTAGTAGGCTTTGATATGTTTCATTGCAAGTTTTCATGTATGTACCTTTGTTGCAAGTTTTCATGTATGTAGCCTGCCTAGCATCAGCTGCCCTAGGTGTGCCATGGGCATGGCACCGTGTTCTCTTTTAATTCATGAGAACATTTCGCTTGTTCACGAGAAAAGAAGGTTTTGTAATGTGCACTGGCAGCTGTGAATCCTGTGATCTATGACACTGATTGTGTAGCTTGCTCCTGTACGTCTGAGAATTCACCTGGTACAAACTCGTCAGTTTCTTACTGTAGCAGTTTAACCATGTGTGGATGTAATAGTACTTAAAGCATAGTATTGTTGATCAGTTTAGTGCTTCTGAAACCCATAGGCCATAGGGATGCAATGTTGCAAGCCAGTCTTTTGTTATAATGTGAACTCTTCTGACTGAGGACTGTTGATGACTTGATGTTCGATCAATGCTGTGCTTGTGCGGTGGGATAGCGTTTCATCATTATTTACCTCCGGTGGCCTTCCTGTTGGATTTTGAATATCACATATACCTTACAGTTTACGGTATACTGGTATCCAATTCTTGATGTACTCCCTCCTAGGTTTGGTAAATGAAGTCGTTTAGACAATGACACGGTCTCCAAAGACAACTTTGACTTCTTCTTTTTATAAAAATATTTGTTAAAAACTAATATATGTATACTTTTATGAAAGTATTTTGCAAGACAAATCTATTCATGTAGTTTTCACATTTCCAAACTCAATGACTTAAAAGTTATTCATCATTTATATTCCCAATGTTTGACTCAAATCACGCTCCAAAACGACTTCATTTACCAAACCGGAGGGAGTAGTTGTCTTGTACTTCGATGGAGCTTTCAAGTTGCAACAACTGCAATTGCTGTTCAGCTGTTGATGTGCACTGGAGAGTGGGCGCACAGACATCTCCAACGTATTGATGATCACCATTAGTGGTTCCGTGACCACTAGAAATTTTCAACTACTGAGGTCAATGCTAGCTGATTAGATTTTGCTTGTGCCTACTTTATCGATCGTGGGATTTGAATATTTCTGCCCATGCATTTACACTTTTTTCGAACAGAACTGATGTATTCATATACTTTTTCCCAAACGGAACTGATGTATTGAGTTTTCCATTTGTTTTTCTGATGTTTTCATTTGAAACAAATAAATTTTGTAGCCGAAGAATGCTTCGTTTTATGTATAAGAACTGGCATCTCTCAATAATAGCACTTCAAAATTGACTCCACAATCGTGCAACCAGGTCATCCAGCATCAAACATTCAAACAGGCATGATCGCAAAGAAGTTACAAACTCTGAACCGATCCGCCATGCTCAATTTATGAATCATCTGCGAAGTAAACAAACATGAAACACCTCACCTCCCATTTAAACAGGCATAAATTTGAATAAAACAGTTTGCAAAATCGTGTCAAATTCACCTCACCCCCGTGAAAACACTTACAAGATCATGGAGAATTTGCCTTTTGACCGCCCCTTTTAACCGAAGGATACAAGCATAGGAGTTACAATCGATCAAGTTTCTACATGTTTCACCTCGAAGAAAATGTACGCAACAGGCTGCCAAAAATGCATACAACAAACAGTCTGGCGTGGCGTCAAAGCTCTCTCGCATTATGCAGAGCTCATCCTCTATCTGTTCCTGCTGCTCTTCCTTCACTGCATCAGGACTCCTGATTCAGGAGTTGCTTTCACCACTAGCTGCTCAACACGCAATATGGAGAGCCTTCCTTTTTTATATATGGAATGCACGCGAGGACCTCGCGCTCTCGGTGCAAGTGCAAAGCAATTTTCAGCAGATCGTTTTCGCTCCGGTGCGGCGTGAATCGTGATGGGGTAGCAGTTTCTTGTACTAATTCCTACCGGTGATGTAAAATTCCACCATGTATTGTTGGGGCAGTTGCAATGGCCGGCGAGAACGCTCGCGACATGATGTTTTTGGTCTGCTGCCAGCTGCGAAATTGCAATGATCTCTCTTGGTGGGCACGATGATCTTAGCTTGTGTCGCCACCACGGTTGGTTGGTGCGGAGTCAATTCTGAAAATCTATGCTGCGTCCCCTACACCTAGACCAGGGAGATGTTCATTCAGCTTGTCGGAATTTGATCGCTCACCGTTCCAACCGGTCGAAGTTAACAGTCCTCGTGCACAGATTCGATTCGCAGCAAATGTGCTTGTGACACTTGTCCAATAGTGAAGTTCTTGTTCGGATCATTGGATGATTGCTCCCCAGTCACCTGAACGCTGTTCGTTTCAAAAAGGGAAAGAGGGGGACAATGCTGAAAGAAACGCAATGAACGATAATTTTACAATGCGAGGTGCGGTCCAGAGATCACCGGCCTGACCCATCTGCGCTGCGCACCCGTCGCCGATCGCGACGGCACACCACTGCGTGAGCCTGACAGAGCTGATAGCTACCGAGTAGTGCGGCGTTTTAAGTGGCCAACCGAAAGCTACGCCGGGAAAGGCTCCGACTCCGACTCCGGGTGGGCACGCAGCAGGGCAGCGGCTGCGTCTTCTTCTCTCCTGTGCCGTGAATCATCTACGAGAGGGTTGGTGCAGCAACGCGACACCGGCGGCGACAGTGCCGCCCATCGGCATGTGGCGTCGCCTGATCGGCGATCACCCGGCCACCAACCGTGGCCGTAGGTGCTGCGTGCTACGCGGCACGAGCTCAACTCGAGACACATGTGGCTTGTTGTAGTAAGCGAGGAGGAGATACAGCAGCTGCACGCCCCGATTGCTTTCTACTATACTTGCCATTCTCCATCCACAGCAGCTCGATCCAATCCTGAGCAAGCGAGCACACCACACTCTCCTCTCTTGCAACAAATATCTCAGTCAAGTCCAGGCTGGGCAGTGGACGGCGGCGGCACCACCTCCCTTTTCTGCTTGTCTTTCTGCTTCCATTTTTCCTTCTGGAGACCTTTTCCTGCTCCTGCAGCTGGTCTTTACCATGGAGCATGGGCCATCCCAGCCATGGCAGGCATTTCCTCCTTGCCGGTGGTGTTGGTAGCTTTCTGGAGATCACAGCTTTGGCACTGCCCATCTGCTTTTCCTAATAAAGCCGCCTGTTGGACAGGACAGAGTGCCTTTCCTGCACACAGCTAGTATTGGGAGGGTTGGCATGCATGCAGCTCAGACACAGAGTGACAGGCAGAGGCCATAGTCCATAGAGAGGGGACTGTAGCTTCCGGGAGCTCTCTCCCTCCCTTCCTACACTGATTTCATCATTCATTGGTTTCATCTTGTCCTCATCACATCAACACAAATCCTTCTGTAGTTCTGTGAAGAAAAGGGGAGAGCCTCGCCATTGCCATAGTCCTTTTCCAAGGCTCTGTCGTTTCCGGTCATCACTGCCCTGCCCACCAATCTTTGTTGCTGCTGGGCATATAAATGGCCAGCTTAGCTTGGACTCCATTTCTCAAGCAAACCTCTCTGTGCTCTGCAGTTCTTGACTCTTGAGATCGAGCTTCTTGCTGGTAGTGTGTGGTGTGTGCCTTGCTCTTGCAGAGTGAGAGTTGCCATGGGGGGCACCTTGGAGTACCTGTCGGGTCTGCTGGGAGGGAGCGGAGGCCATGGCCACGGCAAGATGAAGAGGAGGAAGCAGCTGCAGACGGTGGAGCTCAAGGTCAGGATGGACTGCGAGGGATGCGAGCTCAAAGTCAGGAGCGCACTCTCCTCCATGAAAGGTTCTCTCTCTGTTCCTCTCGGCGGCTGTTGTTGGTGTTTTTTTTTTTTTTTTTGCCTTGCGTGCTCAAAAAATTTCGAAGTCAGATTTTCGTTTTCGTGTCACATTAGGCCCCTGAAATGTTAGAAAGTAATTTCAAAAAAATGTTAGACAGTAAAAAATATTTAAAATTTTTCATAAACCTCAGAACACGCGTGTCGATCTTGTTCCTAGTTCGTTGCTATAGCACTAACATCAGCGTATATCGCTTAACTGTCCAAGCAACCAACGGAAAAAAAACTATGCAACAGCCAAGGATAGCTGGCTGTGGATTCCCAAATCTGAAATAGTTGTCAGTTGTCACCCAAGAGCATCGTCAATCTGTAAAGCCACGAGTAGTACACGTACAGTATTGAAAATTCCGCTGATTTACAGTAGGGATGCAGACCATCACGGCCCTTTGATCAGGCATACAAATCTTGCAACAAGGGCAGTGAAGTAGTGAACTGAACCCAGCTGACGCTTGGCGTTCTGAAACTGAAACGTTGCAGCCTCGCTCAAACACCTCTGGACAACACGGCCATCACGAGCAGAAGAAGATGAAAACGAATTGAAGAAATATATGCATGCTGCTGATGAACTGAACATTATTATGTTGTCACTGTCTGACGGCCATTTCCAGGTGTCGAGTCGGTGGAGATAAACCGGAAGCAGCAGAAGGTGACGGTGGTCGGGTTCGTGGAGGCGAGCAAGGTGCTGAAGAAGGCGCAGTCGACGGGGAAGAAGGCGGAGATCTGGCCGTACGTGCCCTACAGCCTGGTGAGCCAGCCCTACGTCGCCGGCACCTACGACAAGCGCGCCCCGCCGGGCTACGTCCGCAGCGCCGAGCCCGGCTACGTGGCCGCCGCCGCCGGCCACCAGCAGCAGCACGTCGCCCGGCCGCACGACCACCTCACCGACATGTTCAACGACGAGAACCCAAACTCCTGCTCGGTCATGTGATCGAGGACCAAGAGAGAGACAGAGGTGGCGATGATGTTGCGGCCTCTATCTTTCACTTGCTGAGACTAGAGAGAGGTGAAGGATGCTCTCATGGTTTTGCGCCGGCCTGCGGTGTCGACGATGGTTTGTGGCGATGACGTTGTTTTAAGATTCCTGGTCAGTGTTAGACGTTTGTGCGTTGTGGCGAGAGTTTAGCTTACCGTACCGTGTGTCGTTTGCTTGTAGCTTCCCCTGCTTATAATCCATCCAGTGATGTGCATTAGCAGGAGAATTTGCCGCTGAGAGCTTGAAATGCAGGAGTACGACATGTCTTTTTTTTTCTTTTGCGGGCACATGGGCTCCGGAGTTGGAAAAGAACAAACACGGGCTTCCTAAAAACGCCAGCCCTGTCAGTGTCGTTCCCAGGCCATCTCTCTCTTTCAGCCCGAATCGCACGCGCGAGCCAGGCCCGACGACCGGCTCCGCGCAGCCCACAGGCCCACGACCAAAAGAGCTGGGGCATACGCTCGCTTTTCTCAAAAAAGAAAAAGAAAACGTCGCATGCCCACGCGCTAAAGTATTGAATCAATCAACGTAGTTAGCAGACCATTATTTAATAATGCAAACTTCAGCCTGAAGATTCACAAACAGTATTATCATACATGCAGTGAATTAAGAGAGGAATGCACATACAGACACAGAACTATGGTGGCACTTGATTTTTCATTTTCTCTTTACCGTTTTCTTTCTCTTTAATTCCTCCTTGCTCTTCTTCTCTCTATCTTCCTTTTCGCGTCTCTTCTTCGCCTCCTCCTCGTGCTTCTTCCGTTCCTTCTCCTTAACCTTCTTCTTCTCGGCTCGCGCCCTCTTCTCCTCCTCCTCTTTCTTCATCTTCTCCCGCTCCTTCCTCACCTCCTCCTCTAATCTCCTCTTCTTCTCCTTCCCCTTCTCCTCCGCCTTGGCGTCCCTCGCTGCTCTTTCTCGTTGGGCCACCCTCATCCTCCTGCCTTCCTCCACCTCGTTTGTGGCAAGGTTCCTCCGGATTCGGAAGCACAACGTCTTCTCCTCTGCATCCTTCTTCCTCCTCAGCTCCTCCTCCCTACGGCGCTCCTCGAGCCGTTGTTTCCGCCTAATGCTAAAGCACATCATGGGGGGTGATACTTGAGGATTATTGCTGCTGAAAAGTGACGGTGAAACAACTCTCGTACACTTATCTAGCTGCTATATGTGCCATCTTGGAGCGTCGTAGAAGCAACGTTTGTTGGTTAAATATGCGGTGCAAGGAGAAGCATTGTGATTGATGTGCGCTTTGAGGTTACCGCCTCTAGTGCATGGCAGATAGCTAGCGAGCCGGTCATCCGGCCGGCTGTTTGACTAGGTAGCATGTATATAATACACTGTAATGGTTTAATAGTGAGTCTGACACCTTTGACTAGTTGGAATATATCCATTCATTCGAGTTTCATCTTGCAGAGGAAATAATTAAGCTTAGGGAATTTAGCAGGAAAGTGAGGCCGTGAGCCAATGCTCGGCGATGTAACAAATTTTCTAGTTTTTTTTCTTAATACAACGACATATATTTTTTCTGAATATTTGAGAAAAAAAAATACTTGCAGTGTTTCCTCCATTTGGTTCGGTGAACTTCCATACCTAATAATCATTTTTTATGTACCTCGGACTTGTTGATGCCTTCTGCCTTGTACTAGCATAACTACACTGTCATTTTTTTTTACAAATTCATCATCGTCCTAGCGCAACATTTGTTCACCGGAGAAGTGAAGAATATAGATGTATACAATTTGACAATTTATTGGTCAAAATTCGTATAGTTTGACAATAATGTGCCCTCCGTACATTGATAAACAAAGGCCATTATGCAATCAGGCTAGCTTGTTTTGGCGTGTACGTACCTTTTAGGACCCGTAGGTCGTGAGTGAGTCTATGTAGAAAATGAAAATAATAGGTTTTATCTGTAATTATTAATCAATTATGCGAAAATTCCAAAATTGGGTGATCCGCATGTGCAAGCGCGCAACTTCACACAATTGTTATGAGACGCTTGCATAGTTGCATTGAGAAATAGAAAGGCCGTTGGAAATGTTTCGATGCGTGACGATGTATGAATCTTTATGATTAAAAAAGAAAATAGCACAGTTTGTTGTGGGGCCTTTACCAAATTGATAAGGCATTTTTGTCAACTGTAGACACAGACTGACAGAGAGCGTTTTAATCCATGTTGGTCGTTGTTGTTCTCTCTACACATGCATATATACTCTCCGATATACATGACACAGCTCCAGCCTTGAGCCAGCTATTTTTTTTAAGTGGCCTTGTTTTGTGGCATTTGGCGGATAGCTTGCCATATCTCCTCATCGGTGGACGGTTTATCGAGCGAAGAAAAGTCAGTCGTTGGCAACTGAAAGTGTGCCCAGGAGAAGTCACGTACGGGTGCGTGGTGGAGGGTTCGTCATTATACTTTCGAAGTGGTCTTGGATGAGTATTTGCTTGTCATTGTGTGTTAGGGCCCAACCGTTACCGCTACTTAGCCGTTGTATGAAGTTTTCTCGTCGCCTCCCATTGGCCCGTAGGTGGAAGAATCTCGTGTTGGCGCCGCCTTCCTTAACGTGTTTAATGCGGGCACTTTGCTTCCTTCTAGCCTTCTCGATGACTAGCCATCCCAAAATGCGCTTTTCAGCTTTGATCTGAGGGCGAGCTCCTCTTCCGACAGCTGTCGGAAGTCTTGTGCTTTGTCAAGTCGTAGGATTACCTCTTGGGCCATGTATAGCTTCTGCCGGGCGTCTGAGAGGAGGGAGGTCGCCCAAGCCTTGAGGGCTTTGGCGGTTTGGTGCAGCTTGTGGCCTAGTCGGTGGAAGGGCTCCGTGTGATCAAACGATGCGTTCCAAGCCGCGGACACTGCCTCCTGAAAGTGCGGCAGGAGCGACCAGAAATTCTCAAATTTGAAGGTTCGCGCCCGTCGCGGACCAACTTGATTGGTTAGGAGCAAAGGACAGTGGTCCGAGTGTGATGTGGAGAGTGCGTGAAGGTTGCAGGAACTGAAAGTTAGCTCCCAGCTTTGGTTGCAGAAGAAGCGATCCAGTCGAGCTAGGGTGGGATGACGCCTTTCATTACTCCAAGTAAACTCCAAGTAAACTTTCTATTTTGTAGCTTAATCTCTTTAAGTTGACAGAAGTCGAGTGCTTGTCTGAAGCGTCGCATTAGGCTGAGATTGAGGTTTCTGTTGTTCTTGTCTCTAGCGCTATAGATGAGGTTGAAGTCGCCGAAGACAATCCACTTGGCGTCGTTGTCCGGCCTCAAGCTACGGAGGTGGTTAAGGAAGGAAGCTTTTTCCGCTCGGCGCGAGGGGCCGTATACCCCGGTGATGCTGAACGAAGTCATGCAGAAGCGTAGAGTAACGTCTGCCGATATAGAAAAGCGACCTAGTCTAACATCGGTGATGTCTACCCCCGAGTCGTTCCAAAGAAGTAGGATCCCACCTCGTGTTCCTGTCGCTGGTTTGAAAGCGAATCGATTTAATCTGTAGGCGCCAAGGAAGTTGGCTAGTGGTTGATCTATGGTGTTGAGCTTAGTCTCTTGTAGGCAGAGTAAGTGGCAAGGTGTCGCTGCAACCATTTCATGGACTGCTAAGCAGCGTGCCGGCGCGTTTAGGCCCCTCACATTCCAAGATAGCATCTGTAGGTCCTTGTTATTCATTTAAAAACCAGTTGCGGCGCATGACGGGTTCGTGTGGCTCGTGGGGTTGATGTGTAGCGTTGGCGGACAGAGATCGTACGATGGCGACGATGCAGATTACGTCCGAAGGTCCAGAGACAGAGGTGCAAGCCCAAAGGTCTAAGCCAGCAGGGCAGATGCAGAAAGGAGCCCAAAGGTCGCAGCCAGCAGGGCGGTGTAAACAAAAGTCTCTAAAGAAGAAAAGCAACGAGTCCGAATTGGTGTGCTGATACATGATAGCTTGGGCGGGTCACTGGAGCCAGGTCGAGGCCTAGCTGGCTCAAACAACCGCCGCTACAGTCCCGGATTGCCTCCCCGGCGTGCTCCCGGCGGGCGTCGTCCCGGCGCGAGCCGCGTCGTCGTCTTCGAGGTCGAAGATGGCAGTCATTGCAGCCAGGATGTTGGGCGGGAGAGGCCCCTGGTGCATGGCGCAGTGAATTAAGAGAGGAATAATGCACATACAGTCACTGGCAGAACTATAGTGGCACTTGATTTTTCATTTTCTCTTTACCGTTTTCTTTCTCTTCAATTCCTCCTTGCTCTTCTTCTCTCTATCTTCCTTTTCGCGTCTCTTCTTCGCCTCCTCCTCGTGCTTCTTCCGTTCCTTCTCCTTGAGCTTCTTCTTCTCGGCTCGCGCCCTCTCCTCCTCCTCCTCCTCTTTCTTCATCTTCTCCCGCACCTTCCTCACCTCCTCCTCTAACCTCCTCTTCTTCTCCTTCCCCTTCTCCGCTGCCTTAGCGTCCCTCGCTGCTCTTTCTCGTTCAGCCACCCTCATCCTCCTGCCTTCCCCCACCTTGTTCGCAGCAAGGTTCCTTCGGATTCGAAAGCACAACGTCTTCTCCTCTGCATCCTTCTTCCTCCTCAGCTCCTCCTCCCTGCGGCGCTCCTCGAGCTGTTGTTTCCGCCTAATGCTAAAGCACATGATGAGGGTGATCCTTGAGGATTATTGCTGCTGAAACAACTCTCGTACACTTATCTAGCTACTATATGTGCCATCTTGGAGCGTCGTAGAAGCAACGTTCGTTGGTTAAATATGCGGTGCAAGGAGAAGCATTGTGATTGATGTGCGCTTTGAGGTTACCGCCTCTAGTGCATGGCAGATAGCTAGCGAGTCGGTTATCCGGCCGGCTGTTTTGACTAGGTACGCTTGTATATAATACATTGTAATGATTTAATAGTGACACTGACACATTTAACTAGTCGGAATATATCCATTCGTTCGAGTTTCATCTCGTAGAGGAAATAATTAAGCTTAGGAAATTTGGCAGGAAAGTGAGGCCGTGAGCTAATGCTCGGCGATGTAACAAATTTTCTAGATTTTTCTTCTTAATACACACTGGTAGAGAGGGAGGCTTTTGTTCGGGTCTTTAGTCCCGGTTCAACTTTGGAGCCGGGACTAAAGGGGCTTCATCGACGTGACCACTAATGTCATGAGTGCTCACTCCCTTTAGTCCCGGTTGATAACACGACCCGTGACAAAAGGGTCACCCCTTTAGTCTCGGTTCCTAACACGAACCCAAACTAAAGGCGGTGACCCTTTTGTCACGGTCGTGTTTGAACCGGGACTAAAGGGGGGTCTTTTGTCCGGGTCGTGTTACCAACTGGGACTAAAGGGTCTCCCACGACTTACTATAAGAGGATAACATCCTCAACTTTGTCAGATGTGTTGTGTAGGTAAGATGGTGAGGAAGTTACACGCGAGGCTGGAGGTCACGAGTAGTTTGAATCCCCGCAACCGCGCACATGTATATTTCGCGTGACTTGTGACTTGCGCGTGTGTGAGGGCCTCCCGGGGATTTTCATTTATTTTTTGACTTTTTTGACGCTGGTGTGCACCCCTTTACTTGAGGGACCTATACCCCTTACCAACCGGGACTAAAGGTCTTCTCTCCACCAGTGACAATGATACAAAATTTTCTACATATTTGAGAGAAAAAAATATTTACACAAGCAGTGTTTCGTCCATTATTTGCATTGGTTCAGTGAACTTCGATACCTTTTCCGAAGCAAATTTCCCAAATATGATTTTCTAAGGGAGAAATTAAACTAATGATCATTTTTTCTGTGCCTCGGCCTTGTGCCTTGTACTAGCATAACTACACAGTCATTTTTTTACAAAATCATGATCGTCCTAGCATTAGTTGAAATAATAATCACTTGATGCAACTTCTGTTCACCGGAGAAGTGAAGAATGGAGATGATTACAATTTGACAATTTATTGGTCAAAATTCGTATAGTTTGACAAAAATGTGCCCTCCGTACATTGACAAACAAAGGCCATTATGCAATCAGTAGCTTGTTTGGGCATGTACCTTGCTTTTAGGACCCGTAGGTCGTGAGTCTACGTAGAAAATGAAAGATACCCCCTCTGTATCGAAATACTTGTAGCCATTAACTTTTTTCTACAACTATGACCATTCAACTTATTCAAAAAAATTGTGCAAGTAGAATTTTATTTGCTATATGCGGCTTTACTATTGTATGTATTTTAAGCTTGACTTATCATTTTACATGTTTGCAGTAACTTTTTGAATAAGACGAATGGTCAAAGTTGGATAAAAAGTCAACGACGACAAAAATTTTGATACGAAGGGAGTAGCGTTTATCTGTAATTATGAATTAACTATGCAAAAAAATCCAAAATTGGGTGGTCCGCATGTGCAAGCGCGTAACTTCTTCACACAATTGTTATGAGACGCTTGCATAGTTGCATTGAGAAATAGAAAGGCCGTTGGAAATGTTTCAATGCCTGACGATCTATGAATCTTTATGATTAAAAAAGAAAATAGCACAGTTTGTTGTGGGGCCTTTACCAAATTGATAAGGCATTTTTGTCAACTGTAGACACAGATGGACAGAGAGCGTTTTAATCCATGTTGGCCGTTGCTGTTCTCTCTACACATGCATATATACTCTCCGATATATATGACACAGCTCGAGCCTTGAGCCAGCTATTTTTTTAGTATAATGTACTTGTGGCGCATTGACCATAGAATAGTTTTATCGATACAACACGAAAAAAAATTATAGTTTAATTTTATTTTATGGATAGACCCACCATACTGATCATTGTTAAGCGGCGGTCTCAGCTAATAGCTAGCTAGCTGGGAGATCTCACAGCTTTTTGATCCTACTGTACAAGATAACCAAACAAAAAGGCAGCATGCATTAGGAACGAACTGCACAATAATTTACTTTTTTTTAAAAAAAAACTTGCTTGCCAGATGCCAAAGCATGTGCAACCTGGAAGACGACCCGATGGCTCACATGGCTGGCATCATGCCGTTGCACGCGATCACACACACCCAGTTTCGACCGATCGGCTGCAGGCCCCTGGATAGACACCATCGAGCCGTGGCCCGTGGCAGTTGCAAATAATGTCTTGCGAAAATGGCGCAGCCCACATGCATGCACGCTACGTACGGCGGCGCACGGTGCCTTCGGCCAAGTCTACGGCGCGGCGCTGGCGTTTAATTCTCTGGTCGCTCCATCCGATCCTCATCCTCCTCTCTCCTCGGCCTCGCGCTCCCGCGCACGGCGCGGCCCGGCGTCGCCGTCGCGATCGGCACGGCCGGATCCGGCGGCAGACGACGTGGGCGCGCCTCGCGGCGTCTTCCTCTCGTCGTCATATCTCAGTTTGCCGTTGGGCGCCTTGCTTCCAGTTGTAGTACGTCGTGGCAGCGCACGACTGAACAGAATACCCCCCGCAGATACCGATACCGATAGTTCCCCGGCCAGATAGCAACGGCACCCGCTGGCCACGGGAGGAGGCGACGACTCCGCCGCCTTTAAAAACCGCGCGCCGCCGCCCCCACCCGGCGCCCCCAGCTCCTCCCTCTCCCTCCCTCCCACTTCCACAGTCTTCAACTCCCTCCTCCTCGCGAGTCGCGGCACCAACCAACCGAACAACCAAGAAACCAACCACATCATGGCGCGCCTCGGCCTGCTCGCGGCGGCGGCGGTGGCCGTCCTCGCGCTGGCGTCCGGCGCGGCGTCGCAGGCGCCGGCTCCGGCCCCGTCGTCGTCGTCGGCGGACTGCGGGGCGGCGGTGCAGGGGCTCCTCCCGTGCCTCTCGTACGTGCAGGCCGGGAGCCCGCAGGGCAAGCCGACGACGCCGTGCTGCGCCGGCGTCAAGGGCGCCCTCAAGAGCCCGGCCACCGTCTCCTGCCTCTGCGCCGCCTTCGGCCAGACGTACCCCGTCGCCATCAACATGACCCGCGCCGCCACGCTGCCCGCGGACTGCGGCGGGGACCCGGCCGCCTTCAGCAAGTGCAACAGTGAGCGCTACCACAACCCGATCTCTCGCGCGCGTCATCCTCTTTTTTTTTCCCTCCCTCCGTTGAGACGAGATTTTTCTAGTTTTTTTCGTCTGTTTTGGTTTCTTATTAGTTTTAGATCTTAGCTTTTTGGTTTAACTTTTTTTTTATTGTTTTCTTGCAGTCAAAGTGCCCGGCGCCCCTACTGAAGGTAAACAGATATATACTACTCGGTTCTCTCTTTTTTTCGGGTTTTTTTTTTGTAAAATGATGCGTTCATTTTGATTTTGTTTAGTCTGTATACGTTGACAATTTTCCGTTCATTGATATCAGTACATTGCTAATTACACACCAAAGATCGGGATAGTCATGTGTTAAAATTTAGGCCTAAAATAAGGTTCAATTGTGCCTAGATGGTGATGGTAGTGTTACTTCTCAAAACGGTTCCAACTTCTAATAAATAACCATGAACCACATGATGCATCAGAGTCAGAAAAGATTTATGAAGCCTGGACGCTCTGCGTTTTTGTCTTGACACACTGGCAGCCATCTGCAAGTGAAAATCCTAATTAATAATACAATTACGTGTAAACTGAATTACTAACATCTCCGGTCCAGGTGGCACCTCTCTCCTAGTCTATTTTGTAGTGCCGCTAATTTGTAATTGTCCTTTGAAATGAAACCAAACTAGCATAGTTTTACTTTGACAGGTGTTAAGGCTTTCCTAGAATCTAGATACCAATGGCCGATGCCGTGTTTGATGACAACCATAGGTGGCAGCCAATTTTGTATCTATCATCAGGTCCATCTTAACTCGCATGCCTATTAGATCTAAGTTAATGACGTGGAGAGTTTTAACGAGGTGGAAATCTGTTTGGTATGTTACATGTAAGTTGTAAGCAATACATCATGTGTGCGCTGAAAAATCCATCCTCAAATTCTCAACGCTGTCTGAAATCAGCGCCTGAAACATGCTCTGAACTGAAGAAAACTTGGGTCTTGTATGCATCACATGTTGTCCTTTAAGCTGTGTGTGTGATTCGCTTATCTTTCGTCCTCTCACTACTCTGCTTCCATGCTGAAGGTCCTGCACCTCCTTCTGGATCGGCACCGGCTGCCAACAGTCCAGGCGCATCGAAGTCGGCGGCAGCCCGATCGCCGGTCTCAGCGTTAGCCGTTGTAGCCGCCGTGGTTGCGCCTCTGCTCTCGTACTACTACCTCTGAAGATTTGTTGGATGATTTGATTATTTCGTTTGTGGATTGTTGCTGTGAATCTCGTGATGTGTATCGAATTGTGCCATAATTCAGTGAGAATTGAATTGTGAGAGGCTGTTGTTGCTCCTTTACCCTTGCGCCTGTGCCTTGCCTTGCGCCCTTGCCTGCTGTTCATATCCAAGCCTTGTTAGACACTCTCTCTCGACTTTGCTAGTCCATGTCAACTCTGCCTCTCTCTAGGGAAACTATAACTAGTATCCTGCAAGGAGCTGTGTGTTCGCATCAGATGATGGAGAAAAAACCACACATAAAAATACACGCATAACCACTTGTATTTGTTAGAAAACTAGGCAATTTACACATTATTTTAATCCAAAAAATGACGGCTTAAACATGATGGCATATATAATTTATTATGATGAATAGAACATATTCTAACCATGCATATAAAAAGGAACTTTGAAGAACTGACAGAAAGAACAACACATAAATAGATACTCAGTAGCATTGGATGAACCCGTCGGATGAACCATGTCATCGCCGTAGCAGTGTAGTTGTTGCAGAAAGTCAGGAGTCGTCGTCGTAGGCAGTCGCGTGAACGCTCCCCAAAAAACAAATCACCGTACACCCCGAGCAGAGTTCACAAACGATGTCGGTTCCGGAGGCACCTACCCTCCAGCGATCCCGTGCGCGCAGAAGCACCGGACGGAGATACCCGAGAAGCAGCAAAGTTTGTGATTTGTTATCTTAACCAACTATTGTTCTTGAGTTTTGTGTCTCTTTATAGACAAATGACATACTGAAGTTTTATTGAGGAAGAGAGATGCCGACATGCAAACTCATTAAATGACTCAGCATGCAACGCCCACACGAGGAGACCCTCCTCTTCCACTCACGCCGATGGAATGCCAAAAGACAGTAACTCCCGTGATTAAGAGAGAAACTCCCATGATCAAGTGAGAAATTAAAAAGAGAAACTCATTGTTAGAAAATCGGTAGTGCTATTCTACACCCCAGGTGTAGAATAGATTCTGCACCCACTGGACCTAACCGGCCCAAGCCAACTACCCAGGACACCTCCCTCCGACCCAGGAAACCAAACCGTACTCCAGACCGCGAGCCGTCCCCGTGTGACGGCGGCCAGCAGGGCGTGTGTGGGATCCAGGAGCACACCGGGCAAGGCGGCGGGTCGCGACTGCGGCAGGGAGACTACGACGGCGCGCGACGAGTGTACAGGGCGGTGCAGCGTGACTTGTGGTAGGCGGACTGCGGCGGCGCGCACACGGGGCACGGCGCTTAGGCCCAGCAAAGCGATAACTCCGCGGCGATCCCGCAGCGGGGTCAACGAGCTACGGCACGCGACGGTGCCTTCGAGTGATTCAGCTTACTGAAGTTATTTGATTTGAATCAACTGCTCTCGATCTCCAACACTATTACCAAATTGATTTGATTTGCGTCAGCTGCTATCGATCTCCACCACCATTACTAAATTGCTTTGAGTCGATCTTGATCTGCTAGATCTCCGCCACCATTGCTGAATCTGATGCCCTGCAGCCACGATTAGGTATAGATCGATGCTGCTTCTGCTACTTGAATTGTTGTTTTCATCAGCCAAGCACGGGAAGGTTGGTGCTGCAGGTGCACAAAAGGGAGATCGATGATGCAGCTTACTCAAAATTGACAGTACTGACATCCCCACCGCTGCCTGAAGACCAATTACTGAAATGTCGATTACTAAGACCTGCTAGATGGTCGGGATGCACTATTAGGGTCAATTACTTAAAGTTGTTAGGATGTATTACTAATTACTAAATCCAAAGTAGTAATTACTGAAGCTGATGGGAATCATGGGGTCCACCGCTAAAATTCGAAAAGCATTGATTACTTGAAGTATTGCGGTGCATTACAGAAGTTGATCGACTACTAAAAGAACTTCACCGACTACTGAAGCTGATGGGATGATGTATTACTGAATCTCATCAAATGAGTAATGAACAAATGATTTTTGGAAAAAATTATAAACATTCCTAATTACTCTAAATCCCATTACTCTGAATACCAAATTACTGATATGCAATTTCCTCTCACTTACATTCCAAATATTTACCCTTTGGACTAAGGAAGTCATATAATCCCACCACCACTCAAAAGGTTGCAGGAAAGAAAGTTCATTTTCTATCTCGTCAATGGTTCTGCAGCTTTGGTAAAATGATGTTACTGTTGGCTATAGCACGCTACTGCTGTATTGCGTGTTCTATGTAGACAAATTAAAAGAGCAACACAATGGTTTTGCAGAGTCGCACTGCAGGGTCAGACAAATAGCAGTAAGAATTACTGAGTGACTAAACCATGATGCTCACTGATGTAGTGATAATTTCAACAACACAATTTTGCAATGCCTTTTTTCCTCCCACACCTGCCAATGGATTGCAATGCATCAGTAAATTTGCTGGTTACTGAAACATTGCTTGTGAATGTGCTTACTGATATACAAAATTACTGGTGGTGTATGTGTGCTTATTCATGTACAGTAGTGTACTGAACTAAAACGACTCATATCGATTACTGAAATATTCGCTGGCTACTGAACGCGCATATAGGATTCGTGTGCATATCCTAATGTTCAGTAAATATGCACAGGTTGCTGAAAATAATATCCCAATGTCCTGTAAATTACCATGGGTTCGGTAATATTGAGTGCACTGGATTATGTTGTTCGGTAATATTTCACTTACTGAAGATATGCATAATGTTTAGTAATGTGGACATGTTCAGTAAACCATGGGCAATTTGACATAAGTAATACAGGCATCGATGGAAGCTTCATGAGAAAAAAAATAGTATGAATTGAATGACCTCGTTACGGGGAATCAGTTTTGTCAGTAATGAAAATTTGTATGGGTCAATAGAGAGTTAGAAAATGCCATAGTTCAAGTACTTATCCAGATAATTTTTTGTCTTGTTGGCTAGAATTTGGCATTGATTTGCAATTGGCATAGCCTTGTCTGTAAATGCGTGACAACATTGGCAGCATCCTCAGTAAAGATAAATCTTCAGTAAATTGAAAAAGGTATCACTGAACCAATTCAGATTACCCAGCACCATTGCTGTTACTGGACATACACATAAGACACACAAGAAAAAGTATATTACTCAATATAGTTCCATAATTGAATTTTTTCTAATCATACAACACATTATCAGTGTAACTTGAAAAAACTGAAAACGTATAGGGAATGTTGGGGCTACAAAAGAAAATACTAAGTGACTCAAGCACTGAATTACTGAATCCATTCAGAAAAAGAAGTCAGTAATAAATGTATATAGTATCCACATAATTTTTCCAATTACATAGTAAAAAATGGAGTCACAAAAAAAGCCTATGGTGCACAAAAACAAGCATGGCTTGTACATGTTGTTTGTGTCTTGTTATTCACTTGTTGGAGCGATCTCATGAAGCTCTGTACTTGCAGCATCATGCGTATGAGGCAAATAATTAGCAAGCGGTGCCACGTCGACAGGGTTGCAGTTGTGTGGACTAGAGCTGGTTCTTCAATCTCAATAGGAAAGGACCTTTTGTTGTTGTGCTTGTGGTAAAGAAACTATGCTCTGTACTGGGATTCAAGAAGCAGATGTGTTAGGGGCCCGAGCAACACATGTATATTACAACTGCTGAAGGTAAAAAAAGATTACTGAACTTCAAACAATGTGATGGAAACACTTTACTGAAAAAATCTATATAGAATTGCATGATTAAAGAGTTATTGAACAAATGAGGACTTCTTAATTTCTTTCGTGAACATGCTTTGCTAAGTATCAGATCCAAAAATAACTGAAACAAATTTACTGCAATAGCTCGAACTACTAAAAGCAAATATCAGTTTATTACAGAAATACCAAATATCTCAAACAGAGGGTATGATTACTGAAATATCAAATAAATGGAAGGTTACAGGATTACTGAATCATCAAATTACTAAATTACTGATTTTGATACAGTGATACACCCGTTGTGAATTACTGACAAAATATTACCCTCAGTAGTTACTGAACATGTATTACTGAGGGATACACCAGTGTATCCTTATCTCTTAGTAGTTGTCAATTACTGAACATATATTACCCTTAGTAAGTATATCTCCTGCATCTAAATCCCTTGGTAAGAAGGCCATTGCACTGAAGGAAACTCTCTCTCTCTCTCTCTATGTAATTGTGCTATCAGCGCTTACTACGGGGGATTAGAGTGGTGCACGATAAAATTCATTGATACTCTGTGGTTTGCCATGTTCGGTAATGATGCACAACAATGTGGCACATATTTTTGTTTTGTAGAAATTACTGAAGATATATTACCCCACTTGTTTAGTGATGTCTTGCCTGCTTGCCTGTATTACAATGGTATTCCAGTAGTTCTGTCCAGTGACTCTATATCAAATATGACTCGTGGTGATAATGCTAGTGAGTTGAGCAAGCCCTATAGTTTTGACTTTCACTCAATTACTAAACTATTGATGCATTACTAAATAGTAAATGCAAAGGATCAAATACCGAAGTTGATGGGATGCACCACTGAATATGGTATTGATTACTGAAGCTTTTGGTATGCAATACCAGATCCATAGTATCAATTACTAGAGTTGATGCACTGCTAAATCCAAAAGGTACTGATTACTGAATCTATTGATATGCATTACTGAATATGATTGAGTACTGAAGCTGAAACTGATAGTATGTTCTATTATGATCCAGTACTGAAGCTTAAGCGCATCTGTCTGAATCAATCCCATAGATTGTTGCCGTACGAAGTTAACTAGGAACCCACATGCGCATCTTCTAGTGATGCTGAACATAGAGCAGGTAGCTTGCTAATAAACAGCAACAAAAAAACTACCGGATGGACACCAAATTGTTCTACCACACTAAAACAAATTGGAGGAAACAGGGAGAAGAAAAGGAGGGGGGCTCACCTAAATTTCGTGTTGCATCCCCTTCATGATTGAGTGATCAGCATACCACTATCTCCATGAATTGAGAGAATCTCGAGAAATCGAAACCCTAGAACATAAAAAATCAATCAAAACTGAACATCCATGAAGACAAAAGTTGAGGGCGGGACTATGAGGATGCAATTTCTCGAGGAGGAGAAGGGTTGCTCGATCCTATCGTGCTCTGTTGCCACTTGGGAATCAAAGCCCACTGATGCCGTGATGCAGTTCACAGATGTGGTGTGTGGGGGGGGGGGGGGAGAGGAGGGGAACAAGAAGCCTGTCACCGCTCGAATCCCGCCCACGGAGATCACACCCCGAAATCGCGTCGCCGCCGTCCACGAACCGCGGCAAGACCACCGGGACCCCCGACGTCGCGTCGCCGCCAGCAACATGCTCGGGAAAAGGAAAGCAAATGGCAACAAGCTGTCGGGCGCGTGGTGACCAATAGGTAGGTTAATCGATCGGGCGTGGGCGCAGGTGCGGGTGGGTCGGTTGTCTTGTTGGGTCCAGACTAGGATGCTGGTTTGGTTGGGCTAATTACTATTCTACACCGGACTAGAAAACCATTAAATAAAAAGAGGAACAAGAAGGTGTACCCTGCTGAGGGACCGGTGCCGGAGGCACCAACAGCTCCATTCCCATCATTCATGAATCATCATGATGAGTTGTTCGATGTAGTCGTTCACAGTTGATGCAAGAAGATGTTCACAGTGTCGTTGCGTCCACCGGGAAGTAGTCGTACTCCAAACACTCGGTCCACCGGGAAGTAGTTCTTCAAAGTTCCTTTTTATATGCATGGTTAGACTATGTTCTATTCATCATAATAAATTATATATATGTCATCATGTTTAAGTTGTCATTTTTTGGATTAAAATAATGTGCAAATTGCCTAGTTTTCTAACAATCCAAGGTATTTTTTATTTCAAACCATAGAGATATTAGGATTATTAAATCATTTAATTTGGACCAATCCCATTAAATAATCCAACAATATTCACTGAAAGATGCAAAACACATTCAGATTCAAGGAATGGAATGGTATTCCCCTGATCAATTCTTCATACTCAGAAGCCAGGCATAGTCTTGAATTACACTTTTTTTATATAAGCTCTAAGGGAAGCTTTATTGATTGAGAATAGTTACATCATTAGCCAACAAAGGAAAAAACTAGGGGGGTCATCATCCCAAATACAATTCTCTTTCGAAAACATAGCTTGCCTGACTAATTCATGTGCCACTTGATTTGCTTCCCTCCTCGTATGCTTAGTAGCAATCTCCTAGATTCGCGGTGAACCCACCATTCACCACAATTTCAACCACTTCCATACAGTCGGATCGAACCACAAGACGATTGCCTCCAATATGTTGGATTAACATTAATCCTTCCTTTAGAGCATATGTTTCTGCAATCATGGCTCCAAGACTATCCCTAATGATTGCACTTGTGCTTCCACACCCATTATCTTCATCATAGGATGCATCAACATTTAGCATTATGTAACCTTCTCGAGGTTTCCTCCATCCTTGACGTATTTTCGATCCTTGTTTGGCTGCCAATTTGTAATTTTTTTGCTAAGGATATAATAGATGCTTAGAGTTGATAGCATTAAAATATTGTAGAGAACCAATACATGCTTGTATGGCCCACATGTCAGATCAGTACCAGAATACTAGGGACAGAGATACATACCAGCCTTTATCGCTGAACTGAATGTTATCTGACAAAAACAAAGTCAACTTCAAGGTAACATACAAGGATTTGATCATTATGGCACTAGGGAAACATCAAGCGAGTGGGTTGATTTGTTACTCTTGGAGGTTGCCACCACCTAGACGGCTTGGAGCTCGTGATTCCATTGAGCACTTCAAGAAGATTGCGAAGTTGCCTTAGAAGATTGGTATGAGAGGTCTTGTGCTCACCTCGCCAGATCGGTGAAGAGCAACTCTAGTGGAATAGAGGTGTGGAGTATACTTGAGCATTTGTAGCCCGGCCTTGCATGGCTCGGCCCGCCCATAGACCTTACTGGGCGGGCGTGGGCATAGATTTTGTAGCTCGAGAAAAAAATCTTGGCCCGAGCCCAGTCCGAAATGCTATTTTAAGGAATTTTTCACTATAAAATGCGCGGGTAGCCCGCCCAAACCCGAGTCCGACCTGAAAATTGAGGCCTGACGCGCCCAGTGGGATGGTCATGAGCATGATTTTCTCAGCCCGAAATAACCAGGTTTTTTCAGCCTGCCTGAACCCAGCTTGGCCAAAAAATGCTCAGGTCTAGTGTGGAGTGGTTCTTTGGTTCTAACCGGCTCAAGATCGAGCGGTGCCTTGATAGAAGAGAGGTTGATCATTGAATCGGCATCATTATGGATTAGGATTGACCAGCAAGTCATCGATACCTTGGGATAAAATTCATCTCTTGTGCTCAATCATTTCTTTGCTCAATTTCCTTTCATGTATTTTAGTTTGAGTACTTACATTTTAGAGATTGAATTATATCTTGTCATCCTAGGTTACAAACCCTCAACATAGGCATAAAGTATCTAGAAATTTATTCTTCCTTGTGGTTCTAATTAAATTTCTCTAGTGTTATGCTTTTAGAATTTAAACCACCCATTTACCCCCTCTAGTTGGTATCCTATATCCTATAGTGTGTGGCTTGCTCGCGACAGGCTGGCGACCGGTAGTGTGAGGCACGCAGGGGTGCTTGCAATGGCCTCGACGGTCAGATTGGACAGGGTGCACGCGGGACGAGCTATGTCGTTGGGAAAATTCCCCGCAGCTGCAGGTGCGAGCACACAAGAGACGGCTGCTCGAGGCCGTGGCGCGGGCGCCGGCCAGGGGCTGGTGTGTCTGCCACCTCTCCATGGCCAGTGGCGCGGCCTGCCTCTCCCCATGGTAGACCCAATCATAGGCCGCCAGACCCGATAAACCCAACCCAACCCACCTAAAAAACCGACCCGACCTGACCATGCGACAGGTCGGGCACGACCCAAAATTTTCATACGAATTAAGAAAAAAACCTAACTCAACCCGACCTAACACCAAAATTATAACTAAGAAACCCAAATCCGACACAACCCGACCTGACAACCCGACACGACCTGACCCAACAAGCTGACACGACCCGACCCGAACCCCACATGACCCAACCCATGATCAGGTCCACCCCATGGCCAGGGGTGGAGCTCCCCGTGGCCGAGCGTGGGAGATCGCCGGTGACGTAGGACTTCCCACCCCGCGACCTGGCGCGGGAGGAGGGCAGGGCAAGCTCCCCCCTGGGCTCACTATCCTCTCCCTTATATTGACTTCTTTTTTCCTACGTTTGGTGCCTTTGGTTGGGCTTTTCGCTGCTTTTGCTTTTGACAAAATCCAACAGCCCAATCAAAGGGGTTGGTTACCATTCAAAGCCATAGCCAAAAGCACCTCTTTTGCCTAATACAAACTTGAAAGCACCTCATACCATGCTTTCACCTGCTTTTGGGTCACAAAATTACCCACCTACCACTCTTTACACATTGTACCAGTTCGTTTCTTTTCCACTAGCAAACGCATTACTACCTCCGGCGTTGCCCCAAGGCCAAGCTCTGCTCCTTCCCGACGGCCCTCCCTCCATTTCCCTTGCCCGGCGCATCTCGCTGCCGGCAGCCTTTTGTTCCTTTGCCCGGCGCATCCGCCGTGCGTGAGCCTTGCTGGTCGCGGGCGAGCTCTGCCCACCCGGTGTTGCGGCCCTGCCATCCCGGCTGCACGACCTGCCCTCTCTACCCGACCAGATCCCGGTCGTGCGAACCTACCCTCCCTGGAGCAGCGGCACGACCTTCCGTTAGGCACTGCGTGCGAGCTCACCGTAGAAGCTCCCTTTCGGCGGCCCTCCCTCCGTTCCCCTTGCGCAAGCATCGACGGGCATGAGCCCCGTGGCGGCCGCGGGTGAGCCCCCGTCGTCAGCCCGAGCCCCGTGGCGGCCGCAGCGAGCGCGCGCGCGGCATTGCCGGCCTCGGGAGCGCTCGCCGCTGCCGGCCACGGCACCACCGGTTGGGGGGGAGGGCCCCGCCACCGACCGCGGGCAAGCCCCATCGGGCGAGAGTGTGGCGGTGCCGCCAAGTGTGAGCCCCATCGCGGCCGCGGCGCGCGTGCACCGCCGGGCCGCGGAGCGCCGCCGCTACCGGCCACGGGCACCACCTGCCGGGGGAGAGCCCCACCAGGCAGGCTAGCCCTGCGACAGCCATTGAAGGGAGAGTGAGGAAGATAGTTTGGGGGAAAGAAGAAGATAACCTCATGTCCATGACGTTGGGGACACGCTTGTGAGTGAGGATGCTTTTCCAAAAGCCACAAAGTGCAACCAAACGGTCTTGTGCTTTTCCCCACAGTAGATTTTTCACAACTACTTTCTCAAAAGTCACAGCCCATAGCAGCTTTTGCAAAAGCCGCGACCCAACCAAACACACCCTAAATTTCCAGTGTTCGAATGTTTCATACGAATGTTGCAAATGTTTCATGTGGATGTTGTAAAAAGATCCGAGATGTTGATAATGTTGCATATGTTTCACACGCATGTTGCAAATGGGATTTTTGGGATGTTGCATTTTGTAATGAGGGATTTGAATGTTCCTATCAACATGAAACAAATATCGCGGTGGGGTTTCCCCCATTTTTACGATGAATGATTATCGTCGTGTTCTTGATGTTGCAAAATTAATTTTTAATGTTGTAGATATTAGATTTTGATGTTGTGGATGTTGATTTTAGATGTTGTGCGGGCCCTACCGTTCGAACAAAGCACTCCGTTCGAATGTCCAGCGCTAGCAACGCCCTTTTTGAAATGCTAGACTGCTTGTAGACTACTTGGTTTCATGGTTTGTTGGCTTGTAAACATATTGCATTTGTTGATTCCATACTTACGTGTTGGTTGCCATTTTTTGAATTTATAACTGTCAACGAGCTGGCTCGTGAGGTTAACGAGCCAACTCAAGCTTCTTAACGAGTCGAGCCATACCGAGACGAGCTATAATGAGCCGAGCCAAGCTCGATATCCAAGGTGGGAGGGGTATTTGCAAACATTTGATTAGAAGCAGATAGTTTAAGTGTAAAATTATCTAATCACATGTGCTTCCTTGGAGCAAACATCATGTGGCTCAAATTAAAAGTTTGCACAATTTGCACATGAAAAAAGGAACAATTCCTCTTCTTTATGCTTTTCACTGTAAAAATTATTATAACAAATTAGTCATCTTTGTCACAAAAATTTCACTAAAAATAACACACTCCAGCACTTACAAGTCCAATGTTTTAGGGTAGTACCCTATGTTTGTAAAACTCACCATGTCCCGAGAAATGAAGAGCACTCCTGAGCATTCAACACCAGTATTTATCCTTAACGCATCAATATCCGAACATTAAATTTATAAGATCCAAATATGATAAATATCAATATTCGACACATCACACATCATATATATTTGAATTCGATCTGAGAAAGAAAAACTATTTATACTTGTATCCACAATATTCGTTTGTATCCGATCCGTTTTCATCACTAGGTATGAGTTAGTATCTAGCTCTAAACATTTTAAGAGATAATTTTTCCAATGATCTATATCTTAGCATGTACAATTGCTTCTTATTCTTAAATAATATGACAATGCTCATGTCTTTAATTAAAAAAAGGAAAAAGTCCACTTTTGACCATCCAACTTTTGTCTCAGTTTAGTTTTGGCCATCAAACTTCAAAACCAGATATCTTTGACCATCCAACTCTTAAAATCGTTCACAATTGGCCATCAGACAGTTTTAATGGGTTGTTTTAACTTTTTTATTTACAATTTAGTCTTTAGAACTTGAAATGATTATTACTTTTTTTCTCGTAGCTCCGATTTAGGTGATTCTTGTGGTCGTGTGTTCATAACGGTGAGCTTTATATTTTTAGAATGTTTTTATACAACTTTGTAACTATTTGTTATATTATTTTTCTGTTGTTGTGTAAAAATAATAAGAAGAAACATAAAACAAATAGTTACAAAATAATATGATCAACATTTTAAACGATAAAGTTCATCTTATGAACGTATGACCACAAGAATCACTTAAATTGGAGATATGAGAAAAAATAGTAATCATTTTAAGGTTCAAGAACTACTTTTAATCATTTTATTTACAATTAGTCCTTAGATCTTAAAATGATTACTATTTTTTATTGTATCTCGAATTTAAGTGATTCCTATAATCATATGTTGCTAACGATGAGCTTTATCTTTAAAAATGTGTTCATATTATTTTGTAACGGTTTGTTTTACTTTATTTATAATTTTGTTTTTACATAACAACATAATAATAATATAACAAATGGTGATAAAATAGTATAAATAACATTGTAGAAGATAAAGCTCATTGTTATGAACACGTGAACGCAAGAATCACCTAAATCGGAGCTACAAGCAAAAGGTAATGATCATTTCAAGTTCTAAGAACTAAATTGTAAATAAAAAAGTTAAAACCACCCATCAAAACTGTCTGATGGTCAATTGTGAATGGTTTTAAGAGTTGGATGGTCAAAGATATACGATTTTGAAGTTCGATGGCTAAAACCAAACTGAGACAAAAGTTGGATGGTCAAAAATGTATTTTTTTTCCAAAAAAAACTCATGATATGAATGATCCCATACGTCATCCTCACGTAACCTCAAAATGTGTGTTTTTTCGACTTCACCTACAATGCACATTATCTCTACCATTATTTTCTTCTCATAACAAATCAGACAAATTAGAAAAAAACAAGAGACAAACTCTCCAATGTTCATCAAATATATATATTCGAATTCGATCCGAGAAAGAAAAAAAATATGTACATGTATCCGCGATATCTATTTGCATTCGATCCGTTTTCATCCCTAGTTATCCAAGAAAGAAAAACTATCTATGCATGTATCTGTGATATCTGTTTGTATCCGATTCATTTTCATCGCTAGGTATGCGTTAGTATCTAGCTCTAACCATTTTAAGAGACAATTCTTCCAATGATCTATATCTTAGCATGTAACTCATAATATGAACATCCTCACGTAACCTCAAAATGTGTGTTTTTATTCGATTTCACTACATTGCACAAACCTCAAAATGTGTGTTCACTACATTGCACATTATCTCTACTAATATTTTCTTCTCATAACGAATTATACAAATCAGAATAAACCAAGAGACAACTCTTCACTATTCATTGAATATAAAACTCTATGTGCCTAAGAACTTCTCATTGGATAAGACCTTATTTCGTTTCCGTGTTTTCTGTGCTAAACAATTATCTCTTATAGTAATCTTGTCTAATAAGTAGGCCAATGAAGCTAGCCACGCTGCCAACAATTCCCGACTGTCGGATCGGGTGTGCAGACGGCCCGGATGACCCTAAACTTTCGGGAAAATATGTTTGTAGTTGATGATTTTACATATGAACCCCTGAACTTTCGGGAAAATATGTCTGTAGTCCATAATTTTCCAAAAAGGACCTCAAACTTCGTAATAATCAACCCGAAAACCCCATTGCATATGAATTTTTACGCATGAGTGCGTAAATATTTGAAAAATGCAGTCCATAATTTTTTTTAAAAAAGATCTCAAACTTCGATGCAACCCACTCATAGACCCCATACTTTTAAAAAAAGACTTCAATTCCCCACAAATTAACTGAACACCCTAACATAATCGCTAGCCTCAACAGTCGTTTTGGGAAAAAACCTTTCACTTAGCAAAACTCATGACCGCAATCTAGATATTTTTATATATCAACCCCTAAACTTTCAGAAAAATATGTCAACTCTGTGCCATTGCATTGTTTTGTGATTTTCTCCAGTGAAGATGTTTTGCGTGGTGGCGAGTACTCTCTCATAAACATGTGGTATGCGCTTGTGAAGTTTGAAGACAACCAAACCATCACCAACCAGTTCAAGCAGGCAGTTTACAACGTGATGGTAACCTACTGCGAGCCGAGACGGCTGGAGACTCTGAAAAGGGAGGTGGATGAGCGAATCACCAACAATACTCCTCCAGCAAAGCTTAGCAATGACCACCGGAAGAAAATACACTACTACGGCAAGTTTTCAGAAGAAGTTATGAGTGCTTGTGTCAAGGGTACTATTGCACTTAACCAGAGGTTGCCTCAGCGGTACATGGACGTACATGGTTTTGACACCATGGGGGATACTTGGCACCAATGGCAACAGTGGGGAGCTTCTTCTGGTCAGAATCGTTGACTGCTTGTTGGGCCTAACAGATGCTGAAGTAGAGGCTCTGGGGGGCTCCGCAGCAAGGTGCAGCCGGTCTGGTGGCAGAGCCAGGGTTCCACGAGCCTCAGGAGGGAGCCGTAGCTAATGAGGACGCCGGGAAGTAACGAGGTTTCAGTACGTGAAGAAGTCCATCACGTTTTGGAGGTAGTTAGAAAGATTGTGTGATGGTTTTCTGAGTGTTTCTCATCACTTTATCTAATGAAGTGGCCGACCTACAGCTGGGCAGGCCTGGGCAGGTTCCCAGGCTCCTTGCTGTAATCTGCTTACTGTTGCTGCTAGTTCTGCTTTCTATTTTTTAGATATATTACTGCACTTGTATATTTGTGCAAAACCCTTGTTATAGGATGTTTGGTTTGAGGAATTAGGTAGTCCTATACCTTCACAATTTTTTAAATGACTTAGGGAATGGAAGGAGTTGATACATCATCACTCCAATAATTAGTTCCGGGCCCTCACGAGTGTGCTCCTCGGGAATGGCCCACACACCTCCTTGGCTCCTTGTGGCATGACAAATGGATGTTCAACAGTCCTTTGGCTCACACGTTCCCTGCCCTTTTCTCCCATTGTACCCGCACGGAGACCTCGATGCATGCATGATGTGGTCTGGTGGGCGGCTTCCTTCTTCACCTCAGGCCACGGCTGACAGGGGTCGCTTCCATCGAACTCGCCTCCCTGCAAGACTCATCCAATTCTCCCCTCTCGATGAGCAGGAATGCAGGATGACCTAGGCGTGTATGATCTGCTCCATGCCTGCGACAGGGAGGAACCAGACGCCGCGCGGATTTGGACCACCAAACTCCCTGGCAAGGTTAAGTTCTTCAGCCGGCTCCTCCATCATGGACGCCTAACTCCCGGGCGAATCTCTTCCACAAAAACATTCGGGGGACGAGAGGAATCGAACTGTGAATTCTGCCATGACGTTCTGGAAACCGATGAACACATCTTCACCATCTGCTCTCGCGCCCGGGCGGTCTGGAGTCGGTTGGGGATTGGCATTACCCCTGGGTGAGTGGTGAGCATAAAACTCCCTGGCTCATTGGCAGCCATCGGAACTTGCCCGACCAGGCCCGTTTTGATGTGAACCTCATCCTCCATTGGCATATTTGGAAAGTGCGGAATGCTAAGATCTTTGATCAGCTGGTCCTTCCTCCTCTCATCACTAGAGCAGTTTCTGAAGATGTAAACTTCATCTTGGCCTTGTATATAATTAGCTGTGGTATAATGAAACTACCTTTTAGAAACGCGGTGAAGAAATATCCATTGTTTTCAGTCATATAATTTTGTTACTTACAATCTCAATATTTCCTATATAGTTGAATTATCTTCTATTCTACTATCTTCTCTTCTCTTAGTTAACTATTGTTACTGTTGTTTTATAACACTAAACTTTCCACCTATGACACTAATTTACTTGTCCTAAACGTCATATATTTAAGAATTGGGGAGTATTTAGCTGAACCCATGAGGTGGCAAAATTTGCTAGATAATTTTTCAAAACAAAAAAATTGCCAGACAGTTAAATACATCAGTGGTCCTTACACTTATCATGGTGTGTCACTTAGGTCCACGAACTTGCAAAATCAAAATTTGGCATCTCAAAGTTACGCCACTTAAATCCACGAACTTGCAATATCAAAATCCGCACCTCAAACTTGTTAAGTTGTGCCACTTAGGTTCGGACCACTTCAATGGCCTTTGTAGATATGATGTGGCATGCTGACCTGACGTGCACATAGTGGCGCAACTTAACAAGTTTGAGGTGGTAGATTTCGATTTTGCAAATTCATGAATCTAAGTGACACATCGTGACAAGTTTAAGGGTTCTTGGTGTATTTAACTCTTTGCTTGAGGAGTAGAGGACACTTAACTTGTGGTAATTGCTATGGAATACTGAATGGGGTTTTATTTGCTGATGGAAAGTGTGTAGCAATGACTATGATTGCTCGATGTCCTCTAGCAAATCGCACAATCTTAATATTCTACTCCCTCTCCCTCCGTTTCAAAACTATTAATCATTTTTTGGTATTTCTAAATGCATGGCTTTTGCGATTTGCTAGAGGACATCGAGCAATCATAGAGGACTACAAAGTTTCAGTAACAAGTGGTGATGAGTATTCGGATCCACGCTATTTACTGTAATGCAGGAACAGGAATGGAGTGACAACCCTGCTAACGAGAACGATGTCATAAGGCCTGTTGCCTGGAGCCTCCACACCCCTCCACAGATTTTTGCTAAAACCATGCCAAGTGGCACATTATCTAGACAATATAACACAAACTGAGGCATTTGTGACAACTGACGCATAAATTTAAGTAGGAACCAAACAGTAGCATTGTACACTAACACATGTAGCATTGTTCACTAACACATACTAATAGAGGTTATTCGATAGAAACATAGCTTCACACAAGCTTATCAAGGTATCTTCATTACCAGATCAATATAACACAAACACTTCTACAGTTACTAAGCTTCGATCAGCAGACAGAGTCATTCCAGAAATGATATGAGCGACCAGGCGACAGTGACTTCCATTGTACAGAAACCAAATTCAAGCTTATCAGATGTGCTTCTACCAGCTTGCTTCGACGTGAAAACAACCTCATTTTTCGCAATATTACTGTTGTCTTGCCATGCGCTAACAGAAACTATCAGCTGTCCAGGATCTACAACAGACAGAACACGGCGGGAAAGCAAAATGTCTCCTGAATCAGTGACACGTGACTGCTCAACCAAGTCCTCACAGACAAGCAGGGTGACTTTCTCATACTCAATACTGGTGTCAGGAGCACGAGCACGACCATGGGGATTTCTGGTAACACGGGCACCAAATTGACCATGAAAACCACGTTGCCATGACCCACCCATGACACGAACAAAGATTGTGGCCTCCACTGATGATCTAATGTGTCCAAGTGTACAAAAAACTGTGCAAAGCTTGCTAATGAAATCTCTGTCGAACAGGCGTTGGCGTTGGAGTCCAGGAGAGAGTTGTAACCCATTAGCTTCAAGGCATAGGATTCTATCATCAGATTCAGCACTGCCCTTGACTTTTAGCATAACCTCAATAGTCACAGGATCAGTTACCACAACAGCACGAGTAGGGCCTATTAGTTCTAAATATGGATCCTGAAAACCATTACATAAACATAAACAATATGTAAAAGAAAGGTCGAAAAGAGGTAGAAATATAGCAGCAAAGTGTCAGCTTATGTATGGTGTGCAGCACTGAAGAATGAGCAAAAATATTAACTTAATGATTATGATGAAAAAATAACAGGTTTGTTAGGCACATACAACCAGAGCCATCATGATGTGTACCATTTAAAGTATTTCTATGCCGATGGTTTGCAGATAAACCTGAAACAATTTTTATGCCACTGGCATGTAAATGTTTTAGAGTTCTGAATGGTACTTCAGCATCTAATTAAACAAATGCAGAATGTGTTTTTCCTATGAGCTCCGTATGTACTCGACAACTTGGAATAGCTCCCTTATCCCAATATTACAGATGTAAGAACCGAGGCTAGATGCAAGAGCCGAAGCTAGATGCTCTCACACAGTAATGAATGCTCTTTTTTTACCTGTTTGAAAAATAAGAGTGGGGGCAGCCCCTAAACCTAAAGTGACTCACTGCTCTACCAACTGATGTTCAGCTCTCACGTGATCATTACAACATGTTTATCTCAATATTATTTTCACCCTTTTTCATTGATGCTTCTAATGCAAAGAAAAACCACGGGGTCTCTTTTGTAAGATCACAAAAGGCTGTCACAGAAGGCATTGAATGGATTGACTGAGATGGTACATGAGTAAGCACATGTTAGTCGCTAACTTTATACACGAATGCATGGTAATGAAAATTAATAAGGGAAACAGGTTCAACTGAAACTTTGTAGAAGATAAAATGTTATAGAAGCAAAGCAAGAAACAACAATGTTGAATTGTTGATTAAGAAATGCTGTGAACCTGTTCAGTGAGAGTTTGGCAGTTATTCCTTGGACGACTGAAGACAATATTGCGTCTTGGTTCAATTGAGTCACGTACAGCAATGATGCCAAATACATCAAGCGGAAACTGTAAGCCCCATCTTAAATCTATGATCTTAGCTGAAAAGATCTGTAAAGTATCAGGGCGACAGGCATGATTTGGTGGTGAAGGATCATCTGTATAACGCATAGCAGGAATGTGCGCTGCACAATGTTGAAGGATATTTCGTGAGTTAGGATCATATATCAACTAGCAGCAGCAGTAATAACAGCAAAAATTGACAGTAACTATCACAAGCAGGGCAGCATATCATCTATTGCAATTTACTGGCCCTAGACACACAAAGGCCACACACAAAGCCAGAACAAGGGTTGAGCATGGACCCATATGAAGAATTTTGGGAGAGATTCTTTTCCAAAGTTGAGCAAGCCAACACAATTCAGCACTTAACTCAAATGATCATTGCTCAAATCCATGTACATACAAACATACAGCACTAGGCAGCAACCAACAGCATGCGTACATGAATCTTGACTAGTTCAGCAAGCCAACACCATTTTTGCACTTAAACTCGAATGGCCATTACCCAAATCCATGTGCATACAGGTATACAGCACTAGGCAGCAACCAACAGCATGCGTACATGAATCTTTACTAGTTCAGCAAGCCAACACCATTCGGCACTTAAACTAAAATACCCATTACCCAAATCCATGTACCCAGGCATACAGCACATAGCACAAGGCAGCAACCAACAGCATGCCTACATGAATCTTTACTGGATATTTAGCTAATGCGTGTGTAAATAATTGCTGACAAATAATATCGTTACAATGTCTACGATAGCACGTCCCTACACTACTGTAGGGACATCTATGTATCTAGTGGGATTTAACAAGCATCAGGGTAAGGTATCAAAATTAACTTTACCAACCAGATGCAAAACGTCGAATGAACCGCATGAACCATTGCTATGATAATAGATGCAGACGAGTAATCGAGAACTCACTGATGTCATCGAATGAACCGAAGATGTCGGACCATAGAGAAATCCAGAAGCGGCGAAACTTGCTATACTTAGCCCGTCCGTCTTCATCATCCGATCCGATATCCACCTCCTCGTCAGCCTCCCCCTCCGCCTTCCACTCCGCCAGAGCCGCTTCTACCATCGAACGGTAGAGCCCCCCCCCCCCCCCTCCCTCCGACCACTCAGATTTGTCCCCCTCCGCGATCTTTTCCACCGAGCGATGATCCCCATCTTCTTGTGGCCAAATCGCATCCGCCTCATGACGTTTCTGGGATTGGAGAGGGGCTGACTGAGGATCAGGGCAGTCTCTCTTCTTGCTGTTTTCCTCTCTCATCAACGCCTCCGGCAGACCGGCACCCTCTCCATCTCAAACAGTACGAGAACGAAAAATGGATCGTCCTCGCCTCGCCGCTCCGAGAAAAGAAACGATCTGGTGCCGACTCTCGGCCGGAGGGAGGATGCGTAGCGCAAATAATATATGCCAAACCCCTGATGACGGAGTTTCCAAAAAAAAAAACCTGATGACGGACGAGAAGGTATCTCGGCCCCATCCATCCACTCGAGAGAGACGGCCCATGTTCCCAAAATTTGCCTGCCCGTAATCCAAGGAGTATCATCTTAAACAAAAAAAAGTCCAAGGAGTAAATTGTACTCAAGTCACATTGGATGTTTGATACTAATTGCGCAAATGGAGGTTAATTTGTCAAACAAATCTATCAAACCTAGTTAGTTCATAATTTTTTAAACTATCAGTTCATAATTCAACAATATGGCGCTACAGTAAATATGTGATAATTGCATGTTAATTACGCTAACTTAGTTTCATAATTGGCTTATATTTAGTCCTCCTATCTGTATTCGATGTGACAATGAAATGACCTCTAGTCTAGTGGTTAGAGCATTCGCATAGCACCCAGCAGACCTAAATTTGATGGGAGCAAATTAAAAGGGATTAAATTAAAACTAGAAAGACTGGCGCGGCGTTGCGCGCCATGACATGTAGCCCAGTGATGGGTAGGAAAGTTGTGGATATTTTACAAGATTTTAGATTGTGGATTAATTCTTTAAGAGTTTATGGTATTTCTTTATTAAAAAGCAGGGATCGTGAATTCATTATGACAGAGTTAGGGTTTTTTTGGCAAAATTTTCGAGTTGTGGTTAGATTTGTAGAAATTTTATGGTCTTTTCCATAAAAGGTTGTGGACCATGTGACATGTATTAGTTCTTGTAAAGTTCAAGTTTGTTAGAGAAGTATGGATCGTGAGTTAATTATTATAATAAAATTACATGAGAGGCGGCTTGATGGAGGTAGATGTCTCAAAATTTTGAAAGGTGACTTAAAGAAATGTTAGTTTTTTAAAATTGAAGGTTTTTTTTTAAAAATTGAAGGGGCTTACCGACAGTGGTTGGACTACTATCTATTTTTGATAAAGTTTGAGTCAGTTCTATATAATTGGCGACCCTCTTGTTATTCCTTTAAAGCCCTACTAGTTTTCGCAGAGCTGTCTGAGAGGCGGTTGAAATCAAAATATATTTTTATAGAGCTTGAGGGGGTTTCCGTAAAATTATCTTTGTGGGATGGACTACGTATTAATTCTGATAAAGTTTTAGAGTGACTTTTTAAAAGTGGCAGCCCTGTTGGTATTCCTTCAAAACTTGAGGTGCTTTCCATAAAACCTAAGAGGTGGTTTGATCAAATACTATTTTCACAAAGTTCGCGGGGATCTGTGTAAAATTACCTGAGTGATGGCTGGATTGCACACTACATAGGCTGACACACACGTTACACCGCGCCGATCATAATGATTTACATCATAATTTTGTGTCAATAAAATAAATAAGAAGTTTGTAAAATATTATATAATTTATGTAAATATATAGTTTTGAGAGGACTGTTTTTTGAGAAGTTAGAACACAAAATCATTTGTAACTTAACAAAATTTTAGGGAAAATATTGAAGAATATAATCTATAAATGAAATAGGAATACATAATTTAAAAAAATCCTTGTTAAGGTCTTTTCTGCTTACAAAATGAGAAAACATAGATTTTTAACCATGAATCCCATAATAGAATTGTGGGCCCCACGAACCAATGTGTGGGCCCACACGAATGTCTCAGGAATCCACGTGGGTCCCACCTAAACATACTGTGGGTCCCACATGAACAGTATTCGTGGCATGTGGATTATCTGAGCCATCAATGCGTGATCCAACGGCTCACGTTTTCTCGATGATGTGGCGCAATGGGAGGGGAAAATCCCCTCACTTTAGGTCTTGTAAAGATTTATAAAAAATAGGTAGGGAGAGGATGAAATAAAGTTTTATAAAAGAAATAAGTAGGGAATTCCCCTGCTGACTTCGGTCAAAAACTTTTCGATGTGACAACGACTGAATTTTAGCTCATGTACCCAAATCTATATACATATATAGATGCATACCACTAAAGATCAACAATTATATTTTTCGCGACATGCAAGTTATTCACCTCATCTAGGAACTCACCATATCACACGTCACACACCATCCACTAGGATCATCTAGTTATGACTTCCATCGATTTTTTATGGCTAATAGCACTATGCATATAATTTATTAGTCTTTACGAGTACCAATAAAATAAACATGTTTTCATGTATAGTGCGGTTTGAAAAAAATTGTCATGTAATCACATTATTATTTCTACTTTCAAATTTCAAACAATGTTGTCATGGTTTGCATCCGAGATCTCAGAAACAGAGCAATTCTTTATGCCTTTCACTGTAGAAATTCTGTAACAAGCTACTCGTCTTGCTATCACAAAAATTTACGCTCGAAATAACTCAATGCAGCACTTACAAAGTCCAACACATAGGTTCCAGGGTAGCTCCATGTTTTAAAAACTCATCATGTCCTGAAAAAATGTAGCGCACCCCGGGACCCAACACACAAATCCTCTGTTCGGTTCATCCATGAAACTCAAGTTTACAAGACAGGATCCTCCTTATTATCCAATTCCTGATTCCTCCCGGAGTTCATCTGATGTAATTATGCTAAAAACTAATGCAGGAAAACGCAGGTTTGTTTATATACATATAGTGTTTTAGCATTCGAGATGACGAGCACATGTCCCATTCACACCATATGAAATCAATGGAGAGGAGAATGATATGTTTCTGAATCCAAAACACAAAAGGAACAGAATCAGTTGTCATGTCATTCTGCATGAAAATTTCGTAACCAGTTGCCCACCTTTACCATGATAAAGCTTTTTTCAAATAGTAGAAAAGTAACATATTTTTTTAATAAGTATCAGGATTTGTTGCCAACTGATGCACTGATTACTGAAAGATGGTGAATATATATCATCTGAAAAAGGATGCATAGCGTATTCAGGGTATCAGGGATCCGAATGTTATACTGTTAGTCTGAAATTGAGTTACGCTGCCTTATGCCCTTATGCATTATAAAATTTGATATAACCATCTTCTTCCATGGCAAGAAAAGTTACGATCAACATGTGAAATTGAATGCATGAAACAAATTTAATGTGCCAAATTAATTGAATATGTGAAACAAATTACACAAATATTTGTAATAGCGAATAGATTTTCAATGTGCCAGATACAAACTCAGCTGAACTAAAAGGTTACCCAACACGCCTAGCAAGCTAGTGTACTCTTACATCAGAGAACAATTTGCGCTCCTGTTCCTCAGTACGACGGATATGTTCCTCGTGGAGAGGATCTTGGTTGCACTTGACCGCAGACCAAATAGTGGCAGCAATCGACATTGCAACGCAGATGCTCAGTGCATAGGCTCTCACTTGCGTTGACCTGTGCTTGGCTCCAGCCGCAGAAGCAATGCCAAAAACTACTCCCATGGTAAGGGAATAACCGACGAAAACTAGGAGCCAATACTGCAAATTAAAACCCAGCAGGGTGAATTACAAGTTCGAAAAGCTCTACTGTATATCTATTTAAATAGGTTAGAATATTATAAGCGGAATACGTACGTACCCAGGGACTAAAGAACGGGGACAGTATTCCTTGGCACGCAACTCTCGCTGCATTGTACTCTTTTTCGTCCTCGTAGTAGGCCGCCGTGAGCCTGTGGTACCAGAGTTTCCCAACGCGCCCCTCTCGGAGTGCAAACCGAGGCAAGGTCGATAGGAGGACGTCGATGCTGGTGTCGTCTCTCCCAGAGACGACGATGACTTTTGGGCAATGGGTTCCGCAGATGCGGCAGCGTTTGTCGCGATGGAAGAAGCGGATGCGCACCATGCACTTGCGACAGACGGCACGGTGGCCACACCGCCCGATAGCCACCCACTTTAACGGCTCGGTGCACACGGCACAAGAGTTCTTGGGGTCGGCAGCATCTTGAGGTGCCACGACGACATCGATGACATGATCTTGAGATCCACCATTACCATGACCTGCGGTACCAGATTCAGCATCCTTCACGTCTCCGTGGCTCTTAGGATCACCACCATTGACATCAAGAGCTTGTTGAAAAGGATCGAAAGGGGTTGAAGTCCAAGGGGATTGTGAAGAATTAAATACATTCCAAATCACTCTCGCCATTAGCCCCCAATCCACATCATTATTCACCTGAGGAGGATTAACCGAGCAAGATCTGAGGCCTTCAACATCTGCTCCCACCTCACCATGGCAGTCCGCCCTTTGCACCCCCGTCAGATGCGGTTGTCGTTCCATAACGTCGAGACGTCGATTGGCGTGGTCGTGGTCTCGTCGTGGGGCGGTAGATATATATGCGCCTGAAGAGGATCGGTACTGGAGATCTAATCGGATCGGAGCCGGGCGGCGGCTGACCTTGCAAATGAGTTGATTTCAGGCTTGCAGCGGCTTATATGTTATAACTGTAAAACATGGGCCGGACCGCTGGGCCAGCTACGCGTGGATTTGGGCCTGGGTGAGACCAAGGTAGCGTCCCCAATCATATTTATCTTCCGAAAGACTTTTTTCCAAATCAACTTTCAGTGTTGCTCTCAAAAAAAAAAAAACTTTCAGTGTTACAAATTCGTACGAACAATCACAACCTTTGGATCTCACATCTAAACATTAACCTCACCCCCTCTGTTTGACACCGAAAATTGGCAAGACTAGGTAGGCCGGTCTAACCGGTGGGCCCACCCGGTCAGACCGCCCAGGTCAAAGTACTCAAAAGGCAATTTGGACTTCACCATTGGATAGGTCTCGTCGAGTATAACAAGAATCATATATAGAACGTCCAATTCGGAGTCCGGATGAAGGAGATATGTGGCTTCTGTAACATCTGCACGCCGCAGAGGCGGTTAGACCGCCCCCCATAGGCGGTTAGACCGCCCCGTCCTGCCAAAACCGGTTAGGAGTTGTATTTCGGCACTGTTGACGCAAAATGTGCACCTAGCGCCAAGCACACAGCAAGCCGAACAAGCTGGCTTCACACGTGCAAAGAATCACAAGACGTGCCAGTCAATTTTTCCTGAAAATTAACAAAAGACAAAGTACACTAGTAGAAATACTCTAATCCATGACGTTTTGCTTGTGACGATGCAAAACTTCGTCATAGAATAATACCTTTCTATGACGAAATTTTCATTTTCGTCATAAGGAACAAGTGACGAAGTTTTTCCTTAATTATTAATGACGAAAATAAAAAAATCGTCACAAAACTCTAACTGCAAATGGTCATAGATTATGATTCTATTTTGTGACGAAATCTAATCGTCACCGATTAGATTTGACATCGTCGTCGTTTATTTGACTCGTTCAGTACTTTTAATGGTGAAGCAAATTGGTCACAGATTAGTTTTAGAATTCGTCATAGATAATGTGCCTGGTTTCCCTCACGTCTACCACTTGACGGCGTGCGATGCATGAACAATTTGGTCACATATAAGTTTTAGGATTTGTCATAGATAACATGTCTGGTTCCACCTTGACGGCATGCGATGCGTGGGCCACATTAAATGTGCTTAAATTGCAAAAAAGTTGCTCACTCAGGGATTTGAACCTGAGACCTTTGGAACAAAATTGAAGTGCATTGACCACTAAGGTGAGAATCAATTTGTGATATATTGGGGTTTTTTTTTCTTTTTATTAATGAAACACAATAAATCCTGTAAATAAACCTAAATTGCAAAAAAAGTTGCTCGCTCAAGGATTTGAACCACCAGAGACCTTTGGAACAAAATTAAAGTGTGCTGACCAATAGGACAAGCATTAGTTTTTGTTGTATTAGGGTGTTTAATTTTTTTATTAATTGAATGCAATAAATCTTATAAATCAAACTTGAAAAAAATATGTGGAACATGGGATTCGAACATGAGATCTTTTGCAATAGAATACTAAGTCATACCACTACATCATTCTTCCTTTTGTGATAGAAGGGGTAAATATTGACCTTATTAAGTACATGCACGTTTATGGAATTGAGGCACACATAAACATCAAGAACATGAACAAGAACGATTTCTCTTTTTAATCTTTAGTTAAAACTTGTGAGTAGTCTTTCTCCCTCGTACTAACTCCGAATTTGATAGTATTTTTCCTAAATGCTTCTAAACTTGTGAGTAGTCTTTCAGATTTTTTTAAACAAGATTAAATGATTTTAATATCGATTGTTAATTAAATCATCAAATAATTACAATAATATGCAAAAATGGTCTGAAAATTCCCAAACTTTGCAAAACATCATAGTTTGGATCCATAAGAATCCCAAAAAAATTTGAAATGATTTCGAGCAACTGGTACTACACATCTCACATAGAGATGAAGGTCTCTCGCTAAATGACAATGATGTGTGTGTCACAAGTATGCTTTAGTGGTGACGTGCATCACCACATTCTCAGAATCACTAGAGATTGTTTTGACAACATAATACACCAAAAGGTAGAGCTCACGCAAAATTTCAGAATTTTTTTTGACAAGATTAGATGATTTTAATAATTATTCTTTATTAAATCTACAAATAATTACAATAGTATGCAAAAGTGGTCTGAAAATTACAAAACTTCACACCACATCATTGTTTTGACCCATAAGAATCCCAAAAAAGTTTCAAATGATTTCGAGCAACTGATATTACACATCTCACATAGGAATGAAGGTCTCTCGCTAAGTGACAATGACGTGTGTGTGACACGTATGCTTTATTGGTGACGTGCATCACCACTTTCTAAGAATCACTTGAAATTTTTTTGACAACATAATACACCAAAAGGTGGAGCTCATACAAATTATCAGATTTGTTTGAACAAGATTAGATGATTTTACCATTTATTCTTTATTAAATCAACAAATAACTACAATAATATGCAAAAGTGGTCTGAAAATTCCCAAACTTCACACGACATCATAGTTTGGATCCATAAGAATCCCAAAACAGTTTCAAATGATTTCGAGCAACTAGTACTACACATCTCACGTAGGGATGAAGGTCTCTCGCTAAGTGGCAATGATGTGTGTGTGACAGGTATGCTTTAGTGGTGGCATGCATCACCACTTATTTGGAATCACTTGAAATCTTTTTGACAACATAATACACCAAAAGGTGGAGCTCATGCAAATTTTCAGATTTTTTAAAAAAGATTTGATGATTTTAACATTTATTCTTTATTAAATCAACAAATAATTACAATAGTATGCAAAAGTGGTCTGAAAATTACAAAACTTAACACAACATCATAGTTTGGATCCATAAGCATCCCAAAAAAGTTTCAAATGATTTCGAGCAACTGGTACTACACATCTCACATAGGGATGAAGGTCTCTCGCTAAGTGACAATGACGTGTGTGTGACACGTATGCTTTAGTGGTTACGTGCGTCACCACTTTCTTGGAATCATTTTGAAATTTTTTGACAACATAATACACCAAAAGGTGGAGCTCATGCAAATTTTCAGATTTTTTTAACAGGATTTGATGATTTTAACATTTATTCTTTATTAAATCAACAAATAATTACAATAGTATGCAAAAGTGGTCTGAAAATTACAAAACTTCACACAACATCATAGTTTGAATCCGTAAGCATCCCAAAAAAGTTTCAAATGATTTCGAGCAACTGGTACTACACATCTCACATAGGGATGAAGGTCTCTCGCTAAGTGACAATGACGTGTGTGTGACAAGTATGCTTTAGTGGTGACGTGCATCACCACTTTCTCAGAATCACTTGAAATTTTTTTGACAACATAATACACCAAAAGGTGGAGCTGATGCAAAATTTCAGATTTTTTGACAAGATTAGATGATTTTAACATTTATTCTTTATTAAATCAACAAATAATTACAATAATATGCAAAAGTGGTCTAAAAATTACAAAACTTCACACCACATGACGAGTAATTGACACTATACATCCCACATTGGGACAATGGCATATGTGAGACATGTATGCTTTAGTGAAGATATGCATCATCATTTTCTCATAATCACTTGAAACTTTTTTGACAACATAATACACTTATACACATACATGATACGGAGTACATTGATAGGTGTATGTATGTACGAAAAATAAGAATAAACAAAAGCTAACAGTCGTTCCCTTTGCTAACCCAATTTCTCACGAGCCCAGCAGTTGGCCCATTCGGCCTTTTCCCCAATCACAGCCACCGAGCCACGCACATGGAGAAGACATTAATCTCGCACTTACGCTCCTTCTTCGTTTCCATCAAAACCTAACCAAGCCAGAGGCCTGGCGACAGCAGGGGGCAAGCCTGGCGGGAAGCTGGGGAGGCTGAAGCTCGAAGCCGTGCAGCGTGCAGGCCGGATCTCGGAGGGGTGCGACCCAGTGGAGAGGAGCCTGTGCCTGGAGACGTAGTTGTAGAGACTAGCGCGGAGGACCGGTCAGGTGAGATCCGTTCCGTTCGGTGGTGGGGAATCTTCGATTCACTTGTGGGATTGGTTGGATCTTCTGATTGAATTTCGTTTTGGTTTGCTAATTCCTCTTGTCAACAAAAATCAGATCAATTTCTTCTCCCCTTTCAGATCAATTTATTCTCTTATTTTTATTTATTTTCTTGGTTTTGCGGGGAGGGGCGAAAGCACGTGCCGGGTGTCCGGCGGCGGCGAGGAGTGAGGTGACGACAACGGAACGACGGGAGGCGCTCCTGTTCCAGTTGACCCCGCTGGATTCCCAGGTCTGTCTCCTCTAGCCTTCTGATTTTTTTTGTAATGGGTGATCCCGCTGGATTCCCAAGTCCGCTCATATTCAAATCTATTTTCTTCCCCATGCGTTTTTCAGGTGGCAGGGTGATTTTATCTTGTGCTGATGTCTATCTGGGCGTGGAATTGCAAGATCTTTTGGTGGTCGGAAGCCGAAATGTTCCCGAGGGGATGCATGGAGGGTTAGTTTGGTTTAGGAAATAAAAATAACTCGAATTGGACTTCGTAACCTTGAAGCGTTCCCTAATGCGGCTTACACTTGCGGTGAGCATGCCTCCGACAACGTTACGGTAATGGTAGCAAGCAAGGATGTCTCTTGTGTGGTCGGTATGTATGCATTGTTTCACGCGTTCCTCGTAATTATTCTTGTCTTTCTATTTGTAAGTTAATTTTTTGTCACCAAGACATTTTATTGTGTTGCTTCAAATAAGGGTCAGGAACGCAGGATATGTTATGGACTCCCATGGAAACACATTATCGCTGTTCCAACTTTTAGCTTGTTCACAATTGGTATGGATCTTTGGTTACCAAATGGTATGTCTTGCAGATATGTTCTTAGCAATGTGTTCATGATGGAGAATGCTCTTTTTCCAGCTACTGTGGAGTATTGTATATCACATAATTAGAATGTACAGTTTATATGTGAAGACACGTCCAAATGTGAAGGCAATGATAGCAATGCTATTTATTGGCATTTGGCAACAAAATTGATGATGATGTTTCTTCGATAAGAACTTGCTTAGCTTGGGTTCTTTTCTGTTTACCGTGACCATACTAAATTTTTTGTGCATTCTTCTTTCATAAAAAACATAAATTTCTTTTCACGATTAAGGTTAATGGCACATAGTCGCCCCCTAAATTTTTAACTTTTTCAGTTAATAGTAAATTCTATATTACAGTCACTGAAGTGTTAGTGGATATATACCTTCCTCCAGTGAAGCAACAAAAGTTATTTAGAACAATGTGTTATATCTTTGCGATGCTTTAACGATATTGGTTCATTTGATCGCTTATCCATGGATCTATAAATTTAGTTGTGGAGTCATTCATTAATTGCAAGGCCCTGTCTAGATGATATTTCAGCCTGTGAGTTTATTTTGTTACTCTGTTGGTTGGGGAAAAATTTAGACATTTCATAGCTGCTTGTCTTGTATTGGATGCCCTCTTTTTAATTTTACTGTGTAGGACATAATTTTCATTGGGCACTGAATTGGCATTGCTTCAAGACATGATGATATAGTACTTAATTATGCTACACATTTACATGTATTGGCTCATAATAAAATTATTTATAACTCTTATTTTCTTGGCAGGTCAACTAGCTCATCTCTACACTTCTTTTCTGCAGATCAGCTTGACAGCTCATGCACAAGTTGCAACAGATCGAGTTTGATTTCTCTCAGGTGACAACAAGATCAAGGTCAGAATAGCCCCTTTGCCTCTTTCTTCTCCCCTAATGCAAAGCAACAATAATGTAAGAACTCTATTTTGAATGGCATGTGTGCAGGATGCTGAAAGGAAGTGTGGTTTCTATGAGAAGTACAAGATGTAAAATAAGATGTGAAATAAGATGTAACTTGCAGTTAGAATCTGCTGTAATTTGTAATTCGAATTTGTTGTAATGTGAGTAATAATGTGAATTGAGTTGAGTTATAGAGTTGTATGGTCACTGGAATACTGGATCTGTTAATTTATACAAGTTTTTTGTTATTTAAGTATTATTTGTAAATTCTATTGGTAATTACCTTTTGCACTATTGAGATGAAATAAAACTGATCAGATCAAGTCACATGGCTCGATAAAGGACAATCTGTGACCAAAATGAGAGAAAAATTGATGACCATTTTATATCAAAAGGTGACGATGGCAAATATCATTCTATGACGATATAAACTTGTCTTCTATGACGATTCTAATAAGATGATGTCAGGATTGTCAGCTGCCACGTCATTGATGACGTCACCACCACGTCAGCTGTCATGTCATTGCTGACGTCAGCACCACGTCAGATGCAAATGGCGTTAACGGGAGATTATGACCAAAACATAGGAACATCTGTGACCAAATCTGATCGTCACAACATCACAAGCGCCGTTAACGGCGCCGTCAGACAGTCAGGCACACGGAAAATTATGACGATAACAAAGTTATATCAATGACCAACGACGTTCGTCATAGATTGAATTCATTTCCATGACGACAACTATTTCGTCACGGATTAGAGACGCATCTGTGACGGAAAACCCAATTTCGTCACCGATGAACAAATGTGACGCCACCATAGTGACCAAAACAAAATCGTCACAAAAACGTCACAAAAGACTAATTGTGACCATTCTGGCGTCTTCAATGACGTTAATGTAACGTCATTGATGACAACATCCCTACTAGTGGTAGTTAAATACCAAAGCTTGGAACTTGCCGGGTGGTACCAGACAGTTCCATATTTACGGCTACAAAGCCAAACAGGATGACACATAGCTATAGAAAGCTATCCGCCAATAAACTGAAACCATTCGGGAGCTTATAAAAGGAAAAGTAACATAGCCGCATGAGTGACGTAAGCATGACGATGATCGGTCTTTGTTTGGACAAAGATGCACGTGCGCAAGACCATGACCGATCCCCATGATGATCAACGTTAAATAAATAAATAAAGTAAAGCGCGAGCATAAACATGTAATAAACAATCATGCATAGGTCCAAAGCACTAGTCTACCGCATGTCTAGGTACTTCAAAACCCGTCAGGTACGATGCCAAACAAATCTATCCACCGCATGATACAACTTGCATGGGGATCGTGCCACTTTCCACAAATAGATCTATCCACCGCATGATATAATCTAAATATGGAAAGCTAAAAGCATACATCATTTAAAGCATGAATTACGCACATATTCTACTCGTGGGAAACATAACCGAATACGGCTGAACAGCCGATTCGGGGTCCATGAAGAAGGAACGAACATTACCAAGCGAAATAAATCTATCAGATTGATTTGAAATCTAATCCACCGGATGACTAGCTCCAAAGCAACCCAAAAACCTGCATCTACTGCGTGATACTCGGTTCTTTTAAGATTTATACCAACCTTGGCAAGCTTGAACCCGCAACACGTAACAACCTAGATCGATTCGGTTTCGGCTATCGAAAAGCACGTGATCCATGTGTTAAAATAGCCCAAAGCGCGAACTTGACTCGCATAAGGATCACAAGAGGGAGAAAGCCGATCCAAACCCATTTAGTTTGGGCAAAAAAGTGTTACATGAATTTAAACATAAAGCAAAAACTCAAAGCAACACGTGGTAACTTAATGAATCTATTGGATCTTGCCAAAATCCAATAGAGCCGATAACTAGCTTCAAGCTAGATCTTAGCCCACCGCATGGCTCATGACCTAACAAGAAACCCTCTTGAACCAAGCTTGAATCTACCGCATGACACGAAGCATGGTAACAAGACTACTTGCATCGATCTAAATCCACCGCATGATACTAGATATGATACAAGGTTGCCGTACTCACGGAGGTCGACGGATCGATGAACCCTCTCGAAGAACTCGACGACACGACAAATGGACTCTAGGGTTTGGCGTAAGGCCGGTTTGTATTGAGAATGATTACGTATATGTTACATACATTCAGGGCTCATATTTATACCCTGCCAGGTACAACCTCGAATGGATTTGATACCTAATTTATCTTTAAGCTTGATCGCTTATCCATCCATTCGTCCTTCCTGCTTGAGCCACGTCACCGTTCAATCCCGCAAAATCAGCTCAACTGTTCCCTTGCCGAACGGAAGCAGATAGCCGATCGCGGATTCTTCTGCCGAATGCATCTGAGAAAAACTTCCTTCCACCGGACGGACTCCTCATCGAGCTGGACCCACAAGTCAGACTCCTTACCAAATTTTGGTGTTAACACATGCCCCTTCAATTGCGGGATAAAAGTGATTTTATTCCGGAATTGACTCTAGCCACCAACGTCTTCAAATCGAATCTGTTCAACACCTATTCTCTCTCTTCGCAATCCACCGGAATCTTCGTCTAGATCCAAACCCTAGATCCCCTTGTTCTGAACTCGAATCCCCCAATGGCGGCTTAAAACCAAGCTGCTCAGGTAAATTCCCCTTCCATAAGCTTCATTCGGCATTTAGGTTTTCAATTTTTACCTGAGATTTCTTTTCCGCTTTCCTTCGGGAGCCTTCCACTGAGCTTTTGATTCGCACCGAGGCCAATTCAAGATCTTACTATCTTGGTCCTGTGGGAAACTCTGATCCTCGAGATTTTATCGCAGCTGAATCTCAAAGGATCCCCTTCAAAGCAGCTCTGTCCACACCTCCTCAGTGGCAGGATGCTTTCAAGAACTGGCCCTTGCCCCCAATCGCAGGCTGGAAAAATTGGTACCGGAGGATTCTTGCAGACAAGAGTGCCAGGACCCTGAATTGGGAATCCCTCCGCATTGCTCAATGCCTAGAGTTATCTTTGGCCGAGACCCCCAAGAATGAAGACCTCTTGATAGCAGCTTGCCATTTTTGGTCAAATGGCGTTAACGCCTTCCTCTTTGGTCACGGCCCGATGTCTCCAACTTTGGCCGATGTGTATATGATCACCGGCCTTGACATTACAGGATCCGTTCAACCCTGGGATTTCAAAGGTTCCTCAAGACAAACAGGGGTGAAACCAGGGAGCGGATACAAGAACTATATCCTGAACCATATGAAGGACGGCCCCCTTGGTGAAATTGAATACAGGGCGTTTCTGAACATGTGGCTATGCAGGTTCATCTTCTGTGGTAAAGCCAATGAACCTACCCTGAATCACATTGCAATGGCTTCTCAACTGGTCAGTGGCAACCGCTTCCCTCTTGGGAAATTCCTCCTAGGCAGTGTGTACCATATGCTTCATCAAACTGTCACCCAGATGTACACCAGCCAGAGGATAGCATGTGTCAACGGTCCCTGGTGGTTTGTTCAAATGTGGCTGCAGCTGCACATGCATCAGATTGTTGGTGTTGATTTGAACACCCGGCTCTTCCCTTCATCCAATCATCCTGAAGGGGAACCCCAAGCCACCAGAGGATGCCAGACTTATGGAGAAGCTGCTTCAACTGTTCTTATCCAGCAGAATGTCAGCCAGCTCTTCGAGCTATTCTTCAAAGGTTTCCAAAATCCTCTCTGGCTCCCTTATCTGGACAATGACAATTTGACTCTCCCTTGTGAGTTTTCTTTTGAAACTGGACGCCAAGATGGGAGATTCCTGGAGATCCTCAATATCATTATCCGCCCATGCATTTTGCCGGCTGAATTTAGTGGAGGAAGGCTGACCTATAGCACTTATGAATATTATCAGCCCAACATAATGGCTCGGCAACTTGGATGTGGCCAGATGCCCCCAAGACTGTTTCTGCATGAATTCCTCAAGCCCAGAGAGGAAATCAAAGAACTCATGCACAGTAGCAGAGTCTTTCAGTATGTGTGCAGTCCTACTGTCTACACCTGGCCCTTCGTACCCACAACAATAGCTCACCCCACCTTCAACTCCTGGTGGCAAGAATTCCACGATCATATCTTCAATGAGCCTGTGCACTTGTTCTGTACAGAGTTGATGCCTGATTTCCAGCCAACCTCAGAGGTAATATGATTAACCCTTGAATCAGACATTTTCTCTTCCAATCATGATTCTGATCTTATTTCTTTTACCCACAGAACACAATGCCTGCCCCCCGGGCCAGGGATATTGCTTATAATGCAGTGGGCCCAATCTCAGCATTGGGATTCAAGTCACCAACCCTGGCTCAGCTAATGGCTAGGTTTGCCACAACAGACCCAAGTCTGTCCAGCCTTGCTGCTGACAGGAGGCAAGGCTTATCTCTGATTGCTCCTCCAAATGCCAAGAGGAGGAGAACTATCAAGAAAGTCCTTGTTGAGGTAAAATCTTTTCCTTGATCACAAGACTACTCTGTTTCTGATAAATCATATCTTGTGCATTTTCAGACTAGAGCTCAGCAATCTTCAGTTCCAGAACCTGCCAATGCCCCATCCACTGGTATGACCTTTACTGTCCATTTCCTTGAGGATGAACACTGGCATTTATCTTCAATTTGGCATTTGCAGAAGAAACAATGAAGGATTAGCTTGTGGATGTTCCAGTGTCTCAACAAGCAAGTCCACCCAGGGTTGAGCTACCTGTCCAAGTGGAAATCTCATCTTCATCAGGGACTCAATCACCCCCTGTTCAAACAGAAGCAACAAACTCTCCAGAGATGAGTTTCCCAATCCAACCAGAGCCATCAAGTCCTCCAAGGGCCCAATCACCTACTGGTCATGCAGAGACATCAACCGCAGCAGAGGTGAACCCATCTCCTCTTCAGCCAGAAGCTCCTGAGCTGCTAGAAACTGCATCAGCGCCTCCTCACACAGAAACTTCAGCTCTGCCTGGAACACCTCCTTTACCGGTGGCTGCCCCTGAACAAAATCTTGCCCCAGTTCAAGAAATCAGACATGAGGTACTTATGTGCACTTAACCCTGCTACCTTTTACTTTCAGCATTCCTGACTCGGCAATATTGCTTTCTTAGGATCAGGCCCCATCATCATCAAGTCTGTCAATGGGGGACAATCCAGTTGCCGAGGCAAGGGAAGGAATACCTCAAACTCTGTCAGAGGAAGTGCTAGAAAAGCTCAAGGAGATTTTTGAACAAAATCTTGCCCCAGTTCAAGAAATCAGACATGAGGTACTTATGTGCACTTAATCCTGCTACCTTTTACTTTCAGCATTCCTGACTCGGCAATATTGCTTTCTTAGGATCAGGCCCCATCATCATCAAGTCTGTCAATGGGGGACAATCCAGTTGCCGAGGCAAGGGAAGGAATACCTCAAACTCTGTCAGAGGAAGTGCTAGAAAAGCTCAAGGAGATTTTTGCCTGGCTGCAAAGAGATGCACGGGATCAGTTCAAAGATCTCGATCACTTTGAAGAAATGCTTGAACCCATTAGCCAAGAACTCCCTGAGAACATCAGTGCCTCTCTTGCATCTATCTCCGGCCTGAAAATTCACTGCGTGCCCATAAGACAAGCTTTGAGGAAGGTGTCCTCCCGCCCAGCTGTTGAAAAGAAGAGGGCCAGTGCTGAACAAGCCATGAAAGGAGCACAATCTCAGACCGAGAGCCATAAAGATACATTGGCCAATCTGCAAGCTTCTCGTGAATTGAAAATCGCCAGAAAAGCTGCTTTGGAGGCGGAAGCGAGAAGCCCGTCAGCTGAGATAGAGGCCGATGACAAGAAAATAGCCGAGCTCCCTGGATTGATAGAGAAGACCCAAGAGGAAGCAATATCGGCTATAGCTAAGGTGAAACAATGCGATGCAGAACTTACCACCTTGTCCAGTGCCCATAAAGATTATCAGGAGCGGTTGGACAATTTTCGCCAAGCAACATCAAATGTCCGTAGTGTAATTGCGAAATACTTGAACATTTAGATGCTTGAATCGATGTGTAGCTGAATTGGTCGCTCTTGTAACATTTGTTCTTGCAATTTTATTTCCCTTTTCTTCTGCACATTCTTAAATGCAATGCTGAACGACCCATTCGGCAAAGAAATGCCAATACCCGATTGGCACTTTGACTCCTCTCAGCCGAGCCAGTCAACCAAATATGACTCAGCTTAGAACTCCAAACGAACCATTGGCGGACTGGTCAAGGAAACCTTTCCACCTTCCGATTTTCTTGGGATATGCGCCACGATCCAGAGCCACGTCTTGAGGCCACGATCTGTCTTGCCAGGCCTATAAATGAAACCGTAGGTGCCCCTAGCTCTCCAACAGGCCTTTAGCTCTCGAATCTTTGCCAATCTCAACTCTTCTTCTTCTTTCCCAAACAGTGCACATCCCAGAGAAACATGGTGCGCCGCCTCAACCGACGCCGCGCCTCTGATGAGGCGGAGGGGAGTAGCGCCAATGCGCGCCGGAGGCAATGATCGTCAATTCCTCTTCTCTGATTCATCCTTGATCTCCTTTTGTTTTGACGATTATCCCCTTTCCAGGTTGATCCAGTGGAATCCATCTCCTGCGCCGGCCGGTCAGCCCCTACCAGACGACTCCTCGGAGTCTGACGGCCACTCCCCCGTGCCTTACGGGGAACTCGACGCTCTCCGCTTCAAGGCGGAACTGGAGACGGCCCAGCGCGAGCTGGAGGACGTCTCCAAGAAGGCGGGCATAGCCGAGTTGGAGTGGGAGGATCAGCGCAAGCAGCTGCTGGAGACCATCAACGGTACGGCCCTGACACCGCTCTTTGATCCAATCCGGCCTTTGATGCTAATCTTCCCTTTTCTTGCACCTTGCAGCCCGCGACGCCGAGCTCAACCAGCTAAAGATGCTGGTGGAGCAGCTGGCCGATAAGGTGAACGCCCGCGGAGACACGCCGGCGGAGCGCCTTGCTGCGGTGGAGCACCGCGTTGATGAAGTGGCCACCCATGGCGTCCGCTTGGGCACCACCCTGGGCTTGGCTGCCATGGCGACGCACACCGACGTCGACTACTCCACCAGGCCGCACGGCTTCCGGGGCGGCGCGCCAGAAGACATCGAGGAGATTGAGCTCATCTTGGAGCGCCTCGATGGCCACGGCGATGCCATTGCCGAAATCACTCATCCCCAATCTGTGCTGAACAGGCTTTTTGACTAGATTGTATTAGGGATGTTTGAATATCGGCAATAAATAAAGAACTTTTGAATTCTGTGCTTGCACTGTGATGATTTTTGCATCCGTGAATCTTGTTTTTCCTTAACCGTATCCGGGAACTGTCTAGAGCCGAACACGCGAGAACAGATGTCCCTTGGCGCAAAATCCACAGAAGATCCCTGAATCGGCAATCCATAAGCACTGTTCAAGCGAAAACCCTTCGCATTCGGGAAGAAAACCCTGCCGTTTGGTATTCCAACAGTGTACGCTGGCCAGTCATCACTCCCAATGCACCCCTTCGGTCAATAAAATAGCCTGCTGAGATGCCCTGCAAATCCACTCGCACACTCATCCATCACTTCTCATTTCCTCCCCTGTCTCCAGAGGGAAAAACCCCAAGGCCATGGACAAAGGCAAGCAACCCCAGGAGAGCAGCACTCCGAAGAAACGCACGATTCGAAGTTGAGTTTTCCCTTGATTTACATCTTGCTTCCCATATGATCTTGCGCTTTACCTCTTCTCTACCTTTCCCCTTTCAGCCTTGATTTGCTTCCTGAAGAAATCATCGGGACCGAAAACGTGCCTGAGTACATCTCCTCCGATTCCTCCCTCGAAGCAGAGGACGCCACGCCTGAACAGATGACCAGCCATCAACTGCGCCGCCGCGTTCGGCACCTGGAGCACGGCCTCAGGGACATCACCGTTCGTTGCCAGGCCGAACGCGAGCGTCGCATGGCTCTGGAGGCACTAGTGGGAGGTAAATGTTTCTGACTTCTTCTTGACTTCGCACCCACATCTGGATTTCTTGCCCCTAACACCCACTCCTCTGTTTCAGATGTCTCTGACAGGTACAACAACCTGAAAGCGGCTTGGGACAGCTTGGTGGAGGCCGCAAATCATGGTCACCCCCGTGCATTCCAAGTTGCCGTCACGGTGGTCCTGGAGCAACTGAAGAGGGAGCAGCCGAAGAAGCAAAGAAAAGATTGAACCATACTTCCGCTTCTTCCTCCAGGCCTTCTGCTTCCCACCTCCTCGATGTCCTGATCACCAGGGTTGTTGGATGTAAACCTGCAAGATGCAGTTGTAATGTAGTTTTGTGCTAAGGGCAATGCATCTAGGCACTGGCCATTTTCTTGTTTGGGGATCTTTTGTTCTAAAGGCGGCCCCGTTCTTGAGCGCCGACTATTCCTGTGTCAGATGCGTGTAATCCCACTGCTGGTGATCATCGATCGATTTCAATACTAGGATAATATTTCTTCAGATATCTTCCATTTATTGCAGCGGAAAATTCTTCTCCTAGTAAAGTTTTCAATATGTATGCATTACCAGGGACGCATCTGACCACGCGAAAAGGCCCTTCCCAGTTGGGGGACCATTTGCCGAATTCGCTGTATTTGGTTCCGATCGGCAATAGTGCTTTCCAAACCAGATCTCCTTCTGCAAATTGCCTGACTTTTACTTTCTTGTTATAATACTTGGCAACTCGCAGCTTGTTCTTCTCGATGTTTTCCAGGGCCCTAAGACGGATCATGTGCAAATCTTCTAGCTCATCCATCATTAGGCCACTGTAATCCTTGGAGCTCAAATCTTTCTGTAACACAACTCTCCTTGAATCTGACTGCATCTCCCAAGGTAGAACTGCATGATGCCCATAAACCAGTTCATAAGGCGAGGTTTTTGTAGCTCCATGAGGGGCCATTCGGTAAGCCCACAGTGCCTCACTGAGTACCGAATGCCACCTTCTTGGCTTCTGGTCGATCTTCTTTTGTATCAGCTTGATCATGATCTTATTAGAAGCCTCCGCCTGACCATTAGCTTGGGCATAATAAGGAGAAGAGTGTCACACCCAATTTTCCGTAGAAAACCGAATGCATCTCATATGTGTGCCAGGATCACAATTTCACACATATGATAGACTCATGAGTGTAATATCACAAGACATTGCTCAAAACGTACAGAAAAGGTTTATTAACTTTTATTACACTCACGATAGAAGACACAAAGGTCTTTACACGAACATCGATAACTATGAAGACGCGACTCCATCTTCATCTTCCACAGGCATCTGACTGGTTGATCGCATCCTCAGAACTCCTCGTAGTCGGTGAAGTGCTCCACTCCAGGGTTCTTCTCTGAACAGCGTAAGCAAGGATGAGTACACTTATGGTTGGTACTCAGCAAGGCCACAGAAATAACCGGAATGCAATATTAATCCATCTTTAAGTTCAATTAATCATGTGAGGGTCCGGCCGCTCTTGACCGTGAGCACGGTCGATCGATCGGTTTAACACTGCGAGAGGTTGCACACTTTTCCCACAGTTCGCGTAAAAGTTCCAAAGAACTTTGAACCCAACCACGCATGTGCTGATCAGGCACAATACCACACTTCCGAGGTGTGATTGCATAGGGACGCTACGAAGCCTTTACAAAGATATGCAAAAGACTAACGACCCGCATAGTTACAGATCAGGGCGGACCATAACCCTCCCTAGTGGTCAGCACCTTAGCAAAGGCTGCTACCCCAAAAGGACCGGGCTATACCCCTGCAACCCGGATCCCCCTCTGCTCCTTTCGGAAAAGGGCCATCAGATCAATCGCACACCTAATTAATTGGCTAAGCCAGAGCCATATGGACCGTGGTTGCCTTTGTTTTCTGGGTGGTTCTCCATGTTCCGATTAATTTATAGTGTTCTTGATTAAAGCATAGGTAGAAGGGTGGTTAGGGTCACTTGCCTTTCTCCAACGATAAGCTACTTTCCTTATCTGCAAAGCTCTGCACTTGAACTTCCTCGAACGGCGTGTTGGCTACGATCATGCAAGAAAAACATACAATAAATAAAACAATACATCAAACATTACCAAAAGACTAAAACAAGCTTTTAGAAATGACGGGCTCGGAGAGACGATCGCATGGACATCAAGAACGCGTAAAACGGAGCTAGGATGGAAAAGTTATGGTCGAAACAAGGTTCGGGGACTAAATTGTAAAAGAACTGGAAGTTTAGGGGGTTTTACGGAAGATTTCGGGGACCTAAACATAAATATGTGTGAAACTAGGAGGTCTAACATGTAAAAGGTTAAGGATAGGCTATTAAACATGAAATCTAAGGACTTTGCAAGGGGGCCTAAGTGTAAGGAAAAGGACCCGATTGAAAGGCTTTTATATAGGTGGAAGGGTTTATTTGTAAATTCCGAAACATCGGGGTTCTTTCGCAAAACCGCCAAAGCGGCCGGCGGGTGGACTGTGGTGGCGACACGTGGCGGCTCGCGGTAGGGCGTGGCCGACGCAAGCGATGACGTGGTGATGACGTCGGCGTGTGGACCGCGCTCGGTGGACTCGGTCCACCGGTCCACCGTGGACCGGCGAAGGGGTATACGGCCCTTTTAATCCGGGCCGTCCGCCGGATCGGGCGGCCGCCGTGGCACGCGGGCGTCGGGCGGCGGCGGCGGCCGGTTGGCGGCGGCGGCGCGCGCGGCGCGCCGGCGGCGGGGCTCGCCGGAGGAGGCCAACGGGGGGCCTCCCGGGCACCAAAACGCGCGGGAAAAACTCCCGGAAGAAAGAGGAGGAGGCGGGGAACTCACCGGCGGCCTTGGAAGGGAGCTAGGGGCGCCGGCGGAGGAGATCGACGGCGAGGGGCGGGGCTGCGGCGACCTTCACGGGGGTGGCGGTCTTGCGCGCGGGGAAAAGGAGGGGGAAGTGGTGCGGGTGGTGCGGGGATGGTGCTTCGTCCCTTTTATAGCCGGAGAGGGGGAGGTAGAAAGGCGCGGAGGCGGTGGATTGGGAGCTCGCCGGCCGGCCACTAATGGCGGCGGCGGCTCGGCTCGGTGCGGGCCGTTACGGTAGGGGAAAGGGTGAGTGCGGTGGGGGAGGTGGAGCGGCGCATTGATGGCGAAGGCGGACGGGCGCGGGGCGGGGAAGGCGGCGCCGGAGGGAGGGAATGCGGCGGCGGCGCGGGGAGAGAAGGGGCGCGGCGCGGAGGAAGAAGAAGGCGGCCCCGACGGGGGCGGGCCCCACCCGTCGGTGGGCGAGAGAGAGAGGAGAGGGAGGGAGGCGGCGGGGTGGGCCGTTGGGCCGAAAAGGGAAGTTGGGCCGCGGGGGTTAGGTTAGATTTGTTTTTCTTTTTTTCTTTTTTTCTTTTCCTTTTCTTTTCAAATCCTTTTCAAACCAAATTCAAAACCTTTTTAAATTCAAAACTTTTTCAAACACAAATTTTAACACAAATTTACTCAACTATTTTAAGACTTTTTTTCACAAATATTTTCTTTTTAAGACTTTTAAAATCACACCACAACAAAAACTCATGCATTTCAATTATGATGCACAAACACTTGGGTGATTCTAATTATTAATGATGTTTAATTTAATTAAAAGCAAATTTATTTATTCAAATTTATTAAATCCTTAGAAAATAAAACTAAACCATGTTGCTAACAATATTTTATTGTGATGGAATTTTCGGGTGTTACAAATCCTACCCCCTTAAAAAGAATCTCGTCCCGAGATTCGGAGGGATCGGGAAACAAGAGGAGTTACAAGATGTCTTGAAAGATGACGGTTTACTATCACAGAGCTTGTTCACTTCTCCTTCTTCTTCGGGCTTGTAGCGGCAAACTCAATCCTATCTCCTTGCGGGGTAGTTAAGAGCACCGACTTCTTGGCACACAAAATGATTCCATCATGCTTGCTTAACCAATCCATACCAAGGATCACATCTATTCCACTGGATGTTAGGATCACTAAGTCTGCTTCAAAATCTATCTCTTCGATCTTAAGATTGACCTGTGGGCATACATAGGTGGATTTCATTTCACCGTTTGGGGAACCGATTAGCAAATGTGTCTTCATGGAACTCTTGGGTACATCATGCTTTGTCACGAATCGTTCAGTAATAAATGAATGCGATGCCCCGGAATCAAATAAAGCTGTTGCGGGTACGAGTTGATAAGAAACGTACCAAGCACAACATCTTTGTCTCCTTGAGCTTCTTCGAACCGTCACATGGTTCACCCTACCATGCATATTGTTCTGTTGTCCTCTATTATCTCTCTGGGGTGTATGCATATTGCGGCGAGGGCAAATGCGGCATAGTGTCCTAATTCTCCGCGTTGAAGCATCCACTTGGGGTGAACTCGGAGTAGTGTTCCTTCTTGGTGCACACGAGCGATTCGATGAGGATTTGGAGCCCGAGGTGTCATTGGGTTGGATTCTTCGGGTTCATCAAACGAACGATACTGCCGACTCTGTCCATGGCCTCTCCGCTGGTGTGCTAGAACGAAACGAGAGTCTTGCGATGAGTTGTAACGAGGGCGGGTGTTACTTCTTTGGATTGACCTTGAGGTTGAAACTTGCGCTTCGTTCACGAAGTTCCTTGCGTTTATTCTCCAAGCCTATAGCCTTATTGAGTAACATCGAAAGTTAAGAAATGTGTGGCTCGCAACCGATAGTTAAGTGGCCCTATCAAACCATCGAGAAAGCGTTCTTGTCTCTTTGCATCCGTGTTGACTTCATCCGGTGCATAGCGGGACAAATGAGTAAACCGATCCGGATACTCACTAACGGTCATGTTGCCTTGCTTTAGAGCTAGAAATTCCTTCTTCTTCGACTTCTTCACACCGAGTTTGGGATGTGATGTGTACGAAAACTCTCCTGGAACTCCTGCCGGGTAATGGTGTCGGCGGCGGCATGTGCGACGGTGTAAGCATCCCACCAATCGGCGGCGCACCTTCCGGACGTCCCGAGGCATACAAAACCTTCTCACGATCATTGCATTGGGTGATATTCGGCATCTTGTTGATGGTCTTGAGCCAATCATCGGCATCGAGGGGATCTACGGAATGAGAGTAAGTGGGCGGGTTGTGGCTCATGAATTCTCTATGCTTGTTCACCGGTGGTGGAGGTGGTGGAGGTCCTTGTGGTGGTGGTCGGATTCTGCTTGTGCTTGTAGATTACGGGCCGGTGGCGGTGAGGTTCTGAATCAACTGCATCTGTTCCGTAAAGAACTGCTGCATCGCGGGATCCATTGCTAATTCTTGTGAAGGAGGGAACTTGATTCAACTGATTGATGACGAACGGAATATCTGTCCGGCTCCCGACACGACGTTTACCATTTGATTGTTAGAGAGAAAAGTTTTCCGACAGGAAGATAAAGGTGAATCAGAGAGAAGGGGCTAAGATTCAAATTTTAACTTTAATTATTTTATTGATGTATTTGTGGCCATCACTCCACAAAAACATTTCAATCAAGTCAAAGATCCAAATCATGCATGTTTACAATCAACAAGCATTAACATCGCACGTCCTCACAAGAACGGCTCTATCGAAACGAAACTGGTAGAAGGGTAGGCAACCTAAGAATCTATCCTGTAAAACACGTGTGGTAGTTCAAGGTGGAAGAACAAGAATCAGACTCAGCATAGAAGAAAACAAAAGATTTGATTTTGTTAAAGAATAAAGAATAAAATATTTTTTTAAGCGTAAATAAGATATTTTGAATGTTAGAAGGGCTTCCTAGAAAGAGAGACCTTAATATCGACCATTTCTATCTGAGGCTGCGTCCTACAGTCAGCAATGCTCTGATACCACTCTGTCACACCCAATTTTCCGTAGAAAACCGAATGCATCTCATATGTGTGCCAGGATCACAATTTCACACATATGATAGACTCATGAGTGTAATATCACAAGACATTGCTCAAAACGTACAGAAAAGGTTTATTAACTTTTATTACACTCACGATAGAAGACACAAAGGTCTTTACACGAACATCGATAACTATGAAGACGCGACTCCATCTTCATCTTCCACGGGCATCCGACGGTTGATCGCATCCTCAGAACTCCTCGTAGTCGGTGAAGTGCTCCACTCCAGGGTTCTTCTCTGAACAGCGTAAGCAAGGATGAGTACACTTATGGTTGGTACTCAGCAAGGCCACAGAAATAACCGGAATGCAATATTAATCCATCTTTAAGTTCAATTAATCATGTGAGGGTCCAGGCCGCTCTTGACCGTGAGCACGGCTGATCGATCAGTTTAACACTCTGCAGAGGTTGCACACTTTTCCCACAGTTCGCGTAAAAGTTCCAAAGAACTTTGAACCCAACCACGCATGTGCTGATCAGGCACAATACCACACTTCCGAGGTGTGATTGCATAGGGACGCTACGAAGCCTTTACAAAGATATGCAAAAGACTAACGACCCGCATAGTTACGGATCGGGGCGGACCATAACCCTCCCTAGTGGTCGGCACCTTAGCAAAGGTCTGCTACCCCAAAAGGACCGGGCTATACCCCCGCAACCGGATCCCCCTCTCGCTCCTTTCGGAAAAGGGCCATCGGATCAATCGCACACCTAATTAATTGGCTAAGCCGAGCCATATGGATGTGGTTGCACCGTTTTCCGGGTGGTTCTCCATGTTCCGATTAATTTATAGTGTTCTTGATTAAAGCATAGGTAGAAGGGTGGTTAGGGTCACTTGCCTTTCTCCAACGATAAGCTACTTTCCTTATCTGCAAAGCTCTGCACTTGAACTTCCTCGAACGGCGTGTTGGCTACGATCATGCAAGAAAAACATACAATAAATAAAACAATACATCAAACATTACCAAAAGACTAAAACAAGCTTTTAGAAATGACGGGCTCGGAGAGACGATCGCATGGACATCAAGAACGCGTAAAACGGAGCTAGGATGGAAAAGTTATGGTAAAACAAGGTTCGGGGACTAAATTGTAAAAGAACTGGAAGTTTAGGGGGTTTTACGGAAGATTTCGGGGACCTAAACATAAATATGTGTGAAACTAGGAGGTCTAACATGTAAAAGGTTAAGGATAGGCTATTAAACATGAAATCTAAGGACTGCGGGGGCCTAAGTGTAAGGAAAAGGACACGATTGAAAGGCTTTTATATAGGTGGAAGGGTTTATTTGTAAATTCCGAAACATCGGGGTTCTTTTCGCAAAACCGCCAAAGCAGCCGGCGGGTGGACCGTGGTGGCGACACGTGGCGGCTCGCGGTAGGGCGTGGCGACGCAAGCGATGACGTGGTGATGACGTCGGCGTGTGGACCGCGCCCTGGTGGACCTCGGTCCACCGGTCCACCGTGGACCGGGCGAAGGGGTATACGGCCCTTTTAATCCGGGCCGTCCGCCGGATCGGGCGGCCGCCGTGGCACGCGGGCGTCGGGCGGCGGCGGCCGGCGGTTGGCGGCGGCGGCGCGCGGCGGCGCGGGCGGCGGGGCTCGCGGAGGAGGCCAACGGGGGGCCTCCCGGGCACCAAAACGCGCGGGAAAAACTCCGAAGAAAGAGGAGGAGGCGGGGAACTCACCGGCGGCCTTGGAAGGGAGCTAGGGGCGCCGGCGGAGGAGATCGACGGCGAGGGGCGGGGCTGCGGCGACCTTCACGGGGGTGGCGGTCTTGCGCGCGGGGAAAAGGAGGGGGAAGTGGTGCGGGTGGTGCGGGGATGGTCTTTGTCCCTTTTATAGCCGGAGAGGGGAGGTAGAAAGGCGCGGAGGCGGTGGATTGGGAGCTCGCCGGCCGGCCATTAATGGCGGCGGCGGCTCGGCTCGGTGCGGGCCGTTACGGTAGGGGGAAAGGGTGAGTGCGGTGGGGGAGGTGGAGCGGCGCATTGATGGCGAAGGCGGACGGGCGCGGGGCGGGGAAGGCGGCGCGGAGGGAGGGAATGCGGCGGCGGCGCGGGGAGAGAAGGGGGCGCGGCGCCGGAGGAAGAAGAAGGCGGCCCTGACAGGGCGGGCCCACCTGTCGGTGGCTGAGAGAGAGAGGAGAGGGAGGGAGGCGGCGGGGTGGGCCGTTGGGCCGAAAAGGGAAGTTGGGCCGCGGGGTTAGGTTAGATTTGTTTTTCTTTTTTCTTTTTTTTCTTTTCCTTTTCTTTTCAAATCCTTTTCAAACCAAATTCAAAACCTTTTTAAATTCAAAACTTTTTCAAACACAAATTTTAACACAAATTTACTCAACTATTTTAAGACTTTTTTTCACAAATATTTTCTTTTTAAGACTTTTAAAATCACACCACAACAAAAACTCATGCATTTCAATTATGATGCACAAACACTTGGGTGATTCTAATTATTAATGATGTTTAATTTAATTAAAAGCAAATTTATTTATTCAAATTTATTAAATCCTTAGAAAATAAAACTAAACCATGTTGCTAACAATATTTTATTGTGATGGAATTTTCGGGTGTTACAAAGAGTTAAACAATTTTATCCCCATGCTTTCGGCAAACTCTCTGAACTCCAGGGACACGAATTGGGCCCCTTGATCAGTTGTGATTGTCTGAGGGATTCCAAACCGATAGATGATGTGCTCCTTGACAAATTCAACCATGTTTTCCGATGTCACCTTCTTCAGTGGGATCGCCTCAACCCACTTAGTAAAATAATCTGTAGCCAAAAGCACAAACTTATGCCCCTTACTAGATGGTGGATTAATCTGGCCAATCAAGTCTATACCCCAGCCCCTGAATGGCCATGGCTTGATGATGGGATTCAATGCTGACGCGGGGACTCTTTGAATATTTCCAAACCTCTGGCAATCTTGACATCCCTTGTAATACTCAAAGCAATCCCCTAATATCGTCGGCCAAAAGCACCCAGCTTGCCTGATAATCCATTTCATGCGGTAGGCCGATTGGTGTGCTCCACATATCCCATCACGCACTTCGCTCATCATGTTCTTGGCTTCCTCTAGACCTAGGCATCGTAACAATACCCCATGTAATGATTTATAGAATAAATTGTCGTCCAGAAGAACGAATTTTATGGCCTTGTACCTGAGCTTCCTAGAGACCTTTCTGGATGGATCCTTCAAATAGTCAACGATCTCTTTTCTCCAATCATCTTCCGCAAGATCCGTCCCCAGTGCACATATATCTGCAGCAAACGCTTCTTGACTCTCTTTGTAACCAGAGGCGCTCTGAGCCAACCTGTTTGCTTCTTCATTATGTTCCCTAGGAATATGCTGTAGAGTTACCAACCAGAAGCTCTTCAAGATTTCCCTGCATTCTTCATAGTAACTCCTCAGTGCTTCGCTTTTGCATTCGTATTGGCCGTTCAATTGCTTGATTACCAACTCTGAATCTCCATAAACTTCAACTGAAACGGCCCCAGCTTCTCTCAAATATTGAAGCCCTCGAAGCAGTGCCTTGTACTCGGCCTGATTGTTTGTAACAGTGGGCTCTATAGGGATGGCAAATTCAAACATCTCACCCCTAGGCGAAATTAGTAGAATCCCTACTCCCCCACCTTTACCACATGATGATCCATCAAAAAATAAAGCCCAAGGAGTAATTTCAAGCAAATCAATTGACGGATCGCGATGTTCAGTTATAAAATCGGCAATGATCTGTCCCTTAATAGCCTTTGCCGATTCGAACTTTAACTCAAACTCTGATAAAGCCAAGATCCATTTGCCAATCCTGCCATTCAAAATTGGCATAGATAACATATGTTTTATTACATCAAACTTGGAATACACAGTGCATTCGGCATTCAACAAGTAGTGCCGAAACTTTGTACACGAGTTGTACACGCACAGGCACAGCTTCTCTGCAGCCGAATACCTGTTCTCAGGATCAAGTAGTTTTCGGCTAAGATATGCTACTACCCGCTCCTTTCCTTCGAATTCTTGAATAAGGGCCGATCCAATGGTTTGGGTATCGGTCGCCACGTACAACTTGAAAGGCTTATCCAGCCGAGGAGGGACCAGCACTGGTGGCTCCTTCATGTATTACTTGATCTCATCGAAAGCCTTTTGTTGTTCGTCGCCCCATGTGAACTTCTGATCTTTCTTTAGCTTCAACAGTGGAGAGAATGGCAAAACTTTCTGTGACAAATTTGAAATGAATCTCCTCACGAAATTAATTTTGCCGAGCAGTGATTGTAACTCCTTGAGATTAGTTGGAGGGACAACTTCATCAATGGCCTTCATGCTCTTCTTACCAACTTCAATCCCCCTTCGTGGACCAAAAATCCCAAGAACTCTCCAGCTGATACCCCAAAAGCGCACTTGTTTGGATTCATCTTTAAACCATGCTTTCGGGTGCACTCCAAGGTCCTTTTCACATCTTCCAAATGTGTGTCATGACTTAGGGACTTGATCACGACATCATCAATGTAAATTTCCACAATTTTGCCGATCAACTCATGAAAAATGTAATTCATGGCTCGCTGATAAGTTGCACCGGCATTTTTCAACCCAAATGTCTTGACTATCCATTCAAACAGGCCTATATGACCAGGACATCTGAAGGCCGTCTTTGATATATCCTCTATTGCCATGAAGATTTGGTTGTATCCCGCATTGCCATCCATGAAACTGATCACTTTGTGTCCAGCTGTGGCGTCAATCAACAAATCGGCAATAGGCATGGGGTAACCATCCATCGGAGTAGCTCTATTCAGATCCCTGAAATCTATGCAGACCCTCATTTTTCCATTCTTCTTGTAAACAGGGACAATGTTAGAAATCCACTCCGCATATCTGCATGGCCGAACGAAGTTTGCATCAAGTAATCTTTCGATTTCTTTCTTCACATCGGCCAATACCTCATCCTTGTAGATTTTCCGGGGTGGTTGCTTGTATGGTTTGAAACCAGATTTGATTGGCAACCGATGCTCAACGATGGAACGATCCAGTCCAGGCATCTCCGAATAATCCCAGGCGAAGCAATCTTTGTATTCCTTGAGTAGCTTGATTAATTCCTCCCTGAAGTCTGATTGCAAGTTTGCGCTGATGAATGTCGGCCTTGGCTTGTCACCGCTTCCAATGTCAACTTCTTCCAATTTATCAGCCGACATAAATCCTCGCCCCAACTTGCCATCAGTGCCATCGACGGGGTTCTCCATTAAAAATTACTATAAGAGCCGACTTGCTTGAATCGGCCGTTGATCACCGCCGACGGGTTCAACGGACCTTCTCCCCGCTCTTTCCCCGAGAAACAATCAATGCCTTGATACTCCCGGAAAAGCCGGTTCCATGTTTGCAACGCTCACGGAGTCATCCGCCCGGACCACCTCAATATCATCATCCACCCATTGGATGAGCCGCTCGATGCATGGTGGATGGGACGCAAAGCAATTGGCATGAATCCGGTCCCTTCCAAGCGATGAGGGTCGTAGGCTCCTTTACCTTCGATAACAAAGAAGGTCGTGAGCAGTGTCTTGGACCCGATCATCAGATCCACGTGAGCGCATCCCTTGGTGTCTGAAGGATTCCCAGCGAAGTCGTTTAGTATTATGCTCGTAGGCGTCAGATCACTAGGGCCCATGCCAAGTTTCCTGAAGGTGGTGTATGGCATTACATTGACCGCCGCTCCACCGTCGACAAACATCTTGGTCAATGGCTTGCCATTGACATATCCCTTCAAGTACAGCGGCCTCATGTGTCGATTTTTGGCCGGTTTGTCGAAGATGGCCTGCTTGGCTAGCACCAGCTGCACCATTACCCCCTCAGCTTGCTCATCATCCAGGGACGCCTCTTCCTGCACAACCCGATTAGCAGGAGCCATGAATTCATTCGGCAGAAAATATACCATGCATGTTGGAGCCGAACGCTTTGACCCTTCAGGTTGATCCTTTGGACGCCACACCTGTTTCGTCTGGATCCCAGCCTGCCTCAGTTCACGGTTCCTCAAGCGTTGAACCCTTCGCTTCTGACTTTTCCTCAGGCCAGGCGGGCACCATTGCCCCTTCTGCCAGATGTACTCGTTGTCGGGGACAGCCCTAGGGGTCCCCTTTAACAACTGGGAAATCCCCACTTAAAACCCGCAACAAGCCAAAGCCAAACACACCTTACTTAACCATGCAGGACACGGCCCACACCTCGGAGGCCCCAACGGCCCACCGAGGCGGCCCACTCGAAGATCCCCTCGAGCAGGCTTTGCCTCGCTCGAGGATGCGCGCCCCCCTCGGGCGGGCTCCGCCCCGTTCGAGGGGGTGCGCTTACCTCGAGCGGGCTCCGCCTCGCTCGAGGGTGCTGCTCTGCCCTCGAATGGGGTCCGCCTCGCTCGAGGGCGCTCCGCGCGCGCGCGCCTGCTCCTGTACGCGGGCATTTAATGCCCTGACAACAGCGGGGCGGCGCCATCATGCGCTTGGGGCTCGCGCCCTGGTACCATCGCACCAACTCCCCAGGAGGGAGCCCATCCCCGCCACTGTGGGGGGACTGTGTGGCGTGGCCGGTGCCAGTCCCGTGACGCCGCGCCGCCTACTCTGGTACGGCTAGCGCGCCGAGCCCTCGAAGGGGGGCCGGCCGCACCCTCGATTTGCTTTCTTGTGACCTTGCAGGGTTAGGTGGAGGCGCTAGGACGGCGGGGCGCCATCCCTGCCACTGTTAACGGCATGGCTGCCGCCCCCGCGCGTGCGAACCCACGCCGGCGGCGTGGCAATGCTCCCGGCGGCCGTGGAGCGTGCGGGAACGAGACGCCGCCTTACCTGCCACTGTGCCCCGTACGGACCGACGTCAGCAAATCCCTCGAGCCCATCTGAAGACATCACAGCCATCTGCTGCCCTTCTACCCTCGAGGCCGCCACTGTTCGGGTACAAGATACGCCATGATGGCCGGATCGCTGCAAGGATCGCCCGGGCGGCCACCTACTCTACGGCACAGCGCACCACGCTTCCCCACGTAGCTAAATAGCGCAGCATACATGTGATTCGCTCTCTCCTTGGCCTATAAAAGGAAGACGAACCCCCCCGCCGCAGGGGAGAAAAAACACAGAACACAACACAACACGAGACAGGTCGCATCGCGCACTTGCTCTCCAATTCTCCCACAACATCTTCAGCCACTAAACCAGGGACTTGGAGGCCACGCTTCCTCTCCCGCCTTGCTTGTAGCAGCCCCACTACAGGCACCCGGTCTTCCGAGCAATATAGTGCCTTGAGCACACCACTAACGGGACGTACGGCCCCTCGGCCGGAACCAGGATAAACTCTGTGTCTTCTATTGCTTAGCATCGACCATTGAGGGATAGACCTTGGCGCTTATTACTGGTTAGTGTCGGTATCACAATCCGCACCGACAGTTGGCGCCCACCGTGGGGCTATCGAGCGCCTAAGGTCAATCCACCATCAACTCCCTCCATGGTGATCCGCACTGAGTACCGCGGTACGCGTTACTGCATGGGCAGCTCGGACCCCCTCCCCGCCGGGTTCGAAATCCGGTTCGGGGGCCTGAACTTTCAGGCCACGGGGAATGGCTACCTGATGCACCTCACCAACCGTGAGGAGCTCCGTTCGCGGTGCCAGGCCGGGTCCGCTCCGGTCCCCGCTGCGCGCACCACCACGACGCCGGTGCCCGCCGCACGGATGCCGCGGGTCCGTCGACACCACGACGCCGCCGCCGCTCGGCCGGCGCCCACGCCGGGCGCGGTCCGAGCGACGGCAAGCCGAACGCGCGCCTCTCAACGCGGCGCGCCCGTCCGCACAACAACCCCTGCCCCGGTGGGGCAGTGCACGGTCTCCGGGCCGCGCTTCCCCATCGGCCTTCGCGGTGCCACGACGGCTTACAACGCCAACGTCAACACGACGATGCGCCGGGTTCCCCCTGGCCGTCACGTCTTCGTCGCCAGGGACCCTGGCGCCTCCGCGGGCGATGAGTCGTCACTAGGTTCCCTTGACACCTTGCCACCCGCCAACCTCCACGGGTACGCGGAGTGGGACTTCTCCGGCGTGCCGGACCCGGTCATGTTCAGGCGCTTTCTTGACGCTACGGACTACTGGTTCGGCTGCTCCGACGACTCCAGCACCGGGAGCTACGACCCTGTGCGGGAATGCTGCGTCGTCATCGCCAACGACCCGGCAAACGCCACCGGCGCAGTAGGCGCCGGCGACGGGGAGGTCACGCTTGCCCCAGGGATCGCTCCGCGCCTGGCTACGGGGGCCAAGCACCCCTGCTGGGGCCGACGTCGACGCGCAGCTAGCCCAAGCTCGTGAGCTCGAGGCCAAGCTGGCGGAGGAGTATCGAACGGTGCGGCTGCTCCGTGCCTCGATGGCTGGGGAAGCCTCCGCGCGCGGCGAACGCGCGCGGGAGCTGGGCAAACAGGCCCGCGACCGCATCAACGCCGACTTCAACGTCGACAACCCGGACGCGCCTCCGCGGGCAAGTCAGAAGCTCATTGCCGCCGCGACACTGCTACGGGCTATGCCGGCACCCTCGACCCCTGAGGCGCGGAACCTGCACCGCGAGGTGCAATCCCTCATCGAGCAAGCGTCCGTCCAGCAGGCCGAAAGCTCAGCGTCACGTATCCGCCAACAGGGGGATGCACAAGGAGACGGGGCTGCACAGGGGGGTGAACCCTCGGTCCATGCAGGTGAAGCTGCGGGGCGACCCGCCAACCCGGGACGCGCGCCGGCCAAGGAGCGGCTCCTTGACACGCGCGGGCGGCGGACGGTGACGCCCGCAACGTCATCAACGCCGGCGCACGAGCAAGGGCGGATGCGCGAGCGGCGGTAGGCTACCACCCTCGACGGGGTGGGCGCTACGACAGTGACGAAGACCGCTCTCCGACGCCGGAGCCCCCGGAGACCCGTGTGTTCAGCCGGGAGATCCGTGCGGCGGCCTTCCCCCAACGCTTCCGCCAGCCCTCGACCATCGTCAAGTACAACGGGGAGACGGATCCCCGCGTGTGGCTCAACGACTACCGCCTGGCGTGTCAGTTGGGTGGGGCCACCAGTGACGAGGTCATCATCCGCAACTTGCCCCTGCACCTCGGCGATTCGGCTCGGACGTGGCTCGAGCACCTGCCCGCCCGCCGGATCCGGCCCACAACCGGGACGATCTGGTCCGCACGTTCGTGGGTAACTTCCAGGGCACGTACGTGCGCCCTGGAAATTCTTGGGACCTACGCTCCAGCACCCAGAAGCCCGGCGAGTCGCTGCGGGACTTCATACGGCGCTTCTCCAAGCGCTGTACAGAGCTCCCAAGCGTGGCGCAATCTGAGATTGTGCACACCTTCCTCGAGGGCACCACGTGCCGGGACCTCGTGCGAGAGCTGGGACGCAGCCCGCCCGCGGACTCCAACGAGCTGTTCGACATCGCCACCAGCTTCGCCTCAAGAGAGGAGGCCGTGGGGGCGATCTTCGACGGCAAGAAGGGCAAGCGCTCGGATGATGCGCCCGCGGAGGGCAGCAAGTCCAGGGAGCCTCACCGGAAGGACAAGCGGGGCAAGAAGGGAAAGAAGCCGCGCTGCGAGGCGCGCGAGCAGGGGCACGACGGCGATGATGCCGAGGCCCTTGCTGTTGACCCGGCTCGACGAGGCCCTCGACCGGACCCTCGAGGTCCGGGGGTGTTTGACGACACGCTGAAAAGGCCATGTCGTTACCACAAGACCCCAGTAAACCACACCCTTGAGCAGTGCGACATGCTCAAGAAGTTCTACGGCCGCGCCGCCGCAAAGGACGCGGAGGCCAACAAGGACGGGGGAGACGGCGACGCCGGCGGCTTCCCCGCCGTGGAGAATGTGTTCCTCATCTTTGGGGGACCCACCGTTGACATGTCGACCCGCCAGCGCAAGAGGGAGCGGCATGAGGTCCTCGCCGCGGAGAAGGCGCCTCCGTCCTTCCTCGACTGGTCAGAGGACGCCATCACCTTCAGCCGGGAAGACCATCCGAACCGCATCCCCAACCTGGGCCAGTACCCGCTGGTGGTCAACCCGATCATTGGGAACACGCGGTTCTCAAAAGTCTTGATGGACGGGGGCAGCAGCCTCAACATCCTCTACGCGCATACGCTGCGCTTGCTGGGGATCGGGTTGGACCGAGGCCGCGCCCGGCACGACGCCGTTCCATGGCGTCGCGCCCGGCAAGCGAGTCCAGCCCCTCGGGCAGATCGACCTGCCGGTTTGGTTCGGCACTGCGAAAAATTTCCGCAAGGAAACGCTCACCTTCGAGGTGGTAGGGTTCAAGGGCGCCTATCACGCCATACTTGGGCGGCCCTGCTACGCCAAGTTCATGGCGGTTCCCAACTATACCTACTTGAAGATGAAAATGCCGGGACCAAACGGCATCATCACCGTGGGCTCATCCATCGAGCACGCGTTCGACTGCGACGTCGAGTGTGTGGAGCACGCGGAAGCACTGGCGCTGGATGAAGTGCTGGTGACCACCTTGGAGAAGATGGTCAACAAGGACCTCGACTCCACCGCCAAGCACACCGGCAACTTTGAGGCTGCGGAGCAGACCAAGGAGGTGCCCCTCGACCCCGCCGCCCCCGAGGGCAAGGCGTTGAGGGTCAGCTCCACCCTCGATCCAAAATAGGAAGTGGTGCTCGTCGACTTCCTCCGCGCCAACGCCGACATCTTCGCATGGAGCCCCTCGGATATGCCAGGCATCCCGAGGGAGGTCGCCGAGCACTCCCTTGACATCCTGCCTCATGCCCGCGCCGTGCAACAACGGCTCCGCCGCTTCGACGAGGAGCGGCGACGGGCTATCGGAGCGGAGCTGCGGAAGCTTCTCGAGGCCGGGTTCATCAAGGAGGTGTTCCACCCAACGTGGCTAGCAAACCCTGTACTTGTAAAGAAAAAGAACGGGAAGTGGAGGATGTGTATAGACTACACCAGTCTTAATAAAGCATGTCCTAAAGTTCCTTTTCCTCATTGATCAAATTGTTGATTCAACGGCTGGGTGTGAGTTGCTTTGCTTCCTTGATGCCTACTCCGGGTATCATCAAATAAAGATGAAGGAGTCCGACCAGCTCGCGACTTCGTTCATCACGCCGTTCGGGATGTTTTGCTACGTCACAATGCCGTTCGGTCTCCGAAACGCTGGTGCGACGTATCAACGCTGCATGCAACACGTTTTCGGAGATCACATTGGGCGAACGGTCGAAGCGTACGTGGACGACATCGTCGTAAAAACCAGGAAGGCGGACGACCTAGTTGGCGACCTTGGCATCGCGTTCGGCTGCCTACGGGCCAATGGGGTCAAATTAAACCCCGAAAAATGTGTCTTTGGAGTGCCACGAGGCATGCTCCTATGATACATCGTCTCCCAACGGGGCATCGAGGCCAACCCCGAGAATGTGGCGGCCCTCGAGCGAATGGGTCCGATCCGAGACCTCAAAGGGGTGCAAAAGGTGCTGGGGTGCCTTGCCGCCTTGAGCCGCTTCATCTCGCGGCTCGGCGAGAAGGGCCTGCCCCTTTATCGCCTCCTCAAGAAGCACGAGCGCTTCTCCTGGACAGCCGAGGCCCAGGATGCGCTCGACAAGCTGAAGGCGTCCTTGACCCGCGCCCCGATCCTCACGCCGCCGCAGGACAGCGAGCTCCTGCAGCTCTACGTGGCCGCGACCACCCAGGTGGTCAGCGCCATAATCGTGGTGGAGCGCACGGAGGAGGGGCACACCCTGCCGGTCCAGCGGCCGGTCTACTACATCAGCGAGGTCTTGTCTGACACCAAGACGCGCTACCCCCAGGTCCAGAAGCTGCTGTATGCGGTGGTCCTTGCGCGGCGCAAGCTCCGCCACTACTTCGAGGCCCACCCCGTCACGGTGGTCTCCTCCTTCCCGCTAGGGGAGATCATCCGCAATCCCGACGCGGCGGGCAGGATCGCCAAGTGGTCCGTGGAGCTGATGGGCGAGACGCTTGCCTACGCCCCGCGCAAGGCCATCAAGTCCCAGATCCTGGCGGATTTTGTCGCTGAATGGACAGATACGCAGCTACCACCGCCGCAGATCCAAGCAGAGTGCTGGACTCTCTATTTCGAGGCTCGGTGATGAAAACAGGGGCGGGCGCGGGCCTGCTCTTCGTGTCACCCCTCGGGGAGCACATGCGGTACGCGGTGCGCCTCCACTTCCCCGCGTCGAACAACATGGCTGAGTACGAGGCCCTCCTTTGCGGCCTCAAAATCGCCATTGAGTTAGGCGTCAAGCGCCTCGACGTGCGGGGGGGATTCGCAGCTCGTAATTGACCAAGTCATGAAGAACGCGAGCTACCATGACGACAAAATGGAAGCGTACTGCAAGGCTGTGTGAACCCTCGAGGACAAGTTCTATGGCATCGAGCTCAATCACGTGCCCCACCGGTACAACGAGGAGGCGGACGAGCTGGCCAAGATCGCGTCCGGGCGGATCACCGTCCCCCCGAACGTTTTTGCCCGAGATATCGCCCAGCCCTCGGTCGTCCTCGAGCCTCACCCCTCGAGCCACGCGGAACCCTCGGGGGCTCCCTCGAATCCAGCGGGCGCGTAACCCATGGATGAGGACCCCTCGAACGAGGCGTACGTGCTCTCCCTCCTCGAGGGGTATGGCGCCTACGGGGCTGATGTGATGGACATCGAGCCAGCCCCCGTCAAGGCTGACTGGCGCGACAAATATGTTGCCTGGATGGCTCGAGGGGAACTCCCGACGGACCGGGCCGCGGCCAGGCGCATCGCCAGGATGGCCAAGTCCTTTGCCCTCGTCGACAGCAAGCTGTACAAGCGCGCCGCCTCCGGCATCTTGCAGCGGTGCGTGCCCATCCCCGAGGGGCGCGAGCTCCTGCGGGACATCCACGCTGGGATCTGTGGCCATCACGCCGCGCCTCGTACCCTCGTTGGCAATGCTTTCCGCCAAGGCTTTTACTGGCCTACCGCGGTCGCGGACGCCAGCGAGATCGTACGCACCTGTGAGGGGTGCCAGTTTTACGCCCGCAAGTCCAACCTTCCCGCTCATGTCCTGCAGACCATCCCCATAACATGGCCGTTCGCTGTGTGGGGGCTGGACTTCGTCGGGCCCCTGCGGAAGGCGCCCAGGGGCTTCACCCACTTGTTGGTCATGATCGACAAGTTTTCCAAGTGGGTAGAAGTACGCCCCATTACGAACCTCAGGGCAGAGCAAGCGGTGACGTTCTTCACTGATATCATCCACCGCTTTGGAGTGCCAAACTCCATTATCACCGACAACGGGTCCCAGTTAACAGGCAGGAAATTCTTGGAGTTTTGTGATAAGTTCCACATCCGTGTGGATTGGGCAGCCGTGGCACACCCACAAACTAACGGCCAAGTAGAGCGTGCCAACGCTATGATCCTACAGGGCCTTAAGCCCAGAATTTTCGACCAGCTAAACAAATCTGGTCGGAAATGGCTCCAAGAGTTACCAGCAGTCGTGTGGAGCCTAAGGACCACGCCGAGCAGAGCCACCGGGTTCACCCCGTTTTTCCTAGTCCATGGCGCGGAGGCCGTTCTCCCCACGGACTTAGAATACGGGTCGCCCAAGGTTCGAGGCTACGATGAGGATGCTAACCAGCGAGCCCGCGAGGACTCGCTGGACCAGCTGGATGAGGCACGCCTTGCGGCCTTGATGCACTCCGCAAGGTATCAACAGTCCCTCAGGCGCTACCAAGCATGCAAGATACACCGGCGGGCCTTCAGCGAGGGGGATTTGGTCCTAAGGCTACGCCAGGACAACCGAGGACGCCACAAGCTATCACCTCCATGGGAGGGACCCTACGTCGTGGTGAAAGTACTCAAGCCCGACACGTACAAGCTGGCCAACGAGGACGGTGAAGAACTCACCAACGCTTGGAACATCCAACAGCTACGTCGCTTCTACCCCTAGCTAGGATTTCCATGTATTTTTTGTTGTGAAATCATGAAACTAGCGCCCCAGTTGGTGACAACTATGTAAACATCATAAGTTTAATAAAAAGGGCAACTCGGCTTTCCCCTGAAACCCAAGTTACCCTCGGGGGCTACTGCGGGGGGCATCCCCCCCAAAATGGTCTCATTTTCTCGCGAAAACGAAACAACTCACGCGCGCTAAGATTGTTTTCTACTTCGGCCTAGAGCATAGGTTCGAACAGGGCGCAGGCAGCCTAGCGGAAGGAGCGCGCGAGCCAGAGATAGCCTACGCCTCCGCGAGGATACGGCCCTTCTCTCTCGCCTCCAACCCAGCAGGCCACCCGCGAAAATCGAACTCCCCTAACTAGAACCTACTCAGGAAGAAGGAGAAACAAAAAAGCGCAATAAACAAAAGACATCACTCCACATTAACAAGTGTTTATGGCAAAAGTAATATGTTTATTTACAAGGGCCGCACGGCCAGAGTACTGATACATAAACAAAAACGGGCCTAGCGCCCGGCTGTCTTCAGGCGGAAGGAGCGGCGGCATCAGCAGCGTCCGGGAAGAGGAACTCCTCGAAGGCTTCGGCGAGCGTCCCGGCGGCGTCGGCGGCGAGCGCGTCCACGCGCTCCATCGCCACCTCGTCCTCAACACCCTCGGGGACGACGTAGCCCTCCGCCAGCGCCTCGAAGTTGACCTCGTAGTGGGACCGCACCACCCCGAGGGCCTTCTGGACGCCAAGATGCAGCGCCCGGCGCATGCGCCCGGTGACGTGGCCTCCAAGGGCGCGCAGGCGGCTGGCCAGCGAGCTCCCGGCCTGCGCCTCGCCCTCCTCCACGGCCCGACAGGACTCGAGGGCCGCATTGCACAACTCCTGCAGTTCCTGCTCGGAGGAGTTGTAGGAGGTCTGCAGCGCCTCGTCCCGCTCAGCCGCGTGCCCCAGCGTGGTGCGCAAGCCTGGAGTTGCCGAAGACGAGAAAGAAATCAGAAAAAGGGTGTGAACCCTCTAAGGGAGAACCAGCGAAACAGGAGTCGAACAGCGACCTACCTTCGACTTGCTTCCTCTCCATCTCGAAGGCGCGGCGCCCGGCCTCAACCGCCTGCTCGAGGCCCTTGACGGTCTCGCCCTGCTCCTGGAGGGCCAGCTCCTGGCTCGCGCTCGTGATGCTAAGCACCATCAGCTCACCCTCGAGCTTGGAGAACTCGGTGTTCCGGTCCTCCAGCGACATCTGCGCCGCCTCGCGAGCAGCGCGCTCCCGCTCCAGGGCCGACCGAGCGTCGGCAAGGGCGGCCCGCTCCCCTCCCGGAGCCGTCCCTCAGCCCCTTGACGGGCGGTGCGCTCCTGCAGGAGCTGGCCCTCAGTGGCGGCGAGCACCTCGACCTTGGCGTCAAGGGTGGCTCTCAAGTCGTCGGCCTCCTTGGCCTTCTGCTCGAGCGTGCGCGCCCGCTCCTTGTCCCCGGCGGCGCCGGGCTCGCGCCTCTCGGAGCGACGAGCGGAGCCCCCGATTGTCGGCCGCGGACGCCGGCCACCTCCACCTCCCGCTTGGCCGCCGTGGGTGCGCGTGTTCTCCGTGTCCGCCCTCGCCGTGCCGCAGCGCCTCATCCCCCGATCGATGAGGGCCGTGCAGACCCGCTCGAGGCTGGAGGGGTGCGCCGGGTCCTGCCTTAAGCTCTCGTGGAGTTGATCGCGCAAGGCCATGGCCCGGTATGACAGCCAGCCGTCCGGGGTCCTGAGGGCATCGGCGAGCGCGTCGAAGGCGTCGCACCGCTCCCGGAGCTGATGGAGCTCGGCGGTCACCTGATCAAAGGCGCCGTACTTATCGCGGGCGCGGTGCTCGAGCTCCTGTCACCAACAAGACAAGACCTGTAAGCATTAGGCCACGAAGATTGCACGCAGAAACGAGGAAAAAAGAGAGACAAGCAAAGACAACTCACCTGAAAGACACGCCACGCGGGGCCGCCGTGGATCCTCAGCGCCTCGTTCAACGCACGGTTGAGCGCGGCGCCGTGGCTACGGAGCTCTCCCCGCAGCTCCTCGCTCCCCCGGGCGTCGGCGAACGCGGCGGGTCGCCAGCGATCCCCTCAACCCGGGCGGAGTGGCCGGCGCGGGAAGACGAGGCCTCGGGGCCGTGCCCTCGGCCCCCTGCCACCATGTGGCCCTCGCGCCGCCCTCACGAGGACCCCCTCCTCGGGACTCGGGGGAGAGCGTGGGGACGCTCGCCCATTGATCCCACCGGGCGGCGGGGAGTCGTCGTCCGGGATCTCCACTACCACCGCCCGGGAGCCGCCGGCGGCGCCGGCCCCCGCGTTGCCTCTGCCGACGCCTCCGTTCGCGCCTCTCCGTAGCCGCGGGCGCCCGACGCGGCGCCGCGGCCACCGCTTCCGGTTGCGCCTCCACCACCGCGCCCCCGGCGGGCGCGCTTCCACCATGGCCGTCGCCGCGGGCTGCGCCTCCGCCGCGACCGGCGCCCGCCGCTCCTCGATGACCACCGGCCGCGCCGCGGCGCGGCGATCCGCCGGCCGAGGCCTCGAGGCCTCGCCCGCGCCTGCGAGCTCTCGCCCGCCGCCGCCGCCGTGCTCACCCCCCGCCCGCGGCGCCCTCGACGAGCGCCGCGGGGTGGGGACGGACGCGTCCGCCCTCAACACCTTGGCTGGTGCGAGGGGAGGCACGGTCGGCACCACCCTACACAAGCATGAACGAATAATCAAAATGCCTGGTCGCCAAAAAACCAAACCCCGCAGAATATCAAGCCGCTTACCTCGAAGAGGAGAAGGCGCGTTTCCTCTTCCTCGAGGCCTCGGCGGATGGCGCCGGCGCGGCCGGCGCGCCCGTCGCCGCGCCTCCGCGGCGCGCGCGCCGGCACCTCCGCGGCTCGCGCCGCCCTCGTTGTTGATTGCCCCGGCGGCGGGCGCCGCCGCGCCGCCCCCAGCGATGCCGCCCTTGCCGCCGGAGCCGGCTCCGGCGACGGGGGCGCGAGCTCCCACCTATCGGGGGGGCCCCCGCCCCCCGCCTTCTTCCTCCTCGTCCTCCTCCGAGGACGAATACTCCCTCGGTCCCGGAGAGGAGAGCCCCTGGCGCCGCGCGGCCGTGCTCCTCGTTCCGCCGCTCGCGCCGCTCGCGGTGCCGCCTCGCACGCTCCCTCTTGCGCGCCGCCCGCTCCCGCTCCCGTTGCTGCGCCGCCCGACCGAGCGCGCGGGAGTCAGGGGTGGGCGGAACGGACTTCGCGGCGCTCAGGCTCACCAGCTGCAGGCGACAACGTCAAAGGCACGTCAGGAGCCAGGAGCAACATCAAGAGCAAAAACAGGGCTAGAATCATACTTACCAGCGGGCCGGTAGGGAGCATCTCGAGGTCCCACGGGGACCGGTCTTGGCGCAGCATCCGAGTGTCGACGGCGCTCCGCACCCGTGTGAGCGCATACCCCCGCTCGAGGGGGGTCGGGAGCATCCGCGACCTCGCCAGCGCGACGGGGTCCGCCTCCTCCGTCATCTCAAAGATGCAGAGCGGCCTCTCCATCAGAGGCACGATCCGCCGGTGGTGGAGGAAGGCGAGGACGGTTGCCGCGGTCAGCCCCTGCGTCGCCAGGTTCTTCAGCGCGGCCAGGAGCGAGTCCAGCCGCCTCCGATGCTGGGCCGTGGACACCCCGCGGCCCTAGGAGTTGGGCTTCTCCCGGAGCACCAGACCGGTGTAGGGGGGGGGGGGGGGGGAGGCCGGGCTCGGCGTTGCGAAGGTAGAACCACCCCCGCTCCCAGCCGGCGTTGTTGGTCGTCATGGTACAAGGGATGTAGTCGTCCTTGTACTGCGTCCGCAGGGCGAGCGACATGCCACCGGCGGGCACCGCGCGGCGGGTCCTCTGCTCCGTCGTCGGCTACGTGAACAGCTCCGCGCGGAAGAGGTGTATCCGTAGTTCCCACCTTGCATCGGGATCCCTAGATACCCCTCGCAGACGCCCACGAACGTGGCCGCCTGTGAAATTGCGTTCGGCGCGAAGTTGTGCAACTCCACGCCGTAGCGGTGGCAGAGCGCCCACATGAAGCGGCTCGCCGGCGCGGCGAAGCCGCGCTCATGGAAGCGAATGAAGCTCACCACGTAGCCTTCCGGTGGGTTGGGCGCGTGGTCCCCCCCCGGCGGCACGATCCACTCCGCCGGCCGGCCCTCCTCGTTCGCCGCCAGTTGGCCGGCGGAGACCAGGTCGCTGAGGGCCAGCCGGTTCACCGACGACTTCTCCCATGCGTACGAGGCGAGGATCGTGAGGGGCGGAAGCGGCGCCATGAGAAAAGACAAGGGATGCGAGAGCGGAGGACGGGAAGAAGAAGAAGAGCTCTAATGCCGAAGGGGCGCGGTGGCAAGAACAAAACGAAGGCGAAAGCACAGGGGGCAAGAATGGTGGAACGCTAAGGTAAAAACCGCCGTTTTCCCTTCCCTCAGATTTATAAGCCGTGGGCGTGCCCTCCGGGGCGCGCGTCCCGCGCGCATTAACTGTAGGGAATCTTTTCCTCGCTGACGGGCGGGCCCCACCACGACCGCAAACAAGCCATCATCACGGCGAGGAATAGGGAGGGCCGTGACAGGCGGTCACGTCCGCCTGCCCACGCCGCCCACTACGCGCACGGCCGCGGCGCCTAAAAAGGTGCGCCCGCGACGCGAAATCGCAGCCTCGACTACGGGGCATTAAATGGCCCGGCTCCTTACCAAGTAAGGAGAACCCTCAAGCGGCACGGGCTCCTGGCTCGGGAAATTTCAACCCTCGAAAGGGTACAGGCATGAGAAGGTCGCCTCGGGGCCCGTTTGAAACAAAACAGGCACCGCAAAGTACCCATGCCGCGCTGTATTACTGATCAGTGCCTCGAGGGCCGGCTCGCCCAGGCCCCTCGAAGGATCGCAGATGCCAGGCCGGGAGCGCTTAGCCGCCACCCCGCACCACCTTACTGATCAGCGCCTCAAGGGCCGGCTCGCCCAGGCCCCTCAAGGGATCGCAGATGCCAGGCCCGGGAGCGCTTAGCCGCCACCCCGCACGGCCCTACTGATCAGAGGTTCGAAGCCTGACCCTCGACGGGTTCGAACAGGCGCCCCAGATCACCAGAGTCAGGGATGACGAGGGCACGCGCATTCGAGCCGTTCCTCGAGCCCACCGGCTCGAGGGTGCCCCACATGTTGTGTTCGAGAGCCAGTGAGGGCAGCTAGCCGGGGGATCCCACCGAGGGAGAGCTTCCGCGCCCTCGGTCCCTAGCGAACGGGACCGAGCCCCACCTAGCAAACCCACGCAAGCGCTTCAATGGACGCGTCTCTGGACCACGCAGCCTACCCTTATCGAACGGGGCATGAGCGTCCACTCGAGCCACCCACTAACAGCTCAACGAGGAATCCGCAATCCGCGACCCGACCGATGGGGGTTGCGGAAACCTCACCCTCCGTCCCGCGGAGAGACGGCGAGGGCGCGTTAAAAAACAAGTCGTAAAGCTCTACCCGATCGCCTTGAACGGGCCCAGGCTCGGGGGCTTGACGCACAGCTACACCTCCTGGATTGCACCCGCCGGAGATAGTGCCAGCAGCGCGTGCGTCACCGAAGCCGGCTGAGACATTGCCGATGTCGGTTGAAACATGTACCACGCCCTCTGACCAGGTCTCGCGGTCAACCCCTACAGTAGCACCCACGCTCCTGCAGGGCTTCGGGGGCTAGACCCGCGGGTCCGCTGACGCGGCCCCACGGAAAGCGTTCGCAAGACCAGGAGGGAAGATCGTCCTATCGGTAGGCTGTAGCATCTGCGGGAGCCTCAATGGCAAACCCACAGATGCTCGGGGGCTACTGTCGGGGACAGCCCTAGGGGTCCCCTTTAACAACTGGGAAATCCCCACTTAAAACCCGCAACAAGCCAAAGCCAAACACACCTTACTTAACCATGCAGGACACGGCCCACACCGCGGAGGCCCCAACGGCCCACCGAGGCGGCGCACTCGAAGATCCCCTCGAGCAGACTTCGCCTCGCTCGAGGATGCGCGCCCCCCTCGGGCGGGCTCCGCCCCGTTCGAGGGGGTGCGCTTACCTCGAGCGGGCTCCGCCTCGCTCGAGGGTCCGCTCTGCCCTCGAACGGGGTCCGCCTCGCTCGAGGGCGCTCCGCGCGCGCGCCTGCTCCCGTACGCGGGCATTTAATGCCCTGACAACGGCGGGGCGGCGCCATCATGCGCCTGGGGCTCGCGCCCCGGTAACATCGCGCCAACTCCCCAGGAGGGAGCCCATCCCCGCCACCGTGGGGGGACTGTGTGGCGTGGCCGGTGCCAGTCCCGTGACGCCGCGCCGCCTACTACGGTACGGCTAACGCGCCGAGCCCTCGAAGGGGGCCGGCCGCACCCTCGATTCGCTTTCTTGTGACCTTGCAGGGTTAGGTGGAGGCGCTAGGATGGCGGGGCGCCATCCCTGCCACTGTTAACGGCATGGCTCGCCGCTCCCGCGCGTGCGAACCCACGCCGGCGCGCGCGGCAACGGCTCCGGCGGGCCGTGGAGCGTGCGGGAACGGGACGCCGCCTTACCTGCCACTGTGCCCCGTACGGACCGACGTCAGCAACTCCCTCTAGTCCATCTGAAGACATCACAACCATCCGCTGCCCTTCTACCCTCGAGGCCGCCACTGTTCGGGTACAAGATACGCCATGATGGCCGGATCGCTGCAAGGATCGCCCGGGCGGCCGCCTACTCTACGGCACAGCGCACCATGCTTCCCCACGTAGCTAAATAGCGCGGCATACATGTGATTCACTCTCTCCTTGGCCTATAAAAGGAAGACGAACCCCCCCCCCCCCGCCGCAGGGGAGAAAAAACACAGAACACAACACAACACGAGACAGGTCGCATCGCGCACTTGCTCTCCAATTCTCCCACAACATCTTCAGCCACTACACCAGGGACTTGGAGGCCACGCTTCCTCTCCCGCATTGCTTGTAGCAGCCCCACTACAGGCACCTCCGGTGCTGAGCAATATAGTGCCTTGAGCACACCACTGCTGGACGTACGGCCCCTCGACCGGAACCAGGATAAACTCTGTGGCTTCTATTGCTTAGCATCGACCATTGAGGGATAGACCTTGGCGCTTATTACTGGTTAGTGTCGGGACCACATTCCGCACCGACACTCGTCCTCGTCTTCCTCTTGATCAGCCCACCTTAAATCAGCTTGCCTTTTCCTGGGATGATCAATGATTTCAATTTTTTGGCACCGATCCTCGCTAGGATGTATCCTTCCAATTCTCTCATGGACGGATCGGCGATTGGCAGTCTCCTGCCTGTACTCAAAATACCTGTCACTGTACTCAGGGTAGTTCCTCAGCGTGGACATCTTCAAACCTTCGTTCCAACAGTGCCTGAAGAACGCACATCCCCAGTGCGCGCGCTCCTGCTCGCGCGTGTATTGCTCCAGGTCTCTTCTGCGTGCCTCTTCTTCGGCTCTGCGTCTTTCCTCCTCGTATTTTCGCTTCTGGTAACACTCCTTTTCCATCTGGTGCTGCCATTTATTGAGGAGTATACGCGTGGTTACCTTGGGTTTGGCCTTGGATGATTCCCCGATTTCGATGTGGCTCTTGAGAACGCGTGGGGCTTCACCATGCACCTGCTCCAAAGTTACTTGACGCTCCGGGTCCACTGCTCCATCGTGCCTGGCCCTGGCTGAGGTCAAGACTTTGACCTTGCCCTTCTCCTCAGTTGTCACCATGTTGACGGAGAAACCCACCATGTTCTGAGGGAAGGGGTGGCCATCCAGCTTCATCTTGTTATCAAATTTGAGGTGCCCCTCCTGGATGGCTTTCTGGATCCTCATCACCGAAGACCCCTGCATCGTTGATGGAGTGCGAGTTCCTGTCGTGGAAGCCACAGTAACGTTTCTCCTTTACTCCATCGGGCCGAAGCATGGAATGCCCTTCAGGCAATCTGATCCGGCCTTCCTTCACTAGGAGCTCAAACAGCTTGTCAGCTTTCGTGATGTCGAAATCGTAAGTGCCCTTGGTTTGTTTGACCCAGCGCTGATTCATAGTCAGTGGCTCCTTCCCCCACATGATTTCGGCCGCAGCCACGTCTTGCTCATCATCAGAATCTTCCAACAGGTAGGCCTTGTCCAGGAACTGGTTGTAGATATCCGTGACGTCATGCTGTTTCCCGAACCTGGCGTCCTTCTTGAAACCATATGCTTGGTTGCTCATTAACGACAGCTTTTGGGACAGCTGACCCAGGTTTTCGAACTCCATGCCAAATAGCTTCTCACGCACGGCCGGCAGCATCCCAGCAACGGCCATGTCGGCCAACTGATCATCTGGCAGGTTGAGCGAAAAGCACATGCCCTTAACTTCCCTGAACCTCCTGAGAAATTCCAAGGGCATTTCACTGTGCCTCTGCTTCAGGGTAGCAAGGTCGATTAGCTTCTTTTCTGAGCTGCCGCTGAAATAGTGGGCGTGGAATTTCCATTCCAGCTCATTCCATGTGCTAACTGACTTAGGGGGCAAAGATGAAAACCACTGGAACGCCGGGCCCGTCAGTGACGCGGGGAAGTATCTGACCCTGAACGCTTCTTCAGCTGAGCATTCTCCAAGCTGCATCAGGTAATGAGCAATGTGCTCCACCGTGCTCGTGTCGTCCTGCCCGGAAAATTTTGTGAATTCCGTCGGAGGTTTTACCCTTGGCGGAAGGAGCACGTTGAAGTACCACTCCGGGAACGGCGGCGTGTAGGCAGGTCCTTGCATTTTCGGTTTGCGGCCGAACTGATTCTGCATCAACTCGGCCATCTTCTGCGCCAGGGCATCGTCCTCCTGCGCGCCTGCAGCTGGTGCGTAACCCGGATGCGGGAAAGCGTCGATGGCACCGTAGTTCCCCACCTCGTGGTAGCCTCCGTCGTATAGATTCCTATGTAGCCAGTTGCTTGCTGGAGCGATCCTATGGCCGGAAGCAAGTGGGGCCCCAGGCGAGCCGAAAGCCAACTCCCCGTACGTGGGCTGGTACGGGTTCGGCTGTTGCACGGGGCGACCCGTGCCTTGCCCGCGGTGGCGGGCGGGTGGTCGCCCTCTCGCGGCTGCAAGGGGGGCCGAACCGGCGACCCCGGCATCTTGTGGAGGAGGCTGGAAAGCTTGACTCCCAGCGCTCTGAGGAGGAGGCTGGGCTGGCTGGCTCTGCAATGGCGGTTGAAAACTGGACTCGCCCAACTCCACGGTACCCCCTTGAAAGGGTGTCTTGCTGAATGCCTGCTCCATGCCTGGACCAAAGACAGCCACCATCATTTGCTGGAATGCACCAAGGAAAGCTTTGTGGTGCCTGCTCAAGACGTGGTCCGCGGTATCTCGGAACGCTTGTAGGCATTCCTCCCTTTCCTGCTGGGTGGTGGCGTCGCTCTCCCCTGGCAACAACACCCTGGGCATCTCATTCTTCAAGTACGGGACGCCACTCCTGTTCTTCTTGAAGGATAGCATGCAGTTCTGCTGGAATTGGTCCACGGTGTCCTGGAGCTACTGCCGTTGTTCAGGAGAGAGGTCTTCAATGTTGACATCCATGATGTCCCCAATGTCAGGCATCTTGATTTTTTGGCTGTGGTCCCACTGGGTGTGCCAAAAAGTGTGTTGACGCAAAATGTGCACCTAGCGCCAAGCACACAGCAAGCCGAACAAGCTTGCTTCACACGTGCAAAGAATCACAAGACGTGCCAGTCAATTTTTCCTGAAAATTAACAAAAGACAAAGTAGTTAAATACCAAAGCTTGGAACTTGCCGGGTGGTACCAGACAGTTCCATATTTACGGCTACAAAGCCAAACGGGATGACACATAGCTATAGAAAGCTATCTGCCAATAAACTGAAACCATTCGGGAGCTTATAAAAGGAAAAGTAACATAGCCGAATGAGTGACGTAAGCATGACGATGATCGGTCTTTGTTTGGATAAAGATGCACGTGCGCAAGACCATGACCGATCCCCATGATGATCAACGTTACATAAATAAATAAAGTAAAGCGCGAGCATAAACATGTAATAAACAAGCATGCATAGGTCCAAAGCACTAGTCTACCGCATGTCTAGGTACTTTAAAACCCGTCGGGTACGATGCCAAACAAATCTATCCACCGCATGATACAACTTGCATGGGGATCGTGCCACTTTCCACAAATAGATCTATCCACCACATGATATAATCTAAATATGGAAAGCTAAAAGCATACATCATTTAAAGCATGAATTACGCACGTATTCTACTCGTGGGAAACATAACCGAATACGACTGAACAGCCGATTCGGGGTCCATGAAGAAGGAACGAACATTACCAAGCGAAATAAATCTATCAGATTGATTTGAAATCTAATCCACCGGATGACTAGCTCCAAAGCAACCCAAAAACCTGCATCTACCGCGTGATACTCGGTTCTTTCAAGATTTATACCAACCTTGGCAAGCTTGAACCCGCAAGACGTAACAACCTAGATCGATTCGGTTTCGGCTATCGAAAAGCACGTGATCCATGTGTTAAAATAGCCCAAAGCGCGAACTTGACTCGCATAAGGATCACAAGAGGGAAATAGCCGATCCAAACCCATCTAGATTGGGCAAAAAAGTGTTACATGAATTTAAACATAAAGCAAAAACTCAAAGCAACACGGGGTAACTTAATGAATCTATTGGATCTTGCCAAAATCCAATAGAGCCGATAACTAGCTTCAAGCTAGATCTTAGCCCACCGCATGGCTCATGACCTAACAAGAAACCCTCTTGAACCAAGCTTGAATCTACCGCATGACAGAAACCATGGTAACAAGACTACTTGCATCAGATCTAAATCCACCGCATGATACTAGATATGATACAAGGTTGCCGGTACTCACGGAGGTCGACGGATCGATGAACCCTCTCGAAGAACTCGACGACACGACAAATGGACTCTAGGGTTTGGCGTAAGGCCGGTTTGTATTGAGAATGATTACGTATATGTTACATACATTCAGGGCTCATATTTATACCCTGCCAGGTACAACCTCGAATGGATTTGATACCTAATTTATCTCTAAGCTTGATCGCTTATCCATCCATTCGTCCTTCCTGCTTGAGCCACGTCACCGTTCAATCCCGCAAAATCAGCTCAACTGTTCCCTTGCCGAACGGAAGCAGATAGCCGACCGCGGATTCTTCTGCCAAATGCATCTGAGAAAAACTTCCTTCCACCGGACGGACTCCTCATCGAGCTGGACCCACAAGTCAGACTCCTTACCAAATTTTGGTGTTAACAGGCACGTTTTTGTAAGGGTTTCGATTCCTAATGGGGCAAGACCTCCCCTCCCTATAAATATAAAGGGCCACGACCGATTGAGCATCATCCAATCAATCAAACACAATTTACTATTTATCGTTTTGCCTTTACTTTTATTTCTTCGCCCAAGCTCTTCCAACCTCGATCTGCTGTTCTTCCTTCGTCTCCGTGACGACCGAAGGCGTTCTAGGTGGCCTGCCGATCCTAGAGCAACTCTACGTGCATCAACTCCGACGGGGTCCCTCCCGAGTCGACGTTTGTAGGACTAACGCCGGTTGATCCCAGCAAACCGGTCCAACCGCCCTATACAGGCGGTCTGACTGCCCTACCCGGTCTAACCTCCCTCTGCAGGCGGTCTGACCGTCCCGTGCTTGTTGATCCTGTAGAAAGGTGTCAACAAATTGGCGACCCCGTTGGGGACAGATCAATCGGCTGCCATGGCCGGTAAACTACCTGTACCTTCTGAGGTTGACCCTCAACACATTGCAAGGCCGAATGTTGAGCAAACATCGGCTGAAGAGCAGAAAGCACTTGCTGAAGTCAGGAGGAAGATTCGTGAACAAAAGGAGCGGGAGATCCTGGAGTTGGAAGAAGAAGCCATGAAGCAATACATCTCGCACTTCTCCATGAATCGACAAGGGAACGTCAAGAAGGACAAGGATGTCGTCATCAATATTCCCACGCTCAAGGTACAATCTGATGCTCCTCCTGAAGCTAATTCAGATATTGCAAATATGATTGATGGGGCTGTTAGTGCTAGCTTAAACAACAAATTTGTTGCCATGAGTGAAAATTTTGAATCTACGATTACTTCTCGTTTAGATCATATAGAGGCTAAATTTGATAAACAATTTTCTGGTAATGATATTAATGCATATACTTCTAATACCGAAAATTCTAAAGATAGCAGACTAGATGATTTTTCAAATTTGCATATACCTAAAGTCCCCATTGGTGTACCTCCAATCCACCACATACATAGCCGTACCACTATTGGTGCTTTGGCTGGTGGAGGGAGTATAATGGACGCTACTAATGCAATGACACCGCATACATTTGTATATAGCGAGCCAAGTGCATATGTTCCTAATAGTTCGTTGCAGCATGTTACTAACACATTGCCGAACCAAACATCAACATATGGCACACCACAACCTACTATAAATCGAGCATCACATCTTGCATCGGCTAGACCTAGAACTGCTTTGGGGATGATGGGATTTAGAGAAGAGATGCTTGATATATTTAGACAAACTTTTGGTACAGAGCCTAAAACTAAGAATCGGTCGTACCAAAGACTGTATCCTGATAATTATGAGTACATCCCGTACCCACAGGGATTTAAAATACCAGAGTTTACTAAATTTAGTGGGGATAATGGTAGAAGTACATTAGAGCATATAGGCCAATTTACTATACAATGTGGTGCAGCTGCTTCTAATGATATTTGTAAAATGAGATTGTTTCCTCTATCTCTATCGGCTGCTGCATTTACTTGGTTTATTTCTTTACCACCCAACTCAGTTTACACTTTTCTGATATAGAAAATAAATTTCATGATTATTTCTTTACTGGTGAAACTAAGTTGAAATTGTCACATCTTGTATCGGTTAAGCAAAAGTCTAATGAATTTGTGACTGAATATATTAGAAGATTTAGAGACACTAGAAACCGATGCTATAGTTTGACAATTTCTGATAGAGATCTAGCTGATCTTGCATATTCTAGTTTGCTTGATATTCATAAAGAGAAGCTAGATGGTCAAGAATTTTTAGATGTTAGTCGGTTGTTGCAAAAAGCTTTAGCTAATGAAAACCGACTTAAGGAATCTAAGAATTCACAAAAAACCAATGAAAAGTCTAATTGTCCTATTTATTATGCATCTGATTATTCAGACGATGAGAGTAAAGATGTATATGATGCTGAATTTACATGGTCATCTGATGATAAAGCAAATACTTGTGCTTCTCTCAAGCCGGCCCATAAGAGTCGGCAAGATGAGATGAAATTCACTTTTGACGTGGCTAAGTGTGATAGGATCTTTGATGAGTTACTAACATTGGGTAAGATTAAAATATCTCACACTTTTCCACCACCTGATGAAATAAAGAAGCGTGCTGTTAACACCAAAATTGGTACATGAAAGAGACTGACTTGTGGGCCGAATTGGGTAAGGAGATATCATTCGACAGGAGTTTTTTTTGAAGCATTCGGTAAGGACGCTTGCGGTCGGGAGCACGCCATCATTCGGCAGAAGGACTGTTTGTGTTTGAAAAAAGGAAGCTTTCGTGAATACGTGATGACGTGGCCGGGACATAAGGAAGGGACGAATTGATGACGGATGCGAGATGGCCATTGGCATCGGGACATTAATTTAGGCAATGAATGTTGTACTCGTAGTCGACCAGGAGTCGTGTTAAGACAAGGGTATAAATATAAACCCTTGGTGTCTGTAATAGGGATCGAACAATTTCACAACAAACCGGCCTTACGCTAAACTTCGAGTCCTTTAGTCGAGTCGTCGAGTTCTTCGAGAGGAGTCATCGATCCGTCGACCTCCGTAAGTACCGGCAACCTTGTATCATGTCTAGTATCATGCGGTGGATTTAGATCGTGATGCAAGTAGTCTTGTTACCATGCTTAGTATCATGCGGTGGATTTAAGCTTGGTTCAAGAGGGTTTCTTGTTAGATCATGAGCCATGCGGTAGGCTAAGATCTAGCTTGGAGCTAGTTATCAGCTCTGTCGGTGCGGAAGGTGGTCCCGACACTAACCAGTAATAAGCGCCAAGGTCTATCCCTCAATGGTTGATGCTAAGCAACTAAAGACACAAGGTTTATCCTGGTTCCGGCCCGGGGCCGTACGTCCAGCAGTGGTGTGCTCGGGGCACTATATTGCTCAGCACCGGGGTGCCTGTAGTGGGGCAGCTACAAGCAGGACGGGAGAGGAGGCGTGGCCTCCAAGTCCCTGGTGAAGTGAACGGAATGAGTTCAGATGTTATGGGAGAATTGGGGAATGTGCGTGTGTCGTGTCGTATTGTGTGTTGTCTGGCTGTCCCCTGCGGCGGGGGAGTTCACCTTCCTTTTATAGGCCAAGGAGAGGGCGAATTACAAGCATGTCGCACTGTTCAGCTACATGGGGAAGTATGGTGCGCAGCGCCGTAGAGTTGGCGGCCGCCTTGACGGTCCTTGCCACGATCTGGCCATCATGGTGTATCTTGGAGGGTAGGGGCGCAGTGGTTGGCCGTGGCGTCCCCAGGCGGGCTTGAGGAGGTTGCTGACGACGATCCGTACGGGATACAGTGGCAGGCGTGGCGACGTCCCGTTCCCGCGTGCCTTACGGCGCCGGAGTGGTTGTAACAGCGCTCGGCGTGGTGCTGCGAGCACGGGGGTGGACGTACAGGGCTAACAGTGGCGGGGATGGCGTCCCGCCAGCCTAGCGTCATGACCTGGCCCTGCAAGGTCACGAGAAAGCGGTTCGAGGGTGTGGCCGGCCCCCCTTCGAGGGCTCAGCACATTAGCCGTACGGGAGTAGGCGGCGCAGTGTCACGGGGCTGACACCGGCCACGCCGCACAGTCCCCCATAGTGGCGGGGATGGGTTCCCCCTAGGGAGTTGGTGCGACAAGGCCGGGGCGTGATTCCCAGGTGCATGATGGCGCCGCCCCGCCGTGTCAGAGCATTAAATGGCCGTACCCGCGTGCGGGAACAGGCGTGCGCGCGAGGGGGCTTCGAGCGAGGCGGAGCCCGCTCGAGGGGGCTGTGAACCCTCGAGCGAGGCGGAACCCGCTCGAGGGAGGCGTGTACCCTCGAGTGAGGCGGAGCTTGCTCGAGGGGACCTTTGAGTGGGCCGCTTTGGTGGGCCGCGGGGACCACTGCAGCGTGGGCCGCGGGGACCACCGCAGCGTGGGCCGCGCCCCGTGTGTGCGCTTAAGTGAGATGCGTTCAGCTTTGGTTTTTTGCAGGTTTTAAGCAGGGTTTCCCCGGTTGTTTTCGGGGACCCTCAGGGCTGTCCCCGACAGGCTCTATTAGATTTGGCAAGATCTAATAGATTGATTAAGTTACCACATGTTACTTTGGATTTTGCTTTATGTTTAATTCATGTAAGAGTCTTATTGCTCAATTTAGATTGATTAGTTTCGGCTTTATCTTGTTTGCGATCCATATGATGCACATTCAAATTCTCAACTCAATGCGGTGCATGGATCGTGTGCTCTTTAATAGCCGAACTCAAATCAATCTAGATTGTCACGTGTTGCGGGTTCAAGTTTGTTGATCTTGTTTAAATCTTGACAGAACCGGGTATCATGCGGTAGATACAGGTTTTTGGGTTGTTTCAGAGCTAGTCATCCGGTGGATTAGATTTCGTTTCAATCTGATAGATTTATCATCTTTGGCAATGCTTGTTCCTTCTCCACGGAACCCGATTCGGCTGTACAACCATAATCGACAATTCTACCACAAGTGAAACGTGCTCATGAATTTGATTTAAATAACGTATGCTTATAGCCTTCCACGGTTAGATTGTATCATGCGGTGGATTGATCTAATATTGGTTGGTGGTGTGGTTTCAAACAAGTCGTATCATGCGGTGGATTAACTTGTTTGGTGTCATGCTCGACGGGTTTAAAAGTACCTAGACATGCGGTAGACTAGTGCTTTTGGCTTATGCATGCTTGTTTACTTCAAAGTTATAATCATGTTTTCACATTATTTATCTTATTTTATCATCGAAAATCAGTCATGATCACGTGCGAGCAATGTTGTTTAAACAAATACCGATCTCTCATCATGCTTACGTCATGCATTCGGCTATATCCTAGTTTCATGTTTTAAAGCTCCTAAATGATATTCAATATGCTGACAGATAGCTTTTTGTAGCTATATGTCTTTCTACTTGGCTTTCTGGCCGTAAATACGGAAATGTCTGGTACCACCCGGCAAGTTCCAAGTTTTTAGCTAACTGCTTTTCATTCTTTGTCAGTTTCAGTAAAATTGACTGGCACGCTTCGGATTCGGCACGTGTGTTAAGCCAGCTTTGTTTGGCTTGCTATGTGCTTAGCGCGAGGTGCTGATTTTGCATCAACACACTTTTTGGCACGCCCAGTGGGACCCATCTAGCTGATCAAGATGCCTGATATTCATGATGTCATGGATGTCACCATGGACGAGCTGTCTCCAGAGCAGCAAGTGCAATTAAAGGATGCTATTGATCAATTTCAGCAGAAGTGCTTAATGTCGTTCGGTAAAAACAGAAGTGGTGTGCCATATCTTAAGTCTGACATGCCAAGAGTTCTACTACCAGGAGAAACTGACACTACATCTGCTGAAGAGAAAATGGAAGTTATGAATGCAGTTCAGCAAACTATGGAAAGCATAATGGCTAAACACAATACTGCTTTCTTAAATATGTTTCGACAGATGATGGTGGGTGTATTTGGCCCAGGCATGGAAAGGGTGCTTGGTCGAGTATCACCTCAAGGGTCTACTGTGGAGGTAGGAGAGACAAGTGCTACTGTCAATAGCCAACCAGCACGAGGTGCAAGTGCTCAGCCACCTTTGCAAAGTACGGGGGGGGGGGCAACCAATCCAGCCGCCTTCACAAAGCGTGGGAGGTCAGCCAATCCAGCCGCCTTTGCAAAGCACGGGGGGCCGTCCAATCCAGCAGCAGAACCCTTATCAGGCAATGCCTAATAGGCCTACTTATGGAGAATTGGCATTCGACTCTTCTGGAGTTCCACCCGACTCTACTTATAGAATAGCCCCAGCAAGTAATAGGCTACAGAAGAATATGTTTGGGGATGGATATTCAGAATTCATGGAGTACGGTGCCATTGATGCTTTCCCGAATCCTGGATATGGTGCGACCACAGGAACGCCTGCTGTGCCTACTGGAAGGCCAGGGGATCAAGATGCTAATGTTGATCTTATGATGCGGAAAATGGCTGATGTGTTTGTCGTATGGACCTCCCTGGGCCCACTGCCTCGGTGGGTACTAGGACCGATTACTCGGTGGGCCCCTGGGACTACCCGACTTGTGCCGCACGGTACCTGTTGGTGTGAGGCGCAAGGACTACGGTGGAGAAGTACTCGGATAGGAAGCTACGCATACCATGTACTGTGTAGAGGACTCCTAGACCTACACGACTAGTACTCTCTCCCTAAACCGACTTGTAACCCTGCCTCCCGGACTATATGAGGCGAGGCAGAGACCCTCCCCTCTCATACACACGAGATTACGCATCATCTTGTAATCACATTCAATCAATCCAGAGCTACGCAGCATACAGGACGTAGGGTATTACGCACCTCGCGGCCCGAACCTGTCTAAATTGTGTGCCACGTGTCTCTTCCTTCGAGTTACCGATCTCGGCGAGGCCACATTCATCTACTTCGGGTACTCCCCTTAGTAGGTTGCCGGTCTAAAACACCGACAGCTGGCGCGCTAGGTAGGGGATCTCGCCGAAGATCATATGGCGAACTCGATGGCTTCCATCTTCATCAAGCCAACCGTCGCCTTCAACCGCGGCGACACCTTCGTCTTCGGCTCCTGGGTCTGCACTGCTGACGGCGCCGGATCTTTCCAACATCGCCTCACCATGTCGCCCAACCCGGAGACTGGGCTCGTGATGATTCCCGAAGTAGTCACGGGCAATCTCGCCGGAAAATTCGGCGAAATTTCGCTCTACAACCAACACGCCGACTTCGAGCTCGGATCCGACTCCAACTCGAACTCGACGTCCCCGTGGGCTATCGTATGTGAGTCGGCTACCCAGCCATCGCGTGCAGTCTCCCCACCCCGTGAGCGCTTCGCTCGTGGCCCTCGCAACGCCAGCAGGGCCCACTTGAAGGCTCCCACCACGCGCCGGGCCGACAAGGAGATTGTACCCGAGTACGACTCGGACTCCAACACCGTCCCCGGCTACAACTTGGACTCCAATCCTCTCTCCGGCTTCTACTCGGACTCCTCCTACGAGTTCGACTTCGGGTCGGACCCTGATGAGCCCGAGTCCGAGAACAACACCACAGAACAACCCCCTGTCGGGACCCGGCTTCCGGCCTGGTTATAACATCTACACCCGCCGGGAGATTTGTCTACTGGCCAGACCGCAAGCCCGCAGACCTGACAGGAGGGAACTCACGCTGCGTCGCCTACCTCGACTCACTTCCTTTCCAGGAGGGAACACCGCTTGCTCCAGCTGGGAAGCACACTCCGACAGAGGTGGTAACCAGCGACTCCAGCCTTGGCACTCCCAACCGGCAAGTCTTCATGACTACCAACGAGACGCCAGGGCCCTCAGGGACGAGCCCTGACCAATACCTTGAGGACATCTCAGCGGACGAGTTGTCCGCCAACGCGCCCGCCGATGAGACCGACGCCAACAGGAACGCCCGACGTGAACGCAACAGAAAACGGAACGAACGGCGCCGACGTCTCCGCGAGTCCCTCCCCATCCGCAACCTTGCAGAAGCACTCGATCAAGTCGAGAGCCGGGTGCACACCACCCCAGAGCAATGCCTCATGTCTATCACTACGATAGCACGTCAGGCTCAGGGGATGCACGCGGGACAAGTCATCGCCAAGCTCGCGGAGGATGCCTACTTCATGCGAGTCAACAACAGGGTCGCTCAAGCGCCCCCCGTCTGGAACCGCGACAACGAAGCCACAAGTCGCAGTGCGGACATCGGTCGTAACTGTACTAGAGCGGAGCTACCAGCTAACCCCAACCGTACTCAGGCAACAGCCGGTGGACCCTCTCATGGTGGCAACAGTGCCGGTGGTGACCGGGAGATCGTCCCTCACCGTGATCCTGGCGGCGGAGGTAGCGACGGCGGGAGCTCCAACCATGGGGCTAACAGGAGAGCTGGGGGCGGTGGCGACCGCGGCGGCCAAGGCCACGCGGATAGCCACGTCTCCGGTGCCTCACGTGGCGGCTTCGATGCCCGCCAGAAAATCGAAGAACTACGACGCAAGAAGGCCTCAACGGCAGGCGACAACGACGGCTTCCCTGCCTTCTCTGCGTGACTTCGCAACCTACTCCTCCCAGAGAAATTCAAGCCTCTGGGAATTACCAAGTACGACGCGAAGCAAGATCCAGTGCAGTGGCTCAGATGCTACGCCCTCTCCATGGAGAACGCTGGTGGCAACAACGACACAAAGTGCCTCTACTTCCCCTTCTGTCTAGACCAAGCCCCGCTTACATGGCTCGAGTCACTCGAGAAGTACTCGATCGACAAGTGGGACCAGCTGAAGGAACAGTTCACCAGCAACTTCGCGGGCGCCATGGGCCGCTCGGGTACTCGCATGGACCTGGCAATGGTGAAGCAGGAACAAGGCGAGACCCTTCGCAAGTACATGCGGCGCTTCTTCGACAAGCGCACCACCGTAGTCGATGTCTCTGACAAGGAAGTCATCAACCGCTTCCAAGACGGTCTTTACCACCGTCGCACCTTTGAAGACTTCGGTCGTCGCCGCCCGAGCTCCATCACCCACCTCAAGGACATGATCACCTCCTGGGCTGATGAAGAAGACAAGGCCAACACCAAGTACGACGCCATCCGTGGCAAGAGCAAACAGAACACAGGCGGCGGCAGCAACAACAACGGGAACCAAGGCGGTCGCAGCAACAACTACTCAGGTCCCAATCGCAAGCGCAAGCCAGACAACACTGTCGCGGCTATCTAGCACCCTGCGAAGGAGAACTCGAAGAAGACCTCCGGCGACTTCAAAGACTTGCTGAAAGAGAAGTGCCCGTGGCATCTGGACGGCAACCACACCACCGAGCAGTGCTACCAACTCCGGCGAGCACTCAAGGATACTCCAGAGCCACGACACCCTCACGACAAGAAAGGCAAGAAGAAGTCCGACGAAGGCAACGACGACTTCCAGGAACCCGACAAGACAGTGAACGTCGTCTTCGGCGGACTACTGTTGACGGTATATTTTGGTGCACCTAGCATGTTCATTACACTTTGGTTTGGATTTGATTATGGAACTAACCCGCCACTAGGCACACTAATCATATAACAAGTTCATCTTTGTGCATGCATTTGGAAGTGTTGTGATTATGTAGGAAAACATGGACATAAAGGACGGATTCGCAACAAGTTCAAAGGAGCATTTACGGAGTCTTGTTCGTGTTCATGATCTTGCTGAAATCACTTCCAATGGTGGCGAGGACCGAAGTGCTACGAGGAACACCCCCGGAGATTGAAGTGTAAAAGATCAAACTTCATGCGAAGAGAGCCTCCATCTTGGACGCGAGGATAACAACATCAAAATCATGCAAGTGGAGGGGGCAAAGTACATAAGTGCATGAGGACCCACGGAGCAAAAGGGGCGACCGAACCGGGCCTGGGCCGGTCGGCCCAGGCCGGCCGGCCCAGCCCAGTTCTGGCACCGGTTTGGTCCCATTTTCCTTGCCCTCGAAGGATCTTCGACCCTAAAAACCCCCGAGGCGCCGCCAACACCGAAAGGAGGAGTCATTCGCACCAGAAGGCCATCCACAAGCTAGAGAGAGAGAGGAGGAGGATCTCCGGCAGGAGATCAACCACCTCGAAGGAAGCACCCTCTCGTGGAGAAGAAGGAAGACACCGGCGGAAGGGAAACCATGATCAACGGTGCCATGATCAGCACCTTGATGGGGTAATCTTCTCATTCGTCCATGGGTTGTAATCGATATTGAGATGTAATCGCACTTTGTTGGATTATCTATCTATCATCTTGTGTTGAATATACTTTAATGCTTAAGGTTAGCTACCTTGCCGTAAAGGAAGCAAGGCCTCAATGCTTCCTTGGATCCATTTAATGCGCCGTGTCCATCAAAGGTCTAGTCATGAATACCTTCACGTAGTGACAGTACGAGAGGAGGGAAAGGGCGAAACCGTGGTCACAACCCCGATAGATTAGATTGGTTTTCATGTCTTTAAGCGATTGCATGCTCTAGTATCGTAGACCCGTGGGCGAGTGTCTTCTACCTTGATATCTTAATCGTTCTCTCTAGTATAGTTTAGTTGTTTTCTAGTATAATAGTAGTTAGGGTTTTAGTAGCTGGTGTGTCGTTGTTGATCGAACGCTTGTAATCCCCATGCTCCGCGGATTGACAAGAACCTTGGGAATCCCGTGGTGAAAAAGGTGTGGGGTCTGTACGCTTGCGGATCGTAGAGGGATACGTCTTTTATCCGTCAACAAGCCCCTTTCTCTGGCACCGTTGCCGGGGAGCAAGTTAGTTTACATCGTTTGATTTGCATCTAACTTACTTTTATATTTAGTTTATCTTTATTTGCTATATCTAACATATATTATCTAGAAAAACACTTGTTTCGTTTTTGTTTTTGTTTTTATCTTATTGTCTAGATGGAATTCGTTAATCAACCCGTGGAAGAACCGGAGAAATCACTAAGGGATTACGCTAGCCCTCGATGTGAAGACATAAAAGTACAAGAGTCGGATTCGAAGCTCGAAGCGACCAAGTATGAAATTAAATCCAAGATCATCAAGATGGTGGCGGAAAACCCATTTGAAGGGATGGTTACGGAGAACCCATATAGACACATAAGGGATTTCACGACAATATGCAACACGGTGCGTCAAGAAGGAGTTCCCGATGAATGGTTCAAATGGAATCTCTTTCCCTACTCACTTGCCGGCAAAGCAAAGACATGGTATTCGGTTGCGTCCTTTGAAGTTGAAGGCAATTGGAACAAGTTGACAAAGAAGTTTTGTGAGAAGTTCTTTCCAATTAGCAAGGTTCAACATCTAAGGAGGCAAGTGATCACTTTCATGCAAGGAGAAGAGGAAGGGATAGACCAAGCCTGGGATAGGTTTAATGAATTAATCGAACAAGGACCAAAACTCGGCTTCACCGGTGACGTACTCTTGCATACATTTTTCTTTTCCCTAACCCCTAGTTGCATGCGACACGTCGAAATGTGTGCAGGTGGGGATCTCATGGAGAAAACACTCACGGAAGCCGCCCAACTTCTACAAAAAGTTAGTAAAGCGGCTGCCATGCGAAGAGATTGGGAAACAAGACTTGCGGGAGAGCCGGAATACAATTCAAGGAGGAAGAAGCTTGCTGATTTTTCTAAAGAGGCAACCCCGGAAGTCACAAAAGAGGAACCAATCATAGAAAAGCTTGAACAAGAACACATCAAGTCAAGAACTACACCAAACATCGACTTCGCCGTACCAAAGGAGACGAACAAGAGAAGCATGTCAAGCGCGAAGCCACTAAGGGAGTTCGAACCAATGGATTGGGTTCCTATTGATTACGGAGAAGTATTCGACAAGAGAAGACCGTTCCCTAATCAAAAGGGAATGGCAAGAGCATTGGAAGTGGATTTCCCACCGGAGAAGAAAGCTGAAAATTCATATGACCTCGAAACCACTAGTGAGATTTTTGAAAAGCTCTTTGGAGATGACGTGGTGGATCCAGAACATATTGCCGAGGTGAAGAGAATCATGGGGATCAAGCCCGAAGCATCACCATACGCTCGCCTCGCTGAAATTTACTCGATAGGATCCGAAGAAGAAGATAAGATGACGCCGCACTTGAGTTGCGAGATCAACGGAGTTCAATGCAAAGCTTTATGCGACATCGGAGCCCAAGTAAGTGTTCTATCTTCTAAAATTTACAATAAAGTTCAATACCACAACCTATACTTAGCTCCAACATCAACGAAATTAATTATGGGAGATGGTAGAACTATCAAACCTCTAGGTATTGCTTGCAACATGAAAGTAAAAATCTCTACAAACTATATACCAACCGATTTCTTTGTTATTGATGCTTACCATAGTAATCATGATCACATAATCTTAGGTAGGCCTTTTCTTAAGTTGGTTGATGTCGTGTTAGATGCCGGAGAAGGCAAAGTAACAATGAACCTTAATGGAACAAAGTACACATATAACTTTTTTCGTGCTTCTAAACACCTTACACCTTTTCCTCCTGAAGATGAAGAAGTAGAAGAGATAGATAGTCTTTGTTTTGTTGAAACCCTTAGAGACCCGCTGCAAAGAGCGATGGAAAATCAAATTAGTAATCAACAAGATGAAGAACTATAGGAAGCAACAAAAGGCTTAGAGGCGCATGATGGTAGCGTGGAGGAAGAGAAATTCGAAGACATAGGAGGAATCAAACCCGAGGAGCCACAAGTGCCGAGGTAGACCTTAAACCTTTGCCCAAGGGATTAAAATATGATTTTTTGGGCCCAGACAAAACTTATCCAGTCATTGTGAGCGACGAGTTGAGTCCCGAAGAAAATGAAGCGTTGCTGATTTTATTAAAAAAACATAGGAAGGTGATTGGGTATTCAATTAATGATCTCAAAGGTATTAGCCCAGCCTTTTGCACTCATCGTATACCAATGGAAGACCAATGTAAGCCTGTGGTGGACCACCAAAGGAGGCTAACCCGTGCAATGCGAGAGGTAGTAAAGAAAGAGGTTATCAAGTTACTTGATGCCGGAATCATCTACCCGGTTCCGCATAGCGAGTGGGTGAGCCTGGTACATTGTGTACCGAAGAAAGGAGGTTTGACCGTGGTGAAGAATGAGAAGAACGAGTTGATACCGCTAAGAACCGTGACCGGGTGGCGGATGTGTATCGATTATCGTAAGCTTAACAAAGCGACGAAGAAAGATCACTTCCCCCTACCGTTCATAGACGAGATGCTCGAGAGGTTAGCAAACCATTCTTATTTTTGCTTTCTCGATGGATACTCGGGGTTCATGCAAATTCCTATTCACCCGGAAGATCAACATAAGACAACGTTTACGTGTCCTTACGGAACGTTTGCATATAGGAGGATGCCCTTCGGCCTATGCAATGCTCCGGCCTCTTTTCAACGTTGCATGATGGCCGTGTTTTCGGAATTCATCGAAGAAATTGTTGAAGTGTTTATGGATGATTTTTCCGTTTACGGAAAGACGTTCATGGATTGCTTAGCAAACTTAGAAAAGGTCCTTACAAGGTGTGCGGAGGTAGATTTGGTTTTAAATTGGGAAAAGTGCCACTTCATGGTTAAGCAAGGCATAGTGCTCGGACATGTTATATCCGAGAGAGGAATTGAAGTGGACAAGGCTAAGGTAGAGACGGTTGAGCAACTCCCACCTCCTACGGATGTTAAGTCCTTAAGGAGCTTTCTAGGCCACGCCGGATTCTATAGAAGATTTATAAAGGACTTCTCGAAGATCACTAAGCCTTTAACGCACCTTCTTCAAAAGGATGTGGCTTTCGACTTTGACGAGAAGTGCCTAGCGGCATTCCGGACCTTGAAAAATGCATTGGTGAGCGCTCTCATCATCCAACCTCCGGATTGGAGCCAACCTTTCGAGATCATGTGTGACGCAAGTGACTACGCCGTAGGCGCGGTCTTGGGTCAAAGAAAGGAAGGCCGAGTTCACGCCGTTTACTACGCTAGCAAAACATTTAGTGGGGCACAATTAAATTACGCCACTACGGAAAAAGAGTTGCTAGCGGTGGTATTCACTTTCGAAAAATTCAGATCTTACATAGTGAACTCGAAGGTCATTGTTTACACGGATCACGCAGCCATCAAGTATCTCTTGGCTAAGAAGGAAGCTAAACCACGTTTGATTCGTTGGATCCTTCTTCTCCAAGAGTTTGATGTTGAAATTCGTGATAAAAGGGGGTGGAGAATGTTGTGGCCGATCATTTGTCTAGGATGAATCGTGGACAAGATGATAAAGAGCCCATAGAAGATAAGATGAGAGATGACCACCTCTATAGAGTGCTTGATAAAGATACTTGGATGATCGACATCATTCGAGCAATTCGGAAGATGCCCCTCGATCATCTAGATAAAAACACTCAAAGGAATATAATCTCCGAAAGTAAGAAATATTTTTGGGATGCACCATACCTCTTCAAACATGGCAATGATGGAGTAATGAGAAGATGTGTGCCAAGAGAAGAAAGGGTTGAGATTCTAAGGAAGTGCCACTCGGCGGAGTACGGTGGACACTATAGTCATTTTCGAACCGAAGCAAAAGTATGGTCAAGCGGATTCTATTGGCCGGAGATGCATGAAGATACTAAAAGATATGTTGCGTCATGCCCCGAATGCCAAAGAACCGGAAACATCTCTCAAAGAAATTCTATGCCTTTGAAATACAACTTGCAAATCGACATATTCGATGTATGGGGCATAGACTTCATGGGACCTTTTAAAAACTCATTTGGATTCGAATACATCCTTGTTATGGTTGATTATGTATCCAAGTGGGTAGAGGCAATACCATGTCGTAAAGCTTCCACGGAGGAGTCCATCACTATGATCAAGAACGTGATTTTTCCCCGTTTCGGTACACCGAGAATCTTGATAAGTGATGGAGGAACTCATTTCACCGGGAAGAACTTCAAAAAGTGTTTGTCCAATTTGGGAATTGAGCATAGGGTCTCCACGGCCTATCACCCACAAACCAACGGACAAGCGGAGACGTCAAATAGACAATTAAAAAGCATACTTATCAAGACCATAGAGAAGGGAGGCAAGGATTGGTCAAAGAAATTAGACGGAGCTTTATAGGCTTATCGAACGGCGTTTAAAACACCGATAGGTATGACCCCTTATCAATTCGTCTATGGAAAAGCTTGCCACCTTCCGGTTGAGTTGGAACATAAAGCCTATTGGGCGATTAAAGAGATGAACCTTGATCTCGATGCCGCGGTGGTGAAACGAAGAATTCAAATAAGCGAGCAAGAGGAGTTGAGGTTGAAGGCATATGAAAACGCAAGCATATACAAGGAGAGAATCAAAAGGTGGTATGATAAAAGATTGAAGAAAAAAGAATTTAAAGAAGGAGATAAGGTCCTCCTCTACAATTCGAGGTTTAAAACCTTCGGAAAGGGGAAATTGCAAAGCAAGTGGGACGGACCTTATGTTGTGCATTCGGTGTTCTCCAACGGAGCGGTAACCATTATGGATATAAACGGAGATCAATTTGTGGTGAATGGACAGCGGCTTAAGGTTTACTACGAACCCGATGTCGTGCCCCTTCACCATGTTGACGTCTTCACCATGGAGGAAGAGCCCGAACGTCCCGCCTAGGACGAAAAACAAGGCATCAACTTGTGTAAATAATTTTTCTTTTAGTTTTCTGGAGTTTTTCGCGAAGATTTACTGGGCCAACTTTTCCCATGGGCTAAGGAAGAAAAAATAGGGCGGTGTGCAAAAAAACCGGACCGGCCGGCCCCCGAGGCGGGGTGGGCCGGCCGGCCCGAGACGGACCGGCCCCGAGAGGGGCCCGACGTCCGATGATGCCGAATTTCGCCCGAATTGCTCCTTTTTGACTTCCTTGTTTGGTCGGAAAATTTTAAGGGAAGTGTAAAAAAGGAAAATAAGGTTCCCAGGGCTTTTCTCTCAGGACTATTTATTTGGCCGAATTGGGAGCTCGAGGATCAAACCTTTCAAGCAATATTTTGCACCCTTGTAGCAGACCATTGTGCCCCCAAGGAGCTTAGAGTTGAAGCTAGAAGCCAAGAAGCCATCGATGGAGGAGGCGATGCGATGCGAGCTCAAGCTACCCGTCAAGAGGACCGCACGCATCCGTTGCGGAGGACGTGTCCCGACCGGAGCTCTTGCATCTCGCAACCCCGTCGAAGGAGAGAAGGTCCCTACACCCGTCCGAAGGTCGGCACGCATCCAAGGCATCAAGCGCAAAGACTATAAGGAGGTGTCGCCAGAGCCTAAGGATTATGGGGATAGCGACTACTCCGACGATCGTAGCCCGAGCTCGTGGGCGGCCGCCGGTAGAGATGATGATGATTGGGATGAGCAGCCCAAGGAAAGGACTCCCGAAGGCCCCAACGGCGACGGCAACGAAGGCAACGACAATGGAGGTGGCAACGACGGTGGTGACAACGGTGGAGATTATGGCGACGACGACCCCTTCGGATTGCATCCGATGTGTTGTCGAGCTTGCCGTCAATCCATTGCGGATCTCTACACGTCGGCCGACGAATGTCTCCAAGCCATGGAAGCGATGAAGCAGCGTATGGAGGACTTGGAGCGCATAGTTGAAGATGACTACAAGTTCCTAAACCGCAACGTGCGCAAACTTTTCGGCATGGTTGGAAACATGAGAGGCAAGTGGTGCAAAACTTGCTTGATGTACCACCAGATCTAGTTTTCCCCTTAGGATTTTTGTAAGATACGACGAGGACGTCGTATGTTTTAAGCGTGGGGGAGAGCTAGCTCGCTAGCCTTAGCTTTTGAACTTCAAGTTTAGGTTTGGTTTAATCTTCGTGTGAGAGTCTTAGCGTTTTAATGAGTCTTTAGTTTTTGAGTGTGTTTTAAAATTTTTTGCAAGTGTCTTAAATTAGTGTTGAGTCAAGAAAATCAAATAAAAAGAGTCTTTATATATATCTTTGTGTTTTATGTATTGCTTATCTTTATTCACTTGTTTGTTTAATCTTCGATTCTTGATATATGAACACAAGTATGTGGTTTGAAAAACGTTTACCGTGGTGCTTAGTGGAATCGCTACTACTTAAAGTACCCATACCGCACTTCGATCTTGAGCTTCACATGTTAGTTGTGCTATGTTCGATGCTAAAAATTGGAGGATTTCAGTTCTGAAAATTATCTTAAAACCCTTGTAATAAAGGTTAGCAAAACCTCCTTTTCCAAGTTGAGAGTAAGAAAAAAATTCCTATCCAAAGCCAAGTTTATTTTTTTCGCTCCACCATAAGTGTGATTAGCACGATGAGTTAGGCTTGGACCCTTCTCTCTTGGTGAGTTTTAATTTTGAGCAATGATCATGTTCTTGTGCTTATCTTTTGTTGCTAGCCTCGTCATATATTCGGTCACGTGACTTTCACAACGGAAGTCACGTATATCGCCGGATTCCATACCCAACCCTATACATCTCTTTTGTACATCGTATTCCTTGAACACAACCTATTTTCAAAGTTTCGTATCGTCTCTAGCATGATTTATTTAAAAATTCAGATTGTATGCATGCAAGGAAAGAGAGAATTGAAAGCTTTGAAAAGTTGTCAAGAGAGAGAAAAATAAAGAGAAAAAGTATGTGTATGGAAAAGAAAGAAAGAAAGAAAGAAAGAAAAAGAATCATATGTGAATAAAAAAAGAGAAAAAGAGAAAAAGATGAGGTAGCAATGAAGATATGAGAGGGATGGATCAAGTGAAAGAAAAAAAATAAAGTGTAAGGAAGGATGTCACGTTGTTAAGAGACGAAACTTTTACTCTATTTCCAACCATGTGCAATCCGACAACGAGGACATCATTGGTGCCTTGTAGTCACAATTTTCTTTTGCCCTTGCACATGTCCACCATTCTAAATCTTCTCATCCTTGATATCCCTACATATGGTTAATTCTCATGATCATTGGCTTTGAAAGGTAGACAACCATTAGAGGAAGTTCTTAGTTTGACAATACTTGTGTTGATTGCGCTAGCCCTACCTATAGCTCCACTTTACATGATATATGAGAGATTAATGGGAGGTGAAAGTTTTATAAAACTTGGTTAGGATAGCCACTTCATATGAGTGACTTGAGAGAGCTTGGAGAAAGGTTTTTGTCTAATACTTGTTGCAGGAATTTTTGTTTTGAAAATCATAAAAACCCTCCGATGGAAGCAAAGGAGTAAGCATGGCTGAAATTGAAGACTTCGAGTGAAGAGTTTGAGTTGTGGGGTAAAACTTGACGTGGTAAAAGTTCTAAACGCCCATGTTTATGTTTGATTATCATTACTTTGTGTTTATGTATTAAAGATGAAAGGATTGACTAACTTGTGAAGGAGGATTAGTGATACACGATTACACACCTTGGACGAAGTTCTTTTACGAGTACTTGCTCGAGGACGAGCAAGAGCTAAGCGTGGGGGAGATGTTGACGGTGTATTTTGGTGCACCTAGCATGTTCATTACACTTTGGTTTGGATTTGATTATGGAACTAACCCGCCACTAGGCACACTAATCATATAACAAGTTCATCTTTGTGCATGCATTTGGAAGTGTTGTGATTATGTAGGAAAACATGGACATAAAGGACGGATTCACAACAAGTTTAAAGGAGCATTTACGGAGTCTTGTTCGTGTTCATGAGCTTGCTGAAATCACTTCCAATGGTGGCGAGGACCGAAGTGCTACGAGGAACACCCCCGGGGATTGAAGCGTAAAAGATCAAACTTCATGCGAAGAGAGCCTCCATCTTGGACGCGAGGATAACAACATCAAAATCATGCAAGTGGAGGGGGCAAAGTACATAAGTGCATGAGGACCCACGGAGCAAAAGGGGCGACCGAACCGGGCCGGGTGGGCACAGGCCGGCCCCGGGCCGGCCGGCCCAGCCCAGTTCCGGCACCGGTTTGGTCCCGTTTTCCTTGCCCTCGAAGGATCTTCGACCCTAAAACCCCCGAGGCGCCGCCAACACCGAAAGGAGGAGTCATTCGCAACAGAAGGCCATCCACAATCTAGAGAGAGAGGAGGAGGATCTCCGGCGGGAGATCAACCACCTCGAAGGAAGCACCCTCTCGTGGAGAAGAAGGAAGACACCGGCGGAAGGGAAACCATGATCAACGGTGCCATAATCAGCACCTTGATGGGGTAATCTTCTCATTCGTCCATGGGTTGTAATCGATATTGAGATGTAATCGCACTTTGTCGGATTATCTATCTATCATCTTGTGTTGAATATACTTTAATGCTTAAGGTTAGCTACCTTGCCGTAAAGGAAGTAAGGCCTCAATGCTTCCTTGGATCCATTCAATGCGCCGTGTCCATCAAAGGTCTAGTCATGAATACCTTCGCGTAGTGACAGTACGAGAGGAGGGAAAGGGCGAAACCGTGGTCACAACCCCGATAGATTAGATTGGTTTTCATGTCTTTAAGCGATTGCATGCTCTAGTATCGTAAACACGTGGGCGAGTGTCTTCTACCTTGATATCTTAATCGTTCTCTCTAGTGTAGTTTAGTTGTTTTCTAGTATAATAGTAGTTAGGGTTTTCGTAGCTGGTGTGTCGTTGTTGATCGAACGCTTGTAATCCCCTTGCTCCGCGGATTGACAAGAACCTTGGGAATCCCGTGGTGAAAAAGGTGTGGGGTCCGTACGCTTGCGGATCGTAGAGGGATACGTCTTTTATCCGTCAACAACTACTGAACCGACGGGCTCAAAAAGCTACCCGTCGAGAAGTCATGAGCATTGAACCAGCGGTCCCGACCCCTCTCCGGTGGTCGGAAGTACCCATCACCTTCTCCCGCGTGGATCAATGGACAAGCTTCTCTGAACTAGGACGGTTTCCAGTCGTCCTGAAGCCAGTGGTCGCGGGATCCAAACTCAACAAGGTCCTCATCGACGGTGGAAACGTCCTTTTCACCAAGACCTTGAAGAAGATGAAGCTCGACATCACCCACATGCTCACCAAGAGCACCTCGCCTTTCTACGGCATCATCCCCGGGAACGCGGCTATCCCACTGGGCTCAGTGGTTCTGCCAGTTACCTTCGGGGAAACAAGGGAGAACTACCGTACCGAGTACGTCAAGTTCGAAGTCGCGGACTTCGAGACGTCCTACCATGCCATCCTCGACAGACCGGCTATCGCCAAGTTCATGGCGGTGCCCAACTACAACTACTTGGTACTCAAGATGCCAAGTCCAGCGGGTGTACTCTCACTGCAAGGGGACTTGAAGATATCCTTCGACTGCGACACAAAAGCTGTGGAACTCGCAGCTACGAATCAAGTACCCAATGCAATGATGGAGATCTACGCTGCGTCGAAGAAGCTTGCCCCAAGTGAACTCGACATCCCAGAGAAATCGGACAAAGCTGTGACGCCCCAGTTTTCTAATTAACGTCATTAGTGCTAACGACCGGATCAGCCGAGTCAAACCCGCTGACATTGGTCAAACCTAGGTCATCACCCGAAAACCTCGCCATTGAACCCTAATGAACCCCTTAACCAAGCCTACACACACCCGTAGTCGACCCGTGGTCAAAGACACGGTCAAACCCCACTTAACCGTTGACGTCAGCGAATGTCGTCCGGAACTTTTGCCGCGTTCTCCAAAATTCACCTAAACACTTCAAAATCTACCTTTATGAAAGTTGTCCATCTCATTGAGGGACACAACTTTCATGTAGATTGGCATTTCAAATTTTGAGTGGAAATTGGTGAAAAACTTGGTCAACCGCCAGTACCTCCTGTTTTTCAGAACAGGCCGACATTCAATGTTGGCACAACGTTCCTGCAAAATCCGTGGAGAAAATCACTAGACGGCCTTTACGAAAGTTGTAGAGGGTAGTTAGATCTACAACTTTCCTGTTGACCACACTCTGCACTTCAGTTCAAGTTTTTGGAGCAAATCTCGGTCAAAGTAGGCTACACCGACACGTTTTGGCAACCTCGCGCGCTCCCCCGCGCCGCCGCCCGGCCGCGCCGGCCGCGCCGCCGCCGCCACGCCGCGCCGGCCCACGCCGCGCCGCGCCGGCCGCGCCCGCGCACGCGCGCGCGCGCCGCCGCGCCGCCGGCCGCCGGCCCACGCCCCGAGGGCGCCCCCGTCCCGAGGCCGCCGCGCCCGAGGTCCCCGCGCCCCCACGTCGCCTAGGAGTCCGTGCCACGGTGTGATTTTTCGTGCGACGTCGTACCACGGTCGAGACGTCCCGGCAACCGGCGGTCCGACCGCTGCGGTACGGCGCGCGCAAGCTCGCGTATAAGAACCGGTCTCCTCGTTCTCGCACATGCACCCTCGCTCTCCTCCCCTGCCCCGCCTCGCCCGGCCCGGCACCACCCGGCGCGCGCGCGCGCGCCACGGCCGCGGCGGCCGCCGGCTCTGGGCTCGGCCGCCGCGCACGCCGCCACCCGCGCCGCCCCCGCCCCCGTCCAACCCCCAAAACCGAGAGCACGTGGCCCCTAGACCGCTCCCCCACCCTCCCCGGCCGGGCTCCGGCGAGACCTCGCCGGAATTGGGCCATCCCGTGCCGGCCACCGCTCCCGGGGACTACATTGCGAAGAAAGTTTTATTTTCGAGGGCCTCCCTGCAAAAGTGCAACTCCAATAGTAAAAGTGAGTGGCTGATTCTTGTAAATTGCATAGAAAATCACAGAAATATCAGAAAAATGCAAGGCAATTGGATCCATTGTGAATTATTCTACAACTTTTGTTATTCTGGCCTGAGCTAATTCCTTTTAGTTTTTGCATGAAAAATACAAATGTGAAAACCCTAGATCTGCAATATCTCAAAAACTATAAATCCTCTGTAGATAATTTTTGGATATGTTATGTGTTAGGTCATGACTAGCTCCTATGCCAAAAATTGCGCAAAGTTATAATGTAAATCGTTTTATAAAAATGTTTTTCTATTTCAGGCAGATCTGCATAAGTGATTTTTCTTGTTAAATATATTTATGTTTTTCACCCCAACTTGTGCACACTGTCTTATAATACCAAAATACACATCTTGTGAATTAATCATGATTTTTGTATTAACAGAAATAATTATTCATGATTTATGCATGTTTTCCTTTGTAAATTAATAAACCAAGTTCAGTAGAGATTCCATGTGAACATGCTAGTTCTTTAGGCTTGTTTAGGACCAGAGAGCATGCACTAGAAAGTTTGGATCATTTTGAGGCTTATTTATTTTTATATGTATTTATTTTGAATCACTAGCTAGCCTTTGTTATTTTCAATAATATTTATTTTCCTAGCATCCAACACTTGCATGTGGGTCCAATGGACAAGGATAGATGCTAGTAAGCTTAAGAAACACTCCTTTAATTTTTGGTAATTTAATTGCTTAATAAAAAGCTTGAAAGCCCTTTTTATATTAAAGGGAAATTAAATAAAGAAAAATCCCAAATTAATTCTTTTTCCTTTTTGAAAAAGTATTATTTAATGCAATTAAAAGATAATTAATTATCGTCACTAATAAGAAATTAATTCATAAATAAAAATATCAATTACACTTTATTGGAGGAGATAAAAGGAAATGAAGCTTTCACATGAAATGATAAGTATAATAAGAACCTTTATTCAAATGTTTAATAAAGAATTGCATATTGTTCCTTTTTGGAGGAGTATGCTAAATGTATTCTTATCTAGGTGAATGTGTCCAACGAATGCACCCAATGGTTGTCAATTATTGTTTGTGATTAATTAAATTAAAATCATCAAATAAATCTTGCACTTGCATCCTCGTGTAGATCTTCCGAGCGGTAGCTGTACGCGTGTGCCGGTCAGAGGAGACGGAGGAGCTGACGGAGACGTGCACCACGTCGTTGTAGAGCAAGACCTGGACCAAGTCCAGAAGGGCCCAAGGGCAACCTTGCCATCGAAGGCAAGCCCCGGATCATTAACCCATCTTTTAAAAATTATGCAATTATGTTTGCTACGGTTGTGCATTTACGTTTCAGGAGTTGAATTGAAACCCTAGATGCATGATCCCTAGGTACCTATGCTCTATCACTAGTATGCTAGGACGATAGCTGCTATGCTATAGGACCGATAGAAGTCGAGTGATGCTCGTCACTCGCGAGAATAGGTTCTTATGTTGGAATCATAAGATCTTTATAAATGAATTGCTCATGTGGTAAGAGCATGGGATTTGGGTTCCGGTCCAATGGCTTTCGTGGGCTAAGCTTTTGAACGTACTAAACATATGCCGGGTATGGGACCGGTAAGCCTAGTACCCGATTGACGCGGTAAGGGAACCTTTCCCTACTAAACCTGGGGCACTTGTGTCCCCCTACTTGCAACAGTGTGGTACCCGAGTGAGTCTGGACGTTCGTGTGGGAGCGATCCAGTAAACCTTGTACCAAGGAATGTAGGTTCCGCTCCCGAGCCGAATATCGACGAAAACGGCCTGGGAAAGTTGTCCTTGCGGGGGCAACCTACCGTGTGTTTGGGTTTACCTTGCAAGGTTTAAATCAATCGATTGTCGGCCTCTCACCGTTATCCGAGACTGCTTAATCAACTGGCCATGATATCCCATAATGACAGAACTCGAGGAATATGGTTGGATGCATTAATTGCTTGTCCAATTCTTGATTGAATTAGATGGCACACTTAGAAAGGATAAACAACTTGAACTTGTGCTAAAATATGGAAAGTAAGGATCTACCCTTAGTAGCTTTTCAGCAAAAGAGACTCCACCGGCCAAAGCCTTTCATGTCTAGAGGTTGGTGATGTAGTCATCACCCGACGGTTAAGTCTTGCTGAGTATTAGTATACTCAGCCTTGCTTTAAAACTGTTGTTGCAGGTGTGATTGACCGGAAGGGTGACGACAAGTGATGACATCACGGACGGCCTCCTGTGATGTTCACCGTTGCGCTAGTTTAAATTATTTCCGCTGTATTTTGGAACTCTGAACCTTTACTCCATGTCATGAACAATGGTTTGTAATGAATTATGTTAACTCATGTTGTACTCTGGACTCGCCTTCGCGTGAGTTTTAATGCATGTGTCGATCCTCTATTCGATGTCCAAGTGATTTACCGGGCGTTAACCCGGCAACTAACGACAGGATGATACTTTACTATTGCTTAATGACCAAAGTGGATCGGTCTTAGGCGATAGTACGGTATTTTCCTGGGCGGGTTGTCACAGCTGGTATCAGAGCGACTTCATGCACCAGAGCTTAATTAACAACCTTAATCACATGATTTTGGAATAAAAACTGCCAAGATTGTTTGGATTTGCAAAACACATTGGTCCGTTAAGGATGAAATAGACCGAGAGGCCCTAGAGGAAATTTTTGGGTTCTTTCAGGTGGCTTATTAACTTATGGTCTATTTTGCTAACTCCCAGCACATTACTTCATGTCAGACTTACCTTCTCGCACAACCATACTAGTTCATCACGTTTTGCCATACGTGGTGGTACCACAGGGAAGTCCTGTGAGGGACTAGTGGGAGCTATTCCAATGGGTGCCACGTCGCGTCTGAGTCTCGTCACGTTTTGCCATACGTGATGGTACCACGGGAAAGTCCGTGAGGGATGAGTGAGGCCTATTCCAATGGGCACTCACGTCGCGTCGGAGTCTTAAATAGGACGCTGTCCATGCAGCGGCTTAACGCATGGATGCCATTTCTATAGTGAACGGTAATGTATGTGGACGCTTTCATGAGTGCTGGCATGAAAGGTTCGTTGGGTTATGTGATCTTCTGCAGGTACACTAACCACGTTCGTAAGTCGCTAAACAAGTACCGATAGTCTCGACTAGTTATTATAGGGAGAGACGTAATTGTTGCCTTGCCACCGTCACTAACTCCGATTTTGGTTTAATTGCTTGGTGAGGACGAATAGGTCGTTCTTGCATCATGATAAAAACCTGCTGAATAATAAAAGGATCACAAGTGTTGTTTTCCTTAAGTAATATTCGAATGACAACAAAAACAACCTTTAAACCGAATTAAAAGTATTGTTGAACCGTTTAGTCGACCCTGTTGTCATGACCTCTTCTCAGACCTTTCAGAGTTTCCGTAATAGTGATCTACACCCAAGTGCCCCCAATCTATCTAGATCTTTGTCAAGAAGTATTTGCACGATCATAGGTTTTCAAATCTCAAGCTTTGCTCAAATAGTAAACCTAGATCTTGCCGTCTTTCCGGAACACGTCATTCCGAATCTTGCACCTTTGCACTTTGTTCCTGACACGTCTAGCTTAACCCTCGATTATCAAGTTTGGTCTTATGAACCTACCGAGTTGCCGGAGAAATTTGAACATTTCGGAAACTTTGGTTTCGGAATGTTGAAAATTGTCAATTCGATGCAGTGCAACTGTCTCGAGTCTAGCTATTTGGTCAATTTGAGTTTTCGTCGTACATGTTCTACTTGTTGAACAAGCTTACGAATGTGTAACTTATGAAAACTCGAATTTTTCAGATGGTGGGCTCGACACGCAGCACTCCGAATGGGTTCGGTGTTTTTAGTGGCCGCAACCAGCCGCCACCATCGCCAGACCCAACAGTAGTGGCTACTCAAACCGAGATGATGCGCCAAATTCTTCTATACTGCGCGGCAATCCCGGCGGCGGCCCCCCCCGGAATCAGATTAATGCCCAAGGTCAAGTAACCGAGTACAAGCACTTCCTGGATATGAATCCTCCGCAGTTCAATGGGACGGAAGAACCCTTGGATGCTGATGCCTGGATTCGGGCCATTGAAGCTATGTTTGCGGTGTTTATCTAGCCATGTTCAGAAGGACGCAAGGCTAAATTCGCAGCATTGCAGCTTCGTGGTTCTGCTTTAATTGGTGGAAATACTACAAATCCATGCAACAGCTCGAGTATGAAATCACTTGGGAAGAATTCAAAAAGGCTTTCAGAGACCATCACCTTCCTAAAGCACTTACCGATAGGAAAATGAGAGAGTCATTGGCTCTCAAGCAAGGGTCAGACACAGTGTACCAATACGCGCGAAGTTTAATAACCTCTCGCGGTATGGAGGGTATCATGTGGATACCGACACGAAGAAGATGGAGCTTTTTCGTGAAGGTCCGAATAGTAAATTGGCCGAATGGTGAACACAGGTCAAATTTGACGGCTACCCCATGCTAGTGAATAAGGCTATCTCCCAAGAAGATGCCATGAAGAGAGCCCAAGCCGAGAAGAAAAGAAAGGCCGACTCCATGCCCAATAATGCACGGCATTGCAAGATACGCATTATGCGGAAGACTTTCCCGGACTTCCGGCGGGCTTCACGATCGGAAAAGTTAGTGGCTAAGTTGTCCCAGGATCGGACTCAAAAAAATCTTCACCTTCCCAACACTCCACAGCCGACTCCCAAGCCTATTGTACCTAGTCCCAATGGCAACAATGAGCGTTGTTGTTTCAAGTGTGGTGAACCGGGACACTTCGCTAGGACATGCCTGCAACCGTGCCAGACCAACAGGCGGCACCGGCTAACTCAGCCTAATCAGAGACAAGTTTCCAAACCCATCAAGAGGGGCAAGAAGAAGATTGCTCAAGTCAGGGAGGGCAGACTCAGTTTCACTTCTGTGGGTGATATTCCAGAAGGAGCACCAGTAATGATGGGCACATTCTCTATTCGAGGCAAACCCATCCGTGTGTTGTTTGATTCTGGAGCTACCCATAGCTTCACGAATGCTAAGACGCTGAGCAAAGTAGGACTGAACTCCTGCAACACCAAGGACTCTTTTACAATCAAAACAGCGGGAGGGAACATCTCTTCCGAGCTGGTGACCAGGGGAGTACTCTTGGAATTAGGAAGCAAAACAATTGACACGGACCTTATCATTTTGGGATTAGAAGGTATGGATGTCATTCTAGGAATGGACTGGATGAACCGACATAAGGTAGTACTGGATATTTCAGAGAGAGTGGTAGAGATCAACTCACCAATTGTTGGAGCCACGACTCTATATCTACCTTTCAAGGATGGTGTGAATCCTTGTTCTTATGTGGCAATCACTTCTTAGCTGAAAGGAATTCCAGTGGTTTGAGAGTTTGCAGATGTTTTTCCCGATGAATTGCCGGGTATGCCACCCGACCGAGAGGTTGAGTTTGTCATCGAACTTCAACCGGGGACAGCCCCGATCTTCAAGAGACCTTACTGTATGCCACCCAAGGAATTAGCAGAATTGAAGACCCAACTTCAAGAGTTGCTAGATAAGGGTTATATTCGCCCAAGTTCTTCACCTTGGGGTTGCCCAGCTTTATTTGTGAAGAAGAAAGATGGTAGTTTGAGGTTGTGTGTGGATTACCGACCTCTCAATGCGGTAACAATCAAGAATAAGTATCCTTTACCCCGCATCGACGTTCTGTTCGATTAGTTGGCTGGAGCCAAAGTTTTCTCCAAGATTGATCTTCGGTCAGGGTATCATCAAATAAAGATCAGGCCATGTGATATTCCCAAGACAGCTTTTTCCACCCGATATGGTCTTTATAAGTATTTGGTAATGTCCTTTGGTCTTACCAATGCATCTGCTTATTTCATGTATCTCATGAATTCTGTGTTCATGACCGAATTGGACAAGTTTGTAGCGGTATTCATTGATGACATCTTAATATATTCCAAGAATGAAGAAGAACATGCAGAACATCTCCGAATTGTTTTGCAACGTTTGCGAGATCACAAGCTTTATGCAAAGTTCTCCAAATGTGAATTGGTTGGATAGTGTGAAATTTTTGGGGCACACTATTTCCAAGGAAGGCATATCTGTGGATCCTAGCAAAGTACAAGAGGTTATGGATTGGAAACCATCCAAGACCGTCCATCAAATCCGAAGTTTTCTGGGTTTAGCAGGCTATTATCGTCGTTTCATTCCGGACTTTTCCAGGATCACTAAACCTATGACTGAGCTATTAAAGAAGGGAGTTAAGTTTGTGTGGAGCAAGGATTGTGAAAAAGCTTTCCACACGTTGAGGCAACATCTAACTACAGCCCCAGTGCTAGTGCAGCCGGATAATTCTAAACCATTTGAAGTCTTTTGTGATGCTTCAGGCACTGGTCTCGGTTGTGTTCTTATGCAAGAAAATCGAGTCATTGCCTATGCCTCACGATCGCTTCGACCCCATGAAGTAAATTACCTGACCCATGATCTTGAGTTAGCAGCGGTTGTTCATGCTCTCAAGATTTGGAGGTATTATCTTATGGGAAACCGTTGTAATATCTTCACCGATCACAAGAGTCTTAAGTATATCTTCACCCAATCAGAATTGAACATGAGGCAGAGAAGATGGTTGGAATTGATAAAAGACTATGATCTAGAGGTACACTGTCATCCCGGAAAAGCCAATGTTGTTGCAGATGCGCTTAGCCGCAAGGTTCACTGCAACTGCTTAACCGTGGAGTTGTATAGTGAGACTTTGTGTGAAGACTTGCGGAAGCTCCGATTGGAAATTGTGGAGCAAGGAAGCTTGAATGCTATCTCAGCTGAGTCCAATCTATATGACAGAATCGTTTTGGCTCAACTCAATGATGAAGGTGTCCAGCTAATAAAACAGAAATTAGCGGAAGGGGACCCCAAATATAGTTGTTTCCACAAGGATGCAAAAGATGTGGTGTGGTTTGAGCAACGTCTCGTAGTTCCTGTTGATCCGGAACTCCGAAAGGAAATTTTCGACGAAGCTCATCTTTCCAAATTCTCTATTCACCCCGGAAGCACCAAAATGTATCAGGATTTGAAGAAAAACTGTTGGTGGTCAAACATGAAGGTAGACATAAGCAAATATGTGGCAGAGTGTGATACTTGTCATCGAGTCAAAGCAAGCCATTTGAAGTCAGCCGATGTACTTCAACCGTTGACTATACCTTTGTGGAAGTGGGATGACATAAGTATGGATTTTATTGTGGGTTTACCCCTGAGTGCCAGAAAGAAAGATTCCATCTGGGTTATAGTGGACCGATTGACCAAGACTGCTCATTTCATCGCAGTGCACACCACTTACTCCGTCCAAGATTATGCAGAACTCTATATCGATCAAATTGTGCGCCTGCACGGGATTCCCAAGACCATTGTTTCTGATCGAGGTACTCAATTTGTGGCTCGTTTTTTGGGAACAATTGCATGAATCTTTGGGAACCAAATTGATTCGTAGTTCAAGTTATCATCCTCAGACCGATGGTCAGACCGAGCGAGTCAATCAAATTGTGGAAGACATGTTGAGGGCAGGCATCATGCATTTTGATAAGAGTTGGGACAAGTGTCTATCTTTGGCGGAATTCTCTTATAACAATAGTTATTAGGCTAGTTTGAAGATGGCACCATTTGAAGCTCTTTATGGACGAAGATGCCGAACTCCTTTGAATTGGTCAGAAGCCGGAGAGCGAACACTCTTTGGCCCGGATTTAGTTAAAGACGCAGAAGAGAAGGTGGAAGTGATCAGGGAAAACTTTAAGTTGGCTCAAATGAGACAAAAGAGTTACCATGACAAAGGGATAGCACCCCGACACTATGAAGTGGGTGATTACGTATACCTTAAGGTTTCCCCGACCAAAGGTGTACAGAGATTTGGCGTCAAAGGGAAGTTAGCCCCACGGTATATTGGCCCATACGAGATCATTGATATATGTGGACCAGTCGCTTACCGTATCCGACTTCCGGATCGACTCTCGGTTGTGCACAATGTGTTTCATGTGACACAATTGAAGAAAGGTGTGAAAGTACCCGAGACAGAAGTGATCACGGAAGCAAACGCTTGGATCGAGCCAGATCTTTCAGTGGTCGAGCATCCGCTGAGAGTGCTAGATCAAAAAGAAAGACAAACTAGGAGACATACCGTGAAGATGTACAAGATACAGTGGAGTCACCATACTGAAGAAGAAGCTACGTGGGAGACCGAGCACTTACTCAACACCAAGTATCCGGGTTTTCTCCAATCGCGAAACGGTAAGAACCTTACCCCTACCTTTGTCTTTAATTTTCGAATCTCGGGTCGAGATTCCTTTTAAGGGGGTAGGCTGTGACGCCCCAGTTTTCTAATTAACGTCATTAGTGCTAACGACCGGATCAGCCGAGTCAAACCCGCTGACATTGGTCAAACCTAGGTCAACCTGGGTCATCACCCGAAAACCTCGCCATTGAACCCTAATGAACCCCTTGACCAAGCCTACACACACCCGTAGTCGACCCGTGGTCAAAGACACGGTCAAACCCCGCTTAACCGTTGACGTCAGCGAATGTCGTCCGGAACTTTTGCCTCGTTCTCCAAAATTCACCTACACACTTCAAAATCTACCTTTATGAAAGTTGTCCATCTCATTGAGGGACACAACTTTCATGTAGATTGGCATTTCAAATTTTGAGTGGAAATTGGTGAAAAACTTGGTCAACCGCCAGTACCTCCTGTTTTTCAGAACAGGCCGACATTCAATGTTGGCACGACGTTCCTGCAAAAATCCGTGGAGAAAATCACTAGACGGCCTTTACGAAAGTTGTAGAGGGTAGTTAGATCTACAACTTTCTTGTTGACCACACTGTGCACTTCAGTTCAAGTTTTTGGAGCAAATCTCGGTCAAAGCAGGCTACACCGACACGTTTTGGCAGCCTCGCGCGCTCCCGCGCGCCGGCCGCGCCGGCCGCGCCGGCCGCGCCGGCCGCGCCGCCGCGCCGCGCCGCGCCGCGCCGCGCGCGCGCGCGCGCGCGCGCGCGCCGCGCCGCCGCGCCGCCGGCCGCCGGCCCACGCCCCGAGGGTTGCCCCGTCCCGAGGCCGCCGCGCCCGAGGTCCCCGCGCCCCCATGTCGCCTAGGAGTTCGTGCCGCAGCGTGATTTTTCGTGCGACGTCGTACCACGGTCGAGACGTCCCGGCAACCGGCGGTCCGACCGCTGCGGTACGGCGCGCGCAAGCTCGCGTATAAGAACCGGTCTCCTAGTTCTCGCGCGTGCACCCTCGCTCTCCTCCCCTACCCCCGCCTCTACCCGGCCCCCGGCACCACCCCGGCCGCGCCGCGGCACGGGCCGCGGCGGCCGCCGCCTCCCGGCCGCCGGCGCACGCCGCCACCCGCGCCGCCCCTGCCCTGTCCAACCCCCAAAACCGAGAGCACGTGGCCCCTAGATTAACAGAAATAATTATTCATGATTTATGCATGTTTTCCTTTGTAAATTAATAAACCAAGTTCAGTAGAGATTCCATGTGAACATGCTGGTTCTTTAGGCTTGTTTAGGACCAGAGAGCATGCACAAGAAAGTTTGGATCATTTTGAGGCTTATTTATTTTTATATGCATTTATTTTGAATCACTAGCTAGCCTTTGTTATTTTCAATAATATTTATTTTCCTAGCATCCAACACTTGCATGTGGGTCCAATGGACAAGGATAGATGCTAGTAAGCTTAAGAAACACTCCTTCAATTTTTGGTAATTTAATTGCTTAATAAAAAGCTTGAAAGCCCTTTTTAATATTAAAGGGAAATTAAATAAAGAAAAATCCCTAATTAATTCTTTTTCCTTTTTGAAAAAGTATTATTTAATGCAATTAAAAGATAATTAATTATCATCACTAATAAGAAATTAATTCATAAATAAAAATATCAATTACACTTTATTGGAGGAGATAAAAGGAAATGAAGCTTTCACATGAAATGATAAGTATAATAAGAACCTTTATTCAAATGTTTAATAAAGAATTGCATATTGTTCCTTTTTGGAGGAGTATGCTAAATGTATTCTTATCTAGGTGAATGTGTCCAACGAATGCACCCAATGGTTGTCAGTTATTGTTTGTGATTAATTAAATTAAAATCATCAAATAAATCTTGCACTTGCATCCTCGTGTAGATCTTCCGAGCGGTAGCTGTACGCGTGTGCCGGTCGGAGGAGACGGAGGAGCTGACGGAGACGTGCACCACGTCGTTGTAGAGCAAGACCTGGACCAAGTCCAGAAGGGCCCAAGGCCAACCTTGCCATCGAAGGCAAGCCCCGGATCATTAACCCATCTTTTAAAAATTATGCAATTATGTTTGCTACGGTTGTGCATTTACATTTCAGGAGTTGAATTGAAACCCTAGATGCATGATCCCTAGGTACCTATGCTCTATCACTAGTATGCTAGGTCGATAGCTGCTATGCTATAGGACTGATAGAAGTCGAGTGATGCTCGTCACTCGCGAGAATAGGTTCTTATGTTGGAATCATAAGATCTTTATAAATGAATTGCTCATGTGGTAAGAGCATGGGATTTGGGTTCCGGTCCAATGGCTTTCGTGGGCTAAGCTTTTGAACGTACTAAACATATGCCGGGTATGGGACCGGTAAGCCTAGTACCCGATTGACGCGGTAAGGGAACCTTTCCCTACTAAACACCGGGGCACTTGTGTCCCCCTCGCTTGCAACGAGGTGGTACCCGAGTGAGTCTGGACGTTCGTGTGGGAGCGATCCAGTAAACCTTGTACCAAGGAATGTAGGTTCCGCTCCCGAGCCGAAGATCGACGGAAACGACCTGGGAAAGTTGTCCTTGCGGGGGCAACCTACCGTGTGTTTGGGTTTACCTTGCAAGGTTTAAATCAATCGATTGTCGGCCTCTCACCGTTATCTGAGACTGCTTAATCAACTGGCCATGATATCCCATAATGATGGAACTCGAGGAATATGGTTGGATGCATTAATTGCTCGTCCAATTCTTGATTGAATTAGATGGCACACTTAGAAAGGATAAACAACTTGAACTTGTGCTAAAATATGGAAAGTAAGGATCTACCCTTAGTAGCTTTTCAGCAAAAGAGACTCCACCGGCCAAAGCCTTTCATGTCTAGAGGTTGGTGATGTAGTCATCACCCGACGGTTAAGTCTTGCTGAGTATTAGTATACTCAGCCTTGCTTTAAAACTATTGTTGCAGGTGTGATTGACCGGAAGGGTGACGACAAGTGATGACATCACGGACGGCCTCCTGTGATGTTCACCGTTGCGCTAGTTTAAATTATTTCCGCTGTATTTTGGAACTCTGAACCTTTACTCCATGTCATGAACAATGGTTTGTAATGAATTATGTTAACTCATGTTGTACTCTGGACTCGCCTTCGCGTGAGTTTTAATGCATGTGTCGATCCTCTGTTCGATGTCCAAGTGATTTACCTGGCGTTAACCCAGCAACTAACGACAGGATGATACTTTACTATTGCTTAATGACCAAAGTGGATCGGTCTTAGGCGATAGTATGGTATTTTCCTGGGCGGGTTGTCACAAAAGCCAACAAGCCTCAGCCAGCTGAGGAAGTTCTAGTCAAGACAATTGACCTCGGGACAGGCGACAGCAGCAAGACCACCACAATCGGGGCGGGCCTCGACCCGAAATAGGAAGATGCGCTCATCAACTTCCTCCGGGCTAACCGCGACATCTTCACGTGGAAACCAACGGACATGCCAGGGGTGCCTAGGGAGTTGATTGAGCACTCACTCAACGTCGATCCTAAAGCTACCCCGAAGCGACAACACCTCCGCCGCTTCGCCGACGACAGACGGGACACCATCAAGAAGGAACTCGCCAAACTACTCGTGGCTGGCTTCATCAAAGAAGTCTTCCATCCTGAGTGGCTCGCCAACCCTGTCCTCGTCCGCAAGAAGAACTCGAACGAGTGGAGGATGTGCGTCGACTACACCGACCTCAACAAGCACTGCCCCAAGGACCCCTTCGGGTTGCCGCAGATTGATCAAGTCATTGACTCCACGGCGGGCTGCTACCTAATACGCTTCCTCGACTGCTACTCCGGGTACCACCAGATCGCGATCAAGGAAGAAGACCAGGAGAAGACCGCGTTCATCACCCCGTTTGGCACGTACTGCTACACGACCATGTCCTTCGGGTTGAAGAATGCCGGCGCTACCTACCAACGAGCTATCCAGGCCTGCTTCAAGAGGCAACTCAACAAGAACGTCGAAGCTTATGTGGATGACGTGGTCGTCAAGACCAGAAACTCCAACACGCTCATCGCCGATCTTGAAGAGACTTTCGCATCCCTGCGAGAGTACCGCTGGAAGCTCAACCCGAACAAGTGCGTCTTCGGCGTACCGTCGGGCAAACTACTCGGCTTCATCATCAGCCACCGCGGCATTGAAGCCAATCCCGAGAAGATCTCCGCCATCACCAGCATGAAAGCTCCCACGTGCATCAAAGACGTGCAGAAGCTGACCGGGTGCATGGCGTCTCTGAACAGATTCATCTCGAAGCTTGGAGAACGGGGACTCCCCTTCTTCAAACTACTCAAACATCAAGAGAAGTTCGTGTGGACTCCAGAGGCAGACCAAGCCCTTGCCTAGCTCAACGACTTCCTATCAAAGCCACCAGTCCTCACGGCTCCTCGCAAAGGCGAGCAGCTGCTGCTCTACCTCGCTGCGACTTCTCACGTGGTCAGTACTACCATCATCGTCAAGCGGCAGGAAGACAGCCACGCCTACCCAGTCCAGCGCCCAGTCTACTTCGTCAGTGAGGTCCTGTCAGAATCCAAGGCACGCTACCAGCCAGTACAGAAGCTTCTGTACGCAGTGCTCATCACCTCGCGGAAGCTACGACACTACTTCCAGGAGTACTCGATTTCCGTCGTCACCGACTACCCACTCGGCGACATCCTGCGGAACCAAGATGCTACTGGAAGAATCTCCAAGTGGGCAGTCGAACTCGGCGCCCTCAACATCGACTTCAAGCCACGCACAGCCATCAAGTCGTAGGCACTAGTCGACTTCATGGCGGAGTGGTGGGAGAATCAGCTACCTACTCCAACTGAGCGCCCAGAGCACTGGGTGATGTACTTCGACGGCTCGCTCAAGCTCGAAGGCGCGGATGCAGGGGTACTCTTGATCTCTCCAACGGGCGAACAACTCAAGTACGTCCTGCAGATCTTCTGGAAGGTCTCAAACAACGAAGCCGAGTACGAAGCTCTGCTACACGGGCTCCGCCTCGCGGCTTCACTGGGCATCAAGCGGCTACTAGTCTACGGCGACTCCGCAGTGGTCATCAACCAAGTCAACAAGTCCTGGGACCGCAACAAGGAGAACATGGACGCATACTACCTAGAAGTCCGCAAGCTCGAGAACAAGTTCTACGGTCTCGAGTTCCACCACGTCGTCCGCGACAACAACGTTGCAACGGACGTCCTGTCGAAGCTTGGTACTACTCGCGCTCAAGTACCAGCGGGTGTCTTCATCCACGAGCTTCAGGCGCCATCCATCCCGGAGCCGGCGCCACCGACCACTGATCCAGCACATCCCCCGGCTGGCCAGGAAGTCATGATGATCGACGTGGACAGGAGGCAACCCTTCATCGACTACCTCAGCGAGCAGAAGGTTCCCTTGGACAAGAACTTGGCCGAGCAACTCATCCGCCGCGTCAAGTCCTACGTCCTAGTCGGAGACAAGCTCTACAGGCGGGGCGCATCTTCTGGAGTACTCATGAAGTGCGTTCCTCGAGAAGAAGGCCAGGGCATCTTGGAGGAGATTCACAAAGGCGTCTGCGACAACCACGCGTCCTCTCGCACGCTGGTCAGCAAGGTCTTCCGACAAGCTTTCCATTGGCCCACAGCTCTTGGCGACGCCGAAGAACTCGTCAGAAGGTGCCAAGGGTGCCCATACTTCGCCAAGCAACAACACGTCCCGGCCTACAAGCTAGTCACCATACCGCCAACCTGGCCCTTCGCCTGCTGGGGGCTCGACATGATTGGGCCACTCCCAACTGCACCAGGTGGATTCAACAGAGTACTAGTGGCCATCGACAAGTTCACCAAGTGGATCGAGGTCAAGCCGGTCACATGCCCTAAGGCTGACAGAGTACTCGACTTCCTGGATGAACTCGTACATCGCTATGGACTACCCCACCGCATCATCACAAACCTGGGCTCCAACTTCAACAATCACCAGTTCTGGAGTACTGCGAGAACAGCGGGATCGACGTTCGATATGTCTCAGTTGCCCATCCTCGGGCCAATGGACAAGTCGAGCGTGCCAATGGGATGGTGCTCGATGCTCTCAAGAAGCGGCTACACAACGCCGCCAACACCAAAGGAGGCAAGTGGATCAAGGAACTACCCAATGCGCTCTGGGGGCTACGCACCCAACCCTCCAAGCCGACGGGACAATCGCCATACTTCCTGGTCTACGGCTCCGAAGCAATCCTACCTGCTGATGTCATGTGGGACTCACCAGTAGTAGAGCAATACGACGAAGGCATATCTGAAGACAGCAGATGAGTTGACATCGATGGACTCGAAGAAGCTCGCTGTGCCACCCTCGTCCAATTAGCAAGGTACCTCGAGGGTATCCGACGTTACCACGATCGCAACGTCAAGGAACGCTCCTTCAACGTTGGTGATCTTGTCCTCCGCCGCATCCAGAACACGGAAGGACTACACCTGCTCAGCTCGCCCTGGGAAGGTCCCTTCACAGTTGCAAAGGTGACCAGACCGGGCTCCTATCGCCTCCAGACGCTCGAAGGTGAAGACGTCAACAACTCGTGGAATATCGACCAGCTCTGTCGATTCTACGCCTAGTCTACCGACTACCCTGGGGGCTTAAGTCTAAACGACTACTCAAAGACCCCTTCGCCGTAAGCGGCCTCCGGGTCCAGGCACTAGTCCCCGGACTACTCTACTCCAAGATCCAGCGTTAACGGCTACTAACGGATCTTGAGCTGCTTCGAGCAACAAAGGACTCCAGCAGCAGTCTAACTGAGAGACCATGTACTCCTAGATCTAGACTAAGCAGCTACTAACGTATCTACTGCTGTAAGCGGCTGTATGCCCTAGCACTACTTAGCCGTAGGCGGCCTCCGGGTGCTGGCGACCACTCTTGTAAAACGGCCCTGGCCATCCAGGTGTACTTCTCTCAGTAATAAAGTTTGATTATCTATCAACTGATTTACTGTCTCTTTCCCTCAACGGGCCTACTGGCGAGTACGACTACTCGTGACAACCCCATGATGGGACTCCGCATACACACACCGCGACAACGAGTACTCATTCATGGAAGTTTTTTCTCATTCATATTTAAACAAGTTCATTACAACTTTGTTTATCTACAACTACTGCTACAAGCTAACCCTATAGAAGTACTGGAGGTTAAGCTTCTCAGCGACCTGCTCAGCAATCGGTGCCATCTACTCCAGCAGCTCCGCGTACTGCTCGTCTGTGCAGTTGGCAGCTAGTCCTCCGGCGACTACATCAACTGGAGCCTTTGGGAAGTACGACTTCATATACGCCAGGATCTGGTTCGGGATCGACTTCGCCAAGTGCTTGACGTACGTCACCAGACGACTGGGAGCCTCTCTTAGCCGGTCCACCAACGGAGCTATCTTTGATCCGCCCGGATGAGGCACCAGTAGCCTCGCGACGGGAAGTGCGGCCTCCTTGAGTTCCTTCAGCTGGGCCCACAACTTCTCGCAGTCCTCGTTCAGCTTCTACAGAGATTTGTAGTAGTTGACGAGGTCACGATCCGAGGCAATGCGAAGCTCCATGTGCTTATCGCACTCGTAAGCCAACTGCTTATAGTCATATTCAAGTACCTCACGGGCCTCCTTCTCCCGGTAGAAGAGGTTCTTCATGTCGACTTCTGAGGCCCTTAGTTGCTCGACATGAGTCTCAAGCTCTGCAATCAACAAGCAAGGCGGGTCAGACTACTACAAGGTATTCCCAATGGGTACTCGACAAGACAACACGTACCTTTATTCTTGTTGCGGAGCGACTTGTTCTTCCGCACAAGCTCGTCGCTCTTCGCCTGCATATCCTGGACTTCGTTGTGATATTGGGAAAAGGTGCCGTCCAGCTTTGATTGGAGCATGGCGGAGTGCTTCCGGGCCTTCACGAGTTGTTCTTCTAAGGCCTCTGCCTGGAGCACTGCGTCGCCATACCCCTGGAGTATGCCAGACTTCTGTCGGGATCTCTCCGCGACGTCCTGCAGCAGACAACAGATGTCAAGTGGGTACTCAGCATTCTACGGCAGATTGACTACTTAGAAGCATCGATAACTCACCTTCATCCACTGCTCGGCCTGGCGCATCGCCTCCAAGTGACAAGCTACCGCCGCTGGGTCGACAAGGTCATCTGCTAGCAGCTCAATCCCACCACGACTACTCGCGGCGGCTCCAGACATTGGCGCCGAGCGGATTGGCTCCGCATCCTGGATCTCCGGTGAACGGACGACTACTTCCAGAGTTGATTCTGGCAGTACGTCGTCGCGTTCTCCTCCGGCCATCGCGGGGGCTTCTCCGCCGGCTACCTCCATCGGCTCAGGGGCTCCTCCGGCAGCTCCTTGGGCCTCTGGCGCCTAGCTTTCAACAAGCACCGCTTCGGGAATAGTGCTTCCCTCGGCTTCGGCACCTGTCAACAAGAAGACAACTGGATTAGTCACCCCTGGCGGCTACGACTACTCCTTGAGGATACTTGCACTCGCGTAGTGTACTCACCTTCTACGATGCTGGCCTCCGGCAATGCAGCCTCCACGGCTGGTGCCTCGGACTCTGCCTGAGGGGTGGGAGCGGACTCCTCAGCGGCTGGCGCAGATTCTCCTTCAGCCACCGCTGCGCTGGGTTCATCCCCATCCCAGGTCAAGTCCGTGGATTTCCTGCAGAGTACACAACTGGTTGTCAACCAAGTACGACTACTAATACAAATGTACTACTCGGGAAAGATCTTCACTTACAAGCTTGACCGGACTACTGTCACGGTCGGGGCGCCGAGGATACTGGCGATGTCGACCAGTCCAGCCTCAGCAGGCGCCTCCTCTTGGGCCTCAGTAGCCGCTGGCTCTTCAGCGACAGCAGCGGCCGGTTTAGTACTCCCCTCAGCAACTGGGGGCTGACACGTCAGTTGTGCCACGAGTTCTTCTACAGTGGGGGCTGGGCTGCGGCTGCCTCCAGCCGGCTCTCCCACCGTATCCCAGTCACCTTCGTCCCCCTATTCTACGGGGCCGGAAGGCGGAATCTCCTGCAAGCAATGGAGTTTCATTGTCAGCATACACAACATCGAGAAACAAGTACTCGACTACCCTACTCAAGGAAGCTTACCTCTTGAGATGTGGTCTCTGTGACCTTAAGCTTCTTGGCCACGCGCTTGCGGGCCACGTTGCGCGGCTTCCTTGGCGGCGCAGGCAAACTAGCTTCCAAGCTAGCAGGTGGATCCTGAACGAGAGGGACGTGGGGCAGTCCAGGGCGGCTGAATCTTGACCGCAGCTGGAATCGCTCTTGCAGCGTCTCCTCATCATCTTCGTTCGAAGTGTCTTCAACGACTACTGTGTCGTCTCCTTCACCGGCCTCGCGGCACTCCTTGGCCTTGCCCTTCCCCTTATCTGGGATCTCGACAAGTCGAGGAGGCGGCGCCGGATCGGAGACAAACTTCATTACGTCGTCCTGCAAGAAGCACATTGGATATGCATGACTACTACTGCATAATCAGTACTCGACTTGAGTACGGCTACTGACCTCAATGGGTGGATGCGCGACCGAGTACTCGGGCACGGGGCATGGCGTGTACGCCGGCATGTCCTTGAAGATTCTCCCCAGCCTGTCGACGATGTCGTTGTCGTCGACTTCACCCCTGGGCATCCGCGACGTGTCTTCATCGCCGGTGTACTAGTAGCCCAAGGTGTCGGGAGCCATCAGCGGTTGCACCCTTCTCTTCATGAAGCTGAAGGCCACATGCTCGGCCCTCCACCCGGCTTCTCTCAAAGCCTTGATCTTTGCCAGCAGCTCGGGTAGCTGGATACCCTCCTGCATCATCGGCTCGGAGTTCCACCAGGGACGGTGCTTCGGCTGCTTCCCTGTTGACGGTTAATAATTGTATCAAAGTTCGTTCGTGACTCGCAAGCGTACAAGTCTCCCGTCGTAGTCAAGGGACCCTTCTTCCCTCGAGTGGTGAACCCAAGGTATCGAATCCGTGGAACAAATGTGTGACGCAAGACTTAATCTATTAAAGCCAAATAACTGCAATCTTCAATAAAGAACCTAATGCATCTAAGTAAAAGACACAAAACGAATCTAATCTACTAAAAACCGGAGAAAACAAAGTAAGATTGGGTAGATAAACCGATCTAGAGGGATCGGGGTAAGCCTTTTGTTGAAGTTCCAAGCAAGAGAAGAAGTAGCAAATCGAATCTTAATAAAAGCCTCTTTAAATCGTGGTTTCCCGTCCAAATCCGAAAACATCCGCCTTTCGAGACCCCCGTTCTGTCACAACGTATCCCTATTCATGCGGGGAGCTTAGGGCGAGTCAAAAGACAAGTCGAGATTCTTACGGAAGATCCGGCGTGTACCTCTAGCCACCGCGGCTACAAGAACACCCTATGTAATCTATCTCGAGAATAGAATTGGAGTAAGCAAAGCAGATCGAAAAACGAAATCTTCGAGGAAACACTTGATCGCTGAGAAAAGATTCAACTTGATAATTCAAGTATAACAATGATACATACACAAGATCACCACCGGGATCCTTCCTTGATCTTGCTTCTAGCTCCGGGAACTCCGACGTGGTCTTCCGTGCAAGGTTCCCATGTCGGCTATGTTAACACCAAAATTTGGTAAGGAGTATGACATGTGGGACCGATTCGGAAAAGAGTCCGTCTGGTGGAAGGAAAGGTATCTTCAGAGATTTTCGGCAGAAGGATCCGCGGTCGGCTATACGCTCCCGGTTCGGCAAAGGAACAGTAGAGCTGATTTTGCGGGATTGGACGGTGACGTGGCTCGATCGGGGAGAAGCGAATGGATGGACGGGTGATCAAGTTTAGTTAGGCAATGAATCCATTCGCAATTGTAATCGACGGGGGTATAAATATGATCCCTGGATGTATGTAAAACGGACGTTCATTCCTCAATACACACCGGCCTTACGCCAAAACCCTAGAGTCCCTTGTCGTGTCGTCGAGTTCTTCGAGAGGACCAATCGATCCGTCGACCTCCGTGAGTACCGGCAACCTTGTATCATGTCTAGTATCATGCGGTGGATTTAGATGCGATGCAAGTAGTCTTGTTACCATGCTTCGTGTCATGCGGTAGATTCAAGCTTGGTTCAAGAGGGTTTCTTGTTAGATCATGAGCCATGCGGTAGGCTAAGATTTAGCTCGAAGCTAGTTATCGGCTCTATTGGATTTTGGCAAGATCCAGTAGATTCATTAAGTTACCCTGTGTTATCATGAGTTTTGCTTTATGTTTTAATTCATGTAATACGCTTTGCCCAATCTAGATGGGTTTGGATCGGCTCTTTTTCTTTTAAGATCCGTGCACGAGTGGGTCTCGTGTTTTGACGCGTGGATCTTGTGCTCTCCGATAGCCGAGACCGAATCGATCTAGGTTGTTACGTGTTGCGGGTTCAAGCTTGCTTTGTTAGTATAAATCTTGAAAGAGCCGGGTATCATGCGGTAGATGCGGGTTTTGGGCTGCTTTGGAGCTAGTCATCCGGTGGATTAGATTTCCAATTCGGCTCGATAGATTTATTCACGTGGTAATGTTTGTTCCTTCTCCATGGACCCCGAATCGGTTGTTCAGCCGCATTCGGTTATATCTTCACGAGTGGATCACGTGCGTTATTTATGTTTTAAAAGACGTATGCTTCTAGCTTTCCATATTTAGGTTGTATCATGCGGTGGATAGATCTATTTGTGGAAAGTGGTGCGCTCTTTCATGCAAGTTGTATCATGCGGTGGATAGATTTGCTGATGTCGCGCCCGACGGATCTTAAAGTGATTAGACATGCGGTAGACTAACGCTTTGGATCTATGCATGCTTATTTTAATACATGATCATGTTCGTGCTCTACTTTATTTAATGATTAATCTTCATGAGGATCGGTTATGGCTTGGCACATGCATCCATGTTCATTCAAAGATCGATCGTTGTCATGCTTACGTCATCCATTCGGCAATGTTCTTTTTCCCCTTCTTGGTTACCCGAATGGTCGTGGTTCTTTGACAGGTAGCTTCGCATAGCTACATGTCGTCTTGCTTGGCTTCTTAGCCGTAAATATGGACACTGCCTGGTACCACCGTGGGTTCCAAATTTTGGTATTTAACCGTTTCATCTTTTGTTAATTTTCGGGGAAAAATTGAGCGGCACGTCACTTTCTCTCTGCGCGTGCGAAGCTAAGCTTTTCGGCTTGCTTTGTGTGATTGGCGGCGAGTGCACATTTTGCGTCAACACACTTTTTGGCACGCCCGGTGGGACCTACGGCCGAATTGGTTCGGGATGCACGAGATCACGGACCTCCCGGATGTCAACATTGAGGACCTTTCTCCGGAGCGACATCGGCGGCTCTTGGACGCCGTGAATCGGTTTCAACAAAAGTGTCTCATGTCATTCAAAAAGAATCGAAGCGGTGTACCATATCGAAGAATGGCACCGCCCGAGTGCTTTATTGCCGGGAGAAACCGACGCTACGACCCAACAAGAAAAGGAAGAATGCGCGCGGATCTTCCAAGAGTCAATGGACGACGTGCTCACCAAGCACAATCAAGCTTTCCTTGGGTCGCTCCAACGGATGATGGTGGCCCTCTTTGGTCCGGGCGCGGGGCGGGGCGTTCGGAAAGGCGTACGCGGAAGAGCACCGTGGAGCCGGGCGAATCAAGCTCTCGGCCGCCACCACGGGGCCGGTGCGGCGGCGGCCCCCTCCTCGGAGCTCCGGGAGCCAAACGTTCCAACCTCCTCCACGGGGAGGGCCGGGGGGCGGCCGGTTCGGCCGTCGTTGCAAGCTTCGGGAAGTCAACCAATCCTGCCGCCACCACAAAGCGGCACGGGTCGGCACGTGCAACGGCCGAATCCGTGCCGGCCCACGTACGGAGACCTAGCGTTCGGCTCATGCGGGGCCCCACTCGACCCCGGTCGAAGAATAGCTCCGAGTCCACCAGCGGCTCCCGAGAGGAATTTATACGGCGGTGGCTATCATGAAGTGGGGAATTACGGAGCGTTCGATGCCTTTCCGCACCCGGGGGTACGCGCGGCTACGGGCGCTCGGGGAGGAAGATGCCCTAGCACGCAAGATGGCCGAATTGATGCGAGAATCGGTTCGGCCTCAAGCCAAGGATGCGGGGCCCCACCTACGAGCCGCCGTTCCCCGGAATGGTACTATAACGTGCTCCTGCCACCAAGGGTGAAACCGCCGACGGAATTCACAAAGTTCTGCGGGCGGGGACGAGACAAGCACGGTCGAGCATATCGCTCGTTATCTCATGCGGCTCGGGGAGTGTTCGGCCGAAGAGACGTTCGGGGGTTCGCTACTTCCCCGCCTCGGCCCGACGGGTCGGCTTTTCGGTGGTTCTCGTCCTTGCCGCCCGAATCGTGGCCGAGGTGAAAAGATTTGGAGCGCAAATTCCACGCTCATTACTTCGGCGGCGGCGCGAGAAGAAGTTGATTGATCTCGCCACCCTAAAGCAAAGGCATAGTGAAACACCGGCGGAGTTCCTCGGAAGGTTCGGAGAAGTCAAGGGCATGTGCTTCTCATTGAACTTGCCGGACGATCGGCTAGGCGATATGGCCGTCGCCGGGATGTTGCCCGGCCGTGCGCGAAAAGTTATTTGGGATGGAGTTCGAGAACACGGGCCAGTGTCGCAAAAGTTATCCCGATGAGCAATCGAGGCATATGGCCTCAAGAAAGACCCCAAGTTTGGCAAGCGGCACGACATCGCCGATATCTACAATCAATTCTTGGACAAAGCGGATTTGTTCGAGGATTCGACGACGAGCGGAGATAGGCTGCGGCGGAAATCATGTGGGGTAAAGAGCCTCTCACAATGAATCGGCGTTGGGTCGGACGGACCAAAGGAACTTACGACTTCGACATCACAAAGGGCGACAAGTTGTTCGAGCTCTTGGTAAAAGAAGGCCGAATCAAGGCGCCCGAGGGGCATTCTATGCTTCGGCCCTGATGGAGTCAAAGCTAAGCGTTCTTGCGGCTTCCATGACGGGGACTCGCACTCCATCAACGATTGCGGGGTCTTCGGGATGAGGATCCGAGAAGGCTATCCGGGAAGGGCATCTCAAGTTCGACAACAAGATGAAGGCTGGATGGCCACCCCTTCCCCGAGAACATGCTCGGCTTTTCTATCAATGCGATAACGGCCGAAGAGAAAGGGAAAGTCAAGGTCCCGACCTCGGCCGGTCCAAGCAAGATGGATCGGTTGACCGAAGCGCCGGGTGACCATAGAGCAAGTACGGGGCGACGCCCCCCGCGTTCTCAAAAGCCACATCGAGATTGGGGAATCGTCCAAGCCTAAACCCAAGGTGACATCACGCATTCTCCTCAACAAATGGCGCGCGCGGATGGAGAAGGAACGCTACCGGGAGCGTCGTCACGAGGAGGAGCAACGCGGGGCGAGGAGAAAGCGCGCGGATGGAATCGGGAACGGCACGCGCGCGCGCGGGAGCGCGCCCCGCGGGGGTGCGCCTTTTTCGGACACTTCCTTGGAATGAGGGCTCGAAACGCCCACATTAAGGAAGCGTCCGAATGCGGCGACGGATATGCGGAATACGGGCGGGGAAGCGCAATCGCCGATCCGTCCATGAAAGACTTGGAAGGATCCACCCGAATGGGGATCGGCGGCAAAAAATTGAAATCATTGATCATCCCGGGAAGCGCCGAGCCGATCTCGGGTGGGGCGACCACGAGGAGGATGAAGATGTCTACGTACGGCGAAGGGGCAATGGTGCCCACAGTGCGCGCAAGAGCCGGAAGAGGCGGGTCCAACGCTTGAGGAACCGCGAGTTGAAACAAGCGGGATCCGGACAAGACAAAAGTGGCGCCCCAAGGATCGGCCGGAAGGATCGAAGCGTTCGGCCCCTACATGCATGGTATACTTCCTACCGAACGAGTTCATGGCTCCTGCTAACCGGGTCATGCGGGGAGGAAGTTTCCTTCGACGACGAGCACGTCGAGGAGATGATGGCACAACTAGTGCTCGCCAAACGAGGCCGTCTTCGACAAGCCGGCCAAGAACCGCCACATGAGACCACGCGTACCGAGGGGGTACGTCAATGGCAAGCCATTGACCAAGATGTTCGTCGACGGCGGCGCGGCAGTCAACGTGATGCCGTACACCACCTTCAGGAAGCTTGGCATGACCCCGAGCGATCTGACACCAACAAGCATCATCCTAAACGACTTCGCCGGGAACCCCTCGGACACCAAAGGATGTGCTCACGTGGACTTGATGATCGGGTCCAAGACGCTGCTCACCACCTTCTTCGTCATCGAAGGGAAGGGAGCCTACAGCCTGCTGCTTGGGCGGGACTGGATCCACGCCAACTGCTGCGTCCCATCCACCATGCATCAACAGTGATCCAGTGGGTGGATGATGAAATCGAGGTCGTCCGGGCGGATGACTGCGTGAGCGTGGCTAACATGGAACCGGCCTTACGGGAGTACCAAGGCATCGATTGCTTCTCGGGGAAGGACGGGGAGAAGGTCTGTTGAACCCGTCGGCGGTGACCGACGGCCGATTCAAGCGGTCGGCTCTTACGGTAATTTTTGATGGAGAACCCCGTGGATGGCAGCGATGGCAAGGCGGGACGAGGATTCATGTCGGCCGATAAGGCGGAGGAAGTTGACATTGGAAGCGGTGATAAGCCAAGGCCGACGTTCATCGGTGCAAATTTGCGGCCCGGACTTCGGGGGGAAACTAATTGAGCTTCTCAAAGAATATAAAGATTGCTTCGCACAGGGATTACTCGGAGATGCACGGATTGGATCGATCCATCGTCGAGCACGGTTGCCAATCAAGCCCGGTTTCAAGCCATATAAGCGACCGCCCGGAAAATCTACAAGGATGAAGTATTGGCCGATGTGAAGAAGGAAATCGAAAGATTACTTGACGCAAACTTCGTTCGGCCACTGCGATATGCGGAGTGGATTTCTAACATCGTCCCTGTGTATAAGAAAAATGGAAAAATGAGAGTTTGCATAGACTTCGGGGACCTAAACGAGCTACTCCCATGGATGGATACCCGATGCCTATTGCCGATTTGCTTTGATTGACGCCGCTGCTTGGGCACAAGGTGATTAGCTTCATGGATGGCAATGCGGGGTACAATCGGATCTTTATGGCAATAGAAGACATCTCGAAGACGGCCTTTAGATGTCACGGCCATATAGGCTCGTTTGAATGGATCGTCATGACATTTGGTTTGAAAAATGCCGGTGCAACCTATCGGCGGGCCATGAATTACATCTTTCATGAGTTGATCGGCAAGACCGTGGAGATCTACATTGACGACGTGGTGATCAAGTCCTTAAGTCATGTCACCCATCCGGAAGATGTGAAGAAGACCTTGGAATGCACCGGAAGCATGGCACTCGAAGATGAATCCAAACAAGTGTGCATTTGGGGTGTCGACTTGGAGAATTCTTGGGATTTTTGGTCCACGAAGGAGGAATCGAAGTTGGCAAAAAGAGCATGAAGGCCATTGATGAAGTCGTTCCTCCAACCAACCTCAAGGAGTTGCAATCAGCTTGCTCGGCAAGATCAACTTTGTGAGAAGGTTCATCTCAAATTTATCACGAAAGGTGTTGCCGTTCTCTCCGTTGCTAAAACTAAAGAAGGATCGAAGTTCACATGGGGCGACGAACAACAAAAGGCTTTCGAAGAAATCAAGCGATACATGAAGGAGCCGCCGGTCTTTGGTTCCTCCTCGGTGAACAAGCCTTTCAAGTTGTACGTGGCGGCCGATACCCAAACTATTGGATCGGCCCTTATTCAAGAATTCGAAGGGAAGGAGCGGGTAGTAGCCTATCTTAGCCGAAAACTACTTGATCCCGAAACCGGTATTCGGCTATAGAAAGGTTATGTCTTTGCGTATACTACTCGTGTACAAAGTTTCGGCACTACTTGTTGAATGCCGAATGCCTTGTGTACTCGAAGTTTGATGTGATAAAACATATGTTATCTATGCCAATTTTGAATGGTCGGGTTGGCAAATGGATTTTAGCTCTATCGAATTCGAGTTGAAGTTCGAATCGGCAAAAGCCATCAAAGGTCGGTCATTGCCGATTTTATAACCGAACACCGTGACCCTTCGATTGATACGCTTGAAATTACCCCATGGGCTCTATTCTTTGACGGGTCATCATGTGGCAAAGGTGGGGGAGTAGGGATTCTACTAATTTCTCCCCGAGAGGTGAGATGTTCGAATTTGCCATTCCTATACAACCCACCGTCACAAATAACCGAGCGAGTACGAGGCGGCGCTCGAGGGCTTCAATATTTGAGAGAAGCCGGGGCCGTTTCGGTTGAAATTTATGGAGATTCGAGTTGGTCATCAAGCAATTGAACGGCCGGTACGAGTGCGAGAAGCGAGGCGCGAGGAGTTACTACGAGGAATGCGAGAGAAATCTTGAAGGGCTTTCCACTGGTAACCCTACAGCACATTCCTAGAGAGCATAACGAGGAAGCAAACGGTGGCTCGGAGCGCCTCCGGTTATAAAGAGAGTCAAGAAGCATTTCTTTGCGAGAGGTGAGCGCACCGGGGACGGATCTTACGAGAAGATGATTGGAGGAAAGAGATCGTTGAATATTTGAGAGATCCATCCCGAAAAGTCTCTAGGAAGCTCGGGTATAAGGCAATCAAGTTCGTTCTTCCGGATGACAATTTATTCTATAAGTCATTAGATGGAGTCATGCGCTACGATGCACGGGTCCCGAAGAAGCCAAGAACATGATGAGCGAGGTGCACGATGGGATATGTGGAGCGCACCAATCGGCCTATCGCATGAAATGGGTTATTAGGCAGGCTGGATGCTTTTGGCCGACGACATTAGAGGACTGCTTTGAGTATTACAAGGGGTGTCAAGATTGCCAGAGGTTCGGGAATATTCAAAGAGTCCCTGCATCAGCATTAAATCCCATCATCAAGCCGTGGCCATTCAGGGGTTGGGGCATAGACCTGATTGGCCAAATTAATCCACCATCTAGCAAGGGGCACAAGTTCGTGCTTTTGGCTACAGATTACTTCACCAAATGGGTTGAGGCAATCCCACTCAAAAAGGTGACGTCAGAAAACATGATCGAATTCGTTAAGGAACACATCATCTATCGATTTGGGATTCCTCAGACGATTACCAGCGACCAAGGGGCACAATTCGTGTCATTGGAATTCGGAGAGATTTTGCCGAAAGCATGGGAATCAAACTGTTTAATTCTTCTCCATACTATGCCCAAGCTAATGGTCAAGCGAGAGGCTTCTAACAAGATCATGATCAAGCTTATACGAAAGAAGATCGACCGAAGCCGAGGAGATGGCATTCGGTACTCGGTGAAGCGGCTGTGGGCTTACCGAATGGCCCCCCATGGAGCTACAAAGACTTCTCCTTACGAGTTGGTTTACGGGCATCACGCGATCCCTTCGCCCGGGAAATGCAATCGAGTCAAGGAGAGTAGTCTTTGCAAAACGATTTGAGCTCCAAGGATTACGGCGGCCTAATGATGGATGAGTTAGAAGATTTGCATATGATCCGCCTCGGGGCCACGGAGAACATCGAGAAAAACAAGGCTGCGGGTCGCCAAGTGCTATAACAAGAAAGTAAAAGTAAAGCAATTCACGGAGGGCGATCTAGTTTGGAAAGCGCTACGCCGATTGGAACTAAATACGATGAATTCGGCAAATGGTCCCCTAGCGGGAGGGGCCTTTTCGTGTGGTCGGGTGCGTTCTGGTAATGCATACATATTGAGAACTTTGCTAGGAGAGGAGTTTTCCGCCGCAATAAATGGAAGATATCGAAGAAGTATTATCCTAGCATTGAAATCGATCGATGATTATACACATCGACACGAAGCGGCCGGCGCTCGAGGATGAGGCCGCCTTTAGAACAAAAATCCATGAACAAAAGAAAATGGCCGGTGCCCGATGCATTGCCCTTAGCCCAATACTACACTACAAGCTGGTTTCTTGCGGGATTACACATAGCAGCCACGAAGGTCAAGTCCCCTAAGGGAGGGAAGCGAAGGCGTGGAGAAAGAAGCGAAAGTATGATTCAATCTTTTCTTTACTTCTTCGAGTGCTTGCTCCCTCTTCGGTTGTTCCGGGACCACCGTGACGGCGACTTGGAACGCACGAGGATGACCACGATTGGCGGCCTCTACCAAGCTATCCCGGGCCGCCTTCGGGTTGCTTGTACTGTCGAAACATGCGGGGCAAAAGAATCAAGGTTAGGGGCAAGAGATCCGGATGCAAACATGAAGGGGGACGAAGCGTTTACCCCCTACTAGCGCTTCCCGGCGCCATACGACGCTCGCGTTCGGCTTGACGGCGGACGGACATGTCCCCGAGGTCACGCTCCGGGTGCCGAGCACGGCGGCGCGGTCGATGGATGACCTTTTGCTCGGGCGTGGCATCCTCCGCCTCGGGAGAAGAATCGGAGGAGATGTACTCGGGGAACATCTTCGGTTCCGATGATTTCTTCGGGGAAGCAAATCAAGGCCGAAAGAGGCGAGAGGAAAACATGAAGCGCAAGATCAAGCGAGAAGGACAAGGAGCGAGATCAAGAAAGAACTCACTTCCGAATCGTACGCTTCCTTGACGAGCCGCTCCCCGAGGTTGTTTACCCTTGTCCATGGCGTTGGGGTTTTTTCTTCTAGCGACGCGAGAAGAAGAGACGAGAAGTGATGGAGGAGTGTGCGAGTGGATTTGCGAGCACCCCACGGGCTATTTTATTGACCAAGGGGGCGCATTGGGAGTGATGATGCGGCCGGACACACCTTTGTGGGAATACCAAGCGGCGGGGGTTTCCACCAAGTGCGAAGGGTTTCTTTTGAACAGTATTCGCGGATTGCCGAATTGGGATCCTTTGTGGATCTTGCGCCAAGGGACAAGTTGTTTGCGAGCGTTCGGCTACAGACAGTTCCCAGATGCATTCGAAGAGGACAAGTTCACAGATGCAAATGCGAGGGGAAATATCACGGAACAAATGCGAGATTCCAAAAGTTCATCATATATTGCCGACATTTACACATCCCTAGTACAATCTAATCAAAGAGTACGTTCGGCCACGGACCGGGGATGGGTAATTTCGGCAATGGCGCTCGCCGTGGCCGTCGAGGCGCTCCAGGATAAGCTCGATCTCGTCGATATCCTCCGGCGCGCCGCCCTGGAAGCCACGCGGCCTGGTGGAATAGTCGACGTCCGTATGCGTCGCCATCGCAGCCAGGCCCAAGGTGGTGCCCAGACGAACACCATGGACGGCCACCTCGTCAATGCGGCGCTCCACCGCGGCCAGGCGCTCCGCCGGCGTGTCGCCGTGAGCGTTCACCTTCTCCGCCAGCTGCTCTACCAATGCTTTTAACTGGTTGAGCTCAGCATCACGGGCTGCACAAGACAAACAAGAAGGGGTTAGCACCAAAGGCCGGACCCGAATCAAGAATCGAACCATACCATCAATGGCTTCCGGCAGCGGTGTTTCCGGCGGTCCTCCCACTCTAGTTCGGCCACGCCCGCTTTTTTGGAGACGGCCTCCGGCTCAAGACGAGACGCCTCCGGCTCCTCCTTGAAGCGAATAGCGTCTGCTTCCCCCGTACGGCACCGGGGAGTGGCCATCGGACTCGAAGAGTCATCGGGGAGGGGCGATTGGCCGGCGCGCGGGGCGAATTCCACCGAATCAAGGCGAAAGGGGGAGATGATTGTCAAGGAAGATCAAAAGGAAGATCGACAAGGAGAAATTGACGATCATTACCGCCGCGCGCATTAGCGGCTCGCTTCCCTCGGCCTCGTCGGAGGCGCGGCGGCGGTTGAGGCGGCGCACCATTGCGGTTTGGGGATGTGCCTTGTTTGCAAGAAGGCCGAGAGATTGGCAAAGATTCGAGAGCTAGAAGGCACGGTGGAGAGCTAGGGGCACCTACGGCAACATTTATAGGCACGCACAGCGGGTAATTGTGGCTTCGAATCGTGGGCGTGGATCGTGGCGCACGTCCCAATAAAATCGGAAGGCGGAGAGATTTCCTTGACCAACCCGCCGGTGGGTCGTTTGGAGTTCTAGGCTGAAACGCGTGTGGGTCGATGGTTTCGGCTAAAGGAATTCAAGGTGTCGTTCGGCGATTAGCGTTTCACTACCGGATGGGTCGTTCGGCATCACATCTCAAAGTACGCCAAGGAAAGGAAACAAATTGCAAAGGAAATATTACAAGAACGACCGGTCCGGTATACATCAATAAGAACATTCAAGCGTTAAGGAGTTTTGCAAGTGCGTGACGAACATTGGATACTATCAAGTGGGAGTTGTCCAAGATTTCTCGATAGTCCTTTTGGGCATCGGATAAGTCAATAAGCTGCATCGCCTTTGCTTTACTGCGGTGACGACCGATTCTGCCTCCGCTTCGGTCTTTGCTATTAATCCGGGAAGATCGGCTATTTTCTTACGGTCAATTTCCATCTCCGGCCGACGGGCTTTTCAATTCCGCCTCTAGAGCAACCTTTACGGCGACTTTCGGATCGTAAGAAGCTTGCGGAGTCGGCCAAGGTATCCTTATGACTTTTTGCTTGGGATTGTATCCCGTTCATGGCTTTGTTCGGCATCGGTTTTCTCCTTTTCAATGGCCGAACGGGAGCGCAATTTCCTCCAAGTGCGCCTCAAGGGAACATAAAAGGGCTCTAAGTCGTAGACGGACGACGAAAAAGCTACGATGTCATCGGGGAGTTTGCGGCTAATGGGCTCAAACATCTCTTCAAAATGGCGAAGATCGTTGAGCTGATCTGGACGTCTTTTTCTAGCCGGGCCGCAATTTCTTTGAGCTTGAGCAATACCTCGTCGGCAACGGTTGGCTCACTTCTTTCATCACATCGGCAGCCGATGGGCTCTCTGATGGCAAGCTCGATGATGACGGGGCGTGATCCTGAAAACAACACTGCCGAGGTGAGAATGCTAGCATCAAGGTATCAAGATTAAGAGCGGAATCAAGTACCTCATGAATGGTATCTTGAGCGGGAGCAATCGCGGACGGAGGAGGCGTCCCGAGTAGAGCCGAAACGTCCAAGTCGGGGAGATCTTTGGTGCACCGATCGGCGACTCGTGAGTTTACGGGGCCGGGGAAGAATTGGATCTTCCTCTGTTGGGTTGGCCGTTCTTCGCTTGGGCGATGGGCGATGGCATCTGGGAGAACTTGGTGGCTCCGGTTGAGTTGGGGGATTCATCTGCGGAGAGCGTCTTGCTTCCGCGAGAAGGTGATGAAGATGAAACCTCTACTGGGATGGGCAATTCAACCCTGGAAGGGCTCGCCTGTTGAACCACTGGGACATCTACAAGTGGTTCTCCAACAGTTTCTTCTGCAAATGTTCAATTGAAAGGATAAGTGCTAGTGTTCATCCTTGAGAAAGAATAGCAAAAAGTCATACCAGTGAGTGGAGCATTGGCAGGTGCCGATTCCGAAGAATGTTGGGCTCTGGTCTGAAATGCACAATGATATGATCCATCAAGAACAGAGTGACCCAGTAATCGAGAAGGTAAAGGAGTTTACCTCAACCAGTACTTTCTTGACAGTTCTCCTCCTTTTAGCGCTCGGAGGAGGGATCAGATGTAGACCTTGCCTCCTATCAACAGCAAGGCTAGAGAGGCTGGGATCGGTGGTAGCATACTGTCCATCGGTTGGCGCGGGGTTGTAGATTTAAACCCCAATGCTGAAATTGGGCCTTCGGCATTATAAGTTATTACCCCGGCTCGGGGGCGGGGAGCGTGTTCGTGGACGGAAGATGAAGGTCGGGACCATGAATAAAAGAAGGAAAAATCCGATCAAGGGGCTCGGTGTGTTACCTCGAATTCGGCGGGAAAATCGGGCACCGGTTACGCACGGAACACATGAACGGGTTCACCGAAGATGTGGTCGTGGAATTCTTGCCACCATGAGTTGAAGGTAGGGTGAGCTATGATTGCGGGCACAAAAGGACATGTGTAGACGGTGGGACCGCACACATAGTTGAAAACTTCTGCTCGCATTGCATCGATTCTTTGATTTCCTCCCTGGGCTTGAGGAATTCATGCGAAACAATCTTGGGGGCAGCGAGGCCACATCCAAGTTGCACGGCCATTATGTTAGGGTGGTAGTACTCATAAGTACGGCATTACGCCTCCCTCCATTGAACTCGGCCGGTAATATACATGGGCGGATTATGATATTAAAGATTTCCGGGGAATCTCCCATCTTGATGGCTGGGCTCAAAGGAGAACTCAACGGGAAAGGTCGAGTGTCATAGCCTATATAGGGAAGCCAAAGAGGATTGGGGAAGCCTTTGAAGAACAACTCGAAGAGTTGGGTGATGTCTGTCGAACGATAACGATTGAAGCCGCTTCTCCATAGCTTTGGCACCCTCTGGTGACTTGAAGCTCTCCTTCAGGGGGATTGGACCAGGGGAAGAACCTAGAGCTCAAGTCGACGCCTACGATCCGGTGCATGTGAAGGCTGCGGCCAAATACGAACAAACCACCAAGGGCCATTGACGCACGTTATCCTGCGGGCCGGTATACATTTGGGTAAGCGTCGATGAAGCATATGGTATACACCTGCCCAAGAGGAATTTTCCCGGAGGAAGGCGGTTGCCGGCGGCCGGATGGATCGCCATTGCGATATGATTCGAGTGGGTTCATTGGCCTTGCCACGGAAGACAAACCCGCATAACCACATGTTCAAGAAGGCTCTGTATTCAACTTCGCCAAGGGGATTATCTCTCATATGTTTCAAAATATAATTCTTGTAGCCATTCCCCGGCTTTACCCCCGTTTGGCGTGAGGAGTTCTTGAAATTCCAAGGCCGAACAGGACCGGTGATGTCAAGGCCGGTGATCATGTACGTACACATCGGCCAAAGTTGGAGACATTGGGCCATGCCCAAAAAGGAAGGCGTTGACGCCATTAGACCAGAAGTGGCACGCGGCTATCAGAAGATCTTCATTCTTGGGCGTCTCAGCTACAGATAACTCCAAACATTGAGCAATGCGGAGAGTATCCAGATTGGTCAATCCGCTCTTATCCGCAAGAATCCTACGATACCAAGTCTTCCAGCCTGCGATTGGGGGCAAAGGCCAGTTCTTGAACGCATCTTGCCACTGAGGAGGTGGAGATAAAGCTGCCTTAAAAGGGATTCTCTGAGATTCAGCGGCAATAAAATCTCGAGGGTCGGGATTCCCTTCAGGACCAAGATAATAAGATTGCGAATTGGCCTCAATAGGGATCAGAAGAGCAGTAGACGGTTCCTGGGAGAGAGCGGAAGAAGAAAATCTCAGGTAAAATTGAAAACCTAATGCCGAACAAAGGTTTGGAGGGGTGAATTTACACCGAGCAGCTTGGTTCGAGTTGCCATTGGAGATTCGAGCTCGGAACGGAGGAGATCTAGGGTTGGATCCGAACGAAGAATCCGGCGGATTGCGAAGAACGGTGTTGACGAGGTTTGGCTCAAGGATTTGCGGTGGAGTCAATTGTGGAACAAAATTACTTTTATCCCACAATTGAAGGGGCATGTGTTAACACCAAAATTTGGTAAGGAGTATGACATGTGGGACCGATTCGGAAAAGAGTCCGTCCGGTGGAAGGAAAGGTATCTTCGAGAGATTTTCGGCGGAAGGATCCGCGGTCGGCTATCCGCTCCCGGTTCGGCAAAGGAACGAGAGCTGATTTTGCGGGATTGGACGGTGACGTGGCTCGATCGGGGAGAAGCGAATGGATGGACGGGTGATCAAGTTTAGTTAGGCAATGAATCCATTCGCAATTGTAATCGACGGGGGTATAAATATGATCCCTGGATGTATGTAAAACGGACGTTCATTCCTCAATACACACCGGCCTTACGCCAAAACCCTAGAGTCCCTTGTCGTGTCGTCGAGTTCTTCGAGAGGACCAATCGATCCGTCGACCTCCGTGAGTACCGGCAACCTTGTATCATGTCTAGTATCATGCGGTGGATTTAGATCGATGCAAGTAGTCTTGTTACCATGCTTCGTGTCATGCGGTAGATTCAAGCTTGGTTCAAGAGGGTTTCTTGTTAGATCATGAGCCATGCGGTAGGCTAAGATTTAGCTCGAAGCTAGTTATCGGCTCTATTGGATTTTGGCAAGATCCAGTAGATTCATTAAGTTACCCTGTGTTATCATGAGTTTTGCTTTATGTTTTAATTCATGTAATACGCTTTGCCCAATCTAGATGGGTTTGGATCGGCTCTTTTTCTTTTAAGATCCGTGCACGAGTGGGTCTCGTGTTTTGACGCGTGGATCTTGTGCTCTCCGATAGCCGAGACCGAATCGATCTAGGTTGTTACGTGTTGCGGGTTCAAGCTTGCTTTGTTAGTATAAATCTTGAAAGAGCCGGGTATCATGCGGTAGATGCAGGTTTTTGGGCTGCTTTGGAGCTAGTCATCCGGTGGATTAGATTTCCAATTCAGCCTGATAGATTTATTCACGTGGTAATGTTTGTTCCTTCTCCATGGACCCCGAATCGGTTGTTCAGCCGCATTCGGTTATATCTTCACGAGTGGATCACGTGCGTTATTTATGTTTTAAAAGACGTATGCTTCTAGCTTTCCATATTTAGGTTGTATCATGCGGTGGATAGATCTATTTGTGGAAAGTGGTGCGCTCTTTCATGCAAGTTGTATCATGCGGTGGATAGATTTGCTGATGTCGCGCCCGACGGATCTCAAAGTGATTAGACATGCGGTAGACTAACGCTTTGGATCTATGCATGCTTATTTTAATACATGATCATGTTCGTGCTCTACTTTATTTAATGATTAATCTTCATGAGGATCGGTTATGGCTTGGCACATGCATCCATGTTCATTCAAAGATCGATCGTTGTCATGCTTACGTCATCCATTCGGCAATGTTCTTTTTCCCCTTCTTGGTTACCCGAATGGTCGTGGTTCTTTGACAGGTAGCTTCGCATAGCTACATGTCGTCTTGCTTGGCTTCTTAGCCGTAAATATGGAACTGCCTGGTACCACCCGGTAGGTTCCAAATTTTGGTATTTAACCGTTTCATCTTTTGTTAATTTTCAGGAAAAATTGACTGGCACGTCACTTTCTCTCTGCGCGTGCGAAGCTAAGCTTTTCGGCTTGCTGTGTGATTGGCGCTGAGTGCACATTTTGCGTCAACAGGCTAGGGGAACCCTAGTCAACTAGCTCGACCCTCTCCTCTCCTAGATGGTGTCCCTCTCTTCTCTGCTTCTCGGCGGCCGAAGACGAAATCTTCTCTCCGTGGCTCTCGGTCAGGGGACTATAAATAGCCCGATTGGCGGCTAGGGCAAAGGGCGACGGGTTTGGGCCCTAAATGGGCTCGGGCCGACCGGACCGGGCCGGCCGGCCCGGGCCCATTTAGGCCCGGCCCGTGGGCTCCTTTGCCCGAGGTCGGTTCCCCTTGCTTCTCGGATGCTTCCCCCTTCGCATGTAGGTCCATGTCGTCGGTTTCTCTCCGAATTGGACTCAACTCCTTGTCTTGCAAGATTCGAAGACTTTTCCGGTCGGGTCCCCGGAGTCCGTCGTCTTCTCGGATCAAGTCCCCGGCTTCTTGGAGTTAATTTTGCTTCATTGCATGACTTGTTCGGGACTTCAAGGTCTTGTCATGAGGTGCTTGATGAACTTATCCCAAAAGTCTTGCATTCAACACTAAATCCCCGCATAAACATTAAACTCCAAAAACGACATGCACACGTGAACTTGTTATACCACGGGGGTTAGTACCAATGGATAAGGTATAAAACTCATGCCAACACCGAAGGTAAACTCATGGCTAGGTTGACGGATTTTCACCGTCAACATCTCCCCCATGCTTAAACCTTGCTCGTCCTCGAGTAAGCCTTCGATGGATATCATCATTGCTAAACAATGTTTAAACTTTGCACTTGATTACACATGAGAAAACATAATGCTCTCAAAATTTTAATTCATTAAAGTTCCATAATGTACTAGCCTTCATCTCCACGGAGGGTAGATTCTTATTAAGCTTATCCCACAAGTATTAACATGCTCACAAAGTTTTAAATGGATCTCAGAATTTTTGAAATGAAGAATGAGATAAGAAAAGCTAAACCAAATTCACAATTTTAAATCATCTCGTGTATTGCTCATAAACTCTCATCTCACTTGTCTCTCAAGCCTATATATTCTACTCCTTTCCCTCTCATATACATGTGGTAGGCTTTATATGGAGCTTTGGGAAAGTTTAGTCCTAACAAGAATTTATAAATGAGGTGTTGTCAAAACAAGACAAGCTTCTCATGGTCTTACCGAGACTCGTCAAAAAGGTCATTGGAAAATAATGTTAAATCAAGGAGGGGAAAGAGAAAAATACACACACTTTAGATGAGTGGACATGTGCAAATGGCAAAGAGTGATCCCGAGGCACAAAAGAAGTCCTCGTTATCGGATTGCACATGGTTGGAAAAAGAGAATGGATCTTTTTATCTTGAAGCCTTGGATGCACTCTTAGAGAACCGGGGAGTTCACTTTACGCACAAATATATTTTTTTTTTCTTTCTTATATTTCTCATTCTTTTCTTTCTTTCATTCATTCATTTTTTTTCTTTCCTCGTCATATATTCAGTCCATGACTTTCACAACGAAGTTTTGATTTTTTATACCTTGAAAGTCATGAATATCACTGGATTTTTTTTCTTTTTCTTTCATCATTATATATTTTTTTAAAATACTCCCTTTTGAACTCTAAAACTGCACCGTACCTACCTCCTCCCCCATGCTTAGACGTTGCTCGTCCTCGAGCAAAGAGGCGAAAAATAAGGTAGGTACCGGAGATATTTTTCCTTGGAGAGATACTTGAAATCTTCAACGTTGGCACCGTCTTGCGATCTTCCTTGAATTGATGATCCATTCTCAACGATAGGTTGTGGTCAAGGAGGTAATCACAAAAAGATGATATTTGGTTTAAGGGTGGATATCCGGCGAAGTTTGTGAGATCACCGATGCGGGGATACACAATGCACGGATAAAAGGCTAGCAAAAAGATAGATACGCAAAAACGGAATGACCAGCTTCTTAGTCTCGGGCCAGAGAAATCATGGCCTGCAATAACTCACTCAAAAATAAATCTTGTACACTAAGGTCTATGCACTCAAATATATATAAGGCTTTGGATAGGTTGAGCAACACACAAGTGATATTTGTGACAAGGTTAGCAATATTTTTGAGCATAAAAGACATCTTTAATCTATTCATAACTTGAGAGCACATAAAACACTATGGGTCTTTATTTTAATCATAACCTCCGCTGAAAATTAAGCTAGCATTTAAATAAATTCAGATCTGTATTTTTAAGAGAGCACTAGCTTAAACATGCATAAATCAATTACAAAGATGAACAAAGCTGCAATCTTAATCATATATCATCATGGCACGAATTTTGTAACTTTTCCAATGATAAAATCAAGGTGGTGACTTTATTAATGGTGATATCAAGTTGAAATACACACTGAAAATAAACATACATGCTTGCTGAAATTTAAATAAAAAACAGAAAATACTACGCAAACACACATAAGCAAAAGCTGAAAATTACAGAGAAAAAGAAACGAAAAGAAAACAAAAGTTCCTAAATCTTCTAGTCCTCCGCCGGTGGTTGATGTTGGTAGTCTTGATAATAATACCCTTGCTCATAATATGAATGAACGCTTCCTCCGTCGAATTGATTTGGCTCCACAAGGTGAAGGCGTCCAAGTTCAAAGGCAATATTTGCGTTGCCTTCACCGAGTTGGGCTGCGTTGGATTGGATGGCTGCGATGTTTTGAGCATTTCTTGCAGCATACCCTCCAATAATGGCCATGCTTTGTTGTGGTTGGGGATGATGAGCGTAGGACTCCGCGAAGTTAGCGTTGGGCACAACATAATTTTGTGGAGGTACCGGTGCACCACCCCCCCATGCTTGTTGTTGAGACCCTCCGTAATAACTTGGCGGAGGAGGAACCCCGCCGAATGGTTGCACATTGGGTTGTGCTCCACTCGCTTGTGCGGAGGATGTTCCCTCCTCTACGATTCTTCCTCTTTTGTTCTTCCTTGCAGGGACAAGTAGTCCCTCTTCCAACCAATCTTCCCTTCCTTCCGTGAAAAGCCTAAGCCTCTCATTCGGAAGGGGTAGGTTTACAATGGCCAATCGATAACCTCCTCTCTCATCTCCACTAATGTACTTGCCTTGCCGCAAGTACTCAAAACCGAGAGAGGTACCACGCAAAAGGTGAGCGGGGTTTCTTGCGATCCCCGGTCGCAAGGAAAAGGCCAACATGGAGAGGTAACACCCCGAACCAATATTACCCGCCCCCGATGTTGCTTCACAACACCAACGGTTGATCATGAGGTAAGAGGGGTCTATTGGCTGCCTGGCAATTAAAGCCGAGTATAGCCAATTCAACTCCGTGTCGGTCACCTTTGTTTCCCTCATCCTCCCCAATACCCTCTTGCACATCCAAGAGTGAAATATCCGGATAATGGGGTTGCGGATGCAATTGCGTTGTTGATGGGCTTCTCCGGAGATCATGCTCCAAAATTCCGCCAACATGCCGGGAGGCACGTCAACTTTCTCCGGAGCTCCCTTGTGGAATCCAAGCAGCTCCCTTACGTGCTCGTAGGGAACCACTTGCTCGATTCCCTCCAAACGGAATGACAAGCTTTGCACCCCATCATCATCAACGATGGGTGCAATAGTCATCAAAATTTCCAAGGCGTAACCCAAGTGGGTGTCCACCGATATTCCGTTGGAGAACTGAACCCACCCGAGGTGCCCCAACATGTAGTATATGTCGGTGCAAAAACCCAAGGTGTAGAGTGCTTGGTCGTCGAACTCGACGTTTGGCACAAGCCTCTTCTCAAGATTTGCGAGCCTATCCTCCTCCTCCGCCGACAAGATGATGAAGCCGTACGAAGATTGTGTCGGGGTGTAAGGAGGTGGTGCGGTTGAGCGAGTCGATCGTCGTGGTGGCGCGGGTTGCTCCTCCGTGTGCCCACGAGGTTCGGTGAACCTCATGGAAGTGCTTCTCGCAGCCCTCATACCACCAAGGAGGAGAGCGTCGTTCCTCCTCGGTGGTGCCGTGTCCGTCTCCATGCTCCGGGAGACTCGGAAACCGAGTGCCTCCTCGAAGACGTGGTTGATGACGGCTTGGATGACGACGAACTCTTCTTCTTAGAGAAGAGACTTGTGGTCTTCTTCCACATGGTTGCTGCACTCTTTCTTCAACTAAAATTCCGGGTTGCAACCGGTAAACTAGGCACTTAAACTCTTTGCTTCGGATGTGGACTTTGAGTGGATTAAGGATGTGGATTTTTCTTGAGCTATCAAGCTTGGGATGGTTGGCTAAGTCTACGGAGGTTCCGAGCACACAAACTTGAACACACAAACAAGGGAAGGAGAGGGAAGCTTGCCTCGCGAGAAAACGGGCGCCGGGGGCTGCTTTTATAGGGCGGGCCGGCCGGCTCGGGCCGGCCGGCCCGGGGGTCCTCCGGCTCCTCCTCGGCGCGTCTTTCTCCCGCACGATCATTTCGCCTCGCAACTTTCCTGCCCGCGTGCTCCACGAGTTGCACCGCCCAAACGCTCTCGTCCACTCCTTTTCTTGAATTATTGGTCCTCCCACTTGATGCTTCATGCTTTGGGTCATGTCCATGCTCCCTAGCTCCACTTGCTTCACATGCCACCATGAAAATCCTGCAAAGTTGATGCTTGCTGCCCACCATGCTTGTCCTTTGCATGTGGAATTGGTGAAAGTTGATAAAAGGGGATCCAATGGTGCATGCATGATTAATTCAAACTAGTTGCCTCCATTTAGGTGTGTTTAAGGTTAAGCACTCCTCTAATTCGAAATTTAAAATATTTTTCAGAGCCATGCAAGAGCTCAAGCATAATTTTAGAGAAGTTTTTGAACCATTAAAAACAAATGTGAGTCGAAAATATTTTTCGACTACGTCGATTTTGGTCTCACCGGTAAAGTTTGCTTTCATCGGTTGAGAGCGAACGTTTTCCGGCTTGATCGTGGGGGCATAGGTTTAGGTTCTAATTTTGGCTAAATAAGAAAGATTTTGAATAAAACAAAATTAGAATAGGCTTAGAAAAATTCTAATCCTAGAGAAACCAAGGATAAAGATTTTTTTAAAACCCAACCAAAGCTTTGATTTCTAGGTTCACGCGAGTCCTACCACGTGCTGAATTTTTATAACACTTGAATATAAATCGTGGCTCCACTCGTGTGATTTTAGCATGAAAAATAAGCCAACCTCAGCACCATAATGAGGGTGAAAGGTTGAGTTAAGGTTCTGAAAATATTTGGTTGAGGGGTTTCTCGAAAAGAAAAGAATCAAACAAGCACATAGGAGGGTTCATGCAAAGGGTTTATGATAAAGCAAACACTCAATCAAGAATTATGTCTCTAATATTAATCAACCACTTCTAAGTCTAATGTCTTTGCGTAATAAAACTCAAAAACTAAATTATTAAAAATACTCGAAAAACCTGGAATCGGGTTGTCCTCCCGGTAGCTTATTCTTGACTTGACTTGACGAAACGGGTTGCCTCCCGCCTAGCGCTTCGTTTATAGTCTATAGCTAGACTTCTTCACTTGATCACTCCGGATCAACGCTCTTTGCGGGCGTTGCAATCTTGGGTACCCACTTCCGCACCATCTTGGGCGCGGGCTTGACTTCCGGCTTAGTTGGCTTAGTCATTTTTTTGGTCTTCACAGGCGGCTTCTCTTCCTTTGTCTTGACGGATGCAACACCTTCTTTGATTTTCGTTACGTTCATTTTTTCCGGCTCCTTCTTCTTTTTCAGCCCCTTCGTTTGTTTTGGTTCTCCCTTCACTCCAATCATGTTGCATGCCTCAATCCTTGGACGGAACTTGAAGGAACTCCTTTCTCCGTTGATATCGAACATGATCTCCCCCTTGCCAACATCAATAGTAGCTCCCACGGTCTTGAGGAACGGCCTCCCTAGGATGAGCGGCGGCTTCTCCCTCTCCCCCATCTCGAGCACAACGAAGTCGACGGGGATGAAGTGGTGTCCAATCTTCACGGGTACATCTTCAACAATGCCCAAGGGATAGCGAATGGAGTTGTCTCCCAACTCCAAACATATTCCCGTAGGCTCCATAGGTAGGCGTAGCTTCTCGAACACATCCCTCGGCATGACACTCAGACTAGCTCCAAGGTCGCATAACGCCTTCTGGAAGTTGAAAGAACCAACTGAACATGGAATTGTAGGGCACCCGGGGTCTTTTTGCTTCTCTAGCCCATAAGCAATAGCTGCACTACACTCCTCGGACATTTTGACATGATCTACCCCGAGTGTTGCTATCTCATATTTATTTGCAAGTATATCTTTAAAGTAACGAGAATATGTAGGTACTTGTAGGGCATCTAGTAATGGCATGTTGATGCTAAGTCTACGCACAACTTCCACAAACTTCTCAAAGTGGTTGTCAAGTTTACCTCGGAAGTAGCGTGGTTTGAGTTGCGGTATCCTCGTGTCATCCTCCGGCATCTCGAATTCGGGTTCCTCGGTGACGATCCCCGTAACCTTCTCTTTAGCAGCTCCTTCCACCTCGGTGGATGGTTTAAGCTTCCTTGCTCCCGCGGAACGTTCCGGATCTTCGGTCTCCTTCCCCGAACGTGTTTGAATGGCCTTCGCCGATTCGGGACATTTGGGCTGTCCCGGAAGCTTCCCTTCATCATTAGTGAGGCGCCCCGCAAGTTGTCCAACTTGCATCTCGAGCATCTTCATCATGTTGAGCACTTGATGATTGGAACTTCCGACCTCCGTCACTTTGCTATCGATGTTCTCCAACACCTTGTCTATGGTCTTGAACTTGGTGACGGTGTCCTTGTTGATCTTAGCTTGCTCATCCATGAACTCCTTCAATTGTATCCGAAGTGGAACCGCGTTAGGAATAGATGAGCTTGCATTAAATTGAGGCCTACCTTGCCCGTAGCGGAAGTTCGGCAATTCTCCCTTCCTCATGTAGTCGAGCACTTTGGCTTCCTCCGGACAATCTTTGCGGACATGGCCATACTCTCCACATTCTTCGCATGTGGACCTTGCTTCGGCGGCCTTCAAGTCTTGAGCCTCTTTCTTTTCCATCTCCATCTTCTCCAACCTCCTCATGAGCGAGTCGATCTTGCCTTCAAGTATGTCTTCCTTCTCCACTTGCAAGACTCCTTTGACGTTCCCCATGGGTTGAGCCGGATGTAGGCGCCCGGACGACGCCCACGTATCATTATCCGCGACCTTCTTGAATAGCGTGAAAGCTTCCGTCGGTGTAAGCTCGATGATAAATCCTCCCGCTGATGCATCGATGATCGTCCTTGACGCCATGGTGAGTCCTTGATAGAACTTTTGCACGAGGTCTTCTTTCGGGAACTTGTGATGTGGAACCGCCCGGTGTACTCGTTGAAGCGCTCGAATGCCTCCGAGATAGTTTCGTAGGATATTGAACAAAGGTGGCAATCTTATTACGCAAGCTTTGAGTTTTACCCGGTGAGTAGTATTCCTTCATGAAAGCCTTCATCAACGTGTTCCAATTTTGCACCGTCTCCGCCGGTTGAGAGTGGAACCATTGCAAAGCCTTCCCGAGTAGTGAAAACGGAAAAAGCCTTGCCCTCATTTGATCTTGAGTCACCCCATCCATGTTGAAAGTCTGACATAGTTGAATGAATGCTTGGAGGTGAAGGTTCGGATCCTCTTTGCCGGTGAAGGGTGAATGTTGCACCATGCGGATTGTTGAGGTCTTGATCTCGAACGGTCTTCCGATCTCCTCGAGGTTCAAGATTGGTAGGTCGATGATGTCTGGGGTGCATAGCTCCCCAATCTTGCGTTCTTCCGGTGGTTGGTCACCCATTGGTGGAAGTCGATTCTCCCGCGGACTTTGAGGTGGTGAATTCTCCGGAGATTCCTGCGATCCTTTGTCTTCCGACTCCGAATCTACAAAATCCAACTTTTTAGCTTGATGTGCTTCGCGTCTCCTTAGCCTGTAAAGTTTTTCTGGATCATCCACAAAATTATTGGGTTTGTTGGAGAGGTAGCCGTCCATCTCCCGTTAGGGTTAGCAATAAACAAAGTATGCAAAAAAACTAGAAAACAAAACAAATCTATAAAGACTAGAGTTAGACAAACTAGATTAGATGTATTTTGAGGATGATCGAAGCTTAGTAGATGCAAAAATAAAACAAAATCAGTACTGAAAATTACAAAAAAAAAGCAATAAAAATCAAATCTTGATCACTTGTTCCCCGGCAACGGCGCCAGAAAAAGGGGCTTGTTGACGGTTAATAATTGTATCAAAGTTCGTTCGTGACTCGCAAGCGTACAAGTCTCCCGTCGTAGTCAAGGGACCCTTCTTCCCTCGAGTGGTGAACCCAAGGTATCGAATCCGTGGAACAAATGTGTGACGCAAGACTTAATCTATTAAAGCCAAATAACCGCAATCTTCAATAAAGAACCTAATGCATCTAAGTAAAAGACACAAAACGAATCTAATCTACTAAAAACCGGAGAAAACAAAGTAAGATTGGGTAGATAAACCGATCTAGAGGGATCGGGGTAAGCCTTTTGTTGAAGTTCCAAGCAAGAGAAGAAGTAGCAAATCGAATCTTAATAAAAGCCTCTTTAAATCGTGGTTTCCCGTCCAAATCCGAAAACATCCGCCTTTCGAGACCCCCGTTCTGTCACAACGTATCCCTATTCATGCGGGGAGCTTAGGGCGAGTCAAAAGACAAGTCGAGATTCTTACGGAAGATCCGGCGTGTACCTCTAGCCACCGCGGCTACAAGAACACCCTATGTAATCTATCTCGAGAATAGAATTGGAGTAAGCAAAGCCGATCGAAAAACGAAATCTTCGAGGAAACACTTGATCGCTGAGAAAAGATTCAACTTGATAATTCAAGTATAACAATGATACATACACAAGATCACCACCGGGATCCTTCCTTGATCTTGCTTCTAGCTCCGGGAACTCCGACGTGGTCTTCCGTGCAAGGTTCCCACGTCGGCTAGGGGAACCCTAGTCAACTAGCTTGACCCTCTCCTCTCCTAGATGGTGTCCCTCTCTTCTCTGCTTCTCGGCGGCCGAAGACGAAATCTTCTCTCCGTGGCTCTCGGTCAGGGGACTATAAATAGCCCGATTGGCGGCTAGGGCAAAGGGCGACGGGTTTGGGCCCTAAATGGGCCTGGGCCGACCGGACTGGGCCGGCCGGGCTCCTTTGCCCGAGGTCGGTTCCCTTGCTTCCTGGATGCTTCCCCCTTCTGCATGTAGGTCCATGTCGTCGGTTTCTCTCCGAATTGGACTCAACTCCTTGTCTTGCAAGATTCAGCACTTTTCTGGTCAGGTCCCTGGAGTCTGTCGTCTTCTCGGATCAAGTCCCCGGCTTCTTGGAGTTAATTTTGCTTCATTGCATGACTTGTTCAGGACTTCAAGGTCTTGTCATGAGGTGCTTGATGAACTTATCCCAAAAGTCTTGCATTCAACACTAAATCACTGCATAAACATTAAACTCCAAAAACGACATGCACACGTGAACTTGTTATACCACGGGGGTTAGTACCAATGGATAAGGTATAAAACTCATGCCAACACCGAAGGTAAACTCATGGCTAGGTTGACGGATTTTCACCGTCAACATTCCCGCTCAGCTTCGGCAGCTTCGGGTGGTGATTGGTGATGTAGAACCACTTTGACTTCCAATCTTGGTTGGAGTCGATCAGCTTGTACGCGAGGTACTGCTCCGCGACATCCTCGCGCATCTGGATGCCGGCTCCCCCAACTACTCGGGGGTTGTTGGCGCTAGACTGGGGCTTTACTCGGAAAAACTTCCAGAAAAGTACCCAGTGGAGTTTGATCCCCAAGAAGGCTTCGCAGAAGTGAACGAAGCCGGAGGTGTGGAAGATACCGTTGGGGTTGAGGTTGAGGTACTCGATGCCGTAGTACTCCAAGAGCCCCTTGAACAAATCGCTTGCTGGGAGAGACAACCCTCGCTCCGCGAACCACGTGAACATGGGGATCTCGTCTGGATTCTTCTCCATGGGATACGGATCTTCCGCAGCGGCACGCCACATATCGACTTCCTTCTCCCGAAGAAACCCACTGTTGAGGAGCGCCAGCAGATCCTCAGTCTTCGCTTTTGATTTCTTCCACTCCTGGTTGGGATTTGGCCGTGGCGGAGACACCGGCGACGATGTCCCCGCAGCGGATCCGGCGGCTTCCTCGTGGGACCTTTTCTTCCCACCGGCAGTCTTCATGCTCTTCGACGGCGAGGGCTTCATTCTCCAAGTGCACAGGGTTTTCACTCGCATTCACTCGGGGGCTACGGCGGTGGTTTCCGACGGCGACGCGCTTGGATCTACACTCTCCTCTGAGGTGGCAGTGCGCACTGGTGGTGGATTCTAGGCACGATCTGCTCAGAATGGCTGCAAATGCGTGGGGTGAAAAACCCTAATGTTGCACTTCCGTGTTGAAGATTCAGGGTCTCCCCCATGCTTAGCATTTTGCTAGTCATGGAAGAAGAAGACAAAGCACTTCTTATCCATCCTTCAATTTCCTTGTAGTGAGAGTCTTTATCTTGCCTGTAAGACGTTTTAAATAAACATTCTACTCCCAAGGTGACGGTTGGGAGTAGATAGAATCGCCAATAATCCAACAATGTCTCCTAAGATTCTTAACTTGTGGCATAATTAGTTTAATGAGGAATAAAAACCTAATGAGTGTACGTGGTGCAAGGTGTGTATGCACATGATAGGAAAGCATATAAACAACGGCAATGTTTTCACCTAGTTCTAAACACCATGTTTACAATTAGGTTGCCGAATTTCTCCATAGCCACAAAGGTTAATAAATTTAGGGTTAAAACACCATGTCTATCCCTAAATCAATAACTCTTATAGCACAAGACAAATTAAGCGCATTGCAAAGCTTATAAACTAACCAAAGCAACATGAAAACATATGAAAAGCTAGTTAGGTTTATCGAACTTAACGATGATGCTCCGCAATCTTGTTTAAACACCACGTTTACACAAGATCACAAAAGTAAAATACTCATAATGCCTTATGAAGTATTAACATGGAAAAAGAAGCATACATCATTAAGTATATAAAACAACCAAGCCAACTATGTGCAAAACATGTATACACAAAGAAACATCACATTGATAACAAAATGCAATGCATGCAAATAAATATGATCAAGAACATGATGGTGGTTCTAAAAAGGAAAACTGAACTTAGATTAATAACCACAATTTGATCATCATAATATAGTGCCATTCTTTTATTTTCTCTAAGAAAGTAGTAAAAATATAAAGAAACGGTTTGCCTCCCGAAAAGCGCTTCATTTAAAGTCATAAAGCTCGACTTTCTCACATACCTTCTTTTCGTCGCATCGCCATGGCCCTTCATGCAAGAAGAAAAGGTACCAATGCATCTTTAATTTATTCCCATGTTGTGCTTGATCACTTATAGAAGACTTGCCCAAAGCATCCTTTTGTTTCATCGTTATCTCCTTCTTTATCATCCTTCGGTGCTGCCTTCACTCCATGAATTTTTTTTAATGTAAAGAACAGAAAGTATACTCAAGCTCTACTCCATTGCATAGTGCACAAAATTTCCTTTCCAACGAGTCTTCATTTGCCCAAATCGGACTCCGGACAAGAGAGTTACGTCCGTTTTACTTCGGCGATGAAATCTGTCCTGAAATTTCAGAACGTGCAACGCTCAATGTTTTCTCCATAACTCCTTGCACGGGTCTTCAAACTTGTTGGTTCTTGATGCGTTGGAATGGTAACTTGATGGAGGTTATGGATATCTCATTTTTTCCATTTGTACACCTCTGAACAAGCTCTCAAATTTATAAAGACAGCAGCATCCATTGCGAGATTTGGAGAGGTTGATGATTTATCTTGCAACTCTTTAAGCATGACTTCTCTTTTCATTATCCAAGCCTTGTCTACATGGTTAGTGAAAATCGGGCCTTCTTCCGACATGTTCTTCTTTAAGTTCATTAGCTTGACCAAGCGCAAAGCATGATCGAGATTTACAAAACTTATTGTAAACATACGCGTCCATAATTAACACCACATGTGAATTGTAGCAACAAGTCAAGGTGTAAATAAAAGAAGCATATGTTTCATGCATAGCACTTAGATCATCATTAGGCAAAGGTTCTTTAGGTGTGAGATTAATTGGATCAAACATAAATGTTCCTCTTTTTCATTCTCAAGAAAATCTAGCCTATCAACATGATCACTATTGGAACAAGGCATAGACATTAAACTATCATTCATACTATTGGTTGAGCATGAGTATTTAAATTTATCAACATCAATACCGATAATATCTTGAGATTTCAGCGCGTACCTTGGCCTTAGAGACTTTTCAACAAGAGTGATATTTGGTTCATCTAGCGCTGTTGAAGGCAAATCAATCTCAACGAGTGAAGGTGTTTCTTTGTTACCTTTTTGCATCCCTTCCATCTCATCATGTGGAACGTGTAATACATCAACTACATTTGTATTTGTCTGTTCTTTGAAGTCTTCATTGTCATCCCAATCTTCGTCTTCAAAGTCTTATATGTTGCTTTCTTTATCTTCCATGTACCACATGTCGTCAAGATCGCTCATTGTTGATTCACTCTTTCCATCATCCTTGAGTACTTCCATGTCTTGATTTGCTAGTGTGTAGGCTTCAATAGCACACAAGCTATCACCTTGTGGGGAGGGGCCTTCTTGGAGTACTTGATCTATGTCAACCCCTTCCCATTCATCTTCTAGCTTGAGTCCTATCTCCTCCCATTTATCCTTTAAGTCACTAGGCTCATCACGGTTGTACTCTTCTCTTCCTTTATTGCAAATCTTTGAGTTGTCAAACCGGTCGATCCATCCTTCATCTCCTTCTTTCTTTCTTCTTCAAACATCTTTTGGATCGACTCTCCACTCATCTCTTGATCAAATATATCTTCAACTAGTTTGGCAACGTGTCGGCATTCCTCCTTCCTTCGGTAGTTGATTAGTGGGGCGAAATCTACTTGAACACAACCGGATTGCTTGAACTCCGCCAATGGTCTAGCATTCCACATACTTCGGCCTACATTCATGTTAGTTTCAACATTTTTAACATCCGAAATGACTTCTCTTACCTTGGGAAGTGGATCTTCAATTTCTTGTATGGTCAGTTCATCTTCCTTGACCTCCGGTTCATCTTTTTCAGAAATTTCAGCAAGCACCTTGGGCTTGCTTTTGTCATTTTGCTCCTCTCGACAACGTCTTTGCCAATCCCATTGCATTCTTTGTCCATTGCTTATCCTTTGTAAGATTTGTGTGGCTTCACTAATTGTTTTATCCATTATATCACCGCCTGCACACATGCTTACAAAATGAGACGAGTTAGGGGTTAGTGAAAAATAAAAGGTATGCAACATCAAGTCACCGGAAAATCCCAAGTTCGGGCCTCACTCAAGTAGTTCATTAAAACGGTCCCATGCTTCATCAATTCCTTCATCCTCTCCTTGCTTGAAAGTGAGCACTTGCCTCCTTAAGTCTTGGACCTTGCTTATGGAAAAGAACTTCAAAAGAAACTTCTTCACTAGCTCATCCCAATTTCCTTTTGCTTCAACGGACGCAAGTGTGTACCATCTTCGCGCTTCATCTTCGAGAGAACGGAAAAAGATTCCACTTGAACCAAGCGGTCGGAACTCCTTTTTGTTGCACCGTGTTGCATATCATCATGAATTCCTTAATGTGTCTATATGGGTTGTCATCCTCCAATCCTCTAAATGGTTTTGTCGCCACTAACTTGATGATTCCAGGCTTCACTTCATAGTGGGTTGTAGCAAGCGTCAAATCGGATTTTTGCATCTCAATGTCTTCTTTTGACGGCATTGCTAGCTCCCTTAGCGACTTCTCTTCGTCTTCCAATGGTAAGGTGAACAAATCCATCTAGGCACAAAAAAAGTAGAAAGAAAAACAAAAAAGGATTTTTTCTCTAGAAAGTAAGGGTTAGATGCTAGTAATCAACAAAATTAATACTAGATTAAACGTAGCAAACTGGCTTGCTCCCCGGCAACGGCGCCAGAAAAAGGGGCTTGTTGACGGATAAAACTCGTATCCACCTACGATCCGCAAGCATACGGACCTACACCTTTTTCACCACAGGATTCCCAAGGTTCTTGTCAATCCGCGGAGCAAGGGGATTGCTAGCGCTTAACTAAGTACTAATCTAGTTGAATGGAAAACCTTTAAAAGAGTATTAATCTAAAGGTAAAACAATCTAACCTAAGTTAATCTAAGTTAAGTTGATCAAACAAATATAGGGTTAAACTAGATGGTAAAGGGTGAACACAAGAGAGTGATTAAGAAAGATAAGCGTTCCCTCGCTAGGATCTAGAATAATAAGGATATGCATCTAATACATGAGAGTGGTAAACCAATCTACCGGGGGTTGTGACCACGGTTTCGCCCTTTCCCTCCTCTCGTACTGTCACTACGATAAGGTATTCGTGACTAGACCTATGATGGACACGGTATGTTGATGGAATCTATGGGAGTAGCGGATATCATACGCCTGAAAAACATGGTAGCTAACCTTAATCATCAAAGCATCATCAACATGAAAGCAATAGATTGAAACCACGAATCGAGTAGCGATCACATAGCATGAATCCATCTAACCCTAGGGATGAACGGAGACATTACCCCATCATCTTACACGGATTGAAGCACATAGGGGTGATGGAGACTCCGGAGAACGTCGTCGATGAAGATGGCGGTGATGAAGCTTGGGAACACCCCTAGGCCAGCGGCTTGGAGTCTCCTCTTGCTTCCTTCTCTCCGCCGGCGTTGATCGTTGTGACGAGCTCATCTAACTCTCTCCCTCATCTTGCAGAGGCGGTTTTCTGGTGAATGGCGTCGGTAGGATGATTTGTTCGATGTGGCGGCCGACGGCGGCAGAGGCAATAAATAGACAAACAACTAGGGCAAAGGGGGCACCGAACCGACCCCGGAGTGGGCTGGGCCGATCGGCCCAGGCCGACCGGCCCAGGCCCATTTTGGCCCGGTTCGGCCTCGGTTGCTTCTCGCGTGATCCCTTATTTGTGTGCACTTGCTTGTGGGCCTTTGACGTTGTTTCCTTCACAGTTAAGTCTTGAATCCTTGCTATGCAAGCTTCGCTATTTTCTGGTTGGGTCCCTGAAGACTTGCACGTTGACGCTTCGGTCCTCGGGTCATTTGGAGTCATGTTCACCGCGTGTCTTGACTCTTGTCGGGCTTCATGATCTTCTTCCAAAGTGCTTGGTGAACTTATCCCGAAAGTCTCCTCTTTAGCGTAGATTACCTACGTAAACAACAAACTTCAAAATCGACATGCAAGTGTGAACTTGTTACATCATTAGTATGCCTAGTGGCGGGTTAGTTGCAAATCATAATCGAAACCAATGTATAACAAGTACTCTAGGTTGACGAAAATTCACCGTCAACACTTAGCCCATGGGAAAAAGTTGGCCCAGTAAATCATCGCGAGAAACTCCAGAAAAATAAAAGGAAAACTATTTACAAAAATCCATACCTTGTTTTTCGTCCTAGGCTGGATGTTCGGGCTCTTCTTTCATGGTGAAGACATCAATATGGTGAAGGGGCACAACGTCAGGTTCGTACTAAACCTTAAGTCGTTGACCATTCACCATGAATTGATCACCTTTCACATCCATAATGGTTACTGTTAACACCAAAATTTAGTAAGGAGCCTGACTTGTGGGCCCAGCTCGGTGAGGAGTCCGTCTGGAGGAAGGAAAGAATTTTTCAGATGTATTCGGCAAAGAAGTCTGCGGTCGGCTATCTGCTCCCGTTCGGCAAAGGAACAGTAGAGCTGATTTTGCGGGATTGGACGGTGACATGGCTCAAGCAGGAAGGACGAATGGATGGATAGGCAATCAAGCTTAGAGATAAGTTAGGCAACGAATCCATTCGAGATTGTACTTAGCAGGGTATAAATATGAGCCCTGAATGTATGTAATGCACACAATCATTCTTCAATACAAACCGGCCTTACGCCAAACCCTAGAGTCCTTTTGTCGTGTCGTCGAGTTCTTCGAGAGGGTTCATCGATCCGTCGACCTCCGTGAGTACCGGAAACCTTGTATCATGTCTAGTATCATGCGGTGGATTTAGATCTGATGCAAGTAGTCTTGTTACCATGCTTCGTGTCATGCGGTAGATTCAAGCTTGGTTCAAGAGGGTTTCTTGTTAGGTCATGAGCCATGCGGTGGGCTAAGATCTAGCTTGAAGCTAGTTATCGGCTCTATTGGATTTTGGCAAGATCCAATAGATTCATTAAGTTACCCTGTGTTGCTTTGAGTTTTTACTTTATGTTTAGATTCATGTAACACCTTTTGCCCAATCTAGATGGGTTTGGATCGGCTTTATCCCTATTGTGATCCTTGTACGAGTAGATTTCATGTTTTAACGTGTGGATCTTGTGCTTTCGACAGCCGAAACCGAATCGATCTAGGTTGCTACGTGTTGCGGGTTCAAGCTTGCCAATGTTGGTATAAATCTTGAAAGAACTGAGTATCATGCGGTAGATGCAGGTTTTTGGGTTGCTTTGGAGCTAGTCATCCGGTGGATTAGATTTCGAATCAATCTGATAGATTTATTCGCTTGGTAATGTTCGTTCCTTCTTCATGGACCCCGAATCGGCTATTCAGCCGCATTCGGTTATGTTTCTTCATGAGTAGAACACGTGCGTAATTTATGCTTTAAATAACATGTGCTTTTAGCTTTCCATATTTAGATTGTATCATGTGGTGGATAGATCTATTTGTGGAAAGTGGTACGATTTTCATGCAAGTTGTATCATGCGGTGGATAGATTTGTTTTGGCATCGTACCCGACGGATTCTTAAGTACCTAGACATGCGGTAGACTAGTGCTTTGGATCTATGCATGCTTATTTATTACATGCTTATGTTCGTGCTTTACTTTATTCATTTATTTAATGTTAGTTATCATGGGGATCGGTCATGGCCTTGTGCGCATGCATCTTTGCTCAAACAAAGACCGATTACTGTCGTGCTTACGTCATCCGTTCGGCAGTGTTACTTTTCCTTTTATAAGTTCCCGAATGGTTTCAGTTTATTGGCAGATAGCTTTTTATAGCTATATGTCATCCCATTTGGCTTCTTAGCCGTAAATATGGAACTGTCTGGTACCACCCGGCAAGTTCCAAGCTTTGGTATGTAACTGCTTTATCTTTTGTTAATTTTCAGGAAAAATTGACTGGCACGTCTCGTGACTCTTTGCGCGTGTGAAGCCAGCTTTGTTCGGCTTGCTGTGTGTTTGGCGCTGGGTGCACGTTTTGCGTTGAGGAACCAAGTTGAGAAGTACCTTGGTTCGTGTGTGATGAGTGATTGACCGGATGGTTTGAAGCTTTGTGTGTGTAGTGTTGAGTTGTGTTGTGTGTGTTTTATTTTGTGTATTTACCTTATTGTTTATGTGGTGTGTTGTCAATGCACTCGTGAGGAGTGGTTGACAACGTTGTGTGGACTGACTCTTGGCCTAGTATTGCGGGTGTTGGTTGCGGCTTGGTTTGCGTTGGTGCGGGTGAAGAACAAGCGCGAAAGGTCTTAGCCTTGCGGGGCCTCCGAGGAGTGGAGAGACAAGTAGGCTTGGTTCGAGGGACCGGTGGCCGACGGGATCAAGTGCGAGCCGCATGGTGCAAGAAGAGCAAGACGAAGTCGTGGACATGGAGCCGGTGCATCGGTGGTGGCCAAGTCAAGGAACGAGGCAAGACTGAGTAGACCGTCCGGGCGCCGGAGGTGAAAGGCTTGGCGGGCTCGACGCTTGGCGTGGTGAGGCCGGGCCGTGTACGCGGGGTTTGTTGGTTTGGCCACAAAACCATCGGAGGAGGGTTTCTCGGTTTGGGCCTCAAAACCGAGCCCGAGGGCCTGGCGTGACGGAGACGGTATCCGGGTGTGTCGGGAAGCTTCGAGGCGGGCCACACGCGGCATGATCTAGGTGCTTGCGTCGGGAGGATGTGAAGGCCTGATGGATGCGCGGCCGTCCGATGGTGAACTTCATGTGTTGACCAAAACGCCCCTGTGAGGGCTTGTGTTGTACTCCTAGTGTAGGGGCACTTCGGTCTTTTCCGGAGGGCCTATATATAGGAGGAGGGGGCTGAATTTTCAGCCAACTCTTGGGCTAGAGGCATCTGTACTCTTTCATTTTTGGAGTGCTTTGGGAGAGAGGGAGAGAGGGGAGAGTGGCTCTTTGATTGGAGCTTTTTGCCATCTTAGATTTGGTTTCTAGGAGTGGCTTGTAATCGATTGGACAAGATATTCATAGTCATTTCATCCTCTAAATCTTGTGCCAATCTTTCTATTCCCGAATTTCTTTTATTGCTTTTTCGGAGCTCTTTTTGTGCTATTTTCGTGCTTGTTTTTGGTGCCTTTGTTCTTGGTGTGATTCCGCGGATTTGAGTGGGTTTCTCCCCGGATTTCTTTGAGGGAAACATGGATGGATGTCTAGTGCATCTTTGTGATTGATCTTGTGCCCTCAAACGCCGGAAACCACTTCGATTCAAGGATTTTCGTTCGGTGCTCTAGCTTTTGGTGGTGTTCAAAGGATCCGCGATTCCCGATGATTTAGGGAGTTAGGAGACAAAATTTTTGGGGTATAGCATCCTTGGTTGACGCTTTACATGTCCTCAAACTCTTGTCTCAACAGCTTCTATCGTTAGGGAGATCCGGTGATGGATTGGGAGTGTTGACTTTCGGGGTCGAGCGGTTTTCGGTTACGTTCGTGCACGGCGGACGGTCCGCGAGGGCCGGGCGGACGGTCCGCGTGTACGGTGTTCTTCGCGTGTTCTTCGTGTTCTTGCTCGGCTTTGCTTTCGATCCGATTTTGTTTTGGTTTTTCGTTGCGGCCGGTTTGCGGACGGTCGGGCTTCAGTAGCGGACGGTCCGTGGCCCGCGCGGACGGTCCGCCCGGTCTTTGCGGACGGTCCGTTTTTCTCGGGTCGGTTCTGGTGGTTCTGTTCGCTTTAACGGACGGTCCGCGGCTCGGGCGGACGGTCCGCGGCAAGGGTGCGGACGGTCCGCGGTACCTCGCCGGACGGTCCGTGCGGCCATCGCGGACAGTCCGCCCTGCCCGGCCGGACGGTTTGCCAGAGCCTGGCTGCTTTGCTCTTTGGTTCGATTCCTCCCTCCTTCATTCGTGCTTCCGCGTGTGCTTCAAGGACTCGTTGTTTTGGCGATTGGTGTGTGATTCGTTCCAACGCTTGTGGGTGACCGAGTTTTGACTAGGGTATAGGCCGGGTTCTTTGAGAAGAATTTTTACCGGCTCCTATTCACTCCCCCCCCTCTCTAGTCGCCATCCGATCCTTCATGCGTCAACACACTTTTTGGCACGCCTGGTGGGACACAGCCGAAGGCATCAAGATGCCTGAAATCGCGGACATCATGGATGTCAACATTGAGGATCTCTCTCCCGAACAGCGGCAGCAACTCCAGGACGTCGTGAACCAATTCCAGCAGAAGTGTCTGCTGTCTTTCAAAAAGAACAGGAGTGGCGTCCCCTACCTGAAGAACGACATGCCCAGGGTATTGCTGCCAGGGGAGAGCGACGCCACAACCCAGCAGGAGAAAGAGGAATACCTGCAGGCGTTCCAGGATGCTGCGGATCTCGTTTTGAGCAAACATCACAAAGCCTTTCTTGGTGCGTTTCAGCAAATGATGGTGGCTGTCTTTGGCCCAGGCATGGAGCAGGCATTCAGCAAGGCACCCGTCCAAGGGGGCACTGTGGAGCTGGGCGAATCAAGCTCTCAACCGCCACTACGGAGCCAGCCAATGCAGCCTCCTCCTCAGAGCGCTGGAAGTCAAGCTTTCCAGCCTCCTCCGCAGGGCGCTGGGGGACAGCCAGTTCAGCCTCCACTGCAGGCCTCAGGGGGACAGCCAATCCAGCCACCACCGCGGGCGGCACGGGTCAACACCGTGCAACGGCCGAATCCGTACCAGCCCACGTACGGAGATTTAGCATTCGGCTCGCCTGGGGCCCCGTTCGCTTCCGGTCACAGAATTGCTCCGGCGAACAACTGGCTGCAGAGAAACCTATACGGAGGAGGCTATCACGAGGTGGGAAACTATGGAGCCATTGACGCTTTCCCGCATCCAGGTTACGCGCCAGCTGCAGGCGCACAGGAAGACGACGCCCTGGCACGGAAGATGGCCGAGTTGATGCAAAATCAGTTCGGCCTCAAGCCAAAAATGCAGGGACCTGCCTACAAGCCGCCGTTCCCAGAGTGGTACTTCAACGTGCTCCTCCAGCCGAGGGTGAAACCTCCAACGGAGTTCACGAAATTTTCCGGGCAAGACGACACAAGCACAGTGGAGCACATTGCTCGTTAACTGATGCAGCTCGGAGAATGTTCAGCTGAGGAGACGTTCAGGGTCAGATACTTCCCTGCATCGCTGACAGGCCCGGCGTTCCAGTGGTTCTCGTCCCTACCCCCTGAGTCAGTTAGCAGATGGAGGGACCTGGAACGGAAATTCCACGCACATTATTTCAGTGGCAGTTCGGAGAAGAAGCTGATCGATCTTGCCACCGTGAAACAGAGGCACAGCGAGACGCCATTGGAATTTCTCAGGAGATTTAGGGAAGTGAAAGGCATGTGCTTCTCGCTCAACTTGCCAGACGACCAGCTGGCTGACATGGCCGTCGCCGGGATGTTGCCGGCCGTACGTGAGAAACTGTTTGGGATGGAGTTTGAAAACCTGGGCCAGCTGTCTCAGAAGCTATCGTTGATGAGCAACCAGGCGTATGGCTTCAAGAAGGATGCCAGGTTTGGCAAGCAGCATGATGTGGCGGAGATCTACAACCAGTTCCTAGACAAGGCCGATCTGATCGAGGATTCTGATGATGAACTGGATGTGGCCGCAGCCGAAATCATGTGGGGGAAAGAGCCTTTGACGATGAATCAGCGTTGGGTCAAACAGACCAAGGGCACTTACGATTTCGATATCACGAAGGCTGACAAGCTGTTTGAGCTCTTAGTGAAGGAAGGCCGAATCAGACTGCCTGAAGGGCATGCCATGCTTCGGCCCGATGGAGTCAAGGGGAAACGTTATTGTGGCTTCCACGACAGGGATTCGCACTCCATCAATGATTGCAGGGTTTTCAGGATGAGGATCCAGAAAGCCATCCAGGAGGGCCACCTCAAGTTCGACAACAAGATGAAGCTGGATGGTCACCCCTTCCCTCAGAACATGGTGGGTTTCTCTGTTAACATGGTGACGACTGAGGAGAAGGGAAAGGTCAAAGTCTTGACCTCAGCCAGGGCTAGACAAGATGGAACAGTGGACCCGGAGCGTCAGGTGGCTCTGGAATAGGTACACGGTGAGGCCCCCCTGCAATGTCAAGAGCCACATCGAAATCGGGGAGTCGTCCAGAGCCAATCCCAGGGTGACCACGCGCATCCTCCTCAACAAGTGGCAGCGCCAGATGGAGAAAGAGCGTTACCAGAAGCGCAGATATGAGGAGGAGAAGCGCAGAGCTGAAGAAGAGGCACACAGAAGGGACCTGGAGCAATACACGCGCGAGCAGGAGCGCGCGCACTGGGGATGTGCGTTCTTCAGGCACTGTTGGAACGAGGGTTTGAAGCTGCCCACGCTGAGGAACTGCCCTGAGTGCAGTGACAGGTATGCTGAGTACAGGCAGGAAACTGCCAATCGCCGATCCGTCCACGAGAGAATTGGGAGGATCCACCCTAACGGGGATCGGCGCCAAAAAATTGAAGTCATTGATCACCCCAGGAAGCGGCAAGCTGATCTAAGGTGGGCTGATCAAGAGGAGGACGAGGACGAGCACATCTGGCAGAAGGGGCAATGGTGCCCTCCCGGCCTAAGGAGAAGCCAGAAGAGGCGGGTCCAACGCTTGAGGAACCGTGAGCTGAGGCAGGTTGGGATCCAGACAAGGCAGGTGTGGCGCCCAAAAGATCAACCTGAAGGGTCAAAGCGTTCGGCCCCAACATACATGGTATACTTTCTGCCGAACGAATTCATGGCTCCCGCTAATCAGGTTGTGCAGGAGGAAGCGTCCCTAGATGATGAGTAGACCGAGGGGATGATGGCACAGCTGGTGCTAGCCAAGCAGGCCATCTTCGACAAACCGGCCAAAAATCGACACATGAGGCCGTTGTACTTAAGGGATACGTCAATGGCAAGCCATTGACCAAGATGTTCGTCGACGGTGGAGCGGCAGTCAACGTAATGCCGTACACCACCTTCAGGAAACTTGGCATGGGCCCGAGCGATCTGACGCCTACAAGCATAATACTGAATGATTTCGCGGAAATCCTTCGGATACCAAGGGATGCGCTCACGTGGATCCGATGATTGGGTCCAAGACGCGCTCACGACCTTCTTTGTGATCGAAGGTAAAGGAGCCTACAGCCTACTGCTCGGGCGGGACTGGATTCATGCCAATTGCTGTGTCCCATCCACCATGCATCAACAGCTTATCCAGTGGGTGGATGATGATATTGAGGTCGTCCAAGCAGATGACTCCGTGAGTGTTGCTAACATGGAACCAGCTTTCTGGGAATACCAAGGCATTCATTGCTTCTCAGGGAAAGACTGGGGAGAAGGTCCTGTTGAACCTGTCAGCAGTGATCAACAGCCGATTCAAGCATTCGGCTCTTATAGTAATTTTTAATGGAGAACCCCGTAGATGGCACTGATGGCAAGTTGGGGCGAGGATTTATGTCGGCTGACAAATTAGAAGAATTGACATCGGGAGCGGTGATAAGCCAAGGCCGACGTTCATCAGCGCAAACTTGCAGCCAGACTTCAGGGAGGGTTTAATCAAGCTGCTCAAGGAATACAAAGATTGCTTCGCCTGGGACTATTCGGAGATGCCTGGATTGGACCATTCTATCGTGGAGCATCGGTTGCCAATCAAATCTGGTTTCAAACCATATAAGCAACCACCCCGGAAAATCTACAAGGATGAAGTATTGGCCGATGTGAAGAAGGAAATTGAAAGATTACTTGATGCAAACTTCGTTTGGCCATGCAGATATGCGGAGTGGATTTCTAACATTGTCCCTGTCTACAAGAAGAATGGAAAAATGAGGGTCCGCATAGATTTCGGGGATACGAACGAGCTACTCCGATGGATGGTTACCCCATGCCTATTGCCGATTTGTTGATTGACGCCGCGGCTGGACACAAAGTGATCAGTTTCATGGATGGCAATGCGGGATACAACCAAATCTTCATGGAAATAGAAGACATATCAAAGACGGCCTTCAGATGTCCTGGTCATATAGGCCTGTTTGAATGGATAGTCATGACGTTTGGGCTAAAAAATGCCGGTGCAACTTATCAACGAGCCATGAATTATATTTTTACGAGTTGATCGGCAAAGTTGTGGAAATCTACATTGATGATGTGGTAATCAAGTCTCTTAGTCATGACACGCATTTGGAAGATGTGAAGAGGACCTTGGAGTGCACCCGGAAGCATGGTTTAAAGATGAATCCAAACAAGTGCGCTTTTGGGATATCAGCTGGAGAATTCTTGGGGTTTTTAGTCCACGAGGGAGTAATTGAAGTTGGCAAGAAGAGCATGAAGGCCATTGATGAAGTTGTTCCTCCAACTAATCTCAAGGAATTGCAATCACTGCTCGGTAAAATTAATTTCGTAAGGAGATTCATTTCAAATTTGTCACAGAAGGTTTTGCCATTCTCTCCATTGCTGAAGATGAAGAAAGATCAAAAGTTCACATGGGGCGACGAACAACAGAAGGTTTTCGATGAAATCAAGCAGTACATGAAGGAGCCACCAGTGTTGGTCCCTCCTCAGCTGGATAAGCCTTTCAAGTTGTACGTGGCGGCCGATACCCAAACCATTGGATCGGCCCTTATTCAAGAATTCGAAGGGAAGGAGCGGGTAGTAGCATATCTTAGCCAAAATTACTTGATCCTGAGACCAGGTATTCGGCTGTAGAGAAGCTGTGTCTGTGCGTATACTACTCGTGTACAAAGTTTCGGCACTACTTGTTGAATGCCGAATGCACTGTGTATTCCAAGTTTGATGTTATAAAACATATGTTATCAATGCCAATTTTGAACGGAAGGATTGGCAAGTGGATTCTGGCTTTATCAGAGTTCGAGTTGAAGTTCGAATCGGCAAAAGCCATCAAAGGACAGATCATTGCCAATTTTATAACTTAACATCGCGATCCGTCAATTGATTTGCTTGAAATTACCCCCTGGGCTTTATTTTTTGATGGATCATCATGTGGTAAAGGTGGGGGAGTAGGGATTCTACTAATTTCGCCTAGAGGTGAGATGTTTGAATTTGCCATCCCTATACAGCCCACTGTTAAAAACAACCAGGCCGAGTACGAGGCACTGCTTCGAGGGCTTCAATATTTGAGAGAAGCTGGGGCCGTTTCAGTTGAAGTTTATGGAGATTCAGAGCTAGTGATCAAGAATTGAACGGCCAATACGAGTGCAAAAGTGAAGCGCTGAGGAGTTACTACGAAGAATGCAGGGAAATCTTGAAGAGCTTCCCGTTGGTGACTCTACAGCATATTCCTAGGGAACATAATGAAGAAGCAAACAGGTTGGCTCAAAGTGCCTCTGGTTACAAAGAGAGTCAAGAAGCGTTTGCTGCAGAGATATGTGCACTGGGGACGGATCTCGCAGAAGATGATTGGAGAAAAGAGATCGTTGATTACTTGAGGGATCCATCCCGAAAAGTCTCTAGGAAGCTCAGGTACAAGGCCATAAAATTCGTTCTTCTGGATGATAATTTGTTCTATAAATCACTAGATGGGGTGTTATTACGATGCCTGGGTCCAGAAGAAGCTAAGAACATGATGAGTGAAGTGCACGATAGGATATGTGGAGCACACCAATCGGCCTACCGTATGAAATGGGTTATTAGACAAGTTGGGTGCTTTTGGCCGACGATATTAGAGGATTGCTTTGAATATTACAAGGGATGTCAGGATTGCCAGAGGTTTAGAAATATTCAAAGGGTCCCCGCGTCAGCATTGAATCCCATCATCAAGCCATGGCCATTCAGGGGCTGGGGTATAGACTTGATTGGCCAAATTAATCCACCATCTAGTAAGGGGCATAAGTTCGTGCTTTTGGCTACGGATTATTTTACTAAATGGGTTGAGGCGATCCCACTGAAGAAGGTGACATCAGAAAACATGGTTGAATTTGTCAAGGAGCACATCATCTACCGGTTTGGAATCCCTCAGACAATTACCACTGATCAAGGGGCACAATTCGTGTCACTGGAGTTCAGAGAGTTTGCCGAAAGCATGGGGATCAAATTGTTTAACTCTTCTCCTTATTATGCCCAAGCTAATGGTCAAGCAGAGGCTTCTAACAAGATCATGATCAAGCTGATACAAAAGAAGATCGACCGAAAGCCAAGAAGGTGGCATTCGGTACTCGGTGAGGCAACGTGGGCTTACCGAATGGCCCCCCATGGAGCTACAAAAACTTCTCCTTATGAATTGGTTTATGGGCACCACACGGTTCTACCTTGGGAGATGCAATCAGATTCAAGGAGAGTGGTGTTACAGAAAGATTTGAGCTCCAAAGATTACAGTGGCCTAATGATGGATGAGCTAGAAGATTTACATATGATCCGTCTTAGAGCTTTGGAAAACATCGAGAAAAACAAGCTGCGGGTGGCCAAGTACTATAACAAGAAAGTAAAAGTCAGGCAATTCGCAGAAGGAGACTTGGTTTGGAAAGCGCTATTGCCGATTGGAACTAAATACAGCGAATTCGGCAAATGGTCCCCTAATTGGGAAGGGCCTTTTCGTGTGGTCAGATGCGTCCCTGGTAATGCATACATATTAAAAACTTTGCTAGGAGAAGAATTTTCCGCCGCGATAAATGGAAGATATCTGAAGAAATATTATCCCAGCATTGAAATTGATCGGTGATCACCAGCAGCAAGATTACGCACATCTGACACAGAAGCAGCCGGCGCTCGAGAATGAGGCCATCTTCAGAACAAAATTTCACAAACAGAAGGAATGGCCAGTGCCTAGATGCATTGCCCTTAGCACAAAAACTACATTACAACTGCTTCTTGCAGGTTCACATCCAACAACCCTGGTGATCAGGACCTCAAGGAGGTGGGAAGCAGAAGGCGTGGAGGAAGAAGCGAAAGTATGATTCAATCTTTTCTTTGCTTCTTCTTCGACTGCTCCCTCTTCAGTTGTTCCAGGACCACCGTGACGGCGACTTGGAATGCGTGGGGGTGACCATGGTTGGCGGCTTCCACCAAGCTGTCCCGGTCGCTTTCGGGTTGTTGTACTGTCGGAGACATCTAAAACGAGAGGAGTCGATGTTAGGGGCAAGAAATCCAAATGCGGGCACAAAGCCAAGAAGAAGTCAGAAGCATTTACCCCCTACTAGTGCCTCCAGAGCCATGCGGCGCTCGCGTTCGGCTTGGCAACGAGCGGTGATGTCCCTGAGGCCATGCTCCAGGTGCCGAACGCGACGGCGCAGTTGATGGCTGGTCCTCTGTTCAGGCGTGGCATCCTCCGCTTCGAGGGAAGAACCGGAGGAGATGTACTCAGGCACATCTTCGATCCCGTTGATCTTATCGGGAAGCAAGTCAAGGCTGAAAAAGGAAAAGAATAGGAGGTAAAGCGCCAGATCATGCGGGAAACATGAAGTAAATCAAGAGAAAACTCACCTTCAAATCGTGCGTTTCATTGGAGGGCTGCTCTCCTGGGGTTGCTTGCCCTTGTCCATGGCCTTGGGGTTTTTTCCTCTGGAGACGGGGGAGGAGATGAGAAATGATGGATGAGTGTGCGAGTGGATTTGCAGAGCATCTCAGCACGCTATTTTATTGACCGAAGGGGTGCATTGGGAGTGATGACTGGCCAGTACACACTGTTGGAATACCAAACGGCAGGGTTTTCTCCCGGATGCGAAGGGTTTTTGCTTGAACAGTGCTTACGGATTGCCGATTCAGAGATCTTCTGCGGATTTTGCGCCAAGGGGGCATCTGTTCTGACGTATTCGGCTCTAGACAGTTCCCAGATACGTTTAAGGAAAAAGATCCACAGGTGCAAATGTAAAGAAGATCATCACAGAGCGAGCACAAAATTCAAAAGTTCTTATTTATTGCCGACGATCAAACATCCCTAATACAATCTAGTCGAAAAGCCTGTTCAATACAGATTGGGGATGAGTGATTTCGGCAATGGTGTCGCCGTGGCCATCAAGGCGCTCCAGGATGAGCTCGATCTCCTCAATGTCCTCTGGCGCGCCGCCCCGGAAGCCGCGCGGCCTGGTGGAGTAATCGACGACCATGTGCGTCGCCATGGCAGCCAGGCCCAGGGTAGTGCCCAAGCGAACGCCATGGGTGGCCACCTCATCGACGCGGTGCTCCACCGCAGCAAGGTGCTCCGCCGGCGTGTCACCGCGGGCATTCACCTTGTCAGCCAGCTGCTCCACCAGCGCTTTCAGCTGTTCGAGCTCGGCGTCGCGGGCTGCAAAGAGCAAGAAGAAGAGAGATTAGCATCAAGAGCCGGGTTGGATCAAAGATTTGATTTTAGAGTGGTACCATCAATGGTTTCCAGCAGCTGTTTGCGCTAGTCCTCCCACTCAAGCTCGGCTATGCCCGCCTTCTTGGAGACGTCCTCCAACTCGCGTCGGGCCGTCTCCAGCTCCTCCTTGAAGCGGAGAGCGTCTTCTTCCCCGTAGGGCACGGGGGAGTGGTTGTTGACGGTGAAAATCCGTCAACCTAGCCATGAGTTTACCTTTGGTGTTGGCATGAGTTTTATACCTTATCCATTGGTACTAACCCCCGTGGTATAACAAGTTCACGTGTGCATGTCGTTTTTGGAGTTTAATGTTTATGCAGGGATTTAGTGTTGAATGGAAGACTTTCGGGATAAGTTCATCAAGCACCTCATGACAAGACCTTGAAGTCCTGAACAAGTCATGCAATGAAGCAATATTAACTCCAAGAAGCGGGGGACTTGATCCGAGAAGACGACGGACTCCGGGGACACGACCGGAAAAGTCTTGAATCTTGCAAGACAAGGAGTTGAGTCCAATTCGGAGAGAAACCGACGACATGGACCTACATGCGAAGGGGGAAGCATCCGGGAAGCAAGGGAACCGACCTCGGGCAAAGGAGCCGTGGGCCGGGCCTAAATGGGCCCGGGTCGGCCGGCCCCGGTCCGGTCGGCCCGGGCCCATTTAGGGCCCAAACCCGTCGCCCTTTGCCCTAGCCGCCAATCGGGCTATTTATAGTCCCACGACCGAGAGCCACGCGAGAGAAGATTTCGTCTTCGGCCGCCGAGAAGCGAGAGAAGAGAGGGACACCATCTAGGAGAGGAGAGGGTCGAGCTAGTTGACTAGGGTTCCCCTAGCCGACGTGGGAACCTTGCACGGAAGACCACGTCGGAGTTCCGGAGCTAGAAGCAAGATCAAGGAAGGATCCCGGTGGTGATCTTGTGTATGTATCATTGTTATAGTTGAATTATCAAGTTGAATCTTTTCCCAGCGATCAAGTGTTTCCTCGAAGATTTCGTTTTTCGATCGGCTTTGCTTATTCCAATTCTATTCTCGAGATAGATTACATAGGGTGTTCTTGTAGCCGCGGTGGCTAGAGGTACACGCCGGATCTTCCGAAAGAATCTCGACTTGTCTTTTGACTCGCCCTAAGCTCCCCGCATGAATAGGGATACGTTGTGACGAACGGGGGTCTCGAAAGGCGGATGTTTTCGGATTTGGACGGGAAACCACGATTTAAAGAGGCTTTTATTAAGATTCGATTTGCTACTTCTTCTCTTGCTTGGAACTTCAACAAAAGGCTTACCCCGATCCCTCTAGATCGGTTTATCTACCCAATCTTACTTTGTTTTCTCCGGTTTTTAGTAGATTAGATTTGTTTTGTGTCTTTTACTTAGATGTATTTGGTTCTTTATTGAAGATTGCAGTTATTTGGCTTTAATAGATTAAGTCTTGCGTCACACATTTGTTCCACGGATTCGATACCTTGGGTTCACCACTCGAGGGAAGAAGGGTCCCTTGACTACGACGGGAGACTTGTACGCTTGCGAGTCACGAACGAACTTTGATACAATTATTAACCGTCAACAAGCCCCTTTTTCTGGCGCCGTTGCCGGGGAACAAGTGATCAAGATTTGATTTTTTATTGCTTTTTTTTGTAATTTTCAGTACTGATTTTATTTTATTTTTGCATCTACTAAACTTCGATCATCCTCGAAATACATCTAATCTAGTTTGTCTAACTCTAGTCTTTATAGATTTGTTTTGTTTTCTAGTTTTTTTTTGCATACTTTGTTTATTGCTAACCCTAACAGGAGATGGACGGCTACCTCTCCAACAAACCCAATAATTTTGTGGATGATCCAGAAAAACTTTACAGGCTAAGGAGACGCAAAGCACATCAAGCTAAAAAGCTGGATTTTGTAGATTCGGAGTCGGAAGACGAAGGATCGCGAGAATCTCGGAGAATTCACCACCTCAAAGTCCGCGGGAGAACCGACGTCCACCAATGGGTGACCAACCACCGAAGAACGCAAGATTGGGGAGCTATGCACCCCAGACATCATCGACCTACCAATCTTGAACCTCGAAGAGATCGGAAGACCGTTCGAGATCAAGACCTCAACCATCCGCATGGTGCAACATTCACCCTTCACCGGCAAAGAGGACCCGAACCTTCACCTCCAAGCATTCATTCAATTATGTCAGACTTTCAACATGGATGGGGTGACTCAAGATCAAATGAGGGCAAGGCTTTTTCCGTTTTCACTACTCGGGAAGGCTTTGCAATGGTTCCACTCTCAACCGGCGGAGACGGTGCAAAATTGGAACACGTTGATGAAGGCTTTCATGAAGGAATACTACTCACGGGTAAAACTCAAAGCTTGCGTAATAAGATTGCCACCTTTGTTCAATATCCTACAGAAACTATCTCGGAGGCATTCGAGCGCTTCAACGAGTACACCCGGGCGGTTCCACATCACAAGTTCCCGAAAGAAGACCTCGTGCAAAAGTTCTATCAAGGACTCACCATGGCGTCAAGGACGATCATCGATGCATCAGCGGGAGGATCTATCATCGAGCTTACACCGACGAAAGGTTTCACGCTATTCAAGAAGGTCGCGGATAATGATACGCGGGCGTCATCCGGGCGCCTACACCCGGCTCAACCCATGGGGAACGTCAAAGGAGTCTTGCAAGTGGAGAAAGAAGACATACTTGAAGGCAAGATCGACTCGCTCATGAGGAGGTTGGAGAAGATGGAGATGGAAAAGAAAGAGGCTCAAGCCTTGAAGGCCGCCGAAGCAAGGTCCACATGCGAAGAATGTGGAGAGTATGGCCATGTCCGCAAAGATTGTCCGGAAGAAGCCAAAGTGCTCGACTACATGAGGAAGGGAGAATTGCCGAACTTCCGCTACGGGCAAGGTAGGCCTCAATTTAATGCAAGCTCATCTATTCCTAACGCGGTTCCACTTCGGATACAATTAAAGGAGTTCATGGATGAGCAAGCTAAGATCAACAAGGACACCGTCACCAAGTTCAAGACCATAGACAAGGTGTTGGAGAACATCGATAGCAAAGTGACGGAGGTCGGAAGTTCCAATCATCAAGTGCTCAACATGATGAAGATGCTCGAGACGCAAGTTGGACAACTTGCGGGGCGCCTCACTAATGATGAAGGGAAGCTTCCGGGACAACCCAAATGTCCCGAATCGGCGAAGGCCATTCAAACGCGTTTGGGGAAGGAGACCGAAGATCCGGAACGTTCCGCGGGAGCAAGGAAGCTTAAACCATCCACCGAGGTGGAAGGAGCTGCTAAAGAGAAGGTTACGAGGATCGTCACCGAGGAACCCGAATTCGAGATGCCGGAAGATGACACGTGGATACCGCAACTCAAACCACGCTACTTCCGAGGTAAACTTGACAACCACTTTGAGAAGTTTGTGGAAGTTGTGCGTAGACTTAGCATCAACATGCCATTACTAGATGCCCTACAAGTACCTACATATTCTCGTTACTTTAAAGATATACTTGCAAATAAATATGAGATAGCAACACTCGGGGTAGATCATGTCAAAATGTCCGAGGAGTGTAGTGCGGCTATTGCTTATGGGCTAGAGAAGCAAAAAGACCCCGGGTGCCCTACAATTCCATGTTCGGTTGGTTCTTTCAACTTCGAGAAGGCGTTATGCGACCTTGGAGCTAGTGTGAGTGTCATGCCGAGGGATGTGTTCGAGAAGCTACGCCTACGATGGAGCCTACGGGAATATGTTTGGAGTTGGGAGACAACTCCATTCGCTATCCCTTGGGCATTGCGAAGATGTACCCGTGAAGATTGGACACCACTTCATCCCCGTCGACTTCGTTGTGCTCGAGATGGGAGAGAGGGAGAAGCCGCCGCTCATCCTAGGGAGGCCGTTCCTCAAGACCGTGGGAGCTACTATTGATGTTGGCAAGGGGGAGATCATGTTCGATATCAGCGGAGAAAGGAGTTCCTTCAAGTTCCGTCCAAGGATTGAGGCATGCAACATGATTGGAGTAAAGGGAGAACCAAAACAAACGGAGGGGCTGAAAAAGAAGAAGGAGCCGAAAAAAATGAACGTAACGAAAATCAAAGAAGGTGTTGCATCCGTCAAGACAAAGGAAGAGAAGCCGCTGTGAAGACCAAAAAAATGACTAAGACGACCAAGCCAAAAGACAAGCCCGCGCCCAAGATGGTGCGGAAGTGGGTACCCAAGATTGCAACGCCCGCAAAGAGCGTTGATCCGGAGTAATCAAGTGAAGAAGTCTAGCTATAAACTATAAACGAAGCGCTAGGCGGGAGGCAACCCGTTTCGTCAAGTCAAGTCAAGAATAAGCTACCGGAGGACAACCCGATTCCGGTTTTTCGAGTATTTTTAATAATTTAGTTTTTGAGTTTTACTACGCAAAGACATTAGACTTAGAAGTGGTTGAACAATATTAGAGACATAATTCTTGATTGAGTGTTTGCTTTACCATAAACCCTTTGCATGAACCCTCCTATGTGCTTGTTTGATTCTTTTCTTTTCGAGAAACCCCTCAACCAAATAATTTCAGAACCTTAACTCAACCTTTCACCCTCATTATGGTGCTGAGGTTGACTTATTTTTCATGCTAAAACCACATGAGTAGAGCCACGATTTATATTCAAGTGTTGTAAAAATTCAGCACGTGGTAGGACTCGCGTGAACCTAGAAATCAAAGCTTTTGGTTGGTTTCAAAAATCTTTATCCTTGGTTTCTCTAGGATTAGAATTTTTCTAAGCCTATTCTAATTTTGTTTCATTCAAAATCTTTCTTATTTAGCCAAAATTAGAACCTAAACCTATGCCCCCATGATCAAGCCGGGAAAACGTTCGCTCTCAACCGATGAAAACAAACTTTACCGGTGAGACCAAAATCGACGTAGTCGAAAAATATTTTCGACTCACATTTGTTTTTGATGGTTTGAAAACTTCTCTAAAATTATGCTTGAGCTCTTGCATGGCTCTGAAAAATATTTTAAAATTCGAATTAGAGGAGTGCTTAACCTTAAACACACCTAAATGGAGGCAATCAAGTTTGAATTAATCATGCATGCACCATTGGATTCCCTTTTATCAACTTTCACCCACTCCACATGCAAAGGACAAGCATGGTGGGCAGCAAGCATCAACTTTGCAGGATTTTCATGGTGGCATGTGAAGCAAGTGGAGCTAGGGAGCATGGACATGACCCAAAGCATGGAGCATCAAGTGGGAGGACCAATAATTCAAGAAAAGGAGTGGACGAGAGCGTTTGGGCGGTGCAACTCGTGGAGCACGCGGGCGGGGAAAGTTGCGGAGGCGAAATGATCGTCTTTGGGAGAAAGACGCGCCGAGGAGGAGCCGGAGGAGCCCCGGGCCGGTCGGCCCGGGCCGGCCGGCTGCCCTATAAAAGCAGCCCCCGGCGCCCGTTTTACTGCGAGGCAAGCTTCCCTCTCCTTCCCTTGTTTGTGTGTTCAAGTTTGTGTGCTCAGAACCTCCGTAGACTTAGCCAACCATCCCAAGCTTGATAGCTCAAGAAAAAATCCACATCCTTAATCCACTCAAAGTCCACATCCGAAGCAAAGAGTTTAAGTGCCTAGTTTACCGGTTGCAACCCGGAATTTTAGTTGAAGAAAGAGTGCAGCAAGCATGTGGAAGAAGACCACAAGTCTCTTCTCTAAGAAGAAGAGTTCGTCGTCGTCCAAGCCGTCATCAACCACGTCTTCGAGGAGGCACTCGGTTTCCGAGTCTCCCCGGAGCATGGAGACGGACACGGCACCACCGAGGAGGAACGACGCTCTCCTCCTTGGTGGTATGAGAGCTGCGAGAGGCACTTCCATGAGGTTCACCGAACCTCGTGGGCACACGGAGGAGCAGCCCGCGCCACCACGACGATCGACTCGCTCAGCCGCACCACCTCCCTACACCCCGACACAATCTTCGTACGGCTTCATCATCTTGTCGGCGGAGGAGGAGGATAGGCTCGCAAATCTTGAGAAGAGGCTTGTGCCAAACGTCGAGTTTGACGACCAAGCACTCTACACCTTGGGTTTTCGCGCCGACATATACTACATGTTGGGGCACCTTGGGTGGGTTTAGTTCTCCAACGGAATATCGGTGGACACCCACTTGGGTTACGCCTTGGAAATTTTAATGACTATTGCACCCATCATTGATGATGATGGGGTGCAAAGCTTGTCATTCCGTTTGGAGGGAATCGAGCAAGTGGTTCCCTACGAGCACGTAAGGGAGCTGCTTGGATTCCACAAGGGAGCTCCGGAGAAAGTTGACGTGCCTCCCGGCATGTTGGCGGAATTTTGGAGCATGATCTCCGGAGAAGCCCATCAACAACGCAATCGCATCCGCAACCCCATTATCCGGATATTTCACTCTTGGATGTGCAAGAGGGTATTGGGGAGGATGAGGGAAACAAAGGTGACCGACACGGAGTTGAATTGGCTATACTCGGCTTTAATTGCCAGGCAGCCGATAGACCCCTCTTACCTCATGATCAACCGTTGGTGTTGTGAAGCGACATCGGGGGCTGGTGATATTGGTTCGGGGTGTTACCTCTCCATGTTGGCCTTTTCCTTGCGACCGGGGATCGCAAGAAACCCCGCTCACCTTTTGCGTGGTACCTCTCTCGGTTTTGAGTACTTGCGGCAAGGCAAGTACATTAGTGGAGATGAGAGAGGAGGTTATCGGTTGGCCATAGTGAACCTCCCCCTTCCGAATGAGAGGCTTAGGCTTTTCACCGAAGGAAGGGAAGATTGGTTGGAAGAGGGACTACTTGTCCCTGCAAGGAAGAACAAAAGAGGAAGAATCGTAGAGGAGGGAACATCCTCCGCACAAGCGAGTGGAGCACAACCCAATGTGCAACCATCCGGCGGGGTTCCTCCTCCGCCAAGTTATTACGGAGGGTCTCAACAACAAGCTTGGGGGGTGGTGCACCGGTACCCCCACAAAACTATGTTGTGCCCAACGCTAACTTCGCGGAGTCCTACGCTCATCATCCCCAACCACAACAAAGCATGGCCATTATTGGAGGGTATGCTGCAAGAAATGCTCAAAATGTCGCAGCCATCCAATCCAACGCAGCCCAACTCGGTGAAGGCAACGCAAATATTGCCTTTGAACTTGGACGCCTTCACCTTGTGGAGCCAAATCAATTCGACGGAGGAAGCGTTCATTCATATTATGAGCAAGGGTATTATTATCAAGACTACCAACATCAACCACCGGCGGAGGACTAGAAGATTTAGGAACTTTAGTTTTCTTTTCGTTTCTTTTTCTCTGTAATTTTCAGCTTTTGCTTATGTGTGTTTGCGTAGTATTTTTCTGTTTTTATTTAAATTTCAGCAAGCTTGTATGTTTATTTTCAGTGTGTATTTCAACTTGATATCACCATTAATAAAGTCACCACCTTGATTATATCATTGGAAAAGTTACAAAATTTGTGCCATGATGATATATGATTAAAATTGCAGCTTTGTTCATCTTTGTAGTTGATTTATGCATGTTTAAGCTAGTGCTCTCTTAAAAATACAGATCTGAATTTATTTAAATGCTAGCTTATTTTTCAGAGGAGGTTATGATTAAAATAAAGACCCATAGTGTTTTATGTGCTCTCAAGTTATGAATAGTTTAAAGATGTCTTTTATGCTCAAAAATATTGCTAACCTTGTCACAAATATCGCTTGTGTGCTGCTCAACCTATCCAAAGCCTTGTATATATTTGAGTACATAAACCTTAGTGTACAAGATTTATTTTTGAGTGAGTTATTGCAGGCCATGATTTCTCTGGCCCGAGACTAAGAAGCTGGTCATTCCATTTTTGCGTATCTATCTTTTTGCTAGCCTCTTATCCGTGCATTGTGTATCCCCACATCGGTGATCTCACATACTTCGCCGGATATCCACCCTTAAACCAAACATCATTTTTTGTGATTACCTCCTTGACCACAACCTATCATTGAGGATGGATCATCAATTCAAGGAAGATCGCAAGACGGTGCCAACGTTGAAGATTTCAAGTATCTCTCCAAGGAAAAATATCTCCGGTACCTACCTTATTTTTCGCCTCTTTGCTCGAGGACGAGCAACGTCTAAGCATGGGGGAGGAGGTAGGTACGGTGCAGTTTTAGAGTTCAAAAGGGAGTATTTTAAAAAAAATATATAATGATGAAAGAGATGTATAGGGTTGGGTAAAAAAAATCCAGTGATACTCATGACTTTCAAGGTATAAAAAAATCAAAACTTCATTGTGGAAGTCATGGGCTGAATATATGACGAAAAAAATGAAAGAAAGAAAGAAAAGAATATAAGAAAGAAAAAAATATATTTGTGCGTAAAGTGAACTCCCAGGTTCTCTAAGAGTGCACTCAAGGCTTCAAGATAAAAAGATCCATTCTCATTTTCCAACCATGTGCAATCCGATAACGAGGACTTCTTTTGTGCCTCGGGATCACTCTTTGCCATTTGCACATGTCCACTTATCTAAAAGTGTGTGTATATTTCTCTTTCCCCTCCTTGATTTAACATTATTTTCCAATGACCTTTTTGACGAGTCTCGGTAAGACCATGAGAAGCTTGTCTTGTTTTGACAACACCTCATTTATAAATTCTTGTTAGGACTAAACTTTCCCAAAGCTCCATATAAAGCCTACCACATATATATGAGAGGGAGAGGAGTAGAATATATAGGCTTGAGAGACAAGTGAGATGAGAGTTCATGAGCAATATACAAGATGATTTAAATTTGTGAATTTGGTTTAGCTTTTCTTTATCTCGTTCTTTATTTCAAAAATTCTGAGATCTATTTAAAACTTTGTGAGCATGTTAATACTTGTGGGATAAGCTTAATAAGAATCTACCCTCCGTAGAGATGAAGGCTAGCACATTATGGAACTTTAATGAATTAAAATTTTGAGAGCATTATGTTTTCTCATGTGTAATCAAGTGCAAAGTTTAAACATTGTTTAGCAATGATGATATCCATCGAAGGCTTACTCGAGGACGAGCAAGGTTTAAGCATGGGGGAGATGTTGACGGTGAAAATCCGTCAACCTAGCCATGAGTTTACCTTTGGTGTTGGCATGAGTTTTATACCTTATCCATTGGTACTAACCCCCGTGGTATAACAAGTTCACGTGTGCATGTCGTTTTTGGAGTTTAATGTTTATGCAGGGATTTAGTGTTGAATGCAAGACTTTCGGGATAAGTTCATCAAGCACCTCATGACAAGACCTTGAAGTCCTGAACAAGTCATGCAATGAAGCAATATTAACTCCAAGAAGCCGGGGACTTGATCCGAGAAGACGACAGACTCCAGGGACACGACCGGAAAAGTGCTTGAATCTTGCAAGACAAGGAGTTGAGTCCAATTCGGAGAGAAACCGATGACATGGACCTACATGCGAGAAGGGGGAAGCATCCGGGAAGCAAGGGAACCGACCTCGGGCAAAGGAGCCCGTGGGGGCCGGGCCTAAATGGGCCCGGGCCGGCCGGCCCCGGTCCGGTCGGCCCGAGGGCCCATTTAGGGCCCAAACCCGTCGCCCTTTGCCCTAGCCGCCAATCGGGCTATTTATAGTCCCCCGACCGAGAGCCACGCGAGAGAAGATTTCGTCTTCGGCCGGCGAGAAGCGAGAGAAGAGAGGGGCACCATCTAGGAGAGGAGAGGGTCGAGCTAGTTGACTAGGGTTCCCCTAGCCGACGTGGGAACCTTGCACGGAAGACCACGTCGGAGTTCCGGAGCTAGAAGCAAGATCAAGGAAGGATCCCGGTGGTGATCTTGTGTATGTATCATTGTTATAGTTGAATTATCAAGTTGAATCTTTTCCCGGCGATCAAGTGTTTCCTCGAAGATTTCGTTTTTCGATCGGCTTTGCTTATTCCAATTCTATTCTCGAGATAGATTACATAGGGTGTTCTTGTAGCCGCGGTGGCTAGAGGTACACGCCGGATCTTCCGAAAGAATCTCGACTTGTCTTTTGACTCGCCCTAAGCTCCCCGCATGAATAGGGATACGTTGTGACGAACGGGGGTCTCGAAAGGCGGATGTTTTCGGATTTGGACGGGAAACCACGATTTAAAGAGGCTTTTATTAAGATTCGATTTGCTACTTCTTCTCTTGCTTGGAACTTCAACAAAAGGCTTACCCCGATCCCTCTAGATCGGTTTATCTACCCAATCTTACTTTGTTTTCTCCGGTTTTTAGTATATTAGATTCGTTTTGTGTCTTTTACTTAGATGTATTTGGTTCTTTATTGAAGATTGCAGTTATTTGGCTTTAATAGATTAAGTCTTGCGTCACACATTTGTTCCACGGATTCGATACCTTGGGTTCACCACTCGAGGGAAGAAGGGTCCCTTGACTAGGACGGGAGACTTGTACGCTTGCGAGTCACGAACGAACTTTGATACAATTATTAACCGTCAACAGTGGTCGTCGGACTCCGAGGAGTCATCCGGAAGGGGCTGATTGGCCGGCGCGGGAGACAGATTCCACTGAATCAACCTGAAAGGGAGAAGATCGTCAGAACAAGAAAAGACCAAAGGGGGATCAAAGAAGAAGAATCGACGATCATTGCCTCCTGCGCGCGTTGGCGCTGCTCCCCTCTGCCTCATCAGAGGCATGGCGGCGGTTGAGGCGGCGCAGCATGTTGATTGGGGATGTGCACTGTTTGGAGAAAAGAAGAACTGAGATTGGCAAAGATTCGAGAGCTACAAGGCTTGGTGGAGAGCTAGGGGCACCTACGGTTTCATTTATAGGCCTGGCAAGGCAGATCGTGGCCTCAAGTCGTGGTTCTGGATCGTGGCGCATATCCCAAGAAAATCGGAAGGTGGAAAGGTTTCCTTGACCAATCCGCCAATGGGTCGTTTGGAGCTCTAGGCTGAGTCGTGTTCGGTTGACTGGCTCGGCTAAGGGAGTCAAGGTGCCATTCGGGTGTTGGCATGTCTTTGCCGAATGGATCGTTCGATATTACGTTGGAGGAGCGCAGCAGGAAAGGGAAATGAAATTGCAAGAACAGATATTTCAAAAGCGGTCAATTCGGTTATACATCAATTGAAGCCTTTAAACGCTCAAGTATTTTGCAATTACATTACGGGCATTGGATATTGTCTGGCGAATGCTATCCCACCGCTCCTGATAATCTTTCTGGGCACTAGACAAGGTGGTAAGCTCTGCATCACATTGTTCCATCTTGGCCATAGCCGATTTCGCCTCCTCTTGGGTTTTCTCTATCAATTCAGGGAGCTCAGCTATCTTCCTGTCGTCGGCCTCTATCTCAGCTGACAAGCTTCTCAATTCTGCTTCCAGAGCAGCTTTCCTAGCAATTTTTAGATCATGAGAGGCTTGCAGATTGGCCAATGCATCTTTGTGGCTCTTGGTTTGAGATTGCGCCCCGCTCATGGCTTGTTCAGCACTGGTTCTTTTCTGTTCAATAGCCGGGCGGGAGCGTACCTTCCTCAAAGCCTTCCTTATGGGCGCGTAATGATCCTCCAGGCCACAGATAGATGCGAGAGAAGCATTGATATCCTCAGGGAGCTCTTGGTTGATGGACTCGAGCATTTCTTCGAAATGATCGAGATCTCTGAACGGATCTTGGGTATCCTTTTCCAGCCAGGCGAGGATCTCCCTGAGCTTTTCTATCACCTCCTCTGATAGAGTTCGATGCATTTCTTCCCTCGCCTCGGCAATTGGATTGTTCCCCGTTGGCAGGCTTGATGATGATGGGGCCTGATCCTAAGAAGCAGTACTGCCGAGTTAGGAGTGCTAAAAGTAAAGCTAGCAGAGTTAAGTGCAAATGAGTACCTCATGTCTGATTTCTTGAGCTGGGGGAGGACTGCGTTCGGGGGCGATCACAGGTGAAGGGGGTGTTCCAGGCAAGGCTGAAGCTTCTATGTGAGAAGGCGCTGTTGTTGGCAGCTCAGGGGCTTCTGGCTGAAAAGGAGATGGATTCACCCCTGCTGGGATTGGTGTCTCTGCGTGACCAGCAGGTGATTGTGCCCTTGGAGGGCTTGATGGTTCTGGCTGGACTGGGAGACCCATCTCTGGAGAATTCATTGCTTCTGCAGAAGGTGATTGAGTCCCTGACGAAGATGAGATCTCCACTGGGATAGGCAGTTCAACCCTGGGCGGACTTGCCTGCTGAGACACTGGGACGTCCACAAGTTGTTCTGCCGTTGTGTCTTCTGCAAATGTCAAATTAAGAGATAAATGCCAGTGTTCATCCTCAAAAGGGGACAGTGAAGGTAATACCAGTGGATGGAACATTGGCAGGTGCTAGCACTGAAGATTGCTGGGCTCTGGGCTGAAAGTACACAAGACATGATTTGTTAGAGCCAGAGTAATTTTGTGGTCAGGAAAAGAAAGGGTTTTTACCTCAACAAGGACTTTCTTAACAGTCCTCCTCCTCTTGGCATTTGGAGGAGCAATCAGGGTCAAACCTTGCCTCCTGTCTGCAGCAAGGCTGGAGAGGCTTGGGTCTGTTGTGGCAAACCTGGCCATTAGCTGAGCCAGAGTTGGGGACCTGAATCCCAGTGCTGAGATCGGGCCTACAGCATTATAGGTGATGTTTCTGGCTCGAGGGGCAGGCACTGTGTTCTGTGAGTAAAAGGAAACAAAATCAGAATCATAATTGGAAGAGGAGATGTCTGATCCAAAGGTTAGTCACATTACCTGCGAAGTTGGTGAAAATCGGGCATCAACTCGCACGAGAACAAGTGCACAGGCTCACTGAAGATATGATCATGGAATTCTTGCCACCATGAGTTGAAGGTGGGGTGAGCTATTGTTGTAGGCACAAAAGGCCAGGTGTAGACAGCAGGGCTGCACACATAATGAAAGACTCTACTACTGTGCATGAGCTCTTTGATTTCCTCCCTGGGCTTGAGGAATTCATGCAGAAAGAGCCTTGGGGGCATCTGGCCACACCCAAGTTGTCGAGCCATTACATTGGGCTGATAATATTCATAAGTGCTATGATTCAGCCTTCCTCCATTAAATTCAGCCGGCAGCATACATGGGCGGATTATGATGTTGAAGATCTCTAGGAATCTCCCATCTTGACGTTCGGATTCAAAGGAGAATTCAACAGGGAAAGTCAAGGTGTCATTGTCCAGATAGGGGAGCCAGAGAGGATTCTGGAAACCTTTGAAGAACAGTTCAAAAGGCTGGCTGATGTCCTGCTGAACGAGAATAGTTGAAGCCGCTTCTCCATAATTCTGGCATCCTCTGGTGGCGTGAGGTTCTCCTTCAAGGTGATTGGATGAAGGGAAAAGCCTGGTGTTCAAATCGACACCAACGATCTGGTGCATGTGAAGCTGCAGCCACATCTGGACAAACCACCAAGGGCCATTGACACATGTTATCCTCTGGCTGGTATACATCTGGGTGACAGTTTGGTGAAGCATATGGTATACACTGCCTAAGAAGAATTTCCCAAGGGGAAGGCGGTTGCCACTGACCAGATGAGAGGCCATGGTGATGTGATTCAGGGTGGGTTCATTGGCTTTACCACAGAAGACGAATCTGCATAGCCACATATTCAGAAATGCCCTGTATTCAACTTCACCAAGGGGATTGTCTTTCATGTGGCTCAGGATATAATGTTTGTATCTGTTCCCTGGTTTCACCCCTGTTTGGCGAGAAGAGCATCTGAAGTCCCAGGGCTGAACGGATCCTGTAATATCAAGGCAGGTGATCATATACACATCGGCCAGGGTTGGAGACATCGGGCCGTGGCCAAAGAGGAAGGCGTTGACACCGTCTGACCAAAAGTGGCAGGCTGCTATCAAAAGGTCTTCGTTTTTGGGGGTCTCGGCCAAAGATAACTCCAGGCATTGCGCAATGCGGAGGGTATCCCAGTTTCGGGTTAAGGCACTCTTATCTGCACGGATCCTCCGGTACCAATTTTTCCAGCCTGCAATTGGAGGCAAGGGCCAGTTCTTGAAAGCGTCTTGCTACCGGGAAGGTGGAGACAGAGCCGCCTTGAAGGGGATCCTTTGAGATTCAGCTGCGATGAAATCTCGAGGATCAGAGTTTCCCACGGGACCAAGGTAATAAGATCTTGAATTGGCCTCAGTGCGAATCAAAAGCTCAGTAGAAGGCTCCTGAAGAAAAACGGAAGCGAAATCTCAGGTAAAATTGAAAACCTAAATGCCGAATGAAGCTTATGGGAGGGGGATTTACCTGAGCATCTTGGTTTTGAGCCGCCATTGGAGATTTGAGCTTAGAGCAAGGGGATCTAGGGTTTGGATCTAGACGAGGGCTCCGGCGGATTGCGAAGAAAGGAGAACAGGTGTTGACAGATTCGAATTGAAAATATTCGTGGCTGGAGTCAATTGCGGAACAAAATTACTTTTATCTTGCAATTGAAGGGGCATGTGTTAACACCAAAATTTGGTAAGGAGCCTGACTTGTGGGCCCAGCTCGGTGAGGAGTCTGCCTGGAGGAAGGAAAGGATTTTTCAGATGTATTCGGCAAAGAAGTCTGCGGTCGGCTATCTGCTCCCGTTCGGCAAAGGAACAGTAGAGCTGATTTTGCGGGATTGGACGGTGACGTGGCTCAAGAAGGAAGGACGAATGGATGGATAGGCAATCAAGCTTAGAGATAAGTTAGGCAACGAATCCATTCGAGATTGTACTTGGCAGGGTATAAATATGAGCCCTGAATGTATGTAATGCACACAATCATTCTTCAATACAAACCGGCCTTACGCCAAACCCTAGAGTCCTTTTGTCGTGTCGTCGAGTTCTTCGAGAGGGTTCATCGATCCGTCGACCTCCGTGAGTACCGGCAACCTTGTATCATGTCTAGTATCATGCGGTGGATTTAGATCTGATGCAAGTAGTCTTGTTACCATGCTTCGTGTCATGCGGTAGATTCAAGCTTGGTTCAAGAGGGTTTCTTGTTAGGTCATGAGCCATGCGGTGGGCTAAGATCTTGCTTGAAGCTAGTTATCGGCTCTATTGGATTTTGGCAAGATCCAATAGATTCATTAAGTTACCCTGTGTTGCTTTGAGTTTTTACTTTATGTTTAGATTCATGTAACACCTTTTGCCCAATCTAGATGGGTTTGGATCGGCTTTATCCCTATTGTGATCCTTGTACGAGTAGATTTCATGTTTTAACGTGTGGATCTTGTGCTTTCGACAGCCGAAACCGAATCGATCTAGGTTGTTACGTGTTGCGGGTTCAAGCTTGCCAATGTTGGTATAAATCTTGAAAGAACTGAGTATCATGCGGTAGATGCAGGTTTTTGTGTTGCTTTGGAGCTAGTCATCCGGTGGATTAGATTTCGAATCAATCTGATAGATTTATTCGCTTGGTAATGTTCGTTCCTTGTTCATGGACCCCGAATCGGCTATTCAGCCGCATTCGGTTATGTTTCTTCACGAGTAGAACACGTGCGTAATTTATGCTTTAAATAACGTGTGCTTTTAGCTTTCCATATTTAGATTGTATCATGTGGTGGATAGATCTATTTGTGGAAAGTGGTACGATTTTCATGCAAGTTGTATCATGCAGTGGATAGATTTGTTTTGGCATCGTACCCGACGGATTCTTAAGTACCTAGACATGCGGTAGACTAGTGCTTTGGATCTATGCATGCTTATTTATTACATGCTTATGTTCGTGCTTTACTTTATTCATTTATTTAATGTTAGTTATCATGGGGATCGGTCATGGCCTTGTGCGCATGCATCTTTGCTCAAACAAAGACCGATTACTGTCGTGCTTACGTCATCCGTTCGGCAGTGTTACTTTTCCTTTTATAAGTTCCCGAATGGTTTCAGTTTATTGGCAGATAGCTTTTTATAGCTATATGTCATCCCATTTGGCTTCTTAGCCGTAAATATGGAACTGTCTGGTACCACCCGGCAATTTCCAAGCTTTGGTATCTAACTGCTTTATCTTTTGTTAATTTTCAGGAAAAATTGACTGGCACGTCTCGTGACTCTTTGCGCGTGTGAATCCAGCTTTGTTCGGCTTGCTGTGTGTTTGGCGCTGGGTTCACGTTTTGCGTCAACAGTTACCGCTCCGTTGGAGAGCACCGAATGAACAACATAAGGTCCGTCCCACTTGCTTTGCAATTTCTCCTTTCCGAAGGTTTTAAACCTCGAATTGTAGAGGAGGACCTTATCTCCTTCTTTAAACTCTTTCTTCTTCAACCTTTTGTCATACCACCTTTTAATTCTCTCCTTGTATATGCTTGCATTCTCATATGCTTTCAACCTCATCTCCTCTAGCTCGCTTATTTGAATCCTTCGTTTCACCACCGCGGCATCGAGATCAAGGTTCATCTCTTTAATCGCCCAATAGGCTTTGTGTTCCAACTCAACCGGAAGGTGGCAAGCTTTTCCAGACAAATTGATAAGGGGTCATACCTATCGGTGTCTTGAACGCCGTTCGATAAGCCCACAAAGCTCTGTCTAATTTCTTTGACCAATCTTTGCCTCCCTTCTCTATGATTTTGTTGAGGATGCTTTTTAATTGCCTATACGATGTTTCCGCTTGTCTGTTGGTTTGTGGGTGATAGGCCGTAGAGACCCTATGTTCAATTCCCAACTTGGACAAGCATTTTTTGAAATTCTTCCTGGTGAAGTGAGTTCCCCCATCGCATATCAAGATTCTCGGTGTACCGAAACGAGGAAAAATCATGTTCTTGATTATGGCAATGGACTCCTCCGTGGAAGCTTTACGACATGGCATAGCCTCTACCCACTTGGATACATAATCAACCATGACTAAGATATACTCATGTCCATGCGAGTTTTTGAAAGGCCCCATAAGTCTATTCCCCATACATCAAATAAATTGAGTTGTAGATTATATCTTAAGGGCATAGAATTTCTTTGAGAGATGTTTCCGATTCTTTGGCATTCGGGGCATGATGCAACATATCTTTTAGTATCTTCATGCATCTCCGGCCAATAGAATCCGCTAGACCATACTTTTGCTTGGGTCCGAAAATGGCTATAGTATCCACCGTACTCTGCTGCGTGGCACTTTCTCAAAATTTCTAGCCTCTGTTCTCTTGGCACACATCTTCTCATGACTCCATCATTGCCAAGTTTGAAGAGGTATGGTGCATCCCAAAAGTATTTCTTACTTTCAGAAATTATCCTCCTTTGAGAGTTTCTATCTAGATGGTCAAGAGGAATCTTCCGAATTGCTCGAATGATATCAATCATCCAAGTGTCTTTATCGAGCACCCGATAGAGGTTGTCATCTCTCATCTTGTCTTCTATGGGCTCTTTATCATCTTGTCCACGATTCATCCTAGACAAATGATCGGCCACAACATTCTCCACCCTCTTCTTATCACGAATTTCAACATCAAACTCTTGAAGAAGAAGGATCCAACAAATCAATCGTTGTTTAGCATCCTTCTTAGCCAAGAGATACTTGATGGCCGCGTGATCGGTGTAAACAATGACCTTCGAGTTCACGATGTAAGATCTGAATTTTTCGAAGGCGAATACTACCGCTAGCAACTCCTTTTCCGTAGTGGCATAATTCAATTGTGCCTCATTAAGAGTTCTGCTAGCGTAGTAAACGGCGTGAACTCGGCCTTCCTTTCTTTGACCCAAAACCGCGCCTACGGCGTAGTTACTTGCGTCACACATGATCTCGAAAGGTTAGCTCCAATCCGGAGGCTGAATAATGGGAGCACTCACCAACACACTTTTCAAGGTCCGGAATGCCGCTAGGCACTTCTCATCGAAGTCGAAAGTCACATCCTTTTGAAGGAGATGCGTTAAAGACTTAGTGATCTTTAAGAAGTCCTTAATAAATCTTCTATAAAATCTGGCATGGCCTAGAAAGCTCCTTAAGGATTTAACATCTTTCGGAGGTGGGAGTTGCTCAACCGTCTCTACCTTAGCCTTGTCCACTTCAATGTCTCTCTCGGATATAACATGTCCGAGCACTATGCCTTGCTTAACCATGAAGTGACATTTTTCCCAATTCAACACCAAGTCTACCTCCGCACACCTCGTGAGGACCTTATCCAAGTTTTCCAAGCAATCCATGAACGTCTTCCCATAAATGGAAAAATCATCCATGAACACCTCGACAATTTCTTCGATGAATTCCAAGAATACGGCCATCATGCAACGTTGAAAAGAGGCCGGAGCGTTGCATAGACCGAAGGGCATCCTTCTATATGCAAACGTTCCATAAGGGCATGTAAACGTTGTTTTGTGTTGATCATCCGGGTGAATGGGAATTTGCATGAACCCCAAGTACCCATCGAGAAAGCAAAAATAAGCGTGGTTCGCTAATCTCTCGAGCATCTCGTCAATGAACGGTAGGGGGAAGTGATCGTTCTTCGTTTCTTTGTTTAGCTTTCGATAATCGATACACATCCGCCACCCGGTCACGGTTCTTTGCGGTATCAACTCGTTCTTCTCATTCTTCACCACGGTTAAACCTCCTTTCTTCGGTACACAATGTACCGGGCTCACCCATTTGTTATGCGGAACCGGGTAGATGATTCCGGCTTCAAGTAGCTTGATGACCTCTTTCTTTACTACCTCTCGTATGGCATGAGTTAGCCTCCTTTGGTGGTCCACTAAGGGCTTACATTGGTCTTCCATTGGTATACGATGAGTGCAAAAGGCTGGGCTAAGACCTTTGAGATCATTAATCGAATATCCAATCACCTTCCTATGTTTTTTCAATAAAATCAGCAACTTCTCATTTTCTTCGGGACTCAACTCGTCACTCACAATGACTGGATAAGTCTTGTCTAGGCCCAAAAGATTCATACTTTAATCCTTTGGGCAAAGGTTTAAGGTCTACCTCAGGCACTTGTGGCTCCTCGGGTTTAATTTCTCCTATGTCCTCAAATTTTTCTTCCTCAACGCTTCCATCTTGTGGTTCTAAGCCTTTTGTTGCTTCTTCTAGTTCTTCGTCTTGTTGATTATTAATTTGATTTTTCATCGCTCTTTGCAGCGGGTCTCTAAGGGTTTCAACAAAACAAAGACTATCTACCTCCTCTACTTCGTCTTCAGGAGGAAAGGGTGTAGGGTGTTTAGAAACGCGAAGAAAATTATATGTGTACTTCTTTCCATTAAGGTTCATTGTTACTTTGCCTCTTCCGGCATCCAACACGGCATCAACCAACTTAAGAAAGGGCCTACCTACGATTATGTGATCATGATTAGTATGGTAAGCATCAATAACAAAGAAATCTGTTGGTATACATTTTCCAGAGATTTTTACATTCATGTTGCAAGCAATACCTAGAGGTCTAATAGTTCTACCATCTCCCATGATTAATTTTGTTGATGTTGGAGCTAAATCTAGGTTGTGGTCTTGAAATTTATCGTAAATTTTAGAAGATAGGACACTTACTTGGGCTCTGATGTCGCATAAAGCTCGCAACTCAAGTGTGGTGTCGTCTTCTCTTCTTCTTCGGATCCTATCACGTAAACTTTGGCGAGGCGAGAGTATGGCGATGCTTCGGGCTTGATCCCCATGATTCTCTTCACCTAGGCTACGTGTTCCGGATCCACTTCATCATCTCCAAAGAGCTTTTGAAAGATCTCACTGGTGGTCTCAAGGTCGTATGAATCTTCCGCTTTCTTCTCCGGTGGGAAATCCACTTCCAATGCTCATGCCATCCCCTTTTGATTAGTGAACGGTCTTCTCTTGTCGAATACTTCTCCGTAATCGATAGGAACCCAATCCATTGGTTCGAACTCCCTTAGTGGCTTCGCGCTTGACATGCTTCTCTTGTTTGTCTCATTTGGTACGGCGAAGTCAATGCTCGGGGTAGTTCTTGACTTGATGTGCTCTTCTTCAAGCTTTTCCGGGATTGGCTCCTCTTTTGTGACTTCCGGGGTTGTCTCTTTAGAAAATTCAGCACACTTTTTCATGCTCGAATTGTGTTCCGGCTCTCCCGCAAGTCTTGTTTCCCAAACCCTTCGGATGGCAGCCGCTTTACTAATTTTTAGTAGAAGTTGAGCGGTTTCCGTGAGTGTTTTCTCCATGAGATCCCCACCTGCACACATTTGGACGTGTTGCATGCAACTAGGGGTTAGGGAAAAGAAAAATGTATGCAAGAGTACGTCACCGGAGAAGCCGAGTCTTGGTCCTTGTTCGATCAACTCATTAAACCTATTCCAAGCTTGGTCTATCCCTTCCTCTTCTCCTTGTGTGAAAGTGATCACTTGCCTCCTTAGATGTTGAACCTTGCTAATTGGAAAGAACTTCTCGCAAAACTTCTTTGTCAACTTGTTCCAATTGCCTTCAACTTCAAAGGATGAAAACAAGTATCATTTCTTTGCTTCACCGGCAAGTGAGTAGGGAAAGAGATTCCATTTGAACCATTCATCGGGAACTCCTTCTTGACGCACCGTGTTGCATAGCGTCGTGAAATGCCTTATGTGTCTATATGGGTTCTCCGTGACCATCCCTTCAAACAGGTTTGCCGCCACCATCTCGATGATCTTGGATTTGATCTCATACTTGGTCGCTTTGAGCTTCGAATCCGACTCTTGTACTTTTATGTCTTCACATCGAAGGCTAGCGTAATCCCTTAGTGATTTCTCCGGTTCTTCCACGGGTTGATTGACGAACGCCATCTAGACAACAAGATAAAAACAAAAACAAAGACAAAACAAAGCGGTTTTCTAGGTAATATGTGTTAGATATTAGTAAACAAAAGATAAACTAAATATAAAACTAAGTTAGATGCAAACCAAACAATGTAAACTAGCTTGCTCCCCGGCAACGGCGCCAGAAAAAGGGGCTTGTTGACGGATAAAAGACATATCCACCTACGATCCGCAAGCGTACGGACCTACACCTTTTTCACCACGGGATTCCCAAGGTTCTTGTCAATCCGCGGAACAAGGGGATTACAAGCGTTTGATCTACCTCTACTCACTAACTACTCAAACCCTAACTATGATTAGACTAGAAAATGACTAAACTACACTAGAGAGAATGATTAAGCTATCAAGATAGGAGACACTCGCCCATGGGTCTACGATACTAGAACATGCAGTCGCTTAAAACATGAAAACCAATCTAATCTATCGGGGGTTGTGACCACGGTTTCGCCCTTTCCCTCCCCTCATACTGTCACTACGCGGAGGTATTCGTGACTAGACCTATGATGGACACGGCGTATTGAATGGATCCAAGGAAGCATTGGAGCTCTACTCCCTTGACGGCATGGTAGCTAACCTTAAGCATTAAAGTATATTCAACACAAGATGATAGATAGATAATCCAACAAAGTATGATTACATCTCAAGATCGATTACAACCCATGGACGAATAAGGAGATTACCCCATCAAGGTGCTAGACATAGCACCATTGATCATGGTCACCCTTCCGACGATGTCTTCCTTCTTCTCCACTTGTGGGTGCTTCCTTTGAGGTGGTCGATCCCCCTCCGGAGATCTCCCTCCTCTATCTCTAGCTTGTGGATGGCCTCCTGGTGCGAATGGTTCTCTCCTGTGCGAATGGCGGCGCCTCTAGGGTTTTAGGGTTGAAGATCCTTCGGGTGCCAGGAAAAGGGGGGGGGGGGGGGCGAATCGACCCCCGGAGTGGGCTGGGCGGGCGGCCTAGGCCGAACGGCCCAGGCCAATATCGGCCCGGTTCGGTTGCCCCTTCGCTCCCGTGGGTCCTCGGGTGATTATGCACTTTGCCCCTTCCACTTGCATGATTTTGACGATGCCATCCTCGTGTCCAATATGGAGGTTCTCCGCGCATGAAGTTCGATCTTTTACACTTCAATCCCCGGGGGTGTTCCTTCGTAGCACTTTGGTCCTTGCCACCATTGGAAGTGATTTCATCAAGCTCATGAACACGAACAAGACTCTGTAAATGCTCCTTTGAACTTGTTGTGAATCCGTCCTTTATGTCCATGTTTTCCTACATAAACACAACACTTCCAAATGTATGCACATAGATGAACTTGCTATATGATTAGTGTGCCTAGTGGCGGGTTAGTTCCATAATCAAATCCAAACCAAAGTGTAATGAACATGTTTGGTGTACCAAAATACACCGTCAACACCCACGCGGGACAACGCCGTGACATCAGGCCAACGGAGCGTGTCACCCCCATCACCTCTGGCCTTGTTTGGCCATCCCCGCCGCTGTGCAACCATCCCAGGCCCTGTGCGGCCATCCCCGGCGCCGCGGGAACCCGGGGCGACAAGATGTTGCCACGCCCTTGGCTGTGCACCTCATGGCCTTCCATCAGCCGCACCCTCGAGTCAGCGTACGGACGGCAACCGAACGGGAAGTTCCCACATAGCCGCCCTCGAAGCTGCTCCTGGGAGAGAACGGGACACGCCATGACGCCCGATGGGAGCAAGATTCGCCAGGGCAGCCGTCAACTCCGCGGCACTGTACGCCATACCGCCACACGTAATTAGAACAGCGCGGCGCGATTGTAAACCGCCCCCCTTGGCCTATAAAGGGAGGGGGCGATCCCCTAGCCGCGGGGGAGGTGAATAGCGGCACACTTGGACACTTCCACCCACGCTCACGATATTGGCACTTGGCCTCAATCAGACGTCAGGGACTTGGAGGCTCCTCCTCCTCCTCTCCCGCCTTGCTTGTAGCGCCCCTCTGCAAGCACCACGGTGCAACGCAATACAGTGCCTCGAGCACACCCCTGCTGGACGTACGGCCCGGCCGAAACCAGGATATCGATAAACCTCGTGTCACCTAGTTGCTTAGCACCGTCCATCGAGAGATAGATCTCAGCGCTCGTACTAGTTAGTGTCGGGACTACTTTTCGCACTGACAACATTGCTCATACATCTTGACATGATCTACCTCGAGTGTTGCTATCTCATATTTATTTGCAAGGATGTCTTTGAAGTAACGAGAATATGTAGGAACTTGAAGGGCATCCAATAACGGCATGTTGATGCTTCATTTACGCACAACCTCCACAAACTTCTCATAGTGATTATCATGTTTACCTCAGAAGTAGCGTGGCTTGAGTTGCGGTATCTTCATGTCTTCTCCAGGCATCTCAAACTCGGGCTCTTCGGTGACGATCTCTGTAACTTCCTCCTTAGCAAATTCCTCCGTCTCGGCAGATGGTTTAGGCTTCCTTGCTCCTGCGGAACATTACGGATCTTCGGTCTCCTTCCCCGAATGAGTTTGAATAGCCTTCGTCGTTTCAGGACCTTTAGGTTGTCCCGAAAGCTTCCCTTCATTAGCGGATAGGCGCTCGACAAGTTGTCACACTTGCGTCTCGAGCATCTTCATCATGTTGAGCACTTGATGGTTGGAGCTTCCGACCTCTGTCACCTTGCTATCGATGTTCTCCAACACCTTGTCTATGGCTTTGAACTTGGTGACGGTGTCCTTATTGATCTTAGCTTGCTCGTCCATGAAGTCCTTCAATTTTATACGAAGCGGAACCGAATTCAGAATCGATGAGCTTGCATTAAATTGAGGTCTACCTTGCTCGTAGCGAAAGTTTGGCAAATCCCCCTTCCTCATGTAGTCGAGCACCTTGGCTTCCTCCGAACAATCCATGTGGACACGACCATATTCTCCGCACTCTTCACATGTGGATCTTGCTTCGGCAACCTTTAAGTCTTGAGCCTCTTTCTTTTCTATCTCCATCTTCTCCAACCTCCGCATAAGCAAATCGATCTTGCCTTCAAGTATGTCTTCCTTCTCCACTTGCAAGACTCCTTTGACGTTCCCCGTGGGTTGAACCAGAAGTAAGTGTTCGGACGACGCCCATGTGTCATTGTCTGCGACCTTCTTGAATAGAGTGAAAGCTTGAGTCAGCGTAAGCTCGATGATAGATCCTCCCGCCGATGCATCGATGATCGTACTTGACGCCATGGTGAGTCCTTGGTAAAACTTTTGAACGAGGTCCTCCTTCGGGAACTTGTGATGTGGAACCGCCCGAGTGTACTCATTGAAGTGCTCGAATGCCTCCGATATAGTCTTTGTAGGATATTGAGCAAAAGTAGCAATCTTATTACGCAAGCTTTGAGTTTTACCCGGTGAGTAGTATTCCTTCATGAAGGCCCTCATCAATGCATCCCAATCTTGCACCGTCTCCGACGGTTGAGAGTAGAATCATTGCAAGGATTTCCCGAGTAGCAAGAATGGAAAGAGCCTTGCCCTCATTTGATCTTAAGTCACCCCGTCCATGTTGAATGTTTGACATAGTTGAACGAACGCTTGGAGGTGAAGGTTTGGATCTTCTTTACCGGTGAAGGGTGAATGTTGCACCATGCAGATTGTTGAGGTCTTGATGTCGAACGGCCTTCCGATATCCGTGAGGTTCAAGATTGGTAGGTCGATGATGTCTAGGGTGCATAGCTTCCCGATCTTGCGTTCTTGAGGTTGTTCTCCCATCGGTGGAAGTCGATTCTCCTGAGGACTTTGAGGTGGTGATTTCTTTGGAGATTCCTATGATCCTTCCTCTTCCAACTTCGAATCTACAAAATTCAGCTTCTTAGCTTGTTGTGTTTCGCGTCTCCTTAGCCTGTAAAGTTTTTCTGGATCATCCACAAAAAAATCGGGTTTGTTGCAGAGGTAGCTGTCCATCTCCTGTTAGGGTAAGCGATAAACAAAATATAAAAAAACAAAAAGTAAAAACAAATCTAAGAAAACTAGGGTTATACAAACTAGATTAGATTGATTTTGAGATGATCAAAAGTTAGTAGATGCAAAAAGAAAAACCAAAAGAAAACTGAAAATTACACAAAAAGCAATAAAAGATCGAATCTTGATCACTTGTTCCCCGGCAACGGCGTCAGAAAAAGGGGCTTGTTGACGATGTATATTCGTATTAAACTTCAAGTGGACTTGTGTTGACGGTTAATAGTTATATCGAAGTTCATTTATGACTTGCAAGCGGACAAGTATCCCGTCGTAGTCAAGGGACCCTTCTTCCCTCGAGTGGTGAACCCAAGGTATCGAATCCGTGGAACAAATGTGTGACGCAAAACTTAATCTAATAAAGCAAAGTAACTTCAATCTTCGATAAAAGAAACCCTAATGCATCTAAGTAAAAGACACGAAACTAATCTAATCTACTAAAGACCGGAGAAAACAAAGTAAGATTGGGTAGATAAACCGATCTAGAGGGATCGAGGTAAGCCTTTTGTTGAAGTTCCAAGCAAGAGAAGAAGTAGCAAATCGAATCTTATTAGAAGCTTCTTTAAATCGTGGTTTCCCGTCCAAATCCGAAAACATCCGCCTTTCGGAACCCCCGTTCTGTCACAACGTATCCCTACTCATGCGGGGAGCTTAGGGCGAGTCAAAAGACAAGTCGAGATTCTTTCGGAAGATCCGACGTGTACCTCTAGCCACCGCGGCTACAAGAACACCCTATGTAATCTATCTCGAGAATAGAATTGGAATAAGCAAAGCCGATCGAAAAACGAAATCTTCGAGGAAACACTTGATCGCTAGGAAAAGATTCAACTTGATAATTCAACTAAAACAATGATACATACACAAGATCACCACCGGGATCCTTCCTTGATCTTGCTTCTAGCTCCGGGAACTCCGACGTGGTCTTCCGTGCAAGGTTCCCACGTCGGCTAGGGAAACCCTAGTCAACTAGCTCGACCCTCTCCTTTCCGAGATGGTGTCCCTCTCTTCTCTGCTCCTCGGCGGCCGATGACAAATTGGATGATGCGTGGCTCTCGGTCAGGGGGCTATAAATAGCCTGATTGGCGGCTAGGGCAAAGGGGAGCCTCACCGGGCCCCGGACGGGGGCTGGGCCGGCCGGCCCGGGCCGGTCGGCACAGGCCCATCCGGACCCGGCCCCGAGGCCTCCTTTGCTCTACGTCGGTTCCCTTGCTTCCTGGATGTTTCCCCCTTCTGCATGTAGGTCCATGTCGTCAGTTTCTCTCCGAATTGGGCATAACTCCTTGTCTTGCAAGATTCAGCACTTTTCTGGTCAGGTCCTCGGAGTTTGTCATCTTCTTGGATCAAGTCCCTGGCTTCTTGGAGTTAAGTTTGCTTCATTGCATGACTTGTACGGGGCTTCAAGGTCTTGTCATAAGGTGCTTGATGAACTTATCCCGAAAGTCTTGCTTTCAACACTAAAACCCTGCATAAACATTAAACTCCAAAACCGACATGCACACATGAACTTGTTATACCACGGGGGTTAGTACCAGTGGATAAGGTATAAAACTTATGCCAACACCGAAGGTAAACTCATGGCTAGGTTGACGGATTTTCACCGTCAACATCTCCCCCATGCTTAAACCTTGCTCGTCCTCGAGTAAGACTTCGATGGATATCATCGTTGCCAAACAATGTTTAAACTTTGCACTTGATCATACGTGAGAAAACATAATGCTCTCAAAATTTTAATTCATTAAAGTTCCATAATGTACTAGCCTTCATCTCTACGGAGGGTAGATTCTTATTAAGCTTATCCCAGAAGTATTAACATGCTCACAAAGTTTAAATAGATCTCAGAATTTTTGAAATAAAGAACGAGGTAAAGAAAAGCTAAACCAAGTTCACAAATTTAAATCATCTTGTATATTGCTCATGAACTCTCATCTCACTTGTCTCTCAAGCCTATATATTCTACTCCTTTCCCTCTCATAACATATATGCGTGGTAGGCTTTATATGGAGCTTTGGGAAAGTTTAGTCCTAACAAGATTTTATAAATGAGGTGTTGTCAAAACAAGACAAGCTTCTCATGGCCTTACCGAGACTCGTCAAAAAGGTCATTGGAAAATAATGTTAAATCAAGGAAGGGAAAGAGAAAAATACACACAATTTAGATGAGTGGACATGTGCAAATGGCAAAGAGTGATCCCGAGACACAAAGGAAGTCCTCGTTATCGGAATGCACATGGTTGGAAAATGAGAATGAATCTTTTAAACTTGAAGCCTTGAATGCACTCTTAGAGAACCGGGGAGTTCACTTTACGCATACTCATATTTTTTTTCTCTTTCTCATATTTCTCATTCTTTTATTTATTTCTTTCTTTCTTTCATTCATTCGTTATATATTATATATATTTTTTTCTTGTGAGACTTTCACCTTGGAAGTCACGTACATCGCCTTTGAATTTTTTTTTCATTCATCATCATTTTTTTAAAATACTCCCCTTTGAACTCTAAAACTGCACTGTACCTACCTCCCCCCCATGCTTAGACGTTGCTCGTCCTCGAGCAAAGAGGCGATAAATAAGGTAGGTACCAGAAATATTTTTCCTTTGGAGAGATACTTGAAATCTTCAATATTGGCACCGTCTTGCGATCGTCCTTGAATTGATGATCCATTCTCAACGATAGGTTGTGGTCAAGGAGGTAATCACAAAAGATGATATTTGGTTTTAAGGGTGGATACCCGGCGAGGTTTGTGAGATCTCCGATGCGGGGATACACAATGCACGGATAAAAGGCTAGCAAAAAGATAGATACGCAAAAATGGAATGACCAGCTTCTTAGTCTCGGGCCAGAGAAATCATGGCCTGCAATAACTCACTCAAAAATAAATCATGTACACTAAGGTTTGGATAGGTTGAGCAACACACAAGTGATATTTATGACAAGGTTAGCGATATTTTTGAGCATAAAAGACATCTTTAATCTATTCATAACTTGTGAGAACATAAAACACTATGGGTCTTTATTTTAATCATAACCTCCGCTGAAGATTAAGCTAGCATTTAAATAAATTCAGATTCGTATTTTAATAGAGCACTAGCTTAAACATGCATAAATCAATTTACAAAGATAAACAAAGCGGCAATTATAATCATATATTATCATGGCACAAATTTTTGTAACTTTTCCAATGATATAATCAAGGTGGTGTCTTTATGATGATATCAAGTTGAAATACAAACTGAAAATAAACAAACATGCTTGCTGAAATTTAAATAAAAACAGAAAATATTACGCAAACACACATAAACAAAAGCTGAAAATTACAGAGAAAAAGAAAAGAAAAGAAAACTAAAGTTCCTAAATCTTCTAGTCCTCCGCCGGTGGTTGGTGTTGATGATCTTGATAGTAATACCCTTGCTCATAATACGATTGGACATCCCCTCCGACGAATTGATTTGGCTCCACTAGGTGAAGGCGTCCAAGCTCATAGGCAATATTTGCATTGCCTTCACCAAGTTGAGCCGCGTTGGCTTGGATGGCTGCGATGTTTTGGGCGTTTCTTGCAGCATACCCTCCAATTATGGCCATGCTTTGTTGTGGTTGGGGATATTGTGCGTAGGGCTCCGCGAAGTTAGCGTTGGGCACCACATAATTTGGTGGGGGTACCGGTGCACCCCCCCCCCCCCCCCCCCCATGCTTGCTCTTGTGGCCCTCCGTAATAACTTGGCGGAGGAGGGATCCCGCCGAATGGTTGCACATTGGGTTGTGCTCCACTCGCTTGTGCGGAGGATGTTCCCTCCTCTACGATTCTTCCTCTTTTGTTCTTCCTTGCAGGGACAAGGAGTCCCTCTTCCAACCAATCTTCCCTCCCTTCGGTGAAAAGCCTAAGCCTCTCATCGGGAAGGGGTAGGTTCACTATGGCCAAACGATAACCTCCTCTCTCATCTCCACTAATGTATTTGCCTTGCCGCAAATACTCAATGCCGAGAGAGGTACCACGCAAAAGATGGTCGGGGTTCCTTGCGATCCCCGGCCGTAAGGAGAAGGCCAACATGGAGAGGTAACACCCCGAACCAATATGTCCCGCCCCCGTGTTGCTTCACAACACCAACGGTTGATCCTAAGGTAAGAGGGGTCTATTGGCTGCCTGGCAATTAAAGCCGAGTAGAGCCAATTCAACTCCGTGTCGGTCACCTTCGTCTCCTTCATCCTCCCCAATACCCTCTTGCACATCCAAGAGTGAAATATCCGGATAATGGGGTTGCGGATGCAATTGCGTTGTTGATGGGCTTCTCCGGAGATCATATTCCAAAATCCCGCTAACATGCCGGGTGGTACGTCAACTTTCTCCGGAGCTCCCTTGTGGAATCCAAGTAGCTCCCTAACATGCTCGTAGGGAACCACTTGTTGGACTCCCTCCAAACGGAATGATAAGCTTTGCACCCCATCATCAAGGATAGGTGCAATGGTCATCAAAATTTCCAAGGCGAACCCCTTGTGGGTGTCCGCCGATACTCCGTTGGAGAATTGCACCTATCCAAGGTGCCCCAACATGTAGTATATGTCGGTGCCAAAACCCAAGGTGTAGAGTGCTTGGTCGTCGAACTCGACGTTGGGCACAAGCCTCTTCTCAAGACGAGAGAGCCTCTCCTCCTCCGACGACGACAAGATGATGAAGCCGTATGAAGAATATATCGGAGTGTAAGGAGGTGGTGTGGTCGAACGGGTCGATCGTCGTGGTGGCGCGGGCTGCTCCTCCGTGTGCCCTTGAGGTTCGGTAAACCTCATGGACTTGCTCCTTGCAGCCCTCATACCACCAAGGAGGAGAGCATTGTTCCTCCTCGGTGGTGCCGTATCCGTCTCCATGCTCCGGGGAGACTCGGAAATCGAGTGCCTCCTCGAAGACGTCGTTGATGACGGCTTGGATGACGACGAACCCTTCTTCTTGGAGAAGAGACTTGTGGTTTTCTTCCACATGGTTTTTGCACTCTTCTCTTCTACTAAAACTCCGGGTTGCAACCGGTAACTAGGCACTAAAACTCTTACTTCGGATGTGGACTTTGAGTGGATTAAGGATGTGAATTTTTTTTGAGCTAGCAAGCTTGGGAAGGTTGGCTATGTCTACGGAGGTTTTGGGCACACAAACTTGAACACACAAACAAAGGAAGGAGAGGGAAGCTTGCACCGAGAAAACGGGAGCCGGGGGGCTCCTTAAATAGGGTAGGCCGGCCGGCACGGGCCGGCCGGCACGGGGGCCTCGGTGCACCTCCCCGCCTCGTCTTTCTTCCAGCACGATCATTTCGCCTCTGCAACTTTCCTGCCCACGTGCTCCACGAGTTGCACCGCCCAAACGCTCTCGTCCACTCCTTTTCTTGCATTATTGGTCCTCCCACTTGATGCTTCATGCTTTGGGTCATGTCCATGCTCCCTAGCTCCACTTGCTTCACATGCCACCATGAAATTCCTGCAAAGTTGATGCTTGCTGCCCACCATGCTTGTCCTTTGAATGTGGATTTGGTGAAAGTTGATGAAAGGGAATCCAATGGTGCATGCATGATTTATTCAAACTAGATTGCCTCCATTAAGGTATGTTTAAGGTTAAGCACTCCTCTAATTCGAAATTTAAAATATTTTTCAGAGCCATGCAAGAGCTCAAACATAATTTTAGAGAAGTTTTTAAACCATTAAAAACAAATGTAAGTCGAAAATATTTTTCGACTACGTTGATTTCGGTCTCACCGGTATAGTTTGCCTTCATCGGTTGAGAGCAAACTTTTCCCGGCTTGATCATGGGGGCATAGGTTTAGGTTCTAATTTTGGCTAAATAAGAGAGATTTTGAATAAAACAAAATTAGATGAGGCTTAGAAAAATTCTAATCCTAGAGAAACCAAGGATAAAGATTTTTTAAACCAACCAAAAGTTTTGATTTCTAGGTTCACGCGAGTTCTACCACGTGCTGAATTTTATTAACAACTAAATATAAATCGTGGCTCTACTCGTGTGGTTTTAGCATGAAAAATAAGTCAACCTCAGCACCATAATGAGGGTGAAAGGTTGAGTTAGGTTCTGAAATTATTTGGTTGAGGTTTCCCGAAAAGAATCAAACAAGCACATAGGAGGGTTCATGCAAAGGGTTTATGATAAAGCAAAATATTCAATCAAGAATTATGTCTCTAATATTGTTCAACCACTTCTAAGTCTAATGTCTTTGCGTAATAAAACTCAAAACTAAATTATTAAAAATACTCGAAAAACCTGGAATCGGGTTGTCCTCCCGGTAGCTTATTCTTGACTCGACGAAACGGGTTGCCTCCCGCCTAGCGCTTCGTTTATAGTCTATAGCTAGACTTCTTCACTTGATTACTCCGGATCAACGCTCTTTGCGGGCGTTGCAATCTTGGGTACCCACTTCCGCACCATCTTGGGCGCGGGCTTGTCTTCCGGCTTAGTCATTTTTTTGGTCTTCACAGGCGGCTTTTCTTCCTTTGTCTTGACGGATGCAACACCTTCTTTGATTTTATTTACGTTCATTTTTTTCGGCTCCTTCTTCTTTTTCAGCCCCTCCTTTTGCTTTGGTTCTCCCTTCACTCCAATCATGTTGCATGCCTCGATTCTTGGACGGAACTTGATGGAACTCCTTTCTCCGTTGATATCGAACATGATCTCCCCCTTGCCAACATCAATAGTAGCTCCCACGGTCTTGAGGAAAGGCCTCCCAAGGATGAGCGGCGGCTTCTCCCTCTCTCCCATCTCGAGCACAACGAAGTCGACGGGGATGAAGTGGTGTCCGACCTTCACGGGTACATCTTCAGCAATGCCCAAGGGATAGCGAATGGGGTTATCTCCCAACTCCAAACATATTCCCGTAGGCTCCATTGGTAGGCGTAGCTTCTCGAACACATCCCTCGACATGACGCTCACACTAGCTCCAAGGTCGCATAACGCCTTCTCGATGTTGAAAGAACCAACCGAACATGGAATTGTAGGGCACCCGGGGTCCTTTTGCTTCTCTAGCCCATTAGCAATAGCGGCACTACACTCCTCGGACATCTTTACATGATCTACCCCGAGTGTTGCTATCTCATATTTATTTGCAAGTATGTATTTAAAGTAACGAGAATATGTAGGTACTTGTAGGGCATCTAGTAATGGCATGTTGATGCTAAGTCTACGCACAACTTCCACAAACTTCTCAAAGTGGTTGTCAAGTTTACATCGGAAGAAGCGTGGCTTGAGTTGCGGTATCCTTGTGTCTTCCTCCGGCATCTTAAATTCGGGTTCCTCGGTGACGATCCCCGTAACCTTCTCTTTAGCAACTCCTTCCACCTCGGTGGATGGTTTAAGCTTCCTTGCTCCCGCGGAACGTTCCGGATCTTTGATCTCCTTCCCCGAACGTGTTTGAATGGCCTTCGCCGATTCGGGACTTTTGGGTTGTCCCGGAAGCTTCCCTTCATCATTAGTGAGGCGCCCCGCAAGTTGTCCAACTTGCGTCTCGAGCATCTTCATCATGTTGAGCACTTGATGATTGGAACTTCCGACCTCCGTCACTTTGCTATTGATGTTCTCCAACACCTTGTCTATGGCTTGAACTTGGTGACGGTGTCCTTGTTGATCTTAGCTTGTGTTGACGGTGAAAATCCGTCAACCTAGCCATGAGTTTACCTTCGGTGTTGGCATGACTTTTGTATCTTATTCATTAGTACTAACCCCCGTGGTATAACAAGTTCACTTGTGCATGTCGGTTTTGGAGTTGTGTGTTTACGCAGGGTTTTAACGTTGAAAGCAAGACTTCCGGGATAAGTTCATTAAGCACCTCATGACAAGACCTTGAAGCCCGATACAAGTCAAGTAATGAAGTGAACATGACTCCAAGAGCCCAAGGACCAAGCCCGAGAAGATGATAAACTCCGAGGACTGAACCATAAAAGTGCTGAATCTTGCAAGACAAGGAATTGAGTCCAATTCGGAGAGAAACCGACGTCAAGGGCCCACATGCAAAAGGGGAGAACATCTAGAAGACGTGGGAAGCAACACCGGGCGAAGCAGGCCGCGGGATGGGCCGAATTGGGCCCAGGCCGGCCGGCCCAGCCCAATTCGGGGCCCAATCGGCCTCTCCTTTGACCTAATTGCTTCTCAGGCTATAAATAGCCCCCTGACCGAGAGCCACGGAGAACCGAAGTCGTAATCCGCCGCCGAGGAGCAGAGAAGCTTGAGGGACACCATCTCGGAGATGAGGGTCGTGCTAGTTGTCTAGGGTTTCCCTAGCCGACGTGGGAACCTTGCATGGAAGACCACGTCGAGCTCGGAGCGAGGATCAAGATCGAGGGAGGGCCCCGGTGGTGATCTTGTTCATGTAATCATTCATGGTGAAGTTTGTAAGTGAATTCGATTTCTAGCGATCAAGTGCCTTCTCGATGATTTTGTTTTCTTCTTGGTTTTGCTTCTTCTACGATCTATACTTAAGATAGATTACATAGGTGTCGGGGACAGCCCTAGGGGTCCCCTTAAACAATGGGGAAAAACCTCACTTAAAACCCGCAACGAAACCAAAACACGTTGAGCCTAACCATGCAGGTGCCTAACCATGCAGGACACAGCCCACAGGGACCCCGACGGCCCATCGAGGCGGCCCACTTAGAGACCCCCTCGAACGGGCTCCGCCTCATTCGAGGATGCGTGTACCCTTCGGGCGGGCTTCGCCCCGCTCGAGGGGCAGCACTTCCCTCTAGCGGGCTCCGCCTCGCTCGAGGGTACGCCCCGCCCTCGGCCGGGGTCCGCCACGCTCGAGGGTGCCCCTCACGCGTGAGCCGGCCCCCCGTACACGGGCATTTAACGCCACGACGCCGCGGACGGCGCCATCATGCGCCGGGGCTCGCACCCCGGTGCCGCCGCACCAACTCCCCGGGGAGGAGCCCATCCCCGCCCTTTGTGGGAGGGGACGTGCGGTGCGGCCGGTGTCGGTCCCGTGACACCGTGCGCACGCCCCGGTGCGGCTAACGCGCCGAGCCCTCGAAAGGGGGCCGGCGCACCCTCGATTCACTTTCTTGTGACCCTACGGGGGTTAGGTGGAGGCGCTAGGCCGGTGGACCGCCATCCCTGCCCGCGTAACGGCGTGGCCGCCGTGCCCGCGCGTGCGGGCGCACGCCGGGCCCCGTAGCAACGACTCCCGCCCCGTGAAGCGCGTCGGGAAGGAACGCCGTTCGCCTACTCCCGTATGCCGTACGGGCTGCGTCGACACCTCCCTCGAGCCTATCAGAGGACATCACTGCCATCCGCTGCTCTCCTACCCTCGAACCGCCACTGTTCGGGTACAAGTCAGGCCATGATGACCAGATCGCTGCGAGGATCGCCCGGACGACCGCCCACTCTATAGCATAGCACGTCGCACTCCCCCACGTAGCTAGATAGCGCGGCGTGCATGTAATTCGCTTCCCCCTTGATCTATAAAAGGGGGACGAACCCCCCAGCCGCGGGGGACACGGGACACGGGACAAGAAACAGAGGGACAGCAACACGCTCAAGGTCACAGACCAGGAGCCCCTCACATACACCGTGCACTCACTCTCTAATTCTCCCACAACATCTTCAGCCACTCCACCAGGGACTTGGAAGCCACGCTTCCTCTCCCGCCTTGCTTGTAGCAGCCCCACTACAGGCACCCCCGGTGCTGAGCAATATAGTGCCGTGAGCACACCCCTGCTGGACGTACGGCCCCCTCGGCCGGAACCAGGATAAAAACCTTGTGTCACTTGTTGCTTAGCATCGACCATTGAGGGATAGACCTCGGCGCTATCTACTGGTTAGTGTCGGGACCATATTCCGCACCGACAGTTGGCGCCCACCGTGGGGCAAGCGAGCGCCTAAGGTCATTCCGTCAACTCCCTCCATGGTGATCCGCACTGAGTACCGTGCTACACACTACTGCATGGGTAGCTCGGACCCCCTCCCAGCCGGGTTCGAAATCCACTTCGGGGACCTGAACTTTCAGGCCACGGGGAACGGCTATCTCATGCGCCTCACCAACCGTGAGGAGCTCCGCGCGCAGCGCCAGGCCAGGTCAGCTTTGGCCCCCACCGTGTGCACCACCACGGCGCAGGCGCCCGCAGGCACGGATGCCGCGGGCCGGCGGCGCCACGACGCCATCGTCGCTGCGGGCGAGCGTTCGCGTCGGGCGCGGTCCGGCGGCGGCGGGCGAGCGCGCCGCCGCCCGGCGCGGTGCGCCCACCATCACGACCGCCACCGCCCGGCGGGCGCGGCGCGCGGTCTCGGACCGTGCATCCCCATCGGGCTGCGTGGCGCTACGACGGCCTACAATGCCAACGTCAACACGACGATGCGCAGGGTTCCGCCTGGCCGCCACGTCTTCGTCGCCAGGGACCCCGGCACCTCAGCAGGGGATGAGTCATCCCTGGGCTCCGTCGACACGTTGCCACCCGCCAACCGCCACGGATACGCGGAGTGGGACTTCTCCGGCGTGCCGGACCCAGTCGCATTCCGGTGTTTCCTCGACGTCGCGGACTACTGGTTCGGCTGCTCCGACGACTCCAGCACGGGAAGCTACGACCCCGCACGGGAGTGTTGCGCCGTCATCTCCAACGACCCGGCCAACGCCACCGGTGCGGTGGGCGCCGGAGACGGGGAAGTCACACCTGCCCCAGGGATCGCGGCGCGCCCGGCCGCGGGGCCAAGCGCTCCTGGCCGGGGGCCGACGCCGACGCACGGCTAGCCCAAGCCCGCGAGCTCGAGGCCAAGCTGGCGGAGGAATGCCGAACGGTGCGGTTGCTCCGCGCCTCAATGGCAGGGGAAGCCTCCGCGCGTGGCGAACGAGCACGGGAGCTGGGCCGGCAGGTCCGCGACCGCATCAACACCGTCCCCAATGTCGAAAACGCAGATGTGCCCCCGCGGGCGAGCCAGAAGCTCGTCGCCGCCGCGATGCTGCTGCGGGCTATGCCAGCACCTTCGACCCCCGAGGCACGAGACATGCACCGCGAGGTGCAAAATCTCATCGAGCAAGCGGCCGTCCAGCAGGCCGAGAGCTCGGCCTCACGCATCCGCCAACAGGGGGATGCGCGGGGCGATGAAGCTGCACCGGGGGGGCGAACCCTCGGTGCATGCGGGGGGACCAGCGGGGCGACCCACCGAGCAAGGGCACACGCCGGCCAAGGAGCGGCTCCTTGACGCACGCGGGCGGCCGGATGGCGACGCCCGCAACATCATCAACGCCAGGCGCACCGGCAAGGCGGACGCACGAGCGGCAAGGGGCTACCACCCTCGACGGGGTGGGCGCTACGGCGGCCGGCGAAGACCGCTCCCCGACGCCGGAGCCCCCAGGCACCCGTGTGTTCAGCCGGGAGATTCGCGCGGCAGCGTTCCCCCAACGCTTCCGCCAACCCTCGACGATCGTCAAGTACAACGGGGAGACGGACCCCCGCGTGTGGCTCAACGACTACCGCTTGGCTTGCCGGTGGGCGGGGGCCACCGGCGACGAGGTCATCATCCGCAACCTGCCCCTACATCTTGGCGACGCGGCCCGGACATGGCTCGAGCACTTGCCCGCCAGCCAGATCCATAACTGGGACGACCTGGTCCACACGTTCGTGGGCAATTTCCAGGGCACATACGTGCGCCCGGGCAACTCATGGAACCTGCGTTCCTGCACGCAGAAGCCTGGCGAGTCGCTGCGGGACTTCATACGGCGCTTCTCCAAGCGCTGCACGGAGCTCCCCAGCGTGGCGCAGTCCGAGATCGTGCATGCCTTCCTCGAGGGCACCACGTGCCGGGACCTCGTGCGGGAGCTGGGGCGCAGCCCCGCCGCGGACTCCAACGAGGCGGCTCGACATCGCCACCAGCTTCGCCTCCGGGGAGGAGGCCGTGGGGGCGATCTTCGACGGCAAGAAGGGCAAGTGCTCCGAGGACGCGCCCGCGGAGGGCGGCAAGTCCAAGGAGCCCCACCGCAACGACAAGCAGGGCAAGAAGGGGAAGAAGCCGCGCCGCGAGGCGCGCGAGCGGGGCGCGACGGCGGCAACGCCGAGGCCCTCGCTGTCGACCCGGCTCGACGGGGCCCTCGACCGGCCCCTCGAGGCCCGGGGGTGTTCGATGACATGCTGAAAAAGCCATGTCCCTACCACAAAACCCCAGTATATCACACCCTTGAGCAATGCGACATGCTCAAGAAATTCTACGGCCGTGCCGCCGCGAAGGAGGCAGAGGCCAAGAAAGACGGAGGCGATGGCGACGCCGGCGGCTTCCCCGCCGTCGAAAATGTGTTCCTCATCTTTGGGGGACCAACTGTCGACATGTCGACACGACAACGCAAGAAGGAGCGGCACGAAGTCCTCGCCGCTGAGAGGGCGCCTCCGTCCTTCCTCAATTGGTCGGAGGACGCCATCACATTCAGCAGGGAGGACCACCCAAACCGTGTCCCCAACCCGGGCCAATACCCGCTGGTGGTTGACCCCATCATTGGGAACGCCCGATTCTGGAAGGTCCTCATGGACGGAGGCAGCAGCCTCAACATCCTCTACGCGCATACGCTGCGCCTGATGGGGATCGGATTGGACCAGCTGCGGCCTAGCACGAAGCCGTTCCACGGCATCGCGCCCGGCAAGCAGGTTCAACCCCTCGGGCAGATCGACCTGCCGGTCTGGTTTGGCACCCCTAAGAACTTCCGCAAGGAGACCCTCACCTTCGAGGTGGTGGGGTTCAAAGGGGCCTACCATGCTATACTTGGGCGACCCTGTTACGCCAAATTCATGGCGGTCCCCAATTATACCTACCTAAAGATGAAGATGCCCGGTCCGAACGGCATCATCACCGTCGGCTCGTCGATCGAGCACGCGTTCGGCTCGCGATGTCGAATGCGTGGAGCACGCGGAGGGCACGCGGCGCCGGATGAAGCGCCGGTGAACACGGCGGGAGAAGATGGTCAACGAAGACCTCGACTCCGCCGCCAAACACGCTGGCACCTTCGAGGCCGCGGAGCAGACCAAGGGGGTCCCCCTCGACCCTTCAGCCCCCGAGGGCAAGGCGTTGAGGGTCAGCTCCACCCTCGACCCCAAATAGGAAGTGGTGCTCGTCGACTTCCTCCGCGCCAACGCCGACATCTTCGCGTGGAGCCCCTCGGACATGCCAGGCATCCCGAGGGAAGTCGCCGAGCACTCCCTTGACATCCTGCCAAATGCTCGCACCGTGCAGCAACGGCTCCGCCGCTACGACGAGGAGCGGCGACGGGCAATCGGAGCGGAGCTGCGAAAGCTTCTCGAGGCCGGATTCATCAAGGAGGTGTTCCACCCAACATGGCTAGCAAACCCCGTGCTTGTAAAGAAAAAGAATGGGAAGTGGCGGATGTGTATAGACTACACTAGTCTCAATAAAGCATGTCCTAAAGTTCCTTTTCCTTTGCCACGCATTGATCAAATCGTTGACTCAACAGCTGGGTGCGAACTGCTCTGTTTCCTTGATGCCTATTCCGGGTACCACCAGATAAAGATGAAAGAGTCCGACCAGCTCGCGACCTCGTTCATCACACCGTTCGGGACGTTCTGCTACGTCACGATGCCATTTCGCCTCAGAAACGCGGGTGCAACATACCAACGTTGCATGCAGCACGTTTTTGGGGATCACATCGGGCGGACGGTCGAAGCATACGTGGACGACATCGTCGTAAAGACCAGGAAGGCGGACGACCTGGTTGGCGACCTTAGCATCGCGTTCAACTGCCTACGGGCCAATGGGGTCAAATTAAACCCCGAAAAATGTGTCTTTGGAGTGCCGCGAGGCATGCTCCTGGGATACATCATCTCCCAGCGGGGAATCGAGGCCAACCCTGAAAAGGTCGCAGCCCTCGAACGGATGGGTCCGATCCGGGACCTTAAAGGGGTGCAGAAGGTGTTGGGGTGCCTTGCCGCCTTGAGCCGCTTCATCTCGCGGCTCGGCGAGAAGGGCCTGCCCCTCTACCGCCTACTCAAGAAGCACGAGCGCTTCTCCTGGACCACCGAGGCCCAGGATGCGCTCGATAAGCTGAAGGCGTCTCTAACGCACGCCCCGGTCCTCACGCCGCCGCAGGACGGCGAGCCCCTGCAGCTCTACGTGGCCGCGACCACCCAGGTGGTGAGCGCCGTGATCGTTGTGGAGCGCGCGGAGGAAGGGCATGCCTTGCCTGTGCAGCGGCTAGTCTACTACATCAGCGAGGTCCTCTCGGACACAAAGACGCGCTACCCCCAGGTCCAGAAGTTGTTGTACGCAGTGGTTCTCGCGCGGCGCAAACTCCGCCACTACTTCGAGGCCCACCCCGTCACGGTGGTTTCCTCCTTCCCACTAGGAGAAATCATCCGCAAACCCGACGCCGCGGGCAGGGTCGCCAAGTGGTCCGTGGAGCTGATGGGCGAGCCACTCGCCTACGCCCCGCGCAAGGCTGTCAAGTCCCAAATCTTGGCGGATTTCGTCGCCGAATGGACGGACACACAGCTGCCGCCGCCACAGATCCAAGCGGAGTGCTGGACTCTGTTCTTCGATGGCTCGGTGATGAAAACGGGGGCGGGCACGGGCCTGCTCTTCGTGTCACCACTCGGGGAACACATGCGGTACGCGGTGCGCCTCCACTTCCCCGCATCCAACAACATGGCTGAATACGAGGCCCTCCTCTGCGGCCTCAAAATCGCCATTGAGTTAGGCGTCAAGCGCCTCGACGTAAGGGGCGACTCGCAGCTCGTGATTGATCATGTCATGAAGAACGCGAGCTGCCACGACGACAAGATGGAGGCCTACTGCAAGGCCGTGCGAGCCCTCGAGGACAAGTTCTACGGCATCGAGCTCAACCATGTGCCCCGCAGGTACAACGAAGAGGCGGACGAGCTCGCCAAGATCGCGTCCGGGCGGATCACCGTTCCCCCGAACGTTTTCGCACGCGACATCGCTCAACCCTCGGTCGCCTTCGAGCCCTACCCCTCGAATCACAACGAACCCTCGGGGGCTCCCTCGAATCCAGCGGGTGCGGAGCCCATGGACGAGGACCCCTCGAACGAGGCGTACGTGCTCTCCCTTCTCGAGGGGTACGGCGCCCACGAGGCCGACGTGATGGACATTGAGCCGGCCCCCGTCCAGGCGGACTGGCGGGAGAAATACATTGCCTGGATCGCTCGAGGGGAACTCCCCGCGGACCGGGTTGCGGCTAGGCGCATCGCTAGGATGGCTAAGTCTTTCGCCCTCGTCGACGGCGAGCTGTACAAGCGCGCCGCCTCCGGCGTCCTACAGCGATGCGTGCCCATTCCCGAGGGCGCGAGCTCTGCCGGGACATCCACGCGGGGATGTGTGTCCACCACGCCGCGCCCCGCACCCTCGTCGGCAACGCGTTCCGCCGGGGCTTTTGCGGCCCCCTTGCGGTCGCGGACGCCCGGCGAGATCGTGCGCACTGCGAGGGGTGCCAGTTCTACGCCCGCAAGTCCAACTTGCCCGCCCATGCCCTACAGACCATCCCCGTAACATGGCCGTTCGCCGTGTGGGGGCTGGACATCGTCGGGCCCCTGCGGAAGGCGCCCGGGGGCTTCACCCACTTGTTGGTCGCGATCGACAAGTTCTCCAAGTGGGTGGAGGTGCGCCCCATCACGAATCTAAGGGCGAGAGCGGCGGTGACATTCTTCACCGACATCGTCTACCGCTTTGGAGTGCCAAACTCCATCATCACCGACAACGGATCCCAATTCACGGGCAAGAAGTTCTTGGAGTTCGCGACAAATTCCACATCCGTGTGGATTGGGCAGCTGTGGCGCACCCACAGACCAACGGCCAAGTGGAACGTGCCAATGGCATGATCTTACAAGGCCTAAAGCCCGGAATTTTCGACCGGTTGAACAAATGCGGGCGGAAATGGCTCCAAGAACTACCGGCGGTTGTGTGGAGCCTAAGGACCACCCCGAGCGAGCCACTTTGGGTTCACCCCGTTTTTCCTAGTCCACGGCGCGGAGGCCGTCCTCCCCCACGGACCTAGAATACGGGTCGCCCAAGGTTCGAGGCTATAACGAGGATGCTAACCAACGAGCCGCGAGGACTCGTTGGACCGGTTTGGACGAAGCACGCCTCGTAGCCTTGATGCATTCCGCGAGGTACCAGCAGTCCCTCAGGCGCTATCAAGCACGCAAGATACGCCGGCGGGATTTCAGTGAAGGGGACCTGGTCCTAAGGCTACGCCAAGACAACCGAGGGCGCCACAAGCTATCGCCCCCATGGGAAGGACCCTACGTCGTGGTGAAGGTACTCAAGCCCGGCACATACAAGTTGGCCAATGAGGACGGTGAAGAGCTCACCAACGCTTGGAACATCCAACAGCTACGTCGCTTCTACCCTTAGCTAGGTTTTCCAAGTATTTTTGTTGAAAAAACCGCACGGCCAACGCCCCAGTTGGTTGCAACTATGTAAAAGCTTTAAGCTTAATAAAAAGGGCAACTCGGTTTTCCCCTGAAACCCAAGTTACCCTCGGGGGCTACTGCGGGGGGCATCCCCCCCCCCCAAAAATGGTCCCATTTTTTCGCGCAAAAATAAAAATAACTCGCACACGCTAAGTTTGTTTCCTACTTCAACCTCGAGCCACGATTCGAACAGGGCGCAGACGGCACGGCGGAAGGAGCGTGCGAGCCAGAGATAGCCTACGCCGCGTGGATATGGCCCTTCTCTCTCGCCTCCAACCCGGCGGGCCCCCGCGAAAATCGAACTCCCCTAACTAGAATCTACTCAGGAAGAAGGAGAAACAAAAGGCGTGAAAAACAAACGACTTCATTGACAGCAAATGCTCATGTTCATGAAACAACTTGTTTATTTACAAAAGGCCACGAGGCCAGGATATTGATACACATCAAAAAACGGGCCTAGCGCCCAACTGCTTTCAGGCGGGAGGAGCGGCGGCATCGGCGACGTCGGGAAGAGGAACTCCTCGAAGGCCTCGGCGAGCGACCGGCGGCATCGGCGGCGAGCGCATCCACACGCTCCATGGCCACCTCGTCCTCGACACCCTCGGGAACGATGTAGCCCTCCGCCGACGCCTCGAAGTTAACCTCGTAGTGGGATCGCACCACTCCGAGGGCCTTCGGACGCCCGGTGCCGGCCGCCGGCGCATCCGCTCGGTGACATGGCCACCAAGGGCGCGCGGGCGGGCGCCGGCGGCTGAGCCGCCTGCGCCTCGCCCTCCTCGACGGCGCGGCGGTCTCGAGGGCCGCATCGCGCGGCTCCCGCGGCTCTGCTTGGAGGAGTTGTAGGAGGCTGCGGCGCCTCGGCCCGCTCGGCCCGCGTGCCCCGGGGGCGGTGCGCAAGCACAGGGAACACCAAGGCAAGAAAGAAATCAGAAAAAGGGAATGCGAGTTCCCAATCGAAAAACCAACAAGACGAGAGTCAGACTGTGGCTCACCTTCGACTTGCTTCCTCTCCATCTCGAGGTCGCGGCGCACGGCCTCGACCGTCAGCTCGAGGCGCTTGACGGTCTCGCCCTGCTCCCGGAGGGACATCTCTTGATTGGCGTTGGTGATGCTGAGCATAATCACCTCGCCCTCGGCCTTGGAGAGCTTGGCGTCCCGATCCGCCAAAGACTTCAGCGTCACCTCGTGGGCGGCGCGCTCCTGCTCCAGCGCGGCACGGGTGTCGGCGAGAGCGGCCTGCTCCTGCTGAAGCCGCTCCTCAGCCCCTTGGCGGGCGGTGCTCTCTTGCGGGGAGCCGCTCCTCGGCGACGACGAGGGCCGCGGCCTTGGCGTCGAGGGCGGCCTTCGGGTCGTCGGCCTCCTTGGCCCGCTGCTCCCGGCCCGCGTGCCCGCTCCTTAGCACGGCGGCTGCCGCGCGCTGCGCCCCCTCAGCGACGAGCGAAGCTCCCGGGTTTCGGCGCGGACGGTCGCCACCTCCGCCTCCCGGTTAGCGGCCGGCGTCCTCGTCTTCTCCAAGTCCGGCGCGCGTGCCACGGCGCCTCATCACGGTCGATGAGGGCTGCGCGCACCCGCTCGAGGGCTCGAACGGCGCGCCGTGTCTCGCCTCGAGCTCTCGGGGAGCTCGTCGGGCCGGGCCGGGGCCGTGCGCCGGCCCGGCTGTCCGGGGGGATGCGAGAGCGTCGGCAAGCGCGTCGAAAGCGCTGCACCACTCCCGGAGCTGGTGGACCTCGGCGTTCACCCGGTCGAACGCATGGTACTTGTCGTGGGCGCGACGCTCGAGCTCCTGGCAACCACAGAATCAGAACCCATAAGTGCCGCGACACGAAGGCAGCATACACAAACGAAAGAAAGGAGAGAACAAGCAACCACGGCTAACCTGGAAGACGAGCCATGCCGGGCCGCCATGGACCCACAGCGCCTCGTTCAGCGCGCGGTTGAGCGTAGCGCCGTGGCTCGGAGCTCGTCCCGAGCTCTGCTCCCCCACGGCGTCGGCAAACGCGGGGGGGATCATCGACGGCCCCCTCCCACGGGCGGGGGCGGCCGGCGCGGGGAGGACGAGGCCTCGGCGTCGTGTCCTCGACCCCCCACCACCGGGTGACCCTCGCGCCGCCTCACGAGGGCCCCCTCCCCGGGGCTCGGGGGGGTCGTGGGCCGGCCGGCCCCGCGATCCCCACCGGGCGGCGGGGAGTCGTCCGAGACCTCCACCACCTCCCGGCCGCGAACGCCGGCGGGCGCCGCCGCGCTGTGCCGCCTCCACCGGCGCCTCCGCTGCGTCTCCGCGGCCGCGGGTGCACGGCACGGCGCCATGGCCACCACCTCCGGCCGTGCGCCGCATCCACGGGCGCCGCCACAAGTTGCGCCCGCTCCGCCTCCTCTGCGCGACAACGGCCTGCGCGGGCGCGCCTCCCACCCTGCGCGCCGCCGCGGCCTGCACCCCCACGACGGCCGGCGGCGGCGCGCTTCCTCTTCCTCGAAGCCTCGGCGGACGAGGCCGGCGCGGCCGCCGCGCGCGCGGGCGCGCCCGCCCCCGCGCGCGGTCACGCCCCGATGCGCGCCCCCGGGCGCGCGCGCGCGCGCGCGCGCGGTGCGCTCGCCCGCGCGCGCGCGTGCGCTGCCGTCGCGCCTCCCCGGCGCGCGCGCCGCTCGCGCGGGCACGCTCGATGCGCGCACGGGGAGCGCTCGCCGTGCGCACCCCCGAGGAGCGCGCGGGCACCTCCGCGGCGCGCGCGCGCCCCCGATGTCGATGGCCGGCGGCGGGCGCCGGTGCACCCGCCCCGGGCGATGCCGCCCTCGCCGCCGGCGCCGGCTCCGGCGACGGGGGCGCGGCGCCACGTCGGAGGGGGCCCTCCCCCTCGGCCTCTTCCTCTTCGTCCTCCGAGGACGAGTACTCTTCGGTCCCGGGGGAGGAGAGCCCCGGCTCTTCGCGCGCCGCGTGCTCCGCGGCCCGCCGGTCGCGGCGCGCTTGGCGTCGCCTCGCGCGCTCCCTCTTGCGCGCCGCGCTCTCCTGCTGCGCCGCCGGCTGCGCCGCCCGCCCGGCCCGGCGCGCGGGGAGTCGGGGGTAGGCGGAACGGACTTGGCGACGGTGAAGGTCACCGGTGGCACGGGGGCAACAAGGGCGCGTCGGGGAGGCAAAGGCAACACAAAGAACTAAAACGAAATCAAGAACTACGCTCACCAACGGGCCGGTGGGGAGCATCTCGAGGTCCCACGGGGGTCCGGCCCGCCGAGGCATCGGCGGCGTCGGGTGTCGACGGCGCTCCGCGCCGGGGTGAGCGCATATGGCCGCTCGAGGGGCGTCGGGAGCATCCGCGACCTCGCCAGGTCGATGGGGTTGGCCGCCTCTGTCATCTCGAAGATGCAGAGCGGCCTCTCCATCAAGGGCACGACCCGCCTATGATGGAGGAAGGCGAGGACGCCCATCGCGTTCAGCCCCATCGTCGCCGGGCGGCGCGGCGGCCGGGACCGACTCTGCCGCGCCGTCTTTGGGGCGTGGACACCCCCGTAGCCCCGGGGAGTCGGGCCTCTCCTTGAACACCCGGCCGGTGTAGGGGTGAAGGCCGGGCTCGGCGTTGCGCAGATAAAACCATCCCCGCTCCCAGCCGGCGTTGTTCATCGTCATGGTGCAGGGGATGTAGACGTTCTTGAATTGCCCCCACAGGGCAAGCGACATCCCGCCGGCGCGCACCGCGCGGCGGGTCCTTGGCTCCGTCGTGGGCTGCGTGAAGAGCTCCGCGTGGAAAAGGTGTACCTAGAGCTCCCAATTGACTGGGATCCCCAGGTACCCTTCGCAAACGCCGACGAACGTAGCCGCCTGCAAAATCGCGTTGGGGGCGAAGTTGTGCAGCTCCACTCCGTAGTGGTGGCACATCGCCCGCATGAAGCGGCTCGCCGGTGCGTTGAAACCCCGCTCGTGGTAGCGGATAAAGCTGACCACATAGCCCTCCGGCGGGTTGGGCGCACGGTCCGCCGCCGGCGGCACTATCCACTCCGCCGGGCGTCCATCTTCATTGGCCGACGGTGGCCGGCGGCGACCGGCTCGCCAAGGGCCAGCGGCGACCCGCTCGCCAAGGGCCAGCGGCGTCACCGTCGACCTCTCCCAGGCATACGGCTCCAGGATCGTGAGGGGAAGCTGAGGCGGCGCCATGAAGAAGGCGAAGAAAGGCAGGAGCGGAGGACAAGGAACGGAAGAAAAGCTCTAACGGCGACACCGCGTGGTGGCAAGAGCGAGGTGAAGACGAAGGGGTGGGGGACTGAAAATGGTGAGGCGTCAAGGTAAAAAAACTGCCGTCTCCTCCACCCCTCAGATTTATAAGCCGACAGGGCGAGCTCTCCGGAGCGGATGCCCCGCTCGCATTAACTGCAGGGAACCTTCCCTTCACGCCGACGGACGGGCCCCACCACGACTGCAGCGGCCACATCACTGTAGGCGGGCCATCATCACGGCGAAGACCCGCAGGGATCGAGGTGAAGCCGTCACGTCCACCTGCCACGCCGCCCACTACGCGCGCGCGCGGCCGCAGCACCTAAAAAGACGCGCCCGCGCTGAAAAACCGCAGCCTCGATTGCGAGGCATTCAATGATCGGGTCCCTTGCCAAGCAAGGAGAACCCTCGAGCGGGGCGAACCCCCGGCTCGAGACAAGGGCAGCCCTCGATGGAATATCGACGTGAGAAGGCCGCCCGGGACCTGCTTGATGTAAAGCAGGCACCACGGGTACCCATGCCACGTAAAACCCTCGAGCGGCACGAGCCCTCGGCTCAAAACGAAAACAGCCCTCGATGGGATATCGACGTGAGAAGGCCGCCGGGGACACCGCTGATGTCGCAGGCACCGCGGGCACCCATGCCGCGTAAAACCCTCGAGCGGCACGAGCCCCGGCTCGAGACAACATCAACCCTCTAAAGAGGGCACGCGCGTGAGAGGGTCGCCCGGGGTACGCTTGCGGTCGCGGGCACCGCAAGCACCCATGCCGCGGCGTGCTACCAACCCGGCGCCTCGAGGGCGGCTCGCCCGGACCCCTCGGCGGCCGCAAACGCGAAAAGACGGGGCCGCCCGGGCGCCACCCCCGCACGGCCCTGCGATCGAGAGGTTCGAAGCGACCCTCGACGGGTTCGAACGGGCACCACAAATCGCGAGTTAGGGACGACGAGGGCACGCGCATTCGAGCCGTTCCTCGAGCCCGTCGGCTCGAGGGTGCCCCACATGTCGTGTTCGAGAGCCAGCGAGGGCAGCTAGCTAGGGGATCCCACCGAGGGAGAGCTTCCGTGCCCTCGGTCCCTATCGAACGGGACCGAGCCCCACCTAGCAAACCCACGCAAGCGCTTCCATGGACGTGTCTCTGGACCGCGCAGCCTACCCTTATCGAACGGGGCATGGACGTCCACTTGAACCACCCGCTAGCGCGCTCGACGAGGAATCCGCAATCCGCGACCCGCTCGATGGGGGTTGCGGAAACCTCACCCTCCGTCCCGCGGAGGGACGGCGAGGGCGCGTTAAAAAACAAGTCGCAAAGCTCTACCCGATCGCCTCGAACGGGCCAAGGCTCGGGGGCTTGACGCACGGCTACACCTCCTTGAAATTGCACCCGCCGGAGACAGCGCCAGTAGCGCGTGCACCCCCGAAGCCGGCTGAAACACCGCCGATGCCGATTGGAATATGTGCCACGCCCTCTGACCAAAATTCTCGTGGTTAACCCCTGCAGGAGCACCCACACTCCTACAGGGCTTCGGGGGCTAGACCTGCGGGTCCGCTGACGCGGCCCCACGGAAAGCGTTCGCAGGACAAGGAGGGAAGAACGTCCTATCAGTAGGTTCCAGCATCTGTGGGAGCCTCAATGGCAAACCCACGGATGCTCGAGGGCTACTGTCGGGGACAGCCCTAGGGGTCCCCTTAAACAATGGGGAAAAACCTCACTTAAAACCCGCAACGAAACCAAAACACGTTGAGCCTAACCATGCAGGTGCCTAACCATGCAGGACACAGCCCACAGGGACCCCGACGGCCCATCGAGGCGGCCCACTTAGAGACCCCCTCGAACGGGCTCCGCCTCGTTCGAGGATGCGTGTACCCTTCGGGCGGGCTTCGCCCGCTCGAGGGGCGGCACTTCCCTCGAGCGGGCTCCGCCTCGCTCGAGGGTACGCCCGCCCTCGGCGGGGTCCGCCACGCTCGAGGGTGCCCCTCACGTGTGCGCCGGCCCCCGTACACGGGCATTTAACGCCACGACGCCGCGGACGGCGCCATCATGCGCCGGGGCTCGCACCCCGGTGCCGCCGCACCAACTCCCCGGGGAGGAGCCCATCCCCGCCCGCGTGGGAGGGGGAGCGTGCGGTGCGGCCGGTGTCGGTCCCGTGACACCGTGCGCACACCCCGAGTGCGGCTAACGCGCCGAGCCCTCGAAAGGGGCCGGCGCACCCTCGATTCACTTTCTTGTGACCCTACGGGGGTTAGGTGGAGGCGCTAGGCCGGTGGACCGCCATCCACCGCCGCGACCGGCGTGGCCGCCGTGCCCGCGCGTGCGGGCGCACGCCGGGCCTGTAGCAACGACTCCCGGCCCCCCGTGAAGCGCGTCGGGGAAGGAACGCCGTTCGCCTACTCTCGTACGCCGTACGGGCTGCGTCGACACCTCCCTCGAGCCTATCAGAGGACATCACCGCCATCCGCTGCTCTCCTACCCTCAAACCGCCACTGTTCGGGTACAAGTCAGGCCATGATGACCAGATCGCTGCGAGGATCGCCCGGACGGCCGCCCACTCTATAGCATAGCACGTCGCACTCCCCCACGTAGCTAGATAGCACGGCGTGCATGTAATTCGCTTCCCCCTTGATCTATAAAAGGGGGACGAACCCCCCAGCCGCGGGGGACACGGGACACGGGACAAGAAACAGAGGGACAGCAACACGCTCAAGGTCACAGACCAGGAGCCCCTCACATACACCGTGCACTCACTCTCTAATTCTCCCACAACATCTTCAGCCACTCCACCAGGGACTTGGAAGCCACGCTTCCTCTCCCGCCTTGCTTGTAGCGGCCCCACTACGAGCACCCCCGGTCTTCCGAGCGGTATAGTGCTGTGAGCACACCCCTGCTGGACGTACGGCCCCCTCGGCCGGAACCAGGATAAAAACCTTGTGTCACTTGTTGCTTAGCATCGACCATTGAGGGATAGACCTCGGCGCTATCTACTGGTTAGTGTCGGGACCATATTCCGCACTGACAATAGGGTGCTCTTGTAGCCGCGGTGGCTAGAGGTGCATACCGGACCGGCCAAGTGATTTCAACTTGTTCTATCGAACTCGCCCTAGACTACCCGCATGAATAGGAATACGTTGTGACAGAACGGGGGTTCCGAAAGGCGGGCGTTTTCGGAGTCGGATGGGAAGGCCACGATTTAAAGATGCTTTTAATGAGATTCGCTTTACTATCTTCATCTATCTTGTTTGGAGCTACAACATAAGCATGATCTAGATTCTCTAGATTGGTTATCTCTTGCTTTCTCTTGCTACCTCTTTAGTAGATTAGATTAGATTCGTTTTCTTTATGAGTTAGTAGATTAGATGAAACTTACCTTCATAAGATAGCTTACCTTGCTTTACTAGATTGAATCCTTGCGTTGCACATTGTTCCACGGATTCGATACCTTGGGTTCACCACTCGAGGGAAGAAGGGTCCCTTGACTACGACGGGAGACTTGTCCGCTTGCAAGTCACAAACGAACTTTGATACAAATATTAACCGTCAACAGCTTGCTCATCCATGAACTCCTTCAATTGTATATGAAGTGGAACCGCGTTAGGAATAGATGAGCTTGCATTAAATTGAGGCCTACCTTGCCCGTAGCGGAAGTTCGGCAATTCTCCCTTCCTCATGTAGTCGAGCACTTTGGCTTCCTCCGGACAATCTTTGCGGACATGGCCATACTCTCCACATTCTTCCCATGTGGACCTTGCTTCGCCGGCCTTCAAGTCTTGAGCCTCTTTCTTTTCCATCTCCATCTTCTCCAACCTCCTCATGAGCGAGTCGATCTTGCCTTCAAGTATGTTCTCCTTCTCCACTTGCAAGACTCCTTTGACGTTCCCCGTGGGTTGAACCGGATGTAGGCGCCCGGACGACGCCCATGTGTCATTATCCGCGACCTTCTTGAATAGAGTGAAAGCTTCCGTCGGTGTAAGTTCGATGATGGATCCTCCCGCCGATGCATCGATGATCGTCCTTGACGCCATGGTGAGTCCTTGATAGAACTTTTCCACGAGGTCTTCCTTGGAACTTGTGATGTGGAACCTCCCGGGTGTACTCGTTGAAGCGCTCGAATGCCTCCGAGATAGTTTCCGTAGGATATTGAACAAAGGTGGCAATCTTATTACGCAAGCTTTGAGTTTTGCCCGGCGAGTAGTATTCCTTCATGAAAGCCTTCATCAACGTGTTCCAATTTTGCACCGTCTCCGCCGGTTGAGAGTGGAACTATTGCAAAGCCTTCCCGAGTAGTGAGAACGGAAAAAGCCTTGCCCTCATTTGATCTTGAGTCACCCCATCCATGTTGAAAGTCTGACATAGTTGAATGAATGCTTGGAGGTGAAGGTTCAGATCCTCTTTACCGGTGAAGGGTGAATGCTGCACCATGCGGATTGTTGAGGTCTTGATCTCGAACGGTCTTCCGATCTCCTCAAGGTTCAAGATTGGTAGGTCGATGATGTCTGGGGTGCATAGCTCCCCAATCTTGCGTTCTTGTGGTGGTTGGTCACCCATCGGTGCAAGTCGATTCTCTCGAGGACTTTGAGGTGGTGAATTCTTCGGAGATTCCTGCGATCCTTTGTCTTCCGACTCCGAATCTACAAAATCCAGCTTTTTAGCTTGATGTGCTTCGCGTCTCCTTAGCCTGTAAAGTTTTTCTGGATCATCCAAAAAATTATCAGGTTTGTTGGAGATGTAGCCGTCCATCTCCTGTTAGGGTTAGCAATAAACAAAGTATGCAAAAACTAGAAAGTAAAAACAAATCTATAAAAACTAGGGTTAGACAAACTAGATTAGATGTATTTTGAGGATGATCAAAGTTTAGTAGATACAAAAAGAAAAAACAAAAAGAAAACTGAAAATTACAAAAAGGCAATAAAAAATCAAATCTTGATCACTTGTTCCCCGGCAACGGCGCCAGAAAAAGGGGCTTGTTGACGGTTAATAGTTATATCAAAGTTCGTTTATGACTTGCAAGCGGACAAGTCTCCCGTCATAGTCAAGGGACCCTTCTTCCCTCGAGTGGTGAACCCAAGGTATCGAATCCGTGGAACAAATGTGTGACGCAAAACTTGATCTAATAAAGCCAAGTAACTTCAATCTTCGATAAAAGAAACCCTAATGCATCTAAGTAAAAGACACGAAACTAATCTAATCTACTAAAGACCGGAGAAAACAAAGTAAGATTGGGTAGATAAACCGATCTAGAGGGATCGGGGTAAGCCTTTTGTTGAAGTTCCAAGCAAGAGAAGAAGTAGCAAATCGAATCTTATTAGAAGCTTCTTTAAATCGTGGTTTCCCGTCCAAATCCGAAAACATCCGCCTTTCGGAACCCTATGCATCTAATCTTAAAGAACATCATGAAAACTAATCTAATCTATGAACGCCGGAGGTAGCAAGAGATAGAGGGGGATAGATAAACCAATCTAGAGAGATTGGATCAAGCCTTCATTGAAGTTCCTAGCAAAAGAGAAGTAAACAAGTTCAGTCTCATAAAAAAGCTTCTTTAAACCACGATTTCCCGTCCGACTCCAAAATTAAACACCTGCCTTTTGGAGCCACCGTTCTATCACAATGCACCCCTATTCGTGCGGGTTAGTCTAGGGTGAGTCCAAAGACAAGTTGAAATCTCTCGGAAGGTCAAGCATGCACCTCTAGCCACCACGGCTACAAGAACATCCTCGGTGATATATCTTGAGAATCGATCCTAAGATACAAAAAGCCGATTGAAATCAAAGACGTAGGAGAAACACTCGATCGCTAGAAATCGGATTGCAACTTGATAATTCAACATTACATGATACATGAATCAAGATCACCACCGGGATCCTACCTTGTGTAGCGAACATGGCCTCATATGCCATTAGTTCGAGTTTGATTTTGGTGATTCATGACAACATGATCATTGGGACTAACCATATTGTTTAGCATGTCCAGACATTTCTAGGTCCCAAGGATGCAAGAATATCATATGCCAAATTGAGAAGATAGTCTATTTTTCTAGGGTCAAAACCGAGCAAGAAAAGAAAAAGAAAAGACATCGTCGGATGAACCGACGGTCCCTCAATTGCAAGCGTCGGTGCAATCGTCGGACGAGTTGGTATAGAGGGTGAAACCCTAGGTACCGTCGGATGAACCGACGGTCCACTTTCTAGTAGCGTCGGACGAGTTGCAGAGGAGGAGGAGCGAAGACAGTAGCACCGGATGATCCGATGGTCTGAGTGAGGACACCATCGGTCTATCCGACGCTCAGTTTGAATTCATACAGAGACGCGCCAAGACAAAGCCTTCAACACCGGATGATCCAACGCCTTGGTCAAGGTGAAGCGTCGGTCTATCCGACGGTCGCGTGAAAGCTAACAGAGGAGACTTGGACGCGAGGTCTTCAGCACCGGATGATCCGACGAACCGTCGGTGCATAGTGTCAGAGCAGTTGTGTCAGAGAACCTCAACGGCTATGTGATGTGGGAGGGGAACCGGTTGAACCGACGCCCTGGAAAAGCATAGCGTCGGATCATCCGACGGTACCTTTTTCAGCAGCTTTTAGCCAACGGCTAGTTTGATGCCTTGGTCTATTTATACCCCCTCCACTCACCCATTTGAGTAGGCTGGATTGTGTAGAAGTGCAGAGGAGTTCAAGACACATTCAAGATCATATCCAATCCATCCAAGTGCTTAATTGCTCATCCTTAGACTTGCATATGCTTTGTGTATGTGTTTAGTGCTAGGCTTAGCTTAGAGTTGAGTGAGTGCAAGGTTGTGCCAACCTTGTGAGGTGATTCTTGAGTGAATCAAGTTGTACAAGGTTCGCCGAAAGCCTTGGGGCCTAAGTGGCTCACCGGCAATCGTCATCGACCCTCCAGCTTGGTGTGGAGCGGCGAGGACACTTTGTGCGGGGACGTGGAGACCCCCTTCCTTGGTGGAGAAGCTCCTTAGTTGTAACAACCCCGGATTTTCGGTGTGGAAAACCCGAGTCCCTGTACCTTTACGATAGTCCCTGGATCAGTGGCTATCGCGTACAGATCTCATCACAGAAGGTAAATCACAACCGTACATCGCATCACACAAATATTAGTACATAATTTATTACATGTCCATAATGGAGTACAACATTACAAGCCTCAAGGTTGAATCAAAGTAAAATTCTACGCGGCGGTAGCTAGCATCTCAGAAGGGTCTCCATCTTCTGTTTTTCACGCCCACAGGCATCCTTGAGCGAAGCAACGCATCCCTCAGTCGTACCATCCATCAGTGTTGTTGTCGAAGTTGGACTCGTAACCTGCAGACTCAAAGTCTATCCCCAAGGAGTGGGATAGGTTCACGTCACCGACTGTATGCAGCTTTAAGTGGCCTATCTTCTAAAGGGTAAGAAAAGAGACAAGGTAGAAGCTCAGGTTTTCTATGTAGCAGCAGCAAGGCATAAACAAAAATCATCTCCATATAGGTCCCAAACCAATCTCTCAAACACGGCTCGGAACCACCTGGTACCCCAGGGCCCCGTCTCCACAACCTATCTCCATCTAGGGTCGATGCGAGAACTTCCTCTCCTCGCACCTCAATGATTGCTATTGGATCAACGAGGTAGAGGGAGCCACTCTCCTCTATCCGACTGCAACCACGGCTCACCACACTCTCAACTACAGGGGGAGGTAGAAATCCCAAAGTATGAGGAACGAACATGTCTTCAAGGTTTGTCCATGACCAAGGACGCGGCTATACGTATAGATCAAACAACTCTGCAGAGCGTGTACACCTGTACCCAACTCGGGATGGCACACGGCGGTGATCAGCCAACCGAGCCCATCCTACCGTGCGAACTCTCGGTAGTTACGGTCCCATCCTACATCTGGCCCTCCAAACGATCCCCCTCGCAAAGGGAATTGCACCGGAACTGTGAAATGCCCCCGTGTGGCCACACGGGAGTCGCTCTCAGAGGGTGGCCTCACTCCCACCTCTCCCCCACTGATACCCTCTATCCTGCTGGCAGGTATGGTTCCGCACTTGCCGAGCTCAACTCGGCCCTAACCCCACGCTCGGCGAGGTGGTGTGTACGAAAGTCCTATCGACAAGTTGATCCACTCGGTTTCAGACCGGGGCAAGCTCATGTCCTCCATCCGCAAGTAAAACCCCAACACCTAGGCTCCGAAAACTGTCAAAGTAGGGATACACTTAGGAGTGTACCCCTATCCCCGATCCCAGATCGGTTGTTTCAAGCTCACCCCCGCCAAAGTATCCAAAACGCCTTCTCCTGCCAGTTTTACCCCACTCACGCCAAGAACCACTATTCCCATCCCAAACACATGCATCGTGAAGCTCAACGCATATACACGCTTATATACATATATAGTAGTGGGGAAATCAAGGACAAGATAATAAAATAAGGCAGTGCAAGGTTCATCATCATGCATTTAAAGTAAAGCGCTAGCATACTACATAGCAATGCCTAATATGTATTCAGAATCAGTCGGGCGTGAACACCTGCGTGCGATTAGTCGTCGGCGGCGTAGTCGTCGGCGGCGTAGTCGTCGGTGTAGTCGATCTCCGAGCTCAGATCCCCGGCTCCAGCTGCTCCTATTAACGCGTAATCAAAATAAAGGTGGGTCCTATTGCAATTAACTCCAAATGAACAACAATTAAGAGCCAAAAGAGAGCGAACACTAGCCTAACACGGAGTTTATAATTTTAGAAGAGCTTTGGAAAAGGATTCACAATTTTCGGAGTTGAAATGAGTTTTCTAGGATTTTCCAAAGGCAAAATACATTTTCTGAAAACTAAAATACGCATACACAATAACATTAACTATAAACTAACTACAGGTTGGCTCTAAAGGGCTCTAATCTATCTACAAGCTGGCTGCAAGCTAGCTCTTTGAGCTCAAATGGCTGCCACATAGGTAGCTATAAGGTGACCCATGTACAAGTCGCTGCCCACATGGCTGACCGGGCGGCGGCCACAAATGATCCCGGCCGGATCTGAAGTGGTCCAGCGAGGTGCAGGCAAACGTGTGGCTTGCGAGCAGTTGGACAGCCACACAAGATCCAAAGGATCTGCCGCGACTCGATGAGGTGCGGGTAAAGGTGTGGCCGAGGTGTCGTTGGCTTGGTGCACGGGATCCCACGGGATCCGCTACGGGCGGGACGGCGTGTAGGCAGGCGCGTGGAGTTAATCCCCACTGGTTTTGGGGTTGCGCCCAAGGTGGCCGATGGAAAGCTCCAAAGGAATGGCGGCCAGAAAGGGGCTCGTCGGCGGCGAGGTTGGTCGGTGACTCGACCTCACGCGACTCGACGTGGCTCTAGTACTCCTAGGGATCCATCTAGGCAAAGAAAAGGGTCGCCATGGTCGGAAACTCGGCACGACGGTGACGGAGAGCGGCTTGGCGCGCGGTGCAAAGCAGAAGGTTTCGGCGACGAGGCTAGGGTGGCCGGCGTCGGTGAGGTTGTATGCGCTCGCGTGCCTGAGAGCGAACCCGTACACGGGTTGGTCCGGTGCTCGCGCGCCTCGGTGGAAAGGTTGCTCTGGACAACAGGGTTCCGGCCACGACAGGCTGAGCGGTCAGGTTCGACCCACACGCACGAACGTGTTCACCGGACTCGAGCAAGGAGAGCAAAGGCGACAGCTTGGTCGAGCGCATGTACGAGCGTGCGGTCGTGAGATGAAGCTCCCAGACGAGCACGGCGGTGCGATGGTAAATGGCTCGGCGTGGCTCGAGCTCTGCGGCGTCACGACTGAGGTGTTCGCGGCGGCGTGGCAGCTCGCTTGCGAGGGCGTGCATGCGCGTGAACATGCGCGTGCACCGTTTGGACAGGGAGAGCAGGGCTTGACTCCCGCGGGTGCGGGTGTGTGTGAGCAGAACGCCGGCGGCGAAAGAGAGCGGCTCGGCACGACCAAGCAAAGCCGATGACTTCAGCGTCATGGCCTAGGGGTACTAGCGCCGGTGCGCTCGCTTGTGTGCGCGTGACAAAGGCGTGCACCAGCTTGGCATGGTGCTCGCGCACCCAGGAGGAAAGGTTGCGCACGGTGGCGAGAGCTGGAAGAACGGCGGCTCAGCGCGGCGAAGGTCGACAGAGACGATGCACTACGCGGCGGGGATGTTGTCTTGCGAACAGAAGATCAAGGTTGGAAACGGGCTTGCCCAGCAATGGTTTGGTCGCGTGCGCGTGCGCACGTCTGTCCGCGAAACAAGGTCCGGGCCAACACGGCGGAAAACAGGGATAACACAATGGCACGACGGAGGTGTCCAATGCCAGCGGGGGCAAGAAGGGCGGTGAGGTTCAACAAGGGCGACGCGAATGCCACATCACATGTCGGGTCGTGATTCGACTTCTCTTGCTCGCGGGGAAGAAGCGTGCGTGGCGGTAAGCATTGGGCCAGCCAAAGGCGACGTTCATGCCCTCCCATGAGTGCATGAGCGCGAGGGCATACCGGTGGCTTGGCCACGGCGGCAAGCTCCACGGTGGCATGCCGGGGCGCACGCCCGATTGGGGCGGTCGGCCAGATATGCCTCGACACAGGCACAACCGAAAGTTCGGCCTTTGCCTTGGTTGCACGGCGTGCGCACGAGTGCAGGGCTCTGCACGACGAGGAACCGGTCGGCGGCACAGTTATGCGCAGACACCGGTGTACGAAATCACGTGCGTGTGAGTGCGCGTGCACGGGTACGTGCGTGTGTCCAGGGTGTGCGTGCATCCACACGCTCGGCCAGAAAGAACAGGGCTTTGGCTCGACAAGTGCAAGGCCTCGATTTGTCCTTGACCAAAGCAAGGACGACAGGTGATGGAAAGTGGTGCGCGGCAAGGCGGGCGACATGACGGTGAGTACAAGGGGGTTTGTGCAGGCATGCTTGCTCATTCGCACGCATTTGTGCGGGTGCTGGGTCGGCCAGGAGCTCCTGCCCAAAAGACAGGGTCTTGGCTACTTGGGTGCGTGCACATGCAAGACATAGGCGACATGGCCACGGCGGCTAAACGAAACTGATGGCGAGCACCAGGCAAGAGAACAAAGAAGGGAGGACAACGAGGAATGGTGGCTCAACAACAGGCGTCACGACGAAGATGAGGGGACCCTAAGGTTGGGTTTGGGTGAAGAAAGGCGTGACCATTGGTCGGAATTCCGGCTCGGCAACGATGAGCTCGGGTGCGACACAACGCGGCGGAACGCACCAAAGGTCCACGATGGCGAGAGCAAGGAGATCGACAACACGGTCTTGACAAGGGCGATGGAATGGAGGCCTAAGTGGCTTGGACAGGGCCAAAGCACCATATAGCAGCACAGCCTTGCGCGCGCGTGCATCCGACCTAACGGTGAAGTTCCCGGCCAAGCACGACGGCACAGTGGGAAAGGACCGGAGCGGAGAAGACACGTCGACGGCACCGGCTGTCGGTGTTTTAGACCGGCAACCTACTAAGGGGAGTACCCGAAGTAGATGAATGTGGCCTCGCCGAGATCGGTAACTCGAAGGAAGAGACACGTGGCACACAATTTAGACAGGTTCGGGCCAAGAGGTGCGTAATACCCTACGTCCTGTATGCTGCGTAGCTCTGGATTGATTGGGCACGATTACAAGATGGTGCAATAGTGCACCGTGAGTTGTATGAGATGTGATGTGATGAGGTGATCCTAGAGATCAGTCCCTGCCTTGCCTTATATAGTCCGGGAGGCAGGGTTACAAGTCGGAGTAGGGAGAGAGTACTAGTCGGGTACGTCTAGGATTCTTTCATACAGTGCGGGACATGTACAGCTTCCTAACTGAGTACTTCTCCTCTGTAGTCCTTGTGCTCCACGCCTTCAGGTGCCGTGTAGCGTAAGCCGGGTAGTCCCAGGGGCCCACCGAGTAGTCGGTCCTGGTACCCACCGAGGTAGTGGGCCCAGGGAGGTCCATACGACAAGCCCCCGAGTACTTTGTAGTCAAGAAGGATAGCTTCAAGTAGTCTTGACGACCTCAACGAGTAGTCCTCAAGCGTCCCCGAGTACTACAAGTCGAAAGTCCTCAAGAGTAGTCGAAGCATCCCGAGGCTGGAATGTACTCCAGCTGATGTTTGAGCAATCTTGAAGTCTTCTCGAGTAGTCCCAAGCGTCCTCGAGTGCTGCCTTCTGTTAACACCAAAATTTGGTAAGGAGTCTGACTTGTGGGTCCAGTTCGATGAGGAGTCCGTCTGGCGGAAGGAAGGTTTCTTCAGATACATTCGGCAGAAAAATCCGCAGTCGGCTATCTGCTTCCGTTCGGCGAGAGAACAGTTGAGCTGATTTTGCGGGATTGTACGGTGACGTGGCTCAAGCAGGAAGGACGAATGGATGGATAAGCGATCAAGCTTAGAGATAAATTAGGTATCGAATCCATTCGAGGTTGTGCTTGACAGGGTATAAATATGAGCCCTCAATGTATGTAACGGATATATATGTAATCATTCTCAATACAAACCGGCTTTACGCCAAACCCTAGAGTCCATTTGTCGTGTTGTCGAGTTCTTCGAGAGGGTTCATCGATCCGTCGACCTCCGTGAGTACCGGCAACCTTGTATCACATCTAGTATCATGCGGTGGATTTAGATCTGATGCAAGTAGTCTTGTTACCATGCTTAGTGTCATGCGGTAGATTCAAGCTTGGTTCAAGAGGGTTTCTTGTTAGGTCATGAGCCATGTGGTAGGCTAAGATCTAGCTTGAAGCTAGTTATCGGCTCTATTGAATTTTGGCAAGATTCAATAGATTCATTAAGTTACCCCGTGTTGCTTTGAGTTTTTGATTTATGTTTAAATTCATGTAACACCTTTTTGCCCAATCTAGATGGGTTTGGATCGGCTTTATTCCTTTGATGATCCTTATGCGAGTCAAGTTCGTGCCTTTGGCTAATTTAACGCGTGGATTACGTGTTCCTTTATAGCCGAAACCGAATCGATCTAGGTTGTTACGTGTTGCGGGTTCAAGCTTGCCAACGTTTGAATAAATCTTGAAAGAACTGGGTATCACGCGGTAGATGCAGGTTTTTGGGTTGCTTTGGAGCTAGTCATCCGGTGGATTAGATTTCAAATCAATCTGATAGATTTATCTCGTTGGTAATGTTCGTTCCTTCTTCATGGACCACGAATCGGTTTGTTCAGCCGTATTCGGTTATGTTTCTTCACGAGTAGAACACGTGCGTAATTTATGCTTTAAATAATGTATGCTTTTAGCTTTCCATATTTAGATCGTATCATGCGGTGGATAGATCTATTTGTGGAAAGTGGTACGATTCCATGCAAGTTGTATCATGCGGTGGATAGATTTGTTTGGTGTCGTACCCGATGGGTTTTAAAGTACCTAGACATGTGGTAGACTAGTGCTTTGGATCTATGCATACTTGTTTATTACATATTTATGCCCGCGCTTTACTTCATTTATTTATTTAACGTTGATCACCACGGGAATCGGTCACGGTCTTGCGCACGCGCATCTTTGTCCAAACAAAGACCGATCGTCGTCATGCTTACGTCGTCCATTCGGCTATGTTACTTTTTCCTTTCTAAAGCTCCCGAATGGTTTCAGTTTATTGGCAGATAGCTTTCTATAGCTATGTGTCATCCCATCTGGCTTTGTAGCCGTAAATATGGAACTGTCTGGTACCACCCGGCAAGTTCCAAGCTTTGGTATTTAACTACTTTGTCTTTTGTTAATTTTCAGGGAAAATTGACTGGCACGTCTCGTGATTCTCTGCACGTGTGAAGCCAGCTTGTTCGGCTTGCTGTGTGCTTGGCGCTAGGTGCACATCTTGCGTCAACACACTTTTTGGCACGCCCGGTGGGACAACAGTCGAAAATCAAGATGCCTCACATCGGGGATATCATGGATGTCAACATTGAAGACCTCTCTCTTGAACAACGGCAGCAGCTCTAGGATGCCGTGGACCAATTCCAGCAGAAGTGTATGCTGTCCTTCAAGAAGAACAAGAGTGGCGTCCCGTACCTGAAAATGACATGCCCAGGGTATTGTTGCCAGGGGAGAGCGACGCCACTACCCAGCAGGAGAGGGAGGAATGCATACAGGCGTTCCGAGATGCCGCAGACCACGTCTTGAGCAGGCACCACAGAGCTTTCCTTGGTGCGTTCAAACAAATGATGGTGGCTGTCTTCGGTCCAGGCATGGAGCAGGCATTCAGCAAGACACCCATTCAAGGAGGCACCGTGGAGTTGGGTGAGTCCGGTTCTCAACCGCCATTGCGAGCCGGCCCGGCCCGGCCTCCTCCTCGGAGCGCTGGGAGTCAAGCTTTCCAGCCTCCTCCACAAGGTGCCGGGGGTCGGCCCGGTTCAACCCCCCCTGCCGCAGCCGCGGGGAGGGCGACCGGTCCGGCCACCACCGCGAGGGCGGCACGGGTCAACTCCGTGCACAGCCGAACCCGTACCAGCCCACGTACGGGGAGTTGGCATTCGGCTCGCCTAGGGCCTCGCTTGCTTCCGGCCACAGGATTGCTCCGGCAAGCAACTGGCTACAGAGGAATCTATACAGCGGAGGCTACCACGAGGTGGGGAACTACGGAGCCATCGACGCTCTCCCTAATCCGGGTTACGGACCCGGCGCTGAGCACGCGGGGAGGACGACATCCTCGGCGCGAGAAGATGGCCGATTTGATGCAGAATCAATTCGGCCTCAAACCGAAAATGCAAGGACCTACCTACATGCCGCCGTTCCCGGAGTGGTACTACAACGTGATCCTTCCGCCAAGGGTAAAACCTCCGACGGAATTCACAAAGTTTTCCGGGCAGGACTACACGAGCACGGTAGAGCACATTGCTCGCTACCTGATGCAGCTTGGAGAGTGCTCAGCCGAAGAAGCGTTCAGAGTCAGATACTTCCCCGCGTCACTGACGGGCGCGGCGTTCCAATGGTTTTCATCTTTACCCCCGCAATCAGTCGGCCACATGGAAGGAGGCTGGAACGAAATTCCACGCCCACTATTTCAGCGGCAGCTCAGAAAAGAAGCTAATCGACCTCGCTACCCTGAAGCAGAGGCACAATGAGACGCCCTTGGAATTCCTCAGGAGGTTCAGGGAAGTTAAGGGCATGTGCTTTTCGCTCAACCTGCCAGATGACCAGTTGGCCGACATGGCCGTTGCCGGGATGCTGCCGGCCGTGCGTGAGAAGCTATTTGGCATGGAGTTCGATAACCTGGGCCAGCTGTCCCAAAAGCTGTCGTTAATGAGCAACCAAGCATACTGTTTCAAGAAGGATGCCAGGTTCGGCAAACAGCACGACGTGGCGGATATCTACAACCAGTTCCTGGACAAGGCCGACCTGATGGAAGATTCTGATGATGAACAGAACGTGGCTGCGGCCGAAATCATGTGGGGAAAAGAGCCATCGACTATGAATCAGCGCTGGGTCAAACAGACCAAAGGCACCTACGATTTCGACATCACAAAAGCTGACAAGCTGTTTGAGCTCCTGGTAAAGGAAGGCCGAATCAGATTGCCTGAAGGGCATTCCATGCTTCGGCCCGATGGAGTAAAGGAGAAACGTTACTGTGGCTTCCACGACAGGAACTCGCACTCCATCAACGACTGCAGGGTCTTCAGGATGAGGATCCAGAAAGCCATCCAGGAGGGACACCTCAAATTTGATAACAAGATGAAGCTGGATGGCCACCCCTTCCCTCAAAACATGGTGGGTTTTTCCGTCAACATGGTGACAGCTGAGGAGAAGGGCAAGGTCAAAGTCTTGACCTCAGCTAGGGAAAGGCAGGATGGAGCAGTGGACCCGGGGCGTCAAGTAACTTTGGAGCAGGTGCATGGTGAAGCCCCCCGCATTCTCAAGAGCCACGTCGAAATTGGGGAATCATCCAGAGCCAAGCCCAAGGTGACCACGAGTATCCTCCTCAATAAGTGGCAGTGCCAGCTAGAAAAAGAGCGCTACCAGAAGCGAAAATACGAGGAGGAGAGGCGCAGGGCCGAAGAGGAAGCACGCAGAAGATATCTGAAGCAGTACACGCGCGAGCAGGAGAGCGCGCACTGGGGATGTGCGTTCTTCAGGCACTGTTGGAACGAAGGTTTGAAGCTGCCCACGGCGAGGAACGCACGAGTGCGGTGATAGGTATTTCGAGTACAGGCAGGAGACTGCCAATCGCCGATCCATCCATGAAAGAATTGGAAGGATACATCCTAGCGAGGATTGGCGCCAAAAAATTTAAGGGTGGGCTGATCAAGAGGAAGACGAGGACGAGTACATCTGGCAGAAGGGGCAATGGTGCCCGCCTGGCCTAAGAAAGAGTCAGAAGCGAAGGGTTCAACGCTTGAGGAACCGTGAACTGAGGCAGGCTGAGATCCAGACAAGGAAGGTGTGGCGTCCAAAGGATAAACCTGAAGGGTCAAAACATTCGGCTCCAGCGTGCATGGTATATTTTCTGCCGAATGAATTTATGGCTCCCGCTAATCAGGTTGTGCAGGAAGAGGCGTCCCTGGATGATGAGCAGGTTGAGGGGCTGATGGCGCAGCTGGTGCTAGCCAAGCAAGCCGTCTTCGACAAACCGGCCAAAAATCGACACATGAGGCCGGTCTACTTGAAGGGATATGTCAATGGCAAGCCATTGACCAAGATGTTTGTCGACGGTGGAGCGGCGGTCAATGTAATGCCGTACACCACCTTCAGGAAACTTGGCATGGGCCCTAGCGATCTGACGCCTACAAGCATAATACTGAACGATTTCGCTGGGAATCCTTCAGACACCAAGGGATGCGCTCATGTGGATCTGATGATTGGGTCCAAGACGCTGCTCACGACCATCTTTGTTATCGAAGGTAAAGGAGCCTACAGCCTACTGCTTGGACGGGACCGGATTCATGCCAATTGCTGCGTCCCATCCACCATGCATCAGCAGCTCATCCAATGGGTGGATGATGATATTGAGGTGGTCCAAGCAGATGACTCCGTGAGCGTAGCAAACATGGAACCAGCTTTTACGGGAGTATCAAGGCATTGATCGTTTCTCGGGGAAAGAGCGGGGAGAAGGTCTCGTTGAACCGTCGGCGGCGATCAACGGCCCGATTCAAGCGATCGGCTCTTATAGCAATTTTTAATGGAGAACCCCGTCGATGGTACCGATGGCAAGTTGGGGCGAGGATTCATGTCGGCGATAAATTAGAAGAAGTTGACATTGGAAGCGGTGACAAGCCAAGGCCGACGTTCATCAGCGCAAACTTGCAATCAGACTTCAGGGAGGAATTAATCAAGCTACTCAAGGAATATAAGGATTGCTTCGCCTGGGATTATTCGGAGATGCCTGGACTGGATCGCTCCATCGTTGAGCATCGGTTGCCAATCAAATCTGGTTTCAAACCATACAAGCAACCACCCCGGAAAATCTACAAGGATGAGGTATTGGCCAATGTGAAGAAAGAATTTGAAAGATTGCTTGACGCAAACTTCGTTCGGCCATGCAAATATGCGGAGTGGATTTCTAACATTGTCCCTGTTTACAAGAAGAATGGAAAAATGAGGGTCTGCATAGATTTCAGGGATTTGAACAGAGCTACTCCGATGGATGGTTACCCCATGCCTGTTGCCGATTTGTTGGTTGACGCCGCTGCTGGGCACAAAGTTATCAGTTTCATGGATGGCAATGCGGGATACAACCAAATTTTTATGGTAGTAGAAGATATATCAAAGACGGCCTTCAGATGTTCTGGTCATATAGGCCTGTTTGAATGGATAGTCATGACATTTGGGTTGAAAAATGCCGGTGCAACTTATCAGCGAGCCATGAATTACATCTTTCACGAGTTGATCGGCAAAGTTGTTGAAATTTACATTGATGATGTCGTGATCAAGTCCCTAAGTCATGACACACATTTGGAAGATGTGAAAAGGACCTTGGAGTGCACCTGAAAGCATGGTTTAAAGATGAATCCAAACAAATGCGCTTTTGGGGTATCAGCTGGAGAATTCTTGGGATTTTTGGTCCACGAAGGGGGGATTGAGGTTGGCAAGAAGAGCATGAAGGCCATTGATGAAGTTGTCCCTCCAATTAATCTCAAGGAGTTACAATCGCTGCTCGGCAAAATTAATTTCGTAAGGAGATTCATTTCAAATCTGTCACAGAAGGTTTTGCCGTTCTCTCCATTGCTGAAGCTAAAGAAAGATCAGAAGTTCACATGGGGCGACGAACAACAAAAGGCTTTTGATGAGATCAAGCAATACATGAAGGAGCCACCGGTCTTTGGTCCCTCCTCAGCTGGATAAGCCTTTCAAGTTGTACGTGGCGGCCGATACCCAAACCATTGGATCGGCCATTATTCAAGAATTCGAAGGAAAGGAGCGGGTAGTAGCATATCTTAGCCGAAAATTACTTGATCATGAAACCAGGTATTCGGCTGCAGAGAAGCTGTGCCTGTGCGTATACTACTCGTGTACAAAGTTTCGGCACTACTTGTTGAATGCCGAATGCACTGTGTATTCCAAGTTCGATGTAATAAAACATATGTTATCTATGCCAATTTTGAATGGCAGGATTGGCAAATGGATCTTGGCTTTATCAGAGTTTGAGTTAAAGTTCGAATCGGCAAAAGCTATCAAGGGACAGATCATTGCCGATTTTATAACTGAACATCGAGATCCGTCAATTGATTTGCTTGAAATTACTCCTTGGGCTTTATTTTTTGATGGATCATCATGTGGTAAAGGTGGGGGAGTAGGGATTCTACTAATTTTGCCTAGAGGTGAGATGTTTGAATTTGTCATCCCTATACAGCCCACTGTCACAAATAATCAGGCTGAATACGAAGCATTACTTCGGGGGCTTCAATATTTGAGAGAAGCCGGGGCCATTTCAGTTGAGGTTTATGGAGATTCAGAGTTGGTAATCAAGCAATTGAACGGCCAATACGAATGCAAAAGTGAAGCACTAAGGAGTTACTACGAAGAATGCAGGGAGATCTTGAAGAGCTTTCCGTTGGTAACTCTACAGCGTATTCCTAGGGAACATAACGAAGAAGCGAACAGGTTGGCTCAGAGCGCCTCTGGTTACAAAGAGAGTCAAGAAGCGTTCGCTGCAGATGTATGTGCGTTGGGAATGGATCTTGCGGAGGATGATTGGAGAAAAGAGATCGTTGACTATTTGAAAGATCCATCCCGGAAGGTCTCTAGGAAGCTCAGGTACAAGGCCATAAAATTCGTTCTTCTGGATGACAATTTGTTTTACAAATCATTAGATGGGGTGTTGTTACGATGCCTGGGTCCAGAAGAAGCTAAGAAGATGATGAGTGAAGTGCATGATGGGATATGTGGAGCACACCAATCGGCCTACCGCATGAAATGGGTTATCAGGCAAGCTGGGTGCTTTTGGCCGACAATATTAGAGGATTGCTTTGAGTATTACAAGGGATGTCAAGACTGCCAGAGGTTTGGGAACATTCAAAGAGTCCCTGCGTCAGCATTGAATCCCATTATGAAGCCATGGCCATTTAGGGGCTGGGGTATAGACTTGATTGGCCAGATTAATCCACCATCTAGCAAGGGGCATAAGTTCGTGCTTTTGGCTACAGATTATTTCACTAAATAGGTTGAGGCGATCCCACTGAAGAAGGTGACGTCGGAAAACATGGTTGAATTTGTCAAGGAGCACATCATCTATCGGTTTGGAATCCCTCAGACAATCACAACTGATCAAGGGGCCCAATTCGTGTCCCTGGAGTTCAGAGAATTTGCCGAAAGCATGGGAATCAAATTGTTTAATTCTTCTCCCTATTATGCCCAAGCTAATGGTCAGGCAGAGGCTTCTAATAAGATCATGATCAAGCTTATACAAAAGAAGATCGACCAGAAGCCAAGGAGGTGGCATTCGGTACTCAGTGAGGCACTATGGGCTTACCGAATGGCCCCTCATGGAGCTACAAAGACTTCTCCTTACGAATTGGTTTATGGGCATCATGCGGTTCTACCTTGGGAGATGCAATCAGATTCCAGGAGAATCGTGTTACAGAAAGATTTAAGCTCCAAAGATTACAGTGGCCTAATGATGGATGAGCTAGAGGATTTACACATGATCCGTCTCAGGGCCCTGGAAAACATCGAGAAGAACAAGCTTGCGGGGTTGCCAAGTATTATAACAAGAAGGTAAAAGTCAGGCAATTTGTAGAAGGGGATTTGGTTTGGAAAGCGCTATTGCCGATTGGAACCAAATACAGCGAATTCGGCAAATGGTCCCCTAACTGGGAAGGGCCCTTTCGCGTGGTCAGATGCGTCCCTGGTAATGCATACATATTGAAAACTTTACTAGGAGAAGAGTTTTCCGCTGCAATAAATGGGAGATATCTGAAAGAATATTATCCTAGTATTGAAATCGATCGGTGATCACCAGCAGTGGGATTACATGCATCTGACACAGGAAATAGCCGGCGCTCAAGAACGAGGCCGCCTTCAGAACAAAAATTCACAAACAGAAGGAACGGCCAGTGCCTAAATGCATTGCCCTTAGCACAAAACTACATTACAACTGCCTCTTGCAGGTTTACATCCAACAACCTTGGTGATCAAGACTTCAAGGAGGTGGGAAGCAGAAGGCCTGGAGGAAGAAGCGAAAGTATGATTCAATCTTTTCTTTGCTTCTTCGGCTGCTCCCTCTTCAGTTGCTCCAGGACCACCGTGACGGCAACTTGGAATGCACGGGGGTGACCATGATTTGCGGCCTCCACCAAGCTGTCCCAAGCCGCTTTCAGGTTGTTGTACCTGTTAGAGACATCTGAAACAGAGGAGTGGGTGTTAGGGGCAAGAAATCCAGATGTGAGCATGAAGTCAAGAAGGGGTCAGAAACATTTACCTCCCACTAATGCCTCCAAAGCCATACGACGCTCGCGTTCGGCCTGGCAACGAGCGGTGATGTCCCTGAGGTCATGCTCCAGGTGCCGAACGCGGCGGCGCAATTGATGGCTGGTCCTCTGTTCAGGCGTGGCGTCCTCTGCTTCGAGGGAGGAATCGGAGGAGATGTACTCAGGCATGTCTTCGGTCCCGATGATTTCTTCAGGAAGCAAATCAAGGCTGAAAGAGGAAAGGAAGAGAGGAGGTAAAGCGCAAGATCATATGGGAAACAAGGAGTAAATCAAGGGAAAACTCACTCTCGAATCGTGCGATTCTTCGGAGTGCTGCTCTCCTGGGGTTGCTTGCCTTTGTCCATGGCCTTGGGGTTTTTTCCTCTGAGGACAGGGGAGGAAATGAGAAGTGATGGATGAGTGTGCGAGTGGATTTGCAAGGCATCTCAGCAGGCTATTTTATTGACCGAGGGGGTGCATTGGGAGTGAAGACTGGCCGGCGTGCACTATTGGAATACCAAACGGCAGGGTTTTCTTCCCGAATGCGAAGGGTTTTCGCTTGAACAGTGCTTACGGATTGCCGATTCAGGGATCTTCTGTGGAGTTTGCGCCAAGGGGCATCCGTTCTCGTGTGTTCGGCTCAAGCTAGTTCCCGAATACGTTTAAGGAAAAACAAGGTTCACGGATGCAAACACGAAGAAAATCATCGCAGTGCAAGCACAGAATTCAAAAGTTCTTTATTTATTGCCGATATTCAAACATCCCTAATACAATCTAGTCAAAGAGCCTGTTCAACACAGATTGGGGATGAGTGAGTTCGGCAATGGCGTCGCCGTGGCCATCGAGGCGCTCCAAGATGAGCTCGATCTCCTCGATGTCTTCTGGCACGCCGCCCCGGAAGCCGCACGGCCTGGTGGAGTAGTCGACGTCGGTGTGCGTCGCCATGGCAGCCAGGCCCAAAGTGGTGCCCAAGCGGACGCCATTGGTGGCCACTTCATCCACGCGGTGCTCCACCGCAGCAAGGCGCTGCGCCGGCGTGTCTCCGCGGGCGTTCACCTTATCGGCCAGTTGCTCTACCAGCATCTTTAGCTGGTTGAGCTCGGCATCACGGGCTGCAAAGTGCAAGAAAAAGGGGGATTAGCGTTGAAGGCCGGATTGGATCAAAGAGCGGTGTCGGGGCCATACCGTCGATGGTCTCCAGCAGCTGCTTGCGCTGGTCTTCCCACTCCAACTCGGCTATGCCAGCCTTTTTGGAGACCTCCTCCAGCTCGCGCTGGGCCACCTCCAGTTCCGCCTTGAAGCGGAGAGCGTCAAGTTCCCCGTAGGGCACGGGGGAGTGACCATCGGACTCCGAGGAGTCGTCCGGTAGGAGCTGACCGGACGGCGCGGGAGATGGATTCCATTGAATCAACCTGAAAAAAGGATGACCGTCAAAACAAAAGGAGATCAAAGATGAATCAGAGAAGAGGAATTGACGATCATTGCCTCCGGCGCGCACTGGCGCGGCTCCCCTCCGCCTCATCGGAGGAGCGGCGTAGGTTGAGGCTGCGCACCATGCTTCTCTGGGATGTGCACTGTTTGGAAAAGAAGAAGAAGACTTGAGATTGGCAAAGATTCGAGAGCTAAAGGCTTGGTGGAGAGCTAGGGGCACCTACGGTTTCATTTATAGGCCTGGAAAGACAGATCGTGGCCTCAAGTCGTGGCTCTGGATCGTGGCGCATATCCTAAGAAAATCGGAAGGTAGAAAGGTTTCCTTGACCAGTCCGCCAATGGGTCGTTTGGAGTTCTAGGCTAAGTCATATTCGGTTGACTGGCTCGACTGAGAGGAGTCAAAGTGCCATTCGGGTATTGGCATTTCTTTGCCGAATGGGTCGTTCAGCATTACATTTAAGAATGCGCAGAAGAAAAAGGAAATAAAATTGCAAGAACAAATGTTGTCGGTGCGGAATATGGTCCCGACACTAACCAGTAGATAGCGCCGAGGTCTATCCCTCAATGGTCGATGCTAAGCAACAAGTGACACAAGGTTTTTATCCTGGTTCCGGCCGAGGGGGCCGTACGTTCGACGGGGGTGTGCTCACGGCACTATATTGCTCAGCACCGGGGGTGCCTGTAGTGGGGCTGCTACAAGCAAGGCGGGAGAGGAAGCGTGGCTTCCAAGTCCCTGGTGGAGTGGCTGAAGATGTTGTGGGAGAATTAGAGAGTGAGTGCACGGTGTATGTGAGGGGTGTCGTATGGACCTCCCTGGGCCCACTACCTCGGTGGGTACCAGGACCGACTACTCAGTGGGCCCCTGGGACTACCCGGCTTGCGCTACACGGCACCTGAAGGCGTGGAGCACAAGGACTACACAGGAGTAGTACTCGGTTAGGAAGCTGTACATGTCCCGCACTGTGCAGAGGACTCCTAGACGTACTCGACTAGTACTCTCTTCCTACTCCGACTTGTAACCCTGCCTCCCGGACTATATAAGGCGAGGCAGGGACCGATCTCTCTCATCCAATCTCACCTCATACAACCCACGGCGCACTATTGCACCATCTTGTAATCGTGCCCTATCAATCCAGAGCTACGCAGCATACAGGACGTAGGGTATTACGCACCTCGCGGCCCGAACCTGTCTAAATTGTGTGCCACGTGTCTCTTCCTTCGAGTTACCGATCTCGGCGAGTCACATTCATCTACTTCGGGTACTCCCCGTAGTAGGTTGCCGGTCTAAAACACCGACAGCTGGCGCGCCAGGTAGGGGATCTCGCTCGAGATCACATGGCGAACTCGACGGCTTCCGTTCACATCAAGCCAACCGTCGCCTTCAACCGCGGCGACACCTTCGTCTTCGGCGCACGGGTCGCACCCGCTGATGGCGCGGGCTCCTTCCAGCGCCGCCTGATCATGCAACCCGACTCGAGGACGGACGCCTTGTGGCGCTTCCCGAAGTTGTCACGGGCGAGCTCGCCCGGCAAGTTCGGCGAAATTTCGCTTTCCAACCTCCACGGCGACTTCGAGCTCGAGTCGGGTCTCCAACTCGAACCCGACGTCGCCATGGGCCGTCGCATGCGAGCCGGCTCCTCGGCCATCGCGAGCGGCCTCGTCACCACGCCGGCGCCCCGCGCGTGGCCCCCGCGTCCCCAGCCGGGCCCGCACGGAGGCCCCTACACCACACCGGGCCGGCAAGGAGCCCGTACCCGAGTACAACTCGGACTCCGACGCCGTCCCCCACCGCGTCTCGGACTCCAGCCCTCTCTCCGAGTTCTTCTCGAACCCGGATTACGAGTTCGACTTCGGGTCGGACCCTGAGGAGCCCGAGTCCGAAGACGACTCCTCTGAGCTTCCCTTGTCAGGGCCAGCCTCAGGGCTGGTTATAAGATCGACGCCGGCCGGAAGATACGTCTACTGGCCAGACCGCAAACCTGCTGAATTGACAAAGGAGGACTCACGCTACGTCGCCTACATCGACTCACTGCCGTTCCAGGAGGGAACACCACTCGGCCCCGAGCGACTCGGGTACACCAGGCGAGGTGGCACCTTCTGAGTCCAGCTTGGGTACCCCTGACCGCCAAGTCTTCATGGCTGCCGGCGACAACACCCCAGGACCCTCAGGCACGGCGGCTGAAGACAAATACTTGGAGGACATCTCCGCAGACGAGCTGTCCGCCAACGCACTGCGGACGAGGCCGGTCGCCAACGGGGATGCCGACGCGGCGCAACGAGAAGCGCGGCGAACGGCGCCGGCGGCTCGGGGAGACAACCTTCCCATCCGCAACCTTGCGGAGGCTCTCGAGGCGGTCGAGAGCGAGTACACACCACCCACGAGCGGTGCCTCATGTCGATCACGGCGATCGCGCGTCGAGCTCGGGGTATACGTCTTCGGAGAGGTCATCGCCAAGCTCGGCCGAAGACGCCTACTTCATGCGGGTCGACAACAGAGTCACCGCACCCCTCCCAGCTAAGCCTCGCGACAACGAAGCTACTAGTCGCAGTGCTGATCCTGGCCCCAACCGTACTCGGGCCGACATCCCCGGGCGACCCAAACCGTCGCCGCTCTAATGCTGGTGGACCTTCACGACAGGAGCAAGGCAACCGAGAAGTCGTCCCCCACCGCGCTCCGGCCGGTGGTGGCGGCAACGACCCCGACGGCGGCGGCGGCGCGGCGGCGGCGGCTCCAACCAAGGGGCCAACGAGAAGAGGCCGGAGGCGGCGGCGGCCCGCGGCGGCCGCGGCCACGCGCACGGCCACGCCTCGGCGCCTCTCGGGGCGGGTACAATGCCCGCCGAGAGAATCGAGGAGTTACGGCGAGAAGAAGTCGACGGCCGTGCCGAAGGCGACGACTTCCCCGCCTTCTCACCCGGCTCGCAACTTTGCTCCTCCCCGACAAGTTCAAGCCTTTGGGGATCACCAAGTACGACGCGAGCGGATCCCATCCGGTGGCTCCGATGCTACGCTCTCTCCATCGAGAACGGCGGCGGCAACGGCGACACCAAGTGCCTCTACTTCCCCTTACTGCACGGACCAAGCCCCACTCACATGGCTCGAGTCGCTTGACAAGCACTCAATCGACAAGTGGGACCAGCTGAAGGAGCAGTTCACAAGCAACTTCGCGGGCGCCATGGGCCGTTCGGGTACTCGCATGGACCTTGCCATGATCAAGCAGGAACAAGGCGAGACTTTCCGCAAGTACATGCGCCGCTTTTTCGACAAGCGCGCTACCGTCGTGGACGTCACCGACAAGGAGGTCATCGACCTCTTCCAGGACGGGCTCTACCATCGCCGCACCTTCGAGGATTTCGGCCGTCGCCGCCCCAAGTCCATTCCCCACCTCAAGGACATGATCACGTCCTGGGCGGATGAAGAGGACAAGGCCAACGCCAAGTACGACGCCATCCGCGGCAAGTCCAAGCAGAACCAAGGCGGCGGCAGCAGTAGCAATCCGAACCAAGGCGGCCGCAACAACAACAACAACAACAACAACTACTACTCGGGTTCCAACCGCAAGCGCAAGCCAGACAACACTGTCGCGGCTATCCAGCGCTCTCAGAAAGGGAACTCGAAGAAGAATTCCGGCGGGTTCAAAGACCTGCTGAAGGAGAAGTGCCCGTGGCATCCGAACGGCAATCACACTACCGAGCAGTGCTACCAGCTTAGGCATGCACTCAAGGATACGCCGGAGCCATCGCACCCTCACGATCAGAAGAACAAGAAGAAGGACGGCGACGACAACGACTTCCAAGAACCCGAGAAGACCGTCAACGTCCTCTTCGGCGGACTACCCAGCAGGCGGGAGCAGAAGGCTACTCGCCGTGAAGTGATGTCCATTGAGCCAGCGGTTATGACCCCTCTCAGGTGGTCAGAGACACCCATCACCTTCTCCCGCGCGGACCAATGGACCAGCTTCTCCGAACCAGGACGTTTCCCTCTCGTCCTGAAACCAACGGTGGCGGGCTCTAAGCTCAACAAGGTGCTCATCGACGGCGGAAGCGGGCTCAACGTCCTCTTCACCAAGACTGCGAAGAAGATGAACCTTGACGTCACCCCCATGCTCGACAAGAGCGACATGCCTTTCTACGGCATCGTCCCGAGCAACGCGGCCATCCCACTTTGGGCTCGGTGGTGCGCCGATTACCTTCGGGCGTCTCGCGACAACTACCGCACCGAGTACATCAAGTTCGAGGTCGCGGATATCGAGACTTCCTACCATGCCATCCTCGGCGGACCGGCCATCGCCAAGTTCATGGCGGTGCCCCACTACACATACTTGGTACTCAAAATGCCAAGTCCCGGTGGCCGTACTCTCCCTCCAAGGGGACTTGAAGATCTCTCACGGCTTGCGATACGAGAGGCCGTGGTGATCGCTTCAACAAACCAAGTACCCAACCCGATGATGGAGGTCTACGTTGCGTCGAAGAAGCTTGCCACAAGCGAACTCGACATCCCGGAGAAGTACGACGGTGCCAACAAGCCTCGGCCACACCGAGGAGGTACTCGTCGGGGCGATCGACCTTGGAACGAGGCGACCCCGGCCAAGACCACCACCATCGGAGCCGGCCTCGACCCTAAATAGGAAGACGCGCTCATCGGCTTCCTTCGGGCTAACCGCGACATCTTCGCGTGGAAGCCGACGGACATGCCGGGAGTGCCCGGGGCCCGCGATTGAGCACTTTGCCTCAACGTCGATCCAAAGGCCACCCCCAAAAGACAACACCTCCGACGCTTTGCCGACGACAGACGAGACGCCATCAAGAAGGAGCTCGCCAAGCTCCTGGCAGCCGGCTTCATTCGAGAAGTCTTCCACCCAGAGTGGCTCGCCAACCCCGTCCTCGTCCGCAAGAAGAACTCGAACGAGTGGAGGATGTGCGTCGACTACACCGACCTCAACAAGCACGCCCCCAGGACCCCTTCGGGTTGCCGCGGATTGATCAAGTCATCGACTCCACGGCGGGCTGCGACACCTTTCTGCTTCCTCGGCGCTACTCCGGGTACCACCGGATCGCAATCAAGGAGGAAGACCGAGGAGAAGACCGCGTTCATCACCCCGTTTGGCGCGTACTTGCTACACGACCATGTCGTTCGGGTTGAAGAACGCCGGCGCTACCTATCAACGGGCCATCCGGGCACAGCTTCAAGCGGCAACTCAACAAGAACGTCGAGGCCTACGTGGATGACGTGGTTGTCAAAACCGGGGACTCCGGTACCCTCATCGACGACCTTGAAGAGACCTTCGCATCGCTACGCGAGTACCGGCCCCGGAAGCTTAACCCGAACAAGTGCGTCTTCGGCGTCCCTTCGGGCAAACTACTCGGCTTCATCATCGGCCAACGCGGCATCGAAGCCAACCCCGAGAAGATCTCCGCCATCACCGGCATGAAAGCTCCCACGAGCATCAAGGACGTCCGAGAAGGCGGCGGGGTGCATGGCGGCATTGAACGATTCATCTCGAGGCTAGGAGAGCGGGGCCTCCCCTTCTTCAAACTACTCAAGCACCACGAGAGGTTCGTGTGGACCACGAGAGGCGGATCAAGCCCTTGCCCGGCTCAAGGACTTCTGTCGAAGCCGCCAATCCTCACGGCTCCTCACAAGGGCGGCGGCCTCTTGCTCTACCTAGGCTGCGACTACTCACGTGGTCGATGCGCCATCGTTGTCGAGCGGCGAGAAGACGGCCACGCCTATCCGGTCCGGCGCCCGGTCTACTTCGTCGGCGAGGTTCTATCGAGTCTAAGGCTCGCTATCGGCCCGTGCGAAGCTCTGTGCGCTCTACTCATCACCTCGCGGAAGCTACGACACTACTTCCGGGGAGTACTCGGTCTCCGTCGTCACCGACTACCCGCTCGGCGACATCACGAGGAACCAAGACGCCACGGAAGGATCTCCAAATGGGGCTGTCGAGCTCGGCGCCCTCACCATCGACTTCAAGCCACGCACGGCCATCAAGTCGCAAGCGCTAGTCGACTTCATGGCGAGTGGCGGGAGAACCGACTACCTACTCCCACCGTGCGACCGGAGCAACGGGTGATGTACTTCGACGGCTCACTCAACCTCGAGGGCGCGGCGCGGGGGTACTCCTGATATCTCCAACGGGCGAACAACTCAAGTACGTCCTGCAGATCTTCTGGAAGGTCTCAAACAACGAAGCCGAGTACGAAGCCCTCCTACACGGGCTCCGCCTCGCGGCTTCACTTGGCATCAAGCGGCTACTAGTCTACGGCGACTCCGCAGTGGTCATCAATCAAGTCAACAAGTCTTGGGACCGCAACAAGGAGAACATGGACGCCTACTGTCTAGAAGTCCGCAAGCTCGAGAACAAATTCTATGGTCTCGAGTTCCACCACATCGTTCGCGACAACAACGTTGCAGCGGACGTCCTCTCGAAGCTCGGATCCACCCGCGCACAAGTACCCGCGGGCGTCTTCGTCCATGAGCTTCACGCGCCATCCATCCGGAGCGGCGCCACCGACCACCGCCCCGGCCCATCCACCGGGCGGGGCGAGGAGGTCATGATGATCGACGTGGACGGAGGCAACCCTTCATCGACTACCTCGGCGAGCGAGAAGGTCCCCCTCCGATAAGAACGCGGTCGAACAACTCGTCCCGCCGAGCCAAGTCTTACGTCCTCGTCGGCGACAAGCTTTACAAGCGAGGCGCATCTTACGGAGTACTCATGAAGTGCGTCCCTCGCGAAGAAGGCAAGGACATCTTGGAGGAGATCCACAAGGGCGTCCGCGGCAACCACGCGTCCTCACGCACGGCGGTCGGCAAGGCCTTCGGCGAGCCTTCTGCGGCCCACGGCCACGGGCGATGCCGAAGAACTCGTCGAAGGTGCCAAGGATGTCGGTTCTTCGCCAAGCGACAACACGTCCCCGCCTACAAGCTAGTCACCATACCGCCAACACCGGCCCTTTGCCCGCCGGGGGCTCGACATGATTGGGCCACCGCCAAGCTGCACCCGGGAGGATTCAACGGGGGTGCGGTGGCTATCGACAAGTTCACCAAGTGGATCGAGGTCAAGCCGGTTACATGCCCCAAGGGCGACGAGTACTCGACTTCTGGATGAACTCGTACACCGCTACGGGCTACCCCACCGCATCATCACGGACACCGGGGTCCAACTTCAACAACCACCGGTTACGGGAGTGCTTGCGAGAACGGCGGAATCGACGTCAGATACGTCTCCGTCGCCCATCCACGGGCCAACGGACAAGTCGAGCGCGCCAACGGGATGGTGCTCGACGCCCTCAAGAAGCGGCTACACGACGCTGCTAACTCAAAAGGGGGCAAGTGGATCAAGGAACTACCCAACGCACTCTGGGGGCTGCGGACTCAACCATCCAAGCCAACGGGGCAATCCCCGTACTTCCTGGCCTACGGCTCTGAAGCCACCCTCCCTGCGGATGTCATATGGAACTCGCCAGCAGTGGAGCACTACGACGAAGGCGTCTCAGAAGACAACAGACGAGTTGATATCGACAGCCTCGAAGAAGCTCGCTGTGCCGCCCTCGTCCAATCAGCAAGGTACCTGGAGGGTATCCGGCGCTACCACGATCACAACGTCAAGGAACGCTCCTTCAACGTTGGAGATCTTGTCCTCCGTCGTATTCGAACACGGAAGGACTTCACAAGCTCGGCTCCCCACGGGAAGGCCCCTTCACCGTGGCTAAGGTGACCGGGCCGAGCTCCTACCGCCTCCAAACACTTGAAGGCGAAGAAGTCAACAACTCGTGGAACGTCGACCGGCTACGTCGATGCTATGCCTAGTCTACTCGACTACTCCGGGGTTCAAGTCTACACGACTACATCAACACCCCTTGCCGCAAGCGACCCTCCGGGTCCTGGCTCCAAGTCTCCGGACTACTCTCCTCCAGGTCCAGCCCGTGCGGCTACCTACGGACCCTGGGCTGCGACGAGCGTCAAGGACTCTAGCAGCGGTCTACCAATAGACCACACTCCAAGATCCAGCCTGCGCGGCTACCTACGGATCTGCGATCCAGCCTACACGGCTATCTACGGATCACTCACTGTAAGCGGCTACCCGCTCCAGTACTACTCGGTAAGCGGCCTTCGGGTCCGAGCGACTACTTGTAACTACGGCCACGGCCACCCGAGTGTACTTCTTCAGTAATAAAGTTTGATCGTTCATCAACTTCTTTACTGTCTACTCCCTGCGACGGGACTACTGAGCCGAGTACTGCTACTCGCACCTACTCCACGATGGGCGCTCCGCACTCTGAGATCGCGATTACGAGTACTCATTGATGGAAATTCACATTTCATTGATATATGAAAAGTTCATTACAACTGTTTCCTATACAACTACGGCTACTAGCTATCTATGCAGGGCTACTGGAGATTTAACTTATCGGCTACCTGCTCCGCGATGGGAGCCATTTGCTCCAGCAACTCTGCGTACTGCTCATCCGAGCAGTTGGCGGCTACCCCGCCGGCGACTACCTCCACTGGGGCCTTCGGAAAGTACGACTTCATGAAGGCCAGCACCTGCTTCGGGATTGACTTAGCCATGTGCTGCACGTAGGCGGCCAGCCGGCTTGGCGCCTCACGAAGTCGATCCGCCAACGGAGCGATCTTGGGGCCGCCGGGTGCGGCACCGGGAGCCTCGCGATCGGGAGGGCGACCTCTTCAAGGTCCTTCGGTGGGCCGGAGCGCCTCGCGGTCTTCGTTCAACTTCGCAAAGATTTGTAGCGAGTTGACGAGATCCCGATCGGATGCAATCCGCAACTCCATGTGCTTCTCGCACTCGAAGGCCGGCTCCTTGTAGTCGAGTTCAAGTACACAGCGGGCTTCTTGCTCCCGGTAGAAGAGATTCTTCATGCGCGACCTCCGAGGCCTTCAGCTGCTCTACTTGGCCTTCGAGTTCTGCAACACCGGAACACAACAACGGGTTAGAGCTTGATGACTTCCAACAAGTACCCGACAAGTCAAGAGACATACCTTTATTCTTGTTGCGGAGGCATTTGTTCTTCCGCACCAGCTCGTCGCCCTTCGCCTGCAAGTCCATCACATCGTTGTGGTACTTGGCGAAGGCGGCGTCAAGCTTTGACTGCATGGCGGCCGCATGCTTCCTCGACTTCACGAGCTGCTCCTCCAAGGCTTCAGCTCGCAGCACCGTGTCGCCGTAGCCTTGCAGCAGATTTGACTTCTCGCGGGATCGCTCCGCGACGTCCTGCACAAGACAACCTCAAGTCAAGCAGAGTACTCAACGCAAAGGATTGACTACTAGGGAAGCAACGGCCACGTACCTTCATCCACTGTTCGGCTCGCCGCATCGCCTCCAGGTGCTGCGCCAACACCGTCGGTTCGACGAGATCGTCGGCAAGCAGCTCGATCCCGCCACGGCTACTCGTTGTAGCCTCCGTCATTGGTGCCGAGCGGATAGGCTCCGCGTCTTGGATCTCGGGGGATCGGATTGCCACCTCCAGGGCAACCCCTGGCGACGTGGTAGCCGCCTCCCCGTCGGCGGACTTCTCGACAACTTCCCCCATGGGCTCGGGGGCTCCTACCGCAGCCTCTGGGGCTTCTGGTGTCAACTCTTGCACGGGCACCCCTGCAGGGATGTCACCTCCTTCAGCGCCTGTCACCAAGGAACACGCGCATCAGCATCTACGACTACTCTTTTTGGGGCTCTATAGCTTCAGGAAGAGTACTCACCTTCGACTACGACGGCCTCTGGCAGCGGCGCTACGGTAGCCGGGGGCTCGGTCGCGGCTTGGGCTTCTGGAGCGGGCTCCTCGACGAGCGGCGCGGCCTCTTCTGCCTCTGCTGCCGTGGGCTCCTCTCCGTCCCAGCTCAAGTCTGTGGATTTTCTGCACAAGTATCCACAGAGGGTCGTCAGACAAATCGACTACTACAAAGAGTACTACTCATGAAGGCGTGGTACTTACAAGCTCGACCGAACGATAGTCACGGCCGGAGCACCGAGGATGCTGGCGATATCAACCAGTCCACCCTCGGCGGGCGTTTCTTCTTGCGCCTCCTCGACTACCGCCTCCTCTACGGTGGCGGCGGCCGGCGCAGACGTCTCCTGCGCCCCTACGGCTTCCACCTCTTTAACGGCGGCGGCCGCGGGTACTCTCTGCTCCCCCTCCCCGGAGCGGGGGGGCGGCGCTCCGGGCGCGCCGAGGATTTCTTCGGCGGTGGGGGGGCTGGACTCCGGCTTCCAGCTGGTTCCCCCACTGTGGGCCACATGCCCTCATCGCCCTCCTCCACGGGCTCCGCTGGCGGCCTCTCCTGAAGACAAAGGAAGAGTACTCGTCAACAGTGTACTCGAACAGAGAAAACTCGACCACTCTGCTCAAGATAACTCACCTCCGGAGGCGTGGTCTCTGAGACCTTCATCTTCTTTGCCACCCGCTTCTTGGCGGGGTTGCGCGGCTTCCTTGGCGGCGCGGCAAGGCTAGCTTCCAAGCTAGTCGGCGGATCTTGCACGAGTGGCACATGAGGCAAGCCTGGGCGGCTAAACCTCGACCGCAGCTGGAAGCGGTCCTGCAGCGTGTCTTCATCTTCATCATCGTCATCGGAGGTATCCTCCACGATGACGGTGTCGTCGCCGTCCCCGACTACTCGGCGCTCCTTCACCTTCTCCACCGTTGGAATCTCGATTCCGCTCGGTGGTGGCTGCGGCTCGGAGACAAACCGCTTCACATCATCCTGCGCAAAAGACACAAGGCGTCGACAATACGCTACAAGTGCCTACTACTCGACGAGGGGGGTACGGCTACTCACCTCGTTGGGCGGGCGCGCGGCGGAGTACTCCTCGACAGGGCACGCCGTGTACTCCGGCATGTCCTTGAAGATCCTCGACAACCTCTCGATGATGTCGTTGTCCTCAAGTTCGCCCCTCGGCATCCGCGACGTGTCGTCGTCGCCGGTGTACTCGAAGCCCATCGTATCCCGCGCCGCCGGGCGCGGCTCGGATCCCGGCGCTTCATGGCGAAGGCCACGTGTTCGGCCCTCGGTCACGCATCCGCCGGGGGTCTTGATGCGTGCCGGCAACTCCCGGGAGGCTGGATCCCCTCTTGCATGGTGGGTTCGGTGTTCCACCACTCTTGGTGCTTGGGCTGCCGTCCGCTCGGCTTCGGCGGCTCGGGATGGTGGTTCGTGGTGTAGAACCATCTCGTCTTCCGATCCGTGTTGGAGTCCACGAGCTTGTACGCCGAGTGCTTGCTCGCGGCATCTTCCCTCGGTCGGATCCCGGCCCCTCCCGGGCTACTGCGGGGTTGGAGGCGGGGGGCTGCGGCTTCACGCGGAAGAATTTCCGGAAGAGAACCCAGTGTGGCTTGATTCCCAAGAATGCTTCGCGAGAAGTGGACGAAGACGAAGTGTGGAAGATTCCGTTGGGGTTCAAGTTGAGGTACTCGATGCCATAGTACCTGAGAAGCCCCTTGAAGAAATCGCTCGCTGGGAGCGCAAGCCCGCGCTCCACGAAGCGCGAGAACATCGGGATCTCGTCTTGTGCCTTCTCCAACGGATAGGGATCTCCTGCGGCGGATCTCCACATGTCGATCTCCTTCTCCCTGATGAACCCGCTGTTCAACAGGGTCAGCAAGTCTTCGGTCTTCACCTTCGACTTTTTCCACTCGCGGCTTGGGTCAGCGCGCGGTGGAGATGTGGGCGGCGCCGCTCCGGTGCCGGCCGCGGCAGCCTCTGCATGGCTCCTCTTCTTCCCGCCGGCCTTCGACGTCTTCGACGGGGACGGCTTCATCCTCCAAGTGCAAGGAGTCTTCACTCGCATCCGCTCGGGGGCTACCCTACAGCTTTCGGGTGGCGGTGCGCTCGGATCTACTACGGTGGCAGCACTCGCTGGAGTGGATCTACTTCAAGATTCAAGTGGCAAATGACTGCGGCTCACTTGGGTGAAAAACCCTAAGGGTTTCGGCTTGTATTTATAAGCCAAAACGCCTCCGTAACGGGCGGCCAGATAAGTTCACGCGCGGCTGACTCATCGGCTGCGCGTGACTCTTCGTATTCCACTAGTCGACGCGCCTCACCTCGGGGGCTCGGCTACTTCTACTCGACTACCTGGGACGCGGCTAGTCTCAAGAGCATCTCAGGACACATTCTTCAAGAAGACCCTTCAATTCGAGAGGAAGTACTCGACTCAAGGCTCGGGGGCTCCGTGCCACGTGTCCTTCGGTTTTTTCTCTTCGGATTTTTCGGGATTTTCTTGCCAGGACTTCGGATAGATCCTCAGCCAGAGCCCGTGGCTCGAGGCTCGGGGGCTACTCCACGTGGATTGCGGTTCTGCAAATCGCATCTTCATGACGGCTCCGGCTTCAAGGCAAGGCAGGCTTTTTTGAAGACCTTCAAAGGCAGATTTCAAGGACGCTTGGGACTACTCGAGAAGACTTCAAGATTGCTCAAACATCAGCTGGAGTACATTCCAGCCTCGGGATGCTTCGACTACTCTTGAGGGCTTTTGACTTGTAGCACTCAGGGACGCTTGAGGACTACTTGTTAAGGCCGTCAAGACTACTTGAAGCTATCCTTCTCGACTACAAAGTACTCGGGGGCTTGTCGTATGGACCTCCACTGGGCCCACTACCTCGGTGGGTACCGGGACCGACTACTCGGTGGGCCCCCGGGACTACCGGCTTGCGCTACACGGCACACGAAGGCGTGGAGCACAAGGACTACACGGGAGTAGTACTCGGTTAGGAAGGCTGGACATGTCCCTTTGTGCGGAGGACTCCTAGACGTACTCGACTAGTACTCTCTTCCTACTCCGACTTGTAACCACCGCACTCCCGGACTATATCGGGCGAGGGCGGGGCCCGATCTCTCTCATCCAATCTCACCTCATACAACCCACGGCGCACTATTGCACCATCTTGTAATCGTGCCCTATCAATCCAGAGCTACACAGCATACAGGACGTAGGGTATTACGCACCTCGCGGCCCGAACCTGTCTAAATTGTGTGCCACGTGTCTCTTCCTTCGAGTTACCGATCTCGGCGAGTCACATTCATCTACTTCGGGTACTCCCCGTAGTAGGTTGCCGGTCTAAAACACCGACAAGGGGCTCCTGGTCTGTGACCTTGAGCGTGTTGCTGTCCCTCTGTTTCTTGTCCCGTGTCCCGTGTCCCCCGCGGCTGGGGGGTTCGTCCCCCTTTTATAGATCAAGGGGGAAGCGAATTACATGCACGCCGCGCTATCTAGCTACGTGGGGGAGTGCGACGTGCTATGCTATAGAGTGGGCGGCCGTCCGGGCGATCCTCGCAGCGATGCGGTCATCATGGCCGACTTGTACCCGAACGGTGGCGGTTCGAGGGTAGGAGAGCGGCGGATGGCGGTGATGTCCTACGATAGGCTCGAGGGAGGTGCGCGCGGGCACATGTACGGCGTACGGGAGTAGGCGGAATGGCGTTCCTTCCCGACGCGCTTCACGGGGCTGGAGGTCGTTGCTACGGGGCCCGGCGTGCGCACACGCGCGCGCGGGTACGGCGGCCACGCCGTTACAGTGGCAGGGATGGCGGTCCACCGGCCTAGCGCCTCCCACCTAACCCTGTGGGGTCACAAGAAAGTGAATCGAGGGTGCGCGCGGCCCCCTTTCGAGGGGCTCGGCGCGTTAGCCGTGCTTGGGGCGTGCGCACGGTGTCACGGGACGACACGGCCGCCGCGCACGGTCCCCTCCCACAGTGGCGGGGATGGGCTCCTCCCTGGGGAGTTGGTGCGGCGGCACGGGGTGCGAGCCCCGGGCGCATGATGGCGCCGTCTGCGGCGTCGGGGCGTTAAATGCCCGTGTACGGGGGCCGGCGCACGCGTGAGGGGCACCCTCGAGCGTGGCGGACCCCGGCCGGCGGGGGCGTACCCTCGAGCGAGGCGGAGCCCGCTCGAGGGAAGTGCGCCCCTCGGCGGGGGCGAAGCCCGCCGAAGGGCACACGCATCCTCGAACGAGGCGGAGCCCGTTCGAGGGGGGTCTCTAAGTGGGCCGCCTCGATGGGCCGTCGGGGTCCCGTGGGGGCTGTGTCTGCATGGTTAGGCACTCGCATGGTTAGGCTCAACGTGTTTTGGTTTCGTTGCGGGTTTTAAGTGAGGTTTTTCCCCATTGTTTAAGGGGACCCCTAGGGCTGTCCCCCGACGGTAGCCCCTCGAGCATCCGTGGGTTTGCCATTGAGGCTCCCACGGATGCTTGGAACCTGCGATAGGACGTTCTTCCCTCCTTGTCTGCGAACGCTTTCGGTGGGGCCGCGTCGGCGGGCCCGCGGGTCCGCCCCGAAGCCTGCGGGGGTGTGGGTGCTCTGCGGGGGGTTAACCATGAGAATTTTGGTCGGAGGGCGTGGCACATATTCCAACCGGCATCGGCGGTGTTTCGGCCGGCTTCGGGGGTGCACGCGGCTGGCGGCGCTCTCGGCGGGTGCAATTTCAAGGAGGTGTAGCCGTGCGTCAAGCCCCCGAGCCTTGGCCCGTTCGAGGCGATCGGGTAGAGCTTTGCGACTTGTTTTTAACGCGCCCTCGCCGTCCTCGCGGGATGGAGGGGTGAGGTTTCCGCAACCCCCATCGAGCGGGTCGCGGATTGCGGATTCCTCGTCGAGCCGCTAGCGGGTGGTTCAAGTGGACGTCCATGCCCCGTTCGATAAGGGTAGGGCTGCGCGGTCGGAGACACGTCCATGGAAGCGCTTGCGTGGGTTTGCTAGGTGGGGCTCGGTCCCGTTCGATAGGGACCGAGGACGCGGCTCTCCCCTCGGTGGGATCCCCGGCTAGGCGCCCTCGGCGGCTCTCGAACACGACATGTGGGGCACCCTCGAGCCGACGGGCTCGAGGAACGGCTCGAATGCGCGTGCCCTCGTCGTCCCTAACTCCGCGATCTGTGGCGCTGTTCGAACCCGTCGAGGGTCGGGCTTCGAACCTCGATCGGTAGGGCCGTGCGGGGGTGGCGGCGGGCGGCCCGTCTTTTCGCGTTTGCGGCCGTCGAGGGGGTGCGGCGAGCCGGCCCTCGAGGCGGTTGGTAGCACGGCGCGGCATGGGTGCTTGCGGTGCACCGCTGCGCAAGCGGACACGGGCGACCCTCTCACGCGCGTGCCCTCTTTAGAGGGTTGATGTTGTCTCGGCGGGGGCTCGTGCCGCTCGAGGTTTTACGCGGCATGGGTGCCCGCGGTGCTCCGCCCCATCAAGCGAGGTCCGGGCGACCCTCTCGCGCCGATATCCCATCGAGGGCCGTTTTTGTTTTGAGCGAGGGGCTCGTGCCGCTCGAGGGTTTACGTGGCATGGGTACCGTGGTTCTGCTTTACTTCAAGCGAGGTCCCGGGCGGCCTTCTCACGTCGATATCCCATCGAGGGCTGTTTTCGTTTTGAGCGAGGGGCTCGTGCCGCTCGAGGGTTTTACGTGGCATGGGTACCCGTGGTGCACCGCTTTACATCAAGCGAGGTCCGGGCGGCCTTCTCACGTCGATATCCCATCGAGGGCTGTTTTCGTTTTGAGCGAGGGCTCGTGCCGCTCGAGGGTTTTACGTGGCATGGGTACCGTGGTGCACCGCCCACATCAAGCGGGTCCCGGGCGGCCTTCTCACGTCGATATCCCATCGAGGGCTGCCCTTGTCTCGAGCCGGGGGTTCGCCCCACTCGAGGGTTCTCCTTGCTTGGCAAGGGATCCGATCATTGAATGCCTCGCAGTCGAGGCTGCGGTTTTTGCAGCGCGGGCGCGTCTTTTTAGGTGCTGCGGCCGCGCGCGCGCGCGTAGTGGGCGGCGTGGCAGGTGGACGTGACGGCTTCACCTCGATCCCTGCGGGTCTTTGCCGTGATGATGGCCCGCTGCGGTGATGTGGCCGCTGCAGTCGTGGTGGGGCCCGTCCGTCGGCGTGAAGGGAAGGTTCCCTGCAGTTAATGCGAGCGGAGCATCCGCTCCGGAGAGCTCGCCCCGTCGGCTTATAAATCTGAGGGGTGGAGGAGACGGCGGTTTTTTACCGTTACGCCTCACCATTTTCAGTCCCCCGCCCCTTCGTCTTCGCCTCGCTCTTGCCACCGCGCGGTGTCGCCGTTAGAGCTTTTCTTCCGTTCCTTGTCCTCCGCTCCTGCCTTTCTTCGCCTTCTTCATGGCGCCGCCTCAGCTTCCCCTCACGATCCTGGAGCCGTATGCCTGGGAGAGGTCGACGGTGACGCCGCTGGCCCTTGGCGAGCTGGTCGCCGGCGGCGGTGTCGGCCAATGAAGATGGACGCCCGGCGGAGTGGATAGTGCCACCGGCGGCGGACCGTGCGCCCAACCCGCCGGAGGGCTATGTGGTCAGCTTTATCCGCTACCACGAGCGGGGTTTCAACGCACCGGCGAGCCGCTTCATGCGGGCGATGTGCCACCACTACGGAGTGGAGCTACACAACTTCGCCCCCAACGCGATTTCGCAGGCGGCTACGTTCGTCGGCGTTTGCGAAGGGGTACACAGGGATCCCGATCAATTGGGAGCTGCGGGTACACCCTTTTCCGCGCGGAGCTGCGCACGCGGCCCACGACGGAGCCAAGGACCCGCCGCGCGGTGCGCGCCGGCGGGGATGTCGCTTGCCTGCGGGGGGCAATTCAAGAACGTCTACATCCCCCGCACCATGACGACGAACAACGCCGGGCCGGGAGCGGGGATGGTTTTATGCGCGCGCAACGCCGAGCCCGGCCTTCCCCCCTACACCGGCCGGGTGTTCAAGGAGAGGCCTGACTCCTGGGGCTACGGGGTGTCCACGGCCCAGCATCGGGCACGGCGGGGAGTCGGTCTGGCCGCGGCTGCGGCGCGGCGACGATGGGGCTGAACGCGATGGGCGTCCTCGCCTTCCTCCATCATAGGCGGGTCGTGCCCTTGATGGAGAGGCCGCTCTGCATCTTCGAGATGACAGAGGCGGCCAACCCCATCGACCTGGCGAGGTCGCGGATGCTCCCGACGCCCCTCGAGCGGCCATATGCGGTCACCCGGGCGCGGAGCGCCGTCGACACCCGGACGCCGCCGATGCCTGCGGGTCGGACCCCGTGGGACCTCGAGATGCTCCCCACCGGCCCGTTGGTGAGTGTAGTTCTTGATTTCGTTTTAGTTCTTTATGTTGCCTTTGCCTCCTGACGCGCCCTTGTTGCCCCCGTGTACAGCTGGTGACCTTCACCGTCGCCAAGTCCGTTCCGCCTACCCCCGACTCCCGCGCGCCGCCGGGCGGGCGGCGCCGCGGCGCGGCGAGGAGCGAGCGGCGCGCAAGAGGGAGCGCGCGGGCGACGTCCAAGCGCGTCGCGGCCGGCGGGCCGCGGAGTACGGCGGCGCGAAGAGCGGGGCTCTCCTCCCATGGCACCGAAGAGTACTCGTCCTCGGAGGACGAAGAGGAAGAGGGCGAGGGGGGAGGGCCCCTCTCGACGGTGGCGGCTGCGCCCCCCGTCGCCGGAGCGGCGCCGGCGGCGAGGGCGGCATCGCCGGGGGCGGGCGCAACGGCGCCCGCCGCCGGGCCATCGACATCGGGGGCGGCGCGCGCCTCGGAGGTGCCGGCGCGCTCCTCGGGGGTGCGCACGGCGAGCGCGCCCGTGCGCGCATCGAGCGTGCTGCGCGCGGGGAGCGTGCTGCGCGCGCGGCGCGCGTCGTCGGGGAGGCGCGGCGGCGGGCGCACCCGCGCGCGCGGGCGAGCGTACCGCGCGCGCGCGCGCCGCGCCGTCGAGGGGCGGCATCGGGGCGTGACCGCGCGCGCGGGCGGGGCGCGCCCACGCGCGCGGCGGCGCCGTCGGGAGACGCGGCGGCGGGCGCGCCGGCCGCGCGCCGGTCTCGTCCGCCGAGGCTTCGAGGAAGAGGAAGCGCGCCTTTTCCTCCTCGAGGTAAGGGACTCGATGCTTCGCTCGGTTTAATTTGTTGATGATCGGGGCGTCCTAACCCTCGGTTCGTGCTGCGCGGTGGGTGCCAACCGTGCCTCCTCTCGCACCCTCGCCAAGGTGCTTGAGGACGGACGCGTCCATCCCCACCCGGCGGCGCTCGTCGAGGGCGCCGCGGGCGGGGACAAGCACGGCGGCGGCGGGCGAGGGGCTCGCAAGGCGCGGGCGGGGCCCCGAGGCCTCGGCCAACGGATCGACTGCCGCGGCGCGGCCGGCGGTCGGCGAGGAGCGGACGGCGCGGCCGTCGTGGGGGGGTGCGGGCCGCGGCGGCGGGTGGTGGAGGCGCGGCCCGCGAGAGGCGTTCGCTGCGAGAGGAGGCGGAGCGGGCGCAACTTGTGGCGGCGCCTGTGGATGCGGCGGCACGGCGGGAGGTGGTGGCCATGGTGCGGTGCCGGGCGCCCGCGGTCGCGGAGACGCGGGCGGAGGCGCGCGGTGGGGGCGGCACGGGCGGCGGCGCCGCCGGCGTTCTGCGGCCGGAGGTGGTGGAGGTCTCGGACGACTCCCCGCCGCCGGGTGGGATCGGTGGGCCGGGCGGCCCACGAATTCCCCCGAGCCCCGGGGAGGGGGCCCTCGTGAGGCGGCGCGAGGGTCACCTCGGTGGTGGGGGGTCGAGGACACGGCGCCGAGGCCTCGTCCTCCCGCGCCGCCGCCCGCGAGGTGGAGGGGGTCGTCGATGATCCCCCTGCGTTTGCCGACGCCGGGGGGGAGCGGGGAGCTCGGGACGAGCTCCGAGCCACGGCGCTACGCTCAGCCGCGCGCCGAACGAGGCGCCGCGGGTCCATGGCGGCCGGCATGGCTCGTCTTCCAGGTTAGCCGTGGTTGCTTGTTCTCTCCTTTCTTTCGTTTGTGTATGCTGCCTTCGTGTCGCGGCACTTATGGGTTCTGATTCTGTGGTTGCCAGGAGCTCGAGCGTCGCGCCCACGACAAGTACGATGCGTTCGACCGGGTGAACGCCGAGGTCCACCAGCTCCGGGAGCGGTGCAGCGCCTTCGACGCGCTTGCCGACGCTCTCAGATCCCCGGACAGCTGGCTGGCGTACCGGGCCCTGGCCTGGCCTGACGAGCTCCCCGAGAGCTCGAGGCAGGACACGGCGCGCCGTTCGAGCCTCGAGCGGGTGCGCGCAGCCCTCATCGACCGTGATGAGGCGCTGTGGCACGCGCGCTCGGACTTGGAGAAGACGCGGACGCTGGCCGCTAACTGGGAGGCTGTTGACGGTGAATTTCCGTCAACCTAGAGTACTTGTTATACATTGGTTTCAATTATGATTTGCAACTAACCCGCCACTAGGCATACTAATGATATAACAAGTTCACACTTGCATGTCGATTTTGGAGTTTGTTGTTTACGCAGGAAATCTACGCTAAAGAGGAGACTTTCGGGATAAGTTCACCAAGCACTTTGGAAGAAGATCATGAAGCCCGATAAGAGTCAAGACACGCGATGAACATGACTCCAAAGGACCCGAGGACCGAAGCGTCAACATGCAAGTCTTCGGGGACTCAACCGAGAAAACGGCGAAGCTTGCATAGCAAGGATTCAAGCCTAAACCGTGAAGGAAACGACGTCAAAGGCCCACATGCAAGTGCACACGAATAAGGGATCACGCGAGAAGCAACCGGGAGAAAACCGGGCCCGAACCGGGCCGAAGTGGGCTGGGCCGGCCGGCCCCGGTCCGACCGGCCCGGCCCACTCCGAGGTCGGTTCGGTCCCTCCTTTTGCCCCTAGGTGTTCGTCTATTTATTCCCTCCGCCGCCGTCGACCGACACATCGAACAAATCATCCTACCGACGCCAATCACCGGAAAACCGCCGCCGCAAGATGAGGGAGAGAGTTAGATGAGCTCGTCGCAAGGATCAACGCCGGCGGAGAGAAGGAAGCAAGAGGAGGACTCCAAGCCGTTGGCCTAGGGGTGTTCCCAAGCTCCATCGCCGCCATCTTCATCGACGACGTTCTCACGAGTCTCCATCACCCCTATGTGCTTCAATCCGTGTAAGATGATGGGGTAATGTCTCCGTTCATCCCTAGGATTAGATGGATACATGCTATGTGATCGCTACTTGATTCGTGGTTCCAATCTATTGTTTTCATGTTGATGATGCTTTGATGATTAAGGTAGGCCACCGTGTTTTTCGGGCGTATGATATCCGCTACTCCCATAGATTCCATCAACATACCGTGTCCATCATAGGTCTAGTCACGAATACCTTCGCGTAGTGACGATGCGAGAGGAGGGAAAGGGCGAAACCGTGGTCACAACCCCCGGTAGATTGGTTTACCGCTTTCGTGTAGTAGATGCATACCATGTTATCCTAGATCCTAGGGAGGGAACGCTTATCTTTCTTAATCACTCTCTTGTATTCACCCTTTACCATATAGTTTAACCCTACATTTGTTTGATCAACTTAACTTAGATTAACTTAGGTAGATTGTCTTTACTTTTAGATTAATACTCTCTTTCAAAGGTTTTCCATTCAACTAGATTAGTACTTGGTTAAGCGCTAGTAATCCCCTTGCTCCGCGATTGACAAGAACCTTGGGAATCCCGTGGTGAAAAAGGTGTGGGGTCCGTACGCTTGCGGATCGTAGAGGGATACGTCTTTTATCCGTCAACAAGCCCCTTTTTCTGGCGCCGTTGCCGGGGAGCAAGCCAGTTTGCTACGTTTAATCTAGTATTAATTTTGTTGATTACTAACACCTAACCCTTATTTTCTAAAAAAAAAGAAAAAAAATCTTTTTTGTTTTTCTTTCTACTTTTCTTGTGCCTAGATGGATTTGTTCACCTCACCATTGGAAGACGAAGAGATGTCGCTAAGGGAGCTAGCAATGCCGTCAATGGAAGACATTGAGATGCAAAAATCAGATTTGGCGCTTGCTACAACCCACTATGAATTGAAGCCTGGAATCATCAAGTTAGTGGCGACAAAACCATTTAGAGGATTGGAGGATGACAACCCATATAGACACATTAAGGAATTCACGATGTTATGCAACACGGTGCAACAAAAAGGAGTTCCGGCCGCTTGGTTCAAGTGGAATCTTTTTCCATTCTCTCTCAAAGATGAAGCGCGAAGATGGTACACACTTGCGTCCGTTGAAGCAAAAGGAAATTGGGATGAGCTAGTGGAGAAGTTTCTTTTGAAGTTCTTTCCCATAAGCAAGGTCCAAGACTTAAGGAGGCAAGTGCTCAATTTCAAGCAAGGAGAGGATGAAGGAATTGATGAAGCATGGGACCGTTTTAATGAACTACTTGAGCGAGGCCCGAACTTGGGATTTTCCGGTGACTTAATGTTGCATACCTTTTATTTTTCACTAACCCCTAACTCGTCTCGTTTTGTAAGCATGTGTGCAGGCGGTGATATATTGGATAAAACAATTAGTGAAGCCGCACAAATCTTACAAAGGATAAGCAATGGACAAAGAACAATACGAGATTGGCAAAGATGTTGTCGAGAGGAGCAAAACGACAAAAGCAAACCCAAGGTGCTTGCTGAAATTTTTGAAAAAGATGAACCGAAGGTCAAGGAAGATGAACCGACCATACAAGAAAGTCAAGATCCACTTCCCAAGGTAAGAGAAGTCATTTCGGATGTTAAAAATGTTGAAACTAACATGAATGTAGGCCGAAGTATGTGGAATGCTAGACCATTGGCGGAGTTCAAGCAATCCGGTTGGGTTCAAGTTGATTTCGCCCCACTAATTAACTACCGAAGGAAGGAGGAACGCCGACACATTGCCAAACTAGTTGAAGATATATTTGATCAAGAGATGGGTGGAGAGTCGATCCAAAAGATGTTTGAAGAAGAAAGAGATGAAGGAGATGAAGGATGGATCGACCGGTTTGACAACTCAAAGATTTATGATGAAGGGAGAGAAGAGTACAACCGTGATGAGCCTAGTGACTCAAAGGATAAATGGGAGGAGATAGGACTCAAGCTAGATGATAGCTTGTGTGCTATTGAAGCCTACACACTAGCAAATCAAGACATGGAAGTACTCAAGGATGAAGGAAAGAGTGAATCAACAATGAGCGATCTTGATGACATGTGGTACATGGAAGATAAAGAAAGCAACATACAAATCTTTGAAGATGAAGATCTGGTTGATAAAGAAGACTTCAAAGAAGAGATGAATGCATACATAGTTGAGGGATTACATGTCCCACATGATGAGATGGAGGGGATGCAAAAAGGTAACAAAGAGACACCTTCACTCGTTGAGATCGATTCGCCTTCAACACCGCTTGATGAACCAAATATCACTCTTGTTGAGAAATCTCTAAGGCCAAGGTACGCGCTGAAATCTCAAGATATTATTGGTATTGATGATGATAAATTCAAATACTCATGCTTAACCAATAGTATGAATGATAGTTTAATGTCTATGCCTTGTTCCAATAGTGATCATGTTGATAGGCTAGATTTTCTTGAGAATGAAAAAGAGGAAACATTTAAGTTTGATCCAATTAATCTCACACCTATACAACCTTTGCCTAATGATGAGCTAAGTGCTATGCATGAAACATATGCTTCTTTTATTTACACCTTGACTTGTTGCTACAATTCACATGTGGTGTTAATTATGGACGCGTATGTTTACAATAAGTTTTGTAAATCTCGATCATGCTTTGCGCTTGGTCAAGCTAGTGACCTTAAAGAATCATATGTCGGGAAAGGCCCGATTTTCACTAACTATGTAGACAAGGCTTGAATAATGAAAAAAAAAAAGAAGTCATGCCTAAAAGAGTTGCAAGATAAATCATCAACCTCTCCGAATCCCGCGATGGATGCTGCTGTCTTCATCAATTTGAGAGCTTGTTCAGAGGTGTACAAATGAAGAAAATGAGATATCCAGAAGCTCCATCAAGTTACCATTCCAACGCATCAAGAACCAACAAGTTTGAAGACCCGTGCAAGGAGTTATGGAGAAAACATTGAGCGTTGCGCGTTCTGAAATTTCAGGACAGATTTCATCGCCGAAGTAAAACCGACGTAACTCTCTTGTCCGGAGTCCGATTTGAGCAAATGAAGACTCGTTGGAAAGGAAATTTTGTGCACTGTGCAATGGAGTAGAGCTTGAGTATACTTTCTGTTCTGGACATTAAAAAAAAATAATAATAGAGTGAAGGCAGCACCGAAGGATGATAAAGAAGGAGATAACGATGAAACAAAAGGATGCTTTGGGCAAGTCTTCTATAAGTGATCAAGCACAACATGGGAAGTAAATTAAAGCTGCATTGGTACCTTTTCTTCTTGCATGAAGGGCCATGGCTATGCAACGAAAAGAAGGTATGTGAGAAAGTCGAGCTCTATGACTTTAAATGAAGCGCTTTTCGGGAGGCAACCCGTTTCTTTATATTTTTACTACTTTCTTAGAGAAAATAAAAGAATGGCACTATCTTATGATGATCAACTTGTGGTTATTAATCTAAGTTCAGTTTTCCTTTTTTTTAGAACCACCATCATGTTCATGATCTTATTTATTTGCATGCATTGCATTTTGTTATCCTCGTGATGTTTCTTTGTGTATACATGTTTTGCACATAGTTGGCTTGGTTGTTTTATATACTTAATGATGTATGCTTCAGTTTCCATGTTAATGCTTCATATGGCCCTATGGGTATTTTCCTTTTGTGATCTTGTGTAAACGTGGTGTTTAAACAAGATTGCGGACCATCATCGTTAAGTTCGATAAACCTTGCTAGCTTTTCATTTTCATATTGCATTGGTTAGTTTATAAGCTCTGCAATGCGCTTAATTTTTATTGTGCTATAAGGGTTATTGATTTAGGGATAGACATGGTGTTTTAACCCTTGATAAATAAACCTTTATGGCTATGGAGAAATTCGGCAACCTAGTTGTAAACATGGTGTTTAGAACTAGGTGAAAACATTGTCTTTGTTTATATGCTTTCCTATCATGTGCATACACACCTTGCACCACGTACACTCATTAGGTTTTTATTCCTCATTAAACTAATTATGCCACAAGTTAAGAATCTTAGAGACATTGTTGGATTGTTGGCAATTCTATCTGCTCCCAACCGTCACCTTGGGGGTAGAATGTGCGTTTAAAACGTCTTACAGGCAAGATAAAGACTCTCACTACAAGGAAATTGAAGGATGGCTAAGAAGTGCTTTGTCTTCTTCTTCCATGACTAGCAAAATGCTAAGCATGGGGGAGACCCTGAATCTTCAACACGGAAGTGCAACATGACACTCTAGAAGATAGAATGATAAAGATCGTCATCTCCGGATCAATGCGCAAGAAGCCACCAATCTCATCAAAATTCTGCATGGTCTCGAATGGAAAACACTAGATATTTTTGGATATTTAGAAGCCCCATGAAGTTACGATTCCAACAAATCAAGAATCAAGACAATCGGAGGTTCCTACAAGCGGTTATGCCTGAATCACCGAGTGCAACACGTCCTGAAATCAGTTTTGGACAGCACACAGCGCTGAAGTAAAACGGACATAGCTCCCTTGTTTGAACTCCGTTTTTGATGAATGACCACGTGTTGGAAAGGTAATTTCATAAACTTTTCAATAGAGCTATATTTAGATATATTTTCTGTTCTGGACAGAGGGGGAAATCCATGAAAAAGAGACAGCAAGGAGATGATGAGAACAAGAAAGAGGAGATGGTGATGACAACATTGAAGAGAAGGGTGACCAATGACTCCATTAAGCATACAGGATCAAATTCAAAAGTTTAGGAGCATTAATAAATCAAGACAAAAGCAAAAGCCACATCGATACATGGAGATGTCGGAAGAAGGCAACGAAGAATTACAAAGGATGGTAACATCTCCATGGACCTTCTCTTTTCCAAACACAAATGCTTGTAAGTATGCCTTCAAACTCAACTAGGTGCAACCTTTTGTTTTTCTCTTCAAACAATAACATGGCTACTAGGAGGACAACCTAGGTTTCTTTTTACTTTCAATAGATAAGCATGACCATGTGTTCACCTCGATGTTCTATATTGCCTTTGCTTACGGAAAGATGATGAAAGTTGCCGCTTTGTTTTACCTACATGAAGTTATACATGTCTTGGCTGATTGCTCTCTATAATATGATCTGAAATTAATTTAAATACCGGCTCTTTTATTTGTGGAGGTGAAATGACCATGCTCTAGACCCACATACATATCTTTGCTCTTTGATTTAAGTTTATGGATAGCCGGATAACTTGTTGCTTTTATGAAAACTTAACTTTTATGCTATCTACATATTTGTGATACTCTTGCAAAGTTCTACCTACCAAAGCCATATACATAACAAAACTCGTAGATTGCAAACATATGTTTTGATGAGTTGAATTAGGATTGATTTCTATGGTTCGAGACTAAGAAGCTGGTCATTCCTTTGTGTAACTTTTTCATGCTAGCCTTTTTGTCCATGCATTGTGGGTTTTCACATCGAAAATTTCGCAAACTTCGCTGGGCATCCACCCTAAACCAAAAACATCTTTTTGTGATCACCTCCTTGTCCACAACCCAATTTGAGTATGGAGTAAAATTCTCGATGGAGATTTAAATATTCCGCAAGATTATGGAATTTATACTTACTTTAGCAGTCATTTCCCCTCTCTTTTATGCTCGAGGACGAGCATCGTTCAAGCATGGGGGAGGAGTCATTCTCTGACACAAATGCTATGTAAGTATTATGTTGCAAAAAGTTTTGAGGAGCAAAAGAAAAAAAAGAAAAAAAAAGAAAAAAATGAAAAATGAAAAAAAAATATGATGAGAAGAAAAGAAAAGTAAGAAAAAAAGGAAGAATAAAGAAAAAAGAGAAAGAAAGAAAGAGAGAAAATGAGAAGGAAATAGAATAAAAGTAAAAAAAATAATAAAGATGCTCCTCGGATCTTTTTGCTTCATAAGTTCTCAAGTGCCTTAATGACAAATCCATACTCAAATCTTCCAACCATGTGCAATCCGATAACGAGGACTTCACTCGTGCCTCGGGATCATCCATTTGCCACTTGCACATGTCCACTTATCTAAATGTGTGTGTTTCATCCCTCTCTCTTTCCAACATTTATTTTCCATGGCCTTTTTGACGAGTCTCGGTAATCCCAATAGATCTCTCTCTTAATTTGACAATATTTCGGATATATGTTTTGCTAGGATTGTTTTTAACCTTCCAAGCTCCGCATAAGCCTACCACTATCACATATGAGTAGAGTAGGTTGAAAATAATCTAGTATAGGCTTGAGTGACTTGATGAGATGAGTGTTCCATGAGCTCTTGCAAGAGATTTTCACTTATGTTGGATATGCATCTTTTTGAAAATCTTCCATGTGACAAGGTAATGGTTTGAAGTTCACTTAAGTTTGAGAGCATCGTGTTAAATGTGGCTTGTTCTTTATTGTTAGTCTATCTTCCATAATGAAAAAGAAGCCGGTCACAACTTGAACCTTAAAAATAAATTTTTAAGAGAGAGCGATTTGCCTCGTCATGAATGACTAAGTGCAGGGACAACATTGGAAGGCAACACTGATTTCCCTTTTAAGCAAGGATTACTTACTCGAGGACGAGCAAGGTTTAAGCATGGGGGAGATGTTGACGGTGAATTTCCGTCAACCTAGAGTACTTGTTATACATTGGTTTCAATTATGATTTGCAACTAACCCGCCACTAGGCATACTAATGATATAACAAGTTCACACTTGCATGTCGATTTTGGAGTTTGTTGTTTACGCGAGAAATCTACGCTAAAGAGGAGACTTTCGGGATAAGTTCACCAAGCACTTTGGAAGAAGATCATGAAGCCCGATAAGAGTCAAGACACGCGATGAACATGACTCCAAATGACCCGAGGACCGAAGCGTCAACATGCAAGTCTTCGGGGACTCAACCGGAAAACGGCGAAGCTTGCATAGCAAGGATTCAAGCCTAAACCGTGAAGGAAACGACGTCAAAGGCCCACATGCAAGTGCACACGAATAAGGGATCACGCGAGAAGCAACCGGGGAGAAAACCGGGCCCGAACCGGGCCGAAGTGGGCCTGGGCCGGCCGGCCCAGTCCGACCGGCCCAGCCCACTCCGAGGTCGGTTCGGTCCCTCCTTTTGCCCTAGGTGTTCGTCTATTTATTCCCTCCGCCGCCGTCGACCGACACATCGAACAAATCATCCTACCGACGCCAATCACCAGAAAACCGCCGCCGCCGCAAGATGAGGGAGAGAGTTAGATGAGCTCGTCGCAAGGATCAACGCCGGCGGAGAGAAGGAAGCAAGAGGAGGACTCCAAGCCGTTGGCCTAGGGGTGTTCCCAAGCTCCATCGCCGCCATCTTCATCGACGACGTTCTCCGGAGTCTCCATCACCCCTATGTGCTTCAATCCGTGTAAGATGATGGGGTAATGTCTCCGTTCATCCCTAGGATTAGATGGATACATGCTATGTGATCGCTACTTGATTCGTGGTTCCAATCTATTGTTTTCATGTTGATGATGCTTTGATGATTAAGGTAGGCCACCGTGTTTTTCGGGCGTATGATATCCGCTACTCCCATAGATTCCATCAACATACCGTGTCCATCATAGGTCTAGTCACGAATACCTTCGCGTAGTGACGATACGAGAGGAGGGAAAGGGCGAAACCGTGGTCACAACCCCCGGTAGATTGGTTTACCGCTTTCGTGTAGTAGATGCATACCATGTTATCCTAGATCCTAGGGAGGGAACGCTTATCTTTCTTAATCACTCTCTTGTATTCACCCTTTACCATATAGTTTAACCCTACATTTGTTTGATCAACTTAACTTAGATTAACTTAGGTAGATTGTCTTTACTTTTAGATTAATACTCTCTTTCAAAGGTTTTCCATTCAACTAGATTAGTACTTGGTTAAGCGCTAGTAATCCCCTTGCTCCGCGGATTGACAAGAACCTTGGGAATCCCGTGGTGAAAAAGGTGTGGGGGTCCGTACGCTTGCGGATCGTAGAGGGATACGTCTTTTATCCGTCAACAGAGGCGGAGGTGGCGACCGTCCGCGCCGAAACCCGGGAGCTTCGCTCGTCGCTTGAGGGGCGGGCGCGGCGCGCGCGCGGCCGAGGAGCGGGCGCGCGGGGGCCGGAGCAGCGGGCCAAGGAGGCCGACGACACGAAGGCCGCCCTCGACGCCAAGGCCGCGGCCCTCGTCGTCGGCCGAGGAGCGGCTCTGCAAGAGAGCACCGCCCGCCAAGGGGCTGAGGAGCGGCTTCAGCAGGAGCAGGCCGCTCTCGCCTGTCGGTGCGGAATATGGTCCCGACACTAACCAGTAGATAGCGCCGTGGTCTATCCCTCAATGGTCGATGCTAAGCAACAAGTGACACAGAGGTTTTATCCTGGTTCCGGCCGAGGGGGCCGTACGTCCAGCAGAGGCGTGCTCGGGGCACTATATTACTTAGCACCGGGGGTGCTTGTAGTGGGGAAAATACAAGCAAGGCGGGAGAGGAAGCGTGGCTTCCAAGTCCCTGAAGGAGTGGTTGAAGATATTGTGGGAGAATATGAGTTTGAGTACGTGGTCTGGTGTCTCTTCTCCTTTCCCTCTTTTTGTCGTCCCCCGCGGCTGGGGGCTCGCCTCCCCTTTTATAGGCCAAGGGGGCGGCGAGTTACATGCACGCCGCGCTATCCAGCTACGTGGGGGTGCACGTCGTGCTACGCTGTAGTGTGGGCGGCCGTCCGGTCGATCTCCGCAGCGATCTGGCCATGATGGCCTACTTCGTACCCGAACAGTGGTGGTTCGAGGGTAGGAAGGCGGCAGATGGTGGTGGCGTTCCCCGATAGGCTTCGAGGGAGGCGCTGATGATGGGCGGTACGGGGTACGGGGAGCGAGCGAGAGCGGCGTTCCTTCCCAATGCGCTTCACGGTAGTGGAGTGGTTGCTACAACGCCCGGCATGCGCCTGCACGCGCGGGTACGGCGGCCACGCCGTCACAGTGGCCGGGATGGCGGTCCACCGGCCTAGCGCCTCCACCTAACCCTGTAGGGTCACAAGAAGGTGAAATCGAGGGGTGCGCCGGCCCCCCTTCGAGGGTCGGGCGCGTTAGCCGTCTTGTAGTGGGCGCGCGGTGTCACGGGACCGACACCGGCCGTACCGCACGGTCGCTTCCCACGGTGGTGGGGATGGGCGCCTCCCAGGGGAGTTGGTGCGGCGGCACGGGCGCGAGCCCCGGCGCATGATGGCGCCGTCTGCGGCGTCGGGGCGTTAAAGGCCGTGTACGGGGGCCGGCGCACGCGTGCGGGGCGCCCGTGAGCGTGGCGGGCCCCGGCCCGAGGGCGGGACGAACCCTCGAGCGGGACGAGACCCGCTCGAGGGGGAGTGATCCCTCGAGCGGGCGAGACCCGCTCGAGGGGGGCGTTGCTCCTCGAACGGGGCGGAGCCTGCCCGAGGGGGCGCGCGCTCTCGAGCGAAGAGGGCCGTCTTGGTGGGCCGTCGGGGTCCGCGGTGTGGGCCGTGTCTCGCATGGTTAGTCACCCGCATGGTTAGGCTTAACGTGTTTCGGTGCGGGATTTAAGTGAGGATTTCCCCGTTGTTTAAGGGGACCCCTAGGGGCTGTCCCCGACGCAGCCCCCGAGCATCTGCGGGTTTGCCATTGAGGCTCCCGCGGATGCCGGGAACCTACCGATAGGACGTTCTTCCCTCCTTGTTTGCGAACGCTTTCCGTGGGGCCGCGTCGGCGGACCCGGCGGGTCTAGCCCCGAAGCCACGCGGGGAGTGTGGATACTCTGCGGGGGGTTAACCGCGAGAATTCTGGTCAGAGAGACGTGGCACATATGCCAACCGGCATCGGCGGTATTTCAGCCGGCTTCGGGGGTGCACGCACCGCTGACACTGTCTCCGGCGGGTGCAATTTCAAGGAGGTGTAGCCGTGCGCCAAGCCCCCGAGCCTGGGCCCGTTCGAGGCGATCGGGTAGAGCTTGGCGACTTGTTCTTTAACGCGCCCTCGCTGTCCCTCCGCGGGACATAAGGTGAGGTTTCCGCAACCCCCATCGAGCGGGTCGCGGATTGCGGATTCCTCGTCGAGCTGCTAGCGGGTGGTTCAAGTGGACGTCCATGCCCCGTTCGATAAGGGTAGGCTGCGCGGTCCGGAGACACGTCCATGGAAGCGCTTGCGTGGGTTTGCTAGGTGGGGCTCGGTCCCGTTCGATAGGGACCGAGGACGCGAAAGCTCTCCCTCGGTGGGATCCCCCCGGCTAGCTGCCCTCGCTGGCTCTCGAACACGACATGTGGGGCACCCTCGAGCCGACGGGCTCGAGGAACGGCTCGAATGCGCGTGCCCTCGTCGTCCCTAACTCTGCGATCTGTGGCGCCTGTTCGAACCCGTCGAGGGTCAGGCTTCGAACCTCTGATCAGTAGGGCCGTGTGGGGTGGCGCCTGGGCGGCCCCGTCTCTTCACGTTTTGCGGCCGTCGAGGGGTTTGGGCGTGCCAGCCCTCGAGGTGCTGGTTGGTAGTACGGCGCGGCATGGGTGCTTGCGGTTCCTGCTTTATTTCAAGCGGGCCCTGGGCGACCCTTCTCACGCGTGTGCCTTCTCTTAGAGGGTTGACATTGTCTCGAGCCGGGGGCTCGCTCCGCTCGAGGGTTTTACGTGGCATGGGTGCCCGCGGTTGCCTGCTCTACATCGAGCAGGTCCCGGGCGACCTTCTCACGCTGATATCCCATCGAGGGTCACTTTTGTTTCGAGCCGGGGGTTCGCCCCGCTCGAGGGTTCTCCTTGCTTGGCAAGGGACCCGGGCATTTAAGTGCCTCGCGGTCGTGGCCGCGGATTTGCAGCGCGGGCGCGCCTTTTTAGGCGGCGCGGCCGCGCGCGCGCGCGTAGTGGGCGGCGTGGCGGGCGGACGTGACCGCTTCGCCTCGGTTGCTTTGCCGGTCTTTGCCGTAATGATGGTCCGCCCGCAATGACGTGGCCGCGGCGGTCGTGGTGGGGCCCGCTCGTCGACGCGATGGAAAGATTCCCTGCAGTTAATGCTAGCGGGGCGTCCGCTCCGGAGAGCTCGCCCATCGGCCTATAAAGCTGCGGGGAGGAGGAGACGGCGGTTTTTTACCTTGGCATCTCACCATTTTCGGTCCCCCGCCCCTTCGTCTTCGCCTAGCTCCTGCCACCGCGCGGTGTCGCTACTAGAGCTTTCCTTTCGTTTCTTGTCCTCCGCTCTCGCCTTCCTTCGCCTTCTCCATGGCGCCGCCTCAGCCTCCCCTTAGGATCCTGGAGCCGTATGCCTGGGAGAGGTCGACGGTGACACGGTTGGCCCTTGGCGAGCTGGTCGCCGCCGGCCAGCTGGCGGCCAACGAAGACGGACGTCCGGCGGAGTGGATCGTGCCGCCGGCTGCGGACCGCGAGCCCAACCCGCCGGAGGGCTACGTGGTGAGTTTCATCCGTTACCACGAGCGGGGCTTCACCGCGCCGGCGAGCACCTTCATGCGGGCGATGTGCTACTACTACGGGGTGGAGCTGCACAACTTCGCCCCCAACGCGATCTCGCAGGCGGCCACATTCGTGGGCGTCTGCGAAGGGTACCTGGGGATCCCAGTCAATTGGGAGCTCTGGGTACACCTTTTCCGCGCGGAGCTCATCACGCAGCCCACGACGGAGCCAAGGACCCGCCACGCGATGCGCGCGGCGGGATGTCGCTTGCCTCGCGGGGGGCAATTCAAGGACGTCTACATCCCCCCGCACCATGACGACGAACAACGCCGGTCGGGAGCGGGGATGGTTCTACTTGCGCAATGCCGAGCCGGGGCCTTCCCCCCCCCTACACCGGCGGGTGTTCAAGGAGAGGCCTGCCTCCTGGGGCTACGGGGTGTCCATGCCCCAGCATCGGGCGCGGCGGGGAGTCGGTCTTTGGCCGCCGCGGCCCGCCCCGTCGAAGATGGGGGCCGAGGGCGGTGGGCGTCCTCGCCTTCCTCCATCATAGGCGGGTCGTGCCTTTGATGGAGAGGCCGCTACGGATCTTCGAGATGACGAGAGGCGGCCAACCCCATCGACACGGCGAGGTCGCGGATGCTCCCGACGCCCCTCGAGCGGCCATATGCGCTCACCGGGCGCGGAGCGCCGTCGACACCGGACGCCGCCGATGCCCGAGGGCCGGACCCCGTGGGACCTCGAGATGCTCCCCCTCGGCCCGCGGTGAGTCGGCTTTTGATTTCGTTTTAGTTCTTTGTGTTGTCTTTGCCTCTCGACGCGCCCTTGTTGCTCCCGTGTGTGGGCGGTGACCTTCACCATCGCCAAGTCCGTTCCGCCCACCCCCCGACTCCCGCGCGCCCGGGCGGGCGGCGCGGCGGCGGCGGCGAGAGGAGGCGGCGCGCAAGAAGGAGCGCGTAAGGCGACCTCAAGCGCGTCGCGACCGGCGGTCCGCGGAGTACCGGCGGCGTGAAGAGCTGGGGCTCTCCTCCCCGGGGACCGAATGGTGCTCGTCCTCGGAGGAGGACGAAGAGGAAGAGGCTGAGGGGGAGGGCCCCTCAGACAGGTGGCAGCCGCGCGCCCCGTCGCCAGAACCGGCGCCGGCGACAAGGGCGGCTTCGCCGGGGCGGGCGCACGGCGTCCGCCGCCGGGCAATCGACATTGGGAGCGGCGCGCGCCGCGCGGGGGTGCCGCGCGCGCCACGGAGGCGCGCGCGGCGGCGCGCCTATGCGCGCGTCAAGCGTGCTGCGCGCGGGGCGAGCGTGCCCGCACGCGCGCGCAACATCGTCGGGGGCGCGATGGGCGGCGTGTCCGCACGCGGGGGCGAGCGTGCCCCCGCGCGCGGCGGCGCCTCCGGGAGGTGCGGCGTCGGTCGCGCCCGCGCACGGGACGGGCGTGCTTGCACGTACGGCGGCGCCGTCGGGAGGCGCTACGGCAGTCGTGGCAGCTGCGCCGGCCTCATCTGCTGAGGCCTCGAGGAAAAGGAAACGGGCCTTTTCCTCTTCGAGGTAAGGAGCCCGTCCTTTTTCGTTTGGTTTGATTTGTCGATGATTAGGTGCCCTAACCTTCTGTCCGTGCCTGCGCAGGGTGGTGCCAACCGTCCCTCCCCTTGCACCAGCCAAGGTGCTGAGGACGGACGCATCGATCCCCACCCGGCGGCGCTCGTCAAGGGCGTCGCGCCCCGGGACAAGCACGGCGGCGGGCGCGAGCTCGCAAGCCCCCGGGCGGGGCCTCGAGGCCCCGGCCATCGAATCAGCCCGCCGCGGCGCGGCCGAGGTCGCCGGGGGGCGGCCGGCGCCGGTCGTCATGGAGGCACGGGCCGCGGCGGCGGCCGTGGTGGTGGCGCGGCCGCGGAGGGCGCCGCCGTGGAGGAGGTGGAGCGGGCGCGGCTGCGGGGGCGCCCGTGGATGCGGTGGTACGGCCGAGAGGTGGCGGCCACGGCGCCACGACGGGCGCCGTGGCCGCGGAGGCGCGAGGTGGAGGTGCCGGCGGAGGCGGCGCGAGCGGCTTGCGCCGCCGGCGATCTTCGGGCGGAGGTGGTGGAGGTCTCGGACGACTCTCCCGCCGCCGGGTGGAATCGGTGGGCCGGGCCGGCCCACGAACTCCCCCGAGCCCCAGGAGGGGGCCCTCGTGAGGCGGCACGAGGGTCACATGGTGGTGGGGGGCCGAGGGCATGGTGCCGAGGCCTCGTCCTCCCACGCCGGCCGCCCCGCCCGGGGTGGAGGGGGGTCGTCGAGGATCCCCCTGCGTTCGCCGACGCCAGGGGGGAGCAAGAGCTGCGGGGCGAGCTCGGAGCCACGGCGCCACGCTCAACCGCGCGCCGAACGAGGCGGCGCGGGTGCATGGCGGCCCGGCCTTGGCTCGTCTTCCGGGTGAGCCATGGTCGCTCGTCCTTTTCCCCCTTTCGTTTTCGTACGCTGCATTCAAGTCTTGGCGCTTACGGGCTTCGATTCTGTGATTGCCAAAAGCTCGAGCGTCGTGCCCATGACAAGTACGACGCCTTCGACCGGGTGAACGCCGAGGTTCATCAGCTCCGGGAGCGGTGCAGCGCCTTCGACGCGCTTGCCGACGCTCTTAGGACGCCGGACGACGGGGCGGCGTATCGGGCGATGGCGTGGTGCGACGAGCTCCCGGGAGAGCTCGGGACGGGACGCCCCCGCGGCGTTCGAGCCTCGAGCGGGTCCGCGCAGCCCTCGTTGATCGTGACGAGGCGCGTGGAATGCGCGCGCGAACTTAGAGAAGACGCGGACGGCGGCCGCCAGCGGGAGGCGGAGGTGGCCACCGCTCGCGCCGAAACTCGGGAGCTCCGCACGTCGCTCGAGGGGGCACGGGCGCAACACCGCCCGCGGCGAGGAGCGGGCGCGCGAGTTGGAGCGGGCGCGCCGGGGAGGCCGACAACCCGAGGGCCGCCCTCGACGCCAAGACCGCGGCCCTCGTCGCCGGCCGAGGAGCAGCTCCAACAAGAGCGCATCGCTCGTCGGGGGGCGAGGGCGACTCCGGCGGGGAGCGAGGGCGCCCTCGGCGACGCCGGGGGCGGCGCGGAGCGGAGCGCGTCGCTCGCGAGGCGGCGGAGAAGTCACCGGAGGAGTGGAACGCCGCGTTCTCCAAGGTCGAGGACGAGGCGCTCGCGCTCGGCATCGCGCAACGCCAACCGGGAGCCGGCCCTCCGCGGCGGGGCGAAACCGTCCGGCGCCTCGAGGGCGTCGGTCGAGGCCGTGCGCCGGGACTTCGAGATGGAGAGGAAGCAAGTCGAAGGTGAGCCACTGTTTGACTCTTGTTTTATTGGTTTTTCGTTTGGGAACTCGCATTCCCTTTTCCTGATTTCTTTCTTGTCTTGGCGTTTCCAGGCTTGCGCACCGCCCTGGGGCATGCGGCTGAGCGGGCCGAGGCGTTGCAGGCTTCCTACAATTCCTCCGAGCTGGAGTTGCGGGAGCTGCGCGATGCGGCCCTCGAGACCGCCGCGTTGTCGAGGAGGGCGAGGCCCGGGCCGGCGGCTCGGCCGGCCGGCCGCTGCGCGCCCTTGGTGGCCGCGTCACCGAGCGGATGCGCCGGCGGCCGCGGCCGGGGCGTCCGAAGGCCCTCGGAGTGGTGCGATCCCACTACGAGGTGGACTTCGAGGCGCTGGCGGAAGGCTACGTTGTACCCGAGGGCGTCGAGGACGAGGTAGCCATGGAGCGCGCGGATGCGCTCGCTGCCGACGCCGCCGGGTCGCTCGCCGAGGCCTTCGAAGAATTCCTCTTCCCGGACGTCGCCGATGCTGCTGCTCCTCCCGCCTGAAAGCAGTTGGGCGCTAGGCCCATTTTTTGTTTATGTGTATTAGAATTCTAGCCTCGTGGCCTTTTGTAAACGAACAAGTTGTTTCATGAACATGAGCAGTTGCTGTAAATGAAGTTGTTTGTTTATCACGCTTTTTTGTTTCTCCTTCTTCCTGAGTAGATTCTAGTTAGGGGAGTTCGATTTTCGCAGGGGGCCCGCTGGGTTGGAGGCGAGAGAGAAGGGCCATAGCCACGCGGCGTAGGCTATCTCTGGCTCGCATGCTCCTTCCGCTGTGCCGCCTGCGCCCTGTTCGAATCGTGGCTCGAGGTTGAAGTAGGAAACAAACTTAGCGCGTATGGGTTGTTGCGTTTTTTGCCCGAAAAAATGGGACCGTTTTGGGGGGGGGATGCCCCCCCGCAGTAGCCCCCGAGGGTAACTTGGGTTTCAGGGGAAAGCCGAGTTGCCCTTTTTATTGAGCTTAGAGCCTTTACATAGTTGTGACCAACTGGGGCGTTGGCCGTGCGGTTTTTACAACAAAAAATACTTGGAAATCCTAGCTAAGGGTAGAAGCGACGTAGCTGTTGGATGTTCCAAGCGTTGGTGAGCTCTGTGCCGTCCTCGGTGGCCAGCTTGTATGTGCCCGGCTTGAGTACCTTCACCACGACGTAGGGTCCCTCCCATGGGGGCGATAGCTTGTGGCGCCCTCGGTTATCTTGGCGCAGCCTTAGGACCAGATCCCCCTCGCTGAAGTCCCGTCGACGTATCTTGCGTGCTTGGTAGCGTCTTAGGGATCACATTGATACCTCGCGGAGTGCATTAAGGCTACGAGGCGTGCCTCGTCCACCGGTCCCGGCGAGTCCTCGCGGGCTCGTTGGTTAGCATCCTCGTTATAGCCTCGAACCTTGGGCGACCCGTATTCTAAATCCGTGGGGAGGACGGCCTCCGCGCCGTGGACTAGAAAAAATGGGGTGAACCCGGTGGCTCTGCTTGGGGTGGTTCTTAGGCTCCACACGACCGCGGGTAGTTCTTGGAGCCATTTCCGCCCAGATTTGTTCAACTGGTCGAAAATTCTGGGCTTGAGGCCTTGTAAGATCATGCCATTGACACGTTCTACTTGGCCGTTGGTCTGTGGGTGCGCCACAGCTGCCCAGTCCACACGAATGTGGAACTTGTCGCAGAACTCCAAGAACTTCCGGCCCGTGAACTGGGACCCGTTGTCTGTGATGATGGAGTTTGGCACTCCAAAGCGGTAGACGATATCGGTGAAGAATGTCACCGCCTGCTCAGCCCTTAGGTTCGTGATGGGGCGCACCTCCACCCACTTGGAGAACTTGTCAATCGCGACTAGCAAGTGGGTGAAGCCCCCGGGCGCCTTCCGCAGGGGCCCGACGATGTCCAACCCCCACACGGCAAACGGCCATGTTACGGGGATGGTCTGTAGGGCGTGGGCGGGCAGGTTGGTCTTGCGGGCGTAGAACTGGCACCCCTCGCAGGTGCGCACGATCTCGCTGGCGTCTGCGACCGCAGTGGACCAGTAGAAGCCCTTGCAGAACGCGTTGCCGACGAGGGTGCGGGGCGCGGCGTGGTGGCCACAGATCCCCGCGTGGATGTCCCGCAGAAGCTCGCGCCCCTCGGGAATGGGCACGCACCGTTGTAGGATGCCGGAGGCGGCGCGCTTGTACAGCTCGCCGTCGACGAGGGTGAATGACTTGGCCATCCTGGCGATGCGCCTGGCCACGGCCCGGTCCGCGGGGAGTTCCCCTCGAGCGATCCAGGCAATATATTTCTCCCGCCAGTCCGCCTGGACGGGGGCCGGCTCGATGTCCATCACGTCGGCCTCGTGGGAGCCGTACCCCTCGAGAAGGGAGAGCACGTACGCCTCGTTCGAGGGGTCCTCGTCCATGGGCTCCGCACCCGCTGGGTTCGAGGGAGCCCCCGAGGGTCCGTCGTGATTCGAGGGGTAGGGCTCGAAGACGACCGAGGGTTGAGCGATGTCACGCGCGAAAACGTTCGGGGGGACGGTGATCCGCCCGGACGCAATCTTGGCGAGTTCGTCCGCCTCTTTGTTGTACCTTCGGGGCACATGGTTGAGCTCGATGCCGTAGAACTTGTCCTCGAGGGCCCGCACGGCCTTGCAGTAGGCCTCCATCTTGTCATCATGGCAGCTCGTGTTCTTCATGACTTGATCGATCACGAGCTGCGAGTCCCCGCGCACGTCGAGGCGCTCGACGCCCAACTCAATGGCGATTTTGAGGCCGCAGAGCAGGGCCTCGTACTCAGCCATATTGTTGGACGCGGGGAAGTGGAGGCGCACTGCGTAGCGCATGTGCTCCCCGAGGGGTGACACGAAGAGCAGGCCCGCGCCTGCTCCCATTTTCATCACTGAGCCGTCGAAGAACGAGTCCGGCCTCTCGCCCGGATTTGTGGGGGCGGCAGCCGCGTGTCTGTCCACTCAGCGACAAAATCCGCCAGGATTTGCGATTTGATGGCCTTGCGCGGGGCGTAGGCGAGTGTTTCGCCCATCAGCTCTACGGACCATTTGGCGATCCTTCCCGCGGCGTCAGGGTTGCGGATGATTTCTCCTAGCGGAAAGGAAGAAACCACCGTGACGGGGTGGGCCTCGAAGTAGTGGTGGAGCTTGCGCCGTGCAAGGACTACCGCGTACAACAACTTTTGGACTTGGGGGTAGCGCGTCTTCGTGTCTGATAGGACCTCGCTGATGTAGTAGACTGGCCGCTGCACAGGCAAGGCGTGCCCTTCCTCTTTGCGCTCCACAACGATCACGGCGCTCACCACCTGGGTGGTCGCAGCCACGTAGAGCTGCAGGGGCTCGCCGTCCCGGGGCGGCGTGAGAATCGGGGCGCGCGTCAGAGATGCCTTCAGCTTGTCAAGCGCATCTTGGGCCTCGGTGGTCCAGGAGAAACGCTCGTGCTTCTTGAGTAAGCGGTAGAGGGGCAGGCCCTTCTCACCGAGCCGCGAGATGAAGCGGCTCAAGGCGGCAAGGCACCCCAACACCTTCTGCACCCCTTTGAGGTCCCGGATCGGCCCCATTCGTTCGAGGGCCGCGACCTTTTCAGGGTTGGCCTCGATTCCCCGCTGGGAGACAATGTACCCCAGGAGCATGCCTCGCGGCACTCCAAAGACACATTTTTCGGGGTTTAACTTGACCCCATTGGCCCGTAGGCAGCTAAACGCGACGCCAAGGTCGCTAACCAGGTCGTCCGCCTTCCTGGTCTTCACGACGATGTCGTCCACGTGCTTCGACCGTCCGCCCGATGTGATCCCCAAAAACGTGCTGCATGCAGCGCTGGTATGTTGCACCCGCGTTTCTGAGGCCAAACGGCATCGTGACGTAGCAGAACGTCCCGAACGGTGTAATGAACGAAGTCGCGAGCTGGTCGGACTCCTTCATTTTTATTTGGTGGTACCCGGAATAGGCATCAAGAAAACAGAGCAATTCGCACCCAGCCGTTGAATCAACGATTTGATCTATGCGTGGCAAAGGAAAAGGGACTTTGGGACATGCTTTATTAAGACTAGTGTAGTCTACACACATCCGCCACTTCCCATTTTTCTTTTTTACAAGTACAGGATTAGCTAGCCACGTAGGGTGGAATACTTCCTTGATGAATCCGTCCTCGAGGAGCTTCCGCAGCTCCGCTCCGATTGCCCGTCGCCGCTCCTCGTCGAAGCGGCGGAGCCGTTGCTGCACGGCGCGAGCGTTTGGCAGGATGTCAAGGGAGTGCTCGGCGACTTCCCTCGGGATGCCTGGCATGTCCGAGGGGCTCCACGCGAAGATGTCGGCGTTGGCGCGGAGGAAGTCGACGAGCACTGCTTCCTATTTGGGGTCGAGGGTGGAGCTGACCCTCAACGCTTTGCCCTCGGGGGCTGAAGGGTCGAGGGGGACCCCCTTGGTCTGCTCCGCAGCCTCGAAGGTGCCTGCGTGCTTGGCGGCAGGGTTGAGGTCTTCGTTGACCATCTTCTCCAGCGTGTTCACCAGCGCTTCGTCCAGCGCTAGTGCTTCTGCGTGCTCCACGCATTCGACATCGCAGTCGAACGCGTGCTCGATCGACGAGCCGACGGTGATGACGCCGTTCGGGCCGGGCATCTTCATCTTTAAATAGGTATAATTGGGGACCGCCATGAATTTGGCGTAGCAGGGTCGCCCAAGTATAGCATGGTAGGCCCCTTTGAACCCCACCACCTCGAAGGTGAGGGTCTCCTTGCGGAAATTCTTGGGGGTGCCAAACCAGACCGGCGGTCGATGCGCCGAGGGCTGAACACCTTGCCGGGCGCGATGCCGGTGGAACGGCTTCATGCTGGGCCGCGGTGGTCCAACCCGATCCCCATCGGGGCGCGCGGTGTATGCGCGAAGAGGATGTTGAGGCTGCGCCTCCGGTCCATAAGGACCTTTGAGAACCGGGCGTTCCCAATGATGGGATCGACCACCGGTGGGTCCGGCCGGGTTGGGGATGCGATTCGGGTGGTCTTCCCGGCTAAAGGTGATGACGTCCTCCGACCAATTGAGAAAGGCCGGAGGTGCCCTCTCCGCGGCGAGGACTTCGTGTCGCTCCTTCTTGCGCTGCCGGGTCGACATGTCGACGGTAGGTCCCCCAAAGATGAGGAACACATTTTCGACGGCGGGGAAGCCGCCGGCGTCGCCCTCGCCCCCGTCTTTCTTGGCCTCTGCCTCCTTCGCGGCGGCACGGCCGTAGAACTTCTTGAGCATGTCGCACTGCTCCAGGGTGTGGTGCACTGGGGTCTTATGGTAGGGACATGGCTTCTTCATCATGTCGTCGAACACTCCCGGGCCTCGAGGGGCTGGTCGAGGGCCCCGTCGAGCCGGGTCGACAGCGAGGGCCTCGGCGTTACCGCCGTCGCGCCCTTGCTCGCGCGCCTCGCGGCGCGGCTTCTTCCCCTTATTGCCCCGCTTGTCGTTGCGGTGCGGCCCCTTTGACTTGCTGCCCTCCGCGGGCACGTCCTCAGGGCGCTTGCCTTTTTTGCCGTCGAAGATCGCCCCCACGGCCTCCTCCCCGAGGCGAAGGGCGGTGGCGATGTCGAACGGCTCGTTGGAGTCCGCGGGCGGGCCGCGTCCCGGCCTCCCGCACGAGATCCCGGCACGTGGTGCCCTCGAGGAAGGCATGCACGATTTCGGACTGCGCCACACTGGGGAGCTCCGTGCAGCGCTTGGAGAAGCGCCGTATGAAGTCCCGCAGCGACTCGCCGGGCTTCTGCGTGCAGGAGCGCAGGTCCCAAGAGTTCCCAGGGCGCACGTATGTGCCCTGGAAATTGCCCACGAACATTTGGACTAGGTCGTCCCAGTTATGGATCTGGCTGGCGGGCAAGTGCTCGAGCCATGTCCGGGCCGCGTCGCCCAGATGCAGGGGCAAGTTGCGGATGATGACCTCGTCGTTGGTGGCCCCGCCCAGCTGGCAAGCCAAGCGATAGTCGTTGAGCCAGACACGGGGGTCCGTCTCCCCGTTGTACTTGACGATCGTCGAGGGTTGGCGGAAGCGTTGGGGGAACGCGCCGCTCGGATCTCCCCGGCCCGAACACGCGGGTGCCTCGGGGGCTCGGCGTCGGGGAGCGGTCCTCGCCGCCGTCGTAGCGCCCACCCCCGTCGAGGGTGGTAGCCCCTTGCCGCTCGTGCGTCCGCCTTGCCGGTGCGCCCCCGGCGTTGATGACGTTGCGAGCGTCGCCATCCGGCGCCCTGCGCGCGTCAAGGAGTTGCTCCTTGGCCGGCGTGCGCCCTTGCTCGGTGGGTTGCCCCGCTTGGCCCCCTGCGTGCACCGAGGGTTCGCCTCCCGGCGCAGCTTCGTCGCCTCGAGCATCCCCCTGCTGGCGGATGCGTGAGGCCGAGCTCTCGACTTGCTGTACGGCCGCTTGCTCGATGAGAGTTTGCACCTCGCGGTGCATGTCTCGAGCCTCGGGGGTCGAGGGTGCTGGCATAGCCCGCAGCAGCGTCGCGGCAGCGACGAGCTTTTGGCTTGCCCGCGGGGGTACGTCCGCGTCATTGGGGACGGCGTTGATGCGGTCGCGGACCTGTCGGCCCAGCTCCCTCGCGCGTTCGCCGCGCGCGCAGGCTTCCCCCGCCATTGAGGGCGCGGAGCAACCGCACCGTTCGGTACTCTTCCGCCGGCTTGGCCTCGAGCTCGCGGGCTTGGGCCGGTGTGCGTCGATGTCGGCCCCAACGGGAGCGCTTGGCCCGCCGGCCGGCGCGCGGCGATCCCCAGGGCGGGTGTGACCTCCCCGTCTCCGGCGCCCACCGCGCCGGCGGCGTTGGCCGGGTCGTTGGTGATGACGGCGCAACACTCCACGTGGGGTCGTAGCTCCCGGTCGGAGTCGTCGGAGCGGCCGAACCGGTAGTCCGCGGCGTCGAGGAAACGCCGGAACGCGGCCCCCGGGTCGGCACGCGGGAGAAGTCCCACTCCGCGTATCCGTGGCGGTTGGCGGGTGGCATCGTGTCGACGGAGCCCAGGGATGACTCATCTGCTGCTGAGGTGTTGGGGTTCCTGGCGACGAAGACGTGGCGGCCGGGTGGAACCCTGCGCATCGTCGTGTTCACGTTGGCGTTGTAGGCCGTCGTAGCGCCACGCAGCCCGATGGGGATGCGCGGTCCAGAGACTGCGCGCTGTCCAGCCGGGGCGGTGGCGGTCGTTGTGGTTGGCACACCGCGTTGGGCGGCGGCGCGCTCGGCCGCCGCCGCTCGGATCGCGCCCGACGCGAGCGCCGCCGGCAGCGACGGTGGCGTCGTGGCGCCGACGGACCCGCGGCGTCCGTGCCCACGGGCGCCCTGCGCGTGGTGGTGCGCGCGGCGGGGCCAATGCGACCGGCCCGACGGCGCGCGCGCGGGCTCCTCACGGTTCGTGAGGCGCATGAGATAGCCGTTCCCCGTGGCCCGAAAGTTCGGGTCCCCGAAGCGGATTTCGAACCCGGCGGGAGGGGGGTCCGAGCTACCCATGCAGTAGCGTGTAGCACGATATTCGGTGCGAATCACGATGGAGGGAGTTGGTGAAATGACCTTAGGCGCTCGTTTGCCCCACGGTGGGCGCCAACTGTCGGTGCGGAATATGGTCCCGACACTAACCAGTAGATAGCGCCGTGGTCTATCCCTCAATGGTTGATGCTAAGCAACAAGTGACACAGAGGTTTTATCCTGGTTCCGGCCGAGGGGGCCGTACGTCCAGCAGAGGTGTGCTCGGGGCACTATATTACTTAGCACCGGGGGTGCTTGTAGTGGGGCAAATACAAGCAAGGCGGGAGAGGAAGCGTGGCTTCCAAGTCCCTGAAGGAGTGGTTGAAGATATTGTGGGAGAATGAGTTTGAGTACGTGGTCTGGTGTCTCTTCTCCTTTCCCTCTTTTTCTCGTCCCCCGCGGCTGGGGGCTCGCCTCCCCTTTTATAGGCCAAGGGGGCGGCGAGTTACATGCACGCCGCGCTATCCAGCTACGTGGGGGTGCACGTCGTGCTACGCTGTAGAGTGGGCGGCCGTCGGTCGATCTCCGCGGCGATCGGCCATGATGGCCTACTTCGTACCCGAACGGTGGTGGTTCGAGTGTAGGAAGGCGGCGGATGGTGGTGGCGTTCCCCGATAGGCTTCGAGGGAGGGCGCCGTGATGGGCGGTACGGGGTACGGGGAGCGAGGCGGGCGGCGTTCCTTCCCAATGCGCTTCACGGTAGTGGAGTGGTTGCTACGAGCGCCGGCGTGCGCACGCGCGCGGGTACGGCGGCCACGCCGTCACGGTGGCCGGGATGGCGGTCCACCGGCCTAGCGCCTCCACCCTAACCTCCTAGGGTCACAAGAAGGTGAAATCGAGGGTGCGCCGGCCCCCCTTCGAGGGTCGGGCGCGTTGGCCATCGCGTAGTGGGCGCGCGGTGTCACGAGAGCCGACACCGGCCGTGCCGCACGGTCCCTTCCCACGGTGGTGGGGATGGGCGCCTCCCGGGGAGTTGGTGCGGTGGCACCGGGGCGCGAGCCCCGGGCGCATGATGGCGCCGTCTGCGGCGTCGGGCGTTAAAGGCCGTGTACGGGGGCCGGCGCACGCGTGCGGGGGCGCCGTGAGCGTGGCGGGCCCCGGCCGGGGCGGGACGAACCCTCGAGCGGGACGAGACCCGCTCGAGGGGGAGTGATCCCTCGAGCGGGGGCGAGACCCGCTCGAGGGGGCGTTGCTCCTCGAACGGGGCGGAGCACCCCGAGGGGGCGCGCGCTCTCGAGCGAAGAGGGCCGTCTTGGTGGGCCGTCGGGGTCCCGCGGTGTGGGCCGTGTCCTGCATGGTTAGTCACCTGCATTGTTAGGCTTAACGTGTTTCGGTACTGGGATTTAAGTGAGGATTTCCCCGTTGTTCCAGGTTAGCCGTGGTTGCTTGTTCTCTCCTTTCTTTCGTTTGTGTATGCTGCCTTCGTGTCGCGGCACTTATGGGTTCGATTACGTGGTTGCCGGGGAGCTCGAGCGTCGCGCCCACGACAAGTACGATGCGTTCGACCGGGTGAACGCCGAGGTCCCACCCGGCTCCGGGAGCGGTGCGGCGCTTTCGACGCGCTTGCCGACGCTCTCGGATCCCCGGACGGTGGGCGGCGTGCGGGCCACGGCACGGCACCGACGAGCTCCCCGAGAGCTCGAGGGCGGAGACACGGCGCGCCGTTCGAGCCTCGAGCGGGTGCGCGCGGCCCTCATCGGCCGTGATGAGGCGCCGCGCGCGCGCGCTCGGACTTGGAGAAGACGCGGACGGCGGCGCCCCTAGCGGGAGGCGGAGGTGGCGGCCGTCCGCGCCGAAACCGGGAGCTTCGCTCGTCGCTTGAGGGGGCGGGCGCGGCGGCGCCGGGCGCGGAGCGGGCGCGCGGGCCGGGAGCGAGCGGGCCAAGGAGGGCCGACGACCGAAGGCCGCCCTCGACGCCAAGGTCGCGGCCCTCGTCGTCGGCCGAGGAGCGGCTCTGCAAGAGAGCACCGCCCGCCAAGGGGCGAGGAGTGGCTTCGGCGGGGAGCGAGGGCCGCTCTCGCCGACGCCCGTGCCGCGCTGGAGCAGGAGCGCGCCGCCCACGAGGTGACGTAGAAGTCTTTGGCGGATCGGGACGCCAAGCTCTCCAAGGCCGAGGGCGAGGTGATTATGCTCAGCATCACCAACGCCAATCGGGGAGATGTCCCTCGGGAGCGAGGGCGAGACCGTCGGCGCCTCGAGCTGACGGTCGAGGCCGCGCGCCGCGACCTCGAGATGGAGAGGAAGCAAGTCGAAGGTGAGCCACTGTCTGACTCTTGTCTTGTTGGTTTTTCGATTGGGAACTCGCATTCCCTTTTTCTGATTTCTTTCTTGCCTTGGTGTTCCCAGGCTTGCGCACCGCCCTGGGGCACGCGGCTGAGCGGGCCGAGGCGCTGCAGGCCTCCTACAACTCCTCCGAGCAGGAGCTGCGGGAGCTGCGCGATGCGGCCGTCGAGACTGCCGCGCCGTCGAGGAGGGCGGGCGCGGCCGGCGGCTCGGCGGCGGCCGCTGCGCGCCCTTGGTGGCCATGTCCACCGAGCGGATGCGCGGGCGGCGCGGCTGGGCGTCCGAGAGGCCCTCGGAGTGGTGCGATCCCACTACGAGGTTAACTTCGAGGCGGCGGCGGAGGGCTACATCGTTCCCGAGGGCGTCGAGGACGAGGTGGCCATGGAGCGTGTGGATGCGCTCGGCTGCCGATGCCGCGGGTCGCTCGCCGAGGCTTTCGAGGAGTTCCTCTTCCGGACGTCGGCGATGCTTTCGCTGCTCCTCCCGCCCGAAAGCGGTTGGGCGCTAGGCCCGTTTTTGATGTGTATCAATATCCCGGCCTCGTGGCCTTTTGTAAATAAACAAGTTGTTTCATGAACATGAGCATTTGCTTTGTCAATGAAGTCGTTTGTTTTTCACGCCTTTTGTTTCTCCTTCTTCCGAGTAGATTCTAGTTAGGGGAGTTCGATTTTCGCGGGGGCCTCGCCGGGTTGGAGGCGAGAGAGAAGGGCCATATCCACGCGGCGTAGGCTATCTCGGCTCGCACGCTCCTTCCGCCGTGCCGTACGCGTCTTGTTCGAATCGTGGCTCGAGGTTGAAGTAGGAAACAAACTTAGCGTGTGTGAGTTATTTTTTATTTTTGCGCGAAAAAATGGGACCATTTTTGGGGGGGGGGGGGGGGGATGCCCCCGCGGCCCGCTGTGAGGGTAACTTGGGTTTCAGGGGAAAACCGAGTTGCCCTTTTTATTAAGCTTAAAGCTTTTACATAGTTGCAACCAACTGGGGCGTTGGCCGTGCGGTTTTTTCAACAAAAATACTTGGAAAACCTAGCTAAGGGTAGAAGCGACGTAGCTGTTGGATGTTCCAATCGTTGGTGAGCTCTTCACCGTCCTCATTGGCCAACTTGTATGTGCCGGGCTTGAGTACCTTCACCACGACGTAGGGTCCTTCCCATGGGGGCGATAGCTTGTGGCGCCCTCGGTTGTCTTGGCGTAGCCTTAGGACCGGGTCCCCTTCACTGAAATCCCGCCGGCGTATCTTGCGTGCTTGATAGCGCACGAGGGGCTGGCCGGTACCTCGCGGAATGCATCAAGGCTACGAGGCGTGCTTCGTCCGGTGGTCCAACGAGTCCTCGCGGGCTCGTTGGTTAGCATCCTCGTTATAGCCTCGAACCTTGGGCGACCCGTATTCTAGGTCCGTGGGGAGGACGGCCTCCGCGCCGTGGACTAGGAAAAACGGGGTGAACCCGGTGGCTGCGCTCGGGGTGGTCCTTAGGCTCCACACAACCGTTGGTAGTTCTTGGAGCCATTTCCGCTCGGATTTGTTCAGGCGGTCGAAAATTACGGGCTTTAGGCCTTGTAAGATCATGCCATTGGCACGTTCCACTTGGCCGTTGGTGCGTGGGTGCGCCACGGTGCCCAATCCACACGGATGTGGAATTTGTCGCGAGAACTCCAAGAACTTCTTGCCGTGAATTGGGTCCGTTGTCGGTGATGATGGAGTTTGGCACTCCAAAGCGGTAGACGATGTCGGTGAAGAATGTCACCGCTGCTTTCGCCCTTAGATTCGTGATGGGGCGCACCTCCACCCACTTGGAGAACTTGTCGATCGCGACCAACAAGTGGGTGAAGCCCCCGGGCGCCTTCCGCAGGGGCCCAACGATGTCCAGCCCCCACACGGCGAACGACCATGTTACGGGGATGGTCTATAGGGCATGGGCGGGCAAGTTGGACTTGCGGGTGTAGAACTGGCACCCCTCGCAGGTGCGCACGATCTCGCTGGCGTCCGCGACCGCAGTGGGCTAGTAAAAGCCCTGGCGGAACGCGTTGCCGACGAGGGTGCGGGGCGCGGCGTGGTGGCCACAGATCCCCGCGTGGATGTCCCGCAGGAGCACGCGCCCCTCGGGAATGGGCACGCACCGTTGTAGGATGCCGGAGGCGGCGCGCTTGTACAGCTCGCCGTCGATGAGGGCAAAAGACTTAGCCATCCTAGCGATGCGCCTAGCCGCGGCCCGGTCCGCGGGGAGTTCCCCTCGAGCGATCCGGGCAATGTATTTTTCCCGCCGGTCCGCACGGACGGGGGCGGCTCGATGTCCATCACGTCGGCCTCGTGGGCGCCGTACCCCTCGAAGGGAGAGCACGTACGCCTCGTTCGAGGGGTCCTCGTCCATGGGCTCCGCACCCGCCGGATTCGAGGGAGCCCCGAGGGTTCGTTGTGATTCGAGGGGTAGGGCTCGAAGGCGGCCCAGGGGTTGAGCGATGTCGCGTGCGAAAACGTTCGGGGGAACGGTGATCCGCCCGGACACGATCTTGGCGAGCTCGTCCGCCTCTTCGTTGTACCTGCGGGGCACATGGTTGAGCTCGATGCCGTAGAACTTGTCCTCGAGGGCTCGCACGGCCTTGCAGTAGGCCTCCATCTTGTCGTCGTGGCAGCTCGCGTTCTTCATGACTTGATCAATCACGAGCTGCGAGTCGCCCCTTACGTCGAGGCGCTTGACGCCTAACTCAATGGCGATTTTGAGGACGCAGAGGAGGGCCTCGTATTCAGCCATGTTGTTGGATGCGGGGAAGTGGAGGCGCACCGCGTACCGCATGTGTTCCCCGAGGGGTGACACGAAGAGCAGGCCCGCGCCCGCCCCCGTTTTCATCACCGAGCCGTCGAAGAACAGAGTCCGGCCTCCGCTTGGATGCAGTGGCGGCGGCGGTGTGTGTCCGTCCATTCGGCGACGAAATCCGCCAAGATTTGGGACTTGACAGCCTTGCGCGGGGCGTAGGCGAGCGTCTCGCCCATCAGCTCCACGGACCACTTGGCGATCCTGCCCGTGGCGTTGGGGTTGCGTATGATTTCTCCTAGTGGGAAGGAGGAAACCACCATGACGGGGTGGGCCTCGAAGTAGTGGCGGAGTTTGCGCCGCGCGAGAACCACTGCGTACAGCAACTTCTGGACCTGGGGGTAGCGCGTCTTTGTGTCCGAGAGGACCTCGCTGATGTAGTAGACTGGCCGCTGCACAGGCAAGGCATGCCCTTCCTCCACGCGCTCCACAACGATCACGGCGCTCACCACCTGGGTGGTCGCGGCCACGTAGAGCTGCAGGGGCTCGCCGTCCTGCGGCGGCGTGAGGACCGGGGCGTGCGTTAGAGACGCCTTCAGCTTATCGAGCGCATCCTGGGCCTCGGTGGTCCAGGAGAAGCGCTCGTGCTTCTTGAGTAGGCGGTAGAGGGGCAGGCCCTTCTCGCCGAGCCGCGAGATGAAGCGGCTCAAGGCGGCAAGGCACCCCAACACCTTCTGCACCCCTTTGAGGTTCCGGATCAGACCCATCCGTTCGAGGGCTGCGACCTTTTCAGGGTTGGCCTCGATTCCCCGCTGGGAGACGATGTATCCCAGGAGCATGCCTCGCGGCACTCCAAAGACACATTTTTCGGGGTTTAACTTGACCCCATTGGCTCGTAGGCAGTTGAACGCGACGCCAAGGTCGCCAACCAGGTCGTCGCCTTCACCGGTCTTTACGACGATGTCGTCCACGTATGCTTCGGCCGTCCGCCCGATGTGATCCCCCAAAAAATGTGCTTGCATGCAACGTTGGTATGTTGCACCCGCGTTTACGAGGCCAAATGGCATCGTGACGTAGCGAACGTCCCGAATGGTGTGATGAACGAGGTCGCGAGCTGGTCGGACTCTTTCATCTTTATCTGGTGGTACCCGGAATAGGCATCAAGGAAACAGAGCAGTTCGCACCCAGCTGTTGAGTCAACGATTTGATCAATGCGTGACAAAGGAAAAGGAACTTTAGGACATGCTTTATTGAGACTAGTGTAGTCTATACTCATCCGCCACTTCCCATTCTTTTTCTTTACAAGCACGAGGTTTGCTAGCCATGTTGGGTGGAACACCTCCTTGATGAATCCGGCCTCGAGAAGCTTTCGCAGCTCCACTCCGATTGCCCGTCGCCGCTCCTCGTCGAAGCGGCGGAGCCGTTGCTGCACGGTGCGAGCATTTGGCAGGATGTCAAGGGAGTGCTCGGCGACTTCCCTCGGGATGCCTGGCATGTCCGAGGAGCTCCACGCGAAGATGTTGGCGTTGGCGCGGAGGAAGTCGACGAGCACCACTTCCTATTTGGGGTCGAGGGTGGAGGGCGACCCTCAACGCCTTGCCCTCGGGGGGCTGAAGGGTCGAGGGGGACCCCCTTGGTGCGCTTTCCGCGGCCTCGAAGGTGCCGGCGTGTTTGGCAGCGGAGTCGAGGTCTTCGTTGACCATCTTCTCCGGCGTGTTCACCGGCGCTTCATCCCGGCGCCGGTGCACGTGCGTGCTCCACGCATTCGACATCGCAGTCGAACGCGTGCTCGATCGACGAGCCTACGGTGATGATGCCGTTCGGACCGGGCATCTTCATCTTTAGGTAGGTATAATTGGGGACCGCCATGAATTTGGCGTAACGGGGGTCGCCCAAGTATAGCATGGTAGGCCCCTTTGAACCCCACCACCTCGAAGGTGAGGGTCTCCTTGCGGAAGTTCTTAGGGGTGCCAAACCGGACCGGCGGGTCGATCCGCCGAGGGGTTGAACTTGCTTGCCGGGCGCGATGCGGGTGGAACGGCTTCGTGCTAGGCCGCAGCTGGTCCAATCCGATCCCCATCAGGCGCAGCGTATGCGCGTAGAGGATGTTGAGGCTGCTGCCTCCGTCCATGAGGACCTTCGAGAACCGGGCGTTCCCAATGATGGGGTCAACCACCAGCGGGTATTGGCCCGGGTTGGGGACGCGGTTTGGGTGGTCCTCCCTGCTGAATGTGATGGCGTCCTCCGACCAATTGAGGAAGGACGGAGGCGCCCTCTCAACGGCGAGGACTTCGTGCCGCTCCTTCTTGCGTTGTCGTGTCGACATGTCGACAGTTGGTCCCCCAAAGATGAGGAACACATTTTCGACGGCGGGGAAGCCGCCGGCGTCGCCATCGCATCCGTCTTTCTTGGCCTCTGCCTCCTTCGCGGCGGCACGGCCGTAAAATTTCTTGAGCATGTCGCATTGCTCAAGGGTGTGATGTACTGGGGTTTTGTGGTAGGGACATGGCTTTTTCAGCATGTCATCGAACACCCTCGGGCCTCGAGGGGCCGGTCGAGGGCCCCGTCGGCGGGTCGACGAGCGAGGGCCTCGGAGTTGCCGCCGTCGCGCCCCTGCTCGCGCGCCTCGCGGCGCGGCTTCTTCCCCTTCTTGTCCCGCTTGTCGTTGCGGTGGGGCTCCTTGGACTTGCTGCCCTCCGCGGGCGCGTCCTCGGAGCGCTTGCCCTTCTTGCCGTCGAAGATCGCCCCCACGGCCTCCTCCCCGGAGGCGAAGGGCGGGGTGGCGATGTCGAACGGCTCGTTGGAGTCCGCGGGCGGGGCTGCGTCCCGGCTCCGCACGAGGTCCCGGCACGTGGTGCCCTCGAGGAAGGCATGCACGATCTCGGACTGCGCCACGCTGGGGAGCTCCGTGCAGCGCTTGGAGAAGCGCCGTATGAAGTCCCGCATCGACTCGCCGGGCTTCTGCGTGCAGGAGCGCAGGTCCCATGAGTTGCCCGGGCGCACGCATGTGCCCTGGAAATTGCCCACGAACGTGTGGACCAGGTCGTCCCAGTTATGGATCTGGCTGGCGGGCAAGTGCTCGAGCCATGTCCGGGCCGCGTCGCCAAGATGTAGGGGCAGGTTGCGGATGATGACCTCGTCGCTGGTGGCCCCGCCCAGTTGGCAAGCCAAGCGGTAGTCGTTGAGCCACACGCGGGGGTCCGTCTCCCCGTTGTACTTGACGATCGTCGAGGGTTGGCGGAAGCGTTGGGGGAACGCTGCCGCGCGAACCTCCCGGCTGAACACACGGGTGCACGGGGGCTCGGCGTCGGGGAGCGGTCTTCGCCGGCCGTCGTAGCGCCCACCCCGTCGAGGGTGGTAGCCCCTTGCCGCTCGTGCGTCCGCCTTGCCGGTGCGCCCGGCGTTGATGACGTTGCGGGCGTCGCCATCCGGCGCCTGCGTGCGTCAAGGAGCCGCTCCTTGGCCGGCATGCGCCCTTGCTCGGTGGGTCGCCCCGCGGGTCCCCCCGCGTGCACCGAGGGTTCGCCCCCTGGTGCAGCTTCATCGCCCCGCGCATCCCCCCTTCGGCGGATGCGTGAGGCCGAGCTCTCGGCCTGCTAGACGGCCGCTTGCTCGATGAGAGTTTGCACCTCGCGGTGCATGTCTCGTGCCTCGGGGGTCGAAGGTGCTGGCATAGCCCGCAGCAGCGCCGCGGCGGCGACGAGCTTCTAGCTCGCCCGCGGGGGCACGTCTGCGTTTTCGACGTTGGGGACGGTGTTGATGCGGTCGCGGACCTGCCGGCCCAGCTCCCGTGCGCGTTCGCCACGCGCGGAGGCTTCCCCTGCCATTGAGGCGCGGAGCAACCGCACCGTTCGGTATTCCTCCGCCAGCTTGGCCTCGAGCTCGCGGGCTTGGGCTAGGCGGTGCGTCGGCGTCGGCCCCAGCAGGAGCGCTTGGCCCCGCGGCCGGGCGCGGCTGCGATCCCCCGGGGCGGGTGTGACTTCCCCGTCTCCGGCGCCCACCGCACCGGTGGCGTTGGCGAGTCGTTGGAGATGACGGCGCAACACTCCCGTGCGGGGTCGTAGCTTCCCGTGCTGGAGTCGTCGGAGCAGCCGAACCAGTAGTCCGCGACGTCGAGGAAACACCGAATGCGGCGGGTCCGGCACGCGGGAAGTCCCACTCCGCGTATCCGTGGCGGTTGGCGGGTGGCAACGTGTCGACGGAGCCCAGGGATGACTCATCCCCTGGCCGAGGTGCGGGGTCCCCGGCGACGAAGACGTGGCGGCCGGGCGGAACCTCGCGCATCGTCGTGTTGACGTTGGCATTGTAGGCCGTCGTAGCGCCACGCGGCCCGATGGGGATGCGCGGTCCCGAGACTGGCGCGCCGTCCCGGCCGGGGCGGTGGCGGTCGTGATGGTGGGCGCACCGCGCCGGGCGGCGGCGCGCTCGGCCGCCGCCGCTCGGACCGCGCCCGGCGCGAACGGCGCCCGCAGCGACGATGGCGTCGTGGCGCCGACGGGCCCGCGGCATCCGTGCCTGCGGGCGCCGTGCCGTGGTGGTGCGCACGGCGGGGGGCCAAAGGCGACCGGGCTCGGCGGCGCGCGTGGAGCTCCTCACGGTTGGTGAGGCGCATGAGATAGCCGTTCCCCGTGGCCTGAAAGTTCAGGTCCCCGAAGCGGATTTCGAACCCGGCTGGGAGGGGGTCCGAGCTACCCATGCAGTAGCGTGTAGCACGGTACTCAGTGCGGATCACCATGGAGGGAGTTGACGGAATGACCTTAGGCGCTCGCTTGCCCCACGGTGGGCGCCAACTGTCGGTGCGGAATATGGTCCCGACACTAACCAGTAGATAGCGCCGAGGTCTATCCCTCAATGGTCGATGCTAATCAACAAGTGACACAAGGTTTTTATCCTGGTTCCGCCGAGGGGGCCGTACGTCCCGGGGGTGTGCTCACGGCACTATATTGCTCGGCACGGGGTGCTGTAGTGGGGCTGCTACAAGCAAGGCGGGAGAGGAAGCGTGGCTTCCAAGTCCCACGGTGGAGTGGCTGAAGATGTTGTGGGAGAATTAGAGAGTGAGTGCACGGTGTATGTGAGGGGCTCCTGGTCTGTGACCTTGAGCGTGTTGCTGTCCCTCTGTTTCTTGTCCCGTGTCCCGTGTCCCCCGCGGCTGGGGGGTTCGTCCCCCTTTTATAGATCAAGGGGGAAGCGAATTACATGCACGCTGCGCTATCTAGCTACGTGGGGGAGTGCGACGTGCTATGCTATAGAGTGGGCGGCCGTCCGGGCGATCCTCGCAGCGATCTGGTCATCATGGCCGACTTGTGCCCGAGCAGGTGGCGGTTCGAGGGTAGGAGAGCAGCGGATGGCGGTGATGTCCTCGATAGGCTCGAGGGAGGTGCGCGCGGGGCACATGCGGCGTACGGGAGTAGGCGAACGGCGTTCCTTCCCGACGCGCTTCACGGGGCGGGGAGTCGTTGCTACGGGGCTCGGCGTGCGCCACCCGCGCGGGTACGGCGGCCACGCCGTTACGGTGGCGGGGGATGGCGGTCCACCGGCCTAGCGCCTCCACCTAACCCTGTAGGGTCACAAGAAAGTGAATCGAGGGTGCGCCGGCCCCCTTTCGAGGGCTCGGCACGTTAGCCGTACTGGGGCGTGCGCACGGTGTCACGGGACTGACACCGGCCGCACTGCATAGTCCCCTCCCACAGTGGCGGGGATGGGCTCCTCCCTGGGGAGTTGGTGCGGCGGCACCGGGGTGCGAGCCCCGGGCGCATGATGGCGCCGTCCTGCGGCGTCGGGCGTTAAATGCCCGTGTACGGGGGCCGGCGCACGCGTGAGGGGCACCCTCGAGCGTGGCGGACCCCGGCCGAGGGCGGGGCGTACCCTCGAGCGAGGCGGAGCCCGCTCGAGGGAAGTGCTGCCCCTCGAGCGGGGCGAAGCCCGCCCGAAGGGTACACGCATCCTCGAACGAGGCGGAGCCCGTTCGAGGGGGTCTCTAAGTGGGCCGCCTCGATGGGTCGTCGGGGTCCCTGTGGGTTGTGTCCTGCATGGTTAGGCACCTGCATGGTTAGGCTCAACGTGTTTTGGTTTCGTTGTGGGTTTTAAGTGAGGTTTTTCCCCATTGTTTAAGGGGACCCCTAGGGCTGTCCCCGACAAATGTTACAAGAGCGACCAATTCGGTTACACATCGATTGAAACATCTAGATGTTCAAATATTTCGCAATTACACCACGGACATTCGATGTTGCTTGGCGAAAATTGTCCATCCGCTCTTGATAATCTTTCTGGGCGCTGGACAGGGTGGTAAGTTTTGCATCACACTGGTTTACCTCAGCTATGGCCGATATTGCTGCCTCTTGGGTCTTTTCTATCAATCCAGGGAGCTCGACCATTTTCTTGTCATCGGCCTCTATTTCAGCTGACAGGTTTCTCAGTTCTGCCTCCAAAGCGGCTTTTCTGGCGATCTTCAATTCACGAGAAGCTTGCAGTTTGGCCAGTGTATCTTTGTGGTTCTCGGTCTGAGATTGTGCCCCCTTCACAGCTTGTTCAGCTCTGGCCCTCTTCTTTTCAACGGCTGGGCGGGAGGACATCTTTCTCTAAGCTTGTCTTATGGGCACATAATGAATTTCCAGACCGGAGATGGATGCAAGTGAGGCATTGATGTCCTCAGGGAGTTCTTGGCTGATGGATTCAAGCATTTCTTCAAAGTGATCGAGATCTTTGAACTGATCTCGCGCATATTTTTGCAGCCAGGCAAAAATCTCCTTGAGCTTTTCCTGCACTTCCTCTGACAAGGTTTGAGGTACCCTTTCCCTCGCCTTGGCAACTGGATTGTTCCCCATTGATGGGCTTGATGATGATGGGGCTTGATCCTAAGAGAGCAATATTGCCGAGTCAGGAGTGTTGAAAGTAAAAATAGCAGGGTTGAGTGCAAATAAGTACCTCATGTCCGATTTCTCGAACTGGAGCGAGGATTTTGTTCGGGGGGGAGCCACGGTGAAGGAGGTGTTCCAGGCAAAGCTGAAGCTTCTGTGTGAGAGGGCGCTGATGCAGTTTCTGGCAACTCAGGAGCTTCTGGCTGAGGAAGAGATGGGTTCACCTCTGCTGGGGTTGATGTTCTTGCTTGACCGGTGGGTGATTGAGCCCTTGGAGGACTTGATGGATCTGGTTGGATTGGGAAACTCATCTCTGGCGAGTTTGGTGCTTCTGTCTGAACAGGGGTGATTGAGTCCCTGATGAAGATGAGATTTCCACTTGGACAGGTGGCTCAACCCTGGGTGGACTTGCTTGTTGAGACACTGGGACGTCCACAAGTTGATCCTCCATTGTTTCTTCTGCAAATGCCAAATTAGGAATGAATGCCAGTGTTCATCCTCAAGAAAAAGACAGTAAAGGTCATACTAGTGGATGGAGCATTGGCAGGTTCTGAAGCTGAGGATTGCTGAGTTCTAGTCTGAAAATGCACAAGATATGATTTATCAGAAACAGAGTAATCCTGTGATCGAGAAAGGAAGAAATTTTACCTCAACAAGGATTTTCTTGATAGTTCTTCTCCTCTTGGCATTTGGAGGAGCAATCAGAGACAAGCCTTGCCTCTCGTCGGCGATAAGGTCGGACGGAGTTGGGTCTTTGTGGCATACCTAGCCATTAGCGAGCCCGGGGTTGGTGATTTGAATCCCAATGCTGAGATTGGGCCTACTGCATTGTAGGCAATATCCCTGGCCAGAGGGGCAGGCATTGTGTTCTGAGGGCAAAAGAAATAAAATCAGAATCCTGCTTGGAAGAGGAAATGTCTGATTTAAGGGTTAATCATATTACCTCTGAAGTTGGCTGGAAATCAGGCATCAACTCTGTGCAGAACAAGTGTACAGGCTCACTGAAGATGTGATCATGGAATTCTTGCCACCAGGAGTTGAAGGTGGGGTGAGCTATTGTTGTGGGTATGAAAGGCCAAGTGTAAACAAGAGGACTACACACATACTGAAAGACTCTACTAGTTTGAGTAAGTTCTTTGATTTCCTCTCTGGGCTTCAGGAATTCATGTAGAAACAGTCTTGGGGGCATCTGGCCACATCCAAGTTGCCGAGCCATTATGTTGGGCTGATAATATTCATAAGTGCTATAGTTCAGCCTTCCTCCTTCGAATTCGGCGGCGAGAATGCATGGGCGGATAATGATATTGAGGATCTCCAGGAATCTTCCATCTTGGCGTTCAGTTTCAAAGGAGAACTCACAAGGGAGAGTCAAATTGTCATTATCCGAATAAGGGAGCCAGAGAGGATTTTGGAAACCTGTGAAGAAGAGCTCGAAGAGCTGGCTGACATTCTGCTTGATGAGGACAGTTGAAGTAGCTTCTCCATAAGTCTGGCATCCTCTGGTGGCTTGGGGTTCCCCTTCATGATGATTGGATGAAGGGAAGAACCGGGTGTTCAAATCAACACCAACAATCTGATGCATGTGCAGCTGCAGCCACATTTGAACAAACCACTAGGGACCGTTGACACATGCTATCCTCTGGCTAGTGTACATCTGGGTGACAGTTTGATGAAGCATATGATGCACACTGCCTAGAAGGTATTTCCCAAGAGGGAAGCGATTGCCATTGACTAGGTGTGAAGCCATTGCAATATGATTCAGGGTAGGCTCATTGGCTTTACCACAAAAGATGAACCTGCATAGCCACATGTTCAGAAACGCCCTGTATTCAACTTCACCAAGGGGGCCATCCTTCATATGGTTCAGGATATAGTTTTTGTATCCGCTCCCTGGTTTCACCCCTGTCTGTCTTGAGGAACCTTTGAAATCCCAGGGGTGAACAGATCCTGTAATGTCAAGGCCGGTGATCATATACACATCGGCCAGAGTTGGGGACATTGGGCCGTGACCAAAGAGGAAGGTGTTGACGCCATTTGACCAGAAGTGGCAAGCCGCTATCAAGAGGTCTTCGTTCTTGGGGGTCTCGGCCAAAGATAACTCCAAGCATTGAGCAATGCGGAGGGTATCCCAATTCTGGGTCCTGGCACTTTTGTCTGCAAGGATCCTCTGGTACCAATTTTTCCAGCCTGTGATTGGGGGCAAGGGCCAGTTCTTGAAAGCATCCTGCCACTGAGGAGGTGTGGTTAGAGCCGCTTTGAAGGGGATCCTTCGAGATTCGGCTGCGATAAAATCTCGAGGATTAGAGGTTCCCACAGGACCAAGGTAGTAGGATCTTGAATTGGCCTCGGTACGAATCAAAAGCTCAGTGGAAGGCTCCTGAAGGAAAGCGGAAGAGCAATCTCAGGTAAAAATTGAAAACCTAAATGCCGAATGAAGCTTATGGAAGGGGAATTTACCTGAGCAGCTTGATTTTGAGCCGCCATTGGGGATTCGAGCTCAGAACAAGGGGATCTAGGGTTTGGATCTAGGCGAAGATTCCGGCGGATTGCGAAGAGAGAGAATAGGTGTTGAACAGATTCGATTTGAAGACGTTGGTGGCTGGAGTCAGTTCCGAAATAAAATCACTTTTATCCCGCAATTGAAGGGGCATGTGTTAACACCAAAATTTGGTAAGGAGTCTGACTTGTGGGTCCAGTTCGATGAGGAGTCCGTCTGGCGGAAGGAAGGTTTCTTCAGATACATTCGGCAGAAAAATCCGCGGTCGGCTATCTGCTTCCGTTCGGCAAGAGAACAGTTGAGCTGATTTTGCGGGATTGTACAGTGACGTGGCTCAAGCAGGAAGGATGAATGGATGGATAAGCGATCAAGCTTAGAGATAAATTAGGTATCGAATCCATTCGAGGTTGTGCTTGGCAGGGTATAAATATGAGCCCTGAATGTATGTAACGGATATATATGTAATCATTCTCAATACAAACCGGCCTTACGCCAAACCCTAGAGTCCATTTGTCGTGTCGTCGAGTTCTTCGAGAGGGTTCATCGATCCGTCGACCTCCGTGAGTACCGGCAACCTTGTATCACATCTAGTATCATGCGGTGGATTTAGATCTGATGCAAGTAGTCTTGTTACCATGCTTAGTGTCATGCGGTAGATTCAAGCTTGGTTCAAGAGGGTTTATTGTTAGGTCATGAGCCATGCGGTAGGCTAAGATCTAGCTTGAAGCTAGTTATCGGCTCTATTGAATTTTGGCAAGATTCAATAGATTCATTAAGTTACCCCGTGTTGCTTTGAGTTTTTGCTTTATGTTTAAATTCATGTAACACCTTTTTGCGCAATCTAGATGGGTTTGGATCGGCTTTATTCCTTTGATGATCCTTATGCGAGTCAAGTTCGTGCCTTTGGCTAATTTAACGCGTGGATTACGTGTTCCTTGATAGCCGAAACCGAATCGATCTAGGTTGTTACGTGTTGCGGGTTCAAGCTTGCCAACGTTTGTATAAATCTTGAAAGAACTGGGTATCACGCGGTAGATGCAGGTTTTTGGGTTGCTTTGGAGCTAGTCATCCGGTGGATTAGATTTCAAATCAATCTGATAGATTTATCTCGTTGGTAATGTTCGTTCCTTCTTCATGGACCCTGAATCGGCTGTTCAGCCGTATTCGGTTATGTTTCTTCACGAGTAGAACACGTGCGTAATTTATGCTTTAAATAATGTATGCTTTTAGCTTTCCATATTTAGATCGTATCATGCGGTGGATAGATCTATTTGTGGAAAGTGGTACGATTCCATGCAAGTTGTATCATGCGGTGGATAGATTTGTTTGGTGTCATCCCCGACGGGTTTTAAAGTACCTAGACATGCGGTAGACTAGTGCTTTGGATCTATGCATACTTGTTTATTACATATTTATGCCCGCGCTTTACTTCATTTATTTATTTAACGTTGATCACCACGGGAATCGGTCACGGTCTTGCGCACGCGCATCTTTGTCCAAACAAAGACCGATCGTCGTCATGCTTATGTCGTCCATTCGGCTATGTTACTTTTTCCTTTCTAAAGCTCCCGAATGGTTTCGGTTTATTGGCAGATAGCTTTCTATAGCTATGTGTCATCCCATCTGGCTTTGTAGCCGTAAATATGGAACTGTCTGGTACCACCTGGCAAGTTCCAAGCTTTGGTATTTAACTACTTTGTCTTTTGTTAATTTTCAGGGAAAATTGACTGGCACGTCTCGTGATTCTCTGCACGTGTGAAGCCATCTTGTTCGGCTTGCTGTGTGCTTGGCGCTAGGTGCACATCTTGCGTCAACACCTTCGAAGGTCTTCAAGAAATGCCCGTCTTGTCTTGAAGCCGGAGCTGATATGGAGGTGCGATTGCAAAATCGCACTCCATATGGAGTAGCCCCCGAACCTTAGGTTGAGCCGCAGGCTCTGGCTGAGGGTCCATCTGAAGTCTTGGCAAGAAAATCCCGAAAAATCCGGAGAGAAAAAACCGAAGGACACGTGGCACGGAGCCCCCGAGCCTTGAGTTGAGTACTTCCTCTCGAATTGAAGGGTCATCTTGAAGAATGTGTCCTAAGACGCTCCTGAGCCTTGCCACTGCCCAGGTAGTCGAGTAGAAGTAGCCGAGCCCCCGAGGTGAGGCGCGTCGACTAGTAGAATACGAAGGGTCACGCGCAGCCGCTGAGTCAGCCGCGCATGGACTTATTGTTCTGGCCGTTGGAGGACCAGTTTGACTTATAAATAGAAGCCAAAACCCTTAGGGTTTTTCACCCAGTCGAGCTACAGTCATTCCGATTCCATCTGAGGTAGATTCAGTTCCAGCACGCACTGCCGTCGTAGTAGATCCAAGTGCGTCGCCACCCAGAGCTTTTAGGGTAGCCCCCGAGCGGATGCGCGTGAATACGCCCTGCACTTGGAGAATGAAGCCTTCACCGTCCAAGTCTGCGAAGGCCGCCGGGAAGAAGAGGGGCCGCGAAGAGGCCGCCACGACTGCCACTGGAACAGCGCCGCCAATGTCTCCACCACGGGCCGATCCAAGCCGCGAGTGGAAGAAGTCCAAAGTGAAGACCGAAGAACTGTTGGCCCTCTTGAACAGCGGATTCATCCGGGAGAAGGAGGTTGACATGTGGAGGGCCGCTGCCGGAGATCCATATCCGATGGAGAAGGCCGAAGACGAGATTCCAATGTTTGCGCGGTTCGTGGAGCGCGGACTCGCGCTCCCGGCCAGTGATTTCTTCAAGGGTCTCCTCGGGTACTATGGAGTTGAGTACCTGAATCTCAACCCTAACGGTATTTTCCATACCGCGGTCTTCGTGCATTTCTGCGAGGCTTTCCTTGGGATCAAGCCGCACTGGATCCTCTTCCGGAAGTTTTTCCGGGTGAAGCCGCAGCCAAGCGCCACCAATCCAAGAGTAGTCGGAGGAGCCGGCATCCAGTTGAGAGAAGACGCCGCGGAGCAGTACCTGGCGTACAAGCTCGTTGACTCCAACACCGATTGGAAGACGAGGTGGTTCTACATCACAAACCACCACCCCGGCCTGCCGAAGCCGAGCGGAAGGCAGCCCAGGCACCGCGAGTGGTGGAACACGGAGCCCACCATGCAGGAAGGGATCCAGCTCCCCGAGCTGCTGGCACGCATCAAGGTGCTCAGGGAAGCTGGACTGAGGGCCGAGCATGTGGCCTTCAGTTTCATGAAGCGCAGGGTGCAGCCACTGATGGCCCGTGACACCTTGGGCTTCGAGTACACCGGCGACGACGACACGTCGCGGATGCCCGGAGGCGAGCTGGACGATGGCAACATCATCGAGAGGCTGTCGCAGATCTTCAAGGATATGCCGCCGTACACGGCGTGCCCTGTCCAGGAGTACTCCGCCGCGCGCCCGCCAAAGGAGGTGAGTAGTCGTACTCCCCTAGTCGAGTAGTCCTTGCTTGGAGTAGACACGCTGATGTCTTGTGCCTTTGCAGGATGACTTGAAAAAGTTCGTTTCCGAGCCGCAGCCGCCCCCTCACGGGATCGAGATCCCGAAGGAAGGGAAGGCCAAAGAGTGGCGAGAAGTCGGCGAAGGTGATGACACCGTCATTGTGGAGGATACCACCGACGACGACGACGACGACGACGAGGAGACATTGCAGGACCGCTTTCAGTTGCGGTCGAGGTTTAGCCGTCGAGGCTTACCTCATGTGCCTCTTGTACAAGACCCCCCGGCTAGCCTGGAGGCTAGCCTGGCTGCGCCACCACGGAAGCCGCACAACCCCGCCCGGAAGCGGGTGACAAAGAAGCTGAAGGTCTCAGAGACCACGCCTCAGGAGGTAAGATGTCTTGACTAGAGTAGTCGAGTACCCATCGTATGAGTACCCTTGCTGATGAGTAGTCTTCCTTGTATGCAGGAGGTGCCGCCAGCGGAGCCCATCGAGGAGGGCGACGAAGGCGGATGGGACACAGTGGGAGAGCCGGCCGGAAGTCGTAGTCCAGCCCCCACTGTCGAGGATCTCTTGGGGCAGTTGGAGCACCAGCCCCCTGCTCCGCAGGGGAGCACGGAGCCCGCAACCGCCGCCGTTGAAGAGGTGGTGGCTACGGGTGCACAGGAGGGCCTTTGCGCCGGCCGGTCGCCGGGCGGGGAGACCGTAGGCCGAGGGGCGCGGAGGAGGCGCCCGGCGAGGGTGGACCGGTGACACATTGCCGCATCCTCGGTGCCCCGGCCCGTGACAATAGTCGGTCAAACTTGTAAGTTGCGTCTTCCCCGAGTAGTACTTGTTGTAGTAGTCGAAGTTGACTGACAACCAATTGTGTGTGCTTCTGCGCAGAAATCGATGGATCCAGTCCCGGGAGGGGGATGAACCCTCTTCAGCGGTGGCGGAAGAAGTCGCGCCGCCCACCGAGGAGTCCGCTCCTGCTTCCCAGGCGGTGCCCGAAGGCCTTCCGCGATGCGCGCGTTGCCGGGAGGCCGCCGTAGTCGAAGGTGAGTACTCTTCTGAAGCTGTAGAGCTCCTCGAGGAGTAGTCGTAGTCGCTAATACACTTGTCTTCTCTTTGACAGGTGCCGAGGCCGAAAGGAGTGACATCCCTGCGGGGGTGCCAGCGAAGGTCGACACCGGGCGTGCCGGAGGCTGCCGGAGGAGCCCCCGAGCCCATGGAGGAAGTCGTCGAGGAAACCGCCGTGGCGGCCGGAGGAGAGGGGGTCCCCACGTCGCCAGAGGTCGCTCTGGAGGTGGCTATCCGCTCCCCGGAGATCCAGGACGCAGAGCCCATGCGCTCTGCGCCGATGACGGAGGCCGCCGCGAGTAGTCGTGGCGGGATAGAGCTGCTCGCGGACGATCTTGTCGACCCGGCAACGGTGGCCAAGCACCTAGAGGCGATCCGCCAGGCCGAGCAGTGGATGAAGGTAAGTAGCCGTAGCTTCTGAGTAGTCAATCCTCTGTCGTTGAGTACTTGTTGACGTGTGTTGTCTGTGCAGGACGTCGCAGAGAGGTCCCGCGAGAAGTCCAACATGCTGCAGGGCTTTGGTGACACGGTGCTCCGGGCTGAGGCGCTGGAAGAGCACCTTGTGAAGTCGCGGAAGCACGCGGCCGCCATGCAGTCTAAGCTCGACGCCGCCTTCGCCAAGTATCACAATGATGTCCAAGAGTTGCAGGCGAAGGGTGACGACTTGGTGCGGAAGAATAAGAGCCTCCGCAACAGGAACAAAGGTACGCCGCTGGACTTGTCGGGTAGTTGTTGGAGGTCAAGAGGTAGTCTGACCCGCCGTCACCGTTGCCGTGTTGCGCAGCTTGAGGGCCGGGTGGAGCGGTGAAGTCCTCGGAGACGAGCATGAAGAATCTCTTCTACGGGAGCAAGAAGCCCGCCGGTACTCGAGCTCGACTACAAAGAACTTGCCTTCGAGTGCGAGAAGCACATGGAGCTCCGGATTGCATCCGACCGCGATCTCGTCAACTTGCTACAAATCATTGCGAAGTTGAATGAAGACTGCGAGGCACTGCATGGCCAACTGAAGGAGCTTGAGGATGCGCGTCGCCGATCGCAAGGCTCTTGGTGCCGCACCCGGCGGCCCCAAGATTGCTCCACCGGTGGATCGCCTCAAGGAAGCCCCGACCACGCCTGGCGCCTTATGTGAAGCATATGGCGAGGTCGATCCCAAAGCGGTCTTGGCCTTCATGAAGTCCTACTTCCCGAAGGCCCCGGTGGAAGTAGTCGCCGGCGGGGTAGCCGCCAACCGCACCGATGAGCAGGCACTCGGGGGCTGCGGGAGCGGATGGCTCCCATCGCGGAGCAAGTAGGCGATAAGCTTAATCTCCGCTAGCCCGTAATAGGTAGCTAGTAGCCAAAGTTGTACAAAAACAATTGTAATGAATTGCTTAAGTATTAATGAAAGAGAATTTCCAGCAATGAGTACTCGTAGTCGCAATCTCAGAGTGCGGAGCCCCCATCGTGGAGTGGATGCGAGTAGTCGTACTCGGCAGTAGTGGTCCCGTTGAAGGGAGTACACAGTAAAGAAGTCGATCAAACTTATTACTGAAGAAGTACACCTGAATGGCCAGGGCCGTAGTTACAGAGTAGTCGCCTGGACCCGGGGGGCCGCTTACAGCTGAGTAGTGCTGGAGCGGGTAGCCGCTTACAGCAGTAGATCCGTAGGTAGCCGTGTAGGCTGGATCTTAGAGTACGTGGTCTCTTAGTAGACCGCTGCTAGAGTCCTTGACGCTCGTCGCAGCCCGAGATCCGTAGGTAGCTGTGTGGGCTGGATCCTGGAGAGGAGTAGTCCGGAGACTGAAGCCAGGACCCGGAGGCCGCTTACGGCGGGGGGGTGTTGATGTAGTCGTGTAGACTTGAACCCCGGAGTAGTCGTGTAGACTAGGCGTAGAATCGACAGCAGTGGGTCGACATTCCACGAGTTGTTGATGTCTTCGCCTTCAAGTGTCCGGGAGGCGGTAGGAGCCGACCCCCGGTCACCTTTGCCACGGTGAAGGGACCTTCCCAGGGGGAGCTGAGCTTGTGTAGTCCTTCTGTGTTCTGGATACAGCGGAGGACAAGATCTCCAACGTTGAAGGAGCGTTCCTTGATGTTGCGATCATGGTAGCGTCGGATACCCTCTAGGTACCTTGCTGATTGGAAGAGGGCAGCGCAGCGAGCTTCTTCGAGGCTATCGATGTCAACTCGTCTGCTGTCTTCTGAGACGCCTTCGTCGTAGTGCTCCACTGCTGACGAGTTCCATATGACGTCGGCAGGGAGGATTTCTTTGGAGCCGTAGACCAGGAAGTAAGGGGATTGCCCCGTTGGCTTGGATGGCTGAGTCCGTAGCCCCCAGAGTGCGTTGGGTAGTTCCTTGATCCACTTGCCCCCTTTGGAGTTCGCGGCGTCGTGTAGCCGCTTTTGGGAGGCGTCGAGCACCATCCCATTGGCTCGCTCGACTTGTCCGTTGGCCCGAGGATGGGCAACTGAGACGTATCGTACGTCGATCCCACTGTTCTCGCAATACTCCCAAAACTGGTGGTTGTTGAAGTTGGAGCCCAGATCTGTGATGATGCGGTGGGGTAGTCCGTAGCGATGTACGAGTTCATCCAGGAAGTCGAGTACTCTGTCAGCCTTAGGGCACGTAACCGGCTTGACCTCGATCCACTTGGTGAACTTGTCGATGGCCACCAATACCCTGTTGAAACCGCCTGGCGCCGTTGGCAGTGGCCCAATCATGTCGAGCCCCCAGCAGGCAAAGGGCCAGGTTGGCGGTATGGTGACTAGCTTGTAGGCTGGGACGTGTTGCTGCTTGGCGAAGTACTGGCATCCTTGGCACCTTCTGACGAGTTCTTCGGCATCGCCCAGAGCTGTGGGCCAGTAGAAAGCTCGCCGGAAGGCCTTGCTGACCAGCGTGCGTGAGGAAGCGTGGTTGCCGCAGACACCCTAGTGGATCTCCTCCAAGATGTCCTTGCCTTCTTCACGAGGGACGCACTTCATGAGTACTCCAGAAGATGTGCCCCGCTTGTAAAGCTTGTCTCCGATGAGGACGTAGGACTTGGCGCGGCGGACGAGCTGCTCAGCCGAGTTCTTGTCGGAGGGGACCTTCTGCTCGCTGAGGTAGTCGATGAAGGGTTGCCTCCAGTCCACGTCGATCATCATGACCTCCTACCCAGCTGGTGGGTGAGCTGGGACAGTGGTCGGTAGCGCCGGCTCCGGGATGGATGGCGCGTGAAGCTCATGAACGAAGACACCCGCTGGTACTTGAGCGCGGGTAGATCCAAGCTTCGAGAGGACGTCCGCTGCAACGTTGTTGTCGCGGATGATGTGGTGGAACTCGAGACCATAGAACTTGTTCTCGAGTTTGCGGACTTCTAGGCAGTAGGCATCCATGTTCTCGTTGTTGCGGTCCCAGGACTTGTTGACTTGGTTGATGACCACTGCGGAGTCGCCGTAGACTAGTAGCCGCTTGATGCCCAATGAAGCCGCGAGGCGGAGCCCGTGTAGGAGAGCTTCGTACTCGGCTTCGTTGTTTGAGACCTTCCAGAAGATCTGCAGGACGTACTTGAGTTGTTCGCCCGTTGGAGAGATCAGGAGTACCCCTGCACCTGCACCCTCGAGGTTGAGTGAGCCGTCGAAGTACATCACCCAATGCTCTGGTCGCACCGTGGGAGTAGGCAGCTGGTTCTCCCGCCACTCTGCCATGAAGTCGACTAGTGCCTGCGACTTGATGGCTGTGTGTGGCTTGAAGTCGATAGTGAGGGTGCCGAGCTCGACCACCCACTTGGAGATTCTTCCAGTAGCATCTTGGTTTCGCAGGATGTCGCCGAGCGGGTAGTCGGTGACGACGGAGATCGAGTGCTCCTGGAAGTAGTGTCGTAGCTTCCGCAAGATGATGAGTACTGCGTACAGGAGCTTCTGCACAGGCTGATAGCGGGCCTTGGACTCTGATAGAACCTCGCTGACGAAGTAGACTGGGCGCTCGACTGGGTAGGCGTGGCCGTCTTCCTGCCGCTCGACGACTATGGCGGTACTGACCACGTGGGTAGTCGCAGCGAGGTAGAGCAGTAGCTGCTCGCCCTTGTGAGGAGCCGTGAGGATCGGTGGCTTCGATAGGAAGTCCTTGAGTTGGGCAAGGGCTTGATCCGCCTCTGGAGTCCACACGAACTTCTCTTGATGCTTGAGTAGTTTGAAGAAGGGGAGCCCCCGTTCTCCTAGCCTCGAGATAAATCTGTTCAGTGCCGCCATGCACCCTGTCAGCTTCTGAACATCTTTGATGCTCGTGGAAGCTTTCATGCTGGTGATGGCGGAGATCTTCTCGGGGTTGGCTTCGATGCCGCGCTGGCTGATGATGAAGCCGAGTAGTTTGCCCGAAGGTACGCCGAAGACGCACTTGTTCGGGTTGAGCTTCCAGCGGTACTCGCGCAGTGATGCGAAAGTCTCTTCAAGGTCGTCGATGAGGGTACTAGAGTTTCTGGTCTTGACGACCACGTCATCCACGCAGGCTTCGACGTTCTTGTTGAGTTGCCTTTTGAAGCAGGCCTGGATAGCTCGTTGATAGGTGGCGCCGGCGTTCTTCAGCACGAAGGACATGGTCGTGTAGCAGTATGCGCCAAACGGGGTGATGAACGCGGTCTTCTCCTGGTCTTCCTCCTTGATCTGGTGGTACCCGGAGTAGCAGTCGAGAAAGCAGAGCAGGTCGCAGCCCGCCGTGGAGTCGATGACTTGATCAATCCGCGGCAACCCAAAGGGGTCCTTGGGGCAGTGCTTGTTGAGATCGGTGTAGTCGACGCACATCCTCCACTCGTTCGAGTTCTTCTTGCGGACAAGGACGGGGTTGGTGAGCCACTCAGGATGGAAGACTTCTCTGATGAAGCCAGCCGCGAGTAGTTTGGCGAGTTCCTTCTTGATGGCGTCCCGTCTGTCGTCGGCAAAGCGTCGGGGGTGTTGTCGCTTGGGGGTGGACTTAGGATCGACGTTGAGGCAGTGCTCAATCAGCTCCCTGGGCACTCCTGACATGTCCGCTGGCTTCCACGCGAAGATGTCGCGGTTAGCCCAAAGGAAGCTGATGAGCACGTCTTCCTATTTGGGGTCAAGGCCAGCCCCGATGGTGGTGGTCTTGCCGGGGTCGCCTGTTCCGAGGTCGATCGTCTTGACGAGTACCTCCTCAGGTGGCTGAGGCTTGTTGGCGCTGTCAGACTTCTCTGGGATGTCGAGTTCACTTGTAGCAAGCTTCTTCGACGCGGCGTAGACCTCCATCATCGCGTTGGGTACTTGGTTCGTAGAGGCGATCTCCACGGCTTCTGTGTCGCAGTCGTGAGAGATCTTCAAGTCCCCTTGAAGGGAGAGTACACCAGCTGGGCTTGGCATTTTGAGTACCAAGTACGTGTAGTGGGGCACCGCCATGAACTTGGCGATGGCCGGTCTGCCGAGGATGGCGTGGTAGGAAGTCTCGAAGTCCGCGACCTCGAACTTGATGTACTCGGTACGGTAGTTGTCCCGAGATGCCCCGAAGGTAACTGGCAGGACCACTGAGCCCAGTGGAATAGCCGCGTTGCCGGGGATGATGCCGTAGAAGGGCATGTTGCTCTTGGTGAGCATGTGAGTGATGTCGAGCTTCATTTTCTTCAAGGTCTTGGTGAAAAGGACGTTGAGCCCTCTTCCACCGTCGATGAGCACCTTGTTGAGTTTGGAGCCCGCGACCACTGGCTTCAGGACGAGGGGGAACCGTCCTGGTTCGGAGAAGCTGGTCCATTGATCCGCGCGGGAGAAGGTGATGGGTACCTCCGACCACCTGAGAGGGGTCGGGACCGCTGGTTCAATGGACATGACTTCACGACGGGTAGCCTTCTGCTCCCGCCTGCTGGGTAGCCCGCCGAAGAGGACGTTGACGGTCTTGTCAGGCTCCTGGAAGTCGTTGTTGTCGCCGTCCTTCTTCTTGCCCTTTTGGTCGTGAGGGTGCGGTGGCTCTGGCGTATCCTTGAGTGCATGCCTTAGTTGGTAGCACTGCTCGGTGGTGTGGTTGCCGTTTGGATGCCACGGGCACTTCTCCTTCAGCAGGTCTTTGAAACCGCCGGAGTTCTTCTTCGAGTTCCCTTTCGCAGGGCGCTGGATAGCCGCGACAGTGTTGTCTGGCTTGCGCTTGCGGTTGGGACCTGAGTAGTTGTTGTTGTTGCGACCGCCTTAGTTCGCATTGCTACCGCTGCCGCCGCCCTGGTTCTGCTTGGTCTTGCCACGGATGGCGTCATACTTGGTGTTGGCCTTGTCTTCTTCATCCGCCCAGGACGTGATCATGTCCTTGAGGTGGGGGATGGACCTGGGGCGGCGACGACCGAAGTCTTCGAAGGTGCGGCGGTGGTAGAGGCCGTCTTGGAAGAGGTCGATGACCTCCTTATCGGTGACGTCGACAACGGTAGCGCGCTTGTCGAAAAAGCGGCGCATGTACTTGCGGAGGGTCTCGCCTTGTTCCTGCTTGATCATGGCCAGGTCCATGCGAGTACCCGATCGGCCCATGGCGCCCGCGAAGTTGCTGGTGAACTGCTCCTTCAGCTAGTCCCACTTGTCGATCGAGTGCTTGTCCAGCGACTCGAGCCATGTGAGTGGTGCTTGGTCCAGGCAGAAGGGGAAGTAGAGGCACTTGGTGTCGCTGTTGCCGCCAGCGTTCTCGATGGAGAGGGCATAGCACCTGAGCCACTGGATGGGATCCTGCTTCGCATTATACTTGGTGATCCCCAAAGGCTTGAACTTGTCGGGGAGGAGCAAGTTGCGAAGTCGAGGTGAGAAGGCGGGGAAGTCGTCGCCGTCGCCTGCGGTGGTCGACTTCTTCCGCCGCATCTCCTCAATCTTCTGGCGGGCATCATACTCCCCCTGTGAAGCGCCGAAAGCGTAGTTGTTCACGTGGCCTCAGCCGCCGCGAATGCCGCCGCCACCAGCCCTCCTGTTGGCTCCGTGGTTGGAGCTTCCGCCGTCGGCCGCCGCCGCCGTCGGGGTCGTGGCCGCCGCCGCCGGCCGGAGCACGGTGGAGGACGACCTCGTGGTTGCTGTTGTCACGTTGCGGAGGTCCGCCGGCGGTGGAGCGACAACGGTTCGGCTCGGCTGGGAGGTCAGCTCGAGTACGGTTAGGACCGTTGTTGGCGCTGCGACTTGTGGCTTCGTTGTCGCGGGGTCTGGCTGGAGGAGGCTGGTTGACTCTGTTGTCGACCCGTATGAAGTAGGCGTCTTCAGCAAGCTTGGCGATGACCTCCCCAGCGCGGATACCCTGAGCCTGACGTGCGATCGCTGTGATCGACATGAGGCATTGCTCAGGGGTAGTGTGTACTCTGCTCTCGACCGCCTCGAGAGCTTCCGCGAGATTGCGGATGGGGAAGTTGTCGCGGAGGCGTCGACGATGTTCGCTGCGCTTCCGGTTACGCTCGCGTCGAGCGTCTCTGTTGGCAGGGGTCTCGTCTGCTGGGGCATCAGCAGAGAGCTCGTCGGAGGAGATGTCCTCAATGTACTTGTCTTGAGCCGTGCCTGAAGGCCCTGGGGTGTCGCCGGCAGCCATGAAGACTTGGCGATCGGGGGTGCCAAGGCTGGACTCGCAGGGTGCCACCCTCGCTTGGTGTGCTTGAGTCGGCCCGGCCGTGGGTGTTCCATCCCGGAACGGTAGCGAGTCGATGTAGGCGACGTAGCGTGAGTCCCCACTTATCAGGTCAGCAGGCTTGCGGTCTGGCCAGTAGACGAATCTCCCGGCCGGCGTGGATGTTATAACCAGCCCAGAGGCCGGCCCCGACAAGGGAAGCTCAGTGGAGTTGTCCTCGGACTCAGGCTCCTCAGGGTCCGACCCGAAGTCGAACTCGTAATCGGGGTTCGAGTAGAGCTCGGAGAGAGGGTTGGAGTCCAAAGCGTGGTCGGGGGCGGTGTCGGAGTCCGAGTTGTACTCGAGTACGGGCTCCTTGCCGGCCCGGCGCGAAGTGGGAGCCCCCGTGCGGGCCCGGCTGAGGGTGCGGGCGGCCGCGCGCGGAGCGCTCACGAGGTGAGGGGACCGCCTGCGATGGCTGAGCAGCCGGCTCGCATGCGATGGCCCATGGAGACGTCGAGTTCGGGTTGGAAGCGGACTCGAGCTCGAAGTCAGCGTGGTGGTCGAAGAGCGAAATTTCGCCGAACTTGCCGGCGAGTTCGCCTGTGACAACTTCAGGAAGCGTCACGAAGCCGGTCTTCGGGTTGGGCTGCATGGTTAGGCGGCGCTGGAAGGAGCCCGCGCCGTCAGCAGTGCAGACCCAGGCGCCGAACACGAATGTGTCGCCACGGTTGAAGGCGACGGTTGGCTTGAAGTAGACGGGAGCCATCGAGTTCGCCATGTGATCTCGGGCGAGATCCCCTACCTGGCGCGCCAGCTGTCGGTGTTTTAGACCGGCAACCTACTAAGGGGAGTACCCGAAGTAGATGAATGTGGCCTCGCCGAGATCGGTAACTCGAAGGAAGAAACACGTGGCACACAATTTAGATAGGTTCGGGCCGCGAGGTGCATAATACCCTACGTCCTGTATGCTGCGTAGCTCTGGATTGATTGGGCACGATTACAAGATGGTGCAATAGTGCGTCGTGAGTTGTATGAGATGTGATGTGATGAGGTGATCCTAGAGATCGGTCCCTGCCTCGCCTTATATAGTCCGGGAGGCAGGGTTACAAGTCGGAGTAGGGAGAGAGTACTAGTCGGGTACGTCTAGGATTCTTCCATATAGTGCGGGACATGTACAGCTTCCTAACCGAGTACTTCTCCTCTGCAGTCCTTGTGCTCCACGCCTTCAGGTGCTGTGTAGCGCAAGCCGGGTAGTCCCAGGGGCCCACCGAGTAGTCGGTCCTGGTACCCACCAAGGTAGTGGGCCCAGGGAGGTCCATACGACACCTGCATTCTGGGCTCGCTGCGGTGTGAGTGTTGGCCATGAGTCTCTGCCCAAAAAAGGCAGAACTTGGGACCTCTGGAGAGCACGAGAGAACTGAGGGGTTCAGCCCCTTGGTTGTACGTGCAAGTGCATGCCGAACGACGGCGTGCAGTCGTGTGGGTGCCGACAGCGAGCCGGAACTCGGCGACGCACGTCGAACAAAGGAACGACACAACTACAAATCAAAGGAGCGCGCGCAGCGATGATGGCAGCGGCACCTGCAAGCGACCGGCTCGGCTCGATGGTCGGCTCTCAAGTGACGGCGGGTCTGCGCGGCGGCACGGTGCGGGACAGCGGGCAACAGCCAAACAGCGAGCTCACAAGGCTCGACCCAGCCTCGGCTCGAAGGTCGGGTCCACAACAAGGTCGAGGGGGTTGAGCCTCACCTTGCGCTCATGGACACTGCGGCGAAGAAGGCGCGGTGGAGCAGAGGAAGAAGACTGGGGGCTCGGCTTGCTACAAGGGAAGCAGAGCAGCACGACGCCATCTCCAGCAGGTCCGGCTCCTATTCCGTGGTGGCGACTTGACCACGGACGGCTCCGGCTTGGGCGTCAGCGTCCCTGGCTCGGGTTGCTTCGGCTTCGCAGCGGCCACGCACGACACCCCCTCCTCAGGCGGCCTCGCCTGCAGGCCAGACAGCGGCGTGGTGGTCCAGCGGCGCGGCGACTTCGGGTTCTCCCATGGGTGGCCTCCAGTCCTCCTCTCCCCTAGCTTCTCCTTCTCCCCCTCTTTTCCTCTCTTCTTGCGGCGGACAGGGAGAAATCCCCAAGGGCGGCGGCGGATTTTGGGAGATGAGGCTGGGAACCGGTATTTGTAAGGCGGCGCTAGGGTTCCCGGACACGGGAGCGGGCGGCTGGGATCCCTTGGTGGCCGCTCCCCTGGCCACGCAGCGACATCAGGGGGGGTCGCGGGCGAGCTCGGCGCGGGGCGTGCCGGTTGCTTTTGCGACGCAAGCCGCTGCATCACAGTGGGGAAGAGAAACAGGGGAAGAGGAAAAAGTGGGGATGGGGCTGACCGCGGGCCCCACATGGCGGTTGTTGACGGTGTATTTTGGTGCACCTAGCATGTTCATTACACTTTGGTTTGGATTTGATTATTGAACTAACCCGCCACTAGGCACACTAATCATATAACAAGTTCATCTTTGTGCATGCATTTGGAAGTGTTGTATTTATGTAGGAAATCATGGACATAAAGGACGGATTTGCAATAAGTTCAAAGGAGCATTCATGGAGTCTTGTTCGTGTTCATGAGCTCGCTGAAATTACTTCCAATGGTGGTGAGGACCGAAGTGCTACGAGGAACACCCCGGGGATTGAAGCGTAAAAGATCAAACTTCATGCAAAGAGAGTCTCCATCTTGATCGCGAGGATAACGGCGTCAAAATCATCCAAGTGGAAGGGGCAAAGTAGATAAGTGCACGAGGACCCACGGAGCAAAAAGGGCGACCAAACCGGGCCGAAATCGGGCACGGGCCGGCCGGCCCGGTCGGATCGGCCCAGCCCCACTTCGGGCACCGGTTCGGTCCCGTCTTCCTTGCCCTCGAAGGATCTTCGACCCTAAAACCCCCGACGCGCCGCCAACGGACAGAGAGGAGTTTATTCGCACCGGAAGGCCATCTACAAGCTAGAGAGAGAGGAGGAGGATCTCCGGCCGGAGATCAACCACCTCGAAGGAAGCACCCTCGCGTGGAGAAGGAGGAAGACACCGGCGGAAGGGAAACCATGATCAACGGTGCCATGATCGGCACCTTGATGGGGTAATCTTCTCATTCGTCCATGGGCCGTAATCGATCGTGAGATGTAATCGCACTTTGTCGGATTATCTATCTATCATCTTGTGTTGAATATACTTTAATGCTTAAAGGTTAGCTACCATGCCGTAGAGGGAGTACGAGCTCCAATGCTTCCTTGGATCCATTCAATACGCCGTGGCCATCAAAGGTCTAGTCATGAATACCTTCGCGTAGTGACAGTACGAGAGGAGGGAAAGGGCGAAACCGTGGTCACAACCCCGATAGATTAGATTGGTTTTTCATGTCTTTAAGCGATTGCATGCTCTAGTATCGTAGACCCGTGGGCGAGTGTCTTCTCTCTTGATCGTTTATCATTCTCTCTAGTGTAGTTTAGTGTTTTTCTAGTATAATAGTAGTTAGGGTTTTAGTAGCTAGTGTGTCGTTGTTGATCGAACGCTTGTAATCCCCTTGCTCCGCGGATTGACAAGAACCTTGGGAATCCCGTGGTGAAAAAGGTGTGGGGTCCGTACGCTTGCGGATCGTAGAGGGATACGTCTTTTATCCGTCAACAAGCCCCTTTTTCTCGGCGCCGTTGCCGGGGAGCAAGTTAGTTTACATCGTTTGATTTGCATCTAACTTAGTTTTATATTTTAGTTTATCTTTTATTCGCTATATCTAACATATATTATCGAAAAAACACTTGTTTCTTTTTTGTTTTTGTTTTTATCTTATTGTCTAGATGGAGTTCGTTAATCAACCCGTGGAAGAACCGGAGAAATCATTAAGGGATTACGCTAGCCCTCGATGTGAAGACATAAAGGTACAAGAGTCGGATTCGAAGCTCGAAGCGACCAAGTATGAAATTAAATCCAAGATCATGAAGATGGTGGCGGAAAACCCATTTGAAGGGATGGTTACGGAGAACCCATATAGACACATAAGGGATTTCACGACAATATGCAACACGGTGCGTCAAGAAGGAGTTCCCGATGAATGGTTCAAATGGAATCTCTTTCCCTACTCACTTGCCGGCAAAGCAAAGACATGGTATTCGGTTGCGTCCTTTGAAGTTGAAGGCAATTGGAACAAGTTGACAAAGAAGTTTTGCGAGAAGTTCTTTCCAATGAGCAAGGTTCAACATCTAAGGAGGCAAGTGATCAATTTTATGCAAGGAGAAGAGGAAGGGATAGACCAAGCCTGGGATAGGTTTAATGAATTAATCGAACAAGGACCAAAACTCGGCTTCACCCAAGTGACGTACTCTTGCATACATTTTTCTTTTCCCTAACCCCTAGTTGCATGCGACACGTCGAAATGTGTGCGGTGGGGATCTCATGGAGAAAACACTCACGGAAGCCGCCCAACTTCTACAAAAAGTTAGTAAAGCGGCTGCCATGCGAAGAGATTGGGAAACAAGACTTGCGGAAGAGCCGGAATTTAATTCAAGGAAGAAAAAGCTTGCTGATTTTTCTAAAGAGGCAACCCCGGAAGTCACAAAAGAGGAGCCAATCATGGAGAAGCTTAAACAAGAACACATCAAGTCAAGAACTACACCAAACGTTGACTTCGCCGCACCAAATGAGACGAATAAGAGAAGCATGTCAAGCGCGAAGCCACTAAGGGAGTTCGAGCCAATGGATTGGGTTCCTATTGATTACGGAGAAGTATTCGACAAGAGAAGACCGTTCCCTAATCAAAAGGGGATGGCAAGAGCATTGGAAGTGGATTTCCCACCGGAGAGGAAAGCTGAAAATTCATACGACCTCGAAACCACCGGTGAGATTTTTGAAAAGCTCTTCGGAGATGACGTGGTGGATCCGGAACATATTGCCGAGGTGAAGAGGATCATGGGGATCAAGCCCGAAGCATCACCATACGCTCGCCTTGCTGAAATTTATTCGATCGGATCCGAAGAAGAAGAGAAGATGACGCCGCACTTGAGTTGCGAGATCAACGGAGTTCAATGCAAAGCTTTATGCGACATCGGAGCCCAAGTAAGTGTTCTATCTTCTAAAATTTACGATAAAGTTCAATACCACAACCTAGACTTAGCTCCAACATCAATGAAATTAATTATGGGAGATGGTAGAACTATCAAACCTCTAGGTATTGCTTGCAACATGAAAGTAAAAATCTCTAGAAACTACATACCAACCGATTTCTTTGTTATTGATGCTTACCATGGTAATTCTGATCATATAATCTTAGGTAGGCCTTTTCTTAAGTTGGTTGATGCCGTGTTAGATGCCGGAGAAGGCAAAGTAACAATGAACCTTAATGGAACAAAGTACACATATAACTTTCTTCGCGCTTCTAAGCACCTTACTCCTTTTCCTCCCGAAGATGAAGAAATAGAAGAGATAGATAGTCTTTGTTTTGTTGAAACCCTTAGAGACCCGCTGCAAAGAGCGATGGAAAATCAAATTAGTAATCAACAAGATGAAGAACTAGAGGAAGCGACAAAAGGCTTAGAGCCGCGTGATGGTAGCGTGGAGGAAGAGAAGTTCGAAGACATAGGAGAAATCAAACCCGAGGAGCCACAAGTGCCCGAAGTAGACCTTAAACCTTTGCCCAAGGGATTAAAATATGAATTTTTGGGCCCAGACAAAACCTATCCAGTCATTGTGAGCGACGAGTTGAGCCCCGAAGAAAATGAAGCGTTGCTGATTTTATTAAAAAAACATAGGAAGGTGATTGGATATTCAATTAACGATCTCAAAGGTATTAGCCCGCCTTTTGCACTCATCGTATACCAATGGAAGACCAATGTAAGCCCGTAGTGGACCATCAAAGGAGGCTAACCCATGCCATGCGAGAGGTAGTAAAGAAAGAGGTTATCAAGTTACTTGATGCCGGAATCATCTACCCGGTTCCACATAGCGAATGGGTGAGCCCCGTACATTGTGTACCGAAGAAAGGAGGTTTGACCGTGGTGAAGAATGAGAAGAACGAATTGATACCGCAAAGAACCGTGACCGGGTGGCGGATGTGTATTGATTACCGTAAGCTTAACAAAGCGACGAAGAAAGATCACTTCCCCCTACCGTTCATAGACGAGATGCTCGAGAGGTTAGCAAACCACGCTTATTTTTGCTTTCTCGATGGATACTCGGGGTTCATGCAAATTCCCATTCACCCGGAAGATCAACATAAGACAACATTTACGTGTCCTTACGGAACGTTTGCATATAGGAGGATGCCCTTCGGCCTATGCAACGCTCCGGCCTCTTTTCAACGTTGCATGATGGCCGTGTTCTCGGAATTCATCGAAGAAATTGTTGAAGTGTTCATGGATGATTTTTCCGTTTACGGGAAGACGTTCATGGATTGCTTAGCAAACTTAGAAAAGGTCCTTACAAGGTGTGCGGAGGTAGATTTGGTTTTAAATTGGGAAAAGTGCCACTTCATGGTTAAGCAAGGCATAGTGCTCGGACATGTTATATCCGAGAGAGGAATTGAAGTGGACAAGGCTAAGGTAGAGACGGTTGAGCAACTCCCACCTCCTACGGATGTTAAGTCCTTAAGGAGCTTTCTAGGCCATGCCGGATTCTATAGAAGATTTATAAAGGACTTCTCGAAGATCACTAAGCCTTTAACACACCTTCTTCAAAAAGATGTGGCTTTCGACTTTGATGAGAAGTGTCTAGCGGCATTCCGGACCTTGAAAAATGCGTTGGTGAGTGCTCCCATCATCCAACCTCCGGATTGGAACCAACCTTTCGAGATCATGTGTGACGCAAGTGACTACGCCGTAGGCGCGGTCTTGGGACAAAGAAAGGAAGGCCGAGTTCACGCCGTTTACTACGCTACCAAAACTCTTAGTGGGGCACAATTAAATTACGCTACTACGGAAAAAGAATTGCTAGCGGTGGTATTCGCTTTCGAAAAATTCAGATCCTACATCGTGAACTCGAAAGTCATTGTTTACACCGATCACGCAGCTATAAAGTATCTCTTGGCTAAGAAGGAAGCTAAACCTCGTTTGATTCGTTGGATCCTTCTTCTCCAAGAGTTCGATGTTGAAATTCGTGATAAAAAGGGGGTGGAGAATGTTGTGGCCGATCATTTGTCTAGGATGAATCGTGGGCAAGATGATAAAGAGCCCATAGAAGACAAGATGAGAGATGACCACCTCTATAGAGTGCTTGATAAAGATACTTGGATGATCGACATCATTCGAGCGATTCGAAAGATGCCCCTCGATCATCTAGACAAAAACACTCAAAGGAAGATAATTTCGAAAGTAAGAAATATTTTTGGGATGCACCATACCTCTTCAAGCTTGGCAATGATGGAGTGATGAGAAGATGTGTGCCAAGAGAAGAGAGGCTTGAGATTCTAAGGAAGTGCCACTCGGCGAGTACGGTGGGCACTATAGCAATTTTCGAACCGAAGCCAAAGTATGGTCGAGCGGATTCTATTGGCCGGAGATGCATGAAGATACTAAAAGATATGTTGCGTCATGCCCCGAATGCCAAAGAACCGGAAACATCTCTCAAAGAAATTCTATGCCTTTGAAATACAACTTGCAAATCGACATATTCGATGTATGGGGCATAGACTTCATGGGGCCTTTTAAAAACTCATTTGGATTCGAGTATATACTTGTTATGGTCGATTACGTATCCAAGTGGGTGGAGGCTATACCATGTCGTAAAGCTTCCACGGAGGAGTCCATCACTATGATCAAGAACGTGATTTTTCCCCGTTTCGGTACACCGAGAATCTTGATAAGTGATGGAGGAACTCATTTCACCGGAAGAACTTCAAAAAGTGCTTGTCCAAGTTGGGAATTGAGCATAGGGTCTCCACGGCCTATCACCCACAAACCAACGGACAAGCGGAGACGTCAAATAGGCAATTAAAAAGCATACTTAACAAGACCATAGAGAAGGGAGGCAAGGATTGGTCAAAGAAATTAGACGGCGCTTTATGGGCTTATCGAACGGCGTTTAAAACACCGATAGGTATGACCCCCTATCAATTCGTCTATGGAAAAGCTTGCCACCTTCCGGTTGAGTTAGAACATAAAGCCTATTGGGCGATTAAAGAGATGAACCTTGATCTCGATGCCGCGGTGGTGAAACGGAGAATTCAAATAAGCGAGCTAGAGGAGTTGAGGTTGAAAGCTTATGAAAACGCAAGCATATACAAAGAGAGAATCAAAAGGTGGTATGATAAAAGATTGAAGAAAAAAGAATTCAAAGAAGGAGATAAGGTCCTCCTCTACAATTCGAGGTTTAAAACCTTCGGAAAGGGGAAATTGCAAAGCAAGTGGGACGCGACCTTATGTTGTGCATTCGGTGTTCTCCAACGGAGCGGTAACCATTATGGATATAAACGGCGATCAATTTGTGGTGAATGGACAGCGGCTTAAGGTTTACTACGAACCCGACATCGTGCCCATTCATCATGTTGACGTCTTTACCATGGAGGAAGAGCCCGAACGTCCCGCCTAGGACGAAAAACAAGGCACCAACTTCGTAAATAATTTTTCTTTTAGCTTTCCGGAGTTTTTCGCGAAGATTAACGGGCCAACTTTTTCCCACGGGCCGAGGACGAAAAAAATAGGGCGGTGTGCAAAAAACCGGACCGGCCCGGCCCCCGAGGCGGGTGGGCCGGCCGGCCCGGTAGGATCGGCCCGGGCGGGGCCCGACGCCCGATGTCCCCGAATTTCGCCCGAATTGCTCCTTTTTGACTTCCTTGTTTGGTCGAAAATTTTAAGGGAAGTGTAAAAAAGGAAAATAAGGTTCCCGTGGCTTTTCTCTCGGGACTATATATTTGGCCGAATTGGGAGCTCGAGAATCAATCCTTTCAAGCAATGTGTTGCACCCTTGTAGCGACCATTGAGCCTCCAAAAAGCTTAGAGTTGAAGGTAGAAGCCAAGAAGCCATCGATGGAGGAGGCGATGCGATGCGAGGTCAAGCTACCCGTCAAGAGGACCGCACATATCCGTTGCGGAGGACGTGTCCCGACCGGAGCTCTTGCATCTCGCAACCCCGTCAAAGGAGAGAAGGTCCCTACACCAGTTCGAAGGTCGGCACGTCTCCAAGGCATCAAGCGCAAAGATTCCAAGGAGGTGTCGCCGGAGCCTAAGCATTATGAGGATAGCGACTACTCCGACGATCGTAGCCCGAGCTCGTGGGCGGCTGCCGGTAGAGACGATGACGATTGGGGCGAACAGCCCTATGAAAGGACTCCCGAGGGCCCCAACGGCGACGGCAACGGCGGTGGCGAAGGCGACAACAATGGAGGTGGCGACGACGGTGGTGACAACGGTGGAGATTATGGCGACGACGACCCCTTCGGATTGCATCCGGTGTGTTGTCGATTTTGCCGTCAATCCATTGCGGCTCTCTACGCGTCGGCCGACGAATGTCTTCAAACCATGGAAGCGATGAAGCGGCGTATGGAGGACTTGGAGCGCGTAGTTGAAGATGACTACAAGTTCCTTAACCGTAACGTGCGCAAACTTTTCGGCATGGTTGGAAACATGAGAGGCAAGTGGTGCAAAGCTTGCTCGAAGTACCATTAGATCTAGTTTTCCCCTTTGGTTTTTGTAAGATACGACGAGGACGTCGTATGTTTTAAGTGTGGGGGAGAGCTAGCTCGCTAGCCTTAGCTTTTGAACTTCAAATTTAGGTTCGGTTTAATCTTCGTGTGAGAGTCTTAGCGTTTTAATGAGTCTTTAGTTTTCGAGTCAGTTTTTAAATTTTTGCAAGAGTCTTAAATTAGTGTTGAGTCAAGAAAACCAAATAAAAAGAGTCTTATATATATCTTTGTGTTTTTTGTATTGTTTATCTTTATTTACTTGTTTGTCTAATCTTCGATTCTTGATATATGAACACAAGTATGTGGTTTGAAAATCGTTTACCGTGGTGCTTAGTGGAATCGCTACTACTTAAAGTACCCATACCGCACTTCGATCTTGAGCTTCACATGCTAGTTGTGCTATGTTCGATGCTAAAAATTGGAGGATTTCAGTTCTGAAAATTATATTAAAACCCTTGTAATAAAGGTTAGCAAAATCTCTTTTTCCAAGTTGAGAGTATAAAAAAATTCCTATCCAAAGCCAAGTTTGTTTTTTTCGCTCCACCATAAGTGTGATTAGCACGATGAGTTAGGCTAGGACCCTTCTCTCTTGGTGAGTTTTAATTTCGAGCAATGATCATGTCCTTGTGCTTATCTTTTGTTGCTAGCCTCGTCATTTATTTAGTTCATGACTTTCGCAACGAAAGTCATGCATATCACTGAATTCCATACCTAACCTTATACATCTCTTTTGAACATCGTATTCCTTGAACACAACCTATTTTCAAAGTTTCGTCTCGTCTCTAGCATGGTTTATTTAAAAATTTCAGATTGTGTGCATGCGAGAAAAGGGAGAATTGAAAGCTTTGAAAGGATGTCAAGAGAGAGAAAAATAAAGAGAAAAAGTATGTGTATGGAAAAGAAAAAAAAAGAAGAAAAAAAAATCATATGAAAGAAGAAAAATAAAGAGAGAAAGATGAGTTAGCAATGAAGATATGAGAGGGATGGATCAAGTGAAAGAAAAGAAAAATAATAAAGTGTAAGGAAGGATGTCACGTTGATTGTGAGACGAAACTTTTACTCTATTTCCAACCATGTGCAATCCGACAACGAGGACATCATTGGTGCCTTGAAGTCACAATTTTCTTTTGCCCTTGCACATGTCCACCATTCTAAATCTTCTCGTCCTTGATATCCTTACATATGGTTAATTCTCATGATCATTGGCTCTGAAAGGTAGACAACCATTAGAGGAAGTTCTTAGTTTGATAATACTTGTGTTGATTGCGCTAGCCCTACCTATAGCTCCACTTTACATAATATATGAGAGATTAATGGGAGGTGAGAGTTTTATAAAATTTGGTTAGGATAGCCACTTCATATGAGTGACTTGAGAGAGCTTGGAGAAAGGTTTTTTGTCTAATACTTGTTGCAGGAATTTTTGTTTTGAAAATCATAAAAACCCTCCGATGGAAGCAAAGAAGTAAGTATGGCTGAAATTGAAAGCTTCGAGTGAAGAGTTTGAGTTGTGGGGTAAATCTTGACGTGGTAAAAGTTCTAAACGCCCATGTTTATGTTTGATTATCATTACTTTGTGTTTATGTATTAATGATGAAGGGATTGATTAACTTGTGAAGAAGGATAAGTGGTACACGATTACACGCCTTGGACGAAGTTCTTTTACGAGTACTTGCTCGAGGACGAGCAAGAGCTAAGTGTGGGGGAGATGTTGACGGTGTATTTTGGTGCACCTAGCATGTTCATTACACTTTGGTTTGGATTTGATTATTGAACTAACCCGCCACTAGGCACACTAATCATATAACAAGTTCATCTTTGTGCATGCATTTGGAAGTGTTGTATTTATGTAGGAAATCATGGACATAAAGGACGGATTTGCAATAAGTTCAAAGGAGCATTCATGGAGTCTTGTTCGTGTTCATGAGCTCGCTGAAATTACTTCCAATGGTGGTGAGGACCGAAGTGCTACGAGGAACACCCCCGGGGATTGAAGCGTAAAAGATCAAACTTCATGCAAAGAGAGTCTCCATCTTGATCGCGAGGATAACAGCGTCAAAATCATCCAAGTGGAAGGGGCAAAGTAGATAAGTGCACGAGGACCCACGGAGCAAAAAGGGCGACCGAACCGGGCCGAAACTGGGCCTGGGCCGGCCGGCCCAGTCGGATCGGCCCAACCCACTTCGGGCACCGGTTCGGTCCCGTCTTCCTTGCCCTCGAAGGATCTTCGACCCTAAAACCCCCGACGCGCCGCCAACAGACAAAGAGGAGTTTATTCGCACCAGAAGGCCATCTACAAGCTAGAGAGAGAGGAGGAGGATCTCCGGGCTGGAGATCAACCACCTCGAAGGAAGCACCCTCGCGTGGAGAAGGAGGAAGACACCGGCGGAAGGGAAACCATGATCAACGGTGCCATGATCAGCACCTTGATGGGGTAATCTTCTCATTCGTCCATGGGCTGTAATCGATCGTGAGATGTAATCGCACTTTGTCGGATTATCTATCTATCATCTTGTGTTGAATATACTTTAATGCTTAAAGGTTAGCTACCATGCCGTAGAGGGAGTACGAGCTCCAATGCTTCCTTGGATCCATTCAATACGCCGTGGCCATCAAAGGTCTAGTCATGAATACCTTCGCGTAGTGACAGTACGAGAGGAGGGAAAGGGCGAAACCGTGGTCACAACCCCGATAGATTAGATTGGTTTTTCATGTCTTTAAGCGATTGCATGCTCTAGTATCGTAGACCCGTGGGCGAGTGTCTTCTCTCTTGATCGTTTATCATTCTCTCTAGTGTAGTTTAGTGTTTTTCTAGTATAATAGTAGTTAGGGTTTTAGTAGCTAGTGTGTCGTTGTTGATCGAACGCTTGTAATCCCCTTGCTCCGCGGATTGACAAGAACCTTGGGAATCCCGTGGTGAAAAAGGTGTGGGGTCCGTACGCTTGCGGATCGTAGAGGGATACGTCTTTTATCCGTCAACAGCGGTGAGAGAAGGAGGGGGTTGGTGTTACACGAGCCGGCGGGCTGTGTTGGGCCGAAAGGCCAGGCGGCCTGGCTGTTCGCGCAGGGCTGGGGTGAAAGAAGGAGGGGGTCTGGCAGACCTCTACTGATGTGGTTAAGGCCCAAAGTGGCAGGGAAGGTTTTTTCCTATTTTCTTATCACCTTAGCTCCTATTTAGACTATGATTCGAATTTGAATTAGAATTCAAATTTGAATCCCACACAATTAAAATGCAAAATAAATCCCATAAAACTCCAAGGTTCTCACACTAGCAAATTATATTTCCTGAATTTTATGATTTTGCTCAAATTAAATCTAGGAAATTAGAGAAGGATCAAAGAAGACATCCTAATATTTTAATTATGCACTTAATTTGAAATTGAAATTTTGAAACCCACATTTTTGCATTGCTAACATTCTGGAGAAAATTCCAGAATGTTACATTAGTGGAGGCGGCATCAAGGTGACCAAGGGAGCTTGGCAAGTGCCTAAGTGGCTAGCCTTTGTGGCGAGTCAAGTGGTGCTCTTGGGAGAGACTTGGTGACTGGGAAGCAATACTCTTGTGTGAGTGCTTCAACAACGTGGACTAGGGGTGGCTTAGTGCCTACCGATACCACGGGATAAATCGCGTGTCAAGAGTTTGCTTCCTCTCATCCCCTTTACGTTTCCACATTTACTCTATTGCAATCTTTGCTTGCCTTACTTTCCTAGAATCTTTGCTTTCCTTACTTTCCTAGAGTAGTATCATGCTAGGATTGGCTATAGGTTGCAAACCTTGTTTTGGGATAGGAATTTCACACTAGAACAACCCTAGTTGCACATCTAGATAGCATGTTCTAGTTTACCTTGTGCAAATTTAGTGAAGCCATAGGTTAAGGTTTTTAGTTGCCTAATTCACCCCCTCCCCCTCTTAGTCTAACGAGCATCCGATTCCTTACACCTTGATCTTGCTTCTAGCTCCAGGAACTCCGACGTGGTCTTCCTTGCAAGGTTCCCATGTCGGCCAGGGAGATCCTAGTCAACTAGCTCGACCCTCTCCTCTCCGAGATGGTGTCCCTCTCTTCTCTGCTCCTAGGCGGCCGATGACGAATGAGTTGATGCGTGACTCCTGGCCTCAGAGCTATAAATAGCCCGAATGGCGGCTAGGTCAAGGGGGGCGACTGGGCCACAAAATGGACTGGGCCGGCCGTCCTGGACCCACTTCGGCCCAGCCCGCGGCCTCCTTTGCCCTGTGTTGGTTCCCGAGTCTTCTAGAGTCTTCCCTGATCTGCATGTGGGCCCTTGTCATCAGTTTCTCCTCGGCTTGGATGAAGATCCTTGTCCCGCAAGATTCGTCAGTTTTCTGACTGGATCCTCGGAGTTTTTCATCTTCTCAGGTTTGGTCCCTGGGCTTCTTGGAGTCATGTTTACTTCATTGCTTGACTTGTACCGGGCTTCAAGGTCTTGTCATGAGGTGCTTGATGAACTTATCCCGGAAGTCCTGCTTTCAACACTAAAATCCTGCATAAACACTAAACTCCAAAACCAACATGCACGAACGAACTTGTTATACCGAGGGGGTTAGTACCAATGGATAAGATATAAAACTCATGCCAACACCGAAGGTAAACTCATGGCTAGGTTGACGGAATTTCACCATCAACATACACCCCTTAGTGGTTTTTTAGGTGTTTTCACATACGTTGCGCCACATCACCTATCCTTTGTCACTGACTCGGTATGCTCCACATGTCACTGCGTCGGGGACCTTCTCCTACCTCGATCTGGAAGCCATGTCATCCGCGTGGGCACGTCGTCATGCCGACTAGCCCACCAGCCTGTTCTTTTGGCTGGTGGCTAGTGCTAATATGTTCTGAGAGAAAAGTATTGTTGGTTGGTTGCTTTTGGTTGGTTTGTTCCGAGAGAAAATTACTGTTGGTTGGTGGCTGATAAGCCACACGAACATGGCGCACATCCCCATGCTAGGCCTTCCTCTCGCCCGGGCTCAGCAGCTCCCCTCCCTTGTCTTGCCTCGCCAACCGCGAAGGCCCCTATCCTCTCCAATGGTGGCAACCGCCCACCACGATGACGCCACCACACCACTGCACCAATCTTAGATCTCCGCGGCGGGGCAGTGCACTGCCGCCTCATGGAGGAGGACCTGGCCTCGCTCCCACATGACCTACAACACCTCCGCCACATGCAGGAGCTCCACATGCAGCTTCTCAAGCAGGGGCTCCATCGAGACCTGCACACTTCATCCAAGCTCGTCGCATGCTATACGCGCTCTTCCGCCGAGTCCCCCTGTAACATCCCGGATTTTCCCGGAATGAAAATGATTTCAAAAATGTGGATTTCAAAATTTCGATTTGGAATTGAGTGCATAATTGAAATTTAAGGTTGCTTTCTTTGATCCTTCCCTGAATTCCTAGATTTAATTTGAGCAAAATAATAAAATTTAGAAATTATAAATTATTAGTGTGAGAACCTTGGAGTTTATTGAATTTCATTTGGATTTTCCTAGATTGTGTTTCAAATTTGAATCTTAAATTCAAATTTGAATTGTGTTTAAATAAGGATGAAGGATATAGGAAAATAGGAAAAAACCCACAAACCAGCCTGGGCCGAATCCTCGCTTGCCAAGTCTGCCGGATCACCCCCACCCTTTTCCACCGCCGACCTGCTAAAGCCGCTGGCCCACTTGGCCTTTCAGCCCACCAGCCCGCGTACCACCAACCCCGCAGCTCTCCTTTCACCGTCATGTGGGACCCGCAAGTCAGCCCCAATCATCCTGTGCCCCTTTCTCCTTCCTGCTGATGCTCGCACGCGCCCCGCACCGCCGCCCTACAAATACCAATCCCCGTCCTTTCCCTGTTCCACCGCCGCCCCCTTGGGGAATTGCTCCTCAACCCCAATCCGTCGCCATCACCAAGCCATAGAGGAGGAATTGGGGGAGAAGAAGAAGGGGAGGCGCTGGAAATGGGCGAGAAGGCCACCCGCACCGCTATAGCGCCACACCGTCGTGTGGACCTGAAGCCGAGGTCGACAGTGAGGGCACCCGCGCGTGGACCGCGAAGTCGGAGCTGCGGCGCGAGGACACCGCCGAGAAGCCACGGACCGCGCCGCCCAGGAGTCGGAGCTGCTCAAGCCGGGAACCGCACCTCTCTGAGTGCCCGCTCTGCTTTCGGCTTCACTGCCACCGCTCCGAGGACCGTCTCTTCCCCGACGCCCATCTCTTCGACCTGTGGTCACCCAGGGTGAGAACCATCCCCTTCACTTTGCTGTGGACCCGGCCTTCGAGCCGTGGATGACCGAGCCTTGTGCGCTCGCGTGTTGCCCGGTCGCCTGTTGCCCGCACCGCACCGCCGCGCAGACCCACCGTTGCTTGAGTGCTGGCCTTCGAGTCATGTCAGTCGTCTTGCAGGTGTCGCTGCCAACTGCGACGAGCGCGCTCCTTGCTTTGCATCATGTCGACCTTGTTCTGACGATTGCACATCGAGCCCCGGTTTGCCGTCGGCACCCACACGCCGAGCACGCTACCGACGAGCCAAGGTCTTGCCCTTCCTGGATGAACCTGTGAACTCACACGTACGCGCACCCTCACGAGCATTAGACGCTGGCGTCGCACAAGGCCGTGCCACCGACCGGTTCCTCGGCTCTTGTTGACGGTGAAAATCCGTCAACCTAGCCATGAGTTTACCTTCGGTGTTGGCATGAGTTTTATACCTTATCCATTGGTACTAACCCCCCGTGGTATAACAAGTTCACGTGTGCATGTCGGTTTTGGAGTTTAATGTTTATGCAGGGTTTTAGTGTTGAATGCAAGACTTTCGGGATAAGTTCATCAAGCACCTCATTACAAGACCTTGAAGTCCTGAACAAGTCATGCAATGAAGCAAAATTAACTCCAAGAAGCCGGGACTTGATCCGAGAAGACGACGGACTCCGGGGACCCGACCGGAAAAGTGCTCGAATCTTGCAAGACAAGGAGTTGAGTCCAATTCGGAGAGAAACCGACAACATGGACCTACATGCGAAGGGGGAAGCATCCGGAAGCAAGGGAACCGACCTCGGGCAAAGGAGCCCACGGGCCGGGCCTAAATGGGCCCGGGCCGGCCGGCCCCGTCCGGTCGGCCCGAGCCCATTTAGGGCCCAAACCCGTCCTCCTTTGCCCTAGCCGCCAATCGGGCTATTTATAGTCCCCCGACCGAGAGCCACGGAGAGAAGATTTCGTCTTCGGCCGCCGAGGAGCAAGAGAAGAGAGGGACACCATGTCGGAGAGGAGAGGGTCGAGCTAGTTGACTAGGGTTTCCCTAGCCGACGTGGGAACCTTGCATGGAAGACCACGTCGGAGTTCCGGAGCTAGAAGCAAGATCAAGGAAGGATCCCGGTGGTGATCTTGTGTATGTATCATTGTCATAGTTGAATTATCAAGTTGAATCTTTTCTTAGCGATCAAGTGTTTCCTCGAAGATTTCGTTTTTCGATCGGCTTTGCTTATTCCAATTCTATTCGTACGATAGATTACATAGGGTGTTCTTGTAGCCGCGGTGGCTAGAGGTACACGCCGGATCTTCCGAAAGAATCTCGACTTGTCTTTTGACTCGCCCTAAGCTCCCCGCATGAATAGGGATACGTTGTGATAGAACGGGGGTCTCGAAAGGCGGATGTTTTCGGATTTGGACGGGAAACCACGATTTAAAGACGCTTCTTATAAGATTCGATTTGCTACTTTTTCTCTTGCTTGGAACTTCAACAAAAGGCTTACCCCGATCCCTCTAGATCGGTTTATCTACCCAATCTTACTTTGTTTTCTCCGGTTTTTAGTAGATTAGATCTGTTTTGTGTCTTTTACTTAGATGCATTAGGTTCTTTATTGAATATTGCAGTTATTTGGCTTTAATAGATTAAGTCTTGCGTCACACATTTGTTCCACGGATTCGATACCTTGGGTTCACCACTCGAGGGAAGAAGGGTCCCTTGACTACGACGGGAGACTTGTACGCTTACGAGTCACAAACGAACTTTGATACAATTATTAACCGTCAACAAGCCCCTTTTTCTGGCGCCGTTGCCGGGGAACAAGTGATCAAGATCTGATTTTTTATTGCTTTTTTTTGTAATTTTCAGTACTGATTTTGTTTTATTTTTGCATCTACTAAATTTTGATCATCCTCAAAATACATCTAATCTAGTTTGTCTAACCCTAGTTTTCATAGATTTATTTTTCCTTTCTAGTTTTTGCATACTTTGCTTATTGCTAACCCTAACCGGAGATGGTTGGCTACCTCTCCAAGAAACCCAAGCTTTTTTGTGGATGATCCAGGAAAACTTTACAGGCAAAGGTGACATGCAACACAAGCTAAAGGGGTGGAAACCCTAGATCCAAAGTCGAAGGACCGTCAAAATCTCCAAGGGAATCACCACCTCCAAGTCCAAAGGAAGATCAACCTCAACCACTGGAGCGCTGCGCACCCCGGACATCGTTGATCTACCTATCATAAACCTTCAAGACGCCGGGAGGCCGTTCAAGATCAAAGTCTCAACTATCCGCATGACGATTGCGAGAGCTGAATGCATATGAGTCGGATTCCTTGAGTGGCATATCGGTTTACTTAAGAGGAGGATGGAGAAGATGGAGATGGAGAAAGAAGCTCAACACCTAAAGGCCGCCGAAGCAAGATCCTCATGCAAGGAGTGTGTGGAGTACGACCATGTGCAAGGTAACCCCGATTTAATGCAAGTTCGTCGATTCAAGTTTGGGTTTCTCTTTGTGCACAATTCAAGGACTTGATGGACGAGCAAGCTAAGATCAACAAGGATGCCGTCACTAAGTTCGAGGCTATGGAGAAAATATTGAAGAATTTAGATGGCAAAGTGACGGAGGTCGGAAGCTCTATACGTGAAGTGTTCATCGTGATGAAGATGCTAGACGCAAGTGGGACAACTTGCCGGGCGCCCGATGGGTAACGAAGAAGAATATCCGAGACAACTCCAAGGTCCCAAGACGGCGAAGGCTACTCAAGCTCATTCGGGAGAGATGAAGGATCACACTGACCATGAAGATCACGACCGAAGGACCGGAGTTCGAGATGCCGAGCCACAAGGAAGATGTTGCATCCGTCAAGACCAAAGGACAAAGCCACCGTGAAGACCAAAAAAAAATTGACTAAGCCAAAGCGGGTACCCAAGATTGCAACGCCCACAAAGAGCGTTGATCCGAAGTAATCAAGTGAAGAAGTCTAGCCATGGACTATAAACGAAGCGCTGGGCGGGAGGCAACCCGTTTCGTCAAGTCAAGAATAAGCTACCGGGAGGACAACCCGATTCCAGGTTTTTCGAGTCTTTTTAATAATTTAGTTTTTGAGTTTTATTACGCTAAGACATTAGACTTAGAAGTGGTTGAACAATATTAGAGACATAATTCTTGATTGAATGTTTGCTTTATCATAAACCCTTTGCATGAACCCTCCTATGTGCTTGTTTGATTCTTTTCTTTTCGAGAAACCCTCAACCAAATAATTTCAGAACCTTAACTCAACCTTTCACCCTCATTATGGTGCTGAGGTTGACTTATTTTTCATGCTAAAACCACACGAGTAGAGCCACGATTTATGTTTAAGTGTTAATAAAATTCAGCACGTGGTAGGACTCGCGTGAACCTAGAAATCAAAGCTTTTGGTTGGTTTTAAAAATCTATATCCTTGGTTTCTCTAGGATTAGAATTTTTCTAAGCCTATTCTAATTTTGTTTTATTCAAAATCTTTCTTATCTAGCCAAAATTAGAACCTAAACCTATGCCCCCATGATCAAGCCGGGAAAAAGTCTGCTCTCAACCGATGAAGGCAAACTATACCGGTGAGACCGAAATCGACGTAAAAAAAATATATTTTCGACTTGCATTTGTTTTTAATGGTTTAAAAACTTCTCTAAAATTATGTTCGAGCTCTTGCATGGCTCTGAAAAATATTTTAAATTTCGAATTAGAGGAGTGCTTAACCTTAAACACACCTTAATGGAGGCAATCTAGTAATCATGCATGCACCATTGGATTCCCTTTCATCAACTTTCACCAATTTCACATGCGAAGGACAAGCATGGTGTGCAGCAAGCATCAACTTTGTAGGAATTTCATGGTGGCATGTGAAGCAAGTGGAGCTAGGGAGCATGGACATGACCCAAAACATGAAGCATCAAGTGGAAGGACTAAGGAGTGGACGAGAGCGTTTGGGCGGTGCAACTCGTGGAGCACGCGGGCAGGAAAGTTGCAGAGGTGAAATGATCGTGCTGGAAGAAAGACGAGGCGGGGAGGAGCACCGAGGCCGGCCTCACCTACATAAGGAGCCCCCCCGGCTCCCGTTTTCTGCAGGCAAGCTTCCCTCTCCTTCCATTGTTTGTGTGTTCAAGTTTGTGTGCTCAAAACCTCCGTAGACATAGCCAACCTTCCCAAGCTTGAGAGCTCAAAAAAAAAATCCACATCCTTAATCCACTCAAAGTCCACATCCGAAGCAAAGAGTTTAAGTGCCTAGTTACCGGTTGCAACCCGGAATTTTAGTTGAAGAAAAGAGTGCAGCAACCATGTGGAAGAAGACCACAAGTCTCTTCTCCAAGAATAAGAGTTCATCGTCGTCCAAGCCGTCATTAACCACGTCTTCGAGGAGGCACTTGGTTTCCGAGTCTCCCCGGAGCATGGAGACGGATACGGCACCACCGAGAAGGAACGATGCTCTCCTCCTTGGTGGTATGAGGGCTGCAAGAAGCACTTCCATGAGGTTTACCGAACCTCGTGGGCACACGGAGGAGCAGCCCGCGCCACCACGACGATCGACTCGCTCAACCGCACCACCTCCTTGCACCCCGACACACTCTTCGTACGACTTCATCATCTTGTCGGCGGAGGAGGAGGAGAGGCGCGCCAATCTTGAGAAGAGGCTTGTGCCAAACGTCGAGTTCGACGACCAAGCACTCTACACCTTGGGTTTTTGCACCGACATATACTATATGTTGGGGCACCTCGGATGGGTGCAGTTCTCCAACGGAGTATCGGTGGACACCCATTTGGGGTTCGCCTTGGAAATTTTAATGACTATTGCACCCATCGTTGATGATGATGGGGTGCAAAGCTTGTCATTCCGTTTGGAGGGAATCGAACAAGTGGTTCCCTACGAGCACGTTAGGGAGCTGCTTGGATTCCACAAGGGAGCTCCGGAGAAAGTTGACGTGCCACCCGGCATGTTGGCGGGATTTTGGAACATGATCTCCGGAGAAGCCCATCAACAACGCAATTGCATCCGCAACCCCATTATCCGGATATTTCACTCTTGGATGTGCAAGAGGATATTGGGGAGGATGAAGGAAACGAAGGTGACCGACACGGAGTTGAATTGGCTATACTCGGCTTTAATTGCCAGGCAGCCAATAGACCCCTCTTACCTCATGATCAACCGTTGGTGTTGTGAAGCAACATCGGGGGCGGGTAATATTGGTTCGGGGTGTTACCTCTCCATGTTGGCCTTTTCCTTGCGGCCGGGGATCGCAAGAAACCCCGACCACCTTTTGCGAGGTACCTCTCTCGGCATTGAATATTTGCGGCAAGGCAAATACATTAGTGGAGATGAGAGAGGAGGTTATCGGTTGGCCATAGTGAACCTACCCCTTCCCAACGAGAGGCTTAGGCTTTTCAATGAGGGGAGAGAAGATTGGTTGGAAGAGGGACTACTTGTCCCTGCGAGGAAGAACAAGAGAGGAAGAATCGTAGAGGAGGGAACATCCTCCGCACAAGCGAGTGGAGCATAACCCAATGTGCAACCATTCGGCGGGGTCCCTCCTCCGCCAAGTTATTATGGAGGGCCACAAGAGCAAGCATGGGGGGTGGTGCACCGGTACCCCCACAAAATTATGTTGTGCCCAACGCTAACTTAGCGGAGTCCTACGCTCATCATTCCCAACCACAACAAAGCATGGCCATTATTGGAGGGTTTGCTGAAAGTAACGCTCAAAACATCGCAGCCATCCAAGCTAACGCAACTCAACTTGGTGAAGGCAATGCAAATATTGCCTTTGAACTTGGACGCCTTCACCTTGTGGAGCCAAATCAATTCGTCGGAGGGAATGTCCAATCATATTACGAGCAAGGGTATTATTATCAAGATCATCAACATCAACCACCGGCGGAGGACTAGAAGATTTAGGAACTTTAGTTTTCTTTTCTTTTCTTTTTCTCTCGTAATTTTCAGCTTTTGCTTATGTGTGTTTGCGTAGTATTTTCTGTTTTTATTTAAATTTCAGCAAGCATGTTTGTTTATTTTCAGTATGTATTTCAACTTGATGTCACCATTAATAAAGACACCACCTTGATTATATCATTGGAAAAGTTACAAAATTCGTGCCATGATGATATATGATTAAAATTGCAGCTTTGTTCATCTTTGTAATTGATTTATGCATGTTTAAGCTAGTGCTCTCTTAAAAATGCAGACCTGAATTTATTTAAATGCTAGCTTAATTTTCAGCGGAGGTCATGATTAAAATAAAGACCCATAGTGTTTTATGTGCTCTCAAGTTATGAATAGATTAAAGATGTCTTTTATGCTCAAAAATATTGCTAACCTTGTCACAAATATCACTTGTGTGTTGCTCAACCTATCCAAAGCCTTATATATATTTGAGTGCATAAACCTTAGTGTACAAGACTTATTTTTGAGTGAGTTATTGCAGGCCATGATTTCTCTAGGCCCGAGACTAAGAAGCTGGTCATTCCATTTTTGCGTATCTATCTTTTTGCTAGCCTTTTATCCGTGCATTGTGTATCCCCACATCGGTGATCTCACAAACTTCGCCGGATATCCACCCTTAAACCAAATATCTTTTTTTGTGATTACCTCCTTGACCACAACCTATCGTTGAGAATGGATCATCAATTCAATGAAGATCGCAAGACGGTGCCAACGTTGAAGATTTCAAGTATCTCTCCAAGGAAAAATATTCCGGTACCTACCTTATTTTTCGCCTCTTTGCTCGAGGACGAGCAACGTCTAAGCATGGGGGAGGAGGTAGGTACGGTGCAGTTTTAGAGTTCAAAGGGGAATATTTAAAAAAAATGATGAAAGAGATGTATAGGGTTGGGTAAAAAATCCAGTGATACTCATGACTTTCAAGGTATAAAAAAAATTCAAAACTTCGTTGTGGAAGTCATGGGCTGAATATATGACGAGGAAAAAAATGAATGAATGAAAGAAAGAAAAGAATGAGAAATATGAGAAAGAAAAAAAAATGTGCGTAAAGTAAATTCCCTAGCTCTCTAAAAGTGCATTCAAGGCTTCAAGTTAAAAAGATCCATTCTCATCTTCCAACCATGTGCAATCCGATAACGAGGACTTCCTTTGTGCCTCGGGATCACTCTTTGCCATTTGCACATGTCCACTTATCTAAAGGTGTGTGTATTTTTCTCTTTCCCCTCCTTGATTTAACATTATTTTCCAATGACCTTTTTGACGAATCTCGGTAAGACCATGAGAAGCTTGTCTTGTTTTGACAACACCTCATTTATAAAATCTTGTTAGGACTAAACTTTCCCAAAGCTCCATATAAGCCTACCACACATATATATGAGAGGGAAAGGAGTAGAATATATAAGCTTGAGAGACAAGTGAGATGAGAGTTCATGAGCAATATACAAGATGATTTAAATTTGTGAATTTGGTTTAGCTTTTCTTTATCTCGTTCTTTATTTCAAAAATTCGAGATCTGTTTAAAACTTTGTGAGCATGTTAATACTTGTGGGATAAGCTTAATAAGAATCTACCCTCCGTAGAGATGAAGGCTAGTACATTATGGAACTTTAATGAATTAAAATTTTGAGAGCATTATGTTTTCTCATGTGTAATCAAGTGCAAAGTTTAAACATTGTTTAGCAATGATGATGTCCATCGAAGGCTTACTCGAGGACGAGCAAGGTTTAAGCATGGGGGAGATGTTGACGGTGAAAATCCGTCAACCTAGCCATGAGTTTACCTTCGGTGTTGGCATGAGTTTTATACCTTATCCATTGGTACTAACCCCCGTGGTATAACAAGTTCACGTGTGCATGTCGGTTTTGGAGTTTAATGTTTATGCAGGGTTTTAGTGTTGAATGCAAGACTTTCGGGATAAGTTCATCAAGCACCTCATTACAAGACCTTGAAGTCCTGAACAAGTCATGCAATGAAGCAAAATTAACTCCAAGAAGCCGGGGACTTGATCCGAGAAGACGACAGACTCCAGGGACCTGACCGGAAAAAGTGCCTGAATCTTGCAAGACAAGGAGTTGAGTCCAATTCGGAGAGAAACCGACAACATGGACCTACATGCGAAGGGGGAAGCATCCAGGAAGCAAGGGAACCGACCTCGGGCAAAGGAGCCCACGGGGCCGGGCCTAAATGGGCCCAGGGCCGGCCGGCCCGGGCCCGGTCGGCCCGTGCCCATTTAGGGCCCAAACCCGTCCTCCTTTGCCCTAGCCGCCAATCGGGCTATTTATAGTCCCCTGACCGAGAGCCACGGAGAGAAGATTTCGTCTTCGGCCGCCGAGGAGCAGAGAAGAGAGGGACACCATGTCGGAGAGGAGAGGGTCGAGCTAGTTGACTAGGGTTTCCCTAGCCGACGTGGGAACCTTGCATGGAAGACCACGTCGGAGTTCCCGAGCTAGAAGCAAGATCAAGGAAGGATCCCGGTGGTGATCTTGTGTATGTATCATTGTCATAGTTGAATTATCAAGTTGAATCTTTTCTTAGCGATCAAGTGTTTCCTCGAAGATTTCGTTTTTCGATCGGCTTTGCTTATTCCAATTCTATTCGTACGATAGATTACATAGGGTGTTCTTGTAGCCGCGGTGGCTAGAGGTACACGCCGGATCTTCCGAAAGAATCTCGACTTGTCTTTTGACTCGCCCTAAGCTCCCCGCATGAATAGGGATACGTTGTGATAGAACGGGGGTCTCGAAAGGCGGATGTTTTCGGATTTGGACGGGAAACCACGATTTAAAGACGCTTCTTATAAGATTCGATTTGCTACTTTTTCTCTTGCTTGGAACTTCAACAAAAGGCTTACCCCGATCCCTCTAGATCGGTTTATCTACCCAATCTTACTTTGTTTTCTCCGGTTTTTAGTAGATTAGATCTGTTTTGTGTCTTTTACTTAGATGCATTAGGTTCTTTATTGAATATTGCAGTTATTTGGCTTTAATAGATTAAGTCTTGCGTCACACATTTGTTCCACGGATTCGATACCTTGGGTTCACCACTCGAGGGAAGAAGGGTCCCTTGACTACGACGGGAGACTTGTACGCTTGCGAGTCACAAACGAACTTTGATACAATTATTAACCGTCAACAGCTCTGCACTCGCGTGCACGTTGTGTAGTCAAGACCAAGGCCGAACTTTCGGTCGTGCTTGTGTCGGGGCATATCTGGCCAGCCGTCCCCAGCCGGGCGCATACCCCGGTGCGCCACCGTGAAGCTCGCCGCCATGTCCAAGACATCGGCATGCCCGCGCGCTCACGCACACATGGGTGGGCATGGACGCCGCCTTCGGCCAGCCCAATGCTCACCACCGCGCACACTTCTTCCCCTCGTACAAGTGAAGCCGAGCCGCGACTCAGCACGCGCTGCGGCATTCGCGCCGCCCTTATTGAATTGTGCCGCCGAGCCCCGTCTTGCCCCGACGTGCCGCCGTCGTGAACCCCAACACGCCGACGCACATGTGTCCGCCGAGCCATCAAACGCAAGGCAGAGTCTTTTTGGCCGTCTCGACCTTGAGCACCACCCCGCCTTAGCCTGCTCGTCATCCTGTCCCTTGTTCCCGTGGCGTTGTTATGTTGTCACCAGGCTCGCCGCTGTGGCCAAACCACCAAATTTCGCCCGCGCGCAGCCGAACTAAGACGCCGCCACTCAACTTTCCTCTCTTTCCTGTTCTATGTCCATCGGAGCAGCAAGCTCTAGCCCCCTTCACTGCGCTCGATCCCTCCCTCTGATCTTTCTTTCTTCCACTCGAGGCAAGCCACTGGTTGAGCTCCTTTCTCTCCCACGCAAGATGCAAAGTAGCCAACAGCCATCTTTCTCTCTCAAAAGCCAAAACAAATCAAAGCAGCAAGCTTTCTAATTGTGCCCAATCCACAGCCAGCAGCAATTCCCCACCAGCAGTCGCCTCTCTCGAATTTCCTTTTCTTCCCCACCGCGACAAGCAAGTCTTGTGATCTGTTCCTCTCCAATTTCAGCAGCCACATCCTTCGATCCTTCTCCACATCGATCTGCAGTAGAGCAGCCTGCCACTTCTTTTCTTTCCCCCACTGAACAGCACCAGCCTTCCCTTTCTCCTTCAATCGAGCAAGCGGCTAGCAGATCCTCTCTCTAAATCACAGGAGCAAGACACAACCCCTTTCCCCTTCAGCAGGTTATGCATAAAGCAAAGCAACAATCCTCCCTCTCTCCCTCGGCTCTTTTTCTGTCTACCTGAGATGCAAGGCGCAACAGTAATGCTCCTTTACCACTCCTGTTTCACGCGAGCTACACACAGCAGCCAGCACGTCTGCTCCCTCCTCCCGGTTTTCCTTCTGCTCGTCTCGCCAGGTGCAAACCATTAAAATGCTGCAGCTCTCTCCCATTCCCCATCCACCGAATTCAAACTATGGTCTCCCTTTTTCTTGCTGGATCACGCTAAATGCAAAGCAGCAACCTGCTGCAGTCTCCAATCCATCCAACAATCTCTGCCCAAGCAACCCACCTCGCTCTTCACTGTATCTCCTTTAATTTCTGCCCCACGAGCAAGCAAATCCCCTAGCACACCTCGTCCTTTACCTCCCTTTGCTTCTCCAGTCCACTTGTCTGCTCTCTCCTCAGTAGCAGGCAAACAGCAGAAACCACTTCCATCTCGCCACCACCAGCGACACCACCTCCCTTACCAGTCTACTCCGACCAGCAGTCGCAGCCCCAATCCTCTCTCTCTCTCTCTCTTTTGCTCGGCTTCTTTTCCCCCTCCACCAGAGATGCAGAGCAACAACCTTCAATTCTTTTCTCCACTAAAGTCATCAAATGCAGTCTCAATTTCTTGCTTCTCTGGTTTTCCGTGATCATTTCTCCAACCGAGCAACAAGAAGCAAGCTGCAGCAACCCCTTTTTCTTTTTACCAACTCGGCCAATCAGATAACACCCATGTGCATTCTGCATCAAGCGAGCAGCAGCTAATTGCAGCCTGCCATCTCTTCTCTATTTATTCCTATCGCCGGGCGCTAAACAACAACCATTCTCACCCTTTTTCCCCAAAATCGGCAAGCAGCAGTCTGCTATCTTTCCCTTTTCGTTTTGCTCATTTAAGCACATCCACTGCCACGACCAGCTTTGCCGTCCCACACAAATCAACGAGCTACTAGCAGCATCCTGCTACCCTTTTCTTTCTGTTTTGCTGGCTTGAGCACAACCACACCTCACCATGTCTGCCCGCAGATCTGGAATGTTGGTCTACTGCGATGCTTTTCATACCAAGCCATATCTTGTCTTATCGAGTGAGCCACCTAACCTCATGTTCTCTATCCATAAAACCTTCCTCACAAGGCGTGCCCTTGTGTTGACCGACGTTGTCATGTTGCTCACAACCGACGAGCAGTACGCCTTGCCAAGGGATGCCACTAGCCACACCTGCACAACCTGTGCGCTGTGCGGCTAGCTTGTGTGCAGGCTGCAAGCAAGCAACCTTCATGTGGAAGCCATTGTGGCATTTCAACAAGCTGTCTACTCGCCAGCCTGTGTACAGTCCACAAACAATTAAGCAGTAGCAGGCGTATGTGTTGGAAGACGTTGCACAAACTAATTAAATCATCCATGGGTCTTAATCTTGGCTGCACCATGCGATGATTAGCATGTTCTGCCTTCCTGTAGCTAGTGAGCACCTCCTTAGGTGCTAATGCTACTAAACCATCGGCCATGCCACACTCCAGCCATGCAATTATCTTGGAGTGAGCTATCAGAAAAGCTACGACTATCCTGCTAGCTGTGTGTAGTCAGTGAAGCAAGTTGTAGCAGTCTTGTGCTATCTAACCTTAGCTTGCATTGCTTGCTGGCAGCAACACTTGCCCCTTTTTCGGTCAAGCCTTAATCCTAGTTCCAAGAGCCTGTTCTCAATCTTTCGAGTCCCAACCATACCCTTCATCGCCGACAAAGCCACATCTTTGTCATGTTCCAGCTTGAGCTGAGTCTCTTAGCCACATCGATTCTAGCAAATCTAATCCTGCTCAATCTCTCTAACCTTACCAAAGGGGCATATAGACTTACCGTTATGTCCCACTAACGTGTGAGACCTCTAACTGTCCAAATGGGTTCCATCTAACCTACGGGGCCCACAGAATGACTTGTGGGGCCCGGTTGATCTTCCGTTTTGACTTGGTCAACAAAGATCGTTGACTAGTCAACAAACCTTGCAGACCAACCCAAAACCTAGCTTCTGGTTTCCTAACCCCCCTGACTTGTGTTTTTGTGCTTTATCGCAAATAATTAAATTCATTAAATATTTCTTTATTTGAAAATCCATAATAAAATGACCCTACCTTAGAAAAAATATGAAATCAGTTTCTTTATTCTTCTAGAATCATAAAGCACCCGTTAGACTAGCATTTGGAGTTTTTTTGGTTCTTTATTGCTTCTTTTCGGAGTTATTTGCATCTAGACATCATGTTTATTTATATTTTCGAATCTAGGAATCCCCGGAGCCGAGAAGTCAAGCCAGAAGATCGAGAACAACTACGAAAACTTCGACGACTACTTGCACACAGGTGTTCACGCCCGACTGATTCTGAAATACCTATTAGGCATTGCTATGTAGAATGCTAGCGCTTTACTTTAAATGCATGATGATGATGAACCTTGCACTGCCTCCTTTAATTATCCTATCCTTGATTGTCCTACTCCTATGTTATATATAAGCGTGTATATAAGTTGAGCTTCGCGATGCATGGGTTGGGTTGGGAATAGTGGTTCTTGGCGTGCGTGGGGTAAAACCGGCAGGAGAAGGCGTTTTGGGTACTTTGGCGGGGGTGAGCTCGAAACAACCAATATGGGATCGGGGATAGGGATGCACTTCTCAGTATATCCCTACTGTGACGATTTTCGGAGCCTAGGTGTTGGGGTTTCACTTGCGCTTGGAGGATATGAGCTCGCCCCGGTCTGAAACCGAGTGGATCAACTTGTCGATAGGACTTTCGTACACACCACCTCGCCGAGCGTGGGGTTAGGGCCGAGTTGAGCTCAGCAAGTGCGGAACCATACCTGCCAGGAGGATAACGGGGTATCAGTGGGGGAGAGGTGGAGGTGAGACCACCCTCTCAGAGCGACTCTCGTGTGGCCACACGGGGGCATTTCACAGTTCCGGTGCAATCCCCACTACGGGGGGGGTCGTTTTGAGGGTCGGATGCAGGATGGGACCGTAACTACCAAGTGTTAACACCAAAATTTGGTAAGGAGTCTGACTTGTGGGTCCAGCTCGATGAGGAGTCCGTCCGGCGGAAGGAAGGTTTCTTCAGATGCATTCGGCAGAAAAATCCGCGGTCGGCTATCTGCTTCCGTTCGGCAAGGGGACAGTTGAGCTGATTTTGCGGGATGGTACGGTGACGTGGCTCAAGCAGGAAGGACGAATGGATGGATAAGCAATCAAGCTTAGAGATAAATTAGGTATCAAATCCATTCGAGGTTGTGCTTGGCAGGGTATAAATATGAGCCCTGAATGTATGTAACACATATACGTAATCATTCTCAACACAAACCGGCTTTACGCCAAACCCTAGAGTCCATTTTTCGTGTCGTTGAGTTCTTCGAGAGGGTTCATCGATCCGTCGACCTCCGTGAGTACCGGCAACCTTGTATCATATCTAGTATCATGCGGTGGATTTAGATCTGATGCAAGTAGTCTTGTTACCATGCTTAGTGTCATGCGGTAGATTCAAGCTTGGCTCAAGAGGGTTTCTTGTTGGGTCATGAGCCATGCGGTAGGCTAAGTCTAGCTTGAGGCTAGTTATCGGCTCCATTGGATTTTGGCAAGATTCAATAGATTCATTAAGTTACCCCGTGTTGCTTTGGGTTTTTGCTTTATGTTTAAATTCATGTAACACCTTTTTGCCCAATCTAGATGGGTTTGGATCGGTGTTATACCTTTTGGTGATCTTTATGCGAGTCAAGTTCGTGCCTTTGGCTAACTTAACACGTGGATCACGTGCTTTTCGATAGCCGAAACCGAATCGATCTAGGTTGTTACATGTTGCGGGTTCAAGCTTGCCAACGTTTGTATAAATCTTGAAAGAACTAGGTATCACGCGGTAGTGTTGACGGTGAAAATCCGTCAACCTAGCCATGAGTTTACCTTCGGTGTTGGCATAACTTTTGTATCTTATTCATTGGTACTAACCCCCGTGGTATAACAAGTTCACTTGTGCATGTCGGTTTTGGAGTTATGTGTTTACGCAGGGTTTTAACGTTGAAAGCAAGACTTCCGGGATAAGTTCATTAAGCACCTCATGACAAGACCTTGAAGCCCGATACAAGTCAAGCAATGAAGTGAACATGACTCCAAGAGCCCAAGGACCAAGCCCGAGAAGATGATAAACTCCGAGGACTGAACCAGAAAAGTGTTGAATCTTGCAAGACAAGGAATTGAGTCCAATTCGGAGAGAAACCGACGTCAAGGGCCCACATGCAAAAGGGGAGAACATCTAGAAGACGTGGGAAGCAACACCGGGCGAAGCGAGGCCGCGGGATGGGCCGACTGGGCCCGGGCCGGCCGGCCCAGCCGGCCGGCCCAGCCCCCAATTCGGGGCCCAATCGGCCTCTCCTTTGACCTAATTGCTTCTCGGGCTATAAATAGCCCCCCGACCGAGAGCCACGCGAACGGAAGTCGTAATCCGCCGCCGAGGAGCGAGAGAAGCTTGAGGGACACCAACTTGGAGATGAGGGTCGTGCTAGTTGTCTAGGGTTTCCCTGGCCGACGTGGGAACCTTGCATGGAAGACCACGTCGGAGCTCCGGAGCGAGGATCAAGATCGAGGGAGGGCCCCGGTGGTAATCTTGTTCATGTAATCATTCATGGTGAAGTTTGTAAGTGAATCCGATTTCTAGCGATTAAGTGCCTTCTCGATGATTTTGATTTCTTCTTGGTTTTGCTTCTTCTACGATCTAGTCTATAGCTAGATTACTTAGGGTGCTCTTGTAGCCGCGGTGGCTAGAGGAGCATACCGGACCGGCCAAGTGATTTCAACTTGTTCTATCGAACTCGCCCTAAGCTCCCCGCATGAATAGGGATACGTTGTGACGAACGGGGGTCTCGAAAGGCGGATGTTTTCGGAGTCGGATGGGAAGGCCACGATTTAAAGATGCTTTTAATGAGATTCGCTTTACTATCTTCATCTATCTTGTTTGGAGCTACAACATAAGCATGATCTAGATTCTCTAGATTGGTTATCTCTTGCTTTCTCTTGCTACCTCTTTAGTAGATTAGATTAGATTCGTTTTCTTTATGAGTTAGTAAATTAGATGCAACTTACCTTCATAAGATAGCTTACCTTGCTTTACTAGATTGAATCCTTGCGTTGCACATTGTTCCACGGATTCGATACCTTGGGTTCACCACTCGAGGGAAGAAGGGTCCCTTGACTACGACGGGAGACTTGTCCGCTTGCAAGTCACAAACGAACTTTGATACAACTATTAACCGTCAACAAGCCCCTTTTTCTGGCGCCGTTGCCGGGGAACAAGCAATCAAGATTCGATCTAGTATCGCTTATCTTTTAGTTTTTCTTTTGATTTTCTTTTGCATCTCTTATGTTTGATCATCCCTGAAAAGAAAAAAAAAGAGTCAATCTAATCTAGTTTTAATTAAACCTAATTTTTCTTTTGTTAGATTTTTGTTTTATCACTAACCCTAACCGGAGATGGTTGGCTACCTCTCCAAGAAACCCAAAACTTTTTTTTTGTGGATGATCCAGGAAAACTTTACAGGCAAAGGTGACGTGCAACACAAGCTCGAAGGACCATCAAAATCTCCAAGGGAATCACCACCTCCAAGTCAAGACGCCGGAAGGCCGTTCAAGATCAACGAGGATGGAGAAGATGGAGATGGAGAAAGAAGCTCAACACCTAAAGGCTGCCAAGGCAAGATCCACATGCGGGGTGTTCATCGTGATGAAGATGTTAGAGACGCAAGTGGGACAACTTGCCGGACAACCGATTGGTAACAAAGAAGAATATCCGAGACAACTCCAAGGTCCCAAGAAGGCGAAGGCTACTCAAGCTCACTCAGGAGAGATGAAGGATCACCATGAAGATCACAACCGAAGACCGGAGTTCGAGATGCCGAGCCACAAGGAAGTTGTTGCATCCGTCAAGACCAAAGGACAAAGCCAGCCTGTGAAGACCCAAAAAAATGACTAAGCCAAATTGGGTACCCAAGATTGCAACGCCCGCAAAGAGCGTTGATCCGGAGTAATCAAGTGAAGAAGTCTAGCCATGGACAATAAACGAAGCGCTAGGCGGGAGGCAACCCGTTTCGTCGAGTCAAGAATAAGCTACCGGGAGGACAACCCGATTCCAGGTTTTTCGAGTCTTTTTAATAATTCAGTTTTGAATTTTACTACGCAAAACCTTAGACTTAGAATGGTTGAACAATATTAGAGACATAATTCTTGGTTGAATATTTTGCTTGATCATAAACCCTTTACATGAACCATCATATGTGATTGCTTGCTTCTTTTTCGAGAAACCACAACCAAAAAAAAATTTCAGAACCAAACTCAACCCTTCACCCTCATTATGGTGCTGTGGTTGACTTGTTTTTCATGCTAAAAACACTCGAGTAGAGCCACGACTTGTATCTAGATGTTACTTAAATTTCAGCACGTGGTAGGACTCGCGTGAACCTAGAAACTTGATTTTTGGTTGGTTTAAAAATCCATATCCTTGGTTTCTCTAAGATTAGAATTTTTCTAAGCCTCACTTAATATTATTTCATTCAAAATCTCTCTCATCTAATCAAAATTAGGACCTAAACCTATGCCCCCATGATCAAGTCGGGAAAAAGCTTGCTCTCAACTAATGAAGGCAAACTATACCGGAGAGACCGAAATCGACGTAGTCGGAAAAATATTTTCGACTTACATTTGTTTTTAATGGTTTAAAAACTTCTCTAAATTTATGCTTGAGCTCTTGCATGGCTCTGAAAAATATTTTTAAATTTCGAAATTAGAGGAGTGCTTAGCCTTAAAGGGAGGCAATCTAGTTAACCTAACCATGCATGCACCATGATACATCATGGGATGCCCCTCCAACATATTTAAACCACATGCAAAGTACAAGCATGGGGGGCAGCCAAGGCTTTGTTTTGTAGGAATATCACGAATGCATGTGAGGCAAGGGAGTATGGAAGTGAGTCAAAGCGAAAACATCAAGTGGAAGGAGCAATAATGCAAGCGAAGGAGTGGACGGGAACGTTTGGAAGGTGTACGCGGTCACGAAGCAACATGCACTAGAGAAGAACCGAGCCAAGAGGAGGAGAGAGGTAAGTCTTTCATCCAACTCTTTGTTCGTGTGCTCTAGTTTGTAGGCCGGAATCACCTTAGACTTAGCCATCCACCGCGTTTGTTTCGTGCAACAAATCAAATCCTTAATCCACTCAAAGTCCAGACTCCAAAATAATATTTGTGTACCTTGTTACCGGGTGAAAACCCCGGATATATATTTGTGAGGGAGAGTGCTGCAATCATGGAGGAAAACTACAAGCCTTTTCACTGAAGAAGAAGGGATCATCGTCGTTTAAGCCATCAACCTCTTCGAGGAGGCACTCGGTTTCCGAGTTTCCTCGGAGTATGGAGGAGGACACGGCACCGCCGAGGAGGAACCACTCTTCTCCTTGGTGGCATGAGGGCCACACGAAACTCGTTTATGAGGTTCACCAAACTTCAATAACATATGGAGGAGCCGCTTGTCCAACCTCGCCACTTGACACGATCATCCGCTCCACCTCCATACGCTCCGCGGTATTCCGAGGGGTATGTCATCATGACGGAGGAGGAGGAGAAGAAGCTCGCTCACCTTAAGTAGAGGCTTGTAGCGAACGTCGACATCGACGACCAAGCTCTCCACATATTGGGTTTCGCACGGGACACCGGTGCAATTCTCTAACGGAGTGTCGGCAAACACCCACAAGGAATTCGCCTAGGAAATTTTCATGACCATGGCGCATACCCTTGATGAAGGAGTGCTGAGTCTCTCATTCCGTTGGAGGGAGCCCACAAGAGGAGAAGAAGGAAGACACCATCGGAAGGGTAACCTTGATCAATGATGCTATTTCTAGCACCTTGATGGGGTAATCTCCTTTCATCCATGGGTTGCAATCGATCTTGAGATGTGATCATACTTTGTTGGATTATCTATCTATCATCTTTCACCGTGACCATCATAGGTCTAGTCTTGAATACCTTCGCGTAGTGAGAGTACGAGAGGAGGGAAAGGGCGAAACCGTGGTCACAATCCCCGATAGATTAGATTGGTTTTCATGTTCAAAACGATTGCATGTTCTAGTATCGTAGACCCATGGGCGAGTGTCTCCTATGTTCAAAAGGGAGCTCCGGAACAAGTATGAGCATGAAGGCACATGGGAAGGTTTTTGGAGTATGATCACGGGAAGAGACCATCAACGAAAAAAATACTATCCGGAACCCATTATCCAAGTGTGTCACTTTTGTGCAAGTGGATTTTTGGGAGAACAAGAGAGACAAAGATAACCAACACGGAGTAGAATTGGCTTTACTCGGCTTTGATTGCCAAGTGGCCAATAGACCCCACTCACCTATGATCAACCGGTGGTGTTGTTAAGCAACATCGAGTTCGGAAGATATTGGTTCGGGGTGTTGCCTCTCCATATTGGCTATCTCTTTAAAACCGGGTATTACAAGGAACCCAAATCATCTCCTACCCGGGACTTCCCTAGGAATATATGAAGAAAGGAAAATATAAGAGTGAAGATGAGAGAGGAGGCTTCCAAGTGGCCTAGGTGAATTTTCCCCTTCCGGATTGAAGATTAAGACTTTTCTTGAGGGGAAGAAGATCGGTTAGAGGAAGGACTTCTTGTGCCGGCAAAGAAAAATAAAAGAGAAGGATCATAGGAGAAGGATCTTCCACGACCCAAGAAGGAGGTGCACAACAAAAATTATGTCCCATCATTGGGAGGAACCCCGGCGCCGCCGAGTTACTACGCTGGTGTACCAATGCAAGCATGGGGGAGTGGTGCAGCCATACCCCCACCATTTTTGCGGTGCCCAACGTAGCCTTTGAGGAGCCATTTGCACACCTTCCTCAACCACAACAAAATGTGGCCACCATTGGAGGATACGCTGCAAGGAACATGCAAATTATTGCAGCCATCCTAACCAATGCAAACCAAATGGGTGAAGGAAATGCAAACATTGCTTATGTGCTTGGACACCTTCACCTAGCACCGTCAGACAATTCATAGGAGGAGTGGTGCATTCCTATTACAAGTAAGGGTACAACAACCAAGACTATTAATATCAACCACCGGCGGAAGATTAGAGAGAGGAGAAGCTTTAGTTATCTTTCCTTTACCCCCTTTTCTTTAATTTTCAGCTTGGATGTGCCTATGTATGCGTAGTATTTTCAGTTTTTATTTAAATTTCAGCAAGTGTGTTAGTTTAATTTTTTCAGCATGTATCTTAGTGTTTATTTTCATCATGAATAATGTCACCACCAAGTTTTTACCTTTGGTAAAGTTACAAAGTTTGTGCCATGATGATATATGATTATAATTGCCGCTTTGTTTATCTTTGTAATTGATTTATGCATGTTTGAACTAGTGCTCTCTTAAAAATACAAATCTGAAATTATCTAAATGCTAGCTCAATCTTCAGCGGAGGTTATGATTAAAATAAAGACCCATAGTGTTTTATGTGCTCTCAAGTTATGAATAGATTAAAGATGTCTTTTATGCTCAAAAATATTGCTAACCTTGTCATAAATATCACTTGTGTGTTGCTCAACCTATCCAGAGCCTTATATATATTTGAGTGCATAAACTTTAGTGTACAAGATTTATTTTTGAGTGAGTTATTGCAGGCCATGATTTCTCTGGCCCGAGACTAAGAAGCTGGTCATTCCGTTTTTGCGTATCTATCTTTTTGCTAGCCTTTTATCCGTGCATTGTGTATCCCCGCATTGGAGATCTCACAAATCTCGCCGGATATCCACCCTTAAAACCAAATATCATCTTTTGTGATTACCTCCTTGACCACAACCTATCATTGAGAATGGATCATCAATTCAAGGAAGATCGCAAGACGGTGCCGACATTGAAGATTTCAAGTATCTCTCCAAGGAAAAATACCCCGGTACCTACCTTATTTTTCGCCTCTTTGCTCGAGACGAGCAACGTCTAAGCATGGGGGAGGAGGTAGGTACGGTGCAGTTTTAGAGTTCAAAGGGGAGTATTTTAAAAAAAAATGATGAATGAAAAAAAAAATTCGGCGATATACGTGACTTCCAAGGTGAAGGTCTCACAAGAAGAAAGAAATATATATATATATATATATAATGAATGAAAGAAAGAAAGAAAAGAATAAGAAATATGAGAAAGAGAAAAAAATATATGCGTAAAGTGAACTCCCCGGTTCTCTAAGAGTGCATTCAAGGCTTCAAGTTAAAAAGATCCATTCTCATTTTCCAACCATGTGCAATCCGATAACGAGGACTTCCTTTGTGCCTCGGGATCACTCTTTGCCATTTGCACATGTCCACTCATCTAAAAGTGTGTGTATTTTTCTCTTTCCCCTCCTTGACTTAACATTATTTTCCAATGACCTTTTTGACGAGTCTTGGTAAGACCATGAGAAGCTTGTCTTGTTTTGACAACACCTCATTTATAAAATCTTGTTAGGACTAAACTTTCCCAAAGCTCCATATAAAGCCTACCACACATATATGTTATGAGAGGGAAAGGAGTAGAATATATAGGCTTGAGAGACAAGTGAGATGAGAGTTCATGAGCAATATACAAGATGATTGAAATTTGTGAACTTGGTTTAGTTTTTCTTTATCTCGTTCTTTATTTCAAAAATTCTGAGGTCTATTTAAACTTTGTGAGCATGTTAATACTTGTGGGATAAGCTTAATAAGAATCTACCCTCCGTAGAGGTGAAGGCTAGTACATTATGGAACTTTAACGAATTAAACTTTTGAGAGCATTATGTTTTTTTTTCATGTATGATCAAGTGCAAGGTTTAAACATTGTTTGGCAATGATGATATCCATCGAAGGCTTACTCGAGGACGAGCAAGGTTTAAGCATGGGGGAGATGTTGACGGTGAAAATCCGTCAACCTAGCCATGAGTTTACCTTCGGTGTTGGCATAACTTTTGTATCTTATTCATTGGTACTAACCCCCGTGGTATAACAAGTTCACTTGTGCATGTCGGTTTTGGAGTTATGTGTTTACGCAGGGTTTTAACGTTGAAAGCAAGACTTCCGGGATAAGTTCATTAAGCACCTCATGACAAGACCTTGAAGCCCGATACAAGTCAAGCAATGAAGTGAACATGACTCCAAGAGCCCAAGGACCAAGCCCGAGAAGATGATAAACTCCGAGGACTGAACCAGAAAAGTGTTGAATCTTGCAAGACAAGGAATTGAGTCCAATTCGGAGAGAAACCGACGTCAAGGGCCCACATGCAAAAGGGGAGAACATCTAGAAGACGTGGGAAGCAACACGGCGAAGCAGGCCGCGGGATGGGCCGAATTGGGCCCGGGCCGGCCGGCCCGAGCCGGCCGGCCCAGGCCGGCCGGCCCAGCCCAATTCGGGGCCCAATCGGCCTCTCCTTTGACCTAATTGCTTCTCGGGCTATAAATAGCCCCCCGACCGAGAGCCACGCGAACGGAAGTCGTAATCCGCCGCCGAGGAGCGAGAGAAGCTTGAGGGACACCAACTTGGAGATGAGGGTCGTGCTAGTTGTCTAGGGTTTCCCCGGCCGACGTGGGAACCTTGCATGGAAGACCACGTCGGAGCTCGGAGCGAGGATCAAGATCGAGGGAGGGCCCCGGTGGTAATCTTGTTCATGTAATCATTCATGGTGAAGTTTGTAAGTGAATCCGATTTCTAGCGATTAAGTGCCTTCTCGATGATTTTGATTTCTTCTTGGTTTTGCTTCTTCTACGATCTAGTCTATAGCTAGATTACTTAGGGTGCTCTTGTAGCCGCGGTGGCTAGAGGAGCATACCGGACCGGCCAAGTGATTTCAACTTGTTCTATCGAACTCGCCCTAAGCTCCCCGCATGAATAGGGATACGTTGTGACAGAACGGGGGTCTCGAAAGGCGGATGTTTTCGGAGTCGGATGGGAAGGCCACGATTTAAAGATGCTTTTAATGAGATTCGCTTTACTATCTTCATCTATCTTGTTTGGAGCTACAACATAAGCATGATCTAGATTCTCTAGATTGGTTATCTCTTGCTTTCTCTTGCTACCTCTTTAGTAGATTAGATTAGATTCGTTTTCTTTATGAGTTAGTAAATTAGATGCAACTTACCTTCATAAGATAGCTTACCTTGCTTTACTAGATTGAATCCTTGCGTTGCACATTGTTCCACGGATTCGATACCTTGGGTTCACCACTCGAGGGAAGAAGGGTCCCTTGACTACGACGGGAGACTTGTCCGCTTGCAAGTCACAAACGAACTTTGATACAACTATTAACCGTCAACAGGTAGATGCAGGTTTTTGGGTTGGTTTGGAGCTAATCATCCGGTGGATTAGATTTCAAATCAATCTGATAGATTTATCTCGCTTGGTAATGCTCGTTCCTTCTTCATGGACCCCGAATCGGCTGTTCAGCCGTATTCGGTTATGTTTCTCATGAGTAAAACACGTGCGTAACTTATGCTTTAAATAATGTATGCTTTTAACTTTCCATATTTAGATTGTATCATGCGGTGGATAGATCTATTTGTGGAAAGTGGTACGATCTCCACGCAAGTTGTATCATGCGGTGGATAGATTTGCTTGGTGTCATACCCGACGGGTTTTAAAGTATCTAGACATGCGGTAGACTAGTGCTTTGGATCTATGCATGCTTGTTTATTACATATTTATGCCCGCGTTTTACTTTATTTATTATTTAATGTTGATCACCACGGGAATCGGTCACAATCTTGCGCACGTGCATCTTTGTTCAAACAAAGACCGATCGCCGTCATGCTTGCGTCATCCATTCGGCTATGTTACCTTTTCCTTTTTAAAGCTCCCGAATGGTTTCAGTTTGCTGGCAGATAGCTTTCTATAGCTATATGTCATCCTATTTGGCTTTATAGCCGTAAATATGGAACTGTCTGGTACCACCCAGCAAGTTCCAAGTTTTGGTATTTAACTACTTTGTCTTTTGTTAATTTTCAGGGAAAATTGACTGGCACGTCTTGTGATTCTTTGCATGTGTGAAGCCAGCTTGTTCGGCTTGCTGTGTGCTTGGCGCTAGGTGCACATTTTGCGTCAACACACTTTTTGGCACGCCCAGTGGGACCACAGCCGAAAATCAAGATGCCTGACATCAGGGATATCATGGATGTCAACATTGAAGACCTCTCTCCTGAACAACGGCAGCAGCTCCAAGACGCCGTGGACCAGTTCCAACAGAAGTGTTTGTTGTCCTTCAAGAAGAACAGGAGTGGCGTCCCGTACTTGAAAAATGAGATGCCCAGGGTATTGTTGCTGGGGGAGAGCGACGCCACAACCCAGCAGGAGAGGGAGGAATGCATGCAAGCGTTCCGAGATACTGCGGACCACGACTTGAGCAGGCACCACAGAGCTTTCCTTGGTGCGTTCAAACAAATGATGGTGTCTGTCTTCGGTCCAGGCATGGAGCAGGCAATTAGCAAGACACCCATTCAAGGAGGCACCGTGGAGTTGGGCGAATCCAGTTCTCAGCCGCCATTGCAGGCCGGCCCCGCCCCGGCCTCCTCCTCAGAGCGCTGGGAGCCAAGCTTTCCAGCCTCCTCCACAAGGTGCTGGGGGTCGCCCGGCTTCGGCCCCCCCTCCCGCAGGGCGCGGGAGAGGGCGACCGGTCCGGCCACCACTACGGGGAAGCACGGGTCAACTCCGTGCAACCGAGGACTAGGAGCGTCCCGGTGGTCGATGGATGACCGCTCCTCGGTGATGAGTGATTGACAACGGGTGTTGGACCGACTCTTGGCTTAGTGCGCGGGTGTAGGCCGCGGCCTAGTTCGTGCTTTTGCGAGGTGAAGAACGGGCGCGAAAGGTCTTCAGCCTTGAGGGGCCTCCGGGAGATGGAGAGACAAGTAGGCTCGGTTCGAGGAACCCGGTGGACGACCGGAGCGGGTGCGGGTCACATGGTGGCGACACAAGCAAGACGAAGTCACGGACAATCGAGCCGGTGCACGGTGGCGGTCAAGTCAAGTGGTTTGGCGGGAGGCCGGACCGAGCACGCGGGGTTTGGTGGTTTGCCCACAAAACCACCGGCGGACGGTTTCTTGGTTTGGGCCTCAAAACCAAGTCCGAGGGCCCAACACGATGGAGACGGGATCCGGGCGTGTCGGGAAGCTTCGAGGCGGAGGACACGCGGCGGGATCGCATGGCTTGCGTCGGGAGGACGCGGGGTGCGGCAAAGGCGTGGCCGTCCGATGGCAAGACCCACAAACATTACCTAAATGCCCCTGTGTGGGTTGTATCGCCAGTAGTTAAGCTAGGGGTAGTCGAGTCATTTACCACTCCGGCGGAACCCGATATATAAGCCATAAGGGTGTGTGAGTGGCTCTCTCTCTCTCCGCGACTTAGGGTTTCATTTCCTCCCTCCCATTTCTCATTTTCGTAGCTATTTTTCTTCCATTTTCTCTAGGCTAGCATGAGAGCTTCATGAGAGATTTGTTGAGAGGGATGGATGCTAGGGCGGCATGCTAGACCTTGTGAATCTTTCCTGGTTTGTATAGAAGATTCGGAGTTGTGTTTCTCGTGGTCTTTTGTGCTTGTTTTCGTGCCTTTGTTCCCGGTGTGATTCCGCGGATTTGAGTGGGTTTCTCCCCGGATTTCTTTGAGGGAAACATGGATAGATGTCTCGTGCATCTTTGTGATTGATCTTGTGCCCTCAAATGCCGGGAAACCACTTGGATTCGAAGTTTTTCGTTCGGTGCTCTAGTTTTTGGTGGTGCTCAAAGGATTCGCGATTCCCGGTGATTTAGGGAGTTAGGAGGCAAGATTTTTGGGCTATAGCATCCTTGTGTGACGCTTTTCAAGTCCCCAAACCCTTGTCTCCATAGCTTCAACCGTTTGGGAAATCCGATGATGATTTGGGGGAGTTGACCTTCGAGGTCGACGCGGTTCTCGGTCCGTGCGGCGCGGACGGTCCGCGGGGTGGTCGCGGACGGTCCGCGGGTGGCGTGTTCGTCGTGTTCTTGCGCGTCCTTGCTTTCGATCCGGTTTGGCTTTTGGTTTTTGTTGCAGCTGGTTTGCGGACGGTCCGAGCTTGAGTAGCGGACGGTCCGTGACCCACGCGGACGGTCCGCCCGGCCTTGGCGGACGGTCCGTTTTCTCGGGCCGCTTCTGTTGGTTCTGTGTGCTTTAACGGACGGTCCGCGGCATAGGGCCGGACAGTCCCCCAGGTTGGCGCGGACGGTCCGCGGCATCAGGCCGGACGGTCCGCGAGGCCAGTGCGGACGGTCCGCCTGTGACAACCCGCCCAGGAAAGTACCGTACTATCGCCTAAGACCGATCCACTTTGGTCGTTAAGCAATAAGAAAGTACCATCTTGTCGTAAGTCACCGGGTTAACGCCCGGTAAATCACTTGAACAGCAACAAGGATCGAATATATGCATTAAAACTCACTCGAAGGCGAGTCCAGAGATACAACAACATTCAAAATCCAAATTCTTACCCCGAAGGGTTTAATTATTACAAACCATAGTTTTGGTCATGACGAAATACTTTAGAGTTTTGAAAAGCTGCGGAAATAACTAGCGGAAGCAAAGTCACCACGGGAGGCCATCCATGATGCTTCAGTAGTCGTCCTCCACCCACTCCAGCTCCCAGCCGGGCGGGATCTCACCGGGCCACACATTACTGAAGGCATTACCTGGATCAACACATTATAGCAAGGCTGAGTATACTAATACTCAGCAAGACTTACCCGTCGGTGATATCTACTTCACCCAATCTAGACCATGAAAGGCTTTTTTGGCTATCTTGGGTTGCTTTTGCTAAAAAGTAACAAAGAGTAGGTCCTTATTTTCAAGATTTTAGCACAAGTTCTAGTGGTTTAATCCTTACTACATTAGCCAACTAGTACAAACAAAGTTGTACAATACAATTAATCAAACATCATCTTCATCAACTTCCATCATTAGGGATCACATGACTAGTGGAGTAAGTAGTCTCGGGTAACGGTGAGAGGCCGACAATCGATTGATTTAAACCTTGCAAGGTAGACCCAAACACACGGTCGGCTGCCCCCGCGAGGACAACTCCCCGGCCGTCCCCATAAATCCTCGGGTTGGGATCGAATCTTACGGTCTTTGGTGCAAGCTATCCGCATACCCCGCGAGATACCCGGAGTCACCATACACCACCGGTAGCTAGCCGTGAGAGCGAATCCCAAGAGTAGTAATAGTAAGATCCCTCGCCGCCTCATTATGGTACTAGGCTTCCGGTCCCATACCCGGCATATGCTTGGTACGTTCAAAAACTTAACCCACATAACCACCGGACCGGAGCCCGCATCCCATGCTCTTACCACGTGAGCAATCCATTTGAGGATACGAGTATGATTCCTATCTAGGAACCTATTCTCGCGAGTGAGGTCATCACCCGACTTGTAACGGTCCTATAGCTTAGCAACCTATCGACCTATCATACTAGTAGGGACCAAAGGTACCTATGGATCATGCATCTAGGGTTTCATTCAACTCCTGTACGTAAATGCACAATCATTCATAGATAATTGAATAAAGAACTTTAAAACTGGGTTAGATGCACCGGAGCTTGCCTTCGTCGACTAAGTTAGCTTGGGCACCCTCGGTGTCGAGTCCGTCCACGTCATCCGCAGAACCTTCCGCTCCGCCTTCCTCGGCTTCCGGGACAAGGGAGTAATCTCCGTCCGGAAGATCTACACGGAATGCAATGCACTTTAGGTGATGTGATAGTTTGTTGTCTTATCCAACTCTAGTTGGTCATATTCACCTTAACAAGCATCTATCTAAGGTTTCCCTTTTAGGAAGGTTATTGGTTGTACATGGGTCACTCTTTTATTCCACATTTGAATAAGGGTTTTTATTAAGCTTATCATTTCATGTGAGAGCTTCATTTCATTTTATTCTTACCAACATGGTGTAATTAACATTTTTATTATGAAGTAATTTCTTATCAGTGATGATAATTAATTATCTTTTAATTATATTAAATGATGTTTTCAAAAAAAAGGAAAAGATTTAATTAAGGATTTTCTTTTATTAATTTCCCTTTAATATTAAAAGGGCATTTAAGCCATTTATTAATCAATTAAATTACCAAAAATTAAATGAGTGTTTCTTAAGCCTACTAGCACCTATCCTGGTCCATTGGATCCACATGTAAGTGTTGGATGCTAGGAAATTAAATATTATTGAAAATAACAAAGGCTAGCTAGTGATTCAACTTAATTGCATATAAAAATATATAAGCCTCAAAATGATCCAAACTTTCTTGTGCATATTCTCTGATCCTAAACAAGCCTAAAAAGCCAGCATGTTCACATGGAACCTCTACTGAACTTGGTTTATTAATTTACAAAGGAAAACATGCTTAACTCAATAATAATTATTTATGTTAATCCTAAATTCATGATTAATTCACAAGATGTGCCTTTTGACATCATAAGACAGTGTGCACAAGTCGGGCTCAAGAACATGAATATATTTAACATGACAAATCATTTATGCAGTTCTGTCAGAGATAGAAAAACATTTTTATAAAAAGATTTACATGATAACATTGTGCAATTTTTGGCACAGCATCTAGTCACATCCTAACTCACAACATATCCAAAACTTGGCTACAGAAAAGCTATACATTTCAAGTTATGACAGATCCAAGTATAACACATTTGTAATTTTCCTGCCAAAACTATTTTGAATCTAGCCATAAGTGTACCACACAGAGGTGGGGTTTAACATCCTGAAACCTACAAAATTAGTTTGGGAATTTTCTGATTCTTCTGTGAATTTCTAGGAATTTCCTAAGACCTTGGACTGATCTGCAACAAAACTAAGTTAAAGTTCCTTGCAAATAGGCCCTTGGATTCACATCCATGCCCTCGGCGGCGGCGGGAGGGCTCGCCGGCGGCGATGTGGGGCAGGGCCAGAGCAACACACGGCACAGGGGTGCAATTGGCCTCACCCTGGGTTGATTGGCGGTGGTGGCGGGGTCGAGGCGAGCTCCGGCGAGGGCGCGCGGCGGCGGCCGGCGGCGGCACCCACGGCGGCGGCGGGGAAAAGCGGCAAGGAGGCGTGGGGCCGGGCAACAAGCGGGCCCTAGAGCTTCACTAGCACCTACCGGAGATATCGGGGTGGTTGGCCGGCGATGAGCACGGGCGGAGGAGCTCGGCACGAGCGGCGGCGGCGATGGCGGGGAGAGAGCACGCGGTGGCGCGCGCAGGGGCGCGAGGGGGGGGGGTTTAAGTAGGCGCGCGGGCACCGGTGACGAACGGGTGACGGCGCAAGATGCTTGCCGTGCTACGGCGTGTCGAGGCGCGCGCGTACGGCGGCGACACCGCCGACGGACCGGCGGTCCGCGGCGTGTGCGCGCGTACGGCGGCGCGGACGCCGGGCGCCTCGGGATGGAGCGAGCCGGGGGCGCGGGACCTCAAGATGGAGCGCCTTGGGCCGGGCGCGGCCTCGGGAGGCGCGGGCGCGGACGCCGGAGCAAGGCCGGCGGCGGGCGGCGCACGGGCGCGCGCGCGACGTCGCGGCGCGATGCGCTCTGGGTCTAGCAGTGACACTGGTGCTATGTTTGAGCCACTGTTTCCCCAAAATTTTGAATACAACTCGACCAAGCAATGAATACCAAAGTTGTAGATCTAAGTACCAGCTACAACTTTCACAAAGGCTGTATAGGGTTTAACTCTCTAGATTTGAATCTAAATGAATGCCAACCTTGAATGTCAGTGGGTTTCTGGCAACAGTAAAACCTGGCCTGCAAGGGGTTTTTCACAAATTTCCCTTCCAAATTTGCAATGCCACTCTACATGAAAGTTGTGTCCCTCAACAAGACCTACAACTTTCCCAAAGGTAGAATTTTAAGTGTTTAGGTGAATTTTGGAGAACGCGGCAAAATTCCGGCAGACACCTGTGGACACTAGATGGCAAGGGGGTTTGACCCACCCTTTGACCATGGGTTGGCCCCACAAGTGTTTTAACTATTCACTAGGGTCACTAGGGGTGTGTTAGGGAGTTTCCATGGGTGAGGGCCCAGGTTGACCTAGGGTTGACTATTTATCCGGCTAATCATGTCATTAGCGTTAGTGACGGTAATTAAAAACCTGGGGCGTCACAGCCTACCCCCCTTAAAAGGAATCTCGTCCCGAGATTCGACTTGACAACGAAGAGATGGGAAAAAGACTCACTGTTTCGGGATTGGAGGAAGCCCGGGTACTTGGTGTTAAGATAATCCTCCATCTCCCATGTGGCTTCTTCTTCCGTGTGATGGCTCCATTGGATCTTGTACATTCGCACGGTTTGCCTCCGGGTCTTTCGCTCTTTTTGATCTAGTACCTTTAAGGGATGCTCGACGAGCAAGAAATCCGGCTCGATCCAAGCATTAGCTTATGTGATGATCTCGTTCTCCGGAACAGGCATTCCCTTCTTCAACTGAGTTACATGGAAAACATTGTGAACCGCGGAAAACCGTTCTGGCAATTGGATACGGTAGGCCACGGGTCCACATACTTCTATGACTTCATAGGGTCCAATGTAGCGCGGGGCTAACTTTCCTTTGACTCCGAACCTTTGCACACCTTTGGTGGGGGATACTTTCAAATACACATGATCTCCCACTTCAAAGTGTCGAGGTGCGGTTCCCTTATCATGGTAACTCTTTTGTCTCATCTGGGCCATCTTCAAATTCTCTCTTATCACTTGTACCTTCTCTTCGGCCTCTTTAACTAACTCTGGTCCAAAGAGTGTTCTTTCTCCGGCCTCTAACTAATTCAGTGGGGTGCGGCATCTGCGTCCGTATAAAGCATCGAACGGTGCCATTTTCAAGCTGGCCTGATAGCTGTTATTGTAGGAGAACTCTTCCAAGGACAAGCACTTGTCCCAACTCTTGTCAAATTGCAAGATGCTTGCTCTCAACATGTCCTCTAGAATCTGGTTTATCCTCTCCGTCTGGCCATCTGTCTGGGGATGATAACTGGAACTTCGGAGTAACTGAGTCCCCAAACACTCATGCAACTGCTCCCAAAAACGGGCTACAAACTGAGTTCCTCTATCAGAGATTATAGTCTTTGGGATCCCATGCAGACGAACTACATGGTCCACGTACAACTCTGCATACTGTTGCACGGAGTAAGTGGTGTGCACGGCAATGAAGTGAGCAATCTTGGTGAGTCTATCCACGATTACCCAAATAGAATCTTTCTTCCTAGGGGTCAGGGGTAAACCCACAATAAAATCCATACTAATGTCATCCCATTTCCACATAGGTATCGACAGAGGTTGGAGTACTCCTGCCGATTTCAAATGACTTGCTTTCATCCGGTGGCAAGTATCGCACTCGACTACATACTTGGCTACATCCACCTTCATATTAGACCACCAAAAGTTCTGCTTTAGATCTTGGTACATCTTGGTACTACCGGGATGGATAGAGAACTTGGACTTGTGAGCTTCATCTAGAATGATTTTCTTGAGTTCCGGGTCAACGGGGACCACTAGACGTTTTCCAAACCAGACCACACCTTGGTGATCCTTCTGGAAACAAGTATACTTCGGGTCTCCTTCCACTAGTTTCTGCCTGATGGTGTGGATATCCGCATCATTGCGCTGGGCAGTGACAATCTTGTCATAAAGGCTTGACTCTGCCGTCAAGGCATAAAGAATTCCCTGCGGTACCACTTCTAGGTTGAGCCTCCTCATTTCTTCACACAAGGGTTCACTGACTGGCTCTAACTCTAGGTGGTTGCAATGATCCTTGCGGCTAAGGGCATCCGCAACAACGTTGGCTTTGCCGGGGTGATAGTGCACTTCTAGATCATAATCCTTGATCAACTCAAGCCATCTTCTCTGCCTCATGTTCAATTCTGACTGGGTGAAGATATATTTGAGGCTCTTGTGATCAGTGAAGATATTGCAATGATTGCCCATTAGATAATGTCTCCATATCTTGAGGGCATGAACAACGGCAGCTAACTCAAGATCATGAGTAGGATAGTTGAGCTCATGGGGTCGAAGGGCTCGTGAAGCATAGGCAATGACTCGGCCTTCTTGCATAAGGACACAGCCAAGACCGGTGCCTGATGCGTCACAGAAGACTTCAAATGGTTTGGAATTATCGGGTTGAGCTAGCACTGGGGCTGAAGTTAGATGTTGTCTGAGGGTGTGAAAAGCTTTCTCACATGCTTCACTCCACACGAATTTCACTCCCTTCTTGAGCAATTCGGTCATGGGTTTTGCGATTCTAGAGAAGTCAGGAATGAATCGACGGTAATATCCCGCCAATCCTAGGAAACTGCGGATTTGATGTACGGATTTGGGTGGTTTCCAATCCATTACCTCCTGAACTTTGCTAGGATCTACGGAGATACCATCGTGGGAAATGGTGTGCCCCAAGAATTTGACACTTTTCAACCAGAATTCGCATTTGGAGAATTTAGCATAAAGCTGATGATCTCGCAAACGCTGAAGGACAACTCGGAGATGGTTGGCGTGTTCTTCCTCACTCTTAGAATAGATGAGGATATCATCGATGAAGACTACGACAAGTTTATCGAGCTCCGTCATGAATACGGAGTTCATGAGGTACATGAAGTAGGCAGGTGCATTAGTGAGCCCGAAGGACATGACCAAAAACTCGTAAAGACCATAACGAGTGGAAAAAACGGTTTTAGGAATGTCGCACGGTCGAATCTTGATTTGGTGGTAGCCAGAACGAAGGTCGATCTTAGAGAAGACTTTGGCACCAGCCAATTGATCAAACAGAACATCAATTCGAGGAAGTGGGTATTTGTTTTTGATAGTGACTGCATTGAGCGGTCGATAATCTACGCACATTCTCAGGCTACCATTTTTCTTTTTGACAAAGAGAGCAGGGCAACCCCAAGAAGAAGAGCTTGGGCGAATGTAACCCTTATCTAACAATTCTTGGAGTTGGGTTTTTAGTTCAGCTAGCTCTTTGGGCGGCATGCGATAAGGTCTTTTGGAAATGGGTGCGGTACCGGGTTGGAGTTCGATCACAAACTCGACATCTCTGTCTGGTGGCATACCGTGCAACTCGTCGTGAAATACATCCGGTACTCACACACTACCGGAATCTCATCAAGGGAGGAGATAATGGTCGCATAGGCACAAGAGTCGGTACTGTCCCGGAAAGGCAGGTACAAGGTAGTGTGCCCGACCGTAGGAGAGTGGATCTCTACGACCCTATCGGATATATCTAGAACCACCTTATGTTGATTCATCCATTCCATACCCAAAATAACATCCATGCTTCCCAATTTGATGACTATCAGATTAGATTGATTGACCCGACTTCCTAGTCTTAGGGGAACTCCAAAAATTACTAACTGAGACGCGATGTTTCCACCGGGTGTGGTGATTTTATAAGTAGATTTGGTTGGTACCCCTCTTAGACCCAATTTGTCTAGTAGACTCTCATTTATGAAACTATGGGTGGCTCCCGAATCAAATAAGACCTTGACAGGAGTGTTATTGATAGAGAATGTACCCGTGAGTACTGGAGCTCCTGCGGGAATGTCTCTCATGGTGGTGAAGTTCAGCTTGCCCTGGCGCACTTGCACCATGGGTTTCTTGGCCGGAGTGGCAGGCTTGCTTCCCGTACTCTGGTTCTGCGGGTTTGGCTTGGTCTGCCTGGGCTTGGGACACTCATTAATATAGTGCCCTGGCTGGCCGCGCTTGTAGCAACGGCGATCTCCAACATCACGAGGGGGTGCATTAGGCTTTGGAGCCTCGCTGTTGGGCACGGCGGAACTGGAAGTTCCCGGCAGGTTTGCCCCGGAATGGCTTCATCGTCCGGCCCGCCTGAAGATTGGCCGGGATGGGCCCGGAGCTTCCTTCTTCACAAAACGAAACTTCTTGTTTGTTCCGCTGCCTGGGGTGAAACCGGACACTCTCTTGTTGTCCCCATGGGCTTTCTTCATAGCATCCTCTTGCGAGATAGCTTTATTCACGAGCTCATGGAAGTTTGCGGGCTCGAGCAGATTTAGGCGCTCATACAACTTGCCATCAAGCCCGTCGCGGAACCTCTCCATCTTCTTGGCATCAGTATCAACATGATGCCCACCGTACTGGCATAAGCTATTGAATTTCTGAGCATAGCGGTACACGGAGTCAGATCCTTGACGAAGGGCTAGCAGCTCCCTCATCTTCCTGTCCATCAGACCCTTGGGGGTGTGGTGACTCTTGAAAGCTTGATTGAATTCTTCCCAAGTCACGGCGTGATTTCACTGCATGGACTTGAAGTGACCCCACCACATCAAAGCCTCTCCTCGCAGTTGTAGGGCTGCGAAGTTCGCTTTGTTCTCCTTCGAGCAAGGCAGCACAAAGGCAGAGAATTTCGCCTCTATGGCCTTGACCCAAGCCTCAGCTTCCAGAGTGTCTTCTGCTTTCGCGAAAGTTGGCGGCTTCATGGCGATGAACTGGGCATACGTGGTGACCTGGTTAGGTCCCTCGTGGTTGGCCCCATGTGGCGGCCCTCGGTTCATCTGCTGGGCGATTTGCTGTTGTGTCTGCAGGATCTGGCGCATCACCTCGGTCTGGGTGGCCATGAAAGCCTCCGTCGGGTTCATGGGCGGAGGTGGCGGCAAGTCACCACTACCACTCGCTCCAAAACCGTTGGGAGAGCTGCGCGTGGTTCCCACCATCTGAAAAGTGAGCGTCATTAGTGAGATAACCCAAAGCTTACTTCCAAATGATGACAAGCACGATCATGCATTACCACATCTCATTAGTAATAATAATGAGTACAGCAACAAGCACAACATTCTATAGCCACCAAGATTCATAGAATCGTTTCTCTTAATATGGTTAGGGCGGTGATTGCTCAAATGCGCGGCTCCTAATCACTTCCGAACGATCATCGTCATTCTGAATACCAAAGAAGATGGTATACAAACGAGCAATTATATGCTGGCAACGAGTGACGTTCGTAAAGATGCTTTGTTTTACCAACATTCTTAGGAGATAACAATGCAATCTTCGACAAGCGTGATCATTCGCAACGAATTATCCAAGGATATGGCATTCAGCATAAGAAAATTCAATTTGAAAGACGATGAAATTCACTTAAAGCATACGAGCTTAAGCATTCTTATTACAACATGACAGAACAAGGTTCAACGTCATTACAACTCGATTTCGAAACATCAAGACAACACATGATACAATAGTTGCTTGGCACGAAGACGTGCTGTCAAGCCAACTACTCCAACATCTCGAAGACAACTTGATATGATCGACATCCTGCTGCTCCTCCTGTGTCGGCAACCTAGTTGCCCACTGAAGCACCACTGTACGAAGGTGACGCTGGGGGAGTCGGTAGCGGTGGTCCTGCCTGGCTCGTCTGCTCCAAACCGGACACGGCCCCGCTCGCTCCTCCGGTGTGCCCGCATCGGGGGCAGGCGGGCCGTAAGGCCACTATAGCCCGTAAGGCCGCCACCCGTACCTCGGCCTCCCCGCACGTGCTCCCGCATCTCAGCAATGTTCTCGCAGCGGGGTCGGCCTCTCTATCTCGTGTGCGTCGGCATCCTCCTCTAGTGCATGGTTCTCCGCCTCTAGGTCCACGATCCTCCGGGAGGCGGTCACCTCTCTCAAGCTCCAACCGGAACCTCCTAGCACGCACTCGTCGTTCTCCCCCGCTGCACCCGGGTAAGCGTGAAGTTCAGCTGCTGGTGTGCTGCTGAAAGCTGCTCCCAATCGCGCCTAGATGCCTCCAAGCGTTGTGCAATAATTGCTGCGGTGTTAAAACGCAGCCCCTGGAGTGTGAAAACCACGTTCAGACAACGGGCAAGTGTATGAGTAACATCCAACGGCCTTGCTAGGGTCAGTAGCTCCCGTAGATGGTCCATACGGTCCAACCAAGCTGGGTCGTGAGGACTCACAGCCGGAAACAGTCCAAACGGTGAAAGAGCTACCACAGTAGGGTTGTGGTCACAAAAGTCCGTCGCCACTCGAGGGCGGGCCGACTCCACGGACTCGTGCGTGATAAATCCCCGCAAATAAAACTCGGGTCAAACCGGTCGGCGTGATCCGGGTGCGGCGGCAGACAAGAACGATCACCCCGCAGCGGGGAACACCAAAGCGCTCAAACTCCTTCACCTCGTACGTCGGCGAGGTAAGGTAGCCTGCGGCACTGAGTGCTTCCCACGCCAAGCGCGGAAAACCCTCCCAGTGTAACCCGTTGGTACGGATCGTACCGTCAGCGTCGAACTGGTGGAACACGGGGAAATCCATCTGTACACAAAGGTAACCCATGTCAGATCTCAAAAGAGAACGGCATGACAATGGTGAAGTTCTGGCAGCTGTGAATAGCATTCATAACCAAAAATCCAGAAGCCTCAAAAATTTCCCCAAGTTTTCAATTTAACCTTTAATACCTTTAATTAAGCTTTTTAAGGTTGAGCACCGATCAAAGAAGCAGATGAAGGGTCCTTAACTTGGATGTGCCTAGGGAAAAGTGAACCAACCCAACGAACTAGGATTGAGACTTGCTATAACAAGGTAACTAGTTGAGGATCAATTGTTTTTAACAATTTGGTTTAATTAACCTAGCACATGGTAAACAAATTTTTCACAAAATTTCAGCAGCATGGCGGCTAGGTATGGAAGGTATTTTAGTTTATAAAAAGCACACACTAGCATAAACTTCCTTAGAGAACATATGGAATTTCGATTTTTGGGGTCCATTTTAGTAGTTTCGATTTTTAACATGCATGCAAGACGTCCTATTCGACCTCACATGGCAATCAAGCCAAAAATCAAAGTTAGTGCCGGTGGCAAGGCTTTTAATCGTCTCTCCCTATAATATCTAGTCGAGAGCTATACGGTACTCGCTTAACAACTAACGAAGCGCTGTTATGTACCTGCAGAAAACGAACCTTTCGTGCCAGCACGTCACGAAGGCGTCCACATACATTACCGTTCACTATAGAAACAGTATCCATGCGTTAAGCTGCTGCATGGACAGCGTCCAACCTCGGACACCCTCCGTTTGAATGGAGTGTATCCTTGCATCACATGAGCGACATGCGGAATGCACACGTATGAAACACGTGGCAACACACAACTCATAAACAGACGCGAAGATGGGATCCGTGGAATGGATCACTCCATCAATCCTCGCAATTCCCGTGATGCGGAACAGCACACGTATAAAACACGTGGCTCCTAGTTTGGTTGTGCATGAAAGTAAGTCCGACATAAAGTAATGTGTTGGGAGTTAGCAAAATAAACCATAAGTTAAATAAGCCACCTGAAAGAACCCAAAATTCCCTCTAGGGCCTCTCGGTCTAGTTTATCCTTAGCGGACCAACATATTTTGAAAAATCAGAAAATCTTGGCATATTTTATTCGAAAATCAGTGATTAAGGTTTATTAATTAATCTCTGGTGCATATAAGCTCTGATGCCAACTGTGACAACCCGCCCAGGAAAGTACCGTACTATCGCCTAAGACCGATCCACTTTGGTCGTTAAGCAATAATAAAGTACCATCCTGTCGTAAGTCGTCGGGTTAACGCCCGGTAAATCACTTGAACAGCAACAAGGATCGAATATATGCATTAAAACTCACTCGGAGGCGAGTCCAGAGATACAACAACATTCAAAATCCAAATTCTTACCCCGAAGGGTTTAATTATTACAAACCATAGTTTTGGTCATGACGAAATAGTTCAGAGTTTTGAAAAGCAGCGGAAATAACTAGCGGAAGCAAAGTCACCACGGGAGGCCATCCATGATGCTTCAGTAGTCGTCCTCCACCCACTCCAGCTCCCAGCCGGGCGGGATCTCACCGGCCACACATCACTGAAGGCATTACCTGGATCAACACATTATAGCAAGGCTGAGTATACTAATACTCAGCAAGACTTACCCGTCGGTGATATCTACTTCACCCAATCTAGACCATGAAAGGCTTTTTGGCTACTGGGTTGCTTTTGCTAAAAAGTAACAAAGAGTAGGTCCTTACTTTCAAGATTTTAGCACAAGTTCTAGTGGTTTAATCCTTACTACATTAGCCAACTAGTACAAACAAAGTTGTACAATACAATTAATCAAACATCATCTTCATCAACTTCCATCATTAGGGATCACATGACTAGTGGAGTAAGTAGTCTCGGGTAACGGTGAGAGGCCGACAATCGATTGATTTAAACCTTGCAAGGTAGACCCAAACACACGGTCGGCCGGCTGCCCCCCGCGAGGACAACTCCCCGGTCGTCCCCATAAATCCTCGGGTTGGGATCGAATCTTACAGTCTTTGGTGCAGGCTATCCGCATACCCCGCGAGATACCCGGAGTCACCATACACCACCGGTAGCTAGCCGTGAGAGCGAATCCCAAGAGTAGTAATAGTAAGATCCCTCGCCGCCTCATTATGGTACTAGGCTTACCGGTCCCATACCCGGCATATGCTTGGTACGTTCAAAAACTTAACCCACATAACCACTGGACCGGAGCCCAGATCCCATGCTCTTACCACGTGAGCAATCCATTTGAGGATACAGTATGATTCCTATCTAGGAACCTATTCTCGCGAGTGAGGTCATCACCCGACTTGTAACGGTCCTATAGCTTAGCAGCTATCGACCTATCATACTAGTAGGGACCAAAGGTACCTATGGATCATGCATCTAGGGTTTCATTCAACTCCTGTACGTAAATGCACAATCATTCATAGATAATTGAATAAAGAACTTTAAAACTGGGTTAGATGCACCGGAGCTTGCCTTCGTCGACTAAGTTAGCTTGGGCACCCTCGGTGTCGAGTCCGTCCACGTCTTTGCGAGAACCTTCCGCTCCGCCTTCCTCGGTTTCCGGGACAAGGGAGTAATCTCCGTCCGGAAGATCTACACGGAATGCAATGCACTTTAGGTGATGTGATAGTTTGTTGTCTTATCCAACTCTAGTTGGTCATATTCACCTTAACAAGCATCTATCTAAGGTTTCCCTTTTAGGAAGGTTATTGGTTGTACATGGGTCACTCTTTTATTCCACATTTGAATAAGGGTTTTTATTAAGCTTATCATTTCATGTGAGAGCTTCATTTCATTTTATTCTTACCAACATGGTGTAATTAACATTTTTATTATGAAGTAATTTCTTATCAGTGATGATAATTAATTATCTTTTAATTATATTAAATGATGTTTTCAAAAAAGGAAAAGATTTAATTAAGGATTTTCTTTTATTAATTTCCCTTTAATATTAAAAGGGCATTTAAGCCATTTATTAATCAATTAAATTACCAAAAATTAAATGAGTGTTTCTTAAGCCTACTAGCACCTATCCTGGTCCATTGGATCCACATGTAAGTGTTGGATGCTAGGAAATTAAATATTATTGAAAATAACAAAGGCTAGCTAGTGATTCAACTTAATTGCATATAAAAATATATAAGTCTCAAAATGATCCAAACTTTCTTGTACATGTTCTCTGATCCTAAACAAGCCTAAAAAGCCAGCCTGTTCACATGGAACCTCTACTGAACTTGGTTTATTAATTTACAAAGGAAAACATGCTTAAATCAAGAATAATTATTTCTGTTAATCCTAAATTCATGATTAAGTCACAAGATGTGCCTTTTGACATCACAAGACAGTGTGCACAAGTCGGGCTCAAGAACATGAATATATTTAACATGACAAATCATTTATGCAGTTCTGTCAGAGATAGAAAAACATTTTTATAAAAAGATTTACATGATAACTTTGTGCAATTTTTGGCACAGCATCTAGTCACATCCTAACTCACAACATATTCAAAACTTGTCTACAGAGAAGCTATACATTTCAAGTTATGACAGATCCAAGTATAACACATTTGTAATTTTCCTGCCAAAACTATTTTGAATCTAGCCATAAGTGTACCACACAGAGGTGGGGTTTAACATCCTGAAACCTACAAAATTAGTTTGGGAATTTTCTGATTTTTCTGTGAATTTCTAGGAATTTCCTAAGACCTTGGACTGATCTGCAACAAAACTAAGTTAAAGTTCCTTGCAAATAGGCCCTTGGATTCACATCCATGCCCTCGGCGGCGGCGGGAGGGCTCGCCGGCGGCGATGTGGGGCCGGGCCAGAGCAACACGCGGCACAGGGGTGCAATTGGCCTCACCCTGGGTTGATTGGCGGTGGTGGCGGGGTCGAGGCGAGCTCCCGGCGAGGGCGCGCGGCGGCGGCGGCGGCGGCACCCACGGCGGCGGCGGGGAAAAGCGGCAAGGAGGCGCGGGGCCGGGCAACAAGTGGGCCTGGAGCTTCACTAGCACCCCTCTTTGGAGCTATCGGGGTGGTTGGCCGGCGATGAGCACGGGCGGAGGAGCTCGGCCGAGGCGGCGGCGGCGATGGCGGGGACGGAGCACGCGGTGGCGCGCGGAGGGGCGCGAGGGGGGGGGGGCGTTTAAGTAGGCGCGCGGGCACCGGCGGCGAACGGGTGACGCGCGCAAGTTGCTTGTCGTGCTACGGCGCGTCGAGGCGCGCACGTACGGCGGCGACACCGCCGACGGACCGGCGGTCCGCGACGTGTGCGCGCGTACGGCGGCGCGGACGCCGGGCGCCCTCGGGATGGAGCGAGCCGGGGGCGCGGGACCTCGGGATGGAGCGCCTTGGGCCGGGCGCGGCCTCGGGAGGCGCGGACGCGGACGCCGGAGCAAGGCCGGCGGCGGGCGGCGACGGCGGCGCACGGGCGCGCGCGACGTCGCGGCGCGGCGTGCTGCGGGTCTAGCGGTGACACTGGTGCTATGTTTGAGCCACTGTTTCTCCAAAATTTTGAATACAACTCGACCAAGCAATGAATACCAAAGTTGTAGATCTAAATACCAGCTACAACTTTCACAAAGGCTGTATAGGGTTTAACTCTCTAGATTTGAATCTAAATTAATGCCAACCTTAAATGTCAGTGGGTTTCTGGCAACAGTAAAACCTGGCCTGCAAGGGGTTTTTCACAAATTTCCCTTCCAAATTTGCAATGCCACTCTACATGAAATTTGTGTCCCTCAACAAGACCTACAACTTTCCCAAAGGTAGAATTTTAAGTGTTTAGGTGAATTTTGGAGAACGCGGCAAAATTCCGGCAGACACACCGTGGACACTTTGGATGGCAAGGGGGTTTGACCCACCCTTTGACCATGGGTTGGCCCCACAAGTGTTTTAACTATTCACTAGGGTCACTCGGGGTGTGTTAGGGAGTTTCCATGGGTGAGGGCCCAGGTTGACCTAGGGTTGACTATTTGTCCGGCTAATCATGTCATTAGCGTTAGTGAGGCATTAAAAACACAGGGCGTCACGAGTTTGAATGGCCTTCGCGTAGGTTCGGGACTTTTGGGTTGTCCTAGAAGCTTCCCTTCATCTATTTAGTGAGGCACCCGCAAGTTGTCCAACTTGTGTCTCGAGCATCTTCATCATGTTGAGCACTTGATGATTGGAACTCCCGACCTCTTAGTCACTTTGCTATCGATGTTCTCCAACACCTTGTCTATGGTCTTGAACTTGGTATTGTGTCCTTGTTCATCTTAGCTTGCTCATCCATGAACTCCTTCAATTGTATACGACGGAACCGCGTTAGGAATAGATGAGCTTGCATTAGAGGTGGGGCCTACCTTGCCGTAAGCGGAAGTTCGGCAATTCTCCCTTCCTCATGTAGTCGAGCACTTTGGCTTCTCTGGACAATCTTTGCGAACATGGCCATACTCTCCACATTCTTCGCATGGACCTTGCTTCGGCGGCCTTCAAGTCTTGAGCCTCTTTCTTTTCCATCTCCATCTTCTCTGACCTCCTCATGAGCGAGTCGATCTTGCCTTCAATGCTTCTTCTTCTCCACTTGCAAGACTCCTTTGACATTCCCCGTGGGTTGATCACATGTAGGCACCGGATAGCGCACGTGTCATTATTCGACCTTCTTGAATAGCGTAGAAAGCTTAGTCGGTGCAAGTTCGATGATGGATCCTCCGCGCGATGCATCGATTGTCGTCCTTGACGCGCCATGGTGAGTCCTTGATAGAACTTTTTGCCGGGTCTTCGGGAACTTGTGATGTGGAACGCCGGTGTACTCGTTGGAGACGCTCGAATGCCTCCGAGATAGTTTTCGTAGGATATTGAACAAAGGTGGCAATCTTATTACGCAAGCTTTGAGTTTTACCGGTGAGTAGTATTCCTTCCATGAAAGCCTTCATCAACGTGTTCCAATTTTGCACCGTCTCTAGCCGGTTGAGAGTGGAACCGTTGCACGGCCTTCTCGAGAAGCGAAAATGGAAAAAGCCTTGCCCTCATTTGGTCTTGAGTCACCCCATCCATGTTGAAAGTCGAGCATAGTTGAATGAATGCTTGGAGGTGAAGGTTCGCGTCCTCTTTACCGGTGAAGGGTGAATGTTGCACCATGCGGATTGTTGAGGGTCTTGATCTTGAACGGTCTTAGATCTCCTTGACGTTCAAGATTGGTAGGTCGATGATTTACGAATTGCATAGCTCCCAAATCTTGCGTTCTTGCGGTGGTTGGTCACCCATCGGTGGAAGTCGATTTTCCCGAGGACTTTGAGGTGGTGAATTCTTCGGAGATTCCTGCGATCCTTTGTCTTCGGAGCTCGAATCTACAAAATCCGGCTTTTTAGCTTGATGTGCTTCGCGTCTCCTTAGCACAGCAAGTTTTTGGATCATCCACAAAATTATCGGGTTTGTTGGAGAGGTAGCCGTCCATCTCTGTTAGGGTTAGCAATAAACAAAGTATGCAAAACTAGAAAGTAAAAACAAATCTATAAAAACTAGGGACAGGCAAACTAAATTATATGTGTTTTGGGGATGAAATCAAAATTTGTCGATGCAAAAAAACAAAAGAAAAACGAAAATGCAAAACCAATAAAAATCAAATCTTGATCACTTGTTCCCAAGCAACGGTGGAAAAAGAGAGGGCTTGTTGACGGTTAATAATTATATCAAAGTTCGTTTGTGACTTGCAAGCGGACAAGTCTCCCATCGTGATCAAGGACACTTCTTCCCTCGAGTGGTGAACCCAAGGTATCGAATCGTGGAACAAATGTGTGTATGAAAACTTAATCTAAACAAACCAAGTAACTCCAATCTTCGATAAAAGAAACCCTAATGCATCTAAGTAAAAGACACGAAACTAATCTAATCTACTAAAGACCGGAGAAAACAAAGTAAGATTGGGTAGATAAACCGATCCAGAAGGATCGGGGCAAGCCTTTTGTTGAAGTTCCAAGCAAGAGAAGAAGTAGCAAATCGAATCTTAATAGAAGCCTCTTTAAATCGTGGTTTCCGTCCAAATCCGAAAACATCCGCCTTTCGGAACCCAGATTCTGTCTCAACGTATCCCTACTCATGCGGGGAGCTTAGGGCGAGTCAAAAGACAAGTTGAGATTCTTTCGGAAGATGCGGCGTGTACCTCTAGCCACGCGGCTACAAAAGAACACCCTATGTAATCTATCTCGAGGATAGAAATGGAATAAGCAAAGCTAGGTCGAAAAACGAAATCTTCGAGGAAACACTTGATCGCTAGGAAAAGATTCAACTTGATAATTCAACTATAACAATGATACATGCACAAGATCACCACCGGGATCCTTCCTTGATCTTGCTTCTAGCTCGGGGAACTCACGACGTGGTCTTGGGTGCAAGGTTCCCACGTCGGCTAGGGAGCCTAGTCAACTAGCTCGACCCTCTCCTCTCCCAGAGATGGTGTCCCTCTCTTCTCTGCTCCTCGGCGGCCGATGACGAATTGTATGATGCGTGGCTCTCGGTCGGGGGCTATAAATAACTAGATTCGGCGGCTAGGGCAAAGGAGGGGGCAAACGGGCCCCTAAAATGGGGTAGACCGGCGGGTGGAGCCGGCGGCCTTTGGGCCCATCCGGACTGACCCGAGGCCTCCTTTTCTCTACGTCGGTTCCCTTGCTTCCTAGATGTTTCCCCCTTACGCATGTAGGTCCATGTCGTCGGTTTCTCTCGAATTGGACACAACTCCTTGTCTTGCAAGATTCGGCACTTTTACGAGTCGGAGTCCTCGGGTACGTAGGTCTTCTCGGATCAAGTCCCTAGCTTCTTGGAGTTAAGTTTGCTTCATTGCACTTGTACGGGGCTTCAAGGTCTTGTCATGAGGTGCTTGATGAACTTATCCCGAAAGTCTTGCATTCAACACTAAAACCCTGCATAAACATTAAACTCCAAAACCGACATGCACACGTGAACTTGTTATACCACGGGGTTAGTACCAATGGATAGGAATAAAACTCATGCCAACACGAAGAGAAGGTAAACTCATGGCTAGGTTGACGGATTTTCCGCCGAGTCAACGACGGCGAAAACACCAAACCTCGAGTCTACGAGTCCAACAGGTCGGACGGTGAGCACCCCGATCGAATCGATTTTCTTTGGTGAGAGTTGGCAAGCGCCACTAAGTGGCCTCACACCGGTCGGGCCGGTGTAACACACCGGTCGGACGATCCAAGCCTAAAAGCACCCAAATCACCAAACGGGCCCTCTGAGCCTCCAAACAAACCCAAACTCAAAACAACGGCAACAGGACAACATCGAACACACCCGGACGTTCACACGAGCAAAAACCCGCCGGGGCTCGCACCGGTCGAGACCGGAGGTCAAAACCTGGGTCATCTGGGGTGCTGGGCGGCTCGGGATGAACGGCACCCACGGAGTCAACTCCCCCAAATCCAAACCTCGATCTCCCGAATCGCTCCCACACGGACTTGAACAAGACTTTGGGGATATGAGGAACACGTCATGAGGAGTCCACGCCAAGTTTAATCCCACAAAAACTCGTCCAAAGGGAGGACTCGAAGAAATCCCGCCAAGAACACCTCAAACCCTAGAACCGGAAAACCCCAAGAATTGAGCCCCTTTACTCACGGATTTGGGAGGGGAATCACGACGAAGAACCACGAAGGGTTCCCACAAATTTCCCCCATCAAATCCCCAAGAGAAAGGTCACCGAAATCAACCCAAAAGAAATCACCAAGAGAGGGCTCACGAAAATCACCACGAAGAACAACGAGAACAACACATCCAAAACCTTGAGGAACCACGCCGAATCATATATACATGCAACAAAGGTTCATACAAGGTCTAGCTTGCCGCCCGATCATCCAACCCTCTCACAAGATCTCACCATGACGCTCTCAAGCTAGTCCTATGGAAATCCTAAGGAAAATAGGAAGGAAATGAAAGCAAATGAACTAGGGTTTCAAGGCAGTGCCATCCTCTTACCTCTTGGGTTATATGGAGGCAACGAAAGTCTAAAATGCCCTTTCCTAATAACTAGGGATACAAGCCCCTCAAGGGCGGATTTGGAGGTCTTCATGTCTTCTCCATCGGACGGATGCCCGGCGACCGCACCCTGCGTAGCCTCGACGCAAGCCATGCGATCCGGACGCGTGTCCTCCGCTTCGAAGTCTCGGTGCCCGTCGTCGTACACGTCGGACGGGTGCTCCTCCGCGGTCGGACGGGGTCGGACCCCTTCGATCGGGCCGGTGCGGCCTTCTTGCAGCACGTCTTCGGTTCTTCGGTCTTGGCTTTGTGGATCAACCAAGGAACCCGGTGGTTTCGAACGAACCACGGAAACCACCGCGAACTCGGTGTAGCCTCAACCAATCTCCACTCATGACTCGGCTCCCACGCGATCTAGGCTCGACCTTGGTTTTGAGGCTCAACCAAGAAACCGTCACGACTGTCTTGATGTCCATGCCACCATGCGGCCCGCACTTGACCGTGGCCACGGGTCCCTCGAACGAAGCCTACTTGTCTTCTCACTTTTGGAGGCCTCACCATGGCTTGACCTTTCGCGCTTGTTCTTCACTGCACCAACACCGATCAAGCCGCAACTTTGCACACCGCAATACTTAGCCAAGAATCGATCCACAACGTTGTCAATCACTCATCACACAAGGAAGCGACCATCCTTAGGTCCTCGAACCACACATGGTCCTCAATCTCCCCCTTGATGAGTGCATTGATAACACCCACACGAAAGTAACAGAAGAAAAGAAAAAGAAAAGAGACGAACAAAAAGAAACTCCAACAAGCGATCGAAAGCGAAACAAAGGCAAAGAGCAAGATCACTTGAAGAAGACAAGTCTCGGACCCCTTAGGCAAGGGCAACGGCTCGGCACATCCGAGACAAAAACAAAGCTCAAGCAAAGAGCGCGAACCACCAAACCAAAGCTCAAACACCACAAAGAGCTCCCCCTGCACACATGCAAGCTCCCCCTGAACCAATGCACGCAAGCCGGTGGAAAACGGGGCAGGCGTTTGCAACAACTTCGGCTCACCGCCGGTCGGAGCGGTCATCATCACCAGTCGGACGGTGCCTAAAGATGTGCACAAGATCAGCACTCACAGGACCCGTGACCCCGACCGATCAGATCGGTGCACAACGGAGCTGAAATGGCTCGAAACCACACAGAAAACCTTCTAAATGCATCTGACCAAGCCATTTCAGAAACAAACTTCTCCCCCTTGTTGGCAATGCATGAATCAAGCCAAAAATGCAAAATTTTCAACCTAGAGCTTCTCAAATAGACAAAATTCAACAAAAAATGCTACACATGTCCAAATAAGCAAGTTAGATATTCTACAGCTTCGTATCGATCTCAACTACATGATCACCAAGTTTCACAACCATTGGACGAAGCTAAGATGGATTTGGAAATTTGCCGAAAAACTTGCCTCTCATGAGCAAAGTCCCAAACATGATCAAAGCATATCAAAATGGAAAAGCCACAAACTTCATGCTAGGACGACCATTCTAATCATAAGACCATCACAAACGCCCACAAGCACCTCATGTCATGTTAAAGCCACCGAGCCATGTGCCTACTTCTATGTATGAGACTTCTCATCGGTAGGCATCATGCAACGGTTTTTAACACCCAAAGCAAATTAAAATCAGCACATATGACATGGGAGCACATTTTCCAAGCATTTACATTTCATTTTTCGGATTCATATATGGTACATGAAATGTCTTTGCGGCTAAAGGAACATGCCCCTCCACAAGATGAAGCAAGAGGGCTAAACATTCATGATGGCAAATGAGCCTTTGGCACCATATGATCAATAAACTAGCTATCCAACCACAAATTATGCACTTAGCCAAGCCAGCAAAACATGGCAAGATCATATAAAAGCATTTACACATGAGAGAGCATACATGTGACATTTTCAAAAACATAGCTATCAACCATGGATTATTCATCAAGATCATCAAGAGCTAAGCCAAACTAACCATAGCATAACAAACAAGCTCACAAAGACATATATCTCATTCCATGGTGAACAATGTATATGAGAGAAGCTTCTCCTATCAATGCATATGATCTGAAAATGCATGCAATCTAAGATACAAGGATGCCTATACATCATGTTACATATGCCATGCCAAATGCGAAGTGCACAAAGGAAAGTTATACATATGCTACAAGGCTCCCATGACTCAAGAAATCAAACACACACCAAGTTCCCCCCGCAAACGAGTGAAAGTTGCTTGATCGAGGGGTTTTGGTGAAAATATCGGCTAGTTGGTCATGTGTGCCAGGTACATGGATAGTATCTTTCCTTTCTACTCTTGTCTCTCGGAAAATGATACCTCACTTATTTGTGCTTGGTTTTGGATTGGAGCCTTGGGTTCTTTGCAACGCTTATGGCCTTGGTGCTATCACATTAGTAGGTTATGGGTATACTCCTCACCAAAGTCACTCTTTCAATTGTATGAAATCCAAAGGAAGTGAGAGCAACAACTAGCAGCGGCAACATACTCGGCCTCGGTAGTGGATTGAGCAACACTCGATTGTTTGCGGGAAGACCAAGACACCAAAGAAGAACCCAAAAACTGACAAGTCCCAAAAGTGGACTTCCCTATCCAGCCGACACACGGCAAATCCGCATACGAAAAACCATGAAACGCCAAGAAGAGGACGCGAGGTACGAAGACGAAGTCGGGAGTGTGGCATAAGTACACGAAAATTTGCTTCAGCACCGCTGGCCGATGCGAAGTCCTCGGAGACGCTTGAAAACGAGCGCACGGACATACCGAGGAAGCTGGATGTCCGACCTCGTCGCCGTCAAGTAAAGGAGTGACCGATCATGCTCGTGCTCTATTACGGTCCACGTGTTCACCTTCCTCGTCCGCATCAAGAGGGGCTGTGGTCGTACTCATCGGCGTCGTCATAGCCTTCGACTCCTCCATCTTGAACTTCCGCACAATGTCCTTGGTGTACTTAGCTTGGTGCACAAATGTTCCTTCCTTTGATTGCTTGATTTGTAGCCCGGGCTTCCACAACTCGCCCATCATGCTCATCTCAAATTCCACTGCTCTATCCTCTGCAAACCTTGCAACAAGAGAGTTAGACGAGCCACCAAAGACAATATCATCCACGTACACCTGCACAATCGGGATATCTGCGCGGCCCTCGGCAAAGCAAGGTCTGATCGACCTTCCCCATCTCAAAACCTCTCTCAAACAACCCCTCAACTTTGCCATACCAAGCTCTGGCGCACAGCCAACCCATACGACACCTTCCTCAACTTGTACACCGGGTGGGGGTACTTCCCACTCTCAAACCCCGAGAGGTTGCCTCACATACACTTCTTCCTCCAACACCCCATTCCCGGAAGCCTCTTCACATCCATTTGGTGCAACTTGAACCCTTTAGCCACGGAAAAGGCTAGAAGGATACATATTGCCTCCAAATGGGCTACGGAAAGTTTATTAACACCAAAATTTGGTAAGGAGTATGACATGTGGGCCCGATTCAGAAAAAAGTCGAGTACATTTGGAAGGAAAGAAAGATATTTCTAGAGATTTTCGGCGGAAGAATCCGCGGTCGGCTATGCGCTCCGGTTCGGCAAAAGAACGGAGGAGCTGATTTTGCGGGATTGGACGGTGACGTGGCTCAAATCAGGAGAGACGAATGGATGGGCAGGCAATCGAGTTTAGTTAGGCAATGAATCCATTCGCAGTTGTAATCAGCAGGGTATAAATACGATCCCTGGATGTATGTAACAAACACGTTCATTCCTCAATACACACCGGCCTTACGCCAAACCCTAGAGTTCTTGTCGTGTCGTCGAGTTCTTCGAGAGGACCAATCGATCCGTCGACCTCCGTGAGTACCGGCAACCTTGTATCATGTCTAGTATCATGCGGTAGATTTAGATCTGATGCAAGTAGTCTTGTTACCATGCTTCGTGTCACGCGGTAGATTCAAGCTTGGTTCAAGAGGGTTTCGGTTAGATCATGAGCCATGCGGTAGGCCAAGATCGGCTTGAAGCTAGTTATCGGCTCTATTGGATTTTGGCAAGATCCGATAGATTCATTAAGTTACCCCGTGTTATCATGAGTTTTTGCTTTATGTTTTAATTCATGTAACACACCCTTGCCCAATCTAGATGGGTTTGGATCGGCTATATTTCTTCTAAGGTCCTTGTACGAGCAGGTTTCGTGTTTTGATGTGTGGATCTTGTGCTCTCCGATAGCCGAAACCGAATCGATCTAGGTTGTTACGTGTTGCGGGTTCAAGCTTGCCTTGTTAGTATAAATCTTGAAAGAGCCGGGTATCATGCGGTAGATGCAGGTTTTTGGGTTGCTTTGGAGCTAATCATCCGGTGGATTAGATTTCCAATTCGATTCGATAGATTTATTCACGTGGTAATGTTTGTTCCTTCTTCATGGACCCCTGGATCGGTTGTTCGGCCGTATTCGGTTGTATCTTCACGAGTAGATCACGCGCGTTATTTATGTTTTAAAAGACGTGTGCTTCTAGCTTTCCATATTTAGATTATATCATGCGGTGGATAGATCTATTTGTGGAAAGTGGTGCGTTTTTCATGCAAGTTGTATCATGCGGTGGATAGATTTGCTTGATATCGTGCCCGACGGATCTTAGAGTAATTAGACATGCGGTAGACTAATGCTTTGGATTTATGCATGCTTATTTTAATACATGATCATGTCCGTGCTTTACTTTATTTGTTTAATGTTAATCTTCATGAAGATCGGTCATAACTTTGCACATGCATCCATGTTTATCCAAAGACCGTTCGTTATCATGCTTACGTCACCCATTCGGCAATGTTCTTTTTCCCTGTGCGGTTACCCGAATGGTCGTGGTTCTTTGACAGATAGCTTTGCGTAGCTATATGTCATCTTGCTTGGCTCTTTAGCCGTAAATATGGAACTCGTTCGGTACTACCCGCAAGTTCCAAGTTTTGGTATTTAACCTGTCTTATCTTTTGTTAATTTTCGGGAAAAATTGAGCGGCACGTCACTCTCTCTCTCTGCGCGTGCGAAGCCAGCTTTTCGGCTTGCTGTGTGATTGGCGCTGAGTGCACTTTTTGCGTCAACACACTTTTTGGCACGCCCAGTGGGACCAACAGCCGGATTGGTTCAGGATGCCTGAGGTCACAGACCTCCTGGATGTCAACATCGAAGAGCTTTCTCCAGAGCAGCATCAGCAGCTCCTAGACGCCGTGAATCAGTTTCAGCAAAAGTGTCTCATGTCATTTAAGAAGAATCGAAGTGGTGTACCGTATCTGAAGAGTGGCCTGCCCAGAGTGCTGTTGCCGGGAGAGACCGACGCCACAACCCAACAAGAAAAGGAGGAATGCGCGCGGATCTTCCAGGAGTCGGTAGACAACATGCTCACCAAGCACAACCAAGCTTTCCTCGGGTCGCTCCAGCAGATGATGGTGGCCCTCTTTGGCCCGGGCGCAGGGCAGGCGTTCGGAAAGGCATACGCCGGAAAGAGCACCGTGGAGATGGGCGAATCAAGCTCTCAGCCGCCGCTACGAAGCCAGGTGCAGCAGCCTCCTCCTCAGAGCTCCGGGAGCCAAACGTTCCAACCCCCCTCCACGGGCGGCGGGGGCGGCCAGTTCAGCCTCCGTTGCAAGCTTCAGGAGGTCAACCAATCTCGCCGCCACCACGGAGCGGCACGGGTCGGCCCGTGCAACGGCCGAATCCGTCAGCGGCCTACGTACGGAGACCTAGCGTTCGGCTCACCCGGGGCCCCACTCTGACCCCGGTCGAAGAATAGCTCCGTCGACCAGCGGCTCCCGGAAGAATTTGTACGGCGGTGGTTATCATGAAGTGGGAAATTACGGGGCGTTCGACGCCTTCCCGCACCCAGGATACGCGCCAGCTGCAGGCGCGCAAGAAGATGATGCCCTAGCGCGCAAGATGGCCGAATTGATGCGACCGGTTCGGCCTCAAGCCAAAGATGCAGGGCCCCACTTATAGGCCGCCATTCCCAGAGTGGTACTATAACGTGCTCCTGCCGCCGAGGGTGAAGGCGCCGACGGAATTCACGAAGTTCTCTCGGGCGAGGACGAGACAAGCACGGTCGAGCACATCGCCGGGTACCTCATGCGGCTTGGGGAATGCTCGGCCGAGGAGGCGTTCGAGGTTCGCTACTTCCCCGCTTCGGCCGACGGGCCGGCTTTTCGGTGGTTCTCATCCCCGCCGCCCGAATCGGTGGCCGGATGGAAGGATTTGGAGCGTAAATTCCACGCTCATTACTTCGAGCGGCGGTTCGAGAAAAAGGCCGATTGATCTCGCCACCCCGAAGCAAAGGCACGGCGAAACACCGTTGGAGTTCCTTAGAAGATTCAGGGAAGTCAAGGGCATGTGCTTCTCGGCGAACTTGCCGGACGATCGGCCTGGCCGATATGGCCGTCGCCGGGATGTTACGGCCGTGCGCGAGAAGCTATTTGGGATGGAGTTCGAGAACCTGGGCCAGCTGTCGCAAAAGTTATCCCCGATGAGCAATCAGGCCTATGGCCTCAAGAAGGACCCCAAGTTTGGCAAGCGACACGACGTCGGCCGACATCTACAATCAATTCTTGGACAAAGCCGATTTGTTCGAGGATTCCGACGACGAATTGGAGATAGCCGCACGCAGAAATCTGTGGGGTAAAGAGCCTCTAACAATGAATCAGCGTTGGGTCGGGCGGACCAAAGGGACTTACGACTTCGACATCACAAAAGCTGATAAGTTGTTCGAGCTCTTGGTAAAAGAAGGCCGAAAAGGCCGCCCGAGGGGCATTCTATGCTTCGGCCTGATGGAGTTAAAGCGAAGCGTTACTGCGGCTTCCATGATAGGGACTCGCACTCCATCAACGATTGCAGGGTCTTCAGGATGAGGATCCAGAAGGCTATCCAGGAAGGACACCTCAAGTTCGATAACAAGATGAAGCTGGATGGCCACCCCTTTCCTCAAAACATGCTCGGCTTTTCTGTCAACGCGATAACAGCCGAAGAGAAGGGGAAGGTCAAGGTCCTAACCTCAGCCAGGTCCAAGCAAGCTGGATCAGTGGACCCAGAGCGCCAGGTGATCCTGGAGCAAGTACAGGGGACGCCCCCGCGTTCTCAAGAGCCACATCGAGATCGGGGAATCGTCCGAGCCTAAACCCAAGGTGACGTCACGCATTCTCCTTAACAAATGGCGCGCCGGATGGAGAAGGAGCGCTACCGAAGCGTCGTCACGAAGAGGAGCGGCGCCGCCGGGCCGAAGAGGAAGCGCGCAGAAGGGACCGAGAACAATACACGCGCGAGCAGGAGCGCGCCCACTGGGGATGCGCCTTCTTCGAGCACCGCCTGGAACGAGAGCCTGAAGCTGCCCACATTGAAGAACTGTCCCGAATGCAGCGACAGATATGTTGAGTACGAGGCGAGAAAGCGCAATCGCCGATCCGTCCACGAGAGACTTGGAAGGATCCACCCAAATGGGGATCGGCGGCAAAAAATTGAGGTTATAGATCACCCCAGGAAGCGCCAAGCTGATCTCAGGTGGGCTGATCAGGAAGAAGACGAGGATGGCTACGTCTGGCAGAAGGGGCAGTGGTGCCCACCCGGTCTACGCAAGAGCCAGAAGAGGCGGGTCCAACGCTTGAGGAACCGCGAGATGAAACAAGCCGGGATCCAGACAAGGCAGAAGTGGCGCCCCAAGGATCAGCCAGGAAGGATCGAAGCGTTCGGCCCCTACATGCATGGTATACTTCCTGCCGAACGAGTTCATGGCTCCTGCTAACCAGGTTATGCAGGAGGAAGTTTCCTTCGACGATGAGCACACCGAGGAGATGATGGCACAACTAGTGCTCGCCAAGCAGGCCGTCTTCGACAAGCCGGCCAAGAATCGCCACATGAGGCCACTGTACTTGAGGGGGTACGTCAATGGCAAACCATTGACCAAGATGTTCGTCGACGGTGGAGCGGCGGTCAACGTGATGCCATACACCACCTTCAGGAAGCTTGGCATGGGTCCAAGTGATCTGACACCGACAAGCATCATCCTGAACGACTTCGCCGGGAACCCCTCAGACACCAAAGGATGCGCTCACGTGGACTTGATGATCGGGTCCAAGACGCTGCTCACCACCTTCTTCGTCATCGAAGGGAAGGGAGCCTACAGCCTGCTGCTTGGGCGGGACTGGATCCACGCCAAGCTTCTGCGTCCCATCCACTATGCATCAACGGTGATCCGGTGGGTGGACGATGAGATCGAGGTCGTCCGGGCGGATGACTCCGTAAGCATGGCTAACATGGAACCAGCCTTCTGGGAGTACCAAGGCATCGATTGCTTCTCAGGGAAGGACTGGGGAGAAGGTCTGTTGAACTCGTCGGCGGTGACCAACGGCCGATTCAAGCGACGGCTCTTACGGTAATTTTTAATGGAGAACCCCGTGGATGGCAGCGATGGCAAGTTAGGACGAGGATTTATGTCGGCCGATAAGGCTGGAAGAAGTTGACATTGGGAACGGTGATAAACCAAGGCCGACGTTCATCAGTGCAAATTTGCAAACAGACTTCAGGGGGAACTTAATTGAGCTTCTCAGAGAATTTAAAGATTGCTTCGCTTGGGATTACTCGGAGATGCCTGGATTGGATCGATCCATCGTCGAGCACCGGTTGCCAATCAAGCCTGGTTTCAAGCCATATAAGCAACCGCCCCGGAAAATCTACAAGGATGAAGTATTGGCCGATGTGAAGAAAGAAATCGAGAGATTACTTGACGCAAACTTCGTTCGGCCATGCAGATATGCGGAGTGGATTTCCAACATCGTCCCCGTGTATAAGAAGAATGGGAAAATGAGAGTTTGCATAGACTTCGGGGACTCGAACCGAGCTACTCCCATGGACGGATACCCGATGCCTATTGCCGATTTGTTAATTGACGCCGCCTTGGACACAAGGTAATCAGTTTCATGGATGGCAACGCAGGATACAATCAGATTTTCATGGCAATAGAAGACATCTCGAAGACGGCCTTTAGATGTCCTGGACATATAGGCCTGTTTGAATGGATAGTCATGACATTCGGGTTGAAAAATGCCGGCGCAACCTATCAACGGGCCATGAACTACATTTTTCATGAGTTAATCGGCAAAACTGTGGAAATCTACATCGATGACGTGGTGATCAAGTCCGTAAGTCATGACGCCCATCTAGAAGATGTGAAGAGGACCTTAGAATGCACCCGGAAGCATGGTCTAAAGATGAATCCAAACAAGTGTGCATTTGGGGTGTCAGCTGGAGAGTTCTTGGGGTTTTTGGTCCACGAAGGAGGGATCGAAGTTGGCAAGAAGAGCATGAAAGCCATTGATGAAGTCGTTCCTCCAACCAACCTCAAGGAGTTGCAATCAACGCTCGGCAAGATCAACTTCGTGAGAAGGTTCATCTCAAATTTATCACGAGAAGGTGTTGCCATTCTCTCCGTTCTTTGAAGCTAAAGAAGGATCGAAATTCACATGGGGCGACGAACAACAAAAGGCTTTCGAGGAAATCAAGCAATACATGAAGGAGCCGCCGGTCTTTGGTTCCTCCTCGAACGAACAAGCCTTTCAAGTTGTACGTGGCGGCCGATACCCAAACTATTGGATCGGCCCTTATTCAAGAATTAAACCGGGTAGTAGCTTATCTTAGCCGGAAACTACTTGATCCTGAAACCAGGTATTCGGCTATAGAGAGATTGTGTCTTTGCGTATACTACTCGTGTACAAAGTTTCGGCACTACTTGTTGAATGCCGAATGCACTGTATACTCGAAGTTTGATGTGATAAAACATATGTTATCTATGCCAATTTTGAATGGTCGGGTTGGCAAATGGATTTTAGCTCTATCAGAATTCGAGTTGAAGTTCGAATCGGCAAAAGCCATCAAAGGTCAGGTCATTGCCGATTTTATAACTGAACACCGTGACCCTTCAATTGATATGCTTGAAATTACCCCGTGGGCTTTATTCTTTGACGGGTCATCATGTGGCAAAGGTGGGGGAGTAGGGATCTCGCTAATTTCGCCCGGAGGTGAGATGTTTGAATTCGCCATTCCTATACAACCTTTGTCACAAACAACCGAGCCGAATACGAAGCACTACTTCGAGGGCTTCAATATTTGAGAGAAGGTTTGGGGCCGTCTCGGTTGAGATCTATGGAGATTCGTAATTGGTAATCAAGCAATTGAACGGCCAATACGAGTGCGGGAGCGAAGCGCCGAGGAGTTACTACGAAGAGTGCGGGGAGATCTTGAAGAGCTTCCCATTAGTAACCTTCTACGACATCCCTAGAGAGCATAACGAAGAAGCAAACAGGCTAGCTCAGAGCGCCTCTGGTTACAAGGAGAGTCAAGAAGCATTTCTTTGCGAGAGGTGTGTGCACTAGGGGCGGATCTTGCAGAAGATGATTGGAGGAAAGAAATCGTTGATTACCTGAAAGATCCATCCCGAAAAGTCTCCAGGAAACTCAGGTACAAGGCAATCAAGTTCGTTCTTCTGGATGATAATTTATTCTATAAATCATTAGACGGGGTATTGCTACGGTGCCTGGGTCCAGAAGAGGCCAAGAACATGATGAGCGAGGTGCATGATGGGATATGTGGAGCGCACCAATCGGCCTATCGAATGAAATGGGTTATTAGACAAGGCCGGATGCTTTTGGCCGACGATATTAGAGGATTGCTTTGAGTATTACAAGGGATGCCAAGATTGCCGGAAGTTCGGGAATATTCAAAGGGTCCCCGCATCGGCATTGAATCCCATCATCAAGCCATGGCCATTCGGGGGCAGGGTATAGACTTGATTGGTCAAATTAATCCGCCGTCTAGCAAGGGGCACAAGTTCGTGCTTTTGGCTACGATTACTTCACCAAATGGGTCGAGGCGATCCCACTGAAGAAAGTGACGTCAGAAAACATGATCGAGTTCGTTAAGGAACACATCATCTATCGATTTGGAATCCCTCGGACGATTACCCTGCGACCGGGGGGCACAATTCGTGTCATTGGAGTTCAGAGATTTTGCCGAAAGCATGGGAATCAAACTGTTTAATTCTTCTCCATACTATGCCCAAGCTAATGGTCAAGCGAGGCTTCTAACAAGATCATGATCAAGCTTATACGAGAAGAAGATCGACCGAAGCCGAGGAGATGGCATTCGGTACTCGGTGAAGCGCTCGTGGGCTTACCGAATGGCCCCCCATGGAGCTACAAAAACTTCTCCTTACGAGTTAGTTTACGGGCATCATGCGATCCCGCCTTGGGAAATGCAATCGGACTCGAGGAGAGTAGTGCTTGCAAAACGAGTTGAGCTCCAAGGATTACGGTGGCCGATGATGGATGAGTTAGAAGATTTGCATATGATCCGTCTCGGGGCCCCGGAGAACATCGAGAAAAACAAGCCGCGGGTCGCTAAATATTATAACAAGAAAGTAAAAGTAAGGCAATTTGCGAAGGCGACCGGGTGTGGAAAGCGCTATTGCCGATTGGAACTAAATACGGTGAATTCGGCAAATGGTCCCCTAGCCGGGAGGGGCCTTTTCGTGTGGTCGGATGCGTTCCCGGTAATGCATACATATTGAAAACTTTGCTAGGAGAGGAATTTTCCGCCGCAATAAATGGAAGATATCGAAGAAGTATTATCCTAGCATTGAAATCGATCGATGATTATACACATCGACACGAAACGGCGGGCGCTCAAGGATGAGGCCGCCTTTAGAACAAAATCCATGAACAAGAGAAAATGGCCGGTGCTCGATGCATTGCCCTTAGCTCAATACTACATTACAAGCTTGTTTCTTACGGGATTACATATAGCGACCACGATGGTCGGGTCCCCTAAAGGGTGGGAAGCGAGAGGCGTGGAGAAAGAAGCGAAAGTATGATTCAATCTTTTCTTTGCTTCTTCGAGCGCTGCTCCCTCTTCAGTTGTTCCAGGACCACCGTGACGGCGACTTGGAACGCACGAGGATGACCATGATTGGCGGCCTCTACCAAGCTATCCCAGGCCGCCTTCAGGTTGCTGTACCTGTCAGAGACATCTGGAGCAAAAGAATCAAGGTTAGGGGCAAGAAATCCAGATGCAAACATGAAGGGGTCAGAAGCGTTTACCCCCTACTAGTGCTTCCAGCGCCATGCGACGCTCGCGCTCGGCTTGGCAACGGACGGACATGTCCCTGAGGCCACGCTCCAGGTGCCGGGCACGGCGGCGCAGCTGATGAATGGCCCTTTGCTCAGGCGTGGCATCCTCCGCTTCAGGAGAAGAATCGGAGGAGATGTACTCAGGAACATCTTCGGTCCCGATGACCTCTTCGGGAAGCAAATCAAGGCTGAAAGGGGCAAAAGGAAAACATGAAGCGCAAGATCAAGCAGGAGGACAAGGAGCAGATCAAGAAAGAACTCACTTCCGAATCGTACGCTTCCTTGATGAGCCGCTCCCCTGAGGTTGTTTACCCTTGTCCATGGCGTTGGGGTTTTTTCTTCTAGCAAGCGGAGGAAGAGACGAGAAGTGATGGAGGAGTGTGCGAGTGGATTTGCGCAGCACCCCACGGGCTATTTTATTGACCAAGGAGGCGCATTGGGAGTGATGATTTGGCCGGTACGCACCTTGTTGGAATACCAAGCGGCGGGGATTTCCACCGAGTGCGAGGGGTTTTCTCTTGAACGGTGTTCACGGATTGCCGAATTGGGATCCTCTCGTGGATTTTACGCCAAGGGGCATTTGTTCTTACGCGTTCGGCTAAGGATAGTTCCGGATGCATTCAAAGAAGAAGTCGCAGATGCAAAATGCAAAGAGAAGTCATCGCAGAACAGGTGCAGAATTCAAAAGTTCTTCATCTAATTGCCGATACTTACACATCCCTAGTACAATCTAGTCGAAGAGCCTATTCAACACAGATTGGGGATGGGTAATTTCGGCAATGGCGTCGCCGTGGCCGTCAAGGCGCTCCAGGATGAGCTCGATCTCGTCGATGTCCTCCGCGCGCCGCCCTGGAAGCCACGCGGCCTGGTGGAATAGTCGACGTCCGTATGCGTCGCCATCGCGGCCCGGTGCCCAAGGTGGTGCCCAAACGAACGCCATGGACGGCCACCTCGTCGATGCGGCGCTCCACCGCGGCCGGGCGCTGCGCCGGCGTGTCGCCGTGGGCATTCACCTTCTCGGCCGGTTGCTCTACCGGCGCCTTTAGGCGGTTGAGCTCGGCATCACGGCCGCAAAAGACAAACAAGAAAGGGTTAGCATCAAAGGCCGGGCCGAATCAAGAATCAATCCCGAGCCATACCGTCGATGGCCTCCGGCGACCGTTTCCGCCGGTCCTCCCATTCTAGTTCGGCCACGCCCCGCTTTTTTGGAGACGTCCTCCGGCTCGAGACGGGACGCCTCTAGCTCCTCCTTGAAGCGAATAGCATCCGCTTCCCCGTACGGTGCGGGGAGTGGCCATCGGACTCGAAGAGTCGTCGGGGAGGGGCTGATTGGCCGGCGCGCAAGGCGGATTCCACTGAATCAACCTGAAAAAGGGAGATGATTGTCAAGGCAAAAGAAGATCAAGAGGAGGATCGAAGAGGAGAAATTGATGATCATCGCCGCCTGCGCGCATTAGCGCTGCTCCCCTCAGCCTCGTCGGAGGCGCGGCGGCGGTTGAGGCGGCGCACCATTGCGGTTTGGGGATGTGCACTGTTTACAAGAAGACCAAAGATTGGCAAAGATTCGAGAGCTAGGAGGCCTGGTGGAGAGCTAGGGGCACCTATGTTAACATTTATAGGCCTGGCAGGATGAATCGTGGCTTCGAGTCGTGGCTGTGGATCGTGGCGCACGTCCCAATAAAATCGGAAGGTGGAAAGATTTCCTTGACCAGCCCGCCTGCGGGTCGTTTGGAGTTCCAAGCTGGACCGTGCGCAGGTTGATTGGTTCGGCTAAGGGAACTCAAGGTGTCGTTCGGGAGTTAGCGTTTCACTACCGAATGGGTCGTTCAGCATTACATCTCAAAGTACGCAAAGGAAAGGAAACAAATCGCAAAGGAAATATTACAAGAACGACCAGTCCAGGTATACATCAATAAGGGCATTCAAGCATTAAGGAGTTTTGCGAGTGCGTGACGAACATTGGATACTATCAAGTGGGAATTATCCAGGATCTCCTGGTAGTCCTTTCGGGCACCAGATAAGTTAGTGAGCTCTGCATCGCATTGCTTTACTCTGGTAACAGCCGATTCTACCTCCGCTTGGGTCTTTGCTATCAATCCAGGAAGATCGGCTATTTTCTTCTGGTCAATCTCCATCTCCGTCGACGGGCTTCTCAATTCCGCCTCTAGAGCAGCCTTCCTGGCGACTTTCAAATCGTAAGAAGCTTGCAGGTCAGCCAAGGCATCTTTATGGCTTTCTGCTTGGGATTGTGCCCCGTTCATGGCATGTTCAGCGTCATTTTTCTCCTTTTCGATGGCCGGACGGGAGCGCAATTTCCTCCAAGTGCGCCTCAAGGGAACATAAAAGGGCTCTAAGTCGTAGACGGATGATAGGAAAGCTCTGATGTCATCGGGGAGTTTTCGACTAATGGGTTCAAACATCTCTTCAAAATGACGAAGATCATTGAGCTGATCCTGAACATCTTTTTCTAGCCAGTCGCAATTTCTTTGAGTTTGGGCAACACTTCATCGCGGCGGGCCGGTTTATTTCTTTCATCACCTCGGCAGTTGATGGGCCCTCTGATGGCAAGCTCGATGACGGCGGAGCGTGACCCTGAAAAGTAACATTACCGAGGTGAGAATGCTGACATCGAAGTACCGAAACTAAGCGCGGAATTGGGTACCTCATGAATGGTTTCTTGAGCGGGGGCAATCGCAGACGGGAAAGGTGCCCCGGGTAGAGCCGAAACTCCCAAGTCAGGGGATGCTGATGCGGCCATCGGCGACTCGTGAGTTTCCGGGTCGAAGAATCGGATCCTCCTCTGTTGGGTTGGTCATTGCCGCTTGACGATAGGCGATGGCATCCTCGGGGGAATTTGGTGGCTCCAGTTGAGTTGGGAGGTTCATCTCTCGGAGAGTGTACGCTTCGCGAAGGTGATGAAGACGAGATCTCTACTGGGATGGGCAATTCAACCCTGGATGGGCTCGCTTGTTGAACCACTGGAACATCTACAAGCGGTTCTCCTACGGCTTCCTCTGCAAATGTCCAATTGAAGGGATAAGTGCCAGTGTTCATCTTTGAGAAAGAATAGTGAAAGTCATACCAGTGGATGGAGCATTGGCGTAATGCGGCTCGAAGGTTCTTTGGGCTCGGTCCGAAAATACACAATGATATGATCCATCAAGAACGAGTGACCTAGTAATCAAGAAGGTAAAGGAGTTTACCTCAACCAACACTTTCTTGACAGTTCTCCTCCTTTTAGCATTTGGAGGGGCAATCGGATGCGGACCTTGCCTCCGTCGACGGCAAGGCTAGAAAGGCCGGGATCGGTGGTAGCGTACCTGGCCATTAGTTGATGCAGGGTTGTGGATTTAAACCCCAGTGCTGAAATTGGGCCTTTGGCATTATAAGTAATTACTCTGGCTCGAGGGGCAGGCACTATGTTCTGTGGACAGAAAATGAAGGTCAGGGCCATGAATAAAAGAGGAAAAGGTCTGATCAAGGGGCTCATTGTATTACCTCTAAAGTTGGCAGAAAGTCAGATACCAACTCTGCACAGAATACATGAACAGGTTCACTGAAGATGTGGTCGTGAAATTCTTGCCACCAGGAGTTGAAGGCGGGGTGAACTATGGTTGTGGGCACAAAAGGACATGTGTAGACCGCAGGACTGCACACATAGTTGAAAACTCTGCCGCCTGCATCGCTTCTTTAATTTCCTCCCCGGGTTTGAGGAATTCATGCGGGAACAATCTTGGGGGCATCCGGCCGCATCCAAGTTGTCGGCCATTACATTAGGTCGGTAATATTCATAAGTGCCGACATTTTGTCTCCCTCCATTGAACTCGGCCAGCAATATGCAGGGGCGGATTATGATATTAAAGATCTCCAAGAATCCCCTGTCTTGATGGCCGGGCTCAAAGGAGAATTCGACAGGAAAGGTCAAAGTGTCATTGCCCAGATAGGGAAGCCACAGAGGATTGGAAAAACCTTTGAAGAACAATTCGAAGAGTTGGCTGATGTCCTGCTGGATGAGAACAGTTGAAGCCGCTTCTCCGTAGTTTTGGCATCCTCTGGTAGCTTGAGGCTCTCCTTCGGGGTGATTGGACAAAGGGAAGAATCTGGAGTTCAAATCAACACCGACAATCTGATGCATGTGGAGTTGTAGCCACATTTGAACAAACCACCAGGGGCCATTGACGCATGATATCCTCTGGCTGGTGTACATTTGGGTAACAGTCTGATGAAGCATATGATACACACTGCCCAAGAAGAATTTTCCCAGAGGGAGGCGATTGCCACTAGCCAGGTGACTCGCCATTGCGATATGGTTCAAAGTGGGCTCGTTGGCCTTGCCACAGAAGACAAATCTGCATAGCCACATGTTCAGAAAAGCTCTGTATTCGACATCACCCAGGGGATTGTCTTTCATATGCTTCAGGATATAATTCTTGTAGCCGTTCCCTGGCTTTACCCCTGTCTGGCGTGAGGAGTTTTTGAAATTCCAAGGCTGAACAGATCCTGCAATGTCAAGGCCGGTGATCATATATACGTCGGCCAAGGTTGGAGACATTGGGCCATGCCCGAAAAGGAAGGCGTTGACGTCGTTTGACCAGAAGTGGCACGCGGCTATCAGAAGATCTTCATTCTTGGGTGTCTCAGCTACGAATAACTCCAGACATTGAGCGATGCGGAGAGCATCCAGATTGGTCAATCCGCTCTTATCCGCTAGAATCCTCCGATACCAAGTCTTCCAGCCTGCAATTGGGGGCAGAGGCCACTTCTTGAATGCATCTTGCCACCGGGGAGGTGGAGATAAAGCCGCCTTAAAAGGGATTCTCTCGAGATTCGGCGGCAATAAAATCCCGAGGGTCGGGATTCCCTTCAGGACCAAGGTAATAAGACTGCGAATTGGCCTCAATAGGAATCAGAAGAGCAGTAGAAGGCTCCTAGAGGAAAGCGGAAGAGGAAAATCTCAGGTAAAATTGAAAACCTAATGCCGAACAAAGGTTTGAAGGGGTGAATTTACTCAGGCGACTTGGTTCCGAGTTGCCATTGGAAGTTCGAGCTCAGAGCAAGGAGATCTAGGGTTAGATCTGGATGAAGATTCCGGCGGATTGCGAAGAACGGGTGTTGACAGATTCGTGGGGAGTCAATTGTGGAACAAAATTACTTTTATCCCACAATTGAAGGGGCATGTGTTAACACCAAAATTTGGTAAGGAGTATGGTAGTGGGTCCGGTTCGAAAGAGAGTCCGTCTGGTGGAAGGAAAGATATTTCTAGAGATTTTCGGCGAGAAGAATCCGCGGTCGGCTATCCGCTCCGGTTCGGCAAAAGAACAATGAGAGCCGATTTTGCGGGATTGGACGGTGACGTGGCTCAAATCGGGAGAGAGACGAATGGATGGGCGAGGCAATCGAGTTTAGTTAGGCAATGAATCCATTCGCGAGTTGTAATCGGCGGGGTATAAATACGATCCCTGGATGTATGTAACAAACACGTTCATTCCTCAATACACACACACCGGCCTTACGCCAAACCCTAGAGTTCTTGTCGTGTCGTCGAGTTCTTCGAGAGGACCAATCGATCCGTCGACCTCCGTGAGTACCGGCAACCTTGTATCATGTCTAGTATCATGCGGTAGATTTAGATCTGATGCAAGTAGTCTTGTTACCATGCTTCGTGTCACGCGGTAGATTCAAGCTTGGTTCAAGAGGGTTTCTGGTTAGATCATGAGCCATGCGGTAGGCCAAGATCTGGCTTGAAGCTAGTTATCGGCTCTATTGGATTTTGGCAAGATCCGATAGATTCATTAAGTTACCCCGTGTTATCATGAGTTTTTGCTTTATGTTTTAATTCATGTAACACACCCTTGCCCAATCTAGATGGGTTTGGATCGGCTATATTTCTTCTAAGGTCCTTGTACGAGCAGGTTTCGTGTTTTGATGTGTGGATCTTGTGCTCTCCGATAGCCGAAACCGAATCGATCTAGGTTGTTACGTGTTGCGGGTTCAAGCTTGCCTTGTTAGTATAAATCTTGAAAGAGCCGGGTATCATGCGGTAGATGCAGGTTTTTGGGTTGCTTTGGAGCTAATCATCCGGTGGATTAGATTTCCAATTCAGTCTGATAGATTTATTCACGTGGTAATGTTTGTTCCTTCTTCATGGACCCCGGATCGGTTGTTCAGCCGTATTCGGTTGTATCTTCACGAGTAGATCACGCGCGTTATTTATGTTTTAAAAGACGTGTGCTTCTAGCTTTCCATATTTAGATTATATCATGCGGTGGATAGATCTATTTGTGGAAAGTGGTGCGTTTTTCATGCAAGTTGTATCATGCGGTGGATAGATTTGCTTGATATCGTGCCCGACGGATCTTAGAGTAATTAGACATGCGGTAGACTAATGCTTTGGATTTATGCATGCTTATTTTAATACATGATCATGTCCGTGCTTTACTTTATTTGTTTAATGTTAATCTTCATGAAGATCGGTCATAACTTTGCACATGCATCCATGTTTATCCAAAGACCGTTCGTTATCATGCTTACGTCACCCATTCGGCAATGTTCTTTTTCCCTGTGCGGTTACCCGAATGGTCGTGGTTCTTTGACAGATAGCTTTGCGTAGCTATATGTCATCTTGCTTGGCTCTTTAGCCATAAATATGGAACTGTCTGGTACTACCCGGCAAGTTCCAAGTTTTGGTATTTAACTGTCTTATCTTTTGTTAATTTTCAGGAAAAATTGACTGGCACGTCACTCTCTCTCTCTGCGCGTGCGAAGCCAGCTTTTCGGCTTGCTGTGTGATTGGCGCTGAGTGCACTTTTTGCGTCAACACTAAACACCATCGTCAGAATGTTGCAAACCTGGGGGTAGCTGTGGCAGTGAGGATGCCGGCTTCCATGGGGTGGAGCTACAGGAGGCACGGCCAGCGGGAATCGACTCGGTGGATGCAAATGGAATCACTCGACGACAGCGGCGGCGAGATTCTTGCTGAGGCAGGAGGTCCTGTCGGCAAGGGAGACCGGGCGGGACCGTGGGGTCGACGACGGAGTCCGGGCGGGCGCGCAACACGACGGGGGATGGTGTCCGTGAAGGAGATGGCGGTGGCCAGCAGGGAATCAGATCCTCTGCAGTCACGAGTATCGACTGCTTTCGGCAGTCACTCATCTCCACCGTCCCGCCGCGATCCAACGGGGGCGTCGTCAAATCCTCTCGCGAGCCGCACAGCAGCCGATCAGAGCGGCTCATCGGAGCCCACGGTACGAGCTCGCTATTCCCCTTCGCCTTCGACCACAGACCGTCTTTTTTTTGCTTTTTAACCCTTTGTGCGAAAGATTTTCACAAGTAGACCCTTTTTGGAAAGATTTCAAAAAATAGACCCTGAGCTCGGCGCCGTGGATCATGGCGCCGAGGTTACATGCCTCGGCGCCACAGATCATGGCGCCGAGGTCTTTGGCCTAAAAACAATATCAGTTACCCTACTTTGAAATTCTTTTGTGAAGAAATTTGTATGTAAAATGTGGCCAATAACATGCAAAATGAAATCTATGAACTTTGTTTAACATCTTACAACATTTGTGGATAAAAACTAAGCGAGTTTACATATTTAAAATGACATTCCAAAATTAAAAGTATTGATGTCGGCATTTACTCATGCGCTGAAAAATTCTAAGTGCTGAGAACCCTTAAAACATTAACAGACATACAACTTTGAAATTCTATTATGAAAAAGTTTTCATATATACATTGAAAGAATTTGGATCCCAAATGTAGTATGATGTTTAATAAACATCTTGTGTATGTTGTTGACCATGAAAACATACAAATTTCTTCACAAAAGAATTTCAAAGTAGGGTAAGTGATATTGTTTTCAGGCCCAAGACCTCGGCGCCATGATCTGTGGCGCCGAGGCATGTAAGCTCCGCGCCATGATCCACGGCGCCGAGCTCAGGGTCCATTTTTTGAAATCTTTGCAAAAAGGGTTTACTTGTGAAAATCTTTCGAAAAAAGGGCTAAAAAGTAAAAAAAAATCGGGACCACACGCTCTACAACGGGGGCGTAGCCGGGGGGGGGGGGGGGGGGGTTGGAGCGGCAGGCCACGAGCCGACGGATATCTATCCATCTAATAAACAAAAGTTCTGCGCCTGCATGAATCTTCGTGAATATTACACAAGTAAGCAAATTTCCTCCCGTATGTAAAGAAGGATTGCTGTAGACAACGTGCGCGTATGACCTATCCACTCTAAGGCCGATCTCAGTGGCAGGGTCACGAGCACAGTTACCAAGTTTGTCACATCAGTTTTTCAGCGTGATGGCCCTCTCAATACACAAGGTCATGGGCACAATTTTATAGATAGAATGTAGCATTTAAATCTGCATGAGTTGTGGTCAAATGCAGGGTCATGGGCTCTCATTGGAGGGTCGTGAGCATTGGTGCCTGTGTCGACCTGGGGTCATCACCATGACCCTGAGATATTCTCTTTCTTCATTTATTTGGTGTCATGTCATCAAAAATACCTATGTGGTAGTTTATTAAATATCGATGACCCTGCCACTGAAACTGACCTAATAGTACCAAGTCAGAACTTGTTTAGATTGGCAATCATTCGTCACATCAACCTATAAACTCATCACATCTTTTCTTTATGCACACCACCCAATGCGACAACTTTTCACAATTTTCCGTCCTAAAACACTACTACCAACACTGCATACACGACAAATTTTCCAATCTAAACACATGCCTTTGAGAGGGATATATCTCAGGGCACGAGCGAGCTAAGCTCTTCGCTTCACGCTCGAGTCTCGACACCTTATTTTTACACTTTTTAGTTGTAAAAACTTGCATGTGAGAAGGAAACATCTCGGAACACTAGCGAGCTAAGCGCTTCGCTTCGCTCGCCATCCAACTCGTCATTTTTGCACTTTTCAGCTATTATAAATACCTATGAGCTACCTTTAGTAAATCTATTGGAGGAGGCCTAACACAAGTGTCATGCTGTACTTGGCCCCTCCTATATCCAAATCCTGGCTACGCCTCTGCTCTAGAATTCCCTTATTCCATGGACTGTCAAACAGTATTGCCTCCTTGACGATGCAAGGAGGAAGTCTGCCCGGATGCTGAAGGGAAAGTTTGTTACCATCTCAGTAGGGAGAAAAGCATAGATTCCGGGTGATAGCTGCTTCCCACGGGACAGACGTTGTCCATGTGGGAAGGCCAGAGTTATCACCCATTCATCGATTTCAGCACGTTTGTCAACTCTATTCTCCGGCTTGACTGGGAACTTCTGCCTCCACATATAATAACCACATTCTTCTTCTCCTTTACCACTCTCTTCAGCTGATAAGTGGAGTGTATAAGACTCAGCATGCATGTTCTTCCTGGCTTGGTAATTCTTTTCACTGGAAATTGAGATCTCACTAACACGGCTACTCTTTGGATCAGAGCTATCTTCTCGGACAGAAAGCCTCCTGATCTTCGACATGAAGAAAGCTCATCTTCGACATGAAGAATGTGCTTGACAATTGCTTCTTGACTGCATGCATCAACCTTCTCACTATTCAATGGTTGTAGGTAGGATTTGGAGCATCCATATATAGCGACGATATCTGAAAGGCTAGGTGTGGATTGAACCAATTCAGGGACAATGTATCCAATGTTGCATTCAGCACATGGTTTCTCATTGAATTTGATTTGATAACCGTTACTGAATATATGTGGCTCGCTTGATATCAAGAAAACACTCTTGAACCCAATACCTGAATCAAAAGGCATAAAACATTATAAATTGTAGTGAGGCACAAATAAAAAAAAATGGTGTACAGTGCATGTTGCAACTCTTAGCAATGAATTAGGTGGTTTGGGTTAACAGATTACTAAACAATTTTTGACAGCTTAAACATGTTTGGATATTTATGTGTAGATCCATATTGATATGCATGGATTAACTTTCCCATTTAAGCACTCATTGGCAGAGTTAAACTAGTTTATCTAAACACGAAGAATAAGATGAGCTATGCTTTAATGTGGTAAGGAATAACTGCTTAATTCATTTAAAGCATTTATTTACAATTTAACTGCAGTAATCTATTCCAAGTCCATAATTTAAGAATAGTCACGCGTGATGGGACCTTAAAACAATATACTATTATCCACATTGAAACATTTTTTAAAAAGAACTTTATTAAGTTAAACAGGATTCAAATGTGTGGCCTTTACTGGTACTTAATACAGGCCACCAATAAATGAAATAATTTTTTATCTGTACTAACTTCAAGTACTGCCCATACTTGGTCAGAATCATATTCAGCAATAAACAAAGTTCCAAAAAATTTTGCCTCAAAGTGACACAAAAAAGAATTATTTTTATATTTATCTGCTGTCATATTGCTTCGCAGTGACACAAAGCGTTTTAACTAATGCTTCCTCCGTGAAAAAGCAAACCTTTTCTTAGGTGAAAAAGGAAACAGAATGATCTAATTATATGCAGTGAGTATAGTTCCTTTGGCAGTATCATTTCATTTGTATCAGCTCTCACAATTATTGAAAATATCACAGAAGAGTTCAACTAATTTTGCCTCTAAAAAAGTTAAATGTGTCAGTTTGATGAAAACTGAAACACAGAAGATTGAATCGGCTGCTAATTTTTACCTTTCTCTCCAATGTAACCCTGGTGTCTGTTTCCCTTCTTTGTTGATTTCCCAACACGACAAATGGAGTCTACATTGGTTGACGAGAATCCCCTCTCATTGTTTAAGATGAGCAAAGTTGAGGATGCACCAGATCCAGTAATACCCTTTGATGTAATTAGGAACTCCAAAGAAGGTGCTACTCCAGAAGGGTATTTATTATCTTCAGCATTCTATTTTTTTAGAAAGAAATAATTGATATGAGAAGTACTAAAAGGATGTATGCACTAACAACTGAAAACATGAACAAATCAGGTAGACTGACAACTGAACTTTATCAAAAAAATGACTGATGAGATAATAGAACATGAAAAGAATTAGTTTTTTTTATTAGCTTCACAAGTTAATAGGAAATTAGCAGACTATCACAACCCACAGGTACATGACTTTTCATAGGGGCTTTGACTGTGATTAAAGCAGATGAATAGAACTTTTACATATTTTAGAATGTTACTAAGGGATAGATAATATGTGAAGCAACAAAATGGGATCATAAGTCAGTAGTTACCGAGAATATGTGAAAAAAAAGTAGTACAAAAACAAAGTGAGTCCAACTGAAATTGTACTCCTTTGCTAAAGGGTACATCATTTGAAAAAAAAATTGATAGTGAATATTTGGCATCCCATGAACAAGATCCATCAACCATGTGGACACTTAGTTCCTATGTACTCTTCTGTTATTTGGTTCATGAGCGACGAAGAAGTATATGTAAGCACAGTACATCATACACCTTATATTTATTTATCCAATTAGAGAGCTTCCTCCAATTGCAGAGTGAGTGTGGCTTTATGTTATGTTTCATATTCAGATTCAACAGCAAAATCCTGCCTGTGGTTTATTGTTTAGTCTCCAAGGACAGTTCATGGGATGCCAACTGATATAACATGGTCTTATATATACTTAAACCTACAAAAAATCACAGCCATAGGCTACAGCAATATAAAACCTTGTTACTTTTGTTTCCCTGAATTAAAAATGAGAGAACTTAATTGAAAGTACTGACAACTAAACCTGCTTAGGATACATGTAAGACAATTTTGAATACGTTACACAAACATGTCACTTATCAAAGCTTCAAAGAAATGGACTAGAAGTGAAAGAACTAATCACTACGGGAGGAAGGAAATTCCCCGAGTGCCTAGGGCTTCCCCGAGTGCCAAATATCGGGCACTCGGGGAAGAAACTCTTCCCCGAGTGTTGCACTCGGGGAAGAAATGCACTCGGGGAAGAGAGTCTTCCCCGAGTGCCTAATAGTCCATGACACTCGGGGAAGAGAGGCACTCGGGGAAGACCCCCTTCCCCGAGTGCATTTTTTTAGCACTCGGGGAAGCCAACCTCTTCCCCGAGTGCCTCACCCTAGCACTCGGGGAAGCAAGCCTCTTCCCCGAGTGCCTCACCCTAGCACTCGGGGAAGGGCCTCTTCCCCGAGTGCTTGGTTGAGGCACTCGGGGAAGAATTTTTTTGTTTTTTGATTTTTTTGCCTCATTTTTTTGTGAAGCCATCCCACATTATTTGAAACTCCTTGATCAAATTTGGGGTTATTTTGAATTGTTTTGGTATATTTCATTAGTTTTTTCATTTTGTTGAATTTTTTAGCATACTTCAAATTTGAACTGCAGGTGCATGAAGTAATGAAATTTCTTAATTCAAAAAATGATATTCATTATATTTGGTGTATGTTGAGGCCATATCTAGGAAGCCACATGAAATTTCCAACATCTTTTTTCCGTAACATGACGAACAACTAGCAGGAAAAGTGTTCGTAAATTATATAAAATCCAAACGAAGTCCAAAAATCATGAAACTTGTCTGGGTGTCATGTTATGGCATGTAGAGGCTGTATGCAAGAATTGAGAAGATTTCGAGCAAGTTGGGATGTCGGATGCCTCAAACCCAGACATCTCCACACATGATCAAGTGTAGATAGATGTTGGAAATTTCATGTGGCTTCCTAGATATGGCCTCAACATACACCAAATATAATGAATATCATTTTTTGAATTAAGAAATTTCATTACTTCATGCACCTCCAGTTCAAATTTGAAGTATGCTAAAAAATTCAACAAAATGAAAAAACTAATGAAATATACCAAAACAATTCAAAATAACCCCAAATTTGAGCAAGGAGTTTCAAATAATGTGAGATGGCTTCACAAAAAAAATGAGGCAAAAAAAACAAAAAACAAAAATTAGTTCCCCGAGTGCTGTCTGGCTGGCACTCGGGGAAGAGACGCTTCCCCGAGTGCCAGGAACACAGCTCTCGGGGAAGGCCTATGCCGGCCCATTTATTCCGGCCGGCCTGTTTATTCCAACCGGCCCAACAGGCAAAACCCTAAGCGTATAAAAGCAGCCCCCAACCCCCACCCGCCTCCTCGCCCCCCCCCCCCCCCCCCCCCGCCGCCACACCCCCACCTCCTCCTCGGATCCGTCGCCGCCCTATCTCTCTCGGCCCGCCGCCGCCCTGTCTCTCCCCGGTCCGCCACCGCACCCCACCCCCACCCCCCCCCCCCCCCCCCCCCCCCCCCCCGCCGCCACACCCCCCACCTCCTCCTCGGATCCGCCGCCGCCCTCGTCTCTCCCCGCCCCGCCGCCGCCCTCGTCTCTCCCCGCCCGCCACCGCACCCCACCCCCTTCTCCCCGGATCCACCGCCGCCCCCGCTCTCCCCGGACCGCCCCTCACCCCTTTCTCTCTCTCGGCCCGGCCGCCGCGACCCCCACCCCGCCCGAGGACGGTGGCACCGCGACGGCGGCCGAGGACGGTGGCGGCGCGCGGCGGCGGCCGGAGGACGGTGGCCTCCTCTACGTCCCGGCGAGCTGCGGCGGCATCCCAAGTCCATCCCGGCGAGCCGCGGCGGCGGCCCCGGACGCGGGCATCCTCTCCGTCCCGGCGAGCCGCGGCGGCGTCCCCGAGGACGGCGCCTCCTCTCCATCCCGGCGAGGTGCGGCGGCGGCCCCGGGACACGGCGGCGGCCTCAACACGGCGAGGTGCGGCGACGGCCCCGAGGACACGGCGGCGGTCTCTTTCTCCGGCGGCGCGGCCTCCTTCTCCGTGCTTGAGTACGGCGCGGCCCAGGACGGCGGCCGCCACTCCTTCCGGGCGAGGTGCGGCGGCCCAAGGACGACGCCCTCCTCCCTCGACGCGGTGGGGATCTACGAGGCGGAGGCGGAGGCGGCGGCGGCGGCGACGGCGGCGGCGGAGAGGCGGGCGGATGGAGGGGCCCACGGTGCCGGCGCCTCGTGGGTTTTTTTTTTAAAAAAAAACAAAAGTCTTCCCCGAGTGCTAGCATGCCTCTCGGTGAATACGTCCCCGAGTGCGCGATTCTTGACTCTCGGGGAAGCCGGCTTCCCCGTGGAGCTCTTCCCCGGATCCTCTTCCCCGAGAGTTGCACTCGGGGAAGGCTTCCCCGAGTGCAACTGGCCCTTCCCCGAGTGCATCCGGCACTCGGGGAAGACCCCGTCTCCTGTAGTGAATGCAATAACAGGATCTGTTATGTGAAGAAACTGGTGAGAAATTTAGCTCACAGTACCAAGATATTTTGTTTCATATAATTAATATTATCCTTGTTTCTGTTATGTGAAGAATCAATTAAAAATGTTTGTCATTTTTTTAGGTCCGGTGTCAAAACTTGTACATATCCTAAGTTACAAGGAAAGTCATCCAACAAGAGGTTCGATAATTATCTAATCTAGAATGAAAATATTTTTTGACCAAAAAAATTTAGAATGAAAATATTGCATTAGATATAAGTCATCTTTGTTCGTCCTAAGTCGTACTACTAATCTTTAGCTATCAACATCCAAATTTAAAATCTATGTTGACAACACAAGTTAGCCTGGCTAGATACATTATGGAAAACATATTTATAATATGTTGCTCTATATTCATTTAAGATAGAGTATATTCTTATAGATCATGCTTGTCAAAGTGTCATTTCGGAGGCACAGAATCTGTCCATGTGTTGTAATGGACTCCTTAATGGATGAAGTATTTAATTAGGAAGCAGGAAGAAACTAAGGTTCCAATGAACAGTTTCTTATTAATGAATTGAGGTTAATTCTTCTCTAGAAAATATTTTCCACATGCATGCAACAAATGTACACCTAATTTGAAATCTAGGCTTGGTCATGTCTCCACTGCACAGTTGTCCCATTACGAAAGGACCAGGACCATGATTTAGTATTTAGCCAAGTACAAAAGGTTTCCCATTTGGGCAAGTTGAGTACAAAAAAAATGTATCTGATAACAGAAAAGAGCACCGAAGTCTTTCACTGAACTATGGAACAACTCTGAATTATGTTGCAGAGCAGCCGAAATACTGCAATGTTACTCACTTTACCATCGTACAGTAAAATGGGAAAATCATACCCAAACGAGCATATAGACATGAAATTAATAAATTTCTTTGGCAGGAAAGGCATAGGAACAATTCGATGCTACCTACGAAGATGAAGGCCAACTCTGGGACGAAATATGAATCCAAGCTAACACTATAAAAAATTGCAAAATTTGGAAAACACGCCAGCTCGAATTAAACGATTAGCCACACAAGAACAGAAAGTAATCAATGGAATTGCTGAGGCATGTACGAGCTCCATGAGGAAGTGGACGTCCTGGCTGAGGTAGTTGACGGCCTGGTGCATGTCCTCCGCCAGCGGGTTCTGCTCGCCGCGACCGATGAAGTAGCGCTCCCGCCGGATCCTCTCCACGTGCTCCCGCGGCGACGACGGCGGCATCGCCGCTGGAGTCGAGGAGGACGGGGGCATTTGGGCAGTTTCACTGTGGGTTGCGGTCTTGCGGAGGGGAAGAGTCGGCGCAGGTTCCGAGGAAGTAGGTTTTCTTTTGCGCCCTGTTAATTTGGCCAACATGACTTTTCTCTCTAAACAAATCGGCCAGCAGTACTTTTCTCTCAGCCAGCACCAGCCATCAGCCACCAGCCAAACGAACAGGCTGTTTAACGAGCGTTAATTGGATATACTGTACATCGTTCACAGATGTATCATTAAAAATCGTGTATTTGGAAATATGTGATTGCAATTTATTTTTTCTTGAGATTTGCCATTGTATACGTTTTTTATTCTCCTCAACTCATGTGCAGGCTCTGATATTTCTATGGACAAAATGTCCTTCTCAATTCACTCATTGACTAGTGGGTCCCATGTGTTATTTCCTTCCCTTTCGGCCTTTCCTTTCTTTTTCAGGGTCATTTACCTGTATGCTGTTATAAAAGTTCACGTGCGCTCATGCTATGAAAAAGTCCCGGTTACCTGTGTGCCATGCACCAAATTTCGTTGACGTACGTACCATTTTGGATGGATGGAGACTTAACATAGGTGTTAGAGGTTGTGTAAAGACACTTTTATCCTTGTGTACATCTGCTGACGTGTGGGCCCCACACCATCTTCTTCATCCCTTCTTCTCCTTTGGGCCTTTCCTTTCCTTTTCATTGACTAATTGACTAGTGGGTCTCATGTGTCATTTCCTTCCCTTGCGGCATTCCTTTTCTTTTTCGAGAAATTTGGAAATTTAGCACCCAATTCGGTGGCCTCTCTACATTTAGCACTCAAGTCATGACCTCTTAAAAAGTGGCACTCAGAACACGAATTCCTTCAAAAAAATAGCACCCACCTCATATCCTTTGCATCTGACACTGTTTACACAAGTGAAGGGACCAAAATATTTCACCCACCTCATATTTCTATGGACAAAAATGTCCTTCTCAATTCACTCATTGACTAGTGGGTCTCATGTGTCATTTCCTTCCTCTTTCCTATCTTTTTCAATCCTTCTCCTTTCTTCTTGCAGTGGCTGCCGGCCGGCTTCCTTGCAGCAGCGGGCTCAGGGTCTCCAGCAGCGCCGCTTCCGCAATCCCCTGGAGGTCCTCCGCCCTGCGCTCACCCTTCTACAGCCGGACGGCCATAGCCAGACGCAATCGTGGTTGCTGGTCGCCGTGCACCGCTCAAGCTCCTGGAGTTCCCCGCCCCCTCCCTCCTGGAGCCCCGCCGCCGGCAGCCGGCCATCCCCTCAGTACGCCACCCGCTCCGGAAGCACTAGCCTCAGCTCATCGGGTCGAACGGCGATCGTCCCCGTGCGGGATTTGGGAAGCCACCGCGCCGCTACTACTCTAGGTCGCCGCTCGTCCGGCCTCGTGCCGTGCCACTGCTGCCTCGGTGCCGCGCTGGTGCCGGCTGGTCTCTTTGCGCGCCGGAGTCGCACGAGCAGCGCAAGGAAGAGGATCAGTGGTGATGGTGTGGAGCTTGGCCACCGGCGTAGGCGAAGCGGAGAGCGAGGGTGCTGCAAGAGGTGCGGCGCGGCCGCCGGAGAGGGGTGCGGCACGGCCACCGGATCTCATGACCGCCAGAGGCCACTAGCGCCATTCTGGAGCTCGATCTCGCTGCCCCCACCGCGCTTGAACGACTTGGCCGGTTGGCCCCACGCCGGTCCCACGGCAGGCCGAACCTCCAATACGGCTAGGGTTTTTTTTACAGACAGGTAGATTTATACCGTTGCGGAGCTGTAAGGGTATACCGCTGCGGTATAAAGGGTATACCGCTTCTTACCGCTCGAATTCAAATTCCAAATCAAAATCGGCTGTACAAACGGTACCGAGTGGTATACCGCGGTATAAATAGTTTATACCGCTGCGGTGAGGGTTTTTACCGCGCGGTAAATAATTTATACCGGTGCACTGAAAAAGACCCTCCGGCTTAAAAGAAATGGAAATTTTGGTATGATGTTGGCACAAATTAGTGTTAAATAGCACCCCTAATCAATGATTTATAGTTATACATAGAAATACTACACCAAACACAATAATACTAGCCATGCATAAGTGAGTTGATAGTTCAAATACAAATAGTTCATACACATAGTTCGTACAACACAAGTTCAATGGTAGAAATGAAAGATCCCCAGTTGGGTCGCGGAGTGGTACTCGGTGATGGACATGACATTCAAGCCTCTCGTCCTAAGCAACTCACCCTTGTACTGTTGCCAAGTTAGGCTCGTCCACACCGATGTTGTCTGCCATTCACCAACTAACATGTTGTAAAAATCAGAGTCTTCCAATTCATACACCCATGTCGTCTGTGGCTGCGCGTTGATGTCAGGAATGGGATAAAAAGACCGCGACTGGGAGGTATCACTGTGGGAGGAAGAAAAGTGTGTTGGGTCGTATTGTGACGCTCCAATGCAAAAAAAAAAATCCATACTTGTCCGCGGTGTACCGCGGCGAAGCCGGCGGTATACCGCAACTACCGCGCGGTTAGCCGCCCCAGCCGAGCGGGAGCGAGTGGATCCGGCCGCGGGGCGGCTAATCGCTCCTACCGCGCGGTATACCGCGCTCCGGCCGCGGTATACCGCCGGCGGCGCGCGCGAACGGCGGCTCGCGTCGGCGGACGGAGCCGGGGAACCTGCGGACTAAGGAGAGGGAGTGGAGTGGAGTCACGGGGTGTCGCGGTTGGGGTGCTTCTAGGTCATCTAGTTGATTTGGGCTTCATGGGTCTTAACGGGCCGGCCCATGATTTTTCTTGTTCTTTTTTACAACTTCTAAAGCTCCAAATAAATACCAAATGCACTCAAATTTGAAAACTTTCAACACCATCAAACTCCAAAAAATTATGAACTATTTTTTAGAGATTTTTATTGATTTTTTCATTTTTTAATTCAAATTCAAATTTGAATTTTTCCACCTGTTGCTACCGCTGGGTATCGTTAACGTACCCCAGCGGTAACCGCGGTTACCACCGGTAAAAAAAACCCTACGGCTAGATACGCACGTTGCCAGCACAAGCTGGGGACCGTTGTCCGTGGCACAGGAGCCCCCACGCCGCCGCCACGACGAGCATGTATAAAATGGTTGCTCTCAGCCGAAGATGGAATTGTAATGACATATTTCTATATAAACGATTTTTGATGACATATCTCAAATAATACCTTCTCAGCTTCCATTATGTTAGGAAATTATATTTTTAGCATTTCATAATACTTTGTGGCACTTGAAATAAGACAAAAAAAGTATGTATGATATCATATATTTATAACTGGATATTTTGTTTGGAAACATGGAAAATAGTTTCTTAATGATCCCATAATTATTTAGGTTCTTGAAGTATTTTCTCTACTTCTAAAAAGTTTAGAAAGGAGAAAAATTCCCATCCTCCCCCTTCCCTCCGCTCGCACGGGTCTGCAACCCTTGACGACCCTTCCGCTCACGCGGGTCCGCGGTCCATGCAGCCGTCTGTGCGACCCCATCCCCTACGTCAATAACCGCACAATTCCCCACGGTAGCCGGCCGCCTTTCTCCTGCGACCTCCTCTCCCGCCGCCGCCGCCTTCTCTCGCGACCTCCTCTCCCTTCACTGCCACCTTCTCCCGCGACATCCTTGCCGCCGTTCAGATCCACGCCTCCGTCGCCTACACTTTCATGCGGAGCCGCCGCCGCCTTCCTACTGCGAACTCTTCTCCCTTCACCACCGTTGTCCGTGCCTGCAAATCTGCGATACCTCCTCGCCGTCCGTCGGATCCGCGTCGCACACTTGCTCATCCTGCAACACCTCGCCATGCCTCCCGTCTTGTGTTCTCCGTTTTTCCCCGTGAACCATAATACCTGATTCGCGCGCCGTCCACCACGCCGTCTGACAAGCCGTCCTTCACCGCGACGCCCTCAGCCATCTGACGTGTGACGTCCGCCACTCCACCATCGGCCGCCCCGTTGTCCATGGCCGCCGCTAGGTTGCTCTGTTGCCAAACCGCTCTGAGTGCACACTACCGCCGCGTCGTGCCTCCGGGTGCACGCCGCCACTGCATGCCAGGTGGATGCCAGAGCAACGCACCGGCGACACCTGAGTGGACACCGATGCATAGGCAAGGTTTGAACCATTGCAGATGAAATTAATTTGTGTCTTCCCATATGGTTCAATTGCATTGGGTTAAATTTTGTCTTTAGAGTGCTTAATTAAGGTACATGATTCCAATGATACATGTGAGAAGTGAGATGATATGTGTCATGTGTGTCACTGTGTCAGAATACCACAAATACATCTCAGGTCCCTCTGTCCATACTGAGCTCACAAGCCATGTGTGTGGACTATAAGCATGGATAATCTGACGACCTTCTATTTGGTCGTTCAGATTAGCTGTTTCATGCTTTTTTAATGAATGAATTAGAATCGATGATCATTAGTAGCTAAAATTAAAGGTACACAATTTGCCTTTTGAGTGTCTGTAACACCCGAAAATTCCATCACAATAAAATATTGTTAGCAACATGGTTTAGTTTTATTTTCTAAGGATTTAATAAATTTGAATAAATAAATGTGCCTTTAATTAAATTAAACATCATTTAATAATTAGAAACAATCAAGTGTTTGTGCATCATGTTGAAATGCATGAGTTTTGTTTGTGGTGTGATTTTAAAAGTCTTAAAAAACACTTGTGAAAAGTCTTAAAAATTTTTGTGAAAAAGTCCTTAAAAAAATAATTGTGAAAATTGGTGTGAAAGTTTGAATTAAAAAAAATGATGAAAGTTTGAATTTAAAATATGTTGAAAAGTTGTTTAAAAGGTTTTCAAAAAAGTCTTAAATAGTTGGAGAAATTTGTGTTAAAATTTGAATTTGAAAACATGTAAAAGATTTGAATTTAAAAGGTTTGAAAATGGATTTGAAAAGAAAAAAAGAAAAAAAAGAAAACAACAAAACCAAATCCTCACCCAACCCCGCGGCCCAGCTCCGCTATCGGCCCACGCCGGCCCATCAACGCCGCCTCCCCTCTCCTCTCTCTCCCTCTCGCCGACAGGTGGGGCCCACCTGTCGGGCTCGTCTCCCACCTCCAGCGCCGCCCCCTTCTTCCCCGCGCGACCGCCGGCCTCCCCGCGCCGCCGTCCCGCCTCCCCGGCCGCCCCGCGCCCGTCCGCCTCCTCCACTGCGCCATAATGGAGCCGCCGCACTCATCCACCGCCTCCTCGGCCCCTTCCCCTCCCCGAAACCGCCGCACACCAAGCTCCCACCGCCGCCATTAATGGCCGCCGGAGTGCGCTCGCCGCCACCGCCTTGCGCGCCCTTCCCCCTTCCCCCTCCGACCTATAAAGAGGCGGCACCACCCCCTCTCCATCCCGCGCCCCTCCCCTTTTCTCCTCACCCACCCGCGCAGCACCACCGAGCACCGGCCGGCCCCGAGCGCCGCCGCCCCGATCTCCTTCTACGGCGCGTCTCCCTACTCTTCGAGCCCTCGGTAATCTTCCCTACCTCCCTAGCGCCGTTTTAGTCCGGGTCCCGTAGTTTTTGGCCACCGAAGCTCGATTCCGGCTTCTCCGGCGAGCCCGCCGCCGCCGCCGCGAGCCGCCGCCGGCCGGCCGTCCGCCGCCGCCCAACCGCTCACATGCGACCATGGCCATCGGATCTAAGCCGACGGCCCAGATTAAACGGGCTGCGTACCCCTTCAAGCGGTCCACGGTGGATCGGTGGACCGGGTCCACCGCGCCGGTCCACAGGCCTTGCGTCACGCCTGCGTCATCGCTTGCGTCAGCGCTTGCGTCACCGTCTGCGTCAGCACGACCAATCGTAGCACGCCACGTGGCGCCACCACAGTACAACCGCCGGCCGCCCTAGCATTTTGCAAATTCGTCCCTGCCTTTTTAAAATAGCACAAAAATACCCTCCCACCCTTGAAGATCTTCACAACTAAGTCCTTTCTTTTATGTCTAGGCCCCTGATCTCTTAGGTTTTCTGTTTAAAAGCCTACCCTTTGATCTTTTACATATTAGACCTCCTAGTTTCACACATAAATATGTTTAGGTCCCTGAAATCTTGCAGAAAAACCCCTAAAACTTTCAGATATTCACAATTTAGTCCCTGAATCTTGTTTCAGCCATATCTTTTCCATCCTAGCTCCGTTTTACGCGTTCTTCGTGTCCACGCGATCGTCTCTCCGAGCCCGTCATTTCTAAAAGCTTGTTTTAGTCTTTTGATAATGTTTGATGTATTGTTTTATTTATTGTATGTTTTCTTGCATGATCGTAGCCAACGCGCCGTTCGAGGAAGATCAAGTGCAGAGCTTTGCAGTTAAGGAAAGTAACTTATCGTTGGAGAAAGGCAAGTGACCCTAACCACCCTTCTACCTATGCTTAAATCAAGAACACTATAAATTAATCGGAACATGGAGAACCACCCAGGAAAACAGTGCAACCACAGTCCATATGGCTCTGGCTTAGCCAATTAATTAGGTGTGCGATTGTATTGACGACCCTATCCGAAAGGAACACAGGGGGCTCCGGGTTGCAGGGGTATAGCCCGGTTCTTTTGGGGTAGCGCCTTTGCTAAGGTGCCGACCACTAGGGAGGGTTATGGTCCGCCCCGAGTCAGAATCGTCGTGGGTTGTTGATGCTTTTGCATATCTTTGTAAAGGCTTCGTAGTGTCCCTATGCAATCACACCTTGGAAGTGTGGTATTGTGCCTGATCAACACATGCGTGGTTGGGTTCAAAGTTCTTCAGGACTTTTACGCGAACTGTGGGAAAAGTGTGCAACCTCTGCAGAGTGTAAAACTGATCGATCAGCCGTGCTCACGGTCAAGAGCGGCCTGGACCCTCACATGATTGAACTTAAAGATGGATTAATATTGCTTTCCGGTTATTCCTGTGGCCTTGCTGAGTACCAACCATAAGTGTACTCATCCTTGTTTACGCTGTTCAGAGAAGAATCCCGGAGTGGAGTACTTCACCGACTACGAGGAGTTCGAGGATGCGATCAACCGATCGAAGCTCGTGGAAGATGAAGATGGAGTCGCGTCTTCATAGTTATCGTTGTTCGTGTAAAGACCTTCGTGTCTACCATCGTGAGTGTAATAAAAGTTAATAAACCTTTTCTGTACGTTTTGAGCAATGTCTTGTGATATTACACTCATGAGTCTATCATATGTGTGAAATTGTGATCCTGGCACACATATGAGATACATTCGGTTTTCTACGGAAAATCGGGTGTGACAGTGTCTTTTTTTCTTTCACTACACTATATATGTAGTCGTAATCTATCAGTCATCTGAATGTGCTCCTTATGGATTCATCTGCGGTGCTCTCCATTTGATTAACTATTATTGGCACCCATTGTGAGTTCCTATATATATTAATTGGTCTTTGCATGACTTCTTTCAACACTAGAAATTGTGCAGCACTGTAATGGACGCGAGGAACATTTTCCCAGAGGCGTTCAAGGGGATCGAGCAAGTTGGAGTGATCGGATGGGGCCTGCAGGTTCGATACAAATGATTGCACTTAAAAGGGGGAACATTATTGTTGTTAGTAGATAGCAGATAGCACTGAAGTCACATGGATTTCAACTACTATTTGGGTTTAGGGAAAGATAATCACACTTACTCTTAACATTATGTGTTCTTTCTATTAACAGATCGAGGTTCTTTTGCAGGGTTCTGCTCAAGCTCTGAGCCTGAGGGTTTCACTGGTTAAAGCAAAGTCAGACATTTTTGTGAAGGAGCATTATTGAGTCAGTATAAGCAGGCCTCAGGGTAGCATTACTGCATCGTCTCTTTCAGATCTCGTGCATTCTCATTAGTAAATTAACCTTTTTTCTCACAGCAGCAAGCTGCAGCTAGACGAGAAAATTCAAGGTGATTCATGCCTGCAATTCAAGTGAGCTTTCCTGTCTCCTTTCCTCTATGCCAATGCAATGAGTTAAACATGTAGGAATGCTCAGAAACTAAGTCAGACATCCATCTCTTTAGATTTGTGGTATGGTTGGATTTCTGAGCGAGGGGACAATCTGCATAATGAGTTTCACTGGCAGGTGAGCTGGTTGTCTTCGGCGTACTTCTAAAAGTGGCAAAGATACTGCAAGGATACAAAGGTGACCCGATTTTGAATTTACTTTGGAAGGAAAGATGACGTTTTTCAATTTGTCTTGTTTAGCTAAACAACAATTTTGCAGCAGCATCGGGATCCTTCTTAGAGAATAGAGTATCAGCAGCTCAAGCTGCAGCTATGGCTGTAGTAACACATGAAAACTTCCAAGCCTCGGACTCGGGAGCATCAAATGTGAGTGATACTGGCTGCAGAAAGAAGCGATTTCTTGGATTTGTAAGAGGGAACTTGATGGGTAGCGAACCTTGAATTAGTGTAACTGTGTTAGGCCCCTCACATCACCATCTTCAATCTGTGATATGACACACATAACAAATCTGGAGTTATGGGTACAAAAGGAGTAAATAGGAGGCACTGATCTCATCCTCTTTTCTAAGTTGTAGACACCCTGGTAACCACAAATTAATGAACTGAATGTCGCGGCAGAACAAAGATGATAGCTGTTACAGTATCCACTAGCTAGGAGTGAGGAACAGAGCGGTGTGCAAAGGGTGTTTGCTTTGCACAGTTTTAATTTAATTGCTATTCTCCTGGATGCAAAAGAAGATCATGCCAGGTGTTTGATGACATTATGTCCGTGTGTACATGTATGGCCACCTGAGCTGAAAAATTTTCAATGCTATATATTTCATACTCATTTTGACATTGTTATGTAAAATTTAATATTATGAATTTTGATTAGCCTTAAAAATAGTACGATGTGAACATTAATACCATATTTTTTTAATGTTGGAAATTGTGAATAGCCCGTGGCAACGCACGGGCACTTTCCTAATCTAATAGTGAAAGTTGTCGGGGACAGCCCTAGGGGTCCCCTTTAACAACTGGGAAATCCCCACTTAAAACCTGCAACAAGCCAAAGCCAAACACACCTTACTTAACCATGCAGGACACGGCCCACGCCGCGGAGGCCCCAACGGCCCACCAAGGCGGCCCACTCGAAGATCCCCTCGAGCAGGCTTCGCCTCGCTCGAGGATACGCGCCTCCCTCGGGCGGGCTCCGCCCCGTTCAAGGGGGTGCGCTTACCTCGAGCGGGCTCCGCCTCGCTCTAGGGTCCGCTCTGCCCTCGAACGGGGCCCGCCTTGCTCGAGGGCGCTCCGCACGCGCGCGCCCTCCCCCCCCGTACACGGGCATTTAATGCCCTGACAACGGCGGGGCGGCGCCATCATGCGCCTGGGGCTCGCGCCCCGGTGCCGCCGCACCAACTCCCCAGGAGGGAACCCATCCCCGCCACTGTGAGGGGATTGTGCGGCGTGGCCAGTGCCAGTCCCGTGACGCTGCGCCGCCTACTCCAGTACGGCTAACGCGCCGAGCCCTCGAAGGGGGGCCGGCCGCACCCTCGATCTGCTTTCTTGTGACCTTGCAGGGTTAGGTGGAGGCGCTAGGCCGGCGGGGCGCCATCCCTGCCACTGTTAACGGCATGGTTGCCGCCCCCGCGCGTACGAACCCATGCCGGGCGCTGTGGCAACAGCTCCGGCGCTGTGGAGCGTGCGGGAGCGGGACGTCACCTTACCTGCCACTGTTCCCCGTACGGACCAACGTCAACAACCCCCTCGAGCCCGTCTGAAGACATCACAGGCGTCCGCTGCCCTTCCACCCTCGAAGCCGCCACTGTTCGGGTACAAGATACGCCATGATGGCCGGATCGCTGCAAGGATCGTCCGGGCAGCCGCCTACTCTACAGCATAGCACACCACGCTTCCCCACGTAGCTAAATAGCGCGGCATGCATGTGATTCGCTCTCTCCTTGGCCTATAAAAGGAAGACGAACCCCCTGGCCGCAGGGGACACAGACACGGAGACGACACATAACACAACACGAGACAGGTCGCACTGCGCACTTGCTCCCCAATTCTCCCCCAACATCTTCAGCCACTACACCAGGGACTTGGAAGCCACGCTTCCTCTCCCGCCTTGCTTGTAGCAGCCCCACTACAGGCACCCCCGGTGCAGAGCAATATAGTGCCTCGAGCACGCCACTGCTGGATGTACGGCCCCTCGGCCGGAACCAGGATAAACTATGTGTCTTGTATTGCTTAGCATCGACCATTGAGGGAGAGACCTCGGCGCTTATTACTGGTTAGTGTCGGGACCACTTTCCGCACCGACAGTTGGCGCCCACCGTGGGGCAATCGAGCGCCTAAGGTCAATCCACCGTCAACTCCCTCCATGGTGATTCGCACTGAGTACCGCGGTACGCGTTACTGCATGGGCAGCTCGGACCCCCTCCCCGCCGGGTTTGAAATCCGGTTCGGGGGCCTGAACTTTCAGGCCACGGGGAACGGCTACCTGATGCGCCTCACCAACCGTGAGGAGCTCCGTGCGCGGCGCCAGGCCGGGTCCACTCCGGTCCCCGCTGCGCGCACCACCACGGCGCGGACGCCCGCCGGCACGGATGCCGCGGGTCCGTCGACGCCACGACGCCGCCGCCGCTCCGGCCGGCGTTCGCGCGAGGCGCGGTCCGAGCGACGGCAGCCGAGCGCACCGCCTCTCAACGCGGCGCGCCCGTCACCACGGCAGCCACCGCCCCAATGGGACAGCACACGGTCTCCGGACCGCGCTTTCCCATTGGTCTGCGTGGTGCCACGACGGCCTACAACGCCAACGTCAACACCACGATGCGCAGGGTTCCCCCTGGTCGTCACGTCTTCGTCGCCAGGGATCCCGGCACCTCCGCGGGCGACGAGTCGTCCCTGGGCTCCCTTGATGCGTTGCCACCCGCCAACCTCCACGGGTACGCGGAGTGGGACTTCTCTGGCGTGCCGGACCCGGTCATGTTCAGGCGCTTCCTTGACGCTACGGACTACTGGTTCGGCTGCTCCGACGACTCCAGCACCGGGAGTTACGACCTCGCGTGGGAGTGCTGCGTCGTCATCGCCAACGATCCAGCCAACGCCACCGGCGCGGTAGGCGCCGGCGACGGGGAGGTCACGCCTGCCCCGGGGATCGCTCCATGCCTGGCTGCGGGGCCAAGCACCCCTGCTGGGGCCGACATCAACGCGCAGCTAGCCCAAGCTCGCGAGCTCGAGGCCAAGCTGGCAGAGGAGTATCGAACGGTGCGGCTGCTCCGTGCCTCGATGGCTGGGGAAGCCTCCGCGCGCGGCGAACGCGCGCGGGAGCTGGGCAAACAGGCTCGCGACCGCATCAACGCCGACTTCAACGTCGACAACCCCGACGCGCCTCCACGGGCGAGTCAAAAGCTCATTGCCACCGCGACGCTGCTACGGGCTATGCCGGCACCCTCGACCCCCGAGGCGCGGAACCTGCACCGTGAGGTGCAGGCTCTCGTCGAGCAAGCGGCCGTCCAGCAGGCCGAAAGCTCAGCCTCACGCATCCGCCAGCTGGGGGATGCGCGAGGAGACGGGGCTGCACAGGGGGGCGAACCCTCAGTCCACGCAGGTGGAACTGCGGGGCGTCCCGCCAACTCGGGACGCGCGCCGGCCAAGGAGCGGCTCCTTGACACGCGCAGGGCACTGGACGGTGACGCCCGCAACGTCATCAACGCCCGGCGCACAAGCAAGGCGGATGCGCGAGCGGTGGTAGGCTACCACCCTCGACGGGGTGGACGCTACGACAGCGATGAGGACCGCTCTCCGACGCCGGAGCCCCCGGGGACCCGTGTGTTCAGCCGGGAGATCCGCGCGGCGGCCTTCCCCCAACTCTTCCGCCAGCCCTCGACCATCGTCAAGTACAACGGGGAGACAGATCCCCGCGTGTGGCTCAACGACTACCGCCTGACGTGGCAGTTGGGCGGGGCCACCAGCGACGAGGTCATCATCCGCAACTTGCCCCTGCACCTCGGCGATTCGGCTCGGATGTGGCTCGAGCACCCCGCCCGCCGCCCGCATCCACAACCGGGACGATCTGGTCCGCACGTTCGTGGGCAACTTCCAGGGCACGTAGGTGCGCTCTGGAAATTCCTGGGACCTGTGCTCCTGCACCCAGAAGCCCGGCGAGTCGCTGCGGGACTTCATACGGCGCTTCTCCAAGCGCTGTACAGAGCTCCCCAGCGTGGCGCAATCCGAGATTGTGCACGCCTTTCTCGAGGGCACCACATGCCGGGACCTCGTGCGAGAGCTGGGACGCAGCCCGCCCGCGGACTCCAACGAGCTGTTCGACATCGCCACCAGCTTCGCCTCAGGAGAGGAGGCCGTGGGGGCGATCTTCGACGGCAAGAAGGGCAAGCGCTCGGACGATGCGCCCGTGGAGGGCAGCAAGTCCAGGGAGCCCCACCGGAAGGACAAGCGGGGCAAGAAGGGAAAGAAGCCGAGCCGCGAGGCGCGCGAGCAGGGGCGCGACGACGATGATGCTGAGGCCCTTGCTGTTGACCCGGCTCGACGAGGCCCTCGACCGGCCCCTCGAGGTCCGAGGGTGTTTGACGACATGCTGAAAAAGCCATGTCCATATCACAAGACCCCAGTAAACCACACCCTTGAGCAATGCGACATGCTCAAGAAGTTCTATGGCCGCGCCGCCGCAAAGGACGCGGAGGCCAAGAAGGACGGAGGAGATGGCGACGCCGGCGGCTTCCCCGCTGTGGAGAATGTGTTCCTCATCTTTGGGGGACCCACCGTCGACACGTCGACCCGCCAGCGCAAGCGGGAGCGGCACGAGGTCCTCGCCGCGGAGAAGGCGCCTCCCTCCTTCCTCAACTGGTCGGATGGACCTCCCTGGGCCCACTACCTCGGTGGGAACCAGGACCGACTACTCGGTGGGCCCCTGGGACTACCCGACTTGCGCTACACGGCACCTGGGGGCGTGGAGCACAAGGACAACACAGGAGTAGTACTCGGTTAGGACTCTGTACACGTTCCGCACTGTGTAGAGGTCTCCTAGACGTACTCGACTAGTACTCCTGCCCTACTCCGACTTGTAACCCCGCCTCCCGACTATATGAGGCGAGGCGGGGACCGATCTCGGGATCACCTCATCCAATCTCAACTCACGGCGCACTATTGCACCATCCTGTAATCGTGCCCTATCAATCCCGTAGCTACGCGGCATACGGGACGTAGGGTATTACGCACCTCGCGGCCCGAACCTGTCTAAATTGTGTGCCACGTGCCTCTTCCTTCGAGTTACCGATCTCGGCGAGTCACATTCATCTACTTCGGGTACTCCCCGTAGTAGGTTGCCGGTCCAAAACACCGACAGCTGGCGCGCCAGGTAGGGGCTCTCGCCCGAGATCACATGGCGAACTCGACGGCTTTCGTTCACATCAAGCCAACCGTCGCCTTCAACCGCGGCGACACCTTCGTCTTCGGCGCCTGGGTCTGCACTGCTGATGGCGCGGGCTCCTTCCAGCGCCGCTTGATCATGCAACCCGACTCGAGGACAGGCCTTGTGACGCTTCCCGAAGTTGTCACGGGCAAGCTCGCCGGCAAGTTCGGCGAAATTTCGCTTTCCAACCTCCACGCTGACTTCGAGCTCGAGTCCGTCTCCAACTCGAACCCGACGTCGCTATGGGCTATCGCATGCGAGCCGGCTCCCCAGCCATCGCAGGTGGTCCCCTCTCCATGCCAGCGTTCTGCGCGTGGCCCTCACGTTCTCAGCCGGGCCCGCACGGAGGCTTCCACACCACGCCGGGCCGGCAAGGAGCCCGTAACCGAGTACAACTCGGACTCCGACGCCGTTCCCAACCACGTCTCGGACTTCAACCCTCTCTCCGAGTTCTACTCGAACCCGGACTACGAGTTCGACTTCGGATCGGACCCTGAGGAGCCCGAGTCCGAAGACGACTCCTCTGAGCTCCCCTTGTCAGGGCCAGCCTCTGGGCTGGTTATAAGATCGACGCCGGCCGGAAGATACGTCTACTGGCCAGACCGCAAGCCCGCTGAGCTGACAAAGGAGGACTCGCGCTACGTCGCCTACATCGACTCGCTACCGTTCCAGGAGGGAACACCACTAGCCCAAGCTGACTCAAACACACCAACTGAGGTGGCACCTTCTGAGCCAAGCTTGGGCACCCCTGATCGTCAAGTCTTCATGACTGCCGGCGACACCCCAGGAACCTCAGGCACGGCTGCGGACAAGTACTTGGAGGACATCTCCGCAGACGAGCTGTCTGCTGATGCCCCTGCGGACGAGACCGACGCCAACAGGGACACCCGGCGCGAACGTAACAGGAAGCGCAGCGAACGACGCCGGCGGCTCAGAGACAACCTTCCCATCCGCAACCTTGCGGAAGCTCTCGGCGCTGAGAGCGAGTCCACACCACTCCTGAGCAATGCCTCATGTCGATCACAGCGATCGCACGCCAGGCTCAGGGCATACGAGCTGGGGAGGTCATCGCCAAGCTCGGCCGAAGAAGCCTACTTCATGCGGGTCGACAAGAGAGTCGGCCAACCTCCCCCCGGCTAAGCCTCGCGACAACGAAGCTACTAGTCGCAAGTGCCGACCCCGGTCCTAACCGTACTCGGGGCGACATCCCGGTCGACCCAAACCGTCGACTCTCCACCGCCGGCGGACCCTCACGGCAAGACAACGTCAACCGAGAAGTCGTCCCCCACCGTGCTCCGGCCGGTGGCGGCGGCAACGACACCCGACGGCGGCGGCGGCCGACGGCGGCGGCTCCAACCACGGGGCCAACAAGAAAGTTGGAGGCGGCGGCGGCCGCGGCGGCCGCGGCCACGCGCATAGCCACGCCTCCGGTGCCTCCCATGGCGGGTACGATGCTCGTCAGAGGATCGAGGAGTTGCGGGTGAAGAAGTCGGCCACCGCTGCTGAAGGCGACGGCTTCCCCGCCTTCTCACCACGGCTTCGCAACCTGCTCCTCCCCGACAAGTTCAAGCCTTTGGGGATCACCAAATACGACGCGAAGCAGGATCCCATCCAGTGGCTCCGATGCTACGCTCTCTCCATCGAGAACGCTGGCGGCAACAGCGACACCAAGTGCCTCTACTTCCCCTTCTCGCCCGGATCAAGCCCCACTCACGTGGCTCGAGTCGGCCGGACAAGCACTCAATCGACAAGTGGGACCGAGTCGAAGGAGCAATTCACAAGCAACTTCGCGGGCGCCATGGGCCGTTCGGGTACTCGCATGGACCTCGCCATGATCAAGCAGGAACAAGGCGAGACCCTCCGCAAGTACATGCGCCGCTTCTTCGACAAGCGCGCTACCGTCGTGGACGTCACCGACAAGGCGGTCATCGACCTCTTCCAGGACGGACTCTACCATCGCCGCACCTTCGAGGACTTCGGTCGACGCCGCCCCAGGTCCATTCCCCACCTCAAGGACATGATCACGTCCTGGGCGGATGAAGAGGACAAGGCCAACGCCAAGTACGACGCCATCCGCGGCAAGTCCAAGCAGAACCAAGGTGGCGGCAGCGGCAAAGAATCCAAACCAAGGCGGCCGCAACAACAACAACAACAACAACAACTTCTCGGGTTCCAACCGCAAGCGCAAGCCAGACAATACCGTCGCGGCTATCCAGCGCCCTCCGAAAGGGAACTCGAAGAAGAATTCCGGCGGGTTCAAAGACTCCGCCGAAGGAGAAGTGCCCGTGGCATCCAAACGGCAACCACACTACCGAGCGGTGCTACCGGCTCGGGCACGCACTCAAGGATACGCCGGAGCCACCGCACCCTCACGATCGAAGAACAAGAAGAAGGACGGCGACGACTTCCAAGAACCCGAGAAGACCGTCAACGTCCTCTTCGGCGGACTACCCGGCAAGCGGGGAGCGAAGGCTACTCGCCGTGAAGTGATGTCCATTGAACCGGCGGTTATGACCCCTCTCGGGTGGTCGAGACACCCATCACCTTCTCCCGCGCGGACCAATGGACCGGCTTCTCCGAACCGGGACGTTTCCCTCTCGTCCCGAAACCAACAATGGCGGGCTCTAAGCTCAACAAGGTGCTCATCGACGGCGGAAGCGGGCTCAACGTCCTCTTCACCAAGACTCGAAGAAGATGAACCTTGACGTCACCCCCATGCTCGACAAGAGCAAGATGCCTTTCTACGGCATCGTCCCGTGCAACGCGGCTATCCCACTAGGCTCGGTGGTACCGCCCGTTACCTTCGGGCGTCTCGCGACAACTACCGCACCGAGTACATCAAGTTCGAGGTCGCGGATATCGAGACTTCCTACCATGCCATCCTCGGCAGACCGGCCATCGCCAAGTTCATGGCGGTGCCCCACTACACGTACTTGGTACTCAAAATGCCAAGTCCAGCTGGCGTACTCTCCCTCCAAGGGGACTTGAAGATCTCTCACGACTGCGATACAGAGGCCGTAGTGATCGCTTCAACAAATCAAGCACCCACCCCAATGATGGAAGTCTACGCCGCGTCGAAGAAGCTTGCCACAAGCGAACTCGACATCCCAGAGAAGTCTGACAGTGCCAACAAGCCTCGGCCACCCGAGGAGGTGCTCACCAAGTCGGTCGACCTCGGAACAGGTGACCCCACTAAGACCACCACCATCGGGGCCGGCCTCGACCCCAAATAGGAAGACGCGCTCGTCAGCTTCCTTCGGGCTAACCGCGACATCTTCGCGTGGAAGCCAGCGGACATGCCAGGAGTGCCCGTGGGAGCCGATCGAGCACCGCCTCAACGTCGACCCAAAGGCCACCCCTAAGCGACGCACCTCCGACGCTTCGCCGACGACGGACGGGACGCCATCAAGAAGGAGCTCGCCAAGCTACTCGCTGCCGGCTTCATCGCAGAAGTCTTCCATCCCGAGTGGCTCGCCAACCCCGTCCTCGTCCGCAAGAAGAACTCGAACGAGTGGAGGATGTGTGTCGACTACACCGACCTCAACAAGCACTGCCCCAAGGACCCCTTCGGGTTGCCGCGGATTGATCAAGTCATCGACTCCACGGCGGGCCGCGACTCGCTCGCTTCCTCGACTGCTACTCCGGGTACCACCAGATCGCAATCAAGGAAGAGGACCAGGAGAAGACCGCGTTCATCACCCCGTTTGGCGCGTACTGCTACACGACCATGTCATTCGGGCTAAAGAACGCCGGCGCTACCTACCAACGGGCCATCCAGGCCTGCTTCAAGCGGCAACTCAACAAGAACGTCGAGGCCTACGTGGATGACGTGGTTGTCAAAACCAGGGACTCCAGTACCCTCATCGACGACCTTGAACAGACCTTCGCATCACTACGCGAGTACCGCTGGAAGCTCAACCCGAACAAGTGCGTCTTCGGCGTACCTTCGGGTAAACTACTCGGCTTCATCATCAGCCAGCGCGGCATCGAAGCCAACCCCGAGAAGATCTCCGCCATCACCGCATGAAAGCTCCCACGAGCATCAAGGACGTCCAGAAGCTGACGGGGTGCATGGCGGCATTGAACAGATTCATCTCGAAGCTAGGAGAACGGGGTCTCCCCTTCTTCAAACTACTCAAGCACCACGAGAAGTTCGTGTGGACCGCAGAGGCGGACCAAGCCCTTGCCCGGCCTCAAGGACTTCCCCCGTCGAAGCCACCGGTCCTCACGGCTCCCTACAAGGGCGAGCGACCCATCGCTCTACCTTGCTCGCGACTACTCACGTGGTCGGTGCATCGCCATCGTTGTCGAGCGGCGGGAAGACGGCCACGCCTACCCGGTCCCGGGGCCGCCGATCTACTTCGTCGGCCGAGGTTCTATCGCAGTCCAAGGCCCGCTACCGGCCCCGTGCGTGAGCTTCGTACGCTCTACTCATCACCTCGCGGAAGCTACGACACTACTTCCGTGAGTACTCGGTTTCCGTCGTCACCGACTACCCGCTCGGCGACATCCCGAGGAACCCGCACGCCACCGAAGGATCTCCAAATGGGCCGTCGAGCTCGGCGCCCTCACCATCGACTTCAAGCCACGCACAGCCATCAAGTCGCAAGCTCTAGTCGACTTCATGGCAGAGTGGCGGGAGAACCCGCTACCCGCTCCCACTGTGCGACCGGAGCATTGGGTGATGTACTTCGACGGCTCACTCAACCTCGAGGGCGCAGGCGCAGGAGTGCTCCTGATCTCTCCGACGGGTGAACAACTAAAGTACGTCCTGCAGATCTTCTGGAAGGTCTCGAACAATGAAGCCGAGTACGAAGCTCTCCTACACGGGCTCCGCCTCGCGGCTTCACTAGGCATCAAGCGGCTACTAGTCTACGGCGACTCCGCAGTGGTCATCAACCAGGTAAACAAGTCCTGGGACCGCAACAAGGAGAACATGGACGCCTACTGCCTAGAAGTCCGCAAGCTCGAGAACAAATTCTATGGTCTCGAGTTCCATCACATCGTCCGCGACAACAACGTTGCGGCGGACGTCCTCTCGAAGCTCGGATCCACCCGCGCCCAAGTACCCGCGGGCGTCTTCGTCCATGAGCTTCACGCGCCATCCATCCCGGAGCCGGCGCCACCGACCACCGTCCCGCCTAACCACCCAGCCGAGCAGAGGTCATGATGATCGACGTGGACCGGAGGCGCCCTTCATCGACTACCTCGGCCGAGCGAGAAGGTTCCCTCCGACAAGAACGCGGCCGAACAACTCGTCCGCCGCGCCAAGTCTTACGTCCTCGTCGGCGACAAGCTTTACAAGCGAGGCGCATCTTCTGGAGTACTCATGAAGTGCGTCCCTCGCGATGAAGGCAAGGACATCTTGGAGGAGATCCACAAAGGTGTCTGCGGCAACCACGCGTCCTCCCGCACGCTGGTCAGCAAGGCCTTCCGGCGAGCCTTCTACTGGCCCACAGCCCTGGGCGATGCCGAAGAACTCGTCAGAAGGTGCCAAGGATGTCAGTTCTTCGCCAAGCAGCAACACGTCCCTGCCTACAAGCTAGTCACCATACCGCCAACCCGGCCCTTTGCCCGCCGGGGGCTCGACATGATTGGGCCACCGCCAACCGCGCCGGGAGGATTCAACAGGGTACTGGTGGCTATCGACAAGTTCACCAAGTGGATCGAGGTCAAGCCGGTCACATGCCCCAAAGCCGACAGAGTACTCGACTTCCTGGATGAACTTGTACACCGCTACGGGCTACCCCACCGCATCATCACAGACCTGGGGTCCAACTTCAACAACCACCAGTTCTGGGAGTACTGCGAGAACAGCGGGATCGACGTCAGATACGTCTCCGTCGCCCATCCACGGGCCAACGGACAAGTCGAGCGCGCCAATGGGATGGTGCTCGACGCCCTCAAGAAGCGGCTACACGACGCTGCTAACTCAAAAGGGGGCAAGTGGATCAAGGAACTACCCAACGCACTCGGGGGCTGCGGACTCAACCGTCCAAGCCAACGGGGCAATCCCCCCTACTTCTCCGGTCTATGGCTCGAAGCCATCCTCCCCCGCCGACGTCATATGGAACTCGCCAGCGGTGGAGCACTACGACGAAGGCGTCTCGGAGGACAACAGACGAGTTGATATCGACGACCCTCGAAGAAGCTCGCTGTGCCGCCCTCGTCCAATCAGCAAGATACCTGGAGGGCATCCGACGCTACCACGATCGCAACGTCAAGGAACGCTCCTTCAACGTTGGAGATCTTGTCCTCCGCCGTATCCAGAACACGGAAGGACTTCACAAGCTCAGCTCCCCCTGGGAAGGCCCCTTCACCGTAGCTAAGGTGACCGGGCCAGGCTCCTACCGCCTCCAAACACTTGAAGGCGAAGAAGTCAACAACTCCTGGAACGTCGACCAGCTTTGTCGATTCTACGCCTAGTCTACACGACTACTCCGGGGTTCATGTCTACACGACTTCATCAACACCCCTTGCCGCAAGCGACCCTCCGGGTCCTGGCTCCAAGTCTCTGGACTACTCTCCTCCGTGTCCGGCCCCGTGCGGCTACCTACGGACCCCGGGGCCGCGACGAGCATCAAGGACTCTAGCAACGGTCTACCAAGAGACCACACTCCAAGATCCACCCCCGCACGGCTACCTACGGATCGCGATCCGGCCCTATACGGCTACCTACGGATCACTCGGCGCAAGCGGCTACCCGCTCCAAAGCAACACTCGGTACCGTAAGCGGCCTCCGGTCCGGCGACTACTTGTAATTACGGCCCCGGCCACCCGTGTGTAATTCTTCGCTAATAAAGTTTGATTGTTCATCAACTTCTTTACCGTCTACTCCCCGCGACGAGACTACTAAGCCGAGTACTACTACTCGCACCTACTCCACGATGGGCGCTCCGCACTCGAGATCGCGGTTACGGGTACTCATTGATGGAACATCACATTTCATTGATATATGAAAAAGTTCATTACAACTCGTTTCCTATACAACTACGGCTACTAGCTATCTATGCGGGGCTACCGGAGGTTCAACTTATCGGCTACCTCGCTCCGCGATGGGAGCCATCTCGCTCCGGCAACTCGCATACCGCTCATCCGAGCGCTGGCGGCTACCCCCGCCGCGACTACCTCCACCGGGGCCTTCGGGAAGTACGACTTCATGAAGGCCGCACTCGCTTCGGGATTGACTTGGCCATGTGCTTCACGTAGGCGGCCGGCCCGCGCTTGGCGCCTCACGAAGTCGATCCGCCAACGGAGCAATCTCGGGGCCGCCCGGGTGCGGCACCGGAGCCTCGCGATCGGGAGGGCGGCCTCTTCAAGGTCCTTCACCGGGCCCGGAGCGCCTCGCGCTCTTCGTTCAACTTCGCAAGGATTTGTAGCGCTGACAAGATCCCGGTCGAAGCAACTCGCAACTCCATGTGCTTCTCGCACTCGAAGGCCGCCCTCCTTGTAGTCGAGTTCAAGTACCAGCGAGCTTCCCCGCTCCCGTAGAAGAGATTCTTCATGCCGACCTCCGAGCCCTTCGGCCGCTCCACCTGGCTTTCGAGTTCTGCAACACCGGAACACAACAACGGGTCAGAGCTTCATGACTCCCAACAAGTACCCGACAAGTCAAGAGACTTACCTTTATTCTTGTTGCGGAGGCCTTTGTTCTTCCGCACCAGCTCGTCCCCCTTCGCCTGCAAGTCCATCACATCGTTGTGGTACTTGGCGAAGGCGGCGTCAAGCTTCGACTGCATGGCGGCTGCATGCTTCCTCGACTTCACGAGCTGCTCCTCCAGGGCTTCAGCTCGCAGTACCGTGTCGCCGTAGCCTTGCAGTAGATTCGACTTCTCGCAGGATCGCTCCGCGACGTCCTGCACAAGACAAGTCCAAGTCAAGCCGAGTACTCAATGCAAAGGGCTGACAACTAGGGAGGCAACGGCCACGTACCTTCATCCACTGTTCGGCTCGCCGCATCGCCTCCAGATGCTGCGCCAACACCGCCGGCTCGACGAGATCGTCGGCAAGCAGCTCAATCCCGCCACGGCTACTCGACGTAGCCTCCGTCATTGGCGCCGAGCGGATAGGCTCCGCGTCTTGGATCTCGGGGGACCGGATTGCCACCTCCAGGGCAACCCCTGGCGACGTGGTAGCCGCCTCCCTCTCGGCGGACTTCTCGACGGTTTCCCCCATGGGCTCGGGGGCTTCTACCGCGGCCTCTCGGGGCTTCGGTGTCAACTCCTCGCATGGGCACCCCCGCAGGATGTCACCCCCTTCCGCCCTCGTCACCAAGGAACACGCGCATCGGATTCTACGACTACTCTTTTTGGGGCTCTCTGCCCTCGGGAGGAGTACTCACCTTCGACTACGACCGCCTCTCGGCAACGGCGCTTCGGCGGTCGGGGGCTCGGTCGCGGCTTGGGCCTCCGGAGCGGGCTCTTCGACGGGCGGCGCGGCCTTTTCTGCCTCCGCTGCCGTGGGCTCCTCTCCGTCCCGCCCCAAGTCCGTGGATTTTCTGCACAAGTATCCACAGAGGGTCGTCAGATAAAATCGACTACTACAATGAGTACTACTCATGAAGGCGTGGTACTTACAAGTTCGACCGGACGATAGTCACGGCCGGAGCACCGAGGATGCTGGCGATATCAACCAGTCCACCCTCGGCGGGCGTTCCTTCCTCCGCCTCTCCGACTACCGCCTCCTCCACGGCGGCGGCGGCCGGCGTAGAAGTTTTCTGCGCTCCTGCGGCTTCCACCTCCTCAACGGCGGCGGCCGCGGGTACTCTGCTCCCATCTGGGGCAGGAGGCTGGCGCTCCAGCTGCGCCAGAAGTTCTTCGACAGTGGGGGCTGGACTTCGGCCTCCAGCCGGTTCCCCCACTGTGGGCCACATGCCCTCATCACCCTCCTCCACGGGCTCTGTTGGCGGCCTCTCCTGCACACAAGGATGACTACTCGTCAGCACCGTACTCGATCACTGGGTACTCGACTACTTTGCTCAAGATGGCTTACCTCTGGAGGCGTGGTCTCTGAGACCTTCATCTTCTTTGCCACCCGCTTCTTGGCGGGGTTGCGCGGCTTCCTTGGCGGCGCAGCAAGGCTAGCCTCCAGGCTAGCCGGAGGGTCTTGGATGAGAGGTACATGAGGCAAGCCTGGACGGCTAAACCTCGACCGCAGCTGGAAGCGGTCCTGCAGCGTCTCGTCTTCTTCGTCATCGGAGGTATCCTCCACGATGACGGGATCGTCGTCGTCTCCGACTACTCGGCGCTCCTTCACCTTCTCCACCGTTGGGACCTCAATTCCGCTCGGTGGTGGCTGCGGCTCGGAGACAAACCGCTTCACATCATCCTGCGCAAAAGACACAAAAAGCGTCAGCAACTCTGCTACAAGCGCCTACTACTCGACGAGGCGGGTACGGCTACTCACCTCGTTGGGCGGGCGCGCGGCGGAGTATTCCTCGACAGGGCACGCCGTGTACTCCGGCATGTCCTTGAAGATCCTCGACAACCTCTCGATGATGTCGTTGTCCTCAATTTCGCCTCCTGGCATCCGCGACGTGTCGTCGTCGCCGGTGTACTCGAAGCCCATCGTATCCCGCGCTGACAGAGGCTGGATCCGGCGCTTCATGAAACTGAAGGCCACATGTTCGGCCCTCGCTCCCGCATCCCGCGGGGTCTTGATGCGTGCCGCAATTCCGGGAGCCGGATCCCCTCTTGCATGGTGGGTTCCGTGTTCCACCACTCTTGGTGCTTGGGCCGCCGTCCGCTCGGCTTCGGCGGCTCGGGATGGTGGTTCGTGGTGTAGAACCACCTCGTCTTCCGATCCGTGTTGGAGTCCACGAGCTTGTACGCCGTGCGCTCGCCGGCATCTTCCCTCAATCGGATCCCGGCCCCTCCGACTACTCGGGGTTGGAGGCGCCGGGCCGCGGCTTCACGCGGAAGAATTTCCGAAGAGAACCCGGTGTGGCTTGATCCCCAAGAATGCTTCGCAAAATGGACGAAGACGAAGTGTGGAATATTCCGTTGGGGTTCAAGTTGAGGTACTCGATGCCATAGTACCCGAGAAGCCCTTTGAAGAAATCGCTTGGCCGGGAGCGCAAGCCCGCGCTCCACGAAGCGCGAGAACATCGGGATCTCGTCTTGTGCTTTCTCCATCGGATAGGGATCTCCTGCGGCGGATCTCCACATATCGATCTCCTTCTCCCTGATGAACCCGCTGTTCAACAGGGTCAGTAAGTCTTCGGTCTTCACCTTCGACCTTTTCCACTCGCGGCTTGGGTCAGCGCGCGGTGGAGATGTGGGCGGCGCCGCCCCGGTGCCGGCCGCGGCAGCCTCTGCATGGCTCCTCTTCTTCCCGCCGGTCTTCGATGTCTTCGACGGGGACGGCTTCATCCTCCAAGAACAGGGAGTTTTCACTCGCATCCGCTCGGGGGCTACCCTACAGCTTTCGGGTGGCGATGCGCTCGGATCTACTACGGCGGCAGTGCTCGCTGGAGTGGATCTACTTCAAGATTCAAGTGGCGAATGACTGCGGCTCACTTGGGTGAAAAACCCTAAGGGTTTTGGCTTGTATTTATAAGCCAAAACGCCTCCGTAACGGGCGGCTGAGTAAGTCCACGTGCGGCTGACTCAGCGGCTGCGCGTGACTCTTCGCATTCTACTAGTCGACGCGCCTCATCTCGGGGGCTCGGCTACTTCTACTCGACTACCTGGGACGCGGCTAGTCTCAAGAGCATCTCAGGACACATTCTTCAAGAAGACCCTTCAATTCGAGAGGAAGTACTCGACTCAAGGCTCGGGGGCTCCGTGCCACGTGTCCTTCGGTTTTTTCTCTCCGGATTTTTTGGGATTTTTCTCGCCAAGGCTTCGGATAGATCCTCGGCCCGCAGCCCGCGGCTCGAGGCTCGGGGGCTACTCCACGTAGATGGCGGTTCTGCAAATCGCATCTTCTTGACGGCTCCGGCTTCAAGACAAGGCATTTTTGAAGACCTTCGAAGGCAGATTTCAAGGACGCTTGGGACTACTCGAGAAGACTTCAAGATTGCTCAAACATCAGCTGGAGTACATTCCAGCCTCGGGATGCTTCGACTACTCTTGAGGACTTTTGACTTGTAGCACTCAGGGACGCTTGAGGACTACTTGTTAAGGCCTTCAAGACTACTTGAAGCTATCCTTCTCGACTACAAAGTACTCGGGGGCTTGTCGTATGGACCTCCCTGGGCCCACTACCTCGGTGGGAACCAGGACCGACTACTCGGTGGGCCCCTGGGACTACCCGACTTGCGCTACACGGCACCTGGGGGCGTGGAGCACAAGGACAACACAGGAGTAGTACTCGGTTAGGACTCTGTACACGTTCCGCACTGTGTAGAGGTCTCCTAGACGTACTCGACTAGTACTCCTGCCCTACTCCGACTTGTAACCCTGCCTCCCGGACTATATGAGGCGAGGCAGGGACCGATCTCAGGATCACCTCATCCAATCTCAACTCACGGCGCACTATTGCACCATCCTGTAATCGTGCCCTATCAATCCGTAGCTACGCAGCATACAGACGTAGGGTATTACGCACCTCGCGGCCCGAACCTGTCTAAATTGTGTGCCACGTGCCTCTTCCTTCGAGTTACCGATCTCGGCGAGTCACATTCATCTACTTCGGGTACTCCCCGTAGTAGGTTGCCGGTCCAAAACACCGACAGAGGACGCCATCACCTTCAGCCGGGAAGACCATCCGAACCGCATCCCCAACCCGGGCTAGTACCCGCTGGTGGTCGACCCGATCATTGGGAACGCATAGTTCTCAAAAGTCTTGATGGACGGGGGCAGCAACCTCAACATCCTCTACGCGCATACGCTGCGCTTGCTGGGGATCGGGTTGGACCGCGCGCAACCCGGCAAGACGACGCCGTTCCATGGCGGCGCGCCCGGCAAGCGAGTCCAGCCCCTCGGGCAGATCGACCTGCCGGTTTGGTTCGGCACCGCGAAGAATTTCCGCAAGGAAACACTCACCTTCGAGGTGGTGGGGTTCAAGGGCGCCTATCACGCCATACTTGGGCGGCCCTGCTACGCCAAGTTCATGGCAGTCCCCAACTACACCTACTTGAAGATGAAGATGCCAGGACCGAACGGCGTCATCACCGTGGGCTCGTCCATCGAGCACGCATTCGACTGCGACGTCGAGTGCGTAGAGCATGCGGAAGCACTGGCGCTGGACGAAGCGCTGGTGACCGCCTTGGAGAAGATGGTCAACGAGGACCTCGACTCCACCGCCAAGCACACCGGCAACTTCGAGGCCGCGGAGCAGACCAAGGAGGTGCCCCTCGACCCCGTGGCCCCCGAGGGCAAGGCGCTGAGGGTCAGCTCCACTCTCGATCCAAAATAGGAAGTGGTGCTCGTCGACTTCCTCCGCGCCAACGCCGACATCTTCGCGTGGAGCCCCTCGGATATGCCAGGCATCCCGAGGGAGGTCGCCGAGCACTCCCTTGACATCCTGCCTCATGCCCGCGCCGTGCAACAATGGCTCCGCCGCTTCGACGAGGAGCGACGACGGGCTATCGGAGCGGAGCTGCGGAAGCTTCTCGAGGCCGGGTTCATCAAGGAGGTGTTCCACCCAACGTGGCTAGCAAACCCTGTACTTGTAAAGAAAAAGAACGGGAAGTGGCGGATGTGTATAGACTACACTAGTCTTAATAAAGCATGTCCTAAAGTTCCTTTTCCTTTGCCACGCATTGATCAAATTGTTGATTCAACGGCTGGGTGCGAGTTGCTTTGCTTCCTTGATGCCTACTCCGGGTATCATCAAATAAAGATGAAGGAGTCCGACCAGCTCGCGACTTCGTTCATCACGCCGTTCGGGATGTTCTGCTACTTCACGATGCCGTTTGGCCTTCGAAACGCTGGTGCGACGTATCAACGCTGCATGCAACACGTTTTCGGAGATCACATCGGGCGGACGGTCGAGGCGTACGTGGACGACATCGTCGTGAAAACCAGGAAGGCAGACGACTTGGTTGGCGACCTTGGCATCGCGTTCGGCTGCCTACGGGCCAATGGGGTCAAATTAAACCCCGAAAAATGTGTCTTTGGAGTGCCGCGAGGCATGCTCCTAGGATACATCGTCTCCCAACGAGGTATCGAGGCCAACCCCGAGAAGGTTGCGGCCCTCGAGCGAATGGGTCCGATCCGAGACCTCAAAGGGGTGCAAAAGGTGCTGGTGTGTCTTGCCGCCTTGAGCCGCTTCATCTCGCAGCTCGGCGAGAAGGGCCTCCCCCTCTATCGCCTCCTCAAAAAGCACGAGCGCTTCTCCTGGACCGCCGAGGCCCAGGATGCACTTGACAAGCTGAAGGCGTCCTTGACCCACGCCCCAATCCTCACGCCGCCGCAGGACGGCGAGCCCCTGCAGCTCTACGTGGCCGCGACCACCCAGGTGGTCAGCGCCATAATCATGGGGGGGCGCACGGAGGAAGGGCACGCCCTGCCGGTCCAGCGGCCAGTCTACTACATCAGCGAGGTCTTGTCTGACACCAAGACGCGCTACCCCCAGGTCCAGAAGCTGCTGTATGCGGTGGTCCTCGCGCGACGCAAGCTCCGCCATTACTTCGAGGCCCACCCCGTCACGGTGGTCTCCTCCTTTCCGCTAGGGGAGATCATCCGCAATCCAGACGCGGCAGGCAGGATCGCCAAGTGGTCCGTGGAACTGATGGGCGAGACGCTCGCCTACGCCCCGCGCAAGGCCATCAAGTCCCAGATCCTGACGGATTTCGTCGCCGAGTGGACGGATACGCAGCTGCCACCGCCGCAGATCCAAGCAGAGTGCTGGACTCTGTATTTCGATGGCTCGATGATGAAAACAGGGGCGGGCGCGGGCCTGCTTTTCGTGTCACCCCTCGGGGAGCACATGCGGTACGCGGTGCGCCTCCACTTCCCCGCGTCGAACAACATGGCTGAGTACGAGGCCCTACTTTGTGGCCTCAAGATCGCCATCGAGTTAGGCGTCAAACGCCTCGACGTGCGGGGGGATTCGCAACTCGTGATTGACCAAGTCATGAAGAACGCGGGTTGCCACAACGACAAGATGGAAGCATACTGCAAGGCCGTGCGAGCCCTCGAGGACAAGTTCTACGGCATCGAGCTCAATCACGTGCCCCGCCGGTACAACGAGGAGGCGGACGAGCTGTCCAAGATCGCGTCCGGGCGGATCACGGTCCCTCCGAACGTTTTTTCCCGTGATATCGCCCAGCCCTCGGTCGCCCTCGAGCCTCACCCCTCGAGCCACGCGGAACCCTCGGGGGCTCCCTCGAATCCAACAGGCGCGGAACCCATGGATAAGGACCCTTCGAACGAGGCGTACGTGCTCTCCCTCCTCGAGGGGTATGGCGCGCACGAGGCTGACGTGATGGATATCGAGCCAGCCCCTGTCAAGGCTGACTGGCGCGACAAGTATATCGCGTGGATGGCTCGAGGGGAACTCCCCACGGACCGGGCCACGGCCAGGCGCATCGCCAGGATGGCCAAGTCCTTTGCCCTCGTCGACGGCGAGCTGTACAAGCGCGCCGCCTCCGGCATCTTGCAGCGGTGCGTGCCCATCCCCGAGGGGCGCGAGCTCCTGCGGGACATCCACGCTGGGATCTGTGGCCATCACGCCGCGCCTCGTACCCTCGTTGGCAATGCTTTCCGCCAAGGCATTTACTGGCCTACCGCGGTCGCGGACGCTAGCGAGATCGTACGCACCTGCGAAGGGTGCCAGTTTTACGCCTGCAAGCCCAACCTTCCCGCTCATGTCCTGCAGACCATCCCCATAACATGGCCGTTCGCTGTGTGGGGGCTGGACATCGTCGGGCCCCTGCGGAAGGCGCCCGGGGGCTTCACCCACTTGTTGGTCGCAATCGACAAGTTTTCCAAGTGGGTAGAAGTGCGCCCCATTACGAACCTCAGGGCGGAGCAAGCGGTGACGTTCTTCACTGATATCATCCATCGCTTTGGAGTGCCAAACTCCATTATCACCGACAACGGGTCCCTGTTCACGGGCAGGAAATTCTTGGAGTTCTGTGACAAGTTCCACATCCGTGTGGATTGGGCAGCTGTGGCACACCCGCAGACTAACGGCCAAGTAGAGCGTGCCAATGGCATGATCCTACAAGGCCTTAAGCCCAGAATTTTCGACCGGTTGAACAAATCTGGTCGGAAATGGCTCCAAGAGTTACCAGCAGTCGTGTGGAGCCTAAGGACAACCCCGAGCAGAGCCACCGGGTTCACCCCGTTTTTCCTAGTCCATGGCGCAGAGGCCGTCCTCCCCACGGACTTAGAATACGGGTCGCCCCGGGTTCGAGGCTACGACGAGGATGCCAACCAGCGAGCCCGCGAGGACTCGCTGGACCAGCTGGACGAGGCACGCCTCGTGGCCTTGATGCACTCCGCAAGGTACCAACAGTCCCTCAGGCGCTACCAAGCACGCAAGATACGCCGGCGGGACTTCAGCGAAGGGGATTTGGTCCTAAGGCTACGCCAAGACAACCGAGGACGCCACAAGCTATCACCTCCGTGGGAGGGACCCTACGTCGTGGTGAAAGTACTCAAACCCGGCACGTACAAGCTGGCCAACGAGGACGGTGAAGAACTCACCAACGCTTGGAACATCCAACAGCTACGTCGCTTCTACCCCTAGCTAGGATTTTCAAGTATTTTGTTGTAAAAATCACATAACCAACGCCCCAGTTGGTGACAACTATGTAAACGTCATAAGTCTAATGAAAAGGGCAACTCGGCTTTCCCCTGAAACCCAAGTTACCCTCGGGGGCTACTACGGGGGCATCCCCCCCAAAATGGTCCCATTTTCGCGTGAAAACGAAACAACTCACGCGCGCTAAGATTGTTTTCTACTTCGGCCTCGAGCAAAGGTTCGAACAGGGCGCAGGCAGCCTAGCAGAAGGAGCGCGTGAGCCAGAGATAGCCTACGCCTCCGCGAGGATACGGCCCTTCTCTCTCGCCTCCAACCCAGCAGGCCACCCGTGAAAATCGAACTCCCCTAACTAGAACCTACTCAAGAAGAAGGAGAAACAAAAAAGCGCAATAAACAAAAGACATCACTTCACATTAACAAGTGTTTATGGCAAAAGTGATATGTTTATTTACAAGGGCCGCACGGCCAGAGTACTGATACATACACAAAAACGGGCCTAAGCGCCCGGCTGTCTTCAGGCGGGAGGAGCAGCGACGTCAGCAGCGTCCGGGAAGAGAAACTCCTCGAAGGCTTCGGCGAGCGTCCCGGCGGCGTCGGTGGCGAGCGCGTCCACGCGCTCCATCGCCACCTCGTTCTCAACACCCTCGGGGACGACGTAGCCCTCCGCCAGCGCCTCGAAGTTGACCTCGTAGTGGGACTGCACCACCCCGAGGGCCTTCTGGACGCCAAGATGAATCGCCCGGCGCATGCGCCCGGCGACATGGCCGCCAAGGGCGCGCAGGCGGGCGGCCGGCCGAGCTCCCCCCGCCCGCGCCTCGCCCTCCTCCACGGCCCGGCAGGTCTCGAGGGCCGCATTGCGCAACTCCTGCAGCTCCTGCTCGGAGGAGTTGTAGGAGGTCTGCAGCGCCTCGGCCCGCTCAGCCGCGTGCCCCAGTGCGGTGCGCAAGCTTGGAGTTGCCAAAAACAAGAAAGAAATCAGAAAAGGGTGCGAACCCTCTAAGGGAGAACCAGCGAAACGGGAGCCGAACAGCAACTTACCTTCGACTTGCTTCCGCTCCATCTCGAAGGCGCGGCGCCCGGCCTCGACCGCCTGCTCGAGGCCCTTGACGGTTTCGCCCTGCTCCTGGAGGGCCAGCTCCTGGCTCGCGCTCGTGATGCTAAGCACCATCAGCTCGCCCTCGAGCTTGGAGAACTCGGTGTTCTGGTCCTCCAGCGACATCTGCGCCGCCTCGCGAGTAGCGCGCTCCCGCTCTAGGGCCAACCGAGCATCGGCAAGGGCGGCCTGCTCCTGCTGAAGCCGTCCCTCAGCCCCCTGACGGGCGGTGCACTCCTGCAGAGCCGGCCCGCGGTGGCGGCGAGCGCCGCGACCACGGCGTCAAGGGCCACCCTCAAGTCGTCGGCCTCCTTGGCCTTCCTCGCTCGAGCGCGCGTGCCCGCTCCTCGGCCCGGCACCGCCGGGCCTCGCGCCTCTCCGGAGCGACGAGTGGAGCCCCACTGTCGCCGCGACGCCGGCCACCTCCGCCTCGCGGCTTGGCCGCCGGGGTGCGCGTGTTCTCCGGTGTCCTCCCTCGCCCGCTGCAGCGCCTCATCCCGATCGATGAGGGCTGCGCAGACCCGCTCGAGGCTGGAGGGATGCGCCGGGTCCTGCCTTGTGCTCTCGTGGAGTTGATCGCGCAAGGCCACAACCCGATACGACAGCCAGCCGTCAGGGGTCCTGAGGGCGTCGGCGAGCGCGTCGAAGGCATCGCACCGCTCCCGGAGCTGATGGAGCTCGGCGGTCACCTGATCAAAGGCGCTGTACTTATCACGGGCGCGGTGCTCGAGCTCCTGCCACCAACAAGTCAAGACCCGTAAGCATCACGCCACGAAGATTGCGCGTAGAAACGAGAAAAAAAAGAGAGACAAGCAAAGACAACTCACCTGAAAGACACGCCACGCGGGGCCGCCGTGGATCCTCAGCGCCTCGTTCAATACACGGTTGAGCGCGGCGCCGTGGCTACGGAGCTCTCCCAGAGCTCCTGCTCCCCCTTGGCGTCGGCGAACGCGGGCGGGTCGCCAGCGACCCCCTCAACCTGGGCGGAGTGGCCGGCGCGGGAAGACGAGACCTCGGGGTCGTGCCCTCGGCCCCCGCCACCATGTGGCCCTCGCGCCGCCTCACGAGGGCCCCCTCCCGGGACTCGGGGAGAGCGTGGGGACGCTCGCCCATGGATCCCACCCCGGCGGCGGGGAGTCGTCGTCCGGGATCTCCACCACCACCGCCGGGAACCGCCGGTAGGCGCCGCCCTCGCGTCGCCCTCCGCCGGCGCCTCCGCTCGCGCCTCCATAGCCGCGGGCGCCCGACGCGGCGCCGCGGGCGCCCGACCTCCCTCCTCCTCGCCCACGACCGGCACCGCAGTTGCGCCTCCACCGCGGCCGCCACCGCGGCCGCGCCCTCCACCATGGTCGTCGCCGCGGCCGAGCCTCCGCCGCGGCCGGCGCCCGCCGCTCCTCGACGACCACCGAATGCGCCGCGGCGAGCCGATCCGCCGGCCGAGGCCTCGAGGCCTCGCCCGCGCCCCGCGAGCTCTCGCCCACCGCCGCCGCCGTGCTCGCCCCCACCCGCGGCGCCCTCGACGAGCGCCGCCGGGTGGGAACGGACACGTCCGCCCTCAACACCTTGGCTGATGCGAGGGGAGGCACGGTCGGCACCACCCTGCACAAGCACAAACAAAAAATTAGAACGCCTGATCGCCAAAAACCAGACCCCGCAGAAGAGCAAGCCCCTTACCTCGAAGAGGAGAAGGCGCGTTTCCTCTTCCTCGAGGCTTCGGCGGATGGCGCCGGCGCGGCCGGCGCACCCGTTGCCGCGTCTCCTAACGTCTCCGCCGCGCGCGCGGCCCCGCCCCTCGCGCGCGGGTGCGCTTGCCGCGCGCGCCGGCACCTCGCGGCTCGCGCCGCCCCCGTTGTTGATTGCCCCGCGGCGGGCGCCGCCGCGCCGGCCCCCGAGGGCGATGCCGCCTTGCCGCCGGGCGCCCGGCTCCGGCGACGGGGGTGCGAGTGCTCCCACCCATCGAGGGGCCCCGCCCCCCGCCTTCTTCCTCCTCGTCCTCCCTCTCGAGGACGAATACTCCTCGGTCCCCGCGAGGAGAGCCCCCGTCGCTCGCGCGGCGCCCCGCACCCTCATTCCGCCGCTCGCGGCGCTCGCGGTGCCGCCTCGCGCGCTCCCTCTTGCGCGCCGCCCGCTCCCGCTCCCGCGTCGCGCCGCCCGACCGAGCGCGCGCGGGAGTCGGGGGTGGGCGGAACGGACTTCCACGCGCGCTCGGGCTCACCGACCGCGGGCGAGAACGTCAAAGGCGCGTCAGGGGCCAGGGGCAACATCAAGAACAAAAACAGGGCCAAGAATCATGCTCACCAGCGGGCTGGTGGGGAGCATCTCGAGGTCCCACGGGGACCGGTCCTGGCGCAGCATCCGGGTGTCGACGGCGTTCCGCGCCCGTGTGAGCGCATACCTCCGCTCGAGGGGGGTCGGGAGCATCCGCGACCTCGCCATCGCGACGGGGTCCGCCGCCTCCGTCATCTTGAAGATGCAGAGCGGCCTCTCCATTAGAGGCACGATCCGCCGGTGGTGGAGGAAGGCGAGGACGTCCGCCGCGGTCAGCCCCTGCGTCGCCAGGTTCTTCAGCGCGGCCAGGAGCGAGTCCAGCCGCCTCCGATGCTGGGCCGTGGACACCCCGTGGCCCCAGGAGTTGGGCTTCTCCCGGAGCACCAGACCGGTGTAGGGGGGCCGGGCTCGGCGTTGCGAAGGTAGAACCACCCCCGCTCCCAGCCGGCGTTGTTGGTCGTCATGGTACAAGAGATGTAGTCGTCCTTGTACTGCGTCCGCAGGGTGAGCGACATGCCGCCGGCGCGCACCGCGCGGCGGGTCCTCTGCTCCGTCGTAGGCTGCGTGAACAGCTCCGCGCGAAAGAGGTGTATCCAGAGTTCCCAATTCACTGGGATCCCCAGATACCCCTCGCAGACGCCCACGAATGTGGCCGCCTGCGAAATCGCGTTCGGCGCGAAGTTGTGCAACTCCACGCCGTAGCGGTGACAAAGCGCCCGCATGAAGCGGCTCGCCAGCGCGGCGAAGCCGCACTCATGGAAGCGAATGAATCTCACCACGTAGCCTTCCGGTGGGTTGGGCGCGTGGTCCCCCGCCGGCGGCACGATCCACTCCGCCGGTCGGCCCTCCTCGTTCGCCGCCACCGGCCGGGCGGAGACCGTGTCGGCGAGGGCCGCCCCGTTCACCGACGACCGCTCCCATGCGTACGGGTCAAGGATCGTGAGGGGCGGAAGCGGCGCCATGAGAAGAGACAAGGATCCGAGAGCGGAGGACGGGAAAACGAAGAGCTCTAATGACGAAGGGGCGCGGTGGCAAGAACGAGACGAAGGCGAGAGCGCAGGGGGCAAGAATGGCGGAACGCTAAGGTAAAAACCGCCGTTTTCCCTCCCCTCAGATTTATAAGCCGTGGGCGTGCCCTCCGGAGCGCACGCCCTGCACGCATTAACTGCAGGGAATCTTTTCCTCGCTGACGGGCGGGCCCCACCACGACCGCGGCGGCCACGCCACCGCAAACAAAGCCATCATCGCGGCGAAGAATAGGGAGGGCCGTGGCAGGCAGTCACATCCGCCTGCCCACGCCGCCCATTACGCGCGCGGCTGCGGCGCCTAAAAAGGCGCGCCCGCGACGCGAAACCGCAGCCTCGACTGCGGGGCATTAAATGGCCCGGTTCCTTACCAAGTAAGGAGAACCCTCGAGCGGCACGGACTCCTGGCTCGGGAAACTTCAACCCTCGAAAAGGTACAGGCGTGAGAAGGTCGCCTCGGGGCCCGTTTGAAACAAAACAGGCACCGCAAAGCACCCATGCCGCGTTTTATTACTAATCAGCGCCTCGAGGGCCGGCTCGCCCAGGCCCCTCGAAGGATCGCAGATGCCAGGCCGGGAGCGCTTAGCCGCCACCCCGCACCACTTTACTGATCAGCGCCTCGAGGGCCGGCTCGCCCAGGCCCCTCGAAGGATCGCAGATGCCAGGCCGGGAGCGCTTAGCCGCCACCCCGCACCACTTTACTGATCAGCGCCTCGAGGGCCGGCTCGCCCAGGCCCCTCGAAGGATCGCAGTGCCAGGCCGGGAGCGCTTAGCCACCACCCCGCACCACTTTACTGATCAGCGCCTCGAGGATCCGGCTCGCCCGTGCCCCTCGAAGGATCGCATGCCGGGCGGGAGCGCTTAGCCGCCACCCCGCACGGCCCTACTGATCAGCGGTTCGAAGCCTGACCCTCGACGGGTTCGAACAGGCGCCCCAGATCACTAGAGTCAGGGACGACAGGGGCACGCACACTCGAGCCGTTCCTCGAGCCCGCCGGCTCGAGGGTGCCCCACATGTCGTGTTCGAGAGCCAGCGAAGGCAGCTAGCCGAGGGATCCCACCGAGGGAGAGCTTCCGCACCCTCGGTCCCTAGCGAACGGGGCCGAGCCCCACCTAGCAAACCCACGTAAGTGCTTCAATGGACGTGTCTCTGGACCACGGAGCCTACCCTTATCGAACAGGGCATGGGCGTCCACTCGAGCCACCCACTAACAGCTCAACGAGGAATCCGCAATCCGCGACCCGACCGATGGGGGTTGCGGAAACCTCACCCTCCGTCCCGCGGAGGGACGGCGAGGGCGCGTTAAAAAAACAAGTCGTAAAGCTCTACCCGATCGCCTTGAACGGGCCCAGGCTCGGGGGCTTGACGCACGGCTACACCTCCTGGATTGCACCCGCCGGAGATAGTGCCGGCGGCCGCGTGCGTCACCGGCCGGCCGAGACATTGCCGACGCCGGCTTGAAACATGTACCATGCCCTCTGGCCAAGTCTCGCGGTCAACCCCTACAGGAGCACCCACGCTCCTGCAGGGCTTCGGGGGCTAGACCCGCGGGTCCGCTGACGCGGCCCCACGGAAAGCGTTCGCAAGACCAGGAGGGAAGAACGTCCTATCAGTAGGCTCCAGCATCTGCGGGAGCCTCAATGGCAAACCCACAGATGCTCGAGGGCTACTGTCGGGGACAGCCCTAGGGGTCCCCTTTAACAACTGGGAAATCCCCACTTAAAACTCGCAACAAGCCAAAGCCAAACACACCTTACTTAACCATGCAGGACACGGCCCACGCCGCGGAGGCCCCAACGGCCCACCAAGGCGGCCCACTCGAAGATCCCCTCGAGCAGGATTCGCCTCGCTCGAGGATACACGCCTCCCTCGGGCGGGCTCCGCCCCGTTCGAGGGGGTGCGCTTACCTCGAGCGGGCTCCGCCTCGCTCGAGGGTCCGCTCTCGCCCTCGAACGGGGCCCGCCTCGCTCGAGGGCGCTCCGCACGCGCGCGCCGCTCCCGTACACGGGCATTTAATGCCCCGACAACGGCGGGCGGCGCCATCATGCGCCCGGGGCTCGCGCCCGGTGCCGCCGCACCAACTCCCCAGAGGGAACCCATCCCCGCCACCGTGAGGGGACCGTGCGGCGTGGCCGGGCCGGCCCCCGTGACGCCGCGCCGCCTACTCCAAGACGGCTAACGCGCCGAGTCCTCGAAGGGGGGCCGGCTGCACCCTCGATCTGCTTTCTTGTGACCTTGCAGGGGTTAGGTGGAGGCGCTAGGCGGCGGGGCGCCATCCCCGCCACCGTTAACGGCATGGCCGCCGCCCCCGCGCGTACGAACCCACGCCGGGCGCTGTGGCAACAGCTCCGGCGCTGTGGAGCGTGCGGGAGCGGGACGTCACCTTACCTGCCACTGTTCCCCGTACGGACCAACGTCAGCAACCCCCTTGAGCCCGTCTAAAGACATCACAGGCGTCCGCTGCCCTTCCACCCTCGAAGCCGCCACTGTTCGGGTACAAGATACGCCATGATGGCCGGATCGCTGCAAGGATCGTCTGGGCGGCCGCCTACTCTACAGCATAGCACACCACGCTTCCCCACGTAGCTAAATAGCGCGGCATACATGTGATTCGCTCTCTCCTTGGCCTATAAAAGGAAGACGAACCCCCTGGCCGCAGGGGACACAGACACGGAGACGACACATAACACAACACGAGACAGGTCGCACTGCGCACTTGCTCCCCAATTCTCCCACAACATCTTCAACCACTACACCAGGGACTTGGAAGCCACGCTTCCTCTCCCGCCTTGCTTGTAGCAGCCCCACTACAGGCACCCCCGGTGCAGAGCAATATAGTGCCTCGAGCACACCACTGCTGGATGTACGGCCCCTCGGCCGGAACCAGGATAAACTCTGTGTCTTGTATTGCTTAGCATCGACCATTGAGGGAGAGACCTCGGCGCTTATTACTGGTTAGTGTCGGGACCACATTCCGCACCGACAAAAGTGGATCGATGTTGCACACTCGTCCCTGATTAAAGTGTCCACGTCACCCAACCAACAACGCCGGTGACATGGACGCCCTACTCATGGCATTGGGTAAACAAAGTTCACCGGCGTTTTCCAATCCGGCTATCCCTCCCTGCCGCTCGTTGGACTAGGAACACCGTCGCCCACTCCCGAGAGGCAAATGCAAGAGAGGATCAAACGAGCAAAAGGATGATCTGCTACGGCACTCATCTTCAATAACTTTATAGGAAACGACAAGGAGACCTCTACCTCTATAGTTTATATACTCCCTCCGGTTTGGTAAAAGAACACGTTTTGGACAAGATTTGAGTCAAACATTGGGAATGTAAATCATGAATAACTTTTAAGTTGTTGAGTTTGGAAATGTGAAAACTACATGAGTAGATTTGTCTTGTAAAATACTTCCATAAAAGTATACATATGTTAGTTTTTAATAATTATTTTGTAAAAATAGGAAGTCAAAGTTGCACTTTGGAGACCGTGTCGCTGTCCTAAACGTCTTCCTTTACCAAACTGGAGGGAGTACAAAAGGAAACATGTAGGGTCTACCTTCAACAAAGGTAGACGAGTCCGCAACTGTCAGGTCAAGGTACTGTAGTCATCACATTGATATTGTAGTTGTCGGATCTATTTGAACACAAAAAAATTCCCACCGCAACATCAAACCTTGTTGCGAAAAATTCTCACCGCAACATCAGATCATGTTACACACAATCATGAACCTATTACAAAATTCAGCTGCAATACATAACGGTTGTTCTCTGCGACATTTGCTAAAACACAATGAAACATTCAGATGCATTTCTCGCAACGTGGAAAAGTAGCAGCTGAAATATGTAAACAAATGTTCCAACATCATCAAAGTTATAGTGAAACATCTGAATTCACCTCATGCAACATCGAACAAACACAAGTTTGAAACATTTCAATCAATTCGTGCAACATCGAAAACACAAAACTGGAATCCAATCACATGCACAACGGTGGAGGGCGACGTCACATAGGCAATGGGCAGGGTGACGGCCCGCACAACGCCAGACGGCAGCTGCTCGCGTACCTTGCTCCCTCCATCCCTTGCGCGCGGATCTGGAAGAGCCTTCCCGCCGCTTCCGCGCATCGGCGGCGGGAGACCGGAATCCAACCACGGGCACGAGGCACCACCTCTGTTCACCGGCGGCCAAGCCCCTCCTGAAGGCAGCCTGTTCGTTTGGCTGGTGGCTGATGGCTGGTGCTGGTTTGTTCTGAGAGAAAAGTACTACTGGCTGGTTGCTGATGGATGGTCTGTTCTGAGAGAAAAGCACTGCTGACTGGTGGCTGATAAGCCAAGCGAACAGATATACGTGTCGTTGGACCTCATATAGTGTGACACAAGCGCATATCTTGCCCAAGTTCACCTGAACCGTCCATTTGTAGCACACTAGCACATGGACCCGAACACATGCACATCTCTTTTGCAAGCTACTTGCTGCAAGTGGACTCGATTCTGAACTCTGAAGATAGATCGATCGTCCGCTGTCCGTTGAACTAGAGGGGGAGGTGCATGCAGTTTGTACTTGTGCAGAAATGGGTGACGGCCACCCCTGCACCCCGGCGTGTGGTACTGGTACGTGGCGGCACAGGCCGCAGGGATCTCCAGGAGCGCGGGGACGGTGAGAATGCGGCGGCGTGCCGGCGAACTATGCAGGCCTACAGCGCAGGCGTCGCTGTTGTAGCAGTGCTACGAGGGGCCGAAGCCATGGAGAATGCGGTGCTTGCCTCCTCGGCCAACCGTACCTGCCACCCTACTGCGCGACGCGACGCGACGCGACGAGCAAGCCGGGCAGGGGTACATAGTGGCCGTCGGCCATTCAGGTGAAGGACCGCCACGAGATACGAGACACGGGCTGCCTGTGCCTGAGCGGCACACCACAATGAAGGGATGGCGTGATGTAGCAGAGGAGCTACTAGTTCTCGCCATAGCGTGTAGTACACCCACCCCAGCACCCGGAACCGGCTCCGTTCGTTGGCGTCCACCTTCACTCCACGAGATACGAGACACGGGCTGCCTGTGCCTGAGCGGCACACCACAATGAAGGGATGGCGTGATGTAGCAGAGGAGCTACTAGTTCTCGCCATAGCGTGTAGTACACCCACCCCAGCACCCGGAACCGGCTCCGTTCGTTGGCGTCCACCTGTGAAGGTGAGGGTTACCCGAAAAATTCGGATGACTACCCTAACACGAGTGAGAATTCTTAACGCGTTCAAGTACAAAGTCAGAGCGCAAATAGACTGTGATTCCCTCTGCAAGTAGCACAAGTTCCAAAAAGTCTGAATCCGTTTACACGTGCCTTTGCGCCCCCTTTTATAGGGAGACGAAGGGACTTTTACATACCGATAACACCCTTAACCTCAGAGAATATTCCTAGTGTGAACGCATACAGGATTGTCTTTTTCATCCAACATATTTACAAATCTGCCACTAGTTCACACTCTAAACCCGGACTTTTTGGGACAACAACTTTGACTTTGCTTCTCCGCTGGTTCGTGAATGTCTTCGCGTGAACCTCCCGAACAGGATCTTCAGCAGTTTCCCGAATTGGCCTTCGCTTCTCCGCTGGTTCGCGCATGTCCACGCGCCTGACTCCCGAACTCAGCCCTCGACATATTCCCGAATCGGCCGTTCTCCGAAGTTCGGGCCATCGACAGTTCGAGATTCCGGACTTCCGCATGTTCGTGACTCCACTTCTTCACCGAATCAAGATTCCCGAACTTTGCACATTCGCGATTTCGAGGCTTCCGAAAATCGTGAATTCCCTGCTCCTGAAAAACATGCTTCGAGAACTTTGTTAAATTCAACGTTTCGAGGGTGACGAGTTTTCCTGAATTCCCCAACACTAACCCCTCGGGGAAGCGGGTTGACTCCGACGATCCGATTCCACGAATCCTTCGGAAATTTAGTAAAAAACGTCACCCTCTGAACGTCGGAGGAGACACGTGTCGCCCGGAAAACCAAGGACGATTAAATCGAGGCGGGTTTCGCGGAACTACCCCTCCCCGGCCCTATAAATAGCGGGATGCCGCTGTTAAAAAATTTTACAGCTTTCCAGCTTTTCACGATTCGTGCATCTCTCTTTTTCGCGGAATCTGGTCTTCTGCTGAAAAGCTTGCGAGCTTCAGGTCTTCTTCGCACTTCTCTAAGGTATTCCTTCATCTTTCTCTTGTCAATTGTTACTTGTTATACTTTGGTGCAGTGGTATCGCGATTTCGCGAGCTTTATTCTCGAATGTTATTCTTAACTGTTCGTATGTTCGTATCTGTTGGTTAGGTGGCTCGAGTTAAAAGCACAGCTAGACCCATGACTAACGAAGAGCTCATCGCGGCTGGTCTTCCGCTCGACCCAGTTGCCGAAGGTGCGGAGCATGCTGCACCAGCCGAAGATTCTGGTTCTCCCAGTGGCTCCCGGAGTCGCGAAGATGGGGAGGTTCAGTCTGACAGTGGCGAAGGCATCGGAGATGTGGATGCCGGTGTCGATGACCTGATCAAAGCAAGGACTTCCGGTCCGTTGCCACCCTCGCTCGCCTTCGGAGAGTCGAAGGTGACAAGCAACACGATTCGGGAATACGAGAAGGCCGGGTTCTTCTCTCCTGGAGCTGGGCGCGCCCCGCTTGACGAGCAGATCCCTACTCCTAAGGACGGAGAAATTGTCGTATTTCGGGATTTCTTTATCTGCGGGCTGAGGTTTCCCTGCGACCCAGTCCTGCCAGCCATTCTTAATGCGTTTTCGGTGAAAATCCACCAGCTTTCGCCGACATCTTTCCTTGAAGTGTCGAAGCTCATCTGGATTTTGAAGACCTTCGGCTGCAGTCCTAGCGTCGATGCCTTCGCCAGATTCTACGAACTGGTGATCATCCCTGAGGTCGTGAAAGGTGAAGACGGGCAGTTCTACCACAGTCGGCACGCGTGTTGCACTTTCAACACACGACGTCAGAATACCCGACAAGGAATTACCCGAATCCAGATTGCTCCTTGTTGCAAGTCTAACCTCACCGATGATTGGAGGTCTTACTGGTTTTATCTGAAGGTTGATATGCCGAAACTGTCTTGCCCGATCGCGCCTCTTGCCGCGGTGAACGTTGCCAAGTTCAATCAACGGGCGTTGGGAATTAGAAGCTGTGAGAATGCCTTTCACCTGGCCAGCACCATACTTGGCGGTCGTGACATTATCGAAGAATTCGTCGCCGCCCGGGTCTGGCCTGTCTCGAGTGGTTGGTCCCCTACTGAGCTCGTGTACTTTAACGTCAACTGGGCAGATCAGAAGGTGCCTTTCCCGAAGTTCGGGATTAAGCTTTGCGAAGACCAGAGTGCTAAGGCCTTCATGGAAGAAGTGGAGAAAATGGTGAACGTCATGGTAGGCGAATATACCATGAACGAGTATAAGGCGTACAAGGCCCTGGTGAAGCATAAGAAGAAGATCAACCGCATTTTTTCGGAAGTTTGTGGTGACAAATTTTTCAACTCTCGAGGCCCGGGTCCCAAGTTGAAACTTCCTACCGTTGCCGTGGCCAGCTGCTCAGCCGCCCCGATCAATGCTCCCCGAATAAGGTCGTCGAAGCGAGGCTCGTCACCTGCCAGCGAGGGCGCTTCTTCGGGAGTCAAGCCTTCCAGGACTAGATCCCTGGAATCGTCAAAGCGCAAGCGAAAGACTTCCCGAACTTCGGACTTCGGACGCTGAACTCCAGGCTGCTTCGGGGCTTGCCCAGATGAGCCGCAAGAGATTGAAGAAGGCGGTGAAGAAAGTTTCTTCCGTCGGTGTTCAGCGAGTCCCATCCGCCTTCGACGATGACGCCTTCATGGAAACGGACAACCTCAAAGGTGTTTTCCTTTGGCACTGTTTAACTTTCGAGACAACTGTCCATCTGGTTCTGAGAATGAATTCGTGGATGTTGATTCCTTTTCAGATGCTGCTCCCGAAGTTCAAAAGGAGACTGTTCCTGCCGTTGCTGATAAGTCCATTGTTGCTGCTGATGTCACTGCCCCCTCTGAGTCCCCCGCTGCTGCCGAAGCTCCTGCTGCTGAAGCCCCTGCTGCTGACCAAGCCTCCTCCGAATTCACCCAGGACCTTGAGCTCACCATTCAAAGGGGACAAAATCCTACCGAACACGTTCCTTTGGTCGAAGTTCGGGAGATTGTCCCCGAAGATCAGGCTCCCTCTCCTTTCTTAGCCGCTTTTAATAAAAGATTTGGTACGTCTCATCGCGGCAAGCTATTGCGTGTTGGTTTCGAGACAACTGGCGTTGGGAGTAAGACGTCCAAGTTTTTAACTCTGTGGAAATCGTCCGCAATTGTTGATGAAACAGGAGAGGAGGCCTCAGAACGACCCGAAGGGGCTGCTCAGGACTCCGAGAGGGGGCCTCACTCTGTCTCCGAAACCACTCCTTCGCCTCGGGTGAAAACTTATTCTGGTTCGACTAAACAAGTCACCATGCAGCATTTTAGTAAGCAAGGTTCGTTCCTTCTCATTACCTTTTCATGTCTTTTCCGATTATTGAATTTTGATCTGAGACTTTACTCCTGAATTTTTCAAAATTCAAGGATCTTCTGCACTCTTACTCTCCTTCGAAGCTTGCACGCTTTCAAGAGGATTATGCCCTCAAGCACTCTATGCTCGGGAAAGTTGCCATAGAGCGGCTCGCTGAACAGGAGAATGTGAACGAGCAGCTTTCTCAGAAGTCCAAGGAACTGGAGCGTAACTTCGCCCTCGCACAATCCACGAACATGGAACTCGAGAAAAAGGTGGCTGAGTTGGCGGAGGCTTTGAAGATAATTCACGATGAAAAGAAGGTCGCGGAGGCATGAAAGGATCGAGGCAATGTGGCCTAGAGGGGGGGGGGGGGGGTGAATAGGCACACACACGTAATTTAAACTTTTTCTGCGAAAACAGTGTCAGACCTCGGAACCTCCGAGATTATTCTCGGAACCTCCGAACGAGGCAGCCTCCGAGAATAAACTCAGAACTTCCGACAGCTGTTAGAACAGAGCACAAATAACAAGAGCTGCGAGAAACTTGAAGGAAACCAGATCTACTAAATTCTAAGAGGTACTTAGGACCTAGCAAGAAGATTTCTAAGCAAAGTACAAGCTAGCAAGGTACCACAAAGTAGATCGGGAGCAAACCCTAATAGATCTAGTCAAGCACAAGCATGAACAAGTAAGTAAATGAGAACACGCATGAGACACAGATTTATCCCGTGGTTCGCCCTCGCCACAAAGGCTTGCTTACGTCCACGTTGTTGAGGAGGCCACCAAAGGCTCGGACCACAAAGGTCAACTCCTCTCTCACACCTATCACTTTGGGTAATAGGTGGAGGCTTTCCACTAGAATCACAAGGGGTAATACAAACACCTTGGAGCTTCCACAAATCGGTTTGGAGAGCTTCCAAGAACCTCTATCCGTCTAGGAGCAAGGCTCCAAGAGTAATAGATCCACCAAGCTTGCTAGGGTTCTTCCAAGTGCTCAAGTTTCAAGGGAGAAGGGATTGGCTCACTAACTCACTTCAAGAATCCACTCTCAATCAATGCTAGGCAAGGATTTGGAAGAGAGTAGGTTAGGAGTGAATGCTAGGTGAGAGAAAACAGAGAGGAACGGCGTTACCGAGCCGGAGGAGGAAGAAGATAACCGTTGGGGGACTGTGGGGTATAAATACCCCCGCATCCGAACAAGAACGGCTATATTCCAGTAGTTCGGAACCTCCGAGAAAAATCTCGGAACTTCCGACTTTTGAAAACTCGCAGATCGTAGCCCGTACGGTCGGAACCTCCGAGGAAATCTTCGGAACCTCCGAACAAAGAAACGCCAGAAGCAAAACAAGTGGGGTTACTTCCCTTGGGGTGAGGATTAGGGTTTAGGAAAGATGGATCATGAGCACTTGAAAACCACCCTAACTCACCATTAGTATCCCTCTTGATAGTACGGATTGTCCTATACTCAAATTCAAAAGATAAAATAAATAAACTCCTTCAAGTAGCATAGGCAATCTTCTTTGTAACAAGTTGAGGGGTCTCCAATCAATCTTTTGCACCCGTGATAATAACTTTATGCCGCACAACGAACTCAAAGGCTCATTAGCTCTTTAATTGTGTGGTCAACATCACCAAAACCCTCATAGGGCTTGATTGCACTTACAATCTCCCCCTTTTTGGTAAATGTTGACAACCCAATTAAAGTTTACAATTTAATTTGAAAGATTGAGCTTTTGATGATTTGAGTACAAGTCTCCCCCTCAATGTATGCATGTACCTTTTGAATAGGGAAAAATGTCTTAGCCGACAATTAAGTTGCATACATTGTGAGTAAAAGTGACAAGAAAGTTGTACTCAAGTCATCGAGGGGTGCAAAAGAAGTGTAGCAGATAATACGTGATGCATATGCCATGTGAAAACACTCAGAGAGTTATCTGTTAGCAGAGTTCAGAACATCCGAGAAAGTTTCCGAACCTCCGGGGGTTGGAGCCTCCGGAAAAATCCTCGTAACCTCCGAGGTCCGCAACGTATACTCCAACGTATAACAACAATACACGAGCAAAAACAACGAGATAAGACCGTAAAATAGTAGCTAGATAAGGATAACGGCATTCAACACATCTAGCCCTATTACATCCATCACAAAGTTTTAAAATTTTGCAAATCCCATACAACCATGACCGGATCCCGCTTGCCAACGAGAGGCAAGCTAAAAGTTTTACGAGTTCACCAAATTTCCACCAGGAGTTTATGAGAGAAGTTAGCACTCTCATCTCACCAAAAGAACAAAAGAATGTTTCTGAGGTTAGCATAGCAGGCCACCAGAAGCTCCAGGTCTTCAGATGCTTCTCAATCTTCATCTCTCCCCCTTTGTCAACAATTTAACAAAAAGGAAAGAAAAGAAGAGAGGAAGTGATAACAGAACCTAGAGAAGTCACTCCTCATCACTGAAGTCAGATTCCTCCTCTTCTGCTTCAGGGACAGTGCTGTCGGAGCCAAGGTCAGAGCCAGATGACAGATCTATGGGCCTTCTGACAGGCCTCCCAGCAGCGGCCTTTCTCCTGAGTCTTGCACCAGATGAGGAAGACCCCATTGCCTTCTTGCCAGCAGCCTCTTTCCTCAGCCTGGCCATTTTTGCACCAAGTGGTTCATCATCTCCTTCATCTGCAGCAAAGTGAGCAGCAGGAGTATCCTCAGCCATGGGAGTAGCAGGCTCCTGCTCACCCTCATCCTCACTGGTAGTGTACTCTGGAAAATCAGGGAAGAGGGGAGGAGGATGGTGCATGGCATCGAAGGACAGTCCCTGGTGCTTTAGCAATCTGTTCATGTCTTCCCTAAGCTCAAAAAGCTGATGGGAAGTCCATCTGCAGTACCTCCAGGTGTCCCTAACCATCCCTCTCGCCTTGTGCGGACCGGCGGGCATGGGAGCCTTGCTGGATCCTTCTTCTCCTACTGCTGGACCAGATCTGGATGGCTTGGTGCTGGCCTTCTTAAGAATATGCTCTTCTACAATGTGTCGCTTCTTCGATGTCGCCACCGCTTGACTTGATAGGATGCATGCTCAACATCTTTCTTGTAGCCGACCCCCGAAACCATCTCTATCATGTACATCGATAAGGGGCATAGGGCGAGTTGCACTTCCCACTCTCTCGTCACTTCTACCAAAGTTGTACCAAATAAATCGCTCACGAGAGAATGGCCTAGCTCCGGGCGGCGGCCTAGCCAACGTGTTTGGTGCAAACCTCCTAAGACTTGTTGAGTCACCGCCCCTTTGGGTAAATGGTTTCCCCGAACATATTGTTGAGCACATAGAACACCGATTTCGGAGCAAAGGTGGAGCCATCGCCCCGCTTCCTCATACTCATAAGTCGCAGCAATTTTGTTGGGGTTCATGTGGGCCTCAAAATGGATAATATCGACTTCTCTCGTCCTCCTTGCTCGAACCCAAACAACCTAGCAAAGGTGTGAAAATCTATTTTGTAATGCACTCCCTCTGTCATCCAGTGGATGGTTTCCTTGTTGTCTTCATGAAAGAATGTGGCATGAAACTGAGCTAAAACCTCTATGTTCCAATCATACTTGAAACTCATGATGTCCCTCATCCTATACTTGTCAACCAAATCTAGCACTTCCTCCTTGACAGGTTCCTCTGCTGCCTCCAGATGGGTGAAATCTATCCACTTCATCTTGATTAGCTTCATCTTGGTGTTAAGAACAGTCTCATAGAACTTAAAGTGGAAGACAGACCAAAATCTGTAATCAATGGCTGCCATCTTGGGGTTCACATAGGGATTTTCTTCTCTTGCTTTCTTGACCAGGAAACCAGCTCCATCATAGTTGGTGTGCTCAATATACACTGAGTTGTCATATTTGGTTGGAGGATGCCTTTTGAGTAGCCCCTTGTGGTACTTGAGATAGGTTGAGTCTATCTCTCCTAGGGGCATGTCATCTTCTAGCTCTATTGGAATGGTTTTGCCTTCGGTCCCTCCATTATCATCCACATGGGCGCGGACCCCGAACCTCTCGCCTCCGACAAACCGCCACCTCTCGCCCCTCCTAGGAGTGGCCTTTCCTCTCGCCGCCACCGTCCCCCGCTCGTTGCTCTTGCCGCTAACTTGAAAGCCCTCTCACCAGCGGGTGTCTCAAAAGGAGGCCTCTCGCTCTTGGTGTATGTCTTGTCCACAGGAGTGCCGGACATCCGTTAGAGAGATAAGTGAGCGACGGATAAGAGTGGGATCGGGATCGATAAGGATAGAGGAACAAGATTAGCATGATGTTCAATTGATTTCTTTTCGGTGGAATTTTGAATCACGATCCGTCACTTGTCGGTACGGACATCGGAACCTCCGAGAAAGTTTCCGGAACCTCCAGAGGTTGGAGCTTCCGGAAAAATTCTCAGAACCTCCGAAGTCAGTGTACTGACAGAGGACAGTTCTCTTGATTCAACTTTCAACTGAATTTTGATCAATAAAGCAATCATGACTCAAATTAGCTAGGACAGGTGAAAAAGAATGTTACAGGTCAAGTGAAGTTCAGTGGAACTTTGAATCAAGGTCAGTCTACAGTGGGTTACAGGGTTCGGAACCTCCGAGAATTTTCTCAGAACCTCCGAGCCTCTCGTCAACCTTCGCATTCTCACTTTTGATTCAACTTTCAACTAAACCTAGCTTTTACTTGCAACACAGGCATTTAGGAACAGGATAGATAGGCAACAATCTACAGATTTCAAGATTTAGAACCCTAACAGCATGCAGATCTAGGAATTTAGGGTTAGGGTTAGGATACGGCCACTGAGTACCTTGATTGGGATCAAGGAGAAGGACGATGCAGATCTTCAACTCTTGTGCACGCCAAGGAATCGACAGAAATGGATGCGGATTGGAGCCTTCTTCTTCTTCACGTACGGGATCCGAGCGATCCCTCCCTTGGCACTCTCCAGCAGCGACCCACGAACGAGGGAGGCGGCTCAGCTTCGCGCGGGTAGCCCGCAAAAGGTGAGGTCACCGGCGGCGAGGGAAGCGGCGGCGGTGAGGCGGTGAGGCGGTGGAGAGGATGGTGCGGTTTCGCGTCGGGAGAGAGAGGAGGAAGCGGTGAAATTAGATCTGAGTGGGTTGACCGCGGTGAAAAGGGAAAGGTTGGTTTTACCCTAGGTAAAGAATATTCCGCGAAGATGCTTTATTCCCCTTTGACTCCCCTTCGGTTGAGACTGAGAGCTAAGTCTATAAAGATTGGATCTTCCGAAGATTTTCTCAGAACTTCTGAGGCCCGGAGCCTCCAAGGATTTTCTCGGAGCTTCCGAAAACTTAAATTCCGCAGACAAACTAGCTTCTACTCCTTTTGAGATTTTGAACTTTCTATCAACTGAGATGCTTAGGTCATGGTACCCTTGACTCAAGTGGCTAGAAAACAAGCAATCACACACACAACTATAGCCACTTAAGACAAGTTAGGGATAAGCAAATAGATTTTGAAGAACCTTTAAGATAGAGTTTTCATACACATTTTTCAAACAAAATTTTCAGAGAAAGCTAACAGATTTGAAGCAAACAAATATGGCATGCTAGAGATCAAACCACGCAACGAGAATCAAGAATATTTAGTTCATTCCTTAAACTACAAAACCTTGACTCATCGAGAGGTTTAGTGAAGATATCGGCTAGTTGCTTGTCGGTGCTCACATGACTTAAAACGATATCTCCTTTGGCTTCGTGGTCTCTCAAGAAGTGATGGCGGATGTCTATATGTTTTGTGCGAGAATGGCTTACGGGGTTGTTTGCAAGCTTTATGGCACTTTCATTGTCACACAAAAGTGGGATATGGGAAAAGTGACATCCGTAATCCTTTAAGGTTTGCTTCATCCAAAGTAGTTGAGCACAACATGCGCCGGTGCAACATACTCGGCCTCGGCGGTGGAAAGGGCTACTGAGTTTTGCTTTTTAGAACTCCAAGACACTAGAGACCTACCAAGGAATTGGCAAGTCCCCGATGTGCTCTTTCTATCTACTTTACAACCGGCATAATCGGAATCCGAATAGCCAAGTAGATCGAAAGTGGAGCCCTTAGGATACCACAAGCCAAGGTTAGGGGTATGCACTAGATATCTCAAGATTCTCTTTACGGCCATGAGATGGCACTCTTTCGGTTAGCTTGAAATCTAGCACACATGCACACACTAAGCATAATATCCGGCCTAGATGCACATAAGTAAAGAAGAGAGCCAATCATGGAGCGATATACCTTTTGATCCACGGATTTCCCTTCTTCATTGAGGTCCATGTGTCCATTGGTAGGCATTGGAGTCTTGATGGGCTTTGCCTTGTCCATGTCAAACTTCTTTAACATATACCTTGTATACTTGGTTTGACATATGAACGTCCCTTCTTTAGCTTGTTTGATTTGAAATCCAAGAAAGAACTTGAGCTCACCCATCATGGACATCTCAAACCTCTTTGTCATCACCCTACTAAACTCTTCACAAAAAGTTTCATTAGTACTACCAAATATTATGTCATCGACATATATTTGGCACACAAAAATATGACCATCAACTTTTCTAGTAAAGAGAGTAGCATCGGCTTTGCCTATCTCAAAGCCTTGCTTAAGCAAGAAATCCTTAAGGCATTCATACCATGCTCTTGGTGCTTGCTTTAGCCCATAGAGCGCCTTATGGAGTTTGTAGACATGATTAGGACGCTTGGGATCTTCAAAACCCGGTGGTTGCTTAACATATACTTCTTCGGAGAGTGGTCCATTGAGAAATGCACTCTTGACATCCATTTGGTAGAGCTTGAAGTCATGATGGGCAGCGAAAGCTAGTAAAAACCGAATTGCTTCAAGTCTTGCTACCGGTGCATATGTTTCTCCAAAGTCTAGCCCTTCAACTTGGGTGTATCCTTGAGCAACCAATCTTGCTTTGTTCCTAGTCACAACACCAAACTCATCTTGCTTGTTCCGAAAGACCCATTTGGTGCCAATGATGTTTGTCTTTGGTCTTTCCACCAACTCCCACACTTGGTTCCTTTCAAAGTTGTTCAACTCCTCTTGCATAGCCACCACCCAATCCGGATCCTCGAGAGCTTGCTCTACCTTGGTTGGTTCAAGAGAGGAAACAAACGAGTAAAATGCACAAAAATTCCTAAGACGAGAACGCGTTGTTACCCCTCTCCTTATGCTCCCAAGAATATTGTCAACGGGATGATCCCGTTGAATGACTTGATGTACACGAGGATGTGATGGTCCAAGAGGTTGGTGTAGAGGTTGATCTTCATCATCTTCATCGCCTTGGGGCTCGGATGTACTTCCTTGGACATCCCCTTGCCGATCGGTCCGTCGGTTCGGGGTGTCTTGTTGTGTTGAACTTCCGGACCCCGGAACCTCCGTGAGAATTTCTCGGAGGTTGGATTCCGTTGTCGGTTCCGGAACCTCCGAGGAAATTCTCGGAACCTCCGAAGTCCGCACCGCTCCCGAACCGGTGGCTTCGGCCCTTCAAGTGGTGTTGAGGCTTGTGCTTGGTTTTCATCTTCCTCTTGTGCCTCAACTGGTCTAACATCACCTATGGCCAATTGCTTGATTGCTTCACAAGATGGCTTCTCTTTACCTACAACATTCAAATCAACTTGCTCCACTTGAGAGCCATTAGATTCATCAAAGGTCAAATCTACCGTGACTTCAATCCTCCCGGTCGTTAGATTGAAGACTCGATAAGCATGCTCATTTGGACCATAACCAAGAAGAAATCCTTCGTCAACCTTTGGTGCAAACTTAGAGGTTCGGGGTCTCTTGTTTAGAATGAAACATTTGCACCCAAACACTCTAAAGTAAGACACCTTGGGCTTTTTACCGGTAATAAGCTCATAGGAGGTCTTCTTGTGAAACTTGTGAAGATAGAGGCGGTTGATTGCATGGCAAGCCGTGTTGATAGCTTCGGCCCAAAAGATGTCTTGAGTCTTGTACTCATCCAACATAGTTCTTGCCATCTCGATAAGAGTTCTATTCTTTCTCTCAACCACCCCATTTTGTTGAGGGGTATAAGGTGCTGAAAATTCATGCTTTATGCCCTCTTCATCAAGGAATTCTTCAACATAGGTGTTCCGGAACTCCGAGCCATTATCACTTCTCACTTTCTTGATTGGTAGCCCAAATTCCCTTTGTGCTCTTCTAATGAAGGTCTTCACCTTTCCTTGTACTTCACTCTTGTCAAACACAAAGAACACCCACGTGAAGCGAGAATAATCATCAACAATAACCAAACCATATTTGTTACCGCCAATACTTATGTAGGCCACCGGTCCAAATAGATCCATGTGGATGAGTTCCAATGGGCTTGAAGTAGTGAGGATGCTATTTGGTGGGTGAGGTGCTCCTACTTGCTTTCCGGCTTGGCATGCTTTGCAAATCCTATCTTTCTCAAAATGTACATTTGTTAGTCCAAGGATGTGTTCATCTTTCAAAAGTTTGGCCAAGTTCCTCATGCCAACATGGGCTAGACGGCGATGCCAAAGCCAACCCATGCTAGATTTTGCCACTAGACAAGTCTTGGGAGAAACTTTACTTTTGTTGAGATCAACTAGGTAAAGCCTCCCCCTCAAGCGACCCGTGAGGACAATAGAGGAATCCTCCCTTTTTATGATAGACACATCCTTATCCGTGAAGTGGCAATCAAAACCAATCTCACTAAGTTGTGAAACCGATAATAGATTGTAACCCAACGGATCAACATGAAGAACATTTGTAATTGAGTAATTTTGAGATATAGGAATATCACCTACACCGATGACTTCTCCTTTAGTATCCCCTCCATATGCAATGGTTTCCCTTGGTCCTTCCAAATGGAGATAGGATGAGAACATACTCTTTTCTCCGGTCATATGATGTGTACAGCCGCTGTCAAGCACCCAACTTGATCCACCGGAGGAGTATGCCTACAAAACAGTTTAGTTCCTTCTTTTAGGTCCCCAATTTGACTTGGGGCCTTCCACGTTAGTGACCAAAACTTTTGGAACCCATATTGATCTTTTCACATATATGTTGGACTCATTTCCAACATACGTGGCAACAACTTTACCAACATTGTTGCGTCTCAACACATAGCTAGGAGGTATGTCTCTAGATGCATGGGCTTTGCTTTTGTTGGGACTCAAGTTTCTTCTAGGCACCATTGGATGATTTTCAACCTGCATACAAGTGTTAGGGGCCCTGGAACCATGCTTCCTCTCGAGTTTTGCTCCTTTTCTTTGTCCTGTCTTTGCGGTCCCGGAACTTCCGAGAATTTTCTCGGAACCTCCGAGTTGGGCTATACCGAGTCGCTCGGGCTTCCGGACTCGGAACCTCCGGGCTTGGAGGTCGGAACCTCCGGGGTCTGGGAGAACAGAAATCCAGAGCTCTTGAATTCAAGGCATTCTTTTTCCTTGATGATTTTTCTTTCATTGGTCTTGCCACCTTCAATATATCCAAAGCTTGGATTCTTGCTTTTCTCTAACACTTACCTCTTGGTGAATCTTGGCCTTTTGTTTTCTTCACCCATGCACCCTCTAGCTATGATTGAGTTCAACCTAGCAATTTCTTTCTTTAAAGCTTCCATGTTAGCAAGGTTAGTGGCATAAGATTCAACATCAATATGATAACATCTATCACAGCCCTTGCTAGTAGAAGCACTAGAGTTGCCTTTTACCTTCGAGGGATGTGAGGTGCTACTCCAAAGGAGGCTATATTGCTCCTCAAGCTCTTCATTCATCAACTTGAGAGAATTACATTGAGCTTGAGTAACAGTAAGGTCCTCCTTGAGAGTAGCTATGACACTCTTTGCTTGATTGATTTCCAAGCGTAAAGTCTCAATCTCACTTCTATCGGAGATAATGGTGTCTTGGCTTTTCTCTAGTTCAACTATTAACTTAGCCATAAAATCCCTAGATTGCTCATCCATTTTACGAACAAGTTGGTTAGCTTCTTCGTCACTAGTATCATCACTAGAGTCCATTTCCGACTCATCACTAAGTTGAGGAAAGGGTTTTGGGGCAGTTTTTACCTTCTCACCCTTGGCCATGAGACAATGAATGGAAGTGCTCTCTTCATCATCGGTCAAGTTGTTGAACAATCTTGAGGTGGAGGGAAGCTTCTTGATAGCCACGGTTGCAACTTTCTTCCCTTCCTCTTCACTCGAGCTTTCATCCCCGGAGTTCCATTCATGACCAATGTGGGCTTCACCACCATAGTGTCTTCTCTTGTAATGTGGCTTTTGATCTTTCTTGTAGCTCCCTTTACCCTTGTCATTTCTGTTTTCTTTCTTCTCATTAGGACAGTCAGCAATAAAGTGCTCGGTACTCCCACAATTGTAACAAGTTCTCTTTTTCTTGCTAGGAAACTTCCTCTTGGCAAACTTGTACCCTTGCTTCTTCAACCCTCTCTTGTAGGTCTTCATGAACAAGGCCATGTCCCCAATCTCAACATGACAACCTTCATCTTCATCTTCACTTGAACCACTTGTGGAGCTTGCTACTTCCACCCTATTGGACTTTGACTTGAGAGGCTTGGAAGAAGTGGTATGCTTGGATGAGGATGAGGGTTTGCTTGACTTGTGGGAGTGGAGAGCCACCTCTTTAACCTTCAAGTTGTTTAACTTAGCCTCCAACTCCCCAATCTTCTTTCTATGTTGAATTTCCTTGTCCATGAGCTCATGTGTGAGAATTCTTCCAAGAACATCATTTGGAGAAAGTTCCTCAAACCTTTTCTTCTCTCTAATCAAGGTGACTAGAGTAGGATTCCTTGGTGCAAAAGCTTCCAACATCACTTTCACAACAAAGTGGTCATCTAACTCATCACCACCTAGACCTCTTATCTTCCCAACAATAACCATCATCCTATCAAACATCTCTTGTGGCCCCTCTCCATCAAAGATAGTAAATCTATTGAGCTCGGCCATCAATATATTGATCTTGGATTTCTTGACCTTGTCAACACCCTCATGTGCAATGTGGAGAATGTCCCAAATCTCCTTGGCAATCTCAAGTCCACTAACACGGTTGTACTCTTGGGCATTCAAGGCACTAAGGAGTATGCTTGTGGCTTGACCATTTCTTCTAATGTTGCGTCGGTCAATTGGAGTGAGGTTCCTAAAGTCTTTGGGATCTTCAAAACCTACACACACAACATTCCACAATTCCAAGCTTAAACCAATTAAATAAGCTTTCATCATATGCTTCCATTTAGCAAAATTAGTCCCATCGAATTGGGGTAATTTGCCAAGGGGAATAGTCACTTCATCCTTGGACTTGACATCCAAATAATCATAGTTAAAGGATACGCTTTTGTAGTCGTTCTTTGCTTTAGACTTTGACTTTGGCTTGATGGTTCGCTTGGGAATTCTTGTGCCGTAGTACTCATCATCATCATCTCCATTCTCACTAGATGAGGACGACGATGAGGATGATGAGGATGGTGATGGAGATGGTGAAGGTGTTCTTTTTCTTCTTTTCTTCTCTTCTTTCTTTCTCCTCTTCTTCTTTTCTTGCTTGCTGTCTTCTTTCTTCTTTTCTTCTTCTTCTTCTTTCTTCTTGTTCTCTTTCTTGCTTTTCTTGCTTCCTTCCTTGGAGCCTTCCTTCACAGCCTTTTTGAGCTTTTCGAACTTCTCTTGAGCTGATGTATCACCTACTTCCGAGGCATCACTTTCGGCCTCGCTTGGTATGTCTTCAAACTCCTCTTCTTCGTGCTTGTCATCATCACTTGCCATATCCTCACACGGTTAAGTGTTTACGAGGATGACCTGCTCTGATACCAATTGAAAGGATCGAGGCAATGTGGCCTAGAGGGGGGGGGGGTGAATAGGCTCGCACACGTAATTTAAACTTTTTTCTCGCGAAAACAAGTGTCGGACCTCGGAACCTCCGAGATTATTCTCGGAACCTCCGAACGAGGCGACCTCCGAGAATAAACTCGGAACTTCCGACACCGTTAGAACGAGAGCACAAATAACAAGAGCTGCGAGAAACTTGAAGGAAACCAGATCTACTAAATTCTAAGAGGTACTTAGGACCTAGCAAGAAGATTTCTAAGCAAAGTACAAGCTAGCAAGGTACCACAAAGTAGATCGGGAGCAAACCCTAATAGATCTAGTCAAGCACAAGCATGAACAAGTAAGTAAATGAGAACACGCATGAGACACAGATTTATCCCGTGGTTCAGCTCGCCACAAAGGCTTGCTTACGTCCACGTTGTTGAGGAGGCCACCAAAGGCTCGGACCACAAAGGTCAACTCCTCTCTCACACCTATCACTTTGGGTAATAGGTGGAGGCTTTCCACTAGAATCACAAGGGGTAATACAAACACCTTGGAGCTTCCACAAATCGGTTTGGAGAGCTTCCAAGAACCTCTATCCGTCTAGGAGCAAGGCTCCAAGAGTAATAGATCCACCAAGCTTGCTAGGGTTCTTCCAAGTGCTCAAGTTTCAAGGGAGAAGGGATTGGCTCACTAACTCACTTCAAGAATCCACTCTCAATCAATGCTAGGCAAGGATTTGGAAGAGAGTAGGTTAGGAGTGAATGCTAGGTGAGAGAAAACGAGAGGGAACGGCGTTCCGAGCCGGAGGAGGAAGAAGATAACCGTTGGGGGACCGTGGGGTATAAATACCCCCGCATCCGGAACGAGAACGGCTATATTCCGGAGTTCGGAACCTCCGAGAAAAATCTCGGAACTTCCGACTTTTGAAAACTCTGCATCGTAGCCCGTACGGTCGGAACCTCCGAGGAAATCTTCGGAACCTCCGAACAGCAAACAAGCGAAGCAAAACAAATTACAGTTACTTCCCTTGGGGTGAGGATTAGGGTTTAGGAAAGATGGATCATGAGCACTTGAAAACCACCCTAACTCACCATTAGTATCCCTCTTGATAGTACGGATTGTCCTATACTCAAATTCAAAAGATAAAATAAATAAACTCCTTCAAGTAGCATAGGCAATCTTCTTTGTAACAAGTTGAGGGGTCTCCAATCAATCTTTTGCACCTGTGATAATAACTTTATGCTGCACAACGAACTCAAAGGCTCATTAGCTCTTTAATTGTGTGGTCAACATCACCAAAACCCTCATAGGGCTTGATTGCACTTACAAGGCAACGCTTGAGCAATCCAAGAAAGAACTTGAAAAGGTTCGAAAGTCTCATGAAGATGACTTGAGCGTGATTGAGAATCTTCGGGAGACGCATGAGCGGGCTACGAAAACCGCCGAAGATCTTCATATTAACAATGCCAGTCTCGCCAAGTCCCTGAGCGCAAAGGACCGCAAACTCGTGGATCTTGAAAAGGCGTTGGCGGAGCAGAGTGAAGCCTCAGAGAAAAACATTTTCGAGATTCTAGAGAAGTTGAAACTGCTCTATGAGGAGTACAAGAAGTCCTTGAACGAATTCGGCGTTCGTCCAGCCCCTCTTCTGGATAATATTGAGATTCCCGAATTCATGGATTGGATGGAGGCCGAGTTCAAGGCCCTTACTGAGGTGATCTCTGGCGCCAGTGACTTCGCTGCTGCTTTCTCTGTGGAGAGTATTTTGAAGATTCTTCACGACTATGACTGCGTTGACCTGGAGAAATTTCGCGCAAATCTCTCTCAATTCCCCAGCGCTACTAGTACCGCGATACTTCGAGCCAACGCCGATGTTCTGGCTATCAAGGTCAAGTTCGCAAGGGAGTTCTGGCTGACTAGCAGGAAGGAGACTGTCAAGACCATTGCGCGTGCAAAGCTCGCTGAGGTAGTTTCTTTGTTCGATTTCGTGACTTGTGTTTGTCGCAGATGTTTCAGTCTCTCGAACCTTCTTCACATTTATCTTTCTTTCTCAGCTGAACGAGGAGGAGAACCGTGAGGACATCGCCACGTCTCCCGAAGGGTCGACTTCCGGCGAAGGTTCGAGCGACTCAGGCGGCAGCAGCAGCAGTAGTAGCAGCGACGGAGGCAGCGACGGCGAGCAAGTCCCCGAACCAGAGGATGATTCCCCGAAGGTGGATGTTACGAACTAGACGATATGTCCGAACCTTGGGTGTATTCGAGATTGCTTGTACATTCATGTAGATTCACTAAACTTCCCTGAACAAGTGTTTTGTATACTTTAACCTGCGCAGGTCCTGCAAGCTGGGCCTGCGCAGGACGTGTTGCCGCTGCGAATTCATCGGGATAGTATGTTTGTTGGTGGTGAAGCGTGGCGTCTGTTCAAGCGAGCACATCCCGAACAAGATTTCTCCGATTTTTGGCTTGAGGCCTCGCTTGAATTTTCTATAGGTTGTTTTGATCTCTCTTCATTTTTCTTATTTCGTAAAAAGAGTCGTTCCACGTCCTCTACTTCGCGATCCGCGAAAGTTCCAAAGACGGAGCCCCTTAGCCCCTTAGCCGATGCGTTTGACTTCGCCTATGCTAGTGATGTGGCTGAAAACAATGTTTGTAAACCAGGACATGTTGTAGAGCTTTCGTTTTAAATTTCGCACTGACTGTTGTAATTATCAGGGAACTATTCAGAAGTTTTTATGCGAATAAGGCAATGAATATGTTTTTTCCTTGAAAAAATGTCACCCTCCCCCACCTTGCCGTTTTGCATGAAAATTGAATGAATGCTTGGAAAACTTGCTGTTCGCGTATTTCGACCGAGTACACCTTTAAGAAGAATATTTTCTCACGAACTTTTGAAAATTTTTGAACCAACGTTGCGCAAGTCGACAAAATTTGTTTTCGAATTTGTGGGGACTTGATCTTTTCTTGCAAACTTGCCCCGGTTGATATTGCAACCTTCAGTTGCTTCAACCAGAATTTTTCTACGATTTTTCGCACGAGCCCCTTGCCCTTTCAACGTTATCACGAAAAACTTTTTCGGCGTTTACTTTCTCGAAATCAACCCGCCGGCATTTTCTTTTCGGTGGAAATCCTTTCGTGGGTGGGACTTTCTGGGCCACAGCTCGCTGCTGTTCCGGGCCTCTTTGGGTGGGAATCCCTCAATGGATGGGATTTTCTAGGCCACAACTTGTTGTTGTCTCAGGCCTCTTTGGGTGGGAATCCCTCAGTGGATGGGATTTTCTCGGCCACAACTTGTTGTTGTGTCAGGCCTCTTTGGGTGGGAATCCCTCAGTGGATGGGATTTTCTAGGCCACAACTTGTTGTTGTCTCGGGCCTCTTTGGGTGGAAATCCCTCAGTGGATGGGATTTTCTAGGCCACAACTTGTTGTTGTCTCAGGCCTCTTTTTTCGATGGAATTCTGGCTATCACGAAGCATTTCTCACGAACTCTTCATGAACTTTTTCTTTTTTCACGATGGAATTCTGGCTATCACGAAGCCTTTTTCACGAACGTTTTCTTTTTTCACGATGGAATTTCGGCTATCATAAAGCCTTTCTCACGAACTTTTTCTTTTTTCACGATGGAATTCGCGAGATACGCAATTTGGGGGAAGACTCTTTTCATATATATATATATATATATATATATATATATATATATATATATATCACAAAGAGTATTTACATAGGATCCGCCTCGTTAAAAACCTTGCCTCTTGATTTAGAGCCCCCTTTGCAAGGAAAAGAGTACGGTCCTTCTTATTCTAATGCGACTAGAAGAAGTAAAACTATTTTTTGTCCCGAAATCACTTATAGACACGTGACTCAGATTTTTTAGTTTTCTAAAGTACAAACTTACGAAAATAGAAAAACTACTACATATTACATCTATCTACAACTAGGGTTTTCATGGATAATACCTTTTTAGGCTGTCGGCATTCCACGAATACGGCAATTCCTCGCCAGTTTGCTCCATCACGCGAAAAACCCTTGGCATATCTGTTTCCCTGGCGATGTAAGGCCCTTCCCATGACTCATGAAGTTTTCCCGGGTTCTCCCAATTTTTCTTTCTTTTCAAGACAAGATCACCGGTTTTAATGTCCTTTCGGACCACCTTTTTGTCCCTCCATGCCCTTGTCTCTCTCTGGTATTTCTCAATGTTTTCCGTTGCTTCAAGGATTGTCAGTTCGATCATGTCTTTTTCCACCTTCTTATCAATTTCCTCTATCTCTTTTCCTTTCAGGACTCTCATGCTTTCATTCTTGATCTCCTCCGGTGTCATAGCCTCAGTCCCGAAAAGTAGGCGAAAAGGCGTGAAACCTGTTGCCCTTGAAACTGTGGTGTTGTGAGACCAGATTACCTTCGGAAGTTCATCCACCCACTTTCCCTTTTTCTGATCGAACAAACATATCTTGATTCCCGAAAAAATCAGGCCGTTGGCTCTTTCAACCGCACCATTGGACTGTGGATGATATACTGATGAAAATTTCGCCTGTGTGCCTAAGGTTCTGCAGTATTCTTTGAAGGTGTAACAGTCAAACTGTTTGCCATTGTCAACCGTCAGTTCTCTAGGAACTCCGAACCTGCAGACTATGTTCTGCCAAAAGAATTTCTGAACTGTTGCTGCTATGATATTCGCGAGTGGTTTTGCCTCCACCCACTTCGTGAAATAATCGACTGCTACAGCTGCGAATCGGCAGTTGCCTTGAGTTGTTGGCAACGGGCCTACTAGATCCATTCCCCACCTCTGCAGAGGCCAAGTTGGTGGAATTAGGTGAACTGGCATTGAAGGCAGATTCTGTTGATTTCCCGTCTTCTGGCATGCCTCACATTGCCGAACTAACATCTTGGCATCAATGTTTATGGTGGGCCAATAGAATCCCTGCTTTATCGCCTTTCCAGCCAAAGCCCTGGTGCCTATGTGTGTCCCACAGAATCCGCTGTGAATTTCTTTCAGAAGTTCCCGACCTTTTTCGGAGGTGATGCAGCGCAGCCAAGGCTCAGTGACTCCTGATTTGTATAATTCTCCATTTACTACTGTATAGCCCCGAGCCCTTTGCTTCAATCTTTTTTCCTCCAATTCATCTTGTGGTTCATAATGTCCTCTCAGATAAGTCATGATTTATGCTCTCCAGTCTAGAATTTCCACTACATTCACGATTTGGGCCCTCGAATCTTTGATGGAGGGCTCTCTGATGATTTCGAAGAACACATCCGGTGGTAGCTCTTGATTTCTGGCTGCCGCCTTCGCCAGTTTGTCTGCCTCATTGTTGTCATCCCTTGGGATATGCTAGACTGAATACCCTTTGAAGTGTTTTTCCATTTCTCTGACTTTTTCGAGATATTTCATGAGAACTGGATTCCTGGCCTCGCTTTCCTTCTCAATATGTTCTTGGATCACTTTGGAATCCGTTCTGATTATGAAGGTCTGCTGCCCCAAGGCTTTCATTTTTCTTAATGCCAACAGTAGGGCTTCGTACTCTGTTGTGTTGTTCGTGGAATGTTCATTGTTCGCGAATACGAGCCGCGCTGCGTATCTTATGACCACGCCCGTCGGGGACGTTACAACAGCCGAAATTCCAACCCCCTTGTAACACCAGGCTCCGTCACACTGCACTATCCAAGGTTCGGGTATATTTTCCTCGAGGTTCTGAGTGGGTGAAGTCCAGTCCACGACAAAATCTGCCAGAACTTGCGATTTTATTGCACTTCTTCTCTCGAAGTCTACCACATACTCAGAAAGTTCGGCACCCCACTTGATGATTCGGGTGGATCCCTCCCTATTTGCGAACAAGTCATTCAGCGGCTGGTTGGTGATGACTGTTATTCTGTGACCCTCGAAGTAATGTCTTAGCTTCCTTGCTGCCATGATGACCGCATATGCGATCTTTTCCAGCTCGGAATAGAAGACCTTGGAACCAGACAATGCTTCAGAGGCGAAGTATACAGGAATTTGCCTGAGCTTTCCTTCTTCCTCCTTTTCCTACACCAGCACTGCGCTTACTGCCGAATTTTATGCGGACACATACAGCAGAAGTGGCGATTTTGGTTCAGGAGGGCAAAGTTTGGTCATGGTGGACAAGTAATCCTTCAGTTCGCGAAAGGCTTGCTTCTGAGGTTCAGACCACTGGAAATTCTTGGCACTTCTAAGGACTTGGAAGAACGGTAAACTTCTTTCTGCGGCTCTGGGAATAAATCTGTTGAGGGCAGCCACTCTCCCTGTCAGCTTCTGAACATCTTTCACTGAGAGTGGATCTTGCATTTCCACCAGAGCCTTTATTTTGTCAGGATTTGCTTCTATGCCTTTCGTTGAAACTAGGCATCCAAGAACTTTCCCCTTGTGAATGCCGAACACACATTTTTCCGGATTTAGCTTCAAGTTTGCTTCCCTCATGTTCGCAAATGTTTCCGCCAGGTCACTGATATGGTCTTTCCTCTGAACACTTTTGACAACTATGTCATCCACATATGCCAAGATGTTTCTCCGAATCTGTTGGTGCAGTACTATTGCTATCATTCTCGAAAACGTGCATCCTGCGTTCTTCAGCCCCTCTGGCATTCTTACGAAACAAAAAGTTCCGAAAGGAGTGATGAAACTTGTTTTCTCCTCGTCCTCTTTGCGAACCCTGATCTGATGATACCTAGAGAACATGTCCAGGAGCGAAAGCATCTCACTGTTGGTTGCATCATCCACGATTTTGTCTACCCTTTCCAAGGAAAAATCGTCCTTCTTGCATGCCTTGTTCAAATCGGTGAAGTCCACACACATTCTCCATTTTCCATTTTTCTTCTTAACTGGCACAGTGTTGGCTAGCCAGACTGGGTACTTAACTTCTCTGATTACTTGGGCATCCTGCAACCTCTGAACTTCTGCTTCCACTGCTTTGACTTTTTCCTCAGACATTTTCCGAAGTTTTTGCTTCTTGGGTGGTATTTTCTCATCTGTTTCCAGGCCATGTTCGATGATATCCCTGTCAACACCTTGCAAGTCCTTAGCTGACCATGCGAAAACATCCTTGTTTCTGTTCAGGAATCGTATGAGTTCTCTGTCCTCTTCGACGCTGAGGTTTGCCCCTACTATGACTGCTCTGTCGGGCATGTCATCCAAATACACTTTCTTTGTTTCATCTTATGCGGTTATCTCATTTTTTCTTTGTCCCGCTTAGGTTCTTCATAGGTTTCCTTCCTCTCATCAGCTGCTTTCAGCTGGTACACATTTGTTTGGCCGGACGTGTGGCCTTTTTCTATATTCCTGGCCTCCTGCTGATTGCCGAACACCGTGATGACCCATTTGGTCGCATGCATTTTCATGCATAGGAATTGTTGTCTTATGACATCATCAAACTTGTTCATGAAACCTCTGCCGAAGATCGCGAGGTATGGGTGATATATGTCAACTACATCGAAAGTGAGGCTCTCCGTTCTGGCATTCTCAAGATCTCCGAAAGAAACCGGGAGTGATATTTTTCCCAACGGCTTGATGGGCTTTCCTCCGAACCCCTGCAATGGGTACTCTAGTGGGTCCAACATGTGCTGGCTCAGATTCATTTTCTCGAAAGTTTTCAGGAACAGGATATCCGCCGAACTCCCATTGTCAACTAGGACTTTTCCTATGACCCACCCAGCAATATTGACCTCAATGACCATGGCGTCATTATGAATCGCGGATTTCAGCCTGAAATCTTCTTCTGTAAAGGTGATTGGCACCTTTGCCCACTCCGGGCGCGCAGCTGGGCCGTCATTGATGATGGTGTTCACAGATCTGAAGTAATTGCTTCTCTGCTTCTTGGTTTCGAATTCCATAGCGAATCCGCCCGTGATTGGCATGATAGTCCCGAACGATGGCAATGCCTTGGAGTTTTAAGGTCCCGAACTTGACTGAGGTCTTGACGAACTTTCTGGAGGCGATGGCAAGATTTCTCGAATGGGTTGTGGTTGCTGGATTGACTGGATCGCATGCGACTGAGGGAAAAATTGTTGCGACGGCTGCCATGCTGACTGTGGTTGTGGAAATTGCTGAACTGAGACAGAACTCGACTGTGGACTCGCGAACTCCGGTTGCCAGAAGTTCGGACGAAACTGGCCTGGCATTGAGGATGCAATGCTCATTAGTGCTTTCTCTTGCTTAATTCTTGCCATGTTCTTCTTTGTTTCTGGGCACCCTTCGGTGCTGTGGCCTCTCCCATGATACTGGCAATATAAGTGAGGATCTTTTGGGTTGTGGTTCGTGAGTCCTGGGGTTCCTCTGCCTCTCCCCCTTCCTCTAGGATTGAATCCTCCCCTGGTGCTTGGCCTGTTGCCTTGTTGTGGTTGAGAGTTTCCGACGCTGTTGACGTTTCGCGGATGTTGGGGTGGTGCCCGCCAGGTCATATCTCTGTTGCCCTGTCATGCCTCGTTTCGCTCAGCTACCCTCTTGCGGTGGTCGTCATCAGACAAAATGTACTCCTCCAATTCTCGAAAAAGTTCCTCAACTGTCTCGGGCTTCTTTCTTGTGAGATGGGAAGTCGTTGGCCCCGGGGTGAGACCTTTGATCAGTGCCTTGATCGTTGTCTTGTCATCAGCGTCGGGGATCTGAGACCTCTGTTGCATGAACCTTCTCACGAAGTTCCGCAGTGGTTCTCTCGTCCTTCCGCTTGCGCTATACAAATACGAGGCTTCGGTCGTCGTGTCGTGGAACATCCGAAACGCTTGCATGAACTTTGTCTTGAGGTCTACCCGGTACCGTAGACCGAGTGTGGAGGCGAAGGTGAGTACCAATTCGATCGGTCCTTCGCAAGCTATGATGAAGGATTTGGCCGGTGCAACATCATCTCCTCTCGTCGAGTTCACGACCGATTCGTATCTCATGAGAAACCGCCCGGAGTTTCCGAAGCCGTTGTATTTGGGAAGAGAGACGAGAGCTTGAACTTCGGCGGCCAAGGTGCTTGTTTGCGGCCCTATTGACGGCGGCGATTCGGAATCCACGAAGTGTGAGACTCCGTTTCCCGCGAAGAAGTTTTCTTTCGGGGGATTCTCTTGCGGGCGCGGGGTTCGATGCGGTGACTCGCCCCACGGGGAGCCGTTCTCTTGTTCTTTCATTTCGTTAATTTCTTTCTCGTATTGCTTCTATCTCGCTCTTTTGCTTTGTTCGAACTTGCTCTAGCTTTTCGGAGATTTTCCTCTTCGCTTGTAACTGAGCTGCGAACTTTTCTTTGTCTTTCTGTAGCTGCTGTATCTTTTGCTGAACCATGGCTAGCTCTCTGTCTATGGCATCATCATCATCATCTGCATTCTCGAACTCTTGCTGTTCAGCAGGTTGTTCTTGGGTGTGAGCTGTCTTTTCTGCTCTTGCCTTCATGAGGGCTTCGAGCTTTTCTCTTCGTTCTTGGTCTGTTATGTTCGAGGATTCAGGAACAAACGAGGTTTCATTCCATTGGGTAGGATGACGATCGTCTCGATTTGCCTGTGCTGGAGCGTTTTTCTTGGATTTCTTCTAAGGTGGCATCGTGAGTTTCTTTTCGGCTGGACCACGGTGGGCGCCAATGTTGGGGGGTTACCCGAAAAATTCGGATGACTACCCTAACACGAGTGAGAATTCTTAACGCGTTCAAGTACAAAGTCAGAGCGCAAAGAGACTGTGATTCCCTCTGCAAGTAGCACAAGTTCCAAAAAGTCTGAATCCGTTTACACGTGCCTTTGCGCCCCCTTTTATAGGGAGACGAAGGGACTTTTACATACCGATAACACCCTTAACCTCAGAGAATATTCCTAGTGTGAACGCATACAGGATTGTCTTTTTCATCCAACATATTTACAAATCTGCCACTAGTTCACACTCTAAACCCGGACTTTTTGGGACAACAACTTTGACTTTGCTTCTCCGCTGGTTCGTGAATGTCTTCGCGTGAACCTCCCGAACAGATCTTCGGCGGTTCCCGAATTGGCCTTCGCTTCTCCGTCGGTTCGCGCATGTCCACGCGCCCGACTCCCGAACTCGGCCCTCGACATATTCCCGAATCGGCCGTTCTCCGAAGTTCGGGCCATCGACAGTTCGAGATTCCGGACTTCCGCATGTTCGTGACTCCACTTCTTCACCGAATCAAGATTCCCGAACTTTGCACATTCGCGAATTCGAGGCTTCCGAAAATCGTGAATTCCCTGCTCCTGAGAAACATGCTTCGAGAACTTTGTTAAATTCAACGTTTCGAGGGTGACGAGTTTTCCTGAATTCCCCGACACCCCGGCAAGAGAGAGAGCGCGCGCGGCGCTGATGTGTGCGGGACGTACTGAAGGGACATATGGATATGGCCGTGTGCGGTTCCACTCCCAGCGGAGCAACAGCAACCTGACCGACGGAGCTGCAACGATGCAAATGGGATGGAATTCGCCCAGGCGAAGGGACTCAGGAGGACTCAGGACAGTTTTGTGCAGCTGCGTGTGCTCCCGTTTTGTACATGCTATGCCATGCATGCATGCAGCAAATTTGTTCAGTGATGACATTTGCTCCAGTACAGTTGTTGCCTTGTCGGTCAGTCGGTGGAGTAGTAGGAGTATCCGTCTTTCTACATGTACTATTGTACTAGTTTCTCCCGGATTCGAGATGTGCCAGGGATGGTGCTACTCCTTGAAAAATAGAAGAAAATACAGTATAGAGATAAAAAAAAGGGAGGTGGCCCCAGCTACTGGCGGGGCGGCAGGTGCGGTAGGGCTGTCAGCTGCGTGATCAAGCAGCGGCCTGGCCGCACGCAACGCTGGCAAGGCATCCTCTTTTGCCTTTTCCCTCGAGCCAATCGAAAAACAGCACAAACGAACCAAAAATATGAACCGCCGGAACTGCAATATGCCAAAGAAGATTATAAAAACTACCGAGACAACTACCATGGCATGCAAATCGTAAATGCATGGCAACACTGTTATCAACTACCAACCAAGTGCCCTTGGCAAATCGTAATGCGATTAAGGCATCCTCCAACAGTCAGAGTCAGCACTGTTACATCCACCTTGCCAGAAATTTGATGTTCGCAGCATGTTGCTCCTATGATCTGTATTCTTTGGTGCTGCGATGCGATGCGATGCCATGCAAATCGTAATGCATGCCGCAAATTTGTTCGGAGCAGTTTTCTCTACTGGAGATGGGCGCTTCAAAAGCAACCAACTCTTGAAAAAATATACAAAAATGCATTCTTTATAAAAGATGCATAGTACTCGTACGCGAAAAATAAAGGTACTGGTGCAGTGGTGCGTGGTGCCGTAGGGGCGTAGGGCGTGATCAGGGGGCGGTCAGGCGGCCTGGCCCTGGCGCAGGCGCGTCTGGCTCCCTCCTTTGCATCTTTTCCGGTTTCCCCTCGGGCAGTGCCCAGCTGGCATTGCCAAGGCGACCGCGGCGCCTCCGCCGATCCGCCATGGCCGGGGAACATCGTGGTCGACTCTGCTTGTGTGCCAATGCAGCCATGCGCCGCCGACGCCTCGGAACAAGTTTTTTGAAATGGAAATTACCTTTTAGAAAACAAAAAAAAATCTTCCCCTTGCTTTTTTTTTAAAAAAAATTAAAGTTCCCCTGGCTTCAACTGATCAGAGAAGGGGAAAGAGGCGGCTGCAAACTCGAGGTGGAAAGGAAAGCCTTTTGCTCATCACCACCTGCAAGCAAGTAAATTTTGGTAGGGGCACACAACCCCAGCACAGCGAATTGGTACGCGAACACGGAGGCCATACCACGTGTTCCTCAAATTGGGCTGATTTCTTTTTTCTTTCAAAAAGCATATTATTCGTTACTCATGTTTAATCATGTTCAAGGAGAAAGGTTAAGAAGAAATCGAGTGCACTCTCACATGTACCTTGTTTGAAATTCAAGCCAGTGATTTTTCAAGCAACACATGAATACATGATTAAACATTTGAACGAAAAAAATCGATATTTTACCCTTCTTTTTTTTTGAACGAAAAATATCATGGGTTTGGGAGAATTTGCACTGCCACGCTCTTCACTGTGAAAATGCAACACCCGCCATCCGACAACATTTATTTTCAAACGACCCACCACCGTCAGTCCTCCTCAAATCAATGTCACAATGCATTGATAATAATACATGTATAAAATTACAGGCAGGTTTAATCCTAAAAGGCTCATGCAAATCCTACATTACAAACTCCTCCTGCACAGCGCCATCGACAATCAAGATTACGTGCAGGAGTCCGTCGCTGACCGCGCTGGTCATGTATCAAGATTCAGGATCTGCTCAAATAAAAAAAATGTATCAAGATGTCTCACTAGCAAACAGAGTGATGTATTTGCCCACTACTTGATGAAGGAAAATGGCGTACGTACACCTTGCTGACACACACTCACACGGCCCAGCCCGCCCCGACCCGGCCCGGAGGGGTGTCAGAAGCAACGGTTATGATTCTTCTGTTCCTGTGAATGTACGAGTGAAAATGTGAAATTGCGAGGACGTGAAATGTACCACAGACCCCTAATCGATCTATTTAGTATTTACTTAGCTCTGTTATATGAGCTGGACGCATATAGATATCTGGATCTATTAATCATGCGTCTTGGTGATTAACTCAACACCTAATCAGCAGAATGCTTTTGTCCTGTGGATTGGACCAAATGTAGTTAATCGGCTTTTCCTATGGTATGAAATTTTAAAGAGCACTCTTTTAAGTACAAATTTTGAACTTCAAAAGGACACCTATTTGCGAAGGGAAAATTTGAACAAGCCATTATAATTTTGCTGAATTGGAGATATACCATCAGCATGACACATGCCATTACAATTTTGAACCACGCACCTATTTTCCGAGAGAAGATTTGAACCATGCCATTATAATTTTGCACTTATTTCGTTTTTCTTTTTCTTTTTTAACTAATGGGAAGTGGACTTGCAGTACAAGAGGGGAAGGAAAAGAAAAGGGAGGACCAAGTCATGCACCAATACAATGGCGGTGACGACACCACCCTCCCCCACCTCTGGATTGGGCGGGCCGGTGGAGGCCGGCGGCTCGCTGCCGCCACCTGCTCTCCCTGGCCCCACGAGCCGCGCCGCCCGCCCTCCCGCGCCTCCCCCCGCTCTCCGACGGGCGCGACCAGGATCCCGACCGCCGAGAGGAGCTGCTCGCCGGCAGCCCTCTCTCTATCCGCTCGCTGGCGCCCCTCTTTCTCTCTCTCCGCTCAACGACGGGCCCCGCGCTGCTCTGGCAGCCTCTCCCTCCACGGCGTTCTCGCTCCCCTCCCGGTGGTTGGGATGGAGCGCGGGCGTGTGGAACCGCCGCCACGTCTTCCGCGGCCGAACGCAACGGTCCCGTGGTCTTTGCTGTCCCCCGGTGCAGGGGGAAAATCGGTAAATGCGGACGCTAAGGCTGTCCGCACTCGTCAACCTCCAAATCCAACCTCTAAAAGGAATATTCCCGCCTAGTCATCAAAGTTTTCCAGTTCAGTACCGGTTTTTCTGCACCCGTCGACCTCTATATCTCAAACTCCATACCAACCAACCGCCGTGGGACCCACCAGTCTCTCTCCTTCCCACCGGTCTCTCTCTCCCCCTCCTTTTCTCCCCTCTTTCTCTCCGCACCGGCCTAGATCCGGCGGCGGCAAGATCGCGCCGCCCCTTGCTCTCCGACCTCATGCCCTCTCCGGCGGCGTCCTCTCCCTCCCCGGTGCCCGCCCTCTCCCCGGCCGGCGAGCAGCTCCCCAGGCATGGCCGACCACGACCTCTTCCCTCCGCTCGTGCGGCGGCCGCCCCGTCTCTCCCTCCGGTCGCCCGCCCCCCTTCGGCCGCATCCATTGCCGGCGGCGCGGGGCACGTGGCGGCACCTCCGGTGCGGCCTCAACATCCGCGCGGCCTTCTTCTCCGTCTTCGGCGCGGGAGGGAGCAGGGGAAGCAAGTCGAGCGGGTGGGCGGAGGCGGAGGAGCTCCACGGTGGCGGCTCGATTCGAGGCACCGGCGGCTGTGTCCTCTGTCTCGGCCGGCCGCAGAGGAGCTCCACGTCGTGGTGGCAGCGGTGGCGTGGACGGTGGTGGAGCTTTGGGCGTCGGACATCTGCTTTCCCTCTCTTCCCTTCCGAGCATCCGCGCGAAGGCATGGTGGTTGGGGGCAGGCACCGCGGGAGGCGCGATACCGTTCGTCCCGTCGGACTCTGGATTTGGCGTCGGGGCAGTCGAACGGAACGGTCCAGGCCGATTTACCGTCGCCCGCTGCAGGGAAATAAACGCAAAAAGCGAACTGCAGTTCGCGTTGCGGTCCAGGTCCAGTCTCCGGTGCGGACAGCCTAACGCTACGACCCGAAGCGTTCTAGTAGCGTACGCCTGTGCGGATAGGCTTACACGTACAGGAGGCGGGGACGACGGCGGTGGTGAGAATGCGGCGGCGTGCCGGCGAAGGGAACTATGGAGTCGTTGTTGTTGTGTAGCAAATGCATTCTTTTAGAAAAGATACACAGAGAGAGGAAAACGGGGGGAGGTGCATGAGCTACTGGTGAGTGGTGCCGTATAGCTACTGTACGTACGTAATCAGGGCGGCCTGGCCGTGGCCGGTGGCCGCACACGCAACGCAACTTTTCCGGTTTCTCCCTCGGGCAGTGCCCAGCACTCCAGCAGGCAGCAGCTGGCATTGCCAAGGGCCAAGGCGACCGCGGCGCCTCCGCCGATCCGCCATGGCCGGGAACATAACATCGTGGTCGACTCTGCTTGTGTGCCAATGCGGCAGCCATGCGCCGCCGACGCCTCCGAACGAACGGCGGGGCACTTGCGGTTCACCACCAGCCGTATGCCCGTATCACGAAAGGTTTTGAAATGATTTTTTTTTTCGAAAACACAAAATAAATCTACCCCTGGCTTCAACTGAAGATCAGAGAACACAAGAGGTGGAAACGCAAATCCTTTTGGTCATCGCCAGCTGCATGCAAGTGAGGAATTGGTAGGGGCACACAAAACCCGCACGGTACGCGAACGCGGTAAACCCGCATGGGCACGCACGACACGACGCGATCGCAGGCTCTCTCGTCCTCGAGCTCCGCCCCGCCAACGGTCACCCCACCCGACCGACGACGAGACCCACCGGTTGGTTGCAAAGCCAGGGCCCCACTGCTCTCCGCTCGCGTTCTCCATTCTTCCACTCTGCTCCCGCGGTCAAAGTCCACACTGCAAGTAGCCAAGCACCCCATGCATGGTCGCACAACCGCGTGTACTGTACACACGAGCCGTGCATACATACACTACAGTACAGAGAGAATGGCAGCAAGACACAGATTTTGTTTGGGTATGAATGGATCCATGTGTTAGTGTTAGTTTGTGGCAAACTAACACAAAACTAACACAAAAGATACATGCGTAGGTGTTATTTTGGTGTTAGTTTGGACTAACACCCCTAAAAAAACTAACACCTCCAAGAGGTGGTAATTGGTGTTAGTTCTAGTGGACCCCACACCTTTTACTCTTTCTCTCTCTCCCTCTAGATCCTCCATGATTGCAAAGTAGCACTATATGCAAAAGTAACACATGTATCCATGCATCTACAGGTGTTAGTTTGTTAGGTGTTAGTTTGAGGTCAAAATCTACCACTAAAACTAACACTAACACCAATCATCCATTCATGGCCTTCGTGGGATTTCTTGCATACGGAACAATCATTACCCGCCTCATTGCCCCCCCCCCCCTCTCTCTCGTTGACAGTTTTCCATGTATGACAAACGGTTAAAAAAGTTATTTTTTAAAAAAAAGAAATCCTAAAATGAACGAACTGGTCCTCTTTAATTGCCATTGCGTGCAGTTAACCAGTTTCTGTCCCTGGCATTGTGCTTGGAAGTGCAAAAGTAATCTAAACTGATGCCAGTACTGTACATTAGATCAGCAGGGTAACCTGTACCTACCTTTATTTTTATTCATATGAAGCCAAAACAACCGAAAATGAGTACTACTAGTACACAACAGATGGAGAAAAGGACCGAAACGAATCAGAGGATAAGGCAGGACTCTGCTGCTTGGTCCTACTAGCTGGTTCTCCTCCGATCGTCTGCTTCCAGCAAAAAGAACAGATTTATTTGCCTGCCCTCTCTACTACAGCCTTGTCTCCCAGTCTATACGTGCACCTAGTCGTACACTATAGCATACTCCCAGCACATGAAGTAGCTGGCCTCTTCTGCAATCTTTCCAGAAAAAAGATGAGATGCCTCTGCTGCATCTCCCAGCACAGCTGCTGATTCGAGATTCTCCGGTGACCGGGACCGGAGCTAAAAAAAAAAAAAAAAAAGGCAAACTCCTTTCCTGCCTTGCCGATGGCGATGGGGGGAGAACCCCTAGCAAATTGCAAGGCCATTCAAATGCTCTACTACAAACAGATATCACATAGCAAATTGCAAGGGCATTCAAACGCTCTACTTGCACAAACACATACCCAAATCACTTGCAAAACGAGAGTGAGGGAGGAAACATAAACTTCTGACAACTCAAATTTGGATATTAATGTTCAAATTCAGCATTCAACCCATTTATCAAAAGAATGAATACACACCTGAGAACTGCCTGAGAATTGCTACTAATTCTTAACCAAACACTACTCGGTGCCTTCATTGCTACTTATTCAGCATAAGAATACCACTGCTACTTATTCAGCGCAAACCAACTCTACTTATTCAGCATAAGAATACCACTTCTACTCTCCTTCATTGCTACTTATTCATAACAAACTCTTCAGAATACCACTTCTAGTCTGCTACTCAAAGGAACAGCAACTACGACCTTCACCTTCACCCAGATGCCTCCTGCCACGCGCGCTCATCAAGCAGGTGGAGGCGTCCGTACCACGTCAGCCAGCGAAACAGTGACCTGAAAATGAACAAAAATCGACAATTAAATTTTAATAACAGCCCATTTCGTCATTAATTAGAGAACCTTTTGATTAATTAATAACTTACACAAATGATAACCACAGTGACCACAAATAGCCCACCCGTGAATCCTCCGAAAAGTACCCACTCCTGCCAAGCCACTCCATATCTGTATAGTGAAATCAATAGATTCACAGCACATTAAATCAACGAAAAAAGAAGAAAATAAAGATGATGAAGGCAAAGAAATAAGCACCTTGCTAGGATGAAGGCAAAAAAATAAGCACTGCTGCAGAACCAGAATACCGCTGGCGCAAACCAGCTGAACTTGCGGGACATCCTGGGGGAGTTGGGAGGACCCTTCAGGGTGATATAAATCACCAAGAAGACATGGATGAGGGTAACCGCGCTAAAGGAGATGCCGCTGAACCAAAGCGATTCTTGGGAGGTGGTGAGCCACTCGTTGTGCGGGCTGGTGGCGAGTTCGCTGGAGGGAGGGGCAGAGCTGGGCATATCGGGTGTGGGAACGAGCAGTCCGTACTTTGTGTACCGAGCCGCCAAGGTGAAAGCAATGACAGATGGGTAAAGCATAAGCATAAGCACCACAGGCGGATTGAGTGCAGCCTTGACCTAAAAAGGAACAAATTTCACCAAAAATAAAGGATTCAGCACCATTTTTTGAGAGAAACACCATCAAATCACGAAATACACAAAGAACAAATTACCTGAGCCACGGCGAGAGAGAACTCCTCACGAACTGCACACCAGATTGAGAAAAGATTCAGACAGGATCAGATGCAAAACCCCCAAATCAAGAGAAGCAACACAAAGAACAGGCAACATCTCATTTCAGGAAGGAATGAGCAACTTACCGAGCTGTTTGGCGGCCAAAGACTGTGCCGCGGTAAGAGCTTGATTCACGGCGTCGTTCCCTGGGGCTACGTCGGCGACGGCGACTCCGACGGCGGCGGCGACGACGGCGGCGGCGGCCTGTCGAGCAGCGGCCTCGATGTCTGCGGGTGCAACATTACCGGCAGCGGCGGCGGCGGCGACCTGCACATTCATGGTAGCCTCCCACTCGCTACAGGCTACTAGTACTGGTCAAGGAAGCGCAAGCGTCAGAAACAGATGAGGAGGAAGGAGCTAGGTGGGGAGGCTACCTATTATTTTATAGTGAAGTAGTGTACGGAGCAGGTAAACGGTCTGGTTGTTTGGATTTTGGCTACGCCTTTTCTCTCCTCCATTCGATTTTCGAATGCTTCTGTACCATCAGGGCAAAAGTTTTTAGTTTTCGAAATTTTAATTCCTCTGCACAGTTAAGTTGCCCTGCTTCTCTCTAACTGATTCTGTAGCAACTAAAAGTCTTAATCATAATTAACTTTTAGCACAAACCATGCAAACTTCGGTTATTAACTGAACCGGGGGAAAGCATTCCAGATCTGTTTTGTACGAATATGTATGTTACATATTTGCTGCCTCAACCACAAATTTATCATGTTATATTGGTATATGAGGGGCAGCTAGATAAAGAAATTCCATGAGCACTTGTCCGTTTGTTCTGTTTTCTTGTAGCAATCATGTGGGTTGACACTTGACATTGTGATTATACTTGTGTTGTAGTATTCTGTCATATGCATTACCGACCCGTTTTCTGTCCTGGAGCTGCTCGCGTGGCATCCAAACACGGGCATAACTTGATCGAAGGTTTCTGGTGATCTGCTCGCGTGGGCTGCATATATTTTTTTTAAAAAAAACGTATGTCATGAATGTTCAGTGCAATTCAGTTTGCGTAGCTGGTTGCATGCGTACAGGTTACTGGACCTCTGCATTGGTCGGCTTGCATGATGATGAAGTGCACTCATGAACGGTTGTCATGTGTCTGTCTCTGAAAAATTCTGATACTTGTGGCATGTGTCGAGCAGTTGTACAGACACATCGTCTTGCGCCCTGTTCGCTTGGCTTATCGTACCAGCCAGCGATGATTTTCTCTCGAAACAAATCAGCCACCAAAGAATCACGGTGATTTTCTCTCGGAACAAACCAGCACCAACCATCAGCCACCGGCCAAACGAACAGGCCGTTGGCTTTCTCCAAAAGATGCAATTTTTATTTATATACTAGAGTATTAAGTATACTCTAACTATGCTTGTTGCTTGATTTCATGTACGAACTTTAACAGAGGAACAGCAAGTTAGAATGTGTTCTGCGTTCTTCAGTACATGTGGTGCTGGCATGAAACATTTTTGTTGGTAAAAATTGTGTTGTTTTGAGCATAATTTTGTCATAGCAAGGCAAGGTAGCTTGTTATAGAAGTGTCGGGGACAGCCATGAGGGTCCTAAAAAACCGGGGGGAATCCCGTTTAAAACCTGCAAAAAAACAAAACACACCTCTAGCCTAACACAAAACACACACACGGCACGGCCCACGGCGAGGTGGGCCCCGCGGCCCACCAGGGCAGCCCAGCAATGCGCCCCCTCGAACGAGGTCCGCCTCGCTCGAGAGCTCACGCTCCTTCGAGCAGGCTTCCGTTACGCTCGAGGGTCCACGCCTCCCTCGAGCGGGCTCCGCCTCGCTCGAGGCTCCCTCACGATCGCACCTGCTCCCGCACGCGGGTACGGGCATTTTTAATGCTCTGACACAGCAGAGCCGCGCCATCACGCGCCTGGGAATCACGCCCTGGCGCTGTACCGCCAACTCCCTAGGGGAAGCCCATCCCCGCCACTGTGGGGGGTTGTGCGACGAGGCCGGTGTCAGCTCCGTGACACTGTGCCGCCCACTCTTGTACGGCTAACGCGCCGCGCCATCGAAGGGGGGCCGGCCGCACCCTCGAGCCCTCCTCTCGTTACTCTGCAGGGTCAAACCATGACGTCAGGCCGGTGGGAGCGCCATCCCCATCGCTGTCAGCCCTGTGCGGCCATCCCTGTCCCTGTTGCGCCACGCCGTGCACTGCTACAACTACTCCGACGCTATTGAGCATGCGGGGACGGGACGCCGCCACACCTGCTACTGCACCTTGTACGGAACGTCGTCAACGGCTCCCTCGAGACCGCCTGAAGGCGCCCCGGTCAACCACTACGCCTCCACCCTCGAAGTCGCCCATGTTCAAGCACAGGACACGCCGCGACACCGTAACTGGAGCAAGATTCGCCAGGACGGCCGTCAGCTCCGCGACACTGTACACCGTACCTCCACACGTAGCTAAATAGTGCGGCATGTCTGTAAATTTCCCTCACCTTGGCCTATAAAAGGGAGGCGACCCCCCCGCCGCGGGGACGACGGACGAGACACGGGACGACGGATAGCGATCGACTACGCGCTCTCCGCCTTCCCCACGATATTGGCACTCTCCTCAATCACATCCTTTGGGACTTGGAGGCCACGCCTCCTCTCCCGCCTCGCCTGTAGCCACCCCTCTACAGGCACCCCAGTGCGAAGCAATACAGTGCCTCGAGCACACCCCTGCTGGACGTACGGCCCCGGCCGGAACCAGGATAAACCAAGTGTCCCTAGTTGCTTAGCACTTACCATCGAGAGGCAGATCTCAGCGCTTATTACTAGTTAGTGTCGGGACTACTTTCCGCACCAACAGTTGGCGCGCCAGGTAGGGGGGTTGCGCTGTAGATCGACTCGTTACCAGCTCTCTCGATGGTGATTCGCGCCGAGTACCGCGGTCAGCGCTACTCCAAGGGCAGCTCGGACCCCCTCCCAGCCGGATTCGAAATCTGGTTCGGGAGCCTGAACTTTCAGGCTACGGGGAACGACTACCTAATGCGCCTCACTAACCATGAGGAACTCCGCGTGCGGCGCCAAGCCGGGTCCGCCCCGGTCGCCGCCGCACACGTCGCCGTGGCGCCGGCGCCGCCGGCACGGATGCGCGCGGGTCCTTCAACGACCGCGGCGCCATCGTCGCTTCGGTCGGCGCTCGCGACGAGGGCGCGGTCGGAGCGCCGGCATGCGGCGCGCGTCGCCTCGCAATGCGACGTGCTCACCGGCGAGACAACAGCCACTCCGGCGGGGGAGCGCTCGGTCTCGGGACCGCGCTTCCCTATCGGCCTCCGCGACGCCACGACGGCGTATGTCGCCTCCGCCAACGTCATTACAGCAATGCGCAGGGTTCCCCCTGGCCGCCATGTCCTGGTCGCCAGGGACCCTAGCGCCTCCACCCGCGACGAGTCATCACAAGGCTCCACCGACGAGCTGCCACCTGCCACTTCGCACGGATATGCGGAGTGGGACTTCTCCAGCGTGCCGGACCCAGTGATGTTCCGGCGGTTCCTCGACACCACGGACTACTGGTTTGGCTGCTCCGACGACTCCAGCGCCGGGAGCTACGACCCCGTGCGGGAGTGCTGCGTCGTGATCGCCAGCGACCCAGCAAATGCCGCCGACGCGGCGGGGGCCGGCGACGAAGAGGTTCCCCTTGCCCTGGGAACTGGACCACGCATGGCTGCGGGGCCAAGCGCCCCTCCCCCTCATCGCCGAGGGGGGCCGACATCAACGCGCAGCTGGCCCAAGCATGCGAGCTTGAAGCCAAGCTGGCGGAAGAATACCGCACGGTGCGGTTGCTCCGAGCCTCCATCGCGGGAGAGGCCTCCGCGCGCGGCGAATGTGCGCGTGAGTTGGGCAGGCAAGCCCGCGACCGCATCAACGCCGACTTCAACGTCGACAATCCGGACACGCCCCCGTGAGCGAGCCATAAGCTTATTGCCGCCGTGACACTGCTGCGGGCCATGCCCGCCCCCTCGACGCCCGAGGCGCGAAACCTGCACCGCGAGGCGCAGGCACTCATCGAGCAAGCGGGCGTCCAACAGGCCGAAAGCTCGGCGTCCCGCATCCGCCAACAGAGGAGCGCGCGGGACGATGGGGGTGCGCAAGGCCCCGAGCCCTCGGTACACGCGGGCGGCGCGGCCGAGCGCCCCGCCAACCCGGGGCGCACGCCGGCCAAGGAACGACTCCTCGACACGCGCGGGCAAGCCCAAGATGGCGACGCCCGCAACGTCATCAACGCCCGGCGAACGAGCAACGCGGAGGCGCGGGCGGCGGTGGGCTACCACCCTCGACGGGGTGGACGCTACGACAGTGGGGAGGACCGCTGTTGACGGTTAATAGTTGTATCAAATTTCATTTATGACTTGCAAGCAGACACGTCTCCCATCGTAGTCAAGGGACCCTTCTTCCCTCGAGTGGTGAACCCAAGGTATCGAATTCGTGGAACAAATGTGTGACGCAAAAGTTGATCTAGTAAAGCCAAGTAACTTCAATCTTCGATAAAAGAGAAACCCTAATGCATCTAGGTAAAAGACACGAAACTAATCTAATCTACTAAAGACCGGAGATAACAAAGTAAGATTGGGTAGATAAACCGATCTAGAGAGATCGGGTTAAGCCTTTTGTTGAAGTTCCAAGCAAGAGAAGAAGTAGCAAATGAAATCTTATAAGAAGCCTCTTTAAACCGTGGTTTCCCATCCAAATCCGAAAACATCCGCCTTTCGGAACCCCCGTTCTGTCACAATGTATCCTTACTCATGCGGGGAGTCTAGGGCGAGTCAAAAGACAAGTCGAGATTCTTTCGGAAGATCCGACGTGTACCTCTAGCCACCGCGGCTACAAGAACACTCTATGTGATCCATCGCGCAAATAGATCTAGAATAAGCAAACCGATCGAAAAACGAAATCTTCGAGGAAACACTTGATCGCTAAGAATAGATTCAACTTGATAATTCAACTATGACAATGATACATACACAAGATCACCACCGGGATCGTTCCTTGATCTTGCTTCTAGCTCCGAGAACTCCGACGTGGTCTTCCATGCAAGGTTCCCACGTCGGCTAGGGAAACCCTAGTCAACTAGCTCGACCGTCTCCTCTCCGAGATGGTGTCCCTATCTTCTCTGCTCCTCGGCGGCCGATGACGAATTGGATCCTCCGTGGCTCTCGGTCTGGGGGCTATAAATAGCCTGAATGGTGGCTAGGGCAAAGGAGGGGGCAAACGGGCCCTGGACAGGGCTGGGCCGACCGGCCTGGGCTGGCCGGGCTGGGCCCATCCAGGCCCAGCCTGAGGCCTCCTTTGCTCTACGTCGGTTCCCTTGCTTCCTGGATGTTTCCCCCTTCTGCATGTAGGTCCATGTCGTCAGTTTCTCTCCGAATTGGGCATAACTCCCTATCTTGCAAGATTCAGCACTTTTCTGATTAGGTCCTCGGAGTTTGTCATCTTCTCGGATCAAGTCCTTGGCTTCTTGGAGTTAAGTTTGCTTCATTGCATGACTTGTACGGGGCTTCAAGGTCTTGTCACAAGGTGCTTGATGAACTTATCCCGAAAGTCTTGCTTTCAACGCTAAAACCCTGCATAAACACTAAACTCCAAAACCGACATGCACACATGAACTTGTTATACCACGGGGGTTAGTACCAATGGATAAGGTATAAAACTTATGCCAACACCGAAGGTAAACTCATGGCTAGGTTGACGGATTTTTACCGTCAACATCTCCCCCATGCTTAAACCTTGCTCGTCCTCGAGTAAGCCTTCGATGGATATCATCGTTGCCCATCAATGCTTAAACCTTGCACTTGATCATACATGAGAAAACATAATGCTCTCAAAATTTAATTCATTAAAGTTCCATAATGTACTAGCCTTCATCTCTACGGAGGGTAGATTCTTATTTAAGCTTATCCCACAAGTATTAACATGCTCACAAAGTTTAAATAGATCTCAGAATTTTTGAAATAAAGAACGAGATAAAGAAAAGCTAAACCAAGTTCACAAATTTAAATCGTCTTGTATATTGCTCATGAACTCTCAACTCGCTTGTCTCTCAAGCCTATATATTCTACTCCTTTCTCTCTCATAACATATATGTGTGGTAGGCTTTACATGGAGCTTTGGGAAAGTTTAGTCCTAACAAGATTTTATAAATGAGGTGTTGTCAAAACAAGACAAGCTTCTCATGGTCTTACCGAGAATCGTCAAAAAGGTCATTGGAAAATGATGTTATATCAAGGAGGGGAAAGAGAAAAATACACACACTTTAGATGACTGGACATGTGCAAATGGCAAAGAGTGATCCCGAGGCACAAAGGAAGTCCTCGTTATCGGATTGCACATGGTTGGAAAATGAGAATGGATCTTTTAAACTTGAAGCATTGAATTTCCTAATGCACTTTAGAGAACCGGGGAGTTCACTTTACGCATACTCATATTTTTTTCTCTTTCTCATATTTCTCCTTCTTTTCTTTCTTTCTTTCTTTCTTTCTTTCTTTCTTTCTTTCTTTCTTTGTTTCTTTCTTTCTTTCATTTATTTTTTTCTTGTCATTCATTCGGTCACGAGACTTTCAACTTGGAGTTTTGATTTTTTTTAATTTACACCCTTTTATTTTTTTAATTGCTCCCCTTTGAACTCTAAAATTGCATCGTACCTACCTCCTCCCCCATGCTTAGATGTTGCTCGTCCTCGAGCAAAGAGGCGATAAATAAGGTAGGTACCGGAAATATTTTTCCTTGGAGAGATACTTGAATTCTTCAATGTTGGCACCGTCTTGCGATCTTCCTTGAATTGATGATCCATTCTCAACAATAGGTTGTGGTCAAGGAGGTAATCACAAAAGATGATATTTGGTTTTAAGGGTGGATATCCGGCGAGGTTTGTGAGATCTCCGATGCGGGGATACACAATGCACGGATAAAAGGCTAGCAAAAAGATAGATACGTAAAAATGGAATGACCAGCTTCTTAGTCTCGGGCCAGAGAAATCATGGCCTGCAATAACTCACTCAAGAATAAATCTTGTACACTAAGGTTTATGCACTCAAATATATATTAGGCTTTGGATAGGTTGAGCAACACAAAAGTGATATTTATGACAAGGTTAGCGATATTTTTGAGCATAAAAACCATCTTCAATCTATTCATAACTTGATAGCACATAAAACACTATGGGTCTTCATTTTAATCATAACCTCCGCTAAAGATTAAGTTAGTATTTAAATAAATTCAGATTCGTATTTTAAGAGAGCACTAGCTTTAACATGCATACATCAATTACAAAGATAAACAAAGCGGCAATTATAATCATATATCATCATGGCACAAATTTTTGTAACTTTTCCAATGATATAATCAAGGTGGTGTCTTTATTAATGATGAAATCAAGTTGAAATACAAACTGAAAATAAACAAACACACTTCCTGAAATTTAAATAAAAACAAAAAATATTACGCAAACACACACAAACAAAAGCTGAAAATTACAGAGAAAGGGAAAAGAAAAGAAAACTAAAGTTCCTTAATTTTCCTAGTCCTCCGCCGGTGGTTGGTGTTGTGATCTTGATAGTAATACCCTTGCTCGTAGTAGGGTTGGACATTCCCTCTGACGAATTGATTCGACTCCACTAGGTGAAGGCGTCCAAGCCCATAGGCAATATTTGCATTGCCCTCACCAAGTTGAGCCGCGTTGGCTTGGATGGCTGCGACGTTTTGGGCGTTTCTCGCAACATACCCTCCAATTATGGCCATGCTTTGTTGTGGTTGGGGATATTGTGCGTAGGGCTCCGCGAAGTTAGCGTTGGGCACCACATAATTTGGTGGGGGTACCAGTGCACAACCCCCCATGCTTGCTCTTTTGGCCCTCCGTAATAAATTGGCAGAGGAGGGATCCCGCCGATTGGTGGCACATTGGGTTGTGCACCACTCGCTTGTGCGGAGGATGTTCCCTCCTCTACGATTCTTCCTCTTTTGTTTTTCCTTGCCGGGACAAGGAGTCCCTCTTCCAACCAATCTTCCCTCCCTTCGATGAAAAGCCTAAGCCTTGCATCAGGAAGGGGTAGGTTCACCATGGCCAAACGAAATCCTCCTCTCTCATCTCCACTAATTTATTTGCCTTGTCGCAAATATTCAACGCCGAGAGAGGTACCACACAAAAGATGGTAGGGGTTTCTTGTGATCCCCGGCCGTAGGGAGAAGGCCAACATAGAGAGGTAGCACCCCGAACCAATATGTCCCGCCCCCGATGTTGCCTCGCAATACCAACGGTTGATCATAAGGTATGAGGGGTCTATTGGCTGCTTGGCAATTAAGGCCGAGTAGAGCTAATTCAACTCTGTGTCGGTCACCTTCGTCTCCCTCATCTTCCCCAATACCCTCTTGCACATCCAAGAGTGAAATATTCGGATAATGGGGTTGCGAATGCAATTGCGTTGTTGGTGGGCTTCTCCGGAGATCAAATTCCAAAATCCATCTAACATGCCGGGTGGCACGTCAACTTTCTCCGGAGATCCCTTATGGAATCCAAGTAGCTCCCTAACGTGCTCGTAGGGAACCACTTGTTGGACTCCCTCCAAACAGAATGATAAGCTTTGCACCCCATCATCAAGGATAGGTGCAATGGTCATCAAGATTTCCAAGGCGAACTCCTTGTGGGTGTCCGCCGATACTCCGTTGGAGAATTGCACCCATCCAAGGTGCCCCAACATGTAGTATATGTCGGTGCCGAAACCCAAGTAGTAGAGTGCTTGGACGTCGAACTCGACGTTGGGCACAAGCCTCTTCTCAAGACGAGAGAGCCTCTTCTCCTCCTCCTCCGACAATATGATGAAGCCATACGAGGAATATATTGGAGTGTATGGAGGTGGCGCGGTCGAACGGGTCGATCGTCGTGGTGGCACGGGCGGCTCCTCCGTGTGCCCTTGAGGTTCGGTAAACCTCATGGACGTGCTCCTTGTTGCCCTCAGGCCACCAAGGAGGAGAGCGCCGTTCCTCCTTGGTGGTGCCATATCCTCCTCCATGCTCCGAGGAGACTTGGAAACCGAGTGCCTCGTCGAAGACGTCATTGACGATGGCTTGGATGACGATGAACCCTTCTTGGAGAAGAGACTTGTGGTTTTCTTCCACATGGTTGCTGCACTCTTCTCTCCACTAAAACTCCGGGTTGCAACCGGTAACTAGGCACTTAAAATCTTACTTCGGGATGTGGACTTTGAGTGGATTAAGGGTGTGGATTTTTTTTGAGCTATCAAGCTTGGGAAGGTTGGCTATGTCTACGGAGGTTCTGGGCACACAAACTTGAACACACAAACTGAGGAAGGAGAGGGAAGCTTGCCTGCAGAAAACGGGAGCCGGGGGCTCCTTAAGTAGGGGAGGCCGGCCGGCCTGGGCCGACCGGCCTGGGTGGCCTCTGGCTCCTCCCCGCCTCAACTTTCTTCCAGCACGATCATTTCTCCTCTGCAACTTTCCTGCCCGCATGCTCCACGAGTTACACCGCCCAAACTCTCTTGTCCACTCCTTTTCTTGCATTATTGGTCCTTCCACTTGATGCTTCATGCTTTGAGTCATGTCCATGCTCCCTAGCTCCACTTGCTTCACATGCCACCATGAAATTCCTGCAAAGTTTATGCTTGCTGCCCACCATGCTTGTCCTTTGCATGTGGACTTGGTGAAAGTTGATGAAAGGGTATCCAATGGTGCATGCATGATCAATTCAAACTAGATTGCCCCCCTTTAAGTGTGTTTAAGGTTAAGCACTCCTCTAATTTCGAAATTTAAAAATATTTTTCAGAGCCATGCAAGAGCTCAAGCATAAATTTAGAGAAGTTTTTAAACCATTAAAAACAAATGTGAGTCGAAAATATTTTCCGACTACGTTGATATCGGTCTCACCGGTATAGCTTGCCTTCATTGGTTGAGAGCAAACTTTTCCCGGCTTGATCATGGGGGCATAGGTTTAGGTCCTAATTTTGGCTAAATGAGAGAGATTTTGAATAAAACAAAATTAGATGAGGCTTAGAAAAATTCTAATCCTAGAGAAACCGAGGATATGGATTTTTAACCAACCAAAAAATTTTGATTTCTAGGTTCACGCGAGTCCTACCACGTGCTGAAATTTAATTAACTCCTAGGTATAAGTCGTGGCTCTACTCGTGTGGTTTTAGCATGAAAAATAAGTCAACCACAACACCATAATAGGGGTGAAAGGTTGAGTTAGGTTCTGAAATTATTTGGTTGTGGTTTCTCGAAAAGAACAAACAAGCACATAGGAGGGTTCATGCAAAGGGTTTATGATAAAGCAAAATATTCAACCAAGATTTATGTCTCTAATATTGTTCAACCACTTCTAAGTCTAATGTCTTTGCGTAATAAAACTCAAAACTAAATTATTAAAAAGACTCGAAAAACCTGGAATCGGGTTGTCTTCCCGGTAGCTTATTCTTGACTCGACAAAACGGGTTGCCTCCCGCCTAGCGCTTCGTTTATAGTCCATGACTAGACTTCTTCACTTGATTACCTCGGATCAAAGCTCTTTGCGGGCATTGCAATCTTGGGTACCCACTTCCGCACCATCTTGGGCACAGGCTTCTTCTTCGGCTTAGTCAATTTTTTTGGTCTTCACAGGCTGGCTTTGTCTTTTGGTCTTGACGGATGCTACAACTTCCTTCATGTAGTGGCTCGGCATTTCGAACTCCGGTCCTTCGGTTGTGATCTTCATGGTCTCCTTAGTGTGATCCTCCTCCTCTCCCGAATGAGTTTGAGTAGCCTTCGCCGTCTTGGGACCTTGGAGTTGTCTCGGATATTCTTCTTTGTTACCCATCGGGCGCCCGGCAAGTTGTCCCACTTGCGTTTCTAGCATCTTCATCACGATGAACATTTCAATCCTCGCATGTGGATCTTGCCTTGGCAGCCTTTAGGTGTTGAGCTTCTTTCTCTATCTCCATCTTCTCCATCCTCCTCTTAAGTAAACCGATTTGCCACTCAAGGAATCTGGCTCGTATGTATTCATTGAAACGCTCCAAAGCTCCTGCAATCGTCATGCGGATAGTTGCGACCTTGATCTTGAACGGCCTTCCGGCATCTTGAAGGTTTATGATAGGTAGATCAACGATGTCGGTTTAGGTTGATCTTCATTTGGACTTGGATGTGGTGATTCCCTTGGAGATTCCGGCGGTCCTTCAACTTCGGCTTTTGAATCTAGGGTTTCCAACCCTTTAGCTTGTGTTGCACGTCTCCTTTGCCTGTAAAGTTTTCTTGGATCATCCACAAAAAAAGTTTGGGTTTCTTGGAGAGGTAGCCAACCATCTCTGGCTAGGGTTAGCAATAAACAAAGTATGCAAAAACTAGAAAGTAAAAATAAATCTATGAAAACTAGGGTTAGACAAACTAGATTAGATGTATTTTGAGGATGATCAAAGTTTAGTAGATGCAAAAAAAGAAAAACTAAAAGAAAACTGAAAATTACAAAAAGGAAATAAAAAATCAAATCTTGATCACTTGTTCCCCGGCAACGGCGCCAGAAAAAGGGGCTTGTTGACGGTTAATAGTTGTATAAAATTTCGTTTATGACTTGCAAGCGGACAAGTCTCCCGTCGTAGTCAAGGGACCCTTCTTCCCTCGAGTGGTGAACCCAAGGTATCGAATCCGTGGAACAAATGTGTGACGCACAAGTTGATCTAGTAAAGCCAAGTAACTTCAATCTTCGATAAAAGAGAAACCCTAATGCATCTAGGTAAAAGACACGAAACTAATCTAATCTACTAAAGACCAGAGATAACAAAGTAAGATTGGGTAGATAAATCGATCTAGAGAGATCGGGTTAAGCCTTTTGTTGAAGTTCCAAGGAAGAGAAGAAGTAGCAAATCGAATCTTATAAGAAGCCTCTTTAAACCGTGGTTTCCCGTCCAAATCCGAAAACCCCCGTTCTGTCACAACGTATCCCTACTCATGCGGGGAGTCTAGGGCGAGTCAAAAGACAAGTCGGGATTCTTTCGGAAGATCCGGCGTGTACCTCTAGCCACCGCGGCTACAAGAACACCATATGTGATCTATCGCGCAAATAGATCTAGAATAAGCAAACCGATCGAAAAATGAAATCTTCGAGGAAACACTTGATCGCTAATAATAGATTCAACTTGATAATTCAACTATGACAATGATACATACACAAGATCACCACCGGGATCCTTCCTTGATCTTGCTTCTAGCTCCGGGAACTCCGACGTGGTCTTCCATGCAAGGTTCCCACGTCGGCTAGGGAAACCCTAGTCAACTAGCTCAACCCTCTCCTCTCTAAGATGGTGTCCCTCTCTTCTCTGCTCCTCGGCGGCCGATGACGAATTGGATCCTCCGTGGCTCTCGGTCAGGGGGCTATAAATAGCCTGAATGGCGGCTAGGGCAAAGGAGGGGGCAAACGGGCCCTGGACAGGGCTGGGCCGACCGACCTGGGCCGGCCGGCCTGGGCCCATCCAGGCCCAGCCCGAGGCCTTCTTTGCTCTACGTCGGTTCCCTTGCTTCCTGGATGTTCCCCCCTTCTGCATGTAGGTCCATGTCGTTAGTTTCTCTCCGAATTGGGCATAACTCCTTGCCTTGCAAGATTCAACACTTTTCTGATTAGGTCCTCGGAGTTTGTCATCTTCTCGGATCAAGTCCCTGGCTTCTCGGAGTTAAGTTTGCTTCGTTGCATGACTTGTACAGGACTTCAAGGTCTTGTCACAAGGTGCTTGATGAACTTATCCCGAAAGTCTTGCTTTCAACGCTAAAACCCTGCATAAACACTAAACTCCAAAACTGACATGCACACGTGAACTTGTTATACCACGGGGTTAGTACTAATGGATAAGGTATAAAACTTATGCCAACACCGAAGGTAAACTCATGGCTAGGTTGACGGATTTTTACCGTCAACAACCGCTCACCGACGCCGGAACCCCCGGGAACCCGCGTGTTCAGCCTGGAGATCCGCACAACGAACTTCCCCCAACGCTTCCGCCAGCCCACGACGATCGTCAAGTACAACGGGGTGACGGACCCCCGTGTGTGGCTCAACGACTACCGTCTGGCATGTCAGCTGGGCGGGGCCACCAGCGACGAGGTTATCATCCGCAACCTCCCCCTGCACCTCGCCGTCTCGGCGCGGACGTGGATCGAGCACCTGCCGGCTAGCCAGATCCACAACTGGGAAGACCTGGTCTGCACGTTCGTGAGAAATTTCCAGGGCACGTACGTGCGCCCTGGGAACTCCTGGGACCTGCGCTCTTGCACTCAGAAGCCCGGCGAGTCACTCCGGGACTTCATACAGCGCTTCTCCAAGCGCTGTACGGAGCTCCCAAGCGTGGCGCAGTCCAAGATCGCGCACGCCTTCCTCGAGGGCACCACATGCCGGGATCTTGTGCGCGAGCTTGGGCGCAGCCCGCCAGTTGACTCGAACGAGTTGTTCGACATCGCCACCAGCTTTGCCTCAGGCGAAGAGGCGGTGGGGGCGATCTTCGACGGCAAGAAGGGCAAGCGCGTGGACGATACGCCCGCGGAGGGCAGCAAGTCCAAGGAGCTCCGCCAAAAGAACAAGCGGGGCAAGAAGGGAAAGAAGCCGCGCCGCGAGGCGCGCGAGCAGGGGCACGACGACGACGACGGCGAAGCTCTTGCTGTTGACCCGGCTCGACGGGGCCCTCGACCGACCCCTCGAGGCCCGGGAGTTTTCGACGACATGCTGAAGAAGCCATGTCCCTACCACAAGACGCTGGTCAACCACACCCTCGAGCAGTGCGACATGCTCAAGCGGTTCTACGGTCGCGCCGCCGCGAAGGACGACGAGGCCAAGAAGGACGGGGGTGACGGCGACGCCGGCGGCTTCCCCGCCGTGGAGAACGTTTTCCTCATCTTCGGGGGGGCGACCGTCGACATGTCCAGCCGCCAGCGCAAGCGGGAGCGGCACGAGGTTCTCGCCGCAGAGAAGGCGCCTCCCTCCTTCCTCGACTGGTCGGAGGACGCCATCACGTTCAGCCGCGAGGATCACCCGAACTGCATCCCCAACCCGGGTCAATACCCGCTGGTGGTGGATCTAGTCATCGGGAACGCACGGTTCTCGAAGGTCCTGATGGACGGAGGCAACAGCCTCAACATCCTCTACGCGCACACGCTACGCCTGCTGGGGATCGGGTTGGACCAGCTCCGGCCCAGCACGATGCCGTTCCATGGCATCGCGCCGGGCAAGCGCGTCTAGCCCCTCGGGCAGATCGACCTACCAGTCTGGTTCGGCACGCCAGGCAACTACCGCAAGGAGACGCTCACCTTCGAGGTGGTGGGGTTCAGGGGCACGTACCACGCCATACTTGGGCGTCCCTGCTACGCCAAGTTCATGGCGGTCCCCAACTACACCTACCTCAAGATGAAGATGCCGGGGCCAAACGGTGTCATCACCGTGGGCTCATCTATTGAGCATGCATTCGACTGCGATGTCGAGTGCGTGGAACACGCCGAGGCCCTAGCGCTAGACGAAGCGCTGGTGGCCAACATGGAGAAGATGGTCAACGAGGACCTCGACTCCACCACCAAGCACGCCGGCAGCTTCGAGGCTGCTGAGCAGACCAAGGAGGTGCCCCTCGACCCTGCTGCCCCCGAGGGCAACGCGTTGAGGGTCAGTTCTACCCTCGACCCGAAATAGGAAGTGGTGCTCGTCGACTTCCTCCGCGCCAACGCCGACATCTTCGCGTGGAGCCCCTCGGACATGCCAGGCATCCCGAGGGAGGTCGCCGAGCACTCCCTTGACATCCTACCTCACTCCCGCGTCGTGCAGCAACGGCTGCGCCGCTTCGACGAGGAGCGGCGCCGGGCGATCGAAGTAGAGCTGCGGAAGCTCCTCGAGGCTGGGTTCATCAAGGAAGTATTCCACCCCACTTGGCTAGCTAATCCTGTATTAGTAAAGAAAAAGAATTGGAAGTGGCAGATGTGTGTAGACTACACTAGTCTTAATAAAGCATGTCCTAAAGTTCCTTTTCCTTTGCCACGGATCGATCAAATCGTTGACTCGACCGCCGGGTGCGAACTCCTCTGTTTCCTTGACGCCTATTCTGGGTACCACCAAATAAAAATGAAGGAGTCCGACCAGCTTGCGACTTCGTTCATTACGCCGTTCGGGATGTACTGCTACGTAACGATGCCGTTCGGCCTCCGAAACGCGGGCGCAACATACCAACGATGTATGCAGCACGTCTTCGGAGACCACATCGGGCGAACCGATGAGGCTTACGTAGATGATATAGTCATAAAAACCAGGAAGGCGGACGACCTGGTTAGCGACCTACGCGTCGCGTTCGACTGAGGGTGAAGTTAAACCCTGAGAAATGTGTCTTCGGCATGCCGCGGGGCATGCTATTAGGATACATCGTCTCCCAGCGAGGCATCGAGGCCAACCCCGAAAAGTTTGCAGCGCTCGAACGAATGGGTCCGATTCGGGACCTTAAGGGGGTCCAAAGGGTGCTGGGATGCCTTGCCGCCTTGAGCCGCTTCACTCGCGGCTCGGCGAGAAGGGCTTGCCCCTCTACCGGCTCCTCAAGAAGCACGAGCGTTTTTCGTGGACCATCGAGGCCCAGGAGGCGCTCGATAAGCTGAAAGCGCCCCTTGCCCACGCCCCAATTCTCACTCCGCCGCAAGACAGCGAGGCTCTTTACCTATACGTGGCCGCGATGTAACACCCGAAAATTCCATCACAATAAAATATTGCTAGAAACAAGGTTTAGTTTTATTTTCTAAGGATTTAATAAATTTGAATAAATAAATTTGCCTTTAATTAAATTAAACATCATTTAATAATTAGAAACAATCAAGTGTTTGTGCATCATGTTGAAATGCATGAGTTTTGTTTGTGGTTTGATTTTAAAAGTCTTAAAAAAATATTTGTGAAAAAGTCTTCAAAATAATTGGTGTGAAAGTTTGAATTAAAAAAAAAGAGGTTGAAAGTTTGAATTTAAAAATGTTTGAAAAAGTTTTCTAAAAGTCTTAAATATTTGAATAAATTTGTGTTAAAATTTGTGTTTGAAAAGATGAAAAAGGTTTGAATTTAAAAGGTTTGAATTTGGTTTGAAAAGGATTTGAAAAGAAAAGGAAAAAAAACAAACTAACCTAACAGCCCAACCCAACCCACCGGCCCAGCTCCCGCGCTCGGCCCAAGCCGGCCCACTCAGCGCCCGCCCTCTCTCCCGCCTCCCTCTCTCTCTCTGACCCGCTGACGTGTGGGGCCCACACGTCAGGGCGTCTTCAACCTCCAGGCCGCCGCCCCCCTTCCCCGCGCGACCCACCGGCCGCGCCGCCCGTCCCCGGCGCCGCCGGCTTCCCCGCGCCGTCCCGCCTCCCCGGCCTTCCCCGCGCCGCTCCGCCTCCCCACCGCACTCACCCGCCGCCATCCCCCGCCCTTTCCCCTACCCGTAATCGCCCGCACCGAGCCGAGCCGCCGCCGCCATAATGGCGGCCGGCGAGCTCCCACCCACCGCCTCCGCGCCGTTCTCCCTTCCCTTTCCGGGCTATAAAAAGGCGGCACCATCTCCTCTTCACCCCGCGCCCCTCCCCTTCCCCTCCTCGCTCTCCACGAGCCGCCGCCGCGGCGCGCCGCCGCCACCGCCGCCCCTCGCCGCCGATCTCCTCCTACGGCCTCCCTCCCTCCTCTTCAAGCCACCGGTGAGTTTCCTCTCCTTCTCCTCTTCCTCTCCATGCCCTCGCCGTCGAAAATGGCTCACCGGAGCTCCTTTTCCGGCCGCCGCCGGCGCGCCGCCGCCCGGCGCGCGCGCGCGCCGCCGCCGCCGCCGGTGTCCCGCGCCGCCGCCCGTCGCCTACATGCCACCGCGGCCGCCCGATCCGGCGGATGGCCCGCATCAAAAGGCCGCGTAACCCTTGGATCGGGTCCACGGTGGACCGGTGGGACCGGTGCACCGCGCCGGTCCACCGTCGACGTCGCGAGCCCGCGTCACGATGACGTCATCGCTTGCGTCAGCGCCAGCCAACCACAAGCCGCCACGTGTCGCCACCATAACTCACCCGCCGGCCGCCCAGGCATCTTTGCAAAAAGGACCCTGCGGTTTTTAATATTACAAAAAGGACCCTCACATGATTAATTGAACTTAAAGATGGATTAATATTGCTTTCCGGTTATTCCTGTGGCCTTGCTGAGTACCAACCATAAGTGTACTCATCCTTGCTTACGCTCGTTCGAGAGAAGAATCCCGTGAGTGGAGTACTTCACCGACTACGAGGAGTTCCGAGGATGCGATCAACCGCCGAAGCTCGTGGAAGATGAAGATGGAGTCGCGTCTTCATAGTTATCGTTGTTCGTGTAAAGACCTTCGTGTCTACCATCGTGAGTGTAATAAAAGTTAATAAACCTTTTCTGTACGTTTTGAGCAATGTCTTGTGATATTACACTCATGAGTCTATCATATGTGTGAAATTGTGATCCTGGCACACATATGAGATGCATTCGGTTTTCTACGGAAAATCGGGTGTGACACGCGACCACCCAAGTGGTCAGCGCAGTCATCGTGGTGGAGCGCGCTGAGGAGGGGCAGGGCACGCTTTGCCGGTCCAGTGGCCGGTGTATTACATCAGCGAAGTCTTGTCCGAGACCAAGGCACGCTACCCGCAAGTCCAGAAGCTGCTCTACGCAGTGGTTCTCGCGCGGCGCAAGCTCCGCCACTACTTCGAGGCTCACTCGGTCATGGTGGTTTCCTCCTTTCCGCTAGGAGAAATCATTCGGAACCCGGATGCGGCAGGCAGGATTGCGAAGTGGTCGGTGAAGCTGATGGGCGAAACGCTCGCCTACGCCCCGCGCAAGGCTATTAAGTCCCGAATCTTGGCGGATTTCGTGGCCGAGTGGACGGACACGCAGTTGCCGCCGCCACAGATCCAGGCTGAATGCTGGACTCTGTACTTCGACGGCTCGGTGATGAAGACAGGCGCAGGCGCGGGCCTGCTCTTCGTCTCACCCCTCGGGGAGCACAAGCAATACGCCGTGCGCCTCCACTTCCCCGCGTCAAACAACATGGCTGAGTACGAGGCCCTACTCTGTGGCCTTAAAATCGCCATTGAAATAGGCATCAAACGCCTCGACGTGCGGGGGGACTCGCAGCTCGTGATTGACCAGGTCATGAAAAACGCGAACTGCCACGACGACAAGATGGAGGCGTACTGCAAGGCCGTGCGAGCCCTCGAGGACAAGTTCTATGGCATCGAGCTCAACCACGTGCCCCGTCGGTACAACGAGGAGGCGGATGAACTCGCCAAGATCGCGTCGGGGCGGATCACTGTGCCCCAGAACGTTTTCGCGTGGGACATCACCCAGCCGTCCGTCAACCTCGAGCCGCACCCCTCGAGCTGCGAGGAACCCTCTTGGGCTCCCTCGAGTCCATCGGGCACAGAGCCCATGGACGAGGACCCCTTGAACGAGGCGTACGTGCTCTCCCTGCTCGAGGGGTATGGCGCCGACGAGGCCGAAGCCATGGACATTGAGCCGGTTCCCAGTGAAAGGGACTGGCGCGACAAATACATCGCCTGGATGGCTCGAGGGGAACTCCCCTCGAAACAACCCGAGGCCAGGCGCATCGCCTGGATGGCCAAGTCTTTCGCCCTCATCGTCGGCGAGCTGTACAAGCGCGCCGCCTCCGGCATCCTGCAGCGATGCGTGCCCATCCCCCAGGGACGCGAGCTCCTCCGGGACATACACGCGGGCGTATGCGGTCACCACGCCGCACCCCGCACCCTCGTGGGCAATGCATTCTATCAGGGCTTTTACTGGCCCACCGCGGTCGCTGATGCCAGCAAGATCGTGCGCACCTGCGAAGGGTGCCAGTTCTACGCCCGCAAGACCAACCTCCCCGCGCACGTCCTGCAGACCATCCCCGTCACGTGGCCTTTTGCCGTGTGGGGGCTGGACATCGTTGGGCCCTTGCGAAAGGCGCCTGGGGGCTACACCCACCTATTGGTCGCTATCGACAAGTTCTCCAAGTGGTTGGAGGTACGCCCCATCACGAACCTCAGGGCGGAGCAGGTGGTGACGTTCTTCACCGACATCGTCTACCGCTTCGGAGTGCCCAATTCCATCATCACCGACAACGGGTCCCAATTTACAGGCAGAAAGTTCCTGGAGTTTTGCGACAAGTTCCACATCCGTGTGGACTGGGCAGCCGTGGCGCACCCACAGACCAACGGTCAGGTGGAGCGTGCCAGCGGCATGATTCTACAAGGCCTTAAGCCCAGAGTTTTTGACCAGCTGAATAAGTCCGGCCGCAAGTGGCTCCAGGAGCTGCTGGCGGTTGTGTGGAGCCTCAGGACCACCCCAAGCAGGGCCACTGGGTTCACCCCATTCTTCCTAGTCCATGGCGCCGAGGCCATCCTCCCCACGAACTTAGAGTACGGGTCGCCCAGAGTCCAGGGCTACGACGAAGGTGCCAACCAGCGAGCCCACGAGGACTCGCTGGACCAACTGGATGAAGCACGCACTGTGGCCCTGATGCATTCCGCGAAGTACCAGCAGTCCCTAAGGCGCTATCAAGCCCGGAAGGTGCGACGACGGGACTTCAGCGAGGGGGACTTGGTCCTAAGACTACGACAAGACAACCGAGGCCGCCACAAGCTATCGCCCCCATGGGAGGGGCCCTATGTCGTGGTAAAGGTGCTCAAGCCCGGCACGTACAAGCTAGCCAACGAGGACGGCGAAGAACTCACCAACGCTTGGAACATCCAGCAGCTACGTCGCTTCTATCCCTAGCTAGGATTTCCAAGTTTTTTGTTGTAAATTACATGGCCAACACCCTAGTTGGCAGCATGAATGTAAATAACAGCAAGTTAATAAAGCTAAAGGGCAACTTGGCTTTCCCCAGAAAACCAAGTCACCCTCGGGGACTACTGCGGGGGGCATCCCCCCCAAAAAAATGGTCTCATTTTTTCGCAAAAAATTCAACTCGCAAGCGCGCTAAAGTATGTTTTGACCTTGGCCTCGAGCGAAATCAGGCGGGGCGCGGGTGGCCAAGCGGAAAGGACGCGCGAGCCAGAGATAGCCTACGCCTCCGCGAGGACACGACTGTCGTATGGACCTCCCTGGGCCCACTACCTCGGTGGGTACCAGGACCGACTACTCGGTGGGCCCCTGGGACTACCCGGCTTGCGCTACACGGCACCTGAAGGCGTGGAGCACAAGGACTACACAGAGTAGTACTCGGTTAGGGAGCTGTACATGTTCCGCACTGTATAGAGGACTCCTAGACGTACTCAACTAGTACTCTCTCCCTACTCCGACTTGTAACCCTGCCTCCCGGACTATATAAGGCGAGGCAGGGACCGATCTCAGGATCACCTCATCCAATCTCCTCTCATACAACTCACGGCGCACTATTGCACCATCTTGTAATCGTGCCCTATCAACCCAGAGCTACGCAGCATACAGGACGTAGGGTATTACGCATCTCGCGGCCCGAACCTGTCTAAATTGTGTGCCACGTGTCTCTTCCTTCGAGTTACCGATCTCGGCGAGTCACAATCATCTACTTCGGGTACTCCCCGTAGTAGGTTGCCGGTCTAAAACACCGACAGCTGGCGCGCCAGGTAGGGGCTCTCGCTCGAGATCACATGGCGAACTCGACGGCTCCCGTCCACTTCAAGCCAACCGTCGCCTTCAACCGTGGCGACACCTTCGTCTTCGGCGCCTGGGTCTGCACTGCTGATGGCGCGGGCTCCTTCCAGCGCCGCCTGACCATGCAGCCCAACCCGACGACAGGCTTCGTGACACTTCCTGAAGTGATCACAGGCGATCTCGCCGGCAAGTTCGGCGAAATTTCGCTCTTCGACCACCACGCTGACTTCGAGCTCGAGTTCGTCTCCAACTCGAACCCGACGTCGCCATGGGCCATCGCATGCGAGCCGGCCGCTGCTCGGCCCATCGCAGCGGTCCCCTCACCACGCGAGCACTCCGCGCGTGGCCCCCGCATCCTCGCCAGGGCCCGCACGGGGGCTCCTACTCCACGCCGGGCCGGCAAGGAGCCCGTACCCGAGTACAACTCAGACTCCGACGCCGTCCCCGATCGCGTTTCGGACTCCAGCCCTCTCTCCGAGTTCTACTCGAACCCGGATTACGAGTTCGACTTCGGGTCGGACCCTGAGGAGCCCGAGTCCGAAGACGACTCCACTGAGCTTCCCTTGTCAGGGCCGGTCTCTGGGCTGGTTATAAAATCAACGCCGGCCAGAAGATACGTCTACTGGCCAGACCGCAAGCCCGCTGACCTGGCAAAGGGGGACTCACGCTACGTCGCCTACATCGACTCGCTACCGTTCCAGGAGGGAACACCACTAGCCCGGGCTGACTCAAACACACCAACTGAGGTGGCACCCTCTGAGTCCAGCCTTGGCACCCCCGATCGCCAAGTCTTCATGGCTGCTGGCGACACCCCAGGACCTTCAGGCACGGCTGAGGACAGGTACCTGGAGGACATCTCCGCATACGAGCCGTTCGCCGACGCACCTCGCGACGAGACCGCCACCAACAGGGACGCTCGACGTGAGCGTAACAGAAAACGCAGCGAACGGCGCCGGCGGCTCAGAGACAACCTCCCCATCCGCAACCTTGCGGAAGCTCTCGAGGCGGTCGAGAGCGAGTACACACCACCCCCCGAGCGATTGCCTCATGTCGATCACAACGATCGCACGCCAGTCTCAGGGCATACACGCTGGAGAGGTCATCGCCAAGCTCGCTGAAGAAGCCTACTTCATGCGGGTCGACAACAGAGTCAACCAACCTCCTCCAGCTAAACCCCGCGACAACGAGGCTACAAGTCGCAGCGCCAATGCTGGTCCCAACCGTACTCGAGCTGACCTCCCGGGCCGAGCCAAACCGCCGCCGCTCCAACGCCGGCGGACCTTCACTGCAAGACCAAGGCAACCGAGAAGTTGTCCCTCACCGCGCTCCGGCCGGTGGCGGCGGCAACGATCCCGACGGCGGCGGCCGGCCGACGGCGGCGGCTCCAACCATGGGGCCAACAGAGAGCCGGCGGCGGCGGCGCTCGCGGCGGCCGAGGCACGCGAACAGCCACGCCTCCGGCGCCTCGCACGGCGGGTACGACGCTCGCCAGAAGATTGAGGAGCTGCGGCGGAAGAAGTCGACCACTGCTGCTGAGGGCGACGGCTTCCCCGCCTTCTCACCTCGACTTCGCAACTTGCTCCTCCCCGACAAGTTCAAACCTTTGGGGATCACCAAGTACGACGCGAAGCAGGATCCCATCCAGTAGCTCCGATGCTACGCCCTCTCCATCGAGAACGCTGGCGTCAACAGCGACACCAAGTGCCTCTACTTCCCCTTCTGCCTGGACCAAGCACCACTCACATGGCTCGAGTCGCTGGACAAGCACTCGATCGACAAGTGGGACCAGCTGAAGGAGCAGTTCACGAGCAACTTCGCGGGCGCCATGGGCCGATCGGGTACTCGCATGGACCTGGCTATGAAGACTTCGGTCGTCGCCGTCCCAGGTCCATCCCCCACCTCAAGGACATGATCACGTCCTGGGCGGACGAAGAGTACAAAGCCAACGCTAAGTACGATGCCATCCGCGGCAAGTCCAAGCAGAACCAGGGCGGCGGCGGCGGCAGCAACACAAACCAAGGCGGCCGCAACAACAACAACAACAGCAACTACTCGGGTCCCAACCGCATGCGCAAGCCAGACAACACCGTCGCGGCTATCCAGCGCCCTGCGAAAGGGAACTCGAAAAAGAACTCTGGCGGTTTCAAAGACCTGCTGAAGGAGAAGCGCCCGTGGCATCCAAACGGCAACCACACTACTGAGCAGTGCTACCAACTCAGGCATGCACTCAAGGACACGCCGGAGCCACCGCACCCTCACGACCAAAAGGGCAAGAAGAAGGACGGCGACAACAACAACTTCCAAGAACCCGAGAAGACCGTCAACGTCCTCTTCGGCGGATCGCCCAAAGGCGGGGAGCGAAGGCTACCCGTCGTGAAGTAATGTCCATCGAGCCGGCGGCCTTGACCCCTCTCGGTGGTCGGAGGTACCCATCACCTTCTCCCGCGCGGACCAATGGACAAGCTTCTCCGAACCAGACGGTTCCCCCTCGTCCCGAAGCCAACGGTGGCGGGCTCCAAGCTCAACAAGGTGCTCATCGACGGTGGAAGTGGGCTCAACGTCCTCTTCACCAAAACCTTGAAGAAAATGAAGCTCGACGTCACCCCTATGCTCACCAAGAGCAGCACGCCTTTCTACGGCATCGTCCCCGGCAACGCGGCTATTCCACTGGGCTCAGTGGTCCTGCCAGTTACCTTCGGGGCGTCTCGGGACAACTACCGTACCGAGTACATCAAGTTCGAGGTCGCGGACTTCGAGACCTCCTACCACGCCATCCTCGGCAGACCGGCCATCGCCAAGTTCATGGCGGTACCCCACTACACCTACTTGGTACTCAAGATGCCAAGCCCAGCCGGTGTACTCTCCCTCCAAGGGGACTTGAAGATCTCCCACGACTGCGACACAGAAGCCGTGGCGATCGCCTCTACAAACCAAGTACCCAACACGATGATGGAGGTCTACGCCTCGTCAAAGAAGCTTGCTACAAGTGAACTCGACATCCCAGAGAAGTCTGACAGCGCCAACAAACCTCAGCCACCTGAGGAGGTACTCGTCAAGACGGTCGACCTCGGAACAGGCGACCCCAGCAAGACCACCACCATCGGGGCTGGCCTCGACCCCAAATAGGAAGACGCGCTCATCAGCTTTCTTCGGGCTAACCACGACATCTTCGCGTGGAAGCCAGCGAACATGCCAGGAGTGCCCAGGGAGCTGATTGAGCACTGCCTCAACGTCGATCCAAAGGCCACCCCTAAGCGACAACACCTCCGACGTTTCGCCGACGACAGACGGGACGCCATCAAGAAGGAGCTCGCCAAGCTACTTGCAGCTGGCTTCATCAGAGAAGTTTTCCATCCTGAGTGGCTCGCTAACCCCGTCCTCGTCCGCAAGAAGAACTCGAACGAGTGGAGGATGTGCGTCGACTACACCGACCTCAACAAGCACTGCCCAAAGGACCCCTTCGGGTTGCCGCGGATTGATCAAGTCATCGACTCCACGGCGGGCCGCGACTGCTCGCTTCCTCGATCGCTACTCCGGTACCACCGGATCGCAATCAAGGAGGAAGACCAGGAGAAGACCGCGTTCATCACCCCGTTTGGCGCGTCGCTACACGACCATGTCATTCGGGTTGAAGAATGCCGCGCTACCTACCAACGGGCCATCCAGGCTCGCTTCAAGCGGCAACTCAACAAGAACGTCGAGGCCTACGTGGATGACGTGGTTGTCAAAACCGGGACTCCGGTACCCTCATCGACGATCTTGAAGAGACCTTCGCATCACCGCGCGAGTACCGCCGGAAGCTCAACCCGAACAAGTGCGTCTTCGGCGTCCCTTCGGGCAAACTACTCGGCTTCATCATCGCCCGGCGCGGCATTGAAGCCAACCCCCGAGAAGATCTCCGCCATCACCGCATGAAAGCTCCCACGAGCATCAAAGACGTCCGTAAGCCGACGGGGTGCATGGCGGTGTTGAACGTATTCATCTCGAGGCTAGGAGAACGGGGCCTCCCCTTCTTCAAACTACTCAAGCATCACGAGAAGTTCGTGTGGACTCCGTAGGCGGATCAAGCCCTTGCCCGGCTCAAGGACTTCCTATCAAAGCCACCGATCCTCATGGCTCCTCACAAGGGCGAGCGGCCTCTCGCTCTACCTAGCCGCGACTACTCACGTGGTCGGCATCGCCATCGTTGTCGAGCGGCGGAAGACGGCCACGCCTACCCCGGTCCGGCGCCGGGCTACTTCGTCGGCCGAGGTTCTATCGCAGTCCAAGGCTCGCTACCGCCCCGTGCGAAGCTCCCGTACGCTCTACTCATCACCTCGCGGAAGCTACGACACTACTTCCCGTGGAGTACTCGGTCTCCGTCGTCACCGACTACCCGCTCGGCGACATCCCGAGGAACCAAGACGCCACCGAAGAATCTTCAAGTGGGCCGTCGAGCTCGGCGCCCTCACCATCGACTTCAAGCCACGCACGGCCATCAAGTCGCGAGCACTAGTCGACTTCATGGCGAGTGGCGGGAAAACCGCTTGCCCACTCCCACCGTGCGACCGCAGCATTGGGTGATGTACTTCGACGGCTCACTCAACCTCGAGGGCGCAAAGTGCGGGGGTACTCCCGATCTCTCCAACGGGCGAACAACTCAAGTACGTCCCGCATCTTCCGGAAGGTCTCAAACAACGAAGCCGAGTACGAAGCCCTCCTACACGTGCTCCGCCTCACGGCTTCACTGGGCATCAAGCGGCTACTAGTCTACGGCGACTCCGCAGTGATCATCAACCAAGTCAACAAGTCCTGGGACCGCAACAAGGAGAACATGGACGCCTACTGCCTAGAAGTCCGCAAGCTCGAGAACAAATTCTATGGTCTCGAGTTCCATCACATCGTCCGCGACAACAACGTTGCAGCGGACGTCCTCTCGAAGCTTGGATCCACCCGCGCTCAAGTGCCAGCGGGCGTCTTCGTCCACGAGCTTCACGCGCCATCCATCCCGGAGCCGGCGCCACCGACCACTGTCCCAGCCCATCCACCAGCTGGGCAGGAGGTCATGATGATCGACGTGGACTGGAGGCAACCCTTCATCGACTACCTCGGCCGAGCGAAAGGTCCCCTCCGACAAGAACGCGGCCGAACAACTCGTCCGCCGCGCCAAGTCCTACGTCCTCGTCGGAGACAAGCTTTATAAGCGGGGCGCGTCTTCTGGAGTACTCATGAAGTGCGTCCCTTGTGAAGAAGGCAAGGACATCTTGGAGGAGATCCACAAGGGCATCTGCGGCAACCACGCGTCTTCACGCACGCTGGTCAGCAAGGCTTTCCGGCGAGCATTCTACTGGCCCACAGCCCTGCACGATGCCGAAGAACTCGTCAGAAGGTGCCAAGGATGTCGCATGCTTCGCCAAGCGACAACACGTCCCGGCCTACAAGCTAGTCACCATACCGCCAACCTGGCCCTTTGCCTGCTGGGGGCTCGACATGATTGGGCCACTGCCAACTGCGCCAGGAGGATTCAATAGGGTACTGGTGGCTATCGACAAGTTCACCAAGTAGATCCAGGTCAAGCCGATCACATGCCCCAAGGCTGACAGAGTACTCGACTTCCTGGATGAACTCGTACACCGCTATGGGCTACCCCACCGCATCATCACAGACCTGGGGTCCAACTTCAACAACCACCAGTTCTGGGAGTACTGCGAGAACAGCGGGGTTGACGTCCGATACGTCTCAGTCGCCCATCCACGGGCCAACGGACAAGTCGAGCGCGCCAATGGGATAGTGCTTGACGCCCTCAAGAAGCGACTACACGACGCTGCTAATTCCAAAGGGGGCAAGTGGATCAAGGAACTACCCAACGCACTCTGGGGGCTACGGACTCAGCCATCCAAGCCAACGGGGCAATCCCCCTACTTCCTGGTATACGGCTCCGAAGCTATCCTCCCTGCCGACGTCATATGGAACTCGCCAGCAGTGGAGCACTACGACGAAGGCGTCTCAAAGAAGCGACGGACGAGTTGACATCGACAGCCTCGAAGAAGCTCGCTGCGCTGCCCTCGTCCAATCAACAAGGTACCTGGAGGGTATCCGACACTACCATGATCGCAACGTCAAGGAACGCTCCTTCAACGTTGGAGATCTTGTCCTCCGCCGTATCCAGAACACGGAAGGACTTCACAAGCTCAGCTCCCCCTGGGAAGGTCCCTTCACCGTTGCAAAGGTGACCGGGCCGGGCTCCTATCACCTCCAAACACTTGAAGGCGAAGACATCAACAACTCGTGGAACGTCGACCAGCTCTGTCGATTCTACGCCTAGTCTATACGACTACTCTAGGGTTCAAGTCTACACGACTACATCAACGCCCCCTGGCCGTAAGCGACCCTCCGGGTCCTGGCTCCGGTCTCCGGACTTCTCCTCTCCAGATCCGGCCCCGCGCGGCTACCTACGGACCCCCGGGCCGCGACGAGCGTCAAGGACTCTAGCAACCGGTCTACGAAGAGACCACACTCCAAGATCCGGCCACGCACGGCTACTCACGGATCTACGATCCGGCCTACGCGGCTACCTACGGATCACCTGCTGTAAGCGGCTACCCGCTCCGGCCGCTACTCGGCCTGTAAGCGGCCTCCGGTCCAAGCGACTACTCTGTAACTACGGCCCTGGCCACCCAGGTGTACTTCTTCAGTAATAAAGATTGATCTTTCATCAACTTCTTTACTGCCTACTCCCTACAACGGGACTACTAAAGTCGAGTACTACTACTCGCATCCACTCCACGATGGGCGCTCCGCACTCTGAGATCGCGACTACGAGTACTCATTGCTGGAAAATTATCTTTCATTGATACTTGAACAATTCATTACAATTGTTTTCCTCGTACAACTATGGCTACTAGCTACTTATTACGGGGCTACCGGAGGTTCGGCTTCTCGGCTACCTCGCTCCGCGATGGGAGCCATCTCGCTCCCGGCGGCTCCGCATATCGCTCATCGGACCAGTTGGCGGCTACTCCGCCGGCGACCACCTCCACTGGGGCCTTCGGGAAGTACGACTTCATGAAGGCCAAGACTTGTCTTGGGATCGACCTGGCCATATGCTTCACATAGGTGGCCAGCCGGCTTGGAGCTTCGCGGAGGCGATCCACCAGAGGAGCGATCTTGGGGCCGCCCGGGTGCGGCACCAGGAGCCTTGCGATCGGCAGTGTGGCTTCTTCCAACTCCTTCAACTGGGCCCGCAACGCCTCGCAGTCTTCGTTCAATTTCTGCAAAGATTTGTAGCAGTTGACGAGATCCCTGTCAGAAACAGTCTCCATATGCTTCTCGCACTCGAAGGCGAGTTCCTTGTAGTCGAGCTCGAGTACCTGGCGGGCTTCTTGCTCCCGGTAGAAGAGGTTCTTCATGCTCGTCTCCGAGGCCTTTAGCTGCTCCACCTGGCCCTCAAGCTCTGCAACACAGCAATGCAACAGCGGGTCAGATGCTTCTCAACTTCCAACAAGTACCCGACAAGTCAAAGGGTATACCTTTATTCTTGTTGCGGAGGCCCTTGTTCTTCCGCACCAAGTCGCCGCCCTTCGCCCGCCGCCTCCCGGACGTCGTTATGGTACTTGGCGAAGGCGGCGTCGAGCTTTGACTGCATGGCAGCCGCGTGCTTCCGCGACTTCATAAGTTGCTCTTCTAGAGCCTCGGCTCGGAGCACGGTGTCACCATACCCCTGCAGCAAGTTCGACTTGTCGCGGGACCGCTCCGCAACGTCCTGCACAAGATACTTCAAGTCAATGAAGAGTACTCAATGACAAAAGGATTGACTACTCGAAAGGCTACTGCTACTTACCTTCATCCACCGCTCGGCTTGACGGATCGCCTCCAGGTGCTTGGCTACCGTCGCCGGTTCGACGAGATCGTCCGCAAGAAGTTCTATCCCGCCGCGACTACTCGCGGTGGCCTCCGTCATCGGCGCAGAGCGGATGGGCTCTGCGTCTTGGATCTCGGGGGAGCGGATAGCCACCTCCAGAGCAATCTCTGGCGATGTGGTGACCGTCTCTCCCCCGGCGGTCTTCTCGACGACCTCCGCCATGGGCTCGGGGGCTCCTTCTGCAGCCTCCGGGGCCTCTGGTGTCAACCTCTGCATTGGCACCCCCGCAGGGATGTCACCACCTTCAACGCCTGTCAAAAAGACGACATGTGCATCAATGCCTACGACTACTCATCCTGGAGCTCTGCAGCTTCAAGAAGGGTACCCACCTTCGACTACACTAGCCTCCGGCAGCGGCGCTTCGGTAGCCGGGGGCTCAGTTGAGGCTTGGGCATCGGGAGCGGTCTCCTCGACGGGCGGCGCGACTTCTTCCGCCACCGCCGATGAGGGCTCATCCCCATCCCAGGTTAGATCCGTGGATTTTCTGCAGAAACATTCACAGAGGGTCGTCAGGCAAGATCGACTACTGTAACAAGTACTACTCGCAAGGATATGGTACTTACAAGTTCGACCGGACAATGGTCACGGCCGGAGCACCGAGGATGCTGGCGATATCGACCAGTCCACCCTCGGCGGGCGCCTCCTCTTGCGCCCCTGCGGCTACTGCCTCCTCCACAGCGGCGGCGGCCGGTGCAGCGGTCTCCCGCACTCCTGAGGCCACCACCTCCTCAACGGCGGTGGCCACGGGTCCTGTGCTCCCTTGTGGAGCTGGGGGCTGGCGCTCCAGTTGCGCCAGGATCTCTTCAACAGTGGGGGCTGGACTACGACTTCCAGCTGGTTCCCCCACCGTGTCCCATACGCCCTCGTCGCCCTATTCGACGGGCTCCGCTGGCGGCACCTCCTGCATACAATGAAGACTACTCGTCAGCAAACGTACTCGAACAACGGGTACTCGACTATTATGCTCAAGAAAACTTGCCTCCTGAGGCGTGGTCTCCGAGACCTTCAATTTCTTCGTCACCCGCTTCCTGGCGGGGTTGCGCGGCTTCCGTGGCGGCGCAGCCCGTGCTAGCCTCCCGTGCTAGCGGGGGATCTTGTACCAGCGGAACATGAGGCAAGCCCGGGCGGCTAAACCTCGACCGCAGCTGGAAGCGATCCTGCAGCGTCTCTTCGTCTTCTTCGTCGTCGTCGGAGGTATCTTCCACGATGACGGTGTCGTCGCCTTCACCGACCTCGCGGCGCTCCTTCGCCTTCCCCTCCATTGGGATCTTGATCCCGCTCGGAGGTGGCTGCGGCTCGGAGATGAACCTCTTCACATCATCCTGCGCAAGACACGGGACGTCAGCAACTCTACTACAAGCAATCATTACTCGACTAGGGGAGTACGACTACTCACCTCCTTGGGTGGGCGCGCGGCGGAGTACTCCTCGACTGGGCACGCCGTGTACGGCGGCATGTCCTTGAAGATCCGCGACAACCTCTCGACGATGTCGTTGTCGTCCAGCTCGCCTCCCGGCATCCGCGACGTGTCGTCGTCGCCGGTGTACTCGAAGCCCAGGGTCTCCCGAGCCATCAGCGGCTGGATCCTGCGCTTCATGAAACTGAAGGCCACGTGCTCGGCCCTCAGTCCCGCCTCCCTGAGCACCTTGATGCGTGCCAGAAACTCGGGGAGGTGGATTCCCTCTTGCATGGTGGGCTCCGTGTTCTACCAATCACGGAGCCTGGGCTGCCGTCCGCTCGGCTTCGGCAGGCCAGGGTGGTGGTTCGTGATGTAGAACCACCTAGTCTTCCAATCTGTGTTGGAGTCGACAAGTTTGTACGCCAAGTACTGCTCCGCGGCGTCTTCCCTCAGCTGGATGCCGGCTCCTCCGACTATCCTCGGGTTGGTGGCACTTGGTTGCGGCTTGACGCGGAAGAACTTCCGGAAAAGCACCCAATGCGGCTTGATCCCGAGGAAGGCTTCGCAGAAGTGGACGAAGACCGACGTGTGAAAGATGCCGTTGGGGTTCAGGTTCAGGTACTCGATCCCGTAGTACTCGAGCAGCCCCTTGAAGAAGTCGCTGGCTGGGAGCGCAAGACCGCGCTCCACGAACCGCGAGAACATCGGGATCTCATCTTCGGCCTTCTCCATCGGATATGGGTCTCCTGCGGCGGATCTCCAAATATCGACTTCCTTCTCCCTGATGAACCCACTGTTTAGGAGGGTCAGCAGATCCTCCGTCTTCACTTTGGATTTCTTCCACTCGCGGCTTGGATCAGCCCGCGGTGGAGACATGGGCGGCGCTGCTCCGGCGGCAGTCGCAGCGGCCTCTTCGCGGCCCCTCTTCTTCCCGGCGGCCTTGGCCGTCTTCGACGGTGACGGCTTCATCCTCAAGGTGCAAGGCGTCTTCACTCGCATCCGCTCGGGGCTACCCTAAAGGCTTCGGGTGGCGGCGCGCTTGGATCTACTACGGCGGCAGCAAGCGCTGGGAGTGGATTCATTTCAAGATGCAAACGGAATGGCTGCAGCTCGAATGGGTGAAAAACCCTAAGGGTTTTGGCTTCTATTTATAAGCCAAATCGGCTCTGCAACGGGCGGCTGGATAAGTCCACGCGTGGCTGACTCAGCTGCTGCGCGTGACTCTTCGTATTCTACTAGTCGACGCGCTTCACCTCGGGGGCTCGGCTACTTCTACTCGACTACCTGGGAAGCGGCTAGTCTCAGGAGCATCTCAGGACACATTCTTCAAGAAGACCCTTCAATTCGAGAGGAAGTACTCGACTCAAGGCTCGGGGGCTCCGTGCCACGTGTCCTTCGGTTTTTCTCTCCGGATTTTTCGGGATTTTCTTGTCAAGACTTCAGATGGACCCTCAGCCAGAGCCCGCGGCTCAACCTAAGGCTCGGGGGCTACTCCATATGGAGTGCGATTTTGCAATCGCACCTCCATATCAGCTCCGGTTTCAAGACAAGACAAGCATTTTTTGAAGACCTTCGAAGGCAGTTTTCGAGGACGCTTGGAACTACTTGAGAAGGCTTCAAGACTTGCTCTAACATCAGCTGGAGTACATTCCAGCCTCGGGATGCTTCGACTACTCTTGGGGACTTTTGACTTGTAGCACTCGGGGACGCTTGAGGGCTACTCGTTAAGGCTGTCAAGACTACTTGAAGCTATCCTTCTCGACTACAAAGTACTCGAGGGCTTGTCGTATGTACCTCCCTGGGCCCACTACCTCGGTGGGTACCAGGACCGACTACTCGGTGGGCCCCTGGGACTACCCGGCTTGCGTTACACGGCACCTGAAGGCGTGGAGCACAAGGACTACACAGGAGTAGTACTCGGTTAGGGAGCTGTACATGTTCCGCACTATATAGAGGACTCCTAGACGTACTCAACTAGTACTCTCTCCCTACTCCGACTTGTAACCCTGCCTCCCGGACTATATAAGGCGAGGCAGGGACCGATCTCAGGATCACCTCATCCAATCTCCTCTCATACAACTCACGGCGCACTATTGCACCATCTTGTAATCGTGCCCTATCAATCCAGAGCTACGCAGCCTACAGGACGTAGGGTATTACGCATCTCGCGGCCCGAACCTATCTAAATTGTGTGTCATGTGTCTCTTCCTTCGAGTTACCGATCTCGGCGAGTCACAATCATCTACTTCGGGTACTCCCCGTAGTAGGTTGCCGGTCTAAAACACCGACAACGACCCTTCTCTCTTGCCTTCGGCCCAGCGGGCTGCTCACGAAAATCGAACTCCCCCAATCCGAATTCGCCCAAGCAAAGGAAGAAACAAAACAGCGTGATAAATGAAACAAGAAACACCATTCACAAATGTTTAAAACCTCAACAAAATACTTGTTCATTTACACAGCCACGTGACCCAGATACTAAAATTTGAACAAAAAAGGGCTAAGTGCCCAGCGGTCTTCAGGCTTGGGGCGCGCCGGCGTCGGGAGGGCCGGGGAACAGGAACTCCATGAAGTCCTCGGTGAGCGTCTCGGCAGCATCAGCGGCAAGCGCGTCCACGTGCTCCATCGCCACCTCATCCTCGATGCCCTCCGGGACGACGTAGCCTGACGCCACAGCCTCGAAGTTCACCTTGTAGTGGGACCGCACCACGCCGAGGGCCTTCTGGACGCCCAAGTGAAGCGCGCGGTGTATGCGCCTCGAGACATGCCCACCAAGGGCGCGCAGATGACTCGCCAGCGAGCTTCCAGCGTGCGCCTCGCCCTCCTCGATCGCCCGACAGGTCTCGAGGGCCACAGCGCGCAGCTCTACCAGCTCCTGCTTGGAGGAGTCGTAGGCCGCCTGCAATGTCTCGGCCCGATCGGTCGCGCACCCCAGCGCAGTGCGCAGGCCTGGATACCACGAGCAAAGAAAATGAAGAAGGGAACGAACCCCCGAAGGGAAGATCAGCAAAACAAAGCAACGAAGCGTCAACTCACCTTCAACCTGCTTCCTCTCCACCTCGAGAGCTTGGCGCCTGCCCTCGACTGCCTGCTGCAGGCTGACGACCGTGGCGCTCTGCTCCTCAAGGGTCCGGCGTTGATCCTCGTGGGAGATGCTGAGAGCGATCAGCTCCCCATCGAGCTTCGAGACCTCGTCCTCTCGCTCCTTCAGCGACGCCCGCGCCCCCTCGAGCGCAGCAAGCTCCCGCTCGAGCGCCGCCCGGGCATCGACGAGGGCGGCCCCGCTCTCTCCCGGAGCCGACCCTCGGCCTCCTCGGCGGGTGGCACGCTCTCGCCGGGCTGCTCCTCCACCTGCGACGACCGCGGCGGCCTTGGCGGCGAGGGCGGCCTTCAACTCCTCGGCCTCCTTGGCCCCTCTGCTAGGCCTCCCCGCGCCCTCTCCTCGGCCCCGGTTCCCCGCCGGGGACCGCGCCTCCTCGAGCTCCGCGTGGTCCCGCCGGCGTTCGGCCCGGACGAAGACCACCTCCCTCTCCCAGTCGGCCGCCACGGAGCGCGCCCTCTCCAGGTCCTCCCTCGCCTGCTGCAGCGCCTTGTCCCAGTCAATGAGGGCCGAGCGGACCCGCTCAACGGCAGAAGCGTGCGTCGTAGGTTGCCCCTCCAGCTCCAAGAGCTGGTCGCGCAGAGCCTATGCCCGGTACGACAGCCAGCCGTCTCGGGTCCTCAGGGCCTCGGCGAGCGCGTCGAGGGCGTCCCGCTGCTCCCGAAGCTGGTGGAGCTCAGCGCTCATTTGGTCGAGGGAGCCATACCTGTCGCGGGCGCGGAGCTCCAACTCCTGCCACTAGCAGACAAAACCAATTAGCGTCGCGCCGCGAGGACAAACGTGAAGACAACGGAGCAGGGAAAAAGCAACGAGCTAACGAACGTCGACGCACCTGGAAGACACGCCACGCCGGGCCGCCATGGATCCGCAGCGCCTCGTTCAACGCCCGGTTGAGCGAGGCGCCATGATCGCGGAGCTCCTCCCACAGTTGTTGCTCCTCTTGGGCGTCGGCGAAGTGGGGGGGCGGCGCATCGACGCGCTCCTCGCCCGGGGCAGGGGGGCCGACGCAGGACGAAGAGGCCTCGGCGCCATGCCTCGGACCCCCGACCACCATGTGGCCGTCCCACCTCTTCACAAGCGCCCCCGCCAGGGGCTCGGGGGCTAGCGTGGGCAGGCTTTCCCACTGGTCCCACCCGGGCGGTGGGACGTCATCGTCGGGGATCTCCACCGCCGTCGCCTAGGAGCTGCCGGAGAGGGCGGGTTCTCCCGCCGCACCACCACGGCCGCCTCCGACCGCGCCACCGCGGCCGCGGGCTCTCGCCGCGGCGGTACGACCGCCGCCTCCACCTGCGCCTTAGCGGCCGCGGGCGCCGGACGCGCCTCCGCGGCCGATGTCGCCGGTTGCGCCACGCCTACTAGCACCTCCGTCCGCGCCTCCGCCGCGGCCGGCGCCCGCCGTGCCTTTGCGACCGCCGGCCGCGTCCGGTGGGCGACGTCCACCGGCCGCGCCCCCGAGGCCTCGGCCGCGTCTCGCGAGCCCCCGCCGCCGCCGCCGCCGCCGTGCTTATGGCCGCCCGCGTCGCCCTTGACGAGCGTCTCCTGGTGGGGACGGACGCGTTTGCCCTCAGCACCTTGGCCGGTGCGAGAGGGGGCACGGTCGGTGTCACCCTACGAACACAGGAGCAAAGCGTCAAACCCCTGCCTATCGAGCACACGACCCCTCGAAGGGCGACTCCTTACCTCAGGGAGGAGAAGGCTCGCTTCCTCTTCCTTGAGGTCCCCGGCGACGTCGCGGGCGCGGCCGGCGCGGCCGCCGCCACACCCCCCCGCCGCCTCCACCGCGCGCACGGGCGCCTCCGCCGCGCGCGGGGGTGCCTCCGCGGCGTGCGCCGCCTCCGTTGTAGACCGCCCAGCGGTGGTGAAAGTGCATCTAGGCCCCTAAGTGGATTTTGGTGAATTGAATAACAAGGTGATTAAAGGACTAATGATTTTGTCTAAGATTGTGAGCAGGTTTTTTTTATATATTCATGAGCAACCATTGAAGTATTTTCGTTACGGAGGTATATTACGGCTCATACTTACAAAGACAAATATATGGTGCAAGACTTCATGAGGATTATTGAAAGAGAACAAGATGATGAGTGTACAAACTATGGTTCTAAAATTGGAAGCTTGCATATCCGTTGTCAATCAAGATCAAGCATTTGGAGCAAGGTTTTTCAAATGAAAGGTTAATTGTGCATGAAGCAAAGTGGAACTCAAAGTGGATTGGATAAGTGATGAAGAGATCAACCGAGATGTCTAGGGTGAGGGACTAAGCAATCTTTGGGGCCGTAGCTAAGCCGCCATTAGTGTTTTGCTAAGGTGAAGGTCTAGCATCTGTGGGGTCTTCAAGTATCATATTCAAACCTTAACCGAGGAAAGCTTTGCGAGTCATCAACTTGTTATGATTGACAATATGGAGTGACCATGGATCCAAGTGTGCATTCCTATGCTTTATGGAAAGATCCTAAGTCACTAGCTCAAGTATGGACATGCTCAAGTCAAAGGCTATGTTGAAAGCCCTCAAGTGGATATTGTTCAAGTATGGCAAGAATTGAAGTTGTTCAAGCTCAAGAGGTCAACGAAGCTCTTTTATTCTTTTCTTGAGTATAGGTATGTCGTACTATCAAGAGGGATGCAACTTAGCGAGTTGACCAAGTCAAAGTGCTATTTAGTTGACCTAAGTGAGATCTAGCCTTAGAGTGTGCTAACAAACCCTCCTAACCTAACCTGGGTCACTTCATCTTGGAGGTGGAGTGCTAGTTTCTTTCAAAAGAGGTTTTGGGGTTATCTCGGGCTGGACCGGTCAGAGGCACCGGTCTGACCGGTGCCGCTAGCCCAACGGCTAGTTTTTCGAACATCGGTCTGACCGGTGTGGGGCACCGGTCTGACCGGTGCCACCCGGGGACTAACGGCTAGTTTTCTCCTTTGAGGGGTATAAATACCCCAAGCCTTCTTCAAGTGAGGGTTGCTGTTTCTAGTGAGTTTGCCAAGGTCCCTAGCCATTTCTAACTAGCTCTAAGCCTTAGTGGCTCTCCCCAACCACCTCTTTGTGAGATTTGTGGATTCAAGCCATCTTCTTTGTGTTGGGTTGAGAAAGTGAGCTTAAGAGCGACCTAGTGAGCTAACAAGAGCAATTTCCATAGCTTGAGCACTTTGGTTTCGCGTCTACAAACTTTGAAGCATTTGTTACTCTTGGAGGTTTGCCTCCTAGACGGCTAGGTGTCACCAGCTAGCTCCCAAGGTTGTGGTGAGCAGCGAGAAGTTTGTAAGGGCTGTGATCTCGCCTCTTCGTGGAAAAGATCACCTTAGTGGAAAGGAGGAAAGTGGTTGAAAGAGACCCGACTTGTTGTGGGAATTGTCCCTTACAAGCTCCTCAACGGAGACGTAGCCATTCCTTGGTGGGTGGTGAACTTCGGGAAACAAATCTTTGCTTCTTCGTGTGGTTCGACTCTCTAAGTTGTTTATTCTAGCATATTACATTTGCTTCCGCTTCGATCTACTTGGGTGTGTTACTTGTGTGTGCAGGGCTCATTACTCTGCTTGTGATCATCTACAAAGGCCACACCCTAAGTTTGGTTCGTGCTAGAAGCCAAGAGGTGCTTGAAGTTGATTTTGCAGGTTCTCTGTGCTACACCGGTCTGACCGGTGAGGCGCACCGGTCTGACCGGTGTTACCTGTGAAGTTCAGTGCCTGACCGGTCACCACCACCGGTCTGACCGGTGGAGCACTGTCAGTTCAAGTGTTTGGGGAGAAAAGAGTTTCAATTGGTCGTCTCGCCTATTCACCCCCCTCTAGGCGACATCAAGGTCCTTTCAGGCAGGCGCCCCTGCGCCCGCCCCAGGCGATGATTCTCTTGCCACCGGAGTCGGCTCCGGTGACGGGGGTGCGGGCTCCCACCTGTCGGGGAGAACCTACCCCCTATCTTCTTCCTCCTCTTCCTCGTCTGACGACGAGTACTCCTCTGTCCCGGGCGAGGAAAACCCCTGCTGCTCGCGCAGCCGGAACTCCTCGCTCCTCCACTCCCGGCGCCGCGCATTACGCTTTCTTCTGCGTTCCACCCGCTCCTGCTCCCGCCGTTGCGCCGCGCGCGCGTGCGCGCAAGACCGGGGCGTGGGCGGGTCGGGCCGCGCGGCGTTCACGCGCACCATTTGTGGGGATCGGGCAAAGCCTTAGAACACGCCAACGACCCAAAAAACTAGCGGAACAAGAAAGGAGAGCAAAAAATTCACTCACCAATTGGCCGACGGGGAGCATGGCGAACGCCCACAGGGACACGTTCTCACAACGCCCCGCCCTGAGGTCGATGGCGTGCCGCGCCCGGGTGGCCGCGTATTCCCGCGGGAAGAGGTCCCGGAGCAGCCGCGACTCCACCAACGCAACGGGGTCCGCGTCCTCGTCCATCTCGAAGATGCGGATCTGCCTCTCCATTAGGGGGACGATCCGCCGGTGGTCGAGGTTGGCGAGGACGCACCCCGCGGACAGCCCGCGGTCCGCCAGGTGCTTCAACGCGGCCAGGAGCGAGTCCAACCGCGCCTGGTGCAAGGGCAGAGATACCCCGTGGTGCCAGGAGATGACCTTCTCCCTCAGCACCTTGCCGGTGTAGGGGGGAGGCCGGGGTCGGCGTTGCGGAGGTAGAATCACCCCCGCTCCCAGTCTGCGTTGTTGGAGGTCATCGTGCAGGGGATGTATTACTCCCTGCGCGAGCTCCGCAACGCGAGCGACAAGCCGCCGGCGCGCGCCGAGCGGCGAGTCCTCAGCTCCGACGTGGCCAGCGTGTGCAACTTTGTGCGGAAGAGGTGGACCCTGAGATCCCAGTTTACCGGGATCCCCAGGAAGCCTTCGCAGACGCCGACGAATGTGGCCGCCTGCGAGATCGCGTTCGGCGTGAAGTTGTGCAGCTCCACGCCGTAGTGGCAGCACAGGGCCCACATGAAGCGGCTCGCCGGTGCCGCAAAGCCGTGCTTGTGGAAACGGACAAAGCTGACGACGTAGCCGAACCATGGGTTGGGAACTCGGTCCCTCTCCGACGGCACGATCCACTCCGCGGGCTGCCCACCCACGTTCGCCGCCAGCTGGCCGCCGGCCACCAGCAGATCCAGAGATAGCGTCGTCGCCGTCGAGCGCTCCCACGCCGGCGGGTCAATGACGGTGATGGACTGCTGGGGAGCCATACGAATGGGCGAGGGGACGAGGAACAAGAAGCAAGAACGGCTTTAGAGCAGAGGCGCAAAGGCGAGAACAGCTCGAGGGCTAGAAGCGCGAGAGGCAGGGATGGCAAATGCTAAGTGCAAAGGTAAAAAATCGCCCCTCCTCCGCCTATTGGATTTATAGACCACGGGGCGTGCTCTCCGGAGCGCACGCCCCGCACGCATTAACTACAGGTGAAATTTTCCCTCACTGACGAGCGGGTCCCACCACGACCGCGGCGGCCGCACGTTCGCACGCGCGCCATCATCACGGCGCAGTAACCGGAGGGCCGCGGCATGCAGTCACGTCCGCCTGTCCACTCTGCCCACTACACGCGTGGCCGCGGCGCCTGAAAAGGCGCGCCCTCAGCACATTACTATAGCCGCGACTGCGGGTATTAAATGTCCCGGCCCCTTACCAAGTAAGGAAGACCCTCGAGCGGCCCGAGCCCCAAGCTCAAATAAGACCGACCCTCGAAGCGTGCGAATACCGACCAGTGGCCTCGAAGCCCGTTCAAAATAAACGGGCGCCACAGGTGCCCTCGCTCTACAGAAATTACTGATCAGCAGTTCGAGGGCCGGCACGGCTGAGAACCCTCGAAACCTGCAGATGCAAAAAGACGGGAGCACTCTGCTGCTACCCCGCACGACCCTGCTAATCAGGGGTTCGAAACCTGACCCTCGACGGGTTCGAACAGGTGCCCTAGATCACCAGAGTCAGGGACGATGAGGGAGCGCGCATTCGAGCCTTTCCTCGAGCCCGCCGGCTCGAGGGCGCCCCACATGTCATGTTCGAGAGCCAGCGAGGGCAGCTAGCCGGGGGGATCCCACCGAGGGAGAGATTTCGCGCCCTCGGTCGGGACCGAGCCCCACCTAGCAAACCCGCACAAGCACTTTAATGGACGAGTCTCCGGACCACGAGCCTACCCTTATCGAACGGGGCATGGGCGTCCACTAGAACCGCCCGCTAACAGCTCAACGAGGAATCCGCAATCCGCGACACGATCGATGGGGGTTGCGGAGACCTCACCCTCCGTCCCGCGGAGGGACGACGAGGGTGCGTTTAAAACAAGACGAAGAGCTCGCCCCGATCGCCTCGAATGGGCCCAGGCTCGGGGGCTCGACGCACGGCTACACCTCCTGGGATGCACCGAATGTGAAAGATATCAGTTGCACGTGCGTCACCGAAGCCGGCTGAAACATCGCCGATGCCGGTTGAGACATGTACCACGCCCACTGATAAAAATTCCGCGAAAAAACCCCTGCAGGAGCACTCACGCTCCTGCAGGGCTTCGGGGGCCAGACCCGCGGGTCCACTGACGCGGCCCCGCGGAAAGACGCTTGCAACCGGAAGGGAAGAACGTCCTATCAGTAGGCTCCAGCATCTGCGGAACCCGGCCGGCACACCCGCAGATGCTCGGGGGCTACTGTCGGGGACAGCCATGAGGGTCCCCTAAAAAACCGGGGGGAATCATGCTTAAAACTTGCAAAAAACAAAACACACCTCTAGGCTAACACAAAACACACACACACGGCACAGCCCACGCCGCGGTGGCCCCCGCGGCCCATTAGGGCGGCCCACCAAGGTGCCCCCTCGAGCGAGGTCCGCCTCGCTCGAGGGCTCACGCTTCTTCGAGCCGGCTTCCGCCTCGCTCAAGGGTCCACGCCTCCCTCGAGCGGGCTCCGCCTCGCTCGAGGGTAACCGCCTCGCTCGAGGCTCCCTCACGAGCACACCTGCTCCCGCACGCGGGTACGGGCATTTAATGCTCTGACACAGCAGAGCCGCGCCATCACGCGCCTGGGAATCACGCCCCGGCGCTGTACCGCCAACTCCCTAGGGGAAGCCCATCCCCGCCACTGTGGGGGGCTGTGCGACGAGGCCGGTGTCAGCTCCGTGACACTGTGCCGCCCACTCTTGTACGGCTAACGCGCCGCGCCCTCGAAGGGGGGCCGGCCGCACCCTCGAGCCCTCCTCTCGTTACTCTGCAGGGTCAAACCATGACGTCAGGCCGGCGGGAGCGCCAGCCCCGTCGCTGTCAGCCCTGTGCGGCCATCCCTGTCCCTGTTGCGCCACGCCGTGCACTGCTACAACTACTCCGACGCTATTGGGCACGCGGGGACGGGACGCCGCCACGCCTACTACTGCACCTTGTACGGAATGTCATCAACGGCTCCCTCGAGACCGCCTGAAGGCACCCCGGTCAACCACTACGCCTCCACCCTCGAAGTCGCCCCTGTTCAAGCACAGGACACGCCGCGACACCGTAACTGGAGCAAGATTCGCCAGGACGGCCGTCAGCTCCGCGGCACTGTACACCATACCTCCACACGTAGCTAAATAGTGCGGCATGTCTGTAAATTGCCCTCTCCTTGGCCTATAAAAGGGAGGCGATCCCCCCGTCGCGGGGACGACGGACGAGACACGGGACGACGGATAGCGATCGACTACGCGCTCTTCGCCTTCCCCACGATATTTGCACTCGCCTCAATCACATCCTTTGGGACTTGGAGGCCACGCCTCCTCTCCCGCCTCGCTTGTAGCCACCCCTCTACAGGCACCCCGGTGCGAAGCAATACAGTGCCTCGAGCACACCCCTGCTTGACGTACGGCCCCGGCCGGAACCAGGATAAACCAAGTGTCCCTAGTTGCTTAGCACCGCCATCGAGAGGCAGATCTCAGCACTTATTACTAGTTAGTGTCGGGACTACTTTCCGCACCGACAAGAAGTTCTGCAGTGAATGCCTTGGGAAGAAGTTATTCTGTTATGACAAAATTCACAAGAGAGAAACAAAGAAAATATCCATGCCATTCATTGTAGAATTTCTGAACACGTCACTTTGCCTAACTATTCCAAAATTATGCTCAAAACAACACACCCAACATTTACAAGTTCAACACATGTGTCCCAGGGTAGCACCATTCTTCTTCAACTCATGTACTGCAAAATGTGGAAAACATTCTGGGTTCCTAACACGCAAATATAGTCCTCTACTCTAACCCATTCTTACTTCGAAAACCAAAATGATTAGATAAGATGCGTATCCATCACACCTAGAGTTAACATAACTAGCAAGTTGGCCCGCGCTAATAGCGCGGCTAGATTTGTTAAAGTATAATTTTTAAAATATTACGTTAGTATAGTATATTTCTTTATCATTATATATGACTCGTTATTCATCCTTTTGAAATTATTGACACTCAGCTTAGATGTAGATATTGGTGTCCCTAATTTGAAATTGGTATTGATACACCCGAATTTTGTTGTTTGGGTGGTCTTTGGATTGGTGGATGGAAATCCAATAGCGAATGACGCAATCGACGTTTCACTGCACCCTCCCATACATGGCAAGCTCTACAACTTTGTACATTAGAGTAAAATTGTAAATCATCCTCTCTGGCATCTCTCAGACCCTCTGTGAATCTCTCTCTGCCTCTATCTTTTAAATTTTTGTCGGATGAACTATGCCTTTCTGATTCCGCGACTTCTGAGTCCGACTCAGGCGTTGACCTTGTGTAGAGTCTCGATGCTCCAACTCCTCTCATCTAGTTCGTTGTACCTGGCAATGATGCCAGTTGCTGGCATAGGAAACCTTGAAAGGTTCCTCTCGATCTAGGGATATGCAAGTGTAGCGGTGTCACATGTCCCTTCATCCCTCCTCTCTCTTTACGCGCTCTCTCTCTCTCTCCACCTCAGAAACGTCTCGTTCTCCCCTACTTTTGTCGTGCGAACTCTGCCTCTCTTATTCCGCAGCTTTCGAGTCTAACTCAGGCAGTGTCCTTGTGTAGAGTTCCAATGCTTCACCTCCCAGCCTGTGGATTCAACTCCTCCAAGTGAGCTCGTCCTACATGGCTGCGATGCCAGTTGCTGGCTATGCAATCTTGAAAGTTCCTCTTGATCTAGGGACTGGCTCATGCAATAGTTGCACAGGTCCCTCCCCCTCCCCCTCCTCTTCCTCTCCATCCTGACAACTCCTCTTTCACGGTTTCTCCCCTACTTTTGTCGAGCGAGCTATGCCTCTATGATTTCATAGCTTCTGAGTCCGACTTAGATGTTTACCTTGTGTAGAATCTCAAGTGCTCCACCTCCCAGTACGTGGATCTAACTCCTCTCGATAAATTCATCGTACCAGACAGCAATGATAATTGCTAGCATAGGCAATCTTAAAGGTTCCTTTCGATATAGGGAAGGGGTCATGTAGCGGTGGCACATGTCCCTTCCTCTTCCTCCTCCTCCTCCTCCTCCTCCTCCTCCTCCTCCTCTGTGTGTGTTTTTCTCCCCTACTTTTGTTGGGGGGACTTTGCCACCCAGATTCTGCGACTTTTGAATCTCAGGTGTTGACTTTGTGTAGACTCTCGATGCTTCACCTCCTAGCGTAAAGATCTAACACCTCTCAGAGAGCTCGTTGTACTTGCGGCGATGCCAGTTGCTAGCTCCGATCCTCTCATGCGTTGGGTGTTGCTGGCTTGATCACAAACAACTGCTAATTGGATTTGACTATTTATCTTTTTTATCAAAATATATGCTATATTATTTTGTTCAAATTTAGATATTAAATAATCATGTTGTACATGAGATGTGTATCAAAGGCACGTTCCAATATAGACTCGTAAAGTCACAACGTACCACCACATGCATGACACACGCATACACTCATTGACCTGTTCTGTACTAATAATTGCGTCAAGTCTCCCCATTTTTAACATTAACCAAAGACAGTTAGTAATTGGCTATAGGATCAATATGCGTGCTCATTCAAATTATGTGTTCTATAATTTTTTTGCCACGCCGAGTGCACATATGGACGAATGACCTTGATGACGTTATTCTCACATTAATTAGAATGGTTCCCAAAGGTAAAGAAGGACATATCAAATACTTGTATTTGATTTGTGGCGTGGTGAAGCATATTATTTTTAAGCACAATATTAACTTTTCTTATTTTTATAACAAATTTAGTTATTTATTAATTGTATTTGGTATGAACTCTTTTATTTAGCTATTTTCTCATGAATCGGTACAGAAATTTGCTTATGAATTTCTGGTCTTTTAAAATTCTGAATTTAGTTATGAGGTATGGATTCTTTGGATTGATCTTGACCATAAGATCTTCAGAAAATCCAACGGTCTATATTCTTCTTCCTTTTTGATTAATGTGGTTTGTTATTTATTTTTTATATGAACTATTTTATTTATTTTTTGGAACAAATGAACTCTTTTATTTAGCTATTTACCTTCCAACCCGTACAGAAATTCCCTTCCAATTTCCTTTTTTATTTTGCATTTGTATATGTATTTATTAGTTGTATTAGATAATTTTTTTGGATTAGTCTAAACTGTTAGATCATCATAAAATTCAACAGTGCATATTCTTTTTTATTAAAGTAGAAAGTTCTACACCCTCTCGGCGAACGTGGTGGCTACAATAGAGATAAAAAAACCACCACATCCATCAATAGGGTTTAGATATTTCCACGTTTATCAAAAAGAGAAATTTCCACGTTATTGTATCTCGACCTCTTTGAAGACTGACATAGTGACATGGGTTTTTTTCTAGTTCAAATGTTGTTTCTGTTCTTCATTTCTCAGCTAAACTAATAATGAGCGGATGAAGACCTTTTCCCCTATCGACGTAACTATTACAACAGTTTAGACTTTTTTTCCATCTACACTTCCTTTCGTCTATAAAAATATTAGAATATGCTCCAATTAACATATTGGATAGGTGATAAAGACCCTTATAATTATCCTAATTGGACTCCTTTTCTACTTTATGTTTGTTACCGAACATGGAATATTTTAATATATGGCAAGCCTCATATTAAAACATGGATTCTTAATATGTACGCCGTTATTGTATTAAATATAGACTCTTTGAATTTCCTTATTTTAGTTCCGAATTTATGTATTCTTTGGATTAATCTAGACCTTCATATCTTCATAAAATCCAACGGTGTATATTCTTCTCTTTTTTGGATTAACCTGGGGATTTCTAGACCCTCTCGGCGAACGTGGTGGCTTCTTTTAACACTCAAGTATAAAGATAATAGATAGATTATGCTAAAAAAATGTTTTACATATGTTCAATGTCATGTTTGTTCACAGTGACATTGTCATAATCCATATGGTGGCAATTACTCCCTCTCCCTCCAGTCACAGAAGATTGACATCCAGACAAGGAAAAGTAGCTCTTTGGATTGTCTGAAACGACAAGTTCTAATGATTGAAGGTAATATCATTCAGTTCTCATGTGATACTAAAACACTTCCTCCTAGCTTATGTTTTGCCACTGCTTATGTTGTCTATCTTCCGAGATGATGATTTACTCACCACAAATGTCAGTCGTGGAAACATAAGACTGAATTAGGAGTCATGTCATTCCGTATGGAATTGTTGTAACCAGTTACCCATTTTATCATGACAAAACTATGATAAACTGAGGGCGAGAGGAGGTGGTTGGCGGTTGTTGCTGCTGGGCGGTCTTGCCGTTGATCATGTCGGCGGCTCTCTGTCGGATGACGGCCTGGTCGCCCGGAGCCCTTCGATTCCGAGGTAGTTGGCGGCGAGGAGGTCGTAGAGGGCGTCCAGCAGGGGTCCTGGGAGAGGAGGCCGAGGAAATCGCGGTCCCAAGCCTTGAGGTCGTCGCACGCGGCGGTGTGGACGCTGCTGCTGCTGCTTCCGCGGCGGTGGGATCGGAGTCGGGATTTGTGGCGGCCGCGGCGGCGCCGGGGTCTGTTAGAATAAACCACGCCACGGTGTGTGCCTGGCGTGCGTCGCGTGTGTCACGCGTGTGTGCGTGTGAGTCTGTTAGCTTGTTAGTTGAACGTGTGTGTGCGTTCAAGTTAGTTAGCTTGTTAGGATTTGATCTTGTTCAGGTCTAGGGAGTCAGGGGTGAGTCGTGGTGCTCGAGTATGTGCTCGGGTGGGAGTCGTGACAGTGCTTGAGATGGAACGCAGGTGTGGCCGCGTTCCGGGACGCCAAGGCGGAGCATGCTCGTTCTGTAAGAGGAAGCAGGAGGAGTCCGAGCTCGTGGTGGATGTCGACTGCGTGCATGAGTGTTTGCTCATGTTGGGGCGCGTCGTGCACAGAAACATGGCGGTGCACCAGGTTAGTGCCGGTGCGGCCGCGCGACGTGGCGAGTTTGGGTCCAGCCCGTGCTGTTCGTGCGGCAGGCGGTTGGAAGATGCTGAATTGGCGGGCGTGGCATGCATGCGCAGCGGAGGGAGGCGCGACTGGGCGAATGAGTTGAAGACCTGTTCTTGCGGAGGAGTAGTGGCTCACGACGCAGAGGAGGCCGGGTCACTCGGGAACGCCATCGTGCGCGCCGTGCTCGCTGTGTGCGTGGTGTGCTGTTCCGGCTATATATGGCCATGGAATCCCCCTGTATCAGTTGAGTTGAGTTGCTAGAGTTGAATAGAGTGCCAACATACAGTCCGTTCGAGCGGCCGGGGCGTTCAGCGCCATTACCCGTGTGTGCACTATTCATCTTCAACCTCTCGCCGGCGTTCGTGCGCAAGTGAGAGTGAGCGTTTCGAGGGCTCCAACTCCATCAATTGGTACCAGAGCCAAGGCGATGAAGATCGGCGACGGTCCGTCCAAGGCGGAGGGCTCGGGCGTGAGTGCCGTCGAGCGCGTCATGGCAACGCCCGGCGCCGTGGAGATCCCGCAGTTGACAAGGGTGAACTACCACGAGTGGTCCTTGGTCATGCAGGTGAGCATGGAGGCGTTGGAGCTGTGGGACGCGGTCGAGGCGACGTGCAAGGAGCGCGCCAAGGATCGGCGCGCGCTGGCGACGATCATCCGCGGCGTGCCGAAGGAGATGAAGGCCAGCCTCGCACAGAAGAAGTCCGCGAAGGAGGCGTGGGAAGCGGTGGAGAAGAGTTGCGCCGGCGACGACCGCGTGAAGGACGTGAGCATCCAGAGGCTGATGAAGCAATTCGAGTCGATGGCGTTCCGCGACGGGGAGAGCGTCACCGATTTCGCCATGCGCATCAACGGGCTTGTCACCAGCCTGCGCGAGCTCGGGGAGGAGATGCCGGACAGCCGCGTTGTCAAGAAGGTGTTGCGCGTGGTGCCCAAGAAGCTGCGTCAAGTCGCGGTGGCGGTGGAGATGTTCGGCGACCTCAACACCATGTCCATGGAGGAGCTCGTCGGTCGGCTGCAGGTGGCGGAGGACGCCGACGCTGAGGACCAGGAGGCAACTAACGGAGGCCACACCGAGCAGCTGATGCTCACTAAGGAGCAGTGGGAGGCGAGGCGGCACCAGCACGGCAAGGAGCGGGCGCACGGCAGTGGCACGCGTCGCGGCGGCGGCGAGAAGGGAGGCCGTAGTGGAGGCCGTGGAGATGACATCACCGACGACGATGACGGGGCGAGCAGTGTTCGTTCCGGTGCGAGCGGGCGACGTCGCAGCTCCGGTAAGGGGCGGTGCTTCAACTGTGGCGTTCGTGGCCACTTCTCCAGGGAATGCTCCAAGCCAAGGAAGGAGGAGGCGCTGTTCGCCGGCGTCGACGACGAGGCAACGCTCCTGTAGGGCGGGACGCGTGGTGGTGTCGTGGTTTAGGGGGAGATTGTTAGAATAAACCACGCCACGGTGTGTGCCTGGCGTGCGTCGCGTGTGTCACGCGTGTGTGCGTGTGAGTCTGTTAGCTTGTTAGTTGAACGTGTGTGTGCGTTCAAGTTAGTTAGCTTGTTAGGATTTGATCTTGTTCAGGTCTAGGGAGTCAGGGGTGAGTCGTGGTGCTCGAGTATGTGCTCGGGTGGGAGTCGTGACAGTGCTTGAGATGGAACGCAGGTGTGGCCGCGTTCCGGGACGCCAAGGCGGAGCATGCTCGTTCTGTAAGAGGAAGCAGGAGGAGTCCGAGCTCGTGGTGGATGTCGACTGCGTGCATGAGTGTTTGCTCATGTTGGGGCCAGAAACATGGCGGTGCACCAGGTTAGTGCCGGTGCGGCCGCGCGACGTGGCGAGTTTGGGTCCAGCCCGTGCTGTTCGTGCGGCAGGCGGTTGGAAGATGCTGAATTGGCGGGCGTGGCATGCATGCGCAGCGGAGGGAGGCGCGACTGGGCGAATGAGTTGAAGACCTGTTCTTGCGGAGGAGTAGTGGCTCACGACGCAGAGGAGGCCGGGTCACTCGGGAACGCCATCGTGCGCGCCGTGCTCGCTGTGTGCGTGGTGTGCTGTTCCGGCTATATATGGCCATGGAATCCCCCTGTATCAGTTGAGTTGAGTTGCTAGAGTTGAATAGAGTGCCAACATACAGTCCGTTCGAGCGGCCGGGGCGTTCAGCACCATTACCCGTGTGTGCACTATTCATCTTCAACCTCTTGCCGGCGTTCGTGCGCAAGTGAGAGTGAGCGTTTCGAGGGCTCCAACTCCATCAGGGTCGACGTGCTTGTTGCAGTACTCGAGCACCGTGTCCAGGGTGCTGGCCTCGACGTTGGGGGCCGTTGGGCTTGGAGAGGGGGAGCTCGCCGTCGGCGCAGCCATCTTTCCATCCAGCGGCTGATGAGGCCTCGCCACCGCGCGCCTTCTCCACGCGGCGCACCACCGGGCACTGGGCACGACCGGGTTGATCCGAGTCGGCGGCGGTGGTGGGGTCGGGGCGAGCCGGCGACGGCGAGGCGTGTCGTGGCTGCGTCGCTGGCACCAGCCAATCCTTTCCGAGGAAAAGAAATTCCGTGCATTTCTTCATTTCAGAAAAGAAAAACCTGCATTTCTTGAGTAAGGGGTGGGTCCCGCGGCGCACCTGCTGGGCTCACCGAAACGAGTTCCATTTTATTTCGCCTTTTCATTTTCTGGGAAGAAGTTAACTTTTTTTTTTGAAAATAATGAAGAAGTTAACTAGATGGCATTTTTTTTCGTGCTGTTTGGTTAGATAAACACAATGTACTGCAGTTGTGTCAACTCAACTGGAGAATTGGCACGGCTTGGCTGCGATCACCGGAATTCCTCGTGACATGGATTGGGCGCTTACCATGTGTCCATGTCCCTCGTCAGAGTGAGTGAGTTCACAGAATGGGAATGCAGACAACCTTTGCTCTTGACTCAATGTACTACTAGGCAATTGCTACACTGAACGTGTTAAGGCTTGTCATCAAAAGTTAGGTCAGGGAAAGAAAATGATGCGAACTGAACACTTTGCCTCCCACAGTTGGGTGTTCACAGAAAAAAGAGGAGACTGTCAGAAAACTATGCCAAAAATAACACAATGCCATATCAGAGTAACTTCCCATGTCATTCACTGCATAACTTCTATTGTTAGTTACCACACATTTTTTTAACCAACACACATGTTTCAGGTCAGCAACATTTTTGCTACTCATGAACTGTCGTAACTGTCGTACTGAAAGCAGCAGAACACATTCTGGGACTGAACGAACTGCTACTCCTCTGTTAAAGTTCATACAGGCATGTAACCGAGCAACAAGCATAGTCAGAGTATACACTTGCATATGATAAATAAAATTTGTGTTTCTCCAGAACAAAAGAAAGGGGTCTGTAATGCACATAACTCAATACAGCACAAGCTTAATCTCATGCCATGTGGCAAACAGTGTCAAGTGTCAACCCACACGATTGTTATAAATGTACACAAGAAAACAGAACAAACAGAGAAGTTCTCATGTCATGCTGCACTTGTATGGAATTTCTTTACCTAGCTGGCTGCATACCATGATCATCTTGTGCTTAAGGCTTATAATATGCAACATACATATTCCAAATTGACTCTGGCTTGCTGCCAACTAATTTTCTGAACAATGCAGAACATATTCTGGGTTTGGAATGCTTCCCACAAAGTTTAATTAACAAGGGAACCAAGTTTGCATGACTTGTGCTAAAAAACAATGACAAGACTAGATCCTTATCCATTACACCCCTGCTGATGACTAAGAGCTTAGTTGCTACAGCCTGCAGAATCAGTTAAGAGAGAAGCAAGGCTTGCTTGTATGATCGACATGCCAAAACAATCACTACAGTACTCCTGCAACTTAAATCAACTTAGATCTGAACAGGGGCACCAGGTTCAGAACAGAAGTGTTCAGTGCAACATCCTATAAGAAGAACTGCATATATTGAGCAATCATGCTTCATTTCATTTCTGCAACCAATTGCAGACAACTGCTCAACTAAACAACATGTAATTCATTTTGGGGGTGCAAAGCAAGGACATCAAGAGTGCTAGATAGCTAGAACAGGATTCGTCGAATTTAGCAGAGCACGTTGAACAGACAGAGAGCAGATGCATCATGCATGTAATTGATCAGAAATGACAGGCAATTCAGGACGTCATATCCATTCATCACTTCATGCAAGCAGTTCAAAACTTCCACCACAGATTCGATACCGTCTTTCATCGACAGGATCACAGGATGAGCTGAATTTGCTACGACCGAATACCCCATCCGACAACTAAGAACCAGTATACTAAGAAGCAAGTCAAGCAACCACTACGTGCGATGAACGCAAGTAAGAAAGGATCGAGGCAGTAGAACGGAACCGCTAGGCCGGCACCGGCAGATCGATCCGGGTGAGATGTTAGCGCAGCGCCAAGTGGATCCGAAGGCTTCTAGTCGTCGAAGGCCCAGGCGTGCTCCTGGCGAATCTCCTCTTCCTGCTCCTCTGTGAAGTCACTCTTGATGTTGAATGTCTCGCGGATCTGAGCGGTGGTCTTGCCCTTCATCATGTCGGCGATCTTGCGGCAGGTGACGTCGAGGAGCCCGTCCATCTTGAGGAAGTCGGCGGCCTCGACGAGGTCGAAGAGGGCGTCCTGGCTGAGGCGCTCGACGAGCTTGCGGTCCTCCCACTCCTCCAGGTCCTTGGATGGCGCGGCGTAGAAGCCGCGGCCGCGGATGATGCTGGCCGCGGCAGCGGAGGGGTCGTGCCTGTTGCAGTAGTCGACCACCTTCTCGAGGGCCTCGGAGCCGATGCTTTGGAGTTCGATGCCGTCGTCGTCGCTGCAGCCTCGGGCGATCTTATCGGCGAGGAACTTCGACAACCGCGCCGCCACCTCCTTGGAAACTTCGAACGGCTTCCCGTCCGAGCTCTTCAGGGTGATCATACCCGAGTCGACCACCTCCTTGGCTCCCGCCTCCGCCTCCTCCGCCACGCCGCCCTTCCCCTTCTCCGCCACCGTCGGGCCCTTCTCTTCCTTCCCCGCCGCCATCGCTCTCGGCTTCCCGTCCGAGCTCTTCAGGGTGATGATCATCATATCCTCGTCAGCCACCTCCTTCCCCGCCTCCTCCGGCACCCCCTTCCCCTTGTCCGCCACCGCCGTCGGACCCTTCTCTCCCTTCCTCGGCACCGCCAATCCCTTCTCTCCTCCCTTCACCGCCGCCACCGCTGATGTCTCTCCCTTCTCCTCTGCCGCCGCTTCCTTCTCGCTCTTCTTCCCCACCGCCATCTCGCTCTCGGCTAGCTCTCGCACGCTAAGGAATGAACCCTTTGCTTCGCGCTCGCGGTGAGTGGGCGATGTGGGCACGGCCGGAATGATCGAGTTGGGGCCTGTCGCCTGTGGTGGCGGCGTGGCGCTGCTTTATGCGCGCACTCCACGGGGGCGGCCGGGGAGAGACGTGGCTGGCACGGTAGCACCAGCCTGGCAGCCATTCCTTTTCTTCGACCTCAAGGAGGGTCGTGTGGTTTTGAGCTACGGGCCGAAATGGTCCGTTTGATCGTTTAGATTGATTATGATGGCGGCCCGAAGCAGCGGGAACGAGCTCCATTTTCAAGCCAAATTGGGCTTCTTTGTGGGCCTAGGCTCGGCTGAATTTCTTTTTATTTTTTGAAGAACAACTGGGTTTCAGGGGGAGCGTATTATCTTATCAAGAGACTGGGTTTCGACATATCATTTCCTGCAGCTGCTATGGAGTACATGATGCCCAAATGAAAAGGAGAGAAGAAACGGTACGATGTGAATCAAACAGAGTCACAGAGATGGGGCAGAGTAAGTTGTCACATCTCAGGCCATTTTATAAAATTGAAATCATACACCTAGATACCCCACAAAACTTGCAACGGTAAACAAGCACAATGGAGCATATTTACCCAAGAGTGAATTTCACTTATAGGCCCACGGACTTTTCCTGAGGTCTCATCTAGGTCCGCAAACTTAGAAAATGGTCATCTAGGTCCATAAACATTTTCTGATGTCTCGTCCAGGTCCGCCAACTAATAAGGGGTCATCTAGGTCCATGAACTTTTAAAAAGCAGTCATCTAGGTTCAAAGTGGTGGCGACGAGCCATGCGTGGTCACGAGACAGGGGCACAGTGCAGCCCCCTCCACCGTCGAAGCAGCACCACCTCCACGCCTCACGTTGCCAGGAGGCTCATCACCACCGTCTTGGACCTAGACGACCGCTCTTTAAAAGTTCATGGACCTAGATGACCGCTCTTTAAAAAATTATGGACCCAGATGACCGCTTATTTAGTTTGCGGACCTAGATAAATCTCGAAAAAAGTTTACAGACCGTTTATTTAGTTTACAGACCTAGATGAGATCTCAAATTCATAGACCTACAGTGAAATTCACTCTTTCCCCAATTATCGACTTGGTGCTAAATCATGCACCGAGAACTACAGAATTGAAAATGCATAGCATAGAAAACCAGAGCCAATTTCCATGCCATTTTGTATTGAAGTCCTATAGCTACTAGCTACCCCAATTTGCATTAGAAAAACTTTGCTTAAAACAAATGAACAAGCGCAATGGAACACATGTTGACCGAATTATTGACCTGCTGCCAAATCACACACTGACACTGGTAACTACGGAACTGAAGGATCCCCAGGATCTGGAATGATATACCAAAATCAGGTCCAGACGCACAGCAAACTTGCCCATTGTTTTTTAGTTCTTTACCGAACTAATTGTTTTGTTTAGCATGCTAGCCTACCACCATTTGCATATACCGAGCATATGTGATAAGCAGTCAAGCATTCAGCTCAAGCAAGCGATGCTGCGATAGCAGTTCAGGCGACTGATCAGAAAAGCTCATGCAAGAGGGCTAGCCTAAACAGTAGCCTAAACGTATGCAATAGCCAACAGAGAGATAACAGTTCAGGCGACTGATCAGAAATGCCAGGCAAGTAAAAACTTCCACCACACATTCGATTCTGTTCTTCGGCAAGAGGAATTGAAAAGGTTCAGCAGAATCCATCTGCACCTATCGATCCGAGATAATGCGAGTACGAAGCAACCACTGGGACATCAATCAGAAAGGAGGCAGAAGAACTGAACCGCTAGATCGGCACATCCAGTGAGATGTTGGCGCAGCAATGTCTTCGAATCAAGGCTCATCAACCTCGTAAGCCCAGGGGTGCTCATTGCGGAGCGCCTCCTCCTCCTCCGGGGTGAAGTCGTTGGTGATGCCAAAGATGGTGCGGACCTGCTCAGGTGTCTTGCTCTTGATCATGTCGGCGACCTTGTCGCTGGCGACTCCGAGGAGCCCCTTGATGTCGAGGAAGTTGGCGGCGAGGAGGAGGTCGAAGAGGGCGGCCATGGTGAGCTTGTCGACGAGCTTGCGGTCCCACTCTCGCAGCGCCTTGTCGGATGCCGCGGAGTTGACGCTGCTGCTGCTGCCCTCCGCGGCGCCGGGGTCGGAATCGGCCTTAGCGGCGGCGGCGGCGGCGGCGGCGTGCTTGTCGCAGTACTTGATCACCGTGGCGAGGGCCCTGGATGTGACGTCGGATAGCGGGATGTTACCGCCGGCGCAGCCGTTGTCGATCATGTCGGCGAGGACCGACGAAAACCGCGCCGCCTCCTCCGACATCTTGAACGGCTTCCCCTCTGAGCTCACCACGGTGACGGTCTTTCCGGCGGCGGCGGCGGCGCTAAAGACAAAGGTTGCCTTTTCCCCGTCCGCCTCCGACGCCGCATCCGCACCGCCCTGCTCCTTCTCCACCGCCTCCCCTTTCTCCCTTCTCGTGCTTCGACACCGCCGCCGCTCCCTCCTCGGCTCCGGCCCCTTCTCCTCCACAGTCGCCCGCCCCTTCTCCTCGTCCGCGGCGGCCGTCACTCCCTTCCCCAGCCTCTCCCACTCCACCGTCGCACTCTTCTCATCCCCGGCCGTTTCTCTCTTCTTCCCCTTCCCCTCCGCCGTAGATCCCTTCTCCTCATCCGCGGCCGTCGCCCCCTTCTCCCCCGCCGTCACTCCCTTCCCCTCCGCCGTCGATCCCTTCTCCGCATCCGCGGCCGTCAAACCCTTCTCTCCCTTCTCCGCCGCCGTAGAACCCTTCCCCTCATCCGCGGCCTTCACTCCCATCTCGCCCTTCTCCGCCGCCGCCGCCGCCACTCCTTTCTCCGCCGCCTTCTTCCCCTGCTCCGCCGCCATTCCGCTCGCTCACAGAACCGGGCCTGTGGGGAATGGGTGAAGATGGACGCGAATGTGACGAGTGGCTTCCTGTGTACGATTCCATTTTTATTGGGTGCGGACCCAGGGCCGAACGAGTTCGTTTCTCCTTCCATCTGATGGGCCGTATCAGAACGCTCCTCCGTTTTAAGCCCAATTGGACTAGAGTTCATTCATTCATTATAAAACGAGAAGGTAATATTTGGAGATGATTACCTTCCCCCATTTCGAATTTAAGAGGATTATTACTCCACTCCATATATAACAGGGTAAAGGTGACAACGAAGTCACTTTCGCACGTTTTATTTTGTATCTTGAAAAGATACTCCATAAAACTGTAGATTAGATATACTGGTTGATGTGCCATTCGACCAACAGTTAGAATGCAAACACGACGCCACGTGCAGCTTAAGATAAAGAAAAAAAATACTATCCGATAAAGGCCAAATCGTTAGTGATCAATCAATTTCTTCATCGGCTAATCCAAAGACATCTCTCCTGACGGGCAGTGAGCCGGTCGGCGCACCGGCGCTCGCCACGTCCCCTTTTGGCACTTTCCGCCAAAACCGGAAATGATAAAATAAGGAAAGGCTTGACGGCAGCATTAACCCCGCTGACGCCGGGGGCTCACGGCGTGACTAGTACTACTAGACGCCGTTGGAGCATGGAGCGCCCTGCAGCCGGTTTCCGAGGCCACGCGTCCCGCTCGTGGCTTGCGCTGCTGCCACGTCGTCGACTCGTCGTGGGTAGGAGAGAGAGGAGACAAGGCTTGAAGCTGCTGCTGATCGATCGATCGATCGGCCTGTGCTGTGCATGCGCTCCCGGCAAATCTCCGCGAATGGGGTTGGTGGCAGTGTGGCACGGCTGCCTCCTCACCACCAGTTGAGCGGCCACCCAACCAACGAAACGCAGACCAATCGCGCGTCACGGTCATCCAAGTCAGCGTCTCCGAAGGTTCACGATCGAGGCCGGGCCCGGCCCCACCATTGGATCTACCGCGAGGCTGCACGCCTGCATGCACCCAACTGAAAGACGAAATTTCAACGCGCTGCGGCTGTGTTCGGCTGACGGAGTCGTGTGCGTTTGTCCAGTGCCCGTGTGGGTGGCCTGGTCCAGTGGTCCGAGCCCGGCCTCGCCGCCGATCACTTCCAGCAGCAACAAGTCGCGTGCGTTTCGTGTTGGCGTCACCAGGCATGGCCTGCGCACGCCGCGCCGGCGCCGAGACACACCCGACCCAGGCTCCGTCAGCCGTCACCAGGCTCCGGCTCCCGCAAGCACAGGTGGGGGAGCAGGCGAGCAGGAGCAGAGCTGCGGCCAAAACCACGAGGCGCACGCGCGCCCGTCCTCCCCTCCCACGGTCCCACCGGGCCGTGCCGACGGAAACGCATGCCACGCCGTATAAACGCCGTGAACACACCCACCCCTTCCTTCCCTCCCTGGCTCCCTCCCTTCTCTGCTCGCGCACCTCCACTTCTGTCTGCTCCTGCCGTCTCCGCCTCCCCCGCCGCTGGATTCGATTCGATTCGATTCGATTCGAGAGTGTATATTCATCTCGCGCCTCGAATCCGAAGTGCTCCGTCCGAGGATCTCGCGCGCGATCCCTGTGCTTCCCTGAACCCCGAAGCATTCGGCGCGTCCCAGGCAGGTATCGCTGGCGCTGCTGCGAGGATCTTATTTCTTTCCTTGAGTTTCCACTGAAGATTTCTCGGGGGGTTTGGGTGCGCGTTTCCCCACCTGTAATAATCTGGTGTTCCGTTCCGCGTGGTAGTTCGTGAACGCTGCTTTTTACCGCGCGTGCAGGTGCAGTGCAGCTCCGGATTTCCCAGCTCGATTATCCGCCCTGCTGCAAATCCACGCAGCCTTCAATTTTCTCTCTGGTTTAATTTCACAGCGGCCCTTGCTCGCAGGAACGATGGAGATGGACTTGGTCGACGACTTGGAGTTGCTGGACGACTACGACGACTTGGAGTTCCACGGGTTCGGCGTCGCCGCCGCCGCCGACGCCTCCAGGCAGGTACTGCGGATTTCCGACTTCCAGGCTCCACAGTAGTGTCTCCTCACAATTCACAAACGCTGTTTTCCATCCACTTTTACCTCGCCCTCTGCGTGATGAACGCGGGGAGATGTCATGTCACACATGCCCTGCCTGCAGTGATTTTAGTAGGCGTAAAGTGACACTGGCACTGTAGTTTCTCTTGTTTGTTGGGTCAACTACTGAGCTAGTACCAGCATACATGCATAATCAGTAGTAATTCGTAAATAAATAAGAATCAACTTTTGGAAGGATGTGCGACACACAGTTACGTGTCTTCCTGCTGTGCTGGTGGCAGCAACGAGTGGAAAAATGCTCAATGGCTGGTGACAAAGGTATTAGTAGTTATAATGAAAAGAGGAACACCGGAGAACCCACCAAATCCTGCCGCTAGAAACGGAAATGAACTTCAGTTCCTCTTTTTTTTTCTGTAGCAGCAACAACAATGCTGTATCTCACGAACAAAATGTTGCGTGCTATGTAGTTACAGATTTTGCTGTCTTTGATCTCCCTGACCCTGAGCTTCATAACAAGGGATAAGACCCACCCTGTTTTTTTGTGCTTGATGTAGAATATGAACAAGTATGATACCACTTCTGCCGCGGAGTATAGAGATGGGAAAGACATGCAAGGGATACCGTGGGAGAGGCTGAATTACGGGAGAGATGACTACCGTGGGAAGAGGCTAAACGGGTACAGGAACTATGAGAGCCTCTCCCGGTCGCACGAGTTGTTGGATTCGGTGAGATTAAATGTTCTGTACAGTTGCCTTACTGTACGACAAGTCAGTTATCTCTTCCAATGGTTTCTTGAGCCTCGAGAAGCGTCATCATAAATTAAGCTGAGAACGCTGCACAACTAATGACGATATACTTTATGGATCGTTATGCAACCTATTTCACTTGCATTCCTTAGTAGTTTTCTCAGAAGCCTTTTCATACTTGAGTTCTGTCTGTCAGAGTAGTGTGTTCAATGGGATACTGTCATAGTTCCGGTATCTTTTACAACGAAATTAGTTCTGATATTCTATGATATTATCTCAAACATTCAGTTGTTGAGATCATGCAATTTCCTAACATTTTCATTTTGAAGTACAACACATTTTCCTGTTAGGGATATATGCACTTGTCATATAGAAGTAACCTGTGTAACATTTCTCTCTGTTTTTTCTTTTTTTTGTAGGAGTGCAAGCAAGTGGTTAAAAAAGGCACATTCTATGATTTCTGCTTCAACACCAGACTTGCCAGGACAACAGTAGTTCATTTTCAGGTATATATCTTTTACAATTACGTTGGTTTCCACTTCCCAGCATCTGTAAAACAATTCATGGTAATGCCAAGCGATCTGGAATGCTGTTCGATTAAGAATTTTTGGAGTTTATGATTGTTACTCATGACAATCAACATAATGCTTAGCATTTTTGAGGATAAGGATGTGCATCAAATTGCGACAAGTGTTTTTTTTTGCCCCTTCAAGTCGGGCTTGTCGCAAGATGATGCTATTTTTACTCTTGCTTATTTTTTTTTCATAATGCATTGCACATCAAGAGTCCTTTACAACAAACAAAAGGGAATTTCGTTGGCCAATCTGTCTGTCTCTGAGAGTAAGAAGGATAAACACAGTGGTAGAAAAAACAAGATCAAGATGCCTGAAATGTTCATCTACAAATGTTAGCCATTCACATTCACACCCTTATTCTGTTTTGTAGATGTTATGATATTTTTGAAGGTTTGACTGCTTTCCGTTTCAGTAGGTGAAGTTCCTGTTTCCTACTTACACTTTTCTCTTCATTGTAGAGTGTGACAGTAATACCATAACGCTAACTGCAGGTTGTGTGATAAGCTTAGTTAGATATGCTAGCTGAAGCTGTAGTATGTATCTACAATTAACACTGCTGTGATATAGGACAGCACTGCAACATTATCCTTTCACCAGGGCCCATAAGCAGGTGGACGAACATCCTCAGCGGCCGGCGTTGTTGTCAGGACATCTGTGAAATATGGTATGGTAGGTTGTTTATGATTAGCGAGCCTCTGCTGGATAATTCATGCTCGCATTTTTTTGGCAGGCTGGACCTTAGATAGGGACTAACAAAATTTTATGCAGGACGTGCCATATGGTGTCAACTTTTCACAAATTGTGTGTCTGAATGTTCTGTTGTGATGCTAGCTGAGTGAAATTTTGGTGCATGTGTCATCTGTTTATGCTGTTAACAGCATGGTTGCCTTGTTTACCAGTTCTCTTCTTTTTCCTGACGTTATATATTCAATTTCTTATAAATGATTATGTACAAAGTGCCATTTCATAAATGTAAACCATTCAGATCACAGAATTTTTTTGTTTTTCATTTTTTTTTTGTATCCTGTAAATATCTTACACAAATTTGATGCTACTTCTAATGTTGTTGGTTATTGCACTACAACAACAGCAACATGATTCTTTCTGATGTAACCAGTCACTGTCAAATGCTACGAAATGCCAAACATGTAACTGAAAATCTCAGCAGAGCCTAACAAATAAGAATAATTTACATGAGGTTAAGAGTTTTAGATTAGTTTATGGGTGTTTGTGTAGTGTCCCTTTGGATTATGTGAATTTTGAGCTTCCATCGATGGAAACATACTCGCTTCAGACAGGTGGAATGGCAGAATAATGGCTGCTATATGATTTATGGCTGATTCTTTGCCATGGAAATTAGCTAATTGCACTATTCATTTTATTTGTTTGTCATGTTATGCATTTTTATTCTTGTTTGTGGTGTGTTTGCGGAGCGACTAATTTCACTAATCTTGTTACACCCGTAGTTTGATAATATGTACCTTGCTTTTGACTAGAGTATACTGCAAGCTAGCCTATTGGCTACCGTGAACAACTGATTGTCAAAATTTTGTTGCTAGCAAAATACAGCCATCTGTGTGATTTATGTTGTAGAGAACACCACTTATGATATACATACTGTCTTAATATTTTTGTAGTCCAAATGTGCTAACCATATTCTGAAAACTTGCAGCTGAGAGACCTTGTTTGGGCCACATCCAAGCATGATGTCTACATGTCACAGAATTATTCAGTGATGCACTGGTCTTCCCTTCTTCAAAGAGGGGAGGAAGTGCTCAATGTGATAGACCACGTATATCCAAAGCAGGTTTTGCTCTTTTTAACATGAACTCTTTTTTTTTATTATTCTTTGTATATCCAACTTCCAACCCACTCCCTACTTCACAGAAGGTCCATGGAGCCCGGCCACTGTTCAGAATGCAGATCTGCTCCATGGCTGTAAGAGACAATCTCATGGTAGCAGGTGGTTTCCGCGGTGAACTGGTTTGCAAGGTAGGTGTGCACAACTTTCAGTCCCTGTTTGTACTTTGTACATTAGCTCATGTAATCTGTATTTGGACAGTACGTTGATCAACCTGGAGTGGCTTTCTGTACAAATGTTACTGATGATGATGATAACATCACCAATACTGTAGATGTGTACGAGTCTCCTAAGTAAGTAGCTGACTAATTAGTATCTAAATTTGGAATTTGTAAGCACCCGGAAGGCCGGAAATAACTTGTTTCTTTTCTTTGGGTGTTGCAGTGGCTCGACAAGAGTTATGGCTGGCAACAATGACCGTGTCGTCAGAGTTTTTGACACCGAGAGGTTCAGTGTACTAAGCCACTTTGCATTCCCATGGTCGGTCAATGTGAGTCAATATCCATACCTTCCTCATGTAGTCGATCCTTGTTCCACTATGACATTTGTAGTTCCGTGTCCATAACAGGACACATTAGCGAGCCCTGATGGCAAGCTTGTTGCTGTTCTTGGTGACAATCCTGACTGTCTGATAGCTGATCTTCAGTCTGGCAAGGTATTAAATTGTCCATACTATAATACAAACAGCCTGAACTCTGAACCGTCCACAAAGTGTAACATGTCTCCCTCTGTCTTGTTTACAGGAGATCGCGAGCCTCAAGGGTCACCTCGACTACTCGTTCTCATCAGCCTGGCACCCGGACGGCCGCGTCCTTGCCACCGGGAACCAGGACACGACCTGCCGGCTGTGGGACGTCCGCAACCTCTCGCAATCCTTCGCGGTGCTCAAGGGGAGGATGGGTGCCGTCCGGGGGCTCAAGTTCTCCTCGGACGGCCGGTTCCTGGCGTTGGCCGAGGCCGTGGACTTCGTCCACGTCTACGACTCGCACGCCGGTTACTCAGAGGAGCAGGAGATCGACATCTTCGGTGAGATCGCCGGCGTATCGTTCAGCCCCGACGCGGAGGCCCTGTTCGTCGGGGTCGCCGACCGGACGTACGGTAGCCTGATCGAGTTCGGCAGGAAGCATCGCTACGACTACCTGAACTCGTATCTATGATAGTTGCAGCAAGGAATATCAGGCGTGCACAAAAATACTGTATTAAATAGTGGTATGGTCGCTGGGTTTGCCAAAGGCAGATGTGTATATGTTGTGTGCACCTTGTTTCTCGAATGCTTTTGCAAGCAAACAATGTTGGTACATGATTTCGAATGCAAACAATTATAGCTGGAAGAGATAGTGATGGGGATTAGATTTGAAGGGGTGAAGATGCCTTAGTATGGAGTATGAAAGTATTGGGGTTTATTCTTCCCAATCGCTATATTCAGTGATAAATTTCAGAGGGGTAAAACCTGTTAATGTTCCAGCTATCTGGAAGGTGAGCGCACCTCCTGCAAATCTTCCTTTGGCTCATGTCACATAGAGCCTGTTTGGCACAACTTCAGGAGCGGCTTCGCAACTTGAATCGCCAAACGGCAAGCTCGCTCGTCAGCTCCCATGGATTTGCGCTGAGAGAAACGCGCATCGCGCGTGAAGCTGCGAAATTGCAGCTCCCTGCCGCTCTCTCCCTCAACAATGACCAAAATACCACTGACGTTTTCACAAAATTACTCCAACATTGCCATCGATTTCCGCGCGTGAAGCTGCGAAATTGCAGCTCCCTGCCGCTCTCTCCCTCAACAATGACCAAAATACCCCTGACGTTTTCACAAAATTACTCCAACATTGCCATCGATTTCCTGTCCTCTCTGCCCGCGTTGCCTCCACGCGAGTAGCGCCGCCGCCGCAGCCCAGTTGTCGCGGCCGCCGCCATGGGTGCACAGCTAGTCCCTCTACTATCGCCACCGTAACCCCACGTCGAGACCGCTGCGCCTCCGTCTGCCTAGAACCGCCGCTCCGTCTCCCTGTCCTGGCGCCCCTCTCCGCCTCTGCTCTACGACGACGCGTCCCCCTCGACTCGGCAACCACCTCCGCGTCCACTGTGCTGGCGCCAGCACGTCTTCCTCCTCAGCACGTGAGTTCACCTCCTCTCCTATTTACCTGGGGCTTGTACTACTCCTGCTGATTCGAGTGATCTGGTGACTTCAAAGCTGCCAGACCAAGATCCAACCCATGATCCAAGATCATGGGTGAGCCCTTGTCCGAACGTGATGATGGACGGGAATCAGGCAGATCGGGTCTCCACCAAGATGATTCGCCCTTCTCTGCACTTCTTGCTCAGGTTGGAGGTGCTCCTCCGACGACCACCGGTTCTTGGGCCGGCGTGGGTGCCGACGCCGCTGGATCTTGGCCCCGCGGGGGGCATGGCGTCTCCCCGTTTGGCGGCGTGGAGTGGCCGGCGCGGGTCGTGGCGTTCCCTCGGCCGGCGGTGCCCCCCTCGGCCGGAACCGGGCCGGTACGGTGGCCCCTGGCCACGGCCGGGCGCAGCATCTTGCCCGCCCCCTGGACCAGCAGTTGGTCTGGCGCGCCCCCAGCTACCATCAGCTTGCCCAGCTCTTCCTCTGGCGCTCCCCTGGCTACTTGCGTCACATCGTCTACCATCGACAATCCTTGGCAACAATTCAACGCTACAGCGACAGCTCTTTTTGGTCCTAATTGGAGGGAGAAGATACCTGTCGAATATGACCGTGTCGAAATACGCTCTACTGCTCCTAGCCGTGGTGGCTGAGGTGGTCGACGATCACGCTCACAAAAGCCTCCAGCTGCTCCTCTTGCTCCCCCACCGGATAGTGTCGACCAGACTGATTCAAGGTATTAGTTTTTTCTGGATTTTACAAGTTTCTCATTGTTGTTTGTCGTGTTATACTCACACTTATTGTTGGTTCAATTGATTGCAAGTGTGAATTGTATCCCTTTAGGCAGCAAAACCTTTTATTGATGTGGTTTATGTTGTCTGTGCTTGGATTGGAGTTGGTTGGTTGATTACATGTGTGCAAATCTAACTATATTGATTCACTAGTAGTATTTGCTTGTGAACTTTTGGTGGTGTAGATAACCTGAGCGATGTTTTGTTGGAAATCCATTACACTGTCATGTTGTCTCTCCATGCTTTTTGTGTTGAGTGAAAGTAGAAACGATGGTTCTAGTTTATATCTTGTATGTGGTGATGCTGGAGTTATATTGTGCACTACACATTGGTGTTGCTGATCTAAAGCCCTCTAAAGATAGTATATTGTTATGTGCCCAGTAAAATGCATGGCTAATCTCTGTACAACTTTTCTAATGTCTCAATCCAATTGTTTCTCAATTCATAATGGTCCCTGCTGAATGGGCTTCAAATTTGCATGATGGATGAATGTGTCACGGACATGGGTTGGGCCGGAATCTCCTGAGGTAGCTAGTATATGCCCATGGATGGAGGATAGATTTCTGTGTGCTAAATCTGACTTTCCAGTACATTAATAAGTACTTGAAGGTAATAGTAGAATCTTTTTGGAGTTTAGACCAGGACCTGTTTACTGGGTGCATTGTCATCTGATTATGTGACAATAAATCATAGAGAACATAATTTATCTCTAAATTATTATCACAGGATGTTTCACTCACATCCTAAATTAACTACAAATTTCTATTCCAAATCTTTACTCTATATATTTGGATCTTTGCTTACTGTACATTAAACTATCTCTGTACATTTGTATAATAGCGAGGTTGATTGGTCGGATGAAAATATTAGAATAGTTTGTGTTTTTCTGATGAAGTTTTGAAGGAAAACCGTGCAAACACTCACTTAGGGAAGACTGGGTACATGAATGTGATCCAAATGTTCAAAGATAGGACTGGACTTCAGTACACTAGATTACAATTCAAAACAAGTGGGATAGGTTGAAAGGTGATTATGGTATCTGGAAGAAACTCATCAACCACCAAACTGGTATTGGTGGGGATGAATCACATAAGAACATTGTCATGACAGAGGCTTGGTGGAAGAAGATGGCAAATGTAAGTGTATTTCATAAGGGGCATTTGTACTTTTCTCTCTAATTTTATTAACCTTACCTGATGCACTTGTACCTTTTGTTACAGGAAATTAAAGTGAGTACTAGGTTCAAGCATAAGGGGCTACAGAATGTGGAGCAGTTATAAATTATGTTTGGGGACATCCGCAACACAGGAGATGATCATTGGTCTGCTTGTAGTGGTATAGCACCATCCCAAGAAATGAGTTTGTCATGTGGTAACTCAGTGGTTAATCTTGATGATGAAGATGATGAGGACAGTGATAAGGAACTAGAAACACCTACTAGTAGAGAGAGAGGGGAAAGAGGAATGCAAGGGCTCCTAAAAGTGAAGCAAAGAAGCCAAAGACAAGCAATGGTCGTTGGCTACAGGATCAAATGGGCAAAATAGTGGAAATGAATGAGAGAACAACAACCTCTTGTGAGTCCATTGCAAATAGAGAAGACAGATCTGGATATTCCATACAAGACTTAATGGCTTTGGTTAATGAGTGTGGTGCTGCTGAAGGATCAAAAGAGCACTTTATTGCAACTACTCTTTTTACCAAGAGGGCTGAAAGATAGATGTTCATGACTATAAAGACTCCTGAGGCTAGAATCAATTGGTTGAGGATGAAGCATGAGTGGATGACTAGAAATGACGTGCCTAAGTAGAAATTACTAGAAATAGTAGTGCTTGTACCAAGTTATGCTTTTAATTTATTTGGAATATTTACAATGTTGAGTACCAAGGGTGTTGATCTCTGAATGTATCTAAGTTATTTGGAACATCTTTGAATCTATCTATTCTATTCTATGTTGCCTGGTTATACCAATAGACTTGACCATGACAAGTTTCCACACCCCCTCAAGGTGCATATATATGTATAGATTTGTACATGATATCTAGAATTTTGTACATGAATCTCAGTCACCCTTTTCTTATACTCAGGGAAGTATTACCTTGCTGATGCTGGGTACCCAAATAGACCTGGATATTTGGCACCATACAAGGGTCACATGTATCATGTGCCAGAATGGAGGAAGGGTCCTGCACCAAGAGGTCAGCAAGAGCTATTTAACCATTTGCATTCATGTATTCGGAATGTGGTCGAGCGTACATTTGGTGTGTGGAAGATGAAATGGAGGGTGGTTCTCAAAATGCCAAGTTACCCCAATGAAAAAGCAAAAGATGATTGTTGCTGCAACAATGTGTCTACACAACTTTATTCGTGAGAATGACTCTGATGACAAGGATTTCAGTAGATGTGATCGGAATCCTGACTATGTGCCCACTATACCTAAAAGGTACATGATGTATACTCCAACAAATGCAGGTGATACATCAATAATGGCAGATGATGATCGGGATATGGATAAATTTCGTGATGACCTTTCAAGGGCAATCTATCTTTCTAGATAAAACTATGAATGTCTGGTCACTGCAAGTATGAATCTATCTGTTCTCTTGAGGTAATTGAAAGTCTGATAATTTATAGGTATGATGATCTTGTTTAGAAAGTATGTTTGTTGCTTTTAGATAATCCAAGTCTTAATTCTCACTGCTGATGCTTCCCGGGGATACTAGTAGTGGCCATCTCATGAAAGTATTTGTAAAAATACTGACTGTAGGGTACTGTGATGCCATCTACAAGTGCATGCATTTGATTTTCTTTTCAGCTGGAGATTTTACATGTAAATGCACTTCTTTGTCCTTGCTTGGAAAGTTAAAAACTGATCAAGCTGTGAATTATTTTGTTCTCTACCTTTGCAGATTTTTAATCACCTGGTGAACCTAAATATATGGAGGCATTTGGTACTACTCTCTCCCCTTGGCTAATAGGACTTAATCTTTATTTCACTACTTGTATACACAAACATTTTAGTCACATTTGTATGGCTTGATCTCAGAGCTGAGACTATTTCTTCATTTGCAGATCTTAGCCCAGAAGAAGCTGAAGATGTTAGCTTTAAGAAGGTAAGCTTTCGGATATGTGAATTTTTTCTTCCATTTATTGCACTTGCAAATGACTTATGAAATCCAGACCAAATTCAGGCATGGCTGATCTACTTCTAGAGAAGAGCCAAAACTCATGGTGTCGAGGAAGATACTGCTGATGACCGGCTTCAATTTTGGGTTGGTCGCAATGCATAGTGGCAGGCACCTGTGCTTGCACTCCCATTCTTAACTCTGACTTCAGACCCTTCACAAACTGAGCCACAAAATAGACCTCCTGCAAACCCCTATTGTGCGTAGCAATCTGGTATTGCAAATCCTGGAATAACTACTCCATGGTGCTTCCCCTTTGTAATTATGTGGAAAGGAATAGTCGGCTGACTACTTTTGCTTGTATTGACTAGAAGGACTGTCCCCTTGATTGAATGAATTCTTCATATGATTAGTTTCCTTCTGCTGATCCTAATCCAAGGTCAACCTAGCAATCATTTGGCCTGTGATATCAATTTGCTTTGCCAGAACTTCCTGATCCTTCACAATCTGTTCCATGACAGTATTTCTGTAATGCTTCATTATGTGTCGAACTTATTGCTTCACAATCTGTAATGCTTGTTCAAGAGATCTCATTCCGAACTAAACTATTTCTGTCGAACTTATGTGTGTACGGAACAGTTTCTTCTACCTGTTCGATCTTTTGCTACTGTCGTTTAAAAATCTGTTTAAAAAGGTGTCTCATTTGTGCTACAATGATGCTAAAAGTTGTTTAATTTCGTTCTTTAAAAAGGTCTCATTTGTGTTTAAAAAGGACCCCATTCGGAACCAGGGGTCTGCTGTTTCCGCTCTCCCACCAAAAAAATAGGGGTAATTTGGAGAATTCTGCTCTTAATTGCATTCAAGAGTTGGTGGTGAAGCTATTTTACCAAACACCAATCGTAAAACAGCTTAGGTTCATTTTAAAAGCTGTTGGGGAAGCTGTTAACTAAAAAATAGCTTAGCTAGTGAAGCTAAGCTGTGCCAAACAGGCCCATAATAAACTTATGACAACTGACAATCTCTTGCAAAGAAATGTTGTTAAGCCTATTAAGTACCAGTTTTGTGATGAGAATGAGTCTATACACCACCTTTTCTTTGATTGTGTTGTTGCCTGATCCTGTTGGGGATATGTAAAATCTTTCAATGGTGCGACAATTAATAACTACTTTGATATGGCTGGAAAATGGTTGTGTGAAACAAAACATGAATTGCTCAACAACATCTCTGATGGAGTGTGTTGGGCGGTCTGGCTAACAAGGAATGACATGGTTTTTCGTGGGCAGGTCTGGCAGGATATGAAAGTGGTGCTCCAGAGAGAGTGGAAATGTATGATGGCATGGAAACCGATGTTCCAAGGGGTGCAGCTGGATGGCATAAACCGATGGTGCAACTTCTTGGAGGAAGCCCTCAAGACCCCCTTGGCGGTAGAGGCTCCCGGAATAAGTTCAGACTTGGTGCAGCCTGGAGGACCATGTGATTGCTGGGTGCTTTCTCTCTGCTAGGGCGGTGAAGAGCTTATATAAAAGCTAGGGCGGTGAAGAGCTTATATAAAAGCTAGGGCGGAGTAGTGTTCTCTATGTAATGGCTGTTTTTAGGTGTTTGAAAAGTCATTTGAATTGAACTACTATATTGCAGAGGTGCTGTTACCTTTGAGGTCCTGTAGGTTCCTCAGGAGGGCCTCACCTTGCTGCTTGTCCTGTTTAAATTGTGCTGTAAAGATGCCTAAGGGCTTGTTCGCTTCTATGGGATTCAATCCAACCGGAATAATAGATATATCAAGAAATTTGTGACAGAGACTCGGATTCATTCCGGATTGAGATTTAATTTACTCACCATGATAGGTAGAACAAGAGACCGAAGAGCCGGATTGATTCCACACCTCTTGGCTAGTGGATTGATTCCGAGCCTCATGGTGTGCCTATCATGAGTAAATTAATTTTCGACCCGGAATAAATCCGAATCTCTTATAGTATCTATCATGATTTTCGTATTACATTTATCAATTTCGGTCGGAATCAACCCGATGAAAACGAATGAGGCCTAAAACATATGTCTGTCTTGTTAATGGAACGGGGCAGGGCGTTTTGCCTGTCGACTCTAAAAAAAATAGTTGAACTGGTGAGCTGCGTGGCGGGCGAGGGCGCTGCTGTCTGCTGGGCCGAATTGCGGTTACCGCTCATCCTGACAAGTTAAATGGGCCGGTCTGTAGGTTGCAAGTTGGTAGATGGGCCTCGATTCGTGGCAGTTCGGCTCTCTGTGGTCTTTATCCACTGAAACCAGAAAGCTCAAGTTTCCTGTTTCCAAAACCAAGTTCTCTGAAAAGAAACAGGAATCAAAAGCTCGTTTGTTCATTTCTCACTTCTGAATGGGAACTATGCATGCTGACACCTGAGCTTATGATCACTGACTGAAAGTGCCAACCCTTTCGGTCCATCACATAGTTGACACTGTAGTTGGGTGCTTTATTGGCCTGCTGTCTCGACAAATCCAGGGCAATGGACGGCAAAGCTAGCTGCACAGTGGACGCGCTGCTGTTACTCTTCAGACTCCTGCTACTACATGCCTTTTGTCACTTCTGAATGAACTCCCAACCGACGAACACTAGAGCACTAAAGCAAACGGCTAACAAACAAAAGCGTCGTCCAAGCACACGCAGCAGGCCGGAATCTCCACTCCAAGAAAGGCGTTGCGCCTTTCTCGGGATCATCTAGCTAGCTCACACACCGGCAGCTTCCCGTCACCCAATTGGCCGCCGGCCGGATCCCGAAACAAGGGGCGCTGCGCGCGCCCCCAAGAGTAGTGTAGTGAAAAAGCTAGAAGCGCCATTGCCGCTGCCTGTGCAGCTGTCCATTCTGCAGGTAAATGCTCCAAGGGCCAATGGCGGCCGTGGCCGTCTTGTTTTCAGTTTCCCAAGCGCATATGCTTTATTATGTACTCAACACGTGCAGATTAATTGCGCCAATGGATGGCGGGCGACCTCCCGGCGAGCCCCAGCGAGGTCGCCGACGACGGCAGGCGGCGTTGCAGGAAAAGAGGTCGCCGTGGCAGATCGCGATCGCATCGCAGTTGGATCGTCACTTCAGAGTTCAAGTCGATCGATCACGATCACAAATCACACACGCATCGCATCACGTCCATATCTCTATGAAACAGCAACGATGTACCAGTTCGCTGCTGCGCGCGGCGCGCCTCACGTGCCTCTCGCTCATGCACGCGCCGGCCCGCAGCAGCTTTAGAAGAAGAGCACGCACTGCACGTCGTCGCCGTCAGGCCGGCCGGCCTGCATCAAGTACGCGCGCACTATACAAATGTCAAAGCGTGCAGCTTTTGAACTCGGCGTGCCTGCCCCCCTGCGTGAGGTAGGTTTCCAAGATTCCAAAGCCGATCGAGGAGGGTTTAATTCGAGCACGCTTGATTCTACGGAGTTGTAGTAGTAGCTGTTAGCATCGATCGATGATCACTCGTTCGCAGCGCGTGACGCATTTTTGTAGGGATAAAGTGCTCTGCCGGCCTAGCTAACACACGTTTAGTTGTTAACAAATCGTAGGTCTCTTTACGGACTTCGTTCGAGGCATGCGAAAATGCATGAGCAGCAGCTATAGCTGCGTGCAAAGCTAAGCTAGCGTGCAACGACGCCCAAAGTCTGGCCGCCCTGGCCTAATATGTACACGATCTGGCTCATCACTTTTGAAGATGCTAATTTTGAGATGGTTCCAGCGAGTTTAGGTGAGATATGGCCATTCTATATTTCACCGAACGAGAGCCTCTCTCCGAGACAGTGCCCACACCAGATCGATGGGCCGGCGTGGTTAGTGTAATTGGTAGTCAAACATGGAGGTGTGCATGTGATCAAAAGCACCTAATTTGTGTGGTAGTGGGGCCAAAAAGAGAGAAAGATCTCGATTCGCCCTAGCTAGTGTATATATGCATGATGTGTTCTGATTGGGTGATGAACTAAAGGATACTTGGGCGCGCCGGAGATGGGGATTTGTAAAGAAACCATGCGTGGTGACATGCACTCATGCGTGGAGATACCATATATATCATGCATTTAAATGAACCATATGCATGTGCAGATTTTTTTCCTTTCCAAACAAAGATCTTGTTTGGGACTTGCTGGGAGGCCCACGCCGCAGCATGGAGCTTTTGTGGAGTTACTACTAGTGCATTTGAAGGAATAATATATATAGTACGAATACGGAATACGATTCTTCATTCATCATCAGCAAACTAAACGTAGAGATATACCACCCATCAACGTCGGCATAAAACAGACTAAATTTACATGTCGATTTATATGCAGATTCTGTCTCTTGTAGCACCCACTGAGACAAGAGGTATAGATCCTAAAGTTCCATTGGAGCGTGTACTACACATGAACTACTTGCAATTGAGCTCCATGCACCATCGTCCATCAGCGGCCGGTAACATTATTAGAGTACTGCACCACACCTCACGTCAAATGTCCTTTCCAAATCCAACAAGCCTATCAATTCCTGACCCCAATTGGGGACCAAATAGAGGACACATATAACAGGAGAACTGAGTTGACAAGCCATTGGTTAGGCAGGTACGTACCTAGTGGCAGCTAGCTAGATCCCCTCCCATCTATTCTTGCCGGAAAGGACTCTTCCTTAAAGATGCTGTGCGCAATAATCTGACGGTTCCAAGGGATGAAACAATGCACTTTATAAAGTACACGCACAGCCCACTTGCATTGTTAGAAATCTCTCATAGAAAGAAGAAGCACACTTCAGGCCTCTGGCAACGAATTTCTGCATGAGCAGCTGATGTGCGCCTGTGTGTTTGTGAAATGCATGGATGATTCTTAACCCAAGGACGACCATGCAGATCGATTGATTCTTTAGTACCCCCCATGTCTTGCACTGATGAGAGGATTGTAAAGCACGAATTTTCTGATGTTCTGTTCGTTTTCAGTCTAAAAAAGATACTGGCCGTCCAGACATGTTCACTGCAAAAATACTGAAAGTAGACAGTCTACTGGCTAATAATGTTCTGAGAACTGATATTCGATTATGTAGCCATTATTAGGGTGGTCTATATATCTTCTTGAATTATTTATGATTAAGTGAATGGAAATATAGCATAGTTCAGATTAATTACACTATATAGCATAGCTCAGATTTATAGAACCATAATCAAGGAGTGATATGATATGGAGAAAAAGTGTTGATACTTTTTTGGGTATATATAGTATTTATTATTCCTTACTGTATGGTCTATAGATGCAATGATGAATAAGACAGAATTGAAAGTTGTTAGGATTGTGCTGTTGGGCCCTTGAAACATTAGGTTAATTTAGCCTTCATGCATGAGACAATAATATTTTTTTACAGGAAATGCTATTATATATGTCATGGATCAAAGATAGGATATGTGTGCTTAAAAAATACTAGTGGAGATCTTCCTTTTGGCAATTAACCAGATGATAGGGTGACGGTATATCGATATCTAGTGGGCAATATATAATTGTGCGAAAAAAGAACTGCATGCACATGCTGCCCTGTTATTCCACTTTCATGCAACCTTGAAAAGTCAAAACGATAAGTAATTTGGGACGAAGGGGTAGAAATTAATCTAAACCACCGCTCTTATTTTTCTAAATCTGGGCCACATATATACATTCCAAAAATCTTGGAACGGGAGCAATTAGTACACATATTCCAATATTGTAGTATATATTAGGTCACCTGCAGGTAATACATAATAAAAATTTCAACGCTACAAATACATTAAATTTACAAGGCCACGCACTTTTGATATGATCCACGCATATAGTAGGAGACAAACTCACAACCGATCGTTGAAATGATGAAAAGTTGAAAGTCCATATCAATCCAACAGAAATGCCAACAAAAGATATCCACGCCTTTCCAAATCACCCAATCATATAATCTAGTCATCTCCCATTAGCTTTTCGTACTTTCATGAATGCATTATTCGTCCTACATACTACTAGCTAGAGATTTTGTTCCTTTTTTTGCCGTAGCAATTCAAACATTGGGGTAAAAAGGCACACGCCGCGCTTGCTGTCAAAATCAGCATAAACTCAATTTGCAAATGCAAGTGTAGTAGTAGCAATCATTTATTAACTGCAAAGCTCCGGTCCAAAAGAAAGAGCCTTTTCAAGGGAGGTACATGTACGTGGCGCGTTGTCAAGAGGTAGACGAATAAAATAGAAGAGGGGATTGATTTGCCCTAACACTCCCTCTTAACTTTTGGCGCTTAGCGGCCCATGGCGTACGTACAGTAGCTTATTAGGAACCATGATCTGCAAAAAAGCAAGTGAGATCGTGACCGGCCGACTCTACACTACTAGATAGTATATATAATAATGCTTGGAGATCTCGGTGCATGGGCGACAAAAGGTCTAGTAAGCATGCATGCATGTTCGTTTTATTTGTGCCTAACTCCTATGGTTTGCGTCTGCATGAAGATGTGCTCGCCTGGGCTCCAGAATTGAAAGGTTTTTTCACAGTAAGATCATGCTACCGTCTGCTAAAGAATGAAGGAGATCAGAAGGAGGTCTGTTCTGCTAGCGAGACTGCGAATTCAGATGGTGAACGATGGTGGAAGCGGTTGTGGAATTTGAAAGTGCCTCCTAAGGTTCGCATATTCTGGTGGCGGGCCATGAACAATTTTCTACCGGCCAAAGCTGAACTAAAACGACGTCATGTTGCAAGAGAAGATCACTGTGAAGCATATGGCCGACGGGGAGAAACTCTGTATCATGTGGCTTTTGAGTGCACCTTTGCTATACGTTTTTGGGAAGCAGCTTTGGACATGACAGGGTGCAAAATACCAAGGTTCCATCCAGCTACATGGACACGTGATCTGCTATCAGGAGAGATGTGTTCAGATAAGGATGGTGCCTTCATTATTTGTGGGATTTGGTCTCTGTGGAATGGTCGTAATGCACGAAGGCACGGCAGAGACAAATGGAGTGCAAAGAATGCAGTCAAGCATATTGCTGCAATGGTGGAAGAGTTGTTGTGTTTGGAGCTTCCTGTCCAAATTAAGCCTGTAAGGGCTAAGCAGACATGGCAAAAACCTGGCCCAGGATGGTGGAAGGTGAACACTGATGCTTCGTTCCAAGCCTCTTCATCTTCGGGAGCAGGAGGGGCTGTGATCCGGGGCGATGATGGACTACTGCTTGCAGCAAGATCATTGCAGTATAGCTGTTTGGGTAGTGTCTTCACTGCAGAAGCCTTAGCGGCTAGAGATGGTTTGCTCCTGGCAGCGGAGTTGGCAGTCGAGAAAATTGTCCTGGAGGTTGATAACTTGCCGCTCTTTAATTTTCTACGATCTGATGAAGAGGAACGCAATGAAGTTGCTGGTCTCTGTCAAGAAATTCGGGAACTTAGCAGGCTTTTTAGGGGTTTTAATTTATCCTTTGTAAACCGGGAGGGGAACAAGGCTGCGCATTTGTGTGCAAGTCTTACGTCATCAGGGAACCCGGTCACGTCGTGGTTAAACGTTTTTCCTGCCTCTTTAGTTCAGGTAGCTGAAAGCCTGTATCTGCTTAATGAAAGTTTCCAAATTGTCTCAAAAAAAAAACTCCTAGGGTTTGACTTGGATGGCCGCAGGTTTATTACTTCGTAATATATATAGTATCCTACGTTCGTTGTTGTCACGCACGTTGATTTGTTGGTTTCCTAGGGAAGCAGTGTAAGTTGACTGTTGTTTTCCCCTTGTTTTTTCATGTTTGAAAAATGGGACACAGTGTGTGTTAGTTTGGCAATTAATGTAACTACTAGTACTCTCCATGGTGGTTTTGTCTCTACTCCACCTGTTTTTCGAGGATTATCTGTCTCTAAGTACAGCACATGTTGTTTGTGTTGGTAGTACAAAGCACTTCTCCTTGGTGAATCTGGCAGGCACTTAATAAATGAGGCACTTTGTTCTAGGGGGCCATAATTAATGTGGCAGTTAAAGCCGTTGCGCTGCACGGCCACGGCCCGGCCGCGCGGTTGGTCTCTGTGGGCAGCATCAGATAGCAGATCAGAGACAGAGCAGAGCGCGGCCGGCAGAGCCAATACAGCGGCGGCGGGCAGCCTTTGCCTGGGTCTGTTTCACTTCCGCCTGGCTCTGGAGCGAGCTAGGCAGCAGCCGGCAGCGCCACAACAAACCAAACGCGTGATGGCAACGCTGCTCGTGCTTTCCGCCGCCCAACGAGCGGCCGCGCGCGCGCGCGCACTCGCTCGGGCCCCCCCGCGCCACCGGCCGCCACCGCGCGCCCGAGAAAGAACTCGCGTCACGCCGGCATGGGCGTCCAATTCCAACGTGCCGCCGCTCTCTCCCCGCCCTACTTCTCGGGTCGTGGTCGGGGTCTCCGCCTGCGCCGCCGCGCATGAGTGTACTACGCCGCTTCACGTGCCCCGCCCGCGCCCGGCCGTGCGACGTGCGCGCGTCTCGCCCCGGCCGGCCGCTCGCCACGCCCACTGCACTACTCCGACCCGGCCGGCCTTGCGGTATGGGCGTTCGGCCCGGCCGCAGCCCGCCGGCCGGCCGGCCGGGGGTTAGAGGCAGGTGTGGTGATGATTGATGAATATGCATGCATGCGATGCGAGCCATCGATCTTGTCTCGTTTGCTTTATTTCCTCCAGCACTACTAGCAATTCGATCTCTTCCAGGGAACGAAGATACCTTCTCTTACTGAACTGTGCAGGGGACTTCGGGATACCAGAAGTGAGTGATCTCGATCGATCTTTACACTGCCACACCGGTAGTAGTAATCTATAGGACGATTTCGCTTGATACTGTGTGCTCCGATCCGCTCCCTGCGGGCAGCAGAGACCAAAGCTAGCTAGCTGCTTGTGCTTGCTGATTCCAAACCGGCAGCTTAGCTTTACGGGACAGCTCCACTGCACTAACAAAAATCTAAAATACGGCCGGGTCGATCGGGCCGGGGGTGCCGAGACTTTGCCCGGCTGCCGTGTACGGCTTCATCAGACATCTCTCACATGCTATTGCCGACCGCATACACAGAATGTTTCCCCTTGGACATATACACAGGGACAAGAATATTCTGTCGAGCCTCTCTCAAGTCAATAAGCTGCCTGCTAGCGAGTAGCTATGAGAGCTGCAATAATCCCTGGCCCTGCAACTTGCATTGCAAAGGCGTTTCGGGATCCCTAAACAACGGTGCACTAGCTTGTCGATCATCCAAGTGGTGGCCGGCCAGTCATCTCGATCTGCTCGCCGCGCCAAGTCGCCAAGGTCGTAGGTCTCCGATCCTCGTCGCGCGCGGCGCCCTTGGCATTGGCAAGTAGAATACGTGCAGCTCGTTTCTGAGTGAGAGATGGTACGTGTGCTGATGCCTGATGCCAAAGCTACCTTTTCCCCGATGGGGAGAGGATCGACGAGACAGATCGATGGAGACAGTATGCACGTCCTAGAAGTAAGGCTTAGCTAAAGGGATCGGAATCGGAACGGGGGCGCGGCACATTGTGTGCACGACTGCTGTGCGCACGTCCCTCTCTCAGCCCCCTAGAGGTCGTATACTTCGGTTCAGACAGATGCTAAGGAGTTGTATGTTGCAACTTGCTTCCATGCATGATAAGGAATTAAGGATCTGATGCGCTTAGCTTTTTTTTTTCATCTAAAAAGATTGCAGCAGGCTGCAGGGTCTGCTATCCAGTCGATCTGTAGTATTTTTTTTTGGGTAGCATCTCGTACATGTCATAAGATGACCGCACGTCCAGATCGTATTCATTCGGCGAGTGAAATGGTTCGTTCAGATTGCAATAATGCAGCTGTAGGTATATATATGGCGGTGATAAAGTGAGTACAGTAAGAAATAGGATGTACACGATTTTTTTCCCTGATGAAACAGGGGGAGGGCTGATCAGGGCCGAATCATCAGGCGGCCCCCCTACTACTCACTGCGTCAGTGCGTTGCATGGACAAATCGACACGTACGGTCACACACCTAGTGCAAGAAAGTTGATGCATGCATGCTAAGCTAGGGACATTATATTGCACGTCTACATCCGATGGCCGCTCGATCATTGGTCGCAAAAACCTGGGTGTGCCCATCATCGATCGTTGTACTATGAACGTCACACTTTTATTTTCTGCACGCACGCCCTTCGTGATTCCGCTCTCAAAGAGTCAAAGCTCATAGCCTCATAAGTAGGCCAAATTGCAGGAAAAATAAATACATTCTAGACTTGTTCTACTAACTTGAAGTAACATGCAAGACAGAGCGAGAGGACGTACGTCCAGCCATGACGACCGTCGTAAAAAGATGGACGGATCGGAATGATCATTTGAAGCTCTCTGAGCTCCCACTGCACTGCGAGCTAGAAAGAGTTCTTTACGTACGTGAAAGCACGAGCAAGCGGGCGCACGTTTCATTACCTTTTTCATGCTGCCCTGTGCCCTGCCCTGCACGCTCGCGTCGAGCGGCAGAGAGCCTAGAAAGGCTAGAATCTTGCCTTGCAATTTTGCAACTGCATAGGCGGGCAGGGCCAGAAGCCCAGAAGAAGCGTCGTCCACGGCTGCCGCGAGCTTGTTTTTCCGTGCTCCGCTGCGGCCGCACGCATGATCACGCCATGGCGCGTCTTGCAAGTGCGGCACAACAAGTATACGAATTAACTCGCTCTGCCCATTGCATGCCAAGAAAGAATGTGTTTGTCCTCGAGCAGTATGTATACAGGCTTCTTAGTTTTCACAAGAAAAGTTTTATGTCTCAAGCAGAAAGCCAAGCGCGGGCTTGCCGAAATGGTTACATATGACTTTATTAGCTAGTGTGCCACGTACACTACTCCAAAAGTCAACCGCGACATCGAATAGAAAAGTCAATGGTTACATATGACTTTATTAGCCTTGCCGCACGAGGCCAGTGTCCTTCATTGATTTGGCAGCATCTTCTTTCTGACAGTGTGGAGTATGGAGTGGTGGTTGTAAAGTTTGAGGTTGATTATGTTTGGGTGTTTAGTTATTTTGTGGGAAGTTGAGGGTTTTTTTTAAAGTATAGGGTTTACGTGTGGGTTGTATCGAAGTTTGAGTTTTTTTTTAAAAAAATTATGGGCTGCATTTTTTTCCAAAAGTTTAGAGGTCCTATCACAAGTTTAGATATGAGCGGTACACAGGGGTCAACCCTGGCGGTTTATACGTTCGGTGGAGGGGATCAAGAACTAAGAACGTGATGGTTATGCTAACATAGCACACGAAACTCAAGGGACACGGGGATTTATACTAGTTCAGGTCTCCGGAGAGTGAAACCCTACGTCCAGTTCTTGATTTGCATTGTCGTGCGCAAAGGTGTGGAGGTCCTGAGGGAACGTGAGGTGAGCGACATGGTCGCAGTCGGTCTGCCCTCAGGGGGCGCCCCAGGCCGCCTTATATTGGTTGACAACCTTGGGCCACAAGCTGGATTCCATCTATCCTAGTTGGTTACAATATGGAACGATTATCCGAACTGCCTTAATCCGTTTGGACTATCCTAGTTGGTTACAATATGGAACGCTTATCTGAGCTGCCTTAATCCGTGACTGCCTTGACTTGCACGCCAAGCTGTCTTCTCGTCTTTGAGCCCACATGTCAGGTCGGGCAGGCCTACTGACACGTCAGCGGGTCCTCTGGTGGGTCGGACCCACTTGTCGGGGACGACTATGAACCTGGCCGGTGGGGACTGTCGGGCATACACCCCGGGTACTCATGCAAGGAAGGAAGAACATGGACTTCTACTAGAATTCCCCTGTAATCCTATTAGGACTCGTTCCGTGTAATCCTACTAGGACTCCTGCCTTGTAACCGACTAGGAACCCGCCCCCTGGACTATATAAAGGAGGGTCGGGTACCTAGCCGGGCACCTGATCCAACCCAACACCAAACGCAGGGCGCCATACTTGATCCCCAAATAGGACGTAGGGTTCGCCCTTGGCAGCCCGAACCTTTATAAATCTTGTGTCTCGTGTCCTTGCGCATACCTTCGAGTTCTCGGTCTCCCGATCACGATCCTCACCGCACAATCTACTACCTCGGGTACCCCCTTGGTAGGTTTGCCGCTCTAAAACACCGACACCGGCGCGCCCGGGTAGGGGTGATCATCACCACCGGCGAATTCGAAGGACCCTCGTCAACAAGATCAATCTACTCGTCGACTCGCCGAGATGCATTGAAGCAAGTCGCCTTGCTCTTGTCAAAACGGAATCAATTTTCCTACGCCGCGCGTCCGGGTGCCTCGGCACGTCGCGCGCGCTCGTCACGCGGCTCGTCGCGCCGCTCGTCGTCGACTACTCCGCCTCGCGCGAGCTCGTCGTCGACTACTTCGCCTACGACCCGCATCCGGGTGCCTCGGCACGTCAAGCGGCTCGTCACGCGGCTCGTCGCGCCGCTTGTCGTCGACTACTTTGCCTCGCGCAGCCTCGTCGTCGACTACTTCATCTACGCCGCGCGTCCGGGTGCCTCGGCACGTCGCGCGCCTCGTCACGCGGCTCGTCGCGCCGCTCGTCGTCGACTACTCCGCCTCGCGCGAGCTCGTCGTCAACTACTTCGCCTTCGCCGCGCGTCCGGGGTGCCTCGGCATGTCGCGCGGCTCGTCACGCGGCTCGTCGTGCCTCTCGTCGTCGACTACTCGCCTCGCGCGAGCTCGTCGTCGACTACTTCGCCTACGCCGCGCGTCCGGGTGCCTCGGCACGTCGCGCGGCTCGTCCCGCTGCTCGTCGTCGACTATTTTGCCTCGCGCAGGCCCGTCGTCGACTACTTCGACTACGCCGCGCGTCTAGGTGCCTCGGCATGTCGCGCGGCTCGTCGCGCTGCTCGTCGTCGACTACTTCGCCTCACGCAGGCTTGTCGTCGACTACTTCGCCTCCGCGTGTCCGGGTGCCTCGGCATGTCGCGCGGCTCATCACGCGGCTCGTCCCACGGCTCGTCGTCGACTACTTTGCCTCGCGCAGGCTCGTCGTCGACTACTTCAACTACGCCGCGCGTCCATGTGCCTCGGCATGTCGCGCGGCTCGTCACGCGGCTCGTCGTCGACTACTTTGCCTCGCGCAGGCTCGTCGTCGACTACTTCATCTACACCGCGCGCCCGGTTGCTTCGGCACGTCGCGCGGCTTGTCGCGTGACTCATCATCGACTACTCCGCGTCGCGCGGCTCGTCACACGGCTCGTCGTCGACTACTTCGCCTTCGCCGCGCGTCTGGGTGCCTCGGCACGTCGCGCGGCTCGTCACGCGGCTCGTCGTTGACTACTCCGCCTCGCGCAGGCTCGTCATCGACTACTTCATCTCCGCCGCGCGTCCGGGTGCCTCGGCACGTCTCACGGCTCGTCACGCGGCTCGTCGCGCCGCTCGTCGTCAACTACTCCGCGTCGCGCAGGCTCGTCATCGACTACTCCGTGCGCCGCGACTTCGTCTTGCGACCACACTGGCTCTACTTCAGCCACGCCGTGCATCGCGGCTACTTGTCTCGCGGAAACACTGGCTCTACTTCGAGTACGCCGCGCGCTGCCGCGACGTCGTCTTCCGGTCGCATCGCGTCGACCATTCATCTCGACTAGTTTTCCAAAGTAGTCAAGAATAGCGATCCACGCCCCCCAACAACTAGTCGGAATCAACTCGACTAGTCAACTTCGAAGAACAACCGTCACGGCTCCATCACCGACCGCCATGGCTTCATCAACGGTCTTGTCCGTCCAAAGCAACGGCTAAGTCATTTATTTAAATGATTACTGTTTTCTTTTCTTGGCTTGTTCTCCTCATCATGTAGGACTACTTGCCGACTACTCATTTGTGTACGCTTCTCGACGGGTTTTCACGGGAGCTACACTCTGTTGACTACTCTTGGGGTATATCAATCAAGTCACCACAAGTCTACTTCATCAACTCGGGGGCTATCCCTAGGAGGCAGCTTCTAAAGTCCGCTACGCGCGGCAATCTAAAGTCGACTTCTAAAGTCGCATTCTAAAGTCCACTCTGTGCGGCAACTTAAAGTCGACTCCGCTCGTACCTTTTCCAGCTCAAGCAGCATACTACGTGTGTAAGTTTCGATGGAACCTAGCTGTAAGTGGCCCTTGGGTCCTGGTGATGATGGAACCTAGCTGCACGTGGTCTTCACGCTCTGTACCATGGGTCCAAGTACCCTAAGTACTCGCGTTCCGTACCTTGGGTCTGAAATCCATGGCCCAGGTACACAAGTCGACTCCGGTCGCACTTTCAAGTCCATTACAGTGGCAACCGTACCTTGCGTCTGAAATCCATGGCTCAGGTACACAAGTTGACTTCGGTCGCACCTTCAAGCCCGCTCTGCGCGGCAACTGTACCTTGGGTCTGAAATCCATGGCTCGGGTACTTAAGCCCACTCCAGTGGCACAAGTCGACGCTAACGGTCGCACCCAAGCCCACTCCGGTGGCACAAGTCGACGCTAACGGTCGCACACAAGCCCACTCCGGTGGCACAAGTCGACGCTAACGGTCACACACAAGCCCACTCCGGTGGCACAAGTCAACTTCAACAGTCGCAATCTTAAGCCCGCTCCGGCGGCAAAACTATTCGTTTTCTCTGATTTTTCATTCACTTTGGCTTTCCGGAAAGTGCTTTTCACTTTTTCATCTTAAGTCCACCCCGTGTGGCGCAAAGTCGACTTCCAAAGTCGCATGTCAAAGTCCGCTCCGCGTGGCACAAAGTCGACTTCGGTTTTCAAGTCGCATTCTAAAGTCCGCTTTGCCGGCATCGCAAAGTCGACTTTAGTTTTCAAGTCGCATCTCAAAGTCCGCTCCACGCGGCACAAAGTCGACTTCAGTTTTCAAGTCGCATCTCAAAGTCCGCTCCACGCGGCACAAAGTCGACTTCGGTTTTCAAGTCGCATTTAAAGTCCGCTCTACCGGCATCTATAGTCGACTTCGGTCACATTTAAAGTCCGCTCTGACGGCACGACTACTTCTCATGCTCCACGGCTCGACGCCAAACTACTACTCAGAATCTCTCCAGCTCGGGGGCTGCACTCAAATTACTACTCGAGGATAACTCTAGCAAACTTCACTTGCTCTCAAGCTCGAGGGCTCCGCACCAACAACTACTCAACGTGGCTTATATGGCTCTCTTATCTCGAGGGCTACACACTGCAAGAGTACTCGGATGATGACTTTCGCGAACACTGTAGACCCTTGGATTGATTACCTAATCATTTCAAGGCTCGGGGGCTGCTATGCTACACCCATCATTCAAATTTTTCAAGACGAAAGATTCGGAATCAAGATTGACCCTCAGCTAGAGTCTACGACTCAACCTAAGGCTCGGGGGCTACTCCATATGGAGTGCGATTTTGCAACCGCACTTCCATATAATCTCGACTTCAAGACAGATGAGCTGGACCACCTTCCAGCCTCGCGGCATTTCAAGTACTATTGAAGACTTCTCCAAGAGGACGCTCAAGAACTACTCGAAGAGGCTTCAAGACTACTCGAACTGCTACTCTCGACTCCAACGTGCTCGGGGGCTTGTCGGGCATACACCCTGGGTACTCATGCAAGGAAGGAAGAAGACGGACTCCTACTAGAATTCCCTTGTAATCCTATTAGGACTCATTCCGTGTAATCCTACTAGGACTCCTGCCTTGTAACCGACCAGGAACCCGCCCCCTGGACTATATAAAGGAGGGTCGGGTACCTAGCCGGGCATCTGATCCAACCCAACACCAAGTGCAGGGCGCCATACTTGATCCCCAAACAGGACGTAGGGTTCGCCACCTTGGCAGCCCGAACCAGTATAAATCTTGTGTCCTGTGTCCTTGCGCATACCTTCGAGTTCTTGGTCTCCCAATCACGATCCTCACTGCACAATCTACTACCTCGGGTACCCCCTTGGTAGGTTTGCCGGTCTAAAACACCGACAATGGGGTTCTCGCGTGGATTGTTACGAAATTCGAGGTCCTTTTTGGGAAATCATGGAGTGCAAACATATTTTTCCAAAAGTTTAGGTTCATATGTAACATCATGGACTGAAAATATATTTTCCTGAAATTTTGGGGGATGATATGTAAAAATTTGTGGGCCGTGGTCATGATTTTTTTTCAAGTGCAAGGGTTTTTTTGCATAACGATTGTTACTTGACCATTATGGGTTGTCCATGCAGCCGATCCAATGGTTGGGAGAGGCCAGCGATTATATTTGGGTGTTCGGTTAATTTGTGGGAAATTGAAGGCTTTTTTAAAGTCTGGGGTCTGTGGGTGGGTTGCATCGAAGTTTGAGACTTTTTAAAAAAAATATGGGCTGCAATTTTTTATTTCAAATATTTACGGGCTCATACGTAAACATTCATAGATAGTTTGATTTTCGGGTGGATTATTACAATGTTCGAGGTCTTTTTTGGAAAATTATGGACCGTAAACATATTTTACCGAAAGTTTAGGGGTTCATATGTAAAATCATGGATTATAAACATATTTTCTGAAAGTTTAGGGGTTCACATGTAAAAATCCATGAAGCTCGGCCATGATATTTGCTAAATGGAAGGGCTTTTCTGCAAAATGACCATTACTCGGACCATCCTCGTGCCTGATCCAATGACCGGGAATTGCTTGCGACGTGGCTAGCTTCGTTTGTCTCCTTATTAGCCAAAAATACTAATAAGAGATTCCCTAGTTCAGATGCCTTTCCGAGGGGGTGTGCTGTTGGATGCAGATTGCATTAGGGCTATCCCTAAATCTATATGTGTCGATCGACGAACACGATGGAAATATAGCCACAAAACACCAAAAATTCTTCAGTACAAATGAAACCACATTCCCGTGAAAACTCTTTAAAAAATCATACTTACAAATATAATAAAAACTTGAAGTGACGCATATCCACAGTGCATTCATAGACATACTTTGTGGCAAAAGATGGGATGCAAAACTATTTTGCAAAAATTCATACAAAAATGACAAATTTCAAGTGCATATGCACTAGAAAATCAAATTCAGGGATTTTGTCTTTTTAGTGCTAAGGCACATGGAATTTGTCATTTTCAATTGAAATTTTCTATTTTGATTTTGCAACCCTTTTTTTGCCACAAAGTACATGTATGGATGCATTTTGGGTGCTTACAAATATGATTTTTGAAGTAGTTTTCACATTTCCACCAAGATGGAGATTTGATTTGAATATTTTCCCACAAAATGCAGGATTTAAAAGGGTAATAGAGTAGAAAGGGCAAAGCAAAAATCTAAACACCTTTTCAGCACAACGCTTGGTCGTCATCTGGACAAAGTAAGAATGCTGCATTCAAAAGCTCACTTGTTTACACGCAATTGCTGAAAAAATTTGGTTTCTATCTTTGTTTCCATTTTTATCACAATTACTTATTAGGTCCAGAGGATCATTGACACAAAGTATCATTTATCTTTAGTGATGAAAGGGTACCTTATGTTGCAAAACAATTAAAGTTTCCATCCTAATATGGTATCTCCAATAAAAAAATACTTTTTCAAAAGCTATATCATCTGATAAGTGTTGTATCTATCTTTGTCCATAAACAATAAATTTTCTTCGCTATTGCAAACCGACTAAGAGGCTTTGCAAGAAATCGCGACACTTGTCCAGGCTGTTGTAACTCGTATACACTTTACACCCACCGCCTCTCTGACAAAATCACTCTAGCACGTCTGGTATACTTTACGTGCAACCTGTTGGCACATAGGATGAATATGTAGAGTATATTGCTTGTCATTACACGATGATTTCAACACTTGTACAATCATTCGTGAATCGCAGTATACTAAAAACAAAATAAAAGGGATAATCCATCTCCAATTTGTAATACATTTTCCTAATCACCCACGTGTGAAGCAACAAATGTAGAATTCTCCTGCCTGCAGGTGGGCCACCCTCCCCTACCTATATATATACCCCTGGTCACACTGTCCCCGGAGATCCCAATCCATCCTGCTCTCGCAACATCCCTCCTCCCTCTGTAGAGAACATCTCCTTTTTTGGCAACAATAATCGCAGTCTCGCGGCTGCTAGCATTCGATCCTGCCTGCACTGAGCCATGACGAAGCACACTGGGTCCTCCATCGATGAGGCAGTCACCGCTGTTGCAGCGTCGGCACCGGTAGGCTTGCATTGCTCACCGTTCCCACTATCCAATGGCACCTCCCACGACTGCAAGAAGCTCACCACCGTGCACGTGCACTGCACCGCTGATGGTGGAGGCTCCTGGTTTGAGTCCATGAAGGCATCCTCACCACGCCATGTCGCCGTTGCTGACGCTGATGCCGAGCACAACAACTGGATGGTACTACTTTTACATGGCCCCCACCAGCTACCCACATCTTCTCCTTTTTCCATGGTGAGATTGATCAATTCATGACTCACTTTTTTACAGTTCCATCATTAGGAGAAGCACCCATCCGCGACGATGGGGAAGCATGTCGTGATGTTCCTGGACTATGACGACACCCTGTCACAGATCGTTGATGATCCTGACTGTGCCATCATGTCTGAGGAGGTTAGAAAATTCCTCACCCAATTTCTTCTAGATGCAATAGATTCCTTTTATTAAGTTCCTCTCCTATTAAAAACAAAGTATCCTCTAATCCCTCTCGACTTTAATTGTGCTCAATCTAATGATTGTCGCTATAAATTTTCTTCCGTTTTTCTCCTCAGATGAGAGAAGCCATAAGGCGTGTCGCCGAGCACTTCCCCACAACGATTGTGAGCGGGCGGTGTAGGGATAAGGTTCATTCCACGTCCATAACTCCTCTTTGTTCAATTTCATTGTAGCATGTTGCCATTGCATCTTTGTGTGTTCCATTTTTTCACTCACACAGTAAAAAAAGAGAGAGATTTTGTTCTCTTGTGAGGCGCCTTTCGAGCTTTCTACCATGCTAGTACCCTTACTCCCACACGGCTACCACCTAAATTGTAAATCGAATCTCCCAAATTTCCTTTTGTGTTGATACACTCCCTGGATTTCATCTAAGCGTGTTGCATGCCTGTGACCATCCACATGCATGTATGACGTTGCACCTGTGATGAACCGAGATGCGTAGGATAGCCCGTTGCCTGGAAACAACAAGTGTTTCCCGTTGTGCTTCCATTTGTGAATGAGGTCGGTGGTCGGCAAACTTGCTGAGACTAAGGAGAGAGCATGAGGCGGAAATGGCATGTGGAGGGCACTTCTTCCTTCCCTTGCATTTTTACCGTTATTTATTGGTGTTGTTGTTTTTCACTCCTCTTCCGATCCACTGATACCGCTTTTCTGGCCTTCATGTAGTTTACCTTTCCTCTCAATGTGCCATGGCATTGGTGCTGCTCATGTGCTTGGTGCAATGTATAGGTGTTCAACTTTGTGAAGCTAACTGAGTTGTACTACGCCGTGAGCCATGGCGTGGACATTGAGGGTCCCGCCAAGCAGTGCAACAAGCATGTCCAAGTAAATGTTAGTTGCCCATAGTCTCAATCTCCCTAACGCCCCTCCCATGGAAAAACAACTATGCGTCCCTAACTGTGGTTCTATCTCTTTGTGCACGCGGAAGAAACCGTTCATTACCAAGCAGGGAGTGAATTTCTCCCGATCATTGAAGAGGTAACGTTAGCCAGTGACCACTCAAACATCATACTCTTCTTCCTCCAGGCACACATGTTTCTTGCTCACCGATCTTTGTAGTATTGCGGCCAGCCAGCCACCGCGGCTAGCCGGCAACCGGCGATGGAGCATCGCAACAAGATCTTTGTGTAGCTTCCAGCCAAACCTGATGTCATGCATATACGTGGCGCAATTGTTCGCAGGCGTACTGCGCACTAACGGACAAGATGGAGTCCATCGCCAGCGCCAAAGTGGAGCACAAGTACTACCTCTCTGTGCACTTTCATTGTGTGCAAGAGGAGGTGATTGAGCGAGGATCATTGTCCACTACCGATCATATGAATTTACCACATCAAATTGAAGTGCATGAGCAATTGGTCTTAATTGCTTCATGTTGCATTGACTGGTCCTGGCAGGAATGGAATGTCGTGGAAGAGGAAGTCAGGTTGGTGCTCAAGGAGTACCTGGATCTCACGCTCACTCATGGCAGAAAGGTGAGGATTTCCCATCATATCAGAAATTTATAGATTTATATATCTTTTGGAATGCTGTCACATTTAAACAACCAAAATTATGTTTGTACTACCACACGTAGAAGTAGTAATGCACTTGTCGTGAATAATTACCTTATCGTGCATGTCGTACATAGTTACCTTGTCCAGTGCATCCACAAGAAGGGCAATGACTGTAATCCGCTTGCACTGGGTATGCATCATGTAGGTCCTGGAGATTTGCCCGTCCATCAAATGGGACAAGGGCAAGGTGTTGGGGGGATTCGGAATCAAGCCTTTCGCACGGCAAAACATAAGATTGTTTCAGTTGTGCAAGATTGATGAGAAAGGCTCGGCGGCGAAACCCCACATGCCCTTAAGTCCTTTTTCATGTTTCAGAACCCATCTTTTGACCAGTACCCTTCGTTGCCAGTAGAACAATCAAATAAGTCCAAAGGTTCAAGGTTTCTGGGTCATGGTCGGATGGGCTGTTTTTCGTCACGACGAAGCCCCATAGGCGAATCTTACTTACCCAGCCAGTCACAGCTTGGGTTTCGCTTAGGGGGTTTTGTCACTCCTAACGTCTAACGCACTCAAGTTTGGTTTTGGTATGCATTTCAGGTAACAAGAATGTGCCAGGCAAAAGGGGGGTTTCCAAAAGATTGAAGGTCTTCTCCCGACAAGCGCACGTGATGGCAACAAGAAAGGCGCCACGATTTGCGGCGTGACGTCACGGAGCGTCGATTACGCGAAGACCTAACTGGAGACTTCTCAAAAATAGCCTAGCACATTTTGTTTTGATCCGTTTTACACGAGGGCATTTTCGGAATGTAAAAAGTCCGCACGATTCCCTATAAAAGGAGACGGACCGACACTTGTAAAGGGGATCGCCTTTTGAGAAATTCACTATTGAGAAAGAGTTTTTGTGTCTGAGTTTTGGTTTTGATTCTTGAGCTTTTAGTTTCCTTTCATTGTTTGTGAAAGGTAGCCCCGCTACCCCACAACAATTGGCGCCCACCATTTGTGCTTGGCTCGAGTAACAAACCCAGAATGTCCACAAGAAAAAAAGAGAACTACCGCTAATTCCACTAGGGGGGCTTCGTCATCCCTCGATCAGGAGTTGAACCCATCCACCTTGCTCACCCAGGGAGAGGAGCTCCCGGAGTCTGGTGCTCCGACGGCCAAGGCTGCGTACGAGGCTGAGTTGGCCAAATTGCGCAAGGAGGCTGGAGAACTAGCCAAGGCCAGAAAGAGGTTGCTGGCGGTGCAGCACGAGGCTGAGGCAGCCAAAAAAATTCAGAAACAAAAGGCGGAGATTGCTACATTGCAAGAGGAGTTGCGTGCCATAAAAGCAAAACAATCTCTGAGTTTCAATCAACCCTCACCCGAATACACTGTTCTCAATCAGTCCAATTTCACTGAGCGAAATAAGTTTTTCACCCAACCTCCTCCGCACACCACCTTCATCCGTAACCCCTTCTTAAACCCTTTCGAGTCTGGCCCTTCGCACCACAACATCCACACCATACGCACGAGATCTTGAGATCCCAAGTATCCCTTGTCTCAAGAAATTCAGATCACCCCATGGCCACAAACATACAGGTCAGTTCCACTCCCTAGATTCTCGGGTTAATCCGATCCTAGACAATTGCTAATGAGCTACGAAGCCGCCATTCTTTCAGCTGGCAGAGATGATTCCGTTCTGGTAAAGTCCTTCATCATCGCTGCTGATGAAGCGACAGCGCAGTGGTATTCACTCTTGAGTCCCGGTGTGATTCACGAATGGGACGATATGAAGTAGCGGATTCTCTCCAATTTCTAGGGTTTTCAGCATTTGGAACTTATAGAGAGCGACCTTTTCTTATGTAAGCAGAAGGACAAGGAACCTCTCCAAAACTATTTTAGGAGATTCATTCACCTCAGGTCCCAAGCACCAAATGTGTTGGACGTTGTCGCCATCAACGCCACAATTGTGGGCTTGAGAGCTGGCCAGTTTCGTTCGCACCTCATGCGCGAAAGGCCCAAGCCAATCCAGCGCCTGTATGAAGAGTTCGAGAAGTAATGTCGCTCAGACAATGACTTCAGGATGTGTATGGAAGAGCAGTCGCAACAAAAGAAGTCCGCAAAAGCTAACCAATCTAGCAAAAGAGAGTGGTCTAACCCGAGAAACGCCTCGCACGCCAACCCTCGGAATGTTTTCGGCCTCGATAGTGAAAATGCCCAGGAAAATCCTAATTCGCAACTGACTCCCAAAGCCTAGTCTCTAGCCCGCCTAGTCCACCACACTGAAATCAAGGGGGAGGCCACAGAGGCGGAAGGGGCGGCGACAGAGGCGGTGGTCGCGGCAGGGGCCGAGGCCATCACGAGAAAAGAAAATAGTATTGCATCTTCCACAGGGAGAACGACGATCATAGTTCAAATTACTTCCCAGACAAGAAGAGATTCGAGGCCATTCTAGAGGGAGGAAGGAAAAGGAGAGGGCCAGCACCGTAAATCATTCCGCTCCAGCTTGGCAAAACCCTAACTTTGGGAGAAATTCTTTCGCTAACCCTTTCCAGCCGCCTCAATTCCAACCACCCGTCCAAACTATACTCAACCTCCACCTTGCAAATCCCAAACTTTCCAAGCTCCGAACATTGAGCGCAGACCCATTGAGCAACACCCCATCCCCGCCTCCTCCTTTCAAAGGCCAACAACTCCACCAATGCCAGTGAAGCTAGAGGGTCAAAACGATCCCCTGCCTTCCGTCGGAACCATAATGCCAATCTTAGGGGGCTCCGCGTTGGAGTTCGAAACCAAGAAGGAACGAAAGCACTATTTTCGTGAAGTGCAAACATTTGTGTGGAAGGGAGAGTTGAAAAGACGAGATGGTCTCACATCCCAATCACCTTTCAGAAGAAGATGTAAGTTTGCAAGGTTTTCCCCATAATGATGCCCTAGTGATAGAATCAAACATTGCAAGCTGGACTTTGGGGAAGCTTTTGGTTGACAATGGTTCGTCAGCTGATATCATTTTCGCCGATGCTTTCGACGAGATGGGGTTGAGCAAAGATTTGTTGCAACCTACAGACACACCCTTGTACGGATTCGGAGGGCGAGTCATCCACGCGCTTGGCAAAGTGGTTCTCCCGGTGTCTTTCAGAACCGTCCAAAATGCCAAAACTGAGTACTTGTCTTTCGATGTGGTGGAGATGTACTACCCTTACAATGGCATCTTGGGCAGGGGATTCCTCAACAAGTTTGAAGCAGTCATTCACCAGGCCTACTTGTGCGTGAAAATTCCAGCGATGCAAGGGGTCATCACAATTTGGGGTCACCAAAACGACGGCCGCAATTTGGAAAGAGGCCGCACCCCAGGGTAGAGAAACGTGCACGCTCTCGACGAGGCAGTCAAGAGGAATGTGGTGGAGAAGCAGCCGAAGGCAGACAGAGAAAAGGTCAACATGCAACCGGACTGTGACACCAAGAGGGTCTTACTGGACGCAATGGTTCTGGATCAGACAGTCGTCATCGGGTCGGACCTTTCACCTGACGAGGAGGGGAGCCTAGTTCAGTTTCTCCAGAAGAACAAAGACGTGTTTGCCTGGTCTGCCAAGGATCTCACAGGTGTGGATCGAAGTTTCATCGAGCTCCGATTGAATATCGACCCTTCGATCAAGCTGCGAAGGCAAAAGCTAAAAAAGATGTCTGATGACAAAGTGGTAGCAGTCAAGTCTGAGGTTCAGAGGTTGCTTGATGCCACTGTCATCTGCGAAGTCATGTATCCCAAGTGGCTGGCCAACACGGTGCCTGTTGAGAAGAAGAACGGGAAGTGGAGGATGTGCATTGATTTCACAGACCTCAACAAGGCTACACCGAAAGATAACTACCCATTACCAAGGATGGATCAAGTCGTTGACTCTGCGGCCAACGCGGCGGTTATGTCTCTACTGGATTGTTTTTCCGGTTACCATCAGTGTTGGATGGCGAAGGAGGATGAGGAAAAAATCAGCTTCATCACCCCTTTCGGAACTTTCAGTTTCGTGCGGATGCCGGAGGGTTTGAAAAATGCAGGCCCAACTTTCACAAGAATGACTGGGGCAGTATTCAAGCTGCAGATTGGCAGGAATATCCAGGCTTATGTCGATGACCTCATCGTTAAAAGTGGTGACAGGGCTAGTCACGTGAGCGATTTGGCGGAGACTTTCGCCAACATGAGAAGAGCTGGGTTGAAGCTAAACCCAGAGAAGTGTGTGTTCGGGGTTACGAAAGGAAAGATATTGGGATGCCTGATCTCTGCAAAAAGGATCGAGGCTAATCCAAATAAGATAAGGGCAATCAGAGAAACGGAAGTGCCTAAAACAAAGGAAGACATCTAGAAATTGAATGGCCGAGTAGCAGCTTTGAACAGATTTATCTCCAGATCCGCTGAGCGAAGCCTCCCTTTCTTTAAGGTGCTGAAGGGCAAGGGCAAGATCGAGTGGGGTCCTGAGCAAAGCAAAGCTTTCACTGAACTCAAGGAATACATCGAGAAGATGGCAATACTTTCGCCGCCCACACCATCGGAGCCGCTTTTCTTGTATGTGGCCACCTCCAAGGTTGCGGTCAATGCTGTGCTGGTACAAGAGGTGGATGGTGAAAAAGGAAAGCTTCAAAGGCCTGTCTACTTCATTTCCGAAGCTTTATTAGGATCTAAATTGCTATACTCGGAGCTGGAAAAAATTGCTAATGTGGTGGTCATGGCCATGCGAAAACTCAGGCATTATTTCGAGGCACACAAGGTCACCGTGCTCACTGATTAACCCCTAAATGATTTGTTCATCAACAAGGAGGCTTCATCCAGAATAGCCAAGTGGGCGACTGAGTTATCTGAGCATACAATTGACTTTGGAAAAAGGTCAACAATCAAGTCGCAGGTCTTAGCAGATTTTGTTGTGGATTGGACCTCACCAAGCAATATTGCAGGTGATGAGGAGCTGGTGCCTATCTGGGAAATTAGATGCGATGGAGCTTGGGGGCGCAGAGGCGCCGAGATTGCAGCCATCAGCCCATCATCACTTCACCAGCAGGTGTCAAGCTAAGATATGCCGCAAGGCTAGATTACAAAGACCCATCCGACAGGTGCACCAACAATACCATCGAGTACGAGGCGTTGTTGCTTGGCCTCAGGAAGGTGCGAGCTCTAGGGGCTAGCAATTTTTTGGTCAAGTGCGATGCCAAGGTCATCAAAAATCATGTGGAAAAGGAGAGTGAGGCCAGAGAGCTGGAGTTGATCAAGTATCTCGGGGAAGTGCGAAAGATGGAGAGGCATTTTCGAGGGTTCACCATCGAGCACCTGCCAAGAAAAAGCAATGGCGAGCCCGACGAGCTCGCAAAGAAAGCTGCCAGGAGGGAGGCGATGCCTCCGGATGTATTCTTTGAGATCCTAACCGCTCCTTCCACAAGGCCGGATAAATAGTCGCTCAGCACAGTCAATGCAATTGCCAGCCTGGATTGGAGAGCACCCATCATTGCCTTTCTTTGCGGACATTATGAGCCAGTCGAAACCCATGATTTCAAAAGAATGCAAGCTCGAGCTAGGGGTTACATTCTCAAGGACGACAACTTATTCAAGTTAGGAGTATGCGCACCGCTGTTGAAGTGCATCACTCAAGACCAAGGCATAGAGCTTATGAAGGAAATTCATGGGGGAATGTGTGGATCCCATACAGCAGCGAGAGCTTTAGCTCGAAAGGCTTTCAGGTAAGGTTTCTATTGGCCAATGGCGATAAAAGACGCCGAGTAGATTGTCAAGACTTGCAAAGCTTGTCAGTTCGCAACCAAGCACCAGCGAAGGCCTGGGGCTCCGTCGCAGCTCATCACTCCTACTTGGCCTTTACAACATTGGGGAATGGACATTGTTGGGCCGCTGCCAACGGCTCAAGTCAATTTCATGTTCATTGTGGTTGCGGTTGAATACTTCACCAAGTGGATTGAAGCGAGTCCTCTCGCTACCATCACCTCGGTCACTATCAGAAAATTCTTTTGGCAACAAATCATTTGCAGATTCGGCGTGCCTAGAGAGCTCACTTTAGATAATGGAAAGCAATTCGATTGCCAAGATTTCAGGGGGTACTGTCGCTCAATCAGAATGAAGCTTCGTTTCGCATCCGTGTACCATCCTCAGTCCAACGGGGCAGTAGAAAGAGCCAACAAAGAAATTTTCTCAGCCATAAAGAAGTGCCTTTTTGAGCAGAAGAAGGGAAAATGGGCTGATGAACTATCAAGGGTCATCTGGTCACATAACATTACAGAGTCAAGAACCACTAAGTTTACTCCGTTCAGAGTGTTGTATGGGGCCGAAGCTATGTGCCCTCAAGAGCTTGCCAACGAAAGCGCCAGAGTTTTGGTGGGCAGCTTTCATGAGAATGAGGAAGTTGACAAGGACTTAGTGGAAATCGACAGACTGGATGCAGTCCAGAATCTGCTGAAATACCAAGAAGAAACCAGGAAGTGGAGAGATAAGAAGGTATCCCTCAAGAATATCTAGATGGGGGATTTCGTCTTGAAGAGAAAGAAGAATGATGACGCTGTAGGCAAGTTCCAGTTTGCTTGGGAAGGACCATACGTGGTGTCAAGCAGGTTTCGTGATGGGGCCTTCTGTCTGAAGGATGAGACAGGCGTGGAGTTGCCGGATTCGTGGAATGTGGACAACTTGTGTAAATTTTTCCCGTAGACTATTTCAGTAAGGGTCCGTCGCACGGGGCTATAAGTGTGGAGGACTCGGTTAGATTCACATTTCCTGTTTTTACTTTCATGCAATTTAAATTCAATAACAAGGAGGGTACTCTTTTCCTCACATAGGGAGGACTCCACCCTGGAATGTGAGGTTTTTAACGAGGCAACCTTGATGTAAAACTTCATTTCCTCAATGAATGGAATAATTCCTCCCTACGTTTCGTTGTCGCTTGATTTCGTTCACATAAATTTAAAGTACTATCTTAAGATAGCCCACTCTAAAAAGAGAGTGAATTGAAGTGCTATCTTCGAATAGCCCACTCCGATAGCGAGTGCATTAAAGTGCTACTCAAGGGTAGCCCACCCACAAGTGGTGCAATCAAAATGATTCACAAGAATCAATCTATTAAAGAGTTGCTTTCGTGGCAGCCCGTCTGAAAGGGGCGTGTGAAAGCGATTCAATTGTAATCAACGATCTTTCTCGCACTAGTACTTTCGACAACAGTCTGTCAAAAAACTCGTCGATTTTGATTTAGAACAGTTACGAAAAATTGTCGAACACAATCTTAGTTTTTTTCAAAACCGATAGTGCAAGCAAAGCTTAGCGCCACAGTGTGATGCCTATTCTAAACCAGAGAGGAACTTTTGTTGACAAAAAACAGCTCAAAAGCTGTAAAATTTGACATGGGTGAACAACTCCTAGTCCTGCAATGGGTTTCACGCCTAGGCGTCGCATCACAGGCTAGCATTTTTATGACAAAAAGTTACAATTGGAAAACAAATGAATTCACTTAATCTCTTTATAGAAAGTTTCATAGTCAAGCAGAGTCGAAATTACACGAAATCGGCCGGTACAAGTGAATATCAGTCAGCCTTCATTCTCCCCGTTTCCGAAGGGAGGAAGGTTTTTTTTCAGAAACTTTAAATCGAAAGTGGCAAGAATCTCAGTTTAAAACACACAATTTTCACAAGAAAGGCAACTCTATGCAGCTGCCATCTAAGTACCATCCTCCGCGACTCTTTGCTAAGTCGTATACGAAACAATGATTGGCATCTTCTTCAGCGTGCAACTCCTCTGTCACCAATGAGGCCTCGCAAGCTTTCAGGTCCACTAGGGAAATTTTACTGCTATCGTTCATAGTCATAAAAAAGCAAAGGGGATAGCTATACAACGATTGATAACAACAACAAAACTCCCAAAATTCTTCGAAAGTTTTTTCGGGGTATAAGCGTTGAAAGGCGTTCCAAGATGCCCCGCTGACGCAGGTATTGGCGCGGTTGAAAGTCTTAGGCATCACGTCCAACACCACACCCTCGTCTGGCATTTGGCGAAATAATGTATACAAATTTACAATTCAGTTTTTAAGAACTTGAGTGGCTGCTACGCAAATTCCCTAAAGAATTCGTTTTCATCCTAAACCTCTGTGGTAGGATCAGCGGTAGGATCGCGGGGCAGCTCTTCGTGACGGAGGGGAGCCAGGGCTTCGCCGGTCACAGGATCCACGAGGCCACTTTCGGCGTCAGCTGTCTCACGGACAGGGGCTCCGGGGACTCCTTGGTCATCAGCGCCAGCTCCAGTTTTCGGCGCCCAATCCCTGTAAGGACCGTAGGGTCCGAGAGTCGCGTCGGGTCCATGGGTCGCCCGATGTTCACGAAGCTCCAAGGCTTGTTTCACCTGTCCAAAATAGAACTATGAGAAGGAAGAAAAGGATCAAACATTAGAGTAAAGATCGCTCAACAGAAATAATTGTAGTTGAAGCAAGTCGAAAGGTCTTACCCTGGCTAATCGATCCACAACCTTTTTACGAGAGTGTGCTCGTCCACTTTTGGCCCAAAAGTTGTGAAGGGTGATTTTTGTAATCAGATCAACAGTTTTGCTCGGGCTGGCACATCCTCGGACGAAGGGAATTCAAAGCTCCGGCTTCCGAAAGCTTTAAAATGTTCGCAGCCCTGTTGCTCAAGAAGGTGCAGCAGCATTTCAGAGCAGGTTGCTGCTCCATAGTCTCCAACCTTGCTCATAGTGTCGGGCATAAGCTTAAGTTCGTTGTGCAACCATTCCACAAAGCTTGAGATATTGTCAGCAATCTTAAAATTCTGGGTTTCAGCACCAAATCTCTCAAGGGCAGTCGATATGTCGTGGCCAAATACGCCCCCCATTGATGGCAATAAGCTTCATTATTCTCCAAAGTTTCTTCAAGCTCACCCTTTACCTTCTTCAGTTCTGTAATAAGGTTGGCATTAGCTTCTAGAAGAACTTGTTGGGCATTGTACTGAGTGACCATGTATTTCAACTCAGTACGACACTCTTTGTAGCATTTCAAGCTTGTTTCTAGCTCTCGCTTCAAAGCATCAATAGCAGTTTGTTGTTTCGAGCTTTGGTCCATCAATTGGCGAGATTGCTCTTTCAATTTCTCATTTTCTTCCCTCAGTCGTCAGTTCTCATTTTCCAAAAGTTTTCTTTTTTCAAGGGACGCCTTAGTTTCCTCAGCTGCTTTCTCGAAGCACTTTTGACAAGCGGCGACGCCTTTTGAAAGAAAGGACCGCATCATCTTCATCAATTCCTCTACACTCAAGCCTTCCAAGGATTGATCAAAATCTGAAAACGAAAAATAGCAAGTAGACGCGTCATTTAGTAGTGCAGTTTCATTCAGTTTTCAAAATCAAAACAGCAAGTCAAGATGCTATTAACAAATTAGCTAGTATGATTTTGTACTGGGTTCCAGCAACGTAGAGTCAACACCCACTCCCGACGCCGAAGGGCCAGCCTCAGTATTCAGTGACTCTTTCTATTTACTGATCAAAGTAACCAAAGTTTTGGCCGCTAAAAATAACACAGAACCGAAAGTTGTCAGTAAACAGAAAATAAGTTTCGCAGAGAGAATATGGAAACTCGTCGACAAGTCAGGATGACACACCTGCGTCCTCAAGTTGAAGAACATTGGTTTCTGTAGCAAGCAGTGTTGCGCTTTCTCCGGCAGCTTTTGCAGTCGTTTCATCGATGTCATCCAACACCGGCGGCAGCGGTGAACGAGATGCGTCTACCGTGGGTCTCTCAATCTCCGGAGGATCCAAGTCAATGGGATTTCGGGGCTTCAGACCCGAGCTTTCGCTTGAGCCCATCACAAACTCTTTCTGGCCATCATGGAGTTTCAAAGCAGTGTTTTCTCGATCTTTGGTCGCCAAGGGCGCGTCGTCGTCAATATAGAACAACTCCTCCGTTTCTTCTATGACGTCCACGAGACCAGCGACGCATTCCTTCAGGGTTGAGATGACCATCGCGATTTGTTTCTGTATCATCTCTGCCACGCGTTTGCCCCAGGCGTCGCGCGCCTCCAACTCCTCTCCATCGACCGAAGCGGCAGCTGGCAATTCCTCAACTGTTTTCAGCATTTTCCCTTTCGGAGGATAAAAGGTGGAGGGATAAATCTGAGGCGTCGATAAAATATCATCGTCCTCGTCTGTCTCTGTGACCGGATCAATCCGCGCCCTTTTGCCGGCGGGCTCATCGTCGTCGGGACCTTTTTCTTTAGCGACAACGCGCTTCGCCTCCTCTGAGACACTCGCAATTCTCTTTTTCGAAACCACCTTATTCTCAAGATCAATCGCAGGGGATGGATCATGAATTTTCTTTTTCTCCCTTTCGGCGGCGGCCACCTTTGCCGCCTCGGTCTTGCGCCGAGGCAAATTCTCATTGATCTTCAATAACTTGGAAGATTTTTCAGCAAGCGGAGGCAGGGTAGTTTTCACATCCTCTGCTTTCCGCTTGGCCAAGACATCTTGGGCTTTAGTGCTTTTTGGGGCACCTTCTGTCACTCCAGCCGCCTTGCTCGTCTTGCCTTTCTTTGATGTTTCGGTGGGCTCTGATCCTATGTTGCCCGGTGGCTGCATCTTTTTGCCTGTTGTCGCTGGTTTCGACCGCGGTTGATATGAGATTTTCAGCTCATCGAAGACTCGGTTGACGTGGCCCGGATGTTTCAAGATCTTTTGGGCACATTCCCACTCTCTGTGAGTGTAATTCCCGGTCATCAGAACAACCTTTCTCTCAACTTCTGCAACGATTTCCTCGTCTGTTTGCCCATCAAGACGTTTAGCATTGAACATGGGGCTTCGTACCTTGGGATCCAGCCTAGGCAATAGTTGAGTCTTGAACGCCCAAGAGCCCTAGCGAGGCTGACAGGGCCAAATGTCAGCAGCCACGAATTCCTCCAAGGCATCCCAAGTCGTGATCACATGGGAGGCTTGAAAATAAGCACTAGTGCTAGCGGACGAGCGGCTAGCCTTCGTCAGTTCGGGCGATAAGTGTGATAACCCTCCCAGGAAAAGACCGTACTATTGCATAAACCAATCCACTTTAGTCATTAAGCAATAATAAAGTATCATCCTGTCGTTAGTTGTCGAGTTAACGCCCGGTAAATCACTTGGATATCAACAAAGGATCGACAATATGCATTAAAACTCACGCGAAGGCGAGTCCAGAGTACACTACACTAATTAACAAAAAACTGCCCCTAAGGGGGTTTAAATATTACAAATCATTGTTCATGACAATAACTAAAATTTCAGAGTTTGAAAGCAGCGGAAATAAATAAACTAGCGGCTCGATGAACATCACAGGAGGCCGTCCGTGATGCCATCACTGGTCGTCATCCACCCATTCCAGCTCCCAGCCGAGTGGAATCTCACGAGGCCAAACAACACCTGCAACAACAGTTTTAAAGCAAGGATGAGTATACTAATACTCAGCAAAACTTAACCGTCAGGTGATAACTACATCACCAAACTCTAGACATGAGAGGCTTTTTGGCCGGTGGAGTTCTTTTGCTGAAGAGCAACAAAGAGTATGTCCTTACTTTCAATATTTTAGCACAAATTTTAGTTGATTAACATTTCTAAGTGTGCCAACTAATTCAATCAAAAATTGTACAAACAATTAATTCAAGCAGTAAACTTCACCAAGTTTCATCATTAAGGGATATCATGGCCAATTGATTAAGCAGTCTCGGATAACGGTGAGAGGCCGACAATCGATTGGTTTATAACCTTGCAAGGTGGACCGAAACACACGGATGAATGCATACCCCAAGAAGGTCCAACAAAAACGAAACGGGGTATACACCGACCAGGCGGTTCCCGTCGATCTTCAGCTCGGGATCGGAACCTACATTCCTTGGTACAAGGCTTACTGGCTCGCCCACACACGAACGTCCAGACTCACGCAGGTACCACACTGTTGCAAGCAGGGGGACACATCTCTGTGCCCCAGGTGTAGTAGGGAAAGGTTCCCTTGCCGCGTCAATCGGGTACTAGGCTTACCGGTCCCATTCCCGACAAGTGTTTAGTACGTTCAAAAGCTTAGCCCACGAAAGCCACTGGACCGGAGCCCAAATCCCATGCTCTTACCACACGAGCAATCCATTTATAAAGATCTTATGATTCCAACATAGGATCCTATTCTCGCAAGTGACGAACATCACTCAACTTCTACTAGGTCCTATAGTATAGCAGCTATCAACCTAGCATTCTAGTAAAAGAACATAGGTACCTAGGGATCATGCATCTAGGGTTTCATTCAACTCCTGAAACGTAAATGCACAATCATAGAAACAATGATTGCATAATTTTAAAAACAAGGTTAATGATCCGGGGCTTGCCTTCGCTGGTAAGGTTGGCCTTGGGCCCTTCTGGACTTTGGTCCAGGTCTTGCTCTACAACGACGTGGTGCACGTCTCCGCCAGCTCCTCCGTCTCCTCCTTCCGGCACACACGTACAGCTACCGTTCGGGAGATCTACACGAGGATGCAATGCAAGACTTAAATTCACAATTTTTAATTTAATTATTTACAAACAACATATGACAACCATGAAGAGTATGGTTGGCCATATTTGACTTAACAAACGCATATTTGGTATAATCTTTCTATTTAAGTAATTTCTTATGGTGCTTTATTATTTATTCTTTTTGATAAAGACTGTGTACATATTTTATTTAAATAAAATAATTTAGCTTTAACAAACAACAAGGGGTTGATCTTTATCATTTTAAAAAAGATTTACGTCACACACATAGGGTCTTAATATGTGTAGTGGATGATTTTCTCATTTAATTTAATATTAAGATTTAAAAGGCTTCCATAGCTTTTATTTACAAACAAATTAATAAAATTCAGTGGGATGTGTTATGAAGCATTTCCAAACCTATACAAGCCACTGCACACACATGCACACTTAGGAGAGCTATGAATTTCATGAAACCTACAGAGGACTTGTAAATTTTGAGATACAACAGATCTAGGTTTTCACATTTGTATTTTTCATGCAAAAACTATCAGGAAAAATCATGGTAGTGCTTTGTAAAAGTTGTAGGATATTTCACAACGGATCCAACAAAATTGAGTTTGCATTTATCTGTTTTTTCTACGATTTTCTACGAATTTTCAAAGTTTCAGCAAAAGCACTTTACTATTTGAGATTAGGTTTTACCGGCAGGTCCCTGGAACTTTTGTCTCTATTACAGATAGGCCCCTGCTTCACGAATATCACCCTGGAAAGAAGGAAAGGGACACAATGTAGTCCTTGGGCATGGAGGGCAGCGCGGCTCGCCGGAATTGGGAAGCTCCGGCGGCGCCCTTGGTCAGGGAAGAGGTGGGGGAGGACAAGGAGCTCACCTTCTGTCGGTTTGTGGTCGGAGTTTGGGTCAGGGTGGCTTCGGCGAGCTATCCTTGCGGCCACGACAGGCGCCGACCGCTGGAGCTTCGCTCCGGCGAAGGGGGCGGCACCGGCAGTGCAACCGGCGGCACCAGGAGGTTGTAGGGGGCATGTGGAGTTGTTAGGCGCTTGGTTGGTGGTGGTAAAGTCGGGAGACAGGAGCTCACCGTGGGGCGTCCATGGCGGACCGTGACGTCCAGCCTGCACACGGCACCGCGGGCGGCCCTTATAGCCGGGTGGCTCCTCGGCTGTGCATCGAAGTAAGGGCCCCACATTACTCCGCAGTATGGCGACCTACCTTGGCTTGCGTGCGTGCAGGAGACCGACGACGGGCCGCGGGCAATACTCGGGGCGGTACGGCATGGTACGGGAGAGCGGTACGCATCCCTAGAAGGCCGGCTCGGAGGGGAACCGGCGGCTCTGACCTCGAGGCGGTGTGGGAACGGGCCTGCACAGACACTAAGGCGAGGCACGGTGCCTCGCGCGCGGAGCGCGCGCGGCGAAGCCGGCAGGGCGCCTGGCGCGCCAGCGGCAGTCTAGAGCGTGACAGACCAGTTTTCCAGCCGGTCAACCCTACTTTGACCGTGTGTTTCTCCAAAAATTTGAACTGTGCGACAAAAACGGTAGATACGAAAGTTGTAGATGAGACATCCCTCTACAACCTTTGCAATGGTCGTCCTGTGTTTTTCTCGACGGTTTGAGCAAGAACGCCAAGCAAAGTTCGGGTTTTGCAGAGCGCTGATGAATAGTGAAAAATGCAGTTGACCAAGTTTTTCACCCTTTTCCACTCAAAATTTGAAATACCATCCAACATGAAAGCTGTGTCCCTCGAAAAACTGGACAACTTTTACGTTGGTAGAATTTGAAGTGTTTAGGTGAAATTTGGAGAACGCGGCAAAAGTTCCAGAATGACTAGGAGTGACAAGGGGTTTGACTAGGGTTCTAGCTAGTGTTTGACCAAGCTTTGACCACAAAGGTGTTTTGAATTAATTAAGAGTGTCATTAACACTAAGAAAGGTGATTAAACACCGGAGGTGTTACAATAAGTCAACATCCAGATCAACCATTCGGCTTGCCAAATCATAGGTTGTTACTTCTTCTCATTTCACATTCCTATCACTGGAATGGGAGCATAGAGCCAATAAGATGTCCATCGGTTAGCGCACTTGTTCTTGTATGCAGGGGCTAGTTCCACTGGGGCTTGATCTTTGCGGAGGCGTCACGTCTGAAAGGTGCAACATCCGTACTGAGCCTCTTTTTCTTCGTCCTCAACATTAATCAACCTTTTCGCCCAATGAATTTCAAAATGGCGAACGAAGGTCTCCACATCGTTGTCCCCAACGAAGGTGCGACAGGCCCATAAGAATTTGGTAACTTGAGGAATCGAATTGGGAGTTAGCTGATGAATTTGCACGTTATAAGCAGCCAATATTTCAGCAAACCTCTTGGACACCGGCAGCCGAAGCCCTGCTGTGAAAAAGTCCCGAAACACAACACTTTCATTCTTTCGGGGCTTGTTCAAAACAACCATCCAATCGCAATGCGTCCAGATCGGCTTGAGTCATTAGAGACCGACCCATAAAGCAAGTTTTCTGCTTAACAAGATCTTGGAGATCTGCCTTAACCCCTGTCAAGCTTTCCTCCGACTCCTCCGCACCCGTTGCGTCGCTCCTCTCCCCAATCTCGCCTTCCTCCAGGTTGGTGGCACGCCTTTCAACATCTGTGTCGCTCAGCATTATTTCGACATACCCTCTGCTACCCGAATCACTACTTTCATCGCTACTAGAGGTAGATGAGCTGCTACTACTCTCACGAGAGCTAGCAGACCAATCCAAGCCAGAAATCTTACCAGACTCCGAGCTAGATGATGAAGAGGTAGACGCAACAGCGGCTTCCGCAACCTCTAGTGGAGCAGCCTGGGCTTCGCGATTCGACGAGCCATATGTCTACCAAAACTCAGCCTTAAAGTACATCGCCGCCTCTCGAGAACAAGATGAAAACTAACCTCCCAAGACGGTCGAAGCTCTCGCAAAAGCGGTTAGCAGGGAGAGAAGGCAAGGGAACCAATTGCCAATTCTAAACGAGAGAATAAGGAGCGAAAGTGGCAGCAAACTATCCGCAGCGCCGGCCCCATCTATTTATAGGCGGTAAAACCCAACGATCGAAATTTTTGAACCCAACGATAAAAAATTGAGGGTGTTTTGGTAATTCAAACGGAAGTCTCAGGAACCGACGCCGGGGAAGACGTTTTCTTTCGCCTCGATTCTCGTTCCCCGGGTTTCGCTGGCTCGGGTTTGCATCGAAGCAAGCGCCTCACCATCGAGGGGCTTCTGTTGAGGGATTCGGAATCAAGCCTTTCGCACGCCAAAATGTAAGATTGTTTCAGTTGTGCAAGATTGATGGGAAAGGCTCGACGGCGAAACCCCACGTGCCCTTAAGTCCTTTTTCATGTTTCAGAACCCATCTTTCGACCAGTACCCTTCGTCGCCAGTAGAACAATCAAATAATTCCAAAGGTTCAAGGTTTCCGGGTCACGGTCGGATGGGCTGCTTTTCTTCGCGACGAAGCCCCATAGGCAAATCTTACTTAACCAGCCAGTCACAGCTTGGGTTTCGCTCAGGGGGATTTGTCGCTCCTAACGTCTAATGCACTCAAGTTTGGTTTTGGTATGCATTTCAGGTAACGAGATGTGCCAGGGTTTCCAAAACATTGAAGGTCTTCTCCCGACAAGCGCACGTGATGGCAACAAGAAAGGCGCCGCGATTTGCGGTGTGACGTCACGGAGCGCCGATTACGTGAAGACCTAATTGGAGACTTCCCAAAAATAGCCTAGCACATTCTGTTTTGATCCGTTTTACACGAGGGCATTTTCAGAATGTAAAAAGTCCAGCTTTTCGTCTAAGTTTTGGTTTTGATTCAAGAGCTTTTAGTTTCCTTTCATTGTTTGTGAAAGGTAACCTGCTACCCCACAACACAAAGCACTTGAGTTTCTGCTCAAGTCTCTCGGTGAGTAGAAGCCAACCCAACCCTCTGCACAACAAACAAACTCTCCGCACAAAAAAATGCATGGTGTCAACATGATCACTTCATTGTGTAGCAAATCTAGCTACTATCGATACATGTGCCAAGAATTTTCTAATCTTCTATGTTTTTTGATTGAAGGCTATGCTGGGCGTAGCAACGTCTTCGCCATTTACATTGGAGATGATCGCACTGACCAGGATGCATAAGGTATATACACGTACACTCCACACACTTCTCTTCTTTCATACTGCACTCCATGTAATAGCTGTTGAGCACTGACTATATGAGGTACTCCCTCCGTTTCATAATACTTGTGGTTTTGACTTTTCTAGATACATTCCTACTGCTATGTATCTAGATATACGGATATATTTGGAAGAAGTTAAAATGACAAGTATTATGAAACGGGGGAAGTATGTAGTACCTCGGAAAAAAAAAGGAAGAGGCACGTAGTAATGCTTTGGCCTCTCTTGTTGACATACGTAGGTGCTGCGCGACATGGGGCAGCAGGGCATCGGAATCCTGGTGTCCAAGTTCCCCAAGGAGACGGCGGCATCCTACTCTCTGCGTGACCCTGCTGAGGTGAGCATTCCGCATCTACCAGCACCTTTTGCCCACTGATCCGACAGCGATCGAGCGGCTAACAAATCGAATCCTAGAGAAACTGCTGAGAAGCAGCACTTGTGTGACAGTGACGGTCAGTTATTAGTGCTAGAAGTTTCTTCCATCAACTTGCACTGCTCCAAAAAAAAAGTTATGCTATTGCTTTTGGAGATAAAAAGGAGATCGACCACCAGCGCGAATACTGCATCTACTTTTTCAATTTTCTTCTATGTTTACTCCTGGACACCGTAATTTAACATTGCTTTAACTGACTACTACGTTTGTGTGCTTTGTAGGTCAAGGAGTTCCTTCTCAAGATGGTGAAGGGCAAGGAGGCCGGGCCACAGCCCACAGAGTGGAGAGATGATGAGTGACATAGCGTGTGGAGTAGCAGTCTACCTTGAACTTTGCACGCGTGGCCGATATATGTGGCCATGCGAAGGAGAAACAACCTACTATCTGCTAGGGTCTTGTGTCTCTCTTGGGAGGTTGTTCCTACTATTACTATATATCCTTCCCAGCAAGATCTTGTGTAACTAGCATTATTTGGTCGTACCTGTGACATGACAGCGGAGTACTGCGTCAGTTAATTAGCAGAAGAATAGAAGAAATCTTAACTACTACTTTTCCTCTACATCTGTATTGTCTCGCTCTAGCTTGCTTGCAATCTCTCTCTGTGTCTCCGTACGTGCGTGGGCACACAGATCGCAATTACTTTGGTTGCTGGAAACCGGCCGCAACACAGGCCGGCCGGGCAGCCGGCGGGGCCATCTATCTGTCAAGAAACCGAAATAACACTGTGCACAGTGCATAGCTAGCGCTGGACCATCAGCAGCTAGTTTGTTGTAAATGCAACATGCACCGTAGCCCGTCAGATGCGGAATCAGGGCGTCCGGCCGGTGGATCGCCTCGCACGACCCGATCGAGCCTGAATCTCCAGATGTTGCACGAGCTAATAGGCAGGCAGATTCTCCAATGAAGTTTCCAATTACTTGGCTCGCCGCCGTGCCACCACTTTCTCCTCCCAGCGCGGGGCGCCGCGGGGACGACGCCGTCGGTCGTCTACGGACGGCGCAAGAGGGATTCACATGGCCCTGCAGGTCCGACCAGGCACGGCCATGGCGCAGGAGGCCGGCCGGGGCAAGAAGGGGAGACGACGCGTGATTGAATGCGATGGGAGAACCGACTGGGCAGGGCTCAGCGTGGGCACGGCCGCACGGGCGCACGGCACGGCACCACCGCACCAGCAGGCGTCACGCCAACAGAGCGCGCGGCCCTAGCCAATGTGTACCGGTGCCACCGCTGCGCCGGCCGATCGAGCGCGGATCACCTGCTCTCTGGGCCGCGCAGGCGCAGGCTGCATGCGGATCGGAGCGAGGCCACATGCCGCCCCTGACCAGGCGCTGCCGGCCCTCGCCTCGCCCGCAACGGGCTCCGGCTCCACCCCGCACCCCCCCCCCCCCGCTGCTGCTGAGATCGATGCTGCTCTTGTATCCGTGTGTGTTCGCGAGCTGATGCGCGGCGGCAGCGATTCGGCGTATCAGGCGGAGCTGGAACCGGCCGGCGCGGCCTGCAGCACAGTCCGGTGAGGTGTGACCACAACAGAGTCATGCATCGCTTCCATTCGGCGGCACAGTCTCGCACGCTAGCAGAGCCGCAACGTGCAAACACTGCAAATGGGAGTACGTACGTACACACAGGTATAGTACGTGACAACATGCCTTCTTCAGTAGGAGTAATACACAGCTGTGTATTCTGTGTTTAGGTACGTGTGCCGATACTACTAGCTGGAGCTACAAGGTGAAATATTTTCTTATTTCAAAAAAAGATGAAATATTTACGATTTTTTCATCCAAGCGGACAATATGCATGCCTGCGAATGGGAGGGTTGGATTCTTTTTCCCCCGGTAGACATTAGACGTGTGCATGCTGCCTTGCATTATTGCATACGTACGGGGTCGTTGCGCTGATGCCGGGGAACGAAGCCACTGGAGCAGGAGCATAATATCGGCGCAACATCGCACAAAGCACTTTCAAGGCAGCCTAGCCTGAACTAGAAATGCTTCCTAGCAAATAGTGAAATACTAGCAAATATCACTGCGGCACTACCAGACAAGCGACAGCCGCTCCTACGCTAGCTGCACTACCAGTCGCCCTCTGAAATTAGTAACTTGCAGCTTTTGTACGACAAACACAAACACTCAAGAATGGCTTTCTGCTTGAGACATATATAAAAGTTTATTGTGAGAAGTAATTAAGAAGCTTGCATTGCATGCATATCATCATCATACATACATACATACATACACACTGAATTCTCAACCTGCTGGCTCCTTGCGTGCTGTAGTTCTCTCTCCCTCTCTCTCTCTATAAAAAAACAAAAAGCATACTGACTTCATTGTTGTGACTCCATTATTTGTGGCCCCTTGACTCGATCGATCAACGGAAAGCGCAGGTTCGCCGTCTCATTTCCAAGTGACGGTCATTTCGATTCTTTCTTGGAGTACTCCATGATCAGAGCGAGTTCGTACAAGGCCATGCATGCAGGGCGTGCGTGCACACACAGAGTGTCGGCTACCCGGCCTCTTTCTGGAATGGGGTAAGATTCTTAGACTAGCCTACTCTCTGTGCGCGCATGCAGCAACTTGGAACTTGCGAGAGCGCGTGCGTACGTGCAGGGGGCAACGCCGTGAAAGGTAATAAAACGTGCGCGCAGGCCTGCTCGTGCTTTCACGTAAACAACTGCCAATAGTGGTAGCATCTTGCTTCAAGTTACTAGCTAGCTACAATGCTTTATTTTCCTTCCTGCAATTATACGTGCACATCTAGTGCGTACGTGCAGAAAATAAAATCGTGACGTTGACGTCTTCATATATATACGATCCAAAGACTTGCCCTGCACACAGTTATATCGCAACGGAGAGAGATAAACACGCACGCACGTGACCGGCTCGATCAAACCTTTCTTCACATCCACACACCAAGGATCGATCCATGATTGGCACGTGCACACACAGGAGTAGTATTTTCATGCGACCAATAATGATCATCTAGCTAGTGCTGCACCACTATCCTACCCTATCCTACCCTACGAAAATGCCGATATATATGGAGAACTAACCGCCATATGCATGACATGTGACAAGTTTAATTCTTGCATTACATAGGTGTGTCACTGTACGTGTTGGTGCGTCCATGTACTAACACAGTAGTAGTAGTAGTAGTAGTAGTAGGGGCCCTGGACGACCAAGGAAAGCGAGACGACCAAGGCCAGCAGGAAAGCACCAATAACCGATAACGAGACACGTACTGCATACTGTACAGACCAAGGAAATACTACGGCCGGCTAGCTAGGGTGGCAGTATCTTTCACGATGTACTACATGCATGGAAAGCGACACCCAGCAGAGAGCCAGCAGAGACCCTGCTGCTGATCTGCTGCAATAATTATCTTTTTTCAGATGGAAAAAAAAGGGGCATCATGTCATCATCACGTAGTAGTGCTGGCAACTTCCAACACGTACGCACAGTACTTAGCATCTGTCTCTCAAGTAGTACGATCGACCGCGCGCTAGCGGCGAGACAGGGACGCGAGAGCAGCTGCCGTGCACACAATGTGGTGCCGCCCCCGTTCCGATTCCGATTCCAGATCCCTGATCGAGAAAAGCTTCTAGCTTAGTACGTGCATGCATCATCTCTGTCTCTGCATCTCGTCCGATCCTCTCCTCCCCATTGGATCGGGAAAAAAATCTCACAGGGGGATCGAAGGGGGGAGACGTACTGCAGACAAGGCGCCGGCCACCCAGTACACTCAGTAGTAGTGCTTGTCCCGGCCTGCACGTACGGCATGACTCGTCCAAGTCTCGGAGAAAGCTGCAGTAGCTTTTAGCATCAGCACCGTCTCGCAATCTGAAACGAGCCGCACATATTCCACGGTCTAGTAGGGTTTTTAGCAACCAGGGGAGTACTCTGCATGCCCGCTTGAACATCGTCATGAAACATTGATGTGATGTGACACCGCAAATTTTAAACTCTGAATTTAAACGCCATCATCAGGGACACCCTGGGTTTAATTTCTCGAGGAGTACGTAGGGCGCGGCGCCGGCGACGAGACCTAACAACCTTGGCGAGCAGATCGAGATGACTGGCCGGCCGGCCGGCCACTTGGATACGATGATGGTCGACAAGGGATCCCGAACTGCCTTTGCAAGTTGCAGGGATCGGCATCGGCATTGCATGCAGCTCGTAGCAGGCAGCAGCTTGACTTGATGAGAACCTAAAGAGATCGAATACGGAGTAGTATGCTCTTGTCGTCCCTGCTTAGCTAGGTCCAAGACTCCGGCCGGGCGATTAGCATGCATGTGAGACTGTGAGGAGAGTACTGATGACTGGGGTATACGGAGTATCAGACGAGGAGAATTCGATCTCGGCCCCTAGCTACCCGTAATCTAGTAGTTGTATCATCAGTGGAGCTTCTTGTCCCATTACGATAGCTGTCGGCTTGGAATCAGCATCAAGCACAACAAGCAACCTTTTTGCATTGGTGAGCGAGCACACGTACAGTATCAATAAGCGAAATCGTCCAGACCACTGGCGGCAGTGTAGTAGGGATCTCATCTCACTTTTGGAGTTTTGGTACCCAACAAACCCTGCACAATAATAGTAGGTATCTTGTTTCCGAAAGAATTGCTAGTGCCGGAGGAAAGGAAAATGGTAGGCCAACAGCAACACAGCGCACTCAGTGTCGTCGTCGCTTCCCTCGCTCTCGCGAGATGGACAGGATGGCCTTGCGTGCATTCATCGCAGTACACAATACACATGCGGGCACAGACGATGGACGAGAGCTAGGAATGAAGGCGATCGAGGACAAGGGCTAGCAGCCGCCTAGTAGCCCGATCTCGGTCACGCGGTCGCTCAGGTCCAGCATCTGGTCGGACGATACATGCATGCCCGCCGCAGCGCCGCCCGGGCCACACGCCCATACCGCGAGGCCGGCCGGGTCGCCGGGTCGGTGTGCGCGCTATGGATAGCTAGTTAGAGTCAGCCTCGCCGGCCTAGAGCGCGCGACCAGGACTCGTGGCGTGGGCGCGCGGCGGGGTGCCGGCCGGCGGCCGGTCCAGCGGCCAGCCAGGGCCACGGTCTGGGGGCACGTGAAGGCGTACACGCATGCGCGGCGGCGCAGGCGGCCGGAGATCGATCATCCGAGTGGAGTGGAGAGGGAGAGCGGCGGGCACGTTGGAACTGGACCGCCGCGCATGCATCGGGGACGGGCACGGGCGCCACGGCGCGCCGCGAGGCGTAGGCGCCCATGCGGGCGTGCCTGCCGTCGGCGATTTCCTTGGGCGGTGGCGGTGGCGCGGGGGGGCCCCCTCGGGCGGGCGCGCGCGGCCGTTCGTCGGGCGGCGGAAAGCGAGCGGTGGCTCCGTGCGCGTACTACTCCTACCTGCCTTGTAGCGGGGGCGGGGCCATCGAGGCGGGGGACTGGGAGCGGAGGCCAGATCCTCGTGGGCCCCACCAGCCTGGTTGAAGTGCAGCAAAAGCCAGGCAGCCGCCGCCGTATTGGCTCCTCAGGCCGCCGCGCTCTGCTCTCTGCTGCTGGCCCACACACAGAAGAGTAGACGTGGCCTCCTCCCTCGTCGTGGTGGGGGGCCTCCTGTCTGTCTTGAGTGCTTGACCAAGAGTCCAGTCCAACCACGCGGGGCGTGCAGTGGGTCCACCCGTGCAACGGCTTTAACTGCCACATTTATTATGACCCCCTGACTCATCCGACCTGGTTTAGATTGATTATGCCTGAGCATTTTGAGCCCGGCCCGGCCCGCGCCAGGCCCGCCAACGAATCTTACTGGACGGGCGTGGGCAGAGATCTTAAAGTCCGCGAATTTTTTTTGGCCCGAGCCTGGCACGAAATGCTGTTTTTAGTTGTTTTACAGTATAAAATGCGCGGGCGGGCCCCAAGCCCGGGCCCGGCCCGAGCCCGGCCCGAAAACTGAGGCCCGACGCGTCCAGTGGGATGATCATGTGCAGGATTTTTTCGGCCCGAAATAACAGAAAATTTTTTGAACTCGGCCCGAAAAATGCTCAGGTCTAGTTTAGATGGCGATTTTTTTGCCAAAATTTGCTATTTTTCAACTCTCTTCATCGCATCACATAAAATATACCAAAAGATATATGTTCAGAGCAGTAAATGTAGGTAAAAAATTACTAATCACACAGTTCTGTTGTACATCGCAAGCCGAATCTTTTGAGCCTAATTATCCCATGGTAGGATAATATTATTTACCACAAACAAACGAAACGTGCTACAAGAGTGCTACATGAGTTGGAATAGTTACTTTTGCTAGTTTTTTGCCAACTAAATACAAAAATATTCTGACACATGGAACAAACTGCCACATTTACTTACCTCTTAATGATTGTCTCATGAGAATCGTGTTTCTCTCACAAACACGTTTCTCGGACGACCATCATTTAGGAACAGGGAGCGTAGTCACTAGAAGGAGAGATTTGGCAAAAGTTTGGATCGGGCAAAAGTTAGGGTGCGTTGACATAGCTTTCAAAGCAGATTTTCTGCTGTTAGGAGCTCTGTCAAATGATTTTCTAAAGGTAAACGATTTTATAAAGAAGAGTGTTTTTTCTAATGATTATGTGAAGTGATTCTATGAAGTGACCTAAGAGGCTAGGAGTTGGAAAAGTGGGATCACGTGATTATGTGAAGTCATGCATCCTCCATCTTGATTTCAAGATTTTGTCGTGGATCGGAGAATCAAACAAAATCACTTTTTCAGCCATCGAAATCGAATCACTTCTCTCATAGAATTGGCACCCATAAAAAATCTAAATTAGATGGAGCTCTACCAAACACCTCACATGGAATCTTCAGATGCTAATAAGAAGACTAAATATGAGTTGATTATAAACTAATTCCACTGATAGAGGCTAATTCACTATCAAGCCTAGCAAATTCATTATTAGCATGTGTTTACTATGATATCGCATTGTTAAATCATGGACTAATTAGGCTTAATATATTCTCTTGCAAATTAGTAGCCATTGTCCAACTAGTATATAACTAGCCTATTTTTAATACCCTAATAAGTATCAAATATCTGATGTGATCAGGCTTAAAGTTTAGTCCCTGAAACAAACTCGCCCGAAATGCAGCAGCGCAACAGAATCGTCAAAACAAACAAGGGTAAAAAAATCAGTAGTTAGTTGTTTTTTTTGCAATAAAGTGCTTTGTAGTTCTACTGACACAAATAATAGGTAAATACAAACGTTGATATATGACAATCAAAGTGACAACCTACTTTTTGTTCGAAAACTACAGTATAATGTACTATAGCATTATGGCCAAGTACGTACTCTTCTATACATTCTACTACTAAAGTTGCCAAACTATGCAAGAATGTCTACTCCAATGGTTATTATCTAATAGCTAGCTTATAGAATATTTTTTATATTTTAATAGGAGAGAAAAGTACTAGCTCTTGATCAAGAGAGAGTTTCATCCGTGTGAAGTACTCCCTCGTCCCTAAATAAGTGTCGTTGTTGGTGTATGTGCCACAAGTTTGACTCAGTTTGTAGAAAATACGTACAATATTTGTGTATCCAAATAATTTTGTTAAAAAATTAGGTTAAAATATCTTTCCAATGATACTAATTATGTACCGTAATTATTAATATTTTAAATATAAATTATTCAAAGTTGTTTCTTAGAAAATGTAAACGACACTTATTTAGGAACGGAGGGGTACATGTTAAATGCTAGATCGCTAGAAATATAATCTCTTTCATGCGCGTAGAGTTACGTAATAACTCATACCAATATTATTGGAGAGGCCTGATAGAGTCTAACACTCAATATATGGAGTAGTTAAATTGAAAAAACAGTTGATCTAGCCAGCTGAAGTGTCCCATTTTCAATGGGGAGAAAAGACAAGGGAAACACAACCACCAACAAGTCACACTGTTTCAATCATTCCTTGGGAAACTAACAAAATCAACGTGCTTGTGTAATGACTGCCCTTACACAATAAACATGCTGCCATCCAAGTCAAATAAATAGGGGTCGTTAGAGCACTTTCAATGTTAGAAACTATCATACTAGTTTATATACTTTAGAACTTCGTGTCAAGAAACTAAGAGTATCTTCCATAATGCAATTTTCTATTCTAGTATTTCATGACCCACTTGTCTCTTTCGCAACCAATCTTGATTTGCATTAAGACTTGGTTTCTTATGTTTTTCCTCTCTTTCTTAAATAAATACAACAACACGACATCAGTAAAGGGTTACAAATAATCGACTTCATAGTGAAGTTTGCACAAAATTAACGAATACGCATGCACTACACCTTTTGTCACCCACCCATCCCCCCAATTATATGTAGCGTCGGCCGGTCACGTCTCGGTCTCACTTTCTTTGCAGATCAGGTAGGTAAGTGATGGCATTTTATTAAGAAGGTTCCTATTAAGCTACCCCATTGGCCGCTAAGCACTAAAAGTTAAGAGGGAGTTAGGGCAAATCAATCCAATCTTCTATATTTTATACATTTACCTCTTGACAACGCGCCACGTACGCCACTTTAAAAGGTGGTTAGCTCCATCTTTTGAACCAGCGCTTTTGCTTGCTACACTTGCATTAAAAAATTGCATTACAATTTGAGTTGAGCTTTTGTTCGGCAGGTCTTATGCTGAGTTGTATGATAGATTTATTTTGAGAGAAAAATATTGGGTGCTGATATGTACGACAGATTTATTTTGAGAGAAAAGTATTGCACAAGAAGTAAGATAGTGCACATGCGAACCTTTTATATATCTTTGTGACAGAACCATTATTAAAACTCTAATTAAATGTAATCACTATCATTTAAACACAACTAATGTACTCCCTCCGTACCTGAATATAGCTTCATTGTGACTTTTCAAAGTCAAACTTTTCAACTTTGACCGTGAATAATAAAATAGTCATAAATGCTTTTAACATAAAAATGACATTGGTAGATTTACCATGAAACAAACTATCAAAATATATAATTTTTTCTGTATAAATTAAATGCCAAGCATGTGTAACTCATAAGCTACTCGATGAAATGCCTTAGCTAGGATATGCTTCTTGGAGCTAAGTCATCATGTCCTGTTAGCAGTAGAAGCATGTGTGGACAATTATGGACCCACAGTGAACGACTCAATAAGTTTATTGACCCAGAAATGCATTTCCATAGTTGATGGACCCAAGTGACACATCCATACAAGTTGATACCTCTGGTGCATTCTACTCTAAAAAATAGCTCCACTTATGAAGCACTAGAGAAGGAGAAGCGAGTTTATATGATGCCGGAGTGGGAAAAAATGACTCTTCCCCATTTCAGAAGAAGTCGAAGTCCTACCTAAGAAGGTCTTAATGCATTTGTGGGGTTCAAGATTTATTATGTACTATTTGGAGAACTTATACATAATGGAGTAAAATTTTGAAATATGAATGTTGGTTGCTTTTCCAAGAATTTTAGAATGTGAGAATGTACTTGGAACTATATATGCTAGGGCGTTGAAAGGACAGGAAACATTGCTCGTTTTGTCGTCGTCCACCCCCTGGCCCCCCTAGCTACCTGATATCACTGTCATCCTCTTCGCACTCACACCATCGTGACCTCATCCACCATTTGTTGCACCTCCTGAGCCTCATTGTCATCTGTCATATGGCCACACCGTAATCTACTCGACCTTATTTTCCTCAACCGTCTTGTCGTTCCCATCGTGCATGCGCCACTTCTGACCTTGCTTGCTTTTATCTGGCCTCTCAGCACCACCATATTACCTCAATCATGTCGTCATCCCTACCCTTAGGCCTAGGCATTCAGTTAATTCGATTATCAAAAAATCGGTTATGAAGAAGTGTTAACCGAATTTATTGTTGAAAAACTAATAACCGACTCAAATCGGTTTCGTTTAAATCGGTTAACCGAAATACATATTATACTTCTATAGAAGATAATGTTATAGCATAATCGTATTGGGAAGCACATAACTAGACATCGATCATGCAATAAAACAAAAGGGAAAAAACAACAAATAATGCTTCTAACAAATAAAGTCTACTAGAAATACATTTGAATATGGAAATAGTAACAACTTTAGTGTTTAATATGACAAGTTAGAAAGAATTTTGGTTAATCGGTTAATTCGGTTGATGCCAATTCAAAACCGAATAAATTTTGGTCAACTTAATATTGACAAAGTCTTAACCGAATAGATCACAAAAAGTTCGGTTAACCGTCAATTTCGGTTAAATCGGTTCAGTTCGGTTAATCGGTTTCGGTGAATTTTTGCCCACCCTTACCTACCTCTTTGGCCTCAACATCACGCATGTGCTGCCCCGACTTTGCCCATTAATCTTGATCATGTTCTCACCATGCCAACTTGGAACCGCTCCAACCTCATCGTCATCCACGTTGTGTCCGTGTTAGATAATAGGCTAAATTACGACATATTTTAATTCCACAATTAAATAGGTATTTCGACAAAATGATTATCATTCTGTGCAAGTGTTCATGTTTAAACCACTATCAAATATAATCCAAAAGAAATCCAAGAGTGTTAGAATGTACTCAAAAGTTGAGTGAGTGTCGGAGGCACTTGCTTTGCTGTTAGCGTTCAGATTAGTCATCCCGAACAACCTAGTCGGCGGAGTCGTACAGATTCGGTGCAGGAAGAGGTACATTGTGCAGTCCCTCGAACGACCTCCTAGAAGTAGTCGAAGTAGTCGTACAGAGAGTGAGCAGTCGCCAAAAACCTTATCACCCGCCTATCCCGAGCAGTATCTTCAACGGCGGTCGAGGTTCCAAAGGCCTACTCTCGCTGGTATCGTGCACGCGATGTAGTGATGGGAATGCAAAAGGCACAAAGACATAGAAAAAGAAGGGAGAGATCTCCTAAACAGGAGTATTTGAATGTTAGGGGCGAGCTGGAATACAATGGAGGAGGAGGGTCTCCTTATATAGGTGGAGGAGTGCAGGTGCGGGGTGCTAGATCTGGATCTGGCGACGCAGACCGGACGCGGTTCATCGAATCTGGACAGATACGAGGAAAGATAAGCAAATCACCGTGTGGAATATTCCGAGAATTATTCCCTCTAATGGCAAAAGGTGCTCCCGCCCCGCAACACATCACGTCTGTTCTGTTCCCACGCCAACGGCCTTGGCCCGACTCGGCGAGGCGAGTGAGCGCGTGTGGCTCGTCAATATCCTTATTCAACTTCGCAAGTGGTGTACCCATGGTCTACAACATAAGTCGAATAGAGTCCTCTCCAAATTCATGTATTGTATTATTCAATTTTCCTTGCATTAAACTAGCGGGTTTTAATTCTTTTAATTAAAATAAATGGCATAAAGCCCATTTATTTTAACAATCTACACCACCCTAACTTTGCATGTTGTTGTTCGTCCTTCCCAAACCTCGCATTTGCCCAACCTCGCCTTCTCTAGCCACGCTACCGTTCCAATCGTGCGTGTGTCGTGCATCAACCTCGCCCGCAGTCGTATGCCCCGGCCACGTCGTCATTCCCTCATTTTCGACCTCACCGTCACGCTTGCGCCACACCAACCTCGCACTCCTTCGCTGACTGTGTTGTCATCTTTACTGCCCATGTGTCTCCCCAACATAAATGGATTGATATAATCTACCGATCAATGACATATGACACATCAAACGTTCATGTCCTCCTACTTGAGGACCCACATGGCAATGGCATGTTGATTCATTTTGAAAAGAAGTAAGATCTTTTTGCAATATAACAATAACAATTGAACAAAATAATGACACTTTAAAATTAAAATTAAAATTAAAACTAGCAATTATGTCCACGCCTTGCAATGGGAGAAAATATTGTTCGCCTCGATATTTTCCGCCTGACGCTATTTCATCCTGCCACTACCCCCAACCCTTTTGTTGTCCTCATCACGTCCGTGCAATCCTAATCTCACCCTCTGTCGTTTGTTTCTTCTGAACCTTACCACCATCGACCCGACTGTAACTTCCACAGCCACACCGCCGTTCCCATCGGGCACGTGTCACCCCGGCCTATTCAACCGTCATTCTCACCCCCTAGCCTCGGCGTCATCTGCCCCTGCCGCGTCATCATCCCTGTTTCCCGGTTTCACCATCCCGTCCACTCGACCCTGACCACCGTAACCTCACCCGCCATCATCTGCTCCAGTCTCGTCGTCTGCCCATCCTCAACTTCCTCGATCGCGCACGTCGTTTCTGCTATCGCGCACGAGCCATCCTGATATTACCTGTGTATCCCTTGTATTGCCATCATCCCCTTTGGCCTTGCTGTCTTCCCCGTATCCTCAGCCTCACCATCACACCCGCGCGGCCGCGCCATCCCAACCTCGCCCGCACCTTCATCGGTCGCATCATCTTCTCCACTGCCAACACGTCTCCCTAGCACAAATGGACCAAGATAATAACTCTACGTGTCAATGGCATTATGATTCATCAAATCTTAATATACTTCTGCTTGAGGCCCACCTGGCAATGGTATACAAGGTAATTACGAAAAATATGAGGGATCTTTTTCAAAACAACCACGACCGTTGGATGAAACAACATACTTTAATATTATATCAATTATATAGATAGATGTATATAGATATAAATAAATTAGTAATTAATATTATAGATATAAATATGGATATAGATATAGATACAGATACAGAGGATATCGATATAGATGTGATCCAGATTTAAAATTTAAGAACTGTGATTTGGAATCCACAAGCCCCGCTACTGGTGCGAAACCAGCGTCTTTTCCAAGCGAAACCACAGGACGGGGCGGCACCAAAACATCCGGCGGCCCCCATCTATATATGCCCCTCCTCGCCACCGCCCAAAACCTCAAGCAAACACAACCCCCTCCTCCTCTTCCAAGCTAAGGACTCCTCGGCTCCTCGTGTTGCTGCTGGTCTGGTTTGGCTGGTTGTCACTGCTTCTTCTTTGCTTTCTCTCCTCCGCCTGCAGACCTCTCGAGTCCCGACACCGCGCGCAATGACGAAGCACGGTACCTTCGGCGCCGAGGACGTCGCGGCGGTCGCGCAGCCGGGGCGACGGTTCACGTCGTACCCGCCGTCGAGCTGCGTGACGGCCGCGACGCAGGGATTCGTGGACCCCGGCGCCGCCGCGGGCGTGGCCGCCAGGGCGGCGGGTTCCTGGCTGGGCGCCGTGCCACGCTGCGCCGAGGACGAGCACGACGACTGGATGGTACGTGTACGCCCACGAACGCGCGCGCGGCGGCACGCATTATTATGCCACTCGTTGTCTATCTTGCTTCCACGCGCCTCGCCGTCACGCCGTGCCGGCGCCCGTGGCCCGTGGCCTGACCCGCCTGCCGCCGATGTCGTAACGCAGGAGAAGCACCCGTCGGCATTGGGCGCGTTCGAGTCGGTGCTGGCGGCGGCGAAGGGGAAGCAGGTGGTGATGTTCCTCGACTACGACGGCACCCTGTCGCCCATCGTGAAGGACCCCGACAGCGCCGTCATGACCGACGAGGTGAGTTCGTCGACAAGCAAGCAGTTTCCTGTTCCCTTGGGCCCCTCGCGCGTGGAGGCGGAGCAGAGCATAGCATCATTCATGCTCTGTTCCCCTCGCGCGCGCGCACGGCCGCCGTCCGTCCCTGACTGCGTGCTGTCCCCGCAGATGCGCGACGCGGTGCGAGGCGTGGCGGAGCTTTTCCCGACGGCGATCGTGAGCGGGAGGTGCAGGGACAAGGTGCATTCCGAACCCCAACCATCACGTTCTTGCTTGGTCGCTCCACCCCGTGCTGTGTGTGAAAGCTGGCCGTCTTTTTCTGCGGCCTCTTGCAAACTGGCGATTTTACGATGCACATGCTACGGTGAACCTGGCCGGAAGTGCGCACAAAATCGATCGCACAGTTGGTGCTAGTGATTCTTCACTTAATGGCTCTCTTGTCTGTTGTGGTGCGATGTGTAGGTGTTCAACTTCGTGAAGCTGGCGGAGCTGTACTACGCAGGGAGCCACGGCATGGACATCAAGGGGCCCACGGCGCAGTCCAAGCACACCAAGGCAAAGGTTTGCAAACCGTGACTAGCTTTTTTTTTTGGCGGAAGAAAATGTAGTACAACTCTACAGTCTGTGTTGACATGGAAATAATTAAATGCAGGCCGAAACTGTTCTGTATCAACCAGCCAGCGAATTCCTGCCAGTCATCGACGAGGTAATTTACTATCGCCAACGCCGATCAGCAAGCCAAACACTACGGTTTGGAGTACGTAGATGACGCCTGCTGTCATCTCTGACACTACGATTTCATTGTGCAGGTGTGCCGCGCGCTGACAGCCGCGACGGCGGCGATCCCCGGAGCGACGGTGGAGAACAACAAGTTCTGCCTCTCCGTGCACTTCCGCTGCGTCCAGGAGGAGGTGAGGTTTCCTTATGTGCCTTGCAATTCTGTTGTGTTGATTTGACCAGTTTCCTGATGTGCTGCTCGCGTTCGATCTTCCTCCTGGAAACCTGGCAGAAATGGCGGGGTCTGGAGGAGCAGGTGCGGTCGGTGCTCAACGGGTACCCGGACCTCCGGCTCACCAAGGGCAGGAAGGTCCTGGAGATCCGCCCTTCCATCAAGTGGGACAAGGGCAACGCACTCCAGTTCTTGCTCGAGGCTCTCGGTGAGTACACGTACGCCCACAAATCTGTGTCATCCTCTCGCTCTCTCGCTCTCAAATCCAACGAATTGCTTGGTTTCTTGAAGGCTTTGCGGACAGTGACAATGTTTTCCCGATCTACATCGGAGATGATCGCACTGATGAGGATGCTTTCAAGGTACTCAGACCTGTATCACACATGCATGGCATTTTCATTAAACGTGCATTTTTTTGTTTAAAAAAAAGAGAGATCTGTTCGCTTGTCCTAGCTTTCTGAACCTTGTCGTCAAACTAAACAGGTGCTGCGCAACATGGGACAAGGGATCGGAATCCTTGTGTCCAAGATCCCAAAGGAGACCAGTGCATCCTACTCCCTGCGGGAACCTTCCGAGGTATACACACTAACACACGTCTGTGCTATTGTCACAACTACACAGCCATGGCCTACATGGCTACATTAGCTACCCTGTGTTCTGTGTAGTGTAGTGGTAGTTCGAGGGACCAGCACCTTTGAGCTCTGAAAGGTGAAAGGAAAAGCTAGCAGAAATCCAAACAGCAAATTCATGTTTTAACCTGTTACTACATGTTAGGCTGCTGCTAACTCTCAAGTCTCTACTGCCTGTTGCTTTCGGAAAAGCTCTACGTGGGGATCTTTTCTTTTGGGCTTGTCCTTTTCGGTGACAAGCCACTGAGCTGTCACCGATGTGGACTGACCCCGTGTGCTGTGTTTGATTGTGCCACTGCAGGTGAAGGAGTTCCTGCGCAAGCTGGTCAAGTCCAAGCAGCGGGACTAAACCATATGGTTCAGAGCAAGCAATAGAGATCCAAGCACAGATCGTCCCGACGACGGACGACGAGCAAGGAGACTCTCTCAGGCTTGATTTGGTCGTCCATGGCCGTTGTGACTCAGGTTAACTGATGATCAGACGTCAACTGAATTCAGAAAACACCTAGATTTAGCTATTGCAATCGCGAGAAAAGTTTTTTTTGTTTTTGTTTTAGTTGAGAAAAGATAAACCCTAGGTAGAGGAAGAAGGAACCCTAGACCAGATTCGCCGGGGCCATGGCGAGAGCAGCTCCGCCGCCGGCGCCGACGGTAGTAGTATACCGGCGCAAGTGGGATGCGTGGTGACTTCTGCCTTGTAGGTGTGTATTGTATTGGGCCTTTGGAGTAACTGTTTTCGGCTTTGGGCCCCAACAACCATGGGCGTGTGCTGTTTTCGGTTTTTGGCCATTCATTCACTCTCCTGTTGTCTGTTTAGTTTCCTCCCTACTACTATTTCTATCTGCTGTAACTGGGAAACGATTACCACAGCTAACTGCAAGGCAGCATGGGGGGAAAACAATGTATGTTCATGATATGACAGTGATGCTACATCGATCGATCAGCGGCTACTGTTGGTCACAAGGCATTGTTTGTCAGATGAGAGGCAACAGAGCCATGGGCGCATGATTAAGCAGGCTTGTTGACGGATAGGACCTGCGTGACAGCAGGAGCAGGGAGCAGGGAGCTAGGCCGGGGAGCGCGCACAGCGCCATGCATGCCGGCAGGAAGCGTCAGCCACACAGCGGGGCGACGCTGTGTCCACGAACGAGCATGCATGCGAGCTACAGCTTTGCTCGCCGGCCAGCAGCAGCCGGCCACTGATGCTGCTGTCGATCTCGCAGTCCATCAGTGAAGGTGCATTATGGTGAATCATGCTGGCCAATTCGTTTGTCGTCGACGTGGACTACAGCACGTACACGGCAGTGTCGTCGATTGAAAAATAATCAAACAAAGTAAAATAACGGTGTATGTATATGTATGAATTGAATGTGAGATGGATTTATAAACACGTCAGCTAACTAGTAGTAGCATATAACAAGTTTATACTACCAATTTCCCTGCACTTTTTTCCCATTAAAAAGGGGCTTCTAGGCTCATCAGTTTCCCATACTCTATATATATAGGCGGAGCCCCAACCTAAACTGGCACACATGCTGCCTACAAGTAACAATCAACCATACAGAGTGGAAATTCGTGTCGATCGGAACCCTAGAATAAACTGGCAGAGTCAAACAAAATGCGATCAAATCTCAGTGTCCGGATACGATCCCCTCGCCTCATCATCCTTAACCTTAACAAAGTAGTTCGCGCCGATCACGCCCCCGAATAGCATATTGCCAGTTTGCCGCACCACCATCCAGCGTGAGGTGGCGATCGATCGACATGATAGTATGATACAATGATACAGGCGACTCGGCACACATCGCCGGTGTGGTCTCGATCAGGGTTTGCAATTCGTCAGTGCTGCTAGGACCACTGCAGCATCGATCACTGAATAATACAGAGAGAGAGAGAGAGATCTACTTACGGTCATCGATCGACGATACGATCATGCATGTGCCCGGACGGCCGGCCTTTATTTGCCGCCTAATGCTCTTTTGGCGCTGCTGCTTTTATGACCACGGTCAAGCTCAAGCAAATGCAAGAACCAAAGCACAACGCACTTGTTCTCCTCAGCTCCTTACGGTCGTGGACGGCTATGCATGACTGGATGCTGCATGGCACGCATGTGATCTCTCTCCTTGTAGCCTCCAAGTGTGACAGGCCGGCTTGAATATTAGGGTTCAGTTCAGCCAGTCCCATGATGCATCCAGCATGCCAATGCATATTATTCTTTCACAAGTGGCCGGGCGTGTCGCTGTGTGTTGTGCACCGCCGTATCGTGCCCCTAGATCACAAACCACCATTACCCAATTGTTAATTTTAATGGAAACCTGCAAAAGCTCCGGTGCTTTTTCCTGCCGATCTGAGGTTTAGTGGTTGGCTCCGATGTGCGCCCCAATTATTCCAGCGCCGACGACGGCCGGTGTGTGTGGCGGTGCCGGTTTCTTTTGGGTATGCAAGGCACAAAGCAAGCAGCTAGCACACTACACCACCCCTGGCATGGGCTTTGCACTTGCACACTGATAGTGCATCTGTCTTTCCACGCATGCCGCAGGTAAAAAGAGCAAAAGAGCCCTCAGCATTAGCAAGGTCCCCGCCCCGCCGTGTAATTAAACGGCAGCTTAATTATTATGCAGCACTTATCTACACATGCATGCTCTCACATATGCATGGTCCCCGAATCTTACTAGGGCTGCTCCTGCTCATATATAAGTAAGTACTAGTAAGCATATGAAATTGGCGAAAACGTGTACGGATTCTGTGGGTAGACCCGTTTCTAAGTGGTTGCCAGGATACCATGCATTTTGGTTGTGGTCCTGATCGATCTGCAAGCTCCTGTGTGTGCTTATTACACACTGATCGGCGGATTTGCTTTACACTACTTACGTATACTATTTAAGTACTATGTGGTGTAGGCGTTGTCACCTGTCTGTTAGTGGCAGTGCAGTGTGTGCGTCCAGCAGCTTCTTCCGGGCTAAGGCATCTACTATACCACTGCACACACACTATAGTATATGATACGCAGCATTTCTAGTTCAGGCTAGGCTGCCTCAAAAGTGCCTTGTGCGATGTTGCGCCGATGCTCCTGGTCCAGAGGCATGGGTGCAGTGGCGGTGGTTGCCCGCACATCACCAGCAGGGGGGAGAACTCAATTAAACCTCCCATTTGCAGACACTGATCGGGATTATTCTCCGCTTGTTGGAAATAAAGTCATCGCAGAATAATATATGCTAGATGCATATAAAATAAATTCAGAAATATACTTCTTCTCTAGTAGCAGTAGTATTACTGTAGCAGGGATTTTGTCGCGTACTGTGCCTGTGTACGTACTCCCATTTGCAGTGTTTGCACGTTGCGACTGATGAGAGGTGCTGCTAGCGTGCGGGACTGCGCCGAATGGAAGCGATGCATGGCTCTGTTGTGGTCACACTCACACCTCACTTCACCTCACCGGCCTGTGCTGTAGGTTCCAGCAGCTCCGCCTGATACGCCGAATCGCTGCCGCCGCGCATGAGCTCGCGACCACGGATAGGAGCAGCACCGATCAGGAGCAGGCCAGCTAGCAGCAGGGCGGAAAAAGGGAGCGGCCGGAGCCCGTCGCGGGCGATGCGAGGCGAGGGCCGGCAGCGCCTGGTCTGGGGCGGCGGCATGTGGCCTCGCTGCGATCTTCCGCATGCTGCCTGCGCCTGCGCCCCGAAAAAAGGCGAGCAGGTGATCCACTGATCCGCGCCCGGCCGGCGCAGCGGCGGCACCGGCACATTACCACCTCGGGGGCGCGCGTCCTGTTGGCGTGGCGCCTGCTGTGCTGGTGCCGTGTGCCGTGCCCACCGACCCCGAGCGGCCGAGCCTCCTCCCCTCTTCCCCCAGTCTGCGCCACGGCCGTGCCTGCAGGGCGTCAGGGCGACGTGAATCCTTGCCGTTTTCACCCACCGTACCCCGACGACCCCTCGGCGCTGGGAGGAAAAAGTGGCGCCAAGTACGCTACCGCATGCATGCATGCATGCTCCCAGATCTCTGATCCTTTTGGCACCACGCCATTGATGATCGATCGATCCCCGTGTCTCGTTTATATTTGGGAACACTTGCTTCCAAGCAGCGCGGTGTGGTAGTTGCTGTCTGCGAGCGAGCATCTCTGGTTTGATTCAATGGTCGAACGGATGGTTGGTGTTAGTGTTAGTTTTAGTGATAGTCTTTTGCATCTCAAACTAACATCAAACAAACTAACACCTTAGATGCATGGATACATGTGTTACTTTTGCATATTGTGCTACTTTTGCAATCATTAGAGGATCTAGAGGGAGGGAGAGAAAGAGTAAAAGGTGTGGGGTCCACTAAAACTAACACCAATTACCATCTCTTGGAGGTGTTAGTTTTTTGGGGTGTTAGTCCAAACTAACATCAAAATAACACATATGCATGGATCTTTTGTGTTAGTACCTTTTTTTACTGGTAATTTTACTGGCTACTTGATAGCATCAAACTTTAAGTTTTCATGTCCCCATCATGGTTCCAAACAGCATCAGCACAATGCATCCACTAACTAAGATGAAAATCAGCAAGCTTTTGTGTACTTTTCTGTTCAACATGTATTCTTTCTCTCAAATAAATGATTGACAGATAATAATTTTTAACATCATAAACAAATGCTGCCATTCATGAGAACAAAGTTTTGTCCAGCAACAAATTAGAATAGCTCAAGCAGCCTAGGTCAATTATGATCTTTGAGAAAAAGAAAAGATATTCTTTGAGAAGATCTTAGCAATGTTCTCTGAAAAAAATAGCAAGGTACATATAGTACTAGCAGCTAGATCCATCAGCCTCCCACAAACAAATTTAGCAAGGTACGTCTAGTTTCAAAATGCAAAGCACAACAATCAGGGATTACCAAGATTCAGGAGAAGAGTAATCGCCGGCGGCATCAAAACGAACTGCAGATGGTGAAGGAGGGAACGGGAAAACCATGGACGCCGACGAGCTGCTGGGGATGGTGCCGTCGATGGAGAAAGGTGTTGTCGCCGGGAGGGTGGCCGCTACTGACCCGCCACCATGTCCTCTAGAAGGGGCGGTGGTGCTAACCCAACACCACGGGCCGCCGCTGTGGGGTGGCCACCACGACCGAAGGAGGCACCCGCCGCCGCCGTCGCCGCCGCCGCCCCGACACCGCGACCTAGGTTTGGATTGGGGCCGCCGTCGCCACCACACCCAAGGTCGCCGGTGTCGATCCATTCTTCCTCCGAGCTGCGGCAGCCGTGGACATCTTGCCGCACTGAACTCCGGCGAGAAGAGCGCGAGGGAAATCTCGGCACCGGTGAGTAGAGTGCGAGGCTGGGGACCACCAGATGACGGATTGGGGGCAAGCTCCTGGTTTTGGCGGGGAAGCTCCTGGTTTTGGCGCGAGCAGAGGAATTAGGGAGAGGGGAGAGCGCGGGCGCGCGGGATCCGCCGCTGGCCGTCGCCTGGAGGAGACGCGACGTACAGTGCGGCGCTCCGTCGTCTGTGGAATCTTGGGGAACGGGACACAGTCGTCCTTTCGCGAGTCGACGCGGGGGTCGTCTCGCGCGACCCGGGGGCGGGGGGGATGCAAATTAGACTGTATACAGACGAGGGATATCGTCGCGTTAAATGTGCCCTAATACATGAACCCATTCATGGCCAATGTGGGAGACCCGGCCGGCCATTGTACGTGGAATCTGCCTGCCTACTGAATGCCTAGCTCGCGCAACATCTGGAGATTCAGGCTCGGGTCATGCAAGGCGATCGACCGACTGGCCGGCCGCCCTGATTCCACAACTGACAGCGTGCATGCCGTTGCATTTACAACAAACTAGGTGCATGCACTGTGCACCGTGTTCTTTCGGTTCCTTCCACGTCGGCCGCGCGCGGCGGCCTGTGTGTTCTTCCACCAACCAAACTACCAAAGTAATTGCGATCGATCAGTGTGTGTGCTGATCGCTGTGTGCAGTGCAAGCAGGTCAGGCATGGTGGGCAGCAGTTTAGAGATCTGGCTTTCCCTATGTATCTGTCGTATGGACCTCCCTGGGCCCACTGCCTCGGTGGGTACCAGGACCGACTACTCGGTGGGCCCCTGGGACTACCCGGCTTGCGCTACACGGCACCTGAAGGCGTGGAGCACAAGGACTACACAGGAGTAGTACTCGGTTAGGGAGCTGTACATGTTCCGCACTGCATAGAGGACTCCTAGACGTACTCGGCTAGTACTCTCTCCCTACTCCGACTTGTAACCCTGCCTCCCGGACTATATAAGGCGAGGCAGGGATCGATCTCAGGATCACCTAATCCAATCCCTACAACTCACGGCGCACTATTGCACCATCTTGTAATCGTGCCCAATCAATCCAGAGCTACACAGCATACAGGACGTAGGGTATTACGCACCTCGCGGCCCGAACCTGTCTAAATTGTGTGCCACGTGTCTCTTCCTTTGAGTTACCGATCTCGGCGAGTCACATTCATCTACTTCGGGTACTCCCCTTAGTAGGTTGCCGGTCTAAAACACCGACAGCTGGCGCGCCAGGTAGGGGCTCTCGCCCGAGATCACATGGCGAACTCGACGGCTCCTGTCTGCTTCAAGCCAACCGTCGCCTTCAACCGCAGCGACACCTTTGTGTTCGGCGCTTGGGTCTGCACTGCTGATGGCGCGGGCTCCTTCCAGCGCCGCCTGACCATGCAGCCCAACCCGAAGACAGGCCTCGTGACACTTCCCGACATCGTCACGGGAGAACTCGCCGACAAATTCGGCGAAATTTCGCTCTTCAACCACCACGCTGACTTCGAGCTCGAGTCCGTCTCCAACTCGAACTCGATGTCGCTATGGGCCATCGCATGCGAGCCGGCTGCTCAGCCATCGCAGGCGGTCCCCTCACCACTCGAGCCCTCCGCGCGCGGCCCCCGCATCCTCAGCCGGGCCCGCACGGGGGCTCCCACTTCGCGCCGGGCCGGCAAGGAGCCCGTACCCGAGTACAACTCGGACTCCGACGCCGCCCCCGATCGCGCTCCGGACTCCAGCCCTCTCTCCGAGTTCTACTCGAACCCGGACTACGAGTTCGACTTCGGGTCGGACCCTGAGGAGCCCGAGTCCGAAAACGACTCCACTGAGCTTCCCTTGTCAGGGCCAGCTTCTGGGCTGGTTATAAAATCCACGCCGGTCGGGAGATACGTCTACTGGCCAGACCGCAAGCCTGCTGACCCGGCGAAGGGAGACTCACGCTACGTCGCTTACATCGACTCACTACCGTTCCAGGAGGGAACACCGCTAGCCCGGGCGGACTCAAACACACCAACTGAGGTGGCACCCTCTGAGTCCAGCCTTGGCACCCCCGATCGCCAAGTTTTCATGGCTGCCGGCGACACCCCAGGGCCTTCAGGCACGGCTCAGGACCAGTACCTGGAGGACATCTCCGCCGACGAGCTCTCTGCTGATGCTCCACCTAACGAGATTCCGGCAGACAGAGACGCTTGACGTGAACACAACCGGAAGCGCAACGAACGCCGTCGACGCCTCCGCGACAACCTCCCCATCCATAACCTTGCGGAAGCTCTCGAGGCGGTCGAGAGCAGAGTACACACCACACCTGAGCAATGCCTCATGTCGATCACAGCGATCGCACGCCAGGCTCAGGGCATACGCGCTGGCGAGGTCATCGCCAAGCTCGCTGAAGAAGCTTACTTCATGCGGGTCGACAACAGAGTCAACCAAACTCCTCCAGCTAAGCCCCGCGACAACGAAGCTACTAGTCGCAGCGCCAACAACGATCCCAACTGTACTCGAGCTAACCTCCCAGCCGAGCCAAACCGTCGCTGCTCCAACGCCGGCGGACCTTCACTGCAAGACCGCGGCAACCGAGAAGTTGTCCCCCACCGCGCATCGGCAGGTGGCGGCGGCAACGACCCCGACGGCGGCGGCAGCGACCCCGACGGCGGCGGCAACGACCCCGACGACGGCAGGTGCTTCATTGTACTTCCGAACTCAGGCGTCCTGCTGGCTGTGACCTTTGGACAGCCTTACGTCTTATTGCTTTTGCATCTGCGAACTTCATTCAGCCGCTGTGACAAGAATAATAGTAATCTCAACTTTCGCCTCCTGTCGCATTTCTGGAGGACCATTGATTATTGCCAAATCAAGGAGCTTCGCTTGCAGAACCGGAAATACACTTGGAGCAACGAAAGACGCCGCCCTACTCTTGTTCAGCTTGACAGAATCTTCTGTAATCAAAGTTGGGATTTGACCTTTGATGGCTGCTCCCTACATGCCCTTTCCTCCACCCACTCTGATCATTGCCCGCTGCTTCTAGCAAATCATGTGGGCCCCCGCCGTCCATCGCCGTTCAGATTCGAAAATTTTTGGACATGTCTTCCAGCTTTCCAAGAGATTGTGGCCCAAGCTTGGACCGCCCCTTCTTCGCACACGGAACCTTTTCATCACCTCGGGCACAAACTCTTTACGACAACGACTGCACTCAAAAAATGGAGCAGATCACTTCTCTCTGATGCGCGACAGAAATTTCTTATGGTGCAAGAAGTCATTTTACGCTTAGACGAGGCTCATGACTTCTGGGATCTTTCGGACGCCGAGCACATCCTCCGAGCGAAACTAAAGAAGCGCATACTCAGCTGGCTGATCATCGAAAAGGCACGCAAGAAATAGTCTACTAGAATTTCTACCATCCGTGAAGGCGACGCAAGAAACAGTCTACTAGAATTTCTACCATCCGTGAAGGCGACGCAAAAACACGTTTCTTCCACTTAAGGGCTAACGGAAGGCGGAGGAAAAACTTCATTCAACGTCTCCGCCACCGGGGGGCTACCTTTTCAGTCACGACGACAAAAAGCAGGTAATGCAGGGGCACTTTGAGAGTGCCATGGCCACCCCGTTGCCACGCTCCCGCGACTTCTCCTTGCCGGATTTAGGCCTCTCTGCACCGGATCTCTCCTCACTCGACAGACCTTTTCAGTCACGACGACAAAAAGCAGGTAATGCAGGGGCACTTTGAGAGTGCCATGGCCACCTCGTTGCCACGCTCCCGCGACTTCTCCTGGCCGGACTTAGGCCTCTCTGCACCGGATCTCTCCTCACTCGACAGACCTTTTAGCGACGACGAAATCTGGCACGCGATCTGTCAACTGCCTCATGAAAAGGCGCCGGGCCCTGATGGCTATACAAGCCTTTTCTTCAAGAAATGTTGGCGCACAATACGGGCTAATGTTCCTGCAGCGATAAATTCCTTCTTTAATAACAGATGTTGGGACTTGAATCTGCTCAATAAGGCGAACATCGTTCTCCTTCCGAAGAAAGACGACGCTGATGACATCTCGGATTTCCGACCGATTAGTCTAACCCATTTGGTCGCCAAAATCATTACCAAGCTTCTGGCTTTGCGACTTGCCCCGTTTATGGATGCCCTAATCTCCCCCTGCCAGAGCACCTTCGTTAAAAAGCGAAGCATCCACGACAACTTCCTCTACGTGCGCAACCTCACAAGAAGGTTTCATAGAATGAAGACACCAACTTTGCTGTTAAAACTTGACATTTCCAAAGCCTTCGACTCGGTTCATTGGGATTACCTCATCTCCCTTTTGGAGCGCAGGGGGTTCCCGACGCGTTGGCGGGATTGGATCTCGGCCCTACTCACCTCCTCCACTTCGAGCGTCCTACTCAATGGGATCCCCCTGGAGCCAATCCCGCACGGTAGAGGTCTATTACAAGGCGACCCGTTATCCCCTCTCCTTTTTATCTTGGCCATAGACCCCCTTCAAAGGATTCTACAGCTCGCAACAGAGAGGAGGCTGCTACTAAGCTAAACGACCGCGCTGCAAGATTTTGAGCTTCACTGTTTGCGGATGATGCGGTTATCTTCCTTAAACCTACGCCCAACGATGTGAATAGCCTCAAGCGTATTATCCTATGGTTCGGCGAGGTCACGGGTCTTCAGACAAATCTGCAAAAAACAAGTGTCACGCCCATCAGCTGTGGCAACGTCGACCTTGACGCCATCCTGGCGAATCTTCCGCTAGCCCGAGCCTCCTTTCCCATCAAGTACCTTCGGCTACCTCTGACACCCCAGCGGTTAAAGAAGCTAGACTTCCAACCCCTTTTTGACAAGGCTGCTGGAAAACTCTCCACCTAGAATGCTAGAAACCTTACGCAAGCGGGGCGCGCAAGCCTTGTCAAATCGGTGCTCTCCTCTCAACCGGTCTACCTTTTAATGGTCATCAAGCCCACAAAGGAGGTTCTCCAAGATCTCGACAAGTTAAGAAGAAGGTTCCTTTGGGCAGGAGACAAAGCCATCACGGGGGGCAAGTGCAAGGTTAACTGGGCACAAACTACCCTCCCCAAGAACCTTGGCGGCTTGGGAGTGTTGAATCTCGATAAATTCGCACGAGCCCTACGGCTTAGGTGGCTTTGGCTAGAGTGGATTACTCCTGGGAAGGCCTAGGTAGGTACCGAGGTGCCTTGTGACGACGTTGATCGACTCCTTGTCGCCAACTGCACACGCATCACCTTGGGGGACGGTAACAAAGCGAACCTCTGGAACTCTGGCTGGCTTCAAGGCACACGGCCTAAAGATGTGGCGTCGCTCATTTTTGTCCGGACCAAAAGGAAAAAAAGGTCAGTCGCTTCAGCCATCCACAACAATAATTGGACCCGGGACATCAACTATCGCATCGGCTTTACGACGGAACACCTCCTCCATTTCACCACGCTCTGGTCACTCGTCGCGCGGACACCTCTGACACAACATCACGAGGACAAGATAAGTTGGACTCTGAAAAAGCATGGGGAATACACCACGGCCTCAGCATATAAAGCCCAATTTACAGATTACTCCCCAGCTCCAGAACTTGCCTCGCTTTGGAAAGCCTAGGCGCCCCCAAATGCAAATTCTTTGCTTGGATCATTCTGCAAAACCGTGTTTGGACCTCCGACCGTCTCGCGCACAGGGAATGGGATCACTGCCCATCGTGCCCACTTTGTAGGCAGACTTTTGAGACTGCCCACCACCTCCTAGCGGAGTGCCGTTACACACGTCGGGTTTGGTCGGAAGTTGCAACCTGGTTGGGCCTACCTGAGCTAAGGCCGGAGTCTTGGCCTTCCTCCTTGTCGCTGTTGGACTGGTGGAACACCTTCACCATCCACCCAAACATCCCTCGGAAAGCCATCGGCTCAATAGCACTGCTAATCATCTAGGAGATTTGGAAAGAGCGCAACAACAGAGTTTTCGACTATGCGGAGCTACCTATTCCTTCTCTTGTAAGTAAGATCAAGGGTGAGTTCGCATTGTGGGTGCGGGCGGGCACCAATTGTCTGGCAAGTCTTAGCGTGAGTTTGTAATTATTTTTTGTCCGTTGACCGGCTTGCCGGCTTGTTCCCCTCCTTCTTTATCAATGAAATAGACACTATATTGTGCCCGTTCGTTCAAAAGAGTGAGACCAAAGGACTAGTTAGGTTTCTTTTCTTGTATTCCTCTTTGCTAGCTGATGCCGTCCCGGCTGTCATGTCACAGATAGCCGCTGGTACGACCAAAGGCTAATTACACAAGACCTTGCTGGAAAGGATATATATAGTAATAGGAACCTCCCGATTAAGAGACACAAGGCCCTAGCAGCGAGGTTATGTTGTTTCTCCTTCGCATGGCCACATATATATTGGCCACGCGTGCAAAGTTCTAGCTAGGTAAACTGCTACTATATCAATAGAGCAGCCACAAGAGATAGGCCTGCCCATCTCTTGTTGCTCGCCATCACCCACCCGGCGGCATCCATACACTGTCATTCAATCATTCATCATCTTCATTGGCCGGCCCGTCCCCCTCGCCCTTCACCATCTTGAGAAGGAACTCCTTGACCTGCAACATCACAAATCACACAACCGTAGTCAGTTATAACAATGTTAAAATTACTATGTCCAGCAGTAAACATATATAGAAGTAAATTGAAACAGTAAACACATTATTCGTGCTGGAGCTCTCGGTTTTATCTTCTAAAGTGACATAGCATGAGTTTTGGAGCAACAATACAAGTTGATCGAATCTCAATCGCTGTTGAATCGTAGATGCTCACCTCATCAGGGTCACGCAGCGAGTAGGATGCCGCCGTCTCCTTAGGGAATTTGGACACCAGGATTCCGATGCCCTGCCCCATGTCACTCAACACCTACATATGCAAGCATGTATATGTCGACAAGAGAGAATCCAAGCGTCACCAGCTACCTCATATAGTAGTGTTCAGCTCGTACTAGAAATAGAACTAGCTCAACACCTATTACATGGAAAGTAAGTGAGTGCAGTGTGTGTACCTTGAAGGCATCCTCGTCAGTGCGATCATCTCCAATGTAAATGGGGAAGACGTCGCTACGCCCAGCATAACCTTCAATCAAAGAACATGAAAGATTTGAATTTTTTGGGCACATGTATTGGGAGTAGCTAGATTTCTACACAATGGAGTAATCATGTCGACATCATGCATCTGTTTGTGCAAAGGGCTAGTTGCTACTCACCGAGAGACTTAAGCAGAAACTCAAGAGCCTTGCCCTTGTCCCACTTGATGGAGGGGCGAATCTCGAGGACCTGTATGCATGACGCACAGTAGTGCAAACCCATTACCATCATTGTCATTGTGCATGCACGTTGTACATGACAAGGGTCGGTCTTTACTGACCAGCCAACATATATAATACTTATAGCCCACTTGGCATTACTAACCTAATTTTGACTTTTTTAACATGATAGCATTCCAATATACAATATAGAGATCCATATTTCTGATATGATAGGGTATTCTCACCTTTCTGCCATGAGTGAGTGTGAGGTCTGAGTGCTCCTTGAGCACCGACTTGACTTCTTCTTCCACGACATTCCATTCCTACGGAGACCAATCATTGCAACGTAAAGCAATATATTAAGAGTGTGGTTAACCAAGAGAGCCACATAATTAACGTGGCTGATTTGCAAGGGCTGCAAAATTGCTCATGCATCGCAAGTTGATGCAGTAATTTTGTATGATGAGTAGGTGCATGGTCATTGCTCACCTCCTCCTGGACGCAGCGGAAGTGTACGGACAGGCAGTACTTGTTATGCTCCACCTTTGCACCGGCGATGGACTCCATCTTGGCCGTCAATGTGCGGTACACCTGCGCGAACGAGGGGACACATGCATGTAGGACATCAGGTTTACTTTGGCTGGAAGCTACACAAAGATCTTGTCGTGACACACCATGAAGGAATAAGAATATGACAATGGAGCAGTCACTGGCTAATGTTACCTCTTCGATGACCGGGAGGAATTCACTTCCTGCTTGGTAGTGAACATTTTCTTCTTCCTGCACGAAGAGGTGGGACCATGGTTAGGGGCTCATTACAATTTTTACATGAGAGAGAAATATTAGAGAGGGATATGGGGACTGTGGGCAACTAACATTTGCCTGGACATGCTTGTTGCAGTGCTTGGCAGGACCCTCAATGTCCATGCCATGGCTTCCGGCGTAGTACAACTCGGTTAGCTTCACAAAGTTGAACACCTATAAATTGCACCAAGGCCATGGACATAAATAAAATGCAACCACATCACATACTTTCCCCTGCTACCAAACAAAAACAAAATGCGTGCAACAACATGACTCACATAGATGAAAGGTACGCGTGAAAGGCAGTTGGTGCATGAAAAGAGGGAAAAATCTGGAAAGAAAAAAAGTGAAAAATGTTGGGAAAGAAAGAAACAAGCTCTGTATGTCTGCCCATCCGCAAAGTAAGAAATGCATGTTGTTTCCATGCACGGGCTCTGTCGTTTCGTCGTCCAGGTTCAATGCATCCATGTATATGCACACCAATGTTAAAGCTTACACTGTATTTGAGATTTAAGTGTTACAAAACAAAGAAATGGTTCTCACTCTTTAGTGTTATATGTAAATCTATATATTTTCCCACTTTATGTTTGTATGATATAACATATGTACGTGCAGTCCCACACACATAGCATTTTAGTAATTTCTATGTAAAATATTGCCCACTTGCAAGTGTTTGGAAATGTGCTCTTTCAGGTTAAGGATTAGATGCATCAAGAAGCAATCCATTACAAGTGATTGGAGCATCAAGCAATTGACATGTGCTGGACTGCTAGTGATGCTACAAGAACATATTTGTGCTGTTGTTTTGATGTCATGTTATGGTGTTTTTGACTGGAATTGCTTGTGATTTATGGTCTTTTCCTGCCGTTTTGATAAATTTGTTGAAACATGGGCCTGTTGTGGTGAATATTATATGGGCTGTGTATTTTTGTTAAATGACTTGGTTTAAAATTTGTGACAGTTGGGCTGAATTATATATGGGGTGTCTATATATTGCTGAATAATTTGGGTTGAGAAATGTTTGGTCTAGGCCCATTTGAATTTAGCCTGCTAACAAATGACATGGTGTGACGTCATCATCACCACAACATCTGTCACATGGCTACCACGTCATCTGACATGTGGTGCCACGTCATCCGACACTTGGCTGCCATGTCATCATTTGCCACATCATCTGCCATGTCAGCACCCATCTCATCTCTATAAGCGACGTGGCAAGTTAATCCATGATGGTCAACTTCGTCATAGATTTTGGGCTTTGGGTTGGGTTCAGTGGGCTTTAGACAAATCTATGACAGCTTGAGAACGTCATGGATCACGTTAATCTATGACGAAAACTTAAGGACGTCACGAGAAGGGATCCGTGACGCTCAATACATGACCTTCTCAAATTTCGTCATAGATGCCGTTTTATGACGAAATTTTGATGATCCGTGACAAAAATCGACCGTCATGGATCACGACATTTTTTTGTAGTGCCACCTGTGCATGTGGTCCATGGACACTCGAGCACGATACGTGAGATGAAATCCTGAGGATGTATCCATAGAAAAGAAAACATGGGATATTCTTTTTACTGTTTTGGGTGGTAGCCGTGTATGAGTAGAAGTACAACATGGAAAGGTTGAAAGCCTTAGAGAAACCCCACAAGAGAACAAAATCTCTCTGTGTTTTTACTAAGTGAGTGAAAAAAATGGTATAGACAAAGTTTCTTGCTGCAAAGGAACTGAAAGAAGAGGAATTATGGAATTAGAATGTACCTTGTCCCTGCACCGACCGCTCACAATAGCGGTGGGGAATTGCTCGGCGACACGCCTCACGACATCTCTCATCTGAAGAGAAAAGAAGAAAAATTATAGTAACATTCATTAGATTGAGCACGGTAAAAACTGAGAGGGAACAAAGACGATCATTTATTTCAATAGGAGAGAAATGTAATAAAAATGGAATATTTTGCATCTAAAAGAAACAAGGTGTAGAATTGGTTGACCTCCTCAGACATGACGGCATGGTCGGGGTCATCGACGATCGGTGATAGGGTGCCATCGTAGTCTAGGAACATCACGATCTGCTTCCCCTTCGCTGCAGCGAGCATTGACACGAACCATGTTAATGCCGATGGGCACTTCTCCTGATGACGCAAACATAAAAAAGTGTGTCACGAATCAATTGATCTCGCCACGAAAAAAGGAGGAGAAGATGTATGTGTGTTTATGGGGGGCAGTTGTGCGCATAAAGGTAGTACCATCCAGTTGTCGTGCTCGACGTTGGCAGCGTTGCATGGTGAGGAGGACTTCATGGACTCCAACCAAGAGCCGCCCTCGTCAGCAGCACCGTCCACGTGCACGGAGGCGAGCTTATTGCTATTGTGGGTGGTGTCCTTGGGCAGTGGCAACGATGAGAAATGCAGGCCCACCGACGCTGATGCTGCGACAACGGAGATTGCCTCGTCGGTGGAGGAGCCGGTGTGCTTTGTCATGGCTCGTGCACAGGCAGGATCAAACGCTTGCAATCGCGAGGCGACAACTATTGTTGCCAGAACAGGAGGTGTTGGCTATAGAGGGAGGAGGGATGTTGCAAGAGATGGATGGATTGAGCTCTCTAGGGACGATGCAACAAGGGGTATATATAGGTAGAGGAGGGTGGCCTACCTGCATGGAAGAGAATTCTATATTGGTTGCTTGGGCTGTAGATGGTTGGGAAAATGCGTTATAGATTGGAGATGGATTACCCTTTTTATTTTAAAATATCTTTGAGAATTCTGATCCATGAATGACTGTACAAGTGTTCAAATCGTCGTGTGACAACAAGTGGTGTACCCTACGTAACCATGCTATGTACCGACATGTTGCACGTAAAGTATACGAGGTGTGCTAGAGTTATCTTGTTGCATAGGTGGTGGCGTAAAGTGTATACAAGTTACAACTACTCGGACAAGTGTCATGGTTTCTTGAAAGAGCCTCTAAGTCGGTTTGCAATAGCTAAGGAAATTTGTTGTTTATGAGAAAATATAGATACACAACCTATTAGAAGATTTAACTTTTTAAAAATAAATATTATTGGAGATACCATTTTAGGTTGCAAAATTGATTGTGTTGCTACATAAGTGCTACCCTTTCACTATAGATAACAGAGCAACATTGCATCTCCACCAGCCCACCACTAAAGATATCATATCCTTGAAATTAGATTGTTTCTCTATGATTAGAATGTTAAGATTTTAGTGATGAATCTATCGAGTAGCATTCGCTCTACTTTCCACTCTAGTTAGTGTACATGTTGGCAACATATGTAAGTCCCCTTTCCTCTTCTTGATCTCAATGGAGTGCACCAACCTTCTTGGCCTACAAGAGGCCTTATACCATAAGTCAACTATCAATACTTACTTGTAGCCTTGTAAATATCATGCTAATAGCGGAAACAAGAGGTGCCATTGCTCCCTTACGCTCCAAGTACACGTACTCATGTATACATATATTTTTGTTATATTAAATTGGTTTGTAGGTTACAATTTTCCGTGTATTGTAAAGTTCCTCGCCCATTCATATTACCTATTGGCTTATTGCACGAAAACTCCTATAGTAGTCATTAAGCCCAATCAACGGATTCAAGTATTGATCCTCCATGTGTATGCGTGTAATAGTATGATGTCACTGTATATCAAATTGGAACAATTAGGTTCACACTAGGGGCAGGGAAACTTACCATTGGAAGGTAGTTTTGAGGATGACTTGCAATGCACAATGAGATTCCAAATGTGATGATTGGGGTACGAGGACTTTGCGGTTGTTGGTGGATTGTAGTGTTGGCTCTACTTCCCACTCTAACAGGCGCACAAACATTTCATACTTCTCAACCTCGACATATGGAGTAGGGATGTCAATGGGGCTATCCCCACCGGGAATTAGCTAAACATTCTGCTCCCTGCTGGAGCAGAACGGCCCCTTCCCCGTCCCCGTTAACGCTCGCGGGGATCGCTCACCCGACGGGGACCCGTCCCCGAGAAATCCCCACAAATTAGAAACATAAAGCAAGAAGAATATCAAAAAAAACTATGTGAATCACAGATTCATAGCCCACAAGCACAAATCAGAATAACAATACCACATACATCATCAGGCATTCACCAATCACCATCATTCTATTAGTCGATTCACCAATTACAAACTTCCAGTTCACACAGACATTAGCTCGACGTTGATCTGCACTCCGTGCTCATGGACAGGCGCTGAGCAACTTGCCGCCGCGCGGCCGCGCCACAAAGGTGAGCCGCTCGGTGCCCACGTTGGCGCCTCGCGACGCGCACCGCACGAAGCTGAGTCCGCGAGGTCGAACGGGTGCGGGGAGACCACGGTCGCGGTCCTGCCTCCTGCGCGGGATCCGCCGCTAGCTAGAGAGGGGGCTGGCAACAGGAGCAGCGACGAGCGCAGCGACTAGTGGTGGTGGAACTGGGAGCCCGTGCGACCATACGGGCTGCGGCTGTGCGGCGGGGGATCCTGGGGAGTGGCAGCAGGCTCGCGGCCGTGAGTGTGGGCTGCAGTTGCGGGGGTGGGGGAGTGAGTGAGGGAGGCTGGGAGCTAGGGTTTGAGGTAGCCTTATATATAAGATTTTGGTGGGCTGGGCCAACATTCTAGTTTGGGCTTCTTTTGTCCTATAATATACATTAGACTGCTATACTTTGGTTCCCCGATGGGTAACGGGGACGAAGACATGCAGAACGCTCTGCTCCCGGCTTCCCCCAATGGGGACTAAAAACACCCCAATTACATCCCCTAATGAAGGAAATCCCCGTCGGGGATCGGGGATTGCGGATCGGGGCCCGTTGCCATCCCTAATATGGAGGGCAATGGTCTGGTGTCATTCATGAATTGCGCACGACTACATGCATATTGCTATATTGCTGCCCCCTTTAATGTCCACATTGTCGTCCATCTCAATATAGTAATTATTAAACTCGGTGAGCTGACCATATGTTTCATCTTCATGTCACCGTTAACATAACAATAGCATGAGGATATTGAAAGAACTAGTCCATCTACCCATGCTCTTGCACGAGCTAATATTTTAAAAAATTATTGTGTTTAAATATTATTTATAAATTAAACTTCTATTTAATAAAAGTTATCTACTACTCTCTCGTTTTTAATACTTACATAATACTCATATACTTCTTTCACTTCAAATTGTAGGTCGCTTTTTGCATTCAAGGTTCATAATTAATTTTTATTATGCATCTAAATACATATTATGTCTAGATATATACTGATAATCATTAATCTAGATTTGCTACAATGATCTACAATTGGATGGAGGGAATATATTTGTATTTATCTTTATCAAATTATGATTGATTTTTTAATTAGTAATTACTCTACATACATGTTCCACATAAAAATAGTATTTTTCATCACTTCCTCATGTCCATGTATAAATGGTCTATATGCCGATACTAATCATGCATATAAACCTTAACTTAGTGTTCTATAATAACAATGACATAAATAGGTAATTTGAAATTTTGTGTCCCTCCAAATCATTTTATTTGAAGTCGGCAAGTCAAAAGTGAAACAATTAAAATACTTGACGCTGCAGTTCAATGTATATGTGGCTTTCCTTATTTACCTCTACAATATACTACGAATGATGGCTTGAGGTTTCTGACGCCGGGCCGGCTCCTGCCACTGCGAGATGAGCATACAAACCAACACTGGCAAAAGAGTAAATGTACAACCTCCTTAATTTTGTCGATGGTGTCATAAACGTTAAGTAAAACTATTTGGAGGGAGTACTAGTTTTTTTGAATATTTCTTTATGGTGATATAATTAGATTAAAATTTTGATGTTCATTTTATTCTATTGTTAATAATGAGATATGTGGGTAACTTAGTTACAAATTTAGAGCATCATTTTAAGTTGTGCTTTACATTATATGCTTGGGTAAATTTGGTGGAGATTATGGAGTAACTTTAGATTATTTTTTACAATGTAGAATTTAGAATATCTTTTTGGTGAAGAACTTTTTGAATATATACTAGACTAATGACTATCATTATTATAGTTTACATAATTTTAATTTTAATATTTATGTTTTTCTTGGAATTTGTAGACTTTATTCTTTTTCTAGTGGGTCTAACGAGAACAAGTGCGGAGTATCCAATGATAAAAAAGGTCACATTGATACAAAATTATTTCTTCGAACTTCCTCTCATTTGTTAAAAAAGTCCATCAACTCAAGCTCATGCACATGCTAATATTTAAAAAGTTATTATATTTGAAAATTATTTAGAAATTAAACTCTTGGATAATAATAAAAACTTTACAAGTTTTTTTTAAAAAATGTCTCCATGGTAACATTCATCACGAGTATATACCTTAACTTAGTGTTACATATTAACAATGATATAAGTATGTAATTTAGATTAGAGTAAAGTACACTGGCGGTCCCCGAACTTGTGGTGTTGTGTCATGGCGGTCCCTAAACTCGCAAAACGGGTGTTTAGGTGCCTAAACTCTGTTCCGGTTCCACGTAGTCCAAACCGGTGCCGACGCGTGTGGAGATTAAGAAAATAACCCCCTCAACGTCATTAAGCCGTACGACGTCGTCTGTTAGCCGTCATCTGTCGTTTCCCATTCGTATCCACTTCCCCCCGACTCGTCGACTATTCATCTCCCAGGCGGCGGCGGAGGCAAATCCGAGGCGAGGTCGGCGGCGGATATCAGCGGCTTCAGTTGGCAAGCGCATCTCAGATACGTGGAGCGCAGACCGCAGGCAGCTAGGCTGGAGGTCACCGCAACTACTGGAGGAAAGGATGCCCCTACGATTGCGAGGGAAGGCGGAAGGGCCGCCTGTGTACGGTGAGTTCCTCGTCCCTTTCTCCTTTCGATTTGCTTGGTTTTTGTTTAGGATTCGTAGTTGTTGGGCTTCAGTAGAACCCTAGGTTGCTTATTGTGGCCTCGATTGTTGTTTATGGTGTGATTAGCTAGGGTTTGACATGTTCTCATGTACTGTGTCAATTTCTGTCAATAATGTAGGTCCTGATCCTGATGCATTCACTATTGAGTTACACCATGGAGGATTCTTTGTTGGGTTTGGTCATCTTAGGAGCTATGTTGATGAGAAAGTTGATTGGTTTGACTGGATTGAATGTGATACATGGTCTGCTTTGTGGTTTGAGGATTTATGTGAACAAGTAGTATGACAGTGTGAAAGACATGAAGTTCTATTGGTTGTTACCAGGGAAAGATCTAAATGATAGACTGAGGGTAATTGCATCTGATGAAGACACCAATGTAATGGTTAATGTAGCTCAGAAGGTGACAAATCTGGTTGTGTATGTTGATCATACAGACTGTGTGAATAATGTTGACTGGGATGATGTTGTTTGCAATCCTGTTAATGAGTTGCCAAAGGTTTTGAGTCCACACAAGGTTATCCATGTAGATAAAAACCTTGTTGAGAAATTACCTGTGTTCTACACTGATCTGAAGAAGGGAAGAGTAGAGCAAAGTGCAGAAAACCAAGAACCTGTTGAAGAACCTGAATATGAAGAGGAAGAGCAAGATTTCTTTGACAGTGACTATGATATTAGTGATGGAGACGAAGACTTGTTTGAAGATGAAGTTCACTTGAATGTGCCAGTGAAGAAAGGAAACAAGAAGGCCAAGGGAAGCCAGTTGAAGGCTGTAGAGGTCACAAAAAATGATACAGTGGTGGGTGATGCAGACACAGATGATGAAGGCCTGGATCTCCCTGAGTCAGATGGTGAAGGAGAAGAAAGAATGAGGTTCAATTATTGGAATCCAGAGGACATGAGCAACCCAACTTTCTCTGTTGGGCTTGTGTTTCCTTCAGTTCAGAGTGTCAGAGCTGCTATTACTGAATATAGTATAAAGCATAGAGTAGAAATCAAGATGCCCAGAAATGATAATAGAAGAATTCAAGCTCACTGTGCACCAGGATGCAAATGGAATTTATATGCATCAAGGGATAGCAGGGTGAACTCTTTTCTTGTGAAAACATACTACCCAATTCATAACTATCAGAAAGAGTGGGTCTTAAGGAGATGCACATCTAAATGGCTTACAGAGAAATACATTGATTCTTTCAGAGCTAATGAGAAGATGAGTATAACCAGTTTCAGTAGAACAATCCAAAAGGACTGGAATTTGACACCATCAAGGAGTAAGGTAGCTAGGGTAAGAAGGATGATTATGAAGGTCATACATGGTGATGAGATCAAACAGTATGACAACCTCTGGGAATATGCACAAGAGCTGAGGAGAAGCAACCCTGGTAGCTCTTTTTATCTGAACCTAGCAGGAAACCTATTATGTACTTGCTTCATGGCTTTGGATGCTTGTAAAAGGGGTTTCTTAGATGGTTGTAGACCTATCATTTGTCTTGATGGGTGTCATATCAAGACAAAATATGGAGGACAATTGTTGACAGCTGTAGGAATGGATCCAAATGATTGTATTTTCCCAATAGCAATGGCTATTTTTGAGGTTGAGTCATTTGCTTCTTGGGAATGGTTCTTAAAAACTTTGAAGGAGGAACTAGGAATTGGTAACACATATCCTTGGACCATCATGACTGATAAGCAGAAGGTAAATGAGAGTGCTTGCAGTTTACTCTTTAAATTATAGTGCCATATTTACTGATTCTGAACATTGGAACATAGGTTTACTGAATGGTTCTTAAATTAGAATGCTTTAGTTTACTTATCATCACTGATCGATGCTTTTTTATGTGCAGGGACTCATTCCAGCTGTGAAAAAGCTCTTTCCTGAGTCTGAGCATAGGTTTTGTGTCACAGTACTCCAACTTTCAAGAAAAGTTCAAGGGGGAGATACTGAAGAACCAATTATGGGCATGTGCAAGGTCATCTTCAATTCAACAGAAATATGGACAGGATGAAAGCTCTGAATGTGGATGCTCACAAATGGCTAGAGAAAATGGAACCCCAAACATGGGTAAGGGCTTATTTCTTTGAATTCCCTAAGTGTGTTGTGCTACTTAACAATAATTGTGAGGTCTTCAACAAGTACATACTGGAAGCAAGAGAACTCCCTATTCTTAGTATGTTTGAGAGAATAAAGACTCAGCTCATGTCAAGGCATTACAACAAACAAAAGGAGGTTGAAGGGTTTGCTGGTAACTTTTGTCCTAAGATTAGAGTCAAAGTGACTAGGAATGCCGAATTTGCCAACTTGTGCTATGCTTTACCTAGTGGGTATGGAGTATTTCAAGTACAAATTAGGGAGTACAGTCACATTGTGGACATATATGCCAAGACTTGTGACTGCAGAAGATGGCAGCTAACTGGAGTGTCATGTTGCCATGCAATTGCTTACTTGAGGCATGAGAGGATTCAACCAAAAAGTGTGCTCCCAGATTGCTATTCTATTCAGACTTTCAGAAATGCATATCAATTCAGTATATGGCCTTGCAGAGACAAAACAGAATGGGAGCATGTCAATGGTGAAAAAGTGTCACCTCCAAAGTATGAGAAGAAGGTAGGCAGGCCACCCAAGTCAAGAAAGAAGCAACCACATGAGGTACAAGGGGAAAATGGACCAAAATTTTCCAAGCATGGGGTCACAATACATTGCAGCCATTGCTCAAAGGCTAGCCACAACAGTGGAGGTTGTGAACTTAAAAAGCGGGGTTTCACTTCTCTGGAGGCTAAAAAATGGTTGCAAATGCACAAGCACAATAGGAAAGAGAGGCTGAGGAGGCTGCTCAACATGCTGCTTCACTAGATCCAGAGATTTAAGAAGTGGACCAACAAGAAAGAGAGGCTGAGAAGGCTACTCAACATGCTACTTCACTATATCCAGAGATTCAAGAAGTGGACCAATAGGAAAGAGAGGTTGAAGAGGCTGCTCAACATGTTGCTTCACTATATCCAGTTAACCAGGTGAGTTGCAATAACCTATGGTAACATGTTGTTCAGTTTGATGTATAATTACCTCTTTTACATTTCAATACTTGTCTTTTGTAGGTGTTCACACAATAATCTCTTGATGTTCCAATGTCCTTGCTAGATGAAATGTTGTCACAGCAAACCACTCAAGCAACTACAATGCAGTCACAGGAACTGGGACAGTTGCCTAATAGTCAGTTCATACTGTCAAACCAACATGTGCAGAGGCCACAAACACTGACTACAAGCACCAAGGCTGGCAGGGCAGCAGCAACTGCTAGGAAGAGGCCACCTGCAACAAAGAAGGCACCTCCTGCCAAGAAGCCAAGGGCTACAAAGAAATCTGGAAATCATCAAAGTGAAGGCACAAGCACTTCAAATGTGCCCACCCTTTAGTAGAGTTGGTTCAGTATATTGTTCTTCTGTCTTTTGTTATGTGCCTAAACTATTGTAAGCATCTAACTGTTAAGATGCTCATATGCCGCAGCTAGGAGTTTGTAAGCATCAAACTGTTAAGATGCCCATTTATTACTTATGTTAAGGAGTACTCTATGGTAGGAGTTGGTAAGCATCAAACTATGAAGATGCAGGTTCATGTCATGGGAAATCTATCCACTCTGCTGCTTTTGTTGCCTATTAACATGTTCATGTGCTTCGTTGCCACAGTTCTTCCAACAATGTTGCGGCTGTTATATGCTTCAATTGCACTTGTTCATTTGTCATTTTACTGCATTTGTCATGTATCAGCTGAATTCATTCAGCACTGATTGGATTTGTTAAGTGGCGGCGGCGCCGCAGAGACATGAAGCGGCGGCGGCGCTGCAGTCCTCGAGCGCCGGTGGCGCTACAGTGGAACCGGAACAGAGTTTAGGCCCCTAAACGCCCGTTTTGCGAGTTTAGGGACCGCCATGACACAACACCACAAGTTCGGGGACCGCCAGTGTACTTTACTCTTTAGATTACTTTTAGACATTTTGTATGATGCACATGAATATAATCATAATAAGATTTATGTTCTTATTTTTAATAATAACATATGTGGGTAACTTAGATAAAAATTTAGAACCCATTTTGAGTTATGTTTTATAATGATATGTAGGAGAGAATTAGATGAAAATTATGATGTTACTTTATATGAGTCATTCAAATATGGGTTTATGATTTGTTTTATAATATTTTCATAATGATAGTGGTGGATAACTTTTTAGAATATATAATCGGCCACTGAGATTGATTATTGGAGTTTGCAAGGTCAATGTTTGATGTTGCTTATTTTGTGAGAATTTCTAGGATGTGTTTTTCTAGTGTTTCTCATGAGGACTAATGTAGAGTCTCCAATGAAAAAAATAAGGTCATATTGCTATAAACTATTAACCTGAGCTATCTCATAACCCCTCCCCCATTCATCTATGCAAAGCCTATTATGAAATATCAAAATTTCATATTAACAAGGCCTAATCTCATTTTTTCTTAGAAGTGATGCTTTGGGAATCGGTGTGGTAGTAATTCTTTGCATGCACGCTTCGGGAGTGAAACACACGCGGAGAGTAATCGAATCCACAATAAATCTTATTGTTTTTTCCCAAGAAAAGCTAATTATGGGAGTGCTTTCCTTGGTCTTTGAACCAAGCACAAATCGGCCTTGCATAGATGAATGGAGCGAATATTTGTTAATGTTGACGGTGTATTTTGGTACACCAAACATGTTAGTTACACTTTGGTTTGAACTTAATTATGGAACTAACCCACCACTAGGCACACTAATGACATGAAGGTTCATCTTCGTATATTCATTTCGAAGTGTTATGTTTTTGCAGGAAAACATTATCTAAAAGACGGAGTCACAACAGGTTGAAAGGAGCAAATGAGGAGTCCCATTCATGTTCAAGAGCATGATGAAATCACTCCCAAAGGTGGCAAGAACTAAAGTGTTACAAAGGAACATCCCTAAGGACTAAAGCGTAAAGAACGGACTTCATGTGAGAAGACCCCTATCTTGGACGCGAGGATGACGTCGCCAAAATGACGCAATTAAAGGGGTCCAAGTGCAAAATGGCAAGAGGACCCACGTGGAGGAAGGGGCGACTAAACTAGGCTGAAATGGGCCTAGGCCAGTCGGCCTAGGCCGACCGACCTGGCCCATTCTGGCGTCAGTTCGGCCCCCCACTACTTGAGCATGAAGATGATGCAACCCTAAGCATGTGTGGGCACCGCCATTCGCAGGAGGAGAGGCATTCACCCGAGAGGCTATCCACAAGCTAGAGAGGAAGGAGAAGAGGGAGATCATTTGGGAGAAGGATCGCTTGAGTCTGAGGCAACTACAAGTGGAGGAGGATGTCGAGGCCCTGCCACGACACCCCCGGAGGAGAAGAAAGACACCGTTGGAAGCGCCACCATGATCAACGGCGCCATGCTTAGCGCCTTGATGGGGTAAAACTTCTCATTTGTCCATGGGGTTGTAAATGTTCTTGAGATGTAATCACTACTCTTTATGGTTTAAATCTATCAATCTAGTGTTGAAGTGCTTTCATGATTAAGGTTAGCTACCATGCTTTTCGGGAGTATAGATCTCACTACTCCCTTAGAACCCTTCAATACGTCGTGATCAACATAGGTATAGTCATGAATACCTCCGTGTAGGGACAATACGAGGGAAGGGAAAGGGTGAAATTGTGGTCGCAACCCCTGGTAGATTAGATCGGTTTTGTATCTCTTAGCGGTTGCATATGCAAGTATCGTAGACCCTATGGGCAAGTGTCGTAGACCCTATGGGAAAGTGTCTTTTATATCTTGTGAGTCTCACAACCCTCTCTAGTGTAGAGTAGTATCCTTTAGGTTAGTCTTTAGTTTAAGGTTTGGTTAGTTAACTAGGTTAGTGCTAGATCAAACGCTTGTAATCCCCTTACTCCGCAGATTGACAAGAACCTAGGGAATCCCCGTGGTGAAAAAAGTAGGTCTGTACGCTTGCGGATCATAGGTGGATACGTGTTTTATCTATCAAGAGTTAATATCCGAACACAAAACTTATATAGGTATATACATATTATCCTCATGATTGTGATGTGTTTTTGCTACTAATTACTTTATAATGTTTTTGTCCACATTATCTCTTTCCCTAACTACATTCTGACTTGCTGGTGAGCATTGACTCCCCCTCATTTAGTCCCCCCCTTGCATTTTTGGTGAGAGAGAAATATTTAAGCTGATTTCGCATCTCTTGAGCACCTTTGTTCTTCGTCAAGCAGGGACTTCGTGTTTGTTACTCTTGGAGCTTTGAGCTCCTAACCGGCTAGGTGTCGCCGAAGGAGCATCCAAGCTTGTGGCTACCCTTGGGAAGTTTGTATTACACCGACATTTGAGTAAGTAACCCTAGCTTGATCTTTGTGGTCGCTAAAAGTGACCTATGTGTAAAGGTCCACCCTTTGTGGGTTCCTCAATGGAGACGTAGGCTTCAAGATGTGAAGCTGAACTCTGGGAAACAAAAATCCTTGTGTCTCTTGTGCTTGTTGTTGTTCATATTCTTGCATAGAGCTCATATCTAGGGTTTGCTCCTGATCTCCTTATCTATAAAGTTGCTTTGTGTTCTATCTATTGCAGGTGAGCACTAAAGTGTTGGTGACTAACATACTTTTAGCGATTTACTTTCTAGCTTGATCCAAGCAGGGTTGTAGTTTCGCGTCTCGACATCTCTGAAGAATTCGAAGATTTTTTTCGAACAAATCTCTGGAGACTCCAGAGTTGATCGATAAACTTGATAAATTTCAGGTTCAACTATTGAACCCCCCCCACCACCTTTAGTTGACATGTAAGATCCTTTCACATGTATGTTCTTGAATTTTTTTAATGAACCCTAAGTTTGAGCAATAATTTTAACATAAAAATATGTATTTTCATCACTTCTATATCTATACTATAAGGAGCGAAGACAATTGAAAACTTTTCTCACATAATTCGGGTCCGCCTTACCCCTCACGCCGGACCTACCTGTCAGGTTGCGTGATGACCACAAAGGTGGAACGACCACAGAAATCACAATTTGGGGAGCGTTTCTACCAAAACGAATTACTTTTCTCACCCATCCCGCATCTACCACCCTTTATACCCACCGGGTCCACCAAATTTGCATCGGAAAAACTTCCCCGTGTCTGCGCACACCCGCCCGCGAGCCCCTACCCCGTCGTGTGCCTCTTCCTCTGCCCTCTCCCTCTACCACATCCTCGGCGGCGGTCTCCGTACTCCACCCGAAGGCTCTCCAGCAGCGCGACTGGTCGAGCCCATGGCGGCGTGTGGCACGCCTGACCGACCTCGACCCGCTGGAGATGCGAGAGGTCACGAGCGGCTTCCTCGACGCCGACCGGCCGTTCCTTTGTGTTGTCCACGCGCCGGAGGCCCGAAAACTCCCCCCGGCTACGACGATGCTTGCGGCGAGCAAGGTGGCGGTCTGGTGGTGTTGTGATGCTCGCAGTCGGAGGTGCTGGCGCACCGCGCGACTGTGTAGGCCACCAAGTTGCCGTCTGCACTCCTGCTTGGGGTCATTATTGTTGCAACAAGCTTTCGAGCGTTCGTGCAGGCTCCTGCTGCTATGGATGCAGGCGTGATCCTGACCAAGCCATTTCTCAAAGTACGCTAGCACATCCTACCCTGATCTCTCTCCAGAGATACTAGCAATCAGATTTGAATATATCTCAGATCCGTTGTCCATTCAGCCCGTTAAAAATTTGATTGTTGTGTGTTCCCTACTATAATGCTCTTTCCATGGTTCGATTAGGCTCTTTAGCATACAACATCAGTCTCAGGTGATGCCGTAGGATGGCTTGTATTTTAACGAGTAACTAGTTATGCGACCAATAGCTGACAGTTGGTTCCATATTACAATGGACGGTGCTAAACATCAAAACTAGGGGTGCAAATTGATTATGATGTGGTGCACCTCCGAACATTTTTAGTTCAATTATTTGTACTACTTCAGCTCAATTTTGAAGAAGTGGTACAAATAATTGAACTAAGGAGGTTAGGAGGTGCACCTAACGGTTACCCCTTTGCAGCCTTAATCAAAACCTTGATGGGGGCATTCCGAGAATCAAACTTGGGACCTCTTGCACCCAAAGCGAGAATTATACTACTAAAAAAATCTCAAATGCCCTGTTTTGATGGACAATGCTATTTGTTTATTTATATTTGGGGAGGGTGGGAATTGTGCTTCCACTGTAAGTTCTCCCAGCTGCAAATCATTATATGAAGAAAACTTCCACTGTAAGTTGTTGTGCTGATAATGGGTAAATCTGAGCCATTCAAGTGTTTTTTCTATATATATTGAACCCTTGTCTAATAACCCCTTGACTTTCCGGATTCTTTCAATTACATATCACATTGAGATGTGTCATGGATTGACCTTGCAATAGGTTTGGAAATCTAAAACTAGCTAAACCACCCTATGAACTATGCAAAATATTTTAGTTAACGCCCTAGTGGATTTGAAGGGTGGTTTTGTCGTTGTTGCATCTTATATGGCAGCTAAGATGCCCATTGAACTGCTTGTAACTTTTATTCCGCTCTGTACTCCTTTGAGCTCTTATCTGCTTACTTCTTTATGCTCTTTGGCATGTCCTGTTGGTGCTCAATACCAATTTGTGATTTTTTTGTGTGTGTTGTTGAACCTGTCTCAAGGAATGTCCTTCACTTGCCCTCCTGCTGAATTTGAACCTGGGATCTGGGCTAATGTTAGAGGGACTGATAAGTTGTGTTAGTTCCATCTTACCAATTCTGGCCTCAGTTCCCTTAAAGAGAGAAAACATCTAAAGGGGCGATGATCAATAACCATGGCTGAACACAACCACCTTTCAGCAATCATGGCTATTGTGGTATCAAACTGGAACCTTCCCTCCTTTCTTGAAATCCTTTTCAACCATGCTCCAATGATAGTGGCTTTGTCCTTGGATGGTCATGCCATTTTTCACGGGTGATGAGTGATAACCAGGGCAGCACCATATATTAGAATGGGTTAATTTGGTGATACTCCCTCTAGTTTGGTAACAGAAGTCGTTTTGGACAAGGTTTGGGTCAAACATTGGGAATATAAATGATGAACAACTTTTTTAAGTCGTTAAGTTTACAAATGTGAAAATCATATCAATAGATTTTTTTCGAAAAGCATTTTCATAAAAGTATACATATATAACTTTTTAATAATTTTTTTATAGAAAAGAGAAGTCAAAGTTGTGTTTTGGAGATCGTGTCGCTGTCCTAAACGACTTCTTTTACCAAACCGGAGAGAGTAATAGATGGTGTGGATACAGTTATATGATCGAGCAAAGGCGAAGCTGAGCCCACGTTTATTTACTGCTCAACAGAAAGTTTGATGTTTAGATTGAATATTACTACTTTGTGTTTTTTGAATAACCCTTTTTGGTCACTTATTTTATAACTTTTCCTTCTGTTTATTTTCAAGTTGAGATGTTTCCTACACTCTCCATTATGTCTAAATATATAACAAAAGGAATGTACCTAGAAAAGCCAAAATGAAGTAATTTGGGACGGAGGAAGTAATTTTTGCTATTAATTCTGCTATAAGACTAAACTTGTTTGCCATGGCTTGTTGCAACGAAAATGTTTACATGATGAAAGATACTTTCAATTAACTTTGTTCGTCTCAAATTCTTCTGCAATGATTTTCTAGATGCACAGTTGCCACAATTTCTCGAAGGCATCAATTCCGAAAAGGTTGTACATCATCGCCCCTCGTCAGCACTTAGTTTTGGATTGAAGGTTTGGGAATGGAGCAGTCTCAAACAGTCTGTAAATTTGACTTACACCGGGTAATTTGATAGACAGGAGAAAGAGATCGCTGCAGCTGTGGCGGTAGTAATGACAAAATGAGATTGGCCTTGTTTAGTTCGGCTCAAGTACCCACCAGTGCGTACCCGCTGGGCCAACCAAGTTCACATCGAAAAAAGTACTTTCATTGATTTTGTTTTCTTTTATATGAACATAAAAAGCGGGATGATTTCTCTCCTGGTATTTTGTTCACTTGCATTTACAAGTTTTTTATCAGAAATAAGCTTTAAGAAAGGTCAAATGACCATATTGACAAGCTGATGATGAGCAATCATAGGTATCAGTTAACAATAAATACAATTTTTAAAAATTATTTTGGATGGATTCATTATCTAAACTGTAGCCTTTCATTATCTATGAAAGTTTGATCTCACCATTTCATGTGTGGACAATGCTTACCTTTGGTAAATGTTGATGCTTTTGCTTTACTTTTCTGAACATGTGCTTGACATGGATTTAATTAGATGATCGTGGTACTGGTAAAATTATGTATTTGCAAGTGTTATTAGTAATCTTCTTACAATTATTGGCAACACAATTATAATCACCTATTTGAATTGGGCAGTCCTTTTTTCATCAAATCTAAGGTTGTTGGGAGCAACTATATAGTTGTTGTAAGCAACTAAATTAAAAATGATCAGATGGTTTAGGGTGTTTGCTTCCATTATATGTAAGCAGTATGCACAATCTATATTAACTAGCGAAGTGCCCGTGCGTTGCTACGGGCATTAAACACTAAATGATTGTATCTTCCCATGCACTTAAATTAAATGAAACATTTCTTCCATCGCAAATACGTATTTTAATTTTTAAAATTCATAATTAATAATAAGAACAAGGCTACTGATGTTAGAATGCCTTCAAGATAGACTGGAGAAGTTAGCGTGTACTTAAAAAAAGACTAAGAGAGGGTGTAAGAACTTAGGAACACAAAGAACATTTAACGAAATGGGATGATGATAATCACTCAACCAAAAAGCTGACGAAATGGATATAAGCTAACTGTTAGTGTTAGTTCTTCATGATCCGAGAAAACATAGCAACACATATATATGTAGGAATATTTTGTAATGAGAATTGAAATAAAAATCCATCAAGACTGGTGAACCATATAAAGGGTCGTCTAGAGGATATACAAGCATCCCTTTTATAGAAAGCCATCACATTCCGTGAGAGGTATTTTATCAATTAAATTATATATTCAACGTTTATTTGATCTTATGATCATTGCTTGTTGATTCTTGATTGCCATATGCAAACCAACCTTATCCACAGGTACGACGTGTTTTAATGACACCATACGAAACTTTGGAGCCCATTCTAGAAGTAATAATCAGAGCTTACCTTTCTATCATCTTTCACATTATCCTTTAGTACCCTCTTCCTATATTCTTAGCATTTACTTAAAACACGATGTTAATTACTCTTCCTTCATGGCATGATAAAAAATGAAATCAAATAAGTGGACAGATCAAACATTCTCACGTCCATGTTGTATCAACTCAGGGATAAATGCTTTTTTTAGGAGAGATACTTAACCATTTGATATTTGGTCAATGATGATCATCAGAAAAAGCAATAACTTCTTTCTGTAGCAAAACAAAAGGGAGGAGTTGAGATTAGATGTATCAGTTATAATCATCAAATAAAGACCATCAGAATTGCAGCTATATTTGATGCATTAAAACCTCTAAACATTATTCATCGCCTTGAAGCCCCTACTTTGTTGAATAGGTGCCTTCCTATTTTTTCGGAGCTGTAGATTTTGCTCTCAACTCCAGCAACAGCCCCAACTTTGCAGCCCCTACTTTCTATATGACACGTGGGGCCTATTTATCAGTGGCTATACTTATTTTTTTATTTTCTCTTTTTATTTTGTACACCTTATCCTCTGGTTGCCCTCTTGTGCGGCCATGTCTTTCCTCCCCGTCCGTCTGCATCCTCTTCGTGCTCAGCCTCAAGCTTAAGATCCCGTAGGCTACACGTGGTGGGGGAGAACGAGCTCGGGCCGGCGCGGTGGCGACAGCGTGGGGCGCACGAGGCCGGGGCCGGACGGTGGCGACAACGCGGGGGAGCGCGAGCTCGGGCGGTGCGGCGGCGACCGCTCGGCTCCGACTTGACACACCCGCACCTGGGACCGGCGCGGCGGCGATAGTACGGGCTCCGACGCGGCTGCAGCTTGGTGCGGCACGGGGAGCGTGAGCTCGGCTCCGGTGGCAACGAGTCCGAGCTATAGCCGCATGCGGTCTCGGTCCAGTCCAGGCAGGGTTCCATGGATCTGCCCAATTGAAGCTTGGACGGCGTCGAATCGAAGAGCAAGCTAGTGACCTTGCCGGCAGCCGCGTGAGTCCTTCACTATCAGCACGGTCCGTCTCCTCCTTGCTCCTCAATTCGATCACACCAGTTTGATTTGCCACTCGATTTTGTTGGAATAAATGTATCTCACACTCGATTTGCTGCAGTGTGGGCATGGTGACGGAGGGGTGATGCAGCGTGTGGGGGAGTTGGGGCCGTGGAGCAACACCACCACCGAAGGCGCTGGAGCGGCGCTGGAGCACCGGTGCGAGAAGAGACGAGGTTGCGCGGGAGGGGAAACATAAGAAATATCCGATGCGGTGGTGCCTAATTCTCATGGATGTCGTTCAACTCCCATGGCCGCACCCTCTTATTCCCTTGCCCTTGCTCTCTGCCTCCTGTTCTTGCGACAGCGCAGCTAGCTCATGCAGCGACGTGCGCGATGACACCCCATCCCCAGGTGAGTCCCCAACAGATCCAGTCGGCGCCCCTCCCTCGCCTCTGCCTGCTCCTCTCCCGATTTTTGCGGCGGGAAAGGAGTAGTGCGTCGTGGCCGGTCCCTGCGAAGGAGCAGGAGCGCCCTGGCCTGACCAGCTCTTGTGGCGGCGATGGATGGAGGAGCCGAAGTGGCGGTGCCGGAGCTTAGTGCAGGGCGAGGGGAACCCAAGTGGCGGCGTTGGAGCTTTGGGCATGGATCTTCGAGCTGGGCGTCCGGGACCGGGGTGCAGAGGCGAGGTGCGACGGATTAGGGGGTGGGAGGGTGAACGACAGCACCATATTGGTATAGATTTGGGTGAAAGTTTTTAGTCTCCATAAAAATTATATAAATTGCATGCACAAATTGACAATTCTTTGTTAACATGAATATTATTTAAAAAGTAATTAAATTCTGAAAATTTGTTGGTTATTGAATTTGTTGAACTACAGTATTCTGAACTAACTTGCAGTAGCGGTTACTTAATTTTTTTTAGCGGACACGTGCATGTCGCACGTGCATCATTGCTTGTCTTTATAAATAATGACAAACATCATGCATACATATATTAATTATTATATCATATACCAATAGTGTAACATGTAGATGAAATAGATTCATATACTGGTATACATTTTAATTAAGATGTTTGTCAGACATACATCCCGAACCTGCAAGGAAGGAACAAGGCGGAGTCCTACTAAAATTCCTTTGTATTCCTACTAGGACTCATACCATATAATCCTACTGGGATTCCTACCTTGTAACCGACTAGTAACCCGCCCTCTAGACTATATAAAGGAGGGTCGCGGTACCTCGATCAGCATAGCCCATTGATACTACCTCTCAAGGGACAACAATCAAGCGCCTGGCGCAATATACAACACCTAAATAGGATGTAGGGTATTACGCTACTCTAACGGTTCGAACCTGTATAAATATGTGTATTTCATTCACTTCGAGTTTCAGGTCACGCGATCTCCCACTATCCACTCTCTGATAGGTACTCTCTCATGAGGTTGTCGGATATACAACTCCTACAATGTTGTGGTTAAAAATTTAGTGTCACCTCATGTTATTTTGTAATAATGACATATGTTTATAATACATATGAAAATTTAAGGAGTTATTTAAATTATTTTTATATAACATAAATGGGCCATTTTGATGAAGGCCAGGGTTACTTTAGTTTACTTTACGTAATGAAAGATATGGTTAATTTACATACTTTAGGTTATTTTCATCATGGTAGGTGTATAACTTTTTAGAAGATATAATAGATCCAATTACTACGTACGATGATTTTAGTCTACCGATTGGTGGTAAGATGTTTTATTTTTTTGTGATAATTCTAGAATTTCTCTTCTTTTTTCCTAGAGTGTTCACCTAGGATCCTAAGTGGCTTCACATGGAGGCTTCAAAAAAGTCTTCAAGTAGTAATAATAAGATTGGTGGTGCATGTAATGGTATGCAAGGATAAATATTTCAGCGAAAAAATTACGAAATGTCAAACTTTTCGGTCATGAATGAAATCACTCTTCATTCGATATATCGAACTATCGATCCGTCGAAAGATCCAATTTTTTGTGCTGAATTTTGACTGAAATTTCAGTCATTTCATTCGACGGGGACAAAAAAAATTGGAAACGAAATTCGGAACCCTCATGGCACTAGGCCAGAAACGATTTGTCCTGGCACTAGCAAATTAGCGTGCTGTGGGTGCAACTATCAACCGCTAGCAAAGTGGGGCGCAGGGGTGCTGGGACAGCAACCGCCAGCATTGAAGCATCACTGCTGATGGGCGACATAAGCGACCCGCCAGCAAAAATGTAACCATTTATGCTGGCGCACGAGTTATGTCGACCACCAGCATAGAAGGTTTAGTGGGGGCGGCCTACATAAGCCAACCACCAGCACAAATGGTCCCATTTCTGCTGGCGGGTGGCTTATACCGACCGCCAGTAGGGATCTTTACTACTGGCGGCTTTCATATGCACCCGCCAACACAGTGAAGCTGAAAATAGCTTGAAATTGATACAAGTCGCCGATATTTCAACATGCATGGACAGCAACAACAAGTAAAATTCAAACTGAAATATCAACACAAACAACACCTTAGAAAGGTTTATTTTACACAAACAACATGCATGATGACAAATGTTTCAAAGCACACTTAAAACCAACACAAATTAAAGTACACTACATTAGGGGCCTCACTCACAAATCAATACAACTTTGCCTCACTCAAATTTCTTAGACAGTCCGGCTGTGATATAGCTACCAAGCACTAAACCTATTATCAAGACCACAACAGCGATGATGGTGCCCTGCATGCAGAATCCTTGATTTTTGTTGCGCTTCTTCCGATAGCCAATTTCCGCCATAATGTCAATAAGTTGCCATCTATGGTCTGCAAGTTCAAGCCCCGTTTCATTACTCGCTATCTTCAAATCACTCATCCCCACCTTCAGATCAGAAATGACACACTTCATCTGATTCCATTGTTCCAGACATTCTGAATTTGCTTGTGGTGGCTCCGCACCTTGCCCGGCGGATACACAACACTAGACGGTTGTGCCGCTCCCGTGCCGGCGTTGCACCAACTAAACTGCTGAACGACTGATAGTTTGGCGGCAGCAAATGAGGGTGAAAATTTTTCAAATGGTTGATGTATTGATTTTCATAATAAACTTGCTGACATGAGTTAGGCCCCCCCTAAAAGAATAAACAACAAATGTGGCTTTCATCGATAAATTGGATAATTCTATAGACATACAATTATACTAACCAAATCATTAATAATCAACAATTGTGGATAATTCTATATCTACCGAATCACTAATAATCAACAAATCTTACTAATATTATATCAACCAAATCAATAATAATCAACAAATCCTACTGATATTATATCAACTAATAATCAACTAATAATCATTAATCTTATATCAACCGAATCAGTACTAAACAAATGAATTAGGGCATGAGATGAAAAACAAATCAAGTGGTTGTTCGGGCACTTGTAGATGGTGCTATTTGACTTGGTCTTGTACCAAATTAACCGGAGGAGACACGACGGGCAGATCAGCAGGGGGAGAGGCACGAATTGGCTAAGTTTGGGCGTGACGGAGCTGCTCGCCATGCGACGACGGTGAACCTGCTGCTCGACGTCGGTCGAGGAACTGGAGGTTGAGGAGTGGGTCGACAGTTTGCCGACGGCAGCGCGCGCGAGAAGCTCACGAGCGGCGGTGGCGGGGTACAAGATCGGTTGCGGCTGCTTGCGGTGGCGGCTAGGGTTGGGAGCGAGTGTGTGAGTGAGTGAGTGAGTGAGTGAGTGAGTGAGTGAGTCGTTGAGTCAAACCGTGTTCCGACCGAAGATATTCAGACAAGTGTGCTGGCGGTTGGCTTAATAAACCGCCAGGAGAGGAATCAGTGCTGGCGGTTGGCTTAATAGCCCGCCAGGAGAGGTAACGATCTTTGGCCGGGGGTGGCTTAATCGATTTGCCCGGCATAAATGGACACGAGCTGCGACGGTCAACATAAGGCACCGCCAGCGCAGAGATTACTACTGGCGGTTTCCTTATGCCAACCGCCAGCACTGTGTCTTCTATAAATATAGGTCAGCGCCTTCTTCTCAGCAACCTTCCAATGGCGCTGTGCCCGAGAGGAGCTCGGGAAAAGCTCCAAAAACACCAAATCTAGGGGGAAGGTTTTGCTCTCGATTTTCTTGGAGGAGGTGGCTATATAAGGTGAGTTTGTGCTATTTTAACCTTAGTTTTCTCTTTTATTAATGATTTCTATGTAGATAGAGATCTAGATCTAGACCTAGGGTTATCTAGGAGAGAGAGGGGAGTGAAGAGAGATATTGATTCAGAGATTTATTTTTTAAATAGATTTATATTTAAATTATTAGTTTGTCAATGCAAAATATTTAAATGTTCATAATATATAAGCAAGTTATATTAAATTATATAAGTTATTAGTTTGTCATTAATAGCAAGTTTACATTTGCAATTATATTAAATTATTATTGCAATTATAGAATCAAGTTTACATATTAAATTATTAGTTTGTCATTAAAATTACTAGCTTCAATAATTAAAATTATAGAATTTGGTTTTGTTTCCGTTTTTTACATATTAAATGAAGCATAGAGCATACGGAGTTTATAATAGAATTACTTTTATAGGTTATTTAAGATGGAACATAGAGCATGGATGTATGGCATACTGAGAAATTCGTCTACATTCTTGACAGAGTTAACAAACTTTCTTGAGGTTGCGCAGAAGCATGCCCAAATTTCTAGGACAAAGCAAATACATTGTCCATGTTGTGATTGTTGCAAAAAAGTTGTGTGGGAAGATATTAATACCATCAAGATGTATTTGATAAAGTGTGGTTTTGTGAAAGGATACAAAACTTGGTCCCACCATGGTGAAGCAGAAAGTACTTTCAACAATGCAGACATCGGCACCAGGTATGATGAAGTGGGTGATGAAGATGCGGATGAAAATGATCATGTCATGATGGATGATGCTTTTGACTGTGAAGATCAAAATGATGATCAAACAGATGCACCACAGGTGGACGAGGAATGTGATGTTGATATGGAAGAAATGTTGCGCCACATTGAACCGGAGGTGTTGCTAGGGAGAGCTAAAGGGTTAGAAAATTTTCAGACACTAAAGAAGGCAGCAAAGGACCGTATGTATGAGGGTTGTGGGAAGGAGTGGACCATGTTGCGTTTCATGCTCCATCTTCTGATTGTGAAGGCAAAATTTGGATGGTCGAACAATAGTTTTAACGAACTCCTTACTTTGTTGGCCAATCTACTCCCGAAGCCTAACTTGGTCCCAAGAAACACATATGAAGCAAAGAAGATTATCAACCCATTGAAGATGCGAGTGCAAAGAATACACGCATGTAGGAACCATTGCATATTGTACCACGGTGACTATGCAGAACTGGAGAAGTGTCCAAATTGCGATGCTAATCGTTACAAAAGTAATGCCGATTTTGCTATGGAACGGGTCATTGCATCTAAAGGCACGAAGAGGAAGGTGGGTGGAAAGAGAAGTGTATTTCCTCGAGTTGAGGAGGAGTATAGTATTGGTACTGACACTGCTACTCAACGTAAAGTCCTTGCATTGGTGATGTGGTACTTGCTGGTGGAGGATCGTCTAAAGCGATTGTTCTCGAACCCAAAGACCGCTAAACTAATGACTTGGCACGCAGATCGCCCAAAGAAGTCTGATGGGAAGCTTCGACATCCTTCTGATGCTCGGCAGTGGAGGACCTTTGATTCCAAGCACAAAGAGTTTAGAGAAGAAAAAAGAAATATAAGGTTCGCGTTAAGTACACATGGTATGAATCCATTTGGTGAAAGACGCAGCACGCACAGCACATGGCCAGTGTTGATGACCATATACAACCTCCCCCTGGCTATGTCACAAGAGAAAATTTCTTTTTCTTACCATTCTAATCCAAGGACCGAAGCAACCTGGTATTGATATAGATGTCTTCCTGGATCCATTGATGGAAGAAATAGAGAAGTTTTGGAAACATGGGGTTGAGATGTGGGATGAGTACATAAGGGAGACATTCACACTTAAGGCAATTATCTTTGTTACAATTAATGATTACCCTGCCCTATTTTCTTTGTGTGGTTAGAAAAAAGGAAAATCAGGTTGTGTAGTTTGTTTGAATGGTACAATATCTGTGTACCTGAAAGGATCTCAGAAGACAGTGTATATGGGGCACAGACGCTAGCTACTAAGGACTCACAAGTACCGTAAGATGGCAGACTATTTCGATGGAAAGATTGAGAAAGACTCTTTTGCCCCACAACCGGCCACCGGTAGAACCGTATTTGAAATGTGTCAGAAGGTCAAGTTTAAACTTGGTAAGAAATCAAAAGGTGATGTTGATGATAATTCAAAAGGGGGAAGGAAGGAGGCTGAAACTACAGAAAACATTGACGTGCCTTTCAAGAAGATGTCTATATTTTTTAAGTATTTGCCATACTGGGAAGATTTGACAGTGCGCCATGCCATCGATGGGATGCATCTTCAGAAAAATGTGTAAGCACAATGAGATTCTTAGGCTTAACAGGAAAGGTAAAGGACGGACTGAAGTCACGTAAGGATCTTGTTGACCTAAAATTAGGAAGGAACTCCACCTACAACCACGTCCTAATGGTAAGCAGTACCTTCCACCTGCTAGCTTCAACTTAACACAACATGAGAGGTTGGCTATCTGCAAATGCTTGCGCGGGCTGAAAGTGCCAACCGGATTCTCATCCAACATCCGATCATTGGTCTCGTTGAAGGACATGACGCTTACTAGTTGTAACTCTCATGACTGTCATGTGATGATTACTGTTTTTCTCGCGATTGCGACCCGAGCTGTCAAACCAGTATTCCTTAAGATGGTCATCACAAGGATGTGCTACTTTTTCAACGCCATTTCGCAGAAAGTGGTAGATTGTGTAGAGTTGGCAAGGCTTCAACTGTTTATGTCAGAAACTCAAGCCCAGCTCGAGATGTGCTTCCCTCCGTCATTTTTTGATATCATGGAACATCTAATGATCCACATGGTCGAGCAAATTACTGAACTAGGACCTATGTACTTTCATCAGATGTGGACGTACGAACGGTTCATGTCGATTCTCAATGGATACATGAGAAACAAGGCATTTCCAGAGGGAAGCATGATCGAGAGATACCATACAGAAGAGAGTGTTGATTGTTGCATAGACTACATAAAAGATAAGAGAGCGATCGGTTTACCGGAATCTCAACATGAAGGCAGATTGTGAGGGAAAGGGACCATTGGAAGGAAAAGATTCATTGACGAGGACAACCAACAACTGGAGAAAGCACATGCTAGTGTTCTGCAACAACTTGCAATAGTGGAGCCATTTATCGTGCAACACGAAAATGAGGTTCGTGAGTAAAATGATAGTCGGACCGAGGATTGGGTCATCAAAGAGCAAAAGCGTCGTTCCCATCATGGTTAAAGGAACATGGGCATCTATTTCAAGGAAATTCCATAGATGACACAATGTTGACCCGGTTGGCGGCTGGTCCATCAAGCAATGTTACCTCATGGAAAGCATACGAAATTAATGGGTACACCTACTATACGAAGGCGAAAGACAACAAGAGTGTCGCGTATCAAAATAGTGGTGTTCACATAGATGCAATTGATAAATCTGAAAACAACATCACTTACTACAGGTTCATAGAGGAAATATGGGAACTTGACTATGGAGAGAATATCAGGTTCCCTGTGTTTCGGTGCCAATGGGTCAAACACCCGAATGGCGTCATAGATGACAATTATGGGTTGACACTTGTAGACCTTGCCAATGTAGGTTACAAAGATGATCCATGGGTACTCGCCGAGCGTGTTGCACAAGTTTTCTACATAGTTGATCCTATGAATGTGAAGAAGCACATTGCCGTCTCCGGAAAACAAAGAATTCTAGGAGTAGAAGGTGTAATTGATGTTGAGGATTACAATCAGTTCGAGAGTCTTGTTCAAAGATCATGAGAAGAGAATAAAAAAATTGAAGCCAACATTCCTAGATCAGAGAAGCCATGGTTATGTACAGACTGTGAAGGGAGAATTGTTAAAGGATAAACTTGCACTTCTTATTAGTCGGGCTTGATGTATCACTTGTACGACTTTATATAATTAGTGTTGTTGTAAGACTTTCAATCAATTTAGGAGAGTTTTGGAAGTTTTGATGAAATGGAAATACCACATGAATTATGGAAATTATGGAAATTATGGAAATACCACATGAATTTAGGAGAGTTTTGAATATTTGAATTTATGTATATGAGGTGTTTTGTCATAAAAAAAGGTTTGCATTTGAAAAGGTTAGTTCAAATGAGACTCTAGGGTTAAACAACCTATAACTCATTAGGTGTATGAACCTATTTGAACTAACCTTTTCTAACTATGACTTCTTTTACAAAAAACACACTTTCAATACTTAAATTCAAATATTTTATGATACCTTGGGAAGTTTCAATGAAATTTGAACAATTTAAGCCCCTGTTTCAAATTTTGCAAATTATGGAAAACACTATGCTCGCGGGCATCTTAAGAAACCGCCAGCAGTGAGACACACCACTGGCGGTTATCATAACTCAGCCGCTAGCACAGTGGTTTGCCAAAATTTGAAAATTTGAAATCCTGGCCTGAAAATGTTCAAAATTCTTTGAAACTTTCAAAAAATATCATAAAATATTTGAAATCATGTATATGAGGTGTTTTGTTATAAGAAAAGGTTTGAATTTGAAAAGGTTAGTTCAAATGAGACTCTAGTGTCAAACAACAACTCATTAGGTGTATGAACCTAGAGTCCTATTTGAACTAACATTTTCTAACTAGGACTTATTTTTTTAAAAAAGCACACTCCCTATACTTAAATTGAAATATTTTATGATACCTAGGGATGTTTCAATGAAATTTGAATAATTTAAGCCCCTGTTTCAAATTTTGCAAATTATGGAAAAACACTATGCTGGCGGTTATCATAAGTCAACCGCCAGCACAGTTGTTTGCCAAAATTTGAAAATTTGAAATCCTGGCATGAAATTCTTCAAAGTTCTTTGAAACTTCCAAAAATTATCATAAGATATTTTAACTTATTTATAGGAGGTGTTTTGTCATTTTAATTTTAAAAGGTTTGTATTTGAAAAGTCAAGTTCAAATTCTTTCAAATTTCAGCGCTGGCGGGCGTTTATGATAACCGCCAGTGAGAATTCTCACCACTGGCGGTCGCTTAAGTGACCCGCCTTGGTAAGCGTCACCGCTGGCGGTTGCTTATTGTGACCCGCCTGTGGTGACCTACCGCTGGCAGATGCCTTATGTGGCCCACCATTGGTGATTCTATCTATATATACAAGAGACGCGGTCTCAAAAATTTTCTAAGTCTGGCGCGAAAACGAAACGACGCCGTCAGGCTGCCAAATTTTCCCACTGAGCGTCGACGTCGTCCCCGACCACCGCCGCCCCTCCGACCAGCCCGCCGTCCTCCCGGAGTGCCCCACCGACCTCCACGAGCGCCCCACCGTCGTCCGCGAGGGCCCCGCCCCCTTCTCCCCGGTGGACCGCCGCCGGCTTCCGCTAGGGCGCCTCCCCTTCTCCCCGTGGACCGCCGCCGCGCCGTCGTCCGCGGTCACCCCGCCGACCGATGACCTCCTCCCCGAGCGCCACCGCCCCTCTTCCCTACCAGGATGACATCATCCGCCCCCGCCGCTCGCTTCCCCCAACCGCCGGCCGGGAGAACCGACGCCGACTCCTCCGCCACCGCCGACGCGCGCCGCGCGCCTCCGCCGACGCCTCCGCCGCCCCCGCTCACCACCGACACCTCATCTCCTCACCGCTCGGCACGCATGGAGGCCGGGGATGGGGCCGACGGCGCAGCAACGACAGCCCCAGCTTGGTTGGTTTTTTTTCAAAATGCAATTACATGTGTTAAAATGTGGATAAATAGATTGTGTATAAATGCAATTACATGGAATGTGGATAAATAGATTTAAAAATGTTACAAATGGACTATGGATTTAATTTTATTTGTTTTGTTGTATAAATAATTAAATATGGACTATGGATTGTGGATAAATAGATTTATTTTATAAAAATGGATTATGCATTTTGTATAAATATATTTATTATAAGTATGGACTATGGATTGTGTCTAATTTTTAAATAGATTTATTATATAAAAATGGACTACGGATTTAATTTTATTAGTTTTGTTGTATAAAAATGGACTATGGATTTAATTTTAATAGTTTTTAAATAGATTTATTATATAAAAATGGACTATGGATTATGGATTATCTATGATCAAATGTTAACAATGAACAATCAGGTGAGGAGGAATCTAGTGATAGTGGTATAATTGGAGACTATGAAACTCCCTCTGAGTACGAACCAAGCGAACCACGACCTCGTAGGCGTCCCGAAGACGATGATGTTGATTACGAACCAAGCGATAATGAGGTCTGCATGCACATTCACTCAAATTAATGTTTGTTTATTCAATTAAGATATACTTTAAATAGTGTTTTATGTGTAGAACAATGACCGATCCCCGCGACGACGTCGTAGAGCATCTAACATTCGTGCCCAAGAGGCAGAAGTCATTTCAGAACCACAACCTTCGGGTACTACTAGTTCTAGTAACCTGAAAAGGAAACGTGGTCATAGAAGAAGAAACCAGATCCCTGAAAGAGGACAACTTGTGATAGAACGGTTGGGTGACAAAGGTGAGCCCGTCGAACCTAAGGCGATAGCTGCTAGGTTTCGGAACATCGTCGGTGCAATTGTCAGAGACCAATTGGCGTCTTGGATCACAACTACTAATTGGAAGACAGTCCCTAAGGCTACGAAGGATGTATTATGGGCCAAAGTGAAAGAAAAGTTTGTTTATCCGGAAGGTACAGAAAATGCAGGTAGAACTTTTGCCGAGGGCCTTTGTGAAAGAGCTCTTGGGAATTGGAGGTCTACACTTAATACTGAATTTGTCCAGAAAGGAAAGGATGCTAGGAATGTGTATGGTAACATTCCGCTAGCAGTCTGGGAAGAATTCGTAGATCAGAAGAAGACGACAGAAGCAGTAGCTCTGAGTGTCCAACAAAAGGAGAAGGCTATGAAAGTTGTTGAGAACCCCCATCGCTTGGGTTCGGGAGGATATGCTGCTAAAATGGCAAAATGGAGGAAGGAGGAAGAAGAAAGGAGGGTAGCTGGTTTACCAACTATTTTTGAAGGCATGGATGAGCGTAGCAGGAATTGGATCCTTGCTCGAGTTCCGGCTATAGCACCTGACGGTAATGTTTCATTCCAGAAGCCCTCAACAGAACAAATTTATCAGAAGCTGGAAGAACTTGCGGAAATGCAAAAGAAAGGTCTTTTCGTGCCCGACAGGGAGAAAGATATGCTAACCGCCGCGATCGGAACACCTGAGCACCCTGGCCGTGTTCGAGGGATTTCTTCTACCTTGCCCTGGGGTAAAGCATTTCGTGAACACCGATCAAGTTATAAAAAGTGAGACCGTTATAAGAAGAAGCTTGAAGACAAGATGAGAGAAATTGCCAAGCAAGAATTGATAGGCTTCTTCATACAACAACAACAACAACAACAACAACAAGCTTCTGTTGGGCCAAGTGCAGAGAATCTAATATCTGGTGGTTCTGGACAGGTTCCTCCAAACTTGATGCTTGCCCAGATCGGAGCCATCCCGACTCCAAGTAGTGTTGGTTCTATTGCTAAAGCCAAGCATCCTGTGGATGACATTGTAGAGGATACACCATGCAAGTTGGTTATTTCATATGGAAGAAAACTAGATAAGTTTCGAGAAGTTGGGACAGCCATGGCACTAACGGGTCGTGTGTTTCTGAATCCACCACCGCCAGAGTACGCATGGGTTCAAGTTGTTTCGGTTTCTGATGAGTCGTGCGAGATTGATATCCCTACTGAGGATGGGATCGAGCTTCTCGGTGATGCGAGGAACCAATACATACTGTGGCATCGTCGAGATATCATACTTAATGCATCACCAAGTCCCTGCATGCAACCTAGCCAAGAACGAGTACCCCCCAGGATCCAGATGTTGCAATGGTCGAGTACACAATGGGTGGGGAACATGGAGGCGGTAACAATGACAACAACATGATGATTATGGAGCAGAAAGTTAACAATAATGACAACAACATGCCACAAACTCCTCCGACATCAGGGGCAGGGGCAGTAGCATCATCATCTCCGAAATCTATTCCAAGACCACAAACTCCTCCGACATCAGGGGCAAAGGCAGGGACATCATCTCTGAAATCCGTTCCAAGACCACCATCTCCTCCGACATCAGGGCAGGGGCAGGGGTAGGGGCATCATCATCTCCAAAATCTGTTCCAAGACCACCATCTCCTCCGCCATGTCCAAGACCACCATCTCCTCCTCCAGCAACCAAGACGCCAACAACAATACACCGGATGATAAACTCATATGAACCAAAGACGAAATCATCTGATGTTGACTTGTTCTTGAAAGTACTAAAGAATAAACCTAAACGGGCTCCAACATCCGGTAAAGAATCACCTAATGTTCAAGTACTCAAGAAGGCACCAGATGAAAAGTCTTTATCCCGCACCTCTTTTCAAAAACAAAAGAAGGAGCACATAAGTATGTTTTCGTCGGATGAGGTGCCCGACAAATATGAGCATGGCAAATCATTCTTGTTTAGGTGGCAACTGAATGAAGGGCCGTCAGAATTGATGAGGCTGCATACTTGGATCATGCACGCCATGCAGTAAGGCATTCACACTATCACCGCCAATCTCCCGAAATGGGTGTTTAGTAGCTCTTTTGAATGGAAGGTTGCAATCGATTTCCCCGATTTGCATGCGATGTTTCGTCGTGAAAAACTCGACATCAACCTCGTCACCATTTGGTCCATGTAAGTCAACATCCCTATACGACATCCAAATCTATTGAATTCCATATGTATTGTTATTACCATCCTAAGTAAACTTTTTTGCAGAATGCAAGCGTCTGATAAAAAGAAGACAAATGGGAGGTGGAAGGTAGCATATGTTGACCCGCAACAAGTAAGTCAGTCACAACACACGTTCATAATGAGGGATCAACTAAGAAAACAAATAGAGGAACAAGCAAAGACACCAAAAGAGAAGGAAGACTTAATAAAGGGTTATGAGATAGCTAAACTTCACGAGGTGTCTGTATACATTGCAAGGGTCATGATGAAAAACCAACATAAGGATTCTATCAAGTTTGCTTACCATTTTGAGTAAGATCCTTTAAATGACTATTTCATCATTTGCCTTCATTTTTTAGTCTATTTATATTAATTATTTTAATTTTATGCAGCGATCATTTCATTTGCTTTCACATGTGTCCGAAGTTGGGAATTGTGGGGGTCTTCGACTCATTACACTATTCAGAGGCTTCTTACAAGAAAATCATTGAGATTATAAGAAAGTAAGACAAATAAGTGCAATATATAATCACTACTGTGTGTATCTGCTATATTTCAAATTGTATTACTAACTTATGTCTTTGTATCCTTAAAGTTCGTATAGGCTATACATACTCAATAACGGGGAGCACAAGAAGAAAAATTGGTGATACGACATGCCAAATGGGTAAGAACACTTCTGTTAATAAGTACCAATCATTTTTATCAGAGTTGTACGCTTCTGTTAATTAGTACCGATCATTTTTTATTTGTTTGCAGTGCTACAAACAACCTCCTGGCAGTGTGCTATGTGGATATTATGTGTGTGAGGTTTTGAGAAATAATGGGAGGTACCGGACGAATCCTGAAGACGTAAGCCTCTTGTTTGTACACAACTATGTATGTTCTAATTATGGTCCTGATGGTAATGCATAACAATCTTCATTTATTGTGTTTACGTGCAGATGCCTACCATTGAGGGATCATGGGGGCAACTTGGTGACAATCAAATCACCAATATTTGTGCGGACATGGTGAGATTCATCCTACGTGAGATTTGCCACGAGGATGGAGAATTCTTCGATAAAGAAGGAGTTTTGACATTAGATGATGCAGAAAGGTTACGTAGATGGGTGTCTTAGGGTTATCTATTATGCACAATGTTTTGTAATGTGACTTATGTATACAATTTTTATTTTAGTTTGGATTGTGTGTTTGTGAGACATATATTTGGATTTGGCGGTCAAATACAAATTAAATTACTGTAAATTAAAGTGAATTTAGCATACAAATGCCAATGTGAAAAAAATAATAGACGAAAATGACAAATTATATACAAATAATAAACAATTATGGGGAATTATATAGGAAATGGGAAAAATGCTTTCTGTGGCGGGCGGTCTAAGCAACCGCCAAAAAGATGAATTTTGTGCGGCGAGCGTCCTAAGTAACCGCCGGCGGTGATGGCATTTGTCTTTGGCGGGATGCTTAAGTAACCGCCAGCGCTGATGATATTTGTGCTGGCGGTCGTTTAAGTGACCCGCCAACACAAATGGCTGCGTGTCGGCGGGCGAGCCACCCGCCCAGCACAAAGGGCCATTTCTACGGCTCAAAGTTGTCGGCGGGTGCCTCGCCCGCCAGCAAAAACCGGTTTTAGCCGCCAGGACAAATCGTTTCTGACCTAGTGTGGTGTGTGTTGGATACAGGGGGTACGATACGGTGCACAACACAGCGACACGTCCACTCGGGACAGAGGCAGCTGCCGGTGGGGCGGGGTACCCCCCCCCCTACTGGTGTGCGCTCTATTGAAAAGAAGAGGGGAAATGAAGGAAGGAAGAAGAAGAGGGGGCTGGTGGAAGAGGAAGGAAATGAGCCCCCCAAACTCAAAATCCTACCTTCGTCACTGCGTCCACTTGTGAATGAATATACATTGGCATGATGGCTGCATCAGCATCATGCGACTGACTGAACCCTAATATTGAAGCCTGTCACGCTTGGAGGCTACAAAGGAGAGAGATCACATGCGTGCCATATAGTATATGCATTATGGCCGTCCACGACCATAAGGAGGAGAGCAACGCAAGTGCCGGCGGCCAGTGCGTTGCTTATAGCTTCTTGCATTTGCTTGAGCTTGACCGTGGTCATAAAGCACCTGCGCCAAAAGAGCGGGCATGCCGTCCGTCCGGGCACATGATCATCCATTATCACTCAAAAAAAGGGGTGTGTGGCTTCTTTCTTTAGCTAGCTCCATCCTAGAAGAGCTTTCTGCATTATTCAGTGATCGAATTGCAAACCCTGATCGAGACCACACCGTCGGTGCCAAATTGCGTGTATCATTCTATCATATCGATCGATCGCCCCCCGCGTCCGCGTAGAGCTCACGCGAGATGATCATGAGGCTGGTGTGTGTGATCGGCGCGAGCTGGAGTACTTTGTTAAGGTTAAAAAACACTGGGGATCGTATCTGGACACTGAGATTTGATACCATTTTGACCGACACGAATTTCCACTCTACGGTTGATCTGTTACCTTGTAAGCAGCATGGGTGCCAGTTTAGGTTGGGGCTCCGCCTATATAGAGTATGGGTAAAAAGCTTGTTTTTTAATAGGGGAAAAGTGCAGGGAAATTGATAGATAGTATATAAAGTTTTTATATACTAGTACTACCTAGGAGTACGTAGCTCTTGATGTGTTGTATGCTGCATCGATCTCATGTTCATACATACACCGTTATTTTACTTTGTTTAATTAAGAATCTTCAGAAGAGAAAAGTTTTTTTTAAATTAACGACACTGCCGTGTACTGTAGTCCACAACGACAAACGAATTGGGCAGCATTAGGCACCATAATGCATCTTCACTGATGGACTGCGAGGTCGACAGCATGCAGCATCTGTGGCCGGCTGCTGGCCTGGCGCGCAAAGCTGTATAGTAGCTCGCATGCCTGCTCGTCGTTCACTACAAGGAATGGTGCTTTACATGACGATCGTTTTGGTCACAGATGGTCAAAATTCCATCATAGTTAACTTGCCATGACGATCGAGAAATTCGTCATGTATCTCACGTCATAGATTTGCTGGACCTAATTGAATCGTCATGTATTGAGATTTGAGATCGTCATAGAATACATGGTCAACAACAATAGCTAAAGCCTATTGTGATGAATTGAAACGTCATGAAAGTTGTTACACGTCATCAATTGCCACGTCATTTGGTGATGGTGGATCTGACATGGCAGTTACCTTGCCACGTCAGCTCTAGGCTAGGCCAGCCCATTATGGAGCAGGCCCATTTCTTTTTCATGCTATGGAGGCCTATGCCACTAAGCCCATGTTGGCTTATGCCACTAAGCCCATGTTTTTTATATTTTCTTTTCTAATTAGGCCCAACAATTGGGCGCCCGGGTGCACTTGAAATTGGCCCAATATTTAAATTCAAATTTTTACAAAAAAATATTTATATTTAAATTTAAATTTCTGCAAAAATCAAATTTGAATTTAAATTTGCAACACTCTAAAACATCACAGATTTGAATGGATGCAGATTGAAATTTAAATTCTACTAGAATATTCAAATGCAAATTTAAATGGACGCCACGTCCAAATCTCTCACATTAAAGATAGCATAGATCATCACAGTACATAAATTGTTGTGTTCATAACAGCACACAATGTTGCTGTTACAGATCACATTACATCTAACAAATTCATTCAAAGTAGCTGCAGCATTGCTTGCAAAAGGTTCGATCAAGCACACGGTGCCGACCACACAGCTGACATTTCATCACGAGTCAAGTAACCCAAAAGCACCACTTGCCAAAATGCATCATCCCTCAAAAGACAAATCAGCAGCCTTGGTGCTGCAGCTGGTAAACCAATCACAACATTACTTTGTCGGTAGACATCCTGGAATCATGGAAATAAGGCCCTTAATGAGTGCATCTATCTCAGCTTGCTTTTTCTTCATCTCTTCAGCATGGATTGCCCTTGCAGCTTCTATTTCCTGAAACTTCTTCATCATCTCATCCATTTGCAATTGTTGAGTCTTCACAACCTCCCTAAGACCATTGTTTGCCTCTGTAAGATCATTATTTGTCTGCTTCTGCAGCACCAGTTCAGCTTCTAGCTCACGCTGACCTTCAGCATAGTCACTAGCAGATGAGCTTTTCATGCCCACATTTATAAGAAATTTATTATTCTTAGTCTTCCGACCAAGAACTTCAGAGACAACACATCGGTGACATCCTTTGGTTCCTCATCATCATTTACAGGAGCATTTATCTTGCCCTCAATTTCAACCTAGAAGTGGATGACATAAATACATAAATGATCATGACATATATGGACCTAATATATCATTCAATTGTGCATTAATTTTGATTTTACTTACAATAGCAGATTGAACTGTAGGAGTGAACCCTTTCTTTTTGCTGTAGTGTAAGTCTTTAAATAGTTCCAACGCATTCGGTGGTTCATTTTGATACTTGTTTGCCTGCCAATGAATTGAAAACAAGGTCAGAAAACTTATGTTGAATCCTTTTATTTATAGCTTAGATAACAAGCAAGGACCCTCTGTTAGCAGCAATTAAATGACCAACTAGTTCCCAAAAAGGACCCTCGGTTAGCAGCAATTAAATGACCAACTAGTTGTATGTATATGATTACTAGGCACGAGTGCCTGTAACATGCCTTCCACGATTAGGACCATTTATTGCTTGCAAAGAAATATGCCAGTAAATCAACACTATATTTGGCCAGGTGATGCTCCAACATAACACCAGAATCATGTTTAATTACAAGTGCACGCTTAAATCTCACCACCAGGGAAAATAAACTTAATATGCCTATATGATAGCCAAAGGCAATCAACTGAAAAACCTCACTACAGTGTCAAACTTTTTTTTGGGCAAAAATAAGGATATAAGGCACTTTATTTATATGAACCTCATATTTGTATTTCTAAACTTATTATACTCTATGACATGACTACAAATTAAAATAAACTTAATTCCCCTTTATATAGTATATAGGACAAACTCCAGAGTGATTTAATTCCCTTTGTGAAAGTATATTGACAATCCTCTAGGTATTACATAATGTGCATTACCCACAGAATACACATATTACCACTAGATCTACTTTCTCCAAAGGCACAATTGTGAACTTTCGAAAACTACACAAAGTTCATTTATTGAGGCCATGCTAGAGCAAATGCACTTCTGCAAGAATTGAAAATAAAAGGGGCAGAAAAGTAAACAAAAGAATCATATGCCTTATTAACACCTAGGGTTCTTTACCAGATAGTTGGATCTCAAAACGGGCCAAAGTCCCATACTTGATCAGCTATTGCTATTTTAGACAATTAGTCAACATAGTTGCCAATTAAAATATGGAATTATCACTCTCAAAGTATCATATAGTCATTGACTATCCACAACGTCAGCTTGCAATTAGAAACTATGCTCCCAAATTGTTCCAGAAATAGGTGCACAAATGCTTGCCTCACATAACTGTTCCAGAAATAGGTATGCAAATACGTGCATTACATAAATGGCTCGTGATATATGATGTAAGTAAGCATGAGAACCAGTATGTAAAACAAACCAATCAAGCATTATGACTAAGCCAAGTGTCAGTTATTTATACTCACCAAATTTATAAGTTGCATTTTATAGCTGCGAGAACCAGTTGTCTGGTGAAACTGCACTTTGGTTCTGTTTTCTTTGTTTTTCTCACAAGTCAGCTAGAACAACAAAGTTGCAACGTTAGGCACATATGAGATCAAAACATCATATTATGTCTATAGAGATGACCCTTCAATTCTGTATAATGAGACAGATGAAAAAAGGCTAGAGTACAAGATGCTACTAAACAATTGTCATGTAAAGCACCATTCCTTGTATCCTTTATTTGGATGTTGCATCCAAGATTATTTTTTATTACAAATAAATTGATGGACACATCATATTCAATAACAAAGTGGCATGAACTTACCATTTTGTTCTCATTTTTCCAGTATGCGACAAGTGTATCCCATTGGCCATCACTCATCGAAGACACAGGAGATGTCTTGGGCACCAGATGTAGTGGAAAAGCATCAAAATACTTTTGTTTTAGCTTATGACGCTGCTGGCGAACAGCTCTCTTTAGCATAGCCACACATGCTTTTTGCACATGGATTGAATTTTGATCCGTCTGAAACCTACCCTGCAGTTAACAACATTATTAGCACTTGATATTGAATAGACTATATAATGGTTGAAAATAAATGATGTAAAGAGGCAAGCTTGAACACTTACACAAACTCTTTCTATGTAGCCCTTGATGATAGGTCTTGAACTTGGTTTCTTGTATTCCTTCCAGTGCGGAAAGATGGGCATATGGTCTCTGACTGCAATGTAGCATTCAATTGCAAACTTGGCAGCAATCAGCACTGAGCTTGGCCTTATCTTCCCTGGTTCAATAACCAAAGGAAGACCACCATTCCTCGAGCGAGTCATCTGATCAAGTTTTATATTAGGTCCCCTAATCCGATCCTCCTCATCAAATAGATCATCTGCAAAGGATACTTTCAGTACAATAGTGTCTTATGCTGGGTATGGGAAGGTTTGCAATGTGCAAGGATCACTAAAACACACCTGCAGGGCCCAAGCCATTTTCAGTGGGTCCATCCTGGCAGTCATTTTGCTGGGCTGCATCAGCTACAATGCATGATATAGTTAGTAATACAAATGGAATGTTGTTTGTACAACTAGAGTGCAATTTTATTCATAAAAGTCAGGGTTAACCTTCCTCTGTATTTTGGATGGAGATTTCAGTTTCAGTAGCCTTCTTTGCCTTTGATCTTGTGAGTGTACCAGCTTGATTGTGAGGCTGCGCCTTCTGACCACCTCTCTTGGTAACCTTCTTTGCAATATTGTTCTACAAAGAACAAGTCAAATATTTAGAAAGGGAGATAAAATATTAGATGCAATTAACAAGCACAACACATAATTATACATGCCAATATGGAATAAGTAGCACCTTATCTTCTAATAAACTAGAAATTGTAGTGTCCAACTCCTGCAAGCAGTCATCCTTCTCAAGTTCTGGGTTATCATCACTTGGATCGTCGTCACTGTTAATCTCAGTGTTTGCAAAAGGGCCAGTGCGTACATTCAGTCCTAGCTGTCGCATGTATTCATTGTTTCTCAGACAGTTATTCATCCTTTCTCTTTCGTAGTCACACATGTCAGCAACTACATTGACCAAAAAAACAAAAAACAATAAGGAAACACAGAACATATGTAGATTTTCCTATCTACCTTCCGCTATCTCATTCCAGAGTTCAAGTGTTATTCAAGATGCCACTAAACCTGACTCTATTGGAGGAACAGATCATAGATGATTGGTATTTTTAGCAAAATATAATGTAGGATTTAGCATTGAATTAGTAAAATATATATGTTGTCCTGTTCTATAGACTTCTATTCTGAATTACATAATGAGCGAGTGGAGATGTAATATCAGTTCAGAAATATGTGTAAGCTTTAGCATGTAATCTGTGTCCAGAATGTAACATCTAGTGAACAGTAGCACGGAGTGGAGATGTACTGAAGAAGGATCTTGTTCTGAAGAAGTACTGGATCACAAAGAGACACCTCACCTTCAACTTCGATGCTGTGTTCCAAGCGTGGCCTCATCGCTGCTTTTCTGCCCTTCTTTTGTGGCGGCATGGTCGTAATGGATGAATTCGCAGCGACGGGATGGAAGATTTGGGGCGTGGCGGAAGCGGGGATTGCGGTGGTAGCTGCTGGCGGCGTCTTAGGGTTCTGGGGAATTTGGGGCGGCGCCAGGCTGAGGGGTGTCGATGCGCACTAAATCTACGGCGCTGGCCGGTGGGCGGTGTCGATGCCCAATGTGGTGCTGGCAGGGGCTGGTGGGCGGTGGCGATGGCCAATGGATGGCGCTGGCTGGGAGACGCCGGTGCATTGTTACCGGCGGGGGCTGGTGGGCGGTGGCGATGGCCAATGGTGGGCGGTGGCGATGGCCAATGGTGGGCGGTGGCGATGGCCAATGGATGTTGTGAGCGCATGGGCCGCTACCCAAATAGAGATTTAGGCAGTGTGTTTTAGGTAGTAGTGTTGGAAATGCTCTATGAGACTGACTCCAGCGGAGTCTTCATCGGTGACCATATCTGCATTTTGCAGAAGGAAACAATACTGTACTGGCTCCAACAGTCACCGCATCACCTTCTACATTTTGCGAGAGGAGCCCTCCCGTGCTGCATTCTTGGGATTTTCCCACCGTGCTGCATTCCTCCCCCTGCCTCTCTCCCGTTGCAGCCAGATCGAGTCTACAAGATGGACAGGCCGGCGGCGGCGCACATCTTCCGTGCGCGAGATGGGGACAGACCCGCACCTCTGTGTGAAGGGAAGCAAGGGTGTGCAGCGGCTCGCGCTGGAGAACAGGCGGCGGGGCAGAGCAGCCGACGGTCGGGCCGAGCTCGGGACGGCGGCCTGCGCCTGTGTCTCCTCCTTCCCCGGCCACCGGCGGCATAGATCCGATGCCTCCTTTTCTCTTGGAGGCGGACGCGAGCTCTGTGGCGCGGTCACCTCCAACAAATCCGCCTCCTTCCTCGATCTCCTACGGCGACGGCAGAAAGGAAATCCGGCGCTAGGGCCGGCGCGACGACGGCGCGGCGGAGCATAAGCGCAGAGGTACGAATGAGATGGCAGGCGACCTGCGCGCGGGCAAGCTGCGGCCGTGATGGCGGCGGGCCGCGATGGCGGGCGAGCTGCGGCGGCGAATCGGGGCGAGCTGCGGCGAGTGAATCGGGCGGCGACCTCCTCTCTCTCTCTCCTCTGCGGCGGCGACCTCCTCTCTCTCTCTCCCTCTGCCCTCGCCTCGGTCCCCGACGGCGAGCCGACTCGGCGAGGTCGACGCGCGGACGGCGAGCTGCCTTGGCCGAGGTCGACGTGCGGCGGCGAGCTGGCTCGGCGGATCCGGCAAACGTCAAGCAGGGAGATGCAGCGGTGGCGCGGGAGCCAACTACTTTGGCCGATGCGCGAAGGGATTGGCGACGTCCGCTGGAGACCTTCTCTTTTTGCGAGACGAGATTCTTCTCTGTGCTTTCTTCAAATGGGATGCAGATGCAGAACCTTCCTGGAGATGGTCTGATAGTGTAAAATTGTAACAAAGCCATAAAAAGCCAATAATGTCATATCAAAAAATATGTGAAAGATTTAGTTCACCTCATAAACTATCACTACGTTCATTATAAAATGTAAGTCATTTGTTTTTTCGCTGAACTAAAATATTCCTTCTAAATTTAACCAATTTTGTAAAAAAATACATAGCAACATTTTGCAACTCTAAATTAGTTGCATTAAAATACATTAATCAAACTACATATAGAAAAAAATCATGAAATAAAATCTGGGCTGCCTAGGACCCATCCCTGTCTGTGCTCCTCTTCCCTGAACCCATCCCTCCCAGGACCATCCGTCCATCCCTCCCTCAGTCTGACCCCGCCGCACGCCCGCACCCCTCACCGACCGACTTCCTCATCGAGAACCTCTGTCGACGCCGCCGCCCCCACCCCCTCACAGAGCCCGCGTCAGCATGCCGGAGAAGCTGGGAGTGATATGGGAGGACGGAGAGCAGGCCGTGTCCACAACCCAAACCCTACCGCTGCAGCGCGCATGGAGCCCGCAGCCGCACGCCGGAGGAGGGAGGAGGGAGCAAGAAGAAGCTCACGCAGTGAATAGCCGCACGACGGGTGAGAGCTCAACAGCTGTTCGCTGCGGGTTGGCATTCCGTTTCCGCAATGTCTCCTCGCGGCGCAATATCTGTACGCGGCTGGATTGCGTTCCCCCAGTCCCTTCCAGAACTCTCGACTACCACCCGCCGGTATTCTGCCGCTGCTCCAAGTCCAAGGACGACAAATGCTTGAAGCTGATTTCATGGAGTGATGATGCTAGCATTGGCAGGAGGTTCTACGCATGTAGATATAGAGGGGTAAGTTTTTTATATTTGTTTTCAGTTATTTGATGGTCAGATTTATTTAAACCTATGAAATTGATATGACTACGAAATGCATTTGACCTATTTTCTGATCTAATTGTCTAGACTGATCAGGACTGTAAGTATGTAGATTGGATCGATCCCCCGCATAATGGATTTGTAAGGACCTTGCTATTTGAGCTTCGCAACACAGTTACAAGGCTAAAAAGGGATGTTGCTGATGCAAAACAAGGATGGCATGATCTGCATAACAGTTTTTGGAAGCAACTGGAAGAGAAAGAGGAGGAGATATGGGAGAAGCAGAAGCAGCTGGATGCAAAAGATTTAGACTTGCAACTCTTGGCTGCAAGAAAGACCTCTGGAAAGATGCAGAGTAGCTCTGTCTTTATCTTTGTACTTGGGGCCGTGTTTGGTGTGAGCTTGATGTCTGTGAAATGGGAGACACATGCTTGATGTCTATGGAAAGTGAGATGGATCAGTAGCATTATGTAGTATGTAAAATGTAGTATGTAGTATGACAATGGAAAACTACTGCCACTAGTTCACAGACTAACGTAATATGCTTTTGCCACTAGTTCGGACAATGGTAATGTCCTTGAACTAGTTCTTTTGTAGTTCCAATGGCAATGGCAATGCCCTCTCTAGTTCAGAGACTAATGTAATATGCTTTTGCCACTAGTTCGGACAATGGTAATGTCCTTGAACTAGTTCTTTTGTAGTTCCAATGGCAATGGCCATGGCAATGTCCTCTTTTATGTAATTTGCAGTTCTAATGCCTAGTTCACACTATGGCAAGTAATGAAATTTGCAAGTTGTTGACCTACTGTCACATGATATCTGGACCTACTATGTGCAAACTTTTTTTAATAATAGTTGAAATGATTGCAAGGTTCTGGTGGAACCAACAAGCTATAAGAATGGGCTTCTCTGATTTTATCAAGATCAATTGTGATGGAGCTCGGCTAGCGGATTGCTTTGGGAGTTAAAGGAGTGTTTGCAATGGAATTTTTCTAGAGTTGTAGTAGCATATAATCCATGTTCATGTAATCTTGTTGCTCACAGTCTAGCTGCCCTTGGGGCGAAGTTATGTCCGGGTACTAATCCGATTATGGATAGTATTCCAACTTGTATAAATGTTCTGGTGGCCCATTATGCACAATCAGTTACTGGAATATGGGCAAAGCAAATGGCCCATTATGCACAATCAGTTAAGCAATTTGACAAGTGCAAGAAAGAACATAAAAATTCAGAAACCAAAAAACAATCTATTCAGTAGCAAATTTCAGCAACATTTTGCCTAAATTCATGGCAGCACAACTTATTAAAAATAAGGAAAATAATATCAAATCCAACACTGCTCGGTCCTCACAATATTTCAATAAATATGTTTCAACAGTAATTCTCAAATATATAATATTCTAAACCTAGGGTCCAGTGATATCAGACAATGGCGTTTGCTGCACTAGCAATCCTAGGCTAAAGGCCAGCACACTCCTTGCCAATAGGTCCAGTGATTGCAGATCCTGCATAAAGGAGCAACAATATATTCAGCAACACTGCCCTACACCGACAGGAGAACGGGAGGGGATTGAATCGTGAACTATGCCACGCCCTTTACCTTTCATCTCGCCCTTGGGGTTGACGATGACTCCATCATTATCTGAAATGCAGTACAACCATATGAGATAATAACCAGCTATGGAATATTAGACTACTTTGGGATGGAGAACAACTACATGGACTAACAAACAGTAAGCACTAAGAAGAAAAACATGAATAGAAGAAGCAATGAAAGGCCCTAGCCAAAAGTAAAACAAAGAGGTTAAGAATTAGGTGCCTACTATATGGCTTGTTCAAACCATTAAAACCAAAATACTACTGTCAAATGTAAACTTTTAATGATAAACACAATATAACTCAACAAGAAAAATGACTTCAGATTAGGCCACATCTATTTCACCTCACAATATAATAGAGCCTTCTTGACAGGCCACACAACCTACCAGACCTGGTATGCAACCTTTCGTTTATAATCAGTTGAACAGAAACAGAAAAATAACAATTGAGCATACCTTCTTCACTCCAGGTGCAGCTTCATTAGTACAGAGACTACTCATCATCACTATCTACCTCAACAGGTGCAGCGTCTTCTTCACTCCAGTATTCCATCAGTGTCTCATCCTCTTCATCACTCTCTTCAGCTTCACTATTAGCATTTAGTTGATTTTTCTTATTAAGAAGAGCAACCTCAGCAGCATGAACAACAACGACATCCTCATCATCTCGGTTTAAAGGCATGTCAGATAAAATTTCAGATATTTCTGGTCTTCTGCCAGTGTTCACAAGACATGTCTGCTCTTGGTAGGGTGCAGCAGTGGATACGACACCATCTATTTCAGACACATTGTACAGATGACGATGCTTAAACATTTGGACAATCCGCCAGTTCTTGCCATACTTATTATCCGGCAAATAGAAAACCTGGGTCGCTTGAGTTGCCAAAATATAACAATCCTTCTTGTACCACAAGTTGCTAACAATGAGGTATGTTTACCATCCAATTTGTACCAGTCACATCTAAAAACAACAACTGTTGTGTTGGTATTGGTGTACTCTAACTCAATAATCTCTTTAAGTGTACCATAATAATTAATCTTCTCATTCTTATATCCACCTATACAGGCCAACCCAGAGTTTTGTGTCTTCTTGTTTTTGTCACGCTCATCGGTGTTGAACCGAACACCATTGACAACACAAGTGGAGAATTTTCTTACTCTAATGTCAGGGCCACGAGCTAAGGTTATTAAATCATCATCTACATCCTCTGTTGCACGCAACCTCCACATCTGCAAAGGGAATGTCTCAGTGCTGAATTATAATTAACTAAAACATGACAGAAATAATAGGATACCAGCCAGAGACTAACATGATTCCTAAACCAATTGGCAAAACCATTCTTAGTCCTTCTATCAAGATCTGCAGCAGCCACCCCTGATGTTGTTAAGTCATTTTGAAACACTCTGTAACTCAAAAAAATTCAGCGGGTGACTAATCTGAAAAAACAAATCAATGTAATATACACATATAGGTATTTCAGTACTTACTTGATGTATTCCTCAACCTGACCACAGTTATTGAGAACATACCAAGCCAGCTCATTAATTTCATCAGAGTAACAATAATCATAAGCACCAATGAGATTAACACCGTGCCCAAAAACATCAACGGTATAAGCTGACTGGTCTGAAAATCCAACATTTCTTGGGGCTCGATTAAACCTTGTTTCCACATCTTCCATATATCTAGAGCAAAATGTGAGGGCTTCATCTGCCACATAAGCCTCTGCAATTGAGCCTTCTGGACGAGCCTTGTTCCTAACAGACTTCTTCAGAGTATACAAGCGATGTTCGATTGGGTACATCCAACCAAATTGCACAGGTCCACGAAGGATGGCCTCATCAGGCAAATGGACAGCAAGGTGAACCATAACATCAAAAAAAGCAGGGGAAGGTTTTCTCAAGCTTGCATAATATGATAGGTATTTCTGTCTTCATTCGAGCCAGCAAATCTTTGTCCAGTCTTTGGCTGCACAATTCTCTGAAAAATTTGCCAAGCTCAGCAACTGCTTGATAGATATCATCGTCTAACAAACCTCTCAGCCCAGCAGGCATAACCCTTTGCAACAGAATGTGACAGTCATGAGTTTTTAGGCCTTGCCACTTGATAGCATCAGTAGTTAAGCATCTTTGTATATTAGAAGCATACCCATCTGGAAACTTGGCATCCTTCAGGAAATTAAGAAATTCAGTCTTCTTTGACTTGGACAATGTATATCGTGCTTTATGCATGTCATATGAATCTCCATTATGCTGTAATTGCAACTCTGGCCTAATGTTCAAATCAGCAAGATCCAACCTTGCATTAACTGTGTCTTTTGACTTCCCTATTATGTTAAGAATAGTACAAAGCAGGTTTTGAAGCACATTTTTTCAATGTGCATGATATCAAGATTGTGTCTAAGCTTTAGAGATGACCAATAGGGCAAGTCCCACAAACAAACCCTTCTGCCCCAAATTGGCACACGATTCCCAGAACGCTTCCTTTTCTGTCCAACTCTAACATCTTTAACCTTTTCTAATTCTTGTAGCAGCTCTTCTTCGGTGAAAGTACCTGGCTTTGCACTGGTATCATGGAGAGAGTTAAAATCATTGGCCTTGCGCAAATGGTGACCTTTAGGAAGGAAACGGTAGTGCCCAATGTAGCATAGCTTGCTCCTTATTTTATAGGACAGAGGATTTTTGTCACAATGGAGACAAGCAAAGTAACCACTTGTGGTACGCCCTGATAGAGTACTCAGTGCAGGATAGTCATGAATGCACCACAACACTGCAGCACGAAGCTTAAAGTCTTTTCCCGTTATAGCATCCAAAGTATCCACACCAGACCATAGCTCCAGTAAATCTTCTACAAGAGGCAGCAAGAAAACATCAAAGGCCTTCCCTGGTGAATGAGGTCCGGGAATCAGCAAAGCATCATGAAATTAGATTCTTGCATGCACAACCAAGGTGGTAAGTTATATGGAATCACAAAAACAGGCCACATGCTATAAGATGAACTCATGTTGCTGAAGGGATTGGAACCATCTGTGGCAAGTCCAAGTCTTAGGTTCCGTGCATCTTCAGCAAAATCAGGCCACCGCTTGTAAAAATCTTCCCATGCCTTTCCATCAGCAGGATGGGTCATTTCCTTCTCATTGTGTTTCCTCTTCAACTTATGCCATTGTACTTCCTCAGATGATTTCTTGGAAACAAACAATCTTTGTAGCCTAGGAATTAATGGAAATGCCGCAATACCTTTGCAGGAACCTTCTTGTTCTCAGGATCTTTCCACCTTGATGCTTTACAAACTAGACAATTATCCAAGTCTTCATATGTCTTTCTAAATAGCACACAGTTGTTTGGGCACACATGAATTGATATATAACCAAGTCCTAACTCACGAAGCATTTTCTTTGCTTCATCATATGATTTTGGAACAGTGTTAAACTTTGAAAAGCTTCTGACAATATCTTCAAAAGCATGGAAAATGCTGAGTTGGTGATCCTACAGTATGACTTCACATGGAGTAGCTTGATCACAAATGTGAGCCTTGAAAAATTGGTGCAACCCGGATATAGCTCACGCTGAGCCTCTTCAATCAACTATTTGAAACGTGATGCAGCGTCATTGGATGGGTTTCCATCTTCATGTCCCTCATCATTTACATGACCAGAGCCGACGAGGTCCCTTAACATCTCGTCCAATCCATCATCATGTACTGGTTCCTCCAAAGAATTATCATTTTCATCCTCATGTACTAGTTCCTCAAAAACATGAACATTGCTGTCCTCTCCATGATGTATCCACCTTGTATATGTACTTGACATGCCATTGAGCATTAGATGCCTCTGCACATCATTTTGGTGCAGATGTTTATGGTTTAAACAATCTTTACATGGGCACAGAATCTGTTCAGCTTCATTAAATCTCTCTCTGATGAAGTTCATGAAGGATTTCAAACCACCAATATACTTAGGCGTAAATGGCACACCATTGCGCACCCAACGTCTATCCATCTAAAAAGAATTGCAGAGCATACGCCTCAGCTATGTTAGAACAACTACATGGACAACACTGAATTAAAGCGCGAACCAAAATTCTTACCAATCCAAGTCACGTAGGGTGAGGGATGCAGCTGCTTGTCAGATGAGATCACAGGTGGGTGCCAATAGAGCAGTACAACTACATGTACTACTCTAGGAATTCAGTATACTGTACTGCAGAGGTTGTAATATATAAATATTGTAGTGAAAAATAAAACTTTAGTTATAGGATTATTTGTTTAGTTCAAGGGTAGGTTTCCTAAATACGTTTGAATTTTGACTCAGTATCAGAACTGCAACTTTGGACAGACACAGTGAACATCCAACTCAAAGTTTAACGCCTAAAGCTAGCTTGGTCCTTTTCCACCAGGAACCCAAAGAAAAAAATGTGTCCAAAATCTAGATAACGGTAACTTGTAAGATCTTGGAGGTTCCAAAGCATTTCTTATAGTAACAACATCATTTTTTATGGATATTTTGCTACGAGACGATTTATGAGCATAAATATAATTTCCTAGCCCAAGTTTTCATTTATACTATTTGTTTGCACTTGTGCTAATAAACCATAATTACATTCACAACTGTTTGTGCATAGGCAGGTTTAAATAATTAGTGGCTGACATTATATAACTATTAAGTTAAAATAAAACAATGATAATGTGTCAGTCCTTTAACATTGCTCCTATTTTCAGCTGAGGGTAAAGAAGAAGCTCATGTGAGCTATTTGGAAAGCTAGCTAGCAAGTCCGGAAGTGCCATCCGTCAGCTGAATAATTATGGACACCCTGCTATCAAGGATTTCAGTCTACCCATGTTTATTTCCAACTTGATATTGAACTTGATCTTGTCATTACTTGAAAGTGAAATAAATAGCTCGATCTCTTCACTGTGAATCAAGCCAAGGAGCATTTTTTGCCCCATTATTGGACTCACATCCATGTTGATGCAGAGAAGTTAGTAGCTCAATCTCTTCACTAGTGGTAAGAGGCTAAGAGCTAGACACCACAGGGCCGAGTGGCTCCCTGTCCTAGTTGGACCAACTTTGAAACAGGCTTAGTATTTGGCTGCAGGCCAGTAGATTACGAATTAGTTGCTAAATGAGACATGCAAAAAAAATTAACTAGTTTACCTAGAATTTGTTGGATTATTCCATTATGTATTTTCAAATGAGGAATCAGATATATAAAATTATTTAGTGTTGTGGAGTCCATATATATACTGTTCTAATCCTTGCCCTATTCGTACTACCATAGGGCATTGGCACTTCTTCTTATGGGAAAGTCTAACTCCACTATCACTTTTGTAACCAGAAAATGAGGAATTTTGTAAACAGGTTGGTCAAGCAGGTCACTAACCTATAGATGAGAGATAGGAAAAGTCTAATGTGGCTAGGTAAGAGTTTCTGTCTAGGTATTGATTTATTAAGTGAATTCTTTGTTGCAGTCACCTACTGTTTATTCATTCATTTCTAATAGAGAGCGAAGACTAGGCTTATGATGTCGAGTATACCGGTATTGAATGTTGCAGTATGCAAGGAGATCAAGGTACATCAAGCATGTCATTGGGACCTAGGAGCACAGAATCAACTTGGACCGTCGAGGCCGATACAGGCACACACACCATGGAGATTGATGACTACAACCTAGTGAAGAACATATTACCTGTTGGCAATTCCATAAGGTCAAATATCTTCAATGTTGGTGGCTTCAACTGGCCCCTTCTCGGGAGGGATTGGCACGTCTGGCGGCCGGCGGCGGCTGGGGTGGCGTCAGACTCGAAGAACCGGCGGCGGTGGCTGGGGTAGCGGCCGGCGGCGGGCCGGGGTGGCGGCCGGCGGCGGGCGGGGTGGCGGTGGACTTGGGGGCGGCGGCCGGGGTGGCGGCGGACTTAGGGTGGCGGCCGGCGGCGGCCGGGGTGGCGGCGGAGTCGTCTGAACCGCGAGCGCGACTGAACCACCGCGCCAAAGGCAGCAGCACAACGCGAGTATTGAGACTGGGCCACAATGGACAGATGACGACTGGGCTTTGGCTACACAAAATCCGCCCTTGTAATATACAAAACCAAAACGGTAGGCACCATCACAACAAAAGACATCTAGCCCAATGGTTTGGGCGCCTATATTTGTTTGAGGGGGTGCAGGTTCGAATCTTGCATGTTACAACATTTTGTGAACAATTTATCTGGATCGACAGGTGGGTCCTGTTGACGCAAAATATGCTCCTAGCGCCAAGCACACAGCAAGCCGAACAAGCTGGCTTTACACGTGCAGAGAATCACAAGACGTGCCAGTCAATTTTCCCTAAAAATTAACAAAAGACAAAGTAGTTAAATACCAAAGCTTGGAACTTGCCGGGTGGTACCAGACAGTTCCAAATTTACGGCCATAGAGCCAAATAGGATGACATATAGCTATAGAAAGCTATCTGCCAGCAAACTAAAACCATTCGAGAGCTTTAAAAAGGAAAAGTAACATAGCCGAATGGATGACGTAAACATGACGACGATCGGTCTTTGTTTGGACAAAGATGCACATGCGCAAGATTGCGACCGATCCCCATGGTAATCAACATTAAATAATAAATGAAGTAAAAGCACGAACGTAGATATGTAATAAACAAGCATGCATAGATCCAAAGCACTAGTCTACCGCATGCCTAGGTACTTTAAAACCCGTCGGGTACGACACCAAGAAAATCTATCCACCGCATGATACAACTTGCGTGGGGATCGCACCACTTTCCACAAATAGATCTATCCACCGCATGATACAATCTAAATATGGAAAGCTAAAATCATACATTATTTAAAGCATAAATTACGCACGTGTTCTACTCATGAAGAACATAACCGAATACGGCTGAACAGCCGATTCGGGGTCCATGAAGAAGGAACGAACATTACCAAGCAAGACAAATCTATCAGATTGATTTGGAATCTAATCCACCAGATGACTAGCTCCAAAGCAACCCAAAAACCTGCATCTACCGCATGATACTCAGTTCTTTCAAGATTCATACAAACGTTGGCAAGCTTGAACCCGTAACACGTAACAATCTAGATCGATTCGGTTTCGGCTATCAAGGAGCACGTGATCCACGTGTTAAATCAGCCAAAGGCACGAACTTGACTCGCATGGGGATCATCAAAAGGAACAAAGCCGATTCAAACCCATCTAGATTGGGCAAAAGGTGTTACATGAATTTAAACATAAAGTAAAAAATTCAAAGCAACACGGGGTAGCTTAATGAATCTATTGAATCTTGCCAAAATAAAATAGAGCCGATAACTAGCTTCAAGCTAGATCTTAGCCTACCGCATGGCTCATGACCTAACAAGAAACCCTCTTGAACCAAGCTTGAATCTACCGCATGACACTAAGCATGGTAACAAGACTACTTGCATCAGATCTAAATCCACCGCATGATACTAGATATGATACAAGGTTGCCGGTACTCACGGAGGTCGACGGATCGATGAACCCTCTCGAAGAACTTGACGACACGACAAATGGACTCTAGGGTTTGGTGTAAAGCCGGTTTGTATTGAGAATGATTACGTATATCTGTTACATACATCCAGGGCTCATATTTATACCCTGCCAAGTACAACCTCGAATGGATTTGATACCTAATTTATCTCTAAGCCTGATCGCCTATCTATCCATTCGTCCTCTCCGCTTGAGCCACGTCACCGCACAATCCCGCAAAATCAGCTCAACAGTTCCTTTTGCCGAACGGAAGCAGATAGCCGACCGCGGATTTTTCTGCCGAACGCGTCTGGAGAAACCTTCCTTCCACCGGACGGATTTCTCACCGAGCTGATCCCACAAGTCAGACTCCTTACCAAATTTTGGTGTTAACACATGCCCCTTCAATTACGGGATAAAAGTGATTTTATTCTGGAATTGACTCCAGCCACCAACGTCTTCAAATCGAATCTGTTCAACACATGTTCTCTCTCTTCGCAATCCGCCGGAGTCTTCGCCTAGATCCAAACCCTAGATCACTTCTCTTGAGCTCAAATCCCCAATGGCGGCTCAAAATCAAGCTGCTCAGGTAAATTCCTCTGTCGTAAGCTTCATTCGGCATTTAGGTTTTCAATTTTTACCTGAGATTTCTTTTCCGCTTCCCTTCAGGAGCTTTCCACCGAGCTTTTGATTCGTACCGAGGCCAATTCAAGATCCTACTACCTTGGTCCTATGGGAGCTTCTGATCCTCGAGAATTTATCGCAGCTGAATCCCGAAGGATCCCCTTCAAAGCGGCTCTGACCACACCTCCTCAATGGCAAGATGCTTTCAAGAACTGGCCCTTGCCCCCAATTGCAGGCTGGAAAAATTGGTACCAGAGAATCCTTGCAGACAAGAGTGCCAGAACCCAGAACTGGGACACCCTCCGTATTGCTTAATGCTTGGAGTTGTCTTTGGCCGAGACCCCAAAGAACGAAGACCTCTTGATAGCGGCTTGCCACTTCTGGTCAAATGGCGTCAACGCCTTCCTCTTTTGTCACGGCCCGATGTCCCCAACTCTGGCCGATGTGTACATGATCACCGGCCTTGACATTACAGGATCTGTTCGCCCCTGGGATTTCAAAAGTTCCACAAGACAAACAGGAGTAAAACCAGGGAGCGGATACAAAAATTATATCCAGAACCATATGAAGGATGGCCCCCTTGGTGAAATCGAATACAGGGCGTTTTTGAACATGTGGCTGTGCAGGTTCATCTTCTGCGGTAAAGCCAACGAGCCGACCCTGAACCACATCGCAATGGCTTCACATCTAGCCAATGGTAATTGCCTTCCTCTTGGGAAATACCTCCTGGGCAGTGTGTATCATATGCTTCATCAAACTGTCACTCAAATGTACACCAGCCAGAGGATAGCCTGTGTCAATGGTCCTTGGTGGTTTGTGCAGATATGGCTGCAACTGCACATGCACCAGATTGTTGGTGTTGACCTGAACACCCGATCTTTCCCTTCATCCAACCATCGTGAAGGGGAACCCCAAGTTACCAGAGGATGCCATAATTATGGAGAAGCTGCCTCAACTGTTCTCATCAGGCAGAATGTTAGCCAGCTCTTCGAGCTCTTCTTCAAAGGCTTCCAAAATCCTCTTTGGCTCCCTTACTTGGACAATGATAATTTAACTCTCCCTTGTGAATTCTCCTGATCGCCAAGATGGGAGATTTCTGGAAATCTTTAACATCATCATCCACCCATGCATTTTGCCAGCTGAGTTCAATGGAGGGAGGCTGAACCACAGTACTTATGAATACTATCAGCCCAACATGACGGCTCGGCAACTTGGGTGCGGCCAGATGCCCCCGAGACTATTTCTGCATGAATTTCTCAAGCCCAGGGAGGAGATCAAAGATCTTAACCAAACCAGTAGGGTATTTCAGTATGTGTGCAGTCAACTGTTTACACCTGGCCCTTTACACCTACAACAGAAGCTCACCCCACCTTTAACTTCTGGTGGCAAGAATTCCATGACCACATCTTCAGTGAGCCTGTGCATTTGTTCTGCATAGAACTGATGCCTAATTTCCAACCGACCTCAGAGGTAATACGATTAATCCTCAAATTAGACATTTCCTCCTCTAGTCATGATCCTGATTTTTGTTTCTTTACCCACAGAACACAATGCCTGCCCCTCTAGCCAGGGAGATTGCTTATAATGCAGTAGGCCCAATCTCAGCATTGGGATTCAGATCACCAACCCTGGCTCAGTTAATGGCTAGGTATGCCACAACAGACCCAACTCTGTCCAGCATTACTGATGACAGGAGGCAAGGCTTGTCTCTGATTGCTCCTCCAAATGCTAAAAGGAGAAGAACCATCAAAAAGGTCCTTGTTGAGGTAAAATTTCTTGCTTTCTTGATCACAGGATTACTCCTTTTCTGGTAAATCATATCTTATGCATTTTCAGACTAGAACTCAGCAATCCTCGGCTTCAGAACCTGCCAATGCTCCATCCACTGGTATGACCTTTACTGTCTTTTTCTTGAGGATGAACACTGGCATTCATTCTTAATTTGGCATTTGCAGAAGAAACAATTGAGGATCAACTTGTGGACGTTCCAGTGTCTCAACAAGCAAGTCCACCCAGGGCTGAGCCACCTGTCCAAGTGGAAATCTCATCTTCATCAGGGACTCAATCACCCCCTGCTCAGACAGCAACACCAGACTCGCCAGAGATGAATTTCCCAATCCAACCAGAGCCATCAAGTCCTCCAAGGGCTCAATCACCCATTGGTTAAGCAGAAACATCAACCCCAGCAGAGGTGAACCCATTTCCTCTTCAGCCAGAAGCTCCCGAGTTGCCAGAAACTGCATCAGCGTCCCTTCATACAGAAGCTTCAGCTTTGCCTGGAACACCTCCTTCACCAATGGCCGCCCCTGAACAAAATACTGCTCCGGTTCAGGAAATCAGACATGAGGTACTTATTTGCACCTAATCTTGTTATCTTTTACTTCCAATACTCCTGACTCGGCAATACTGCTCTCTTAGGATCAGGCCCCATCATCATCAAGTCCATCAATGGGGAACAATCCAGTTGCCGAGGCAAGGGGAGGAGTGCCTCAAATTTTGTCAGAGGAAGTGCGAGAAAAGCTCAAGGAGATATTTGCCTGGCTGCAAAAAGATGCGCGAGATCAGTTCAAAGATCTTGATCACTTTGAAGAAATGCTTGAACCCATCAACCAAGAACTCCCCGAGGACATCAGTGCCTCTCTTGCATCCATCTCTGGTCTGGAAATTCATTATGTGCCCATAAGACAAGCTTTGAGAAAAGTGTCCTCCCGCCCAGCTGTTGAAAAGAAGAGGGCCAGAGCTGAACAAGTCTTGAAGGGGGCACAATCTCAAACCGAGAGCCACAAAGATACATTGGCCAATCTGCAAGCTTCTCGTGAATTGAAGATCGCCAGAAAAGCCGCTTTGGAGGCAGAACTGAGAAGTCTGTCAGCTGAAATAGAGGTCGATGACAAGAAAATAGCCGAGCTCCCTGGATTGATAGAGAAGACCCAAGAGGAAGCAATATCGGCTATAGCTAAGGTGAATCAATGTGATGCGGAACTTACCACCCTGTCCAGCGCCCAGAAAGATTATCAAGAGCGGATGGAAAGTTTTCGCCAAGCAACATCGAACGTCCGTAGTGTAATTGCGAAATATTTGAACATCTAGATGCTTCAATCGACGTGTAACCGAATTGGTTGCTCTTGTAACATTTGTTCTTGCAATTTTATTTCTCTTTTCTTCTACGCATCCTTAAATGCAACGCTGAACGACCCATTCGGTAAAGAAATGCCAATACCCGAATGGCACTTTGACTCCTCTCAGCCGAACCAGTCAACCGAATATGACTCAGCCTAGAACTCCAAACGATCCGTCGGCGGACTGGTCAAGGAAACCTCTCCACCTTCCGATTTTCTTGGGATACGCGCCACGATCCAGAGCCACGACCTGAGGCCACGATTTGTCTTGCCAGGCCTATAAATGAAAACCGTAGGTGCCCCTAGCTCTCCACCAAGCCTTTAGCTCTCAAATCTTTGCCAACCTCAAGTCTTCTTCTTTTCTCCAAACATCGCAAATCCCAGAGACATGGTGCGCAGCCTCAACCGGCGCCGCGCCTCTGATGAGGCGGAGGGAAGCCGCGCCAGTGCGCGCCGGAGGCAATGATCGTCAATTCCTCTTCTCTGATTCATCTTTGATCCCCTTTTGTTTTGACGATCATACTTTTTTCAGGTTGATCCAATGGAATCCATCTCCCGCGCCGGCCGGTCAGCCCCTGCCGGACGAATCCTCGGAGTCCGACGGTCACTCCCCCGTGCCCTACGGGGAACTCGACGCCCTCCGCTTCAAGGCAGAACTGGAGGCGGCCCAGCGCGAGCTGGAGGATGTCTCTAAAAAGGCTGGCATAGCCGAGTTGGAATGGGAAGACCAGCGCAAGCAGCTGCTGGAGACCGTCGACGGTACTACCCCGACACCGCTCTTTGATCCAATTCGGCCTTTGATGCTAATCTCCCTTTTTCTTTCACTTTGCAGCCCGTGATGCCGAGCTCAACCAGCTAAAGATGCTGGTGGAGCAGCTGGCCGACAAGGTGAACGCCCGCGGAGACACGCCGGCGGAGCGCCTTGCTGCGGTGGAGCACCGCGTGGATGAAGTGGCCACCCATGGTGTCCGCTTGGGCACCACTTTGGGTCTGGCCGCCATTGCAACGCACACTTACGTCGACTACTCCACCAGGCCGCGCGGCTTCCGGGGCGGCGCGCTAGAAGACATCGAGGAGATCGAGATCATCTTGGAGCGCCTCGATGGCCACGGCGACGCCATTGCCGAACTCACTCATCCCCAATCTGTGTTGAACAGGCTCTTTGACTAGATTGTATTAGGGATGTTTGAACATCGGCAAAAAATGAATAACTTTTGATCTTTGTGCTTGCACTGTGATGATCTCCTTTACTTTTACATCCGTGAATCTTGTTTTTCTTAAACATGTTCGGGAACTTGCTCAAGCCGAACACGCGAAAACAGATGCCCCTTGGCGCAAAAATCCACAGAAGATCCCTAAATCGGCAATCCGCAAGCACTGTTCAAGCGAAAACCCTTCGCATTCGGGAAGAAAACCCCTGCCGCTTGGTATTCCAACAGTGCACGCCGGCCAGTCATCACTCCCAATGCACCCCCTCGGTCAATAAAATAGTCTGCTGAGATGCCCTGCAAATCCATTCGCACACTCATCCATCACTTCTCATTTCCTCCCCTGTCCCCAGAGGAAAAAACCCCAAGGCCATGGACAAAGGCAAGCAACCCCAGGAGAGCAGCACTCCGAAGAAACGCACGATTCGAGAGTGAGTTTTCTCTTGATTTACTCCTTGTTTTCCCATATGATCTTGCGCTTTACCTCCTCTCTTCCTTTCCTCTTTCAGCCTTGATTTACTACTTGAAGAAATCATTGGGACCGAAGACATGCCTGAGTACGTCTCCTCTGATTCTTCCCTCGAAGCAGAGGACGCCACGCCTGAACAGAGGACCAGCCATCAATTGCGCCGCCGCGTTCGGCACCTGGAGCGTGACCTCAGGGACATCACCGCTTGTTGCCAGGCCGAACGCGAGCGTCGCATGGCTTTGGAGGCATTAGTGGGAGGTAAAAGTTTCTGACTCCTTCTTGACTTCGCGCTCACATCTGGATTTCTTGCCCCTAATAACCAATCTTTTGTTTCAGATGTCTCTGATAGGTACAACAACCTGAAAGCGGCTTGGGACAGCTTGGTGGAGGCAGCAAATCATGGTCACCCCCGTGCATTCCAAGTTGCCATCACGGTGGTCCTGGAGCAACTGAAGAGGGAGCAGCCGAAAAAGCAAAGAAAAGATTGAATCATACTTTCGCTTCTTCCTCCAGGCCTTCTGCTTCCCACCTCCTCGAAGTCCTGATCACCAGGGTTGTTGGATGTAAACCTGCAAGAGGCAGTTGTAATGTAGTTTTGCGCTAAGGGCAATGCATCTAGGCACTGGCCGTTCCTTCCGTTTGTGAATTTTTGTTCTAAAGGCGGCCTTGTTCTTGAGCACCGGCTATTCCTGTGTCAGATGCATGTAATCCCACTGCTGGTGATCACCGATCAATTTCAATACTAGGATAATATTTCTTCAAATATCTCCCATTTATTGCAGCGGAAAATTCTTCTCCTAGTAAAGTTCTCAATATGTATGCATTACCAGGGACGCATCTGACCACGCGAAAGGGTCCTTCCCAGTTAGGGGGCCATTTGCCGAATTCGCTGTATTTGGTTCCAATCGGCAATAGCGCTTTCCAAACCAAATCCCCCTCTGCAAATTGCCTGACTTTTACTTTCTTGTTATAATACTTGGCAACCCGCAGCTTGTTCTTCTCAATGTTTTCCAGGGCCCTGAGACGGATCATGTGCAAATCTTCTAACTCATCCATCATTAGGCCACCATAATCCTTGGAGCTTAAATCTTTCTGTAACACAACTCTTCTGGAATCTGATTGTATCTCCCAAGGCAGAACCGCATGGTGTCCATAAACCAATTCATAAGGAGAGGTCTTTGTAGCTCCATGAGGGGCCATTCGGTAAGCCCATAATGCTTCACTGAGTACCGAATGCCACCTCCTTGGCTTCTGGTCGATCTTCTTTTGTATCAGCTTGATCATGATCTTATTAGAAGCCTCTGCCTGACCATTAGCTTGGGCATAATAGGGGGAAGAATTAAACAATTTGATTCCCATGCTTTCGGCAAATTCTCTGAACTCCAGGGACACGAATTGGGCCCCTTGATCAGTTGTGATTGTCTGAGGGATTCCAAACCGATAGATGATGTGCTCCTTGACAAATTCAACCATGTTTTCCGACGTCACCTTCTTCAGTGGAATTGCCTCGACCCATTTAGTAAAATAATCTGTAGCCAAAAGCACAAACTTATACCCCTTGCTAGATGGTGGATTGATCTGGCCAATCAAGTCTATACCCCAGCCCCTGAATGGCCATGGCTTGATAATGGGATTCAATGCTGACGCGGGGACCCTTTGAATATTTCCAAACCTCTGGCAGTCTTGACATCCCTTGTAATACTCAAAGCAGTCCTCCAATATCGTCGGCCAAAAACACCCAGCTTGCCTGATAACCCATTTCATGCGGTAGGCCGATTGGTGTGCTCCACATATCCCGTCGTGCACTTCACTCATCATCTTCTTGGCTTCTTCTGGACCCAGGCATCGTAACAACACCCCATCTAATGATTTGTAAAACAAATTGTCATCCAGAAGAACGAATTTTATGGCCCTGTACCTGAGCTTCCTAGAGACTTTTCGGGATGGATCTTTCAAATAGTCCACGATCTCTTTTCTCCAATCATCCTCCGCAAGATCCATTCCCAGTGCACATATATCTGCAGCAAACGCTTCTTGACTCTCCTTGTAACCAGAGGCGCTCTGAGCCAACCTATTTGCTTCTTTGTTGTGTTCCCTAGGAATATGCTGTAGAGTTACCAACGGAAAGCTCTTCAAGATTTCCCTGCATTCCTCGTAGTAACTCCTCAGCGCTTCACTTTTGCATTCGTATTGGCCGTTCAATTGCTTGATCACCAACTCTGAATCTCCATAAACCTCAACCGAAACGGCCCCGGCTTCTCTCAAATATTGAAGCCCCCGAAGCAATGCCTCGTACTCGGCTGATTGTTTGTAACGATTAAGGTACCGTATAGGGATGGCAAATTCAAACATCTCACCTCTAGGCGAAATTAGAAGAATCCCTACTCCCCCACCTTTACCACACGATGATCCATCAAAAAATAGAGCCCAAGGAGTGATTTCAAGCAGATCAATTGATGGATCGCAATGTTCAGTTATAAAATCGGCAATGATCTGACCCTTAATAGCTTTTGCCGATTCGAACTTTAACTCAAACTCTGATAAAGCCAAGATCCATTTGCCAATCCTGCCATTCAAAATTGGCATAGATAACATATGTTTTATTACATCAAACTTGGAATACACAGTGCATTCGGCATTCAACAAGTAGTGCCGAAACTTTGTACACGAGTAGTATACGCACAGGCACAGCTTCTCTGCAGCCGAATACCTAGTCTCAGGATCAAGTAATTTTCGGCTAAGATATGCTACTACCCGCTCCTTTCCTTCGAATTCTTGAATAAGGGCCGATCCAATGGTTTGGGTATCGACCGCCACGTACAACTTGAAAGGCTTATCCAACTGAGGAGGGACCAACACTGGTGGCTCCTTCATGTATTGCTTGATCTCGTCAAAAGCCCTTTGTTGTTCGTCGCCCCATGTGAACTTCTGATCTTTCTTTAGTTTCAGCAATGGAGAGAACGGCAAAACCTTCTGTGACAGATTTGAAATGAATCCCCTTACGAAATTAATTTTGCCGAGCAGTGATTGCAACTCCTTGAGATTAGTTGGAGGGACAACTTCATCAATGGCCTTCATGCTCTTCTTGCCAACTTCAATCCCCCTCGTGGACTAAAAATCTCAAGAACTCTCCAGGTGATACCCCAAAAGCGCACTTGTTTGGATTCATCTTTAGGCCATGTTTTCGGGTGCACTCCAAGGTCCTTTTCACATCCCCCAAATGTGTGTCATGACTTAGGGACTTGATCACGACATCGTCAATGTAAATTTCAACAACTTTGCCGATCAACTCGTGAAAGATGTAATTCATGGCACGCTGATAAGTTGCATCGGCATTTTTCAACCCAAATGTCATGACTATCCATTCAAACAGGCCTATATGACCAGGACATCTGAAGGCCGTCTTTGATATATCCTCTATTGCCATAAAAATTTGGTTGTATCCCGCATTGCCATCCATGAAACTGATAACCTTGTGCCCAGCGGCGGCGTCAGCCAACAAATCGGCAATAGGCATGGGGTAACCATCCATCGGAGTAGCTCTATTCAAATCCCTGAAATCTATGCAAACCCTCATCTTTCCATTATTCTTGTAGACAGGGACAATATTAGAAATCCACTCCGCATATCTGCATGGCCGAACGAAGTTTGCATCAAGTAATCTTTCAACCTCTTTCTTCACATCGGCCAATACCTCATCCTTGTAGATTTTCCGGGGTGGTTGCTTGTATGGTTTGAAACCAGATTTGAATGGCAACCGATGCTCAACGATGGAACGATCCAGTCCAGGCATTTCCGAATAATCCCAGGCGAAGCAATCTTTATATTCCTTGAGTAGCTTGATTAATTCCTCCCTGAAGTCGGATTGCAAGTTTGCGCTGATGAACGTCGGCCTTGGCTTGTCACCGCTTCCAATGTCAACTTTTTCTAATTTATCAGCCGACATGAATCCTCGCCCCAACTTGCCATCAGTACCATCGATGGGGTTCTCCATTAAAAATTGCTATAAGAGCCGACTGCTTGAATCGGCTGTTGATCGCTGCTGACAGGCTCAACAGGACCTTCTCCCCGCCTCTTTCCCCGAGAAACGATCAATGCCTTGATACTCCCCGCAAAGCCGGTTCCACGTTTGCAACGCTCACGGAGTCATCTGCTCCGGACCACCTCAATATCATCATCCACCCATTGGATGAGCCGCGATGCATGGTGGATGGGACGCAGCAATTGGCATGAATCCAGTCCCGTCCAAGCGAGGGTCGTAGTCTCCTTTACCTTCGATAACAAAGAAGGTCGTGAGCAGTGTCTTGGACCCGATCATCAGTTTCACGTGAGCGCATCCCTTGGTGTCTGAAGGATTCCCGGCGAAATCGTTCAGTATTATGCTTGTAGGCGTCAGATCGCTAGGGCCCATGCCAAGTTTCCTGAAGGTGGTGTACGACATTACATTGACCTCCGCTCCACCGTCGACAAACATCTTGGTCAATGGCTTGCCATTGACATATCCCTTCAAGTACAACGGCCTCATGTGTCGATTTTTGGCCGGTTTGTTGAAGATGGCTTGCTTGGCTAGCACCAGCTGCGCCATCAGCCCCTCGATCTGCTCATCGTCCAGGGACGCCTCTTCCTGCACAACCTGATTAGCAGGAGCCATAAATTCATTCGGCAGAAAATATACCATGCACGCTGGAGCCGAACGTTTTGACCCTTCAGGTTTATCCTTTGGACGCCACACCTGCCTTGTCTGGATCCCTGCCTGCCTCAGTTCACGGTTCCTCAAGCGTTGAACCCTTCTCTTCTGACTTTTTCTCAGGCCAGGCGGGCACCATTGCCCCTTTTGCCAGACGTAGTTGTCCTCGTCTTCCTCTTGATCAGCCCACCTCGAATCAGCTTGCCTTTTCATGGGATGATCAATGATTTCAATTTTTTGACGCCGATCCTCGCTAGGATGTATCCTTCCAATTCTTTCATGGACGGATCGGCGATTGGCAGTCTCCTGCCTGTACTCAAAATACCTATCACTGCACTCAGGGCAGTTTTTCAGCGTGGGCAGCTTCAAACCTTCGTTCCAACAGTGCCTGAAGAACGCACATCCCTAGTGCACGTGCTCCTGCTCGCGCGTGTATTGCTCCAGATCTCTTCTGCGTGCTTCCTCTTCGGCCCTGCGCCTCTCCTTCTCGTACTTCCGCTTCTGGTAGCGCTCCTTTTCCAGCTAGTGCTGCCACTTATTGAGGAGGATACGCGTGGTCACCCTGGGTTTGGCTCTGGATGATTCCCCGATCTCGACATGGCTCTTGAGGACGCGGGGGGCTTCACCATGCACCTGTTCCAAGGTCATTTGACGTTCGGATCTCTCGCTCCATCCCCGCCTTGCCCCGGGCCGAGGTCAAGACTTTGACCTTGCCCTTCTCCTCGACCGTCACCATGTTGACGGAAAAACCCACCATGTTCGAGGAAAAGGGTGGCCATCCGGCTTCATCTTGTTATCAAATTTGAGGTGTCCCTCCCGGATGGCCTTCCGGATCCTCATTCCGAAGACCCCTGCAGCCGTTGATGGAGTGCGAGTTCCCCGTCGTGGAAGCCACGGTAACGTTTCTCCTTTACTCCATCGGGCCGAAGCATGGAATGCCCTTCAGGCAATCTGATTCGGCCTTCCTTCACCAGGAGCTCAAACAGCCTTGTCGGCTTTTGTGATGTCGAAATCATAAGTGCCTTTGGTCCGTTTGACCCGGCCGATTCATAGTCAATGGCTCTTTTCCCCACATGATTTCGGCCGCAGCCCACGTCCCGGTCATCATCGAATCCTCCATCAGGTCGGCTTTGTCCAGGAACTGGTTGTAGATATCCGCCACGTCGTGCTGTTTGCCGAACCTGGCATCCTTCTTGAAACCGTATGCTTGGTTGCTCATTAACGACAGCTTTTGGGACAGTTGGCCCAAGTTATCGAACTCCATGCCAAATAGCTTCTCACGCACGGTCGGCAGCATCCCGGCAACGGCCATGTCGGCCAACTGGTCGTCTGGTAAATTGAGTGAAAAACACATGCCCTTCACTTCCCTGAACCTCCTGAGGAATTCCAAGGATGTCTCACTGTGTCTTTGTTTCAGGGTAGCGAGGTCGATCAGCTTCTTTTCCGAGCTGCCGCTGAAATAGTGGGCGTGGAATTTCCGTTCCAGCTCCTTCCACGTGCTAACTGATTGAGGGGGCAAAGATGAAAACCATTGGAACGCCGCACCTGTCAGTGACGCGGGGAAGTATCTGACTCTGAACGCTTCTTCAGATGAGCACTCTCCAAGCTGCATCAGGTAGCGAGCAATGTGCTCCACCATTCTCGTATCATCCTGCCCCGAAAACTTTGTAAATTCCGTCGGAGGCTTTACCCTTGGCGGCAGGATCACGTTGTAATACCACTCCGGGAACGGGGGCGTGTAGATAGGTTCTTGCATTTTTGGTTTGAGGCCGAACTGATTCTGCATCAAGTCGGCCATCTTCTGTGCCAGGATATCATCCTCCTGTGTGCCCGCAGCTGGTCCGTAACCCGGATTCGGGAGAGCATCGATGGCTCCGTAGTTCCCCACCTCGTGGTAGCCTCCGCCGTATAAATTCCTCTGCAGCCTGTTGCTTGCTGGAGCAATCCTGTAGCCGGAAGCAAGCGGGGCTCCAGGCGAGCCGAATGCCAGCTCTCCGTACGTGGGCTGGTACGGGTTCGGCTGTTGCACAGGCTGACCCGTGCTGCCCTGCGGTGGTGGCTGGACTGGTCGCCCTCCTGGCTGACCTCCAGCACCTTGTGGAGGAGGCTGGAAGGCTTGGCTCCCAATGCTCTGCGGAGGAGGCTGGCTCTGCAATGGCGGTTGAGAACTGGACTCACCCACCTCCATGGTGCTCCCTTGAATGGGAGTCTTGTTGAATGCTTGCTCCATGCCTGGTCCGAAGACAGCCACCATCATTTGTTTGAACGCACCCAGGAAAGCTCTGTGGTGCCTGCTTAGGACGTGGTCCGCGGTATCTCGGAACGCTTGCATGCATTCCTCCCTCTCCTGCTGGGTTGTAGCGTCACTTTCCCCCCGGCAACAACAACTCCGGGCATCTCATTTTTCAAGTACGGGACGCCGCTCCTGTTCTTCTTGAACGATAGCAAGCACTTTTGTTGGAATTGGTCCACGGCATCCTACAGCTGTTGTCGTTGTTCAGGAGAGAGATCTTCGATGTTGACATCCATGATATCCCCGATGTCAGGCATCTTGATTTTCTGCTGTGGTCCCACTGGGCGTGCCAAAAAGTGTGTTGACGCAAAATATGCTCCTAGCGCCAAGCACACAGCAAGCCGAACAAGCTGGCTTTACACGTGCAGAGAATCACAAGACATGCCAGTCAATTTTCCCTGAAAATTAACAAACGACAAAGGAGTTAAATACCAAAGCTTGGAACTTGCCGGGTGGTACCAAACAGTTCCAAATTTACGGCCATAGAGCCAAATGGGATGACATATAGCTATAGAAAGCTATCTGCCAGCAAACTAAAACCATTCGAGAGCTTTAAAAAGGAAAAGTAACATAGCCGAATGGATGACGTAAACATGACGACGATCGGTCTTTGTTTGGACAAAGATGCACATGCGCAAGATTGCGACTGATCCCCATGGTAATCAACATTAAATAATAAATGAAGTAAAAGCACGAACGTAGATATGTAATAAACAAGCATGCATAGATCCAAAGCACTAGTCTACCGCATGCCTAGGTACTTTAAAACCCGTCGGGTACGACACCAAGCAAATCTATCCACCGCATGATACAACTTGCGTGGGGATCGCACCACTTTCCACAAATAGATCTATCCACCGCATGATACAATCTAAATATGGAAAGCTAAAAGCATACATTATTTAAAGCATAAATTATGCACGTGTTCTACTCATGAAGAACATAACCGAATACGGCTGAACAACCGATTCGGGGTCCATGAAGAAGGAACGAACATTACCAAGCAAGAGAAATCTATCAGATTGATTTGGAATCTAATCCACCGGATGACTAGCTCCAAAGCAACCCAAAAACCTGCATCTACCGCGTGATACTCAGTTCTTTCAAGATTTATACAAACTTTAGCAAGCTTGAACCCGCAACATGTGACAACCTAGATCGATTCGGTTTCGGCTATCGAAAAGCACGTGATCCACGTGTTAGATTAACTAAAGTTTCCGACTCGACTCGCATAAGAATCATTAAAAGGTATAAAGCCGATCCAAACCCATCTAGATTGGGCAAAAAGGTGTTACATAAATTTAAACATAAAGCAAAAACTCAAAGCAACACAGGGTAACTTAATAAATCTATTGAATCTTGCCAAAATTCAATAGACCCGATAACTAGCTTCAAGCTAGATCTTAGCCTACCGCATGGCTCATGACCTAACAAGAAACCCTCTTGAACCAAGCTTGAATCTACTGCATGACACTAAGCATGGTAACAAGACTACTTGCATCAGATCTAAATCCACCGCATGATACTAGATATGATACAAGGTTGCCGGTACTCACGGAGGTCGACGGATCGATAAACCCTCTCGAAGAACTCGACGACACGACAAATGGACTCTAGGGTTTGGCGTAAAGCCGGTTTGTATTGAGAATGATTACGTATATCTGTTACATACATCCAGGGCGCATATTTATACCCTGCCAAGTACAACCTCGAATGGATTTGATACCTAATTTATCTCTAAGCCTGATTGCCTATCTATCCATTCGTCCTCTCCGCTTGAGCCACGTCACCGCACAATCCCGCAAAATCAGCTCAGCAGTTCCTTTGCCGAACGGAAGCAGATAGCCGACCGCGGATTTTTCTGCCGAACGCGTCTGGAGAAACCTTCCTTCCACCGGACGGATTTCTCACCGAGCTGGTCCCACAAGTCAGACTCTTTACCAAATTTTGGTGTTAACAGGTCCTATTGTTTATATTTACTCTCAACAACCTGTGAACAATTTATCTGGATCGACAGGTGGGTCCTATTGTTTATATTTACTCTCAACAACCAAACTGACATGTGGGTGCAACTTTTTTTATTTTTAAAATATTATACCTGTCCACATAGGAGTGACATGGACATCCACGTCAACGCCACGTTGGATGCTTTATCTGTGACAAAATTGAGATGTTTGCATAGATTTACAAATGAGTTGTTCTACTATTCTATGACGAACTAACTGTCATAGTTGTATTTCCTTTACAATGACCGTCATAGATAGTATAATTTCATGACGATTTCTTAGAACATCAAAAAAAACGTCATGTAGAGCACCATTGCTTGTAGTGGTTCGTGGACACGGCGTCGTCCCACTGTGGCTGGCGCGCGCTTCCGGCCGGCATGCATGGCGCTGTGCGTGTTCCCCTTCCCCTCCCTGCTCCCTGATGTCAGGCAGGTCCTATCCCTCAACAAGCCTGCCTGCTTAATCATGCGCCCCACAGGTTGCTCTGTTGCCTCTCATCTCATCACACAAACAATGGCTAGTGACCAACAGTAGCCGCTGATCGATCGCTGTAGTGTCACTGTTAGTCTGTTACATCGTGATACATTTAACATTTTGCATAGCATGTGTTTATATATATAAAAAAACGTTCCTATATGACCATGAATAATTGTTTTCCCCTAGCTTTGCTGCCCTGTTCGTTTGGCTTTATCACCCACCGTACCAGAAGCGATCTTTTCTGTAACAAATCACCCAAGAACAACCAAACCAACAAGATCTTTTATCTCCGAACAAACCAAAGACTACCATCGTACTTCACAGGCCCATCCGAACAAGAGTGCAATGGGCCCAAAACGCCCGCTCTCGCTCGCACACGAAGGCCCAACACACACACAAACACACTGGACAGGGAAGGATACCCAGCCCACCTAGATAGAAGTCGCCAGGCGGCGGAGCTGCTCTTGCCATAGCGCTCTGGCGACTCCTCCTTCCTCTACCTAAAACTAGGGTTTATCCTTTCTCAACTCAAAAAAATAAAAAAAAACTTTTCCTCGCGATTGCAATAGTTAAATCCGGCAACCGTCTGGTCATCAGTTAATCTGAGTCACAACGGCCATGGACGACCGAATCAAGCCTGAGAGTCTCATTGCTCTTGCTCCTCTCGTCCGTCCGAACGGTCTGTGCTTGGATCTCAATTGCTTGCTCCGAACCATGCATGGTTAGTCCCGCTGCTTGGACTTGACCAGCTTGTGCAGGAACTCCTTCACCTGCAGTGGCACACAATCAAAAACAGCACACAGGATCAGTGATCAGTCCACGTCGGGAATAGCTCAGTGGCTTGTCACCAAAAAGGACAAGCACAAAGAAAAAGATCCCCAGGTCGAGCTTTTCCGAAAGCAACAGGCAGTAGAGACTTGAGAGAGGTACTAGCACGCAAATCTGTCCTGCGCCTAACTGCAGGCTAGCTAGCTAAAACATGAATTTGCTGTTTGGGTTTCTGCTGGCTTTTCCTTTCACCTTTCAGAGCTCAAAAGTGCTGATCCCTTGATCCTTGAACTACACTACACAGGGTGGCTGCTGGTGCACGATGTACTGTAGGCTATGGCTGTGTAGCTGTGACAATAGTATAGACATGTGTGTGTGTATACCTCGGAAGGTTCCCGCAGGGAGTAGGATGCGCTGGTCTCCTTTGGGATCTTGGACACAAGGATTCCGATCCCTTGTCCCATGTTGCGCAGCACCTGTTTAGTTTGACGACAAGGTTCAGGAAGCTAGCACAAGCGAACAGATCTCTCTTTTTTTAAAAAAAATGCACGTTTAATGAAAATGCCATGCATGTGTGATACAGGTCTGAGTACCTTGAAAGCATCCTCGTCAGTGCGATCATCTCCGATGTAGATCGGGAAAACATTGTCACTGTCCGCAAAACCTTCGAGAAACCAAGCAATTCGTTGGATTTGAGAGCAAAGGAGCGAGAGGATGAAACAGATTTGTGGGCGTACGTGTACTCACCGAGAGCCTCGAGCAAGAACTGGAGTGCGTTGCCCTTGTCCCACTTGATGGAGGGCCGGATCTCCAGGACCTTCCTGCCCTTGGTGAGCCGGAGGTCCGGGTACTCCTTGAGCACCGACCGCACCTGCTCCTCCAGAGCCCGCCATTTCTGCCAGGTTTCCAGGAGGAAGATCGAACGCGAGCAGCACATCAGGAAACTGATCGAATCAGCACGGAATTGCAAGGCACGGAGATCTCGCGTGCATGGCCGTCATGATCCTCACCTCCTCCTGGACGCAGCGGAAATGGACGGAGAGGCAGAACTTGTTGTTCTCCACCATCGCGCCGGGGATCGCCGCCGTCGAGGCCGTCAGCGCGCGGCACACCTGCACAAGGAAACCGCGGGGAGGAGGAACTCAGTCACCGAATTCTCGTTTGCTCGCGACGTGCACGGTAACGAAACCGCGTCGGAGATGACAGCAGCAGGATTGGAGTTTGCAAGAAATTAAAAGAAATTACCTCGTCGATGACAGGAAGGAACTCGCTCGCCGGTTGGCACAGAACAGCTTCAGCCTGCGTTTAGTTATTCCCATGTCAACAGAAACTATAGAGTTCAACAAAAAAAAATTCTGCCAAAATCAGTCGCTTTCGTGTGACACGGCGGTGACTAACTGAAAGCTAGTGTAGTGTGGTTTGCGAACCTTTGCCTTGGTGTGCTTGGACTGCGCCGTGGGCCCCTTGATGTCCATGCCGTGGCTCCCGGCGTAGTACAGCTCCGCCAGCTTCACGAAGTTGAACACCTGCACAACCAGTCAACCAGGCCAACATAGCCATGAGCCATGAGCATCATCGGCACAGTACTCGGCCACACCAGAAAAGCTTGGCACATCCCCATGAAGTGAAAAGCGTTTTTTTTTAAAAAAAAACACGGAGTAGCTGTCTGCACCAACTGTTCGATTTTGTCCGCATTTCAGGCCAGGTTCACGGTAGCATGTGAATCGTAAAACCACAGGTTTCAAGTTCGCAAGGCCACAGAAAAAGGCGGCGAGTTTTTACAGCACACGGGGGCTGGAACCGGCACCCCCAAAGCACGGAGGGCCAAGCAAGAACGCGATGGTTGGGGATCCGAATGCACCTTGTCTCTGCACCGCCCGCTCACGATCGCCGTCGGGAAATGCTCTGCCACGCCTCGCACCGCGTCGCGCATCTGCGGGGACAGCACGCAGTCAGGGACGGACGGCGGCCGTGCGCTCGACAGGAACAGGGGATGAGTGATGCTCTGCTCCCAGAAAACAACAGGAAACTGCTTGTCGACGAACTCACCTCGTCGGTCATGACGGCGCTGTCGGGGTCCTTGACGATGGGCGACAGGGTGCCGTCGTAGTCGAGGAACATCACGATCTGCTTCCCCTTGGCCGCGGCCAGCACCGACTCGAACGCGGCCAATGCCGACGGGTGCTTCTCCTGCGGGACGACATCGATCGGCGGCAGGCGGGTCAGGCCACGGGCGCCGGCGCGGCGAGGCGCATGGGAGCAAGATAGGGAAAACCAGCGGTGTAATGCGCGCGTTCAGTCCGTGGGTGTAGTACACGTACCATCCAGTCGTCGTGCTCGGCGGCCTCGGCGCGGCGCGCCACGGCGCCCAGCCAGGATCCCGCAGCGCCGCCGGGGTCCACGATGGCCTGCGCCGCGGCCGTCCTGCAGCTCGCCGGCGGGTACGACTTGAACCGTCGGCCAGCTGGCTGCGCGGCCGCCGCGACGTCGTCGGCACCGAAGGTGGCGGCGGCGTGCTTCGTCATTGCAAGCGGTGTCTAAGACTCGATCAGAGGTCTGGATGCAGAGAAGCAGTGGCAACAACCAGCCAAACGAAACGAGCAGCAACACGAGGAGGCAGGCCTTGGAAGAGGAGGTTGTGTTTGCTTGAGAGGTAGTGGGCGGTGGCGAGGAGGGGCATATATAGATGCGGCCGGCCGGATGTTTTGGAGGCGTCGTCCTGTGGTGGTGCTAGGAAAAGACGCCGGTTTCGCAACAGGAACGGGGGCGGCATGGCATGTTAGGTTTCTTTTGTGCCTTTGTGGGCAGGTCGCCGTCGAGCCGAAATCACCGTGCAATTTTTTTTTTAAAAGAGAAGAAATAAACGAAATCACCGTGCAATTGGGGGTGGCTAGACGTGTACTAGCTAGCTAAACTTACTATACGACGACACTAATTCCTATGATGAGGGGTGATCTGACTCATGATCCTACCACAGCTGTAGTTGCTACGCAATTTCAATGCCCTGTTTGATTGCGGTTGTTTCGCATGCATATGCGATATGGGTGAATTTGTTATGTCATTGAGCTAACTAATACCAAAGATTTGGACATTGAAAGCGAAGTAATAGGGCACTGGCGAGAGAATTTTCTAAGATGTAATATACTTGCATGGTTAAGGCACGTAGTACAACGGAAATGCTTAAACATGTTGCTTAATGCGAAAAAACTTTTTTTGGCACATAATATGTACAACAGGGTGCTGAAAATGCTATTATAGTTCTGTTCTTAGTCCAACTATCATAGATGTAATCAGGTTTAAATATGTTTAACCATATTGTTAGAAAACCATATGTTTGGTATCATCAATATTGGTCTTTTTTGTAAACTTTATCAATTTAAGACGGTCAGACTTAATACAAAGCCATAATGATATTGTGTATAACTAAGAGACAATATGTTCGTCTGGCTTATAAGCCATCAGTCAGCAATACTTTTCTTTCGGAACAAATCAACCAACAGCTATACCAGTGAACACTACTTTTCTCTCAAAACATATCAGCACCAGCCACCAACCAGACGAACAGGCTATCGGAACATAATTTGGTTGTCGGCCAACTTATTCTCTTTAATATAAATAGGCAACTCTTCTCCTAGTTCGTTTAGAAAAACAATGTCTGATCATATTAAGTACTGATGGTGGTTAGTATGACCTAATTGAACCATTTCGCTGGATTTAATCTCACTTCTGTTTAAACTAAAACGGGGTCGATCACTTCCGTTTGAAACGTACGTGCCGGCAGAAGGTCACACTACACTAATTAAAAGAAGAGAGGCCCAGACGGGCGCAAGACAATGTTTAAATATATTTTCAAAATTGAACAAAATTCGCCCAAGCGCCTCTATCGTCCAACTCCTGATGTCCTCTCCTGTTTCAAAAAAAAACTCCTGATCTCCTCTTTGATCTTGGCTATTCGAGACATTCACTGTCAGCTCCCGCCGGTCGAAAACCCGCAAAAAAAATTGGATCAGTTTTCCAGCCTCCAAAGTGAGGGATGAGCCTTTGGTATCACGGATCATTTTTTCTGCATTCCCTGATTGAGTAGTAAAACCTGATATGCTCATTGAGATCGTCAGGGACCTATTCTAATCTTCCTGAAAGCAAATGAATGGTTGCTTGTCCAGATACATGATGAAAGACGCCGGCTTATTTCTAATTAAATCTCCTTTTGTTTTCAAGCCTGATTTTCCACGGTGGTTTTGAATTGAAAGGACTTTTCCATGCCTGAAAGCAAAGTATATATGGTCTCTCTCTATATTTTCTAGGGACACCTACAACTGGTGCCGCCCGCTGGAAATATATGGATCTATGGGCTTGGTGAGGCAAGCATGGTATTGCTCAAAAATAAATGTGAGCTACCTAGTATTCAACAGGGGGGGCTCAGGAAATTAAAATTCAGAACAAATTCATCGAGGATTGAATACCAGAATGTTTTATATGTTAGATAGAAAATTATGGAATATATTATTTGTTACTCTCTCTCGGTTTTAGATGTTGACGTTTAATTAGTTCAAAAAATGAACTTGCTAGTTAATATGCTACCGGTAGACATCATGTATCTAGAATGAAGTTTCTTCACAAGCATCGATGACGTACGACTTATCATATTCTAATGCCTGCAATTGCAAAGAATCTTTGTCAAAATTTCAGTTTGTTGTTTTTGGGTCCATGCTCCATATGCACTAGTTTATGCATGGGTAAATGCACGCAGCATGCCCAAAGATTGCGCCAAACTTTTGACTTTTGGAGATCAGAGGGCTTTGCATGCTTGCTCTAGCTACAAAATAAAATCCATGTGAGTTGAAGCTATAGTATATTGCCGCGTTACATGTATATTCTACTAGTAAGCCCCATCACACTATATTGTCTTTTCAGCTTCACGACTCAAAGGTCGTCGTCCATGTCTCAGACTCGAAGACTTTTACCACGTGAATTTCTTGACTCGGTGCCGGGGTCACCACGCGCTCGCCAGAATTTCCGCGGTTTGACTCGAAGAAGAGAGGGTATACGTCGAGGTAAGTTTTCAAGAATTTCGTGTCAAGGTAGTTTTTGTCTCACTGGCCACAAACAAGAATTTTTGTCATTTCATTTCCTTATCACTCCCTATATTCCAAATTACTTATCGTTTTGACTTTTCTAAATACATTTCTTTTGCCATGTATCTAGACATAAATATATGTCTAAGTGCATAATAAAAATATGTATCTAATAAAAAGCCAAAATTTCAAGTAATTTGGGACGGAAGGAGTAGGTCGTAAACATAGTTTTGTGCACCTACTATATAACTCATCCACAGCTTAACTTGTTTGAGGGATGGTGTAGGTGATATTTTTTCCTGGCCCTCCGCTGTTGAAGTGAATCACCCATTGTTCGCACCCAAAATTGGCACGTCTTATCTGACCGGTCATACCTGTGGGTCCCACCGGTCAGACTGGTGTAGTCAAAGACCATAAAATACATTTTGGACTTCACCATTGGATAGGTCTCGTCGAGTAGATCAAGATTCATATGTGGAACGTCCAAATCGGAGTCCGGATGAGGGAGATATGACTTATACAAGATCTGCATGCCGAGCACACCGGTCTGACCGGTGCTCCTGACCGGTCTGACCGGTGCCCCCATGTCCGAACGAAAAAAGGTGTCCTGATAGATTTAGGCTTGTAAAAGGATTTTCTTGCGGGGCAAGACCTCCCCACCCTATAAATATAAAGGGACACGGCCGATTGAGGGATCCAATCGATCAAATCAATCTACTTTTATATTTTTACTTTTTTCCCTTTGCCTTATACTTTTCCAATCTATTACTTGTTGTTCCTCCTTCGTCTCTACGTCGATTGAGGGTGTTCTAGGTGGCCTTGCCGACCCAAGAGCAACCCTACGTGCGCCGCCTCGACGGGATCCTGCCCGGGCGACGTTCAGAGGTCTTCCGCCGGTTCACCCTGGCAAAGGTCTGACCGGTGTGCAAAGGTCTGACCGGTGACACACATCGGTCTGACCGGTGCCTACGCAGAGGTGCTGCAGCAAGTCCCTCTGCGTCTATTGTTGGCCATACACTTGTGCCAACAAATTGGCGACTCCGCTGGGGAAGAAGAAGAAAGATTTATCGGCTACCATGACCGATGACAAAGGAGCTCTTTGCGATCTCGACCCCAAGAACATCATCGACATGACTGACGGTGACGTTCTGGATGCGAAGCGTCAAGCCTTCGAGGAGTATCAGAAAGCTCGAAGGGAAGCTGAGTGGAAGGACTTCAAATCGGGTTTTCGGAAGACTCACGATGGAAAAGTGGTGAAGTTCAAGAATTTGAGTTTCCTCCTCTTCAACAACCAAAGGTAACACCCACTGTGAGTAAACCACTCGAAGCTAATTCGGATATTGCAAACATGATTGATGGGGCTGTTAGTGCTAGCTTGAATAACAAATTTGTTGCCATGAGTGAAAAATTTGAATCTACGATGAATTCTCGTTTAGATCGTATAGAGGCCAAATTTGGTAAGCAATTTTCTGGTAATGATATTAATGCATCTACTTCTAATACCTGGTAAGCAATTTTCTGGTAATGATATTAATGCATCTACTTCTAATACCGAAAATTCTAAAGATAACACACTAGATGATTTTTCAAATTTGCATATACCTAAAGTCCCCATTGGTGTACCTCCAATCCATCACATACATAGCCGTACCACTATTGGTGCTTCGGCTGGTGAAGGGAGTACAATGGCCGCTACTAATGCAATGACACCGCATACAGTTGTATATAGCGAGCCAAGTGCATATGTTCCTAATAGTTCGTTGCAGCATGTTCCTAACACATTGCCGAACCAAACATCAACATATAGCACACCACAACCTACTGTAAATCGAGCACCACATCCTGCATCGGCTAGACCTAGAACTGCTTTAGGGATGGAGGAATTTAGAGAAGAGATGCTCGAGATATTTAGACAAACTTTTGGTACAGAGCCTAAAACTAAGAGCGGTCGTATCAAAGACCGTATCCTGATAATTATGAGTACATCCCATACCCACAAGGATTTAAAATACCAGAGTATACTAAATTTAGTGGGGATGATGGTAGAAGTACGTTAGAGCACATAGGTCAATTTACTATACAATGTGGTGCAGCTGCTTCTAATGATATTTGTAAAATGAGATTATTTCCTTTATCTCTGTCGGGTGCTGCATTTACTTGGTTTATTTCTTTGCCGCCCAACTCAGTTTACACTTTTTCTGATATAGAAAATAAATTTCATGATTATTTCTTTACTGGTGAAACTGAGTTGAAATTTTCACATCTTGTGTCGGTTAAGCAAAAATCTAATGAATCTGTGACTGAATATATTAGAAGATTTAGAGACACTAGAAACCATGCTATAGTTTGACAATTTCTGATAGAGATCTAGCTGATCTTGCATATTCTGTTTTGCTTGATATTCATAAGGAGAAGCTAGATGGTCAAGAGTTCTTAGATATTAGTCGGTTGTTGCAAAAAGCTTTAACTAATGAAAACCGACTAAAGGAATCTAAGAGTTCACAAAAAACCAATGAAAAGTCCAATTGTCCTATTTACTATGCATCTGATTATTCGGACGATGAAGGCAATGATGTTTTAACTGCTGAATTTGTATTGCCAAAAGATAAACCTAGCACTTGTGAATCTTTAAAGTCGGTCCGAAAGAATCGGCAAGAGGAAATTAAATACACTTTTGATGTAGCCAAGTGCGATAGGATTTTTGATGAATTGTTGAAAGCTGGAAAAATTAAAATAGGTCATACTATACCTCCACTAGAAGAGTTGAAGAGACGTGCTTATAGTAAATTTCATAATTCTTATTCTCATGCCACTAATGATTGCAATGTATTTCGTCGGCAAGTGCAATCGGCTATTAATGAAGGTCGTTTGACTTTTCATGCTATGCAGGTCGATCATAATCCCTTTCCGATAAATACTCTTGAGTTAAACAATCCAAAAGTGCGAATTCAGCCGGATCAAGCCGAAAAAGCTAAAGGAAAAATGTAATAATTGGTGAGCAAAGACCTGAAATAAAGGTGCAGGACAAGCTACTGGAGGATACCCCCAAGGTTGCAGCAAAGACTTCAACGCTCGGGGGGGGGGGGGGGCAAGGCAAGACGAAGAAGGCCGGCAGCTCGTTGACCGGTCTAACCGGTGTCCCCAGAGATGTACCAAGGTCAAGAAAAAGGTGAACCGACTTTCGAGGAGCTTTTGGACAAGAAGAAAGGAGCAAGCCAAAAGCAACGGGGTCGGCCAAGTAAAGGTAAAAATTCGAAACTTTCAACAAAAAATCGAAATATACCTTGTTCTTGCAAATCTCAAGAAAATTATGTTGCTGCACCTTATTCATATGCTGGACCGACCTCACCATGGTCCTGGTCATATCCTTGCTATTATTCACCTTTGGATTATGCTAATTTACATATGCGTTCATATATGATTCAATATCCTCCTACATATGTAAATCATGGCTCAATGCAAAGACCGATTGTTCTTAATAATAATTTGGTCGGAAGTGCATCCATTAACTCTAAAGGAGGCCATAAGGACAGCGATGAATCGAAATACTCACAGCCGAGGTGGTGTCCCTCAGGCTTAACTCATACACGAAAAAGAAGATTGCAACAGATGCGGAAGCAAGGATCAATGGATCAATGAGCAGCGGTGATATCAGCAAGATCAGCCACTACTAAGCAGGTATGGAGACCGAAACAAGTTGTTCCATGAGTTGAGAGCAAGTTTATGGCCGATAAAGCGATTATCGCCCTTAGGAGCAAAATATGGGTGATGCATTGTTGATCATCATCTTTAGCCAATTTTGATCTTTGTGAATGTTTTCTGGCACACAAGCTTTACCAGAAAACAGGGGGCATATGTTCGCACCCAAAATTGGCACGTCTTATCTGACCGGTCAGACCTGTGGGTCCCACCGGTCAGACCGGTGTGTCAAAGACCATAAAATACATTTTGGACTTTACCATTGGATAGGTCTCGTCGAGTAGATCAAGATTCATATGTGGAACGTCCAAATCGGAGTCCGGATGAGGGAGATATGACTTATACAAGATCTGCACGCCGAGCACACCGGTCTCACCGGTGCTCCTGACCGGTCTGACCGGTGCCCCCCTGTCCGAACCGAAAAAAGGAGTCCTGATAGATTTAGGCTTGTAAAAGGATTTCCTTGCGGGGCAAGACCTCCCCACCCTATAAATATAAAGGGCCACGGCCGATTGAGGGATCCAATCGATCAAATCAATCTACTTTTATATTTTTACTTTTTCCCTTTGCCTTATACTTTTCCAATCTATTACTTGTTGTTCCTCCTTCGTCTCTACGTCGATTGAGGGCGTTCTAGGTGGCCTTGCCGACCCTAGAGCAACCCTACGTGCGCCGCCTCGACGGGATCCTGCCCGGGCGACGTTCGGAGGTCTTCCGCCGGTTCACCCCGGCAAAGGTCTGACCGGTTACCTTCACCGGTCTGACCGGTGTGCAAAGGTCTGACCGGTGCCCATGCAGAGGTGCTGCAGCGAGTCTTTCTGCGTCAGTTGTTGGCCGTACACTTGTGCCAACACCCATATTAATTATCTTATCAATCTAAAATTTAATTTGAGTTGAATTAGTCCGTGTGTGCGACTTAATATTTCTGATGACACAATAATAACATAGAGTTTCATATGACTAGTTGATTTGTACGGCTGATTTTTGTTCTCTTAAAAGAAAAATATTACGCAAGAAGCAGAGACGTTGTGCAAAGCAGAGAAACCGAGCATACCCTAATAACTCACCCAAAACGTTTAAAGATGTATATGCTACTACTGCTGAACAACAGGTTGTTTCTTCACTTGTCGCGCGCACGACGCCATGCGTGTTGAGAAAACCAAGTTGCATTATATTGCTCGATCGATCTCTCGGTGACTTGGACCGCACGACGCCGGTACGGTGGTGGCGGCAAAAAAAGGCTAGCGAGTTCAACAAGGAGATGGCTTTGTTGGATACCGAGCAACACTCAGCTTTTGTCTGATCCTCCTCTGGTAAAACTGGCATCTCAAACTGGACATATATATAGCATCGTGCAATGCATGAACACACACACACAGCTAGCTGTCGAGCACACGCCCCTCTTTCTTGCCTAGCAAGAAGCAGTAGCATCTCGTTCTCGTGGCGGTTTCGAACACGTACAGCACGGAAGCCGAGGCCATGCCGCGGCTGGCTGCTCGATCATTTTGCAGCTGGCGGATGGCTTTGTTGGATACCGAGCAAATGCATCTCGTAGGGTAGACGCTTTTGCTGCTGCTGCAGCGTAAGATTCCGGCCGGCCGGCCAGGGCGCCAGCCGCCAGAGACCAGAGTGCCGGACAGCGCATGCATGCATTGCTCCGTGCAGCAGGCCGTCTGCTAGCTGCAAATGAACGTGCATGGGAAAAGGGTAGGAAGAAACAGTGGACAGTTTTGTGGTTTTTTACGTGAACGTTTCTGCTGAATCAAACGCAGCAGCATGCATGATGCTCGTATATATACCCTGATCGATCTGACAGACTGAAACGATCGAGCTGGATCGGCGATCACCGGCCAGTGCGGCGTACAGCTAGCTAATCATCATTGAGGACAGCGTCACACGTGCATGCGAACTGAAGATTAACGTCGATTTCTTGCTTCCTGGCAGTGCAAAACTTGCATCTCTGCATCGTATCTGCTGTTGGCACACAGACACAGCACAGCGCATATATAGTAGTATTGCATTGCCGATCTACTGGAACTATTTGGTGTGTACTGTACGTACTGCCGACAGTATTAATTCACACGATGACAACGCACAAGTTCGATCCTCCTGAGATAAATTACGTACGGCGGCCGGGTCGTCGTGTACGTCGTTTCCTCAAGCGAGAACAGTCTGGCTGGCGCCAGTACAGGTATTCAGATTCAGGTGCCCTGCTCGATCGCCCATCGGCATCTAGCAGGCACAGGACAAAACAGACAGATACGAATCCTTTAATCTGGCAGCACATACCGATCTAGCTCGTGTAACCTGGGATCCAGACGGCCACGATCTCGTGTCAGTACTGGCGCACATGCATGATACTCTCGTACGTGTACACCACCGACTCCTCCGGCGGCAGGGCAGGGCGGGACACGTATGTACAGGACGCCAAACCCAACGACGTAAACGATCCAGCGCCAGGACCCGTGCCAGACCTGGTACTGCCGCGCGCGCGCCGGCGGTGTGTCGATCGCCGCCGTCAGGTACGGTGCGGCGGGGGTTAGTTCCTCTTGGCGTCTTCCGCTACCTGCGGCCCGGCGATCGATAGATGCGACCAATACTGCTGACGGGAGAAGCTAGGGACGACGTGCATGTGTGGCTGGCTGAGTGGCGGCTGTGTGCGCTCCGATCCGCTCGGTTTTGGAAAACCACCGGCCCATGTATTTGCTAGCTTTGCCCACAGACTTTGTGTGTGAGGGCCTCTATGTCCTGATACCTTCGTTAGGTCGGTCGGTGCTGCTGCTCCTGCTGATGCTGCTGATTCAGTTAACCGTCACCTTGGCTAATAATGCAATCATGCAATGCAAGCAATGACGACTGGGCAGGGCTAGCTAGCTGTTCCCTGCTACGAGCGTGCTGAGACACAAATAAATATCCTAGCTAACATATGCACCACTGAGCTGGAGATTGATGAAATCATCACAGTCTCAAGACCGTGTCTCACGTATTTAATGAGCATATCGCCTACCATTAAAATTATAGAATTGGTTAGTTATCTTAGAGCAAATTTAGAAGGGAAAAATCAAACATCGGTGTCGATCGAATAGAGGATTCAAACCGGGTAATCAGACATTTTCCACCATAAATTAAAGAACACCACCTTTGCAGTTGGGGTTTGGCACTCTGTAAAAAAAACAACTTGAAGTATCGAGAAGAAATATTGACACATGCTCTGTATGTTCGAAATAATTATATATTATCTTCGTTCGGGAAAAAGTTACTTGTACTAAATTCAGTTCAGGGCTCGAGAATCGCCTGTATGCACACGTATGATCGATCGATGCCGGCCGGTCAATTTCCCAGTGGTTCAATTCAGTGAGTGCGCCCACCAAATGCGTATATGCGCCCCATTTCCCACCGGCCGGCCGGCCGGAGGCGACAACGACAAAGAGAGATCACATCACCGGCAGGACATGAGCGATCGAGCGAGAGATCGAGTCACCGATCCAAGTCAATCATACGTGTTGGCCATAAACAGCCGGGCCACTTGTTGCCTCGCTAGCGCTCTTCTTGCCTTGCCTTGCTTTGCAATTGCAGCTGCTTGCTTGCTTTGCTGAGTGTGTAGTAGGTAAGTTCATGCATGTACGTGACACATCTGCTCATTAAAAATTCTGCGCCCAAATGACCCAATGAAAGAAGCTTCTTCAATTCCCCGGCCTTTCTCTCATCTCTCTCCAAATCGATCAAACTTTTAAGCCAGCCAGTCCATTAGGCTACGCGCCAAAACGAAGAGTACCAGGTTAGGCCTAATTGCTTGATCGACCTGCGTTTAATTTGTTTATATGCACCATCGATGTCTTGGCAACGCGATTTGCCACGTCGGCGCCGTACCTCTGGAAAAAGGTCCCTTTCGAACTTGTTTCTTTAATTTAATTTGGAAACAAGCTAATAGGGGCTGTCAGGCTCAGTTCTATGACTTTGCAACTGGTGCAGTGGTTGTTACACTCGCACAACCACATTACATTAATTATGGATCCATCGCCTTTTAACCTTTTTTTCTGAAGAAAATCGCCTTTTAATTTCATTAGCGAGCTTGTACTACGACGACGACGACTAGAGATCGATCGATCGAGAGTGCATGCACGCAAGAGAGGTGTGGAGTGTGGCAGAAAGCTGGAATAATTAAAGAGGCAGCTGCTGCATGCATCCCCAAGTACACAAACCAAAAGCTAGCTAAGTGTAATGGGAGGTGACTGTATTTTATGATTGGATGATATGGAAAGCTAATGAAGAGGTGGTTTTAGTTTGTTGACATTTTGGTTGGCGTGGGCTCTATCTTGGCGCCTTTTCTTTTCCTGCCTTGTCTCTTGCAAAGTTGCAATGGCAAAGTAGCTAGCTAGCCCCTCTATCTCTTCCTTTTTTTCTAGCAAAAGTTGGGAGCACCGTTGCTCGATTAAGGAAGAAAAGGTGGACCATTGTATTATTATAAATGCAAATATAAGATAAATGAAATCAGGACTTGGAATGGCAAAGTCAGTTTGATCGATTACATATTGTATAGGATTATAGTATATAGTTTATGTGCATTTTTTTTTCATAATTTCTGATTTTTTATATATGTACATATACATAATACATTAACTGATAACTTTTCATCTTAGTTTGGACATACATGCATGTTTGTATGCATGGAACATGACAATTAATGCTTACGATTAGGGATGGACCGTGAGCCAGAAACTTGTGAGCTGACTCAACTCGTTCATATCTTGCCTCAATTCGGCTCGGCTCGATCAATTTTTAACGAGCCGAGCAACTATTTTTGCTCGTTTTGTTAATAGGTTGGGCTCGAGCCAGCTCGCAAGCTACCCGTGAGCCATACGAGCTAAAAAGTTCTAATTTCAACATAGAAAACCGAGCTATCAAAGTTGAGCCGAGCCGTTGAACCTATGCTAAACTTTTCTAAGTGGTCCATGTGTGACTAATTTTATCATTTGCACCTTTAAAATTATTATTTTTAAAAAATTTACATATGCTCAAATGTTAATTTCAAATACAGCTCGCAAGCCTAACGAGTGGCTCGAGCTACTAATAATGAGCCAAGTCGAGCCAACCTTTTTGCTCATTTTGTTAACAAGCCGAGCCGAGCCGAGCCGAGCTGGCTCCTCGTGCAGCCCTACTTTGGATCTATTTGGTAGAGCACCATCTCTTATGGGGAGTTGATTCTCCGAGAGAGGTTATTCTAAAGCAGAAAGTGATTCTCTTTCACTAGCATAACCTCTTAAAATCAAGATGGATAATTAGTTTACAAAATCAGAAGAAGCTACTTTTTTCGGCTCCCAAGATCTCTTACTTCATTTTAAAGAAACACTTCACGGAATCGGCAGAGAATCATCTCTCTAAAAATGTTTGGCATAGCTCGGACGACTGTGGAATCAGGAAAGAATCGGCTCTGTGATCTTTGCCAAATGCACCCAGTGGTATCACCACAAGGGAGTTCTTGTCCACTGCAAGATATATAAAAGCTAATAAGTTTTTTTTAGATAAGGAATAAACCAGCCTCAACGATCACAAGTGATCGAGTACAGCCAAAGAGTACAGACACCCAGTTTACAAGCTAAACCGGCTCTATTAAGCCCCTCACTCAACCAGAGGAAACCCCCAAATACAAGATCAAAGACATACAAGAAAGTCTCACTGACACAATAAGACAAACTAATTCTTGATCCTCTTCAAAACGTTCCATCCATTTTTACTAAAGACCTCCAGAGCAGTGACCTCCAGATTACGACTTCCTCCTTTCAACTTCAACATCTCTTCCTCTTTTGACAGGATCGACAACACCGGATCCAATAAGCCCCCCTAAAAATCACCTGCAAGCAAGAGTTAGGTTTGGAACGGTTGAACACAATATCATTTCTACTAATCCACAAAGCCCAACATAAAACCGCTGCCCCCAAGCAATACAAGTCGCCTTTGATTACAAGGGAAACTTCTAAGCCATGATCCAAAAAGGTTTGAAGTGCTAAACGTGCTTCTAATTCCTAACGAAACACTCACAACAATCCATACCAACCGTGCCATAGGACAGTCAAAAAACAGATGTTGAATAGTTTCCTGTGCACTAAAAAACAGCACTTAGTACAACCTTGCCACTGACGTCTGGCCAAATTATCTTTAGTAAGAACCACTCCCTTTCTAAGATACCAAAGAAAGATCTTGATCTTTAAAGGAATTTTGACTCTCCAAATAGAAGAATCCACCGGTACCCCTGCCTCAAGCACAAGGTCATTATACAAGGCTTGTACCAAGAAGGTTTTTCCTCTAGTCCAAATGAAACGGTCCCTATTTTCGGTGAGTTGTACCCCCATAACGCTCTCTACCAGTCTAAGCCACTTGTTCCAATTTTCCCCCACCACCGCGCGCCTAAAAGTAATGCCCAGAGGCGTTGTTGCTAGCACTTGAGCCACTGTAACATTTTTCTTCCTTGTTATACTATAAAGCGACGGATAGCTCTTCATCAAAGGCTCCCTACCAATCCAAAGATCTTCCCAGAACCTTGTTTGTGTGCCATCATGTACTTCAAACTTCCCTCTTTCAAGAAGGATATTTTTTACCTCCATCAGTCCAGACCAGAACTGAGAATCTCCCTTCTTTTTTTGTGCTTGGGAAAGCGTCTTGTTTACAAGATACTTTTTCCGCAGGATATCCTGCCAAACACCATCCTCGTTGGCAAGTTTAAAAATCCATTTGCTTAATAGACATTTGTTCTGCTCATCAAGATCTAAAATGCCCAGACCTCCCACACTCTTTGGTTTACACATGATTGACCATCTAGCCAATCTATACTTCTTCTTATGCTCATCACATTGCCAGAAAAACCTGGATCGGTAATAATCTAGCCTTTTTAGGACACCTTTAGGTATTCTAAAAAAAAGACAACATAAACATTGGCAAACTAGAAAGCACTGAGTTGATTAGCACCAACCTACCCCCTGACGACAGAAGATTTGTATTTGTGTCTATCCTGTTGGAACTCCTTGTTTAGGTAGCCTAAACATATAGACCGATTTAGTTGATCCGGTACACACATTTATTTTGATATCTAGCTGGGTGCAGTAGTATCTTTTCACTGGATACGGGCCTGCATGAACAGGACAAGACTTTGGGCAATTTCAAATAGCTTTGAAGTTCCTCTCAATCTAATAAGGACGCTACTAAGTGATGTGTCAAAACTCACGAGTGCTTGTCGCTTCGCATTGATCCATTTGTCAACGTATGCTAGATTGTAATCCTAGAGGATAGATGTTGCATCTATATATATATATATATATATATATATATATATATATATATATATATATATATATATATATATATATATATATATATATATATATATATATATATATATATATATATATTATATATGCATGCATCTCCCTAGCTTGTTATACGGTTGGCTGAATAATTGTAATGTATTGTGAGGTAGATTTGGTTCCACGACATCTGAATGCCTGCTATGGCGATACGTGTCCATAAAATAGTGCGACACTTTGGCCCCTTCAATTATGTGACAGATTCATTCACTCACGGTTAAATGACATGTCACTGTTGTGGCACACAGCATTATTGCATTCCTTGAATTGGGTTCAGAATCAGCTCTTGTGTTGGCTTGTCTCTTCCTACCTGGATGGATCATGGACTGCGATTGGGCACTAAGATAACTAGCCGACCCAGTACTAACCGTCAAAAGAAATTGTCATGCTTTTGGCCTGATCTAGACATTATAAACTTTCCACTAATGGAGCATAAAAATAACCTCGAATTTCAAAAGTTTAGTACTGTCCACTTTATTCCATGTTCTTCTTATTACTGCTCCAAAATTAAGATTCGTATACTTTGATTGATACCAAAAAAAAAGAAAATCTGATAAATGCCATGGATTAGGGCACATTTCTGCAAGCCTACTAATTAAACGGTTACTATCAGGACATCACGGCATCTCAAACGTGGAATTTGCAAGTATAGTGTTGGCCAACAAGTACTATACGCGCAACTTTTCAAAAGCTGGCGGAAAGCCAAGACGGTAGCTATAATTTATATAACTAGACTATATATCATTAAATTTTGTGATGCATATGCATGGTTCGATTCGACCAGCAAACGGAGAGCACACAGCGCCTCACGTTGGAAAGTGAAAGATAGATCATTGACTGAAAATGGTGAATTTTTGTGTGCCCGAATAGATCGATGATATATATGCAATATGATGCTTACAGAAATCTGAATGAAATGCATGCAACTTTTCGTAGTTGGGAACTGAATAATAATGCCGATGACAAAGGTAGTAGAATGCAGAAATTAAGATTAATATATATAATTGCAAGTTTTCAGGCACTACGGGAAAAACGATGATTGCCGTGCGTTTCAATCTTTGCCGTGCGCATATTTTCGGGCGCACGGCAAAGAGAAGCTTTGCCGTGCGCGTTTTCCACGGCGCACGGCAAAAAAAACGCCCGGTAAAAAATAGTTTGCCGTGCATTTTTATTTTGGCGCACGGCAAATAAATAGTTTGCCGTTCATTTTCTTTGTGGCGCACGACAAACATTTTTTCCCTAGTGGATGTTAACCCCGTTAGGTTGTTCGTCGCCTTTTTGCCGTAACACCCTAAAATTCCATCACCAAAACAATGTAAGCAACATAGTGTTTAGATTTTATTTTCTAAGGATTATTAAATTATCAAATAAATTTGGCCTTAAAAATATTTAAATATCATTTTAATAATTTAGAAGCAATAAGTGCTTGTGCATCATGATTTGAATGCATGAGTTTTGGGTCGTGGTGTGGTTTAAAAAGTCTTAAAATACTTGTGAAAATTCTTAAAAATAATTGTGAAATAGTTTGTGAAAATTTGTGTAAAAGATTTGATTTAAAAAGGTTTGGAAAAGATTTGAAATGGATTTGAAAAAGAAAAAAAAACAAAACCTATCTAACCTCTACCCGCGGCCCACCCCACCTCCCTCTTTTCTTTTCCCCCCTTTCTTTTTCCCGCCGCGGCCCGCCACTTACTCCGGCCCAATTTCTCCCGCGCCGCCCGCTTTTGGCCCACGCCGGCCCACATGCGCCCGCTTCCCTCCCCCTCTCTCTCACGCGACCCACCGACAGGTGGGGCCCACCCGTCGGGCTCGTATCCCACCTCCGGCTCCCCCTCTCCTTCCACCGGCCACGCCGCCCCCCGCGCCGCCGCCGCACCCCGGCGCCGTCCCCGCCGTCCCCGCACCGCTCCGCCTCCCCACCGGGCGCACTAATGCGCCGGCCCACTCCCCCCTCGCGCCGCCTCACCCCTTTCCCCTTCCGCCGCCATCGCACCAAACCGCACCGCCCCTAGCCATTAATGGCGGCTGCCCACCGACCTCGCCGCCACCGCCTTGCGCCTCCTCCCTTCTTCAATCCTCCCCATAAAGGCGCGGTAATAACCCTCCCCTTACTCCCCTCCATCAATCCCCTTCGCTTACCCTCCGCCATCAAGCGCTCCTCCTTAATGCAATCAAGGCCGCCGGCCACCGCCATGGCCATTAATGGCCCTTGCACCTCGCCCCCGCCTCCCGCCCCTCTCCGACTCTATATAAACCGAGCTAAAGCTTCCGTCTCACCCCTTTTCTCACTCTCCCGTGCTCCCACACCCTCTCCCCACCTCTTCACGCGCCGCCACCGGAGCGCCGCCCGCCGCCGGAGCGCCGCCGCCCCGATCTCCTCCTCCGCCGTGTTTCCCTCCCCTTCGAGCCCCCGGTGAGCCTCCACATCTTCCCCTCTCCCTCCCGGTGTCTTTTTCTTGCGATTTCGGCACGGGAACGCTTTCCGCCATCGCCGGCAAGCTCCGCCGCCGCCTCCCCGCCGGCGCCGCCGGTCTCCGGTCGTCCGATCGGCGCGGACGGCCCGGATCGAAAGGGGCGGTACCCCCTTGATCGGTCCCACCGTGGACCGGTGGGACCGGTCCACGGCGCCGGCCCACGACATGGCGTCATGCTTGTGTCGGCATTGCGTCGGCGCCGGCCAATCGCAGCCCGACACGTGGCTCCACCGCAGCCTCTCCTCCGGCCCCCGGGCATTCTTGCAAAAAAAAAGAACCCTGCAGCTTTCAAAAATTACATAAATGCCCTTCCACCTTAAAGAACCATTGCATATAAGTCCCGTTTTTCATGCTTAGGCCCCCGCAATCCTTGATTTCTCTATTCTAAAGCCCATCCTTGATCTTTTACATGTTAGACCTCCTAGTTTCACACATAATTATGTCTAGGTCCCCGAAATCTTGCGAAAACCGCCTAAACTTCCCGTATATTCACAATTTAGTCCCCGAATCTTGTTTTAGCCATATCTTTTCCATCCTATCTCCGTTTTAAGCGTTCTTGGTGTCCATGCGACCGTCTTTTCAAGCCCGTCGGTTTTAGAACCTTGTTTAGTCCGTAGATCTAGCGTTCTAGCTCCGTTTCCACCGTTTCAAGTTGCGTTGGGCTCATATCAACTAAAACTACGTGATAGGACCAATGTTGTACATGTTCTTTGTTTTATATTTTATTTTATTTAAACATTAAATATGATTAAATCCTATTACACATGCTTTTCTAATTAAAATCTAATTAGAAGTTTAACACGTGTTTTCATAAGAAAGTTAATATGATTAATATTAAATGAACATTTCTTTTAATTAAAAGTTAATTGGATGTATACCTCGGTTTTTATAATCAAACTTAATTTGATTAATGATTAAGCAATTTGCTTTCTACTAAAATGTAACATAGGCTATATCCCGAGTTTTCTTAATTAAATGTTAATTTGATTAAAAGAATATAAATGTGTTTTTAAATTATAATTTGATTAGAATAACTCGAAATATAAAGATAAACGCCTAGATGCTTTTACATGCTTCTTTTAAAATTAAATGTTTAATTTGCATAAATCATACTTGAATATTTATAAGTAAAATTGGACTAAGCTTACATCGTCTTTTAAATACAAATATAACTTGCTTAATTATAAATAGGGTATTTCTCTGAAATAACCTATACACATGATTTTACTTAATTAAAAGATATCAAACGCATAGCTAGCTCTTGTATGTGATCATCCAAATCTCCCGATAGTTCCGAGTGTTCCTTGTGTTCGCTTTCCTAGACCCAAACCCCGTTTTCCCTTTAAGCTTTTCATGCTTGGTGTATGGTTTTGTTTATTGTATGTATTCTTGTGTGCTCGTAGACATCGTGCCGGTTTCAAGCGAGCAACCGGTTGAAGTAGATCAAGAGCAAGTGTTTGAAGAAGAAGAACCTTAGTGTTCAAGCAAGGAAGGCAAGTGGACTTCTCCCCCGCATGATTCTATTTTATCCTATGTAATTGCATGACAACTAAGTTTATATTTATTATGATATTGCATTAAATTGATGGGAACACCCTTTTTAAGGACTTACCTAGACTTTTATCCACAATCCTTGGATCAACCCGGTTTAACAAATATTTTTGGGTAGAATATGCTAGTTGCTCAACTTGGGTTGGATAAAAATGGTTTTCCAAGATAAATGTTTGTATGTTTTAACGATGATGCTTTTGGTAATGCAAGATGATATGGTTTAATAGAAACATGGAGAACCACCCAAGAAAACATGCGCAACCACGGTGTTACATGGCTCGACCTTAGCCAATTAATTAGGTGTGCGATTGATCCGATGGCCCTTTTCCGAAAGGAGCAGAGGGGGATCCGGGTTGCGGGGGTATAGCCCGGTCCTTTTGGGGTAGCGACCTTTGCTAAGGTGCCGACCACTAGGGAGGGTTATGGTCCGCCCCGATCCGTAACTATGCGGGCCGTTAGTCTTTTGTATACCTTTGTAAAGGCTTCGTAGCGTCCCTATGCAATCACACCTCGGAAGTGTGGTATGATGCCCGATCGCATCGCATGGTTGGGTTCAAAGTTCTTCGGAACTTTTACGCGAGCCGTGGGTAAAGTGTGCAAACCTCTCGCAGTGTAAAACCGATCGATCGGCCGTGCTCACGGTCATGAGCGACTTGGACCCTCACATGATTAATAAACTTGAAGATGAGAATAAATCGTGGTTTGGTGAAGCTCGATGAGCTTTGGGTTGTTTTGCTTAAAAGTTTCTTAAGTGGGTTGGTATATACTTACATCTAGTAATTAGGCGTTCTTTAATTAAAAGTTTGACCAACATTAAAATGCTAACCGCCGCAAAACCATAGCCTATCCTTGATAACCTTGCATCTTCCCCCACTTGTTGAGTACCAACCATAAGTGTACTCAACCTTGCTTACCGCCGTTCGAAGAGAACAATGATGAAGAGTTCTACATCGACTTTGAGGAGTTCCGAGGCATGCGTCTCCCCCGATCAAGTGACCGTGGAAGCGGAAGACGAAGACTCGTCGTGTAGTTATCGTTTTCCGATGTTAAAGACCTTCGTGTCTTCCGAATGAGTGTAGCAAGTTGTTAAACCCCTTGTTACGTTTTAACTGTCTATGATATTACACTCATTTCGTCTATCATATGTGTGGAACTAGATCCCGGCACACATATGAGATGCATTTGGTTTCCCTCCGGAAATTGGGTGTGACAAACCGTGCGTTAGGGTAAGACGCACGGCAAAGACATTCCCTTTGCCGTGCGCCATCGAAAAACGCACGGCAAATATATACGTTTGTCGTGCGTTTTCACACGCGCGCACGGCAAAGTATTTCTAAAAAATTTGTTTTTTGTACTTCTTTTAATTTCTCCACTACAAAACACTATTTTGTACTTTATATTTCAAATTTATACGTGTCTAGATTAATTTACTAATTTTAAAAATTATGTGTCACTTAAAGAATTTTAAAAATTATGTGGCAAAGGGGCTTTACCGTGCAAAATGCTACCGTGTGCCCTTTGCCGTGCGCCTCGACGAAAAACGCACGGCAAAGAGTTTGCCGTGTGTTTTTGGACCTTTGCCGTGCGCCGCGCGCGCACGGCAAACCCACTATTTCCCGTAGTGAGGGGAAAAAACGCTACTAGCAGCTGTTCAATAACTGTGCAAAATAAAGATCTATCCCAGCTCCTCGACAGTTCTGGTTGATAATCAAGCTAGCTTTTCCTTGATGCGATACATTTTGTTCATACACTTGCAGGATAAATTCCCACGAAAGTACGTGCACTTTGGCTCCACACACTACGGGAAACGGGGGCTTTGCCGTGCGCCCCGAGCGCACGGCAAAGGCCTTAAAACGCACGGCAAACCCTTTGCCGTGCGTTTTTTGTCGGGGCGCACGGCAAAGGGCGCACGGTAGCATTTTGCACGGCGAAGCTCCTTTGCCGTGCGCCGCGTCTGACAACGCACGGTAGAAAATCTTTGCCGTGCGTTTTTTCACGACGCACGGCAAACAAAAGCAACTAACGGCACCGGCGCCAAACGGCGTGGGACAACCTTTGCCGTGCGCCGAGATCAAAACGCACGGCAAACAGGGGTTGTTTGCCGTGCGCCTCCAGGAAAAACGCACGGCAAACATAGGCTCTTTGCCGTGCGCCTGCCTAAAAACGCACGGCAAACAGGGCCCTTTGCCGTGCGCCACCATAAAAAACGCACGGCAAACATTTTCTAAAAAAATAAAAAAACCCAAAGCCCCTGTTCGGAGGGGCATGTTGACATGCTTGCACTTATCACTGTATATACAAATTAAAAAAAGAGCAAACAAGCATATGTTGTGTGTGCAAGAACAAAACTTTGATCAGCTAGCATTTTTTATTCCTTACAATAAACTAGTAGTACATACAAAATTCCAGGATGATGTATAATTAAGGAACATTAAGTGCATGAAATATATGAGATCAACAGAAATACTGTGGATTTAAAATATACTATATACATTATGTGTGGCAGTTATATACCATGGCAAAATATATATATGATCACAGTTATAATCAAAGAGAACCATTTCAAAACATGAAGAATACACTGTGTTCATCCAAAGAATACTTTACTGCTATAAAATGATCTATTCAATCAATTACCCTTGTGGATCTTATGTGCCTCAAGGATGAATCAAGTTGCTTCTCAAGATGCTCAAGATCCTTGACGCCAAGTGACCCAAGATCTTCACCAAGCAAATTCCTGTAGTTACCAAATAAAAACAAATAAACAGTTACACACATTTTCAGCATTTATACACAACATAAGCTGCCTTCTTTAAATATCTTCTAATTCTGTGGATATATGCTTGAGACTTAATGCATTAGTTATGCAACTTATCTATTCTACATTTCACATTAGTGAACGAGGCAAATCCTACAATATCTGCTGATGTAAACATACACTGCAAAATTACAGTACTACCAAATTATAGTACTTTTGACAGAAAGTGCCTGCTTCTGACTAATAACATCCACTGGAACATTACAGTACTAAAGTTATAGCACTTCTGACAAAAATTACCTGCTGCTGACTAATAGAAATCACAGTACTACCAAGTTATAGCACTTCCAATAGAAATTGATTCAAAGAAAAAAGCAATGTGTTGATGTGTGAAGCTATCAATGCAGCTACTTGTAATTAGCTGAGATCATTTCAACAAGCCTGTCATGCAGAGCTCCATTTGTCACCAGAACGCCGCCCCAAGGGTAGTATTGTGATTATAATTCTAAGAGCGATGAACTGGGAACTGAGTTGACATTTGGCATAATCTTATCTTAGCAAGCAAGGAAGGTACAAACCTGGCCGCCGGCTTCCTGCACGCAAATTACCCCAATAGCATGATCCCAAGACTAGGTAAACAGTACGAAAAGAAAATGTGATCAGTGCACCAGTTAACTAAGTCAACAAGTTGTTTAACTTGTCAATTGTCATGCAGGACAAGGTGGAAACACAGGCAAACAAGGCACCTTGATCTGAGTTGTCGTCCGTGCTCGAAGGACAAAAACAGAGGCTCTCCCGGTAGCTACAGTTAGGTACTTGCACAAGCTACAGAATAGCAAGAAGAAGAGCAAATCAGGATGAACTCATATGCAGCCGACCAATCGATAATCACGAATCGATCTAATAAAGTCATTATCAACCTCAGCCAGATTTCTGTAGGAAATCCAATGATAGCAGGACAGCACAATAATGATAGCAGACTAGCTAGGTACTATTGACTCCCAATTCATGAGGGTACGACTTTGTTTTCCAATAATGCAAGCTAAAATTGTAATGAAGCTAACTGCTGGCATTGAGGAGCCAACAGATGCAACAACCCTGATTTTATCCGTCTTTTTTCTTTTGCGAATGAATGAATGAATGAATTTATGAACGAAGGTGTTGGACAAAGACTAACCGGATCCGGGCCACCGCCGGACACGCCTGGCGCGCAGGAGGCGGGAGCGCCGGGGGCGGCCGGCGCGCGTGGCCGGCGGGGGGGGGGGGGGCGACCGGGGGCGCGGGGGGGCCGCCGGGGCGCGGCCGCGAGCGGCCGGGCCGGGGGCGCGCGGGGGCCGCCGGGCGCGGCCGGGGCGGACGGGCGCGCGGGCGGCCGGGAGCGCGCGGGGGGGCGGCCGAGGCGTGGGCGCGGGAGGGCGGCGGGCGCGCGCGGCCGCCGGAGGAGATGGGGGCGGGCGCGGGAGGGCGACCGGGCGCGGGAGGGCGGCGTGCGCGCCGACGCCGGGGGAGATGGGGGCGGGCGCGGCCGGAGGAGATGGGGGCGCACCGGGCTAGATGCGGTCGCAGGGTTTTTTTTTCTTTCTTTTTCCACCGGCTCTCGGTTGGGACGCGATAAAGGAGGGCGAGGGAAAAAATGGAACGCTCTTCGCCGTGCGTCTCGGTCGTGCGCACGGCAATGATTGCTCTTTGCCGTGCGTTTTTGCCTAAGGCGCACGGTAAAGACTGTTTGTTTTTTCTTTTTCCACCGGCTGGCAGGTGTAGTGTTTAAAAAAATAACCAGTGAAGTCTTTGTCGTGCGTCTTTGAACACGGCGCACGACAATGAAGGTTGTTTGCCGTGCGTCTTCCAGAAAGACGCACGGCAAACACATAAAATTCAACTTTTACGTTTGCATTAATGAATAATTCAAATTTTCGTGAATGGGATATTCAAAATCAGATGAAGCTTTCCATTGTAGTAAAAAATATTTTACAAATAGTTTTTCTTTTAAGTATTTACTCAAATTTAATGCATGTCTATTTAAATTACATAATTATAGTTATTATACGAAAATTAGCAAATTGATCCAAAGAATATCATAAACTAACATGACACAATATATGTTGTGTGTCATTTGAGAAAAATGTTTTGAAGTCAAAAACCAAGTTTACATTTACTAAGACTTCAAACCAAGTGAGGTGACTATAAACACTATGCAACTTGGAGGTAGAGGCTTCGATTTTTAAACAACATGTGTGACGCTTTGTTCAAAACCTTTTTTTACCATTTTTCACAACCTTTCCATAGTATATCATGAGCTCTCCACAAATTTCATGGCTTTCAAACTTTGTTTGCATTTTATACAATTAAAAAACATTTCAAATACACGTGGATTACCATTTTTCACGAAAACAATGTATAAAATTTCAAGTACTTTCATGGGTATGACCTTAAAAAGGTATCAATTACATGAATATCGTTTTTCGATGAACTATACTCTATTTTTTTATGCACTTGCAGTTCAAATTTGATTTATACGAAAAAAATTCTATCAACAAGAGAAATTATTTAAAATTAGCAAAAATATAGATCCGTGCCGTGCGCCTCGGAAACCGTGCGTAAATCTGTGCCGTGCGCCTCATGAAAGACGCACGGCAAACAATGCCTTTGCCGTGCGCCCGATAGAAAACGCACGGCAAAGTTTTTCACGCACGGCAAAGCTCGGTTTTCCCGTGGTGACAGTGCCAACAGTGCTGGTCGATTCCCAGTTCTTGAGAGATGGACAGACAAGAAGAGGGGACGAACTGAAACCACACAGATAAAAAGGAGAGTTTCCAAGGCCTGACGATCGAATCTGTAGTGGCCGGTGTGACTGGTGTAGTACTCCCTAAAGTTCCATGTGTTTCTATTATTTAATTTTTGAACCGTATGCGTATCAAACTCCATAAATCTATGTAGCTATCTAGCAGAGGAAGCCTGGAAGAGCAGCCCCCCCCCCCCCCCCCCCCCTTTTTCCTTTTTATTTTTTTGCATGGGCCTGATGAAAGTTAAAAGAAGGGTCGAATTTGCATCGTTGCCTGTCAACTTTTAACTTCAATATAATCACTTGCAGTTGCATGCAGTTATCTCTTCGATTTCTTAGCTACATAATGTGATCTACTACATTTTTTCTCTCTCCTTCCTGACCACACAAGCATATCGATCGTCACCAAAATCAAAGCACATGTTCATAATTACGTGAAAAGAAAAATAACGAATGATGGCACCCCACTTACGTGGTCACATATTCTTCTGATAAGATTAAAAGGCAGTTAGCAGTGTTTATTAGCACCCATGCATGAAATGGAAAAGCTCAGTCGGTGTAGCAAACTGGAACATGATCGACGATGCGGTAATAATGTTAGCTGTACGCCAGTTTTAAGAATGAGAATAAAATCAAGAGCATGAACTCTCGTTATTAGGCACGGGAGCGGCAAGTAAAGATTATATTCTTAATACCGTCAATTCCTCTTGCAACATATCATCCATTGCTACAAAAGCAATGCCGTTATATATGCTGAAAGATATATATCTTTGAAACAAGAATATGTTTATCTAGCTCTTTATGCACTAAGCATGCATTAAACCCTCGATCTGCTGCCAATTTGAAGCGGAGGTGCGAGTACAGAACCTAGCATCAATGTAGGTCTGGTAAAAGAAATGGCCTAAAGCATAGTTAGGCTTTGGAATCTCTGAAGATTGAAGAACACCGGCACGCCGAGCTGAAAAGTTGCACGCTTGCGCGCACGTTTGGTTAACCAAATAACAGTACGAAAAGTCTGCCGAAAACCTAACTACTACTAGCTTGGCAGCTATTTTCCTTGACTAATGCCTAGTGTGGCTGACCTGCTCTACCACTGCAGATTGTAGCACAAATTAAAGATAAACGAACTGGTGGTGTTCGCATGCGAGCAAGCAAGTGACTCTGAACCCAGAGAAGGCACGCATGCAGGTGCAGGTTGGAGGTAGCAGCATGCTGACACATTGAGCAAGAAAGCGAAGGAGCGATGTAACCCGAAACGAACTCCGATCCACCTCTTTTTCCGCAGCTTTTTGCCAGCATTTGCAATTCGCACATGTTTGATGTGTTGGAAAGTACCTGGGTAACTGAAACTCTGAAAGTGGAGTGCCGCGCACCACCGAGCGAGAGCAACAGCAGCACAGCTAGCCTACCCGTCGGCGCAAACCGAGTGCTAGCAGCATGACCGGCAGCGTCGTCGGCGGCGGCGAGGCTGCTTTCCTCACCTGCATTGGCTCCTTGCATTGCTTAGTTGTGGCTGCCAGATCGATCGATCGGGTGGGGGCAAAGGAAAACTACTGCTGCCAGAGCCAGAGTGAAATATATTTGCCTGCGATGATATGATCCCGGTAAAGGAGCAGCGCCTTTCGTGGAGAGATCGATCGAGATGCGTACCCTTTCTTCACCTGCCCCCGCCATTGGTGGTGGTCCATCCACTGGAGTGATGGGTTGCTTCAGTGCTTGGTTGCTGCATTGCATTTTCCAGATTCAGATTCGGAATTGACCGCCGTGGCTTTCAGAGAACGACTAGCCGCGGCCGCGTCGGAAAGGGGGAAAGCAACTAGCTGGACACAAGCACACTGCCTTGTTGCAGCGTCCCCGCGTCGGAAACTGGAAGCTGCCATGGCTGCCTCCTCAATCAGGCAGCGTCTGCAACCTCACGTACTCCTAATTTGCACCATTGTCCAAGGAAAAAGAAAAGGAAAAGCTTCTTATTCCAAAAAAGAAAAGCCGGGGTGTTGGGCAACGGTGAAAGAGGCCCAGCCCGGCCTTAAAGCGACTACGGCCCAAGTTTCATTTATAGTTTCCTTTGTACGCCGGGGGGCTGTCTGGATGAAACGTGCAGCCCAGCTCGTAAATTAAGGCCCGCGGCTTTCCACTTTAGCGGGCTAAAAAATTCAGACCAAAAGGCCCACGGCCTGCTGTGAGGAGGTCGGCCTGCCTGAGTTGCCGCCCCACACAATGCATGCTTTCTTTTCTTCTGAAAGGCTCAAAGAAGGAAAATTGAACAGTGAACTCCATCTGCACAACTGTATATATGAAAATTATGAAGTGTGACATGCACAGACCAAGGACTGAAAATTGCACATTTTTTGTCTGCAGCTGCAGGTGTAGCAAACTACTAGCACACTTGCTTTGCCCCCCCTGGAGTCAGGTGTTTCGCCGTTGGCCAACTCAACTGACATCTCACTTGATAGATTCAGAAATCAATCAGAGAGCAAGGCATATGATTGCTCTCTGGACCGCAACCTGAAGACAGTTGAACCGTTGGGCTTTGCATGTGAGAGCTTTTCGTCTGCTGCAGCTGCGCATAATCGCAGGAAGAGAAATCATGTCCATTGACTGCCTTCTATCGCTGCTAACAAAGCTGCATGCCCCCATCTTTCTGCTGATCCGCTGAAGAAATCAGAGTCACCCCCTGAAGAATTGCAGGCTGCCGAAGTGGCGAGTCCCAGGTGGTGGCCATTCCATGCTTTGCTGCTTTGCATTGAAGCATCAAGCATATGCACACACTGAATGAAGTGACTGATCAGGAATATGTAGGTGCAACCAACCCGTACATGGTTGAACGAAAACTGTTGAAAGCCTTGCGATTTTTTTTTTGGGAGAATCTGAGGCCAGGAAGCTGTAGCAGCTGGTGGTCTGAAGTCTGAACAGTTGACCTGAATCGAGGCTCTATCATACGTTAAGATTGGGTTAAAGCGGCGATCGCACTCCAATGATTTGGTCAACCGAAACACGGAGCTGATAAAGATTGACCAAAATCTAGCACAACTACAATAGGAGTCTTTATTAGAAGCTAGCCGGGACATGCATATATGTGCTCATCATCTTTTGTACTGCGGAATCTGGAAAGTTAATTTGCACCTGCACGCCTCAAGATTTGCAAAAAATAAATAAAAATAAAGCTAAGCATGCATGCGAATGTTAAACGTTTTAGGTTTTTTTTATTCCCGGCGCCGTCCAGTCAAAAGTTTGATTCTAATTGTACGAAGGCAATCATGCACACAAGGAAATGGTTCAGAAATCAAAACTGAACTTCTTTTCCTCTCTTGGTAATGGCTTCTCTGGATTAGTATAATGACAACGACATCATCGTCAGTACGGCGGTCATCAGAAATGGTACTGGCGCCTATATATCGCTACATGATATCAAAGATTTTTCCAAATGCTCTTGTTAAATGCCCTAGAGTTATTGTTTTTTCTTCATAATTTCTTATCAAGTAGCCGAAGCTTGATAATCTGACTAAACATTTTTTATTTTAAACCTTCTAAAGTAGTATTTTAAAAAATCACATCAATCAATATTTTCAAAAATTAGTCATTTTGGTTATGTCAAGCCGTTTGGCGCAACTAACACTTCACGCTAGGTTTGGCACGACCAAATTGCCACGGCAACATGTTTGCTGACAATTCAATATTTTCAGGTAGGAAAACGTAAATTAGTAACAAAAATCCCGACCAATATTTTTCTACTATTTAAAAAAAGCCTAGGGCATCTAATAAGATTATAAAGAGACAAAAAAAAACAGCCGTGAATTTGTAAAAAAAACACTTGGAAATCTTATTATGCATTTCTGCCAATATAGCAGGTTAACAGATGTTTACTGGCGATGGTACGAGCCTACGACCCAAACTGCAGTAGAATGTAGATTCTAGACACGAAGAAAACGGAAAAAGGCAAGGCTAGGTGCATTGTTGATGTGCAACAGCCTGTTCGTTCGGCTTATCACCCCACCAAACAAGAAGATTTTCTCTCGAACAAACCAACCACCAAAGAATCACCAAGAAGATTTTTCTCTCGTAACAAATCAAGACTACCATCAGCCACCAGTTATTTGAGCCCTTTCAAAAGTCTGATGTGCTAGAATATTTCTTGTTTCTCTACCACTGGGAAGGTTCGCTTAGGCCTTTAGGGTGGAAAATTAGACCTCGAATATAGTCGCGCTGTGTCACGATTTAATTATTCTGTTTAACACGATGGCACCTTCTGAACTGACATTTTGACATCACTTTGTTGAATTTATGTTAATATAAGCGTGTATGCATGCGTCAAAATTACTGTTCTTGGTCTGGGGTTTAAACTTCACCCTCTAGACGACTGTACCCTCGTCATGTGGTCTCGATCGAGGGTACACGGTGTATATAAGTGTATATGCATGCGTCAAAATATGCTTGTGAGAGAGACCAGAGATGGGAGGGGCAAACAAAGGGTTATCTCGATTAATTTGTTTCGATCTCGAGTACGAGCGTACTCCGTAGTTTAAACGCTTTGGCGTACGTTGTACGTGCAGACCTAAAATCTGTACAGGATTTAAAGGATTCCGTGCAAGAAATCAAGAGCAATTAACTGGACGGTTCAAGAATATCTCGCAATAATGTTAACGGTTGCTCAGATTAGTATATTTTATTTTTAAAAAAATCAGATACTGCTAGTGGATTGAAAGGTGTGTGCACACTAACACACTCCTGTCGTAATTCCGCCGAGTCATCACTCACTCTCAGACCTCACTAGGATCTTCCTAGATGTAGCATATATAGATTGCTCTCCGGAGTCATTGTCAAATCAGGATTATTTTCCAATTTCAAGGGTGAAAGAACACAATACCCCCACTTGATGACCTAAGCATTGAGTTGCATGCACCAACCAATTGAACCCAAAAGCTTAAGATGATGAGGAAAGGTGGGCAATTCACTTATACTCCAACACTCCCCCTCACGTGCGTGACTCCCTAAGTATTGAGTTGCATGCACCAACCAATTGAACCCAAAAGCTTAAGATGATGAGGAAAGGTGGGCAATTCACTTATACTCCAACACTCCCCCTCACGTGCAGGCTCCCCCCAGGCCACATACGTGGATATTGGAGTGGACTGTAATTATTTTAATTAACGCGCCTGCCAGTGTTCGAACTCGAGACCTCTGGTCCTGAAACCATAATAAGTTGCATGTACCAACCAATTCAACCCAAAAGCTTAAACTGATGAGGAAAGATGGACAATTCACTGATACTCCAACACTAAAGTTATCTTCAGGTACTGCAATTACTAAAAGTTGTGCTCAGCAATATAAAACTTGGATATATTTGTATCTTTTTTTAATTTTTTGTGCTGTCTATAGGGCACCAATCATTTCTCGTAGCATTTCCAGTGATAGACTGGAACCAGCTTAGGAGATTTAGGTGAAGCTAACCTGCCGGTAGAGCAATCTAATCATCCTGCAACAGAGAAGGACTAGAAAATATACTTGAGCGGATATATCCATCGGAAAATTAGTGGAATTGTCTGATGACGAAAGTACATTGGAGAGACCACTACAATATTTTTGCTTCTTTACATATTATTTTTTTCTTTCACAACAAATCAGCCGTATAAATATGCAAAAGCCGCATTAATAAACAGACTCAAGAGTGTGCAAGAAAGATGTTTCACCTTGGTATCTTTGACTTTCAACAAAAAGTAAATTTGACTTTAGTATCTTTGACTTTTAACAAAAAAAATATAACTTGTAACACTTATGCGTTTAAAGTATCATATTTTTAATTAAATTTTTAGGCCGAGTGTCACCTTATAGACGTCTTGAACGACCATATTGTGAGGAGAGGAGAGCATGCATGTCAAGTTCCACACAAACTTTTCTACTACTTTGAACTACGTTGGAAAATGGAAATGTCACCCAGTTAGCACACGCACGCATAGTCAAAATCCAAGCTGCGCCACTCTCTCTTCTCGAAGAGGCAGGCACACGCAGACGTATGCTCGTGCATCAACCCACGTCATCAAGACACCAACCCACTCATATACTCTCCTCCAACACTCTTCCCCACCAAACCCTACATCTCCATCCCATTCCTCACGCCCTCCGATCCTCCCATGGCGTCCACCGCCAGCGACAGCCACCCGTCCTCCCCGGCCGCAACGGCGTCCGCTTTCCTCGACGACCACCACCACCAGCAGCTCTTCCTCGACCCGGGCGCCACCAGCTCCTTCTTCCCCGTCACCACCACCACCTCGCGGGAGCCCCTGCATCCCGCACCGGGCTCGTCGTCATCAGCCGCGGCGCGCAAGCCGCCGCGGAAGCGCCCGCGGGCGTCGCGCCGGCCGCCCACCACCGTGCTCACCACCGACACCTCCAACTTCCGCGCCATGGTGCAGGAGTTCACCGGCATCCCCGCGCCGCCGCCGTTCGCGGCCCACTTCGGCGGCCCAGCTGGCGCGCTCTTCGGCGTTCCCCACCACGATCCCGCCGCCGCCGCCGGCACGGGCGCGCCCCTCGAGCTGCTGATGCGCCCGTCGCCTCTCAAGCTCCCCGCCGCGCCGCACGCCTCGCCGCCCGCCGGCTCATTCGTGCACTCCCTGTTCCCCAGCAGCAGCAGCAGCAGCAACCCGAATAATCCTGCTGGGTCGAGCTCCGAATTCTACAGCGGCTTCGCGCCGACGCTCTCCGGTGCCGTCCCGCAATACGGCGCCGGCGGCGGCGGTTTCGAGATCGAGGCGGCGGAAGACGAGAGGGTGGGACACGACCACGGCCTCTTCTCGTCTTTGTTGCACTCCGGTGATAGGTACCACAGCCACTAGCCGTGTGCCCGTGTGCATGTGGAGATGGGAGGAAGGTGATGCTGATTCTTTCATCTTCTACCTCTGGCAAGGCTCATGGCAAAGGTTAATTCGACATACACATACGGCCTGTTTAATTAGTTGAATAATTCATCTTGATTTTTGGTGTGAGAGATGTAAATATACAAGGTTTTCATCTCTTGGTTTGGTTGTGCTTCTTGGAATGGAAAGACTACTCAGCTCGATGCATTGTAAAAAAAAACTTTCTTTACTGGTGTTTGTATTCTCATCAGTTCGGCTCACGTCCCTGTCGAGATGAGATAATACGGTGAAACTCTTTCTTATGGTCATTTTGTTTTCTCTTCTTTCTCAATGCACCGTACGTGAAGGTTATGTTCATTTCCTATGCTCTTTGGACTTTGGGGATAATTCAGATTGTGGTTAGAAATATGTTCTACTTGCACTGCGTTTCTTGGCTGAAAAGGTGCACCCTTCATTACCATGCTTCTGTGGTTGAAGCCAAATAAGCAATAAATTGTCAGTAGTATTTGAGCATATTTGGTAATGATCAATATATCAATCAGTTGAAGCAACATTTAGGGAATCCAAATGGGATCCTCAAAGTTTGACAGACAACCCTTGAACAAATTAAACCAGGCGAAGCACATGCCTTCTGAATGTCTGATATATATCGACGACAAAAGTATGCATATGCATGTCTGCAAATGTCCTTGATATGCATCAATATATCCATGTACCACATTTGTTATGATCCACATATAACAAGTCAGTGCATCGATCTTTTCTGCTATCTGATGTAGTGATGTCTGCAAATGGAGATCACATCTTACTGTTCCATTGCACCTGAGACAGCAGCTCTGTGCCGCTGGAAATGATGCTGATGCCTGATAGATGGTGCTATAACTTAAGAACTTCTGTACCTTTTTGTGTCATACTGTCATCACGTGAGAATTGTTGAATCGGTAGAGGTACATCCATGTGGAAAAATCAATTCTTGACGCGCGTATGTGCATGTACCTTGCTGCATTCATATGAACTTCGTACAGAAAGTATATTTCTGATGCTCGAAGCTCTCCACATACAGCGTGATGCAAAGATGCTGGCGGGCGCGGGCAAGCAGCCGTAGTAACTACAGGGAGCCGAATCCCTGGAACGACGAGGGGCAAGGTGATCTCTGCACTGTGAAGCGAGGACATGTTTGTCTTTGTCGATCTCTGCATTGTCACAGGACGGACGCGCGGTAGGATGAAGGATTTGTCTGTTTTTACACAAAAATATGCATGTCCATGCTGTGTCCTGTGACCTGTGCCCTCTGTTCATGTTCATGTTGCGATCCTCTGACCTATGATCTGAAACACGCAAACCACATGCTGCCGGAACGCGTGTAGATATTTTGTAAAGTCACAGCTCGTAGACTATAGTGAGTCAAAGCCCATCTTCGTCAGATGAGCTAGAGGCTTACTTTATTTGATCAGAAAAAAAAATTGTACTAGTTACATTCTTCGACTCGTGGGCCTCCAGGTGCTCCTTGCAACTTAACATGGGCCTTCAGTGCGTGAGTGAGGCTGGTATGGGCTGAAGCCAGCTTAGCCCACCACGTAAAATAGCCCCATTTTCTTGCAAATGTCATATGGGCCAAATAGCATGGTTGCAAAAGCCTACTTTTATAGCATAATGCAGAGACATTATGATCTTGTAAAAAAAACTGTTCATTTAGATGCTTCACCTCCAATAGGAAAATATACATATACATACGACGAGTATGTCTGTACATAAACATGCCTGTACAGTGCCACAATGCCATTGCAATCTCCTTTCCAAAAGATTATGAATTGGATGACAACTGCTGTATAGTGGTTCTGGTGTAAATCTCACCCACCTTTTTGTGGCTTTAAAACCAAAAAAAATGAGCGGCTTGCTTCCTTGTACTCTTAGAAACTGCTGCTAGACTATGAATTGGAGTAATTTTGCAGCAGTTTCATACATTAGAATACATGCATGTTAGACTATGAACACTGTATCCTTTTAAACAATCTATGACCTGATATGTCAGTACCATGACGGCACCTACAGGTTATTCAATTCTTACAATTCTTACCACGAGACAACAATACAGATTTCTTGTGCAGCCTGCAGTCAAGTGCAGTCATATGATGATATTAGCCAAGATATCTTAGAAATCTCAACGACGATCACAAATTACGATGATAATCAGGTTCAATAATACAAAAACATTCGCGTTTACCACCATTAGTATACATAAATATTAAGCTCTGGGGTCAAAATTTGAGCTTGTAGACAAGTAAGCTAGAAAGAATTGCAAAGCTTAATATTAGACCCCAAGAGCTAAATAGGACACCCTCTCTTGTATCATGTTTTTTCCTTCTTGCTTTTTCTCTGCAGGGCTTTTGTCTTCGGACATCCCTGTTGGGTTCTTCTCTGTGCGGTTTGTCTTGTTGCTCACGGCACTGTTGCGGTATCCATCTCGTGATATTCCTCTCATGAACAATCATCTGTTCCAAACAATCTGAGGACCCACAATTCTTCTCGGTGCTGATGGTGAGAACAAGTAATGTCTTGGCCACACTGCCAGAAGCCCTAAGTGCGCAGAGTAGATCAGACCACACCTGCACACGGCGACATCTGGTGCCAAACACTTTGCCTTCTGGAACTATAATTACTGCAAACTCTGAGTGTACAAGTGCCGGATGATGACGGTAAGCTAGAAAATCTGCACCGTACTGCAATCCTGACCTCACAACCCAATTCTTCAATCGAAGGTGCTCATACGCCTTGTACATCTCTGGGAATGGCTCTGAGGTGGAGGTCGAGAGATCCCACAGCTCTCCTTCACCCATCTGCTTGTTGTTCTCTGTTTCAACTGTGATGCACCTGAGGGCATGGCAAAGGAAGAACACCTCCTCGGGGCCCAGCTGGAACCATTGCTTCTCCTCTCCTGCATTTTCCACAGCCCGGCCAAAGGCGGCACGGTTCAGAAGGGTGGCTTGGTGTGAGTTGACCGCAAGAATCGCGTCCCTGCCATTCCCTGATAAAATCGCCACGGCTTTTGAGTCGCTCAGTGAAGCCTGGAGCTCAGCAACTGTCCTTGACATAGGATTGGCCAATGCAAGAGCTGCAAAGTCCTTGCCGTCCTTGCCCTTCTTCCATCTCGGCCCTGGCAAATCCATAAGCTGACAGACACAACGTGAGACTTGGGTTTGCAGCAACAATTTAAGAGCACTCAATAGTAAAAGGCAGGGGTGGTGGAGCAGTGGAGCTGGCCAATTTGAACGCCTAGGGGCACAACATAAACGCCTAAACACATACCAAAAGTTCATAGAATCAAAGGACAAGATGCTTAATTTAGGAGATATCTCAATCCAAGTTCCAAGCTTCATCGTACGACAAACTTGATAAAAACGTGACTATAGAATGGGAATAATCTCTCACAGAAGCAATGAATAATATCAAGTTGACTACAAGGACATAGTAGGACAGCCATATTTCTTATCCCTGTTACACTGAGCCATCATCAGCCACATTTGACATCAAGTAGTAAATCTACAGATTCGGCTTAAGAACCAACTAAAACAACCCTGCTTGCAAGTTGGTACTAGTACTTGCTAATAAAAATTCGACGTAAAGCCTCAATCAAGTCAACAAAGGGGATTGCCAGATTGGAACAAGTAAACAACCTGCTGGCCTGCTGCTGCTGCTAGTACTCGCTTGGGATTTGGGAGCTTGCCGCCGATCCGACCTCCAGGCGCCGCCACCGCCTGCCCGCCCGTCTGTTCCTCTCAAGGCCCCAGGCGTCGGCGCGTCCTCTCCGCCGGTCCGGCCGTCCCCGCGCCCAGGCACTGATGCGGCTGCAAAAACGCCTGCTTGCCAAGGACCAAGGCAAGGCAGGGGACTGAGGGGAGGTGGACTACTGGGCTGGGCGAATGATCCGCGTGCGTGGAGGCGGGAATGGCGCGGTGGCCGGAGCGAGCGGCGGCTGTGGGAGGGGAGTCTAGGGCGGCGGCGGGGTGCGGCCGAAGTCTGGCTGGGCTTCTTTTGTGGGCTGACCTGCTTCTGCTGTTTTAGTCCCAGAAGAGGCCCGATCCATATACGAACGGTCTCGGCTGATTCACGGTCCGTTTATTTTCTTCGTTAAAAAAAAGTCCATTTATTTTATCATTTTTTAAGAATTACAAAATACAACGCAGACGCTCACAACACGCACACACTCTCAGTCCCATGAATACACATACGCAAACCCTACCCCTATGAGCACTTCCGAAGGACTGAGAATCAGCATTTCCGAAGTCATCATTGGTGCCTCGTCGTCGACGGGAATGTCGCTTACCACTTAATGCATAACACCGGTAAATCCTGAAAATCCAGGAAAATGTGCGAGCACCAGGATTTCATCACTGGTGTGTAGCGTCCCATTGGACCGTCCTACCATTGGACTACAAGCTCATTTACATTTTATCCACTTTTTATGTGCAACTTTGTTCAGCCTTTTTTACTGTACTAGGTATGTGCCCGTGCGTTGCTACGGGCAAAAACAAATATTTATACCCAAATACATCAAATTAGTGTGACAATAATAGTATGGAAATATGAAATATCCAAGAACATAGGTACACTATGAAACAACACGAAATCCAATGGTCAACAAATCTTATTTCTTTGCTAGTGTTGATTAGTGGTAGAAGAAGTTACAGTACTTGATTTTGCATGAGAACATGAAACATCCATACCCAACAGATTATCCTCATGCTTTTAGCATTACAATGATACGATGATTCCAATATAATGCACAGTAGTAATGGTTGTAAAAGCAACGGAATAAAATAGTATAAACAAATTAAAAGATATGTATTATTCAAATAATAAACATTGTTCTGTGTACAACAAAAAGCCATTTGCCGTCACATGTTTAAAATAGAGATGACTTTAAGGTAGATCATACCTTTAAGCAATTTCATACCATGAAGAGTGCCAATTAAGCCATTTGCCGTCACATGTCTAAAATACAGATGACCTTAAGGTAGAATATACCTTTAAACAGTTTCATACCATGAAGAGTGCTAATTAGAATGCACACAAGCCATTCTAGACTCTTATGATGCATGGTTAAAAGACAGTTAAATAATCAAGTACACTTAATCACCAAAAGAAACATAATCAAGTTCAGAGCACTAACTTAAAATATTGTTTTAAAGATATGTGCAGTGAGAAAAAAATTTAACACGCATACTAATTAACTTTGTAGACAGTGATGTCAACTCAACCATCACTATACTTACTCATAAGTTAGAAATCAGGATTACACATGCCATCCGGCTTACACATGCATGAGGCATATGTCTAACTCAACACCGGCATATCAAAGGAAACCTGAACTGGCATATCCATGCATTCACAAATAAATCATAGTTTTAGACTACATAGGAGTACCTTCCTTCAATGATCAACTGAGTGATCTTTTACTTGCTCAACTTGCTTAAAGAAACTGATTATTTGACCTGACAGTAAAGTTACAACATGAAGATAAAGCTGACAAGTTGGAGATCAATCGGTTAACAAATGATTCCAAACTTTCATCAGGCACAAAACTACTTACATATTTTTTCACAACTCTGGAAGCAAAGTCATGCATGTACCTTTATGGTTATTTACCCAAAAAACAAGCAACCAGAAACTTTTTTACCACGTCATCTCCTTCCGGATTGCAAGCTGCAAAAGTACATAAAAATAATTTTGTTAAGTGGAAAATTATTAGTTGCGAGATCAAACTGAAAGGATAGTTTAGCTATCGATAAAATGGTACATCTGAAAGGAAGACGGTATGCCTCCACCCAAAAAATAAATTCACCAGAGCTTGCAGCTCTAGTACACTGAAAATTGCAGCTCTTGTTCCTAAAAGTGTAGTGCTCACAGCTTGCGGCATCACACTGTGCAGACACACCAATTTCACCGAAAAAACATGGCAACTTGATAGGTAAAATTACATTAAAGTTCAAAATATAGTCATAAACCAATCATGGCAACTTGGTTGCTAGAGAAAACATCTCAGTGCATGATATTGGCATACCTTTTACTATGCTAAAAATTAAATTAAAAATAGTTGGTGATTGAAAGCTTGCGAACAGCCTAGCACAAAGCTATAAAAGTATTTAATCAACTTAAAAACATACATATTTGCATTTAGAACTCTCAAATATCAATATCATTTCTCTCTCACCAATGATATTAATTGTCAATGGCATACTGTAATACTGTCACATTATTCACATTTTTAAATTACTGGAGTGCTACTGGAAATTGTTGTGAAGAAAAGTACCAGTGAGTGTGATCCCTCTTAAAGAAGATTGAAGATTTTGATCAATCACAAAAATGTGCAATCTCAAAAGATAGAAGGATTGCAACACCGTCACATTATTTTTGACACATTTACTATCAGACCATGCATATTTTTCATTTTTCACAATCAATGAGTGGTACTGGAAATTGCAAGCAGTCACGAAATGAACATTTGCCTGATACGAAAACAACTTTGTTTGTTAAATATTGGCCTTACTCTACTTCCTCTTATAAATGGCCTAAGGACTAAAGTACATACATCACATTTTATCAATGCTCAACACCCAGATTGTAGCTGCATATAAAAGTTAGTACTGTCAATTTCATCTGATTATCAGAGCATCAGATATATGTAAGAAGTGGATAAAGACTAAGTGGATTATTTGCCATTACTGTAGTAGCATCGCAAGTTCAGGGATGGAGAATTTGAGCTTACAATGCACATTTGATAAAGAACACATGAGATTGGCATAACCACAAATAGATATCATGGGATCCAATGGGGAGACAAGGATGAGAACTATGAGGAATTAGTCGTGGCATGATTGAGGATGGGGTATCCGAGAAAATAACTTGGCTAAATGCAAAAGTACATCTGCATTCGAGCACCTACTGCAAAGCACCAATAAATTTTTTCACATAATGTCTACTGAATCGGATTGAAAAGGGGAATTGCTTGCCTGTTTTTTTGAATGGAACCAATCAATCTTCACCCGCACAGAAGAGAGGAGATATTTATGGGGCCAAGACCGCTTTGTGCTTGTAAGAGTGTGGTGGGGGATTGTTGGGTCGAGTACTGGGAGATGCTGCGAGGAAGGGGGCACCTGTTTCGTTCCATCGTCGCACCGAGGCCATCCTCCCTCAAATGGCGTCGCGACCGGTGCTCATGGCGGTGTCCGCGACGGGGTAGGCTGGAGACGATGGCGATGTCCATGGGCAACGATGTCCTAGAAGTCCACCAGAGGCGGTAGCGGCGGCGTCCATGGCCAATGGGGGCGTCCGATAGCGGCACGGCAGACGGTGCCCCTTAGACGACCGAGGACATCGCAGAGTAGCTGTAGGGCCTTACGCACGGGAGCCACGCGCCCTCTCCACGCGGAGGAGACGACGAATATGCGGATTCGGGAAGCGGCGGTGGAATCGGGGTCTAGGGTTTGAGGGGGGTCGAGGTAACAGCTTCGATAACGCCATGGGAGGGGGCAACAACGCGGGGGTGCGCACAGCCTGCGCGCCGTTGCCGCGCCAGGACCTGTAGTGTAGTGATTAGTAGGTTGGTTGAGAATATTGTACAGGATTTAAAGCTGTTGTTTAATTTTTTTAAACCTTTAGGTATTTTTAGTAAAAATGTAGGGACATGGATTGATTGTGACGAAGTTAGGTGGTTTTCCGCAATGTTGTGAACTGTGTAATCAGATTTACAAAAAGTTTGAGGTTTTTTTCACAAAAGTTTGTAAAGCTGTGTTAATTTCTGTAAAGTTCTGGTTTGTGAAAGATGCATACGGAGTAGGTCGTAGGTAGATTATTATAAATTATGCATGAATAGGAGGAATAGAAATTCTGCCGCGGCATTGCGGCGCTCAGATGGATGGACCAGGCTAGATTTTTGCCATGTGAGTTGCATATTGAATTAGGCCTTGTTTAGCTGGCAAAAATTTAGCAAAATTTTTTGCTACCTTTTGAACTCTCTCCATCACATCACATTGAATACACCAAAAGACATATGTTCGGAGTAGTAAATGTAGGTAAAAAAATTACTAATTACACAGTTTTGATGTTCTTTACGACACGAATCTTTTGAGGCCATGGTAGGATAATATTTACCACAAACAAACGAAATGTGCTACTGTATGCTACAGTAGTTCAAAACGTTGAAAAGACAAATTTTTTACCAACTAAACGACGCCTATTTGTTTTAGCAAAAGTTGATCATGTGATTTCTGTCAGTATGTTTGATCGGTGAAGTCCGTTGTTTTTTTGGGAAATGGTTCCAGGCGTCCAGAACTCCGAACGGAGCAGTAAAAATCAGATGGACTCATGGACCAGTGCTACTGCCACCTCCACACGCATGTCAGCATGTGCTACACGGGAGGGGCGGTACATGAATCTTATCCTTTCGCTTCTGTTCTTCTGCAACCACACAGGAGCATCTCTGGCGCTCTTGTCGTGCGGCCCCGCTGGCCGTTCACTCGAGCGCCGCCGGGGTGAGAAGAGGATGGGAATCTCTCCGCGTAACGGGCCTGACCGGGAGGCACGACAGAGGTGGCCTTGGGCGCAGTGGGGCCGGCCGGGAGGAGCGGCGTCCCCGGCCCGGGGCTTGCCGCCAGGCCGGAGGCGTTGCAACATCGGCCGGGAGGCGCGGCAATCGGGACCTGGAGGTGTGGCGGTGCCGGGTTGAGGCCCGGCCGGAGGAGCGGCGACGGCTAGTCATCCTCGAGCTCGCCGTCGCGTAGCATCCCCCTCGCCCGCACTGGCATCGAGATCCGTCACCGCGCCCTTTGATTGCCGGCCATCATGCCCCCTGCCTTCCTGGGTGGCTGCCCCTCCAGACTGGCGGCGCGCGGGGAGCACGACCTTCCTGTTCGGAGGCGGCGGCGCGGTCGCGGGGCGGCCTCCGGCCGGCGGCGGTGAGGTGGCCGCCGGTGGTGACGGCGGCGTACGGTGGCGCGGGAGTAGGGTAGGGGATGGCGGCGGGCTGCGACGCGGGAGGGGAGGCGACGTGCGGGGGGGGGGGCGAGGTCGAGCGATTGGTTGTGAGGGGCTGAGCGCAGGGGCAAAATTGGAATGCCGTGGTGGGAGGGGGAGGGGGAGGCGGACGCACGGGCGGGTGAAGCCACGGCAGCGGAGTTTTTACGTACCAAGTTTGTTCTCCTTTTCATTGTTTCTAGTAGTAGAGATTTTTCTAAAAAAAATAATTACATTGTACAAATGAGCACAGAGTATTTTTCATCTCACAGCAAATCTACGGTACAAATCAGCACAACGTCTGACTAACAGACTCCTTCTCTTTGACAGTTGTTTGCATTCACCTTTGATCATCTCATAGAGTCATAGGCCACTTTGGAAGCAAAGAAGAACAACCCTAGCCATGTCCATGAGCTAGGCCAAACTTGCCCCTTGCTCGTATCAAGAGCTAAAGTTACTACAGCACACCACACACACCCAGCGCCCCTGTTCTTGTTGGAGCTTGCACTCGCTTGCAAAAAGTTACACACACCTACACACAACAACCTTCCTCTATCGATCTCCAAGGATAGCCCATGCACGTATAAATATTAAAGAGCCTCGTCGACTCCTCTCGTTGTAGCGGTAACTAGTAAGTGGTGCCGTGGTGGTAGCCATATGGATGGTGGTAGCGGCGTCATCTGCCATCTCCATTGCGTGATCAGCTCCGTCAGCGTCACGGACCTCGGTTGCAGCGGAGGCGATGAGCTCTTCCTCCGGTGCCACGTCCCGGCGGGCGGCGGGAGGGCGATCCAGATCGATAGCCGCGGCGCCGAGCAGCCGGACGGGTCGACAGCGGGCGGCGCCGGCGCCGTGTCGTGGCGCGACGTGGCGTCGCTGAGCTGCGACGGCTCGCCGGCGTACGTGCGCGAGCTCGTGGACCGGGGCACCGTGGTGTTCGAGGTGCGGAGGCGGCGGGGAGGGCGGAGGAGGCGCGCGGTGCTGCTGGGGAAGGTCCTGGGGTCCGAGCTCGTGGGCCGCGCCGAGGTCCCGTGGAGGGACGCTGGCGGCGGGAACGGCGACGTCGCCGTGGCAGTGGAGCGGCGAGTCGATCTCACCGCGTCGAGCAGCCGGGGTACCCAGGGCGAGGAGGCGCCGGCGGCAGTCCTGTCAGCGAGGATGAGCGTGCGCGTGTCGGAGACGCCGGTGCCAGCCAGACGGAGGCGGGCGGGCTCGTCGGCGCATGCGCAGAGCGGCTGCGACTGGAGCGTGGGCGACGAGGACGTGTTCGCGGCAGTCGCGTGTGCTGCTGACGATGCGTTCGAGTAGCTAGGTAGCTACGCCCCATGCTGTAAGCCTGTAATGGTGATCGCGTTAATTTGGGAGGAAAATGGTGTGACCGTGTGAGTTTTTCGATGAATTCAAGGATCGTTTCAGTGTGAACCATGTGCGGTTCTTTATCTTGGGGTGTAGGAAACTAGGAATGTTTTTTCAGACGGAAAATGCATTGATCTTAGCCTATTACACTGGTTTTTTTTACAAGCAGGACCCAGAAAAAAGAAGATTACAAAGAAGTTGTCCAAACTCCTAATCAACTTCCTCGAAGCCTTCGGAGATCTGTTTGTCGCCGCCGCCAAAGCCGCTTTCCAATCATCGCCGGGCACCAGAGCCAATCTCCACAAGGTGGAGGAGTACACTACCTCACAGGTGCATCGGCCAACTCCAGTACCCACGATGCATCCACCGCCGATCATCGGCGGCGAGCAAACCTAAATTTAGATGGAGTCGATCTACTAAAAGATGGACCCCCGCTCCCCTTGCGCCGGCCAGCACGCCGGAGACAACGAACAACGAGGGCCAGAGACGGGCGGAGGCGGCAGTTCCGCTGGTGTCGACCGTGGGCGCGACGCGGGGGACGGGAGTTTCGTGTATCCTCTCCGTGAGGGGTAGGGCCGGCTGTGATTAGTTGCGGCTAGGAGCAGTTGGAAACTAGGAATGTTGGATAGTTGAATTCGGCCATCAGTTTGCATTGGAGGATTTCCGAAGAAGTTGAAAGAATTTTCTGTCGGGCCAATTATTTCATCCAGTACCATTGGGGGTGCATGCTAGTTTTTTTTTCTGCGAGTATTTTTTTCACGCTTCTTAAATTTTCGTGACGAAATTGATATGCTGCTGTTGTCAGCTAGCCCACAATAGTGAGCAGGGCCTGCATGCATGAAGCTCCTCAAACCCTGCCTCCTGGCCCATATACTGACAAACCCACCCTGACCCACACACGACTTTGCTCGATCTTGGGCCGTGAAAGAGGTTGCGATTGCACGAATGAATCACCATTTGCATGAGCTTGATCATCGACCGGATTTTTCGTTATACGACCTGGACATTGCAAATGACAAACCAGCACCCACTGTGCAAGTCTGATTCAAAAACCACTGATGTCAGTGTTTTATGAAGCTAAGCTAAGCGTCTTCAATAGTTTACCAAATTGAGTTGTTATCTTCAATTTCTTTTAAAAACGTAACAAACATTCCTCCAAAAGTTTGGTATCGTACTGGGTAAAATTTTGGCAACCTGGAAAAAAAAGAGGTCCTCGACGTTCTCCCGTGCGTGAAGCCAGAGGTGGGAGGGTGGAAAAAAATAAAGAACAATTTTTATGCAATTGTATAAGAGAGACAAAGAATATATAGTTTGACAAATTTAAAAAATATCAAACTCTTGAAAATTTCTCATTAGCTTCCCAAATCTTTTAGGAGTTGACGAGTTAAAAAAATTTCAGATATGCTCATGCACTGCAGCCACTAACGAGAACGCTATCAGATTATGCTGGCTTAGTTTGGTCCACTGGCAGCAGCAGTTTTGCCTTAAAATCTGCTAAACGGCAGCAATAAACTAATCGCAGAAATGAATGTCCCGTTTCCCCGGAAACACGCATGCAATTTCGTCGATCAGTTGATCTGCACACCGGTGCACCCGGCATCAAGCAAGTCTGATTCAAAAAACACTGATGTCAGTGTTTTATGAAGCTAATCATCTTCAATGGTTTACCAAATTGAGATGTTATCTTTAATTCTTTTAAAACGTAACAAACATGCCTCCAAAGGAAAAAAAAGTTGGTCCTCAGCTCAATGTGCAAATATATGCTCGCCTACTCTGATTGGCATCAACCTTCTCCCGTGCGTAAAGCTAGAGGTGCCAGGGTGGAAAAAGAAATAAAGAATAAAAAACAATTTCTGGTGCAAATGTATAAGAGCGAAAGAATAATTTGACAAGTTAAAAAACTATCAAACTCTTGAACATGCATTCTTCTTTTTAGCTTCGGAAATCCTATAGGAGTTGACGAGTTCAAAATAGCAAACTCTTAGAGATGCTCACGCGCTGCAGCCACTAACGAGAACGCTATCAGATTATGCTGGCTTAGTTTCGTCCACTGGCAGCAGCATTTTTGCCTTAAAATCTGCTAAACGGCACTAATAAACTAATCGCAGAAATGAATGTCCCGTTTCCCCGGAAACACGCATGCATTTTCGTTCATCGACCAGTTGATCTGCACACCGGTGCACCCAGCATCAAGCAAGGCATTGTTAAGGCACCACTCAAAATGATCTGTACGTCGGTCTCGCATCCAGAGACGACGACTCCTGCCTGGAGTCGTGGCCGGCAACAAACCCTGACGACGCCTCAAAAAGAAGCTGCAACTAATAGCTCGGTGGCACATCACATGGTCACCGACCGACCAAATACACGCACGCACGCTTCGCAATACTCCTACTCCATATCCAGAGACTTTGAGATGGCAGCACAGCAACCAGCAAGGCCACCTTTTTCCTTTTCCAGCTACGCCGTACGGAGTATATATCTTGCCCACAATTACACGACGAGATCGATCGATGTCCAGACGCGAGCAAGCGAGCGATCGAGTAGCTGATAATAAGTTTCTGACCAGACCAGACAGAGACAGATCAGAGCCGAACCCAAAGTTGAGACCGGCCTGGCTGGCTGCTGGCTCTCTGCAAGCGCTCGCGCAGCCGGCCTGCAGCCTCCCCCAGCTCACGCCCACGGCCGGCATCCAAAGCTCCGGCCGGCGAGCCCCCATGTGCGCGCCACCACCGTGCCGGCCGATCCGGGCCGTCCGTCGTCCATCTCTCCCCGCCGGCGAAAAAGTAAAAGCGCGCACGGCACGTGAAGCGCCACTCCTTTTCCAACCGGGGCCGCGCCAACGCTTTTCTGGAGGCTTCGGTTCGTCTCTCCCGATCCATGCCAGCAGCCATCGCCCGCCATTGGTGCAGTCCAGTCCAGTCCCAGTGCGCGCGTGAGCTGGCCGGCCGGCCACTGGGGGGGGGGGGGGGTTGCAGGGGATCCAAGCAAGCAACGCGTGCAAAGCCGCCTCCGATGCTGCTTCAACGGCAAGGGTTTGCTAGCTATTAGAGAGCAAGGCAGGGTTTGCACGAAAGCCCGGCCGGCCGGGCCGGGGCGGCAGCATGCAGCAGGTGCGCGTGCATGCAGCTACCTGACCAAACACATGCTTACTGCCACCGGCAGCTGTTACGTGTTGATGACTTGATGCAGTTACTACTGTGTGTATGTGATCCTGATCTGCTTTTGTGTGCATGTGCTTTGCTTGGGGTGGGGGTTTTATCTTCTACTCCGGCAAATTGCATTATTTTCGAGACCAAAGTGCGTACTTGCGCCCATGTACCGTCCTCCCGACAACAACGGCGACGTGACTGATTTGCATCACTAAGGCCCCGTTTGGTTCCCATGAGTAAGGTGACTCGACTTATAAGCCACGCCACTTTAAGTCGGTTCTGTTTGGTTGCAGTGACTTATAAGTCAGTGGACTCCACACAGTGTTGTGACTGATTTATTGCGAGTGAAAAATGCTACGCGGGAAACGAACAGAGAAGCCGAATAGGCCTGTACCCGTTGCGCCTGCAATTGCACGCACGTGGACAGGCGCAGAGCTTGGCACGTGCCTTCTTCGAGGCACGCACCGTATAACGTTTCATGCCTTTTCCGTCGTCCTATGATTCGCCTCTCATTATACTAGCCACCTTTATTTCTGCGTCAATATTGTTCGACTTTTCTCGCTGACGCTAGCAGCAGCTAGTTGCCTACTGGTTTGCATGCATGCGCGTTGGTCCCTGCTAGCTGCTGGTCGTGCACGCCCAACAGTGATGCACGGGCGGCAAATTAAAAGGATGCTTGCTACGTTGTTATTTCAAGCGTACTGTGCGTAAAAGCTACGTACGCAATGGATCTCGATCATCAGCGTCCACTTCCTCCTCCTTGTCTTAATTCGGACAGATAAGGTCACTACAACGGCCTTTATCTCCAAGCGTTAGACGACACACGATCGAACAAATGGGGACAAATGCATGCAACACCTGGTCGATCGATATCGAACAACCTTAGCACACGTAAAATTAAGCAAAGCTAATCATGTCTTAAGGTCGAGACGACAGTGACGTGCAGTGGGGCGCGCGTAAGTACGTGCCATGCATGCGACCACGGGGCAAGCAAGCAATGCTAACTACTACCTTCTACGTGAAGTCAAAGCTATACGCACCCAGCATATGCAGTAGTAAGTGCCAATTATTGGGAATATTTCTTTCTCACCGGTAGATAGAGATGATGCCAGCATTGAATCTCTATGCATGCTCAGTTGCTCACCTTTTTTTGTTGAACGCCTGGCTGTGTTTTAAAGGGATTTCAGTACGTAGGGGCCCCTCCTCTCCCATTTACCTAAAAAGGTTAGTGTATACATTAAAAATGGTTAAGCTTGCAACCTCAACTCCTCATCAAGGGCACCTTGCAGCAGCTAGCCTTTTCTTTCTTTTGGAGCGTGCAAAAGTGATATTCGATTTCAAAGGGGGGAGAAAGGGGTTGATGTAAGATGTGTCATTTTCTCTTATGAATTAAATAATGTGGTTAGTAGCGATTTAGCACTAAGAGAATGAACATTGCTATTCATGTTACCATCAATGTAGTTCGTAATCAGAAAAGACAAGATGAATTGATGTCTGGATGATGCTTTTGTTTTTTTTCACCATGCTTGAGCTTCTCAACGCGGTGAAGAAATGCATTCAATTAGACCCGAGCATTTTTTAAGTCGGGCCGGGCTGAATTTTTTTTTTTATTTGGGGTCAAAAAAAATCCCGCCCATGATCATCCCACTTGACGCATCGGGCCTCAATTTCGGGTCGGGCTCGGGCTTGGGTGGGCCGCCCGCGCATTTTATAGTGTAAAACAACTAAAAACAGCATTTCGGGCCGGGTTTGGGCCCAAAAAAAATTTTCGCGGGCTTCAAGATCTCTCGCCCACGCCCGTCCGGTAAGGTTCGTGGGTGGACTCGGCGCGGGCCGGCCGGGCCGGGCTCAAAATGCTCGGGTATAATTCAATCCCAACATCTTTCTTACATTTACATTTTTCATGTATGTTTTATCTGATGCACAAATAAATGAAGAATTTCCTCCAGTGTGTTTTGGTATTTCCCTGTGTGTTGTCTCAAAACCGACAAGGAAATTTGGTACACACAAGGAAATTCAGGTTTCCAGTAGTGTCTAAGCGAGACGTTATATTAATTTATTTCCCTTTGGAGCCAAAGTGGGAGATAAATAGTTTTTCATTTGTACGAGCATGAATATATTTTAAAAATAAAAAAGGTAAAGTAACAATCCTATACTAGGACCATAAGACCTATATTTGGTAGTACTAGATTAGGACCGTAACACCCATTATTTGCTAGCTAGGCTAGGACCATAAGTCCATAACAGCTATAAAAAAACATTTCCCAGATATGGAGTAGTAGTGACATGATTAGCTATAAAAAAATCCACTCTTATGGCTAGCTCATAGAGTGTTTTTTCCTATTATTTCAATAACCCACGGATGTCATGCTTACTTTTATACTATATATGGCATCTTTTTATTCATTGCTTCATTTCGCAGTGTTGAGCACTAGATAATTTATTGGTGGCATTTGCTCTTGCGAGTTAAAAAGCCGTTGTATCGCAGTCGCATTGATCCTCCTTTTACATTTTTTATTATTCAGCTAGCTCCAGCTACTACACCGATTTTTTTTCGCCTTTTCTTTTGCGATCAGCATTGGTCCAAACGAACATTTGCATTTGTACTAGTAGACAAATCAATTAAGCTCAGGATTGTATCACTCTCCACTTCCTTCGTCTCAAATTGTATGTCGTTTTAATAATTCTAAGATTCATAGATATTATTAGTACACCTCATATATATTAGTGTATATAGTAAAAACATTATGCAGCTATCAAAGCTACATGGGGCGAATGGAGTACACATGTTAAAGAAAATCAATCAATATAATCCCCTGGTCTTTCGTACCAGTAGCCTAGATATAGATGGCGCTTTAATTTGTTGTCAGGACATGTTAGGTGTTGCTTGCACGTTTGGTACAGTCACAGCAAAATCAGTCTGAAAACGGGGTGCTGGCTGCATATTCCGTGTTGTAGCCTCAAGGGAACCGTTGCTTTCTTGATACTACTGCTTGTCACAGATGATATGATTTGTTTGATTTTGGTTGCTGTTTGGTACGATAACGATCGCAACGCAAATCATGACGAAACCGCCACTTCGTCGATCGGGGCATTAGTGCTCCCGCTACAGTACTGCGAGAAAGCCGTTGGCCCATCCGCTCCGATGGCGCCACCGTACGTTGATTATGGTTGGGAGTGGTTCCAAATCCCCTCACTTTCTTTGGGGGTCGTCGGTCTCGTCGCAATCAATCTTCCATAATTCCATTACTGATCTCCTTCTAAAAAGAGTTATATGGAATAGCGAAGAGCAAATTACTTACTATGTGTGGTCATTGGAAAATATTATATGGAATAGCGAAGAGCAAATTACTTATGTGTCGTCATTGGAAAATATAACTCATTCTTTGTGTCACACATTGGAAATTAGCTCATCACCCTTAATTAATCAGTACCAAATTACCAATGACATAGAGGGGATGAAAAATTATAGGCTGCGGTACTGAAAGGATGAGTTGATTTTCAATGATACATAATAAAAGATGACTTATATTTTCCAATGGCATATAGGGAATTTGCATGGTATGCATGCACCTCTGTGCAACCATGCCTTAAGAAAACCTTATTTTATATGTAGAGAATACATGTAATTAATCCCTTTTTGATTGTTCCAGATTTTGAGGTTTCTTCTGTTGTATGGAATATACTGATTGGTGACGATACTCTCAATATTTCCAAATCATTTATGAATTTAAAAGTAGAGTGTACACACAAATGTTAGGGGAAATTGTCTATTTTAGAGCATTATTCATTCATTCATTCATTCATTCATTCATTCATTCATTGTGTCTACTCGACACTTTGTATAGGAAAAGTATGTCTGACTCAATTTACTCCTAAAGTATCTAATTTGGCAAATTGATTCAATTGAGCCTGCAAATGTTTTTTTTCTTATCTAGGTTTAGTGTTATATTCCGAAAAACATGATAATATCATCTAGAAAGTGCTCATCTACTTTTTTTAAGCTAGTGGTAGACACCTTAGTGGTAGACACCTTGTTCGTTTGGCTGTTTATTTTTCTTATGAAAGAAAATTATTATCATGTGACTGACGGTAGGTGGCTTATTCTGATTTGATGTCAAAGAAAAGTACTACTAGCTGGTTTGCTGGTGGCTAAAAAGCGATGTGAGCTCTACCATTCATCATCAAGCTATAAAATTGTGGTCCCACTGCTTCGTCAAGATAAAAAAATAAAAAAACATCACGATGCAAACTCTTTCGCCCTGTTCGTTTGGGCTTTATCACTTCTGCAAGCAACAAGATTTTTTGTCTCGGAACAAATCGCCCACCAAAGAACCATACAACAATATTTTTCTCTCGAAACAAATCTAAGACCGTATCACCACCAAAGTCAAACGAACATGCTGTTTATCCAAGTGTTGCATCTGCACGAATATCAAGGTGAAGAATACCAAACGATAACAGTACCACAAATAGTATAATCGACCGTAGCTTCTACTTGAATCACAAGAATACAAGATCTAGAACATTCTTGACTCGTTGTCAGCCTCTGCTCCGCGCCCGTAGCTGACGAAACTGACAGCGCGGAGAAGAAACGGCGACCGTTACGGGGCCCCGTTCCGTGCGTGCCGCCCGCACGCGTTCAAAATTTCAAATACTGACGGGCGCAGGGGCAGGGGGGAGAAGGGACGCGCACCGCACGGCGTCGCGAGCGACGCGATCGTTACGGGCGCCACGGCCCGTCACGCGGTCAACCCCCCCTCAGCTCGCGGGCCCCGCCGGGCAGCCGCACAAGGATCCCCATCCGCCGACGACCGGGCCCGCCTGTCATCGGCTGCGGGGGGGGGGGGGGTGGTGGGTGGGCGCGTGGGTGGTGGGGTCTTTAAAAAAAGGGGTGGGGGCCGTGAGCCACCACACAGCGACCCCTCACCTTCCTTCCATTCGACTCCACACTCCAGCACTCTCCTCCCCATCCCACACCTCACCTCCCCGCCCTTGCCTTTTTAGAGAGAGAAAGCCCCCTCCCCACCCAGCGAGCTAGAGAGAGAAACGCAGCGGCACGCACCACCACCACCTCCCCTCCGTTGTTCGTCCCCGGCACGAGTGGAGAGAGAGAGGGGGAGAGGGCCGCGCGAAGTGAGGACGGCGGGCATGGAGAGGCCGGCGCCGGTGAGGAAGTCCCACACTTCGACGGCGGACCTGCTGATCTGGCCGGAGGGGGCGCCGCAGGAGCCGCTCGCCGGGGCCACGCCGCCGTCCAACCGCCGGCCGCACCAGGTGAGCGGGTCCCCCCCACGAGGCGCCGACGGGGCGACCAGCGCTCTGTCGCCATTGTTGAGAATTCCGCCTCTTTTTTTTTTCTGAACTTTTTTTTCCCTGCTCGGTGCAGCCGTCGGAGGCGGTCAGGAAGGTGGTGTTCGGCGGTCAGGTGACGGAGGAGGAGGCCGAGAGCCTCAACAAGAGGTGAGATTACGAGCGTTTACACTGCGGGGTCCTTTTTGGGGGTGGGAGGATTTGGTACTCTGTTCGTGTTCAGCTGTCTGATGAGTGTTTGGCCTTGGCGATTACTAGTAGATCTCTCGAGATTTACGGCCCCTCAAGTTACGGAAATAAATTTTAAGGTGTCAGGTGTTGATCTGTAGAGACGCGAGCAGAGAAATCCGCGGGATTCCAGTTTTATCTAGTTTTGCATATGCACGCCGAGTTTCGATTTCCGTTCTTTCAGATTTTTTTTTCTGTTTTTAGTTCTGCTCTGCAGGCTCCAGAAAGGAATTGCTTGTAGCATATTGTAGTGTGACATGGTTTCGATGTTCGTGCAATTGCCATCTCACCAACTGTGTTGGAATCTTCAAATCTGACCGTAGATTTTCCTTGAAGATCACTTGTACTGTTTAAATTATGTAATCATGCTTCGAATGCTATAGGTGAATTTCTGTTGATCATGAGTCTGCCGATCCGTGTAGGTTTCGTCAAGTTCTAATGCTTACTCAGATTTCAGATTAGCTCGTGTATATGGAGCTGTGGTTTACTAGCTGTGCTTCACCAAGATGTTTGGAGCCTCGATTTACTAGTTGTGGTTCACCAAGCTGTTCTTCTTTCTTCAGGAAACCGTGCTCTGCTCCTAAGTGGAAGGAGATGACAGGAAGTGGCATATTTGCAGCCGGAGGTGAGGTTGAAGAGGATGAATCTGCCAATGCCTTTGCAACTCCCATCCGAACGGCTCCAAAGAACTACCAGGTAAATCTTTCTGATTAATTATTGACGGAATATGTAGGTTGATTACCCTTCGGTTTTGTTGCCACACGGTTAGCATGGCTGTACTCCTAGCAATGCTGCAGCGTTGATAGTATATTTTTATTTTCAAATGTTGTCCGTTTTTTTTGTGGTGAAGAAGTTTGTTTACATTCTTTCTCTACTATGCATTTAGAATGCCATTGATAAGCTGCTGCATGCTATGATCAAACTAGCTAAATGTTATACCTGTCCTAAGAGTCAGAAGTTGTTGGAACGAATCTTGAGTGAAGGGTTTGGGCAAGCATTATTAGTTTGTATACGCATTGGTTGGTGAGTGGTGACCTTTCCTTGTGATAGAACTGAACTTTTTGATTGGTCAGTTGGACTGAAGGAAATATTCAGAACTTTGATTGATAGACAAATTAGACTTAGATACTCATCTACTGTTGCTACCTTTTGTTGCTTAAAATGTCAATACACAACAAACCTTGACTAAATCTTAACCTTAGCTACTGGAACTGATTTTTTGCACTGACTGCTAAGCTCTCTAAATCTATCATTTAGTAATACACTAGTTGTTGTTTTCCTTGCAATAGAACCCAACGTTTTGATTCGTCAGTTGGACTGAAGGAAATATTCAGGACTTTGTTTATAGACAAATTAGATTTAGGTAATCATCTGCTGTTGGTGCCTTTTGTTGCTTAAAATTTCAATACACAACAAACCTTGTCTAAATTTTAAAATTAGCTACTGGAACTGATTTTAAGCCTCTCTAAATCTATCATTCAGTAATATACTACTTGCTGCGTGCACACTTAAGCAGTTTTTTAATCCGTAATCATCTTGATGTAGCCTTCAAAGTGAATGGATGAATATCCTTTGATTTGTTGACTGTTTTAATCCTGCTGGAGCACAGTTACACAGAAAGACTAATCCTGCTGCGCTTTTGTATAATACAGGCAATTAGTACTATAAGCCACATTTCATTTGCCGAGGAAGAAAGCGTTTCTCCAAAGAAGCCGACTTCCATCGCTGAGGTTGCAAAGCAGCGTGAGCTAAGTGGCACGCTTCTGAGTGAGGATGACAGCAAGATGAAGAGACAGATATCTGACTTGAAATCCAAGGAGCTCAGCGGCCACGACATCTTCGCTCCTCCGGAAGACCCGCGGCCACGCAACTCGGAGAATGGCTCGACCTCACAGACACCGGGCAAAAACGCATATGTCCTGATCTCTCAACCCAATTTTTTAAACATACACACACAAAGGTAGTGTTGCTTACTGTTTATTGTCAACTACAGATGAGCAATATCAAGTTTGGTGAAGCTGATGACGAAGACAGCGTGGTGAAGACGGCGAAGAAGATCCCCACGAAGAAATTCAGCGACCTGACCGGCAACGGCATCTTCAAGGGCGACGAGGCCGCCCCCGGGACGGCGGAGAAGCACTTGAGCAACGCGAAGCTGAAGGAGATGACCGGGAGCGACATCTTCGCCGACGGGAAGGCCCCTTCCCGGGACTACCTCGGCGGGATCCGCAAGCCGCCCGGTGGCGAGAGCAGCATCGCACTGGTTTAACAAAAGCAGCAGCAGCTTCAACAACAACCTGATGGACATAGCAGCCCCGACACCATTCATTTCCTCATCGCCGTCACCGTCCTCTAGGAGTGATCTTTTAGGAGTTCCTTTTTCTCCTTCCCTCCCCAAGAACTGATTGATTGGAATCGCCGGTTTGCTTTCCTGTTTCCCGCGAGTTCGTGCCAGGTTTTCCCCTCGTGATCGTTGTTAATCCCCCCCCTCTGATGGTGGTGGTGGTGTGTGGGTGCGACAGCAACGATGGTTATCTCTCTAATTTAACATTGATGATTTGGTTTGCGCTTTTGTTGGTTGGTTGGAGTGGAGTGGCGTGGCGTGGCGTGGTGCGCGTACCTGATGTAACAACAACCTAGCGGTGCATTGTCTGATTCCGTGACTGGATGTCTCAGCTGCTGGCTGCTGGATGGATCAAGGGATCATGAATGAATTCATGATCCTTGCTGGTGCTGGAACTGCTGCCTTTTTATCTTCTTGTCTTCTCAAGTCTCCACTTTCAGTTGCATCTGCATGAGGCCGTCCCCTGTTGGTAGGTCAGGAGGATGGGGATGGTCCCTTGATTGATGGCGATCAATAGCACCTAATCCCATTTTACAGAAATTTTGGAGAGGTGTAGCACCATCACCGCTGCTACTCTGCTACAGTGCCGAAAGAAAACTGCCTGGTGCCTGCCTGTCATGTTCCGGTGGTGGTCTTCGGTATTCCGGTGGTCTTTCTCCCATGGAGGGGGCATATGGAGTGAGCCATTGGTGGTGGCCCCGAGAGGCAAGAGTTCGCTCCTCCATGTTAGGGCTAGCTGCCTGCATTTGCCATTGGTGGTGGCCCTGCTGCATTTGCATCAGGGACGCAGCTCATAGGATTCCCTGCTTCAGTGAAAGGCTACTTGGCTACTGCTCTGGCCGACCCGGTGACCACCGGCCGGGAATTTGCTGCCATGGCAGGCGATTGGATCTGGTTGAGTCATTTAGGGTCCATTTAGTTAGTCTAATCTGGCATTTTCATTATTCACCCGTCACATCCTCGTCATTTTTTAACCAAACTAAACACTCTCTCACAACTTTTCACTATACACGCGGTCCAATGCAAAAATTTCTACTATTCACTCGATCACATCCCATCAAATTCAACCGAACTAAACAGACCACCACTAATCCACTATTCAAGCGTCACATCCTCACCACTTTTCACCGAGCTAAACAAAGTCATGCAAAGACTGTAGACATCTTGTAGCTGTAGCATGCTCTGTTACTCTTTGATTGTAGTAGTAGTAGCCTAGTATGACGGTAGGAGGGGCCGTTTCATCTTTGATCTGCAATCTCTCTACACTTTTACAGTGAAGTACTGAAGTCTATACAGTAGTCTGCAGCCTGGAGGAGAAAAACAGTTGGCGTACAAAGGATAGGGCCTGCCTTGCACACGGGCCGAGAAACACAACCCTCCGGAGCGGGCCCCCAACCGAAACCGCCTCTCGCTGTTTCAGCATGGCCTAGACGTTTGATGGGCCCATCAATATTCCTATTTGGGCTGAGACGTAAGCCCAAATCTCCGATCCACCACCCACGGACCCACCAAAGTCCAACCGAAGCCAGAGTCCGTGTCCGTGCGAACCTACGCGAGGAAGAAGAAAGGGAGAAGAAACCGAGCGAGCGAGAGGCGAGGAGAGGAGAGGAGAGGAGGGAAGCGAGCAGGAAGCGGGGGCTATCGGAGCGGCGAGGATGAGGGGCGGCGGCGGCGGCGGGATGATGGACGACGACGACCGGGTGACACACGCGCAGATCCCGACCAGCTTCGGCCCCGAGCTGCGGGCCTGCCTCCGATGCCGACTCGTCAAGACCTACGACCAGGTACCTTCCTTCGCCGGCATCTCCTCGCTCTCCTCTCGCCTAGGGCTATGGTGTAGCTTCTCCAGCGACCCACCCAGGGTAGGGTTCTAGGATTAGGGATTTGCGGGCCCGTTTCTCCGGGAGCAATCTGTTGTTGGCGGCGGCTAGGGTTTAGCGCGCCGTCTCCTCAGTTCCAATCGGCTCCGGATTGTTGCGTGCTGTGGCATGGGATTCCTGTGGCAATTTGTATCGTTCACGCTGATGTTGGTGGCGTTTGCACCATCTTGTGTCTGATTGCTGTTTGGGTGATGTGTGTGTGCAGTTCAGGCAGAACGGCTGCGAGAACTGCCCGTTCCTGGAGATGGACAAGGAGCATGACAACGTCGTCAACTGCACCACTCCGAACTTCACTGGGTAACTCCACGCATCATTGCAACCAGCGCGTACTTATTAGTCATGAGAGCAGTTTTAGTGCAAAAATTCTGAGTATAGATTGATATATGGAGTACTATGCTAAGGAAGGTTCTTATGGTGTGCAGAATAATCTCTCTGATGGACCCCAGTAGGAGTTGGGCTGCTCGTTGGTTGAGAATCGGTGAGCGTTCAATTCTCTTGTATCCTGCAATTTGTTTTTTCCTCCTAGGTCTACTGCATTATTTTTTTTCTTTCTTGCATTGTATATGTTTATCTATAAGTGTCGCTTACCACAGTATGTGTATTTTTATTGTAATGTGATTTTGAAGGACGCAGCCTGTATTGGCCTATTAATAGCATTTTTGTACTGTAGCTACTAATGCTTCCTGTGGGTGGTAAGCATCGTTCGTTTAGTGAAAACCTGAGGTCAAATACATAAACTGGACTTCATCTGCTTCATATTTCTACCAATTCCTGCTGACCTGTTTTGTGTGATTATTATCAAGGACTATAAAACCAAGCTAAAAACCTTGGCGGCTTGGCCCCTGTTTCCCCTTCCAGATTTAGCAAGTTTAAGCCCTGCAATTTGCCCAAATCATGCTACTAAATGAAAATTGCTTGTTGATTAGTCCATGTTATGGTGATCTCACAAAGTGCAGAGCAAAATTGTTTTGTCAAGAATTTATGTTAATGCCTATTGTGCAGTGCCTTTATGTTTGGTTTACCTGTTGCAATCTTCCAGGTGTATACTGTGCTTAAATTCTTTTGTTTCCTCTCTGAATTCTAAGGAGGCTTTGCACAGACTGTTGCTTCTGATCTAATTCTTTGATCTTTACACTTGTTAACTTGAACCGTCTAATTGTATCTTAGAAATTATGCTGAAATAGTTAATTGTATTTTGGAATAAATGTTATCGCCATAGACAGATATTAAATTGTGTGTTATATCTGTTAAAACTTTTAGGTGGTTGGCATGTTCTTTTCATACTCCCTCCGGTTTGGTAAATGAAGTCGTTTAGGACAGCAACACGGTCTCCAAAGTACCACTTTGACTTGTTATTTTTATAAAAATATTTATTAAAAACTACTCCCTCCTTTTCTTTTTATAAAGGCGCGCACGCAAATTAAGATTCAAACTTTGCGATCTTTGACCAATAATTTACGTATCAATTTTTTATTTTTGTAGTGTAAATTGATATGGTTGGATTTGTCATCAAATATACTTTCTAATGATTATATGTTTATAACCATAAAAAATATAATATAAGAGAAATGGATGGTCAAAGTCTAATTTTGAAGACATGTCGTGTCGCGCCTTATAAAAAGAAAAGGAGGGAGTAACATATGTATACTTTTATGAAAGTATTTTGTAAGACAAATATATTCATGTAGTTTTCACATTTCCAAACTCAACGACTTAGAAGTTATTCATGATTATATTCCCAATATTTGACTAAATTGTCCAAAACGACTTCATTTACCAAACCCGGGGGAGTATGATGTTAAATATGTGGTAGTGATCAAGAGCTTAACAAAATCATTACTGTAAAGTTTTTGGAAGATCACTTCTGTTTCGTGCAATACATGAATTAAGATATGTTATAGCTTCCCGGTGATAAGCATGCCATTTCCAAATTATTTTTAAGCTTGCAGTTTAGAGCTTAACAAAATTAACGCCTTACATAAAATATTTGTGATCACTTTGTGCATTTGTGCAATTCAAGATAGATATCCACTTTTTGCTCCATGGCACTACTAACCAAGATCATCCACCTTTTGTCAATCTGCAGGTAGGTTCATTCCAGGGTGCTACACACTGGCAGTGTCGGAGGAGCTTCCGGAGGAGTACCAGGTAAAACCACATACATACATTTGAGAAACAATTATGCTGCGATGCTATGCACTTTCCAGAGACCTCATGTTTCGGTGACAACCGCAGGGGATTTGCCAGGAAAACAACGTGCAGTATGTGCCGCCCAAGCGTGTCTAAGGGATGTTCACGGCAACCCATCCCGAAGCAGTATGATGATGTAGCATAACTTGTATTGGTTGTTGCCAAAGGGACTGCTCACTTCATATATTAGAAATTGCAGCCAATCAGTATCTGATGTAACGCTTGCGTACTCAAAGAGTCTATTTAGTAGGCGGCGCTGATTTCACCTACGCAGTTGTTATGTCCCTCTTATATGGTGATCATGCTTGTGCCTATCTGTCAAGGCTCCTTGGATTGACGCATTCTTGCCACCTCTGCACCAGATGTTTTTTCTTTTAAAAAATATAAAATAATCCTTATGTTTTTTTTTCTGGCCAAAGAAGATATGGCCTTCGCCAGACATAACGCGAATACTTGGCTCCAAACATAAGACCATCTGCACCGGGGACGTTAACGTTTTTTCCGCTGCAGCGGGCGACCGGAAAATCCCGTCCAATCCAGGGAACGGCAGATTCGGAGGGATTGCGGAGAGACGGGATCCAGCCGGGCCCACTGCCTACCGTTCGTCGCGCAATCAACAGGAAGGGGGAGAGAGAATGGAGGGCTGCTGCTGCCGTCCGCCGGCGGGGCACGCCGGCCCTGCAGACGCCGCCCTACCTCCACGAGTCGCTGCCGCTCCCCTGCCCCAGCGTCGGTCGCCGTTGCGGCCATCTGGCCTGGGCTTGCCATGTAGGAGGAAGATGCAGGGGCTGGGGACAGATGGGAGCCGGCGCGAAGGCACACGCCCCTGCCGGAGGAGCTGGGGAGGGTCGGCGTCGGCGCCACCGGAGGAGGAGGGGAGAAGGTCGGCGGGGACGTCGAATCGCCGGTGGCGTGGAGGGGCAGGCCGCGGAGGAAATGAGAAGGAGGTCGGCCAGCCATGATCCGCTCGTCGTCGTCTGCCATCCGCGCCGCCTCGGGCCGTCCCTGCCATCCGCGCTGTCTCAGGCCGCCCGTGTCGGGACAGTCGCAAGAGTCCCCTAAATAACCAAGGGAAACCCGCTTAAAATCCGAAAAAACGCAAACCAAGGATCAACCCACAAACCTAAACACGTGCGCGACACGATCACGGTCCTGGCGGCCCTCCGCGACCCACCGGGGCGGCGCAGCGGAATGCCCCCTCGAGCAAGCTCCGCCCTCGCTCGAGGGCCGAACGCCCCCTCCGGGCGGGTCCGCCCCGCTCGAGGGCGGCGAGGCTCGCCTCGCTTGAGAGCACTTGCACGCGCGTCTTCCACGCACCTGCCCCCGTGTACGGGCATTTAATGCTCTGACGCCACAGGACGCACGCCACGACCCTGACACACCCGGGAATCGCGTCCCGACGCTGTTCCACCGACTCCCTGGGGGAGGCCATCCCCGTCGTTGTTTAGCACTGTGCGATGAGGCCGGTGTCAGCCCCGTGACACTGCGCCGCCTACCCCCGTATGGCTAACGTGCCGAGCCCTCGAAGTGGGGCCGGCAGCACCCTCGAATACCTTTTCCGTGATTAGACAGGACCACGCCGTGACGTCACGTCGGCGGGATCGGTCATCCCCGTCGCTGTCAACCCTGTGCGGTCATCCCTGCCACTACAGCGCCACGCCGGGCACTGTGACGACATCCCCGACGCTGTTGGAGCGCGAGAGGACAAGACGTCGCCACGGCCACCACTGTGCCACGTACGGGCCCCCGTCGACGGTACCTTCGAATCGGCACGCTACGGCGGCCGGACGACCAACCACTACGCTGCCCCCCTTGAAGCCGCTCCTGTGCGGGCACAGGACGCGCCACGACGCCACGACTGCAACGAGATTCGCCAGGACGGCCGTCAACTACATGGCACTGCTCGCCATGCCTCCACACGTAGGAGAATAGTGCGGCACGCCTGTAAATCGCCCTCTCCTTGGCCTATAAAAGGAAGGGTGATCCCCTAGCCGTAGGGGACAACACGCGAGGACGGATAGCGATCACTCACACGCTCTCCGCCTTCGCCACGATATTGGCACTTGCCTCAATCAATACCTCTGGGACTTGGAGGCCAGGCCTCCTCTCCCTTCACGCTTGTAGCCCCGCTCTACGAGCACCACGGTGCAACGCAATACAGTGCCTCGAGCACACCACTGCTGGACGTACGGCCCCGACCGGAACCAGGATAAACTCAGTGTCCTTAGTTGCTAGCACCGAACCATCGAGAGGTTGATTCCAGTGCTCATTACTAGTTAGTGTCGGGACTACTTTCCGCATCGACAGTTGGCGCGCCAGGTAGGGGGGGTATTCGCGATGAAGATCAGCTTTCGCTAACCCTCTCGATGGTGATTCGCACCGAGTACCATGGCCAGAGGTATTCATGGGAAGCTCGGACCCCCTCCCGGCCGGATTTGAAATCCGGTTCGGGAGCCTGAACTTTCAAGCCACGGGGAACGACTACCTCATGCGCATCACCAACCGCGAAGAACTCCGTGCGCGGCGGCAGACCGGCCGCCCCGGTCCCCATCGCACCCGCCGCCGGGGGATCAACGCCCGCCGGCCACGGATGCGCGGGCCCCCTCGGCGCCTCGACGCCGTCGACGCTCCGGTCGGCGCTCTCGACGAGCGCGGACGGAACGTCGACAGGCTGCGCGCCCCCTCGCTGCGCGACGTGCTCACCGGTGAGACGACAGCCGCCCCGACGGGGGAGCACTCGGTTTCAGGACCGCAATTCCCCATCGGTCTGCGCGGCGCCACGATGGCGTACATTGCCTCCAACAAAGACCGACGCAACAGCCGCGCGAGGCACGTCCCCGCCCGCCACGCCCCGGCGGTCGAAACCCCCGCCTCCGCCGACGACGAGTCATCCCATGGCTCCGCTAGCGAGCTCCCACCCTCCACCTCGCACGAGTACGCGGAGTGGGATTTCTCTGGGGTGCCGGACCCAGTGATGTTCCGTCGGTTCCTAGACGTCGCGGACTACTGGTTCGGCTACTCCGACGACTCCAGCGCTGGGAGCTACGACCCCGCGCGGGAGTGCTTCGTCGTGATCGCCAACAACCAAGCAAACGGGGCGAACGCGACAGAAGCCGGCGACGGGGAGGCCCCCCCGGTCCGGGGGCCGGACCGCGTCTGGGTGTGGGACCGAGCGTGCCTCCCCCCTCACCACCGAGGGGGGCCGACGTCAACGCACAACTAGCTCAAGCGCGCGAGCTCGAGGCTAAGCTCGCAGAAGAATATTGTGTGGTGCGGCTGCTCCGAGCTTCCATCCCCGGAGAAGCCTCCGCGCGCGGCGAACGAGCACGCGATTTGGGCAGACAAGCCCGCGATCGCATCAACGCCAACTTCGACGTCGACAACCCGAACACTCCCCCGCGAGCGAGCCAAAAGCTCATTGCTGCCGCGACTCTACTGCGGGCCATGCCCGCTCCCTCAACACCCGAGGCGCGAAAACTGCACTGTGAGGCGCAGGCGCTGATCGAGCAAGCGGCCGTGCAACAGGCCGAAAGCTCGGCGTCGCGCATTCACCACCAGGGAAGCGCGCGTGATGACGAGGGCGCGCAAGACCTCGAAGCGTCAGTACACGCGGGGGGCGCGGCGGAGCATCCCGCCAACCAAGGGCGCACGCCGGTCAAGGAGCGGATCCTCGACACGCGCGGGCAACCCGAAGACGGTGACACTCGCAACGTCATCAACGCACGGCGAGCGGCCAACACGGAGACGCGGACGGCAGTAGGCTACCGCCCTCGATGGGGTGGGCGCTACGATAGCCGAGAGGATCGCTCGCCGACGCTGGAGCCCCTGGGAACCCGTGTGTTCAGCCGGGAGATCTGCACGGCGAGCTTCCCTCAACGCTTCCACCAGCCCACGTCAATCGACAAGTACAACGGGGAGACGGACCCCCGCGTATGGCTCAACGACTACCGCCTAGCGTGCCAGCTGGGCGGAGCCACCACCGACGAGGTCATCATCCGCAACCTGCCGTTGCACCTCGCCGACTCAGCGCGGACGTGGCTCGAGCACCTGCCGGCCAGCCAGATTCACAACTGGGACGATCTGGTCTGCACCTTCGTGGGGAACTTCCAGGGCACGTACGTGCGCCTTGGGAACTCCTGGGATCCGCGTGTGCGCACCCGTAAGCCCGGCCGAGTCACTCCGGGACTTCATACGACGCTTCTCCAAGCGCTGTACGGAGCTCCCGAGCGTGGCCCAGTCCGAGATCGTGCATGCCTTCCTCGAGGGCACCACGTTCCGGGACCTCGTGTGCGAGCTCGGGCGCAGTCCGCCGGTCGACTCGAATGAGTTGTTCAACATCACCACCAGCTTCGCCTCTGGCGAGGAGGCGGTGGAGGCGATCTTCGACGGGAAGAAGGGCAAGCGCGTGGACGACGCGCCCGCGGAGGGCAGAAAGTCCAAGGAGCCCCAGCAGAAGCATAAGTGGGGCAAGAAAGGAAAGAAGCCGCGCCGGGAGGCGCGTGAGCAGGGGCATGACGACGATGGTGACGAGGCCCTTGCTGTTGACCCAGCTCGATGGGGCCCTCGAGCAGCCCCTCGATGCCCCGGGGTGTTCGATGACATGCTGAAGAAGCCCTGTCCCTACCACAAGACGCCGGTCAACCACACCCTTGAGCAGTGCGACATGCTCAAGCGGTTCTATGGCCGCGCCACCGCCGCGAAGGACGGAGAGGCGAAGAAGGATGGGGGTGACAGCGACGCCGGCGACTTCCCCGCTGTGGAGAACGTCTTCCTCATCTTTGGGGGGCCGACCGTCGACATGTCCAACAGCCAACGCAAGCTGGAGCGGCACGAGGTCCTCGCCGCGGAGAAGGCTCCTCCCTCCTTCCTCGACTGGTCAAAGGACGCCATCACCTTCAGCCGCGAGGATCACCCGAACCGCATCCCCAACCCGGGCCAGTACCGCTGGTGGTCGACCCGGTCATCGGGAATGCGCGGTTCTTGAAGGTGCTGATGGGCGGAGGCAGCAGCCTCAACATCCTCTACGCGCACGCTCGCGTCTCGCCGGGGATCGGGTTGGACCAGCTGCGGCCCGGCACGACGCCGTTCCATGGCGTCGCGCCGGGAAAGCGCGTCCAGCCCCTCGGGCAGATCGACCTGCCGGTCTGGTTCGGCACACCGGACAACTTCCGCAAGGAAACACTCACCTTCGAGGTGGTGGGATTCAGAGGCGCATATCACGCCATCCTTGGACGGCCATGTTACGCCAAGTTCATGGCAGTCCCCAACTACACCTACCTCAAGATGAAGGTGCCGCGGCCCAAGGGTGTCATCAACGTGGGCTCGTCGATCGATCACGCATTCGACTACGATGTCGAGTGAGTGGAGCACACGGAGGCTCTAGCGCTGGATGAAGCGCTCGTGGCGAACTTGGAGAAGCTGGTCAACGAGGACCTCGACTCCACCGCCAAGCACGCTGGCAGCTTCGAGGCTGCTGAGCAGACCAAAGAGGTGCCCCTCGACCCTGCTGCCCTGAGGGCAAGGCGTTGAGGGTTAGCTCCACCCTCGACCCGAAATAGGAAGTGGTGCTCGTCGACTTCCTCCACGCCAACGCCGACATCTTTGCGTGGAGCCCCTCGGACATGCCAGGCATCCCAAGGGAGGTCGCCGAGCACTCCCTTGACATCCTTCCTCACTCCCGCGCCGTGCAACAGCGGCTGCGCCGCTTCGACGAGGAGCGGCGCCGGGCGATTGGAGTGGAGCTGCGGAAGCTCCTCGAGGTCGGGTTCATCAAGGAAGTGTTCCACCCTATGTGGTTAGCTAACCCCGTTTTAGTTAAGAAAAAGAATGGGAAGTGGCGGATGTGTGTAGACTATACCAGTCTAAATAAAGCATGTCCTAAAGTTCCTTTTCCTTTGCCACGAATCGATCAGATCGTTGACTCGACCACAGGGTGTGAGCTCTTATGTTTCCTTGATGCTTATTCCGGGTACCACCAAATAAAAATGAAGGAGTCCGACCAGCTCGCGACTTCATTCATCAAGCCGTTCGAGATGTATTGCTATGTAACAATGTCGTTCGGTCTCCGAAACGCGGGCGCCACGTACCAGCGATGTATGCAGCACATTTTCGGGGACCTCATCAGGTGGACCGTTGAGGCAGACGTAGACGACATAGTCCTGAAAACCAGGAAGGCGGACGACCTGGTTGACGACCTCCGCATCGCGTTCGGCTGCCTACGGGCCAACGGGGTGAAGCTGAACCCCAAAAAATGCGTCTTCGGTGTGCCGCGAGGCATACTGTTGGGGTACATTGTATCCCAGCGAGGCATCGAGGCCAACCCCAAAAAGGTTGCCGCCCTCGAGCGAATGGGTCCGATTCGAGACCTCAAGGGGGTCCAAAAGGTGTTGGGGTGCCTTGCCGCCTTGAGCCGCTTCATCTCGCGGCTCGGCGAGAAGGGCCTGCCCCTCTACCGACTCCTGAAAACACACGAGCGGTTCTCGTGGCCGTCGAGGCCCGGGAGGCACTTGACAAGCTGAAGGCAACCCTCGCCCACGCCCCAATCTTAACGCCGCCTCAGGACGGCGAGCCTCTGTACCTCTACGTCGCCGCAACCACTCAGGTGGCCAGCGTCGTCATCGTGGTAGAACGAACGGAGGAAGGGCATGCCCTACCGGTCCAGCGGCCGGTGTACTACATCAGCGAGGTCCTGTCCGAGACCAAGGCGTGTTATCCGCAAGTCCAGAAGCTGCTTTACGCAGTAGTCCTCGCGTGGCGCAAGCTCCGCCACAACTTCGAGGCTCACCCGGTCACGGTGGTCTCCTCCTTTTTGTTGGGAGAGATCATCCGGAACCCGGACGCAGCGGGCAGGATTGCCAAGTGGTCGGTGGAGTTGATGGTCGAAATGCTCGCCTATGCGCCATGCAAGGCGATTAAATCCCAGATCTTTGCGGATTTTGTTGCCGAGTGGACAGACACGCAGTTGCCGCCACCGCAGATCCAGGCCGAGTGCTGGACTCTCTACTTCGACGGGTCAGTGATGAAAACGGGGGCGGGCGCGGGCCTGCTCTTCATCTCACCTCTCGGGGAGCACATGCGGTACGCCTACACTTCCCCACGTCAAACAACATGGCAGAGTACGAGGCCCTCCCCTGTGGCCTCAGAATCGCCATCGAGACGGGCATCAAGCGCCTCGACGTGAGGGGAGACTCGCAGCTCGTGATCGACCAGGTCATGAAGAACGCGAGTTGCCATGACGACAAGATGGAGGCGTACTGCAAAGCCGTGCAGGGCCTCGAGGAAAAGTTCTACGGCATAGAACTCAACCACGTGCCACGTCGGTACAACGAGGAGGTGGACGAGCTCGTGAAAATCGCGTCGGGGCAAATCACGGTTCCCCCGAACGTTTTCGCATGGGACGTCGCCCAACCGTCCGTCGACCTCGAGCCGTGCCCCTCGAGTCATGAGGAACCCTCAGGGGCTCCCTAGCTCGAGTCCAACAGGCGTGGAGCCCATGGACGAGGATCCCTCGAACGAGGTGTACGCGCTCTCCTTGCTCGAGGGGTACGACGCCGACGAGGCCGAGGCCGAGGACTTGGATACGGAGCCGGCCCCCAGCGAGGGGGACTGGCGCAACAAGTACATCACCTGGATGGATCGAGGGGAGCTCCCCTCGGACCGATCCGAGGCTAGGTGCATCGCCTGGATGGCCAAGTCGTTCGCTCTCGTCGGCGGCGAGCTGTACAAGCGCGCCGCGTCCGGCGTCCTGCAGCGATGCGTACCCATCCCTCAGGGGTGCGAGCTCCTTCGAGACATACACGCGGGCGTGTGCGGCCACCACGCGGCGCCGCACACCCTCGTGGGCAACGCGTTCCGCCAGGGCTTCTACTGGCCCACCGCAGTCGCCGACGCCAGTGAGATCGTGCACACTTGCGAAGGGTGCCAGTTCTACGCCCGCAAGTCCAACCTCCCTGCGCACGTCCTGCAGACCATCCCCGTCACATGGCCCTTTGCTGTGTGGGGGCTGGACATCATCGGGCCTTTGCGAAAAGCGCCCGGGGACTACACCCACCTACTAGTCGCCATCGACAAGTTCTCCAAGTGGGTTGAGGTGCGCCCCATCACGAACCTCAGGGCGGAGTAGGCCATAACGTTCTTTATCGACATCGTCTACCGCTTCGGAGTGCCCAACTCCATAATCACCGACAATGGGTCCCAATTCATGGGTAGAAAATTCCTAGAGTTCTGCGATAAATTCCACATCCACGTGGACTGGGCAGCCGTGGCGCATCCACAGACAAACGGTTAGGTGGAGCGTGCCAACGGCATGATCCTATAAGGCCTCAAGCCCAGGATTTTCGACCGACTGAACAAGTCTGGTCGAAAATGGCTCCAAGAGCTGTCAGCAGTTGTGTGGAGCCTCAGAACCACCCCAAGTAGGGCCACTGGGTTCACCCCGCTCTTCCTGGTCTACGGCGCGGAGGCTATCCTCCCCCACAGACTTGGAGTACGAGTCGCCCAGGGTTCGGGGCTACGACGAGGGCGCCAACCAGCGAGCCCGCGAGGACTTGCTGGACCAATTGGACGAGGCCCGCACCGTGGCCCTGATGCACTCCGCGAGATACCATCAGGCTCTAAGGCGCTACCAAGCCCGGAAAGTGCGGCGACGAGACTTCAGCGAAGGGGACCTGGTCCTAAGGCTACGCCAAAACAATCGAGGCCGCCACAAAATATCGCCCCCATGGGAGGGACCCTACGTCGTGGTGAAGGTGCTCAAGCCCAGCACGTACAAGCTGGCCAACAAGGGCGGCGAGGAACTCACCAACGCTTGGAACATCCAGCAGCTACGTCGCTTCTACCCTTAGCAAGGATTTCCAAGTTATTTGATTGTAAATTACATACCCAACACCCCAATTGGCAGTATGAATGTAAATGTCAGCAAATCAATAAAAGTTAAAGGGCAACATGGCTTTCCCCAGAAAACCAAGTCACCCTCGGGGGCTACAACGGGGGGCTTCCCCCCTGAAAAATGGTCCCATTTTTTCGCAAAATTCGCAAGTGCGCCAACTACGCCTCAACCTAAGCCTTAGGCAAGTTCAGGCGGAGCGCGAGCAACCAAGCGGAAAAGACACGCGAGACGGAGATAGCCTACGCCTCCAGCAGGATACGGCCCTTCTCCCTCGCCTCTGGGCCAGTGGGTCGCTCGTGAAATCGAAACTCTCCACCTAAGATTTTCCTAAGCCAAGGAAGCGAGCAGCGGAACAACGCAAGAAGCGAAACAGAGACAACTTTTATTTACAAACGACACTTCGAAACGAATAATTGTACATTACATGGCCACGAGGCCCGAATTCTAACATCTAAACAAAAGGGCTCGACGCCCAGTGGTCTTCAAGCTTGAGGCTCGCCGGCGTCATGAGCGTCAGGGAACAAGAAGTCCGTGAAGTCTTCGGCGACCATCTCAGCGGCGGTGGCGGCGGCAAGCGCGTCTGCGCGGTCCATCGCCACTTCGTCTTCAACGCCGTCCAGGACGACGTAGCCCGACGCCACGGCCTCGAAGTCCACCTGATAGTGGGACGCCACCACACCGAGGGCCTTCTGGACGCCCAAGCGAAGGGTGTGCCGCATGCGCCGGGAGACATGCCCACCGAGGGCGCGCAGGCGACTCGCCAGCGAGCTCCTGGCTTGCGCCTCACCTTCTTCGACCACCCGGCAGGTCTCGAGGGCGGCAGCCCTGTCGGTGTTTTAGACCGGCAACCTACTAAGGGGAGTACCCGAAGTAGATGAATGTGGCCTCGCCGAGATCAGTAACTCGAAGGAAGAGACACGTGGCACACAATTTAGACAGGTTCGGACCGCGAGGTGCGTAATACCCTACGTCCTGTATGCTGCGTGGCTCTGGATTGATTGGGTGCGATTACAAGATGATGCAATCTGATGCGTATGAGAGAGGAGGGGTCCCTGCCTCGCCTTATATAGCCCGGGAGGTAGGGTTACAAGTCGGTTCAGAGAGAGAGTACTAGTCGAGTACGTCTAGGAGTCCTCTATACAGTGCGGGACATGTACAACTTCCTATCCGAGTACTTCTCCTCCATAGTCCTTGTGCTTCATGCCAGCAGGTGCTGTGCAGCGCAAGTCGGGTAGTCCCAGGGGCCCACCGAGTAGTCGGTCCTGGTACCCACCGAGGTAGTGGGCCCAGGGAGGTCCATACGACAAGCTCCCGAGTACTTTGTAGTCGAGAAGGATAGCTTCGAGTAGTCTTGACGGCCTTGACGAGTAGTCGTCAAGCGTCCCCGAGTACTACAAGCCAAAAGTCCTCAAGAATATTTGAAGCATCTCGAGGCTGGAATGTACTCCAGTTGATATTCGAGTAATCCTGAAGTCTTCTCGAGTAGTCCCAAGCGTCCTCGAGTGCTTCTCTTGAAGGTCTTCAACAAAACCCGTGTTGTCTTGAAGCCGAAGCTGATATGGAAGTGCGATTGCAAAATCGCACTCCATATGGAGTAGCCCCTGAGCCTTAGGTTGAGTTGTAGACTCTGGCTGAGGGTCCATCTGAAGTTCTGGCAAGATTGTCCCAAAAAATCCAGAGAAAAAACCGAAGGACACGTGGCACGGAGCCCCCGAGCCTTGAGTCGAGTACTTCCTCTCGAATTGAAGGGTCATCTTGTAGAATGTGTCCTGAGTTGCTCTTGAATCTTGTCGCTACCCAGGAAGTTGAGTAGAAGTAGCTGAGCCCCCGAGACGAGGCGCGTCGACTAGTAGAAGTTGAGGGGTCAGGCCCCGCCGCTGAGTCAGCCGTCTGGGGACTTATCCATCCGGCCATTGGAGGAGCCACTTTTGACTTATAAATAGAAGCTGAAACCCTTAGGGTTTTTCACCCGACGCACTTGCAGCCATTCCTAGCAGATCGTGCCTAGAAACCACCGCCAGTGCGCACTGCCGCCTTTGAGGGGAGTGTAGATCCAAGCGCGCCGCCATCGGAGACCGCCGCCGTATCCCCTGAGCCAATGCGAGTGAAGACTCCGTGCACTTGGAGAATGAAGCCCTCGCCGTCGAAGAGCTTGAAGACCGCCGGTGGGAAGAAGAGGTCCCGCGAGGAGACTGCCGGATCCGCCGCGGGGACATCGCCGCCGGTGTCTCCGCCGCGACCAAATCCAAATCAGGAGTGGAAGAAGTCCAAGGCAAAGACTGAAGATCTGCTGGCACTCCTCAACAGTGGATTTTTGCGGGAGAAGGAAGTCGATATGTGGCGTGCCGCTGCGGGAGATCTGTATCCCATGGAGAAGAACCCAGACGAGATCCCCATGTTCACGCGATTCATGGAGCGATGGTTGTCTCTCCCGGCCAGCGATTTCTTCAAGGGGCTTCTGGAGTACTACGGCATCGAGTACCTCAATCTCAACCCCAACGGTATCTTCCACACTTCTGTCTTCGTTCACTTATGCGAAGCCTTCTTGGGGATCAAGCCCCACTGGGTACTTTTCCGGAAATTCTTTCGAGTGAACCCCCAACCCAGCGCCAAAAACCCCCGAGTAGTGGGGGGAGCCGGGATCCAGATGCGCGAAGACGCCGCGGAGCAGTACCTCACGTACAAGCTGATCGACTCCAACGAAGATTGGAAGTCAAAGTGGCTCTACATCACCAACCACCACCCGGAGGTGCCGAAGCCGAGCGGGAGGCAGCCGAAGCACCGGCCATGGTGGAACTCCGAGCCGACGATGCAGGAGGGTATCCAGCTACCCGAACTGCTGGTGAAGATCAGGGCTTTGAGAGAAGTCGGGCTGAGGGCCGAGCATGTGGCCTTCAGCTTCATGAAGAGGAGGGTGCAGCCGCTGATGGCCCGCGACACCCTAGGGTACAAGTACATCGGAGACGACGACACGTCGCGGATGCCCGGTGGTGAAGTAGACGACGACGACATCGTCGACAGGCTGGGGAGAATCTTCAAGGACATGCTGACGTACACACCGTGCCCCGTGCCTGAGCACTCCGCCGCGCGCCCGCCGAATGAGGTCAGTAGCCATACTCAGTGTCGAGTACTCATTACATAGGAGTAGTCGTGCTGACGCATTGTGCTTCTTGCAGGATGACATAGTGAAGTTCGTCTCCGAGCCAGCATCACCTCCTCGACTTGTCGAGGTCCCAGAGGAAGGGAAGGACAAGGCCAAGGATCGCCGCGAAGTCGGTGAAGGAGACGACACAGTAGTCGTCGAAGACACATCCGACGAGGATGACGGGGAGACGCCGGGCAGAGCGGTTCCTCGCCGCGGTCAAGGTTCGGCCCGCCCGGGCCGCCGCATGTCCCTCTTGTTCAGGATCCGCCAACTAGCCTGGAGGCTAGTTTGCCTGCGCCGCCGAAGAAGCCGCGCAACGTGGCCCGCAGGCGCGTGGCCAAGAAAGTTAAGGTCACGGAGACCACATCCCAGGAGGTCAGCTTCCTTGAATAGGGTAGTCGAGTACTTATTTCTCGATGTTGTGTGTTGACGACGAAATTACCTTGCTTGTAGGAGATTCCGCCTTCCGACCCTGTAGAGCAGGGTGACGAAGGCGATTGGGACACGGTGGGAGAGCCGGCTGGAGGCAATCGCAGCCCAGCCCCCACCGTGGAAGAACTCTTGGTGCAGTTGATACGTCAGCCCCCAGTTGCTGAGGAGAGTGTTGTACCAACCGCTGCTGCTGCTGAGGAGGCAGTGGCGACTGAGGCCCGAGAAGAGGCGCCTGCTGAGGCTGGGTTGGTCGACATCGCCAGTATCCTCGGCGCCCCAACCGTGACAGTAGTCCGGTCGAGCCTGTAAGTGAAGATCCTTCCCGAGTAGTACATTTGATTTGGTAGTTGTACTGGGTTGACAACCAGTTGTGTACTCTGCAGGAAATCGACGGACTTGACCTGAGATGAAGATGAACCCAGTGCAGCAGTGGCTGAAGAAGATTCCACGCCGACCGTTGAGGAGTCCGCTCCCGCCCCTCAAGTAGAGTCCGAGGCGCCGGCCGTGGAAGCGACATTGCCGGAGGCCAGCATTGTTGAAGGTAAGTACACTGCACGAGCGCATGTGTCCTCAAGGAGTAGTCGTAGCCGCCAAGGGTGACTAATCCAGTTGTCTTCTGATGACAGGGGCCGAGGCCGAGGGAAGCGCTATCCCGTCGGCGGTGCCCATTGAAGACTTGGTGCCGGAGAGCCAGGGAGCCGCCGGAGCAGCCCTTGAGCCCGCAGGGGTAGCTAGCGGGGAAGCCCCCGCAATGGCCACGGAGGAGCGTGACGACGTACTGCCAAAATCAGCCATGGAGGTAGTCGTCCGCTCGTCGGAGATTCAAGATGTGGAGCCGATCCGCTCGGCGCCAATGTCCGAGGCCGCCACGAGTAGTCGTGGTGGGATTGAGCTTCTGGCGGACGACCTTGTCGACCCGGCGGCCGTAGAGCGCCACTTGAAGGCAATGCAGCAGGCCGAGCAATGGATGAAGGTGAGTGATGAGCACCCTTGAGTATCCAATCCTTTAGTGTTGAGTACCCAAATGACGTTTTGTTGTCCGCCGCAGGATGTCGTGGAGAGATCCCGACAGAAATCCTACATGCTTCAGGGGTATGGAGACACAGTACTCCGAGCGGAGTCCTTAGAAGAACAACTCGTGAAGTCCCGGAAGCACGCCGCCATGTTGCAGTCAAAGCTTGACGGCGCCTTCGCTCAATATCACAACGAAGCCAAGATATGCAGGCGAAGAGCGACGAGCTGGTGCGGAAGAACAAGTCTCTCCGCAACAAGAATAAAGGTACTCCTTTGTCTTGCTGAGTACCCATTGGTAGTACCTTGAAGTAGTCTGACCCGCTTTGCCTTGTTGATTGCAGAGCTTGAGACCCGCGTCGACCAGCTGAAGGCTTTAGAGACCGACATGAAGAACCTCTTCTACCTGGAGAAGGAGGCTGTTGACGGTGAAAATCCGTCAACCTAGCCATGAGTTTACCTTCGGTGTTGGCATAAGTTTTATACCTTATCTATTGGTACTAACCCCCGTGGTATAACAAGTTCACTTGTGCATTTCGGATTTGGAGTTTAGTGTTTATGCAGGGATTTAGTATTGAAAGCAAGACTTTTGGGGTAAGTTCATCAAGCACCTTGTGACAAGACCTTGAAGCCCCGTACAAGTCATGCAATGAAGCAAACTTAACTCCAAGAAGTCGGGGGACTTGATCGGAGAAGATGACAAATTCCGAGGACCTAACCGGAAAAGTGCCGAATCTTGCAAGACAAGGAGCTATGTCCACTTCGGAGAGAAACTGACGACAAAGGCCTACATGCGAAGGGGGAAGGATCCGGGAAGCTCGGGAACCGACATCACGCAAAGAAGGCCACGGGGCCGGGCCCGGATGGGCCCGGGCCGGCCGGCCCCGGCCCCGGGCCCGTGGCCCATTTGCCCCCTCCTTTGACCTATCCACCATTCGGGCTATTTATAGCCCCGGGGTCGAGAGCCACGCATCATCCAATTCATCATCGGCCGCCGAGGAGCAGAGAAGAGAGGGACACCATCCCGGAGAGGAGAGGGTCGAGCTAGTTGACTAGGGCCTCCCTAGCCGATGTGGGAACATTGCACGGAAGACCACGTCGGAGTTCCCGGAGCTAGAAGCAAGATCAAGGTAGAATCCCTGTGGTGATCTTGTTTATGTATCATTGTATTAGTTGAATTATCAAGTTGAATCTATTTCTAGCGTCAAGAGTTTCTTCGATGATTTCGTTTTTCGATCGGCTTTGCTTATTCTAGATCTATTCTCGAGATAGATTACATAGGGTGTTCTTGTAGCCGTGGTGGCTAGAGGTACACACCGGATCTTCCGAAAGAACTCGACTTGTCCTTGGACTCGCCCTAGACTACCCGCATGAGTAGGGATACGTTGTGACAAAACGGGGGTTTCGAAAGGCGGGCATTTTCGGAGTCGGACGGGAAACCACGATTTAAAGAGGCTTCTAATAAGATTCGATTTGCTATTTCTTCTCTTGCTTGGAACTTCAACGAAAGGCTTAACCCGATCTCTCTAGATCGGTTTATCTACCCTATCCTTCTTTGTTATCTCCGGTCTTTAGTAGATTAGATTAGTTTCGTGTTCTTTATCTAGATGCATTAGGGTTTCTCTTTATCGAAGATTGAAGTTGCTTGGCTTTACTAAATCATCTTTTGCGTCATACATTTGTTCCACGGATTCGATACCTTGGGTTCACCACTCGAGGGAAGAAGGGTCCCTTGACTATGACGGGAGACTTGTCCGCTTGCAAGTCTAAACGAACTTTGATATAACTATTAACCGTCAACAGAGGCCGCGAGGTACTGTAGTATGATTATAAGCAGCTTGCGTACGAGTGTGGCAAGCACATGGAGCTTCGCATTGCGTCGAATTGTGACCTCGTCAACTGCTACAAATCTTTGCAGAAGCTAAACGAGGATTGCGAGAAGCTGCGGGCCCAGCTGAAGGAACTCGAGGAGGCCGCACTTCCCATAGCGAGGCTACTGGTGCCTCATCCTGGCGGTCCGAAGATAGCTCCGTTGGTGGACCGGCTAAAAGAAGCCCCCAGCCGTCTGGCGACGTACGTCAAACACTTGGCAAAGTCGATCCCCAACCAGATCCTGGTGTATATGAAGTCATACTTCCCAAAGGCTCCGGTTGACATAGTCGCCGGCGGACTAGACGCCAACTGCACAAACGAGCAGTACGCGGAACTGCTGGAGCAAATGGCGCCTATTGCTGAACAAGTCGCCGAGAAGCTCAATCTCTAGTAGTTGTAGATAAACAAAGTTGTAATGAACTTGTTTAAGTATGAATGAGGAAAACTTCCATAAATGAGTACTCGCTGTCGCGATCTGTGAATGCGGAGTCCCATCATGGAGTCGTCGCGAGTAGTCGTACTCGCCAGAAGTCCCGTTGAGGGAAAGAGACAGTAAAGCAGTTGTTAGATAATCAAACTTTGTTACTGAAAGAAGTACACCTGGATGGCCAGGGCCGTTTTACAAGAGTAGTCGCCAGGACCCGGAGGCCGCCTATGGCTAAGTAGTGCTAGGGCGTACAGCCGCTTACAGCAGTAGATCCATTAGTAGTCGCGTGGGCTGGATCTAGGAGTACTTGCTCTCTCAGTAGACCGCTGCTGGAGTCCTTTGTCGCTCGTTGCAGCCCAGGATCCGTTAGTAGCCGCGTGGACTGGATCTTGGAGTAGAGTAGTCCGGAGACTAGTGCCTGGACCTGGAGGCCGCTTACGGCGAAGGGGTCTTGGAGTAGTCATGTAGACTTGAGGCCCCAGGGTAGTCGTGTAGACTAGGCGTAGAATCGACAGAGTTGGTCAATGTTCCACGAGTTGTTGACGTCTTCTCCTTCTAGCGTCTGGAGGCGATAGGAGCCCGGTCCGGTCACCTTTGCAACTGTGAAGGGACCTTCCCAGAGCGAGCTGAGCTTGTGAAGTCCTTCCGTGTTCTGGATGCGGCGAAGACAAGACCACCAACGTTGAAGGAGCGTTCTTTGATGTTGCGATCATGGTAGCGCCGGATACCCTCGAGGTACCTTGCTGATTGGACGAGGACGGCACAGCGAGCTTCTTCGAGTCCATCGATGTCAACTCGTCTGCTGTCTTCAGATATACCTTCGTCGTATTGCTCTACTGCTGGTGAGTCCCACATGACATCAGCAGGGAGGATTGATTCGGAGCCGTAAACCAGGAAGTATGGGGATTGACCTGTTGGCTTGGAGGGTTGAGTACGCAGCCCCCAGAGTGCATTGGGTAATTCCTTGATCCACTTGCCTCCTTTGGTGTTGGCGGCGTCGTGTAGCTGCTTCTTGAGAGCGTCGAGCACCATCCCATTAGCGCGCTCGACTTGTCCGTTGGCCCGAGGATGGGCAATTGAGACATATCACACGTCGATCCCAATGTTCTCGCAGTACTCCCAGAACTGGTGATTGTTGAAGTTGGAGCCCAGGTCTGTGATGATGCGATGGGGTAGTCCGTAGCGATGTACGAGTTCATCCAGGAAGTCGAGTACTCTGTCAGCCTTGGGGCATGTGACCCGCTTGACCTCGATCCACTTGGTGAACTTGTCGATGGCCACCAATACTCTGTTGAATCCACTCCGGCGCGCTTGGGAGAGGCCCAATCATGTCGAGCCCCCAGCAGGCGAAGGGCCAGGTTGGCGGTATGGTGACTAGCTTGTAGGCCGGGACGTGTTGTTGCTTGGCGAAGTACTGGCACCCTTGGCACCTTCTGACGAGTTCTTCGGCGTCACCCAGAGCTGTGGGCCAATAGAAAGCTCGTCGGAAAGCCTTGCTGACCAACGTGCGTGAGGACGCGTGGTTGCCGCAGACGCCCTTGTGGATCTCCTCCAAGATGTCCTTGCCTTCTTCTCGAGGAACGCACTTCATGAGTACTCTGGAAGATGCGCCTTGCCTGTAGAGCTTGTCTCCGACGAGAACATAGGACTTGGCACGACGAATGAGTAGCTCAGCCAAGTTCTTGTCCGAGGGATCCTTCTGCTCGCTGAGGTAGTCGATGAAGGGCTGCCTCCAGTCCACGTCGATCATCATGACCTCCTGGCCAGCCGGGGGATGCGCTGGGTCAGTGGTCGGTGGCGCCGGCTCCGGGATGGATGGCGCGTGAAGCTCATGGACGAAGACACCCGCTGGTACTTGAGCGCGAGTAGAACCAAGCTTCGACAGGACGTCCGCTGCAACGTTGTTGTCGCGGACGACGTGGTGGAACTCGAGACCATAGAACTTGTTCTCGAGCTTGCGTACTTCTAGGCAGTAGGCGTCCATGTTCTCCTTGTTGCGGTCCCAGGACTTGTTGATTTGGTTGATGACCACTGCGGAGTCGCCGTAGACTAGTAGCCGCTTGATGCCCAGTGAAGCCACGAGGCGAAGCCCGTGTAGCAGAGCTTCGTACTCGGCTTCGTTGTTTGAGACCTTCCAGAATATCTGCAGGACGTACTTGAGTTGTTCGCCCATTGGGGAGACCAAGAGTACCCCTGCACCTACGCCTTCGAGATTGAGCGAGCCGTCGAAGTACATCACCCAGTGCTCTGGGCGCTCGGTTGGAGTAGGTAGCTGATTCTCCCGCCACTCCGCCATGAAGTCGACTAGTGCCTCGCGACTTGATGGTCGTGCGTGGCTTGAAGTCGATGTTGAGGGTGCCGAGTTCGACCGCCCACTTGGAGATTCTTCCGGTAGCATCTTGGTTCCGCAGATGTCGCCGAGCGGGTAGTCGGTGTGACGCCCCCGGGTTTTTAATTACCGTCATTAACGCTAATGACCGGATCGCCCGAGTCAAACACCGGTCAAACCTAGGTCAACCTCGGGTCATCACCCCGAAAACCTCGCCAATGAACCCTAATGAACTCCCCGACCAAGTCTACACACACCCGTAATGGACCCTTGGCCAAAGGCACGGTCAAACCCCCGCTTGCACGGACGTCGGCGAATGTCGTCCGAACTTTTGCCGCGTTCTCCAAATTTCACCTAAACACTTCAAAATCTACCTTTATGGATGTTGTCCATCTTGTTGAGGGACACAACTTTCGTGTAGATTGGCATTTCAAATTTTGGTTGGAAATTAGCGAAAAACTCGATCGATCGGCGGTACCTCCTATTTTCCGCAACGTGTCGGCATTCAATGTTGGCACGACGTTCCTCGCAAAATCCGTCGAGAAAAACACTAGACGGCCTTTACAAAAGTTGTAGAGGGTAGTTAGATCTACAACTTTCCTATTCACCACTTTGTGCACTTCTATTCAACTTTTTGGAGAAAAACGCAGTCAAAGTCGCGTTGACCGGGCCGAAAACCGCCGCGGGCCGCGCTCCGCAGCACCGCCGCGCGCCGGCACCCCCCCGCCGGCGAGGGTCCGCGCCGCGCGCCGTGCTCCGGCAGTCGCGCCCACCTCGGCATGCGTGCGGCTCGTTCCCCACCGCCTCGAGGTCAGGACCATGGTCCCCTTCGCGACTGCCGTCCTTGGAACGCGAGCCGTCTTTACCGCGCCGTATGGCGAGCTGTGCATTGCCCGGCGGTCCGTCGTCCGCTCCCCCCCCCCGCGCGCGCGCCTGCCAAGGTCTGTGCGCGCACTCCTAGGCAGCCGGCCCACACCGCAAGCCGCTCCCGGAGCCGTGCTCCCCGCCGCCGCGCCCGCCTATAAAGGCCACGCACGGACCGGCCGTGCCGGTGCCTCGGCACGCCGCGTCCCGCCGTTCCCGAGCACCACCCCCCCCCTCCTCTAGCGCATTTGGCCGCGGTCCCGCGCCTCCCTAGCGGTCCCTCACGGCTCCCCAACCTCCCCGAGCACCACCGCACCCGTCTTACGGGCCGGAGCATCGTCGACCGAGCCGCACCGCGGCCGCGAGCCGCCCGGGCGCCGCCGGCCGGCCTTGCACCGGCGATTTCCCACCCATCTACGGCCACAAACCGGTCTATGGTGAACCCCTCAACCTTCCCCCATCCACCCCCCCGGCCAAATCCGCCACCGGAGTGGCTCAATTCCGGCGAGCTGCGCCGGCCGGTCCTCCAGGGACCACATTGCGAAACTGGAGTTCTTTTCGAGGGCCTCCCTGCAATTGGTAACTCAAATAGTAAAAGTGTTTTGGCTGCTTCTTGTAAATTGCGTAGAAAATCACAGAAAATTCAGAAAAATGTGAAACAAATTTTGTTGGATTCGCGGTGAATTATTCTACAACTTTGGTTATTCTGGCCTGAGCTAATTCCTTTTAGTTTTTGCATGAAAAATACAAATGTGAAAACCCTAGATCTGCAATATCTCAAAAACTATAAATCCTCTGTAGCTAAATTTTGGATATGTTGTGTGTTATGTCATGGGTAGCGCCTGAGACAAAAATTGCACAAAGTTATGAAGTAAATCTTTTTATAAAAATGTTTTTCTATTTCAGGCAGATCTGCATAAGTGATTTTTCTTGTTAAATATATTTATGTTTTTGAGCCCAACTAGTTCACACTGTCGTTTAGAATCAAAATGCACATCTTGTGAATTAATCATGATTTTTGGATTAGCAGAAATAATTATTCTTGATTTATGCATGTTTTCATTTGCAAATTAATAAACCAAGTTCAGTAGAGATTCCATGTGAACATGCTGGCTTTTTAGACTTTTTTAGGACCAGAGAGCATGCACAAGAAAGTTTGGATCATTTTTATGCTTATTTATTTTTATATGCATTTAAAATGGAATCACTAGATAGCCTTTGTCATTTTCAAAAATATTTATTTCCCTAGCATCCAACACTTGCATGTGGGTCCAATGGACCAGTATAGGTGCTAGTAGGCTTAAGAAACACTTCTTTAATTTTTGGTAATTTAATTGCTTAATAAAAAGCCTAAAACCCTTTTTAATATTAAAGGGAAATTAATTAAAGAAAAACCCTTATTTAATTCTTTTTCCTTTTTGAAAAGTATTATGTAATACAATTAAAAGATAATTAATTATCATCACTAATAAGAAATTAATTCTTAAATAAAAAGATTAGTTACACTTTATTGGAGAAGATAAAAAGGAAAGGAAGCTTTCACATAAAATGATAAGTATAATAAGAACCTTTATTCAAATGTTTAATAAAGAATTGCATATTGTTCCTTTTTGGAAGAGTATGCTAAATGTATTCTTATCTAGGTGAATGTGTCCAACTAATGCACCATATGGTCGTAATTTATTGTTTGTGATTACTTAAATTAAAATCGTCAATTAAATCTTGCACTTGCATCCTCGTGTAGATCTCCCGAACGGTAACTGTACGCGTGTGCCGGACGGAGGAGACGAAGGAGCTGACGGAGACGTGCACCACGTCGTTGTAGCGCAAGACCCGGACCAAGTCCGGAAGGGCCCAAGGCCGGCCTTGCCATCGGAGGCAAGCCCCGGATCATTAACCCGTCTTTTAAAATTATGCAAATTATGTTTGCTACGATTGTGCATTTACGTTTCAGGAGTTGAATTGAAACCCTAGATGCATGATCCCTAGGTACCTATGCTCTATCACTAGTATGCTAGGTCGATAGCTGCTATGCTATAGGACCGATAGAAGTCGAGTGATGTTCGTCACTCGCGAGATTAGGTTCCTAGATAGGAATCTTAAGATATCCTTAAATGGATTGCTCATGTGGTAAGAGCATGGGATTTGGGCTCCGGTCCAGTGGCTTTCGTGGGCTAAGCTTTTGAACGTACTAAACGTATGCCGGTATGGGACCGGTAAGCCTAGTACCCGATTGACGCGGTAAGGGAACCTTTCCCTACTACACCGGGGCACTTGTGTCCCCCCGCTTGCAACAAAGGTGGTACCTGCGTGAGTCCGGACGTTCGTGTGGGAGCGATCCAGTAGAAACCTTGTACCAAGGAATGTAGGTTCCGCTCCCGAGTCGAAGATCGACGGGAACGGCACCGGGAAAGTTGTCCTTGCGGGGGCGGCCCTACCGTGTGTTTGGGTTTACCTTGCAAGGTTTAAATCAATCGATTGTCGGCCTCTCACCGTTATCCGAGATCGCTTAATCAATCGGACATGATATCCCATAATGATGGAACTCGAGGAATATGGTTGGATGAATTAATTGCTTGCCCAATTCTTGATTGAATTAGTTGGCACACTTAGAAATGGTAATCAACTAGAACTTGTGCTAAAAGATTGAAAGTAAGGATCTACTCTTAGCAAATTTGTTGAGCAAAAGAAACTCCACCGGCCAAAAGCCTTTCATGTCTAGAGTTTGGTGATGTAGTCATCACCCGACGGCTAAGTCTTGCTGAGTATTAGTATACTCAGCCTTGCTTTAAAACTGTTGTTGCAGGTGTGATTGATCAGAAGGGTGAAGACAAGTAAGGACATCACGGATGGCCTCCTGTGATGTCTACCGTTACGCTAGTTTATTTTATTTCTGCTGTATTTTCAAACTCTGAACCTTTACTCCATGCCATGAACAATGGTTTGTAATAAAATGTTTAATTCATGTTGTACTCTGGACTCGCCTTCGCGTGAGTTTTAATGCATGTGTCGATCCTCTATTCGATGTTCAAGTGATTTACCGGGCGTTAACCCGGCAACCAACGACAGGATGATACTTTACTAATGCTTAATGACCAAAGTGGATCGGTCTTAGGCAATAGTACGGTATTTTCTTGGGCGGGTTGTCACAGCTGGTATCAGAGCGACTGCATGCACCAGAGTGTAATTAACAACCTTAATCACTGGTTTTTGGATAAAACTTGCCAAGATTGGTTGTGTTTGCAAAATGCGTTGGTCCGTTAAGGATGAACTAGACCAAGAGGCCCTAGAGGGAATTTTTGGGTTCTTTCAGGTGGCTTATTAATCTATGGTTTATTTTTGCTAACTCCCAGCACATTACTTTATGTCATACTTACTTTCCTGCACAACCAAACTAGATGAGCCACGTGTTTTATACGTGTGCCGTTCCGCATCACGGGAATTGCGAGGGTTGATGGAGTGATCCCTTCCACGGATCCCATCTTCGCGTCAGTTTATGAGTTGTGTCTTGCCACGTGTTTCATACATGAGCATTCCGCATGTCGCTCATGCGAGGCAAGGATATACTCCATTCAAACGGAGTATGTCCGAGGTTGGACGCTGTCCATGCAGCGGCTTAACGCATGGGTGCCGTTTCTATAGTGAACGGTAATGTATGTGGACGCTTTCATGAGTGCTGGCATGAAAGGTTCGTTATGCTCTGTGATTTTCTGCAGGTACACTAACCACATTCGTAAGTCGCTAAGCAAGTACCGATAGTCTCGCCTAGTTATTATAGGGAGAGACGTAATTGTTGCATTGCCACCGGCACTAACTTCGATTTTTGGCTTGATTGCCATGTGAGGTCGGATAGGACGTCTTGCATGCATGTTAAAAATCGAAACAACTAAATGGACCCGAAAAATAAATTTCCATATGCTCTCTAAGGAAGATTTTGCTAGTGTGTGCTTTTTATAAACTAGAGTACCTCTCGTGCTTAGTTGTTATGCTTGCCCAAAGTTGTAAAAGTTTGTTCGCTTTGTCTTTGCACCATGTTCTAGGAGTAACTAAAATAGGTGTGCAAAAAAAATTGCTTCGAATCTAATCTACTTCCTCGCTCACAAGAAATCACGGTCATAACTTTTGTCTGTCTCAAGTTATGCTCGGTTTAGTCAACCTCTCGTCATGCTTGCCTTTCCGGAACCGCATCTAGAACCTTGCCTAATTGAGCAACCTTCCTAGCCTTCTAGCTCGGCCTTTGAGTATCAAAAATTCATCTCCAACCTTGATGGTTTACCATCGAAAATTGGGAATTTTCGGAGCTCCGGGTTAAAGTTATAAACTTTTGTTCATAACGGCCAGAACTTCATGTCGTCATGTATGTGAGCTCGCTTCGAGTTCTGACATACAACTGCGCCTTCGTGCACATGACTACCCAAAGAATGCTCAGCCAGGAGAAAAAGAACTTATGCTATTCTACTATGTCAGTGGGAATGTCTTGATCTTAGAATTCAATCTTCAATGGTGATTCTCCTATCAACATGTCATCTCTCGTCGACTTATATTTGCCCCCAACCCCGTTGTCCTTAAACATGTTGAAACCCTAAGGTATTCTTTGTATTGATATCCTTGTCCTGGTTATTTCGAACATGCAATCATGAGCTTATTCCCCATGGTCTTGCTCACAACCTTTTGAAAAATAAAGAAATGATTATGTCCCTTCTTGAGCATGCATTTGCATAGCATGTGCATTGGGAACCTTGGGTGAACTAACATGCATACGCTTGGAGTGTTTTCAATATCTCCCACTCTATCATTTGTGTTTGGTGAAGTTGTCATCCCATAACTAAAGGTGCCGTGACGGAACCTAGGGCATCATGTGCGCTGCAGCCACATTATTGCCACTAGGGGCGCACTAGGTATCTTGGTTCTGACAATGCGACTAGCCACGCACACCCCTTCTCAACCTGTGATTGTCTTCTCAATCGCTAACTCGTTTTGTGGGTAACCGAGTCATGCTAACATGCATCATAAGCACCAAACTACCTGAGCATATGCATCGTGTCTTCATAAACATGTGCATCACACTACTTTTTGAAAAGCATTGCACCGTAGTGGCACGGCAATGCCACCTAAGGTTGCAACCTAAATAACATGTGAGCAAGATCGTTCGAAAGATCCTATATCAATTTATGTTTCCATACTTTCCGCTTGCATCCGCAAGTAAACTCTGTGCAAGCTTTCCATTATTTGTCGCCTTTGATTACTCTTATGGGCTAATCTTGAACCGATGGTGGTTATGCTCTTGCCCCATAATCCCATCGTGATGCTCCCTCAGAGTAATTCCAGAAAATCCGAGAGGACCACTCCTCTATTTCTCTATCTTGTCCTTGGAATTTCGAATCTCGGGACGAGATTCTTCTTAAGGGGGGTAGGCTGTGACGCCCCAGGTTTTTAATTACCGTCATTAACGCTAATGACCGGATCAGCCGAGTCAAACACCGGTCAAACCTAGGTCAACTCCGGGTCATCACCCCGAAAACCTCGCCAATGAACCCTAATGAACTCCCCCGACCAAGTCTACACACACCCGTAATGGACCCTTGGCCAAAGGCACGGTCAAACCCCGCTTGCACGGTGACGTCGGCGAATGTCGTCCGGAACTTTTGCCGCGTTCTCCAAATTTCACCTAAACACTTCAAAATCTACCTTTATGGATGTTGTCCATCTTGTTGAGGGACACAACTTTCGTGTAGATTGGCATTTCAAATTTTGGTTGGAAATTAGCAAAAAACTCGATCGACGGCGTACCTCCTATTTTCCGAACACAGCCGGCATTCAATGTTGGCACGACGTTCTCGCAAAATCCGTCGAGAAAAACACTAGACGGCCTTTACAAAAGTTGTAGAGGTTAGTTAGATCTACAACTTTCCTATTCACCACTTTGTGCACTTCTATTCAACTTTTTGGAGAAAACGCAGTCAAAGTCGCGTTGACCTAGCCCGAAAACCGGGCGGCCGCGCTCCGCAGCGCCGCCGCGCGCCGGCACCCCCCCGCCGGCGAGGTCCGCGCCGCGCGCCGTGCTCCGGCTAGCCGCGCCCGCCTCGGCATGCGTGCGGCTCGTTCCCCACCGCCTCGAGGTCGGGGCCATGGTCCCCTTCGCGCCTACCGTCCTTGGAACGCGAGCCGTCTTTACCGCGCCGTACGGTGAGCTGTGCATTGTCCGGCGGTCCGTCGTCCGCTCCCCCTGCCGGCGCGCGCCGCGCGTCCGTGCGCGCACTCCTAGGCAGCCGGCCCACACCGGAGCGCTCCCGAAGCCGTGCTCCCGCTGCCGCGCCCGCCAATAAAGGCCACGCACATACCGGCCGTGCCGGTGCCTCGCACGCCGGCGTCCCCGCCGTTCCCCGAGCACCACCCCCCCTCCTCTAGCGCGTTTGGCCGCGGTCCGGCGCCTCCCTAGCGGTCCCTCACGGCTCCCCAACCTCCCCAGCACCACCGCACCCGTCTTACGGGCCGGAGCATCGCCGGACCGAGCCGCACCGCGGCCGGCCGCCCGGGCGCCGCCGGCCGGCCTTGCACCGCGATTTCCCACCCATCTACGGCCACAAACCGGTCTATGGTGAACCCCTCAACCTTCCCCATCCACCCCCCGGCCAAATCCGCCACCGGAGTGGCTCAATTCCGGCGAGCCGCGCCGGCCGGTCCGCCAGGGACCACATTGCGAAACCGGGAGTTCTTTTCGAGGGCCTCCCCGCAATTGGTAACTCAAATAGTAAAAGTGTTTTGGCTGCTTCTTGTAAATTGTGTAGAAAATCACAGAAAATTCAGAAAAATGTGAAACCAATTTTGTTGGATTCGTGGTGATTTATTCTACAACTGTTGTTAGTCTGGCCTGAGCTAATTCCTTTTAGTTTTTGCATGAAAAATACAAATGTGAAAACCCTAGATCTGCAATATCTCAAAAACTATAAATCCTCTGTAGCTAATTTTTGGATATGTTGTGTGTTAGGTCATGTCTAGCTCCTGAGCCAAAAATTGCACAAAGTTATGATGTAAATATTTTTATAAAAATGTTTTTCTATTTCAGGCAGATCTGCATAAGTGATTTTTCTTGTTAAATATATTTATGTTTTGACCCCAACTTGTGCACACTGTCGTTTAGAATCAAAATGCACATCTTGTGAATTAATCATGATTTTTGGATTAGCAGAAATAATTATTCTTGATTTATGCATGTTTTCATTTGCAAATTAATAAACCAAGTTCAGTAGAGATTCCATGTGAACATGCTGGCTTTTTAGACTTTTTTAGGACCAGAGAGCATGCACAAGAAAGTTTGGATCATTTTTATGCTTATTTATTTTTATATGCATTTAAAATGGAATCACTAGATAGCCTTTGTCATTTTCAAAAATATTTATTTCCCTAGCATCCAACACTTGCATGTGGGTCCAATGGACCAGTATAGGTGCTAGTAGGCTTAAGAAACACTTCTTTAATTTTTGGTAATTTAATTGCTTAATAAAAAGCCTAAAACCCTTTTTAATATTAAAGGGAAATTAATTAAAGAAAAACCCTTATTTAATTCTTTTTCCTTTTTGAAAAGTATTATGTAATACAATTAAAAGATAATTAATTATCATCACTAATAAGAAATTAATTCTTAAATAAAAAGATTAGTTACACTTTATTGGAGAAGATAAAAAGGAAAGGAAGCTTTCACATAAAATGATAAGTATAATAAGAACCTTTATTCAAATGTTTAATAAAGAATTGCATATTGTTCCTTTTTGGAAGAGTATGCTAAATGTATTCTTATCTAGGTGAATGTGTCCAACTAATGCACCATATGGTCGTAATTTATTGTTTGTGATTACTTAAATTAAAATCGTCAATTAAATCTTGCACTTGCATCCTCGTGTAGATCTCCCGAACGGTAGCCGTACGCGTGTGCCGGTCGGAGGAGACGAAGGAGCCGACGGAGACGTGCACCACGTCGTTGTAGCGCAAGACCCGGACCAAGTCCGGAAGGGCCCAAGGCCGGCCTTGCCATCGGAGGCAAGCCCCGATCATTAACCCGTCTTTTAAAATTATGCAAATTATGTTTGCTACGATTATGCATTTACGTTTCGGGAGTTGAATTGAAACCCTAGATGCATGATCCCTAGGTACCTATGCTCTATCACTAGTATGCTAGGTCGATAGCTTTGCTATGCTATAGGACCGATAGAAGTCGAGTGATGTTCGTCACTCGCGAGATTAGGTTCCTAGATAGGAATCTTAAGATATCCTTAAATGGATTGCTCATGTGGTAAGAGCATGGGATTTGGGCTCCGGTCCGGTGGCTTTCGTGGGCTAAGCTTTTGAACGTACTAAACGTATGCGGGTATGGGACCGGTAAGCCTAGTACCCGATTGACGCGGTAAGGGAACCTTTCCCTACTACACCGGGGCACTTGTGTCCCCCCCCGCTTGCAACAAAGGTGGTACCCGCGTGAGTCCGGACGTTCGTGTGGGAGCTATCCGAAAAACCTTGTACCAAGGAATGTAGGTTCCGCTCCCGAGCCGAAGATCGATGGGAATGGCCTCGGGAAAGTTGTCCTTGCGGGGGCAGCCCTACCGTGTGTTTGGGTTTACCTTGCAAGGTTTAAATCAATCGATTGTCGGCCTCTCACCGTTATCCGAGACTCGCTTAATCAATCGGCCATGATATCCCATAATGATGGAACTCGAGGAATATGGTTGGATGAATTAATTGCTTGCCCAATTCTTGATTGAATTAGTTGGCACACTTAGAAATGGTAATCAACTAGAACTTGTGCTAAAAGATTGAAAGTAAGGATCTACTCTTAGCAGCTGTTGAGCAAAAGAAACTCCACCGGCCAAAAGCCTTTCATGTCTAGAGTTTGGTGATGTAGTTATCACCCGACGGTTAAGTCTTGCTGAGTATTAGTATACTCAGCCTTGCTTTAAAATTGTTGTTGCGGTGTGATTGACCGGATGGGTGACGACAAGTGATGACATCACGGATGGCCTCTTGTGATGTCTACCGTTGCGCTAGTTTATTTTATTTCCGCCGTATTTTCAAACTCGAACCTTTACTCCATGTCATGAACAATGGTTTGTAATAAAATGTTTAATTCATGTTGTACTCCGGACTCGCCTTCGCGTGAGTTTAATGCATGTGTCGATCCTCTATTCGATGCCCAAGTGATTTACGGGCGTTAACCCGCAACCAACGACAGGATGATACTTTACTATTGCTTAATGACCAAAGTGGATCGGTCTTAGGCGATAGTACGGTATTTTCCGGGCGGGTTGTCACGGTCGGTGACGACGGAGATCAAGTACTCCCGGAAGTAGTGTCGTAGCTTCCGCGAGGTGATGAGCACCGCGTACGTGCTTCCGTACCGGGCCGGTAGCGTGCCTTGGATTCCGATAGGACCTTGCCGACGAAGTAGACCGGGCGCCGGACCGGATAGGCGTGGCCGTCTTCCCCGCCGCTCGACGATGATGGCGATGATCGACCACGTGAGTAGTCGCGGCGAGGTAGAGCGATGAGTCGCTCACCTTTGCGAGGAGCCGTGAGGACTGGTGGCTTCGATAGGAAGTCCTTGAGCTGGGCAAGGGCTTGGTTCGCCTCTGGAGTCCACACGAACTTCTCTTGGTGTTTGAGTAGTTTGAAGAAGGGGAGCCCCCGTTCTCCAAGCTTCGAGATGAATCTGTTCAGAGCCGCCATGCATCCGGTTAACTTCTGCACGTCTTTGATGCACGTGGGAGCCTTCATGCTGGTGATGGCGGAGATCTTCTCGGGATTGGCTTCGATGCCACGGTGGCTGATGATGAAGCCGAGTAGTTTGCCCGATGGTACGCCGAAGACGCACTTGTTCGGGTTGAGCTTCCAGCGGTACTCGCACAGAGATGCGAAAGTCTCTTCAAGATCGGCGATGAGCGTGGTGGAGTTTTTGGTCTTGATGACCACGTCATCCACGTAAGCTTCGACGTTCTTGTTGAGTTGCTTCTTGAAGCAGACCTGGATGTCTTGTTGGTAGGTGGCGCCGGCGTTCTTCAACCCGAAGGACATGGTCGTGTAACAGTACGCGCCAAACGGGGTGATGAACGCGGTCTTCTCTCGGTCTTCTTCCTTGATTGCGATCCGGTGGTACCGGAGTAGCGATCGAGGAAGCGAGAGAAGGTCGCGACCGCCGGTGGAGTCAATGACTTGGTCAATCCGTGGCAACCCGAAGGGGTCCTTGGGGCGTGCTTGTTGAGGTCGGTGTAGTCGACGCACATCCTCCACTCGTTCGAGTTCTTCTTGCGGACGAGGACGGGATTGGCGAGCCACTCAGGATGGAAGACTTCTCCGATGAAGCCGGCCGTGAGTAGTTTGGCGAGTTCCTTCTTGATGGCGCCCCATCCGTCGTCGGCGAAGCAGCGAAGGTGCTGTCGCTTCGGGGTAGCTTTAGGATCGACGTTGAGTGAGTGCTCAATCAACTCCCTGGGCACCCCTGGCATGTCCGCTGGTTTCCTATTTGGGGTCGAGACTCGCCCCGATGGTGGTGGTCTTGCTGCTGTCGCCTGTCCCAAGGTCAATTGTCTTGACCAGAACCTCCTCAGCTGGCTGAGGCTTGTTGGCTTTGTCCGACTTCTCTGGGATGTCGAGTTCACTTGGGGCAAGCTTCTTCGACGCAGCGTAGATCTCCATCATTGCGTTGGGTACTTGATTCACGGAGGCGATCTCCACGGCTTCTGTGTCACAGTCGTGCGATATCTTCAAGTCCCCTTGCAGCGAGAGTACACCTGCTGGACTTGGCATCTTGAGTACCAAGTAGGTGTAGTGGGGTACCGCCATGAACTTGGCGATAGCTGGTCAGCCGAGGATGGCATGGTAGGAAGTCTCGAAGTCCACGACTTCGAACTTGATGTACTCGGTACTGTAGCTGTCCCGTGATTCCCCGAAGGTAACTGGCAGAACCACTGAGCCCAGTGGGATAGCCGCGTTCCCGGGGACGATGCCGTAGAAGGGCAAGGTGCTCTTGGTGAGCATGTGGGGGATGTCGAGCTTCATCTTCTTCAAGGTCTTGGTGAAAAGGACGTTGAGCCCGCTTCCACCGTCGATGAGGACCTTGTTGAGCTTGGAGTCGGCGACCACTGGCTTCAGGACGAGTGGGAACTGCCCTGGTTCGGAGAAGCTTGTCCATTGATCCGCGCGGGAGAAGGTAATGGGTACCTCCGACCATCTTAGAGGGGTCGGGACCGCTGGTTCAATGCTCATGACTTCTCGACGGCTAGCTTTCTGGACCCGTCTGCTGGGTAGTCCGCCGAAGAGGACGTTCACCGTCTTGTCGGGTTCCTGGAAGTCGCCGTTGCCTTCGCTGGTCTTCTTCTTGCCTTTCTTGTCATGAGGGTGCCGTGGCTCTGGAGTATCCTTGAGTGCTCACCGGAGTTGGTAGCACTACTCGGTGGTGTGGTTGCCGTCCAGATGCCACGGGCACTTCTCTTTCAGCAAGTCTTTGAAGCCGCCGGAGGTCTTCTTCGAGTTCTCCTTCGCAGGGCACTGGATAGCCGCGACAGTGTTGTCTGGCTTGCGCTTGCGATTGAGACCCAAGTAGTTGTTGTTGTTGCGACCGCCTTGGTTCCCGTTGTTGCTGCTGCCGCCGCCCGTGTTCTGTTTGCTCTTACCACGGATGGCGTCGTACTTGGCGTTAGCCTTGTCTTCTTCATCAGCCCAGGAGGTGATCATGTCCTTGAGGTGGGTGATGGAGCTTGGGCGGCGACGGCCGAAGTCTTCGAAGGTGTGACAGTGGTAGAGACCGTCTTGGAAGAGGTCAATGACTTCTTTGTCAGAGACATCGACTACTGTGGCGCGTTTGTCGAAGAAGCGCCACATGTACTTGCGAAGGGTCTCGCCTTGTTCCTGCTTCACCATGGCCAGGTCCATGCGAGTACCCGAGCGGCCCATAGCGCCCGCGAAGTTGCCTGGTGAACCGCTCCTTCGCTCCGGTCCCACTTGTCTATCAAGTACTTCTCGAGTGACTCGAGCCATGTGAGCGGGGCTTGGTCCAGACACAAGGGGAAGTAGAGGCACTTGGTGTCGTTGTTGCCACCAGCGTTCACGATGGAGAGGGCGTAGCACCTGAGCCACTGGATGGGGTCTTGCTTCGCGTCGTACTTAGTGATTCCCAGAGGTTTGAATTTGTCCGGGAGGAGTAAGTTGCGAAGCTGAGGAGAGAAGGCGGGGAAGTCGTCGTTGTCGCCTACGGTGGCGGACTTCTTCCGTCGCAGTTCCTCAATTTTTTGACGAGCGTCGAAGCCGCCATGTGAGGCTCCGAAGACGTGGCTGTTCGCGTGGCCTCGGCCGCCGCGATCGCCTCTGCCACCGGCCCTCCTGTTAGCCCCATGGTTGGAGCTTCCGCCGCCACTACCTCTGCCGCCAGGGTCGCGGTGAGGGATGATCTCGCGATCACCGCCTGCGGCGCCGTCGCTGTTGCCACCTTGAGAGGGTCCGCCGGCCGTTGCCCGAGTGCGATTGGGGTTAGCTGGTAACTCCGCTCGAGTACGGTTACGTCTGAGGTCTGCACTACGGCTTGTGGCTTCGTTGTCGCGGTTCCTGACGGGGGGGGTGCCCGGGTGACCCCGTTGTCATTTCGCATGAAGTAGGCATCCTCTGCGAGCTTGGCGATGACTTTTCCTGTGCGCATCCCCTGAGCTTGGCGTGCTATCGCTATGATAGACATGAAGCATTGCTCTGGGGTAGTGTGCACCCGACTCTCGACTTGGTCGAGAGCCTCTGCGAGGTTCCGGATGGGTAGGTTGTCTCGGAGACATCGACGTCGTTCGTTCCGCTTTCTGTTGCATTCACGTCAGGCGTCCTTGTTGGCGTCGGTCTCATCCGCGGGTGCGTTGGCAGACAGCTCGTCTGCGGAGATGTCTTCGAGGTATCAGTCTACAGCTGTCCCTGAGGGTCCTGGCGTGTCACCGGCAACCATGAAGACTTGGCGATCGGGGTTGCCAAGACTGGAGTCAGAGCTCGCCACCTCTGTTGGGGTGTACTCCTCAGCTCGAGCGAGTGGTGTTCCCTCCTGGAAGGGAAGTGAGTCGAGGTAGGCGACGTAGCGTGAGTTCCCGTCTGTCAGGTCTGCGGGTTTGCGGTCTGGCCAGTAGACGAATCTCCCGGTGGGTGTAGATGTTATAACAAGGCCAGAAGCCGGCCCTGACAGAGGTTGCTCTGTAGTGTTGTCCTCGGACTCGGGCTCCTCAGGGCCCGACCCGAAGTCGAACTCGTATGCAGAGTCCGAGTAGAAGCCGAAGAGGGGGTTGGAGTTCGAAGCGTAGCCGGGGGCGGTGTTGGAGTCCGAGTCGTACTCGGGTAGGATCTCCTTGCCGGCCCGGCGGGTAGTGGGAGCCTTCGTGTGGGCCCTGCTGACGTTGCGGGGGCCACGTGTGAAGCGCTCGCGGGGTGGGGAGTCCACATGCGATGGCTGAGTAGCCGGCTCGCATACGATAGCCCACGGGGACGTCGAGTTCGAGTTGGAGGCGGATCCAAGCTCGAAGTCGGCGTGTTGGTCGAAGAGCGAAATTTCGCCGAATTTGCCGGCGAGTTCTGATGAGGACATCACTCCCATGGATACAAACAATACTCCTCTAGTTGATGTTCAAGGTGACATCACTCCCATGGATACAAACAATACTCCTCTAGTTGATGTTCAAGGTCCCATTACTCGCTCACGCGCAAGACAATTGAATTTACAGGTGAGCTCGTTCCTATGTATGTATTCTTGTGCATTTGAGAATAGTGTGCTACCTAATGATTTAATTGTACTTAGGAATGAAGGAGGGGACCAGCATGGACATGAGGAAGGACTTGGAGGCGTGGAAGACCAGCAAGGACGTCCGGATCAAGGTGGAGGCCTAAACCAATTCGACTTCGTTTCAGTTTCGGACTCCAGGAACAGCCCATCGTAAAACGGACGCCCAGGTCGCATACGGAGTTGGATTTGGACGTTCTATATACGGTTGGAAGCAGAATTTCATAGAGCTTACAATGGCACCAGTCTCATACCAAAATTCGTCCTGAGTCAACGGGAATCGTCGAAACAAGTTGACGTCCAAAATCTGCCTCGGTGCTGCGACACCATATTTTGGCCTTTGGGCCGTGTATCTTTGTTGAGCCCATTAGGGGTGCGTCCAGAGAGGGGGTCACGCCCCTAACCTCTATTTATTCGTAGCCGCCACCCTCATTAGGGTTTCGGGTTTTGCTTAAGTCATTCTGTCAAGAACAGTTCGCCGCTCGATCGGTTTGTGAGACCCCAACTTGTGAGCTTAATCATTCATCTGCAATTTTCCAGATTGTGTTTCTTTCTTGTTCTTGCTTGTGTCTTTCGATTCTCGGCAAGGATTAGCCCTCGTGGCGAGGTCAATCGTGCGGTGCATGGTTGATAACCGCAGGAGAAATGGTGCCGCGATTGCGGGGTTCTAGTCGTGTTGATTGGAAGCCGGATCGTTTGTGTGACATCTCCACCAAATCGATAGCTATCTCCACCTCGACGGAAGATCGGGAACCCACGTCCCCATTAAGTGGTAATCGAGAGACTCGGTATCACCGTCGGGCTTACCCTAGTTTTGAGTGTTTTCGCCTTCGTCCCATAGTCCACAAAAAGTTTAAAAAAATTTTCCGCCGTCCTACAACCCTAGTTTTGAGCCTCGCAATTTCGTTTTACGATTGCTTTGTTGAGTTTGTGTCCGTGTTCGAATCTTGTTGCTGGTTTAGGTCGTGTTCATCATCGTAGTTCAACCGCGCCGTCGCCGTTTTGTTCCGCCGCTAGCCCATCCACTTTTTCCGGATTACAAGTCGAGCCACCACATCACTCGACTTGCCCTCGCTAGCCGCCTTGTGTGAATTCTCGCCACGCCGGCCATAGATAGGTTGCAGACCGCCTTTGAGCCCCTCCTTGATTCATAATCTTGCAATACCTACGGCTTATACCAGGGAGGATTGTGCCGCTGCGTTCCATAGCCACCGCTGTGTTTCCTGTCGATTTGTGCCTTTTGGAAAACATAGGTTGAGTGACCTTCCATAAAACATGCATAACTTTTCGCTCGGTGCTCTGTTTTGGCTCAAATTTTTACAGGAGCGATAGAAGGTAACTATGATGAAGCGACCACCAGAGATTTACGACTTCGTCGCCGCCTTCGTCAGAACACAGAAGGTATGCCACACCGCCAACAGCAAGGTAATAACAATCGTGCTCCCGACGACCCTTATGCTAAGGTTAAATTCACTATACCATCTTTTTCGGGTCATTATGATGCTGAGGGATATCTTGATTGGGAGATGACGATAGAACAGAAATTTGCTGCCCACCTTGTACCTGAACACCATCAAGTTAGACAAGCCACTAGTGAATTTAAAGATTTTGCTATTGTTTGGTGGACTGGTCTAGTTGGGGATGGTAGAGCACCTACTACTTGGGAAGATCTTAAGGTAGCTATGTGCGATAGATTTGTTCCCCCATCTTATCGTAGAGAATTGCATAAGAAACTGATGCGTTTAGAGCAAGGGGATAAATCTGTTCAAGATTATTATGCTGAGCTTCAGAAGGGATTGCAACGTTGTGGGATAGTAGAGGGACGAAGGATGCTCTTTGCCGTTTTTATTCCGGTTTGCGGCGTGATATTCGGGACATTGTGGATTACAAAGAATTTAACACCTGTCAACAAGTTGTTCCGGTTGCTATGCTTGCGGAGAAGGAATTGCGGGGACGACACCACCGCCCCGGACTACGTTTGGTGCATCTTCTACATCGCGGACGCACCCACCGGCGTCCACGCGACCTCCCTCGACACCCGCCGCACATATTGGTAAACTTCCTTTGCGGTACCCACCAAGAAACCTGATTCACGAGCACCTGCAGCACCATCCAGTGGTCGTTCTTCAGACATTGTTTGCACCGTTGTCATGGGATTGGTCACATAAAGAAGGATTGTCCGAGTCAGCGCACATACATTGCTACAGATGATGGCTACATTACTGCTTCCGACGATGAGGCTGACGATGATGACTCCGGTGATGTTGCTGCTGATGATGATGCTATGCTCGGTGCTGATGCTACGGCGAACCTTCGAAGTGTCATGGTGTAGCGTGTGCTTAGTTCTCAGCAAGCGTCTTCAGAAAATCAGCAGCGCCATAATTTGTTCCAGACTTTCTTTGCCATTGAGAATCGGCGTGCACGTGTTATTATTGATGGAGGAAGCTGTAATAATTTGGTGAGTTCAGATTTGGTCAAGAAGCTTGGCTTGACCACACGTCCATGACCACGTCCATACCACATTTAGTGGTTCAATGGTTCGGGCAAGGTTAAGGTAACACACATGGTAAGAGTGCATTTTTCCATTGGTATGTATTCTGATTATGCGGATTGTGATGTCGTACCTATGGAAGCTTGTTCTCTTTTGTTGGGTAGACCTTGGGAATATGATACTGATGCACGTCACCATGGTAGGAGTAATAAATACACTTTTAGACATAAAGATAAAAACATTACCTTACTACCTTTGACTCCTGCTGAAATTATACAAGCCGATAAAGATAGAGCTGCAAGTACCACTAATGAGACAAAAATTCAGCAAGAAATTAAATTGAATGCTCCTGTTATGCTTGCTACTAAATCTGATCTTTTTACTACTGATGCTTGCTGCTATGCCTTGATTTGCAAAGATGCTTTCTTTTCTATTGATGATATTCCTAGCACTTTGCACCGTGTGCCGTGACTAACCTTTTGCGGAGTTCGCAGATGTTTTTCCCTCCGAGATACCTCCGGACTTCCTCCCATTCGTGGGATTGAGCACCGATTGATTTGATTCTGGAGCGAGCTTGCCCAACCGTGCCGCATATAGAGCAAATCCCGAGGAGACTAAGGAGATTCGGCGCCAAGTCCAAGACCTTTTGGACCGCGGGTACGTACGTGAGAGCCTTAGTCCTTGTTCTCGTTCTGTCATTTTGGTTCCAAAGAAAGATGGCAGTTGGCGCATGTGTGTAGATTGTAGAGCCATTAACAACATCACTATCCGGTACCGTCATCCTATTCCTCGATTAGATGATATGCTTGATGAGTTAAGTGGTTCTAAAATATTTTCTAAGGTTGATTTGCGTAGTGGGTACCACCAAATTAGAATGAAATTAGGCGATGAATGGAAAACTGCTTTTAAAACCAAGTTCGGCTTGTATGAATGGTTAGTGATGCCTTTTGGATTAACTAATGCACCTAGTACTTTTATGCGTTTGATGAACGAGGTTTTGCGCCCATTTATTGGCAAATTTGTGGTGGTTTATTTTGATGATATCTTGATCTACAGCACTTGTTTATCTGAACATCTTGACCATCTACGTGCTGTTTTTGATGCTTTGCGAGCCGCGCGCTTATTTGCTAACCTCGAGAAGTGCACCTTTTGCACCGAACGAGTATCGTTTCTTGGCTATGTTGTGACTCCACAGGGTATTGAGGTTGATGAGGCCAAGGTGCATGCTATTCGAGTTGGCCAACACCATCGACGGTGACACAAGTGCGGAGTTTTCTTGGACTTGCAAGATTTTATCGCCGTTTCGTGAAGGATTTCAAGCACCATCGCTGTCCCATTACATGAGCTGACCAAGAAGGGTGTTTCTTTTACTTGGGGGCGAGTCACAAGAGGATTCTTTTGCTCTTTTGAAAGAGAAGCTTACTCACGCACCACTACTCCAACTTCACGACTTTGGTAAGACTTTTGAACTCGAATGTGATGCAAGTGGAGTTGGCATTGGTCTTTGTTTTGATGCAAGGAGGTAAACCCGTTGCATATTTTAGTGAGAAATTGCATGGTCCTGTTCTTAATTATTCCACGTACGATAAATAATTATATGCTCTCATACGATCTTTGCAAACGTGGAAACACTATTTGTGGTCTAAGGAATTTGTTATTCACTCGATCATGAGTCACTTAAGCATCTTCGTAGCCAAACAAATCCGAACCGTCGACATGCTAAGTGGGTAGAATTTCTTGAAACTTTCCCTTACATCATTAAACATAAAAAGGGGAATGATAATGTGATTTCCGATGCTTTGTCTAGACGATATGCTATGTTGTCTCAACTTGATTGTCGTATTTTTGGGCTTGAAACAATTAAGGGACAATATGCTTTAGATGATGATTTTCAAGAGGTTATTTTAAATTGTAAAGAGGACCGTACATGGAATAAATTTGTGCTAAATGATGGATACTTGTTTAGAGCTAACCGCCTATGCATTCCAGTTGGTTCGGTTCGTCTCTTGTTGTTGCAGGAAGCACATGGTGGTGGTTTGATGGGCCATTTCGGTGCCAAGAAGATGGAGGTTGTGCTTGTCCACACACTTCTTTTGGCCTCGAATGCGCCGTGATGTTGAGCGCTTTGTTGCAAGATGCACGACGTGTCAAAAAGCTAAGTCACGATTGAACCAACATGGTTTATACATGCCTCTTCCTATTCCTTCTGTTCCGTGGGCGGATATTTCTATGGATTTTGTTTTGGGATTGCCTAGGACAAAGAGGGGGAGCGATAGTGTTTTTGTGGTGGTTGATCGTTTTTCTAAGATGGCACATTTTATTCCTTGTCACAAAACGGATGATGCCGTTCATATTGCTAACCTCTTTTTCAAAGAGATTGTTCGTTTGCATGGTATGCCTTCTACTATTGTTTCAGATCGTGATGTGAAATTCTTGAGTCATTTTTGGCGTACTCTATGGAACAAATTGGGGACAAAATTGCTATTTTCTACTACTTGTCATCCCCAAACCGATGGACAAACGAGAGGTTGCGAATAGAACATTGTCTACAATGCTGCGAGCAATATTGAAGAAAAACTTGAAGATGTGGGAAGAGTGTTTGCCGCATGTGGAGTTTGCATATAATCGGGCGGAACACTCCACCACCAAGGTAAGTCCTTTTCAGGTAGTGTATGGCTTTAACCCCCGTGCTCCCATTGATCTTTTGCCTCTCCCTACTACTGAGCTAGTGCATAGTGATGCTAAGGAGCGTGCTGAATTTATTTTGAAACTTCATGCTTCAACTAAAGAAAACATTGAAAAGATGACCGAAAAATATAGAATTGCTGGTAGTCAAGGTAGAAAACAAGTTAAGCTTGAGGCAGGTGATTTAGTGTGGTTGCACTTGAGGAAGGATAGATTTCCGCAGTTGAGAAAGTCTAAATTGATGCCACGTGCTGCTGGTCCATATAAGATTTTGGAGAAAATAAATGATAATGCATATAAACTTGAGTTGCCTCCCGAATTCCGGGTTAGTCCTACCTTTAACATTGCAGATTTGAAACCGTATTTGGGAGAAGAAGAAGAGCTTGAGTCGGGGACGACTCCACTTCAAGAGGGGGGGGGATGATGAGGACATCACTCCCATGGATACAAACAATACTCCTCTAGTTGATGTTCAAGGTGACATCACTCCCATGGATACAAACAATACTCCTCTAGTTGATGTTCAAGGTCCCATTACTCGCTCACGCGCAAGACAATTGAATTTACAGGTGAGCTCGTTCCTATGTATGTATTCTTGTGCATTTGAGAATAGTGTGCTACCTAATGATTTAATTGTACTTAGGAATGAAGGAGGGGACCAGCATGGACATGAGGAAGGACTTGGAGGCGTGGAAGACCAGCAAGGACGTCCGGATCAAGGTGGAGACAGCCCGTCGTAAAACGGACGCCCAGGTCGCATACGGAGTTGGATTTGGACGTTCTATATATGGTTGGAAGCAGAATTTCATAGAGCTTCCAATGGCACCAGTGTCATACCAAAATTCGTCCTGAGTCAACGGGAATCGTCGAAACAAGTTGACGTCCAAAATCTGCCTCGGTGCTTTGCGACACCATATTTTGGCCTTTGGGCCGTGTATCTTTGTTGAGCCCATTAGGGGTGCGTTGTTGGGGGGATTCGGAATCAAGCCTTTAGTATACCTATAAATAAAAAGTGGTTATGCGAAAGGTCCGACGGCGAAACCCCGGGAGCCGCGGATTCCTTCCTCATCATTCGGATTTTACATTTCGGCCAATACCCTTCGTCGCCGGCGAAGCGACCAAATGAATCCGAAGCATAGCCCGGGGTGTCGAGTCTCGGTCAAGCATAGCAACTTATTCCGCGACGAAACCTGCGGGGCGAATATTATTCACCCGGGGAGTCTCGGTGCGGGATTCGCTCGGGGGTTTCGTCTTTCCTAACGCTTAACGAGTTCAAACTTGAGTGTGGTTTTTGTTTCGAGTGATGAAGAGCGCTAGGCGAAAGGGGGGATCTCCAAAGGCTCGAGGGTTTTCACCCCCGACGGGCGCACGTGATGAGAGCCGGAAAGGCGCCGCGATATGCGGCGTGACATCATGAAGCGCCGATTACGTGGAGACCTAATTGGAGATTACCCGAAGATAGCCTAGCACATTCGTTTTGATTCGTTTTACACAAGGGTGTTCTCGGAATGTAAAAAGTCCGCCCGCCTCCCTATAAAAGGAGACGGACCGGCACTTGTAAAGGGGATCGACTTTTGAGAAATCTCTTGTGGAGAAAGAAGCTTTTGTCTGTCCTTTGTTTAGCATTTTGGTTTTGGTTCTCGAGCTTTTGTCTTCTCTTTATTGTTCGTGTGCGAAAGCCGCGGCTTTCACCACAACATGCGTCCCGAGAGAGGGGTCACGCCCCTAACCTCTATTTATTCATAGCCGCCACCCTCATTAGGGTTTCGGGTTTTGCTTAAGTCATTCGTCAAGAACGAGTTCGGCTTGCTCGATCGGTTTGTGAGACCCCAACTTGTGAGCTTAATCATTCATCTGCAATTTTCCAGATTGTGTTTCTTTCTTGTTCTTGCTTGTGTCTTTTGATTCTCAGGCAAGGATTATCCCTCGTGGCGAGGTCAATCGTGCAGTGCATGGTTGATAACCAGAGGAGAAATGGTGTTGCGATTGCGGGGTTCTAGTCGTGTTGATTGGAAGCCGGATCGTTTGTGTGACATCTCCACCAAATCGATAGCTATCTCCACCTGACAGAAGATCGGGAACCCACGTCCCCATTAAGTTTGCCTGTGACTACTTCGGAAAGTGTCACGAGGCCAGTCTCCGGGTTGGGCGGCATGGTGAGGCGGCGTTGGAAGGATCCGGCGCTGTCAACAGTGCAGACCCAGGAGCCGAAGACGAAGGTGTCACCGCGCTTGAAGGCGACGGTTGGCTTGATGTAGATGGAAGCCGTCGAGTTCGCCATGTGATCTCCGACAAGATCCCCTACCTGGCGTGCCAGCTGTCGGTGTTTTAGACCGGCAACCTACTAAGGGGAGATCGGTAACTCGAAGGAAGAGACACGTGGCACACAATTTAGACAGGTTCGGGTCGTGAGGTGCGTAATACCCTACGTCCTGTATGCTGCGTGGCTCTGGATTGATTGGGTGCGATTACAAGATGATGCAATCTGATGCGTATGAGAGAGGAGGGGTCCCTGCCTCGCCTTATATAGCCCGAGAGGCAGGGTTACAAGTCGGTTCAGGGAGAGAGTACTAGTCGAGTACGTCTATGAGTCCTCTATACAGTGTGGGACATGTACAGCTTCCTATCTGAGTACTTCTCCTCCATAGTCCTTGTGATTCACGCCAGCAGGTGCCGTGCAGCGCAAGTCGGGTAGTCCGAGGGGCCCACCGAGTAGTCGGTCCTGGTACCCACCGAGGTAGTGGGCCCAGGGAGGTCCATACGACAAGCCCACAGCTCTTCCAACTCTTGTTGAGAGGAGTTGTAGGCCGCCTGCACAGCCTCGGCCTGAGTGGTCGCGTGTCCCAAGGCAGTCCGCAGCCCTGATAGCCATGGACAAGAAAAACAAAGTCGGCAAAACGAGAAACAAACAGTGACTCACATTCAACCTGCGTTTTCTCCCCCTCGAGGGATTTACACACCTCCTCGGCCTGACGCTGCAGGTCAAGGACCATGGCCTCCTGCTCTTCGAGGGACTGGCATAGATCTTCGTGCGAAATGCTGGTCTGGACCAGTTCCCCGTTGAGCCTCGACACCTCGTCCTCCCGCTGCTTGAGGGTGACCTGCGCCCCCTCGAGCGCGGTGCGCTCCTGCTGGAGCTGACCCAACACCTCCTCCCGCGCCAGGCGCTCTCGCTCGAGCGCGGCCCGGGCCTCGGTGAGAGCAGCCTGCTCTTGCTGGAGCCGGGTCTCTGCTTGCTGACGCGCCGCCCCTTCCTGACGAAGCTGCTCCTCCACCGCGGCGAGCGCGGCGGCCTTGCTCGCCTCGCCGGGGGTCGTCCTCAACCCCTCTGCCTCCTTGGCCTTTTCCTCGGCCTGGCTCTGCCACGCCCGCGCCCCCTCGAGGGCCGCGCGGTCTGTTGGAGCCGGGTGTGAGCGGTGGCGACCTCGGCCTCCCACACCGTCGCGACGGAGCGCGCCCCCCGCCGGTCCTCGCGAGCCTCGCGCGGCGCGTCGTCTCACTCCACCAGCGCCGCCCTCACCATCTCAATCGGGGAGGCGTCCCCCGCGGCTTGGGCATCTTGCTCCGGAGGCAGGTCCAGCAGGGCCTCAGCCCTGTACGCTAGCCACCGGTCTGGCGACCTTAGGGCCTCGACGAGGGTGTCAAGAGCCTCGTACTGCCCCCGGTACCAGTGAAGGTCGGCGTCGAGGTGGCCGAGGGTGTTGTATCTCTCCCGGGCCCGGCGCTTCAGATCCTACCGCCAACGAGCAAGACGAGAAGAGCAGGAATTAGGAAAAGCGCGAACGCGAAAGAGAGCGGGAGGAGGAGCTGCGAAATCTGACGAAATCCAACTAACCTGGAAGACGCGCCATGCAGGACCGTTGTGGATCCGCAGCGCCCTGTTCAGCGCCCGGTTGAGCGAAGCGTCGTGATCACGGAGCTCCTGCCACAGCCCCTGCTCTGCCTGAGCCTCGATGAAGTGGGCCGGCGGCGCCGACACACTCTCGGTCTTGCCCCGGACGTGTCGCGGGTCCGGCATGCAACGACGAGGCCCCGGCACCATCGGCCGGGCCACCCGGCGCGCGCCGTCGTCGTCCCCTCACCATGAGCGCGCCCATCGAGGCCTCGGGAGCCGACGCGGGCGAGGCTCGCCCACCGATCCCAACCGGGCGGCGGGACGTCGTCATCCGGACCTCCACCACCGCCGCTCGAGGGGCGCCGGTGGCGGCGGGCGCCGGCGGAGTCGACGGCGCGGCCGACCGCCGTGGCGGTGGTTGCCGGCATGACCGTCGCCGCTGCGGCGGCTCCGCGGCCGTCACCGCCTGCCGCGCCTTAGCGGCCGCTCGCGGCGGCTGCGTAGCCACCCCCGCCCCGCCGCGGCTCCGAGGCCGCGGCCGCGCCACGCGAGCCCTCGCTCGCCGCCCGTCGCCGTGCTCCCGCCGCCCGCGACGCCCTCGACGAGCGCCGCCTAGTAGGGACAGCCGCGTCCGACCTCAGCACCTTAGCAGGTGCGAGCGGGGCACGGTGGGCGCCACCCTGCGAGCACGAAGATGAGAAAGTTAAGCTCTCTCCGACCTAAAAGACTCAGCTATGGGGGAGCGGTCGCTTACCTCAGGGTGGAGAATCCCCGCTTCCTCTTCCTCGGGGGCTCGGCGGATGTTGTGGCCGCCGTCGGCGTGGCCACCGCCTATGACAACCCGCCCAGGAAAATACCGTACTATCGCCTAAACCAATCCACTTTGGTCATTAAGCGATAATAAAGTATCATCTTGTCGTTAGTCGCTGGGTTAACGCCCGGTAAATCACTTGAATAGCAACAAGGATCGAAGTATATGCATTAAAACTCACTCGAAGGCGAGTCCAGAGATACATCATCATTAACATCCAAATTTGTACCCCGAGGGGTCTACTTATTACAAACCGAAGTTTTGCCATAACGAAGTAGTTCAGAGTTTTGAAACAGCGGAATTAAACTAACGGGGAGCGGAAACACCATGGGAGGCATCCATGATGCCTTTAGTCGTCGTCCTCCACCCACTCCAGCTCCCAGTCGGGCGGGATCTCTCTGGGCCACACATCATCGAAAGCATTACCTGGATCAACATATTATAGCAAGGCTGAGTATACTAATACTCAGCCAGACTTACCCGTCGGTGATATCTACTTCACCAACTCTAGACATGAAAGGCTTTTTGGCTACTGGGTTGCTTTTGCTGAAAAGTAACAAAGAGTATGTCCTTACTTTCAAGATTTTAGCACAAGTTCTAGTGGGTTTAATCTTTACTAAATTAGCCATCTAGTACAAACAAAGTGGTACAATACAATTAATCAAGCATAATATTCATCAACTTCCATCATTAGGGATCTCATGGCTAGTGGAGTAAGCAGTCTCAGATAACGGTGAGAGGCCGACAATCAATTGATTCAAACCTTGCAAGGTAGACCTAAACACACGGTAGGTTTCCCCCGCAAGGACAACTTCCCAAGCAGTTCCCAAAAATCCTCGGGTCGGGATGAAAGGCCACAGTCTTTGGTGCAGGCTATCCAAAATACCCCACGAAGTACCCGGACTCACCATACACCACCGGTAGCTAGCCGTGAGACAACCCCAAGAGTAGTGACAGTTCCATCCCTAGCCGTCTCATTAAGGTACTAGGCTTACCGATCCCATTCCCGACAAGTGCTTAGTACGTTCAAACACTTAACCCACAATAGCCATTGGCCGGAGCCCGAATCTCATGCTCTTACCACATGAGCAATCCAATTAAGGATATATTGTGATTCCTATCTAGGAACCTATTCTCGCGAGTGAGGTCATCACCCGACTTGTAATGGTCCTATAGCTTAGCAGCTATCGACCTATCATACTAGTAAGGACAAAGGTACCTAGGGATCATGCATCTAGGGTTCCATTCAATTCCTGAACTTAAATGCACAATCATCCATAGATAATTGAATAAAGAATTTGAAAACTAGGTTAGATGCACCGGAGCTTGCCTTCGTCAGCTAGGTTAGCCTGGGCACCCTCGGTGTCGTCGAGCACTTCCACGTACTACAGCGAAGCTTCTGCTCCTCCTTCCTCGGATTCCGGGACGAGGGAGTAGTCACCGTCTGGAAGATCTACACGTAATATAATGCAGGGTTCAGGTGATGTGACAGTTTGTTATCTTATCCAACTCTTGTTGGCCATATTCACCTTAACAAGTATCTAGATATTACATCTCTTTTAGGAAGGTTATTAGTTATACCTGATTCATTCTTTTATTGCACATTGGAATTAATGTTTCTTTGTACTTGTCATTTTATGTGAAGGTCTAATCCTTAATCCTTTTTCCTCTCACTAGCAAGGGTGGTGAACAAGATTTTGATTCACAAATTAATTCCTTATCAGCAAGGATGTTTTCCTAGCCTTTAATTAAGTTAGGTAATACTTTCCAAAAAGGGAAATGAATTAAAAGGGATTTTCCTTATTTAATTACTCTTTAATCTTTAAAAGGATTTTAAGCTTTTTATTAAGCAATAAATCACTACAAATTTAAAGAAGTGTTTCTTAAGCATCACAACACCCATACTGGTCCACTGGACCCACATGTAAGGCTTGGAAGCTAGGGAACAAAATATTATGGAAAAATAACAAAGACTAGCTAGTGATTCAAATTAAATGCATACAAAAATAAATAAGCATCAAAATGATCCAAACTTTCTCATGCATGCTCTCTGGTCTTAAACAAACCTAAAGAACCAGCAAGTACATCTAGAAGCTCTACTGATCTTGCTTCATTAATTTACAAAGGAAATCATGCACAATTTAAGAATAAATGTTTCTGTTAAACCAAAAATCATCATTAATTCACCAGAGGAGTGTTTTGACATAACAAGACAGCAGGCACAAGTTGGGCACCAAAACATAAATATTGTTAGCTACTAAAATCATCTAGGTAGATTCTACATAAAAGGAAAACAATTTATATAAAAATATTTGCTGCATAACTTTGTGCAATTTTTTGGCACAGGAGCTAGTCATGACAAGATATACAACATATCCAAAACTCTGATGCAGAGGAGTTATAGCTTTTGAGTCATGGCAGATCTAGTTATTTCACAATCCTATTTTTCATGTTACAAATATCCAGAATCAGACCTTGTGAGAATAACAAAAGTTGTAGTATTTCCCTCCATGAATCCAACAAAATTGGTTTGGCATTTTTCTGAATTTCCTACGATTTTCTAGGAATTTTACAAGTTTCTGCCAACTCTGTCTACTATTGAAGAATCAATCTTACGATCAGACCCCTGGAACTTTTCAGAGTCTCACACATATACCCTTAGATTGCACAAAACTCCCTGGAAAGACCTGGGGGCTTGCAATGCCACCCTTGGCCGTGGGGGCGGCGGCTCCGGCCAATTCCCGGCGGCCGGCGGCGCTCCCGGCACGGCAAGCGGGCCGGGCTCGACTAGGAGCTCACCTAGGGCGCGGGGGTGGCCGTGGTTCGCGCGGAGGATCGCCGACGAGGGCGTGCGGCGGTGGCCGGCGGGGACGGCCGCGGCGGCTCGGGGTGACGGCGAGGAGGATGTTTTGCTGGGCAACGCGCGACCCTGAGGGATGCAATAGATCCTAGGAAGTGTGCTAGGGAGCTCGGGTGGTAACGGGAACGGCCGGAGGAGGGGGTACCCCAGCGACGGCGGCAATGGCGGGGTGGAGGCTCGGTGGCGCGCGGAGGGGGAGAAGACGGGGTTAAATAGCATCGGCTCGGCCTGGGATGACGGCGGCGTGACCAAGAGCCCTACCACGGCGCACACGGGCGAGGGGACGCGGACGGACCGCCGGTCGAAGGGGGGGCGTCCGCCACCGCACGCGCGCGCGCGCGCGGCGGCGGCCGACCCCCGCGCGTCGTGGGGCGCGGGACGCCTCGGGAGGGCGCGGCCTAGGGGCGCGGTCGGCCTCGAGCGGAGGGGGCCTCGGGAGGCGCGGCGGCGCGGACGCCGAGGGCGGCGGCCCGCGGCCGGCGCGACGTCGCGGCGCAGGGCGCCTTGCCCTGATTTTCATTTCGCTGGTGCACTGTTTGAATTCTAATTTCTCCAAATTTTTGAATAGAACTCGACCAAGCTTTGAACATGAAAGTTAGAGATCTAGCTACCCTCTACAATTTCCAAAAAGGCTATATGGGGTTTTTTCACAGATTTTGAAATAAACTGTTGCCAACTTTGAATGTCAGCCTCTTTCCTGAAACAATAGACCCTGCCTTTGCAACCAGTTTTTCAAGCTTTTCCACTCAAAATTTGAAATGCCAATCTACATGAAAGTTGTGTCCCTCATCAAGATGGACAACTTTCATAAAGGTAGAATTTTAAGTGTTTAGGTGAATTTTGGAGAACGCGGCAAAAGTTCCGGCACACATCTGTGGATACTAGGGTGACAAGGGGTTTGACCAAGTCTTTGGCCATGGGTTGGCCCCACAAGTGTGTTTACTAGTCAAAGGGGGTCACTAGAGTAGGTTAGTGAGTTTTTCGGGGTGAGGGCCCAGGTTGACCGTGATTTGACTACTGTCAGCTGGGTTGACCGGCTGTTAGGGTTAATTAAAAACCTGGGGCGTCACACCGCCTCACCCCCAGTCGCCTCCGTGGCGCGCGCGGCACCTCCGCGACGCGCGTCGCCTCTCTCGTAGGTCACCTGGCGGCGGGCCCAGGCGCTGCCTCCTCTGCCGCCGTCGCGGCTCTAGGCGAGGGGGGCGAAGGCTCCCACGTCTCGGGGAGAGTCTGTCCCCCATCGCTCTCCTCCTCCTCCTCGTCTGATGATGAGTACTCCGAAGTCGCCGGGGAGGAGAGCCCCTGCTGCTCGCGCAGCCGAAACTCCTTTCTCCTTTGTTCCCGGCGCTCCCGTCGCCGGATCCTCCTCTCCTTCTTGTGTGCCACCTGCTCTTGCTCCCGCCGCTGGGCCGCGCGCGCACTCGCTCGGGCTCGGGGCGTGGGCGGTTCAGACCGCGAGGCATTCACGGCCATCACCTGCAGAGAGCGAGTGAAACTCCGAGTTACAACGACGCCCCACAAATCGATGGACCGAAAAGGGACGGGAACCCACTCACCAAAGGGCCGTAGGGGAGCATGACGAACTTCCAGAGCGCGACGTCGTCGGTCTTGATGACCTTGAGGTTAACGGCGCGCCTCACCCTCGTGGCCGCATACTCCTGCAGAAGGAGATCGGGCAGCAGCCGCGATTCTGCCAGGGCCACGGGGTCGGCCTCTTCATGCATCTCGAAGATGCGGAGCCGCCTCTCCATAAGAGGAATGATCCGTCGGTGGTGGAGGTTTACGAGAACTGAGGCCGCGGTCAGCCCGGCGTCCGCCAGCGCCTTCAACGCCTGTAAGGCTGAGTCCAACCGGTCTTGGCGTGAGGAAGGCGACAGGCCGTGCCACCAGGAATCGGCCTTCTCCCTCACGACCATGCCGGTCCAGGGCGGCAGGCCGGGCTCGTCGTTGCGAAGGTAGAACCACCCCCGCCCCACTCGGTGTTGTTGGAGGTCATCGTGCAGGGGATGTAGAGCTCCCTACACATCTCCTGTAGCGCTATCGTCAAGCCGCCGGCACGCACCGCGCGACGCACCTTCGACTCTGGCATGGTGGCGGTGTGCAGCTCCGCGCGGAAGAGGTGGACCTAGAGATCCCAGTTCACCGGGATCCCCAAGAATCCCTCACAGACGCCGACGAACGTGGCCGCCTGCGAGATGGCGTTCATCGCGAAGTTGTGCAGCTCCACGCCGTAGTGGAAACACAGCCCACGCAGGAAACGGCTCGCTGGCGCCGCGAAGCCGCGCTCGTGGAAGCGGATGAAGCTGACGACATAGCCGAACGTCAGGTTGGGCTCCCGGTCCCTCGCCGGCGGCTCGATCCACATCGCGGGCCGCCCGTCCTCGTTCGCCGCCAGCTGGCCGGCGGTCACCAGCTCACTCAGGGCCAACCTCGTCGCCGTCGAGCGTGGCCACGACAACGGGTCGATGACGGTGATGGACTGCTGGGAGCCATGCGAATCGGCGAAGAAGCTCGGAGCGCGAGGTGGATGCTAGGCGAAGGCGAAGGGCGCGTGCTACACTTGGCCGGGAGCGAAAGAGACGAAGGAAGCGGGACCAACGGGCGCTAAGTGTTGAGGTAAAGACTCACCTCGCCCCCTCCCCCGTACTTATAAAACCATGGGGCCACACTCCCCGAATCGCACGCTCTGCGCGCATTAACTGCAGGCGAGCGGCCTTGTTACTGGCGAGCGGGGCCCACCACGACCGAAACAGCCAGGCACGCACGCGCGCGATCATTACGGCGCGGCAACCGAAGAGCCGATGCAAGCCGTCACGTCCACCCGCGCACGTCGCCCATTACGCGCGCGGCCGCGGCGCCTGAAAAGGCGCGCCCGCCGTGCATAACTATAGCCGCGACTGCGGGCATTAAATGGCCCGGTCCCTTACCAAGTAAGGACGACCCTTGAGCGGCCCGAGCATAAGGCTCGACAAAACCGACCCTCGAAGGGTGCAATTACCAACCAGTGGTCTCGAGGCCCGCAGGGCGAGAGTGGGCACCACAGGTACCCTCGATTCGCGAGGATTACTAATCAGCGACTCGTGGGCTGGTTTGACCCCGGACCCTCGAATCTCGCAGATGCAAAAAGTCGGGAGCACATAGTTGTCGTCCCGCAATGGCCCTACTGATCAAGGGTTCGAAACCTGACCCTCGAAGGGTTCGAACAAGTGCCCCAGATCGATAGAGTCAGGGACGACGAGGGTGCGTGCATTCGAGCCTATCCACGAGCCCACCGGCTCGAGGGCGCCCCACATGTCGTGTTCAAGAGCCAGCGAGGGCAGCTAGTCGGGGGATCCCACCGAGGGAGAGCTTCCGCGCCCTCAGTCCCTAGCGAACGTGATCGAGCCCCACCTAGCAAACCCGCGCGAGCGCTTTCATGGATGAGTCTCCGGACCACGAGCCAACCCTTATCGAACGGGGCATGGGCGTCCACTTGAACCACCCGATAGCAGCTCGACGAGGAATCCGCAATCCGCAACCCGACCGATGGGGGTTGTGGAAACCTCACCCTCCGCCCTGCGAAAGGGCGGCGAGGGCGCGTTTAAAACAAGTCGGAGGGCTCACCCCGATCGCCTCGAACGGGCCCGGGCTCGGGGGCTCAACGCACGGCTACACCTCCTAGGGTGCACCGAACGCAAGAGGTACCAGTCATGCACGTGTGACCGAAGCCGGCCGGGAACATCACCGATGCCGGTTGAAACGGATACCCCGCGAGCCCGCACACCGGTAAAAACTCGCGAAAAAACCCCCCCGCAGGAGCACACACGCTTCTCGCGGGGCTTCGGGGGCTAGACCTCGCGGTCCACCGACGGGGCCCCACGGAGCAGCATTGGCAACTAGGAGGGAAGAACGTCCCATCAGTTAGCGTCAGCATCTGCGGGATCCTAACAGATACACCCGCGGATGCTCGGGGCTACTGTCGGGGACAGCCATAAGGGTCCCCTAAATAACCAAAGAAAACCCGCTTAAAACTCGCAAAAAACGCAAACCATGGATCAACCCACAAACCTAAACACGTGCGCGACACGACCACAGTCCTGGCGGCCCCCCGCAACCCACCGGGGCGGCGCAGCAGAATGCCCCCTCGAGCAAGGCGCGCCTCGCTCGAGGGCTGAATGACCCGTCGGGCGAGGTCCGCCTCGCTCGAGGGCTATACGCCCCCTCGGGCGGGGTCCGCCTCGCTCGAGGGCCGAACGCCCCCTCGGGCGGTGTCCGCCCCGCTCGAGGGCCGAACGCCCCTCGGGTGAGGACCGCCTCGCTCGAGGGCACTTGCACGCGCGTCGTCCACGCACCTGCCCCCGTGTATGGGCATTTAATGCTCTGACGCCACAGGACGCACGCCACGACCCTGACACACCCGGGAATCGCGTCCCGGCGTTGTTCCACCGACTCCCTAGGGGAGGCCATCCCCGCCGGTGTTTAGCACTGTGCGATGAGGCTGGTGTCAGCCCCGTGACACTGTGCCGCCTACCCCCGTACGGCTAACGCGCCGAGCCCTCGAAGGGGGGCCGGCAGCACCCTCAAATACCTTTTCTGTGATTACACAGGGCCACGCCGTGACGTCAGGCCGGCGGGATCGGTCATCCCCGTCGCTGTCAATCCTGTGCGGCCATCCCTGCCACTGCAGCGCCACGCCGGGCACTGTGACGACATCCCCGACGCTGTTGGAGTGCGAGAGGACAAGACGTCGCCACGACCACCACTGTCCCACGTACGGGCCCCCGTCGACGGTACCCTCGAATCGGCCCGCTACGGCGGCCGAACGACCAACCACTATGCCGCCCCTCTCGAAACCGCTCCTGTGCGGGCACAGGACGCGTCACGACCCCACGACTGGAACGAGATTCGCCAGGACGGCCGTCAACTCCACGGCACTGCTCGCCATGCCTCCACACGTAGGAGAATAGTGCGGCACGCCTGTAAATCGCCCTCTCCTTGGCCTATAAAAGGAAGGGCGATCCCCCAGCCACAGGGGACAACACGCGAGGACGGATAGCGATCACTCACATGCTCTCCGCCTTCGCCATGATATTGGCACTTGCCTCAATCAATACCTTTGGGACTTGGAGGCCAGGCCTCCTCTCCCTTCACACTTGTAGCCCCCCTCTACGAGCATCACGGTGCAGCGCAATACAGTGCCTCGAGCACAACACTGCTGGACGTACGGCCCCGGCCGGAACCAGGATAAACTCAATGTCCTTAGTTGCTAGCACCGAACCATCGAGAGGTTGATCCCAGCGCTCATTACTAGTTAGTGTCGGGACTACTTTCCGCACCGATAGCCCGCGCCGCCCCCTGATTTCGCCGCGCATCCTCCTGCCTCTGGAAGATGGCCATCACCGGCGGCGGGAGCAGGGGATGCTTGGGCGGCGGATGGAGTAAGGGAAGGGGCCGGCGTGCCGCGGGAGGAGAAGCCGGCGAGGGAGAAGGCCGTCCCGCCGCTCCCCGCCCTCGGATCCGCCGCCGGCGCACGCCTCGGATCCTCCGCCGGCGCGGGGAGAAGAAGCCGGCGAGGGAGGGGCGGCCGAGGCCTCGCACGGGAGAGGAGAAGTGTCGTCGCGAGGTCCGCCGCCAGCGGCACCTGCACCTCGCCGGATGGAGCGAGGGAGGAAGGAGAGAGAGAAATGGGGTCGTGGGGAGGCCGCGGTGGGTGGGTGGGTGGGTGTGTTAAAATAATACGGGAGGATGACAAGTGGGTCCCGGTGTGGGTTGTTGGGATGAAGGATGATGAATGCGGGAGAAGTAAGTATAATGGAGGGAATATGGATGAGTAGGATGAAATATTCTGTTTTGAAGGAGAATATGAAGGGGTGGGAATGTGGATGTTCTAACGTGAATACTTGGCTCTGCATGTTCTGATATGACGGTTGAACTATTTGTACTTGTTGATGAATGGTCACAACTCACAATAAATGTGGTGAACTACATGCTGTGATATTGAAGAAACCGGGAGCTGTGTGGTCGGCACTGTCCCTGCTAACCTCCGTCCGTTTGTCGATTCTCCAGTCACTTTTTTGACTAGTATCCGCTCGCATCGCCCCGCGCGGCGACCGAGCGGACCCTCCCAAACCCTAGCGCCACCACCTCTCTCCCTCGCCTCCTCTCGCCGCGCCGCCGCCTGAGCAGGTCGCCGACGGCTCGTGCGGTCCGCGGGGAAGGCGGCGGCGGGGCGTTTCTCTCCCTCCCGGCGACCGGGACGGGCGCGGCCGTCCCGGCCCTCCCTTCGTCGGCGGCGGGCGGGTGCGCGACGGCGGCTTGGGGGGGGGCACCGCATCCGGCGTCGCCCGTGCCCCGATCCGGTGGTGGCGCGACGGAGGCGCGTGGAAGTGGGTGGGGGGCCGGCGGTCGGCGTTGAGTTGCGGCGCCGGTGGGCGTGGACGCACGAAGGTGGCGCGGGCGGCCGTGGCCGGGCAACGCCAGACGTAGTATGGTCGTGGCTGGACTGAGGTCGTGGCTGGCTGCTAGCGGCTGTGCCTTCAGCGGCCGTGACTGGCCGACGGCTGGCCGAGTGCCTCTGCTTCTACCAGATCTGGGCCATGGCAGGCCGAATGATGGTAGGGTCAGGGTGTGTTGCGCGTAGGTGACGGATGCGGAGGTGAGGAGGTCGTGTTTCCCCTTTCCTCCTCTGTTGGAGCTTCTGGTTCGGCGTCTCTTTGGTGGTTAGGCTGGGGGCGTCTGGCGTTCATTGGTGGCATCATGGTGATGCTTCAGGCCGTGCCGGGTCTATTCCGAGGCGCCTTAGAGGTGTTGGGTGCACTAATGTCTTGCCGAGGTTTGTGCTACGTGCATGTTGTTGATCGGGCGTAAGCCTTCACTAACACTCTGTCAGTGGCAATGGTGGCGGCGCTCTGGTGGCATCGTTCTCCCTGTTGAGGGTACCATTACGATGCACCGTGTCCTTTGCACGGGGTCCTCAAGGGTGTAATCCCTATCTATATGGACATGCGACGGCGGCGTCACTGGCGCCGTGCCCTTCTTGGAGGCGCCGTGCCCTTCTTGGAGGCGTCGCATCTTGAGTCCTGACTTGGCTAGACAGTGGTGGTGGTTGGTGGTGTTGCTTGCGCGCGACGGCAGATGAGGTCTGTGTCGGCAGGAAGGTGCAGAGGAACCAGGGGTGCTTGAGGTCTTGAGTTGCTACGCATGGTGCGGTGATGGCCCCGGTGACAGCGGGGTGGATGTGTTGCTCTCCTAGTAGCCTCAGATGTCTGTCTTTGGCAGAGGAGTGAGGCAGTGGAAGAGGCGAGGCCCCCACGCAGAGTGGCCAGGATCAGTGGTTTTCATTGGCGCTACGATGAGAGCTTTATGTTGAAGCCCCTTGTCCGTGTGTGTGGCTTGAGGGGGATGGCCCCTTGGTGGAGGAGCTCGAGTTGTTGCTCATGCTGCAGCGAGCCGCGACACTCGACGCAACACAGCGTTGGCGACAACGGCGTAGTTGTCGAGTGACTTCTTTAGGTTTCTCTCCCAGTTTGTTGTGGTGTAGTGTTTTGTTGTGTGTTGTTTAAGTGGTGTTCGCTTCATGTAACAATGATTCTTCTTCTATATGATGCGGCAGTACTCCTGACTTTTATTAAAAAAAATTGAAGAAACTATGAGGTGAGTGTCAAATATGTTCAGGGAATTATCTGGTTAGCAGCGTATGCGTTTTCACTTCAATGTTTCTTTCGATTTTTGTGCGTCCGTACGAATCAGCTTGTTAGCTTCTTTGAACTGTGCTAGTATGGCAGTATGCCTGGGGAGCCGTTGCACGGTTGCACATGGCTCCAATTCAGGGTGACGCACCGGCGATCCAGGAGCATGGTGCACGGCTGGAGGCAAGCACCACATCACCATTACATTGTACCGTACCATTAATCAAGTAGACAGCAGACTTCATGCAGGACAGCAGGAGGGACACTGTACTGTACCATTACACCACCTTCACCAATGCACGAAACAGCACGCAAACGGTGACCCAACCTCCAAATCCCCTGTAATCCATTTTCAGTACCATTACAGTTGCCAACCCCAACCTCCAAATCCCCTGTAATCCATTTTCAGTACCATTACAGTTGCCAACCAAACACTTAAGGTTTACATCAGTAAGAGTGCGAGTACGACCAATGTTCATTGTAATGGGAAAGAAAAGAGCACAGCACATCAGTTGTTGAATTTTGATACCTGGACAAACACTCAAGCATGCATATCAGAGATTTCCCCTTTTTTCCCACAAGTGTAAAAATCAGCGTTACAAATTATCACATGCTACACAACTTAATAAATTGGTCAGTAAACATCTTTCATATGGGCCTCGGAACCAGGTCTCTCAGCAAGCCATCACCATTCAACCAGTCGATTATCAAGTGGAAACCAGTTCCGGTTCTGTTGCTGAAACCTCTCCCACACGCCTTCCATTGTTGAAGAAGGGTCAAGAGCAACAACACATCCACCTTTCCAAACTGCACAGTGCATGAGTGCGAGTGCAAAGAAAAACTTTTCGTATTCCACTCAAAACATTAACTTGTATGTTAGTGACGTGCAATGTTGAGCATAGAAATAAAAACATATAACAAAGCCCCAAACAGAAGAAAAGAAATGAAGGACAGCAAAACCAACATCAAGCAACAATTGACCTATATGTTCAAGAAAGCCTCATGACAAAAAAGATCCAAAACAGATCTGTAAAAGAATCACCGCAGACATTTAAATCCAAATATTGAAGAGGGACACCCAGCAAATAGAAACTTGGGCAAATCATTTCATGATTATGAAAATAAATGAAACTCTGAACTCAGCTAAATCTTTGGAATCTTACTTTGTCAGCATATAAGGTGCAGACAGCAAGGGATGCAGGCAGCTGCAGTGCCACCATCATCTCATCATCAGCATCATCAACTCATCAGTCATCACCATCAACTCATCATCATCATCATCAACAAGGCAAACGGCACAGATAATATCAACTTCAACAGTAAGCTACGTGCATGTTGACCGCATATCAGCCATCACATCTTCACTCCATGTAACTAGAAAGGTGCAGTCACCATGAATAGTAAGTACCCATTACTGGAAAGACAGTGATAATATGAAGTACTAATAGGAAAGGAAAATGGAATGGAACTGGTGTACATAAAGTTCTTGACAAGCAGTTCTGGTGCCAAATGAAAGTAGTATTCGAAGATTGAAGCAGCAACTGACAGCCAGCATTACAGAACTGTAACTGAAGAGGGCCCACCATCAAGCAAATGCATAGCTTCTGGTCCATCCATCCTTCTAAAAGCAAAGAATTTGTATTAAGAAATATTAGATATAAACTACAATCAACATAAAATAAGATGAACAATCTAGAGACCTGAGCTGTTCAAGATGTGCTGCAAGTGATACATTGCTCATGTCGAAGGGCTCGGAGAACGAGGAGACCGGTCATCATTGCGCCTGACAGGAGATTTCTCGGGAGAAGGTGATGCCTTGCGAGGAGGGGAGCGGCTAGGGCTCCTACTTACAGGTGACAAACTGCTACCAATTATGGAACAAAAAAGAATGGTCAGTACAATACAGAGACAAAAAAAAACACCAGTACTCTCAAATATGCAAACCTGTCTCGGCCACGCCTCTTGTCACCATCAGGACTGTAGCTGCGACTTCGGCTACGACTAGGGCTTCTACGTGCAGGAGACAAACTGTCCATAATCATAGGACAATATTGGAATAAATCTGTGCAAACCAGCATGATGAAAAAATATAATCGATGTTTTAATGTGTATACCTGTCTCTCCCGTGCTTTTTGTAATCATCAGGGCTGTAGCTGTGACTCCTGCTACGACGGCGATAATCCCTCTCTCTGTATCTGTCACGTGTGTACCTATCTCTACTCCGACTCCGACTTCGCCTTCTATAATCTCTATCCCTATAATCATCCCGATAATCATCACGGTTCCTTCAAACATGTCAAGAATCACGGCATTCAGAAAGTGAACAGAACAAGACTTGAATAATCTTGAACATAGACAATAGAAAATCACAGGTTATGGTGACAATGCGTAGTTCAGAAAATGAACTATCATGTTTGTACACAGGCATCAGGCATGGAATCATGACATGTGCATTGGTTTTGGCTAGATCTTGGCACTTATCAATGGATGATATGCATCACCATTAAACACACATGAGCTAAGTTTATATTTAAATACAGTAAAGGAAAGTACTGGGCATCATTTATTCTCCAGATTTTTAAGAGTTAATTCAGAAAATAATGGTAGTGTTATACCTCCGTCGTGGACTGCGGCTTCTGGAACGGCCCCTTGACCTTGGAACTGACTCGACTATTCTTCCTTTGTTACTGTAAATATAAAAAATAAGAATATTACGAATGGTTCGGAAACACACACCCAATTGTTTTCCAGTAAGATCTTTTAAATGATCAGCTGTGGTTGCTTTGGTCACCATGTGGCACTATAGACCATTTTTAACTATTGGAGTGTTGCGGATTTATTTTGTACATCATTCTTGCTAACTCCCAAAGAAAATTACATTTACAAAATCAGTATATGCACTTATTCAGCGGTGAACCAACACAGAAGAGATAATGAAATAAAACAAAATAAGACACTCACAATTGTTGTGAAACATGACAACTATATTGCGTAAGAGACCAGCACCACTAAATAAATGCGAGTAAACTCAAGACACGTAGACAGCCAAATGTAATGGACCTATATAAAATTCATTCTTGAAACTATAAATTCTCTACCTAGCAGTGTTTGCTCTAACATAAGGTATTCTGCCATTTGAAATTTCAAAACAATTTCAGAATTTCGCTGTCGCTTAATGTATCCAACCAGTAATGGATAGTAGTTGCATATTTGCATTCATTGTTTAGCAAACAATTTACATACTATCATTTCGGAACAACAGACATAGCAAAGATAAGTAAAAAATAAGTTCGTTATGGAAGATCTCACTAGTAGCCATAAAAACAGCATTAATAAGAGATATCTTACATCCGTTCAGCATTTGGGCCGTACTTGGCAAACTGCACCATGATCTCTCTCCCATCTACCAATTTCCCTGCAAACAAAACACACCACAAATGAACAACAATCCAAACACAAAGCACACAGGACGAACATATATTTCCATCGGTGAGGAATTTAGGCGAACCATCGAGCCTATCAACTGCCTTCTGCGCCTCGTCCTCGTACTTGTATCTCACGAACGCGAATCCTCGGGAGTCACCAGTCCTACAGCCATAGCCATGGATAAGCATACAGTGCAAATCAATGAAAGCACAAATGGCAAATCAACGCCCGGCACCTATACAAAGGCACTCCCTAATCCCATACTCCACACCACCCAGCCCGCCTACACATCGCACACAGGTCAACACCCTAATCGGCGAATGAAACAACCATGACCCCTGTTCGCCTCGCACTCACCTGCGGTCCCTGGGGATGTAGATGTCGACGACCTCGCCGTACTTGTCGAAGAGCGGGAAGAGGTCATCGGCCGTGGTTCCTGCGAGGCCCCCAAAACACAGATGAGCTGCCAACTCAAACCACGCGAAGGAGACGGAAGCGCCGCGGCGAGAGGGAAACTCACGGAAGGTTATGTTGAGGACGAGGAGGGAGTAGGTGTCGCGAATTGGCGGCGGGCCGGATCGCCCGAAGCGCGACATCTCGCCGGAGATGCGGCGGCGGCGCCGCGGAGGGGACGAGGCGCGGCGGGTGGATGGAGGTGGGATGAGATGGGAAAGCGAGGGAAGGAAGATGATGACAGGCAGGTCGAGGACGGGAAGGCCCGAAAGGGAAGACGTCGAGGGTCCGCCACAAAAGTTCCGATTCTTCTAGGCCACGCACGCGGCGGGCTAGAGAGAGCAAGTGGGCCCCTTGCATGAAATGTAGACGGGCTATTCTATTGTGGGCCTTTATGGTTTAACATCAGACAGGCCGGCCCAACTGGGCGTTGTTATTTTCTACCAAGATCACTGGAGCTGAACATTGAAATTCCCACAAACAGACATCTAAAACATTGAAAGAAATTTTCTTGAGGAGGCCTTGGCCCTTGGGGTGCAGGAAGCCACCCATCGTCACATACAAATTTGGGCAAAGTACCAGTGATACCAAGATTACCTGCACATGCTGTACTACTTTAGCTAGTAGTAGCACGGAACAGGCAAAAAGCGCAAAGGTACGTAAAAACAGTGTCAGGGACTAATGGGCCAGGTCCAATGGGCCGGCTCAGTACGCCCGTTAGGGTTAGGTTTAGGGATAAGATCGAGTCCTTACTTAGGGATCAAGTAATCCTCTCTATTTAAAGAGAGGAGATGCATCAATCTTTTATAAACATCAAGGAATACAAAGTTCATAAGACTAATATTTATCTTTTATAAACATCAAGGAATACAAAGGAATGAAGAGCAGACTCGTGTACACCCCTTGCCTTGGAAAAATGACATGAGATCTTAGCATGGTATACATCAGCAAAGCCCTTTCTCCAAACAAACTAGCTTAGCCCATGAAAAAGGAAGCACTAGAACACTGGCAAAGTGGCACTAAGCCTGAGCTCCATGAGAGGGAATACGGAAATTTGGGTTGCAAAACTCTCCTGGGCTTCCGGCAATGAAGACAGACAATGGTGGGAATGAACCACGTTAACATTCAGGTGACATCACTTATATTCAGTATCAACTTTGTTTGGCTTCATCTCAGTCTGTGAAAGTGTTCTAAAAATAGTGTTAGTAGAGTTCATGGAACATAAGAAATTCTGTTTCAAAATGCAAATGAATGTTACAGTGACTGTACAGGAAGAATGGATTAAAATACTCATCCAATAAATTTATTTCTAGCCAAATTATAGCAGTAAATACAGCTGATTCTGTTTTCGCCCTGTTCGCTTGGCTTATCACCACCAGCCAAGAAGATTTTCTCTCACAACAAACCAGCCACCAAAGAACCGTGCAGCAGATTTTCTCTCGTAACAAATCAGCACCAGCCATTAGCCACCAGCCAAACGAACAGACTGTTGGTCTACTCTGTACAAGTAAAATGACTCTAAAACATGGTCTATAGATTCTAGGACTTCAAAATTCTAGGATATATGCATTGCAGTCAGTCTTTGATTGGAAATTTCTGTAGCTTAAAAGGAAGAAAGCAGGAACTTTGCAAAGTGAGGATTCAAACAACTCAATTCAATGTAGTCATTATTGGCCACTACAAGGATAGGGGAAAACACATGTCCATTTACCTAATTGCCTTGCAGCCGAGACTCAAATCCACAAGTGCCAAGGTGTTTAGCAAGTTTCTCTCCACATTGCTTCTGCCAATCATTCGATGCTCTAGCTTCAGCTGTTGTCCACACAACTGCACTTGCTTCCTTAAAATCAACAGTAGCAGATGTAACCTCTGGCTGCAAAAGTGGGCAAAGGCAAGTGTCCGGTGTCCCAAGGTGATGAGTAAAACCATATTAAAATGGAGCGGATAAATTATTCAGACAAAAGCCTAAGGCAAGTCTCCGAAGGTGATTTTAGCAAAGTGGGTTAACTACAGAAGCAATATAAATGCAACTGGACACCGTGGACAGATAATTGTTCAGCTAAAAGCCTAAAGGTCAACACTGCCCCAGTAGCAAGAAAAACTTCTCATGACTAAAACTACATACAGCAATGTACGTTCTTGTCCTTCATGCTCATGATTTCCTATACTAGGCTTACAGAGTTACAGGCTGCAACAGCAAACCGTTTCATGCTGATGCACGAATATTCTAAAAAGGAATAATGCTAGTGCCTAACAGCAACGAAAGTTTATCGACCTGCGCTCGGTACTTATCACCTTAAATTTCCCCGATTGTTCTTAACTTTTGATCCTTCATGCATTTGACTGATCCTACTTCATTTTCCTCTGGTCTTCATTAACCCCCTCAATTCTTAATAACGCGACATATAACAGGGAAAAAAGGGAAAGGGGGATGCATACTTGGCTCTCTAGGATCCGCTTCACGCTCGCAGCGCACCCGTCGCACATCATCCCCTGCAAACAAGAGTCAGGCAATAGCACGTCATCATGGTCACAGTCACAGGCCTGGGTTGCCTTTGCCTAACCAACCACCGAGATCGAACATGCGTTTGAGAAGAGGACACGAAAGGGAGCGGAGCTCCGAATTCGGGTGGGGATTGGATCACGCACGATTCACGGGGATGGATGTACCTGGACACTGAGCAGGATGGTCTCGGAGCCGCCATCCGCTGCCTCCCCAGTCGCTGCGGCGGCGGAGACCGAGGATCCAACGCCGGCAAACTCGCGGCCGCGGCGGGAAAACAGGGCGACGCGGCGGTCGCCGGAGGAGAAGGAGATGGAGGTGAGGCGGCGAGCTCTGGTGACGGAGGCAAAGGAGAGGGGTTTGGGTCGGGAGCGAGAGATTAGAAGCGGTAATTGCGCGATTAGCGCGGTAGACTCCATAGCTGACTCTGGTGCTGTGATCTCTCGTCGCGTCTGCCCCCGGACTCAGGAACTCGGGCTTATCCGATTGAGCTTGTCATCGTTTATTATGGGCCCGCTTGTCAGTGAGCAGAAATGTGTAAAATGGTATTTCGCCGTACACATGAAGCTATATAAAAATTAAAAAGATCATATCATATGGTCTTTCGCCGTACACAAAATCGAGATGAAATTGAGGGGGGGAAACTGAAGATGGACTTCAGGTTCACTACAGAAGAAGCATCACCAAGAAAATAAGGGCAGTATTAACCAACAACACTACTGGAAAACTGCGTAACAGTAACATCACGCTTGTCAGAGGCGAGAGCGTATGTGCAGAGCTAGCGCAGTTTCTAGCATGCGCATCCACTCCCCGCCTGCTGCTGCGAGTTGGACTGGCTGGAGGTCGGCTTCAGGTTCACGTCCACCATGTCCTCCTGCTTGGCCGACGAGAGCGTCTCCATCCCCGGCAGCGCCGCGGCGATCTTGCGGAACAGCGGCTGCGCGTGGATCACAAAATTCAGTGGTGAGGTGCAGACGAATGCATCCAAGGCAATTGCATTGCATCAGAGCATTTGAGAAAAAGAGAGCGAGAGAGAGGTGTGTCATCTGAAAATCTGAACCTGACCTTGATGTTGAACCCGGCTTTCGCGCTGGTTTCGATGAACATGACGTTGAGTTCTTTCGACTTGCTCTCCCCTTCCTCAGTGGACACTTGTCTGCAGAGAGTGAGGCGTAAGCATCAGGCACTCGCAGGTTGTATCAGCCTGAACAAGTCCACAGGAAAGAGAGATGGAAAGCACAGGTCACCTCTTGTCGACAAGATCAGTTTTGTTACCAACGAGCACAACGATCACATCACCACCCCTCTCGGTGCGGACTTCGTCGATCCATTTTGAGGTGTTCAGAAAAGACTGCCTATCTGCAGAGATAAGCATTTCAGTAATTTTACAAACGAGAAGTCAGGTTATATACTGTGTATGGATTTGATGTGTCTTTCGGTTCATTAGAGTTGAGATTTTTTGCTGCTGATATTCTGAGGCGTAAAAAATTTTATGTACATGAAATTGTTCCCTGAAGCAAAAAACGACAGGACAAATGATGTCATACAAGTTTTTTGAGCAACTTACTGGATACATCATAAACGACAACTGCAACAGATGAGTCCCTGATGTAGCTTGGAATAAGACTCCTAAATCTCTCCTGTCCTGCAGTATCCCTGACAATGATGGGGATAAAATGCTAACTGTTGTTCAAAGAGAAAAATATATATAATGTTGATTACTTAAGCTACTAAAACTTTATGATTCCATTATTGATCATTAAGCATCCTAAGGGTTACCGCTAGAGCATTTCATCTTTCACCACTGTGACTGAACCTACTGAGTTATACGGTCTTTGCCTTCTCGGCAGACCAGAGAATAATGTACTTACCAAAGCTGTAGACGAACAGTGCGGTCCTCAAGATACATCGTCTTTGACAAAAAGTCAATGCCAATCGTAGCCTGGATAAAGTGCCCCCGTACGAGGACATAGGAGTCAGTAGCATGGCAATCTTCAGTGCAATATCTGTTCTACCAAAATATGTAATGCAAATATGCATTCACCCAATCAGCAGAAATTAAACCAGCTGTCCTGCGGCGTGCTCGTGCTTTTGTCCGATCTTGGTAGTATTCTCTTCAGAGTTGACCCATTTGGCAACAACCCACGCAACCACTACCGTTGGACGCCCCACTCCTACGCGATCAAACACTTTTTGCGCAACATGTAGAACTAATGGCAATTGGCATATGTGGCATTGCCTGCGATTGACGAAAATATCTTAATTGGGGCCATTTTACCAAGACCGAGAAATGCTAGATTATATCCTCTACATGAATTTTGAGATGATGGCATGCAAAATCGCTGTTCGAGGATAATGGCATTAGAATGAGAAGACACCAGCAAATTGGAGGCCAATTCCCCAAGGTTACCATGGGCCGATCACAAATGACTCTAAACATAAGTCCTCCCTCCTCGTACCAGATCGTTAACAATGCGCGCGCGATGCAATAGAGACGGCGACGCTGGATCAACGAAGAACACGCGCATTCACAGAATCTGATCGATCAGCACTTAAAGCAATCGATTCCTCCCAAAACCAATCGATTCCTCCCAAAAAAAAAACAAACGACGAGGTGCGATGCAGTTACGCGAATCGAGGAATCGCGCTCACGGACGAAACGGTTAAAACGATTTGCGATTTTTTTTTTTTGGTTATTACCTGGTAGGTGGTGTCGAACTTGTCGTACATGAACCTGGTGATGATGCTGGTCTTCCCCACGGACTGGTCGCCGAGGAACACGAGCTTGTACTTGGCCAGCGCCGACACCACCGGGGCCATCGTCTCCCCGCGCCACGCCGCCGCCTCGCTTCCCCGCCTCCGTCCGACCCTCCCGATCCGAGAAACGGAGGACGGCCGGCCGCGATTCCGAGATCTCCCTCTGCTGTGGCGAGGGCCGAGGAGGAAGGAAGTGGAACGAAGGCCGGTCACCACGACGCGCGCACGTCAGTGCTCCTCGCCGCGGGCGGGGGACGTGGTTGACGAGAGAGAAGAAAGGAGGGAGGGCGTTTGATGGGTTGCGCTCGCGTTAAATCGTCGTAGTCCCTGCTTGGGCCGTTAGGTCTGGGAGTAACGGCCCGGCCCATGACGGGATGTAGCATCGACTTAGCGAAATCTTCTTTGTAAGCAAGCTATATGTGTTGTTCAACGAATCCCACTCAAAAAAAACTATGCTGAACGAGGAAAAATTAAACAACTTTAATTTTGTCAAAATATGCTCGATGGCATTTTATTCTTGAATTGTATTAAACAAAACATCAGTTGGTGCATAATAGACCATGCAAAGAAGAGAACATGACAGTCCTCAAATTCGAAAAAAAAGTCTTTTTGGCCATCGCAACAGTGTCTGATGTGTGTTGTTCCTCGTCGAATCTTTCATAACTACCATAGGAAGTATTCTAAAAGAACTTTAATATGAATGTGTATGCTTTCGCCCTCGCGAGTGTCACCTCTTCTACCACCACGGCTCGCCTTCTCCCATAATTTTTTAATCACAGAAAATTGATGCTATCACGTGAGAGCGACAGCGTGGAACTAGTTTAAGAAAGCCAGTGGTGAAAACTAGAGACATTTGTTTTCAAGACGATGACAGGACATAGCTTCGGGTGCAGGACACCTTTTTATGTTCAGCATAGACTTCGAGGCTATCCAAATTTGTGGTTTTGCCTACGACAATGGATATAAATTTCTCTAGACACACATACGTAGAGATTATAATAAATTTGATACAGTGTTCTCTTTGTTTTTACGGGTAAAAGCACGGTTCCGCAAATGCCTTTTATATTTAACATAAGTAAAAGCACAAGTCGTCAGTCAATGCCCCGATTAAACAACTAATTAAATTGTAGTACAGCAAATTAAATTGGTCCTGCAAACATCCTATTCTACCAAGAAAATGTGCATAGAAAATTGTAGACATCTGCGTGCTAAAGTCCGAGAGACGCGAGCAGGGAGAAGGCAGTGTTTTTTTTTTTTTTGAGATCAAGGGAGAAGGCAGTGTTGTGGATGCACGTGCACAATTTACGTGACGCACCCCGGCAGCAATCCACATCAAATCAAAGCAGGTACAAACTCGTGCTAAGGTCCCCTGATTGGTGGTCCTTAATCTCGGAGGTCAGAAAGGTCAATTCGTTCCGGGGGAGTTACGTCGCTATCTCCGGCCCTCACCTGCGTTCTCTCCACCGGCATCATTGTAATCAGACAATTTACCACCATACCCCACCCCGTCAAAAACGGCTTTTTGTTGCTGTTTTGACTTTTGAGTAAAAAAAAAAGAAACCCGGTTCTTCTTTCTATGGTTTGAAATATTTCTAGTGGAATTTCTAGTGGAATTTTTCAAGCCTATCTGTTTTCTTTTGTTTCCAATGAAACAATTCTCTGTTTTTTTTTTTTCAAAATGAACTTTTCCAATGAAATATTCTGACCGTCTATCTATGGTGAACTTTACATTTTCCCATCACAAGATGCTCTGCATACTTGGCACACCTGGCCGTCGTATCTTTAAGCTATAAACGATCATGAAGCGTGTCCTGCCATCCCATGATCCGCTTATTTTTTATTAGTAATAGCTTTGGTCAGCTTGACCAATCTAAAGCTCGGGGCTGCTAGCGCCAGAGTACACTCCAAATTAAAATAACCATTTTTTTAGTTTATTTTTGATAGGTGCGGTGCGGATAGAGCCAAACTTTAAAATTAGTAATTTTATTTATTTATTTGTCAAAAGGAAATAATAATAATTGATACCAACTCTTGTTTTGCAATCCAAATTGATGAATCCACAGGAAGGCAACCCCGAGAATCCACCGCGGATTCCGGTTTTTGTCAAATGGGTGCCCCTGCTGCAAAGATGTCCAAGCACTCACCAGCGACGGCGGGAAGCCCACCACCCACCGAAGGCGACCGTCGAGGCGAGGGGCATTCCGGTCATTCCCCACTAGTCCCCCCCTCCCTTCTACTACTGCTATTTTTTCCTCCACCTTTTCCCACTCGTCACACTCACCGCCGTCGCAGCAAATATTCCAATCCGACGGCGCCGTGTCCTCAAATCCCGTGAGGCACCTCGCCGCGCAGACAAAAATCCCCAAATCCCCTCGAGAGTCCTGCAGTTTTCAGCTCCCCAAACTCTGCGATTGGAGCCCGTGGCGGCGGCGGCGGCGGCCACGGTCGGATCGTGGCATGGCGGAGATTCGCAAGTACGCCATGTCCAACCAGCCCCCAGGTACGCGCGGGGTCCGCCTCTGGGTTTCCGCCACCAGCTGAGTTGATCCGTATGCTTCCGCGGAGGGCTGGTCTCCTCGGAATTCAGGGATTTTTTCCTACCGTTTCTTCGTTTAGGGCCGAGCTGATGCCTTTGCCTTGTGTTGATACATGCTTAGGGTTTTGTGGTTGCGTGTTTGGGTGCGATTCTAGGGCTTCGTGTGATGCTTTAGAACAACAACTCATTCTTAGAAGTAGAACTGATCGTTTTTGTTTTTGCTTCTGGATTTAGAACTGATTTACTCTATCAAGAGGCTTGCAATTGATAGGAGTACAGGGTGTTTGAATTTGTCAAAAATGAAAGAATAATGGTTGGGCATAAAAGGAAACATAGTGCATCATGTGCTATTGTGGGCAGCATGGCACTAATGATTGATGGTGTCTTTGGCTAATGACTGATTAATGTCGCCGTTACTGCAGATATTGCTCAGATACTGCTGGAAGCTCAGAATAGGTGGCTGCGGCCCACCGAAATCTGCCAAATCTTGTCAAACCACAAGAAGTTCTCCATTGCACCTGAGCCGCCGAACAGACCTCCAAGTATTGGCTTATTCTTACTTGAACTATTTCCCCCCTAAACACATTTGGCAGGCAGTATTAGCCATTTGATAGTTTTTCGGTTTACTAGATGCTGTGGACTTGTGCTCAGTTGGCATGTAGGATGGTAGCAGCATAGATGATGCATTTTGAGTTTTTTTTTATAATTTGTGGTAAGATTTATTCTCGCCTCATTTTTTGTGGAATACAACAGGACTGCAGTTTATTAGTTTTCCTTTTTGTTTTGTTGGATGTTGTAGGCTTGCGCTCATGTGATTTGTAGCATGGAAATGGCACCATGGATACATTATGAAAATCTTCATGCCGTATTAAAAGAAATATTATAACTGCAAATATTTCAGGTGGCTCGCTGTTTCTGTTTGATCGAAAAATATTGAGATACTTCAGAAAGGACGGACACAACTGGAGAAAGAAAAAGGATGGAAAGACAGTCAAAGAAGCTCACGAGAAGCTTAAAGTTAGTGCAAATTCTCTGTAGCCTATTGCCGTGGTTCATGAAACACACTGAGTCACTTTGGACCATTAGTTTCTGGATGTAGTCTGTTTCTAGATACCGATCTCTTATCTACATGGTATAAAAGAAGTAAATGAAGTTCTACTTTTATTTTTCATACCAACACCAAAACTTAAGTTCCGAGTGTGTCAGCGTCACTGATATTTCTGTTATGCTGGCAATGAGATTTAACCTTTTATTAATGAAAAAAATGATGGGAATTGGTATGGTCATTGGTCATATGCTAAATGACAGGAGCATTTTTTTTTCTGGCGATCTGTTGTTGTTGACTGTGATTTAACCACCAGACTACTAAAGCTGAAAGCTTGTTTCTTTAGGTTGGAAGTGTTGATGTACTTCATTGCTACTATGCCCATGGGGAGGATAATGAGAACTTCCAAAGACGAACATATTGGCTGTTAGAAGAGTAAGTGCTAGAACAGTATTATATAGCTTAAATTAATATGATGTAAATATGAGATGCTGCCATTACAAAAGTGTCATGATATGACTATTTCCCTTTTTCAGGGGTTTTATGAATATCGTTCTTGTCCACTACCTTGAAATCAAGGTATGTTTACTTTCACACACTTTTTTTTGGCATTTTTTTAAGTTTTGTTAAGTGTCAGTTGAAAAGCTTATATTTGTTAAGCATCATCGCTAACATCTTGTGGTATTAAAGTAGAAAAAATGAAGAAGAATGGGTACCACAAAATTGTGCCTGGGATAGTCTATACTCTATACTAGAAGTTAATTGCTGTTATACCCTGTTCTCCATAGCACTTGCAACCTACAAAACGATTCTTTCAGAGAGTGAAATAACATCCTGTTAGGGTGCAAAATTGTTATGAATCCAGCTTTTGCTTTCATCCAATTCCTTTATTTAAGATTATTTTATTTCCATTTCTCATTGCTCAACTTGAATTTTTTTTGCAGGGTGCCAAACAAAATTTCAATCGTGCTAAAGAAGCTGAAGAGAATGCAGGATTATCAAGTGCTGATAGTCCTGCATGTTCAAACTCTTTCGCTAGTCAGAGCCAGGTAGCCTCCCAATCTATGGATGCTGAAAGCCCAATTAGTGGACAGATTTCGGAATATGAAGATGCTGAAACAGGTCTTGCTGTTTCTCTATCTTCGTTCTGCATCATCTGCACTAAGTATACATTAACTTATGCATGATCAATAATAAATCTTTCAGTGTGTCTAAAGCATAATTGATTGCAACAGATAATTGTCGAGCAAGCTCCAGATACCACCCTTTCACTGAGATGCAGCAGCCTGTGGATGGGATCATGATGGGTAACTTTTTGGGTGCTTCAGTTCCAAGTGCTTCTGTAAATAATCTAGGCAAGCTTTTTACTGTATCTTCAAAGGTTTCAAAAAAATGTCAGCTTTCCGCTCATGTTTCATTTTAATACAAGCTGCAGGTTATCTTGGTGAAATGCAGCCTACGCCAGCTAACTTTACCAATCATTTTGTCACTCACGATGACATATCTCATGGTTTCAATGAAACTGAGGCTGGGTTAAGAGGCGGCCCCAAAACTCCAACTGATTCAATGCGGTTTGGTGAACCATTTCCAGAATATTCAGGTGGCTTCACAGAGCCAACACTCTATTCTTCTGTTGCTACAATGGGTAACAATCTGGATGATAGTTTGCAGACATTTATGTCTGAGGCACTTTACACCAACAACCTCACTCAGAACGAAGTAGACGCGCTGAATGCTGCCGGCATAACGCCTTCTCAGGTGATTTTCTGTTCTCTTGTCATCTATCGATGCCTTACAATGTCCTAGTTCCTATGCTGCTGTTGTGTTGCTTCTCTACACCCACTCTCCTTACTGGCGACAGTTGTGTCCAGTACTCCACTCCACCTGCAGAGGTCTAGGTTCATGCTCTTCAGTGTCTTAGCAGTGCACTTGTTTGGGAAGTGCCTTTCAAATTTATCTTTAAATCTTTGAGCACTTACAATTTGGAAATCACAGACATAACCCAGGGAGGAATATTAACTGGTAACCCTGTTCCACAATAGGTCAGCTTGTCATGCCCGCTGCTGGCTTATGTATGTTGAATCACTATATAGAAAGCACTAACTTCAGTGGAGCACTTATGCTCGACTCCTAACTGTAACAAATTTGTCTTGAATAGTTCAATAATATCCATGCTTGTCATTACAGTAGTATCCTAACGTGACACATGAAAAGCTTACCTACTTCTGTGTACTGATATGATGTGATCCTCTATTTTCAGGCTGAGAATGATGGTTATACAGGTCAAAGGCCCAGATATCCACTTTTAAAGCAGTCATCATTAGATCTCTTTAAGATCCAGCCAGATGGTTTGAAGAAATTTGACAGCTTCTCAAGGTGGATGAGCAATGAACTTGCAGAGGTTGCTGATTTGGATATTAAGTCCAGTTCTGATGCTTTCTGGAGTACTACTGAAACTGTGAATGCTGCTGATGGATCTAGTATACCTATCAACGAGCAGTTAGATGCATTTGTAGTCAGCCCCTCGCTTTCCCAAGACCAGCTCTTCAGCATCATTGCTGTATCTCCAAGCTGGGCATACAATGGCACCAAGACTAAGGTTTGTATTTTGTATCATCTGTTACTATTACTAACATGTTCATTTATGCTGCTTTCTTGTCCGTAGGCCCATTGTATATGAGGCACCCAGGAGTTAAATTAACAGTGCTCTCTCTCTCATACAACACAGGTCTTAATTACTGGTACATTCTTGGCAAAAAAAGAAGATGTGGAAAATTGCAGGTGGTCTTGTATGTTTGGGGATGTTGAAGTAGCTGCTGAAGTTCTAGTGGATGGCTCCTTGCGTTGTTATACGCCAGTACATCATTCTGGACGGGTTCCATTTTATGTGACATGTTCAAACAGAGTAGCTTGCAGTGAGGTGCGAGAATTTGAGTTTCGTGACTCTGAGACCCATTATATGGAGACTTCAGATCCACATACTACTGGCATAAATGAAATGCATTTACATATCCGTCTTGACATGTTACTTTCCTTGGGGCCAGAAGACTATGAAAAGTATGTTTTGAGTAATGGAAATAAGTCTGAGTTGATCGACACTATTAATTCCTTAATGCTTGATGATAAATTGTCAAATCTTGGATTGTCTTCTGGTGAGAATGAATTAGCGACTGTACGGGATCAGAATGTTGAGAAACAGGTGAAAGAAAAGCTGTATTATTGGCTGATCCATAAGATACATGATGATGGAAAAGGTCCAAATGTGCTAGGCAAGGAAGGACAAGGTGTCATTCATTTAGTAGCTGCACTTGGCTATGATTGGGCTATAAAACCAATAGTTGCTGCAGGCGTAAAAGTAAACTTTAGGGATATTCGCGGATGGACTGCGCTTCACTGGGCTGCATCTTGTGGAAGGTATTGCAAAAACAATTTACATATGGTAGTTCTGAATCAACCTTTTCATGCTTAACTTATCGCATCTCTGTAATTTTAGGGAGCGTACAGTTGGTGCACTGATAGCAAATGGAGCTGATCCTGGTGCTTTGACAGATCCAACGCAGCAGTTCCCATCTGCAAGAACTCCTGCTGATTTAGCATCAGAAAATGGACACAAAGGCATAGCCGGTTTTCTTGCCGAGTCTGCTTTGACAAGTCACCTTTCCGCTCTTACACTAAAAGAATCGCAGGGTCGCAATGTGGAAGAAATAGGTGGATTAACAGGAGCAGAAGATTTTGCAGAACCTAGTTCTGCTCAAGTTGCTTGTGTGGATCCTCAGGCAGAGTCATTAAAAGATTCACTTGGTGCGGTCCGTAAATCAACTCAAGCTGCAGCCAGAATATTTCAAGCTTTTAGGGCTGAATCATTCCACAGAAAGAAAGTGATCGAATACGGAGATGATGATTGTGGGTTATCTGATGAACGCACGCTTTCGCTTATTTCGCTTAAAAATGCGAAATCTGGACATAGTGATATGCCTATGCATTCGGCTGCAGTTCGTATTCAAAACAAGTTTAGAGGGTGGAAAGGAAGAAAGGAATTTATGATTATCCGACAGAAAATTGTAAAGATACAGGTATTTCTATTTTCTAGTCTATAATCTTGTTTTTATTTGCTAAAATTTCATACAACCACATCTTCTGGTTGTTCATATTCTATAATACATGTTTTTTATAATATACATAATATTGTGAATTCAGCATAGTACAAACATTATGCTCCACACTGACTATGGATTACTCAGTGCCAAACATTGTTGAGAACTGTTAGTGTTGCTTGTCAGATTTCAGTCATTTGTATCAAACTACTGGTTTGCTCCATTTGATATTTTTTCATTAGGCAAATCATTCCAAGCTCCATTTTTTCAGTGATCCAGCAAGTTTTTTTCAGCCACGGGCCAATTAGTTTGGATCAGGTGCAAAAAGCAGAAAGTCAAGGGTTTGGTAGTACTGTATTAGTTAGGCACATCTCTTTTCTTGTCCTGGTCTTGATATGTTTCAGCTGAAGACACTACATTTACTTGATGATAAGAGTGATTACATTAAGTTAGGTTGTCAAGCATAACTGTAAAATTGCTGTCCCTTATTCATTTCTGGATCTAACTGTACATTGTTTATTTAGGCCCATGTCCGAGGACATAATGTAAGGAAAAGCTATCGGAAGGTAGTTTGGTCTGTGGGCATTGTGGAGAAAGTCATACTGAGGTGGAGGAGAAAGGGAAAGGGCCTGCGAGGTTTCCAGGCTGAGAAACAACTTGAAGGCCCATCACAGCAGATCCAACCTGCAAAAGCTGAGGCTGAGGATGAATACGATTACTTGAAGGATGGCAGGAAACAGGCTGAAGGCCGGCTACAAAGAGCACTTGCTCGTGTGCATTCCATGACTCAGTATCCTGAAGCAAGGGACCAGTACCGCAGGCTGCAAACCTGTGTTAACGAGCTGCATGAGTCCCAGGTCCTCTCTTATCTTTTCTCTAAGAATAATCTTTGTTTCCTTGAACACTAACTTGAGCATGCCATAAGTAGCGGTCAATTTAACTTTGTATATGATGTGTGATATTTGAACAGGCAACGCAGGATGGGAGGCTAAGCCATGCTGCTGGCCCTGACGGGGGTGATTTAATGGCTGAACTGGAGGAGCTGTGCCGGGGTGATGGTGATGCGCCGATGTCGACTATTTCGTGACATTGAGCTTACTAGATCAGTTAGGCAGTGACCTGTTCTTTATCAGACTAGATGTAAATTCCCGTGACTAGATGGTCACCGTTGGACACCTTATATGATATAGCTAATACAATGGACTCCTATAGTTGACTTTCACCTACTTGTTGATGCCGATATCGGTTTTTGTGTTGCTGTAGCTCCATGAACCCTGGTCGTTGGGTCGTTTGCAGGCATCATGCTTGACAATTGACATGCGCTCGATCGCGCCCGTTCGGTTTTGAAGTTTCGTTATTTAATCCAGCAGCAAATGCTTCTGGTATTCAAGCATTTTGTTCAAGCCAAAATAGATGCCCGTTCGCAGTTCACCCGGTACAATTAGCTGGATGGTTACCATCTACTATCTGCCTGCTGAGTTTACGCATTCGACATGGATTAGCGTATCCCCAGTCGCAAGTTAAGTAATTCATATTGCTACAAGTTTAATGATCTATCATGCATTTTACTCGAGTTTACGCATTCCACATGTATTAGCGTACTCCCCCCTATCCGCCTTCTGCTGTCGTGCGCGTGTCGCAGGATCCTCCATGGTAGCGCGAATCTCGAAGCAACAAACCCATCCCAAACCCTTTCTCCCCTGCCTCTCCAATCTTTCATCAGCCACCATCCCCCCTACTCCCGCTAGGGTTTTTCTCCGCAGCCGCAGCACGCCGGCGGAGCAGTGCGGCGCCGTCGGGAGAGGAGAAGCAAGCAGCTCGGGTCCCATCCAATCGAGAGATGAGGCTCCTGACGCACAACATGCTGGCGTCAAACGTCCGTGGCGCGACGACCGGCTACCCGCTGAAGCTGGAGGCGGCCAAGTGGGTGACCAAGGAGGTGGACCTCAACGCCGACTTCATCCGCGGCCTCCTCCCGAAGATCGACTGGCGCGCGCTCGTCGCCGCCACCCGCGCGCTCGGCCTCCCCGAGCTGCTCCCCGAGGAGCAGCCCCCCGAGGAGGAGATCTTCGCCGAGGGCGCCGCCGACGTCGACGGCAGCGCCATCCGCCGCATCCACCACGCGCTCCTCGAGATCCACGTCCAGGAGGGCTCCCTCGTCTGCCCCGATACCAGCCGCTGCTTCCCCATCGACAAGGGCATCCCCAACATGATGCTGCACGAGGACGAGGTCTGATGCCTGGGTCTCTGCCACGGCGGTCGCCTTTGCTTACCTGCTCGTTGTCAGATGTCATAAAAAGGGTTTAAGGGCTTGTAGCTGTGAAGTATAAAATGTGGATGATGACGTTATAATTTGAATGGATGACCGTGTTGTTCTGTTTGGAATTTCGTTTTTGTGTGTCAGTAATTTGATACGGCTGAAATTGGAAGGTATTGTGCATTGTGAAAGTTACAGTTGATACCTGATACAGTTATTTGTGCCAGTAATTGGATGCTGCAACTTTATGTGTGCCTTTAGTGTGGAATTGTGGGTGATTTGGTGGAACCAATAATTTCTTATTGAGTTTTGTGATTGCAGTTGCTCCCAGTGGATCAATTGTTACTACAGAAAACTCTATGTTAATCAGGTTCAGTTGTAGCAGTTCCAGTGAGGAAATTGCTTTTTGGTTGAGTAGTTCGATGCCAGTTGTGGTGCTTGCTTAGGTGGGTAGTCAAGTTGATGTGAGCTTTAGGATTTTTGAGCTGAACTTGCAGATTTGCTCTCAGTGAGGTGAATATAAATTGATGTCCAGAGTTGTGCTTCATGTTTGTGCAAATATCAGGTCTTTTCAGTTATCAGTTCGTAGTGACGTATCATAATACTGTTTAATAAGTGAAGAAATTTGCTTACATATAACACATCCTTGTAAACAGCTGATCATGGAGCTGATTGGATTGTTTATACACTTTGTGCAACATAATATCATGCTTGCAGATTTGAGTGGGCATTGACTTTCTTGGTGCACCGATCCGAGCATATATTCTTATGGTTTTCTTTGCAAGTCTACATCTTCATCATCTATCTGAAATTAGCTTAAGTTATGTATGATGTTGACAGTGAGTTCGACAACTTGCTTTTATCTAATTATATCTTGGAGTTACCAGTGTATACAATTTCAAGAAGGTTGGGTTCTACAGCTAGCTTTTCTAAGTCCAAGTTGTCGTTATGATTTACTTGTAATGGTTGCTTGAGTACTTTTAGTGATTGTTAATTGCTGTACCTTGCCCATTTCATTTCCTTATCTGGCTTTCACTAAGTGATAGGATGATGATAGATAGAGAAATTTTGCCTTGTTGGCCGCAGTTATAACTTGCAATGACAAAGTTTATGCCATTTAGAATGATTGTCTGCAGTGCTAATTGTATGGTATACTAGAATCCAATTGTTGGGTGTATACCCCTGCAAGTCAATCATTCTGTCTGTGAGCTATTGTAAAATTTATTTATATATGATATGTTGCAGTTTTCAGAAATACCCTTTGAGGAATAATGCACCAAAGACTTAAAAAGTTTTATTAACGATATACTTTTTGGTCTTAATGCGCAACCATCATTCTTTGTGTTTGATAGTGGTGGTTAAGACTTGGCAGCATCTGTCTAGAAGCCTCAGATTTCTTGATCACGAAGAGTCAGGTACCAGTGTACCACACATCCTAATTTGTGTTAGATTTTTATGCCTTCTTTGAAGGAATCCAAATTGTATACCAATCACCAGCCTATCCCCTAATGTTGAGTTGGTGGCCAATTTGCTACTGTAAGAATTTACAGTTTTTGTATGTGCAATATCCCCATGTTTACCAAAAAACGAGGTCTCCTTTCACTAATGATGGGCTGAGCTTGTGACATTTGAAAGGAAGCTATTTGTTATCACTGATGAAAATCTTTCTTGATTTGTTGGTACAAGAAATCTGTATGCATTTGCATCTGCATCTGCATGCTATGCGTTTAACTACCAAGTTCAAATTGGCTTTAAATTGCCCAGTTTTAGTTTTGTTTTATTTTACTCGTCATGGATTTTGCAATCTGTTGCCTTAATCCAAAATCTGCTATCATGTTTTACTTGTGACTATAGCAGTATAACATGATCTTTCTTTGGTAGTTGCTAATTGTTATGCCTTCACCATATCCTTTCCTCATTTTACCATGTTCATAAATATATACTTGCATTTGATATTCACTATGCCTTAAGATGACATTCATTGTGATAGGTTAAATTAAAAGTATTGCCATGCCATCTCCAGCTGTAGCTTGCAAAGGGGAAGTATCTGAATAACTGGTATGACAGTTAAGATGAGTTTGACTGCACATTTTTTCTTAAGATATTTAATGAATCTGATTCTGTAGCAAGGAATCCTCATGCGCTGATCTTGTGCTAACAAATATCTCATGGATGGGTAAATTCAAAATAGTTGCACTGAAGATTCTTGTAACATATTGCTGTGTGATTTGGATACTGTTTCGAAGCCGCATTTCAGACTAGCATTATACCAGACCATTGTGTTTCTAACAAACTTTTTGCTTTTGCATTCTTGTTGCGTAGTATTTGCTGAATCCATGTTGCAAAAGCATTCTCTGTTTTTGGCTTACCATGGTAGCTCGCTGCTTGGGACCGTCTCGGAGTATCCCTCTGAATCTGTGATGCCCGAGTTTTGGTAGCCATGAAAGCCACATATAGCTAGCACTATTGTTTTGCTGAATTTGTGTTGGGTTCTTGCAACCCACTAGATGAAAGCACAGTTGTATGTGCAGCCAGCTCCTTGAAACAGTATCTCTGGGTGAGTTGGTGACCAGAAAGTTTTTTTTTTTGACATTGCTTGCAGCTTAGAATCTCCTCTAGCCTCTAGGTGAGATATCATTATACTTTGCCAAGCAGACGGTCTGGGCGAAGAGCTGACTGACGAGGACATTGAAATTGAAGCATCTGACAGCTCGTGTCATGCCATATTGGGCGGTCAATGCGACCATTAGTGCTACATGATGTGAGTACTTCCTCCTAGCTTAATGATGCTGGTGAGTGGTGACATCCGGTCCTGCCCATACGCAGGACAACGACGGCTTCAGGCAGGGTCCTGGTTTTTTGTTTGCCCTGAAGCTTATCCTTGAGGCTAACACAGAGTAGCCTTTTTCGGCAGAAGTCGCGGCAAAATTGATAGAGACATGCTGGGTGAAAGTAAAGGGGATAGGGATGTAGAATGGGTGAGGTTGCCGTGACCGGTTGAACGGTGGTGCAGGGCAATGGCTGGGTGATGCGCATAGCTGATAGTGGCCTCTGGAGCCACTAATCAGGATATTCCCTGCAAATTCTCTGCAGTTCTGGAAACGTGAATAGCGAGCGAGTCCATGGGAGAAGGTGATTGGAACACGGGCGCTGATTTTTTGCTTTTGTGTCCTGGAGAACTGCGGAGTGCAGACGGAGGCTGGGGAATGCCAGTATGACAGTATCAGGCCATGTTTGTTGATTGCATTTGCAGCTAAAAGAAGCAACCTCTTTCGTGAAGTAAAAGTTGTGTCGCCTTTGTTATACTATATACTCTTTCTATTATTAAATATTTGCTGTTTAGATAATCTAAGTATTTTTTTAAAATAATCAGCCAAGTATTTAAAAATAAAGGGACTACATTTTGTTTGCTTGAGAGCTATTTTCCCCTTTTTCTTTTACATTACTATTTTTGTTTTTTTCAGTTCAGGACTTTGATCGCAGTTACTTGGTTACTGCAACCATTTCTATATACGTCCTAAATGTCATAAACATAAACGTGAATACATGTAAATACTTATAGATTTATATATATTTTTTTAAAATACTTTCTTGTAGCTATGGTTTTGTATCGTGTAAATACAATATCAATAGAGTACTCGTTTGTCGAAACGAAATACACCTTGTAAAAATACGAAGAGGTACCTTAAGTTCCAACTTCTAAAAAGCTACTCCATCTTTTGTGTTTTAAAAAATAAACAAATAAACATACCCCTAGTAAGCTCAGGAACAATTGAGAAGGAAGTAAATACATGCTACTACCTCCGTTCTGTTCGCTGACCAGCTCCAAATCTAAGCTAACTGACGTCATATAGTAGTATAAAAAAATGTTTTCGACGAGAAGTATAGTACCGTCCCACATGGAGCAATCCGGTAGCACGACGGGCGTTGCTAATTGGCGACCGGTCGCTGGGATCGGTGCCAGCGACCGGTCCCCCCTCTTACTTATACACAAATTATTATACACACAACTAATGTGTACAAATTTTTATTTTTGAAACTTATACACACAACTTCGACATATAACTTTGAACTATAAATTTTTGTTAGATAAGTTTTAAGCATAAGTTTGGTGACGCGCAGAACTTATGTGTACAACTTGTATACACAATTATTTCTTGAATAACTTATGTGTATATTTTTTCTCTACCAACAAGTTGTGTGCATAATTATTTTTGTGAAGGACTAGTTATGTGTATAACTTTTTCCATTCGACAAGTTATACGCGTAACTTATGTAGAAAACAAATTATGGAAAAAGAAAAGAAAAAAAAGAAAAAAATGTGTCCGATCCGCCCACGTGGGGGCGCTGGACGGCGCGGCCCGTGCGGTCGCTTGGAGCGACCGCACGCTGAAATGGTTTTGCGTAGCACGACCCCGCAGATTTACTCCAAAACGAACGATCACACTTAAATTCATTCAATGGGGGCATGGAATCAGAAAAAGTCTTGCTCTGGTCACTGTTTCTATTTTTGAAAGAAACTGGTCATAGTTTCTCTTGCATGAAAACAAAACTTGTAGTGGAAAAAAAAGATAGTGTTCGGCTCCGTTGGTCAACACATTTGTTGAGAAAGAAAAATATTAGTACGAACCACGAAACGCAAAAAAAGAAAAACGTTGAGGGCCACGGCCACCGGGAAATCTTGGCCCACTGGTCGGTCAGTCAACAACTAACTTCCTGCTCGTGAGCACTGCGTGCATGCGAGGCGCGTTCCCCCCCGTACGTCCCCCGACCCGGAGAAAACTTGCTGCGTGACCGACCCATCACGGCGACAGCCGCCGCCGGCTGCGGGATACTCCGGCCGCTTACCGACCGGTGGGCCGGCCACCGGCGACCTCTAGCCTGGCGTGTGCGGCCTGCGGCGGCGGGGTAGAGGCGGACGCGTGCACGACACCCGGTCTTAAAAACACGGGACCCCCACCTGTCCGTCTGTCCCGGGCCCGCCGGCTTACCGGCCACATCTACTACCCTGCCCGCGCGGAGATCGCCAGCCGGCCGGACGGGATGGATCCTCTGCGCCAGCTCCCACCACCGCCCGCGAAGGACCACCGCTCGCTCCACGGCCGGCGGCGCCCGTGCCGGAGACGGGGAGGCCAGCCACGGCTGTGGTGAGCTGAGGCAGTTCGCTGGACCAGACCTCTAGTCAGCAGTAGCGGCGTCTGCGGGTCTACGCGGCGGCGGAGCTGGCTAGCTTGGTCGCTTCTGGAGTGCGCGATTAGGCGACGGCAGACCTCGTGCCGCTCAGCTAAACTCATCTGAGAGCCAGCAGCGAGCGTGTTTTACGTGTCAGCAGCTGGAAGAAGCCTGCAATAACCTGGAGGCTCGATCTTGTGAATGAAGAAAAAAGGGTGCCGAGTTGGGGGCATTTTCTTGTCTCGTTGCATGACCACCTGGTTTCACCATGGAATGGAGGCTTATGGAGCATGCAACTGGTTTCATTCACTACACGCTATTCTCATGGTTCCAGCTTTGTGACTGGGCCCACCGTATTCTGTTAGCTCAACCAGATAGATTCGTCATCATCATAAGCTACTTGTGCTAGTGCTACCAACACGATGTGCACTCCGTAACAATTTTCTTTTCTTTCATAAACACAATGCTTGTTCCATCGAAAATACACGACGACCTTTCTTCATCTTCAAAGCGTGACTTTGGTAGCCTACGAGAGTACACAAAATGTTTTTTAATTAAAATATGTATTCAATTTTTGTTTGGCCTTTTGAGAAAAAAATGTGTTAATGTCAAATAGTTTTGCCCCCCTCTTCTCTCTTTTTCCTCTCCCTTCTCATTTTTCTCCTCTCCTCCATGCGAATGCGCGAGGTAGGGGGGCTCCAGCCCCCACACTGGATTCGCCCATGCACTTGTCCATGTTTTTCCACCAAGGGTTGCGTCAGAATTTCGTTCCAAAGTAACGAAATTACAACGTTTAAGAGTTTGAAACCGAACAACAAGTCAACAGGAAACGAACAACGGAACAAAAGCAGCAGGCAGGAAAGAGAAGCGCACAGGGCTCCCAAATCGCTGCAAACCAGCGCGAGGCACTAAGAAACTAAAATCCCCCCTTCCCGTCGACCAAGGATGGCAGAGATTAACAAGTTCACAAGACACATAACTACAACGTAAAGGAAAGGAGACTAATGGATCTTCATTTGCAGATCTTGTCCAGCAGAGCTTTCAACATTTCTCTCAGTGTGATCACTGCAGGAATAACGTCCCCATCCCCAACTCCCCTTGTGCTTCTTGTGGGTGGTGCAGTATTGCCGCGGTCTTCAGAGCTTCTGCACTAGCCTCCAACATGGTCCTCCCCTCCTCCTGTTGTAAACCTGCCCAGTAGTTCAACACAGATGAGGCTGGACAAATGATCTCTGTAGGAGATCCGATTTTCTTTTATCGAAACAAACACTATTACGGGTTCGCCAAATTGCCCAACAGATTGCTGCTAGCCCAATCATGTACAAATTCTTATTATTTGGCATGAATCTTTTACACCATTCCCAGTATTGACACTCATTGGTTGGCCCGCAAATTGGCCTTAATGACCCAAGCTACCAAACACCATATCTATTTAGCTAGAGAACATTCAAAGAACAAGGAGGGATGTTTTCCTCCAAATTGCAGAAGCTACAAAATTTATCTCCTCGCTAATTCCTTTTCAACAAATTGTTTTTAGTTAGGATAGCATCTTGATGTATTAACCACATGAAAATTTATTCTCCAATGGAATTTTAGCCTTCCAAATTCTAACATTGTTCGGCTCACCGACATCAGCTCTACGAAGATGAGCATACATTGATTTGACAGAGTAAACTTTATTTTTTACCCATATCCAGTTTGGTTTATCTTTCTGAGTCCCCAAAGCACAAACTAACACTGCATCTCTAAGTTGTCTCAGCTGGTTTTGAGCATTCTCATCCAACCATCTCCTAAAGGTCAACCTCCACCTTCTTGAGGCCATATTGATATGGTTTGCTAATTGCAAATATCAAAAAGCTCTCTAAATTTATTCTTCAAAGAGCAGACCCCACACCATGGGTCTCTTCAGAAATTTGTGTCTCTCCCATTTCCAATTACAATCTTCCTCTTTGATTTTGATTAGGTTATTCCACACAGGGGAATTCGAGGGATTGCATTTCAATTTGCTTATCCCACCTATGATTTTGTATTTGTTCATGACTATCTATTGCCATAAACTCTCTCCGGTTTCTATCTTCCACCACCATTTACACAATAAGTTGATATTCATTTTTCTTAAATCTTGCACTCCTAGACCCTTTTTTTTGTCTGACAATCACTGCCCACTTCACTAGATAATACCTTTTCTTGCTGCCTTGCCAAAAGAACCTTTTCCTAGCTGAGTCCATCCTTTTTATGATAGTTCTCGATAGCATATACATTGACATGGCATAGGTTGAGATACAACTCAGGCGGGCATTCAACAAAGACCATTTTGACAAATGCACTTGTCCATGTGTTTCATCAAATTGTAGATCATTTTGACATTTGTAGGTACCTTGTTTTTTGTATGCAAAAATAATGGATTTAAAAAACATTAAAATTCTGGAAAACGTTCCCAGCAAGTTTCGATGTGCGAAAAATCGTTGGAAAACGTTTATTACGGGTTACGGCATCCCCGTATTCATTGCGGTTTGTCAACACATGTAGTTGGCGGTTGTCGACGGACCCCTCCGGTGCCGACGTGCCGTGCCGTTTGATCTCCATCTCCTCAGCTAAGCTGCGTGACACGTGGGCTAATAACTTCATCAACTCCTGACAGCGCCCTGCTGATGCACTGCTGCTTGCAGCGGGCCCACGTGTCTGCCTCTCAAACCCCCATCTCCTTGTTGCCTCCCCACGCCATAAAAATAGACCGAGTCCATGTCCCCGCGCCAGAAAGAGAGAGAGAGAGAGAGAGAAACCAGCAGGCTGCAGCAGCAACGCGAGCCAGCCAGCCCAGGGGGAAGGCAAGAAACCGAGGCAAGGCAAGCGGCGGCGGTGGGCACGCAGCAGCAGCGCAGGGCGCACGCGCTTCTCGTTTCGTGGCCCCAGGGAAGGGGAAAGGAACGGAGGCAGCCGAAGCTTCGACAAGGGGTAGCTCGGTGGGAAGCCTCGGTCGAGAAGGGAGGGAGGGACAGGCAGGAACGCTGGCGGCCGAGGGCCTGGGCGGCGCCATGGGGAGGGACGAGCTGCTGCGGCGGAGCCTCGTGGCGCTGGCGGCGGTCGTCGTGGTCACGGGTCTGGCCACGGCGTCGCTGCGGAAGGCGGCGGCCACGTACGGCTTCGGCATCCTGGCCATCGCCGGCGTGCTGCTCCCGGACTGGGAGTTCTTCGACCGAGACTTCTCCCAGTGGCTCACCCCCATGCCCGCCTCCCGCCGCACCGCCGCGGCCGCCGCCGCCGAGCGCGAGCACGACGTCTGGAAGTAAGACCCCGCAGCCTCTCCCCTCCCTCCCTCCCTCCCTCCCTCTCCGTGTTCTTTGATCTTTCGCCACGGTCTGTACGTCTGCGGAATTTATGTTATTGGGGAGGCTCGGGTACTTCCGTACTTCCAAACTGCCAGACCCTGGTTGCTTTTTTTGGGGGTATGTAAACATCTTGCTTTATTGGGGATCGAGATGGCGTACGGGCCACATGTTTGCATAGTTCCGGATCGGATGATTTGTTTCTGAACTTTTAATTTCAGAATTTAGATGCAAGTTCTTGCTCGTTGTTCAAAGTGGCAGTGTAATTGCGTGGCTGGGTTTGTGGCACCTGATCAAGATAAACTTTTAAGCAATTTCCACTCACTAGGATTTAGCTTCCTTGACAAAGGTCATGGTTTTTCATTTGTTCTGAAGAGAGTTCTAGTGCACGCTAGTGGATCGCTGAGGTACTGAGAACTGTTCTTGATCTCTTGGATTCCACACAATATAGATCGAACGCGCCTTGGTCTCTGTATGGTCCAGAATATTGTTGCATTAATTCTTGATCTAGAATCATAACCATTGATGGGCCCTGAAGATACAATGCGATCGTGGAAAGGAAACAAATCGGTACTGTTTACAAAAGAAAATGTCTCCCCAGTAGCAGTGCCATTTGAGATAGGGACTTGCGCACCTGTAACTAGTTTAGTGGCAGAATAATAAGGTCGCTGGCCGCTGGTCCTCTCTGCTTTCATTGCTGCTATTGATCGCATAGGTTCAGTGTCTTATTGTTCTATTCTATAGAGCAGCGGGAGGTTGGATTATGGTCGTGTTTGTGTTGATGAAACTTTTAGAAGTCAAAATCATGTGGATGCAAGTTTGAGCCATTAATTCTTTGCATAACCTAATAACAGGTGAGCAGTTGGTGTTTTAAGTAGTGGATTAGGTTTTGTAGTTGGACTACGAGCAGCTGAAATATCGCCTTTCAGGACAACTTATATGTCCTTTGATGTACAAGTTTCTACAGGTTGGTTACCAGAATGTCGCTATTATATGTAGAAGGTAGAGGAAGTCAGTTTTTCCTCTTTTTTATTTGGAGAAAACTAGATGGATTTGTCTAGAAGTGACTTGTACTATCTGATGTTTTATTTGACTAAAATAGTGTTAGAAATGAAAGACAACTGTTGTTTTGATGGTGCTTGTTTATTGGTCAATGGAAGCCCAAGTGTCGCAGGTATTAGCATGAGGTGTAATATAAATGAGTCCACCAGGGAGAGATGAAAACTGACCCTCACTCCTTGGAACAAACCTCACGCAGATGCCTGTATTCTCCTGACTATTTTTCTTGATAGCCTGGATATTCTTACAACATCGTAATATTAGCGCCCAAGAGAAGTGATGATCAGATAAAGATTTTGAATGTTGGTATTCTGATCATGGTTTAGGTTGATATCACTCTAGTCATTCTGCTTGGTCGTTTCTCTGACCGTCTGAAAATGTTACTACCAAAATGATCAATTGCTGTCCAGTTGTTTACGTAGGTCACCTGGTGTACTTTAAGTGAGGGGCACTGAAGTAAAAGGTCAAGCCAGTTCTGACCTCTTAATATCTGGTGAAACCTGCAAACAGAACAGTCCTTTCCTTTCTGAACCTTAGCCTTGATGTAGATTAATCTGGAAGGCATATTTGACATACTTTTAGGTTGCTTGTAACAATTGTATAGACAATAAGCACGTCAGCATCCCTTGGTTTCAAGGGTAACCACCACCATTTGGATTCATAAGTTACACTTGGCGCCTAACAATGAATTTAGTTTCTGCACCAACAATAGTTATTCAGAGCACTAGAATATTATTATTACTTGAACAGACGCAATGACGCTTTGCTGGTTCTAACATACTTAGGTCCTTGACCTATAGAAGTGCTCGCATAAATGACATGATTTCCATAGTCACTAACTTCAGCAGTTATTACAGAGTAGGCAGGTGATAGTGCTCTGAAGCTCATCAAAATCTGATGATAATATCTGAGGTTTGTCAGTGACAGGCCTTGCAATTTAAATAGCAAAATTTGTCTGTGTTTAAGGGTTGGCTGCACTGACTGCTCTTGAGCTTTCACCTAATTTTAGCGTCAGATTTTGACTGATCTTTTGAAACAAGTTGTGGGACAACATTCCTATCATCTCAAAGACAATTAAACCAACTGCAAATTGCAAGTCATTGCGCTCACTGCAGACAAATGGGCATCTGCACCATGCCTTAACACTTGAGTAGAGCACCATCATTTTCTTGATGTCACAGCTTAACAAATGTCACAGCTGGAAAACTAGGACTAAGAGTTTTCTTGATGCCATCAAGAAGAATATCTCTCTGATGAAGTAGGGAATACTACTATTCGTTCCTAATGGTGGACGTGTAGCTGTTTGCTGTTGATTGCTTTCTTAATCTTGCCTATTCCCTTCATGCTCGCCTGCTCGGCGTTACTATACATTTAGTGTGCATGAAAGTGAAACACAAACAATTCCAAGTTCTGCTGCTGATGTAGCTCCAGTTTTATTTTGCTGTCACAACAAATACTAACCTCTGTCCTTGTGTTTTAACCTGGCGCAGATTCAAGCCCTACCCGCTGAGGATGGCCATGCTGACAACGATCTACGGGTTCGGGCTCTACAAGTGGTGGATGTACGTATCTAGCTAGTGGATCCTCCTCTTCCCCCCTGTAGTGAAGTTCTTTTTTTTTTGGAAGAAACACCGTGACAGTGCCTTCTCATGTCCCAGCCATTCTTCATCGTGATCAGATCAGCCAGTTATATATTTGCCTGGTTACACGCTGCAGATACGGAAAAAAATCCTCTGATAGGGGAAACTCCCAACACAAGTTGATTGTATGTAACTAGCGGGTTTTGTAATGTGGAAACGCCATCATTCTTATTTCTTAGCTTGAAAACGCGAAGCTAGGTTTTGTTCCTTCTCCTCTTCGTCACTCTTGCAGCTTTCCTTGATGAATCATTGATGCTTCTCCATCAGAAACCTTTTTTTATTTTCAGAGGAATATGAACATATACAGTACTGTGCATCACCCTGTTCTTGGGTATCCTGTTTCTGATAATGTGACTTTTACTCTTTAAATCTCTTCAGATGTCTTGTTGAGCCGAACAAGAACAAACTTGGTTTGGTGTGAGTGGCTTTCACTGGTTTATACGTTGCAGACGAAAACATATATTGTTGAGGTTCTGAAAGTTTGTTCCCTTGGCCGTATGTGGCTTGCTAGTTGCCTAATAAGGCCAACTCCACAACGGCCAAACAGGCCTGCAGTACAGTACTAGCACTGGTGACGTGTGTGATCCGACCCTTATGCTTAGCATTTCCGGCAGGAAAGGGCGGCAGCAAAGTACCGAATTGATGCTCAATTTGAATATGAAATATGAGACTAAAGATTCTATTCAAAGCATCGCATCAAATTCAGAGTTAAATGCCATGCCAAAAACATTGAAGCTGCCAAGTACAATCCCGCATCAAATCTGGGTTGGGAGGGAAATGCAGCACAAGGCAGTACATTCATCTTCGACGCTACTAGCCTATTCTAGTGCCAGCGCTATTGACGAGATTCCAGTGCCATGGCCCTTGACGAGCTAGCATCAGACTAACTAAACCAGTCATAATTCTAAAAAAAAACATCAGTATTTCAGTATTTGTCAATCATCACCATACATACACAGATGTAGCAGATGGGGCGAGACGTTACTACGTTAGTCACCTGCAGCCAGTCAGATCCAGCGCATGGACTCAAGATCTGGACGCTCAGGAACTCTTCATGGCCGTAGCCCACTGAGACAATACTTTTACTTCAGCACCACATACATAGCCCTTCGACCTCGCTGCTAGAATTCTCCTTGAGTAGCAGATGTTTGGGCCTCTTGTCCTTCCAAATCGAGATGCACCTTATCTTTCAGATTGTTTGTTTCCAGGAGTGCTGTGGGCAGGACGGGCACGCGCAAAATGTTGAGCACCCCGCCTCAGCTTAAACCTCCTCTTCTGTAGATTTCTAGCCTCCTCATCATCATGTACCATAAATTTGTCAAACAAACATTTCTCTGCTCCGGTAGATTTGAAGATTTCAAGCATACTTGTTATCTACCTGCAAATTGAACAACAATATTAGCTGAAAGCAATTAGGATTGCGTGGAATAATAGATTGAATTGATGAGAGAGAGGTTGCAATGTATAGGGGTGGTGAGATCTTAGAGCTTATAGAAATAGAGCTGCATAATAAGATCTATAAAATCAACAGGGGTCGGCCGGGCCTAAAGTCACGGGGCACAGGCCCATTTACATGCACAACACATGTATTCTAGCATCAGTAAGAGCTAGTGGGGGCCTCCATATGGGACTCTACTCCAAAATTTGGAGGTTGAGTGCAAAAAATCAACTCCAGCAGGGCCTCTAAATGACCCTCCATTTTTGAGGTCCCTCCAAATTCCCCCTCCAAGCCTCCATTCCTGGAGGCCCTCTACTCCCCCCTCCAAATAGTGAGCCCCACCATTTTTCTCCTTTTCCTCTCCTCTCTCTCCCCTGCAAACCAACCCCCGATCCGGACCACCCGCCCGCCCGATGTTGTCGAAGTGCCGCCGCCGCCGAGGAGTCGGCATCCGCGGCCTGCACATCGGTGCGGTAGCCCACCACCTCGTCGGTGGCGAGTTCTTTGCGGCGAGGGCGCGCGTGGACCGAACTCTCGGCCCCCGCGCGCGCCCCGAGCTCGCGGGCACCGGGCGCGGCATCCCGAGCTCGCGCGGCCCGGGCGCGGTGACCAAGACTCACCCGCTTGGCCGTGTCGGCCGGATGCGCGTGCGGCCGCCGACGGCTAGCGCGAGTGCGACGGCGTGCAAGTTTGCTCCCGTGCGCGAGCGCGGCGGCGTCTGGTCGATCGACATCCCACCTCGCCGCCGCGGCCACCCTGGCAGATGATGCGCTGAGTGAGGCCATCAGGAAGCTCACCGCCTCGCTTGCGGCGCCGGTCATGTGCCTCTCGCCCTGTCTGTCTCGCTCCGAATCGGCAGTGCTGAGGCCCAGAGGAAGCAGAGGGCGTGTCTGCGGCGTGGAAGCAGAGGAAGCAGAGATTGGGGCTCGACGTGCTGCCATTGTTGAACAAAACAACTCACAATTTCTAGAAGGCTAGAAGCGAGGAACCGGCCGTAGCGGAGGAGGAGGACGCGGCGGAGCCGGAGTTGCGCCGCTCCACGTGCTTGAGGGCGACCTCATGGTACACGGTGCCGAAGCTACCGGAGCCGATGCGGTGTGACAGCGAGAACCCCACACACCACCTCCCCTTGGCCTCCAGCGCAACAGACTGCTGCTACGCCATTGACCGACGCAACGCCAGCTCCAGCACCGCGCACGCCATCCATCGCACTGCCACCGTCTACTCCTCCAGGAGATCCCTGCAGTCGTGCGTTGTCAGAAGAAAGATCACAGGAAATTGCAAAATCTAGCATTGCTCTCTTTTTCCCTGGATTTTCCATTAGGGACGCGTGATGGGGGCTCTTGGTGGCAGCTCAGCCGGAGGCTAATTAATCCTCGGTGGAGGAGGAGTAGGTGATGGTGGAGTGAGGGAAGCGTCGCAGTTGTGTGGGTCAGTGGTGGTGAGAAGGGTCCATTGGGACGACATGGCAGGGTCGGCGGGGTGGGCGTCGCTGGTGTGGAGGGCGACAGCGCGGACGGTGTCACCGGTGGCGGGTTGGTGGTGTTGTGGGCCGGCTGGGTGGGCACCGAGGGCGTGGTCAGACGGTTGCGACCGGTCCCCTACCCACACGGGGGGCTTCGGGAGCGCCGGCCGGCGCCGCTCCCGGTCGAGGTCGTCACGCTCTACGACGCCGTCTTCGAGCAGTTCGACGCCGACCACAGCGACGCCGTCGACCGCGACGAGATCCGGCGGTGCATCAACACCTCCCTGGCCATCCAGGTAGTGACGGCGGGTGGCCGGAAGGTGGTGCCCGGTCTCCCTTCTCCCGTCCTCCCGCGGCCCTTGACCGGCCGACGGAGCTCGCGAGGCGCGCCAGGGGGTGGACAGAGGTAGGGATGGCCGCCCGGGACGCCGCGGCGGCGGGCGCAACGAGAAGAAGCTCGCGCGCGCGCGCCCCCCGCGAGGGGGGAGAAGGGGCGAGGGCGGTGGCGGCGCGCAAGGCAGGCCGACAGGGGTGAGGCACAAGCGCGGCGGGGTGGAGCTAGGCGGGCGCGAGGAGGAGAGGCACAGGCGGTTGACAGATGGGGCCCACGAGAAAATAGAGGCTCTGGTTGATATCACCACTGGAGTTGAGTGCTTATTTTGGACCTCTATTTTTTGCAGTTGGAGCTGCAAATAGGTTTTGAAGGCCTCAATTTGCAGGCCCCTGCTGGAGTTGCTCTAAGTATAATAACTTGCCTCTTGTGGATCTTTGCTGGTGACAGGCTTATTTTCGTTGTTCTGCAGCATCATACTTCGCAAAGTGAAGTTACATATATCTTTTATGATATGCCACTTCACAGGAAAGCTGCCAATCCACATATCCTTGGACCAAAAGTCCATATCCTCATGAAAATTGGCAGGTCCATTGTCCAACCATCGCAGCAACACCATAGAAACTGGAACTTACATTGACCTGTTTGACCATGATTCCAAATTCATTAATTCAAGTTCGAAAACAGGTTAAACAAAAAAAGTCATAAAATCATAAATAAGTTCAGACTCACTGAGAAGAACAGGAAAACCGGGCACAAGGTACAAATAGGTTCGATGTCCTCAGAAATAATTGTAAAATCATATACATCAAGGCTTGATGTTGGCAATTCAGAGGGAAGTATTGTCATTAGGACTAATGAATACAGCAAAGATGACTTCCAGGTGAGCTATCCCAGTGCCAAGTTCTTTGTCATAAAGCCTATTAATGAGGCAGATGTTCACAAATCTATCAAGTATGGTGTGTGGTCGACTTCTTTAACTGGAAACAAGAAGCTGGACAGTGCCAAAATATTCACTTGGCTAATAAAAAATTAGTCAATCTAGTGACACAATTTACATAGGCATGTCTCGTATGCGATAAAAAAGAAAGAAACAGGTCAAACAAAAAGCAAGTGAAATAAATGAACGTGGGCCATAGTGTCCATGCACATACACGAGTGCTTAGACCATCCAAACTCGTCATACTTCAAAATCTCCTTCAAAACAGAATATTCCCTCCCTATCATCAATATTCTCTCCTTCATATCTATTTCTCCTGTACTCATCTTCCTTTATATCTCAACTCCATCTCAACTACCTCCGGCGGGACGCACTTGTCATTCTCTCCTCCTCTCTTCCCCACCCGCAGCCGGGCTCCCCTTCTCTTTCTCTCCCCCAGCCCGTCGCATCTTCTTCTCCCCGACTTCTCCGCCGCGGGGGCGGGATGGGGCCGGCGCAGGCGAGCCCGACCGCCCCCGGATCCCGGCCTCCGGCGCGGATCCCCTCCCTCCGGCGCGGATCCCGCCTCGCGGCTCCATGGCCGGCGGGAGGGCGGGGCGCGGCGCGGCGCGTGGGGGAGACGAGGCGGCGCGGATAGGGGGCGGCGGCCGCGCGGGGAAGGCTGCTCCTCTCGCTCGAGCTCCGGCAGCGAGGAAGCAGGGGTGACCGGCCTCCCAGCGACTCTTCCTCTGCTCGGGTGTCTCCCTCCCCACGCGGTGGCGGTGGCGGAAGCGGCGGCCGAAGACGCATGGCAGAGGTGCGTCCCTGGCCGGTGCGCATGGAGGTCCAACGCGTGGATGTGGCGGGGACGAGGGCGCGGCGCGGTGAAGGCGTGGAGGCGCGGGTGGGCGACGACGAGCGGCGGTGCGGCTCGAGCTCTCCGGCACGGAGGCGGGGCGAGTTCGTTGGTGTGCGGCGAGTTTGCTCGTCCTCCTCCCTTCGCGCCGTCCTCCTCTCACCGGCGAGGCGCGGCTTCTCCGCCGGCGACCATGTCGTGCGGGCGGATGCGGCGGCGGGCGGGCGGGCGGGCGGATGCGAGGCGCAGCTTCTCCGGCGGCGACCATCGCACGCAAAGTCGTTGGGAGGGTCGCGCAGGGTGGCCCCGCCACCTCCTGGAGGAAGCCCTCCATCGCGCCGAATCTGGAGGGAACGGGAGCCCCCCGCGGTTTTCCCGTTCACCTGCAGGATGCCGCTGCAGGGTGCTTTCCTTCATTTCTTCCCTCCAGGGACTTTTTACAGTCCCTAGTGCGGATGGTCTTACTAGTTGCATGCACGTGCACGCTGAATAATGCGAAGTAAAAAAAGATGAATCAAATGATCTAATGTCTTAATCTATCGATTAGACAGGTTAATGGTAAATGTCCATGTGCAAGATAAACATTCGTCCATATCGACCGAGTTGTGAAGTTAGCAAGCTAAACAAGCGTGACGTGTGCACAAGTTAATTACAAAACTTATCGCACCGGCCAGAAAGTAATTAAGCATCTTCTATATCTATATGTGACACATAGTTAAAGGATAGAATATCTTAACAACTTCTCCATTTTTTCTATTTGACTATCTATTTACCTCCTCATAAAAGATTTCACTTCATATTAACCATATCACCACAACAAACACTCCATTCTAACTTTTGAAGCTCTTTCTCAAAACACCTTTAGCCCTCCACCTGAGGAGGAGCCGGAGGCCTGCCTTATTTCTTAGTTTGAAAACGCGAATATAGGTTTTTGTTCCTTCTCCTCTTGGTCACTCTTGCAGCTTCCCCTTGATGAATCATTGATGCTTCTCCATCAGAAACCTTTTTTTATTTTTCGGAGGAATATGAGCATATATAGATGGCGGGGCCCGGGCCGCACGCAGAGTTGGGGGCTTCCGTTTCGTCCATTCGGCCGCGAACGCCGGCCTGCCAAGTGCCAAGCAAGTGACCCGCCCGGGTCACGTCGTGATCGCGAGTGTGTCGGCTGCGGGGTGGGGGTTGTGCTGGTGCATGGGTTCCTTTTCTTCAGGCATTCAGGCCAGTTTCGGCCATCGTGCGGCGCTTCTCCGGAGGGATCAGGAACCGGTAGGTAGGCCCCTCCATTCCGGCGACCAGCCGCCTCTTCCTGCCTCCCGGGAACATTCGCCCAATCGCCCATGGCTGCCTTCGGGCGCGAGACAAGAATCAGAGAAAGCCGTCTCGACGGCATGTCCAACCGAACTCTCTTCTGAATTCTGATACCTTCAGGCCTACTCCCTCCGTCCCAAAATAATTGCACTTGTTGACTTTTGCGATTCACGTTTGACCATTCGTCTTATTTGAAAAAATTGTGAAAATATTATTTATTTTGCTATTACATGTTTTATCATCATATATATTTTAAGTATATCATAATTGTTTTTACATTTGCACAAATTTTTTGAATAAGACGAATGGTCAAACGTGCTCTGTAAAAGTCAAACGGTGCAAATATTTTGGGACGGAGGGTGTATGTGATTTACTGGTGACACGCAGAAGTTTCAGAGTTTACGAGGATCACTTGAGTGCTGAACGCCTCCGTGATTTGCACTAGACTATTCAGCGAGTCCTCTCTCTCTCTCTCTCCTATTGATTTACGCTAGGTGAATAGCATTTGATGAAAGTGCCACGAACGCCGGCAAATAATACACACGGGCCGGCCGACACCAACCCTGTGCCTGCCGCAAACCACCCTGAGACTCTGCGAGCGAGCGCGTGCATTAGCAAGGCCGCTGCACAGAGCATCGCCGCCCGGCGAGAACACCCCCCCTCACCAAAATTAGCAGAGCTCCAGGATTAACCACGCCCGCCATCCCGCGATCGCCGGCGGGCCACGGCCGTCGTCCTCCCCGGGCGGGCAGCAATGCCTCCCCCTCCGCCGCCGGCCGCCGCCGGCCGGGGGGCGGTGCGCGCTCAGCCTCAGCTTCGCGGCGGCGCGGGACCGCTGCTTCAGCCGCCGCTTCCTCAGGGCGGGGCTCCGCCCGCTCGCCGTCCCGCTCCCCGCGGGGGCGGGGCCCGACCCCGCCGCCGCCACCACCACCACCACCACCGTCCACATGTGGGTGCCGTCACGGCGGCCGCCGCGGAACCCGCTGCTCCTCCTCCACGGCTTCGGCGCCTCCGCCACCTGGCAGTGGGCGCCCTACCTCCGCCCGCTCATCGCCGCCGGCTTCGACCCCATCGTCCCCGACCTCGTCTTCTTCGGCGCCTCCTGCACCAGCCTCCCCGACCGCTCCGACGCCTTCCAGGCGTCCACGATCAAGGCGGCGTTGGACGCCATCGGGGTCACCAGGTTCGGCCTCGTCGGGGTCAGCTACGGCGGCTTCGTGGGGTACCGGATGGCCGCCATGTTCCCGGAGGCGGTGGAGAGGGTGGCCATGATCTGCGCGGGGGTGTGCCTCGAGGAGAAAGACCTGGCCGAGGGGCTCTTCCCGGTGGCCGGGGTCGAGGAGGCCGCGGCGCTGCTCGTGCCGCGGCGGCCGGAGGAGGTGCGCAGGCTCGTCAGGCTCACCTTCGTGCGCCCGCCGCTCATCATGCCGTCCTGCTTCCTCTGGGACTACATCAAGGTTAGTTTCAGTCTTCAGATGTTACCGAAATTTGGCCTGAGATTTCTATGCGCTCTACTGGATTCATTACACTGCTGTAGGACATCTGCTGGGATTATAAAAATCACATTTTGGGGGAGATTTAGGCACCTCTGCATGGGATAAACTGCAAACTGCGTTGAATGGTGTCCGGTGCATGTGCAAAGGAGACCAGAAGTTAGATCTTGGAATCTGGACGACACCATTTGAAATATCTGAAATTGCTAGGACACGAAAACTGTTGGTTGCAACCTAGACGTTGGCGCTTAGCACTAGCAGAGTATCTAACAACTCACTAGATATCCTGTGCTCATTCTTCCCCCGAAAAAGAATTGTGGACAGTAGCTCCCTATACACGTCGATTTGATGGAGCCGCCGAAGCCTCATAATGCTTACACGTGTCACTAGTACGAACAGATCATCGTTTTGGGCTTTTGGCTTTTCTCCCATGCCCTTTTTTGCTTATGTTTATTTGCTTCTGTGGAAGGCAGAGCCGCAGAGGTATGGCCACACAGGCACACAGCCACCAGCCCACAAGCCATTTGCACGTGCAGTGCAGCCGTGCAGGGCCATGATGGGGCTGAGTGGTGGCAACACACCCAATGTAATACAAGTATTTTATTGACTTTGTCTTTGCTTTGTGGATTAGCTTGTTCCCATGATCAATACTGGAGTACTCCTACACACTTTTTATGTTCTTTGAGCTTCCCTATCACAGAAATTGTTGAACCAGAGTGACGCCCTTGTTCATAGGCCATTCATGACATCAAGCTTAAATTGCTTTACCACATTTTTTACCGCTCGAAAAAATTGCGTTACCAGATACGTATGTGTTAGGAATGTTGAAGTGCATGCTTAAAGCTTCACTTTTTATCTGAACTTAAATTTTCTTCCTTTTGTGTTCCCAAAGTATACCCAGAAAATAGTCCTTTTATATGCAAGTGGAGGCTGTTTCCACGTTTCAAGGACTAGCAAAGCTCACCTCCATGAGACGTCTCATCGTTTTATGCAAAGCTACCTTCTTTATGTAAAGATTCTTCAAAGCTACTCGCCACTTCCCCTTTGATCTGGTACTTTCACGACTAACTACCCAACTTGACAGTGGCTGGTTGTAGTTGTAGAACATTTTTTAACGAACCAAGTGCGATAAAAAATGTACAATATCCACATGGATGTGCTGATCAAATTCTAAGTGTTTTCTGAAACAATATAACCTGATCAATTTAAACCTATATCAACACCTCTACACCTCAAAACATATACATCATCCATCCATGCTGAAGAATCAGTTCTCTTTTGTGAGAAGCATAGCTCTGCGGACTGCAGCTCTACATCTTAAGCAATATTGTCAATCCACTCTTGTTTCTGAAAATTAATATGCAATTCTTGCTAACAATCCTCAGATGCAAATGGTTCAAGATTAAAATATTTGCAAATATGATATGCAAAGCTTTAAGCGCCATTAAGATTAGGATACTGAAGAATAACATATGGAACCGAATAGTTACAGGTTCACGAACATTCATGGAATGATGTACAGTAAAATATCATTAATTTTTATTTACCCGTGACCCTAATGACTAGTCTTCTAAGTGTGCCCTTGTTTTTCTACAAATCAGGTGATGGGTTCGGACCATATCCAGGAGAAGGCTGAGTTGTTATACGCTTTGATTAACGGGAGACAACTCTCAACCCTTCCAAAACTGACTCAGGTAGTTTCTTTGTAAAACCTTGTTTATTAAAGCTAAATGCCAGCAAGTTTATATCCTTAGACTGGGGAGAGTTGGCTACGACCTGCTTGTGATAGTGCATTCATGAATTTGCTTTTATCAACTTGATAACTATGGCACCGGAAAGGAACAGAATTGCAGACGGTTGTATTGATAAAGTTTTCTCAATTCAACCAAATGCAGCCTACGGTTATAATTTGGGGGGAGCAAGATCAGGTGTTCCCAATGGAGCTGGCGCACAGATTGAATCGGTCTGTTTGATGCTACCTTTGAAATCCTTTCAGAGACATGAAGTTCACTTTGCCATCATCCCCGTGAAAATTGTTACGATAGTGCTGATCACTTGACAAATACACAGGCATCTGGAGGGGAATTCCCGATTGGTTGTCATAAAAAACGCTGGGCACGCAGTCAATCTTGAGAAGCCCAAGGAGGTGTGCAAGAACATCATCGAGTTTTTCCAAGAGCCGGTTGCTGAAGCTACTAACGGGGACGACAAGGTATGTACGTAAATCTTTGCCATCTGTAACCAAGAGGCTATAGCCCTGTCAATCTGCAGAGTTCCGGTACTGGTCTTTTAGTACCTCAATTCCTCAAGAATTGTACTTATTACATTCTCGAAACAACACAGACGCACATAGATCCGAAAAAAATGTAGCATGCACAACTGCACATATGGTGGGCGCGGTTGATGCGGCATATATGTGACCTTTTGTTGATTCATCTCGCAGGTATAGCTTCAAGCCTTCAACAATGGCGGGCAGTTAGTTCTTCGCTGGGTGTGTGAGGATACGCTTGAGGCACGCAGACCAATGCAGATGTGTCATGTGTGGCGTGCATCTCTCCGTCATTGTCTGTCGTTGTAGTAACAGACTCACAGGAGTAGTTGATTCACAAGCATGTGAAACGGAAAAACGTGCTGCAAACGAAACTACGAACGTGACTCGAGTGCCAGTGAAATCCCTGTGTATTGGCTTATTGCCCTTGTGGCCTTGTCGCATGCCTGTTGCTTCCTGTTTTTTTACTTTTCGAACAATGCCATCCTGCCGAGCAAGCACTCATTTTTTACGCGGCCCCCATCCCCCAAGTGAAAAAAGGTGAACTGAAGAAAGGAAAAACAGTTTGGAAGAAAGGGAAAAAAAATTGGGGTGAGAGAGGTTCGAACTGTCCACAAGTGAAAAAAGGGTGAACCGAGAAAGGAAAAAAAATTTGGGGTGAGAGAGGCTCGAACTCTCGACCTCAGGATCACTCACGTTTAGCTATGAGACCTACGCGCTAGCCAACTGCGCCACCACCCCTCTGTGAGGATTCGCTTCTAAGACTTAAATATATCAAGAACCACACCTGTATCATAAGCTCCTGCTTCTTTCCCCTCGCTCTTCATCTCCTCTCCTCCGCCACCTTCCTTCTGCGCACGCCTCCTGCTTGCTGCCGACCCAGCACGCAACTTCGATCCTCCCACCTTTCATTGCCGTTCAACAGGTCGCGGCACATTGTTGCTCCGGACCCTGCATCCTGCCTGCACCTCGATTTGAGCACGTGGCCGTCAGACCCATGATCACGTTTCAACCGCAAGAGCAAGAGAGGTATGTGTGGCGCTCCTGATGACTGATGTAATACCCGTCAGAGACTCCGTGCTCGCACAGATAACAAAAACAACTGCATTCTCTTGCCACGATGCCACCCGTATCTTCTCTTCTATATACGAATCCTGGCTGATAAGAAGGCCAGTGAGCTTGCCACGTCGCCGGCTGATCCCGGCCGTTAGATCGGCCGGCCGTACGGCTCAGATTGGGTGAGCAACGGTCATTTTGCAAAAAGGCCCTTGCACTTAGCAAAAATCGTGCCCGTAGTCCACAAACTTTTACATACGAACTCCTAAACTTTCGGAAAAATATATTTGCAGTGCACTATTTTTTAAAAAAAAGACATTAAACTCAGTAAGAATCCACCTGAAACCCCATAGTTTATAAGTTTTACATACGATCCTCTAAACTTTTGAAACAAATATTTTTAGCCCATAATTCTTTTTTAAAAAAACTCTCATACTTAGAAACAACTCGCCTGTAGGCCCGAGACCTTTTAAATAAAAACCTTCAATATTACACAAATTAACGAAATACCAAAACATAATTTCCTCCAGAAAAAGACCCTGTACTACAACATATCCAAAATCCAACCTTTCCTCTAAATTCTACAGCAATACCCTCCCACTTAGCGCTCGACCATTTAGCAAAAAGGCCCTTCTACTAAGCAAAAATTGTGCCAGCGGTCCATAGATTTTGACATATGAATCCCTAAACTTTCAAGAACATATGATAACAGTCCACAATTTTTCAAAAAGGACCTCAAACTTCGTAAGAATCCAACCGAAAAGCCACAAACTATGAATGTTTACATACGAGCCCCAAAACTTTTGAAACAAATGATTTGAGCCCATAATTTTCAAAAAAAAAGCTCATACTTAGAAGCAACCCACCCGTAGGCCCCAGACTTTGTAAAGAAAAACCTTCAATTGTACACAAATTAACAAAACAATCAAACATAATCTCTCCCCCAAAAAAATCCTACACTTAGCCACGATATATCCAAAATCCACCCTTTTCCACTAAATCATGCAGAAATAACCACATTATGAAAATCATACCCACATTTTACATAATTTTAAGAAAAAACACGACCTTTTCGAAAAAATATGTTTACAATCACATTTTTTCAGATTCCGTCGAAAGAACCCGACCTACCAAAAAATCAACACAAAGCCCAACCTTATTATCAATAACGCACTAAACTTTACAAACTCCACCCACAACTCAATCTCATGTTTCCTCACAAACTAGCACCTAAACTTAAAAAAATGTAACCCACGAATACCGAAAAACAATTCAAAGTCCAACATTATTCAACCCACAAATACACAGCTAAACCTCCAAAATATAACAACACAAATTAATCTTCAGCCCACCATTATTCCGATGCACCTAGACCACATTGGGCTAATTAGTCTATTACTGAATTTGTTCCATGCAAAATCTCACAACCACAAAATGAACACGCTACACTATATGATGAACACAATTTGACTCAGCTAGAAATTAAAAGGTTAGACATCGAACAATCTAAAGATGTTGTCGATACAATTAGGGGCACTGGCCTCGCGCGGCAACGACGCGTTGCCTTTCTAGTACTATCTATCGACAGAAAGCATCTGATTTTGGTTACACACGATTCACTCGATTGCAACCTCGGAACGAAGAAAGCAGGACGAATTCGACGCCCACACATAACTGCGACTGCCACGAGACGAGATTCATCAGAGGACGCCCCCCGAAAACGCCGCGACCTCGACGACCAGCAGCGACCATTCCCCGTCTGAAGAGGAGAAGCACGACGGGGGCGGGGACGGCGACGATGCAGCCGTGCCGAGGGAGAAGATCCTTCAGAGTTCAGAGGATCAGCTCGAAGAAGGAGACCACGTCGCAGCAGCTCGGGGAGCAGGTGTCTTTCAAGTGGACCACGGGCACCGGGCCCCGGATCGTGTGGGCCCAGCTCCATCTCCGCGCGCTGGAGCAAAGGTACCTGTCGCCGAGGAGGGCCAGCAGCCCGACGGGGAGGGGGCGTAGATCGACCGTTCAGTTTTGATGAAGAATGGAGTGACCTTTTTCCAGATCTTGTTGAGTGGGATACACAAAACTTACTTTAATTCTTTGCAAATATAAATGCAACGAGGAATGCGAATTACTTTACGTCTTCGCGTACTGCTCCAACTGTCAATTCTGAAACACCAATTCAGAAAACCTGAAAACCCAAATAAAATTAAACAGGTGCATCACATTTCAGAGACGATTATTAGACGCAATTTAACACTTACAAGGACTAGACCGATCAGAAGGACTGGATCGAACAGATTATGCCAGCCAGCCCGCCCAAGCCAAAAATATATATCTTTGAAATTGTTGGGGCCCTCTCAAGAAGAGAAAGCACCCTCCAAAAATAAGCGTATGCTGCTATTTGTGGCGCGCACACGGTATTCTTTAGTAAAAGGCGAAAGAATAGTTCGCTTTGTGCTCACCACGCAGCTGCGTGCTCTCATCCGGCGGCCACCCGCCTTCTTATGTAGCCGGCGCTCAGCCTCGTCCCACCTTCGCCTGCCGAGGTGGTACTAACACGCAGCACGCCAGCAAGCCAGCAACAACACTCACTTCTCCGGGCTCTTCCCTTTGGGCCTGCAAGTGCTACATACAAAAGCCCGCCCCCGCGCGCGAGTCTCACACAAAGCCTTTATATGCGGTGTTTCGGCCCATCTTAGCATTTCCGTAGGTTCCGGCCCAGCACTTTGGGTTTCACATAAACGAACACGGATCCAGAAACTTGATATGATTTTGTCTTGCCCAAGCAGCCAAGCACAATCTCTGCGGCATATATCTTTGCGCAGAACCTACTAGTGTGCGTCACTTAGTCCAGGTTTTGTGTGTGGATTATGATGGCCTTGCGCAATGCTTTATTCGAAGTTTGGAAAATCGCGTGATGCTGACAAAGCTTTGACGAAGTTGATTAAATGGCAAACGTCATTTTACATCAATCATGCACCGATAAATCCATCCGGCACACGCGCGCACGCACGGCACAGCACACGGCCGGATTCGTTCATTCAGCAGTTGGCGCGCGCAATCTCCTGGACGAACCTCTCCAAGTTGGCGCACGACGACCCGCCCGGCGCGACGGCCGCCCTGGCCTTCTCCTTCCACTCCGCGGCCTTCCTCCTCGCCGCCGCGCCCCTCCCCTCGGCGCCCATCAGCTCCCTCACCGCCGCCTCCACCTCGCCGCGCCCCGCCTCGCGCGGCATCTCCATCCCCACCCCCCACTCCTCGCACGCGTACCGGCAGTTGGTCACCTGCTCCGAGAAGAAGGGCCAGCACAGGAGCGGCACCCCGGCGCGGAGGCTCTCCAGCGTCGAGTTCCACCCGCAGTGGCTCAGGAACCCGCCCGTCGCCGGGTGCTCCAGCACCGCCTCCTGGTCGCACCACCCCACCGTCAGCCCGCGCCCGGCCACCGCCTCCTCGAACCCCTCCGGCAGCGCCCACCCGCCGCCGTCCCGCACCATGTCCGGCCGGACCACCCACAGGAACGGGCTCCCCGAGGCGGCGAGCCCCCACGCGAACTCGTCCATCTGCTCCCCCGTCACCACCGTGATGCTCCCGAAGTTGACGTACACCACGGAGCCCGCCTCGGCGCGGCCGTCCAGCCACGCCAAGCACCGGTCGTCGCCGCGCCACAGGCTGGAGGTGAGGGAGGGCAGGTACGACGGCGGCGCGACCTCCGGGCCGAGCGGGCCCACGGTGAAGGTGTTGGGGAGGCGGGCGCGGATGGCGCCCAGCGCCCGACGCTCCAGCTCGTCGAAGGTGTTGAGGAGGATGCCGTCGGCGGCCGGGGCGTCCAGCTCGCACTGCTTGATGTTGATGGTCACCATGGTGTCGTCGGGGTCCGTCGTGCGGATGAACGTCGGGAGGTCGCGGAGCCGGGCGCCGGGAAGCATGCCGGCGATCCACTCCACCGGGGTGTCCAGGTACCCGTTGGTGAAGCAGCTCTCGTCTGCGTTCATATAACGACGATCCATATGAAAAGTACATTAGCCAAAATTTCTAACACACGCTTAAATATCTAAAACAAAATTGAAATCATAGAGCTAGCACAGTACAACCATCACATCCCATATCCCATTGGTCTGATCTGCTGTCTGGCCAACCAGCTCTCAGTGGGACACCCTTAGCTCAGCCGGCCCACTTTGGATTTGTTCTTGTCGAATACAATAGGTTATCTCCATGTGCCTGTGCAACTGTGCATTAAGTTTTGTTTTAGTGGTGTGCTGTGTACACTAGCTTATGAAGCTGAAAGAGTTGACATGGATGACGCCAATATTTTTTTTAAAAAAATGATGCCAATATGACATCTAGTACCACGGATCACTTTCACATATGAATGAAACGTCTGAATGTGTGGGCAAATGCGTTGGATAATACGTAATGGCAGTCAAAATTATGTGTTTAATTTAGTAAAATGGGGTGGTAGAATTCAACTTGTGCTCATCCACAAGGACTGAAAGGCACCACGCAAAAGGCACATCCTCTGATGTAGGAGAGAGTATCCATCTCCTTGTGGTTTTTCACTAGCTTCCCCTCAAATGGGAGTGTGTATACTCACTCACACATGTCATCCTCACACGAATTTTTCTCTATAGTGGACTACTAGCTGTTTGGATAGTGGACTGTTAAGTTCTGATAGTGGACTATTACGTATGATAGAGCATATATACATTATATAGTTTCATTTTTTCAAAAAAAAAAAAATCTCATGGAGCATAGGTGCACTTGGCTCAGCAAATCAAAACTCACAGTAAATGTTGAGATCGCATCCTTTAAATCTTTGATGCTAGTGGTCTAATTTTTTCCCCCAAGTCGAAGTGTTTAATCCGTGCAAGAAAAGAGCAAGTGCTCATGACGAACTTAACCGGCAAGATCATATATATTCAGTCATGAACTGAATTAGAAATTAGCTCATGGTCCAAAAGAATGCAATAGATGTTACCAAGTTGGCTAGAACATGCAGATCGAGCTGCGAAATTCATCATGCAAAAACACAAGTTATTTGGATACCTTTGAAAGGTACGAGGCCTCTCTTGACGAGCTGATCAAAGTTGAGGTACGCCACGAGGCCGCAGCCGCTGGGCGTGAAGAAGAGGTAGGCCGGCAGGCCCATCTCCTTGGCGACGTGCACCACGTACCCCATGGCGCCGTCGGCGACGACGCAGCTCACCGGCGGGGCGGCGCCGCCCGCGCGGTTCAGCCGCTCGACGAGCCCCCGGACGGCGGCCGGCCCCGTCCGGCGCGTGGCCTCGCAGAGCGCCCAGATGTCCTGCGTGGCGTCGAGGTCGGAGGGCGGGAGGCCGTCCGGGATGGTCTCGAACCGGAAGCGGCCCTCGTCGCCGGCGTCGAAGGCGGCGGCGCCCCGCGCGCGGAGGAGGCGGCCGTGGTTGTACTCGGTGTGGACGAAGGTGACGTGGAAGCCGCGCGCGTGCAGGGCCTTTGCCAGCTTCAGGAACGGGTTCACGTGGCCCTGCGCCGGGTAGGGGATGAGCAGGACGTGCGGCTTCGGCTGCGGCTCCGACGACGCCATGTTGTCTCCTCACTCCTCCGGGCTCAGGGCTCTGCTGTTGATTGGGCTGCGTGGATCTGGGTTCTGGGAGGTGAGGAAGAAGGTATCAGGCTATCAGCTCAGCTGGTGTCTCTAAAAAAATGTATTAGTTAGTTGGTCAAAGATAAGAAGGTCGATCTGCTGAATTAAATTTTGCTCTGTTGGAGTGCAACTTCGGAAGCCCGGAAGAAAGTGAGATTATAGTACGTTACAAGTTGGTGTGGAGTATGTAAAGCAATTTTTTGGGACGTTCGTTCCTAGGAAGATCTATCTTTTACCGCTCATTCTGAAACGGACGGCATCGGCTAGTTACATTAGAACATTAGACCGCGTCACAGTATTCCCTTGCGCCCGCGGTATTGCCCTGGAATCTTCTTTGTACCGTACACATACGCCGTATGTATTGATGTCATTCTACATCGTAACCCTAGCTTGAGGTTCAATGCCTAGATTCGAACTTCCGCTTCGAAACATTCTCTCAACCCGGCGGCGTTAGACTCGCTCTTGTTCCACCGGCGACACCAGCATCCATCGCCGGCGGTCTTCGGTTTCCGCATCTATCGCCGGCGCTCTGCGCCGTCAGCTTCCTTCGTCTTCCTTCCACAAGCATTAGTAAGCACTCCGCCTTCTGCTTGCCGTCTCTCACATCTCTTACATTTCGCCCATCGCTCCTGTTCCACCGGCGACACCAGCATCCATCACTGGCGGTCTTCGGTTTCCGCAACTATCGCCGGCGCTCTGCGCCGCCAGCTTCCTTCGGCTTCCTTCCACCAGCATTGTTAAGCACTCCGCCTTCTGCTTGCCGTCTGTCACATCTCAGATATTTCGCCCATTGACGCTTCGAGTTTATGCGCCGCCACAGCCATTTGAAGCACTAGTACCTCTCCGTTCAATAGTACGCCACTGCCATTGTCTGCAGCTTCCGAACTTCTCCCATTTCTTCTTTTTTTCCTGCATATCTACTTTATGACTGCCGTCACCAAGAAAAATCTCGGAGGTTAGGTTTCCTTGAAACCGCCCCACTAACGCATCTTATCCGGTAAACAATACTAGTACTTGAAGGTAAGAAATAATAAGTTGTTTGTGTAATATCTTTTCGATCTTTTCCATGTGTTGTATTTAGCGATGTTCGACATCCTTTTGTGTCTGCTCAGTTTTCAGTACAACAAACGTTCCGAATGTCATCACAAGGGGATGATGAACCATCACCGGTGGATCCTAATAGACAATTGAGAAATGAAGGGTCTACATTTCTTCACATTGGAAATGCACAGAACTATCAATTTGGCATGCAAGCTTCTTGGTCGGGTATCCAACCAAAGAACCGGTCCGCTTGTTCAAAGGTAATCTTATATGTGGAATGTGTAGTTAATGCGATTCTAAAAGATTGAAACACACCGTTAAAATACATCAATTCATTATTATTATTACTTTCCTATTTCACATTTTGAATCCTTGTACGGTGTTGAAGGAGCGAGAGATGTCAATGTTAGGATTTATGCAATCAGCACATGATATGCAAAGGTTTTCAGGGTTCACGCAGCCACATTTCCAAGGGAATACAGGTTAGACAATCACTAATAACCTGTTTGCTTTTGTACTAAACAGACTTTTTTCTCTTGAAATATTCACTACCTAGTCACTAATAACAGTTACTACTTTTATGTGATGTTTTTGTTCGAAATGAACTGTGCTTGTAGGGAAGAGTTAGTAAATTTAATTTATTTATTGTGAAGATGTAATTGAATGTGGATTGGCACTTATCCATTACAATGTATTTACTGGTAGTTTTATTTATATGTTAAACAGGAATGTATGGGCCTTTGCAAGGGTTATTAAACTCTTTTTGCACAAAAACACCAGAAGGCTGGCGGCCAGGGTCTTATAGAGTAAACATGAACCCGTCTTTTAGTCCAGTTTATGGATATACTTCTGAAAGAATTGTTTCAACACAAAAAACAAAAGCGCATGATGGATGTGCAGCAATTAATCGACAGAGTGATTCTGGTGATGAAGTCAATGGTGAAGCACAAGATGGTCGACTACGTTCTGAATCTCCACCACGGATTGATGTTGATCAATCTGGTTATGAAAGCTCTGAATCATCGGTTTATGATGTCTTATCAGACGATGATGATTACAACAACACTGATGCAGTAGATCGATCTGTCCTAAATAATGTTAATAATATTGACCAAGAGTAAGACTTGCAACTGATGCAAAATTTTTCCTTATTGAGCATTCCGAATTGAGAATTCGCATTAGCTATTGGAAATTATTTTTTTTTGCAATCACAATAAGTGTTTTTCAACAGAGACAGTTGGGTTGCTAATCCAAAAAGACAAGATGAAAGCGAAGATTTAGTGGCTGATGATGTAACTGAGTTGGAGGTGCTGAGGTACATAATTTTTTTAAAAAAATCCAATTTATGATTGTGGATATGTTGTATATTGTTTGCAACATATATCTTCGACCTCATAGCTTAGAAAAATACTAAAGCATTTAATATTAGTACTGTTTGTGGTAGTTTTGTAACAGAATATATATTTATGGTTAAACATTTTATTGGTAAAGATATAACCTTTATGTAACATTTTGCGTAGTGTGCCAGAAGAACGCATTGATAATGCTGATGTTCCTGGCTTTTCAAATGGAAACATTCCTGGGATTTCTGGCGATGCATTTAAGGAAAAAAAATCTGGTAACAATGTACAACAAGTTAAGGAAAAAAATCCTGGGTATAATTTCCATGCGGCTAAGGAATGCCCTTGTATGCAAGACAAACCATTTTTGCATGTGATGGCACCAGGTTATGCCGAAGATGGGAGTGTGGCAACCAAGATGCCCTGGAAGCAAAGGTATGTTGGACAATATAAGAAACTTGATGTACAAATAAATATCTAACTGAAAAAGTATATACAGTTGGATTTATCTTTTGGCCAGCGTTTAGAATATTTTTAGCTATAGTTATATTAGTAACATATAAATCCAAGCATATTATTATATTTAGTTGTGATATAAATTTATGACATTTCCTAATTTCTTACTTTAACTGCAAAAGTTATATTAGTAACATATTATGTTGATTTGTTTGCAGGAATAGACCGAAAAATCTGCATGAAAGGAGAAACTACGGGGTTCATAGAGGCATGTGTCCCGCCGAGATAGCGTTGAGGAATGCACCACATCGGAAAACAAAGTACATATTCGAGCCTTTGTTGGGCTTAACCTTTGATCCAGAGAATGAAGCATATGATTTCTATAATATGTATTCTTGGGAAGTTGGTTTTGGAATTAAAAGGGGTAGTATGCCACACAACAATTCAAGTAGATACCACACAGGGCGTGACCTTCGTTGCCTTTGCTCTGTAAGTGATGCTTCTCATTAAAATGTTGGTCTTATTATTTGTTAACAGATTTAAGTATAGGAACTTATTTAACTATATTTATTTTTATTGCAAAATACAAGGGTACTGGGGTAACTGCTAAATACAAAACAAAAAAAAACCAACTATAAAGCTATGATCCGTTTGTTAAGGACAAGTGATGATGGATGGTTTATAAGTGAGCACATCAAAGAGCACAACCACCCTCTTACGGAAACATGTGGTCAGAAAATGGAATGGTTTTCACATGGTAGGCTTGACCAGTGTGCGATGGATATGATTAAGTATTTACGAGAAAACAAGGTTTCACTAGCTAAGGTGCAATGCATAATGGGCAGTATGTTTGGATCAATGGAGAATATACCAGTAACCAAAAGATCACTGCATGCTATTTGCAGTAAAATTGCCAAAGATCAGATGGATGATGATGTGCAGAAGACACTTGATGTTTTCCGTCAGATCAGGCAGCAGGATCCAGATTTTCAGTTCACTGTTGAACCAAGTGCAAAGAATACAATAAATAGCCTGCTGTGGATCAATGGCAAGAGCAGGGAGCAGTACAAGTGTTTTGGCGATGTTATCTGCTTTGACACTACATACTGTACAAATATATATAAGATGCCTTTTGGTCTGTTTGTTGGAGTCAACAATCATTTCCAAACAGCTATATTTGGTGGTGTATTCATGAAGGAAGAGACAACTGAAAGTTTCTCTTGGGTGTTTAGAGAGTTTGCAAGCTTGATGGGTGGAAAAGAACCACAAACTATATTCACAGGTGAGTGATAGGCTATTTATCAACAATTTGGAAAATGTATTCTGGTTGGCATGTTTTACTATTAAATTTAATTTGATTGTATCACCTTCTTTTGTTCAGATCAATGTGCTGGCATGGCTGCAGCTCTGAGGGTAACATGGAAGAACACTATCCATCTATTGTGCAAATGGCATCTTTTCAAAGATGCTCGGGCAAAGTTTGGTGTTAAATACAAGAAAGGTTCTCCGTTTCGGAAGATGTTCCACAAAATAATCAATGACATGATGAAAATTGATGAGTTTGAGAAGGCATGGTCTCATATGCTAGATTTGCACAAGCTAACTAACAATTCGTATCTGGAGAACATATATTTAAAGAGATCACAGTGGACAAAGCCATATTTGAAATGTTTTTGTGCAAGGATAGCAAGCACCCAGCGTGGTGAAAGTGCCAACCACATGTTGAAAAGATATGTACCTAGGAACTGCTCAATGAACCATTTCATTGTACAATTCAACAAGCTTCTTTTTGACCGTAACAGTGAAGAAGACAGGGCGGAGTTCGACACAACAATTGTAAGTAATTGTTAATAAGATTTTAAATCTATGTTTTTTTGTACGGATCAATTGTGTTTACTTTTACTAATGGTCATTCCGGTAAATGATGTAAGGCGGCGTGCTTGGCCTATAGAAGAGCATGCTTCAAAGGTGTACACTTCTGCTGTTTATGCTTTGTTCAGGAAGGAGGTAACCAAATCAACATTTTATATAGCGAGGGAGAAAATTAATAAGAATGAGTTTGATGTTGTGCATGTTAAACCTGAGAGGAGGCTTCCATGGGGAAGAGAGAAATTTACAGTTAAATTTAATATTAACGAGGGTGTGTACGATTGTGAGTGTGGCCAATACAGACACTTTGGAATCTTATGCAGCCATGCGATCAGAGTAAGTGTTAAATGCTTATTAGTGTGGGTAGCCATTGATAATAAAATATAAAGTGAGTTGTGCTGTTTTAACTAATGAAAAATCTTGCCAGGTTCTTATCCGGCTAGGAGTGTTCGAGATTCCAAAAGCTTACATCAAAAAGAGATGGACCGAGGTCGCCTAGGGATATCCTTCCGCAGAGAAGATAAAGGGTTACCGAAGGAAACATTGTGCATGCGATCTATGACTTTCCGTCATACATTCCTTTATGTGAATGCAATTGATGTAGTGCGGATGGAAACAAAGACCCGATAGCTTTTGACATTGCATCAAAGTATCCGAAGAAGGCACAAAAGAAACTCAAGGAGTATTTCATGTTAAAGGAGAAAAACCCAAGAGTAGAGGATCAAGAAGAATTGTTCATGAAGGGAACATATTATACAATCGAGAATGACAACGCGATTGACGGGGATGTGAGATAGAAGGAAGAAAACGAGAATACTTTTGGGGCATCCGGGTCAAGTGCTTGGATGAGTGATTCGAATTGTTGAGGTTGAAAGCACCTCCATCCATTAGAGCAACGGGTAGGCCAAAGGAGATACGCCACAAGGGTACTTCGAGACTACTACGCAAAGAGGCGAAGAGGAGCAGATTTGATGGCAAGGATGGTACAGAAGATTCAAGAGCTGGTCCAAAAACAAAGAAGAAGAAGATCACCCGTTGTAGTGATTGTCGCATATTAGGGCACAACGCATCCCAGTGCAAGAAGAAGCATGTAGACACGAGTTCTGAACTACCACACTTTTAGTAAGGGCGTTATGCTCAGCTACTTTAGTTTCATTTAGATGTTGTTGCTAGAATGAAATGGAATTAGACTGAACATGTTTATTTTGGTGGTTTCCTTGTTATTGGGAGACTCGTATTAGGATTTATGCCAAAACTTGAGGACTTGTCTATTGTGTATTGTTTGTTCACTATGCCGTACAAGTAAAATGGACATTGCTTAATGCCAAGCATCTGAATGAATCGAAGTGTGCATACATTCTATGGGCGAGTTGCAAGTTTTAATATATAACTGGTTGAACTGAATGGTGTTTTCTTTTCTTTCATATGGTAAAACTTGAAATATTGTAGCAACACCTATCATAAAAAACCATACGGGATCTAGACTGAACATATGATGAGCTTTTTTGGAACAGTGCTTACAAGTATAATTTTTTGGATGCAAAAACGAAATTTAGACGTTGTGAAACAGTACATTGCAGCCGCACATGAAAAACATTTATAGCAATGAGATGCTTTAACTCCCGAATTAAAAGACGAGATCCCGCAGCAAAAACTGACATTAAATCTCCTATATACACCCCCACCAACCCAACCCGCTACAGCGCAACCGAGATTAGCACCTCCTCATCTTCAACATTGTTGTAGGATCCGCTGCCGCAAGCAGCGCCTAGGGTTTCCTTCCTAAAAGAGATATGCTTATAACCACAATAATAAAATGTTGGTTCAAGATCTAAAAGAAAATTCTGATACAGATCGTTTTCTATATGCTTAGTCGTACAAAAGTCATCACAATAGTTTTTTCATCCTAATGAGGCTTCAACTGACACATCTTAGATGTTTTAGCAGATGTTAGGAAGCACAAAATTAGACTCGGTAGTTTGAGTATTTGATGAATCTAGTCATCAATAGTCTCAACATATACGCTTGGCAAGCTGCCACGATTGTCCTTCAGTCCAAACAGCTCGTACAACATTTGTTGCTTGAACTTGTTTATGGTGTTCTGCATAAATAAGCTAAACTGTTGAACATGATTGTATTTTGGTATTCATAATAAAATTATTTTAAAAAACTTATACCTTTGTGACGTGTATATTCTTATCACCATCGAAAGTCTTCATGCAGTACAATGTGTAGAAAGCAGATTCAGAACTACAACAAAATTTTGGTTTTGTTAGCTGCGAGGATATGAAGTGGGGACAGTTGAATGGTTTTAAAAGTGTCAAAATGATGTACCTTTCACACATACTTGTTGCTTTCACAAGCTATGATCGAAATGCATTGACATCGATTTGCCGGCCATCAAATAAACTCGTTTATAGTTGTCTTCGAGAGAGTCAAGTATGATAGTTATTGTGCCGAATGCTTTGCAATGACACGAGACCGGCTCTTGTTGCTCATATGTGGATCAATAACGAAAACACATTGTTGTTTTTGGTCAATAGCGTAGCACCACCAAACACCGTTGGACTGCACTGGGACCATTATCTGTAAGGTATGATAAAGAAATAAATTAAATGACTGATTATAATATGTTGCATTATTGGGAATAAAGAAAGGTATAGTATTTTTGACCATGCGACAGCGTTGCACTTCATAATCTACTGCAGGACCAATAAGCTGATCTCTGATAGAAATAGCATTAAATGTTCTTTCGGCCGCAAGAGCAAGCATCCGTGAAAATGTTGAGATGCATAATTTAGTTAAACTTGGATAGGCCGTTTAGCTTATGAAGAGTAATTACATTCCACTTACTGAAAAGTCTGATTCAAAGAAGAACCTCCATCTAAGTGGAATGTCAGCAGGGTATATCAACTTATCCAGTTGTTGTAGGCGTCGCACACATATGTCAAACAAGTCATAGTTGTTGGAAGTGTTTGAAAAAAACTCCTTTTTCAAATCAATACCTTTCAGTTGAATAAACCTAGGAGCATCATTCATAATCCAAGACCTGATAACAACTAATAAAATAAGAATGATGTTGACATGTGGATTATAAATGCTTACTATTGTTAAGGGTTGATTTCATACTTACCTCTCGCAACTCATCACTTTTTGTTGTAGACAACCAGTCCAAACAATATATTAGTGACAAATGAATCTCTTTCAGGGTGGTCAGCTCCTAGAGACCAGTGTGACTTAGCAAACCTCCCAACCTTAACTACTTTCTTTAGTACAGGAGACCGGTTGTACTCAGCATCAACGGTTCTTGTATTAAGATCCATGTCTAGCAAGGAATGGAGCATCCTTAGAGACAAAGCATGGTCAGAGTGACGCTTGTTTGCTGTCGTAGGGGAGATTTCAGGAGATAGTGGACACATCTTTGACACAGCAGCAGGTGTGTGGAAACATCCTTCACTGAATTCATTATCAGTGATGTTGAATGATCCTTTTGAAGCAGAACAAATATCTATGTCTTTGGATGCCAGTGCATCGTCTAAGGCTCTTATGGGTGCACTTGGTTTTCCTTCGAAAATAAGAAGTTAGGATATATTAGTAAGAAAAATACATTTACAGTTAATCTTGGAAAAAAGACCATTTGCTTTACTAAACAAAATAGCATTTGTACCTTGAAGAATGTTGCTATCACTTTGAACATTGTTGATAAAGCCTTGCAGAGCAGACTCGGTATGTGGATACCCCGATGTAGATCCTTCAGCAAAAGAAGTTAATTTACAGTAAATTAGGTGTTAACAGCAAAAGAGGAGTTGACAGTAAAGGAATCTATTACTTACCAACATTTATGTTGTTGTATATTGGGGGTGTAGTGATAATATTGTTGTCACATGTATTATCTCCATTATGGGGAGTCTGTTGTTCTTCAGCTGTGTCATGTTTATAGGTTATAAAAAAATTACAGATAATATTATTTTAAGCGAAGGATGGGTTTTCTTAGGATTAACCTTCACTCCCAGACTCAGGGCCACTAAGTAGATCATCATAACATCTCTTATTTTTGTGATTTGCCTTTCTTGGATATTTTGGAATTCCTGATCCATTTTGCTTATCAATGCGTTGAATGTACTTGTCAACAAGGGACATGTTTTCACTAACAATTGAAGCAACAAGAGCATTTTTGTTCTTGTTGATAAGCTGAATACACCTTGCATTGTGGTACCTCAAATCTTCTACAAACAACTCATTTACCTAGATATTGGAAGAAAAGATATAAATTAATGTTGTAAAAAAACAAGTTATGTGGCATTGGTAAGTAGTGAATCTTACATGGTCAGGATACTTGGTCCTAATATATGCTGGGAAGTCTGGTGTACCAGTTCTCGTAATGATTGGTGAATGATCAAAAAAACCATTTTCTGGAGAGAAAGTTGAATTTGCTGGTCCAGCAGCTGAAAGAAATCCCCTTTTTTTGTGGCATGGTGGACCACGTGTTCTATCGTTAGGTGTTCCACTTGATGGCAATATAATTTCACTTGTATCAGGAAGTGCATAGCATGACTCTTCACGTAGTCGCAGTGAACAAGAATGCTTTCATACCTATTAGTATATGATAATTAATTGATACTATAAATTTGATATATGATAAAAGAATCGACGTTTACCTTGCTACGACCATATGCTCCGGTTGTTTTATCCGTGTCGGCTTGTATCATTTTCCCTAAAATTGTGCGGTTGTATGCTTTTATATGAGGGAACACATCATCTTTCATGTTCGGATGGCCAAGATCAATGTTGTCAAGATAGAATATCTGCAATAAAGTAAGAAAAAATTAGCAATGAAGCTGAAAATGACTATGAATAAATAACAACTGTGTGGTTGTACCTGTAGCAATAGTGGACAACCTAAGATGCTACTGACTGGTGTGTTTATCAGGTTCGAGAATAACAAAATTCTTGCTGAGTCCATTAAGCAACTTAGTACATAGGCACTACAGTGTACTCTTTTATCTCATTTGGATTGACCAAGGCAGGCCAAAAGTTTGAATGGACAGTGTTTACATCATTTGTTGGAGCCAGGAATCTGCCCATGATAAATATCACAAAGGCTATCTTGAACTGTTCTGCATCCTTGGTGGTCATGTTTTGGGGCAGGTCTTGTTGAACCAATCTGTCTGCTGTGGCAAGCATTGTTTGCTGGTCACCTAGGAAAGAAAGATGTTTTGCAAAGAATGCAGACTTATCTTCTTCAGCCAGAGTTGTTGCCAGCACATCTTTGCCTGATGCAGAAAGACCGACTATCTTCTCAATGTCTTGACTAACAATTTTCATCCGAATGTTATCACCGATGGTGATAACACTGTATTCCCAATTAGTATTACTGATCAACCAATGGGAAAATAGCCTACTGACTCTGTTCATATCGTGCAATTCCAATAAACCACCAAAACCTATTGATCTGACCAAGTGCTTCTTTGTTTCACAGAACTTCCCCATCACTAAAGAAACATGGATGGCGAGCCGCGGCACCCTAGGTTGTGTTGAGATTGTTTGGGTTCTTTCTCGCTTGTGGCTAGTAGATCGCGTTGGTTGACGGTACAGGGAGACACATGGCTTCTCTCCATGGACGGGGAGCTAAAGGCAAAAGATTTCTTGATGTTAAATAAATGGGGAGTTTGAAGTTAATAAAAAAACTCAACATGAAACTGGTCATTCTTAACTCTAGTTCTAATTACTTGAACAGATTAAGTGGGGCTACATGTGAATGTATTTTTCAATCATATAAAGCAGAGGAGGAGGATGAATGGGATGATAAATTGAAAAAAAATAGAGTAGGGGGTTGTAAATTTGCTTATAAAGTTATTCTACTTGGTTAACGAAAAAGTGTAGGGGGGTTGCAAATGGCCTTGTAGTTCAAAAGATTCGGAAGGAGCATGAATGGGATGATAAAATTGAAAAAAATAAAGTTTAGGAGAGGGCGAAAATGGAGCGGTGTGAGTTATTTTTTACCGTAAAGCACGCTCTCCGGATGCGCAACGAAAGCCAATGTTTCGTAGAAAGCAGATGGTTCTCGTTCTAAAGATCTGGAGGAGGAGGAGGAGTGGACCTGAAATGATGGAACAACAACTTCGAGGAGGAGGACTAGGCGAAAGGACTAGGTGAATAAGGAGGATGGTGCGGGGATAGAAATTCTTAGTTTACATGCACCGAGGGAAGGGATACTCTGGTCTGAAACATGTACACAAGTTCAACTTAGCTATTCAACTGACACTGGGACCTAGAAGACAAGATACCCCACTTGCAAGCAGAATGTGGGGGGAGGTAAAGGTCATATAAATGCGCTTCAATAAATGGGATGGTAACATGCATATAGTCTTATATTAATAGTTCAAAGTGAAACCAACAAGATTAAACAAATCGCAACAGCTCGAGGCAGTTCACAGGTAAAGAACTAAGCACAGACACTAAACAACTCAAAGTTTCAGATACAAGCCATCTTTAAAGTATATGAGATAAGCACTCTCGAGGTCTTGAATTGCTTTTTCCACATCAGGGTTATCTGATGTACTGTAGTGACTGATTATCTGGTCTAGCGTTAGCTGCAAAAAAGATTAATTTATAAGTTTCTATAAAAAAATAGTTAACTGAAAAATTAACAAACAAGTTCCAAATATTATTTGAAGATAAATTAAATATATTATAGAGATAAGTTTTTAAAGAAGATACTTACTGCTTTGTACTTCTCGATCAACAAAAGTACATCTTGACAGAGACCATCGAAATGAACGTTGTTCATTTCGTAGTCACTATCGAATCATGGATAAAGCAATCATGAAGGCCGCCATCTAAGTAATCTTGGATCATGAAATCATGCGCCAGCCCTAAAACAGCAGACTTCTCTTTGATGTAGTGCAGAAATATCTTGCCATAGTTATTAATAAAGCTCTGAAAATGACAGTGTATTTTGTATTAAGAGGGTGTAAATATTGCAAAATAATTGAGTACATATAAAAAAATGTTGGGTATGAGATCGTGTACCGTGTTTACTCCATCAACCAAAGACATGTTGTGTGTGTTAGATGGCCTCATTCTGGTGAAAACTCTTAAAACTTGGTCCCCGCATATGACATATCTAAGGATTGCATGACAGGGGATCAAAATGTGCATATTTGGTGCTTAAATAAAATATTTATGTAATTCTTAAGAAATGATTACGGTGCTACTGTGATGTCTTCAGCGAGTTTTGATCTAACATGCAGAAGGAAGTCATACAACTTGTTTTCGCCCTGTTTATTTTAAAACAAACAAGGTAAATTATGAAAGTAACAAAATATCGGGAAAAGTGTAATGTTTGAATGATTGTATAATAAGAAATGGAGATGTACCTCTGTAAATTTTTCAGAAGTAAATTGATCTACATGCATTGGGAAAGTTCCAATAGTTTCATCAATTTGGTTAACGTCATGGTCTTCTATTAGATCATCAGTTAACCGAATCATGTAAGGTTTGGCTGAAGCAACGTACTCTTCAATGAAAACATGTCCTTTAGCACTCAAGCTGTACCAAATGGTATGGATGAAATAAAGTTGAGGGGTATTTTAAAATGGAAGTAATAAAAATTGTATTATTTGTTTGTTTTCATGAGCAAAATAAAGTGTTGTTACCTGACAGTTCTGTATGTAGATTGGATTGCCTCATCTAAAAGTCCTGCACGATGCAAAAAAATTTTGACTTATTATTATTATAATGTTGTAAGCACAATATAATTATTGAAGTGTTTAATAACTGTCGTAATGTAGTAAAAATTATATTTACCATGATTTAAGAGCGTGGAGCCAAGAGCTTTCCACCAATTTTGTGAGTGGTGCCTCCCGTAACCATGACAACGTAAATTTTGTAACTGATAGCGATGTATTTTGGACCCCTAAGAAGCAATTAATGATAAAGTTTGAAACCAAGCATTAAACAAGAAGATGTGTATGAAACACTTGCTTGTATTGTACATACATTTGATCCTCGTAGAACATCGACTGGCAAGTTAAGTCCAAAACGCTCACCCGTTTCTTTTATGCAAGAAAGCAGGGTGAAAACATCAAAAGATAAGTCCTTTTCAATTTTTTCTCCACTGCAACAATTGTCGCAATTTCCTGAAAAGTGCAAAATTTAAAAATTCTACAGAGTGTTATATTGATCATATTCATTACCTCATTTTGTTTTGATCAGGTCTTACCACAATGAGGTGCCGATTCTTCACCAAAATATTTGAGCAAGCTTTGCCTACGGCAAGAGTCAAGCATACAATATTTTGTACCAGCAACAAAAGACTCCATGATATATGTCTTCTGGGATACCTAAAATATGTTTGGTCCAATTTCAATCTTTGGTATGTTACAAGAGAAAAGTAAGTAAATATTTAAAGAGATCAGGGTGGGTACATTTTTTGCTTCAGAGCAATAGAACTTCCCTCTAGTGAAATCACGTCTCTTATAGTACAACAAACAAATTGATGGGGAACCGTCCCGACCACAACGGCCACTCTCTTGGTAATATGATTCGAGACTTTTGGGGCATCCATAATGAATAACACATCTGACGTCTGGTTTGTCAATCCCCATACCAAATGCAACAGTGGCTACCATTACTCTAACTTGGTCTCTAATAAACATTCTACATTGGAAATGAATTTTTATAATTAAATAGAAATCTATAGTTGTAAATAAAAAATTATTTGGTTATGTTTGTTGGCTTACACGTGGTTCTCAACTCTATCCTTTGAATCCATCTTCCCATGATATAAAGCGAGTGTTAATTCCTTCACGAATCAATACTTTGTGAACTCGAAAAAAATTATAATACGTAAAATAACGAGTTTTTGGTTAAGGCAATATATATATATGTATGTATGTATATATATATATATGAGCTTACATCTTCAGCGTCACGAACAGTTGCACAATAAACAATTGTTGAATGTTCTGCTATAGTGGCCTCCCTCATGTGTAAAGTCAGCTCATTCATGAATTGATTAGAGCTATCGCAACACTTTGCTCCATAAAACAAGTTTGGGCGGTCAAAAGATCCAACATGCACGAACGGGTCAAGTAGTGATAAAGAATGTGATATATCTTGCCGAACCCTACAAGAAATTAGAAAAAATAATTTCTTAAATAAACCTTAGGTAAAGGTTTTTTTTCACAGTTGTGCAGTGGTTGTAGTGGAGAAATATCTTGTCGTAGTTATTAATAAAGCTCAAATTAAACAAGCACCTTGACGTGGCAGTGGCTGTAAGTGCAAGAAATGGTACGCCAGGTAGCAGTGAGCGCAGCTTGTACAACTGCTTGTACTCGACCCTAAAAATGAATTTATTACAATATTATTTTTGAGATGATAATTATAGGTCGCATTTTGAAAATTGTACCTGAAGTCATGACCCCACTCAGAGATGCAATGAGCTTCATCCACTGCCATCAAGCAAATGCCTTGTGAAAGAAGAGATGTCCAGAAGCTGAGAAAAAAATATTTACATTATTTAACAAAGAAAGAAAGAACTGATAAAACCAAGTGCAAGGTTTTTGTCACATAACATTAAACTGGCTAAGACTGTTACCTTTGGGGGAGTTTTAGAGCCTTTTCAGGGGTCATGTACACGATGTTTAGCTTGCCGCTCCGAGCATCTTTAACTACAGCATAATTAGTTTGCGTGCTACCCATGTATTCGGCTTTAATACCCTTCTGTTTCAGACTCATTACCTTGGGAATGATGGGCAAAAAACAATCAAAGGCTACTAAAAACGTGGCATGTGTATCGTATTGCATAGACAGACAATGTTTGCACTAGAACACTGACCTGGTCTTGCATCAGGGAAAGAAGGGGACTAATCACTATGGCTGTTTTCTTTGAAATCAACGGTGGTAGTTGGTAGCTTTAAGTTGCATCCGGAAAGAAAAGAAAAAACTTTTTATAAAAATAACAAATGGGAAAAGTTTCTTTTCGTGGGTTGCATTGCTAACCATATTGACTTCCCACTCCCAGTTGCCATAATCACAAGAGCGTCATTGCCTTTCAGAATGGTGCTGACCACAACCTTTTGATACGGTCGGAAGATGGAGAAGCCAAAGTACTCCTATATTTGAACACAAGAACAAGATCGAAGTGTTTAGCTTGGTGATGAATTTGAAAATAAGAAAGAGAAATGTTCTTTCTTACCTTTAGAACAGCATCCATTGACTAGATTGTTGAGGAGCGTGACGAAATAAACTGGTTGGAATGAGTGGAGTTGCCAAGAGCAACCACTCTTTTACACAGGTTGAATTAAATGCAGGTAGTTGGCAGGGAGGTTAGGTGATCAAATTCAAAGCACCGGTCTGGAGTCGGTGTCAAAAAAATAGAATTGAATGCAAGTAGTGGCCTAATATGAGATTATTGTCTTATTAGACTACGTTACTGCTCACTCCATCCCATGAGTAGGACACATATATGTGGATGATTGATTAGTTTCAGTGTTTCATTTAGTTTGAATCGACTTCGTTAGAGTTTATCTTCTTACTAATTAGTTTATTATATGCGTTAAGACAACATAATTAATATAAGTTACTTTGGCCTAGGTGCGCAGAACTCGACCCGACCAAAATGCTGGGAGAATCCTACTGGATGGCGTTGGGTCACGTACAAAGATCGGGGCAGGGAGCTGTGGTGGGGGACCACTGTAGTGTGTGTGTGCACGTCGTCAGCAGCGTGGAGGAGTGTGCTTCAGGTACGATCCATATGGATACGATAAGATATTTTTGCAGTGGGTGAGGGATGCAATGAGGGTGTGTTGGGCGGGTGGGGTGAGGTTATTTATCTGAGACTATTATATTCAAAGGAAATTTGCTCAATAGCAAATTCAGTTTTCAGTAGTGTGCTCTGGGTGCCATCTATATTGTAAAATTCAGTTTGTTATGCAGAAGTAATACATTTTCACCAAAAAATGATACTTTGGTTACATAGAGTGAGTGTGAAAATTAATGACCACAAAGATATTGTTGTGGCCATGCCTTTCGGTGCTAGCTATACTGCAAGCCATGACTATTACTACTGTTAGATTTTTGTGTCTAAAATTTTGGGTGCCATTGTTGAGTTCAAAATTTATGGATGGAGGTCTAAACGGTCTTCGAAAGCCCTCAGCATAGGCACTAGTATGTCACATGTCCTGACCTGCTGCAAATGCGGCATGGCAAAAAGGCGCCGCGCGAGCAGTATGAGCGACAAGACCTGAGGGGGGCATGGATGTGGCATCTCAGTTTTCTGGTGCATGTCTCGGGAGCGCAGCTGGAGGTGTGTGCAACATCCAAGGAGGTCACCCTTTTGCCCGACAGGTACCCACGCAACAGTTGTGTTGGACCTGTGGATCATGTTGGGGATGCAGGATAAAAGAGGGCATGAGAAAAACTGATTTGTGCATATATACTGCGAACAGTAGTGTAGATGTTGATGTTTACCGCTCACCATGCTCCCATGTGTGTGAAGATTTTTTACTACCAACTGTTACACGTTGTTACTGAACTGGTGCATAGCACACAGTTTCTAGAGTCCTTGTAGATCTTGAGTCAACACAGCTTATAGGATGGGGGAAATGATGCAGTGTGTAATATATTTAAATTGTTCATAGAGGAAAGCTCTTGAAGAGCTTCACTTTTTTTTTGACATTATGCGCTTCTGCTGCCATGTGCAGCTAGTCAGGTTATTTTTATGATGTCTGGAAATCCCAAACTGATTACTCTAGAAACAGCACCAGGCAGGAGTACTAGTGAAAGTAAAGAACCTTGAAGCTAATGCAAATATGATTTTTATAGTAGTGATGAAACAAAGGCGTTTCCAGTAAGAAATTATATCACACAAGGTTTCAGACAGTGCAAAACATTTGTAATATTAAACGAGAAAAAAGTACTACACATAATTCGCATAAATTATTATAGAAAAAACTGATGGTGTATCTTACTTCCACAAAAAAGGTTGGGTGATAAGTTGATAAACAATTGATTAGTGCCAACTGATGGTTTCAAATAACAGATACAATAAAGGAAGGGAAAATCAACACTTGGAAAAATTTATGAACACAGTGTAGATGACCAGCAGAACACAACCAGTCAAAACTACGAATGATGGATACAGTTTCTGATACATTTTGTTGGTGATCGGTGCTACATTGAAATAAACATTACATTTGCCTGATTGATCAAACAAGGGCAGATGATTCTGCAGAAACACAAATTGAGATATCTCACTTGCTCTCACCAAATAAAACACTCCGTGATAAAACCACAAAGACAAACAAAAACAATACACTTCAAAAGAAGAACTACTTCTTTACCAATGTCTATCAATGTGTTGATCTTCAGATCTAAACTAGAAGTTCCCTGGGCTTTGGTAATCGTTTTGTCTTGTTCTGCATGGATTTCTTTCATGGCCTTCTCCTTCTGGTCCTGATCTTGCAGCTCCGCCAAGTAGTCCTCTTCCCACCTGTAGTACTGGCAGCCTCTACCATGCTGCAAGAAAAAGAAATTCAAAGAAACGATGAAATTTTAGAACGACAAAGTCAGTTCGAATATAAGAGAATCTGATCAGTACCTTCCCTCCAGGGCACCTGTAGAACACACGACCCTTGTTCCCATTCTCATCTGTCTGCACCACACGCTCTGTAACCTTGAACCGACCGCAATGCAGGCGGGTTATGAGAGGGATGTGAGGATTAATCCGGGGCACATATGCTGATGAAGTAGAGTTTGATGCTGTCGCCATTGAAATGCGGCAGCTGGATCGAGCAAGTATGGCGTTTTTTGTGTGCCTGAATGGTAGGACGACTTGAGAATGAAAGAGAAGACGAAAACGGGACAAGATGTGGATGGAGAGCACTGCCACGTCGTCATGGCATGGATTGATATTGATAAGGTAGAATACGTAGGGAGATGTGGGTCCCGGCTGGGCCCACTAGTCAGTCTTGAGTGGTGTCTTGAGTGCGAAAGAATGAGAGGAGCCACGAGAAGTTGCGAGACATATCGCGAAAGCTCGAGTTTAAGAATTGAGATCTACAGCATACAACCAAGGAGTGCTGTTGGAGCTTGAGGAGAAACTTCTGCTTCAAGCTTGGAGGTTGGGTAAGATCTTCGCGGTAAGTGGATCTTGGTGTCCTTGATGTTTTGTTATCTTGCAAACCATGGATCTAACGGAGGTGAAATTTTTTGATTTACGAGTTCCGCAGTTGCTTCAATGGCCGGGGTGTTTAGGGGTACAGGCGAAGCAAATGCGAGCGAGGAAAACAGCGATGGAAGGGAGTCCGCCATAGGTTCATCAATACCCAAGGAGGATGAGGAGATGGATGGAGACCAAGCTTCAGAGGCAAAGGTTCGACTGCATTCATATCGTTGTTTTTGGTATATCTAATACTGTAGTTTTGTTTTGTTTTATGGTTGTTTCGTATGTTATAAAAGTAAAGGTGTAGGTCATTTAGAGCTATTTTGTTTTGCCATTTCTCAACAAAAGTTTCAGCATGGAAAATGTGAAAAAAAGGTTTTAGATAGAAGTGGAGTTCTTATTGACTTCAGGCCAAGTGGTTGAGTCATGTTACAGTGTTCGACACTGAAAAGCTTAAGATTATAGATAATTGATTCTATTGTCATGTCTTCATAGGTTAGATTCTTTAGGATATGAAACAATTTGCTACAACACATGCAGGTGCACTGCTCTTTCAATGTGAAAAAAGTTGCAGAAGCATTTAGTTCTTTGAGGCATGATAAAGAAGAAATACTTCACAAGATGAGATTCGGAGGTCTCCTGAAACTACCCCAAGAGCAGCAGTTCACCCCATGCTTGGTCAATCGCCAGTTTTCACTCTGGCTGATGCGAAATGTTGATGTTAGTTTTAGTGAGATAAACCTGGGAATGAGAGGTAGGATAAAAATCACTCCAAGAGATGTGAATAGAGTTTTGGGGCTTCCATGGAAAGGAAAATTAATTGAATCATCAGAACCAGGGGAGATAGAGAGAGTGACAAAAATAATCAGAAGACATCTGTTGCTTAATGATTCCGATGTGCTGGACCTTGCAACAGTACGACATCTTATTGTTCGGGAGTACCCGAAATGCACGACTGAGGATCAGAAGAGATGCTTTGCTATTGCTGCGGTTATATATGCAACCAGTTATTTCTTATCTCCTAAAAGTAGGCCTGCGAAGATTATTAATGAAGTTTTGCCTTATCCGGTTGATTACTTAAATATACGTCATGTGAACTCGGTCACGGATGTTTTGAGAGTACTACTAGAGTCTTGTGCAAAGGTGCAAAATGCCAATTGCTTCGGACAAGCATCCTTTACTTTGGACGGATGCCTACTTGTTCTACAGGTAACATTTTAACTTGAGATGATTTTGCAACAAAAGAATAATTTTTTTGTTTGTTTTAACAGTGTGAGCTATCTAAGATTGCTTTGTTTTCAGATAATATACCTGGACAACTTAGACTTTGGTGGATCAAGGACTAGACAATACATTCTACCCAGAATTGTTGATTTCCGATATGATGTGATAAGGTCTATGATCCAACTAGACACCAACCCAAATGCACGTGACGATGGAGAAAAATTTGGAAAACTGGAAGTATGAGGTTCATTTTGCTTTGTAAATAGATTGCTAGAAAGAATTGAATGTAACTCATGTGATTCTTTTTAGTTGAGGCACCCGTTTGAATCAATATACACAAGAGGAGAAACATACCGATCTTTGAAAGGTAAAATGCATCCTACAGGAGGAAATGCATCAAGCGATGAAGAAGTTGGAGTTGTAAGTAACTTAAACATTTTGTTTATGTTGGTACAAAATGGTACTGTTGTTGAGGACAAACTGAATTGAATTTGCCATGTCAAATGTTTGTAGATGGTTGATTTCTTCACTTATTTTATTGAGAATGAGAAAAAGAACATAAGGGCACAGGTAGCTGAATCAGTAGAAAAGGCTTGTAGCTCTATGGATAAGTGTCTGCAGAATTTGATTGCAACATCTGAAGATTGGGTGAGGGGGAGGAAAAGGAAAAAACGAATCAGGTTTGTTATAATTAAAATTATGCTGAAGTTCAAAATGGAGTTAAGTGGCTAATGTTTTTCATATATAATATAGGTGGGGAAGAACATTTCCAGGGGAATGAAAAAGTTCCAACAAGGACTAAGAGTGAAACGTCTTTACCTCATGGAGCAACAGATGATGACGAGAGTGGTAAATGATCTACATAAGATTGAACTCGTTACAACTAGACAAATACATTATTATTATAAAATAATTTTGTTGCATCTCCACAGATGAATCGTTGTGTTAAAAACCATTGGAGATTATCAAAGAAAAAACAAGGGAAGGAAATGTTGAAGGGGGAGGTAATAAGTAGAACAAGGATTTGGAACTTGTTTTTAACAATGCTGGGGATTGATTTTATAGATGTTGTATTTGTTTGGCAGGATCAGAAAAAGACTATGATGCCAAAAAAACAGGAACAGTGAAACAAGGAGGCAACGAAGCAGGTAAGTTGCTATGATCGTTACACATAATTGAATAAATTAATTTTTGATAATAACCAATAGTTGTTTTTAATTTCCAGGATCGGAAAGGACATGGGTTGCACCAGCCAGAGGAGGTCGGCGCAAGAGGATGGCTTTTAAGAGTGCAGGAGGTACAATGTGTAGAAATATTAGTTCACACATTTTTCACTGGAACTGAAACATGACAAAACCTATATTTGTAGGGAAAAAAGCTCCAATTTTTGGTCATGTGAACACTTCGGGACAGTCTGCAGGGAACGATAATCACAAAGGTTGATGGATGATGAAGTTAGATATGGAAGATATTAAGATGAAAGTATGGTAATTCGAACTTAGCCGATATTTAAGGATCAACCGGTGTGAGATGAAATTAATCTAGTATGTAGTTTGAATTAATTAATGTAGAACTCATTTAGGCAGTGTGTGATGTAACAACTTTTAAATTAGTAGGTGCTTGCTTTCCTGGACTTCTTTTTTGCGACGATTCATGGACTGTAATTAATTCGAATACGGTTCTGATATCAATTTGTAGTTGAATAGGAAACTAAAAAAATCAAACTTAAAAATTTGGATTGGACAAAACAAATTTGAATAGTCTAAATAAGATTAAGTATTCGTCAACTACCAACACAAAAATGAGAAAAGGAACCCCAAAGAAGGCACGAACCGTGAAAACGAGCCACAAGAAGCAAGACGGGGGGCCAATCCGCGCGGGATAGGTGAAACGGGAGTGGAGGGAAATGAAAACAAGTGGACATTTATGGTAAGGAGTTACACAAGGGCGTAGGAGGAGGCCGAAATTTTTTTTACCAAAAATAGAAGCAGGGGACATTTGGGAGAGGAGGGGGTGTCCCCGGCGGGGTTTCAAAAATTGAAAAGAGCGGGGTTGCCCTCTTCGGCTTGGTACATAAAAAAGGCCCCTCTCTTCAAGGAATGGGACACCAGACAGTGGTAGCCATGTCTGATCTGGTGGAGTCAAGTTCTCTAACAAACTCTTGCATCTCAGATATAAGCAGCCTGGAAACAAAGGCTGAGGAGACACCGGGGGTATGAACTATTCTTGATACCATTATTCTGCTAGATTGTTTACCTTTAATTAAACTTTTCATGTGTTATCCGGGTCTTGCGGGGTGATAGTAGCTATTCCGGCTACTTGGGTGGAGATGAACAATCCCCGGAGACATCAAGTGCTAGTGCTTTGGTTCGGTCGAGGAAAGTGGAACGGAGAGGAACAATCAATGCGAAGGTACCATGTAGTTGAGGGCTTCTTGTGTTTGCAAATGGAACTCCATTTCTGTCTTTATTTTGATTGAGTCGATTTATCCTAAGCAGGTGGAGGATGTAGAGTGTTTCTTGGATGCAGAGGTTGTCAGCAACCTTCCAGAAGCAGAAGAGGTAGTAAAGCTGTTATTCTTCGTTCTGCAGGAGGAGGAATTGTCTGAAGTCCGTGTTCTTTAGTTTGTTGTGCAGGAAAGCGAAAGCGAGGACAACAGTAACGAGGGTATACTGGTCGTGCAGGTGGAAGAAGAGATCATAGAAGAGATTGGCCCCATGAATGAAGATCTGGTGGACCCCGACATGCGCCATGTTGCTACAAAGAACTTGAAAAGAAAAAGGGTGAATGCCTTTAGCCCTGACACCGAGCCGGTCGAGTGACTATAGTGAGATATGCATGCATTGGAAGGCAGCTTTGGGTTGATTTTGTGTGCTTAAAAACACTAATCAAGTGTATAGGACTGGGAATAATCCATTATGTTGAAACAGACTAGTCCCCCAGGCTTGAATTTGTGTAGTGAAGCAGTAGATTTGGCCCAAACTATGGTCAACGTTTTGTTGGCTTGTAATGGGCATTTTAGTTAGTTTCAGACATTTTTATGTTGTATAGGCAGCAAGTATTTAGTTGGAGTTACTAATGTAATCGAACTGAAATCGGTTGCTTGATCCGTGAAATGAATTCTATATTTTAACACTTGCAATCTAACATAATTTATATAACTACGAGCAGTTCTACCGTCACATCGCCTAATGTATAGTAAAATTAACCGGGAGAAGTTTCGGAAAATGTACTTAACATCACTAATACATTTATATGCCACATGTCACATTATTACCGGAAACGCAAACATTAACTCGACGACAACGATTACTAACGACAGACCACACAAAAGAACTTCGGTTTTGAAACCGATAAGAAAACCGACAGCCCACAATTATTATTCAGCTAGCAACATAATGCTTCGGTTTGCATCCTCCATCTCTTATTGCTCTAGGGATTTGCATAATTACCACACTACTTCGTGTCTTCGCGGTTAAACAAGCTATTGCTAGCTCAATTTTCTTCTTCTTTTCCTTCTCCTCGCTTTAGCTCATATTCAAGAGTGCCGATATTTTCCATTGATATCGCTAGCTCGTCGTGCAACTCGCTCGAACGTGATATTTCCTTCCCGCAAAATATATTATAGTTCAAATTCTTGTTATGCTATCAAGAAATCTACAACAGGATAGCTCAACCGAAATGACCTTCACAACAAAAATTAATTTTTATCTACCAAGTCCGTTTTCATCAAACCCGACAACTAAAGTAAACAAGAATATATGTGCATTACATTAATAACGATTACGATCATCTATCGTTATCTAAATATGCGTTCTATAGCAGAAAAAATTGAAACTTCCATACAATTTCATTTTACCTCATGGTAGCTAAATGTTAGCAACAACTATATCCTACCGTTATCTAAATATGTGTACTATAAGAATATTGTACTGCAGTGCAATATTTGTGTATATAATTACAGATTAAAAATTTATAAATCGCAGACACTGTTGTTTAGAAACAGTGCTAACTAATTAAATCTCTTGATCAACAAAGATCACGGTTTGATGGAAACTAAAACCACTTCAATTTAGGTGATTGACTATGATGATCAAACAATATATTATTGATTCACAACAAACAACTATATCCTACTCAATAATACCGGGACAAATAAGATATTACCAATGGAAAAATCTAATCAATTTGATATAGTGAATGCATCGACCAGTAATTTACCTTCTTTTTCTCCTTTCGCTTGTTTACCTTTTCCTTAGCCTTCAACTTTTCCTTCGGCTTCTTATTCTGTGGACCCACCACCACCTCTTCACTGCTAGAGCTAACCAAGTCAATAGTGATCTTGTTGCCATGGTTGTTTCCTGTCGCCGCGTAGTCGCCGCTGTTTATGCGTGAGGACGAAGGAGATCCCCGAATCACCACGCGCTTGTACTCGTCAGAGCTGCAGCTGCGCGTCAAAGAAGATGATGTGCAACGCATCTTCTTCACCACACCAAACTCACGGCTCGACGACGATGTAGATGATTGCCGAATGTCCACACGATGCCCTTCGTCGTCGTTTGAACTCCGCTCTGAGGAAGGCGACCGGGCGCGGTAGATCTTCTTCGCCGCGACGCCCTTAGCGCGACCACCTGCTCCGTAGGGATTCATCCGTCTTCTGCTTGACTCGGGACAACTCCCATCGCCAACGGTGGATGAAGCCGAGCGAAATCTTCCAAACTTATCGCGCCTCTGGTTGCGTGCTTGCTCGGACTTGTTCACCTTCGCCATCGATTGAGGATGCTCGTGAGGTAGTTGTTCAGGCGGCACAAGCACGAGTTAGAGTAGGATTCGAGAGGCAGAGCAGGCTGAGGCTGCGGCGGCGGAAAGAAAGAGGCGAACAAGTACAGCCTGGCCACTAATGCAAATGCAAAGTAATGTCCATTTGCTCTGTTGTCAGTATAAGATCCATCTAGATGAGGGGTATTTGGGTCTCATCAGTTCATAGTAAATGCACAACTTAAATGAAAAGTATAAACATTTTCACTATCGTGTTATCAATGTGAATGTTGCAATAATAATTGGTGCATTATGGTTGATTAGAATTTCAACAGTTTTATATATAAATAAATAAATAAATAAATTGTATGTATGTATAATGCAAAGGTTATTTGTTTAGAAATTATAATAACAATGTTTGGTCGATTACAGATATTTAATAGACTAAACAATAGTCATAGAATCATTTTAACACAATAAGTTTTTAATAATTATTAGATAACATGAATATATATTTATATCACGTCACATTCAATGATTTTTTCCTAAATAAGATGAACGTAGATCCAATGATCGTCAATGTTTTTCCAATGGTGGTCAAGCTGTTTCCAAAGCTCGTTGACCAGCAAACCTGCTGCCCAACTTTGAGCACCGGGAAATTTGTGCAACGGAAATCTCAACAAAGTAATGGTGGAGAACAAATTCGTCCCGTTCGGCACTCGTTCTTTGCCCGATCTATCCGTAGTTTGAATCATGCCATAGCGTCGTGGTACTTGCTAGATGTCGGTCACTTGTAGAAATATTCCAACTCTGAGCCGTCGTACTGTTCTCAAATCAATATTCTCGCTACTTGCAAGCTCGCTCCACCCTCTTTGTGCCCTGCTTGTTCGGTGCTCCATACAACCGTTTGGAGCATTATATGGTGCAAACAGTTCAACGCACACGCTTTGAAAGTTTTATGACTACAACTATGCTTTCATGACGGTGCGCCGCGTTGGTCTACTTACTGCAGCTTATCACATGCTATCTGCTCAGTACTACCACTGCCATCTTTTAACCATGCCCTGGCCGAGTAATTTTTCCATTCCTTGTCCCGATACAATAGTGTAGACGTAGCCTGCTTGCACGAGCTCATCGAGGCACCTTTGCCAGAGTAGTACTCCATCAGTACTGACTCCCCTCGTCTGCTCGCGCGACATTGATTGCTGCATCACATCTGTCGATCGGGACATGTCCACCACAGCATCTCTCCGTGGTCCCCTAGACTTCTCCCCACTAAATCTTTTCGCTTGTTTCCATCGGCCAGTTTCCAACGTACTGTGACGCAGTAAGTGAATTTTAATTAAAAAATCAAAGTGACCTATACTGTATTTGTAGCACATCATATATCAAAATTAATAAAATGCTATTCGAAGAATTAATCATTTACTAGTCTAATCTTTTTTTATAAAAACAACAAATGCACTTAGTATTCTATCTATTCTATACCAAAGCATACAAAACTCATAAGCAACACTTTTTTCTCTCTACAAAATCAACTTTATTAAACCAAACCAAAGCTTTAATCATTTATTACTGTATCTAACAGAAAAAGCACAAACAAGATTTTTTCTATGTACAATGTTGTTGACAATAGTCTACCTTATGAAATAGCTGAATTAGGAATATTAAAAAAATAAACTGTCAGCATAAACCAAGCATTTCTACTTTTCACCACGCCATGTTGCAGTAAAAATTTCGACTCGTGCATGACCCTTGTAGGTAGCACATGCTTGCTGAGACAGTGAACTACTATTGACGACACTATTATGATGCTTGGCAAGTAAGCTCTGTTAACTGTCTTTGCAATATTTGTAGAATATGATGCTATTTTTCATGCCGCTATTTATTGTATTCGTCAAATTTTACCGTGTTTTACCCTGTTCGCTTGGCTTATTCTACCAGCCAGCTAGCAACTCTTTTCTCTTTTATGTTGCATAGGCAACGGTATTTAGTTTCGAGTTACTAATGTAATCGAACCGAAATCGCTTGCTTGATCCGTGAAATGAATTCTAGCTTATGTTAAGGAGAAAAGAGTTGACCGAGTTATTGTCTAGTTGTGATGAAAATAAAGTGGAAAGGTTTCTCATGGATTTTTTTTACTTCTCCGTACAACCGGCCAAGAAAGGTGTGATTGATAAATTTTGGTTATCAACTAATAGGATAGTGGATGTATAAATTGTAAAACCGAAATCAACTAATGAAAAATTAAAAAAAACGTATGTGCATAACATGCCAAAGTTCCGGACACAGAAAAATGTCTAGCTGTAAAATATTAAACAGATGTGTATTAATTTTATGAGAAGAGTGTTATTGTGGACTAATATGAATTAGAAGAGTGTTTGGATCTGCTGACGGGATGCCTGCTGGGTTCAAACCTGTCTCAAAAAAGCAAACAACGGCGTGGGGATTATTTCAAATATAATGAGGTAAGCCTTAGAAATATCTCAGGCTGATTGTCTTCCCTACGAGTGACCTTGGAGCTGTCTTCCTGTAGGGCACCTTTCAGTAGAGCGACCTGGAGGATGGAGGAGGGTTGTGGCGACTTGGTAGACGCCGGCGGCAGGGAGCTGTTGCCGACTCCGCAGGATGGCGGTGGACCAGATCAAAATGTGGTAAGTAAAATTTCCTTATTCCTGAACTAGCTTATGTTGTTTTCCTTTATACAAGCCTAAGTCAGTACATATCCAGCAGCTGCATAGGAGGAACCCTAGCATTGGAGTTGGGCGGGTAAATACACCGAAATGGGCACATGGAAAATACAAAGGTGGCTGGCCATGGGGGAAACCAAGGAAGAATTTGCGCCTTCCAGTTAGTGGAACAGATATGGGGATGCAGGCAGATGCTGGACATGGCGAAGGCGCTGAAGCTGGGGATGAGACATCACCGTCAGAGGGACGCGTTGGGTTGGAGAAAGAACCGCGTAAGTACAAAACGCATTGTTTCTTCATGTGTGTTTCCTTTGATATAGAACTAACTGAAATGCTTGGATTACAGGAGGGGGAGTGGTCCCAAACTGAGAACGACGGGGACAGAAGTGTGCTCAAGGGGCAACTTGTCCAAAGAAGGAAGAAAAAGATTGCCATGGAAAATCTCGGCAAGACTAGTGGTGGGACAGGGGCAGAGCAGGGTTCTTCCGCTGTGTCTGAACGTTCCATGGCAAGATCCGGGCGGGGAATCGAAGGTAATGATATGCACCGCATTCTCAATGTTGTCTCTGTTCAAGATTTCTTCCGGACTAAATGATGAGAAAAAAGAGATAATACGATCTATTGGGTTTGGTAGCTTGATCGCCTACCGAATTTAAGTTGTTTCCTAGGCAGATAGTTTTGTGGTTGCTAAGCAATTTGGATACCTTAAATGGGGCTATCAAACTGCGGGATGGAGACTTGATCCCATTTAGTTCTAGAGATGTGGATATTGTCTTAGGCATATCGAGCAGAGGTAAATGTGTTATAGGTGAAGATGATACCTCTTTAGCCACTCCGTATCGCAAAAAATCACCATTCTATCGCCGAGGAGTGGAGAGGAACCAACTATACGGAACCTTGAATCAATAATATTGAAAGATTATGGCCGAGGGATGTCGGCAAAGGAGAAGGAAGCATTCAAGCTAGCATTTGTCCTATATGTGGAGGTCGTTTTCCGGGGGCAAAGGGGAGGAATCCAAAAGTTAATAGTGAACTGCCGAAGAAATTTTGTGATATATCGGCTATTACACGGTTGGATTGGTCGATTATGTTGTACATTGTTTGAAAGATTCGGCAAGGAAGGTGCGCTTGTCTTTGTTGAATGGGAACCGCAATATAACAATTGAAGGGTGTCTGTATTTCTTGCTGGTGAGTTACAATGATTTCTTTGTTGATTTTATTATTTGGCAAGAACAAAGGATTTTGCAATAGGTAAAAGGTTATCTAATCCCATTTTGCAGGTGTTCTATCTGGATAATCTGGATTTTGGTACACTAAATAAAGATCACCAACTTAGACCAAGGTACAAAGACTATTCGTCAGATGTTGTGAAGAATTTGGTAGCTGAGGACAGGGTTGAAAATTGTTCAACTGTAATTGCAGAATTTGGACGTACAAAGGTGTTGATACTATATAACTTGTGTATTGCTGTGTAAAACAATCTGGTCAAATCTAACACTTGTCTATTTTTTGGAAGCAGTTGCGACGGAAGGAAGAAGTGGTTTATTCACGCCAAAAGGGCAGCACTGCAAGTCAAATTGTAAGATATCAATAAACCCTAAACCCAAAAGTTAAGTTTGTCGTAGGAGACATCTGTGCAGGCTCTTATAACAATTAAAATGTTGTTTGGGATGTAGGGGGATGAGAATCAAAAAGTTCCAAGCAGTTTGGACCAAGCAGTAAGAATGGTTATATTGAGGATGAATCGTTGGATGGATTCAGTAAAGAATCTAACTACGAGGCTGAAACTGAGCTGCTGGAATGTTTAAGAACATGTTTAATTGAAGGAGTATACAACAAACAAGATATAGGTGTGTCCAATCAAGAGAGCAGAACAAGAACTCTGTGTGCCAACCACAATGAAGATGGTAAAAAATATTCGGGATCCGGCGTATTGACTCTCGAATCAAATAAACTCGCCTATATATATAAATCTAGACACACCGGAGGGTGCACAACATAAGTGTTCGGGTATAAATCTAGACACACCGGAGGGTGCGGGACATAAGTGTTCGGATTGTGATAATGGCAAGGATGACTCGAAGACTACTCAATTTCTCCCGAGATATGTGGAGATCAAATAGTTCGTGATCCATCCAAAAGCAACAAAAAAATTCCATCAGTGACCTATGAAACAGACATTGCTGGTTTAGATGAAAACGACATTGGGTATGATGGTTTGTCTTGCTATGAGCGTATTTGTTGTGACAGAAGTTATGATGGAATGACAAATTCTGAAGACAGCAGGCTATGCTATGGTATATCAGGTATCTGTACTCCATCATATACATATTTATTCATATACATATTTATTAAGAAGTTGCGTTAACGTAAAAATTATACACTTCAATATATTTTTAGGGTACCAAGAAGCACCAAAAATGGACAACCGCATGTTTTGGAGTACGGACAAGGAAATCCAAATGGAGGAACGGATGTACTTGGAACTAGAGGCATTTGATCCTTTCGGAGGTTAGTGCAAACATGTAAGTGACGAGATACTTATATAGCATGACTTATGCATGACAAGATTTTGTCCTCTCGTTTATTTATTCTATCAAATAGATCGGTTACAACGTTTAAAAGAGGATGAACATGGGGATGGAAACACATCTTTGGTTAGCCATGGGGCGAAATACGGTCCGGCTTATATTCGGGTGTTCCAACGGAATAGAGGATGTAACATGGAAGCAAAGAAGCATGTACAAAACTACAGCAAAAAAGGTAGTTTTGGGGAGACCTTGCCTTTTTTAAGTAATGAATAATCAAGTTGAGTTTAACATTTGGTGTTTCGCTTTTTGATTTAGTACATTAGTTTTGGGGAGACCTTGCCTTTTTTAAGTAATGAATAATCAAGTTGAGTTTAACATTTGGTGTTTCGCTTTTTGATTTAGTACATTCAACTAGTGTGGAGATTGGTGAGCAAACGGTGTTGGGAGGAAGTGGCAAACACATTGTCTTATGGCTGGGTGAAGAGTTTGATGTGTCTCGTCTAAGATTAAATCCAACGTTTGGCTTATCTCCTTTTGCTATTGTCCTAACACATCCAGATGCTCCGTTGGCATCAGTTCTAAAGTTGTATTCCGCAGTTAGAAGTTGCATGGAAGCTGACAAGGCGAGGTAAACCTGAATTATACATTTTATATAGCAACTACATGGTTCTAGGTGTTCCTGCTAATCGGTTGTTTGCTTGGAAGAATGTGGTTCAAACACAACCATCCATATGAGATTGAAATAAGGGGTGCGGCGCGCAAGCAATGTTTGCTTCGATCAATGACTTCGAAGAAGAGTGTTGTCACCTGCGGTTGGACGTATGTTCCATAGCATGGATGATGAACTCTTTGCTATGTACAAGGAGAAAAGGTTCAGGCACTTTCTGCCTCCGGATTTCGCGGTAATTAGTAAATTTCAGTTATATTCTTTTCTATGAAATGGAACTGGAAAGCTACCTTAGCTTATCACTAATTATGTGTATTCTGCAGGATCTGGTTCTTGCGGGGAAACGGGTTTTACGTACATTGGGAAACTCGGTTGAAATGTTTGTTGGCTACCATGTAACTTATGCAATCGGGGAATGCAAGCTTGTAAGTAATGTAAACAAGAAATGATTACATACCGGTAATTCTTGTACTGATTTATTCAGTGATACCTACACAGATTCTAGCCCCAGTTTATCTAGACTGGACATGGTCAGTATATGTATGGAACTTTGAGCGGAGAACTATAGTAGTGATAGACCCTGTGAAGATGGTTGGGGGTTGCGAAGTGGTTATGCGGAAACATGTAGAAACTGTAGACAAGTTACACAAAGCTATGAGAACATGCAAGGATGAACTTTTCAAGGACCCAAAGATTTTAATGACAGACTGGCATAGAGAGTTCCCGTCAGTGGAAGGCGCGCATGGTGACAAGTGATATAACAAAGTGATTTTCTATGTCAAGCGTTCTATTAAAAAAATTGTGTATGTAACTATATAAAAATGTTGCAGATCTACATCAGGCTTGTATAGCATGTTCTATGCAAGATATTTCGACGGAAAGACCTTGACAAGGATACTGACATATGTGAGTTGAATCTATTTATACTGGGGGTGACTGCAGCCAAGTTTGTATGTACCTAACAATTTTTTGACTGGTTCCACTTCAAAATGCAGGAATCGCGAGATATACAAAAATGCAACATATTGCATCAACTGCTGAGTCTACCTGATAACGTGGGGGATGTGCCATGTAAAATTAGGTCTGCACTGTTATCAGGAGAGTGACATTGTGTATGTCATCGGTATGTAATATTTTGCAAAGGATATAGGTGCTTGCTTAGTACCTTGCATACTTAACGAATGGACATAGTCTGCCTGTGATCTAATGACTGATACAGTTATGTAACAGGTAGGGATTCAGTTGTTAAGCATGCTTACTAAAGAATTGATCATGGTTTGTTTGATGTTTGTTAAATGATGCGTTAATTGTTATTCTAAATTTCGATGGAAAGAAAAGGTGGTCTTGTAAGCAGGATCCACAGTGCTTGTAAACCATAATAAAAACGAAAGGATACAAAAGCTCCAAGAACGAACAAGAAAATAGATAAAACGTTGCAGGTTAAAACAGTAGAAAGTTCTAGGATCCTTGAGACATAACGTAAATAAGGTTACAAAATAAATAATACAGCATTCGATATCTCGTCCCATGCTAACTAGAGGGACGCAAAATACATGTTTGTGCATCTGCACATTTAGACAATGAAGTACATCTAGAAGATCATGAGCTGGAGTGATCTAGGTCCATAGTTGACATGTTGTACAGGAAAGTGATTTCACCAAGGTCCTCTTCTATCATTTCAAAGCACTCTCAATCCGATGTTTTTCATCAACATCAATACCCAATCCTTTGAAAACATCTATCGAGGTGTTGACAACTTGTTTTAGTTTAGTGATCATGCACAACCACTCGTCAGCAACAAGATGTTGAATGGCAACATATTTTTTTGACACAGAAGTGAGATGGTCAAGTGAATCCATCTTGTCCAGCAGAGTATAGTAGTTCAGATCAATAATTTCAATACAAAGTACCCTTTCCACATAAGCAATGGGTTTAGAGGCGGCACTACATTCTCGCTTCGTATCTTTGAATTTTTGGCATCACCATGAATAATTGTTTTGCCTACTTTCCATGTTGATTCGGTGCCATTGAGATCCAATTTGCAATTGCCTGTAAACATTCCATTGTCTTGTAATGTGTTGGTGAACTTTGGGTTTTTGAAACCAAGTGAGACAAGTATGTCATAAAGGATGTCCTTCTCTGATATCTTGATGGTGATTACATTCTGTAGATAGGAAATGAATGAGGGGCAAAATCAACAAAACAATTTTCATTTAGAACAGACAAATATATGGAACTAAATGTTGAAGGGGGTTTTTTACCTCTGGGAAATTGTTATTATTCACCCTCAAGGAATGGGCATGTTCAGCATCAACAGAATTGATCCTGTCTGAAATGTGTGCAATCCAGGCTTCAACCTCACACTTAACTGAAATAAGATCTCCAGAGAGTCCAAGTTGGAAAGGGTTGGTAGAAGCGAGAGAAAGCTACTTGTGTCTCACCTAACATCGAAACACATGCTTTCCAGTTCCCAACCATGGACTTGATGTTCCCAACAGTCTCCATGATACTGTTTTGGACATCTAAAAACTTTTTAGTTGCTATCTGATACTTCTCGTAGCTACAGTCTACAAAACGAATACCAAATTTCGAGCAGAGGTAATCAGCAACCCTGGTTGCTGCATCTAAATCAACCTCATCGTCCCTCAAGAACTGCCCACCAATGAATGAAACATTATGATCTCGAGCACCTGTCCTAATGGGGTATGGAATTTTTCTAGCATCAAAACTAAGAGAAACCTTTTTTCTTCCTCTGTCGCAAAGCACTATGCGGACATCCATCTTTGGCCCATTGATGTGACCAAGAGCAATATTGATCAAACTACTCATCTCTAAATAAACCCTCCGCTTGCTTCCCTATAAGTGAGAGAATGCAAAACATAATTAAGTAAAGCTAAAAAAGAACCGCATAACCTTTGGAAGAACCCTGGAGTTACGCACTGTAAATATGCGGTTGTCTCTATCAGCAAAAATACACAAAGCATTTCTATCCTGACAAAATATCTATAACACATTTTACAATGTATATAAGTCAAATGACAAGTACTCCAAGATAACAGAATGCTAAAAAAAGACTGAAGCTAAATTTTCTAACCTGATATTCTATAACAGTATACTAAAGCGCACTATAATCCTGACAACCTACCTGATACAAAGTCTAGGTTCAAGTCTAGGTCCAGATTGCAACTACTTTTATACTTTTTCTTTCTCATAAACCTGTGATTTGAAAAATGTATAGTATACATTGCGTACAGGTGGAACTGTATATACTAGAACAGTTCGAAAGGGCATCTATTTTCAATTATTGATACGAATATGGAAAATATATAAAACATATGGTCCATCAAAAAAAGAAAAGGATAAAAAAATACAAACAACAAACTAGTGGAAAAGATGTCTATAAAGAATCAGTAAACACCTAAACAAACCTTAGCATGTTCGGCGGAAGGAATACGTCCGTCCCTCAGACGATTCACTGGATGTGGATCCATCGGCGGCCAGGAAGGACGAAATGCGGCGGGGACGGAACCCTAGCACCTGCAGTGCACGAGTTGAAGGTATGGGCGATTCCGGCGACCGCGGATGAGGGGATTGTTGACGCAAAAAGTGTACTCAACGCCAATCACACAAAGCAAGCCGAACAAAGCGGCTTCACACGCGCGAGAGAGCAAATGACGTGCCGATCAATTTTTCCCGAAAATTAACAAAAGATAAGGCGCTTAGATATCAAAGCTTGGAACTTGCCGGTGGTACCGAGCAGGTTCCATATTTACGGCTAAAGAGCCGGATGGGATAACACATAGCTATGGAAAGCTATCTCGTCAAAGAGCCACGACCATTCGGGAAACCGCAAAGGGGAAAAAAGAACAACTGCCGAATGGATGACGTGAGCGTGACGGTGATCGGTCTTTGTATAAACAAGGGTGCACGCGCAAAGATATGACCGATCCCCATGAAGATTAACATTAAATAAAGTAAAGCACGGACATGATCATGTATTAAACAAGCATGCATAGATCCAAAGCACTAGTCTACCGCATGTCTAGTTACTTTAAGATCCGTCGGGCACGGCATCAAACAAATCTATCCACCGCATGATACAACTTGCATGAAAAACCATACCACTTTCCACAAATAGATCTATCCACCGCATGATACAATCTACATATGGAAAGCTAGAAGCACACATCATTTAAAACATAAACAACGTACGGGATCTACTCGTGAAGAAACATAACCGAATACGGCTGAACAATGCAGATTCGGGGTCCATGAAGAAGGAACAAACATTACCACGTGAATAAACCTATCGACCGATTTGGGAATCTAATCCACCGGATGACTAGCTCCAAAGCAATCCAAAAACCCGCATCTACCGCATGATACCCGGTTCTTTTAAGATTTATACGAACATAGCAAGCTTGAACCCGCAACACGTAACAACCTAGATCGATTCGGTTTCGGCTATTGGAGAGCACAAGATCCACGTATTGAAACATGAAATCTACTCGAATAAGGATCATAGAAGATAAAGTCGATCCAAACCCATCCGGATTGGGCAAAGGTGTGTTACATGAATTAAAACATAAAGTAAAACTCAAAATAACACGACATAACTTAATGAATCTATTGGATCTTGCCAAAATCCAATAGAGCCGATAACTAGCTTCAAGCTAGACCTTAGCCTACCGCATGGCTCATGATCTAACAAGAAACCTTCTTGAACCAAGCTTGAATCTACCGCATGACACGAAGCATGGTAACAAGACTACTTGCATCGGATCTAAATCCACCGCATGATACTAGACATGATACAAGGTTGCGGTACTCACGGAGGTCGACGGATCGATTGGCCCTCTCGAAGAACTCGACGACACGACAAGGACTCTAGGGTTTGGCGTAAGGCCGGTGTGTATTGAGGAATGATTGTGTTTGTTACATACATCCGGGGGTCGTATTTATACCCTATTGAGTACAACCGCGAATGGATTCATTGCCTAACTTATCTCTAAGTTTGATCACCTATCCATCCATTCGCCCCCCCCGATCGAGCCACGTCACCGTCCAATCCCGCAAAATCGCTCTCTTGTTTCCTTTGCCGAACCGGAGCGGATAGCCGACCGCGGATCCTTTTGCCGAATATCTCTCGAAAATATCCTTCCTTCCACCGGACGGACTCTTTATCGAACCGGACCCACAAGTCGGACTCCTTACCAAATTTCGGTGTTAACACATGCCCCTTCAATTGTGGGATAAAAGTAATTTTGTTCCACAATTGACTCCCGCCACGAATCGAATCGTCAACACCTTGTTCTTCGCAATCCGCCGGAATCCTCGTCCGGATCCAACCCTAGATCTCCCTGTTCCGAGCTCGGACCTCCAATGGCGACTCGGCACCAAGATACTCGGGTAAACTTCACCCCGCAAACCTCGTTCGGCATTTAGATTTTCAATTTCACCTGAGATTTCCTTTTCCGCTTTTCTTTCAGGAGCCTTCTACTGCTCTTTTGATTCCCACCGAGGCCAATTCGAGGTCTTATTATCTTGGTCCCGTGGGGAACCCTGATCCTCGAGATTTCATAGCAGCTGAATCTCAGAGAATCCCCTTTAAAGCAGCTCTGTCTCCACCGGCTCAATGGCAAGACGCTTTCAAGAATCGGACTTTACCTCCAATTGCGGTGGAGAACTTGGTATCGGAGGATTCTTGCGGATAAGAGTGGATTGACCAACCTAGACACCCTCCGTATCGCCCGGTGCTTGGAGTTATCGGTGGCCGAGACCCCTAAGAACGAATACCTCCCGATAGCCGCCCGCCACTTCGGTCAAATGGCGTCAACGCCTTCCTTTTTGGGCATGGCCCAATGTCCCCAACTTTGGCCGATGTATATATGATCACCGGCCTTGACATCACCGGTCCGTCCCGGCCCGGAACTTCAAAAACTCTTCACGCCGGACGGGGGTAAAGCCGGGGAACGGCTACAAAAATTATATCTTGAAGCACATGAAAGACAATCCCCTTGGTGATGTTGAATACGAGCCTTTACGAATATGTGGGTCGTGCGATTTGTTTTTACGTGGCAAAGCCAACGAGCCCACTTTGAACCATATCGCAATGGCGACTCATCTGGCTGGTGGCAATCGCCTCCCTCTGGGAAAATTCTTCTTGGGCAGCGTATATCATATGCTTCATCAGACTGTTACCCAAATGTACACCGACCCAAAGGATATCATGCGTCAATGGCCCTTGGTGGTTTGTTCGGATGTGGTCGGCAGCGGCTCCACATGCATCGGATTGTCGGCGTCGATTTGAACTCCAGGTTCTTTCCTTTGTCCAATCACCCCGAAGGAGAGCCTCAAGCTACCAGAGGATGCCAGAACTACGGAGAAGCGGCTTCAACTGTTTCCATCCAGCAAGACATCAGCCAGTTCTTCGAGTTGTTCTTCAAAGGTTTCCCCAATCCCCTCTGGCTTCCTTATCTGGACAACGACACCTTGACCTTTCCTGTTGAATTTTCCTTTGAACCCGGCCATCAAGATAGGAGATTCTTAGAGATTTTCAACATTATCATCCGCCCATGCATACCGCCACCGAGTTCAATGGAGGGCGGCGGAATGTTAGCACCTATGAGTATTACCGGCCCAATATAATAGCCGGGCAAACCGGATGTGGACAGATGCCCCCAAGATTGTTCTCGCACGAATTCCTTAAGCCCGAGAGAAGAAATCAAAGAACCGATGCGGGGCGACGGGGTTTTTAATTATGTGTGCGGTCAACTGTCTACACATGTCCTTTTGTGCCCACAACTATAGCTCACCCCACCTTCAACTCCTGGTGGCAAGAATTTCATGACCATATCTTCGGTGAGCCCGTCCATGTGTTCCCGTTGGGCACCACCTTGGGCCTCGGCTGCGATGGCGACGCATACGGACGTCGACTATTCCACCGGCCGCGTGGCTTCCGGGCGGCGCGCCGGGAGGACATCGACGAGATCGAGCTCATCCCGGAGCGCCTCGATGGCCACGGCGACGCCATTGCCGAAATTACCCATCCCCAATCCGTGTTGAATAGGCTTTTCGACTAGATTGTACTAGGGATATGTAAATATCGGCAATAGATGGAGAACTTTTGCATTCTGTGCTTGTCCTGTGATGACTTTCTCTGCATTTTGCATTTGCGAATTCCTTTTTCCTTGAGCGCATTCGGGACTACCCTGAGCCGAACGTGCGAGAACAACTGCCCCTTGGCACAAAATCCACAACGGATCCCGATTCGGCAATCCATCGATACTGTTCAAGAGAAAAACCCTTCGTACTTGGGAGAAAAATCCTGCCGTTTGGTATTCCAGCGGTGTGCACTGACCGGTCATCACTCCCAACGCACCCCTTGGTCAATAAAATAGCCTGCCAGGGTGCCCTGCAAATCCACTCGCGCACTCATCCATCATTTCTCATCTCCTCCCTTGTCCTTAGAGAAGAAAACCCCGAAGTCATGGACAAGGGTAAGCAACCCCAGGAGAGCAGCTCATCAAAGAAGCGTACGATTCGGAAGTGAGTTCTTTCTTGATCTGCTCCTCGTTCTCCCGCATGATCTTGCGCTTCATGTTTTCCTCTCGTCCTCTTCAGCCTTGATTTGCTTCCCGAAGAAGTCATCGGGACCGAAGATGTGCCTGAGTACATCTCCTCCGATTCCTCCATCGAAGCAGAGGATGCCACGCCTGAACAGAGGACCAACCACCAGCTGCGCCGCCGCGTCCGGCACCTGGAGCACGGCCTCAGGGACATCGCCGCCCGTTGCCAAGCTGAGCGCGAACGTCGCATGGCTCTGGAAGCACTAGTAGGGGGTAAATGCTTCTGACTCCCTCTTGACCTCGTGCTTGTACTTGGATTTCTTGCCCTTAACCTTGATACCTCCGCTTCAGATGTCTCGACGGTACAACAACCCGAAGGCGGCACCGGGACAGCTTGGTGGGGGCCGCCAATCGTGGTCACCCTCATGCGTTCCAAGCTGCCGTTACGGTGGTCTCGGAACAAGCGAAGAGGGAGCGGCCGAAGAAGTAAAGAAAGGATTGCATCATACTTTCGCTTCTTTCTCCACGCCTTCTGCTTCCCACCTCCTCGAGGATCTGACCACCAGGGTTGTTCGATGTGATCCTGCAAGAAGCAGTTGTAATGTAGTTTTGTGCTAAGGGCAATGCATCTAAGCACCGGCCATTTTCCCCTCGTTCGAGGATTTTTTGTTCTGAAGGCGACCTCATCCTTGAGCGCCGGCTATCCCTGTGTCAGATGTGTGTAATCATCGATCAATCTCAATGCTAGGATAATATTTCTTCAGATATCTTCCATTTATCACTGCAGAAAATTCTTCTCCCGAAAGCAAAGTTTTCAATATGTATGCATTACCGGAACGCATCCGACCACACGAAAAGGTCCCTCCCGGTTAGGGGACCATTTGCCGAATTCACTCGTATTTAGTTCCAATCGGCAATAGCGCTTTCCACACTAGATCGCCTTCGCAAATTGCCTTACTTTTACCTTCTTATTATAGTACTTGGAAACCCGCAGTTTGTTTTTCTCGATGTTCTCCGGGGCCACCGAGACGGATCATATGCAAATCTTCTAGTTCATCCATCATTAGGCTACTGTAATCCTTGGAGCTCAGCTCGTTTTGCAGCACCACTCTCCTTGAATCTGATTGTACCTCCGAAGGCAAAATTGCGTGATGCTCGTAAACCAACTCGTAAGGAGAAGTCTTTGTGGCTCCATGAGGGGCCATTCGGTAGGCCCACAGCGCCTCACTGAGTACCGAATGCCACCTTCTTGGCTTCTGATCGATCTTCTTCTGTATCAGCTTGATCATGATCTTATTAGAAGCCTCTCGCTTGACCATTAGCTTGGGCATAGTATGGAGAAGAATTAAACAATTTGATTCCCATGCTTTCGGCAAAATCTACGAACTCCAATGACACGAATTGTGCCCCCTGATCAGTGGTAATCGTCTGAGGGATCCCAAATCGATAGATGATGTGTTCCTTGACGAATTCGATCATGTTTTCTGACGTCACCTTCTTTAGTGGGATCGCCTCAACCCACTTGGTGAAGTAATCTGTAGCCAAAAGCACGAACTTATGCCCCTTGCTAGACGGCGGATTAATTTGGCCAATCAAGTCTATACCCCAGCCCCTGAATGGCCATGGCTTGATGATGGGATTCAATGCCGATGCGGGGACCCTTTGAATATTCCCAAACCTTTGGCAATCCCGACACCCCTTGTAATAATCAAAGCGAGTCCTCTAATATCGTCGACCAAAAGCATCCGGCTTGTCTAATAACCCATTTCATACGGTAGGCCGATTGGTGCGCTCCACATATCCCATCGTGCACCTCGCTCATCATGTTCTTGGCTTCTTCGGACCCAAGCATCGTAGTAATACCCCGTCTAATGATTTATAGAACAGATTATCATCCAGAAGAACGAACTTAATTGCCTTGTACCTGAGTTTCCTAGAGACTTTTCGGGATGGATCTTTCAAGTAGTCAACGATTTCTTTCCTCCAATCATCTTCTGCAAGATCCGCCCCTAGTGCACACACTTCTGCAGCAAACGCTTCTTGACTCTCCTTGTATCCAGAGGCGCTCTGAGCTAGCCTGTTTGCTTCCTCGTTATGCTCTCTAGGAATGTGCTGTAGGGTTACCAATGGGAAGCTTTTTAAGATTTCCCTGCACTCTTCGTAGTAACTCCTTAGCGCTTCGCTTCGCACTCGTATTGGCCGTTCGGTTGCTTGATTACCAATTACGAATCTCCATAGATCTCGGCCGAAATGGCCCCGGCTTCTCTCAAATATTGAAGCCCTCGAAGTAGTGCCTCGTACTCGGCTGGTTATTTGTGACAGTGGGTTGTATAGGAATGGCGAATTCAAACATCTCACCTCTGGGCGAAATTAGCAGGATTCCTACTCCCCCACCTTTGCCACATGATGACCCATCAAAAAATAAAGCCCAAGGGGTAATTTCAAGCAGATCAATTGACGGGTCACGATGCTCAGTTATAAAATCGGCAATGACCTGACCTTTGATGGCTTTTGCCGATTCGAACTTCAACTCGAACTCTGATAAAGCTAAAATCCATTTGCCAATCCGACCATTCAAAATTGGCATAGATAACATATGTTTTATCACATCAAACTTGGTGTATACGGTGCATTCGGCATTCAACAAGTGGTGCCGAAACTTTGTACACGAGTAGTACACGCAAAGACACGGTTTCTCTACAGCCGAATACCTGGTTTCGGGATCAAGTAGTTTTCGGCTAAGATAAGCTACTACCCGCTCCTTTCCTTCGAATTCTTGAATAAGGGCCGATCCAATGGTTTGGGTATCGGCCGCCACGTACAACTTGAAAGGCTTGTCTAGCTGAGGAGGGACCAGCACCGGCGGCTCCTTCATGTACTGCTTGATCTCATCAAAAGCCTTTTGTTGTTCGTCACCCCATGTGAATTTCTGATCTTTCTTTAGCTTCAGCAATGGAGAGAATGGCAACACCTTCTGTGATAAATTTGAGATGAATCTTCTCACGAAGTTGATTTTGCCGAGCAGTGATTGCAATTCCTTGAGGTTAGTTGGAGGAGCAACTTCATCAATGGCTTTCATGCTCTTCTTGCCAACTTCAATTCCCCCTTCGTGGACCGAAACCACAAGAATTCTCCAGTGATACCCCAAAAGCGCACTTGTTTGGATTCATCTTCAAACCGTGTTTCCGGGTGCACTCCAAGGTCTTCTTCACATCTTCCAGATGGGTGTCATGACTCAAGGACTTGATCACCACGTCGTCAATGTAGATTTCCACAGTTTTGCCGATCAACCCATGAAAAATGTAATTCATGGCCCGTTGATAGGTTGCACCGGCATTTTTCAACCCAAACGTCATGACTATCCACTCGAATAGGCCTATATGACCAGGACATCTAAAGGCCGTCTTTGATATGTCTTCTATTGCCATGAAGATCCGATTGTATCCCGCGTTGCCATCCATGAAACTATTCACCTTGTGTCCGGCGGCGGCGTCAATCAACAAATCGGCAATAGGCATCGGGTATCCATCCATGGGAGTAGCTCTGTTCAGGTCCCTGAAGTCTATGCAAACCCTCATTTTTCCATTCTTCTTATACACCGGGACGATGTTAGAGATCCACTCCGCATATCTGCATGGCCGAACGAAGTTTGCGTCAAGTAATCTTTCAATTTCCTTCTTCACATCGGCCAATACTTCATCCTTGTAGATTTTCCGGGCGGTTGCTTATATGGTTTGAAACCGAGGCTTGATTGGCAACCGATGCTCGACGATGGAACGATCCAATCCAGGCATCTCCGAGTAATCCCAGGCGAAGCAATCCTTATATTCTTTGAGAAGTTCAATTAAATCCCCCCTGAAGTCTGGCTGTAAGTTTGCACTGATGAACGTCGGCCTTGGCTTATCACCGCTTCCGATGTCAACCTCTTCTAGTTTATCAGCCGACATGAATCCTCGCCCTAATTTGCCATCAGTGCCATCCACGGGGTTCTCCATTAAAAATTACTATAAGAGCCGATCGCTTGAATCGGTACGTTGGTCGCCGCCGACGGGTTCAACGGGACCTTCCCCCCAGTCTTTGCCTGAGAAGCAATCAATCCCCTGGTATTCCCAGAAAGCTGGTTCCATGTTGGCCACGCTCACGGAATCATCTGCTTGGACGACCTCGATCTCATCGTCCACCCACTGGATGAGCTGTTGATGCATGGTGGATGGGACGCAGCAGTTAGCATGAATCCAGTCCCGCCCAAGCAGCAGGCTGTAGGCTCCTTTGCCCTCAATGACAAAGAAGGTGGTGAGCAGCGTCTTGGACCCGATCATCAAGTCCACGTGAGCACATCCTTTGGTGTCTGAAGGGTTCCCGGCGAAGTCATTCAAGATGATGCTTGTAGGCGTCAAATCGCTCGGGCCCATTCCAAGCTTCCTGAAGGTGGTGTACGGCATTACATTGACTGCCGCTCCACCGTCGACGAACATCTTGGTCAATGGCTTGCCATTGACGTACCCTCTCAAGTACAGCGGCCTCATGTGACGGTTCTTGGCCGGCTTGTCGAAGATGGCCTGCTTGGCCAGTACCAGTTGAGCCATCATCTCCTCGGTCTGCTCGTCGTCGAAAGAAGCTTCCTCCTGCATAACCTGGTTAGCAGGAGCCATGAACTCGTTCGGCAGAAAGTATACCATGCATGCCGGAGCCGAACGCTTCGATCCCTCAGGTTGGTCTTTGGGGCGCCACATCTGCCTCGTTTGGATCCCGGCCTGCTTCAATTCACGGTTCCTCAAGCGCTGGACCCGTCTCTTCTGGCTTCTGCGTAGGCCGGGCGGGCACCACTGCCCCTTCTGCCAGACGTAGTCATCCTCGTCTTCTTCTTGATCAGCCCACCTGAGATCAGCCTGGCGCTTCCTGGGATGATCGATGACTTCAATTTTTTGACGCCGATCCCCATTAGGGTGGATCCTTCCAAGTCTCTCGTGGACGGATCGGCGATTGGCAGCTTCCTGCCTGTATTCAACATACCTGTCGCTGCATTCGGGACAGTTCTTTAATGTGGGCAGCTTTAGACCCTCATTCCAGCAGTGCCTGAAGAAGGCGCATCCCCAGTGTGCGCGCTCCTGCTCGCGCGTGTATTGTTCCTGGTCCCTTCGTGCGCCTCTTCTTCGGCTCGCGCCGCTCCTCCTCGTGACGACGCTTCGGTAGCGCTCTTTCTCTATTTGGCGCTGCCATTTGTTGAGGAGAATGCGCGTTGTCACCTTGGGCTTAGGCCTGGATGATTCCCCAACCTCGATGTGGCTCTCGAGAATGCGGGGGCGTCACCTTGTACTTGCTCCAGAGTCACCTGGCGTTCTGGGTCCACTGCTCCGCCTTGCTTGGACCTGGTTGAGGTCAGGACCTTGACCTTACCCTTCTCCTCGGCTGTTATCGCATTGACAGAAAAGCCGAGCATGTTCTGAGGAAAGGGGTGGCCATCCAGCTTCATCTTGTTATCGAACTTGAGGTGTCCCTCCTGGATGGCCTTCTGGATCCTCATCCTGAAGACCACCGCAATCGTTGATGGAGTGTGAATCCCCGTCATGGAAGCCACGGTAACGTTTCGCTTTAACTCCATCGGGCCGAAGCATAGAATGCCCCTCAGGCAGCTTGATTCGGCCTTCTTTCACTAAGAGCTCAAACAACTTATCAGCCTTCGTGATGTCAAAGTCATAAGTCCCCTTGGTCCGCTTGACCCGGCCGATTCATTGTCGGGGGCTCCTTACCCCACATGATCTCTCGCTGCGGCTACCTCCAATTCATCCTCGGAATCCTCGAACGGATCGGCTTTGTCCGGAACCGGTTGTAGATGTCGGCCGACGTCGTGCTGCTTGCCAAATTTGGGGTCCTTCTTGAGACCATATGCCTGATTGCTCATTAGAGACAACTTCTGTGATAGCTGGCCCAGGTTCTCAAACTCCATCCCAAATAACTTCTCGCGCACGGCCGGCAACATCCCGGCGACGGCCATATCAGCCAGCTGATCGTCTGGCAAGTTCAGCGAGAAGCACATGCCTTTGACTTCCCTGAATCTTCTAAGAAACTCCAGCGGCGTTTCGCTGTGCCTTTGCTTCAGGGTGGCGAGATCAATTAGCTTCTTCTCAGAGCTGCCGCTGAAATAATGAGCGTGGAATTTACGCTCCAAATCCTTCCATCTGGCCACTGATTCAGGAGGCAGGGACGAGAACCACTGAAAAGCTGGACCTGTCAGTGAGGCAGGGAAGTAGCGAACCCTGAACGTCTCCTCGGCCGAGCATTCCCCAAGCTGCATGAGGTAACGGGCGATGTGCTCGACCGTGCTTGTCTCGTCCCGCCCGAGAACTTTGTGAATTCCGTTGGTGGTTTCACCCTTGGCGGCAAGAGCACGTTATAGTACCACTCGGGGAACGGCGGCCTATAGGCGGGGCCCCGCATCTTTGGCTTGAGGCCGAACCGATTCTCGCATCAATTCGGCCATCTTGCGCGCTAGGGCGTCATCTTCTTGCGCGCCCGGTCGGCGCGTACCCCGGGTGCGGGAAGGCGTCGAATGCTCCGTAGTTTCCCACTTCATGATAACCACCGCCGTACAAGTTCTTCTCGGGAGCCGGTTGGTCGACGGAGCAATTCTCCCGCCGGGATCAAGTGGGGCCCCGGACGAGCCGAACGCTAGGTCTCCGTACGTAGGGCCGGCACGGATTCGGCCGTTGCACGGGTTGACCCGTGCTGCTCTATGGTGGCGGTAGGATTGGGCGACCCCCCGAAGCTTGCAACGGGGGCCGAACCGGCCGCCCCCCAACGCCCGCGGAGGAGGTTGGAATGCTTGGCTTCCGGAGCTCTGAGGAGGAGGCTGCTTGCGGGCGGCTCCGTAGCGGCGGCTACGAGCTTGATTCACCCGGCTCCACGGTTTTCCCCTGGCCGGGTGCCTTGCCGAACGCTTGCTCCATGCCCGGCCAAAGATGGCCACCATCATTTGTTGAAGCGATCCGAGGAAAGCCTTGTTGTGCTTGGTGAGCATGTAATCTGGCGATTCTTGGAATACCCGCGCGCATTCCTCCTTTTCTCGTCGAGATGTAGCATCGATTTCCCCCGGCGCGCTACTGCGGGCATCTCGTTCTTCGGACACGGGACACCGCTTCTATTCTTTTTGAACGACGACAGGACATTTCTGCTCGAAACCGGTCTACGACATCTTGGAGTTGCTGCCGCTGTTCTGGAGAAAGGTCTTCAATATTGACATCCATGAGATCTGAGATTTCAGGCATCTTGAATCTATTCGGCTGTGTCCCACCAGGCGTGCCAAAAAGTGTGTTGACGCAAAAAGTGCACTCAACGCCAATCACACAGCAAGCCGAACAAAGCTGGCTTCACACGCGCAGAGAGCAAATGACGTGCCAGTCAATTTTTCCTGAAAATTAACAAAAGATAAGGCAGTTAGATATCAAAGCTTGGAACTTGCCGGGTGGTACCAGACAGTTCCATATTTACGGCTAAAGAGCCAGATGGGATAACACATAGCTATGGAAAGCTATCTGTCAAAGAGCCACGACCATTCGGGAAACCGCAAAGGGAAAAAAGAATACTGCCGAATGGATGACGTGAGCGTGACAGCGATCGGTCTTTGTATAAACAAGGATGCACGCGCAAAGATATGACCAATCCCCATGAAGATTAACATTAAATAAAGTAAAGCACGGACATGATCATGTATTAAACAAGCATGCATAGATCCAAAGCACTAGTCTACCGCATGTCTAGTTACTTTAAGATCCGTCGGGCACGGCATCAAACAAATCTATCCACCGCATGATACAACTTGCATGAAAAACCATACCACTTTCCACAAATAGATCTATCCACCGCATGATACAATCTACATATGGAAAGCTAGAAGCACACATCATTTAAAACATAAACAACGTACGGGATCTACTCGTGAAGAAACATAACCGAATACGGCCGAACAATGTACCGATTCGGGGTCCATGAAGAAGGAACAAACATTACCACGTGAATAAACCTATCGATCGATTTGGGAATCTAATCCACCGGATGACTAGCTCCAAAGCAACCCAAAAACCTGCATCTACCGCATGATACCCGGTTCTTTCAAGATTTATACGAACATAGCAAGCTTGAACCCGCAACACGTAACAACCTAGATCGATTCGGTTTCGGCTATTGGAGAGCACAAGATCCACGTATTGAAACATGAAATCTACTCGAATAAGGATCATAGAAGATAAAGCCGATCCAAACCCATCCAGATTGGGCAAAGGTGTGTTACATGAATTAAAACATAAAGTAAAACTCAAAATAACACGGGATAACTTAATGAATCTATTGGATCTTGCCAAAATCCAATAGAGCCGATAACTAGCTTCAAGCTAGACCTTAGCCTACCGCATGGCTCATGATCTAACAAGAAACCTTCTTGAACCAAGCTTGAATCTACCGCATGACACGAAGCATGGTAACAAGACTACTTGCATCAGATCTAAATCCACCGCATGATACTAGACATGATACAAGGTTGCCGGTACTCACGGAGGTCGACGGATCGATTGGCCCTCTCGAAGAACTCGACGACACGACAAGGACTCTAGGGTTTGGCGTAAGGTCGGTGTGTATTGAGGAATGATTGTGTTTGTTACGTACATCCAGGGGTCGTATTTATACCCTATTGAGTACAACTCGCGAATGGATTCATTGCCTAACTTATCTCTAAGTTTGATCACCTATCCATCCATTCGTCCCCCCCGATCAAGCCACGTCACCGTCCAATCCCGCAAAATCGGCTCTACTTGCCGAACCGGAGCGGATAGCCGACCGCGGATCCTTTTGCCGAATATCTCCGAAAATATCCTTCCTTCCACCGGACGGACTCTTTATCGAACCGGACCCACAAGTCGGACTCCTTACCAAATTTCGATGTTAACGGGGATGACGAAAATCTAGAGTGGGGTTACAAGCGCGGCGGCGGAACCCAAGCAATGGCGGCGGAAACCTAGAGCGAGGCAACGAGTGGCGCGAGAGAACGGGATAGAGAGAGAGAGGAGCGTGCGAGCGGTCGGAAGGCACGCGAGAAAGCGTGGCGTGGGTCCCACAGAACAATACAATGCGACCAAAAATAACAATACAAAGGGAATACAGGGGGAGAGAGGGTGGCGCGCAAATATCAAAGCAGTTTCTAACGGCCTGGATAGATCCGGCTGGGAACGTGCGTTCTATTCGGTAATTTCGTGGAGTATGGACTATGGAGTGTCATGTCAAGTCTGGACCATGGAGCTGGCTGCGGGCACGACAGCGTGCCGTTTGTTGCTTGTAGCTTGAAGCTAGGAATGCATTTCGTAGTTTTTACCATTGCTTGTGCTTGTAAATTTTAAAAACAGTTGAATCTGTGCTCACCAACGCCCTGTTCGCTTGGCTTATCAGCCACCAGTCAGCAGTACTTTTCTCTCATAACAAACCAGCCATCATCAACCAGCCAACAATATTTTTCTCTCAGAACAAACCAGCACCAGCCATTAGCAACCAGCCGAACAAACAGGCTCCAAACTCTTGGATCTTTTGAACCCTCCTTTTCAAATTCCTTTTTTAGAACTGTCGCGGAAAGTAGTCCCGACACTAACTAGTACGAGCGCTGAGATCTATCTCTCGATGACCGGTGTTAAGCAACACAATAACACGGGTTTTATCCTGGTTCCGGCCGTGGGTCGTACGTCCAGCAGGGGTGCGCTCGAGGCGCTGTATTGCGTTGCCCCGTGGTGCTTGTAGAGGGGGGCTACAAGCGTGGTGGGAGAGGAGGAGAAATCTCCAGGTCCTTGAGGTTTGATTGAGGTGAAGTGCCAATATCGTGGTGAAGGCGGAAACGTGCAAGTGTGCCACTATCTGTCGTCCCCCCGCGGCCAGGGGATCGCCTCCTCCTTTTATAGGCCATGGGAAGGCGATTTACAATCATGCCACACAGTTCTAAGGCTACGTGTGGTGGTATGGTTCACAGCGCCGTGGAGCTGATGGTTGTCCTGGCAAATCTTGCTCCCAGCGGGTGTCGTGGCGAGTCTTGTACCCGTCCAGGAGCGGCTTCGAGGGTAGCTGCGTGGGTGCTTCCCGTTTTGGTCGCCATCCGTACGCTGACTCGAGGGTGTAGCTGACGGAAGGCCGGAGGATGCACAGCCGCAGGTGTGGCGATGTCTTGTCGTCCCGGGCTCCCACAGCGCTGGGGATGGTGTTGCAGTGCTTGGGATGGTGGTACAACGGTGGGGATGGCCACACAGGGCCGGAGGTGATGGGGGAGACGCGCTCCACTGGTCCGACGTCACGGCGTGCGGTGACGGTGAAAATCCGTCAACCTAGCCATGAGTTTACCTTCGGTGTTGGCATGAGTTTTATACCTTATCCATTGGTACTAACCCCCGTGGTATAACAAGTTCACGTGTGCATGTCGGTTTTGGAGTTTAATGTTTATGCAGGGTTTTAGTGTTAAATGCAAGGCTTTCGGGATAAGTTCATCAAGCACCTCATGACAAGACCTTGAAGCCCCGTACAAGTCATGCAATGAAGCAAACTTAACTCCAAGAAGCCGGGGACTTGATCCGAGAAGACAACGGACTCCGGGGACCCGACCGGAAAAGTCTTGAATCTTGCAAGACAAGGAGTTGAGTCCAATTCGGAGAGAAACCGACGACATGGACCTACATGCGAAGGGGGAAACATCCGGGAAGCAAGGGAACCGACGTGGGGCAAAGGAGCCCACGGGGCCGGGCCTAAATGGGCCCGGGCCGGCCGGCCCGGTCCGGTCGGCCCGGGCCCATTTTGGGCCCAAACCCGCTCTCCTTTGCCCTAGCCGCTAATCGGGCTATTTATAGTCCCCCGACCGAGAGCCACGCGAGAGAAGATTTCGTCTTCGGCCGCCGAGGAGCGAGAGAAGAGAGGGACACCATGTCGGAGAGGAGAGGGTCGAGCTAGTTGACTAGGGTTTCCCTAGCCGACGTGGGAACCTTGCATGGAAGACCACGTCGGAGTTCCGGAGCTAGAAGCAAGATCAAGGAAGGATCTCGGTGGTGATCTTGTGTATGTATCATTGTCATAGTTGAATTATCAAGTTGAGTCTTTTCCTAGCGATCAAGTGTTTCCTCGAAGATTTCGTTTTTCGATCGGCTTTGCTTATTTCAATTCTATTCGCGCGATAGATTACATAGGGTGTTCTTGTAGCCGCGGTGGCTAGAGGTACACGCCGGATCTTCCGAAAGAATCTCGACTTGTCTTTTGACTCGCCCTAAGCTCCCCGCATGAATAGGGATACGTTGTGACGAACGGGGGTCTCGAAAGGCGGATGTTTTCGGATTTGGACGGGAAACCACGGTTTAAAGAGGCTTTTATTAAGATTCGATTTGCTACTTCTTCTCTTGCTTGGAACTTCAACAAAAGGCTTACCCCGATCCCTCGATCGGTTTATCTACCCAATCTTACTTTGTTTTCTCCGGTTTTTAGTAGATTAGATCTGTTTTGTGTCTTTTACTTAGATGCATTAGGTTCTTTATTGAATATTGCAGTTATTTGGCTTTAATAGATTAAGTCTTGCGTCACACATTTGTTCCACGGATTCGATACCTTGGGTTCACCACTCGAGGGAAGAAGGGTCCCTTGACTACGACGGGAGACTTGTACGCTTGCGAGTCACGAACGAACTTTGATACAATTATTAACCGTCAACAAGCCCCTTTTTCTGGCGCCGTTGCCGGGGAACAAGTGATCAAGATTTGATTTTTTTATTGCTTTTTTTTGTAATTTTCAGTACTGATTTTGTTTTATTTTTGCATCTACTTTGATCATCCTCAAAATACATCTAATCTAGTTTGTCTAACTCTAGTCTTTATAGATTTGTTTTGTTTTCTAGTTTTCTTTGCATACTTTGCTTATTGCTAACCCTAACCGGAGATGGTTGGCTACCTCTCCAAGAAACCCAAACCTTTTTGTGGATGATCCAGGAAAACTTTACGGTGCAAAGGTGACATGCAACACAAGCTAAAGGGGTGGAAACCCTAGATTCAAAAGTTGAAGTCGAAGGACCGTCGAAATCTCCAAGGGAATCACCACCTCCAAGTCCAAAGGAAGATCAACCTCAACCACCGGAGCGCCGCGCACCCGGACATCGTTGATCTACCTATCATAAACCTTCAAGACGCCGGGAGGCCGTTCAAGATCAAAGTCTCAACTATCCGCATGATTGCGAGAGCCGAATGCATACGAGTCGGATTCCTTGAGTGGCATATCGGTTTACTTAAGAGGAGGATGGAGAAGATGGAGATGGAGAAAGAAGCTCAACACCTAAAGGCCGCCGAAGCAAGATCCTCATGCAAGGAGTGTGTGGAGTACGACCATGTCCAAGGACGCCGTCACTAAATTCGAGGCTATGGAGAAAATATTGAAGAATTTAGATGGCAAGGTGACGGAGGTCGGAAGCTCTATACGTGAAGTGTTCATCGTGATGAAGATGCTAGACGCAAGTGGGACAACTTGCCGGCGCCCGATGGGTAACGAAGAAGAATATCCGAGACAACTCCAAGGTCCCAAGACGGCGAAGGCTATTCAAGCTCGTTCGGGAGAGATGAAGGATCACACTAGAGACCATGAAGATCACGACCGAAGGACCGGAGTTCGAGATGCCGAGCCACAAGGAAGATGTTGCATCCGTCAAGACCAAAGGACAAAGCCAGCCTGTGAAGACCAAAAAAAAAATTTTGACTAAGCCAAAGCGGGTACCCAAGATTGCAACGCCCACAAAGAGCGTTGATCCGAAGTAATCAAGTGAAGAAGTCTAGCCATGGACTATAAACGAAGCGCTAGGCGGGAGGCAACCCGTTTCGTCGAGTCAAGAATAAGCTACGGGAGGACAACCCGATTCCAGGTTTTTCGAGTCTTTTTAATAATTTAGTTTTTGAGTTTTATTACGCAAAGACATTAGACTTAGAAGTGGTTGAACAATATTAGAGACATAATTCTTGATTGAATGTTTGCTTTATCATAAACCCTTTGCATGAACCCTCCTATGTGCTTGTTTGATTCTTTTCTTTTCGAGAAACCCTCAACCAAATAATTTCAGAACCTTAACTCAACCTTTCACCCTCATTATGGTGCTGAGGTTGACTTATTTTTCATGCTAAAACCACACGAGTAGAGCCACGATTTATGTGTTAATAAAATTCAGCACGTGGTAGGACTCGCGTGAACCTAGAAATCAAAGCTTTTGGTTGGTTTTAAAAATCTTTATCCTTGGTTTCTCTAGGATTAGAATTTTTCTAAGCCTATTCTAATTTTGTTTTATTCAAAATCTTTCTTATCTAGCCAAAATTAGAACCTAAACCTATGCCCTCATGATCAAGTCGGGAAATGTTTGCTCTCAACCGATGAAGGCAAACTATACCGGTGAGACCGAAATCGACGTAAAAATAAAATATTTTCGACTTGAATTTGTTTTTAATGGTTTAAAAACTTCTCTGAAATTATGTTCGAGCTCTTGCATGGCTCTGAAAAATATTTTAAATTTCGAATTAGAGGAGTGCTTAACCTTAAACACACCTTAATGGAGGCAATCTAGTAATCATGCATGCACCATTGGATTCCCTTTCATCAACTTTCACCAATTTCACATGCGAAGGACAAGCATGGTGGGCAGCAAGCATCAACTTTGTAGGAATTTCATGGTGGCACGTGAAGCAAGTGGAGCTAGGGAGCATGGACATGACCCAAAACATGAAGCATCAAGTGGAAGGACCAATAGGAGTGGACGAGAGCGTTTGGGCGGTGCAACTCGTGGAGCACGCGGGCGGGGAAAGTTGCGGAGGTGAAATGATCGTGCCGAAGAAAGACGAGGCGGGGAGGAGCACCGAGGCCGGCCTCACCTACATAAGGAGCCCCCCCCGCTCCCGTTTTCTGCAGCAAGCTTCCCTCTCCTTCCTTTGTTTGTGTGTTCAAGTTTGTGTGCTCAAAACCTCCGTAGACATAGCCAACCTTCCCAAGCTTGAGAGCTCAAGAAAAAAAAATCCACATCCTTAATCCACTCAAAGTCCACATCCGAAGCAAAGAGTTTAAGTGCCTAGTTACCGGTTGCAACCCGGAATTTTAGTTGAAGAAAAGAGTGCAGCAACCATGTGGAAGAAGACCACAAGTCTCTTCTCCAAGAAGAAGAGTTCGTCGTCGTCCAAGTCGTCATCAACCACGTCTTCGAGGAGGCACTTGGTTTCCGAGTCTCCCCGGAACATGGAGACGGATACGGCACCACCGAGGAGGAACGATGCTCTCCTCCTTGGTGGTATGAGGGCTGCGAGAAGCACTTCCATGAGGTTTACCGAACCTCGTGGGCACACGGAGGAGCAGCCCGCGCCACCACGACGATCGACTCGCTCAACCGCACCACCTCCTTACACCCCGACACACTCTTCGTACGGCTTCATCATCTTGTCGACGGAGGAGGAGGAGAGGCTCGCCAATCTTGAGAAGAGGCTTGTGCCGAACGTCGAGTTCGACGACCAAGCACTCTACACCTTGGGTTTTTGCACCGACATATACTATATGTTGGGGCACCTCGGATGGGTGCAGTTCTCCAACGGAGTATCGGTGGACACCCATTTGGGGTTCGCCTTGGAAATTTTAATGACTATTGCACCCATCGTTGATGATGATGGGGTGCAAAGCTTGTCATTCCGTTTGGAGGGAGTCCAACAAGAGGTTCCCTACGAGCACGTTAGGGAGCTACTTGGATTCCACAAGGGAGCTCCGGAGAAAGTTGACGTGCCACCCGGCATGTTAGCGGGATTTTGGAACATGATCTCCGGAGAAGCCCATCAACAACGCAATTGCATCCGCAACCCCATTATCCGGATATTTCACTCTTGGATGTGCAAGAGGATATTGGGGAGGATGAAGGAAACAAAGGTGACCGACACGGAGTTGAATTGGTTATACTCGGCTTTATTGCCAGGCAGCCAATAGACCCCTCTTACCTCATGATCAACCGTTGGTGTTGTGAAGCAACATCGGGGGCGGGTAATATTGGTACGGGGTGTTACCTCTACATGTTGGCCTTTTCCTTGCGGCCGGGGATCGCAAGAAACCCCGACCACCTTTTGCGAGGTACCTCTCTCGGCATTGAATATTTGCGGCAAGGCAAATACATTAGTGGAGATGAGAGAGGAGGTTATCGGTTGGCCATAGTGAACCTACCCCTTCCGAATGAGAGGCTTAGGCTTTTCACCGAAGGAAGGGAAGATTGGTTGGAAGAGGGACTACTTGTCCCTGCAAGGAAGAACAAGAGAGAAAGAATCGTAGAGGAGGGAACATCCTCCGCACAAGCGAGTGGAGCACAACCCAATGTGCAACCGTTCGGCGGGGTTCCTCCTCCGCCAAGTTATTACGGAGGGTCACAAGGACAAGCATGGGGGGGTGGTGCACCGGTACCCCCACCAAATTATGTTGTGCCCAACGCTAACTTCGCGGAGTCCTACACTCATCATCCCCAACCACAACAAAGCATGGCCATTATTGGAGGGTTTGCTGCAAGAAACGCTCAAAACATCGCAGCCATCCAAGCTAACGCAACTCAACTTGGTGAAGGCAATGCAAATATTGCCTTTGAACTTGGACGCCTTCACCTTGTGGAGCCAAATCAATTCGTCGGAGGGAATGTCCAATCATATTACGAGCAAGGGTATTATTATCAAGATTACCAACATCAACCACCGGCGGAGGACTAGAAGATTTAGGAACTTTAGTTTTCTTTTCTTTTCTTTTTCTCTCGTAATTTTCAGCTTTTGCTTATGTGTGTTTGCGTAGTATTTTTCTGTTTTTATTTAAATTTCAGCAAGCATGTTTGTTTATTTTCAGTGTGTATTTCAACTTGATATCACCATTAATAAAGTCACCACCTTGATTATATCATTGGAAAAGTTACAAAATTCGTGCCATGATGATGTATGATTAAAATTGCAGCTTTGTTCATCTTTGTAGTTGATTTATGCATGTTTAAGCTAGTGCTCTCTTAAAAATGCAGATCTGAATTTATTTAAATGCTAGCTTAATTTTCAGCGGAGGTTATGGTTAAAATAAAGACCCATAGTGTTTTATGTGCTCTCAAGTTATGAATAGATTGAAGATGTCTTTTATGCTCAAAAATATTGCTAACCTTGTCACGAATATCACTTGTGTGTTGCTCAACCTATCCAAAGCCTTATATATATTTGAGTGCATGAACCTTAGTGTACAAGATTTATTTTTGAGTGAGTTATTGCAGGCCATGATTTCTCTGGCCCGAGACTAAGAAGCTGGTCATTCCATTTTTGCGTATCTATCTTTTTGCTAGCCTCTTATCCGTGCATTGTGTATCCCCGCATCGGTGATCTCACAAACTTCGCCGGATATCTACCCCGAAACCAAATATCTTTTTTTGTGATTACCTCCTTGACCACAACCTATCGTTGAGAATGGATCATCAATTCAAGGAAGATCGCAAGACGGTGCCAACGTTGAAGATTTCAAGTATCTCTCCAAGGAAAAATATTCCGGTACCTACATTATTTTTCGCCTCTTTGCTCGAGGACGAGCAACGTCTAAGCATGGGAGAGGAGGTAGGTACGGTGCAGTTTTAGAGTTCAAAAGGGGAATATTTTAAAAAAAAAATCCAGTGATACTCATGACTTTCAAGGTATAAAAAAATCAAAACTTCGTTGTGGAAGTCATGGACTGAATATATGACGAGAAAAAAAATGAATGAATGAAAGAAAGAAAAGAATGAGAAATATGAGAAAGAGAAAAAAAATGTGCGTAAAGTAAACTCCCTGGCTCTCTAAAAGTGCATTCAAGGCTTCAAGTTAAAAAGATCCATTCTCATTTTTCCAACCATGTGCAATCCGATAACGAGGACTTCCTTTGTGCCTTGGGATCACTCTTTGCCATTTGCACATGTCCACTTATCTAAAAGTGTGTGTATTTTTCTCTTTCCCCTCCTTGATTTAACATTATTTTCCAATGACCTTTTTGACGAGTCTCGGTAAGACCATGAGAAGCTTGTCTTGTTTTGACAACACCTCATTTATAAAATCTTGTTAGGACTAAACTTTCCCAAAGCTCCATATAAAGCCTACCACATATATATGAGAGGGAAAGGAGTAGAATATATAGGCTTGAGAGACAAGCGAGATGAGAGTTCATGAGCAATGCACGAGATGATTTAAATTTGTGAGTTTGGTTTAGCTTTTCTTATTCTCGTTCTTTATTTCAAAAATTCTGAGATCTATTTAAAACTTTGTGAGCATGTTAATACTTGTGGGATAAGCTTAATAAGAATCTACCCTCCGTAGAGATGAAGGCTAGCACATTATGGAACTTTAATGAATTAAAATTTTGAGAGCATTATGTTTTCTCATGTGTAATCAAATGCAAGGTTTAAACATTGTTTAGCAATGATGATATCCATCGAAGGCTTACTCGAGGACGAGCAAGGTTTAAGCATGGGGGAGATGTTGACGGTGAAAATCCGTCAACCTAGCCATGAGTTTACCTTCGGTGTTGGCATGAGTTTTATACCTTATCCATTGGTACTAACCCCCGTGGTATAACAAGTTCACGTGTGCATGTCGGTTTTGGAGTTTAATGTTTATGCAGGGTTTTAGTGTTAAATGCAAGGCTTTCGGGATAAGTTCATCAAGCACCTCATGACAAGACCTTGAAGCCCCGTACAAGTCATGCAATGAAGCAAACTTAACTCCAAGAAGCGGGGACTTGATCCGAGAAGACAACGGACTCCGGGGACCCGACCGGAAAAGTCTTGAATCTTGCAAGACAAGGAGTTGAGTCCAATTCGGAGAGAAACCGACGACATGGACCTACATGCGAAGGGGGAAACATCCAGGGAAGCAAGGGAACCGACGTGGGGCAAAGGAGCCCACGGGCCGGGCCTAAATGGGCCCGAGCCGCCCGGCCCGGTCCGGCCGGCCCAGAGCCCATTTTGGGCCCAAACCCGCTCTCCTTTGCCCTAGCCGCCAATCGGGCTATTTATAGTCCCCTGACCGAGAGCCACGCAGAGAAGATTTCGTCTTCGGCCGCCGAGGAGCAGAGAAGAGAGGGACACCATGTCGGAGAGGAGAGGGTCGAGCTAGTTGACTAGGGTTTCCCTAGCCGACGTGGGAACCTTGCATGGAAGACCACGTCGGAGTTCCCGGAGCTAGAAGCAAGATCAAGGAAGGATCTCGGTGGTGATCTTGTGTATGTATCATTGTCATAGTTGAATTATCAAGTTGAATCTTTTCCTAGCGATCAAGTGTTTCCTCGAAGATTTCGTTTTTCGATCGGCTTTGCTTATTTCAATTCTATTCGCGCGATAGATTACATAGGGTGTTCTTGTAGCCGCGGTGGCTAGAGGTACACGCCGGATCTTCCGAAAGAATCTCGACTTGTCTTTTGACTCGCCCTAAGCTCCCCGCATGAATAGGGATACGTTGTGACGAACGGGGGTCTCGAAAGGCGGATGTTTTCGGATTTGGACGGGAAACCACGATTTAAAGAGGCTTTTATTAAGATTCGATTTGCTACTTCTTCTCTTGCTTGGAACTTCAACAAAAGGCTTACCCCGATCCCTCCGGATCGGTTTATCTACCCAATCTTACTTTGTTTTCTCCGGTTTTTAGTAGATTAGATCTGTTTTGTGTCTTTTACTTAGATGCATTAGGTTCTTTATTGAATATTGCGGTTATTTGGCTTTAATAGATTAAGTCTTGCGTCACACATTTGTTCCACGGATTCGATACCTTGGGTTCACCACTCGAGGGAAGAAGGGTCCCTTGACTACGACGGGAGACTTGTACACTTGCGAGTCACGAACGAACTTTGATACAATTATTAACCGTCAACGGCGTCGTCCCGTGCGGGCGCAAGGTAGGCGTCTGTACCCTTTTCGAGGGTTCCGTCATCCTCTTTCGAGGGGTGCGGAGTGCAGGTCGTACGGGAGTAGGCGGCACAGTGTCATGGAGTTGACACCGGCCTTCCCACTCCAGCTCCCAACCGGGCGGGATCTCTCAGGGCCACACATCACCAAAGGCATTACCTTCGTCGGCAGGGTTAGCCTGAGTGCCCTCGGTGTCTTTGATCACTTCCACGTACTATAGCTATGCTTCATCTCCACCTTCCTCGGCTTCTGGCATGAGCGAGTAGTCACCGTCAGGAAGGTCTAGGGTTCCATTCCGTGGGTTGCTGGCGGCAGAGGAGCAGCCGGCGGCGGTGCTCAGCGACGCCGGCGGACGGTGGCCGCAAGGAGCTTCTGCACCGGCGTGCTGGCCGGCAATGCTCCGCAACAGGCAGCTCGGTAGGCTTCAACGAGGCTGCGAGGAGGTGGAGTAGCGCTCAGGCAGCAAGTTTTGCGACAGGAAGGTAGAGCCCTGCTCGCGGGCTCCAATGGCGGACGACGGCAGACAGCAATGGCGTCTGGCGAATGTCTGCTCGCGCGAGGGGCACTGCAGCTCCTTTTATAGGCGGCAAGGGACGAAATGCTTCGACGCTAAGTCTTCCCCGGCCATTAAGCCGCGGGTACGGCGGCCTGGCAATTTTACAAAGGCTCTATGGTGTTTTTCTCAACGGGTTTTGCATAAACTGCTGCCAAACTTTGAATGCCACTCTATTTCGGTGAACAGGAGCTGCTGGCAGTTGACCAAGTTTTCCACCCTTTTCCACCCAAAATTTGAAATGCCATCCGACATGAAAGTTCTGTCTCTTGAAAAACTGGACAACTTTCATATTGGGAGATTTTGGAGTGATTAGGTGAAATTTGGAGAACGCGGCAAAAGTTCTGGAGGGAGTTCAAAGACATAAGGGTTGACATAGGGTTTGACTAGATGTTTGACCAAACTTTGACCACAAGTGTGTGTAGACTTGATCAAGAAGGTCATTAGTGATTGTTGGTGAGGTTTTCGAGGTGATGACCCAGGTTGACCTAGGTTTGACCAATGTCAGCAAGTTTGACTTAGCTGATTCGGTCATTAGCGTTAACGACGCTAAATAAAAACCTAGGGCGTCACAGGGACCCTCGCACTCCCTCGCGGGTGTCGCCGTCGTCCCGCTAGCAGGTGCGTCACGTTGTGCCGCAGCGCGCGCGGCCCGACGTCGTTCCATTCGCGCTTGGCGCGTGCGCCGGCTAGAATGCCGCCGGCGTCGAGGTGCTGATGGGCCCGTATTGTTTGCCTGTGCGGACGCTGGAGCGTCAGCAGCGGGCATGGCGGGAACCGGTCCTATCCCGGTCGACCACCACGGGTGGAGCTCGTCGCGGTTGGTGATGCGCATGTGGTAGCCGTTCCCCGTGGCCTGGAAATTCAGGCTCCCGAACCGGATTTCGAATCCGACTGGGAAGGGGTCCGATCTGCCCATGGAGTACCTCAGGGACATGTACTCGGTGCGGATCACCATCGAGATGGCTGGTGGAAAACTGATCTTCAGCGCGTGCGCCCCTACCTGGCGCGCCAACTGTTGGTGCAGAAAGTAGTCCCGACACTAACTAGTACGAGCGCTGAGATCTATCTCTCGATGGCCGATGCTAAGCAACTGGGTGACACAAGGTTTATCCCGTTTCCGGCCGGGGTCGTACGTCCAGCAGAGGTGTGCTCGAGGCACTGTATGGCGTTGCACTGTGGTGCTTGCCGAGTGGAGCTACAAGCAAGGCGGGAGAGGAGGAGAAGCCTCCAGGTCCTTGGGGTTTGATTGAGGCGAGATGTCAATATCGTGGTGAATACGGAGAGCGTGTAGTGTGCGCTGTTTCTTCCCCCCGCGGCCAGGGAACGGCCCCCTCCTTTTATAGGCCAAGGGGAGGCGGTTTACAATCGTGTCGCACTGTTCTAATTACGTGTGGCTGTATGGTGTACAGCGTTGCAGAGTTGATGGCGGTCCTGGCGAATCTTGCTCTCGTCAGGCGTTATGATAGGTCCTGTTCCCACCCAGTAGCGGCTTCGAGGGCGGCTGTGCGGGGACTTCCTGTTTGATCGCCGACCGTACGCTGACTTAAAGGTGCGGCTGACAGGAGGCCGTAAGGTGCACAACAGCGGGCGTGGTGGTGTCTTGTCGTCCCGGGTTCCTGCAGCGCCGGGGATGGCGCTGCAGTGCCCGGGATGGTTGCACAACGGTGGGGATGGCCGCACAGGGCCGAAGGTGATGGGGGAGACGCGCTCCACTGGTCTGATGTCACGGTGTTGTCCTGCGTGGGTGCGGGGTAGATGTCCATACCCTTTTTGAGGGTTCCGCCATCCTCTTTTGAGGGTGCAGCGCGCCAGCCGTACGGGAGTGGACAGTACAATATCACGGAGTTGACACTGGCCTTATCGCACAACGCCGTGCAGTGGCGGAGATGGCCTCGCGAATAGGGTTGGCGGAATAGCGCCGGGATATGATTCCCAGGCGGTGTCAGAGGGCCGGCGTGGCAGGGATTCGCCTTTGACTCAGGCGCCCGCGGCGTGTCAGAGAATTTAATGCTCCGGTCGGGGGAGTGGGCGCGGCGCCACGGGCCTGTGGCGGCGGACCCGCGCGAGCCTCAAGCGAGGAGGAGTCTCGCTCGAGGGGGCGCATAGCCCTCGAGCGAGGCAGAGTTTCACTCGAGGGGGCGTCCAGCCCTCGAGCGACGCGGAGTGTCGCCCGAGGGGTGCTGGGGCCGGCTGCTTACTGGGTGTTGGTGTTAGTCGGGCCGTGGTTGTACGAGGTGTACTTTGTCGTTGATGAGTTCGTTTGCGTTTTTATTATTTTGTGAAGAAATGGCTTTTTCCCTGATTATTAGGGGACCCATATGGCTGTCTCCGGCACATGTTTAAGTTGTACAATGATAAGTTTGGTGTAGTCACTTTAAAGCCTACAGAACCACCCAGTACAGGTAAGAAGAAAATTGCTTGGGATGACATTTTTTCAAGTGCAGGTGATAATGATGATTATACATCTGACATTTTCTCAAGTCCCGGTAACAATTTCTGCACCCCTCCCTTTCTAAACTCCTGCAACTGCATTGCTGCATGCAGCAACCACTAGTGCACCTGCTGGAGTTTCTATGGGTAATGCTAATGAATTGTCTACCTACTTAGAAGGTGATATTGTCACCCAATTTGATGATAGCTTTAGCATCATAAACTGGTGGCATGAACATAAATCTAATTATCCAGTACTTTCCATCTTAGCTAGAGATGTTTTGACTGTGCTAGTTTCCACAATATCTTCAGAATCTGCATTTAGTACATCTGGCAGTATCATCGAGGAGCGGCAACGTCGATTGAGCCCGGAGATGGTGGAAGCGCTCACATGCACCAAGGACTAGGAAGCTGCAGAAAAGAGGCTTCAGGAACAAGTGGAGGACAAGGAACTGGAGGCGGCTTTTGCTGATATGTTTCTAGATGTTAATTATGATCCAGTTGATTGAGCTGTGCTGGGCACTTGGTCTGTAATAACTGTTGACGGATAAAAGACGTATCCCTCTACGATCCGCAAGCGTACGGACCTACACCTTTTTCACCACGGGATTCCCAAGGTTCTTATCAATCCGCGGAGCAAGGGGATTACAAGCGTTCGATCTACCTTTACACTCTAGCTACTCAAACCCTAACTATGATTAAACTAGAAAACAACTAAACTACACTAGAGAGAATGATTAAGCAATCAAGATAAAAGACACTCGCCCATGGGTCTACGATACTAGAACATGCAATCACTTTAAACAAGAAAACCAATCTAATCTATCGGGGGTTGTGACCACGGTTTCGCCCTTTCCCTCCTCTCGTACTGTCACTACACGAAGGTATTCGTGAATACACCTAAGATAGACACGATGCATTGAATGGATCCAAGGAAGCATTGGAGCTCTACTCCCTTTATGGCACGGGAGCTAACCTTAAGCAATAAAGTATATTCAACACAAGATGATAGATAGATAATCCAACAAAGTACGATTACATCTCAAGATCGATTACAACCCATGGATGAATAAGGAGATTACCCCATCAAGGTGCTAGACATAGCACAGTTGATCATGGTCACCCTTCCGACGGTGTCTTCCTTCTTCTCCACTTGTGGGTGCTTCCTTCGAGGTGGTTGATCTCCCTCCGGAGATCTCCCTCCCCTCTCTCTAGCTTGTGGATGGCCTCCTGGTGCGAATGGCTCTCCCCTTTGCGAATGGCGGCACCTCCAGGGTTTTAGGGTTGAGGATCCATCGGGTGCAAGGAAAGGGGGGCCGAACCGACGCCGGAAGTGGGCTGGGCCAGCCGGCCTGGGCCGACCGGCCCAGCGTTCGCTCCCGTGGGTCCTCAGGTGATTATGCACTTTGCCCCTTCCACTTGCATGATTTTGACGATGTCATCCTCGCGTCCAAGATGGAGGTTCTCCGTGCATGAAGTTCGGTCTTTTACACTTCAATCCCCGGGGGTGTTCCTACATAGCACTTTGGTCCTTGCCACCATTGGAAGTGATTTCATCAAGTTCATGAACACGAACAAGACTCCGTAAATGCTCCTTTGAACTTGTTATGAATCCGTCCTTTATGTTCATGTTTTCCTACATAAACACAACACTTCCAATGCATGCACATAGATGAACTTGTTATATGATTAATGTGCCTAGTGACAGGTTAGTTTCATAAACAAATCCAAACCAAAGTGTAATGAACATGTTTGGTGTACCAAAATACACCGTCAACATCTCCCCCACGCTTAGCTCTTGCTCATCCTCGAGCAAGTACACGTAAAAGAACTTCTTCCAAGGCGTTGTAATCATGTTCCGCTAAATCTTTCTTCACAAGTTAGTCAATCCTTTATCTTTAATACATAAACATAAAGTAATGATCATCAAACATAAACATGGGTGTTTAGAATCTTTACCACATCAAGATTTACCCTACAACTCAAACTCTTTACTCGAAGTCTTCAATTTCAGTCATGCTTACTTCTTTGCTTTCGTTGGAGGATTTTTATGATTTTCAAAAACAAAATTCCTGCAACAAGTATTAGACAAAAACCTTTCTCCAAGCTCTCTCAAGTCGCTCATATAAAAGTGGCTATCCTAAACAAATTTTATAAAACTCTCACCTCCCATAAATCTCTCACTTGACATGTAAAGTGGAGCTATAGGTAGGGCTAGTGCAATCAACACAAATATTGTCAAACTAAGAACTTTCTCTAATGGTTGTTTACCTTTCAAAGCCAATGATCATGAGAATAAACCATATGTAGGGATATCAAGGATGAGAAGATTTAGAATGGTAGACATGTGCAAGGGCAAAAGAAAATTATGACTACGAGGCACCGATGACGTCCTCGTTGTCGGATTGCACATGGTTGGAAAAAGAGTGAAAGTTTCATCTCTCAACAACGTGACATCCTTCCTTGCACTTTATATTTTTTTCTTTCACTTGATTCATTCCTCTCTTACCTTGCTTGCCACTCCCCTTTTCTCTTTTTATTCTTTCTTCCATTCTTTCATTCTCATATTTTTTCTCTTTCTTTATTTTTCTATTATTTTTTTTCTTTCTTTTCCATACTCATAGTTTTCTCTTTATTTTTCCCTCTCTTGACATCATTTCAAAGCTCTCAACTCTTCTCTTTCTTGCATGCATACAATCTGAAATTTTAAATAAACCATGCTAGAGACGAGACGAAACTTTGAGAGTAGGTTGTGTTCAAGGAATGCGATGTACAAAAGAGATGTATAGGGTTGGGTATGGAATTCGGCTATGTACGGGACTTTCAATGTGAAAGTCACGTTACCGAATACATGACGAGGCTAGCAACAAAATATAAGCACAAGAACATGATCATTGCTTGAAATTAAAACTCCCAAGAGAGAAGGATCCTAGCCCAACTCATCGTGCTAATCACACTTATGGTGGAGCAAAAAAATAAATTCGCTTTGTATAGGATTTTTTTTCTTACTCTCAACTTAGAAAAAGAGGTTTTGCTAACCTTTATTACAAGGTTTTTTAGATAATTTTCAGAATTGAATTCCTCCAACTTTTAGCATTGAACATAGCACAACCAACATGTGAAGCTCGAGATCGAAGTGTGGTATGGGTACTTTTAGAAGTAGCAATCCCACTAAGCACCACGGTAAACCTTTTTCAAACCACACACTTATGTTCATATATCAAAAACTAAAGATGAACAAACGAGTGAATAAAGATAAGCATCACACAAAACACAAAATTTAAAGGACTCTTTTTATTTGATTTTCTTTTACTCAACACTAAATTAAGACACTTCAAACTTGCAAAAATTTAAAAACACACTCAAAATCTAAAGACTCTTAAACTCTAAACCCCTCTCTCAAAAATTAAACCGAACCAAACTAAACTTGAAGCTCAAAAGCTAAAGGCTAGCTAGCTAGCTCTCCCCCACGCTAAAATCATACGACGTCCTCGTCGTATCTTACAAAAATCCTAAGGGGGAAAACTAAACCTAGTGGTACTTTCCGCAACTATTGCAGCACTTGCCTCTCATGTTCCCGACCATGCCAAAAAGTTTGTGCACGTTGCGGTTTAGGAACTTGTAGTCGTCTTCGACCACGCGCTCCAAATCCTCCATACGCTGCCTCATCGCCTCCATGGTCTGGAAACATTCGTCGACTATTGCGTAGAGCTCCGAGATGGAGTGATGGCAAGCCGCACAACACATCGGATGCATCCTGAAAGGGTCGTCGTCGCCAGGGTCTCCGCCATTGTCGTCGCCGTCGTCGCCATCACCATTGTCGTCGCCGTCGTCGTCGTTGCCGCCGCCGTTGGGGCCTTCGGGAGTCTTCTCCTTGGGCACCTATTCCCAAATGTAAAGATCAGTATCATCTCTTCTGGCGGCCGCCCACGAGCTCGGGCTACGATCGTCGGAGTAGTCGCTATCCCCATAGTCCTTAGGCTCGGGCGACACCTCCTTGTAGTCCTTCCGCTTCATGCCACGGATGCGCGCCGACCTTCGAACGGGAGTAGGGACCTTCTCCTCTTCGACGGGGTTGCGAGATGCGATAGCTCCGGTCGGGACACGCCCTCCTCAACAGATGCGGGCGGTCCTCTTGATCTCGACGGGTAGCTTGAGCTCGCAATGCTTCGTCTCCTCCATCGATGGCTCCTTGGTGCCTTGCTTCAACTCTAAGCTCCTCGGGGACGGCATGGCTGCTGCGTGGGTGCAAAAGTATGCTTGATGGGATGGATTCCTGAGCTCCCAATTCGGCCAAATAAATAGTCCGAAGAGGAAAACCCTAGTAACCTCAATTTCCTTATTCATACTTCCCTTATAATTTTCTAACCGAAGAAGGAAGTCGAAAAGGAGCAATCCGGGGAAAAACCGGGGCGAAACGTTGTCGGGGCCCACCTGGGCCGATCCGACTGGGTCGGCCGGCCCACCCTGTTCCGGGGGCCGGTCCAGTTCGGTTTCCCGTGTACCGCCCTTTTTCGCTTTCTCAGCCCATGGGAAAAAGTTGGCACAGTAAATCTTCGCGAGAAACTCCAGAAAATTAAAGGAAAAATTATTTACAAAAATCCATGCCTTGTTTTTCGTCCTAGGCCGGACGTTCAGGCTCTTCTTCCATGGTGAAGACATCAACATGGTGAAGGGGCACAACGTCGGGTTCGTAGTAAACCTTAAGCCGTTGACCATTCACCATAAATTGATCACCTTTCACATCCATAATGGTTACCGCTCCGTTGGAGAGCACCGAATGCGCAACATAAGGTTCGTCCCACTTGCTTTGCAATTTCCCCTTTCCAAAGGTTTTGAACCTCGAATTATAGAGGAAGACCTTATCTCCTTCTTTAAACTCTTTTTTCTTTAACCTTTTATCATACCATCTTTTGATTCTCTCTTTGTATATGCTTGCATTTTCATATGCTTTCAACATCATCTCCTCTAGCTCCTTATTTGAATTCTTCGTTTCACCACCGCGGCATCGAGATCAAGGTTCATCTCTTTAATCGCCCAATAGGATTTATGTTCCAACTCAATCGGAAGGTGGCAAGCTTTTCCATAGACGCATTGATAAGGGGTCATACCTATCGGTGTCTTGAACGCCGTTCGATAAGCCCACAAAGCTCCGCCTAATTTCTTTGACCAATCCTTGCCTCCCTTCTCTATGGTTTTGTTGAGGATACTTTTTAATTGTCTATTCGATGTTTCCGCTTGTCCGTTGGTTTGTGGGTGATAGGCCGTAGAGACCCTATGTTCAATTCCCAACTTGGACAAGCACTTTCTGAAATTCTTCCCGGTGAAGTGAGTTCCTCCATCGCTTATCAAGATTCTCGGTGTACCGAAATGAGGAAAAATCACGTTCTTGATCATAGTAATGGATTCCTCCGTGGAAGCTTTACGACATGGCATAGCCTCTACCCACTTGGATACATAATCAACCATGACTAGAATATACTCATATCCGTGTGAGTTTTTGAAAGGTCCCATGAAGTCTATGCCCCACACATCGAATAAATCGATTTGTAGATTGTATTTCAAAGGCATAGAATTTCTTTGAGAGATGTTTCCGGTTCTTTGGCATTCGGGGCATGAGGCAACATATCTTTTAGTATCTTCATGCATCTCCGGCTAATAGAATCCGCTAGACCACACTTTCGCTTGGGTCCTAAAATGGCTACAGTGTCCACCGTACTCCGCCGAGTGACACTTTCTCAAGATTTCTAGCCTCTCTTCTCTTGGCACACATCTTCTCATGACTCCATCATTACCAAGTTTGAAGAGGTATGGTGCATCCCAAAAGTACTTCTTACTTTCGGAGATTATCTTCTTTTGAGAGTTTTTATCTAGATGATCGAGATGCATCTTCCGAATCGCTCGAATGATATCAAACATCCATGTGTCTTTATCGAGCACTCGATAGAGGTGGTCATCTCTCATCTTATCTTCTATGGGCTCTTTATCATCTTGTCCACGATTTATCCTAGACAAATGATCGGCCACAACATTCTCCACCCCCTTCTTATCACGAATTTCAACATCAAATTCTTGGAGAAGGATCCAACGGATCAAATGTGGTTTAGCATCCTTCTAAGCCAAGAGATATTTGATGGATGCGTGATCGGTGTAAACAATGACCTTCGAGTTCACGATGTAAGATCTGAATTTTTCGAAGGTGAATACCACCGCTAGCAACTCCTTTTCCATAGTGGTATAGTTTAATTGTGCCCCATTAAGAGTTTGCTAGCATAGTAAACGGCGTGAACTCGGCCTTCCTTTCTTTGACCCAAAACCGCGCCTACGGCGTAGTCACTTGCATCACACATGATCTCAAAAGGTTGGCTCCAATCCGGAGGTTGAATAATGGGAGCACTCACCAACGCACTTTTCAAGGTCCGGAATGCCGCTAGGCACTTCTCATCAAATTCGAAAGCCACATCCTTTTGAAGGAGATGCGTTAAAGGCTTAGTGATCTTTGAGAAGTCCTTAATAAATCTTCTATAAAATCCGGCATGACCAAGAAAGCTCCTCAAGGACTTGACATCCGTCGGAGGTGGGAGTTGCTCAACCGTCTCTACCTTAGCCTTGTCCACTTCAATGCCTCTCTCGGATATAACATGTCCGAGCACTATGCCTTGTTTAACCATGAAGTGGCACTTTTCCCAATTCAACACCAAGTCTACCTCCGCACACCTCACGAGGATCTTATCCAAGTTTGCTAATCAATCCATGAACGTCTTCCCATAAACGGAAAAATCATCCATGAACACCTCGATAATTTCTTCGATGAATTTCGAGAATACGGCCATCATGCAACGTTGAAAAGAGGCCGGAGCGTTGCATAGACCAAAGGGCATCCTTCTATATGCAAACGTTCCATAAGGGCATGTAAACGTTGTTTTGTGTTGATCGTCCGGGTGAATGGGAATTTGCATGAACCCCGAGTACCCATCGAGAAAGCAAAAATAAGCGTGGTTTGCTAATCTCTCGAGCATCTCGTCGATGAACGGTAGGGGGAAGTGATGTTTTTTCTTTGCTTTGTTAAGCTTACGATAATCGATACACATCCACCACCCGGTCATGGTTCTTTGCGGTATCAATTCGTTCTTCTCATTCTTCACCACGGTTAAACCTCCTTTCTTCGGTACACAATGTACCGGGCTCACCCATTCGCTATGCGGAACTGGGTAGATGATTCCGGCATCAAGTAACTTGATGACCTCTTTCTTTACTACCTCTTACATGGCATGAGTTAGCCTCCTTTGGTGGTCCACTACGGGCTTACATTGGTCTTCCATTGGTATACGATGAGTGCAAAAGGCTGGGCTAATACCTTTGAGATCATTAATCGAATACCCAATCACCTTCCTGTGTTTTTTCAATAAAATCAACAACTTCTCATTTTCTTCAGGACTCAACTCGTCGCTTATGATGACTGGATAAGTCTTGTCTGGGCCCAAAAATTCATACTTTAATCCATTGGGCAAAGGTTTAAGGTCTACCTCGGGCACTTGTGGCTCCTCGAGTTTAATCTCTCCTATGTCCTCGAATTTTTCTTCCTCCACGCTCCCATTTTGTGGTTCTAAGACTTTTGTTGCTTCTTCTAGTTCTTCATCTTGTTGATCACTAATTTGATTTTTCATCGCTCTTTGCAGCGGGTCTATAAGGGTTTCAACAAAACAAAGATTATCTACCTCCTCTACTTCGCCTTTGGGAGGGAAGGGTGTAGGGTGTTTAGAAACGCGAAGAAAGTTATATGTGTACTTTTTTCAATAAGGTTCATTGTTACTTTGCCTTTTCCAGCATCCAACACGGCATCAACCAACTTAAAAAGGGCCTACCTAGAATTATATGATCATGATTACTATGGTAAGCATCAATAATAAAGAAATCAGTTGGTATACATTTTCTAGAGATTTTTACATTCATGTTGCAAGCAATACCTAGAGGTCTAATAGTTCTACCATCTCCCATAATTAATTTCGTTGATGTTGGAGCTAAGTCTAGGTTACGGTCTTGAACTTTATTGTAAATTTTAGAAGATAGGACACTTACTTGGGCTCCGATGTCGCATAAAGCTTTGCATTGAACTCCGTTGATTTCGCAACTCAAGTGTGGTGTCGTCTTCTCTTCTTCTTCGGATCCTATCGCGTAAACTTCAGTGAGGCGAGCGTATGGCGATGCTTCGGGCTTGATCCCCATGATTCTTTTCACCTCGGCTATGTGTTCCGGATCCACTTCGTCATCTCCAAAGAGCTTTAGAAAGATCTCACCGGTGATTTCAAGGTCGTATGAATCTTTCACTTTCTTTTCTGGTGGGAAATCCACTTCCAATGCTCTTGCCATCCCCTTTTGATTAGGGAACGGTCTTCTCTTATCGAATACTTCTCCGTAATCGATTGGAACCCAATCCATTGGTTCGAACTCCCTTAGTAGCTTCGCGCTTGACATGCTTCTTTTGTTTGTTTCATTTGATACGGCGAAGTCAACGCTCGGGGTAGTTCTTGACTTGATGTGTTCTTCTTCAAGCTTTTCCGGGATTGGCTCCTCTTTTGTGACTTCTGGGGTTGCCTCTTTAGAAAATTCAACACACTTCTTCATCCTCGAGTTATATTCCGGCTCTTCTGCAAGTCTTGTTTCCCAATCTATTCGCATGGCAGCCGCTTTACTAATTTTTTGTAGAAGTTGGGCGGCTTCCGTGGGTGTTTTCTCCATGAGATCCCCACCTGCACACATTTGGATGTGTTGCATGCAACTAGGGGTTAGGGAAAAGAAAAATGTATGCAAGAGTACGTCACTGGAGAAGCCGAGTCTTGGTCCTTGTTCGAACAACTCATTAAACCTATTCCAAGCTTGGTCTATCCCTTCCTCTTCTCCTTGCGTGAAAGTGATCACTTGCCTCCTTAGATGTTGAACCTTGCTAATTGTAAAGAACTTCTCACAAAACTTCTTTATCAACTTGTTCCAATTGCCTTCAACTTCAAAGGACACAAACGAGTACCATGTATTTGCTTCACCGGCAAGTGAGTAGGGAAAGAGATTTGAACCATTCATCGGGAACTCCTTCTTGACGCACCGTGTTGCATAGCGTCGTGAAATGCCTTATGTGTCTATATGGGTTCTCCGTAACCATCCCTTCAATCAGGTTTGCCGCCACCATCTCGATGATCTTGGATTTGATTTCATACTTGGTCGCTTTGAGCTTCAAATCCGACTCTTGTACTCTTATGTCTTCGCATCGAGGGATAGCGTAATCCCTTAGTGATTTCTCCCGTTCTTCCACGGGTTGATTGATGAACGCCATCTAGACAACAAGATAAAAATAACAAAAAAACAAAAACAAAACAAGTGGTTTTCTAGATAATATGTGTTAGATATAGCAAATAAAAGATAAACTAAATATAAAACTAAGTTAAATGCAAACCAAATAATGTAAACTAGCTTGCTCCCGGCAACGGTGCCAGAAAAAGGGGCTTGTTGACGGATAAAAGACGTATCCCTCTACGATCCGCAAGCGTACGGACCTACACCTTTTTCACCACGAGATTCCCAAGGTTCTTGTCAATCCGCGGAGCAAGGGGATTACAAGCGTTCGATCTACCTTTACACTCTAGCTACTCAAACCCTAACTATGATTAAACTAGAAAACAACTAAACTACACTAGAGAAAATGGTTAAGTAATCAAGATAAAAGACACTCGCCCATGGGTCTACGATACTAGAACATGCAATCGCTTTAAACAAGAAAACCAATCTAATCTATCGGGGGTTGTGACCACGGTTTCGCCCTTTTTCTCCTCTCGCACTGTCACTACGCGAAGGTATTCGTGACTAGACCTATGATGGACACGACGCATTGAATGGATCCAAGGAAGCATTGGAGCTCTACCCCCTTTATGGCACGGGAGCTAACCTTAAGCAATAAAGTGTATTCAACACAAGATGATAGATAGATAATTCAACAAAGTACGATTACATCTCAAGATCGATTACAACCCATGGACGAATAAGGAGATTACCCCATCAAGGTGCTAGACAGAGCACCGTTGATCATGGTCACCCTTCCGACGGTGTCTTCCTTATTCTCCACTTGTGGGTGCTTCCTTCGAGGTGGTTGATCTCCCTTCAGAGATCTCCCTCCTCTCTCTCTAGCTAGTGGATGGCCTCCTGGTGCGAATGGCTCTCCCCTCTGCGAATGGCGGCGCCTCCAGGGTTTTAGGGTTGAAGATCCTTCGGGTGCAAGGAAAGGGGGGCCGAACCGACGTCGGAAGTGGGCTGGGCCGATCGGCCCAAGCCCATTTCGGCCCGGTTCGGTTGCCCCTTCGCTCCCGTGGGTCCTCAGGTGATTATGCACTTTGCCCCTTCCACTTGCATGATTTTGACGATGTCATCCTCGCGTCCAAGATGGAGGTTCTTCATGCATGAAGTTCGGTCTTTTACGCTTCAATCCTCGGGGGTGTTCCTACATAGCACTTCGGTCCTTGCCACCATTCGAAGTGATTTCATCAAGCTCATGAACACGAACAAGACTCCGTAAATGCTCCTTTGAACTTGTTACGAATCCGTCCTTTATGTTCATGTTTTCCTACATAAACACAACACTTCCAAATGCATGCACATAGATGAACTTGTTATATGATTAGTGTGTCTAGTGGCGGGTTAGTTCCATAAACAAATCCAAACCAAAGTGTAATGAACATGTTTGGTGTACCAAAATACATCGTCAACAATAACTTAGGAACTTGAACTTGGTTTGTAATAACTTTGAACTTGATTTTTATTTTGATTGAGTTGGGTTGTACTCTTTTTCCCTATCTAGGGTTTCTCACGAGGTGTGAGTTTTACCTAGATAGGTTTTTAATGAGGCAGCCATTGCACCAGCTCATACTTTTAAAAATATGTGTTGTCTTCTGTGTTCTGAATTTGTGTGATGTGTACATTCATTATTTGAATGTACATCTCAATGTGAAATTGTGATAAATGTGTTTTTGATGAATGTGAAAATGATCTCTAATGAATGTGTTGACTCATTCTCTGATGAATGTGTTTCCTCAATCAATGAAGGTGAAACTGATGAACTTGTGTTTCTGATGAATGTGAAACTTGTGAATATGAAATTGTCATATTTTGTTGAGTTGATTGAGAGGTATTTTGTGTGATGAGCTGGCCCGGCCCTAGCCCATCAGTGGCTCGCTGTGCCTCGGGCCGGCCTGGAACGGCACGAAAGCCCTTAGTGCCGGGCCTGGGCTGGTAGTTCTGCCCGGTGGTCCGACACGGTCCGACACGGAGAGGTGTCGTGCCTGCATAGGGCCGGGCCACGTCTGGCCGGGCCAGATTGGGCTAGGGTCGGGCGGCCCGTTTGGACATCTATAACCTCACCGCAGCTGGGAGATGCGACGCGTCCCGTATGTTGTTATGGGTCAGCGCCTCAGCGGGCACCATCTCCATCCGTAGTGTACGCTAATGTTTCAGTTCGTATGATTCCGAATGGTTTTTGCGTTGCCCGCATGCCCTTCAAATCAACGAGTCTGCCCTCATCTTAACCCTTCCGAGCATTTCTCCACCACTCAAATTTCTTTATTCCTCTCCTTCATTTCAACCCACCGCTGTCCGGTTCATCGACGGCCATAAGATACTGAGAAACATGAGTGGGAACGATGGGTGAGCTCACGGTTAAGGGTCAGTTAGGCAGGTTCCTCACTCCTTCTCAACACAACTCGCTTCTCTTTCGGTGGAATGGCTTCTTCAAAGTAAATGGAGTTGTTCTGAAACGTGTTTCACAAAACAACTTCTCCTGTACTTTGAATTATGTAAGTGGTCATATGTCATCTTTAGCCGTGTGGTGGGTTGTCTGGAGAGGTGAATTGTGATTATAAATTAAACAAACAATTTCTCTTTTTTATTTTATTTGCTTGTTTTCCTCTCTCCATTTCCCTCCATTGTTCTAGGAGTATTCTCTTATTATCCGTTCCTTCAGGACCTCAGATCGTCTCCAGCAACTGTTGTATCCGTTCCTTGAGGATGCGTAAAGCCCCATAGCACTGTAGCGGCTCCAACAAGAGTCGCAGCAGTTGCTGCATTTTGTAGCAAGCGGCGGAGCAAGCGCGTTCTCGGGGGCTCTGGGGCTTTACCCATCCCAACCGCCTGCAGGCCCCGTCGCCCTCTGCCTCTCCACCCGCTCCACCACGGCACCACCCCATCTGCCTCTCCGCCCACTCCACCACGGCACCACCCTCTGCTTCTCCGTCGACGGGATGCACCAATGAGGGCCGCGCGCAGGCGTAGCGTTGGCTGGAGATTGCGGAGAAGCTCCTCGCCGCGCGCGACGTCGTCGGGCCGGGCGCTTCACGGAGCGAGCCATCCTCCCCGCCTCTCACTCGGCCCTCCCTATAAGCGCAGACCGACCCGCTCGGAGCCGCTCCCCGCCGGCGATTCGGTCGGCGGAGGCGCGAGACGAGGTGCCTCGGCCCTCCCGGGAGCAGTGACAGGCGCAGATCCGGCCCCTCAGCACGACGGCGAGCGACGACAACATCCAAGGCCCGGGCCCCATGCCCGGATCCGGCGAGTGCCGACCCCTTCCTCGGGGATTCCGGCGCGGAAGCGGGAGACGACGAGGTACTCGAGCTCTTCACCTGAAGCTCAGGCAGGCGAGACCACTTCTTCCCTCGGCGACGACGGAGGCGGGCGCGCGTTGCCCCGACGGCGCGCTCGGAGCTCTGGCACCCGCGTGTCGCCCTCCTTCCACGACCGCCACCTCCTTCCCCATGCTCCTCCTCCAGCACGCGCGCGGCCCAACTACCGCCAGCGATGCGTGAGGGGAAGCGCGAGACCGCTGCAGCCCCTCCTCCTTTGCGAGATGAGAACATCTGCGTATGGGGGATTTTTGCAGAGACGGTCTCACGTCCTAATCGTCCTTATCCAGTGATCCCTTCTCTAGGTCAGTGATGCTCTGCCTCCCGCCGCCTAGCTCGCTCCCTCCGTTCCTTGGTGCGCTGCTGCTGACCGGCAGCGCCGCTGTGCCTCTTATTTTTATTTTGTGATTCGCAGCAGCTGCTGCTAGGCGCGCTAGCCCAACACGCGCCGTGCCGCATCACCTCCCGTACGACGCGGAGCAAAGGTGGGGGGCCATCGACGACACAACCTCCTGCTCCTCCCTCGCAGTCGCAGACCCGCTGCAGCCGCGACGTGCTGCTTCTCGGCCGCCGCGCTTTGAGCCCGGCATGCTCCTCCGTCGATGCCGCCGAGCGTGCTTGCTTCTTCCACCACACCACGCCCGCTCGATAGATCGTCGTCGATACAGATGGTGCCCAACATGCCGGCCCACTGGGAAGTGGGAAACATCCAAATATACAGCGACGATTGGAGTGGAGGCGGCCCATCGTGCCCGTGACCGTAAACCAGCGAGGGCCCCCATCCGGCCCCCGCGCATACCGATCACGTGATTCGCGTGTCCTCAGCCGTTGTGGAAACATGCAAAGCGATACCCAGACCGAGCAGCACAGGGAGTCAGGGACCTTTTTGCGCGCGTGTCTGTCTGTCTATCTATGAGTAGTATCTACTCGGACTGTGTCTAAATTCAAGGTGAAACTTTTTTTTTCAAAGTAGTATACGTAATACTGAGGTGAAACTTTTTCAATGTCGTCAGACAATTGATGGGATGCTCGATACTAATAATAATAGAAAAAGGTAAATTACATGACTCAGTTTGAAAAATTGCGAGACGGATCTATTAAGTCTGACCAACTCGTTATTAGCACATGTAGTGTGACATCGTCAAAACACGAATGAAATAGACTTGAAAACTCATCTCGCGAAATCAGCACAGATCTGTGCAATTGGTTATTTATTTCACCTGCATTTAATATTTTGTATAACTTTACACAAGGAGATAAACATTAGGAGGTCGGTTCGTTTTCCTGAAGAAGAAGAAGAACACACAAAAAGGTCGTGCGCGCGTGTCAGTCAGTCGGCAGGTAGTCGCGGCCGAGGAGTCGCTGCTGCAACGCAAATGCAAGCAGCAATCCCTGCTGGGAGGAAAAACAAAAAACAAAAGCAGCAATCGCGCTTGACCTCTCGTGCGAAACGTTGTGGCCTTCTTTCTTTTTTTTCCCGAATGAAAAAAAAAAGAAAGCTTTGTGGAACGGGGTAGGTGAGCATCCTCCCCGGCCGCATCAGCAAAAGCTTGATCCTAGCATATTCCAGTCCATCTGGACCGGAGGGAGCAGGCAGGAAGCGGCGCATCCGGATCTGGTCAAACTTTCCTGCCGGCCCGGGGTTTCTTTCCGATTCGCCGTCGTGATGAGGTGAACGCTAGCTACTAGCGTCCACCGCAAACGTGGACAGAGGTGACGCCGTGAATCCGCGGCAGTTTACCGGCAGGGCACCGTGCCGGGACTGAAACCCGAGTAGTAGTACTAGTGGGCTACTGGCTGCGTGCGGCGACGGAAAGCCGTCCGTCAGCTAGCAGAGAGAGAGAGAGAGAGGAGGCATCAGGCATGCGTATTGCGTGGCCATGCATGCGGATTTGTTTGTCTGATTTTGCTCTTGATATGTTTGGAGAGGCAGCAAGATCGACATCTCGACGTCGGAGTAGTTAGCTGCAATGCAAGTTGTGACCTGTGTTCGGTTGATTTATCACATGAGTTGAGGAGTCGGAAAAGGCAGGGGATAATTCTGAAACTGGACTTTGAAAAAGCTTACGATAAAGTACACTGGGGGTTCATGTTTGAGGTGCTTAAAAAGAAAAACTTTCCGCAAAAGTGGCTAGAGTGGATGAAACAAATTATAGAGGGGGGGCAGAGTGGGAATAAACATTAATGGGGAACCTGTAAAATTCTTCAACACATATAAAGGGTTGAGACAGGGGGATCCGTTATCACCACTTCTCTTTAACCTGGTGAGCGATGCACTAGCCACAATGTTGGAAAATGCAAAAAGGGTGGGGGAGATCAAAGGCTTGGTGCCGCATTTGGTAGAGGGTGGAGTAACCCACTTACAATACGCGGATGATACGATAATTTTCCTGGATCTTGATGAGCAATCCATCATATATACAAAGTTTCTATTATACTGTTTTGAAGACATGTCTGGTTTGAAAATCAACTATGATAAGAGTGAAATTTTTGTCTTGGGTACTGATCAAGAGGAGGAACTAAAAATTGATGAGATGTTCAATTGTAATGTTGGAAAACTTCCTTTGAAATATCTTGGAATAATGGTGAACAGCAAACACATGAATGCTTCGGACCTGAGTTATATACACCAGAAGGTGGAGAAAGTACCCACTTGGCAGAGCGCTGGTTTGTCGTCTGGAGGGAAAATGATACTGGTGGAATCATGTCTAAGCTCGATCCCCATTTACTCGATGGGCATTTACCGTTTACAAGATGAAATCCACCAAAAAATGGATACAGCGAGAGCTAATTTTTTCTGGCACGACCCAAATCTGAAAAGAAAATGCCACATGGCTAAATGGGAAATTATGATGTCCCCGAAGAATGTTGTAGGAGTTGGTTTTACCAATACTAGAGTGATGAACAGGTGCTTGCTAGCTAAATGGCTGGTAAAAATTGAGGCTGGAGAGGATACTATATGCTGTAACTTGCTTAGACAAAAATACCTAGGAGAGCGTGGGATCTTCGGTTACAGGAGAAACAATGGATCTCAATTCTGGAAAGGTCTCATGTCAGTTAGAGAGGATGTGGCTAGAGGATTGACATACATACTAGGGGATGGAAAGAAAATTAGGTTCTGGCTGGATGTGTGGGTGGGTAATTGTTCCTTGAGGGTTGCCTTCCCAAGACTGTTTGAAATCTGTAATCATCAAGAGTGGTCGGTTGCTAGAGTGCTACAAGATGGGGATCTGAACCTGACATTCAGAAGGAATCTCGGGGCAGCTCAGGGAGTGGAATGGGCTGCTCTCACGGCTCTGATGGAGGGCGTTTCTTTCTCCCCCCGACCTGATTCTGTGAAATGGATACTTGAGAAGAATGGATGCTTTTCCACAGCTTCGCTATGCAGGGAGTTATTCTTCCCCGGAGTAGTGAATAAATGGATGATGAGTATATGGAGAGCGAGCCTACCTTTGAAGATAAAAATATTTCTTTGGCAAATATGTAATGACAAAATACAATCTGCCGAACAGCTAAAAAAGAAAAACTGGTCGGGCCCTTTAGAGTGTAAACTGTGCAGTGAAGTAGAAAGCACAGAACACATTTTTTAAATTGTGCACTAGCAAAATTCTCTTGGAGTCTATTCAATGATCCTTTGGAGTGGGGTTCCCTTCCTGAAACCTTGGATGACATTCATTGTAAACTAGTGGATGGCTCAAATAGAGAGAATGGGTTGTTTGTGTTTCTGTTTGGATGCCTTGCATGGAGTCTTTGGTTAATTAGAAATGACTTGATTTTTAATAATTTCAATTGTTCCCTACCCTGATATGTGCATATTTCGGACCATCTCATTCATGCAGAGGTGGAGCATACTTCACAAGGAGAAGGCGCAACTTTGGATCGCTTCGGTGATACACAAGCTAAGACATCAACTGTTTTTGTTAAACTCTGAGGACTGAAGCTGATTGAGAAGACGACGCGAAAAGTTGTAGATCATACAATGCGTTTTCCTTTGGTCCTTTCTTTTGGTTTCTCTTGTGGCACTGTTTTCTTGCGGTGTGAGAAGGCTTTTCTCGGTTCTTGGTCTTTGTCTGACTAGAGAGGTTTAGAGAGGGGGGGGGTCTGCAAGCAAGTTCGTCATTAGCGCTATCTTTGGCTTGTATAACCTGTTTGGCTGCGTCTTGTAAAACTGGCATCCCCAGTCTAACATTTGCTTTTTAATTAAAGCTGGGCTCGAAGCCTTCCATCTAAAAACTAGGGTTGCTTAGCTAGTAGCTGATGACCGGGTGCTGATTTATTTGAGAAAAATACTGTTGTGCGGTGCCTGACAAGACAAATGAGCTTGGTGGCGGCTTGCGTTTCTGCTAACGTGAGGGGTTTCCGGAGGACCGCGCGCACGTGTTGTATGCTGTTGCGAATCGCAAAGGATTATATATTATTATATATAATAAAGGAAGAAGGCAGGAAGCAAGGGCTCTGCTGCTTTTAGGATTCATATTATCATCTCAAGTGGCTGGTACTGATGATGCTGTATTAGGTGAGGACAAAAGAACTTCATAGGCGATTGTTTCGTATTTTTTGGTCACGTTTATTTGGTTATCCACCCTCCAGCTTGTACTAATACATGGCATGGTAATCACATTACTCGGCCTTTCTTGGCTTGTTGAATACTCTCCCGCCCGTTTCAAAATATAACCATTCTTCGATTTTCATGGTGCACGTTTCACTATTCGTCTTATTCAAAAAATTTGTGAAAATGCAAAAAACAATTATGATGTACTTAAGATATATATGATGATAAAACATGTCATAACAAAGTAAATAATGCTTTCATAATTTTTTCTTGAATAAGACGAATGGTCAATCGTGATTAGTAAAAGTTAGCAAACACTTGTATTCCGGAACGGAGGTAGTAATAATTGGTATAAGATGAGTGAGTGGCATCGTCACGCTCCAAGTCAGCTTACTTAGGACTTGTACGCTTATGTTCAACCAGTCGTAGTACACGGGGAAATGCTAGTAACTTCACTGCAACTTAAACCCTAATTGCCCGCTCCATTGTGTTCGGACCGGGTCGCATAGTAGTTATTCAAATCACCAAGCAGTGTCATGGTCTCGTGCGTGAGGCAGCAAGTGCCGAGGAAATAGGTGGAGCGAGGAAGCACAATTTTCTGGTCCCGATCGTAACACATGGGCACATGGCCACATGGGGCACGGTGCACACGCCCACCGGCCCTTGATTCTTTTTTTTTTCACTTCATTTTCCATTCGCCGCGAGGCAAATTCCTCGGGAATTTCGATGCGGCATCTCCCGTTCCACGCGTGCAGTTTCGTCGGAACACGACGCGTCCAGGACTGTAGCGCACGCACCACGTGGAGAATCCGCACGCGATCTCATCTCAGGCGGCGAGGCGGGTCCGGCTCCCGGCTCCGGCGCCGTTGGAGCCTTGGCCGGGCATGGAAGCCACACGGAGGGCCACAGAGTGGCGCCGGGCTCCGGATCCGCCAGGCCCGTGCGTGCCACCAAGTCACCAACCAAGCGAGGGGCCTCCTCCCCGACCCACACCACACCCACTCGTGGTCGTGGTCGTGTCGTGGGGCACACGTGATGGCGAGCGCGGCTGACCCGAGCTCGTCGCTCGGGTGGCAGCAGCATTGGCAGGTGGAGGCGTGGAGCCCGACAAAAGGGACCGGGGCCTACATGTCAGAGCGAACGGAGAGCCGCCGGATCTGGAAGGCTACGATGCTCTGAGCCGAGCCGGATACTGAGCCGCCGCTAGCAAGAAATGTTTTATCCCTGTTGTAAGTAGTGGCGGAATTAGAGACAAAATTAAGAGGGGTTAAGGCAAAAGTTTAATAGTATGATAACTTACTCTAATTTTTGAAGCACAGGATAATTAGCTATGATTATATTAGTTAATTATGCAACCACAACACACAAAACTAAATATTTTCTAAAAAAGTGGCCAGTATATTTTGGGTATTTTTTAATACCTCAAGTATCATAAAAGCGTGACATTCATGTCTCGTGTTTAATTTGGTGCAAATGAACTCGTCAATTAACTAAAACGTCGCATTTACCATTCTCATCTTAATTTAATAATAGTTTGATATCATCTAATGACAATTTTATGTCATGTAATCACCTGACTAATTTACAATTAGCATCGCAGATATAAAGTTAATTTTATACGACCTACTCCCTTTGTCCACTAAAGGAAGCAATTTTAGCATTGTGCACGGAGATCAATGAATAGGTAAAAAGACACATTTGCCCCACAATACCATTTACTCTCAAGTCAGACAAGGGCCTGCCTGGAACAATCTCGGGTGGTCTACTTGCTCCCAAGTCAGGCAAGCGCGTGTGTGGAACCATCTCGGGTGGTCTATGTGGGCACAATTGAAATTGCTATGGACACCCAGCAGTTTGGTACCAATTTTTTTAAATGAAAGTAGGTCCCACACCTGCTTGCATCGTGTACTCCTAGACTTGCATTAATTCATGGACAAATTTTGAATCCTACAATTGCATTAATTCATAGACGGGGGGAGTACTAGCAGTCGTGTGCTGGCATTGCAGTGGGAACTAAGAAATATATTATCCTACTGCATCTATATGACTTTTATAAAATAGTAAACATGTATCTATAGTTTATTCTTGAGAAGAACACTCCTATTATTTTTTTTAAAAAAATGACAACAATAACATCCTTCATCGGTACAGCGTGGAAGACATATCAAATCTTTTGAAATGATGGTGACATTTGACTTATTTGTAGATCAAACACCAAATACGCTAAATATATGAGCGGTGTTCAAATTTGTGACATGAGTAAGAAGGTTATTAGTTTGGATCAAGCCAAACTTAGCAGTAAGCTGATCATCTTCTTACGCAACAACTGAATTCCGATCCCTAGTCAGGTTAACGTTAAATCTCCCGTCACGTAACTAAAATTTTCGCACACGTGCGAGGCAAACTGCACAAGCCGTCAACTCCTGTCCCAGCTCAGCGGCTCGGTCGCGACCGAGCCGAACGCTGAAACGACCCCCACACCACGCCTACACCCCCCCCCCCCCACCCCAGCCTATCTGTGACAGGGCCCCACCTGTCATTGACGCAAACTCCTTACCTAACCCGGTTGCTCCAACCCTGTAGAAATCCCCAAACTGCCCTTCCCCTTTCTTCCACCACCCGGCGGCAACTACCAATCTACCGTCTGCATCAACCCCCGTTGTCTAGTCGCTCGACCACCGCTACCAACCCCCTCCCTCCTCCTCCGGCCGCCAATAAATACCTCCCCGCTCGCCGCCTCCATTTCCTCAGAGGAGACGCCTTCCACCGTACGACTACTCCCCCCAAACCCTACCTACCCCTACCTCTCTCCCGCCTCGCAATGGCGCTCGCCACCAACTCCGCGGCAGCCGCCGCCGCCGCAGCTGCCGTATCCGGCGGCGCGGCGTCCCAGCCACGCCGCGCGCCCGCTTTCCTCCCGCTGAAGAGGCGCTCCATCTCCGCCATCCACGCCGCCGACCCGTCGAAGAACAACGGCCCCGCCGTGCCCGCCGCCGCCGCCGCTTCCAAGGCCTCGTCCTCGGCGGTGGCGACGCCGGAGAAGAAGCCGGCAGCGCAGGGGAAGTGGACGGTCGACAGCTGGAAGTCGAAGAAGGCGCTGCAGCTCCCCGAGTACCCGAACCAGGAGGAGCTGGACTCCGTGCTCAAGACGATCGAGACGTTCCCGCCGGTGGTGTTCGCCGGAGAGGCGCGTCACCTCGAGGAGCGCCTCGCCGAGGCCGCCATGGGCCGCGCCTTCGTCCTCCAGGGTGGAGATTGCGCCGAGAGCTTCAAGGAGTTCCACGCCAACAACATCCGTGACACCTTCCGCATCCTGCTCCAGATGGGCGCCGTCCTCATGTTCGGCGGTCAGGTGCCGGTCGTCAAGGTACCAATCAACCCCTCGAATCCACTATCAATTTCGTCCGTCCATCATGCCAATTTGCTAGATCTGATCCGATCTGTTCCAAAAAATTTTGCTTATGCTATCGGTAGGTGGGGAGGATGGCTGGCCAGTTCGCCAAGCCAAGGTCCGAGTCATTCGAGGAGAGGGACGGCGTTAAGCTGCCGAGCTACAGGGGCGACAACGTGAATGGAGACGATTTCACCGAGAAGAGCCGCGTGCCGGACCCCCAGAGGATGATCCGCGCCTACTCCCAGTCGGTGGCCACGCTCAACCTTCTCCGCGCGTTTGCGACCGGAGGCTACGCTGCTATGCAACGCGTCAACCAATGGAATCTTGATTTCATGGATCACAGCGAACAAGGTGATAGGTGAGAAATTTCGCCCCTTTCCTTGCGATATTTTGCAGCATTTTTGGTCCGTTGCTAAGTCGCTGTCATGTTGAAAGGAATCTCTTTCACATATCTCAATTTCATGATAAAAGAAAAATAACTAGTGGCCCATGAGAACACAAATTCACCTTTTTTATGCTAATTTTACCATGGATATTCGGTTAACATTTGTTGACAGTTGAAAATATGGATGGAATTAGAGACATTATTGAAGTGTTTAAATATTTTTTTTCTGTGGCTTGATTAGGTGAATAAATCGTGCTCAGCTTTTTTGGTGGTTCTTGATTGTTCATTAGTTGGCAATGCTGTAAAAAACACGTTTTTTTCATCAGAAGTCAGTAAAAGTGGTCATAGCAGAATATGTGAGGTCTTCCTTTTCCATGTCTCTTTCTTTCAATGAGGCTGATAACAGGGCGTCACTTTCTTCCTTTGTATCTCCTTGTCGCCAATTGTTTGCGTCAACGTAAACTGAGAAATCACTATTGTCAGTCAATAAAACGTGTCATTGTCTTTGCACATTAGCAATCTTGAACTTCAGAGTATTAAATTACTCAACTTGAGTATGGCGCCCCACCATGCAATCCATTTCTTATGGGTCATACATATTTATCTCAGTTCAAAATTTGGAATTGTTGTTTATACTGCTTTTTTAAAATTAATTTATACTGCTTATTGATATAATAAATATAACGTGGGATGAGTGCTTAGCTTTCCCTGGAAAGGTGTTTTCATAATGGCACACATGAAACAAAGACTAGCTCGCGAATAGCTACTCATACTGTGCATGAATAATATGAGTTGTGGTTGCAATTTAGTTGAATGTAGAGATTTATGATTGTCAAATAAAAATTATAATCTGACTGTTTGATTTTTCTTTCCCCCATTGGATGGTGTATAGGTACCGTGAATTGGCCCATAGGGTGGATGAGGCTCTTGGATTCATGACTGCAGCAGGGCTTACAGTTGACCACCCGATAATGACGACTACTGACTTCTGGACTTCACACGAGTGTCTTCTGTTACCATACGAGCAGGCTCTTACCCGTGAGGACTCCACAAGTGGCCTTTTCTACGATTGTTCAGCTCATATGTTGTGGGTTGGTGAGCGTACACGCCAACTCGATGGGGCTCATGTTGAATTCCTCAGAGGTGTTGCCAACCCTCTTGGCATAAAGGTGAGAATTACGAATTCATTTTTCATTCTTTTTTTGTATTGACCAAGTGAAATCTAGGTATTGTACTCAGTATCTTGTGACGCTGATTGCCAAATTGGCATGCAATTTATGGAATGTAGGTGAGTGACAAAATGAACCCCAGTGACTTGGTGAAGCTGATTGATATTTTGAACCCTTCAAACAAGCCTGGAAGGATCACCATAATTACAAGGATGGGAGCAGAGAACATGAGAGTGAAGTTGCCTCATCTTATCCGTGCTGTCCGCAATGCTGGACTGATTGTCACATGGATTACTGATCCGATGCATGGAAACACAATCAAGGCCCCTTGTGGTTTGAAGACTCGTCCATTTGACTCCATTCTTGTGAGTTGGCTTCCATCAGTAACTTCCTTGTTATTTTGTGATAGTATGCATTTCTAGTATGATAAATCGGATAGAGGCTCAGTTTTGTTTGGGCATCCATAGTTGTATTGGACAAATGAGATGATATCTGATAATTTGAACCTATCTGTCAGAAGAGTTTACCCGTTCTATAATTTAATAGATGTATGTCTACTTAGTCTGTTCAGTAAAGTTATCAATTCGTTTCTTAAGCATACTGAGTCTGCATTTTAGGTGGGTGCTCTTATATGTGTTTCACCTGTGTTGTGATAGAAGCCATTTTACTGATGTCCTTTCAACTTACATGAATGAATGTTTAAATGCCCCCACTCCTTTATAAGCACACTTTTTAAGTTCATAAATCGGTTGGCACAATGAATGTGTAGATCCATGTTTATTTGTTTACCCTAGCTTTGTACTTCCACTAGAACATTTACAGTTTATCTAGGAGCATCCTGGCATTACAACTGAAATGTTGGACTAATCATGAGCTTTTTACTTCCTAACAGGCTGAAGTACGTGCATTCTTTGACGTGCATGACCAAGAAGGGAGTCACCCAGGAGGTATCCACCTGGAGATGACTGGGCAGAACGTAACTGAGTGCATTGGTGGATCAAGGACCGTGACCTTCGATGACCTGAGCGACCGCTACCACACCCACTGTGACCCAAGGCTGAACGCCTCCCAGTCCCTTGAGCTTGCCTTCATCATCGCTGAGAGGCTCAGGAAGAGGAGGATGCGGTCAGGGCTCAACAACAGCATGCCGCTGCCACCACTGGCTTTCTAAACTGCCGAAGCCAAACAGAGAGGGTAGGAATAGTTGCGACAACTTGAAAGCGGTGACCAATGCCTATTCATTCGTTGGTGCTTGGTATGGTGGGTGGTCTTGGCACAAGTTACCTGCTCTTGAGCAATAGGAGGCACTTGTGGAGCTGTGGAAGACAGTAGCTAGCATTATGTGTTGTAATAGTACTATGTTTTTGTTTGATGTTTCGAGTGTGGACTTGCCGACTTAGCTGTTTCTGGGGTTTTGACCTTGGTAAGGAGAAAATAAAGAGATGACGGCATTGCGATGCTTAGTGAACTGTACTCAATAAAAATGGGTCCCTTGTTGGTCTGTTTTTGGTTGTCTTCCGAGGCGTCTCTCAGATTCAGTGATGTGAAATGTTTGTTCGTGTGGTTCTTGCTCCTTGGGAGGAAATGCAGAGAACTGTGTGATTGTGTTTCAACTGTCTAGCTCACCGTAGCATCTGCCCGCTTTAGCCCAACAAAATGTTAGCAAAATTGGTGACTGCTGGATTCAGTTTCCAAATTGGTGACAGAAACTTCCAGATGTGTGGTCAATTTGAGGTTGTTGCGGAACTGGGCTTCATGACCTCAGGCCACCTTCTTCGGCCAAACTCACGGTGGTGGCCGACAGCCACGGGCCCCTGCGGGTTCGGAGAGCGGGTCCCAGTGTCAGACCCCGATCGAATCAGACAAGCACGAGGTCGGCATCCCATCCGCTCTGTTTCCTAGGCACCATTCCCTCCGCCGTCCCGCCATGCCGGTGCCGACGCCGGCGCACACTCTGATCCGGAACTAGGGGAGTATTAGTCACGATCCATTTCAGGAAGTTGTATGTAAATATTTGGATCGAGCAAAATATATATATATATAATAGCAAAGTGCCAACGTTTCAGAGGTTGCTTTAGCGAAGTTTATGTTTGAAGTCCTGTCGTATCAAAGGTCATCGTTTGTAGTACTGTAATAACAAATTTCTCATTAGTTGCGACGTAACAATCCATCCCTCCCGCGTGCTTGCGGCCTCGCAGAGCCTGCGGTTGCCCTCGCCCGCCAAGCTCTGTTGAAAGAAGTTGTATGGTGCGGCCATGATATGGTTGTTGAGATAAGACCACATTTTTGTTTAGATATATGTGGTAGTTCAACAACTTGTAAATCTTGTGATGTACTCTCCAAGGCATTGGGCCTATATAATTATCACGTAACCGTGGTGAGTCAAGATAGGCAACCACGTTCTCCTAGTTTTTTACATGGTATCAGAGCCTCTTCTTCCTAAAACACATCTACAAACCTTCCAACCCTAGCCATGGCCGCATCCTCCTCCAATGCGCCCCACCACTTTCCCTTCGGTCCTTTGGTGGCTGACAAACTCACCAGGGACAATTTTGTGCTATGGAAAGCACATTTCCTACCCGGCGTGCGTGGTGCCCAAGCCATGGGCATCCTTGATGGATCTGATCCTGAGCCGGACAAGACCCTGACTGTCCAGAAGGATGGGAAGGAAGAGGAGGTGACCAATCCCGCCCACGGCGCATGGGTGGCCAAGGACCAGCAGCTGCTTGGTCATCTCCTAAACTCGATCTCCAAGGAGGTGCTAGGTCAGGTCGCCACATTGGCTACCTCGGCCGAGGTATGGACAACACTGCAAACCAGTTTTGCAGCCTCGTCACATGCGCGGGTCACCAACCTGCGACTGCAGCTCTCCAATCTCAAGAAGGGAGACATGAAGATGGCGGACTACTTCACCAAGATGAAGAATATCCGCGACGAAATCGCTTCTGCCGGTAAAATCATAGATGAAGATGAGATGGTTGGCTTTATTCTTAATGGTCTTGGATTCGATTACAATCCTGTTGTTTCATCTGTTCTCGGTCGTAATGATCCCATCTCGTTGAGTGAACTTTACGCTCAACTGGTGGCCTATGATCTTCGTTTGGATATGTTCAAGGGCAGCGACGGGGGGCAATTTCACTCCTCCGCCAATGCTTCTTCCCGAGGACGCCAGGGTTCGCGTGGCCGTGGTTCCAACCGTGGTGGGCGCGGCCGTGGCTCTGGTGGTCGCAACGGTGGCGGTCGTGGTGGCACCAACCGCGACAACAAGACAGAGAACTCACGCCGGGCTCCTTGTCAAATTTGTGGAAAATCCAGCCATGAAGCCCGCGATTGCTGGTACCGGTACGATGAAGATGATGACGAGTACCAGTCCAAGACGGCAGGAGCTGCTGCGGGGTATGGTGTTGACACCAACTGGTATGCTGACAGTGGTGTTACAGACCATATCACCAGCGAGCTTGAGAAGATGACTGTCCGCGACAAGTACGGCGGGCAAGATCAAGTCCACACTGCTAGTGGAGCAGGTATGAAAATCAGTAACATCGGATATTCAGTTTTGCATACCCCAAGCAAAGATTTACATCTAAAAAATATTCTCCATGTGCCTAGTGCTAATAAAAGCTTGCTATCTGTTCATCGCCTTACATCTGATAATAACGCCTTCCTTGAATTTCATCCAAACTATTTTCTTATCAAGGATCGGGACACAAAGGAAATTCTGCATCAAGGAAGATGTGAGAAGGGTCTTTACCCTCTTGTGTCTCGCTCGTCGCGTTCTAGGCCGGTCAAGCAAGCTCATGGAGTCAATAAACTGTCATCGTCTCGGTGGCATAGTCGTTTGGGTCATCCAGCATTTTCTATAGTTCAGCGTGTGCTTAGAGATAATAAACTTCTGTGTGCAAGTCCTTCTAATAGTGAGTCGGTTTGTGATTCGTGTCAAAAGGCTAAAAGTCATCAGCTTCCGTATGGTAGATCAGACAATGTCTCTAGTTCTCCTTTGGAGCTTATTTTTCAGATGTCTGGGGTCCTGCGCCTGTCTCTGTTGGCAGGTACACATATTATGTGAGTTTTATTGATGACTTTAGAAAATACATCTGGGTATACTTGATAAAACAAAAGTCTGATGTTTTTCAAGTGTTTAAGAATTTCCAGAATCTGGTTGAACGAAAGTTCAACAAGAAAATTATCACTATGCAAACCGAATGGGGTGGGGAATATGAAAAATTAAATGCCTTCTTTCAAGAAATTGGTATTGCTAATCACGTTTCCTGTCTCCATGCTCACCAACAAAACGGTGCAACCGAATGAAAGCACCGTCACATTGTAGAAGTTGGGCTTGCTCTTCTTGCTAATGCTTCCATGCCTCTAAAATTTTGGGATGAGGCTTTCCTAACTGTTGCATATCTTATTAATATTCTACCGAGTAGAGTTATCAACTGTAGCACCCCTGCTGAACTTCTCCTTCGAGAAAAACCAGATTATAAGTCTCTTAGAATATTTGGCTATGCATGTTGGCCAAATCTTCGACCCTATAATGCCCGCAAACTTGCCTTTCGATCTACTCGATGTGTCTTTCTTGGCTATAGTTCTCTTCATAAAGGTTTTAAGTGCCTTGAACCTTCCACTGGACGGGTTTACATCTCACGTGATGTGGTTTTTGATGAGAATGTTTTTCCGTTCAGCGAGTTGCATCCTAATACTGTTGCTCGCCTACGCCAAGAAATCCTTTTACTGCCACACCATCTTGTAAATCCCGGGGATGCATCACCTGAATCTGGTGTTACTAATCTTCATACAGGTTCCAATGCTCCATCTGTTTTGCAGGACTCTACAAAAAATTCGGAGCAAAACAAGACCTCCCACACATATGATAATAGAGTCTTTGTGCAGCATCCGGCCGCCGGCTCGCGCTCCCAGGTGGATTCTCCCGCGGCGCCTACTCCGGCTGTAGACCCTGGCGGCGCGCGATCCCAAGGGGATTCGCCCGGAACCCCGACGCGCCGGCGCCCGGCGCCCCCCAACGGCCCCCAACGGCTCCACGCGCCGCGCCAAATCCGCCGCCGCCACGTGCTCCCACGCCGCCAGTCCTACCGCGTGGGGGGGGGGGGGGGGGGGACAGCAGTGCGCCTAGCCGTGCGTCCGACGAGGTGGCTGCGGTTGGTCCCGCGGGATCTTCTGCGGCAGGAGGTTCTTCTATTGCTGCTCATGAATCTGGTGCTGCGCCCGGTGTGATCGAGTCTGATACGTCTCCAGCTTCTGTTTCCTCACGAGAGACCCAGCGTCCCAAGACTCGTTTGCAAAGTGGTATAGTTAAACCCAAACAATTTACTGATGGTACTTTCAGATATGGGTACTTATGTTCCACAGGAGAGCCTCGGTCTGTACAAGAAGCGCTTCATGATCCAAAGTGAAAGAAAGCTATGGAAGAGGAGTATGCAGCACTTCTCAAGAATGGTACCTGGCATCTTGTTTTGTATCGATCAGGTATGAATCTCATAGGTTGTAAATGGGTATTTAAAATTAAGAGGAAAGCAGATGGGTCGATTGATAGATACAAAGGTCGTCTCGTAGCAAAAGGGTATAAGCAGCAATATGGCATAGATTATGAAGATACTTTCAGCCCAGTTGTTAAAATTGCTACTATTCGTTTAGTCTTATCCTTGGCCATTGCAAGAGGTTGGTGTTTGCGACAGTTAGATGTTCAGAATGCGTTCCTTCATGGCGTTCTGTAAGAAGAAGTATATATGAAACAACCTCTTGGTTTTGAGAATAGTAGACATCCACAGCTAGTATGTAAGCTAGACAAAGCTCTCTATGGTCTCAAGCAAGCGCCCAGAGCCTGGTATTCTAGATTGAGTTCGAAGCTTATAGATCTTGGCTTTAGAGCTTCTAAGTCAGATACTTCTCTGTTTATTTATCGGAAAAATGGAGTTGTTATCTACATGTTGATCTATGTGGATGATATAATTGTTACTGCTTCCTCGGAAGAAGCTGTAATAGCTTTACTTCAAGATCTAAAGAAAGAGTTTGCCTTAAAGGATCTTGGAGACTTGAATTATTTTCTTGGCATTGAAGTTAAGAGAGATGAAAGAGGTATCACTTTGTCACAAGGAAAATATGCCAGAGATATCTTGTCTCGAGTTGGTATGATTCATTGTAAACCATCGCCAACGCCACTTCCAGCCACTGAGAAGCTGTCAAAATTTGAAGGTAAACCTTTAGGAATGGATGATAGCACAAAGTATAGAAGTATTGTTGGAGCATTGCAGTATCTTACATTAACAAGACCAGATCTCGCTTTTGCTGTAAACAAGTATGCCTGTTGTTTTTATCCATTGTCCATATTCAAATCCACACCCACCTCAAATGGGGAGGGTATGGGTAGAAAATAATTATCCATTGAAGAAATGGGGAGGGTAGGGTGTGGGGAGGGTGCAAATAATCGATTGGGTATGTGTAGAATCTAGTACAAAACTAGTTATCCATTGGGTATGGGTGGGAATGGGGAGGGTAAGAAGTGGATAATAATTATTTGGATTTGGGTATGAACAAGAGTGGATTTGTCCATACCCTCCCCAGTGGCAGGCTTATAAACAAGGTGTGTCAGTTTTACATGCACCGACTAGTGCTCATTGGACATCAGTAAAGCGTATTCTTAGATATGTAAATTGCACAGCTGACATTGGTCTAACAATTCCCAAGAGGAACTCTTTTGTAGTAAGTGCGTTTTCAGATGCTGACTGGGCAGAAAGTATTGATGATAGGCGCTCTACTGGGGGGTTTGCCAGTATTTTTTGGCTCAAGTCTTATTTCCTGGAGTGCACGAAAACAAGCCACAGTGGCACGTTCTAGTACAGAAGCAGAGTATAAAGCCATGGCTAATGCCACGGCTGAGATCATCTGGTTAGAATCCTTGCTTGCTGAACTTGGAGTTCGGTTGAAAACTCCACCTAGGTTATGGTGTGACAATTTAGGGGCTACCTACTTATCAGCTAATCCGGTCTTCCATGCAAGAGCCAAACATATAGAGATTGATTTTCATTTCATTCGTGAACGAGTTGCTAGCAAGCAACTACAAGTACGGTTTATCTCATCTAAAGACCAGTTAACAGATGGCTTCACTAAAGCTCTCCCGGCTCACAAGTTTGAAGAGTTCAAGAACAATCTTAATCTCAAGTAGTATGAGAGTTTAGATTGAGGGAGGGTGTTGAAAGAAGTTGTAATCTAGATAGATATGTTGGCTGCAGCCATGATATGGTTCATGTTTGTTTAGATAGATGTGGTAGTTCAACAACTTGTAAATCTTGTGATGTACTCTCCAAGGCATTGGGCCTATATAATTAACATGTAACCGTGGTGAGCCAAGATAGGCAACCACGTTCTCCTAGTTTTTTACAAGCTCGACCTCCTCCGGGAGCCGGGGCTAAGGAAGGAGCACGTGAAGTTGTCGACGGAGAAGAACATACTGGTCATCGAAGGCAGTAAGGACCCCATGGACGGCGACGAACCGGCGAGGTACACATACACACGCAGCATCAGGGTTCCCTCTGAGGCCTTCGAGATGGAGCAGATCAAAGCGAAAGATGGAACACGGCGTGCTCGCAGTCACTGTTCCCAAGATCAAGAACAATGAGCACAAGGATGTGCTCGAGATCAAGATCGAGTAGATATGAGTACAATGAGCTACAATTTGTAGTTTAAGTGGAGTACTCCGTAGTGTCAAGACTCAGGAGAGATGCCAACGAGAAAGACGTTCTTTTCGTGGTGTTGTTGTTTTGTGCCTGAATTCCGAGTCTTTGTTTGCGTTTGTGTTCGTCCTGCCATAGTTGCCCTGGTCTTGGTATGAACTTCTGATGGGTAATGGCACTTAATTTGCTGAGCAGTGGGTACCTGTGTTTCCTGCTCTTGTGTTATCGTGGGTATCTATTGCTCGTTGTTTGTGAAAGCCGTGCCTCTATACTTGATCTGAACATGCTGTATAGTTTCAACCTGCAGCACCTACAACACTTGCTTCTTTTAAAATACTACTTTTATGTTTCCTGATGGTGACGCACAGTGATGATCTTGCTATGAACTTTGTGTGAAATGCCATGTGTAAGAATAAGATTGCATATATAGAGTAAAAATATTTTTCTTCCAAAAATTTATAGAGTGCTGATGTAGTTCATTATGATCCCCACCTATTTTCTGGCTGTTATTATATTTCTGCTATTATTTGTGAATTCTGCACACTTGATCTGAAATTGTTGATGGTTTAGACTTCAGACATTACATTAGGCCAAACTTGACTGCAGCAAACTTGATTAAAATTACATTTACGTCCTCAAAGTTGAGCACGACACAGAATGCACCAGCTGCTTTTGTCTTTCTGGTTGTCCTTGTTGGAGGTAACGTACTGTTTATGAGCCAGGGCAAGTCCCAATGGCTAGATCATTGATACATATAAATAGACATAAGACTGCATTGATTACATAACAGCTCATTAGAGCCCAACTACTAACTAGATGCCTTGCCAGCCGTGAGCATCTTTCTTGAGCTACCAAAAGGACTTAATGACATTAAATGCTAGATATGGTTGGGAAGCAGGACTTAACTACAACAATTCTCCCCCTAAGACTCGCTTCAAAGATTCTCGATCCGCTTGATCCCAATTCTCGCTTCTCATCTCTTCCAAAGCATAGCCTTGCCCAAGGCTTTAGTCGTGATATCGCCCAAGCGATCGGCGGCTTGGAATGAACTCGATCCCCGATACTTCCTTCTTCCACACAATCTCCGATAAAATGGTGCTTGATTCCGATATGTTTGCTCCCGTCATGGAAAACGGGATTCTTGGCTAGTGCTAGAGCAGATTTATTGTCCACTCGAAGTTCCACCATCTCAACTTTTCTTCCCAACAATTGTGCCAACGATCCGGACAGCCACAAAGCCCGAGTTGCGCCGTTGTCATTGCCACATACTCGGCTTCGCAGCTTGAGAGAGCCACAACTCTCTCGCTTGATTGATCGCCACCGATCGACTAGATCCAAAGAAGAATAAGCACCCGGTTGTGCTTTTGCTTGTGTCAACATCTCCGACCAGATCCGAATCACTATATCCAACAAAGCTTGCCTTGTCTCGTCGTCTTGGTATAACACGAGCCATGATTAAGGGTACCGCCAAGTACCTCAAAATCCTCTTCACAACTCGAAAATGCTCATTTGTTGGTCTCTCTAGAAATCGCTCACATACCCAACGAAAAAGGCCAAATCTAGTCCGGTGTGCACCAAGTATCTCGGTCCGCCAACCGCTCTTCTATACGAGTTGGATCAACTTCTCTTGCTGTGCTTTCCTTGCTCGGCTTGACCTTTCTTCCATTGGAGTGGTGGCCGGATTGCAATCCGTCATGCCACCAAGTTCCAATATCTTCTTGGCATAATGAGTTTGCTTTAGAGTGATGCTTCCATCCGTCCGCCTTACTTCAACTCCAAGATAGAAAGATAGAGGACCCAAGTCACTCATGTCAAAAGTTTGCTTCATCTTATTCTTGAAAGCTTCAATTCTCTCGTTGGTCGGCTCCGTGATGATCGGATCATCAACATAGACACCAATCACTAGCAAGGAGTCTCCTTCTCCCCTTCTATACAAAGCGCCTTCATAAGCATTCTCGCTCAAAACCCATCTTCTTCGGAGTTAAATCAAGCTTGGCATTCCATGCCCTAGGAGCTTGCCTTAGGCCATACGAGCCTTGTGTAGCCCGTATACTTTCTTTTCTTCTCCCGGAACTTCAAAACCCGGAGGCCGAGCAACATAAACTTCTTCCCGAAGATCTCCATTTAGGAATGCGGACTTCACATCCATGTGATGTACTACCCATCCCTCTTGTGCAGCTAGAGCAAGCAAGATACGCACCGATTCCATTCTTGCTACCGGTGCAAAAGCATCTTCATAATCAACACCTTCCCGTTGAACAAATCCTCGAGCTACAAACCTAGCTTTGTGCCCGATTCTTGCTCCATGTTCATCTCTCTTCAACTTGAACACCCATTTTAAAGAAATTGGCCGATGACCGGGACGGGGAGGGACAAGTTCCCAAGTCCCATTCTTCTCCACCGATCTCATCTCTTCCTTCATTCTTGCCGCCACTCGGGATCATCTTTGGCCTCTTCATAACCGGTTGGCTCACCGGAATGGGTATGGTTCGGTTCGACCGCCATTCTCTCCGCCGGTGGAGGTGTTGGTTGGTCACCAATTATTTCATGAATCCTTCGATAACGGATCTCTTCACCATCATGGCATGCATCCACCCTTTCCTCATCATTTTCTAGAGGAGTCACATGCTCAATTTGAGGGCTAGCCGGAGCCGGTGATGGTGTAGGTGTTCTGGGTGACCCAGCATCCCTATTTCTCGCATCAAACACCGGCTCGTTGCCGGGAAGATTCCGTGCGAGGCAGAGCGCGGTTGAGGAGATGAAGGAGACAAGGCTGATCCTCCTCGCTCCAATGACTTCGTCCTCCCGGGGAAATTCCACCACAAAGTAACTACTAGTCGCTCCCCGCCGTTCCACCCGTTGGTGAAGTCCAATCCCATCCTCGTCCTTCATCAAAGACCACATCACGGCTGACTCGTACACGCTGGGAAACTGGATCAAACACACGATAAGCTTTGGCCCCTTCTGCATAGCCAACGAAGACTCCAGCTTCACCACGATCATCAAGCTTTCGGAGTTGAGATAAACGACGAGTGTACGCCACACAGCCAAAAACCTTGAGATGGCCAACAGCAGGTGCTCGGCCATGCCATGCTTCATAGGGAGTAACATTACTCAGGGCCTTTGTTGGGGATCGATTCAGAATATGCACAGATGTCATCACAGCCTCCCCCAAAACTTGGCTGGCATCTGGCGCTGCTTGAGCAGAGCACGCGCCATGGCCACCACAGTTTGATTCCTGCGCTCCACCATGCCATTCTGCTGTGGTGAGTGAGGGGCACTGAAATGTCGTTTGATTCCTTCACTGGCGCAGTAAGCAGCAAACTCTGCGACAGTAAACTCACCACCATTATCAGTGCGCATGTGAAGCGTCCCCTCATCCGAGGTGACCAAATGTGACACAAATACCAGTCCCAGGAGGCTGGTAGCACATTTATTACAACAGGTGGAATCAGTCTTTTACATTACGGTTACAGAAAGGGCACGGTAGTGCCAACGCTACAATGAACAACACAAACGCTAGCGACCACACTACGATAGCAAAGGCTTCCATAGCCTCCTCGCAGTACCACACCATGGAAGCTTTAGGTAGGGCCCTGGTACACAGGCACGGTTGGGTGTAGGGCACAACCTACTCAACGTCTTCGGGGATGTAATCGGGATCCTCCTCTGTAAAATAGTTAGTAAAACAAGGGTGAGCACATACGTACTCAGCAAATCCAACCCCACCCGCGGAGGGGCTTATAAGCAGAGTCATGCATAAGGTATAACAAGGATCAGGTTAAGGTTCATTTAGCAAACTTACACATGCAGGGGTTCATTTCGAAAAGGTTTCGCAAATCATTTTCATAACCCAAGTATCTCACTTGTTTTAAGCAAAACCACTGTGGACCTACCGGACTTCCCGTCCGTCGTAGCCCAGGCACACAGCCACACACTTCACCCAGAAAACAACTCACGCCGTAAAACATCCCATCCCAAACACTAGTTTTTGTGACCACACCGTGACTCGTCCAATACCGTGGACACGGCTATTCGAATAGGTTTGACACTCGCGAGGTTGTACATCTTTACCCACAAGTAGGGTACCGTCACACGGACACCTCGCGTGCCGGTACGGATCCTATCAAAGCCATTACCCACCTTAGCTAACTCTACGAGCCACCACGGAAGCACCCAAGGGGTTATCCCACATAACCAGGGCGTACCTCACACGCAGCGTACCCCGACTCCTTGGTCTCCCGCCGCTCACCCGCACACCGGATGGCAAGTAGATTAACTAGTGGGGTTTATGCTAAGCCGTTGCCACATACAACGGTCGAGTGGTTGTACGATGATTTGGGTCGGTGAGATGTCACGCAACCCGGTCCTTAACCGACAAGATGGACAACTCCCAACACGCTCAACCACACAGTACGAGCTCACCCATACTCCCGACACACACGTCCATCCCGTCTACCCGCTTCAATACTCATTTTCCAAAAATACCCCATTTCCATTTTTAAAGCACTCACACATTTTGAAAGCACTCACACATTTTTAAAGCACACATTTAGGCCAAAACAAGGTTCAATCATAACAATCAAGGGTGGCTATCCTACCATGTTTTGCGAAAACAATATGCAATTTATAAAACGGGTATAGGGTATATTTATAAAACTAGGACAGAAGCATGCATCAAAGGGGGAGGTTGAACTTGCCGTCTTCGAAGTCTTCGGGGAGTGCCGGCTCGGCGTCCGGACCTCGGGCACCGCTCGCGTAGTCCGCTTCGGTCTCCGGCTCGGGGTACCTCACTCCTTCTACTTCGTTGGCTATGGCATACACACAAGCAAGCAAGCAATGTTAGCATACATGTTTCCGACCGAGCTCGGGGAGTGGGAAGTGAGCGGAGGAGGGTGTATATATATATAGGTGCGATAGGGTTCGGGAAGGGCGTGTATGAGAAGGGGCTAGGTTAAGGGAGAAGGGGTATAGATATCAAGGACCTTATTGGTAATTTCTATTAACGTAAAAGGGTGTTTATGCTAATATACACTAAGTTAGGGTTATTTGGTAATTTATTCTAGGGTTTAATAGTGTTTAACCTTTGATTAACCATTAACTCGTGGGGCTTATTTGGAAATAAAAGGGAAATAGGGTAGGGGCTCGGTTTTTGAAGCAATAAGGGAAAACAGGGGGGGTTCTTGGCAAAACGCCATCTTCTTCCCCCTCCCCCCCCCTTCGAATTAGACAGAGAACAGGGGGAAGGGGGCGGACCGTGCAGGGGCCAGCCGGTGGGGGTGCTCGCCGGCGGCTCCGGCCACGGCGACGGCCAGGGATGGGGGGAAAAGAGAGAGGAGGGCGAGGGGAGTCTATTCCCGTGCTCACCTCGCGCTATTGTATACGGTGGAGGCGGCTCCGCGAGGAGGCGCGCGCGGCGGCGGTGCAAGGGGGGCGGCGGGGGCGTGGAGCTCGTGGGAGGGGAGGAGGTGGTCGTGCGTCCGCCGTGTCGAGGTGCGGCGGTCCGGGGAGCCGTCGGTCCCTTTTATAGGCGGCAAGAGGCGGTTCGGAAGGGGGGGATATTTTCTCCGGCGAGGTCGCCGGCGAGCTCGGGCGGCTTCGCGATGGCTCGGCCGGTCAACTTGAGCAGGGATTCGGCCGGGGATTAGACCCGTCGTGCAGGCGCGGGGTCGGCCGCCGCCGGCCGAGTGGTGGAATGGACGGCTCGGTAGGGGATTAATGGCGGCGCGGCGGGTTGGCCGGAGGTGACGCCTCGGTCGTCGCCGGCCGCCGCGGGAAAGGTCCCTTCGGCCGCTTGGGCGGGGAGGGGAGGGGAAGACCGTGGCGTGTTCGGGTGGGCGCGCGTGGTCGGCGTGCGGCCACGCGGGCCCGTGCCGGCCGGCCGGCGGCGTCAACGGCGCGGCGCGGCCGATGTGAGGAGAGAGGAAGGGAGGAGGAGAAGGGTCACCGCGCGCGGGCGGTCGCCGGCCGGCGCGCGGCCCGGCGTGCGGCCGTCCCGGCCGGCCCTCGCGCCGTGGAGGAGGCGGGCCGGGGGTCAACGTGTGCCAGGCGGGGGGTCGGGGTGCGGGGCGCTGGCCGCGCGGGAGGGAGAAAGGGAAGGGAGAAGAGAAGAGAGAAGAAAAAAAAAAGGAAGGGAAAAAGAAAAGGGGAAAAGGAGAAAAGGAAGAAAAAGGAAGAAAAGAAAGAAAGAGGAAAAGAAAGGAAAGAAAATGGAAAAAAATAGGGAGGGAATTGGGAAAAGTTTAGGAAATTAGGAAAAATTGTTAGGGGAATTAAGGGAGGGTTTTGTGGGGTTTTCCCCGTCTTTTCGGTGTCGGCGTGATTTTTGGGCTCGGCGGTGAGGCGGACCGGCCGGCGGGACCGCGGCGTGCGCGGGATTCCGGCCGGTGGCCGACCGCGGCATCGGGAAGGCGCGCGGGGTGCGGCCGTGATGCGGTGCCGGCGGAAAGAGCGGCACGCGCGTCGGGAAGAGAAAGAGAGAGAGAGAGAGTGAAAACAGCGGCTAGGGTTTAAGTGATAACTGAGCTCGGCGGACCGGTTTTTGAATTTACGCATGATTTAATAGGTGATTTATTTAGTGCCAAAAACGCGGGCGTTACAAACCTACCCCACTTAAAATGAATCTCGCCCTCGAGATTCTGCTAAGTCTCGAATAGGTGGGGGAATTCCTTCCTCAGTGCATCCTCTCGTTCCCACGTGGCTTCTTCCACCCCGTGTCTACTCCATTGGACTCTGCACACCCGTACTTCGGTCGTCCTTGTCCGCTTGACCACAGTGTCTAAGATCTTGACGGCACCTCCCCGGTACCTAAGGTCTGGCTGTAGGTCGATGGTCTCCACTGGTACTCGCTTTTCTTCCAAAACCTTCAAACATCGGCGTAGCTGAGAGATGTGGAACACCGGGTGTATATCCGCCATTTCCTCGGTAGCTCCGCTCGATACGCCATCGCTCCGACTCTCTTGAGCACTTTATACGGCCGATGTACCGAGGGGCCAATTTCCCGTGCACTTGAAATCTTCGAGTCCCTCGGATGGGTGAAACCTTGAGGTAGACGAAGTCTCCCCGGGCCGAAGCTCGCTTCACGCCTTTTCTTGTCTCCGCGTAGCTCTTCCGTCGGGACCGAGCGGCTTTCAACTTTTCTCGGATATCGCCTACTCGCTCCTCGGCTTCCTTTATAAGTGCGGGCCCAACCAGGGCACGCTCTCCTACTTCCGACCACATCGGGGGTGTCCCGCATTTTCTCCCCGTATAGTGCTTCGAATGGCGACATTCCCGCACTTGCTTGGTAGCCGTTGTTGTAGGAAAATCTCGGCATACGGTAGGCTCTCGCTCCCAATCTTTGCCGTAGGTGAGGACGCAGCTCTCAACATATCTTCCAAAATCTCGATTCACCCTTTCGGTCCGTCCGTCGGCTCCGTGGGTGGTACGCCGAGCCGAAGTCTAGCTTGGTGCCCATGGCTTTGTGCAGCTTTTCCGTAACCTAGAGGTGAATCGGGTCCCTCTCGTGAGACTATTCTCCCCGGGCACTCCGTGCGCCTTCACTATATTTTCTATGTAGAGTTTCGCCAATTTCTCTCCACCATACGTGGTCCGTACGGGTAGAAAGTGAGCGACTTTGGTGAGTCGATCCACGATCACCCATATGGAGTCATGTCCTTTCTGAGTCCTTGGCAACCCTACTATGAAATCCATACCTATCTCGTCCCACTTCCATACTGGGATTGGTAAAGGTTGCAGCAGTCCTGCGGGCTTCTGATGCTCGGCTTTGATCCTCTGACAAATGTCGCAGTGGGCAACGAACCGTGCAATGTCTCGCCTTCATTCCGTTCCACCAATACTTCGTTTTAAGTCCATGTACATCTTGGTGGATCCCGGTGAATGGAATATGCCGAGTTGTGCGCCTCATCCATGATGGTCTCCGTCGGAATTCTCCATCTTCGGGCACGCATACCCCCGTTCTTGTACCACGGGTGCCTTGGTCATCTACCCCGAAGTCGTGGGCCTTGTTTTCTCCGTGTGCTTGCGGATCCTCATCGGATCCTCGTCGGCTTCTTGAGCCTTCCGATCTTCTCTTTCTAGGGTAGGCCGAACACTCGACCGGCGGACGTAGCCTTGGGGGACGATGTGTACGTTGAGTCGGGCCATCTCCTCTTGCAACCGGGCACTCTTGGGTGCCGCCTTCTCGTAGGTTTTCCGGCTTAGGGCATCGCCTACTACATTGGCCTTTCCCGGGTGGTAGTGAATCTCTAGGTTATAGTCCTTGACTAGCTCTAGCCATCTTCTCTCGCCTTAGGTTCAAATCGGCCGGGTGAAGATATACTTTAGACTCTTATGGTCCGTGTAGATTTCGCACTTGTTCCCGATCAAGTAATGTCTCCATATCTTCAGGGCATGCACTACGGCCGCAAACTCCGGATCATGGGTGGGATAGTTCCGCTCATGGGGTTTGAGCTGACGGGAGGCATATGCCACTACCTTCCCATCTTGCATGAGAACACATCCCAACCCTTGTCGGGAGGCGTCGCAATATACGACAAAGTCCCGTTGAATGTCTGGCAGGGTTAGCACTGGGGCTGTGGTCAACCTCTTCTTCAACTCTTGGAAGCTTCTTTCGCAGGCCTCGGTCCAGTTAAACTTCTTTTCTTTCTTGAGCAGCTCTGTCATGGGCCGGGCGATCTTGGAGAATCCCTCGATAAATCTCCGGTAGTACCCTGCTAAACCTAGGAAACTCCTGATCTCGCTCACGTTGGTTGGTTGCTGCCGTTGGAGACTGTCTCAACCTTCCCGGGTCTACGCGCCTACTCCTTCTCCCGGTCAATATGTGCCCAAGGAAGGATATTTTCTCTAGCCAAAATTCACACTTGCCGAACTTGGCGTATAGCTTGTGTGCCCTCAATTTTCCCGAGTACTACTCGAAGATGTTGTTCATGCTCCTCCATGCTCTTGGAATAAACAAGTATGTCGTCAATGAAGACCACGACAAACTTGTCCAGCTCTTCCATGAACACCTTATTCATGAGGTTCATGAAGTATGCCGGTGCATTGGTTAGTCCAAAGGACATCACCGTGAACTCATATTGCCCGTAGCGAGTGACAAAGGCAGTCTTGGGGATGTCACTTTCCCTGATCTTGAGCTGGTGGTACCCCGATCTTAGATCCACCTTCGAGAAATATCTGGCTCCCTTCAGTTGGTCAAACAGGTCATCTATTCTGGGAAGAGGGTACTTGTTCTTGATAGTGACCTCGTTCGGCCGAGCGATAGTCCACACACATCCTCATGCTCTTATCCTTCTTCTCCACGAAAAGCACCGGGGCTCCCCATGGTGATGAGCTTGGTCCGATGAACCCACTTCGCCGGAGCTCGCTAGCCGCTTCTTCAATTCCGCCAACTCGTGGGCCGCCATCCTATAAGGCCTCTTGGCTATGGGCGAGGTTCCGGGGATAAGGTCGATCACGAACTCTATGTCCCCGTCCGGTGGCATTCCAGGGGAAGCTCTTCGGGAACACATCCGGGTATTCTCGTACTATCGGGACATCTTCTATGGACTTGGCTTCTATGTTGAAAACCATTATGTCCGGCCCGTGTCCCCGGTGTGGCAGTCACTTGTATCCCGTCCGGGTTGGTCGCCTGCACTACTTTATTGGCGCGACTTATGAGGCCATGGTGTTGGCTTAACCACTCCATACCAAGGATCACATCTATCCCCTTGGATTTCAATACTACCAAAGTCTGCTAGGAACTCTACCCCACTTAAAATAATCCTTACCTCGGGGCATCCCTGCTGACAACGCTAATGTCACCTCCGGCGTTCGAGTTATTAGGGGTGCTTTTAGTAGTACCGTGGGTATGCTATGCTTCTCCACAAAGCTTGAGGATATGAATGAGTGTGATGCTCCCGAATCGAACAAGATGGTAGCCAAAATTGAGCTGACCAGGAACTCACCGAGTACCACTCCTTGTGCTTCTTGTGCCTCCTGCGCGTTGATGTGATTCACCCGAGCGCGTCCATACGACCGCCGGGGCCGCCTCATCCGCCGGTTGTTGGTGTTGTTGCCGAAGTTGTTGCTGCCTCGCGCACCGGCATGCGGTTGGCTCCTGATGCGAGTGGCCTTGGTCCGTTTACCGAGTTGGAGTAGGTGGTGGTGGCTGGCTTTTTAGCATAGGGGCGCTTGGCGATGAAGTGCCCGGTTCCCCGCAGCTGAAACACACTCGGAGCTGTTGTTGTTGTTGTTGTTGGTAGTGATCCGTCGGTGTTGTTCCGTGGGGGTTTCATGGTATTCCGGTTGTAGGAGGGCTTGAACTGGGCTCTGGGGGCTTGTGAGCCTGTGGCTTGGGTTTGGGTTCCGCATCGCACGGAGCTTGGAACCTGGACATGGGGTGTCCAAAGTTTCTCGGCCTCTGGGACCGCTCTTGTTGCTTGGCCTTGTGCTCCATGAATTTGCGCTTGTTCTCCTTCTTTTCTTCGGCCTTTGCTCTCTCCGTGAGGATTGCCATGTTCATAAGGGTATTAAAGTCCGGGTAAATCTGAGGAGTCAGCAGTGTCCTCAGTTCCGGAGTCAGCCCCTTCTTGAACATCTCTTGCTTTTTGGAGTCTTTATCCACCTCCTCGGGGGCATAGCGTGCCACTCTATGAATCGGTACGTGTACTCCTCCACGTACATGTTGCCTTGGCGGAGTTCGCGGAACTCATCTGCCTTCCGCTTCAGGGTAGCCTCTGGGATATGGTAGCGGCGGAACTCCTCCACGAATTCATCCCATGTGATGGCGGAGGGATCCTTGGGTGCGGCGCAGCATTCTCCCACCGGGCTAGGGTCGTCCCGTGAGCCGGTGAGCTGCCAGAGAACCTTGTCATGGTCCTCGCAGTGGAGGGGCTCTAGTTCCCTCAGGATGGCTCTCAGCCAATCGTCAGCATCCAGGGGATTCACCGACCCGCTAAAGGTGGGCGGCTTAGTCCTGAGGAACTCGATCAGCTTCTCATTCATGCTCATGGCACGGGGTCTTGGACGGTTGATGGCATTGAAGATAGCCTCCATCGGGACGATCCGGTTGGCTAAGACTTGAGCCAAGTCAATAGGAGGGGGTGGTGGTGGCAGGACCACGTTCTCTCCTCCATCTTCATTTTGGTTAACTTCTTGTTCGGGGAGACGCTCCCTCCGATCGGCTTGCGATCCCTCGCATCCGACCGTGGGTCCCGACAGGCGCCCGGAAACCATCTGTAAAGAAGCGGGTTTCTAAGAGATCTAGTTTTATGTGATGTTTAAGTGGATTATAACGGATTTCTTTTGAAAAGGCAGGGTGTATTCTGCCGGTAAGCACACAACAAGCATACAGCAAACAAGCAAGCACAAACAAGTTTTTATTACAAACCAGCGAGGAGGATACATCCCGACTACGCGGACACATTACACGGCTAAGGACTAAGGGCGTGACTTGGACCGGTACGGCTTCATTCCCTGGGTCTTGGGGCACACTACTCGCGAGGGGAGCTGTCTTCTGGGGTCGAGTGTTCTTCCAGCGGGATGAGCAACTCGTCATCGTTTCCGCCTTCGGGGTCTCCGTTTTCCCGAGGGCCGTGGCCGCGGCTTCGGTGGTAGCCGTTGGGGTTTCGATGACTCGTTGGTGGTGCTGGTGGGACTTCTATGACTCCTCCCCATCCTACAAGGGGTGTTCCCAGCAGAACTTGAGGTTCTCCAATGGCTGGAACGGGCGTTCCGCCATGGGTCCATTCTTGCATGCGTTGGTCCTGAATCCTTCTGAGGCTTTCCTGGGCAACGGCTTCACTGCTTATGGCTGCGGCGGTCCTTGCTTCAGCTTGAGCCACTCGGACTTGGTGCATCCGTACTGTGACTTCGCCTTGCTCGGCCCGGCCGATCCGTTCCCTCAAGTGTCCGGCTCCGGTCATCAAAGAGCTTGTCCGGGGAGACAAGGTAGGCGACTACGTGGTATAGCGGTCTTCTTGGTGGCGGCGTCGCTCCAAGTTCCTCATGCGGGCTTGCCAAACTGGGGTCCTGATGGCGGGAGGGAAGTACCTCATTGGTGTGGGGACGAGGTGCTCTTCGTAGATTCGGCACGGTAGCGGAGGGCTTTTCCGAGGGCCAAGGGATAGGTATCCCGGTGTCGGAACCCCCGTGGCGGTCACGCGCCACGGCTCGATGTTGGTGTGGCGGTTGCTTCTAGCGACGGAGAGGACCACTCTACGGCGAAGAGTGCCGAGTTGCTCGTATTCTCTCGCCGTAGTACCTAGGGCGCTCGGTGATACCGAGGCGCTCCAGGGAGTGGATGAGCGGCGAGCAAGACCGGGCTCCTCCCGGCACACGCCTTGGGTCCATCCATCTTCCGCCATCCGAAAACAAAGATAGGGTTGAACGAGGTTGTGGTGGGGTACAAGAGATGGATAACTTTATTTAGTAGGAAGGTTGGGGTACATCCTTCGGGGTACACTTATTATTACTAGGACTCGCTCTCTAGCCTAAACCCTAGTCCTATCCTCATGGTGACTCTTCCTCTAGCCGGATACGGCGCTTCTTTAGTGGGAGATCTTGCTCCGGTATCTCATCTTCGCCTTGAGTCCCTTTGTCCCGGTGGGTTTCTTCGGGTTCTTCTTCATCCAAGTCGGCTTCTCTTCTTCGCCTTCTACGTTCCTTTTGGAGCTCATCCCAAAACTTCTCCGAACGTTCTTTTTCCCCGAGGTAGTCTTGCGCCATGTTGTGTCGTTCAACTTCTCGCTATGGTTGTCTTTACCCTTTCTAGTTCTATCCTCTCGTTCGCTCTTTCCGCCCCGTCGATCCGTCGCTTCGCTTCTTGGGCTTGCTCCCCGATAAAGGTGGTCTAGGCCTCCGAGGTATATGGATAGGTGGGAGATCGCCTCTTCTAAGTCTTCTTCCTCTCGTTCCAAACCTCTCATGCGATCAATCCACGAGCGTCCTCTTCCTCCGAAGGTGGAAAGAATCCCATTGGAGTCCTTCGGAGGTGCTGTCTATAAACCACTCGTAGCTGACGCAGGGCCTTCCGGGCAGCCTTGGGGTAGGTGTCGGCAAAGCGAAAACCAGTGGCGTTGACGAACCATGGCTCAATGTCGGGGTAAAGCGTGCTTCTCCCCACAAAGATCAGCAGCTTACACCGAAGGGTGCCGAAGCGTTCGTACTCCCGTAGACGAACTCGGCGGGTCCCTTACTCCGACGCGTTCTAGGGCCGAGTAGCAACAGTTAGGGAGGCCAGCCGGACGGGGCAAATTCCCACCGTTCCACTCGGGGTTAGGCATCCGGAAGCAAGCAAGAATCAAGGTAAGAATTTGGGAAAAGGTGAGTTTAGCAAAGGAAAGGTTAGAGGGGCCGGAGGAGGTCTCGTATCCTAGGGGTCATGTCCTACGGCCAACCTACGGCTCGATACCACCCGAAGCGTCCCCTCATCCGAGGTGACCAAATGTGACACAAATACCGGTCCCCGTGAGGTCGGTAGCACATTTATTACAACAAGTGGAATCGGTCTTTTACATTACGGTTACGAAAGGGCACCCGTAGTGCCAACGCTACAATGAACAACACAAACGCTAGCGACCACACTACGATAGCAAAGGCTTCCATAGCCTCCCTCGCAGTACCACACCATGGAAGCTTTAGGTAGGGCCCCGGTACACAGGCACGCGTTGGGTGTAGGGCACAACCTACTCAACGTCTTCGTGAGATGTAATCGGGATCCTCCTCTCGTAAAATAGTTAGTAAAACAAGGGTGAGCACATACGTACTCGAAGAAATCCAACCCCACCCGCGGAGGGGCTTATAAGCGAGTCATGCATAAGGTATAACAAGGATCGAGTTAAGGTTCATTTAGCAAACTTACACATGCGGGGGTTCATTTCGAAAAGGTTTCGCAAATCATTTTCATAACCCAAGTATCTCACTTGTTTTAAGCAAAACCACCGTGGACCTACCGACTTCCCGTCCGTCGTAGCCCGGGCACACGCCCACACACTTCACCCGTAAAACAACTCACGCCGTAAAACATCCCATCCCAAACACTAGTTTTTGTGACCACACCGTGACTCGTCCAATACCGTGGACACGGCTATTCGAATAGGTTTGACACTCTGCAGAGGTTGTACATCTTTACCCACAAGTAGGGTACCGTCACACGGACACCTCAGTGCCGGTACGGATCCTATCAAAGCCATTACCCACCTTAGCTAACTCTACGAGCCACCACGGAAGCACCCAAGGGGTTATCCCACATAACCAGGGCGTACCTCACACAGAGCGTACCCCGACTCCTTGGTCTCCCGCTGCTCACCCGCACACCAGATGGCAAGTAGATTAACTAGTGGGGTTTATGCTAAGCCGTTGCCACATACAACGGTCGAGTGGTTGTACGATGATTTGGGTCAGGTGAGATGTCACGCAACCCGGTCCTTAACCGACAAGATGGACAACTCCCAACACGCTCAACCACACGGAGTACGAGCTCACCCATACTCCCGACACACACGTCCATCCCGTCTACCCGCTCAATACTCATTTTCCAAAAATACCCCATTTCCATTTTTAAAGCACTCACACATTTTGAAAGCACTCACACATTTTTAAAGCACACATTTAGGCCAAAACAAGGTTCAATCATAACAATCAAGGGTGGCTATCCTACCATGTTTTGCAGTAAAACAATATGCAATTTATAAAACGGGTATAGGGTATATTTATAAAACTAGGACAGAAGCATGCATCAAAGGGGGAGGTTGAACTTGCCGTCTTCGAAGTCTTCGGGGAGTGCGGCTCGGCGTCCGGGACCTCGGGCACCTGGCCGCGTAGTCGGCTTCGGCCTCCCGGCTCGGGGTACCTCACTCCTTCTACTTCGTTGGCTATGGCATACACACAAGCAAGCAAGCAATGTTAGCATACATGTTTCCGACCGAGCTCGGGGAGTGGGAAGTGAGCGGAGGAGGGTGTATATATATATAGGTGCGATAGGGTTCGGGAAGGGCGTGTATGAGAAGGGGCTAGGTTAAGGGAGAAGGGGTATAGATATCAAGGACCTTATTGGTAATTTCTATTAACGGAAAAGGGTGTTTATGCTAATATACACTAAGTTAGGGTTATTTGGTAATTTATTCTAGGGTTTAATAGTGTTTAACCTTTGATTAACCATTAACTCAGGGGCTTATTTGGAAATAAAAGGGAAATAGGGTAGGGGCTCGGTTTTTGAAGCAATAAGGGAAAACAGGGGGGGTTCTTGGCAAAACGCCATCTTCTTCCCCCTCCCCCCCCCCTTCGAATTAGACAGAGAACAGGGGGAAGGGGGCGGACCGTGCAGGGGCCAGCCGGTGGGGGTGCTCGCCGGCGGCTCCGGCCACGGCGACGGCCGAGGATGGGGGGGAAAAGAGAGAGGAGGGCGAGGGGAGTCTATTCCCGTGCTCACCTCGCGCTATTGTATACGGTGGAGGCGGCTCCGCGAGGAGGCGCGCGCGGCGGCGGTGCAAGGGGGGCGGCGGGGTCGTGGAGCTCGTGGGAGGGGAGGAGGTGGCCGTGCGTCCGCCGTGTCGAGGTGCGGCGGTCCGGGAGCCGTCGGTCCCTTTTATAGGCGGCAAGAGGCGGTTCGGAAGGGGGGGATATTTTCTCCCGCGAGGTCGCCCGCGAGCTCGGCGGCTTCGCGATGGCTCGGCCCTGGTCAACTTGAGCGAGGGGATTCGGCGGGGATTAGACCCGTCGTGCGGGCGCGGGGCGGCTTCGCCGGCCGGTGGTGGAATGGACGGCTCGGTAGGGGATTAATGGCGGCGCGGCGGGTTGGCCGGAGGTGACGGCTCGGTCCGTCGCCGCGCCGAGGAAAGGTCCCTTCGGCTCGCTTGGGCGCGTGAGGGGAGGGGAAGACGGTGGCGTGTTCGGGTGGGCGGCGTGGTCGGCGTGCGGCCACGCGGCCCGTGCCGCCGGCCCGGCCGTCAACGGCGCGGCGCGGCCCGATGTGAGGAGAGAGGAAGGGAGGAGGAGAAGGGTCACCCGCGCAGCGGGGTGTCGCCGGCCGGGCGCGGCCCGGCGTGCGGCCGTCCCGGCCGGCCCTCGGCGCCGTGGAGGAGGCGGGCCGGGGGTCAACGTGTGCCGGGGGGGGGTCGGGGGTGCGGGCGGCCGGCGCGCGGGGAGGGAGAAAGGGAAGGGAGAAGAGAAGAGAGAAGAAAAAAAAAGGAAGGGAAAAAGAAAAGGGGAAAAGGAGAAAAGGAAGAAAAAGGAAGAAAAGAAAGAAAGAGGAAAAGAAAGGAAAGAAAATGGAAAAAAATAGGGAGGGAATTGGGAAAAGTTTAGGAAATTAGGAAAAATTGTTAGGGGAATTAAGGGAGGGTTTTGTGGGGTTTTCCCGTCTTTTCGGGTGTCGGCGTGATTTTTGGGCCGGCGGTGAGGCGGACCGGGCCGGCGGGACCGCGGCGTGCGCGGGATTCCGGCCGGTGGCCGACCGCGGCATCGGGAAGGCGCGCGCGGGGTGCGGCCGTGATGCGGTGCCGGCGGAAAGAGCGGCACGCGCGTCGGGAAGAGAAAGAGAGAGAGAGTGAAAACAGCGGCTAGGGTTTAAGTGATAACTGAGCTCGGCGGACCGGTTTTTGAATTTACGCATGATTTAATAGGTGATTTATTTAGTGCCAAAAACGCGGGCGTTACAGCATGACCTTCAATTTGCGCCCACTTTCTACCTCTGCAGCCGCCTTCACCTTCTTGATAGCCTCTGCTGCAGCATCCTTGGATGGCAACAGCATTGCCCACATGAATCGAGTAGCATCATCAACAAGCAGCGGAATGTAGCGGTTGCCCGCCGATGTTGCTGGCGTGACTGGTCCACAGAGATCACCATGCACCAGTTCAAGGTGATCCTGGGCACGGTAAGCTGCTGCTACCGGAAATGATCGCCTCCTCTGCTTGGTGGTGACATAGGTGTCACACACTTGCTCAACATGATCAATCTTCGGCACTCCCCTTGCCATTTCCCCCCCTGCTAAGCCGTCGTAGAGCTTCAAAATTCAGATGACCGAATCGTTCATGCCATTGCCAAGCCTCCTCGTCTTTGCGTGCAGCAAGACAGAATGGTTGTGCGGCTTCCAAACGCAGGATGTACAGCCGATTTCTTCCCCGACGCACCTTGGCAATCAATCGGCGACTTCTATCCCAGATACGCAGCAAACCATCATCAATTTCAACCTTAGATCCTCCTTCATCCAATTGTCCCACGCTGATGATTGAGTTCTTTAGGGCCGGGATGAAATAGACCCCGTGAAGAATCCTCTGCTCACCAGTCTTGGCCTGGAAAACAACGAACCTGACACCCTTGATTTCAACCTTTGATGCGTCCCCGAACCGGACCGTCCCCCGGACGTCAGAGTTCAAATCAACGAAGAACTCTTGACGCACGGTCATGTGGTGTGTCGCTCCGGAGTCTAGGTACCAGCCACCATCGATTTCTTCATCATCTACCCCCAGGTAGGCACGCGCACGCGGCTCAGAGAGCTCGACGTGCTGTGCCATGTGATTGAGCATAGGCGTGCTCTGTTCCAGCTCAAGAAAGCCGTGAGCCAGAAACAGAGCACCGTCTTCTTCACACTCAGCGAACTGGGTGCGCGCTTCGTGTCCCTCTGCCCAGCTTGGTTTCCGCCGCCACGACCTCCTCCATAGTTTCCGCCACCGCGTCCACCCCGATTTCCTCCCCCGCCGCCACGCTCTGCTCCATCACGGCGCGGCTGGGGACATTCTCGCGCCCAATGCCCATCCTGATGGCAATTGAGGCAAGTGTTGGGGCCAACACGACCTGCACCGTTGCCTTCACCTCGTCCGCCACTACGGCCACCACTTCTGCCTCGTCCGCGACCGCCACCGCGGCCGCGTCCACCGCCGTCACTGCTGCGCTGGTTCTTGAACCCGGAACAACCAGCTTTATCTGCGCCCTTCTTCTCCTTCCTCCAGCGCGCACGCCACTGCTCCTCGGTGTACATCAACTTGCCGTTGATGGACACCGGTTCTGTTGGCGTTTGCTCTTCACGGTCATCCACCGCCTTGAGCCTTCCGGGCACCTCTTCAAGCGTGAGCGCCTCGAAATCGAGGAACTGCTCGATGGCGACGACGATCTGCGCGTACTTGGCCGACACCGTGCGCAGAAATTTCTCCACGACACGCGCTTCATCGATGTCCCTGTCACCATGAACAACCAGTTGCTGATGCAGAGTTGATAGCCGTAGAGCAAAATCCTCCACCTGCTCGCTAGGATTGACGCCGATGTTTTCCCACTCCCGACGCAGCCGCTGCAACGTCGCTCGGCGGACCCGGTCCACACCGATACGAGTCGCGGCGATGGCATCCCATGGCTCCTTTGCTGATGCTTTGTCGAGAAGTGACATGGCCATCTCCTTGGGCACGGCCGCGACAATCACCTCCACAGCTCGCTCGTCGTCGCCAAACTGCACTGGACCTCCTTCGACAGCGTCCCAGAGGTCGCGCGCCTGCATCCTCAGCTTCATCGTTTGGCTCCACTCGTGGTAGTTGGGCTTGTCCAGCATCGGCCATGCCGTGCTACTGCCGGAGTCGCGATAGACAACTCTTCCTTGCGGCGACTCATAGCGGCCGCCGCCACGACGCCTCCGGTCCCGCAGTGGTGACTGCGCACGTCGCCTGTCCCGCGGCGGAGTCCGCGGCCTCCGGTTCCTCTCATCCTCCTCTTCATCTTCCACCTCCACCTCCTCTTCTCCCTTCTCGCCCGCTATCTCGGCCCGCGGCCTCCCCGCGCCGTCCTCGCCGCCTCCTCTGCAGCCGCCGCAGCCCCCGCCTTGCCGCCCGGACCGCCCGCGCCGCCGCTTCTTCGCAGCCTTCGGCGCGCGCGGCCGCGCTTAGCGAGGTCGACATGGGTAATGAAGTGAAGATGTGAGGAGTTGGCTTGCTGGTTCTCTCCCTGGTTCACCTTACCGTGGCTCTGGTACCAAATGTTGGAGGTAACGTACTGTTTATGAGCCAGGGCAAGTCCCAATGTCTAGATCATTGATACATATAAATAGATATAAGACTGCATTGATTACATAACAGCTCATTAGAGCCCAACTACTAACTAGATGCCTTGCCAGCCGTGAGCATCTTTCTTGAGCTACCAAAAGGACTTAATGACATTAAATGCTAGATATGGTTGGGAAGCAGGACTTAACTACAACAGTCCTGTCGAAGATGTCGAAGATTTTTTTCTCATTGTTGGACTGATTGATTTGTTCCTTGATGGAAGCAGCCACCAATCTCATTGTTTATTCATATGCTCATTGGTGATTGGTCAATTCATTAAAGAGGCGTTTAGCTACTGCAAGTACAGAATAATGGTCTACCCATGAGATGTTTATGCATATGTCATCATCAAATCATCATAGCTGGTACGTGCAAGTCTGCTTTGTTTGGAATGAGAAAATGGGTAAATTAAGGTTTGGCCTAATGTTGATCCAGAAAAATAAGACTAATCTTAAATAGGAAATTAGGAACTAGGTCATGGATTGATGATTTTGGGTTGTGTTTTTTAAAAAGATTACCAAAACGACATCAAAATTTGCTGGTGACAGTTCTAGTGTAGGATATGATGCTACTTTTGAAAGATTGTGTTTTGCTGGATATTGAACTCCTTGATTTTTCTTATGTTTCTTCTTAAGTCAAGTGAATATTGAGACGTTAAAGACGATGATCTCACTTTTATGTCAATAAAATCTGCCCAGTGTCTGTTGTTACTAATGTATTTTCTCGTTCTTATATGACATTTAATACTAGCAAATTAGCTGAACTTTTATTTGTCCTAAACGTCATATATTTAAGCACGGGGAGGAACTATTTAAATTGTGAGAGTATATGTATGCCAATGCCTGTGATGTGATACTTTTAATCTAAGCATATTTCATGTCAATGGTGCTGCAAAAAAAAAGTATTGAGCATATGCCCTTGCCAACAATGCTATATTTTTTTAAGCCGAGCCTATAGTGGTGATTTGTATAGTTTGTGTTTGAGCATATGCAAATATGCAATGGTCAATTCATCTATCGTTTTATGATATACCTGTTCTCATCTTACTGACTTGATGCATTTTGCTTACGCGGTTATGCTTACTATTCTTATATATTTGCTTCTTGGGATTATGACTATAATATCATATATTATCTTACGGTAATGCTTGGCATCGGGCGTCCGACGTGTCGGACGGGTGAGCGCCGCGACAAGTAAAAAAATCAGAGGCGGTGCCTACTCGCGACCTTACCCTCACGCGGACGCCCTCCACCACTCATTTCCCCAACAACGCCGACGACATGCTCCCACCGACGCCGATGACATGCCTCGCCGCCGACGACCAGGGCGCAAGGGAGCTTCGAGCGCGGACAAGTGCGGCGCGGCCGGGCGCGGTCCTCCGAGCTCGCGACGGCGCGTGGGGCCCGACCGCGGTGGGGGACGCCCGACCTCCCGCGGAGGCACCCGACCGCGGTCCTCCGAGCTCACGCCGCACGCGGCGGAGCGACGGGCTCGCGGTGGAGCGGGCGGGCGCGCGCTAGAGGTCGTGGAGGGAGCGACCGGGGTAGACCGGTGGAGGACGCCCGGCCGCGGTGAGGACGCCCGACCTCCCGCGGCGGCGCGGCGGAGCGGCGGGAGCGAGCAGGGGTGCGGATGAGGTCGTGGAGGGGCGACCGGGGGCCTCCACGTTCGTCGTCGACGACGCCGGCCGCCACCATCGTCGCGCGGGGGGGGGGGGGGGGGGGGGGGGGTCTGCCGCGGGCGTGTGGACCCCGGCCGCCGCGCCGTCGCGTGGTGCGGGCGTTGGCGTGGGGGAGGTCATGCGCGCGGGCGCGGCGCGCGCGGCGGCGGAGCTCAACTCCAACCGCCACCGTTGGCGCGGTGGCAGCTCCTGCCATCGTTGCGGGCGCATGTGCGGCGGGGAGCCGGCCGGCCGCTCGTTGTTTGTTTTTATGTTGCAACTGTTGTATATCGGTGTTGCAACAATATTCTTGGCATGTTGTAATCGGTCACCTGCATGGCGCAATCAGTTGTCGTCCATGTTGCAATCGTTGTGAACATGTTGCACCCGTGTTATTTACATGTTGTGAGTGTCTTATGCAAATGTTTCAAAATTAGGTCTAATTTTTTCGGTGTTGTAAATATTACTTTTAGATGTTGCGGATGTCGAGTCTCGATGTTGCAGACACATATTGTTGGGTGTTGCAAATATTAATTTTTAATGTTGCGGATGTTGAGTTTCGATGTTGCGGACTTGTGATGTTAGGTTTGTGTTGAGGAGGGGGGGAGAGGGCTTCTGATGTTTGGATGTTGCACGCAACACGGGTCGCAACAAGGTCGCAACATAGTCGCAACATGTGGGGGAGGTGGAAGAAAGACGCCCGATGTTTGGATGTTGCACGTAACCTCGTTCGCAACATGCTCGCAACACGTTCGCAACACGCTCGCAACATCCTTCGTTGAATGTTGCACGAACGACGGTTCGCAAAATGGGAAAAGTTCTTCGCAACATCGAAAAAGTTTTTCGCAACATTCTCTGTGCCTCGCACCCGATCGACGGCTGATAGACTCCCCTCGTCCGAATCGTGCGGCCCAGCACCCGTCCGATGCTAGCGCCCGGATCGGACGTCCGGGCGCTAGCAGTTCCCATTATCTTATGTATGAACTGAGGCACATGCATCAACATACGTAGTAATGACGACGTAACCCATTTGGTTGTCCCAACTCGTGTGTTTGTATTGTCCTCCATCATTTTTTCCCACCTCTGAAATTATATCTACAACCTGTTTTCATTATGTTGGCAAACACAATGCATGTATATATGTACTATCAAACCATTCGCTAATTGCATCTCCTTCGTGATTTCTTAACTGCCGCTTTGAATAGAGCAATAAGGGATGGTACAAGGCCATGTCCCTCGACCAGAATGATTTCATCTGATTTTTTACAGCATGAGATGCTCATACAATCTTCACTATTTTCTTCAGTCAGACGGAAAACTCAGAATTAATTCAATGCAAGCATACCTCAGCCAAGGCAAATGAGTGAATGCTTGGTACAAGATGACAATGGTTACATTTTCAAAGTAACTACCAAATCAAAGATTACCGAGAATAACTGAACATTGGTAGTGAATGTTTGGCAGCTGACCATTGAGCGAGCATGAGTGCGCCATTTTCACCAAAACCAATCCAGGGACACAGCAAACCCTACGCCAAAACCAGCAATCGTGACTAGTAACAAACAAGAGAACAATAAGATCACAGCAGTTTGACAGATGACAATGTGCAAATTAATAAAGCTATCTGAAACTTTCACAATAGAAACCAACATGGTAAATCTCCAGTACAGGAAAAATTCCGACAAGCCAGCAGCATGTTCATGCAAAATTGCACTTGAGAAAGCTAAAGGATAGGGGGTCGACTGATCCAACACAGAACATGAGGGTTCTTCAACTATAGCTTAGGTAGGCATTCAAACATCTCTCAAGCTCCATTGCAATCTTATGCAGAGGTGGCAGCAGAAGCCTTGGCTGCGGAAGAAAGCTTGGACCTCCTCTTTGCCAAGCTCTCGCTCCGGCGGTCCCTCTGCTCCTTCAGCCTCTGGGCAAGCAGCTTCTGGTACTCAGCGGCCTCAGACTGCTTCTTGGCAATCCTCTTCTTCTTGTCAGCAATTCTGGCACGCTTCCTCTGGAGAGTCAAGGGGGTCACCAGACGCTGGATCTTAGGAGCCTTGCTCACCTTCTTGCCTGGCAGGGTAAGTCGTCAGGTTAACAAATCAATTCAGAAAACAATAGCAATAAAAACAAGGGCTGGAAAACCAAGTCACAGCATGCAAGTGCCATGACACTATGAAATTCCACGAGTCATAGTGAAATAACAACTAGACATGCACTTGAATCAGGAAACAATTAAGATAAATCTTACCATTCTTGGTAGTGAATGTCCGGCGGTAAGTGTTCACGTACTTGCGCACATCATCATCCTTGGAAAGGTTGAACAGCTTCCTGATCTTGGAGGCCCTCTTGGGTCCCCTCATCCTGGGCTTCTCAGTATCAGTCAGACCAGGCAGATCATTCTCACCCTTCTTGACAATCACCAAGTTGATAACAGATAGGTCCTGGCTAACAATGCAACCACGGACAGACTTCCTCCTGCGCTCACCATCACGCCTACCATAACCACGGAAGCATGGAGTACCTAAAGGTGTCATAACAAATGTTCAGCTAATAACCTCAAAAGAAAGATGAGAGAAATTGATGTTATGGGTTCTGGGGAAACCATAAGGAGAAGAAGAGTACAAGGCCAGAAGTGTAGTCACTCACCCCTGTGGAGCAGAAGACGGACACGGCCAGAAGTTAGCACTCCTTGTTTCATGGGGAAACCTTGCTTGTCACAACCACCCATGATCTTGAAGACGTAGCCCTTGAACTCCTGCAGAACCAAAAAAAAGTGTACATTATTTGAGCATGAATCAGAAAATGCATGAAAGATCATCATGTAAAAAGTTTATTAAAGTTTACCTCACCCAGCGCATCACCAAGGACCTCCTGGGAGATCCTTTTGTCAATAAAGGCACGCCTGTAGTTGATATGAAGGTATTAGAAATTGGAACCAACAAACAAAGTGGAGCATGAACTTCATATGTGAAATATGCACCCTAATATAAACAGTGAAAAAAGGCAGAGAAGAATGCAATTGGACTCCTATAACATATCAGTATGCTACCAATCTGTTTTACACATTCAAAATTTTGAGACAACAATCACCACACATTTCATAAACAGACCCTAAAGATTACAAGTTCCAGTGAATAGATAAAAAGAGCTTCGTATGTCACTAAGGATTTTCAATACTGCACCCCAAAGGCTTCACAGCAATAATGAGCACAGTTTATCAAAACAGAGGTGTGAATATTTGACCGAAATGCCCTAAGAAACAAGCACTAAATTGACATCTCATAGTAAATCAGATGTAAAACCATAATCAAAACATAGCTTGCTCTCAATGCAACTATTCCCTTCCGACTAGATTTAAACAACACTTATTGCTACTGCCCTCGTTCTAACTAAGTCCTCTCAGAACTTGAGGCTGATCCACTCATAACCCAACATGTGCAAAACTTCAGTTCGACGGGTACTTATAGCTTACAACCCAATAGTCAGAAAGCTAAACTGCCAAACTGCTGAAACTGAAAGATATAAACGATTCCTAATCAATATCGTGGCGCCCAATCGCCTAGCAGAACAGTGCTCAGTTAAATCAACACACCGCTCAGACGGATCTAGGAGAGGAAAGAACAGCACAGCAAGTGAAGGACGAGAAATACTTACAGCTTCTGGTCGTCATCAATCTCAAGCTTCTTCTGGCACCCGGTGGTCGGGTTCGCGATGTTGAACTGCAAGCGGAGGCCACGCACATCAGACACTAGATAACCACAAACCCCATCTAAGAACACCCAGAGTTGTAAATCAGCGAGGGTACGGAGAGGAGCCGCGTACCTTCATGGCGGCGTTGCAGCGCGAGCTCGCGGGCGGCGAGGAGCTCGAGCGCTAGGGCGGCGGCGGCGGCGGCGGCGCGAGGGCTAGGGTTTTGGGCGAGAGGGCTGCGTGGGGAGACGGGCAGAGCTTATATAGCTGGGCGGAGACTAGAGGAGTGGGCGCCGTAGGTCGCGTGCGCGACGCTCGATCTGGACCGTTCATCACTTCCTGCGCCGTTGGAATGCTTTAGCGGGCCGAGGCGAGAAATGGGCCTCGACCTGATTTTGTGTGTGTATCCTGAATTGGAGCCCATCTAACTTTTCCCCTAGAGAAAATTTCGTTTCCCTCGGTCCTCGGACTTTTTTTTGTCTGACCTGTTGCCAAGTGATTTCTTTTTCTAGAACATTTGTCTCTATATATATTTCAGTGATTTAGTAGATTGGTAAAGAAATTACGATCGGTATCTCATAAAGACGAACAGAACACGAACAATACACATTACGGCATTCATGAAACAGCCCTTCATACAGGGCAAACAGATCATCCGAACACTAAGAATTCAGCAAGAATACAGCCTTAAAAACTCTTATTTATCCACAGCGTCACTATCTCGGTTACAGAAAACAAGTGAAGTGATAATGATATCACAAACAACAAAATGGGAGCTCGGAGCACGCTGAACGAAACAAACGAGAACACGTGACCAGAAGAGAGAAGGATTTCAAGGCACGCCGGACGGCCTGAACCAGCTGCCTGCTCGTCACAAGGCGCAGACGAAGTCACCGCTGTCATCGACGTCGATGTCATCCACGTCAATGTCGTCCAGCTCCATGCTTCCCAGGCCGGGGAGCTGCCCGGTGAGCTTCATCCCGTCACCAGGCGTCCGCGCCTCCTGTATGATGGCCATGATGTTCTCCAGGCTTTGCGAAGGGGAGTTCATGTCGGCTGTTAGCACGGTCATCTGGTACTCCTCAGTCATCTCGATGGGCAGGTTCTTCAGGAACCAAGGGTGGTTCTTGATCTCCGGGATGGTTATCCGCTGCACCCAATGGATGATGAGAATGCAGAAATTCTGTGTTTCCATTTTCATCTAAATGTTTTGGGGCGGAAAATTACCTGTTCAGGGCTTGCAACGAAAATCCGGGACAGAAGGTGCCTGCACTCCATCGAAACTCGGACAAAATCAGGAATGGCATATTGTACACTGAGAATCCGCTGCAAGAAAATTGGAGGTATGAGCTGAGCAGAACAAGCTGAAATGCATAATTGATTGTTGGGTAACACTTGAGGTCAACTCACAGTAAGAGTCTTGCGGAAATTCTTTGGTTCATCAGGGTCCTCAAAGGGATAAGCCCCGACAAGCATGACATACAAAGTTACTCCACATGACCAAACATCAGCGACCTAAATTGCAGAAGGTGAGGGCTGAGTTAAAGAAATTAAGATTGCATTTTTTAGACTATATGCAAGTAGTCTTTACCATTCCACAAAAAATAGACAATTAGAAAAGGGAAACAGCAAGGGTATGGATCACCTTTCCATCATATTCCTTTCTAGCAAGCACCTCGGGAGCAATGTAAGCCGGTGTGCCAACAGTGGATTTGGGCTGTGAGTGCAACACAGATGACTGAAAAAAAGACGAGTGTGCAACAGTTTAGTTTGGCAAGGTGGTGGCTATTTAAGGTAAGAAGATTGCAGTAGTTTACCTTGGAATAACCGAAATCACATATCTTTAACCGAGGTGCTATACTACCATCCAGCAGAGTATTTTCTAGTTTCAAATCTCTGTGACATATTTGCTGCAGCAACAAAACAATATATTGTCATTTCAAACCTCACAAATGTTCCACTTAGTAGCTGCATTTGAAAAATTAGTGATATACCATGGAGTGGCAATAGCTAACTCCGGAAATCAATTGTTGGAAGAAGAACCTTGCCTATGGATAAGAATAAATAAATGTCAATAGCAAAACATCTCTTGGCTAAAATGACAGATTCCCTTGTACTAAATCTGATCTACCTCATCCTCGCTAAATCTCCCAGAGTTGCAGATCCTTTCGAATAGTTCGCCACCAGCAGCATATTCCATAACTATGGCCAAATGTGTGGGAGTTAGCACAACCTGAAAAACTAAGTCTCTCTTTAAGTTTGCAATCTGGAAAATATGGCAGATTCAAACTTGTGCGAGAAGAAAAGATGCAGTGACCACAATAGGTCCCGATACTAGTGTTTTCCATTCAAAAAAAGTAGTGATAATATGAAACATTAATGACAACTTTTTTGCAGATGTATAAATAGATATATATACCTAATTAATTCCTCAACATTTAATGTCAAATGACCACGGCACTAAGTACTTTTCCAGTATTGCAAAATTCAAACACCACTGGTTGCCCTCAGAACCAGAATGAAGTTACCGCTAAATCATAACCAACCAATATGTATTGCCACTAATTCCATACTCAAAGGAACATCTCTTAAAAGAATTCCATGCAAACAAGAATATGAAACAATAGAAACACCATTCATTTGCAAAAGAGAATAAGAGGATAAAGAAAACTTCTGTGGTACTGTCACTTTGAATGAGTACAATATAGCCAATCAACAATTATGAAGTGTCGACAAAAAAGTCTAAGCCTGAATGACATAAGTACTTCCACGTCTTGAGAGGGCATGGTACTAGTGCAGACTATGCATAGCTGCTGAGTACTGATAGGCATCCAAGAATCCAAAAGATGTTGAAACAAGTTGCTGACTAGTCCTACACAACATAAAAACAGACAAGGACTCTAGGAATGGGGATCTGAGGGAATTATTCTACCACATAACTATGTAACCACACAGCATATACACTAACTACACAAAACAGTAAGGTGCATATGACAATTATAACAGAACCTACTCACTACCAGATAAGACATTCAAGTCTGCACGTGGAGATCCCTTTCATCTTAAATTCCATTTATCAAATAAAAAAATGTAGAATGGATAACATATAAGCAATACTTTGTTTCTGTACTGTGAATAACCCAGGAGCTTAGAAGTTGAGTTTGAACATCATATTGTTATTATTGTTTTGGATCTAATCACTCAAAAAGTAGATGTTCTCTTATGCATTTTAAGCTCAATTCAGAAGTTCTAGCAATTTTGAATAATGCTTAACAAAATGTAACGTGTGCAGATGTTCCCATAAGACTATAAAAGTCACTAGCGGCTCTTATGAGATATTTTGCATAACTTCTTCTGTAGTATGAAACAGAAGGTATTGATGAATTTGAAAAAAAACATTCACCACAATTATTGCACAGAATGAGATGCATTATTGTTTTCAACACTAGAATCAGATCTTATGGCATTATTGGACATATATATTTAAGTTTGTACTGCTTTCACAAAGGCAAAAAGGAACTTACCTCCTTGAATTTAACTATATTTGGATGCCTCAGCGATCTGTGGTTCATGATTTCCCTTTGTACATTCTCATCAATCTATGGAAACAGAAGAAAAGATTTTAGCAATTGATAGACAAACAAAAGATACACAAGCATCATTTCGGAAAAGCATTTTAGTGAAGTGAGCTAGAGGAGCAGTCAAGTGCGATGAGAAATTGTAACTGACAAGACAACATAATGGTTATAGGTAAACAGATGCTGTAAAGAATACAATGAACTCAAGTAAACACAAAGAACCTGATCAACTAATCTAACCAAGATACATAAACTCCAAGACATCAATTAGCAGCTGCACAACTACAACAGTACCAGTGATCAACTAAGACGTCCATGGAACAGGGGTGATAGTTTAAGAAGATACTAGACTCCTAGGAAGCGGAAATTAGCTCAAACCAGGTATTATTAGCAAAGATGTGGGGAAAGCAACTAAACCATAAGTGTGTTGTCGGCAGTTTTATCACACTTGTGTAATCTTGCAACTAATAACTAGTAATATCCTCTGGATATGATTGTATTGTATAAATTATTTATAGTAAAGCATGTCTACCTACCAGGGCAGATTTTGTTAACTCTGGACATCTCCAACTTTACCAGCTTCGTCAAAAGTGAATAACTAAGGTTGCATAGTCCAATAAATGAGGTTTGCAGTATTAAAATAAAAGGAAGAAGTTTCCAGCATCTAATAAAACGTGGCACATGGAATAAATTGGACGGACCATTCACTCATTTTGAAGTTCATCATGTAATAAAACGTGGTGCACATTTTGGAAGTGGTCCCAAAACTCAGACGTAAAAAGGGATTTCCCAACTGACGCTAACGCTCTTAAACAAATCAATGGCACGAGATACCTAATCATCTGAATCCAACAGAGCTAGACTGATGGGTGTACTGATCAGTAAAGAGGTGCCTGGTGCAAGATTCATCTCTTCGTTTGGATTTGGAAGCAGCGAGAAGCAGAGTGACATCTGCATTGATCAGCCAAGTGTGACTTGAGGCCAAGCAAGCAAAGAATACCGCACCCACTGCTAGCAAACATACAGCACGATCTGAATAATGGAGGTGGTCCAAATTCACGCTCCATATGCAGAGCCTCAATCATTCAGAGGAAGATTTTAGACACAAGAAAACAACAGAGCAGATCGGTGGGGGGATAATGGCCACACCATCTCTCGAGCGAGGTATTGAGCGAGTATATCAGTAACGCAGGTACATGGCAGGTAGGCCGTAAGTATAGCAACAAAAACAAACCATCAAACAACCAAGAAAACAGTACCGACCAGTACCAACCCCAATCAAGGAGCTCATTTTTACGCACTACAGGAGCCCAAAGCAAAACCTAGGACAAGGGAGTCCCAAAATTCGAGTGATCCGATCGAAACCCACCTGCAAGAATTCGCATTAACCGATCGGGGCCAACTCCATGACCGAAACGTTTTTCTCGACGCGAGAGAGGAGGGGAACCCCGATTGAGGGAAGGGAGAGGAAGTCAAAGGGAGGTCACCTTCATTCCCCTCTCGATGAACTTGACGGCGAAGAGCTCCTTGGTCCTGACGTCCCGGACCAGCTTGGCCACACCGAAGTTGCCCGATCCTATGTCCTTGATCACCTCGTACCTCTCCATCGCCACCTCCCTGACCGGGACGAGCTTATTCGTTCTCGGCCTCTTAATACACTCCCCGTAATCCACACTGGTCTGAACGCGAGACGACCAGAAGCAAGAAGCGGCAGGTAGCAGGCACCTCCTCCACCAAAGGCACCAGTCGGTCAAATACCGCGAGGTGCGGGGCCGATGAGCGGAGTGGAGTGTGTGGACGGCGGGAGGGAGGAGGCAACGGAGGAGCGAGCGAGGGGGTGGAAGGGAAGGAAGCAGGGGAGGTTGAGGTGGGGGCAGAGGAGGGGAAGGTGGGAGGTGAGGGAGTGCGGGGTGGAATGGAGGATGGGGGGCTTTTGATAGGGCCGGCGGCCGGGTCGAAGTGGGAGGAGAGAGAGAGACGTAGCAAGGTAGCCATACCAGTATACCAGTATACCGTCGTCGTCATCGCAACGGCCGTCGCGGTGGTGGTGGTGGTGGTGCACTCGTGGGCTCGCCCGAGCTCTGAAGTGGTCGCCGCGCTGGTAATCGCCGGGAATGATTTTTCAACGGTTCGGGCGGACCGGGAGGGGCCAACTGAACCCGGTCTTTGATGTCACTCTTCTGTCACCTCTCTCTCTCTGTTTTTTTTTTAAGAATTTCTTTTCTCTCTTCGTCTACGAGTCCTCATGCAATCGAGTAACAAGTTCCGCTGCCTGACACTAGCTGATGAACCTGCCTGAACCATGTGAGGAAAAAAATCAGATGTCTGGACCATGTGAAAACTGAAAAGACACTGGGAATGATCCCCTCTTGATTCTCTCTAGTCAGGTTCCTGTTGACTGAAGTGCATGGAACTGTCCTGCTACTGCTAGCATATTGCAAAAGTGTGGAATCCTCAGTTTCAACATTTCATGATACGTCAAAGATCATGCCTGGTCGATTCAACTTATCAGGCCTCTGAAAAGATCAAGGTGATGCCTGTAAAGCTGTGTGTAAGTGAGAGGAGGAAAAGAAGGCATGATCACGACAAAGATGCTGCTTGTCTCCGATAAACCCACGGCTGGTACTCACAGCCTCACATCTATCAGCAGCCTGAGAAAACACCGCATTCCAATATCTTTTACGATGCACAATACTACTCTATACTTCCATTCGAAAATAACTCCTAAAAAAAACTTCTGAAAGTTGAAATTACTGGAACTATAAACTATAGTATAGGTAGTATACTAAGGTAAAGGTAGTATCGTTGGTATGGAGATATAATTGAAAATATGCAAAATAACATTGTTGTAATATACCGAAATGAGGTGCGGGAGAGTCACACGGGAGAATGTGGAGCGCAAAAAAAAAATCCAAATAATATATTACACGCTAATTGTTATTTTACTCATAATAAAAATCGGTTATACTACGTACCACCATCCGATAGTATTGTGCACCGTGAAAAAAAAAGTTTGTTCCGTGACACACGTCCACCCAACTGTCATCCAGCGAAAATATAGCGTCAAACCTCCACTGAGAAAACTAAAGATAGATGCTGTGGATCCAATTGGGTCAGAGCTGGTGGTGAACAAAAAGAAATTGGAATGTCCATGTGGCATCACCCGAGCCATAAAAAGGGAAACATGGGGCTAACCTTGCTCTCACGTATGAGCAGGAAAAGATTCGCTGTACCGATGTGGTATGGCTCTAGCTGAACACTACTGCTATTTTAAGGGGTGTGTGTGTGGTTAGGATCCTACTGCACCAGAAAATAATGCCCAGAAAATAATGTGGCATCATTGATTTCATAACTTAACGCAGAGCAAGAACCTAAACGCTAAACTTGCACGGGGTTGCCTTAGCTTTTCTGCATCCGTTGAAATGAAGCTGTTGGGCAAAGGCAGCACGATCAGGGAACAAATTAAAACCCCTCCCTGATGATTCCATAGCGACCTACTGGTACGAAGGGATTGGCCGTGAGTTTGTGCAAAACTTAAAGCTGATACGAAGATATTACGTGCACATTAAAATCCATCAATCAAATTAAACACTCTTTGAATCCGATCGAGAGCGTCGGGTCCACTTCCCTTCTGAAGCCATGTGACGATCATCTTTTCTCAGATCCTGCTTGTTACTAGTAGTAACTCGTCAATCAGATACAGTAGATAGCTGCACGCGCGCGTGCAAATTGCTAGCCTCCTGCCTCGAACTGCGAAGATTCCAACAGAACGGCGGGAAAATATTGCCAGGAGTGGAAACTTCTGGACGAGGCAAGATTTCAAGAAAGAAGCTTCTGGACGAGGCACTTGTTGAATTCTTTGCCGTTGGCCGCTCGTCAGTGGATGGCGAAAGCTGTCTCTAGACTAGCGCCGCGGCATGGTCATGGTCGCGGCGTGCCTGGCACCAAACGATCAATAAACAAGTGACCAGATGCGCGGATAAAAGAATTGGGTACTCCTGGTTACTTGAAGTGGAAAGCAAACTGCATCCGCCGCAGACTTTTTTTTTTGCTCTGCTCTCGCCTTTTTGATTTGACAAATTTGCTGATGGCCCCGAATTTTGCAAACCATATGTGGTGTCGTGTCGTGGCCTAATCGTCTGTCTGAACAATGCGATTGACACTTTAACAATGCTTATATTATTACAAATACGAGTCTGCAGCGATCTCCAGCAAGAATAGCTTCTGCTGCCACGTAACATAACCTAAGTTTGTAAGAAAACCTGAAGAACATTTTTAAAATTACGTGTACTCTATGGTGTACTGTACGTATGATCAGACAGCATCATGTTGGGACAAATTAATCATGTTGGGACGAGACGACACGACCATGTTTGACTGACTGCGCCGCTGGGGCTGGGCTGGGCGCGCATGCAAGTTGCCGGATTGGACTCCCAAGGAGGATAAGCACAGGTGGTCGTGGTCCTCATCCACGTGGGATGGTAGCGGCGGCCGCAGGCATGGGCTGCCACCTGCTGGTTCCCCAATCCCCACCCCCCGCCGCCGCCGTGGAGGCCCGAGGGCGGAGCGCCACAGATACGTGGCGCGGCGGCCGGCGAACACCGCCGCCTGCCCGCCTCGTGACCGCATTGGTTTCCAGATGCTGCGTGCTTGGGGACGAGACGACGCCAGCTCGTGCAGCACAGCACTGTGTCTTGCTTGAAGAAACGGCGGCCCGTGGTGGAGCCGTGGAGGTCGCCGCTGGCGACGACGACGACGCGGTCCGAGTAGGGAGGGGGCCCGTACGTGCCCTTCACGTTCCAGTTCACGGGCGCCATACTGCAGCATCGGTGTTGCAGGAGACGGCGACGTGATACGAGTACTTTCAGTGGCTAGCTGAGCTGATGCGATTTTTTTTTTTTGTTCGTGTGAAACCGACGCCGCATCTCCGCCTCGGCGTCGACGTTTCTGCTCTTCTTCGTGTGCCCCCGTTCGCTGCACCGGTAGGCGTCGCCGGCCCGGCGACGGCAGACAGCAGGCTAAGCGAAAAGGCCGACGCGTCGCCGCTCGTCGATCGTGTCGTGCCCCCGTGGACCAAGACCGCGACCCTGTCCAGTGCCCAGGCCATGACTGGTAGGGACGGGAGTATGCCGGGGCTCGCACGCCGCGGGGGAGAAAACCGAAAACGAGCGAGGGGAGCGATATTTTTGCATGGCGACCGCTGAACTGAAATGATCAATGGTGGCCGTGCCCCGTGCGGATATGATGAGCCTGTCTCTTTGCGGAGGACGCAAGTCGGAACAGAGGTCAACTTCACGATCGGGATCTCTCTCTCATTCTTTCAGTGTCCCAACCAATGCAAGGCCGGACAGCTCTTCCGTCTGCTAGCTCCTGGCCAACGAATCAACGATTGACAGTTAAAACCGCGGGAAGGACGACGGGCGGTCTGTCGGCGAACAAACTAACGACTGGGTCGACCGAAAGAGACGTGCGGCGGCGGTATGCGGGTTCTTTCTTGTTTAGTAGTACGTGTAGAGTACTCCTACTTTTCACTGGCTCTCAAGTTTACGAGGTGGCGATGGACACACACGACGCGTCGACGCCCGGCCCGAACAATTCCGGGGAAATACTAGCATATACTATGCATATCGATCTGGCTGGATCCAGAGCGGCTCCCGAAAGCGAAGCGGCTGATACCTGATAGGTACGTACGCCCACCGGCGCGCTGCTGATGACTGCGGAAAGAGAACACCGGCCAACCCCGGCCCCGGGCCCGGGCCCCGGCGGCGAGCCCCGGAACGCGGTTTCCACCACTTTCCACCGCGCCGTGCCGACGTCGTCGTCGCGCTCGTCGTACCAGGTGAAAGCACGCGCCCGCCGGCGGCGATCGGGAGGCGCCCCCCCGCCCCCTGCTGGTTATCGGCTGCTGGCACGTTACGGTACGTGCGCTAGCGCGGGCGGGATCCAGCGGTTGGTCGCGCCGCGCGAGTCGGTGCCGGGTCGCTGTCCGGCCGGGGGACCGGACCCGGGGCGGCGGGATCGGAAGACCCTCACACTCATCTCAAGCGGCGGTCGCGGTCGTGCCGTGCGCCTGCTGCGTCTCAATTCTCAAAGGAAGGAAGGAAGGTGCCTGGATGGCCGGCCGCGCGCGTGAGAGAGGAACCGAACAAACAGGGGAGGGAGGCCGGTGCCAGTGGCCGTCGCCATCGACCGTGGGCGGCGCTTGCTTGCATTTGGGGCAGGACGAAAGGCCTATTTGGCAAAGCTCGGGCTCGGGCTCCGGCTCCGGCTCCGGCTCCGGCTCCGGCTCCTTCGTCGAAACGGCTTTTCTCATGAAGATGAAGTGGTTTTGAAAAACGTTTGGCAAAACAGCTTCACCTGTTGGATTGAGATGGTAAAATGTTTAAATTGTCCATTTTTTCTATTTTCCTTTTCCCCTTCTCTTTATTTTCCATTTTCCACTTCTTTTTATCTTCCTCTCCTTTTTCCCCCTCCTCTCCCTGACTCCCTTATCCATTGGTCTTCCTCGCGCCCCACGCACTGACCCGCCCGCCCGCGAAGCTCCCGCCCTCCGCACCGGTGGCGCGCCCCGCCAACCTCCCCGCCGGCCCGCGTCGGCGTCGGTGGCTCGCCCGCGAGCTCCCGCCCGCCGCGCCCCGTGGCCCGCCCTCGCCGAGGTCCCGCCCGCCGCACGCGCACCCCACCCCCCCCGCCCCAACCGCCGGCGCCTCCTCCCTGCCCCAACCGCTGCTCCCCTCCTCGGCCGGGTGCTCCTCGGCGGCATCCCTACCTCTGCCGCGTGCTCCTCCAGCGGGCCCACCCAGGGGCGAGGCTGGAAAGGGCGAGGCGAACCGGAAGGAGCCACGTTTTTGTGGCTCCGCCTCGCCCGAACAGCTCTAGTCACCGGGTTTCCCGGGACTTGGAGCCGGAGCCACCCATGGAGCACCTCGCCTCAACCTCTCTGGCAGGGCTCCTTGTGAAGCCGGAGCCGTGGGAGAAGCCCTCCCAAACAGGCCCGAATTACCTAGGGTGGCGTGCGTCCCTGTCGCGTGCGGTCAGCCGGTCACTGCATGCCAGGCTCCATTCCTGCTGCTGCTTTTTTCCTCCCTCTCACGTGCGCAAGTTGGAGCTTTTGACGAGGAGGATATATAACACAACGTCTCGCGTTGCAACGCTAGCGCAACTATCTCAAATATATACGGAGTACTTCCTCTGTGTTGCAATTAGATGATGTTTTGAATAAGGTTTAGGTCAACACTGGAAATATAAATGATGAATAACTTTTGAGTCGTTGAGTTTGAAACAGTGAAAAGTATATTAATAATCTTGAAAAAAAATATTTTCATAATAATATACTTTGGAGAAGAGAGAAGTCAAAGTTTACTTTGGAGACTGTGTCGCTGTCATAAATATCATCTAATACCAGTATGGAGCCATGGAGGGAGTATATATTAAAAAAGGTCGTGTTGTGTGTGCAGAACCGGGGCAGATCAGTTTCGATTTTATCTATACCAATCTATAATTTTCGGTGGTGTCGTTCACCCCTACACCCCCTAATCCGTCCCTAAAGAAATCCTTAATTTCATCGGTACGAAAAATCCAAAAGGGATAATAAGATTAGCGAAATTCTGAGCCCCAAAATTATTGTAATACCAGGAGGAGGCTGACTGAATCTCGCAGCTGAAACAAGAACAGTTTTTTTTGCTAAAAAAGGCCAGCCAAAGGGGCAAAAAACAAGATGGCGGGGACGGAAAGAAGAGAGGAATTCGATTGGCGCACAGACGGAGCGGACATGTGTTGACACAAAATCAGCACCCTGCGTTAAGCACACAGCAAGCCGAACGAGCTAGCTTCACACGCGAACAGATTCCAAGACGTGCCAGTCAATTTTCCCTGAAAATTAACAAAAGACAAAGTAGTTAAATTCCAAAGCTTGGAACTTGCCGGGTGGTACCAGACAGTTCCATATTTTCGGCTGAAAGCCATGTGAGATGACATATAGCTACAAGAAGCTATCTGCCAGCAAACTAGAAACCATTCGGGAGCTTCAAAGTGTAAAACAGGATATAGCCGAACGGGTGACGTAAGCATGACGATAGATCGATCTCTATTTGAACAAAACCGCACATGCGCAAAATCATGACCGATCCTCGAGGATAGATAACAATAAATAATAAATAAAGTAAAAGCATGATCGTAAATGTGTAATAAACAAGCATGCATAGGTCCAAAGCACTAGTCTACCGCATGTCTAGGTACCTCAAAACCCGTCAAACATGAAGCCAAACAAGTTTATCCACCGCATGATACGACTTGTTTGAGAATCACGCCACCATCCATAAATAAATCTATCCACCGCATGATATAACCTAAATATGGAAAGCTAAAAGCACACATTACTTAAGACACAACTTACAAACACATTTTACTCGTGAAAGCATAACCGAATACAACTGAACAGCCGAATCGGGGTCCGTGAAGAAGGAACAAACATTACCACAAAGGATAAATCTATCAGATTGAATCGAAATCTAATCCACCGGATGATTAGCTCTAAAACAACCCAAAACCTGCATCTACCGCGTGATACCCGGTTCTTTCAAGATTTATACAAGATTTGACAAGGTTGAGCCCGCAACACATAACAACCTAGATCGATTCGGTTTCGGCTACCAGGGAACATGTGATCCACGTACTATGTTAAGCCAAGGATACGAACTTGAATCGCATAAGGATCATCAAAAGAGATAAAGCCGATTCAAACCAATCTAGATTGGGCAAAGAGATGTTACATGAATTTAAACATAAAGTAAAACTCAAAGCAACATGGGGTAACTTAATGAATCTATTGAATTTTGCCAAAATCCAATAGACCCGATAGCTAGCTCCAAGCTAGATCTTAGCCCACCGCATGGCTCGTGATCTAACAAGAAACCCTCTTGAACCAAGCTTAAATCTACCGCATGATACTAAGCATGGTACAAGACTACTTGCATCACGATCTAAATCCACCGCATGATATTAGACATGATACAAGGTTGTCGGTACTCACGGAGGTCGACGGATCGATGAACCCTCTCGAAGAACTCGACGACATGACTAAAGGACTCAAGAGTTTGGCGTAAAGCCGGTTTGTATTGAGAATGTTTCGATTCCAATTACATACATCCAGGGTCTATATTTATACCCTGTCATGGCATGACCCCGGATGGACTACGAGCACAATATTTGATACCTAATTTATCTCTAAGTGCAATTTCTTATCCATCCATTCGCCCCTTCCGCTCGGGCCACGTCATCACGCAATCCCGCAAAATCAGCGCAAACAGTCCCCCCTGCCGAACGGAAGCAAACTGCCGACCGCGAGCTCCTTTGCCGAATCTTTCTGAAGAAACCTTCCTTCTTCCGAACGGATTTTTTCACCAAGCCAGGCCCACAAATCAGACTCCTTCCTGTACCAAATTTTGGTGTTAACATATGCCCCTTCAATTACGGGATAAAAGTGATTTTATTCCGGAATTGACTCCAGTCACCAACGTCTTCAAATTGAATCTGTTCAACACCTATTCTCTCTCTTCGCAATCCATTGGAGCCTCCGTCCAGATCCAAACCCTAGGTCATCTTTTCCCCAAGCTCAAATCCCCAATGACAGGTCAAAATCAAGCTGCTCAGGTAAATTCCATCCCCGTAAGCTTCATTCGGCATTATCTTTTCGGTTTTTACCTCAGATTTCTCCCCCGCCTTTTCTCAACAGGAGCTTTCCACCGAGCTTTTGATTCGCACTGAGGCCAATTCAACATCTTATTTCCTCGGTCCCGTGGGAATTTCTGACCCTCGCGAGTTTATTGCAGCCGAATCCCAAAGAATTCCTTTCAAAGCGGCTTTATCTAAGCCTTCCCTGTGGCAAGATACCTTCAAGAACTGGCCCTTGCCCCCAATCGCAGGCTGGAGAAATTGGTACAAAAGGGTGCTTGCAGATAATAGTGCCAAGACCCAAACTTGGGACAGCCTCCGTATTGCTCAATGTTTGGAGCTTTCTCTAGCCGAGACCCCAAAGAACGAAGATCTTTTGATAGCAGCTTGTCATTTTTGGTCAAACGACGTCAATGCCTTCCTCTTTGGTCACGGCCCAATGTCCCCAACTCTCGCCGATGTATACATGATTACCGGCCTTGATGTTTCAGGATCCGTGTACCCCTGGGACTTCAAAGGCTCCACAAGACAAACAGGAGTGAAGTCAGGAAGTGGATATAAATCATATATCCAGAATCACATGAAGGATGGCCCCCTGGGTGAAGTCGAATACAGAGCATTCCTGAAAATGTGGTTGTGCAGGTTTATTTTCTGTGGTAAAGCCAATGAACCCACTCTGAATCACATTGTAATGGCTACACAATTGGCTGGTGGTAAACGTATTCCTCTCGGAAAATACCTCCTAGGAAGTATGTATCATATGCTTCATCAAACCATCTCTCAAATGCACACTGGCCAGAAGATACTATGTGTCAACAGCCCTTGGTGGTTTGTGCAGATGTGGCTGCAACTGCACATGCACCAGATTGTCAATGTTGACCTCAACAATCGGCTTTTCCCTTCATCCAGCTACAACGAAGGGGAAGTTCAAGTCACCAGAGGATGCCAAACCTATGGGGAAGCTGCCTCAACTGTTTCCATCAACCAGAATGTCAGTCAGCTTTTCGAGCTCTTTTTCAAAGGCTTCCCTGACCCTCTTTGGCTTCCCTACTTGGACAATGATAATTTAACCCTCCCTTGTGAATTCTCCTTTGAAGCTGGACGCCAAGATGGAAGGTTTGTAGAAATCTTCAATATCTTCATCCATCCATGCCCTCTGCCAGCTGAATTTTGTGGAGGGAGGTTAAATCACAGTACTTACGAATACTATCAGCCGAATATGATGGCCAGACAGCTTGGATGTGGCCAAATGCCCCTGAGATTATTCCTTCATGAATTCCTCAAACCCATAGAGGAAATCAAGGATAGCATACAAGCCAGAAGGGTCTTCGAGTACGAATGCAGTCCAACTCTTTACACCTGGCCTTTCACACCCATAATAATAGCTCATCCTACCTTCATTCCTTGGTGGCAAGAATTTCATGACCATATCTTCAGTGAGCCAGTACACTCATTCTGCTCGGAGTTGATGCCTGATTTTCAGCCAACATCAGAGGTAACACACCTGACTTCTCCTTCTGATCAGACATCTTTCATCACTAACCATGATCTTGATCTCTCCCTGCAGAACACAGTGCCTGTCCCTCGAGCCAGGACAATTGTTTATAATGCAGTATACCCAATCTCAGCTCTGGGATTCAAATCCCCAACTTTGGCACAGCTGATGGCCAGGTACGCCACAATGGACCCAATTCTCTTCAGTGCTACTGCTGATAAGAGAAAAGGCCTATCTCTGATTGCACCTCCAGCTGCTAAGAGGAAAAGAACCACCAAGAAGGTTCTTGTTGAGGTAAGATTTCCCCTTTCTTGATCACAAGATTATTCTTATTCTGATAATCTTCATCTTGTGCAATTTCAGGCTAGAACCCAGCAGCCTTCAGCCTCAGAACCTGCCAATGCTTCATCTATTGGTATGACCTTTATTACCTTGCTTTTCCTTAAAGACCAATACTTGCACTGGCATTTACCCTTAATCTGGCACTTACAGAAGAAACATCGGTGAACCACCCTATGGAAACCTCTTCCCCTCAGCATGCAAGTTCACCAAGGGCTGAACCATCTTCTGTTCAAATGGAGATTTTATCTTCATCAGGGACCCAATCACCCCTTTCTCAAACAGAGATACCAGCTTCACCAGAGATGAATCCATCAACTCAACCAGAAGCTCCAAGCCCCTTAAGGGTTCAATCTCCTCCTGGCCAAGCAGAAAACCCAGCCTTAACAGAGGTAAATCCATCTTCACCTCAGCCAGAAGCTTTAAATTTGCCAGTGAATGCACCAGTTTCCCCTCAAGCAGAAGCTCCAGCTTTGCCAAGGGCTCCTCAAACTCCTGTTCCTTCGGTTGTTCAAGAAATCTCTTCTGAACCTTAACAAAACCTTGCCCCAGTTCAGGGAATCAGGCATGAGGTAAGCACACGCGCTGAATTCTGTCATCTTCTTCTTTCAATGAACTACTCCTGACTCGCCAATTTCACCTTTTCAGGATCAAAACCCATCATTATCAAGCCCGTTAGTGATGAATGATCCAGCTGCCGAAACAGGAACTCAAAACCAGGCCTTATCAGAGGAAATCTAGGCAAGGCTTAAAGAAATCTTCGCCTGGCTGCAAAAGGACGCTCAAGACCAAATCAGAGATGTCGATTATTTCGAAGGAATGCTTGAGCCCATCAGCCAAAAGCTCCCTGAGAACATCAAGACTTCGTTGGAGCCCATCTCTGGCCTAGATATTCATTATGTGGCAATAAGGCGAGCCTTGAAAAGTGTATCTTCCCGACCAGCTATTGAGCAAAAGAAAACCAAAGCTGAACAAGCTGCGAAGGGAGCACAAACCCAAACTGAGAGCCACAAGGGAATGTTGGCAAATCTGCAAGTTGCTCGCGAATCGAAAATTGCCAGGAAGGCTGTACTGGAGGCAGAGCTAAAGAAGTTATCAGCTGAAATAGAAGGTGATGACAAGAAAATAGCCGAACTTCCTGGACTGATAGAGAAAACCCAAGAGGAAGCATCATCGGCCATAACTGAAGTGAATCAGTGCGAGGCAGAGCTCACCGTCCTGTCCAACGCTCAGAAAGATTACCAGGAACGGATGAAGAATATCCATCAAACAATATCAAATGCCTCTAACGTAATTGCAAAGTACTTGAACATTTAGTTGTCTTAAGCAATGTGTAATCGAATTAACCGTTCTTGTAACATTTGCCTTCCATAAGTTCGCTTCCCTTTTCTTTGCATGACTTCGATTGCAACTCTGCAATTCAGCCGAACCAGCCAACCGAATACGACTCAGCTTTGAATCCCAAACGACCCGACGACGAGTGGGTCAAGGAAACCTCTCCACCTTCCAAGTTTTTCGGGATACGCACCACGATCTGAGGCCACGATCTTTCTCACCAATCCTATAAATAAAACCATAGATGCCCCTAGCTCTTTACCAAGCCTTTAGTCTTCAAATCTTTGCCAACCTCAAGCCTTCTTTTCCAAACCACCAACGCAGCTCCAAGAACCATGGCGGGCAACAACAACAGGCGTCGCGCCGCCGATAAGGCGGAAGGGAGCCGCGCCAGCGCGCGTCGGAGGCAATGATCGCCAACTTTCTCCATGACTTGTCTTAGATTGTCCTCTGTTTCTGACGATCCTCTCTGTTTCAGGCTCATTCAGTGGAACCCGTCCTCTGCGCCGACCAATCAACCCCTGCCGGATGACTCCTCGGAGTCGGACCGCTACTCCCCCGTGCCCTACGGGGAACTTGACGCCCTCCGCTTCAAGTCGAAGCTCGAGGTGGCCCAGCGCGAGCTGGAAGAGGTCTCCAAGAAGGCTGGCATCGCCGAACTGGAGTGGGAAGATCAGCGCAAGTAGCTGCTGGCAACCATTGACGGTATAGCCCTTAGATTCCCCCTCAATCCAATTCGGCCCTTGATACTGATCACCATTACTTTGTAATTTTGCAGCCCGCGACGCCGAGCTCAACTAGCTGAAAATGCTGGTGGAGCAATTAGCTGACAAGGTGAACGCCCGTGGAGACACGCCGGCGGAGCGCCTTGCCGTGGTGGAAAACCGCGTGGACGGGGTGGCTACTCACGGCATCCGTCTGGGCACCACTTTAGGCTTGGCCGCCATGGCGACACACACCGACGTCGACTACTCCATCCAGCCGCGTGGTTTCCAGGGCGGCACACCAAAAGACATCGACGAAATCGAGGTCATCTTGGAGCGCCTCGACGGCCACGGCGACGCCATTGCCGAACTCACTCATCCCCAGTCTGTGCTAAACAGGCTTTTTGATTAGATTGTACTAGGGATGTTTGATTTTCGGCAATAAATAAAAGATCTCAATCTCCATGCTTGTATTGTGATGATTTCTTCGTGTTTGCAACTGCAAGCTTTATTCTTTTCAAACGCATTCGGGAACTTTGCTTGAGCCGAATACGCGAAGATGGATGCCCCTTGGCGCAAAACCCGCAGAAAATCCTCAATTCGGGAATCCATAAGCACTGTTCAATGAAAACCCTTCATTCGGGAAGAAAACCCTGCCGCTTGGTATTCCAATAACACACGCCAACCAATCATCACTCCCAATGCACCCTCTCAGTCAATAAAATAGCCCCACATCCATCACACACTCATCCATCACCTCACATCTTCTCCCCTGCTCCAGAAGAGAAAACCCCAAGGCCATGGACAAAGGCAAGCAAACCATCAGGGAGGACAACACCCCAAAGAAGCGCATCATTCGAGAGTGAGTTTTCCTTTAACTTGCTTCTTGCTTTCGTGCGTGATTTCATGCTTTACCCCCTCTTTGTTTTCTTCAGCCTTGATCTGCTTCCTGAAGAAATCTTTGGGACCGAAGAAACGCCTGAATACATCTCCTCTGACTCCTCCCTCGAAGCGGAGGACGCCACGCCAGAGCAGAGGACCAACCACCAGTTACGCCGCCGCGTTCAGCATTTGGAGCATGACCTCCGGGACATCACCGCTCGCTGCCAGGCCGAACGCGAACGTCGCATGGCTTTGGAGGCGTTAGTAGGAGGTAAACATCCCCATCTCCACCTTGACTCCATGCTTGCGGCCGGATCTCTGTTTCTAAACAACTGTTCTTCTGCCTCAGATGTTTCCGACAGGTATAGTAACCTGAAAGCGGCTTGGGACAACTTGATGGAGGCAGCAAGCCATGGTCACCCCCAAAGCTTCCAAGTTGCCGTCACGGTGGTCCTGGAACAACTGAAGAGGGAGGAGCTGAAGAAGCAAAGAAAAAAGGACTGAGGCATACTTTCGCTTCTTACGCCAGGCCTTCTGCTTCCCACCCCTTCGTAATCCTGAGCAACCGGGTTGTTAGATATAATCCTGCAAGAAGCATTTGTAATGTAGTTTCGTGCTAAGGGCAATACATCTGAGTATTGGCCATTTCCCCTGCTTAGGATCTTTTTTGTTCTAAAGGCGGCTTCTTTCTTAAACGCCGGCTACTTCTGTGTCAAATGCCTGTAATCCCAATGCTTGTGATCACCGATCAATTTCAATACTAGGATAATATTTCTTCAAATATCTTCCGTTTATTGCAGCAGAAAATTCTTCTCCTAGTAAAGTCTTTAACGTATAAGCGTTACCAGGCACACACTTGACTACCCGAAAGGGTCCTTCCCAGTTTGGGGACCATTTGCCGAATGCACTATATTTGGTTCCAATCGGCAGTAATGCTTTCCATACCAAATCCCCTTCTGCAAATTGCCTAACCTTTACTTTCTTATTGTAATATTTGGCAACTCACAGCTTGTTCTTTTCAATGTTTTCCAAGGCTTTAAGACGAATCATATGCAAGTCTTCCAACTCATCCATCATTAAGCCACTATAATCTCTGGAGCTTAAGTCTTTTTGCAAAACCACTCTACTGGAATCTGACTGTACTTCCCAGGGCAAAACAGCATGGTGCCCATAAACCAATTCATAAGGAGAAGTCTTTGTAGCTCCATGAGGCGCCATTCGGTAAGCCCACAAAGCCCCGTTGAGTACCGAATGCCACCTTTTTGGCTTCTGGTCGATCTTCTTTTGTATAAGCTTGATCATGATCTCATTAGAAGCCTCTGCCTGACCATTAGCTTGGGCATAATAGGGAGAAGAATTAAACAATTTGATCCCCATGCTTTCGGCAAACTCCTTAAACTCCAAGGACACAAACTGGGCTCCTTGATTAGTTGTGATTGTTTGAGGAATTCCAAACCGATAAATGATGTGTTCCTTAACAAACTCAACCATGTTCTCTGATGTTACTTTCTTCAGTGGAATCGCCTCGACCCATTTGGTAAAATAATCCGTTGCCAAAAGCACAAATTTATGCCCCTTGCTCGATGATGGGTTAATTTGGCCAATCAAGTCTATACCCCAGCCCATGAATGGCCATGGCTTGATAATGGGATTTAGTGCTGATGCAGGAACTCTTTGAATATTTCCAAATTTCTGACAGTCTTGACATCCCTTGTAATACTCAAAGCAATCCTCCAACATTGTCGGCCAAAAGCACCCAGCTTGCCTGATAACCCATTTCATACGATAGGCTGATTGGTGTGCTCCACAAATCCCGTCATGCACTTCACTCATCATTTTCTTCTTCTCTTCTGGACCCAGGCATCGCAGCAATACCCCATCCAATGATTTGTAGAATAAACTTCCATCCAGAAGAACAAATTTTATGGCTTTGTACCTGAGCTTCCTAGAGACTTTTCGGGATGGATCTTCCAAATAATCAATGATTTCCTTTCTCCAATCATCCTCTGCAAGATCCATTCCCAGAGCATACACCTCCATGGCAAACGCTTCTTGATTTTCCCTATATCCTGAAGCACTTTGAGCCAACCTATTTGCCTCTTCATTGTGTTCTCTAGGAATATGCTGTAGAATTACTAGCTGAAAACTCTTCAAGATTTCCCTACATTCCTCGTAGTAATTCCTCAAGGCATCACTCTTGCACTCATATTGCCCGTTCAGTTGCTTTATAACTAACTCCGAATCTCCATAAACCTCAACCGAAACAGCCCCGACTTCTTTCAAATATTGAAGCCCTCTAAGTAATGCCTCATATTTAGCTTGATTATTCGTAACAGTGGGCTGAATAGGAATAGCAAATTCAAACATCTCGCCCCTGGGTGAAATTAGTAGAATCCCTACTCCCCCACCTTTTATAGCTTTTGCCGATCCGAACTTCAACTCAAACTCAGACAAGGCCAAGATCCATTTGCCAATCCTGCCATTCAAAATTGGCATAGATAACATATGTTTTATTACATCAAACTTGGAGTATACAATGCATTCGGCATTCAACAAGTAGTGCCGAAATTTTGTACACGAGTAGTACACGCATAGGCAAAGCTTCTCTGCAGCCGAATACCTGGTTTCAGGATCAAGTAATTTTCAGCTAAGGTACGCTACTACCCACTCCTTTCCTTCAAATTCTTGAATAAGGGTCGATCCAATGGTTTGGGTGGGTATCGGCCGCCACGTACAACTTGAAAGGCTTATTCAGCTGCAGAGGCACCAGCACCGGTGGTTCCTTCATATATTGCTTGATTTCGTCAAAAGCCTTCTGTTGTTCGTCACCCCATATGAACTTCTGATCCTTCCTAAGTTTCAACAATGGAGAAAATGGCAAAACCTTCTGCGACAAATTTGAAATGAACCTCCTCACGAAATTGATCTTGCCAAGCAGTGATTGCAACTCCTTGAGACTAGTTGGAGGGACAACTTCATCAATAGCCTTCATGCTCTTCTTGCCAACTTCAATCCCTCCTTCGTGCACCAGGAATCCCAAGAATTCTCCAGCTGATACTCCAAAAGCACATTTGTTTGGATTCATCTTCAAATCATGCTTTCGGGTGCATTCCAAAGTTCTCTTCACGTCCTCCAAATGTGAGTCATGATTCAAAGATTTGATCACGACGTCATCAATGTAAATCTCAACAACATTGCCGATCAACTCATGAAAGATATAATTCATTGCTTGCTGATAGGTTGCACCGGTATTTTTCAACCCAAATGTCATGACTATCCATTCAAACAAGCCTATGTGACCAGGACATCTGAAGGCTGTCTTCGATATATCCTCTATTGCCATGAAAATTTGGTTGTACCCTGCATTACCATCCATGAAGCTGATAACTTTATGTCCAGCAGCAGCATCAATCAACAAATCGGAAACAGGCATTGGGTACCCATCCATAGGAGTAGCTCTGTTTAAATCTCTGAAATCTATACAAACCCTTATCTTCCCATTTTTCTTGTAGACAGGGACGATATTAGAGATCCACTCTGCATACCTGCATGGCCGAATAAAGTTTGCATCAAGTAGCCTTTCAACTTCCTTCTTCACATCGGCCAATACTTTATCCTTGTAAATTTTCCGGGGAGGTTGCTTATAGGGTCTAAAACCAGGCTTGATTGACATCCGATGCTCAACGATGGAGCGATCTAAACCAGGCATCTCCGAATAATCCCAGGCGAAGCAATCTTTATATTCCTTTAACAACTTGATTAACTCCTCCCTGAAATCTGATTCCAAGTTAGCACTGATAAATGTCGGCCTTGGCTTGTCACCGTTTCCAATATCAACTTCCTCCAGTTTGTCAGTCGACATGAATCCTCGTCCCAACTTGCCATTAGTTCCATCAACGGGATTGTCCATTAAAAATTACTGTAAGAGCCGACTGCTTGAATCGGCTGTTGATCACTGCTGACAGGCTCAACAGGACCTTCACCCCAGTCTTTCCCTGAGAAACAATCGATGCCTTGATATTCCCAGAAAGCCGGTTCTACATTTGCAACGCTCACTGAGTCATCTGCCTGGACCACCTCAATATCGTCATCTACCCATTGAATGAGTTGTTGATGCATGGTAGATGGGATGCAACAATTGGCATGAATCCAGTCCCGCCCAAGCAGCAGGCTATAAGCTCCTTTGCCGTCGATGACAAAGAAGGTCGTGAGCAATGTCTTGGACCCAATCATCAAGTCCACGTGCACGCACCCCTTGGTGTCTGAAGGATTCCCAGCGAAATCGTTCAGGATTATGCTCGTCGGCGTCAAATCTCCGGGGCCCATGCCAAGCTTCCTGAAGGTAGTGTACGGCATCACGTTGACCGCAGCCCCGCCATCAACAAACATTTTAGTCAATGGCTTGCCATTGACATATCCCTTCAAGTATAACGGCCTCATGTGTCGATTCTTGGCCGGTTTGTCGAATGTGGCATGTTTGGCTAACACCAGTTGCGCCATCAACCCCCCAAGCTGTTCATCATCGTTGATTTCCAGGGACGTCTCCTCCTGCACAACTTGATTAGCGGGAGCCATAAACTCATTCGGCAAAAAGTATACCATGCACGCTGGAGCCGAATGACCCGATCCCTCAGGCTTGTCCTTTGGGCGCCACACTTGTTTCTTCTGGATCCTCGCCTGCCTCAATTCACGGTTCCTCAAGCGTTGAACCCTCCTTTTTTGACTCTTTCTCAAACCAGGCGGACACCACTGTCCCTCTTGCCAGATGTATTCGTGTTCCTCTTCTTCTTGATCAGCCCATCTCTGATCAGCTTGCCTCTTCCTGGGGTGATCAATGACCTCAATTATTTTTTGACGCCGATCGTCACTAGGATGTATCCTTCCAATTCTTTCATGGACGGATCGGTGACTGACAGTCTCCTGCCTATATTCAAAGTACTTGTTACTGCATTCAGGGCAGTTTCTCAATGTAGGAAGTTTTAAGCCCTCATTCCAGCAGTGTCTGAAGAATGCGCACCCCCAATGTGCACGCTCTTGTTCCCGCGTATACTGGTCCAGTTCTTTCTTGCGCGCTTCTTCCTCAGACCTGCGCCTCTCCTCCTTGTGTCTCCGCTTCTGGTAGCATTCTTTCTCTAGCTGACGCTGCCACTTGTTGAGGAGGATGCGCGTGGTGACCCTGGGTTTGGCCCTGGATGACTCCCCAACTTCAATATGGCTTTTAAGGACACGAGGGGCTTCTCCGTGGACCTGTTCCAGTGTAACTTGTCGTGCTGGATCGACTGCTCCATCTTGTCTTGCTCTAGCTGATGTCAGGACCTTGACCTTTCCCTTCTCCTCAGCAGTCACCATGTTAACAGAAAAGCTTATCATATTCTGGGGAAAAGGATGGCCATCCAGTTTCATCTTGTTGTCAAACTTCAGGTGCCCCTCCTGGATAGCCTTCTGGATCCTCATCCTGAAGACCCTGCAGTCATTTATGGAGTGAGAATTCCTGTCATGGAAGCCACAATAACGTTTTTCTTTAACCCCATCGGGCCGAAGCATAGAGTGCCCTTCAGGCAACTTGATTCGGCCTTCTTTTACCAAGAAGTCAAAAAGCTTATCGACTTTGGTGACGTCGAAGTCGTATGTGCCCTTGGTCTGCTTGATCCAACGCTGGCTCATGGTCAACGGTTCCTTTCCCCACATGATCTCAGCGGCAGCTACTTCCTGATCATCGTCAGAATCTTCCATTTGGTCGGCCTTCTCCAGGAACTGATTATAGATGTCAGCTATGTCGTGTTGCTTGTTGAACCTGGTGTCCTTCTTAAACCCATAGGCTTGGTTGCTCATCAATGACAGCTTTTGAGACAACTGGCCTAGATTATCAAACTCCATACCAAACAACTTTTCTCGTACGGCCGGCAGCATTCCTGCAACGGCCATATCAGCCAACTGATCATCTGGTAGATTCAACGAGAAACACATGCCTTTGACCTCCCTGAATCTCCTGAGGAATTCCAAAGGCGTCTCATTGTGCCTCTGCTTCAAAGTGGTGAGGTCGATGAGCTTCTTTTCTGTGCTACCGCTGAAGTAATGGGCATGGAATTTTCGCTCTAGCTCCCTCCATGTGCCAACTGACTGGGGAGGCAAGGAAGTGAACCACTAGAACGCGGGGCCCGTTAATGACATGGGAAAGTACCTAACCCTGAACGCCTCATCAGCTGAGGCCTCTCCAAGCTGCATCAGATAACGAGCAATGTGCTCCACTGTGCTCGTGTCATCCTGCCCAGAAAACTTCGTAAACTCTGTGGGAGGCTTCACCCTTGGCGGCAGGATCACTCTGTAATACCACTCCGAGAAGGGAGGCGTGTAGGCTGGTCCTTGCATTTTAGGCTTGAGGCCGAATTGATTTTGCATCAGATCGGTCATCTTCTGAACCAGAATATCGTCCTCCTGCACTCCTGCAGCTGCACCGTACCCCGGATTCGGGAGAGCGTCAATGGCGCCATAGTCCATAACTTCGCGGTAACCTCCACCGTACAAGTTCCTCTGCAACCTGTTGCTAGCTGGGGCAATCTTGTAGGTGGAAGTGAGCGGAACTCCAGACGAACCGAATGCCATCTCCCCATACGTAGGCTGATATGGATTTGACTGCTGAATCGGTTGACCTGCATTGCCTTGCGGGGGTGGCTGGACTGGCTGTCCTCCTGCAGCTCGCAAAGGAGGTTGAGTTGGCTGACTTCCAGCGCTTTGCGGAGGGGGCTGGATGGGCTGGCTCCCAACACTCTGTGGAGGAGGCTGGGATCGGCCGGCTTCGTAATGGTGGCTGAGCTCCTGGTCGAGCAGAGCTGGACTCTCCAATCTCCGCACAGTACCCCTGAGGGGATACCCGACTGAACACTTGCTCCATGCCCAGGCCAAACACACCCACCATCATCTGCTTGAACATGTTCAGGAAAGCCTTATGATGCCTACCCAACACGTCATCCGCAGCGTCCCGAAATGCTTGTAGGCACTCTTCCTTCTCTTGAAGAGTTGTGGCGTCAGTTTCTCCTGACAGTAGAACCCTGGGCATTTTGTTTTTGAGGTACGGAATGCCACTTCTGTTCTTTTTGAACGACAGCAAACACTTTTGCTGGAATTGATCTGTAACATCTTTCAGCTGTTGTAGTTGCTCCGGAGAAAGGTCCTCAATGGCGACGTCCAGGATGTCACCGATTTCAGGCATCTTAATTTTCAACTGAAGGGTCCCACCGGGCGTGCCAAAAAGTGCGTTGACACAAAATCAGCACCCTGCGTCACGCACACAGCAAGCCGAACGAGCTAGCTTCACACGCGAACAGATTCCAAGACGTGCCAGTCAATTTTTCCTGAAAATTAACAAAAGACAAAGTAGTTAAATTCCAAAGCTTGGAACTTGCCGGGTGGTACCAGACAGTTCCATATTTTCGGCTGAAAGTCATGTGAGATGACATATAGCTACAAGAAGCTATCTGCCAGCAAACTAGAAACCATTCGGGAGCTTCAAAGTGTAAAACAGGATATAGCCGAACGGGTGACGTAAGCATGACGATAGATCGATCTCTATTTGAACAAAACCGCACATGCGCAAAATCATGACCGATCCTCGAGGATAGATAACAATAAACAATAAATAAAGTAAAAGCATGATCGTAAATGTGTAATAAACAAGCATGCATAGGTCCAAAGCACTAGTCTACCGCATGTCTAGGTACCTCAAAACCCGTCAAGCATGAAGCCAAACAAGTTTATCCACCGCATGATATGACTTGTTTGAGAATCACGCCACCATCCATAAATAGATCTATCCACCGCATGATATAACCTAAATATGGAAAGCTAAAAGCACACATTACTTAAGACACAACTTACAAACACGTTTTACTCGTGAAAGCATAACCGAATACAGCTGAACAGCCGAATCGGGGTCCGTGAAGAAGGAACAAACATTACCAAAAAGGATAAATCTATCAGATTGAATCGAAATATAATCCACCGGATGATTAGCTCTAAAACAACCCAAAACCTGCATCTACCGTGTGATACCCGGTTCTTTCAAGATTTATACAAGATTTGACAAGGTTGAACCCGCAACACGAAACAACCTAGATCGATTCGGTTTCGGCTACTAGGGAACATGTGATCCACGTACTATGTTAAGCCAAGTATACGAACTTGAATCGCATAAGGATCATCAAAAGAGATAAAGCTGATTCAAACCAATCTAGATTGGGCAAAGAGGTGTTACATGAATTTAAACATAAAGTAAAACTCAAAGCAACACGGGGTAACTTAATGAATCTATTGAATTTTGCCAAAATCCAATAGAGCCGATAACTAGCTCCAAGCTAGATCTTAGCCCACCGCATGGCTCGTGATCTAACAAGAAACCCTCTTGAACCAAGCTTAAATCTACCGCATGATACTAAGCATGGTACAAGACTACTTGCATCACGATCTAAATCCACCGCATGATACTAGACATGATACAAGGTTGCCGGTACTTACGGAGGTCGACGGATCGATGAACCCTCTCGAAGAACTCGACGACACGACCAAAGGACTCAAGAGTTTGGCGTAAAGCCGGTTTGTATTGAGAATGTTTCGATTCCAATTACATACATCCAGGGTCTATATTTATACCCTGTCATGGCATGACCCCGGATGGACCACGAGCACAATATTTGATACCTAATTTATCTCTAAGTGCGATTGCTTATCCATCCATTCGTCCCTTCCGCTCGGGCCACGTCATCACACAATCCCGCAAAATCAGCGCAAACAGTCCCCCTACCGAACATAAGCAAACTGCCGACCGCGAGCTCCTTTGCCGAATCTTTCTGAAGAAATCTTCCTTCTTCCGGACGGATTTTTTCACCAAGCCGGGCCCACAAATCAGACTCCTTCCTGTACCAAATTTTGGTGTTAACAACCTGTCCAGGCGCAGCGACTTCGATGCTGCTCCGAGGCAAGGGCCTCATCTTCCTGTCGGTCATGGCCAACCTCCCCGCGGAGAAGGAGCTCCTCCTGGCGGCTCTGTAGCCGCCGATGGGCACGGACTCTGCGAGCGCCGCGGCGGCGGCGGCTCCCCTGACCCAGCGGGCCGCGCCCGCGTCATCTACGAATAGCGAGAGGAGGAGGGAGCAGGGCCGGAGCGGCATGGCCCGCGGCGAGGCCCTCGCCCGCCTCCGACCACACCGGCATGGACGCGACACCGGCTCCTTGCTGTCGCTGACCATGGGGGAGCCTCCTCCCTTGCGGCATCTGCAGCCGCAGGGACAAAGAGTCATCCTCCTCTCCTCACTCTCCGCCTGGTGGCCGCTCCCCCCTCGCCTCCCTCCGCTCGGCGGCCTCCCTCCGCTCGGCGGCTCGTGCAACGACGGTGCCCACGACCGCGAGCGCGATGCGGGGTCAACAGGGAATTGGGGATGGCCGAATGGATAAGGCCAAGCAGGGTGCGGTGGATATAATAAGGGAAAAAGGGAAGGAAGAAATAAAAGGAAAAAGGAGAAGGAAAAATAAAAGGAAAAGGAAATAGGAGGAAAAAGGGCAATAAAAATAAAATGGAGGGGTAATATGGACTTTTCATCCTCTCATCCACATTTCACAGTCAAGAATTCGCTCTACCAGCATAGCCATAGCCGGAGTTGCCACAGCCACAGCTGGAGCCCTGCCAAACACACCCTAAAAAAATTGGATTTACACGGGGGTGGACGGGTGGTGGCTAGCACTCTAGCAGCCTAGGCCTAGCAGGTTTAGCTGACAGATGGGCCCGACCTGGTGTCCTGTTGTGTCCAGAGATTCAGGAATGTTTTGTGGGCTGGGCTTATAAAGGCCAGCCGAGTCTCAAGAATGGGGAAAGCCTGGCCGAGGTTGAAGGTGGGGTGTAAAACTACGCCAATTGCCTTATCTATAAAAAATCCAATTCATCCTCAAAAAATATTTTAAAAATCCAATTGCCTGAAATCCCCACAATGAAATATCCAAACCCCTGCTAGCCCAGCCGCCGACGATCCATGGCGATGGCAGCCCGTTCGATGGCTCAAAATGGGACCGAAGAGAGATAAAGCATAGGCAGCCCGTGCTCGTCCACCATGGGAGGCAGCCGAAGCTCACTGGAGCTTAGCTGTGGGGCGATTCTGGCAACCGTTTTCAAATCAGATAGCATGGGGAGGGAGAGGAGTAGATGGGGAAACTCGATCTAGGCTCACCTCGGGCAAGGGCAGCTTGGAAAGGGATATCAACAAGGGCAACCTTCCTCTGCACAAGAACAAAGGGGATGTGGTAGGTGACCTTGGGGGCTGACGCAGGGGAAGACTTGCGGTGGAGACGGCAATGTGGAGCGCAAGCGGCAGGGTCGGGACATGAGCTGAGGTTGAGGATGCGGCGCAGAGGAGCGCCGGTGGCCAGCCGGCTGGGAGCTCCCCGCGTGATTGGCGAGCTCAGCTCTGAGTTGCGGCCTGGTGCGAACGGATAAGGCCACAAGGGCTTGCGGTGGAGATACGAAGGGAAAGATGGAAATAAAGGGGGAAAAGGAAAAGTAAAAAAAGAAAAGAAAACATAGGTGGAAAAAAATAAGGAAAAACAAAAAAAGTGAAGGGCAGGGTATTTCACCCTCTTATCCATGTGACACAGGTATACTATGAAAACATAGTATCTTACTATTCATACCATTACTATCATTATTCTTATTGTTAATTATTATGAATTTCGAAATTTAAAATATGTAAGTCATTGAAAATAGTGAATTATTCTTTTGCGGAAAGGTAACATGCTTATCACTGTAGCACAATACCTAACCTATCCACTAAACATATGATTACTTTCATTGTTCTTATTATTAATTATGAATTTTGAAAATTACAATATGTATAAGTGCATGGGAAGATACAATCATTTAGTGTCCAATGCCCGTGGCAAGGCACGGGTTTTATTTTATTTATGAATCCGGTGTGTGTTATCCGTGAGAAAAGAAATGGTAACGCAAGTTTTCCTTTCTCAAGAAGGCCGAACCTGAAAACATGGGAACGTAAAGATTCAGGTTTAGCCCAAATTATAGCAGACCCAACACGGCCTTTGGTCCTATCAAATGCCGGCCTTTTTCAAAGCCATTCGATATTACGGCCCTATTGCTTAACACCTTAATGGGCCCTCTAGCAACTGCAATGTCCTTTTTCGTTTCAGCATAGATATCTTCTCGATGCTTTAGTATTCTGACTGATCTTGGCCAGACATGTTTGGATGGTATAGGTTAGTGTTAGTGGTAGTGATAGTTTTTAACACCTCCAAATTAACACATAAAAAACTAACATCTTGAATGTTTGGATGGAGGTGTTAGTTTGCATTTAAAGTAATTTTTCCAATCATTTGAAAAAGGAGAGGGAGAGAGAAAAGGGGTGGGGTCCACCAAACTAACACCAATTACCACCTCTTGGAGGTGTTAGTTTTTTGGGGTGTTAGTTCCAACTAACACCAAACTAACACATGTGTTTGGATGAAAAGTGTTAGTTTTGGTGTTAGTTTGCTTCAAACTAACACTAACACCCCCATCCAAACATGCCCCTTGTCCTTTCTTGTTGTGTTTTTGTTCCTGGACGAGTTAGGCGAGATTATTAAAAAAACGGAAGGATTGGTTCAAGAAGGCTACAACAACACTGTGAATCTGAACTCCACAAATTTGACTCCGAAACAGTGTTTGTATTCACAAATTCGATCTGGTGGCGGCGGCACGTGTTTCAAGTGTTTCGAATTCCTTCAACGGTCCTTCCTCATCACTCATAAATATAGGGCATGTTTGGGAGGGCTCCGGCTCCACCAAACCAACTCTGGAGCAGCAACGCCACCAATTTGCAGCTCCACCGTGGAGCTGGACTCTCCCTTTGGAGCTGAGGAGATGTGTTTGGCTGAGACAACAATTACAGCTCCGAAAATGAAGATTTGAATAGATTATCCTCTTTTGCCCTCAATTTTTTTTGCTTGCATGCGGTTGTGTACCTGATGTGTTGTGCATGTGTGTGCATGCGTGTCCTGTGTGTGCACGTGTGTGTACGTGTGGCTGCTGTGTGCATGAGTGGTGTGTGCGTGTCCTGTGTGTGCATGTGTGGTGTGTGCGTGCTGTGTGCGTGGTGTGTCTGGGTGCTGTGTGCATGCGTGTGTACGGATGCGTGATGTGTGTTGTGTGCTGTGCAAATGACATAAAACAAATAATTAGACCACATGACATAGATAAACAACTTGTCCACATGACATAGATAGATAACTTGTCCACATGACATAAATAGACGACACCGACATGACAAAAACAAAGGTTTACATGACATACATAAAAAGACACCAGACTGATAAAAGGACACTAGATTGATCACTTTCCAAACATCATGTCAAACTTCCTCTTTAGCCAATTCAACCTATCCTCATTGGTGGGTGTAGTCGTAAACATCTGCCTATGTTCTTTTTTCACAAACAACTCAGTAGCCACAAAGTGCTCATCACTCCCAAGATCAGCCCCACATGCAATGACATGACCCATGACTTCCTCAATACTAATCCCTCCATACCTAGCTGCAACAAAAGCCTGAGCACTCTCTGTTATCTTTGTCATATTCTGTTGTATAACTATTCCAGTGCTACTCTTAGTCTTCTTGTTAGGTTTATCTAAAATAATATGAGGCTTCCTCTTAAGTTTGTTGCTAGGTGTAAGAGAGACTTCCAAATTCTCTTCACCAATATCATCACCATTATCTTCACCATTCCCCTCACCATTCTCTTCACCTTCATTCTCCAAGTCAAAATCATCCTGAACACTATTAGGTGGAATTATTGGGTTGGATGATATAGGATTCCAATGATCGGTCTCTTCATTCATGATGTTCCCAAACATCACCTTCAAATATTCTTCACTTTGAAGAGGTTTATTCTTAAATTTTCCAACACTAGGTATCTCCTACATAATTAAGTTACAGTAAGCAAGTGTATAATTACCAAAAAACTATAAATGAAAGCAAATGTTAGGTGCTCACAGATTTGATTTTTTTCCACCACTCGGCATCCATGTTGATACTTCCTGTGCTCCAACTCTAACAATTCCAGTTTGTTTCCTCATCAATTTTCTCCAAACAGACAAATCATTCTTCAACTTATCCCATTTGTTCTTAAGCTGACTTCTTTTTAACATGATACCGGTACACTGGAAAAACCCTTTGATCACCTCATCATACCCCACATTATTCAAGTGTGTGTTTGGTCTATTTCCTTTCCTTTTTTGATCAGCAAACAGTTGGCAAACTAGGGTGGTATTGTCATCAGTCCAATCAATATAATCTACTCCCTATACATGATTTATGACACTCCAATTTAATATCTACAAATTTAAAAACCTATGAACAATGCAAAGACATCAAATTATACCTCATCATCTCTGACCCTTTTGCTTGATGCAACACGTCTTCTTCTCTGAGCACCGGAGGTAGCTGATGCTTGAGACGCCAAAAACGCATCGCCGATGGACGGATCCGTTTCAAAACGCCCGATCATGCCGCTGCCTAGGCCGTCTCCTTCGTTGCCCAGACCGGCAGGGCCGCTGGAGAGGCTAGTCGTGCCACTGCCATGGCCGGCCGCGCCACTGGCCTGGGCGGGTGCGCTCCTGCCATGGCCGGCCGGACCCCTCCCACGGCCGCCGGTCCCTCCGGTGGCCGGGGTGGCCACGCCCCCGGCCCGGCTAGAGGAGCCCCCCGGCTAGGGCGGTCGAGCCCCCCGCCAAGGCCGCCGGCCCCTCGGCCGCCGGGGCCGGTTGCGCTCCTCGCCCAAGCCGCCGGGTCGAGCCCCCGGCCGTGCCTAGGGCGGCGGCTCCCCCGCCAATTCCGGCGGCCACGCCTAGCGCAGCACTGGATGTGCCCGTGGCCAAGCCGTCCGCTGCGCCCGTGGCTAGTCTGTCGGCCTCGTCGTCGCCAAGGTCGCCGGTCGCGCCAAATCCTTGCAAAAACGGAGCGAATGAGTCCTCCCAGACAGCGCCATGAGCCCCGTTTTCCTCCTCGTCTCCGGCGGCCGCCGCGCATTGCCATCCGAGGCGGCTAGGGTTAGAGGAGGAGGACGGGGAAGGCCAACTCGACACCCGGAATTGAGAGGAGGAGGCGGAGGGGGCGGAGGACGACTCATCTTCATCGTCTCCGGCGGTCTTGCCGGCCGGCCGGTGGAGGGAAGGGCGGTGCCGTCGCCCTTGTTGACGCGAGGAGGGAGGCAACAGGTCGCGTGGGGAGAGAAAAAAGGAACGAACCGGTATGTTGTGTAATGGGTGGAAAAGGTGGGTAATTTCCACCCAACTCCACGAGTGAGTACTGTCAGTGTTTTAGACCGGCAACCTACTAAGGGGAGTACCCGAAGTAGATGAATGTGACTCGCCGAGATTGATAACTCGAAAGAAGAGAAACGTGGCACACAATTTAGACAGGTTTAGGCCGCGAGGTGCGTAATACCCTACATCCTGCATGCCGCGTAGCTCTGGATTGATAGGGTACGATTACAGGATGTGTAATAGTACGCCGTGAGATGAGTTAGATGCTAGAGAAAGGTCCCTGCCTCGCCTTATATAGTCCGGGAGGCAGGGTTACAAGTTGGAGTAGGGAGAGAGTACTAGTCGAGTACGTCTAGGAGTCCTCCATACAGTGCGGGACATGTATAGCTCCCTAACCGAGTACTACTCCTCTGTAGTCCTTGTGCTCCACGCCATCAGGTGCCGTGTAGCGCAAGCCGGGTAGTCCCAGGGGCCCACCGAGTAGTCGGTCCTGGTACCCACCGAGGTAGTGGGCCCAGGGAGGTCCATACGACAAGCCCCCGAGTACTTTGTAGTTGAGAAGGATAGCTTCAAGTAGTCTTGACGGCCTTAACGAGTAGTCCTCAAGCGTCCCCGAGTACTACAAGTCAAAAGTCCTCAAGAGTAGTCGAAGCATCCCGAGGCTGGAATGTACTTCAGCTGATATCTGAGCAATCTTGAAGTCTTCTCGAGTAGTCCCAGCGTCTTCGAGTGCTGCCCTCGAAGGTCTTCAAAAATGTCCGTGTTGTCTTGAAGCCGGAGCTGATATGGAAGTGCGATTGCAAAATCGCACTCCATATGGAGTAGCCCCCGAGCCTTAGGTTGAGTCGTAGGCTCAGGCTGAGGGTCCATCTGAAGTCTTGGCAAGAATATCCCAAAAAATCCGGAGAGAAAAAACTGAAGGACACGTGGCACGGAGCCCCCGAGCCTTGAGTTGAGTACTTCCTCTCGAATTGAAGGGTCATCTTTGTAGAATGTGTCCTGAGATGCTCCTGAGTCTTATCGCTTCCCAGGTAGTCGAGTAGAAGTAGCCGAGCCCCCGAGGTGAGGCGCGTCGACTAGTAGAATGCGAAGAGTCACGCGCGGCCGCTGAGTCAGCCGAGCGCAGACTTATCTATCTGGCTGTTGGAGGGCCGTTTTGACTTATAAATAGAAGCCAAAACCCTTAGGGTTTTTCACCCATCGCTGCTGTAGCCATTTCAAATAGATCTAGGCCAGAGTCTCCTCCAGCACACACCGCCGCCGCTGTAGATCTCAGCGCGCCGCCGCCCAGAGCTGCCAGAGTAGCCCCCGTGCGAATGCGCGTGAAGACGCTGTGTACTTGGAGAATGAAGCCTTCGCCGTCCAAGTCTGCAAAGACCGCCGAGAAGAAGAGGGGTCGTGACGAGGCTGCTGGGGCTGCAGGGGAGCAGCACCGCCGATGTCTCCACCACGGCCAGATCCAAGCCGTGAGTGGAAGAAATCGAAGACGAAGACCGAGGATCTGCTGGCCCTCCTCAACAGCGGATTCATCCGGGAGAAGGAGGTGGACATGTGGAGAGCCACCGCCGGAGATCCGTACCCAATGGAGAAAGCCGAAGACAAGATCCCGATGTTCACGCGCTTCGCGGAGCGCAGACTCGCGCTTTTGGCGAGCGACTTCTTCAAGGGCCTTCTGGGGTACTACGGCGTCGAGTACCTCAACCTCAACCCTAACGGTATTTTCCATACTGCAGTCTTCGTTCACTTCTGTGAAGCGTTCTTGGGGATCAAGCCCCATTGGATTTTGTTCCGGAAATTCTTCCGGGTGAAGCCGCAACCAAGCGCCAGCAACCCGCGGGTAGTCGGAGGAGCGGGGATCCAGATGCGGGAGGACGCTGCCGAGAAGTACCTCTCGTACAAGCTCATCGACTCCAATCAAGATTGGAAGGCGAAGTGGTTCTACGTCACGGACCACCACACTGGGTTGCCGAAGCCGAGCGGGAAGCAGCCCAGACACCGCGCCTGGTGGAACACGGAGCCCACGATGCAGGAGGGGATCCAGCTCCCCGAACTGTTGGCGCACATCAAGCTATTGAGAGAAGCCGGATTGAGGGCCGAGCATGTGGCCTTCAGCTTCATGAAGTGCAGGGTGCAGCCACTGATGGCTCGCGACACCTTGGGCATCGAGTACACCGGCGACGACGACACGTCGCGGATGCCAGGAGATGAAGTCGTCGACGACGACATCATTGATAGGCTGACGCGCATCTTCAAAAACATGCCACCGTACACGGCGTGCCCTGTCCCGGAGTTCTCCGCCACCCGCCCGCCAAAGGAGGTAAGTAGCCGTAGCCTTAGTCGAGTACTCATCCATGAGTATTCGTGCTGATGTCTTGTGTCTTGCAAGACGTCTTGAAGAAGTTCACCTCGGAGCCGCAACCGCCCCCTCAGGAAGGCGAAATCCCAGAGGAGGGAAAGACCAAGGGGAAGGAGCGGCGGGAGGTCGGCGAAGGAGATGACACCGTCCTCGTGGAGGACACGTCCGACGACGACGACGACGAGGAGACGCTGCAGGACCGCTTCCAGCTGCGGTCGAGGTTTAGCCGTCCTGGCCTACCTCATGTGCCCCTCGTGCAAGATCCGCCGGCTAGCCTGGAGGCTAGTCTGGCTGCGCCGCCACGGAAGCCGCGCAACCCCGCCCGCAAGCGGGTGGCGAAGAAGATGAAGGTCTCTGAGACCACGCCCCAAGAGGTAAGACTTCTTTGAGTAGTGTAGTCGAGTACTAGTCTCTCGAGTTCACTTGTTGACGACTGATCTTCCTTGCTTGCAGGAGGTGCCGCCTACGGAGCCCGTTGATGAGGGCGACGAGGGCGTGTGGGACACAGTGGGAGAACCCGCTGGGAGTCGTAGCCCAGCTCCCACTGTTGAAGAGCTTCTGGCGCAATTGGAGCGCCAGCCCCTGCTCGTCAAGAGAGCAGGGAGTTCGCAGCCGCCGCCGTTGAAGAGGTGGTGGCCGCAGGAGCACACGAGAGCGCTGCACCGGCTGCTGTCGCCGCGGAGGAGGCGGCGGTCGCAGAGGCGCAAGGAGAGGCGCCCGCCGAGACTGGACTGGTAGACATTTCCAGCATCCTCGGCGCCCCGACCGTGACAATAGTCCGGTCAAGCTTGTAAGTGCTGCCTTTTCCCGAGTAGTACTTGGTGTAGTAGTCGAGCTTGATTGACAACCAATTTCGTGTACTTCTGCAAGAAATCAACAGATCTGTCCTGGGAGGGAGATGAACCCTCTACAGTGGTGGCGGAGGAAGAAGCCGCGCCGCCCACTGAGGAGTCCGCTCCCGCCTCTCAGGCAGTGCCCGAAGCGCCGGCTACTGAGGCGACGTTGCCTGAGGCCAGCATGGTCGAAGGTAGGTACTCTGCTGAAGCTGTAGTGCTCCTCGAAGAGTAGTCGTAGTCACTGATACACTTGTCTTCTCTTTGACAGGTGCCGAGGCCGAAGGGAGAGACATCCCAGCGGCGGTGCCAATGCAGAAGTTGACACCAGAGGTGCTGGAGGCTGCCGGTGGAGCCCCCGAGCAGATGGAGGTAGCCGCCGAGGAGGCCGCCACGGCGACCGGAGGGGAGGAAGTCACCACGTCGCCAGAGCCTGCTCTGGAGGTGGCTATCCGCTCCCCGGAGATACAAGACGAAGAGCCCATCCGCTCTGCTCCGATGACCGAAGCCGCCACAAGTAGTCGTGGTGGGGTGGAGCTGCTGGCCGACAACTTGGTGGACCCGGCGACGGTGGCCAGGCACCTGGAGGCGGTCCGCCAGGCTGAACAATGGGTGAAGGTGAGTAGTTTGAACTCCTGAGTAGCCAATCCTCTGTGTTGAGTACTCATTTTGACATGTGTTGTCTGTGTAGGACGTCGTGGAGAGGTCCCGGGAGAAGTCTAGCATGCTGCAAGGCTTCGGCGACACGGTGCTCCGGGCTGAGGCGCTTGAAGATCAACTCTTGAAGTCGCGGAAGCACGCGACTGCCATGCAGTCCAAGCTCGACGCCACCTTTGCCAAATATCACAATGATATCCAGGATATGCAGGCAAAGAGCGACGACTTGGTGCAGAAGAACAAGACACTCCGCAACAAGAACAAAGGTACGCCGCTTGACTTGTTGGGTAGTCGTTGGAGGTTGAGAGGTAGTCTGATCCGCTGTGCCTTGTTGTTTCTGCAGAGCTTCAGACCCGAGTGGAGCAATTGAGGACTTCAGAGACAGACATGAAGAACCTCTTCTACCGGGAGCAGTAGGCCCGCCAGGTACTCGAGCTTGACTATAAGGAGCTTGCCTTCGAGTGCGACAAGCACATGGAGCTTCGAATTGCTTCTGACCGTGACCTCGTCAACTGCTACAAATCGTTGTAGAAGCTGAACGAGGATTGTGAAGCGTTGCGGGCCCAGCTGAAGGAACTTGAAGAAGCCGCGCTCCCGATTGCAAGACTCTTGGTGCCTCATCCTGGCGGCCCCAAGATAGCACCGCTCGTGGATCGCCTCAAGGAAGCCCCCAGCCGGCTGGCGACGTATGTGAAGCATCTCGCGAAGTCGATCCCGACGCAGGTGCTCGCCTTCATGAAGTCTTACTTCCCGAAGGCGCCAGTAGATGTAGTCGCTAGCGGGGTAGCCGCCAACTGTACAGATGAGCAGTATGCGGAGCTGCTGGAGCAGATGACGCCCATTGGAGAGCAAGTCGCCGAAAAGCTTAACCTCCAGTTGTCCTGTAGTAGTTAGCTCATAGCAGTATATGTACAAGAACATCTGTAATGTAATTTGTTCAAGTATGAATGAAGAAAGGTTCCATCAATGAGTACTCGTAGTCACGATCTTAGAGTGCGGAGTCCCATCGTGGGGTTGACGCGAGTAGTCGTACTCGGCGGTAGTCCCGTTGAGGGAAGTAGACAGTAAAGAAGTTGATGAACGATCAAACTTTATTACTGAAGAAGTACACCTGGATGGCCAGGGCCGTAGTTTACAGAGTAGTCGCCTGGACCCGGAGGCCGCTTACAGCTAAGTGGTGCTAGGGCGAGTAGCCGCTTACAGTAGTAGATCCGTAGGTAGTTGTGTAGGCTGGATCTTGGAGTACATGGTCTCTCAGTAGACCGCTGCTAGAGTCCTTTGTCGCTCATCACAGCCCAGGATCCGTAGGTAGCCGCGCGGGCTGGATCCTGGAGAGGGGTAGTCCGGAGACTAGTGCTTGGACCCGGAGGCTGCTTACGGCGAGGGGGTCTTGATGTGGTCGTGTAGACTTGAGCCCCGGAGTAGTCGTGTAGACTAGGCGTAGAACCGACAGAGCTGGTCGACGTTCCACGAGTTGTTGACGTCATCGCCTTCAAGTGTCTGGAGGCGGTAGGAGCCCGGCCCGGTCACCTTTGCAATTGTGAAGGGACCTTCCCAGGGGGAGTTGAGCTTGTGTAGTCCTTCTGTGTTCTAAATACGACGGAGGACGAGATCACCGACGTTGAAGGAGCGTTCCTTGACGTTGAGATCATGGTAGCGTCGGATACCCTCCAGGTACCTTGCTGATTGGACGAGGGCAGCGCAGCGAGCTTCTTCGAGGCTGTCGATGTCAACTCGTCTGCTGTCTTCAGAGACGCCTTCGTCGTAGTGCTCCACTGCTGGTGAGTTCCATATGACATCAACAGGGAGGATTGCTTCGGAGCCGTAGACCAGTAAGTAAGGGGATTGCCCCGTTGGCTTGGAGGGCTGAGTACGTAGCCCCCAGAGTGCGTTGGGTAGTTCTTTGATCCACTTGCCGCCTTTAGCATTAGCTGCGTCCTGTAGCCGCTTCTTGAGAGCGTCGAGCACCATCCCATTGGCGCGCTCGACTTGTCCGTTGGCCCGAGGGTAGGCAACTAAGAAGTATCGGACGTCGATCCCGCTGTTCTCGCAGTACTCCCAGAACTGGTGGTTGTTGAAGTTGGAGCCCAGGTCTGTGATGATGCGGTGGGGTAGTCCGTAGCGATGTACGAGTTCATCCAGGAAGTCGAGTACTCTGTCAGCCTTGGGGCATGTGACCGGCTTGACCTTGATCCACTTGGTGAACTTGTCGATGGCCACCAATACTCTGTTGAAACCACCTGGCGCAGTTGGTAGTGGCCCAATCATGTCGAGCCCCCAGCACGCGAAGGGCCAGGTTGGCGGTATGGTGACTAGCTTGTAGGCTGGGACATGTTGCTGCTTGGCGAAGTATTGACATCATTGGCACCTTCTGACGAGTTCTTCGGCGTCGCCCAGGGCTGTGGGCCAGTAGAAAGCTCGCCGGAAGGCCTCGCTGACCAGCGTGCGGGAAGACGCGTGGTTGCCACAGACGCCCTTGTGAATCTCCTCCAAGATGTCCTTGCCTTCTTGCCGAGGGACGCACTTCATGAGTACTCCAGAAGATGCGCCCCGCTTGTAAAGCTTGTCTCCGACGAGGACATAGGACTTGGCGCGGTGGATGAGCTGCTCGACCAAGTTCTTGTCCGAGGGAACCTTCTGCTCGCTGAGGTAGTCGATGAAGGGTTGCCTCCAGTCCACGTCGATCATCATGACCTCCTGACCAGCCGATGGATGCGCTGGGGCAGTGGTCGGTGGTGCCGGCTCCGGGATGGATGGTGCGTGAAGCTTGTGAACGAATACGCCCGCTGGTACTTGAGCGCGGGTATATCCAAGCTTCGACAGGACGTCCGCTGCAACGTTGTTGTCGCGGACGATGTGGTGGAACTCGAGACCGTAGAACTTATTCTCGAGCTTGCGGACTTCTATGCAATAGGCGTCCATGTTCTGCTTGTTGCGGTCCCAAGACTTGTTGACTTGGTTGATGACCACTGCGGAGTCGCCTTAGATTAGTAGCCGCTTGATGCCCAGAGAAGCCGCGAGGCGGAGCCCATGTAGGAGGGCTTCATACTCGGCTTCGTTGTTTGAGACCTTCCAGGAGATCTGCAAGACGTACTTGAGTTGTTCGCCCGTTGGAGAGATCAAGAGTACCTGTGCACCTGCGCCCTCGAGGTTGAGTGAGCCGTCGAAGTACATCACCCAATGCTCTAGTCGCACGGTTGGTGTAGGTAGTTGGTTCTCCCGCCACTCTGCCATGAAGTCGGCTAGCGCCTGCGACTTGATGGCTGTGCGTGGCTTGAAGTCGATGGTGAGGGCGCCGAGCTCGATTGCCCACTTGGAGATTCTTCCAGTAGCATCTTGGTTCTGCAGGATGTCGTCGAGCGGGTAGTCGGTGACGACGGAGATCGAGTACTCCTGGAAGTAGTGTCGTAGCTTCCGCGAGGTGATGAGTACCGCGTACAGGAGCTTCTGCACAGGCTGATAGCGTGCATTGGACTCTGACAGGACCTCGCTGACGAAGTAGACTGGGCGCTGGACTGGGTAGGCGTGGCCGTCTTCCTGCCTCTCGACGATGATGGCAGTACTGACCACGTGAGTAGTCGCAGCGAGGTAGAGCAGTAGCTGCTCGCCTTTGCGAGGAGCTGTGAGGACCGGTGGCTTCGATAGGAAGTCCTTGAGCTGGGCAAGGGCTTGATCCGCCTCCGGAGTCCACACGAACTTCTCTTGGTGCTTGAGTAGTTTGAAGAAAGGGAGTCCCCGTTCTCCAAGCTTCGAGATGAATCTGTTCAGGGCCACCATGCACCCAGTCAGCTTCTGGACGTCTTTGATGCACGTGGGAGCTTTCATGCTGGTGATGGTGGAGATCTTCTCGGGGTTGCCTTCGATGCCGCGCTGGCTGATGATGAAGCCGAGTAGTTTGCCCGAAGGTACGCCGAAGGCGCACTTGTTCGGGTTGAGCTTCCAGCGGTACTCGCGCAGGGATGCGAAAGTCTCTTCAAGGTCGTCGAGAGGGTACTGGAGTTTCTGGTCTTGACGACCACGTCATCCACGTAGGCTTCGACGTTCTTGTTGAGCTGCTTCTTGAAGCAGGCCTGGATAGCTCATTGATAGGTGGCACCGGCGTTCTTCAGCCCGAAGGACATGGTCGTGTAGCAATACGCGCCAAACGGGGTGATGAACGCGGTCTTTTCCTGGTCTTCTTCCTTGATCGCGATCTGGTGGTACCCGGAGTAGCAGTCGAGGAAGCAGAGCAGGTCGCAGCCCGCCGTGGAGTCGATGACTTGATCAATCCGCGGCAACCCGAAGGGGTCCTTGGGGAAGTGCTTGTTGAGGTCAGTGTAGTCGACGCACATCCTCCACTCGTTCGAGTTCTTCTTGCGGACGAGGACGGGGTTGGCGAGCCACTCAGGATGGAAGACTTCTCTGATGAAGCCAGCCACAAGTAGTTTGGCGAGTTCCTTCTTGATGGCATCCCGTCTGTCGTCGGCAAAGCGTCGGAGGTGTTGTCGCTTGGGCGTGGCCTTAGGATCGACGTTGAGGCAGTGCTCAATCAGCTCCCTGGGCACTCCTGGCATGTCCGCAGGCTTCCACGCGAAGATGTCGCGGTTAGCCCGGAGGAAGCTGATGAGCGCGTCTTCCTATTTTGGGTCGAGGCCGGCCCCGATGGTGGTGGTCTTGCTGGCGTCGCCTGTCCCGAGGTCGATCGTCTTGACCAGGATCTCCTCGGTGGCGGCGAGGCTTGTTGGAGTTGTCAGACTTCTCGGGGATGTCGAGTTCACTTGTAGCAAGTTTCTTCGACGCGGCGTAGACCTCCATCATCGCGTTGGGTACTTGATTTGTAGAGGCGATCTCCACGGCTTCTGTATCGCAGTCGTGGGAGATCCTCAAGTCCCCTTGGAGAGAGAGTACACCCGCTGGGCTTGGCATCTTCAGTACCAAGTAGGTGTAGTGGGGCACCGCCATGAACTTGGCGATGGCCGATCTGCCGAGGATGGCTGTTGACGGTGAAAATCCGTCAACCTAGCCATGAGTTTACCTTCGGTGTTGGCATGAGTTTTATACCTTATCCATTGGTACTAACCCCCGTGGTATAACAAGTTCACGTGTGCATGTCGGTTTTGGAGTTTAATGTTTATGCAGGGTTTTAGTGTTGAATGCAAGACTTTCGGGATAAGTTCATCAAGCACCTCATGACAAGACCTTGAAGCCCCGTACAAGTCATGCAATGAAGCAAACTTAACTCCAAGAAGCCGGGGACTTGATCCGAGAAGACGACGGACTCCGGGGACCCGACCGTAAAAGTGCCGAATCTTGCAAGACAAGGAGTTGAGTCCAATTCGGAGATAAACCGACGACATGGACCTACATGCAGAAGGGGGAAACATCCAGGAAGCAAGGGAACCGACGTGGAGCGAAGGAGCCCTCGGGCTGGGCCTAAATGGGCCCAGGACGGCCGGCCCAGTCCGGTCGGCCCAGGCCCATTTAGGGCCCAAATGGCCCCTCCTTTGCCCTAGCCGCCAATCGGGCTATTTATAGCCCCCCTGACCGAGAGCCTCGCAGAGAAGAATTCGTCATCGGCCGCCGAGGAGCAGAGAAGAGAGGGACACCATCTCGGAGAGGAGAGGGTCGAGCTAGTTGACTAGGGTTCCCCTAGCCGACGTGGGAACCTTGCACGGAAGACCACGTCGGAGTTCCCGAGCTAGAAGCAAGATCAAGGAAGGATCCCGGTGGTGATCTTGTGTATGTATCATTGTCATAGTTGAATTATCAAGTTGAATCTTTTCCTAGCGATCAAGTGTTTCCTCGAAGATTTCGTTTTTCGATCGGCTTTGCTTATTCCAATTCTATTCGCGCGATAGATTACATAGGGTGTTCTTGTAGCCGCGGTGGCTAGAGGTACACGCCGGATCTTCCGAAAGAATCTCGACTTGTCTTTTGACTCGCCCTAAGCTCCCCGCATGAATAGGGATACGTTGTGACGAACGGGGGTCTCGAAAGGCGGATGTTTTCGGATTTGGACGGGAAACCACGATTTAAAGAGGCTTTTATTAAGATTCGATTTGCTATTTCTTCTCTTGCTTGGAACTTCAACAAAAGGCTTACCCCGATCCCTCTAGATCGGTTTATCTACCCAATCTTACTTTGTTTTCTCCGGTCTTTAGTAGATTAGATTCGTTTTGTGTCTTTTACTTAGATGCATTAGGGTTTCTTTTGTCGAAGATTGGAGTTACATGGCTTTATTAGATTAAGTTTTGCGTCACACATTTGTTCCACGGATTCGATACCTTGGGTTCACCACTCGAGGGAAGAAGGGTCCCTTGACTACGACGGGAGACTTGTACGCTTGCGAGTCACAAACGAACTTTGATACAATTATTAACCGTCAACAAGCCCCTTTTTCTGGCGCTCGTTGCCGGGAACAAGTGATCAAGATTTGATTTTTTATTGCCTTTTTGTAATTTTCAGTTTTCTTTTTGTTTTTCTTTTTTGCATCTACTAAATTTTGATCATCCTTAAAATACATCTAATCTAGTTTGTCTAACTCTAGTTTTTATAGATTTGTTTTTACTTTCTAGTTTTTGCATACTTTGTTTATTGCTAACCCTAACGGGAGATGGACGGCTACCTCTCCAACAAACCCAATAATTTTGTGGATGATCCAGAAAAACTTTACAGGCTAAGGAGACGTGAAGCACATCAAGCTAAAAAGCTGGATTTTGTAGATTCGGAGTCGGAAGACAAAGGATCACAGGAATCTCCGAAGAATTCACCACCTCAAAGTCCTCGGGAGAATCGACTTCCACCGATGGGTGACCAACCACCGCAAGAACGCAAGATTGGGGAGCTATGCACCCCAGACATCATCGACCTACCAATCTTGAACCTCGAGGAGATCGGAAGACCGTTCGAGATCAAGACCTCAACCATCCGCATGGTGCAACATTCACCCTTCACCGGCAAAGAGGATCCGAACCTTCACCTCCAAGCATTCATTCAACTATGTCGACTTTCAACATGGATGGGGTGACTCAAGATCAAATGAGGGCAAGGCTTTTTCCGTTCTCGCTACTCGGGAAGGCTTTGCAATGGTTCCACTCTCAACCGGCGGAGACAAGTGCAAAATTGGAACACGTTGATGAAGGCTTTCATGAAGGAATACTACTCACCGGTAAAACTCAAAGTTTGCGTAATAAGATTGCCACCTTTGTTCAATATCCTACGAAACTATCTCGGAGGCATTCGAGCGCTTCAACGAGTACACCCGGCGGTTCCACATCACAAGTTCCCGAAAGAAGACCTCGTGCAAAAGTTCTATCAAGGACTCACCATGGCGTCAAGGACGATCATCGATGCATCGGCGGGAGGATCTATCATCGAGCTTACACCGACGGAAGCTTTCACGCTATTCAAGAAGGTCGCGGATAATGACACGTGGACGTCGTCCGGGCGCCTACATCCGGTTCAACCCACGGGGAACGTCAAAGGAGTCTTGCAAGTGGAGAAGGAGAACATACTTGAAGGCAAGATCGACTCGCTCATGATGAGGTTGGAGAAGATGGAGATGGAAAAGAAAGAGGCTCAAGACTTGAAGGCCGCCGAAGCAAGGTCCACATGTGAAGAATGTGGAGAGTATGGCCATGTCCGCAAAGATTGTCCGGAGGAAGCCAAAGTGCTCGACTACATGAGGAAGGGAGAATTGCCGAACTTCCGCTACGGCAAGGTAGGCCTCAATTTAATGCAAGCTCATCTATTCCTAACGCGGTTCCGCTTCGTATACAATTGAAGGAGTTCATGGATGAGCAAGCTAAGATCAACAAGGACACCGTCACCAAGTTCAAGACCATAGACAAGGTGTTGGAGAACATCGATAGCAAAGTGACGGAGGTCGGAAGTTCCAATCATCAAGTGCTCAACATGATGAAGATGCTCGAGACGCAAGTTGGACAACTTGCGGGGCGCCTCACTAGTGATGAAGGGAAGCTTCCGGGACAACCCAAATGTCCCGAATCGGCGAAGGCCATTCAAACGCGTTCGGGGAAGGAGACCGAAGATCCGGAACGTTCCGCGGGAGCAAGGAAGCTTAAACCATCCACCGAGGTGGAAGGAGTTGCTAAAGAGAAGGTTACGGGGATCGTCACCGAGGAACCCGAATTCGAGATGCCGGAGGATGACACGAGGATACCGCAACTCAAGCCACGCTACTTCCGAGGTAAACTTGACAACCACTTTGAGAAGTTTGTGGAAGTTGTGCGTAGACTTAGCATCAACATGCCATTACTAGATGCCCTACAAGTACCTACATATTCTCGTTACTTTAAAGATATACTTGCAAATAAATATGAGATAGCAACACTCGGGGTAGGTCATGTCAAGATGTCCGAGGAGTGTAGTGCAGCTATTGCTAATGGGCTAGAGAAGCAAAAAGACCCCGGGTGCCCCACAATTCCATGTTCAGTTGGTTCTTTCAACTTCGAAAAGGCGTTATGAGACCTTGGAGCTAGTGTAAGCGTCATGCCGAGGGATGTGTTCGAGAAGCTACGTCTACCAATGGAGCCTACGGGAATATGTTTGGAGTTGGGAGACAACTCCATTCGCTATCCCTTAGGCATTGCTGAAGATGTACCCGTGAAGATTGGACACCACTTCGTCCCCGTCGACTTCGTTGTGCTCGATATGGGAGCGAGGGAGAAGCCGCCGCTCATCCTAGGGAGGCCGTTCCTCAAGACCGTGGGAGCTACTATTGATGTTGGCAAGGGGGAGATCATGTTCGATATCAACGGAGAAAGGAGTTCCTTCAAGTTCCGTCCAAGGATTGAGGCATGCAACATGATTGGAGTGAAGGGAGAACCAAAACAAACGGAGGGGCTGAAAAAGAAGAAGGAGCCGAAAAAAATGAACGTAAAGAAAATCAAAGAAGGTGTTGCATCCGTCAAGACAAAGGAAGAGAAGCCGCCCGTGAAGACCAAAAAAATGACTAAGCCAACTAAGCCGGAAGACAAGCCCGCGCCCAAGATGGTGCGGAAGTGGGTACCCAAGATTGCAACGCCCGCAAAGAGCGTTGATCCGGAGTAATCAAGTGAAGAAGTCTAGCTATAGACTATAAACGAAGCGCTAGGCGGGAGGCAACCCGTTTCGTCGAGTCAAGAATAAGCTACGGGAGGACAACCCGATTCCGGGTTTTTCGAGTATTTTTAATAATTTAGTTTTTGAGTTTTATTACGCAAAGACATTAGACTTAGAAGTGGTTGAACAATATTAGAGACATAATTCTTGATTGAATGTTTGCTTTATCATAAACCCTTTGCATGAACCCTCCTATGTGCTTGTTTGATTCTTTTCTTTTCGAGAAACCTCAACCAAATAATTTCAGAACCTAACTCAACCTTTCACCCTCATTATGGTGCTGAGGTTGACTTATTTTTCATGCTAAAACCACACGAGTAGAGCCACGATTTATATTTAAGTGTTAATAAAATTCAGCACGTGGTAGGACTCGCGTGAACCTAGAAATCAAAACTTTTGGTTGGTTTTAAAAATCTATATCCTTGGTTTCTCTAGGATTAGAATTTTTCTAAGCCTATTCTAATTTTGTTTCATTCAAAATCTTTCTTATTTAGCCAAAATTAGAACCTAAACCTATGCCCCCATGATCAAGCCGGGAAAATGTTTGCTCTCAACCGATGAAGGCAAACTATAACGGTGAGACCGAAATCGACGTAGTCGAAAAATATTTTCGACTTACATTTGTTTTTAATGGTTTAAAAACTTCTCTAAAATTATGTTTGAGCTCTTGCATGGCTCTAAAACATATTTTAAATTTCTAATTAGGGGAGTGCTTAACCTTAAACACACCTAAATGGAGGCAATCTAGTTTGAATTAATCATGCATGCACCATTGGATTCCCTTTTATCAACTTTCACCAATTCCACATGCAAAGGACAAGCATGGTGGGCAGCAAGCATCAACTTTGCAGGAATTTCATGGTGGCATGTGAAGCAAGTGGAGCTAGGGAGCATGGACATGACCCAAAGCATGGAGCATCAAGTGGAAGGACCAATAATGCAAGAAAAGGAGTGGACGAGAGCGTTTGGGCGGTGCAACTCGTGGAGCACGCGGGCGGGGAAAGTTGCAGAGGCGAAATGATCGTGCCGGAAGAAAGACGCGGCGGGGAGGAGCCGGGAGGCCCCCGGGCCGGCCGGCCCGGGCCGGCCGGCCTCACCTACTTAAGGAGCCCCCCGGCTCCCGTTTTCTCGCAGCAAGCTTCCCTCTCCTTCCTTTGTTTGTGTGTTCAAGTTTGTGTGCTCAAAACCTCCGTAGACATAGCCAACCTTCCCAAGCTTGATAGCTCAAGAAAAAATCCACATCCTTAATCCACTCAAAGTCCACATCCGAAGCAAAGAGTTTAAGTGACTAGTTACCGGTTGCAACCCGGAGTTTTAGTTGAAGAAAAGAGTGCAGCAACCATGTGGAAGAAGACCACAAGTCTCTTCTCCAAGAAGAAGAGTTCGTCGTCGTCCAAGCCGTCATCAACCACGTCTTCGAGGAGGCACTCGGTTTCCGAGTCTCCCCGGAGCATGGAGACGGATACGGCACCACCGAGGAGGAACGATGCTCTCCTCCTTGGTGGTATGAGGGCTGCAAGAAGCACTTCCATGAGGTTCACCGAACCTCGTGGGCACACGGAGGAGCAGCCCGCGCCACCACGACGATCGACTCGCTCAACCGCGCCACCTCCTTACACCCCGACATACTCTTCGTACGGCTTCATCATCTTGTCGGCGGAGGAGGAGGATAGGCTCACTAATCTTGAGAAGAGGCTTGTGCCCAACGTCGAGTTCGACGACCAAGCACTCTACACCTTGGGTTTTGGCACCGACATATACTATATGTTGGGGCACCTTGGATGGGTGCGGTTCTCCAACGGAGTATCGGTGGACACCCATTTGGGGTTCGCCTTGGAAATTTTGATGACTATTGCACCCATCATTGATGATGATGGGGTGCAAAGCTTGTCATTCCGTTTGGAGGGAGTCCAACAAGTGGTTCCCTACGAGCACGTTAGGGAGCTGCTTGGATTCCACAAGGGAGCTCCGGAGAAAGTTGACGTGCCACCCGGCATGTTAGCGGGATTTTGGAACATGATCTCCGGAGAAGCCCATCAACAACGCAATTGCATCCGCAACCCCATTATCCGGATATTTCACTCTTGGATGTGCAAGAGGGTATTGGGGAGGATGAAGGAGACAAAGGTGACCGACACGGAGTTGAATTGGCTATACTCGCTTTAATTGCCGGGCAGCCAATAGACCCCTCTTACCTCATGATCAACCGTTGGTGTTGTGAAGCAACATCGGGGGCGGGTAATATTGGTTCGGGGTGCTACCTCTCCATGTTGGCCTTCTCCTTGCGGCCGGGGATCGCAAGAAACCCCGACCACCTTTTGCGTGGTACCTCTCTCGGCATTGAGTATTTGCGGCAAGGCAAATACATTAGTGGAGATGAGAGAGGAGGTTATCGGTTGGCCATAGTGAACCTACCCCTTCCCAACGAGAGGCTTAGGCTTTTCAACGAAGGGAGGGAAGATTGGTTGGAAGAGGGACTACTTGTCCCTGCAAGGAAGAACAAAAGAGGAAGAATCGTAGAGGAGGGAACATCCTCCGCACAAGCGAGTGGAGCACAACCCAATGTGCAACCATTCGGCGGGGTCCCTCCTCCGCCAAGTTATTACGGAGGGCCTCATGAGCAAGCATGGGGGGGTGGTGCACCGGTACCCCCACCAAATTATGTTGTGCCCAACGCTAACTTCGCGGAGTCCTACGCTCATCATCCCCAACCACAACAAAGCATGGCCATAATTGGAGGGTATGCTGCAAGAAATGCTCAAAACATCGCAGCCATCCAATCTAACGCAGCTCAACTTGGTGAAGGAAATGCAAATATTGCCTTCGAGCTCGGACGCCTTCACCTCGTGGAGCCAAATCAATTCGTCGGAGGGAATGTCCAATCATATTATGAGCAAGGGTATTATTATCAAGATCATCAACATCAACCACCGGCGGAGGACTAGAAGATTTAGGAACTTTAGTTTTCTTTTCTTTTCTTTTTCTCTCGTAATTTTCAGCTTTTGCTTATGTGTGTTTGCGTAGTATTTTCTGTTTTTATTTAAATTTCAGCAAGCATGTTTGTTTATTTTCAGTATGTATTTCAACTTGATGTCATCATTAATAAAGACACCACCTTGATTATATCATTGGAAAAGTTACAAAATTCGTGCCATGATGATATATGATTATAATTGCAGCTTTGTTCATCTTTGTAATTGATTTATGCATGTTTAAGCTAGTGCTCTCTTAAAAATACAAATCTGAATTTATTTAAATGCTAGCTTAATTTTCAGCGGAGGTTATGATTAAAATAAAGACCCATAGTGTTTTATGTGCTCTCAAGTTATGAATAGATTAAAGATGTCTTTTATGCTCAAAAATATCGCTAACCTTGTCACAAATATCGCTTGTGTGTTGCTCAACCTATCCAAAGCCTTATATATATTTGAGTGCATAAACCTTAGTGTACAAGATTTATTTTTGAGTGAGTTATTGCAGGCCATGATTTCTCTGGCCCGAGACTAAGAAGCTGGTCATTCCGTTTTTGCGTATCTATCTTTTTGCTAGCCTTTTATCCGTGCATTGTGTATCCCCGCATCGGAGATCTCACAAACTTCGCCGGATATCCACCCTTAAACCAAATATCATTTTTTGTGATTACCTCCTTGACCACAACCTATCGTTGAGAATGGATCATCAATTCAAGGAAGATCGCAAGATGGTGCCAACATTGAAGATTTCAAGTATCTCTCCAAGGAAGAATATTTCCGGTACCTACCTTATTTTTCGCCTCTTTGCTCGAGGACGAGCAACGTCTAAGCATGGGGGAGGAGGTAGGTACGGTGCCGTTTTAGAGTTCAAAAAGGGAGTATTTTTTTTAAAAAAATAATATATAATGAAATAATGATGAAAGAAAAAAATTCAGCGATATGCGTGACTTTCAAGGTGCAGAAAAAAAATATATATAATGAAAGAAAGAAAGAAAGAAAGAAAGAAAGAAAGAAAGAAAAGAATGAGAAATATGAGAAAGAGAAAAAAATGTGCGTAAAGTGAACTCCCCGGTTCTCTAAAAGTGCATTAAAGGCTTCAAGTTAAAAAGATCCATTCTCATTTTCCAACCATGTGCAATCCGATAACGAGGACTTCCTTTGTGCCTCGGGATCACTCTTTGCCATTTGCACATGTCCACTCATCTAAAAGTGTGTGTATTTTTCTCTTTCCCCTCCTTGATTTAACATTATTTTCCAATGACCTTTTTGACGAGTCTTGGTAAGACCATGAGAAGCTTGTCTTGTTTTGACAACACCTCATTTATAAAATCTTGTTAGGACTAAACTTTCCCAAAGCTCCATATAAAGCCTACCACATATATATGAGAGGGAAAGGAGTAGAATATATAGGCTTGAGAGACAAGTGAGATGAGAGTTCATGAGCAATATACAAGATGATTTAAATTTGTGAACTTGGTTTAGCTTTTCTTTATCTCGTTCTTTATTTCAAAAATTCTTAGATCTATTTGAACTTTGTGAGCATGTTAATACTCGTGGGATAAGCTTAATAAGAATCTACCCTTTGTAGAGATGAAGGCTAGTACATTATGGAACTTTAATGAATTAAAATTTTGAGAGCATTATGTTTTCTCATGTGTGATCAAATGCAAAGTTTAAACATTGTTTGGCAATGATGATATCCATCGAAGGCTTACTCGAGGACGAGCAAGGTTTAAGCATGGGGGAGATGTTGACAGTGAAAATCCGTCAACCTAGCCATGAGTTTACCTTCGGTGTTGGCATGAGTTTTATACCTTATCCATTGGTACTAACCCCCGTGGTATAACAAGTTCACGTGTGCATGTCGGTTTTGGAGTTTAATGTTTATGCAGGGTTTTAGTGTTGAATGCAAGACTTTCGGGATAAGTTCATCAAGCACCTCATGACAAGACCTTGAAGCCCCGTACAAGTCATGCAATGATGCAAACTTAACTCCAAGAAGCGGGGACTTGATCCGAGAAGACGACGGACTCCGGGGACCCGACCGGAAAAGTGCCGAATCTTGCAAGACAAGGAGTTGAGTCCAATTCGGAGAGAAACCGACGACATGGACCTACATGCGAAGGGGGAAACATCCGGAAGCAAGGGAACCGACGTGGAGCGAAGGAGCCCTCGGGGCCGGGCCTAAATGGGCCCGGGCCGGCCGGCCGGCCGGTCGGCGGCCGGCCCGTGCCCATTTAGGGCCCAAATGGCCCCTCCTTTGCCCTAGCCGCCAATCGGGCTATTTATAGCCCCCCGACCGAGAGCCTCGCGAGAGAAGAATTCGTCATCGGCCGCCGAGGAGCAGAGAAGAGAGGGACACCATCTCGGAGAGGAGAGGGTCGAGCTAGTTGACTAGGGTTCCCCTAGCCGACGTGGGAACCTTGCACGGAAGACCACGTCGGAGTTCCCGGAGCTAGAAGCAAGATCAAGGAAGGATCCCGGTGGTGATCTTGTGTATGTATCATTGTCATAGTTGAATTATCAAGTTGAATCTTTTCCTAGCGATCAAGTGTTTCCTCGAAGATTTCGTTTTTCGATCGGCTTTGCTTATTCCAATTCTATTCGCGCGATAGATTACATAGGGTGTTCTTGTAGCCGCGGTGGCTAGAGGTACACGCCGGATCTTTGTTGACGGATAAAAGACGTATCCCTCTACGATCCGCAAGCGTACGGACCCCACACCTTTTTCACCACGGGATTCCCAAGGTTCTTGTCAATCCGCGGAGCAAGGGGATTACAAGCGTTCGATCAACAACGACACACTAACTACTAAACCCTAACTACTATTATACTAGAAAACACTTAACTACACTAGAGAGAATGATAAACGATCAAGAGAGAAGACACTCGCCCACGGGTCTACGATACTAGAGCATGCAATCGCTTAAAGACACGAAAAACCAATCTAATCTATCGGGGTTGTGACCACGGTTTCGCCCTTTCCCTCCTCTCGTACTTGTCACTACGCGAAGGTATTCATGACTAGACCTTTGATGGCCACGGCGTATTGAATGGATCCAAGGAAGCATTGGAGCTCGTACTCCCTCTACGGCATGGTAGCTAACCTTTAAGCATTAAAGTATATTCAACACAAGATGATAGATAGAAAATCCGACAAAGTGCGATTACATCTCACGATCGATTACAACCCATGGACGAATGAGAAGATTACCCCATCAAGGTGCCGATCATGGCACCGTTGATCATGGTTTCCCTTCCGCCGGTGTCTTCCTCCTTCTCCACGAGAGGGTGCTTCCTTCGAGGTGGTTGATCTCCGGCCCCGAGATCCTCCTCCTCTCTCTCTAGCTTGTAGATGGCCTTCTCGGTGCGAATAACTCCTCTCCGTCCGTTGGCGGCGCGTCGGGGGTTTTAGGGTCGAAGATCCTTCGAGGGCAAGGAAGACGGGACCGAACCGGTGCCCGAAGTGGGCCGGGCCGATCCGACCGGGCCGGCCGGCCCGGGCCCGGTTTCGGCCGGTTCGGTCGCCCTTTTTGCTCCGTGGGTCCTCGTGCACTTATCTACTTCGCCCCCTCCACTTGGATGATTTTGACGCCGTTATCCTCGCGATCAAGATGGAGACTCTCTTTGCATGAAGTTTGATCTTTTACGCTTCAATCCCCGGGGGTGTTCCTCGTAGCACTTCGGTCCTCACCACCATTGGAAGTAATTTCAGCGAGCTCATGAACACGAACAAGACTCCATGAATGCTCCTTTGAACTTATTGCAAATCCGTCCTTTATGTCCATGATTTCCTACATAAATACAACACTTCCAAATGCATGCACAAAGATGAACTTGTTATATGATTAGTGTGCCTAGTGGCGGGTTAGTTTAATAATCAAATCCAAACCAAAGTGTAATGAACATGCTAGGTGCACCAAAATACACCGTCAACATCTCCCCCACACTTAGCTCTTGCTCGTCCTCGAGCAAGTACTCGTAAAAGAACTTCGTCCAAGGCGTGTAATCGTGTACCACTTATCCTTCTTCACAAGTTAGTCAATCCCTTCATCAATAATACATAAACACAAAGTAATGATAATCAAACATAAACATGGGCGTTTAGAACTTTTACCACGTCAAGATTTACCCCACAACTCAAACTCTTCACTCGAAGCCTTCAATTTCAGCCATACTTACTTCTTTGCTTCCATCGGAGGGTTTTTATGGTTTTCAAAACAAAAATTCCTGCAACAAGTGTTAGACAAAAACCTTTCTCCAAGCTCTCTCAAGTCACTCATATGAAGTGTCTATCCTAACCAAATTTTATAAAACTCTCACCTCCCATTAATCTCTCATATATCATGTAAAAGTGGAGCTATAGGTAGGGCTAGCGCAATCAACACAAGTATTGTCAAACTAAGAACTTCCTCTAATGGTTGTCTACCTTTCAGAGCCAATGATCATGAGAATTAACCATATGTAGGGATATCAAGGACGAGAAGATTTAGAATGGTGGACATGTGCAAGGGCAAAAGAAAATTGTGACTTCAAGGCACCGATGATGTCCTCGTTGTCGGATTGCACATGGTTGGAAATAGAGTAAAAGTTTCGTCTCACAATCAACGTGACATCCTTCCTTACACTTTATTATTTTTCTTTTCTTTCACTTGATCCATCCCTCTCATATCTTCATTGCTAACTCATCTTTCTCTCTTTATTTTTCTTCTTTCATTCACATATGATTTTTTTTCTCTTTTTCTTTTTCTTTCTTTTCCATACACATACTTTTTCTCTTTATTTTTCTCTCTCTTGACAACTTTTCAAAGCTTTCAATTCTCCCTTTTCTCGCATGCATACAATCTGAAATTTTTAAATAAATCATGCTAGAGACGAGACGAAACTTTGAAAATAGGTTGTGTTCAAGGAATATGATGTTCAAAAGAGATGTATAAGGTTAGGTATGGAATTCAGTGATATGCATGACTTTCGTTGCGAAAGTCATGAACTGAATAAATGACGAGGCTAGCAACAAAAGATAAGCACAAGGACATGATCATTGCTCGAAATTAAAACTCACCAAGAGAGAAGGGTCCTAGCCTAACTCATCGTGCTAATCACACTTATGGTGGAGCGAAAAAAAACAAACTTGGCTTTAGATAGGAATTTTTTATACTCTCAACTTGGAAAAAGAGATTTTGCTAACCTTTATTACAAGGGTTTTAATATAATTTTCAGAACTGAAATCCTCCAATTTTTAGCATCGAACATAGCACAACTAGCATGTGAAGCTCAAGATCGAAGTGCGGTATGGGTACTTTAAGTAGTAGCGATTCCACTAAGCACCACGGTAAACGATTTTCAAACCACATACTTGTGTTCATATATCGAGAATCGAAGATTAGACAAACAAGTAAATAAAGATAAACAATATATAAAACACAAAGATATATATAAGACTCTTTTTATTTGGTTTTCTTGACTCAACACTAGTTTAAGACACTTGCAAAAATTTAAAAAACTGACTCGAAAACTAAAAACTCATTAAAACGCTAAGACTCTCACACGAAGATTAAACCGAACCTAATCTTGAAGTTCAAAAGCTAAGGCTAGCGAGCTAGCTCTCCCCCACACTTAAAACATACGACGTCCTCGTCGTATCTTACAAAAACCAAAGGGGAAAACTAGATCTAATGGTACTTCGAGCAAGCCTTACACCACTTGCCTCTCATGTTTCCAACCATGCCGAAAAGTTTGCGCACGTTACGGTTAAGGAACTTGTAGTCATCTTCAACTACGCGCTCCAAGTCCTCCATACGCTGCTTCATCGCTTCCATGGTTTGAAGACATTCGTCGGCCGACGCGTAGAGAGCTGCAATGGATTGACGGCAAAATCGACAACACACCTGATGCAATCCGAAGGGGTCGTCGTCGCCATAATCTCCACCGTTGTCACCACCGTCGTCGCCACCTCCATTGTTGTCGCCTTCGCCACCGCCGTTGCCGTCGCCGTTGGGGCCCTCGGGAGTCCTTTCATAGGGCCGTTCGCCCCAATCGTCATCGTCTCTACGGCGGCCGCCCACGAGCTCGGGCTACGATCGTCGGAGTAGTCGCTATCCCCATAATCCTTAGGCTCCGGCGACACCTCCTTGTAATCTTTGCGCTTGATGCCTTGGAGGCGTGCCGACCTTCGAACGGGTGTAGGGACCTTCTCTCCTTTGACGGGGGTTGCGAGATGCAAGAGCTCCGGTCGGGACACGTCCTCCGCAACGGATACGTGCGGTCCTCTTGACGGGTAGCTTGACCTCGCATCGCATCGCCTCCTCCATCGATGGCTTCTTGGCTTCTACCTTCAACTCTAAGCTTTTTGGAGGCTCAATGGTCGCTACAAGGGTGCAACACATTGCTTGAAAGGATTGATTCTCGAGCTCCCAATTCGGCCAAATATATAGTCCCGAGAGAAAAGCCACCGGGAACCTTATTTTCCTTTTTTACACTTCCCTTAAAATTTTCCGACCAAACAAGGAAGTCAAAAAGGAGCAATTCGGGCGAAATTCGGGGACATCGGGCGTCGGGCCCCGCCCGGGCCGATCCTACTGGGCCGGCCGGCCCACCCCCGCCTCGGGGGCCGGCCGGTCCGGTTTTTTGCACACCGCCCTATTTTTTTCGTCCTCGGCCCGTGGGAAAAAGTTGGCCCGGTTAATCTTCGCGAAAAACTCCCGAAAAGCTAAAAGAAAAATTATTTACGAGAAGTTGGTGCCTTGTTTTTCGTCCTAGGCGGGACGTTCGGGCTCTTCCTCCATGGTAAAGACGTCAACATGATGAATGGGCACGACATCGGGTTCGTAGTAAACCTTAAGCCGCTGTCCATTCACCACAAATTGATCGCCGTTTATATCCATAATGGTTACCGCTCCGTTGGAGAACACCGAATGCACAACATAAGGTCCGTCCCACTTGCTTTGCAATTTCCCCTTTCCGAAGGTTTTAAACCTCGAATTGTAGAGGAGGACCTTATCTCCTTCTTTGAATTCTTTTTTCTTCAATCTTTTATCATACCACCTTTTGATTCTCTCTTTGTATATGCTTGCGTTTTCATAAGCTTTCAACCTCAACTCCTCTAGCTCGCTTATTTGAATTCTCCGTTTCACCACCGCGGCATCGAGATCAAGGTTCATCTCTTTAATCGCCCAATAGGCTTTATGTTCTAACTCAACCGGAAGGTGGCAGGCTTTTCCATAGACGAATTGATAGGGGGTCATACCTATCGGTGTTTTAAACACCGTTCGATAAGCCCATAAAGCGCCGTCTAATTTCTTTGACCAATCCTTGCCTCCCTTCTCTATGGTCTTGTTAAGTATGCTTTTTAATTGCCTATTTGACGTCTCCGCTTGTCCGTTGGTTTGTGGGTGATAGGCCGTGGAGACCCTATGCTCAATTCCCAACTTGGACAAGCACTTTTTGAAATTCTTCCCGGTGAAATGAGTTCCTCCATCACTTATCAGGATTCTCGGCGTACCGAAACGGGGAAAAATCACGTTCTTGATCATAGTGATGGACTCCTCCGTGGAAGCTTTACGACATGGTATAGCCTCTACCCACTTGGATACGTAATCGACCATAACAAGTATATACTCGAATCCAAATGAGTTTTTAAAAGGCCCCATGAAGTCTATGCCCCATACATCGAATATGTCGACTTGCAAGTTGTATTTCAAAGGCATAGAATTTCTTTGAGAGATGTTTCCGGTTCTTTGGCATTCGGGGCATGACGCAACATATCTTTTAGTATCTTCATGCATCTCCGGCCAATAGAATCCGCTCGACCATACTTTGGCTTCGGTTCGAAAATGGCTATAGTGCCCACCGTACTCCGCCGAGTGGCACTTCCTTAGAATCTCAAGCCTCTCTTCCCTTGGCACACATCTTCTCATCACACCATCATTGCCAAGCTTGAAGAGGTATGGTGCATCCCAAAAATATTTCTTACTTTCGAAATTATCTTCCTTTGAGTGTTTTTGTCTAGATGATCGAGGGGCATCTTTCGAATTGCTCTAATTATGTCAATCATCCAAGTATCTTTATCAAGCACTCTATAGAGGTGGTCATCTCTCATCTTGTCTTCTATGGGCTCTTTATCATCTTGCCCACGATTCATCCTAGACAAATGATCGGCCACAACATTCTCCACCCCCTTTTTATCACGAATTTCAACATCGAACTCTTGGAGAAGAAGGATCCAACGAATCAAACGAGGTTTAGCTTCCTTCTTAGCCAAGAGATACTTTATAGCTGCGTGATCGGTGTAAACAATGACTTTCGAGTTCACGATGTAGGATCTGAATTTTTCGAAAGCGAATACCACCGCTAGCAATTCTTTTTCCGTAGTAGCGTAATTTAATTGTGCCCCACTAAGAGTTTTGCTAGCGTAGTAAACGGCGTGAACTCGGCCTTCCTTTCTTTGTCCCAAGACCGCGCCTACGGCGTAGTCACTTGCGTCACACATGATCTCGAAAGGTTGGCTCCAATCCGGAGGTTGGATGATGGGAGCACTCACCAACGCATTTTTCAAGGTCCGAATGCCGCTAGACACTTCTCATCAAAGTCGAAAGCCACATCCTTTTGAAGAAGGTGTGTTAAAGGCTTGGTGATCTTTGAGAAGTCCTTTATAAATCTTCTATAGAATCCGGCATGGCCTAGAAAGCTCCTTAAGGACTTAATATCCGTAGGAGGTGGGAGTTGCTCAACCGTCTCTACCTTAGCCTTGTCCACTTCAATTCCTCTCTCGGATATAACATGTCCGAGCACTATGCCTTGCTTAACCATGAAGTAGCATTTTTCCCAATTTAAAACCAAATCTACCTCCGCACACCTTGTAAGGACCTTTTCTAAGTTTGCTAAGCAATCCATGAATGTCTTCCCGTAAACGGAAAAATCATCCATGAACACCTCAACAATTTCTTTGATGAATTCCGAAAACACGGCCATCATGCAACGTTGAAAAGAGGCCGGAGCGTTGCATAGGCCGAAGGGCATCCTCCTATATGCAAACGTTCCGTAAGGACACGTAAATGTTGTCTTATGTTGATCTTCCAGGTGAATGGGAATTTGCATGAACCCCGAGTATCCATCGAGAAAGCAAAAATAAGCGTGGTTTGCTAACCTCTCGAGCATCTCGTCTATGAACGGTAAGGGGAAGTGATCTTTCTTCGTCGCTTTGTTAAGCTTACGGTAATCGATACACATCCGCCACCCGGTCACGGTTCTTTGCGGTATCAATTCGTTCTTCTCATTCTTCACCACGGTTAAACCTCCTTTCTTCGGTACACAATGTACCGGCTCACCCATTCGCTATGTGGAACCGGATAGATGATTCCGGCATCAAGTAACTTGATAACCTCTTTCTTTACTACCTCTCGCATGGCATGGGTTAGCCTCCTTTGGTGGTCCACTACAGGCTTACATTGGTCTTCCATTGGTATACGATGAGTGCAAAAGGTCAGGGCTAATACCTTTGAGATCGTTAATTGAATATCCAATCACCTTCCTATGTTTTTTTAATAAAATCAGCAACGCTTCATTTTCTTCGGGACTCAACTCGTCGCTCACAATGACTGGATAGGTTTTGTCTGGGCCCAAAAATTCATATTTTAATCCCTTGGGCAAAGGTTTAAGGTCTACTTCGGGCACTTGTGGCTCCTCGGGTTTGATTTCTCCTATGTCTTCGAACTTTTCTTCCTCCATGCTACCATCATGCGGCTCTAAGCCTTTTGTTGCTTCCTCTAGTTCTTCATCTTGTTGATTACTAATTTGATTTTCCATCGCTCTTTGCAGCGGGTCTCTAAGGGTTTCAACAAAACAAAGACTATCTATCTCTTCTATTTCTTCATCTCCGGGAGGAAAAGGAGTAAGGTGCTTAGAAGCGCGAAGAAAGTTATATGTGTACTTTGTTCCATTAAGGTTCATTGTTACTTTGCCTTCTCCGGCATCTAACACGGCATCAACCAACTTAAGAAAAGGCCTACCCAAGATTATATGATCAGAATTACCATGGTAAGCATCAATAACAAAGAAATCGGTTGGTATGTAGTTTCTAGAGATTTTTACTTTCATGTTGCAAGCAATACCTAGAGGTTTGATAGTTCTACCATCTCCCATAATTAATTTCGTTGATGTTGGAGCTAAGTCTAGGTTGTGGTATTGAACTTTATCGTAAATTTTAGAAGATAGAACACTTACTTGGGCTCCGATGTCGCATAAAGCTTTGCATTGAACTCCGTTGATCTCGCAACTCAAGTGCGGCGTCATCTTCTCTTCTTCTTCGGATCCGATCGAATAAATTTCAGCAAGGCGAGCGTATGGTGATGCTTCGGGCTTGATCCCCATGATCCTCTTCACCTCGGCAATATGTTCCGGATCCACCACATCATCTCCAAAGAGCTTTTCAAAAATCTCACCGGTGGTTTCGAGGTTGTATGAATTTTCAGCTTTCCTCTCCGGTGGGAAATCCACTTCCAATGCTCTTGCCATTCCCTTTTGATTAGGGAACGGTCTTCTCTTGTCGAATACTTCTCCGTAATCAATAGGAACCCAATCCATTGGCTCGAACTCCCTTAGTGGCTTCGCGCTTGACATGCTTCTCTTATTCGTCTCATTTGGTGCGGCGAAGTCGACGTTTGGTGTAGTTCTTGACTTGATGTGTTCTTGTTTAAGCTTCTCCATGATTGGCTCCTCTTTTGTGACTTCCGGGGTTGCCTCTTTAGAAAAATCAGCAAGCTTTTTCTTCCTTGAATTAAATTCCGGCTCTTCCGCAAGTCTTGTTTCCCAATCTCTTCGCATGGCAGCCGCTTTACTAACTTTTTGTAGAAGTTGGGCGGCTTCCGTGAGTGTTTTCTCCATGAGATCCCCACCCGCACACATTTCGACGTGTCGCATGCAACTAGGGGTTAGGGAAAAGAAAAATGTATGCAAGAGTACGTCACCGGTGAAGCCGAGTTTTGGTCCTTGTTCGATTAATTCATTAAACCTATCCCAGGCTTGGTCTATCCCTTCCTCTTCTCCTTGCATAAAATTGATCACTTGCCTCCTTAGATGTTGAACCTTGCTCATTGGAAAGAACTTCTCGCAAAACTTCTTTGTCAACTTGTTCCAATTGCCTTCAACTTCAAAGGACGCAACCGAATACCATGTCTTTGCTTTGCCGGCAAGTGAGTAGGGAAAGAGATTCCATTTGAACCATTCATCGGGAACTCCTTCTTGACGCACCGTGTTGCATATTGTCGTGAAATCCCTTATGTGTCTATATGGGTTCTCCGTAACCATCCCTTCAAATGGGTTTTCCGCCACCATCTTCATGATCTTGGATTTAATTTCATACTTGGTCGCTTCGAGCTTCGAATCCGACTCTTGTACCTTTATGTCTTCACATCGAGGGCTAGCGTAATCCCTTAATGATTTCTCCGGTTCTTCCACGGGTTGATTAACGAACTCCATCTAGACAATAAGATAAAAACAAAAACAAAAAAGAAACAAGTGTTTTTCTGATAATATATGTTAGATATAGCAAATAAAAGATAAACTAAAATATAAAACTAAGTTAGATGCAAATCAAACGATGTAAACTAACTTGCTCCCCGGCAACGGCGCCAGAAAAAGGGGCTTGTTGACGGTTAATAATTGTATCAAAGTTCGTTCGTGACTCGCAAGCGTACAAGTCTCCCGTCGTAGTCAAGGGACCCTTCTTCCCTCGAGTGGTGAACCCAAGGTATCGAATCCGTGGAACAAATGTGTGACGCAAGACTTAATCTATTAAAGCCAAGTAATCTTCAATAATCGATAAAAGACCTAATGCATCTAAGTAAAAGACACAAAACAAATCTAATCTACTAAAGACCGGAGAAAACAAAGTAAGATTGGGTAGATAAACCGATCTAGAGGAATCGGGGTAAGCTTTTTGTTGAAGTTCCAAGCAAGAGAAGAAGTAGCAAATCGAATCTTAATAGAAGCCTCTTTAAATCGTGGTTTCCCGTCCAAATCCGAAAACATCCGCCTTTCGAGACCCCCCGTTCGTCACAACGTATCCCTATTCATGCGGGGAGCTTAGGGCGAGTCAAAAGACAAGTCGAGATTCTTTCGGAAGATCCGGCGTGTACCTCTAGCCACCGCGGCTACAAGAACACCCTATGTAATCTATCGTACGAATAGAATTGGAATAAGCAAAGCCGATCGAAAAACGAAATCTTCGAGGAAACACTTGATCGCTAAGAAAAGATTCAACTTGATAATTCAACTATGACAATGATACATACACAAGATCACCACCGGGATCCTTCCTTGATCTTGCTTCTAGCTCCGGGAACTCCGACGTGGTCTTCCATGCAAGGTTCCCACGTCGGCTAGGGAAACCCTAGTCAACTAGCTCGACCCTCTCCTCTCCGACATGGTGTCCCTCTCTTCTCTGCTCCTCGGCGGCCGAAGACGAAATCTTCCCTCTGCGTGGCTCTCGGTCAGGGGACTATAAATAGCCCGATTGGCAGCTAGGGCAAAGGGCGTCGGATTTGGGCCCTAAATGGGCCTGGGCCGACCGGACTGGGCCGGCCGGCCTGGGCCCATTTAGGCCCAGCCCGCGCGGCTCCTTTGCCCGAGGTCGGTTCCCTTGCTTCCCGGATGCTTCCCCCTTCGCATACGGGTCCATGTCGTCGGTTTCTCTCCGAATTGGTCTCAACTCCTTGTCCCGGAAGATTCAAGCATTTCGGTCGGTCCCCGGAGTATGTCGTCTTCTCGGATCAAGTCCCCGCCTTCTTGGAGTTAGTTTTGCTTCATTGCATGACTTGTTCAGGGCTTCAAGGTCTTGTCATGAGGTGCTTGATGAACTTATCCCGAAAGTCTTGCATTCAACACTAAATCCCTGCATAAACATTAAACTCCAAAAACGACATGCACACGTGAACTTGTTATACCACGTGGGTTAGTACCAATGGATAAAGTATAAAACTCATGCCAACACCGAAGGTAAACTCATGGATAGGTTGACGGATTTTCACCGTCAACATCTCCCCCATGCTTAAACCTTGCTCGTCCTCGAGTAAGCCTTCGATGGATATCATCATTGCTAAACAATGTTTAAACCTTGCACTTGATTACACATGAGAAAACATAATGCTCTCAAAATTTTAATTCATTAAAGTTCCATAATGTACTAGCCTTCATCTCCACGGAGGGTAGATTCTTATTAAGCTTATCCCACAAGTATTAACATGCTCACAAAGTTTTAAATGGATCTCAGAATTTTTGAAATGAAGAACGAGATAAGAAAAGCTAAACCAAATTCACAAATTTAAATCATCTCATGTATTGCTCATAAACTCTCATCTCGCTTGTCTCTCAAGCCTATATATTCTACTCCTTTCCCTCTCATATATATGTGGTAGGCTTTATATGGAGCTTTTGGGAAAGTTTAGTCCTAACAAGAATTTATAAATGAGGTGTTGTCAAAACAAGACAAGCTTCTCATGGTCTTACCGAGACTCGTCAAAAAGGTCATTGGAAAATAATGTTAAATCAAGGCGGGGAAAGAGAAAAATACACACACTTTAGATGAGTGGACATGTGCAAATGGCAAAGAGTGATCCCGAGGCACAAAGAAAGTCCTCGTTATCGGATTGCACATGGTTGGAAAATTGAGAATGGATCTTTTTATCTTGAAGCCTTGAATGCACTCTTAGAGAACCGGGGAGTTCACTTTACGCACAAATATATATATTTTTTCTTTCTCATTCTTTTCTTTCTTTCATTCATTCATTTTTTTCTTGCCTCGTCATATATTCAGTCCATGACTTTCACAATGAAGTTTTGATTTTTTGATACCTTGAAAGTCATGCATATCACTGGTTTTTTTTCTTTCATCATTATATATATTTTTTTAAATACTCCCTTTTGAACTCTAAAACTGCACCGTACCTACCTCCTCCCCCATGCTTAGACGTTGCTCGTCCTCGAGCAAAGAGGCGAAAAATAAGGTAGGTACCGGAGATAATTTTCCTTGGAGAGATACTTGAAATCTTCAACGTTGGCACCGTCTTGCGATCTTCCTTGAATTGATGATCCATCCTCAATGATAGGTTGTGGTCAAGGAGGTAGTCACAAAAAGATGATATTTGGTTTAAGGGTGGATATCCGGCGAAGTTTGTGAGATCACCGATGCGGGATACACAATGCACGGATAAAAGGCTAGCAAAAAGATAGATACGCAAAAACGGAATGACCAGCTTCTTAGTCTCGGGCCAGAGAAATCATGGCCTGCAAAAACTCACTCAAAAATAAATCTTGTACACTAAGGTTTATGCACTCAAATATATATAAGGCTTTGGATAGGTTGAGCAACACACAAGTGATATTTGTGACAAGGTTAGCAATAATTTTGAGCATAAAAGACATCTTCAATCTATTCATAACTTGAGAGCACATAAAACACTATGGGTCTTTATTTTAATCATAACCTCCGCTGAAAATTAAGCTAGCATTTAAATAAATTCAGATCTGTATTTTTAAGAGAGCACTAGCTTAAACATGCATAAATCAACTACAAAGATGAACAAAGCTGCAATTATAATCATATATCATCATGGCACAAATTTTGTAACTTTTCCAATGATATAATCAAGGTGGTGTCTTTATTAATGGTGACATCAAGTTGAAATACAAACTGAAAATAAACTAACATGCTTGCTGAAATTTAAATAAAAACAGAAAATACTACGCAAACACACATAAGCAAAAGCTGAAAATTACGAGAGAAAAAGAAAAGAAAAGAAAACTAAAGTTCCTAAATCTTCTAGTCCTCCGCCGGTGGTTGATGTTGATGATCTTGATAATAATACCCTTGCTCATAATATGATTGGACATTCCCTCCGACGAATTGATTTGGCTCCACAAGGTGAAGGCGTCCAAGTTCAAAGGCAATATTTGCATTGCCTTCACCAAGTTGAGCTGCGTTAGCTTGGATGGCTGCGAAGTTTTGAGCGTTACTTGCAGCAAGCCCTCCAATAATGGCCATGCTTTGTTGTGGTTGGGGATGATGAGCGTAGGACTCCGCGAAGTTAGCATTGGGCACAACATAATTTTGTGGGGGTACCGGTGTACCACCCCCCCATGCTTGCTCTTGTGGCCCTCCGTAATAACTTGGCGGAGGAGGGACCCCGCCGAATGGTTGCACATGGGTCGTACTCCACTCGCTTGTGCGGAGGATGTTCCCTCCCCTACGATTCTTCCTCTCTTGTTCTTCCTTGCAGGGACAAGTGGTCCCTCTTCCAACCAATCTTCTCTCCCTTCATTGAAAAGCCTAAGCCTCTCGTTGGGAAGGAGTAGGTTCACAATGGCCAACCGATAACCTCCTCTCTCATCTCCACTAATGTATTTGCCTTGCCGCAAATACTCAAAACCGAGAGAGGTATCACGCAAAAGGTGAGCGGGGTTTCTTGCGATCCCCCGGTCGCAAGGAAAAGGCCAACATGGAGAGGTAACACCCCGAACCAATATTACCCGCCCCCGATGTTGCTTCACAACACCAACGGTTGATCATGAGGTAAGAGGGGTCTATTGGCTGCCTGGCAATTAAAGCCGAGTATAGCCAATTCAACTCCGTGTCGGTCACCTTTGTTTCCTTCATCCTCCCCAATACCCTCTTGCACATCCAAGAGTGAAATATCCGGATAATGGGGTTGTGGATGCAATTGCGTTGTTGATGGGCTTCTCCGGAGATCATGCTCCAACATTCCGCCAACATGCCGGGAGGCACGTCAACTTTCTCCGGAGCTCCCTTGTGGAATCCAAGCAGCTCCCTTACGTGCTCGTAGGGAACCACTTGCTCGATTCCCTCCAAACGGAATGACAAGCTTTGCACCCCATCATCATCAACGATGGGTGCAATAGTCATTAAAATTTCTAAGGCGAACCCCAAATAGGTGTCCACCGATACTCCGTTGGAGAACTACACCCATCCGAGGTGCCCCAACATATAGTATATGACGGTGCCAAAACCCAAGGTGTAGAGTGCTTGGTCGTCGAACCCGACGTTGGGCACAAGCCTCTTCTCAAGATTGGCGAGCCTCTCCTCCTCCGCCGCCGACAAGATGATGAAGCCGTACGAAGAGTGTGTCGGGGTGTAAGGAGGTGGTGCGGTTGAGCGAGTCGATCGTCATGGTGGCGCGGGCTGCTCCTCCGTGTGCCCACGAGGTTCGGTGAACCTCATGGAAGTGCTTGCAGCCCTCATACCACCAAGGAGGAGAGCATCGTTCCTTCTCGGTGGTGCCGTATCCGTCTCCGTGCTCCGGGGAGACTCGGAAACCGAGTGCCTTCTCGAAGACGTGGTTGATGACGGCTTGGATGACGACGAACTCTTCTTCTTGGAGAAGAGACTTGTGGTTTTCTTCCACATGGTTGCTGCACTCTTTTCTTCAACTAAAACTCCGGGTTGCAACCGGTAAACTAGGCACTTAAACTCTTTGCTTCGGATGTGGACTTTGAGTGGATTAAGGATGTGGATTTTTTTTTGAGCTATCAAGCTTGGGAAGGTTGGCTATGTCTACGGAGGTTTTGAGCACACAAACTTGAACACACAAACAAAGGAAGGAGAGGGAAGCTTGCCTCGCGCAAAAACGTGAGCCGGGGGGCTCCTTTTGTAGGTGAGGCCGGCCTCGGTGCTCCTCCCCGTCTCGTCTTTCTTCCAAGCACGATCATTTCACCTCTCGCAACTTTCCCCGCCCGCGTGCTCCACGAGTTGCACCGCCCAAACGCTCTCGTCCACTATTGGTCCTTCCACTTGATGCTTCATGTTTTGGGTCATGTCCATGCTCCCTAGCTCCACTTGCTTCACATGCCACCATAAAATTCCTACAAAGTTGATGCTTGCTGCCCACCATGCTTGTCCTTTGCATGTGGAATTGGTGAAAGTTGATGAAAGGGAATCCAATGGTGCATGCATGATTACTAGATTGCCTCCATTAAGGTGTGTTTAAGGTTAAGCACTCCTCTAATTCGCAATTTAAAATATTTTTCAGAGCCATGCAAGAGCTCGAACATAATTTTAGAGAAGTTTTTAAACCATTAAAAACAAATGCAAGTCGAAAATATTTTCTTTTTACGTCGATTTCGGTCTCACCGGTATAGTTTGCCTTCATTGGTTGAGAGCAGACATTTTGCCGGCTTGATCATGGGGGCATAGGTTTAGGTTCTAATTTTGGCTAAATAAGAAAGATTTTGAATAAAACAAAATTAGAATAGGCTTAGAAAAATTCTAATCCTAGAGAAACCGAGGATAAAGATTTTTAAAACCAACCAAAAGCTTTGATTTCTAGGTTCACGCGAGTCCTACCACGTGCTGAATTTTATTAACACTTAAACATAAATCGTGGCTCTACTCGTGTGGTTTTAGCATGGAAAATAAGTCAACCTCAGCACCATAATGAGGGTGAAAGGTTGAGCTAAGGTTCTGAAATTATTTGGTTGAGGGTTTCTCGAAAAGAAAAGAATCAAACAAGCACATAGGAGGGTTCATGCAAAGGGTTTGTGACAAAGCAAACATTCAATCAAGAATTATGTCTCTAATATTGTTCAACCACTTCTAAGTCTAATGTCTTTGCGTAATAAAACTAAAAAACTAAATTATTAAAAAGACTCGAAAAACCTGGAATCGGGTTGTCCTCCCGGTAGCTTATTCTTGACTTGACGAAACGGGTTGCCTCCCGCCTAGCGCTTCGTTTATAGTCCATGGCTAGACTTCTTCACTTGATTACTCCGGATCAACGCTCTTTGCGGGCGTTGCAATCTTGGGTTCCCATTTTGGCTTAGTCAATTTTTTTTTGGTCTTCACAGGCTGGCTTTGTCCTTGGTCTTGACGGATGCAACAACTTCCTTGTGGCTCGGCATCTCGAACTCCGGTCCTTCGGTCGTGATCTTCATGGTCTCTAATGTGATCCTTCATCTCTCCCGAATGAGCTTGAGTAGCCTTCGCCGTCTTGGGACTTTGGAGTTGTCTCGGATATTCTTCTTCGTTACCCATCGGGCGCCCGGCAAGTTGTCCCACTTGCGTCTAGCATCTTCATCACGATGAACACTTCACGTATAGAGCTTCCGACCTCCGTCACCTTGCCATCTAAATTCTTCAATATTTTCTCCATAGCCTCGAGCTTAGTGACAGCGTCCTTGTTGATCTTAGCTTGCTCGTCCATCAAGTCCTTGAATTGTGCACAAAGAGAAACCAAAACTTGAATCGACGAACTTGCATTAAATCGGGGTTACCTTGGACATGGTCGTAGTCCACACACTCCTTGCATGAGGATCTTGCTTCAGTGGCCTTTAGGTGTTGAGCTTATTTCTCCATCTCCATCTTCTCCATCCTCCTCTTAAGTAAATCGATATGCCACTCAAGGAATCCGACTCGTATGCATTCAGCTCTCGCAATCGTCATGCGGATAGTTGAGACTTTGATCTTGAACGGCCTCCCGGCGTCTTGAAGGTTTATGATAGGTAGATCAACGATGTCCGGGGTGCGTAGCGCTCCGGTGGTTGAGGTTGATCTTCCTTTGGACTTGGAGGTGGTGATTCCCTTGGAGATTTTGACGGTCCTTCGACTTCAACTTTTGAATCTAGGGTTTCCACCCCTTTAGCTTGTGTTGCATGTCACCTTTGCCTGTAAAGTTTTCCTGGATCATCCACAAAAAGGTTTGGGTTTCTTGGAGAGGTAGCCAACCATCTCCGGTTAGGGTTAGCAATAAGCAAAGTATGCAAAAACTAGAAAGGAAAAATAAATCTATGAAAACTAGGGTTAGACAAACTAGATTAGATGTATTTTGAGGATGATCAAAGTTTAGTAGATGCAAAAATAAAACAAAATCAGTACTGAAAATTACAAAAAAAAGCAATAAAAAATCAAATCTTGATCACTTGTTCCCCGGCAACGGCGCCAGAAAAAGGGGCTTGTTGACGGATAAAAGACGTATCCCTCTACGATCCGCAAGCGTACGGACCCCACACCTTTTTCACCACGGGATTCCCAAGGTTCTTGTCAATCCGCGGAGCAAGGGGATTACAAGCGTTCGATCAACAACGACACACTAACTACTAAAACCCTAACTACTATTATACTAGAAAACACTTAACTACACTAGAGAGAATGATAAACGATCAAGAGAGAAGACACTCGCCCACGGGTCTACGATACTAGAGCATGCAATCGCTTAAAGACACGAAAAACCAATCTAATCTATCGGGGTTGTGACCACGGTTTCGCCCTTTCCCTCCTCTCGTACTGTCACTACGCGAAGGTATTCATGACTAGACCTTTGATGGCCACGGCGTATTGAATGGATCCAAGGAAGCATTGGAGCTCGTACTCCCTCTACGGCATGGTAGCTAACCTTTAAGCATTAAAGTATATTCAACACAAGATGATAGATAGAAAATCCGACAAAGTGCGATTACATCTCACGATCGATTACAACCCATGGACGAATGAGAAGATTACCCCATCAAGGTGCTGATCATGGCACCGTTGATCATGGTTTCCCTTCCGCCGGTGTCTTCCTCCTTCTCCACGAGAGGGTGCTTCCTTCGAGGTGGTTGATCTCCAGCCCTGAGATCCTCCTCCTCTCTCTCTAGCTTGTAGATGGCCTTCTGGTGCGAATAACTCCTCTCCGTCTGTTGGCGGCGCGTCGGGGGTTTTAGGGTCGAAGATCCTTCGAGGGCAAGGAAGACGGGACCGAACCGGTGCCCGAAGTGGGCTGGGCCGATCCGACCGGGGCCGGCCGGCCCAGCCCGGTTCGGCCCGGTTCGGTCGCCCTTTTTGCTCCGTGGGTCCTCGTGCACTTATCTACTTCGCCCCCTCCACTTGGATGATTTTGACGCCGTTATCCTCGCGATCAAGATGGAGACTCTCTTTGCATGAAGTTTGATCTTTTACGCTTCAATCCCCGGGGTGTTCCTCGTAGCACTTCGGTCCTCACCACCATTGGAAGTAATTTCAGCGAGCTCATGAACACGAACAAGACTCCATGAATGCTCCTTTGAACTTATTGCAAATCCGTCCTTTATGTCCATGATTTCCTACATAAATACAACACTTCCAAATGCATGCACAAAGATGAACTTGTTATATGATTAGTGTGCCTAGTGGCGGGTTAGTTTAATAATCAAATCCAAATCAAAGTGTAATGAACATGCTAGGTGCACCAAAATACACCGTCAACAATCTTCCGAAAGAATCTCGACTTGTCTTTTGACTCGCCCTAAGCTCCCCGCATGAATAGGGATACGTTGTGACAGAACGGGGGTCTCGAAAGGCGGATGTTTTCGGATTTGGACGGGAAACCACGATTTAAAGAGGCTTTTATTAAGATTCGATTTGCTATTTCTTCTCTTGCTTGGAACTTCAACAAAAGGCTTACCCCGATCCCTCTAGATCGGTTTATCTACCCAATCTTACTTTGTTTTCTCCGGTCTTTAGTAGATTAGATTCATTTTGTGTCTTTTACTTAGATGCATTAGGGTTTCTTTTGTCGAAGATTGGAGTTACATGGCTTTATTAGATTAAGTTTTGCGTCACACATTTGTTCCACGGATTCGATACCTTGGATTCACCACTCGAGGGAAGAAGGGTCCCTTGACTATGACGGGAGACTTGTACGCTTGCGAGTCACAAACGAACTTTGATACAATTATTAACCGTCAACAATGGCATGGTAGGAAGTTTTGAAGTCCGCGACCTCGAACTTGATGTACTCGGTACGGTAGTTGTCCCGAGATTCCTCGAAGGTAACTGGCAGGACCACTGAGCCCAGTGGGATAGCCGTGTTACCGGGGACGATGCCGTAGAAGGTTGTGTTGCTCTTGGTGAGCATGTGGGTGATGTCGAGCTTCATTTTCTTCAAGGTCTTGGTGAAAAGGACGTTGAGCCCGCTTCCACCGTCGATAAGGACCTTGTTGAGCTTGGAGCCCGCGACCACTGGCTTCAGGATGAGAGGGAACCGTCCTGGTTCGGAGAAGCTGGTCCATTGATCCGCGCGGGAGAAGGTAATGGGTACCTCCGACCACCTTAGAGGGGTCGGAACTGCTGGTTCAATGCTCATGACTTCTCGACGGGTAGCTTTTTGGTCCCGCCTGCTGGGTAGTCCGCCGAAGAGGACGTTGACAGTCTTGTCGGGTTCCTGGAAGTCGTTGTTGTCTCCGTCGTTCTTCTTCTTGCCCTTCTTGTCGTGAGGGTGCGGTGGCTCCGGCGTATCCTTGAGTGCGTGCCTGAGTTGGTAGCACTGCTCGGTGGTGTGGTTGCCGTTTGGATGCCACGGGCACTTCTCCTTCAGCAAGTCTTTGAAGCCGCCGGAGTTCTTCTTCGAGTTCTCCTTCGCAGGGTGCTGGATAGCCGCGACAGTGTTGTCTGGCTTGCGCTTGCGGTTGGGACCCGAGTAGTTGTTGTTGTTGCGACCGCCTTGGTTCCCGTTGTTGCCGCTACCGCCGCCCGTGCTCTGCTTGGTCTTGCCGCGGATGGCGTCGTACTTGGCATTGGCCTTGTCTTCTTCATCCGCCCAGGACGTAATCATGTCCTTGAGGTGGGGGATGGACCTGGGGCGACGATGACAGAAGTCTTCGAAGGTGCGGCGGTGGTAGATGTCGTCTTGGAAGAGGTCGATGACCTCCTTGTCGGTGACGTCGACGACGGTAGCGCGCTTGTCGAAGAAGCGGCGCATGTACTTGCAGAGGGTCTTGCCTTGTTCCTGCTTGACCATGGCTAGGTCCATGCGAGTACCCGATCGGCCCATGGCGCCCGTGAAGTTGCTGGTGAACTGCTCCTTCAGCTGGTCCCACTTGTCGATCGAGTGCTTGTCTAGCGACTCGAGCCATGTGAGTGGAGCTTGGTCCAGGCAGAAGGGGAAGTAGAGACACTTGGTGTCATTGTTGCCACCAGCGTTCTCGATGGAGAGGGCATAGCACCTGAGCCACTGGATGGGGTCCTGCTTCGCGTCGTACTTGGTGATCCCCAAAGGCTTGAACTTGTCGGGGAGGAGCAAGTTGCGAAGTCGAGGTGAGAAGGCGGGGAAGCCGTCGTTGTCGCCTACGGTGGCTAACTTCTTCCGCCGCAGCTCCTCAATCTTCTGGCGGGCGTCATAACCGCCCTGTGAGGCAGCAGAGGCGTGGCTGTTCGCGTGGCCGCGGCCGCCGGCCCTCCTGTTGGCTCCATGGTTGGAGCTTCCGCCGTCGCTGCCGCCGCCGTCAGGGTCGCGGCCGCCGCCGCCAGCAGGAGCTTGGTGAGGGACGACCTCGCGGTTGCTGTTGCCACCCTGTGGAGGTCCGCCGGCGTTTGAGCGAGTACGATTGGGCTGAGCTGGGAGCTCAGCTCGAGTACGGTTGGGACCGTGGTTGGAGCTACGACTTGTAGCTTTGTTGTCGCGGTGCCTGGCGGGAGGAGGCTGGTTGACCCTGTTGTCGACCCGCATGAAGTAGGCATCTTCAGCGAGCTTGGCGATGACCTCTCCAGCGCGTATGCCCTGAGCCTGACGTGCGATCGCTGTGATCGACATGAGGCACTGCTCAGGGGTAGTGTGTACTCTGCTCTCGACCGCCTCGAGAGCTTCCGCGAGGTTGCGGATGGGGAGGTTATCTCGGAGACGCCGACGTCGTTCGCTGCGCTTCCTGTTGCGCTCACGTTGAGCATCTCTGTTGGCGGGGGTCTCGTCTACCGGAGCATCGGCAGATAGCTCGTCGGAGGAGATGTCTTCAAGGTACTTGTCCTGAGCCGTCCCTGAAGGCCCTGGAGTGTCGCCGGCAGCCATGAAGACTTGGCGATCAGGAGTGCCAAGGCTGGACTCGGAGGCTGCTACCTCAGTTGGAGTGTTTGAGTCAGCCCGGGCAAGCGGTGTTCCCTCCTGGAACGGGAGTGAGTCGATGTAGGCGACGTAGCGTGAGTCCCCGCTTATCAGGTCAGCGGGCTTGCGGTCAGGCCAGTAGACGAATCTGCCGGCCGGTGTAGATGCTATAACCGGCCCAGAGGCCGGCCCTGATAAGGGGTGCTCAGTAGAGTTGCCATCGGACTCGGGATCCTCTGGGTCCGACCCGAAGTCGAACTCGTAAGTAGAATCCGAGTAGAACTCGAAGAGGGGGTTGGAGTCCGAAGCGTGGCCGGGGGCGGTGTCGAAGTCCGAGTTGTACTCGGGTACGGGTTCCTTGCCGACCCGTGGCGAAGAAGGAGCCCCCGTGTGGGCCCGACTGAGGACGCGGGGACCACGCGCGGAGCGCTCACGGGGTGAGAGGACCGCCTGTGATGGCTGAGCAGCCGGCTCGCATGCGATGGCCCATGGAGACGTCGAGTTCGAGTTGGAAACGGACTCAAGCTCGAAGTCAGCGTGACGGTCAAAGAGCGAAATTTCGCCGAACTTGCTGGCGAGTTCGCCTGTGACAACTTCTGGAAGCGTCACGAAGCCAGTCTCCGGGTTGGGCGGCATGGTGAGGCGGTGTTAGAAAGATCCCGTGCCGTCAGCAGTGCAGACCCAGGCGCCGAAGACGAAGGTGTCGCCGCGGTTAAAGGCGACGGTTGGCTTGAAGTAGAAAGGAGCCGTCGAGTTCGCCATATGATCTCGGGCGAGAGCCCCTACCTGGCGCGCCAGCTGTCGGTGTTTTAGACCGGCAACCTACTAAGGGGAGTACCCGAAGTAGATGAATGTGACTCGCCGAGATCGGTAACTCGAAGGAAGAGACACGTGGCACACAATTTCGACAGGTTCGGGCCGCGAGGTGTGTAATACCCTACGTCCTGTATGCTACGTAGCTCTGGATTGATAGGGTACGATTACAGGATGTGTAATAGTACGCCGTGAGATGAGTTAGATGCTAGAGAAAGGCCTCGCCTTATATAGTCCGGGAGGCAGGGTTACAAGTCGGAGTAGGGAGAGAGTACTAGTCGAGTACGTCTAGGAGTCCTCCATACAGTGCGGAACATGTATAGCTCCCTAACCGAGTACTACTCCTATGTAGTCCTTGTGCTCCACACCATCAGGTGTCGTGTAGCGCAAGCCGGGTAGTCCCAGGGGCCCACCGAGTAGTCGGTCCTTGTACCCACCGAGGTAGTGGGCCCAGGGAGGTCCATACGACAAGTACAAAACATGCCTTCGCAGAGTACCCCTTCAGGCACTCCATGGATTTGATGGAGTTGGGAGCTAGATCCATGGATTTGGTGGATCTGGAGTTTTTGGAGCTGTGGTGTTTGGCAGGAAAAATGTGGAGCGGAGCTGTTTTTGTGGATCTGGAGCTGCGTGGAGCTCTCCCAAACACGCCCATACTAGCAATTATGCCCGTGTGTTGCAACGGGACAAAATAATTCTTGCATACCATGAATAAACATGTATCAGAACTTAACTTAATATGTTGATTAAACTCAAAAGCACATTAATTATACATTGCAATTCCAAGAAACAGTCATCGTCAAAAAGTAGTACAATTCACGTGTCCGATCTTATCGTGCCAGGTAATACAAGACTAAAACACAGATTGGGTTTCAGGTAATTCACGTGTCCACTCTTATTTAAAGAGACTAAAATGTGAGGTAATAGAAGTTCTAATGATTAAAATATATAGGGACACAAATGTTATTATTAAAGAAGGAAAGGGCAAAACACAAAAAGCCCAAACCTTATCTCAACCCCCCTCTCTCAAGGTACTCCTCTTTGTATCGCCGCGCTGCCGCTCCCACGGTCTTGCATGCCGGCGCCCGCCATCGGAGGCCAGCTGGCCAGGATTTGGTGCAGCGCTCGACCATCGCTCATCCTCCTCCTCAGCCGGCCCACCCCACCCCATCCACTTCCTAATCTTGAATTCGGTGTAGCGGCACATGAAGGTGGAAGGATTTGGGCGTGAGGATGTGGGTTCATGGAGGCGGGCGACAACGCCGATAGAGTCCACGACAGACGCGACGACGGTGACTCCGGTAGTCAAGACGGACGGGAGGGTCGCGACTTGCGACGGAGGGAAGTGAGGGAAACGGGAACAGAGCCCCTGACACGTGGGCCCCACCTGTCAGGATGGACGAAAAAAGGCAGAAGCGGTCCTTGCTTTAATATTAGGTAGAGATAGTTGGCCATATGAGCCAGGTTCGATGGGTTGTCTGTGACACGACTCCAAAAAGCACAACATGACATGACACGAAGGGATAGTGCCTCAGGTCGGGGTGGCGCCCTCGGCACGACGTCACGACACAATTTTTTTTGAGTTTGCTAAAATTAATCCATTCATATAAAATACAACACACTCTAGCTATTCCTCCTCTACATCCTCTCCTCCCCACTGCGAAACCGCTCATGTCTTCTCCCACTACCTCCCACCGCCTCCATCGCCGGTAGGTGGCAACACCTCTCCACCGCAAGGCCGCGCGCCCAGAGCCGCCACCTCCCTTCCTTGGCTCCTTCCCGCTCGCCCCACCGAGTGCCTCCCGCCCTCCACCTCCGCCATGGCCGCACCGGTCATCTTCCACCTAGGAGGTCACGGCCGGGCGCCGCTGCCGTGGGTGCTGGACGGTGGCTGCAGCGGTGTTGGAGCTGGTGACAGTGCTGATTGGTTGTCCTCCGCTACGAAGGCAAGTGCCTGGCCCGACACTAAGCAAGATGGGTAAGTCAGGCCGACCTAGCACTATGAAAAAGGCCATAGTACCGGGCTTGGGTCAGCATTTCGGCCCAATGATCCAACACGAAGTAAGGCTTCGGGCCTGATAGTCCCGGGCCACCTCGAGCTGGGGCCGGGCAGCCCATTGGCCATCTATGCTTATAAAGCATCTTTCTCTATTATATAGGGTCCCTTTGGCACAGCTTAAAGAACAACTTAGGAAGCTGTTTTTGACACAGCTGTGCCGAACGGGTGCTCAAAAGTGCTTCACGGGCGAAGCTGCCGCGTTTCACGCTCTCTGGAGCGAAAAAGGCGGCACGCAACAGAAAAACGCAGCTTCGCTCGCTTCCCCAGCACGCCTGACAACGTTCACTCCCAAACCGCCCCTAGTGTTGGTTGAATTTACAAGGAAATTGCCATTCGGGTCCACGCATTGATTCCCACCGGCCTCGCATCCGTTTCTCCCCCACGGACTCGTTTCTCCCCCGCAAACTCCCGAACCAGGCGCAGGCGACGGCGCAATGGCAGACCAGTATCCGGCAGCTGTAGGCAGAGATGGAGATTTGGCGGCTGGAATCGTTAGATCCGGTGGTGCTCTCCAAGATGCGGTCGGCGGCAGCGCAAGTGGTGGCACGTTCGTGTCCGCCGCATTGGCCGGCGCCACGCCATTCTTGTGGCCGGGAGGACTGCAGGCCGACTCCTTGGGAGCCTTGCTAGCCGGCCGCGGGCGTGCCGCCCGGCGTGGCGGCCGCCGCATGGCCGGGCCTCGCCGCGCAGCGCATCCACCGTGGGGCCCGGCCTCCCCAATGCGCACGCAGCGAATGGCCGGGCCTTGCCGCGGGCGCATCCACCGTGGGGTCGGGCCTCCCCGGTGCGCACGCAGGTGCGGCGCGGCGGAAGGGGCCGCAACCACCGCTCTCGGTGCCGCGGCGTGGGGAGGCGCGGGACGGGAAGGCGCTGGACACGGTGGTTGGCCGGAGTTTTTGGCCACCGCGGCAGCTACGCTGGCCAACTCTCGCGTCGTCACTGCAGCGGCGTCGGCGGTAAGCAACGACACAACCTCACAGGTGGTTCGTCTTGATGCACGTCATATTGAGCGGTTTGAGGTTCCCGCTGATCCTTTTCCATCTCGGGCCTCGACAGGCCGCCGTAGAGGTGGCCACGCACGAAGGCCGCCACCGGCAGCTAGGAATGCTGCTCCTGCGCCAGTGGACGTCGACCTCACCTATTCTGGGTATGAACTCTTGCTTCTGATCCATTGAACAACTTGTTTTGATTACCTGTGGCATGAATTTGTTGTGTGTACATGCTGGTAGATAAGTTGTTAATTACTTGAGCCATGTGGGTAGGGGTTGGTAAGCATGCAGCAGTAGATAAGCTATTAATCACTCGATCCATTCATCCATGCTTCAGGTTCTTGTCAAAGTAATAACAATATGTTTTGTCAGTATCAAACAGGGTGCTCAATGCTGCTAGTTGAATGATTACCAGCAATATGTATGGTAGTTGAATGTTAGATTTTTGATTGTTTGCTTGCTTATATGAACTGATCTTGTTGGCAACAGTTTGGCTGATTGCGGTGATGACAACAGTAGAATAGTTTGTGAAATATTTTCCGATGAAGTTCTGAAAGGAAATAGATCCAGTACTCACTTGAATAAAACTGGGTACAATAATGTGATAGCAAGATTTAAAGAGAGGACTGGAATTTTTTACACTAGAATGCAATACAAGAATAGATGGGACAAGTTGAAGCAAGATTATGGTATTTGGAAAAAATTAAAATGAAAGGAGACTGGTCTTGGATGGGATGAAACTGGGAAGAATATTGTAATGCTAGAAGATTGGTGGAAAAAAACAACAAAAGTAAGTGAAATTATTGTTGGGGCTGTTTCTATTTTTTCATTGTACACCACCACAATTTACTGATATTTGAATAACTAATTTCAGGATATAAAGGGCTCCACCAGATTCAAGTACAGAGGACCACAACATGAAGAGCAATTATAGATTATGTTTGAAGGCATTAGGAACACCGGTGATGAGCACTGATCTACTTCGAGTGGCATAGCACCTTCTCCAATTCATCTTGATGAAGATGAAGCTGACAACGATGGTGAGAGTGAGGCAGAGGAGGTGACTCCCACAAATGTGCAAGGCTTAAAGAGGGGTGGCGGGGCTAGTAACATGAAGGGTAAGAAACCAAAGACAAGTGGTGGTAACTGGTTTCATGAACTAATGGGAAATATTCTGGAGATGAATGAGAGGACAACTGCATCTTGTGAGTCTATTGCAAAGAGGGAGGATTTATCTAGTTGTTCCATCCAGGCTGTCATGGCTTTGGTCAAGGATTGTGGGGCTGTTCCATCAACCAATGAGCATTTTGCTGCAACTCTAGTTTTTACCAAGAAAGCAGAACGTGAGATGTTTATGACTTTGGATACTCGTGAGGAGAGGTTTGATTGGCTGAAGAGGAAGTATGAATGGATGACTAAAAATGATGTGCCTAAGTAGTTTGTGCAGCACCATGCAACAATCTTATATCCTTTGATTTATGCTCCATTTTTCTATCAATCTTGTATGCTTTGAACTATTGTATGCCTGCAATAATCCATTTTTTTATCTCTTATAAACGTTGAACTGTTGTATGACTTGTATGCTTTGAACTATGTAATATTTGTATGACTTCAATAAATTCATGAGTGATGTTTGTGTGATGTACAGATCTGATGATGAGTGGGTTACAAATTCTTTATCTGTGTTGCGGTCGGCTCAGAATTTTCAATTTGCAACTGCTCTTCTTTGTGGTCAGTACTTCTTGACATACCATGATAAGCATCCTGTTAGAACTCCTTACCAAAGTGGACAAGGTTGGACATTGGAAAAACTAAACACTCCAGGTGAAAGCCATAAGCAATTCTGAATGAATGCACAATTATTTTACATGTTGCTGTTAACACCAAAATTTGGTACAGGAGGGAGTCTGATTTGTGGGCCCAACTTGGTAAAAATCCCGTCCAGAGAAGGAAGGTTTCTTCAAAAAGATTCGGCAGAGATGCTCGCGGTCGACAGTTTTTCTTCCGTTCGGCAAGGGAACTGTTTGCACTGATTTTGCGGGATCGCATGGTGACGTGGCCCGAGCGGAAGAGACGAATGGATGGATAAGCATTCGCACTTGGGCGTGAAATTAGGTATCAAATATTGTGCTCGTAGTCCACCAAGAGTCATGCCACGACAGGGTATAAATATGAACCCTGGATGTATGTAATGGTAATCGAAACATTCTCATAACAAACCGGCTTTACGCCAAACTCTCGAGTCCTCTAGTCGTGTCGTCGAGTTCTTCGAGAGGGTTCGTCGATCCGTCGACCTCCGTAAGTACCGGCAACCTTGTATCATGTCTAGTATCATGCGGTGGATTTAGATCGTGATGCAAGTAGTCTTGTTACCATGCTTAGTATCATGCGGTGGATTTAAGCTTGGTTCAAGAGGGTTTCTTGTTAGGTCATGAGCCATGCGGTGGGCTAAGATCTAGCTTGGAGCTAGTTATCGGCTCTATTGGATTTTGGTAAGATCCAATATATTCATTAAGTTACCACGTGTTGCTCCGAGTTTTACTTTATGTTTAAATTCATGTAACACTCTCTTGCCCAATTTAGATTGATTTGGATCGGCTTTATCTTGTTTGGTGATCTTTACGTCGCACGCTCACATCTTGGCTCAATAAGGCACGTGGATCACGTGTTTCCCAAATAGCCGAAACCGAACCAATATAGGTTGTTACGTGTTGCGGGTTCAAGCTTGTTAATCTTGTGTAAATCTTGACAGAACCGAGTGTCATGCGGTAGATGCAGGTTTTTGGGTTGTCTTAGAGCTAATCATTCGGTGGATTAGATTTTTATTTCAATCAGATAGGTTTATCATCTTTGGCAATGTTTGTTCCTTCTCCACGGACCCCGACTCGGCTGTACAGCCGTATTCGGTTATGCTTTTCATGAGTAAAACGTGTTTACAAGTTATGTTTTAAATAATGCCTGCTTTTAGCTTCCCATATTTAGATCGTATCATGCGGTGGATAGATCTTTCTGTGGTTAGTGGTGTGATTTCAAACAAGTTGTATCATGCGGTGGATTAACTTGTTTGGTTTTATGCTCGACGGGTTTTGAAGTACCTAGACATGCGGTAGACTAGTGCTTTGGGCCTATGCATGCTTGTTCATTACATGTTTGTAATCATGTTTTACTTCATTTATTGTTTATTGTTATTTATTCTCGAGGATCGGTCATGGTTTTGTGCACAAACAAATGTCATTTAAATAACGACCGATCTATCATCATGCTTGCGTCATCCGTTCGGCTGTGTTCTATTTTACGCTTTAAAGCTCCCGAATGGTTTCTAAATTGCTGGCAGATAGCTTCTCATAGCTATATGTCATCTTACATGGCTTTGTAGCCGTAAATATGGAACGGTCTGGTACCACCCGGCAAGTTCCAAGCTTTGGTATTTAATTACTTTGTCTTTCGTTAATTTTCAGGGAAAATTGACTGGCACGCCTTGGAATCTGCTCGTGTGTGAAGCTAGCTTGTTCGGCTTGCTGTGTGTTTGACGCGGGATGCGGATTTTGCGTCAACACACTTTTTGGCACGCTCGGTGGGACACTATAGCTGAAATCAAGATGCCTGAGATCGGCGACATTATGGACGTCACCATTGATGAACTATCTCCAGAGCAACTGCAACAGTTGAAAGACGCTACTGACCAATTCCAGATGAAATACTTGATGTCGTTCAAGAAGAACAGAAGTGGCATTCCATACCTTATATCTGAAATGCACAGGGTTCTGTTGCCGGGGGAATCTGACGCCACATCTTTTCAAGAGAAGGAAGAGATTCTGCAAGCTTTTCGGGATACTGCGGAAACCGTGATGGGTAAGCATCATACGACCTTCTTGGGCATGTTCAAGCAGATGATGGTTGGCGTGTTCAGCCCAGGCATGGAAAAGGTGTTTAGTCGAGTATCCCCTCACGGATATTATACAGAGGTCGGAGAGACCAGTTCTGCTCAACCAACGGGAGCTCAACCGCCACTGCAGAGCCAACCAATCCAGCCTCCTCCGCAAAGCGTTGGGAGCCAGCCAATCCAGCCTCCTCCACACAGCGCTGGAAGTCAGCCAATGCAACCTCCTCTACGAGTCGCGGGGGGACGGCCAGTCCAGCCAACTCCACAAGGCAATACAGGTCAACCAGTTCAACAGCCGAACCCATATCAGCCTACATATGGGGAAATGGCGTTCGGTTCATCTGGAGTGCCGCCCAATTCCACTTACAAGATAGCTCCAGCCAACGACAGGTTGCAGAGGAACATATACGGTGGGGGCTACCAGGAAGTTATGGATTATGGCGCCATTGACGCTCTCCCAAATCCTGGGTACGACACAGCTGCAGGAGTGCAGGAAGACGATATTCTGGTTCAGAAGATGGCCGATCTGATGCAAAATCAATTCGGCCTTAAACCTAAAATGCAAGGACCAGCTTACACGCCTCCCTTCCTGGAATGGTACTACAGAGTGATCTTGCCGCCAAGGGTGAAGCCTCCTATGGAGTTTACGAAGTTCTCTGGGCAGGACGATACAAGCACAGTGGAGCACATTGCTCGGTGTTTGATGCAGCTTGGAGAGGCCTCAGCTGATGAGGCGTTCAGGGTTAGATATTTCCCTCTGTCATTGACGGGCTCGACGTTCCAATGGTTTACTTCTTTGCCTCCCCAGTCAGTTGGCACATGGAGGGAGCTAGAGCAAAAGTTCCATGCCCATTACTTCAGTGGTAGCACAGAGAAGAAGCTGATCGACCTGACCACCTTAAAACAGAGGCATAATGAGACGCCTCTAGAATTCCTCAGAAGATTCAGGAAAGTCAAGGGCATGTGCTTCTCTTTGACTCTACCGGATGATCGGTACACGCTCGATATGGTCGTTGCAGGAATGTTGCCGGCTGTACGGGAGAAGTTGTTTGGCATGGAATTTGACAACCTAGGTCAACTGTCTCAGAAGCTGTCACTGATGAGCAACCAAGCCTATGGGTTCCAGAAGGACACCAGATTCAACAAGCACCACGACATAGCTGACATCTATAATCAGTTCCTCAAGAAGGCTGACTAGATGGAAGATTCTGATGATGATGAGGAAGTGGCCACCACTGAGATTATGTGGGGCAAGGACCCTTTGACTATGAACCAGCGGTGGGTCAAGCAAGCCAAGGGCACGTATGACTTCGACGTCACCAAAGCTGACAAGCTTTTTGAGTTCTTGGTAAAAGAAGGCCGAATCAAGCTTCGTGAAGGGCATTCTATGCTTCGGCCCGATGGGGTTAAAGAGAAACGTTACTGTGGCTTCCATGATAAAAACTCTCACTCCATCAATGACTGCAGGGTTTTCAGGATGAGGATCCAAAAGGCTTGTGACGCCCCAGGTTTTTAATTACCGTCATTAACGCTAATGACCGGATTAGCCGGTCAAATGGTCAACCCTAGGTCAACCTGGGCCCTCACCCATGAAAACTCCCTAACACACCCCTAGTGACCCTTAGTGGATAGTTAAAACACTTGTGGGGCCAACCCATGGTCAAAGGGTGGGTCAAACCCCCTTGCCATCCAGTGTCCACAGGTGTCTGCCGGAATTTTTGCCGCGTTCTCCGAAATTCACCTAAACACTTAAAATTCTACCTTTAGGAAAGTTGTAGGTCTTGTTGAGGGACACAACTTTCATGTAGAGTGGCATTGCAAATTTGGAGAGGAAATTTGTGTAAAACCCCTTGCAAGCCAGCTTTTACTGTTGCCAGAAACAGGCTGGCATTCAAAGTTGGCATTCATATAGATTCAAATCTAGGCAACAAAACTCTATACAACCATTGTAAAAGTTGTAGCTGGTACCTAGATCTACAACTTTGGTATTCATCACTTGATCCAGTTCTGTTTGAAAATTTTGAGAAAAATCAATTCAAACCGTGCACCGACGACTGCCGAGGCCGGAGCGCGCGCGCGCGCGCGCGTCGTGCGCGCCCCGTGCGCCGCCGTCGCCGCCCGCCGCCGGCCACGCCCCGGCGTCCGTGTCCGCGCTCCCCGAGGCCTCGACGTTCGCGCCACGCCCCGTCCCGATGCCCGCGCCCCCCGAAGCGCCCCGTCCCGAGGTGCCCCGAGGCACGCGCGCGCGCGCCGTACGCGCGCACGCGCCACGGACCGGCGGTCCGTCGGCGCGCGTCGCCGCCGTACGCGCGCGCCTCGAGCCGCCGTAGCACGGCCGGCATCTCCGCCGTCATCCCCGCGTCACCCACGGGCGGCCGAGCCGGGTATTTAAGCCCTCTCGCGCCTCTCCCCGCGCGCCACACCGAGCCGCCCGCGCCATTGCCGCCGCCATCGTCGCCGCCGCCGTGCTAGCGCCCCTCGCTCGCGTTCGCCGCCGTCCAAGCACGTAGCTAGCTTCCTTAGCACCCGGGCAAGCTCACATGCGCGCTTGTTTGCTCCAATTTGGCCTCCACGCCGCAAGACACCGAGCCGCCGTGAGCGCCGCCGCCGCCACCGCCGTGCGCCGTCGCCGGAGCACGGCCCGACCCCGCCGCCACCGCCCAACGATCCGTGGTGAGCCCAATTCCACTCCTGTGCCGCTTGTTGTCGTGGACGGGCCCCACATCGCCGCCGGCGAGCCCTCCCGCCGCCGCCAAGGGCATGGTTGTGAACTCGAGGGCTTAGTTGCAAAGAAACTTAACTAAGTTTTATTACAGATTAGTCCAAGGTCTTGTAAAACCCCTAGAAATTCACAGAAAAATCCTAAAAATCCCAAACCAATTTTGTAGGGTTCAGGATGCTAAACCCCACCCCTTGGTTGTATACTCATGGCTAGATTCAAATTAGTTTTGGCAGGAAAAATACAAATGTGTTATAAATGAATCTGTCCTAATTTGAAAAATACAACTCCTCTGTAGCTGAGCTTTGGATATGTTGTGTGTTAGGATATGACTAGATGCTGTGCCGAAATTTGCACAAAGTTATGCAGTAGATGTTGCTAGACAAATTCTTTTCCATTCCTGCAGTAGTTGCCTAAATGATTTTTCATGTTAAAAATGCTTATGTTCTTGAGCCCAACTTCTGCACACTGTCTTGTAATACTAAAAGACACATCCTGTGAATTAACCATGAATTTTGGGTTAACAAAAATAATTCTTTTTGATTTATGCATGTTTTCCTTTGTAAATTAATCAACCAAGTTCAGTAGAGGTTCCATGTGAACATGCTGGCTTTTTAGGCTTATTTAGGACCAGAGAGCATGTACAAGAAAGTTTGGATCATTTTGATGCTTATTTATTTTTATATGCATTTAAATAGAATCACTAGCTAGCCTTTGATATTTTCCATAATAATTAATTTCCTAGCATCCAACACTTACATGTGGGTCCAATGGACCAGGATAGGTGCTAGTAGGCTTAAGAAGCACCCCTTTAATTTTTGGTAAAATTAAACCTACTAGAACTTGTGCTAAAATATTAAGCCTAGTACCATAATGAGGCGGCTAGGGATCCTACCGTTACTACTCTTGGGATTCGCTCTCACGGCTCGCCACCGGTGGTGTATGGTGACTCCGGGTATCTCGCGGGGTATGCCGGATAGCCTGCACCAAAGACTGTAAGATTCGATCCCGACCCGAGGATTTATGGGGACGGCAGCCGACCGTGTGTTTGGGTCTACCTTGCAAGGTTTAAATCAATCGATTGTCGGCCTCTCACCGTTATCCGAGACTACTTACTCCACTAGTCATGTGATCCCTAATGATGGAAGTTGATGAAGATGATGCTTGATTAATTGTATTGAACAACTTTGTTTGTACTAGTTGGCTAATGTAGTAATATTAAACCTACTAGAACTTGTGCTAAAATCTTGAAAGTAAGGACTTACTCTTTGTTACTTTTTAGCAAAAGCAACCCAGTAGCCAAAAAGCCTTTCATGGTCTAGAATTGGTGAAGTAGTTATCACCGACGGGTAAGACTTGCTGAGTATTAGTATACTCAGCCTTGCGATAATGTGTTGATCCAGGTAATGCCTTCAGTGATGTGTGGCCCGGTGAGATCCCGCCCGGCTGGGAGCTGGAGTGGGTGGAGGACGACTACTGAAGCATCATGGATGGCCTCCCGTGGTGACTTTGCTGCCGCTAGTTAATTTCCGCTGTTCTTTTCAAAACTCTGAACTATTTCGTCATGACAAAAACTATGGTTTGTAATAATTAAACCCTTCGGGGTTCGAATTTGAATGTGAATGTTGTATCTCTGGACTCGCCTTCGAGTGAGTTTTAATGCATATATTCGATCCTTGTGCTCTCAAGTGATTTACCGGGCGTTAACCCGGCGACTTACGACAGGATGGTACTTTATTATTGCTTAATGGCCAGAGTGGATCGGTCTTTGGCAATAGTACGGTACTTTCCTGGGCGGGTTGTCACAGTTGGCATCAGAGCTTATATGCACCAGAGATTAATTAATAAATCTTAATCACTGATTTTTGAATAAAATATGCCAAGATTTTCTGATTTTCCAAAATACGTTGGTCCGCTAAGGATAAACTAGACCGAGAGGCCCTAGAGGGAATTTTGGGTTCTTTCAGGTGGCTTATATAACCTATGGTTTATTTTGCTAACTTCCAGCACATTACTTTATGTCAGACTTACTTTCTTGCACAAACAAACTAGGAGCCACGTGTTTATACGTGTGCTGTTCCGCATCACGAGAATTGCGAGGGTTGATGGAGTGATCCATTCCACGGATCCCATCTTCGTGTCTGTTTAATTTGTGAGTTGTGTGTCGCCACGTGTTTCATACGTGAGCATTCCACATGTCACTCATGCGAGGCAAGGATACACTCCATTCGAACGGAGGGTGTCCGAGGTTGGACGCTGTCCATGCAGCGGCTTAACGCATGGGTACCGTTTCTATAGTGAACGGTAATGAATGTGGACGCTTTCGTGACGTCTTTGGCACGAAAGGTTCGTTTTCGCGGGTACATAACAGCGCTTCGTTAGTTGTTAAGCAAGTACCGTATAGCTCTCGACTAGATATTATAGGGAGAGACGAATATAAGCCATGCCACCGGCACTAACTTCGATTTTTGGCTTGATTGCCATGTGAGGTCGAATAGGACGTCTTGCATGCATATTAAAAATCGAAATCACTAAAATGGACCCAAAAATCGGAATTCCATGTGTTCTCTAAGGAAGATTATGCTAGTGTGTGCTTTTTGTAAACTAGAATACCTTCCATACCTAGCCGTCATCTTCCTAGAAATTTTGTGCAAAACTATTTACCTTGTGATAGGTTTAAATTAAAACCAACTTGTTAATTGCTCCTCAACTAGCTGTCTTGTAGAAAGCAAATCTCAATCCTAGTTCCGATGGGTTGGTTCACTTTTCCCTAGGCACATTCAGGTTAAGGACCCTTCATCTTGTTTCTTAATCATGCTCAACCTTAAAAAGCTTAATTAAAAGTATTAAAGGTTAAATTGAAAACTTGGGAAAATTTTTGAGGCTTCTGGATTTGGGTTATGAATTTTATTCACAGCTGCCAGAACTTCACCATTTGACATGCCGTTCTCTTTGAGATCTGACATGAGTTACATTTGTGTACAGATGGATTTCCCCGTGTTCCACCAGTTCGACACTGACGGTACGATTCGTACCAACGGGTTGCACTGGGAGGGTTTTCCGCGCTTGGCGTGGAAAGCACTCAGTGCCGCAAGCTACCTTACCCCACCCACGTACGAGGTGAAGGAGTTTGAGCGCTTTGGCGTTCCCCGCTGCAGGGTGATCGTTACTGTGCTGCCGCACCCAGACCACGCCGACTGGTTTGACCTGAGTTTTATTTACTGGGGATTTATCACGCACGAGTCCATTGAGTCAGCCGCCCTCAGAGTGCTGACAGACTTTTGTGACCACAACCCTACTGTGGTAGCTCTTTCCCCGTTTGGACTATTTCCTGCTGTGAGTCCTCACGACCCAGCTTGGTTGGATCGTATGGATCATCTACGGGAGCTACTGACCCTAGCAGAGCCGTTGGATGTTACCCAGACACTGGCCCGTTGTCTGAACGTGGTCTTCACACTCCAGGGGCTGCGTTATAACACCGCAGCGATCATTGCACAGCGCTTGGAGGCATCTAGGCGCGATTGGGAGCACTTTCGGCGAGCACACCGGCGGCCGAACTTCACGCTTACCCAGGTGCAGCAGGAGAACGACAGGCTGCGTACTAGGAGGTTCCAGCTGGAGCTTGAGAGAGGTGACCGTCTCCAGAGGATCGTGGACCTAGAGGCGGAGAACCATGCACTAGAGGAGGATGCCGACGCACACGAGATAGAGAGGCTGACACTGCTGCAGAACATTGCTGAGATGCAGGAGCACGTGCAGGAGGCTGACGTACAGGTGGCCGCCTTACAGGCTATAGTGGCCTTACAGCCACTGCCCCCAGTACAGGCACACCCGGAGGAGCAGCAGGCTGTGTCCGGTCTGGATCAGACGAGCCAGGCAGGACCACCGCTACCGACTCCCCCAGCTTCGCCTTCATACAGTGGTGCTTCAGTGGGCAACTAGGTTGCCGACAGCAGGGAGCAGCAGGATGTCGATCTTACCGAGTTGTCTTCGATATGTTAGAGTAGTTGGCTTGACAGCACGTCTTCGTGCCAAGCAACTGTTGTATCGTGTATTGCCATGATGTTCGAATTCGAGTTGTAATGTCTTGAACCTTGTTCTGTCATGTTGTAATAAGAATGCTTAAGCTTGTATGCTTCAAGTGAATTTCGTGGTTGTTCAAGATTGAAAGTGTCTTGCGTTGAATACCAGATCCTTGGATAAATCGTTGCAAACGACTACGCTTGTCAATGTTGCATTTCTTCTACGCATGTTGGTAAAACAAAGCATCGTAGGCACATCCCTCGCTGCCAGCAAATAAGTGTTCATTCGGAAACGATTATGGACCGCGCAATTGAGTAATCGCTGTCCTAACCATGCTGAGAGAAACGATTCTATGAATCTTGGTGGCCATAGAATGTTGCTGCTTGTTACTGTCCTCATTTTGAATTACTAATGAGATGTGATAATGCATGATCGTGCTTGTCCTCATTTGGAGTAAGCTTTCGGTTATATCACTAATAACGCTCACTTTTCAGATGGTGGGAACCACGCGCAGTTCTCCCAACGGTTTTGGAGCGAGTGGTAGTGGTGACTTGCCGCCACCCCCGCCCATGACACCGACGGAGGCCTTCATGGCCACCCAAACCGAGGTGCTGCGCCAGATCCTGCAGACGCAGCAGCAGATTGCCCAGCAGATGAACCGAGGGCCGCCACATGGGGCCAACCACGAGGGACCTAACCAGGTCACCACGTACGCCCAGTTCATCGCCATGAAGCCGCCAACCTTCGCTAAAGCAGAAGACCCTCTGGAAGCTGAGGCTTGGGTCAAGGCCATAGAGGCGAAATTCTCTGCCTTTGTGCTGCCTTGCTCCGAGGAGAACAAAGCGAACTTCGCAGCACTGCAACTGCGAGGAGAAGCTTTGATGTGGTGGGACCACTTCAAGTCCATGCAGCGAGGCCACGCTGTGACTTGGGAAGAGTTCAAGCAGGCTTTCAAGAGCCACCACATTCCCAAGGGTCTGATGGACAGGAAGATGAGGGAGCTGTTAGCCCTCCATCAAGGATCTGACTCCGTGTACCGCTATGCTCAGAAGTTCAATAGCTTATGCCAGTACGGTGGGCATCATGTTGATACTGATGCCAAGAAGATGGAGAGGTTCCGCGACGGGCTTGATGGCAAGTTGTATGAGCGCCTGAATCTGCTCGAGCCCGCGAACTTCCATGAGCTCGTGAATAAAGCTATCTCGCAAGAAGATGCTATGAAGAAAGCCCAGGGGGACAACAAGAGGATGTCCGGTTTCACCCCAAGCAGCGGGACAAACAAGAAGTTTCGCTTTGTGAAGAAGGAAGCTCCAGGCCCATCCCAGCAATCTTCAACTGGACGTTGGACGATGAAGCCGTTCCAGGGCAAACCTGTCGGGAACTTTCAGTTCCGCCATGCCCAGCAGCAGGCTCCGAAGCCTATCGCACCCCTTCATGATGTTGGAGATCGCCGTTGCTACAACTGTGGCCAACCAGGGCACTACATGAATGAGTGTCCCAAGCCCAGGCAGATCAAGCCCAACCCGCAGAATCAGAGTACGGGAAACAAGCCTGCCACTCCGGCCAAGAAGCCTATGGTGCAAGTGCGCCAGGGCAAGCTGAACTTCACTACCATGAGTGACATTCCCGCAGGAGCTCCAGTACTCACGGGTACATTCTCTATCAATAACACTCCTGTTAAAGTCTTATTTGATTCGGGAGCCACCCATAGTTTCATAAATAAGAGTCTTCTAGACAAATTGGGTTTAAGAGGAGTACAAACCAAATCTGCTTATAAAATTACCACACCCGGTGGAGACATCACGTCTCAATTAGTGACCTTCGAAGTCCCTCTGAGACTAGGAAGTAAGGTTATTCGATCTAATCTTATAACCATCAAGTTGGGAAGCATGGATGTTATTTTGGGTATGGAATGAATGAATCAACATAAGGTGGTTCTAGATATATCAGATAGGGTTGTAGAGATCAACTCTCCTACGGTCGGGCACACCACCTTGTACCTACCTTTCCGGGGCGGTACTGACTCTTGTGCCTACGTGACCATTATTTCCTCCCTTGATGAAATTCCAGTAGTGTGTGAGTACCCGGATGTATTTCCTGATGAGTTGCCTGGTATGCCGCCAGACAGAGATGTCGAATTTGTGATCGAACTCCAGCCCGGTACCGCACCCATTTCCAAAAGACCTTATCGCATGCCACCCAAAGAGTTAGCTGAATTAAAAACCCAACTCCAAGAATTGTTAGATAAGGGTTACATTCGCCCAAGCTCTTCTCCTTGGGGTTGCCCCGCTCTCTTTGTCAAAAAGAAAGATGGTAGCTTGAGAATGTGCGTAGATTACCGACCACTCAATGCAGTCACCATCAAAAACAAATACCCACTTCCTCGAATTGATGTTCTGTTTGATCAGTTGGCTGGTGCCAAAGTCTTCTCTAAGATCGACCTTCGTTCTGGCTACCACCAAATCAAGATTCGACCATGCGACATTCCTAAAACCGCTTTTTCCACTCGTTATGGTCTTTACTAGTTCTTGGTCATGTCCTTCGGACTCACTAATGCACCTACCTACTTCATGTACCTCATGAACTCCGTATTCATGACGGAGCTCGATAAGTTTGTCGTGGTCTTTATCGATGACATCCTCATCTATTCTAAGAGCGAGGAAGATCACGCCAAACATCTCCGAGTTGTCCTTCAGCGTTTGCGAGATCACAAGCTTTATGTTAAGTTCTCCAAATGCGAATTCTGGTTGAGAAGTGTCAAATTCTTGGGGCACACCATTTCCCACGATGGTATCTCCGTAGATCCTAGCAAAGTTCAAGAGGTGATGGATTGGAAACCACCCAAATCCGTACATCAAATCAGCAGTTTCCTAGGATTGGCGGGATATTACCGTCGATTCATTCCTGACTTCTCTAGAATCGCAAAACCCATGACCGAATTGCTCAAGAAGGGAGTGAAATTCGTGTGGAGTGAAGCATGTGAGAAAGCTTTTCACACCCTCAGACAACATCTAACTTCAGCCCCGGTGCTAGCTCAACCCGATAATTCCAAACCATTCGAAGTCTTCGTGACGCATCGAGCCTTGGTCTTGGCCGTGTCCTTATGCAAGAGGGCCGAGTCATCGCCTATGCTTCACGGGCCCTTAGACCCCATGAGCTCAACTATCCTACCCATGATCTTGAGTTAGCTGCCGTTGTTCATGCCCTCAAGATATGGAGACATTATCTAATGGGCAATCATTGCAATATCTTCACTGATCACAAGAGCCTCAAATATATCTTCACCCAGTCAGAATTGAACATGAGGCAGAGAAGATGGCTTGAGTTGATCAAGGATTATGATTTAGAAGTGCACTATCATCCCGGCAAAGCAAATGTTGTTGCGGATGCTCTTAGCCGCAAGGATCATTGCAACCACCTAGAGTTAGAGCCAGTCAGTGAACCTTTGTGTGAAGAAATGAGAAGGCTCAACTTAGAAGTGGTACGCGAGAATCCTTTATGCCTTGACGGCGAGAGTCAAACCTTTATGACCGGATTGTCACGCCCGGCGCAATGATGCAGATGTGCAAACCATCAGGCAGAAACTAGTGGAAGGAGACCCAAAGTACACTTGTTTTCAGAAAGATCACCAAGATGTGGTCTGGTTCGGAAAGCGTCTAGTGGTCCCCGTTGACCCAGAAATCAAGAAAATCATTCTAGATGAAGCTCACAAGTCCAAGTTCTCTATTCATCCCGGTAGTACCAAGATGTACCAAGATCTAAAACAGAACTTTTGGTGGACTAATATGAAGGTGGATGTAGCCGAGTGCGATACTTGCCACCGGATGAAAGCAAGTCACTTGAGATCGGCACGAGTACTCCAACCCCTGTCGATACCTATGTGGAAATGGGACGATATTAGTATGGATTTCATTGTGGGCTTACCCCTAACCCCTAGGAAGAAGGATTCTATTTGGGTAATTGTGGATAGGCTTACCAAGACCGCTCACTTCATTGCCGTGCATACCACTTACTCCGTACAACAATATGCAGAGTTGTATGTAGACCACATAGTTCGTCTGCATGGAATCCCAAAAACTATAATCTCTGATAGAGGGACTCAGTTTGTGGCCCGTTTTTGGGAGCAATTGCACGAGTGTTTGGGAACTCAGCTACTCCGTAGTTCCAGTTATCATCCGCAGACTGATGGTCAGACAGAGAGGATAAATCAGATCCTAGAGGACATGTTGAGAGCAAGCATCTTACACTTTGACAAGAGTTGGGACAAGTGTTTGTCCTTGGCAGAGTTCTCTTATAATAACAGCTATCAGGCCAGCTTGAGAATGGCACCGTTCGATGCTCTATACGGACGTAGATGCCGCACCCCACTGAGCGGTCGAGAGGCCGGAGAAAGAACACTCTTTGGACCGAGTTAGTTAAAGAGGCCGAAGAAAAGGTGCAAGTGATAAGAGAGAATTTGAAGATGGCCCAGATGAGACAAAAGAGTTACCATGATAAGGGAACCGCACCTCGACACTTTGAAGTAGGAGATCATGTATACTTGAAAGTATCCCCCACCAAAGGTGTGCAAAGGTTCGGAGTCAAGGGAAAGTTAGCCCCGCGTTACATTGGACCCTATGAAGTAATAGAAGTATGTGGACCCGTGGCTTACCGTATCCAATTGCCAGAACGGTTTTCCGCAGTTCACAATGTGTTCCATGTAACTCAGTTGAAGAAGGGACCCGCTTTGTTCGGAGAACGAGATCATTACGAAGCTAATGCTTGGATCGAGCCGGATTTCTCGCTCGTCGAGCATCCATTGAAGGTACTAGACCAAAAAGAGCGAAAGACTCGAAGGCAGACCGTGCGAATGTACAAGATCCAATGGAGCCATCACACGGAAGAAGAAGCCACGTGGGAGACGAAGGATTATCTTAACACCAAGTATCCGGGCTTCCTCCAATCCCGAAACAGTGAGTCTTTTCCCCATCTCTTCGTTGTCAAATCGAATCTCGGGACGAGATTCTTCTTAAGGGGGTAGGTCGTGACGCCCCCGGGTTTTTAATTACCGTCATTAACGCTAATGACCGGATTAGCCGGTCAAATGGTCAACCCTAGGTCAACCTGGGCCCTCACCCATGAAAACTCCCTAACACACCCCTAGTGACCCTTAGTGGATAGTTAAAACACTTGTGGGGCCAACCCATGGTCAAAGGGTGGGTCAAACCCCCTTGCCATCCAGTGTCCATAGGTGTCTGCCGGAATTTTTGCCGCGTTCTCCGAAATTCACCTAAACACTTAAAATTCTACCTTTAGGAAAGTTGTAGGTCTTGTTGAGGGACACAACTTTCATGTAGAGTGGCATTGCAAATTTGGAGAGGAAATTTGTGTAAAACCCCTTGCAAGCCGGCTTTTCTTGTTGCCGAAACGGTCGACATTCAAAGTTGGCATTCATATAGATTCAAATCTAGGCAACAAAACTCTATCTTGCCTTTGTAAAAGTTGTAGGCGGTACCTAGATCTACAACTTTTGTATTCATCACTTGGTCCGATTCTGTTTGAAAATTTTGAGAAAAATCAATTCAAACCGTGCACCGACGACACTTGCCCGGGCCGGAGCGCGCGCGCGCGCGCCGTCGTGCGCCGCCGTCGCCGCCCGCCGCCGACCACGCCCCAACGTCCGTGTCCGCGCTCCCCAAGGCCTCGACGTTCGCGCCATGCCCCGTCCCGATGCCCGCGCCCCCGAAGCGCCCCGTCCCGAGGTGCCCCGAGGCACGCGCGCGTCGTGCGCGCGCACGCGCCACGGACCGGCGGTCCTTCGGCGGCGTCGCCGCCGTACGCGCGCGCCTCGAGCCGCCGTAGCACGGCCGGCATCTCCGCCGTCATCCCCGCGTCACCCACGGGCAGGGCCAAGCCGGGTATTTAAGCCCTCCGCCACTCCCCGCGCGCCACACCGAGCCGCCCGCGCCATTGCGCCGCCATCGTCGCCGCCGCCGGTGCTAGCGCCCCTCGCTCGCGTTCGCCGCCGTCCAAGCACGTAGCTAGCTTCCTTAGCACCCGAGCAAGCTCACATGCGCGCTTGTTTGCTCCAATTTGGCCTCCACGCCGCGGCACATCGAGCCGCCGTGAGCGCCGCCGCCGCCACCGCCGTGCGCGCGTCGCCGAGCACGGCCCGACCCCGCCGCCACCGCCCAACGATCCGTGGTGAGCCCAATTCCACTCTGTACCGCTTGTTGTCGTGGACGGGCCCCACATCGCCGCCGGCGAGCCCTCCCGCCGCCGCCAAGGGCATGGTTGTGAACTCGAGGGCTTAGTTGCAAAGAAACTTAACTAAGTTTTATTACAGATTAGTCCAAGGTCTTGTAAAACCCCTAGAAATTCACAGAAAAATCCTAAAAATCCCAAACCAATTTTGTAGGGTTCAGGATGCTAAACCCCACCCCTTGGTTGTATACTCATGGCTAGATTCAAATTAGTTTTGGCAGGAAAAATACAAATGTGTTATGAATGAATCTGTCCTAATTTGAAAAATACAACTCCTCTGTAGCTGAGCTTTGGATATGTTGTGTGTTAGGATATGGCTAGATTCTGTGCCGAAATTTGCACAAAGTTATGCAGTAGATGTTGCTAGACAAATTCTTTTCCATTCCTGCAGTAGTTGCCTAAATGATTTTTCATGTTAAAAATGTTTATGTTCTTGAGCCCAACTTCTGCACACTGTCGTGTAATACTAAAAGAAACATCCTGTGAATTAACCATGAATTTTGGGTTAACAAAAATAATTCTTTTTGATTTATGCATGTTTTCCTTTGTAAATTAATCAATCAAGTTGAGTAGAGGTTCCATGTGAACATGCTGACTTTTTAGGCTTATTTAGGACCAGAGAGCATGTACAAGAAAGTTTGGATCATTTTAATGCTTATTTATTTTTATATGCATTTAAATAGAATCACTAGCTAGCCTTTGATATTTTCCATAATAATTAATTTCCTAGCATCCAACACTTACATGTGGGTCCAATGGACCAGGATAGGTGCTAGTAGGCTTAAGAAGCACCCCTTTAATTTTTGGAAATTTAATTGATTAATAAGAGGCTTAAATGCCCTTTTAAATTAAAGGGAAATTAAATAAAGAAAAATCCTTAATTAAATCTTTTTCCTTTTAGAAAGTATTATTTAATATAAATAAAAGAAATTCAATTATCATCACTGATAAGGAACTAATTCATAAAAAGAGAGGTTAATTACACCATGTGGGTAAAAATAAAATGAAATAAGCTTTCACATGAAATGATAAGCTTAAATAAAAACCTTTATTCAAATGTGGAATAAAAGAGTAACCCATGTACAACCAATGACTTCCTCAAATAGAAACCTTAGATGAATGCTTGTTAAGGTGAATATGACCAAGTAGAGTTGGATAAGACAACAAACTATCACATCACCTAAAGTGCATTGCATTCCGTGTAGATCTTCCGGACGGAGATTACTCCCTGGTCCCGGAAACCGAGGAAGGCGGAGCGGAAGGTTCTCCGCGATGCGTGGACGTACTCGACACCGAGGGTGCCCAAGCTAACCTAGTCGACGAAGGCAAGCTCCGGTGCATCTAACCCGATTTTAAAGTTCTTTATTCAATTATCTATGAATGATTGTGCATTTATGTACGGGAGTTGAATGAAACCCTAGATGCATGATCCATAGGTACCTTTGGTCCCTACTAGTATGATAGGTCGATAGGTTGCTAAGCTATAGGACCGTTACAAGTCGGGTGATGACCTCACTCGCGAGAATAGGTTCCTAGATAGGAATCATACTATATCCTTAAATGGATTGCTCACGTGGTAAGAGCATGGGATCTGGGATCCGGTCCAGTGGTTATGTGGGTTAAGTTTTTGAACGTACTAAGCACATGCCGGTTATGGGGCCGGTAAGCCTAGTACCATAATGAGGCGGCTAGGGATCCTACCGTTACTACTCTTGGGATTCGCTCTCACGGCTCTCCACCGGTGGTGTATGGTGACTCCGGGTATGTATCTCGCGGGGTATGCCGGATAGCCTGCACCAAAGACTGTAAGATTCGATCCCGACCCAAGGATTTATGGGGACGGCCTGGGGAGTTGTCCTCGCGGGGGCAGCCGACCGTGTGTTTGGGTCTACCTTGCAAGGTTTAAATCAATCGATTGTCGGCCTCTCACCGTTATCCGAGACTACTTACTCCACTAGTCATGTGATCCCTAATGATGGAAGTTGATGAAGATGATGCTTGATTAATTGTATTGAACAACTTTGTTTGTACTAGTTGGCTAATGTAGTAATATTAAACCTACTAGAACTTGTGCTAAAATCTTGAAAGTAAGGACTTACTCTTTGTTACTTTTTAGCAAAAGCAACCCAGTAGCCAAAAAGCCTTTCATGGTCTAGAATTGGTGAAGTAGTTATCACCGACGGGTAAGACTTGCTGAGTATTAGTATACTCAGCCTTGCGATAATGTGTTGATCCAGGTAATGCCTTCAGTGATGTGTGGCCCGGTGAGATCCCGCCCGATCGGGAGGCGGAGTGGGTGGAGGACGACTGCGAAGCATCATGGATGGCCTCCCGTGGTGACTTTGCTTGCCGCTAGTTAATTTTCATTGTTCTTTTCAAAACTACGAACTATTTCGTCATGACAAAAACTATGGTTTGTAATAATTAAACCCTTCGGGGTTCGAATTTGAATGTGAATGTTGTTGTATCTCTGGACTCGCCTTCGAGTGAGTTTTAATGCATATATTCGATCCTTGTGCTCTCAAGTGATTTACCGGGCGTTAACCCGGCGACTTACGACAGGATGGTACTTTATTATTGCTTAATGGCCAGAGTGGATCGTGGCAATAGTACGGTACTTTCCTGGGCGGGTTGTCACAAGGCTATCCAGGAGGTACACCTGAAATTTGATAATAAGATGAAACTGGATGGTCATCCTTTCCCTCAAAATATGATTGGCTTTTCGGTCAATATGGTGACTGCTGAGGAGAAGGTGAAGGTGAAGGTCCTGACGTCAGCTAGAGCAAAACAAGGTGGAGCAGTGGATCCCGCGCGACAAGTGACGTTGGAAAAGGTCCACGGAGAAGCCCCTCGCGTCCTCAAGAGCCATGTTGAAGTTGGGGAATCATCCAGGACCAAGCCCAGGGTTACCACACGCATCCTCCTCAACAAATGGCAGTGTCAGCAGGAGAAAGAACGCTACCAGAGGCAAAGACACGAGGAGGAGAGGCGCAGGTTTGAGGAAGAAGCGCGCAGGAAAGAACTGGAACAGTACACGCGGGAGCAGGAGCACGCACATTGGGGATGCGCATTCTTCAGACACTGCTGGAACGAGGGCTTAAAGCTTCCCACATTGAGAAACTGCCCTGAGTGCAGTGATCGATATTCTGAATATAGGTAGGAAACTGTCAATCGCCGATCCGTCCATGAGAGAATTGGAAGGATGCATACTAATGACGATCGGCGTCAAAAAATAATTGAGGTCATTAATCACCCCAGGAAAAGGCAAGCTGACCAGAGATGGGCTGATCAAGAAAAAGAGGAACACGAGTACATCTGGCAAGAAGGACAGTGGTGCCCGCCTGGCTTGAGGAAAAGCCAAAAGAGAAGGGTTCAGCGCTTGAGGAACCGAGAATTGAAGCAGGCGGGGATCCAGAGAAAGCAAGTGTGGCGCCCAAAAGACAAGCCTGAAGGATCGAGTCATTCGGCTCCAGCATGCATGGTATACTTCTTGCCGAATGAGTTCATGGCTCCCGCTAACCAAGTTGTGCAGGAGGAAACGTCTCTGGATATCAATGATGATGAACAGCTTGGGAGATTAATAGCGCAATTGGTGTTGGCTATGCAGGCCACCTTTGACAAACCGGCCAAGAATCGACACATGAGGCCGTTGTACTTGAAGGTATACGTCAATGGCAAGCCATTGACCAAGATGTTTGTTGATGGCGGGGCTGCGGTCAATGTGATGCCGTACACTACCTTCAGGAAGCTTGGCATGGGCCCCGGGGATTTGACGCCAACGAGCATAATTCGAATGATTTTGCTGGAAATCCTTCAGATACCAAGGGCTGCGTGCACGTGGACTTGATGATTGGGTCCAAGACATTGCTCACGACCTTCTTTGTCATCGAAGGCAAAGGAGCCTATAGCTTCCTGCTTGGGTGGGACTGGATCCATGCCAACTGCTGCATCCCATCTACCATGCATCAACAGCTTGTTCAGTGGGTAGATGACGATATTGAAGTGGTCCAAGCAGATGATTCAGTGAGCGTTGCAAACATTGAACCCGACTTTTACGGGAATATCAAGGCATCGATTGTTTCTCAGGAAAAGACTGGGGTGAAGGTCCTGTTGAACCTGTCAGCAGTGATCAACAGCCGATTCAAGCAGTCGGCTCTTATAGTAATTTTTAATGGATAATCCTGTTGATGGAACAGATGGAAAGTTAGGGCGAAGGTTCATGTCGGCTGACAAATTGGAGGAAGTTGATATTGGAAATGGTGACAAGCCAAGGCCGACATTTATCAGTGCTAACTTGGAGTCAGGTTTCAGAGAAGAGTTAATCAAGTTGTTAAAAGAATATAAAGATTGCTTCGCTTGGGATTATTCGGAGATGCCTGGTTTGGATCATTCTATTGTTGAGTATCGGTTGCCAATTAAGCCTGGTTTTAGGCCCTATAAGCAACCTCCCCGAAAAATCTACAAAGACGAAGTGTTGGCCGATGTGACGAAGGAAGTTGAGAGATTACTTGATGCAAATTTCATTCGGCCATGCAGGTATGCGGAGTGGATCTCTAACATCGTCCCTGTCTACAAGAAAAATGGGAAGACGAGGGTTTGCATAGATTTCAGAGATTTGAACAGAGCTACTCCTATGGATGGATACCCAATGCCTGTTACTAATTTATTGGTTGATGCTGCTGCTAGACATAAAGTTATTAGTTTTATGGATGGTAATGCAGGGTACAACCAAATATTTATGGCAATAGAGGACATATCGAAGACAGCCTTCAGATGTCCTGGTCACATAGGCCTGTTCGAGTGGATAGTCATGACATTTGGGTTGAAAAATGCCGGTGCAACTTATCAACGAGCCATGAATTATATCTTTCATGAGTTGATCGGCAAAATTGTTGAAATTTACATTGATGATGTCGTGATCAAATCTTTGAATCATGGCTCACACTTGAAGGATGTAAAGAGAACTCTAGAGTGCACCCGAAAACATGGGTTGAAGATGAATCCAAACAAGTGTGCCTTCGGAGTATCAGCTGGAGAATTCTTGGGATTTCTGGTACATGAAGGAGGGATCGAAGTTGGCAAGAAAAGCATGAAAGCTATCGATGAAGTTGTCCCTCCAACCAATCTCAAGGAATTGTAATCACTGCTTGGCAAAATCAATTTTGTGAGAAGGTTCATTTCAAATCTGTCGCAAAAGGTTTTGCCCTTTTCTCCGCTGTTGAAGCTCAAGAAGGACCAGAAGTTCATACGGGGTGACGAACAATAAAAGGCTTTTGATGAAATCAAGCAATATATGAAGGAACCACCGGTGCTGGTGCCACCGCAGTTGAACGAGCCTTTCAAGTTGTACGTGGCGGCCGATACCCAAACCATTGGATCGGCCCTTATACAAGAATTTGAAGGAAAGGAGCGGGTGATTGCGTACCTTAGCCGAAAATTACTTGATCCTGAGACCAGGTATTCGGCTGCAGAGAAGCTGTGCTTATGTGTGTACTACTCATGTACAAAGTTTCGGCACTACTTGTTGAATGCCGAATGCGTTGTATACTCCAAGTTTGATGTAATAAAACATATGTTATCTATCCTAATTTTGAATGGAAGGATTGACAAGTGGATCTTAGCTTTATCTGAGTTTGAATTGAAGTTCGAATCGGCAAAAGCTATAAAAGGTCAGATTATTGCCGATTTTATAACTGAGCATCGTGATCCATCGATCGATTTGCTCGAAATTACCTTTTGGGCTTTGTTCTTTGATGGATCATCATGTGGTAAAGGTGGGGGAGTAGAGATTTTATTGATTTCACCCAGAGGTGAGATGTTTGAGTTTGTTATCCCTATCCAGCCCACTGTCACAAACAATCAAGCTGAATACGGGACACTTCTTAGAGAGCTTCAGTATTTAAAAGAAGCCGAGGCTGTTTCAGTTGAGATTTATGGGGATTCAGAGCTGGTTATAAAGCAATTGAACGGCCAATATGAATGCAAGAGTGATGCCCTGAGGAATTACTACGAGGAATGCAGGGAAATCTAAAAGAGTTTTCAGTTAGTAATTCTACAGCATATTCCTAGAGAACACAATGAAGAGGCAAACAGGTTGGCTCAAAGTGCTTCAGGTTATAGAGAGAATCAAGAAGCGTTTGCCATGGAGGTGTGTGCTTTCGGAGGGGATCTCGCAGAAGATGATTGGAGAAAGGAAATTATTGACTATCTGGGAGATCCATCTCGAAAAGTTTCTAGGAAGCTTAGGTACAAGGCCATAAAATTTATTCTTCTGGATGGAAGTCTATTCTACAAATCATTGGATGGGGTGTTGCTGCGATGCCTGGGTCCAGAAGAGTTAAAGAAAATGATGAGTGAGGTGCATGATGGGATGTGTGGAGCACATCAATCGGCCTATCGTATGAAATGGGTTATTAGGCAAGCTGGATGTTTTTGGCCGACGATGTTGGAAGATTGCTTTGAGTATTACAAGGGATGTTAAGACTGTCAGAAGTTTGGAAATATTCAGAGGGTTCCAGCATCAGTACTGAATCCCATTATCAAGCCATGGCCATTCAGAGGTTGGGGAATAGACTTGATTGGCCAGATTAACCCACCATTTAGCAAGGGGCATAAATTTGTGCTTTTAGCAACGGATTACTTCACCAAATGGGTTGAGGAAATTCCACTGAAGAAAGTAACATCAGAGACAATGGTTGAGTTTGTTAAGGAACACATCATCTATAGGTTTGGAATTCCTCAAACAATCACAACTGATCAAGGAGCCTAGTTTGTGTCCTTGGAGTTCAGGGAGTTTGCCGAAAGCATGGGGATCAAATTGTTTAATTCTTCTCCCTATTATGCCCAAGCTAATGGTCAGGCGGAGGCTTCTAACAAGATCATGATCAAGCTTATACAAAAGAAAATCGATCAGAAGCCGAAGAGGTGGCATTCGGTACTCAATGAGGCTTTATGGGCTTACCGAATGGCTCCTCATAGAGCTACAAAAACTTCTCCTTATGAATTGGTTTATGGCACCATGCTGTTTTGCCTTGGGAAATGCAGACAGATTCTAGGAGAGTGGTTTTGCAAAAGGATTTAAGCTCCAAAGATTATAGTGGCTTAATGATGGATGAATTAGACGATTTGCATATGATCCGTTTTAGAGCCTTCGAAAACATCGAAAAGAACAAGCTACGAGTTGCTAAATATTACAACAAGAAAGTAAAGGTCAGGCAATTTGCAGAAGGAGATTTGGTTTGGAAAGCATTACTGCCGATTGGAACCAAATACAGTGCATTCGGCAAATGGTCCCCGAACTGGGATGGCCCTTTTCGGGTAGTCAGTTGTGGTTCCTGGTAACGCTTACATGCTAAAGACTTTACTAGGAGAAGAATTTTCTGCTGCAATAAACGGAAGATATTTTAAGAAATATTATTCTAGTATTGAAGTTGATCGTTGATCATAAGCACCAGGATTACGAACATTTGACACAGAGACAGCCGGCGTTCAAGAAAGAAGCCGCTTTTAGAACAAAAATCCTAAACAGGGGAAATGTCCAATACTAAGATGTATTGCCCTTAGCACAAAACAGCATGACATTACAGATATTTCTTGCAGGTTTTTTATTTGACAGTTCAGCTGCTCAAGGTTACAAGGGTGGGAAGCAGAAGGCCTGGCGAAAGAAGCGAAAGCATGCTTCAATCCTTTTTTCTTTGCTTCTTCAGCTCCTCCCTCTTCAATTGTTCCAGGACCACCGTGACGGCAACTTGGAAGCTTTGGGGATGACCGTGGCTCGCAGCCTCCATCAGACTGTACCAAGCAGCTTTCAGGTTACTGTACCTGTCGGAAACATCTGAGACAGAAGAACAGTTGTTAGAAACAGAGATCTGAGCGCAAGCATGGAGTCAAAATAAAGATGGAAGTTTTACCTCCTATCAACGCCTCCAAGGCCATGCGACGTTCGCGTTCGGCCTGGCAGCGAGCGGTGATGTCTCGAAGATCATGCTCCAGATGCCGAACGCGGCGGCGCAACTGGTGGTTGATCCTTTGTTCTGGCGTGGCGTCCTCTGCTTCAAGGGAGGAGTCAGAGGAGATGTACTCAGGCGTTTCTTTGGTCCCAAGGATTTCTTCAGGAAGCAAATCAAGGCTGAAGAAAAACAAGGAGGAGTAAAACATGAGATTGCATATGAGAGCAAGAAGCAGGTTAAAAGAAAACTCACTCTCGAATGGTGCGCTTCTTTGGTGGGGTGCTGTCTTCCTTGATGGGTTGCTTGCCTTTGTCCATGGCCTTGGGGTTTTCTCTTCTGGAGCGGGGGAGAAAATGTGAAGTGATGGATGAGTGTGCGAGTGGATTTGCAGGGCATCCCAGGGGCTATTTTATTGACTGAGAGAGCGCATTGGGAGTGATGACTGGTTGGCGTACGTTATTGGAATACCAAGCGGCAGGGTTTTTCTCCCGAATGCAAAGGGTTTTCATTGAACAGTGCTTATGGATTCCCGAATTGAGGATTTTCTGCGGATTTTGCGCCAAGGGGCACTTATTTTCGCGTGTTTGGCTTAAGCAAAGTTCCCGAATGCGTTTAAGAAGAATAAGGTTTGCAGTTGCAAACACGAGGGAATCATCACAATACAAGCATGGAAATTGAAATTCTTTATTTATTGTAGAAGATCAAACATCCCTAGTACAATCTAATCAAAAAGCCTGTTTAGCATAGACTGGGGATGAGTGAGTTCGGCAATGGCGTCGTCGTGGCCATCGAGGTGCTCCAAGATGACTTCGATCTCGTCGAGGTCTTCTAGTGCGCCGCCCTGGAAGCCGCGCGGCTGGATCGAGTAGTCGACGCCGGTATGCGTCGCCATGGCAGCCAAGTCCAGGGTGGTGCCAAGGCGGATGCCATGGACGGCCACCGCATCCACGCGGTCTTCCACCGCGGCGAGACGCTCCGCCGGCGTGTCGCCAGGAGCGTTCACCTTGTCGGCCAACTGCTTCACCAGCGTTTTCAGCTGGTCAAGTTCGGCGTCGCGGGCTGCAAGGTGCAAGGCATTGGTGATTAGTATCAAAGGCCGAATTGGATTGGGGAGTAATCTATGAGATGTACCATCGATGGTTGCCAGCAACTGCTTGCGCTGGTCTTCCCACTCAAGTTCGGCGATGCCAGCCTTCTTGGAGACATCCTCCAGCTCGCGCTGGGCTACCTCGAGCTCCGCCTTGAAGCGGAGGACGTCGAGCTCCCCGTAGGGCACGGGGGAGTAATGGTTCGACTCTGAGGAGTCATCCAGCAGGGGCTGATTCATGGCCGGCGCGGGAGCTGGGTTCCAGTGGATGAGCCTGAAACAGAGGAGATCGTCAGGAACAAAAAAAATCTGGAAGGAATCATAAGAGAAGATGGCGATCACTGCCTCTGACGCGCGCCGGCGCGGCTTCCTTCCGCCTCGTCAGCGGCGCGGCGCTTGTTCCTGCTACCCGCCATGTGTTCTCGGGGCCGCGCTGGAGATTGGAAAAGCAAGCTTGAGTTGGCAAAGATTTGAAGGCTAAAGGCTTGGTGAAACAGCTGGGGGCACCTATGGTTTTATTTATAGGACTGGTGAGAAGATCGTGGCCTTAGATCGTGGTGCACATCCCGAGAAACTTGGAAGGTGGAGAGGTTTCCTTAACCGATTCGCCGTCGGGTTGTTTGGAATTCAAAGCTGAGTCATATTCGGTTGACTGGCTCGGCTGAGTTGCGGTCGGAGTGCTATTCGGGTGTAGCACTGTTTGACCGTTAGTTACCGAATGGATCGTTCAGAGTTGTGATCAAAATCATGCTGAGAAAAGGAAAATGAAGTTTATAAAAGGCAAATATTACAAGGACGGTTAATTCGGTTGCACATTGCTCAGTACAACTAAATGTTCAAGTACTTTGCAATTACATTAGAAGTATTTGATATTGTCTGATTAATGTTCTTTATCCGTTCCTGATAATCTCTCTAAGTGTTGGACAGGACGGTGAGCTCTGCCTCGAACTGATTTGCTTCAGTTATGGCCGATGATGCTTCCTTTTGGGATTTCTCTATCAGTCCAGGGAGTTCGGCTATCTTCTTTTCGTCGGCTTCTATTTCAGCTGACAAATTCTTCAGCTCTGTTTCCAGCGCAGTCTTTCTGGTAATTTTCAATTCGAGGGCAGATTGCAGATTGGTCAACATTTCCTTGTGGCTCTCGGTTTGGGTTTGTGCTCCTTTTGCAGCTTGTTCGGCTTGGGCTTTCTTTTGCTCAACGGCTGGTCGGGTGGATTGGCTCTTCAAGGCTCGCCTTATTGTCACATAGTGAATGTCCAGACCAAAGATGGGCTCCAATGAAGCCTTGATATCTTTAGGGAGCTTTTGACTGATGGGTTCAAGCATTTCCTCGAAATGATCGACATCTCTAATTTGATCTCGAGCATCCTTTTGCAGCCAGGCAAAGATTTCTTTGAGCCTTGCCTGAATTTCCTCTGATAGAGCCTGATGTTGAGTTCCTCCATCTCCTGTTTCGGCAGCTGGATCATTCACCACAAATGGGCTCGATGGTAATGGAGTTTGATCCTGAAAAAGAAAGATTGCCGGGTTAGGAATGGTTTGTTGAAAGAAGGTAACAGAGTTGGGTGCATGCGCTTGCCTCATGCCTGATTCCTTGAACTGGGGCAGGGACTTGTTCAGGTTCAGGGGGAAGTTCTTGGGCCACTGGTAGAAGAGGAGTCTGAGGAACTCTTGGTAAAGCTGAAGCTTCTACTTGAGGGGAGGCTGGTGCAGTCTCTGGCAAATTTGAGGCTTCTGGCTGAGGTGAAGGTGGATTTACCTCTGGGATTTCTGCTTGGCCAAGGGGAGATTGAACCCTTAAGGGGCTTGGAGCTTCTATTTGAATTAATGGGTTCATCTCTGGTGAAGCTGGCACCTCTGTTTGAGAAGGGGGTGACTGGGTCCCTGATGAAGATAAGGTCTCCACTTGAACAGAAGATGGTTCAGCCCTTGGTGAACTTGCATGCTGAGGGGAAGAGGTTTCCACAGGATGGTTCACCAATATTTCTTCTGCAAGTGCCAGGTGAAGGGTAAATGTCAGTGTCAATAATAATCTTTGAAGAAAAAGAAGGTGATAAAGATCATACCAACAGATGAGGCATTGGCAGATTCTGAAACTGATGGTTGCTGGGCTCTAGTCTGAAATTGCACAGGACGAAATTTGTCAGAATAAGAGTGGTCTTGTGTTCAAGAAAGAAAAGATGTTACCTCAACAAGGACCTTTTTAGTAGTTCTTTTCTTTTTGGCAGCTGGAGGTGCAACCAAGGGTAGAACTTTTCTCTTGTCAGAGGTTGAGCTGATAAGAGTAGGATCCATTGTAACATATCTGGCCATCAGCTGGGCCAGAGTTGTGGATTTAAATCCCAAGGCAGAAATTGGGCCTACTACATTATAAGCAATTGCTCTGGCTTGAGGAACAGGTACTGTGTTCTGCAAGAAGTGGCCAGAATCATGGTTAGTAGTAAAAAGTATGCCTGGTTGAAGAAAAGATAGGTATATTACCTCTGAGGTTGGTTGAAAGTCAGGCATCAGCTCAAGACAGAATGTGTGAACTGGCTCATTGAAGATGTGGTCATGGAATTCTTGCCACCAGGAAATAAAGAGAGGATGAGCTATTGTTGTCGGTGTAAAAAGCCAAGCATAAAGAGTTGGGCTGCAGTTGTATTCAAAGACCCTTCTGGCCTGAATGCTTTCTGTGATTTCCTCTCTGGGTTTGAGGAACTCATGAAGAAATAGCCTTGGGGGCATTTGGCCACATCCTAGCTGTCGGGCCATCATGTTTGGCTGATAATATTCATAGGTGTTGTGATTTAACCTTCCCCCACAAAATTCTGCTGGCAGGGCACATGGATGGATGAAGATGTTGAAGATTTCTGTATATCTTGCATCGTGGCATCCAGTTTCAAAGGAGAACTCAAAGGGGAGGGTCAAATTGTCATTGTTCAGGTAAGGGAGCCAAAGAGGATCAGGGAAGCCTTTGAAAAAGAGTTCGAAAAGCTGACTGATATTCTGGTCAATAGATACTGTTGAAGCAGCTTCTCCATGGGTTTGGCATCCTCTGGTGATTTGAGGTTCCCCTTCTCTGTAGCTGGATGAAGGGAAGAGCCGATTATTGAGGTTGATGTTGACAATCCGGTGCATGTGTAGTTGCAGCCACATTTGCACAAACCACCAAGAGCCATTGACGCATAATATCTTGTGGCCGGTGTGCATTTGAGAAATTGTCTGACGAAGCATGTGGTACACACTCCCTAGGAGATATTTTCCAAGGGGGATGCGATGGCCAGTAGCCAAATCTGTAGTCATGGCAATGTGATTCAAGGTTGGCTCATAGGCTTTACCGCAGAAAATGAATCTGCATAGCCACATGTTCAGGAATGCTCTGTATTCAACTTCACCCAGGGGGCCATCTTTCATATGATTCTGGATATATGACTTATAGCCACTTCCTGTCTTCACACCTTTCTGCCTAGTGGAGCCTTTGTATTCCCAGGGGTACACAGATCCTGAAATGTCAAGGCTGGTGATCATGTACACATCGGCCAGAGTTGGGGACATTGGGCCATGACCAAAGAGGAAAGCGTTGACGCCATTTGACCAGAAGTGGCAGGCTGCTATCAGAAGATCTTCATTCTTTGGAGTTTCGGCCAAAGATAATTCCAAGCATTGAGCAATACGGAGGTTGTCCCAATTTTTGGTTTTGGCGCTGTTATCCGCAAGTACCCTCTTGTACCAGTTTCTCCAGCCTGCGATTGGGGGCAAAGGCCAGTTCTTGAAAGCATCTTGCCACAGAGGAGGCCTTGATAAAGCCGCTTTGAAGGGGATTCTCTTGGATTCGGCTGTGATGAACTCGCGGGGATCGGAAGTTCCCACAGGTCCGAGGAAATATGATGTTGAGTTGGCTTCAGTGTGAATCAAAAGCTCGGTTGAAAGCTCCTATCAAGAGAAGACGGAGGGAGAAATCTGAGGTGAAAATCGAAAAGGGTAATGCCGAATGTAACTTACGGGGATGAAATTTACCTGAGCAGCTTGATTTTGACCCGCCATTGAAGATTTGAGCTTGGGGAAAAGATGACCTAGGGTTTGGATCTGGACAGAGACTCCGATGGATTGCGAGGAGAGAGAGTAGGTGTTGAACAGATCTAACTTGAAGACGTTGGCAATTGGAGTCAATTTCGGAATAAAATCACTTTTATCCCGTAATTGAAGGGGCATATGTTAACACCAAAATTTGGTACAGGAGGGAGTTTGATTTGTGGGCCCAACTTGGTAAAAATCCCATCCAGAGAAGGAAGGTTTCTTCAAAAAGATTCGGCACAGATGCTCGCGGTCGGCAGTTTTGCTTCCGTTTGGCAAGGGAACTGTTTGCGCTGATTTTGCGGGATCGCATCGTGACGTGGCCTGAGCGGAAGAGATGAATGGATGGATAAGCATTCGCACTTGGGCGTTAAATTAGGTATCAAATATTGTGCTCGTAGTCCACCAGGAGTCATGCCACGACAGGGTATAAATATGAACCCTGTATGTATGTAATGGTAATCGAAACATTCTCATAACAAACCGACTTTACGCCAAACTCTCGAGTCCTCTAGTCGTGTCGTCGAGTTCTTCGAGAGGGTTCGTCAATCCGTCGACCTCCGTAAGTACCGGCAACCTTGTATCATGTCTAGTATCATGCGGTGGATTTAGATCGTGATGCAAGTAGTCTTGTTACCATGCTTAGTATCATGCGGTGGATTTAAGCTTGGTTCAAGAGGGTTTCTTGTTAGGTCATGAGCCATGCGGTGGGCTAAGATCTAGCTTGGAGCTAGTTATCGGCTCTATTGGATTTTGGCAAGATCTAATAGATTCATTAAGTTACCACGTGTTGCTTCGAGTTTTACTTTATGTTTAAATTCATGTAACACTCTCTTGCCCAATTTAGATTGATTTGGATTGGCTTTATCTTGTTTGGTGATCTTTACGTCGCACGCTCACATCTTGGCTCAATAAGGCACGTGGATCACGTGTTTCCCAAATAGCCGAAACCGAACCAATCTAGGTTGTTACGTGTTGCGGGTTCAAGCTTGTTAATCTTGTGTAAATCTTGACAGAACCGAGTATCATGCGGTAGATGCAGGTTTTTGGGTTGTCTTAGAGCTAATCATCCGGTGGATTAGATTTTTATTTCAATCTGATAGGTTTATCATCTTTGGCAATGTTTGTTCCTTCTCCACGGACCTCAACTCGGCTGTACAGCCGTATTCGGTTATGATTTTCATGAGTAAAACGTGTTTACAAGTTATGTTTTAAATAATGCATGCTTTTAGCTTCCCATATTTAGATCGTATCATGCGGTGGATAGATCTTTCTGTGGTTAGTGGTGTGATTTCAAACAAGTTGTATCATGCGGTGGATTAACTTATTTGGTTTCATGCTCGACGGGTTTTGAAGTACCTAGACATGCGGTAGACTAGTCCTTTGGGCCTATGAATGCTTGTTCATTACATGTTTGTAATCATGTTTTACTTCATTTATTGTTTATTATTATTTATTCTCGAGGATCGGTCATGGTTTTGTGCACGAACAAATGTCATTTAAATAAAGACCGATCGTCATGCTTGCGTCATCCGTTCGGCTGTGTTCTATTTTACGCTTTAAAGCTCTCGAATGGTTTCTAAATTGCTGGCAGATAGCTTCTCATAGCTATATGTCATCTTACATGGCTTTCTAGCCGCAAATATGGAACTGTCTGGTACCACCCGGCAAGTTCCAAGCTTTGGTATTTAATTACTTTATCTTTTGTTAATTTTCAGGGAAAATTGACTGGCACGCCTTGGAATCTGCTCATGTGTGAAGCTAGCTTGTTCGGCTTGCTGTGTGTTTGACGCGAGGTGCGGATTTTGCGTCAACAGTTGCATGATCTGTTAGTTGATAAATATGGACTGGAATCAACTATTCATATGAGTTCTTTGGAATCACTGGCTATTTTTCTTCTTGTGTGTGGCCAAGCTATATCCAACAGTGGTATTGATGGTATATTCAAGCATTCTTCAGAAACAATTAGCAGAAAATTTGAGGAGGTATTGATCTGTATGGTGTCTATGAGTGCAGACTACATAAGGCCAGTTGACCCTAATTTCTCTAGTACTCATCCTAGGATTACTAATGATCGAAGAATGATGCCACACTTTAAAGATTGCAGTGGAGCTTTAGATGGTACTCACATTTCAGCGACACCATGTCCTAATGACCTTATTAGATATATTGGTCGGAGTGGTACTGCTACACAAAATGTTCTTGCTATAGTTGATTTCGACACGAGGTTCACTTATGCATCTGTTGGGTAGCCCGGGTCTATGCATGACACTAATGTGCTCTTTCATACTCTCGAACTTGATGCCAACAAATTTCCACACCCCCTCTAGATATGTCAAGTCATTTAATTTTTTTCTCATGTTTATACCTTTGCGCATGTGGCTCATATAATCTTCATTTTTGACATGTGTGTACACGCAAATATTATATGGTTGATGCTGGGTACCCAAATTGACCTGGATACTTGTCACCATACAAGGGTCAGCGGTATCATGTGCCAGATTGGATGAGAGGGCCAGGTCCAAATTGTGAGCAAGAGCATTTCAACCACTTGCATTCAAGTATTCGCAATGTGGTAGAGCGCTCTTTTGGTGTGTTGAAACAGAAGTGGAGAATACTTTACAGGATGCCTAGTTATCCAATGGAGAAGCAAATGATGATTGTTGCCGCAACCATGTGTCTCCATAATTTCATTCGTGAGAATCATGCAGAGGATAAACATTTCCTCAAATGTCACCGGAATCATGGTTATGTACCCACTATACCTAAAAGATATAGAAGCCACCGTATTTCTCAAGCTCATGGTGATACATCGAGTGCGGAGGCTGATGATTGAATGATGGATAGATTTCGAGATGACCTTGCTAGAGCCATCTATATTTCTAGATCATCTTGAGCATGCGAGTTAGCTTGCATGAGACGATGTAATGAACATATTATGCCTATTTTATTATTGTTTATTTAAATTAAGATGTTTAAATTAACTTAAATTAAGACGTTTAAATTAATTTAAATTAAGATGTTAGCTTCAATTGGTAATATATGACATTACAAAGTTATCTCAAACAACCAACTTGACCAAGGGCATCTATGATATTTCACCTCATACATTATTCTAACAACTACAAGAGAAGCTGTTTTGCCAAACGCACCCTCAAAACTGATTCAGCTTCACCAGTAAATCCGCTTCACCAGTACAACCATAGCTGAAGCTGCCACAACCACAGCCACGGCCGTGCCAAACGCACCCATAATAGGGACAGGCAAGACACCAAACCACACGCCTAATTGCCTAGCATATATGCCACACGCCTCATCATCTTCAAGCCAGCGAGAGCAAGAGCGAGAGCTCCTCCGATCCGTCATTGATGGAGCAGAACGGCATCGCCAGCAGGTCGATCAGATGCAAAGGTACGCGCGAACATGTACACACACCGGCGTCTGTGCATAGTAAGCTCGAACACTTGCCGCCGCCGGCCTCAACTCTGAAGTCTCTGAAAGCCTCGCCGTTCGTCGTCGCTGGCAGCGGCGGTGTGCAAGGCGGCCGGGGAGCCGCTGGAGATGGAAGAGGTGGAGGTTGCGCCGCCGCTGGCGCACGAGGTCCGGATCAGGGTCGTCTGCACCTCGCTCTGCCACACGGACATCACCTTCTGGCGCATGAACAGCAAGGTAACCATCTGCTCATCTCTCGAGTCTCGATCACTCCCCGACATGCTTGTTCCAATAAAAATTAGTGGGCACGATTCACTTCTTTGATGTGCCTATAAGGTTTGTGTTGATACTTCAGTATTGAGCTGTAATAGTTATTTTGCATATTTTTCTTCGTATTTGCAGGATGTGGTCACGTTTCCGCGCATCCTGGGCCATGAAGCCGTCGGGTAAGTAAACTACGTACGCGATGTACACCAAAATCACATAGGGCATGACATTAACTTTTGCTGATGTGACAACGAGAAAGAACATGGAATTTCATCCTTATGAAACACCACGGCTATCTAGTTTTCCAGTCTAACTAACTCTGCAATGAAATTTATAATAAGGGCCCGTTTGGTACAGCTTCATGAGCAGCTTCACGAGCAGCTTCACAACTTCAATAGCCAAACAGTCAACTCTCTGCCCAACTCTCTGGTCAGCTTCTCTGAAAACTCACTCTCACAGAGTTAAGCACATGGTGAAGCTGCAAAAACATGGCTCTCTGCCCCGCTCATGATGTTACTCATGGAGTTGTTTTCTAAAAAAACAGCTCTACAGGTGAAGCTGAGACGGGCCCTAAGACGTGCAATGAAACTTCAGAGTAACGGCAATGGATAAAAGTATGCCGCTGCACCATGCAGTTACAGAAAAATTAAAGCAGCCAGGCGCGCTCCCACCTGTCACATGCGGCCACACACGATGTAGTTTCCGTTGCTAGTTTTTTTATTGAAACCCCATCAACCTTCTCATGTCAAGATAAGATTATGAGTTGCCAACTTCAAAGATAACTCTATCATATGAAGAAAATGCACGTCACCGAATCAACTGAGTCGTGCCCAACCTTCTTCCCAAGAGGAAGATATTGGAGTAGCTCGATCTCTTAATTTATGCACTATTTGATTTCATAAGTTCCTGACTTATTAAGTCAGTATAGCTTAATTATTAAGTCACTTATATTTAAGTCAGTTGTGTTTGGTTATACTGACTTATTTCACTTTAAGTAGGGGTGAAACAACTTATATATACTTTAGAAAATTCAAGTCAGAGTTGATTGGCTCCTGCTTGTGACATATTTACACTTTTTAAAATTTAAGTCACGTTCCATATGAGAACCAAATAAGACCTTAGTTGGGTCACTCCATTTTCATAAACCCAAATATCATATAATATTATCGAACTTTTTTAATATTAGTTGCGGATTTAAAAAAAACATTAGTTGTTGCGCGCGTCATCAGTACATACGTAGACATGCTTCTTCTGCTAGTGTGGTGGAGAGCGTCGGGGAGGGCGTGGAGGAGGTGTCCGTGGGCGACACGGTGGTTCCCGTGTTCCTGGCGCAGTGCACCGAGTGCGCCGACTGCCTCTCCGCCCGCAGCAACCTGTGCTCCGCGCTGCCGAGCCGCCCCGGCATGCCGCGCGACGGCACCACGCGCTTCTCGCTCGCCGCCACCGGTGAGCCCGTCCACAACTTCCTCTCGGTCTCCAGCTTCGCCGAGTACACCGTCGTCGACGTCGCCCACGTCGTCAAGCTCGGCCTCGGCGCCGCCCTCCCGCCGGAGAAGGCGTGCCTTCTCAGCTGCGGCGTCGCCACCGGTATGCGCTCGCTCTCTAGCCCTTTGAAGAAGGTCGCAACACGATAAATTAACAGCGCATCATCTATATATATAATCTGCGTGCTATGCAAGTATATTACATTGCCACTGACTGATTGATACATGACGTCGCGTTGCAGGGGTTGGTGCGGCTTGGAAGGTTGCGGCAGTGGAGCCCGGCTCGACCGTCGCCATCTTTAATTGGGCTAGGAGCTGTTGGGCTAGCGGTAATTAAGGACAACCAAATCTTATCTGATGTTTATCGTGGACCTACCATCCACACGATGCGCGTTCATGACGGCGACGACGACCTGAACGAGCTGCAGGTAGCGCAAGGGGCCAAGATGCGCGGGGCCACGAGGATCATCGGGGTAGACCTGGACCCGGAAAAGTTCGAGATCGGTAATGCATGCCAACTGATCTGCTCGATCTCTTGATCATTTACTGGCGGACCACACACACACACACCGTTAGTTGCTCGATCATTCATTCCTTGCAGGCAAGAAGCTGGGGATCACCGACTTCGTGAACCCGAGTGGCATCGGAGAGCAGACCGTGAGCGAGGTCCTGAACTCGAATTGCATGCACATCTGCATTAGCGATCGCGATACGACCTGCAATTCATCAACAACCAGTTGATGGACATGCAGGTTATCAAGGAGATGACGGGCGGCGCAGGCGCCGACTACTGCTTCGAGTGCATCGGCTCGGTTTCGGTCATGGCGGAGGCCTTCAAAAGCTCTCGGATGGGGTGGGGGAAGACGGTGGTGCTCGGCGTGGACGGCAGCGCGGCGCCCATCAGCATCCCGTCGCTCGACATCTTGAGGGGGCGGTCGGTCGTCGGCTCCTTCCTCGGCGGGATCAAGCCCAAGGACGACATCCCCGTGCTGGCGCGCAAGTGCCTGAACAAGGTGATCACTTCAACTCAACCAGCTGTACACTTTGCATTGGTTAGTTCATGTCGATCGGAAATAGGGATGGATGTGCGCCATGACATCGTCATGATGTTTCTGTTTTGTGTGTGGGCTGCGGCCCTCCGGCGTCGCGCGGGCAGGAGCTGGAGCTGGACGCGTTCATCACGCACCAGATGGGATTCGACGACATCAACAGCGCGTTCGACCTTCTTGCGCGGGGAAAGTGCCTCCGATGCATCATCTGGATGGACGGCGCCACCAGCGCGCGTGAAGGTTGAGCCGGACATGTCTTCCGCGCGCCGCAGTACCTCGTTCCGCAGCCGTCGCTGTTAGATCAACAATTTTCTTTCTGAAAAGATTTGGTGATCTGGACGTAGGTGAAAGGGTTGTAATAACAGCTACACGTACGTGCGCAAAGCAAACTTCTTCACGGCGACAAATACTATGCGTTGGGTGCAAAGGTCACACTGAAGAGGGGTGAGAGTGTGGTAGACATATGATGATATGACAGCATGTGTGCCACAATATCACCCACTGAAAAAGAACGTAGTGTCCGCGTCACTCCCGCGGTAAGAGAGAGATAAGGTTAAGTTTTCTTTTAAACAACGCCCCTAGAAAACTTAAAGGGTGTTGCCAGCAGGCGGACGTCCGGAGGGGCGCAGGCCGCCGGACGGGTGCAGAGCCGTCAGATCAACTATAGATGTCAGATGCACTGCAGCGGACGTCAAATCCACTATAGCGCTAAAAAAAGGTAGAGAAAAAATCCCGTCACAACATCAAACCGTGTTGCATGCAACATGGTGAAGGAAAAATTCGCAACATTCAGAAACAACATCCGCAACATTCAAAAATAACACCGCAACATCGAGATCTACTTTTGCAACATTACAACATGGGAAAAATCATGTCGCAACATCAACTCATGTTACGTGCAACATAGAGCAGAATTCCGCAACATTCAAAAACAACATCTGCGACATTCAAAAATAACATCTGCAACGTCGAGATCTAATTTTTCAACATTGCAACATCGAGATCTGCTTTTGCAACAACCACATGAAATGCTTGCAACATTTCTTCGAAACCTCTTAAACACTCAAAACATACGTTTGCAACATCATTGAAAACCTGTTGATGCTCGTCATCGGCGCCGCCCAAAGCTCCTTCGCCGGCTGGCGAGCTTCGCCCCTGGCTCGACCGCTTGCCCAGCCGGGTGCGGGGCCGCAGGTGAGCCATGGATGCGCCTAGCCGCTCCTCGGCTCACGCGTCCGCCCACGCATGGTAGTGGCGCGGCGACCCGACCGGGAAATGGATGTGCCGCTTCCCCACAACGGCACATCGGGGCGGCACGACCGAGAGAAAGGAGGGCCCGACCGGCGCTCGCCGGCGGTTTGGCGGATCGGGGGAGGGCCGTCCGCGCGCGCGCTCGCCGACGTGGTGGGCGGAGCGAGGGGAGGCCTCGGTGTGTGTGCTCGCCGGGCGGGTGGAGCGAGGTTGAGGCTAGGCCGCGCGCTCGCCGGTGGGTGGGTGGAGCAAGAGAGGGTCGACTGCGTGTGCTCGCCGGCGGGTGGAGCAAGGGGAGGTGGAAGCGCTCGCCGGCGGGCGGAACTCCGGGAGCCGCAGGCGGAGCTTCGAGCGCCGCGAAATCGAAGCGGAACGAGTGGGTCACACGAAAAATGGATCCAGAAAAAGCAACGTGGGTAAAGAGACAAGGTTTAGAGGTGGAGCTCGCTTCCTATTTTTCTACCACGTCGCTTCGTCCGGAGCGTCGGACGTCCGTTTGTAAGTTTTACCCAAACTTAAATCACGTGAAAACTAATCCCGCAAAACCAGTTCGGCGCTCGGTCGCTCCAACGACCGCGCGCGCCCGTCCAGCGCGCCCCACGTGGGGGGGACTTGCTTCTCTTTTTTTTCATTTTCTCTTTTTAGGATTTTTTCAACAATTTTTCTTACACATAAGTATATGCACAACTCGTCTTTACGGACTAAGTTATGCACACAACTCGACGTTTACAAAAAAATATGCGCACAACTTATCGTTAGAGAGAAAAATATACACACAAGTTATTCTTCAATTTAGTTGTGTACACAAGTTGTACGCACAAATTTTACGCGAATCAAACTTATGCTGAAAAATTATGTGACAAAATTTATAGGTCGAAATTATATGCATCAAAGTTGTGTGTATAAGTTGTGAAAAGAAAAAACTTTCCAGAAAAAGAAAGTTAGAAATGGGAGGAAGCCCAGCCGAACCGGTCGCTCCCTGGTATTTTTCCAAGAAATCTCTAGCCAACCTTCCCTCAAGAGGTTTTTCTTGACACCAATGAATTCTATTAATGCTAGATATTGATACAAATATCTTTAGATGGACTGAGGTACATATTCATTAATAATCTAGATAGTATAGAGTAAGTAGATATGAACTTATCCACCTTCTTCAATCCGATATATAATAATTTTTGAGTGTGTTAACTCGCCATTGTATAACCATTCATCATCAGATGCAGCTTCCCAAATTGAGTAAAAATGCAATCCGATCGCCGCAGAAGTAGGAATAATAGCACCAGAAATAATATTCTTTCCATAAAGTAAAGAACCTAGCCTACCCCGACTTGCTTGGGACAAAAGGCTAAGTTGTTGTTGTACTAAAGTAAAGATCCAGAAACAGGACCGGTCGCTGATTAGCGAGGCCCAAACTTATCTTCATCTTGAGTTCTCGTCCATTCCAAGAATTTTACGGATATAGCCTCAAATTGTTTGCTATTCGATGAGTCTAGGAAAACTTATATGTTGTCCCCTTGCATTCACAAGTAATTCCTTATCAATCCCTAGATCTTTAAATTTTCATGGTTTCTTCATTTTAACTCCAAATCGAGTGATTCTTTTTCGACAAATCATCAAAAATCATGCTCCATCAATTAGTGATCTTATTTTCACTAATTTAATGAATAATATTACCAAATATGATTAATTATATTATAGACATGTTAGTATAATCTCACTAATTATTGAGCTTGTGAAAAGTTGGAATTGTTAAGGTGCAGTGTTGGTTCATCATATATACTGTTTTGCAAGATTTTTTTGAATAGTAATTGTTTCGTTAAGATTTTTTATGCTCGTAGCAATGCACGTGCTATAACCTATTTTACAAAGTCTTGCTTGGCTACTTCGCAGTAGACGACCAACCCAGCAGCACCACACCAGTATATAGACGTCGCCAAGCACACGCAGACCCACACGCACTAACGCACATATACCGGCAGGACAGAGCTCTGGCTTAGACCATTCACACATGTCATCCTTCATATCCTTCAAAACGGAATATTCATGTCCGGTCAGCAAGATTATTTCTTTTATATTTCCTCCTCCAACATCCATCATCCTTTATATCTCTCCTTCATCCCCAAAACCCGCACCGGGACCCATCTGACAATCTCCCTCCTCCTTTCTCCCCCTCTTTTCTTTTTATCCCCGGCGCTCTCTCCTCCATCACTCTCTCTCTATCTCTCTCTCTCTCTCCTCGAATCCTACGCTGGCGGGCCAACGGCGGCGCAGCCCTCCTCCGCCCCCTCCTGCCACCGCCGCGCGTGGAGGTCGACTCCCCCTCTTCCCCTGTTCCGCCGCCCTCTCCCCTGCTTTGGGAGACCAGAGGCGCCCCTTCAGTGGCGGACCGCTATCAGCCCAAGGCCTAGGGCCAGTATATGGACCGGCTTCGAGAAATGGACTTAGGCCTTATGCTACAGTAGTTCTACAGTGTACAAATCATGGGCCGACTCCTAGGGCCACGGCCCAGGTGGCCCTAGGCCTCTATCCGTCCCTGCACCCCTCCCATCCATCCCACGTGTGTGGTGTGCTTTGACGGCTGACTCCGGCGCAGCCTCCTCCGAGCTCGGGCGACACCACAGGGGCAACTTTAGGCCAGCTCCTACCTCCCTAATGGCCTCGTGATGGCACGCGAGGAGATTCCGCGATGACGACGACGACAGAAGGATTTGTGCCATTCCGTGGCGGAGGAGAGCTCGGAGGCGGAGCGTGGTCCCGGATGCGGGCTTGTCAGTGCGGGGGAGGAGCAGGTGTTGGCTAGATTTGCGGCTCTAGGTTCCGACAGCCTCCCTCCCCACTGAGGGTGTCATTGAAAGTGCATCTAGGCCCCTAAGTGGATTTTGGTGAATTGAATGACAAGGCGATTAAAGGACTAATGCTTTTGTCTAAGATTGTGAGCGAGTTTTCATTATATATTCATGAGCTACTTTTGAAGTATTTTAATTATGGATGTATTTTATGGCTCACATCTACAAAGACAAGTATATGGTGCAAGACTTCATGAGTTTATTGAAAGAGAACAAGATGATGAGTGTACATTTCATGGTTCTAAAAATGGAAGCTTGCACATCCGTTGTCAATCAAGATCAAGCATTTGAAGCGGGATTTTCAAATGAAGGTTAATTGCGTGTGAAGCAAAGTGGAACTCAAAGTGGATTGGATAAGTGATGAAGAGATCAACCGAGATAGCTAGGGTGAGGGACTAAGCAATCTTTGGGGCCGTAGCTAAGCCGCCATTCGTGTTTTGCTAGGGTGAAGTTCTAGCATCCGTGGGATCTTCAAGTATCATATTCAAACCTTAACCGAGGGAAGCTTTGCAAGTCACCAACTCGTTAAAGATTGGCAACATGGAGTGACCATGGATCCAAGTGTGCATTCTTATGCTATATGGAAAGATCCTAAGTCACTAGCTCAAGTATGGACGTGCTCAAGTCAAAGGCTATGTTGAAAGCCCTCAAGTGGTTATTGATCAAGTATGGCAAGAACTGAAGTTGTTCAAACTCAAGAGGTCATCAAAGCTCTTTTACTCTTTTCTTGAGGATAGGTATGCCGTACTATCAAGAGGGATGCAACTTAGCAAGTTGACCAAGTCAAAGTGCTCTTTAGTTGACCTAAGTGAGATCTGGCCTTTGAGTGAGCTAACTAACCCTCCTAACCTAACCTGGGTCATTTCATCTTGGTGGTGAAGTGCTAGTTTCTTTAAAAGAGGTTTTGGGGGCAACTCGGGCCTGACCGGTCTGACCGGTCAGAGGCACCGGTCTGACCGGTGCCGCTAGCCCAACTGCTAGTTTTTCATACACCGGTCGGCCGGTGTGAGGCACCGGTCCGACCGGTCTTTGCCGGGACTAACGGCTAGTTTTCTCCTTTGAGGGGTATAAATACCCCAAGCCCTCTTCAAGTGAGGGTTGCTGATTCTAGTGTGTTTGCTTGAGGTCCCAAGCCATTTCTAACTAGCTCTAAGCCTTAGTGGCTCTCCCCAACCATCTCTTTGTGAGATTTGTGGATTCAAGCCATCATCTTTGTGTTGGGTTGAGGAAGTGAGTCTAGGAGTGACTTTGTGAGCTAACAAGAGCGAGTTCCATAGCTTGAGCACCTTGGTTTCGAGTCTACAAACTTTGGTGCATTTGTTACTCTTGGAGGTTTGCCTCCTAGACGGCTAGGTGTCGTCGGCTAGCTCCCAAGGTTTTGGTGAGCAGCGGGAAGTTTGTAAGGGCTGCGATCTTGCCTCTTCGTGGAAAAGATCACCTTAGTGGAAAGGAGGAAAGTGGTTGAAAGAGACCCGCTTGTTGTGGGAATCGTCCCTTACAAGCTCCTCAACGGAGACGTAGCCATTCCTCAGTGGGTGGTGAACTTCGGGAAACAAATCCTTGCTTCTTCGTGTGGTTCGACTCTCGAAGCTCGTTTTTCTAGCATATTTCATTTGCTTCCGCTTCGATCTACTTGGGTGTGTTACTTGTGTGTGCGGGGCTCATTACTCGCTTGTGATCATCTACAAAAGCCACACCCCGAGTTTGGTTCGTGCTAGAAGCCAAGAGGTGCTTGAAGTTGTTTTTGCAGGTTCTCTGTGCTACACCGGTCTGACCGGTGAGGCGCACCGATCTGACCGGTGTCACTCCGTGAAGACCGATGCTTGGACCAGGTCGACCGGTCATCACCACCGGTCTAACCGGTGGAGCACTGTCAGCTCAAGTGTTTGGGGAGAAAAAGTTTAATTTGGTCGTCACGCCTATTCACCCCCCCCCCCCTCTAGGCGACATCAAGGTCCTTTCGGTCATCCACGGCTCCGTGGTGGAGGTGGCCCCTCGAGCTCGTCGCCTCGAGGCCGGTGAGCTCCGCCTCTGCGCTTGCCGCAGCTATGGGGAAGCTCCACCTCGCCGACTGTGGAGGAGCTCCTCCGACGCCCTCTGCCCCACCTCGACGACACCTGATCTTCACGTCCGTGGCGGCGGTGTCGGGGACAACGTGGTTCACCCTCCTGTCCTCCTCGCGCCGGCCATTGCTCTCTCCGACAACGGCGGCGAGATGGTGAGGACCATGTTGTAACACCCCGTGTGTTTGTTAAAGCTAACTAACTTATTTAGCGGCTTTAATCGTGTTTAATTTGGCTCATAAACATGTTTGACATGATTGGGCACACTTTTGCACAAAAGACCCCGGTCAACATCTCAAACCACGGTCAAACCCTAGATCTACTTTAAAGGCTGAAATGGTTTTCTTGCGCGTTCTCCAAATTTCACTATAGAAGTTCAAAATCTGCCAATACGAAAGTTGTTCGTTATTTCCGGGAACACATTTTTCGTAATTGGCGGACATTCCAATTTTGAGCGCAAATTGGCCAAAAATCGAGTTTATTGCGCTATGAACAATAAACCGAGCCGTGGAAAATCTGCAACTTCGGTTGGCGTTCCTGGGCAAACCATGGATCAAAACATATGTCGCCCTTCGGGAAAGTTGTAGATCTACAGCTCCTCTACAACTTTGCTTTTGGGAGATTTTTCACTTAGTTGACGATTTTTGGAGTTTTGCAATTTCGAAAAGGGCTAAACGGAATAAATTGAGCTGGGCGTCGTGTCCTCGCGCTCTAGAGCGCCGCGCGCGCCCCTGTCCGCCGGCCGTCCACGTGGCGAGGGCGGGCGGTCCGGCGTACGGACGCCCGGGCAACGTCGGCCGTGGACCCGGAGCACCGCCGTGGGCCCTCCTTCTCTCTTCTCCTCCCGTGCACCGTGCCTAGGGAACGACCGTGGCGGGCCGCGGCTCGGCCGGCCACGCGCGCGCTCGCCCGCACGCGCGCGTGCGTGCGTGCGCGCACCGCGGCGGAGCCATCCGGCCGCTCTTTGGTCAATGCGCCCCTCCCTATACCCCCCTTCGCGCCGTCCGTCATCCACCGGCAAAAACCGCAGCCGCATGTGAGCGCCGTCGTCCGTGCCCGGTGCGCCCCGGGCTTGACATCGACGCCGCCGCCGCTACTCGCCCCCGGACCGTGTCGCGCCTCCTCCACCCTTTCTAGCACGCACACACCTTCCCCGCCCCTCTCCGAATGCTCCGGAGCCGCAGCTTGCCCAGCATTCACGGTCTGTACACCGGAACGCAGGCCGAGGCGGCCTCGCATCCACCGCGCCGCCTGTTCTCCATCGCCGGAGCATCCTCCGACCTCGGACCGCCTCCAAATGGGACCCTAGGTGAGCCTACACCACTTACCCGCCCTTTCCCGGCCAAGCCCGGCCTTCCCCTAGCCGGATTCCGGCGATCCCCGTCGCTGGCCGCGACCAGGGGTGACATTGCGAGGTCTGAGATCTTTTCAGGGGCTATAACGCAAAACCCAGGGACCTGTTTGTAAAGGTGAACTTTAGGTATTCGGCAGTACCTTCGAAAAATCATTAAATATCGTAGAAAAATCAGAAAAATGCAAAACCAATTTTGTTGGGTTCGTGGTGAAGAAATCTACCTTTTCTAGAAAGCATGTATAGGGTTTTTCTGCACAGTTTTTGAATTAAAAATTCAAACTCAGTTTAGAGTGTTTTTAGTGTGATTTAAAAACTACACATGCTATGAACTTGAATTTTGGATATGTTACTCTTTATGTCATGTATGGATCTGTGACAAAAATTTGCATGATTTTGATGGGTATATTTCCAGTTATGATTTATTTAAGCTTTATGCTAGAGTAAGTTTGATGCTTTTTATAGCACCTTTAATGAACTTTTCTTTGAGCACAAGTGCACCCTAGGGCTTTGACTTGATGAGTAGTACCCCTGGTGTGATGGATGTGATTTTAGGGAATTGTTTGCTTGGTGTTTTGGATTTAACCTTGTGTAGGAGCTTAAATTCAAAATCTAAAAAAAAATTGATTTTACAACCATGCCTTGGTCAGAACCTCATATTTGGCATACTTGACCTGTAGGAGAAAGTTGGGATCAAAAAGTTTATTAAATCTTTTTATATGAATTAATGTTGGTTTACTAGGCTGAAATTTGTCTTTTTCATATAAATTAATTTATAAATGATCTTAGGCCAAATTTTGGTGTGCATGCTTAAACTAAGCATATGTTGCTGTGTGCAAAAGGTTAGGTTCATTGGAAGTGTTTTTGATTTAATTTGGATTTATGGTAGAAAGGTTTGTTTTAAATAATTAAAGAAAGAAATGGAAATAAAATGTGCTAAATGGTAAAATCATGTTTGGTTCTGTTTTTAATATTTAAACACACCCCCTTTGCTGTTTAGTGAAGTTAAGTAACTTAAATTGCTTAGATGTGTACACAATCACCATCAAGTTTAACTTTAATTAATGCATATGCATGTATACGTGTAGATTTACCGGACGGTACGTACACACTTGCCCAGGGGCGAGACGGGACCGTTGATGGCGAGCTGAACCAGCTTGGTGTGCAGCAAGACCTGGACCAAAGTCCAGAAGAGCCAAAGGCTAGTTTAGGAACTGAGTCCGAGGAAGGCAAGCACCGGTTCATCTAACCTTTTGTTTTAAAATTTCATACCTTTTTCATTTCGGTACTTATTGTTTACTTGTGCATTTAAGTTTCGGGAGTTGCTTTGAAACCTAGATGCATGATCCTTAGGACTCCTATGCTCTTTTACTAGTATGTTAGGACGCTAGTGCCATGCTTTAAGGACACGGTACAAGTCGAGTAATGACTCATTGCTCGCGAGATATAGGATATTCTTGTTGGAATCATACGTTGGTTAAAATGACTCGCTCATGTGGTAAGAGCAATGGGTTCGGTCTCGACCGAGTAGCATTGTGTTGGTCCTAAGCTATTGAACGTACCAAGTACTTGTCGGGAATGGGACCGGTAAGCCTAGTACCTTCGAACCGGGGCGGGATCTTTCTAGCTACCCGCTTGGGATGTGTCTCCGGCTAGCTACCCGTGGTATAGTGTGTGAGTCGGACTGGTCGGGTTAGACCCTCCGGATAACCGTGTACCGCAGTTTGTAGCATCCGATCCTAAACCGTGGGATGTTGGGAACCGCCTGGTTGGGGTAGACACCGCACTTGGTCTACTTTCTTCCGTGTATCTTGGGTTTACCTTGCAAGGATATAAATCGATCGATCGTCGGTCACTCGCCGTTATCTGAGTCGGCTTGACCACTGGCTACCCCATGTTTATTTATGGAACATTTGGATTAATACTGTTACCTGTTTAATATTGTTTGCACAACATGCTTGTTTAGTACAGGTGCTCACCTAGACTGATTAACATACTAGAACTTGAGCTAAAATCTGAAAATAAGGATCAACTCTTAGTCGCTTTTGGCAAAACAAACCCACAAGCCAAAAAGCCTTGCATGTCTAGTCTTGCTTTATTTTTGTCGGGTAAGTCTTGCTGAGTATTAGTACTCAGCCTTGCTTAATTTGTTGATTTCAGGTAATCCTCTCTGGCCTGGTGTTATTCCAGAGGGATGGGAGGTCGAATGGGAGAACGATGAGGATGAGTGATATGCATGGATGGCCTCCTATGTGTATCACGCGTTAGTTTACTTTCCGCTGTTTAAACTCTGAATCACTTTTACTTTTATGTACTAAAAACCTGGTTTGTAATAATGTTGAACTTGTGAACCTTTAATGTAATGTAATGTTGTACTCTGGTCCCGCCTTCGTGTGGGCTTAGCGCATATCAGCGATCCTGTTGTATGTGATTTACCGGGCTTTACCCGGCGGAAGCGACAGAATAGTTCTTTATTATTGCTTAATGGCCACGTGGACCGGCTTAGGCGATAATACGGAACTATTTTGGGCGGTTCTGTCACAAATGGTACCAGAGCGATGATATGCACCACAGTAATTAAAATACCTTAACAAACTTGTTTTTGGAATAAAATTTGTCAAGATTAATAATCTTGCTAAAAGAGTAGGACGTTAAGGTCTAATCTAGTCCGAGAGGCCCTAGAGGGAATTTTTGGGTTCTTTCAGGTGGCTAGTATTCTATGGTGTATTTAGTCGACTTCCAAGACATTTATTACTTGTCAAAACTTACTTTCATGCACAACCATACTAGTTCATCACGTTTTGCCATACGTGGTGGTACCACGAGGAAGTCCCGTGAGGGACTAGTGGGACCTATTCCAATGGGTGCCACGTCGCGTCCGCGTCTCATCACGTTTTGCCATACGTGGTGGTACCACGGGGAAGTCCCGTGAGGGACTAGTGAGACCTATTCCGGTGGGTGTCACGTCGCGTCCGAGTCTCGTCACGTTTTGCCATACGTGATGGTACCACGGGAAAGTCCGTGAGGGATGAGTGAGGCCTATTCCAATGGGCACTCACGTCGCGTCAGAGTCTTAAATAGGACGCTGTCCATGCAGCGGCTTTATGCATGGATACCGTTTCTATAAGCGAACGGTAATGAATGTGGACGCTTTTGTGAGTGCTGGCACAAAAGGTCTTGAATATCTGTGATTTTCTGCAGGTACACTAACCACGGTTGTTAGGCACGGTAATTAAGAAACGAATAGCTTCCGACTAGTTATTATAGGGAGAGACGTTTATATATGCCCTGCCACCGGCACTAACTTCGTTTTTAAGCTTAAAAGCTTTGTGAGGAAGTTTAGGACGTTTTTTTTGCATCATGTAAAAGCTATTAAACCAAAAATAAACTAAATCATGTGTTATTTGGTATTTATTTAAATTGTGTTTCTTAAGGACCAATCATGCTAGTTTGATGCTTTGATGTGGTGATTAATCAAAAAGTATGTCTAGTTGCTGTCCCAATTTTTCTATGGTTGATCTACAAAGTTTTTGGCTAGGTGATCTTCAGGAAAATTTCTCATCAGCTAGTTAAGATTCTTTCATGAATTTTTCATGAATTTAGGATGAATAAAATTGAAGTTATGCTCTATTCACTAAGCCTAGGTCATGCTGAAATTCTGTCAAAATCCTAAGTTAGGCTGACAACTCGAATTTTTAAATATAGCTCCAATCAGAATCTTCCTAGACAATCTATACCAAAAATGTTTCTTATGTAGCCTAATTTGTGCTGTCAAAATCTCATGGTCATAGGGTTCTTAATCTTTGTGATATAATCTCTTTAGTGAAGCGCTGTCCTGCTGAAAATTTCTGGGCAATATCACTCTGAAAATCAATCTATTAGGCCCTTTTTTTCCAATCTGATATTATTCAAACTTTGAGTACCAAAAATGCTTCTTAGGTATCTATCTACCTCCTGTAGAAATCTCAAGGTCACTAGATTTTTAGTTTGGGAGTTATGCCCAAAACTTTAGGTCTCTGTCCTGCTGAATTTCAGAATTAGTGATCTCTGAAATTCAAATTTTTAGGTCATCTTCCTTTGGGATATAGAGCAAACCTTGAATATCAAAATGATTCATAATTTTGTGATAGCCATGCTCACAAAATTTCAGCATTCATGCAGGTGTATATTGAGAAATATCGAATTTTAGTCAGCTACTGTTTGCTACCCAAACTGCTAGACAGAGCTTTGGTAAATGAATTTTTCAACCCCAGTAAAAGTTAAATCTGTTCTGGAGTTGAATACCAAAGTTGTGGATTATGAAATTCTACATATGCTTACCAAAATTTAGAAATTTTTGACACTTGAGGCGAGAAATATGAATTTATTTCTAAGAGCTATTACTGTCCAAATTCTGAAAACTTCCAATAGAAGTCTCCTTAGACATGCCTATTTGCCATTTTGTTGGCAAAACTATGGATGCATATCCAATGGAATATCACATGGTTTCGATGGACGGAAATCCTCTCCTCGGTTTCGAGGAGTAGTGATATAGAGTCAAGCGAGTAACAATTCGTCACCGCCATCGAACTTGTGCCATGCATGTGGCTATTGCCTCCCATTTGGTGTGGTGATCCATGCATGAGGTTAGCTCGGTTGAATATGCTCCCGCGTAGCAAATGCGTTATTAGCACCATGAGAGCATGGCCCAAGCAGTGGGTACCAAATGAAATCATTTGATAGCTGGTATTTTTCTTCCAGCGATATCATGATAAGGTCTTCTTTTAATTTCCTTGAAAATTTTGGGAATAATTAAAAAAAAATATAAGCGTGGGTTGAAACTTTGTATTCGACACGCTTATCAAAATTCAGCCTCCTCGTGTTCCTACTCTAAGAGTTGTGAACATGTTTGTGAACCTTGGCTTGCTTTGCACAACCGCCAAGGTAGAGTAGGGGTTTTCGGATTCGTGAGTATGATTTCTTAGCCGACGTATTCGCTCCCGTATCATGTGGGTATTCTCTCTAAAGCACTCAACTATTCCCCGGATGTTGACATCATGGGTTCGATCACTATTGATCTCCCAACCTTGAAAATGTTTCTTTTTGACCTTGCTCATCGATTTTGAGGGCAATAAAATGAATACGAAGTATCGATACCTTCTTACCTACATAAGGAACATATCATATCTTTTGTCAAGTCAACTAAAACTCCGTTGTGCTCTTTTTCTTTGGTCATTTTCCCCACACTTTATCTAGATAGGAGACAACACTTCAACTCCTTATACCCATGAAACGTTGGTCCCACAACTTTCTGGCGATGGTATCCCTACTTTTCTCGCTCTAAAGTTCCTTGCCTCAAACTTGATTTTTTCCCCCTATGCTTGCTCACAAACAAATAAATAAATTCTTGTTTATAAGTGCATATGCATACCTTAACAACACATTTTTATTACGCATTATATAACTTGTGCATTTGGGAAATCTTGGGTGACTAACTTGCATATATATATATAAATCCTTTTTCTCTACCTTCCTTGTGGTTGATGATGTTTCCCTAACTAAAGGTGCCGCGACGGAACCTAGGGTATCATGTGGTCTGCAGCCATGTGATTATCACAAGGAGCGCGCTGGGTATCTTGGGTTATGGAAAATGACTCACCACAATTTTGTTCCCTACTCTTTGATTGCTTCCCCCTTTTCTTAACTAACTCCATGGGTATCTCATGAGCATATGCATCAACGCATTTCATCAACATGTGCATCAGCATATGTGCACTACATCATGCACGCATCATGTGCATCACTCATTATGCATCATTACATAAGCACCATAAGTTCATGTGCATAAGCATCATATGCTCATGTGCATATACATCATACTATATGCACCTCATCATAAGCATCATTATGAGCACCATTCCACTGATGCACAACTCATCTATATACATTAATATTGCAAGCATGTCTCATTGGTGCACCACATATCCAGTTAAAAGTCATTGCACCACTAATGGGATGAAGGATGTTAATACTCATAAAAATAAGTGACGTGTGAGCAAGCCTTTCGAAATTCTCGTACTAGCCCGTCTTTGCACATCTTTCCCACTAAATATCCGTAAGAACTCCCGGTAACGGCTCTCTATGACTTTACCATCCTTAACTATTCTTATGAACTAACATCAGAGCTACGATGGTAGAACCCTTAAGCCATCATCGAACCCTTGTTATCCTCCAAAAATATTTCTTTTAGCAATCTTAGTAGGGTCAATTGCTAAGATTCCCATTCCTTATAGAGATCCTTATGAAAACTTTTCAACTCGGTCTTCTTTCGATTAATCACACAAGTTTGCCCGATATCAACTTAACCGAGTTAAGGTGAAGGTGTATAAACAGAGAGATGTTTCATGAGCAATCAAGGTTCTCCAAAAGTCAAGATATGAGGAGCTTCTGAGAACTCAGTGAATTGTGATCCTTTTTAATGTTTCTTTCAAACTAATGGAATCAGGATATAAGAAAACACAAGTTTGGCAAATCCTTCGATCAAGCCTTCTCAAAGCAATTTTGGTTCTAAATTGAGGACACCTCGAGCTCTTTTCGATTTCTCCAATACCTTGGTTAATTCTCTAAAGCCATTTATCTCATCCTTTTCGTAGCCGTGATGACGGTATGCAACATCAACGCTCTACCGTCTCTTCTCAATGCTACCGATCCCCGCCTACGCCTTCTTGTAGTGCCATTGCCAAGTTGCCAAGGACATCTCGATGGTAGTGCACCCTCTCGTCGACATACCAATGGTTATCGTCTATAACAACTGTCAGATCACTGCCCCTAATGGGTGGCCTATGTATGACATGAATAAGATAAAGATAGGACCCTCCATCCGCCTTCTTCTTTGAGTTGGTTAAACTCGGGAAACAACTTCTCTCTTTCTAAAATTCCTTTGGAGGATGAGGAATGTTCCCTAAGGATATGAAATGAATCAGCCTTCTTATGGATGACCTGGACGACAATCTCCGCCAGAGAAAATCTCTTAAACCCAGGACTGAATACTAAAGATCTTTGGACTGCCTACATATCCGTGTTCCATCAATTCTGTGCCACTCCATCACCGCCGTGTTTCACTACGGCGGCCAACGCTGTATTAATCTACTGGTCCTGTCTCTAACGCCAAGCGTTCCATCATTACTACACTGTGGCGACCATCAGTAAAGAGGGGAGTATCGATCTTTAATCACCCGACCACCCTTTGTAGAACATGGCTACTAGCTTCTTTCTTAAAAACAAACCCCTATAAAACCTTCGGGTCGAGTTCTCTAACTTTCTAACCTGTTGATATGCTTGTTCATCAATAACTACCATACTCGAATTTTTGTACTCTTAGGGAGTCTAATTGGATCGTCATGAACTTTCAGGGAAATGGAATCCACCACGGGAGATCCAATCAATCTTCGACCCAATGAGATGTCCCCATCTCTTCCACCAACACGGAGGTGGTGGATATCTTTGCCAACACCATGAAAATTTTGGAGGGCCAAAATTTGGTGTTAAGCCAACTAGTGCAAAATGTCATCCATAATCGTTATCAAGGGCTATCGCAAACTAGTCTATCCGACGGTCTTTCCCAAGCAATTTCAGAATCTATTATGGAGCAAGTCTATCTATTCAATCTATTGATGAATCATGAAGCTCAAAATCAACGTAACCAAGATTCCAATCAGCAACTCCTAGATTCACTCATGCCACCGTCGCAACTTCCTATGGACCTTAGGGAGGAAGAAAGTAGGAGCAAGAGTCACAAGCGAGATTTGCCAAAGATTGACTTGAATGGATGGGAAATTACATGCACCGAACTTCCCTCCCGTAAATAAAAAAAAAAAAAAGCCAAGCAACCCGCCTAGTGTTGTGGATCGGCCCATCAAAACCCGGTGGGTCCCAAGGTCCAATACACCCACACCTCGTCTCTGCTTCAATTGTAGAGATCCGGGACATTTTGTGAGGGAGTGCCCGGAAACTGAGCAGGACAAAACAAATCGGCACGGTCGAAGCTCAAGAGCCAAGCAGGGAAGTCAAGGCAAACGACCAAAACCCCAAGTGAAACAAGGCAAACATAACTTCACGGGTATACCTTTCTATTTGAGAACAACCTCCCCTAAGCTAATTTTTAAATTTCTAATCTCGGGACGAGATTTCTTTTAAGGGGGGTAGACTGTAACACCCCAGGTGTTTGTTAAAGCTAACTAACTTATTTAGCGGCTTTAATCGTGTTTAATTTGACTCATAAACATGTTTGACATGATTGGGCACACTTTTGCACAAAAGACCCCGGTCAACATCTCAAACCACGGTCAAACCCTAGATCTACTTTAAAGGCTGAAATGGTTTTCTTGCGCGTTCTCCAAATTTCACTATAGAAGTTCAAAATCTGCCAATACAAAAGTTGTTCGTTATTTCCGGGAACACATTTTTCGTAATTGGCGGACATTCCAATTTTGAGCGCAAATTGGCCAAAAATCGAGTTTATTGCGCTATGAACAGAAACCGAGCCGTGGAAAATCTGCAACTTCGGTTGGCGTTCCCGGGCAAACCATGGATCAAAACATATGTCGCCCTTCGGGAAAGTTGTAGATCTACAGCTCCTCTACAACTTTGCTTTTGGGAGATTTTTCACTTAGTTGACGATTTTTGGAGTTTTGCAATTTCGAAAAGGGCTAAACGGAATAAATTGAGCTGGGCGTCGTGTCCTCGCGCTCTAGAGCGCCGCGCGCGCCCCTGTCCGCCGCCGTCCACGTGGCGAGGGCGGGCCGGTCCGGCGTACGGACGCCCGGGCAACGTCGGCCGTGGACCTCGGAGCACCGCCGTGGGCCCTCCTTCTCTCTTCTCCTCCCGTGCACCGTGCCTAGGGAACGACCGTGGCGGGCGCGCGAGGCTCGGCCGGCCACGCGCGCGCTCGCCCGCACGCGCCGTGCGTGCGTGCCGCACCCGCGGCGGAGCCATCCGGCCGCTCTTTGGTCAATGCGCCCCTCCCTATACCCCCCCTTCGCGCCGTCCGTCATCCACCGGCAAAAACCGCAGCCGCATGTGAGCGCCGTCGTCCGTGCCCGGTGCGCCCCCGGGCTTGACATCGACGCCGCCGCCGCTACTCGCCCCGGACCGTGTCGCGCCTCCTCCACCCTTTCTAGCACGCACACACCTTCCCTGCCCCTCTCTCGAATGCTCCGAGCCGCGCTTGCCCGGCATTCACGGTCCGTACACCGGAACGCAGGCCGAGGCGGCCTCGCATCCACCGCGCCGTCGTTCTCCATCGCCGGAGCATCCTCCGACCTCCGGACTGCCTCAAATGGGACCCTAGGTGAGCCTACACCACTTACCCGCCCTTTCCCGGCCAAGCCCGGCCTTCCCCTAGCCGGATTCCGGCGATCCCCGTCGCTGGCCGCGACCAGGGGTGACATTGCGAGGTCCGAGATCTTTTCGTGGGGCTATAACGCAAAACCCGGGGACCTGTTTGTAAAGGTGAACTTTAGGTATTCGGCAGTACCTTCGAAAAATCATTAAATATCGTAGAAAAATCAGAAAAATGCAAAACCAATTTTGTTGGGTTCGTGGTGAAGAAATCTACCTTTTCTAGAAAGCATGTATAGGGTTTTTCTGCACAGTTTTTGAATTAAAAATTCAAACTCAGTTTGGAGTGTTTTTAGTGTGATTTAAAAACTACACATGCTATGAACTTGAATTTTGGATATGTTACTCTTTATGTCATGTCTAGATCTGTGACAAAAATTTGCATGATTTTGATGGGTATATTTCCAGTTATGATTTATTTAAGCTTTATGCTAGAGTAAGTTTGATGCTTTTTATAGCACCTTTAATGAACTTTTCTTTGAGCACAAGTGCACCCTAGGGCTTTGACTTGATGAGTAGTACCCCTGGTGTGATGGATGTGATTTTAGGGAATTGTTTGCTTGGTGTTTTGGATTTAACCTTGTGTAGGAGCTTAAATTCAAAATCTAAAAAAAAAAAATTGATTTTACAACCATGCCTTGGTCAGAACCTCATATTTGGCATACTTGACCTGTAGGAGAAAGTTGGGATCAAAAAGTTTATTAAATCTTTTTATATGAATTAATGTTGATTTACTAGGCTGAAATTTGTCTTTTTCATATAAATTAATTTATAAATGATCTTAGGCCAAATTTTGGTGTGCATGCTTAAACTAAGCATATGTTGCTGTGTGCAAAAGGTTAGGTTCATTGGAAGTGTTTTTGATTTAATTTGGATTTATGGTAGAAAGGCTTGTTCTAGATAATTAAAGAAAGCAATGGAAATAAAATGTGCTAAATGGTAAAATCATGTTTGGTTCTGTTTTTAATATTTAAACACACCCCCTTTGCTGTTTAGTGAAGTTAAGTAACTTAAATTGCTTAGATGTGTACACAATCACCATCAAGTTTAACTTTAATTAATGCATATGCATGTATACGTGTAGATTTACGGACGGTACGTACACACTCGCCCGGGGGGCGGACGGGACCGTTGATGGCGAGCTGAACCAGCTTGGTGTGCAGCAAGACCTGGACCAAAGTCCGGAAGAGCCAAAGGCTAGTTTAGGAACCGAGTCCGAGGAAGGCAAGCACCGGTTCATCTAACCTTTTGTTTTAAAATTTCATACCTTTTTCATTTCGGTACTTATTGTTTACTTGTGCATTTAAGTTTCGGGAGTTGCTTTGAAACCTAGATGCATGATCCTTAGGACTCCTATGCTCTTTTACTAGTATGTTAGGACGCTAGTGCCATGCTTTAAGGACACGGTACAAGTCGAGTAATGACTCATTGCTCGCGAGATATAGGATATTCTTGTTGGAATCATACGTTGGTTAAAATGACTCGCTCATGTGGTAAGAGCAATGGGTTCGGTCTCGACCGAGTAGCATTGTGTTGGTCCTAAGCTATTGAACGTACCAAGTACTTGTCGGGAATGGGACCGGTAAGCCTAGTACCTTCGAACCGGGGCGGGATCTTTCTAGCTACCCGCTTGGGATGTGTCTCCGGCTAGCTACCCGTGGTATAGTGTGTGAGTCCGACCGGTCGGGTTAGACCCTCCCAGGATAACCGTGTACCGCAGTTTGTAGCGTCCGATCCTAAACTCGTGGGATGTTGGGAACCGCCCTTGGTTGGGGTAGACACGCACTTGGTCTACTTTCTTCCGTGTATCTTGGGTTTACCTTGCAAGGATATAAATCGATCGATCGTCGGTCACTCGCCGTTATCCGAGTCGGCTTGACCACCGGCTACCCCATGTTTATTTATGGAACATTTGGATTAATACCGTTACTGTTTAATATTGTTTGCACAACATGCTTGTTTAGTACGGTGCTCACCTAGACGATTAACATACTAGAACTTGAGCTAAAATCCGAAAATAAGGATCAACTCTTAGTCGCTTTTGGCAAAACAAACCCACAAGCCAAAAAGCCTTGCATGTCTAGTCTTGCTTTATTTTTGTCGGGTAAGTCTTGCCTTGAGTATTAGTACTCGGCCTTGCTTAATTTGTTGATTTCGGAGTAATCCTCTCCGGCCCGGTGTTATTCCGCAGGGATGGGAGGTCGAATGGGAGAACGATGAGGATGAGTGATATGCATGGATGGCCTCCTATGTGTATCACGTGTTAGTTTACTTTCCGCCGTTTAAACTCGAATCACTTTTACTTTTATGTACTAAAAACCTGGTTTGTAATAATGTTGAACTTGTGAACCTTTAATGTAATGTAATGTTGTACTCTGGTCCCGCCTTCGTGTGGGCTTAGCGCATATCGCGATCCCGTTGTATGTGATTTACCGGGCTTTACCGGCGGAAGCGACGAGAATAGTTCTTTATTATTGCTTAATGGCCACGTGGACCGGCTTAGGCGATAATACGGAACTATTTTGGGCGGTTCTGTCACACATGTGTGGTTCGAGGACCGGTGGATGGTCGCTTCCTTGTGTGATGAGTGATTGACAACGTTGTGTGGACCGATTCTTGGCTAAGTATTGCGGGTGCGGGTTGCGGCTTGACCGGTGTTGGTGCGGGTGAAGAACAAGCGCGAAAGGTCGTCGCCGGTGAGGCCTCCGGGTGTGGAGAAGACAAGTAGGCTTCGTTCGTGGGACCCGGTGGCCGGCGGGGGTCAAGTGCGGGCCGCATGGTAGCATGAACGAGCAAGATGAAGTCATGGACGGTTTCTTGGTTGAGCCTCAAAACCAAGGTCGAGCCGGGACTACGTGGGAGCCAAGTCATGAGTGGAGATTGGCGGAGGCTACACCGAGTTCGCGGGGTTTCCGGTGGTTCACCGTAAAACCACCGGGTTCCTTGGTTGATCCACAAAGCCAAGACCGAAGACGGTCTTTGCAAAGAAGCCGGACCCGCTCCGACCGGTGGGTACCGGTCTGACCGGTGGGGAGCACCGGTCTGACCGGTGTGCGACGACGCGGTCCGAGACTTCGAAGCGGAGGACACGCATCGGGATCGCATGGCTTGCGTCGAGGCTACGCGAGGTGCGGTCGCCGGCATCCGTCCGATGGTGAAGACATGAAGACTTCCAAATCCGCCCTTGAGGGGCTTGTATCCCTAGTTATTAGGAAAGGGCATTTTAGACTTTCGGTTGCCTCCATATAACCCAAGAGGTGAGAGGATGGCAGCCAACTCTTGGTACCCTGGCTCATTTGTTTTCCTATTTTCCTTCCTATTTTCCTCGGGATTTCCATAGGACTAGCTTGAGAGCTTCATGGTGAGATCTTGTGAGAGGGTTGGATGATCGGGCGGCAAGCTAGACCTTGTATGAACCTTTGTTGCATGTATAGATGATTCGACGTGGTTCCTCAAGGTTTGGATGTGTTGTTCCCGGTTGTTCTTGGTGGTGATTTTCGGAGCCCTCTCTTGGTGATTTCTTTGGGTTGTTTTCGGGACCTTTCTCTTGGGGATTTGATGGGGGAAATTCGTGGGAACCCTTCATGGTTCTTTGGGTCGTGATTCCCCTCCCAAATCCGTGAGTAAAGGGGCTCGATTTTGGGGTTTTCCGAGTTCTAGGGTTTGTGGTGCTCTTGGCGGGATTTCTTCGATTCCTCCTTTTTGGACAAGTTTTGGTGGGATTAAACTTGGCTATGGACTCCTCATGAGGTGTTCCTAATATCCCCAAAGTCTTGTTCAAGTCCGTGGAGCGATTCGGGAGATCGAGGTTTGGTTTTGGGGAGTTGACCCGCGGGTCTTTGTTCATCCCGAGTCGCCGAGCTACACCGGTCCGACCGGTGCTCTTGACCGGTCTCGACCGGGCAACCCTCGGTGGGTTTTTGCTCGGGTAAACGTCCGGGTGTGTTTGTTGTTGTCCCGTGTTGCTTCTGTTTCGAGTTTGGGTCGGTTGGTGGTCGGTTGGCTCGTTTGGTGATTTGGGGGCTTTCGGGCTTGGACCGGCCTCGACCGGTGTGTTACACCGGCCCCGACCGGTGTGAAGCCACTTAGTGGAAGTTGCCAACTCTCACCGACGGGGACCGGTCGACCGGTGGTGCTCACCGGTCCGACCGGTGTTGGTCCGTAGACTCGAGGTTTGGTGTTCCGCCGCGTTCTCGGGTCGGAAGGTTGTGTGTTGGTTCCTAGGTCCGGTGGCACTCCGGTGGGTCGCGTGGGCTTGGCCAATTTGGGTAGTGAGTCGGAGACGTGTGTTGGAAGCCGTGTTCATCTTGTTGGAGTTTTCATCTCCTTCGAGAAGAATTTTTATCGGCTCCCATTCACTTCCCCCCTCTCGGTTCGCCGTATCGGTCCTTCGGATGGCGGCGGCGAGCCATTCCGAGTTCGGGCGCGAAGAAGGTGCTCTAGCTGCAAGGGTGTTGACGGTCGATTTTGGTACACCTAGCTATAAGTTTACCGTCAACATTTGCACATATTTGATATTCTAACCAATGGTACTAACCCCCCGGAGGTATCAAGTTCACTCTCGCATGTCGATTTTGGAGTTTGTTGTTTACGTAAGGAACTAGCGCTTAAAGAGAGACTTTCGGGATAAGTTCATCAAGCACTTCAAGAGACGATCATGAAGCCCGACACAAGTCAAGACACATCGTGAACATGACTCCAAAGGGTCCAGGGACCAAAGCATGAAGTCGTGAAACTCCAGGGACCTGGACAAAAGATGCTGAAGCTTGCACGACAAGGAGCTCTGTCCAAACCGTGGAGAAGACAACGTCAAGGGCCCACATGCATAAGGGAGCAAGTCAACAATTGACCGAGAAGCATCAGGGAGCGAGACGGGGTCGAACCGGGCCAAAATGGGCCTGGGCCGGTCGGCCCAGCCTGATCCGAGCCCGGTTCGCGTCCCCCTTTTGCCCTAGGTGCTTGTCTATTTATTGCCTCTGCCTCAGTCGGCTGCCACATCCATCCTTTCATCAGAGAGCCGCCGAGACGAAGGAGAAGCACCGGGAGGAAGCCGACGGCCGCCGCGAGTCCTCGAGTTGCCTAGGAGATGGCTTAGGCCATGCCCTAGCCGCCATGGTTGGCCCTGTGTGGTGAAGCCATAGTGGAGTTCCGGAGCCGCGACTTGAATTCGTCAAGTCGTTTGTACCTTCAACATTCGGTGATGTAATCATATCTTGTTATACTTTGATCTACTACGAGTTATGCTTATTCATATGTGTAGCTACCATATGCCTTTAGTAGGACTAGATCGAATCATGGTGATTAGTCTTGTCTTGCGGATACTCGTTAGTAGTGCACGGACCAAGGTTGTTGCTCGGTGATGATTATCCTCGCGTAGTGACAGTACGAGAGGGGAGAAAGCGGCGAGTGAACGTGCATCAGACCACTCCATATCGGGTTACTCCATATCGAGTGTAATCCTTATCATAGTATAGGTTTAGATTGGTTTATCACCTTGGCGGAACGGCAACAAGAAGACGATTGGCTAGGTTTACCTTTGGTTTGCTTACCTTTATGGCTAGGTGGATGTGATCCATACATCCCTTCGTGTTTGTATGTTACCTTTATGCAATCAACACTTCACGTAGGGTTAGACCGGTAGGTTAGATAGAGAACCTTGGTGGTTTGCTTCCGATCCTTGGATTGACAAATCTAGGGAGAACCCTCCTTGGTGAAAAAGGCACCAAGTCACCCGTAGGCTTGCGGTGAACTTGAGCACGGTTTTACACCGTCAACAAAGGGGAGGAGTAGGGTTGGGGCCCGCCAATAATGGAGGTCTCTACCTCTGCCGGATACAAAGGAGACGTGAGGGTTCTTTGGTTTTACCGTGCTGCCTCCATCCCCTATTGCCTGCTCTTTTCCGACCATATATCCATCCATCATGGGGCATGAAGCAGTCAGGTAAGTTTTACAGTCAAGTCAACCACCAAAAGATTTCAATAGATAAGCATATGTAGGAGCATTCGAATTTCTTTATTTGACTCTTGTGGTCATGACCCCCTTCACTGGCCAAGGTAAGTCAGGTGCCCTGACAACCTGCGCTGCCTGATCGACTCGCTTACGGTCTTCATGTTCACCCGTCGCTGTCCTTCCGTCTATGTACTTAAGTGTACTAATGATTGTTAGAAGGTTGGTTTAGGTAGTTTTTTTAACAAAAAAGTGAACTGCTGTATTATATATAGCGGTAGTGACGGTAGTGATAGATAGAGGAAGCGTTTTTTTAGATCAGATAGAGGAGTTTTATTTGGCTGGGCCACATGTATCTTCCACGTCGGCCCAGCCGTCCAGCCCCAGCGCAACCCTAGTCCACCGCTTCACACAGGTGCGGCAGCAGCTGAGGCTTAAAAAAAACAGAGGTGCGGCAGCAAAGCGACGCCGCCGGGAGTTGCCGATTGACGGTCTAGAGGTCAGCTCGAAGTTGGGAGTTGCCGATTGAATCGACATGGGCCTATCACGGCGGTTTCGAAATCTGATCTTGGACAGCCCCTCCGGCGGCGCCAAATGGTTGCGCAGCGTCGACCTGACGCGCCAGTTATTCGGTAACACAGCACCGCCACCATCAACAGTCGTAGACGGATCAAAATCAGCCGTAGTGCAAGACTCCACCTCTCAGACCACGGCGGCTGACGCTGGGCGTCAGAAGAAGAAGAAGGGACAGGCGGTGGCAGTGGCAGCAAATCCAAATATGGAGAGGTTTCGTCTTCCCAACCCGATCTTCAAGTTCCGAACTAATACTCCCAACTGCTGTAGTATCAACTGCTTCCCTCTTTCAAGTGGCAAGGTGGTGATGGCGGACGAGACCAGGCGCGTGTTTCTCTGCGACGCGGAGACGCGCCACGTGGTGCCTATGCCAAACCTCCACAAGCCCAAGTCAGAGCCCTTCTCCCTCTTTGTCCCCAGTGCTAATCATGTTGATCATCCCGGTGGTGGGAGTCTGTACATTATGGAGAGGGCTCCCATAAGACAGTGCTGCGGCAGCACTCAGTCCAGTGATCAGTTTGAGGTCTTTATGCCCTCCAAGATAGCTGGGGACCTGTGGCACTGTCGACTCCTCCCTCCACCGCCATTTATGTGTGATCCAAGTTTCACCTACCAGAAAGAGATCACATCCTACACAGTGGTTGGCTCCCACATCTGCATATCCACCGAGCACAATGCCACCACCTACTGCTTGGACACAAAGAGCAACACCACCTTCTTTCTGGAGTACCTGATATGCATGTTGGCACCATCATGGAATCCAGAGACGCTACATTTTTTGAGAACATTTTTCCTATGAAAGAGATAGATAGCACATGTAGTCATGAATTGTCTATTAATAATGAACTCAAAGAACCTGCTGTTTCGATAGAACACAATGAACAACCACATGAGGAAAATCTTGAGGAGGATGGCAATGAAGCTCTTAGAAAGAGCAAGAGACAGAGGATTGCAAAGTCCTTTGGTGATGATTTCATTGTGTACCTCGTGGATGACACTCCTAGAACCATTGAAGAGGCATATTCCTCTCCGGATGCGACTACCGGAAGGAAGCAGTTCGGAGTGAGATGGACTCTATTATGTCTAATGGTACTTGGGAGGTTGTGGAGCGTCCCTATGGGTGCAAACCCGTAGGATGCAAGTGGGTGTTCAAGAAAAAGCTTAGGCCCGATGGTACTATTGATAAGTACAAGGCAAGGTCGGTGGCTAAAGGCTATACTCGTAAAGAAGGAGAAGATTTTTTTCGATACTTACTCACCGGTTGCCCGATTGACCACTATTCGAGTACTACTTTCCTTGGCGACTTCCCATGGTCTTATCGTTCACCGGATGGACGTTAAGACAGCTTTCCTAAATGGAGAGTTGGAGGAGGAGATCTATATGGATCGACCGGATGGATTCGTAGTAAAAGGTCAAGAAGGGATGGTGTGTAAATTGGTAAAATCTTTGTATGGTCTCAAGCAAGCTCCTAAGCAATGGCATGAGAAATTTGACAAAACTCTAACGTCAGTTGGCTTTGTTGTGAACGAAGCTGACAAATGTGTGTACTATCGCTATGGTGGGGGCGAAGGAGTGATCCTATGTCTGTATGTAGATGACATACCGATATTTGGGACAAGCCTTAATGCGATTAAGGAAGTGAAAGAATTCTTGTCTCAAAGCTTCGAGATGAAAGATTTGGGGGAGGTCGATGTGATTCTAAACATTAAACTAGTGAGAGAAGGTGATGGTGGGGTTGTTCTTACACAATCTCATTATGTGGAGAAAATCTTGAGTCGTTTTGGTTACAACGACCGCAAGCCACTCCAACACCTTATGATGCTAGTAAAATGTTAAGGAAAAACATAAGAATAATGAGAGATCAGCCGAGATACTCCCAAATCATTGGTTCACTAATGTACCTAGCTAGCGCTACTAGACCCGATATCGCATATGCCGTGAGCAACCGAGTCGATTCGTGTCTAACCCGGAGATGCTCATTGGGGAAGCTCTTGAACGGGTAATGCGCTATCCGAAAGGAACAATGAACTACGCGATTCACTATACTTGGGTATCCTAGGGTACTAGAGGGCTATAGTGATTCGAATTGGATCTCTCGATGCGGATGAGATTAAAGCCACAAGTGGATATGTGTTTACACTTGGAGGTGGCGCTCGTCTCTCGGAAGTCTTGCAAGCGCACCATCTTAACGAGGTCAACTATGGAGGCGAACTCACCGCATTGGACACCGCCACGCTTGAGGCCGAATGGCTTCGTGAACTCCTTATGGATTTACCGGTAGTTGAAAAACCGATACCGGCAGTCCTCATGAACTCGTGATAATCAAACGGTGATTGTCAAGGTGAATAGCTCAAAGGATAACATGAAGTCATCTAGGCATGTAAAGAGGCGGCCGAAATCGTCAGAAAATGAGAAACTCGGGAGTGATAGCCTTGGACTACATCCAAACGGCTAAGAATCCGCGGGATCAATTCACAAAGGGTCTTTCATGTAATGTGATAGACAATGCATCCAGGGAATTGGGCTTGAGACCCGTCAGCGTTATTCAGTAGTGGTAACCTGTCCTATGTGATCGGAGATCCCGTGAATTAGGATAGTGCAACAAACTACTGTTTAACAGAGAGAAGAGAACCTTTGTAAAGGGCTCATTCCAGTAGAGATGCATTTCTCTTCTAAAATCCGTATGGCGAGGTTGGTGAAAAACCTTAATGTGATCCGAGTGGCTCAAAGAGGAGCAAAGATGTTGGCCTACAGAACATCTTAAAGGATTGCACCTATATGGGTTTGATTGCTAGTCACAATCTATGAGATAGGGTGATCTCTAGATACCCATGAAAGGCACGGAGTATGACTTATACGCTCCAACCCGAGGGGATGCTTATAGCGACCTAGTACGGCAAGGGACTCTAGTCAAACTTGTTTGCACGAAACCGCCAATTCAAGGCATAGTCCATTGGTCGGTTGTGAATGAGTGTAGCTTTTGTCTCGGTGGATGTTCAACTTAACGGTCTCCACCATAAAGTCGATATATCAAAACAAGAGTTGAGAAGAGGATTTTTCTTTGTGTACCTTGAAATTCTTGGTGGGGATTGTTGGATTAATTGGGCCTTGGGCCATTTAGTCTCAATTAATCTTAAGAATTAAAAGGTCCACAAAATAAATGCTAGGGATTTAATCCCGCATTGAAAGCCAATGAGAATCTTAACTAACTTAAAGGGTGGACCAATGGTGGACCACTTGTGAAGTTGGTAAAAGGAGAAGGGCGTGCCACACGCGCGCGCTCGCTCGCTCGCCTCGCCTCGCCGCGCGGCCGGGCCGGGGCGGCCGGCCGTGGGCGTGGCGTGGCGTGGCGTGTCGTGTCGTGTCGTGTCGTGTCGTGTCGTGACGAGACGAGACCGTGACCGTGACCGTGACCGTGACCGTTTTTGTCATTCATGTCGGTCATTCATGTCGCTCATAATCCTTTGTATTAAAACGACCGTTACCGGTAACCGATGACGTTGAATACGGCGCCTACAGTAACCGACGTTTAATGAGAATTATGGTGGTCGAAGCGTCCGTGTTCATTCCCTCCTCCTCTCCTCTCGCGCCTATATAAGAGGACTCCTTCCTCCGGCACGGATACAAACTCTCACACTCGGTACTCCCCGCTAGGAGACCTCTCTCTTCTCCCTCCGTGTTGTCGCTCTCTCGCCATTCCCAACGCAAGCTTTGCGCGCACACCGTTTGCGTGAGCGCTTGCCTCCGAACCTCGTCCACCTAGCGATCCCGCTCGGGATAGGTGGGCGATAAGGTTTTTGGGGAGCGTACCCGTACGCGCCCGCTCGCTCTTCCGTACGTCTTCGTCCCCCGTCCGCGAGAACGACTACTTCGCCGTGAACGACTACTTCCGCACGTCTACGGCCTCCGCGAGAACGACTACTTCCGCACGACTACATCCTCCGCGACAACGACTACATCAGCGTGAACGACTACTTCCCGGAGGCCGTTCGTACTTCACTGCAACGACTCGCCACTGCATCACCTTTGTACGACTACACCGAACAAGGTCCCCCCACGAGTAGCATGTCTATTCCAGGGGATAACGGCGCACCGGTTGACTCCGTCAACCGTCCCGCCTTTGGGTACATACTAAACTCCTTATGTGTAATTTTGTTCGAGTTTCATTTGAGATTTAACTTGAACACATGCACATGCTCGTTCTCACGGGATCACTTATAATCGTCATGAATTTGTTAATAATTTCGGAATTAAAATGTACCGAAAATTGCCTAGTTTTCTAACAATCCAAAAACCTTGTATTGTTGATAGGCTTTCGGTAACTAGTTTCGCCGCAACGCTCAAACCAAATGTTTTCGATGGTTCAAATTACAAGCGTTGGAAGCAAAGGGTTACGTATTGGTTGACGAGCGATGAGCATCATGCATGTCATACGGGGGAAGCCCGAACAGTTTTCTCCCGCAGAGGAGGAGAAGGCTTTCGAGGCAGCCGATAACCCGTTTCGCGGTGCCATCTTGAGTGTTCTCGCCGAAAACCTTGTGGACACGTACCTTCTGTCGCCAAGTGGCAAAGATATTTGGGATGCGCTTGAGGCTAAGTTTGGGGTTTCGATGCGGTGGTGAGTCGTATGTCATGGAACGAGCTCTATGACTACAAAATGGTTGAAGACCGTTATGTGGTAGAGCGAGCCCATGAGATTCGGCGCTAGCTAGAGATCTTGAGAATTATAGCAAGGATGCACCATGTAAGTTGCCCGACAAGTTTGTGGCCGGAGGTATTATCTCCAAGTTACCACCTTCTTGGAAGGACTTTGGAACCTCTCTAAAACACAAGAGGCAAGAGTTTGCCGTTGTCGATCTTATCGGCACTCTTGATGTTGAAGAGAAGGCAAGAGCAAAGGACAAGACACATGGTAAAGGGATTGTTGGGTCTTCTAGTGCTAATTTGGTGCGGAAGAAGAACAACAATGCATTCAAAAAGAAAAACAAGCGAAGATCAAAACCAATCAAAGGCTAAGCGAGACGGCTCGGTTCAAGCGAGAAAAGCCGCCAACCGGAAAGTGCTACTCGCCGTGGTAGCACGGAACACTTTGCCGCAAAGTGTCCCGGATCGCAAGGATAAGAAAGATGGCAAAAGTGCCAACATGGTTATTAGTGAAACCGGTGGAACGTCGGGGTACGGTAATCTTTTACCTACGCTTCTTTCGGTATGTCAGTCACCCGATTGGTGGATTGATACGGTGCTAATATTCATGTTTGTCTTGATATTTCCTTGTTTTCCTCTTACCAAAGCGGGCGGAATTTCCTCCTTGTTGATGGGAAACGGATCACATGCGCGTGTTCTTGGTGTTGGTTCGGTCGATCCGAAGCTTACTTCGGGAAAGATCGTTCGATTGAAGAACGTGCGGCATGTCCCTACTATCAAGAAGAACTTAGTCGGCGGGTCTCTCTTGTGTAGAGACGGTTTTAAATTAGTCTTTGAATCCAATAAATGTGTAATTTCTAAATTTGGAAGTTTTATTGGAAAAGGTTATGATAGCGGAGGCCCGTTCCGCTTTTCTCTGTCATATGATTGTAATAAAGTTGTGAACCATGTCTCGAATGTTAATGATGAGTCAAATGTTTGGCATTCGCGACTTTGTCATGTTAATTTTGGTTGTATGATGCGTCTTGCAAACTTGAGTTTAATTCCGAAATTTACCTTAGTCAAGAATTCTAAGTGCCATGTGTGCGTTGAATCAAAACAACCTCGCAAGCCTCATTTTTCGGCCGAGGCGAGAGACTTGACACCTCTAGAACTAATTCATTCGACCTATGCGAGATGAATGGTGTGTTGACAAAAGGTGGTAAAAAGTTTTTCATGACTCTAATAGACGATTGTACTAGATTTTGCTATATCTATTTGTTGAAGTCTAAAGATGAAGCATTACAATACTTTAAAATCTATAAAGTCAAGTAGAAAATCAACTTGAGAGAAAGATAAAAAGAATTAGGTCCGATCGTGGTGGAGAGTATTTTTCTAATGTTTTCACCGCGTTCGTGAGGAACACGGAATAATCCATGAGAGGACGCCTCCCTATTCACCTCAATCAAACGGGGTAGCCGAAAGAAAGAACCGCACTCTAACCGATTTGGTTAACGCCATGTTAGACACGGCGGGACTTTCCAAGGAATGGTGGGGTGAGGCTATATTGATCGCATGTCATGTCCCGAATCGTGTTCCTGTGAAGAACAAAGAGATAACACCATTCGAGGAATGGGAAAAGAAAAGGCTAACACTTTCATACTTACGGACTTGGGGATGTTTGGCCAAAGTGAATGCGCCTATAACCAAGAAACGTAAACTAGGACCTAAAACTGTCGATTGTATCTTTCTTGGTTATGCTCTACACGGTGTGGGTTATAGGTTTTTAATATTGAAATCCGGAGTACCCGATATGCATGTTGGCACCATCATGGAATCCGGAGACGCTACATTTTTTGAGAACATTTTTCCTATGAAAGAGATAGATAGCACATGTAGTCATGAATTGTCTATTAATAATGAACTCAAAGAACTCCGCTCGTTTCGATAGAACACAATGAACAACCACATGAGGAAAATCTTGAGGAGGATGGCAATGAAGCTCTTAGAAAGAGCAAGAGACAGAGGATTGCAAAGTCCTTTGGTGATGATTTCATTGTGTACCTCGTGGATGACACTCCTAGAACCATTGAAGAGGCATATTCCTCTCCGGATGCTACTACCGGAAGGAAGCGAGTTCGGAGTGAGATGGACTCTATTATGTCTAATGGTACTTGGGAGGTTGTGGAGCGTCCCTATGGGTGCAAACCTGTAGGATGCAAGTGGGTGTTCAAGAAAAAGCTTAGGCCTGATGGTACTATTGATAAGTACAAGGCAAGGTTGGTGGCTAAAGGCTATACTCAGAAAGAAGGAGAAGATTTTTTTCGATACTTACTCACCAGTTGCCCGATTGACCACTATTCGAGTACTACTTTCCTTGGCAGCTTCCCATGGTCTTATCGTTCACCAGATGGACGTTAAGACAGCCTTTCCTAAATGGAGAGTTGGAGGAGGAGATCTATATGGATCGACCGGATGGATTCGTAGTAAAAGGTCAAGAAGGGATGGTGTGTAAATTGGTAAAATCTTTGTATGGTCTCAAGCAAGCTCCTAAGCAATGGCATGAGAAATTTGACAAAACTCTAACGTCGCTTGGCTTTGTTGTGAACGAAGCCGACAAATGTGTGTACTATCGCTATGGTGGGGGCGAAGGAGTGATCCTATGTCCGTATGTAGATGACATACGATATTTGGGACAAGCCTTAATGCGATTAAGGAAGTGAAAGAATTCTTGTCTCAAAGCTTCGAGATGAAAGATTTGGGGGAGGTCGATGTGATTCTAAACATTAAACTAGTGAGAGAAGGTGATGGTGGGGTTGTTCTTACACAATCTCATTATGTGGAGAAAATCTTGAGTCGTTTTGGTTACAACGACCGCAAGCCACTCCAACACCTTATGATGCTAGTAAAATGTTAAGGAAAAACATAAGAATAATGAGAGATCACCGAGATACTCCCAAATCATTGGTTCACTAATGTACCTAGCTAGCGCTACTAGACCCGATATCGCATATGCTTGTGTGAGCAAACCGAGTCGATTCGTGTCTAACCCGGAGATGCTCATTGGGAAGCTCTTGAACGGGTAATGCGCTATCCGAAAGGAACAATGAACTACGCGATTCACTATCCTGGGTATCCTAGGGTACTAGAGGGCTATAGTGATTCGAATTGGATCTACGATGCGGATGAGATTAAAGCCACAAGTGGATATGTGTTTACACTTGGAGGTGGCGCCGTCTCCGGAAGTCTTGCAAGCGAGACCATCTTAACGAGGTCAACTATGGAGGCGGAACTCACCGCATTGGACACCGCCACGCTTGAGGCCGAATGGCTTCGTGAACTCCTTATGGATTTACCGGTAGTTGAAAAACCGATACCGGCAGTCCTCATGAACTCGTGATAATCAAACGGTGATTGTCAAGGTGAATAGCTCAAAGGATAACATGAAGTCATCTAGGCATGTAAAGAGGCGGCTGAAATCCGTCGGGAAAATGAGAAACTCGGGAGTGATAGCCTTGGACTACATCCAAACGGCTAAGAATCGGCGCATCAATTCACAAAGGGTCTTTCATGTAATGTGATAGACAATGCATCCAGGGAATTGGGCTTGAGACCCGTCGGCGTTATTCGGTAGTGGTAACTTGTCCTATGTGATCGGAGATCCCGTGAATTAGGATAGTGCAACAAACTACGTTTAACGGAGAGAAGAGAACCTTTGTAAAGGGCTCATTCCAAGTAGAGATGCATTTCTCTTCTAAAATCCGTATGGCAAAGTTGGTGAAAAACCTTAATGTGATCCGAGTGGCTCAAAGAGGAGCAAAGATGTTGGCCTACGAAACATCTTAAAGGATTGCACCTATATGGGTTTGATTGCTAGTCACAATCTATGAGATAGGGTGATCTCTAGATACCCATGAAAGGCACGGAGTATGACTTATACGCTCCAACCCGAGGGGATGCTTATAGCGACCTAGTACCGGCAAGGGACTCTAGTCAAACTTGTTTGCACGAAACCGCCAATTCAAGGCATAGTCCATTGGTCGGTTGTGAATGAGTGTAGCTTTTGTCTCGGTGGATGTTCAACTTAACGAGTCTCCACCATAAAGTCGGTATATCAAAACAAGAGTTGAGAAGAGGATTTTTCTTTGTGTACCTTGAAATTCTTGGTGGGGATTGTTGGATTAATTGGGCCTTGGGCCATTTAGTCTCAATTAATCTTAAGAATTAAAAGGTCCACAAAATAAATGCTAGGGATTTAATCCCGCATTGAAAGCCAATGAGAATCTTAACTAACTTAAAGGGTGGACCAATGGTGGACCACTTGTGAAGTTGGTAAAAGGAGAAGGGCGTGCCACACGCGCGCGCTCGCTCGCTCGCCTCGCCTCGCCGCGCCGGCCGGGCCGGGCCGGGCCGTGGGCGTGGCGTGGCGTGTCGTGTCGTGTCGTGTCGTGTCGTGTCGTGTCGAGACGAGACGAGACCGTGACCGTGACCGTTGTCATTCATGTCGGTCATTCATGTCAGTCATAATCCTTTGTATTAAAACGACCGTTACTGGTAACTGATGACGTTGAATACGGCAGTTACAGGTAACCGACGTTTAATGAGAATTATGGTGGTCAGAAGCGTCCAGGTTCATTCCCTCCTCCTCTCCTCTGCGCCTATATAAGAGGACTCCTTCCTCTGGCACAGATACAAACTCTCACACTCAGGTACTCCTGCTTAGGAGACCTCTCTCTTCTCCCTCTGTGTTGCTGCTCTCTGCCATTCCCAACGCAAGCTTTGCGCGCACACTGTTTGCGTGAGCGATTGCCTCCGAACCTCGTCCACCTAGCGATCCCGCTCGGGATAGGTGGGCGATAAGGTTTTTGGGGAGCGTACCCGTACGCGCCCCGCTCGCTCTTCCGTACGTCTTCGTCCCCGTCCGCGAGAACGACTACTTCGGCGTGAACGACTACTTCCGCTACGTCTACGGCCTCCGCGAGAACGACTACTTCCGGTACGACTACATCCTCCGCGACAACGACTACATCGGCGTGAACGACTACTTCCCCGGAGGCCGTTCGTACTTCACCGCAACGACTCGCCACCGCATCACCTTTGTACGACTACACCGAACAAGGTCCCCCCACGAGTAGCATGTCTATTCCGGGGGATAACGGCGCACCGGTTGACTCCGTCAACCGTCCCGCCTTTGGGTACATACTAAACTCCTTATGTGTAATTTTGTTCGAGTTTCATTTGAGATTTAACTTGAACACATGCACATGCTCCGTTCTCACGGGATCACTTATAATCGTCATGAATTTGTTAATAATTTCTGGAATTAAAATGTACCGAAAATTGCCTAGTTTTCTAACAGCGGAAATGGGAAAGTTAAACTTCGGATGAAGAAGCACAAGTCGAGGTACCACATGTGCAATGCTACTATCATCCGTGATGTGTTTTGAATAATCTTGGAGGTTTGCTTTCAAGATTGTCTTCAGCCCGTTACGTATTTTCTAAATTTACTACTGGAGTTGGCTGTAAAACAACTTTGCATCTTGCCGGAGTTTTTGTACGTTGACATACATTTTACTAGTATTATGCATTGGTACATTCTAAGATACTAAATTGCAGTTTGTGTTATCAAAACTATATGTTCGGCTTTCCAGTTCTTACTGACTGCACTCCATTTATTTACTACGTTTTCTTATGCATCAGTCAAGTAATATGACAAAACAGCAAAGAAGGCATGATGAACAATGATGCAAGTAGGGACAGTGTAACTACGGAAAATTATTTTAGTTTTCATTTTGCATCACAAACGTGAGGCAAGTAGGGAGCAGTATAAGTACGGAAACATCATTTTATTATTCATTTTGCATCACAAACATGAGGCTAACAGATAAAAGTTTGGTTTATGATGTTCGGGCTTTGATAGTCCAGCCTCCAATAAAAGAATATATAAGGTTATTGTGTTCATACCGATTTTTTTTCTTTTGTTCAAAATCACAGGTTTTTAGGCCTATCTCCACCTGCAATGGTTGATTCTCTTTCAAGGAACTTTTAATAAAATGTGAAAAACTGTAACCTAATATATGAGCAGTAGTATCTCATCATTCATGGATGTACTCGTCTCTTCAAAGTAAACTGTACGTTTTATAAAGGTGCTCTGGTATATTTTTAACCTGAAAAAAATGAAACTTTTCTCAGTTCAGAATTGGAAACCTATTTCAAATGTGTACGGTGTAGTGTCTAAGTTGCTCTTCCTGCAATCTTCAGGTACTGCAAACATAGTACTCATAGTTATACTGCTTTGAGTTCTAAATGAGTCTTTGTGCCTCAATTTAGCTAGCTTGCGCTAAAAAATGGTTATGTGATTTTAAATGTTCTTTTGTTTGTACTTTTTCCCATTGACAAAGATTATCACCAATGACAGCCCGTTCGCTTCGCTTATCGCCCAACAACAACAAGAAAGATTTTTTTTCTCTCGAATCGAACCACCACCAACAACCAAACCACAACCAACAAGAAGATTTTTCTCGTAACAAACCAAAGACAGCCATCACCACCAGCCAACCGAACAGGCTGTCAGTTGTCAAAAAAAAAGATCACCAATTCGGTTCAGCAACCCCAATCATCCTTGTATTCGTAGATACGCTTATTCACGTGTAACTTACTAGGATGTACAAGTATTAAGTAATCGAAGGAATGCTGGTGCTTGTAACCTTTGCACACTGCGCGACGGCACGACGCGCTTCTCGCTCGCCGCCACCGGCGAGCCCGTCTACAGCTTCCTGTGCGTCTTCAGCTTCGCCGCCTACACTGTACACCGTCGTGGACATCGCCCACGTCGTCAAGCTCGGCCTCAGCGCCGCCCTCCCGCTGCAGTGTTTGTCGTGGAGATGACCGGCGGCGGGGGCGCCGATGGACTACTGCTTCGAGTGCATCGGCATCACTTCGGTTCGGCCACGGCGGAAGCATCCGAAAGCTCTCGGACGGTGCGCTCGGCTGTCGGCTCATGCAGCAGAGTGCTCTACATCTGGTAGCTGGCAGCGCGATCTCATGGAACACCAAGTAACCATAATGCGTACGTGTGGATGCAGCAGGGGTGGGGGAAGACGATCATCCTGGGCACCGACGCGGCGGCGGCGCCCGTGAGCATATCGTCGTCGGACATCAACCCGGCGCGGGAGGTCGGTCACCGGCGCGCTCCTCGGCGGGATCAAGCCCAAGGACGACGACATCCCCGTGCTCGCACAAAAGTACATGGACAAGGTGACCACTGATCGATATCAAATCAGTCAGTCAGGCCACGTACGTACGACGGACTTGGTCCACGTCTTCTTCTCCGTAACAAACGCCGGCCATCTTGCTTCATTATGCTTCTCTGCAGGAGCTGGAGCTGGAGCTGGACGAGTTCGTGACGCATCGAGTGGGGTTCGACGACATCAACAGCGCGTTCGACCTGCTCGCGTGGGGCAATTGGGCAAATGCCTCCGCTAGCTGATGCATCATCTGGATGGACGGCGGCGCCATCAAGACCGCCGCTGCATGCCCGCCGTCACGCTAGCTCGTGCAAGGGTAGTAGGTTTGGTTTGTCCAAGTGGCGATCCGAGGAGAGGCAAAAAAAATTTATGTCTGCAACTTGCAAACATGGCCTTCTTTTTTTTATGAAATCCGCTTCGAGAAGAGGTAACAAGATTTGTAAAATGCATCGGACGATGAAACTAATGGCACGGCACTGGCTGCAAGGTGAAGGCGCCCACACAACTGCAGAGGAAAACTCTTCCAGCCAGCCACCAGCCAACGTTGGTGTTGGGCAGGAGTATATACCATCCTGGAGACCGCAAGCCAGACTGAAATTGCCAATTGACAATTCAACGGACGTGAATCAGAGACGAAGCCCTGCGCGAGCAGCATTGGCAGTCGACAGACACATTGTTCCGTGTATAATACTGTAGTATGCTGTAGGTGGCCCCTGGCTGCTGTCAGGGGCAAAACTGACATGCCACGTTCCCTGTTAAGCGAAGCGCGACGACAAGTATTTTGGTTCCTTTCGGTTGCGACAAATAAAACGATGTAGAGGGAGTACATTTTAGGGTATATACGAGTATCAGTCCTTGTCCTGGACGAAGAGATAAAATATAAGAGCTGTTTTGTACAATGCCCAATATTGGAAAAAAAATTAAAAAATGTCTAGAGCGACATTGTTTTGGTACAGTGGAATACAGAATTTCAGCACATATCGGTCGGTGACTAACAAGATTAGGTATGCAAAAAAGGAAAGAAGGTGCCATCACAATTCACAGCAGGTCTTCACCAGAGTGTATGCTACAGGTATTTCCTTGCAAGAGCCCTAACCTTGGTATCAAAATGGGATGACGCTATGCGAGAACCCGGCAAGTAGAGCGGGTTGAGGAATATCTGCACAGGAAAACATTTACAAAAGAGAACTCTGTTATAGCACAAGGAAGAGATGAATAATACAGGATTGCAAAAAAAAAAGTTTTTAAATGATGCTGCTGCCTACACATTCATCAAAATGTTGCTACTGAAAAGATGACACTACGACTGGGTCACATGATAGATAATCAAAATAGCTGTGATTATAACTGACTGATTGTTTACCTTGATGTAAGGTTATGATAGATAATCAAAATAGCTGTGAATATAACTGACTGATTGTTTACCTTGATGTAAAGTTCATGAACCTCCTGAAAGAAACTTTTTATTCCATCATCACTCCGTGAGTCATGAAGCAACATAAATCTAGTATGTGCCACTGTTTGTCAAGGAAGCAAAAAACAACTCGAAAGAAAGATTGAAATGGATGTTACCATGGTCACAACATTGGCTATAAATAAAGTATGAGAGGCAAATGCTCCCTGCTCTGAGACTGTTCAATTATTTGCAACAAAGGGTTAATGTTGATTTTGATTAAACTGTGCAAATAGAATAGCTGCTATCTATCTTGCTTGGGTCGCTAGTTTATTTTATAAATTTAATTGATAAGGTTTCCTATTAAACAGATGTGTGGTACTGGAAGGATATGACCAGCAGTTACATAAACAGACACAACAAGGTCATTGAATCTATCAACTGACTTCAGAAACCTGAAAAGGTGCACAAAATGAATATTAAGCGAAGACAAAAACAAAGAACAGTAAAAGTAACCTGATGGCAGACAAAGACCATCCACCACTCACATTGCGTTAGTAGTCCATGCAAGGTCCTGAACAACATCCAATGCAGCATGTAAAATGAACTGATGATGATAAGCTAAATCTTCTTTCTGCAAGAATATGTAAACTAAGCAGTAAGCAAACATCACAACATGACAAAATAACTAAATGGAAAAGTGAATGGGATGAAGGCATGGCTCTCATCCCATACGGAGCACTCAAAGTAGATCTTTTTTCTCTAAGAAAACAATGATTCAATATAAGTTACGGTGAATGGCTAGAGATAAATAATAATATAATACTAACATTATACAAAGGAATCTCTACAGCTATGAAGCTAATAGTAGAGGGAATGAATTGAATGAACCATACTTTTGGAGCAGAGCCAACTTCAGCCTCATATATTGGGATGTCATTCTTACTAACAATCACGAAGCATGCTGTGCTTGCCATTTCAACTCTGAAAGTGGTTTTAAAGGCATGCAGATAATAAAATTGTAAACATGCAGGACAAAATCACTGTACAAAAATTGATACTTACTTAAATACAAGGCACAGGGGACAGAATCTAAAATGATATCATAATATATTAACATGCATTTTTTTAAAGGCACAAACCTGTGGCAATAGGAACAGAACCTAGCAAGATAGAATCATATTTTAACGGTTGTACCTACATGCACCTTCTACAATAGGAAGCATTGTAACTTGTCATCCGTATTAAAGATGATGGACATAAATAACAGATCCATATGGTTATACATATTATTCTAGTTTGTAATCTTGGTCAGTGATCAATGGTGGTTGTAAACATTTTCTCCAACCTCAAAACAGCAGCGACCAATGGCTGATGACTGCAAACATAACTCGCACCACACAAAAATGAAGAAGAGACAGATGAGGCCGTCCACCACAGGCTACTATGAAAATACACTAAGGTAGTAAGGTCCTTGGTCTAAGATTAACATAATTCATGGATACACTTGTTTGAGATACCTAAGTGCTATCAACAAAACAAAGAACATTCACTCAACTCAAATGTTCGTTGGAAATCTTGAAAAATGAGTTAACCATGCAGGAAATCCAACACTAGTGCTAAAGCTAGACAAAGGCATTTCCACATAGGACTATTTCCAGGACCTCGTATAGGCTTTCTGACCAGATGGTGGGACTACATTGGGACTATTGGAGTGTGATATTGCCAGCCACATCACTCCGTGAAGGCCCTGGGTACCTTTCAGAATTGATTATGCCATCAAAATAAGACTGCTGCTACAGCTTTTTATCCAAATGCTGATACACCAAGACATCAAAGCATGATCCTTAATAGGCCAATCACAAACTTCCCAGTGTATGACTACATATTTTTCCGCAACAATTGGTGCATGTCCTTAGCACAGAACACGGCTGGCAGTGAAAGGCTATGCTCATTTCCATTACATGGAGGTGTGAAGGGGAAAAGTCAGTTTCTTGCAACCAGAGTGCCAATCTGCTCACTGAACAAGCAACGATAAAAAAGGGAGTCAATAACTGAACAAGCACTCATTGGTGCGACTTGGAGCCACCAAGAGAAACTATTGCACGAATAGTCTGCTTATTAGTCACCAATACCTGTAAAAACAGAAAACCTGTTTGTCTCTCTTTATCAATACAACGAGCAGAACCGACAATTATAACTAATTCAAGCAATATGCAGTTTTTTTTAGCAACAAGCAATATGCGGTTAGACAAGGGACTTGGCTAAATTACAGCCGGCTGTAATTTAGCCAAAGTACTGCCGGCTGTTTCCTTCATCTTCCTAAACCCTGACGCCTCCTCCCCCACCGCCACCCGCCAACCACCAGCCGCCCCCACCCGCTCCCCCTACCTTCCGGTGACCAATGGAGCCCCAAGACCACAACACACGAACCCAAACCCTGCTGCCCAGAAACCAAAATCCATAAGGCCGCCCCCTCCACCGCAGCCCACGACCGGCGCCAGCCGCTCCACCCACCAAACCTAGAGACAGAGGAGAGAGAGTTGCGGGCAAGGGAGAGAGAGGAAGAGGCCAAGAGGGGAAGGAGAGAGACCCACCGTCGCCGGAGCCGGCGGATCCAAGCCGCCGCCGGCGGGCCTTCTTTGACTCGCGGTGGGAGTTTAAGGAAATGAAGCGGCCCCCACAAGTTGACGAAAAAACAGGGGTTATTTGGACCGGTACTGTTACCATTTTCAAAGTTGCAAATATACCATTACAATTCACCTATTTTAAAACATACCATTACAATTCACACAAAAGCCACAGAATATGTACGAAGACATTTTGAGCCCACCTGCAGCGTATACAAATACGTATACTTCAAATCAGCTTCACACCTTGTCACTGACGCACGGGTCCCACCTGTCATCGTCTTCTTCCTCCTCCCACCGCATGTACTCCCTCCCTCCACACGCAAGACGGACCCGCATCCGAGCTCTGTGCCGCCGCAACCGTGCCTAGGGACCCTGTCGCGCCCTTGGTCCTCCCTCCACCGCAGGGGTCCCTGCTCCTCCGCCCAGATTGAGAGGCTGCTACGGCCGCGCAGCTACCCGGTGGAGGGAGCAGCGGTGGGCAAGGCGGCCTCGCGGCTAGATGGCGACCGGCGTTGGGAGCCCGTCCGACGGAGGGAGCAGCGGAGGGCAGGGAACCCGTCCGACGGAGAGGGAGGGGCGGAGCGGCAGGGTAGCGACAGGGGCCGCCGCCCTCGAGGCAGAGAAGGGGCGGGGGCGCCGAACTGCGCGAGGAGGGGCACGACGTGTCGCCGCGGGTCACGAGAGAGGGGCGCGGTCATAGGTACTCCTCCGTCATGCGCAAAGAGACGGCTTGGCCGGCGGTGGAAGGAGGAAGGAGACGATGACAGGTGGGACCCGCGCGTCAGTGGCAGGGGAGAGGAGCTGCTTTGAAGTATACGTATTCGTATACACCTGCAGCTGGGCCCAAGATGTCTCCGTACGTATTCTGTGGCATTTTTGTGGCTCCAACTTTTACAAATTGTAATAATACCGATCCAAATAAAACAAAAAACGGTGAGCAAATTGAGCTGCCTTGCGGCTGTTCCCTGATAACTTTTTTCAAGGTTAATTGTAAATATGTTATTACAATTTTCAAGGATTGGAGATATGCCATTAAAAAGTCGTCTAATTGAAAATTTGTCATTACAATTCAACCACACACCGAAATTTGTCATCGTAATTCAAAGTGATATTGGAGACTTGTCATTGCAATTCGGAGTGATACTGGAAACTTGCCATTCAATTTTGGGGTCTGGTTGAACTGCAGTGGTGTATATCTAATTTCACGAATTGTAATGGCATATCTCAAAACGACAAAAATTGCAATGACATATTTTCAATTAACCTTAATATGTTGTTATAATGAAGGACCACTAAAACATGGGCATCTCCATCCGCAAAGTCGAGCTCTGCAGAAAGAAGAGAGAGGAATTGTGTGCTACAAAAGAGGAGGACCTCCAGCAGTGTAGTGCAAGACGCCGAGCAGAGACCCAAGCACTTGCCTCCCACGGGTTTGCGGAGGCCGCGTCGAGTCACCGCGTCGGACGGCACGGTGGGGCGGGGGGGCTCCATCCCAGGGCACGCGGCCGCCGGGGCCGCCACTCGAGGAGGAGGGACCCGCGGTCGCCATCGGGGACGGCGAGCTCGAGGTCGTTGCGCCACCCGCTCGATTCCCCGTCCGCGGAGGAGAGCGTCGTGGGAGGGAGGGATAGAGAGCTGCCACGTCGGGAGCCCCGCTGCCGGATCCGGCCACCGCGGCCCAGCCTCGCCTCACTGCGCGGTGGAGGAGAAGGTCGGCTGCGGACGGAGACCAGTCAGGGAAGGAGGAAGAGGAGTCAGTTGCGGGGGCGCGAAGGAGGCAGGTCGACCACGTCGTCAGATCCAACGACGGTGGCGGCTCCTTTCTCCTCGAGCACGACCCTGTCTGCTGGAGGTGAACGATCCGCGAGCGCGTCCGCGGGGTAGGAGGCTGTCGGCGTTCGCGGGCCTCGACCTTGTCACTGGTCGCCGGAGGGGAGGAGGAGGCGAAGGAGCCAGGCGTGGGTGGGGTAGGAGGCGAGCCTGGCGTGGGTGGAGCAGGAGACGAGTCAAGGGTGTTGGAGGAGCATGGAGCCGGCGGGGTGGTTGAGGTGTGTAGGAGAATCCCGAGACTGCGCGATAGGAGGACGTCGTATGCAAAACGGGGAACGAGATGCAACAACTGCCGGAGGAGCTACAATGTGCATCTGTTCTTCAATTTGCAAATGTGGTGGTGTTTCCAGCATTTTTTGGAGACTATCTGAATATTCCAGATGTGCACGCCATGCTGGATCGAGGGATATTTAACTTTTTACTATTATAATGGATGGAAATATCCAATTAACATTTCAATGGTGAAAAATGTATTTTTGCGCTCGATGTTGTGAAAGGGATACAATTTTACCACATTTACCTATGTGGCACGGCAGCTGAGCACGCCACACTGGACCAAGGGCACGACGGTTGGCAAAATGACTCCACTTGCCCCTGGCCTTCTTCTTCTTTGTGTCTGTGCCTTCCTGCCGGCGAGACCTATAGCGGGGGGGAGGGGGGAGCTTGATCCCCGTCGTGTCCCGTGGAGTTGGCCCCGCATCCACCCCTCACCGACGCCCGATTCTCGGTGCGCTGCTGCTCTGCTCCATGACCGCGACGAAGAGACCGTAGTCGAAGAGCGGAGCGAGCGTCTTGCCGACGACGGCGGAGAGGTGGATGGCTCCCTTCCCTCGCTCACGGGGCCTTTTCTGCTTCCCCCTTACCTTTTCTTCTTCCTCGCACTCCTGGCCTTTTCTGCTTCTTCCACTGTAGCGATGAAAACAGACGGACAAAATCCCATTACCGCCCGCCCGTTTTCCCATGTTTGTCCCATATTATGTGGAAAATGAAAACGGGATGGTTTTTACCGGTAACGGGACACGGGACGGGAGAACCTGGGAGCGGGACGGGATACGGTTGAGGGGTTTTCCGTTCGTATTGGTGGGATCCCGTTTTCAACCGGGATCATCCCGTTTTCATCCCGGTTACATTCTCCCGGGATATGGCCCAACTCCACTATCCACAGCCCAATTGGCCCAACACCGCTACATCGTGGACAAATAAAAGCCTCCCCTAACCCTAAAATCCATTCGGCTCTTGCCCCTGCAAGGCTGCGCAGCGCCGCCGCCAGCCGCCCAACCCGCCACCTGCTGTGTTGCCACCCACCATTGACCTGTCGCCTCGGCTCGTCGGCGTTGCTCCTCAAACGCGTCCAGGCCGACCACGCGGGACGCACATCAAGATCGATGCCGCGAAGTGCAGGTGGACGAAGCGTTCAATCCCATCCTTCTGCCTGACGCCCTGACTGCCTCCACCCCCCGGTGTTGGAGCTTGGGCTGGTTGCTGCCAGCAGCACCGCCGAACCCAGAGCCACCAAGGCACCAATCCCACTGTCTCAGGTCTATTTTAGGTACGCATCTAAGTATGAAGTATATCTCTACTCCTAAAAAGTACGAAGTGGAGAATTTTTCCCGGTCGAACTTCCCACCCGGTGAACGTACGCTCACTGCCCTCGCCTTCCACCCGCGACTGGCACCCCCGCGCCCCCTCTTATGCGTAAAAAAAACCGGCACGCATCACCGCCGCCCCGCTCTCCCGCCGCTCGCCGCGCTCCTCGCCTCCGCCGGCTTGCCGCCGCCCTCGCTCCTCGCCCCGAGGCTTTCCTCCGCCTGCTCCTCGGTTCCGCGCGGCCGCGGGCACGGCCGCCGTCGCGGGCACGGCCGCCGTCGCGAGCGGCGGGCCGTCGCGTCGCCCCGACCTCTCCGGTGGCGCGCCACAAAGCGTTGGAGGAGGTAAGGATCACTGATGTTGGATAAACACAAACCCTAGCTTCTCATCCTCTAGTCTTCTAATGCTCCAACACAATGTGATTTTGAAGCTGCCGCCGCCGTGGATGCCGCTGCGTTTAACTACCATGCTGCTGCAAAGCAGATGGAAGGAGAGAACCTAATTCCTGGTAAGTTTTCTCCACAAACCGATTGTACGCCACTGCCAGCTTGTCATGCTTACTCAGTTAACATATCAGTAGTAGTTGCTTGACATGATTTCCTAATGGTTTCATGATCTATTAGTACACGTATTACTGAGTTATATCACAAAACAGACTATCTTTTTTTGTCCTACCTATGTAGTGTCAGTTTAAAACATGTTATATTGATAGCAACAATGCAATGTCTGAAACTGCTTGTTTTGGTAAAATTTGACATGCCGATTTCTGCAATTTCAACTTGAGCTCTGAACTCTGAGGTATGATTTCACCTCAAAGAGGCAGACCAAGCCCTTGCTCAACTCAAGGACTTCTTATCCAAGCCACCAGTTCTCACGGCTCCTCGCAAGAAGGAGCGGCTACTGCTCTACCTCGCTGCGACTACTCACGTGGTCAGTGTTGCCATCGTCGTCGAGCGGCAGGAAGACGACCACGCCTACCCAGTCCAGCGACCAGTCTACTTCGTTAGCGAGGTCCTGTCAGAATCCAAGGCACGCTATGAACATGTACAGAAGCTGCTGTATGCAGTGCTCATCACCTCCGGAAGCTACGACACTACTTCCAGGAGTACTCGATCTCCGTCGTCATCGACTACCCGCTCGGCAACATCTTGTGGAACCAAGATGCTACTGGAAGGATCTCCAAGTGGGCAGTCGAACTCGGCGCCCTCAACATCGACTTCAAGCCATGAACAGCCATCAAGTCGTAGGCACTAGTCGACTTCATGGCGGAGTGACGGGAAAATCAGCTACCTACTCCAACCGAGTGCCCAGAGCACTGGGTGATGTACTTCGACGGCTCGCTCAAGCTTGAAGGCGCAGGTGCAGGGGTACTCCTGATTTCCCCAACGGGCGAACAACTCAAGTACGTCCTGCAGATTTTTTGGAAGGTCTCAAACAACGAAGCCGAGTACGAAGCTCTACTACACGGGCTCTGCCTCGCGGCTTCACTAGGAATCAAGCGGCTACTAGTCTACGGCGACTCCGCAGTGGTCATCAACCAAGTCAACAAGTCCTGCGACCGCAACAAGGAGATCATAGACGCCTACTGCCTAGAAGTCCGCAAGCTCGAGAACAAGTTCTACGGTCTCGAGTTCCACCACGTCGTCCGCGACAACAATGTTGCAGCGAACGTCCTGTCAAAGCTTGGTTCTACTCGCGCTCAAATACCAGCCGGCGTCTTCGTCCACGAGCTTCACGCGCCATCCATCTCGGAGCCGGTGCCACCGACCACTGATCCAGCACATCCGCCGGCTGGCCAGGAGGTCATGATGATAGACACGGACTGGAGGCAACCCTTCATCGACTACCTCCGCGAGCAGAAGGTTCCCTCGGACAAGAACTTGGCCGAGCAACTCATTTGCCGCGCCAAGTCCTACGTCCTAGTCGGAGACAAGCTGTACAGGAGGGGCGCATCTTCCGGAGTACTCATGAAGTGCGTTCCATGAGAAGAAGGCAATGGCATCTTGGAGGAGACCCACAAAGGCGTCTGCGGCAACCACGCGTCTTCACGCACGCTGGTCAGCAAGGCCTTCCAACGAGCTTTCTATTGGCCCACAGCTCTGGGCGACACCGAAGAACTCATCAGAAGGTACCAAGGGTGTCAATACTTCGCCAAGCAACAACATGTCCCGGCCTACAAGCTAGTCACCATACCGCCAACCTAGCCCTTCGCCTGCTACGGGCTCGACATGATTGGGCCTCTCCCAACTGCGCCAGGTGGATTCAACAGAGTACTGGTGGCTATCGACAAGTTCACCAAGTGGATCGAGGTAAAGCCGGTCACATGCCCCAAGACCGACAGAGTACTCGACTTCTTGGATGAACTCGTGCATCGCTACGGGCGACCCCATCGCATCATCACAGACCAGGGCTCCAATTTCAACAATCACCAGTTCTGGGAGTACTGCGAGAACAACGGGATCGACGTCCGATATGTCTCAGTCGCCCATCCTCAGGCCAATGGACAAGTCGAGCGCGCCAATGGGATGGTACTCGATGCTCTCAAGAAGCGACTGCACGATGCTGCTAATTCAAAAGGAGGCAAGTGGATCAAGGAACTACCCAATGCGCTCTGGGGGCTACGTACTCAACCCTCCAAGCCAACGGGGCAATCGCCCTACTTCCTGGTCTACAGCTCCGAAGCAATTCTTCCCGCCGATGTCATGTGGGATTCACCAGCAGTAGAGCAATACGACGAAGGCATATCTGAAGACAGCAGACGAGTTGATATCGATGGACTCGAAGAAGCTCGCTGTGCCGTCCTCGTCCAATCAGCAAGGTACCTTGAGGGTATCCGACGCTATCACGATCGCAACGTCAAGGAACACCTTCAACGTTGGTGATCTCGTCCTCCGCCGCATCCAAAACATGGAAGAACTACACAAGCTCAGCTCGCCCTGGGAAGGTCCCTTCACAGTTGCAAAGGTGACCGGACCAGGCTCCTACCGCCTCCAGACGCTCGAAGGCGAAGACATCAACAACTCGTGGAATATCGACCAGCTCTGTCGATTCTACGCCTAGTCTATCGACTACCCTGGGGGCTCAAGTCTACACGACTACTCAAAGACCCCCTTCGCTGTAAGCGGCCTCCGGGTCCAGGCACTAGTCTCCGGATCACTCTACTCCAAGATCCAGCGTTAACGGCTACTAACGGATCTTGGGCTGCTCCGAGCGACAAAGGACTCCAGCAGCGGTCTATTAAGAGACCATGTACTCCTAGATCCAGCCTATACGGCTACTAACGGATCTACTGCTGTAAGCGGCTATACGCCCTAGCACCACTTAGCCGTAGGCGGCCTCCAGGTCCTGGCGACTACTCTTGTAAAACGGCCCTGGCCACCCAGGTATATTTCCCTCAGTAATAAAGTTCGATTATCTATCAACTGATTTACTGCTTTTCCCCTCAACGGGTCTACTGGCGAGTACCACTACTCGTGACAACTCCACAATGAGAACTCTGCATACACATCTTGCAACAACGAGTACTCATTTCTGAGAAGCTTTCTCATTTAATAATTAAACAAGTTCAGTACAACTCTGTGTATACAATTACTGCTACAAGCTAACCCTACAGGACTACTGAAGGTTCAACTTTTCGGTGACCTGCTCAGCAATTGGCGCCATCTGCTCCAGGAGCTTCGCGTACTGCTCATCAGTGCAGTTGGTGGCTAGTCCACCGGCGACTACATCTACTGGAGCCTTCGGGAAGTACGACTTCATGTACGCCAAGATCTGATTGGGGATCAACCTCGCCAAATGCTTGACGTACGTCGCCAGACGACTGGGAGCTTCTCTCAAACGATCCATCAACAGAGCTATCTTCGGCCCGCCCGGATGAGGCACCAGTAGCCTCGCAATGGGAAGTGCGGCTTCTTAGAGTTCTTTGAGCTGGGCCCGCAACTTCTCGCAGTCCTCGTTTAGCTTCTGCAGAGATTTGTAGCAGTTGACGAGGTCATGATCCGACGCAATACGAAGCTCCATGTGCTTGTCGCACTCGTAAGCCAACTGCTTATAATCATATTCAAGTACCTCACAGGCCTCCTTATCCCGGTAGAAGAGGTTCTTCATGTCGACTTCTGAAGCTCTCAGCTGCTCGACACGGGTCTCAAGCTCTGCAATCAACAAGCAAGGCGGGTTAGACTACTGCAAGACATCTCCAATGGGTACTCGACAAGACAGCACCGTACCTTCATTCTTGTTGCGGAGCGACTTGTTCTTCCGCACTAGCTCGTCGCTCTTCGCCTGCATGTCCTGGACTTCGTTATGATACTGGGCGAAGGCGCCGTCAAGCTTCGACTGGAGCATGGCGGAGTGCTTCCGGGCCTTTACGAGTTGTTCCTCCAAGGCCTCCGCCCGGAGCATTGTGTCATTGTATCCCTGGAGCATGTTAGATTTTTGTCGAGATCTCTCCATGACATCATGCAGCAGACAACAGCTGTCACCTGGGTACTCCGCATCTATGGCAGATCGACTACTCAAGGGTACCGACAACTCACCTTCATCCACTGCTCGTCCTGGCGCATTGCCTCCAAGTGACGCGCCACTGGCGCCGGATCGACGAGGTCGTCTGCCAGGAGTTCAATCCCGCCGCGACTACTTGTGGCGGCTCCAGACATCGGTGCCGAACGGATCGGCTCCGCATCTTGAATCTCCGGTGAGCGGACGACTACTTCCAGGGTTGACTCTGGCAGTACATCGTCGCGCTCCTCTCCGGCCATCGCGGGGGCTCCTCCGCCGGCTATCTCTACCGGCTCGGGGGCTGCTCCGGCAGCTCCTTGGGTCTCCGGCACCAAGCCTTTAACGGGCACCGCCTCGGGGATGGTGCTTCCTTCGGCTTCGGTCCCTGTCAACAGAAGACATTCGGATTAGTCCCCCACGGCGGTTACGACTACTCCTTGAGCACTACTGCGTTCGTGCAGCGTACTCACCCTTTACAATGCTGGCATCCGGCAGCGTAGCCTCCACGGCCGGCGCCTCAGACTCTGCTTGAGGGGCGGGAGCGGACTTCTCAGCGGCTGACGAGGAATCATCTTCAGCCATTGCCGCGCTGGGTTCATCCTCGTCCCAGGTCAAGTCTATAGATTTCCTGCATAGTACACAAGTGGTTGTCAACCAAGTACGACTACCAAACTACACGTACTACTCGGGAAAGATCATCACTTACAGGCTCGACCGGACTACTGTAACTGTTGGGGCGCCAAGTATGCTGGCGATATCGACTAGTCCAGCTTCAGCAGGCGCCTCCTCTTCGGCTTCAGTAGCTGCTGGCTCTTTAGTATCAGCCACGGCTAGCTCAGTCCTGCCCTTAGTAACTGGCGCCTACGGCACGGCTTCTGTCATGGCCGGGGCTGGGCTCCGGCTTCTCTCAGCCGGCTCCCCCACAGTCTCCCAGTCGCCTTCGTCCCCTTGGTCTACGGGGTCGGAAGGCGGGATCTCCTGCCAGCAATAGAATTTCGTCGTCAGCATACAGAACATCGAGAAACAAGTACTCGACTACCCTACTCGAGGAGCTTACCTCTTGGGATGTGGTCTCAGTGAGCTTGAGCTTCTTGGCCACGCGCTTGCGTGCCATGTTGCACGGCTTCCTTGGTGGCGCAGGCAAACTAGCCTCCAAATTGGTTGGAGGATCTTGGATGAGAGGGACATTGGGCAGTCCAGGGCTCGACCGCAGCTGGAACCGCTCTTGAAGCGTTTCCTCGTCATCTTCATCCGATGTGTCTTCAACGACAACAGTGTCGTCCCCTTCGCCGACTTCGCGACGCTCTTTTGCTTTGCCTTTCCCCTTCTCTGGGATTTCGACAAGTCGAGGAGGCGAAGCTGGCTCGGAGACAAATTTCACTATGTCATCCTGCAAGAGGCACATTGGATGAGCATGACTACTGCTACATAATCAATACTCGCCACTGAGTACGGCGACTGACCTCGTTCGGTGGGCGCACGACGGAGTATTCCAGGACGGGACAGGGCGTGTACGCCGGCATGTCCTTGAAGATCCTACCCAGCCTGTCGATGATGTCGTCATCATCGATCTCGCTGCTGGGCATCCGCGACGAGTTGCCGTCGCCGGTGTACTGGTAGCCCAGGGTGTCGCGAGCCATCAGCGGCTGCACCCTCCTCTTCATGAAGCTGAAGGCCACATGCTCGGCCCTCAGCCCGGCTTCTCTTAAAGCCTTGATCTTCGCCAGCAGTTCGGGTAGTTGGATACCCTCCTGCATCGTCGACTCGGTGTTCCACCATGGTCGGTGCTTCGGCTGCTTCCCGCTGGGCTTCGGCAGCTTCGGGTGGTGGTTGGTGATGTAGAACCACTTCGACTTCCAATCTTGGTTGGAGTCGATCAACTTGTACGCCAGGTACTGCTCCGCGGCGTCCTCACGCATCTGGATGCTGGCTCCTCTGACTACTCGGGGGTCGTTGGTGCTTGGCTGGGGCTTCACGCGGAAGAACTTCCGGAAGAGTACCCAGTGGGGTTTGATCCCCAAGAAGGCTTCGCAAAAATGAACGAAGATGGAGGTGTGGAAGGTACCATTAGGGTTGAGATTGAGGTACTCGATACCGTAGTACTCCAAGAGCCCTTTGAAGAAGTTACTCGCTGGGAGAGCCAACCCGCGCTCCACGAACCGTGTGAACATCGGGATCTCATCCGGATTCTTCTCCATCGGGTACGGATCTCCCGCGGCGGCGCGCCACATGTCAACCTCTTTCTCCCGAAGAAATCCGCTGTTGAGCAGCGCCAGCAGGTCCTCAGTCTTGGCTTTTGACCTTTTCCATTCCTTGTTGGGATTTGGACGCGGGGGAGACACTGGTGGCGTCAACACTGCGGCGGATCCGGCGGCTTCCTCCCGGGATCTCTTCTTCCCACCGGCAGTCTTCAAGCTCTTGGACAGCAAGGGCTTCATTCTCCAAGTGTACTGGGTTTTCACTCGCATTCGCTCAGGGGCTACGGCGGTGGCTTCCGGTGGCGGCGCGCTTGGATCTGCGATCTACACTGAGGTGGCAGTGTGCACCGGCGGCGGATTCTAAGCAAGGTGTGCTCCGAATGGCTGCAAGTGTGCGGGATGAAAAACCCTAAGGGTTTCGGCTTCTATTTATAAGTCAACAGGCGGCTCCTCAACGGCCGGATGGAGAAGTCTCAACACGGCTGACTCAGCGGCAGCGCCTGACCCTTCAACTTCCAGTAGTCGATGCGCCTCATCTCGGGGGCTCGGCTACATATAATCAATTCCCTGAGTAGCGACCAGATTCAAGAGCAACTCAGGACACTTTCTACATACAAGATGACCCTTCAATTCGAGATGAAGTACTCGACTCAAGGCTCGGGGGCTCCGTGCCACGTGTCCTTCGATTTTTTCTCCGGATTGTGCGGGATAATCTTGCCAGAACCTCAGATTGACCCTCAGCCAGAGTCTACGACTCAACCTAAGGCTCGGGGGCTACTCCATATGGAGTGCGATTTTGCAATCGCACTTCCATATACATTTCAGCTTCAAGACAACACGGGTATTGTTGAAGACCTTCGAAGAGCAGAACTCGAGGACACTTGGGAACTACTCGAGAAGACTTCAGGATTACTCAGAGATCAGCTGGAGTACCTTCCAGCCTCGAGATGCTTCAAATATTCTTGAGAACTTTCGACTTGCAGTACTCGGGGACGCTTGAGGACTACTCGTCGAGGCCGTCAAGACTACTCGAAGCTATCCTGCTCGACTACAAAGTACTCGGGGGCTTGTCGTATGGACCTCCCTGGGCCCACTATCTCGGTGGGTACCAAGACCGACTACTCGGTGGGCCCCTGGGACTACCCAACTTGTGCCGCACGGTACCTGATGGCGTGAGGCACAAGGACTACGGTGGAGAAGTACTAGGATAGGAAGTTATACATACCATGTACCGTGTAGAGTACTCCTAGGCGTACACGACTAGTACTCTCTCCCTAAACCGACCTGTAACCCTGCCTCCCGGACTATATAAAGCGAGACAGGGACCCTTCTCTCTCAGATTACGCATCATCTTGTAATCACACCCAATCAATCCAGAGCTACGCAGCATACAGGACATAGGGTATTACGCACCTCGCGGCCCGAACCTGTCTAAATTGTGTGCCACGTGTCTCTTCCTTCGAGTTACCGATCTCGGCGAGGCCACATTCATCTACCTCGGGTACTCCCCTTGGTAGGTTGCCGGTCTAAAACACCGACAATATCCCCCACAATATCAATTTTATGTCAATTCAGTGTATGTAATCTAATGTCTTCATAAAAAACCTATACTTTTCTTAGAAAGTAGGAGGCACAGGTATTGGTACCCACCCCTCTACTGATGTGACTAATTGCAATGCGAGAGGTGCTTAGTAAGCCGAGACGCTGATTGCGCCCTTTGTTTAGCTTTTTTCCCCTTAATTTATTTGGGCGAGGAATTAGCGTTTCTCCCACGAGTGAATGCTGAGGGAAATGCAGCCTCAGCTCTGTGGTTAGATCTATGCACAATGTTGAATAATGTAGCATTTGTATGTGGGAAGTTGGATTAAGTGTTCAAAGAGTGGTTTCAACTGGGCATCAAAATAGCTGCAAATTGTGTCGTTACTTGTGCTCCTGTGTTCAAAACTTCCAAGGCATGGATAGTTGATAAAATTAAGCTCTCTAACCTCTGGATTCTGTGTTTTGCATGAAGTTGTATGCTAGCAAATGGTTTATTTTCCCATTCAAAGGAAACTGCGCAATGGCTACAAATGAAATGTGTTTTTCGGGAGAGAAAACAGGCATTAGTCCGGAATTGGCTGTTCCCTATACATTTTGTTTATTTCTTATACTCTTCATTCTCAAAAAGATGCAGACCTTCCATGCCAAATTTTTATTTCCTGGGGATGGATCTTTACTATTAGCCTACCCCAACTTGCTTGGGACAAAAGGCTATGCTGTTGTTGTTGGATGAATCTTTACTATTCTCTGCTTTGCACCGCCATCGGCAGTAGCCTTCGTGCAGAACACACGGAGAAATCAAGCATTTACATCAACTCAGGCTGCCATATTGTATAGCATGTCAATATTTGCAAGAACTCTAGCTAGGCTAAAGACATGAATGTCAGGGTGAAATGAATTTCCATTATACTGCATTTGTAGCCTTTATCCATGTAATGTAATAGATATTTAGCAGTCAAATTTGTATTACACATGTAAAAACACGCATATAAGCTCTAGCACATCCATGTAATGTAATAGATATTAGCAGTTAGATTTGTATTACACTTATGTAAAAATCGAAGCATGCATTTACATGCATATAAGTTCTAGCACGCATGGCAACATAGTAAGGAGTGGGGAACATAATCTTATTTTCCCAGCTTACTATACAGCGATACAGGCGGTGACTATTTAATAATCTTATAGTTGCTACTTGTTACAAATATGTTAAATCATCTGTTTATGCCTGCATTGGTGTAGTTCATGTATATGCATCATTAATAGGTCCATTCTTGTGGGAGTCCAAGCTCATCGCAGCGATCGTGAAATGCGGCAGTCGCTTCCTTCACCTTGCGTCCCCGCTTCGCTCATATGTTGTGACCAATGCATGGGCATGGATATGAAGTTGCTGCTGTTGCTTTTGTTGGCACTGGTGCATATTGTAACATGGCTTCAGACTTGCGCCACTAGACCTTTGAGTTTTAGCCCGCCCAGTCATGTGGTTGTACGCCTCTGCACGTGGCAGGAAAACTCCAGTTCCTCTGCTGCTCTGCTTTACCGATGGCAAAGCAGTATCAACTATTAGTTTAAGATTACATCTTTTTTGTCCTACCTATGTAGTGTCAGTTTAAAACATTGTATATTAATAGCAACAATGCAATGCCTGAAACTGCTTGTTTTGGTAAAATTTGACATGCCAATTTCTGCAATTTCAACTGAGCTCAGAATTCTGAGGTATGATTTCACCTCAAAGAGGTCCTATATACACTATTTTGTTATATTCTATATTATATCCCCCACAATATCAATTTTATGTCAATTCAGTGTATGTAATCTAATGTCTTCATAAAAAACCTATACTTTTCTTAGAAAGTAGGAGGCACAGGTATTGGTACCCACTCCTCTACTGATGTGACTAATTGCAATGCACCAAACAAGAGATGCTTTTGAATGAGAAATATACCATTTAATGCTTCTCAACAATCTGATGCCATAGTAAATGATGACATCAGGCAAGGCAAACAAACCTAAAATTCTCAAGAGTGAGCAGCTGTGTTATCTCCTTATATAACTCATCATTAAATGTTGAGAAGACTTTAAGATCCTTGACAAGAATATCTACAGCCTTTGCTCTATCATGCCTGTTTGGAACATATAGAAAGAAAAGTCAGTAAATTTTATAATACAAATAAGGAATGTAAAACTTTCAAGTGAAGTGAAAAATATTGAAGGACATTACCTATCAAGCGCTTCCAAATACTTCTGCTTCCTGATCTCAAAGAAGATCTTCATCGAATACCTATTGTCATCTACTTTGGTGAATCCTGACAAGTGTTTCTCCATCTCATCCCACTCCCCAGCATGGACCTTCTCCTCAAAGTACTTCATATTGAAGAAAAACCCTGACTCTTGCTCAAGCCTACAACATAATGTGGCATAGGATGCATATTACCTACCGAAATCTTATCCATGAGGACTTAGCTCCATTCCATCCAAATAGTTTTTGCCTACGGGATCGAGCTATTCTTGTGCCAAAATCACATGTTCTCCCGTGATTGAAAGCTTGAAGTTCGATCTCAGCTTAACGGCTCTCTCAAATAGTATTTTTCTCAATATTCAGAAGTGAAATAATATTAGTAGGTTTGACATCAGAAGTGCTTCTGCATTGAAATCTTTTTTTTTGAGTAACCTGCATTGAAATCTTTGCTAACATATAGATGCCCAAAGGTGTACGATGGAGATTATGTTGGTGTCCAAAGTCCAAACTATAAGGAAAAGAGAAAGGCGTCAACCATAATAATTCATGTAGCTTAGGAGTTAGGACCAGAATAAATAAAAATTGCATGGGATGCTATATGAGTCTTTATATATCTATTCCTTAGCACCATATCTACCTTGCTGCTTAGATACAACTTATAAGATTGTTAATAGTGTTATGAACTTATGATCTGATCAGTGCGTATGTTTTGCTGATTAACATAGTTTTAGGCAGTATTTTCTTCTTGTACTAGTTGTATACTTCCTATACTTCTCTAGTGATCTATTTCATGTGTTATTTTTGTTTTGTTCAGGATGTTGGTGTTCATGCTTTATCAAATGTTCGTCATGTTGATGTGGAGCGGATAAGTAAAAGGAAGCCTGGTGAAGTGGTCTGTACACCTTCGACTACCTCCCTACATGTTTTACTTGTTACTTATGTCTATAACAAGTGCTGTCATGTCAGATTAGGCCCTTGTGTTTCCCATTTCTTTTATATCAATATAATTAAACCATTTTCTTTGAGGCATTCATATTTATCAGCTAAATAGATAAATATTTTCTAGAACAGTGGTTCCTTTAGTAACCTCTATCCCTATTTGCAGTTAACACCCCATGAGCCTGGAGTTGTAAAACGTGCTGTGAACCACTTTCTACAGGTAGGTTTTGAATGAAGATGTGGTTCTTTCACTTGTAGAAAACAAGGGGATAATTTTACTGTTCACAGCTCACTTATCATTTTCTTTTACACACTTTTGAGTATGACATCTAAATTTTAAAGGGTACTGCACTATAGGCTACATCATTTTTTTCAGGATTTATTATATACGATTTCACATTTTTCAAGTCAACTTGGTTACACCATTTTAACATCATAAGAAAATACTGAACTGTGATTAGACTCCCTGTTATGTCACAACTTGGTCAACTTTGTCATCTATCCTCGCTTATGTTCAATTATGGTGCCTTGTCTCCATTAAGATTTCATTTTTAAATTCTTTTGTCGGTGTTTTAGACCGGCAACCTACTAAGGGGAGTACCCGAAGTAGATGAATGTGACTCGCCGAGATCGGTAACTCGAAGGAAGAGACACGTGGCACACAATTTAGACAGGTTCGGGCCGCGAGGTGCGTAATACCCTACGTCCTGTATGCTGCGTAGCTCTGGATTGATTGGGCACGATTACAAGATGGTGCAATAGTGTGTCGTGGGTTGTATGAGAGGAGATTGAATGAGGTGATCGGTCCCCGCCTTGCCTTATATAGTCCGGGAGGCGGGGTTACAAGTCGGAGTAGGGAGAGAGTACTAGTCGAGTACGTCCAGGAGTCCTCCACACAGTGCGGAACATGTACAACTCCCTAACCGAGTACTACTCCTGTGTAGTCCTTGTGCTCCACGCCTTCAGGTGCCGTGTAGCGCAATCCGGGTAATCCCAGGGGCCCACCGAGTAGTCGGTCCTGGTACCCACCGAGGTAGTGGGCCCAAGGAGGTCCATACGACATCTTTCCCTGTTAAGTAACCACAACAGTGTATACACATCAACATGTTTTCTCGTCTATTTCTCCTCATTTAAAACGAATGCAGAATACTTATGTAATTTCTGTTGCATGGTGATACTTTGCTTCACTTTTATGCCCCACCTGCATCTATTCACTGTAGGTGTTAAGGCATGTAGTTAGTTCATCTATCCTTTGTGCAGTTGCTTTTGTTGCACAAAAGATGTAACTTCAGTGATAAAGGAGGATAACGGTTTTTTCATCTTGCAGACTAGCACTATCAATGTCTTTTTCTTTGAATACACAACACTTATAACATTAGCTCCGCTCCACAAACAAGGATAAATCGACCTACATGCAACACCATGACCAACTAGGACTCAAACATGGTCAGCTCTGTGCCTGGGCCAATCAAGGGCTGAGGTAGGTGAACAGTCACAGACTCACTGGGGTCTTCTACACACTACCGTGTCAGGGATTGCCCAGAACATTAGTTTTCCACTTAATTCACTTAAACTTCTCAGGAACAAATGACCCTGGTAAATAGCCGTAGCTCCGGCCCTGGTTTCAATCCTTTGGCCCTGACCATGACTCACCACTTTGACTCATCCTAATGATCTGTAGAACCTTTCGAATGTTGGTGAACTCCCATTGAGGACAAAACTATTCCGGGGCTTCCATATTGTCCAAGCACCCCCAAAGTTATGAAGGAGTTCATTCCAGCCTGCATTGAACTTACCACCAATGGTACTGGACCACCATTGAAAGAAATGTGATGTGGAAGATTGGGGTGATAGATCAGGGAGACCATAGTGTCTATACAACAGGGACGAAGTCTCTCTGTTTTTTTGGGAAAACTGGACTAAGTTTCTCTTGCAATTTGATTATCCATATGTTGCCTGCATGGCCATTTCTTCAATTGCTGCAACGCTTTAAACTGGTTTTTACCAGTTAACTTTTCGTGCACCAACTTGCACTTGTTTCCAGTGAGATGAAGCAAATTTTATTTCTCTGAATAGGATATATGGGAACCTTGTTATTAATGTTCTTCCTGCTTAGGAAAATATAGGGGAAAATGTTGCAGAGTTCAGATCACCAGATCATATTAGCAAACTTACTGAGAATTTAGGTACAGAATTCTTGCTACAGAGTTCACAACACCTAAACATACTAACCTTTTTCGGAGTAGAGATGAATAGCAAAATATTTATAGAGATTAAGAACATAAAGTGATGTTAATATATTTATTGTAAAACCAACTATTATACAGCTTGTTCGTTTGGCTGGTGGCTGATGGCTGGTGCTGGTTTGTTCTGAGAGAAAAGTACTGCTGGCTGGTTCCTGATGGCTGGTTTGTTCTGAGAGAAAAGTACTGCTAGCTGGTGGCTGATAAGCCAAACGAACAGGGCCATAATCTGTAACCTTTATAATAAAATGATGTTTTAAATATTTTCTGTTCAGTTTTGGCAGTTGTCATAATATTGTGTATTTATGGTTGTGATGACAGAGGATCAAAGATATTTGCATCGTTTGTCAAGTTCCTGAAGAGCAAGGATGCCAGTGATGGTTCACAGAAGGCGCTTCTTGATGAGCTACACGCACTAGATGAGCATCTGAAAGCTCATGTAAGCTACAGACTTGAACACTTTAAGTGATCGATATGGCTGTACATTAAGGGAGTAGACATGATACATGCCTTCCAAATGAGACTAGCAACACATGCTGTCATACACGCAAATTAAGATTGTAATCTAATAGTAAATAGTTTTGTGTAGCAGCCAGTGAGAATAGGAAAATTGGTGTTTTTAGGATAAATAGATAACCAATAGCTGAAGATCTTATGGAAGGTGTGGACCTGCATATTTTTTCTCGTTTATTATGATGCTTAGCTAAACATTAGGAGAAATATTCTTTTAAAATAGGCCTCAAGTTCTCCCTTCACCTGCTCCAAATTATTCTTTGCTGTTGGATATTTTCTTTCTGCCACCTTCATTTTGTGCATTATTCATGGGATTTTATATTAGATTCATGCTTTGTTCATTGATCTTAACAGTTAATTTTGTGATCCAGTTTGGTTGTGATTACTTTCAAACCGTTCCGTGTAAAACGTGACAATATAACTCTATGGCGGACCAGTCACATTCTAGCCGGGTCGGGGTTCCTCTTGGCGACCTCACAAACACATATCAAACTGGTGATATTCCTTAGCTCCAATGTCATGGTACACATACGTGCTTTGCCAGTGATGTAACTCCAACTTTGCATGTTATGTAGTACCACATGGTGAGCGGCGAGAAGAGGATTCTAAAGCACGTAAGAGTCAGATGGATCGTGAACGTTATGCAAAAATGTCAAGGGAGAAGAAGGATGAGAGGAACAGGAAGGACCGTGGGAGGCGCATGAAGAAGAAGGGGTTGACAAATGGTAAGCAGCTACCCCAACTGTATTGTCTTGTTGAGTAATCCACATGCATCGATTAGTTCATCAATGGCTGAAAATGAAGATAATGGATGGCTCTATGGGGCACAAATTTTCCAAAACACTAACCTGCCAGGTTTGTCTGAATAACCCACATCAAAGGGAAAAAATATTGGCCAACGCTGGTTTTTTTCTGGCTGCTGCCATGCACATTGTGTGTCTATGTGATGTTCATATATATCATGCATGTTGTGAGGTCAGAACAATGTCAGTATTATGATGCATCTTGTTCCTTACCAATTGTGCAACCCCTACATGTGAGAGTTGATATAGTACCATGTGTTGAGTCGCAAGAAAACGAAGATTCTAAAGCTCGTAAGAGTCAGGTGGATCGAGAATGCTATGAAAAATTGTCAAGGGAGAAAAAGGATGAAAGAAACAGGAAGGACCGTGAGAGGCGGTTGAAGACGAAGGCGCTGGCAATTAAAGATGGCAATGGGTACCCGAAACCTGAGTACCCGACGGGTTTTACCCGATAAGGAGGTGGGTACGGAAGGAACTTCGTACCCGCGGGTATGTTATTGGGCAAAATCTCATACCCATCGGGTATGCGGGTATGGGTGTGGGTGTAGACTACCCATACCCGTCTACCCGCGGGTAAGAAAAACCCGCATAAATAACAGCCACCCTAAGTCATTTTAGCTCATATGGTGCATGAATTTGGCCTATATATTGGTGCTAATGTGTGTTACTCTATTAGCTTGTTGCAATGATATGGTTATATCAATATTTATAATTTGTAACTTACTAAAAAGTTGGAATTATTTATTATTTTTGTGTGACGATGTCCGATTATTTATGCAATTCTCGGGTATGTTATCGGGTACGGGTTACCCGTCGGGTATGGAATTATTTTCCTACCCGTGTGCATTTGCGGGTAACCCGACGGGTAAAATTTAGTCCTAACGGGTATGGGTACGGGTGGGCACTACCCATCGGGTATGTACCCGTTGCCATCTTTACTAGCAATTGGTAAGAAGCTACACCAACTCCATTTCTTGTTGACTAATCAATGTGCATCAGATGGAAGATTTTTCATGATCTGTGTGATTTAATTCTGACCAGATATTAGCGCATCAATGGATGATAATGAAGATGGTGCAGGACTACAGGTGTCACATTTGAATCAAAACACTGAACTGCCAGGTTTGTCTGAACTAATAATCATATAATTTGCTGATGGATCACATGTGTATGCGGTTTTGGTATGTGCTGAGTATATATTTGATGTCAGCAATGGATCAAGATAATGACTGGGACCATATGGGACATTTGACTCACCACAGTGACCTTCCAGGTTTGGAACAAGCCAACATATATAAATTGAATCTGGGAAAATATTCAACAAAGCATTTATTTAATTAAATCCTTCATTAATTTTTCTAGGTGTTAGTGTACCAATGAATGAAGACGAAGATACCGACTGGCTCCATAGGGGACATTTGAGCAAGATATGCGGCGACGTCTCCTCTTCAAAAGGAGGCACTTAATAAGAAGCGTCGTGATGCTAGAGCTGCAAAGAGACTATTTAAGACGCCGCAAGAGAAGAAGGAGAATGCAAGGCTCTCTAAGTGTAACTACAAAAAGAAGATGAAAGAACAACGTGAAAAAACTTGCATCCCGACTCCATTGCCATGGCAAACCCTCAATGGAAGCCAGAGCTTTTAGTCCCTCGTGGTGATAAGCCTGCCTCTCAAGTATCGGAAGAGATGGTGATCCTCGATTTCGGTGCAGTCCTATCTATGTCGAGGCAAAAGTACGGGAACCTCCACAGCAAGAAGGAACCCCGGAGACATTTCTATCCAACACTATCCATACAACCCACCTAACTCCAGGATTGCGAGAATCTCGACGAAAGCGTCGTAATCAGGAGTTTGAACCAACCATTGGAAGAAACACTAATGGGAGCACTGGTGAAAATGAGAACATTGCGAGTCAGTCGACACAGTCGTGTGTTGTTGACAATGGTAAACTACTTGCCAACCTATATTATATTATAACTGATAAATTAAAAACCAAAATGTGTTTTAATGTTGTATATACAAAGGTGTCACGCAAACCTACCCTTCAGCTGACGGAACAACGGAACCTCGTAATGAAAGGTGTACTCGGACACAACCATCTGTGGTTGATGAGCCTGATTCTATGCCACCACGCGATTTGCACAGATACACTTGTCAAGGTATGTGTCCATGACACACATGTTCTTCCCGTTCACATTGTTCATATTCACCTATGTTTGTCTCACCACTCATGTCACATGTGGTTGCTCAGATGGTGATGAAAACATCGTATTTGATGAGGACGAGGAAGAGGATGAAGGGTTTCTTTTCGCGGGACAAGGTATACCTCGCCGCTATTATCTCACGTTAAGATATCATTAGAACCAACATAGAGCACCCTTGACCTATGCTAAATATTATCAGAGGATGATGATGATGCCGTCGTGAATGATGACCTCACGAGGGGTCATGAGGGTACTATTGAATCAGATGCACCGGATCCATTTTGTGGGGTTTACGCCAATGTCCCAAAAGAGGGTCACGTGCTGAAGCCAGTAGATAATTGCGAGTTCTACAATGCCAAGAAGTTTGAGTATGAACCGCCGGGATATTGCTGTCGTAGTGGTGCCATTCATCTATCCACGCCCGAGACGCCTCCGGATGAACTCGTGCGATTGTGGACGACCTCTGACTCTGATGCCAGGCATTTTCGTGACCACATCAGATATTTTAATGGGCACTTCTCCTTCACTTATCTACACTGTAATCTTGTTGGTGCGACCACTGACACTAGGAAGTGTCCCATATAAACTTTCCGTGTGCATGGCGCCCTTTACCATAACCTTAAAAACTTTGGCAAAGAAAATAAGTATGGACCTAATCACCTCGAGCTTTATTTCTACGATGACGATCCTGATCTTGATTATAGGCTCAGCAAGTGTCATGAGAAGACTGAACAGAAAGACAGAGAGGTTATTCATATGTTGGTAAACATCTTCAATAGTGGTGTTAATCCCTACTCAGATCAACTTCGCACTATGGGAGAGGTAGAGGATTTTTCTGATTACCATATCGAGTTCAACCTTGATCAACGATTGGACCAGAGAACATACAACAAACCTTTAACGTCAGAGGTTGCCGCCGTTTGGATTGAGCGGAGCGAGCATCGGGGTCAGTTTGAAAATAGTGTCGTCCTCCACGGGAAGGATAGGTCATGGAAAGGCATCCGGTTGTATCATGGCTGCTACGACCCCCTCACATACCCGCTTTTCTTTCCAAGGGGAGAGTTCGGGTGGCACAACTACATTCCCAAAGTTGGTGTGACTGAGGCGCAGGTTAACAGAGCCCGAGCAATCCGCAAGCAACGTGCTCAGGGGGGTGGCGATGATGAAGCGGGTAATTGCATATTTTCTCTTAACAAATATGACCCGATTATCGTGCATCATGATACTAACCAATAGCTTTCCTTTGTGTAGGGTCTGTCGGGAATAAATGCGTTTCAGTTCGTGATTACTACTTGTACAGGTTGCAGATGCGGCCTGGCATTTTCAACCCGATACTATACGGCAAGCGTTTGTTCCAGCAGTTTGCCGTCGACACTTACATGAAGATAGAATCTTTACGTCTGGACTACTATCGAAACAATCAGGATACTGTGAGGGCTGACTTGTACCAGGGTTTGGTTGACATCTATTGTAACGGGGTGGAAGACGCGAGTGAGGTTGGGAAGCGTACGTTTCTATCACCGATGTTCATAGGAGGTCCCTGTGATATGAGGCGTTGGTACATGGACGCGATGGCTCTGATGCGCAAGTATGGCAAACCGGATGTCTTCCTCACCATGACATGCAATCCGAATTGGGATGAGATAAATAATGAACTATGTCTAGGACAGTGCGCCCAGGACCGTCCAGATCTTGTGGCTCGAGTGTTCAGAGCCAAGTTGGAGGAGTTGAGGCGGCGATTGTTGTACAATGTTGACGGTGAAAATCCGTCAACCTAGCCATGAGTTTACCTTCGGTGTTGGCATGACTTTTATATCTTATCCATTGGTACTAACCCCCGTGGTATAACAAGTTCACTTGTGCATGTCGGTTTTGGAGTTAAGTGTTTACGCAGGGTTTTAACGTTGAAAGCAAGACTTCCGGGATAAGTTCATTAAGCACCTCATGACAAGACCTTGAAGCCCGGTACAAGTCTAGCAACAAAGTGAACATGACTCCAAGAGCCCAAGGACCAAGCCCGAGAAGATGACAAACTCCGAGGACCTAGCCAAAAAAGTGTTGAATCTTGCGAGATAAGGAGCTTCGTCCAATTCGGAGAGAAACCGACGACAAGGGCCCACATGCAAAAGGGGAGAGGATCTAGAAGATTCGGGAAGCAACACCAAATGAAGGAGGCCGCGGACTGGGCCGAAGTGGGCCCAGGCCAGCCGGCCCAGCCCATTTCGGGGCCCAGTCGGCCCCCCCTTTGACCTAGATGCATCTCGGGCTATTTATAGCCCCCTGACCGAGAGCCACACATCAACTAATTCGTCATCCGCCGCCGAGGAGCAGAGAAGCTTGAGGGACACCATCTCCGAGATGAGGGGCGTGCTAGTTGTCTAGGATCTCCCTAGCCGACGTGGGAACCTTGCATGGAAGACCACGTCGGAGCTCCGGGCCAGGATCAAGATCGAGGTAGGATCCCGGTGGTGATCTTGTTCATGTAATCATTCATGGTGAAGTCTTTAAGTGAATCCGATTTCTAGAGATCAAGTGCCTTCTCGATGATTTTGTTTTCCTCTTGGTTTTGCTTTTTCCCCAATCTATACTTAAGATAGATTGCTTAGGGTGCTCTTGTAGCCGCAGTGGCTAGAGGTGCATACCGGACCGACCAAGTGATTTCAACTTGTTCTTATCGAACTCGCCCTAGACTACCCGCATGAGTAGGGATACGTTGTGACAGAACGGGAGTTCCGAAAGGCGGGCGTTTTCGGAGTCGGAAGGGAGGCCACGATTTAAAGATGCTTTTAATGAGATTCGCTTTTCTATCTTCATCTATCTCGTTTGGAGCTACAACATAAGCATGATCTAGACTCTTTAGATCGGGTATCTTTTGCTTTCTCTTGCTACCTCTTTAGTAGATTAGATTAGATGTGTTTCCTTTATGAGTTAGTAGATTAGATGCAACTTGTCTTCAAAAGATAGCTTACCTTGCTTTACTAGATTGAATTCTTGCATTGCACATTGTTCCATGGATTCGATACCTTGGGTTCACCACTCGAGGGAAGAAGGGTCCCTTGACTACGACGGGAGACTTGTCCGCTTGCAAGTCTAAACGAACTTTGATACAACTATTAACCGTCAACAAGCCCCTTTTTCCCGGCGCTCGTTGCGGGGAACAAGCAATCAAGATCTGATCTAGTATCGCTTATTTTTCAGTTTTTCTTTTGATTTTCTTTTGCATCTCTTAACTTTGATCATCCTCAAAAAGAAAAAATATCAATCTAATCTAGTTTTGATTAACCCTAATTTTTCTTTTGTTAGATTTTTGTTTTATTGCTAACCCTAACCGGAGATGGTTGGCTACCTCTCCAAGAAACCCAAAACTTTTTTGTGGATGATCCAGGAAAACTTTACAGGCAAAGGAGACGTGCAACACAAGCTAAAGGGTTGGAAACCCTAGATTCAAAAGCCGAAGTGAAGGACCGCCGGAATCTCCAAGGGAATCACCACCTCCAAGTCCAAAGGAAGATCAACCTAAACCGACATCGTTGATCTACCTATCATAAACCTTCAAGACATCAGAAGGTCATTCAAGATCAAGGTCTCAACTGTCCGCATGACGATTGCGAGAGCTTTGGAGCGCTTCAATGAATACATACGAGCCGGATTCCTTGAGTGGCATATCGGTTTACTTAAGAGGAGGATGGAGAAGATGGAGATAGAGAAAGAAGCTCAACACCTAAAGGCTACCGAAGCAAGATCCACATGCAAGGAGTGTGAGGAGTACGACCATGTCCAAGGTAAACCCCGAATTAATGCAAGTTCGTCCATCCAAGATTTGGTTCCTCTTTCTACACAATTCAAGAACTTGATGGACGAGCAAACTGAGATCAACAAGGACGCTATCACTAAGTTTGAGGCTATGGAGAAAATATTGAAGAATTTAGATGGCAAGGTGACGGGGGTCGAAAGCTCTACACGTGAAGTGTTCATCGTGATGATGATGCTAGAGACGCAAGTGGGACGACTTGCCGGGCGCCTGATGGGTAACAAAGAAGAATTTCCGAGACAACTCCAAGGTCCCAAGACGGATAAGGCTACTCAAACTCATTCGGGAGAGATGGAGGATCACACTAAGGAGACCACGATGATCACGACCGAAGGACCGGAGTTTGAGATGCCGAGCCACTACATGAAGGAAGTTGTTGCATCCGTCAAGACCAAAAGACAAAGCCAGCCTGTGAAGACCAAAAATATGACTAAGCCGAAGAATAAGCCCGTGCCCAAGATGGTGCGGAAGTGGTTACCCAAGATTGCAAGGCCCGCAAAGGGTGTTGATTCGAAGTAATCAAGTGAAGAAGTCTAGCCATGGACTATAAACGAAGCGCTAGGCGGGAGGCAACCCGTTTCATCGAGTCAAGAATAAGCTACCGGGAGGACAACCCGATTCCAGGTTTTTTGAGTCTTTTCAATTAATTCAGTTTTGAATTTAACTATGCAAGACATTAGACTTAGAATGGTTGAATAATATTAGAGACATAATTCTTGGTTGAATATTTTGTTTTGATCATAAACCCTTTACATAACCATCCTATGTGTTTGTTTGTTTCTTTTTGAGAAACCACAACCAAAAAAAATTCAGAACCTATCTCAACCATTCATCCTCTTTATGATGTTGTGGTTGACTTGTTTTACATGCTAAAAACACACGAGTAGAGCCACGACTTGTATCTAGATGTTATTTAAATTTCAGCACGTGGTAGGACTCGCGTGGACCTAGAAACTTGATTTTTGGTTGATTTAAAAATCTATATCCTTGGTTTCTCTAACATTAGAATTTTTCTAAGCCTCATTTAATTTTATTTTATTCAAAATCTCTCTCATCTAATCAAAATTAGAACCTAAACCTATGCCCCCATGATCAAGCCGGGAAAAGTTTGCTCTCAACTAAAGAAAGCAAACAATACTAGTGAGACCAACATAAAAGTAGTCGGAAATATTTTTCGACTTACATTTGTTTTTAATGCTTTAAAAACTCCTCTAAATTTATATTTTAACTCATTAATATCTCTGATTTTATTTTTTATTTTCAAAATTAGAGGAGTACTTAGCATTAAAACATGCTTAGAGGGAGGCAATCTAGTTAACCTAACCATACATGCACCATGATACATCATGGGATGCCCCTTTAACATCTTAACAAACCACATGCAAAGTACAAGCATGGGGGGCAGACAAGGCCTTGTTTTGTAGGAATATCATGGATGCATGTGAGGCAAGGGAGTATGGAAGTGACTCAAAGCAATATCATCAAGTGGAAGGAGCAATAATGCAAGCGAAGGAGTGGACGAGAACGTTTGAAGGTGCACGCGGTCACGAAGCAACATGGTGCGCTAGAGAAGAACCGAGCCAAGAGGAGGAGAGAGGTAAGTCTCCCATCCAGCTCTTTGTTCGTGTGCTCTAGTTTGTAGTCCGGAACCACCTTAGACTTAGCCATCCACCGCGTTTGTTTCGTGCAACAAATCACATCCTTAATCCACTTAAAGTCCAGACTCCAAAATAATATTTGTGTACCTTGTACCGGTTGAAAACCCCGGATATATATTTGTGAGGGAGAGTGCTGAAATCATGGAAGAAATCTACAAGCTTTTTCACCAAAGAAGAAGGGATCATCGTCGTCTAAGCCATCATCGACAACCTCTTCGAGGAGGCGCTCGGTTTCCGAGTATCCTCGGAGTATTGAGGACACGACACCGCTGAGGAGGAACCACACTCTTCCCCTCGGTGGCATGAGGGCCACACGAAACTCGTTTGTGAGGTTCAGCAGACCTCAAGGACATATGGAGGAGCCGCCCGTCCGACCTCACCGCTCGACACGATCATCCGCTCCACCTCCACACACTCCGTGGTATTCCAATGGATTTATCATCACGACGGAGGAGGAGGAGGAGAAGCTCGCTCGCCTTGAGTAGAGGCTTGTAGTGAACGTCGAATTCGATGACCAAGCTCTCCACATATTGGGTTTCCATACGGAACACCGAGGTTGGATGCAATTCTCCAACGGAGTGTCGGCAAACACCCACAAGGAATTCGCCTAGGAAATTCTCATGACCATGGCGCATACCCTTGATGAAGGAGTGCTGAGTCTCTTATTCCGTTTGGAGGGAGCCCACAAGTGGAGAAGAAGGAAGACACCGTCCATAGGGTAACCTTGATCAACGATGCTATGTCTAGCACCTTGATGGGGTAATCTCCTTTCATCCATGGGTTGTAATCGATCTTGAGATGTAATCATACCTTGTTGGATTATCTATCTATCATCTTGTGTTGAATATACTTTAATGCTTAAGGTTAGCTACCATGCCGTAAAGGGAGTAGAGCCCCCAATGCTTCCTTGGATCCATTCAACACATCGTGTCCATCATAGGTCTAGTCATGAATACCTTCGCGTAGTGACAGTACGAGAGGAGGGAAAGGGCGAAACCGTGGTCACAACCCCCGATAGATTAGATTGGTTTTCATGCTCAAAACGATTGCGTGTCTAGTATCATACCTATCTTTATTAAACAAGCGGTTCCTTATGTATTAAGGAATAGCTCGGTTTTCAAAAGGGAGCCCCGGAACAAGTGGATGTGCATGGAGGCACATTGGAAAGTTTTTGGAGTATGATCACGGGAAGAGACCATCAACGACGAAATACTATCCGGAACCCCATCATCCAAGTGTTTCACTCATGATGTGCAAAAGGATTTTGGGGAGAATAAGAGAGACAAAGATAACCAACATGGAGTTGAATTGGCTTTACTCGGCTTTGATTGCCAAGAAGCCAATCAACCCCACTCACCTATGATCAACCGGTGGTGTTGTGAGCAACATCGGATTCGGGAGATCGGGTTGTTACCTCTCCATGTTGGCTATCTCTTTAAGACCGGGTATTGCAAGGAACCCGAATCATCTCCTAGCCGGGACTTCCCTAGGATTTGAGAATATGAAGAAAGCAAATATATAAGTGAAGATGAGACAGGAGGCTTCAAAGTGGCCAAAGTAAATTTGCCCCTATCGGGTGAAATAATAAGACTTTTTCTTGAGGGGAAAGAAGATTGGTTAGAGGAAGGACTTCTTGTGCTGGCCAAGAAAAGGTTCTTCCACGGCCCAAGGAGGAGGTGCGCAACAAAATTATAGGAATTCCGGCACCGCCGAGTTGTTACGGTTGTGTACCAATGCAAGCATGGGGGAGTGGTGTAGCCATGCCCCCACCAAATTTTGTGGTGCCCAGTGTAGCCTTTGCGGAGCCATATGCACATCTTCCTCAACCACAACAAAGTGGCCACCATTGGAGGATACGCTGCAAGAAACATGCAAATTATTACAGCCATCCAAACCAATGCAAACCAAATGGGTGAAGGAAATGCAAACATCGCTTATGAGCTTTGACACCTTCACCTACCACCGTCGGAAAATTCATAGGTGGAGCGGTGCAATCCTATCATGAGCAAGGGTGCAACAACCAAGACTATCAATATCAACCACCGGCGGAAGATTAGAGAGAGGAGGAGCTTTAGTTATCTTTCCTTTACCCCCTTTTTCTTTAATTTTCAGCTTGTATGCGCCTTTGTATGCGTAGTATTTTCAGCTTTTACTTTAATTTTTACTTTAATTTTCAGCATGTGTGTTAGTGTTTATTTTCATCATGAATAAAGTCACCACTAAGTTTTTACCATAAGTAAAGTTACAAAGTTTGTGCCATGATGATATATGATTATAATTGCCGCTTTGTTTATCTTTGTAATTGTTTTATGCATGTTTAAGCTAGTGCTCTCTTAAAATACAAATCTGAATTTATCTAAATACTAGCTTAATATTTAGCGGAGGTTATGATAAAAATAAAGACCCATAGTGTTTTATGTGCTCTCAAGTTTTAGATGGATTAAAGATGATTTATTTTTGTTCTTAAAAGTAATGCTAACCTTGTCATAAATACCACTTGCGTGTTGCTCTACCTATCCAGAGCCATATAAATATTTGAGTGCAAAAACTTAGTATACAAGGTTTATTTTTGGGTGAGTTATTTCAGGCCTTGATTTCTCTGTCCCGAGACTAAGAAGCTGGTCATTCCGTTTTTGCGTATCTATCTTTTTGCTAGCCTTTCTATCTGTGCATTGTGTATCCCCACATCGGAGATCTCACAAACCTCGTCGGATATCCATCCTTAAAACCAAATATCATCATTTGTGATTACCTCCTTGACCACAACCTATCGTTGAGTATGGATCATCAATTCAAGGAAGATCGATAGTGCCAAGATTGAAGATTTCAAGTATCTCTCCAAAGGAAAAGTATTTTCGGTACCTACCTTATCTCTATCACCTCTTTGCCTGATGACGAGCAACGTCTAAGCATGGGGGAGGAGGTAGGTACAATGCAATTTTAGAGTTCAAGGGGAGCAAATAAAAAAATTTAATGAGAAAGAGAAAGAAAGAAAAAGAAATAAAGAAAAAATATATGTATGAGGAAAAAAGAAAAGAAAAAAATATGAGTATGTATGATATAAAAATAAAAATAAAATAAAATGAACTCCCCGGTTCTCTAAAGTGCATTAGGAATTTCAAGGTTAAAAAAATCCATACTCATCTTCCAACCATGTGCAATCCGATAACGAGGACTTCCTTTGCGCCTCGGGATCATTCTTTGCCATTTGCACATGTCCACCTATCTCAAGTGTGTGTATTTTTCTCTTTCCCCTCCTTGATTTAACATTATTTTCCAATGACCTTTTTGACGAGTCTCGGTAAGACCATGAGAAGCTTGTCTTGTTTTGACAACATCTCATTTATAATATCTTGGTAGGACTAAACTTTCCCAAAAAGCTCCATATAAAGCCTACCACATATATGAATGTTATGAGAGGGAAAGGAGTAGAAAAAATAGGCCTGAGAGACAAGATGAGATGAGAGCTCATGAGCAAGATGCAAGGTGGTTTAAATTTGTGAGCTTGGTTTAGCTCTTTTTCATCTTGTTCTTTATTTCAAAATTTCTGAGATCCATTTGAATTTTGGGAGCATGTTAATACTTGTGGGATAAGCTAAATTAAATATCTACCCTCCGTAGGGATGAAGCCTAGTACATTATGGAACTTTAACGAACTAAACTTTTGAGAGAATTATGTTTTCTCATGTATGATAAAGTGCAAGGTTTAAACAATGAAGGGCAACGATGATATCCATTGAAGGCTTACTCGAGGACGAGCAAGGTTTAAGCATGGGGGAGCTGTTGACGGTGAAAATCTGTCAACCTAGCCATGAGTTTACCTTCAGTGTTGGCATGACTTCTATATCTTATCCATTGGTACTAACCCTCGTGGTATAACAAGTTCACTTGTGCATGTCGGTTTTGGAGTTAAGTGTTTACGCAGGGTTTTAACGTTGAAAGCAAGACTTCCGAGATAAGTTCATTAAGCACCTCATGACAAGACCTTGAAGCCCGGTACAAGTCAAGCAATGAAGTGAACATGACTCCAAGAGCCCAAGGACCAAGCCCGAGAATATGACAAACTCCGAGGACCTAGCCAGAAAAGTGCTGAATCTTGCGAGATAAGGAGCTTCGTCCAATTCGGAGAGAAACCGACGACAAGGGCCCACGTGCAAAACGGGAGAGGATCTAGAAGACTCGGGAAACAACACCAAACGAAGGAGGCCGCGGACTGGGCTGAAGTGGGCCCAGGCCGGCCGGCCCAGCCCATTTCGGGGCCCAGTCGGCCCCCCCTTTGACCTAGATGCATCTCGGGCTATTTATAGACCCCTGGCTGAGAGCCACGCATCAACCAATTCGTCATCCGCCGCCGAGGAGCAGAGAAGCTTGAGGGACACCATCTCGGAGATGAGTGGCGTGCTAGTTGTCTAGGATCTCCCTAGCCGGAGTGGGAACCTTGCATGGAAGACCACGTCAGAGCTCCGGAGCAAGGATCAAGATCGAGGTAGGATCCCAGTGGTGATCTTTCATGTAATCATTCATGGTGAAGTCTTTAAGTGAATCCGATTTCTAGCGATCAAGTGCCTTCTCGATGATTTTGTTTTCCTCTTGGTTTTGCTTTTCCCCCAATCTATACTTAAGATAGATTGCTTAGGGTGCTCTTGTAGCCGCGGTGGCTAAAGGTGCATACCGGACCGACCAAGTGATTTCAACTTGTTCTTATCGAACTCGCCCTAGACTACCCGCATGAGTAGGGATACGTTGTGACAGAACGGGGGTTCCGAAAGGCGGGTGTTTTCGGAGTCGGAAGGGAGGCCACGATTTAAAGATGCTTTTAATGAGATTCGCTTTTCTATCTTCATCTATCTCATTTGGAGCTACAACATAAGCATGATCTAGACTCTCTAGATCGGGTATCTCTTGCTTTCTCTTGCTACCTCTTTAGTAGATTAGATTAGATGTGTTTCCTTTATGAGTTAGTAGATTAGATGCAACTTGTCTTCAAAAGATAACTTACCTTGCTTTACTAGATTGAATCCTTGCGTTGCACATTGTTCCACGGATTCAATACCTTGGGTTCACCACTCGAGGGAAGAAGGGTCTCTTGACTACGACGGGAGACTTGTCCGCTTGCAAGTCTAAACGAACTTTGATACAACTATTAACCGTCAACATACAACGACATACTTGGGAAGGTTAAAGCCTATGTATATGTTGTTGAGTTCCAGAAGAGGGGCTTGCCGCATGCACACTGGCTACTGATAAAGCAGAGGAAGTACAAGATCACTTACCCAGAGCAGTACGACATGATTATCTCTGCAGAGCTACCCAACAAGAAGGAGTACCCTGAGCTCTACAAGATGGTCACAGAGCATATGATGCATGGACCCTACGGTGCGCTTAATCCAAGCTGCCCATGCACAAAGAACCGTACTTCATGCAAGAACTACTACCCGCGACCATTCTGTGATTCAACATCGCAAGGCAAGGATTCGTACCCAAGGTACCGGCGGCGCGATGATGGTCGTAAGGAAATGGTACGAGGCCACATGCTGGACAATCAATGGGTTGTCCCGTACAATCTGTATCTCATACGTACTTTCAACTGCCACATTAATGTAGAGGCATGCAGCAGCATTAAGTCTGTGAAATATCTATTCAAGTATATATACAAGGGGCATGACAGGGCATCTGTCGCTGTTAGGGAAAATGGAAAAAAGATGCCAATGGGAATGTTGATGAGATCACGGAGTACAAAGAGGCTCGGTGGGTGGGGCCTCTAGAAGCGATGTGGAGTATATACACCTTTGATTTACAGCAGTGTCACCCACCCGTGCAGGCGCTGCAATGCCATCTCCCTGGCCAGCATATGGTCTCATTTCACGTACGGAACAAGATTGAACGAGTTTTAAAAAAGCCGCGTATCGAGGAGTCAATGCTCACAGAATGGTTCAACTACAACTACCATCACCCTGAAGCTCGTGAAATCTTGTATCGTGACTTTCCATAGTATTATACCTGGAATGTGAAAGATAAATGTTGGCAACCAAGGAAAAACTCGACATACCAGGTCGGGAGACTCGTATCTGCAAATCCGGCAGAGAGCGAACGTTATTTTCTTCGGGTCCTCCTAAACCATGTTCCTGGAGCGACATCATGGAGGCACCTTAGGACTGTGAATGGTGTGCATTATGATTCGTTCAGTGATGCTGCTTGTGTTGCAGGTCTGATCGAAGATGACAACACGCTTGACGAATGTCTTACTGAAAGTAGTATGGTCCAGATGCCATCCTCATTACGTAGGTTGTTCGCTACAATACTGGTGTTCTTTGAGCCAAAGGATGCGGCCGATTTGTGGACAAAACACTTTGACGCAATGGCAGAAGACTTCAAGCATAAGAATCCAAACCCTCATTGGGTGGAACAGATGGTTTTGATTAACATGAGTAACATGCTGCAATCTACGAAATCTAGGGATAACGACAAAGACATAAATAAGTTCCCCTTACCAAAAATAGATGATGCATTTGATGACGCTAGCGCGGTCCCTCGTGAGATATTTGAGGAGACCAGCATTGACACAAATCTAGAAGATGTGGGATTATCCTCTCTACTAAATGAGGAGCAGAGGGCTGCCTATGATGATATAATGTCCAAAGTCAACACAGAACAAGGTGGTCTATTCTTTATAGACGGACCAGGCGGCACAGAAAAGACTTTTTAGTATAGAGCGCTTCTCAGAACTGTTCGCAGTCAGAACAAAATTGTCGTTTCTACTGCTACATCTGGTGTTGCAGCATCTATAATGCCTGGTGGGAGGACAGCCCATTCACGTTTCAAGATTCCCCTAACACTCGACGATAAATGCGGTTGCGGCTTCACAAAACAGTGTGGAACTGCCAAGCTGCTGCAGCAAGCGTCTCTCATCATTTGGGACGAGGCGTCTATGACGAAGAGGCAGACTGTGGAAGCGCTAGACAATAGCATGCGTGATATAATGGATTGTAAGGATCTTCCGTTCGGTGGGAAGACAATTGTATTTGGTGGAGATTTCAGACAGGTCCTCCCTGTTGTACGTAAAGGATCCATGGCTCAAATTGTTGGTGCTTCCTTATGAAAGTCATATCTTTGGGAGTTCATGCGACATCTTAAGCTCGCGCGCAACATGAGGGCCCAAAGTGACCGATGGTTCGTGGATTATTTGTTGCGCATTGGTAATGGCATAGAGGAGGTTAATGAAGATGGTGATGTACGACTTCCTGATGAAATATGTATCCCGTACACTGGGGATTCCGAGAAAGATCTAGACACCTTGATCGAGAGCATCTTTCCAAATCTCAATGCAAACATGACAAACAAGGATTACATCACCTCCAGAGCCATTTTATCAACACGTAATGACTGGGTGGATAATATTAATTTGAAGATGATCAACAAGTTCCAGGGTGGGGAGATGTTGTACCATAGTTTCGACGAAGCGGTTGATGATCCTCATAACTATTATCCTCAGGAGTTCCTTAACACACTGACTCCCAACGGGCTACCTCCACATGTCCTAAAGCTCAAGATTGACTGTCCAGTAATATTGCTTAGAAATTTGGGTTAGATGGAAATATGCCATTATAATTTTCACAGTTTGGAAATATGCCATTGGTATCTCAACGCCCGTGTGGGTGCCACCACGATCCACCGACATGTGGGTCAGGATGGCATATCTCCAATTTAGTAGAATCCTAATGGCATGGTTAAAATTATCCCTAGAAATTTAGACCCTGCCAACGGACTTTGCAATGGAACAAGGCTGGTGGTTAGAGGGTGCCAAAGAAACTCAATAGATGCTGAAATTGTTTTGGGGCAGCATGCCGGGAAGAGGGGTTTCCTTCCTCGGATACCCTTGTGCCCCTCTGATGATGAGATGTTCCCATTTCAATTCAAGAGGAAGCAGTTCCCTATTAGGCCCAGCTTCGCCATGACGGTAAACAAGTCACAGGGTCAAACAATACCAAATGTAGGAGTGTACTTGCCCACACCTGTGTTCTCCCATGGTCAGTTGTATGTTGCCATGTCTAGAGCCACTAATCGAACCAACATCAAGATCCTCGCCCTCCCGCCTAATGCAGAGGCAGAGGAGGAAGAAGCTAGAAGGCTGGAAAATAAAGATGCAAAAAAGAAAGCAAAGGGCAAGGGAAAACAAAATGGGGTAGTCAAAAAACAAAAAAGAGTATTACCAGTGAATGGCACGTATACGAAGAATATTGTATACAGGGAGGTTTTGACATTGTAGGTAATGTAATATGATATTTATTTTTTCTTCATGCCTAACTTACGTATTAATGCGTATTTGGAAAAGAAATGATGCCATTTAATGTTGTTGCTTTATCTTCTTTAGGTAAAATTAAATGCTCCATGATGCTATTCATGGTATACTGGAGATCAAGGAGGAGGTCCCTGGGGCAGGGGAGGTCACGCTGCAGGACTGGGTTGGGCCCTCGGATGCCATTGAGGGGTATGTGACTGATAGAGGTTGTTGCTCATTGATTTCCTTACTACTCTTGCATCTTTTGTTAGAACTGAGATGTGGTAAAAGTGTAAGTAGGACTAACATTTCACTAAGGCGTGCATCTGCAGAGGCCTGTGCTGCAGCACTCATCGAGGTGGCAGAATCTATTTCTTCAGGCACATCAGAAGTAGATGATGCTAGTGAGCATATATTCACTATCCTAATTCCTAACATTGCTATATAATTTGAGGCATATCTTCTCATTTTCATCATATAAAAAAGGCACCTCACTTTTCTCATTAGGAAGAGAAACCCCGATCAGTAACAATTTGCGCTCCTTTTAAAAGCAACCGAGCGATTCAGGCTGTTTTAACATTGGAAATCACCAATTCAGTCTCCTGCATGCAGCTGTATACTAAAATTAACATACCTCAGCTAATTAATTAAAAAATTGAAAGGAAAAGTTATCTTGCAACTGAGTTTCCAATGCTTCTAGACACCACATCTGATAAATGAAAGACATGTGACCGATCAACTTGTTCATCATCTTTTGCTGCTCCAAAAATTGTGTTCGTTTTAGACACCTTGACAACTTTTCCTTCTGCAAATTCATCTGCATAGTGGTCATTGCTAGCCAGTGTCATTAATGTTAAGGAAGCTTTCCCAACTTCATCTTTCCCAGGAGCATTTGTTACCTTGGACTCTTCAGCCAGAGGTCCAAGTAAAATATCAAAGGAATTTGATCCTGTGTGGACGGATTTTCCATCATGTCCAGGGATCGCAGTTGTTGCAACGTCTTGAGCATCCCTTGAAATGAGGTTATCCATCTGTGGAGATCCATGCTTAGCATAACTATTGCTCTTCGGCTCGACAGCCTTAACAACAAAATGGTTGCTATCAACCTGCAGCTCATCACTCATTAAATCATTCAGAATCGACTGATGCTGAGTTGAACCAAGAACATGAGCAGAGGCAAGACAGCCGAAGGTTATACTGCATTGTACATCAGCACTGCAGGTCATCTCATCACAGCTTGACTTTTGTTTATATGGAACGGCACCAGCATCATGAGTCTCCAATTGATTAACTACTGCAGATTGATTAGTTTTATCAGAACAGTTAGATGTCTTAGCACAGTCGTGTTCATTTTCAGGGTCTGCCGACACATTACTCCCATGCTTTTCTTCTGAAATAGCCAAATCTTCCTTAAGAGGAGGCGGCAGGCTGCCGTAAGCCGTGGACGGTATAGATGGTGACTGCAGTCTGCAGTCGCCGAGGCCAATGGCTCGCAGCCCCGCCGCCGCCAGCTCCGTGCCGTCCACTTGTCCTGAAGGCCGCAGCTCCTGGCAGTTGAACCATAGCACCCCGCCGGCCTAACCCCACCCCGACGGTGAGCACAACATCCTCTCCCCTCTCCTTTCCCCCGATTCCAAATTGTGCCAAATCTGATTTTGCTTCTGCCGGTTTTGTTTGCTTGGATTTGCAGAGGATGGAGGAGGTGCTGCCCGTGAGGAGCACTTGTTCTTGATGGCGGACGCAGCAAGAGCACTGAACGGGGGCATGACGGCCGACCCTACCAAGCATTGTAAAACATTATCTACGACGCATCACAGGCAAAAAATATAGAATAGACGGAATGTGATATTTTTGGTGTCTTTGTTATAGTCACTTAGGTAAATTACTGGTCAAACATTAAAGTGTGCACTTAATTTCAAGTCATGCTTGAGATATGATGTCTTAATTTGAGAAATATAATGTCATATTATATAAATTTTATTGTGTATTTTCTATTTACATTGTAGACATTTGGATGTCCGTAGCAACGCACGGGCACATACCTAGTATCTAACTAGATTACTAGTACTAGCACTAGTAGTAGTCTAGTAGATCTATGCAGGTAGACAGGTAGTAGTGATTAGTGAAGTAGGCAAGCTTTGATATGTACCAAAGAATCAAAGATTGGATGCTTGCAGCAAGAAAATGTACTAATCGTAGCCCCCTTTTCAATTACAATTGTGCAAGAATAGTATTATTTTGAAATATTTAATCTGAGAACATGTCTTATTCTTTTAGGAAGAAGGAATGGAAAGTGATCCAGAAGAGATGAATGAAGAGAGTGAGCTGTGACAGTTTGGAATAAATATGTGAACTGGTTCCGTTGTGAGATTCATTTTTGATTTGTGGACTGCTGATCTAGGCTTTTATTCTGTAATGTTTATTTGTAAACTGATTCTTCAAATGCATTGTGAACTATGGTCTTCTTATTTGTGTTGTAATAAACTAGAACTGCTGCGTTGTGGACTTTGGTTGTGGTCTTGATTTGTAAACTAGTACTACACTATTACCTTGTTGCTGGCTTGTTACTCAGTTCAGTCAGTTGCCTTGCCTGCTTCTGCTTGTGGCTGGCGCCTGGTCGCTTTGACCCGTTGTCATTTGGTACTTAATTGGCTCGTGCAAGTGCAAATGTGCAACGTAGGTGCAGGCGTGCAGCTGTGTGGGAATGAGGAATGCTAGTGTAGTTTGGAACATGTCATCCCGGTGTATTGTCCTGCTTCCCGCCCGTTTCCGTTGTGTTTCCGTCCATATTTGTTTGTTTTCGTATACCCGTTTATCCCGCTTCTCGTCCCGCTCCCGGCTGTCCCGTTCCCGCTCCCGTTCCCGGTGGAGAAATACAGGACGGGACACGACTGAGGGATTTTCCGTTCGTTTCCGTCCGTTTTCATCGCTATTCCACTGTGTGACGCCCCAGGATTTTAATTAACCTTAATTGTCGATCAAACTTGCTGACTAGGGTCAAAACATGGTCAACCTGGGTCATCACCTCGAAAACCTCACCCACACTCACCCTTTAGCACCTTAAGCAAGTCAAACACACTTCCCTTGGTCAAAACCCTAAAGGGAGTGGTCAAACCCCTAATGTCTTTTTCCTAGATCTTGAACTTTGGCCACGTTCTCCAAATTTTGTTTAAACACTAAAAAATCTACCAATATAAAAGTTGTGCAGAATTTCCAGGAACACATTTCATCTTCAGGGTGGCATTTCAAATTTTGAGTGCAAAAGGTTCAAAATTGCCAGTCAAACTCAGATTCACTGTTCACCCGAGCATAAAAATCCACAACTTGGCATTTGAATTTCTCTTTCAATTTGAATCCAATTCAAATTCAGCTTCAACCATTATTCAGAGGATCAACTCGTCTACAACTTTCCTATCTATCGGTTTTGAAGTTTACATGCAAAATCTTGTACAATTTACACACAAACAGGGGCACATCGCATGGACCGGGCCGAGAACGCGCTCGGCGCAACGTCACGCGCACGCGTGTGACGCCACGCATCGCCGCCGCCGTGCGCCGCAATACTATGACCAGCCGTCGAAGTTTGTGCGTGACCTCGGCATATGTCGAACTCGCGCACACCCCTAAAAGCTGCCTCGGACGGGGAGCTGAGCGCCACGCTGCGTGTACGTGGGTGCCCGCGGCACCGTCCGTGCGCCCTCCGCGCACACACGCCGAGGGCCGCCATACCTCGCGTCAATGCGCCGGGTTGCGTAGCTGCGAAGCGTCCACGTTCCCCCGCGCGCACACAACTATAAAAGCCCCCTCCCCTCCCGCGCGTGAGCCTCGCTGTCCGCTGTCCGCCATTGCCACCGCCGCCACGGTGAGCTCACCCCTCCGCTCGCTCCCACCGCCGACCAAGGCTTCCAAGCTCCTCTCTAGACCTCACTCAAGTTCACACAACCGCTTCTTCATCCACATTGCGGTGCTCGCCGGATTTCGAACCGAGGCGGCCGCGCTGCCACGGTCACACCGCTACCACTCGCCGGAAGCCCAGAACCACCTCAGGGCGAGCCACTGCTGCCAATCAGTCCCCGGTAGGCCTAATCGCACACCCATGCCACGTGTTGACCCCCTCCGGTCGTGGTCGCCGCCGGCGAACTCTCCCCCGCCGCCGATGGCATGGATGTGAACATCTAGGGGCATATCTGTAAACCAGGGGCCTAGTTGCAATAGAAGTTATCTTAGTTTCCTTTCAAGTTAGTCTAGTACCTTAGAAAAAGCCTAGTAATTCACAGAAAATTTAGAAAAATGCAAACCCAATTTTGTTGGTCTCAGAGTGAGAGTATAGCTACAACTTATATAAAGCATGACCACAGTTTTGACTTATAGATTTTGAATGAAAATTCAAATTCAGTTTGACACCTTTTTGTTGTAATTCAAAATATAGAAAGGCTATGGAGCTGAATTTTGGATATCTTGCTAGACTTGTCATGATTAGACTCTGGACCAAAAATTGCACAAAGTTGTTGAACAAATCTTTTATTATGAATTACTTTGCATTTATGCTATTTTTGCTTTACTGATTTTTGTAGCAAAATATAAATAGATTTTTTATGCTCAACTTGTGGCTATGCTCATGTTATGTCTGGAAGTAACTTTCCTGAATTTATTATAATTTACCTCTATCAGAATTATTTAATCTTGTTTTATGCTTAGATTCACATTTAAATGCATAGTTCAATTTTCAAATGTGTTTGTGATGCACATGTTGGTATTCTGATCTTGTTTTAGGCCAGAATAGCTGTGGGGTTGAGATTGGGTGAAGGAGGCTTGTTATTTATTTATTTATTTATTTATTTATTTATTTATTTATTTATTTATTTATTTATTTATTTATTTATTTATGTAGTTCCTTTATTTAAATAGCTAGGAAATGTTATCCTTGGATATATAGGGTTTGTAGCTCTTTTAATGTCCAAGCTTAAGTCCAGTGGATGATTAGTAGTAATTAGGCCAACAAGGACCCGTGTCCTTGTTTGTGTAATTCATTTGTGATTTTAAAAGTTAGGGTGCGCATAAGCTTGTTAATAGGAATTAATTAGGAGAATGTGTCCTTTGCCCTTGTGACCTTGTAAATGGGTGCATAGCTTAATTTTTAGGATCTCCAAATCCACCTTGCTGCTGCGAGTTGTTAATTTGGTTTATGTACATAGAGGTGCACACAATTGCTATTAAAAGATTAAATAATAAATCTGCAAATGAAATAACCAAAATGAAAGTAAACAATAAATAATTGTTTGTTAAAAGAATAGACCTTTGTCTATAATAATCTTAATGAAAAAGAATTAATAATTAAATATTTATCTAGGTGAATATGACCAACAAGAGTTAGATAAAATAATTCCTCACTCCACCTGAATTCTGCATTACATTCCGTGTAGAACTCCCTGACGATAACTACGCGCTCGTGCCGGAAGCCGAGGAGGAAGGAGCTGAAGCGGAGCTGCAATATGTGGAGGTGATCGAAGACACCGAGGGCACTCAGGCTAACCCTGCCGACGAAGTCAAGCCCCGGTGCATTAACCCCAGTGTTTTTAAGCTCTTATGCAACTATATATGGATGATTGTGCATTTACGTCAGGAGTTGAAATGAAACACTAGATGCATGATCCCCAGGTATGTTTGTTCTTTACTAGTATAATAGGTCGGTAGCTGCTATACTACAGGACCGTTACAAGTCGAGTGATGCTTGTCACTCGCGAGAATATGTTCTTATGTTGGAATCATAAGATCTTCTTAAATGGATTGCTCATGTGGTGAGAGCGTGGGATGTGGGCTCCGGTACAATGGCTTTCGTGGGTTAAGTGTTTGAACGTACTAAGCACTTGTCGGGAATGGGACCGGTAAGCCTAGTACCTTAATGAGGCGACAAGGGATTTTATCGTCACTAATCTTGGGATGCGTCTCACGGCTAGCTACCAGTGGTGCACGTGTGATTCTGGGTGCATTGCGGGGCATGCCAGATAACCGGTACCAAAGACTGTGGCCTTTTATCCCGAACCGAAGATTTTTGGGAACCGTTTGGTGGTTGTCCTCGCGGGGGCACCCTACCGTGTGTTTAGGTCTACCTTGCAAGGTTTAAATCAACTAGTTGTCGACCTCTCACCGTTATCTGAGACTACTTACTCCACTGGCCATGAGATCCCTAATGATGGAAGTTGACAAATATTATGCTTGATTAATTGTATTGCACAACTTATGCTTGCAATAGCTTGCTAATCTAGCAAAGAATATTCAACTAGAACTTGTGCTAAAATCTTGAAAGTAAGGACATACTCTTTGTTGCTTTTCAACAAAAGAAACCCTAGTGGCCAAAAAACCTTTCATGTATAGAGTTGGTGAAGTAGTTATCACCGACGGGTAAGTCTTGCTGAGTATTAGTATACTGTGGTTCCAGGTAATGCCTTTGTTGATGTGTGGCCGGGAGAGATCCCGCCTGGCTGAGAGCTGGAGTGGGTGGAAGACGAAGAATGAAGGCATCATGGTTGGCCTCCCGTGGTGTTTCCTCGCTCCGTTTAGTTTATTTTCGCTATTTTTAAAACTTTGAACCTCGTTGTCATGTCAAAGACTTCGGTTTGTAATAATTAAGCCCTTCGGGGTAAATTTCAGATGTTAATCATGTTATGTCTCTGGACTCGCCTTCGTGTGAGTTTTAATGCATATATGTCGATCCTTGTTGCTATGTAAAGTGATTTCACCGGGAGTTAACCCGGCAACTAACAACAGGATAATACTTTATTATTGCTTAATAACCAAAGTGGATTGGGTTAGGCGATAGTCAGATATTTTCCTGGGCGGGTTGTCACACACTGGCTGGCTGGCCCCAATCCCAGCCATGGTGGTGGCAGTGGGTCCTCGACGAGGAGTTGGGTAGCACGAGCCTCAGCGGCGGCGCATCCCCAGTGGCGCGTGGGACCTCGACGGGGCCAGCTGTGAAGCAAGGCAGGCACACGATGGCAGATCGATAATTCGCGCAGTGGCAGAGTAGGGTAGGAGCACCGCGGTGGAGCAGGTCGGGGCGGTAGTGGCGGTGCAGCAGGCTGTTAGCATCCACTCAATTCAGCCCAACTCTCTACCATAGGTTCAGACGTTCATCCGCATCATGGCCCACTTATAAGGCCAGAGGCCCATTACCTCCCAAAAGTCCGGACTAGCGGGAGAGGGATGCTCTCCCTTATAAGGTGGTCATGGCCCCCTTCCCTAGGCAAAGTGGCACTAAACTTGAGTGGCCTACCCCGCATAAGGTAGGTGCCCTGACATCCCACCCCCCATAAGGTGGTGACCCTGGCACCACCCCCGTAAGGCGGAACCAGGCTCTGATACCAGATGTTAGCATCCACTCAGTTCAGCTCAACTCTCTACCATAGGTTCGGACGTTCATGCGCATCACGACCCACTTATAAGGCAAGATGCCCATTACCTCCCAAAAGTCCGGACTGGTGAGAGAGGGATGCTCTCCCTTATAAGGTGGTCATGGCCCCTTCCCTAGTGCTCTGGGCTTATAAGTGTGACGCCCCAGGTTTTTAATTACCGTCATTAACGCTAATGACCGGATCAGCCGGGTCAAACCAGTCAAACCTCGGTCAAACCTAGGTCAACCTGGGTCATCACCCGAAAACCTCGCCAACGAACCCTAATGGACCCCTTGACCAAGCCTACAGACACCCGTAGTGGACCCTTGGTCAAAGACACGGTCAAACCCCGCTTAACCGTTGACGTCAGCGAATGTCGTCCGGAACTTTTGCCGCGTTCTCCAAAATTCACCTAAACACTTCAAAATCTACCTTTATGAAAGTTGTCCATCTTGTTGAGGGACACAACTTTCGTGTAGATTGGCATTTCAAATTTTGAGTGGAAATTAGCGAAAAACTTGACCGATTGTCAGTACCTCCTGTTTTCCAGAACAGGCCGACATTCAATATTGGCACGACGTTCCTACAAAATCCGTTGAGAAAAACACTATATGGCCTTTTTGAAAGTTGTAGAGGGTAGTTAGATCTACAACTTTCCTATTCATTGCCTTGTGCACTTTTATTCAATTTTTTGGAGAAAACTTATTTTGAACAGGGGCACTCTGCCCGGTTCCGGCCGGCCGACGCCGCGCCGTGCGCGACGTCGCGCGCGCGTGCGTGCGCGGGCGCCGCGCCGCCGGCGCCGCTCCGCGCCCCTCCCTCTCGCCGTACCTCGATCCACGCGCCGCCCCGCGTCTTCCCAACGCACCGGCCGTCCCGAGGTACACGCACGCCGAGGAGGCACCCCCTCGCCGCACCCTAGGACGACACGCCGTCGTACGAGCCTCGGTTCGCCCCGCGGTCACCGCGCCGTCGCCGGTCCGCACGTTCCCAAGGTGCCCCGAGCATCCGACGGCCCGCCGGTCCTAGGCACGTGCCTCCGCGTGGCATATATAGGCCGCCATCTCCCCGTGCGCGCGTCCCCGCCCGCACCGAGCCGCCGGCGGCGCGCGGCCACGCCGCCGCGGTGAACTTCCCGTTCCGGCCGCCCCTTGTAATTCCGGCACCTCCTCCACGTTCCTCCGCCCTAACCGTAGCTCACCGGTCAATCTACCCGAGCCGAGCGTGCCCGGCACGCCGGGAACGGCAGCCGCGGCGGCCGCTCCCCTCCGACCGCCGCCGAGCACCTCACCGCCGGCCACCTCCACCCCCGTCCAAGCACCCAAACTAGCCCCTAGACTCCCTAGGACCCTTCTCCGCCCCTTCCACGGCCGAAACCGCGCCGGCCTCGCCGGATTCCGGCAGCCCGCGCCGGCCGGCCGCCACAAGGGCAACATTGCAAAAGCTAAAACCTTTCCGGGGTCCTTATTGCAAAAAGGTAACTCCAATAGTTAAACGGACTTGCCGATTCTTGTAAATTGCGTAGAAGCTCATAGAAGAATCAGAAAAATGTGAAACTAATTTTGTTGGATTCACGGTGAATTATTCTACAACTTTTGGTATTCTGGCCTGAGCTAATTCCTTTTAGTTTTTGCATGAAAAATACAAATGTGAAAACCCTAGATCTGCAATATCTCAAAAACCATAGAACCTCTGTAGCTAATTTTTGGATATGTAGTGTGTTAGGTCATGAATAGCTCTTATGCCAAAAATTGCACAAAGTTATGATGTAAATCTTTTTCGAAAAATGTTTTTCTATTTCCCGCGGAACCGCATAAATGATTTTTCTTGTTAAAATTATTCATGTTCTTGGACCCAACTTGTGCACACTGTCTCGTTATACCAAAATGCACATCTTGTGAATTAATCATGAATTTTGGATTAACAGAAATAATTACTCTTGATTTATGCTTGTTTTCCTTTGTAAATTAATAAACCAAGTTCAGTAGAGATTCCATGAAAGCATGCTGGTTCTTTAGGCTTGTTTAGGATCAGAGAGCTTGCACAAGAAAGTTTGGGTCATTTTGATGCTTAATTATTTTATATGCATTTAAATCGGATCACTAGCTAACCTTTGTTATTTTCAATAATATTTAATTTCCTCGCATCCAACACTTACATGTGGGTCTAATGGACCAGTATAGGTGCTAGCAGGCTTAAGAAACACTCCTTTAATTTCTAGTAATTTAATTGCTTAATAAAAAGCTTAAAAGCCTTTTTAATATGAAAGAGAAATTAAATAAAGAAAAGCCCTTAATTAATTCTTTTTCTTTTTACAGTATTATCTAATTTAATTAAAAGATAATTAATTCTCATTGTTGATAAGGAATTAATTCATGGTTAAAAATATTATTTATATCCTTGCTCGTGAAAGGAAAAGAATTAAAGCTTTCACATGAAATGACAAGTACAAGAAACCTTTACTCGATTGTGCAATAAAAGAATAACCCATGTACAACCAATAACCTTTCTAAAAGAGAAATCACCGAAACATCCACGTTAACTTGAGTGTGATTGCAAACCATGTTAAAAGGGTTAAATGTACCTACCCACTACTTGGTGGGAATTTAAATTAAATTATTTACATATATATGTACACAATCACCATCAAAAAGAATAATTAATAAAGAGTTGCATATTGTTCCTTTATGGAAGAGTATGCTGAATGTATTCTTATCTAGGTGAATGTGCCCAACAAATACACCCTTGATTGTCAATAGGTTTGTAATGGATTAAAGTAAAAACCGTTGAATAAATCCCGCATTTGCATCTTCGTGTAGATCTTTCCGCCAGTAGACGTACGCTCGTGCCGGAAGGAGGAGACGAAGGTGCCGACAAAGAGCTGCCGTGCGTGAACGTAGCTCAAGACCTGGACCCAAGTCCAGAAGGGCCCAAGGCCAACCTTGCCAGCGAAGGCAAGCCCCGGATCATTAACCCCGTCTTTTAAAATTATGCAATTATGGTTGCTGTGATTTTGCATTTACGTTTCGGGAATTGATTTGAAACCCTAGATGCATGATCCCTAGGTACCTATGCTATATCACTAGTATGCTAGGTCGATAGTCGCTATGCTATAGGACCGATAGAAGTCGAGTGATGTTCGTCACTCGCAAGAATAGGTTCCTAGATAGGAATCATAAGATATCCTTAAATGGATTGCTCATGTGGTAAGAGCATGGGATTGGGCTCCGGTCCAGTGGGCATGTGGGCTAAGCTTTTGAACGTACTAAGCACATGTCGGTTATGGGGCCGGTAAGCCTAGTACCTTAATGAGGCGGCGCGGGATCCTACCGTTACTACTCTTGAGAAATCTCCTTACCGGCTAGCTACGGGAAGGGTGGTATATGGTGACTCCGGTATCTCGCGGGGTATGCGGATAGCTCGCACCGTGGACCGTAAGATTCGATCCCAACCCGAAGATTTATGGGGACGGCCCGGGACGGTTGTCCTCGCGGGGACGACCTACCGTGTGTTTGGGTTTACCTTGCAAGGTTTAAATCAATCGATTGTCGGCCTCTCACCGTTATCCGAGATCGCTTAATCAATCGGCCATGATATCCCATAATGATGGAACTCGGGAAATATGGTTGGATGAATTAATTGCTTGTCCAATTCCTGATTGAATTAGTTGGCACATTTAGAAATGGTAATCAACTAGAACTTGTGCTAAAATTTTGAAAGTAAGGATCCACTCTTAGTAGCTTTCCAGCAAAAGAAACTCCACCGGCCAAAAGCCTATCATGTCTAGAGGTTGGTGATGTAGTCATCACCCGACGATTAAGTTTTGCTGAGTATTAGTATACTCAGCCTTGCTTTAAAACTGTTGTTGCAGGTGTGATTGACCGGATGGGTGACGACAAGTAAGGACATCGCGGATGGCCTCCTGTGATGTTCACCGTTGCGCTAGTTTAAATTATTTCCGCTGTATTTTCGAACTCTGAACCTTTACTCCATGTCATGAACAATGGTTTGTAATAAAATGTTTAATTCATGTTGTACCCTGGACTCGCCTTCGCGTGAGTTTTAATGCATGTGTCGATCCTCTGTTCGATGTCCAAGTGATTTACCGGGCATTAACCCGGCAACCAACGACAGGATGATACTTTATTATGGCTTAATGACCAAAGTGGATCGGTCTTAGGCGATAGTACGGTATTTTCCTGGGCGGGTTGTCACAGCTGGTATCAGAGTACACTCGCACCCGCCTGATTCTCACTTTTGTCGTATGTCCAGATGGACAACGCTGGCTCTACGTCCGCTGATTTGGAATCATGGACTCTCGTGAACTACCTCGAGGAGGGTGGTTTTCCTGCACTTTTGTGGGACACCCTAAGGGACTTTGGGTACACCACTTACCCAGAGTACTCGACACGTGAGGTCATGACCACAGGCCAACTCCTTCGTTGTGAAGTGAAGGTGAAGATTTCAACATGCCCGACCAATCCCCGCATGGGATGAGTGGGAGTGTACGGCACACGGAAGAAACTTGTCCGACACGGTGCGGAAGGTCGCTCTCGAAGCACTCACAACTTTCTGTGGAAAGCACCCTGCCGAGATAGCCAACTCTGCAGCTAAAGTCATTCCGGTACCCGAGCGACACATTGCACCGGGTGGTGAACGAGAAACTACCCTTCCAGCCCAGAGCAACTCTCGCTATAGCCCTGACCTTGTCACCTCAGTCCGCTTCTCAGAAGCCATGTACGACACCTACCAACGGATGGTGGGAGAAAGCGTATTCTATAGACATCAGATCTATAGATACAAAGTTAAGGAGGTGGAGTATTCAGCTCAAGCGTTGAAGGAAGCCCGAGCAATGATCGCTACTCTCAAGAAGGAAAGACGCAAGGACAAGGCAAGGATACAAGAGTTAACGGAGATCATTCATGAGCAGAATTTCTTGTTGCAGCATAACGATCAATATATGCTTGAACTAGAAAATCAACTGGAAGCTCTAGCCGTTCCACCCCCAGAACATGTCATTCCTGAACCAGCGCAAGAAGAAGAGGTTGAAGATATCCAGGGTGAATCCGGAATTGAGTCTGGACCCAAGTCACCGTAGTCCTTCAGCATGGAAGATCCCACCCCCGGAAGTTGGTCCATTGGGAATAAAGTTCTGAGTCGTAGGAGTGTAGTAGTTGTAAGGAACCCTCGTGCGCAATAATCACGTTGGGTTACCTATCGCTGTCGGTTGAACTAGGAACCTTGTCATTACAGCTAGTCTGCCTTGTATTCCAAATGTTGTTTGGCAATCCTGAAAACCCTCATCGATGTACTGCCTTGATTAAACATCTCTTCCAGTAATGATCTTTGTAAGACACTATTTATGCTAGTTGTGATGAATCAAGTTACGTGCTTCACGAATTTCGTGTCAATCAAAGATCTAATCAGTTCCTCAGTCCTGAACTTAGTCTTTTCGGTCTTGCTCAAGCCGTGTGATTTAAATTAAAATGTGTCTTTTGAGCATGCACTGCATATGCATTTAGGAAACATGGTTATACTAACATGCATCCACATGAAACTCCGTACCCCTACACTACCTCTCTTGTTTGATGACAATGTTATTCCATAACCAAAGGTGCCGCGACGGAACCTAGGGTATCGTGTGTGCTGCAGCCACACGACTGCCACTAGGAGCGCGCTAGGTATCTTGGTTGTGAGATAGCAACTCGTCACACAGATCTCCTCTCTACTTTGATTGCCCTTGCAACCACTAACACATGTGGGTAATGGAGTCATTCCAACGTGCATCATAAGCATCATACCGCATAAGCATATGCATTGCATCAACTTGAAAAGTATTGCACTTTCAAAACGATGAGTTGTCAAAACAGAAAATTCGTGAAATAAGTAAAGGTGTGAGCAAGATTTTTCTTTTAAGTTCCCACCTGAAGTCATCTTTCGTACAAGAGATTATGGAACTCTGTCATTAGCCTTCCTTCTTTGTAATGGTCTATTGGAAATCTCCGACAAATTGGTCCCTTACCGTGAATCTCGACGATCTTGTAGCATCAATTCCTTTCCTGCTAGCCAAGTGGAAACAGTAGAAGTAGAAACTTTTCTCTTGAGCAATCAAGGTTCTCGAATAGTCAACATGGAGAAGTCATCCATCGTGTATTCGTTCTTGGCCCGTGCTCATAACCCTCAAGTCCTCAGAATTGAGCAAGGAAGTACGCCCGGGATCGATCGAAGCAATTTGCTACGCTTCTCTTTGTTGCTGTCGCAAAGTTAAGCGTAGTACACTGAGTTTTTCTCGTTTCGCTCCCCATCACGGTCGATTATTTAGACCGTTGAGCCCCATCGTCATCAGTGTCACGACCGTACGTCGCCATGACGTCGCTCTACCCTCGATTTCCGCAACCGTATTCACGACGCTGAGGTCACGTGAGTTGACCTTGTTGAGCCCCGTGTTGTCTACACCCGATACCCGACTGGGTCAACTGACCGTTGCTACCCGCAGCGAGTATAAAATGGAACCTTTTACCCGGAACCGCCGATACGAAAGCTCCATTTCCATCAAGCTCGGCATTATCACTGTTGTTGTTCTTCTTCTAGCTAGCCTGGCTACTTGTCACTAGAGCACCTCTCCCAACTACTTCAATCTTCCCGAGCAAACTGTTCTCCGTCTTCATTTCCGACGTCAAGAAGAAGCTCGGAGTAGACCGAAAGCAGGAATCAATCCAAGCTGCCACCCATGACTCCGTCTTTGGAAGAGCTCGAATCGTTTCGCTGGACATTGTTAGGGATGTACCTCTGTATCGTAGGAGGATTATGTCTGCTATTAGCTGTGCATATGCACATTCATCGTCCGCTTCCTCATGAACGGCGATGAGGTAGTAAGAGGACGTACCTTGTACCTTTTGTTCCAGTTGCATTCCCGATCATGAGATGTGTGTAGACAAGGCTTTACCAATTTGATATTGTGACTCTTGGATGTTCGGTTGGCATTGCTTATCGTGAACGAGTTCCGTAAGAGTACGTTCGAGTATAAGTTCTGAGTGAGGGTACGAACATGTACCAATTAGGAACTTAAGATTTTCAGATGTTCCGACCAGTATGGAATAACCCCTATGGTTTTGATGCATCAGGTAGTGGTGATCTTACGCTACCGCCGCCACCCATGATGTTGACCGAAGCTTTCGTAGCAGCACATACCGAGGTGTTGTGCCAACTCCTGCAAACGCAGCAACGGATGGCTCAGCAACTACCGCAGATGCCACCGTTACAACAGAAGGTTCAACCTTCCAAGCCCTATTCACCAGAAGTACCCACCCAGAGGGACATAAACGCCATTGTCGGCACAACTCAACTGTTAGAAGGGTAGAATTCTGTGCTGAGCCAGATAGTGTACGATGTTATCCAAGGACGTTATGGGAAACCATATCAGAATAATTTGGCAGACAGTCTCTCTCAGTCCTTATCTGCTTCTATGGTCGAACAAGCCCGTTTGTTCAATCTGTTGGAGGAATATGTTAGTCAAGACCAACCCCAAGCCTCCGACTCCATATTACCACCTTCGCGACTACCGATGGACCTTAGGGCAGAAGAGAGGGCAAATAAAGGCAGTAAACGAGAACTTTCTGAGATAGATGTAAGTGAGTGGGAAATTACCTGTACGGAGACTTATCCGCATGAAGGCGAACGAAGTTGTAACCCTAACAAGACCACTCAACTCCCTGCCAATGAAACACCTTCGCGAACCTCGAAGAGGGCAAAGAAAAAAGAGAGAAAGAGGCTCCGCCTTATCCAGGAAGCCCAGCAACCGATCTCCAAACCCAAAGATCTTCCTCCTCGTTTGTGCTACAATTGTAGGCAGCCCGGGCATTTTGCCAATGAGTGCCCGAACCCCAGACAGCAGAACCCCCAGCAGCGGAAGCAGAACCCCGGATCTGCTATCAACAACAACAAGCCAAGCCCTCAAGTGGAGCAAAGCCAACTGAATTTCTTAGGTAACACCTTAACCCAGAACCATTCCCCACCTTCCCTTGTAATTTCGAATCTCGGGACGAGATTCTTCTTAAGGGGGGTAGGCTGTGACGCCCCAGGTTTTTAATTACCGTCATTAACGCTAATGACCGGATCAGCCGGGTCAAACCAGTCAAACCTCGGTCAAACCTAGGTCAACCTGGGTCATCACCCGAAAACCTCGCCAACGAACCCTAATGGACCCCTTGACCAAGCCTACACACACCCGTAGTGGACCCTTGGTCAAAGACACGGTCAAACCCCGCTTAACCGTTGACGTCAGCGAATGTCGTCCGGAACTTTTGCCGCGTTCTCCAAAATTCACCTAAACACTTCAAAATCTACCTTTATGAAAGTTGTCCATCTTGTTGAGGGACACAACTTTCGTGTAGATTGGCATTTCAAATTTTGAGTGGAAATTAGCGAAAAACTTGACCGATTGTCAGTACCTCCTGTTTTCCAGAACAGACTGACATTCAATATTGGCACGACGTTCCAGCAAAATCCGTTGAGAAAAACACTATATGGCCTTTTTGAAAGTTGTAGAGGGTAGTTAGATCTACAACTTTCCTATTCATTGCCTTGTGCACTTTTATTCAATTTTTTGGAGAAAACTTATTTTGAACAGGGGCACTCTGCAGTTCCAGCCGGCCGACGCCGCGCCGTGCGCGACGTCGCGCGCGCGTGCGCGCGCGGGCGCCGCGCGCGCCGCGCCGCCCCGCGCCCCTCCCTCCGCCGTACCTCAATCCACGCGCCGCCCCCGCGTCTTCCCAACGCACCGCGCCGTCCCGAGGTACACGCACGCCGAGGAGGCACCCCCCCCGCCGCACCCTAGGACGCCGCGCCGCCGTACGAGCCTCGGTTCGCCCCGCGGTCACCGCGCCGTCGCGCCGGTCCGCGCGTTCCCAAGGTGCCCCGAGCATCCGACGGCCCCGCCGGTCCTAGGCACGTGCCTCCGCGTGGCATATATAGGCCGCCATCTCCCCGTGCGCGCGTCCCCGCCCCGCACCGAGCCGCCGCCGCGCGCGAGCCACGCCGCCGCGGTGAACTTCCCCCGTTCCGGCCGCCCCTTGTAATTCCGGCACCTCCTCCACGTTCCTCCGCCCTAACCGTAGCTCACCGGTCAATCTACCCGAGCCGAGCGCGCCCGGCACGCCGGGAACGGCAGCCGCGGCGGCCGCTCCCCCTCGACCGCCGCCGAGCACCTCACCGCCGGCCACCTCCACCCCGTCCAAGCACCCAAACTAGCCCCTAGACTCCCTAGGACCCTCCTCCGCCCCTTCCCCGGCCAAAAACCGCGCCGGCCTCGCCGGATTCCGGCAGCCCGCGCCGGCCGGCCGCCCCAAGGGCAACATTGCAAAAGCTAAAACCTTTCCAGGGTCTTTATTGCAAAAAGGTAACTCCAATAGTTAAACAGATTTGCTGATTCTTGTAAATTGCGTAGAAACTCATAGAAGAATCAGAAAAATGTGAAACTAATTTTGTTGGATTCACGGTGAATTATTCTACAACTTTTGGTATTCTGGCCTGAGCTAATTCCTTTTAGTTTTTGCATGAAAAATACAAATGTGAAAACCCTAGATCTGCAATATCTCAAAAACCATAGAACCTCTGTAGCTAATTTTTGGATATGTTGTGTGTTAGGTCATGACTAGCTCTTATGCCAAAAATTGCACAAAGTTATGATGTAAATATTTTTTGAAAAATGTTTTTCTATTTCTTGGAGAACTGCATAAATGATTTTTCTTGTTAAAATTATTCATGTTCTTGGACCCAACCATTGCACACTGTCTCGTTATACCAAAATGCACATCTTGTGAATTAATCATGAATTTTGGATTAACATAAATAATTACTCTTGATTTATAATTGTTTTCCTTTGTAAATTAATAAACCAAGTTCAGTAGAGATTCCATGCAAGCATGCTGATTCTTTAGGCTTGTTTAGGATCAGAGAGCTTGCACAAGAAAGTTTGGGTCATTTTGATGCTTAATTATTTTATATGCATTTAAATCGGATCACTAGCTAACCTTTGTTATTTTCAATAATATTTAATTTCCTCGCATCCAACACTTACATGTGGGTCCAATGGACCAGTATAGGTGCTAGCAGGCTTAAGAAACACTCCTTTAATTTCTAGTAATTTAATTGCTTAATAAAAAGCTTAAAAGCCTTTTTAATATGAAAGAGAAATTAAATAAAGAAAAGCCCTTAATTAATTCTTTTTTAAAGTATTATCTAATTTAATTAAAAGATAATTAATTCTCATTGCTGATAAGGAATTAATTCATGGTTAAAAATATTATTTATATCCTTGCTTGTGAAAGGAAAAGAATTAAAGCTTTCACATGAAATGACAAGTACAAGAAACCTTTACTCGATTGTGCAATAAAAGAATAACCCATGTACAACCAATAACCTTTCTAAAAGAGAAATCACCGAACCATCCACGTTAACTTGAGTGTGATTGCAAACCATGTTAAAAGGGTTAAATGTACCTACCCACTACTGTTGGTGAATTTAAATTAAATTATTTACATATATATGTACACAATCACCATCAAAAAGAATAATTAATAAAGAGTTGCATATTGTTCCTTTATGGAAGAGTATGCTGAATGTATTCTTATCTAGGTGAATGTGCCCAACAAATACACCCTTGATTGTCAATAGGTTTGTAATGGATTAAAGTAAAAACCGTTGAATAAATCTCGCATTTGCATCTTCGTGTAGATCTTTCCGCCAGTATACGTACGCTCGTGCCGGAAGGAGGAGACGAAGGTGCCGACAAAGAGCTGCCGTGCGTGAACGTAGCTCAAGACTCGGACCCAAGTCCGGAAGGGCCCAAGGCCAACCTTGCCGCCGAAGGCAAGCCCCGATCATTAACCCCGTCTTTTAAAATTATGCAATTATGGTTGCTTGTGATTGTGCATTTACGTTTCGGGAATTGATTTGAAACCCTAGATGCATGATCCCTAGGTACCTATGCTATATCACTAGTATGCTAGGTCGATAGCCGCTATGCTATAGGACCGATAGAAGTCGAGTGATGTTCGTCACTCGCAAGAATAGGTTCCTAGATAGGAATCATAAGATATCCTTAAATGGATTGCTCATGTGGTAAGAGCATGGGATTGGGCTCTGTCACATCCCGAAATTTCCAATTTAAGGATGTGAATAGAGAGAATAATTAAATAACGATTTTCTCATAATTTTAAAATTTTTCCAACATTTATTTTCTTTACAGGGAATATAGTATAGGAAAAATCCTTTGTTTGATTTTCTAAATTAAATAAAAAGTTCTGTGTGTTGCATTCATGCCGATGCATCTAGTGGTTCTTAAGAGCAAAAGGTTTCAAAAATGCGTCTAGGAGCCGTCCAAACTCTCCCGAGAATTTTCCGGATTTTCTGGAATTTATTCTCATTTTCTCTGAGCATTTTCTATTTAATAGAAGGCTCTAAAATATTTTTCATGAGCACCAAATGCTTTATTTGGGTTGTTCGTGTCTTAATCTATCTCTAGGAATTTTCCTGGAATTTTTGTGATTTTCTGAGTATTTTTCGTGCTTTAGAATAATTTACAGAATTTTTCTGAATTATTTTTCGCACTGGAAATAGGTTCGAAAAAAAAAAAGAAAACCTATCCTAACGGGCCGAGCCCGGAGGCCCGACCCGGTCCACCCGGCCCACCCGCGCCGGCCCGCCCGGCCGGGCCGGCGGGGCCCATCCGCCCGGCGCCCATGGCCGCCGCCGCCGGGCAAGGCGCCACCCGCGCCCGCGCCCCCATAAAAGGGGAGGCCGCCCCCGCGCGCCGCCGGCCGCGCCGCCGCCTCCTCGCCGCCCCCCCCGCGCCGCCGCCCCGCCCGCGCGCCGCCGCCACGCGCGAGCCCGAGCCGCGAACGGCGGGAGCCGCCGGCGCTGACCCCGCAAAATCCGCCTCTCGCCGTCGTCCTCCGCCCGAGGTGAGCACACCATCGCGATCCTCTCGATCTCCTCTCTCCGTTTTGCATCTTCCCCAAACCCCTAGCTGCCGGAAGCCCGCGGATTGGATGCGCCGGGAGTTAAACTCCCGTGCGTGGAGTTCTCGTTCGTTCCGGACCGAAGGTTGAAGAAGATAAGGTCACTTGCACTTAGGCCCCTAGACTTTCCATGTAATCTTTAGATCTATTTTGTGTATTGCAACCTTTGCTCATAACCCCCTCCAAAGATCCCACTTTCACACATAAAGCCCACCCATGCTCTTTTATAGATCTAACCCTGCAGTCTATTCTTTTTGCGAGCACTATTTAATGTGTCTTGCGATTCTTTTCAGCTACTCCCTGAGATCTACGGTTAATCACGACTAGATCCTTTCAATCTTGTTTTTCTCATATCTTTTTCGTTTTAGCTCCGATTTCATCCGTTCAAGTTGCATTAGGTTCATAATAATGTAAAGCACGCATTAGTGGAGTGTTTTCACCATGTTTTGTTTTCTGAAAATAAAATTAATATTAATTTTGATTAATGCCTAGTTATACATGTCTTTTATAAATAAAAGCAATATAGATCTATATATCGTTTTTCATAATTAAATTTAATTTGATTAATGATTACTTTACATGCTTTTATGAATAAAATCTAATTAGATCTTTACTCGGTTTCCATAAGTCAAATATTAATTTGCTTAATGATTAATTAACTTTTATAATTAAAAGTTGATTAGGCGTTTACTCCGCTTTATAAATAAATGTTAATCTTGGTTAATACTAATTTAATAATGTTTTTAATAATAATATGATCTACTCGAATTACAAAGTTTCGTTTAGATTGTTCATATAGTTTAGTTTTTCTAAAATTAAATGTTTAATCGGTTAAATTCATATATGAATCTTTATTAATAAAACTTGACTAGTTCTTTACACCGGTTTCGTAAATAAAGTTTAATATTGCATTAATGTCAACATAGGGTATTTTATTTCTAAAATATCCTTTACATTTGTTTTGTTAATTAAAATGAACCTAGCTCATAGCCTTGTTCTCGCCTATGTGCAAAACATTCGTTAGACGTTTTTTTCTTAGCTCAATCTAAGTGTGATCTTTCCGGTCCTTGCTCAATCTTTCATAACCATCTCTTTAAAGCTAACCAAGCCGTTCCAAGCACACTTTGTGTTCTTTAGTGATCCATCTAATCGAGCTTATCCTTTAGTGCGTTCTTTTAAAGCTTTCTTTTGATTGGTGCTTTGTTCTTAGTATGTCTGTTTGATTGCTTTGTGTATGTTTGCGCCCGATGATTGATGCGCGTAGAGTGAACGCCGTTCGAGAAGTTTGGAAGAGCTTGAAGTTGAAGATTCTGAGCAACGACATTACTTTGGGTTAAAGGCAAGTGTGTCCTTGATCTTTTGTCCTAAGAACTATATTTAAACACTCATTGCATATGCTTGCATTAATATGATGGGACCCATGTTTAAGGTTTGACTAGTGTTATTTATCCTGTGCCTTGATCAAACGGGTTTATCTTTATGTTGGGTAGTTATGCTTAGTTGCTATACCTGGGTTGTGGTGGTTTTAATGAACATTAATGATGAAATGTGTTATACCTTTATGTTCTATCTTTGGATGCTTAATACAAGACCATATGTTTAATCGGAACATGGAGCGACCACCCGGGACAACCGTACAACCACAAGGACTATATGGCTCGGTCTTGGGCGATTAATTAGGGAAGTCTTTGTGTGGTTATTACTCGCATAGTAGGTTGGGGACGGAGGAAGGCTTTTATGGCTACTTCTATTCGGAGTGGTCTTGGAACGGAAGTACTCTATGGCCGACCGTCCGTAATAGAAGTGTGGTACGAAAGATAGCCTCTATGACATACTACTATGGACTAATACGCACGGGAGGACTCTTTGTAAAGGCCTCGTAGCGTCCCTATGCGGCCACACCTCGGTAGTGTGGTATTGTGCCTACTTTTGCACAGCGTGGTTGGGTGCAAAACTCTTCGGAGTTTTTACGCGACTTGTGGGTAAAGATGTACAACCTCTGCAGAGTGTAAAACTAATCGATTAGCCGTGCTCACGGTCAAGAGCGGCCTGGACCCTCACATGATAATTGAACTTGAAGATGGACTTAAATCTCTCTCTCTCTGGTTATGCTTGCCATGTGCTTATGGCGTATTCCTTACCTTATGCTTAATGTGGGTTGGTATAAACTTATACTTTATTAGTAATTAGGTGCTAATAAAACTTGACCAACTAAAATTGCTTAAATGCTTATAGCCCAGTCCACTATAAAGCCTTTGCATTCATATCTTTTTCCACACTTGCCGAGTACGACAAGTGCTCACCCTTGCTATAAACAATGTTGCTTCGAAGGAGGAAGCTACATGAAGATGACGTGAAGATGTTGTGGAGTGCTAGGCGTATGCAACCCCCGATCGATTGCTCGTGATGTTTGGAGCCTTCGTTTCCCGAGATTCGAGCGTAAATCTCGATAATCTTCATTTTTCTTTCGTGATACTTGTTTCGTATTCACTTGTATGTCACTATATGCATGAAACTTGATCCCGGCATGCATATAGGTATGCACTTGGTTTTCTTCGGAAAGTCGGGTGTGACAGGCTCCGGTCCGGTGGGCATGTGGGCTAAGCTTTTGAACGTACTAAGCACATGCGGTTATGGGGGCGAGGTAAGCCTAGTACCTTAATGAGGCGGCGCGGGATCCTACCGTTACTACTCTTGAGAAATCTCCTTACCGGCTAGCTACGGGAAGGGTGGTGTATGGTGACTCCGGGTATCTCGCGGGGTATGCGGATAGCTCGCACCGGGGACCGTAAGATTCGATCCCAACCCGAGGATTTATGGGGACGGCCCGGGACAGTTGTCCTCGCGGGGACAACCTACCGTGTGTTTGGGTTTACCTTGCAAGGTTTAAATCAATCGATTGTCGGCCTCTCACCGTTATCCGAGACTGCTTAATCAACTGGCCATGATATCCCATAATGATGGAACTCGAGAAATATGGTTGGATGAATTAATTGCTTGTCCAATTCCTGATTGAATTAGTTGGCACATTTAGAAATGGTAATCAACTAGAACTTGTGCTAAAATTTTGAAAGTAAGGATCCACTCTTAGTAGCTTTCCAGCAAAAGAAACTCCACCGGCCAAAAGCCTATCATGTCTAGAGGTTGGTGATGTAGTCATCACCCGACGATTAAGTCTTGCTGAGTATTAGTATACTCAGCCTTTGCTTTAAAACCGTTGTTGCGGGTGTGATTGACCGGATGGGTGACGACAAGTAAGGACATCGCGGATGGCCTCCTGTGATGTTCACCGTTGCGCTAGTTTAAATTATTTCCGCTGTATTTTCGAACTCTGAACCTTTACTCCATGTCATGAACAATGGTTTGTAATAAAATGTTTAATTCATGTTGTACTCTGGACTCGCCTTCGCGTGAGTTTTAATGCATGTGTCGATCCTCTGTTCGATGTCCAAGTGATTTACCGGGCATTAACCCGGCAACCAACGACAGGATGATACTTTATTATGGCTTAATGACCAAAGTGGATCGGTCTTAGGCGATAGTACGGTATTTTCCTGGGCGGGTTGTCACAATAAGGGAGAAGGGGGCCATGACCACCTTATAAGGGAGAGTATCCCTCTCCCACCAGTCTGGGCTTTTGGGAGGTAATGGGCCTCTTTCCTTATAAGTGAGCCGTGATGCACATGAACATCCGAACCCATGGTAGAGAGTTGTGCTGAATTGAGTGGATGCTAACACAGGCCTGGGCGAAGCAAGATGGAGCGGTGTTAGAGCAGGATGGGCGGTGGGGATGGAGCGACGTGGGTGGAGCAAGGTCATCGTCGGGCTCAACCCCTCCTCCATCGGCGACAACATCCCGGAGCTCGTCGTCCTCGAGCTAGGCCCCTCCTCAATCGGCGGCGGAGCTCCTTCCCGCGCTCCGCCTCCTCTCGCTCCTCCGCCCTCCCCCGGGGCCGGCGTTTGTCCGATGCCAGCCGACCGGCCACCACCTCCGCCTACAGGTCTACCAGCGCCGACAAAGATAGATGGGCAAGATTCAAGAGGTTGGAGGTTGAAGATAACTTGTGGGTCCCACATGTAAGTGACATGAGTGAGAGGATGAGGAGGAAGAGGACAAAGGGCATTAGAGACACTTTATTGTGTTTGCTGACTCAGATCCGAGCTGCACGATCGCGCTTGCGTGCCACATGAGCAGAACTGGTAAAAATGTGTATCGATGTTTTTGGTATTTTTGCTCATTGTTCTTGAGCTTCTGATGTATTGTTGTCTTTTGTGTGCAGCAAAACCAGTATTGCTCTAACATGTAGTACTACCGTTTCTTGCTCAATTGGATGACACGTCTGTGATCTTTTTCAGATCGAGCGTTGGAGCGAGCAACGTGAAAACAGCAGATTCCCTGGACCCTTGTAGTGCCGCTCTTGTTGTTCTGATGGCCGGCACCCTACCTTCGTCGATAAGAGCATCTCCAGCAATGGCCCCTAAATCAAGCCCCTACTTCCCTGAGTAGGGGCTCCCCTTACTTTGTGGGGCTCTGATTTTTACTCACAACTAGAGCATCAGCCCCTACTTGCAGACCTATTTACATAATGACAAACGGGTCGTTCTGTCAGTGTCTATAATTCCCCATCCCCAACCCTATCCCCTCCGTGACCATCCGATAGCCGGTAGCCCGGCACTGCTGCGCGCCGCCTGTTCTCCCCCCGGTCGTGCTCTCTGGCGTAGATCCGCCTATGCTGGAGCTCCGGGCAGCCGGCCTGCACGACGGTGCGGCTCGCACGACCGTCCTGCACGGCGGCGGCGGCCAGCGCCGAGAGGGAGCCGCACGATCGATGCGCCGCGCGTCGCGGCGCGCGACAAGGGGTGGTCGTGGCCCTCATGGCCGGCTTGCGCGGCGGCGCAACAAGAGGGCAGCGCGCGCACGGGCGGTGGGCGGCGGGGGAACTCGAGTTCATGGTGGCGTCCGGCGTCCGGCCGACGGGAGACCTCGAGATCCAGGCGGAGGAGCTTCGGGGCGGTGACCGGCCGGGCGCAGAGGCGGTGCGTGGCCTCTGTGGCCGCGCGAATCGACCTTGACGGCTGTGGTGGCACCCGTGGCCGTGCGAATCGACCTCGGCGGCCGGCGAATCGACCTCCGCTCCAGGCACGGCGGCACAACGCAACCACACGAGGCTCCACTGCTCCTCTCCCTCCCAACTCTAGGCGTGGCGGCGCAGGGAGGGGACTACACAAGGCGGCGGAGGATGGCTTGCTACAGGCGGGGGGGTGGCCAAAGTGCGTGCGCGGGCGAAGAAACGACCGAAACGAAGGAATAGGGGCTTCTCTCTCCCCCCTAGGAAAAGGGGCCGGAAGGGGGAGTAGGGGGCTGTGAATAGTGATGGGGGTGGAATTGGAGCTATGTTGGAGTCTTTTTTTTTTTTACCCTCAGCCCCTACTCAAGTAGGGGCCTGGAGTTGCTCTAACAGCGAGTGATGTGCAATGAATCGCTTCTGAATTTCTTCCTGCCGATGGTTCACTGGATTGTTAGAGGATTCAGGGTCCTCGACCACTTTGATACCAACAAAGCACGGTTGCGGATTATCTTGTTCACTCGCTGGTTGCAGTGGGACAGTGATAAATGGTAAGCCCTCACGTCAGGGAGGGAGAAGAGAGCATCATCAGATCTCACTAGTACACTAGTCACCACTTTGGGGCCCCAGTGCCGGAAGCGCTGGATGGACCGCCAGGCCGCGGCGAGGCGGCGCCCGGTACTGCCAGCTGCAGGCGCCAGGTCTCGCCGTCTCGGCATGAGCGCCTGGAACGAGGGGCCGGGCCATCGGGGCTCGGGGGATGAACGGGCGACACCGCGACAGCAGCATGCTCTCGGGACGAGGCGCCGCGCCTGTGCTGCCTGCTGCCCTGTTGTGGACTTGTGGTGGTCGCCTACGATTTTGCCAGCACGCTTTCTTGCTGCCCACTCACCCCTCTCCCAGACCCAGAGACCCCGCCCGCCCATTGGCTAGCCGCCGGCACAGCTCTTGACCTCTCGGCTCTCGTACATGCCTCGGCCCGACCCCGACGGCCCCGCCGGCCGCGAGCGCGGAGCCTCGGTGGGCGGACGGTCGCCGTCGCAGGTTCACGGGCGTGCGTCACAGCGATCCGGGACCGACCACGTGAGTCGTGACTGGCGCGTCGGAGTTTCAGTTGCTGGTGACGGCGACCTGACCGGGTGGCTGGTGCCGAGCTGCACTGACGTTGCTTTTGCCTTTTCCCCCCACTGGTGACTGGTGGACTCTGGATCAGTCGTAATGACGAATTTACCCCGCATCCCTCCAGTAGGCAGCTGGGTATGCATGAGAATGATCGTGTATGAATTGTGATCGTGTGAAGAAGGCACCAACGGCAACTTCGCTTACAAATGGGTTAGAGAAAAATGCCTTTCTGCACGATTTAACCGGTGATGCTAGTTTTCATCCTATACTTAATATCGTGATCGAATACTGGTATATGCCATTAATTAAGATATACTCCATGGCTACAGTGAGATCCCACTCCATCCAGTTTTCATCCTAGTACAGTATTTTTTTTATCGGAATAAAGTTTCAATATCGAGTGGGTAATGAGATCACAAAACTAGCACTAAGATAATTCCACATAATATTTTTTTATGTTATCAGACATGGTATTTGAAAATAATGGGAACAAAAGTTTTGAATCTTATCTTTGGTTAAAGTGGCTAAATGGTTGAGGACTTTCTTATTATTGAAAGTACTTTAAGAACAATATATTTTTATTAATATTATTTGAACAGGACAAATATTCAAATGCCATATTAAAAAAAACAATGACGTCATATGCTTGAGAACAACGGCCAATGTTCATTGTTGTGGGACCCGTCCACCAAAGTTCGAGTTCTATCTCGAGTACTCCCTCCGTCCTGAAATATAAGTTATTAAAGGGTTCAAAATTTGTTCCCAAATATAAGGCATCCTAAGAGTTATGTAAGTACTCAATCAACTCAATTATAGACTTGCCAAATATTGCACTTGTTAACTCCAAAACTTACCTTTAATTATCATTAGCTAAGGGTATATGTGACATTTCCCCACCTCTTTAATCTGTCCTAAAAATCTTAAAATGTCTTATATTTCAGGCCAGAGGGAGTAGGTGTTTACACGTCCAATCTTTACGGATACCATGTGTTTGTAATAAAAAAGACAAAAAGGGACAAGTGTAGAACCTTCCAACACAGCTACTAATGCAAAATAATCTCCATGATTATGGCGGCCCCCTGGCTTTGAGTCGCAGATCGATCGGACCCTGCTCGTCTCCCACCTTCGACTCGCAACCCGCCGTTCGTTTCCCCGTGCCGCCGTTCCCCTCTCCAAAACCTCCTCCAAACCCTCGAAACCACCGCCAGCCACTCACTGCCCTCCCCATCGCCGCCGCAGCCATGCGCGGATCTCAGGACCGCCGTCCCTTCCGCCCGCCGGACTGGGCCCCGCCGCCTCCCCACCACCACCACCACCACCGCGACTACCGCGACCGCCACTACCACAACGAACCTCAGTGCCAGCCCCACCACCAACGGTACCGCCCCGCTCAGCCGTCCCCTCCCACGCCGCAGCTCGCAGTGTCCCTCCTCCGCGCGGGCCCAGATTACTCCGCGCCGACCGCCACTGAGGTGGAGGCCCTCGTCGCGGGCCTCCCGTCCCCGCCCCCGGCCAGCCTCTCCGTCAACTCCTCGGGCTGCCTCGCCGCGCGCCTCGTCTTCCGCTCCCTCGCTGACGCCGCGGCCGCCGCGCGCGATCTCTGGGCGCTCCGCCTCGAGGGGCACCACCTCCTCACCCTGGAACTCCAGGACCCCGCCCTCGCAGCCCACGCATCCCCGCTAATCGCCTCACGCTTCGCCGCCCACGCCTCACGCCTCCTCGATTCGGGCCTCCTTGCCCTCTCGGCCGCCCGCTCTGCTGAACTCGCGGCCTCCATCCAGGTCGTGAAGGGCCGCCTGGGCTCGCGGAATCGTTTCCGCGACTTCCAGCAGCTCAATCTCGAGAAGAAGACACTCGAGGCTGAGAAGGAATTGGTGGACGCCAAAATTGCTGAGTATCAGGCGGCAATGAGGTCGATACGGCGGGCAATGCTTCGAGTGGCAGAGGAGGGTGTGGTGGTGGAGGAGGAGGAGGAGGCGGTGGACGTGTTCGGGGCTCTGCAATTTGGGGAGGTGGACTTTGCGAGGGTGCACAAGATAGTGTTGCGTGAGTGCCGGAGGCTCAAGGAGGGTCTGCCCATCTATGCATACCGCAGGATGATTCTTAATCACATTTTCACTAACCAGGTAACAATGGATGATTGGAATTCACTACATGATTTTGTTTCAAGGGAATTGCGATGCAGTGTGAATTATCTGAAGGCATTTGGTTGATGTTCTTAGAACTCTGGAGAAGTGTTGCTTTTGGGGTTTGGCTGTGGTGCATTCTCGGAATATAATGATGCACCACCCAGAAATTTGACTTAGTTTGAATGAGTCGTTCAGCATCCTAAATAAATAAACTTAGTCCTCAGTTTTGCATTTCAATACATACTGATAGAACAATTTTATTTGCGCTTTCTGACATAAGAGCCTCAACTTTGGATGAAACACCAATTGTAGATACATTTAAATATATTAAAAAACTTGAGACCTTATTTTAAGCGCTTTTTGCCTCAAATGCTAACGGCAAGCACCTGTCTTTTCTTTACCGAACCGTTCTTTTCCCCATCACACCCTGCTTCTTCATTGATTACCTGAGATGGAAATCTTGAGGTGATTAATAAGTAAATTGTACTGAGTGTTGTTTAGAGACCAAAGCAGCACAAACTCTCAATCTGCTGCTGTGTTGATGTTCTGGCCTTTCCATAACCCCACAAACTCATATGTTTGTTCAGAACCAATCACGCTCAAAGAACAGAGGAAAGCTCTTGGGATTAGGTAGGCTTGGGCGGACTAAATCAGGAAAGCTCTTGCTGCGTCCAGACTAGAAAAGTTAATCACGCAAGGTCCAAGTGCCTGATTCCACATATCACACAATAACTGCTTGAAGCATTGACTGCCAGGTGGAGTGGTGACTGTGTTCATAAGCGCCTGGAGCGGTCATGCTGCCCTACGCCATGGCAGCCCCTTAAGTGCACTTCATCAAACTTTTGATGTTAAGCTTCTTCCATGTTTGTATGCGAGTATTTATGCTATCTTTGTGTACTTTCTTTCATTGATTTGAATTTGTACGCGTATCATGCCGTCTTGAAGAAATATTCTTTCGATCAAAATTTAACGGCCTCTATTTTCCTTAGGTCATGATCTTAATAGGGGAAACTGGTTCTGGGAAAAGCACACAGTTGGTTCAGTTTCTTGCTGACTCAGGTCTCGCGGCTGGTGGTTCCATCGTATGTACTCAACCTCGTAAGATTGCTGCTATATCTTTAGCACATAGAGTAGATGAAGAAAGTAGTGGCTGTAACGGGGACAAGTCTGTGATGTCATATTCAACCTTCTTAAATTCTCAAGGTTTTGGCTCCAAGATTGTATTCACCACAGACAGTTGTCTTTTGCATCACTGCATGAGTGATAAGGGTCTGAACGGTATTTCATATATTATTGTAGATGAAGCTCATGAAAGAAGTTTGAATACTGATCTTCTGTTAGCTATGATCAAGAAAAAGTTGCTTGATAGGCTGGATCTGCGACTTATTATAATGTCTGCCACTGCTGATGCTGACAGACTTGCTGAGTACTTCTATGGCTGTCGAACATTTCATGTTAAAGGACGAAATTTTCCAGTTGAAATTAAGTATGTCCCAGACATATCAGCAGAAGCTTCCTTGAATGCATTGCCAAGTGTTTCCTCTGTTGCTTGTGCTACTGCTTCCTATGTTACTGATGTTGTAAGAATGGTAAGCTTCATCCACAGGAATGAAGAAGAGGGTGCTATCCTTGCTTTTTTGACATCTCAATTGGAAGTAGAATGGTCCTGTGAATCCTTCAATGATCCAAATGCTGTGGTACTTCCGATGCATGGAAAGCTTTCCCATGTAGAACAAAGTCTTGTCTTCAAAAGCTATCCTGGAAAGAGGAAGATTATCTTCTGCACGAATATAGCTGAAACATCATTGACCATAAAAGAGGTGAAGTATGTCGTTGATTGTGGCTTGGCCAAGGACTACAGATTTATTCCTAGTAGTGGTCTCAATATACTGAAAGTCAATTGGATCTCCCAAAGTTCAGCTAATCAACGTGCTGGCCGAGCTGGTCGAACAGCAGCAGGAAAATGTTACAGGCTTTACTCAGAATCTGACTTTGGTATGATGGAAGTTCATCAAGAACCTGAAATCCGTAAGGTCCACCTTGGCACTGCTGTTCTGAGAATACTTGCTTTGGGTGTTGGGGATGTACAAAAGTTTGAGTTTGTTGACGCTCCAGATCCAGAGGCCATCAATATGGCTGTGAAAAATCTTCAGCAACTAGGTGCCATAGATTATACCTATAATGGATTTGAGCTAACTGATACTGGACGCCACCTGGTGAAATTAGGAATTGAGCCAAGGCTTGGAAAAATCATGCTTGATTGCTTCAGTTATGGCCTGAAGAAAGAAGGTGTAGTCCTCGCTGCTGTTATGGCAAATTCTAGTAGCATATTTTGTAGAGTGGGTACTAATGAGGAGAAATATAAAGCTGACCGTCGCAAAGTTCCGTTCTGTCACCCTGATGGAGACCTTTTCACTTCACTTGCTGTTTATAAGAAGTGGGAGGATGGACTTGAGAACAAGAATGTGTGGTGCTGGCAGAATAGCATCAATGCCAAGACCCTGAGGAGGTGCCAGGAAACTATATCTGAACTCGAAAATTGCCTAAAGCATGAGCTGAACATTATTATTCCAAGTTACTGGCATTGGAATCCTGAGGAGCCTACTTTGCATGATGCTTCACTAAAGAGGATCATTCTATCATCTCTGAGAGGCAATCTTGCTATGTTTTCTGGACATGATAAATTTGGGTATCAGGTGATTTCAGCAGATCAACCCGTGCAGCTTCACCCTTCATGCTCATTATTCATTTATGACAGCAAGCCAGAATGGGTGGTATTTGCAGAAATCTTGTCAGTTCCTAATCAGTATTTGGTATGTGTAACCGCTGTTGATCATGATGCCTTGTATGCAATTCACCCCATGTCTTTTATTAGGCAACTGGAGATGAATAAATTGCAGAGGAAAGTGATTACTGGTATTGGAAATAAATCATTGAGAAGATTTTGTGGAAAATCTGGCCAAAATCTGCACAAAATTGTCTCGCTGCTGAGGGAAGTCTGCAGAGATGACCGCATAACAATTGATATAGACTTCAGTTGCAATGAAGTTTCATTATTTGCTAAACAACATGATATGGAAAAGGTCTTCTGCACTGTTAATGATGCTTTGGAACTTGAAGCTAAGATGCTGAGGAATGAATGTGATGAGATGATACCGAGCTGCTCTATTCTTGCACTATTCGGCTCAGGTGCTGAAATAAAACATTTGGAGCTTGGGAAGAGATATCTAACCGTGGAGATTCTGCATCAAAATGCCTGTGATATAGATGAGAAGGACATGATTTGTTTGGTGGATGCTCATGTCCCTGGTATAGCTAATTTCTATAAATTCGGAAATTTTCAGGCAACCTCAGATCAAATTAAATGGGGGAAGTTTACATTTCTGAAACCAGAAAATGCTGAGGATGCTGTTTCGAAATTGAATGGGATGGAATTTCATGGTTCCTTGCTTAAAGTGGTTCCTGTATGCTCTTCCAAGAATCCAGGGTTACCATTTCCTGCAGTAAAAGCTAAAGTATCTTGGCCACGCAAGCCAAGCAAGGGAGTTGCACTTGTAACATGTGCTAGTGGGGAAGCTGAATTTGTTGTGAAGGACTGCTTTGCACTAGGAGTTGGTGGAAGGTATGTCAATTGTGAGGTTAGCAAGAAGTATGAGAACTGTGTCCACGTCACAGGGGTTCCGTTGCATGTAACAGAGCCAGAATTGTATGATGCTTTTCGTGGTACAACAACCAGGAGAATCCTTGAGGTTCGCCTGCGTAGAGGATCGCCTGCCGTGGGTCCCTCTGTATCGGAATGTGCAGAAGCACTGATGAGGCAGATATCTGTATTCATGCCAAACAAGAATTTTCCTGGACAAAATTTTCGTGTGCAAGTGTTCGATCCAGATGAGAAAGACTCAATGATGAGGGCTAGCATAACCTTTGATGGAAGTCTTCATAGAGAGGCTGCAACGGCACTGGACCATCTTCAAGGAAGTGTTCTTCCTTGTTGTCTTCCTTGGCAGATAATACAGTGCCAACATGTTTTCCATAGTACTGTTTCTTGTCCAAAACGCATTTACAATGTTATCAGCCAGGCAGTTGGTTCTCTGCTTGAGAGCTTCAGACGCCAAAAAGGTACCGCTGTAATCCATCTATTAGAGAATTTGCTTCTATCTCCCTGCTTTTCTGTTGGTTGCAACATACTGTGCCTTTGTCTCATTTCTGCTCTGTCCCTTTTTGTTAAAATGGGAGCTGCCTCTGTTTTTATGTTCTGTTGGTGCAACCATATCCTTCTCTTTCCGCTTTGTTCTATTCTCGTTTGCCTGCCTTCCTGTTCTTCAGTTTAGTCATCCTTTCTTGCATTTCAATTTAAATCCTTTTCTTTCTGTTCCCTTCTCCTTCCCAACACATAGGAAACTACTTTTTATCGTTTGTTGCATAGCTTTTGCTGTCCTTTTTGTTTTCTGGGATGAAATCTAGCCTATTTAGTGGTTCAAGAGATGACCATGTTAGGTTGTATCAAGATATCTTTTTGTGCCTCATGTCTTAACTTGCTAAGAAACCTAGATTTTGGCTTCAGTGTAGATATACTTAGATAATATAGCATTTAGATAGCTTACTTTATTTGAACTAGTAATAAATATTAAAGTGAAGCGAGTTGTCCTGGAAAATAAGTCATAAAAGATAACCTAAAGTCCGCAACTGCCTTGCGCATCGAAGAATGCATGCCATTAGTAAATAGGGATATTCTTGATGCTCCTTATTTGTACCCTGAATCCTATAAGCGTAATGTGGGAGTCATAAGTAGCTCCTAGTCCACCACTGTATTATTTGTTTCTTTGAGACTGCATAGTATTTGAAGATGCTGGTTAGTTTAAAGTCTTAAACAGTTGATATTTCTGTATGCAGGCGTGTCTTACAGTTTGGAGAAGAATGAGAATGGCAGTTCCCGAGTTAAACTCACTGCAAATGCAACAAAGACTATAGCAGATTTGAGAAGATCTCTTGGACTTTTGATGGAAGGCAAAACAATAAATCACCCTGATCTGACGACTAGTGCTGTTCAATTACTCTTCTCGCGTGATGGTTTGGCACATTTGAGATCAGTTGAACAAGAGACTGGTACTTACATTCGCTACGACAGGCAAAGTTTGAACGTTAAAGTCTTTGGAGACACAGATCAGGTGGTTGCAGCTGAGGAAAAATTGGTTCATGCACTTCTAGATCTCCATGAGAAGAAGCCTCATGAAGTTCGTCTTCGTGGCCGGAACCTCCCACCAAACTTGATGAGAGAAGTAATAAAAAGGTTTGGAGCTGATTTAGAAGGATTTAAGAAAGAGGCGCCTGCTGCAGAGCTTCATTTAAACACACGACGCCATGTGCTATATGTTCGAGGGACCAAGGAAGATAGGCAACGGGTGGAAGAGTTGATATCTAAACTGATGACCTCTGGCGACCACAATTCTCTGGATCAATTGTTGTTAGAGAATGCATGTCCTATTTGCTTTTGCGAGCTCGAAGACCCTTTTAAGCTTGAATCCTGTGCCCACATGTTTTGTAAGGCTTGTTTGGTGGATCAGTGTGAATCTTCCATGAAATCACAAGATGGCTTCCCTCTTTGTTGCCTTAAAAATGGGTGCAAGAAGCTCCTCCTCCTTGCAGATTTGAAGTCTCTCCTGCCTGACAGACTTGACGAGCTTTTCAGGGCTTCCTTGAATGTGTTTGTTGCATCCAGTGCAGGATTGTACCGTTTCTGCCCCACACCTGATTGCATGTCCATTTACCAAGTAGCTGCTGCTGATGCAGAAGGCAAACCTTTTGTCTGTGGGGCTTGCTTTGTAGAGATCTGTACCAAGTGCCATATTGAGCGTCATCCTTTCATATCTTGTGAGGCATACAAAGAATACAAGGCAGATCCGGATGCAACTCTGCTTGAATGGCGCAAAGGGAAGGAGAACGTGAAGAGTTGCCCTTCATGTGGATATACAATTGAGAAAACTGAAGGTTGCAACCATGTTGAGTGTAGATGTGGCAGCCACATCTGTTGGGCATGCTTGGAGAACTTCAAGAGCAGTGAGGAGTGTTATGGACATCTCAGGTCTGTCCACCTTTCCTATCAGCAAATTGTGTAGAATCTAGATGTAAATTTGTACATATGGCACAAATAATCATATGGTGTATAATATAGGAAGCTGATTCCTTCCACCTATTAGTATATTTATAATCTTCTCATCTCTTTCTGTGTTGTGAATACTACAGGCACTTTATCGTTTTTTATTACTAAAATCTTATTCAGGACACTGTAGGCTTAAAGGTGTTGATATTTTGCAGGATATGCAAAATGTATGTGTTTTTTTAGAAAAATTATCTTTTGTTGGATATAATTGACCCAGACAGGCAGAAATTTAATCTTTAAGTTCCTCGAAATCTTGGAAAAGATGTTTATGAAGATGAAGATATTGCTGGGAACAAAGTGTATGCCAGAGCAAGCATCTAGTGTTATTTCCCTGTCTAAGATAGTTGCGGTAAATGAAACATTCTTTTGTTTTGGTATACTACCAGTACCCCTTTTCCTCTCTTTGGATTCGACCATTTGAATATGCTATTTGTCCCTGAGTTGAATTTGCCTTTGTCAAAGTTTATCGTGTTTGTTCCCAGTCACTCGGTGAGCTTTAAGCCTTAACTCTGCGCGTTCCCAATGAGCATTATACTACATGTTTTATATAAAAAAACTGCAGCAATACATGTCTGCGTTTGATCTTGAGTAGTACGGAGTAGACATCTTGCTGTTGACTACTCATTACTCTATACAGAATGTGAAACTTATAGAATATCTTCTTAAATTAATATATTGCATAGCATAGTGAAACAATACGTTAGAGCCCACCACGGCACCACCCTTCGCCCCCCCCCCCCCCCTCTTCTGCTGCGCTCGGGTTTGCTTCAAACTACTCCTACGTGGCTACGTCAGAGTATCTGTCGGGTCGCCTCGTGCGGTCCTGGAGCTGCGATCACGCCGCCGCCTCCTGGTCCTGGGCGCGTAGCCGCCGCGTGGATCTCGCCGCAGGTGCAGGGACGGAGACGGAGTGGACCAGATCCTTGCCCGGCTCTGCTGTGCCCCCGCGCCGCCGCCGGTGGCGGCCTGGCGGGATCGACGGCGACTGCAACTTGCAAGGTGTTAACATCGTGGTCGTGGCACCCGTGCTGAAGAAATTCACCTTGCGTGGCGTCTTGCATCTTGCATGAGCGTTGCAGAATATCATTGTTGACATCTACGGTCAAGAATCTCTCGTGGATTTGCAGATCTCCTTGGTGCTTTGGCATTCCTGAAATACTACCGCTCCATGGCTCTGGTACATGGTACCTGTATCGCCTGAAGTTGGAGACGGACGAGCGTGGCATTGTCCTATGTTCGGGCATAGGAGCACCGGTGCGTTTTGACACATGCATATGTGCCGTTACTCTTTCACACGTTTTATATGAGTATACTGTGAGCTAACCTTTAATTTGGAGTGATTCATTTGAAACGTGATTTTCGTGCAATCGCAGGGTTCGGAAACACTAGAGCGGAACTTGCAAGAAATGTTCCAGTTTCCTAATATTTCTGTTTTGGAACTATGCCTCACAACGCTTGCACAAAGGCTTAAGCTTTTCATTGATCGTGATAAGGTACTCTATCTGGAATTCAAAGAATATGTTACATTCTTAGATGTCTCTGAATAATTGTTTTGTATATGGTGTGTTTTTGGCTACGGAAAATTATTAACGGTGCTTCATCACTTCTATTATTCAGTGGAGGGGCGAAGGGTGTCCGCCAAGCTGTCCTGGTTACCAGCAGCGAATAAACTGGAGAAGTCAGAATCTCTGCGATAGGCTTGAAGAAGTAGAATTAGAAAGTTTCACAGGAAGTAGTCATGATCTTAATCTCTTGAAGCTTCTGTTCAGATGTGTGCCCCTGACGAAAGTGACTGTGAAACTGGCCTCCAATGTTTGCCGCAAGTAGCAGAGGATGCAAGGAAGCCTACAAAATTTTCAAGGCGAACCCAGTTGGGGAATGCCATGTTTATCGCAAAAGTGGGAAGGAGATTATCTATGCATGATTGCATAAGCTTGTAGATGCAGCTGGAGATACTAGCAGATGTTTTATGCTGATGCTGGTGACCTGTTTCCAGTTCCAGCAGTGTACAAAACTGGCATGTCCCTATGGAGATGGTTCGGCACGAGCTAGTCAGCCTTCAGAACGGTATCGAGCCGTGCTGCTGCATGTGCAGTGGCAAAGCCCTGATCGATTTACAAATCCAGGTGATGTATTCGGGTATATAGAGTGGGAGTTTTACTCGTAGCACAAGCTAGCAAAGATAATAGTAACCAACAACACTGGTTTCAAATTTCAATCAACTTCATTAAGTATTTACAAACACTTCTCCAGAAGTATCAAAATGGTACAAATATTTGCTCAAAAAAGGGTACAAATACATGAATGCACTGCATATTGATGTCCAATGGCACACATCTCAACATGAGATGCACAGGTATACAAGCACCATGCATAAACACATTTACAGCCTTGAAGGGGCATACCATATAGACATGTGGGAAATACACAGGTGATCTCTAGGCGCCCTGAACACCACGAACAGCCTCCTGAAGATTCTTTACAGCGCTATCGTAGTTCACGAAACCCATGAACCAGAACTCATGGTTATCAACAGAGACAACCTGAATGTACCTCTCTGCACGGTTTTGTTGACTTGCTGTGGGATTAACTGATCTCAAGTGGGGAAGGGGTAAAACAACCTGTTCACGTGTACATAAATGATCAGGCGTAGTTGGAACTAGGAATTAATGACCAGAGTAGAAAAAAAATCACAGGAGATCAAACAAGAGGTATGTAGATGCTTATATACAAATGTTTTCCATTTTGTCAATATTCTAAGTAGGAAGTCTGAGGCACACACAATCTGTATGCATAAAATGGAAGGTAACTAATGTGAAATCAAGTACTCGCTAATCAGGAAACAAAATACAGGTTGTGTACTCCAAAAGTTCACAGGTTCATATGCTTTTGTCAAAACAGGTGACTTCCATCATATATGATTTTGCAACTTTGTAATACTAAAATTTGCAGATATTAATAGAATTCAAGTACTTGCTCGTTAGTAACCAGTTAGAGGCCATGTATTATAAATGTTTGCACCTAGTCTTATGCGACAAAACCAGGAGTTCTTATAACAAAGGCATGTGGCATGAGTACTTAAAAAAAATCAAAACAGAACACCAAAAAACTGAAGAATGCAAACTAATAATACCTTTCACCGGAGGGAATTATTCTGCCGCGCACACTGAAGAGAAGGCAATAAAGATGCAGGAACCATACCTTGTAAAAGGATGATTCGCTTTTGTTGTCTTCAGTCACATATTTCACAGGGCTGTCACTACCAAATGCAATCTTGACAGTCGAGAGATACAGGACGCCCATGATCGGCCCATGAGACGTCGATAGGTAGCACACATAAGCCTTCTTGAGCTTCTCATCAGGCAAGCACTCAAAAGTCTGCTGGAATATCTTGTCGTAGCCACCCTCAGATATGAGCTTTGACATCTGAGCAATTCTCCCCATCGCAGTGTCCGTCATGCTAGATCCAGTTTTCACTGCAGAGATGCACACACAGTATCATCAGTTACGAGCATTCCTGAACAGACACAAGCACAGACCTCTGAACTGGCTTTCCAACCATTCCTAAACGATATGTATCATCATGGGATGCGTGTGCCGCTGCATACTGTGCCATAAAAGATAAGACTACTAGTGGCTCGCTTCTGATTGGGTTGGATCATCGTCGTCATCATCTTTTTAGTAGTACTCAAATTTGTAATCGTGTCAAGGAATTGGGACACTCACGGTGCTGCCAGACGTCGCCGGCGATGCCTTCAGTCTTGCGCGCAGCCTCGTTGAACCTCTTCCCCACCATGCCGAACATCTCCTTCAGATTGTCCGTAGCGCCTGCGGTGATCCACCCCCCAAATCCAGAACGATCAGAACCACCACCCCACGCAAACCAAACCAAAACCGATGGCCACAAGAACCACCAGAGCAGCGAAGAGCGTGAAGCAACGGGCGGGAGGGAGCTCACTCTTGGCGGGCGGGTTGGGCGACGGCGCGGAGAGCACGTATGGGTTTGCGCCGGCCGGCGGCACGACGGGCGGCGGCGGCGGCGCCATCTCCTCCGGCGACAGGCGCGGGTACGCCGCGTGCTCCGCCGGCGCCGGGGACGGGGCCGGGGCCGGGGCCGGGGCCGAGGCCTCCGGTGCGGGCGCGCTGGCGTCGGGCTTGGGATCCATCGGCGGCGATTGGGGAACGGTGTCGGTAGGGGGAGGAGGAGACTGCCAGACTGGGGCGAGGTGGGGTGGACTCGGGAGGTCGGCGTCGCTGCCTGCCTGCCTCGCTGGGGAACGTGTTGAATTGTTGACTGCCCGCGGGCGCGGGGACGAGGAGCTCGACACGTCGATGAGAACGCGTTGAACTAACGGCTGAGATCTTGGTCCCATGTCCAGTTGACTCGAACGGGCGAGCTCTTGCTTATCACTGACACGTGGTCCCGGGCCTACGCGCAGGGATAACTCTTCCATTGACCCCCATCGCCGGCTGCCTCCCACTACCATCCATCATTCACTCACTTTGTGTCAGGGAGTCCCGAATCCCGATCCGTCCGCCACCGCCGCCTCGGCGCGCAGCCGCCGCGCGGATCCCGCCGCCCCTGCCGGCCACGACGCTGCTCGGGCGGTGTGGTGATGGGGTGGATCACATCAGCGGGCTCAACGACGACCTGCTTATCCAGGTTCTCGTTCGCCGCCGCCGCCGCCGCCCGCACCAGCGTCCTCTCCCGCCGGTGGCGCTACCTCTGGAGGCACCTACCCGAGCTCCCCTTCCGCGGAATCCCGCCCGACGCTCTCGAAGCCGCCCTCGCCCAGGTCGCCATCCCAAAGCTGTCCCTGCTCGACATCGATGTTTCCGACCACAGGCACCGGTTCACCGCCGGCGCCGAAGCCGTCGCCTCACTGCTCCGCACAGCCGCGCATCTTGACCCGATAAAGCTCAGCATCGTAGCCACGGTGCACCCAAGTGAAGAAATTGATCGCCGTCGAGGTGCCTTCCCTTTACCCGCGCAACATCGATCAGGCTGCGTCTTTACAATCACAGTCACAGCATCCATTCAAGGGTTAATTGGATCCGTGCCATTACTATTTGCACGATTTTGAGGGACACCATTACTATTCAAGAATCGCGCCGGCGGCGCAGCCGCGTCCTCCTAGGTGGCGCGCGCGGCGGAGGGCGGCGACCGCCTCACGCGGCTCCCGCGCCGCGCGGTTCCCCCCGGCCGCGGCCGGCTCCCGCCGGCCGCCGGCGCGGGCTCCGTCGGCCACGTGCTCCCCCGGCCCGCGGGCGAGCTCCTCCGCCGCGAGCACCGCGAGCGAGCTCCGGCCCGGTGGCCGGCCTCCTGGATCTCCCGGCCCCCGGAGCCCGACGCGTTGGGGAGGTTCGCGTCTCGCTCGCCGCGCTAGTGTGGGAGGGAGCTGGTGATGGGGAGGGACAGAGGGAGGGCTGCGAGCGTCAGATGAGAGAGAGGGAATCGATGGAAGGGGAGGGGGTGGGAGGTTGAAGAAGACTGACGTGTGGGTCTCGCACATCAGTGAAGTGAGAGAGATGGAGTGAGAAGGGCAATCTTGTCTATACGAATATACGCTCCCTCTAATACGTCTGCAGGTGGGCCACCGACGGCTTCAAGCGTACATAATGGCATTCTTCAAACAAGTGCAAAATTGTAATGGCACTGGCATAGTAAGTTGAATAGTAATGACATTCTTCAAAAACATGAAAATTACAATGGCACAGATCTAATTAACCCTCCATTTAACACCGTCGCGACAGCGGCTCTCTGTATAGTAACCGGGCGTATGCCGTTTCTCTTCTATCTCTCCTCTTCCTTCTCCTAGAAGCTACCCCGCATCTCATCGCCGCCGCCGCCCATCCCCGCCTTCCCCGGCTCCAACTCACCGCACCGTCGCCACCACGGCCGTTCCCCGACACCTCCGGGCCCTTCCCTCCTTGCTCCCGGTGCTCGCGCCGGAGTAGGGAGGGAAAGGGCCCCCTTTCCGTTTTCCCCCTCTAATCATAGTAGGAGCCCGATGTTGTGTGCTCCCCTCACCGTGCTCTTCCTCATCACCGTCGAGGCCACCATAGTCGCCTTGTTCGCCGTTCATGGAGCCTCGGTTGAGGTATGTTTAAATAAACTTGTGTCTTTGTCCCCCCGTGCGACCGGATCTCGTTTCATCCTCCTCGCCGACGCCCCCACCACCGCCCCGAGATCCGCTCATCAACGCTTCGTCTTCACCGCCCTCCGCTCTATGGTCAAGTCCAAGCGGCCGTTCCGGTTCAAGATTCGTGGCCGCCCGAGCAAGATCCCACCGGAAGCAAGTCGAAGAGCCCGCCTCCACCGGGGATCCGTCTCCAAGTTTCTTCAATCGCCGGCGACGAGAAGCTACCACATCTTTTGGCCGTCCGGTGTAATCTTCTTCGACAACTTGGTCGATTCCTTTTCAACCGACGCAAGGCGCGGTCTTTCCACCCTGTCGTTCTCGCCATAGGCGATACCTCGGCTCACCGCCGGCGAGTTCTTCTCCGGTTGTTCTTCGGTGGTTTTTCGTTGTTCGGGTCCGGGGACCTTTATGTAATACGATCTTCTTTAGAGGGTCGTTTTGTACTTTGGTCGCTTAATATATAAAGTTGTTTTAGTAAAAAAACAACGCCGCAACAAGGCGGTGAATTCCGGAGTGCGGGAGAGGCTTTCAATTGTCGCTAGCCGCTTCGATACCAATGCCCCGATCTCGGGCTATCCACACGGGGTACGCCACCCCAACGGCACAACATCCCGGAGTACGCCTTTGGCGTTTTTTCGTCCGCACCGGGTGTGCTACGACCGACGCCACGGTCCCGTATCGGCGCTCAAACCCCATTCTTAGCGCACATATCGGGCTACGCCATCGGGCGATGTGGCGTGGGGCCCGCGCACCCCCGCGTGACCCCCAACTAACCCGCCAAAGACCGGGGAGGTGGGAGGGGGGGAGGCAAGGGCGCCGCCGGCCGAATGGACGGAGCGGCCCGACGATCCGTGCCGCGACGGAGCGCCCGGGGGCGGGTGTCGTATGGAGCTCCCCGGGCCCACTACCTCGGTGGGTACCGGACCGACTACTCGGTGGGCCCCCGGACTACCGGCTTGCGCTACACGGCACCCGATGGCGTGGAGCACAAGGACTACGGAGGAGAAGTACTCGGTTAGGAAGGCCGTACATGTTCCGCACCGTATGGAAGACTCCTAGACGTACTCGACTAGTACTCTCTCCCCCTACTCCGACTTGTAACCCCGCCTCCGGACTATATAAGGCGAGGGCGGGGACCCTTCTCTAGATCAACTCATCTCACGGCGTACAATTACACCATCTTGTAATCGTACCCAATCAATCCCGAGCTACGCAGGATACGGGACGTAGGGTATTACGCACCTCGCGGCCCGAACTTTTCTAGATTGTGTGCCACGTGTCTCTTCCTTCGAGTTACCGATCTCGATGATGCCACATTCATCTACTTCGGGTACTCCCCTTAGTAGGTTGCTTGGTCCAAAACACCGACACCGGCGCGCCGGGTAGGGGCTCTCGCCCGAGATCACATGGCGAACTCGACGGCTCCTGTCTACTTCAAGCCAACCGTCGCCTTCAACCGCGGCGACACCTTCGTCTTCGGCGCACGGGTGCCGCACCGCCGACGGCGCGGGATCCTTCCAACGTCGCCTCACCATGCCGCCCAACCGGAGACCGGCTTCGTGACGCTTCCGTGGTTGTCACGGGCGAACTCGCCAGCAAGTTCGGCGAAATTTCACTTTTCGACCATCACGGCCGACTACGAGCTCGAGTCCGCTTCCAACTCGAACTCGACGTCCCCATGGGCTACCACATGCGAGCCGGCTACTCAGCCATCGCACGTGGTCAGCCCGCCCCCATGAGTGCTCCACGCGTGGTCCCCGCATTCTTAGCGGGGACCCGCAAGGAGGCTCTCCCTTCGCGCGCGGGCGGCAAGGAGCCCGTACCCGAGTACAACTCGGACTCCGACACCGCCCCCGGCAACGCTTCGGACTCCAACCCCCTCTCCGAGTTCTACTCGGACTCCGCATACGAGTTCGACTTCGGGTCGGACCCTGAGGATCCCGAGTCCGAGGACAACTCCACAGAGCATCCCTTATCAGGCCCGGCCTTCCGGGCCGGTTATAACATCCACGCCGGCGGCGATTCGTCCATCGGCCGGACCGCAAGCTCGCCGACCCGATGAGCGGGGACTCACGCTATGTCGCCTACATCGACTCGCTCCCGTTCCGGAGGGAACACTGCTTGCCCGGCCGACTCAAACACACCAACCGAGGTGGCGCCCTTTGAGTCCAACCTCGGCACCCCCGATCGCCAAGTCTTCATGGTCGCCGGCGACACCCTAGGACCTTCGGGGACGGCTCGGGACCGTACCTTGAAGATATCTCCTCCAACGAGCCGATCGCCGACGCACCCGCCGACGAAACGCCGCCGAACGGGGACGCTCGACGCGAGCGTAACGGAAGCGTAACGAACGACGCCGCGCGCCTCGGAGACAACCTCCCCATCCGCAACCTTGCGGAAGCTCTCGAGGCGGTCGAGAGAAGAGTACATACCACCCCCCGAGCAATGCCTCATGTCGATCACGGCGATCGCACGTCGGGCTCGGGGCATACGCGCCGGAGAGGTCATCGCCAAGCTCGCCGAAGACGCTTACTTCATGCGGGTCGACAACGAGTCAACCGGCCTCCTCCCGCTAGGCACCGCGACAACGAAGCTACAAGTCGCGGCGCCAACAACGGTCCCAACCGTACTCGAGCCGAGTGTCGTATGGACCTCCCCGGGCCCACTACCTCGGTGGGTACCGGGACCGACTACTCGGTGGGCACACGGGACTACCGGCTTGCGCTACATGGCATCTGATGGCGTGGAGCACAAGAACTACAAAGGAGTAGTACTCGGTTAGGGAGCTGTACATGTTCCGCATTGTATGGAGGACTCCTAGACGTACTCGACTAGTACTCTCTCCCTACTCCGACTTGTAACCCTGCCTCCCGGACTATATAAGGCGAGGCAGGGACCGTTCTCTAGAAACACAACTCATCTCATACAACCCACGGCGCACTATTGCACCATCTTGTAATCGTGCCCAATCAATCCAGAGCTACGCAGCATACAGGACGTAGGGTATTACGCACCTCGCGGCCCGAACCTGTCTAAATTGTGTGCCACGTGTCTCTTCCTTCGAGTTACCGATCTCGGTGAGGCCACATTCATCTACTTCGGGTACTCCCCTTAATAGGTTGCCGGTCTAAAACACCAACAGCTGACGCGCCAGGTAGGGGCTCTCGCTTGAGATCACATGGCAAACTCGACGGCTCCTGTCTACTTCAAGACAACCGTCGCCTTCAACCGCGGCGACACCTTCGTGTTCGGCGCCCGGGTCCGCACGCTGCGGACGGCGCGAGCTCTTTCCGGCGCCGCCTCACCATGTCGCCCAACCCGAAGACCGGCCTCGTGGCGCTTCCCCGACGTCGTCACGGGCGAACTCGCCGCAAGTTTGGCGAAATTTCACTCTTCAACCACCACGGCCGACTTCGAGCTCGAGTCCGCTTCCAACTCGAACTCGACGTCTCCATGGGCCATCGCATGCGGCCGGGCCGCTCGGCCATCGCGGTCGTCCCCTCACCTCGCGAGCGCTCCGCGCGTGGTCCCCGCATCCCCAGCCGGGCCCGCACAGAGGCTCCCTCTTCGCGCCGGGCCGGCAAGGAGCCCGTACCCGAGTACAACTCGGACTCCGACACCGCCCCCGGCCACGCTTCGGACTCCAACCCTCTCTCCGAGTTCTACTCGAACCCCGCATACGAGTTCGACTTCGGGTCGGACCCTGAGGAACCCGAGTCCGAGGACAACTCCACCGAGCATCCCTTATCAGGGCCGACCTGCGGGGCCCGGTTATAACATCCACACCGGCGGCAAATTCGTCTGCGGCCGGACGCAAGCCTCGCCGACCCGATAAGTGGAGACTCACGCTACGTCGCCTACATCGACTCGCTACCGTTCCGGAGGGAACACCACTTGCCCGTGCCGACTCAAACACACCAACCGAGGTAGCACCTTCGAGTCCGGCCTTGGCACCCCCGATCGCCAAGTCTTCATGGCCGCCGCCGATGCCCCGGGCCTTCGGGGACGGCCCAAGACGGATACCGGAAGACATCTCCTCCGACGAGCTCTCTGTTGATGCTCCACCGAACGAGAACCCCTGGACGGAGACGCTCGACGTGAGCGTAACCGGAGCGCGCGGCCCGAACGTCGCCGTGCCTCCGCGACAACTTCCCCGTACACAACCTTGCGGAAGCTCTCGAGGCGGTCGAGAGCAGAGTACACACCACCCCCCGAGCAATGCCTCATGTCGATCACAGCGATCGCACGCCAGGCTCAGGGCATACGCGGCCGGAGAAGTCATCGCCAAGCTAGCCGAAGATGCCTACTTCATGCGAGTAGACAACGAGGGTCAACCAACCCCCTCCCCCGCCGAGCACCGCGACAACAAGGCTATAAGTCGCGGCGCGGCAACGGTCCCAACCGTACTCGAGCCGAGCTCCCGGCCCGAACCCAACCGCACCCGCTCCAACGCCGGCGGACGTCCACGGCGTGACAACGACAACCGCGAGGTCGTCCCCCACCGGTGCCCCGGCCGGTGCCGGCGGCCACGATCCCGACGGCGGCGGCGGCCGACGGCGGAAGCTCCAACCATGGAGCCAACGGGAGGGCGGCGGCGGCGGCGGTCGCGGCGGCCGAGGCCACGCGAACAACCACGCTTACGGCGCCTCACGGGCGGCTACGACACCCGCTAGAAGATTGAGGAGGGCCGCGGCGGAAGAAGTCGACCACCACGGCGACGGCGACGGCTTCCCCGCCTTCTCACCTCGACTTCGCAACTTGCTCCTCCCCGACAAGTTCAAGCCTTTGGGGATCACCAAGTACGATGCGAAGCGGACCCCATCCGGTGGCTCGGGTGCTATGCCCTCTCCATCGAGAACGGCGGCGGCAACAACGACACCAAGTGCCTCTACTTCCCCTTCGCCTCGACCAAGCTCCACTCACATGGCTCGAGTCGGCCCCGGACAAGCACTCGATCGACAAGTGGGACCACCGAAGGAGCGAGTTCACCGACAACTTCGCGGGCGCCATGGGCCGATCGGGTACTCGCATGGACACGGCCATGATCAAGCGAGAACAAGGCGAGACCCTCCGCAAGTACATGCGCCGCTTCTTCGACAAGCGCGCTACCGTCGTCGACATCACCGACAAGGAGGTCATCGACCTCTTCCAAGACGGTCTCTACCACCGCCGCACCTTCAAAGACTTCGGTCGTCGCCGCCCCCGTCCATCCCCCACCTCAAGGACATGATCACGTCCCGGGCGGATGAAGAGGACAAGGTGAACGCCAAGTACGATGCCATCCGTGGCAAGACCAAGCGAGAACCGGGCGGCGGCGGCGCGCGCAACGCGAACCAAGGCGGTCGCAACAACAACAACAACTACTACTCGGGTCCCAACCGCAACCGCAAGCCGGACAACACCGTCGCGGCTATCCGGCGCCTGCGAAAGGGAACTCGAAGAAGAACTCCGGCGGTTTCAAAGACCTGTCGAAGGAGAAGTGCCCGTGGCATCCAAACGGCAACCACACCACCGAGCAAGTGCTACCAACTCGGCATGCACTCAAGGATTACACCGCAGCCACCACACCCTCATGACCGGAAAGGGCAAGAAGAAGGACGGCGACAACAACGACTTCCGGGAGCCCGACAAGACCGTCAACGTCCTCTTCGGCGGGCTACCCGACGGGCGGGGAGCGAGAAGGCTACCCGTCGTGAAGTCATGTCCATTGAGCCGGCGGTCCCGACCCCTCTCGGGTGGTCGGAGGTACCCGTCACCTTCTCCCGCGCGGATCAATGGACCGGCTTCTCCGAACCAGGACATTTCCCCTCGTCCCGAAGCCGGTGGTCGCGGGCTCCAAGCTCAACAAGGTGCTCATCGACGGTGGAAGCGGGCTCAACGTCCTTTTCACCAAGACCTTGAGGAAGATGAAACTCGACATCACCCACATGCTCACCAAGAGCAATACGCCATTCTACGGCATCATCCCCCGTAACGCGGCTATCCCACCGGGCTCGGTGGTCCTACCGATTACCTTCGGGGAATCTCGGGACAACTACCCTACCGAGTACGTCAAGTTCGAGGTCGCGGACTTCGAAACTTCCTACCATGCCATCCTCGGCGGACGGCCATCGCCAAGTTCATGGCGGTGCCCCACTACTCCTACTTGGTACTCAAGATGCCAAGCCCGGCGGTGTACTCTCTCTTCAAGGGGACTTGAAGATCTCCCACGACCGCGACACGGAAGGCCGTGGAGATCGCCTCTACGAATCAAGTACCCAACGCCGTGATGGAGGTCTACGCCGCGTCGAAGAAGCTTGCTACAAGTGAACTCGACATCCCGGAGAAGTCCGACGAACGCCAACAAGCCTCGGCCCGAGGAGGTTCTCGTCAAGACGATCGACCTCGGAACGAGCGACTCCGGCAAGACCACCACCATCGGGGCCGGCCTCGACCCCAAATAGGAAGACGCGCTCATCGGCTTCCTCCGGGCTAACCGCGACATCATCGCGTGGAAGCCGGCGGACATGCCGGAGTGCCCGGGGAGCTGATTGAGCACTACCTCAACGTCGATCCTAAGGCCACCCCCAAGCGACAACACCTCCGACGCTTCGCCGACGACAGGTGTAACACCCCGGTGTGTTTGTTAAAGCTAACTAACTTAATTAGCGGCTTTAATCGTGTTTAATTTGGCTCATAAACATGTTTGACATGATTGGGCACACTTTTGCACAAAAGACCCCGGTCAACATCTCAAACCACGGTCAAACCCTAGATCTACTTTAAAGGCTGAAATGGTTTTCTTGCGCGTTCTCCAAATTTCACTATAGAAGTTCAAAATCTGCCAATACGAAAGTTGTTCGTTATTTCCGGAACACATTTTTCGTAATTGACGGACATTCCAATTTTGAGCGCAAATTGGCCAAAAATCGAGTTTACTTGCGCTATGAACAATGAACCGAGCCGTGGAAAATCTGCAACTTCGGTTGGCGTTCCCGGGCAAACCATGGATCAAAACATATGTCGCCCTTCGGGAAAGTTGTAGATCTACGCTCCTCTACAACTTTGCTTTTGGGAGATTTTTCACTTAGTTGACAATTTTTGGAGTTTTGCAATTTCGAAAAGGGCTAAACGGATTAAAAATCGAGCCGGGCGACGTCGTCCCCGCGCTCCGGAGCGCGCGGGCGTCGTGCCGGATGCGTCGGCCACGTGTCGTTCGCGCGATGCGCCGGCGTACGGGCGGCCTCGGCGGCTTCGCGGTGGACCACGGACTTGGCGTGGGCCCCTCCGTCCCTCCGTCTTCCATGCGCCGCGCCCGGGCATGCGGACACGCCGGCCCGGCCGAGCCACGCGCGCGCGCGCCAGCCGCGGCCGCGCGCGCGCGCGCCCCATGCGGGGGTCCGGTGCCCCGTAGCGCCGTAGGCTACCCCTTTCCTCGCCCGCATCGTCGAGCATGTGTTGAGTCGCCTAGAGAAACGGCGCACCGAGCCGTTCCCTCCACCGCCGTGCGCCCGCCGCCGCCGGTCTTCTCTCGCGCGCCGCCGTTCCTCGCCCCCGCCAATTCCACGGCGCCTCCACCATCCTTCTACCTTCCCCTAGCCGTGCCCGCACCTCACGCACGCACCGCGGCCGCGCCTCGGGGGCCCGGCCGGCGCGCCACCGCGCCCGGGCGGGCGCGCCGCCCCGCGCGCCGCCGCGGGCACCCGCCGGCGCCGTCTCCCGGCCGGCCGCGCCCACCGCGTGACCGGGCGGCCCGCCGGTGCGGCCGGTGGGCTCGCCCGCGCCCCTCCGCCCTTCCTCTGGCCGCCGGCGGTGAGCCCGCGCCGGCCAGGGGCCACATTGCGAGGGGGAAAATATTCGCGAGGAGATTTTCGTAAAATTCCAGGGACCCGTTCGTAAAGGTGAAAGTTAGGTATTCGGCAGTACCTTCGAAAAATCATTAAAAATCGTAGAAAAATCGGAAAAATGCAAAACCAATTTTGTTGGGTTCGTGGTGAAGAAATCTACCTTTTCTAGAAAGCATGTATAGGGTTTTTCTGCACAGTTTTTGAATTAAAAATTCAAACTCAGTTTGGAGTGTTTTTAGTGTGATCTAAAATCTACACATGCTATGAACTTGAATTTTGGATATGTTGTTCCTTATATCATGTCTAGATATGTGACAAAAATTTGCAAGGTTTTGATGTATATATGTTCAGTTATGATTTTTGTAAGCTTTATGCTAGAATAAGTTTGGTGCTTTTTATAGCACCTTTAATGAACTTTTCTTTGAGCACAAATGCACCCTAGGGCTTTGACTTGATGATTAGTACCCCTGGTGTGATGGATGTGAATTTAGGGATTTGTTTACTATGTATTTTGGATTTAATCTTGCGTAGGAGCTTAAATTCAAAATCTGAAAAATAAATTGAATTTGCAACCATGCCTTGGTCAGAACCTCATTCTTGGCATACTTGACCTGTAGGAGAAAGTTGAGATCAAAAAGTGTATTAAATCTTTTTATATGAATTAATGTTGATTTGCTAGGCTGCGATTTGTCTTTTTCGTGTAAATTAATTTATAAATGATCTTAGGCCAAATTTTGGTGTGAAAGCTTAAACTAAGCATATGTTGCTGTGTGCAAAATATTAGGTTCATTGGAAGTGTTTTTGATTTAATTTTGAATTATGATTGAAAGGCTTGTTTTAAATAATTAAAGAAAGAAATGGAAATTATATGTGCTAAATGGTAAAATCATGTTGGTTCTGTTTTTAATATTTAAACGCAACCCCCTTGCTGTTTAGTGAAGTTAAGTAACTTAAATTACTTAGATGTGCACACAATCACCATCAATATTAACCTTAATCCACTGCATGTGCATGTAAACGTGTAGATCTCCCCCGACGGTACGTACACACTCGCCCGGAGGGAGACGGGATCGTTGATAGTGAGCCGAACCAGGCTGGGTGTGCGGCAAGACCTGGACCAAAGTCCGGAAGAGCCCAAGGCTAGTTTAGGAACCGAGTCCGAGGAAGGCAAGCACCGGTTTCATCTAACCCATGTTTTTAAATATAAATCATGTCCTTTACTTTTCAGCACTTTAATGCTTTATTTGTGCATTTAAGTTTCGGGAGTTGTTTTGAAACCTAGTTGCATGATCCTTAGGACTCCTATGCTCTTTTACTAGTATGTTACGAACGCTAGTGCCATGCTCTAAGGTCACGGTAGAAGTCGAGTAATGACTCATTGCTCGCGAGATATAGGATGCTTATGTTGGAATCATAAGTTGGTTAAATTGACTCGCTCATGTGGTAAGAGCAATGGGTTCGGTCTCGACCGAGTAGCATTGTCTTGGTTTAAGCTATTGAACGTACCAAGTGCTTGTCGGGAATGGGACCCGAGTAAGCCTAGTACCTTACGAACCGGGGCGGGATCTTTCTAGCTACCCGCTTGGGATGTGTCTCCGGCTAGCTACCCGTGGTATAGTGTGTGAGTCCGGACCGGTCGGGTTAGACCCTCCGGATAACCGTGTACCGCAGTTTGTAGCGTCCGATCCTAAACTCGTGGGATGTTGGGAACCGCACGGTTGGGGTAGACACTGCACTTGGTCTACCTTCTTCCGTGTATCTTGGGTTTACCTTGCAAGGATATAAATCGATCGATCGTCGGTCACTCGCCGTTATCTGAGTCGGCTTGACCACTGGCTACCCCATGTTTATTTATGGAACAGTTCGGATTAATATTGTTACTCGTTTAATCTTGTTTGAACAACATGCTTGTTTAGTGCGAGTGCTCACATAGAATGGTTAACATACTAGAACTTGAGCTAAAATCCGAAAATAAGGATCAACTCTTAGTCGCTTTTGGCAAAAACAAACCCACAAGCCAAAAAGCCTTGCATGTCTAGTCTTGCTTTATTTTTGTCGGGTAAGTCTTGCCTGAGTATTAGTACTCAGCCTTGCTTAATTTGTTGTTTTCAGGTAATCCTCTCTGGCCTGGTGTTATTCCAGAGGGATGGGAGGTCGAATGGGAGAACGATGATGATGAGTGATATGCATGGATGGCCTCCTATGTGTATCACGCGTTAGTTTATTTTTCCGCTGTTTAAACTCGAACCATGTTTACTTTTATGTACAAAAACCTGGTTTGTAATAATGTTAACTTGTGAAACTTTTTATGTAATGTTGTACTCGGTCCCGCCTTCGTGTGGGCTTAGCGCATATCGGCGATCCCGTTGTATGTGATTTACGGGCTTTACCGGCGGAAGCGACGAATAGTTCTTTATTATTGCTTAATGGCCACGTGGACCGGCTTAGGCGATAATACGGAACTATTTTGGGCGGTTCCGTCACACTCGGTACCGCAGCGATGATATGCACCGAGTATTTAAAATACCTTAACAAACTTGTTTTTGGAATAAAATTGGCCAAGATTAATAATCTTGCTAAAAGAATAGGACGTTAAGGTTTAATCTAGTCCGAGAGGCCCTAGAGGGAATTTTTGGGTTCTTTCAGGTGGCTAGTATTTTATGGTGTTTTTAGTCGACTTCCAAAGCACATTTATTCTCGTCAAAACTTACTTTCATGCACAACCATACTAGTTCATCACGTTTTGCTATACGTGGTGGTACCACAGGGAAGTCCTGTGAGGGACTAGTGGGACCTATTCCAATGGGTGTCACGTCGCGTCTGAGTCTCGTCACGTTTTGCCATACGTGATGGTACCACGGGAAAGTCCGTGAGGGATGAGTGAGGCCTATTCCAATGGGCACTCACGTCGCGTCAGAGTCTTAAATAGGACGCTGTCCATGCAGCGGCTCTACGCATGGATACCGTTTCTATAAGTGAACGGTAATGATTGTGGACGCTTTTGTGAGTGCTGGCACAAAAGGTCTTGAATATCTGTGATTTTCTGCAGTACACTAACCACGGTTGTTAGGTACGGTATTTAAGAAACGAATAGCTTCCGACTAGTTATTATAGGGAGAGACGTTTATATATGCCCTGCCACCGGCACTAACTTCGTTTTTAAGCTTAAAAGCTTTGTGAGGAAGCTTAGGACGCTTTTGCATCATGTAAAAGCTATTAAACAAGAAGATGAACTTAAATCATGGGTCATTTGGTCTTTAGTTAAATTGTGTTTCTTAAGGACCAATCATGCTAGTTTGATGCTTTGATGTGGTGATTAAGCGAAAATTTGACTAGCTGCTGTCCAAATCTTCCTAAGGATTATCTAGAAAATTTCGGCTAGGTGTTCTTTGGGGAAATTGTTCATCACCTAGTTAAGTTTGCTCCCTGGATTTCTCATGATTTTAGGAGGTTTAAAACTGAAGTTAGGATAAAAATGACTAGCCTAGGTCTCGCTGAAATGCTGTCAAAATTCTGAGTTAGGCTGAAAACTCGAATCTTTACCTATAGTTCCAAACAGATCCTTCCCAGAGAATCTATACCAAAAATGTTTATTATTACAGCATACTTTGTGCTGCCAAAATCTCATGGTCATCGGGTTCTTAATTTTAGAGATATGATCTTTTTAGTGAAGCGTTGTCTTGCTGAAATTTCTGGGCAACAGCACTCTGAAAATGGATCTTTTGCACCTTTTTCCAATACGATTTTATGCAACCCTTGAATATCAAAACTACTCCTTAGGTATCTATCTACCTCCTGTAGAAATCTCAAGATCACTAGATTTTTAGTTTGAGAGTTATACCCAAAACACTAGGTCTCTGTCCTGCTGAATTTCAGAATTAGTGATCTCTGAAATTCAAATTTTTAGGTCATCTTCCTTTGGGATATAGAGCAAACCTTGAATATCAAAATGATTCACAACTTTGTGATGGTCATGCTCACAAAATTTCAGCATTTTTGCATGTGTATATTGAGAAATATCGAATTTTTAGTAAGCCCCTGTTTGCTGTAAAAACTGCTAGACAGAGCTTTGGTAACGAACCTTTCGACCCCGGTAAAAGTTGAATCTGTCCTGGAGTTGAATACCAAAGTTGTGGCTTATGAAATTCTACACATGCTTACCAAAATTTAGAAATTTTCGACACTTAGGCCGAGAGATATGAATTTATTTCTCAGAGCTATTGATGTCCAAATTCTGGAAGTTTCCACTTGAAGTCTCTTTGGACATGCCTACTTGTCATTTTGTTGGCAAAATTATAGATGAAATATCTAAGGGAAAAATCACATGATTTCGATGGAAGGAGACCCTTTCCTCAATTCTGGAGAAGTAGTTGATAGTGAGGCAGGTGGTAGCAATCCACCATTGTCATCAAACTTGTGCTATACGAATGGTTATTACCTCCCTTTTTGGTGTGGTGATCAATGCATGAAGCTAGCTCAGTTTGAATATGCTCTCGCGTAGCAAATGCGTTATTATCACTATGAGAGCATGGCCCAAGCATTGGGTACCAAATGAAATCATTTGATAGCTGGGATTTTTTTTCTTCCAGCGAAATCGTGATAAGCTCTTCCTTTAAATTCCTTGAAAATTTGGGGCTAATTAAAAATACAAACGTGGGTTGAAACTTTGTATTCAACACGCTCATCAAAATTCAGCCTTCTAGTGTTCCTACTCTAAGAGTTGTGAACATATTTGTGAACCTTGGCTTGCTGCACAACCGCCAAGGCGCAGTAGAGGCTTTCGGATTCGTGAGTATGATTTCTTAGCCGACGTGTTCACTCCCGTATCATGTGGGTATGCTCTCTCGAAGCACTCAACTATTCCTGGTTGTTGACATCATGGGTTCGATCACTATTGATCTCCCAACCTTGAAAATGTTTCTTTTTGACCTTGCTCATCGATTTTGAGGGCAATAAAATGAATACGAAGTATCGACACTTTCTTACCTACATAAGGAACATGTCATATCTTTTGTCAAGTCAACTAAAACTCCGATGTGCTCTTTTTCTTTGGTCGTTTTCCCCACACTTTTTTTAGATAGGAGACGACACTTCAACTCCCTATAGCCATGAAACGTTGGTCCCACAACTTTCGGCATTGGTATCCCTACTTTTCTCTCTCTAAAATTCCTTGCCTCAAACTTGATTTTTTTTTCCTTATGCTTGCTCACAAACAAATAAAAGAGAACATGGTTACAAGGCATCAAAAATCCGTTGGTAAGCACATGAGCATCCTTACCGCATGCATATCTTGCAACCTTAATAACATAAATCATGAGCATGGGAAATGCATTACACAACATGTGCATTTGGGACATTGGATGAACTAACATGCATATGTCCTAACGGTTTCCCATCTTTCTACTCTATCACCCTTTTTCCTGGTGATGTTGTTGTTCCATAAACGAAGGTGCCGCGACGGAACCTAGGGTATCATGTGGTCTGCAGCCATATGATTATCACAAGGAGCGCGCTGGGTATCTTGGGTTATGGAAAATGACTCACCACAATTTTGTTCCCTACTCTTTGATTGCTTCCCCTTTCTTAACTAACTCCATGGGGGAAATAAGGCATACCGACTATGCACCATGAGCAACATATCTCATGAGCATATGCATCAACGCATTTCATCAACATGTGCATCGGCATGTGTGCACTACATCATACACGCATCATGTGCATCACTCATTATGCATCATTACATAAGCACCATAAGTTCATGTCCATAAACATCATATGCTCATGTTCATATACATCATACTATATGCACCTCATCATAAGCATCATTATGTGCACCATTCCACTAATGCACAACTCATCTATATACATTAATAGTGCAAGCATGTCTCATTGGTGCACCACATATCCAGCTAAAAGTCATTGCACCACTAATGGGATGAAGGATGTTAATACTCATAAAAATAAGTGACGTGTGAGCAAGCCTTTCTGAAATTCCTGTACTAGCCCATCTTTGCATATCTTTCCCACTAAATATCTGTAAGAACTCCTGGTAACGGCTCTCTAACTATTCTTATGAACTAACATCAGAGCTACGATGGTAGAACCCTTAAGCCATCATCGAACCCTTGTTATCCTCCAAAAATATTTCTTTTAGCAATCTTAGTAGGGTCAATTGCTAAGATTCCCATTCCTTATAGAGATCCTTATGAAAACTTTTCAACTCGGTCTTCTTTCGATTAATCACACAAGTTTGCCCGATATCAACTTAACCGAGTTAAGGTGAAGGTGTATAAACAGAGATGTTTCATGAGCAATCAAGGTTCTCCAAAAGTCAAGATATGAGGAGCTTCTGAGAACTCAGTGAATTGTGATCCTTTTTAATGTTTCTTTCAAATTAATGGAATCGGGATATAAGAAAACACAAGTTTGGCAAATCCTTCGATCAAGCCTTCTCAAAGCAATTTTGGTTCTAAATTGAGGACACCTCGAGCTCTTTTCGATTTCTCCAATACCTTGGTTAATTCTCTAAAGCCATTTATCTCATCCTTTTCAGAGCTGTGATGACAGTATGCAACATCAACGCTCTACCGTCTCTTCTCAATGCTACTGATCCCCGCCTACGCCTTACTGTAGTGCCATTGCCAAGTTGCCAAGGACATCTCGATGGTAGTGCACCCTCTCGTCGACATACCAATGGTTATCGTCTATAACAACTGTCAGATCACTGCCCCTAATGGGTGGCCTATGTATGACATGAATAAGATAAAGATAGGACCCTCCATCCGCCTTCTTCTTTGAGTTGGTTAAACTCGGGAAACAACTTCTCTCTTTCTAAAATTCCTTTGGAGGATGAGGAATGTTCCCTAAGGATATGAAATGAATCAGCCTTCTTATGGATGACCTGGACGACAATCTCCGCGGAGAAAATCTCTTAAACCCGGGATCGAATACTAAAGATCTTTGACCGCCTACATATCCGTGTTCCATCAATTCTCGTGCCACTCCATTACCGCCGTGTTTCACTACGGCGGCCAACGCTGTATTAATCTACTGGTCCTGTCTCTAACGCCAAGCGTTCCATCATTACTACACTGTGGCGACCATCCGTAAAGAGGGGAGTATCGATCTTTAATCACCCGACCACCCTTTGTAGAATATGGCTACTAGCTTCCTTCTTAAAAACAAACCCCTATAAAACCTTCGGATCGAGTTCTCTAACTTTCTAACCTGTTGATATGCTTGTTCATCAATAACTACCATACTCAAATTTTTGTACTCTTAGGGAGTCTAATTGGATCGTCATGAACTTTCGGGGAAATGGAATCCACCGCGGGAGATCCAGTCAATCTTCGACCCAATGAGATGTCCCCATCTCTTCCACCAACACGGAGGTGGTGGATATCTTTGCCAACACCATGAAAATTTTGGAGGGCCAAAATTTGGTGTTAAGCCAACTAGTGCAAAATGTCATCCATAATCGTTATCAAGGACTATCGCAAACTAGTCTATCCGAGCCCAGGTCTTTCCCAAGCAATTTCGAGAATCTATTATGGAGCAAGTCTATCTATTCAATCTATTGATGAATCATGAAGCTCAAAATCGACGGAATCAAGATTCCAATCAGCAACTCCTAGATTCACTAATGCCACCGTCGCAACTTCCTATGGAACTTAGGGAGGAAGAAGGAAGGAATAAGAGTCACAAGCGAGATTTGCCAAAGATTGACTTGAATGGATGGGAAATTACATGCACCGAACTTCCCTCCCGTGAGAAAAAGCCAAGCAACCCGGCTAGTGTTGTGGATCGGCCCATCAAAACCCGGTGGGTCCCAAGGTCCAATACACCCACACCTCGTCTCTCGCTTCAATTGTAGAGATCCGGGACATTTTGTGAGGGAGTGCCGAAACCGAGCGGAACAAAACAAACGGCACGGTCGAGGCTCAAGAGCCAAGCGGGGAAGTCAAGGCAAACGACCAAAACCCCAAGTGAAACAAGGCAAACATAACTTCACGGGTATACCTTTCTATTTGAGAACAACCTCCCCTAAGCTAATTTTTTTTTAATTTCTAATCTCGGGACGAGATTTCTTTTAAGGGGGTAGACCGTAACACCCCGTGTTTGTTAAAGCTAACTAACTTAATTAGCGGCTTTAATCGTGTTTAATTTGGCTCATAAACATGTTTGACATGATTGGGCACACTTTTGCACAAAAGACCCCGGTCAACATCTCAAACCACGGTCAAACCCTAGATCTACTTTAAAGGCTGAAATGGTTTTCTTGCGCGTTCTCCAAATTTCACTATAGAAGTTCAAAATCTGCCAATACGAAAGTTGTTCGTTATTTCCGGGAACACATTTTTCGTAATTGACGGACATTCCAATTTTGAGCGCAAATTGGCCAAAAATCGAGTTTACTTGCGCTATGAACGATGGGCGAGCCGTGGAAAATCTGCAACTTCGGTTGGCGTTCCCGGGCAAACCATGGATCAAAACATATGTCGCCCTTCGGGAAAGTTGTAGATCTACAGCTCCTCTACAACTTTGCTTTTGGGAGATTTTTCACTTAGTTGACAATTTTTGGAGTTTTGCAATTTCGAAAAGGGCTAAACGGATTAAAAATCGAGCTGGGCGACGTCGACCCCGCGCTCTGGAGCGCGCGGGCGTGCTGGATGCGTCGGCCACGTGTCGTTCGCGCGATGCTCCGGCGTACGGACGGCCTCGGCGGCTTCGCGGTAGACCACGGACTCGGTGTGGGCCCTCCGTCCCTCTCGTCTTCCATGCGCCGCGCCCGGGCATGCGGACACGCCGGCCGGCCGAGCCACGCGCGCGCGCCCGGCGCCGTGCGCGCGCGCGCGCGCCCATGCGGGGGTCCGGCCGGCCCCGTAGCGCCGTAGGCTACCCCTTTCCTCGCCCGCATCGTCGAGCATGTGTTGAGTCGCCTAGAGAAACGGCGCACCGAGCCGTTCCCTCCACCGGCCGTGCGGCCCGCCGCCGCCGGGTCTTCTCTCTCGCGCGCCGCCGTTCCTCGCCCCCGGCCAATTCCACGGCGGCTCCACCATCCTTCTACCTTCCCCTAGCCGTGCTCCCGCACCTCACGCACGCACCGCGGCCGCGCCTCCGGGGGGCCGGCCGGCGCGCCACCGCGCCCGGGCGGGCGCCGCCCCTGCGCGCGCCGCCGCGGCACCCGCCGGCGCGGGTCTCCCGGCCGGCCGCGCCCACCGGCGTGGCCGGGGCGGCCCGCCGGTGCGGCCGGTGGGCTCGCCCGCGCCCCTCCGCCCTTCCTCGGCCGCCGGCGGTGAGCCCGCGCCGGCCGGGGGCCACATTGCGAGGGGGAAAATATTCGCGAGGAGATTTTCGTAAAATTCCGGGGACCCGTTCGTAAAGGTGAAAGTTAGGTATTCGGCAGTACCTTCGAAAAATCATTAAAAATCGTAGAAAAATCGGAAAAATGCAAAACCAATTTTGTTGGGTTCGTGGTGAAGAAATCTACCTTTTCTAGAAAGCATGTATAGGGTTTTTCTGCACAGTTTTTGAATTAAAAATTCAAACTCAGTTTGGAGTGTTTTTAGTGTGATCTAAAATCTACACATGCTATGAACTTGAATTTTGGATATGTTGTTCCTTATATCATGTCTAGATATGTGACAAAAATTTGCAAGGTTTTGATGTATATATGTTCAGTTATGATTTTTGTAAGCTTTATGCTAGAATAAGTTTGGTGCTTTTTATAGCACCTTTAATGAACTTTTCTTTGAGCACAAATGCACCCTAGGGCTTTGACTTGATGATTAGTACCCCTGGTGTGATGGATGTGAATTTAGGGATTTGTTTACTATGTATTTTGGATTTAATCTTGCGTAGGAGCTTAAATTCAAAATCTGAAAAATAAATTGAATTTGCAACCATGCCTTGGTCAGAACCTCATTCTTGGCATACTTGACCTGTAGGAGAAAGTTGAGATCAAAAAGTGTATTAAATCTTTTTATATGAATTAATGTTGATTTGCTAGGCTGCGATTTGTCTTTTTCGTGTAAATTAATTTATAAATGATCTTAGGCCAAATTTTGGTGTGAAAGCTTAAACTAAGCATATGTTGCTGTGTGCAAAATATTAGGTTCATTGGAAGTGTTTTTGATTTAATTTTGAATTATGATTGAAAGGCTTGTTTTAAATAATTAAAGAAAGAAATGGAAATTATATGTGCTAAATGGTAAAATCATGTTGGTTCTGTTTTTAATATTTAAACGCAACCCCCTTGCTGTTTAGTGAAGTTAAGTAACTTAAATTACTTAGATGTGCACACAATCACCATCAATATTAACCTTAATCCACTGCATGTGCATGTAAACGTGTAGATCTCCCCGACGGTACGTACACACTCGCCCAGGAGGGAGACGGGACTGTTGATAGTGAGCTGAACCAGCTGGGTGTGCAGCAAGACCTGGACCAAAGTCCAGAAGAGCCCAAGGCTAGTTTAGGAACCGAGTCTGAGGAAGGCAAGCACCGGTTTCATCTAACCCATGTTTTTAAATATAAATCATGTCCTTTACTTTTCAAAGCACTTTAATGCTTTATTTGTGCATTTAAGTTTCGGGGAGTTGTTTTGAAACCTAGTTGCATGATCCTTAGGACTCCTATGCTCTTTTACTAGTATGTTACGAACGCTAGTGCCATGCTCTAAGGTCACGGTAGAAGTCGAGTAATGACTCATTGCTCGCGAGATATAGGATGCTTATGTTGGAATCATAAGTTGGTTAAATTGACTCGCTCATGTGGTAAGAGCAATGGGTTCGGTCTCGACCGAGTAGCATTGTGCTGGTTTAAGCTATTGAACGTACCAAGTGCTTGTCGGGAATGGGACCGGTAAGCCTAGTACCTTCTGAACCGGGGCGGGATCTTTCTAGCTACCCGCTTGGGATGTGTCTCCGGGCTAGCTACCCGTGGTATAGTGTGTGAGTCCGATGGTCGGGTTAGACCCTCCGGATAACCGTGTACCGCAGTTTGTAGCGTCCGATCCTAAACTCGTGGGATGTTGGGAACCGCCCTGGTTGGGGTAGACACCGCACTTGGTCTACCTTCTTCCGTGTATCTTGGGTTTACCTTGCAAGGATATAAATCGATCGATCGTCGGTCACTCGCCGTTATCCGAGTCGGCTTGACCACCGGCTACCCCATGTTTATTTATGGAACAGGTTCGGATTAATATTGTTACCCGTTTAATCTTGTTTGAACAACATGCTTGTTTAGTGCGGGTGCTCACATAGAATGGTTAACATACTAGAACTTGAGCTAAAATCCGAAAATAAGGATCAACTCTTAGTCGCTTTTGGCAAAAACAAACCCACAAGCCAAAAAGCCTTGCATGTCTAGTCTTGCTTTATTTTTTTCGGGTAAGTCTTGCTTTGAGTATTAGTACTCGGCCTTGCTTAATTTGTTGTTTTCGGGTAATCCTCTCCGGCCCGGTGTTATTCCGGAGGGATGGGAGGTCGAATGGGAGAACGATGATGATGAGTGATATGCATGGATGGCCTCCTATGTGTATCACGCGTTAGTTTATTTTTTCCGCTTGTTTAAACTACGAACCATGTTTACTTTTATGTACAAAAACCTGGTTTGTAATAATGTTAACTTGTGAAACTTTTTATGTAATGTTGTACTCTGGTCCCGCCTTCGTGTGGGCTTAGCGCATATCGGCGATCCCGTTGTATGTGATTTACGGGCTTTACCGGCGGAAGCGACGAAATAGTTCTTTATTATTGCTTAATGGCCACGTGGACCGGCTTAGGCGATAATACGGAACTATTTTGGGCGGTTCTGTCACAACAAAGCGGGACGCCATCAAGAAGGAACTCGCCAAACTACTCGCGGCCGGCTTCATCGGAGAAGTCTTCCATCCCGAGTGGCTCGCCAACCCCCGTCCTCGTCCGCAAGAAGAACTCGAACGAGTGGAGGATGTGCGTCGACTACACTACCTCAACAAGCACGCCCCAAGGACCCCTTCGGGTTGCCGCGGATTGATCAAGTCATCGACTCAACGGCGGGCCGCGACTCGCTCTGCTTCCTCGACCGCTACTCCGGTACCACCGGATCGCGATCAAGGAAGAGGATCGGAGAAGACAAGTGTTCATCACCCCGTTTGGCGCGTACTGCTACACGACTATGTCCTTCGGGCTGAAGAACGTCGGCGCAACGTATCAACGAGCTATCCAAGCCTGCTTCAAGAAGCAGCTCAACAAGAATGTCGAGGCCTACATGGATGACGTGGTCATCAATACCAGAAACTCCAGCACCCTCATCGACGACCTTGAAGAGACTTCCGCATCTCTGCGCGAGTACCGCTGGAAGCTCAACCCGAACAAGTGCGTCTTCGGCGTACCTTCGGGGAAACTACTCGGCTTCATCATCGCCCAATGCGGCATCGAAGCCAACCCCGAGAAGATCTCCGCCATCACCGACGCATGAAAGCTCCCACGTGCATAAAAGACGTCCGAAGCCGACCGGGTGCATGGCGGCACCGAACGTATTTATCACGAAGCTTGGAGAACGGGGGCTCCCCTTCTTCAAACTACTCAAGCACCAAGACAAGTTCGTGTGGACTCCCGAGAGGCGGACCAAGCCCTTGTCCGGCTCAAGGACTTCTTATCGAAGCCGCCGGTCCTCACGGCCTCCTCGAAAGGGAAAGCGGCCTCTCGCTCTACCTTGCCGCGACTACTCACGTGGTCGCATCTTGCATCATCGTCGAGCGGCGGGGAAGACGGCCACGCCTACCCGGTCCGGTGCCCGGTCTACTTCGTCGGCGAGGTCCTATCGAGTCCAAGGCACGCTATCGGCTGTGCGAAGCTCCCGTACGCGGTACTCATCACCTCGCGGAAGCTACGACACTACTTCCAGGAGTACTCGATCTCCGTCGTCACCGACTACCCACTCGGCGACATCTCGCGGAACCAAGATGCTACTGGAAGAATCTCCAAGTGGGCAGTCGAACTCGGTGCCCTCACCATTGACTTCAAGCCACGCACAGCCATCAAGTCGCGAGGCTCTAGTCGACTTCATGGAAGAGTGGCGGGAGAACCACCGCCTACTCCAACCGTGCGACCGAGCATTGGGTGATGTACTTCGACGGCTCACTCAACCTCGAGGGCGCGAGTGCGGTGGTACTCCCCGATCTCTCCAACGGGCGAACAACTCAAGTACGTCCTGCAGATCTTCTGGAAGGTCTCAAACAACGAAGCCGAGTACGAAGCTCTCCTACATGGGCTCCGCCTCGCGGCTTCTCTGGGCATCAAGCGGCTACTAGTCTACGGCGACTCCGCAGTGGTCATCAACCAAGTCAACAAGTCCTGGGACCGCAACAAGGAGAACATGGATGCCTACTGCCTAGAAGTCCGCAAGCTCGAGAACAAGTTCTATGGTCTCGAGTTCCACCACATTGTCTGCGACAACAACGTTGCGGCGGACGTCCTCTCGAAGTTTGGATCTACCCGCGCTCAAGTACCGGCGGGTGTCTTCGTTCACGAGCTCCACGCGCCATCCATCCCGGAGCAGCGCCACCGACCACCGTCCCGGCCAACCCACCGGCCGGACGGAGGTCATGATGATCGACGTGGACCGGAGGCAACTCTTCATCGACTACCTCGGCGAGCGAGAAGGTTCCCTCGGACAAAAACTTGGCCGAGCAGCTCATCCGTCGCGCCAAGTCCTACGTCCTCGTCGGAGACAAGCTTTACAAACGGGGTGCATCTTCCGGAGTACTCATGAAGTGAGTCCCCAAGCAAGAAAGGAAGGACATCTTGGAGGAGATCCACAAAGGCGTGCGCGCAACCACGCGTCCTCCCGCACGCCGGCCGGCCAAGGTCTTCCGGCGAGCTTTCTGCGGCTCACCGTCCCGGGCGACGCCGAAGAACTCGTCGAAGGTGCCAAGGATGCCAATACTTCGCCAAGCGAAGCAACACGTCCCGGCCTACAAGCTAGTCACCATACCGCCAACCCGGCCCTTTGCCCGCCGGGGGCTCGACATGATTGGGCCACCGCCAACCGCGCCGGTGGTTTCAACGAGTATTGATGGCCATCGACAAGTTCACCAAGTGGATCGAGGTCAAGCCGGTCACATGCCCCAAGGCCGACAGAGTACTCGACTTCCCGGATGAACTCGTGCATCGCTACGGACTCACCCCACCGCATCATCACGGATCCGGGCTCCAACTTCAACAACCACCGGTTCGGGAGTACCGCGAGAACGGCGGGTCGACGTCCGATACGTCTCGGTTGCCCATCCTCGGGCCAACGGACAAGTCGAGCGCGCCAACGGGATGGTGCTCGACGCTCTCAAGAAGCGGCTACACGACGCCGCTAACTCCAAAGGACGCAAGTGGATCAAGGAACTACCCAATGCACTCGGGGGCTACGTACTCGGCCTCGGCAATCCAATGGGGCAATCCCCTTACTTCTCGGTCTACGGCTCCGAAGCAATCCTCCCCGCCGATGTCATATGGAACTCTCCGGCGGTGGAGCACTATGACGAAGGCGTCTCGAAGACAACGGACGAATTGATATCGACGGCCCTCGAAGAAGCTCGGCCGCGCCGCCCTCGTCCAATCGGCAAGGTAACGGAGGGTAGCCGACGCTACCATGATCGCAACGTCAAGGAACGTTCCTTCAACGTTTGTTGACGGTGTATTTTGGTGCACCTAGCATGTTCATTACACTTTGGTTTGGATTTGATTATGGAACTAACCCGCCACTAGGCACACTAATCATATAACAAGTTCATCTTTGTGCATGCATTTGGAAGTGTTATGTTTATGTAGGAAAACATGGACATAAAGGACGGATTCGCAATAAGTTCAAAGGAGCATTCATGGAATCTTGTTCGTGTTCATGAGCTCGCTGAAATTACTTCCAATGGTGGTGAGGACCAAAGTGCTACGAGGAACACCCCCGGGGATTGAAGCGTAAAAGATCAAACTTCATGCAAAGAGAGCCTCCATCTTGATCGCGAGGATAACAGCGTCAAAATCATCCAAGTGGAGGGGGCAAAGTAGATAAGTGCACGAGGACCCACGGAGCAAAAAGGGCGACCGAACCGGGCCGAAATTGGGCTCGGCCGCCGGGCCCGGGCGGGCGGCCCGGCCCACTTCGGGCACCGGTTCGGTCCCGTCTTCCTTGCCCTCGAAGGATCTTCGACTCTAAAACCCCCGACGCGCCGCCAACACGAGAGGAGGAATTATTCGCACCGAAGGCCATCTACAAGCTAGAGAAAGAGGAGGAGGATCTCCGGCGGGAGATCAACCACCTCGAAGGAAGCACCCTCTCGTGGAGAAGAAGGAAGACACCGGCGGAAGGGAAACCATGATCAACGGTGCCATGATCAGCACCTTGATGGGGTAATCTTCTCATTCGTCCATGGGTTGTAATCGATCGTGAGATGTAATCGCACTTTGTCGGATTATCTATCTATCATCTTGTGTTGAATATACTTTAATGCTTAAGGCTTGCAACCGTGCCGTAGAGGGAGTAGAGCTCCAATGCTTCCTTGGATCCATTCAATACACCGTGGCCATCAAAGGTCTAGTCATGAATACCTTCGCGTAGTGACAGTACGAGAGGAGGGAAAGGGCGAAACCGTGGTCACAACCCCGATAGATTAGATTGGTTTTCATGTCTTTAAGCGATTGCATGCTCTAGTATCGTAGACCCGTGGGCGAGTGTCTTCTATCTTGATCGTTTATCATTCTCTCTAGTGTAGTTTAGTGTTTTCTAGTTTAATAGTAAGTTAGGGTTATAGTAGCTAGTGTGTCGTTGTTGATCGAACGCTTGTAATCCCCTTGCTCCGCGGATTGACAAGAACCTTGGGAATCCCGTGGTGAAAAAGGTGTGGGGTCCGTACGCTTGCGGATCGTAGAGGGAGACGTCTTTTATCCGTCAACAAGCCCCTTTTTCCGGCGCCGTTGCCGGGGAGCAAGTTAGTTTACATCGTTTGATTTGCATCTAACTTAGTTTTATATTTTAGTTCATCTTTTATTTGCTTTATCTAACGTATATTATCGAAAAACACTTGTTTCTTTTTTTTGTTTTTGTTTTTATCTTATTGTCTAGATGGAGTTCGTTAATCAACCCGTGGAAGAACCGGAGAAATCATTAAGGGATTACGCTAGCCCTCGATGTGAAGACATAAAGGTACAAGAGTCGGATTCGAAGCTCGAAGCGACCAAGTATGAAATTAAATCCAAGATCATGAAGATGGTGGCGGAAAACCCATTTGAAGGGATGGTTACGGAGAACCCATATAGACACATAAGGGATTTCACGACAATATGCAACACGGTGCGTCAAGAAGGAGTTCCCGATGAATGGTTCAAATGGAATCTCTTTCCCTACTCACTTGCCGGCAAAGCAAAGACATGGTATTCGGTTGCGTCCTTTGAAGTTGAAGGCAATTGGAACAAGTTGACAAAGAAGTTTTGCGAGAAGTTCTTTCCAATGAGCAAGGTTCAACATCTAAGGAGGCAAGTGATCAATTTCATGCAAGGAGAAGAGGAAGGGATAGACCAAGCCCGGGAAAGGTTTAATGAATTAATCGAACAAGGACCAAAACTCGGCTTCACCGGTGACGTACTCTTGCATACATTTTTCTTTTCCCTAACCCCTAGTTGCATGCGACACGTCGAAATGTGTGCGGTGGGGATCTCATGGAGAAAACACTCACGGAAGCCGCCCAACTTCTACAAAAAGTTAGTAAAGCGGCTGCCATGCGAAGAGATTGGGAAACAAGACTTGCGGAAGAGCCGGAATTCGATTCAAGGAAGAAAAAGCTTGCTGATTTTTCTAAAGAGGCGACCCCGGAAGTCACAAAAGAGGAGCCAATCATGGAAAAGCTTGAACAAGAACACATCAAGTCAAGAACTACACCGAACGTCGACTTCGCCGCACCAAATGAGACGAACAAGAGAAGCATGTCAAGCGCGAAGCCACTAAGGGAGTTCGAGCCAATGGATTGGGTTCCTATTGATTACGGAGAAGTATTCGACAAGAGAAGACCGTTCCCTAATCAAAAGGGAATGGCAAGAGCATTGGAAGTCGATTTCCCACCGGAGAAGAAAGCTGAAAATTCATACGACCTCGAAACCACCGGTGAGATTTTTGAAAAGCTCTTTGGAGATGACGTGGTGGATCCGAACATATTGCCGAGGTGAAGAGGATCATGGGGATCAAGCCCGAAGCATCACCATACGCTCGCCTTGCTGAAATTTATTCGATCGGATCCGAAGAAGAAGAGAAGATGACGCCGCACTTGAGTTGCGAGATCAACGGAGTTCAATGCAAAGCTTTATGCGACATCGGAGCCCAAGTAAGTGTTCTATCTTCTAAAATTTACGATAAAGTTCAATACCACAACCTAGACTTAGCTCCAACATCAACGAAATTAATTATGGGAGATGGTAGAACTATCAAACCTCTAGGTATTGCTTGCAACATGAAAGTAAAAATCTCTAGAAACTATATACCAACCGATTTCTTTGTTATTGATGCTTACCATAGTAATTCTGATCATATAATCTTAGGTAGGCCTTTTCTTAAGTTGGTTGATGCCGTGTTAGATGCCGGAGAAGGCAAAGTAACAATGAACCTTAATGGAACAAAGTACACATATAACTTTCTTCGTGCTTCTAAACACCTTACTCCTTTTCCTCCCGAAGATGAAGAAATAGATGAGATAGATAGTCTTTGTTTTGTTGAAACCCTTAGAGACCCGCTGCAAAGAGCAATGGAAAATCAAATTAGTAATCAACAAGATGAAGAACTAGAAGAAGCAACAAAAGGCTTAGAGCCGCATGACGGTAGCGTGGAGGAAGAGAAGTTCGAAGACATAGGAGAAATCAAACCCGAGGAGACACAAGTGCCCGAGGTAGACCTTAAACCTTTGCCCAAGGGATTAAAATATGAATTTTTGGGCCCGAGGCAAAACTTATCCAATCATTGTGAGCGACGAGTTGAGCCCCGAAGAAAATGAAGCGTTGCTGATTTTATTAAAAAATATAGGAAGGTGATTGGATATTCAATTAATGATCTCAAAGGTATTAGCCCGGCCTTTTGCACTCATCGTATACCAATGGAAGACCAATGTAAGCCCGTAGTGGACCACCAAAGGAGGCTAACCCATGCCATGCGAGAGGTAGTAAAGAAAGAGGTTATCAAGTTACTTGATGCCGAATCATCTACCCGGTTCCACATAGCGAATGGGTGAGCCGGTACATTGTGTACCGAAGAAAGGAGGTTTAACCGTGGTGAAGAATGAGAAGAACGAGTTGATACCGCAAAGAACCGTGACCGGGTGGCGGATGTGTATTGATTACCGTAAGCTTAACAAGGCGACGAAGAAAGATCACTTCCCCCTACCGTTCATAGACGAGATGCTCGAGAGGTTAGCAAACCACGCTTATTTTTGCTTTCTCGATGGATACTCGGGGTTCATGCAAATTCCCATTCACCGGAAGATCAACATAAGACAACGTTTACGTGCCCTTACGGAACGTTTGCATATAGGAGGATGCCCTTCGGCCTATGCAACGCTCCGGCCTCTTTTCAACGTTGCATGATGGCCGTGTTTTCGGAATTCATCGAAGAAATTGTTGAAGTGTTTATGGATGATTTTTCCGTTTACGGGAAGACGTTCATGGATTGCTTAGCAAATTTAGAAAAGGTCCTTACAAGGTGTGCGGAGGTAGATTTGGTTTTAAATTGGGAAAAGTGCCACTTCATGGTTAAGCAAGGCATAGTGCTCGGACATGTTATATCCAAGAGAGGAATTGAAGTGGACAAGGCTAAGGTAGAGATGGTTGAGCAACTCCCACCTCCTACGGATGTTAAGTCCTTAAGGAGCTTTCTAGGCCATGCCGGATTCTATAGAAGATTCATAAAGGACTTCTCGAAGATCACTAAGCCTTTAACACACCTTCTCCAAAAGGATGTGGCTTTCGACTTTGATGAGAAGTGTCTAGCGGCATTCGGACCTTGAAAAATGCGTTGGTGAGCGCCCCCATCATCCAACCTCCGGATTGGAGCCAACCTTTCGAGATCATGTGTGACGCAAGTGACTACGCCGTAGGCGCGGTCTTGGGACAAAGAAAGGAAGGCCGAGTTCACGCCGTTTACTACGCTAGCAAAACTCTTAGTGGGGCACAATTAAATTACGCTACTACGGAAAAAGAATTGCTAGCGGTGGTATTCGCTTTCAAAAAATTCAGATCTTACATACACCGATCACGAAGCCATAAAGTATCTCTTGGCTAAGAAGGAAGCTAAACCACGTTTGATTCGTTGGATCCTTCTTCTCCAAGAGTTTGATGTTGAAATTCGTGATAAAAAGGGGGTGGAGAATGTTGTGGCCGATCATTTGTCTAGGATGAATCGTGGACAAGATGATAAAGAGCCCATAGAAGATAAGATGAGAGATGACCACCTCTATAGAGTGCTTGATAAAGATACTTGGATGATCGACATCATTCGAGCAATTCGAAAGATGCCCCTCGATCATCTAGACAAAAACACTCAAAGGAAGATTATTTCCGAAAGTAAGAAATATTTTTGGGATGCACCATACCTCTTCAAGCTTGGCAATGATGGAGTGATGAGAAGATGTGTGCCAAGAGAAGAGAGGCTTGAGATTCTAAGGAAGTGCCACTCGGCGGAGTACGATGGACACTATAGCCATTTTCGAACCGAAGCCAAAGTATGGTCGAGTGGATTCTATTGGCCGGAGATGCATGAAGATACTAAAAGATATGTTGCGTCATGCCCCGAATGCCAAAGAACCGGAAACATCTCTCAAAGAAATTCTATGCCTTTGAAATACAACTTGCAAATCGACATATTCGATGTATGGGGCATAGACTTCATGGGGCCTTTTAAAAACTCATTTGGATTCGAGTATATACTTGTTATGGTTGATTATGTATCCAAGTGGGTAGAGGCTATACCATGTCGTAAAGCTTCCACGAGAGGAGTCCATCACTATGATCAAGAACGTGATTTTTCCCCATTTCGGTACACCGAGAATCTTGATAAGTGATGGAGGAACTCATTTCACGGGAAGAACTTCAAAAAGTGCTTGTCCAAGTTGGGGATTGAGCATAGGGTCTCCACGGCCTATCACCCACAAACCAACGAGACAAGCGGAAACGTCAAATAGGCAATTAAAAAGCATACTTAACAAAACCATAGAGAAGGGAGGCAAGGATTGGTCAAAGAAATTAGACGGAGCTTTATGGGCTTATCGAACGGCGTTTAAAACACCGATAGGTATGACCCCTTATCAATTCGTCTATGGAAAAGCTTGCCACCTTCCGGTTGAGTTAGAACATAAAGCCTATTGGGCGATTAAAGAGATGAACCTTGATCTCGATGCCGCGGTGGTGAAACGGAGAATTCAAATAAGCGAGCTAGAGGAGTTGAGGTTGAAAGCTTATGAAAACGCAAGCATATACAAAGAGAGAATCAAAAGGTGGTATGATAAAAGATTGAAGAAAAAAGAATTTAAAGAAGGAGATAAGGTCCTCCTCTACAATTCGAGGTTTAAAACCTTCGGAAAGGGGAAATTGCAAAGCAAGTGGGATGGACCTTATGTTGTGCATTCGGTGTTCTCCAACGGAGCGGTAACCATTATGGATATAAACGGCGATCAATTTGTGGTGAATGGACAGCGGCTTAAGGTTTACTACGAACCCGACGTCGTGCCCATTCATCATGTTGACGTCTTCACTATGGAGGAAGAGCCCGAACGTCCCGCCTAGGACGAAAAACAAGGCACCAACTTCTGTAAATAATTTTTCTTTTAGCTTTCTGGAGTTTTTTGTGAAGATTAACTGGGCCAACTTTTTCCCATGGGCTGAGGACGAAAAAAATAGGGCGGTGTGCAAAAAACCGGACCGGCCCGGCCCCCGAGGCAGGGTGGGCCGGCCGGCCCAGTCGGATCGGCCCAGGGGTGGCCCGACGCCCGATGTCCCCGAATTTCGCCCGAATTGCTCCTTTTTGACTTCCTTGTTTGGTCGGAAAATTTTAAGGGAAGTGTAAAAAAGGAAAATAAGGTTCCCAGGCTTTTCTCTCAGGACTATATATTTGGCCGAATTGGGAGCTCGAGAATCAAACCTTTCAAGCAATGTGTTGCACCCTTGTAGCAGCCATTGAGCCTCCAAAAAGCTTAGAGTTGAAGCTAGAAGCCAAGAAGCCATCGATGGAGGAGGCGATGCGATGCGAGGTCAAGCTACCCGTCAAGAGGACCGCACGTATCCGTTGCGGAGGACGTGTCCCGACCGGAGCTCTTGCATCTCGCAACCCCGTCAAAGGAGAGAAGGTCCCTACACCCGTTCGAAGGTCGGCACGTCTCCAAGGCATCAAGCGCAAGGATTACAAGGAGGTGTCGCCGAGCCTAAGGATTATGGGGATAGCGACTACTCGACGATCGTAGCCCGAGCTCGTGGGCGGCCGCCGGTAGAGATGATGATGATTGGGGTGAGCAACCCTATGAAAGGACTCCCGAAGGCCCCAACGGCAACGGCAACGGCGGTGGCGAAGGCAACAACAATGGAGGTGGCGACGACGGTGGTGACAACGGTGGAGATTATAGCGACGACGACCCCTTCGGATTGCATCCGGTGTCTTTGTCGAGTTTGCCGTCAATCCATCGCAGCTCTCTACGCGTCGGCCAACGAATGTCTTCAAACCATGGAAGCGATGAAGCGGCGTATGGAGGACTTGGAGCGCGTAGTTGAAGATGACTACAAGTTCCTTAACCGCAATGTGCGCAAGCTTTTCGGCATGGTTGGAAACATGAGAGGCAAGTGGTGCAAAGCTTGCTCGAAGTACCATTAGATCTGGTTTTCCCCTTAGGATTTTTGTAAGATACGACGAGGACGTCGTATGTTTTAAGTGTGGGGGAGAGCTAGCTCGCTAGCCTTAGCTTTTGAACTTCAAGTTTAGGTTCGGTTTAATCTTCGTGTGAGAGTCTTAGTGTTTTAATGAGTCTTTAGTTTTTGAGTCTGTTTTAAAATTTTTTGCAAGCGTCTTAAATTAGTGTTGAGTCAAGAAAACCAAATAAAAAGAGTCTTTATATATATCTTAGTGTTTTGCGTATTGTTTATCTTTATTTACTTGTTTGTTTAATCTTCGATTCTTGATATATGAGCATAAGTATGTGGTTTGAAAGACGTTTACCGTGGTGCTTAGTGGAATCGCTACTACTTAAAGTACCCATACCACACTTCAATCTTGAGCTTCACATGCTAGTTGTGCTATTTTCGATGCTAAAAATTGGAGGATTTCAGTTCTGAAAATTATTTTAAAACCCTTGTAATAAAGGTTAGCAAAACCTCTTTTTCCAAGTTGAGAGTAAGAAAAAATTCCTATCCAAAGCCAAGTTTATTTTTTTTTCGCTCCACCATAAGTGTGATTAGCACGATGAGTTAGGCTAGGACCCTTCTCTCTTGGTGAGTTTTAATTTCGAGCAATGATCATGTCCTTGTGCTTATCTTTTGTTGCTAGCCTCGTCATACATTCGGTAACATGACTTTCACAATGAAAGTCATGAATATCGCCGAATTCCATACCCAACCCTATACATCTCTTTTGTACATCGTATTCCTTGAACACAACCTATTTTCAAAGTTTCGTCTCGTCTCTAGCATGATTTATTTAAAAATTTCAGATTGTATGCATGCGAGGAAAGAGAGAATTGAAAGCTTTGAAAAGTTGTCAAGAGAGAGAAAAATAAAGAGAAAAAGTATGTGTATGGAAAAGAAAGAAAGAAAGAAAGAAAAAAATCGTATGTGAATGAAAGAAGAAAAAAAAGGAGAAAGATGAGTTAGCAATAAAGGTATGAGACGGATGGATCAAGTGAAAGAAAAGAAAAGAAAATAAAGTGTAAGGAAGGATGTCACGTTGATTGTGAGACGAAACTTTTACTTTATTTCCAACCATGTGCAATCCGACAACGAGGACATCATTGGTGCCTTGAAGTCACAATTTTCTTTTGCCCTTGCACATGTCCACCATTCTAAATCTTCTCATCCTTGATATCCTTACATATGGTTAATTCTCATGATCATTGGCTTTGAAAGGTAGACAACCATTAGAGGAAGTTTTTAGTTTGACAATACTTGTGTTGATTGCGCTAGCCCTACCTATAGCTCCACTTTTACATGATATATGAGAGATTAATGGGAGGTGAGAGTTTTATAAAATTTTGTTAGGATAGCCACTTCATATGAGTGACTTGAGAGAGCTTGGAGAAAGGTTTTTGTCTAATACTTGTTGCGGGAATTTTTGTTTTGAAAACCATAAAAAAAACCCTCCGATGGAAGCAAAGGAGTAAGCATAGGCGAGATTGAAGACTTCAAGTGAAAGGTTTGAGTTGTGGGGTGAATCTTGACGTGGTAAAAATTCTAAACGCCCATGTTTATGTTTGATTATCATTACTTTGTGTTTATGTATTAAAGATGAAGGGATTGACTAACTTGTGAAGAAGGATAAGTGGTACACGATTACACTCCTTGGACGAAGTTCTTTTACGAGTACTTGCTCGAGGACGAGCAAGAGCTAAGTGTGGGGGAGATGTTGACGGTGTATTTTGGTGCACCTAGCATGTTCATTACACTTTGGTTTGGATTTGATTATGGAACTAACCCGCCACTAGGCACACTAATCATATAACAAGTTCATCTTTGTGCATGCATTTGGAAGTGTTATGTTTATGTAGGAAAACATGGACATAAAGGACGGATTCGCAATAAGTTCAAAGGAGCATTCATGGAATCTTGTTCGTGTTCATGAGCTCGCTGAAATTACTTCCAATGGTGGTGAGGACCGAAGTGCTACGAGGAACACCCCCGGGGATTGAAGCGTAAAAGATCAAACTTCATGCAAAGAGAGCCTCCATCTTGATCGCGAGGATAACGGCGTCAAAATCATCCAAGTGGAGGGGGCAAAGTAGATAAGTGCACGAGGACCCACGGAGCAAAAAGGGCGACCGAACCGGCCGAAATTGGGCTGGGCCGGCCGGCCCGGGCGGGCGCGGCCCGGCCCACTTCGGGCACCGGTTCGGTCCCGTCTTCCTTGCCCTCGAAGGATCTTCGACTCTAAAACCCCCGACGCGCCGCCAACACGAGAGAGGAGGAATTATTCGCACCGAGAAGGCCATCTACAAGCTAGAGAAAGAGGAAGAGGATCTCCGGCGGGAGATCAACCACCTCGAAGGAAGCACCCTCTCGTGGAGAAGAAGGAAGACACGGCGGAAGGGAAACCATGATCAACGGTGCCATGATCGGCACCTTGATGGGGTAATCTTCTCATTCGTCCATGGGTTGTAATCGATCGTGAGATGTAATCGCACTTTGTCGGATTATCTATCTATCATCTTGTGTTGAATATACTTTAATGCTTAAGGCTTGCAACCGTGCCGTAGAGGGAGTAGAGCTCCAATGCTTCCTTGGATCCATTCAATACACCGTGGCCATCAAAGGTCTAGTCATGAATACCTTCGCGTAGTGACAGTACGAGAGGAGGGAAAGGGCGAAACCGTGGTCACAACCCCCAATAGATTAGATTGGTTTTCATGTCTTTAAGCGATTGCATGCTCTAGTATCGTAGACCCGTGGGCGAGTGTCTTCTATCTTGATCGTTTATCATTCTCTCTAGTGTAGTTTAGTGTTTTCTAGTTTAATAGTAAGTTAGGGTTTTAGTAGCTAGTGTGTCGTTGTTGATCGAACGCTTGTAATCCCCTTGCTCCGCGGATTGACAAGAACCTTGGGAATCCCGTGGTGAAAAAGGTGTGGGGTCCGTACGCTTGCGGATCGTAGAGGGATACGTCTTTTATCCGTCAACAACGTTGGAGATCTTGTCCTCCGCCACATCCCGAACACGGAAGGACTACACAAGCTCAGCTCCCCCTGGGAAGGTCCCTTCACCATTGCAAAGGTGACCGGGCCGGGATCTTACCGCCTCCAGACACTTGAAGGCGAAGACATCAACAACTCGTGGAACGTCGACCAACTCTGTCGGTTCTACGCCTAGTCTACACGACTACTCCGGGGTTCAAGTCTACACGACTACACCAACACCCCTCTGCCGTAATCGGCCTTCGGGTCCCGGCTCCGGTCTCGGACTACTCCTCTCCGGGATCCGGCCCGCGCGGCTACCTACGGATCTGGGGCCGTGACGAGCGACAAAGGACTCTAGCGACGGTCTGCGAGAGACCACACTTCAAGATCCGGCCTACACGGCTACCTACGGATCTACTTGCGTAAGTGGCTACTCGCCCTAGCACCACTTAGGCGTAAGCGGCCTCCGGTGTCGGTGCGGAATATGGTCCCGACACTAACCAGTAGTAAGCGCCGTGGTCTATCCCTCGATGGTCGATGCTAAGCAATAAGAGACACGGAGGTTTATCCTGGTTCCGCCGAGGGGGCGCGTACGTCCGGCGGTGGCGTGCTCAAGGCACTATATTACTTAGCACCGGGGGTGCCTGTAGTGAGGCTGCTACAAGCAAGGCGGGAGAGGAAGTGTGGCTTCCAAGTCCCACGGTGTAGTGGGCGAAGATGTTGTGGGAGAATTGGAGAGCAAGTGCGTGGCGCAGCCTGTCTCTTCTTGTGTTGTGTCTCCGTTTTTCTCCCCCCCCCGCGCGGCGGTGAGGGTTCGTCCCCCTTTTATAGATCAAGGAGGGAGCGAATCACATGCGCGCCGCGCTACTTAGCTATGTGGAGGGGCGTGGCGTGCTATGCTTGTAGAGTGGGCGGCCGTCCGGACGATCCTCGCGGCGATCCGGCCATCATGGCCTACCTTGTACCCGAACGGTGGCGGTTCGAGGGTAGAAGGGCGGCGGAGGGTGGTGATGTCTTCGACGGGCTCGAGGGAGGCTGGCGACGTTGGCCCGTACGGAGTACGGGGAGTAGGTAAGGCGGCGTCCCGTTCCAACACGTTTCACGGTCTTTGGAGTTGTTGCTATAGCGCCCGGCGTGCGCACGCGCGCGCGGGGACGGCGACCATGCGCGGTGGCGGGGGATGACGTTCCACCGGCCTAGCGCCTCCACCAAACCCCGTAGGGTCACAAGAAAGCAAATCGAGGGTGCGGCCCGGCCCCCCTTCGAGGGCTCGGCGCGTTAGCCGTCTTTGGAGCGGCGCACGGCGTCACGGGACCGACACCGGCCGCGCGCACGGTCCTCCCCACGGTGATGGGGATGGGCTCCCTCCGGGGAGCCGGTGCGGCGGCGGGGGCGCGAGCCCCGGCGCGTGATGGCGGCTGTCCCGCCGGTGTCGGGCGTTAAATGCCCGTGTACGGGGGGCGGGCGTACGCGTGCGGGCGCCCTCGAGCGAGGCGGACCCCGGTCGAGGGCGGGGCGGACCCTCGAGCGAGGCGGAGCCTGCTCGAGGGGGGAGCGGGCCCTCGAGCGGGGCGGAGCCCGCTCGAGGGAAGCGCACTCCCTCGAACGGGACGGAGCCCGCCCGAGGGAGGCGTGCACCCTCGAGCGAGGCGAAGCTTGCTCGAGGGGATCTTTAAGAGGGCCGCCTTGGTGGGCCGTATCTGCATGGTTAGGCAAAGTTTGTTTGGCTTTGTTGCGGGTTTTAAGTGGGGATTTCCCGGTTGTTAAAGGGGACCCCTAGGGCTGTCCCCGACGGTGCCCCCCGAGCATGCGCGGGTTTGCCATTGAGGCTCCCGTAGATGCCGGAGCCAACGATAGGACGTTCTTCCCTCCTTGTCTTGCGAACGCTTTTCGTGGGGCCGCGTCGGCGGACCCGCGGGTCTAGCCCCGAAGCCTGCGGGGCGTGGGTGCTCTGCGAGGGTTTAACCGTGAGAGCCGGTCGGAGGGCGTGGCACATGTTTCAACCGGCGTCGGCAATGTCTCGGCCCGGCTTCGGTGACGCACGCGGCGGCCGCTCCGTCTCCCGGCGGGTGCAAGCCAAGGAGGTGTAGCCGTGCGTCAAGCCCCCGAGCCTGGGCCCGTTCGAGGCGATCGGGTAGAGCTTCACGACTTGTTTCTTAACGCGCCCTCGCCGTCCCTCCGCGGGACGGAGGGTGAGGTTTCCGCAACCCCCATCGAGCGGGTCGCGAATTGCGGATTCCTCTTTGAGCCGCTAGTGGGTGGTTCGAGTGGACGCCCATGCCCCGTTCGATAAGGGTAGGGCTGCGTGGTCCGGAGACACGTCCATTGAAGCGCTTGCGTGGGTTTGCTAGGTGGGGCTCGGTCCCGTTCGATAGGGACCGAGGGCGCGGAAGCTCTCCCTCGGTGGGATCCCCCGGCTAGGCGCCCTCGGCCGGCTCTCGAACACGACATGTGGGGCACCCTCGAGCCGACGGGCTCGAGGAACGGCTCGAATGCGCGTGCCTTCGTCGTCCCCGACTCGCGATGCGGGGACGCCCGTTTGAACCCGTTGAGGGTCGGGCCTCGAACCTCGATCGGTAGGGCCGTGCGGGGGGCGGCGCTGGGCGGCCCCGTCTTTGCGTTTGCGGCCGTCGAGGGGTCTGGGCGAGCCAGTCCTCGAGGCGCTGGTCAGCAGCACAGCGTGGCATGGGTGCTTGTGGTGCCTGTCTTGTTTCAAGCGGGCCTCGGGCGACCTTCTCACGCCTGTGTCGCTTTAGAGGGTTGATATTGTTCCGAGCCAGGGGCTTGTGCCGCTCGAGGGTTTTGTGTGGCATGGGTGCCTGCGGGGCCCGCTTTGCTTCAGACGGGCCCCGTGGCGACCTTCTCACGCCAATGTCCCTTAGAGGGTTGAATTTATCCCGAGCCGAGAGTCCGTGCCACTCGAGGGTTCTCCTTGCTTTGCAAGGGACCGGCCATTAAATGCTCCACGGTAGAGGCCGTGGTTTCGCATCGCGGGTGCGCCTTTTAGGCGTCGCGGCCGCGCGCGCGCGTAGTGTGCGGCGTGGCGGGCGGGCGTGACCGCCCCGCCACGGTCCCTGCTAGTCTTCACCGTGATGATGGCCCGTTCGCGGTGATGTGGCCGCTGTGGTCGTGGCGGGGCCCACTCGTCAGCGTGAAGAGAAGATTCCCTGCAGTTAGTGTGCGCGGGACGTCCGCCCCGGAGAGCTCGCCCGCGTCTTATAAATCTGAGGGGAAGGGGAAGCGGCGGTTTTTTACCTTAGCGCTCCGCCATTTTAGCCCCCTGTGTTTTCGTCTTCGCCTCGCTTTCGCCACCGTGCGGCTTCGCCACTTGAGCTCTTCTTCTTCTTCCTGTCCTCCGCTCTCGCATTCCTTTGCCCTCTTCTCATGGCGCCGCCTCCGCCCCTCACGATCCTTGACCCGTACGCCTGGGAGCGGTCGTCGGTGACCCCGCTGGCTCTCAAAGAGCTGGTCACCGCCGGCCAGTTGGCGGCAAATGAGGAGGGCCGCCCGGCGGAGTGGATAGTGCCGCCGGCGGGGGACCGTGCGCCCAACCTGCCGGAAGGCTACGTGGTGAGCTTTGTCCGCTTCCACGAGCGAGGCTTCAACGCGCGGCGAGCCGCTTCATGCGAGCGTTGTGCCACTACTACGACGTGGAGTTGCACAACTTCGCGCCCAACGCGATTTCGCGAGCGGCCACGTTCGTGGGCGTCCCCGAAGGGTACCTTGGGATCCCGGTCAGCGGGAGCTGCGGGTACACCTCTTCCGCGCGGAGCTCTTCACGCAGCCCACGACGGAGCCGAGGGACTCGCCGCGCGGTGCGCGCCGGCGGGATGTCGCTCGCCCGCGAGGGCGGTTCAAGGACGACTACATCCCCCCGCACCATGACGACGAACAACGCCGGGCCGGGAGCGGGGATGGTTCCTACCCGCGCAACGCCGAGCCCGGCCTCCCCCCTACACCTGGTCGGGTGTTCAAGGAGAAGCCCGGCTCCGGGGCTACGGGGTGTCCACATCCCGGCATCGGAGGCGGCGGGGACTCGGTCTCCGGCCGCCCCGAGGAGCTTTGTCGGAGCGGGGCGACCGCGATGGGCGTCCTCGCCTTCCTCCATCACCGGCGGGTCGTGCCTCGATGGAGAGGCCGCTCTGCATCTATGAGATGACGAGAGGAGGCGGACCCCATCGCGGCCGGCGAGGTCGCGGATGCTCCCGACTCCCCCTCGGGCGGCCGTATGCGCTCACCGGGCGCGGAACGCCGTCGACACCCGGATGCCGGCGCATCCGGGACCGGACCCCGTGGGACCTCGAGATGCTCCCCACCGCCCACCGGTGAGTATGGTTCTTGATTCCGTTTTAATTCTTGGCGGCGCCTCTGCCTCCTAACGCGTCTTTGACGTTCTCGCGTGCGGCCGGTGAGCTTCACCGCCGCGAGGGTCCGTTCCGCCCACCCCCCGACTCCCGCGCCTCGGCGGGCGGCGCGGCCGGCGGGAGCGGGGAGCGGGCGGCGCGCGCGAAGGAGCGCGCGAGGCGGCACCGCGAGCGTCGCGAGCGACGGAGCGCGGAGTACGGCGGCGCGAGGAGGCGGGACTCTCCTCCCCGGGGACCGAGGAGTACTCGTCCTCGGAGGAGGACGAAGAGGAAGAGGCTTAGGGGCGGGGCCCCTCGATAGGTGGGAGCACTCGCCCCGTCGGCCGGGAGCCGGCTCCGGCGGCAAGGGCGGCATCGCACGGGCGGGCGCAACGGCGCCCGCCGCCGGCTGTCGACAACGGGGGCGCGCGCGCGCGCGAGGGGCGCCGGCGCGCACTACGGGGGCGCGCGCGGCGCGCGCGCGCGTGCGTGCGGCGAGCGCGCTGCGCGCGCGGGCGGGGCCCGCGCGCGCGGTGGCAACGTCGGGGAGGCGCGGCGGCGGGGCGTGCCGGCCGCGCGCCGGCCTCATCCGGCGAGGCTTCGAGGAAAAGGAAGCGCGCCTTTTCCTCTTCGAGGTAAGGGGCTCGATCCTCTACTTGGTTTGATTTTTTGACGATCGGGCATTCTAACCCTCTCGTTTGTGCTCGCGCGGTGGTGCCAACGTGCCTCCCCCTCGCACCGGCCAAGGTGCGCGAGGGCGGACGCGTCCATCCCCACCCGGCGGCGCTCGTCGAGGGCGTCGCGGGCGGGGGCAAGCACGGCGGTGGTGGGCGAGAGCTCGCGAGGGCGCGGGCGGGGCCACGAGGCCTCGGCCGGCGGATCGGCACGCCATGGCGCGGCCGGTGGTTGCCGAGGAGCGGCCGGCGCCGGCCGTGGCGAGCGGCGCAGCCCACGGCGGCGGTCGTGGCGGAGGTGCGACCGATGGTGGGCTGCTGCGGCGGAGGCGCGGCTTGTGGCGCCAACCGCGGCGGAGGCGGGGCGAGGTGCGGCCCGCGTTGGCACCCGTGGTCGCGGAGGCACGGCCGGAGGCGGTGGCCGCCGCGGAGGGTGGCCGGGCGCCCTGCGCCGCGGGGGCGCGGCCGGAGGCGGTGGCGGCGGCGCCACGTCGAGCGCCCGCGGCCGTGGAGGGCGCAAGCGGAGGCGGGCGAAGGGGCCGGCGCCCGCCGGCGGTTCCCGGGTGGAGGTGGTGGAGGTCCTGGACGACGACTCCCCGCCGCCCGGGTGGGACCAGTGGGCGAGCTTCCCCACACGCTCCCCGAGCCCCAGGAGGGGGGCCCTCGTGAGGCGGCGCGAGGGTCACATGGTGGTGGGGGACCGAGGACACGGCGCCGAGGCCTCGTCCTCCCGCGCCGGCCACTCGCCCCGTGTAGAGGGGGCCGTTGGCGATCCGCCCGCGTTCGCCGACGCCCGGGGAGAGCGGGAGCTGCGGGGAGAGCTCCGGAGGCACGGCGCCACGCTCGACCGCGCGCTAAACGAGGCGGCGAGGGTCCATGGCGGCCCCGCATGGCACGTCTTCCGGGTAGGGCGTTGTTGTTCGTTTCCTTCTTTCTCTCGTTTTTGTGCGCCGTTTACGTGTCGTGGCGCTTACGGGTTTCGAGTTGTGGGTGACGGGAGCTCGAGCGCCGCGCCCATGAAAAGTACAACGCCTTCGATCGGGTGAACGCCGAGCTCCACCGGCCTCCGGGAGCGATGCGGCGCTTTCGACGCGCTCGGCGATGCCCTCGGGACCCCGACGGGCGGTTGGCGTATCGGGCCGTGGTCTTGCGCGACGAACCCCCCGAGAGCACGAGGCGAGGACCCGCGCGCCGCTCTAGCCTCGGCGGGTGCGCACGGCTCTCATCGATCGTGATGAGGCGCCGTGGCGGGCGCGCTCGGACACGGAGAAGATGCGGACGCTCGGCGACCAGCCGGGAGGCGGAGGTGGCCGGCGTCCGCGGCGAGAACCGGGGGCTCCGCTCGTCGCTCGAGGGGGCGCGGGCGCGGCGGCGCCGGGCGAGGAGCGGGCGCGCGCGGCTGGGAGCGGCGGGCCAAGGAGGCCGATGACTTGAAGGCCGCCCTCGACGCCAGGCCGCGGCGCTCGTCGTCGGCCGAGGAGCGCTTCTGCGGAGCGCACCGCCCGCCAAGGGGGCGAAGGGCGGCTCCGGCGAGGAGCAAGGCGTCCTCGCCGACGCCGGTCGGCGGCCGGGAGCGAGAGCGCGTTGCTCGTGAGGCGGTGCGAGAGTCGTTGGCGGAGCGGGACGCCAAGCTCTCTAAGGCCGAGGGCGAGCTCATTGTGCTCGGCATTACAAGCGCAAACCAAGAGGCGGCCCTCCGGGGAGCGAGGTGAGACCGTCAAGGGCCTCGAGCTGGTGGTCGAGGCCGAGCGCCGTGCCCTTGAGGTGGAGAGGAAGCAAGTCGAAGGTGAGCCGCTGTTTGACTCCTGCTTTGTTGGTTTTCTGTTAGAAGGTTCGCGTTCCCCCTTTCTGATTCCCTTCTTGTCTTGGCGATTCCAGGCTTGCGTACCGCTGCGGGGCATGCGGTGAGCGGGCGAGGCGGCTGCGAGCTTCCTATAACTCCTCCGAGCGAGGGGCTGCGGGGGGCTGCGTGGTGCGGCCCTCGAGACCGCCAAGCCATGGAGGAGGGCGAAGCGCGGGCCGGCGGCTCGGCGGCCGGCCGCTGCGCGCCCTTGGCGGCCACGTCACCGAGCGGATGCGCCGGGCGCTGCATCTGGGCGTCCAGAAGGCCCTCGGAGTGGTGCGGTCCCACTACGAGGTCAACTTCGAGGCGGCGGAGGGTTACGTCGTCCCCGACGGTGTTGAGGACGAGGTAGCGATGGAGCGTGTGGACGCGCTCGCCGCCGATGCCGCCGGGTCGCTCGCTGAAGCCTTCGAGGAGTTCCTCTTCCGGACGGCTGGCGATGCCGCCGCTCCTCCCGCCCCCGAAGACGCTTGGGCGCTAGGCCCGTTTTTATTTGTGTATCAGTATTCTGGCCGTGCGGCCTTTGTAAATAAACAAGTTATCTCAATCGTAAACATTTGTTGATACGAAATGAAGTCTTTTGCTTATTGCGCTTTTTTGTTTCTCCTTCTCGAGTAGATTTTACTTAGGGGAGTTCGATTTTCGCGGGGGCCTGTCCGGGTTGGAGGCGAGAGAGAAGGGCCATATCCTCGCGGCGTAGGCTATCTCGGCTCGCGCGCTCCTTCCGCTAGGGCTGCTGCGCCACGTTCGAATCGTTGCTCGAGGCCGGAGTAGAAAACAAACTTAGCGCTCATGAGTTGTCTTGTTTTTGCGCGAAAATGGGACCATTTTGGGGGGGGTGCCCCCCGCGGTAGCCCCCGAGGGTAACTTGGGTTTCGGGGGAAAGCCGAGTTGCCCTTTCCATTAGACTTATGGTATTTACATGGTTGTCACCAAGCCGGGGCGTTGGTCATATGATTTTTACAACAAAAAATACTTGGAAATCCTAGCTAGGGGTAGAAGCGACGTAGGCGTTGGATGTTCCAAGCGTTGGTGAGCTCTTCACCGTCCTCGTTGGCCGGCTTGTACGTGCGGGCTTGAGTACCTTCACCACGACGTAGGGTCCCTCCCATGGGGGCGGCGGCTTGTGGCGCCCTCGGTTGTTTTGGCGTAGCCTTAGGACCAAGTCCCCTTCGGCCCGAAGTTCCGTCGACGTATCTTGCGCGCTTGGTAGCGTCTCGGGGACCGGTGATACCTTGCGGAATGCATCAAGGCCACGAGGCGTGCCTCGTCCGGGCGATCCGGCGAGTCCTCGCGGGCTCGGCGGTTGGCCTCCTCGTCATAGCCTCGAACCTCGGGCGATCCGTATTCTAAGTCCGTGGGGAGGACGGCCTCCGCGCCATGGACTAGGAAAAACGGGGTGAACCCGGTGGCTCTGCTCGGGGGTAGTCCTTAGGCTCCACACAACCGCCGGTAACTCTTGGAGCCATTTTCGCCCGTATTTGTTTAGCCGGTCAAAGATTACGGGCTTGAGGCCTTGTAAGATCATGTCGTTGGCACGCTCTACTTGGCCGTTGGTACGTGGGTGTGCCACGGTTGCCCAATCCACGCGAATGTGGAATTTGTCGCAAAACTCCAAGAACTTCCCCCCTTTGTGAACCGGGACCCAATGTCGGTGATGATGGAGTTTGGCACTCCAAAGCGGTAGACGATGTCGGTGAAAAATGTTCTTGCTCGCTCTCGCCCGAGGTTCGTGATGGGGCGCACCTCCACCCACTTGGAGAACTTGTCGATCGCGACCAACAAGTGGGTGAAGCCCCCGGGCGCCTTCCGCAGGGGCCCGACGATGTCCAGCCCCCACACGGCAAATGGCCATGTTACGGGGATGGTCTGCAGGGCATGGGCGGGCAGGTTGGACTTGCGGGCGTAGAACTGGCACCCTTCGCAAGTGCGTACGATTTCGCTGGCGTCCGCGACCGCGGTAGGCCAGTAAAGGCCCTGGCGGAACGCGTTGCCGACGAGGGTGCGAGGCGCGGCGTGGTGGCCACAGATTCCCGGCATGTATGTCCGGTAGGAGCTCGCGCCCCTCGGGGATGGGCACGCATCGGCCGTAGGATGCCCGAGGCGGCGCGCTTGTACGGCCTTGCGTCAACGAGGGCAAAGGACTTGGCCATCCCGGCGATGCGCCCGGCCGCGGCCCGATCCGTGGGGAGCTCCCCTCGAGCCATCCAGGCGATGTATTTGTCGCGCCAGTCCGCTTTGACAGGAGCCGGCTCGATGTCCATCACGTCGGCCTCGTGGGAGCCATACCCCTCGAGGAGGGAGAGCACGTACGCCTCGTTCGAGGGGTCCTCGTCCATGGGTTCCGCACCCACTGGATTCGAGGGAGCCCCCGAGGGTTCGTCGTGACTCGAGGGGTGGGGCTCGAAGACGACCGAGGGCTGAGCGACGTCGCGCGCGAAAACATTCGGGGGGGGACGGTGATCCGCCCGGACGCAATCTTGGCCAGCTCGTCCGCCTCCTCGTTGTACCGGCGGGGCACATGATTGAGCTCGATGCCGTAGAACTTGTCTTCAAGGGCTCGCACGGCATTGCAGTAGGCCTCCATCTTGTCGTCATGGCAGCTCGCGTTCTTCATGACTTGATCGATTACGAGCTGCGAGTCTCCCCGCACGTCGAGGCGCTTAACGCCTAACTCAATGGCGATTTTGAGGCCGCAGAGGAGGGCCTCGTATTCAGCCATATTGTTAGACGCGGGGAAGTGGAGGCGCACCGCGTACCGCATGTGTTCCCCGAGAGGTGACACAAAAAGCAGGCCCGCGCCCGCCCCCTGTTTTCATCACCGAGCCGTCGAAGAACGGAGTCCCGGCCTCCGCTTGGATTTGCGGCGGCGGTAGGCTGCGTGTCCGTCCATTCGGCGACGAAATCTTCCAAGATTTGGGATTTGACGGCCTTGCGCGTGGCGTAGGCAAGCGTCTCGCCCATCGGCTCCACGGACCACTTGGCGATCCTCGCCCGCCGGCGTCGGGATTGCGGATGATCTCCCCCGGCGGGAAGGAGGAAACCACCGTGACGGGGGTGGGCCTCGAAGTAATGGCGGAGCTTGCGCCGCGCCGGGACTACCGCGTACGGCAACTTCCCCCGGACTCGGGGGTAGCGCGTCTTGGTATGCGACGACAGACTTCGCCGATGTAATAGACCGGCTGGCATGCGGGCAAGGCGTGCCCTTCCTCCATGCGCTCCACGACGATCACGGCGCTGACCACCTGGGTGGTTGCGGCCACGTAGAGCTGCAGGGGTTCGCCGTCTTGCGGCGGCGTGAGGATCGGGGCGTGCGTTAGAGACGCCTTCAGCTTGTCGAGCGCATCCTGGGCCTCGGCGGTCCATGAGAAGCGCTCGTGCTTCTTGAGTAGGCGGTAGAGGGGCAGCCCCTTTTCACCGAGCCGTGAGATGAAGCGGCTCAAGGCGGCAAGGCACCCCAGCACCTTTTGCACCCCTTTGAGGTCCGGATCGGACCCATTCGTTCGAGGGCCGCAACCTTTTCGGGGGTTGGCCTCGATTCCCCGTTGGGAGACAATGTATCCCGGGAGCATACCTCGCGGCACTCCAAAGACACACTTTTCGGGGTTTAACTTGACCCCATTGGCCGTAGGTAGCCGAACGCGACGCCAAGGTCGCCAACCGGGTCGTCCGCCTTCCCGGTCTTTACGACAATGTCGTCCACGTACGCCTCGACCGTCCGCCCGATGTGATCCCCGAAAACGTGCCGCATGCGGCGCCGGTATGTCGCACCCGCGTTTCGGAGGCCAAGCGCATCGTGACGTAGCAAAACGTCTCGAACGGTGTGATGAACGAAGTCGCTAGGGCGATCGGACTCCTTCATCTTTATTTGATGATACCGGAGTAAGCATCAAGGAAGCAAAGCAATTCACACCCGGCCGTTGAATCAACGATTTGATCAATGCGTGGCGAGAGAAAAGGAACTTTAGGACATGCTTTATTAAGACTAGTGTAGTCTATACACATCCGCCACTTCCCATTCTTTTTCTTTACAAGCACGGGGTTTGCTAGCCACGTGGGGTGGAACACCTCCTTGATGAATCCGGCCTCGAGAAGCTTCCGCGGCCTTCGCTCCGATGCCCGTCGCCGCTCCTCGTCGAAGCGGCGGAGCCGTTGTTGCACGGCGCGGGCGTTAGGCAGGATGTCAAGGGAGTGCTCGGCGACTTCCCTCGGGATGCCTGGCATATCCGAGGGGCTCCACGCGAAGATGTCGGCGTTGGCGCGGAGGAAGTCGACGAGCACCACTTCCTATTTGGGGTCGAGGGTGGAGCTGACCCTCAACGCCTTGCCCTCGGGGGCAGAAGGATCGAGGGGGACCTCCTTGGTCCGGCTCGCGGCCTCGAAGGTGCCGGTGTGCTTGGTAGTGGAGCCGAGGTCATCGTTGACCATCTTCTCCAAAGTGGTCACCGGCGCTTCATCCGGCGCCTCATCCGGCGCCGGTGCCTCTCGCGTGCTCCACGCACTCGACGTCGCGGTCGAACGCGTGCTCGATGGACGAGCCAACGGTGATGACGCCGTTTGGTCTCGGCATCTTCATCTTTAAATAGGTATAGTTGGGGACCGCCATGAATTTGGCGTAACGGGGTCGCCCAAGTATAGCGTGGTAGGCTCCCTTGAACCCTACCACCTCGAAGGTGAGGATCTCCTTGCGGAAATTCTTTGCGGTGCCAAACCAAGCCGGCGGGTCGATGCGCCCGAGGGGCCGAACCCCGCTTGCCGGCGCAATGCCATGGAATGGCTTCGTCTTCCCGGGCCGCGGTGGTCCCGGCTCGATCCCCATCAAGCGCAGCGTATGCGCGTAGAGGATGTTGAGGCTGCTGCCCCCGTCCATCAAGACCTTCGAGAACCGCGCGTTCCCGATGACTGGGTCGACCACCAGCGGGTACTGGCCTGGGTTGGGGATGCGGTTCGGGTGGTCTTCCCGGCTGAAGGTGATGGCGTCCTCCGACCAATTGAGGAAGGAGGGAGGCGCCTTCTCTGCGGCGAGGACCTCGTGCCGCTCCTTCTTGCGCTGGCGTGTCGACATGTCGACGGTTGGCCCCCCAAAGATGAGGAACACGTTTTCCACGGCGGGGAAGCCGCCGGCGTCGCCATCTCCCTCGTCTTTCTTGGCCTCTGCCTCCTTCGCGGCGGCGCGGCCATAGAATTTCTTGAGCATATCGCACTGCTCAAGGGTGTGGTTCATTGGGGTCTTGTGATAAGGACATGGCTTCATCAGCATGTCTTCGAACACCCCCGGGCCTCGAGGGGCCGGTCGGGGGCCCCGTCGAGCCGGGTCAACAGCGAGGGCCTCGGCATTACCGCCGTCGCGCCCCTGCTCGCGCGCCTCGCGGCGCGGCTTTTTTCCCTTCTTGCCCCGCTTGTCGTTGCGGTGGGGCTCCTTGGACTTGCTGCCCTCCGCGGGCGCGTCCTCCGAGCGCTTGCCCTTCTTGCCGTCGAAGATCGCTCCCACGGCCTCTTCTCCTGAGGCGAAGCTGGTGGCGATGTCGAACAGCTCGTTCGAGTCCGCGGGCGGGCTGCGCCCCAGGCTCTCGCACGAGATCCTTGCATGTGGTGCCCTCGAGGAAGGCATGCACGATCTCGGACTGCGCTACGGCCGGGCGGCTCCGTACGCCGCTTGGAGAAGCGCCGTATGAAGTCCCGCAGCGACTCGCCGGGCTTCTGTGTGCAGGAGCGCAGGTCCCATGAATTTCCAGGGCGCACGTACGTGCCCTGGAAGTTGCCCACGAATGTGCGGACCAGATCATCCCAATTGTGGATTTGGCTGGCGGGCAAGTGCTCGAGCCACGTCCGGGCAGCATCGCCGAGGTGCAGGGGCAAGTTGCGGATGATGACCTCGTCGCTGGTGGCCCCGCCTAGCTGGCAAGCCAAGCGGTAGTCGTTGAGCCACACGCGGGGGTCCGTCTCCCCGTTGTACTTGACGATGGTCGAAGGTTGGCGAAAGCGCTGGGGGAAGGCCGCCGTGCGGATCTCCCGGCTGAACACACGGGTCCCCGGGGGCTCGGCGTCGGGGAGCGATCCTCGCCGGCCGTCGTAGCGTCCACCCCGTCGAGGGTGGTAGCCCACCGCTGCTCGCGCGTCCGCCCCCGCTCGTGCGCCCGGCGTTGATGACGTTGCGGGCGTCGCCATCTAGTGCCTCGCGTGCGTCAAGGAGCCGCTCCTTGGCCGGCGTGCGTCTCCGGGTCGGCGGGTTGCCCCGCCGCCCTCCCCCCGCGTGGACCGAGGGTTCGCCCCCGGTGCGGCTCCGTCGTCCCGCGCATCCCCTTGTTGGCGGATGCGTGATGCCGAGCTCTTGGCCCGCCGGACGGCCACTTGCTCGATGAGAGTTTGCACCTCGCGGTGCGGGTCTCGCGCCTCGGGGGTCGAGGGTGCCGGCATGGCCCGCGGCAATGTCGCGGCGGCAACGAGCTTCCGACTTGCCCGTGGCGGCATGTCAGGGTCGTCGGCGTTGATGCGGTCGCGGGCCTGTCTGCCCAGCTCCCGCACGCGTTCGCCGCGAGCGGAGGCTTCTCCGGCCATCGAGGCGCGGAGCGGCCGCACCGTTCGGTATTCCTCCGCCGGCTTGGCCTCGAGCTCGCGGGCCCGGGCTAGGCGTGCGTCGGCGCCGGCCCCCGGCAGGAGCGCTTGGCCCTGCGGCTAGGCGTGTGGCGATCCCGGGGGCAGGCGTGATCTCCCCGTCTCCGGCGCCTACCGCGTCGGTGGCGTTGGCCTGGTCGTTAGCGACGACCACGTAGCATTCCCGCACGGGGTCGTAGCTCCCGGTGCTGGAGTCATCGGAGCAACCGAACCAGTAGTCCGTAGCGTCAAGGAAACGCCTGAACATGACTGGGTCCGGCACGCCGGAGAAGTCCCATTCCGCGTACCCGTGGCGGTTGGCGGGTGGCGGAGCGTCGAGGGAGCCCAGGGACGACTCGTCACCCGCTGAGGTGCCGGGATCTCTGGCGACGAAGACGTGACGGCCGGGTGGGACCCGGCGCGTCGTGGTGTTGACGTTGTTGTTGTAGGCCGTCGTGGCTCCGCGCGGCCCAATGGGAAGGCGCGGTCGGAGACCGTGCGCCCGTCCCGTCGGGATGGTGGTCATCGTGACGGCGGGCGCGCCGTGCCGAGAGGCGCGCGCGCTCGGCCGCCGTCGCTCGGACCGCGCCCGGCGCGAACGCGGCCCGCAGTGGCGGCGACGTCGTGGCGTTGACGGGCCCGCGGCGTCCGTGCCTGCGGGGTGTCCGCGCCGTGGCGGTGCGTGCGGCGGGGACCGGGGCGGACTCGGCCTCGGCGCCGCGCGCGGGCTCCTCACGGTTGGTGAGGCGCATGAGGTAGCCATTCCCTCGTGGCCCGAAAGTTCGGCCCCCAAACCGGATTTCGAACCCGGCGGGGGGGGGGTCCGAGCCGCCCATGTTGTAACGCGTACCGCGGTACTCGGTGCGGATCACCATGGAGGGAGTTGACGGATTGACCTTAGGCGCTCGCATCGCCCCACGGTGGGCGCCAACGTCGGTGCGGAATATGGTCCCGACACTAACCGATAGTAAGCGCCGTGGTCTATCCCTCGATGGTCGATGCTAAGCAATAAGAGACACGGAGGTTTATCCCGGTTCCGGTCGAGGGGGCCGTACGTCCGGCGGTGGCGTGCTCAAGGCACTATATTACTTAGCACCGGGGTGCTCGTAGTGGGCTTTGCTACAAGCAAGGCGGGAGAGGAAGTGTGGCTTCCAAGTCCCCGGTGTAGTGGCCGAAGATGTTGTGGGAGAATTGGAGAGCAAGTGCGTGGCGCGGCCTGTCTCTTCTTGTGTTGTGTCTTCGTCCCCCCCCCCCCCCCCCGCGGCGGGGAGGGTTCGTCCCCCCTTTTATAGATCAAGGAGGGGAGCGAATCACATGCGTGCCGCGCTACTTAGCTATGTGGAGGGGCATGGCGTGCTATGTTTGTAGAGTGGGCGGCCGTCCGGACGATCCTCGCAGCGATCCGGCCATCATGGCCTACCTTGTACCCGAACAGTGGCGGTTCGAGGGTAGAAGGGCGGCGGAGGGTGGTGATGTATTCTGACGGGCTCGAGGGAGCTGCTGACGTTGGCCCGTACGGAGTACAGGAGTAGGTAAGGCGGCGTCCCTTCCAACACGTTTCACAGTGCTGGAGTTGTTGCTACAGCGCCCGGCGTGCGCCTGCGCGCGCGGGGACGGCGGCCATGCGCGAACGGTGGCGGGGATGGCGTTCCACCGGCCTAGCGCCTCCACCAAACCCCCGTAGGGTCACAAGAAAGCAAATCGAGGGTGCGGCCGGCCCCCCTTCGAGGGCTCGGCGCGTTAGCCGTATCTTGGAGCGGGCGCACGGCGTCACGGGCCGACACCGGCCGCATCGCACGGTCCTCCCCACGGTGATGGGGATGGGCTCCCTCTCGGGGAGCCGGTGCGGCGGCACCGGGCGCGAGCCCCGGCGCGTGATGGCGCCGTCCCGCCGGTGTCGGGCGTTAAATGCCCGTGTACGGGGGCGGGCGTACGCGTGCGGGGCGCCCTCGAGCAAGGAGGACCCCGGTCGAGGGCGGGCGGACCCTCGAGCGAGGCGGAGCCCGCTCGAGGGGGAGCGGGCCCTCGAGCGGGGCGGAGCCCGCTCGAGGGAAGCGCACTCCCTCGAACGGGACGGAGCCCGCCCGAGGGAGGCGTGCACCCTCGAGCGAGGCGAAGCTTGCTCGAGGGGATCTTTAAGAGGGCCGCCTTGGTGGGCCGTATCCTGCATGGTTAGGCAAAGTTTGTTTGGCTTTGTTGCGGGTTTTAAGTGGGGATTTCCCGGTTGTTAAAGGGGACCCCTAGGGGGTTGTCCCCGACATCCGGTCCGGCGACTACCTTGTAACTACGGCCCCGGCCACCCGTGTGTACTTCCTCAATAATAAAGTTCGATTGGTCATCAACTTCTTTCTTGTCTACTTCCCTCAACGGGACTATCGCCGAGTACGACTACTCGCATCAACTCCACGATGGGGGCTCCGCACTCGAGATCGCGAATACGAGTACTCATTGATGGAATTTTCCTTTCATTAATACTTAAGCAATTCCATTACAATTGTTTTTGTACAACTTAGGCTACGAGCTAACTATTACAGGGCTACTGGAGATTAAGCTTATCGGCTACTTGCTCCGCAATGGGTGCCATCTACTCCAGCAGCTCCGCGTACTGCTCATCTGTACAGTTGGCGGCTACTCCGCCAGCGACTACATCTACGGGCGCCTTCGGGAAGTACGACTTCATGAAGGCGAGCACCTGCGTCGGGATCGACTTTGCAAGATGCTTCACGTACGCTGCCAGCCGGCTGGGGGCTTCCTTGAGGCGATCCACGAGCGGCGTGATCTTGGGGCCGCCAAGATGAGGCACCAAGAGCCTCGCAATCGGAAGCGCGACTTCTTCAAGTTCCTTCGAGTGGGCCCGTAGTGCCTCGCGATCTTCGTTCGGCCTTCGCAATGATTTGTAGCGATTGACGAGATCACGATCGAAGCAATACGAAGCTCCATGTGCTTGTCGCACTCGAAGGCAAGCTCCTTATAGTCAAGCTCGAGTACCCGGCGAGCCTCCCGCTCCCGGTAGAAGAGGTTCTTCATACTTATCTCGGAGGACCTCAACTGCTCCACCTGGGTCTCAAGCTCTGCAATACAACAAGGCGCAGCGGGTTAGAATACCTCTCGACCTCCAACAACTACCCAACAAGTCAATCGGTGTACCTTTGTTCTTGTTGCGGAGTGTCTTGTTCTTCCGCACCAAGTCGTCGCTCTTTGCCTGCATATCCTGGATATCATTGTGGTATTTGGCAAAGGCGGCGTCGAGCTTGGACTGCATGGCAACCGCGTGCTTCTGCGACTTCAAGAGCTGATCTTCCAGCGCCTCGGCCGGAGCACCGTGTCGGCCGAAGCCTTGCGGCGTGCTTGACTTCTCGCGGGACCTCTCCACGACGTCCCGCACGGACAAAACATGTCAAATGAGTACTCAACAACGAGAGGATTGACTACTCGGGGAGTTAAGACTACTCACCTTCATCCATTGTTCGGCTTGCGAACCACCTCCAAGTGCTTGGCCACCATCGCCGGGTCAACCGGGTCATCCGCGGCGGCTCCACCCTACCACGACTACTCGCGGCGGCCTCCGTCATCGGCGCAGAGCGGATGGGCTCTGCGTCCTGAATCTCTGGAGAACGGACCACCACCTCCAGAGTAGCCTCTGGCAGCACGGCGGCCTCCTCTTCTCCGGTGCCCACGGCGGCCTCCTCGGCGGCCTCCTTCATCGGCTCGGGGGCTTCCTCAGTAGCCTCCGGCACTTGTGGTGTCGACTTCTACATGGGCACCCCCGCAGGGATGTCACTCCCTTCGGCCTCGTCACCTGTCAAGGAGAAGACAAGTGTATCAGCGACTACGACTACTCTTCGAGGAGCACTACAGCTTCAGCAGAGTACTTACCTTCGACCACGCTGGCCTCAGGCAACGCGGCCCTCGGTGGCCGGCGCTTCGGGCACGGGCGAGAGGTGGGGAGCGGACTCCTCGGTGGGCGGCGCGGTTTCTTCCTCCGCCACCGCCGTAGAGGGTTCATCCCCCTCCCAGGACAGATCTGTTGATTTCTTGCAGAAGTACACGAAATTGGTTGTCAATGAAGTTCGACTACTATTCAAGTACTACTCGGGAAAGCTCAGCACTTACAAGCTAGACCGGACTATCGTCACGGTCGGGGCACCGAGGATGCTGGCAATGTCTACCAGTCCACCCTCGGTGGGTGTTTCCTCTTGCGCCTCGGCGGCCACTGCCTCTTCTGCAGCAACGGCAGCCGGTGCAGCGCCCTCCTGCACTCCTGCGGCCACCACTTCTTCAACGGCGACGGCTGCGGGCTCCGTGCTCCCCTGAGGAGCGAGGGGCCGGCGCTCTAACCGCGCCGGGAGCTCTAACCGCGCCGGGGGCCGGGCTACAACTCCCCGGCGGGCTCCCCCACCGTGTCCCACTCGCCTTCGTCGCCCTCCTCGACGGGCTCTATTGGCGGCACCTCCCCGTAAACAAAGGAAGCTTGGTCGTCAACAAGTGAACTCAAGCGACTAGTACTCGAATACACTAGTCAACACAACTTACCTCTTGAGGCGTGGTCTCCGAGACCTTCAATTTCTTCGTCACCGCTTGCGGGGCGGGGGTTGCGCGGCCTCCGTGGCGGCGCGGCCGGACTAGCCTCCCGTGCTAGCCGGCGGATCTTGCACGAGGGGCACGTGCGGCGGCCGGCACGGCCGAACCGTGACCGCGGTGGGAAGCGGTCTGCGGCGTCTCCTCGTCGTTGTCCTCGTCGGACGTATCTTCCACGACCACGGTGTCGTCCCCTTCACCGACTTCTCGCCGCTCCTTGGCTTTGGCTTTTCCCTCCTCCGGGATCTCGACTTCCTGAGGGGGCGGCTGCGGCTCGGAGACGAACTTCTTCAAGTCGTCCTGCAAGACACAAGACATCAGCGCGACTACTCGCAAAAATGAGTACTCGACTAGGGGGTACGGCTACTTACCTCCTTCGGCGGGCGTGCAGCGGAGTACTCCTGGACCGGGCACGCCGTGTACGGCGGCATGTCTTTGAAGATACGTGTCAGCCTATCAACAATGTCGTCGTCGTCAACTTCATCTCCTGGCATCCGCGACGTGTCGTCGCCGCCGGTGTACTCGAAGCCCAAGGTGTCGCGGGCCATCAGCGGCTGCACCTTGCGCTTCATGAAGCTGAAGGCCACGTGCTCGGCCCTCAGCCCGGCTTCTCTCAACACCTTGATGCGCGCCAATAGCTCGGGGAGCTGGATTCCTTCTTGCATCGTGGGCTCCGTGTTCCACCAGGCGCGATGTTTGGGTTGCTTCCCGCTTGGCTTCGGCAACCCGGGATGGTGGTTCGTGACGTAGAACCAACTTGCCTTCCAATCTTGGTTGGAGTCGATGAGCTTGTACAAGAGGTACTGCTTCGCCACATCCTCCCGCATTTGGATCCCTGCTCCACCAACTACTCGAGGGTTGCTGGCGCTTGGCTGCGGCTTCACCCGGAAGAACTTCCGGAACAGGGTCCAGTGGGGCTTGATCCCCGAGAACGATTCACAAAAATGGACGAAGACTGCCGTATGGAAAATACCGTTAGGGTTGAGATTGAGGTACTCAACTCCGTAGTACTCGAGCGGACCTTTGAAGAAGTCGCCGTCCGAAGCGCGAGTCCGCGCTCCGCGAAGCGCGCGAACATCGGGATCTCGTCTTCAGCTTTCTCCATTGGGTACGGATCTCCGGCAGCGGCTCTCCACATATCCGGCTCCTTCTCCCGGATAAATCCGCTGTTGAGAAGGGCCAACAAATCCTCGGTCTTCACCTTCGACTTTTTCCACTCGCGGCTTGGATCTGGCCGCGGTGGAGACATCGGCGGCGCTGCTCCCGTGGCAGCCACGGCGGCCTCGTCGCGGCCCCTCTTCTTCCCGGCGGTCTTCGCGGACTTGGACGGTGATGGCTTCATTCTCCAAGTGCACGGCGTCTTCACGCGCATCCGCTCGGGGGCTACTCTGGCAGCTCTGGGTGGCGGCGCGTTTGGATCTACAGCGGCGGCGACACGCGCAGATCTATTCGAATGGCTACAGCAGCGATGAGTGGAAAACCCTAAGGGTTTTGGCTTCTATTTATAAGTCAAACCGGCTCCGCAACGGCCGGATGGATAAGTCCACGCTCGGCTGACTCAGCGGCCGCGCGTGACTCTTCGTATTCTACTAGTCGACGCGCCTCACCTCGGGGGCTCGGCTACTTCTACTCGACTACCTGGGAAGCGACAAGATACAGGAGCATCTCAGGACACATTCTACAAGATGACCCTTCAATTCGAGAGGAAGTACTCGACTCAAGGCTCGGGGGCTCCGTGCCACGTGTCCTTCGGTTTTTTCTCTCCGGATTTTTCGGGATATCCTTGCCAAGACTTCAGATGGACCCTCAGCCAGAGTCTGCGACTCAACCTAAGGCTCGGGGGCTACTCCATATGGAGTGTGATTTTGCAATCGCACTTCCATATCAGCTCCGGCTTCAAGACAACGCGGGCATTTTTGAAGACCTTCGAGGGCAGCACTCGAGGACGCTTGGGACTACTCGAGAAGACTTCGAATTGCTCGGATATCGGTGGAGTACATTCCGGCCTCGGGATGCTTCGATTACTCTTGAGGACTTTTGACTTATAGTACTCGGGGACGCTTGAGGACTACTCGTTAAGGCCGTCAATACTACTTGAAGCTATCCTTCTCGACTACAAAGTACTCGGGGGCTTGTCGTATGGACCTCCCTGGGCCCACTACCTCGGTGGGTACCAGGACCGACTACTCGGTGGGCCCCTGGGACTACCCGGCTTGCGCTACACGGCACCTGATGGCGTGGAGCATGAGGACTACGGAGGAGAAGTACTCGGTTAGGAAGCTGTACATGTCCCGCAATGTATGGAAGACTCCTAGACGTACTCGACTAGTACTCTCTCCCTACTCCGACTTGTAACCCTGCCTCCCGGACTATATAAGGCGAGGAAGGGACCCTTCTCTAGATCAACTCATCTCATGGCGTACAATTACACCATCTTGTAATCGTACCCAATCAATCCCGAGCTACGCGGCATACGGGACGTAGGGTATTACGCACCTCGCGACCCGAACCCGTCTAAATTGTGTGCCACGTGTCTCTTCCTTCGAGTTACCGATCTCGACGAGGCCACATTCATCGCCGAGTACTCCCCTTAGTAGGTTGCCGGTCCAAAACACCGACGGCGGGGCGGAGCAAGGCGCGAGAAGAGGAGGTGTGGAGCGGAGCAAGAGGCGGCGGGGAGGAGCGGCCGGCGGCGGGCCGCACTAGACGCGGGGAGGGAGGCGGGGCAAGAGGCACCTCACCGCATCCGGACCTCCATGGCTCGATCTTGATGCTCTCGCCGACGATGGAGGCCTTCCGCCGGATTTGGGCGCCGCCGGCCCAAGCTCGAGGCCCCGCTCCTATGGGGATGGAAGATGCCGGAGGTAGGGAGGGGAGGGAGGGGCCGAGGTAGGGGAGAGGGAGGGGAGGGAGGGGGCCGAGGTAGGGGAGGGGAGGGAGGCCGCCGCCGGCCTCCGCGGGGGGGGGGAGGAGCCGCGCCGGCGAGCGCCGGTCACCGCGGCGGGCGGAGCGAACAATGGAGAGAGAGAAAGTGAGGGGTGGCGGGGTGGGGTGGGAAGATAAAAAGAGTAAAAAAAGTGATGTGTGGGTCCGGGGAGGGGAGGGAGGGGCCGAGGTAGGGGAGAGGGAGGGGGAGGGAGGGGGCCGAGGTAGGGGAGGGGGAGGGAGGCCGCCGCCGGCCTCCGCGGGGGGGAGGAGCCGCGCCGGCGAGCGCCGGTCACCGCGGCGGGCGGAGCGAACAATGGAGAGAGAGAAAGTGAGGCTGGCGGGGTGGGGGTGGGAAGATAAAAAGAGTAAAAAAAAGTGATGTGTGGGTCAAGGGACTGTTAGTTGGTATGGAGTATGGTATATAGGGGATGACGGGTGCGGAAAAATTGATATTGTCCTGCAAAACCCGAATGACGAGATAGGAATATTCCTTTTAGGGGTGGATTTGGAGCATGACGAGTGCGGATAGCCTCACGATTCCCATACCTGCGCGTGCTAGAGGTGAATAATTTTTGGATACCTTCACCGTCACCGGTCCACTCGCGGACCATCGAGGAGCTCCTTGTGGCCGGCGGGTCGCGGCTCCGCATCGTGGCACCCATGCTGAGGAAATTCACCCTGGGCACCTCCTTGTCTGTGGATTTCAGCATGTCACTGTTGGCACCTAAGGTGGAGAATTTATCTTATAATGTCAGTTCACCTCCCCATAATCGACCTCTGGCTGTACGAATAGGGATTGGTGAGATTGAGATGTGGTACCTGAACCACCTGAAGTTAGGAACAGAGAAGAACGGCTTCGTCCTACGTTTGGACCTTGAAAAAACTGTGTGTCTCCATTACTTTAGCATACTGTTACTCTTTTTACGTAGAAAATCCCTGGAAATTTGTGAATTGTTCTACTGTTACTATGAGTTGTCCCGTGGAGTTCTTCATTTGACATATGATTTTTCGTGCATTTACAGTTTTTGGAACTTGCAAGAAATGTTACACCTTCCTGACATTTCTGTTTTGGAGCTAAATGTTGAAACGTGCGGACATGTTTATGGAGCAACGGCAGTGAATCTACTGAGGATTTGCGATGCTATACAAAGGCTTAATATGTTCTTATAGAATTTCAAGAAATATGTTTAATAACATTCTTAGATGTCAGAATAGTTGTTTCATATGATATGTTCTTGGGTATGGAGGATTATCAAATGCTTCACTTCTCTTTCAGTTTGGGAGACTAGATGAAGCATGCCCACTAGACTGTCCTTGCAATGAACCACAAAACTGGAGAAGTCAGAACATTTCGTTGATAAATCTTGAAGACGTGGAAATAGAAAATTTCAAAGGGGGTTTCCGTGAAATTGATTTTCTTGAAGCTTCTGTTTTCCGATGTGCACCCATGACAAAAGTGACGGTGAAACTGGCCTCCAAGGCTGACAAGTTGCTGCTCCGTAACTGGACCTTTGTCCCCTTTGCTATCAGGATTTGGAAACAGCAGAGCATCTGTGCCTTCACTGTGTTTATGCCCGTGAGGTTTGGTTTTTTGGTGGCTCAGTGGATGAATGGCAAAGTGATTGTGCCGGTTGCTAATGTCTCAATGCAGGATTGGTGGAACACCTCTGTCTCTGGGCTCTCCAAGCAAGATCGTAGGATGTGGCGGCTGTCTTGATGTACACTGCCTGGCAGTTGTGGACAGAGAGAAATAGAAGGATTTTTTATGGTATCTCTGCAGCGCCGCCAAGGATCTTGGCACTGATCAAAAGACATGCGGCTCAGGGAGGTAGCCTGTGGAGGGGGTGTAAATTTTGTTGGACCTTAATGTTGTCTCCATGTTTGAGTCGCGTTCTTTGGTTTTTTTTTAATCACAACCTTGTAACGGTCCGCATTCTTCTTGTTCTTATATGACATGGCAGTGCTACTGCCCCTCTTTCGGAAAAAAAAAAGTTGTAACCAGAAGCAGAGGATGCAAGGAGGTCTACAACATTTTCAAGGCGAATCCAACCGTTGAATGCTATGTTTTCCGCAAACAGGGCAAGGAGGTTATCTACGCTTGATTGCATATGCTTCTAGATGCATATGGATATAATAACCTCATCTTTTGTCTTACCATCAGAACTAGTAAGTTTGTATTATTGCACTGTGAACCTAGTGTGTAACTCTGTAGATTAGTTTCCCGTCGTGACCACTGGAATGAACTGCCACATTGTTGATTTGTTGTTTCAGCCTAAATGTCTAATGAATTGCCACATTGTTGTTTCAGGTTGGTATTTGTATCCCAGTAATGCAACTTTTAGCTGCATATGCTAGATGCTAGATCCGTTCCTGCTCAGCGTGAATGTTTCTTTGGTTGAATATTAGTTTCCACCTAAAATAAACAGTCGTAGATGTTGTATGCTGGCGACACTTTTTCCAGCACTGTAAATTGTACAGAAATAGCAGGTGTGGCGTCAGCTCCCGTTGGAACCCGTCCCTCTGGAGATGGTTCGGCAAGAGCCAAGAGCTAGTCAGCCTTCTGAACACTTTGATCGATATGAGGCACCTTTCGGTGTCTTTCTTGGAAAAGAAAACTTTGATCAATTTACAGTTCCAGGTAATGTATGCGAAGAGCCAAGGACAAAGAAAGCACTGAGTTCAAATTTTTTTACAATCAACTTCATTCCATTATCCACGAACACTCTCTCCAAACTCTTCAACATGCTACATATACATGAACACGAGATACACAACTATACAAGCAGCATGCGTGAGCACATTTTACATAGCCATTCCAAAACTGTGAAGAGGATGGATGCACAGGCGATCTCTAGGCTCCATGAACACCACGAACTGCCTCTTGAAGATTTTTTTTTTTACTACAGCGTTATCGTAGTTGGCAAATAAATGGCAAACCAGTCTTCTTCTCTAGAATAAGAAAGAACAAGAAAACAGATTGTATACTCCGTTTCTCCCTCGGGGCTGACTTTGTGCCCAACAGGTCGGATCATTTTGATCTCTAGGCTCCATGAACACCACGAACTGCCTCTTGAAGATTTTTTTTACTAGCAAAATGTACTTGCGGCAGGCACGTATCTAAAAAATCATAATAACAAAAAATATCTTTATAGTGTCGGATGTGTCTAAAAAATCAAGGTTGCAACAATAGTGTGAGGGTGAGAAGAAGTCAGTAGCTACCTCTTGCGGCTGGGGAGGAAACGGTGTCAGAGAATCGCCGACCGACCTGCTTGGAAGCGCAATGGACGCCCCGTCGACATCAGCATCTTGGCTCGACGTCAGACGCTCGTAAAAAACGCAAGTGAGAAAGCCCCGTCCTCAATAAGAAATGTGGTGCATGCATGAAAACGTGGTGCATGCATGGATTGTGATTGACATACAAGAGCAACATGATTGACAGATATGATAAACATGGTTCACGATAGCATGCATTAACGCGTGATGAAAAGCAATGAAATGTAGTGATATGAGTGCAAACCTATATTGTCGCGTGATTCCTAGATTATAGTCATCCATATTGACATGTGATAATGCGACTAGTAATGCCGTAAACGCAGCTGCATCACCGAGGCCGCCAACCTCGACTGCTAAGCCTTTCCAAAAGAACACAACGTGATTTAGTTACCAATTATGCCCCAAAATCCCTTAGAGCAACTCCAACAGACTAGCTATCTTGGCTTAACTAGCTAAAAAATAGAAAATTTGTCCAAAAACTTAATCCAACAGACTAGCTAAACTTGTCCTAGCTATCCCCCACTAGCTAAACCGGGGGCTTCGCTAGCCATCTTTGGCTAGCCAATCCCGCTAGCTATCCCCTTGTACATGAGTATGGCAGGCGGGACCCACTAGCGGTTGAGCATATGGAGAGTTGATTTCAGCTAGTCTGTTGGATTTCATCAACTCTTTACTAGCTATTTCATTTTACATACTAGCCAAATCAGTAATTTAGCTAGTGATATTTAGAGAGGCTCTTGGAGTTGCACTTAAAAACACGTCACACTACTTGTATCTTTTTCAAAATCAATGTTTTTTCTTTATTTCCTTTTCACCAAATTTTTTTACCTGCCCAGCACCAATGATTAATGACTACGACGACTTATTCTTTCTAAAATAATTGAACACACTTGTTCTTTCCTATTTTCTATTTCCAAAAAAAGCATGGCAGTTTATTCTTTTCCAAAATAATTTTCTCTTTCCAAAGACACGGACGGCGGCTTATTCTTTTCCAAAATAATTGATCACGCTGCCACTACTTAGAGACGTGCTTTCTTAATCACATGTCAATATGGATGCCCATAATTAATCACACCGCCAGACGATAATTATTCTTTCCTAATTTCCCTTTCGGAACTCATTCTTTATACAGTAGTATAGATATAAGAAGACTACAGCGCTATCGTAGTTGGCAAACCAATCTTCTAGAATAAGAAGAAAACAGATTGATTGTATACTCCGTTTCTCCCTCGGGGCTGACTTTGTGGCCCGACTTTTTTTTTATCAAACACACCAGGCCAGCCCAACAGATCGGATCATTTCGGTCCTATGCATGGAGTCGCGATCGCGATCCGTCCGCGACCAGCGGCCGCGGCGCCGCCGGGGCAGGGATGGCGGTGGAGTGGACCGCATCAGCGGGCTCCACGATGACATCCTTATCCAGGTCCTAGCCCGCCTCCGCTGCGCCGGCGCCGCCGCCCGTACCAGCATCCTCTCCCGCCGGTGGCGCGGCCTCTGGAGGCATCTCCCGGAGCTCTCCTTCCACGGCATCTCCCGGAGCTCTCCTTCCACGGCATCGTGCCCGAAGCTCTGGAAGCCGCCGTCGCCCAGGTCGCCCTCCCGAACCTCTCCCTCCTCCACATCTGCAGTCCCTCCTGGGGGGACCACATGCTCCGCGCCGACGCCGTCGCCTCGCTGTTCCGCACCGCCGCGGGTATGGACCCGGTGGAGTTCGGCATGGTACTTGTGGTGCACCCAAGTGATCAACTTGCAGTCCCCGTCGTCGTGCCTTCCTTTGCCCGGGCGAAATCGATCAGGCTCGACGTCGGCATGCTCCATCTGGCACCGCCGGCGCTGGACGGTGGTGGGTTCCCGGCGCTGGAGAGGCTTTCCATCACACACAGCCGCTTGGATGCCGACGCCCTGATTTCACAATGCTCACACCTGCGCGTGCTAGAGTTGATCAATTGTTGGGACCTCGATACCGATACCATTACGATCAACTCGGCGACAATTGAGGAGCTTCTTGTGATGGACGAGGACCTTTCAGTTGTTGACATCGTGGCACCCGTGCTGAAGAAGCTCACCTTGCATACCTGCCTGTCCGCGTATTATTGTTGGCGCCTTTGGTGGAGGATCTCTCGTTGAACTGCACTTCTGCTCGCTCTCCTGATGCAGTAGGGATTCATGGGATTGGGATGTGGTGCCTGGGTCGCCTGAAATTACGGACAGAGAAGAATGGATGTTTTGTCCTAGGTTTGGAGCTTCAAAGAGTGGTGCGTTTCCATTGCTTTGGCATACTGTTAGTCTTTTACATGAAAAAAACATTGGAAATCTATTTTATCTTTATACTTGAGTGTTAAAAGAAGCCACTACGTTCGCCGAGAGGGTCTAGAAATTCCCACGTTAATCCAATAAAAAAGAATAATATACACCGTTGGATTTTTTTATGAAGATCTAAAGGTCCAAATTAATCCAAAGAACACACAAATTCGGAATTGCAATAAGAAAATCCAAAGAGTCCACATTCAAGACAAATACAATTAATAAATTCATAAATTCGGAATTAAAAATAAGAAAAATAGTAGTTACTTAAAAAAGAGAACAATTTGGAATGTTGGATTTTATGAAGATCTAATGATTCATATTATTATGAAAAAAGGAATACCCGTGTTAATCTAAAAGGGGAGAAGAGTTTGGACCGTTGAATTTTATGAAGATCTAATGATTCATATCATTCTAAAAAATTGAAATATTTTTATCTATAATTTCCTTTTCTTATAGCACTCTGTACTTGAATATATATGCAATATTTTTTATTGTCTAACATTAGATGCCGGACTTGAATACGAACTTGAATCGCATGGAATTTTTTTAATTTTCTAACAAACTTTACTTTTTGAGACTTCCCCTTAATGGATTGTGGAGTATGTCACGTAAAACTAAAAGAGGGATACATATTAATACGACTCTACAAATTATATGAAAGCAAGTTTTTTAATCACATGGTATAGACGTGATGCTCACATACAACACACACTCGCCCCTCCCTCTATTAGCACTTTTGAATGAGTGAGACGACAAATCCTCGACATAGATGAAGTCACCATTGGTCTGACGGTCTAGATCAATCCAAAGAATCCATATCTAATATAACTAATAAATATATATACAAATTCAAGATTTTAAAAAACAAAAAATTAGAAGTAGATTTCTATACGGATTGAGAAGAGAAATAGCTAAATAAAATAGTCCATACTAAATACAATTAATAAATAATTAATTTTGTTATAAAAAATAAGGAAAATTAATATTGTGCTTATAAATAATATGCTTGACCACCACAAATCGATTGCAAGTATTTGATATGTCCTTAATTCCTTCTCTACCTTTAATATGTTGTGATTTTATGAGTCTATATTGGAACATTCCTTTAATAAACATCTCATTTACAATATGAGTAGTTAGTATCTAAATTTGAATACAATAGTATAATATCTGTTGATAGAAAAAGATAAATAGTCAAATCCAATTAGCGAGTTTTTTGCAATCGGACCAACAACACCCAACACACGAGAGGGTCAAAGCTAGCAACCGACATTGCCGCTAGGTACGACAGGCTCGCCGAGAGGTGTTGGATCCTCACGCTGGGAAGTGGAGTACCGAGACTCTACACAATGTCAGCACCGGAGACTCAGAAGTCGTGGAATCAGGGTGACAGAGTTCACCCGAAAAAAGTAAGGCAAAAATGAGAGGGGGAGGGGTCTTGTGCCACCGCTACATGAGTTGTCCCTGTATCAAGATGAACCTTCAAGATTGCCTATCCTAGCAGTTGCCATCGCCACCTGGTACGACGAATTGGCCCAGAGGAGTTAGATCCATGCGCTTGGAGGTGGAGCACTTGAGATTCTACACAAGATTAACGTCTGAGTCAGACTCAAAAGCCGCGAAATCATATAGGCATAGTTCCCCCGACAAAAGTAGGGGTAACTAAGAAGGATGTGTTGTTAGGGTGGAGAGGAAGATGAGGGGGATCAGATGGAGCTATGCAACTATTTCATGAGCCAGTACCTAGATTAAGAGGAACTTTCAAAGTTTCCTACGCCAACAACTGGCATCATAGCTATGTACAACGAGCTCGCCGGAAGGAGTTAAATCCATGTGCTAAGAGTTGAAGCATTGAAACTCTACACAAGAACAATTTTTGAGTCAGACTCGAAAGCAGCAGAATTAGAGAAGTAGAGTTTGCACGACAAAAGTAAGGGAGAAAGAGGCATTGTCAGGGTGTAGAGAGAGTGTGTGCGCGCACGCAAAGAGAGAGGAGGGATGAAGGGACCCGTGCCACCACACTAGCATATCCCTAGATCGAGATGAACCCTCAAGATAAGGAAGAGAGACTTTCGGACGAGAGGAAGAAGGTACTATTGGGTGAGATGAAGAAGGGGGTGCACCCATATGGAAAGAGAAGAGGACCTACGCTACCATTGCTTGAGCCCAACCCAGATCAAGCTTCAAGGTCACCTACATCGACAACCAATGGTGCCACGAGGTATGACGAGCTCGCTGGAGGAATTGGATCTGCACATAAGAAAGTGGAGAACCCAGACTCTGTGTGAGGTCATTAACCAAGCCAAAATCATGAGCCATAGAATCAATAGGCGAAGTTCGACCATCGAGAGTGGGGAGTGAGAGGCTCAGTCGGTTGAGGTGGCGACTCAGTGATGGGAGGTTGAACAACAATTCTGTCCACTATAGAGCTCAAAGGTTGACACTCGGGTGCAACAGAGCATCAAATGACATTCGTTATTAGGCCATGTTCCATCCACCAATTATAACACCATCCAAATAACAAAATTCGAGTGTATCAATATCAGTTCTGAATTTTGAGCTCTAATATTTACATTAGTATTAATGATTGTGAAAGGATGGATAATGAATTAATAGATAAAGAAAATACAATGCTAACATAGCATTTTAAAAAATATGGTTTAATAGATCCACGCATTGGGAGGTGGAGCATCGAGACTCTACACAAGGTCAATGCCTAAGTCGGACTCAGAAGCCGCAGGATCAGAAAGGCATAGTTCAGTCGACAAAAATAAGAAAGAGATAGGTGGAGAGGGAGAGAGATTCGTGGAGGGACCGAGAGATGTCAGAGAGGGTGATTTACGATTTCAATCCAATATACAAAGCTGTGGAGCTTGCAATATATGCGAGGGTGCAGTAAAGCATTGATTGTGTCATTCGCTATTGGATTTTCATCCACCAATCCAAGACCACACCCAAACAACAAAATTCGGGTTACCAATACTAATTTCAAAATCGAGACACTACATGAAGATTGAGTGTTAATGATTTCAAAGAGATGAACAACAAGTCGTATATAAGGATAATTTTATCAAATCTAGCCGCGCTATTAGCGCGGGCCAACTTGCTAGTTTCGTTAATTTACTTGTTACTGTGAGTGCTTCATTTGACATGATTTTCGTGTATGTTTTTACAGCATTCTGTAACGCACATGCGAAACTTGCGAGAAATGTTCCAGCTTTCTAACATTTCTGCTTTGGAGCTATGCGTCAAAACACGTGGACATGTTTATGGAGCGATGGCGTTGAATCTCCTTAGGATTTGCAATGCTACGAGAAGGCTCAAGCTGTTCGTTCATCCAGTGGTAATTCTTCACCTAATAATCCTAATATATATATTTTCTAGAAATATGCTTAACTACATTCTTCGATCTTAATGTAGGAGCGTAGTTGTTTAATAAAATGACACGTGTTCTTGTTCTGGATGCATGGTAAAACATGCTTCATTTCTCTTTCAGTTTTGGTGGACGGATAATGAAGCATGCCCTCCCAACTGTCCTTGCAATCAACCGCGAAACTGGAGAAATTACAATTTCTTCTTGACGAGTCTCCAAGAACTAGAGATAGAAAACTTCAAAGGAAGTGGCCACGAAGTTGATTTCTTGAAAGCTTTTGTTCAGATGTGCGCCCCTGGTGGATGTGACCTTGAAACTGGCCTCCAGAGTTGTAGCAAGTTGCCCAGGATGCAAGGAAACCCACAACATTTTCAAGGACAATCCAGCTGTCAAATGCCATGTCTATCGCAAACCTGGCCAGGAGGTCATCTATACATGATTTGCATATGCTTATCATGATGCTTTTGTCTTACCATCAGAACTAAGTGTGTGTTTCTTTCAAAAAAAAAACTAAGTGTGTTCTCTGTCATTGATAACCTAGCTGTAATGTTTTAACTTCATAATCCTGGTTTCTGTCACGGCCACTGGGACGAATTGCCACATTGTTGGTCGAGGCTAAAATCCTACTGCATTATGGCTCATATATTTGTCTCCCAAGCTTTCAGCTGAATGTGCTAGAGTAACTCCGAACCTGTATGTTTCTTTGGTTGAATGCTATTTTTATACTATTACTTGTCTCTACCGATCCTTTTTAATCTAATTTATTAAGAATAACCCGGGCCCAACTAAAATTGCAAAAAGTAGCCCTTTTGGTCGCGCCAGGCCGTGTGGCGCGACTCCTCATTGAGTCGCGCCACATGCCCCGGCGCGACTCGAGCGCCACGTCGGCCGGGCGCGCGCCGGCAACTGATGAGGTGGCGAGTGAGTCGCGCCACATGCCCCGGCGCGGCGAGTCGCGCCGGGCGGCGTGGCGCGACTCACTTAATATCCCCGGGGCCGCCGGCCCCTTCTTCTTCCTCCCTCCTTTCTTTTCTTCCCAACCCGAGCCGCAGCCTTGCCGTCGCCCCGCCGCCTCCCCCTCCGGATCCCCCCTCCTCCACCGGATTCAAGTGGATTTGGGTGGGAAATCACTCATTGAAGGTACCTCCTCCACTTTAACCGGCTAGTTTTTCTCGATTTGGTTGTTTACCTAGGGTTTAGCCATTGCTAGGGTTTGTTGACTATGTGGCTCCAATGGTGGATTGAGTACGAATCGGTCACTATTAGTTGGCTTGTATCGATGCATTGGTTGATTGTAACACCGATCTATCGTGTAGTTTGCAATGCATGCTTCGGTTTCGATGGATTTTGGTGGTGTATATGTTGAAGTAATGTTGAGCACTATGAACGAATGAAATTGCAATGTAGGCTCATGTAGTAGGTTTTATTAGTAGTACTAGCTTTGAGTAGTATTTTCATTAGTATTTCGTTACTTACCTTTGAGTAGTAGTATTTATTTTTCACTAGTATATCTTTACTTACCTTTCACTAGTCTATTGTATTTAGAATGAAATTTGATTTGCAATTGAATAAATCAATACTTACTTTCCTTTGATTGATGTTTGAAATGCAAGTGATGGTACTATCTTTAGTCATGACTTAGTAGTTTTTTTCACTAGTAATTCTTTCACTATGTGTATGTATGTTGGAGATTGAAATATTTTCTTCACAAGTTGATGCATGTTTGAGATAGTAGTATATATCTTGGTGCTTATTTTCTTCACTAGCTTTTCTTATGAATTTTAATTTTACTTCACATATGCATGCAATTTTTAGGTGGGTTATAAATATTATTTTCTTCATTTAGGACCATGGCTCAACAAGAGCAGTACCACCCAAGGTATCCACTCCTTGAGAAGTACTACGATGACAATCACCGTGGGCGGAAGCTAGAAGAGCGTTTGGAGGTAGGATTAGAAGCACTTGTTAATTTGATCATGGAAGGATTGAAATTGGATTGTCGTGTACTAATCAATTTTTGTGAATGTGGTATTTTTTTTAGGTTTTGAAGCCTTTGCGACCCCATACTCACACTCCTCTACAATGGGATGATAGGTACACACCTTTCATTCGCCGATCGGGTTTCCTCCCTCTTGCCACATTGATCAAGACTGGGCTCCCGAAGATGGACAATGCTGCTTTGACTGCGCTAGTGGATCGGTGGAGGCTCGAGACACATAGCTTCCACCTTCCCTGTGGTGAGATGACTGTCACATTGGAGGATGTTGCCATGCTCTTTGGCCTTCGTGTTGACGGGTATGCTGTGACTGGTCACTTAAACCCACAAGATTGGAGGGATATTGTCGAGGCATTGTTAGGAGTGCGGCCACAAGAACCGCAAGAAGGTGTGAAGGATAGGAAAACCACTGGAGTAAATTCGTCTTGGTTGGCCCGGCCCACTTTGGTCATCGGCCACCACAACATGCTAATGACCTCCAGATTCAGATGCATGCTCGTGCATGGTTGTGGCATATGGTGGGTGGATTTCTTTTTCCCGATTCTAGCGGGAATACAATATCTTGGATGTGGATACCAATCATCGGGCAAGAATGGGATGGCATTGCAACTTATAGTTGGGCGAGTGCGACTCTGGCATGGTTGTATCGGCGGATGTGTGATGCATGCGGGGAGAAGTGGTCCTAATGCTAATCTTGGTGGGTGTGCTTACCTTCTCCAGTTGTGGATGTGGGAGCGGCTTCCAATTGGTCGGCCAGAGCGCTACACATTTGGTGTACGTAATTTGCAACTCTAATGTTTTTAAGCATTTGTCCGTTTGAGTTCTTATTTAGACTTGACACTATGTTGTAGGATTTGCCATATGACGGCGAGGTTCCCTTGGCCACTGTCGGGTATCTTTGGACCAACATTGCAAGGTGTTGACGCAAAATGTGCACTCAGCGCCAATCACACAGCAAGCCGAAAAGCTTAGCTTCGCACGCGCAGAGAGAAAGTGACGTGCCAGTCAATTTTTCCTGAAAATTAACAAAAGGGTAAAACAGTTAAATACCAAAGCTTGGAACCTACGGGTGGTACCGGCGGTTCCATATTTACGGCTAAGAAGCCAAGCAAGACGACATGTAGCTATGCGAAGCTACCTGTCAAAGAACCACGACCATTCGGGTAACCAAGAAGGGAAAAAGAACATTGCCGAACGAATGACGTAAGCATGACAACGATCGATCTTTGAACAAACATGGATGCATGCGCAAAGCCATGACCGATCCTCATGAAGATTAACGTTAAATAAAATAGAGCACGAACATGATCATGTATTAAAATAAGCATGCATAGATCCAAAGTGTTAGTCTACCGCATGTCTAATCACTTTAAGATCCGTCGGGCACGATATCGGCAAATCTATCCACCGCATGATACAACTTGCATGAAAGAACGCACCACTTTCCACAAATAGATCTATCCACCACATGATACAACCTAAATATGGAAAGCTAGAAGCACACGTCTTTTAAAACATAAATAACGCACGTGATCTACCCGTGAAGATATAACCGAATGCGGTGAACAACCGATTCGGGGTCCATGAAGAAGGAACAAACATTACCACGTGCATAAATCTATCGAAATTTGAATTGGAAATCTAATCCACCGGATGACTAGCCCCAAAGCAACCCAAAAACCTGCATCTACCGCATGATACCCGGCTCTTTCAAGATTTATACTAACAAAGCAAGCTTGAACCCGCAACATGTTACAACCTAGATCGATTCGGTTTCGGCTATCGGAGAGCACGAGATCCACGCGTCAAAATACGAAACCCGCTCGTGCACGGATCTTAAAAGGAAAAGAGCCGATCCAAACCCATCTAGATTGGGCAAAAGTGTATTACATGAATTAAAACATAAAGCAAAAACTCATGATAATACGGGATAACTTAATGAATCTATTGGATCTTGCCAAAACCCAATAGAGCCGATAACTAGCTTCGAGCTAGACCTTAGCCTACCGCATGGCTCATGATCTAACAAGAAACCCTCTTGAACCAAGCTTGAATCTACCGCATGACACGAAGCATGGTAACAAGACTACTTGCATCGAGATCTAAATCCACCGCATGATACTAGACATGATACAAGGTTGCCGGTACTCACGGAGGTCGACGGATCGATTGGTCCTCTCGAAGAACTCGACGACACGACAAGGGACTCTAGGGTTTTGGCGTAGGGCCGGTGTGTATTGAGGAATGAACGTCCGTTTTACATACATCCGGGGATCATATTTATACCCCTGCTTGATTACAATTGCGAATGGATTCATTGCCTAACTAAACTTGATCGCTTTGTCCATCCATTCGCTTCCCCCGATCGAGCCACGTCACCGTCCAATCCCGCAAAATCAGCTCTCTTGTTCCTTTGCCGAACCGGAGCGGATAGCCGACCGCGGATCCTTCGCCGAAAATCTCTCGAAGATACCTTTCCTTCCACCGGACGGACTCTTTTCCGAATCGGACCCACATGTCATACTCCTTACCAAATTTTGGTGTTAACACATGCCCCTTCAATTGTGGGATAAAAGTAATTTTGTTCCACAATTGACTCCGACCACGAATCCTTGAGCCAAACTCGTCAACACCTGTTCTTCGCAATCCGCCGGATTCTTCGTTCAGATCCAACCCTAGATCCCCTTTGTTCCGAGCTCGAAACTCCAATGGCAACTCAGCACCAAGCTGCTCAGGTAACTTCACCCCTCCAAACCTTTGTTCGGCATTAGGTTTTCAATTTTACACGAGATTTTCTTCTTCCGCTTTCTTCCGGGAACCATCTACTGCCCTTCGATTCCTATTGAGGCCAATTCGCAATCTTATTATCTTGGTCTCGAAGGGAATCCCGACCCTCGAGATTTCATTGCCGTCGAATCTCGGAGAATCCCTTTCAAGGTAGCTTTATCTCCACCTCCTCAATGGCAAGATGCGTTCAAGAAGCTGGCCTTTGCCCCCAATCGCGGTGGGAAGACTTGGTACCGTAGGATTCTTGCGGATAAGAGTGGACCGACCAATTTGGATACCCTCCGCATCGCTCAATGTTTGGAGTTGTCCGTAGCCGAGATGCCCAAGAATGAAGATCTTCGATAGCCGCGTGCCACTTACGGTCCAATGGCGTCAATGCCTTCTGTTTGGGCATAGCCCAATGTCTCCAACTTTGGCCGATGTGTACATGATCACCGGCCTTGACATCACCGGGTCTGTTCGGCCTTGGAATTTCAAGAACTCCTCACGCCAAACGGGGGTAAAGCCGGGGAATGGCTACAAGAATTATATTTTGAAACATATGAGAGATAATCCCCTTGGCGAAGTTGAATACGAGCCTTCTTGAACATGTGGTTATGCGGGTTTGTCTTCTGTGGCAAGGCCAATGAACCCACTCCGAATCATATCGCAATGGCGATCCATCCGGCCGGCGGCAACCGCCTTCCTCCGGGAAAATTCCTCTTGGGCGGTGTATACCATATGCTTCATCGGACGGTTACCCAAATGTATACCGGCCGAGAGGATAACGTGCGTCAATGGCCCTTGGTGGTTTGTTCGGATTTGGCTGCGGCTTCACATGCACCGGATCGTAGGCGTCGACTTGAGCTCCGGGTTCTTCCCCTGGTCCAATCCCCCCGAAGGAGAGCTTCAAGTCACCGAGAGGATGCCAAAGCTATGGAGAAGCGACTTCAATCGTTATCGTTCGACGGGACATCACCCAACTCTTCGAGTTGTTCTTCAAAGGCTTCCCCAATCCTCTTTGGCTTCCTTATATAGGCTATGACACTCGACCTTTCTGTCGAGTTCTCCTTTGAGCCCGGCCATCAAGATGGGAGATTCTCGGAAATCTTTAATATCATAATCCGCCCATGTATATTACCGGCCGAGTTCAATGGAGGGAGCGGAATGCCGATACTTATGAGTACTACCGGCCTAACATAATGGCCGGGCAACTTGGATGTGGCCAGCTGCCCCCAAGATTGTTTCGCATGAATTCCTCAAGCCCGGGGAGGAAATCAAAGAATCGATGCGATGCGACGAGTTTTCAACTATGTGTGCGGTCCCACTTTGTCTACACATGTCCTTTTGTGCACTGCAATCATAGCTCACCCTACCTTCAACTCATGGTGGCAAGAATTCCACGACCACATCTTCGGTGAACCCGTTCATGTGTTACGTGCGAACCGGTGCCCGATTTTCTCGCCGAATTCGGAGGTAACACACCGAGCCCCTTGATCGGACTTTTACTCATGGTCTCGACCTCCATCTTCCGTCCACGAACACGGTTCCTGCCCCTCGAGCCGGGGTAATAACTTATAATGCCGAAGGCCCAATTTCAGCACGGGGTTTAAATCTACAACCTCGCGCCAACGGATGGACGGGTATGCTACCACCGATCCCGGCCTTTCCAACCTTGCTGCCGACGGGGAGGCAAGGATTGCATCCGGTTCCCCCTCCGAGCGCTAAAAGGAGGAGAACCGTCAAGAAAGTCTTGGTTGAGGTAAACTCCTTTACCTTCTTGATTCTTGGGTCACTCTGTTCTTGATGGATCATATCATTGTGTATTTCGGACCGAGCCCAACATTCTTGAGAACCAATACTGCCGATGCCCCATCCTTTGGTATGGCTTTTGCTGTTCTTTCTCAAGGATGAGCACCGGCACTTATCCCTTCAATTGAACATTTGCATAAGAAACCGTTGGAGAACCACTTGTAGATGTCCCAGTGGTTCAACAGGCGAGCCCTTCCAGGTTTGAATTGCCCATCCCAGTAGAGGTTTCATCTTCATCACCTTCTGCGGAAGCAGTACGCTCTCCGAGAGATGAATCCCCCAACTCAACCGGAGCCGCCAAGTTCTCCCGGGATGCCATCGCCTATCGGCCAAGCGCAACGGCTAACCCAACGAGAGGAAGATCCAATTCTTCCCCGGCCCGAGAAACTCACGAGTCGGCCGATTGCTGCACCGGCATCTCCCGACTTGGACGTTTCGGCTCTACTCGGGACGCCTCTTCCGTCTGCGATTGCTCCCGCTCAAGATACCATTCACGAGGTACTCGGTTCCGCTCTTAATCTTGATACCTTGATGCTAGCATTCTCACCTTGGCGAGTGTTGTTTTCGGGATCACGCCCCGTCATCATCGAGCTTGCCATCGGAGGGCCCATCGGTGCGATGTGATGAAAGAAGTAAACCGGCCGTTGCCCGACGAGGTATTGCTCAAGCTCAAAGAAATTGCGGCCGGCTAGAAAAAGACGTCCGGGATCGGCTCAATGATCTCTGTTCATTTTGAAGAGATGTTTGAGCCCATTAGTCGCCAACTTCCCGATGACATCGAGCTTTTCGTCGTCCATCTACGACTTAGAGCCCTTCTATGTTCCCTTGAGGCGCACTTGGAGGAAATTGCGCTCCCGCTCGGCCATTGAAAAGGAGAAAAGCGATGCTTGAACAGGCCATGAACGGGATACAATCCCAAGCAAAAAGCCATAAGGATGCCTTAGCTGACCTGCAAGCTTCTTACGATCTGAAAGTCGCCAGAAAGGCTGCTCTAGAGGCGGAATTGAAACGCTTGTCAGCGGAGATGGAAATTGACCAGAAGAAAATAGCCGATCTCCCTGGATTAATAGCAAAGACCGAAGCGGAGGCAGAATCGGCTTGTTACCGCAGTAAAGCGATGCGATGCAGAGCTTACTGACTTATCTGATGCCCAAAAGGACTATCAGGAGATCTTGGATAACTCCCAATTGATAATATCCAATGTTCGTCACGCACTTGCAAAACTCCTTAACGCTTGAATGTTCTTATTGATGTATACCTGGACTGGTCGTTCTTGTAATATTTCCTTTGCGATTTGTTTCCTTTCCTTGGCGTACTTTGAGATGTGATGCCGAACGACCCATTCGGTAGTGAAACGCTAACTGCCGAACGACACCTTGAATTCCTTTAGCCGAAACCATCGACCCACACGCGTTTCAGCTTAGAACTCCAAACGACCCACCGGCGGGTTGGTCAAGGAAATCTCTCCGCCTTCCGATTTTATTGGGACGTGCGCCACGATCCACAGCCACGATTCGAAGCCACAATTACCCTGCCAGGCCTATAAATGTTGCCATAGGTGCCCCTAGTTCTCCACCAGGCCTTCTAGCTCTCGAATCTTTGCCAATCTCCGGCCTTCTTGCAAACAGTGCACATCCCCAAACCGCAATGGTGCGCCGCCTCAACCGCCGCCGCGCCTCCGACGAGGCTGAGGGAAGCAGCGCTAATGCGCGCAGGCGGTAATGATCGTCAATTTCCCCTTGTCGATCTCCCTTTTGATCTTCCTTTACCTTGACAATCATCTCCCCCCTTCAGTTTGATTCAGTGGAATTCGCCCCGCGCGCCGGCCAATCAGCCCCTCCCTGATGACTCTTCGAGTCCGATGGCCACTCCCCGGTGCCGTACGGGGAAGCAGACGCTATTCGCTTCAAGGAGGAGCTAGAAGCGTCTCGTCTTGAGCCGGAAGCCGTCTCCAAAAAGGCGGGGCGTGGCCGAACTAGAGTGGGAGGACCGGCGGAAACGGTGCCGGAAGCCATTGATGGTACGGTTCGATTCTTGATTTAGTCCGGCCTTTGATGCTAATCCCTTCTTGTTTGTCCTTTGCGGCCGTGATGCTTGAGCTCAACTCCTAAAAGCGGCCGGTAGAGCGGTGGCGGAGAAGGTGAACGCTCACGGCGACACGCGGCGGAGCGCCCGGCCGCGGTGGAGCGCCGCATTGACGAGGTGGCCGTCCATGGTGTTCGTGCGGGCACCACCTTGGGCCCCGGCTGCGATGGCGACGCATACGGACGTCGACTATTCCACCGGGCCGCGTGGCTTCCGGGCGGCGCGCGGGGGATATCGATGAGATCGAGCTCATCTGGAGCGCCTCGACGGCCACGGCGACGCCATTGCCGAAATTACCCATCCCCGATCCGTGTCTTTGAACGGACTCTTTGATTAGATTGTACTAGGGATGTGTAAATGTCGGCAATATATGATGAACTTTTGGAATGCGCATTTGTTCCGTGATATCTCCCTTCTCATTTACATCCGTGAATTTGTCCTCTTCGAATGCATGCGGGAACTGTCTTTAGCCGAACGCTCGCAAACAAGCGCCCCTTGGCGCAAGATCCACAAAGGATCCCAATTCGGCAATCCGTAAATACTTGTTCAAAGAAAACCCTTCGCACTCGGTGGAAAACCACTGCCGCTTGGTATTCCAACGGTGTGTGCGCGGATCACCACTCCCAACGCGCCTCCTTGGTCAATAAAATAGCCCGTGGGGTGCTCTGCAATTCCACTCGCACACTCCTCCATCACTTCTCGTCTCTTCTTCTGCTGCTAGAAGAAAAAAACCCCAACGCCATGAACAAGGGTAAACAACCTCAGGGGAGCGGCTCGTCAAGGAAGCGTACGATTCGGAAGTGAGTTCTTTCTTGATCTGCTCCTTGCCCTTCTGCTTGATCTTGCGCTTCATGTTTTCCTCTGCCTCTTTCAGCCTTGATTTGCTTCCTGAAGAAATCATCGGAACCGAAGATGTTCCCGAGTACATCTCCTCCGATTCTTCTCTCGAGGCGGAGGATGCCACGCCCGAGCAAAGGGTCATCCATCGGTAGCTGCGCCGCCGTGCCGGCGCCACGGAGCGTGACCTCGGGGACATGTCCGTCCGCCCCCAAGCCGAACGCGAGCGTCGTATGGCGGCGGAAGCGCTAGTAGGGGGTAAACGCTTCGTCCCCCTTCATGTTTGCATCCGGATTTCTTGCCCCTAACCTTGATTCTTTTGCTCCGGATGTCTCGACGGGTACGGCAACTTTGAAGGCGGCACGGGATAGCTTGGTAGAGGCCGCCAATCGTGGCCATCCTCGTGCGTTCCAAGTCGCCGTCACGGTGGTCCTGGAACAAGCGAAGAGGGAGCGACGGCCGAAGAAGCAAAGAAAAGATTGAACCATACTTTCGCTTCTTACTCCACGCCTTCTGCTTCCCTCCCTTAGGGGATTTGGCCTTCAGGGCTGCTATGTGTAATCCTGCAAGAAACCAGTTGTGGTGTAGTATTGAGCTAAGGGCAATGCATCAGGCACTGGCCATTTCCTTTTGTTCATGGATTTTTGTTCTAAAGGCGGCCTCATCCTCGAGCGCCGGCTGCTTCTGTGTCAGATGTGTATAATCATCGATTGATTTCAATGCTAGGATAATACTTCTTCAGATATCTTCCATTTATTGCGGCGGAAAACTCTTCTCCCAGCAAAGTTTTCAATATGTATGCATTACCAGGAACGCATCTGACCACACGAAAAGGCCCCTCCCAGTTAGGGGACCATTTGCCGAATTCACTGTATTTAGTTCCAATCGGCAGTAGCGCTTTCCAAACTAGATCGCCTTCTGTGAATTGCTTTACTTTTACTTTCTTGTTATAGTATTTGGCGACCCGCAGCTTGTTTTTCTCGATGTTTTCCAGGGCCCTGAGACGGATCATATGCAAATCTTCTAACTCATCCATCATTAGGCCACTGTGTAATCCTTGGAGCTCAAATCGTTTTGCGGCACTACTCTCCTTGATTCGATTGCATTTCCCAGGGCAAGATCGCGCGATGCCCGTAAACCAACTCGTAAGGAGAAGTCTTTGTAGCTCCATGGGGGGCCATTCGGTAAGCCCACAGCGCTTCACTGAGTACCGAATGCCATCTCCTCGGCTTCTGGTCGATCTTCTTCTGTATAAGCTTGATCATGATCTTGTTAGAAGCCTCTGCTTGACCATTAGCTTGGGCATAGTATGGAGAAGAATTAAACAGTTTGATTCCCATGCTTTCGGCAAAATCTCTGAATTCCAATGACACGAATTGTGCCCCTTGGTCAGTGGTAATCGTCTGAGGAATCCCAAATCGATAGATGATGTGTTCCTTGACGAATTCGATCATGTTTTACGATGTCACCTTCTTGAGTGGGATTGCCTCGACCCATTTGGTGAAGTAATCCGTAGCCAAAAGCACGAACTTATGCCCCTTGCTAGATGGTGGATTAATTTGGCCAATCAAGTCTATACCCCAACCCCCGAATGGCCATGGCTTGATGATGGGATTTAACGGCGATGCGGGAACTCTTTGAATATTCCCGAACCTCTGGCAATCTTGACACCCCTTGTAATACTCAAAGCAGTCCTCTAATATCGTCGGCCAAAAGCATCCAGCCTGCCTAATAACCCATTTCATGCGATAGGCCGATTGGTGCGCTCCACACATCCCATCGTGCACCTCGCTCATCATGTTCTTGGCTTCTTCTGGACCCAGGCATCGCAACAGTACTCCATCTAATGATTTATAGAATAAATTGTCATCCAGAAGAACGAACTTGATTGCCTTGTACCTGAGCTTCCTAGAGACTTTTCGGGACGGATCTCTCAAATAGTCAACGATCTCTTTCCTCCAATCATCTTCTGTGAGATCCATCCCCATTGCGCTCACCTCTGCAGCAAATGCTTCTTGACTCTCTTTATAACCAGAGGCGCTCTGAGCCAACCTGTTTGCTTCCTCGTTATGCTCTCTGGGAATGTGCTGTAAGGTTACCAGTGGAAAGCCCTTCAAGATTTCTCTGCATTCCTCGTAGTAACTCCTCGGCGCCTCGCTTCGCACTCGTCTTGGCCGTTCAATTGCTTGATGACTAACTGCGAATCTCCATAAACTTCAACTGAAACGGCCCCGGCTTCTCTCAAATATTGAAGCCCTCGAAGCAGCGCCTCGTACTCGGCTCGGTTATTTGTGACGGTGGGTTGTATAGGAATGGCGAATTCGAACATCTCACCTCTGGGAGAAATTAGTAGAATCCCTACTCCCCCACCTTTGCCACATGATGACCCGTCGAAGAATAGAGCCCATGGGGTAATTTCAAGCAGATCAATCGAAAGGTCACGGTGTTCGGTTATAAAATCGGCAATGACACGACCTTTGATGGCTTTTGCCGATTCGAACTTCAACTCGAACTCTGATAGAGCTAAAATCCATTTGCCAACCCGACCATTCAAAATTGGCATAGATAACATATGTTTTATCACATCAAACTTCGAGTATACAGTGCATTCGGCATTCAACAAGTAGTGCCGAAACTTTGTACACGAGTAGTATACGCAAAGGCATAATCTTTCTATAGCCGAATACCTGGTTTCAGGATCAAGTAGTTTTCGGCTAAGATAGGCTACTACCCGCTCCTTCCCTTCGAATTCTTGAATAAGGGCCGATCCAATAGTTTGGGTATCGGCCGCCACGTACAACTTGAAAGGCTTGTTCGGTGAGGAGGAACCGGCACGGCGGCTCCTTCATGTATTGCTTGATTTCTTCAAAAGCCTTTTGTTGTTCGTCGCCCCATGTGAACTTCGATCCTTCTTTAGTTTTAGCAACGGAGAGAACGGCAACACCTTCTGTGATAAATTTGAGATGAACCTTCTCACAAAGTTGATCTTGCCGAGCGATGATTGCAACTCCTTGAGGTTGGTTGGAGGAACGACTTCATCAATGGCTTTCATGCTCTTTTTGCCAACTTCAATCCCTCCTTCGTGGACCAAAAACCCCAAGAACTCTCCGGTGACACCCCAAATGCACACTTGTCCGGATTCATCTTCGGACCATGCTTCCGGGTGCATTCCAGGGTTTTCTTCACATCTTCCAGATGGGAGTCATGGCTTAAGGACTTGATCACCACGTCGTCAATGTAGATTTCCACGGTCTTGCCGATCAACTCATGAAAAATGTAATTCATGGCCCGCATTGGTAGGTTGCACCGGCATTTTTCAACCCAAATGTCATGACGATCCATTCAAATAGGCCTATATGACCGGGACACCTAAAGGCCGTCTTCGAGATGTCTTCTATTGCCATAAAGATTTGATTGTATCCCGCGTTGCCATCCATGAAGCTAATCACCTTGTGTCCGGCGGCGGCGTCAATCGGCAAATCGGCAATAGGCATTGGGTATCCATCCATGGGAGTAGCTCGTTTAGGTCCACGAAGTCTATGCAAACTCTCATTTTTCCATTTTTCTTGTACACGGGGACGATGTTAGAAATCCACTCCGCATATCTGCAGGGCCGAACGAAGTTTGCATCAAGTAATCTTTCGATTTCCTTCTTCACATCGGCCAATACTTCATCCTTGTAGATTTTCCGGGGCGGTTGCTTATATGGCTTGAATCCTGGCTTGATTGGCAACCGGTGCTCGACGATGGATCGATCCAATCCAGGCATCTCCGAGTAATCCCAGGCGAAGCAATCTTTATATTCTTTGAGAAGCTTGATTAAGTTCCCCACGAAGTCGGTTGCAAACACCGCACCGATGAACGTCGGCCTCGGTTTATCACCGTTTCCAATGTCAACTTCCTCCGGCTTATCGGCCGACATGAATCCTCGTCCCGGCTTGCCATCGGTGCCATCCACGGGGTTCTCCATTAAAAATTACTTGTAAGAGCCGACCGCTTGGATCGGTGCGTTGGTCACCGCCGACGGGTTCAACGGGACCTTCTCCCCGGTCCTTCCACGAGAAGCAATCGATGCCTTGGTATTCCCGAAGGCCGGTTCCATGTTAGCCACGCTCACGGAGTCGTCACTTTGTACGACCTCAATTTCATCGTCCACCCACCGGATCGGTGTTGATGCATAGTGGATGGGACGCGGCGATTGGCGTGGATCCGGTCCCCCCGCCCAAGCGACGGTGTAGGCTCCCTTCCCTTCGATGACGAAGAAGGTGGTGAGCGAGCGTCTTGGACCCGATCATCAAGTCCACGTGAGCGCATCCTTTGGTGTACGAGGGGTTCCGGCGAAGTCGTTCGGGATGATGCTTGTTGGTGTCAAATCGCTCGGGGTCATGCCAAGCTTCCCGAAGGTGGTGTACGGCATCACGTTAGCGCCGCGCCACCGTCGACGAACATCTTGGTCAATGGCTTGCCATTGACGTACCCCCCTCAAGTACAGCGGCCTCATGTGGCGATTCTTGGCCGGCTTGTCGAAGATGGCACTGCTTGGCAAGCACCAGCTGCGCCATCATCTCCTCGGGCTGCTCGTCGTCAAAGGAAGCTTCCTCCTGCATCACCTGGTTAGCGGGAGCCATGAACTCGTTTGGCAGGAAGTATACCATGCATGCAGGGGCTTGACGCTTTGATCCTTCCGGTGGTCCTTGGGGCGCCACTTCTGTCTCGTCTGGACCCCGGCTTGCTTCATCTCGCGGTTCCTCAAGCGTTGGACCCGCCTCTTCTGGCTCTTGCGTAGACCGGGTGGGCACCATTGCCCCTTCTGCCAGACGTAGACCTCCTCGTCCTCCTCGTGGTCAGCCCACCTGAGATCAGCTCGGCGCTTCCTGGGATGATCAATGATTTCAATTTTTTGCCGCCGATCCCCATTCGGGTGGACCCTTCCAAGTCTTTCGTGGACGGATCGGCGATTGGCAGTTTCCTGCCTGTACTCAGCATATCTGTCGCTGCATTCAGGACAGTTCCTTAATGTGGGTAGTTTCAGGCCTTCATTCCAGCAGTGCCTGAAGAAGGCGCACCCCCCGGTGGGCGCGCTCTCTGCTCGCGCGCGTGCTGTTCCTGATTCCATCTGCGCGCTTCCTCCTCAGCCCTGCGTTGCTCCTCCTCGTGACGACGCTCCTGGTAGCGTTCCTTCTCCATCTGGCGCTGCCATTTATTAAGGAGGATGCGCGACGTCACCTTGGGTTTGGGCTTGGACGACTCCCCGATCTCGATGTGGCTCTTGAGAACGCGGGGGGCGTCGCCCTGGACTTGCTCTATGGTCACTTGGCGCTTCGGGTCAACTGATCCATCTTGCTTGGACTCGGGCGAGGTCGGGACCTTGACTTTCCCTTTCTCTTCGGCCGTTATCGCATTGACGGAAAAGCCGAGCATGTTCTGCGGGAAGGGGTGGTCATCCGACTTCATCTTGTTGTCGAACTTGAGATGCCCTTCTGGATAGCCTTACGGATCCTCATCCCGAAGACCACCGCAATCGTTGATGGAGTGCGAGTCCCTGTCATGGAAGCCGCGGTAACGTTTCGTTTTGACTCCATCGAGCCGAAGCATAGAGTGCCCTTCGGGCGGCTTGATTCGGCCTTCCTTTACCAAGAGCTCAAACAACTTGTCGGCCTTTGTGATGTCGAAGTCGTAGGTTCCTTTGGTCCGTCGACCCGGCGATTCATTGTGAGAGGCTCTTTACCCCACATGATTTCTCGCCGCGGCTATCTCCGGTTCGTCGTCGAAATCCTCGAACAAATCGGCTTTGTCCAAGAATTGATTGTAGATATCGGCGATGTCGTCTTGCTTGCCAAACTTGGGGTCCTTCTTGAGGCCATATGCACGATTACTCATCAAGGATAATTTACGCGACGGTTGGCCCAAGTTTTCAAACTCCATCCCAAAGAGCTTTTCGCGCACGGTCGGTAACATCCCGGCGACGGCCATATCGGCTAGGCGATCGTCGGCAAGTTCAATGAGAAGCACATGCCCTTGACTTCTCCGAATCTTCTCGGAAACTCCGGCGGTGTTTCACCGTGCCTTTGCTTCGGGGGTGGCGAGATCGATCGGCTTCTTCTCGGAAGCTGCCGCGAAGTAGTGAGCGTGGAATTTATGCTCCAAATCTTTCCACCCGGCCACGCGACTCGGGCGGCAAGGACGAGAACCACCGAAAAGGCCCCGGACCCGTCAACGAGGCGGGGAAGTAGCGAACCCCGAACGTCTCTTCGGCCGAACATTCCCCCCGGTGCATGAGATAACGAGCGATATGCTCGGCCGTGCTTGTCTCGTCCTGCCCGAGAGAACTTGGTGAATTCCGTCGGTGGTTTTACCCTTGGCGGCGGGGAGCACGTTATAGTACCACTGCGGGAACGGCGGCACGTAAGTGGGGCCCCCGCATCCTTGGCTTGAGGCCGGGCGATTCTGCATCAATTCGGCCATCTTACGTGCTAGGGCATCCTCCTCTCGAGCGCCGCGGCCCGGCGCGTACCCGGGTGCGGGAAGGCGTCGAACGCCCCCGTAATTTCCCACTTCATGATAGCCACCGCCGTATAGATTCCTCTCGGAGCCGGTTGGTTGACGGAGCTATTCTTCGGCGGGGTCAAGTGGGGCCCCGGATGAGCCGAACGCTAGGTCTCCGTACGTGGGGCGGTACGGATTCGGCCGTTGCACGGGCCGACTGTGCTTTGCTCCGTGGTGGTGGCGGGATCGGTTGACTTCCCGAAGCTTGCGGCGGAGGGCCGAACCGGCCGCCCCCCGGCGCCCGTGGAGGAGGTTGGAACGCTTGGCTCCGGAGCTGCGAGGAGGGGGCTGCTGCACCGGCCCCGTGGTGGCGGGCGAGAGCTTGATTCACCCGGCTCACGGTGCTCTTTCCGGCGTACGCCTTTCCGAACGCTTGCCCCGCGCCGGGCCGAAGAGGGCCACCATCATCTGTTGGAGCGACCCAAGGAAAGCTTGGTTATGCTTGGTGAGCACGTCGTCCATTGACTCTTGGAAGATCCGCGCGCATTCTTCCTTTTCTTGTTGGGTCGTAGCGTCGGTTTCTCCCGGCAACGGCACTGCGGTAGGCCATTCTTTAGATATGGTACACCACTTCGATTCTTCTTGAATGACATGAGACACTTTTGTTGAAACCGATTCACGGCGTCTACGAGCCGCCGATGCTTTGCTCCGGAGAAAGCTCCTCAATGCGACATCCGGGAGGTCGTGATCTCGGGCATCTCGAACCAATTCGGTCGTAGGTCCCCGCGGGCGTGCCAAAAAGTGTGTTGACGCAAAATGTGCACTCGGCGCCAATCACACGGCAAGCCGAAAAGCTTAGCTTCGCACGCGCGAGAGAGAAAGTGACGTGCCGGTCAATTTTTCCCGAAAATTAACAAAAGGGTAAAATAGTTAAATACCAAAGCTTGGAACCTACGGGTGGTACCGGGCGGTTCCATATTTACGGCTAAGAAGCCAAGCAAGACGACATGTAGCTATGCGAAGCTACTCGTCAAAGAACCACGACCATTCGGGTAACCAAGAAGGGAAAAAGAACATTGCCGAACGAATGACGTAAGCATGACAACGATCGATCTTTGAACAAACATGGATGCATGCGCAAAGCCATGACCGATCCTCATGAAGATTAACGTTAAATAAAATAGAGCACGAACATGATCATGTATTAAAATAAGCATGCATAGATCCAAAGTGTTAGTCTACCGCATGTCTAATCACTTTAAGATCCGTCGGGCACGATATCGGCAAATCTATCCACCGCATGATACAACTTGCATGAAAGAACGCACCACTTTCCACAAATAGATCTATCCACCACATGATACAACCTAAATATGGAAAGCTAGAAGCACACGTCTTTTAAAACATAAATAACGCACGTGATCTACCCGTGAAGATATAACCGAATGCGGTCGAACAACCGATTCGGGGTCCATGAAGAAGGAACAAACATTACCACGTGCATAAATCTATCGAGCTGAATTGGAAATCTAATCCACCGGATGACTAGCCCCAAAGCAACCCAAAAACCCGCATCTACCGCATGATACCCGGCTCTTTCAAGATTTATACTAACAAAGCAAGCTTGAACCCGCAACATGTAACAACCTAGATCGATTCGGTTTCGGCTATCGGAGAGCACGAGATCCACGCGTCAAAATACGAAACCCGCTCGTGCACGGATCTTAAAAGGAAAAGAGCCGATCCAAACCCATCTAGATTGGGCAAAAGTGTATTACATGAATTAAAACATAAAGCAAAAACTCATGATAATACGGGATAACTTAATGAATCTATTGGATCTTGCCAAAACCCAATAGAGCCGATAACTAGCTTCGAGCTAGACCTTAGCCTACCGCATGGCTCATGATCTAACAAGAAACCCTCTTGAACCAAGCTTGAATCTACCGCATGACACGAAGCATGGTAACAAGACTACTTGCATCGAGATCTAAATCCACCGCATGATACTAGACATGATACAAGGTTGCGGTACTCACGGAGGTCGACGGATCGATTGGTCCTCTCGAAGAACTCGACGACACGACAAGGGACTCTAGGGTTTTGGCGTAGGGCCGGTGTGTATTGAGGAATGAACGTCTGTTTTACATACATCCAGGGATCATATTTATACCCTGCTGATTACAATTGCGAATGGATTCATTGCCTAACTAAACTTGATCGCTTTGTCCATCCATTCGCTTCCCCCGATCGAGCCACGTCACCGTCCAATCCCGCAAAATCAGCTCTCTTGTTCCTTTGCCGAACCGGGAGCGGATAGCCGACCGCGGATCCTTCTGCCGAAAATCTCTGAAGATACCTTTCCTTCCACCAGACGGACTCTTTTCCGAATCGGACCCACATGTCATACTCCTTACCAAATTTTGGTGTTAACACAAGGGTCCATGGGAACCCAGGACGGCGCTACACAGACTACACCAATGCCATGGACTGCCTTCAACCAAGTCATGTAAGTGATACACTTCACCAGTACTCCTTTCTTTCTTAAGGACTGCTTATATATGTTACAACATTTGCTTAGATAAATCAATATGTGTATCTAGGTTACTTGGCAGCCATATATAAGGAATGAGATTGCTGAGGGAGATTTTAGCCCGATGTGCACAATTGATGAACATTATTGGCGTAACATTTGCCCTTTGATTTGCTTCTATGTTGTGGAGTACCATCTGCCACATAGAGTGCAACGGCAATTTGGGCATCTTCAAAACTACCCTCCAGATTACTACAACACTAGCCACAACCTCCACGAGTATGTACTTTTCATTTGTTTCATACCCTTCAAATTGTTGGTTGTCTACGAAATTACTCACTATGATTAATTACTGTAAATGCAGAATTGACCATCGTAAGCAAAGGGGTGCCAAGAATTGGCTGGAGCATCACATCCACGCGGTCAATGCATGGAATGCGAGAGCGAACAACATAGTGCATGGGGGGGCACGACACCGTGACGGTCCGTTCAATGAGTATTTGGATTGGCTAAAACAAAACACCCGCTTAAAGTTAAGGGTTGCAATGGATGAAGAGTACATTGAGGATCTACCTTCCGATCCGGAAGATGTTTTGCCCGAGTACGACGAAATCACTAGACGTGGGAGGCAGCCAGAGCGTGGTCCGTTCGAGGATTATATTGTAAGTGACGATACTCTTTTCACGAGTTTGCCATTTCACTTGGTATTGTGACATAATGTTAACTTATGAACCACATGTAGGGGCAACAACTAGGAAGATTTGCTAATGAAGCGGAGCAAGCTTTGGCTGTCCCGATCGGATCTCCGGAGGAGGCCGGTGTGTTGAGGAGTTTTGTGCGGGTAATATCCATTTTCGGCGGGGAGTTTTGTGGTTGTTATGGATGAATGCTCAATTTGGTTATGGTGCTTTACGAGAGGATTAGACGGGGATGTAGAAAAGCGGCGTTCAAGTTGAATTGCTTGGCAAGACCGGCACCGGGACCCGGACATGTTGCCGGAGCTTCGCAGTCCGCACAAAGATCCACGAGACGAGCACAAAGTGCATCAACTTCGTGTGTGTGGCCTTGGTAGTTGTAGGTTTGTCTTTTTTTAATATATGGTTAGGTACATCAATGATGCAAATATGGTTGTTGTAGGAGGATCTCGTCGCCGTGCACCGGGATTGTAATTAGATCCCCTCCACGTACCCCGCAGCCGGAAACCGAGTCCGAGGCCGGTGTAGACGACGAGCGGGAGATCCCTCTTACACCGAAGCGGCTCGAGATTGGGTCCTCTCAACTTGCGGGTGCTCCTCGTTGCCACACAAGAAACTCAACCGAAGCGGCGTGTGAGGCGGGAGCGTGCGGATGTGGGCAGCCATAATGTCGTTGACACGCAACCTGGGCGGGTTCGAAAGGCGAAGAAAGTCTACACTCCGCATCCTTAGGCTTGTGCTAAGTTTGAGTGGTTGAACGTTCCCTTAGGCTTGTGGTCGAACTATGTGGCTTGTGGTCGAACTATGTGCCTTGTGGTCGAACTATGTGGCTTGTGATCGAACTATGTAGGCTTGTGGCTTGTGATCGGACTTTGTAGACGGGCTTGTGATCAAACTATGCAGGTTTGTGATTGAATTGAACTATGCCGGATTTGTGATCGATGTATATATGTGTGAATTGGTGTTTGTTAACCATGTAAATATTTGTGGTCGTGTTCATGAACTCACTCCAAATAACGGCACAAGTTTATCAAATTTCGAACTCACCAAAAATCCTCCCAGACTTAACCAAATTCCAACACCCCCAGAAAGGTGCAGTACTGATTTTGGAACTCGCCTGGCGCGACTGCTGCATGAGTCGCGCCGGGGAGGCTCGGCGCGACTCCTACATGAGTCGCGCCAAGTGACGTGGCGCGACTCTTGCCCGCCATATGACCTACCGCAGATCGGTTTTGGCTGCGCGGGCGCGACTACTTCATGAGTCGCGCCACATCACTTGGCGCGACTCATGTAGGAGTCGCGCCAAGCCGCCTGGCGCGACTCATGAAGCAGTCGCGCCTGCGCAGAGCCAAAACCAGTACTGCACCTCTCTGGGGGTGTTGGAATTTGGTTAAGTCTGGGAGGATTTTTGGTGAGTTCGAAATTTGATAAATTTGTGCCGTTTTTTGAGTGAGTTCATGAACACGACCACAAATATTCACATGGTTAACAAACATCAATTCACACATATATACATCGATCACAAATCCGGCATAGTTCAATTCAATCACAAACCCCAAACCTCCATAGTTCAAATACACCAAACATTCAACATGTCCTGAAGCCACATTTTTGAAACATTACATAAGGTCCACGACATAATTTCATTACATGGCATAATTAAGTCCATTACAACACAATTTCACTACTCTGGCCCAAAATCAAACAATAATTCATCGTCACCCCAATCGTCATCCTCCACGTCAATTATATTGGCTTTGCCCTTGTCGTTGTCCTCCACCTCTTGTTCCTTGCCCTTGCCCTTGTCCTCCACCTTTTGCGCCTTGGTAGCAAGTCTCTTTATCGCCTCCCATTGAAATTTGGTAGTCGCATCCACAATTTCCTCTACATTGTTGGTACACTTTTTTTGTGTTGTAAATTTTGGCAATTCTCTCACAAGAGCTTTCATTGCCTGCAATTGTGCCATTTTTGCCTCAATTCTAGCCAACTTCAAATTAATCCCTCTTTTCTTTGCTTCCGCCATTTGGAACCACTCGGCTATGGAATCCTTTGCAAATATCCTTGATGGATCAAACTCACTCCAATCACGACGCCACTTTTCCCTCATGTTACGCATGCATTTCCCTCTTCTCTCCTTCTCCTCTTCCTCCTCCCTCAACCTCTTCCTCCTCCTCTCACTCGCACTTAGGGGCGGTGGATAATTCATCCTATTCCGCCTCCAAAATTCAATGAGGCCCTCTCTAATGCCCTCTCCAACACTAGTTTGTGAACATCCCTCCTCTCTAGCAAGTTTATCCTTTGCAATTTGTCCAAACAACTCTTTATCCGATGGAATTGGGACATCATATTTTTCTCTTAATTTATTTTTCCTCATGGCTGTTTCCTTGATTTTCAAATACCCGGAACATTGCCCCAAATGTAGACGCGGTGCTTCCCTCCCTGCAAAGCTCTCCCAATCACATGTTCTCCCCTCCTACAAAATTAATGTCAATTTTTAGGCAACACAACCATTTAAGTGGGCACAACACATGGATAAAAAAGTTAGGAAAGTGACTTTACCCAATAATCTCCGTACGAGTTACCACAAAACCAACCATATCCAAGCTCAGATGGAACCACTCCCTTTCGAGCGAGTATTCCACACTTGCAACGAGGCCTATAAGGCTCATCACATGGCCATGGCTTCTCCCCACTCTCGAATGCTTGCACGTCTTCTTCTGACGGCCAATGAGACTTCGGCCCGTATATGTCCTCTTGAAAATCACATTGGGGCCATCCATCTCCGCACAACAAATTCAATAAAGTCCTCTATATATCAAAATATCGAGCAGAATGAATTTGTCGGGAAGAGCAATGATGCTTACATGTGTTCTTTGGTTGCACCGAAAGAATGGTGTGAATTTATCGGGAAGGTCAAGATCAGGAAGTTGCAACTTGCTTGGCCTCCCACAATGACACAATGGAGGATTGCTAACACGCTTGCATCTCACCTCTTGTTTTTCTTGGAATGTCATTTCTGGTGGATTTGGTGGTGGTGGCACCCACCGTCTGAAGTCATGATATGGTTGCACCACCGATTCTATCCACGGAAATAATCGGATCCTAGGGTCAAATTTTTCCGGTCCATCAATCCACTGGTGGAAAAAGCAAGGTGCCATGTTGTATTGACTTGGGCCGGCATCTTCATTTAGTATCCACTTTCTTGCACATGTGTAGAACGCCCTTCCACCGTTGCCTCATCCCTTGATTGCTTCACTTGTCTTTGGAATGCCACAATGACACATAGGAACCGGAAGAGGTGGTGGGACGGGATCATCACGCCTGCCTTTGCTCGCCGCCATTTGCTCGAAAAAACATAAATTTTCATCAGATTATTTATACAAAAGGAAATGACAAAAATGTTATTTGCATAATTAAGAAATAGAGACATGAAATCCTAAGTAGCTACCGTATGCCCGCTTCCACTAGATTGTTTATGTCGTTCCTTCGATGACCCTCCTCGTGGCGGACACTACATCGGATCTTCGACTTTTCTTGGTCAAACTCCCCGCACCGTAAATATCCCTATCGTACCCACTTGTTTGGTCCATCTCATTGCGTAATCGCTTTTTTTCCTCCTTCCCACACCAAGTTTCCTCTTCTCGTCATCTGGGACGTAGTCAGGACCATTGTACTCAGGCCAATGTGTCTCGTCTAGTATTGGCTCAAAACGAGCCGCCCATGTCTTCAATACTGAATCTTTAGAATACAATTGTGTCGTGTACGCTGGTGCTAGCCAAGACACCCCTCTAACAGTGCATGCAGCAATCATATGAGAGCATGGAACATGTAGCAACTGAGGTATACAACAAGTGCAAGACACTCCAGAGAGGTCCACCTTATATATCTGTTGGGGGGATACCCGAAAAATTCGGATAACTACCCAAACACGAGTCAAGTTCTCAACACGTTCAAGTACACAGTTAGGGCGCAAAGAGACAGTGATGCTCTCCGCAACTAGCACAAGTCCCAAAAAAGTCTGAATCCGTTTACAGGTGCCCTCGCGCCCCCTTTTATAGGGAGACGAAGGGACTTTTACATGCCGATAACACCCTCGGGCTCAGAGAATATTCCTAATGTGAACACATACAAGAATGTCTTTTCTCCCCTTACACATTTACAAGTCTGCCACTAGTTCACACTCTAAACCCGGACTTTTTGGGACTACAACTTTGACTTTGCTTCTTCCGTGGTTCGCGAATGTCTTCGCCCGAAATTCCCGAACCGAGTCCTTCACAGATTCTCGAAGTGGCTCCTGCTTCCCGCGGGTTCGTGGATGTCCTTGCTCCTGAGTCTCGAACAGAATCTTCACCAGATTCCCGAACCAGCAAATCTCCGAAGTTCAGACCTTCCGCAGTGGAGGTTCCGGGCTTCCGCGTGTTCATGACTTCACCTCTTCACCGAATCAAAATCCCCGAACTCTGCACATTCGCGAATTCGAGACTTCGCAGGTCTCGGACTTCCTGGATTCGCGAATTCCCTGCTCCTGAAAAACATACTTTGAGAGTGCCATTAGACTGCGACGTTTCGAGGGTGATGTGTTTTCCTGAATTCCCCAACAATATCGTCCGTCCGTCATCTCACCTCCAACATTCAAAGCGGAAGCTGTTCTCACTGAGTACACATACAATGTGGGATCAAACAACTCATCCCTCATGCTCGCAACTTTTTTACCTTGCTCGTTTAAGTGCTTCTTTGCAGCTTTACCAAAAATATTCATCCCACGTAACCCTCTTTCTATTTGCACTTTTGCTTTTTTCCACCTATGCACAAAATATGAATTGATCTTGTAGAAAGTGTACTCCACAATAGCCGATACTGGCATAGCACGGATGCCTTTGAGGACCTTGTTGAGCACTTCCGAAAGATTTGTATTGTTCACACCATATCTCCAACCACCTTCATCAAATGCGTTGGCCCACTTATGTTTATTGACCATCTGCTCCTCCAACCACTCTTTTGCTTCCGGATTCATCATTTGTTTTAGTTTCTCTAGTCTAATATTAAAAGTCCTCTCCGCTTTGGCCGCACACACCGATTTGAGCTGCTCTCTAACTTTCTTGTTAGCTTGCCTATGCCATATGTTCGCCGCAAAGTGTCGCATGCACCGGCGACTCACGACGAGTTCGTACCCTTCCATGTAATCCTCAACCGCACTTAGTATTCCTTGATGGCGGTCTGAAACTATGCACACCTTCCTGAGACGTCCCACAACGTCCCGACGGACCAAATGCAAAAACCAAGACCAGCTCTCAATATTCTCACTTTCAGCTAAGGCAAATGCAAGGGGTACCAATCTATCCTCACCATCAACACCAGTGGCGATCAACAAAACACCTCTGTACTTTCCAGTTAAGAATGTGCCATCGACACTTATCACCGGTGCCGCAATGCTTAAATGCCTCTACACATTGGGGGAAACACCAATACACCCGCTCCATTACTGGCTTCATTACACCTTTGTGGAGCTCCTCCTTTCCCGTAGTATGAGTGCACCACTTCGTACCCGGGTTGAAGTGTGTTATTGCTTGTAGGATTTTTGGCACCCTCCCGTAAGCATCTTTCCAATCACCCCACAACATGGATATTGCATGCTGCTTACCTCTCCAGGCCTTTCCATAATTCACCGTGTAGTTGCTGAAAGCTTTGATGGACTCAATGAGGGCAGCTACAGAAACATCGGGATCCTTATAAACCATGCCAGCAATCCGTCTAGAAATGTAACGAGCCGTGCATTGAGAATGTTCTTGTGCCACTTCCGACATCCCACATGTATGAGGTTGGACAACTCTTGTGATTCTCCATTTGTTCCTATCATCAGGAAGTGGACGCGCCCACACCTTCCAAGCACAATCTTGTTGGCAAGCAACCGTGTATCTTGTTTTGGCCGATGAATGAATCACATTATATGGCCTATGGTGCCGCACCGAGTAATCCCTTAAGAAAAACTTTAATTCTTCCAAGTTATCAAATTGCATTCCCTTGGTTATAAACAATTCACCACTGTCGGGATCTACTTCACCAAGATGTAACCCTGAATCACAATATGCCTTCCTCAGAACCGAATGGAAAACGAAAACTTCAGGTACATCAACATGTACAGCTTCCAATTGCCTCAACTCTGTTTGAGTGAATTCTGGCACTCGAAATCCAGATAGAGTGTACACCGACCCTCTAGACGCCTCATCTACCATCTCACCAAATAATGGAGGCTCTTCACCCAAAGAACTAAATTGGCGTATAGGATTTGCTCGAGCCATATGTGTTGGTTGGGTTGGTTGACTATGTGGAGATGGGGTTGGTTGGCTAACCGGAGTTGGTTCTTCTTCTTCTTCGAGCTCACGGATATATCATCCCCATCTTCTTCCTCATCATCCTGATACTCACCAAAATTATTATTCAACCCACATCTATCAAAGTCATCTTCCCCATCTGAACCATAAGAACATTCCTCATCATCACCACCTTCTTCATCATCCTCATTATCATGAACCTCATTGTGGGGTACCATATCTTCCTGAGTTAAGTGTTCCATGGGCTCATCATTATGCGGTGAATCAACCGGAGAGTGAACATCAACAACTAACTCAGCACAACGAACTTGAGATTCTTTCACACACTCTTTGTAAAATAACCAATCATCGCCACAACTAATAGGCATCATCACATAGTGACTTCTTTTCTCACCGGAGTCAAACCTTCCATGAATCCTGAATTCCTCCCCCTCATTACCAACCTTGAACAAAGTACTCACTCGGGTTTTAATATCTTCAAAAGTTGGAGGACTATCAAATCTTGCAACTTGTTGCCTCATGCTTTTAAACTCCCCATTGTCATCAACTATGCCACCCGAAAATATACGTACTAAACGATCCATCTACACACAACCACAAATTAAATTGATTATACCAACATTCATCTCACATATCAATAGCATCTACACTATCCAACATGAAAATGATGAAATCCTACCATGCAAGAGAAACTAGACGATAAGAAGAGGTTAACATCGGTCACTTGAACGATACACTACACTAAATCATACCCGATTCGTACTCAATCACGCTATCTATCTCAAATCATTCACTAAACCTAACCACCTCAAATCCAACGAAAACGATGGAATCCGCGAAAACTAATTGGTTAGAATGGAGGAGTTACCTTCCACGAGCAATTTCCCACACTTTCCTCTTCAAAATGGGTGAGGGATGGAGTGGATCTAGAGGGGGCGGAGGGGGGCGACGCCGTGGGAGGGAGCTCGGTTTGGGAGAAAGAAACGAGGAGGAAGAAAGAAAAGGGGCTCGGCGGCCCCCTGTATCGTGAGTGAGTCGCGCCAGGCCGCGTGGCGCGACTCCTCATTGAGTCGCGCCACATGCCATGGCGCGACTCAAGCGCCACCTCGGCAACGCCGCGCGCGCCGGCCGGACGTGGCGCCTTGGTCGCGCCGGGGCATGTGGCGCGACTCAATGAGGAGTCGCGCCACGCGGCCCCGCGCGACCAAAAGGGCTAGTTTTTGCAATTTTAGTTGGGCCTGAGTTATTTTTAATAAATTAGATTAAAAAGATTAAAAAATAAAAAAAATTCACTGCCACCGGCTGCAGATGTTGTAGAGTGTTGCAGTACATACTGGTGACATCTTTCCCAGCACTGTCAAACAATCAGGTTTTACATGACCACATCCTGTTCTGACGCATCAGAGATGGGTCGGCGAGGGGTATACAGATTAACGAGGATGGAAAAGTATATATGCACGGGTTTGCTGACTTGCAGATGCCTATATAGCAGTAATAAACACTAACAAATCCATGCTTTCCATTCCTTTTTTTTGTATTAATAACCATGTAAACACTCGTAGCAAAAATTGAATAGAAAGATTCGTACAAAGAAACTACTCCAAGCGTTCGTTCGTTATTCAATTTTTGGCAGGACTCCAGGAGGTCAATCTTTTTGGCAGCATTTGCAATGATGTTTCCTCTATTCTCGCTTTGCTCTAAAAACTAAACGGGCCTTATTGTTCAGAATTGTGGCCTAGTAGCCCACCCGCGGCCCACACCCTCCCTCTCCATTCCACCACCCGCCGGTTTCGTCGCCTCGATCCCTGGCGTTTGCCTACTCCCTCCCATTCACACCTCTGGGCTGTTGGCTTCTTCCCGAACAACAAGACCCCATTCCATCCATTTGCCGAGGGGGCTCTACCTCATTCGTGTCATGGCCGTCGAGACGCGATCGCGCCGCCGCCGCCTCAGCGCGCATGCGCCGGGCTGTCTGGGCGGCGATGGCGGCAGAGTGGACCGCATCAGCGGCCTCCACGACGACGTGCTTATCCAGATCCTCCGCCGACTCCGCTGCACCGCCGCCGCCGCCGGCACCGGCGCCCTCTCCCGCCGGTGGCGGGAGAGCGGCCTCTGGAGGCACCTACCCGACCAATACTTCCGCGGCGTCGCGCACGGCGCTCTCGAATCCGCCCTCGCCCAGGTCGCCCTGCCGAAGCTGTCCCTCCTCGACATCGAGATCACCGACAGGCCCCCCGCCGAATCCGTCGCCTCCCTGCTTCGCGCCGCCGCGCGTCTGGACCCGGTGGAGCTGAGCCTCGTGATATCCTGGGTGGTTCGGAGCGATGAGTTGGTCCGCATCGATTTTCCCTCCTTCGCCCGCGCGACGTCGATCACGCTGCGCCTTCACAACCTCCCCCTGTCGGCGCCGGCGCAAGGCGTCGAGTTCCCGGTGCTGGAGAGGTTGTCCATCACAAGCGGCAGCTTCGATACCGCCGCGCTGGTCTCACGGTGCCCACGCCTGCGCGCGCTGGAGTTGATCTGTTGCTGGGGTATCGACACCATCACGGTGCACTCGGCGACCATGGATGAGCTCCTTGTGATCAGCGGTCAGCTCCGAGGTGTTGACATCGTGGCACCCATGCTGAGGAAGTTCACATTGCATAGCGAAGTGTCCGTGGAATGCAACATCGCATTGTTCGCGCCTGTGATGGAGAATCTCTCGTTGAAGTGCTGGACTCATGGCCAGCGTTTCGCTCATCATGTGCCCGATGCAGTAGGGATTGATGGGGTGTGGCGTTTGGCTCGCCTGCAGTTACGGACAGAGAGCACCGGCTTCATCCTTGGCTTGGACGTAGGAAGATCGGTCCGTCTCTTTTTCTCCCAACATACTTTCACTCTTTGATTGACATATACAAAGTCTCAGTAATTCGGGCAAATTGTTTTACTGTTACTGTGAGCTAATCTTGTGGAGTGCTTCATTTGACAAATTATTTTCGTGCATTTACAGTATACTTTATTCTTACACATGCGGAACTTGCAAGAAATGTTCCCGCTTCCTAAAATTTCATCTTTGGAGCTATGTCTCGATACACGTGGGCATGTCTATGGAGGAGTGGTGTTGCATCTACTAAGGCTTTGGAATGGTATACGAAGGCTTAAGCTGGTCATTGATCGTTATATGGTAATTCTTGACTGTGCCTGCCTATTTATATAGAATTCGAGCAGTATTTTTTGTTACATTTTTAGATGTCAGAATATGCTGTTTTTGGCCATGGAGAATTAGCAATGATTCACTACTCTTTCAGTTCAAGGAAGAAATGTGCCCACCAGACTGCCTTTGTGATCAACCCGAAAACTGGAGAAGTCAGAACATCTCCTTGACGGGTCTTGAAGTAGTAGAAATAAAAAACTTCAAAGGAAGTAGCCATGAAGTTGATTTCTTGGAGCTTCTGTTCAGATGTGCACCCCTGACGAAAGTGACTGTGGAACTGGTCTCCAAGCGTGTACTAAACAACCGAGGATGCAAGAACGCCTACAAACTTTTCATGGAGAATCCAGCTGCAGAATGCCATATTCTCTGTCATGGCAATAAGGTTACCTTTGGAAGTGTTCCTAAATGCAAGAGGTAATATCCTCAATCTTTTGTCTTACCATCAGCATTAGAAAGTTCTTTCTCTGTTAACGTAGCCAAAATATTTTGCTGAGGATTTTTTGTAACTACGTGATTGAATTGACAGTTACACATTGTTGGTCTAGCATAAATTCCTAATGAATTTAGGTTGTTTGTTTTGCCGTATAGTCCTCTAGTGTTGTAACTCCGTGTGCGTGCGCCCGGTTGGCCCGCGTTGTAACAAACCATTTTAATTCTTCTTAATGCAATGATACGCAGCTCTCCTGCGTATTCCCGAAAAAAAAAATAAATTCCTAATGAATTGAGTTCATATTTGTATCCTTGTAATAGTTATGCGACTTTTACCTCAATATTTTAGATTAGCTCCTGCTGAGCCTGCATGTTTCTTTGGTTGAATATTATCTGGATGCTACTGGTTTCAAAAGAAACAAAAATTGGGTGCCACCAATAGCTGAATATAGTAGATTATAGAATGTTGCAAATATGTGCTGGTGACATCTTTCCAACACCGTGAAACTTTCAGGTATGCCACCACCTCCAGTTCTGTTCTATCATGTGAGAGCAGTCGGATCGGCAGGATGTAGACGAGACTGGCAAACAAATCCATCAATACAGATAACTTTCAAGACGAGATACGAACCTGAATGGCACTAAAAAGTTATTACAGGATTCTGCTGACATTCGCATGTAAGACGAGAGGATTTGGGGCTTCGAAGGAGGAGCAGATCATCAGGCAAGCACTCAAAAAAGTCTGCTGAAATATCATGTCGTAACCGCCCTCAATTGTACCTTTCGATTGCCTGAGCTATCCTCTATCAGTAATGCTAGTTCCAGTTATTTGCATTGTAAGAACTGACATAAGCATTGATGTTGAACCATTCCCGAATTTTCATAGTCGAACTGTGTCAGCATGTGTGTGGACCTGCATGATATGCCTCTACTAATGGTGTGCTTCAGATTGGATGATATGGATCATCATCGAGTGCTGTCCGATAACCGGAACACCCACGGTGATCCATCCCCAAAACCAGAATGATCGGGATATAACCTTGTCTCCTCTATCAGACTATCACCAATAATGTCCAGTAACATCTCCATGGTGTGATGCATGCAGCTGATTCACCAGCAGCTTTAAGGTTCCATTGTTACTGCATCAAAATAAATATCATAAATGCATGGAGGAAGGGCAACCAACTTTCAAAAAATAAAGTTTATCTACTTTTATTTTCTCTCCTTTTTCTAAAAAAAACTTATGGAGTTCATGTGTAGCCTACCCCATTTGCCTGGAGTGGTTGGCGAAACATTGAGATAGAACCAGCAGAGCGATAGGTAAAAGTGTAAAACCCGACACATATTCAGTGCCAAACTCCGCCACACCTAGCAATGTGTTGTTCCTCACGTCAATACCAAGAACCCATCCCTTGCGATCCATAAACTTTGTTGTTGCCATCACGTAAACAACATCTTCACCGTTCAGGCTGACGTTTGGCTCAGACAGCACAAGATTCTGCAGAGCAACCTCCACAGCACACCGCTCCTCATCCCGCGATGGTTTTCGGTGCAGCAATCCAGACTTCTGCAACTGCAAACGTACCTCATTGTCGATGTTGACACCGGAAGCATGGACTGTGAAGTCCTGGTGCCAGTCCTCACAAGAACCAGAAATTTCAGCGTTGCTCTCCATACGGTGATGGAGATGGACCAGTTGTCGATAGCGAAGGCCGGCCATCCGGTTTCGATGTCAGTATAGGGAAGACGTTCTCTGGTGTTCCGCAGGTCAGCGAGCCTGAGGCGAGCCTTGCCGTCTTTGATCAAGGAGAAGACGCGGCGACGAGACTCTGGACAGTTTAACTTGACGCCCTTTGGATCTTTAATGGCAACGATGTCCGATGGCGGAGGCAGCGGTATGTTCCGGAGCGCAGGCCCGTCTTCATCTTGACGGAGCAGGTCGTAGAAGAGGTTGCCGCCCCAGAGATCGACCCAGCCCATGGTGCCAGCTTCTTCACCTCGATGGTCATGTAGGTCTCATGGTATTAGTGCCGATGGGTTTTGAAACTGGAAGGGAAGGACCTCCGTGGCGCCGCCAGCGACACGGCCTTGGAGACCCAGGTCCCGACCTCGGAGTCAAACCGGAGGAGCTCGTACTGATCATCGCCGGTGGCAAGAAGCGTGGCGATGGTGTAGAGGTCGCCGCCGCGGGGGAGGACGCCGACATCACGGTCCCGGAAGCAGTCGGGCTTAGAATGTGGGATCAGGGCTAGCGACTGCCGTGTCGGGTCGGCCCCGCCGCCGACGGTCTGTCGTAATCTCGCCGGCGGGAGCTCGCCGGAGAGGATGCAGACGATGCGCACTCAAAAACAGAGGTGAACTCGATGTTTTTGGTGCTGCTAGAACTGACAGCGTTTTCTGTTTATTCACTTGTATATAAAGGATAAAAAAGACCGGAAGGGCAACGCCTCCGCCCGTGGTTCCGCCCCCCCCCCCCCCCCGTTCGCCGGGGGAACCACGAGCGACGACGCCGACATGTGGGGCCACCGGCTGACACCGCGCGCCCCGTGCCTCCCAGCTCCCACCCTACCTCGGCGTCACCCACGCCTCCGCTGCCGCCCGCTTACCCACCGAGCCCCAGATCCACCCATCCCCCACCTGCCGCCCCTCCTCCTTCTCCCGTGCTGCCGACGAACCTACTGCCGACGAGGAAGCGGCATCACACGTCACAGCTCGCAAGTTGGCAGGTCCATCCGCGCGCTCGAGCTCGCGCTCACCAGATCCGCGGACTCGGATCCCCCGCTGTTTGGTGCCACCTCGGCTTTGGCGGTGACGCCACTCTACGAGGACAAGGCAACACGGACGGCGGTTAGGTTGTGGGTCTGTGCCAGTGGAAAATCGAGGGAGCGGCGCTGGCACCTTGGCGATGGATTCTCCATCCTCATGAACTGATGCATCTTGAGGTTAGTCGCTGCCCTCTCTCTTCCTCGGCTTCGTTTGATTTTGTACCCTCTTCCCTTCGTTGCCCCTATAGACTCGATCCTCGATCTGACTGCACGCGAGACCCCCCGCTGCACATTAATCTTCTCTTCTTTGCGCTTGTCGCGGCAATGGGCGGCGCCAACCGTCACTGCTCCTCGCCACCCAGGCAAGGAGCGCAGCCATGGCTGGCCCGCCCTATCTAGGCACTCGCTCGCGAGAAGACCGCATCGTCTCGTCGTCGCCCTGCCTTCGTCCAGGCGCCGCTGCCCCTCCACCTCTCCATCCAGATCCACCATGGCGCCTCCACATTCTTGGATTTTTGAGTTCTCCCTTTCCTCATTTCATACTCAGATTGCCTAGGGTTTGTGCTACTCATATGATTGTCATGAGAGGTCTGGTTGGCATCTTGATTCATCTATTCATCTCAGCTACAGATCGATTTCTGTGATGCTAATTGCCCGTAATTGCCTAAATGATTACTTTCTCTGCAGGTTAATTTAATGCTACTGATAATTTGCTGGAGGTGCAGTCAACGAATTGGTGTCTCTTTTGCTAGGGTGAGGAAGGTTGCAACGAATTTATCTCAGAAATAAAATCCATGATACAATTGTTCAGGCCAATATTCATGTCACAAATATATTCTCTGAATATCATGTGAGCTTGATTTCTCTAAATATTTTTAATATATAGTTCCTATTCTAGCACATATTTTAGAAGTGAACATGTTTTCGGAGAGAATTCCATGATTTTTTTCAAACATGTATATGTCTAAACTGAAGTGAACATGTTTCGTGCTCTCTGTTGTACAAAAGCTAGGCAGCTTTTGAATGGCATGTAGATCAATGGTAGATTATTAACCGTGAAAGGTCTGTCCATGGAAAACAGTTTATTGTATCAATGAACAATATTTGAATGGCCTGTAGTAATACTTGATATGAATGAAACAGATGATAATGTGTCACTGGCACAACATAGTACCAACTATTATCGTCCCATGGCGACAGCCGACAAGAGGTCACTTGTTCGAGATCTATACCATCTAATGTGGAATGTTGAATCAGTTGCCTAAGTATATGTATGGTGGTGGTGGCTCACTATTGTCTATTTTCTTTTTTTTCACACCCAGTGAACATTCAAAATTTTGGCCTGGATGAATGTTGGAGGGAAGGTCAATGGCTTATTTCACTTGCTAAATCTCTTATATACAATAATTAGATTATGCAACAATTGTTGATTTAAAAATAGTGTTTGTAGCTTCGGTGGTCCAACTATATGTATCAAGTATCATCTGAAGCCAAAGTCCTCGATTGTATGCAGCTTGGTGATTCCGGTAGACACGTCACATATTTTATTTATCAATTTGCTATATTTCTATTTTTCTGGATTTTCCAACTATATGTATCATCAGAAGCTCAAGTCCTGGATTGCATGCAACTTTGTGATTTACACCACTTGTTGATCTTGTAGACTTGTTACAGATCTTAGTTATCATTTCACTATTTTTTCTGATTTTTTATTTTTGGTATTTTTGAAGTTTTTGTGAATTATGATTTAGTGGGGGGCGGCGCTCCCCTGGAGTCGACTCCCAAACGGTGGGGAGCGTCCCCCCCTCATCTAGGCACGGATGCGCATACACGGGATCATTAGGGTGTGGGCATTGCTATCCTGGTTAACTCTGGCCTAAGCTACCAAAGGGACCCTAAAGGTGATGATCTGTACCTAATGCAACCAATTTTCTAACGGTGATGATCTGATGTTGTGTATTCATGTACCCTGCCGAGTTTCTATCATCAGTACAAAGACAATAGCAAGAAAGCTCTGCCGCAAACCAAAATGCATTTTGGGAAGCAACAGCGTGGTCTTGCCAAAATGCATTCTGGGAAGTGTGGTCTTTTTTTGTTGTGGATGTGCTTGCAGAAAAGAAAAGAAAGGAGCGAAGGGATATACCGAGGGAGTTCCCTAATAAAATCAGTGTAATCATCATGCAGGTAAATTCCCGCGTCCATGTGCATGTTGTGAGGTTATATGTATTTTTTATGAAGCTAATTTTCATTTTCCTATATACAGTTCAAAAAGATCTAACTTTCTTGGAGAAGGTAATCATGTGCATGTTGTTTCTGTTTTAAGGATTGTCTAGTTCAGTCCTTTCCATGTATTAATACCTTTTATTTATTGTTGTTCTGACCAAGGTACATGTTTATTAGATGATAGTTTCATTTTTTTTCGGGTAACAGCTTATGAGGTTTTGGGTAGATGTTACATATTATTCACGGTTAGTGCCTGCTAATACTTGTTTTTTATCTGTACTTATTTTTTATGCATTTCATAGTTGAACGTTGCATGTTTAATTTTCTAAATGTCATTTCATCTCATTTTTTTCTAAATATGGGTTGAGTATCAACTTATGAGCTTCATCATATAGTCATCTCACCTATTGCAGTTGGGCAAGGTACTGATGGTTCAGTATGGCTATTGCAGAACTCCCGAAAGAGAGACGAAAGGAAAGCCCAGAACAGTCTCCATGTCATCAGAAGAAATAAAGTTAGTTAGTACGACCTAAACTCTAATCTCTAAAATTTATTCATAACCCTCAACTCCTTTTGAAAAAAGCGAGAGAACACTGCATCATTAAGGTACTGTTTGCCTAGGTTTATATGCATCGTACTTTGCTATGTCATAATGTGTTTCAGAGATAAACATTGCAAACAAAAAAGGATGTCATGTTTACTGATTGGGTATGTGCGCATCTGCCTTGTAGCTTTAGTTAGTGAAAATTTTGTTAGGATATCATGCTTCCGCATGGTGTCTATACATCATAGAATTGTGTTCTTTCTCCAGGACAAATTGTTTGGAGGCATGGAATGTTTCATCAAAAATGATATGGTGACATGATTGCGATGTAATGAGCTGAAGATATTTCCACTTGGTATGACTGACATGTTTCTTGTTTCATCATTAAACACTTAATTCATTTATATTATTTTCTGGAATATGGTTTTTATTTCTCGTCATGTTGAGATTTATTGTGATATATTTAGAACATCTCAAGCACCTGACATACTCCTGTTTGCTTGATGTGATTTTATCAGTGTTCTTGATCAGGAGATAACAGATTCATTCAATTCCACATGGCAACATGAAAATGAGCATAATGGGCAAGAGAAGACAACAAACTTTTGCCATCCATTCTTAGGCTTCGCTGGTGAAAAATCATGTGCTATGTACCTTAATTATTCATATAGTCATTTTCAGTTCACATGATTTGTACTTTAAGGAAATGCATGATTTCATGTCTATGTTATAAATGTTTTTTGAAAATGAAGATTAATGTACAAATATTAATGAAAATGAAATAAACGGGCACGATCCTAGTATAAAGGAAATACACTGGCCATTGGCCTCCACGAGACCCGCGCCATGATCCGAGAAATCCGTGTGCCATCCCACACGAAGGAGCATGCCGCAAGTTCAGGGCGTGCCGCGAGCCGTGGCGTCGTGCGCCATCCCGCACGACCAGCTGCGTCACACGAAACGGTCAGCCACTAACAGAATAGGCTGATCCATCTACACACACGCTAACTGAATTCAAAAGGAAGCTAACTGAAACTAACACAACTAGCTAGCTGAACCACGCCTGGAGTTATAGATGGCCAGATGGGCCAGGCCCGATGGGCTAGCACGGGCACGACCCGAAAAAGCCCGGCACGAACACGGCTCGGCACGACTAGGATCGTGCCACGGGCCGGCCCGGCACGACGGTCGGGCCGGGCACGGGGCCGCATCCTCGGCACGATGGCCCGGCACGGGCACGGCCCGAAAAATGAACAAGCCCGATAAGGCCCGACAAATACGGCTTGCTAAGAGCCCATTTAACCTATCATATATAAACTCGACCTTTCTCACCTGAACCCTAGCTCTCCATTCCTCTCACTCCCATCCTTTCACCCGAAGCCGCCGGTACCTCCCGAACCTCCGGCCAAGGCGCCGCCGCCCCCCCCCCCCGGCTCTCTCTCCCTCCGTCGGCGTGCCCTCCCTCTCCCTCGCCACGCCTCCTCCCCGGCTCCCTCTCCCTCCACCGCGCCTCCTCCCCCGGCTCCCTTTTCCTTCGCATGAAGGCCGACGCGCGCGCGCGGGAGGGCGGCCGGCCGTCGGGGCGTCGAGAGGGGGGGGGGGCCGACCGGCCGCCCCCGCCGGGCGCCGAGCGGGCGGCCGCGCGCGGCCTCCGCCGGGCGCGGGAGCGGGCGGCCGCGCGCGGCCTCCGCCGGCGGGCAAGGAGGCGGCCGCGACGCCCCACCGGTGGGCGGTGGCCGGGCGCGGCCGGCCTCGGGCTAGATGGGCCCGACGGGCCGTCGTGCCTAACGGCCGCCGTGCGGCCCGCCCTCATAAAATGGCCTTAGGGCCGGGCCCGGGCGGAAGTTCGGCACGGTAGCCCGGAACGGCCCGGCACGGAAGAGTTGTCGTGCCCGATAGGGCCGGGCCTACTCGTGCCGGCCATTTCGGGCTCGGGCCGGGCTCGGGCCGGGCGGCCCGTTTGGCTATCTATACCTGGAGTACTTCAACACGGTCCGGTAGACGAAGCAGCCGCAGTTCTCCAGAAGGGGCGTTCGCCGGCGCTACTGAAGGAGACGCGGAGGAGGAGGAGGAGGAGATCTTCGGCGGCGAAGACGATCTTGGGCTACTGCACGGCGGAGTTGGCGCCGGGGCAGTACACAGCGAGGGTGGAGAGGAGCGGCGGGCGCGCTAGCTCGAGGGGCGCCTCGATGGGCAGGTTATTGCTCGTCGAGGCTGCAGCGGTCGTGGCGTCCCGGCACCGCCACGACACGATGGAGGCGTGGGAGTTGAGAAGGACAGTCTGGGAGGGAGCAACCGTGAGCAGATGTATTTGACGGCACGACAGATCCAGGACCGGATAAGAGCTCAATTCCTGGCGATCTCGCTGCCGCCGCTGCCATACATATATGAATGATTATACATACATATACATATATACATCTACAGGATTATACATACATGCATGCATACATATGCATATATACCGCGACAGGGAGGATTTTGGAGCCAAGAAGGATATTCGTTCCTTGGTCTCAGCCTGACGCTGGTAAGCTCTGCTAACAAACTCCGCGCGCACAGCCGCGCCTCCTGCTCTCGTGGACACTTTTTTCCAGTACAGCCGTCTACCTGAGAACAGGTACCGTGGTGCGGCTGTTCCATCTGCCCATTGCAGTTCTATCTGCACGCTGCCGCGAGGTTGCAATGGCTTTACTGTTGCAGATCACAGAAAGCAGTACGGGTTCCACTCGTGTCAAGCTTGTGCAAGCAGCAAAACTAAGGAGATGAATTACAGAAATAGTCAGAAACTACAGCAAGACAAAGCATAATAGGCTCTTGTTTCAAAAAAGAAGAAGAAGCATGCTCCAGATCTATTTTGACAGATCAGCCCCCAAGCAATATTACCCTTAATATGGAAGTCCGCATGATGACACGCTGGACTCTGAGATCAAAACTTTATGTTTATGTTGGAGAGTGGTCAAAACTTCATGTTTTCACTATCAAAAAGACGATACAGAATGGATGTTTTGCCCTACTGACTGAGTTTTTCTAGGATTACCTCTCCAACGGTCTGACAACCTTGTCTGTCCCCGACTTCATAAATCATAATTGCAACAGTTTCTCATACTGGCGGGCGGCAGCCTGCTTAAGTGATACGAACATGAGGTGAGCCATCATCTGTACACTGATAAATGTGAGGTAGACGATTCTTTTTGTTTTGGACCCAGCAGTACCATTACCAGCAAATGCAGGGTCATCGCTACCAAAACTTTAAGAAATATCACAGAGACAAACCATGTAAACTGAGCTGAACGGGAACCTCAAACATAGGCACATACATTAGCTGAGTAGGAGTCAAATATGCAGGCTATCTGCACACAAGAACATGAATCGAGGCTCAACCAGCGACACCAGGTTCAAGTGCAGGGCATGATTTGTATAGTGAGTTCATGAACTCCCCGGAGAAGATGGTGTTGCCTTGCAATGGCTGTTCAGATATAAATCAGGAAGCCCCTCCAGTATTTTTTTGTCTTCTTTGCTTTCCATCAGCGAAGTCATAATAGTACGCATGATTTTTGAATCAAGAGCTACATTCTTGTCTCTCAATTCATGTACCAATTTCGGAACCTTGTCTATCTGGCCTTTAGCGCTATAACCTTTGATCAATGAATCAAACACAGCAGCGTCAGGCACAAAGCCACTTGCTGTCATCTGTTTAAGCACCATCTCAGCTTCTTCTAGGTCTCCTAGTTTTGCATACATGTTGATTAACACAGAATATGTCACAGCATCAGGAGTCAGACCCTCATCAACCATATCTTTAAGCAGTTGTTTAACCATTTTCTTATCCCCTGATATGCAAGCACCATGGATCATAGTGCTATATGCGAAAACATCAAGCCCGCAGTTCTTATCAATTTCATTGAACAAAATTGTAGCCCGCTCTGTCATACCCTTTTGACACATAGCTGCAAGCAAAGGAATATAATGAACTCTCTCAGGCTCTATCCCATGTTGTCTCATTGTATGCAACAAATTTTCTGCACGGTCAACTTCCCACATCTTGCTGAAACCATTTATCAGAATGCTATAGGTGAACGAATCAGGCTCCAATCCAGACCTAGCCAGCTCATCCATTAGCTTCGAAGCCATCCAAACCTTGTGAACCCTAAGGAATCCACCAATCAGACAATTGTAGGTCACCAAGTTACACATGCACCCCCTCGCAGCCATCATCTCACGAACTTCGACTGCTTGGGACATCCGACCGATCTTGCATAGTCCATGTAAAACCGAGTTGAATGTAATCACATTAGGCTCAACCACCACATCTCCTTGGGTCATCTCCTCAAGCAATCTCATTGCCTCATCCATCTCGAGCACATCAGAAAGACCTGCAATCAGGGTGTTGTATGTCACAACATCCGGCGCCAGCCCCTTCTCTACCATCTCCTTCTTTAGAGCCATCGCCTCCCTCACCGATCCTTCCTTGCACAGGGAATTGATCAGAACATTGTATGTCACCGCATTTGGCTCCAAACCCCGCTCCACCATCATGCCTTTCACCTTTGCGGCCTTTCCTATCTTCCCCGCTTTACACAGGCAGTCGATTAAATCAGTGAACATGATGACATCGGGCTCAACACCCCGCCGGGACATTTCTTCAAACACCTTGCTTACGTCCTGCCACCGGCCGGACTTGCAGTACCCACGCAGCAAACAACCGTATACAACCACGTTCGGCTTAATACCGCTCTCGTGCATCTCATCCAGCAGCTCGACGGCCCCGTCGACCTCCGCGGCGTCGCACAGGCCACGGACGAGCGTGCCGTACGTGACGACGTCGGGGCGGACGCCGCGGGCCTGCATGGTCCGGAGCAAGCCGACGGCCTCTTCCGCGCGGCGCGCCGCGCAGAGCCCCCGCATGACCGTGGTGTAGGAGATGGCGTTGGGGCGGGCGCCCGGGTCGGGCTCCGCCGACATGTCGCGGAGGAGGGAGAGGGCCGCGGGGAGGTCGCCCCCGCGGGGGCGGCAGAGCGCGGCGAGGACGGTGTTGTAGGAGACGGCGTCGCGGACGCCCGGGAGCGCGGAGAGCAGGGAGCGGGCCTCCGGGGGCAGGCGCCGCACGGAGGCGGCGGTTGAGGAGCGACGCGGCGGCCGCGCGGCCCCGGCGCAGGTGCACGGCGACGAACGGCGCGGCGGGGTGGGGCGGCTTCGAGGCCGAGAGTGGAGGCGGGGCGGGCGCGGCGGGTGAGGCGGAGGCGGTGGTGGCGAGGGACCGCACGAGGCGGGACCCCGGGCGCCTTCTCATCGCGGCGGGTACGGTGGGAGCGGAAGCGCGGGCGGGCGACGGCTTGGTTTCGGCGTGGCGGGGGCAAAACCGGGGCAAACACGCCGGCGCCCGTGATAGCCGGCCGGGAGGCGTCGGCGACTCGGCGGTGCGGGCTGCGAAGTCAGCGCCGGCGGCCAAATCGACGCGCGAATCGGGCGAGGTGTCTACCCACGGCCAGGTGCCGCCGCCGTCGCTCGGTCTGTCACTCTGTCTGGAAGTCTCAAACTCTGGATGGGCTCTGCGCTCGGCATCAAGCACGACCCACCCACCCCGTGGGCCGCTCGGCCTGCCGGAAATGGCGAAAATTTTTAATATTTTTTATTTATTTTAATTATACTACCGTTTTGAAATTTATCAGTTTTGACCACCAAGCGTCGTGGCCCACGACGTTGGAGTCTAACCGTTGTGGCCCACGGCGGTAAGGTCAACCATCGTGGCCGACGAAAGGCGGCAGGCAGCGGCCCATGTGGCTGTCGTGGGCTACGGCGGTTGTTTTTTTTAAAAAAATATAAATGACCTCAAATGGAAAAAATTGCAAACATGAAAGTTGTGTGTCTCGAAAAGTTATGAAACTTTGTAGTTTACAACTTTTTCATTTGTTGTCGTTTAGAATCTTAAAAAGCAATTTATACTCAGCTATGTATAATATGAGGAGAAAAGAAATTGAGTATGGACATATGTGATTGTGTAGTGTAGTGGCAAGGGAGGTTTCGCGCGAAGCCAGAGGTTGGGGGTTCCAACCCCACGAAGCGCGTAGCTGTCACACTCAGATTTAAGGGCAAATCTGAATGCAAAGAATACATGTGCGCCAGGATCAAGTTACACACATGCATCGACTAAGTGAATAGCAAAACACAATGTAAAAGCGTAAAAGAAGTATTAAACATTTATTACATTACCGAATGTCAAACCATCAAACTCTCCAGGAAAGTCTTCAAATGGTCTGCCTGTCTGTCTGAGCAGCAATATAAAATAACAACAAGCATGAGCACATGTCGTACACAACAAGGGAAAACATTATAACAACAAGCAAAGGCTTTATGGTGGAAACTTGTGGTTGCATAGCAGGTCAGCATTTTAGTTGGTCAAATTTTATTAAGCAAGTTGATTTACTAGCAAATGTAAGTTTATACCAACCCAGAGATTAACATAAGCCTCATCATCATAAGTGAAAGTAAATGCAACAAGTTTAGTCAATCTTCCATAGTTTACTCACGTGAGGGTTCAGGCCGCCCTTGATCGTGGGCACGACTAACTAGTCAGTTTTACGCTCTGCAAAGGTTGTATATCTTTACCCACAAGTCGCGTAAAAGTTCCAGGAACTTTAAACCCAACCATGTGATGTCGGCCAAGCATCATACCACACTACCAAGGTGTGATTGCATAGGGACGCTACGAGGCCTTTACAAAGATCCCCTAGTGCAGGTTTCTTGCTAGGTTACTTGACAACGCAATGCATAAAGCTACCATAGAGCAGATCGGCCTGAGGGCCGGGCTATACACCAACTACCGGCAACCCCAACCCCTTTTAGGTAAAGCATACCTAACATCAGGTTTTCTAATTACTAAGCTAAGACAGAGCCATATGTCTTGTGGTTGTATTGTTTTCCTAGGTGGTCGCTCCATGTTCCGATTAACAGACATAAAGTGTTCTTGCATTACATGAATGAATAGCATAAATAAATCCATATTAATGAGCGTTCATTAAACCACCCAAAACCAAGGTAAATCTCTAGCAAGTTCTACCCAACATAAAGTAAACCCAGGTTGATCAAGGCATACGATAAACAAAGCTAGTCAAACCTTAAAAGGTAGGACCCTTCAATTTAATGCAAGCACTAAATAAATAACGGTGTAATTAAAATGCATGTTGTAATAGGATAACCGCGAATGCATCAAGGACTTGCCTTCTACCAATGCTTGCTGTTGCTCAAGGTCTTGAAATTCTTCAACTTCACCGTAGTCCACATACGGGTCGTCTTCTACGCACCACATCATACACATACAAGCAAACAATAGAATAAAATAATTAACAATCACCAAACAGTACTAATATAACAAAAGTGGGGCATAAAACTGTTCCAATCGTCGAGACGATCGGGTGGATATAAAGAACGCTAAAAACGGAGCTAAAACGTGTATTCTACGGTCAAAACAAGATATAGGGACTAAACTACGAGAAAACTGGGCTTACAGGGGCCTATTTGCAAGAAACCGAGAGTTAAAACCTAATTACATATAAAAACCTAAGGGTTGTGGTGTAAAAACATAAAGATGGATCTCCGATGCTAAAACTAGGAAGCTAAGGGTTAAAAACGTAAAGGACAGGACATATCGGTAAAGATCTTTACTATGCGGGAGGGCATACTTGTTAAACTAAAACACCTTAGGGACTCTTTTGCAAAAATGGCGCGGCGCGGTCTGATTGACCGGTATTGACCCCGATACGATCTAATCTTGATCGCCCGATCCAGATCGGACGGCTGGTGACGGCAGGGCGCGGTGCGCAACGCGCAGGCGGCGGAGGCGCGACGGCGCGGGGCGGGGACTCGTCGACGTGAGCCGAACTTGAGTTAGAGAGCTCGATTTCACACGCGGATTGCACCGGGACAAAAAGGACAACGCGAGGAATTCAACTCGGTCACCGGCACGGGCGGTCGGGCAACGGTGGCGGCGCGCGGCTCGGCGAGGCGGACGGCGGCGCTGCAGAGCTCCGGCGAGCGCGTGCGCACGAAACAGGGCACAAGGGCGTCAACAAGCGGCACATAAAGCTCTGTCACCTCCTTGTGGTGCTCCGGGCTTCCTTCACGTCGGCGGAGAGACGGCGAGCGAAGAGATCGAAGGTGGCGGCCAGTTAGGGTTTCAGAGCTCAGGCGGCGGCGTGGGTGGCGGCTAGGGTAGGGGGAAAAGCAGCCTTTAAATAGGCCGGAGAGCCTCCTCGGCATGCGGGTCAAGAGAGGAGACGTGGGCGCGGGGAGTGGAGCGAGGTCGGTGTCGGACTCGGGTCCGATGTGGCCCGCCGCGTCCAGAGGTGGGGGTGACGGGCGGGGCCCGCTCATCAGTGACCGCGAGCGGTGGGAGGTGGCGGTGGGCTGAACTGGGCCGATTTGGCCAGTTGGGCTGCGGGAGAGTGCTGGCGCTGGGCCCCTGCTGGGCCGAAAGCGGCAAGGCGTAGGCGAGGTTGAGCTGAGCTGGGCCACTGCAAGCTGGGGAGCGGCGCAAGCGAGCTGAGGGGAGGAGATAGGGGGAGACAGTGAACTTTGCTAGCTGGGCTGCAACACGTTAACATGCGAGAAGAGGAGAAAGGAGGGGATGGGAAAGGAGGAAGATTTTCTATTTTGGAAAGGGAGTGAAATAAATGAATTTCAAATTCAAATTTGAATTCCATCAAACAAACTCCATGCACCAACCATTTATTCAATTTGGAAAAACAAATAATGTTTTTTCCTAAACTATATTCCCTCTAAAGAATTAAATGTTTGGAAAATTGTTGTTTATTTTTTCTATTCACATCATGAAATTCGGGAATTTCAGGGTGTGACAGCAGCGTCGCAATTTTGCGCGAAAAATGCCGCGACTTACCGTCGTGGCGCACGGCGAATAGGCCTCAACCGTCGTGGGTCACGACGGCTGGCCGTCCTGCCCGTTGGGCCCGCGGCCGTTGACTTAACCGTTGTGGCCCACGGGTCACGACAGTTAGACCTCCTACCGCCATGGCCCATGGCGGTCGCCGTGGGGCACGGCGGTTGGTGGTCAAATCTATACTATAAGGAGTAAAGACAATTGAAAACTTTTCTCACCCAATTCAGGCCCGCCTTATCCCTCATGTCGGACCCACCTGTCATCTAATTGTTGTACCGAAAAGGTGGAACGACCATAAAAATCGCAATTTAGAGAGCGTTTCTGTCAAAAGCGTAATGTTTTTGTTACTGGCCCTATCATACCCGCCCGCTGTGTACCTGTTGGGCGGGCCCATCCACGTTTCTATTCTCGGTATCACATCATATCGGAGAAAAAACTTCACCTCGCTCCTCGCGGTGTCGTCCGACTCACCGCGCAGCTCGGCCATACAGAAGCAGCATGGTTGTGCCCACCACGTCGGAGGGAGAAGCGGAGGAGAGGAAGCTTCATTGGGCGCTCACCGCCGAGCTCCACCTCGCCGTCGAGATCTGGACCGAATCATGTGTGTGTGTGAGAGAGAGAGCTCCACCTCGTCGGATAGGGAGCCACTGCGTCGTCGTCGTTTCGAGACGGTCGCAAGGAAGTCCCTCCTGCTGCCGCGAGAAGGGAGGGAGGGGTGCACGGGCCGGGGGAGTAGCTGTGACCTGCGGGGAGCCCAGTCGCGCTGAATCCGGAAGAGGGCAGAAGGGCTCGATGGGAGACCTGCCGACGGCCGCGCGCCTGAGACCTCTGCCCCCAACACATGTGTAGAAGCGCCACCGCGGGCCGTGACCGCCCGTTCAGGCGCAGGGGAGGACGGGGCGGCCACCGACCGGCTAGAGCCGAAGCAGTGCGCTGCCGATCATCGTCGTTTCGAGTCTCCCCGGAGCAACCCGAAGCCAACTGGAGCACCTCCTCGCGAGCCGCAGCTCCACCACTGCCCACCGCTTCTCGCTCCTCACTGGAGCACCACTGGCCACATGTACCCGAGACGACCTTCTTCATCAGCCGCTGTCTCTATCTGCTGTTGGGGAATTCAGGAAAACTCATCACCCTCGAAACGTCGAGTCTAACGAAGTTCGTGAGATATGTTTTTCAGGTGCAAAGCATTGGCGATTTTCTGGAATCTTGAACCTGTAGAGCCTCGGAGTCGCGAATACGCAACGATCTGGAATCTCGAACTTGCGAAGTCACGAACTTCGGGAGACGGGAAATTCGGGAATCTGTCGGGAGTCTGGTTCGGAGGTCATGAACAAGGGGATTCACGAACAAGTAAGAAGCAAAGTCAAAGTTGTCGTCTCAAAAAGTCCGGGTTTAGGGTGTGAACTAGTGGCAGGCTTGTAAATGTATGAGATGAAAAAGACATTCATGTATGTGTTCACATTAGGGATATTCTTTGAGTGCAAGGGTGTTTTCGGAATGTAAAAGTCCATTCGTCTCCCTATAAAAGGGGGGTGTGAAGGCACGTGTAAATGGATTCACAACTTTGGAAACTTGAGCAGTCTGCAAGAGATTTACTATCTCCTCTTGCATCCCTGTTGCATTTGAACGTTTTTGTTTCTCTCTCTTTCACGTGTTCGGGGACCGCATCCGGACTTTCGGACACCCCCCCAACATTGGCGTCCACCGTGTTTCAGCCGAAAAACAACTCACGATGCCACCACAGAAGAAGTCCAAGAAGAACACTCCAGATGAGATGGCTCAGCAAGATCACCATCCTCTTGAAGGAAACGAAATCTTTTTTGTTCCCGAACCTGCAAACATCACACATCAAGAACGGAGGGCAAAGCTCGAAGCTCTGATGAAGGTAAGAGCTGAGAAGACAGCTCACACTCAAGAACAACCTCTGAACAGCAAATGCATGAGAACGTTGATGATGATGATGACACCATAGACAGGGAACTCGAGAGAGTTCAACAGAAGATACAGCAGCTGCAGAAAGACAAGGAAAAATTCACAAGTCAGTTGCAAGCGAAAAGAAAAATCTCTGAAAAGTTAGAACAACTGAACCAAGCAAGAGAACAAATGAAAACAATACAGAGAGAAATAGATGAAACGAAAGACCAAGAAAACAGTTCCCGTTTGCAAGAATCGCCACATCAGAACTTTGGGCCAGCAAGAAGACCCCCGAAAGAAAACTTCTTCGCGGGAAATGGAATCTCACACTTCGTAGATTCTGAATCACCATTATCCATAGGGCTGCAAACTGCACCATGGCCACCGAAGTTCAAGCCGGTTTCACTCCCGAACTATAACGACTTTGGAAACTCCAGGCAGTTCCTTATGAGGTACGAATCGGCTGTAAATTCAGCGGGAGGAGATGATGTCGCACTGGCCAAATCCTTCATCATTGCTTGCGAAGGACCAGTACTGAATTGGTACTCTTTGCTGCCACCGCACTCAGTCTGTAGTTGGGTAGATCTCAAGACAAAGTTCATGCAAGCATTTCAGATGTTCCATGATATAACAGCTGAAGCATCAAATTTGTACAACTGCAAGCAGAAAGACAGAGAGCCATTGCGGAACTTCGTGAGAAGATTCATGCAACAGAGATCCCAGATCCCAGAAGCTGATGAAAGAACAACGATCAATGTGCTAATCAAAGGTCTGACTCCAGGACCATCATCTTCACATCTGACTAGAAAGAAACCCAAGACGGTTGAGGAACTTTTTTGTGAACTAGAAGAATACATCTTGTCTGATGATGATCATCGCAAGAGAGTCGCCGAACCAAACGAAGACGGGCATGGCAATAGAAAAATGACCTGGAGAGTGCAATCCCAGAATCCACGAAATGTCAACAATGTGGAAAATCCACAGCCTGACCAAAACAGCAGACCCAGCACTAGAGGAGGGTTCGCACCCAGAGGAAGGGGAAGAGAAAGAGGACCCCCGAGACTCACGAATCATAACCCGAAGGACCCATACTTCTATTGTCAATATCACGGGAGGGGACACAGCACCGAAGGGTGCCCAAAAACCAAGAAAAACATGGCAATAATCCAACAAGAAAAGGTGTTGATGAGCATCGCATCCTCAATGCCAAGCCAATTTCGCCCGAACTTCTAGCAGCCGCAATTCATGAACTCTCAATCAAGTTCAGTCCTGATTCAGGAGTTTTCACAACCACAATCATCATGGCAACCATCTCAGCAGTTTTTTCCCTAGTCACAGGCAATCCAATCAATCCAGCACCACAGCCAATTCGGGAAATCTTGCCGCCACCACCAGACAGCTCGTCAAGACCTCAGTCAAGTGCAGGACCTCAGAACTCCAAAGCATTGCCGTCTTTCGGGACTATCATGCCAATCACAGGAGGGTCAGCCATGGAGTTCGAGACTAAGAAGCAAAGAAGCAACTACTTCAGGTATGTGAACACCATCATCAATGACGGTCCAGCTGCACGTCCGGAATGGGCAAAGGTGCCAATCACTTTCACAGAAGAGGATTTCAGGCTGAAATCTACGATTCACAATGATGCCATGGTCATCGAGGTAAACATAGCTGGGTGGGTCATCGGAAAAGTCCTAGTTGACAATGGAAGTTCAGCAGATATCTTGTTCTTGAAAACTTTCGAAAAGATGAATCTGAGCCAGCACATGTTGGATCCGCTAGAATACCCATTACAAGGTTTCGGAGGAAAACCAATCAAGCCAGTTGGAAAAATATCACTTCCTGTTTCTTTCGGAAATCTTGACAATGCCAGAACAGAGAATCTTACCTTCGATGTGGTTGACATCTATCACCCGTATCTCGCGATTTTCGGCAGAGGCTTCATGAACAAATTCGACGCAGTCATAAGGCAGCAGTTCTTATGTATGGAGATGCCTGCACCCAAGGGGGTTATCACGATGTTCGGCAATCAACAAGAGGCCAGAAACATAGAAAAAGGCCATACGCTTGGCCAGATAAATGTGTACCAGCTGAAAACAGCTGATGAGAACAAGGAAACCTACGAAGAGGCCAGGCGAGATAAAGAAAAGATTGAAATAGCCACAGATGGTGAAACCAAGAAAGTGTATCTGGATGACATGCCCGATAGAGCAGTCACTATAGGGGCTCACCTCAGTGCCGAAGAGGACAAAGAGCTTGTACAATTCCTGAACAAAAACAAAGATGTTTTCGCATGGTCAGCCAAGGATCTGCAAGGTGTCGACAAGGACATCATTGAACATGCCCTGGAAACAGACGAAAGAATACCTCCCAAGAAACAGAAACTTCGGAAAATGTCTGAGGAAAAAGTGAAAGCAGTGGAAGCCGAAATTCAAAGGCGGCAAGACGCGCAAGTAATCAGAGAAGTAAAGTATCCAGTCTGTCTAGCCAACACTGTACCAGTGAAGAAGAAAAACGGAAAGTGGAGAATGTGTGTGTGGATTTCACGGATTTGAACAAGGCATGCAAGAAAGATTATTTTCCCCTGGAAAGGGTAGACAAAATCGTAGATGATGCAGCCAACAACGAGATGCTCTCACTCTTGGATATGTTCTCTGGGTATCATCAAATCAGGGTTCGCAAAGAGGACGAAGAAAAAACAAGCTTCATCACTCCCTTCGGAACATTCTGTTTCGTGAGAATGCTAGAAGGGCTGAAGAAGGCAGGATGTACATTTTCAAGAATGATAGCAATAATCCTCCATCCCCAACTCCGAAGGAACATCTTGGCATACGTGGACGATATAGTCGTCAAAAGTGTTCAGAGAAAAGACCACATCAGTGACCTGGCAGAAACATTCGCGAACATGGGAGCAGCAAATCTGAAGCTAAATCCGGAGAAGTGTGTATTCGGCATTCACAAGGGGAAAGTGCTCGGATGTCTAGTCTCAACAAAGGGCATAGAGGCGAATCCCGACAAAATCAGGGCGTTAGTGGAAATGCAAGACCCAGTTTCAGTGAAGGATGTCCAGAAATTAACAGGGAGAGTGGCTGCCCTTAACATATTCATTCCCAGAGCTGCAGAAAGAAGCTTACCATTCTTCCAAGTCCTCAGAAGTGCTAAGAATTTCCAGTGGTCCGAAACCCAGAAGCGAGCTTTCCAAGAATTGAAAGATTACTTGTCCAACATGACCAAGTTGTGCCCTCCCGAACTGAGATCGCCACTTCTGCTATATGTGTCCGCATCAAATTCGGCAGTAAGTGCTGTGCTAGTGCAAGAAAAAGGAGGAAGAACGGAAGCTCAAACAAATTCTAGTATACTTTGCTTCCGAAGCTTTGTTTGGCTCGAAAATCTTCTATTCCGAGCTGGAAAAGATTGCATACGCAGTTATCATGGCAGCAAGGAAGCTAAGGCACTATTTCGAGGGTCACAAAATAAGGGTCATCACCAATCAGCCATTGAGTGATTTTTTCGCAAATAGAGAGGAATCTACCCGAATAATCAAGTGGGGCGCCGAACTCTCAGAATACGTAGTGGACTTCGAGAGGAGAAGTGCAATAAAGTCGCAAGTTCTGGCAGATTTTGTCGTGGATTGGACTTCACCAACTCAGAACCTCGATGGAAAGATACCTGAGCCTTGGATAGTCCAGTGTGATGGGGCTTGGTGCTACAAGGGTGTTGGAATTGTGGCCGTCGTAACATCCCCAGCAGGGGAAGTGATAAGATCCTCGGCTCATATTCGCGAACAATGAACATTCCACGAATAACACAACAGAGTATGAAGGTTTACTTCTGGCATTGAGGAAAATGAAAGCTTTGGGGCAGCAGACCTTCATAATCAGAACGGATTCGAAAGTCATTTAAGAACATGTCGAAAAAGAAAGTGAAGCAAGAAATCCTGTTCTCATGAAGTACCTAGAAAAGGTTAGAGAAATGGAAAGGCACTTCAAAGGTTACTCGACCAAAGATATCCAAAGAGATGACAACAATGAGGCAGACAAGCTGGCAAAAGCAAAGAAGTAAATCAAGAGCTACCCCCTGATGTGTTCTTCGAAATCATCAGAGAACCATCCATCAAGGATTCAAAGCCGAAAACCGTGAATGTAGTGGAGACTCCCGATTGGAGAGCAGAAATCATGGCTTATTTGAGAGGCCATTTTGAACCACAAGAAGAGTTGGAAGAAAAAAGGTTGAAACAAAGGGCACGGGGCTATACAGTGGTAAACGGAGAACTATACAGATCAGGAGTCACTGAGCCTTGGCTAAGGTGCATCACCTCCGAAAAAGGCCTAGAGCTTCTCAAGGAAATTCACAGCGGATTTTGTGGTGCGCACATAGGCACCAGGGCTTTAGCAGGAAAGGCAATAAAACATGGATTCTATTGGCCCGCCATAAACATAGATGCTAAGGCATTAGTTCGGCAATGCGAAGCATGCCAGAAAATAGCGAATCAACAGAATTTACCTTCAATGCCAGTTCACTTAATTCCACCATCTTGCCATTGCAAAGGTGGGGAATGGATCTAGTAGGGCCATTGCCAACGGCTCAGGGAAATTGCCGATTCGCAGCTGTTGCTGTCGATTATTTCACGAAGTGGGTGGAAGCAAAACCACTTGCGAACATCAAAGCACCAACAATTTAGAAGTTCTTTTGGCAGAACATAGTCTGCAGGTTTGGGGTTCCTAGAGAACTGACTGTTGACAATGGGAAACAGTTCGACTGTTACACTTTCAAAGAATATTGCAAGACCTTGGGTACTCATGCGAAATTTTCGTCAGTGTACCACCCACAGTCCAACGGAGCAGTTGAAAGGGCAAATGGCCTGATTTTTTCGGGGATCAAGAAGTGCTTGTTCGACCAAAAGAAGGGTAAATGGGTGGATGAATTGCCGAAAGTAATTTGGTCCCACAACACTACCGTGTCAAGAGCAACAGGCTTCTCGCCCTTTCACCTACTTTTCGGCACTGAGGCAATGACATCAGAGGAAATCAAAAATGAAAGCATGAGAGTCCTGAAAGCAAAAGAGATTGAAGAAATTGATAAGAAAGTGGAAAAGGATATGATCGAGCTAACAATCCTAGAAGCTGCTGAGAACATTGAGAAGTACCAAAAAGAGACTGAAGCTTGGAGAGACAAGAAAGTGGTCCGAAAGGACATCAAAACTGGCGATCTAGTGTTGAAAAGGAAGAAAAACTGGGAGAACCCGGGAAAACTTCATGAATCTTGGGAGGGGCCTTACATTGCAAAAGAAACAGACATGCCAAGGGCTTTTCGTCTGATGGAGCAAACTGACGAAGAGTTGCCATATTCGTGGAATGCCGACAGCCTGAAAAGGTATTACCCTTGAAAGTTCCAGTTGTAGCTAGAAGTAGTCTAGAGTATTTTTTGTATTTTTGTAAATCTGCATTCCGAAAAGCAAAAATCCGAATCACGTGTCTATAAGTGATTTCGGGAAAAACATTAGCCTTTACTTTCTTAGTTGCATTAGAATAAGGGGGACCGTACTCTTTTCCTTGCAAAGGGGGCTCTGAATCAAGAGGCAAGGTTTTTAACGAGGCGGATCCCATGTAAATACTCTTTGTGATATATATATGAAAAGAGTCTTCCCCCAAATTGCGTATTTCCAGAATTCCATCGTAAAAAAAGAAAAGTTCGTGAAAAAGGCTTCCTGATAGCCAGAATTCCATCGTGAAAAAATAAAAGTTCATGAAAAAGGCTTCCTGATAGCCAGAATTCCATCGTGAAAAAAGAAAAGTTCGTGAAAAAGGCTTCCTGATAGCCAGAATTCCATCGTGAAAAAAAGTTCGTGAAAAAGGCTTCCTGATAGCCAGAATTCCATCGTGAAAAAAGAAAAGTTCGTGAAAAAGGCTTCTTGATAGCCAGAATTCCATCGTGAAAAGAAGAAGAGGTTGTGAAAAAAGGCCCGAGACAACAATAAGTTGTGGCCTAAAATCCCATCCACCAAGGATTCCCACCGAAAAGGCCTGAGACAACAATAACCTGTGGCCTAAAATCCCATCCACGAAGGGATTCCCACCGAAAAGGCCCGAGACAACAATAAGTTGTGGCCTAAAATCCCATCCACGAAGGGATTCCCACCGAAAAGGCCCGAGAAAACAATAAGTTGTGGCCTAAAATCCCATCCACGAAGGGATTCCCACCGAAAAGGCTTGAGACAACGATGAGTTGCAGCCTTAGTTTCCATCATGATAAGTAATGACGATTGCGGTTAAGTGAATGTGTGTGGCATTGTTCCAAAATTCTTTTTCCTTAATGAAAACCGCCGAAAAAAATTTCACGAAAAAATCGTTCTGGCGAAAAGGGCAAGGGGCTCGTGTGGAAATTCGTAGGAAATCATGGTTGAAGCAACTGAGGGTTGCAATATCAACCAGGGCAAGTATGCCAAGAGGGTCAAGTCCACAAAATTCGAGAACAAATTTTGTCGACTTGCCTAACCACATTTGAAGTTTTAAAGAATTTGCGAAGATTTCTCCAAAAGCGCGTTTGATCAAAGTATTCGAGGAACAGTGGAACTCGTTAACTTGCCTAGAAATTTTCATGCAAAACGGCAAGGTGGGGGAGGGTGACGTTTTTTTCAAAGAAAACGTCTTTATTGCCTTAATTGCATAAAAATTTCGAAACAGTTTATCACCGACACTAGTACAGTACTCAACACCAATGACCAAACGGTTTGGTCACGGTACATGCAAATTTGGTCACGGAACACTTTTTTATGACCAACTTATGAACAAATTGCATTGGTCACAGAAGCTCCGTCACATTTGGTCTACCATGACCAATCGGTCATTTTGGTCATAGAAGTGGAACTTTTCCATGACCAACACGTTTTTCATCATAGAAGTGTATTTCTTCTATGACCAAGCCAAATGGTCACGAAATTGGTCACAGAAGGTGATGCCACGTGGCACGGCCCATGCTGGCTGCTGACGTGGCAAGGCGCGTGTTGACATGGATATGATGACGTGGCTATTTGACACAGTGCCACGTGTCGCGCTGCGATTTGTCCACGTGTCGAGCTCTGAATGGTCCACGTGTCGCACTCTGGTTTGTCCACGTGTCGCGCTGCGGTTTGTCCACGTTTTGGTCTACATGGACGATGATGTGGCTTCCTACGTGTACAATGACGTGGCTGCCTACATAGACGATGACATGGCAATTGATGTGGCCATGATGACGTCACCACCACATACACAATTCATAGATGAGCCTAAATGGCCAATTATTCCACTGATTCACTTTTTTATTCGAGCTCATCCAGAAATAATAAAAATTCAAAATCACCAAATTTAAACCCACTTATTTCAACAAATTACATAGCCCAGATCACATACATGCTCACAACAGGACAATATAATATCCGATAAATCTCAAAAAATAGAGATTCGACATCTCATGTTACATTTAGAATCACATCACCATATAGTTGATTACATTATGCTTTCATCTTGCATCCACTAGACCTCTTCGTCAATAACCTGCAGTCAAAATATAATACTCAGCTGCTAACAAATTATAGTAACATCAACTATACATGAAATTTTTTACTTTGACCACACCATAATTAAAAAACAACACCAGAAAATTACTCATTGTGCCTCATTTGTATTCAGACAGTAGCATACAATGTTCAAGGAGCAATACAAGAGCAGTACTAAATGGCATGTGCAAAAGTATGTAAACTGGCACCCTTACACAGCCCTAAATAACTATCTGGAACAGTAAAAGGGTATCAATATATAGCATTATAAAGTGTTGAATCGGAGGGGACAAAACAGTTAGAAAAGGTGCAACATGCATATTTATCAAGTAGTTGTTACTGATGCTTCAATGGCCTGTAGCAAGTACTCCTATATGGTGAAAAATATCAGTCACTATACAACAAGCTTTAACTGATTTCTCTAAAAAAGATAGTTGTACAATCCTATATGCACTATGGCACTTAACACCAAAGAATTTGCATGTTGCAACAAGTACATGATGAAAAAAAACATGTCTGACATCGTAAGAACAAAGGCGCAAAAGCCAGGTGGGATATGGTTGCAGATAGGAAGGAAATGGAAAGGAACCATGCAGATTCGATTTTGTCTGGCCGCACACAAAAACTGATATGTAAACATCCACCAGAGCAACGCAACTCATCAGTCTAAACAACAGGGGCTGATCCGGCCAGCGCGAAAGACAGAGCAAAATCTGTAACTACATAGCACGCAACATTTTGTTCGTGAGATATAGCATTGTTGTTGTTGCTAACAGAAAAAAAGAGGAACTGAAGTTCATTTCCGTTTCTAGCGGCAGGACTCGATTTTCCACTCGTTGCTGCCACCAGCACAGCAGGAAGACACGTAACTGTGTGTCGCACATCCTTCCAAAAGTTGATTCTTATTTATTTACGAATTAGTACTGATTATGCGTGTATGCTAGTACTAGCTCAGTAGTTGACCCAACAAACAAGAGAAACTATAGTGCCAGTGTCACTTTGCGCCTAATAAAATCGCTGCAGGCAGGGCATGTGTGACATCTCCTCGCGTTCATCACGCAGAGGGCGAGGTAAAAGTGGATGGAAAACATCGTTTGTGAATTGTGAGGAGACACTACTATGGAGCCTGGAAGTCGGAAATCCGCAGTACCTGCCTGGAGGTATCGGCGGTGGCGACGCCGAACACGTGGAACTCCAAATCATCGTAGTCGTCCAGCCTGAAGTAATCCAATTAGACACAAACAGAAAAACAAGTTACAATGCTCATCAATCCAACAATTAGAGAAATATAAGCTACCCATGCCAATAGCACTCAGCTAGTCAGCTACACGGCATACATAAATGACAAAAATCCACAACGAGCCGGGGGGAATTGGGGAGACCATCCAGAATTGAGGGGACAATCTATCCACCCAACCTAGGGCTTCGAGAAACCAGCCCCGTTCCGGGCGGATCTCCGATGTCCAGTACCCTCTCCGGTGGGGGAAGGACGAGACGGCCCTACAGGACGAGGAAGAAAAGGGCTGCGTGCGTAGCATCGGATCTGGGCGGAGGCACCTTCCACCGCACGGGGGCCGCAGAGCGCATAGGGGGACGGAGCCGGCGATCGACCGCCGCGGGAAGGGTTCGGGAAGGCGCGAGTCCCGAGGACGGGGAGGGGAAATCGGGGGTTCCTTTCCGGGGGGAAAGGGGAGGAAGCGAGCGAGTGGTTCCGTACCTGTTGCGCCGAGACGTCGGCCAACGAGGGGGTGGCATGGCGGAGCGGAGGCCGACCGACGAGGCGAGCACGCGTGCGCGCGCGGTGGCGGAGGAGCGAGGGGAGGTGGGGGTGGGACAACCGGGCAAGCAACGAGAGGGAACTCCAATCGTGGAACAGGGAGCGGGGCTACCGACCAAGGTGAAGAGGGAGGGAGGGAGAGAGAGAGGGGTGGGCGGATCTAAGGATGGGAGACGACGGCGTATGGGTGGGGGAGGTGGGAGACGGGTGGGCTGCTGGGAAGGGTTAGGGTTAGGGGAGTGGATGGATATTTATTGGACATTGAGTGCATCTTAAATGTCTATTTTTCATCCAACGGTTTAGGTAAGATGTTGTTTTAATTAGGCCGTGTGGGCCAAATAGTTAGATGGGCTTGTACCGGGCTTACTTCATATTTTCGAAATTTTTTGTTTTTGTTTTTGTTTTTTCATTTAATGTATTCTTGTGAAGTAACTAGCAAAAATATTTATCTTGTATACTTAAATATATTTTTAAATGTAAAGTACTACATATGTAGTGTTACACCAGAGTTTCAAGAATTTTCAAGTAAATCTGCTATTTTCTACCATTTAAATGAATTTCTACGTGTTTACCAAAAGTAATTCAAAATTGACCTATATGTGCATCTAATAAGTTTAAAAAATTCAAAAAAAATATATTTAGGCGCCTATGGTCCATTCTAGGCCACATCTAGGAGATTGACGAAAAATTCAATAGGCTTGTAGGAAATTTCAAACTTCTACTAGTCACCTTGTTATAAAATAATGATAATAATAAATAAAACTTATCAAAAAATTATGTAAATTGGCATGGGATAATTTTATTAATGTACAAGCTTGACAAAAAAGTTTCACAAGATTTTGTGAAAATTGGCGTATACATTGTTCATAAACTAGCTAGATCATCACATTGTTTCATACAACTCAACTTAAACTTCAAAGTTTGTACACACTCAAATACTTTCTTACTCACGGGCACCTCAAATTTGGATGCAACCTTGTGTTGACAATAACATTAGAGAATATTAAGTTTTATTAGCAATTATTATGAAAAAACATGTTTTTTATATCCTCTTTTAGTTGGAAAAGATATGTTGTATGAAAAACAATCAAGAAATAGTAATTAAGATACAAACAAATGGCACTGAGTAAAACATCTCGATTTTAGAAAAAATTAGGAAAAAGAATCAACCGAATTGGAGTTTGTATGAGGGAGAAAGACTAATTACAATTTTTAATCCGATGAAAAAAAGAGAAATCAGTCATTCTTCGTGAACACGTGACGAACTGGAATGAACTGATTGATTTTTATTTTTTTTTCTTCGGATTAAAACTTGTAATTAGTTGTTCTCCCTCATACGAACTCGAAATGAGGTGATTCTTCTTCACAAAAATTTTTCAAATCATGATTTATCAAGTTATGGTGTTGGATTCAATCATTTCTTCATGAAACAAAACATGAGCAATTCAAATTTTAAAATCCAAGTTTGACTCGGTCAAAACTTAGTCAAACGAAACACGAAATGAACTCGGATGAAAATCTTTTGAACACAAAAGTTTCATAACTTGTCGAGACTAACAAACTTTGTGTAGGTCAAATTTCCATTTGAGGAAGTGGTGATATTATGTAGTTCAAATATAACAAGCCACTCACTTAGTTTAAGGAACTACGTGAGTGACTTGTTATATTTTGACTACATAACACTCAACTTTTTTGAAATGACTTGAGATTTTTTGTAGTCATTTGTAGCAAAAATACGGTCCCTCACAAGAACTTACATTTTTTGACAATTATTTTATTTTTTATAATTATTTTCGTGTTGTGTGAGACAAAATATGGCGAATTATACATTGAAAACTCTATAATTATGCAGCGACCTTCACATGTATTTGTTTCCTAGGACACAAGGGCATGAGAAATGGTACTAAGAAGGAAAAACAATTTGATGTGATTGCTAAGAGTAACATTTTATCCTCACTATATGTAGGCGTTTTCAATAGAGTTTTTAATTGTGAAAATGCTCATGAGCTATTGTCACACCCTGAAATTTCCAATTTCACGATGTGAATAGAAAGAATAATTAAATAACGAATTTCTCATAATTTTAAAAAATCCAATATTTATTTTTCTTTACAGGGAATATAGTATAGGAAAAATCCATTGTTTGATTTTCTAAATTGAATAAAAAGTTATGTGTGTTGCATTCATGCCTATGCATCTAGTGGTTCTTGAGTGCAAAAGGTTAAAAAATGCGTTTAGGAGTTGTCCTAATTTTCCTGAGAATTTTCCGGATTTTTTTGGAACTTATTCTCATTTTCCTTGAGCTATTGGCTCTAAAATCTTTTCCATGAGCTCCAAATGTTTTATATGGATTGTTCATGTCTTAATCTATCTCTAGGAATTTTCCTAGAATTTTTATGATTTTTCGAGTATTTTTCGTGCTCTAAAAACATTTTCTGGTGTTTACTGGAATTGTTTTAGCATTGAAAAATAAATTCGGAAAAAAAATCTATCCTATTGGAACGGGCCGAGCCCAAAGGCCCGACCCGCTCTGGCCCGCTCGGCCCGCCCGCCAAGCCCATCGGGGCCCGGCCGCATGCAGCAGATTCGTCTCACCCCTCACTCGTCAACTGTGACCAAATTCAACAATTCGTCACTGTTGAATTAACTACTATGACCAAATTTGTATATCGTCATAGAAAGAATAATCTTCTATGACCAAATATTTTTTTTGTCACTGCAAAGAGAACTTTTATGACCAAACAGGAAATCGTCACTAGGTAATGGTCATAGATGATAGCATTTGTACTAGTGCGATTACATTGATAAGTACAAAATTCTAGAACGAGAGTTCGACAACATGTCCTGGTTCGCAACTATTGTCTTCTACAATGTCGCTAGCGTAAGCAAAGTCGAGCTCGCCGGTAATTGGGCTAAGGGGCTCCGTCTTCGAAATCTTCACGGAACTTGAATTCGCAGCACTAGAACCCTCCTCCTTACGAAGCAGGAAAAAGGAACAAAGATCGAAACATCCCATAGAAAATCTAAGTGAAACCTCGAGCCAAAAATCGGAAAAATCCTGTTCGGGATGAGCCTTTTTGAACAAGCGTCATGCTTCGCCACTGACAAACATTTTATCGCGATGAATCCATAGTGGCATCACGTCCTGCGTAGGCCCAACTTGCAGGACCTGCGCAGGTTAAAAGTTTACAAAACAGCTTGTTCAGACAAAAACTAAAATAGATGTACAAATATACACGAATAGCCACGACGGTCGAACTGTTTCGGCAATGTTCAGCCCGAAATATCAACCTTCGGAGAGCCTTCTTCTTGCGCAGAGGATTGGTCGTCGTCGCTGCTGTCATCGCTGCTATTGCTGGATTCCTCCTCTCCTGACTCGCTCGATTCTTCACCTTCAGTAGAGGATTCAGGAAGTGCAGCGTCTTTTCCCCGATTTTCGTCTTCAATTAGCTGAGAGAGCCAGAAAAAAGCGAAACAAGAAAAATTAGAAGAAAATCTTCCTTTGCGAATGAGCAGTGCCGAACAGAATAATTTGGAAACTGACCTAGGCAAGCTTAGCACGTGCGATGCTCTTGACAGCTTCTTTCCCGCTAGCAAACCAAAACTCCCTTGCGAACCTGGACCTGATAGCTTGGACATCTTCGTTCGGCCGAATCCTCGAAGTGCTAAGAGCATCAGGAAACTGTGAGAGTTTTCCGCGAAAAGTCGCGAGGTCTGCACAGTCGAAATCGTGAAGGAGCTTCAAGATGCTCTCAACAGAGAAGGCCGCTGGAAAGTCGTTAGCACCAGAAATAACCTCGGGCAGCGCCTTGAACTCTGCGTCGATCCAATCCATGAACTCTGGAAGCCCTAAGTTGGAAGGGAGTGGCACTGGACGAACGCCAAATTCGTTCAAAGATTTCTCATATTCTCCAAACAAAACTTTCAGCCTGTCGACAATCTCAGAAATCTTCCTCCCAAAAGATTCTCTCTGCTTGGTCAAGGCCTTTTCGAGATCTTGAATTCGTTGATCCTTGCTGCTTAGGGATCTGGCCAAGTCGGCATTGTTAGCACGAAGATCCTCGACAACTTTCGAAGATCTGTCATGGTTTTTGCGAAGGTTCTCAATCAGGCTCAGATCGTCTTCATGAGTTTGTTGCAACTTTTCCAAATCCTTCGATTGCTCAAGTGCTTCGCCAACAATTTTCTTCTCATCCTGGCAGAGCTTCAAGGCTTCCGCCAGTTCGGCTACCTTCTTCTCAAGGTCAAGGTTCGCGGATTGAGCAAGAGCAAAGTTGCGTTTAAGTTCCTTGGATTCTTGGGAAAGTTGCTTGTTTGCCTTCCCTTGATCAACAAGCCGTTCAATGGCAACTTTCCCGAGCATGGAAGATTTAAGGGCGTAATCTTCTTGAAACCTCGCCAACTTGGACGGAGGATACGAACGAAGAAGGTCCTTGAATTCTGAAAAATTCCATGACTAAAGTTTTGAACAAAAATTCACAAATCTAAAAAGTACAAAAGTTAACGAAAAGAAACGAACCCTGTTTGCTTAGATTTTGCATGGTAACCTTCTTCCCCGAACTCGAAGAAGTTTTACCCTGCGACGCAGAAGTCTTCCTTAGAGTGGAGTGATGCCCCTTTCCAGAATCCCGAGCTACTCCTCCAGTTTGTTCCGAGCCTCCTTCTCCTGTTTCATCAACAAGTGCAGGCGATTTCCACAGTGTTAAAATCTTGGATGCGCCGCTCTTGATACTAGACGCCTCGAAACCAACACTTAGCAGCTCACCACGGTGAGACGTACCAAAGCTCTCGTTGAAAGCAGCTAGGGAAGGAGAGGGAGCTTGGCTTTCGGGAACTATTTCACGAATTTCGAGCAAAGGGGCACCCTGGACGGGATCCTCACCCCTGTGAACAGTGAGTTCGAGCTCCTTGGTGAATTCGGAAGAAGCATCATCACGAGGGTGGACGGACAGAGGAACAACGGCGAGCAGTGCGAGAATGGGGGCCTCGGCAGCGGCGGTAGCGATGCGGGGGCCTCGGCGGCCGGCGTCGGGGACCACATCCTTCCGAACTTCGGGAGCAGCATCTGAAAAAGAGTCAATGTCCACGAACTCATTCTCAGAACCCGACGGGCAATTGTCTTGAAAGTTAAATCTCAACAAGGGCCAGAAGCAAGAACCTTCTGGCTGGCAGCTTCCACGAAGAGGTTGTCATCGAATGCAGATGGAACCCGCCGAACCCCTGAAGAAACAACCTTTCTCACCGCTTTCTTAGATTTCTTACGACTCATCTGGGCGAGGCCGGAAGCTGCTTGGAGCTCGGCGTCCGAAACTTGTTCGAAGGTCATTCGCTTGCGTTTCGACGATTCCAAGATCTTGTCTTAGAAGGCTGGACGCCAGATGAGGTAGTCTCGTCAGCAATTGTCGGGCCCTGTTTCGAAGATCTTCTTCTTGGGGCACTTATGGGAGCAGCCGAGCAGCTGGTGACAGCGACCGCAGGTACCTTCAGTTTGCGACCCGGGCGTCGAGAGTTAAAAGACTTGTCCCCACAGACTTCAGAAAATACGCGATTAATTCTTCTCTTGTGCTTCACCAGCGCCTTGTATGCCTTGTACTCGTTCATAGTGTACTCGCCTATCATAAGAGTCACTTTTTTCTCGACTTCAACCATGAACGCATCGGCACTTTGGCCTTCCCTCAGTTTCGTGCCGAACTTCGAGAAGGGGACTTCTTGTGTTGCCCAGTTGATGTTGAAGTACACGATCTCGTTGAGGGCCCAGCCATAAGAAATCGGCCAAATCTCGGCAGCAACGAACTCCTCGACAATGTCGCGGCCTCCAAATATAGTGCTGGCGAGGTGAAAAGCATTTTCGCAATTTCTGATCCCCACTGCCCGATGGTTGAATTCAGCAGTATTTACCGCAGTCAGAGTTTCGATAGAGCAGGACAGAGGGTGAGCTGGTCCTTCGTAGCCAGGAACCTCAAACATGTCAACCTTCACGTAGAACCAGTACGATTTCCAATCATCGGTCAGGTTGGTCTTGCAGCAGGGAGCGATCTGAATTCGCGTAATCCCTTTTGGGGTGTTCTGACATCGGTTGAAAGTGCAGCATGCATGCTGAGCTTCGTAATATTGCTCGTCGTCGACTTTCATGACATCGGGAACAATGACCAGCTCAAAAAATCTGGCGAAAGCGTCGACGCTGAGGTTTCGTCTGAAGGTCTTCATGATCCAAATAAACTTGAACACCTCCAGAAAAGACATCGGTGAGAGCTGATGAATCTTCACCGAAAAGGCATTCAAGATCGCGGGAAGAATTGGGTCGCATGGAAACCTAGGGGCACAAGTGAAGAAGTCCCGAAATACGACAACCTCTCCGTCTTCGGGAACAGGGATTTGTTCGTCCAGTGGAGCTCGCCCGGTGCCTGAAGGGAAGAAGCCAGCTGCTTCATATTCTCTGATCATGTTTGTAGTAACCTTCGATTCTCCGAAAACAAGAGAAGGAGGCAGAGGTCCCGCTGGCCTTGTTCTGACCAAATCTCCGACGTCTTCGTCATCTGTCCTGACCTCACCATCCTCGTGACTCCTGGAACCGCTGGCTGCGGGCGAGCCCCCCTCTTCGTGAGGTGGAGCATTCTCAAGACCCTCGAAAACCGGTTCGGCTGGGAGACCAGCTGCAGCAAGGTCTTCGGTCGTCATGGGTCTTGCGGTGCTTTTAACTCGAGCCACCTATTCGACAATGTTGCAGAAAGAGAAGAAATAAGGACAACGTTCGTAAACAAAATTCGCAGAGTAAAGGAACCTAATACAATGGAAAGAATATTCCAAAGTTAAAAGACAAAGAAAAAGATACCTTAGAGATGTACGAAGAAAGTTGAAAAGTCGCGAACTCTGGAGCACAAGACGAGTTTCCACGAAGAAGAGAGTTACGATTCGCAACAAAAGCAAGGGAGCAGTGAAAAATTTTAACAGCGGAAGCCTTCTATTTATAGGGGCGAGGGGGGGTAGTTCTGCGAAAGGTGCCTCGATCCGACCGTTGCGGGGTTGCCGGGTGACGCGTGTCCCCTCCGACGTTCCGAGGGTGACGTTTTTTACTAAATTTCCGAAATATTCGTGGAATCGGATCGTCGGAGTCAACCCGCTTCCTCGAGGGGCTAGTGTTGGGGAATTCAGGAAAACTCGTCACCCTCGAAACGTCGAGTCTAACGAAGTTCGTGAGATATGTTTTTCAGGTGCAAAGCATTGGCGATTTTCTGGAATCTTGAACCTGCAGAGCCTCGGAGTCGTGAATACGCAACGATCTGGAACCTCGAACTTGCGAAGTCACGAACTTCGGGAGACAGGAAATTCGGGAATCCGTCGGGAGTCTTGTTCGGAGGTCATGAACAAGGGGATTCACGAACAAGTAAGAAGTAAAGTCAAAGTTGTCGTCTCAAAAAGTTCGGGTTTAGGGTGTGAACTAGTGGCATGCTTGTAAATGTATGAGATGAAAAAGACATTCATGTATATGTTCTCATTAGTAATATTCTTTGAGTGAAAGGGTGTTTTCGGAATGTAAAAGTCACTTCGTCTCCCTGTAAAAGGGGGTGCGAGGGCACGTCTCTCGGGCATACTTCTAGACCGCCTAATAGCCAGGATTTTGGACGGCCATGGCTTCTCTGTCGGTCTGTCCGCTGGCCATGTCCATTCACAGAACAAGACATAGTATATAAGATAGTTTTCCCTTTTGGTCCCCAAAGTATCCACATACCATAGTTTCATTATAGCATAGATATACTCCTCTGCCAAAGGAAACAAACACAACACAAATCATATTATGCTAAATGTTATTCATTTTTTTAGACATGTGACAATGCTTTGAAACTGCTCTTCTGGAGATGTATGCAAGAATTAGTGATGTGGAATCGTTCAAAAATGCATATATTTAATAATCAAATAATAGATAAAACTTTGTTGACATGGAATAATATGATTTCTGTGCAAACCCTAAATTAAAATTTATGTATTTAAGAAAATGTCATATATGGATAAAAAAACGGTATGTGAAAATCTTGTCTCATGGTTTATGGTTTATATACATAGATATATAATTGTATTTAATAATAATATGCAAAAGGTATTCTACATCTAATAATACTTTTTATTGATTCATGAAATTAATGTTCTTGCATTTGTGTTTTATAAAAAGAAAGAAAGAAAGAAAACATTAGCAATAATTATGTGTAAACTTTAGTAGTTCGTTTTGGGGTGGCCGCGTTGGAGACTAGAGATTTCATAGATGGCGAGTAGTTTAGTCACTGCTGGTTTCCATTGCTTCCATCAAAAAAGCTCTGCTATGTGCTATTAGTCTATTGCAGCATCACTTAACCTTATGGGTACGTTTCTTCAGAAGCCCTGTGGTCAGAGACTCAGATATACCATTTTTTTCCTTTACCAGCGAGTTGCGTTCTCTGAGATTGTGAATGTAGACCTTAGGCAGCCAGCCTGGTATAACATATATAAGAGCATGCGCTGGAAAGATTGTTTTCTGGTCCGCTTTGCTCTTCAGAGTCATTATCATTGTTTTAACCTGTGTCAACTCACACTGATCATTATTATGTTGTGGTATGTGGACATTCTGCCGGCCGAGGTTCAGATCCACAGAGCACAGCACATCACCGAATCAGTTTGTTCGGCAGCTATTATCCTGCCAGTCTTTGAATTGATTGTGTTTAGCCCAGATGAGAGGTACATGCTGCAACCCAACTGCAGCCAACCTTCCTCTGAAACAACTGGCAAAATACGTTTTGTTGCTGTACCATCCCCTGGTCCTGATGACGGCAAATGCCTGTTACTGTTGAAGCAAATAGCAAGTTTGTGTTACTTCTCTCCAGTATGTTCTGTAGTGCAAGCGAACCTCTTAATGACTGAATTTTCTTAACTCATAGGCGAATGCAGCATCAGGGATGGCCATGGACAATGAGTGCAAACTCCGGTTCCTGGAGTTGAAGGCCAAGAGGACCCACCGCTTCATCATCTATGAGATAAACGAGAAGAAGATGGTTGTTGTGGAGAAAGTTGGCGAATCCGTGCTGAACTATGATGATTTCGCTGCAACCCACCCCACGAATGAGTGCAGATACACCATTTTCGACTACGATTTCGTGGCCAGAAGAGCAAGATTTTCTTCATCGCATGGTATGTACTTCCTGACTTGGCGTTTTGATTGTTGTGTTCTGTTCTCAGTGTGGCTGGCTGCTGGCTGCTGATGTGCTTGAAAATGATGTTCTGTAATGGTGAAGGTCTCCTGATACCGTGTGCGTGAGGATCAAGATGATGTATGCGGGTCCAAGGAGAGGTTCAAGCGGGAGCTGGACGGTATCCAGGTGGAGCTTCAGGATAACAATTCCGCTGAGGTTGGTCTTGACGTGATCCAAGGTCGTGCAAATTGAGCATGCCAATAATCAACTTCTGCCTGAGTACGAGCATCAGATGTGGACTTAGTGCTCCACTGAGATGAAGGTTATGAGTGCTTGTCATGTCCTACTTAAGGGATTGTATCGCAGCAGTGATAAATCCATCCCTTTCTGCATGCTTGCTCATCATGTTCTGGGTATCTTGGTTTTGCTTGCCACAACCAACAACATTTTGATGATACAAATTCTATTCACAACGAGCTACCACATACTATTATCTTGTGGTTTATCAAATCTGGGTTGGAAGCTCTAAAACTGAAATTGATAAAAACATCTGGCTTCCATGCTCGTGCTGTGATGCATGAGATCCGTGATCACACAGTTTCACATCCTCGTGTTTACGAGATAGTCTATAAAACACATATTCAATAATCTTTTAAGAAAAGCACATGCGTGTCGCACGTGCACTTTACTAGTCCGATAAATTTCAAAACAGTCGTGTAATTTTGCAAAAATGAGTAAAACATATAAGAAATCGGAAATGGGCGGATCCTGGGCTGAGGAAAGGGAAGGGGAGCCCAATTTTCTCGACCCAACTTAGGTATTCAGTTTGGGCTTGTACGTAGGGCGCTGTTGTAGTTGCAGCCTTGCAGGACTGCAGGCAGATGCTGCTGTTGCTCAGCACTGCAGACGACGGGTATCTCCTACAGGATCTCGTATCTCTCTCTCCTCACTATGAGCGAGGGTGCAGTGTCCATCTACATGCACGGTCCGGCACAGGGGGGGCCCGGAACATGTTGGACGTACGTGCCGCGTACGCGCGCGAAGCGTGCTGCTGCCCCAGGCAGGCCGGCAGTACGCCGGGCATGGGGTCGGTCCCCGAGGGCGGCAAGTACACGCCGGCCAAATCCAACCGGCCGGCTCGATCCGTCGATGGGTTGGGTTGCTGCGACGCATTACGCCCCTCACGAGTACTAAATGTGTAACGGCGACCCTGTTCCTCCTCCGATCGATCTGGGTACTGATTGCTCAAGTGACGACCTGCATGCTGTACGCTGTTATTGCTCATGAGAATTAATGAAAGTTTTCCCTTTTGTGTGTGTTGTTGCTTCTCTGAGCATCTTCTCCTGGGGCCTTGGGGGTGCGTGTGTACGGACGACGGCTCATGTGGCCAAGCGCGAGTCAATGCGGAAGTCGACGAGCCCGTCCGGCCGCACTGGTAGTAGCTGCGTCACGTTATTCTCGTCACGAGCTGCTGCCACTAGTGCCAGCTAGCTAGGGTTTTTGCTCCTCCTCCGATCCTCAGGTAGTACTGTACAAGGCGAATGCGCGAGAGCCATGTGGTTCATCTTACATGAACATTCCTGTGTGGTGGACAAACTGACGACATGATCACATGAACAACACACCAAATGCGGGTGCGCTGCGTTACGCTAGCTAGCTCTTCTTCATGGCGTGTCACGCGCGCCACGACTTGGTTCTTCCAAGGAACCGCTCGCCCGCCCAGGTCGTTGCAATTTGCGAAGCACATGGCCGCCACGGTGGCATCATGTCACTGGCATGGGAAAGTATACCAAGCCCTGGGTGCCCCCCGGCCCCTGGTGGTGGTGGTTGCGTCGCGTTACGCCCCCTCACGAGCGCCTACTCCCTCCACCGACCCACACGGCCACACCCCACGCTGCTTTGGCCACCACGACCAGCGCGCGCGCCGGCGGCGCACGGCCGCTGCGCTGCATTAACCGCGCGTCACGAGCCATAAAACACCCGGCCGGCCGGCCGGCGCCGCGCGAGCACCCACACCACACCACACCAGCAGGCCACCAGGGCACCACAGGCAGGCCACCGCGGCAACGGCGCCCTCCGGGTCCCCTGCACACACACAACACAAGCGCGCAATGATTGTGGCGGCCCGCGCGTAGCCGCGCGTCGTCGCCCCCTCATCTCCTCGTGCAGAGAGCTTGCTGCCGCGGGGGTGCGCGCGCTCGGCGTGGGCTCCCCTTCTTCCCTGCCCGCTGCCGCGCAGGCAGCGAGCGAGCGCTCGGACGCCGCTCGGCAGCGAGCTGCTGCCTCGAAAGGCGACGAGCACAAGCAAAGCAAAAGCCGGGGCGCGCGGAAAACTGCCCCGTCGCGCGTTGCCGCCGCCACCCGCCGCATGATTGGAGAGCCTTGGAGAGGGGCCGGGGGTATCTTTGGATCCTTTTGGGCACGTCGCAAAAAAACTAGGAGTACTCCAGTAGCGATCTCTTTCTCTCCCTTTCACCGGTCTCCGAGGCAAAGGAAACTCTTGTTGCACACAATTCACAACGCGATCGACCACATCAACAACGCGTCTCGCGACTCGTGTACTAAAACTGTGGCTCACAGTAGTAGTTTACTATACTACACCTCAAAGAAGCTGTTATTGTTAAGCTGCGTACTGCAGCCAGCGTACTCAACGTAACAGTGCGTGGTCTTGTCCGTATGTATTACTACGGAAAAATAAGAGCGCGACACGACACGGTGGCAGAGGCATGCCCGTCGGTAGCCAGCGTCTGCACCATGCATGGCAGGGAACATTGGCTTTCCGGGTTTGGAGGCTTGCGAGTTGGCCGCCTCCTTCTCGACCTGAGCACGTACGCGTGACACGTCCCCGTCAACACATATGGGTCGCAGCGGGTGCAGCCAAACGCAAACAGGCGTCGGTCTTCGCCGCCACCACCACCACCTTGTCTTCGCCCACAACACCGGCGCATACGACGAACTGGGCCGCTGCTCTGCTGCGCCTCGCTCGATCGCAGCTTTTCCACGCGCACAGCCACCCAGAGAGCCGCCGTGCCGGCCGGCAGCCTTCTTGCATGCACCTCCTTCTCATCTCCACACAATGACACAATCGGTAGACCTTTTTTTTTGCATTTCGGCTTAAAATTCCCTTCTGATCAGTACGAAAATTCAAACTGGTAAACCATGATCACAGTAAACTTTTTTTTTTTGCGTCGATGCTAAGCAAAGGACGTACACGAGGCTACTAGCTGCTCCTCGAAAGCAACCAGCAGCTACACGATACGAAAATACCATGCTATGCAGAGGACCACCCGCCCCGTGTGCGCAAGAAAAAAGGTCCGCGGCGAGACAAGAGGATACACCGATACGGCTCTTGTTCTCTTTCTCCTCTGCCTGCTTGTTGTATCTCATCTGTGCTGTGCGTGTAAGAGAATCCTAGGGCCATCCAGTGCATTTTCTAAGCAGATTATTAGTGCTAACCATAACATCTGGTCTTATTGGCATGAGGTCTCATCGATCAGTCGGCCCAGCACTCGAGGCAGCAGTTAGTCCGAGTGGGGCTGTGCCGCCTTGCAGCATGAATAAACTACTAGTACACCATCCAGGATTGGATCAGATCCATCGATCACCTGCTTGCCAGATTTCTTAGTCAATTATGATCTTCAGCAGCATAATGTAGTGTACCCTATATATCTGCAAATTTCAGAGTAATCGGTACTGGTAGATTGAGAAAATCTGGAAGGAATCATGATGCGTAAATCCCTATCACCTGATCTACAAGATGATGTGCGCCAAACAAATTGCAAGCCGAAGCAGCATAAAAATTAAAATCCACTCAGCCTCTGTTAATGTATGCATGCAGTGAGCTCACACGTACGTACGTACGTACAAACTGCCGAACACAATCCGGCCTGATAATGAAGGTTTCTACATACTTTGGTGTTGATCGATGTAGCCGTGAGTGTATCACCAGGGACATGTTGCCTACAGTCGACAGAATAACAGATGCTTACTACACAAATCACACATGCTGAACGTTTCACTCTTGGTGAGCATCTCTGGTTAAAAGATGCCACAACTTTCCGTCCCCTCCGATGTTGATGTTTTAAGGGGGAGAAGAAAATGTCTTCCCTGACGGAGCTCGCACTGCGGTGTCAGGAAACTTTTATAAAATTTCAAAACATCTACTGTTCGAAGAGAATTTTTTTAAACACGAGGCAACAATCAAGGAACACAGACCTAACGAGCATTTGATCATCTTGTGTTTGTCTAATAGTAAATGCGCAAGTCTAAAGCATACAAGGTTCCACAAGTACAGTAGCCGTTAATTGTCTATAAGCACATTGCCACTGTTTAGAGATTCCTCTTTAATCAACACTTTTTCCATGGCATGCTCTGGTCAATTTGCTGCGACGTGCAAAAGTATGGGATGAAATGGATACAGCTACAACTTGCAACCAATGAACCAATTGACCAAGATGACCAAAAGAAAAAAAGAAGTGCATTTAGGTCTGGATTAGCTTTGTCTCAATGCAGATACACATCATAATTAAACCTCTTTGTATTTTAGTTAGCTAAGTACCTGTAGCAATTTCCTGATTTTAAAATTCTATTGGTCTCAGTTGCTACTCTGGCCAGTGCAGGACCTTCTTGGTCATGGGAAACATGCAGCAATGTTAATCACTGGCCCACAGCACAGAGACCTTGCAGGTATAAAGGCTGAGGACCCCCAGAACCATTGCATGTTGTCATGGCTGCTGCAGCAGCAGCCTGCCGCCAGCGGCCTCCTCAACAGCCTCATTTCATTGACTGAACGCATCCACAGGCCACGGCTCGCTCCCTGCCTGGGTTGGCTTCATCAGACACTGCCCTCCCCATATGAAAAAAAGAGCTACAGGCTCCAATAAATTTCCAATGCAGGCTTTTCACCAGCCTTTTGAGGTGAATTTATGGGGTCAATCTACCATCATCACTTTTTTCAGAAAATGTGATGACAAAATATCAGTAAGAAATCCTACTGGTTTAGACTGAACAAAGATGTTTTGAGCTTCATACGTGAGAATTGGAGATGAATCGACATATACAATCCACTCCAATAGTGATCCGTTCAGCATTTGTTTAATTGTCGAGAACGACTTGACTGATTTTGATATTTGGTAAGACTCCAGGTGTAATGTGATCCTAGAAGTCTATCAGATGACAATGTGTTTTCCTTCTGTTTGTATGTTTGCAATGCTGTCCAGAGGAAAGGGACAAAAACATGAACATTGACAAAGACATGATTTGTTCTAGGTACAAGTCACATTGTTGTTCGTAACCATGACTAATTGACTACTGATGGCTTCTTTTCCTGTGGAGAAGGGAGGCATTTGCTTGTCTCTTGTTCTCCTTCACATCACTATCAAAGTATTAAGCAGCAGCTTGTCTTTCTTTGTGCAAAGACATGCCAATATTTGTACTTATGATACGTTCTCTTCACAGAACCTTATGATGGACGGACAAGTAACATAGACAAGCAATCAAACAATCCCAGTCATAAGAAAATGCATTGACGAATCAGAACAACCTTTTCTCAGAATGGTAGAGAAAAATATTGAAGCAAAGGTAGGATTCCTCACAAGTTTTCTTTAAATATATATTAGCAAAGAACAAAGGAACAAAAATGAAAATCTTTTTTGCTGTTTTCTCTCTCTAACCCTCACATCTCCAATCTCATATCCACAAAGATCTCCCCGCAAATGCCTTAGGACAGCGAAAAAAATTAAATAAAACAAAAAAGAAGGTGAGGTAGGGAGTTACAAAATTGCTAGAGGAAGAAGCTTCCTCCTCACCTCTTTCTTCTCAGCGATCAGGAAGTCGGTACTAACTTATTGCTGCCATCATCCTCTGCTTGTTACAATGCTTCACTGGATCCTTCTGTACCACTACTTGTTACCCTGATGAGCTCTGAGGATAAATAAGCGCACAACGCGACACTGCCAATGGATATATGTACGGTGTATGCTCTAATCAGATCGGTGAAGTGATTAGCCTTCTCCTCTTGGAAGCTGGAGCAGAAACCTGATTGTTGTCACTACTGATGTTTGACTGTGACGATCCGGGCGTTGCATCTTCACTCCTGAAGTTGAAGCATGCTGCATCCAGCACACCAATCGGGCTCTGTGGCACGGAAGAGCTTCCATTGATGTACCCTCTCTTCTTCACCAATGCCCGCTCTTGCATTAGCTCATAGCATTTATCAACCATCTCCTGGAAATGGAAGATGCAGGCTTAACACTTCGAGAGAGAGGTGTAAATGACAATGATGCATGGATCAGTCTTTGGACGTGTTAAAAGAAACTCACCTTATTTACAGGGATTTCATATGCTGAAAGAACACTCCCAAAGCCAACAACCACATTAGCAGAAACCGCTGCTAGTGCAGCCGCAGCCGCAATCTCAGACGGTCTGAATGACAAGAATGTAGAGCCTGTAAATCCACAACACAGATGTTCTAGTCAGTACACTGAAACAAACTGCAATTGGCAATGCTGGTAATGCAGGTAAGCGAATTCATAAGATGATCAAGCGAAATCTCTGAGGTCAAACGAACCTTTCAGAGTGCCAACTATGATATCAGTGCACCGTGAGGCCATTGCAAAACTAGGTGGCTTCCCTTCGCTGAATTTGTCCAGGAAGTAGCTGATGAAAGTGAACGGGGTCACAGCATGCATTCTCCATTTCAGGGTTTTCATGACATGGATCTCCATCTTCCCAATATTCATTGCATCAAACGCACACTTCGGATCGCAGACCTATGGCACAACAATCACATTTTAGAAACTTCATCAACCAACCATTGAACAATTATTCGATACCACAATGCTGTAATTTCTCCTTCACCTGAAGGTCCACAGGAAGAGGGATCATTGTCTCCTCCATCTTGATAGCAAGAGATAGGCAAGCAACTGACAACAACTGTTTCACCCAAGGCTTGTCATGCTACAACAACAAGAACAAACAAAATAGGGGGGGGGGGGGGGATCCATCAGAAAGATATTAACTGGACACAGTAAGGAACCAACCAATGTACAGGTTTATATTCTTACTGGGAGATTGTAGGAGGAGATGAATCTATCCAGGTAATTCACAGCAAGGTAAAGACTGTGTGGTCCAAAGCTGTAGTAGGAATGGACCTGCAGCCCACATGAGAGAAGACAACATCAGCACCTCGTCAGTTCCTACTTAAAACAAAAATTTCCAGATAGACGGGCCAAGGGGTGTGGCAGGCTCAGTGCTATCTCGTTCGTGGTGGTCGATTCGGCAACAGGCCACAGGAATACAGGATGCAGGACACGCAGCCAAAAAAGAGGTTCACGCAAAGTCAAAAGAGATAATGCAAGCATGCAACAACCTTCCTAAAATCAATCAATTTGTCGACCAGGGGAAAAGGAACGAAATGAAAGAACTAGTAATACAATAAATCCAGGAGATTTTGTGTTCTTTTTTTTATTTCACCTTGCAAATCCAATCCATGGCGTCTCTCCTCCAAGATGACTCCAATCCGGCGTGGTCCAGCCTCTCCGCATAGCCCTCCAGAGGCATGTGGTCCGTCTCCTTCTCCACCAGCTCCCGCACGACCTCATCGGTGTAGACGGGGAACACGTCGCCGGCGGCGTCCGAGAAATCGAGGGAACTCCCCACCTCCAGCAGCTCGTCGCCGCCGTCGCAGTCGCCCAGGCCGAGGATGCTGTTCCTGTCCTCCCCGCAGAGCAGGGCGGAGGAAGCGCCGAAGCACAAGACGCCCATCTCGATCAATCAATCAAGATCGCAGCAAACAGCGGCCGCCTCCTACTCGAGCAGTACTGGTAGTACTTGGTACTGGAAGAAGTGGTCTACTTGGGTGCTGAAGGTTGCCACTCTTTTCCTCGGTTGTGGCAAGATAAAGAAGAAGAAGGCCCCCCCTCCTCTCTCTCCCCCCTTCTCCTCCCTCGACCCTCGGCGTGTGTCTTGGAAAATGGCAAAGGGGAAAGGGGAAGCCAAGATGAGATGGAGGAGAGAGAGGAGAGAGAGGAGGGGGTCTCCTGGGGAAGAGAAGGGGAATGGGGTTTGGGTGTTTTATAGCGGCGTGTGGTTTTAGAGTGAAAAGAAATGATTAGGCAATAATCTGCACACTGAGTTTAGCAGCAGATTTTGGGCTAGCTATTTGCTTCGTCCCCCCCAACGCTTGTCCACACACAGTTGGGAACAGGCACACGGAAAACCCTTTGGCCTTTGCATAGCTCTAATAAATTAGTGGGAGCGTCACGTTGAAATGTTACTACTCATCATATGACAGTTGCCGAGTGAAATCCGGGTAGGGATGGAAATTCTCCGAGTCGGGATGATATTTGGTGTAGTCATCTTTAGATGTATATACGGAGTATAGCTCAACGGATATATCGCCGGACGCTTAGGTTACATATCTTATGAGGAAAAAGATAAAAAAAAATATCCTTTCCCCACCAGAGCACAAATATAATTATGAGGTTGTGGGTCAGGATTTCCCTTTCTTTTTTCCTGAAAAAATAAGGCATCATCAGCACCAACCAAGCAGGAATTGGAATCCAAATACTACCATGAAAGGTTTTGTGGCTAAAAATAAATCATGTTCGTAAAACGAGATTTTGGTTGGGAGATCACACAATGGATACTAGCAAAAAAAAAATCAATGCTTGCAGCCCCCCTCCAGATTTTGTTCCTTCCGGATCTTGTTCCATTCCACTTCCACATGCCAAAGCAAAACAAAATCAATCAACGACGACAGATGGGTGATTGAATTGCTGACTTGGGCCAAAACGTTAATGCCATATGCATGTCCAGTAAAAGCCGAGCAATGTAGAGTCAGTCGTAGGAAGCCATGCCTAGGATCCTTAAAGCTCCTAGAGAAGTGCACGGTGGAATAACTCCCTCCCGGCAAAAGTGGCCACCGCGACGGCACCAAGCCACCAAGCTCGTAGACTCTCCTCTCGTCTCGCCTCGGCTCTCCCTTTTCCTTCCCGCATGCGTGCCAAAGCGCACTCGTGCTCGTGCCTGTCTGTGCTCCTGCTCTTTTCCGTAGGCGGGCAGAAGAAAAATGCCGGGTGGGGGTTGGGTTGGGTTGGGTTGGTTGCGGAAGCGACGTCGCCGTGGCATTCCTCCATCATTTTTGGACTCGAGCACGAGCTGGCCGGGCTTTGTTTTTGTCGCAGAGAATGAGAAGTCATGATGGTGATGGTGGTTTGGTTGTGCCATCAATCTTGGCCCGGTCCTCCTCGTTCTCCTTCCACGCACTGCTGCTACCGTCAAGCGAATGGCATTGACATTTGACGTACATGGCCGAGAGCGAGCGCCAGCTGCAGCCGTTTCACGGTCACCTGACCTGGTGGCGTGGTGCCCGGCTCACGATCACAACGACAACCACGGCGTCGGCGACGCACGCACGCACGCGCACACACGCACGCACGAGGTGCGCACCAGACTAGCAGTCCCCATCCGGCGGTGTGCTGGTGCCTCCCACCCGTCGCGTACTCGCGTTTATTTCGCCGGCCGCCGGCGGCGCTCCAGGAGCTCCCCGTTCCCCGGCGTGCCGCGCGCCACCGGCCGTCCGGCCGGGTACGGTGCCGTGCATGTGGTAGAGGTACGCGACCTCTGGATCTGTTGTCCTTGGGCCTACTCGATCGTTCGGCTAATGGATTGGACTGGCGAAGCAGGAGGTATATATACAATGGCCGTGTGGAAGAAGCTGTTACTTGAATTTCAGTGGCTGCTTGCCCATCCCAGTGACAGTGAGTTTATAGTGGTAAAATCCATGATCAATCCGTCTAGATCGATAATCCTTAAGAATTAAGATGATTGGTTTTTGTCACCCAGTCTTGCAAAACATTGATGTTCTGGTGGATTGGTTGGTACTTGGTACACACGCACGCTGCTCTTCGTTTCTGAACCCGGCAAATGATCTTTCACTTGTTCAGTTCCTGTCTCTCTTCCTCTTACATGCCCAGGCTAGGCGCTGCCATTATGGGCGCCGGCCTGAATTATTATTGCGCTGGTGGCGCCGTCGCCCTCCCCGCAGTCCAAGAAGAGCACGTCGCCTCGTGTCGACGCGCCGCACGACGGCGGCGCCCTTCCACAGCGTACCCTCCTCCGCTTCCACGGCGGCCTTCACCACCACTGCGTACTCCTCGCTCCTCCCTCACGTTCCCTCCAGCCACTCCCCGATCCCCTCCGATCCGTCGCCGTGAGGAGCAGGCTTCCTCTCAGGTAGTGCATCTCGAACCACGATGCGCGCGGCGACACCTGGAGCCGGCGACCGGCGTAGACGTCGATGAACACCCGCCGGCGGTATCCTTCCAACGCGTCGCCAGTCAGCTCCGGGACGCACTTTGGACGCAGCCGCCGGTAAGTTCGCCGAACCGCGACGCGGCGGGGCCGCGTCCGATCCACCACGTCCATGACGACAGTTGATGGCAACTTCTCCCTGCGCGTGCGCGGCTGGAACACGCTCCCGACTGTTCTGGCGCCAGGAACGTCGGCGGTGGAGGCCTAGACGGCATGGCCTATAGCGGCCGGCAGCCATGGATGGTTGTTCTCTCCGCTGCTTCTTCGGCCATGGCGAACTGGGCCGTGTCGGGCTGCTTTGTGTGCTCTCATCTTCTTGCTGTTGGGTGGCCGATTCATGCCGTCCGATGGTCGATCCACGGCGTACCTATGTTAGAGGATCCAGTTCCCCCGCCGCGAGGTTTCCCTCCAGCTCGGGGCGCGCGCGTGGACGTTTCTGGATCAGCACGTCCGATCACACCGGGCCGCGCCCGCGCGGCGCTGTACTCATCCGCCCGGCATCCTCGCACACGTGGTAATGGATTTTGGAAAATCCAAATCCAATTGGATTTTTTCCAATTGGATTTTGTTGGACTGGATTACTTTGGATGTAGATGTCCACATGCTAAATTAAATTGGATGTCCAAGCATGAGCTTTTAATTCTAATGTTCGGCTACGGACGTGTGTTCCGCATATAGATTTGGCTTCACCGATTTGCATGAAGTAGCGGAGACATCTCACCAAATTTTGGTCAAATCCGCTAAAAATAAAATTTTATAGTGTGAACGCGAGATTTTAATTCTAGGGTCCGGCTCTAGACGTGGGTCCCACATATAGATTTGGCTTCACCGATTTGCACCGAGTAGCGGACTGTCATGTTAAGGCACCTCACCAAATTTCGGTCAAATCCGCTAAAATTTTATAGTGTGAATGCGAGCTTTTAATTCTAGGGTCCGGCTCTGGATGTAAGTCCCGCATATAGATTTGGCTTCACCGATTTGCACCGAGTAGCCGACTGTCATGTTAAGACATCTCACCAAATTTCGGTCAAATCCGCTAAAATTTTATAGTGTGATCGCGAGCTTTTAATTCTAGGGTCCAGCTCTGGACGTGGGTCCCACATATAGATTTGGCTTCACCGATTTGCACCGAGTAGCGAACTGTCATGTTAAGGCATCTCACCAAATTTCGATCAAATCCGCTTAAATTTTCTAGTGTGAACGTGAGATTTTAATTCTAGAGTCCGACTCTGGACGTGGGTCCCACATATAGAGTTTACTTCACCGATTTGCACTGAGTAGCGGACTGTCATGTTAAGGCATCTCACCAAATTTCGGTCAAATCCGTTTAAATTTTCTAGTGTGAACACAAGTTTTTAATCCTAAGGTCCGGCTCTGGACATGTGTCCCACATATAGATTTATTTGAGTAGTCAACTTGGTGGTGGTTGGATTATATTGTTGGATATTGGAATTTGAGTGAGTGACTTGGATTGGATTGGATGTGAACTTTATAATTTAGGATCGAACTGGATTTTTCTTCTACGGATTATGGATGTTGATCCAGGATCAAGACGGTTATCGCTTTTGCGGCGGCCTGAGGAGGACGACATCCTTGTTCCCCGACACGGCCAGGAGCTTTCCGGTTCCGGTGCTGTGACCGTGCGACCGCGGACCTTGTGTAGTTGTCAGGCAGCTGCTCCAACGTCCAACGCCGATTCCGATGGTGCGAAAACGGCCGCGGCGCTGCCGACCTTGAGTCTTGAGGACGCGATCAACGAGCCCAAGCTCCACTCGGCCGCCGTGGCCGACGACCAAGGGCGTGTTTGCGAGGGTGGCTCCGGCCGGCCATGCGCTCGTGGGGTGCAAGCTCCCCTGTTTGCGGTCTTGGCTCGCGAGCGAGCCCGGCTCTCGAGAGCCAAAAATGACGTCGCGGCCGGGCTCTGAAGAAACGACGATTTCCTACGTTTCTTCGGAGCCGAGCTCGCTGCAGCACGTCGTGCGCTCGCGTGGGCTCCCAGGAGTGACTCGCGTCACCTTCCGTCTTCGGCTCACACCGGCGGCGGCAAGGGCTACACCCCGCTGGAGCAGGCGGGCGGCGGCGGCGGTGCTCGGTGGGGCGGCTTGAGGAGCTCGCGGCGGACGGCGTCACGGGAGGGAGGGGTGGGATTGGGCCGTTTGGCGGCGGGGGATTTGGGGGAGAGGGAGAGGACCCGCGCGCGCTTGGCCGGGGAGAAGGAGGCGACGGTGGAGACGGGCGGGGGAAGCGGGTCGGGGCGGCGGCGGTGGAGTGCGCGGGCTTGGGGGCGAAGAAGTGGGAGAGGACTTGCTGCTTCGGCTTGCCCATGGGCGCACTGCCCCAGGGCGCACCACCGCCGGGTGCGTGGCCGCCGGGACGGCCATGGCCACAGGCCTTGGAGCTTGATGGTGGCCATGGCCGCGGTGGAGGTGGTTGCTGCCACCATGTTCGATGAAATGCCTCTGAAGTAAGAGAAGAGAAGAGAAGAGAAGAAGGGGTAAAGCTACCACTCCATGGATGTAAGGTATGCATAAGCTGCAAGACAAAGACACAAACACAATCTCAAACGAGCTGGACTAGACGGGACCGGGAGGACAAACATTGCACCATTGCAGCCGTGCTCTGGCTGGCCTGGCCGTGACGGACGGGCCGAGCCAGCCTCAGCCACCCTCGCAAACGCACCCCAAGTCGACGGACTCGTCGGGGATCGCTCGGAGCTGCACGGCGCCGACCGGAGCGACGTGGTTCAGTTCGAGAAACGGGAGCCACGACGCGGCGTCGCCGAGAGCCCGAGAAAGGGGAGGGAAGAAGGTGCGCGGGGCAGAAGTGGGCAGCGGCGGGGATGTGCGTCCGCGTGTCGTTGCTTGCCATGTAGCCAAAACTAGCTGTGAAGCACGGCCGCACGGCGCGTCGCCAAGCCGGGAAGCAGCGCTAGCTACTACTGTAGGCTGTAGCTGTGATTTGTTTGCTCATGCTGGTCTCATGCCTGGACCAGCTCGTGCTGCCGCGCTGGTATGCAGTACGTACGCTGCTTGAGCAGAGGGCTCGACGGGCATGGGCTGCCTGGTAAATTTTTACGGGTAAGCTGTTACCAGGAAAACTTCCATAAATCGCCCACATTTACGGCCTTTTTGCAAGTTCAAATCAAATAAATGCAAAAAATCCCTTGAGCAATCGCCCAACATCTGTTTGCGGTGAGTCATATGTTTCTCCAGTTTCCTACCATGTTAACTCAGCATGAGAGCAATTGAGCAAAGGAAAATCTGATAAGAATCCAGCAAGCATGAAGCAAACGGCATAAAAAGCATGGCACATTACCCCAGCAAACAACAAACCAACAACAGGCCTCCAATAATCTTTAGAAACATTTGGGATTCACTAATTCAAAAGATTAAGACATGGGTGTAGTCAAAATGCCAGGAGCTACATGTCCAGCTCCCACGATATGAACTCAACAAATGCCAGATGAGCTCGCTAGCATTGACAAAACAGTATTGCCCTGTTTGGTTCCGCAGATAATGAGATCACCTTGCACGAACGAAGGGCATCAGTTCCTCTGCAGCCACTCCCCAACTATCACCTGCACTAATGCGATAAACAATGAGCGACAGAAACTCATGGCACAAGAAACAGAACAGCAAGATGGTGACTCTGATTCTTTTTCATTCAGTTGAGATAGCACATAGCAGAGCACACAAACACCAACATTATGACGGTACACCACAAAATATCAAATGGTTAATCACACAGAAACTAGCAGCCACCTGAACTGTTCCAGGTGCTTTCAGGATCAACACTGCCACCGATAACCCTGTGGTCAGTGCCAAGTAAGCTATGCATAGCTCTCCACTTCGGGTCTGGGTGCCACCATCATCCAGCACCAAGTATGACTAGAAAGGCACATGATCCCTGCAAAACCAACAGTAAAGCATACGAGCGTAAATGAGAACAAAGTCACTTTTCTCAGGATCTGCACTGCAAACTCAAAAATGAATACAATGCTTTCAGGAAGCAATCAGACTTCATCAGCATAGAAAAAATGTTTGGAGCAAAAGCATGAAAACCGGTTGTTTGTTTCACGATTCCTTTTCCTTTCACAGCAACAGTTTTAGATCTGACATGAAAGCAATCCGACTATGCAGGCAAATGCCAACATTCAAAAGATATTTATATTCAAATGTACAACGTGAGAAGATAAAATACATGCACGCAGTAGTTTGGTGCAAATGATGAACAACAACAACATACCTCATATGTAACCACACCACCAGAGTCTGAATCCTGGTGAAGGGTTGCTGTAGAAACAGCTCCAGTTGCTGAAATGATGCACACTGCCCTTGGGCCTTGTTGTGAAAAGGCCATTATCAGCAACATCCTTCACAGATAAGAAAGCTATAATCAGGCTATTCAACAATAGTAAACTATTTAGTATTTCCTGAAACAGTCAAGCTCTAACTCTACTTGTCTGAGTATTTGGTGCCCACCCAAGGTTGGAATTTACCAAAGGTAACAAGTGACATTGTTCCAACCCGGTCACAACAAAAAAAAAACAATATGAAAAAGATTATTCTCAAGTAGAAATCCCAGAAATTCTTACTTCCCTTTCAATTTGAGTTCAACAAAGAAAGATTAAGCTGGAACCTTGTAAGCGCAAGAGTTTTGCTTTTGAATAGAAAAGCATAAGCGCATCTGTTCGCAAGGATAGATGATTTACTTGGATTAAGTCATCACGAGTATTAATTTCCACAACAATAAAATCTATTGTAGTGCCACATCAAGTAACTCGAGGGCACAATGCTAGTAATGCATCATCAGCGAGTATGGTTTTCTAGAGCACTTAGCCTGCGCAATGTAACAATGATGTTAACACAACTGCGACCATCCCATGTTACAACATACTCATGCATCAATGGTTTTGCTCATTTGAAAGCTAGCAAAATACCTGTAGCTTAATGCATAGCGGTAATAGAAGCCAATAAATGCCACCAGTGGATTTAAACACAACAAACTGTCTGATTGCCAAAGAGAGTTTGCTACAATACACATAAGTTCGCATGTCATTGCCTATTCAGACACCTCATATATAAGATTACCATTATTACATAAGGAAATTGAATGGATACACAAACTGGGTTAAAAAAACATTTTGAAGGTAATCTACAGCGTCCGATGCAAACAAGTATCACTCATGACTGAGCAATCAAAACTACTTTTGGAAACAATAGGCATCAGTTACTGATAATTATAACTTACCTCTCCTGGTTGAATAATAATCACAAGAGGAGTAAAATATGTTACAACAGAGCCAAGAAACCACTTTCCTAAAGAAGAAACAACAAACTCATCAGTTTGTGCATATAAAATAAGCAAAATGTGTCCCTCTAGCCTCTACAAAGGGGATACAAAAGAAAAACTAGTTAGGCAAATGGTCCACTTTATTTTTTGTCCTGGGAACAACAAGGAAGCAAAAGATACAGTGCTTGCTTAACATAACTGAGCCGCCAGTCAATTCAAGAACCCCCAATTTATAATCTCACTTTAGTCCTCTTACCCTTCTGCCAATAATGGTCAGGGCCATAAAGCTATGCAAAGTCCTCCCACTTCAGTTCCGTGTGCCACCATCTTCTAGTACCAAGCATGACCAAGAAAGGCACGGGATCTCAAATCGACCCTGCAAAACCAATAGGAAGGTATAAGATATAGTGCTTGTTTAACATAACAGAGGCACCATTCAATTCAAGAACCACAAATTCCTATCTCATTTTATATAACAACGAAAAAATAGAAAGACAATTGATGCAGTTATACATTCCAGATGTAGAGGACAATGTGTGAGTAACAACCTATAAATGATGGGAAGGACAAGTAGTAGGATGTAATGCAAGAAACAAACTAAGGGCACAGATATAACAGACCGCATTGTTCAGAATTGATCAAGATACTCAACAAAATGTATAGGCAAAGTCCACACATTTTCTTAACAGCACATTATCCAATGTGGCTGTATTCAAAGAAGGTCAAACATAACACTACAGGAGGCTAGAGCATATTCATACCCCAAGAAGCAATGCTATCACTTAAGTAGTTCATGTCATCAAGATCAAGAAGTCAAGCTGTTACAGAGATCGAACTTTAACCATAATTGCCTAATACATTTCTTTCAATAGATATCTCGATTATCATAAAGCATAGGATAGGTGAGAGAAATTACAAGGCTGCAGGAACTACCCAGTGAAGTCAACTGTTGCATCTTCCCAAAGCCAGGTGATCGTCCTTTCCCAAAGCCTGAACCCCCCTGATCCCCATGACCCAAATCCTGAACCTGGTGTGCTGACCATGGTTCCCAGCCCGAGTTCGACGAGTGAAGCGTTGATGATGAAATGGATGATAACCCGAGAGCCACCAACCCATCAGACCTATATTTCTTTGGCCTCCCCCGCTTCTTCTTCACCTGCTCATCCTGGCCATCGCCAGTCCCACTTCCTTGACCCCCCCCCCCCCCCCCCCCCCTTACATCAGCTGTTCTTCTAAAGCGCTGACCTACCTTTTCCAGAATTAATTACATCAACTGCAAACTCTTCATGCACCGGAGCAGGTTTGGCCTTTTAGGAAGACACTGCAATAATTAGAACCCCGGACTAGAGCTGTAGTCATGGTGAGAACCACATTCGTTAGACAATGTATCCTGAGCAGATATTATATTGACACTTCATCTTTTCCTAATCTTTAAAAAGGGTCTTCAGTAAACGTCGAGCTTCCCAAGTCATCCCTGGCTTTGAAAATGCTCTGGATACAAAACTAAGAGTGCCTTTAGATGGTCTAAATCCTATCTCTTTCATATCTTTGAAAAGTTTTCTCACCTCTGTTCCATTTCTAAGCTTTGACCATCCTTTCAAAAGGATGTCATAAGTTGCGGACGTATGTAAAACCCCTCTCCTTTTCATTTCTTTAAACATCTCTTTAGCTTGGTTCATCATTCCAGCTTTAGCAAAATCACTCATGAGTGAATTATATGTGCTTGCTTTGGGAATAAAGCCTTTACTCACCATCTCACAATACAACCTCAGTGCTTCCATTTTGTTGCTTTTCTTTGCATATCCTGTCACCAGTATATCATAGGTGAGATTGTTGGGTTCAAGACCCACCTTGTTTATCTCACTGAGAACAGTATCCGCTTCTCCAATTCTTCCAGCAGACTCAAGACCTCCAAGAAGTGTGTTGAATGTAGCAATATTTGGTGAGAGCCCATGACGAAGCATTTGAGCATACATTTCAAATGCATTATCCAGATGGCTACTCTTACAATGGCCAAGAATCAGAGCATTGAATGTGATAGTGTCTGGTGCAATTCCTCTCCCCAGCATTTCATCCAAAACAACTTTAGCTTTCCTTGTCATTCCATGACAACACAAAACGTTCACAAGTGTATTATAGACAGTGATGTCAGCATGAAGACCAGCATCCATCATCCATTCATGAATTTCCAAAATCACATCCAATCTCCTGCTTCCAGAACATGCATGCAGTACCCTTCGATGGGTCAGAGATGTTGGAGTGAATCCAGCAGAAGCCATCTCATTTAGCAAATATTTTGCCTTCTCCACAACCCCAGCCTGAAGAAGACCCACAACAAGTGTAGTATATGTGATGAGATTAGGCTTTATAGAACTCCTCTTCATTTCATCCAGTAGCTTTAGAGCTTTAGAGGTCTTTCCTTCCCGGCACAGTGCAGCAATCAGAGTGTTATATGATGCTTGGTCAGGTTCTACGCCCATATTTCTCATCTCTTTCAAAAAAGATTTTGCTTCGTTAAACTTGCCAAGCATGCAAAGGCAATTGATAAACACATTATAGGCAACAGCATCAGGTGACAGGTTTCTCTCCATCAACTCCTGACCAACCTTGAAAGCAGCTGGAATGTTTCCTGTTTTAAAAAGCCCGTCGATTAAGGTGGTATAGTTTACATGATCTAGCAACAGACCACGTTCACCCATATCTTCAAACAATGCTTCTGCATCCTCTATATTCCCATTCTTCCTCAGACCATTTACCAACGAGTCAACAACAAAGTTATTAGCCTCAACACCCTCATGCAACATATCCCGGTACACATCAAGAGCTGCTTCTTGCCCTTGGAACTTAAAGAAGCCATCAATAAGTGTTCCATAAGTCACAACATTAGGAGCAATCCCACTGTCTTTCATCTTCCTCATATAATCAGCTGCTTTATTGAGGCATCCTCTTTTAACAAGACCATTGAGAATTGATGAGAATGTAACAACATTTGGGCTAACAGATTTCTCCTCCATTTGCAACAGCACCTGCTCTGCCCCATCAATATTGCCTGTTCTGCACTGTGCGTCGATCAGTACAGTGTAAGTAACACAATTGGGGGTGAGATTATCCAATAGAGCATGCTGGAGCATGTCCTTCACTTCCTCAACCTCCCCTTCCTTACCTAAACAGTCCATCAGAGCTGTATACATGACCAGATCAATGACCACACCCCTTGAAATCATCTGTCCCAAGAGACCAAAAGCTTCCTTAACCCTCCGTGCTTTCACTAATGAATCGATAAGTGTACAATATGTGACATGGTTCAGTGCAGCTCCAATGTTGTCCATCTCCCTGAAAAGTGCATATGCTTCTGAGAACCGGCCATCCCTGCAGAGGCCATCGACAAGAGCACTAAGTGTGACCACATCCGGCAGCACACCCAATCTCACCATTTCCTCATACAGATTGAATGCCTCTTCAATACCCTTGCGCTTACAATACTCCCCAATGAACGCAGTGTATGTCACCACATTCGGCTCCACACCGTCTGCCTTCATTGCCTCCACCACATCCCATGCGGCACCAGCATCACCGGAGTTGCAAAACCCGGCTACTAAGCTATTATACCCCACGACATCTAGCACCAGCCCTTGTTTCCTCATCCTCTCCGCCACAGCTAATGCTGCGGCCATGTCCTGGACTTTACAGTACCCATCAATGAGGGCATTCGATCCGACCACATCTAAGCTGCTGATTCCTCGGCCTCCGACCAGCATCTCGGCCAATCTCCCGGCTTCATCCACCAGACCGCTCCTACACAACCCCACAAGCACCGTGTCGACGGTGACCACATCGAAGGGCACGCCGCGCTTGCACATCTCGGCGAGCACGGCCGGAGCGAGCTTGCCGTGGCCCTGCTCGGATAGGCCAGCGAGAAATATGTTGTAGCTAACGGTATCAACCGCAACCTGAGAGTGGGGTGTGGAGGAGGAACGCAGGAGGCTCAGCGCGGGGCCGAGCAAGCGGAGGTTGCAGTAGGAGAGGATGATCGAGTTGAGGGTGTGGGGGTCACCTGGAAGGGGGCGGAAACGTACGGCGGCGGCGGCGAGGCCGGAGGAGGCAAGGGCGGGGATAAGGCGGCGGAGGAGGTGAGAGGGAGGGGAGGCGGGGAATGAGGAGACGATTTGGGAGGCGGCGGAGAGGCGGCCGGCCCGGAGGAGGGTGAGCGCGAGGGAGCAGAGGAAGGAGGCGTGGAGGGTGGGCGTTAGGGCTTTAGAAGGGGCCGCCATGGGAGGGGGGAGAGCCGCGGGCCAGCGCCCCGGCGGTGACGGACGAGTGCGGGAAATGGCCGAATGGGTGGAAGAGAAGGAGCGTGCTGGAGGAAGAAGAAGAGGCCGCCGGCGAGGAAAAGCCCGTTGGGCCTGTTTTCGTAACGTGTAAGGCTACGAACTTCCAACCCAAAACTCATCTAGATGATGTCTTCTATTTTTCCACCCAGTACACTTCATAATTATTAAATTAAAAAGGAAAAAGTTTACTCCACCCCTAACCTACGAAGGAACACATCACCCCTCAACCTATGAAAAAATATTTTTTAGCCCCTGAACTTTCTAAAACAGGACAAATCACCCTCTAAAGCAGTTTTGAAAAATCATAGTAAATCACAGAAAAATCAAAAAATGAAAAATCAAATTGTGTTGGACTTCTCTTTAGTACATATTTTTTGTTGTAACTTTAGATCTATGATTTTCTCCATAACTGTAAAAAATTTTACCAAACATACCATATTACATGTTCATTTAGTAGATGTACTCATTTAGAATCCAACACAATTGGATTTTTCCTTTTTATGATTTTTCTATGATTTACTATGATTTTTCAAAACTATTTCAGGAGGTGATTTGTCTTGTTTTAGAAAGTTCAGGGGTAAAAAATACTATTTTCATAGGTTGGGGTGATGTGCTCCAACCCTCATAGGTTGAGGTGAAGTAGACTTTTTCCCATTAAAAATGTTGAAACACTTTTAAAAAATGTTCCAACATTTTTTCTTCAACATTTCTAGTATTTTTTCGTCAACATTTTATAAAATGTTCCCACTTTTTTGGGACCAACATTTTTACAATCAACATTTTCTCTCAACATTTCTAGTAATTTTCGTGAACATTTTACAAAATATTGCAACATTTTTTGGATCAACATTTTTTAATCAACATATTTTTTCTTCTTTCCAACATTTTTGAGAAATGTTGATTTCGTCAACTATTTTTGTCAACATTTTGCAAAATATTGCAACATTTTTCGGAAATGTTGGATTTTTTTTAGTTTCTTCCACCGGAAGTCGGCGACGAGCGCCGTGCGGGCCGCGCGCGGGGCCGCCGGCGACGGAGAGGGCCGCCACGGCCGGCTGCGCCGAGCTCGACGCGCGCGGCCATGGCGGGCGCGACGGAGCTCGTGCCGCGCGCCATGGATGGCGGCACGAGGCTCGGGCGCGGGAGGCCGCGACAGAGGACAGCGAGCACTCTAAGAAGCCGGCCCTGGCGGGTGTAGCACGCTGGGGAGGCCAGCCATGGTGGTGGCGGCAGGGTCGGGCGGTAGGAGATGATGTGCTAGGGTTCACGTTGTTGGACTAGGTGGGCTGATATTGGACTTCTATTGGATTATATAGTTGGTTTGCTTACTACCTTCCAGAAGATATATAGGATTTCCGGTTCAAAGCTGATCGCTGTGAGTCATCTTATGGTCCCAGTTTCCAACATGCTTACAACAAACTCAACACGAGAGCAATTGAGCAAACGAAATCTGATAAGAATCCGGCAAGCATGTACTAGTACTTTCCTCTCAAAACAAAAACAAAGCACGCCATGTTACCCAGCAAACAACAAACCACTACATGCCTCGAATAATCTTTAGAAGTCTTTGGGATTTACTAATTCAGAAGATTAAGACATGGGTAAAGTCAAAATGCCAGGAGCTGCGTGTCCAGATACCACGATATGACACTCAACAAATGTCTGATGAGCTCTCTAGCATTAACAAAACAGTATCGCCCTATTTGGATCTGGATCATGAGATCTCCTTGACTAAACGAAGGGCATCAGTTTCCTTCGTACTTCGGGTCTGCCATCACGAAGTGGTACGCGATAACCAAGACAAAGATGAAGATGCCCAGGAAATTGGCAAAGAAACCCAGGTCTTGGTCGTCAAACATCTGCAATAAAGATCACATACAAAGTTTGGTTACTTTCTGGGGGACAAGTAATTGTCACTTGTCAAAAGCATATTGCATTGTAACATGATCAACACGAGATAGAAAAGAGGTTATAAACCAGCTGCGCATGATTCCAAAAAGGAGTGAAATACTGGCTACTTGTTTTTTTCATAAAAGAAAGTTGTCAAAATAAAACACATCAAGTAGAAGTGGTCAGCTCCTAACATCCCCTGACCCCAACAACTTGAAACCAGTGGCGGAGCCAGAATCAAAATTTGCCTATGGAGAAGATACTACTATACTAATTATAGATATAAGACCATATGATAAGTTGTGTCGGTCCGTATTAATTTTCTATTAGGCCAACGTGCTTTGATGGACCCAGTTATGGTGACATAATCGCTAAATCAAAAGACAAAGTCAGTCCTATATATACACAGACTGATATACACAATCGCTCACTCTAATTAATTCTCCCAACTTTATCCTTAATTTGTGAGGCTAAACTAGTTTATGTGAACTCTGATATCAGTTAGTGTATATCAGATGGTCCTTTATCGGTACATTTTTATCACTGAATCAGTTTGTGAACTTTGCCTTTGAACAATTATGTATATATGAGCTCGGTTCAACTGCTTAGGTGTGTTGTCAAAAAAACAGCTTAGGTGTGGCGGCAGCCAGACCTTGCCAGATAGGTGGCTCCGCCACTGCTTGAAACATATGGCTCTGAGCTGTGAGGCTCAAGCATATTTAATTACATCTAAAAAGATGAGGAATTGGAGCACATTGACTTAGCATTACAGTAACAGGGAGCTTAACTGCAGTCATTTGTAACAATATGCATTTCTTGAGAAATGCAATTCGTATTGATTATATGAATCATTCTATCCTTCTAATGTTGTACAATGATTAATAAAAAAGATGACCATGGTATATACAATGGGAGCACAATACCACTTAACTAGCATATTACTCAGCATGGTTCTAATCAACATATACTACCACACCATACTATTGATAACGATATCAGGAGCATGAAATAAATTAGTAATATCCAGAGGAAATACGGAAGACTTTCAGCAGCACTACCACAGGACCCAGGAGGTCAATGGAACATGTATTTTTCACAATTACATGCTGCAGTGCACTATTCATAAGCATCCTATAATTACTTGGATGTAACCGACCATTGGATTCAACACAAATCAATATGTATGGGACTTGTGCAATCTTTTGTTAATGTAAACTGGATAATCGCGTTTTTTTTACCTCCACAACCTACTCTACAGAATAAGCAACAGTCACGACCAAGCCGAAACTTAACCTCCGCATGGGCACTTGTACAGCATGCCACCCAAAATCACACTAATCAAAAGCATACATCTACGAATAAATCTAACGATTTTGTCTAAATGAACTCCCACCTATTGCTTTCACTGCGACAAGAACAGATTCCCGAATGAGATCGCACCAGATCTCACGATTCCTCTGCAGATACAAAAGTACTCGGACGCGAGATCTCACGAACGCAGAGCGCTCTCCCTCGCGATTCCACGAACCCAAAGCACCGATCCAACGAACCCTTCGATTCGAGCAATTCTACCGAATCACGCGCGGAAAATCACTCCAGGTGGAAATCAAAATACTTGGTTCCCCGCACGAACATAGCAGATCAATCCTAACCCCAAAGCCCCTAGGCCATCTGGGAGGGAGAAGAGAGGGAGAAAGCGAGGCGAACCTTGGCAGCCGCGCAGATCTCTTGGGCCGCTCGCCGCGCCTCTCCTACCCCTCGCCTGCTGGCTGTGTCGCAGCCGCCTCTTGCCCGAGAGCGTGGTGTGGCGAGACGAGAAGACCAGCGAAGAAGACTCGTGGGGACTCGAGCGAAGAAGAAAGGAATGAGAACGGAAATGCAAAGCCCATTGGGCTCGTATGCCTACCAGAAGGTGGATGGACTTTCCAGCCCATCAAAGCTTACCTAAACTTGCTGTTTATTATTTCCTAACCAGCCCATCTCATAATTATTAATTACAAAATGTTGTAACATTTTTTTAAAAAAATGTTCCAACATTTTTCAAAGAGTTGAACCAACATTTTTATAAAAAGTTGAGCCAACATTTTTTGCAAACAGGTTCACCAACATTTTTCAAGGATGGGAAACCCCAGTAGACAAATGAGTGTACAGTAGAAATAGTGAGATGAAAGATCGTTTATCTGCACAATTTGATCTTTCAAGGTCTATGTACAACATCGGAAATCTCAATCAGTGGTGGGTAGAACCTGAGGCATCATTAAGAACTGTGCAACTGGAAAACTGGGAACATTACATGCTGAATTTTTGGATTTTTCAACAACAGATCCCAAGGATTTCCAGCCTGTTCGCTTGGCTTATCAGCCACCAGCCAGCAGTACTTTTCTCTCACAACAAATCAGCCACCAGCAACCAGCCAGCAGTACTTTTCTCTCAGAACAAACCAGCACCAGCCATCAGCCACCAGCCAAACGAACAGGCTGTTCAACCACTGCAGCGCAAATGATAAGTGATGGTTTCAACGGACAAAATCAGCTTCTACGATCCTGATCTTTGAAAATGTGCCGGTCTCAGAAAAGTAGGTACTTTGAGTTCCACCTCCAAGTGGGTCCCTTGGGCCTGTGGATTCGACAACTCTATTCCCTATGCAAGGAAAAATAACAACTAAAAAATGAGCTCCCAAATCAGTTAGTTTAAATGCATAAGATCCTAGTGTATGCCTAGCAATAAACATCAGTACAAGGTACAAAATTAGAGCATGACCTTGAAGAAGGGACCATCCAAGCTGTGAGGTCAAACAAGGAACTGAACATATGAGCTATCCAGCAGGTAAGATGGAACACAAAATTGTTTAATACTGCCCCCAAAACATATGCTAGTCAAACAAACCCACAACACAACTCAAGAAACAAGATTCTACCTGAACTGGTGTAAATGCCAAACTAGATGTCAATCCTGAAGTTGCAACCCTGCTACCATAGCTCTTCTCCTTGAATCTGATTCAGAAGGCAATGTACAATCAAAATGAGGTTGCACCACAGGATATTTGTGAAAGAATCAAAGAATTTCATATACAAGAAGATATTCTGCGGTAAAGTAGCACATGTATACACAAATTATGTATTAATAGAATAAGGCTTGTCCTAACAAAATAAGATACACCTTGTCAGTTCAAGCAGTAGTAGTCCCTACTAGGCTACAGGAATGGTGCCTGTCACACAGGATGCATGCAGTGTCCAACTTGCCTAGGATTTGCGTAAAGAACCACTTGAAAATGAGGATGGGATGTGGCAATGCATTGGAGAATCAAGAAAGCTTTGTGGATCAGAAAGAAAACTATACCAAGTGGAAAGCTACAAAACTATACTTCTCATTGTGTGCCTATACCATTTTTTAGGAAAATACAGTAGGAAGGCCCCTCACACGCCTTCACATCTTACCATGCAGGATACCTAAAATCCAGTGTTTTTGTAAATTTTCTCCGTATGGACTTTAACAGAAAATTAGAAAGAACATTGGCATTAGATACCATTTCATGTAGGTGTTCCAGAGTAGTGACATGTTTATTTATATGATACAATACTATAAAGTTAAGAAAATAACAAATGGATGCAAAATATCATAATGGATAAAGAACAAAGGTAACATACTTTTTCGCCACTTTAGCAGCGAGTTTGCTTTTTCCAGCTGAGACACGCAGCTTACCACTTCCTGCCTGTCCGAGCATGCCATAACCTTCCCCCAAGCCATCACCTAATATAACAGCAAAATGTGATTGCGTCAAACAGGCAGTTGTGCTCCAGCATAATTAATGCTGAGATATACATACAATTACATAAAATACCATAGTAAATTCTAACTGACCTAATGAGCTCTCCTCAGTAATCCCAAATTGCATCCAGTTGGCAAGCTTCATCATATCAGTCTGCGCATATCTGTCCAGTCAAGTTTCACGTATGAGAAAGAAGCGGTTCATAAAATTAAAAGGTAAGCGCGCTACTTCCATATGGAACTTAGAAGAGTTTACCTTTCTTTCATTTTTCGAAGCCGACGACCCCCGCTCTTCTTTTTAGGCTCAGAGTCAGGAACAGGAAGTGGCTTTGGAAGTTTTGCAGGAGCCGGTTCTTGCGACTTCTCGATCTTCTTATGGATTTCTTCTAACAAGTTCCGCCCAGCTTTTCCAGTTGGATCACCTCTAATTGAATCAATCCTTGCCGCTAGAGTTGACTTCGCAGCAATAAGCCTGCACGCCTTAGTCCTCAGAGCTGGAGGTGTGGTCTGAAATACTTCAGTTTGTTCAAGATAGCCAACACGAAACTGAGATGTGGCAGTAGAAAATCCAGCAAGATTTTTCCTCTTTGCACCAAGTAACTGAACATTACAAGCAGGCATTTTTGCAAGCGCTCCCAGACCACCAGCAGCACCCATCAGTTTCAAGGCAACAGCACTACCAACAATAGCAGAAAGGTTTGGTGCAATGTAACCCATTCTGCTCTCTACAAAATCAAGCACTTTCTTCTTTGCAGTGTCGAGGGTAAGGGCTCTGTCACATGCTTCAATGGTTTTTTTCCAAATTCTCCTCAGAAAGAGGCTTTCCACTTGTTGTTGATGCTGTCACTGAGACAACCATTATAATTGCAGAAGGTAAAAGCCCTTCCAGATCTACAAGTGTTTAAGTCCATCTCATTTCCAATCTTTTTGACAACACGGGCATAATCGATTGGATGGTGAACAAGGGACTCCAGTTCAGGAAACTTCAGCCTATACTTGTCACGTATGAAATTATGGATTATGATGATCTCATTCTCAATATCTACAGACAAAGCATTGCAATCAACAATTAGCTGGTACTCTGGATCCTCCTCCAGGACGGACCCTTGATTGGAGAGGTCAATGCCTTTCTGAAGTGCATCCTCAACTTTCTACAAATAAACAATGAAGATGTTTAATGTCACACAGTGGGATACTAAGATTTCTATTGCATACATACTCAGGCATTGTGAGATCATATTTTATTTTTTGTACAAAGCATTCCACCATTAATCAAAGCTATTTATTAACGCTACACGCATGAATGCTTGGACAAGATGCATGTTAAACAAGTATGGTGATACATTGTGCAACCAAATATACTGTCCATTTTCCATCCAATCATATTAATGCAGTATTTATGTTCGCATGCAATAAAAAGTCGCAAGCAAGGTATATATATAAAAGCGAAAGGCGTGCTTGAGAAATTGGCTTTGATTACACACTTGCATTATGTCATTATACCGTTGTCTCTTTTGCAACTTTGAGACACTATCTAGGTCATCATAATTAAGAGACTCAAGGTCAGGCATATCATCATCACCATCCTCCTCCATATGAGCTGCCTCAGCATTGTCTTCTTCCTGAAATTGTTTTTTACAATAGGTCAGCAAAACCTCCAAAACACAATTGAAAATTCAGTTACATGAAATACTATAAACCAATTGATTTTTTAAAAAAGAAATCAACTCACAGGATAGCCTTCATTGTCTGACAGTTCATCAAGATCTGCTAGGAAAGAATCGGCAAGGCTCGCCTGCGAAGTGGCACCGTATGAGATAAATAAAATGAATTGACAATAAAATAGAACTTTGGAATTAAAAAAGCCTGAATATTGCAGACAATAGTCAACAGGGGATAAAATGAACTCACCATGATCCAGGAGTAAGTATTTCCAGAAGCAGCAAGAGCTCACGTAGCCTTTCACCCTTCTTTGTTGATTGAATCGGAGCCGCTCAGCCTAATTTCTAATAGCAGGTTAAAAAGAGTCAGGCAGTCAGGTATTGTAATGAGGTACAATGCTACTAAAGTAAAGAGTAATGTATTATAAACGTGGTCCAAGGCTAGAACGAACAAGAATTTGCAGGTGAATTCTAATATATAGCAATTTAATGCAAACTTCAAACTAAAGCAAAAAATCAAAACCCTCTGCTTCTGCTTTGTACCGAAGTATCAAATCAGTGCAAGAAGCTAGCCCTGATTATGCCAAACCTTAACTGAGGACATCCAGAAACAGATCAAACGCCACAAAACTTCAAAAAATAAACAGCACAGACACCTTGGGAACCAAATCCTATCGTGTCTACTGAGACTGAACTTGCCTGTTGAAAAGAACCTAACCAAATCGCGGATGAATTGTAATAGCGTAGCACGCAGGAAACAACTGTAGACACGATGGTAGAGAAATTTCAGAATTTGCTTGTCACAGATCCCTACCGCTGAATCCTTCCTTTTGTTCCCTCCAGAACATACTGTGCTCCTCTCTCCTATCTTTCCTATCCACTCGCTAGGGTTCATTACTTTGCCGTAGGAGGCGACAGATGGTTTGGCCGTTCACCTAAGCAGGTGTTTGATTAAGCTTCTCCTGCCAGCGATTCGTGAGGCAGCTTGATGGCATGAGAATCCGCTGCCTTAAGAATCGCTGTCAAGAGAAGCAAGGCGTTTGGCGTTCTCAATTTTTATCACAAGGAGAAGCAAAGACTGGATCCACACCTGCCGGCGGAAATGCGGAGAGAGGAAGCCTGAGTGGAGGAAAAAGGGGAGGTGTGCCGCGTGGGTACTGGCATCGGCTTAAGGGGGCGCTGGTCGATGCAGATCGTGCGAGGTGAGGAGGGCCGGGCGTGCAAGCCGCCAGACCAGGCAAGCAGGGAGAGCAGCGGGGTGTGGAGCGGCCTATGGCAGGTCCCGGAGTGGAGAGCTGCGGGCCAGAGTCGGGGCCGCAAGGAAGGTCCAAGCGGTGGCCGGAGATGGGGAGAGGCGGGCAGGCATGCTCAGGCGGAGGGGCGTTATAAACCAGCTGCGCATGATTCCAAAAAAGGAGTGAAATACTGGCTACTCATTTTCTCATAAAAGAAAGTTGTCAAGACAAAAAAACAGTTTGATCAAAATAAAAACATCAGGTAGAAGTGATCAGCTCCTGCTTAACCATCCCTGATCCCAATAACTCCAAACATATGGCTCTGAGCTGTGAGGCTCGAACATATTTAATTACATCTAAATAGATGAGGATTGGGGCACATCAAGTTAACATTACAGTAACAGGGAGCTTAACTGCAGTAATTTGTAAAGATATGCATTGCTTGAGGAATGCAATCCGTATTGAATATATGAATTGGTTCATCCATGTAAGGAGATTACAAAGGTGTCCTTAGCTTCTATTAGTTCAGCAACGGGATTGCATGGCAAGGCAGAAAGATAAATAGATTTTATTCTTCTAATGGTGTAGATGTGATCATGTGAATAGCATAATGCAACCCAAATAGCATGTTACTCATGATGGTGCAAAGCAACATACGCTACCACACCGTGCTATGGATTATGGTATAATCAGGAGTATGAAGTAAATGAGTAATATCCAGAAGAAATAAGCAACACTTCCAGGAGGTCAGTGTTCACAATCAACAGAACATGTATTTTCACAAACACATGCTGCAGTACAACCTACAATACTAAAATTACTACTAAAATTACTGGATGTAACGCGGCAATTGGATTCGACACGAATCGATATGTAGGGGACTTGCACAATCTTTTGTTAATGTAAACTGGATAATCACGTAATTTTCTTAATCTCCGCAACCTACTCGAGCAAATGTACCGAATCACGCGCGGAAAATCACTCCAGGTTGAAAACACAAGTACTTGGGAGGGTTACCCGCGCGAACAGAACAGATCAGTCCTAAGCCCAAAGCGCCTAGGTCATCTGGATAGAGAAGATAGGGAGACAGTGAAGCGAACCTTTCCAGCCGCGCAGATCTCTTGGCGCTCGCCGCTCCTACCCCTCGCCTGCTGAATCGGAGCCGCTCCGCCCCTCCTTGCCGAGAGCGTGGTGTGGCGCCGTGGCGGCGAGACGAGAAGAAAAGGGAATAAGGAAAACGAGGAGGAAGGCCCACTGGGCTGCATCTAATTAGCTGGGCCGAAATGCAGTCCATGCTCGGTTCGCGCGACTGCGCCGAGGCGCCCGCCGGCCGACCGGTGACCGACCGGGTCCACCCCTCCGCGCGGGCCACCGGGGGAAGGAACCGGCTCCTGTTGGCTCGACTCGGCTCGGCTCGCCACCGCCCTCCCTCCCTCCCCGCGAACACGGCGCGACCTCGATCCAGATCCAGCCAACTGCACGCGCCGGCGTAGTCTCCCCCCTTCCCCTGGACGCCACTGCCGTGGAGTGGGGTGATCATCCGCCTGGAATCGGGTCGATCGCTTCGTTCCTTGGTAAGGAAGCCCTAACTTGCTTGGACCGATCGCTCGTTCTGTTCCTGCGGGATTTTTTCTTTGCTCTGAACCCTCGAATCCGAAATTTTCATCTCTGGGATGGGGTGCGCTGAGCCATTCACCCACTTTGCTTTCGATTCTTCTGCGAGTATCGGAGGGGAATGTGTTTGGTTATTCTGAGCGGGGCATGGTCGATGAACCTCTGCTCATGATCAATTGCTGAGAATTGGTTTAGGAGAAGGTGTTTGTGGATCGATGGTTGGGAAATACGTGACTTGATATTTGATTTTGCAGGTGCTGGGCAGCTGATTGAGGAGGACAGTACCATACAGCGATGTTCTCCTTGTTCTATGGCCTGTGGAATCATGTCTTCAGCAAGACGGAGTTCCATGTGCTTATCCTCGGAGTTCATAAGGCTGGGAAGACGGTAATTCTTCTGAATATTGTATCCTAACTTGGATTTTGGATTACCTGCGGTTCCTGAGTGCTGGAACCATTATTTTGAGTTCATTTTGTATTTATCTAAACGAAGTCAATGACAAGCTTGATTGTGGTTAAAACATGACTGTGCAGACCTTTCTAGAAAAGCTGAAGTCGATCTACCTGAAGGGAGAAGGTCTTCCACATGATCGGATTGTTCCAACAGTTGGTCTTAATATTGGCCGTATTGAAGATGCGAATGTAAAGCTTGTTTTCTGGGACCTGGGAGGTCAGGTATGGTCGCCGTGTTCGTTTGGCTTATCAGCCACCAGCCAGCAGTACTTTTCTCTCAGAACAAACCAGCCACCAACAACCAGCCAGCAGTAGTTTTCTCTCAGAACAAATCAGCACCAGCCATAAGCCAACAGCCAAACGAGCAGGCTCGGTTTCTCCTTCAGAGTTATAGACTCGTCATTGACAATCTTGTTGTTGAAACTTCTCCATTCAGCATTATTTGCGGTTGATTGCTTTAGGGTTCATACATTAGGTTAATTCGAGTTAGCATTATAACTTCTGGTGACAGAATTTGTTACAATTCTCAGATAAAGATGCTTGGATCATGTACCTAGCAACTGAAGTCTAGTTTTTACCACATGAGGTTTTCCAGTGGGGCTGGCACAGTTCTAGAATATTGAAGTATGTGCTTGCACTCAAGGCATGTAGTGATCAGTTTTTATGTCGCTTCACATTAAAACAACCACCACCACAACAAGAGCTTATAGTGATCATGACTTCATGCTGTTCCATGTAGATCAGTTCCTCTTATCTTAATTTAGTGTATTAAAAAATGGCACCTCAATGCTGTAGAGATAATCATCTGCATCTGTTGCTTGTTGCCAATTGGTTGTGCAAAATCTTCCTCATTAAGAGCATAGACATTGATCTCGACCAAGACCTCGCCATTGTCCTGTTTCTGATTAGCCAAAAGATATATTGTCAATGTGTGTGTATACCTAACCTTCAACCTCTAACAAAAAACTGAAATCGAGTCCATGCGATAATTTCACAAGCATGAGTTTGATATGCTCCTTTAGTTTGCGTAATTTCAAATTCTTACACAAATACATATTTTGACAGCCTGGCCTACGAACAATATGGGAGAAATATTACGAAGAGGCCCATGCTGTAATATATATTATCGACTCTGCTGCTGCTGCATCATTTGAGGATGCCAAATCTGCTCTTGGTAAGTTGCTTCCATTTGTTTAATCACAAAATAATTATGTACCTTTTCCGTTATGTGTACTGAATATTCTGGTACATAGTAATTTGAACTGGCAAATTAGGACAACAGCCTATTACTCTAGAGAACCGTAACCTGGAATTTTATTACAGAGAAAGTTCTCCGTCATGAAGATCTGCAAGGAGCGCCAATACTCATATTTGCAAACAAACAGGTTGGTTTACCTGCAGTTTTCTTGAATGTTTTGTATACTTCATGGCAATTACCTTTTAAACCTCCATGCTTTCACCTATAGTTGATAACTGCATTTCCTTTGGTGAAAATGAGCAGCTCTAGGAAACTAGTTATCATCCACTTGCCCCGAACAATAGTTGTAAGATCAAACCATAGTTTGATAGAAAAATAATATTTTTGTAACTGGATCTCAATACAGATATATATAGCCTGGCCAATCAGTAGATCAGAAACTGTGCAGATAGACTATAACAAAAGATATATTAATCCTTACCTTTTCTGACTCCTGGTTAGTAGACGTATGGTTTCAACATGAGAGTCCTACTCATGGAATCCAGCCCAGTTCTTTTTGGGATCTATATAAATTCGGGTGGCAAATGCTATGTTCACCTCATGAATCTTATAGATGTTTATGTGGATCTGTCAACAGGATTCACCAGCAGCTGTCTCAGAGGAAGAATTGGCTAGACATCTACATCTTAAAGAGTTAGATGAGAGGCCATACATGTTTCAGGCTGGATCTGCTTTTGATGGGTGAGCAAAGCATTTCCATGTCGTTTTCCAACTTATTTATCACTAAGTCATCTTTTTATAAGATGGGCGAACATATTAAACCCAGCATCAAACATGTTTTTAAGCTTATTCTTCCATTGCAGGATGGGGATCAAACATGGTGTTGACTGGCTGGTAGAAGAAATGGAGAGGAGTAAACGCACCGAGTTGCTGAGGGTGCGTACAGAAGCAGCTGGGAAGATTTAACACAGCTCAGGCTATCACACAGGATTTTCTAGAGTTCAAAGCATTTGAGGAGGATGGATCCTATGAATTCCATGAATATAGGTGCTTGCCCCCTTCTCAATTGTCAACTGAGCCAAATCCTATCAAGTCAGGCCCCCCGAGTTGCCCCCCAGATAAGATTTTTTGGTTGTGCTGCTCTTGCAGTTTTGGAGTTGTAGGATGTCCATTGTAGTAATGGCATAGGTGACCGTTCCTTGGGTTTCTTGATCTGCATATAGCACATAAAAATGTGTATCTTAAACTTGTAGGGATTCATGTTCATATGATTGTTGGTTTGGATATACTGAAAGTGACAGCATGGAGCGTAAAGATCTGTACATTCGTGAATTCCTGATGCATCGTGACTTCCTTGTAACTGTCATTTCATTGTACATTTTCATATGAATTATAACATTTCCTACAAAATGGTACTTTTATAAAAGGAAAAATATGTAGTGCAAACCACCTACTAGGTGTGATCTTTTGAACTCCCACCGTTGGCCGTCAGAACTTTGATCCACGGTGAAATTTTCCCTCGTCTGGTACGCCTTTAGTTGCGGGTTCGAGTTGCAATTGATGCACACTTCAGATTAAGTACTGACTTTTCAAGATTCCACCTAGGTGATTTGCAGTTTTGCACTACATATTCACCCTTCTATAAATTCCTTGAAAGTTTGTAAATACCAAGTAACTGATTTTCAAATCCTCTAATGTTTGTTTAAAGATGTTTGAAATGATAATGTTGTGGAGATGAAATACTCAGAAGTTTCTCGATACTATGTAACTGTATCTTTGGAGGTCTTTACCATGAAGGGTTACAGAAGCAGGTTGAAAATTCATGAAGAAAAGCTGCAAGGCTGTTTTGCACTCGACGCAATACTGTGAACCGCAGAACCTCTCACAAATTTCTAAGATGATGGGTCCTAAAAGTTCCATTAAGGCATGAACAAGAACTTCATTCATTGTGTAGCATCAAAACTAATCACGAATCTTCTGCACATTGTACGAGGGAAAAATGTGACCCTACAATGTAATTGGACTATAGGAGCAGAGTGATATTGTTCCACTATAAAGTTACAGATACATGCCACCCTGTCCAAGATAAACCTCAAATAATACACCAAAAAAATGGACCAGAAACAAGTGTACAAACACGAGTTCCTTATAGACGAGCTACGTAGGAGTTAGCTTGAGTTACATATCGCACCCATCTGTATGGATTGTATGTCTTTGATTTCTTCGCTATCTGAAGATACCTGACCTGCAGGAGAGGAAAAAATACAGTTCATAGTTGTTGAACAGAAATAATCCACAAAGCATTATGCATGTTAATATTTTTTAGCAGTGCAGGCCTTGGAGAACCATGTAGAGTACATAAGAGCTAAAAGTGTACAGCACCCTGTAGAATAAAAAAGGCACACAGCTAACTGAAAAAATGCACTCAAAATAATCAATCGTAAACCAATCGGTAGGCCAGTAATTTTGCGAGTGGATAACCCAGCACACTGCCACGCCCTATAGAGTGCCAATAAATACATTCTGCAAAGGACCATACACAGCAAATGGCCTTACCTGCAACTTTGACGCATTGTACATAGGTATAGTGAAATTCATGTTCACTGGACCAGCTTCCTTTGTGATATTTCCTGCATTCCACAAAGGAGAATGTCACAAGTTGCCTAACAGGAAAGTTAAATGATGTTGCCAGGTTAGGGCATAAGCATGAGATGCTTTAAATAAACATAACATGTACCATGTGATTCCTGGGAAAATGTCAGCTTTGCACGAAGGGTGTGCTCAGAACCCCCAACAATCTGTAGTGCCAAAAGTTAAAATAATTTATTAAGTTAACATTGCCAGTGCACAAATATGCAGGATGTACATACGCCAATCCTTGTTGGCACTTGCCTTCTTTAGGTTCCACTCAAGTCTCCTGGATCCTTCCTTAAAATCTGTTGTTTGCCCAACTGCTCCAGCTTCCAACTCAAAACTTGCTCTGCAATGTAATCCATGATGTTAACTCTAGCTAACAATAAAAGCAGCTAAACTTAGAACCAGACAAAGCTACAATTGACCTCATTGTGTACGAGGGCACTGGCATTTGTACTGCGATTGTGTTAGCTGTGACATTTGCAGAGAAGTCTGCTCTTATCTTCAGTAGAACTTCAGCCTGTGCAAATAATAGAATAATTGGATTGACCAAATTAAAATCATGATAGCATCGATGATTAATAGCATGACAAGTCCATACCCTCGACGGTCCGGCTTCTTCAATTAATGCTGTTACACGGAATGGGGGCTTAAATTCTTGGGTCATCCGGTAGTTCATTACAGCAAATTCTCCATCAGGTGGTATCTGTGCAATGGTAAATACAAATTATCTAACTTCACTGAAGTGATACATCGTAATTCATAAATATAGTGCTTGATGTTCTGCCCAAAAATAAAAGAGATAACAAGAAATAAAAGCCTTATTAAAGTACTTACTAAAGTCAAAGTTCTGTCAATGTCAAAGCTGTCCAGATGTACTGACTCATGGAAGTTACAATCATCGAGAACGACTGCTCCTCCTCCAGAAGAACTTCTGTAATCTGGCATTAAATATTTGTAATATTGCCTGTGATCAATTCAGCAATAGCCATAACAGCTAAACAAAGAGAATGAACAGTATGCTAATAAACTCAGTGCAGTTGAAATGGTGAATACTTAAGCAGCACTCGTAAAAAGAAAGGTTCAGAATGTACATAACTTATTTATGGTCATAGTGACAAGTAGTAACCACTTAATCCAATTTCAATGTTACAGAAACAGAGGATCAGGGACAATTTGCTATTAAAAAAAGAAACAATGCACAAGGGAAATAAACTTCTTATGTCATATGCATACTATATTCAATCAGAGTTGACTTTAAGGTAGATGTCAAAGGAAAGCTAAAGGTCATACCATATGACGAAGATCCTGTTCTTCCAATGCTCAAATCCTCATTGAGAGCAAGACGAATTTCTGGATTTCCAGTGAGGTAACTTTTCATTTGAATTGTTCCATCAATCTCAGATGTAAGTATATAACCCTGTTTAATGAAAATGAGATATAAATCATGAAAACAATAATATGAGATATCACAGCGACAGAAAATAAATTAGATGACAAAATAGACTGCCTGACAGAAACTAATTAAAACAACAGATCTGCATAAAATTAAAATTAAGTGCAAGAAAATCACAGGATACAAGAATGAGAGTGATTTTGTCATCACTTGTTAAAAACTTACAATAAGAACATATCCCATGGAATCCCAATTCCATAGTAATAAAAACCTTAAAAAGTACACATGATATGTCTATTTGTCTCCGGTTTCAAAAAGTAAACACGGAAGTCAATTTAACAGTAATGGAATAAGAAATGAAAAGGTAGGCTTTGGCAGTAAAAGCAACGCAAAATAAAACTAGGTGATGGTATGCAAAATTAAAAGTAAAGTTGCAACAGGCATCATCAGCACCTGACATTAAGAGCAACAAATTTAGGACATATTTCCATAGAATGGAATTTCCAGAATGAGAACAAAATTGTTCAGCATCTTCAAATGTTGAAGAAAAAATAGTAATGAACAAAGCATGGCATAAACTGGTGCTTACACTAGAGCTGAATGTCACGCTTATTCTCTCAATTATGTCAACAAAAATTTCCTCCCTCTTCTTCCCCCCAGGCTCATTAGCAACAACAGATTTTGTAACAGCAGTACCAGGCATACGCTTTGTGCCTTGCTGCAAAAGATGAGCATATCAGTTTTGGAACTACATCATTGCCACAATAGCATGGGAAAAGCATATTTCTTGGTCAAGTAACCCAATCTATTGTTTTTGCGGTAATATGCCTAAGTGTTACCATGAACATAGCAGCAGGACCAAGAGGTGGTAGTCGTCCAGCATCAACCATGATTGGTTCATTGAATATGTATGACTTCAGAACCTCAGTAGAGGTTGTTTGTGGGTATCCAAAGTCCTAGTTGCACAGAAGATGACAGTAAGCATTACCGTAAACAGATGAATCATGCTGATCACTGCGGAACCACACAACTTTTTTGTTTAAATCACACTATATTTCAGTAGCAACCTAAAAACTAGGTCAGACAGGATGGCAGTTGATACTGGTATGAGATATGGTGTAAAGCACTTACAATGACTTCATCGAGCAATTCATACACCAAAATAAAATTCTTCCGCAGAGAATCTTCATTCAGAACACCAAGATAATCTTTTGTAACACGTGCAATCCTTTGCAGAAGTTCCAAGAGAAGGGATGGAGAAACATTGACCATTGTAGTGACTACAAAAAATAGTCCGGCGACCTTGACGTGAATATAGTTAACACCGTCAACATTCTGTCATCACAAAAAATAAAATGCCTAGTGTCAGATAAAGTTGTAAAGAAATGCACAAGTAAGCAGAATGCAGATGGATCCACTGTATCCTCATCCACACATGAACTGACTTCACTCTTCAATTTAATCTAGGATCAAATGTTCTAAAAATGCCAACATACTATTTTACATCAAGATTAATTTTCCATAAAAAGGGTTCACTGATATGGAGACAACTGCACATCACGCATGCATCATTGTCCACCGGACCACAAAGATACCTTAACGGGCACGGCTCCTGCTAATTTTAAACGGTTGCAGTGTAGATGGAATATTCACACAAGTATTAGTGTATTACACTCAGTTATTTCAGTTCATCTAAAACCTTTGTCCTAGGCACATATTCATCAACATGCATCCCCTCACACTAATAACCAAATGATCCATAATACACTGCCGATGGAAACAGAACAAGGAGATGGCAAGAAAACATGAAAAAACTGTGTGTAATGATCCCAGAAACAACTCAATCCCTGCAGTATAATCACCCTCATTTCAGAGGTAATGCTCCTCTATCCACATTTAGCCGCTCTCTTCAGTTTCTCAATGCACAGGTTCTCAGAGAACCTTAGTGCTAGTCCTGAACTCCTGATCAACCGACAATCTCACAAACACAGCTGCTAGTCCTGATCAACCGACAATCTCACAAACACAGCTAAAGAAACCTCGAGTACCCTTCCAAGTTCGGCAAAATTTGCAGTCTGAATAAGAGATCAAGAGTAAGGAACAGATGCGTACGAAGACTGGGGGCGCCTCCTCTGCCTCGTCATCATTCCAGAACTTCACCTTCCGGAAGAAGATCTCCGCGCTACCCTTGGGCACCTCGCCGCGATCTGCACCCACCCGTACAAAATTTCCAATCGAATCAGCACCGGATCACAACGTATTAGCGAACTCTACCCGCCCAGATCGGCCGGGGACGGGACGGGACGGGATCCAGATCTTACAGTCGCGGAAGACGATGTGGTCGCCGCGCTGCGACAGGACGAAGAACTGCGAGATCATCTCTCCCCGACGCCGCTCCCCGCTACGACGCTTCCCGTCGGGACCGCGCGCCCTGCTGCTGTAACGTGACGCGACGGCGACGCGAGGAACAGAGGGAGTAGAAGGAAGGAGAGCAAGGCGAGGCAAGAGACGACGAGGTGGGGGGCGGAAGCGGATGACGTGGGAGTGGCAGTCTGCAACGTGTTTGCCCAGGCGCCGACTACCGGGTCCCCCACCAGTTAGCGATCGCAGCCGTTAATTCTCACTCGCACGGCTTGGATATCTTCACGGGCTTCCGCAGGAGTTTTGAGGGGGACCGACTAACTAGCGACCGGTCGCCAGGACGGTTGCCAGCGACCGGTCCACTCCCACTTCCAAACATTCATTTAGTTTTTTCTAATAAGTTTTCGTTTCTGAAAAATCATAATTTATATACACAACTTTAATGCATAACTTTGAGATATAAAATTTTGTTAGAAAATTTTGAGTATAAGTTTGATATGCGCAAAGCTTATACGTACAACTTGTATGCACAACTGTTTGAAGTATAACTTGTGTGTATAATTTTTTCTCTAACGACAAGTTATGCACATAATTTTTCTGTAAATGATGAGTTGTGTACATAATTTTTTATCCAACTGCAAGTTATACACATAAATTATGTAGGGAAAAATTTTGTTGATTAAAAAAGAATAAAGAGAAAAAAGAAAGAAGCACGTGGGAGCAAGCGCTCCCGCGCGCGGTGCTCGGTCCGAGCGACCGATTGTTAATTTGGTTTTGCGGTTTTGATGGGTGTGAAACCGGATCGGATAAAAAGTGATAAAACGTAACAATAAGAAATTTTGATGGGTATGAAAACGGATAGAATACAAACCGATAATATGAATACAAATTTATTTTTCACAGATCAAATTTGGATACAAATAGTGTCATAATGTATCAATTATCGTTATTCATCCTATTTGGATTTTCGAAATCCAACTTTAAGTATCCGAATATGGATAAGTATATTGAATGTCTCCAATTGAGTGTATGACCTCCTTCGGTCAGACTAACCAACTGATAACATACGGACCATTTTCATCCCAAGCAAAGAGAACAGTGTAGGCTACCTATAAAAAAGGCAAAGCTAGAATATAAAATCACTATGAATATAGCGGCCACGGGAAAAATAATGCATTCAACCATACTCCTGTCACACCCTGAAATTTCCAATTTCAGGATGTGAATAGAAAGAATAATTAAATAACGATTTTCTCATAATTTTAAAATTTTTCCCAACATTTATTTTCTTTACAGGGAATATAGTATAGGAAAAATCCTTTGTTTGATTTTCTAAATTAAATAAAAATTGTGTGTTGCATTCATGCCGATGCATCTAGTGGTTCTTGAGTGCAAAAAGGTTTCGAAAATGCGTTTAGGAGCTGTCCAAACTCTCCCGAGAATTTTCCAGATTTTTCTGGAATTTATTCTCATTTTCTCCGAGAATTTTCTATTTAATAGAAGGCTCTAAAATCTTTTCATGAGCCCCAAATGCTTTATTTGGATCGTTCATGTCTTAATCTATCTCTAGGAATTTTCCTGGAATTTTTGTGATTTTCTGAGTATTTTTAGTGCTTTAAAATAATTTACAGAATTTTCTGGATTATTTTTCGCACTGGAAATAGCTTCTGAAAAAAAACCTATCCTAACGGGCCGAGCCCGGAGGCCCGATCCGGTCCGCCCGGCCTGCCCGCGCTGGCCCGGCCCGCCGGGCCCCGGCGGGGCCCATCCGGCCGGCGGCCATGGCCGCCGCCGCCGGCGGGCATGCCCCCGCACCGCCCCCATAAAAGGGCGAGGCCAAGCCGCCTCCCCGCGCCCTAGGCCCCCTGCCGCGCCGCCCGCGCCTCCTACGCCCGCCGGCCGCGCCGCCGCCCCCGCACAGGAGCTCGAGGCGCCGGTGCCGAAACCAAACCGCCACGGTTGACCGCAAAATCCGGCCGGCTCCGTCGTCCTCCGCCCGAGGTGGAGCCCCCCAGCGTGCTCGTCTCGATCCCCTCTATCCGTTTTGTGCCTCGGCCGAGCTTCTCGTCGCCCGGAGCACCAGCGCCGCCGATCACCATGGCCGCCGCCGCCCCCTTCCTGTGCGCCTGTGCGGTCTGGCCTGAGGAAGAAGATGAGGTGGCAGTTTTGCAAGAAGCCCCCTGCAAGATCTTGGAATCGATAGGTTCTTTCTTGTGTCTTGCATCTTTCCTCGAAAACCCCCTGGAAAGATTAGATTCCCTAGATCCAATCCATCCCGAAACTTTTGCAGATCTAACCCCCAGATTAGATCCATTCGCGAGCACTGTTTGATGTGTCTCGGGAATTTTCTTTGCTAACCCCTGAAATCTACGGTTAATCGCGATTAGGTCCTCCAATCTTGTTTTGCTCGTATCTTTCTCGTTTTAGCTCCGATTTATTCCGTTCAAGTTGCGTTAGGTCCATAATAATGTAAAGCACGCGTTAGTGGTGTGTTTTCACCATGTTTTGTTTCTGAAAATAAAATTAATATTAATTTTGATTAATATCTAGTATACATGTCTTTTACAGATAAAAGCAATATAGATCTATATATCGTTTTTCATAATCAAATTTAATTTGATTAATGATTACTTTACATGCTTTTATGAATAAAATCTAATTAGATCTTTTACTCCGTTTTCCATAAGTCAAATATTAATTTGCTTAATGATTAATTAACTTTTACAATTAAAAGTTGATTAGGCTTTTACTCCGGCTTTATAAATAAAAGTTAATCTTGATTAATACCAATTTAATACTGTTTTTTATAATAATATGATGAACTCGAATTACAAAGTTTCGTTTAGATTGTTCATATAGTTTAGTTTTTCTAAATTAAATGTTTAATCGGTTTAATCAATATATGAATCTTTATTAATAAAACTTGACTAGTTCTTTACACCGGTTTCATAAATAAAGTTTAATATTGCGTTAATGTCAACATAGGGTATTTTATTTCTGAAATATCCTTTATATTTGTTTTGTTAATTAAAATGAACCTAGCTCATAGCGTTGCTCCCTCATATATGTAAAACGTTCGTTAGACGTTCTTTTCTTAGCTCAATCTTAGTGTGACCTTTCCAGTTCATGCTCAATCTTTCATAACCATCTCTTTAAAGCTAACCAAGCCAAGTACACCTTGTGTTCTTTAGTGATCCATCTAATCAAGCCTCTCCTTCAGTGCGTTTTTTTAAAGCTTTCTTTTAATTGGTGCTTTGTTCTTAGTATGCTTGTTTGTTTACTTTGTGCATGTTTGTGCCCGATGATTGATGCGCTTAGAGTGAACGCCGTTCGAGAAGTTTGGAAGAGCTTGAAGTTGAAGATATTCTGAGCAACTACTCTCTGGTTAAAGGCAAGTGTGTCCTTGATTTTGTCCTAAGAATTATACTTAATCACTCATTGCAATGCTTGCATTAATTTTGATGGGTTCCTATTAAGGTTTATCCTAGTCTTTGATTGTCATTTCTTGTTAACCTGGGTTTACATTTATGTTTGGTAGCTATGCTTAGTTGCTATACCTGGGTTATGGTGGTTTTAATGAACATTAATGATGAATCATGTTATACCTTTATGCTATATCTTCGGATGTTAATACAAGACCATATGTTTAATCGGAACATGGAGAACCACCCAGGACAACAGTGCAACCACAAGGACTATATGGCTCTGGTCTTGGCCGATTAATTAGGGAAGTCTTTGTGTGGTTATTACTCGCATAGTAGGTTGGGGACGAAGGAATGCTTTTATGGCTACTTCTATTCCGGAGTGGTCTTGGAACGGAAGTACTCTATGGCTGACCGTCCGTAATAGAAGTGTGGTACGAAAGATAGCCTCTATGACATACTACTATGGACTAATACGCACGGGAGGACTCTTTGTAAAGGCCTCGTAGCGTCCCTATGCAATCACACCTCGGTAGTGTGGTATGATGCCTGCGCAGCATCGCATGGTTGGGTTTAAAGTTTTTCGGGACTTTTACGCGACTTGTTGGTAAAGATGTACAACCTCTGCAGAGTGTAAAACTAATCGATTAGCCGTGCTCACGGTCAAGAGCGGTCTGGACCCTCACATGATAATCAAACTTGAAGATGGACTTAAATCGTGTTCTCTGGTTATGTTTGCCATGTGCTCATGGTGTATTTCTTACCTTATGCTTAATGTGGGTTGGTATAAACTTGTACTTTATTAGTAATCAGGTGCTAATAAAACTTGACCAACTAAAATTGCTTAAATGCTTATAGCCCAGTCCACTATAAAGCCTTTGCATTCATTCTTTTCCCCACACTTGCTGAGTACGACAAGTGCTCACCCTTGCTATAACCATTGTTGCTCAGAAAAAGGAAGCTGCTATGAAGATGTTGCTGGTGCTAGGCGTACGCAACCCCCAGTCGATTGCCTGTGATGTTTGGTGCCTTCGTTTCCAGGATTAAGCGTAAATCTCTGATAATCTTTCTTTTTCTTACGAGATACTGTTTCTGTATTCACTTTTATGTCGCTATATGCATGAAACTTGATCTTGGCATGCATATAGGTATGCACTTGGTTTTCTTCGGAAAGTCGGGTGTGACAACTCCTAATTGACAACTATCAATCTCTTAAAACATATGAATATAGCTAGTAAAGATCTTTTGCTAATGAAGAGTCTCATGAAAAGAAGAACCAGGGAGTTAATATGAATAAACGATATTCATCCTATCTGGATTCTCGAAATCCATCTTTAAGTATCCGAATATGGATAAGTACAAATATTGAATGTCTCCAATTGAGTGCATGACCTCCTTAACCAACTGATAATATACGTACCATTTTCATCTAGAGAACAGTGTAGGCTAACTATAAAAAAAGGCAGAGCTAGAATATAAAATCACTATGAATAGCGGCCATGGAAAAAATAATGCATTCAACTATAATTGTCAACTATTGATCTCTTAAAACATATGAATATAGCTAGTAAAGATTTTTTGCTAATGAAAGTAAAGATCTTTTGCTAGTGAAGAGCCTCATGAAAAGAAGAACCAGGGAGTCGCAGCACACATCTTACGTGTACAATATTCATGTGTTCTCCGAAATAATAAACTTGAATAGGGGTGCTTATCCCCAGCCTCAGGAGGCCAGCGTCTATGCCAACGGGGGATCGAACGGGCACAGCTAGTTAGCGACCGGTCGCTGGGAGCCTTCCCAGGACCGGTTCCTCCCCTTCCCAACTTTCCTTTTCTGGAAAGTTTTTTCTTCCCGTGAATTTCTATTTCTGGAATATCATAACTTATGCACACAACTTTGGTGCATAACTTCGACTTATAAATTTTGTCAGATAATTTTTAAGCATAAAGTTTGATTCGAGCAAAATTTATGCGTACAACTTGTGTGCATAACTACTTGAAGAATAACTTGTGTGTATATTTTTTCGCTAACAACAACTTGTGTGCATAATTTTTCTGTAAACTTCGATTTGTGTGCATAACTTTTTCCATAAAGATGAGTTGTACACATAACTTATATATAAGAAAAATTGTTGAAAGAAGAAATTTAAAAAGAAAATAAAAAAAAGGAAAACCGGCGTGGGGGAACGGGCGGCGCGGTCGCTTGGAGCGACCGCCCGCCAAACTAGTTTTGCGGGATCGAACACATGAGCTAGCCAGCCAGACACGAGTCCGCTGGCTGTTCTCCAAAATAATAAACTAAAGTTTATGAATATCGTGTCCTAAAAAAACACACGATCGAACCCTAAATCATCCAGCTGCATAAAAGGCAAGCACCTATATGGCACAGCAAGCAACATTGAGCGAGCTGTTGCTCACAGTTGCAGCAACAAGAAAATGCACATCAATTTGAGTGCAGGAGCTCATGGCGATTATGAAGGGGTAGTTACAGGAATCTACAATTAACACGGCCACACCCACACGGGAAACAAATAAATTAACTGGCTTGCAGGCACTGGTACCATTTTCTGCTTACGACGGAAAATTGAGTGTCAACACACAGGTAATTCATGTTACTTCGAGATAGCTTGGCAAACAACAAAGAAAGAAAGAATCATAGGTTAAAAGCCACCAATAGATGCCCCCTAAACCGAGCCATGCCACTTCTCTTATTCACATCCTTTGATGATTGGTGAAGGCAATCAACTAACATAGAACTTTTCTGGTCCAGACATCTGAAACAAATGAACTTAAACATCAGTATAGATCGAATATTCAATTGAGAAGAAGTAATTAGACGTTGTGGTTTGTGGATACAGATCATACACACCAAAAAGGAAAAAAATCATTGTTAAAATTTCTACAAAATTTACTACTAAGATAGAAAATCTTCAGTGCTCCCCATGTCTAAGGGGGCGCACAGTTGCTGAGAAAACTCTTTATAACTAATCAAAAGCATTGAACATGATGGCTAGAATCCAATAGAAACTACACAGGTTGGTACCCCACCCTGCCCTTAGTGTTATAGGGTTATTGTCGGTGCGGAATATGGTCCCGACACTAACCGGTAGATAACGCCTAGGTCTATCCCTCGATGGTCGATGCTAAGCAACAAATGACACAAGGATTTATCCTGGTTCCCGCCGAGGGGGCCGTACGTCCGGCGCTGGTGTGCTCGTGGCACTATATTGCTCGGCACCGGGGTGCTTGTAGTGGGGCAGATACAAGCAAGGCGGGAGAGGAAGCGTGGCTCCCAAGTCCCTGGTGAATGGTTGAAGATGTTGTGGGAGAATAAGAGAGTGAGTGCACAGTGAATCGTGTTCTTCGGACTCGTCCGAACTCCTCTGAACTCGTCCCCCGCGGCTGGGGGCTCGCCTCCCCTTTTATAGGCCAAGGGGGCGGCGAGTTACATGCACGCCGCGCTACCTAGCTACGTGTGGGAGCCCGTCGTGCTATGGTGTAGAATGGGCGGTCGTCCGGTCGATCTTCGCTGCGATCCGGCCATGATGGCCTACCTTGTACCCGAACGGTGGCGGTTCGAGGGTAGGAGGCGGCGGATGGCGATGGCGTTCTCCGATAGGCTTCGAGGGAGGTGCCGATGATGACCGGTACGGGGTACGGGGAGCGGGCGAACGGCGTTCCTTCCCAATGAGCTCGCGGTGGTGGAGTGGTTGCCTGCCGGTGCCGGGCGTGCGCCCGCGGAGTCGGGCGTGCGCCCGGCGCGTGGGTACGGCGGCCGCGCCGTTACGGTGGCGGGATGGCCTCCCACCGGCCTAGCGCCCCTCACCTAACCCGCAAGGTCACGGGAAAGTGGGATCGAGGGTGCGCCGGCCCCCTTTCGAGGGTCGGGCGCGTTAGTCGTACGGCGGCGTGCGCACGGTGTCACGGGACGACACCGGCCGTACCGCACGGTCCATCCCACGGGGGCGGGGATGGGCTCCTTCCCCGGGGAGTTGGTGCGGCGGCACCGGGCGTGAGCCCCGGCGCATGATGGCGCCGTCCCGCGGCGTCGGGGCGTTAAATGCCCAAGTACGGGGCCGCCGCACGCGTGCGGGCGCCCGTGATCGTGGTGGGCCCCGGCCGAGGGCGGAGCGGACCCTCGAGCGAGACGGGACTCGCTCGAGGGGAGCGCGCGCCCTCGAGCGGGCGGGACCGCTCGAGGGGAGGGCCGCCCCTCGAGCGGGGCGCACTCCGTTTGAGGAGGGAGTTGCCCCTCGAACGGGGCGGAGCCCGTTCGAGGAGGGAGTATGCCCTCGGGCGAGGCGGAGCCTCGCTCGAGGGGTCTTCCTAGGTGGGCCGCCTTGGTGGGCCTCCGAGTCCCGCCGCATGGGCCGTGTCTCGCGGGGTTAGTTTCTCGCATGGTCGGGCTTAGCTTATATTGATGCGGGAATTTAAGTAGGGGTTCCCCCCCTTGTTTGAGGGGACCCCTAGGGCGGTCCCCGACGGTAGCCCCCGAGCATCCGCGGTTTGCCTTTGAGGCTCCCGCGGATGCCGGAACCTACCGATAGGACGTTCTTCCCTCCTTGTTTGCGAACGCTTTCGGGGGGCCGCGCTAGCGGACCCGCGGGTCTAGCCCCGAAGCCCCGCAGAGTGTGGGTTCTCCTGCGGGGGGGTTAACCGCGAGCAATTCGGTCGAAAGGCGTGGCACATATGCCAACCGGCATCGGCGGTGTTTCGGCCCGGCATCGGGGGTGGCACGCTCCCCCCGTCACTTTGTCTCGGGCGGGTGCAATTCCAAGGAGGTGTAGCCGTGCGTCAAGCCCCCGAGCCTTGGCTCGTTCGAGGCGATCGGGTCGAGCCTCGACGACTTGTTTTTTATCGCGCCCTCGCCGTCCCTCCGCGGGTCGGGAGGTGAGGTTTCCACGACTCCCATCGAGCGGGTCGCGAATCGCGGATTCCTCTTCGAGGCGCTAGCGGGTAGTTCAAGTGGACGTCCATGCCCCGTTCGATAAGGGTAGGGCCGCGCGGTCGGAGACACGTCCATGGAAGCGCTTGCGTGGGTTTGCTAGGTGGGGCTCGGTCCCGTTCGCTAGGGACCGAGGGCGCGGAAGCTCTCCCTCGGTGGGATCCCCCCGAGCTGGGCCGCCCTCGGCGGCTCTCGAACACGACATGTGGGGCACCCTCGAGCCGACGGGCTCGAGGAACGGCTCGAATGCGCGTGCCCTCGTCGTCCCTAACTGCGAGATGCGGGGCGCCTGTTCGAACCCGTCGAGGGTCAGGCTTCGAACCCCCGATCGGTAAGGCCGTGCGGGGGCCGTGCATGGACGGCTCCGTCTTTTCACGTTTGCGGCCGTCGAGGGGTCCGGCGTGCCGGTCCTCGAGGTGCTTGTTGGCGGCGTGGCGCGGTATGAGTGCTTTCGGTGTCGCTCTATTTCAAGCGTGACACCGGGCGATCCTCTTACGCGTGTGCCTTCTTTCGGAGGGTTGACATCGTCTCGAGTTGGGGGTCATGCCGCTCGAGGGTCCTACGTGGCATGGGTGCCCGCGGTGGTCTGCTCTACATCGAGCAGGTCCCGGGCGACCTTCTCACGCTGATATCCCACCGAGGGTCGCCTTATTTCGAGTCGAGGTTCACGCCGCTCGAGGGCTTCACGTGGCATGGGTGCCCGCGGCTGCCTGCTCTACACCGAGCAGGTCCCGGGCGACCTTCTCACGCTGTCATCCATCGAGGGTCACCTTTGTCTCGAGCCGAGGATTCGCCTCGCTCGAGGGCTTTCCTTGCTTGGCAAGGGGCCCGGGCATTTAATTGCCCTGCGGGCGTGGCCGCGGGTTTTGCAGCGCGGGCGCGCCTTTTTAGGCGCTGCGGCCGCGCGCGCGCGTAGTGGGCGACGTGGCGGCGGATGTGACGGTTTCGCCTCGGTCGCCGCCGGTCTCGCCGTAATGATGACCCGCCCGCAAGTGTTAGAGTCGGCTGCAGTCGTGGTGGGGCCCGCCCGTCGACGCGATGGAAAGATTCCTGCAGTTACTGTTTGGCGGGGCGTGCGCTCCGGAGAACTCGCCCGCCGCCTATAAACCGCGGGGTGGAAGGGACGGTGGTTTTTTACCTTGGCTCCTCACCGTTTTCAGTCCTCCGTCCCTTCGCCTTCGCTCTGCTCTTGCCACCGCGCGGTTTCGTTGCTTAGAGCTTTCTTCTCGCTTCCTTGTCCCTCCGCCCCCGCGCTCGTTCGTCCTTCCTTATGGCGCCGCCTCGACTTCCGATCCGGGTCCCGGAGCCGTACGCTTGGGAGAGGTCGGCCGTGACCCCGGCTCGCCCGGGCGAGCCGGTCGCCGCCGGCCGGCTCTCGGCCAACGAAGAAGGGCGCCGGCGGAGTGGGTTGTGCCGCCATCGTCGCACCTCGAGCCCAATCCGCCGGAGGGATACGTGGTGAGCTTCCTCCGCTACCACGAGCGCGGCTTCAACGCGCGCCGGCGAGCACATTTATGCGGGCGTTGTGCTTCCGCTACGGGGTGGAGCCGCACAACTTCGCCCCCAACGCGATCTCGCGGCGGCTACATTCGTGGGCGTCCGCGAAGGGTACCCGGGGATCCCGGTCAGCGGGAGCTGCGGGTACACCTCTTCCGCGCGGAGCTCATCACGCGGCCTACGACGGAGCGGGGACCCGCCGCGCGGTGCGCGCCGGCGGGATGTCGCTTGCCGTGCGGGGGCGGCTCAAGAACTCCTACATCCCCCGCACCATGACGACGAACAACGCCGGGCCGGGAGCGGGGATGGTTTTACCCGCGCAACGCCGAGCCCGCCTCCCCTCCCTACACGGGCGGGTGTTCAAGGAGAGGCGGACCGGCCGGGGCTACGGGTTTCCTACGGCCAACCACCGGCGCGCCGAGGAATCCATCCTCGCCGCCTGCGGCGGCCGGGCGAGGGAAGGGCTCGGCGCGATGGGCGTCCTCGCCTTCCTCCACCACCGCGAATCGTGCCGTTGATGCGAGGCCCCTCTCGCATCTTCGAGATGACGGAGGCGGCCAACCCCCGTCGACTGGCGAGGTCGCGGATGCTCCCGACGCCGCCGGGGAGCGGCCGTACGCGCTCACCCCGGGCGCGGAGCGCCGTCGACACCGGACGCGGCGCTGCGCGGGCCGGACCCCGTGGGACCTCGAGATGCTCCCCACCGCCCGTTGGTGAGTGGAGCTTTTTGATTCGTTTTTGGTCCTCGTTCTTGATTCCGTTTCCCCGATGTGCCGCCGTTGTTCTCGTGCGCGGTGGTGCGGTTCAACGCCGCCAAGTCCGTTCCACCCACCCCCGACTCCCGTGCGCTCGGCCGGCGGCGCGGCCGGGAGCAAAGGCGGGGAGCGGGCGGCGCGCAGAGGGAGCACGCAAGGCGGCGCCAAGCGCGCCGCGACGCACGGTCCGCCGAGTACGGCGGCGAGAGGAGCCGGGGCTCTCCTCCCCCGACATCGAGGAGCCCTCGTCCTCGGATCGGGACGAAGAGGAAGAGTCCGAGGGGGAGGGCCCCTCGGACGGTGGCGGCCCGCGCCCCGTCGCCGGATCTCGCGCGGCGTCGGGGGCGGCTTCGTCCGGGGCGGGCGCGTCGGCGCCCGCCGCCGGCCGGTCGTCGTCGGGGGCGGCTCGCGCCGCGGAGGTGCCGCGCGCGCGCCACGGAGGCGCGCGCGGCGGACGTGCCTGCGCGCGCGTCAAGCGTGCCCGCACGCGGCGGGAGCGCGTCCGCGCGCGCGGCGTCCTCGTCGAGGGGCGCGTCGGTGGGCGCGCGCGCGCGCGGGCGGGCGCAGCGTGCCGCCGCGTGTGGTGGCGGCATCGGGCGCGCCCACGCATGAGGCGGGCGTGCCCGCACGTGCGGCGGCGCGCGCGTCGGGGCGCCGCGGCGGCGCGGCCCTCGCGCCGGCCTCGTCGGAGGCCTCGAGGAAAAGGAAGCGGGCCTTTTCCTCCGCGAGGTAAGGAATCTGTTCTTCCTTTGCTTGGCCTTAATTCGCTTGGTTAATAGATGCTCTAATCCTCCGTTCGCGTTTGCGCGAGGGCGGTGCCGACCGTCCCTCCTCTTGCACGGCCAAGGTGCCGAGGACGGACGCGTCGATCCCCACCCCGGCGGCGTTCGTCGAGGGGGTCGCGCCCGGGGACGGGCGCGGCGGCGGGCACGGGCGCGCAAGGCCGGCCGGGGCTTCGAGGCCCCGGCCGGTGGATCAACCCGCCGCGGCGCAACCGGAGGTTGCGGGGGGCGGCCGGCGCGGCCGCCACGGAGGCGCGCGGCCGCGGCGGTGGCTACGGTGGAGGTGCCGCCGCGGTGGCGGCCGGCCGCGGAGGAGGTGGAGCGGGGCGCGGCCGCGGGGGCGCCGCGGATGTGGCGGCGCGGACGGTGGTGGCGGCCACGGCGCCACGACGGGCGCCCGTGGTCGCGGGGGCGCGGGGGAGGCGCCGGTGGAGGCGGCGCGGGCGGCTCCGCCGCCCGGCGGTCCCCGGGCGGAGGTGGTGGAGCTCTCGGACGACTCCTCGCCGCCCGGGTGGAACCGGTGGGCCGGTCGGCCCACGAACTCTCCCCGAGCCCCGGGGGAGGGCCCTCGTGAGGCGTCACGAGGGTCGTATGATAGTGGGGGGCCGAGGGCACGACGCCGAGGCCTCGTCCTCCCATGCGGTCGCCCCGCCCGGTGGGGGGGGGGGGGGGGGGTCGTGGAGGATCCCCCGGCGTTTGCCGACGCCCGCGAGGGAGCGAGGAGCTGCGGGGCGAGCTCATGAGCCACGGCGCCACGCTCAACCGTGCGTTGAACGAGGCGCCGCGGGTTCACCGGCGGCCGGCCCGGATCGTCTTCCGGGTGAGCCACGGTTGCTCTTCTTCTTTCTCTTTTTCGCTTTCGCGCGCCGTATTCAAGACTTGGCGCCGATGAGGCTCGATGCGTGGATTCCGGAGCTTGAGCGCCGCGCCCGCGAGAAGTACGGCGCGTTCGACCGGGTGAACGCCGAGGCCCGCCGGCTCCGGGAGCGATGCGGCGCTTTCGACGCGCTTGCGAAGCTCTTAGGACGCCGGACAGTGGGGCGGTCTCTCCGGCGATGGCGTGGTGTGACGTGCTCCCCGAGAGCTCGGGGCGGGACGCGGCGCGTGACTCGAGCCTCGGGCGGATCCGCGCGGCCCTCGTCGATCGTGACGAGGCGCCGTGGAACGCGCGCGAGGACTTGGAGAAGACGCGGACGTTGGCCGCCACCTGGGAGGCGGAGGTGGCCACCGCTCGCGCCGAGACCGGGAGACTCCGCACGTCGCTCGAAGGAGCGCAGGCGCGGCGCCGCCGGGAGCGGGCGGGCGCGCGGCCGGGAGCAGCCGCGCCAAGGAGGCGGATGACCCGAAGGCCGCCCTCGACGTCAAGGCGCGGCTCTCGTCGCCGGCGAGGGGCGGCTCCGGCGGGAGCGCATCGCTCGCCAAGGGGCCGAGGGGCGGCTCCGGCGGGGAGCGAGCCGCCCTTCGCGACGCCGGACGGCACCGGAGCGGGAGCGCGTTGCTCGCGAGGGCGGCGGAGAAGTCGGCGGAGGAGCGGAACGCCGCATTCTCCGAGGTTGAGGATGAGGCGTTGACGCTCAGCATCAGCAACGCCGCCCAAGAGATGGCCCTCGTCGAGCAAGGCGAGACCGTCGGGGCCTCGAGGCGGCGCTTGAGTCCGTGCGCCACGACCTCGATGCGGGGAGGAGACAAATCGAAGGTAAGCTATTGTCCGATCCCGCTCGTTAGTTTTTGCTTTAGAGGGTTCGTTTCCCCTTTTCGATTTCCCCGTCGTCTTGTCGCTTCCGGGCTTGCGCACCGCCCCGGGACACGCCGCCGGGCGGCCGAGGCCTGCGGGCCTCCTACAACTCCTCCGAGCGGGAGCCGCAGGGAGCCGCGCGGACGCGGCCCTCGAGACCCGTCACGTCGTCGAGGAAGGCGATGTCCGGGCCGGCGGCTCGGCCGGCCGGCCGCCTACGCGCCCTTGGCGGCCACGTCACGGGGCGGATGCGTCGGGCGCTGCACCTGGGCGTGCAGAAGGCCCTCGGAGTGGTGCGATCCCACTACGAGGTCAACCTCGAGGCGGTAGCGGAAGGCTACATCGTGCCCGAGGGCGTCGAGGACGAGGTGGCCATGGAGCGTGCGGACGCGCTTGCTGCTGACGCCGCCGAGTCGCTCGCCGAGGCCTTCGAAGAATTCCTCTTCCCGGACGCTGCTGACGCTGCCGCTCCGCCCGCCTGAAAGCACCTGGGCGCTAGGCCCGTTTTTTGTTTACATGTATCAGAATTCTGGCCTCGTGGCCTCTTTGTAAATAAACAGTTTGTAAATGAAATCACTTGCTTATTGCGCTTTTTGCTTCTTCTTCTTCCTGAGTAGATTCTAGTTAGGGAAGTCCGCCTTTCGCAGGGGCCCGCTGGGTTGGAGGCGAGAGAGACGGGCCATAGCCACGCGGCGTAGGCTGTCTCTGGCTCGCGCGCTCCTTCCACTGTGCCGCCTACGCCCTGTTCGAATCGTGGCTCGTGGTTGAAGTAGGAGACAAACTTAGCGCGTGTTATTACGTTTTTTGCGCGAAAAAAAATGGGACCATTTGGGGGGGGGTGCCCCCCCGCAGTAGCCCCCGAGGGTAACTTGGGTTTCAGGGGAAAGCCGAGTTGCCCTTTTATTATACTTGGAGTATTTACATAGGTGACACCAACTGGGGCGTTGGCCGTACGTTTTTACAACGGAAAATACTTGGAAATCCTAGCTAAGGGTAGAAGCGACGTAGCTGTTGGATGTTCCAAGCGTTGGTGAGCTCTTCACCGTCTTCGTTGGCCAGCTTGTACGTGCCCGGTTTGAGCACCTTCACCACGACGTAGGGTCCCTCCCATGGGGGCGATAGCTTGTGGCGCCCTCGATTGTCTTGGCGTAGCCTTAGGACCAAGTCCCCCTCGCCGAAATCCCCGCGACGTATCTTGCGCGCTTGGTAGCGCCGTAGGGGCCGTTGATACCTTGCGGAGTGCATCAACGCCACGAGGCGTACTTCGTCTAGGCGATCCGAGTGAGTCCTCGCGGGCTCGGCGGTTAGCGTCCTCGTTGTAGCCTCGAACTTTGGGCGATCCGTATTCCGCATCCGTGGGGAGGACGGCCTCCGCGCCATGGACTAGGAAGAACGGGGTGAACCGGTGGCTCGCTTGGGGTAGTCCTTAGGCTCCACACGACCGCCGGTAATTCTTGGAGCCATTTCCGCCGCATTTGTTGAGTCCGGTCGAAAATTCCGGGCTTGAGGCCCCGTAGGATCATGCCATTGGCGCGTTCTACTTGGCCGTTGGTCCGTGGGTGTGCCACGGTGCCCAATCCACACGGATGTGGAACTTGTCACGTAACTCCAAGAACTTCCGGCCCGTGAACCGGGACCCGTTGTACGTGATGATGGAGTTTGGCACTCCAAAGCGGTAGACGATGTCGGTGAAGAACGAGACCGCCTGCTCGGCCCTCAAATTCGTAATGGGGCGCACCTCCACCCACTTGGAGAACTTGTCGATTGCGACGAGCAGGTGGGTGAAGCCCCCGGGCGCCTTCCGCAGGGGCCCGACGATGTCCAACCCCCACACAGCGAACGGCCATGTCACGGGGATTGTTTGCAGAGCGTGAGCTGGCAAGTTGGTTTTGCGGGCGTAGAACTGGCACCCTTCGCAAGTGCGCACGATTTCGTTGGCGTCCGCGACCGCGGTAGGCCAATAGAAGCCTTGGCGGAACGCGTTGCCGACAAGGGTGCGCGGCGCGGCGTGGTGGCCACAGGTCCCTGCGTGGATGTCCCGTAGGAGCTCGCGCCCCTCGGGAATGGGTATGCATCGGCGGAGGATGCCCGACGCGGCGCGCTTGTACGGCTCACCGTCGACCGGGTGTGAACGACTTGGCCATCCCGGCGATGCGCCCGGGCGCGGCCCGGTCCGCGGGGAGCTCGCCTCGGGCAATCCGGGCGATGTACTTCTCCCGCCGGTCCGCCCGGACGGAGACCGGCTCGATGTCCATTGCAACGGCCCTCGTGGGAGCCGTACCCCTCGAGAAGGGAGAGTACGTACGCCTCGTTCGAGGGGTCCTCTTCCATGGGGTCCGCACCCGCCGGATTCGAGGGAGCCCCCGAGGGTCCGCCGTCGCTCGAGGGGTAGGGCTCGAAGGCGACCGATGGCCGCGCGATGTCGCGCGCGAAAACGTTCGGGGGGAACGGTGATCCGCCGGACGCGATCTTGGCAAGTTCGTCCGCCTCCTCGTTGTACCGGCGGGGGTACGTGATTGAGCTCGATGCCGTAGAATCCGTCTTCGAGGGCCCGCACGGCCTTGCAATAGGCCTCCATCTTGTCGTCGTGGCGGCCTCGCGTTCTTCATGACTTGGTCGATCACGAGTCGCGAATCCCCTCGCACGTCGAGGCGCTTGATGCCCAATTCAATGGCGATTTTGAGGCCGCGAGAGGAGGGCCTCGTATTCCGCCATGTTGTTGGACGCGGGGGAAGTGGAGGCGCCTTTGCGTAGCGCATGTGCTCCCCGAGGGGTGACACGAAGAGCGAGCCCGCGCCCGCTCCCGTCTTCATCACCGAGCCGTCGAAGAACGAGTCCGAGCCTCGCTTGAATTTGAGGGGGCGGCGGTCGTGTGTCCGTCCACTCGGCCGACGAAGTCCGCTAAGATTTGCGATTTGATGGCCTTGCGCGGAGCATAGGCGAGCGTTTCGCCCATCAACTCCACGGACCACTTGGCAGTTCCGCCCTCCCGCATCGGGGTTGCGAATGATCTCTCCTAGCGGGAAGGAAGAGACCACCGTAATCGGGTGGGCCTCGAAGTAGTGGCGGAGCTTGCGCCGCGCGAGGACCACCGCGTACAACGGCCTTTCCGGACCCGAGGGTAGCGCGTCTTTGTGTCCGACAGACTTCGCCGATGTAATAGACTGGCCTCTGCACAGGCAGGGCATGCCCTTCCTCCGTGCGCTCCACGACGATCACGGCGCTGACCACCTGGGTGGTCGCGGCCACGTAGAGTTGGAGGGGTTCGCCGTCTTGTGGCGGCGTAAGGATTGGGGCGTGCGTCAGAGATGCTTTTAGCTTGTCGAGCGCCTCCCGGGCCTCGGCGGTCCAAGAGAAGCGCTCGTGCTTCTTGAGCGATCGGTAGAGGGCGAGGCCCTTCTCACCGAGCCTCGAGACGAAGCGGCTCGGGCGGCAAGGCACCCCAACACCTTCGCACCCCTTTGAGGTCCCGAATTGGACCCATTCGCTCGAGGGCCGCGACCTTTTCGGGATTGGCCTCGATCCCCCGCCGGGAGACGATGTATCCTAGGAGCATGCCCCGCGGCACTCCGAAGACACATTTTTCGGGGTTGAGCTTGACCCCGTTGGCCCGCGAGCAACCGAATGCGATGCCAAGATCGGCCGACCGGTCGTCCGCCTTCTCGGTTTTGACGACGATGTCGTCTACGTAAGCTTCGACCGTCCGCCCGATATGGTCCCCAAAAACGTGCCGCATGCGCGCCGATAGGTTGCGCCCGCGTTTCGAGGCCAAAAGGCATCGTGACGTAACGAACGTCCCGAACGGTGTGATGAACGAAGTCGCGAGCCGGTCGGACTCCTTCATTTTTATTTGATGATATCCCGAATAGGCATCAAGGAAACAGAGTAGTTCGCACCCGCGGTGGAATCAATGATCCGATCTATGCGCGGCAAAGGAAAAGGAACTTTTGGACACGCTTTATTGAGACTTGTGTAGTCAATGCACGTCCTCCACTTCCCATTTTTCTTTTTTACAAGCACAGGATTAGCTAACCACATCGGGTGGAACACTTCCTTGATGAATCCGCCTCGAGGAGCTTCCGCGGCTCCTCTCCGATCGCCCGTCGCCGTTCCTCGTCGAAGCGGCGCGGCCCGCCGGCCGAACGCCGCGAGCATTAGGCGGGATATCAAGGGAGTGCTCGGCGACCTCCCTCGGAATGCCTGGCATGTCCGAGGGGCTCCACGCGAAAACGTCGGCGTTGGCGCGGAGGAAGTCGACGAGCACCGCTTCCTATTTAGGATCGAGGGTCGAGCTGACCCTCAAAGCCTTGCCCTCGGGGGCGATGGGTCGAGGGGGACCCCTTTGGTTTGCTCGGCGGCCTCGAACGTGCCGACGTGCTTGGTGGCGGAGCTGAGGTCGTCGTTGACCATCTTCTCCCGGCGTGTTTACCGGCGCTTCATCCGGCCGCTAGCGCCTCTGCATGTTCCACGCACTCGACATCGCGCTCGAATGCATGCTCGATCGACGACCCGACGGTGATGACGCCCTTTGGACCCGGCATCTTCATCTTCGAGTACGTGTAGTTGGGGACCGCCATGAACTTGGCATAGCATGGTCGCCCAAGGATGGCATGGTAGGCCCCTTTGAATCCCACCACCTCGAAGGTGAGGGTTTCCTTGCGGAAATTCTTGGGGGTCCCGAACCGGACGGGCGGATCGATGCCGCCCGAGGGGTTGAACTCGCTTTCGGGCGCGATGCCGTGAAACGGCTTCGTGCCGGGCCGCACTCGGTCCACCCAATCCCCATTAGGCGCGAGTGTATGCGCGAAGAGGATATTGAGGCTACGCCCCCGTCCATAAGGACCTTCGAAAACCGGCGTTCCCAATGATGGGATCGACCACCGTGGGGTACGGGCCGGGTTCGGGATGCGGTTTGGGTGATCATCCCGGCTAAAGGTGATGGCATCCTTCGACCCGCTGAGAAAGGCCGGAGGTGCCCTCTCTCGCGCGAGGACTTCGTGCCGCTCCTTCTTGCGCCGCCGGTTGACATGTCGACAGTGGGTCCCCCAAAAATGAGGAACACATTTTCGACTGCAGGGAAGCCACCTGCGTCGCCGTCGCCCCCATCCTTCTTGGCCTCTGCCTCCTTCGTGGCGGCACGGCCATAGAACTTCTTGAGCATGTCGCACTGCTCAAGAGTGTGATTCACGGGGGTCTTGTGGTAGGGGCACGGCTTCTTCATCATGTCGTCGAAAACCCCCGGCCTCGAGGAGCGGTCGAGGGCCCCGTCGGGCCGGGTCAACGGCCGAGGGCCTCGGCGTTGCCGCCGTTGCGCCCCCCGCTCGCGCGCCTCGCGGCGCGGTTTCTTCCCCCTTCTTGCCCCGCTTATCGTTGCGGCGCGGCTCCTTGGACCCGCCGCCCTCCGCGGGCGTGTCCTCGGAGCGCTTGCCCTTCTTGCCGTCGAAGATTGCCCCCACGGCCTCCTCCCCGGAGGCGAAGGGCGGTGGCAATGTCGAACGGCTCGTTCGAGTCCGTGGGCGGGGCGCGTCCCGGCCCGCGCACAAGGTCCCGCACGTGGTGCCCTCGAGGAACGCGTGCACGATCTCGGATTGTGCCACGGCCGGGGAGCTCCGTGCGGCGCTTGGAGAAGCGCCGTATGAAGTCCCGCGAGCGATTCGCCCGGCTTCTCGCGTGCGGGAGCGCGGATCCCGAGGAGTTCCCGGGCGCACGTATGTGCCCCGGAAGTTGCCCACAAAAGTGCGGACTAGATCGTCCCGGTTGTGGATCCGGGCCGGCGGGCAAGTGCTCGAGCCATGTCCGGCCGCGTCGCCCGGATGCGGGGGCAAGTTGCGGATGATCACTTCGTCGTTGGTGGCCCCGCCCGGTGACCGACGAGCCGCGGTAATCGTTGAGCCAAACACGAGGGTCCGTCTCCCCGTTGTATTTGGTGATCGTCGAGGGTTGACGGAAGCGCGGGGGAACGCCGCCGTGCGGATCTCCCCGCCGAACACGCGGGTGCCGGGGGGCTCGGCGTTGGGGAACGATCCTCACCGCCGTCGTAGCGTCCACCCCTTCGAGGGTGGTAGCCCCCGGCCGCTCGCGCGTCCGCCTTGCCGGTGCGCCCGGCGTTGATGACGTTGCGGGCATCGCCATCCGGCCGCCCGCGCGCGTGTCGAGGAGCCGTTCCTTGGCCGCGCGCGTCCCCTCGGTCGGCCAGGTCGACCCGCATGCACCGAGGGTTCGCCCCCCGGTGCGGATCGTCGCCCCGCGCGTCCCCCCCCCGTTGGCGGATGCGTGAGGCCGAGCTTTCGGCCCGCCGGACGCGCCGCTTGCTCAAGGAGGGTCCGCACCTCGCGGTGCATTTCTCGAGCCTCGGGGGTCGAGGGTGCGGCATGGCGCGCGGTAGTGTCGCGGCGGCGATGAGCTTTTGGCTCGCCCGCGGCGGGCATCCGCGTTGTCGACGTTGGGGACGGGGTTGAGGCGGTCTCGGACTCGTCGGCCCGGCTCCCGCGCGCGTTCGCCGCGCGCGGAGGCCTCTCCCCGCCATCGAGGCGCGGAGCGCCCGCACGGTCCGTACTCCTCCGCGCTTGGCCTCGAGCTCGCGAGCTTGGGCCGGCCGCGCGTCGACGTCGGCCCCGGCGGGAGCGCTTGGTCCCGCGGCCGGGCGCGTGGCAACCCCCGGGGCCGGCGTGACCTCCCCATCTCCGGCGCCGCCGCACCGGCGGCGTTGGCGGGTCGTTGGTGATGACGGCGCGGCATTCCCGCGTGGGGTCGTAGCTCCCAACGCCGGAGTCGTCGGAGCAGCCCGAACCGCAGTCCGTGGCGTCGAGGAAGCGCCGAACGCGACCGGGTCCGGCACACCGAGAGAAGTCCCACTCCGCGTACCCATGACGGTTGGCGGGTGGCATCGTGTCGACGGAGCCCGGGGACGACTCGTCCCGTCGGCGAAGTGCGGGATCCCCGGCGACGAAGACGTGCCGACCGGGCGAACCCTCGCGCATTGTTGTGTTGACGTTGGCGTTGTAGGCCGTAGTGGCGCCACGCGGCCCGATGGGGACGCGTGGTCGGAGACCGCACGCGGTCCCGCCGGGGCGGTGGCGGCGCCGTCGTGACGATGGGCGCACCGCGTTGGGCGGCGGCGCGCTCGGCCGCCGCCGCTCGGACCGTGCCCGACGCGAGCGTAGCCCGGAGCGGCGATGGCGTCGCGACGTCGACGGACCCGCGCATCCGTGCCCGCAGTGTCCGCGCCGGTGTCGTGCGTGCGGCGGTGACCGCAGCGGACCCGGCCTCCCGCGCGCGCGCGCGGCTCCTCACGGTTGGTGAGGCGCATGAGATAGCCATTCCCCGTGGCCCGGAAGTTCAAGTCCCCGAAGCGGATCTCGAACCCGGCGGAAGGGGGTCCGAGCTACCCATGTTGTAGCGGGTGCTACGGTACTCGGTGCGAATCACCATGGAGGGAGTTAGCGAAATGACCTTAGGCGCTCGTTTGCCCCACGGTGGGCGCCAACCGTCGGTGCGGAATATGGTCCCGACACTAACCGAGGATAACGCCTAGGTCTATCCCTCGATGGTCGATGCTAAGCAACAAATGACACAAGGATTTATCCTGGTTCCCGCCGAGGGGGCCGTACGTCCGGCCGGTGGTGTGCTCGTGGCACTATATTGCTCGGCACGGGGGTGCTTGTAGTGGGGCGGATACAAGCAAGGCGGGAGAGGAAGCGTGGCTCCCAAGTCCCCGGTGAATGGTTGAAGATGTTGTGGGAGAATAAGAGAGTGAGTGCACGAGTGAACTGTGTTCTTCGGACTCGTCCGAACTCCTCTCGAACTCGTCCCCCGCGGCCGGGGGCTCGCCTCCCCTTTTATAGGCCAAGGGGGCGGCGAGTTACATGCACGCCGCGCTACCTAGCTACGTGTGGGAGCCCGTCGTGCTATGGTGTAGAATGGGCGGTCGTCCCGGTCGATCTTCGCTGCGATCCGGCCATGATGGCCTACCTTGTACCCGAACGGGGGCGGTTCGAGGGTAGGAGGCGGCGGATGGCGATGGCGTTCTCTCGATAGGCTTCGAGGGAGGTGCGATGATGACCCAGGTACGGGGTACGGGGAGCGGGCGAACGGCGTTCCTTCCCAATGAGCTGCGGTGGTGGAGTGGTTGCTGCAGTGCCGGGCGTGCGCCCGCGGAGTCGGGCGTGCGCCCGGCGCGTGGGCACGGCGGCCGCGCGCGTTACGGTGGCCGGGATGGCCTCCCACCGCCCTAGCGCCCCTCACCCAACCCGCAAGGTCACGGGAAAGTGGGATCGAGGGTGCGCCCGCCCCCTTTCGAGGGTCGGGCGCGTTAGTCGTACGGCGGCGTGCGCACGGTGTCACGGGACCGACACCGGCCGTACCGCACGGTCCATCCCACGGGGGGCGGGGATGGGCTCCTTCCCCGGGGAGTTGGTGCGGCGGCACCGGGCGTGAGCCCCGGCGCATGATGGCGCCGTCTGCGCGCGTCGGGGCGTTAAATGCCCAAGTACGGGGCCGCCGCACGCGTGCGGGCGCCCGTGATCGTGGTGGGCCCCGGCCGAGGGCGGAGCGGACCCTCGAGCGAGACGGGACTCGCTCGAGGGGGAGCGCGCCCTCGAGCGGGCGGGACCGCTCGAGGGGAGGGGCCGCCCCCTCGAGCGGGGCGGTACCTGTTTGAGGAGGGAGTTGCCCCTCGAACGGGGCGGAGCCCGTTCGAGGAGGAGTATGCCCTCGGGCGAGGCGGAGCCTCGCTCGAGGGGTCTTCCTAGGTGGGCCGCCTTGGTGGGCCTCCCGAGTCCCGCTCGCATGGGCCGTGTCCTGCGGGGTTAGTTTCCCCGCATGGTCGGGCTTAGCTTATATTGATGCAGGAATTTAAGTAGGGGTTCCCCCCTTGTTTGAGGGGACCCCTAGGGCGGTCCCCGACAGCTATGCCTGCAGCTAAGGTTGGCTGCAATTTCAATCACAACAACAATAACAACATAATCTGTTGTCCCAAGCAAGTTGGGGTAGGCTGCAAATGTGTTGGTAGAATGTTTTGTTAGTTTCTATTAAACTTCTTGATAGTAGCAGAAAAGAATGCAGTTGTGGTAAACTTGATTTTATCTATGTTTGGTTCAATGCAGATCATTGGCTGATGATATTATATTAACATAGCAAACAGGTGTCAATTCGGTAGAAAGCATACCCCAAGTCCGCTGGTGTTGCAACTTACAAGATAGGCTACATACGATTAGAACACATTTTACAAGATAGGTTACATATGATTACAAGAACACAACGCTAGAGCATGCCAGGCTGAAAGCATCTACTGTTACTGTGTTTTGGTTATAGCCAGCTGTGAGCATGCTATTGACAGTAACAAAAGGTCATGGTTGTAATCAAATCCTTGTAATGTGTATTTTATTATCAACGAGTAACTATTAGATTTTGTGATACATTTGTGGCAGTCCTCTTTTCTTTCTTTCTTTTTTTTTTGTTTCAGTAAACACGTAAAAGTTCAAAATTTGATCAGATGAATGGATGATAACAAAAACAAGATTGATGTTAAAAAATAAAAACAAGATGATTCACATGGCAGCTGATTTGTTGAATAGGTAGGTGTCAGTACTTCATATGCAAGGGTTTGCGTCAGCCAATCAAAAGCATTATGCACCCACCTTGCTTAATAGTGAACAATGTGAATCAAGTCAACAAATTACGAGTACATCAAATCACTATGATATGACTTCTAATTAAGGAAAGATATTTGATTATAATAAGTAAACTTACCTTTTTCATCAGCATTTATCTGCCGGCACTCATGTCACCTCTGTTGCATCCTAAACCCTTAATTAACAGCCTCACCAATCATCCATGCAGAGAGCATTATTCCCTTAACCGATTGTCTCCTTAAGTTAATCTGCAGGTGGCACATATTACACATCCCCCAATTAATTTGGGATAATCTAGACTAGAGATTTGTGAAGAGTACTGATACATATGCCAACGAGATCGATCACCACTTCACCAGCTAGCTGAACCAAGGTAAACAACTACGGAACATGGAATAAATATAAGAAATAGTTGCAATGACAGCAAGGGCAGCACTGAAGGATCAGACTTTAGGAATTCCTTCAACTGCACGATATACACCACCTCTACAGAATACCTAGAGTGAGCACATCGATAACTAAAACATCCTTCTGGTATTGTCATCCTCCCTCAAGAATGGCAAGTGCTGTAAATTTCCCAATATGGCATCAGTGGCATCAACATCCAAATCAAACCCAATCTCCTCATCCCCGCCAAAGTTCAGCACCGTGGCACCATCAGTTGGCTTCGCCACCTCATTTATGTTGATCTCTCTAGTACCCACTGTCTGCCCGCTGCCGCCACCAGCATTTCCATTCCATGAAACTGACCCAACCATAGATGGCTCAATGCCACTTTCCACCCCACTGGAAGTGTGCTTCTTGAGCACGGCACCAACCTTCTTGCGGGCTGTTGTCTTCTTCATCCTACCTCTAGATGGCCCTGCTGCACTGCCACGGACACCACTCTTATTTGCCGGCTGCTCATTTGCTGGAGTTGAATTGGCATTAATAGGCCTGTCATTATTCTCAACAATATGTACATCAACGTTGGCAGTCCCCGCAGCTGCATGCTGCGGAGGAGACCAAAAATTCCCAGGATCAACATTCACAGCTCCTGCAGATACTGGCTTCGGAGGAGATTGAAAATTCCCAGGATTAACATGGGAAGTCCCTGCAGCTGCTACCTGCGGCGGAGGTCGAAAATTGCCGCGATTAACATGAGAAGTCCCTGCAGCTGCTAGTGCTGGCTGCGGTGGAGATCGAAAATTCCCAGGATCAACATTAGCAGTCCGTGCAGATGCTAGCTGCGGAGGAGATTGAAAATTCCCAAGATTAACATTGGCAGTCCCGGCAGATGCTGGCTGCGGCGGAGATTGAAAGTTCCCGAGATTAACATTGGCAGTCCCGGCAGCTGCTGGCTGCGGCGGAGATTGAAAATTCCCGGGAAACATGGGACAAAATGGCCTCCAGTTGGTGCTCAAATCAGCTGCCTTGGGGAAACCCATGGGGAAAAACCCCCACGCGCAATAGTACATGTCGGTGCCCGGCACAATAGGCGGCACGGTTGGGATCTCGGCGGCCACGAACGCGCGCCGGCACCCGGCGCTCTGGCACCTGAGCGTCCGCCCCACCAGCGCGCGCCGGTACTGGTAGACGTGGCAGCAGTAGGGACAGGTCGTCCAGAACGCATCGGCATCGGCCGCTGCCGCGGCTGAGGCTCCGCCGGAAGCAGGAGTAGAAGCAGCAGCAGGAGGGGTATCGCTGGAGGCGTTCTTCGAGAGATCAGCGAAGGCTTCCTGGACGAAGTGGAGGGCGGTGTCCGCGGCGGGACGGGGGTTACGCGGGGCGGACACGAGCTGGGAGAGGCGGCTGAAGGCGCGCTTGACGGCGGCGGGGTCGGGGTCGGGGCCGGGCTGGAGCTGGAGCACGGCGACCGGATCGGGGCGACCGGAGGGGAGCTGACGCTGGGAGGCGAGGAGGACGTCAGCGACGGCGAGTAGCTCGTCAGCACCCGGGAGATTTGGGTCCGCCTCCACCGCGCGCTCCGCCAGGCGCTTGCAGCCAACCAGGTCCCGCGCCGCGAGCAGCTTCCCCGAGATCTCCAGCCACCGGGCCGGCTCGCCGCGGCCGCCGCCGCCGGAGAAATCCATGTGGGTGAGGGGAGTGAAGGTAGGCAGAGAGCGCTTGAGGTGGGGCTCAGATGTCAGATGGCTACGAGGGCCTTTTGGGGATGGAGCCGAAACCTGCGAGCGACGAGGGTGAGTGATTACGTCAGGGTTAAACCTCACCTCACTCACCTTGTCAGTCACCTCCACGTCAGAGCAAACCCTGGGCCGTGGCTGACTCCACAAAGGCTACTGTAGAGCCCAATGGAAATTGTTCGTGTCCAACGAGTTTGGCCCACGAAGAAATATGAGGTGTTTGGATTAAAAAAATTGCAGCGCAGCTATCTTTTTTATCCGGAGCTGATTGGAGCCCTGTCAACCAAACACGTCCTTACTCCAAACTCCGAACCTTTGAGCATCATGCTCAACATGGGAGACTCGAGTCGAGGACCAACATGTTCAGAACTTTTCAGTTTTACCATACACAGATCTCGTCGACAAACACAACACGATCATCATCACGATGCACGCGCCCATATGGCTACCCGCTCGATCACCGCAGCTGCATGACAGCAACTCAACTGCAGCGCACGTCCTCCCTCCTCAAGCTTTGGCTGCGGCGCACAAGAAGCTGCGTAGCTTCTTCACCGAGAAGCAAGACTTCTTGCTCCGGCTCCTCGTCGGCGGAGTCCTCTTCGACCGCTTGCCGTCGCCGTTGTGAACGCCGTCACGGCCGTGAAGCTCGCCGGCGGCGGCGGCCTCCCGCTTCTTGGCGCGCACCGCGTCCAGCCTCGCCACGGCGGCCGCCCTGCTCGCCTTCGCCGCGCGCCGCATCGCCTCGGCCTCCTCCACGCGCGCCGCGGCCTTCCTCTCCTCGGCCTCCACGCGCCTGCGCAGCTCCTCGAGCTTCCGCGCCGGCAGCGCCACGACGTCATGGTGGTTGCCCTCGACCTCGCCGGCTCCGTCTCCGTCTCCGTCTCCGCCCCCGTCACGCGCGCGGGCGGCCTGCTCAGCGGCCACACCCGCGGCCCACGCCAGCGCGTGGGTCTCCGCCGCGACGGCTCGCTCGGCCAGCTGCAGCGCGCGCGCGGCCTGGCGCCGGATGATCACACGCTGCTCCAGGGCGTCCTTGGCGTCCCTGGCCGCGGCGATCTCCGCCCGCATCCGCCTGAGCTCGGCGCGCGCGCCGTCGACGCGCTGCCGGAGCTCGTCTGCGGCGGCCTTCTTCTTGGCCGCCTCCGCCTGCCTCGCAACCACCGCGGCGTTCGTCGACTCGATCCGCGACTTGAGCGGCGGTATCTCGGCCGCCGTCGCGGCGAGGCGGCTCTTGGCCGCGGCCAGCTCGGCGCGGAGCCGCTCGAGCTCCTCGCCGAGCGGCATGGACGCGAGCCACGCCTGCACCGCCGCCTCGCGGGCGCGCTCCACCTCGCCCCTGGTCCCCGAAAGCTCCATGAGGACACTGGCGGTTGTGCTTAGAGGCTCGTCTGCATCGTTGCCTTCCCTCGCTGACCGATGAGTTCGAGGATAGCTGGACATATACCGTGGTTATAAGCAAGGGGTTGAATCTTGGTATGTCCTATGGACTATGGTTTGCTTGATTTTTTTTTTCGCAAATGTTTGTTGTGTTGTGTTGCAGTACGCCAGCAACTCTATCTTGATTCTTGAGGTGGGTTGTAGCCTTGTAGGTACATGGTGATAGTTCATCGTTGTTTCATCGAGAATTTTTATTTTTTAATACCATTTTTCTGAAATTTCAAAATTATAACCTAAATTGACAAAATTATAAAAATATACCTCAATCATTTGCTGGGCGGATGAAATTTCGTCCAACCAGCATACGGAATTAGGATTTTGTTGAACCATCCGATGAAAATATAGTTTTCGCGCGGTCTGCATGACGAAATCTTTTGTCTACCTAGCAGACAAAAATCTAATTTCATCAAGCAGGTAGACAAAATCTAAATTTTAAGAACAAATAATTAAATAATTTACCTTTTAAGGGAGGCTTAAAGTTTGAAAGTTGTGTTGTTTTAAAACAACACAACTTTCAAACTTTAAGCCTGCTTTGAACTATAAAATGTATCACCAAAGTCAAGTTGGAACCGGCCCAGCGAACCGAGGTGGGTCTTTTCCTAGAAGCCTTCTCACAGCTTCAGCTTTGCCGCCTCCCGGTCCCCTCCCTCCCGTCTTCAGCAAGCTTGTATCGCCGCAGCGATTAGGGGGCTCCCTCCACTCGTAGTAGTTAGTAGCATTAGGTCTTAGTAGTTGCGCTCCTATTAGTAGTTTGCCTTATGGCGTCCGTCTTGGAGTTTGTCGTTGCTCCCGCCGTCGACACTGTTGTCCTCCTCACCTACCTCGCCACAGTTGTTGTCTCCTCTGAGGTACAATTCAATAAAGTCGCTTCCTCGCTATCCACCCCGTGCGCTGCCCTCCTCCCCTTCTTGTGCCGGTTTCCCCCCGCCTCCACTCCAGATCTAGCCGGAGATGGTGTCGATTCGAGCTTCCGTTCCTCAGATCCGACCAACTCTCGTGTGGATATGGTCCTTGGGTTAGTCTCATTTTGACCCTTTCGGGTGCTTGGACCATGCTTCTGTGCTTCACCTTTGTCCATGTGCTTGTGCTATGCTGGTTGTTTCGATGTTGCTGCCGCCTTCCGTCGCGGCTCATGTGCCATTATTGAACGCGTCTATGTACTCCCGCCTCCGTTTCCGCTGCCACTTCTACAGTTTGACTTCCAGGGTTTGTCGATGGTTGTTCAGGTGTCCTACTCAACGTCGTCAAACACATCGCTCGGCTTCAGGTTCCACCTCCGCCTTCGCCATCAGCACCCGCCAAGTAGCTCTGCCTCCTACTGCAATGAACCCGCTCAAATCTTCCACCATCGACTCGGCAGCGAGCCTCCACCCGACTCTGAAGATGTCAATCCTTTACCCGCTGACGCCAGATTCAGACTCATTCTTGGGTCATCGACGACGTCCCCCCTCGGCGGCGTCTTCAACCTCTTCATGCCTTTGCATGACAAGGCCCCTTCGCTCCACTGCAACTATGCATCTGTGATGCCTCTGCTGCAGTTCGCTAACGACCCGCCCTCCGACGGCACTCCAAGTTCTAGAAGTAGGGTTACTGTTGTAATTGGCACCTTTTCTCAGGGCCTTTATGTAAGATTGATGCTTTAATATAATTTATGGTAATTGTAAAAAATATAAAATGTTTATTTTTTATTTATCATCAACCTATCAAAAATATCAGTGAACATCCAAATTAACACGCACCTTCGTGGGCCGGCTTTCACTTGGTACATATTGAGAGTTAGAGATTTTTAGTATTTCGTCGCATCCTTTCAGCCCACTTTTCTGTCTGCTCTCTTGCGCCGATCAGCCCACACACACATATTGACCCCCAATACGCGCTCGCACGGACAGTAGAGCGTACCCCGGCGCAGGCCGGCGCACGGAGCATCAGCAAAACCCCGAGCGATTTCCGTGTTGCCCCCTGATCCCCGAACCATCGTCCTTGCACGGCATTCAACGCCGGCGACCGGCCGGCGACGGGCGGCCTCCCTCTCGACCCGCACGGCCCGAAATCGTCAGAGGCGACGTAAATACAACGAGACGCACCGCGAGATGCATCCGTCCGTACTCGCGCAAATCACCCCGCCGCGCTCACCACTGGCCAGCGCAGCGAGCCGAGGCGACGTACGCCGTCGCTCCCTGCCCACCCCGGCCCGCCGTCGCCGTCGACCAGAGACCCGCCGGCTTTGTTTAGCTGCCGCGACAGCAACGATCGAGCGGCTTGCGTTAACGCCGCTGGGGCGGGGCCTGGGCGACGCACGCGTTCGGCGTTCGTGGTCGTGGTGTCTGCTGAGCTGCTCCGCCTCTGCTGCTCCACCGGCAGGTTGGCAGGCGTGTGCAGGTAGTAGAGCGAGGGTACTTGGCGGTTCGCAATCAAGTCCGGCCGACGGATCACTGAATTGATGCAGCTGCAATGAAAGCTACCACTACTGCTCGCTGTGCTGCTGATCCCGGCCTGTGAGCTAATCAAGGCTTCGCTTCCTCCCGTGGTCCTCCGCGTCCACCCTCCCTCCCTCCTCCTCCTCCTTCTCCTACCTCTTTGACCTCTATTTTTTCTCCCCTTCTCCGTTTCGAACTATTGTGCCATGCCCATTTTGGTGATAGATAGACAGATAGGTAGGGAACGGGGTTTGCTGAAGATGAACATTCCGATTACGCAGCCGTTCGTTTGCGCGGGCAGGACGACGCTGGAGTAGTCGGCCGACACTTGGGTCCGGCGCGGTCGGACGCTGTCCTCGCCTTCTGTCATGTTTCAGACGCTCGTAAATAGTCCTCTGCACTCTGTTCAGAAGAGTCTCGCATCACAGCCGCTTTGGATAATACTAAAAACTTGTTTGTGCTGCCGATTAGCCTGACATTGCCGAAGCAAGCATCTGACACTTCCGTTGACGGTCCGCTGATGATGGCCACCGGCGGAGAGCCAGAACGAACTGGCTCTGCCTCACACGCCCGACAGGCCGTGCAGGCATGGCAGTACACGTGAGCACCGCCACAATGCCCCAGCTTCCTTTGTCTTCACTCCTCTCTCCCAGCACCACGGCACGACGAAGCCTTTTTTTTTCCATCCATCATTCTTTTCTTGGATAGTTGGCCCTTCATCTATAGGAGTGTTCTGCGTGTGGACCCCTCGCCCAACCTTCCTGGGTGTGGTGGGCTATGATCTGAGGTTGACGTCTTGCTGGCTTCAATTCGTTGCCCTGCTGCCCTCGATAAAGGTGATATTCCGTTCGTCTTTTAAGACTGTCTGCTGACTGCTACTGCTACACAGTAGCTTCCTTTTGCCAGTGCTGATTAGTGTGTGCTGACCATTAGCCTAATCTAAGGGCCTGTTTGGCAGGGCTCCGGCTCCTCAAAAATGGCTCCGGCTCTGGCTCCTCTGGCGTAGTGGCTTCTCTGGTGGAGTTGAGTCGTTTTAAAAAACGTTTGGCAAAATAGCTCTCCTTCCTGGTGGATTTAGTTGGAGCGGGTGAAGCCACCAAAACACGGCTCCACCTCCCCTTTGAAAGCCGCGAGGCTCCAGCCCCGCTCCACACCCCGAGTCGGTGCAGATTTACACCGTTTGGCGGGGGCTCACGCCGGAAATGCGCTCGTGGAGGCGGAGCCGGAGCCCTCCCAAACAGGCCCTAAGCTTTGCATCTTTTCGGCTTTTGATCATGTAGTACCCTGATGCAGAATCAACAAACAAATTGCCAGTTCCAGGAATTTGCATCCTATGTTTAGTATTTCCTAATGCTGTCTCGTTCTCCAGGTGTGGAGGAGATGAGACCACTCATGATGCCAGAATCCGACCGCAAACTGCGTGAGATTTGGGCGCCCCATTTTCCCTTCAATTTAGAAAGGACACGGGAGCTGATTTTCTTGGCACTACTGAAGTGCATTTGCATGCCCAACTAATCTGCGTACAATTTCCTACGCAGTATTTTTATGAGAGCGTTCGGAAGGTTTTATTTTGGCTTATTGCACTTTGCAGTACGATTTATTTTTCTCCCGTAATCAATCTGCCGGCTTATGTATTTAAGACTTTGCCGGACATTGCTTCAGCCGAATCCTATAATTCAATCTTGTGCCGCCAATCCATCGAAGTCACTCTCATTCACTGGTAAGCATGGAGAGGAGGACAACGGAACAAAGGGGAGTTGAGGACGCGAGTGTAGATGCCAATTGCCAACGGACGATCCGGTTGCTTTCGGTCTCCCTGCACTAGGGCATGTATGCATGCACAAGGTTCCCCGGTCCGGTTTGCAGCCCCTAAAAATACCGATCGGAAAACCGGCTAAACCGGTCGGTAAACCGGACCCATCGGTTTGATATGGTTTTCTAGGTCCGGTTAGGGACCGGTTCCCGACCATTTTTCGAACCGGGCCGGACCGGTAGGACCGGGAACTGGCCGAACCGGTCCGGTTTCCACCGGTTCGGGGAACCCTGTGCATGCATGAACCTCGAGTACAATTGTCAAAAAAAGAAAAAAGAACTCTAATACCTCGTGTCCAAATTTCGCCATCGTGTCCGAAATATCGGTCGTGTACGTACAAATGTTCAGAAACTTCATCTGTCGCGTGTGTATGGACCTCATTTCAAGACAGGATTCTTTGAAAACCGAAGATATTTCGAGATAGTTTTGCTCAAACATGATGGGGCTTTCTTCTTGATTCAACAAACATATAGAGACAGATAGCACAGAGGGTACGTGCAAGAGGAACATCAATGTGCGGGAATACCGCGAATTCCATTCCATGTGCCCCTGAAAATACAGTGGTGGGTGGTCATAAAAGAATTCGCTGTTACGCGGCGGCAAAGAAATATATATACTACTCCGTATTTCTCATGCGCGTCAATTCACGTACACATTCCCTTTTGCTCCATGCGAAATGCATGCATATCATACTGTAACATACTATACTACTACTACTACTACTCATGTTTGCAATTCTTTGTAGGCTCGTCAGAACAAATTCAACAAGAATAACAAATCAGGAGAATCCGAAATGATCGACAGATAAAGCGCATATAGACACATGCATGGTGGGTATAACTAACTGATGGGTCCCATTTTGACCTAGGCCACGGAATTCTCGCGTCACCAATTAAACATTGGCATCTCGCGGCCAATTGCTCTCTCACCCTTGCCCTCACTATGCTTTCCTTTTCCCCTGAAAAGAACACGATCACATGTATATATCTCTTTTTTTCTCCAATAATCACATGCCCACATCCAACAAAAAGGCCCAACCAACAGCAAGGACAGGGACTAATCATAACTCCTCACGGCAGCAGTTCTTTAAAAAAAAAAGTCCTAGCAGCAGCTAGAGAAAACAAATCGATAAATGGAGAATAACATTCCAATCACATTGAAAATGGAAAATAAGAGACTCCGGAATGAAATCAGGAGAAAAATGAGATTGTTTTCGTGCAATTTCCATTGAAATGGATAGAAATCCCAATGTTCGGTCCATTCACAGGCTAATCATAATCATTTTGACTACAAAAGCTAATCACAATCATCAACAAGCAAAAAAAAAGTGGTGCTACTATACTCAAGCACCAAAGCTAAAAAAACAAAAAGAGAAAAAGGAGAAAAAAGGAATTAAAAGCACAAAACGCCCCCGCCAGCCAGACAGCTCCACTAATCTCTCCCTCTCACTCTCATTCCGACCCCGCGTCGCCACCCCCGCTCCGCTGCCTTTACTCCTCTCCCACCTTCCCCGTTTCAATTCGCCTCACTCACTCCCCGCAGTCCCCACTCGCCACCCCCCCCAAAGCTCCTCGCTTTCTCTCTCTCTCTCTCTCTTCCCCCGCCATGGCCTCTCCCTCCACCGCCTCCTCCTAGCTCCCGTCGCAACACCTCCCCAGATCCCGCACGCAGCGCGACAACCCCCCGGGCGCAGGCACAACATGGGAGGGTGCCACGCGAAGCCGCTCACCCACGAGGCCGACAGCTCGCCGCCGCGCGCCGCGCCGGCGACCCCGCCCCCGGGCTGCGCCACCCCTTCCACCCCGGGGAAGAAGCATTGGGCGGTGTCCCCTTTATTCCCATTCTCCACGCCGAGCCCGAGCCCCGCGCACCACCTCTTCGGCGGCTCCGCGGCGTCCCCGCGCAAGTCCTCCCCCGCGCACCCGGGCGCGGGCGCCGGCTCCGCGCCCACCACCCCGGCCAGGCGCCTGCTGCGGTTGCCTTTCCCGCCGCCGTCTCCCGCCAAGCACATCAGGGCGGCGCTCGCGCGGCGCCATGGCCCGCCGCGGCCCTCCATCCCCGAGGAAGGTGGCGGTGAGGGGGAGGGTGGCGGCGGCGGCGGAGGCGCCAGGGGGCTCGACAAGGGATTTGGGTTCAACAAGGGGTTCGCGGCCAAGTACGATATTGGGGATGAGGTCGGACGGGGACACTTCGGTTACACGTGCGCCGCCACGGTTAAGAAGGGCGCGCGCAAGGGGGAGTCCGTCGCCGTCAAGGTCATCCCCAAAGCAAAGGTGACGTGCAGCTTTCGCAATGCCCTCTAGTCTGGCATTTTTTTTGTTCTGATGTGTTCTACGTGAATTTTAAGATACCACATAGCACACACATGCTACTTTTCTCCCAAAACAATGACCATTTGAGGTTGTTTAGATTTGCTAATTGATGTCGGCTAATATGTTCTCATGGATAAGAATACTAATTTGAATAATTCTTTTACCAAGCTTTGTGGTGATCTGACAAGGTCTGCAGTCTGCATCTGCATCGCAAACACCTTATTGCATGCCCTTAGGAGTTAGGATGATTAAGGTTTTCTATTCTGTGCACTCTGCCCTTCTCGGTAGATTAGGCATATAAGATTTTGTGCTGCAAATGTACCTACTCTTATGATGAGACATGGATACATTGGGCATTGTTTGTTACTTGTGAAACTTGAGTTTGATGCTTCACAACGTTTATGCACTATTTTTTCCCTGATCCATAATGTTCCAGCCACTTGGCATTATTTTTTCGATAACGGAAGTCTTATTAATTTCAAGATTGCCTCTTGGCATTATAGTTCTATGATATATTTTGTGCTAACTGATTTAATCTTCTACGGTTCTTCTATGATCTTCAATTAGTCATTGTCTGAACTCTGAACTTGGTTTCCTTATATGAACACCTTATTGACATCAGCCACTGCTGTTTGTTTTGTCAGATGACAACATCCATTGCTATAGAGGATGTCCGAAGGGAAGTTAAAATTTTGAAAGCTTTGGCAGGAAACAAGAACTTGGTCCAATTTTATGATGCCTATGAGGACAACGAGAATGTGTATATAGTAATGGAGTAAGCTTCCACGATCTGAGAAATCATAATTTTCTATTGATTGATGTTTCATATCATATGAGGATGTCTTCCACAGTATATTTAGTGTTGTTATCCCTCATCATTGGCACTCATAACAGTAAAAAGGACGTACCCAGTGCCGTAGGTTCCTGCACTGTGCGGGGTCTGGGGGAGGTTATTAGCGGGAGGTCTTTCCCACGCATCGTGCAATGTGTAGAGGCCACCGCTCGCACTCATAACAGTAACACAACAACAACAACAACTTAGCCTTTTGTCCCAAGCAAGTCGGGGTAGGCTAGATATGAAACCCAAAGGTACCACCAACATAAAGACACGTAGAAGAAGTCATGGCTCAGGAACGTTGATGGCTAGTCTCCAAGCGCCCCTATCCAAAGCTAAGTCCTTGGAGATATTCCACTCCCTAAGGTCTCTCTTGACCGACTCATCCCGGGTCGGTTTAGGTCGACCTCTAACTTTCTTCACATTGTCGTCCCGCTCTAGGACCCCACTACGCACCGAGCCTCGGGAGGCCTTCGTTGGACATGTCCAAACCATCTCAACCGATGCTTTGGATCGGTTTCTCCTCAATTGGCGCCACCCCCGACCCCCGCCCCCGAATATCATCGTTCCGTACTCTATCCCTCCTCGTGTGCCCACAAACCCAACGCAACATACACATCTCCGCCACACTCAATTGCTTTGGACATGTCGCCTTTTTGTAGGCCAACACTCCGCACCGTATAACATCGCCGGGCGAATCACCGTCCTATAAAACTTACCTTTTAGCTTCGAGGCACCCTTTTGTCACGAGAGGACGCCAGAGGCTTGACGCCATTTCAACCAACCAGCTGAAATTCTATGCCTAACATCTTCGTCGATGTCGCCATCCTTCTGTAGTATCGAACCTAAATACCGAAAAGTATCCTTCTTGGTCACCACTTGCCCATCAAGGGTGACGTCTCCCTCCTCACGCGTCGTACCGCTAAAGTCGCACCTCATGTACTCGGTCTTGGTCCTACTAAGTCTAAACCCTTTCGATTCTAACGTATGCCTCCACAGTTCTAACTTCCTATTTACCCCCGCCCTACTCTCATCAACTAGCACCACATCATCAGCAAAGAGCATACACCAGGGGATATCACCTTGAATGTCCCTTGTGACCTCATCCATCACCAAAGCAAATAGATAAGGGCTCAACGCTGACCCTTGATGTAGTCCTATTTTAATTGGGAAATCACTAGTATCGCCATCGCATGTCCGGACACACGTCACCACATCCCTGTACATATCCTTGATGAGGTAAACAAAAAAAAATTCATGTAACAGAATGGACGCTAGGAACTGGTTAACTTGATGTTTCTTGTGTCCATTCTAGTTGCGAGTAGCACTCACAATGCCGGATCAAAGTAATCATTGATAATATGCAACAGTTGTATATATTATGGTAGAAGTTGCACTTGCTACTTAACGATGAAAACATGAAATTGAACTCACATTAATGTTCTTTGCGAGAGGCAGTTATTGCTATGCTTCTCTTTTCCCCGACAAATCTTAATCATTTCTGGAAAGTGTAAAAGCTTCTATAGTATTTACAATTTTACATACTGCCAAATTTGATCTCTAAGGTCTACTGGGCCTTGAATGATTTATTCTATTATTTATCTGTTTTGTATTTATATTCTTTTATACCCTTCTGCTGCTGATCATTGGGTAGCTTCTTGTCTGTATTTAACGTGCATACATTCTCCTATTGCGTAGGTTGTGCGAGGGTGGAGAGCTACTCGATAGAATACTTTCCAGGTATGTTAAAATTGAACATCTCTTTCTTTGAAATAACAATATAGTTCGTATCAAAATATGTGCTTCAATGGAATTGTTGTTTAATTATATTTGACTTAGAGGTGGGAAGTACTCCGAGGATGATGCAAAAGCTGTCCTGGTGCAAATATTAAATGTTGTGGCTTTTTGCCACATTCAAGGAGTGGTTCATCGGGATCTCAAACCGGAGGTGATGCGCTTACCTGCATCTCTACAGTTAGTGCAAATTTCATGATTCAGTGAGGTTTAGAATTCGCTAAGTTTCTACTCTTCGTAGTAACTTGTTTATTTCTCATACCATTATGTAGTACATCCATCAATCTGGCGCATTGTACTGTTGCATGTGACTTGTTTATTTGAGATATTTGTTGCATTTTTATATTATTTTTCTCCCATTTTCTTTCTCTGTGGACATATTCTAATATTAGTATTTTCCTTTGTTGGTGCTATCATGGTTTCTGAAAATATAATACCCTTTTTTCAGAACTTTCTTTTCACTTCAAAAGATGAGAATTCCCATCTCAAGGCTATTGACTTTGGCTTATCAGATTTTGTAAAACCAGGTATGCTGCTTACCGGTCAACTACCTTTTTTTCTTAATTTACTGGTCTCGAATTGCCTTGAACAAAAAGAATTGTAGTATTCACACTTTCACAGGCAAAAAGATCTTAAATATGTGGTCCTAATATTTTATGCAGATGAGAGGCTAAATGACATTGTTGGAAGTGCTTATTATGTTGCTCCAGAAGTTCTGCATAGATGCTATAGCACAGAAGCTGATGTATGGAGTATAGGCGTAATTGCATATATCCTTCTTTGCGGCAGTCGTCCATTCTGGGCGCGCACTGAATCTGGCATATTCCGTTCTGTTCTCAAAGCTGACCCTAGTTACAATGAGGCACCATGGCCTTCTCTGACTCCAGAAGCAATGGATTTTGTTAAGCGATTGCTGTGCAAGGATCCGCGCAGAAGGATGACTGCAGCTCAAGCTTTAAGTGAGTTTCATTTTATCAAGACAGATTCTGATGAATATTACATTGTTATGAGTATTCATGTTTCTTCTGCTAGGTCATCCGTGGATCAGAAATTACAATGACATTAAGCTGCCATTGGACATCCTTATATTCCGACTTATCAAAGCTTATATTCGTTCCTCATCATTACGGAAAGCTGCTCTGAGGGTCAGTACTTCAAAATTTTGTTTCATATTTGTATCCTTTTGTTGTACATGCTTGTATGATGTTAATTCTTCGGTTTCGTAATTTCCACTCGCTTTATGCCACTGTAAATTTATTCTCCTGAATGGCTTGCAAGCCTGCACTTTAAATTGTTTTGTTTAGTAGTGATTAAGAATCCCCTATTAAATCCTGTTGATTAATTCACACTACAGTTTGTATGGTAACCATTATATGAACTTTTTGCTTGCCTAAATGTATGTGGTTTAAGTTGGTGGGGGTAGCATTTCATGGGTAGTTACGGCCCTTGCTTCGGATTCTCTTAACACAGACTTCTGTTGCCAGTACTTCATATCCTATGTGGTCTTGTTTTAGACAAATTCTATGTGTTGCTTAGAAGCTTTACTTGTTAAGTGTATCATAATTATTCTGTGTTAATATCTGTAATATGCATTTATTAATGTATTATCTTTCTTGATCTGCTGCAGTCTCTATCAAAGACTTTAACTGTTGATGAGCTTTTCTATCTGAAGGCGCAGTTTTCTTTATTGGAACCAGATAGAAATGGATGCATCACCCTTGACAATATCAGAATGGTTAGTTCATCATAGAGCTCTGATATAGCCTGTCATGTTTATTTTGAGTACTGATGCAATGAAGGAATCACGAGTTCTGATCATGCTGTTTAGGCCTTAACAAGAGAGGCTACTGATGCAATGAAGGAATCACGAGTTCAAGAGATTCTTGTTTCGGTACATTTCTTTTTTAATATTATGATGGTATTTTTTAATTCTTCCAGAAACTGTACCACTCACTTTATAACTTAACTTTCTTTTCAGTTGAGCGCCCTTCAGTACAGGAGAATGGACTTTCAGGAGTTCTGTGCAGCAGCAGTTAGTGTGCACCAGCTCGAAGCATTGGATAGATGGGAGCAACATGCACGGTCCGCATATGAACATTTTGAGAAGGATGGCAACCGTGCTATTGTAATTGATGAACTCGCTTCTGTATGTGACCCTCCTTTCCCTCTAGTCCATCAATCTGGCTTGCCCTCCCAAATTTCCTGATTTGGTATTTGTTCTCAGGAATTGGGCCTCAGCCCTTCGGTGCCGCTTCATGTCGTTCTGCAAGATTGGATCAGGCATACAGATGGGAAATTGAGCTTTCTCGGATTTGTTAAATTATTGCATGGCATGTCCAGCAGGTCCCTGTCAAAGATGAGATAGCTGTTGATAATCTCTAACGACAGCACAAGTTCACACCACCCCAGCCCTTGCCAACTTGGTTCACAGGCAAATTAACAGGGCTAAAGAACCGTCGACTGGAGCTTGCATATCGAGGGCGTCTGAGTTCTACAGCAGCTGGTCTGTCACTAATTTGAGTATAGAGTTAAGTTTGTCGTTGTCTGCCTACTGATCATTTAGTCAATAGGAAAAAGGAAAATCTCACCCATGTCTGCAACATGTGATGTTTCTAACAATCTTAGAATAGGCATGTTCTGTCGTTGTGATTTTGGGAACAACTTTGTAATGCTTGTTCCTGGAACTGGAGCAAGTTAGCTGCGGTCACCAGGTTGGCGTTTGGAGCGTGGACATATCCACTTGCTGGCATTGTCATTGGGTCATTGTACTGACAAATGAAAGTGAGTGATCGTTCTGTTGTTTATCAGCTTCTCCTTCGTGTATATACTGATGAGATGAAAATGTGCCGTTTTTTTAATTCCAGAAGATATTAACATGTCAGTTGGCGAGCTGTGATTGTTTCTACTTTCTACCTCTACTCCTAATAATAAATTGTACTAAAATATAGTATTAACAAACTTGCATATAAATTTTAGAGGTATGAATAACAATTTCAGACCTTACCTATATCTGAAGAATACTGTGTTTCTTACCATTTTGATTTTATTATGTTTCACCCTTCTATACTGCACTAGAAACTCGAAATTGGTGCCCGTCCGTATGTTCTTGAAACATGCTAGTGTCAGAATTCAAACTTATTTGTTAATTACAAGTGAGAAACCTTAATCGTCAAAGATGTCCCATATTCATTTTGTTTTCTTTCTAAAAACGAGCTGTTATTCCTCTCATCAGAGCCGTCCATACGCGTCTCGAGCATGCTGATGCAATTGCACTGGGCATCGAAATTTGGATTTCGAAATTTGAAAGCAGCAGAGTAGGCGACACCGCGACAGATAAACGTTGGAAGGAAAGGAAGCGACAACTCGTCGCGACAGGGAGGCAAACGTTTTTCTCCACACGGCAATCTAATCCCATTCCATTCCATTCCGAGGCGAAGCTGAAGGGGAAAGCAGGGGCGGGAGGCAATCGGAGGGCGACGAGGCGGGGGCAAAGGCTTCTCTACTTGAGCGCCGGGATGCCGGTAACGCGGAGGCGCGCCGCCGCCGCGGCTGCGGCTGCGCCGGTGGTGGTGGAGGTAGATGATGATGACGAGGAGGGGCGGGATGCGGCGATCGACATCTCCTCCGATTCCGAGGTGGGGTCAGAGTCGAGGTCGGAGGAGGAGGAGGAGGATTCAGAATCGGAGGAAGAGGAGGACACGAGCGACGAGGACTTTGCCGACATCAGTGACAGCGACAGCGAGGCCGGTGATGGGGAAGGCAGCGGCGAGGAGAGCGAGGAGGAACCGGGGGCTGAGGCGGACGTTGAGGCTGAGCAATTGGGCGCGAATCGGAGCGAGGTTGCCTGCAACAAAATCGCCGGTCTCCTCCACAGTAATCTCCATGATCCCCTTTTTCAGTTGCAATGCGTTGTTCATCTCAGAAGAATCAGAAGTAGGTATTGTACTTAGTAGTCTAGCCTATGTGACAATCTCCAATGGTGGATGCCGTACAATCAGAGAGCTGGAAATCAGACCTGTTTGTGCATTTGTACCATTCGTATAGTGGTACAGTAGTATGAATTCTGCGCCGCGGTAGTCTGCCAATCTGATCGTCTGATGGCAAGAGAAATGTACAGATACTTCATCAGGCTAATCCCTTGAAGTTATATTTCCATTCTAGACTTCTAGTGATGTCACAGTTTAAGGAAGCAAGACCCCTCAAACTAGCAGGAGCCCTGATGTGGTGTGATTTGCTCTAGATGCTTGGTAGGCTGTAGGTTATTCTACATTCTACAATCCTTCTATCTTAAACTTCTATTGTTTCTGTCTCTGCTCATATGGTTTGTGAGTGGCTGCTGTTATTTATTTCTTCTTATGGAAAACTCAAGAATATTAAATTAGAAATCCAAGGGAAACTGATTTTTTTTCCAAATAGAGCTAGATGTATTTGAGATTATGTTGACATTGTCTTGTACTACTGCTGATTTTAACTCACCTCAGTATGCTTCAGGAGTGAACATAATTAAATCATTTTGTTCTATGCTATTATGCCGTTTGTTTTCCCTAGATAAGCTGATAAAGTTGTCCTGTAGGTGGAAGGAGTCTGGAGGGGATCAAGCTAGTGGAGTGCAAGGCATATTTAAGGAAGATAGGTCTTAGCCAAGTTGGGGACCTAGCCACTTGTGTAGACAGAATAGTGCTTCATTGGAGGTTAATTCCATAGCCCTTTCCCACTCCTGAGTTTATTCAGTCATTTGGCACTCATCTACTCATTTGTTTAACTGCCAGAATCAATTTAAGAGCACAGCAGTTCCTGTGCCACTTATTGTTCTCAATATTCTGTTTCATTTTTACCTGACATTTATGCACAGGACGTACACCTATCTAGGTGACCTTAATCTTGCTTTATTTGATTTTCCTAGATGCAGGGATGCAATATTTTTTAGAACAAGTCACACATAATATTTTCTGCCCCCCTGTTTTGACAGGTTTAAAGATGGGGATCCAGAAAAAATTTATCCACGGTCATCTTTCTGTATCAACTGTAAAGGTGTGGTCTTACATGGAAATAATTATATAAACTTTCATTTAATTGCATGGTGAATTATCCAGGGCAATGGTCATATATACTCTCTCAATGCAGGTGATGTCTGTAGAGGTGATGCTGTCCTATTCAAACAGAAGGTGTATGAGAAGAGGTAGCCATCTGCATTTGTGTAATATTATCTAGCGGCCTATTTGAAATGGTAACACAAAATTCCCTTTAACCCTGACAGCGGAAAAAGGCATGCAAAATGTATAGGGAAGCGTATAGTAGCCGGCAAAGTCATCAAGGAAAGTTATGGTAAAGAAAAGCAGCAGCACACTTTCACGGTAAGGTTTGATGTGGCAGTTTTGTACTACTGTTATTTAAATCTTGTGTTCATTTAGACATTACATCTCTTATTCAATTCAATAGATTCAAGTGTTTTGGAGCAAAGGAGTTGGGAAATTGTCACCTTTGCATCTGTTGCTTGTCAAAGGGCGCAACCTATACAGAATGATGACTTTTCGTCAGGTAGCAGGAGCTATCCGCTTGAATTAATAACTGTTGTTCTCGAATGTAATAGGGTAATGGAACTTTCCATACATTCCAGGTTTATGTTTACAATCCTGTTTCTAGCACTTTGTGTGTTGAAGATTTGACGCTTTGTATGCAGTAATGGAACTACAGGAAAACGTGTGCTTCTAAAAATAAAAGGAACTATGTTTTCATATCCACACATTTCTCAAACTATGTTTTCATACCTTATACTATATATTAGTAGAAATGGGACGTGCAAAGTTTATTTCTCAGTTTTATGCAATTCTCATCTGGAGGATATCTACACATTTCTCAAATGATGATTTATACCATGTATCATATACCAACATTGTCCATTGTATAGCCTTGTGTGATTTTCAAATTCACTTTATTTGTTTGTCTTATATATAGCCTTGGGCAAATGAAGCAGAAAGGCTGAAGATTCTAGAAGAGAAGCACACCAGAGGAGATGATGCAAGGCGTGTCCGTGCTTTGAATAGACCTAAATCTGCAGTAAACAGTAACTTCCATTCTCAAGATTGTTTTTATATATATTTGTATTAATTAGTGTTGCCCTTGGTCGTGTTGTATGCACTTGCTCAAGATATCAAGTCACTGTTACTAATCTTGATGTGTGATGATGCATCTTAGCATTCATCAAACATGACATACTATAGATTTCTTATTCGATCTTAAAACCTTGCTAGTTTACTTTTGGTATTTTGAGCAAAACTAGAGACGTCACACACGAGCATTTCTTAGTAATATACAGTAATTAGCAGGAGTAAAATTGATGTTCAGGCTCTCTTAATTGACATTGTATGCTTTAGAGTTCCAAATGCAGAGCCAGGCAGCTAGCTGTACCTCATATGGGATCGAGTAAAATTGTAAATCACAGGGCTGGGGATTGGAGAACAGTACAAGGGGCAGTAAAATGAGTAACATGTTTAATTTCTAGGGCTCCTCAAGTTAAGATGAAAACATGTACTCGTACACTTCTTACCTGCCTAGGGAATGCTGTATCTTTCCAGCTCAAGGAACCATTTGTGCATGGTATTGTGTCTAATTAGCAACTATTCTGTGAACACGTGAGCTCTGGCTCTCTATTGCATTTGGTTTGTTAAGCTATTGAGTCCAGCTACAACTAGTAATGATTATTTCAGTTTTCAAGCCTATTATCTAACATTTTGTTTGTTCAACCTAACTTATTGTATACCGTCTCTTCTTCTTCTATCTTCCCAGCTCTTAAGGGCAAGAAAAAGTTGGGAAAAGAAAAGCACAGGTCTCGATCTGGAAGGCCTGACTTTCAATCTAATATCACTGAAGTGAATAAAGGCAAAAAACGTCCTGCGCGATCCTCCAAGTTTGATGTGCCTAATAAAAGGTCCAAGAAAGAAGGGTCCCAAATGCCTTCTGGTGGTAGGAGGACAAAGAAAAATCAAGGCCATCTGGATAAGAGCATTTGTACCGGTCATAGCAGTTCTCTGTGCAATGACAATAGAGAGAAGAATCATGCTACCTTGAAGAAAAACTGTCATACTGCTCCCTCCAACAAGGTTCCGTCTAGCACAGAAGTTGGGTTGAGCAAAAGGATAGCTGGTTGTGAGCAACAGAACAAAATTGGTGGCAGACATGCTCAATTTGAAGGAAGATACATAACTCCAGCTGCTCATGTTGAGGCAAATCATGGAAATTTTGTTGCACTACAGCATCATTCTGTTCAGAGGTCCCAATTGTCCCCTCCATTGCGTGAAGTTGCTAACGTCTTCCTGCCTCGCCCCCGTGGGAGCCATCCAGATGCACTATTCAACACTTCAATGGGCTCCCGACATCAAAATGAAGGAATGGCTGGGCCACATGCACCTGCATATTTTAGGGGGCTTCGACCCAATCAGCAGATGGTTGCATTTTCATCAGCCAACATGCCACACACTCGGTACCGTCCTCATCCAGAAGCAGCATATGTTGTACCACACTACAGATATCCTAGTGGAAGTACTGGGTTTCATCGATGAGACAGTTTAGTTGCTGCCAGCTGTATTTTTATAGTTTCATTGGTGGTAAGACTTGTGGTCTCGCTTTATTTAATTTCCATTAATGCGATTTCATTGCACTGCACCTTTCTTGTGCAAACCATCTGGTCACTGATGGTCTTGGTTTCTATGTGTTTTTGCAGGGTGTGGTGGAAACATATTACCACCAGTGATTCGCTTCATTGACCACTGTGATTGCAATGCAATACATCGTGCATGCATAAGATGGCAAAGAAAACAATACCAGGACTTCGTGTGCGGAAAGTTTGAGGTAAACAAGGATGTTTTAGAGATATCATCAGCTTCTATTTGTTGGTTGAGTTTGTGGCTGGAATGTTAGGCAAAGGCAAGTAATTTGAGCTGATAATTCTGATGAAGTCCAATTGTCCAAAGTGGATACATGTCTTTGTACCGATGGTTCCTGAAATTTGAGGTCAGATAAATCTGAACGAAACCCAAAATTTGAGGTCTGATAAATCTGATACAGTCGAATCAAAGACTGCAGATTATTTCAGTGCTGCAAGTCCACTGCCATCGCGCATAGCTTGAATAATCGCCTGATGTTCATAGTTCAGACGCATGATGTTTTTTTTCTAAAGAAAAAAATAACAAGAGAATAGCCTCCCATAAAATTGTGAGTTTCCAGAATTCAGGATCCAACCTGTCCTTCAGCCCTTTATACTGTCCTGAAACTCATTCATTAGGTCGATGAGGGGTAATTTTGATCGAAGTAAACCTCCGAAGTAAACCCACGGCGAGGTGATTAGCATTTCCATGTGCGGGGTGTGCCGTGCATGTGCGTCTGCCCGAGAAAGAAGAAACCAAACACTGAAATGGTCGGCGGCGTTTAGTTGGGACGCCGTAGCTACGCATCTCCCTGCCAGTTTCTCTTTTTTTTTCCACATCTGCATCTCTCATCCATTTGACATGCCGCTGTTTCTGCTGTAAACCTGGCGTCGCGTATCCGATACCTGCCTGACACTCCTCCGGCCGTATCTTTTGGACATGACGCACCAATGATCCAATGAACACCCTTTGCGCTTACACCGCAAAATCACGTGATCATATTTACCTGGGGCCTATCCGGAATTTAATTTGCATATGACGACGGAGATTGATTTTGAATTCAAACCGTGGTGCTAGCAACATCGCCCAACCCAAGTTCGGATGTTCGCCGTGGCAAAAATCCCAAGCCAGGGCCCAGGGCCCCCAGTGCGCTCACCGTCACAGCAACTGAGGTACAGCGACGTCAAATCGGAGCCATCTGCCATCACTTGTATTCCGGCATGTTTTCGTGAAGCACGAACCCCCGGCCCCGGCCGGCCGCGCGGCGCCATGGTCGCCACTCGCAATCGCCAGGCTGCTCGTGACAGCTTCCTCGCCTTGGGAGTTGGGCCCCGGCTTTGGCTGTGGTCTGTAGACGAGTCGTCGGTCAGTCGGTGTGTGAGGTGTACGTGCTGCTGACTGACGACTGCTGAGTGCTGACTTCTCCTCCCTCCGGCACAGCCGCACGCCCGCACGCCGCCTGCCTGTGGCTGTGTGTCTGCTTGTTGAACGGGGTCAATGTTTTCGACTCTGCTTTGCTCGGCGCCTTGTGTTCTGCAGCTCTGTGTTGTGTTGAGCCGGTTGGTTTCACACGTAGTACGGGCACCAACCGGGGGGGCAGCTCGAGTGTGCCCGGTCGTAGATGCCAGTCAAACCATATCACACAGACGTCTGCTAACATATGCATGCGTATTACTAGCATATATAATACTACGATTATGTTTTTTTATCGTGTTCGTATCCTCTCTGCTCTTACCAGACGCACGCTCGTATTTTCTGTGTGTGTACGCGTGCGCAATTCAAATCCAAAGTTGAACGCCCTGTTCGTTTGTCTTATCAGCCACTAGCCAGCAGTATTTTTCTCTCAGAACAAATCAGTCATCAAGAACTAACCAAGAAGATCTTTTTCTCCGAATAAATCAATGTTAGCCAATATCGTGGTAAACGAAACGAATGCGCTGTAAACATGGTAAAAGAATGGAACCTATTTTTTGTTTGCTGTTAGTTGGCCCACCCAGTTTTGGTGAAATCGCTCATGGGAGTCATGGAGAATACGATGGGTTTATAGGAAATCAGGAATGGAGCCCTACAAAGCAATTGACGGAGGAGGCAGTAGTTGGCGCCTGAGATGCTGCTGGGTTGGCGATAGAGAGTCTTGTACCAACCGATCATCTGCAGGCGTTCCAGGATTCCAGCTCCTCCTCATCCGCCGCCTGCTGCTGCTGCCCACTGCCAATCTGCCATGCCTGTTTCCTAGGGTTCTTGCCATCTCATGTGCAGCAACAACTTCACTTCAGTTGCCTCCACAGTAACCGAGATCTACCAAGCTAGTATAAGATGGGTACAGTAGCGTGTAGCCATATAGGCGATCTGTCGCGGCGCCACGCTTTCGTTTTCCTGTCCGGTACTCCACCCAGCAGGAGGAATCCAACGGTACAGTCACAGGTGCTGTAAAGCTTTGCGACAGGGAATGAGCTGCTGCTCTTGGATGGAACATTGGAACTACAGAGAGAGAAGTGATGACCGTGTCATGCGCATGTGCGAGCATACCGAGCTGTAGGCCAAGGCCAACAAGGGTTTCTTGGCACCACCACCAGCAGCAGATCACGTCAAACTGTGGGAGTCTATGGTCTATAATTAACTGTTCGCCTGCTTGCCCGACCGGATTGGACCCGGGCCACAGCCATTTCCTTCGCTCCCCCCACAAAACTCGATGGATCCACGCATTGGATTGGGGGTTTGGTTCTTATTCGTGTGTTTGTGGGTCGCTTTCCTGCAGGGTTTCCGACTTCCATGCGTGCCTTTGAAACGCAAACACAAGTGTTTTTGTATGCTTGCGATTTCTGTACATTGGTTCAGTAGAAATTTATACGAGAGGGTGACAGTTTGAGCTGGTGGATTTGGAGGACATTTATAGGAGACCAAGATGAAGACGGAAACAGCTGCTTGGAGATGGAAATGATCAACTGACGAGTAGTATTGCCAATTTCCTGGTGATCGTGCGCGGGTTTGCAGTGTTTTTTTTTTGTTCTTTTGATTGATGTTGGATTGCGATTAATCAGACGGCGGCAAGCTAGTTATGTGCCATTTGACAATTCGACTTAAACGTCGCAAGCTATGTGCCGTTGGTGGTAGAAATGATTATGGTCGTGTACGTCAAGTTGCTAGTGAACAACCCTACTAAAGGAGCACAAGCAAAGACATTAGGAGGCTAGCTATCATGGCGGTGACAATCCATGGGAGAGCAATTTATTCCACACCAAAGCAAAACTAATTAAGATACATAATACGTACAAGTTTAGGGATACGTACAATTCTATATGGATTTTATATCCAAGCAAGACCGCGAGTAGAGGACATACTATGTAATATACTGGAGAGATCATGCCAAATTCATCCAAACATGCATGCTACCGATTTGAAAACATGTCGTAGCTTTTAGTTTGGAGGGGCCAAGGGGGGACCTCAGACCTCTTGTTCTTGACTGTTCCTAGCTCAAGTTGCCAATTGATAACAGTATCACACTCACAAACTTGCATTGGTGTCAAAAAGTTGTTGCATGAGAGCTGTTGGTTGGTGTTGACCTGGACAACATTCACAGCTGGCGGTAGGGTTCTGCTGGTAAAAACATCAGTCGCATCATTAGTTCCTTTGCATGTCTGCCTTTCCCACGCATGTCAAGAATCGACATGAGAGATGTCCCACTCATGATGTTAACCTGGGAATTCTTACTGGGTCATTGATCTTGACAGAGGTGCCCAATTGGCCACTAGCTACTTCAACATAACTAAACCTTTTAAGGCTTTTTTTTTAAATAATGAAACCTTTTAATAAAGCATGTAAAGGGGGAAATCGGAGATGAGTTCTGCTATGTGTGGGTTGTCTTATTTCGACTTATTAGGTAGTAGACTTATTAGGTAGTAATTTCATCTCAGAACAAATCTATCGTATAAATCAATATGTATTACTTTTTCTCAGAATAAATTTGTTGTACAAACATGCAGAAGATCTGTCCAACCGAGTCGAGAATCCTAGAAGGGGCAAATGGCCAAATAGGTGATGCAGTTGCTTGCATCACACATATAAAAGCAGCACATAATATATCGCTAAACATTTGCACTCTCTGATCACGTCAGTGACTCGATCTCACCCCGGGCCGGGCATTTAAAAAAATCTGGGAATAATGTCAGATCCCCCAGCTTATCTTAACGCGGATTATTCCATCCTTTGCAGTAACCTAATGAAACAGTTGTGACAGTTTGCAGCGCTAGAAAAGCATTATAGTACGGCGGGCACAGCTCAGGGACATGGGCAATTTGCCACACAACCGATCTCGCCGCATCTGGAAATACACCTCCCGTGGAATCTCATAACAGTGTTCCCATGTTGGTGAGCTGCGTCCCCCCTGATTTAATACGCCAACCGATGCAGGGTTTCGTTGGCTAATCCGGACACGTGTCGCGATCCGAAGCGCGCTCTGGCGGGATCAGACCGTCCCTGATATATATACTTCTAGTGTTTAGAAGGAAAAGAAATATACTTGGATCAGAGGAAAATGTACTGATATTTTTTTTTCCAAAAATCCTTGAGGATACCGTGTACGTACATATCTACACTAGTATGGAAACCTTGTGGTTTACATGAAACGAAAGAATACGAAGCAAAATGAGCCAAAAAAGATGGACAAGTAAAACGGCGACGCGCGCTTCTCCGGCCGGCGGCCTGCCTGCTGGCCTTTTTGGTTGTGCATCGTCGTCGAGGTTTCAGGACGCCGCCGTGCAGTCCGTGCATGCATGTGGATCATGCCGCCGGCCTGCCGCGATTGGAGGAGGAGTGGCTACCAAGCTTCCTGCTGATGCTGTGGATCGCCGGGTTGGAGCGGAGGTAGCCGAAGAGGCTGTTCCGGTGGAACGGCAGCGGCGTCGTTGTCGTCCGCCGCCGCATGTCCTCGGCTGCGGCCCTGTTCATGGCGTACGGCAGGTCGCTCGCCGACGCCGTGGAGCCTCTCCCCTTCCGCATGGACGCGCTGCCGTCGCCGACGCCGCCGCTCTTGAGCTTCTGCGAGAACGACGTGGAGGAGGAGAGCATGGTGTACTTGAAGAGCGGGTCCTTGCTCCCGCCGCCGGTGGCGCGGCCCTCCGACGCGCTCCGGAAGAGGAAGAGGTCCTTGAGCCTCCACTTCTTGCTGCCGCTGCCGCAGCCCCGCATCATGGAGGCCCGGGGAGACGGCGGGGAGGAAGGGAACTCGTCGTCCTCGATGCCGGCGCCGCCGACCCTGAACGGGGAGAGGGACCGCGTGGCTCTCCTGCTCCGCGACGAGGCGGCGGAGGCTGGGGCGGCGGACCTTCCCGACCTGCCCCTCTCCAATGCCTCCGCCGGTTGATGTGGTGCTCTCCTTGGGGACCGAGGGCGCGTGGCGGCGGAGGAGGACGAGGAGGAGGTGTCGTCGACCAGCAGAATGCTCGGGTGCGGCGTGTTGAGCGGCCGGATCCTGCCGCCCTCGAAGAGCTCGTCGGCGGCGGCGAGGATGGGCGTGGCGTCCTGCAGCTGGCCGCTGAAGCCGAGCGTGAAGTCAAACGTGGCCTCGTCGGCGCCGCCCGGCGAGGCGTCCCCGGCGGCGTAGCTGGCCCTGGACGGGCTGGTCGGGGCGCTGGAGAAGAAGTAGCAGTAGCCCGGGAGGTGGTCGCCGCCGGCGATGGCCGCGGTTCTTGGGCTGCACGGTGCGCTTGGCGCCATGACAGGCACCACCACCTCCATCTCGCGGGCGCGCTCTCTCTTCGCCTGCTGTGCTTCCTTGCTCCCTCTCCCTCTCTGGCCACTTCTAATGTCTTTGCTTGCTCCTTTAAAAGGCCCTGGGATTTTGTTATTGTATACAGAGTGAAGTTTTGGCTAGGGAGGCGGTATACCGGTAGGGTAGAGAGAGAGAAAGCAACCGAGAGGAAGGCACAAGGAAACTAGGGGGAGAGAGAGAGACGTTAAAAGCCGTCACCAAGACATGAACCATGTGGCCGTATACGCAACTTGTCTTAATTTAATACGCTTGATATGAACAGTTCGTTATGAGATTAGTTTGTCAAGCACACACTCTTTGCTGTCAATTGTCATACATGCGGCCGTGCTTTGCAGATTAGGACTGTAGAGAGGAGACGGTAGGTAAATGCATGATGAGATGATTTTTTTTAATGGTCGAGTTGATTTGTGTTCGAGAGACGACGTGGAACCGTGACAAAAAGAAAAGACTTGAAATTGGATTGCTGAAAATGAGCGAAATTCAGATCATTAGAGAAACCAATAGTTTCGTTGGAATGTAATTCAGGGGCGGATCCTGTCCAGTTTGATTCAAGCCCCCCCCCCCCCCCCCCCCCCCCCCCCCATGAACCTGAATAAAAAACCATATTTCCCCAAACTAAACGATCGAGCTCGAGAGTCGAGACTACTATTCGCGTCGACAATTCAGATGAGCTACGCTACTATACTACGCCATCAGACTATCAGAGAACTGACGATTAAACAAGGAAGACAGCTGACTCGTTGAGCTCTGGTGAGAGATAGAATGAAAACGACGATGAACATATATCACGTGGATGATTGATCCAGGAGAACCCGGCTGAAAAGTACGTTGAATTCGCGGTCGATCGTGGGCGTTTATTTGTTTTTTGGGCAGGTGACGGCAATGCAAATCCGCAGGGCAGGGCAGGGGGTGGGTGGATTTAAATTGGGACGGCGATCGGAGGAGGAGGAGGTCGCTGTCGCCCCTGGTAGAAAAATTCAGAAAACGCCTTTGGTTCTAGAATGCGTTGAATGGCTGGCTCCTTGCATTGGCCGCCCACACACATGTGTGTGTGTTCGTTGTTGATCCGGTTTTGGGGCTACATGCTTGCTTTGCTTGCTGCCGTTTTTGAGAAGAGCACAAGGATAAGGGGTCTCTTTCAAACGTCTCGGAGCTTAGAGGTTGCTCGGCCGGCATGTGTCGTCGGGATATGGTTTGTTTCTTTTCCTTATGTCTATCGACACTATGATATAATGTTACATGCATGGAGGTTTAAATAAGATCGATTCGGTGATCCAATTAGTAGGAGCGAGAGAGTTTGCACACCTGCAACAGTCATCGTGTCATTTTGCTTGGGAGATTCAGCATCTCGATCTACTCTGCTACTGCTAGGATGTAAACTCGTCGCCGATGTAAACAATTCCCATGGCTCTACTGTCAGCATCAAGGTCTCAACGACTATGGCGAGCTGTCTACGGAAGCACAATCTCCCCTTTTGCAATAGGAGATATGTATCTTCCTTCCCGTCCGTGCCGTGCCGTGCCGTGCGCATGCACGTAACGGTAAACGCGACCCGTTTCATTCCTGTGTACAGCTAACGGCCGGCCGGGGCGCACGCGGCAGGTGTCAACGCCTGCATGCCCGGCCGGCCGGCGGCCGCCTTTTTTTCCATGCAAAATCCGCAGGTGTGTGCAGGAAAAGGCGAGACAGGAGTACAGGGAGGGAGACCGATGCACCTGCTGGGCCTGGGATGGGAACTGAAGGTCGTTTTGACAGTCCCCTGATCCATCGGAGACTCATGCGGCATGCCGCGCCCGCATCGTACTGACGGGATCAGGCAACCAAACCACTGGAGGACTTGTGTGTACCCTGCCCCCGTGTTAATTAGCGGGAAGGAAACTTGCAAGCAACCTTCAAGCTGAGCAGCAAGTAGTACGTGGTCTCCGAACAACAGCAGCAGTTGGTGCCGCCCACCCCGGCCGGCGCGCGCGCCACCTACCGTCCTGTCGTCCTACTACCCCCAAGGCCGAAACCCACCAGCGCGTCGCCGTCGTCGGGCCGGGGCAGCCAGCGTCGTCCGCGCGCGCACGACGTGACACGCGGGGCGTGCACGTGCGCTGCCGCTCCGAGCGTTTCCGTCCCCTGACCCTGAGCGCGCCGCGTGCGCACGCAGGGCGGCTGCAGGATCGGAGTAGGGGAAGACGAGGCCGGCAACCCGGCGGTCGTGGCGCGAGGCCGGCCGGGCATCTGGTGCGTGGTGGTGTGTTGGTGTCGGTCTCGCGCCGCTGCACGCGCCGCTGACTTTCGGGGCGCCGCGGGCCGGTGCGCGGTGCCACCCATACGCAGGCAGACGCAACGCGCGGTTCCGCCGCTCGGGGATGGGAATAGGGATCATCATGGGAGGCGGAGTCAGGTCGCACGGCACCGATCAGGTGGCTGATCTAACTAGGAATTCCAGCGGCGCACGTCTCGTTCGTACGTACGTACGTACGTAGTGTGTGTGAAGAAAAGCTAGCGCACCGGCACGACTTTGCGGGCGCCCAACTTAAGTTAGGGATCACCTTCAATCACGCGGCCGGCCCCCTTTCCATAGGAAAATGAACGGCGTCTGTCGCACGTACGGATGAGGAGGAGGAGCATCCACCTTGCCTTGCGACAGGGCCTCGTCCCTTGGCATTGCACGAGCCACGGCCCACGGGCACGGCACGCGTCCCCCTCGTGACACTGTAACAGCCCAAAATCAAATAACCTTGTTAACCTTGTTTAGAATTGATCATGAGCATCATGATTTGCTAAGATAAAAATCTTGTGTTTGTTCGAGTGCTTTTGCAATTTTCAGTGAAATTTTCAGTGAAATTTTTGAAGGCTTGGAAGATCAAGTTTGGAATTTGAAGAAAGGAGAGAAGTTTCTATCCACAACGGACGGACGGACGGTCCGTACCTCCCTCACGGACTGACCATGCGTGCCGCTGCCTGCGTGTCGTGTGCGCAGAGAAGCCACGCCACGCGCTCCCGTCGGGTCCCATCGACCCCTCCACCTCACCTACGACCCCCCCTCCCCTGCCTCCCTCAAACACACCGGGAGCCCCTCCCTCTATTGTTTTCTCCTCCACTCAAATCATGGAGGAAGAAACTCTTCATCTCCATCAAATCCACCATATCCTGCCAAAGTTCGTCGAAGGATAACCGGAGGATGTCGCCGGTGAGCTTCTCCACCATCTCCTCCACCTCTTGCTCGCCGGAGACCAAGGAGAAGGGCACCCCCAAGTTTCTTCATCTTATTCCCCAAGAACTCCATGGATGAACTCGACCTGATCTACTCCAACGCCACCCTACGCCAACAAGCGGCCCATTGCTCGTGCTCTACTCATCATCGGTGAGTTTCTCTCGCCCTCACCATCTCCCTTTCACCCTTGTGCAACTCCATAGCCTATCCATGAAACCCTTTTGAGTTTCATCACTATTGATGACCAAGCTTCAAAACTCTAATGCATGTCGAATCTATCACTTGGAATGACCTCTATACACTTCTAGAAACCCATGGAAACAAACCCCGTCCAAAACCAAGGCCGGAGCCGCCACCGGTGAGCTCGACGGTGAGCCACGGCTCAGCCACGAATGGTCCAGAAGTCCCCGACGGACAGTCCGTAAATAGCTCGAAATCATACAGAGACAATTTTGGTTTTTCGGGGTCCCACGGACAGTCCGCCTCTTCAGTTCGGACAGTCCGTCACCTCCGGGCGGACAATCCGTAAGTTCACCAGGGACGGCCCGCGGTTACTATTCATCTCTCGTATGACATCTTGTATAATTCATATAAAATTGTATATAGCTCAAAAAATGTGAAATAAATTTTGTTAGTTTTCTAATCATGTCAACAACCTGTTAAAAAAGAGTTTGACTCCAAATTGAAAAAGTATTTAGCTGAATTGATTATGTGAGTGTTTATCTTGGTAATTGCATAGTTAATTCTCTATTTGTCAAAAAAGTATGAAACTAATTTTGATAGTTCACTTATGGTATGCGTGATCTGATGTAAGTACTTGCTTGAATTAATTGTGTGCAGATTGGTGCAGTTTTTGATATCTTTGAACCTAGTTAATTAGTAAATGCATAATAATATTCGTTTGTGCTTCTTAAATTATGAAGGTAACTTCTTAGCTTCCTTTGACCAAGTTATGTTGTTCTAGTTGTCCTTTATGAAATCATTGTATAAGTATACAACTTTAATTATATGTTTGTTCTAGGACTAGCTTGCCTGTAAAATACATAGTAAATCAATTATACGCTGTGACCCATAGTCTTCCCTTACTAAATTAAAATGAATGTGCTATGCTTCTTATGTTTAGCAACCACTGTGGACTTAGAATAATGATGCTTGTCTTAGTTTAAGATATATAGCAATTCTAGTTAGCTCTATATAAGATAATAAACCTACTAATCTTAATTAAGATGTGATGTGCTAGTTCCCCATTAATTATTAAATTTACTAATGACGATCGATTAGTGTTAATAGCTAACTCACTTGAGCATGATCACCTATTTATAATATTGGTAACTATCATGAGATAACCTCCACCATAAATGCCCTTATAGTGTAACAATCTAACTATGTGATAGTTCATATGAAACTAAAATAAGACAATTAATATTGATTGTCTTCTCATGTTATAACTTGACTTAGAATATTACGTGCACTTGCGTGAATAATTGTTTGCACATTTTTACCCTATGCAATTGCTTGTGCATTTTAATTCCAATATTTAATTGTTGGCACAATGACCTTGAACCATGTGGTCATTTATTCCTCATAAGCCATTGCATCTCATATGCATAATGACATCGTTTCTAATTCATGCATTCATCTAATCTCGTAGATGATGTTCCGGAGTGTTGCGTTCTTGGAGCATCGATCTCAAGCAGGCACCGATATATCTCACTCTATTTTCTGAATGTGAATTGCTATTACTTATTAATGATTGTGCATGAGCTTAGCTCTATCTAGACATATGCAATGTGTAGAACCTATTAGACATGAACGGGGTTCCCCAAATCGTGCCCACACCGGTTCCCACGAACCAAAAAACCGGCCGGTAAACCGGTGAAACCGGCCGGTTCGATGGGGATAAAAAATTATAGACATGGTTTGGGACTGGGAACCGGACCGGTCATGTACCGGGCCGGACCGGTTCCACTGGGAACCGGCCGAACCGGTCCGGTTCCCAACGGTTCGGGGAACCCTGGACATGACAACTCTTGGAATTAGCTCAACTTATTTAGTGAAAATATGTATGTTAGAAATATCGTTATAATTGCTTAGTCATGCTTAGTTGTGGGTAGAAGTTGAGAAGCGGCAAGGTCACCACCACTCGTGAGTTATAGTATGCTTTCTCAATTAATACTTAAGTAGTCATGAATGGATAAAATTTGAGCCCTATGAATATGATTCGAGACTTGAGCAAGTGTGCTAGGGCCATGTTGGGAGTGAATCCAAGTGGCATAAGCTTGCTTGAGTCGATTAAGGTCTGATCATTATCGCTGTGATACTTGACACTATTTCGTACAAACCACATGCTCATAATGGGTCGGTAAGATAAGCAGCATAAGTCGCACCATACCTTGACCGGATTCGGCGCGGGGTGGGATGAGGTGTGATCAACCGTGTCCGGTACATCTATACACTTCCAGCCGTTCGCTCATAGTAGGGAGCGGGTATGTGAAAGGTCGAGGGCATGAATTAACACTTATCCTAGACCGAGGATATGGTCGTTGGTCTTGCGTCTCGTGTGGGAAAAGTTGTACACCCCTGCAGGGTTATAATCTATTGCAATAGCCTCGCTCCAGGTCACGGAGCACGCTCATGTACTTGGATTTTAACGTAGAGTTGCGTGAAGGGCTTATGGGAGATTGAGCTCGTGAACACTTGATCACTTTATTTATGCAATTATTGATGCTTGATATAGAAAATAGGTGCAATGTCTTTTGCTTATTCATTTGATAAATTATGCTCGCATTTTATTATCAAATATCAAATGTTAAAACTTGACAAGCCTTATGCATCCACCAAATGTCTAGTATTGTGGATATGTCCTGCATGTACGCAATGTACTTATGGTGCTGTCGTTAAGTTGTTTTGCAGGTTTCCTTCGTGCGAGTGATTGTCACATTCATCCCGCCAAAGTCGGCAATGTGGGTGAATGTTGGAGGTCGCCCCAAACTAGTGCAGGTGGTGTCTTATGGGCAAGGACATCATTGTTGCACCATAAATCTTTATTTCTTTTCCGCTGTGATTTAACTTTCAACCTAGGAAAAACATGTTAGGATATTCACCTAGACTTGGGTTACATCTAAGATGGTTAATTACTTTCTTACAAATAATGAGACTCGGATCTTCTAGATGCTTATATGTTATAGTTATAATTTCTGAAATTTTGTAATATGATCAAGACTTGTAAACTAAAGTTTAAATTTTGCTCCCCGGGCGATGCTCGAGACGCGTACCAGAGACTACCGTGATTATCTCGAGCTGGGTGAAATATCGAATGATAACTTGATTTAGTCGAGGTAATTTGGACGGTACCTTACACACACAAACGACTCACGCCACGCTGCCGCGCGGTGCGGCACGCGGGAGAGGAGGAATAGAGAGAAGGGAGAGTCCGGCCGGCCCACAGCCCCACTACTACTAGCTCGCACGCGGCCCGCGCTGGGCACCATCGGCCTACGTAGCCCATTCCCATCCAGCCGATGGGCACCTGCCGATAGAGAGAGGCCCGCCGCTGGCCACGTGGTCCGGTACTCCGGTGCCGATAGAGAGAGAGGCCAAGTGACTGCCACCTCTAACAACCGGTGATGCGGCCCACGTCAAGTGACAGTCAAAATGTTTTTTTTTTATTTTTTCATGATTTTCAAAAAAGACCAACTGAATCGCCTCGCGACCCAACGAATCAAACCAGCGTCAGCCCACATCGTGCCGGGGCGCCAGGCCGCCAGCGGCGGATCGGAGAAGCTGAAGAAAGTTGTTAAGCATATCATGGAAAAAAAAGTGAAGAAAAACTAATCTACTACTCCGTACTCAATGTACTACTAGCGTGCACCAGACTAGCTGGTCGCGTATGTACACCCCAGCTCCTTCTCGGCGAACGCGACGAGGCCCTCCGCATCTCGTCGTCGTGGTCCCTGTCTGCGCGGCACACGACACGGCGCGCCACGCCTTGACGCCGGTGAACCACGCACGCGCCCCGCCGGCGGATCGGATGGCCTCCCGGACGGAGCTCCCGCCTGCTGATGCGCCCGTCGCCGTCGGCGTCGAACTGCTTCATCAGCCACGTACTCCTCCGCCGCCGCGACCGTGGTCCGGTACTCCGGTGCCCCTTTCCGTCGAACTGCTCTTTTTCAATTCAATTCGTTCCGCTAGGATTATTCGTCTCTATCTGCAGCTGCCGTCGTCCAACTTTTCCACCAATCTTATGCAGGTCGATACTAGCTAGCTCTCTAGATGTGGTGGAACGAAGGACACGCCGGTGGTGTTTGTGCCTTGCTGCCCTGTTCTGTTCATGATTAATCACCAGCACCAGGCCGGCCATATCCTCAAGAACGTACTAGGGTTCTTTCGGTTGTTTGTCTCCAAGTGATAGAGGAGGGAGAGAACGGTCGCGCGGCATCTAGCTAGCTCTGTGATGTGGAGGCCTGCAATTATTTGATTCCTTCTGTCTTGTGCCTCCAGCAAGCTAGTACTCCTATGTAGTAGTAAAAAGATATGTATACATCCATCCAGATAGAGGCAACTCATTTCATTCATTGACACACACAATATTTGTAAGCTACACATGCATGGTGCGTCTGCGTTTATTCCTGCTGCTTGTTCATCTTTATCAACTAATAACGACCGGAAGTTCTTTGGCACAATGCACGCCTGGATGAAGCATATTCTTCACTAGTTCACTTGCTGGTAGTAGTTTTTGGCTGCCGGCACAAACTCAGACGAACGACATGATGAGACGACAGATTATTCTTCTGATCTTCTACAACAAACTGTCGTGAGAGAAGCCCACTCATGGCGTGTATTTTTGTTGCCATGTCTTATCACACGTGCCCACTCGATCGAATAACAACAAATAATGCATCTACGTCGTTGTCCGATCCAGTTTCTTCTAGCTATACTCCTTTGTTGTAAATTAGAGGTCATTTAACTTTTTCGTCCTCAAGTTTGAATGCTCATCTTATTAAAAAAATTGTGCGGACATAGATACTAGCTTAGCTCTAAATATACACTCTCTTCGTTCCAAATTATAAGTTGTTTAACTTTTTCATCCTTACGTTTGCGCGCTCGGCTTATTCAAAAGAAATGTACAACCATAGTTAGATTTAAATCATTTTTAAAGAACTTCCATTAATAAAGCAAGTCACAGCAAAGAAATTAAAATGTTGCACAATGTTTTTTTGAATAAGACGACCCGTCAAACTTGTGGTTGAAAAAGTCAAACGACCTATAATTTAAAACGGAGGGAGTATATACCAAGTTTGGACACATCTTTTAGATAGGAGAAGACGAAATCTAACACCTCGTGGCATAATTAACTGATTTTTGTAAGAAGATATGTCAAAATTTTTTTATGTTGCATAGGTACTATCCTCCAATGTTGCTAGCATTATTATCATGCGTGACGTTCCAAAATGTTTCACGAGTTTTGGAGACGAAATATAAAAATTTGTACGATGTATTTGCTGTTTTGTGCACTATGTTTCAAGTTTCACGTTGTCCTCGCATATTACAGTAGCACTTAATATTTCATCCTTATAAAATATGGGAGGATGGTGCCTGCAACATTGCATAATAACATGCACAACGCTGTGGAACTCGCGACATATATGTTTTACCTATGAAAATCTGTCGGCAAGATAGACAAAATATTCCCCCTTGTCTTTTTTTCCATAAATTAAATAAATACTGCCTATGTTGATTTCATATTTTGAACCATGTTTGGATACAAAAGTTTCTTCAGAGTTTTGCAGAAATACTATGCAAAATGCATATAGTTTTGAAAAACTATACAAGGTATATATTTTTGGACGCAACAAATCTTGTAGTTTTGAAATCCACGTGGTATTACTGGAACCATATAGTCTTTTTATGACTTTTTAGAAACTCCTTCCTTCATGTAGATATTAGTGTCTCAATTTCGAAATTAGTATCGTTACACCCGAATTTTGTTGCTTGGGTGGTATTGGATTGGTGGATGGAAATCCAATAGCGAATGACACAATCAACGCTTCACTGCACCCTCGCATATATTGCAAGCTCTGCAGCTTTGTATATTGGATTGAAATCGTAAATCACCCTCTCTGGCATCTCTCGGTCCCTCCGCGAATCTTTCTCTTTGTCTAGTGAACTATGCCTTTCTGATACTATGGCTTCTGAGTCTGACTTAGGCGTTGACCTTGTGTAGAGTCTATATGCTCTACCTCCCAATGTGTGGATCTAACTCCTCTTAGCTAGTTCGTCGAACCTGGCAATGATGTCAATTACTGGCGTAGGCAATCTTGAAGGTTTCTCTCGATCTAGGGATATGTTAGTGTAGCGGTAGCACAGGTCTCTTCATTCATCCGCTCTCTTTGCGCGTGCATGCACACACACACCATCCACCCTGACAATGCCTCTTTCTCCCTTACTTTTGTCGTGCAAACTCTACTTCTCTAATTTTGCGGCTTTCGAGTCTGAATCAAGCATTGTTCTTGTGTAGAGTTTCAATGCTCCACCTCTCGGCGCGTGGATTCAACTCCTTCCGGCGAGCTCGTTGTACATAGCTACGATGCTAGTTGTTGGCGTAGGCAACTTTGAAAGTTCCTCTTAATCTAGGTACTGGCTCATTCAATAGTTGCATAGGTCCCTCCGACCCCCCTCATCTTCCGACAACACCTCCTTCTTAGTTTCTCCCCTATTTTTGTTGGGCGAACTATGCCTCTCTGATTTCACAGCTTTTGAGTCTGACTCAGATGTTAACCTTGTGTCTAACTCCTCTGGGCCAATTTGTCGTACCAGGTGGCGATGGCAGTTGCTAGGATAGGCAATCTTGAAGGTTCATCTTGATATAAGGACAAACTCATGTAGCGGTGGCACAGGACCCCTATCTCTCTCTCAGCTTTTCCCTTACTTTTGTCGAGTGAACTCTCTCACCTTGATTCCACGACTTCTGAGTCTTCGGTGTTGACATTGTGTAGAGTCTCGGTACTCCACCTCCCAGCGCGAGGATCCAACACCTCTCGGCGGGCTTGTCGTACCTCGCGGCAATGCCAGTTGCTAGCTCTGATCCTCTTGTGTGTTGGGTGTTGTTGGTTGGATTGCAAATAACTGCTAATTGGATTTGAATATTTATCTTTTTTATCAAAATATATTATATTATTGTATTCAAATTTAGATATTAACTAATCATATTGTAAATGAGATGTTTATTAAATGAATGTTCCAATATAGACTCGTAAAATCACAACATATTAAAGGTACAGAAGGAATTAAGGACATATCAAATACTTGCGGTCGATTGTGGTGATCAAGCATATTATTTATAAGCACAATATTAACTTTACTTATTTTTATAACAATTTTAGTTATTTATTAATTGTATTTAGTATGGACTATTTTATTTAGCTATTTCTCTTCTCACCGTATAGAAATATGCTTCTAATTTTCTTATTTTTTAAAATCTTGGATTTGTATATATATTTATTAGTTATATTAGATATGGATTCTTTGGATTGATCTAGACCGTCAGACCAGTGGTAACTTCATCTATCTCAAGGATTTGTCAGCTCACTCATTCGGAAGTGCTCATAGAGGGAGGGGCGAGTATGTGTTGCATGTGAGCATCGCGCCTATACCATGTGATTAAAAAACTTGTTTTCATGTAATTGTAGACGTCTTAATCTATATACCTCTTTTAATTAGTACGTGACATACTCCATGATCCAGTAAGGGGAAGTCTAAAAAAGCTTACCAAAGTTTGTTAGGAAATTAAAAAAATCCATGCAGATTCAAGTTGGTATTCAAATCCGGCACCTAATGTTAGACAATAAAAATATTGCATATGTAAGTACGCAGTGCCATGAGGAAAGGAAATCATGGATAAAAATATTTCAATTTTTTAGAATAATATGAATTGTTAGATCTTTATAACATCCAACAGTTCAAACTCTTTTCTCATTTTGTTTAACGTGGGAATTTCTTTTTTCTTAATAATATGAATCGTTAGATCTTCATAAAATCCAATGCTCCAAACTCTTCTCTTTTTTAATCAACTATAATATTTTTCTTATTTTTAATTCCGAATTTACGTATGATCTTCATAAAATCCAATGCTCCAAACTCTTCTCTTTTTTAATCAACTACTGTTTTTCTTATTTTTAATTCCGAATTTATGTATGATCTTCATAAAATCCAATGCTCCAAACTCTTCTCCTTTTTAATCAACTACTGTTTTTCTTATTTTTAATTCCGAATTTACGTATTTATTAATTGTATTTGTATTGAATGTGGACTCTTTAGACTTTCTTATTTTAATTCCGAATTTATGTATTCTTTGATTAATCTAGATCTTCAGATCTTCATAAAATCCAACGGTGTATATTCTTCTCTTTTTTTGGATTAACGTGGGAATTTCTAGACCCTCTCGGCGAACGTGGTGGCTTCTTTTAACACTCAAGTATAAAGATAATAGATTGTAAGAGAGGATGAACAACAAATATTTTGAATAATGGACTAAGAGTATATCCTTGCCATCCCACAAAGAGGCTCCTAGTCCTACCAATAACCCAGTGGCAAGACTGAGTGATGAGCCGGGCGAGCACAGGGTCAGGAATTTTGCACTAATGGTAGACAGGGAAACCGAGTCCACAATCAGAATCACACATGGAATTATAGATGGCCAAATGGGCCAGGCCCGATGGGTCAGCACAGGCACGGCCCGAAAAAGCACGGTCCTAGCACGGCACGAGCACGACACCATAGTGCTAGTGCCGGCACGAGGCACGATCTAGATAGTGCCTGGGCCGCAGGTCCGGCCCGCGGCACTAGCACGGGCACGACACGACTAATGAGCCGGCACAAGGGTGGCATGATAATTCCTATAAACTTGATATTTTTAGCAGCGCATGACGCCGTCGTCGGGACCAGAGCATCCCGTCCACCCTCGAGATGGCATTTTTGATGGATTTATAATCAATTTGATTTATATGTTGATTTTTTTTATGATTTGTGTGATGCTTTTTTGACATTTGCATCTTGATTCGCTCCATTCTCTTGTAGCACGATAGTGCCTCGTAGTGCCGTCGGCACGGCACGGCACGCCTGAGATCTCGTAGGGCCGTGCTAGTGCCTCAACCTTGGCACGGTAGCCCGAATTGGCACGACACGGCTAGGCACGAGCACGACATAGTGTCGTGCTGCTTAGTGTTGCTTAGTGTCGTGCCGGATAGTGCTAGTGCCGGGCCGGCACGGCCGTTTGGCCATGTATACATGGAATGGATGGCTTGCTACAGATCATTATACATGCGTACTACAGTACATAACAGCATCTCATCACTTCACCACGTAGTACACTCAAACAACTATTAGCTGCAGGGTATACGTCAGTACGTGCTTCCTCCTGCTTCCACACAAATTCTTTAGAGGAGAAGCTGAAGCTTCTAGCAGCTAACCTACAATCCTACGATGACATATATAGCGCGAAAAGAGAGCACGCGAAATTAGAGTAATTAACAGACTAACAGTACATGTGCACCATTTCACACGCGCTAGAAGACGCGGGGCGAAATCACGTCAATACGCCATGTACGTCGTCGTCGTCGACCTGGTGTAGAACTGACGAGCCGGCGGCGGCGGCGAGGCCATCATCGCGCCGCCGACGAGAGGCCGTGGCGCATCCTTGGTGATCCTGAAGCCCAGCTCCTTCTCGGCGAAGTGGATGAGGCCCTCGATCTCGGAGTCGTCGACGAACCCGTTGCGGTTGCGGTCGGCGTGCCGGATGGCGAAGATCGCCCGCAGGCCGGAGAACCACGCGCCGCGGCGGCGGATGGCCTCCTGGAGCTCCTTCCTGCTGATGCGGCCGTCGCGGTCGGTGTCGAACTGCTTCAGCCAGCGCTTGAACTCGGGCACCGTGATCGCCGTCCGGTGCTCCTTGCCCGGGTGCAAGCAGCTCCTCGCCGCTGGGGGCACCGCCGCCGCCGTGGCCATCGCTGCCGCCGAGCTCCTCACTCTACCTACTAGCTTCTGTGGTACTAGGAAGCTAGCAGCTAGTATAGTTTTGTACGTTGGAGCCTGTGGTTAGTTTCTGCTCTTTTATAGGGGCACACAGGGTCGTGGGCTCTGCCATGTCTCTCATGCATTCTGGTAGAGCTTTATAGATTATTCGCCTCTATCTGCAGGCAAGACGTTGTCTGGCTCTTTGTCTCACTCCTAGCAAGTGGAAGACGAGGACTTGCTTGCTGCAGGCAAGTGCATGGGCAAAGGTGACGTGTGCTTGCCTGCATCATGCATGGCCATGCCATGGCTTTGTGCGTGCTTGTCACACGTTGGGTTCTATTGGTTGTTCGTTTTGGCAGGTTGATCGGTGTAAAGCAATTTTTCCGACTGTGTGTTCTGCGTACTGCGTATTGCAAAACCGTTCGCCATTGAATCGACGGCATTGATAGATTGGATAGAAAAAAATGTGACGTACGCCGTCTAGTGTCCGGGCGTGCGCCGTCTCGGTTCTTCACGAACGCCGTGAGGAGTCGCTCTAACGTTCGTCCGCCGTCGTTGTCAAAGGGTCTGTAACCCCACGTGCTCGAGAAAATGGCCATCTCAGCAGAGCTCGTCCGACTCCTCCCACAGGCGACTATGGCGACAATGGGACAAGGTCGACGTTCGACGAATAGTACACTGTTGGCTTCGCGTCTTCTAGCTCTTCTCCAGGTTTCCCCTTCACAAAGCTATTTCGCCACTACATATATATGAACGTGAAGTCGATGAAAACGGATAAGAAATGGAACAGAGCAACCTTGAACAAAAAGTAGGATCAGATAAAAGAGTATAATTGTCTGAAATTCAATACTATATACTACGAACAAAAATATTATAAATAATAAGCAAGGCTTCGGGTACAAAAATGAAAATCTGATAAAAAAAGTTACATGAGTAGCAATCGATTAAGTAGCAACAAAATATCATAACAGTTAACATTGACATCTTGATGGCCACAATTGTAAAAAAAAGTGACAGATAAGTGTTCCATCGGATTGAATATGCTACATGAAGGATACAAAATTACATAAGTCAAGAGCTATCCTAGTACAAATCTACTATACATAATTCATAAGGCATAGTCATGTCACAAACAATTTCTTTCATAATCTCTTCAATTTCAGCCCTTTCTTCCTCATCAACAGCAAGGTTGAGTTGTTTACAAGCTTCGAACTTCGAGTTGGCAAGTCCTTTCAATTGGTCTATCATAATCCTCCACCGATTAAGGACAAGATTCTGAATGATGTGGTATTTACTTTTAACTTTGAGAAGACAGTTGAGTGATGCTTGTTTCTCCAGCAGGATAAGGTAATTCAAATCAACAACTTTGATAGAAAGAACACTTTCTATAAAGTCTATGGCTTCGGCAGCAGCGCTACACTCTGCTTCATATGCTGATTTTCTGACATCACCATTAATAGTTGTTTTACGAGTTGTCCTCGAAGTGCAAGTGTCGTTGATATTGATCTTGCAACTGCCTGTAAATCGAATGTTGCCATGTAGAGTGTTACTGAAATTGGCGTTTTTGAAACCGAGAGACAAAAGAATCTGATCAAGGATGTCCCTCTCACAAATTTTGATGATTACAACATCCTACAAAGCAAAAAAACATATGATACAACGAATATAAGTAAAGAGAGGCAAAACGTTGGATGACAAATAATTATTATTTAAAATATAATAAGTGATAAAGAAGTGTTACCTCTGGGGGATTGTTAGTACTACCTTTCCAGCAATGTGCATGCTGAGTGTTAGCAGACTTCATTTCAGAAGAGATATGATGAAGACATGCCTCAACCTCAGACTTGAGATTCAACAATTCTTCAGAAACACTGACTTGCAATGGATGTCCTCCATGGGAAATGGTTTTTTGTGTACTTACCAGAATACCAATACATGCTTTCCAATTACCTAATATATTATTTAAGTTGTTGAAAGTCTCGTTGATAATAGCTTCAGCCTCAATTATTTTTTTTGCTACTACCTGAAGTTTGTCGTAACTCCAATTTGCAAAGCGAACTCCAAACTTCGAGAAGAGATAGTCAGCAACTTTCCTTAATGCATCCAGTTCAGCCTCAGGAACACTATGGGGGCTTGTTCCGGTGAATGCGACATGTTTTTCTGGAATTCCACACTTGATCGAAAATGGAAATTTAGAAGCATCAAAACTGAGATGGACAGTTCCCAATCCTGTTTCTGCTACAGTTGTGCATACATGAATATCAGGACCATTGATTTCCTGTATAGCTTTCTTAATCAGCATACTACACTTTATGAAAACCTTACGGCTTCCCTGTGTTTAAAAAAATATCACACTAAATACAGATGACATAAGAATGAAACAAGGTAAGATGCAAAAAAATCAGTTCTACGGAGTAAGTAAAAAAAACGTTCTTTAGTGATATCTGCAAAACTAATGAATCAAAGACACATTGTTCCCATTAAGTCATCTACAGGTAATAATCGTCATAGCACATTGCCAACAAACAATAGCAGTGGCAGCAGAAACATATCAGACTAGACACATAGATAATTAATCAGGCAAAACAGAGACAAAACTGAAATAGAAAACGGGATAAAGAATAAAGAAAACAAACCTCGGCATCTTCGCCTGGAGGAAAACCTCCAACTCTTAGCATCCTTCAAAACGAGAGCAGTGACAGAGTCAGAAGATTAGCGGGATTAAAGGAGTAGATCTGAGGAAGGACGAGGAGGCGGCCGGTATATGCGGATCAGCCGTAGATCTGCGGAGCAGAAGAACAGTCCGGCACACTATACAAGGAAGCAAAACTCATAACAGCAGGACGTGCGGCGGAGTGCAGAGCGGCGGCGTGATAGTTGATCTCAAATAGTCAGCATTCTACTGGCGAGCTTGAGTTGGAGGCGGCAAGCAGTGAGAGAAGATAAGGAGGGAATGTACAAGCGGCGAGCATGAGCGATTGAGGGTGCAGAGCGTCAACGAAGAGAGACAGTGCTAGGGGGTGACGGACGGCGAAGCAGACGGAGTCAAAACGGAGGCAGCGGAAAAGATGGAGGAGGGGAAAGATGCGATGCCGTCCATCAGACGGCGAACGGTCAGCTAATAGATAGTACCCAGAACGTATGGTTCCTTTTGTATTTTCGTTGATCGGAGGGAGAATAATGGCATCGGTCACCTTAATTTCTTGTGATGCGGAGGGCCCTGCAATTATTTGATTCCTTTTGTCTGCAGGTAACTATATATATATATATATATATATATATATATATATATATATATATATATATATATATATATATATATATATATATATATATATATATATATATATATATATATATATATATATATATATATATATAGAAAGGTCGCATTTGTTATATATTCTGATGCAGCGTATTGTGCACTAAGATCTACGTGTGCCACTGAGCTACAAGGATCCGTTTCTGAACCTGATGGAACGTTGAAGGTTATCGATCAGTGTCCCTGCGGATCAAGAATAGAATATATGAAAGTTAGGTAAAAATGCTCAATAATGCAATGCCTTGATGAAATGGTGGGCATATTTTCCCGTTGACGGACCAATCCGACAGGAAGGTTGATTAGCGATCTTTCTACCACACTGGCGAGAGAAGAATCCATTTGAGCTACCATTTTTTGCTATTGTATACCAAGCTATTTCTCTCCTAACAAATACATCTACTTTAATTTTGTCATCTTTGACTACCAATAATATGTCTACAAAATATATCATTGTTGACGCTTTTCTGGTCGAACACATGAGTGCGCTGGATCACGTGGTAGTCGAAAGGCACCTCGTCGAGGTTCCCAGCACGGGCCGGTCTAACCGCCTTGGACAGGAACGTCGATGAAAACTTAATATCACTGTCCTGGAGGAACCCCATCAAGGACAACGCGCTTAGCACTAGGCCAAAAACGATTTGTGCTGACACATGAAAAATAGATTGCTGGCACATGCAATTATCACCCGCCAGCATAGTGGTGGGGGCACAATGCTGGCGGGCGCTTATGTCACTCGCCAGCACAAATGCACAATACTGGCGGGGGCGACATAAGGCACCCGCCAGCAAAAATGCTTCCATTTGTGCTGGCGGGTGCCTTATGTCGCCCGCCAGCACCATGACTTTGCAAAATCAACAATCCATTTTTAAAGCAGTGAAACGTTGTCAAATAAAAAAGTTGTAAACTACAAAATTTCATACTTCCATAATTTGTCAATATGTACAATTTTTATCTGGGTTGTTGCTTCATTTGACAAAGTGATAGTAATTTTATTCACAAAATATATATCTCTTATGTAGTTTGAAGAAACTATGTGAGAGGTGTATAAGATTTGTGAAGAATGTGTTGACGTAAAATCTGCACCTTACGCAAGCACACAGCAAGCCGAACAAGCTGGCTTCACACGCGCAAAGATTCCAAGACGTGCCAGTCAATTTTTCCTGAAAATTAACAAAAGACAAAGTAGTTAAATTCCAAAGCTTGGAACTTGCCGGGTGGTACCAGATAGTTCCATATTTGCGGCTATAAAGCCAAGTGAGATGACATATAGCTATAAGAAGCTATCTGCCAGCAAACTAGAAACCATTCGGGAGCTTTAAAGTGTAAAAAGTAACATAGCCGAACGGATGATGTAAGCATGACGATAAATCGATCTTTATTTGGATAAAAATGCACGTGCGCAAAGCCATGACCGATCCTCCTGGTAAATAACATTAAACAATAAATGAAGTGAAAGCATGATCATAAATATGCAATAAACAAGCATGCATAGGTCCAAAGCACTAGTCTACCGCATGTCTAGATACTTTAAAACCCGTCAAGCATGACTCCAAACAAATCTATCCGCCGCATGATACAACTTGTTTGAAATCAAACCACCGTCCACAAATAAATCTATCCACCGCATGATACAATCTAAATATGGAAAGCTAAAAGCATACAATATTTAAAGCATAACTTATGAACACGTTTCACTCGTGAAAGTATAACCGAGTACAAACAACGAAACAGCGAATCGGGGTCCATGAAGAAGGAACGAGCATTACCAAATAAGATAAATCTATCATATTGAATCGAAATCTAATCCACCGGATGACTAGCTCCAAAACAACCCAAAAACTCGCATCTACCGCGTGATACCCAGTTCTTTCAAGATTTATACAAGATTTGGCAAGCTTGAACCCGCAACACATAACAACCTAGATCGATTCGGTTTCGGCTATCAGGGAACATGTGATCCACGTGCTATTTAAGCCAAGGATACGAACTCGATTCGCATAAGGATAATCAAAAGAGATAAAGCCGATTCAAACCATTCTAGATTGGGCAAAGAAGTATTACATGAATTTAAACATAAAGTAAAACTCAAAGCAACACAGGGTAACTTATTGAATCTATTGGATCTTGCCAAAAACCAATAGAGCCGATAACTAGCTTCAAGCTAGATCTTAGCCTACCGCATGGCTCATGATCTAACAAGAAACCCTCTTGAACCAAGCTTGAATCTACCGCATGACACTAAGCATGGTAACAAGACTACTTGCATTAGATCTAAATCCACCGCATGATACTAGACATGATACAAGGTTGCCGGTACATACAGAGGTCGACGGATCGATGAACCCTCTCGAAGAACTCGACGACAGGACAAAGGACTCAGGGGTTTGGCGTAAAGCCGGTTTGTATTGAGAATGTTTCGAATACCATTACATACATTCAGGGTCTATATTTATACCTTGTCACAGCATGACTTCGAATGGATTTGATACCTAATTTATCTCCAAATGCGATCGCTTATCCATCCATTCGTCCCTTCCGCTCGGGCCACGTCACCATGCAATCCCGCAAAATCAGCGCAACAGTTTTCTTGCCGAACGGAAGCGAATTGCCGACCGCGGACTCTTTTCTTTGAATTCTTCGAAGAAACCTTCCTTCTGCCAGACGGATTCCTCACCGCGTTGGACCCACAGGTCAGACTCCTTACCTTACCAAATTTTGGTGTTAACATATGCCCCTTCAATTACGGGATAAAAGTGATTTTATTCCGGAATTGACTCCAGCCACCAACGTCTTGAATCTGTTCAACACCTATTCTCTCTCTTCGCAATCCGCCGGAGTCTTCGTCTAGATCCAAACCCTAGATCACCTTTTCCTGAGCTCAAATCCTCAATGGCAGGTCAAAATCAAGCTGCTCAGGTAAATTCCTCCTCCGTAATCTTCATTCGGCACTCAACTTTTCGATTTTTACCTGAGATTTCTTCTCTGCCTTCTTCCAGCAGGAGCTTTCCACTGAGCTTCTGATTCGCACTGAGGCCAATTCGACGTCTTATTTCCTTGGTCCCGTGGGAGTTTCCGATCCCCACGAATTCATCGCAGCCGAATCCCAAAGAATCCCCTTCAAAGCGGCTTTAACTAAGCCTTCCCTGTGGCAGGATGCCTTCAACAACTGGCCTTTGCCCCCAATAGCGGGGCCGGAGGAATTGGTACAAGAGGGTCCTTGCGGACAACGGTGTTAAGACCCAAACTTGGGACACCCTCCGGATTGCTCAATGTTTGGAGCTCTCTTTGGTCGAGACCCCGAAAAACGAAGACCTCCCGATTGCCGCATATCATTTTTGGTCAAATGGTGTCAATGCTTTCCTTTTTGGTCCCGGCCCAATGTCCCCAACTCGGCCGATGTATACATGATTACCGGCCTTGATATTTCGGATCCGTACACCCCCGGGACTTCATAGGTTCCACAAGACAAACGGGAGTGAAGACGGGGAGTGGATATAAATATTATATCCGTAATCACATGAAAGATGGCCCCCTTGGTGAAGTTGAATATAGGGCATTCCCGAACATGTGGTTGTGCGGGTTTATCTTCCGTGGTAAAGCCAATGAGCCCACTCGAATCATATTGTAATGGCTACACAATTGGGCGGTGGTAAGCGCCTTCCCCTTGGAAAATACCTCCTGGGCAGTGTATACCACATGCTTCATCAAACTGTCACCCAAATGTACACCAGCCAGAAGATAGCATGTGTCAACAGCCCTTGTGGTTTGTACAGATGTGGCTGCAGCTGCACATGCACCAGATCGTTGGAATTGACCTCAACACCCGGTTTTTTCCTTCATCCAGCTATCATGAAGGGGAAGTTCAAATTACCAGAGGGTGCCATACCTATGGAGAAGTTGCTTCAATTGTTCCCATTAATCAGAATGTCAGCCAGCTCTTTGAGCTCTTCTTCAAAGGCTCCCCCAACCCTCTCTGGCTTCCTTACTTGGACAATGATAATTTAACCCTCCCTTGTGAGTTCTTCTTTGAAGCTGGACGCCAAGATGGAAGGTTCCTGGAAATCTTCAATATCCTCATCCATCCATGCCTTCTGCCAGCTGAATTTTGTGGAGGGAGGTTAAACCACAGTACTTATGAATACTACCAGCCAAATATGGTGGCTCGACAACTTGGATGTGGCCAGATGCCTCCAAGATTATTTCTTCATGAATTCCTCAAACCCAGAGAAGAAATCAAGGAGCTTGCCCAATCCAGCAGGGTTTTTCAGTATGAATGCAGTCCAACTGTTTACACCTGGCCTTTTACACCCACAACAATAACTCACCCCACCTTCAACTCTTGGTGGCAAGAATTCCATGACCACATTTTTAGTGAGCCAGTGCACTCGTTTTGCATAGAGCTGATGCCTGATTTTCAGCCAACTTCAGAGGTAACATAATTGTCCTTTTCTCCAAATCAGACATTTCTTCCTCTAACCATGATCTTGATTTTTTACCCGCAGAATACAGTGCCTGCCCCTCGAGCCAGGGCAATTGCTTACAATGCAGTATGCCCAATCTCAGCACTGGGATTTAGATCCCCAACCTTGGCTCAACTGATGGCTAGGTATGCCATAACAGACCCAATTCTCTTCAGTGCCACCGCTGACAAGAGAAAAGGCATGTCTCTGATCGCACCTCCAGCTGCTAAGAGGAGAAGAACTGTCAAGAAAGTCCTTATTGAGGTAAAGTTTCTTCTCTCTTGATCATAGGATTACTCTTTACTGATAAATCTCATCTTGTGTGATTTCAGACTAGAATTCAGCAACCTTCGGCTTCAGAACCTGCCAATGCTCCATCTACTGGTATGACTTTTATTACCCTTTCTTCAAAGATCAACATTGGCATTTACCCTTAATCTGGTACTTGCAGATGAAACACTGGTAAATCATCCTGTGGATATCCCTGTTCCTCAACATATAAGTCCACCAAGGGCTGAGCAGCCTGCCCAAGTAGAGATTTCATCTTCATCAGGGACTCAATCATCCCCTGCTCAGACAGAGACACCAACCTCACCAGAGATGAACTTTCCCATCCAACCAGAGTCTTCAAGTCCTTCAAGGGTTCAATCCCCCATTGGCCATACAGAAACCCCAACCTTAGCAGAGGTAACTCTGTCTCCTCTCCAGCCAGAAACTTCAGAGTTACTAGAGGCTGCATCAGCACCCTCTCACACAGAAGCCTCAGCTTTGCCAAGAGCCTCTCCTTCACCAGTGGCTTCAGAAATCGCCCCTGAAACTGAACAAAACCTTGTTCCAGTTCAGGAAGTCAGGCATGAGGTAAACATCTGCACTCAACTCTGTTATCTCCTTTATTTCCCAACACCCCTGACTCGGCAATGTTACTCTTTCAGGATCAAGCTCCGCCATCATTAAACCCATTAATGGAGAATAATCCAACTGCGGAGACAAGAAAAGGAGGGACTCAAGCCTTGTCAGAGGAAGTACAAGAAAAGCTCAAGGAAATTTTTGCCTGGCTGCAGAGAGACGCTCGAGATCAAATCAGAGATCTCGATCATTTCGAGGAAATGCTTGGACCCATCAGCCAAGAACTCCCTGAGGATATCAAGACCTCACTTGAACCCATCTCTGGTTTGGATGTTCATTATGTAGCCATAAGACGAGCTCTGAGAAATGTGTCTTCCCGCCCAGCTGTTGAACAAAAGAAAGCCAAAGCTGAACAAGCTGTGAAGGGAGCACAATGTCAAACTGAGAATCACAAAGGGATATTGGCCAATCTGCAAGCTGCTCATGAATTGAAAATCGCCAGAAAGGCCGCACTGGAAGCAGAGCTGAAAAGCTTATCAGCAAAAATAGAAGATGATGACAAGAAGATAGCCGAACTTCCTGGACTGATAGAGAAGATCCAAGAGGAAGCAGCATCGGCCATAGTTGAGGTGAACCAATGTGATGCAGAACTCACCATCATGTCCATCGCCCAGAAAGATTATCAAGAGCGGATGGAGAACATTCACCAAACAACATCAAACGCCTTCAATGTAATTGCAAAGCATTTAAACATTTAGCTGTACTGATCAATGCGTAACCGAACTGGCCGTTCTTGCAACATTTGCCTGTTATAAGCTTGCTTTTCCTTTTCTTGCACGACCTTGACCGCAACGCTGAACGACCCATTCGGTAACCAGTAGCCAAATAGTGCCATACCCGAATGACACCTCAACCGTAACTTAGCCGAGTCAATCAACCGAATGCGACTCAGCCTTGAACTCCAAACGACCCGACGGCGGATTGGTCAAGGAAACCTCTCCACCTTCCAAGTTTCTTGGGATACAGGCCACGACCTGAGGCCACGATCTACTTCACCAGGCCTATAAATAAAAACCATAGGTGCCCCCAGCTCTTTACCAAGCCTTTAGTCTTCAAATCTTTACCAACCTCAAGCTCTTCTTCCCAATCGCCAACTTAGCCCCAAAAACCAATGGCGGGAAGCAACAACAGGCGTCGCACCGCCGACAAGGCAGAAGGGAGCCACGTCAGTTCGCGTCGGAGGCAATGATCGCCATCTTTTCCTCATTACTTGCCTGAGATTCCCCTTTTGTTTCTGACGTCCTGTTTGTTTCGGAGCTTGTTCAATGGAACCCATCTCCCGCGCCGCCAATCAACCTCTCGCCGGACGACTCGTCGAGTCGACCGCTACTCCCCCGTGCCCTACGGGGAACTTGACGCTCTCCGCTTCAAGGTGGAACTCGAGGTGGCCCGAGCACGAGCCGGAAGACGTCTCCAAGAAGGCCGGTATAGCCGAACTGGAGTGGGAGGACCAGCGCAAGCAGCTGCTGGCGACCATCGATGGTACAGCCTTGAAACTACTCTCGAATCCAATCTGGCTTCTGATATTAATTGCCATCACCTTGTACTTAGCAGCCCGCGACGCTGAGCTCAACCAGTTGAAAATGCTGCTGGAGCAATTGGCCAACAAGGTGAACGCCCGTGGAGACACGCCGGCGGAGCGCCTCGCCGCGGTGGAAAACCGCATGGACGAGGTGGCCATTCACGGCATCTGCCTGGGCACCACCTTGGGCCTGGCCGCCATGGCGATGCACACCGGCGTCGACTACTCTACCAGCCATGCGGCTTCCGTGGCGGCGCACCGAAGACATCGACGAGATCGAGGTCATCTTGGAGCGCCTCGACGGCCACGGCGACGCCATTGCCGAACTCACTCATCCCCAGTCTGTGCTAAACAGGCTCTTTGATTAGATTGTACTAGGGATGTTTGATTATCGGTAATAAATAAAGAACTTTTAATTCTCGTGCTTGTATTGCGATGATTCTTCTGTGTTTGCATCTGTGAATCTTGCTTCTCCTTAAACGCATTAGGGAACTCGCTTGAGCCGAACACGCAAAAACAGATGTCCCTTTGGCGCAATACCCGCAGAAAATCCTTAATTCGGCAATCCATAAGCACTGTTCAAACGAAAACCCTTCGCATTCGACAGGAAACCCTGCCGCTTGGTATTCCAATAATGCACGCCAGTCAGTCATCACTCCCAATGCACTATCTCAGTCAATAAAATAGCCTGCGAGATGCCCTGCAAATCCAGTCGCACACTCATCCATCACTTCTCATCTTCTCCCCTACTCCAGAAAAGAAAACACCAAAGCCATGGACAAAGGCGAGCAACCCAAGGAGGACAGTGCCCCAAAGAAACGCACGATTCGAGAGTGAGTTTTCCTTTGACTTGCTTCTTGTTTACTCATATGATCTCGTGTTTTACCTCCTCTCTGTTTTTTTCTCTTTTAGCCTTGATCTGCTTCCTGAGGAAATCGTCAGGACCGAAGACATGCCTGAGTACATCTCCTCTGATTCCTCTCTTGAAGCAGAGGATGCTACGCCCGAGCAGAGAATCGGCCCATCAAGCTGCGTCGCCGCGTTCGGCACACCGGAGCACGACCTCTGGGACATCACCGCTCGTTGCCAGGCCGAACGCGAGCGTCGCATGGCTTTGGAGGCACTAGTAGGAGGTAAATATCTTCAGCTTTTTCTTGACTTCGTGCTCACATCTAGATCTCTGCCCCTGACGACTACTCCTCTGTCCCAGATGTCTCTGATAGGTACAATAACCTGAAAGCGGCTTGGGACAGCTTGGTGGAGGCAGCAAACCATGGTCATCCCCACGGCTTCCAAGTTGCCGTCACGGTGGTCCTGGAACAACTGAAGAGGGAGCAGCTGAAGAAGCAAAGAAAAGATTGAGTCATACTTTCGCTTCTTACGCCAGGCCTTCTGCTTTCCACCCCCTCGTAGTCTTGATCACCAGGGTTGTTAGATGTAAACCTGCAAGAAGCATTTGCATTGTAGTTTTATGCTAAGGGCAATACATCTAAGTATTGGCCATTCCCTCTGTTTGGGGATTTTTTGTTCTGAAGGCGGCCTCATTCTTGAGCGCCGGCTATTTCTGTATCAGATGCATGTAATCCCAATGCTTGTGGTCAGCGATCGATTTCAATACTAGGATAATACTTCTTCAAATATCTTCCATTTATTGCGGCCGAAAATTCTTCTCCTAGTAGAGTTTTCAACATGTAGGCATTACCGGGCACGCATCTGACCACCCGAAAGGGTCCTTCCCAGTTAGGGGACCATTTGCCAAATTCACTGTATTTGGTCCCGATCGGCAGTAAAGCTTTCCAAACCAAATCCCTTTCTACAAATTGCTTGGCTTTTACTTTCTTGTTGTAATATTTGGCAACCCGCAGCTTGTTCTTTTCGATGTTTTCCAGGGCCCTAAGACGGATCATGTGCAAGTCTTCTAGTTCGTCCATCATTAAGCTACTGTAATCTTTGGAGCTTAAGTCCTTTTGCAAAACCACTCTCCTAGAATCTGATTGTACTTCCCAGGGTAAAACCGCATGGTGTCCATAAACCAATTCGTACGGAGACGTTTTTGTAGCTCCATGAGGGGCCATTCGGTAAGCCCATAAAGCTTCACTGAGTACCGAATGCCACCTCCTTGGCTTCTGGTCGATCTTCTTTTGTATAAGCTTGATCATGATCTTATTAGAAGCCTCTGCCTGACCATTAGCTTGGGCATAATAGGGAGAAGAATTAAACAATTTGATTCCCATGCTTTCGGCAAATTCCCTGAACTCCAAGGACACAAACTGGGCTCCTTGATCAGTTGTGATTGTTTGAGGGATTCCAAACCGATAGATAATGTGTTCTTTAACAAACTCAACCATGTTTTCTGATGTTACTTTCTTCAGTGGAATTGCCTCAACCCATTTGGTAAAGTAGTCTGTTGCCAAAAGCACAAACTTATGCCCCTTGCTCGATGGTGGATTAATCTGGCCAATGAGGTCTATACCCCAACCCCTGAATGGCCATGGCTTGATAATGGGATTTAATGCTGATGCAGGAACTCTCTGAATATTTCCAAACCTCTGACAATCTTTACATCCCTTGTAATACTCAAAGTAGTCCTCCAATATCGTCGGCCAAAAGCACCCAGCTTGCCTGATAACCCATTTCATGCGATAGGCCGATTGGTGTGCTCCACATATCCCATCATGTACCTCACTCATCATTCTTTTTGCTTCTTCTGGACCCAGGCATCACAGCAATATCCCATCTAATGATTTGTAAAATAGACTACCATCCAGAAGAACAAATTTTATGGCCTTGTACCTGAGCTTCCTAGAGACTTTTTGGGATGGATCCTCCAAATAATCAACGACCTCTTTCCTCCAATCATCCTCTGCAAGATCCATTCCCAACACACATATCTCTGTGGCAAACGCTTCTTGACTTTCTTTATAACCGGAAGCGCTTTGAGCCAACCTGTTTGCTTCTTCGTTGTGTTCTCTAGGAATATGCTGTAGAATTACCAACTGGAAACTTTTCAAGATTTCCTTGCATTCTTCGTAGTAACTCCTCAGCGCATCACTTTTACATTCGTATTGGCCGTTCAATTGCTTTATAACCAACTCTGAATCTCCATAAGCCTCAACTGAAACAGCCCCGGCTTCTCTCAAATATTGAAGCCCTCGAAGCAATGCCTCGTACTCAGCCTGATTGTTTGTAACAGTGGGTTGGATAGGGATGGCAAACTCAAACATCTCACCCCTGGGTGAAATCAATAGAATCCCTACTCCCCCACCTTTACCACATGATGACCCATCGAAAAACAAAGCCCAGGGAGTAATCTCAAGCAAATCAATCGACGGATCACGATGTTCAGTTATAAAATCGGCAATGATCTAACCTTTTATAGCTTTTGTCGATTCGAACTTTAACTCAAACTCCAATAAAGCTAAGATCCACTTGTCAATGCTGCCATTCAAAATTGGCATAGATAACATATGTTTTATTACATCAAATTTGGAGTATACAATGCATTCGGCATTCAACAAGTAGTGCCGAAATTTTGTACATGAGTAGTACACGCACAGGCACAGTTTCTCTACAGCCGAATACCTAGTTTCAGGATCAAGTAATTTTCGGCTAAGATACGCCACTACCCCTCCTTTCCTTCGAACTCTTGAATGAGGGCCAATCCAATGGTCTGGGTATCGGCCGCCACGTACAACTTGAAAGGCTTATCTAGGTGCGGAGGGACCAGTACTGGTGGTTCCTTCATATATTGCTTGATCTCATCAAAAGCCTTTTGTTGTTCGTCGCCCCACGTGAACTTCTGATCTTTCTTAAGCTTCAGCAATGGAAAAAATGGCAAAACCTTTTGCGACAGATTAGAGATGAACCTCCTTACAAAATTGATCTTGCCGAGCAGTGATTGCAACTCTTTGAGATTGGTGGGAGGGACAACTTCATCAATAGCCTTCATGCTTTTCTTGCCAACTTCAATCCCCCCTTCGTGTACCAGGAATCCCAAGAACTCTCCAGCTGATACTCCAAAAGCACATTTGTTTGGATTCATCTTCAAACCATGCTTCCGGGTGCATTCCAAGGTTCTCTTCACATCCTCCAAGTGCGTGTCATGATTCAAAGACTTGATCACGACATCATCAATGTAAATTTCGACAATTTTGCCGATCAGCTCATGAAAGATATAATTCATGGCCCGCTGGTAAGTTGCACCGGCATTTTTTCAACCCAAATGTCATGACTATCCATTCAAACAGGCCTATATGACCAGGACATCTGAAGGCTGTCTTTGATATATCTTCTATTGCCATAAAGATCTAGTTGTATCCCGCATTACCATCCATGAAACTGATAACTTTGTGTCCAGCAGCGGCATCAACCAACAAATCGGCAACGGGCATGGGGTAACCATCCATAGGAGTAGCTCGCTCAAATCCCTAAAATCTATGCACCCTCATCTTTCCATTCTTCTTGTAGACAGGGACAATATTAGAGATCCACTCCGCGTATCCGCATGGCCGAGCGAAGTTTGCATCAAGCAATCTTTCAACTTCTTTCTTCACATCGGCCAATACTTCGTCCTTGTAGATTTTCCGGGGAGGTTGCTTGTATGGTTTAAAACCGATGCTCAACAATGAAACGGTCTAATCCAGGCATCTCCGAATAATCCCAAGCGAAGCAATCTTTATATTCCTTAAGCCACTTGATCAATTCCTCCCTGAAGCCTGATTGCAAGTTTGCGCTGATAAATGTCGGCCTTGGTTTGTCACCGTTTCCAATGTCAACTTCTTCCAATTTGTCGGACGACATGAATCCTCGCCCCAACTTGCCATCAGTTCCATCAACGGGATTATCCATTAAAAATTGCTATAAGAGCCGACTGCTTGAATCGGCTGTTGATCGCTGCTGACAGGCTCAACAGGACCTTCTCCCCGCCTTTTCCCCGAGAAACAATCAATACCCCGATATTCCCGTAAAGCCGGTTCCACATTTGCGACGCTCACCGAGTCATCTCGCTTGGACCACTTCAATATCGTCATCCACCCATTGAATGAGTTGCTGATGCATGGTGGATGGGATACAGCAATTGGCGTGAATCCAGTCCCGCCCAAGCAGTAGGCTGTAGGCTCCTTTGCCCTCGATGACAAAGAAGGTTGTGAGCAATGTCTTGGACCCAATCATCAGATCCACGTGGACGCACCCCTTGGTATCTGAAGGATTCCCAGCGAAATCGTTCAGAATTATGCTCGTAGGTGTCAAGTCGCCAGGGCCCATGCCAAGTTTCCTGAAAGTGGTGTATGGCATCACGTTGACTGCCGCTCCGCCGTCAACAAACATCTTGGTCAATGGCTTGCCATTGACGTATCCTTTCAAGTACAGCGGCCTCATGTGTCGATTTCTGGCCGGTTTGTCGAAGGTGGCTTGCTTGGCTAGCACCAGTTGCGCCATCAGCCCCCCAAGCTGTTCATCGTCATTGACATCCAGGGACGTTTCTTCCTGCACAACTTGATTAGCAGGAGCCATAAACTCATTCGGCAGAAAATATACCATACATGCCGGAGCCGAACGGTTTGATCCTTCAGGTTTGTCCTTTGGACGCCACACCTGTCTTGTCTGGATCCCCACCTGCCTCAATTCGCGGTTCCTCAAGCGCTGAACCCTCCTTTTCTGACTCTTTCTCAAACCAGGCGGGCACCACTGCCCCTTTTGCCAGACGTACTCATCCTCGTCTTCTTCCTGATCAGTCCATCTTAGATCAGCCTGCCTCTTCCTGGGGTGATCAATGATTTCAATTTTTTGACGCCGATCCTCACTGGGATGTATCCTTCAAATTCTTTCATGGACGGATCGGCGATTGCGCTTCCTCGCCTATACTCAAAGTATCCGTCGCCGCATTCGTGCGGTTTCTCGCCGTAGGAAGCTTCAACCCCTCGTTCCAAAGCGGTGCCCTCGAAGAATGCGCACCCCCAATGTGCGCGCTCTCCGCTCGCGCGTGTACTTGCTCCAAATCTCTCCTGCGCACTTCTTCTTCGGCCCTGCGTCTCTCCTCCTCGTGCTTCCGTTTCTGGTAGCGCTCTTTCTCCAGCTGGCACTGCCACTTGTTGAGGAGGATGCGCGTAGTGACCCGGGGTTTGGCCCTGGACGACTCCCCGATCTCGACATGGCTCTTGAGAACGCGAGGGGCTTCTCCGTGAACCTGCTCCAAGGTCACTTGACGTTCTGGGTCTACTGCTCCATCTTGCCTTGCCCTAGATGAAGTCAAGACCTTAACCTTGCCCTTTTCCTCGGCAGTCACCATGTTGACAGAAAAGCTTATCATGTTCTGGGGAAAAGGGTGGACGTCCGCTTCATCTTGTTGTCAAACTTGAGATGACCCTCCTGGATAGCCTTCTGGATCCTCATCCTGAAGACCCTGCAGTCATTGATGGAGTGAGAATTCCTGTCATGGAAGCCGCAGTAATGTTTCTCTTTTACTCCATCAGGCCGAAGCATGGAATGCCCTTCAGGCAATTTGATCCGGTCTTCCTTCACCAGGAATTCAAACAGCTTATCAGCTTTGGTGACGTCAACGTCGTAGGTGCCTTTGGTCTGCTTGATCCAGCGCTGATTCATGGTCAACGGCTCCTTCCCCCACATGATCTCAGCAGCAGCCACTTCCTGATCATCGTCAGAGTCTTCCATTTGATCGGCCTTTTCCAGGAACTGATTGTAGATATCAGCTATATTGTGCCGCTTGCCGAACTCGGTGTCTTTCTTAAACCCGTAGGCCTGGTTGCTCATCAATGACGGCCTTTTGGGACAGCTTGACCCGTGTTATCAAACTCCATAACAAACAAACTTTTCTCGTACGGCCGGCAGCATCCCTGCAACGGCCATGTCGGCCAACTGATCATCTGGCAGATTCAACAAGAAACACATGCCTTTGACTTCCCTAAACCTCCTGAGGAACTCCAAGGGCGTCTCATTGTGTCTCTGCTTCAGAGTAGTGAGATCGATGAGCTTCTTTTCCGTGCTACCGTTGAAGTAATGAGGGTGGAATTTCCGCTCTAGCTCCCTCCATGTGCTAACTGATTGGGGAGGCAAAGATGTGAACCACTGGAACGTTGGGTCCATCAGTGACATGGGGAAATACCTGACCCTGAACGCTTCTTCAGATGAGGCCTCTCCAAGCTGCATCAGATAGCTAGCAATGTGCTACACCATGCTCGTGTCATCCTGCCCGGAAAACTTTGTAAATTCCGTTTACCCTTAGCGGCAGGATCACTTTGTAATACCACTCCGGAACGGAGGCGTGTAAGGTGTCCCCGCATTTTAGGTTTGAGGCCGAATTGATTCGCATCATATCGGACATCTTCTCGAACCGGGATAACGTCCTCCCCGTACGCCCGTGGCTGGGCCGTAGCCCGGATTCGGGAGAGCATCGATGGCACCATAGTTCATCACTTCGTGGTAGCCTCCACCGTACAAATTCTTCTGCAATCTGTTGCTAGCTGGGGCAATCATGTAGGCGGAAGTAAGTCGAACTCCAGACGAGCCAAATGCCAGCTCCCCATACGTGGGCTGATATGGGTTCGGTTGTTGCATCGGTTGACCTGTACTGCCCCCGTGGAGGTGGCCGGATCGGCCGCCCTCCCCGCGCCCGCGCAGAGGGGGTTGAACCGGATGACCTCCATCGCCTTGTGGAGGAGGCCGGACGCGCTTGGCTTCCAACGCTCGCGGAGGAGGCCGGGACCGGCCGGCTTCGCAATGGCGGGCCGAGAACCGAACTCTCCAATCTCCACGCCGCCTCCCTGAAGGGGTGCTCGACTGAATACTTGCTCCATGCCCGGGCCAAAGACAGCCACCATCATCTGCTTGAATGCACCTAGGAAAGCTCTATGATGCCTGCCTAGCACGTCTTCCGCTGCGTCTCAAAACGCTTGCATGCATTCCTCATTCTCCTGCAGAGTTGTAGCGTCGCTCTCTCCTGGCAATAGAATCCTGGGCATCTCATTTTTTAAGGTATGGGACTCCACTCCTGTTCTTTTTAAATGACAGTAAGCATTTTTTGGAACTGATTCGTAGCATCCTTCAGCTGTTGCAACTGTTCCGGAGAGAGATCCTCGATGTTGACGTCCATAATGTCACCGATGTCGGCATCTTGATTTTCGGCTATTGGTCCCACCGGGCGTGCCAAAAAGTGTGTTGACGTAAAATCCGCACCTTACGCCAAGCACACGGCAAAAAGTCGAACAAGCCGGCTTCACACGCGCAAAGATTCCAAGACGTGCCGATCAATTTTTCCCGAAAATTAACAAAAGACAAAGTAGTCAAATTCCAAAGCTTGGAACTTGCCGGTGGTACCGCAGGAGCTTCCATATTTGCGGCTATAAAGCCAAGTGAGATGACATATAGCTATAAGAAGCTATCTGCCAGCAAACTAGAAACCATTCGGGAGCTTTAAAGTGTAAAAAGTAACATAGCCGAACGGATGATGTAAGCATGACGATAAATCGATCTTTATTTGGATAAAAATGCACGTGCGCAAAGCCATGACCGATCCTCGTGGTAAATAACATTAAACAATAAATGAAGTGAAAGCATGATCATAAATATGCAATAAACAAGCATGCATAGGTCCAAAGCACTAGTCTATCGCATGTCTAGATACTTTAAAACCCGTCAAGCATGACTCCAAACAAATCTATCCACCGCATGATACAACTTGTTTGAAATCAAACCACCGTCCACAAATAAATCTATCCACCGCATGATACAATCTAAATATGGAAAGCTAAAAGCATACAATATTTAAAGCATAACTTATGAACACGTTTCACTCGTGAAAGTATAACCGAGTACAGCTGAACAGCCGAATCGGGGTCCATGAATAAGGAACGAGCATTACCAAATAAGATAAATCTATCATATTGAATCGAAATCTAATCCACCGGATGACTAGCTCCAAAACAACCCAAAAACCTGCATCTACCGCGTGATACCCAGTTCTTTCAAGATTTATACAAGATTTGGCAAGCTTGAACCCGCAACACGTAACAACCTAGATCGATTCGGTTTCGGCTATCAGGGAACATGTGATCCACGTGCTATTTAAGCCAAGGATACGAACTCGATTCGCATAAGGATCATCAAAAGAGATAAAGCCGATTCAAACCATTCTAGATTGGGCAAAGAAGTGTTACATGAATTTAAACATAAAGTAAAACTCAAAGCAACACAGGGTAACTTATTGAATCTATTGGATCTTGCCAAAAACCAATAGAGCCGATAACTAGCTTCAAGCTAGATCTTAGCCTACCGCATGGCTCATGATCTAACAAGAAACCCTCTTGAACCAAGCTTGAATTTACCGCATGACACTAAGCATGGTAACAAGACTACTTGATCAGATCTAAATCCACCACATGATACTAGACATGATATAAGGTTGCCGGTACTTACGGAGGTCGACGGATCGATGAACCCTCTCGAAGAACTCGACGACACGACAAAGGACTCAGGGGTTTGGCGTAAAGCCGGTTTGTATTGAGAATGTTTCGAATACCATTACATACATTCAGGGTCTATATTTATACCCTGTCACAGCATGACTTCGAATGGATTTGATACCTAATTTATCTCCAAATGCGATCGCTTTTCCATCCATTCGTCCCTTCCGCTCGGGCCACGTCACCAAGCAATTTCGCAAAATCAGCGCAACAGTTTTCTTGCCGAACGGAAGCGAATTGCCGACCGCGGACTCTTTTGCCGAATTCTTCTGAAGAAACCTTCCTTCTGCCGGACGGATTCCTCACCACGTTGGACCCACAGGTCAGACTCCTTACCTTACCAAATTTTGGTGTCAACAGAATGTTGCTACCACTGTTCCGAATGAGCAAATGACCAAAATAAAAGTTGTTCATCTTCAAAAGTCATAGAACTTTGTAGTTAAACCATTTTTACTTGAATTACTTTTGTTGTAGTAAAGTATGTCTGAATTTTTGAAATTTGAAATTTTGAATTTTTAAAACGGCCTCAAATTGAGAAACTCTCAACATGAAAGTTGTAGATCCTCAGAAGTTATGAAACTTTATAGTTTACAAATTTTTATTTGAAATCATATTGTCAATGAAATCCAAATTTGAATCTCTCAAATTTGAAATTCAAATTTCGTAAATGACCTCAAATGGAAAAACGCCCAACATGAAAGTTGTAGATCTCAGAAAGTTATGAAACTTTGTAGTTGACAAGTTTTTAATTTGAAATCGTTTAGTGCCTCAAAAACCGATTTACACTCAGTGTAGTATAATATGAGTAGAACCAAACCTGCATATGGACGCATATAAGTGTGTGGTGTAGTGGTAGAGGAGGCTCCCCGCGAGGGGGAGGTCACAGGTTCAAATCACGGCAGCCGCGGAGCGTCGTGACTTTGCGCGAAAAAATGTGCGACTTGCGACTTCAAAAAGTGGGGTTCCTCTCCAAAATAATTTTTTTTCTATTTATTTCGATCCGATTTCAAAAATCCACTATGCTAGCGGGCTCTTATGTCGCCCACCAGCACTGTAGTTCAGGGTTGGCGGGCAGTCACCCGTCAGCAAAAATAGCCATTTGTGCTGGCACAAGACTACTGGCGGGTGTTGTGCCCGCCAGCACAAATGCATTTTAGCCGCTAGTACAAATCGTTTCTGGCCTAGTGTAGGGTTGTTCTAAGATCGGCACGCCACTTAAAACACCTAAATCGTCGTAGAGACAGAGAAGGGAGCAAAGGGGTGGTTGAAAAAGTAGGGTTTAGAGATGAAAATGTAAAATTGATATGTTCGATTGGGTGATAGGTACTCAATCGGCCACGACCCTTTATATTTATATTATAGGGTGGGGATGTCTTGCCTCTACTAGAGTTGAAGGCCTAAGACTATCTCCAGCAGATGCTTTAGCACGGTCTACATCTGCAAAATGCAGATCCAAAGCCAACTGTAGACGGTCCAGCAGTCGCTGCATGATGCGCTGCAAAATGCAGTCGGCGTCCCACCTCGTGATTCCCGGGGGGGCGCTGCAAACCAAGCCCCCCCCCCCCTCTCTCTCTCTTCCCTCTTGCACTCTCTCTCTCCCCCTCGCGCACTCCGCCTCCGCCATGGGCGCCTAGCTTGCCTCCGCCCCTCTCCCCTCTCGCACTCCTCCACCGGCCCTGCCTGCCCGCGCTGCCGGCGTAGATCCGCGCGGGAGAAGGAGCGAGGCCGGCGCGAGGCGCACCGAGAGCGGCCCCTCCTCCCGGCGAGGCCCGATCCGCGGCGGAGGGACACCGCCACGCCGGCTTCCCCGTGGCGCGCGAAGCGGCCGGACGCCGCATCCCGGCCTCGGCGACGTGCCTCCGCGAGCCCCCCCCCCGCCTCGGCTCCACGCCATGGAGGCGATGCGGACCCGGCCTCCATCCGGCAGCCACGCGCGACGGAGATCCGGCGAAGGCTCGACGGCCACGGATCCGGCAGAGCGAAGGGGAGCGGCGACCTCCCGGGAGCGGCGCGGCGGTGGGTCGTCGTCGCCCCCGCGTCCCCCCGCAAAGACCGTGCGCGGACGAGTCTTGGATCCCGACGACCCGCTCGCGACGGGTCGCGGCCCCCGTCTCCGTCGCGGCCGGCATCGTACGACGAGTCCCTCGACAACGTCAAGCTCTCGACCTACCTCGGGGACGCCTGCTCGCCACGGGTGCGGCAGCTGCGCCGCCTACCCAGCACGTTGACCTGCGGCGGCCTTTGTGAGGAGATGCGGCACAGGGGCAGGAGGCAGGGAGAAGAATCGGAGGCGGGCGGGAGCCAACAACCTCGCGTGGTGCAGGAGGGGATGCACGACGACTGCTGGAGACAATTTTGTTTTGCAAGACAGATTCTTCTCTTCCCTTTCTTCATACGCGATGCAAATGAAGATCCTTGCTGGAGACAGTCTAACAAATCTCGTGCTAAAATACAACTCCTACTCGATTTACAAAACCCGGACCCGGTCAAACCGCCTGGACCACCCGGTCTAACCACCTGTGCAACGTGCAGATCTTCCAGAAGCCATATCTCTCTCATCTGGACTTCGAATTGGACGTTCTGTATATGGATCTTAATCTACTCGATGAGAGCTACCCAATGGAGGAGTCCAAATTACCTTTTGAGGACTTTGTGCATGGCGGTCTAACCGGGTTGGCCCAAACCTGCCAATTTTGGGTGTCAACATATGCCCCCTATTTTTTTAGTAAAGCTTGTGTACTAAAAATAATTCTAAGTTTGATGAAACACTTTCCACTGGCTATTTCTTCCTAAGGGTGATTCTCATTAAAATCGGTCATGTCTTCTCAATTGCCCCTGTTTTTTAGTAAAGCTTGTCTCGAGAAGAACTGTAGTCAATAAGTTGCTCATCATCTTCTAGAGTAGGTACCGACGACAACTTATCATCGTAAGCCATGGAGACTGAAAAAGCGAAACTGGGCGGCATCTCTGGTGAACCAGTCTGACCGCCTGGTCGGCCAATTTGACCGCCTCTGGTGGTTTAACCGCCTTCTCTAGCGGTTTGACCGCCTCTGCCTGAGGTGATGTCTTGGCTCTCCATTCCTTTCCTTGCGATACCATGGGCCTCTAGCTGTTAAAGATCTCATCCCTCTATCTTTTCAGCTCCTTCTCTCTTTTCTCCCATAGCCTCAGACGTTGAAGTTTCCTCCTTTGAGTATGAGCCGAACCGGGAGGACACCACCTTAGCAAGAAGTATTCTGGACGAGACTTGCTTTCGCTAGCCTTATGATCATTAGTAACAGATCCCTTTTGAATAGGTGTCACAACCCGATTGTTCATCACAAACAATCCTTTGCCACTTTTCTCAACGGGAACGTCCATTGTCTCAATCTGGATAATGTCGAAGTTTGTAGTCCTCTCTGGATCAATGTTCATCTTCTGAACCTCCTCCTCTCTGACCTTGGGCTTGTACACTTGTTTCGGAGGAAGTTGAACTTTTCTGGACAGGGCGGTCTGACCACCTGTAACCGGGTTGGCCTAATGACCTTGTCCAGACTGATGTGGCGCCCAGCGATCTTCTGTAGGTCATGAAATCTGATCTAGAGCTGGCCTCCTTGATCCTCCCCGTCCAGGATGGAAGGATTGTTGATATGGCACCCACATCACTCTATTGTCGTCGTAGATCGGACGAGGAATATTTGAACTTGAAGGAGCCCAAGCAGGAGTAAAATGTTGCCTTTGAGATGATTCACCCCTGAACTTGACAGCTTCCCTGGGAGGTGATGACGGCCTCTCTTGATACGTGGGTGACCTCATCCTTTTTTTAACGACCGATCGCTCGTAATGGCCTTTTGTTTGGAGTATTTGTCAAATAGCATGTCAAATGTGACATTTGGCTTTGGAACACTCCCCCGATTCTTTGCCACGTTGAGCTTCCAGTTTCCAATCTCCGGCCGCTTCGGAATAGGAATATTTGGGCGACCATGGGTAGGGGCGGTCTGACCGCCCTGTCCTGGCAGGTTTGATTGTTTGTTCATGAGATGGCGTGGATGATCCTTGCCCCCCATGTTCAGAAGCTTTGACAGTAATATTGAATGCCATCAGGGGTCTTCTCATAAGCAACCTCTCGTGTTAACTCTTTTCCTCTCAAATCGGGTTTCGCTTCCCCGACCATCACATTCTTACCCTTGGTTGCTTCGACTTGATGTGGCCGAACTAGAACCTTGAGTTGTTGTAATTCCATGGTATTGATAGGAAAAGGATGCTTGTTAAATTGCTTTTCAAGAAGTACCAAACGACCTTCATTTATGGCCGATTGAATCTTGAGACGAAACACATTGCAATCATTAGTAGCATGAGAATAAGAATGATGATATTTACAATATGCACGTCGCTTTATCTCATCAAGTGGAGGCATGGTATGAGATATCTTAATATTTCCAAGTTTAAGCAATTCATCAAAAATGCTATCACACTTAGAAACATCAAAAGTAAATTTAAATTCTTCTTTCCGACCTTTACTAACCGGCTTAAGTGATGCACAAGAAAAAGATTTATCTTCAGAAGGCCACACAAATTCAACACTATAAATTTCAGTCTCATCGTTCAAATTATTAGAAACATAATCAACCACATGAACATCACACTGACGAGACTCAAGTTTTTCTTTTTCTTTATTCAACTTCAATTCTTGTGCCATACCTCTCACAAGAACAGAATCAAGTGAATAAAAAGCAGCACCTTCTAATCTTTGTCTAAGAGTAGATTTTAAACCTTTAGCATCAAGATTAGCTAGGCCGGAATCAGAAATTCACAAATTGAAACAATGGTTTTTAACCTCTTTAAAACATTTAAGGTAATTAGAGAATGTTTCGTCTTTACCTTAACCAATGTCAAATATGTCAATTTTAATTGATAGTCCCCACTAAAAAAATGATCATAAAATTTTTGTTCTAATTGATTCCAGGAATAAATAGAGTTGGGGCTAAAGATGAAAACCAAGCAAAGGCGATACTCGTTAAAGATAAAGAGAACAAACACACTTTAAAAGAATCATGGGCACTTGCTTCACCTAGTTGAGAAATGTATTGGCTTATGTGCTCCCAAGTTGTACTATTGTCGTCACCACTAAATTTAATAAAATCAGGTACATGCCAACCAGGGGATAAGCCATAAGATCAAAATCGGCTTTATAAGGTTTTTGGTATAACCTAGAATTACCCATATCAATGCTGAATTTGTTTTTTTACCATGCTAGCTACTTTTTCCTTAAATTTGGAAAATTCACTTATAGCAGCTAGTTGGGATTGTCTTGTAGCTAATAAATCAACTCTATTCACAAGAGGTGGGTTTCTTGAAACACCCATCAACTGGCCAGACGGGGCGGTCAGACCGGCCATGAAGGGCGGTCTAACCGGGGTCGGCTCCGACAATGATGATTGTCCTAGATAAAAAACAATCAGCATGCCATACACATGTGTCTCAATTGAGGTTCCTGACGTTGCTGACAAGTTTGTTTGCAACACCCCTTGTGAATCTAATTGAGGTATAGAATCATTAGGAAAATTTAAACTACTACTCTTACCCTCAACTTTTTCTAAGGGAGCAATCATACTAGCAACCTGACTATGCTGATTACTAAAAGCACGCTCGAATTTATCAGATAATTCAGTAAGCTTTGTAGATAGATCAGTTTCAGGCTTGCCTATAGTGGTGAGTACCCCAATCTTGTCGCTGTTGACCTTGATCGCCGATAACTCGAAATCTTGAGTCATCGTCACCTTGCCTAAGCGATCTTTCCTGACGCCAGAGAGGAACTGTTGCTTGATGTACTCTGAAGCTCGATGTACTTCCTCTGGTCCTCTTCATTGAGTTCTTCGATGTTCACCATGATGATGTTTAACAAATCGGTTGTAAAACCAGATCTATCCCCAGCAGAGTCGCCAAAAGTGTGTTGACGCCTTTTCCGGTCGAACACACGAGTGCGCTGGATCACGCGGTAGTCGAAACGCACCTCGTCGAGATTCCCAGCACGGGCCGGTCTAACTGCCTTGGACAGGAACTTCGCCAAAAACCTAAGATCGCTGCCCCGAGAGGGACCCCATCAAGGACAACACGCCTAGGGTTGTTCTAAGATCGGCAGGCCACTTAAAATGCCCTAAATCGCCGTAGAGACTAAGAAGAAAGCAAAGGGGTTGGAAAAGTAGGGTTTAGAGATAAAAAGGTAAAATTGATATGTTCGATTAGGTGATAGGTCCTCAATCGGCCACAACTCTTTATATTTATAGGGTGTGGAGGTCTCGCCCCTGTTGGAGTTGAAGGCCTAATAAATCTCGTGCTAAAATACAACTCCAACTCGATTTACAAGGCCTGGACCCGGTCAAACCGCCTGGACCACCCGGTCTAACCACCTGTGCGACGTCCAAATCTTTCAGAAGTCGTATCTCTCTCATCCGGACTTCGAATTGGACGTTTTATATATGGATCTTGATCTACTCGACGAGCGCTATCCAATGGAGGAGTCCAAATTACCTTTTGAGGACTTTGACCAGGGCGGTCTAACCGGGTTGGTAGGCCGGTCCAACCGAGTTTGCCCAGACCTGCCAATTTTGGGTGTCAACAATCATATTAGGCGATAATACATTGTGAAGTAGTTTTATGTAAATTTAAGTACATCTAGCAATATATATTTTATTTTTAAATAATTAAAAGTCAAAGATGTGAATATCTGATTTACGGAAAACATATATAGGTGAACTTCATTTATGATCGGAGCATATATATTATTTTTCCTCCAACCATTTTTTAGACAAACACATGCAAGTCAGTATCCTCTTACAGGCGCATCTGGTGCTGAATAAGGCTCTCTCACTCATACACAAAGGTACTAGGGTAAGACACTACTCATGAGTTATACCTCGCGGTGGCTCTAACAACCTTGATTCTGTTGGATTGTACAACATTATATATCCAGATTTTTATTGTTAAGAACTTAATTCCGATCACTGATGAAGTTGATTGATTGATGAAGTAGCTCGTGCGTCTCTAGCAGTCTCTACCATGTGGAGATCCTCAGGCCGAGCTCTTTCCGGGCGAATGCGACGAGGTTCTCGATCTCGGCGTCGTCCACGAGGCCGTTCCCGTTCTTGTCGGCGTGGCACACGGCGCGGCCGCACCTCCAGGTGGCCAGCCACCGGTCGCCTCCCTGCCGGCGGAGGGCCTCCCGGAGCTCGTGCTTGCTGATCCGGCCGTCGTTGTTGGCGTCGAACTTGTGGAGCCACTCCCTGAAGCCGTCCACCGTCATGCCGCGGTCAGCAGGGCCTTCCCTCACCGGTCTCGCAGTCATGTTGATAGGCATGGCCGGCGTTCGGAGAGGCTAGCTCTCGTAGGCTGCTGATCTGGTCAGGTTAGCAGATGGAGCCTGGAGTGCTGAAGCCTCTCGCGGTGGACTTTAATTTATACCGATCCTGATCTTGCTTTATTCGCTTTTATCCCCAGGCTGCGAGGGTTATCTCTCGATCTCGTTAGTTTATAGTGGGCCCAAAGCTTGTCGCTTGATATGCTTGCTAGATATGACATAGATATAGTATTATTATGCATGTATATATTATAGTGTGTATGTCTAGGTGTATAGTAATATCATATTTGTGAACTTGCAAAATTTGAAATGACCTGGAATTTTACTAGAGGGAGCATTTCATAATGAAAGATGCTTTTACCTAATAGTATGCCGTCTATTTTGCCAACGTAAAATATGTGTCGCATTTAGCAATTTAGTGAGAAAAATTTGGTGATAAAATGAGGCTCTGTCATCAAATAGGCCGTAAAGTTTATACCAATCAAACATACTCCCTCTGTTCAAAATTACTTATCATTTTGAAATTTATAGATATATTATTTTTGTTATGTATCTAGATATTAATATATATCTAAATGCATACCAAAATGAATGTATCTAGAAAAATCAAAATGATGAGTAATTTGGGACGGAAGGAGTAGATGTCAACCTGTAGCATTATGGGTTCTTTTACGGTGGAGCATACCATCCTATACCGTTGTTGGAAAAGGACGAGTGTGAAAGGATCCGACGGCTGAGATTAATTGTATACCACCACAACTTGCACATGTGGTATAGGGTGGTACTCCTACATATGTGGTATAGGAGTATTATTAGAAGTTTTATCTTGGTGGCATACACGGAATATATAATTTCTTCATTTCAAATTTTTTCATTTCCCTTTGGTGATATGGCCATTTTTTCAAACGGAATTTTTCATTTCAAATTTCATGTTTTTTCATTTTAAATTTTTCATTTCAAATTTCATGTTTTTTCATTTTAAATTTTAAAATGAAAATTTCATTATTTTTTTTTCATTTCAAATTTTCGTGGTATATTTCAATTTTTTTCGTTTCCCTCTGGTGGTATGGCCAAATTTTTTTCGAATTTCGAAATCATTTCTTTATTTTTCCATCTCCCTCTGGTGGTATGTACAAATTTTTTCAAAAATCAAAAACAAAAAATTTCAATTCAAATTTCAAAAAATGAAAATTTTCAATTTTTTCATTTCAAAATTTTCTTGTGACATAAAAAAATTCTCAGCCTGAGGTTGCCAAATTTGTTAAAAATTTGCAAAACAATTGTCTATTTACCCTTACCAAAAATAACATATACCGCATACCACCACCTAGTGGTATGGTCCACCGTAAAAGAGCCCAGCGTTATACGTTCACATCATTTTGATTCCACGTTTACCTGATGTTTGATTAGTATGGCATCTCTTTTGTTTGCTGTAATGTGGAGATCAGTATGGCATCTCTTTTATTTGCTGTAATGTGGAGATCTTCCATTATTCCGTCCAATCTCTACCCTAGCTTTACTAATAACTTTCACGCTGGACAAATTTATGTCTTTATTTGGAGCACTTTGATCGCATTTATACCGTTGATGTAACATATATTCATAGTTTACGTCACATGCATATTGTTTGATTTAATAACATATGATGTATGGATATATCAGATATATGTGTTCATAATGAACTATTTGCAGATATATTATGGATCTTTGCGCCAAAGTAGTTGATAAATATTCTTAAAAAGAATATCAACTTCATGAAAAGCATGCGGCTCAGGTCGACAGATCTTCAACAATTTTATACGATATATTTGTTGTGAGAGAAAAATAGTGTATATATATTTTTATGATAGATTTGTTGTGAGAGGAAAAGCAAGCCAATTATATATGGACGAATAATTCAAGGCGGGCCCGATTATAAGAGTATATTGCTTTAAGAATTTCTTGAAATTTATTGCACACACTAGATGTGCATATGCAACTACTAAAGAATTTAGCTCGGTTGGTAAGGTTTCTTATGATTGAGCCTACCCAGGCCAGTACGTTTTGAGTCCTCGACTAATGTATTCTTAGATTAATCAGCGCTCTTTTTTTAAGGTGCCCATAGAGATAGGATTAGATGTGTGTTTGTAGGAGTGAGTGTGCATATGTGTATGTGAGCTTCTACATTTGTATTTTGTAATTCGCCAAAAAAAAATTGTTCTTTATGTGGTCACGTAGACTTAGAAAGAATAGAATTTCCATAAGTGGCACAAGAATATCTGAGCATATTTTTGTTTTTTGTTACAAATCCAACCAAAGGGAATGTGCTTAAATCGGCACAAAACCACGAAATTTGGTAACATTTCATCCACCTAGCTAAAAGAAGCTGATGCATATGACATGGCAAAATAATCTTTTTTTTTTCTCACGCAGCACCGTCATTGTACACGCCTTTAATTAAAGCCTAAAGGATCCAAACACCTTAAAGTTTTTATTATTTTGTAGGGGTCCCTTTTCCTGGCAAAGCTAATTTGTTCTGAAGAAAGCGGAGTTTGGCGGAGTGGCGTACACAGGTTTCTCCAAAAAAAAATGGTGAAGGAACCCGGCTGCTAATTAACCAAACTCAACCAACTTGAGCTTCATTTTTGTGGGCCCAAAGAGAACAGCATGAGCAAACGACCCAGTTTCATTTTCTTATGCACCACAAACTTCTGGACATACAAACAACTGCGTCATGCTTGACATACAAACAAGCCTCATGCATGTGTGTGGCGTTTACACATACCACTATTCAGTAGATGTGATGGGCTTGGGCATATCAAGCACCACACAAATCAAGAGGAGAAAAGAAAACAAAGATTTAGGTGCTACACACAATACAAGGGAGGAGGAGGACACTGCTAGCTCATCAGTTCACAGAAGCAGCCAGCCAGGTTCTTGTCGGCCTTCTACCAGGCGGATACCTTCATGCCGAGATCTCTCTGGGCGAAGGCGACGAGGTTCTCGATCTCGGAGTCGTCCAGGAAGCCGCTGTTGTTCTCGTCGGCCTGTCGCAGTGCGCGGCTGCTCCTCCAGGTGGTGAACCACCCGCCGCGGCGGCGGAGGGCCTCCCGGAGCTCGTTCCGGCTGATCCTGCCGTCGCCGTCGGTGTCGAACTGCTTCAGCCACTCCTTGAACTCCTCCAGCGTCATGTCCTCGCGAGAGGAGGCCACGCCCCGGATCGCCATGGCTGTCGCTCGTCGACTTGCTTGCTTGCTGTCCTGGCGGGAGTGCAGCAGGTTGATCTGTCGACGCCTCCTTTTATAGTGGCGCACCGGCCGCCAGGTTTCTGTCGCGCGGCGGATTTATTCGCTTAAATATGCAGCAAAGCAGGGTTGCTGTACTAGCGTTGTTGTCTCGTTCTTGGTGTGGAGTGGAGAGCATGCAGAATTGCAGATGCAGTTATGCTTTTACCACTAGCCTGCAGCATAGGATCTCTTGCGTGCATGCACGCGTGCTTCACGTTACTTGATTCTTTCTTCTTTTTCTCCCCCCTGGCGAGCTGAATGGGAACCACGGCAAAAGAGGGAAACTGAATAACTGATCATATCTGCAGACACCTTTCAGTGAGCTTGCGCAGTTCATCGAGGGTGAAACCGTGCCTTGTGCATCGATCTTGACTCTTGAGGTTATATAAGGAATCAGATGCCCGTTAGTCTAAGAAGGGGAGGGGTGAATTAGGCAAATTAAACCTTAACCTATGGCTTACTAAATTTTACACAAAAGTAAACTAGAACATACTATCTATATGTGCAACTACGGTGGGTTGTTCTAGTGTGAAACTCCCATCCCAAAAGGAGGTTTGCAACCTATAGCCAATCCTATCATGATACTACTCGAGGAAAGTAGATGCAAGCAAAGATTGCAATAGAGTAAATGCGGAAACGTAAACGGGATGAGAGGAAGCAAACTCTTGACACACGATTTATCCCGTGCTATCGGTAGGCACTAAGCCACCCCTAGTCCACGTTGTTGAAACACTCACACAAGAGTATTGCTTCCCGGCCACCAAATCTCTCCCAAGACCACCAACTTGACTTGCCACAAAGGCTAGCCACTTAGGCACTTGTCAAGCTCTCTTGGTCACCTTGATGCCGCCTCCACTAAGGAGCTTCTCCGCCAAGGAAGGGGGTCTCCACGTCCCCCGCACAAAGTGTCCTCGCCGTTCAACACCAAGCCGGAGGGTCGATGACGATTGCCGGTGAGCCACTTAGACCCCAAGGCTTCCGGCGAACCTTGTACAACTTCATTCACTCAAGAATCACCTCACAAGGTTGGCACAACCTTGCACTCACTCAGCTCTAAGCTAAGCTTAGCACTAAGCACATACACAAAGCATATGCAAGTCTAAGGATGAACAATTAAGCACTTGGATGGATTGGATATCATCTTCAATGTGTCTTGAACTCCTCTGCACTTCCACACAATCCAGCCACCTCAAATGGGTGAGTGGAGGGGGTATAAATAGCCCAAGGCATCAAACTAGCCGTTGGCTAACGTCCACTGAAAAAGGTACCGTCGGATGATCCGACGCTATGCTTTTCCAGCGCGTCGGTTCATCCGGTGCCCCTCCCACGTCACTTAGCCGTTGAGGTTCTCTGACACAACTGCTCCGACGCTATGCACCGACGGTGCGTCGGATCATCCGGTGCTGAAGACTCCGCGCTCAAGTCGCCTCTGTTAGCTTCCGCTTGACCGTCGGATAGACCGACGCTTCATCTTGGCCAGGCGTCGGATCATCCGGTGCTGAAGGCTCTGTCTTGGCGCGTCTCTCGTCCGAATCCAACCGAGCGTCGGATAGACCGACGGGGTCCCCACTCAGACCGTCAGATCATCCGGTGCTATCGTCTTCCTTGCTCTTCCTCTCGCAACTCGTCCGACGCTACTAAATAATGGACCGTCGGTTCATCCGACGGTACCTAGGGTTTGACCCTGTGCACCAACTCGTCCGACGATTGCACCGACGCTTGTATTTGAGGGACCGTCGGTTCATCCGACGGTGTCTTTTCTTTTCCTTTTCTTGCTCGGTTTTGACCCGTGTTTTCCTCATTTTCGCATGTAGTTTTCTTGCATCCTTGGGACCTAGAAATGTCTACAAAGATATGCTCAAACAATATGGTTAGCCCCAATGATCATGTTGTCATGAATCACCAAAATCAAACTACGAATTAATGTCATATAAGGCCATGTTCGCTACAGGTTAGAGTCTTGCAATCAGATGAACCTGACATATTCAGCTGCTCAAGCCTGTTACTCCATGAACAGTCGCAATCTTATTTTGCTTCGAGAGTCCTACACATGAAGGATCTCCTAAAGCCAGTCTGGGTTCATCGTCCTGCTGGTGTGGTGCCCATTCTGTTCTGCTCGCAATATTTTCCCTAGTCTGATCGATTCTCCTGAAGAATACATTGGCAGAAAGTCTCCAATAATTTTTGTACAAAAAAAATCCAATTATTCTCACTTGACCCAAGTTCTTATCTGCACATCGAGGCATGATCGATGCCTTTTGTTTTTGTGCGGCGATGTATGGATGTTCTTTTCATGGGCCCTTAAAGAAATAAAGACGAAGAATAGGATCTTGGAAAGATTGATCCTGATCATGGGACAGATTACTTCAAGTGGGAAGGTAGCAGATTACCTTGTAGGACCAGCATGATAGAGATTATAATTCGTTGACTGACTTCGCAAAAAGGAAAAAAGAAAATGAAAAAGTAAAAGCAGAGTAGAAGAATGCCACTAGTACAAGGACAGAAGGGGTATCAACATTAACTTACAAGTTTCAGGAGAATATTACAGAATACAGGACTGCAACAAGACATGAACAATTTCCATACAAAATTCATGGAGACCTGTGTTACCCAAAAATGTTATAGACATACTCCAATACGCCCCCTGTGTTTATACAGATAAATTACACCTTCCACCGACAAAAAAAAAGCTCTTTCAGACCGAAAAATGAACTTATTACACCAATGTACAGCAATGCAATTTCCAAATTCCTAGAGTCCAGGATTTTGTTATCTCATGTCTGTGCCCGGGTCTTTCTAGATAGAACCGAACCCATCATAGGGAACAGCGATTTCTTCCTCTGCAACTTTTGATTCGGAACAGTGCTCTCGTAGTTACTTCCTGACATATGTAGCTTGGACTCCTGCTCGTTGTGGAATGGATCCTTCTGTTCAACAAATACCCTAGATGGGCCATTCAAAGGATTCACTGCACGTTTCGCAGCTTCCAGAGCTTTGCGACGCTGCTCATGATCAGCTCTCCATTTCCTCAGTTCCTGCTCCGCAGCTAGTTTCCCTTCATTAGCCCTCCCAGCTCTCTCCAATGCGATCTCAAGAGCTTCCTTCTTCTCATCCATTTCCTCAAATGCTTCCTTTAGTCTCTCTAGGCTCCTTGATTCTGATTCCTTTGCTGACACCACCTGTGACAATGCTTCTGCCACCTTCTCATTGGCTTGTTCTTCAGCTTCATGTGCTCTCTTGCTGAGTTCATAGTATTCACTTAAAGGAAGCGTCACTTGTGGCTGGGAATCCTTAATGTCCCTCGCCTCTTTGCTTTCTTGCAATGCTTGAACTGCAGCGATCGCCAGCCTCTCAGATGCTATGGATGCTTCTGCTTCTTTCGCAACAGCAGATAGCCTCGTCTCTGCTGTAGCTGCTGCAGCCTTGGTTTGCTTGAACTCCCCCTTGGCCTTCCTCAGCTCCTCTTTAGCTGAGTGAGCGGCTACCTTGGCGTCCTCAGCCTCCTGAGTCGCTTGCTGTAAAACCATGGGAAGCTCCACCATCTTTTCCTGAGCCTCTGCTTCCTTGCACCTGACAGATTCTATTTCTTGTTTCGTCCGGTTCAGTTCATCTTCTAGTGAAGAAACTGCAACGGATGCCATAGCCTCGCCCAGTTGCAACGCATCAAGTGAAGCTTTCTCATTGTCTAGTTCTGATTTGAGTGTTGAGGCAGCAAATCTCAACACGTTAGCCTCAGCCTTTGCCTTCTCAATGTTCTCTTTGACCTCCTGAAGCTCTTTCTGTTTTGATGCTAGAGATTCCTTAATTGAATTGCTAATTTGTTTAGCATCTTCAGACTCATGCTCCTTGGAAGCTTCTTCAGCTTCTTCAGTCAGTTTGTTCTTCACATAGTCAGACAGCTCCGAATTGAGGCTAAGCAACTTGCACAAATTTTCATCTATTATGTGCTGCATATCATTATTAGACGCAAGCTTACTCTCCAGTTGTCGCAGCTCCTCTTGCGCATGACGTAAAGCTCTCTCCCAAGCAAGGCATTCCTGCTCTTTTGTCAATGCTGCATCTATCCTTCGCTCCTCTGCTTCATGGTGTGCGGAATGGGCCAACTCAAGAGACCCTTTAGATGCAATTAATTCTAAAGTCAGTTCCTCCACTCGCCTCTCAATCTCCTTCCCTGCAGATATAACTTCTTCTGCTCTTTTGATTGCAGTGTCTCTTTCATCGATTAGGGTGGCATATTGTTTATGTACTGACGCCAACTCCTCCTTTGCTGACTTAAGTTCAGCAGCAGCCTTTTCATGTCTTTCTATAGCGACTTCCATTTGTGTCCTGGCTATTGCACTAGCTTCGTCAGCTACTCCATGCTCAATTTCTTGTGCCCTGAGTTGTGCAAGCTCAGAATCCTGCTTTGCCTGAGCTTCTTCAACCTGTACTTTCTCCAGGTGATGCTTCAGCTCCTCAATGAGTCTCTTGGTGTACTCTAGCTCATCAACAACTTGAGATTTAGCCAACTCAGCGGCTTCTAATTCCTCCTTGCAAAGTGGAATTTCTGTTCGAATCTTTTCAAGTCCAAGCTGTACAAGCTTGCGTCTCTGCATGCAGGGGAACAAAAGTCCCTTTTTAGTGATCTACTGTCTGATAAAAAATGACTTAAGTAATATACAGTTTCAGTTACATAAAAAAAGCTATGTGATCTATATGTAGTATTAATTTATCAAGAACTACCTCGATCATCTGAGCTTTGTGAGCTTTCCAATCAACAATTCCTCCAAACTTGGTGACAGCTTCTCTAACAGACTCAAAAGGTGCAGTGGTGTCAATAAGGCCCTTGTATGGACTAGAAGGTGTTGTTTCTGAATCTTCTTTCCTTTTCAGCTTTGTAGCGATATCATTCTGATAATGTGTCTCATCTTCTTTAGGTTTCATGTCATCCCTTAGTGTAGTTCCAGTACCGTTCAAACCATTTGCAGGCACACTGTTCATTTCAATTGCATCTGCTGAAGAAGGATGGTCTGTCGTCTTATCATCTGTTGAGCTGATGAATGCTTCAGTCGGTCCTGAATTGGACAGTATTTCAGGACCTTTATCTGAAGGCGCAACTGATTCCACATGGTCTTCTGCTGGATCAGGAAGCCGCATTTGTGCAACCTGTGAAAATGAATCCAAACTATCAGCAGACATTGTATGTGGATTAGAGTTCCCAATTGCTGCTTCTGCTGACTTCACCTCATGTTGGCTTGGCCCCTCATGTGCAATATCGCCAGGAACTTCCTTGGCTGTAGAAGTTTCTGAACTTCCTATCGGAGATGAAGATGCATTTGCAGAAGAATCTTTTGAGCTACTCTCTTCAGTGGCATGTGTCGATTCCATTCCTTAGACTTTTCTAAGCCCCAACAGGTTTGCACCTACATATTATTTTGCAAAGAAAATGAAAATAAGGATGAGAAAACAAGATTGTAAGTTGTAACACATATATAAGCAAAAAAAAAAAACTTTTTGCAAAATGTCATGGTCTTATCATGACTTCATCTGAAGTAGCATTTCCATTACAGACCTTTTGAGTGGATTAAAATTAAATATTCAGGAAGCTGTCAACATTTACCAGATTTTTATTTCATAAAGTCAGTTCTATCAATGTCATCAACTATTCAACCAGTACAAGAGAACTTCACTGGATCCGGTCTTAAACAATAAATATGCAGTAATCATTGTCCAGCTGACACTGAGCCAACTTTGTGTCTGCAATAATTCAGCCGCTGTTGCACCGAACCTGTATCTTTGCATTACCTAATTCAACTTTTTCTAACGAACAAAAGCAGGCATCCAGACAAAACCTACCCGTTTTCCTAGCACCTAAAAGGCTATATAAAAGCAAAACAAAAATGTAGTACCGGGCCAGGTGACCCAACAACTTAATTATTTACCAACAATAATGTGCGAAGTCCCTTAATATGTTAAACTCTATCTGTACTGAATTTGTATGTTTGACATCCATTGAGTTTCTCTCATCCGCACAGGTCCACAATATATAATTTAAGTTTGTGGCTTGTAAGTTTTAAGATAAAGATCATACACGTGTATGAGTACAAAATTACGGTGGGACCACCATATCTCTAACGAACAAGACGGATGGAGCATGTGTTACAGAACTGATTAACCAAAAGAGTAATTTGTGTGATCCGTCAAGGGGGGGCGGGGGGTTTAATTCGTCAAAAAGAGTAATTTGCAGAACTAATTATGCAGTAATCCTTAGGGAAAATAAGAACAAAAAAATCCTCTGCCGTAAAAGATTTCGTGGCGCCTAAGACCTATGCAAACGAGTTGTCCGAACCCATGAACTGAACTATGAGCAAAATGGAAGCAAAAACTCCCCTTTTCAGTTGCTATGCTTGATTCCTACTCCTGTTCCAATCCAAGAACAGAGGACTCCCTTCAATCCTGACGCCTATGTGAGCAACAAGGCTACCTGAACCGAAACAAAACGCAAGAAGGGACGCGATTCGTAGCAGCTCATCCAGCCAAGAGGAAGAACAACCATGAACTCCGCCGTCATGAGCCATGACTCCGGCGGACAGGAGACACAGAAAGCGGCGGAGGCCGATAAAACCACGGGATTGCAGCGGAAAGGGCGAAGGCGAGACTTACTCGATCGAGGCGGAGGGAATTTCCTTGCGGGCGAAGCGAGTGAGCGCCTCCTTTCTGCGCCGATTTGGATCTCCGGTGTTGGCGCTCGCGATTGATTCTTCTCGGCTTGCCCTTTTCTTCTTGCTGTTTATTTCTGAGGAGAGGCGGGGGCGTACGTGTGTGTGTATGTGCTGCTGGGTTTGTCTGGCCCGCGAGTCGCGACTCCACTAGTCGGTTGGACAGATACACATGGGATTAGCGAGAGATAGAAGTGGATTCGACTCCTTTCCCATAAACAGACTCCAGCTATGTTGAAATTACATGTCGAAATAAACAGGAAGAACGATTGTGGAAAAGATGTTACCCGGTGCACCTTGGATATTCTACATTTCTGCCAAAATTAGGTAAAAATATCCAATTATTATTAGGCTAAAATATAAAAGAAAACCAATGTACTTGGATTTATGAAATGTTCGAAGAAACATAGAGTGAGCTTCCTGTGGTACCGAGGAAATGCTACTTTTTGTGAGCTTCAGACACAAAAAAAAATACTGAAAAAAGCATAATTTTTTTATCTGAACAATAGGTGTAGTGCGTAACAAAAAAAATCGTTGCAAAACCAATAAACCATAGCCTGCTGTAAAGGTTCACGTCAGAAAACCCGCGAAGCGCGAGGTGCAAAACGGGTTAGCGATCGGCTAGATTTGATTTTGATTCCGTTCTCTGCTCAGTATCCCCCCTCACCACGAGTCTACCAGGACCCCCACTAATTAATTCGGAAGCGGGGGGGTGATTTGTGGCGTGGACGAAGGAAAGCACAGGATTCCCCAGCCGCGACGAAGGAAGGGACGACGGGGCCCGCCCTTTCGGTCCGCTTCCGCGGCGAGTCGGCGGCCGATCCCGCGCCACCGCCGGTTCGATCGCGAAGCGGACGGCGCGCGTGGGGCGGCGGGTCGCGGGGAGCCCGGGGCCGAGGGAGAGAGACGTCCTCCTGGGGCGTGGAGCCCGGTGGACTTTCCGTGGTGACGCTTGCACGCAAGCGCATCCATCCCCACCGCTCCGTCTCCGTGCTCCGGGTACACGGAAAGTATACGCACAACTACTTCCCTGAGGACTCGGTGGTACGGTACGGCTGCGCTAGGTCGCGTCGTGCGTGCGTGCGTGCCTGCGTAGAATCTTCCTGCCAGATGCCCAGATCGCAAGGGTTTTCGTTGGCCTGGTGGACAGGCATCCTTCCAAGGCATGGGATGGAGGGTGCCAGGTGCCTGACCATTTGAATGCCTCTCACCTAAGCCACCGCATAAGAGGGAACGCCGAGTTATGGGGCTGGTGGTCGATCCGCGCCCTGTTAGTTTCGCTTATCGCCAACCAATGCCCGCCAGATCTTTCTCTCACAACAAATCGCCCATCCAATAGATCTTTTTCTCTCACAACAAACCAGCTATCCGCAACGTTGGTGGTCGATCCGCCAAGCGGACGCCTCACCGGAGCATCAGGATCTCAAATCAGTGAACCTTTTGCTTCATTTCTCTCGTAAAATTCCTACTACCGCGTGTTCAGGTAGAACGTAGCAGCAGCACTTTCCTGGCTGTACAGCGTCAGTCAGTGTGACTGGCTGTGTGCAGACAGCGTCATTAGCCGCGGGTAAAACATGTCCCTGGTCCCCGTCCCCAGCCAGAAGAAAGCTGCACGGCCGGCGCAGCCGACGCCGGACGACGGGTCGATTGATGGACGGAGCCAACAAATAATTGCGTGGCAACAGCGACGCGAGGACGTGGACGAAGGGCGAGCATCGATACAGATGGGTGGTCACCGCGCCGTCCGCGTGCGTGCTCCGAGCCCCGGAAGGCCGCCGGAGCCGTTGCCGCTCACTGTCCCCGTGCGTGCGCAGAAGCGAAGCGAGCGAGCGACAAGCGTCCTTTTCAGCGTCTGGAAGCGGGGGCCTCAGCTTTTCTCGCTGACAGGCGCGCAGGAAAAGAAGCGGAACGGAATGGAAAGCTGCTGTTGCGAGCAGCGTTGGCCCATCGTGTTTGTCCCCTCGCCCTTGTTTCTTCTTCTTCCCGGCGGCGGGCGCGGATGATCTCGTGGCCCGTGAAGTTGCCGGCCCAGCATACGTGCACCTGCCGTGTTTGATTGAGTTGGTTCAGCCGCGCGCGCCTGCCTGCGAGGAGGTTGCGATAGCGACCGATGATGGATGCCAAGCCAAAGCCCGTGACCGTTGCGAGTTTAAATAAAACCCGGCCAAGTGCGGTGACAGTCCTGGTTGAAACACACACCCTATGCTCGACCTACGGCTATCATCTCCCAATCCGAGATCCATGCGAGTGTAACGCCCATGAATTCCCAAGTCTGCACGGGATCGATCTCTACACCGGCAGCATAAGATAATCAGTGCTTACGATACCTGTGAGAACATCGTGATATACGCACAGGTCAGTAGGTCACTTACCTCAGAGACTATCTTGATCTGCACAGGTAGTTGGGTTGGTCGCCAGACCGTATCTACCAGGCAACCAGCCGACACTACCGTACTGGGCACGCCACACACCGGGGGCACCGCCCAAACCGATGAAAACCATCATCAGTATTCTCATGCGGGTCTTTAATAAAGTATATATATATCATCCACTAAAACCTCACAGCATAAGCCATTGTCAAGCACAACTACAGAGTGACTACATCAGCGACTCTTCATTAACAACACAAACGGTAGCTAGCTAAGCTATAGAACGACTGCACAACATCAAGCGCCCAGGCCGCACAGCCGGTTGGCTTAGTAGCCATAGCTGGTCCTCCTCATCATCCTGGTGAACTCGTCGAAGTCAATCTCACCGTCCCCTGTGGAAAAAAGCAGAAATCAAATTATAGATCACATGGTCTGTCCAGCTTCTCCTTGCATATGAACATAAACAGATGTTAGAAAAATGCTAACCATTTCGATCCGCCTCTTGCACCATGTCTTGGATCTCGTCGAGGGTGAGATTTACACCCAGCTCTTTTGCAATCCTCTGAATGTCGATATTGGAAATCTTTCCCTGCATGGATAGCACAACATTACTTCATTTTTTTAAAAAAAAGTTGCAATAGCAATCTCCAAGAGAATACCATGCTGGACTTGGGTACATTTGTAGAGAAATGTTTTGTGTCCTTATCTCAGTCAATTTCATTCTATGAAGCTCAGGAGAAGATATACACTAACATTTTGCACTCGGACAATAGTAGGGAGAATGGAAGATTGTGTGAGAAGCATTTGTTAGTCATCTTTTGAGTTGTAACAACCAATTGAGGAATAAATCTACTTGCTTATGTATAATATGAAGCTTACATACTTGAGAACATAGAAATGTTGTGGTCAGGCAAAACGGTAGTCCAATACAATCATAGGAAAAAAACATGTATGAAAGGAAGAAAAGAGAGATGTCACTTTACATTTCTATCTTGGTCGATAATGCGGAATGCTTTTGTAAGCTCCTCTTTGCTATCCCTCTCTCCAATTTTGGCAGTCATCATGTGCTCAAACTCCTCATAGTCGATCGCTCCACTGCCATCTTTGTCAACATCAGCAATCATTTGGTTGATTTGCTGCAGTATCCAGAAGAAACAGGTGGGGAGTGTTATTTCAAGGGATTTCAGCAACAGAAGGATACCATATTGTTGGGGCTCAAACACAACTCAAAGTAAGAGATACTGTGGCTCTTATTTTCATGAGATGTGTATCATGGACATGAATGATTCATTTTATCAACAAAAGCTGATTTCTAATATAATATAAAAGATATGATTTAAAGGAATTGGGGGGCGCTATGTTGTACTCATTCTAGGATTTATCATGCCAGATTGCAATCAATTCAACCAACATGAATGAAAGAGCTATGGCACATGCCCCTGACAGCCAATCAGATATTTCTAAAGCTGTAGAGACTAGAGACGGAAGAAACAACTACAGTGCAGTTTCTAGATGATGGGATGAAGCCAAGGATTTGCTAAAGTGGAGAAGATATACCTCTTCAGTCATCTCGAATCCCAAAGCTCTGTAAACGAAAGAAGATATTTCAGAGGCACAGTGGCGCCTTATCCATCCAATAAAATGACAATGCAAACCTTACCTCATGGCAACATTCAGCTCTTTTGCGTCAATGGTTCCTGTATGATAAGACCGTTTGAATCAACAGTTCCAACACAAGGAAGCAAATCTATAGTGGAAATAATTGAATGGGAAAACCCTAGAGAAAATTGTCAGTACCAGAGTTATCAGTATCAAACAGATCAAAGGCTTCCTTTATTTCTTGCCTCTTCTGCTTGGTCAGGCCATGAGGGCGAGTCCGAGGCCTCTCTCTCCTTGTCTGCCCTTTGGAAGCAGACTACAAAATCCACATTACACAAGTGAGTAAAGTCATAAGCAGAATGCTGGAATTCATAATTGCAACAAATAATTCTAGGAAAAACAAAACAAAACTGAGAAAACAGCCACAAGTTAAAGGTTCTGCAGGGACATGTTCGAACAACAATGCGGTCTGAACTTCTGGCCAAGCCCAGCACTAGACGACCTCTCCCGGCTCTAACTCTCTAAATCGCTAGCCGAGAAAACCTTGAGACAGGCGACAAATCTCCGCGGCCCTAGCCCAAACAAGATCTCGCGAGATAATAGATCTAGCTAGGGCGTCGATCCCAGCGGAAGCGCGGATCCCTCCCCACAAATCAAAGCTCCAGAACGGGGAAACTTGCCGCGGACGATATATGATCCAATTCGCACCGAGGGAACGGAGAAATTCGCACGAGAACGAGGTCGAGTCAGGGATCCGAGAGATATATGGAGAAGATGGGATCCGTACCCGGAATGGCGGCGGCGCATCCATGGCCTTGCGTCGTCGGCTGAGAGGTGGATCTGGGCTGGAGCTTGGTTGCCTCGCTTCGCCGATTTTGGGGCGGAGGCGACGCGGAGAGCCGACGGAATGAATGAGGGAGGCGACGGAGCCCGGATGAATTACGAGACCGGGAGGAAGATGGGGAATCAGGGGCCCACCCGACGATCTACATGGGGCAGTCGGCCACTTATCGGCCGTCCGCGAAAGATCTAACGCCTCCCTGCTTCGCTACCCTTCACCGCGTTTGACTAGACCTACGGACCCACCATCGTTTCCCATTCACACAACACAAGTACACAACACACATCCATTCCCACCTGCCACCGTTCCCGCCGCCGCCGGCGCGGCCACCACCGCCCGCCGGAACGCCATGGCGGTCTCCCACCTGCGAGCGGCCCTCTCCCAAATCCTTCGCTCCCCATCCCGCCTCCCTACCTCCTCGCATGCACCTTTTCCCTTCGCCTTCACCCACCGCCTTCTTGCTTCTTCCGCCGCCGCCGCGTCGTCTTCCGGCTCATTCGCCGCGGAGGACTACCTCGTCTCCCGCTTCGGCCTCACCAAGGCGCAAGCGCTCAAGGCTTCCGCGAGACTCTCCCACCTTCGGTCAAGCGCTAAGCCCGAAGCCGTACTCGCCTACCTCGAGAGCACCCTCGGCGTCTCTACCGCCGACGTCGGGAGGGTCGCCGTCGTGGATCCAGGATTCCTCTGCACCAACGTGGAGAAGACCCTGGCTCCGCGCGTTGCCGACCTGCGCGCCCTCGGTCTGTCGCGGGACCAAATCGCGCGCCTCGTCCCCCTCGCCCCCAACTCCTTCCGCAGCAGGTTGCTCCGCAGCAAGCTCGAGTTCTGGCTTGCCGAGCTCGGATCCTTCGATAAGCTCTTGCAGGTCCAAAGGTGGAACGTCAGCATTCTCAGCGTCGATCTGGACAACACTGCCAGGCCCAACGTGGCGTTCCTCCGGCAATGCGGTCTGAACATTTCTGAGATTCCTGACGGCGGTCTATACTGTGCTCGTCTGTTCACCAGGAAACCGGAGCGCCTCAAGGAGGCTGTCCAGCGAGTGGAGGAGTTGGGCATAGGTCGTGGCACAGGAACGTTCCGCCCTGCGCTTACCGCGGTTGCTTTTATTGATAAGGATGTCCTTGCCAAGAGGATGCGGCTGTTGCACAATATTGGGTTCTCGAAGGCTGATGTGCTGACGATTGTGAGGAAGCAACCTCGTATCCTGGGCCTCTCTGAGCAAAAGCTTCAGGAAAAATTTGATTTCTTGGTGAAGGTTGTAGGTCTGGAGGTATCATATATTGTGCAAAGGCCGACGCTGCTAACTTTTAGTGTTGAGGGGCGATTGTTGCCCAGGCACTGCTTGATGAAAGTTCTGAAGGATAAGGGACTGCTGAAGGGTAAGCTGGACTACTATGTGACTGCTGCCATGAGTGAGAAGATTTTTGTGGAAAAGTTTGTGCGTCCTTTCAAGAACCACGTTTCAGGCCTCACTGATGATTATGCCTCTAAAGTTTGGGGTGAGGCAATAGTAGATTAGCTTTGCCAAAAGACTGAATTTAGTTCCTGATTGTTAAGGATCGGACAAGTAGGTACTCTACAAAGTCGCCACTGCTGCAATTATTTCTTTGTTCACCATTTAGTTCCTGACATGTAGAATTCACTCACTGTGCAAATGTCCGGTTATCTTCTATTTTCCTCTGTGTGTGCCATGAGAAGAATTCACATATGAGGGAGTGGGCTTGTTATTATACTAATCTGTTTTGCAAAATGAGCTTATATTACATAGTACTTTAAAATTTTAGTTTCTTTCCATGATATCGAACAAAGACACGTATAGTAATTCACTTTTACGTTTTAAAAGCATAGATCTTGGGTGTTCTTTTTCTGAATTTAGACTAATTTGTCAGAATTAGAACACTTGTTGCTCTTTGTTCAGTTCCATGGTACTTGGACTAATAGCATGGGAGGGAGATACCTGGGAAGAATAATTTACTTGGTCTCTGCCATTAACCTCTGTTTTGTCACATAAGAACACTTTTTTGCTGTAACGACACTGCTTGCAGCTATTATGGTAACTCATATCTTGCAGACATGGACAGTTTGTAAGAGCTGGGAACAATAAGTTCATATGTCAGATCAACCTGAGAGCTGATGATTCACTTTTGGCACTGAAATATCCTTTTGTATTGGCTTTTTTTAAAAAAAAATAAATGGTTAAAAGGTGATAATGAAGGGTTGCTTCTTGATAACACATGGAAAACTGAATATTTAGACCTGTTCTGTAACAACAGAAAACCAAATAAAATGTCATGGTGTTTTTTCATGAAAGCACCGACAACGTGAAGTTGTATCTGGTTATTTTACCACTGGTTTGTCCACTTTCGTTTTTTACACTACCAATTACCAAAGGCTAAATTTATCTGCATGAACTTTTCCTTAGCTTTGCACAAGGAGAAATCTGACACCATGTTGCAAAATTACACTTTTCAATATGATCATAAAAGATTGAGTGCTACCTTGGGTCTAATTTACTTGTTTAGATTTTAGAATTCCACACGTCTGAGTATATATTTTTAAATTAAAGGAAAACTATAATTGGATTGCAGTATTTTTATATATTGTATGTAGAAATCGTCTATTTGTGACACCTGAGTAGTTCTATGTTTTTTAAGTTACATATGAGCAAACTTACTGCAAATTTGTAGTTCAAACCTATTACAAATTTTCAGTTCAAACCTCTATGGTGAACTGGTGATTATACTTGTTTTATTAGACGGAACTGCAGTAAGGTGAGCTGAAATTCTTTATGTTTTGCAAAAACATATATGTTTCACTAGTTTTTCACTGCGGTTATCGCTCTATATGGGGGTGACAACAATCATTTTGAATATTTCAACATTTGGCACTCAGTTTCCCTTGTTAATTTAATATAATGTCGTAGAAAATCATGCTTTCAGAGTATAGCAGAAAAGGAGTCATCTGCATAAAGTGAGCAATCAGGATGGGTGTATGAAATCGACAATATTTGCAACAGGGAAAAAATGTAGGCAGGAAAAAAATGTAGGCTGCATTATCTAAATTTGACCAGGACATTTGATTTAAGACTAGAAGTAACGAAATTTGACTTGACAACAAAACCGTTCGGAACACCTCAAAACAATCACAATAAATTGCAAGTTAACATGATGCTTTGGAAGTTACATGTACACCTTGGCCAGCTGAAAAGAATCCCATTCATTCATAATCAAGTTCTTGAGAGATAAGCTTGACTGGCTGGAAGCATGACTGTTCTTCACGAAACTTAGAAAATAAATTTTAAACGGAAACTAGCTAGCTTGGATTAGCAACTAGCACCTGATGATTTGTTGTACATAAAGGTAATTCGTTCTTTTACATTAGTTCCAGATTGCAGTCAAATGACCCTGAGCAGTCTAAATAGTAAGAACATGCAGGACAGTATGACATTCTTTCTGGTAGTCCATAAATAGCGGATCTCAACATATCACCAATAACGACAGATTTTCGGTTTAGTTTGGTGGAAATTTTTGCAAAAAAATTTACAGTCATCTTTTAAAGTTTTATTAGGAGTATTAAATGTAAATTAATTACAAAACTAATTAGATCGATGGACGGGAAATCGAGAGATGAATCCATTAAGACTAAATAATTTGTCATTAGAGATTGTTTACGTAGCAGACATTGTCTAATCATAGCATAATTAGGCTCGTTACATTCGTCTTGAAAAATTAGGAGGGTTATGAAATGAATTTTGTCATTAATTCACGTTTAATACTCCTAATTAGTGTCCGAAGATTCTAATTGGAGAAATTTTTGCAAACTAAATATTTGTTGGGTTAAGCGAAGGACACTTGTGTATCTGAATTCAGACTAATTTGTTAGAATTAGGACACTTGTTGCTCCTTGTTCAGTTCCATGGTACTTGGACTAATAGCATGGGAGGGAGATACCTGGCAAGAATAATTTACTCGATCTTTGCCACTAACCTCTGTTGTCATATAAGAACACATTCATTCTTTTGTCTGATGACACTGGTTGCCGTTATTACGGTAACCCATAGCTTGCAGATTTTGACAGTTTGTAAGAGCTGGGAACAATAAGTTCATATGTCAGATCAACTTGAGAGCTGATGGTTCACGCACTGAAATATCCTTTTGTATTGGCTTTTCTAAACAAATATGAATGGTTAAAAGGTAATCATGAAGGGTTGCTTTGCTTGTTGAGAACACATGGCTTTGCACAACAAGCAGAAGACCGTCTAACACCATGTTGTAAAAATTAACCTTTTCACTAGGCTCTTTAAAGATTGAGTGCTACCTCAGTCTATTTTACTTGTTTAGATTTTAGAATATCTGTGCTCACACCTTTGGCAATTATTTTATTTGAGAAAAATTTTTGAGTTGAAGAAAAAATAAAAATGGAATTGCATATTAAATGTGACACATCTAAGGATTATGTTTATTAAGTTAGTAATGATCAAACTTACTCCAGTTCCTAGTTTAAACCTACTGCATAATTTCTTGTTCAAACCTCTATTGCGAACTGGTGATAGTATCCATTTTATTAGACGGAACCACAACCAGGTGAGCTGATTTTTTTTGTCTTTCAAAAACAAATATGCTTCATGATTTTGGCACTGTGGTTATCACTTTATATAGGGGGTGACAACAATCATTTTGAATATTTGGCAATCAATTTCCCTTGTTAATTTAATTCAATGTTGTAGAAAGTATGCTTTCAGAGTATAGCAGAAAAGGGTCATCTGTATAAGGTGAACAATCAGATGCGTGTAAGAAATTGACAATATTTGCAGCAGGAAAAGTAATGTAGGCTTCATTATCTAAATTTGACCAAGACATATGAAAGACTAGAAATAACGAAATTTGACTCGTTTGGAACAAGTAAAAACAATTACAATAAGTTGCAAGTTAGCATGATGCTTTGGTAGCTACATGTGCAGCTTGGCCATTAACTCAAAAGAATCTCATTCTATTCATAATCAAGCTGTTGAAAAAGCAATAAGATTGACTGGCCGGAAGCATGCTTGTTCTTCACAAAATTTGGACACTCCAAAATAAATTTCAAACAGATACTAACCCGCTTGGTTTAGCAAGATGATTTGTTGTACCTGAAGGTAATTAGTTCTTTTACAGATCTCATACTATCAAACAAGAGATTTTCGGTATTGGGATCGAACTAAATTTTGGGTTAAGCTACTCCAGAAATGTAGCAGACGAAAATAAAATAATTTATGGATTTATTTGTTTGTTAAAAATAAACTAATTTATGGATTTATCTGTTTGTTAAAAATGAATTAATTTACAGATTCATCTGTTTGTCGCGTCTGCAACACTGCTGGAGTCGCTTTAAGACCGTCTCCAGCAGTTACCGGGTCTGCATCTGCAAAGAGGTCGATATGAAGAAAAGAGAGAGAACGAACGAGACTCGCAAAAGACTCTGTCTTCCAGCGGTTGGGCGCATCCGTTGCGCAACGCACCGGTTGGCTCGCCCTTGCCCCGATTCCTCCGCCTCCGCACAATCCTTCGGGCTCCGGCGCCTCCCGGCCAACCACCTCCACGACGCGCTCTCTCCGCCGGCGCGGCCACGCTCGCCCCGCGCTCTCCTCGCCGCCGTGGGCACGCCTCGATCCGGCCAACCTCCTTCGCGTCGCGCTCGCCCCGGCGGCCGCCCCTCTTCCCCGGGCGGGCGCGGCCTCCTCCCGCTAGATCCCGGCCGCCGCGGCGGCCCACCTCCTCTTCTGGGGGGCGTGGTCACCTCCCGCGAGATCCGGCCGCCACGGCTCCGCCTCCTCCTCCCGGGTGGGCGCGAGCTCCTCCTCCCGGCCCGCCGCCGCCACCTCCTCTCGGGCGGGCGCGACATCCTCGCGCGAGATCCGGTCGCCGTGGCCGCTACCGCATCCCCGGCGGGCGTGACCTTCTCCTCTCTGTCGGCGAGGTCCTCCTCCAACTGCTGCAGTGGTCCGCCTCGCGACCTCCGCGAGCTCCGCCGACACTCACAGGTTGGCCTCCATCGGGGTGGGCTCCCTCCTCACCGGCACCCTCTCACCTCCGGCTCTTTGCATCCATCCCTCCCTCCTTCCTTGTGATGGCGCGAGAGCACGATGCCGTTGTCCGACCGGTGGCAACGGATGCAGCGAAGGGAGAGAATCCCAGGAATGCGGTTGTGCGGGGAGGTCACCGCAAAATGCAGTAATCGCTGCGGCTCCTGCTGGAGCCACTACAGTGTCGGTCCGTTCTACATTTTGAAGATGCAGGGGGATATGCGGCAACCGCGGGAGACAGTCTAACCCCTCTCCCTCAATCAATGTCAAAAAGAAAAGGGAAAAAAACTCTCCCTCAAGGCCTCAACCGTATATTTAGGGTCTGTTTGATACGGGCCAAAAAAGGCCGGCCAGGCCCGCTAGGGCCATTTGCGCATGTTTGATATGCAAACCCTAGCTGGGAGCCAGGGCTGCGACGGCCATTTTCCCCTCTCTCTCCTGGCTCGCGCCGCACGCCCCCCTCCCCTCGTTCTTCCTCGGCCTGGCTCTGACGGCGCGCGCTTGGGCGAATCTTGGGCGACGGCGGGAGCTGAGGCGGGCTCGCGCGGGAAGGTGAAACTTCTGCGCGCGCTTCTTGCCGGGCGAAATCCATGGCCTACATATACCACCCCTCCTCCCTCCCTCGGTTTCTTCTCCTCCTCTCCACGTCCACTCCCGTAGAAGCTCCGTCGTCGAGGTAAGCTCCGTCGCCGGCGCGGCCGTGGTGTTCCCCGGCTTCCTCGTCCGTCTCCCCCGCGTGGATCCGCGTCCGGGCGGCGCGGCTCTCCGACGGACTCCGGCGAGGCGGTCTTCTTCCTCTTCCTCTCCGGCGAGGCGGTCTTCTTCCTCTTCCTCTCCGCGAGGCGGTCTTCTTACTCTTCCTCTCCGGCTAGGTGGTGTTGCTTGGTCGTAGATCCGTGGGCAGTTGTGCTTCCCCGTCCGGATCGCTACCTCCTTCCCATCTCCTTCTCGTTCCCCCTTCGGCCTTACCGAGGTAAATCCACATCTCCCCCTTTCGTTACACCGTTTAATGTTTTGCTCGGATCTATGTGTTGTTTGTTGTTCCTTCCTTTTGTGATGATAAATCTTGGACGTATTTGTTCTCGTATCGTTGTTATTGCTCCGTTACGGTGTTCATTTCGATTATCTTGTTCTTGTTTTTGCCTTTGCGATATAAATGGTCGATGATGACTAGCCAATGCGCACCTTGGGAGGCAATATTTGCGTTGCGACCGTGCCTTTTGATGATGTTTGAATGCTTGCACTTACATTCGAGAGGCCGCCCAGGGTCTACTTAATTTGCTTATACATTTGTAATGCCTTGTAGATGGTCGAAAATGCGAACATGATCCGATGGCTAGGCAAGCACCGCCATGGTTGTTGTGATGGTTTCCTTTGTGCTTAATAGGCTTAGACGTGTTAGAAGACATGAGCCAATTCTTTATGGCCCTAGGGCCGAAGCCGAGGGGCATAGACGAGGACACTCGAGATGTTGTACAACTACAATGATATAGAATGCATTGCCCCGTTACGCATGAAAAGAGTCCCCTTTTTTACTTTGTGCAACCTTCTTAGGAGCGAGAAAACTTGTTCTCGAGACATTAGGTTGTCTCGTGGAGGAGCGGTGGCAATGTTTGTTTTTGTGGTTGGACACAATGTGAGGTTTAGGGTAGTTCATCAATTCTTTAGGAGGTCCATTGAGGCTGTGAGCGAGAATCTTCCACCAAGTGTTGTTTGCCATTGGTGAATTAAGGGCCGACATGATCAAGCCTCCAAGCAACCGTCACACACCCTAAGATTGTAGGCGCCACGGATGGTTCCCTTATCTAAAGGTAAAGTCATATCTATGTGATTCAAACACATGCACATCTGTCCTTAAGTTTGACACACATGTTCATCTGTTCATGTTAATCTCTGTAAAAATGCATTGGTGCCATTGATGGCACACATGTGTTGGCAAGGTGCCTAGACGCATGCAACAAGCTTTCAGGGGTAGGAAGTCCAACCCCACACAGAATGTTATGGGCTGCCGTGAACTTTGATCTAAAGTTCACTTATGTTCTAGCCGGTCGGGAAGGGTCGCCCCATGATGCACTAATTTTGGCCGATGCCATTGCCGGAAATGATGGGTTCACGGTCCCAAAGAGTAACTCGCATTAGCTAGTACATGCACTTATGGTCACTTTCACACATTGCACACTTCCACACTAATTCTCCACTAATTGTAGGTCATTACTACCTGGTAGATGCTGGATATTCATGCAGAACTGGCTTCTTACCTCCATTTAGAGGGGTTAGGTATCACTTGAGTGAGTTTTTAAGCACAAACCAACCCACCAATGCAAGAGAGCTATTCAACCTTAGACATTCTTCACTAAGGGTGATAGTGGAGAGGGCCTTTGGTGCACTTAAAGGGAGGTTCAGAATTATAGACAACAAATCTTTCCACACTTGCCAGACACAAGTTAAACTTGTGCAAGCCTGCTGCATATTACACAACTGGATAATTGGTTTTGGGTTGGACTCTGTTGTTCCAGTTGAGGAAGGATTCCAGTGTGCTGAGCCAGATGATGATCCTGGTGAACTGCCTCTAAAGGAACCTGCAATGGTGTCTGTTAGGGAGGAGATTTGCAATGCTATGTGGGCTGCTAGGGGTTCTTCTAGGACTTGATTACTTTGCATTTTATGGATGTGTAAAATAATTTGGTATACCCTGGACATGGAACTAATGTAGTGTAACATTTATGTATTTCTGCATGCTATGTACGAGACCAAACATTTCTTATTCGGTAATTGATTGATTTATTGAGCTGCAATTATTGTTCATTCCCTAATTTTTATAATGATAGGATGTCCGCAATTGACCTTGATGCCCAAGAGGGGTTTGTAGGCTAGCTTGTTAACATGGTCGTCCCCGCCGTTGTAGACCCGGTAGATGCCGAGGCCGCCCTCGCCGGCAGGGGCGGTGCGGCCCTATGAGGTGGAATAACAACACTTCGGGGTTTGTCCTCGGGGAGGATGGCCCGAATTATTAGTAATGGGTCTAAGACCGACAAGACCTACAAGGATAAAGATGTTAATGCGGTAGCTAGGTTAGTTACCGAGTACGGTGGGGTGCCTATTAGTGCAACTCAGGTGTACAATCACTTGAGGAAGTGGAAGCAGAAGTGGTCTAAGATAGATAGGCTGAAGGAACTTAGTGGGGCATCATTTGATGAAGATACTTGTGCCATAATGCTAGAACAAGACCACTACCTAGGTCATTGCAAGGTACCTACCCATGTACGAAGAATCTCTTTACGTGCCCCTCTTCTTAACCGTGTGCTTCTCTCTTCTAAACTGTGTGCCCTCTCTTCGGGACCACCCTAAGGATGCTTGAGTACCTTAACACTCCAATTAGGTTCTACTTTGAGTTGGAGACTCTCTTTGGTAGTACCTTGGCAACCGATAGGTTTGCCTTAGGTTCTAATGAACCTTTGGGTGTCAACAAGGCGGATAGTCCGACCGTAAAGCCGGAGGAAGATAGTGTGGGGCTTAAGCGGGGAGGTCGATAGGGATAAAACTACCTTTGAGTGTGGCAAGACCACTTTGTTTCGGTGTACGAAAGTGTGTGTGGTAAAAGGAAGAGGGGCACTTTCACTGAAGAAGAGATCCTAATGATGACTAACATTAATGATGCTATCAACAATGTTGCCAATGCTATGATCAAGACAGGTGCTGCACATGTTGACCCAGACCTCTATCTTGCTGTCATGGAAATGACTGAGTTCAGCACTGATGCCTTGATTGTTGCCTACACCTTCCTACTTGAGCACAAGGCCACTGCTACTGGTTTTGTGCAGATGTCAAGCCCACACAGGGCCATATGGTTGAGGACCTATCTTGCCAAGAACTACTGCATGTAGTTCTGTGGTAGCCTCTCTCTTTTCTGATGTATATTTTGGCTAGAATCTGTGCATGGTTAGTGGCTGAACAGCACCTGTCTAGATTGTGATGTATATTTTGGGTAGAACCTTTGCATGGTGGATGGCTGACCTTTTGGTTTAATTAGAGGGATTGTGGGTAACTAAAGAAACTACATTTTGGCTCACTTTATTTGAGTAAAAACTACATTTGGCTCACTCATTGTGAGCAAAACTATGTAATTGGAGCCTCTGTTGGCTTACTCTGGTACTGAATGTGTTGATGCTTCTGTTATTTTGGCTGTTGTCTGCCATTTTTGGTACTGTCTGTTTCATGGCAGTAATTGATTGATTCAGTTATATCTGTGCTTGTTATCTGTTTACCTTTTTGGCTGGGTTATTAATTTTGCCTATGATGATTCCATATATCCCATAAATGATGACATGGCCTTGTGAGGAACTTGCTGTTGTTATTTGTTTTAGTGTACCAGGTAGCCCTACTCTTGTCTCCCATCTGACCATGCGACACATCGATTCCCATGTTTCCAAACTAGGGATCGATGTGTCGCATGGTCACATGGTTGACAAGATTCCCGTGCTTGTTATCTCGTTCACCTTTTGGGCTTGTTATCCCTACTCTTGTCTCTCATTCGACCGTGGGACACATCGATTCCCATGTTTCCAAACTTGGGATCGATGTGTCCCCCATGATATGGTAGACAAGAACTGTGTCATACTCTTCTTCTTATACTTATGTTTCCTACCGTCCACCGATTGCCATTATGCTACAAGTCCATGTCATATGATTGAAAAACATATAATCTGAGGCAAATATTTTCTGTTCTTTCATTTTTTGGCCTATGATGACTGGAGCTTATATATTACTCATGCCTCTCATCAAACCGTGAGACACATCCATGCCCATGTTTCCAAACTTGGGATGGATGTGTCCCCCGGTTCAATGACTGCCATGAAAGTTCTGTTTCACTTTTGCTCCAAGTTCAAGTCTGAGGCCATTTTTGCATGTTCTGTTGCCTTTGTCGAGCCGATGATGAACCTGTTCACCATTTATCTATCATGACATCCATCAAACCATGTGAGACGTCCATGCCCATGTTTCTCAAACTGGGGCTGGACCTCTCACATGGTTCCATGGCTGCCATGAAACATTTGCTACTCATCTATTTACCTGAGGCCACAATTTTTGACCTATCTTTTAGCCTATGATGATATGATTTATGATTATTGCTTTTCATGCATTCCATCAAAACGTCAAATTCATCCATGGTCCAAGTATTCAACTATGGACCATGTGAATTTGACGTTTTCATGGTTCACATGTACCCATTGATCTCCTATATCTGAGGTAATATTTTTTATCTCCATTATACTTTTAAACTCTTTGTTGCTTTGGTTTTGAAGGAGCAATGACATGGTATGTAGTGTACAGAGGTCGGAAGCCTGGGGTTTATCAAAATTGGGTAGCATGTCATCAACAATTCTTGTCTTCCACAACCGCTCGCTACAAGAGCTTCAACGCAAAGAAGAGGCAATTGCTTCTTATCTAGAGTTCACCTAGGTGAACCCTGTTGTTTCGTTCAAGGAGATGTTCCCAAAATCGGTCCGCATTTGCCTAGTAGTGGTAAATTGTGCCTGCTCTTCATAGCAATTATCGAGTTTATTATTATTTTAGGGTTGCTTATGTTCATTTATGTCACCTCTCTGTAATTATTTGGCTGCTTGTAATGTTGTTTTGTAAGTAGTAATGTAAGCACATTGAGGGAAACTGCTACCTTCTCCTCTTCCTATGAAATGCAAGGTTGCACGAACTGAGCTCGGCCCGAATCAAACACAATCACACATTGGTAGTTGCAGTTAGTTGCCCTTTGGCCAGGCTCCACACTGCGAATCAAACAAGAAAAAGGCTTCAGCCAGGCTCAGTTGGTGCAAAAACATCAAACAAGGCATCTGGCCTTTCCGGACCGAGCTCTGGGTGGCCAGAGTCTGGTTCGCTGGCCAGGCCTTCTAGAGCCGGCGTATCAAACACGCCCTTACATCCTCCGCCGTACACCGTTCCGCCGGCGCCGTTGCCGCTGGAACGCCATGGTGATCTCCCACCTGCGAGCGGCCCTCTCCCGAATCCTTCGTTCCCCATCCCGCCTCCCTACCTCCTCGCACGCACCTCCTCCCCTAGTCTGCCCCCACCGCCTCCTCGCCTCTTCTGCCGCAGCCGCGTCCTCTCCCGGCTTCTTCGCCGTGGATGAGTACCTCGTCTCACGCCTCGGCCTCACTCAGACGCAGGCGCTCAAGACCGCCGCGAAGCTCTCGCACCTCCGGTCCAGCGCCAAGCCCGAAGTCGTTGTCGCCTACCTCGAGAGCACACTCGGCATCTCTGCCGCCGACGTCAGGAGGGTCGCCGTCGTGGATCCAAGATTCCTCTGCACCAACGTGGAGAAGACCCTGGCCCCGCGCGTCGCCGACCTGCGCGACCTCGGTCTGTCGCGGGACCAAATCGCGCGCCTCGTCCCCTTCGCCTCCAAGTCCTTCCGTAGCACCAGGTTCCTCCGCGGTAAGCTCGAGTTCTGGCTTGCCGAGCTCGGATCCTTCGATAAGGTCCTGCAGGTCCAAAGGTGGAACACCGATATTCTCGCCGTGGATGTGAACAAGACTGCAAGGCCCAACGTGGCGTTCCTCCGGCAATGCCGCCTGAACATTTCTGAGATTGTTGGTGGTGCCCGTCTAAACTTCGCTCGTCTGTTGACCATGAAACTGGATCGCCTCAAGGAGGCTGTCCAGAGAGTGGAGGAGTTGGGCATAGACCGTGGCGCAGGAATGTTCGTCTATGCGCTTATTGTGGTTGCTTGTACTGATAAGGATGCCTTTGCCAAGAGAATGAGTCTGTTGCACAGCATTGGGTTCTCTAAGGATGATGTGCTGACGCTTGCGAGGAAGCAACCTCGTATCCTGGGCTTGTCTGAGCAAAAGCTGCAGGGAAATATTGATTTCTTGGTGAAGGATGTAGGTCTGGAGGTATCATATATTGTGCGAAGGCCGGCGCTGCTAACTTATAGTGTTGAGGGGCGGTTGTTGCCCAGGCACTGCTTGATCAAAGTTCTGAAGGACAAGGGACTGCTGAAGGGTAAGCTGGACTACTATTTGACTGCTGCGATGGCTGAGAAGATTTTCGTGCAAAGGTTTGTGGGTCCTTTCAAGAACCATGTTCCAGGCCTCACTGATGATTACTCTAAATGTTTGGGGGAGGCAACAGTAGCATAGTGTTGCCAAAACACTGAATTTGGTTCCTGATTGACAAGGACAAGTAGGTACTTTTACAAATTTGTCACTGGTGCTAATGTTTCTTTGTTCATCATTTAGTTCCTGAGGTGTATAATTCACCCACTGTCCAAATTGCCTGTTATCTTCTGTTTTCCTCTTATCGTGTGCCATGAGAAGAACACGCTTGACAATATTTGCAACATTATTTAGACCAATTTAAGAATATATACTTCTTTGTTCATCATTTAGTGGCAAAAAGAAGGATCTGCTGTCATCCCAATTTAAGAACTGATTAACTGAACAATTTCTAGATTTTTTCCTGACTTGACAATATTTGCAGCAGGGAAAAAATATAGGCTACATTATCTAAATTTGACCAAGACATTTGATTTAAGACTAGAAAAATAAGGAAATTTGACTTGATAACGGAAACGTTCACGACACCTGAAAACAATTACTATAAATTGCAAGTTAACATGGTGCTTTGGAAACTACATGTACAGCTTGGCCATTAACTGAAAAGATCTCATTCGATTCTTTATCAAGTTGTTGAAAAAGCAATGAGCCTGACTGGCTGGAAGCACGCTTGTTTTTCACAAAATTTAGACACTTGGAAAATTAATCTCAAACGGATACTAGCCCGCTTGGGTCAGCAAGTAGCTTCTGATGATTTGTTGTACCTGATGAAGGTAGTTCGTTTTTTACATGTAGTTGCAGATTGCAGTCATTGACCTTGAGCAGTCTGTCTAGCTAGACAGGTTGACATTCTTTCTGGTACTCCATAAATAGATCTCATCCTATGACCTGCAATGAGAGATTTTCGGTATTGGGATCGAACTGAACTATTTTTCGGGTAGCAGACGAAAATGGATTTTTTCTAAATGAACTAATTAACGGATCTATTTGTTTGTCTCATTCGCAACAAGGAATTGAATTTTTTGACACTGAATATGCGCACATCACGTGATATAAATTTTAGTTCGCAAGCCTTTTAAAATATAAATCTCGATCTGCGAATTCTTATCCTCACTTTATCTATGTTTCACTTATATTTGGTTTCCTTTTCAGTTACCAGGCTTGTGAATAGACAACTTTGCCCTGATCTTCCTCCTCGTGGACGACGTCGCCCTCCTCTTTGCACACCGGTACCCTCCCTTTTGTTCACCACTTTGCCCTCCTTCTAAACACTGATGTTGCCGACCTCTCCTTCACCACCCACCTCCGCCCGACACCCTCCCTCTCCCCAGCTGCCAGCGCCCACCCGCCTTCCGTCGTTGTCGCCGCCCTTTGCGTCCCGTCTGCTCTAGCTTCCGTCCCGCATTGCATCCACGCGCTTTGCCACCATGCTCGCCCTCTCCCACCCTGCACGCACTTTCGCCGGTCGCCGCCGTGCCAACCACAACACTGCGAGCGTAATCCTGCTCTCCAACAGTGGCAACACAGGCAGCCCTGGTGACTGGAACCCCTTCACCCTATGACTTCATGCTCTCCCGAGACGACTTCAACTCATTCTCCATCGAGGAGGCCACGAGCATCTCCCACGTTAAGCAGAACTGTTGCTCTATCAAACGAGGCACGAGGACCCCTACGACAAGGCGAGGGAAGGGCATCGGTGGAGGAAAGGAGTGAGGGCATGTCACACCCAGTTTTAAAGGCAAAACCGATCAGCCCTGTAGTGGTACACTTGCCAGATCACTTCCTCAGCTTCTTCCTCTTGCTCTTGCTCTTGTTCTTCTTCTTGCATCTCTTGATCAAGGTGATCTTCCAGATATTCTCCTGGCGCTTGCTCCTCTTGGTTGGGTTGTTCAACTGGCTCATCCTCTTCTGGGATCATCTCTTCTGGATCCTCCTCAACATCAGACACCATGATGAGGTTAGGGACGACCACAGGTGCAGGCTCCATCTCAATCTCCTCATCCGTGTCTCCGTCATGGAAGTCGTTGTACTGTTCTTGCGGAGCATACTGGTGGGTTGCACCAGCATGAGAAATCTTCAAACAGCGAACCATCTGTAGTGCAGTGTAGAATGAGATAGATGGGAAGACAAAAATGATGAGAGCTAAAGCAAGCACAAGGTAAAGAATGCAGACAGCTCAAGAATAAGGCAAAAGGCAAGAGTAAGGTTAATAGAAGTAAATCAAGCATGTAGGAGAAAGCTTCTATGATTATAAAATCCTTAATTCGACCATTTCTACCTATGGCTAGCATTCCTACAGTCAACACGGCTCTGGTACCACTCTGTCACACCCAATTTTAAAGGCAAAACCGAATGCATAGATCACGTGTGCGCCAGGATCAAGTTACACACATGCTTAGACATCGCGAATACCAAAATCAGTGCCACACGAATAAAGAGTTATTACAAACCATAGTCTTAAACGAAACTTAAATAACGAGTTCTCGCAACGGACAAAATGCCTCCACATGTAGCTGACTGAAGACTACGCACACCTATAACTCCTGGAAATCTCCTGGAATGTCTTCAAAGTTCTCCCAGCCTGAGCAGCAATCCGGGTATTGTAGATGCAAGAGAATAAACAAGCGTGAGCACATGACGTACTCAGCAAGAGAGAACAACATAACATGCAGGGCCATATGGTGGATGGCTAAGGTTCAAGCAGTTTAGCATTTTAGTCAGTCAAGTTTTATTAGCAACCTGATTACTAAAAAGTGTAAGTTCATACCAACCCAATTAATAAGATATAAGCATTATAAATAAAGAATAAAATAGCAATTAAACATTAAAGTTCCATAATTTAATCATGTGAGTGTCCAGGGCGCTCTTGACCGTGAGCACGACTAATCGATTAGTTTAACACTCTGCAGATGTTGTACACTTTCACCACAAGCAGCGTAAAAGCTCCGAAGAACTTTGGACCCAACCATGCGGTGTTTGCAAGGCACCATACCACACTACCGAGGTGTGATTGCATAGGGACGCTACATGGCGTTTACAAAGGTTCCCTAGCAAGTTATGACCCACAAGGTCCGGATCAGTTAGCAAGGTATAAAGTCCCCCAGCAGGTCTATACCCCACCATAAAAAGAATAACTCACCCAACCCCCTGCTAGAGCGAGTCTATACCCCACAGTACCGCTGATCCCTTGTCCTTATCAGGTAAGACCATCCCAAGCTAAAGTTCCTAATTATTTAGCCAAGACCATTGCCCATTAGTTCTTGTGGTTGTACTGTTTTCCTGGGTGGTTCTCCATGTTCCGATTAACAAATTAAAGTGGTCTTGTAAAATAAAGATCTTAAACGGAACATAAAATAGTAAAAGTAACCAAGTTTGATTAATACCAATCCCAGTTGAGCATGCTAAGCAATAGCTACCACAAGATTAATTTAATAAACCCGGTGACAAGGTAAAGGTAGTAAAAGACTAGGCATGATCCTTAATAGGTTCCCATCAAATTAATGCAAGCGGAAAAGTAAAGACAATGAATTTAAATGCATGTTATGTAGGACAAGCGGGTATGCATCAAGGAAGACTTGCCTTCAACAAAACCTTGCTGCTCAAACTCTTGCACGACTTGATCTTCAAATCTCTCGAACGAATCGCTCTCTACGATCCACAATCATCACATACAAGCATACAATAAGAATAAATAAGAAACCGTCACCAAACAGATCAAACAGAACTAAACAGTAGCATAAAACTAATCTACGCTTCGAGACGAACGCGTGGACATAAAGAACGCTAAAATCGGAGCTAAAACGACTAAGTTACGGCCTACGGAACGTGCAGGAACTAATCTGTGAAGGTTTGAAAAGAAACTGGGCTAAAATAAAGAAAAAGGACTAAACTGTAAGGAATCTTCTAAGGTGGAAGGGTATATCTGTGAATTCCGAAAAACCCAGGGGCTTTTCTGCAAAAACACCTGAGCCGGCGGGGTTTGACCTAGTTGACTCGGGTCGGCTTGATCTAGATCCATTGGATCTGGATCCAACGGCTGCTGCTGTTTGCTGGCGGCGCGGGCGGCGGGATTGAATCTGGCGCGTCAGATCTTGATCCGGCGGCCGAGGACGCATGCGCGCGGCTTAGCGGTGGCGGGCGGCGGGGAGACGGCGGTGGCCGGCGGCGGCGGCGGCGGAGCTCGCCGGCGAACTCGATCTCGGGCTCCAGGGCATGATTCAACGCGCGGGTAGGGTTTTTTTACCGGTGGTAACCGTGCGGTATACCGCGGTTACCGCTGCTACCGCTGGGGTACGGTAACGGTACTCAGCGGTAGCAACCGGTCCCAAAATTCAAGACGAGACAGCGGCGACGACGGGGCTTCCACGGCGGCGGCGAGCTAGGGTTCGGGCGGCTCGCGGCGAGAGCAAAGGCGGTGCAGGGCTGGCTCGGGTAGGAGGTCCAGGAGGGGCGGCGCGACTTTAAATAGCCCAGACGGGGCTCATAGACGTGCGGGCCACGCCTCAAGGCGTGCCGGAGTTGGACTCGGCGGCGGCGCGCGCGGTGTCGGGTCGGGGACGACGGGGCGAAGGGGACAACGGGTGGGTCCCCGGCCCCGTCGGCGGCGGCGGTCTTTGCGCGGGCGGGGGAGAGCGGGGGCCGGCGGCGGCTTGGGCGGAAGGCCGGCCGGGCCGGCGTCGGCGGGCGCGCTAGGCGGGGGCTGCGCGCGCGCGGGGTTGAGCGGGGCGCGGCTCTTGCTGCTACGGCCGGGCTGCGCGGGTTGGCGGTGCTGCACGGGTTGGGCTGCTGCGGCCTGTTGGGCTGGATGGTGGAGGGTTAGGTAGAGTAGGGTCGAAGGTTTAGGCATTTGGGTTTGGGATTTGAAAAAGCTTCAAATCAAAATAAAATTCAAATAGCAATCAAAAGAAGTGCTCCAGCATGTATACAACAATTAATTCCTATATTTTATTAATTTTATTTTAGAAAAGTTTTAAATGGCTAAAAGAAAAGTAAAGCAACCTTATATTTCTTAAGCAATTAAATATTTTTAGCAAATTTGATAAAGCCAATTTTTAGCAAAATTAGGGCGTTACAGGGTATTAGTGGCGGAGGTCAGGAGAGTGAGAGCGCATATTAAGGCCGCGGAGGGAAGGATGGCGGCGCTGGTATACGGAGGGAGGATGACAAACAGGATGAATTGGTGCCCTACAATCGAGCCAAAGAGATAAGGGCAAATACGTCCGTTCACTTGGACTGACGAAGAAAAATGTAAAAAAAATCTCGAAATTATACAAAGTGGTCCAAATCCTTCAAATCAAAAGAATTCATGGGCCGAGGGTTATATTTCGAAAGTGATACACCCTCAAATTTTGAAATTCCTCGGAAAGTCGCTCAATCCCCCAACCCTCTTCTTTTCCTCCGCCGTGTTTGCCGCCGGAACGCCATGGCGGTCTCCCACCTGCGAGCGGCCCTCTCCCAAATCCTTCGCTCCCCATCCCGCCTCCCTACCTCCTCGCACGCACCTCCCTCCCTTGTGTTCCCCCACCGCCTCCTCGCCTCTTCCGCGTCCTCTCCCGACTCCTTCGCCGTGGATGAGTACCTCATCTCACGCCTCGGCCTCACCCAGGCGCAGGCGCTCAAGGCCGCCGCGAAACTCTCGCCCCTCCGGTCCAGCGCCAAGCCCGAAGCCCTACTCGCCTACCTCGACAGCACACTCGGCATCTCTGCCGCCGACGTGAGGAGGGTCGCCGTCGCGGATCCAAGATTCCTCTGCACCAACGTGGAGAAGACCCTGGCCCCGCGCGTTGCCGACCTGCGCGACCTCGGTCTGTCGCGGGACCAAATCGCGCGCCTCGTCCCCCTCGCCCCCAGTTCCTTCCACCGCAGGTTCCTCCGCAGCAAGCTCGAATTCTGGCTTGCCGAACTCGGATCCTTCGATAAGATCCTGCTGGTCCAAAGGTGGAACAGTGGTATTCTCGCCGCGGATCTGGACAACACTGCCAGGCCCAACGTGGCGTTCCTCCGGCAATGCGGCTTGAACATTTCTGAGATTGCTTGCGCCGGTCTATACTACGCTCGTCTGTTCACCAAGAATCCGGAGCGCCTCAAGGAGGCTGTGCAGCGAGTGGAGGAGTTGGGCATATACCGTGGCACAAGAATGTTCCCCTATGCGCTTTGCGTGATTGCTTATACTGAGAAGGATGTCCTCGCCAAGAGGATGCGGCTGTTGCACAACATTGGGTTCTCGAAGGATGATGTGCTGACGATTGTGAGGAAGCATCCTTTTGTCATGGGCGCATCTGAGCAAAAGCTTCAGAGAAATTTCGATTTCTTGGTGAAGGATGTCGGTCTGGAGGTATCATATATTGTGGGAAGGCCAGCGCTGCTCAAGTATAGTCTTGACCGGCGGTTGTTGCCCAGGCAATGCTTGATCAAAGTTCTGAAGGAGAAGGGATTGCTGAAGGGTAAGCTGGACTACTATGTGACTGCTTCAATGGCTGAGAAGAATTTTGTGGAAAAGTTTGTGCGTCCTTATAAGATCCATGTTCCAGGCCTCACTGATGATTATGCCTCTAAATGTTTGGGGGAGGCAACAGTGGAATAGCGTTGCCAAATGACTGAATTTAGTTCCTAATTGATAAGGACAAGGGGTACTCTTACAAATTTGCCACTGGTGCAAATGTTTCTTTGTTCATCATTTAGTTCCTGAGGTGTATAATTCACTCACTGTCCAAATTACCTGTTATCTTCTGTTTTCCTCTCAATGTGTGCCATGAGAAGAATTCCCATATGAGGCAGAGTGGGCTTGTTATTTTTCTACTAATCTGCTTTGCTAAATGTAGCTTATGTTATATGTTACTCTAAAAGTTTAGTTTCTTTCCATGGTATCCAAGTGAACAAAGACATGTACTGTAATCTCTCTTTTAGGTTTTAAAAGGATTGAGCCTGGGTGTTGTTGTTCTGAATTTAGACTTATTTTTTTGTTAGGACACTTGCTGCTCCTTGTTCAGTTCCATGGTACTTGGACTGATAGCATGGGAGGGAGATTCCTGGCAAGAATAATATACTCGATCTTTGCCATTAACCTCTGTTGCATATAAGAACACATTCATTCTTTTGTCTGATGATAATGTTTGCAGTTCTGATGTTAACTCATAGCCTGCAGATTTGGACAATTCGTAAGAGCCAGGAACAAAAAGGTCATATATCAGATCCAATTGAGAGCTGATGATTCACTCTTGGCACTGAAATATTTTTGTGCTGGATTTTCTAAAGAAACATGCATGATTAAAAGATGATCATGAAGGGTTGCTTCTTGAGAGCACATGGAAAACGTGAATATTTAGACCTGTTCCATAAAAACAGAATACCAAATAAAATGCCATGTTGCCTTTGTCATCTGACAACCTGAAATTTTACCAGGTTAGTTGACCTCTGGTTTGTTTAGACATGCATATATTTTAGACATTTTAGTGGTAGCCCTTTTTCCTATGAAGAACAGGGAGTTGAAGTAACTTGTGGTTTAATATACATTCTTAGTACTTTATGCATATATTCATATAAGATATACACGGGTGGGTTGTACATAGTTTTTGTAGAGTTACTGCCCATCAGGCATCACCATAATCATTGCTAGAGCTTAACTTGTCACTTGACAATGTGGTTAAATGAAATGTCTGCATCTTAGCCAGTCTTACTATTATTTCACAATGCTCATATAGGTTGCTAAAGATATACAGGCTGAATATTTCAGAAGATTCTTACTATTATCGATTTTTAGGTCCTTGCTCTTTTCAGTTTGCTGTGAAAAAAATGGTCTATACATTTTGTTGGATCAGCTCTATAATATATTGGCTGTCGGTCTAATTGTGACTGAATGTAGAGGAGCAGTATAGTGAGTTTTTCTAACTGCTCCATGGTGCTGCCACAACATGCAAGTTTTTCTAATTGCTTGTTCTTCACAAAATTTAGATACTTGAAAAATAAATTTCAAATGGATACTAGCCCCGCTTGGGTTAGCAACTAGCACCTGATTTTTTTTGGTGGGTACCTGGAGGTAATTTGTTCTTTTACATGTTTGCAGATTGCAGTCATTGACGCTGAGCTGTGTAAACATTCTTTCTGTCAAGATGTAATATAAGACAGGATCAGGCCCTGATATAAGCTAACCAACTTGAAATCTATTTTGATTTTGCATTTACTGGCAGATGAAGTGCAGTCCTTTCCTCCTTTCTGCCAGGGTTTGCTTGCTGCACAGAAGTGCCAGTATACCATGGCGCTGTTGATTTGTCCCTGATGACTGTTGTTGCTTCTTTCACGCTAATCATACGCCCAATTGTAAGGCTGCAAAGGGGTAACCGTTAGGTGCACCTCCGAACCTCCTTAGTTCAATTATTTGTACTACTTCAAAATTGAGCTGAAGTAGTGCAAATAATTGAACTAAAGAGGTTTGGAGGTGCACCACATCATATTCAATTTGCACCCCTACCCAATTGATTTTCTTGTACTGCTACACTATGCGCCTGCAGGGCTACCATCAGAATTTCATCCCTGCATTGTGACAAATACCAGCATCATCTTTGCACCATAATAGATGCAGGTATGACAGTAAAATAAATAAACACGGCTGTTCCACAACTTGTGCTGGTGATTGTGAGGAAGCAACCTCTCGTCCTGGGAGCAAAGGCTTCAGGGAAATCTGGAGGTATCATGTGAAGGCCAGTGCTGCTCAAGTATAGTGTTGAGCGGCGGTTGTTGCCCAGGCATTGCCTGATCGAAGTTCTGAAAGAGAAGGTACTGCTGAATGGTAAGCTGAAGCTGGACTGGTATTTGACTGCCTCGATGATTGAGAATATTTTTTTATAAAAAAATAGGCTGAAAATATTTTCATTGCTTAGAAAATCCTCGAACCCAACTGAATTGACGAGAGGATTTTTTTTTAAAACCAATCCTGTAAATTCGCTACAATAAGGAATCAAACATGAGTCTTAATCCTTTCTAACCCAGTAGGCCAGAGGACCTTTGTTCACCCTCTCCATATCACATATCATTCACAGCAATACCTAGTTACCGACTACTTGGAGTCCAGAGGCACGTCAAGCGAAAAGAGGAAATCGGACACAAAAGTAGCAGCACGCTGCAAGCATGCCACGGCGTGTATCTGATTGCTGCTACACTCCACTCACCACCCGTGAATCCTCGGTCTCCATAGCCATCGTGCTGATTAGAACACAAAATACAGCCAAAATTGAAAAGGGCAAACAAGACCGCCGCAGGCAAAACAACATTCTTATGCACCAACCATCAATGTTCCAATTTGCAAAGGTTTCGCAGCTCAGTTCAAAAGGAGAGCACACGAGCACAGCGTCAAATCCCAAACGACAGCAGAGCACAGTGGCTCCTCCAGCCTGTCGGCACACAACCACTTCCACAGAACCACAAACATCCACAGTGCCCTCATATTTGAGTTTTGACCTCCAGAAGCGACTTGGTTCGGCACACCACATCAGTTAGCTTAAATCTCGAGTTTCTTGGCCACTGGCTGAATTTCAGATCAGTGCAGGCTGTAGAGAAAACCATAAGGAAATTTAGCTAAACATCATAGTGATACTCTACAGTAATTATATATCATCTACCATCTACTAAGTAGTCAGCACAGAAAAAGGTGCATTGATTAAGCAAACATGAAGAATGAGCCATCCTTTGTTAAGACCAAAATATCTCACATTCTCACCCGAGGATGAAAGTGTATTACATTTTAGCCTAATACAGGTACTATAGCTACATTGGATATGAAAATGCACTGATTCTTATGGGTGCAATAATTGTTAGATCATTGTATTTGACAGCTCAATATAATGAGATATGACACAGATACACTATGTGAAACTAAACAAAAATGTTAAGAGTTATGGGGCCAAAATAATATTTTCCATGCTCAGCAAAGTAATAGAGTGAGTGTTGATCAGAAGATATCTTGCACACTCCTTTATAAGGCATATCAGGATTTGAAATTTTTTAAGGGCATTCACTGACAATTACGTTCTCTTGGAAATATAATATCAATTGTTACAAAGTCAATACCATATTAAAATGTTTCTGAAAGACAAATTTACTGAAATAACTTTCATGCATAAATATGCAGATCATTCGATTAATTGTGGGTCAAAACTTATGAAGTTTGGCCTTTTCACATCCTCAGATGACGAATGGAAACAAATAGAGGAATTAACATTTACCTTCACTCTTCCTAGGTCTTTTTGCTTAATGCAACTCCCTGAAGGTTCTGCATTCTTTCTTATCCACGGATGCTTCATTATGTCTTCCAGAGAAAGCCTCTTGCTCGAATCCTTCACTAGAAGCTGCATACAAAATCGCACTCAAGTCAATAGTCCACCCACACCCACAGCTTTAATTAACCTCTTATATAATGATATATATAACTAATAATTTCCGATGACCTTGCAAATGAGATCTTTAGCTTCTGAAGATACTGAAGGTGTCGAAGGGAATGTCAAATCCACTCTAACTATCCTGCTCAAGGTTCATGTGGCACAAAATGTTAAGGAATGAACAGAAGGGGGAGGGGGCAGAAAACAGATGTTTCAGGCCATACCTTCTCAAGGTATCTTCCTGTTCATCAGCTTCAAAAGGAGGTGAGCCATATAAGAACTCATAGCACAGGATTCCTAAAGTCCAGTTGTCAACTGCATGATCATGAGCTTTTTTCTCTATCATCTCCGGTGCCAGATAATCTATGGTCCCACAGAGTGTGTGTCGTTTAGCATTTGACCGAGCTGCCCATCCAAAATCTGCAATTTTAAGCCGGCCCTGGAGAAAATGGAAGTTCATTAGTTATCAAATCAACACTCAGTAATTGGTGCATCAAGAGTTAAAGATAGTGGCATGAGCACTGATTTTTGCCCCCTGACTTTCAGAGGCAAGCAGCATAACTAACAATTTTGCTGCTAGCATTTAGTAATGTCCATCACGACAATAGCAGATCTTTAGAAATTCTGAACATTTAATAAGCACTTGCATTGCATAACCATTTCTCCACATATGTTCTGTGTATCAGTAACAATATATAAGGGTTTTCAAATCTATTCGTAGAGGCATCCTGCATATCTTGTCCAATATGAGTAACATGCAAGATGGGTTACCCTTATTGAACTACTTTTATATAATGCAGTGGCTTGAATTTCACATTTTTAATGTTGTTTACCCTTCTTACACAGCATATAATTTTCTTACATTCTATATTGTTTACCTGCAAAAAATAGTGAAATACTTTTATAATACAGTTGTACAGCTAAGAGGAGCAAAACATATATAACATGAGTTCCAACAATATGAGAATCTTAAGCAAACTACAGCAATGGTTCCATCAGATATGGTGTGAACAGTACAGAGAGAAGACAATCAGCCTATTAAAATTATAACATTTGTGTAAAAAGTACAAGAGCCTGTTGAGCAAGGTATGCAGTAATGGTTATGTTTTGAATACATGTGCAGATATAAGACCATTAGGTTGCAAAACTTACAACAAACAGAAGGAAGTTAAAGTACAAAGGTAGGTACCACGGGTACCACTAAATTTGCTTGTAAAAAATAAATAGAGATGATGACAGCATTGAGGTACAACAGTTGCATAAAAAGAACCAACCTCAATATCAAGTAGCAAATTCTCTGGCTTGATGTCCCTATGAATGACCTGCTTCTTGTGACAGTACGCCAGTGCTCCAGCAAGGCTCGCGACGTACTAAAAATGCAAGGTTCAATGCCGTCAGAATCTAACAAAAGAATGGCAAATCAGAAGGAAGCCTGCATATGTATATCATGTTCCAGGACCTGTTATGGCAATGCCAGCACATTTTCTTGGCCATTAATGGCATTATCAAAAGCTGCGACCTTCATAAACATGATGTATTTTCACATTGTTTCATGTGTAAATGTATAGGTCAAGGGGAGTAAACTGCTGGGTGCACTTTGTGTGGTCTCTGTTTGTGGAGAACTTTATTCCAGCTTTATTTGTAAAAACAGGATTGATCATTTGCCTTGTATTGTAGAGTTTCTAAAGATACATTATGTTGCAGTCAGAGAATAGTAAAATCTATAAGACCAAAGAAGGCAAGAACCATCTTGACAACTTATAAAATGGAACTTGAAATTTTTGAATATCAAAGCTTTTGCTGATTTAACCACCTTTTTTTATGAACCGTAACATCAACTTGTTTCCAAGGCACAGGAAACCAGTGTCAAGGAATCAGCAACTAATGAATTATACATGGTATGAGAGTAGGCGTTTCTGAAGACCCTTTTGCTAGAAGTTATGTCGTAAAATTGCCAACTTAATACCTAATCGTCGCATGCTCTCATGCACTAGTTCTCTGAAACTTTGTAGAGAATATGCTTTTCTTCCTCCTTCCTTTTCCTCACTATTTCCTCTGCCGTTTTCATGTTGGTTTTGTTTAAATAAATAACAAAAGTAATGGTAGAGGAGCCTACTATTTCCCTCACAAATATCATGCAATTGCTGCCGCAAGAGCCTTGCTTCTGATCATTATGGTTCAGGATAACATGATTTAGGTCCTAAACAGTAGAAGGAAGGGCAACGGGTCCAATCCGCGGAGGCACAAAACGAACAGCTAGCAAAAGGTGGCAGGGGGGGGGGGGGGGGGGGTCCTTACGGTGGCAGCGGTGCGTTCGGAGAAGTGGCCAGCGGCGCGAAGGACCTTGTACAGCTCACCCCGAGCCGCGTACTCGAGGACGAGGACGACGCGCTCTTCGTCGTGGAACCAAGCGAACAGGCGGAGCACGTTGGGGTGGTCGAGTCCTCTCTGGATCTCAATCTCGCGGCGCAGGTGGGCGTGGAACCGGTACTTCTCCAGCTTCGCCTTGTACGTCACCTTGAGCGCCACCACGTAGCCGCTCTGGATCATCGCCACGCGCAGGTTAGCCTCAGCGGAGCCAAAAATTTTGGGGGCAAACTTGGGGGGATTGGAAGGCAATGCTTCCGAGAACCAACCTTCTTCTCGCGGGCGAGATACACCTTGCCGAACTTGCCCTCGCCGATGTACCTGCCGATCTCGAAGTCGGACATGCTCCACTCCTCCTTAGGCGCCGCCGTCGAGCACTCCTCCTTAGCCGCCGCCATCGTGCGCGAGAGTGGCAGTCGTGAGCGAGGTGAGGAAGGCGGTGGCCGTCGAATCGTCGAGGAGGAGGCCCGGAGGGGGTGACTAATTTGAAATGAGGGAGCGGCGGCCGGGCGGATCGGGGAGGAGGGGGCTTTTTACATTTTTGCCATTATAACGAATGGCAAGCACTCGAAAGCCATTCTTAGAACGGCTTCTACAGATTTGCCACTCTTATTTGAGGATTCATTCACAATTACCCTTTTCGCTGATGTGGCATGCCAGTGTGTCTTTTTTCCTTGACGTGGCGCCTAACTCACTGGTGCCAACTTGGATTGCAACGCAAAATGACGAAAATACCCATGCTATCTTCTTCCTCTCTCCATTTTCTTCCAAGCTTCCTTTCTCCTTGACGTGGCGCCTAACTCACTGGTCCCGCTGACGGCGTCGACCATGGGCGAGGCGCCGCCGCCGGTCCCCGACGCCGACGCCTTCCGGCGTGGGCGCGCTCCGTGGCCGGCGCGAGGCGCGCCTCGGGGTCTCGGCGTCTGAAAGGATCGAGGCAATGTGGCCTAGAGGGAGGTGAATAGTCCTGCACACAGAATTTAAACTTTTTCTGCGAAAACACTGTCAGACCTCGGAACCTCCGAGATTATTCTCGGAACCTCCGAACGAGGCAGCCTCCGAGAATAAACTCGGAACTTCCGACAGTACATTGTTAGAACGAGCATAAATAACAAGAGCTACGAGAAACTTGATGGAAACCAGATCTACTAAATTCTAGGAGGTACTTAGGACCTAGCAAGAAGATTTCTAAGCAAAGTACAAGCTAGGAAGGCACCACAAAGTAGATCGGGAGCAAACCCTAATAGATCTAGTCAAGCACAAGCATGAACAAGTAAGTAAATGAGAGCACGCATGAGACAAAGATTTATCCCGTGGTTCAGCTCGCCACAAAGGCTTGCTTACGTCCACGTTGTTGAGGATGCCACAAAAGGCTCGGACCACAAAGGTCAACTCCTCTCTCACACCTATCACTTTGGTAATAGGTGGAGGCTTTCCACTAGAATCACAAAGGGTAATACAAACACCTTGGAGCTTCCACAAATCGGTTTGGAGAGCTTCCAAGGACCTCTATCCGTCTAGGAGCAAAGCTTCAAGAGTAATAGATCCACCAAGCTTGCTAGGGTTCTTCCAAGTGCTCAAGTACCAAGGGAGAAGGGATTGGCTCACTAACTCACTTTAAGAATCCACTCTCAATCAATGCTAGGCAAGGATTTGGATGAGAGTAGGTTAGGAGTGAATGCAAGGTGAGAGAAACGACAAAGAAACGGCGTTGCCGCGGTGGGAGGAAGAAGATAACCGTTGGGGGACGTGGGGTATAAATACCCCCGGATCCGAACATAACGGCTATATTCCAGAGTTCGGAACCTCCGAGAAAAATCTCGGAACTTCCGACTTTTGAAAACTCTGCAGACTGTAGCCCGTACGGTCGGAACCTCCAAGAAAATCTTCGGAACCTCCGAACAGCAATCAGCAGGAGCAAAACAGCTGCAGGTTACTTCCTTTGGGGGTGAGGATTAAGGTTTAGGAAAGATGGATTATGAGCACTTGAAACCACCCTAACTCACCATTAGTATCCCTCTTTATAGTACGGATTGTCCTATACTCAAATTCAAAAGATAAAATAAATAAACTCCTCCAAGTAGCATAGGCATCCTTTTTGTAACAAGTTGAGGGGTCTCCAATCAATCTTTTGCACCTGTGATAATAACTCTATGCTGCACAACAAACTCAAAGGCTCATTAGCTCTTTAATTGTGTGGTCAACATCACCAAAACCCTCATAGGGCTTGATTGCACTTACAGCGTCGCGGGGCCTCTCCTCCGCCGACGCCGCGGCGCGGCTCCGCGCGGGCGGGCCCAACGAGCTCGAAGAGCACCCCGGCCCGTCGGCGTGCGGCTCCTCGCGCGGCGATTCAAGGACACGCTCGTCCGCATCCTCCTCCTCGCCGCCGCCGTCTCCTTCCTCCTCGCACTCTTCTCGTACGCCATGGGAGGGGCGACGGCGGGCCTTCGACGCGCGCCGGGCACGGGGAGCCGCGGCGGCCGGCCCTGGCACGCGCGCGGGCACCGGGAGCCGCGGCGGCCGGCTGCGGGAACGCCGACCATGGGACGGTGGCCGACCCCGACGGCCGGCCTTCGGACGCGCGCCGAGCACGGGGAGGCGCGGCGGCCGGCCTTGGCACGCACGCCGGGCACGGGGAGGCGCGGCGGCGGCGGCTCCGGGGACGCCGACCATGGGACGGTGGCCGACCCTAGGGGTGCGGCCACGGGAGATGAGCCGCGACCGCGCCGGGCGGCCCGCTTGGGGGCGGCGGCGCCGCCCATGGCATGTGCCGGCAGGGCGCACGACGTCCCTCCCACGGCGAGCACCAACGTCGGCCAGATGGCGGTGGCCCCTGCTGCTCTCTCCCCCCGACCATTAGAAATCACAGGTTCTCAAGGTTGAAGATGACCTTGACATGTGGGTCCCACATGTCAGTGGTGGAGGGGAGCTGCAGGCATGGGCACAACCGTAATTTCTCATGAAGTTGTCTGCGTGGAGTGCGGGTGCTTGCGTGGCGTGCGGTTGTGGCGTGCCACATCAGCGAAAATGGTAATTGTGAAGGAGTCCTCAAATAAGAGTGGCAAATCTGTAGGAGCCGTTCTAAAAATGGCTTTCGAGTGCTTGCCATTCGTTATAATGGCAAAAATGTAAAAAGCCCGGGAGGAGGGAGGGGCGCGGGGGCAGTCGTGCGCTCCGTCGTTATTGATTGCTTTCCGTGCTGGCCCAAGTAGGCCCAATAGCTATATCCTCCAGCCCACCAAACAACTGTGCGCCAACAAATCTAGCACGCGGGCCCAAACATAGGGCGTGTTTTAGCCAAACAAAATACTCCCTCCGTCCCAATATATAAGGATCGGATGGTTCAAATTTGGTACCAAAATATAAGATTCTGGAAGGATAGGACAAAATTTAATGAGGTTGGTGAATAGGTGGAGAGTTGGTTGTTAGTGTAAAATGAGGGGTATAGAGGTCATTTCCTCGTACTGTTGTTTCTTGAGTTTGAACTTTTCAGGACCTTATATTTTGGGACGGAGGGAGTAGCTTTTTAATGAAATAGTCCTTGAATTGTTCAGGTCCAAGGGCTATTTGAGCTATTTGATCTTACCCCTCTCTCCTTTGCCCTAAGAAAAAATAGCCCAATTAGCATGTATTTGGGGGATAATTTTATAAGATCCTAGAAGGATGGGACAACATTTAATGAGGTTGGTGAATAGGTGGAGAGTTGGTTGTTAGTGTAAAATGAGGGGTATAGAGGTCATTTCCTCCTACTGTTGTTTCTTGAGTTTGAACTTTTCAGGACCTTATATTTTGGGATGGAGGGAGTAGCTTTTTAATGAAATAGTCCTTTGAGCTGTTTGGGACCAAGGGCTATTTGAGCTATTTGATCTTACCCCTCTCTCCTTTGCCCTAAGAAAAAATAGCCCAATTAGCATGTATTTGGGGGATAATTTTATAAGAACATGGAAGAATAGGACAAAATTTAATGAGGTTGGTGAATAGGTGGAGAGTTGGTTGTTAGTGTAAAATGAGGGGTGCAGAGGTCATTTCCTCGTACTGTTGTTTCTTGAGTTTGAACTTTTCAGGACCTTATATTTTGGGACGGAGGGAGTAGCTTTTTAATGAAATAGTCATTGAGCTGTTTGGGTCCAAGGGCTATTTGAGCTATTTGATCTTACCCCTCTCTCCTTTACCCTAAGAAAAAATAGCCCAATTAGCATGTATTTGGGGGATAATTTTATAAGATCCTGGAAGGATAGGACAAAATTTAATGAGGTTGGTGAATACGTGGAGAGTTGGTTGTTAGTGTAAAATGAGGGTATAGAGGTCATTTCCTCCTACTGTTGTTCCTTGAGTTTAAACTTCCAGGACCTTATATTTTGGGACGGAGGGAGTAGCTTTTTAATGAAATAGTCCTTGAGCTGTTTGGGTCAAAGGGCTATTTGAGCTATTTGATCTTACCCCTCTCTCCTTTGCCCTAAGAAAAAATAGCTCAATTAGCATGTATTTGGGGGATAATTTTATAAGATATTGCAAGGATAGGACAAAATTTAATGAGGTTGGTGAATAGGTGGAGAGTTGGTTGTTAATGTAAAATGAGGGGTGCAGAGGTCATTTCCTCCTACTGTTGTTTCTTGAGTTTGAACTTTTCAGGACCTTATATTTTGGGACGGAGGGAGTAACTTTTTGATGAAATAGTCCTTGAGCTGTTTGGGTCCAAGTGCTATTTGAGCTATTTGATCTTACTCCTCTCTCCTTTGCCCTAAGAAAAAATAGCCCAATTAGCATGTATTTGGGGGATAATTTTATAAGATCCTGGAAGAATAGGACAAAATTTAATGAGGTTGGTGAATAGGTGGAGAGTTGGTTGTTAGTATAAAATGAGGGGTATAGAGGTCATTTCCTCCTACTGTTGTTTCTTGAGTTTGAACTTTTCAGGACCTTATATTTTGGGACGGAGGGAGTAACTTTTTAATGAAATAGTCCTTGAGCTGTTTGGGTCCAAGGGCTATTTGAGCTATTTGATCTTACCCCTCTCTCCTTTGGCCTAAGAAAAAATAGCCCGATTAGCATGTATTTGGGGGATAATTTTTTGGGTGAGCTAGTTGCAAACAACCCCGAAATAACCCACATGTTTGGTTGCTATTTGAACTATTTGGACTAAAAAAGGGTGGGCTAAAAAATAGCTCATAGATTCAAACACCCCGTACTTGTTCAGTAGCTATTGGTGTGTGGCAAAAACCTGAAATGATCTTGATCTGGCAAAACAATGATGTACACTCGATTAAAACTTATCATTCTTGAGCAGTTGCGACGTGCATCAGGCGAAGTTCCAGACAAGTAGTTTCCAGAGACGTAAAAATGTACTTGCAAGATTTCCTACTTCTGGTGGGAGAGGGGGCAGAGGAACAACTTATATCATATTCTTTAAAATTCAGATTGAAATCTAAATTCCAGTATTTTTTTCTTGAGCAATTCTCCTCTTATAACGGCATGTGTCATGGCCTTCCCAATTTGTTGGATCCGAGATACTGCTTGCAGGACTACGAGCATAATAGGAGAAATTTATAAACTTATTAATAGACGAAAAAATATGATTAGAGGGAAAAAACATGATCACAATTTGCACTAATTCTCAATGATGTCCAGGTGTTAGTTTCTTCCTTTCCCTCTTTCTGTGTTGTGCATGTAAAACGATCAGCCAATCAGGCTGCTCATGCGTGTGCTCAATTTGCTTCTGTAAGTGATTTTGAAACCTGGGCAAATGATGCCACTAGTTTCCTTTTCCCAGCGTTGCAAGCTGATTCTATGACCAGATGAATGAATGAAGAAGCTGTTTTTTTCAAAAAAAAAGAAAAACATGATTAGAGGTATTCGAGATACTGTAATGTGCAACAACGTTCAGGGAACATTATACTGTTTGAACCAGCAGGAAACATCAGGATTTCGTTTCTGCACCGGGACAAAATACCAGCAGCAACCATCAGAAATTCGTCTTCGTTTAAACTGCAGACATGACAGTAGAAAAACAAAGACACTCTATATACAGGCTTACAGAAAACAAATACAATTCAAGGATAGGCAAGAAATTTCCGTATCATAGCTACTCAGAAACACAACAAACCTTTAAAATCGTCTCTAAATCAAACATAAGTGGTACATTGAACAAACTATTTTGACTTCCCAAATCAGCATGAAGGGTAGGCTAATTTATCTTCCAACCTACTTAAGCTTTTCCTCTCTGATCAAAACCTCTTGGTGATTCTATCAGTTACAACTAGGTGAGTTTGTTAGTTAGCTCCAGAGAACATTTTAGCTCCAGAGAACACTCAGTGGACATTGGATTATCCCTTCGACCCATGGTTTTTGCATGTGGGTGATCCAGCTTCTGCATCCAGTGTTCCAGCATCCACCTTCAATGAGCCATTATATAGTCTATCTTTGTGTTTGTCACATGCAATGAGGCCGGTTTTCTGCACCTATGAACCATGTGATGTGAACAAGAATGCATTCAATAAAGATGGAATATGAAAAAATGACAAAACATAATTTAAAAGGTGAAGACCAGAACCTCTAATACCTGATCATCCCTCATAATATTGTAAGATTTCAATCGCTTTTGACTGCATCCTCTTCTTGATTCTCCTGTCCCTTTGGTCTCCTCATCAAAATTCTGATCCGACCCCTCTGAGTAAATGCATGAGTAGTTCTCTTGTAAAAATCTGGCCATGTCACTCAAGTAAACGAACTTAATACATTTACAGATTATGTATTCATAATCTGGTACCAGACTGGTTAAGGTAAAAAATAAACAAATATGAAGCACCATGGGCACAAAGACATCATTCCCAGGATACACTTGTGCTGGTTAGAAAGATAAGCGAACAAGACACTGAGCAAGATCATGACTTTTCATAAGCCAAACATTCAACAAGGGTATTGCACAGCTTATACTTTTATAAGAAAGCCAAATCAGGTTGAAAGACGGGCCAACCATTTTTTACTTTCTTCAAAGTAAAATACAGATTTGGCAAAAATCGAGTGTCAATTATTTAGCGATAATGTCATAGAAGATAATCAAAATTTGGGGGAAAAACATTCCTTTTGTAAAGAAGTAACTAGAATCATGCAGTAGCATTTGCAAAAAGACATTCAACAGATACCCCCTACCTGCACTCCTAGAAGGGGAATGTCTATGCTTGCCAACATAGCATGTTGAAGATTGTCCAGAGCTTGGTGTCCTTGCTTGAGAAATGGCTTCTTCTACAGGTTCGGTGGTTGATGCATTATCATTGGTAGAATGGATTTTTCCATCTTGCTGATTTCCGCAACAAGAAGGTGAGTCCATAAGCTCAACCTTCATGCAGGACTTGACTCTGTCAGCATCAACTATCCCGTGACATCCCTGCCACATCATACAAATACAACACATCAATTTGATATGTTAAAACTATATCATTTTGTTTTTGTGCCAATGAATAAGGGAATGTGGCTTTTGCCTTATACCTGATAAGGTTTGGCATATTCAACGATTCGCCTAGATGATTTCACTTGCCTACAGTATCTTGGAGAGAGATTAAACAACCCCTTGAAACTGTGTTCGCTCTCATGTAGTTTGGTCACAAATGTTTCTTCCAACAATTGAAGATAGAGCATGTGCTTTTCATCTGTCCATCCCCTAGATGAGCATACCACCACAACATCCTGGGACATGAAAGAAAGAAATTCATGATAGGCCCTCCAAAAAAAGAAATGACTAGATCAAAATTTAAACACTGATCTCAGTATATGTGACACAAGCATGGTGGAACACTGGAACTATAAGAATACTGCTCAGGCATTGCAGTATTGATATTGCAAGGTTTATATTCATAAGGCTGATAGTAAAAGGCACATTGACATAACCACCTCCATGATGACAGCAATACTAAGAAAATTTACCCAAACACGGTGAATAATCAACTACTCTGTGAAATTCCAAAGTATGACCCCAAGGCTACTGCCTACCGAATTGCCTTTTTTTGTGCATGCCAACTTGGCCCCTTGACGGAAATTCAGCAAAGTCAGTACCAAAAGATTCTGCACATCACATCATTCAATTTAAAGCAATTCAACTGAAAGGTTCACAACACAGAATACAGTTGTCCAAAGAAACTACCTTTTTAAGAGCATGCTTCCCTCAAAAACCTCACGCGATCTCAAAAAATGTAGAGACTAGAGAGAAAACATACCTAACCTATCCAAGCAATGCCAAAACACACAGCCTTACAAATAGCTGATTGTTCCACCAAGTAGTAAATGGCATCCTTAGGTTGTACAGAACAGGTATCAAAGCAAATTATCATGGGCAGCATATCCGTTCCAGATGCTCAAGGCTCAAGCCCTGACTTCTACAATCATATGAAGGTAACATCTATGCCCTCAAACCACGCATGCAACAAAGGTATTTGCTCCACAGACTAATCGAGGAACCGTGACTGGAAGTCCTGATTTCTACCCGTGTGCCCCCGCAACAACTAGATCTTACACCCCTGTTCCATTTTCAAACATTTGTCCTGCCACAGGATAACACCAGAGACACATAGAATCAACTATAACATGAATCCAAATTTCGCTAGGTTCCTACCATGAAGCTACAGCTACCTCGCACAGATCACCCGAATCAACTGGAGAAGGGCAAAAAAAAAAAACCCCCGCCACAAGAGAGCAGCGAAACGAACGTATAGGTGAGGGGAAATATTACCGGCAGGCGCACGAGCTCCCGCAGATCGGCAGGTGCCTCGTCCATCATCTCCGGCCATGCACTCCCCGTCTCCCCCGCCCGCGCCCGCCAGAAAACAAAACCACCACCTGAAAATGCACCGCCGCCGCATCAGAGTCTCACATCGGCGGCGCCCCCCACGAGCACAAACAGACGCACGAGAACTCGAGCAGACCGAACCGGAGAGGGAGGAGGCTTCGCCGACCCTAGCTAGCTCGCCGCCGGCGCGTCTTCCTCGGACCGACGCGGACGGAGCCAACGGTGCGGTGGACGACCGACCGGTCGAGGAGAGAGGGAGTGGGGGAGGTGGGGGAACAGAACAGAACAGAACAGCCAGCCGAGCCGAGGGTTGCGCGCTTTTTATCTGTCCGCCGTGGCGCCGCTTTTCCACGTGGGCTGGGGGCGCGTCGCCGGTCGACGCTTGGTGAGAAATATCTCGGACCTGGCGTGCGCGGTGCGCCGCCCGGCCTGGGGATCCTCTCTGCCTGCACGCCTTCGTCCCCCGCTGCTCTCCTCCCCTCCCCCATGGATATTCTTCTCCCCTCTCGTGGATGATTCAGCGATGGCGTCAACCCAGGCTGGTTGGTTGTTGCGAGATATTTTGGAGGCCATGATATAAGTTGATAACACGCTGCCTATCGATCGTAAAGATTCGTACTACGTACTACAATGTACAAGGAGGGAGTGTGTGATATTTTGTCAAAACTAAGGTTAAGTATAGGTGATAATGTGATGCACAATTATCATCGAGTTTGTCTTTACTGGCCTAGGAGTAGTTGGGAATCAAACGCCTTTTGCACCATTCAGTTCATCGATGCTGATACGAGCACACGAGTAGTTTCAGATCGCTGTCAAACCTGAAAGATGAATCTTCCCTGCATTCCACTGTCATTGTAGTACAGTAACGACCACACTACTCGTAGCTGTCTTGGCCCAGCCGCCCAGCGCGACGGGGTTGACAGAAGATCTGGCAAGCAAAGGACGCCAGATATTTTCGCAGGCGCGGGGAATTAAAAAATCCGTTGCCGCCGCGGCTCTGACGAGGCTGCCCGGGGGAAGCGCTGACTTTATCCGTACGAAGGACGGCTCCGATATTTTCAGCCCAAGCCCATGCCCAATGGGCTTTAGCCCGCACCAGGCCCTGAAGTTCCTGCTACTCCAGAACAGACAATTGGATAGGAGTAAACTTCTTTGCCTTTATTTCAGAACAGGGCTTTCATCATTCAGAAGTATATTACGCGGTAAACATTTGCAAGGAATTCACTGGCGTTCCAACGCTTGTAGATGGTTGATACAGCCCAAAAAATACTACACCGGAAGCAGGAGGCTTTCAGCTGTCGCGTAAATGGTTTATTCGTAGATTGATACAAGCAGGGGTGGGAAGAACTAGCAGGAAGTGCCCGAAACCTCTACACTCAGGTGGGTCTCTGTGAAGCCGCGAGCTCTTCCATCCGTTGTCGCATTTTGTACTGCAGCATGGTTGGAGCACAGTCCAAAGGAGTTTCACCTGTCCAGCAAATTCATGGTGTTAGCCATTCCTGATGCCTAGTTTGGAATCCAGTGAGAAAATGAATATTGGTCATAACTCAGCAGGATGGAATCAAGCATGGAGCTTAAGCTACTTTCCTTTTTAGGCCTAACTCCTAATTTCATTTGCAGCGACATTTTTTCTTTTTTGGTGCGAGAAGCATTCTGCAATGTCATCAGAACCAATTTGGAATGACAGGCTGAGGCCTGAGGGCTGAGGGTACATGTTTTTCAAAATAACTTGAGCATTGACTAGTCGACTATAAGAACACTTGGATGCAAGTACTTAAGTAACAAAATCATCACAAATAACCTTAAGTAGTAAAAGGAACCAACCTTGCCCATTTTTACTTTGAACATTTGCTCCATGGTCCATGAGAATAAGGGCAATCTCAGTCTGGTTAAATAATGCCGCCTGCAATTGACCAGAGTGAGAAAAAGAACATTAGATGTAGATTTGCTTGTTTGTACTCATATGTACATGGAAGACATAAAACACAAAAGAGCAAAGGTTGCATAAACTGCTCATATTGACATGAAAACAGGTCCTTAAATAGTATGGAGGTACATAGCATATATGATTGTCAAACAATTAAACAACTAAACCACAGACATATATCGTGCATATGGATTTCTTCAGTAGTATAGCAGACATATATACCGTATGCTTCTACTGCATTAACAGCTGCTGTGGTCCATAAGTGCAAACATTTAACTTCAATAATCTTGTATGATCAGCGATTCATACACAAATAGTCAAGCAAGTCATACAAAGATGCCTGAATAAAACTCAACCAAAAGAAGACATCAAAAGGGCACATACCAAATGTAGCAAAGTAAATCCTTGTTTGTCGCAATAGTTAGAATCCACTCCCTGGACAATGTTGAATGTAAGAATCAAGCTGATAAAATGAGACAAGAAAGAGAAATTATACCTGGCTAAGAAGTTTCTTTACACCCTTAACATCCCCGCTTTTAATTGCCTCTCTCAGTCCCTATAAGAAAGTAAAGATCAGGTTACATAAAATCCCGCTTTGCCAAGACGGTTGAATAATGAAAAAGAAGGAAACTATCTGAGTTCTTCTACAAAAGAACTTACCTCCCCACTGACTTCATAGTCAGAAAGACCCTTATCATTGCTATCGTTGCTCATCAAGCCAATATTTAAGAATGGGCTGCAACAGCGACAATGAGGACAGGAGGAGATCAAATGATTAGCTCAGAGTTCAAAGATCTGTTTACTACAGATATATTCAATTATGTGTTGCTAAGTACAAAAGATAAGGCGGTAATCTGATGGGGAAAAAAGTGGTTTCAGTTCTTGCTGGTAAAAGTTTCCCGGTAACATAACCTTACAACAAAAAAAGAGTAGAGATAACAGGTATGACCAAAAGGTTAAGCATTCCTGTTAAAGACAGCAGGAAGTGAGCAGTCCAACCAACCTTGAGTTGCTGCTAGAAGTAGCTGAAGCCTTCTGCTGACTGCCAGCAGGCTTCTTGGGTTTTGGGTTCGACTGTGTGCTTGACGAGGGAGCGATGCTGATATTCTGCTGCATAGGATCATTAGGTAGATGCGAACCTCAACAAAGGATTGATAGAGTTAAAACATATTGCCACCTACCTTTGCAGGTGCAGGTTCTGGCTTCGGTGCTTCGCATATACACAAAGGCATCCCACATTTGCACTCAATGACGGGTGCCGTGCTCTGAACTGCTGAATCCTTCGTAGGCGAAGGATCATCCTCATTACCCAAACTTAGCCCTGAAAAAGAATCAGCTGCTCCAGAAATGTTCCCAGCTGACCCGGCATTACCAGCTCGTCCTTGGCTGCAACATCACAGGACAATTCCAGTTACATATATACCCAAGCCAAGCTACTCAAACATAAGTGACTGCCAGTACAAAATAAAATTCCAACTCAAAAGCGCTGTTAAGAGGATGGATACCCTGAGGATTTTTTGTTGAAGCAATTGTAGCAGACTCTGACGTCGGTGTATATACCATACTGCGGCAGAGCCTGAAACAAGTTTAAGCTCAGGGTCGAACGGGCAGAACCAATGTGCTGAAGCTTGACCATGCAGAATTTTATTAACATAAAACGCTCAGCATCATCGGTTCGTTACCATGTAGTACGAAGAATGCTCGTGACAGAGCGTCCTTCCGCAGTTGCGGCAATGATGCTGTTAGGTAAAGAAAAAAAAAGTCAGTCAGTCAGTCAGTCACGGTATCTTCGATTCTCCACTGCTACAATTAACCCGAGCCAATACACGATCCGATTCAGCGAAGGAACGAAGAAATTTACAGCACAACGAGATCGATTCACGGACCAGGGAGGGGCAGAGAGCCGGAGACAGATGGAGAGAGAGAGAGGAGGGGATTCGTACACGGCGGCGGAAGGTGCTGAAGGTGCAGCGGCAGATATCGCAGCTGTCGGATTCCTGGAACGGCGGCGGCGTCTCCATGGGTTCCGCTTCGGATGCGGCGGCGGATCTGGTCCCGAGCTGGTCCTGCTTGCCTCGCTTCGCCGATCTGACCCCAGCCAGACGCGCGCAGGTGAAGGGGAGGAAGAAGTTGGGGAGCGAGACCGGGAGGGACAGGGTCACACCGTCACAGCATCGACGTCAGGATCGACGGCGCAGAGTTGCAGTCCACAACGTCTCCACCGTCCGCGCAAGATCAAACGGCTTCCTGGCTTTGTGTCGTTTCCCAGCGTTTTTCCTCAGTTTTTTTTTTTCTAAAAAAATCTCCGTCGAAATTGATACAGTAAAAACTGAAACGGAGTTTTTGATATCAATTGTAAAAATAGGTGACAACTCTCAGACATGCATCAAAGTATCAAACTATCAAAGTCATGTTGGCTCTTCGCCGGCCAACAAGCATACTGCACGAAATTATTCGTTTAACATTCCAAAAGGAATAGCAAATGTGCTACCGAATTTATGAAATGCAAACATGTTATCTGAAATGTATGCATTCTATTTTTCATACACAATCATTGGTTTCTGCCATATAATAAGTGTTACTAAATTTCTGAAAATGGTCAGGCGTTTTTCTCTATAGCATTGTCCTGGGCAGTGTTTGAAATTTTAAATTGTTTGCCATGATTTAACCTTAGAAAAAAAAGGTAAACATAATTCACAAACCACGAAATTTTGCAAACTTAGTCGGTTAGTGTTATATATAGAATTAGTGTCGTTCGGTTTCAAAATAATTAGTGATATCTGATTTCAAAAAATGGTTGAGTAATGTTTCCTCAATGTGAACAGCCAAGTGTTGGAAATTTTAGGTGGTTTGCCCTCATTTAACCTTGTTTGCATTAATACAATATATCATCATCATCAATTCAGCCTACTTCAGTAGTCAAGTCTCAGGTTCAGGCAAGTGTTGGAAATTTCAGAAGGTTTGCCCTCATTCCCTTAATACAAAATATTATCATCAGTTCAGCATTACTTAATTAGCACAAAATACCACTTGTGAAGCTGATTCTGAAACTTTAATTATTAGCACAATTGTGAACCATTACCATCAGTAATCAGGTTCAGGCTCAGGCGAAATGAGCGACCAAGCGACAAGAACTTCCATTCTACAGGATCCAAAGCGAAGAGTACCATAACTTCTACCTGCTTTCGCAGGCGTGAACGCCACCTCTCCTCCTGCCTTGCAACAACCATCTTGCCACGCCTTGAAAGAAACTTTCAGCTTCCCACTAACTTCAACAGAAACAACATGACGAGAGAGCTTCATGATGCCATCAGCGCTAACAGTCACGTTGGCATCTCCAAAATCGAGAAGGACGACTTTCTCTTGATCAACACTGGAGGTGCAAGCAGCAAATTGACCGCGAAAACCATCTGGCCATGTCGCTTCTGCCACTCGAACGAAAATTGTGGCCTCAACAGACGAAGCTATTTCTCCCAACATAAACTCAAGTGTGCTAAGCTTGCTAGCGTATTCAAATGAGCGGGAACCGGGTCCACCAGAGGATGTCAATGGCACGGCTAGCAAGCTCAAGTCCTTATCCTCGGATTCGACATCGCCCTTCACTTTTAGCTCAACCTCGATGGTCACAGGTTCCGACAGCACGATAGCACGGCTAGGACCTGTCAGCACTAAACACTGATCCTGCAATTAATCAACACCCTGTTAATAAGTACTCGTATATACTGAAGCATGCGAAGGAGAAGAAAGAGCTATAAGCAGACCTTTTCAGTAAGCGTTTGGCAATCGTCCCTTGTCCGGTAGAAGACCAGGTTGCGGTTTCGATCAACGGAGTCGCGTATGGCAACCATGCCGAACACGTCGAGCGGCCACTGCAAGTCCCCTCTCGTCGCTGCAACCCTGACAGAATAAACCTGCAGGGTGTTGCAGGGCCGGGCGGACAGGGGCGGAGGGTCGTACGTGAAGCGCATGGGATCGATGATCGCTGCACGCGGTTTCAGGAGAAATTAGAGCGAGCTGATCGGATCGAGGAACAGCTAATAATGGCGGCAGGAAATCGATTATTGCACAAGAACATCAGACAAGTTTGACAGTGAAACTCACTGATGTCGTCGAATGACCCGTAGTTGCCGGACCATCGAGCGATCCAGGTCTTGCGAAATTCGGCGACTTGCTCGTCGTCGGCGTCCGACGACACCAACCCCTGATCTTCGAGATCCCTCGCCGCCGCCGCCGTCGATTCTCTCGTTCGATTCACTTGATCGAGTTCGTCGATTTTCTTGAGATGCAACGCCGTCGCCACCTTGCCCAAAAGCGCCATGTCCGTCTTCCTCCACCCGCCGTCCGCCTTCGCATCGTCGGCTCGGAACGCCTCCATGTCGCACAGCTCGGCCTGTGGTAGCCCTAGATCGGTTGCGGAGTGGGTACTGGGTTCACACAGCTCGGCCTGCCAATCCGATTAGTTTGCGTCCATGGAAACAGTTTGGTTTGCGCCCGTCGCGTCCCGCACTCCCGCCTCCCGCGACTGCTATATGTGCCGAAGCGAGAGGAAAAAAAAACAATTCGTGGCGTTGGTGGCTTGCATGGGCTGCGAGAGCACCGAGTGGGCCCCGTGGCTCCGGCGTGCACGTGGGATGCCTCTTCTCTGGAGTCCGCCAGCACGTGGGATCGTACGTTTTCCCATTCTTTTTTCCTTTCTTTTCAATTTGTTTTTTATTTTTCTCGTTTCTATTTTTTATTTCTTCTTTCTTGTTCAACTCTTTCTATATCTCTTTTTTTTATTTTTTTCTTTCTTCTCCTCAGTGAATATTTCATCAAGAACAAGTATGTATATATTTTTTGTTCTTTTCTTTTCCCGTGTTGTTTTTCTTCCATATTATTTCATTTTTATACTTCCATTCTTTTCCTTTCTTATGTTATTTTTCTTCCATGTCAAATTATCAATTCATGATGTTTATTTTTCTTCCTTTCTTTACTTCTTTTTTGTTGATTTCATTTTTTCTATATTTTATCTTATTTTGTTCACTTGTATTTTTTTCATTTGATTGATTTGATGCTTCATGATTTATTGTTGTTTACATATTTGTTATCCTCTCTAAATACTTATTTCTCTTGAGATACTTACTTTCTCTCTCGAAATGTTTGTTCTCCTCTATAATTTGTTCCATCACTTCATATCGAATTTAATAAAGATTCCAATAGTTGTAGAATTTGTTCCATAAGTGTACATATTTGTTTTTGTCCGTTCTTATAATGTGTACGTACGTATAAATTTTTTATTCCGGTAGTTTGTAGAATTTGTTCTAATAGTTTTTAAATATTGCTCTGTTAGTTTGCAATACTTTGTTCCACAAGTATATATTTGTTATGTCAGTTCATATAATCTGTCCCTGTTGTTCATATAACTTATTCGTTTGTATAATATTTTAGTTCTGGTAGTTTGTAGAATTTGTTCCACGGATATACATATTTATTACGTCAATTCATATAACTTGTTCGGTGCAAATAATTTTTTTGTCTGTTTGTATAATTTGTTATGCGGTTATATATACCTAGAATATACAACTTCAATTAAAAAATACGAATAAAAAAATTTATCAACAGATTGTCAAGTGAGATTCCGTTTTGAATGTTTAATTATCAGAAATACAATGATGTAATAGAAATTTAATTTTGATACTTAGTTTAACATATATAGTTTTTTTTAAAACTTCAAACAAGTTTTGAGTGAGGATGACATCATCCGCCTTTGTTTTTTTCCCGGTGCATGCGTTGTCCAAGAAGAGCCACCCACACTTGCTGAGTTGCTGTGCGTTGTTTCCTGATAACAGCAACGGCGTGACGCTTTGTTTTTTTCGCTGTTGCGACATATAGACACACCCGTCGCGTCCACAACACAACACGACTACACGAGCTCGCTCATGCTCCTCCACGACGACATAGCAACTGGGTGAGATGGTGTGATGCTGCTGCCGAAAGCCCGAAATCCATCTTAGGTGATGAAAGCATTCAACGAGCACGGGGAGCACTGCATGTCTGCATACGTGCAAGGGCAACAGACTTGTATAAATCACATGCTGCTCCGTATTTTCCTCAAATGTCTTCTGCAAAATCCCAACACACAGTCATCTTGACGACAGCTGTTTAATCATCCGGCACTTGCAGTTCTCACAATTTCATCAGTGGACAGAGACAACTGCGCAAAATGATGGGCGTATTTATAAAATGACATGTTCAAAAGTCAAAACACAGGAAGCATTGCATTCGTGCAAGGGCAACATACAAGTATAAATCGCATGCCGTTTTGTATTGTCCTCAAATGTTATGAAAAATCCCAATGTTCTTGCTCAAAAGAAGAGAGAAAGGAAGTCCTCAGAAACTGAGTTGATATCATGGACAGACAGCCGTCTTGATGGCAGTTTAATCATCCGGCACTTGCATTTGTCACAATTTCATCAATGGACAGAGACAGCAAAGATTAGGTGGCCCCAACAGAGTTCAGATAGATCTAAAAATGCAATCAAAAGCAGCACAAATGAAGACAAATCCATATGAGAGGTCTGAAAATTATTTAGCAGCAAACAGGTAGGCTTTTATAACTGGGCAAAAAAAAAAACCTCAGAAACCAGGGCAAATCATAAACCAAGTCTTGAAACTTGGCATGTCATACGGCACTTGCAATACATTAGGTTTCCTCATCGGGTATACCAAGATCCAAAATACGAAGTTACAAGGACAAAGAGGCGAGCAGGTAACTCCAATCTATCTGATAAATAAGAACTAGAAAAGTTACAAAAGAAATCAAACTTGTCAACAACTTGAACTACTGAAATGTCAAATCCATCTTATGTAGCTTTATTTATTCGAAAATTTATCCAAGAAAAATATTTAAGATAAGACCAAGGTTAATTATCCGCAACTTATAAGCAGCTTTCAAAACCTCATTCCTTAGTTATTATTTCCGAGTGGTCCCAATCTAACAAGTCTTTAGAAAGGAGATGACATAAGAAAAAACTCATCTCCATTCTCTGGTAGTCTGATTTATTACGGCAATGAGACTTCACCAACGACACAACTACACTATATCACAAAACTGGAACTTCCTTTCTGCTTGGAAAGGGAGTTCACTTTTCCCATCTTCTGCCCTTGTACAGTGAATCATAAAACTTCGCACCAGGTGCACAATATCCAGCATTATGGACCCTTACTATGTTAGCACCATTCATAAGACCAATGGTCACAGCTGAAATAGTAACAAGATCTAAATCAACTGGATCGGAGAGGTTGCATACTTCACGCAAAAAGCTTTTCCTTGAGGGACCGAGTAATAATGGCACATGTGAAGCACCTAAACTCATTTTACCCATCTCGCTCCTAATGGATTTCAATCCCTTAATGATTTCATTATTGTGCCCACATTTCTTCGAGAACCCAATGCCAGGATCAATAACTATCCTCCACAAAGGAATCCCGGATAGCTCTGCTTCTCTGACCCGTGTATATAGCTCAGAAGCAACTTCTTTGCAGACATCATCATACTGTAAATTCTTTTCACTTTGCATAGTTGATGGATCACCCCTCATATGCATTACAACATACGGAACTCCCAATTCAGCTGCGACTTTGAGAATTCCTGGGTCAAGCTGTCCACCGGATACATCATTGATCATGTGAACTCCTCTTTTCACAGCTTCAGCAGCGACTTCTGCATAGAATGTATCCACTGAGAGCAACTTGCCCTCTACCTCGGGTATTTTTGTGACCTCATCCAGGAAAGGAATCAACCTCTCAAGCTCTTCCCTTGGAGATAATTTCTTTGCAAAGGGCCTGGTTGATTGAGCACCAATATCAATTATATCTGCACCTTGTGAGATTAACAACTTGGCCTGAGAAATGGCAGCTTCCACTTGTTGAAAATTACCTCCATCACTAAAGCTATCTGGTGTCAGATTAAGGATCCCCATGATGAGGGTTCTCTCAGACCAATCAAGAAGACGATTCCCAACAGGCAGTACCCTTTTAATACCTTCCGTCCCAATTACAGATTCACCCCCAAGTTTATTCCATAACTCAAAGAAACCGCCACTGCACTTTGAGAGCGAGTGCCAACTTGTTTCGATACCATCGTCACAAGATGTACCCAGAAGGTCAACGAGAGGTGCTAAGACAAATGGCCTCTCATGAATGCGTTCATGCGGCACAACTAGAGTCTCACTATCAATCTGTGATTTGCCATATAGAAGTATGTCTAGATCAATTGGTCTTGGGCCATACCTTATCCCACCAGTGCGTCCTATGTCCTTCTCGATTTCCTTTAGCTTCTTAAGCAACTCGTGAGGTCCTAGCCTAGTCGTACCCCGAATGGCAGAGTTCAGGAACCGTGGCTGATCGGTCACATAAGCAGGGGCGGTTTCATACAGACAGGCATGCCTAGTGATGTTCACGCCTGAGCTTTTCATCATCTGTAATGCCCTGTCAAATGTACCGACTCTATCGCCCACATTGCTTCCCATAGCAATCACAATCTCTTGGTCCGCAGAACTGGCCCCACACGAAAATTGTGTCAATGAACGAGAGTTGCATGGAATTACACGCCTGGAAGCTTTGTTACAGGGGCTGAGAGAATGCCTAAGATCAAATGCTGTCAAACAAAATATATGGAGTGAAGTTAGAGTCGGTCTTGATTGGGAAATATGATGACTTGAAAAATGCAAGTTGAAATATTACCTGAAACTGCATGTGATTGCACTAGTCCTCCATAGTAGTTTGTAGCAGCTGAAAACATCTTCTTGAGTGACTCCTTAGCATGGAGAAGCATTGTTCAGCATACAAGGATCAAGAAAGTCACTGGCTGCTCAGTCACAGACAAAGGGTAAATGTGAGGCCTCGGGAAGCCTAATCAAAGCTAACAATAACAAGTGAGCTGATAATACGCATCACACACACAAGGTTGACAAGCACACTTGCTTCAAATTAAAAGTAGATATCATAGAGGGATGAAAAATAAAAGCCAGATAGCACATTATGCACACAACAGGGAAGATAAAACATTTATGACGTACAAAGATATAATAAGTCTAAAGTTGGCATTGGAAAAGCTGAAAAGTTCCACTAAAAACTAGAGGAATGTTACAATGCTTGACCGGAATCAGGCAGAACAAGGAGGAACCGGTGGTTCTGGTCCCCACAATTACTTGGTTCCGGTCCACAATTCATAACAAGGTTTGGTTCCTACTCACAACTATTTAGTTCCTGACCCACAATTACTTGGTTCCGGTCCACAAGATTGATTCCTTGTAATAGGTTCCTTCTATTTTACAACCACCCGATCTGGACCGATGGATGGCTCATAAAAACCTTAAGTATTGAAGAAAGAGTCTAAAAACTATCACAAAACTACGAGGAAATCCACCAAGTGCTATTCCTTAAGTATTGAAGAAAGAGTCTAAAAACTATCACAAAACTACGAGGAAATCCACCAAGTGCTCTAAATAGCTCTCCTGTCAACCAAAACCTCATAAAAATAAGCTAGCAATGGCCATTGCCCAAGAATCAATCCTCACACTCACAGTACCAGGGGCGGACCCAGCATAGGACATGGGTGTACACATGTATGTACACCCAATAACTGCTGCAAAAAAGATGGAATTGGGTGTTTGGGTGTTCGATTTCGCGCAGCAGGGTGGGAAGGGAGGGGAATAGGAAGGCATACCCCTGTCGGATCTTCGTCGCCGGCAAAGCGCCCGTCGCTGGACGAAGGATTTCAAAGGCGCCAGAACAATCCTGGTCGCCTAGCTAAAAAGCAGCAAGAGTGAGTGAGGGAGGGGAAGAATGGAGGGGAAATAGACCCCACCGCGCCGCTCCTCCCTGCTCCACCACCCACAGGCCGCAGCCCCACATCCTCCTCCGGCCTCAGCGCAGGGCTCCCGGCACCACCGCCGCCGCGCTATCAACGGGCACAGTGAATCCCCTCGTACTTCTAGCCCTGCCGAACGGCGGCGGCTCGTCGGAGCAGGATGAAGAAGGGGAATCGTGGGAGAGATGGGCCGTTTGACTGTTGCTGGGTTCATAGGTTGGGCTGACTAACGGGCTGGGGCAGCCGAGTCTTTTTTTCCTTCTTCTTTTCTTTTTTCGTTTTATTTGTTTTTTTCACTTGCTTTGCTACGGCGTCGCCTCGTCTGTGCATATGCAAAGTATCACCTTGCCTCGTCTTATTACTTTTAATGAGGGAAGCACAGCTCATCATCTTAAAAAAAGTAAAGGAAGTCGTGGGAAAGACTCGAGCTGCAACTAGGCAAGGTAGTGTGGAGAGCGGCGCATGAGCCGGTCGCGTGGAAAGCAACGCGAGTTGAAGTCGCGAAAAGAAAGAAGGTGATGGGTTGCGGGAAGGAAGGGGAGAGATGGTAGAAGACATAAGGTGGATAGTATGCTCGTCAGGTTGAGGATGGACAGGGCAGCTGCTGTGGTGTATCAAAAAAATCATCGATGTACCAACATTCATTTTTCTTAATTTCAATTTGAATATACATATTGAGTGCTCATTGGATACGGGATACAACACCGAAGTTTAATGTATCATAAGAGGATGGAAAAGGCTCCATATTTTATAAATTAGTCTAAAAAACTAAAGTAATTAATATTATATCCTAACAAATTTCATAACTTTAAAAAGTCATACTGACATTTAAAAATACAATCAACATCACTTTTAATAACACACTCAATATTTTCTTTTAACTTCATATGAATAAAACAAATTCAACTTTTTAAAAACAAAGAGCAACATTTTTCAAATGTTAGTTTTTTTATTTCTTTTTCTTCTACAAAGGCATTGTGGTAAGCACAAGTAGCACGTTGTGGCGATAAATGACATCGATGTGCACTCGTAATGAGCACAAGCAGTTGTGACGAGACGATGTGCACAAGGCACTGCAAACCAGCACAAGCAGTGCATGGCGGAGATGGCACCGATGGATGGAAACAAGAGCAGGGTGTGCAACGAGCACGAGTAGTTTGAATTTATATGAATAGTTGATCTTATTTCTTTAATGTATTACCTACTTTTACCTTAAAAATATTATTTATACTTTTAAAGTACGGTTGAAGTTATATACATCTTTCAAAATAATATAAAATAATGCAAAGATTTTTTTAATAGTAGTTCTAGATAAAAGATTTTTTAACAAAATATCATTGTTGCATACAAAAAGAATGTGAACATTTTTAAATAAAATATTATAAAAGTATCGGTTATGTTTCTTATCTGGCTAGTGCAACTACTTGTGATCTACAAAACTTTTGACAAAAATAATCAACCAATAATTTCTTCTCACTAAAGTTTGGGAGTTACCACGACAACACTCAAAGTATATGGTGATGCACGTAACATTTATCTTAGTTGAAAAGTTAAAATATATTTAAAGAAACACAACTTACATAACATAAAAAGATTATATTTATATATGTGTGAGAGAGAACAAGAGATTGTTAATTTGAAAAAGTTAAAATCATGTAATATGATAATGTATAGTTAAAAACAAATTAAGAATGTATGTACACTTATTTTTGTAAACCTACGTCCGCCACTGCACAGTACTCAAACTAATATAACTCAAGGTCAAGGACGCTGAAGTCTCTGTCTCTCACCAATCTCAACTCCCAGAGTTAAACTTGTTGCATACAGGCAATATGCATAGTACATATCTAAATTCACGCTTCACTTTATCTGCCTGACTAGATCGAGAAGATGAAACACAGCTAGCTGCACAAGGATACAAATCAGAAGAGCAACGGTGTATACCCGAAGATTTTTCGATGCTGGAACGTCTTCAGCCGTTCGGCCCGCGCTCTCGGTGGGCGTCCTCGTCCTGCTCTATCTCTCTCGTTTCACTTTATCTGCCTGACTAGATCGAGAAGATGAAACACAGCTAGCTGCACAAGGATACAAATCAGAAGAGCAACGGTGTATACCCGAAGATTTTTCGATGCTGGAACGTCTTCAGCCGTTCAGCCGCGGTCCTGGTGGCTGGTGGGCGTCCTCGTCCTGCTCTATCTCTCTCGTTGGCTCCGTTGGAGCAACGGGTGAGACGTGTGTACCCCCGCTGACGTCGGCAGCGCTCGTCCGCGCCCACCCAGACCAGAGGTGTTAGGTACGGCTTTGCTCGCTCGGAAGCAGGAGAAGCGGAGGAGGGCGCCGCCGCCGGCTTCCGTGCAAGCTTGTTCGTCTCTGATGCGATGCGAGAGGCTGGTACAGTGGAGGCGGTAGCGTTAGGTGGCCGAAGTCAGCGCGTCCACCGGGCCGAGGGAGAAGGAGATCATGTATGCACTAGGCCGTTCTCTCAAGACGAGACATGGGCTTTTTGGGAGTCGCCAGTGGGTGTAATGGGCCGCGGGGCCTCAACACGCTCACGCGGCTCCGTGCTTCTTCTTGGCGGCGTGGGCGGTTCCCTGCCGCCTCCGTACACCGGCACGATGGCACGGGCGCACGGTCACAGCCTCACAGGCGAGAGGAGAATGTCAGGTACTCAGGTGCGCAGCTAGACTAGGACGATGCATTCGATATCTTTTTTTTCAACTGCGATCAACGCAAGGCCGTAGGCGGCGAAGTGTGTTCTGAAAAACAACACGGGATTTACAAGAGCCGCCGCTGAAAGCCTGAAACACGGGCGGCGAAGGAAGTTTCGAATGCGTTTCTAAGTCTTCTTCTTCTTCACAATGTACGCGTGTTATTCGTAACTCCGTCATCGCTTAGAACTCGTAGTCCCCGCCGGACTCGCCGTGGCGCCGCGAGTGGCTCTCGTGCGCCCTCGTCACGTTGGCCCTCTGCACCAGGCGCACCAGCGACTGCACGACCTCCGACATCGGCGGCCGGAACTCCGGCTCGGGCTGCGTCGAGGTAGCATTTCGTCAGTGTCAGAAATGCTTTTACAATCTGGGGGCAACGTGTAGCTGCATGAACTGAAGGCGATCTTCACCTGAACACACAGGGCGATGGCGTCGGCGAAGCGGGAGAGGGACTTCGACGGGTACAGACCCTGCAGGGCGGGATCCACCATCTGGTCCAGCGCGTCGATGTCGTGGAGCTGCGGAGTGGCCCATCGGACCAGCGACTGCTGTGGTCGCGGCCGAGTCCTGCAGTAAGTTCAGAGAGCAAGTGCTGATTCAGAATTCAGATATCTGGCTACAGGTGTTGGCGTGTTGCTACGACTGGTTGTCCCAGATTGTTATATTGCAATAAAGCTTAGAACATAGTATGTGAGAGAAGATAGTGTGCAGAGGATTGATCTATCATAAATTACCTGTCAAACGGTTTCCGGCCAGTGAGGAGCTCTAGCATGACGACTCCGAAGCTGTACACGTCACTCTTCAGGGAGTACTGACCAGACATGGTCACCTCAGGTGCCCTGTATCCCGTGTTCTCATCTGATTCCTGAAATTGTTGCTTTTATAAGTATACTTCTGGCCAGGAAATTGTTGCTTTTATAAGCATTATGGTGTTGAATACTACTGTGCGCTTCCTATATTTCATTAAAAACGCTAGGTACTTCCACAAAGACAATAATAGGGCAAAGAATTTCAGTTGCAGAAAAGGAGAGAGCTTCAAGAGTTGAAGTTATGCTTGATGGCAGATGTGTTCAATTTTCGTGAAAATTGTTGGTGAGACAAGTGGAAATTTTAATGACCTACCTGGAATTCGTGGTTGGGAGTAAGGTCTGCAAACCCAGAATCACAAACGTGGGGGTTCAGCTCACTATCCAATAAAATGTTGGATGACTTGAAGTTCTTGTGGACCACGGATGGCAAGCAAGTTTCGTGTAGGTACCTGAAAATTCATATGATTGGCATAACTTGTCGGTTCTAGACAAAAAGAAAGGTTGACAAGCCTGCTTGATATTCATTTAAAGAAAAGGCCGCTTCGCTTACTCCAATGCCCTTGCAGACCCAAGGGCAATCTTGACACGGCTGTTCCAAGACAACGGTTTGCTGTGCTCATCCTTCATATGGAGGAAGTCATGCAGAGAACCATTTCGATAGAAATCATATGCCAGCAAGCACTGCCCATGCTCTGAGCAGTAGCCAGCTAACTCAGCAAGGTTAGGATGATTTAACCTTGAAATATTTGCCAGCAGCTCAGTGAACAAATCAGAAGGATGGCTTGAAAATGCAGAAAAATTGATTTTCTTTACAGCCAGTACCTGAAATTGGCAACCATAAAATGATGATAACTAAATAGTATGGATCATAATCTGAAAATGGTGAAAGAGATTTTATTTTTTTTGCATATGCTGATGCACATGCTCAAATGAAGGATGCCAAATATGAATGATGCTACATGGATGAAATAAAGAATATCTTATAATTAGGTAAGCACCTTCTGATCACTGAATTTGGCTCGGTACACACGACCAAACGATCCCTCACCAATAAGACTATCAGGGCTAAAGCTGCCTGTTGCCACCTGCAGGTCTGCCACTGTATATGCAGGTATTGTGATGGAAGACAAACTTACTTTCCTTGTAATAGACTTGCTACTTGTATCACTTCCATCAAAGGATTTGTGCAGGTCAATTTTCGTTGGAGGCTTCAAACTCATTGAAATAGTCTTCTGCAATTCTTCCTTGCCAATTGTTGATATGATCTTGATAGATTTAATAGGTTTCATCTCTGAAAGTGCAGTTTTGAGATAGAAATACAGCAAATGAGTTAACCATCCTCCCCATAGATGAATAAGACAGAAGAAAGAAACTGAGCAATTGCCCATAGAAAAGAAGAGCTTGCAATTCCTTCCTTTCGTTTTGAACCTTTGCAATCCCTTCATACAAACACAACAACAATAAGATGAAAACATAACTACTGTGAGACTTACGTTTAAGTCCAGAAGCAAGAGGGCTGAGAGGTTCATTCTGCTCAGGATCTTGTCGCCGTGATAACCTCCATGATTTCCTTTTGATAAAAAAGAATACAACCAGTGCACCGGCAACCAGCAAACATATTACAATTCCTGCCACTGCACCGCCTCCCAGTTTAGAGTGTTTGCCTTTGCCACCATCTTCAGCTGGGATATTTTTACGGTCAGTACTTGGAACAGGAGGTCTCCAAGAAGGTGGAGGTGTGTATGATGATGGTGGTGATGGTGGCGGTGGTGGAGCAGGACCATCATTAAACGAGTTTCCACTTGTCCTGTAATAGGAGGACTAAATTATCGAATCCATCCCATATGACAACAATTGCAAAATCACTGCGATAGTTGCAATACTTACTGGAGATTATTGATTCCCTTTAGTTTATCAGGTACCCAACCGGTGAATTGGTTGTTTTCAATATTTCTGCAAGGAATGTCAAATGTTGCATTAAGAAATTCAACTTATAAGAAGAGTAGGTGGTAACCATTTCTACTTACAAGTCAGTAAGAGGAAGATCGGCGAGGACATCTATTGTGCCACTAAATTTGTTGTTCTGAAGATAACTGACAAGAGAAGAAATGGATTTGTGAGGAACCATTGTAATCTTTTCTCGCTGATGAAATGAAGTTAAACAGAACATATGGAAAATGAATGCTCACAGTGCTTTCAAATTTGTCATTGAGTTGAAGCTTTGTGGAATATTACCGGAGAAGTTGTTGTATGAAAAATCCCTGGGAAATTGAAAATCTGTTCAGGTTCACCACTGGTTTTGTGTTACAATGGTAACAAACAAGCATATGCAGCCAGTCAGAGAGGGAGGGAAATCACTCACAGTGCTGTTAAGTTTGTGAGCTGACTAAACATATCATTGATGTTTGAGAGCTGATTATGATCAAGATTTCTACATCAAAATAGAGAGAAATATAATTTGGTCAAATCACATCAAAGTGCTGGAGCAAAACTGCATGTGCAAAACTCAGAAGGCAACCGTACAGATTCTTAAGTGCAACCATCTGAGAGATGGAGTAAGGTACAGTCCCAGTGAAGTTATTGCTGGCAAGATTTCTGCATGCCAATGTCATAAGATTAAAATGATTTTCCACATAAATCAGAAGGATGAGCTACATGAGGCGTGACTCACAAGATCTCCATATTTGGAGGAAGATTGTAAGGGATGTCACTGCCTCCAAGATTGTTGTTGCTCATATCACTGCAGAAATTTGAGTTAGACCAATAATCAGATGTCCAATGTAAACATCAGTACACTGAGACTTGAGAGCATGAAGGATCTCACTAACAGCTCAATTAGTGCAGTCAGTTGATTCATGTTGTATCCCAAGGTCCCGTTAAGCTGCATTCCAGGTAGCTTTCTGCCAAGGATTCGGGAGAAAGAAAAATCAGATAAGAAGGATAAGCTGCTGCGATGCAGAAACACAGTCCTTCTGAAGGTTTCAGCTTTGCTCACATTGTTGTCACTCTGGAACCCGAGCAGGTGACCCCAAGCCAATACTGTCCACAGGGATCCCCATTTTGGGACACCCAGTTCGTCAGCTGGGGTGGCGAATTCATGGTTGTGTAGAAGACATTGAGGGCGTTTACTGCACAGGCAAGAACAAGATTTGGGGACTAATCAGTACCATTGGAGGATTAATGTTTCAGGTACCATTATGCTTGGTTCATCCTTCACTGGTTTTCCATATCTTCTTATAATAAACGAAACTAAGATGTTCGCTTGCAGCAAACTGATGGAACAGCATCTCCTTAGTCAACTTAACTGAATAACTGATAGAACAAGAAAGAAAAATTCCAATAGAGTTCTGAACAAAACTGTATCTGAATCGAAATTTCAGAACTCGCACTTCTGCAACCGCAATGAACTGACCAGAACGAGGGGGGACAGAAAAGAACACACCTATCGCATCCATTTATGGCTGCGCAAACCAAACTAAACCACGAAGAAATCCATCTTTTCTCGATGTGCGGACGCGAGACATCCTTGGAGAGAAAACCCACTAAAAGAAGCTGAACAAACTCACCATCGTTTGAGTCGGTGTTGGCATTAGCCTCAAATGAAGCTGCAGCCAAGAACAGCACCACCACTCCAATGGCCGCCCCAGCCATGTCGACGGCGGGTTGCGGCTTCTGCAGGTCCTCTCCTCTTCCTCCTCCTAACCCTCCCCCTTCGTGCCTCCCTTCACCGCTGCACCATTTCTATGCAGGCAGCAGGCTCCAAGAAACAGACCAGCTTATATGGCAAAACAGATTAAAAAAAAAGGTCTCCTTTCTTGTTCCACTCTTTTTGTATGCTAGTGTTGCTTTTCTCTCTCTGGTGTCAGCAAGCTAAAATGAAGGAAGTGGGAAAAGGGTATTAATTAAGGGCACTTCAGAATCGCAGAGAAGTTAAAATATCTCAATGACTGCTTCTGTTGTTTCGTGTATTGAATTAAAGGCAAGATTTCGATGGGTGATGATAATCTGGAGGTTGTTAGAGCAGTTTAATTAGAGTCACAGTCTTCTAGATATTCATTTGTGGTCTCAATTTTTTTTAGAGAAAAGTGATTCCGTTTTTTATAAAAGTACAAAGAGGGAAAGAAAAGCAATACATTGAAAATTGATTTAATAAAGAGTATCAATATGGAAAACATGATAAGCATTAAAACTTTGCCTCTCACACAATGTTAATTATATATATTATATATGGAAACAAAACAACTCAACCTTTACGGGAAGAAAAAGCGAAAGCGAAAAAAGAATTTACTTAGTCAAACAAATCATGCTATTTTTGTAGGGAAAAACTCTGACTTATGTTAATAACTTCATTCAAAGCCAATAATCCCCTCATTTCGAGTTGGATACGGTGGATGTCAGTTCCTGTTGATGGGTGCACTTCAGGAAATAGAACATTAATACTGTACAGTATGTACTATTATTCCTTTTGGGACGTTTAATGTTGACCTTTCTTTAGCAAATTGATTGAAAATGTGTGTGCAATGACACGTACTAGAGGAAGCTAGTGGAAGATAATCGCCTGGCATTTTGTTTTCCAGTTGTCCGTGCATCGTGGCTCCCATGACGAAGCATTGCCGTCCATCGATCTGCAGGTCGCTTTTGCTGATTGGCAATGATGCAAATGCGCGCGGGTGGCGGTATGGCTCTCGATCTCCTCTTTTGACCACCAATCCACCTTCAGTATGGCTACAGTTGGAAAGGCCTCATCGATCTCGTTAATTATGGTCTCTCACGATTGCAGCTCTCTACTACTGCTCATTCGATATTGGAATAGTTCAAAACACGAGAATCTCTCTCCCAAATTCTATGGAATCTATAGATTCTTTTTCAGTGAAAATTGTAAAAATTATTTGGATTGGATCCATTGGATGCCTATAGGCCCGGGGCACCAGGAGAGACAGCCAAATCTGATCACACTCGAGCTAAAAAGGAGGGGAGGGAAGAGCGTGTTGGTTCTGCGCCCTTTGTTCAAAAGTGAGCCATTTTATTCTCACCATCATTGTCCCCCCTGCCATTGCATGATGATGAATCGATGGCCATACCTTAATTGTACTAGCACATTTTAGCTCTCATCCTCTCCTTATCATATTTACATATATACATAAGTGATTCGAAGAGAGTGTTTGTATTTGTAGGTAGGTAGACCCCGGTTTGTGCGTCGTAACAGGTGGCCAAACTCGCCCAATCCGACGATTCCATGACGCTACCTTTGCACCCCCAAAACCTTGTCATTTTCATGAGCTGTTTCCGACCAGACTTCCCAGGGAAGAGTTTTCCTTCCATCTTCGTGCATTCGTCCACCTGCGCCATTCCGGTTTCGACGTTTCAGCACGCAACATGTATGATTCGAGGGGGGTTGCCTCGTGCAAAGGACGAGGCGAGACCAACGCATCGAATGCCACTGTACAGATCGAAAGCAACTTGATTCCAAGAACAGAGAGCTGAAGAAGAAACATATATTTGTTCGCATCTGTCGCGATCCGGAACTGGGTAGGCATGCTTAGCTTTCGACGTTCGTCACCGAGATCGCCTTGTTTAATCGGGACGGATGGCAACGGTTGTTGACGGTCGCCTGCACGATTTCGTCGCGACTGTTTATTCGGTAATCACGGGGGCCTAACTTCTAAGTCTACTGAGCAAGAAAAGCTCAGGCCTCAGGGGGGACATGTTTGGGTGCTAACAACGTGGCGTCCTTGTGGTAGATGAACGGGCCAACGGCAAGGGCGGTGTGCGCGCTGGTGTCCCACATGTTGGCGCCCTTCAGACTTGAGAGATTCATCCTGAACCCAATTAGTGGACTTATTAGTAACTTGATACTCCTGCATTGGTTGAAGTTGTAGGTAGGTTGAGAACTCGAGCTGATGGGACCAGTAACGAAGTTAGACGACCAACTGCAACTTGCAGCCTGATTCTGGCAGCCCTCTGAACCTAACAGGAAGAACAGGTAATCTGGTTAGCCAACCACGTAAGAGTAGCTCCAAAGTCACGGTCAATGGGACCTGAACAGGTGGAGGCCCACGGCTCTGAAATCTGCATGCCATGTCAGCATTCCATGCATCCATGTCACAAGGCAAATGAGGTCAGATCACGGGGCAGTGCTCTGAATTCTGTCTGATAACTGATTGTGTGTGTTCAGCAGAGGTTTGATCAGGAATAACTTTTTCTTTTTTAAGAGTCAACGGGGACTAAGAAAGACTACATTTCTTCAAAATGAGATTGCAAGATTAGACAACCGTCATCAATCACGAGTACTGTAATGAGGATACATATTGAGATAAAAAGGAGAGCAGGAGGCCGAGCAATTCGTACTCCATGCACTGACTCTTCATCCCATGGACAGTCTAATTTACCTACTTTCACAGAACATGACTACCGAGGGCGTTGAGCAACATACCTTTCGGAGGGCAATGCTAATAAGCGAGCGCGCGCTACCACGGGTGGTAGCGATCAGTTTCAGACAGGCATACAGTGTTTGTTTCTCTTTTAGATACATGTGGGCTCACGTAATCATTACATTTTTTTGGTTTGGCAGCACCTGCATCTCCCGCGGGCATAATATTCACCACGTCGCTCGTTCTCTTTCAACAAGAGTTTGTTGATTTTTATTTTCGCGTGCTGGGAGGCCTCAGGCTTGCTAGCACTCTCGTCCAACAGCTCACGTCCCGTTTTTCCCTTTTGAGAAAAATTTATCTCTCACAAATTTTCACTTTTGAAAATATATGTATATAAATTTAATGTATATTTTTCTGAGATAATTATGTGCATAATTTTTTATAATGACAATTTACGCATATAAGTTTTTTTCCTAACAACAAGTTTTGTGCATAACTTTTTCCTTGACGACAAGTTATACAAATAACTTTTTTTTACTACGAGTTACGTGGATAACTTTTTTTACTAAAGATAATTTATGCACATAATTTTTTCTCTAAACGACGAGTTATGCGCATAACTCTTCTCAAACCAAGAGTTATTTGCATAACTCTTATCTAACCACGAGTTATGCACATAATTTTTCCCTACCGACAAGTTATGTGCATAACTTTGTACTAATGATGAGTTATGTGCATAACTTTTATCTAGTGACGAGTTATGCGCACAACATTTTTTCTGACAATAATTTATGTGCATAACTATTTTCTACAAGTTATATATATAATTTATATGACATAAGCAAAACTTATACATATATAACTTATTTATGAGTAATAATTTATATATATATTTCAAATAAAAAAGTTGTATATATAATTTATGCTGTACGTATTTGTACATAGCGCCACAAGAGGCTAGTAAATGAGAACCGGTGAGGATAATGATGGTGTAATAAAAAACTGGAGGATAATAGTTGTTGCTGGAAGTGAAACGGGCTCACTTACATGAGTAGGGAAAGAGAATGGAAAGCTCGTGGGGCCCTCACACGTGGTCGGTACGTAGAAGATGCCGTCGCTCCGCGTGGGGAAGGAGGGTGGCCGGTTCGGTCGCTCCGCGCGGACGATCGCTAAATTGATTTTTCGCCTTTCGGAGGCAAACTACAGTCAGCATTTACAACAATGAAAGTTCAGTCATCATCAGTGTATTGTTTGACTTGTGCGAGAAGTTCTGCATTAAGTAAAAAACTAGGCTCAGCTCGGCTTACCGTAAGTTCTTTGAAGGCTCAACTCAGAATCGCTGGGCTCGGTCGATATGGAAGGCTCGGGCATTGCACAAAGTCGAGTTTTTCGGTTGGCTTGTGATGCGGTATCGGATCATCACAGCTTGCAAGACCAGGCAAGTTAAGTCTACTCTGTGGCCAAGAGTTGGAAATCGCAGACCACTTGTTCATCTCGTGTAGTTACTCACTTACTCTAAGCAGGTGTGGCACATCATCATGACGGCTCTCCACATCAAGATGCCTCCTGCATGCTGTCGACCTGTTTGTTGATGATCGATCTTTGGTTTGTTACGAGAGAAAATCTTCTTGGTTGTTGGTGATCGATTTGTTACGAGAGAAAAGTAATCTTTGGTTGGTGGGTGATAAGCCCAGCAAACAAGGCGTGCAGTTGTAGAGATGTTGGACTAGTGGCTGTCATTGCGGAACAACAGCAGCTCCAGGGCATCTCGACTCATGTAGTCATGTTCGTGCTGATCGATTGTGTCGACATCGAGCCTTTCGAATTATTCGACAATGACTTATTTTCTCTCACACAATATTATTTAATCCACCCACACAATATTATTCAATCTACCTACAGAATACTATCCACCCACGGTGAAGTGTTAGTGACATGGTTTACCATGCTGGGCTGGCCTTCATCCTCAATGACCAGTTCTGCGGCGGGTGGTCATGCGTAGGAGCGTTGGTTCTTACACTAAGGGAAGTTTTATTAAATTCAAGGTTTTTTACATTGAGCTAATACAATTTTTTTAAATTATTTTCCCGACTTCTGCATTACTAGGATACACACGGCCGAGAGAGGAAAAAAATAATTCGCAAGCTAACTATCGTCAATTAGTAGGCTAGACCGTCATCCATGTGTAAAAAACTCCTTAGCCACCAAAGCCAAGTGTCGCAATACCACTGCATGAAAGTCTTGTAAGGCTGGTTTCTGTACTGTAATCTACGAATGAAGCCAATAAATAACTCAGTAGATAACCTGCAAAGGCGAAGCGTTAGGTTTTCTTTCAAAGACAACATCATTCCTTCAAAGTCATAATGACCAATAAGTAGCAGTCGCTCCTAGAAGGACTCGTGGTTTCATTTCTTTGCTTATACCTCATAACCAATTTCCAAACATATGTGAAATGATATGAGGCTGCGGAAGACCTGAAGCGGCATGTGTTATGGACCAAATTGTCGGTGCGGAATGTGGTCCCGACACTAACCAAAGTAGTAAGCGCCGTGGTCTATCCCTCAATGGTCGATGCTAAGTAAAAAATGACACATAATTTTTATCCCGGTTCCGCCGAGGGGGCCGTACGTCCGGCGGTGGCGTGCTCAAGGCACTATATTACTTAGCACCGGGGGTGCTCGTAGTGGGGGCGCTACAAGCAACGCGGGAGAGGAAGCCCGGCTTCCAAGTCCCCGGCGTAGTGGCCGAAGATGTTGTGGGAGAATTGGAGAGCAAGTGCGTGGCGCGGCTCGTCTCCGCTTGTGTTGTGTCCGTGTTCCCTTCCTCGTCTCCCCCGCGGCGGGGGGGGTTCGTCCCCCCTTTTATAGATCAAGGAGGGAGCGAATCACATGAGCGCCGCGCTATCTAGCTACGTGAAGGGGCGTGGCGTGCCATGCTGTAGAGTGGGCGGCCGTCCAGACGATCCTTGCAGCGATCCGGCCATCATGGCCTATCTTGTACCCGAACGATGGCGGTTCGAGGGTAGAAGGGCGGCGATGGCGGTGATGTCTTCGATGGGCTCGAGGGAGCTGCTGACGTTGGCCTGTACGGAGTACAGGGGTAGGTAAAACGGCGTCCCGTTCCAATACGTCTCACCGTACTAAAGTTGTGGCTACAGCGCTGCGCGTGCGCCTGCGCGCACGGGGACGGCTGCCATGCCGTATCGGTAGCAGGTATGGCGTTCCTCCCGCCTAGCGCCTCCACCTAACCCTGTAGGGTCACAAGAAAGCAAATCGAGGGTGAAGCCGGCCCCCCTTCGAGGGCTCGGCGCGTTAGCCGTACTGGAGCAGGCGCACGTCGTCACGGGACTGACACCGGCCGCGCTGCACTTTCCCTCCCCACAGTGATGGGGATGGGCTTCCTCATGGGGAGTTGGTGCGGCGGCACGGGGTGCGAGCCCCCGGCGCATGATGGCACCGTCCCGCCGGTGTCAAGGCGTTAAATGCCCGTGTACGGGGGCAGGCGCACGCGGCGGGGGCGCCCTCGAGCGAGGCGGACACCGGTCGAGGGCGGGTCGGACCCTCGAGCGAGGCGGAGCCTGCTCGAGGGGGAGCGGGCCCTCGAGCGGGGCAGAGCCCGCTCGAGGGAAGCGCACCCCTTCGAACAGGACGAAGCCTGCTCGAGGGAGGTGCGCACCCTCGAGCGAGGCGAAGCCTGCTCGAGGGGATCTTCGAGAGGGTCGCCTTGGTGGGCCGTCGAGGTCCTTGCAGCGTGGGCCGCATCCTGCATGGTTAGACAAAGTGTGTTTGGCTTTGTTGCAGGTTTTAAGTGGGGATTTCCCGGTTGTTAAAGGGGACCCCTAGGGCTGTCCCCGACAGTAGCCCCCGAGCATCTGTGGGTTTGCCATTGAGGCTCCCGCAGATGCTGGAACCTACTGATAGGACGTTCTTCCCTCCTTGTCTTGCGAACGCTTTCCGTGGGGCCGCGTCAGCGGACCCGCGGGTCTAGCCCCCGAAGCCCTGCATGAGCATGGATGCTTCTGCAGGGGTTAACCGTGAGAATTGGTAAGAGGGCGTGGCACATGTTCCAACCGGCATCGGCAGTATCTCAGCCGGCTTCAGTGGCGCACGTGCTGCTGGCACTGTCTCCGGCGGGTGCAATTCAAGGAGGTGTAGCCGTGCGTCAAGCCCCCGAGCCTGGGCCCGTTCGAGGCGATCGGGTAGAGCTTTACGACTTGTTTTTCAACGCGCCCTCACCGTCCCTCCGCGGGACGGAGGGTGAGGTCTCCGCAACCCCCATCGAGCGGGTCGCGAATTGCGGGTTCCTCGTTGAGCTGCTAGCGGGTGGTTCGAGTGGACGCCCATGCCCCGTTCGATAAGGGTAGGCTGCGTGGTCCAGAGACACGTCCATTGAAGTGCTTGCATGGGTTTGCTAGGTGGGGCTCGGTCCCGTTCGATAGGGACCGAGGGCGCGGAAGCTCTCCCTCGGTGGGATCCCTCGGCTAGCTGCCCTCGCTGGCTCTCGAACACGACATGTGGGGCACCCTTGAGCCAATGGGCTCGTGGAACGGCTCGAATGCGCGTGCCTTCGTCGTCCCTGACTCTGCGATCTGGGGCGCCTGTTCGAACCCGTCGAGGGTCGGGCTTCGAACCTCCGATCGCAGGGGCCATGCGGGGCGGCGCCCGGGCAGCCCCGTCTTTGGGTTCGCGGCCGTCGAGGGGTCTGGGCGTGCCAGCCCTCGAGGCGTTGGTCAGCAGCACAGCGTGGCATGGGTGCTCGTGGTACCTGCCTTGTTCCAGGCGGGCCTCGGGGCGACCTTCTCACGCTTGTGCCCCTTCAGAAGGTAGATATTGTCTCGAGCCAGGGGCTCGTGCCGCTCGAGGGTCCTACGTGGCATGGGTGCTCGCGATGCCCGCTTTGTTTCAGGCGGGCCTCGGGGCGACCCTCTCACGCTTGTACCCATTCGAGGGTAGATATTGTCTCGAGCCAGGGGCTCGTGCCGCTCGAGGGTGCTACGTGGCATGGGTGCTCGCGATGCCCGCTTTGTTTCAGGCGGGCCTCGGGGCGACCTTCTCACGCTTGTACCCATTCGAGGGTTGAATTTATCTCGAGCCAGGAGTCCGTGCCGCTCGAGGGTTCTCCTTGTTTTACAAGGGACCGGGCCATTAAATGCTCCACAGTAGAGGCTGCGGTTGTGCATCGCGGGCGCGCCTTTTTAGGCGTTGCGGCCGCGCGTGCGCGCGTAGTGGGCGTCGTGGGCAGGCGGACGTGACTGCCTGCCACGGCCCCGGCTAGTCTTCACCGTGATGATGGCCCGTTGCGGTGATGTGGCCGCCGCGGTCGTGGTGGGGTTCGCTCGCCGGCCGAGAAGAGAAGATTCCTGCAGTTAATGCGCGCGGGACATCCGCCCCGGAGAGCTCGCCCGCGGCTTATAAATCTGAGGAGAAGGGGAAACGGCGGTTTTTTACCTTAGCGCTCCGCCATTTTAGCCCCCCGTGCTTTCTTCCCTGCTTTGCCTTTGCCACCGTGCGGCTTCGCCATTAGAGCTCGTTCTCCTCTTCCTGTCCTTCGTTCTTCGCATCCTTTGCCCTTCCTCATGGCGCCGCCTCAGCCCCTCACGATCCTTGAGCCGTACGCCTGGGAGCGGTCGACGGTGACCCGGCTGGCCCTTGGCGAGCTGGTCACCGCCGGCCGCGCGGCGGCTAACGAGGATGGCCGCCCGGCGGAATGGATAGTGCCACCGGCGGGGGCCGCGTGCCCAACCCACCGAAGGCTATGTGGTGAGCTTCGTCCGCTTCCACGAGCGAGGCTTCAACGCGCCGGCGAGCCGCTTCATGCGAGCGCTGTGCCACTACTACGGCGTGGAGTTGCACAACTTCGCGCCCAACGCGATCTCGCAGGCGGCCACGTTCGTGGGCGTCTGCGAGGGGTACTGGGGATCCCGCTCAACCGGGAGCTGCGGGTGCACCTCTTCCGCGCGGAGCTCTTCCACGCAGCCCACGACGGAGCCGAGGACCCGCCGCGTGGTGCGCGTCGGCGGGATGTCACTCGCCTTGCGGCGCGCTTCAAGGACGACTACATCCCCCGCACCATGACGACGAACAACGCCGGGCCGGGAGCGGGGATGGTTCTACCCGCGCAACGCCGAGCCCGGCCTCCCCCCCTACACCGGTCGGGTGTTCAAGGAGAAGCCCGGCTCCCGGGGCTACGGGGTGTCCACGCCCCGGCATCGGAGGCGGCGGGGAGTCGGTTCGGCCTCCCCGAGGAGCCCGACGGCGCGAGGGCCGACCGCGGCGAGCGTCCTCGCCTTCCTCCATCACCGACGGGTCGTGCCTCCGATGGAGAGGCCACTCGCATCTTTCGGTGAGGACCAGGAGCGTCCCGGTGGTCGATGGATGACCGCTCCTCAGTGATGAGTGATTGACAACGGGTGTTGGACCGACTCTTGGCTTAGTCCGCGGTGTGAGGCCGCCGCCTAGTTCGTGTTGTTGCAGGTGAAGAACGGGCGCGAAAGGTCTTCAGCCTTGAGGGGCCTCCGGGAGATGGAGAGACAAGTAGGCTCGGTTCGAGGGACCGGTGGACGACGGGGCGGGTGCGGGCCACATGGTGGCGACACGAGCGAGACGAAGTCATGGACAATCGAGCCGGTGCACGGTGGCGGTCAAGTCAAGTGGTTTGGCGGGAGGCCGGACCGAGCACGCGGGGTTTGGTGGTTTGCCCACAAAACCATCGGCGGACGGTTTCTTGGTTTGGGCCTCAAAACCAAGTCCGAGGGCCCAACACGACGGAGACGGGATCCGGCGTGTCGGGAAGCTTCGAGGCGGAGGACACGCGGCGGGATCGCATGGCTTGCGTCGGGAGGACGCGGGGTGCGGCAAAGGCGTGGCCGTCCGATGGAAAGACCCACAAACATTACATAAATGCCCCTACGTGGGTTGTATCGCCAGTAGTTAAGTTAGGGGTAGTCGAGTCATTTACCACTCCGGCGGGACCTGATATATAAGCCATGAGTGTGTGTGGATGGCTCTCTCTCTCCGCGACTTAGGGTTTCATTTCCTCCCTCCTCTTTCTCATTTTCGTAGCTATTTTTCCTTCCATTTTCTCTAGGCTAGCATGAGAGCTTCATGAGAGATTTGTTGAGAGGGATGGATGCTAGGGCGGCATGCTAGACCTTGTGAATCTTTCCTGGTTTCTATAGAAGATTCGGGGTTGTTTTTCGTGGCTTTTCGTGCTTGTTTTCGTGTCTTTGTTCCCGGTGTAATTCCATGGATTTGAGTGGGTTTCTCCCCGGATTTCTTTGAGGGAAACATGGATAGATGTCTTGTGCATCTTTGTGCTTGATCTTGTGCCCTCAAACGCCGGAAACCACTTCGATTCGTGAGTTTTCGTTCGGTGCTCTAGCTTTTGGTGGTGCTCAAAGGATTCGCGATTCCCGGTGATTTAGGGAGTTAGGAGGCAAGATTTTTGGGCTATAGCATCCTTGTGTGACGCTTTTCAAGTCCCCAAACCCTTGTCTCCACAACTTCAACCGTTTGGGAAATCCGATGATGATTTGGGGGAGTTGACTTTCGGGGTCGGGGTCTCGTTCGTCCGCGCGCGCGCGGCGGTCCGCGGGTGGGTCGCGGACGGTCCGTGAGGAGCCCGTTCGTCGCGTGTTCGTCGTGTTCTTGCGTGCCTTTGTTTTCGATCCGGTTTGGCTTTTGGTTTTTGTTGCGGCCGGTTTGCGGACGGTCCCGGCTTGAGTAGCGGACGGTCCGCGGGTGGCGCGGACGGTCCGCCCGGCCTCGGCGGACGGTTCGTTTTTCTCGGGTCGCTTCGGTGTTCCGTGTGTGTTTAACGGACGGTCCGCGGAGAGGGCCGGACGGTCCGCGACGTCGGCGCGGACGGTCCGCGGTAGCGGTCGGACGATCCGCGCGGTTCATCGCGGACGGTCCGCACTGCCAGGCCGGACAGTCCGCCAGGAGCTGTGTGCAGTGCTTCTTGTTTCGATTCCTTCCTTCTTCTCTAGTGCTTCCGCGTGTGCTTCTAGGAATCGTTCCTAAGGCTAGAGGTTGATCCATAACCTCGTGGTCTTGGCGATTGGTGTGTGATTCGATCCATCGCTCGTGTGTGACCGGGGGTTTGACTAGGGTATAGGCCGGGTTCTTTGGGAAGAATTTTTTACCGGCTCCTATTCACTCCCCCCTCTCTAGTCGCCATCTGATCCTTCAATTGGTATCAGAGCTTGGTGCCGGATTCTTTGCGACTTTGACAAGTCTCGAATCCTAAGATGGCGTACGTTGAGCGGGGCGGTCCGCCGCACTTCGATGGCAGGGGGTTACCACAAGTGGGCGGCTCGTATGATGATCTTTCTTCGTGGGAAGTGTCGGTGTTTTGGACCGGCAACCTACTACGGGGAGTACCCGAAGTAGATGAATGTGACTCGCCGAGATCGGTAACTCGAAGGAAGAGACACGTGGCACACAATTTAGACAGTTCGGGCCGCGAGGTGCGTAATACCCTACGTCCCGTATGCCGCGTAGCTCGGATTGATAGGGCACGGTTACGGGATGATGCAACGGTGCGCCGTGAGTTGAGATTGGATGAGGTGATCCCGAGATCGGTCCCTCGCCCTCGCCTTATATAGTCGGGAGGCGGGGTTACAAGTCGGAGTAGGGAGGGAGTACTAGTCGAGTACATCTAGGAGACCTCTATACGAAAGGCGGAACGTGTACGAGTCCTAACCGAGTACTACTCCCGTGTTGTCCTTGTGCTCCACGCCTTCGGGTGCCGTGTAGCGCAAGCCGGTAGTCCCGGGGGCCCACCGAGTAGTCGGTCCCGGTACCCACCGAGGTAGTGGGCCCGGGGAGGTCCATACGACAAGCCCCCGAGTACTTTGTAGTCGAGAAGGATGGCTTCCGGTAGTCTTGACGGCCTTAACGAGTAGTCCTCAAGCGTCCCCGAGTGCTACAAGCCAAAAGTCCTCAAGAGTAGTCGAAGCATCCCGAGGCCGGAATGTACTCCGGTCGATGTTTGAGCAATCTTGAAGTCTTCCCGAGTAGTCCCAAGCGTCCTTGAAATCGCCTTCGAAGGCCTTCAAAAAATGCCTCGCCTTGTCTTGAAGCCGAAGCCGTCATGGAGACGCGATTTGCAGAACCGCAATCCACGTGGAGTAGCCCCCGAGCCTCGAGCCGCGGGCTCTGGCTGAGGATCCATCCGAGGTCTTGACAAGAAAATCCCGAAAAATCCGGAGAAAAAACCGAAGGACACGTGGCACGGAGCCCCCGAGCCTTGAGTCGAGTACTTCCTCTCGAATTGAAGGGTCTTCTTGGAGAATGTGTCCTGAGATGCTCTTGAGACTAGCCGCGTCCCGGTAGTCGAGTAGAAGTAGCCGAGCCCCCGAGGTGAGGCGCGTCGACTAGTAGAATACGAAGAGTCATGCGCCGGCGCCGAGTCGGCCGCGTGTGGACTTATCCCGCCGCCCGTTGCGGGGGGCGATTTGGCTTATAAGTACAAGCCGAAACCCTTAGGGTTTTCACCCAAGTGAGCCGCAGTCATTTGCCACTTGAATCTTGAAGTAGATCCACTCCAGCGAGCGCCGCCGCCGTAGTAGATCCGAACGCATCGCCACCCGAAAGCTTTAGGTTAGCCCCCGAGCGAATGCGAGTGAAGACTCCTTGTACTTGGAGAATGAAACCGTCACCGTCGAAGACGTCGAAGGCCGGCGGGAAGAAGAGGAGCCGTGCGGAAGCCGCCGCGACCGGCACCGGAGTGGCGCCCACATCTCCACCGCGCGCTGACCCAAGCCGCGAGTGGAAAAAGTCGAAGGTCAAGACGGAGGACCTGCTAACCCTGTTGAACAGCGGGTTCATCAGGGAGAAGGAGATCGACATGTGGAGATCCGCCGCGGAGATCCTTATCCAATGGAGAAGGCCGAAGACGAGATCCCGATGTTCTCGCGCTTCGTGGAGCGCGGTCTTGCGCTACCAACAAGCGACTTCTTCAAGGGGCTGCTCAGGTACTATGGCATCGAGTACCTCAACCTGAACCCCAATGGTATCTTCCGTACTTCTGTCTTCGTCCACTTCTGTGAAGCCTTCCTGGGAATCAAGCCGCACTGGGTTCTCTTCCGGAAGTTTTTCCGCGTGAAGCCGCAGCCCCCGCCTCCAACCCCGCAGTAGTCGGAGGGGCGGGATCCGGCCGAGGGAGGATGCCGCGGAGCGAGCACCGGCGTACAAACTCGTGGACTCCAACACCGACCGGAAGACGAGGTGGTTCTACATCACGAACCACCATCCCGAGCCGCCGAAGCCGAGCGGACGGCGGCCCGAGCACCGGAGTGGTGGAACACGGAGCCCACCATGCAGAGGGGAATCCGGCTCCGGAGTTGCTAGCGCGCATCAAGACTGCGCGGATGCGGGACCGAGGGCCGAACACGTGGCCTTCGGCTTCATGAAGCGCGGATCCGGCCCGCCGATGGCACGGGATACGATGGGCTTCGAGTACACCGGCGACAACGATACGTCGCGGATGCGGGGGGCGAGCCGGACGACAACGACATCGTTGAGAGGTTGTCGAGGATCTTCAAGGACATGCCGGGAGTACACGGCGTGCCCCGTCGAGGAGTACTCCGCCGCGCGCCCGCCCAACGAGGTGAGTAGCCGTACCCCCCCTCGCCGAGTAGTAGGCACTTGTAGCGAGTTGCCGACGCCTTGTGTCTTTGCGCGGATGACGTGAAGCGGTTTGTCTCCGAGCCGCGGCCACCACCGGCGGGATCGAGATCCCGGCGGTGGGGAAAGTGAAGGAGCGCCGCGAAGTCGGGGAAGGCGACGAAACCGTCATCGTGGAGGATACCTCCGATGACGAAGAAGACGAGGAGACGTTGCGGGACCGCTTCCGGCTTGCGGTCGAGGTTTAGCCGTCCGGCTTGCCTCACGTGCCACTCATCCAAGACCCTCCGGCTAGCACCGGAGGCTAGCCTTGCCGCGCCGCCGAGGAAGCCGCGCAACCCCACCAAGAAGCGGGTGGCGAAGAAGATGAAGGTCTCGGAGACCACGCCTCGGAGGTAAGTCATCTTGAGCGAGTAGTCGAGTACCCAAGTGATCGAGTACGGTGGCCGACGAGTAGTCGTCCTTGTGTGCAGGAGGTGCCGCCAACAGAGCCCGTGGAGGAGGGCGACGAGGGCATGTGGCCCACAGTGGGGGAACCGGCGGGGAAGCCGAAGTCCGGCCCCCCACTGTCGAAGATCTTCTCGGCGCGGTCGGAGCGCCCGCCCCCTCGCTCCGGTGGAGAGCGAGTACTGCGGCCGCCGCCGTTGAAGAGGGGGGAAGCCGCGGGGACGCGAGGAGACCCCCGCGCCGGCCGCCGCCACCGTGGAGAAGGCGGTAGTCGAAGAAGCGGAGGAAGAGACGCCCGCCGAGGGTGGACCGGTTGATATCGCCGACATCCTCGGTGCTCGGCCCGTGACTATCGTCCGCAGGTCAAACTTGTAAGTACCACGCCTCGTGAGTAGTACTCGTTGTAGTAGTCGATTTTGTCCGACGACCCTCTCGTGGATACTTCGCGAAAATCCACGGACTTGAGCCGGGACGGGGAGGAGCCCGCGACGGTGGAGGCGAAAAGGCCGCGCCGTCCGTCGAGGAGCCCACCACCGAAGCCCAAGTCGCGACCGAGCCCCCGGCTGCCGAAGCACCGCCGCCGCAGGCGGTCGTGGTTGAAGGTAAGTACTCTTCTTGAAACTCTAGAGCTCCGAAGGAGTAGTCGTAGGCACCGATGCGCGTGTTCCTTGTTGACAAGGCCGAAGGAGGTGACATCCCCGCAGGGGTACCCATGCGGAGGGCGACACTGCAGGCCCCGGGAGGCCGCAGCAGGAGCCCCCGAGCCCGAGAGGGAAACCGTCGAGAAGTCCGCCGAAGGGGAGGCGGGCGCCACGTCGCCGGGGGGTTGCCCTGGAGGTGGCTGTCCGATCCCCCGAGATCCAAGACGCGGAGCCTATCCGCTCGGCGCCGATGACAGAGGCTACATCGAGTAGCCGCGGTGGGATTGAGCTGCTTGCCGACGATCTTGTTGAGCCGGCGGTGTTGGCGCGGCACTTGGAGGCGATGCGGTGAGCCGAGCAAAGGATGAAGGTATGTAGTTGTAGCTTCCCGAGTAGTCAATCCTTTGCGTTGAGTACTCTGCTTGACTCGATCTTGTCTTGTGCAGGACGTCGCGGAGCGATCCCGCGAGAAGTCGAACATGCTGCAAGGCTACGGCGACACCGTGCTCCGAGCCGAAGCCCTGGAGGAGCAGCTCGTGAAGTCGCGGAAGCACGCGGCCGCGATGCAGTCGAAGCTTGACGCCGCCTTTGCCAAGTACCACAACGACGTGATGGACTTACAGGCGAAGGGCGACGAGCTGGTGCGGAAGAACAAAGGCCTCCGCAACAAGAATAAGGGTATGTCTCTTGGCTTGTCGGGTACTTGTTGGAAGTCACCGAGCCCCGACCCGCCGTTGTGTTCCGTGTTGCGTAACTCGAAAGCCGGTGGAGCAAACGAAGGCTTCGGAGGTCGGCATGAAGAATCTCTTCTACGGGAGCAAGAAGCCCGCCGGTACTTGAACTCGACTACAAGGAGCTGGCCTTCGAGTGCGAGAAGCACATGGAGCCGCGGATTGCATCGATAGAGACCTCGTCAACGCTACAAATCTTTGCGAAGTTGAACGAGGATTGCGAGGCGCTCCGGCCCAGCTCGAAAGACCTTGAGGAGGCCGCCCCTTCCGATCGCCGGTGCCGCCGGTGCCCCACCCGGGAGGCCCCAAGATCGCTCCACTGGCGGATCGACTTCGTGAGGCGCCAAGCCGGCTGGCCGCCTACGTCAAGCACATGGCCAGGTCGATCCCGAAGCAGGTGCTGGCCTTCATGAAGTCGTACTTCCCGAAGGCTCCAGTGGAGGTGGTCGCCGGCGGGGTAGCCGCCAACTGCTCGGATGAGCAGTACGCAGAGCTGTTGGAGCAGATGGCTCCCATCGCGGAGCAGGTAGCCGAAAAGTTGAACCTCCAGTAGCTCTGCATAGGTAGCTTAGTAGCCATAATTGTACAGGAAACAGTTGTAATGAACTTTTCATCTATCAATGAAATGAAGTTGTTCCAGCAATGAGTACTCGTAACCGCGATCTCAGAGTGCGGAGCGCCCATCGTGGAGTAGGTGCGAGTAGTAGTACCGGCTTAGTAATCCCGTAGCGGGGAGTAAACGAGAAAGAAGTTGATAAACAATCAAGCTTTATTACGAAGAAGTACACACCGGGTGGCCGGGGCCGTAGTTACAAGTAGTCGCCGGGACCGGAGGCCGCTTACGACTAAGTGGCGGCCGGAGCGGGTAGCCTTTTGCGGCCGAGTGATCCGTAGGTAGCCGTGTAGGCCGGATCTTGGAGTGTGGTCTCTTGGTAGACCGCCGCTAGAATCCTTGATGCTCGTTGCGGCCCGGGGTCCGTAGGTAGCCGCACGGGGCCGGACACGGAGGAGAGTAGTCCGAGACTTGAAGCCGGGACCCCGGAGGGTCGCTTGCGGCAAGGGGTGTTGATGTAGTCGCGTGGACTTGAACCCGGAGTAGTCGTGTAGACTAGGCGTAGAATCGACGAGTTGGTCGACGTTCCATGAGTTGTTGACTTCTTCGCCTTCAAGTGTTTGGAGGCGGTAGGAGCCTGGCCCGGTCACCTTAGCCACGGTGAAGGGGCCTTCCCAGGGGGAGCTGAGCTTGTGGAGTCCTTCCGTGTTCTGGATGCGGCGGAGGACAAGATCTCCAACGTTGAAGGAGCGTTCCTTGACGTTGCGATCGTGGTAGCGTCGGATACCCTCCAGGTACCTTGCTGATTGGACGAGGGCGGCACAGCGAGCTTCTTCGAGGCTGTCGATATCAACTCGTCTGCTGTCTTCTGAGACGCCTTCGTCGTAGTGCTCCACTGCTGGCGAGTTCCATATGACATCGGCGGGGAGGATGGCTTCGGAGCCGTAGACCGGGAAGTAGGGGGGATTGCCCCCGTTGGCTTGGACGGTTGAGTCCGCGGCCCCCGCAGTGCGTTGGGTAGTTCCTTGATCCACTTGCCCCCTTTTGAGTTAGCGGCGTCGTGTAGCCGCTTCTTGAGGGCGCGAGCACCATCCCATTGGCGCGCTCGACTTGTCCGTTGGCCGTGGATGGGCGGCCGAGACGTATCCGACGTCGATTCCGCCGTTCTCGCGGTACTCCCCGAACCGGTGGTTGTTGAAGTTGGACCCCGTGTCCGTGATGATGCGGTGGGGTAGCCCATAGCGGTGTACGAGTTCATCCGGAAGTCGAGTACTCGTCGGCCTTGGGGCATGTGACCGGCTTGACCTCGATCCACTTGGTGAACTTGTCGATAGCCACCGGTACCTGTTGAATCCTCCCCGGCGCGGTTGGCGGTGGCCCAATCATGTCGAGCCCCCGGCGGGCAAAGGGCCGGGTTGGCGGTATGGTGACTAGCTTGTAGGCCGGGACGTGTTGTCGCTTGGCGAAGAACCGACATCCTTGGCACCTTCGACGAGTTCTTCGGCATCGCCCGGGGCCGTGGGCCGGTCGAAAGCTCGCCGGAAGGCCTTGCCGACCGGCGTGCGTGAGGACGCGTGGTTGCCGCGAGACGCCCTTGTGGATCTCCTCCAAGATGTCCTTGCCTTCTTCGCGAGGGACGCACTTCATGAGTACTCGGAAGATGCGCCTCGCTTGTAAAGCTTGTCGCCGACGAGGACGTAAGACTTGGCGCGGCGGATGAGTTGTTCGGCTGCGTTTTTGTCGGAGGGGACCTTCTGCTCGCCGAGGTAGTCGATGAAGGTTTGTCTCCGGTCCACGTCGATCATCATGACCTCTCGTCCGGTGGGTGGTTAGCTAGGACAAGTGGTCGGTAGCGCCGGCTCCGGGATGGATGGCGCGTGAAGCTCATGGACGAAGACGCCCACGGGTACTTGGGCGCGGGTAGATCCGAGCTTCGAGAGGACGTCCGCCGCAACGTTGTTGTCGCGGACGATGTGATGGAACTCGAGGCCATAGAATTTGTTCTCGAGCTTGCGTACTTCTAGGCGATAGGCGTCCATGTTCTCCTTGTTGCGGTCCCGGGACTTGTTGACTTGGTTGATGACCACTTTGCGGAGTCGCCGTAGACTAGTAGCCGCTTGATGCCAAGTGAAGCCGCGAGGCGGAGCCCGTGTAGGAGAGCTTCGTACTCGGCTTCGTTATTTGAGACCTTCCGAGAAGATCCGCGGGACGTACTTGAGTTGTTCGCCCGTTGGAGAGATCGAAGTACCCCTCGCGCCTGCGCCCTCGAGGTTGAGTGAGCCGTCAAAGTACATCACCCAATGCTGCGGTCGCACGGTGGGAGTAGGTAGGCGGTTCTCTCGCCACTCCGCCATGAAGTCGACTAGCGCCCGCGACTTGATGGCGGTGCGTGGCTTGAAGTCGATGGTGAGGGCGCCGAGCTCGGCACGGCCCACTTGGAGATTCTTCGGTGGCGTACGGGTTCCTCAAGATGTCACCGAGCGGGTAGTCGGTGACGACGGAAACCGAGTACTCCCGGAAGTAGTGTCGTAGCTTCCGCGAGGTGATGAGTAGAGCGTACGAGCTTCCGCACGGCCGATAGCGAGCCTTGGACTCGATAGAACCTCGGCCGACGAAGTAGACCGGCGCCCCGGGACCGGGTAGGCGTGGCCGTCTTCCCCGCCGCTCGACGACGATGGCGATGCGACCACGTGAGTAGTCGCGGCTAGGTAGAGCAACAGAATCGCTCGCCCTTGTGAGGAGCCGTGAGGATTGGCGGCTTCGACAGAAGTCCTTGAGCCGGGCAAGGGCTTGGTCCGCCTCTGCGCGGTCCACACGAACTTCTCGTGGTGCTTGAGTAGTTTGAAGAAGGGGAGACCCCGTTCTCCTAGCCTCGAGATGAATCCGTTCAACGCCGCCATGCACCCCGTCGGCTTACGGACGTCTTTGATGCTCGTGGGAGCTTTCATGCGCGGTGATGGCGGAGATCTTCTCGGGGTTGGCTTCAATGCCGCGCCGGGCCGATGATGAAGCCGAGTAGTTTACCCGAAGGTACGCCGAAGACGCACTTGTTCGGGTTGAGCTTCCGGCGGTACTCGCGTAGTGATGCGAAGGTCCGTTCAAGGTCGTCGATGAGGGTACCGGAGTCCCCGGTTTTGACAACCACGTCATCCACGTAGGCCTCGACGTTCTTGTTGAGTTGCCGCTTGAAGCGTGCCCGGATGGCACGTTGATATGTGGCGCCGGCGTTCTTCAACCCGAATGACATGGTCGTATAGCGAGACGCGCCAAACGGGGTGATGAACGCGGTCTTCTCCTGGTCCTCTTCCTTGATTGCGATCCGGTGGTACCGGAGTAGCGGTCGAGGAAGCGAGAGCGAGTCGCGGCCCGCCGTGGAGTCGATGACTTGATCAATCCGCGGCAACCCGAAGGGGTCCTTGGGGCGATGCTTGTTGAGGTCGGTGTAGTCGACGCACATCCTCCACTCGTTCGAGTTCTTCTTGCGGACGAGGACGGGGTTGGCGAGCCACTCGGGATGGAAGACTTCTCGATGAAGCCAGTGCGAGTAGCTTGGCTAGGTCCTTCTTGATGGCGTCCCGTCCGTCGTCGGCAAAGCGTCGAGGGTGTTGTCGCTTGGGGGTGGCCTTTGGATCGACGTTAAGGCGGTGCTCGATCGGCTCCCCGGGCACTCCCGGCATGTCCGTCGGCTTCCACGCGAAGATGTCGCGGTTAGCCCGAAGGAAGGCGATGAGCGCGTCTTCCTATTTGGGGTCGAGGCCGGCCCCGATGGTGGTGGTCTTGGTGGGGTCGCCTGTTCCGAGGTCGACCGACTTGACGAGTACCTCCTCAGGTGGCTGAGGCTTGTTGGTGCTGTCAGACTTCTCTGGGATGTCGAGTTCGCTCGTGGCAAGCTTCTTCGATGCGGCGTAGACCTCCATCATTGGGGTGGGTACTTGGTTTGTTGAGGCGATCGCCACGGCCTCTGTATCGCAGTCGTGAGAGATCTTCAAGTCCCCCTGGAGGGAGAGTACGCCGGCTGGACTTGGCATCTTAAGTACCAAGTAGGTGTAGTGGGGCACCGCCATGAACTTGGCGATGGCCGGTCTGCCGAGGATGGCATGGTAGGAAGTCTCGAAATCCGCAACCTCGAACTTGATGTACTCGGTGCGGTAGTTATCCCGAGACGCCCCGAAGGTAACCCGCGTACCACCGAGCCTAGTGGGACGACCACGTTGCATGGGACGATGCCGTAGAACGGCATGCTGCTCTTGTCGAGCATGGGGGTGACGTCGAGGTTCATCTTCTTCAAGGTCTTGGTGAAAAGGACGTTGAGCCCGCTTCCACCGTCGATGAGCACCTTGTTGAGCTTGGAACCCGCCACTGTTGGTTTCAGGACGAGAGGGAAACGTCCTGGCTCGGAGAAGCTGGTCCATTGGTCCGCGCGGGAGAAGGTGATGGGTGTCTCTGACCACCTGAGAGGGGTCATAACCGCTGGTTCAATGGACATTACTTCACGGCGAGTAGCTTTCTGCTCCCGCCTGCTGGGTAGTCCGCCGAAGAGGACGTTGACGGTCTTCTCGGGTTCTTGGAAGTCGTTGTCGTCGCCGTCCTTCTTCTTGTTCTTTTGGTCGTGAGGGTGCGGTGGCTCCGGCGTATCCTTGAGTGCATGCCTGAGCTGGTAGCACTGCTCGGTAGTGTGGTTGCCGTTCGGGTGCCACGGGCACTTCTCCTTCAGCAGGTCTTTGAACCCGCCGGAATTCTTCTTCGAGTTCCCTTTCGGAGGGCGGCGGATAGCCGCGACGGTATTGTCGGCTTGCGCTTGCGGTTGGAACCCGAGAAGTTGTTGTTGTTGTTGTTGTTGCGGCCGCCTTGGTTTGGATTCTTTGCGCCGCCGCCGCCCCGGTTCTCGCTTGGACTTGCGCGGATGGCGTCGTACTTGGCGTTGGCCTTGTCCTCTTCATCCGCCCGGACGTGATCATGTCCTTGAGGTGGGGAATGGACCGGGGGCGGCGACGACCGAAGTCCTCGAAGGTGCGGCGATGGTAGAGCCCGTCCTGGAAGAGGTCGATGACCTCCTTGTCGGTGACGTCCACGACGGTAGCGCGCTTGTCGAAAAAGCGGCGCATGTACTTGCGGAGGGTCTCGCCTTGTTCTCGCTTGATCATGGCAAGGTCCATGCGAGTACCCGAACGGCCCATGGCGCCCGCGAAGTTGCTTGTGAATTGCTCCTTCGGCTCGGTCCCACTTGTCGATTGAGTGCTTGTCCGGCGGCTCGAGCCACGTGAGTGGGGCTTGGTCCGAGCGAAGGGGAAGTAGAGGCACTTGGTGTCGGCGTTGCCGCCGCCGTTCTCGATGGAGAGAGCGTAGCATCGGAGCCACCGGATGGGATCTGCTTCGCGTCGTATTTGGTGATCCCCAAAGGCTTGAACTTGTCGGGGAGGAGCGAGGTTGCGAAGCCGTGGTGAGAAGGCGGGGAAGCCGTCGCCTTCGGCGGCGGTGGTCGACTTCTTCGCCGCAACTCCTCGATCCTCCGGCGAGCATCGTACCCGCCATGAGAGGCACGGAGGCGTGGCTATGCGCGTGGCCGCGGCCGCCGCGGCCGCCGCCGCCTCCGGCTTTCTTGTTGGCCCCGTGGTTGGAGCTCCCGCCGTCGCCGCCGCCGCCGTCGGGGGTCGTTGCCGCCGCCACCGGCGGAGCACGGTGGGGGACGACTTCCTTGTTGCCTTGCTCTTGTCGCGAAGGTCCTCCCGGCGGTGGAGCATCGACGGTTTGGGTCGGGCCGGGATGTCGCCCCGAGTACGGTTAGGGACCGGGGTCGGCACTTGCGACTAGTAGCTTCGTTGTCGCGAGGCTTGGGCCGGGGGAGGTTGGCCGACTCTCTTGTCGACCCGCATGAAGTAGGCTTCTTCGGCGAGCTTGGCGATGACCTCCCCGGCGCGTATGCCCCGAGCACGGCGTGCGATCGTCGTGATCGACATGAGGCATTGCTCAGGAGTGGTGTGGACTCTGCTCTCGACCGCTACGAGAGCCTCCGCAAGGTTGCGGATGGGAAGGTTGTCTCCGAGCCGCCCGGCGTCGTTCGTTGCGCTTCCTGTTACGTTCGCGCCGGGCGTCCCTGTTGGCGTCGGTCTCGTCCGTAGGGGCATCAGCAGACAGCTCGTCTGCGGAGATGTCCTCCAAGTACTTGTCTGCGGCCGTGCCTGAGGGTCCTGGGGTGTCGCCGGTAGCCATGAAGACCTGGCGGTCGGGGGTACCCAAGCTTGACTCAGAAGGCGCCACCTCAGTTGGTGTGTTCGAGTCAGCCTGGGCCAGTGGTGTTCCCTCCTGGAACGGTAGTGAGTCGATGTAGGCGACGTAGCGTGAGTCCTCCTTTGTCAGTTCAGCAGGCTTGAGGTCTGGCCAGTAGACATATCTTCCGACCGGCGTCGATCTTATAACCAGCCCCGCAGGCCGGCCCCGACAAGGGAAGCTCAGTGGAGTCATCTTCGGACTCGGGCTCCTCGGGGTCCGACCCGAAGTCGAATTCGTAATCCGGGTTCGAGTAGAACTCGGAGAGAGGGCTGGAGTCCGAGACGGGGTCGGGGACGGCGTCGGAGTCCGAGTTGTACTCGGTTACGGGCTCCTTGCCGGCCCGGCGTGGTGCAGGAGCCTCCGTGCGGGCCCGGCTGGGGACGCGGGGGCCACGCGCGGAGCGCCGGCGTGGTGAAGGGACCGCTGCGATGGCCGAGCGGCCCGGCTCGCAAGCGATGGCCCATGGCGACGTCGGGTTCGGGTTGGAGACGCGACTCGAGCTCGAAGTCGGCGTGGATGTTGGAAAACGAAATTTCGCCGAACTTGCCGCGAGCTTGCCGGTGACAACTTCGGGAAGCGTCTCAAGGCCCGTCCTCGAGTCGGGTTGCATGATCGGGGCGGCGCTAGAAGGAGCCCGCGCCATCAGCAGTGCAGACCCAGGCGCCGAAGACGAAGGTGTCGCCGCGGTTGAAGGCGACGGTTGGCTTGATGTGAACGGAAGCCGTCGAGTTCGCCATGTGATCTCGAGCGAGAGCCCCTACCTGGCGCGCCGACTGTCGGTGTTTTGGACCGGCAACCTACTACGGGGAGTACCCGAAGTAGATGAATGTGACTCGCCGAGATCGGTAACTCGAAGGAAGAGACACGTGGCACACAATTTAGACGAGGTTCGGGCCGCGAGGTGCGTAATACCCTACGTCTCGTATGCCGCGTAGCTCGGATTGATAGGGCACGGTTACGGGATGATGCAACGGTGCGCCGTGAGTTGAGATTGGATGAGGTGATCCCGAGATCGATCCCTGCCTCGCCTTATATAGTCCGGGAGGCGGGGTTACAAGTCGGAGTAGGGAGGGAGTACTAGTCGAGTACATCTAGGAGACCTCTATACGGTGCGGAACGTGTACGAGTCCTAACCGAGTACTACTCCTGTGTTGTCCTTGTGCTCCACGCCTTCAGGTGCCGTGTAGCGCAAGCCGGTAGTCCCGGGGGCCCACCGAGTAGTCGGTCCCGGTACCCACCGAGGTAGTGGGCCCGGGGAGGTCCATACGACGGGAAGTCGTTGGATTTCATTGTGCTTGACAAGACCTATGCTATTCCGGTCAACATCCATACTCTTATGGTGACCGATGCCGGTGCTAAGGCCAAGTATGAGGCTAATGCAAAAGCCGTTGATCACTTGGTCCGGAGCTTGTGTGATCCTGAGTTTGAGCGTGTTCGCCATTTGAATCTTGCTTAGCAAATTTGGGAAAAGTTGTTGGTTGCTCACGGTGGTGATAACCATGTGAAGGCTCGCCTCTTTGTCTCTTACCGGATGCAATATGAGAATTTCACTCCTCTTCCCGGTGAGGACATTGATGCGATGTTTCGCAGGTTCACCGCCATCGTGAACAACATGAAGGCTAATGTTGAGGATTTTCCGTACACCGAGCATGATCAGGCTTTGAAGCTCTTGCATGTCTTGGACCCAAATGTTTGGGGTGCTAAGGTTGAGGCCATCAAGGAGTCTGGGCATTACTTGACTATTGAGTTGGATGACCTCTTTTCTAAGCTCAAGTCGGCTGAGGTTGACAGGAAGTTGCAATCCAAGCATGAGGGCTCGACTGACCATAGTCTTGCTCTTGTGGGCGTATCAAAGGGCAAATCTAACCCTTCCCGTCGACGCTTTTCCTTGTCTTCTCTCATGTCCATTCCGGATGAGGAGTTTGATGTCTTTGGGCGAGGAGGAGCCGGCCTTGCTCTCAAGAAGGTTTGAACGACTACACGAGAGTCGGAGGAATGCAAGGCGGAGCTCGGGGACGTGCTACAAGTGTGGCAAGCGTGGCCACTTCATCGCCGAGTGCCGGAAGCGGAGGAGAACAAGTACAAGGTGAACGAGTACAAGGCGCACCCCCGAGCGTGAAGACAAGTACTCCTCCAAGGGCAAGCACTTCAACAAGTCCAAGAGCAAGGACAAGGACAAGCGGCGACCGAGCAAGAGCAGCTACAAGAAGAACAAGGCAAGAGCGATGGTGGCCGGTGCGAGCGACGTCGACTCAAGCTCAAGCGAGGAGCAGTCAAGCTCAAGCAGCGAAGATGAAGACGCCGAGAGGCGCAAGGACAAGAAGAGTGCAAGCCGGAACCTCAGCGGGCTGAGCTGTGTGGCGCTTGAGGGCTTTTGTGACATGGCCCATAGCTCAAGCAGCAAGAAGAGTGAGAAGGAAGATAGCGGCTCCGACTCGGAGGATGAGGTAAACCGTGACCCCGACTCTTTGCTTGCTGAGATTGCTAGGTTGAATGGTTTGCTTGACAACCGTGATAGTGTGCTTAGAGATGCCAAAAAGATGAGAAAAGATCTTAGGGAACAACTTGAGAATGCTAGTGAGAAAGTAGGAGAGTTAGAGTCCAAATTGCTTGAATTGAAACTTGAGAATGACTCTTTGAAACTTGCTCCTACTACTCCCGATGATGTTGAATGTGTTGAATGTGATGCTTGGTTGAATGAGATCAAACTCGCTTAATGAGAAGAATGCTTCTACTTTGGCTAAACTAGATGCTCTTAGGACTGAGTATGATGAGCTTAAGGCTAGACCTACTTTGCTTGGTGCTTGCAAGTCATGTCCTACTATGCATGCTAAGCTTGTTGATGCTCGTTCTACCATTAGTTCTTTGGAAGCATATTTGAAATCTCCTGCTGTCAATGCATGCACTAGCTGTGATGAAGTCACTTTGCGCAATCTTGAACTTACTTCCCATTTGGATGTCATCTATGAGGAGAATGACTATTTGAGGAAGGTGTTGGGTTGGTTGTACGGCGGGAACCTCAATTGAAAATCATGATTGAGGAGTTCAAGAGAGCCGATGGTCGTGGTTTGGGCTTTGAGAAGTTGGGTGAGAAAGTGGGAGAGAACGAGTGGGGAGAGTGTGTATGAGAAGTGTGTTGAGTCTAACCCCGAGTTTGAGGTGATCGGAGAGATCCAAGTCCCACTTCCAAAAGCACCCAAGAACTCTTTCACACCAAAGCCTAACCACCTTTGCAACAAGCTCGACACAACCCAAGATCCACCCAAATTCCCACCGAAGACAAATGACTTCCAGAAACCGGTGAAGTTTGTGGGTGAGAAGGGTGAGAAGCCTAGAGAGAAGCCAGAGCCAAAACCAAAACCCATCCCCTTCAGGTGTGAGTATTGTGGCAAGGAGAGGCATCTTGCAGAGTTTTGCTACAAGAGGAAGAGGGATGAGAGTCTTGCTAGGGAGCAAGCGAACCAGGACAGGTATCGCCAGTCTCATGGTATTCCTGAGCCTAGAGTGCCACTTCCACGAGGTGTGGGAAGTGTGAGGAGTGTTGGCAGGTTCCCACAGAGAGGTGGTGGTGAGAGGTTTGTCGGGGAGAGAGGATGGTGTGCGTCTTTGGTGAGAGGTTTGGTCGGGCTCGTGGTGGTTTTGTGGACGTCCTCCTACTCGTCCTCGGTACGGGTTTAGGGGAGATGATCGCGGCTTTGGGTTCCGGAGGAACTACGGGCCACGTTTTCCCCCTCGTGGTGCTCGTACTCCTCCCATGGGACATGGGAAGTTTGGTGGCATGGGAATGATGTTTGCTAACCCCTCTTTTGAGCAGATGGCTCGACACTGGTTTAACTTTCTTTGTGCTAACCCCAGTGTCGAGTCGCTAGCTCACTCTCGTTCTTGTTTCGACTACGGGCGGGGAGGCTTGGAGAACATTTGGTTGATCGACTCCGGATGTTCTCGACACATGACCGGAGATAAGAACTGGTTCTCCAGCCTCACCCCAGTGAAGGAAAAGCAGTACATCACATTTGGGGACAATGGACGAGGAAGGGTGCTGTCGGAGGGTGTTGTGCATGTGAGTGACAAGGTAACGTTGAAGAGAGTGGCTCTTGTGAAGTCTTTGGGTTTCAATTTGCTTTCGGTTTCTCAGTTGCTTGATGAAGGTTTTGAGGTGCGTTTCAAGTCTGGCGAGTCTCGTTTGCTTGATTCTCGAGGTGATCTTGTCTGTATGATCATCCCCGAGGGTCGATTTTCGTGGCCGATTTCTCTCGTTCTTTGGGTCCTGCTCGCCTGTTTGATGGCTGGTCCTTCTTCTGATTTGTGGAAATGGCATAGGCGGTTGGGACACTTGAGCTTTGATTTGGTTTCCCGCTTGAGTGGTCTTGACCTTGTCCGAGGATTGCCGAGGTTGAAGCTTGAGAAGGACTTGGTTTGTGCTCCTTGTAGGCATGGCAAGATGGTAGCCACTCCCCATCCACCCCTGACCGATGTCATGACCGAGCGTCCGACAGAGGCTGTTGCATATGGATCTTGTTGGGCCAGCTCGAGTTCGCTCGGTGGGTGGGAAGTGGTATGTCCTTGTTGTGGTGGACGATTACTCTCGCTATGCCTGGGTGTTCTTCTTGGAGGATAAGAGTGAGACTTTTGGTTTTGTTCGAGATCCGATCGTGAGGTTGAAAAACGAGAGGCATGGGAATGCTATTCGAGCTATCCGCAAGGTGATAATGGCTCGAGTTCAAGAACTCTCGTTTTGATGCCTTTTGTCGTGATCTAGGTCTTGAACATCGGTATTCGACCCCTTATGTGCCCCCTCAAAATGGAGTCGTGGAAAGGAAAAATCGGACTCTTTGTGAGATGGCTAGGACGATGCTCGATGAGCACGGGACTCCTAGGAGGTATTGGGCCGAGGCGGTCAATACGGCTTGTCATGTTTCCAACGAGATTTTATTGCGAGCTTTCAAGAAGAAGACTGTTATGAGCCGATGCATGGTCGGGCACCCAAGGTGAGTCATTTCCGAGTCTTTGGCTGCAAATGCTTTATTCCCAAGAAGGGAAAACTCGACAAGTTTGAGGCTAGGTCTAGTGATGGTAGTTTCTTTGGATATGCTAACCATTCTAGAGCCTATAGGGTGCTTAACCTTGAGACTAACAAAATCATGGAGACTTGCGAGGTGACCTTCGACGAGACAATGCCATGTACCTCTCTTGGCTTTGAATGTGCAGGTGATGAAGAGATGGCCGAGGACCTCTTTGAAGAAGAGAAGGATGAAGCTGGAGATGATGATGGGGAGAACCATGCACCCGAAGCCGAGCATGTACCCACTACTTCCCCTACGACCACTTTGGAGCATGGACCGTCTACTTCATGGACAACGACGGTGCAACAAGAGGACCGAGCGAGAGAAGGCGAAGTTGAGGGGGAGGTAGTCTCGAGGCGTGAGGCTCCCCGGCGGATTCAAGAAGTGCATCCCCCGTCGAAGATCATTGGGAACATCGATGAACGCACTACACGGTCGAGGTCCGGAATTCCTCTCATTTTGCTCATGCTTGCTTTTGTTGCTACTTTTGAGCCCAAGGACATTGGACATGCTTTATCCGATGCAAACCGGGTCAATTCTATGCATGAGGAGTTGGAAAACTTTGAGAGGAACCGGTGTGGGAGTTAGTTGAACCACCTCCAAATTGTCATCCCATAGGAACCAAGTGGGTTTGGAAGAACAAAGAAGGAGAGAATGGGATGGTTGTGAGGAACAAGTCCGGACTTGTTGCTCGGGGGTTTAGTCAAAAGGAGGGGATCGACTTTGAGGAGACCTTTGCTCCCCGTGGCCCGTCTTGAGGCAATTCGGATTCTTCTAGCCTTTGCCGTGGCTAAAGGGTTCAAGTTGTTTCGGATGGACGTGAAGAGTGCTTTTCTCGAATGGGGTCATAGAGGAGGAGGTGTATGTGAAGCGACCACACACGGGTTTGAGAGCGAGCCTTGTACCCACACGGGGTATACGGGTTGAAAAGGGCTCGTATGGGTTGAAACGGGCGCCCCGTGCTTGGTATGGGAGATTGAGAGGTTTTCTCGTTGAGCGAGAGGGTTTGTGATGGGTACCGTGGATAGGACCTTGTTTCTCCTCAAGCATGGAAATGACTTGTTGATTGTGCGGATATACGTGGATGATATTGTCTTTGGTGGCTCGTCACATAACCTTGTTGCCAAGTTTGCGGATGAGATGAGCGGGGAGTTCGAGATGAGCATGATGGGCGAGTTGCGGTATTTTCTCGGGCCGCGCATCAAGCAAGTGAAGGACGGTACATTTGTGCACCGGACCAAGTACACAAAAGACATGCCGAGGAAGTTCCGGATGCAAGATGTGAAGCCGATGTCGACTCCCATGGGGAGTACGGCCACTTTGGATGCGGATGAGGACGGAGAACCGGTGGACCGGCGGGAGTACGGGAGCATGATCGACTCCCTCCTCTACTTGACGGCGCGACGAGGCCGGACATACGGTTCGGCGTGTGTCCGTGCGCTCGTTTTCGAGCTTCGCCGAGGACATCACATCGACGGGCCGTCAAGAGGATTTTCGGTACCTACGATCCGCCCTTGGTCTTGGCCTTTGGTATTCTTCCTCCTCGACTCTTTCCCTTCATGGTTTTTCCGATGCGGATTTTGCTTTGGTTGTCGAGTCGAGAGGAAGTCTACTTCGGTACTTGCCGCTTTCTTGGGTCTTTGTTGGTCTCATGGTCTTCCCGCAAGCGAGTCTAGTGTAGCTCGGTCTACCACCGAGGCGGAGTATGTTGCTGCCGCGAGTTGTTGTTCCCGACTGTTGTGGATTTCATACACTTTGAAAGACTTTGGTGAGGAGTGCACCCGGATCCCACTTCTTTGTGATAGCACCGATTGCCATAAGCGTAGCCAAAAACCCGGTGCTTCACTCCGGAACCAAACATATAGAAGTGAGGTATCATTTCTTGAGGGACAATGTGGAGAAAGGAACCATTGTTTTGAGCCATGTCCCTACCCAAGATCAGCTAGCCGACATTTTCACAAAGCCTCTCGACCAAGCTACATTTGTGCGCTTGCGGGGGGAACTTGGGGTTTGTTGCCCTTTCTAGTTGTTTCTTGGGGGATTTCCTTTTTGTATCATATGTATCATACCATGTTTACTTTGATGTATATACATGCTTTGCTTGATGTATAAACCATGGTAGGATAGCCATCTTGTCATATATCATGTTGCATTTGTATCATATTGCATTTTAGGATGATGAGCTTCTTTCATATGCCATATTTGAGTCTCTTTGGCTATTTGTGAGATTTTGGTCATATGTGTGGAGAAATGGTGATGTAAGGCTATGCTCTTGGAATATTTGAGATATATGTGTGGTGAGATAGCCCTTTTTGAAATAAATGCTAAACTTGACTAAATTTTGATGAAATATGCTCCACTCGTGTGTAGTTGTGTATCCATGTCACAGTTTGGTCTAAATGTGCTTTTCATGCTTAGATTGTGCTTGGATGCCTTGTTCTTGCATTTGGGCCAAAGGCCGAATATCATTGTGAATGTTTAGCCTATGTTGCATTCATGGGGGAGCATAAGCTTCTTTTTGCCGCAAAGGCACTTCATGTACCATAAAATGAATTAATCTTGAAAAGAAGTGTGAATGCTTGAAAAATACTCCATCCATCATGTCTATGCTTAAAATGTATTATCTTTCACATATGGGTGCTAAACATGTTGCATGATGTTCACCAGTGGAGAAGTCTCCCCGAAGTGAACACATGGCTCATGAGCTTTGACATGACATGCTTTGCTTTATGGGTGTTTGCCATGATCTTTTGCTGAGAATTTGATATCCTTGTATGATCTTTGAATGGTATGCATGTTTGTGGCTCAAGTGTGACATGGATAGGCTTTTACATGTGAAGCGAGCCTTCTTTTGGTAAAACTGCTTAAATCTGAAAATTTTGCTTTGTCACATGCTTGTATTTTCATATATTACTTGTGGCAATGCTTTGACTATGCTATGATTCATATGTGTGATCTTTGTCTCTTTTTTAGCCTTTGACACTAGATTTGGCCTATTTGAGAAGCTCATGTAGATGTTTATATGCTTTGCTTTGCATTTCGCATTTTCACCTTGATTCATACATTGTCAATAAGGGGGAGATGAGGTGAGCTTAATGAAAATTCGAAGAGGTGAGCTGAAATTTTGGAAGATTGCATCCACATGTTCGGGGGAGCTTTCTTGCGGTTGTCGGTGTGGAGTTTGTGCTTTGCTTGGCTTGTGACCTTTCTTCGCCTTTCTTTGGTTTTGGTCATGAGTTGAGCTTCCTTGTTTTTCTTTCTTCTTTCTTTCTCTTTTTCTCCCGAATTTCATTTCACGTTGTGTGTTGTCAATGCACTCATCAAGGGGGAGATTGAGGACCGGGAGCGTCCCGGTGGTCGATGGATGACCGCTCCTCGGTGATGAGTGATTGACAACGGGTGTTGGACTCGACTCTTGGCTTAGTGCGCGGTGTGTAGGCCGCGGCCTAGTTCGTGTTGTTGCGGGTGAAGAACGGGCGCGAAAGGTCTTCGGCCTTGAGGGGCCTCCGGGAGATGGAGAGACAAGTAGGCTCGGTTCGAGGGACCCGGTGGACGACGGGACCCGGGTGCGGGCCACATGGTGGCGACACGAGTGAGACGAAGTCATGGACAATCGAGCCGGTGCACGGTGGCGGTCAAGTCAAGTGGTTTGGCGGGAGGGCGGACCGAGCACGCGGGGTTTGGTGGTTTGCCCACAAAACCATCGGCGGACGGTTTCTTGGTTTGGGCCTCAAAACCAAGTCCGAGGGCCCAACACAACGGAGACGGGATCCGGCGTGTCGGGAAGCTTTGAGGAGGAGGACACGCGGCGGGATCGCATGGCTTGAGTCGGGAGGACGCGGGGGTGCGGCAAAGGCGTGGCCGTCCGATGGAAAGACCCACAAACATTACATAAATGCCCCTATGTGGGTTGTATCATCGGTAGTTAAGTTAGGGGTAGTCGAGTCATTTACCACTCCGGCGGGACCTCGATATATAAGCCATGAGTGTGTGTGGATGGCTCTCTCTCTCCGCGACTTAGGGTTTCATTTCCTCCCTCCTCTTTCTCATTTTCGTAGCTATTTTTCCTTCCATTTTCTCTAGGCTAGCATGAGAGCTTCATGAGAGATTTGTTGAGAGGGATGGATGCTAGGGCGGCATGCTAGACCTTGTGAATCTTTCCTGGTTTCTATAGAAGATTCGGGGTTGTTTTTCGTGGCTTTTCGTGCTTGTTTTCGTGTCTTTGTTCCCGGTGTAATTCCATGGATTTGAGTGGGTTTCTCCCCGGATTTCTTTGAGGGAAACATGGATAGATGTCTTGTGCATCTTTGTGCTTGATCTTGTGCCCTCAAACGCCGGAAACCACTTCGATTCGTGAGTTTTCGTTCGGTGCTCTAGCTTTTGGTGGTGCTCAAAGGATTCGCGATTCCCGGTGATTTAGGGAGTTAGGAGGCAAGATTTTTGGGCTATAGCATCCTTGTGTGACGCTTTTCAAGTCCCCAAACCCTTGTCTCCACAACTTCAACCGTTTGGGAAATCCGATGATGATTTGGGGGAGTTGACTTTCGGGGTCGGGGCTGTTTCGTTCCGTCCGCGCGGCGCGCGGACGGTCCGCGGGTGGGTCGCGGACGGTCCGTGAGGAGCCCTGTTCGTCGCGTGTTCGTCGTGTTCTTGCGTGCCTTTGTTTTCGATCCGGTTTGGCTTTTGGTTTTTGTTGCAGCCAGTTTGCGGACGGTCCGGGCTTGAGTAGCGGACGGTCCGCGGGTGGCGCGGACGGTCCGCCCCTAGCCTCGGCGGACGGTCCGTTTTTCTCGGGTCGCTTCGGTGTTCGTGTGTGTTTAACGGACGGTCCGCGGAGAGGGCGGGACGGTCCCGCGACGTCGGCGCGGACGGTCCGCGGTAGCAGGTCGGACAGTCCGCGCGGTTCATCGCGGACGGTCCGCACCGCCGGGCGGACGGTCCGCCGGGGCCGTGTGTGTAGTGCTTCTTGTTTCGATTCCTTCCTTCTTTTCTAGTGCTTCCGCGTGTGCTTCTAGGAATCGTTCCTAAGGCTAGAGGTTGATCCATAACCTCGTGGTCTTGGCGATTGGTGTGTGATTCGATCCATCACTCGTGTGTGACCGGAGTTTGACTAGGGTATAAGTCGGGTTCTTTGGGAAGAATTTTTTTTACCGGCTCCTATTCACTCCGCCCCTCTCTAGTCGCCATCCGATCCTTCATTCGGATGACGGAGGAGGCGGATCCCGTCGCGGCCGGCGAGGTCGCGGATGCTCCCGACCCCCCCTCGGGCGGCCGTACGCGCTCACCCGGGCGCGGAACGCCGTCGACACCCGGATGCTGGCGCACCCGGACCGGACCCCGTGGGACATCGAGATGCTCCCCACCGGCCCGCTGGTGAGTTCGAATCTTGATTCCGTTTTAGTTCTTGGTGTTGCTTTTGCCTCCTGACGCGTCTTTGTCGTTCCTGTATGCAGCTGGTGAGCTTCACCGCCGCGAAGTCCGTTCCGCCCACCCCGGACTCCCGCGCGCTCGGTCGGGCGGCGCGGCAACGGGAGCGGGGAGCGGGCGGCGCGCAAGAGGGAGCGCGCGAGGCGACACCAAGAGCGCCGCGAGCGACGGAACGCGGAGTACCGGCGGCGCGAGGAACTGGGGCTCTCCTCCCCGGGGACAGAGGAGTACTCGTCCTCGGAGGAGGACGAAGAGGAAGAGGCTGAGGGGGAGGGCCCCTCTGATAGGTGGGAGCCTGCGCCCCCGTCGCCGGAGCCGGCGCCGGCGGCAAGGGCGGCATCGCCTGGGGCGGGCGCAACGGCGCCCGCCGCCGGCATTCGACAACGAGGGCGGGCGAGGACCGGGGAGCGTCTCGGTGGTCGGTGGATGACCGCTCCTCGGTGATGAGTGATTGACAACGGGTGTTGGACCGACTCTTGGCTTAGTGCGCGGGTGTAGGCTGCGGCCTAGTTCGTGTTGTTGCGAGGTGAAGAACGGGCGCGAAAGGTCTTCGACCTTGAGGGGCCTCCGGAGATGGAGAGACAAGTAGGCTCGGTTCGAGGGACCCGGTGGACGGCGGGGCCCGGGTGCGGGTCACATGGTGGCGACACAAGCAAGACGAAGTCATGGACAAGTGAGCGGTGCACGGTGGCGGTCAAGTCAAGTGGTTTGGTGGGAGGCCGGACCGAGCACGCGGGGGTTTGGTGGTTTGCCCACAAAACCATCGGCGGGCGGTTTCTTGGTTTGGGCCTCAAAACCAAGTCCGAGGGCCCAACACGACGGAGACGGGATCCGGGCGTGTCGGGAAGCTTCGAGGCGGAGGACGGGCGGCGGGATCGCATGGCTTGCGTCGGGAGGACGCGGGGGTGCGGCAAAGGCGTGGCCGTCCGATGGCAAGACCCACAAACATTACCAAAATGCCCCTACGTGGGTTGTATCGCCGATAGTTTAGTTAGGGGTAGTCGAGTCATTTACCACTCCTGCGGGACTCGATATATAAGCCATGAGTGTGTGTGGATGGCTCTCTCTCTCCGCGACTTAGGGTTTCATTTGCTCCCTCCTCTTTCTCATTTTCGTAGCTATTTTCCTTCCTATTTTCTCTAGGCTAGCATGAGAGCTTCATGAGAGATTTGTTGAGAGGGATGGATGCTAGGGCGGCATGCTAGACCTTGTGAATCTTTCCTGGTTTGTATAGAAGATTCGGGGTTGTTTTCTTGGCTTTTCGTGCTTGTTTTCGTGCCTTTGTTCCCGGTGTGATTCCGCGGATTTGAGTGGGTTTCTCCCTGGATTTCTTTGAGGGAAACATGGATAGATGTCTTGTGCATCTTTGTGCTTGATCTTGTGCCCTCAAACGCCGGAAACCACTTCGATTCGTGAGTTTTCGTTCGGTGCTCTAGTTTTTGGTGGTGCTCAAAGGATTCGCGATTCCCGGTGATTTAGGGAGTTAGGAGGCAAGATTTTTGGTCTATAGCATCCTTGTGTGACGCTTTTCAAGTACCCAAACCCTTGTCTCTACGGCTTCAACCGTTTGGGAAATCCGATGATGATTTGGGGGAGTTGACTTTCGGGGGTCGGGGGCCGTTTCTCGCTCTGTCCGCACCTGGCGGACAGTCCGCGGGGAGGTCGCGGACGGTCCGCGTGGGTCGTGTTCGTCCCGTGTTCTTCGTGTTCTTGCTCGTCCTTCGTTTCGATCCGTCGCGATTTTGAGTTTTGGTTGGACGGAGTTTCGGACGGTCCGCGGTGTTGGGCGGACGGTCCGCGGGTGCTTGGCGGACGGTCCGCGTGCTCCCCGCGGACGGTCCGTGGTTCGTGGGTGGCTTTGGTCCGTTCTGTGTGATTTAACGGACGGTCCGCGGCTCGGGCCGGACGGTCCGCGGCCGGGTGCGAACGGTCCGCGGTACCCGGCCGGACGGTCCGCGCGGCCTCGTGCGGACGGTCCGCCCCTCCTGCGCGGACGGTCCGCCAGAGCCTGTGTGCTTTGCTTCTTGGTTCGATTCCTTCCTCCCTTTCTAGTGCTTCTGCGTGTGCTTCTAGGAATCGTTCCTAAGGCTAGAGGTTGATCCATAACCTCGTGGTCTTGGCGATTGGTGCGTGATTCGATCCATCGCTTGTGTGTGACCGGGATTTGAGTAGGGCATAGGCCGGGTTCTTTGGGAAGAATTTTTACCGGCTCCTATTCACTCCCCCCCCCTCTAGTCGCCATCTGATCCTTCAATTGGTATCAGAGCTTGGTGCCGGATTCTTTGCAACTTTGACAAGTCTCGAATCCTAAGATGGCGTACGTTGAGCGGGGCGGTCCGCCGCACTTCGATGGCAAGGGTTACCACAAGTGGGCGACTCGTATGATGATCTTTCTTCGAGGGAAGCTGTTGGATTTCATTGTGCTTGACAAGACCTATGCTATTCCGGTCAACATCCATACTCTTATGGTGACCGATGCCGATGCCAAGGCCAAGTATGAGGCTAATGCAAAAGCCGTTGATCACTTGTGCCGGAGCTTGTGTGATCCAGAGTTTGAGCGTGTTCGCCATTTGAATCTTGCTTGGCAAATTTGGGAAAAGTTGTTGGTTGCTCACGGTGGTGATAACCATGTGAAGGCTCGCCTCTTTGTCTCTTACGGGATGCAATATGAGAATTTCACTCCACTTCCCGGTGAGGACATTGATGCGATGTTTCGCAGGTTCACTTGCCATCGTGAACAACATGAAGGCTAATGTTGAGGATTTTCCGTACTCCGAGCATGATCGGGCTTTGAAGCTCTTGCATGTCTTGGACCCAAATGTCCGGGGTGCTAAGGTTGAGGCCATCAAGGAGTCCGGGCATTACTTGACTATTGAGTTGGATGACCTCTTTTCTAAGCTCAAGTCGGCCGAGGTTGACGGGAAGTTGCTATCCAAGCATGAGGGCTCGACCGACCATAGTCTTGCTCTTGTGGGAGGATCAAAGGGCAAATCTAACCCTTCCCGTCGACGCTTTTCTTTGTCCTCTCTTATGTCCATTCCGGATGAGGAGTTTGATGTCTTTGCCGGGCGAGGAGGAGCCGGCCTTGCTCTCAAGAAGGTTTGAACGACTACACGAGAGTCGGAGGAATGCAAGGCGGAGCTCAGGGACGTGCTACAAGTGTGGCAAGCGTGGCCACTTCATCGCCGAGTGCCGGAAGCGGAGGAGAACAAGTACAAGGTGAACGAGTACAAGGCGCACCCGAGGCGTGAAGACAAGTACTCCTCCAAGGGCAAGCACTTCAACAAGTCCAAGAGCAAGGACAAGGACAAGCGGCGACCGAGCAAGAGCAGCTACAAGAAGAACAAGGCAAGAGCGATGGTGGCCGGTGCGAGCGACGTCGACTCAAGCTCAAGCGAGGAGCAGTCAAGCTCAAGCAGCGAAGATGAAGACGCCGGGAGGCGCAATGGCAAGAAGAGTGCAAGCCGGAACCTCAGCGGGCTGAGCTGTGTGGCGCTTGAGGGCTTTTGTGGCATGGCCCATAGCTCGAGCAGCAAGAAGAGTGTGAAGGAAGACAGCGACTCCGACTCTGAGGATGAGGTAAACCGTGACCCCGACTCTTTGCTTGCTGAGATTGCTAGGTTGAATGGTTTGCTTGATAACCGTGATAGTGTGCTGAGAGATGCCAAAAAGATGAGGAAAGATCTTAGGGCTCAGCTTGAGAATGCTAGTGAGAAAGTAGGAGAGTTAGAGTCTAAATTGCTTGAATTGAAACTTGAGAATGACTCTTTGAAACTTGCTCCTACTCCTCCCCGATGATGTTGAATGTGTTGAATGTGATGCTTGGTTGAATGAGATCAAACTCGCTTAATGAGAAGAATGCTTCTATTTTGGCTCAACTAGATGCTCTTAGGACTGAACATGATGAGCTTAAGGCTAGACCTACTTTGCTTGGTGCTTGCAAATCATGTCCTACTATGCATGCTAAGCTTGTTGATGCTCGTTCTACTATTAGTTCTTTGGAAGCATCTTTGAAATCTCCTGTTGTCAATGCATGCACTAGCTGTGATGAGGTTACTTTGCGCAATCTTGAACTTACTTCCCGTTTGGATGTCATCTATGAAGAGAATGATTATTTGAGGAAGGTGTTGGGTTGGTTGTCTGGGCAGGAACCTCAATTGAAAATCATGATTGAGGAGTTCAAGAGAGCTGATGGTCGTGGTTTGGGGTTTGAGAAGTTGGGTGAGAAAGTGGGAGAGAACAGTGGGGTTGTTTTTCTTGGCTTTTCGTGCTTGTTTTCGTGCCTTTGTTCCCGGTGTGATTCCGCGGATTTGAGTGGGTTTCTCCCCGGATTTCTTTGAGGGAAACATGGATAGATGTCTTGTGCATCTTTGTGCTTGATCTTGTGCCCTCAAACGCCGGAAACCACTTCGATTCGTGAGTTTTCGTTCGGTGCTCTAGTTTTTGGTGGTGCTCAAAGGATTCGCGATTCCCGGTGATTTAGGGAGTTAGGAGGCAAGATTTTTGGGCTATAGCATCCTTGTGTGACGCTTTTCAAGTACCCAAACCCTTGTCTCTACGGCTTCAACCGTTTGGGAAATCCGATGATGATTTGGGGGAGTTGACTTTCGGGGTCGGGGCCGTTTCTCGCTCTCGTCCGCACCGGCGGACGGTCCGCGGGGAGGTCGCGGACGGTCCGCGTGGGTCGTGTTCGTCCCGTGTTCTTCGTGTTCTTGCTCGTCCTTCGTTTCGATCCGTCGCGATTTTGAGTTTTGGTTGGACGGAGTTTCGGACGGTCCGCGGTGTTGGGCGGACGGTCCGCGGGTGCTTGGCGGACGGTCCGCGTGCTCCCCGCGGACGGTCCGTGGTTCGTGGGTGGCTTTGGTCCGTTCGTGTGATTTAACGGACGGTCCGCGGCTCGGGCCGGACGGTCCGCGGCCGGGTGCGAACGGTCCGCGGTACCCGGCCGGACGGTCCGCGCGGCCTGTGCGGACGGTCCGCCCCTCTGCGCGGACGGTCCGCCGCAGCTCCGTGTGCTTTGCTTCTTGGTTCGATTCCTTCCTCCCTTTCTAGTGCTTCCGCGTGTGCTTCTAGGAATCGTTCCTAAGGCGAGGTTGATCCATAACCTCGTGGTCTTGGCGATTGGTGCGTGATTCGATCCATCGCTTGTGTGTGACCGGGATTTGAGTAGGGCATAGGCCGGGTTCTTTGGGAAGAATTTTTACCGGCTCCTATTCACTCCCCCCCCCCCTCTAGTCGCCATCTGATCCTTCAATTGGTATCAGAGCCTGGTGCCGGATTCTTTGCGACTTTGACAAGTCTCGAATCCTAAGATGGCGTACGTTGAGCGGGGCGGTCCGCCGCACTTCGATGGCAAGGGTTACCACAAGTGGGCGACTCGTATGATGATCTTTCTTCGAGGGAAGTCGTTGGATTTCATTGTGCTTGACAAGACCTATGCTATTCCGGTCAACATCCATACTCTTATGGTGACCGATGCCGATGCCAAGGCCAAGTATGAGGCTAATGCAAAAGCCGTTGATCACTTGTGCCGGAGCTTGTGTGATCCAGAGTTTGAGCGTGTTCGCCATTTGAATCTTGCTTGGCAAATTTGGGAAAAGTTGTTGGTTGCTCATGGTGGTGATAACCATGTGAAGGCTCGCCTCTTTGTCTCTTATCGGATGCAATATGAGAATTTCACTCCACTTCCCGGTGAGGACATTGATGCGATGTTTCGAGAGGTTCACTTTGCCATCGTGAACAACATGAAGGCTAATGTTGAGGATTTTCCGTACTCCGAGCATGATCGGGCTTTGAAGCTCTTGCATGTCTTGGACCCAAATGTCCGGGGTGCTAAGGTTGAGGCCATCAAGGAGTCCGGGGCATTACTTGACTATTGAGTTGGATGACCTCTTTTCTAAGCTCAAGTCGGGCCGAGGTTGACAGGAAGTTGCTATCCAAGCATGAGGGCTCGGCCGACCATAGTCTTGCTCTTGTGGGAGGATCAAAGGGCAAATCTAACCCTTCCCGTCGACGCTTTTCTTTGTCCTCTCTTATGTCCATTCCGGATGAGGAGTTTGATGTGCCTGGGCGAGGAGGAGCCGGCCTTGCTCTCAAGAAGGTTTGAACGACTACACGAGAGTCGGAGGAATGCAAGGCGGAGCTCGGGGACGTGCTACAAGTGTGGCAAGCGTGGCCACTTCATCGCCGAGTGCCGGAAGCGGAGGAGAACAAGTACAAGGTGAACGAGTACAAGGCGCACCCGAGGCGTGAAGACAAGTACTCCTCCAAGGGCAAGCACTTCAACAAGTCCAAGAGCAAGGACAAGGACAAGCGGCGGCCGAGCAAGAGCGACTACAAGAAGAACAAGGCAAGAGCGATGGTGGCCGGTGCGAGTGACGTCGACTCAAGCTCAAGCGAGGAGCGATCAAGCTCAAGCGGCGAAGATGAAGACGCCGGGAGGCGCAATGGCAAGAAGAGTGCAAGCGGGAACCTCGGCGGGGCCGAGCCGTGTGGCGCTTGAGGGCTTTTGTGGCATGGCCCATAGCTCGAGCGGCAAGAAGAGTGTGAAGGAAGACGGCGACTCCGACTGCGAGGATGAGGTAAACCGTGACCCGACTCTTTGCTTGCTGAGATTGCTAGGTTGAATGGTTTGCTTGATAACCGTGATAGTGTCTTGAGAGATGCCAAAAAGATGTGGAAAGATCTTAGGGCTCGGCTTGAGAATGCTAGTGAGAAAGTAGGAGAGTTAGAGTCTAAATTGCTTGAATTGAAACTTGAGAATGACTCTATGAAACTTGCTCCTACTCCTCCCGATGATGTTGAATGTGTTGAATGTGATGCTTGGTTGAATGAGATCAAACTCGCTTAATGAGAAGAATGCTTCTATTTTGGCTCAACTAGATGCTCTTAGGGTCGAACATGATGAGCTTAAGGCTAGACCTACTTTGCTTGGTGCTTGCAAATCATGTCCTACTATGCATGCTAAGCTTGTTGATGCTCGTTCTACTATTAGTTCTTTGGAAGCATCTTTGAAATCTCCTCGTTGTCAATGCATGCACTAGGCTGTGATGAGGTTACTTTGCGCAATCTTGAACTTACTTCCCGTTTGGATGTCATCTATGAAGAGAATGATTATTTGAGGAAGGTGTTGGGTTGGTTGTGCGGCGGGAACCTCAATTGAAAATCATGATTGAGGAGTTCAAGAGAGCCGATGGTCGTGGTTTGGGGTTTGAGAAGTTGGGTGAGAAAGTGGGAGAGAACGAGTGGGGTTGTTTTTCTTGGCTTTTCGTGCTTGTTTTCGTGCCTTTGTTCCCGGTGTGATTCCGCGGATTTGAGTGGGTTTCTCCCCGGATTTCTTTGAGGGAAACATGGATAGATGTCTTGTGCATCTTTGTGCTTGATCTTGTGCCCTCAAACGCCGGAAACCACTTCGATTCGTGAGTTTTCGTTCGATGCTCTAGTTTTTGGTGGTGCTCAAAGGATTCGCGATTCCCGGTGATTTAGGGAGTTAGGAGGCAAGATTTTTGGGCTATAGCATCCTTGTGTGACGCTTTTCAAGTACCCAAACCCTTGTCTCTACGGCTTCAACCGTTTGGGAAATCCGATGATGATTTGGGGGAGTTGACTTTCGGGGTCGGGCTGTTTCGCTCCGTCCGCACCGGCGGACGGTCCGCGTGGGTCGTGTTCGTCCCGTGTTCTTCGTGTTCTTGCTCGTCCTTCGTTTCGATCCGTTGCGATTTTGAGTTTTGGTTGGACGGAGTTTCGGACGGTCCGTCGTGTTGGGCGGACGGTCCGCGGGTGCTTGGCGGACGGTCCGCGTGCTCCCCGCGGACGGTCCGTGGTTCGTGGGTGGCTTTGGTCCGTTCGTGTGATTTAACGGACGGTCCGCGGCTCGGGCCGGACGGTCCGCGGCCGGGTGCGGACGGTCCGCGGTACCCGGCCGGACGGTCCGCGCGCGCCTGTGCGGACGGTCCGCCCCTCTGCGCGGACGGTCCGCCGAGCTCGTGTGCTTTGCTTCTTGGTTCGATTCCTTCCTCCCTTTCTAGTGCTTCCGCGTGTGCTTCTAGGAATCGTTTCTAAGGCTAGAGGTTGATCCATAACCTCGTGGTCTTGGTGATTGGTGCGTGATTCGATCCATCGCTTGTGTGTGACCGGGATTTGAGTAGGGCATAGGCCGGGTTCTTTGGGAAGAATTTTTACCGGCTCCTATTCACTCCCCCCCCCCCTCTCTAGTCGCCATCCGATCCTTCGGCGGCGCGTGCCGCGGAGGTGCCGGCGCGTGCGGCGGAGGCGCGCACGGCAAGCGCGCCCGCGCGCGCGGCGAGCGTACCCCGCGCGCGGGCGGGGCCCCGCGCACGCGGTGGCGTCGTCGGGGAGGCGTGGCGGCGGGCGCGCCGGCCGCGTCGGCCTCATCCGCTGAGGCTACGAGGAAAAGGAAACGCGCCTTTTCCTCTTCGAGGTAAGGAGCTCACTTTTTCGCTTGGTTTGGTTTTGTGACAATCAGATATTCTAATTTTCTGTTTGTGTTTGCGCAGGGTGGTGCCAACTGTGCCTCCCCTCGCACCGGCCAAGGTGCTGATGGCGGACGCATGCATCCCCACCCGGCGGCGCTCGTCGAGGGCATCGCGGGCGGGGACAAGCATGGGGGCGGCGGGCGAGAGCTCGCAAAGCCCGGCCGAGGCTTCGAGGCCTCGGCCGGCGGATCGACTGCCATGGCGCGGCCGGCCGGTCGCCGAGGAGCGGGCCGGCGCCGGCCATGGTGGGGACGCGAGGCCGCGATAGTGGCCGTGGCGGAGGCGCGGCCCGCGGAGGGCGCCGCTACGGAGGCGCGGCCCGTGGCGCGGCGCGGAGAGGAGGCGGAGCGGGTGCAACCCGTGGCGGTGCCCGTGGTCGCGGAGGCACGGCGGAGGTGGTGGCCGCGGCGCCGCGTCCAGCGCCGCGCGGCCGCGGAGGCGCAAGTGGGGGCACCGGCGGAGGCGGCGCTAGGGCCGGCGCCGCGCGGCGGTTCCCCGGTGGAGGTGGTGGAGGTCTCGGATGACGACTCCCCGCCGCCGGGTGGGATCGGTGGGCGAGGTTCCCCACACGCTCCCCCGAGCCCCGGAGGGGGGCCCTCGTGAGGCGGCACGAGGGTCACATGGTGGCGGGGGACCGAGGACACGGCGCCGAGGCCTCGTCCTCCCGCGCCGGCCACCCCCGCCCGAGGTGGAGGGGGCCGGCGGCGATCCCCCTGCGTTTGCCGACGCCGGGGGGAGCGAGGAGCTTTGGGGAGAGCTCCGGGCCACGGCGCCACGCTCAACCGCGCGGCCGAACGAGGCGGCGAGGGTCCATGGCGGCCCCGCATGGCGCGTCTTCCGGGTAGGGCGTCGTTGCTCGTTTCTTCTTTCTCTCATTTTTGTGTGTTTCGCTTCGTGTCGTGGCGCTTACGGGTTTTGATTTGTGAGTGCCGGGGAGCTCGAGCGCCGCACCCACGACAAGTACGACGCCTTCGATCGGGTGAACGCCGAGCTCCACCGGCTCGGGGAGCGATGCGGCGCTTTCGACGCGCTTGCCGACGCCCTCGGGACCCCGGACGGTGGGCCGGCGTACGGGCCATGGCACGGCGCGACGAACTCCCCCGAGAGCTCGAGGCGGGGACCGGCGCGCCGCTCTAGCCTCGAGCGTGTGCGCGCGGCCCTCATCGACCGTGATGAGGCGCCGTGGCGGCGCGCTCGGACTGGAGAAGATGCGCACGGCGGGCAACCAACGGGAGGCGGAGGTGGCCGGCGTCCGCGGCGAGAACCGGGGGGCTCCGCTCGTCACTCGAGGGGGCGCAAGCGCATCGGCGCCATGCCGAGGAGCGGGCGCGCGGGGGCGGAGCGGCCGGGCCAAGGAGGCCGACGATTTGAAGGCCGCCCTCGACGCCAAGGTCGCGGCGCTCATCGTCGGCCGGGGAGCGGCTTCGGCGAGGAGCGCACCACCCGCCAAGGGGCCGAGGGGCGGCTCCGGCGGGAGCAAGCCGCCCTTGTTGACGCCGGTCGGCGCCGGGAGCGAGGAGCGCGTTGCTCGCGAGGCGACGCGAGGTCGGCCGGAGGAGCGGAACACCGCGTTCTCCAAGGCCGAGGGTGAGCTCATTGTGCTCAGCATCACAAATGCAAACAATGAGCTGGCCCTCCAGGAGCAAGGTGAGACCGTCAAGCGCCTCGAGCTGGCGGTCGAGGCCGTGCGCCGCGACCTCGAGGCAGAGAGGAAGAAAATCCAAGGTGAGCTGCTGCCTGACTCTTGTTTGGTTGGTTTTCCATTTGGGCATTCGCACCCCTTTTCTGATTTCTTTCTTGTCTTGGTGACTCCAGGCTTGCGCACCGCTCTGGGGCATGCAGTCGAGCGGGCCGAGGCACTGCAGGCTTCCTATAACTCCTCCGAGCAGGAGCGGCAGGAGCTGCGTGGTGCGGCCCTCGAGACCTGCCAAGCCGTGGAGGAGGGCGAAGCACGGGTCGGCGGCTCGGCGGCCGGTCGCTGCGCGCCCTTGGCGGCCACGTCACCGAGCGGATGCGCCGAGCGCTGCGTCTGGGCGTCCAGAAGGCCCTCGGAGTGGTTCGATCCCACTACGAGGTCAACTTCGAGGCGCTGGCGGAGGGCTACGTCGTTCCCGAGGGTGTCGAGGACGAGGTGGCGATGGAGAGTGTGGACGCGCTCGCCGGCCGCCGCCGCCGGGTCGCTCGGCCGAAGCCTTCGAGGAGTTCCTCTTCCGGACGCCGTTGACGCCGCCGCTCCTCTCCGCTCCGAAGACGGTGGGCACTTGGCCCATTTTTATGTGTATCAGTATTCTGGCCTCGCGGCTTTTGTAAAAGAACGAGTTATTTTTGACATAAACGTTTTACGAGATGAAGTCTTTTGTTTACTACGCTTTTTGTTTCTCCTTCTCGAGTAGATTCTAGTTAGGGGAGTTCGATTTTCGCGGGGGCCCGCCGGGTTGGAGGCGAGAGAGAAGGGCCATATCCACGTGGCGTAGGCTATCTCGGCTCGCGCGCTCCTTCCGCTAGGCCGCCTGCGCCCTGTTCGAATCGTTGCTCGGGGTTGAAGTAGAAAACAAACTTAGCGCGTGCTTCTTTTGTTTTTGCGCGAAAATGGGACCATTTTGGGGGGGGGGGTGCCCCCCCCTCCGCAGTAGCCCCCGAGGGTAACTTGGGTTTCAGGGGAAAGCCGAGTTGCCCTTTTTATCAGACTTGAAGCATTTACATAGTTGTTACCAACTGGGGCGTTGGTCATATGGTTTTTACAATAACAAGTACTTGGAAATCCTGGCTAAGGGTAGAAGCGACGTAGGCGTTGGATGTTCCAAGCGTTGGTGAGCTCTTCACCGTCCTCGTTGGCCATCTTGTACGTGCGGGCTTGAGTACCTTCACCACGACGTAGGGTCCCTCCCATGGGGGCGATAGCTTGTGGCGCCCTCGGTTGTCTTGGCGTAGCCTTAGGACCAAGTCCCCTTCACCGAAGTCCCGTCGACGTATCTTGCGTGCTTGGTAGCGTCTTAGGGATCGTTGATACCTTGCGGAATGCATTAAGGCCACGAGGCGTGCCTCGTCCGGGCCGATCCGGCGAGTCCTCGCGGGCTCGGCCGGTTGGCATCCTCGTCATAGCCTCGAACCACGGGCGATCCGTATTCTAGGTCCGTGGGGAGGACGGCCTCCGCACCATGGACTAGGAAAAACGGGGTGAACCCGGTGGCTCGCTCGGGGGTGGTCCTTAGGCTCCACACAACCGCCGGTAGCTCTTGGAGCCATTTTCGCCCCGGATTTGTTGAGGTGGGTCGAAAAGTCCGGGCTTAAGGCCCCGTAGGATCATCTTTGTTGGCACGCTCTACTTGGCCGTTGGTCCGTGGGTGTGCCACAACCGCCCAATCCACACGGATGTGGAATTTGTCGCAAAACTCCAAAAACTTCCCGCCCGTGAGCCGGGACCCATTGTCGGCGATGATGGAGTTCGGCACTCCAAAGCGGTAGACGATGTCGGTGAAGAATGTTACCGCCCTGCTTCCCTTGAGATTCGTGATGGGGCGCACCTCCACCCACTTGGTGAACTTGTCGATTGCGACCGGTAAGTGGGTGAAGCCCCCGGCGCCTTCCGCGAGGGGCCCGACGATGTCCGGCCCCCACACGCAAATGGCCATGTTACGGGGATGGTCCGTAGGGCATGGGCGGGTAGGTTGGACTTGCGGGCGTAGAACGGCACCCTTCGCGGTGCGTACGATTTCGGCCGGCGTCCGCAACCGCGGTAGGCCGCAAAAGCCTTGGCGGAACGCATTGCCGACGAGGGTACGAGGCGGCGCATGATGGCCGCGGATCCGGCGTGGATGTCCCGCGGGAGTTCGCGCCCTTCGGGAATGGGCACGCACCGCCGCAGATGCCGGGGGCGGCGTGCTTGTACGGCTCGCGCCGTCAACGAGGGCGAAGGACTTGGCCATCCTGGCGATGCGCCTGGCCGCGGCCCGGTCCGCGGGGAGTTCCCCTCGAGCCATCCAGGCAACGTATTTGTCACGCCAGTCCGTTTTGACAGGAGCTGGCTCGATATCCATCACGTCATCTCCGTAGGCGCCATACCCCTCGAGAAGGGAGAGCACGTATGCCTCGTTTGAGGGGTCCTCTTCCATGGGTTCCGCACCCGTTGGGTTCGAGGGAGCCCCCGAGGGTTCAGCGTGGCTCGAGGGGTGGGGCTCGAAGACGACCGAAGGTTGAGCAACGTCGCGCGCGAAAACGTTCGGGGGAACGGTGATCCGCCCGGACGCAATCTTGGCTAGTTCATCTGCCTCCTCGTTGTACCGGCGGGGCACATGGTTGAGCTCGATGCCATAGAACTTTGTCCTCGAGGGCTCGCACGGCTTTGCGGTAGGCTTCCATCTTGTCATCATGGCAGCTCGCGTTCTTCATGACTTGATCGATTACGAGCTGCGAGTCCCCCCGCACGTCGAGGCGCTTGACGCCTAACTCGATGGCGATTTTGAGGCCACAGAGGAGGGCCTCGTATTCAGCCATATTGTTAGACGCGGGGAAGTGGAGGCGCACTGCGTAGCGCATGTGCTCCCCAAGGGGTGACACGAAGAGCAGGCCCGCGCCCGCCCCCGTTTTCATCACCGAGCCGTCGAAGAACGAGTCCGGCGTTCTCGCTTGGATCCGTGGGGGCGGCAGCTGCGTATCCGTCCACTCAGCGACGAAATCCGCCAGGATTTGAGACTTGATGGCCTTGCGCGGGGCATAGGCAAGCGTCTCGCCCATCAGCTCTACGGACCATTTGGCAATCCTGCTCGAGGCGTTGGGGTTGCGGATGATCTCCCCCAGCGGAAAAGAGGAGACCACCGTGACAGGGTGGGCCTCGAAGTAGTGGCGGATCTTGCGCCGCACAAGGACTACCGCGTACAGTAACTTCTAGACCTGGGGGTAGCGCGTTTTGGTGTCTGACAGGACCTCGCTGATGTAATAGACGGGCCGCTGTACAGGTAGAGCATGCCCTTCCTCCGTGCGCTCCACGACGATCACAGCGCTGACCACCTGGGTGGTCGCGGCAACGTAGAGCAGCGGGGCTCGCCGTCCTGCGGCGACGTGAGAATAGGGGCGCGCGCTAAGGACGCCTTTAGCTTGTCGAGCGCGTCCTGGGCCTCGGCGGTCCAGGAGAAGCGTTCGTGCTTCTTGAGGAGGCGATAGAGGGCAGGCCCTTCTCGCCGAGCCTCGAGATGAAGCGGCTCAAGGCGGCAAGGCACCCCAGCACCTTTTGCACCCCTTTGAGGTTCCGTATTGGACCCATTCGTTCGAGGGCGGCAACCTTTTCGGGGTTGGCCTCGATTCCCTGTTGGGAGACAATGTATCCCAGGAGCATGCCTCGCGGCACTACGAAGACACACTTTTCGGGGTTTAACCTGACCCCATTTGCCCGTAGGCAACCGAACGCGACGCCAAGGTCGCCAACCAGGTCGTCCGCCTTCCTGGTTTTTACGACGATGTCATCCACATACGCCTCGACCGTCCGCCCGTTATGGTCTCCGAAAACGTGCTGCATGCGGCGTTGGTACGTCGCACCTTTGCGTTTCGGAGGCCAAATGGCATCGTGACGTAGCGAACATCCCGAACGGCGTGATGAATGAAGTTGCGAGCTGGTCGGACTCCTTCATCTTTATTTGGTAGTATTCGGAGTAAGCATCAAGGAAGCAAAGCAATTCACACCCGGCCGTTGAATCAACGATTTGATCAATGCGTGGAAAAGGAAAAGGGACTTTAGGACATGCTTTATTAAGGCGGTGTAGTCTATACACATCCGCCATTTCCCATTCTTTTTCTTTACAAGCACGGGATTTGCTAGCCACGTTGGGTGGAACGCCTCCTTGATGAACCCGGCCTCGAGAAGCTTCCCCGCGCTCCGCTCCGATTGCCGTCGCCGCTCCTCGTCGAAGCGGCGGAGCCGTTGTTGCACGGCGCGGGCGTGAGGCGAGGATGTCAAGGGAGTGCTCGGCGACCTCCCTCGGGATGCCTGGCATATCCGAGGGGCTCCACGCGAAGATGTCGGCGTTGGCGCAGAGGAAGTCGACGAGCACCACTTCCGATTTGGGGTCGAGGGCGGAGCTGACCCTCAACGCCTTGCCCTCGAGGGCAGAAGGGTCGAGGGGGACCTCCTTGGTCTGCTCCGTGGCCTCGAATGTACCGGTGTGCTTGGCGGCGGAGTCGAGGTCGTCGTTGACCATCTTCTCCAAAGTGGTCACCAGCGCTTCGTCCAGCGCTAGCGCCTCTGCGTGTTCTACGCACTCGACGTCGCAGTCGAATGCGTGCTCGATGGACGAGCCGACGGTGATGACGCCGTTCGGTCCTCGGCATCTTCATCTTCAAGTAGGTATAGTTGGGGACAGCCATGAATTTGGCGTAACGGGGCCGCCCAAGTATAGCGTGGTAGGCCCCCTTGAACCCCACTACCTCGAAGGTGAGGACCTCCTTGCGGAAATTCTTCGCGGTGCCAAACCAAACCGGCGGGTCGATCCGCCCGAGGGGATGGACCCCGCTTGCCGGCGCGATGCCGGTGGAACGGCTTCGTGCCGGGCCGCGGCCGGTCCAACCCGATCCCCATCAAGCGCGGCGTATGCGCGTAGAGGATATTGAGGCTGCTGCCCCCTGTCCATCAAGACCTTCGAGAACCGCGCGTTCCCGATGATGGGGTCGACCACCGGCGGGTGCGGCCGGGTTGGGGACGCGGTTCGGATGGTCCTCCCGGCTGAAGGTGATGGCGTCCTCCGACCAATTGAGGAAGGAGGGAGGCGCCTTCTCCGCGGCGAGGACCTCGTGCCGCTCCTTCTTGCGCTGGCGGGTCGACAGGTCGACGGTTGGCCCCCCAAAGATGAGGAACACGTTCTCCACAGCGGGGAAACCGCCGGCGTCGCCATCGCCTTCGTCTTTCTTGGCCTTTGCCTCCTTCGTGGCGGCGCGGCCATAGAACTTTTTGAGCATGTCGCACTGCTCAAGGGTGTGGTTTACTGGGGTCTTGTGATAAGGACATGGTTTTTTCAGCATGTCGTCAAACACCCCCGGGCCTCGAGGGGCCGGTCGAGGGCCTCGTCGAGCTGGGTCAACAGCGAGGGCCTCGGCATTACCGCCGTCGCGCCCCTGCTCGCGCGCCTCGCGCGCGCGGCTTCTTTCCCTTCTTGCCCCGCTTGTCGTTGCGGTGGGGCTCCCCGGACTTGTCGCCCTCCGCGGGCGCGTCCTCCGAGCGCTTGCCCTTCTTGCCGTCGAAGATCGCCCCCACGGCCTCCTCTCCCCGAGGCGAAGCCGGTGGCGATGTCGAACGGCTCGTTGGAGTCCGCGGGTGGGGCTGCGTCCCGGCTCCCGCACGAGGTCCCCGCACGTGGTGCCCTCGAGGAAGGCATGCACGATCTCGGATCGCGCCACGCTTGGGAGCTCGGTGCGGCGCTTGGAGAAGCGCCGTATGAAGTCCCGCGGCGACTCGCCGGGCCTCCCGTGTGCGAGAGCGCGGGTCCCGAGGAATTTCGGGGCGCACGTACGTGCCCCGGAAGTTGCCTACGAACGTGCGGACCGGATCGTCCCAATTGTGGATTTGGGCGGCGGGCGGTGCTCGAGCCATGTCCGGCCGCATCGCCGAGGTGCAAGGGGGCAAGTTGCGGATGATGACCTCGTCGGCCGGTTGCCCCGCCCGGCGGCAAGCCAAGCGGTAGTCGTTGAGCCACACGCGGGGATCCGTCTCCCCGTTGTACTTGACAATGGTCGAGGGCTGGCGGAAGCGCTGAGGGAAGGCTGCCGTGCGGATCTCCCGGCTGAACACACGGGTCCCCGGGGGCTCCGGCGTCGGGGAGCGGTCCTCACCGCTGTCGTAGCGTCCGCCCCGTCGAGGGTGGTAGCCCACCGCTGCTCGCGCGTCCGCCTTGCTCGTGCGGCGGGCGTTGATGACGTTGCGAGCGTCACCGTCCGCAGCGCTCTGCGCGTGTCAAGGAGCCGTTCCTTGGCCGGTGCGCGTCCCCGAGTTGGCGGGACGCTCCGCCGCCCCTCTCGCGTGGACCGAGGGTTCGCCCCCTTGTGCGGCCCCGCCGCCCCTCGCATCCCCTTGTTGGTGGATGCGTGACGCCGAGCTCTCGTCCCGCCGGACGGCCGCTTGCTCGATGAGAGTCTGCACCTCGCGGTGCAGATCTCGTGCCTCGGGAGTCGAGGGTGCCGGCATGGCCCGTAGTAGCGTTGCGGCGGCAACGAGCTTCGACTTTCCCGTGACGGCATGTCGGGGGTTGTCGGCGTTGATGCGGTCGCGGGCTCGTCCGCCCAACTCCCGCACGCGTTCGCCACGAGCGGAGGCTTCCCCGGCCATCGAGGCGCGGAGCGGCCGCACCGTCCGTACTCCTCCGCCGGCTTGGCCTCGAGCTCGCGGGCTTGGGCCGCCCGTGCGTCGGCGTCGGCCCGGCGAGAGCGCTTGGCCCCGCGGCTAGGCGCGCGGCGATCCCCGGGGCGGCGCGTGACCTCCCCGTCTCCCGGCGCCCACCGCGCCGGCGGCATTGGGCCGGGTCGTTGGTGATGACGGCGTAGCACTCCCGCGCGGGGTCGTAGCTCCCGGTGCCGGAGTCGTCGGAGCAGCCGAACCGCAGTCCGTAGCGTCAAGGAAACGCCCCCGAACATGACCGGGTCCGGCACGCCGAGAAGTCCCCCCTCGCATAGCCGTGGCGGTTGGCGGGCGGCAACGCGTCGAGGGAGCCCGAGAGACGACTCGTCGACCACCGAGGCACCGGGATCCCCGGCGACGAGGACGTGACGGCCGGGCGGGACCCCGCGCATCGTGGTGCGACGTTGTTGTTGTAGGCCGACGTGGCACCACGCAACCCAATGGGGATGCGCGGTCCGAGACCGCGCGCCGCCCCGCCGGGGGCGGTGGCGGTTGTCGTGGCGGTGGGCGCGCCGTGTTGAGAGAGGCGGCGCGCTCGGCCCGCCGTCGCTCGACCGCGCCGCTCGGCGCGAACGTAGCCCGGAGCGGCGGCGGCGTCGTGGCGCCGACGGGCTGCGGCATCCGCGCCCGCGGGTGTCCGCGCCGTGGTGGTGCGTGCAACGGGGACCGGAGCGGGCCCGGCCCGGCGCCGCGCGCGGGGAGCTCCTCACGGTTGGTGAGGCGCATGAGGTAGCCATTCCCCGTGGCCCGAAAGTTCGGGGCCCCGAACCGGATTTCGAACCTGGCGGGGAGGGGGTCCGAGCTGCCCATGCAGTAGCATGTACCGCGGTACTCAGTGCGGATCACCATGGAGGGAGTTGACGGATTGACCTTAGGCGCTCAGATTGCCCCACGGTGGGCGCCAACTGTCGGTGCGGAATGTGGTCCCGACACTAACCAGTAGTAAGCGCCGTGGTCTATCCCTCAATGGTCGATGCTAAGTAACAAATGACACGAGAATTTTTATCCCGGTTCCGACCGAGGGGGCCGTACGTCCGGCGGTGGCGTGCTCAAGGCACTATATTACTTAGCACCGGGGGTGCCTGTAGTGGGGCTGCTACAAGCAACGCGGGAGAGGAAGCCTGGCTTCCAAGTCCCTGGTGTAGTGGCTGAAGATGTTGTGGGAGAATTGGAGAGCAAGTGCGTGGCGCAGCTCGTCTCCAGTTGTGTTGTGTCTGTGTTCCCTTCGTCGTCTCCCCCTGCGGCAGGGGGGGGTTCGTCCCCCTTTTATAGATCAAGGAGGGAGCGAATCACATGAGCGCCGTTCTATCTAGCTACGTGAAGGGGCGTGGCGTGCCATGCTGTAGAGTGGGCGGCCGTCCAGACGATCCTTGCAGCGATCCGGCTATCATGGCCTATCTTGTACTCGAACGCGTGGCGGTTCGAGGGTAGAAGGGTGGCGATGGCGGTGATGTCTTCCGATGGGCTCGAGGGAGGCGGCGACGTTGGCCCGTACGGAGTACGGGGGGCGGGTAAAACGGCGTCCCGTTCCAATACGTCTCACCGTACCGGAGTTGTGGCTACGGCGCCGGGCGTGCGCCCGCACGCACGGGGACGGCCGCCATGCATAACGAGCGGGGATGGCGTTCCTCCCGCCTAGCGCCTCCACCTAACCCCCGTAGGGTCACAAGAAAGCAAATCGAGGGTGAAGCCGGCCCCCCTTCGAGGGCTCGGCGCGTTAGCCGCGTCTTGGAGCGAGCGCACGGCGTCACGGGACCGACACCGGCCGCGCCGCACCGTCCCTCCCCACGGTGATGGGGATGGGCTCCCTCCCCGGGGAGTTGGTGCGGCGGCACCGGGGTGCGAGCCCCGGCGCATGATGGCACCGTCCCGCCGGTGTCGGGCGTTAAATGCCCGTGTACGGGGGCAGGCGCACGCGAGCGGGGGCGCCCTCGAGCGAGGCGGACACCGGTCGAGGGCGGGTCGGACCCTCGAGCGAGGCGGAGCCTGCTCGAGGGGGAGCGGGCCCTCGAGCGGGGCGGAGCCCGCTCGAGGGAAGCGCACCCCTTCGAACGGGACGAAGCCTGCTCGAGGGAGGCGCGCACCCTCGAGCGAGGCGAAGCCTGCTCTAGGGGATCTTCGAGAGGGTCGCCTTGGTGGGCCGTCGAGGTCCTTGCAGCGTGGGCCGCATCCTGCATGGTTAGACAAAGTGTGTTTGGCTTTGTTGAAGGTTTTAAGTGGGGATTTCCCGGTTGTTAAAGGGGACCCCTAGGGCTGTCCCCGACACAAATTGTGTGCGCGAATGACAAGAAAAAACAAATGTTGAATTGTTTCATCATGGGCACAAAAGCAACATATCTTGTTGCCTTGCCCATTACACTTAGCTAAGTTGTGTTTTCTCAACACCACCGGTGAGACATGGGAACCCCTGGGTCCCCACCGATCAGGCTCACGGTCGTCCCCCGACAAGTGGGTCCGGCCCACCAGAAGACCCGCCGACCTATTAGTAGGCCTGCCCGACCTGACATGTGGACCCGAAGACGAGAAGACAGCTTGGTGTGTAAGACAAGTCAGTCCAGACAGATTAAGGCAACTCGGATAAGCCTTCTATATTGTAATTGACTAGAGATAGGTTTTCCTGTTGTAACCAACTTGGACTCCGATCCAGCGACCTTGTCCGTCACCCAATATAAGGCAGGCAAGGGCGTCCTTCCGAGGACCACTTGAGATCGAATCAATACAAACCGAAGAACTGGATGTAGGGTTTTACTCTCCAGAGGCCCGAACCAGTATGAAATCACATTGTCCCTCGTGTCTCGCCATGATTTCCGTGTGCTACGCTATCATAACCATCGCGTTCTTAGTTTTCGATCGCCCCCGCCGAACAAATAAACCACCGGGTTAACCCCCCTTGGACCTGTTCACATCTAAACATCCGACAATTGGCGACCTACTCACGATAGCGAGCGCAACAATTCGGCGATCGGTGATGAGCCGCCCGTTCCTACGGCCGACCGACCTCTCCAACAACTTAGATTCAAGATTGACTTCATGAGCGAGCTACCTCGGGGCACGACGGTAATCACCACGTCCCGCCGCTCGGTGCCACCGACCACCTCGAATCTTCCGACCGTGAGCGCCCGGCTCGTTGTTCGACTTTATTGCACCGCCGAGCTGCGGACCTCCGACGACCAATGGCCAACCTCCTATGACCGCTCGCCGATCATGTTCGGCCACACGACAACTCGGCACGACGACCGCGACTACTCCGACTTATACCTAAGCATTTTCGGCCCGGCCCGACCCGCGCTAGGTCCACCCACGAACCTTACTAGACGGGCGTGGTCGGGAGATATTGAAGCCCGAGAATTTTTTTTGGCCCGAGCCCGGCCCAAAATGCCGTGTTTAGTTATTTTACACTAAAATACGCGGCGGCCCGCCCAGCCCGGGCCCGGCCCGAGCCCGGCCAAAAATTGAGGCTCGATGCGTCTAATGGGACATTCATGGGCACGATTTTCTTGGCCCAAAGTAACGAGAGATTTTTTTCGGCCCGGCTCGAACCCGGCCGCCCGCAAAATGCTCATGTCTACTTCGACTCTCGGCATGGCGGCCGCGACGACTCCGACTAAGCTAAGTGCTATTTTTTAAAATTAAATATTTATGATTTCAATAGACTTGCTCTACATGTTTTGTCTCGCTCTTCCAATCCCTCCCCCTCGACATGCTCGGGGGCTTGGCAATGCCAACACGTAGGTCGTCGGACCCGAGAGTTCATATTTTTTATCTTGTGCTATGTTCTCCCTCCCCCTCGACATGCTCCGGAGCTTGGCCATGCCAATCTTAGGGTCGATATACCCGTGGGGTCCTACTTCTCCTATGTCTCGTTCTTGCTTTAACTACTTGACTCTCGTTATGAGTATTCGATGTTGTGTGGTTGCAAAACCCGGGTCTTAGGTCCCTCCCCGTGCTCGGCACATCTAAGTCTCCATACCGAGCATTGTAGAGGGGTGAAACACTTTGCGGTTTTTCGCAGCTTTCGAGTCCGCATAATGTGTGCCTTGCATGATAAGTGGAATGCCCTTTTCAAAAGAAACATAGCACAAGAATGTTCATCTCCGGCTAGCATGAACATATCATAGCTCGGACTAGATCTTCATCATATTTATATTCGACGATTGATACACGGGTCCGGTGTTTATTTATTTTACGGATCGGCTCTTTGCTTCGGCATCGCCTTAGTCGGGTCGCTAGACCTCTCTCCAACTCCCGGCGTCGCCGTTGGTGAAGCTACCTTGGGTGGCTCCGTCGTCGTCGATTGAGCTCTTGTGTCATCTTCCGTGGACCTCTCGGAGTCTCTGCCATCGCCGTCCTCGTCAGGTCGCTAGACCTTCCTCCGGCTCCGTCGTCATCCTCGTCGGGTCGCTAGACCTTCCTTCGGCTCCATCATCATCCTCGTCAGGTCGCTAGACCTCCCTGCAGCTTCGTCGTCGCCCTCGTTGGTCCGCTAGACCTTCCTTCGCCTCCGTCATCGTCTTCGTCAGGTTGCTAGACCTTCCTCCGGCTTTAGGTCATTAGACCCCCTTGCAGCAAAGTGATATCTGAATTTTCGGGCATGATAGCCTCAACATTATCTCTAAGTTGAATACCAATATTGGAAGGCACGAAATTTTACATCCCCTACCTAAAGATGATGATATTTATGTGGTGGAAGAATGCTCCATGTATGTTTTTGAAGTTTCTATCCACAGATGAACACAATTAGTGCAAGATCCATCTATCTCCATCTTCTCTTAGAATGGTTTCTAATAGAAGCATACTCATATCCTTGCCGAGTCAAGTGGAACCCCGTTGTACTCTCTTAATTACTTATACACCTTTTCTTCAATTTATATGCGATCCACCAACTTCCTATGGCTAGGCAAAGGTGATCACTCCATTTTCCTTGCATTGATATCCTGACATTGATCACTATAAATTCTCAACCCTCCTTATGCTTGCTCAGAAACAAATAAATGAGAACATGGTTACAAGGCATCAAAAATCTATTGGTATGCATAATGAGTGTCATCCCAAAGATGCATATGCCGCATCTCTAACAACATAATTCATGAGCATGGAAATACATTACACGACATATGCATTGGGAAACCCGGGTTTGGACTAACATGCATACGCACCGAAAGTCTCACCCTTTCTACTCTATTCTCCTTACGGTGGTGGTGATGTGATCCATGAACGAAGGTGCCACAATGGAACCTAGTGTATCATGTGTGTTGCATCCATGTGATTACCACTAGGAGCACGTTAGGTATCTTGTTTGTGAGAATGCGACTCACCCCGGATCCAAATTTCTTAGTCCTGCAAGCCGCTATCTAATTTTGTGAACAATGCAAATCATGCTGACACTGCATCATGAGCACCATATCTCATGAGCATACGCATCACGCATTCATAAACATGTGCATCGTCATGCATGCACCTCATCATATACATATCATGTGCATCTTTCATCGTGCCTCATGACATATGCATCATCCGGATGGTGTCATTAATACATCATGTCATGAGCCTTGTCCCATTGTTACACGAGTCTTTTCCATATGCATGATCATTGTCATCCAAGTCTTGTCAATGCATCGGGTCGGTTGTCAAAGGTCATTGCATCTTGAGGTAATATAGTAATTAACTAATATACTTCATTAAGATAAACCTTGAGCAAGGGTATTTTCCTCACTCCCATCCCAATTTTGTTTCCGAAATCTTGTCAATTGCCATTGAAAATTGTACTTTCCAGGATACTCTAGGAGTTGACCTTTTTATTGATCTCCTAAAAACAAATTCATGAACCTCCGTATACAAATTTAACCAAATATTTGAGGTTTCCCTTCTTTATGGGAATCTTTTTGGAACCTTTCGACTCGGTCTTCTTCCTTCTAAATTTCAAAATTCACTTGGTAGTAACTCAACTAAACTGGTTGAAGGAGTATGAGCAAGTTCTCTCGAAAGCTAAGATAAGAGGGGCCTTCTACCGAGTCGGTGATCTTTGGTCCTTTAACACATTTCCTCCTAACCAAAGGAACCGGGATACCGGTAAATAAAGGATGGGCAAAATCCTTTGATAGGTTTTTCTTGGTACAATCCCAATTTAGGATGGTGGATACCCCAACTCTTCTCTTTCTCCCAAAGTCACGGTCAATCCTCTCGAGGGCCAATTTGACCCCTCCATATCCGTGCTTCGCCTGTTCTGTGTCGCTTTGTCACAGCCACCGCTGTTGATCGTGGTCGTCTTGTCGCCAAGCCATCCCAATGCTGGCCACCATCGTGCCACATGCCACCACCATACCTCCTTGCCACCGGCCCCTACCCAAGTGGCGCGAGCACCACTACCACTACACCACGGTGAGCATCATTAAAAGGAGCACCTCCCTATCGACATTCACCACTTAGAGTTGCATACACTTGAGCCACCATCTCTCGCCGCCCTCCCTTCTCTCTAGTTGTTTTCTTTGAGCACACACCGACCACTTTCGCCTCTTACGACGTTCCTCATCGATTAAACTCTTTTCCTCTATCTTCCCCCAAAGAATGTGGAGAAGAGTCAAGCTCCTCCAGCTATCGGTATCAAGTCCGAGCCTTTTCCTGAAGCTCGTCCACTGAAGGTTGGTGCCAACATTACAAAGAAGAAGCTCGAGAAGAGAGCCACAAGAGGGATCCAACCTCACACCACCAACTATGAAATGTTTTCTGGAGATGTTTGGTTCCATCCGTTGGACTCTAGTAGGACTGTACATCTGTGTTGTGTTCTAGTTATTGATGGATTTAGCTTTTCATGTGTACATTCATGGCGCGCTCTCGCACAAGCGACATTGATATCCTCATCAAGCTTGTTATCTCTCCCGAAGGTTTCCTCTAACCTTGTTGTCAAATCTCGGGACGAGATTTCTTTTAAGGGGGGGGTAGACCGTAACACCCTAGGTGTTTATTGAAGGTAAATACCTTAATTAGTGGTGTTAATCAAGTTTAATAGGCTCCTAAACATGTTTGACATGATTTGGCACACATTTGCACAAAAGACCTTGGTCAAGATCCCAAATCACGGTTACAACCCTAGATCTCTAAAAGGCCGATTTGGTTTTCTTGCACGTTCTCCAAATTTCACTATAGAAGTTCAAAATCGGCCAATATAAAAGTTCTTCATTATCTCCGGAACACAATTTTCATAATTGACGGACATTCAAATTTTGAGTGCAAATTGACCAAAAGTCGAGTTGAAGTCCCTATGGATGGTAAATCGGGGCCGAGAAAATCAGCGACTTTGTCACGTTTTTCCCGTCAATCCGTTCATCAAAACATAGGTCACCCTTTGTAAAAGTTGGAGCCGTGGATGTGTGGTCTACAACTTTTATTTTGGGAGATTTCGAAGTTTAGTTCAACTTTTATTTATTTGAGCCGGTCAAACATGCACCGAAACGACTTGACGCATCGGAACGCCGAGCATGCTCCCGCGCCCGCGTCGCGCCACCGGCCTTGCACGAGTGTTTGTGCCCGGTCCACGTGCGCCGTCCGTACGCCGTCGGCTCGCTGCTCGGTCTATGCGCGTGCGCATGACACAGGTGACCTCGGCTATGTGGACCCACGCAACCCGAGCTACCCGTGTGGCCGTCGTGCGTCGACCGCGTCGTCCCATCCGACATGCGCCGGCTCCCACGCCCGTGTGCCGCCGCCGCCCTCGTAGCCGTCCCGGCCGGTTGTTCCCCGTGCGCGAGGTGGACGTCTCGATGAGTTGCCACACCTCTTCCCTTCCTCAATCGCAGACATAGGCGCATGCAAGCCGAGCCGCCGGCCTCGCTGCGTCGGACTCCGCCGCCCGCCATATCCGCGCCACCACGTCCATCTCTCGGTCGACTTTGCAACCGCGGGAGTCATCATCCACCGCGGTTCCCCGGTACCGCCGGGCCGCCCTCTCGGTCGCCAAGTTCGCCGAGGACGAAAGCATCTAGGGTTGTAGATTGATGGCGCCGCCGAGGATCACCGTCGGCACCTCTTTCGGTCTCACCAACCCCCGGAACGAACCCTAGGTAAGCCTAGACCTCTCCTAGGCCTTTCCCCGCCAAGCCCGACCTTCCCCTAGCCGGATTCCGGCGATTCCTGTCGGCCGGCCGCGGCCGGGGACTACATTGCGAGGTCTGAGCTCTTTCTAGGGGCTAGAACGCAAAACCCAGGGACTTTTTTGTAAGAAACCCGTTTTCAAATCTAAGGTGTATAGGCTGAATCTTGTAAAATCCGTAGAAAATTGTAGAAAAATCATAAAAATGAAAATCCAATTTTGTTGGGTTCCTGGTGAAGAATCCTACCTTTTCTAGAAAGAATGTATAGGGTTTTTCTGTTTAGTTTGTAAATGTAAATTCAAACTCGGTTTGAGGTGTTTTTAGTGTAGTTTAAACTATACACATGCTATGGAGTTGAATTTTGGATATGTTGCTCTTTATAGCATTTCTAGATTTGTGACCAAAGTTGGCATGGTTTTGATTTGTAGATTTTTAGTTATGACTTATGTAATCTTTATGCACGTTTAAGCTTGATGCTTTTTATAGCCCTTTTAATAAACCTTTCTTTAAGCACCAAAGTGCACCCTAGGGCTTTGTCTTGGTGAATAGTACCTCCGATAGGTTGGAGATGATTTTAGGATGTGCTTTGATTTATGTTTTGGATTTAATCTTGTGTAGGAATTTAAATTCAAAAGATGAAAAATAATTTGAATCGCACTTATGCTTTGGTCGGAAGCTTATATTTCGCATACATGACTTTTAGTAGAAAGTAGAGACCAAAAAGTTTATTAAATCTTTTTATATGAATTAATTGTGTTTTACTAGGCTGAATTTAATCTTTTCCATATAATTTAATTTATAAATGTTCTTAATCTAAATTTTGGTGTGTGAACTTAGAATGGGTATATGATGATGTGTGTAGAAGATTAGACTTATTTGAAGTGTTTTTGATTTAATTTGGATTTATGGTTGAAAGACTTGTTTTATGTAATAAAATAAAGAACTGGAAATTAGGTGTCAAATTATGAAAGCATGTCTCGGATCTTGTCTTTGAATTTTCAAAACACCCCCTTGCTATTTTGTGAAGTTAAATAATTTAATTTGCTTAAATATGTACACAAGTCACAATCATGGTTAACCTTTAATTAACTACCCTCAACTTAATCTAATGCATATGCATATCGTGTAGATTTGTCGGTCGGTGCGTGCACGCTCACCCAGGAGGGAGATGGGATGGTAGATGGTGAAGCGAACGAGTTGAGTGTTCAGCAAGACCTGGACCAAAGTCCAGAAGAGCCCAAGGCTAGTGTTAGTGTTGAGTCAGAGGAAGGCAAACACCGGTTCATCTAACCTTTTTTTAAAATTCATACCTTTTACATTTCAGTATTTATTGTTTACTTGTGCATTTAAGTTTCAGGAGTTGCTTTGAAACCTAGATGCATGATCATTAGGACTCCTATACTCTTTTACTAGTATGTTAGGACGCTAGTGCCATGCTTTAAGGACACGGTACAAGTCGTGTAATGACTCATTGCTCGCGAGATATAGGATATTCTTATTGGAATCATAAGTTGATTAAAATGACTCGCTCATGTGGTAAGAGCAATGGGTTCGGTCTTGACCGAGTAGCATTGTGCTTTGGTTTAAGCTATTGAACGTACCAAGTGCTTGTCGGGAATGGGACCGGTAAGCCTAGTACCTTCGAACCGGGTGGGATCTTTCTAGCTACCCGCTTGGTATAGTGGGTGAGTTCGGACGGTCGGGTTAGACCCTCCGGATAATCGTGTACTGGAGTTTGTAGCGTTTGATCCCAAACTCGTGGGACGTTGGGAACCGCTTGGTTGGGGTAGACACCGCACTTGGTCTACTTTCTTCCGTGTATCTTGGGTTTACCTTGCAAGGATATAAATCGATCGATCGTCGGTCACTCGTCGTTATCCGAGTTGGCTTGACCACTGGCTACCCCATATTTATTTATGGAACATTATGGATAATATCGGTGGATGATTAATCTTGTTTGTACAACCATACTTGTTTAGATAGGTGCTCATCTAGAATGGTTAACATACTAAAACTTGAAAGTAAGGATCAACTCTTAGATGCTTTTGGCAAAACAAACCCACAAGCCAAAAAGCCTCACATGTCTAGTTGTGTCTTTATTTTGACGGGTCAATCTTCTTGAGTATTAGTATACTCAGCCTTACTTATTTATTGTTTTCGGTAACCCCATCCGTCCCGGTGTTATTCTAGATAGATGGGAGATTGAATGGGAGAATGATGATGAGGAGTGATATGCATGGATGACCTCCCGTGTGTATCATGCATTTAGTTTACTTTCCGCCGCCTAAAACTCGAACCATGTTTACTTTTATGTACTCAAAACCTGGTTTGTAATTTTAAGTAGTTTTAGACTTTTATGTAATGTAATGTTGTACTTTGGTCCCGCCTTCGTGTGGGCTTAGCACATATCTCAATCCCGTTGTAAGTGATTTACGGGCATGTCCGGACGAGGCGACGAGAATAGTTCTTTATTATTGCTTAATGGCCACGTGGACCGGCTTAGGCGATAATACGGAATTATTTTGGGCGGTTCCGTCACGGTTGGTACCGGAGCGATGATATGCACCGCAGTGCCGGCACAAAAGGTCTTGGATATCCGCGATGATATGAAGGCCTCCTTGTGGGGTGCACACCTAGTGGCCCCGCCAAGTACTTCCGGTGCTTAGGCACTTCTTGATTTGAGACCTTCTTGAGGTCGGCATGCCTCGAGTGGCTCTCGCCGTACTCTTTGTAGCTATGTAGGATATATGGGTGTCTCTAGACTCCATACATTCAAGATCAATATTGATTCGTTAGTTTAATTGTTGTTTGTTTCGACCACTACGGAAGACCTCTTCATGCGACATGCCTTTCAAGACCTTGCTGGGTATCCTCGGATACTGGGCATAGTTGATTTGAGGCCTCTTTGAGGTTGGCTCACCTATAAAGCCTCCTTGAGGTCGGCCCTACCGTACTCCTTGCGGCCATGCTAGGAGATCCGGGTGTCTCTACACTTCATTTGATCAAGACCATGACTCGGTTTTTTGTTCTCTTTTTTGAGCATCAAACCAGCCATGTTGCCCTGCTTCAATGCTCGGGGAGTACTCGAGAGCGTCTTCGACGCCCTCTTATTTTTTTTCGCCGTCCCGATCCGTCGAGAAACCTGTTTCTCATCACATCGCTTCTCGACCTCGTTTTTCTTCTTTTTCTTTTTTTGGATCATCATACCGACCATCCCCGCCCGCCACGATGCTCGGATACTACTCTATGAGCGCGTCCTTGACGCCCTCTAATTTTTTCATCGTCGTGTCGATCTATTGGAAGCTTGCTTCCTATAGGTCGTCAATCGACCTCGTTGCGTCCGGCAAGACTATAAACGGAGTTGGTCGCTAAGCCGGGGTTTCTTTTTTTGAACCGACGTGCACGCTATTCGACTTGTCGATGGTTTCAAGACTTCGTCATGACCCTCTCGAGGTCGCTGCGCCTACACATCACACGGGGCTTGTGAGACATGGGTACCCCCGGGTCCCCTCAACCGAGCTCATGGCCGTCCCCGACAATTGGGTCCGGCCCACTAGAAGACCCGTTGACTTGTTAGAAGGCCCCGCCCCGACCTAACATGTGGGCCCGAAGACGAGAAGACAGCTTGGTGTGTAAGACAAGTCAGTCCAGACAGATTAAGGCAACTCGGATAAGCCTTCTATATTGTAATTGACTAGAGATAGGTTTTCCTGTTGTAACCAACTTGGACTCCGATCCAGCGGCCTTGTCCGTCGCCCAATATAAGGCGGGCAAGGGCGTCCTTCCAAGGACCATCCGAGATCAAATGAATACAAACCGAAGAACCGGACGTAGGTTTTACTCTCCGGAGGCCCGAACCGGTATAAAATTGCCTTGTCCCGTGTGTCTTGTCGTGATTTCCGTGTGCTATGCTAGCATAACCATCGCGTTCTTAGCTCTCGACCTCCCCCGACAAACAAATAAACCACCGGGGTTAACCCCCACCCGTGGACCGTTCGCATCTAAACCTCGACACCACCCCTTCGTAAATAAAAAATCCTAACCTTTAAGGAGGCTTTTATTTTCCATAAAAATTGTTCAAGTTTGGGACATCTTCATGTATCATGGCTAGATAGTCCAGTTGGATGTGACAAGCTCTAGTGAAATTCATCTTGCTTAGGGATGGCAATAGCGACCACTACGTGTACCCGCGAGTAAAAACCCTATTAGGGTGCGGGTATGGGGATTTTGCCCCCCCTCCCCATGGGTTTGTTAATGGGTGATTTCCTCACCCATTGGGTGAAGCAAGTGCGGGTATGTTCTATTGTACCCGGACCCATCACCCGATGGGTGCCCCGTTTGAGTATGACATGTGGGTCACCGCACCGAAGTACACAATATATAAATTGTAAACCCTACAACCCATTCAACCTTATCCCTAACTAGCCACCTACGGCCGCCGCAACCACGGGACACGTAGCTCTCTCTCGCGGCCTCGCATCCGCATGCTCGGCGGGGTGCTCGACACCTAGGTCATGGTACCCGGCAGGGAAGCACCACATTTGCTCGCCGAGCCGAAGCGAGATCGCACCGACGGCAAGGCGGTTGGTGTTCCCGGTGGCCTCGCTCCCATGCGTGCGGCGGTGGGGCATGCAAGATGGGGTACGGGCGACGGACCGTCGGTCACATCGTCGTCGACCGGCTTCCGTGTTCTAGTGTGCGGCGACACGGACGGTGAGGCGACAGGATGGCCGCGGGATTGGGGAGGGGCAGCGGGGTGGAGGCGGGATGGTATGTAAGTGTGGTGGCATTGACATGTGTTGACGTGTGTGGGGCACCCGATGGGTACCCGTTACCCATGTGGGTGGCGGTATGGGGAATTATTAGACCCGTGACGGGTGATGGGGGCCGGTTGCGGGTATAGAAATTCCGGCGGGTGGCGAGTGTGGTTTCCTACCCCCACCGGGTTTTTGTTGACGGTGTATTTTGGTACACCAAGCATGTTCATTACACTTTGGTTTGGATTTGATTATGGAACTAACCCGCCACTAGGCACACTAATCATATAACAAGTTCATCTATGTGCATGCATATGGAAGTGTTGTGTTTATGTAGGAAAACATGGACATAAAGGACGGATTCGCAACAAGTTCAAAGAAGCATTTACGGAGTCTTGTTTGTGTTCATGAGCTTGATGAAATCACTTCCAATGGTGGCAAGGACCGAAGTGTTATAAAGGAACACCCCCGGGGATTGAAGCATAAAAGACGAACTTCATGCGCGGAGAACCTCCATCTTGGACGCGAGGATGACATCGTCAAAATCATGCAAGTGGACGGGGCAAAGTGCATAAATGCATGAGGACCCACGGGAGCAAAGGGCGGCGACCGAACCGGCCGAGGTGGGCCCGTGCCGGTCGGCCCGGGCCGGCCGACCCGGCCCACTACGGAGGTCGGTTCGCCCCCTTTCCTTGCACCCGAAGGATCTTCAACCCTAAAACCGTGGAGGCGCCGCCATTCAATAGGAGAGAGAGCCATTCGCACCAGGAGGCCATCCACAAGCTAGAGAGAGGAGGAGGATCTCCACGAGGGAGATCAACCACCTCAAAGGAAGCACCCTCACGTGGAGAAGAAGGAAGACACCATCGAAGGGCAACCATGATCAACGGTGCTATGTCCAGCACTTTGATGGGGTAATCTCCTTATTCGTCCATGGGTTGTAATCGATCTTGAGATGTAATCATACTTTGTAGGATTATCTATCTATCGTCTTGTAATGAATATACTTTAATGCTTAAGGTTAGCTACCTTGCCGTAAAGGGAGTTGTTGACGGTGAAAATCCGTCAACCTAGCCATGAGTTTACCTTCGGTGTTGGCATGAGTTTTATACCTTATCCATTGGTACTAACCCCCGTGGTATAACAAGTTCACGTGTGCATGTCGGTTTTGGAGTTTAATGTTTATGCGGGGTTTTAGTGTTGAATGCAAGACTTTCGGGATAAGTTCATCAAGCACCTCATGACAAGATCTTGAAGCCCCGTACAAGTCATGCAACGAAGCAAACTTAACTCCAAGAAGCCGGGGACTTTATCCGAGAAGACGACGGACTCGAGGACCCGACCGAAAAGTGCTCGAATCTTGCAAGACAAGGAGTTGAGTCCAATTCGGAGAGAAACCGACGACATGGACCTACATGCAGAAGGGGGAAACATCCAGGAAGCAAGGGAACCGACGTAGAGCAAAGGAGGCCTCGGGCCGGGCCTCGGATGGGCCAAGGCCGGCCGGCCCCGGTCCGGTCGGCCCATGCCCATCCAGGGCCCATTTGCCCCCTCCTTTACCCTAGCCGCCAATCGGGCTATTTATAGCCCCCTGACCGAGAGCCACGAAGAGAAGAATTCGTCATCGGCCGCCGAGGAGCGAGAGAAGAGAGGGACATCATCTCGGAGAGGAGAGGGTCGAGCTAGTTGACTAGGGTTTCCCTAGACGACGTGGGAACCTTACACGGAAGACCACGTCGGAGTTCTCGGAGCTAGAAGCAAGATCAAGGAAGGATCCCGGTGGTGATCTTGTGTATGTATCATTGTTATAGTTGAATTATCAAATTGAATCTTTTCCTAGCGATCAAGTGTTTCCTCGAAGATTTCGTTTTTCGATCGGCTTTGCTTATTCCAATTCTATTCTCGAGATAGATTACATAGGGTGTTCTTGTAGCCGCGGTGGCTAGAGGTACACGCCGGATCTTCCGAAAGAATCTCGACTTGTCTTTTGACTCGCCCTAAGCTCCCCGCATGAATAGGGATACGTTGTGACAGAACGGGGGTTCCGAAATGCGGATGTTTTCGGATTTGGACGGAAACCACGATTTAAAGAGGCTTCTATTAAGATTCGATTTGCTACTTCTTCTCTTGCTTGGAACTTCAACAAAAGGCTTACCCCGATCCTTCTAGATCTCGTTTATCTACCCAATCTTACTTTGTTTTCTCCGGTCTTTAGTAGATTAGATTCGTTTCGTGTCTTTTACTTAGATGCATTAGGGTTTCTTTTATCGAAGATTGGAGTTACTTGGCTTTATTAGATTAAGTTTTGCGTCACACATTTGTTCCACGGATTCGATACCTTGGGTTCACCACTCGAGGGAAGAAGGGTCCCTTGACTACGACGGGAGACTTGTACGCTTGCAAGTCACAAACGAAATTTGATACAATTATTAACTCGTCAACAAGCCCCCTTTTCTCGCGCCGTTGTCGGGGGAACAAGTGATCAAGATTTGATTTTTTATTGCCTTTTTGTAATTTTCAGTTTTCTTTTTGTTTTTATTTTTGTATCTACTAAATTTTGATCATCCTCAAAATACATCTAATCTAGTTTGTCTAACCCTAGTTTTTATAGATTTGTTTTTACTTTCTAGTTTTTTTTGCATACTTTGTTTATTGCTAACCCTAACGGAGATGGACGGCTACCTCTCCAACAAACCCAATAATTTTGTGGATGATCCGGAAAAACTTTACGAGGCTAAGGAGACGCGAAGCACATCAAGCTAAAAAGCTAGATTTTGTAGATTCGGAGTCGGAAGACAAAGGATCGCAGGAATCTCCGAAGAATTCACCACCTCAAAGTCCTCGGGAGAATCAACTTCCACCAATGGGTGACCAACCACCGGAAGAACGCAAGATTGGGGAGCTATGCACCCCAGACATCATCGACCTTCCAATCTTGAACCTCGAGGAGATCGGAAGACCGTTCGAGATCAAGACCTCAACAATCCGCATGGTGCAACATTCACCCTTCACCGGTAAAGAGGATCCGAACCTTCACCTCCAAGCATTCATTCAACTATGTCAGACTTTCAACATGGATGCGGTGACTCAAGACCAAATGAGGGCAAGGCTTTTTCCGTTTTCACTTCTCGGGAAGGCTTTGCAATGGTTCCACTCTCAACCGACGGAGACGGTGCAAAATTGGAACACGTTGATGAAGGCTTTCATGAAGGAATACTACTCACCGAGTAAAACTCAAAGCTTGCGTAATAAGATTGCCACCTTTGTTCAATATCCTATGGAAACTATCTCAGAGGCATTCGAGCGCTTCAACGAGTACACCCGGGCAGTTCCACATCACAAGTTCCCGAAGGAAGACCTCGTGCAAAAGTTCTATCAAGGACTCACCATGGCGTCAAGGACGATCATCGATGCATCGGTGGGAGGATCCATCATCGAACTTACACCGACGGAAGCTTTCACTCTATTCAAGAAGGTCGCGGATAATGACACGTGGGCGTCATCCGGCGCCTACATCCGGTTCAACCCACGGGGAACGTCAAAGGAGTCTTGCAAGTGGAGAAGGAGAACATACTTGAAGGCAAGATCGACTCGCTCATGAGGAGGTTGGAGAAGATGGAGATGGAAAAGAAAGAGGCTCAAGACTTGAAGGCCGCCGAAGCAAGGTCCACATGCGAAGAATGTGGAGAGTATGGCCATGTCCGCAAAGATTGTCCGAGGAAGCCAAAGTGCTCGACTACATGAGGAAGGGAGAATTGCCGAACTTCCGCTACGGCAAGGTAGGCCTCAATTTAATGCAAGCTCATCTATTCCTAACGCGGTTCCGCTTCGTATACAATTGAAGGAGTTCATGGATGAGCAAGCTAAGATCAACAAGGACACCGTCACCAAGTTCAAGACCATAGACAAGGTGTTGGAGAACATCGATAGCAAAGTGACGGAGGTCGGGAGTTCCAATCATCAAGTGCTCAACATGATGAAGATGCTCGAGACGCAAGTTGGACAACTTGCGGGGCGCCTTACTAATGATGAAGGGAAGCTACCGGACAACCCAAATGTTCCGAATCAGCGAAGGCCATTCAAACACGTTCGGGGAAGGAGACCGAAGATCCAGAACGTTCCGCGGGAGCAAGGAAGCTTAAACCATCCACCGAGGTGGAAGGAGTTGCTAAAGAGAAGGTTACGGGGATCGTCACCGTGGAACCCGGATTTGAGATGCCGGAGGAAGACACGAGGATACCGCAACTCAAGCCACGCTTCTTCCGAGGTAAACTTGACAACCACTTTGAGAAGTTTGTGGAAGTTGTGCGTAGACTTAGCATCAACATGCCATTACTAGATGCCCTAAAAGTACCTACATATTCTCGTTACTTTAAAGACATACTTGCAAATAAATATGAGATAGCAACACTCGGGGTAGATCATGTTAAAATGTCCGAGGAGTGTAGTGCCGCTATTGCTAATGGGCTAGAGAAGCAAAAGGACCCCGGATGCCCTACAATTCCATGTTCGGTTGGTTCTTTCAACTTCGAGAAGGCGTTATGCGACCTTGGAGCTAGTGTGAGCGTCATGCCGAGGGATGTGTTCGAGAAGCTACACCTACCAATGGAGCCTACGGGTATATGTTTGGAGTTGGGAGACAACTCCATTCTCTATCCCTTGGGCATTGCCGAAGATGTACCCGTGAAGATTGGACACCACTTCATCCCCGTCGACTTCGTTGTGCTCGAGATGGGAGAGAGGGAGAAGCCGCCGCTCATCCTAGGGAGGCCTTTCCTCAAGACCGTGGGAGCTACTATTGATGTTGGCAAGGGGGAGATCATGTTCGATATCAACGGAGAAAGGAGTTCCTTCAAGTTCCGTCCAAGAATCGAGGCATGCAACATGATTGGAGTGAAGGGAGAACCAAAACAAACGGAGGGGCTGAAAAAGAAGAAGGAGCCGAAAAAATGAACGTAAAGAAAATCAAAGAAGGTGTTGCATCCGTCAAGACAAAGGAAGAGAAGCAGCTTGTGAAGACCAAAAAAATGACTAAGCCGTAAGACAAGCCCGTGCCCAAGATGGTGCGGAAGTGGGTACCCAAGATTGCAACGCCTGCAAAGAGCATTGATCCGGAGTAATCAAGTGAAGAAGTCTAGCTATAGACTATAAACGAAGCGCTAGGCGGGAGGCAACCCGTTTCGTCGAGTCAAGAATAAGCTACCGGGAGGACAACCCGATTCCGGGTTTTTCGAGTATTTTTAATAATTTAGTTTTTGAGTTTTATTACGCAAAGACATTATACTTAGAAGTGGTTGAACAATATTAGAGACATAATTCTTGATTGAATGTTTGCTTTATCATAAACCCTTTGCATGAACCCTCCTATGTGCTTGTTTGTTCTTTTCTTTTCGAGAAACCTCAACCAAATAATTTCAGAACCTAGCTCAACCTTTCACCCTCATTATGGTGCTGAGGTTGACTTATTTTTCATGCTAAAACCACACGAGTAGAGCCACGATTTATATTTAGGTGTTAATAAAATTCAGCACGTGGTAGAACTCGCGTGAACCTAGAAATCAAAACTTTTGGTTGGTTTTAAAAATCTATATCCTTGGTTTCTCTAGGATTAGAATTTTTCTAAGCCTATTCTAATTTTGTTTTATTCAAAATCTTTATTATTTAGCCAAAATTAGAACCTAAACCTATGCCCCCATGATCAAGCCGGAAATGTTTGCTCTCAACCGATGAAGGCAAACTATACCGGTGAGACCGAAATCGACGTAGTCGAAAAATATTTTCGACTTACATTTGTTTTTAATGGTTTAAAAACTTCTCTAAAATTATGTTTGAGCTCCTGCATGGCTCTGAAAAATATTTTAAATTTCGAATTAGAGGAGTGCTTAACCTTAAACACACCTTAATGGAGACAATCCGGTTTGAATTAATCATGCATGCACCATTGGATTCCCTTTTATCAACTTTCACCAATTCCACATGCAAAGGACAAGCATGGTGGGCAGCAAGCATCAACTTTGCAGGAATTTCATGGTGGCATGTGAAGCAAGTGGAGCTAGGGAGCATGGATATGACCCAAAGCATGGAGCATTAAGTGGAAGGACCAATAATGCAAGAAAAGGAGTGGACGAGAGCATTTGGGCGGTGCAACTCGTGGAGCACGCGGGCAGGAAAGTTGCAGAGGCGAAATGATCGTGCTGGAAGAAAGACGAGGCGGGGTGGTGCACCGAGGACCCCAGGCCGGCCGGCCTCACCTACATAAGGAGCCCCCCGGCTCCCGTTTTCTGCAGGCAAGCTTCCCTCTCCTTCCTTTGTTTGTGTGTTCAAGTTTGTGTGCTCAAAACCTCCGTAGACATAGCCAACCTTCCCAAGCTTGATAGCTCAAGAAAAAATCCACATCCTTAATCCACTCAAAGTCCACATCCGAAGCAAAGAGTTTAAGTGCCTAGTTGCCGGTTGCAACCCGGAGTTTTAGTTGAAGAAAAGAGTGCAGCAACCATGTGGAAGAAAACCACAAGTCTCTTCTCCAAGAAGAAGAGTTCGTCGTTGTCCAAGCCGTCATCAACCACGTCTTCGAGGAGGCACTCGGTTTCCGAGTCTCCCCGGAGCATGGAGACGGGTACGGCACCACCGAGGAGGAACGATGCTCTCCTCCTTGGTGGTATGAGATCCGCAAGAAGCACGTCCATGAGGTTTACCGAACCTCGTGGGCACATGGAGGAGCAGCCCGCGCCACCACGACGATCGACCCGTTCAACCGCGCCACCTCCGTACACTCCGACATACTCTTCGTACGGCTTCATCATCTTGTCACCGGAGGAGGAGGAGAGGCTCTCTAATCTTGAGAAGAGGCTTGTGCCCAACGTCGAGTTCGACGACCAGGCACTCTACACCTTGGGTTTTGGCACCGACATATACTATATGTTGGGGCACCTTGGATGGGTGCGGTTCTCCAACGGAGTATCGGTGGACACCCACTTGGGGTTCGCCTTGGAAATTTTAATGACTATTGCACCCATCCTTGATGATGATGGGGTGCAAAGCTTGTCATTCCGTTTGGAGGGAGTCCAACAAGTGGTTCCCTACGAGCACGTTAGGGAGCCGCTTGGATTCCACAAGGGAGCTCCGGAGAAAGTTGACGTGCCACCCGGCATGTTAGCGGGATTTTGGAATATGATCTCCGGAGAAGCCCATCAACAACGCAATTGCATCCGCAACCCCATTATCCGGATATTTCACTCTTGGATGTGCAAGAGGGTATTGGGGAGGATGAAAGAGACAAAGGTGACCGACACGGAGTTGAATTGGCTATACTCGGCTTTAATTGCCAGGCAGCCAATAGACCCCTCTTACCTTATGATCAACCGTTGGTGTTGTGAAGCAACATCGGGGGCGGGTAATATTGGTTCGGGGTGCTACCTCTCCATGTTGGCCTTCTTCTTACGGCCGAGGATCGCAAGAAACCCCGACCATCTTTTGCGTGGTACCTCTCTCGACATTGAGTATTTGCGGCAAGGCAAATACATTAGTGGAGATGAGAGAGGAGGTTATCGGTTGGCCATAGTGAACCTACCCCTTCCCAATGAGAGGCTTAGGCTTTTCATCGAAGGGAGAGAAGATTGGTTGGAAGAGGGACTACTTGTCCCTGCAAGGAAGAACAAAAGAGGAAGAATCGTAGAGGAGGGAACATCCTCCGCACAAGCGAGTGGAGCACAACCCAATGTGCAACCATTCGGCGGGATCCCTCCTCCGCCAAGTTATTACGGAGGGCCACAAGAGCAAGCATGGGGGGGGGGGGTGGTGCACCGGTACCCCCACCAAATTATGTTGTGCCCAACGCTAACTTCGCGGAGTCCTACGCTCATCATCCCCAACCACAACAAAGCATGGACATAATTGGAGGGTATGCTGCAAGAAACGCTCAAAACATCGCAGCCATCCAAGCTAACGCAGCTCAACTTGGTGAAGGAATCACAAATATTGCCTTTGAGCTTGGACGCCTTCACCTTGTGGAGCCAAATCAATTCGTCGGAGGGAATGTCCAATCATATTATGAGCAAGGGTATTACTATCAAGATCATCAACATCAACCACCGGCGGAGGACTAGAAGATTTAGGAACTTTAGTTTTCTTTTCTTTTCTTTTTCTCCGTAATTTTCAACTTTTGCTTATGTGTGTTTGCGTAGTATTTCCTGTTTTTATTTAAATTTCAGCAAGCATGTTTGTTTATTTTCAGTTTGTATTTCAACTTGATGTCATCATTAATAAAGACACCACCTTGATTATATCATTGGAAAAGTTACAAATTCGTGCCATAATGATATATGATTATAATTGCAGCTTTGTTCATCTTTGTAATTGATTTATGCATGTTTAAGCTAGTGCTCTCTTAAAAATACAAATCTGAATTTATTTAAATGCTAGCTTAATTTTCAGCGGAGGTTATGATTAAAATAAAGACCCATAGTGTTTTATGTGCTCTCAAGTTATGAATAGATTAAAGATGTCTTTTATGCTCAAAAATATCGCTAACCTTGTCACAAATATCACTTGTGTGTTGCTCAACCTATCCAAAGCCTAATATATATTTGAGTGCATAAACCTTAGTGTACAAGATTTATTTTTGAGTGAGTTATTGCAGGCCATGATTTCTCTGGCCCGAGACTAAGAAGCTGGTCATTACATTTTTGTGTATCTATCTTTTTGCTAGCCTTTTATCCGTGCATTGTGTAGCCCCACATTGGAGATCTCACAAACCTCGCCGGATATCCACCCTTAAACCAAATATCATCTTTTGTGATTACCTCCTTGACCACAGCCTATCGTTGAGAATGGATCATTGTCGGGGACAGCCCTAGGGGTCCCCTTAAACAACCGGGAAATCCCCACTTAAAACCCACAATAAGCCAAAGCCAAACGCGCCTCGCTTAAGCACACAAGGCATGGCCCACGCCACGGTGGCCCTGACGGCCCACCAAGGCGGTCCACTCAAAAATCCCCTCGAGCGAGTGCTCCGCCCTCGCTCGAGGGCACACGCCTCCCTCGGGCGGGCTCCGCCCCCGTTCGAGGGGGTGCGCTTACCTCAAGCAAGCTCCGCCCTCGCTCGAGGGTCCGCTCCGCCCTCGGGCGGGCTCCGCCCTCGCTCGAGGGGCGCTCCGCGCGCGGACGCCCGTTCCCGCACACGGGCATTTAATGTTCCGACAACGGCGGGGCGGCGCCATCATGCGCCGGGGCTCGCGCCCCGGTGCACCGTTACACCAACTCCCTAGGAGGGAACCCATCCCCGCCACCGTGGGGGACTGTGCGACGTGGCCGGTGCTAGTCCCGTGGCGCCGCGCCTCCCCACTCCGTACGGCTAGCGCGCCGAGCCCTCGAAGGGGGGCCGGCCGCACCCTCGGTTTACTTTCCCGTGACTTTGCGGGGTTAGGTCGGGCGTTAGGCCGGCAGGGCACCATCCCCGCCACTGTTGACGGCATGGTGGCCGCCCCCGCGCGTACAAACCCACGTCGGGCGCTGTGGCAACAGCTCCGACGCTGTGGAGCGTGCAGGAACGGGACGCCGCCTTACCTGCCACTGTGCCCCGTACGGACCGACGTCAGCAACTCCCTCGAGCCCGTCTGAAGACATCACGCCCGTCCGCCGCACTCCTACCCCTCGAAGCTACCACTGTTCGGGTACAAGATACGCCATGATGGCCGGATCGCGGCAAGGACCGTCATGGCGGCCGCCTACTCTACGGCATAGCACACCACACTTCCCCATGTAGCTAAATAGCGCGACATACATGTGACTCGCTCTCTTCTTGGCCTATAAAAGGAAGACGGACTCCCCCGCCGCGGGGGACGAGAGGACAACGGAAGACAGGACACAACACAAGGCGAACAACACTTGGCACCACGCACTTGTTCTCCAATTCTCCCACAATATCTTCACCACTTCACCGGGGACTTGGAAGCCACGCTTCCTCTCCCGCATTGCTTGTAGCACCCCACTACAGCACCCCGGTGCTAAGTAATATAGTGCCTTGAGCACGCCACCGGCTGGACGTACGGCCCCTCGGCGGGAACCAGGATAAAACTCGTGTCTCTCGATTGCTTAGCATCGACCATTGAGGGATAGACCTTGGCGCTTATCACCGGTTAGTGTCGGGACCACATTCCGCACCAACAGCTTGGCGCCCACCGTGGGGCAATCGAGCGCCTAAGGTCAATCCACCATCAACTCCCTCCATGGTGATTCACACCGAGTACCGCAAAGACGCGTTACTCCACGGGCGCTCGACCCCCTCCCCGCCGGGTTTGAAATCCGGTTCGGGGCCCCGAACTTTCGGGCCACGGGGAACGCCTACCTAATGCGCCTCACCGGCCCGTGAGGAGCTCCGTGCACGGCGCCGGGCCGGGTCCGCTCCGGTCCCCGGCCGCGCGCACCGCCACGACGCGGACGCCCGCCGGCACGGATGCGCGGGCCCGCCAACGCCACGACGTCGCCGTCGCTCCGGCCGCCGTTCACGACGAGGCGCGGTCCGAGCGACGGCAAGCCGAGCGCGCCGCCTCTCAACGCGACGCACCCATCGGCACGGCAACCACCGCTCCGGCGGGCGGCCGCACGGTCTCCGACCGCGCTTCCCCATCGGTCCGCGTGGTGCCACGACGGCCCACAACGCCAACATCAACACCACGATGCGCAGGGTTCCCCCTGGCCGTCACGTTTTCGTTGCCAGGGATCCCGCGCCTCCGCGGCGACGAGTCGTCCCTGGGCTCCCTTGACGCGTTGCCACCCGCCAACCTCCATGGGTACGCGGAATGGGACTTCTCCGGCGTGCCGGACCCAGTCATGTTCAGGCGTTTCCTTGACGCCACGGACTACTGGTTCGGCTGCTCCGACGACTCCAGCACCGGGAGCTACGACCCCGCGCGGGAATGCTGCGTCGTCATCGCCAACGACCCGAAGAAACGCCACCGGCGCGGGGGCGCCGGGTGACGGGGAGGTCACGCCCGCCCCTGCATCGCTCCGCGCCTGGCTGCAGGGCCGAGCACCCCTGCTGGGGCCGACGTCGACGCGCGCCTAGCCCAGTGCTCGTGAGCTCGAGGCCAAGCTGGCGGAGGAGTATCGAACGATGCGGTTGCTCCGCGCCTCAATGGCTGGGGAAGCCTCCGCGCGCGGCAAACGCGCGCGGGAGCCGGGCAAACAGCCCGCGACCGCATCAACGCCGACTTCAACGTCGATAACCCGAGACGCCTCCGCGGGCGAGCCGAAGCTTATCGCCGCCGCGACGCCGCCGCGGGCCATGCCGGCCCCCTCGACGCCTGAGGCGCGAAACCTGCACCGCGAGGTGCAGGCTCTCATCGAGCGGGCGGGCCGTCCGGCGAGGCCGAGAGCTCGGCATCACGCATTCGCCAACGGGGGACGCGCGAGGCGACGGGGCCGCGCAGGGGGGCGAACCCTCGGTCCATGCAGTGAAGCGGCGGGGCGACCCGTCAACCCGGACGCACGCCGGCCAAGGAGCGGCTCCTCGACACGCGCAGGGCTCCGGACGGCGACGCTCGCAATGTCATCAACGCTCGGCGCACGAGTGTTGACGGTGAATTTCCGTCAACCTAGAGTACTTGTTATACATTGGTTTCGATTATGATTTGCAACTAACCCGCCACTAGGCATACTAATGATGTAACAAGTTCACACTTGCATGTCGATTTTGGAGTTTGTTGTTTACGCAGAAATCTACGCTAAAGAGGAGACTTTCGGGATAAGTTCATTAAGCACTTCAAGAGAAGATCATGAAGCCCGTCACAAGTCAAGACACGAAGTGAACAAGACTCCAAACAACCTAAGGACCGAAGCATCAACACGCAAAACTCCGGGGACTTGGATGTTTACCAACGGGATCAACTCAGCCCGAGAGATATTCTCATGACTCGGACATCATGATCTTTCGGTGCAGATTCGGAGACTTAAACGGCCTTTAATGGCAAAAGTTTGACTACCAAAGTTGTGGGCCTTGACGATACCTTCGATTTGGACATGTGGAAGGCTCAATTTGGATAAGTGAGCTAGGAGATATGGCCCCCGAAATCCCTGCTGCGCAGTCAGTCCGAAATCAGAACAGATTATCTTCCAAGACCAATTTGGAGATCTTATCTTCGTTTTTAAGGAAAGAAATGAATACCAAAGTTGATGATAATTTCGTGGCACACAACCTGGACACCGAATTTGCATTATTTGGAGTCCATACGTGGGAGATATGGCCCTGGCAAGGAAGGATCATGAATCAGGAAAATCTGGCTGATTTTATGGAAACCAAGTTTGCTTCTCTCCCAAGGAGGATCTCGTGCAAGGCAAGGTGGAGCACGCCCAAAGGCACCCCAAGGACATAAATACAACCCCATAGGCGCCCCAAGGTGGTTACACATCGAACAAATCATCCTACCGACGCCAATCACCGAAAACCGCCGCCGCAAGATGAGGGAGAGAGTTAGATGAGCTCGTCGCAAGGATCAACACCGGCGGAGAGAAGGAAGCAAGAGGAGGACTCCAAGCCGTTGTTCTAGGGGTGTTCCCAAGCTCCATCGCTGCCATCTTCATCGACGACGTTCTCCGGAGTCTCCATCACCCCTATGTGCTTCAATCCGTGTAAGATGATGGGGTAATGTCTCCGTTCATCCCTAGGATTAGATGGATACATATTATGTGATCGCTACTTGATTCGTGGTTTCAATCTATTGTTTTCATGTTGATGATGCTTTGATGATTAAGGTTAGCTACCATGTTTTTCGGGCGTATGATATCCGCTACTCCCATAGATTCCATCAACATACCGTGTCCATCATAGGTCTAGTCACGAATACCTTCGCGTAGTGACAAGTACGAGAGGAGGGAAAGGGCAAAACCGTGGTCACAACCCCCGTAGATTGGTTTACCGCTTTCTTGTAGTAGATGCATACCATGTTATCCTAGATCCTAGGGAGGGAACGCTTATCTTTCTTAATCACTCTCTTGTGTTCACCCTTTACCATCTAGTTTAACCCTAGATTTGTTTGATCAACTTAATGTTGGGGGGTACCCGAAAATTCGAATACTACCCTAACACAAGTGACAGATTATGACAAGTTCAAGAACACGGTTAGAGCGCAAAGAGACTGTAATTCTCCTTGCAAGTAGCACAAGTCCCAAAAAAGTCTGAATCCGTTTACACGTGCCCTCGCGCCCCCTTTTATAGGGAGATGAAGGGACTTTTACATTCCGATAACACCCTCGGGCTCGGAGAATATTCCTAATGTGAACACATACAAGAATGTCTTTTCTCCCCTTACACATTTACAAGTCTGCCACTAGTTCACACTCTAAACCCGGACTTTCTGGGACTACAACTTTGACTTTGCTTCTTCCATGATTCGTGAATGTCTTCGCCCGAAATTCCCGAACTAAGTCCTCCAAAGATTCTCGAAGTGGCTCCCCTCGCTTCCCCGCGGGTTCGTGCATGCCCTTGCTCCCGAGTCCCGAACGAGTCTTCACTAGATTCCCGAATCGGCAAATCTCCGAAGTTCGGACCTTCCGCGATGGAGGTTCCGGCCTCCGCGTGTTCATGACTTTGCCTCTTCACCGAATCAAAATCCCCCGAACTCGCACATTCGCGACTTCGAGACTTCGCGGGTCTCGGACTTCCCCGGATTCGCGAATTCCCCGCTCCCGAAAAACATACTTTGAGAATGCCATTAGGATCGCGACGTTTCGAGGGTGATGTGTTTTCCCGAATTCCCCAACACTAGCCCCTCGGGGAAGCGGGTTGACTCCGACGATCCGATTCCACAAACTTTTCGGAAATTTAGTAAAAAACGTCACCCTCGGAACGTCGGAGGGGGACACGCGTCACTCGGGGAGCCAACGGCGGTTAAATCGAGGCGCACTTCGCGAAATCGCCCCTCCCCGGCCCTATAAATAGCGGGCCGGCGGCCGTTAAAATTTTTTTATCGCTCTCGCGCCTTTCACGACTTTCACACTTTCCTTCCTTCGTGGAACTAGCTTTCTCTGCTAGAAAACTTGCGAACTCCGTGCCTTGTTCGCGCTTTTCTAAGGTATTCCTTTATGTTTGCTTTGTTGTTTCGTTAGTTCGTTAAACTTTGGTGTAGTAATGTTACGATTTTCGTAGCTTCTTTTTCGACTATTAGTCTAAGCCGTCGAATGCTCATATTCGCTAGGTGGCTCGCATCAGAAATACAGCTAGACCCATGACTACTGAAGAGTTGATCGCTGCCGGTCTCCCACTCGATCAAGGCGCCGAAAGTGCAGATCGTGCTGCACCTGCCGAAGATGCTGGATCACCTAGCGGTTCCCGAAGTCGCGAAGACGGAGAGGCTGGGTCCGATGGTGGCGAAGACGTCGGGGATGTGGATGCTGGGGTAGACGATCTGGTCATGCTGAGGACTTCTGGCCCCCGCCGCCCTCGCTTGCGTTCGGAGAGTCGAAGGTGACGAGCAACGTTATTCGTGAGTACGAGAAGGCCGCATTCTTCTCTCCGGGGCCGGCGCGCCCCGCTCGATGAAGTAATTCCCACTCCCAAGGCCGGAGAAATTGTGGTTTTTCGGGACTTCTTCATCCGTGGGCCGCGGTTCCCTTGTGACCCGCTCCCCACGGCAATTCTTGATGCATTCTCGGTGAAGATCCACCGGCCTTACCCCAACGTCTTTCCTCGAAGTATCAAAGTTCATTTGGATTCCGAAGACCTTTGGGTGCGGTCCTACCATCGACGCTTTCACCGGATTCTACGAACCGGTGATTATTCCGTAGTTGTGAAAGGCGAAGACGGGCAGTTCTATCACAGCCAGCACGCATGTTGTACCTTCAATACTCGACGCCAAAACACCCGACAAGGGATTACCCGAATCCAGATTTCTCCGTGCTGCAAGACCAACCTTTCCGAAGATTGGAAGTCTTACTGGTTTTATTTGAAAGTAGATGTGCCGAAGCTGTCGTGTCCGATCACGCCCCTCACCGCAGCGAATGTGGGGAAGTACAACCAGCGCGCCCTAGGAATTCGGAATTGCGAGAGTGCATTCCATCTGGCTAGCACGATACTCGGCGGCCGCGACATCATCGAAGAATTCGTCGCCGCGCGAATCTGGCCTATCTCGAACGGCTGGTCCCCCCGCCGAAATCGTACACTACAACGTCAACCGGACGACCGGCGGGGTTCCTTTCCCGAAGTTCGGGATAAAACTTCGCGAGGGCCAGACCGCCAAGGACTTCATGGACGAAGTTGAGAAAAGGGTCAACGTCATGGTTGGCGAATACACCATGAACGAGTACAAAGCATACAAGGCCCTGGTGAAGCACAAGAAGATCAACCGCGTCTTTTCGGAGATCCGCGGTGACAAATTTTTCGGCTCTCGAAGCCCCGGTCCTAAACCGAAACTTCCCCGCCGTCGCCGTGGCCACCGCTCGCCCGCCCCCATCAACGCTCCCCGACTCGGATCGTCGAAGCGCGGTTCGTCGCCCGCCGCCAAGGGAACCTCTTCGGGAGTGAAGCCTTCTAAGACCAAATCTCTTGAGTCGTCGAAGCGGAAGCGGAAAACCTCCGAACCCCCGATCCTTGGAAGCCGAGCTCCAAGCCGCCCGTGGCTTGCCCGGATGAGCCGCAAAAAATTGAAGAAGGCCGTGAGGAAAGTTTCCTCCATCGGAGTTCGTCGAGTCCCATCCGCCTTTGACGACGACACTCTCGCGAAGACGATAGCGTCGAAGGTGTTTTCCTCTCGGCCACCGTTTAATTTTCGAGACAATTGTCCTACCGGTTCCGAAAATGAATTCGTGGACATTGACTCCTTTTCGCGATGTTGCTCCCGAGGTCCGACGGGAGCCGTCTCCTCGCTTCGCTCGCCGAGAAGCCCACCGTTGCTTCGCCGAAACTATTGCTCACGCCGAATCCCCCGCTCGCCGCCGAAATTCCCCGCCGCCGATGTCACTGCCGCTGATCAAGTCTCCTCCGACTTTGCCCGTGATCTTGAGCGGACCATTCAAAGGGATGGCCCTTCTTCCGAAAATATTCCATTGATCGAAGTTCGGGAGGTCGTCCCCCGAAGACCAAGCGCCTTCTCCTTCCTTGGCTGCCTTTAACAAAAGCTTTGGTACGTCTCATCGCGGCAAACTGTTGCGTGTTGGTTTCGAGACAATTGGCGTCGGGGGCAAGACGTCCAAGTTTTTAACTCTATGGAAATCGTCCACAATTGTTGATGAAACAGAGAAGGTGCGTCGGAACAACTCCGAAGAAGCCGCTCAAGGCTCCGAAAAAAGGCCTCTATCTATCTCCGAAACTACCCCTTCACCTCGGGGAAAGCCTCTTCGGGTTCGACTAAACAAGTCACTATGCGGCACTTCGGCAAGCAAGGTTCGTTGATTCTCACTTGTCCCCTTGTGCGATTCGTGATTGTAGAATTTTCACTCGAGATTTATTCTTGAATTTTTCGGAATTCAAGAATCCGTTGCATTCCTATTTTCCTTCGAAACTTGCACGCTTCCATGAAGACTATACTCTCAAGTACTCTATGCTCGGGAAAGTTGCCATAGAGCGACTTTCTGAGCAGGAGAAGATTAATGAAGAACTTTCTCGGAAGTCCAAGGAGTTGGAGCGCAACTTTGGTCTCGCGGAATCCACGAACCTAGAGCTGGAAAAGAAGGTATCCGAGCCGGGCGAGGCTTTGAAAAGGAGTCGTGACGAGAAGAAGGTCGCCGAAGCCGCGCTCGAGGATTCCAAGAAAGAACTAGAGAAGGTTCGGAAATCTCACGAAGATGACCCGAGTATGATCGAGAAACTTCGGCAACAACAAGAGCGTGCCGCAAAGATTGCCGAAGATCTCCGCATCAACAACGCCGGCCTTGCCAAGTCACCGAGCTCGAAGGATCGAAAATCGTAGATCTTGAGAAAGCACCGACGGCGAAAAGTGAATCTTCGAAGAAACATATTTCGGAAATTCCGGGAAGATTGAAGTTGCTTTATGCCGAGTACCGAAGTCCCCGAATGAGTATGGTGTTCGTCCAGCTCCTCTTCCAGATGACATTGATATCTCCGATTTCATGGACTGGCTCGAGGAAGAATTCAAGGCTCTCCCCGAAGTCATCTCTGGTGCCGGCAACTTTGCCGTATCCTTTTCTGTGGAAAGCATTCTGAAGGTCCTTCACGATTACGACTGTGTTGACTTGGCAAGGTTTCGCGCGAACCTTTCTCAGTTCCCAGGCGTTACCAGCGATACTATACTTCAAGACAACCCTGACATTATTGCTATAAAGCTAAAGTTCGCGAAGGAATTCTCGGATGGTTGGCGGGGCGGATATGGCTAAGATCGTTGCACGGGCAAAGCTTGACGAGGTAATTCTTTAGTCTATTTCGTGACTTATGTTCGTCGTATGTGTTCCGGCTTTCTTAAGATTTCCTTACTCTTTTCTTTCTTTCGCAGCTAAGAGAAAAGGAGGAGCGAGAACGCGTCGCCGCGTCTCCCGAAGTATCGACTTCCGGGGGGAGTTCGGGAGGATCCGGCGAGGATGGCTCAGGCAGCAGCAGCAGCGACGGTGGCAACGACCGTGGACAAGTCCCCGAACCAGAAGAAGACTCACCGAAGGTGGATGTTTTGAACTAAACGACATGTTCGAGCTTTTGTGTGGATTGGAGATCGGCTGTACACTCGTGTAGATTCATCAAACTTTTCTGAACAGATGTTTTGTATACTTTAACCTGCGCAGGTCCTGCAAGCTGGGCCTGCGCAGGACGTGCTACCACTACGAATTCATCGAGATAGAATGTTTGTTAGTGGTGAAGCATGGCGTCTATTCAAACAAGCACATCCTGAGCAAGATTTTTCCGATTTTTGGCTTGAGGCCTCGCTTAAATTTTCTATAGGTTGTCTTGATCTCACTTCGTTTTTCTTGCTTCGTAAAAAGAGCCGTTCTGCATCCTCTACTCCGCGATCCACGAGAACTTCGAAGACGGAGCCCCTTAGCCCCTTAGCCGGTTCATCTGACTTCGCCTATGCTAGCGATGTGGCTGACAACACCGTTTGTAAACCAGGACATGTAGTAGCACTTTCATTCTAAGTTTCGTACCGATTGTTGTAATTTTTGAGGAACTATTCGGGAGTTTTAATGCGAATAAGGCAATGAATGTTTTTTCTTGAAAAAAACGTCACCCTCCCCCACCTTGCCGTTTTGTCGGTGCGGAATATGGTCCCGACACTAACCAAGAGATAACGCCTAGGTCTATCCCTCGATGGTCGATGCTAAGCAACAAATGACACAAGGATTTATCCCGGTTCCCGCCGAGGGGGCCGTACGTCCAGGCGGTGGGGTGCTCGTGGCACTATATTGCTCGGCACGGGGTGCTTGTAGTGGGGCAAATACAAGCAAGGCGGGAGAGGAAGCGTGGCTCCCAACGTTGAAGGAGCGTTCCTTGACGTTGCGATCGTGGTAGCGTCGGATACCCTCCGGGTACCTTGCCGATTGGACGAGGGCGGCACGCCGAGCTTCTTCGAGGCCGTCGATATCAACTCGTCCGTCGTCTTCCGAGACGCCTTCGTCGTAGTGCTCCACCGCCGGCGAGTGCCATATGACATCGGCGGCAGGGAGGATGGCTTCGCAGCCGTAGACCGGAAGTAGGGGGGATTGCCCCGTTGGCTTGGATGGTTGAGTCCGCGGCCCCCGCAGTGCGTTGGGTAGTTCCTTGATCCACTTGCCCCCTTTTGAGTTAGCGAGCGTCGTGTAGCCGCTTCTTGAGGGCGTCGAGCACCATCCCGTTGGCGCGCTCGACTTCCTATTTGGGGTCTTCCTATTTGGGGTCGAGGCCGGCCCCGATGGTGGTAGTCTTGGTGGGGTCGCCCGTTCCGAGGTCGACCGTCTTGGTGAGCTCCTCCTCGGGTGGCCGAGGCTTGTTGGCGCCGTCGGACTTCTCGGGATGTCGAGTTCGCTTGTAGCAAGCTTCTTCGACGCGGCGTAGACCTCCATCATTGGGGTGGGTACTTGATTTGTCGAAGCAATCACCACGGCCTCTCGTATCGCGGTCGTGAGAGATCTTCAAGTCCCCCCGGAGGGAGAGTACGCCGGCCGGACTTGGCATTTTGAGTACCAAGTATGTGTAGTGGGGCACCGCCATGAACTTGGCGATGGCCGGTCCGCCGAGGATGGCGTGGTAGGAAGTCTCGATGTCCGCGACCTCGAACTTGATGTACTCGGTGCGGTAGTTGTCGCGAGACGCCCCGAAGGTAATCGGCGCACCACCGAGCCCGGTGGGATAGCCGCGTTGCTCGGGACAATGCCGTAGAAAGGCATGCTGCTCTTATTGAGCATGGGGGTGACGTCAAGGTTCATCTTCCCGAGAGTCTTGGTGAAGAGGACGTTGGAGCCCGCTTCCGCCGTCGATGAGCACCTTGTTGAGCTTAGAGCCCGCCATCGTTGGTTGCGGGACGAGAGGGAAACGTCCCGGTTCGGAGAAGCCGGTCCATTGGTCCGCGCGGGAGAAGGTGATGGGCGTCTCCGACCACCCGAGAGGGGTCATAACCGCCGGTTCAATGGACATCACTTCACGGCGAGTAGCCTTCGCTCCCGCCCGCGGGGTAGTCCGCCGAAGAGGACGTTGACGGTCTTCTCGGGTTCTTGGAAGTCGTCGCCGTCCTTCTTCTTGTTCTTCCGATCGTGAGGGTGCGGTGGCTCCGGCGTATCCTTGAGCGCATGCCCGAGCCGGTAGCACCGCTCGGTGGTGTGGTTGCCGTTTGGATGCCACGGGCACTTCTCCTTCGGCCGGTCTTTAAACCCGCCGGAGTTCTTCTTCGAGTTCCCTTTCGGAGGGCGCCGGATAGCCGCGACGGTGTTGTCCGGCTTGCGCTTGCGGTCGGAACCCGAGAAGTTGTTGTTGTTATTGTTGTTGTTGCGGCCGCCTTGGTTTGGGTTGCCGCTGCCGCCGCCGCCTTGGTTCTCGCTTGGACTTGGCGCGATGGCGTCGTACTTGGCGTTGGCCTTGTCCTCTTCATCCGCCCGGACGTGATCATGTCCTTGAGGTGGGGAATGGACCCGGGACGGCGCCGGCCGAAGTCCTCGAAGGTGCGGCGATGGTAGAGCCCGTCCCGGAAGAGGTCGATGACCTCCTTGTCGGTGACGTCCACGACGGTAGCGCGCTTGTCGAAGAAGCGGCGCATGTATTTGCGGAGGGTCTCGCCTTGTTCCTCGCTTGATCATGGCCGTGTCCATGCGAGTACCCGAACGGCCCATGGCGCCCGCGAAGTTGCTTGTGAATTGCTCCTTCAGCCGGTCCCACTTGTCGATTGAGTGCTTGTCCGGCCGACTCGAGCCACGTGAGTGGGGCTTGGTCCGAGCGAAGGGGAAGTAGAGGCACTTGGTGTCGCCGTTGCCGCCGCCGTTCTCGATGGAGAGAGCGTAGCATCGGAGCCACCGGATGGGATCCTCGCTTCGCGTCGTATTTGGTGATCCCCAAAGGCTTGAACTTGTCGGGGAGGAGCAGGTTGCGAGCCGGGGGTGAGAAGGCGGGGAAGCCGTCGCCTTCGCCGGCGGTCGTCGACTTCTTCTCGCCGCAACTCTTCGATTCTCCGGCGGGCATCGTACCCGCCGTGAGAGGCGCCGGAGGCGTGGCTATGCGCGTGGCCGCGGCCGCCGCGGCGCCGCCGCCTCCGGCCTTTCTTGTTGGCTCCGTGGTTGGAGCCGCCGCCGCGCCGCCGCCGCCGGGGTCGTCGCCGCCACCACCGGCCGGAGCACGGTGGGGGACGACTTCTCGGTTGACGTTGTCTTGTCGTGAGGGTCCGCCGGCCCGTGGAGCGTCGACGGTTTGGTTCGGGCCGGGATGTCGCCTCGAGTACGATTAGGACCGAGGTCAACACCGCGACTAGTAGCCTCGTTGTCGCGAGGCTTGGCTTGGAGAGGTTGGCCGACTCTCTTGTCGACCCGCATGAAGTAAGCTTCCTCGCCGAGCTTGGCGATGACTTCTCCGCCCGTATGCCCCGAGCCCGCCGTGCGATCGCCGTGATCGACATGAGGCATCGCTCGGAGTGGTGTGAACTCGCTCTCGACCGGCCGAGAGCTTCCGCGAGGTTGCGGATGGGGGAGGTTGTCCCCCGAGCCGCCGGCGTCGTTCGTTGCGCTTCCCCGTTACGTTCGCGCCGGCGTCCCCGCCGGCGTCGGTCTCGTCCGCGGGGGGCATCGCCGAGACGCCCTCGTACCGTGGAGATGTCCTCCGTGTACTTGTCCGCGGCCGTGCCCGAGGTTCCCCGGGTGTCGCCGGCGGCCATGAAGACTTGACGGTCGGGGGTGCCCAAGCTTGGCTCGAAGGTGCCGCCTCGCTTGGTGTGCTTGAGTCGCCTTGGGCTAGTGGTGTTCCCTCCCGGAACGGTAGCGAGTCGATGTAGGCGACGTAGCGTGAGTCCTTTGTCGGCTCGGCGGGTTTGCGGTCCGGCCGCAGACGTATCTCCCGGCCGGCGTTGATCTTATAACCGGCCCGCAGGCCGGCCCCGACAAGGGAAGCTCGCAGGAGTTGTCTTCGGACTCGGGCTCCTCGTGGTCCGACCCGAAGTCGAACTCGTAGTCCCGGTTCGAGAAGAACTCGGGAGAGAGGGTCGGAGTCCAAGACGCGATTGGAGACGGCGTCGGAGTCCGAGTTGTACTCGGTTGCGGGCTCCTTGCCGGCCCGTCGTGGCGTAGAAGCCTCCGTGCGGGCCCGGCCGGGAACGCGAGGGCCACGCACGGAGCGCCGACGTGGAGAGGGGACCGCCCGCGATGGCCGAGGAGCCGCGCTCGCATGCGATGGCCCATGGCGACGTCGGGTTCGAGTTGGAGACGGACTCGAGCTCGAAGTCGCCGTGAAGGTTGGAGAGCGAAATTTCGCCGAACTTGCCTGGCGAGCTTGCCCGTGACAACTTCGGAAGCGTCACAAGGTCCGTCCTCGAGTCGGGTTGCATGATCAAGCGGCGCCGGAAAGAGCCCGCGCCATCGGCCAGCGTGCGGACCCAAGCCCCGAAGACGAAGGTGTCGCCACCGTTGAAGGCGACGGTTGGCTTGATGTGAACGGAAGCCGTCGAGTTCGCCATGTGATCTCGAGCGAGAGCCCCTACCCGGGCGCGCCGCACCGCCGCGTGTTTTGGACCGGCAACCTACTACGGGGAGTACCCGAAGTAGATGAATGTGACTCGCCGAGATCGGTAACTCGAAGGAAGAGGCACGCGACACACAATTTAGACAGTTCGGGCCGCGAGGTGCGTAATACCCTACGTCCCGTATGCCGCGTAGCTCGGATTGATAGGGCACGATTACACGATGGTGCAATGGTGCGCCGTGAGTTGGATGAGGTGAGGTCGAGATGATCCCGGGATCGGTCCCCGCCCCGCCTTATATAGTCCCGGGAGGCGGGTTACAAGTCGGAGTAGGGAAGGAGTACTAGTCGAGTACGTCTAGAAGACCTCTACACGGTGCGGAACATGTACGAGTCCTATCCGAGTACTACTCTGTCTTGTCCTTGCGCTCCACGCCTTCGTGTGCCGTGTAGCGCAAGCCGGTAGTCCCCGGGGCCCACCGAGTAGTCGGTCCCGGTACCCACCGAGGTAGTGGGCCCGTGGGAGGTCCATACGACAAAGTCCCCGGTGAATGGTTGAAGATGTTGTGGGAGAATAAGAGAGTGAGTGCACAGTGAGCTGTGTTCTTCCGGGACTCGTCCGAACTCCTCTCGAACTCGTCCCCGCGCGGCCGGGGGCTCGCCTCCCCTTTTATAGGCCAAGGGGGCGGCGAGTTACATGCACGCCGCGCTACCTAGCTACGTGTGGGAGCTCGTCGTGCTATGGTGTAGAATGGGCGGCCGTCCGGTCGATCCTCGCCGCGATCCGGCCATGATGGCCTACCTTGTACCCGAACAAAGGCGGTTCGAGGGTAGGAGGCGGCGGATGGCGATGGCGCCCCCCGATAGGCTTCGAGGGGAGGTGCGATGATGGCCGGTACGGGGTACGGGAGAGCGGGTGGAACGGCGTTCCTTCCCAATGAGCTCGCGGTGGCGGAGTGGTTGCTCTGCAGCGTGCCCGGCGTGCGCCTCCGAGTCGGGCGTGCGCCCGCACGCGTGGGTATGGCGGCCGCGCCGTGCGCGTGGCCGGGATGGCCGCCCACCGCCTAGCGCCCCTTACCCAACCCGCAAGGTCACGGGAAAGTGGAATCGAGGGTGCGCCCGGCCCCTTTCGAGGGTCGGGCGCGTTAGTCGCATACGGCGGCGTGCGCACGGTGTCACGGACCGACACCGGCCGTACCGCACGTCCATCCCACGCGGGCGGGGATGGGCTCCTTCCCCGGGGAGTTGGTGCGGCGGCACCGGGCGTGAGCCCCGGCGCATGATGGCGCCGTCCCCGCGGTGTCGTGGCGTTAAATGCCCGAGTACGGGGCCGGCGCACGCGTGCGGGGCGCCCGTGATCGTGGTGGGCCCCGCCGAGGGCGGAGCGGACCCTCGAGCGAGACGGGACTCGCTCGAGGGGGAGCGCGCCCCTCGAGCGGGGCGGACCGCTCGAGGGAAGGGGCCGCCCCTCGAGCGGGGCGCGTACCGTTCGAGGAGGGAGTTGCCCCTCGAACGGGGCGGAGCCCGTTCGAGGAGGGAGCATGCCCTCGGGCGAGGCGGAGCCTCGCTCGAGGGGTCTTCCTAGGCGGGCCGCCTTGGTGGGCCTCCGAGTCTTCGCCGCATGGGCCGTGTCCTCGCAGGTTAGTTTCTCGCATGGTTAGGCTTAGCTTATATTGATGCAGGAATTTAAGTAGGGGTTCCCCCTTGTTTGAGGGGACCCCTAGGGCGGTCCCCGACGCAGCCCCCGAGCATCTCGCGGGTTTGCCTTTGAGGCTCCCGCAGTGCCGGAACCTACCGATAGGACGTTCTTCCCTCCTTGTTTGCGAACGCTTTCCGGGGGCCGCGCTAGCGGACCCGCGGGTCTAGCCCCCCCCGAAGCCCCGCAGAGTGTGGGTTCTCCCCGCGCGGGGTTAACCGCGAGCAATTCGGTCGGAAAGGCGTGGCACATATGCCAACCGGCATCGGCGGTGTTTCGGCCCGCATCGGGGTGGCACGCTCCCCCCGTCTCTCGTCTCGGCGGGTGCAATTCCAAGGAGGTGTAGCCGTGCGTCAAGCCCCCGAGCCTTGGCCTCGTTCGAGGCGATCGGGTCGAGCCCGACGACTTGTTTTTTTATCACGCCCTCGCCGTCCCCTCCGCGGGTCGGGAGGTGAGGTTTCCACGACTCCCATCGAGCGGGTCGCGAATCGCGGATTCCTCTTCGAGCCGCTAGCGGGTGGTTCAAGTGGACGTCCATGCCCCGTTCGATAAGGGTAGGCCGCGCGGTCCGAGACACGTCCATGGAAGCGCTTGCGTGGGTTTGCTAGGTGGGGCTCGGTCCCGTTCGCTAGGGACCGAGGGCGCGGAAGCTCTCCCTCGGTGGGATCCCCCCGCTAGCGCCCCCGCGCCGGCTCTCGAACACGACATGTGGGGCACCCTCGAGCCGACGGGCTCGAGGAACGGCTCGAATGCGCGTGCCCTCGTCGTCCCTAACTCGAGATCCGGGGCGCCCGTTCGAACCCGTCGAGGGTCGGGCTTCGAACCCCCGATCGCAAGGGCCGTGCGGGGCCGTGCATGGACAGGCCCGTCTTTTCACGTTTGCGGCCGTCGAGGGGTCCGGGCGTGCCAGTCCTCGAGGTGCTTGTTGGCGGCGTGGCGCGGTATGAGTGCTTTCGGTGTCGCTCTATTTCAAGCGTGACTCCGGGCGATCCTCTTACGCGTGTGCCTTCTTTCGGAGGGTTGACATTGTCTCGAGTTGGGGGTCATGCCGCTCGAGGGTCCTACGTGGCATGGGTGCCCGCGGTGGTCTGCTCTACATCGAGCAGGTCCCGGGCGACCTTCTCACGCTGATATCCCACCGAGGGTCGCCTTATTTCGAGTCGAGGGTCACGCCGCTCGAGGGCTTCACGTGGCATGGGTGCCCGCGGCCGCCCTCGCTCTACACCGAGCAGTCCCGGCGACCTTCTCACGCCGTCATCCATCGAGGGTCACCTTTGTCTCGAGCCGAGGATTCGCCTCGCTCGAGGGCTTTCCTTGCTTGGCAAGGGGCCCGGGCATTTAGTTGCCCCCGCGGGCGTGGCCGCGGGTTTTGCGGCGCGGGCGCGCCTTTTAGGCGCTCGCGGCCGCGCGCGCGCGTAGTGGGCGACGTGGCCGGCGGATGTGACGGTTTCGCCCTCGGTCGCCGCCGGTCTCGCCGTAATGATGACCCGCCCGCAAGTGTTAGAGTCGCCGCGAGCCGTGGTGGGGCCCGCCCGTCGACGCGATGGAAAGATTCCTCGCCAGCATTCTTGTTTGGCGGGGCGTGCGCTCCGGAGAACTCGCCCGTTGCCTATAAAACTGCGGTGTGGAAGGGACGGTGGTTTTTTTTTTTTACCTTGGCTCCTCACCGTTTTCGCTCCCTCCGTCCCTTCGCCTTCGCTCTGCTCTTGCCACCGCGCGGTTTCGTTGCTTAGAGCTTTCTTCTCGCTTCCTTGTCCTCCGCCCCCGCGCTCGTTCGTCCTTCCTTATGGCGCCGCCTCGCTTCCGATCCGGTCCCGGAGCCGTACGCTTGGGAGAGGTCGACCGTGACCCGGCCCTCGCCCGGGGCGAGCCGGTCGCCGCCGGCCGCTGTCGCCCAATGAAGAAGGGCGCCGGCGGAGTGGATCGTGCCGCCATCGTCGCACCTCGAGCCCAATCCGCCGGAGGGATACGTGGTGAGCTTCCTCCGCTACCACGAGCGCGGCTTCAACGCGCGCCGCGAGCACATTTATGCGGGCGTTGTGCTTCCACTACGGGGTGGAGCCGCACAACTTCGCCCCCAACGCGATCTCGCGAGCGGCTACATTCGTGGGCGTCCGTGAAGGGTACTCGGGGATCCCGATCAACCGGGGAGCTCGGGTACACCTCTTCCGCGCGGGAGCTCATCACGCAGCCTACGACGGAGCCGAGGACCCGCCGCGCGGTGCGTGCCGGCGGGATGTCGCTTGCCGTGCGGGGGCGCCTCAAGAACTCCTACATCCCCCGCACCATGACGACGAACAACGCCGGCCGGGAGCGGGGATGGTTTTACCCGCGCAACGCCGAGCCCGGCCTCCCTCCCTACACCGGCGGGTGTTCAAGGAGAGGCGGACCGCGGGGCTACGGGTTGCCTACGGCCAACCACCGGCGCGCGGGGAGTCCGTCCTCGCCGCCTTGCGGCCGGCGCGAGGGGAGGGGCTCAACGCGATGGGCGTCCTCGCCTTCCTTCATCACCGCGAATCGTGCCGTTGATGCAGAGGCCGCTCGCATCTTCGAGATGACGGAGGCGGCCAACCCCGTCGACCGGGCGAGGTCGCGGATGCTCCCGACGCCGCCGGAGCGGCCGTACGCGCTCACCCGGCGCGGAGCGCCGTCGACACCCGGACGCCGGCGCTCGCGGGTCGGACCCCGTGGGACCTCGAGATGCTCCCCCACCGCCCGTTGGTGAGTGTGGTTTTTTGATTCTGTTTTGGTCCTCGTTCTTGATTCCGTTTCCCCGATGTGCCGCCGTTGTTCTCGTGCGCGGCGCGGTGCGGTTCAACGCCGCCAAGTCCGTTCCACCCACCCCCCCGACTCCCGTGCGCTCGGCCGGGGCGGCGCGGCCGGGAGCAAGGAGCGGGCGGCGCGCAAGAGGGAGCACGCAAGGCGGCGCCAAGCGCGCCGCGCGACGCACCCGTCCGCCGAGTACCGCGGCGGGAGGAGCCGGGGCTCTCCTCCCCCGACATCGAGGAGCCCTCGTCCTCGGATCGGGACGAGGAGGAAGAGTCCGAGGGGGAGGGCCCCTCGGACGGTGGCGCCCGCGCCCCCGTCGCCGGATCTCGCGCCGGCGTCGGGGGCGGCTTCGTCCGGGGCGGGTGCGTCGGCGCCCGCCGCCGTGCGGCCGTCGCGGGGCGGCACGCGCGCGGGAGGTGCCGGCGCGCGCCACGGAGGCGCGCGCGCGGCGACGTGCTTCGCGCGCGCGTCCAAGCGTGCCCGCACGCAGCGGGAGCGCGTCCGCGCGCGCGCGGCGTCCTCGTCGAGGGGCGCGTCGGTGGGCGCGCCGCGCGCGGACGAGCGTGCCCCCGCGCCCTTGCGGCGTCGTCGGGTGCGGCGTCGAGCGCGCCCGCGCACGGGGCGGCGTGCCTCCCGCGCGTGCGGCGGCGCCATCGGGGAGGCGCCGCTGCGTCGGGCGTGACCGCTACGCCGGCCCCGTCCGAGGCCTCGAGGAAAAGGAAGCGGGCCTTTTCCTCCGCGAGGTACGTAGTCTTGCCTTCCTCCGGTGGCTTCGGTGTGCTTTGGTGGTTAGATGTTCTAACTCTCCGTTCGTGATTGCGCGGGGCGGTGCCGACCGTTCCTCCCTCTTGCTCCGGCCAAGGTGCCGAGGACGCGACGCGCCGATCCCCACCCCGGCGGCGCTCGTCGAGGGGGTCGCGCCGAGGGGACGAGCGCGGCGGCGGGCACGAGCTCGCAAGGCCCGGCGGAGGCCTCGGGGGCCGGCCGGCGGATCAACCCGCCGTGGCGCGGTCGGAGGTTGTCGGGGGCGACCGGCGCGGCCGCCACGGAGGCACGGGCCGCGGCGGTGGCTACGGTGGAGGTGCCGCCCGCGGTGGCGGCCGCTGCGGAGGAGGTGGAGCGGGCGCGGCTGCGGGGGCGCCTGCGGATGTGGCGGCGCGGACGGTGGTGGCGGCCACGGCGCCACGACGGGCGCCCGTGGTCGCGGGGGCGCGGGGGAGGCGCCGGTGGAGGCGGCGCAGCGGCTCCGCCCGCCGGCGGTCCCCGGGCGGAGGTGGTGGAGCTTTCGGATGACTCCCCACCGCCCGGGTGGAACCGATGGGCCGGGCCACCGGCCCGCGGACTCCCCCGAGCCCCGGGAGGGGGCCCTCGTGAGGCGGCACGAGGGTCGCGTGACGGCGGGGGCCGAGGGCACGATGCCGAGGCCTCGTCCTCCCGCGCGGCCGCCCCCGCCCGGGGGGGGGGGGCCGTGGAGGATCCCCCCCCGGCGTTTGCCGATGCCGGGGGAGCAGGAGCTCTGGGGCGAGCTCCTGGGCCATGGCGCCACGCTCAACCGCGCGTTGAACGAAGCGCTGCGGGTCCACAGCGGCCCGGCCCGGGACCGTCTTCCGGGTGAGCCACGGTTGCTCGTTTCCCTTCCTTTTTCGTTTTCGTGTGCTGCACTCAAACTTTGTCACTTACGGGATTCGATGTGTGTTATGCCGGAGCTTGAGCGCCGCGCCCGCGAGAAGTACGAGCCGCGTTCGACCCGGTGAACGCCGAGGCCCGCCAGCCGGGAGCGATGCGGCGCTTTCGACGCGCTTGCGGAAGCTCTTAGGACGCCCGGACGGCGGCCGGTCTACCGGCGATGGCGTGGTGCGACGTGCTTCCCGGAGAGTTCGGGCGGGACGCGGCGCGTGACCCAAGCCTCGGGCGGATCCGCGCAGCCCTCGTCGATCGTGACGAGGCGCCGTGGAACGCGCGCGAGGACACGGAGAAGACGCGGACGTTGGCCGCCACCCGGGAGGCGGAGGTGGCGACCGCTCGCGCCGAGGCCCGGAGCTCCGCACGTCGCTCGAGGGAGCGCGGGCGCGGCAGCGCGGGGCGAGGAGCGGCGGCGGCGCGCGGGCGGGAGCGGCCGCGCCAAGGAGGCCGATGACACGAAGGCCGCCTTCGACGTGAAGGCGCGGCTCTCGTCGCCGGCCGAGGGGCGGCTCCGGCAGGAGCGCATCGCCCGCCGGGGGGGCGAGGGGCGGCTCCGGCGAGAGCGAGCCGCCCTTGGCGACGCCGGACGGCGCGCCGGAGCGGGAGCGCGTCGCGCGCGAGACGGCGGAGAGGTCGGCCGGAGGAGCGGAACGCCGCGTTCTCCGAGGTTGAGGACGAGGCGGCGGCGCTCGGCATCGCAATGCCGCCCAAGAGATGGCCCTCGTCGAGCAAGGCGAGACCGTCCCGGCATCTCGAGCCGGCGCTCGAGTCCGCGCGCGCCGCGACCTCGATCCGGGAGAAGAGGCGGGTCGAGGGTAAGTTCTTCGTCCGACCCTCGCTTGTTAGTTTTCGTTTTAGAGGATTCGTTTCCCTCTTTCTAATTTCTCGTCATCTTGTTGCTTCCGTGCTCGCGCACGGCTTTGGGGCATGTCGTCGGGCGGGCCGAGGCCCCACGGGCCTCCTACAACTCCCCTCCGAGCAGAGCCGCAGGGGAGCCGCGGAACGCGGCCCTCGAGACCTGTCACGCCGTCGAGGAAGGCGATGTCCAAGCCGGCGGCTCCCGCCGCCCGCCGCGCGCCCTCGGTGGCCACGTCACGGAGCGGGTGCGCCGGCGTTGCACCCGGCGTGCGAAGGCCCTCGGAGTGGTGCGATCCCACTACGAGGTCAACCTCGAGGCGGTGGCGGAAGGTTACATCGTGCCCGTGGGCGTCGAGGACGAGGTGGCCATGGAGCGCGCGGACGCGCTTGTTGCTCGACGCCGCCGGACGCTCGCCGAGGCCTTCGAAGAGTTCCTCTTCCGGACGCCGCCGACGCCGCCGCTCCCTCTACCCCGAAAGCATCCGGGCGCTAGGCCCGTTTTTCGTTTGTGTATCGAAGCGTGGCCTCGTGGCCTCTTGTAAATAAACAAGTAGTTTTGTGAATCATAGACGGTTTGTAAATGAAATCGCTTGCTTATTGCGCTTTTTGCTTCCTCTTCTTCCCCGAGTAGATTCTAGTTAGGGAAGTCCGCCTTTCGCGGGGCCCGCCGGGTTGGAGGCGAGAGAGACGGGCCATAGCCACGCGGCGTAGGCCGTCTCGGCTCGCGCGCTCCTTCCGCCGTGCCGCCTACGCCTGTTCGAATTGTGGCTCGTGGTTGAAGTAGGAAACAAACTTAGCGCGTGTTATTACGTTTTTTGCGCGAAAAAATGGGACCATTTGGGGGGGGGTGCCCCCCGCGGTAGCCCCCGAGGGTAACTTGGGTTTCGGGGGAAAGCCGAGTTGCCCTTTTACTATACTTGGAGTATTTACATAGGTGACACCAAGCTGGGGCGTTGGCCGTGTGTTTGTACAATCGAGAAAATACTTGGAAATCCTAGCTAAGGGTAGAAGCGACGTAGGCGTTGGATGTTCCAAGCGTTGGTGAGTTCTTCGCCGTCTTCGTTGGCCAGCTTGTACGTGCCTGGTTTGAGCTCCTTCATCACGACGTAGGGTCCCTCCCATGGGGGCGATAGCTTGTGGCGCCCTCGATTGTCTTGGCGTAGCCTTAGGACCAAGTCCCCCTCGCTGAAATCCCTCCGCGACGTATCTTGCGTGCTTGGTAGCGCCGTAGGGACCGTGATATCTTGCGGAGTGCATCAACGCCACGAGGCGTACTTCGTCTAGGCGATCCGCGTGAGTCCTCGCGGGCTCGCCGGTTAGCATCCTCGTTGTAGCCTCGAACCTTGGGCGACCCGTATTCCGCATCCGTGGGGAGGACGGCCTCCGCGCCATGGACTAGGAAAAACGGGGTGAACCCGTGGCTGCGCTTGGGGTGGTCCTTAGGCTCCACACGACCGGCGGTAGTTCTTGGAGCCATTTCCGCCGCATTTGTTGGTCGGTCGAAAATTACGGGGCTTGAGGCCCCCGTAGGATCATGCCGTTGGCGCGTTCTACTTGGCCGTTGGTCCGTGGGTGTGCCACGCCTGCCCAATCCACACGGATGTGGAACTTGTCACGAACTCCAAGAACTTCCGGCCGTGAACCGGGACCCGTTGTCCGTGATGATGGAGTTTGGCACTCCAAAGCGGTAGACGATGTCGGTGAAGAACGTAACCGCTTCGCTCGGCCCTCAAATTTGTGATGGGGCGCACCTCCACCCACTTGGAAAACTTGTCGATCGCGACAAGCGGTGGGTGAAGCCCCCGGCGCCTTCCGCGGGGGCCCGACGATGTCCAACCCCCACACGGCGAACGGCCATGTGACGGGGATTGTTTGCGCAGCGTGAGTCGGCAAGTTGGTTTTGCGGGCGTAGAACGGGCACCCCTTCGCAAGTGCGCACGATTTCGTTGGCGTCCGCGACCGCGGTAGGCCAATAGAAGCCTTGGCGGAACGCGTTGCCGACGAGGGTGCGCGGCGCGGCGTGGTGGCCACGGGTCCCCGCGTGGATGTCCGTAGGAGCTCGCGCCCCTCGGGAATGGGTATGCATCGGCCGGAGGATGCCCGACGCGGCGCGCTTGTACGGCTCGCCGTCGACCGGGGTGAACGACTTGGCCATCCCGGCGATGCGCCCGGCCGCGGCCCCGGTACCCGGGGAGCTCCCCTCGGGCAATCCGAGCGATGTACTTCTCCCGCCGGTCCGCCCGGACGGAACCGGCTCGATGTCCATTGCAACGCCCTCGTGGGAGGCGTACCCCTCGAGAAGGGAGAGTACGTACGCCTCGTTCGAGGGGTCCTCTTCCATGGGGTCCGCACCCGCCGGATTCGAGGGGAGCCCCCGAGGGTCCGCCGTCGCTCGAGGGGTAGGGCTCGAAGGTGAGCGAGGGCCGCGCGATGTCGCGCGTGAAGACGTTTGGGGGAACGGTGATCCGCCGGACGCGATCTTGGCAAGTTCATCTGCCTCTTCGTTGTACCGCGGGGCACATGATTGAGCTCGATGCCGTAGAATTTGTCTTCGAGGGCCCGCACGGCCTTGCAGTAGGCCTCCATCTTGTCGTCGTGGCAGCTCGCGTTCTTCATGACTTGGTCGATCACGAGCTGCGAATCCCCTCGCACGTCGAGGCGCTTGATGCCCAACTCAATGGCGATTTTGAGGCCACAGAGGAGGGCCTCGTATTCCGCCATATTGTTGGACGCGGGGAAATGGAGGCGTACTGCATAGCGCATGTGCTCCCCGAGGGGTGACACGAAGAGCAAGCCCGCGCCCGCTCCCCGTCTTCATCACCGAGCCGTCGAAGAACGCAGTCCGGCACTCGCTTGGATCCGAGGGGGCGGCGGTGTGTGTCCGTCCACTCGGCGACGAAGTCCGCTAAGATTTGCGATTTGATGGCCTTGCGTGGGGCGTAGGCGAGCGTTTCGCCCATCAACTCCACGGACCACTTGGCAATTGTGCGCCGCCGCGTCGGGGGTTGCGAATGATCTCTCCTAACGGGAAGGAAGAGACCACCGTAAATCGGGTGGGCCTCGAAGTAGTGGCGGAGCTTGCGCCGCGCGAGGACTACCGCGTACAACGGCTTCTCGGACTCCGGGGGTAGCGCGTCTTCGTGTCCGACAGACCTCGCCGATGTAGTAGACCGGCCTCTCGCACGGGCGGGCGTGTCCTTCCTCCGTGCGCTCCACAACGATCACGGCGGCGACCACCCGGGTGGTTGCGGCCACGTAGAGTTGGAGGGGCTCGCCGTCTCGCGGCGGCGTAAGGATTGGGGCGTGCGTCGGCGATGCCTTCGCCTTGTCGAGCGCTTCTGGGCCTCGGCGGTCCAAGAGAAGCGCTCGTGCTTCTTGAGCGCCCGGTAGAGGGGCGGGCCCTTCTCACCGAGCCTCGAGACGAAGCGGCTTAAGGCGGCGAGGCACCCCAACACCTTCTGCACTCCTTTGAGGTCCCGAATTGGACCCATTCGCTCGAGGGCCGCGACCTTTTCAGGGTTGGCCTCGATTCCCCGCTGGGAGACAATGTATCCTAGGAGCATGCCCCGCGGCACTCCAAAGACACATTTCTCGGGGTTGAGCTTGACCCCGTTGGCCCGCAGGCAGCTGAACGCGATGCCAAGATCGCCCACCGTGGTCGTCCGCCTTCTCGGTTTTGACGACGATGTCGTCTACGTAAGCCTCGACCGTCCGTCCGATATGGTCCCCAAAAACGTGCCGCATGCGGCCGCCGATATATTGCGCCCGCGTTTCGAGGCCAAAAGGCATCGTGACGTAACGTAACGTCCCGAACGGTGTGATGAACGAAGTCGCGAGCCGGTCGGACTCCTTCATTTTTATTTGGTGATAGCCCGAATAGGCATCAAGGAAACGAGCGGTTCACACCCGGCGATGGAATCAATGATCCGATCTATGCGCGGCAAAGGAAAAGGAACTTTTGGACATGCTTTATTGAGACCGGTGTAGTCAATACACATCCTCCACTTCCCATTTTTCTTTTTTTACAAGCACGGGATTAGCCAACCATGTCGGGTGGAACACTTCCTTGATGAATCCGGCCTCGAGGAGCTTCCGCAGCCTCCACTCCGATCGCCCGTCGCCGTTCCTCGTCGAAGCGGCGCGGCCGGCGCCGCCGAGCCGCGAGCATTAGGCAGATATCAAGGGAGTGCTCGGCGACCTCCCTCGGAATGCCCGGCATGTCCGAGGGGCTCCACGCGAAAACGTCGGCGTTGGCGCGGAGGAAGTCGACGAGCACCTGCTTCCTATTTAGGATCGAGGGTCGAGCCGACCCTCAAAGCCTTGCCCTCGGGGGCGATGGGTCGAGGGGGACCCCTTTGGTTTGCTCGGCGGCCTCGAATGTGCCGACGTGCTTGGTGGCGGAGGCCGAGGTCGTCGTTGACCATCTTCTCCGCCGTGTTTACCGGCGCTTCATCCAGCGCTAGCGCCTCTCGCATGCTCCACGCACTCGACATCGCGATCGAATGCATGCTCGATCGACGACCCGACGGTGATGACGCCGTTTGGACCCGGCATCTTCATCTTCAGGTAAGTGTAGTTGGGGACCGCCATGAACTTGGCATAGCATGGTCGCCCAAGGATGGCATGGTAGGCCCCTTTGAATCCCACCACCTCGAAGGTGAGGGTTTCCTTGCGGAAATTCTTGGGGGTCCCGAACCAGACGGGCAGATCGATCTGCCCGAGGGGTTGAACACCTTTCCGGCGCGATGCCGTGGAACGGCTTCGTGCCGGGCCGCAGGCGGTCCACCCCCAATCCCCATTAGGCGCGGTGTATGCGCGAAGAGGATATTGAGGCTACCGCCTCCGTCCATAAGGACCTTCGAAAACCGGCGTTCCCAATGATGGGATCGACCACCGGGGGGTACGGCCGGGTTCGGGATGCGGTTTGGGTGATCATCCCGCTAAAGGTGATGGCATCCTTCGACCGCCTGAGAAAGGCCGGAGGTGCCCTCTCCGCGGCGAGGACTTCGTGCCGCTCCTTCTTGCGCTCGCCGGGTTGACATGTCGACGGTGGGTCCCCCAAAAATGAGGAACACATTTTCGACCGCAGGGAAGCCACCGCGTCGCCGTCGCCCCCATCCTTCTTGGCCTCTCGCCTCCTTCGCGGCGGCACGGCCATAGAACTTCTTGAGCATGTCGCACTGCTCAAGAGTGTGATTCACGGGGGTCTTGTGGTATGGGCACGGCTTCTTCATCATGTCGTCGAAAACCCCCGGGCCTCGAGGAGCCGGTCGAGGGCCCCGTCGGGCCGGGTCACCGGCGAGGGCCTCGGCGTTGCCGCCGTTGCGCCCCCGCTCGCGCGCCTCGCGGCGCGGCTTCTTCCCCCTTCTTGCCCCGCTTATCGTTGCGGCGCGGCTCCTTGGACCCGCTGCCCTCCGCGGCGTGTTCTCGGAGCGCTTGCCCTTCTTGCCGTCGAAGATTGCCCCCACGGCCTCCTCCCCGAGGCGAAGGCGGTGGCAATGTCGAACGCCTCGTTCGAGTCCGTGGGCGGGGCGCGTCCCGCGCTCGCGCACAAGGTCCCGCACGTGGTGCCCTCGAGGAACGCGTGCACGATCTCGGATTGTGCCACGCCGGGGAGCTCGTGCGGCGCTTGGAGAAGCGCCGTATGAAGTCCCGCGAGCGGTTCGCCCGCCGGCTTCTCGCGTGCGGGGAGCGCGGGATCCCGGGAGTTCCGGGGCGCACGTATGTGCCCGGGAAGTTGCCCACAAAAGTGTGGACCGGATCGTCCCGGTTGTGGATGCGGGCCGGCGGGCAAGTGCTCGAGCCATGTCCGGGCCGCGTCGCCCAGATGCAGGGGCAAGTTGCGGATGATCACTTCGTCGTTGGTGGCCCCGCCCAGCTGACAGGCCAGGCGGTAATCGTTGAGCCAAACACGAGGGTCCGTCTCCCCGTTGTATTTGGTGATCGTCGAGGGTTGACGGAAGCGCTGGGGGAACGCCGCCGTGCGGATCTCCCGGCTGAACACTCGGGTGCCCGGGGGCTCCGGCGTTGGGGAGCGATCCTCACCGCTGTCGTAGCGTCCACCCCTTCGAGGGTGGTAGCCCCTGGCCGCTCGCGCGTCCGCCTTGCTGGTGCGCCTGGCGTTGATGACGTTGCGGGCGTCACCATCCGGCGCCCGCGCGCGTGTCGAGGAGGCGTTCCTTGGCCGCGCGCGTCCCCCGGTCGGCGGGTCGACCCGCATGCACCGAGGGTTCGCCCCCCGGTGCCGGATCATCACCCCGCGCGTCCCCCCCGTTGGCGGATGCGTGAGGCCGAGCTTTCGGCCGCCGGACGGCCGCTTGCTCAAGGAGGGTCCGCACCTCGCGGTGCATTTCTCGAGCCTCGGGGGTCGAGGGTGCCGGCATGGCGCGCGCGGTGTGTCGCGGCGGCGATGAGCTTTTGGCTCGCTCGCGGTGGAGTATCCGCATTGTCAACGTTGGGGACGGGGTTGAGGCGGTCGCGGACTTGACGCGCCTAGCTCCCGTGCGCGTTCGCCGCGCGCGGAGGCCTCCCCCCGCCATCGAGGCGCGGAGCGGCCCGCACGGTCCGTACTCCTGCGCCTTGGCCTCGAGCTCGCGAGCTTGGGCCGGCGCGCGTCGACGTCGGCTCCGGCGGGAGCGCTTGGTCCCGCGGCCGGGCGCGTGGCAACCCCCCGGGGCCGGCGTGACTTCCCCATCTCCGGCGCCGCCGCACCGGCGGCGTTGGCCGGGTCGTTGGTGATGACGGCGCGGCATTCCCGCGTGGGGTCGTAGCTCCCAACGCCGGGAGTCGTCGGAGCAGCCGAACCGCAGTCCGTGGCGTCGAGGAAGCGCTCGAACGCGACCGGGGTCCCGGCACACCGCAGAAGTCCCACTCCGCGTACCCATGACGGTTGGCGGGTGGCATCGTGTCGACGGAGCCCGGGGACGACTCGTCCGTCGCCGAAGTGCCGGGATCCCCGGCGACGAAGACGTGCCGACCGGGCGGAACCCCGCGCATTGTCGTGTTGACGTTGGCGTTGTAGGCCGTAGTGGCGCCACGCAGCCCGATGGGGACGCGTGGTCCGAGACCGCGCGCGGTCCCGCCGGGGTGGCGGCGGCCGTCGTGACGATGGGCGCACCGCGTTGGGCGGCGGCGCGCTCGGCCGCCGCCGCTCGGACCGTGCCCCGACGCGAGCGTAGCCCGCAGCGGCGACGGCGTCGCGGCGTCGACGGACCCGCGCATCCGTGCCCGCGGTGCCCGCGCGCGGTGTCGTACGTGCGGCGGTGACCGGAGCGGACCCGGCCTCTCGGCCGCGCGCGTAGCTCCTCACGGTTGGTGAGGCGCATGAGATAGCCATTCCCCCGTGGCCCGGAAGTTCAAGTCCCCGAAGCGGATCTCGAACCCGGCCGGAAGGGGGTCTGAGCTACCCATGTTGTAGCGGGTGCTACGGTACTCAGTGCGAATCACCATGGAGGGGGTTAGCGAAATGACCTTAGGCGCTCGTTTGCCCCACGGTGGGCGCCAACTGTCGGTGCGGAATATGGTCCCGACACTAACCAGTAGATAACGCCTAGGTCTATCCCTCGATGGTCGATGCTAAGCAACAAATGACACAAGGATTTATCCTGGTTCCGGCCGAGGGGGCCGTACGTCCAGCAGTGGGGTGCTCGTGGCACTATATTGCTCAGCACCGGGGGTGCTTGTAGTGGGGCAAATACAAGCGAGGCGGGAGAGGAAGCGTGGCTCCCAAGTCCCTGGTGAATGGTTGAAGATGTTGCGGGAGAATAAGAGAGTGAGTGCACAGTGAGCTGTGTTCTTCCGGACTCGTCCGAACTCCTCTGAACTCGTCCCCCGCGGCTGGGGGCTCGCCTCCCCTTTTATAGACCAAGGGGGCGGCGAGTTACATGCACGCCGCGCTACCTAGCTACGTGTGGGAGCTCGTCGTGCTATGGTGTAGAATGGGCGGCTGTCCGGTCGATCCTCGCTGCGATCCGGCCATGATGGCCTACCTTGTACCCGAACGAAGGGCGGTTCGAGGGTAGGAGGCGGCGGATGGCGATGGCGCCCCCCGATAGGCTTCGAGGGAGGTGTCGATGATGGGCGGCACGGGGTACGGGGAGCGGGTGGAACGGCGTTCCTTCCCAATGAGCTCGCGGTGGCGGAGTGGTTGCGCGCAGGTGCCGGCGTGCGCCCTGCGGAGTCGGGGGCGTGCGCCGCACGCGTGGGTATGGCGGCCGCGCCGTTGCGGTGGCGGGATGGCCGCCCACCGGCCTAGCGCCCCTTACCCAACCCGCAAGGTCACGGGAAAGTGGAATCGAGGGTGCGCCCGCCCCCTTTCGAGGGTCGGGCGCGTTAGTCGTACGGCGGCGTGCGCACGGTGTCACGGGACCGACACCCGGCCGTACGCACGGTCCATCCCACGCTGGCGGGGATGGGCTCCTTCCCCCGGGGAGTTGGTGCGGCGGCACGGGCGTGAGCCCCGGCGCATGATGGCGCCGTCCCGCGGTGTCGGGGCGTTAAATGCCCAGGTACGGGGCCGGCGCACGCGTGCGGGGCGCCCGTGATCGTGGTGGGCCCCGGCCGAGGGCGGAGCGGACCCTCGAGCGAGACGGGACTCGCTCGAGGGGGGAGCGCGCCCTCGAGCGGGGCGGGACCGCTCGAGGGAAGGGCCGCCCCTCGAGCGGGCGGTACCGTTCGAGGAGGGAGTTGCCCCTCGAACGGGGCGGAGCCCGTTCGAGGAGGGAGCATGCCCTCGGGCGAGGCGGAGCCTCGCTCGAGGGGTCTTCCTAGGCGGGCCGCCTTGGTGGGCCTCCGAGTCTCGCCTGCATGGGCCGTGTCTGCCGCGGGTTAGTTTCCCGCATGGTTAGGCTTAGCTTATATTGATGCGGGAATTTAAGTAGGGGTTCCCCCCTTGTTTGAGGGGACCCCTAGGGCGGTCCCCGACACGTTTCGCATGAAAACTCGGTTGGCGAGCTCATGATTCTCACTATTCACGACCTTCTTTAGCATATGTTTCGGAGAAGTTTTTTTTTTAGCTTTTGAAAATTTCGACGTTGTCTTGTGCGAGTCGGCAAAATTTGTTTTTCGAATTTTGCGGACTTGCCCTAACCGGCAAACTTGCCCCGAGTTGAAATTGCAACCTTCGGTTGCTTCAACCAAAATTTTTCTGCGAACGCCCGACAGAGCCCCTTGTCCTCTTCCTCTAATGGTGATACCTAAAAAAAAATTGCCAACATTCTGAACTAAATGATAATACTGAGGCGAACCCTTAGACATTCTTTTTTTCCGAAATCATCATGCGAACTCTTCTGGTGGGAATCCCTTCGTGGATGGGATTTTTCTAGGCCACAACTTGTTGTTGTCTCAGGCCTCTCGGTGGGAATCCCTCGATGGATGGGATTTTTCTAGGCCACAACTTGTTGTTGTCTCAGGCCTCTCGGTGGGAATCCCTCGATGGATGGGATTTCGGCTATCAGGAAGCCCTTTTCACGAACTCATTCTTTTTTTTCCCGATGGAATTTCGGCTATCACGGAGCCCTTCACGCGAACTTTTTTCTTTTTTCACGATGGAATTTTGGCTATCACAGAGCCCTTCACGCGAACTTTTTCTTTTTTCACGATGGAATTCTGGCTATTAAGGAGCCTTTCACACGAACTTTTCTTTTTTTTTTCCGATGGAATTCGGCTATCGAGGAGCCTTTCACACGAACTTCTCTTTTTTTCCCGATGGAATTCCGCTATCAAGGAGCCTTTCACACGAACTTTTCTTTTTTCATGATGGAATTCGGCTATCAAGGAGCCTTTCACACGAACTTTTCTTTTTTCACGACGTAATTTCAAGACACAAAATACGAAACGTGCAATTTGGGGGAAGACTCTTTTCATATATATATCGGAAAGAGTATTTACACGGATCCGCCTCGTTAAAAACCTTGCCTCTTGATTTAGAGCCCCCTTTGCAAGGAAAAGAGTACGGTCCTTCTTATTCTAGAACTACGATTAAGGCATAAAACTAATTTTTTCCGAAGTCACTTATAGACACGTGACTCGGTGCAAACCGACGAAAATTGAAAAACTCGCTATCTACTACACTTATGTACAACTAAGGTCTTTATGGATAATACCTCTTTAAGTCGTCGGCATTACACGAATATGGCGGCTCTTCGCCGCCTTGCTCCATCGGGCGGAAAGCCCCCGGCATATTTGTCTCCTTGGCTATGTAAGGCCCTTCCCATGACTCATGAAGCTTTCCCCGGGTTCTCCCAATTTTTCTTTCTTTTCAAGACAAGATCCCCGGTTTTGATGTCCTTCCGAACCACCTTTTTGTCTCTCCATGCTCTTGTCTCTCTCTCGGTATTTCTCAATGTTTTCTCGTTGCTTCGAGAATTGTCGGCTCTATCATGTCTTTCTCCACCTTCTTGTCAATTTCCTCTATCTCTTTTCCTTTCAAGACTCTCATGCTTTCATTCTTTATCTCCTCCGGTGTCATAGCCTCGATCCCGAAGAGTAGGCGAAAAGGTGTAAAACCCGTTGCTCTTGAAACCGTGGTATTGTGAGACCGCATCACCTTTAGAAGTTAGTCCACCCACTTTCCCTTTTTCGATCAAATAAGCATTTCTTGATTCCCGAAAAAATCGGGCCATTGGCTCTTTCTACTTTGCTCCATTGACCGTGGATTATAAACGACGAAAATTTCGCTTGTGTGCCTAGGGTTCTGCAATACTCTTTGAAGGTGTAGCAGTCAAACTGTTTGCCGTTATCAACCGTCAGTTCTCTAGGAACTCCGAACCTGCAGACTATGTTCTGCCAAAAGAATTTCTGAACTGTTGCTGCTGTGATGTTCGCGAGTGGTTTCGCTTCTACCCACTTCGTGAAATAATCGACCGCTACAGCCGCGAATCGGCAATTACCCTGAGCCGTTGGCAACGGGCCTACTAGGTCCATGCCCCATCTTTGCACAGGCCGTGTTGGAGGAATTAAATGAACCGGCATTGAAGGCAGATTCTGCTGATTTGCCGTCTTTTGGCATGCTTCACACTGCCGAACCAACATCTTGGCGTCGATGTTGACGGTTGGCCAATAGAACCCTTATTTTATTGCCTTGCCGCCCAAAGCCCCGGTGCCTATGTGTGCCCCACAAAATCCACTGTGAATTTCTTTTAGGAGTTCACGACCTTTTTCGGAGGTGATGCAGCGTAGCCAAGGTTCAGTGACTCCTGATTTGTACAATTCTCCATTTACCACGGTGTAGCCCCCGAGCCCTTTGCCTCAACCTTTTCTCTTCCAGTTCATCTTGTGGTTCGTAATGTCCCCTTAGGTAGGCCATTATTTATGCTCTCCAGTCTGGAATTTCCACCATGTTCACGATTTGAGTTCGTGAATCTTTGATGGAAGGTTCTCTGATGATTTCAAAGAACACATCTGGTGGTAGTTCTTGATTTCTGGCTGCTGCCTTCGCGAGCTTATCCGCCTCATTGTTATCATCCCTTGGAATGTGCTGAACTGAATATCCTCTGAAGTGTCTTTCCATTTCTCTGACTTTTTCGAGATACTTCATGAGAACTGGATTCCTGGCCTCGCTTTCCTTCTCGATGTGTTCCGGATTACTTTCGAATCCGTTCTGATTATGAAGGTCTGCGTCGTCCCAAGGCTTTCATTTTTCTCGCGTGCCGGCGGTAGAGCTTCGTACTCCGTTGTATTGTTCGTGGAGTATTCATTGTTCGCGAATACGAGCCGTGCCGCATATCTTATGACCACGCCCGTCGGTGATGTTACAACGTACGAAATTCCAACCCCCTTGTAACACCATGCTCCATCACACCGCACTACCCAAGGTTCGGGCATGTTTTCCTCCGCATTCTCGAGTAGGTGAGGTCCGGTCCACGACGAAATCGCCGAAGACTTGCGATTTTATTGCACTTCTTCTTTCGAAATCCACCACATACTCGGAGAGTTCAAGACCCCACTTGATGATTCGGGTAGATGCCTCCTCGTTTGCGAACGGAGTCACTTAACGGTTGGTTGGTGATAACTCTTATTCCGTGGCCCTCGAAGTAGTGCCTTAGCTTTCTTGTTGCCATGATGACCGCATACGCGATCTTTTCCGGTTCGAATAGAAAACCTTGGAACCGGACAATGCCTCGGAGGCGAAATATACGGAATTTGCCTCGGCTTTCCTTCTTCTTCCTTTTCCTGTACCGCGAAAGATCGCGCTTCTTGCCGCCGAATTTGATGTAGACACATACGGCAAAAGCGGCGATTTTGGCTTGGGAGGACGAGCTTGGTCATGCTTGGACAAGTAATCCTTCAATTCGCGAAAAGCTTGCTTCGAGGTTCGGACCACCTGGAATTTCTTGGCACTTCGAGAACTTGGAAGAATGGCAAACTTCTTTCTGCAGCTTTGGGGATGAATCTCGTTAAGGGCACCACTCTTCCCCGTCAACTTCGAACATCTTTCACCGAGGGCCGGCTCTTGCATTTCCATCGAGCCTTTATCTTGTCGGGGTTTGCTTCAATGCCTTTCGTTGAAACTAGACATCCAAGAACTTTCCCCTTGTGAATTCCGAACACACATTTTTCTCGGGTTCGACTTTTAAGTTTGCTTGTCCTTAAGTTCACGAATGTTTGTGCCAAATCGCCGATATGATCTTTCCTCGAGTACTTTTGACGACTATGTCATCCACATATGCCAAAATATTTCTCCGAATCTGTTGGTGCGGCACTATTGCTATCATTCTTGAAAACGTGCACCCCGCATTTTTCAAATCCCTCCGGCATTCTCACGAAACAAAATGTTCCGAAAAGAGTGATGAAGCTTGTCTTCTCTTCGTCCTCTTTGCGAACTCGATTTGATGATACCCGGAGAACATGTCCGGAGCGAAAGCATTTCACCGTTGGCTGCATCGTCTACGATTTTGTCTACCCTTGCCAAGGGAAAATCGTCCTTCTTGCACGCCTTGTTCAAATCGGTGAAGTCGATACACATTCTCCATTTGCCATTCTTCTTCTTGATCGGCACAAGTGTTGGCTAACCAAAGTGGGTACTTGACTTCCCGATCACTTGGGCATCCCGTAATCTCGAACTTCTCGCTTCCACCGCCTTGACCTTTTCGTCAGACATTTTCCGAAGTTTTTGCTTCTTGGGTGGTATCTTGTCATCTGTTTCGAGGACATGTTCGATTATGTCTCTATCAACGCCTTGCAAATCTTTGGCTGACCATGCAAAAACATCCTTGTTTCTGTTCAGAAATCGCATGAGTTCATCATCCTCTTCGGCGCTGAGGTTCGCCCCTATTATGACCGCTTCTGTCGGGCATGTCGTCCGGACACACTCTCTTTGTTTCCTCTTCTCGCTGCTATGTTACTTTTCTCTTTGTCCCGCTTCGGCTCTTCATAGGTTCCCTTTCTCTCTTCGGTGCTTTCGGTCGATACACGTTCGTTTGACCAGGCGTGTGGCCCTTTTCTATGTTTCTGGCCTCTTGTTGATTGCCGAATACTGTGATAACCCCTTTGGGCGCAGGCATCTTCATGCAAAGGAACTGTTGCTTTATGACAGCATCGAATTTGTTCATGAAACCCCTGCCGAAGATCGCAAGATACGGGTGATATATGTCAACCACATCAAAGGTGAGGTTCTCAGTTATGGCATTCTCAAGATCTCCGAAAAAAACTGGGAGTGATATCTTTCCAACCGGCTTGATGGGCTTCCCGCCGAATCCCTGTAATGGGTACTCTGGTGGGTCCAACATGTGCCGACTCGCATTCATTTTCTCGAATGTTTTCGGGAATAAGATGTCCGCGGAACTCCCGTTGTCCACCAAGATTTTTCCTATGACCCATCCGAGCAATGTTGACTTCAATCACCATGGCATCATTGTGGATCGTGGATTTCAGCCTCGAAATCTTCTTCTCGTAAAGGTGATTGGCACCTTCGCCCACTCCCAAGCGGGCGGTGGACCATCATTGATGATGGTATTCACAGATCTGAAATAGTTGCTTCGTTGCTTCTTTGTTTCAAACTCCATGGCAGATCCGCCTGTGATTGGCATGATAGTCCCGAACGATGGCAATGCTTTGGAGCTCTGAGGTCCCGAACTTGACTGAGGCCTTGATGAGCTCTCTGGTGGCGGTGGCAAGATTTCCCGAATGGGTTGTGGCTGCTGGATTGACTGTATTGCTTGCGACTGAGGGAAGAATTGCTGTGAAGGCTGCCATGTTGATTGCGATTGTGGAAATTGCTGAACTGGTACAGAGCTTGGCTGCGAATTCGCGAACTGCGGCGGCCAGAAGTTCGGCCGAAACTGGGTTGGCATCGAGGATGCGATGCTCATCAGTGCCTTCTCTTGTTGGATTCGTGCCATGTTCTTTTTTGTCTCGGGGCACCCCTCGGTGCCGTGGCCTCTTCCATGATACTGGCAATAGAAGTGGGGATCTCTTGGGTTGTGGTTCGGAAGGTTTGAGGTTCCTCTTCCTCTCCCCCTTCCTCTTTGACTGAATCCTCCCCTGGCACTTGGCCTGCTTTCTTGCTGTTGCTGAGGATTTCCAACATTGTTTATATTTCGTGGATACTGGGGTGGTGCCCTCCAGGTCATATCTCTGCCGCCCTGTCTTGCCTCGTTTCGTTCGGCTACTCTCTTGCGGTGGTCATCATCAGATAGGATGTAATCCTCCAATTCCCGAAATAGTTCTTCAACTGTCTCAGGCTTCTTTCTTGTGAGATGGGAAGCCGTTGGCCCTGGGGTGAGACCCTTGATCAGTGCCTTGATCGTTGTCTTGTCATCAGCATCGGGGATCCGAGACCTCTCGTTGCATGAATCTTCTCACGAAATTTCGCGGTGGTTCCCCGTCCTTCGCTTGCGCTATACAAATCCGAGGCTTCGGGCCGTTGTGTCATGGAACATCCGAAAAGCTTGCATGAACTTTGTTTTGAGATCTACCCACTCGTAGATCGAGTGTGGAGGCGCAGCAGTGAGTACCAATTCGATCTTCGGTCCTTCGCAAGCTATGATGAAGGATTTGGCAAGTGCAACATCATCTCCTCCTCGCCGAATTCACACCGACTCGTATCTCATGAGGAACTCGCTGGAGTTTCCGAAACCGTTGTACTTGGGAAGAGAGATCGGCTTGAACTTCGGCGGCCAAGGTGCTGTTTGCGGCCCTATTGACGTGGTGATTCGGAATCCACGAAGTGTGAGACTCCGTTTCCCGCGAAGAAGTTTTCCTTCGGGGATTCTCTTGCGAGCGCGGGGTTGTCTTTGCGGTGTTTCTTGCCACGGGAGCCGTTCTCTTGTTCTTTCATTTCGTCAATTTCTCTCTCGAATTGCCCGTATTTGTTCTTTTGCTTTGTTCAAGTTTGCTCTAGCTTTTCGTAGATTTTTCTCTTCGCCCGCAACCGAGCCGCGAACTTTTCTTTATCCCTCCGTAGTTGTTGAATCTTTTGGTGGACCATGGCTAGCCGTTTGTCTATGGCATCATCATCGGCATCAACATTTTCGTGCTCTTGCCGTTCTTCGCAGGTTGTTCTTGGATGTGAGATGTTTTTTCTCGCTCTCGCCTTCATGAGGGCTTCGAGATTCTCTTTTCGCCGCCGGTCCGTTACGTTCGAGGATTCGGGAACAAACGAAGTTTCATTTCCTTGGGTGGGAAGGTGATCGTCCTGGCTCGCCTGTACTGGGGCATTCTTCTTGGATTTCTTTTGAGGTGGCATAGTGAGTTTCTTTTTTCGGTTTGAAACACGGTGGGCGCCAATGTTGGGGGGGTACCCGAAAAATTCGGAATACTACCCTAACACAAGTGACAGTTATCGACAAGTTCAGTAACACAGTTAGAGCGCAAAGAGACTGTAATTCTCCTTGCAAGTAGCACAAGTCCCAAAAAAGTCTGAATCCGTTTACACGTGCCCTTGCGCCCCCTTTTATAGGGAGACGAAGGGACTTTTACATGCCGATAACACCCTCGGGCTCAGAGAATATTCCTAATGTGAACACATACAAGAATGTCCCTTGTAGCGTAGTTGTAAAAATTCCTCACCCAAGATAATTACCAAGTCTAATTATGTGTCTCCCTACCACTATAAGTCTAAATACCAAGGGAGTAGAGTCGTATCCCCCTTACTAGATAGTGGAAGTAGCATTAGCAACAAAGTAAGCTCCTTTTCAAGCCTTGTTTCAGCCCCTATCTCTCCGGCAATAAGTAAAGATATTTCAAGCTTTGGATAGGCCGAGAAAGCCTTCAAACTATCACCAAGAAAAAGAAATCGTCTCCCGAGCTTTAAGAGGTTACCGTTCAAAACAAGGTAGGTCTATCCGAGCCAATTGCAATTGATTTTTCCCATTCTGTCTTTTACGTTACTTGTCTTGACTACGTCCAAATGTGTGCAGGTGGGGATCTCATGGAGAAAACACTCACGAAAGCCGTCCAACTTCTACAAAAAATTAGTAAAGCGGCCGCCATGCGAAGAGATTGGGAAACAAGACTTGTGGAAGAGCCGGAATATTATTCAAGGAAGAAGAAGTGTGCTGAATTTTCTAAAGAGGCAACCCCGGAAGTCACAAAAGAGGAGACAATCCCGTAAAAGCTTGAAGAAGAATACATCAAGTCAAGAACTACCCCGAGCGTTGACTTCGTCGTACCAAATGAGACAATCAAGAGAAGCATGTCAAGCGCGAAGCCACTAAGGGAGTTAGAACCAATGGATTGGGTTCCTATCGATTACGGAGAAGTATTCGACAAGAGAAGACCGTTCCCTAATCAAAAGGGAATGGCAAGAGCATTGGAAGTGTATTTCCCACCGGAAAGGAAGGCGGAAGATTCATACGACCATGAAACCACCGGTGAGATCTTTCAAAAACTCTTTGGAGATGATGAAGTGGATCCAGATCACATAGCCGAGGTGAAGAGAATCATAGGGATCAATCCCGAAGCACCACCATACGCTCGCCTCGCTGAAATTTACGCAATAGGATCCGAAGAAGAAGAGAAGATGGCACCACGCTTGAGTTGCGAGATCAACGGAGTTCAATGCAAAGCTTTATGCGACATCGGAGCCCAAGTAAGTGTCCTATCTTCTAAAATTTACGATAAAGTTCAAGACCACAACCTAGACTTAGCTCCAACATCAACGAAATTAATTATGGGAGATGGTAGAACTATTAAACCTCTAGGTATTGCTTGCAACATGAAAGTAAAAATCTCTGGAAAATGTATACCAACCGATTTCTTTGTTATTGATGCTTACCATAGTAATCATGATCACATAATCCTAGGTAGGCCCTTTCTTAAGTTGGTTGATGCCGTGTTGGATGCCGGAGAAGGCAAAGTAACAATGAACCTTAATGGAACAAAGTACACATATAACTTTCTTCGTGTTTCTAAACACCTTACACCCTTTCCTCCCGAAGACGAAGAAGTAGAGGAGATAGATAGCCTTTGTTTTGTTGAAACCCTTAGAGACCCGCTGCAAAGAGTGATGGAAAATCAAATTAGTAATCAACAAGATGAAGAACTAGAAGAAGCAACAAAAGGCTTGGAACCACATGATGGAAGCGTGGAGGAAGGAAAATTCGAAGATATAGGAGAGATTAAACCCGAGGAGCCACAAGCGCCCGAGGCGACCTTAAACCTTTGCCCAAAGGATTAAAATATGAATTTTTGGGCCCGGACAAAACTTATCCACTCATCGTGAGCGACGAGTTGAGTCCCGAAGAAAATGAGAAGTTGCTCATTTCATCGAAAAAACATAGGAAGGTGATTGGATATTCCATTAATGATCTCAAAGGTCTTAGCCCACCTTTTGCACTCATCGTATACCAATGGAAGACCAATGTAAGCCCGTAGTGGACCACCAAAGGAGGCTAACTCATGCCATGCGAGAGGTAGTAAAGAAAGAGGTCATCAAGTTACTTGATGCCGAATCATCTACCCGGTTCCGCATAGAGAGTGGGTGAGCCCGTACATTGTGTACCAAAGAAAGGAGGGTTGACCGTGGTGAGAATGAGAAGAACGAATTGATACCACAAAGAACCATGACCGGGTGGCGGATGTGTATCGATTATCGTAAGCTTAACAAAGCAATGAAGAAAGATCACTTCCCCTATCGTTCATTGACGAGATGCTTGAGAGGTTAGCAAACAACGCTTATTTTTGCTTTCTCGATGGGTACTCGGGGTTCATGCAAATTCCCATTTACCCGGATGATCAGCACAAAACAACGTTTACATGCCCTTATGGAACATTTGCATATAGAAGGATGCCCTTCGGTCTATGCAATGCTCCGGCCTCTTTTCAAGTTGCATGATGTCCGTGTTCTCGTAATTCATCGAAGAAATTGTTGAGGTGTTTATGGATGATTTTTTCGTTTATGGGAAGATGTTCATGGATTGCTTGGAAAACTTGGAAAAGGTCCTCACGAGGTGTGCGGAGGTAGACTTGGTGTTAAATTGGGAAAAGTGCCACTTCATGGTTAAGCAAAGCATAGTGCTCGGACATGTTATATCCGAGAGGGGAATTGAAGTGGACAAGGCTAAGGTAGAGACGGTTGAGCAACTCCCACCTCTCGACGGATGTTAAGTCCTTAAGGAGCTTTCTAGGCCATGCTGGATTTTATAGAAGAGTTATTAAGGACTTCTCAAAGATCACTAAGCCTTTAACGCGTCTCCTTCAAAAGGATGTGGCTTTTGACTTTGAAGAGAAGTGCCTAGCAGCATTCCGGACCTTGAAAAGTGCATTGGTGACTGCTCCCATCATTCAACCTCCGGATTGGAGACAACCTTTCGAGATCATGTGTGACGCAAGTGACTACACCGTAGGTGCGGTTTTGGGTCAAAGAAAGGAAGGTCGAGTTCACGCTGTTTATTATGCTAGAAAAACTCTTAGTGGGCCACAATTAAATTATGCCACTACGGAAAAAGAGTTACTAGCGGTGGTATTCGCTTTCGAAAAGTTTAGATCTTACATCGTGAACTCGAAGGTCATTGTTTACACCGATCACGCAGCCATCAAGTATCTCTTGGCTAAGAAGGAAGCTAAACCACGTTTGATTCGTTGGATCCTTCTTCTCCAAGAATTTGATGTTGAAATTCGTGATAAAAAGGGGGGTGGAGAATGTTGTGGCCGATCATTTGTCTAGGATGAATCGTGGACAAGATGATAAAGAGCCCATAGAAGATAAGATGAGAGATGACCACCTCTATCGAGTGCTTGATAAAGACACTTGGATGATTGATATCATTCGAGCAATTCGAAAGATGCCTCTCGATCATCTAGATAAAAATTCTCAAAAGAAGATAATCTCTGAAAGTAGGAAATACTTTTGGGATGCACCATACCTCTTCAAACTTGGCAATGATGGAGTCATGAGAAGATGTGTGCCGAGAGAAGAAAGGGTAGAAATTTTGAGAAAGTGCCACTCGGTGGAGTACGGTGGACACTATAGCCATTTTCGAACCCAAGCAAAAGTATGGTCGAGCGGATTCTATTGGCCGGAGATGCATGAAGATACTAAAAGATATGTTGCATCATGCCCCGAATGCCAAAGAACCGGAAACATCTCTCAAAGAAATTCTATGCCTTTGAAATACAACCTACAAATCGATATATTCGATGTATGGGGTATAGACTTCATGGGGCCTTTCAAAAACTCATGCGGATATGAGTATATTCTAGTCATGGTTGATTATGTATCCAAGTGGGTATAGGCCATGCCGTGTCGTAAAGCTTCCACGGAGGAGTCCATTACTATGATCAAGAACGTGATTTTTCCTCGTTTCGGCACACCGAGAATCTTGATAAGTGATGGAGGAACTCACTTCACCGGGAAGAATTTCAAAAGGTGCTTGTCCAAGTTGGGAATCGAACATAGGGTCTCTACGGCCTATCACCCACAAACCAACGAACAAGCGGAAACTTCAAATAGGCAATTAAAAAGTATCCTCAACAAAACCATAGAGAAGGGAGGAAAAGATTGGTCAAAGAAATTAGACGGAGCTTTATGGGCTTATCGAACGACGTTCAAGACACCGATAGGTATGACCCCTTATCAATTCGTCTATGGAAAGGCTTGCCATCTTCCGGTTGAGTTGGAACATAAATCCTATTGGGCGATTAAAGAGATGAACCTTGATCTCGATGCCGCGGTGGTGAAACGAAGAATTCAAATAAGCGAGCTAGAGGAGATGAGGTTGAAGGCGTATGAAAATGCAAGCATATACAAGGAGAGAATCAAAAGGTGGTACGATAAAAGATTGAAAAAGAAAGAGTTTAAAGAAGGAGATAAGATCCTCCTCTACAATTCGAGGTTTAAAACCTTCGGAAAGGGGAAATTGCAAAGCAAGTGGGACGAACCTTATGTTGTGCATTCGGTGCTCTCCAACGGAGCGGTAACCATTATGGATATGAAGGGCGATCAATATATGGTGAATGGTCAACGGCTTAAGGTTTACTACGAACCCGACGTTGTACCCCTTCACCATGTTGATGTCTTCACCATGGAAGAAGAGCCCGAACGTCCGGCCTAGGACGAAAAACAAGGCATGGATTTTTGTAAATAGTTTTTCTTTTAATTTTCTGGAGTTTCTCGCGAAGATTTACTGGGCCAACTTTTTCCCATGGGCTAAGAAGGCGAAAAAAGGGCAGTGCACGAAAAAACCGGACCGACCCGCCCCCGAGGCAAAGTGGGCCGACCGGCCCGGTCCGACCGGTCCGTAGGGTCCCGGCGGCGGACGTCCCCGATTATTGCCCGAATTGCTCCTTTTCGACTTCCTTCTTTGGTCAGAAAATTTTAAGGGAAGTTTAAAAAAGGAAAATGAGGTTCCCAGGGTTTCCCTCTTCGGACTATTTATTTCGCCAAATTGGGAACTCGGGAATCAATCCCTTCAAGCAATATTTTGCACCCTTGCAGCAGCCATTGTGTCCCCGAGAAGCTTAGAGTTGAAGCAAGAAGCCAAGAAGCCATCGATGGAGGAGGCGAAGCGATGCGAGCTCAAGCTACCCGTCGAGATCAAGAGGACCGCCCGCATCCGTTGCGGAGGGCGTGTCCCGACCGGAGCTATCGCATCTCGCAACCCCATCAAGAAGGAGAACATCCCTCCTCCCGTTCGAAGGTCGGCACGCATCCGTGGCATAAAGCGGAAAGACTACAAGGAGGCATCACCCGAGCCTAAGGACTATGGGGGTAGCGATTACTCCGACGATCGCAGCCCGAGCTCGTGGGCGGCCGCTGGAAGAGATGATAACAATCTTTACATTTGGGATGAGGAGCCCAAGGAGAGGACTCCCGAAGGGCCCAATGGCAGCGATAACGACGGCAAAGACGGCGGTGACAATGGAGGTGGCGATGACGGCGGTGATGATGGAGGAGACAATGGCGATGACGACCCTTTCGGATTGCATCTGATGTGTTGTGCGGCTTGCCGTCACTCCATCTCAGATCTCTACGCTACGGTTGACGAATGTTTCCAAGCCATGGAGACGATGAGGCAACGTATGGAGGATATGGAGCGTGTAGTCGAAGATGACTACAAGTTCCTAAACTGCAATGTGCGCAAACTTTTTGGTATGGTTGGAAACATGAGAGGCAAGTGATGCAATAGTTGCAGGAAGTACCACTAGGTCTAGTTTTCCCCTTTAGAATTTTGTAAGATACGACGCGGACGTCGTATGTTTTTAGCGTGGGGGAGAGCTAGCGAGCTAGCCTTAGCTTTTGAGCTTCAAGTTTAGGTTCGCTTTAATCTTCGAGTGAGAGTCTTAGAGTTTAATGAGTCTTTAGTTTTTGAGTGTGTTTTTAAATTTTTTCAAGTGTCTTAAATTAGTGTTGAGTCAAAGAAAATCAAATAAAAAGAGTCTTTATATATTTTTGTGTCTTGTGTGATGCTTATCTTTATTCACTTGTTTGTTTATCTTCGATTCTTGATATATGAACACAAGTCTGTGGTTCGAAAAACGTTTACCGTGGTGCTAAGTGGAATTGCTACTACTCAAAGTACCCATACCACACTACGATCTTGAGCTTCACATGTTAGTTGTGCTATATTCAATGCTAAAAGTTGGAGGATTTCAGTTCTGAATATTATCTAAAAAACCTTGTAATAAAGGTTAGCAAAACCCCTTTTTCCAAGTTGAGAGTAAGAAAAAATCCTATACAAAGCCAATTTTTTTTTTTGCTCCACCATAAGTGTGATTAGCACGATGAGTTGGGCTAGGACCCTTCTCTCTTGTGAGTTTTAATTTCGAGCAATGATCATGTTCTTGTGCTTATCTTTTGTTGCTAGCCTCGTCATACATTCGGTAACGTGACTTTCACATCGGAAGTCCCGTGCGTCGCCGAATTCAATACCCAACCCTATACATCTCTTTTGTACATCGCATTCCTAGAACACAACCTATTCTCAAAGTTTCATCTCGTCTCTAGCATGGATTATTTAAAATTTCAGATTTAATGCATGCAAGAAAGAAATGAGTTGAGAGCTTTGAAAAGTTGTCAAGAGAGGGAGAAATAAAGAGAAAAGTATGAGTATGGAAAAGAAAGGAAGAAAGAAAAAATATATATATGTGTAAAGTAAAGAAAGAAAACAAATATGAGAATGAGAGAATGAAAAAGAAAAAGAAGAAAAAGAGAAAAGAGGAGTGGCAATAAAGATATGAGAGGGATGAATCAAGTGAAAGAAAAGAAAAATAAAGTGTAAGGAAGGATGTCACGTTGTTGAGAGACGAAACTTTCACTCTTTTTCCAACCATATGCAATCTGACAACGAGGAAGTCATCGGTGCCTTGTAGTCATAATTTTATCTTGCCCTTGCACATGTCCACCATTCTAAATCTTCACATCCTTGATATCCCTACATATGGTTAACTCTCATGATCATTGGCTTTGAAAGGTAAACAATCATTATAGGAAGTTCTTAGTTTGACAACATTTGTGTTGATTGCACTAGCCCTACCTATAGCTCTACTTTACATGTCATATGAGATTTATGGGAGGTGAGAGTTTTATAAAATTTGGTCAGGATAGCCACCTCATATGAGTGACTTGAGAGAGCTTGGAGAAAGGTTTTTGTCTAATACTTGTTGCAGGAATTTTGTTTTGAAAATCATAAAAACCCTCTGATGGAAGCAAAGAAGTAAGCATGGCTGAGATTGAAGGCTTCGAGTGAAGAGTATGAGTTGCGGGGTAAATCTTGACGTGGTAAAAATTCTAAACGCCCATGTTTATGTTTGATGATCATCACTTTATGTTTATGTATTAAAGATGAAAGGATTGACTAACTTGTGAAGAAGGGTTAGCGATTCACGATTACAACGCTTTGGACGAAGTTCTTTTACGAGTACTTGCTCAAGGACGAGCAAGAGTTAAGCGTGGGGGAGATGTTGACGGTGTATTTTGGTACACCAAGCATGTTCATTACACTTTGGTTTGGATTTGATTATGGAACTAACCCACCACTAGGTGAAGGACCGATTAGGCGACCGGGAGAGGGGGGGGGGAGTGAATGGGAGCCGATAAAAATTCTTCCCGAAGGATGAACTCGGCCTATGCCCCAAATCCACAAACAAGGATTCCAACACGAGCTTGCCAAGGTCGCGTAGTCACAAAGGACCTACCAACCCTAGGAACAAGTCCCAAACCAATCCAACGCGGAAGCACAACTCAAAAAGCAAGGGACTTAGGCAATCTGGAAAGCACCAGGCGGACCGTCCGCGAGGAGGGCGCGGGGCGTCCGTGAGGAGGGCACGGACCGTCCGAAATTGCTACCCGAACCTCCCGCATCGCACCGAGAGAAACGGACCATCCGTGATGGACCAGCGGACCGTCCGCCTCGTCACGAACCGTCCGACACTCTAGTACGGACCGTCCGCAAACTTCATGCACCAAAAACCCACCGACAAAATGAATCGAAAGAGAGGCGCTCAAGAACCCGCAAGAACACGAAGAACAACCGGGGGCGTCGGGCACCTCACGGACGGTCCGCGGTGACCTCGCGGACGGTACGCGGCGTTTGAGGGGTCAAGATCATCCACAAAGAGGCACAAAGCACTCACCCATGTCCCCCTCAAAGAAATCCGGATAGAAACGCCCTCAAAACGATGAAACAAGTCAAGCACGAAAATAGCACAAAAGGAGCTCCGAAAATGCAACAAGAGCAACTCGGGAATAGAAAGATTGGCACAAGATTTAGAGGATGAATTCACTATTAATATCTTGTCCAATCGATTACAAGCCACTCCTAGAATCCAAATCTAAGATGGCAAAAAGCTCCAATCAAAGAGCCACTCTCTCCTCTCTCCCTCTCTCCCAAAGCACTCCAAAATGAAAGAGTACCGCAGCACCGCTAGCCCAAGAGTTTGCTGAAAATTCAGCCCCCTCCTCCTATATATAGGCCCTCCGAAAAGACCGAAGTGCCCCCTACACTAGGAGTACAACTCAAGCCCTCACGGGGGCATTTTGGTCAACACATGAAGTTCACCATCGGACGGCCGCGCATCCATCGGCCTTCACGTCCTCCCGAAGCAAGCACCTCGATCATTCCGCGTGTCGCCCGCCTCGAAGCTTCCCGACGCACCCGGATACCGTCTCCATCACGCCGGGCCCTCGGGCTCGGTTTTGAGGCCCAAACCGAGAAACCCTCCTCCGATGGATTTGTGGCCAAACCACCAAACCCCGCGTACACGGCCCGGCCTCACCACGCCAAGCGTCGAGCCCGCCAAGCCTTTCACCTCCCGGCGCCGGACGGTCTACTCGGTCTTGCCTCGTTCCTTGACCGGGCCACCACCGATGCACCGGCTCCATGTCCACGACTTCGTCTTGCTCTTCTTGCACCATGCGGCTCGCACTTGATCCCGTCGGCCACCGGGTCCCTCGAACCAAGCCTACTTGTCTCTCCACTCCTCGGAGGCCCCGCAAGGCTAAGACCTTTCGCGCATGTTCTTCACCTGCACCAATGCAAACCAAGCCGCAACCAACACCTGCAATACTAGGCCAAGAGTCGGTCCACACAATGTTTTCAACCACTCCTCACGAGTGCATTGACAACACACCACATAAACAATAAGGTAAATACACAAAATAAAACACACACAACACAACTCAACACTACACACACAAAGCTTCGAACCATCCGGTCAATCACTCATCACACACGGACCAAGGTGCTTCTCAAATTGGTTCCTCAATCTCCCCCTTGATGAGTGCATTGACAAAAGAAGGTCAAAAAGTGTGACACCCCGTGTTTTTAATTACCGTCATTAACACTAATGACCGATTAGCTTGGTCAAATGGTCAACCGTGGTCAAACCTAGGTCAACCCGGGCCCTCACCCCGGAAAACTCACTAACACACCCTAGTGACCCTAGATGAATAGTAGACACACTTGTGGGGCCAACCCATGGTCAAAGGTTGGGTCAAACCCCTTACTACCCCGGTGCTCACGGGTGTCTGCTCGAACTTTTGCCGCGTTCTCCAAAATTCACCTAAACACTTAAAATTCTACCTTTAGGAAAGTTGTAGATCTTGTTGAGGGACACAACTTTCATGTAGATTGGCATTCCAAATTTTGAGGGGAAAATCTTGAAAAAATCCCTTGCAAGGCAGAAAGCACTGTTGGCCAAAACAGGCTCACATTCAAAGTTGGCACTCAAATAATTTCAAATCTACGCAGAAAAACCCTATACAGCCTTTGTAGAAAATGTTGTTGGTAGCTAGATCTACAACTTTGGTATTCATCACTTGGTTGACTTTTATTCAAATTTTTGGAGAAAAGTTGACTGGAACAGGGCACCAGCAAAACACCGAGGCCAGAGCGCGCCCGCGCCCACGACCCCGCCACCACCGCCCATCGACCCGTGGTGAGGCCAATTGCACCCCCGTGCCACGTGTTGTCCTGGCCCGGCCCCACATCGCCGCCGGCGAGCCCTCCCGCCACCGCGAGGGCACGGTTGTAAAATCCAGGGACTTAGTTATGAAGAAACCTAACTAGTTTTTCTTGCAGTTTGGTCCAGTGACTTGAAAAATCCCTAGAAATTCACAGAAAAATCAGAAAAATCCCAAATTAATTTTGTAGGCTTCAGGATGATAAATCCCACCTCTTTTGTTATATACTCATGGCTAGATTCTAAATAGTTTTAGCAGGAAAAATACAAATGTGTTAAGCATAGATCTGTCATAACTTGAAATCTATAACTCCTCTGTAGCCAAATTTTGGATATGTTGTGAGCTAGGATGTGACTAAATGTTGTGCCGAAAATTGCACAAAGTTATGCAGAAGATCTTGCTAGATAAATTCTTTTCCATTCCTGCAGTAACTACTTAGATGATTTTTCCGGTTAAATATATTTATGTTAATGAGCCCAACTTGTGCACACAGTCTTGTAATGCCAAAATACACATCCTGTGAATTAATCATGAATTTTGGATTAACAGAAATAATTATTCTTGAATTGTGCATGTTTTCCTTTGTAATTTAATAAACCAAGTTCAGTAGAGATTCCATGTGAACATGTTGATTCTTTAGGCTTGTTTAGGACCAGAGAGCATGCACAAGAAAGTTTGGATCATTTTGATGCTTATTTATTTTTATATGCTTTTACTTTGAATCATTAGGCGGCCTTTGTTATTTTCAATAATATTTAATTTCCTAGCATCCAACACTTACATGTGGGTCCAATGGACCAGGATAGGTGCTAATAGTCTTAAGAAACACTCATTTAATTTTTGGTAATTTAATTGTTTAATAAAAAGCTTAAATGCCCTTTTAATATTAAAGGGAAATTAAATAAAGAAAAATCCCTAATTAATTCTTTTCCTTTTTGAGAAGTATTATTTAATATAATTACAAGATAATTAATTATCATCACCGATAAGAAATGAATTCATAAACAAAAATACTAATTACATTTTTATTGGTGAAGATAAAAGGAAATGAAGCTTTCACATGAAATGATAAGCTTAATAAAAACCTTTATTCAAATGTGGAATAAAAAGAGTAACCCATGTACAACCAATAACCTTCCTAAAAGAGAAACATTAGATGAATGCTTGTTAAGGTGAATATGACCAACCCGAGTTCGATAAGACAACAACCTATCACATCACCTAAAGTGCATTGCATTTCGTGTATATCTTCCGGACGGAGATTACTCCCTTGTCCGGAAACCGAGGAAGGAGGAGCGGAAGGTTCTCTGCGGTACGTGGAAAGTACTCGACACCGAGGGTGCCCGAGGCTAACCTAGCCGACGAAGGCAAGCTTCGGTGCATCTAACCCGATTTTCAAATTCTTTATTCAATTATCTATGGATGATTGTGCATTTACGTTCGGGAGTTGAATGACACCCTAGATGCATGATCCATAGGCACCCTTGTCCCTACTAGTATGATAGGTCGATAGGCTGCCGAGCTATAGGACCGTTACAAGTCGAGTGATGACCTCACTCGCGAGAATAGGTTTGCTAGATAGGAATCACAATGTATCCTTAAATGGATTGCTCACGTGGTAAGAGCATGGGATGTGGGCTCCGGTCCAGTGGTTATGTGGGTTAAGTTTTTGAACGTACTAAGCACATGTCGGGTATGGGACCGGTAAGCCTAGTACCTTAATGAGACGGCTAGGGATGGAACTGCCACTACTCGGGGATTCGCTCTCACGGCTCGCCACCGGTGGTGTATGGTGACTCCGGGTATCTCGCGGGGTATGCCGGATAGCCTGCACCAAAGACTGTGGCCTTTCATCCCGACCCGGATTTTTGGGGACGGCCTGGGAAAGTTGTCCTCGCGGGGGCAGCCTACCGTGTGTTTGGGTCTACCTTGCAAGGTTTAAATCAATCGATTGTCGGCCTCTCACCGTTATCCGAGACTACTTACTCCACTAGTCATGAGATCCCTAATGATGGAAGTTGATGAACTTTATGCTTGATTAATTGCCTTGTACAACTTTGTTTGTACTAGTTGGATAATGTAGTAAAAATTAAACCTACTAGAACTTGTGCTAAAATCTTGAAAGTAAGGACCTACTCTTTGTTACTTTTTAGCAAAAGCAACCCAGTAGCCAAAAAGCCTTTCATGGTCTAGAATTGGTGAAGTAGATATCACCGACGGATAAGACTTGCCGAGTATTAGTATACTTAGCCTTGCTATTATGTGTTGATCCGGTAATGCCTTCGGTGATGTGTGGCCCGGTGAGATCCCGCCGGCCGGGAGGCTGGAGTGGGTGGAGGACGACTACCGAAAGCATCATGGATGGCCTCCCGTGGTGTCTTCGCTTCCGTTAAATAATTTCTGCTTCTTTTCGAAAACTACGAACTATTCCATTGTGACAAAAACTATGGTTTGTAATAATTAAACCCCTCGGGGTATGAATTTGGATATTAATGTTGTGGTATCTCCGGACTCGCCTTCGAGTGAGTTTTAATGCATATATTCGATCCTTGTGCTCTTCAAGTGATTTATCGGGCGTTAACCCGGCAACTAACGACGGGATGATACCTTATTATTGCTTAATGACCAAAGTGGATCGGTCTTAGGCGATAGTACGGTATTTTCCTGGGCGGGTTGTCACAAAAAGCAAACAAGAACTCATTCAAGCGCCACAAAGCCAATAAAAAGCAAACAAAAGGCCACTTGAAGTGAGAAGGGATAAAAGAATGCTCCGACAAATTCCTCTCGAAACCAAAGCAAGCACAAAGGCTAAGCGCAAACGAAGAGACACACTACTGACATGCAATCCCTAAAAGCCATCAAACCAAAATGCTCAACCCAAAGTGCCATAAAACTCTTACCAAAACACTTGTCAACCGCTCATCACCATCAAATCAAGGTTCATTTCAACTTGATTTTCCAAATTTCTCCCCCTTGAGGAGCGGATTGACAACATGTGAGCACAAAGAAATGGTTTGAGAGGGCAAAGACCGAACAACTCATCCAAGTGAAAGAAAACCACACAAGAGTAAAGAACAAGGTCACTTGGCATGAGAGAAACCACAAAGGCCAACTCAATGTCTCGGTCCCCAAAGACATGGGCAACGACTCGACACAACCGAGACAAGAATGCATGATCCCTCAAGAAGAGGCACAAAGGGCTCAACACCGATCATGGACAAGCGAAATCACACGATCCCTCAAGAAGAGGCACAAAGGGCTCAACACCAATCATGTGACAATCGAAAACACAAGTCAACCGCCGGCTCCTCAAGAAGAGGCAACGGAGCTCAACACCACCGCACAAGAGCACAAAACTCACAAGCTCCCCCTAAACACATGAACTAGGGCCAAAGAGCATACAAAGCTCACCCTAAACTCATGAGATAGAGAAAAGAACACACCAAGCTCACAAGCTCCCCCTAAACACATGCACTAGGGACAAAGAGCATACAAAGCTCACCCTAAAGTAAAAAGCAACCACCAAAGCAAAACTTAGGCAAACAAAGAAAACTCACCAAAACTCCCCCTACACAAATGCAAGCTCCCCCCGAACATGTGGATGCAAACTTCCAAATTTTAGATGCGCTTTTCTGAATTTTTCATTAAGCTCACCTCTTCTCCCCCTTGTTGACAATGTATGAATCAAGGTGAAAATGCGTGAATGTAAGACAAAGCATATAAACATCTACATGAGCTTCTCAAATAGGCCAAATCTAGTGTCAAAGGCTAGAAGTGAGACAAAGAGCACACATATGGGTCATAGCATAGTCAAAGCATTGCCACAAGTAATATATGGAAATATAGGCATGTGACAAAGCAAATTTTCAGATTTGAGCAATTTTATCAAAAGATGGCTCACTTCAAATTTAAAGACCTATCCATGTCATATTCTAGCCAAAAACATGCATATCATCCAGAGATCATACAAGGAGATCATACAAAAGATCATTGCAAACACCCATAAAGCAAAGCATGTCATGTTAAAGCTCATGAGCCATGTGTCCACTTCGGGGAGACTTCTCCACTGGTGAACATCATGCAACATGTTTTGCACCCATGTGTGAAAGATAAGACATTTTAAGCATAAACATGATGGATGGAGCATTTTTCAAGCATACACACTTCTTTTCAAGATTAATTCATTTCATGGTACATGAAGTGCCTTTGCGGCAAAAAGAAGCTTATGCTCCTCCATGAATGCAACATAGGCTAAACATTCACAATGATATCGGCCTTTGGCCCAAATGCAAGAAAGAGGCATCCAAGCACAATCTAAGCATGAAAGGCACATTTAGACCAAAAAGTGACATGGATATACTACTATACATGAGTGGAGCACATTTCATCAAATTTAGTCAAGATTAACATTTGATTCAAAAAGGCTATCTCACAACACATATATCTCAAATATTCCAAGAGCATAGCCTCACATAGCCATTTCTCCACACACATGACCAATATCTCACAAGTAGCCAAAGAAACTCAAATGAGGCATATGGAAGAAGCTCATCATCCTAAAATGCAATATGATACAAATGCAACATAGGGTAGATATGTACATCAAAAGAAACATGATATATGACAGAATGCGAGATACAAATGTCAAACCTACCAAAGTCTATACCACATGATATATGATACAAATGCAATACAAAATGCATAGGGAGACAAGGAACTTGACTTAACACCAATAAAGCTCACGAGGGAACACACCAACCAAGAATCGCTCCAAGCGAGAGAAGAGCCACCAAAGGTCCCAATTGAGTACCATAGAAAAAGTACCAATTGCAAAACCGCAAAGATCCCAATTGAATACCATAGAAGGAATACCAATTTAAGGATCACAAAGACTGCCCGAAAGCCACAACCCTTCTTGGAATCAAATTCCCTATCAAAAGAAGCCAAGCTCCCCCTCAACCAAGGGCAACTAACAAAGCAAAAGCTAGGAAAAGAAACAACAAGGAAAAACTCTAAAACCAACCGAAAAGAGGAACAACAACACAACTCGAAGACAAGAAAAGCCCAAAACTCCAAGGAAAGCTCACAACATGCTACATAATGCATTGACAATATCAATTAACATAAATAGAGCATTGTAACATGATTCCACAAATATGAATAAGCATGGGCAAGCAAGTATGTCAACAAGGTACAACACTAAACCAAAATGATACTAAAGAACAACATGCCAAACAATATACAAGAACTAAACAAAGGCATGATACAAGATCACATGGATCAACCAACAATATATATTACAAAGCTAGCATGACAAGATATACATGGGGGACAAACATGCTAACAAGAAAGGTACCATCGAGCTGGACAAAAATGATATGGATGAACAACATGACATAACTGAGCAATCAACCATAAAGCATGACATGATGTTCATAAATATCACCCACCATAGAATCATACAAAGATAGCAAGATAGATATTCAATATCACAAAGCTATCATGAACAAGATGGCTAGCCTACCATGGTTTTCACACAAGCAAGACACAAGTATATACAAGAGAGGACAAGGGGAAAAGAAAACTCATTATACATGTGTACAAAGGCTTTCAAGAGCCATCCAAAACGGTGTGGAGAACCATCTTGTCTTGATCTCCTCACGGGCAGAGATCAAGCCCATCCAACTCATGTTCTCCAACCACGCCTCCATACCTACACACAAGGAGACGAGAAAGACTGAGCCTTGGATCCCAAAGGGTTAGCAAGCACGTACTTGGGAATCCAAGATTTGGTCACACGGGTAAGTGGTGCACACAACCTATCATGTGGGTTAGCATGATGCAAATGCCGGTTGGAATGAAAAGTCTTTCGAACACCCTTGGAACCATGCCTCAAAGAAGTCACTCGCGAAGAAAGTTGAGTGCTACCACAAGCAAAAAGGCAAAGATCCTTCAGGGTCGTAGGAGAAGAACCAATACAAGCACCACGGGAAGCATGTCGCGGACCAACACAAGAAACACTAGAAGCATGTCCACGAGCATGGTCTAACTCACTAGAAAGAGTGTCATAAAACCCGTTCACAAATCGCGCCTTCTTAGGCTCACAAGTGTTCATGCCATGAGAAGGGCTATGAACAACCAAAGGCCTAGAGGCACCTCCTCGCCCTATTCTCCTTGCCCGACGGTAGCAAAAGCTCTCTTGATGCCCATCCTTCCCACGGTGAGAGAAATGGTACAAAGGCCTATCGAGAGGCACGGTCCGAGTGGATGAATCACCATTCTCTTGTAAGTGGGAAGTCCCTTGGGACATAGAGCAGGAAGCATCAACCCCAACATCCAACTTGGTGCCCGCATTAGAATCACACGTGCCATGAGAAAGGCTACGTGGCTTCTTAAAAGCTTTGGCACGTACACGTCGCTCGTGCTTGACACGGCGAAAGCAAAACTCAACGGTATGCCCATCCTTCTTGCAAAAGGTGCATTGGAACCTCGGCTTGGGAGTATGAGTTCCAAATATGTGGGAGGCACCCTTTCCATTCAAATCACCTTGGGCAACACCGGAAGAAGCAACAAGCTTAGGAGTAGCTATGGGAGAGCTATCCAAAGCACTAACAAACTTACCACCATCCAAAGACTCACACATAAGAGAAGAAGTCGACTCCGGTTTAGAAGAAGCAAATTTAGAAGTATCAACACCGGAGTGACAAGAGAAGCATAAATCCAAACCCTTGGCACAAAGACTCTTGCACCTTGTGCGCAAAACCTCATTTTGAGACTTGAGGCGCTCACAACTACCACATGTCATATTTCTCAAATTATTGATTTCTTCTTCAATGCATTTAGCATATGTGGTACGCAAGAGTTCATTTTCTTTCTCAAGGTTGGCACTCATCTCATCATGCTCAACCAACTTGGTGCTCATATCATCGCGCATTTTCTTTAAAGCCAAAACTTCACTTTCCAAATCAATGCATGAAGTGCAAATGAGACCACATGAACAAGTATCATCATTTACACCCATCAAAGCATCATCATCATCATCATCACAAGAAGTATGGCAAGCATCCTCTACAAGAAACAAAGAGCACTTGCTACAAGGCATGGATTTTATATCACAAATTTCAGCCCTAGCATGCTCAAGATCATCTACACATGTGGTGTGAGTCAATTTTAATTCATTAATTTCAGCATGCAAAGACTCACAAGAAACACATGGTAAAGAAGCACTTGTCTCTAATAAAGCAATCTTAGTCCTAGCCATATCAAGCTCATCATTCAAAACAACACAAGAGTTGCAAGGCATAGAAGCATTGGATTTCAACAAGTCAATTTCAGATTGCAAGTTAGCAAGAGATGATCTCAATTCATCATTCTCAAAATCAAGATTGTCGCATGCTCTTCTAAAAGCTTCAACATGCATTTTGCGCCAATTAACTTCATCTTTTAATTTCCCATTTTTAGCACACAATGCATCGCAAGATTTGCAAGGCAAAGAAGCTTTGAAATTTAACACCTTAATTTCAGATTTCAAGCATGCAATGGAAGCAATCAAAGCATCATTTTTAGCATGCATGGTGTTACAAGAAGTGCAAGAATTCAAAGCACGAGACCTCCAATGAGCCATACCACATTTCAACCTAGTAAGAGAGCATTTCATCTTCTCATTCTTCCTACGCAAGGCATCACACAAATCTATGTTTCTCCTATGCAAGTCTCCACAATCACACTCACAATCATCCAACCTATTGCATAGGATCAAGATAACTTTGGCAAGTGTACCTTGGTTCATGCCTCCTAGCTTGTGGTAGAGCTTGCCTTTCTTGATGTCACCATCTTGATAGTCCTCGATGAGAGATATCATCTCCTCCACTCCGGCTTCCGCCTCAACCGCCATACTCCTCCTGCTCAAAGAACCACAAAGAGAAGAACTTGGTGCCATAATCAAAGTACTGGTTAGGATTAGCCGAAAGCAAACTCGAGGAACAAGCAACGATGCAAAGAAAGCACTCAAAATGCCTCAATTCTTTAACAAGCACTCACGAGTTCAATAGCAAAGGATCTTATCTTTTTCCCAAAATTTTACCACCGAACAAGGAGCACCAAATATAGAGGCACAAAAAATTACGGCTCAAAATAAGGTGAAATGAAGCCTAGAGAAAATCCGGAAGAAACAAGACAAAGCCACAAGAGACTTAAATGAGGATTTTTCAATTATCTTCTTGATTTTTTCTGAATTTTTGAAGACCCCTACAAATGGAGTCATGAAACCGCTGTAAAAATTTGAGCCAAAACGAGCACCGAGCGAAAAGTTATGCCCGTTTTACTAAAGGTATCTAAGTTATGGTCTTCCAAGGGCACAACTCCAAATCGCCGGACTCAAAACACGCAAACCAAGGTCGCAAGCAAAAGCACCTCTTTCCTCTAGTCACTCTATGGATTCAAGACTTGTTAGAGCCACAAGAATCCACAACCGGCTCTGATACCAATTGAAGGACCGATTAGGCGACCAGAGAGGGGGGAGTGAATGGGAGCCGATAAAAATTCTTCCCGAAGGATGAACTCGGCCTATGCCCCAAATCCACAAACAAGGATTCCAACACGAGCTTGCCAAGGTCGCGTAGTCACAAAGGACCTACCAACCCTAGGAACAAGTCCCAAACCAATCCAACGCGGAAGCACAACTCAAAAAGCAAGGGACTTAGGCAATCTGGAAAGCACCAGGCGGACCGTCCGCGTGTCCGGCGGACCCGTCCGCGAGGAGGGCGCGGACTGTCCGCGAGGAGGGCACGGACCGTCCGAAACCCGCTACCCGAACCTCCCGCATCGCACCGAGAAAAACGAACCGTCCGTGATGGACCCGTGGACCGTCTGCCTCGTCACGGACCGTCCAACACTCTAGTACGGACCGTCCGCAAACTTCATGCACCAAAAACCCACCGACAAAATGAATCGAAAGAGAGGCACTCAAGAACCCGCAAGAACACGAAGAACAGCTAGGCTGTCAGGCACCTCGCGGACGGTCCGCGGTGACCTCGTGGACGGTCCACCAGGTGCGAATCAGCACAGCCGAGGAACACGAGAAACAACCTCAAACTTCAATAGATGGATCTCCCAAACCACAAGGAGTCTTGAGACAAAATTTTGGTGAGATGATGAACACCCCAAGGAGAGGTTATGCCCCAAAAATTACAGCCTCAAACATCCTACAACTCCCAGAATCGCAAATCCTTGCCAAGAACAATGTGACCTAGGGTTCATCCAAAAGTCAACGAATCGAAGGCCAAATCTGGCGTTTGAGGGGTCAAGATCATCCAAAAAAAGGCACAAAGCACTCACCCATGATCCCCTCAAAGAATTCCGGATAGAAACGCCCTCAAATCGATGAAACAAGTCAAGCACAAAAATAGCACAAAAAGGAGCTCCGAAAATGCAACAAGAGCAACTCGGGAATAGAAAGATTGGCACAAGATTTAGAGGATGAATTCACTATGAATATCTTGCCCAATCGATTACAAGCCACTCCTAGAATCCAAATCTAAGATGGCAAAAAGCTCCAATCAAAGAGCCACTCTCTCCTCTCTCCCTCTCTCCAAAGCACTCCAAAATGAAAGAGTATCTTTATGCACCTGCTAGCCCAAGAGTTTGCTGAAAATTCAGCCCCCTCCTCCTATATATAGGCCCTCCGGAAAAGACCGAAGTGCCCCTACACTAGGAGTACAACTCAAGCCCTCACGGGGGCATTTTGGTCAACACATGAAGTTCACCATCGGACGGCCGCGCATCCATCGGGCCTTCACGTCCTCCCGACGCAAGCACCTCGATCATGCCGCGTGTCGCCCGCCTCGAAGCTTCCCGACGCACCCGGATACCGTCTCCGTCACGCCGGACCCTCCGGCTCGGTTTTGAGGCCCAAACCGAGAAACCCTCCTCCGATGGATTTGTGGCCAAACCACCAAACCCCGCGTACACGGCCCGGCCTCACCACGCCAAGCGTCGAGCCCGCCAAGCCTTTCACCTCCGGCGCCGGACGGTCTACTCGGTCTTGCCTCGTTCCTTGACTTGGCCACCACCGATGCACCGCTCCATGTCCACGACTTCGTCTTGCTCTTCTTGCACCATGCGGCTCGCACTTGATCCCGTCGGCCACCGGTCCCTAAGACCTTTCACGCCCGTTCTTCACCTCGCACCAACGCAAACCAAGCCGCAACCAACACCCGCAATACTAGGCCAAGAGTCGGTCCACACAACGTTGTCAACCACTCCTCATGAGTGCATTGACAACACACCACATAAATAATAAGGTAAATACACAAAATAAAACACACACAACACAACTCAACACTACACACACAAAGCTTCAAACCATCCGGTCAATCACTTATCACACACGGACCAAGGTGCTTCTCAACTTGGTTCCTCACTAGGCACACTAATCATATAACAAGTTCATCTATGTGCATGCATTTGGAAGTGTTGTGTTTATGTAGGAAAACATGAACATAAAGGATGCATTCGCAACAAGTTCAAAGGAGCATTTACGGAGTCTTGTTCGTGTTCATGAGCTTGATGAAATCACTTCCAATAGTGGCAAGGACCGAAGTGTTACAAAGGAACGCCCCCGGGGATTGAAGCGTAAAAGACCAAACTTCATGCGTGGAGAACCTCTATCTTGGACGCGAGGATGACATCGTCAAAATCATGCAAGTGGAGGGGGCGAATGAGAAGATTACCCCATCAAGGTGCCGATCATGGCACCGTTGATCATGGTTTCCCTTCCGCCGGTGTCTTCCTTCTTCTCCATGAGAGGGTGCTTCCTTCGAGGTGGTTGATCTCCCGCCGGAGATCCTCCTCCTCTCTCCCTAGCTTGTGGATGGCCTTCGGGTGCGAATGACTCCTCCCTCCGGTGTTGGCGGCGCGTCGGGGGTTTTAGGGTTGAAGATCCTTCGAGGGCAAGGAAAACGGGACCGAACCGGTGCGGAAGTGGGCGGGCCGGCCGGCCTAGGCCGGCCGGCCCGTGCCCGGTTCGGCCCGGTTCGGTCGCCCCTTTTGCTCTGTGGGTCCTCGTGCACTTATGTACTTTGCCCCCTCCACTTGCATGATTTTGATGTCGTTATCCTTGCGTCCAAGATGGAGGCTCTCTTTGCATGAAGTTTGATCTTTTACACTTCAATCCCCGGGGGTGTTCCTCGTAGCACTTCGGTCCTCGCCACCATTGGAAGTGATTTCAGCAAGCTCATGAACACGAACAAGACTCCATGAATGCTCCTTTGAACTTGTTGCGAATCTGTCCTTTATGTCCATGTTTTCCTACATAAACACAACACTTCCAAATGCATGCACAAAGATGAACTTTTTATATGATTAGTGTGCCTAGTGGCGGGTTAGTTTCATAATCAAATCCAAACCAAAGTGTAATGAACATGCTAGGTGCACCAAAATACACCGTCAACATCTCCCCCACACTTAGCTCTTGCTCGTCCTCGAGCAAGTACTCATAAAAGAATTTCGTCCAAGGTGTGTAATCGTGTACCACTTATCCTCCTTCACAAGTTAGTCAATCTTTTCATCTTTAATTCATAAACACAAAGTAATGATAATCAAACATGGGCATTTTAGAATTTTTACCACGTCAAGATTCACCCCACAACTCAAACCCTTCACTTGAAGTCTTCAATTTCAGCCATGCTTACTCCTTTGCTTCCATCGGAGGGTTTTTTATGGTTTTCAAAACAAAAATTTCTGCAACAAGTATTAGACAAAAATCTTTCTCCAAGCTCTCTCAAGTCACTCATATGAAGTGGCTATCCTAACCAAATTTTATAAAACCCTCACCTCCCATTAATCTCTCATATATCATGTAAAAGTGGAGCTATAGGTAGGGCTAACGTAATCAACACAAGTATTGTCGGACTAAGAACTTCCTCTAATGGTTGTCTACCTTTCAAAGCCAATGATCATGAGAATTAACCATATGTAGGGATATCAAGGATGAGAAGATTTAGAATGGTGGACATGTTCAAGGGCAAAAGAAAATTGTGACTTCAAGGCGCCAATGATGTCCTCGTTGTCGGATTGCACATGGTTGGAAATAGAGTAAAAGTTTCGTCTCACAATCAACGTGACACCCTTCCTTACACTTAAATTTTTTTTTCTTTTCTTTCACTTGATCCATCCCTCTCATATCTTCATTGCTAACTCATCTTTCTCTTTTTCTTTTCTTCTTTCATTCACATATGATTTTTCTTTCTTTCTTTCTTTCTTTCTTTTCCATACACATACTTTTTCTCTTTATTTTTCTCTCTCTTGACAACTTTTCAAAGATTTCAATTCTCTCTTTCCTCGCATGCATACAATCTGAAATTTTAAATAAATCATGCTAGAGACGAGACGAAACTTTGAAAATAGGTTGTGTTCAAGGAATACGATGTACAAAAGAGATGTATAGGGTTGGGTATGGAATTCGGCGATATACGTGACTTCCGTTGTGAACGTCACGTTACCGAATATATGACGAGGCTAGCAACAAAAGATAAGCACAAGGATATGATCATTGCTCGAAATTAAAACTCATCAAGAGAGAAGGGTCTTAGCCTAACTCATCGTGCTAATCACACTTATGGTGGAGCGAAAAAAATAAACTTGGCTTTGGATAGGAATTTTTTCTTACTCTCAACTTGGAAAAAGAGGTTTTGCTAACCTTTATTACAAGGGTTTTAATATTATTTTCAGAACTGAAATCCTCCAATTTGTAGCATCGAACAAATCACAACTAGCATGTGAAGCTCAAGATCGAAGTGCGGTATGGGTACTTTAAGTAGTAGCGATTCCACTAAGCACCACGGTAAACGATTTTCAAACCACATACTTGTGTTCATATATCAAGAATCGAAGATTAAACAAACAAGTAAATAAAGATAAACAATACATAAAACACAAAGATATATATAAAGACTCTTTTTATTTGATTTTCTTGACTCAACACTAATTTAAGACACTTGCAAAAATTTTAAAACGAGACTCAAAAACTAAAGACTCATTAAAACACTAAGACTCTCACACGAAGATTAAACCGAACCTAAACTTGAAGTTCAAAAGCTAAGGCTAGCGAGCTAGCTCTCCCCCACACTTAAAACATACGACGTCCTCGTCGTATCTTACAAAAATCCTAAGGGGAAAACTAGATCTAGTGGTACTTCAAGCAAGTTTTGCACCACTTGCCTCTCATGTTTCCAACCATGCCGAAGAGTTTGCGCACGTTGCGGTTAAGGAACTTGTAGTCATCTTCAACTACGCGCTCCAAGTCCTCCATACGGCCGCTTCATCGCTTCCATGGCTTGGAGACATTCGTCGGCCGACGTGTAGAGATCCGCGATGGATTGACCTCAAACTCGACAAGACACCGGATGCAATCCGAAGGGGTCTTCGTCGCCATAATCTCCACCATTGTCACCACCATCGTCGCCACCTCCATTGTCGTTGCCTTCGCCACCGTCGTTGCCGTCGCCGTTGGGGCCTTCGGGAGTCCTTTCACCGGGCCGCTCATCCCAATCATCATCATCTCTACCGCCGCCGCCCACGAGCTCGGGCTACGATCGTCGGAGTAGTCGCTATCCCCATAATCCTTAGGCTCCGGCGACACCTCCTTGTAATCTTTACGCTTGATGCCTTGGAGGCGTGCCGACCTTCGGACGAGTGTAGGGACCTTCTCTCCTTTGACGGGGTTGCAAGATGCAAGAGCTCCGGTCGGGACACGTCCTCCGCAACGGATACGTGCGGTCCTCTTGACGGGTAGCTTGAGCTCGCATCGCATCGCCTCCTCCATCGATGGCTTCTTGGCTTCTAGCTTCAACTCTAAGCTTTTTGGAGGCTCAATGGCTGCTACAAGGGTGCAACACATTGCTTGAAAGGTTTGATTCTCGAGCCCCCAATTCGGCCAAATAAATAGTCCCGAGAGAAAAGCCACGGGAACCTTATTTTCCTTTTTTACACTTCCCTTAAAATTTTCCGACCAAACAAGGAAGTCAAAAAGGAGCAATTCGGGCGAAATTCGGCGTCATCGGGCGTCGGGCCCTCCCCTGGGCCGGTGCCTGGCCGGCCGGCCGGCCCACCCTCGGGGGCCGGGCGGTCCGGTTTTTGCACACCGCCCTATTTTTTTCTTCCTTAGCCCATGGGAAAAAGTTGGCCCGGTAAATCTTCGCGAAAAACTCCGAGAAAACTAAAAGAAAAAAATATTTACGAAGTTGATGCCTTGTTTTTCGTCCTAGGCGGGACGTTCGGGCTCTTCCTCCATGGTAAAGACGTCAACATGGTGAAGGGGCACGACATCGGGTTCGTAGTAAACCTTAAGCCGCTGTCCATTCACCACAAATTGATCGCCGTTTATATCAATAATGGTTACCGCTCCGTTGGAGAACACCGAATGCACAACATAAGGTCCGTCCCACTTGCTTTGCAATTTCCCCTTTCCGAAGGTTTTAAACCTCGAATTGTAGAGGAGGACCTTATCTCCTTCTTTGAATTCTTTTTTCGTCAATCTTTTATCATACCACCTTTTGATTCTCTCCTTGTATATGCTTGCATTTTCATATGCTTTCAACCTCAACTCCTCTAGCTCGCTTATTTGAATTCTTCGTTTCACCACCGCGGCATCGAGATCAAGGTTCATCTCTTTTATCGCCCAATAGGCTTTATGTTCCAACTCAACCGGAAGGTGGCAAGCTTTTCCATAGACGAATTGATAAGGGGTCATACCTATCGGTGTTTTAAACGCCGTTCGATAAGCCCATAAAGCTCCGTCTAATTTCCTTGACCAATCCTTGCCTCCCTTCTCTATGGTTTTGTTGAGTATGCTTTTTAATTGCCTATTTGACGTCTCCGCTTGTCCGTTGGTTTGTGGGTGATAGGCTGTGGAGACCCTATGCTCAATTCCCAACTTGTACAAGCACCTTTTGAAGTTCTTCCCGGTGAAATGAGTTCCTCCATCACTTATCAAGATTCTCGGTGTACCGAAACGGGGAAAAATCACATTCTTGATCATAGTGATGGACTCCTCCGTGGAAGCTTTACGACATGGTATAGCCTCTACCCACTTGGATACATAATCAACCATAACAAGTATATACTCGAATCCAAATGAGTCTTTAAAAGGCCCCATGAAGTCTATGCCCCATACATCGAATATGTCGATTTGTAAGTTGTATTTCAAAGGCATAGAATTTCTTTGAGAGATGTTTCCGGTTCTTTGGCATTCGGGGCATGACGCAACATATCTTTTGGTATCTTCATGCATCTCGGCCAATAGAATCCGCTCGACCATACTTTTGCTTCGGTTTGAAAATGGCTATAGTGTCCACCGTACTCCGCCGAGTGGCACTTCCTTAGAATCTCAACCCTCTCTTCTCTTGGCACACATCTTCTCATCACTCCATCATTGCCAAGCTTGAAGAGGTATGGTGCATCCCAAAAATATTTCTTACTTTCGGAGATTATCTTCCTTTGAGTGTTTTTATCTAGATGATCGAGGGGCATCTTTCGAATTGCTCGAATGATGTCGATCATCCAAGTATCTTTATCAAGCACTCTATAGAGGTGGTCATCTCTCATCTTATCTTCTATGGGATCTTTATCATCTTGTCCACGATTCATCCTAGACAAATGATCGGCCACAACATTTTCCACCCCCTTTATATCACGAATTTCAACATCAAACTCTTGGAGAAGAAGGATCCAACGAATCAAACGTGGTTTAGCTTCCTTCTTAGCCAAGAGATACTTGATGGCTGCGTGATCGGTGTAAACAATGACTTTCGAGTTCACGATGTAAGATCTGAATTTTTCGAAAGCGAATACCATCGCTAGCAACTCTTTTTTTGTAGTGGCGTAATTTAATTGTGCCCCACTAAGAGTTTTGCTAGCGTAGTAAACGCGTGAACTCGGCCTTCCTTTCTTTGTCCCAAGACCGCGCCTACGGCGTAGTCACTTGCGTCACACATGATCTCGAAAGGTTGGCTCCAATCCGGAGGTTGGATGATGGGAGCACTCACCAACGCATTTTTCAAGGTCCGAATGCCGCTAGACACTTCTCATCAAAGTCGAAAGCCACATCCTTTTGAAGAAGGTGCGTTAAAGGCTTAGTGATCTTCGAGAAGTCCTTTATAAATCTTCTATAGAATCCGGCATGGCCTAGAAAGCTCCTTAAGGACTTAACATCCGTAGGAGGTGGGAGTTGCTCAACCGTCTCTACCTTAGCCTTGTCCACTTCAATTCCTCTCTCGGATATAACATGTCCGAGCACTATGCCTTGCTTAACCATGAAGTGGCACTTTTCCCAATTTAAAACCAAATCTACCTCCGCACACCTTGTAAAGACCTTTTCTAAGTTTGCTAAGCAATCCATGAACGTCTTCCCGTAAACGGAAAAATCATCCATAAACACTTCAACAATTTCTTCAATGAATTCGAGAACACGGCCATCATGCAACGTTGAAAAGAGGCCGGAGCGTTGCATAGGCCGAAGGGCATCCTCCTATATGCAAACGTTCCGTAAGGACACGTAAACGTTGTCTTATGTTGATCTTCGGGTGAATAGGAATTTGCATGAACCCCGAGTATCCATCGAGAAAGCAAAAATAAGCGTGGTTTGCTAACCTCTCGAGCATCTCGTCTATGAACGGTAGGGGGAAGTGATCTTTCTTCGTTGCCTTGTTAAGCTTACGGTAATCGATACACATCCGCCACCCGGTCACGGTTCTTTGCGGTATCAATTCGTTCTTCTCATTCTTCACCACGGTCAAACCTCCTTTCTTCGGTACACAATGTACCGGGCTCACCCATTCGCTATGCGGAACCGGTAGATGATTCCGGCATCAAGTAACTTGATAACCTCTTTCTTTACTACCTATCGCATGGCATGGGTTAGCCTCCTTTGATGGTCCACTACGGGCTTACATTGGTCTTCCATTGGTATACGATGAGTGCAAAAGGTCCGGGCTAATACCTTTAAGATCATTAATTGAATATCCAATCACCTTCCTATGTTTTTTAATAAAATCAGCAACGCTTCATTTTCTTCGGGGCTCAACTCGTCGCTCACAATGACTTGGATAAGTTTTGTCCGGGCCCAAAAATTCATATTTTAATCCCTTGGGCAAAGGTTTAAGGTCTACTTCGGGCACTTGTGGCTCCTCGGGTTTGATTTCTCCTATGTCTTCGAATTTCTCTTCCTCCACGCTACCATCATGCAGCTCTAAGCCTTTTGTCGCTTCCTCTAGTTCTTCATCTTGTTGATTACTAATTTGATTTTCCATCACTCTTTGAAGCGGGTCTCTAAGGGTTTCAACAAAACAAAGACTATCTATCTCTTCTACATCTTCATCTTCGGGAGGAAAAGGTGTAAGGTGTTTAGAAGCACGAAGAAAATTATATGTGTACTTTGTTCCATTAAGGTTCATTGTTACTTTGCCTTCTCCGGCATCTAACACGGCATCTACCAACTTAAGAAAAGGCCTACCTAAGATTATATGATCAGAATTGCTATGGTAAGCATCAATAACAAAGAAATCGGTTGGTATATAGTTTCTAGAGATTTTTACTTTCATGTTGCAAGCAATACCTAGAGGTTTGATAGTTCTACCATCTCCCATAATTAATTTCGTTGATGTTGGAGCTAAGTCTAGGTTGTGGTATTGAACTTTATCGTAAATTTTAGAAGATAGAACACTTACTTGGGCTCCGATGTCGCATAAAGCTTTGCATTGAACTCCGTTGATCTCGCAACTCAAGTGCGGCGTCATCTTCTCTTCTTCTTCGGATCCGGTGGTTTCGAGGTCGTATGAATTTTCAGCTTTCTTCTCCGGTGGGAAATCCACTTCCAATGCTCTTGCCATCCCCTTTTGATTAGGGAACGGTCTTCTCTTGTCGAATACTTCTCCGTAATCAATAGGAACCCAATCCATTGGTTCGAACTCCCTTAGTGGCTTCGCGCTTGACATGCTTCTCTTGTTCGTCTCATTTGGTGCGGCGAAGTCGACGTTTGGTGTAGTTCTTGACTTGATGTGTTCTTGTTCAAGATTTTCCATGATTGGCTCCTCTTTTGTGACTTCCGGGGTTGCCTCTTTAGAAAAATCAGCAAGCTTCTTCTTCCTTGAATTGTATTCCGGCTCTTCCGCAAGTCTTGTTTCCCAATCTCTTCGCATGGCAGCCGCTTTACTAACTTTTTGTAGAAGTTGGGCGGCTTCCGTGAGTGTTTTCTCCATGAGATCCCCACCTGCACACATTTCGACGTGTCGCATGCAACTAGGGGTTAGGGAAAATAAAAATGTATGCAAGAGTACGTCACCGGTGAAGCCGAGTTTTGGTCCTTGTTCGATTAATTCATTAAACCTATCCCAGGCTTGGTCTATCCCTTCCTCTTCTCCTTGCATGAAAGTGATCACTTGCCTCCTTAGATGTTGAACCTTGCTTATTGGAAAGAACTTCTCGCAAAACTTCTTTGTCAACTTGTTCCAATTGCCTTCAACTTCAAAGGACGCAACCTTTGATAGCCACGGCGTATTGAATGGGTCCAAGGAAGCATTGGAGCTCGTACTCCCTCTACGGCACGGTTGCAAACCTTAAGCATTAAAGTATATTCAACACAAGATGATAGATAGATAATCCGACAAAGTGCGATTACATCTCAAGAACGATTACAACCCATGGACGAATGAGAAGATTACCCCATCAAGGTGCCGATCATGGCACCGTTGATCATGGTTTCCCTTCCGCCGGTGTCTTCCTCCTTCTCCACGAGAGGATGCTTCCTTCGAGGTGGTTGATCTCCCGCCGGAGATCCTCCTCCTCTCTCTCTAGCTTGTGGATGGCCTTCGGTGCGAATGACTCCTCCCCTCGGTGTTGGCGGCGCCTCGGGGGTTTTAGGGTTGAAGATCCTTCGAGGGCAAGGAAAACGGGACCGAACCGGTGCCGGAAGTGGGCCGGACCGGCCGGCTGGGCCGGCCGGCCCCCAGCCCAATTCGGCCGGTTCGGTCGCCCCTTTTGCTCCGTGGGTCCTCGCGCACTTATGTACTTTGCCCCCTCCACTTGCATGATTTTGATGCTTTGTTATCCTTGCGTCCGAGATGGAGGCTCTCTTTGCATGAAGTTTGATCTTTTACGCTTCAATCCCCGGGGGTGTTCCTCGTAGCACTTCGGTCCTCGCCACCATTGGAAGTGATTTCAGCAAGCTCATGAACATGAACAAGACTCCATGAATGCTCCTTTGAACTTGTTGCGAATCCGTCCTTTATGTCCATGTTTTCCTACATAAACACAACACTTCCAAATGCATGCACAAAGATGAACTTGTTATATGATTAGTGTGCCTAGTGGCGGGTTAGTTCCATAATCAAATCCAAACCAAAGTGTAATGAACATGCTAGGTGCACCAAAATACACCGTCAACAACGGGTAAGTGGTGCACACAACCTATCATGTGGGTTAGCATGATGCGGATGTCGGTTGGAATGAAAAGTCTTTCGAACACCCTTGGAACCATGCCTCAAAGAAGTCACTCGCGAAGAAAGTTGAGTGCTACCACAAGCAAAAAGGCAAAGATCCTTCGGGGTCGTAGGAGAAGAACCAATACAAGCACCACGGGAAGCATGTCGCGGACCAACACAAGAAACACTAGAAGCATGTCCACGAGCATGGTCTAACTCACTAGAAAGAGTGTCATAAAACCCGTTCACAAATCGCGCCTTCTTAGGCTCACAAGTGTTCATGCCATGAGAAGGGCTATGAACAACCAAAGGCCTAGAGGCACCTCCTCGCCCTATTCTCCTTGCCCGACGGTAGCAAAAGCTCTCTTGATGCCCATCCTTCCCACAGTGAGAGCAATGGTACAAAGGCCTATCGAGAGGCACGGTCCGAGTGGATGAATCACCATTCTCTTGTAAGTGGGAAGTCCCTTGGGACTTAGAGCAGGAAGCATCAACCCCAACATCCAACTTGGTGCCCGCATTAGAATCACACGTGCCATGAGAAAGGCTACGTGGCTTCTTAAAAGCTTTGGCACGCACACGTCGCTCGTGCTTGACACGGCGAAAGCAAAACTCAACGGTATGCCCATCCTTCTTGCAAAAGGTGGATTGGAACCTCGGCTTGGGAGTATGAGTTCCAAATATGTGGGAGGCACCCTTTCCATTCAAATCACCTTGGGCAACACCGGAAGAAGCAACAAGCTTAGGAGTAGCTATGGGAGAGCTATCCAAAGCACTAGCAAACTTACCACCATCCAAAGACTCACACATAAGAGAAGAAGTCGACTCCGGTTTAGAAGAAGCAAATTTAGAAGTATCAACACCGGAGTGACAAGAGAAGCATAAATCCAAACCCTTGGCACAAAGACTCTTGCACCTTGTGCGCAAAACCTCATTTTGAGACTTGAGGCGCTCACAACTACCACATGTCATATTTCTCAAATTACTGATTTCTTCTTCAATGCATTTAGCATATGTGGTATGCAAGAGTTCATTTTCTTTCTCAAGGTTGGCACTCATCTCATCATGCTCAACCAACTTGGCGCTCATATCATCGCGCATTTTCTTTAAAGCCAAAACTTCACTTTCCAAATCAATGCATGAAGTGCAAATGAGACCACATGAACAAGTATCATCATTTACACCCATCAAAGCATCATCATCATCATCATCACAAGAAGTATGGCAAGCATCCTCTACAAGAAACAAAGAGCACTTGCTACAAGGCATGGATTTTATATCACAAATTTCAGCCCTAGCATGCTCAAGATCATCTACACATGTGGTGTGAGTCAATTTTAATTCATTAATTTAAGCATGCAAAGACTCACAAGAAACACATGGTAACGAAGCACTTGTCTCTAATAAAGCAATCTTACTCCTAGCCATATCAAGCTCATCATTCAAAACAACACAAGAGTTGCAAGGCATAGAAGCATTGGATTTCAACAAGTCAATTTCAGATTGCAAGTTAGCAAGAGATGATCTCCATTCATCATTCTCAAAATCAAGATTGTCGCATGCTCTTCTAAAAGCTTCAACATGCATTTTGCGTCAATTAACTTCATCTTTTAATTTCTCATTTTCAGCACACAAGGCATCGCAAGATTTGCAAGGCAAAGAAGCTACCCTTGAAATTTAACACCTTAATTTCAGATTTCAAGCATGCAATGGAAGCAATCAAAGCATCATTTTTAGCATGCCTGGTGTTACAAGAAGTGCAAGAATTCAAAGCACGAGACCTCCAATGAGTCATACCACATTTCAACCTAGTAAGAGAGCATTTCATCTTCTCATTCTTCCTACGCAAGGCATCACACAAATCTATGTTTCTCCTATGCAAGTCTCCACAATCACACTCACAATCATCCAACCTATTGCATAGGATCAAGATAACTTTGGCAAGTGTACATTGGTTCATGCCTCCTAGCTTGTGGTAGAGCTCGCCTTTCTTGATGTCACCATCTCGATAGTCCTCGATGAGAGATATCATCTCCTCCACTCCGGCTTCCGCCTCAACCGCCATACTCCTCCTCGCTCAAAGAACCACAAGGAGAAGAACTTGGTGCCATAATCAAAGTACTTGCTTAGGATTAGCCGAAAGCAAACTCGAGGAACAAGCAACGATGCGAAGAAAGCACTCAAAATGCCTCAATTCTCTAACAAGCACTCACGAGTTCAATAGCAAAGGATCTTATCTTTTTCCCAAAATTTTACCACTGAACAAGGAGCACCAAATATAGAGGCACAAAAAATTACAGCTCAAAATAAGGTGAAATGAAGCCTAGAGAAAATCCAGAAGAAACAAGACAAAGCCGCAAGAGACTTAAATGAGGATTTTTCAATTATCTTCTTGATTTTTTCTGAATTTTTGAAGACCCCTACAAATGGAGTCATGAAACCGCTGTAAAAATTTGAGCCAAAACGAGCACCGAGCGAAAAGTTATGCCCGTTTTACTTGAAGGTATCTCAAGTTATGGTCTTCCAAGGGCACAACTCTAAATCGCCGGACTCAAAACGCGCAAACCAAGGTCGCAAGCAAAAGCACCTCTTTCCTCTAGTCACCCTATGGATTCAAGACTTGTTAGAGACACAAGAATCCACAACCGGCTCTGATACCAATTGAAGGACCGATTAGGCGACCAGAGAGGGGGGGAGTGAATGGGAGCCGATAAAAATTCTTCCCGAAGGATGAACTCGGCCTATGCCCCAAATCCACAAACAAGGATTCCAACACGAGCTTGCCAAGGTCGCGTAGTCACAAAGGACCTACCAACCCTAGGAACAAGTCCCAAACCAATCCAACGTGGAAGCACAACTCAAAAAGCAAGGGACTTAGGCAATCTGGAAAGCACCAGGCGGACCGTCCGCAGTGTCCGGGCGGACTGTCCGCGAGGAGGGCGCGGACTGTCCGCGAGGAGGGCACGGACCGTCCGAAACTGCTACCCGAACCTCCCGATCGCACCGAGAAAAACGGACCGTCCGTGATGGACCCGTGGACCGTCCGCCTCGTCACGGACCGTCCGACACTCTAGTACGGACCGTCCGCAAACTTCATGCACCAAAAACCCACCGACAAAATGAATCGAAAGAGAGGCGCTCAAGAACCCGCAAGAACACGAAGAACGGTGGCGGGTACATCGGGCACCTCGCGGACGGTCCGCGGTGACCTCGCGGACGGTCCACCGGTGCGAATCGGCACGGCCCCGAGGAACACGAGAAACAACCTCAAACTTCAATAGATGGATCTCCCAAACCACAAGGAGTCTTGAGACGAAATTTTGGTGAGATGATCAACACCCCAAGGAGAGGTTATGCCCCAAAAATTACAGCCTCAAACATCCTACAACTCCCGGAATCGCAAATCCTTGCCAAGAACACTATGACCTAGGGTTCATCCAAAAGTCAATGAATCGAAGGTAAAATCCGGTGTTTGAGGGGTCAAGATCATCCAAAAAGAGGCACAAAGCACTCACCCATGATCCCCTCAAAGAAATCCGGATAGAAACGCCCTCGAAACGATGAAACAAGTCAAGCACGAAAATAGCACAAAAGGAGCTCCGAAAATGCAACAAGAGCAACTCGGGAATAGAAAGATTGGCACAAGATTTAGAGGATGAATTCACTATGAATATCTTGTCCAATCGATTACAAGCCACTCCTAGAATCCAAATCTAAGATGGCAAAAAGCTCCAATCAAAGAGCCACTCTCTCCTCTCTCCCTCTCTCCCAAAGCACTCCAAAATGAAAGAGTACCGCAGCCTGCTAGCCCAAGAGTTGGCTGAAAATTCAGCCCCCTCCTCCTATATATAGGCCCTCCGGAAAAGACCGAAGTGCCCCTACACTAGGAGTACAACTCAAGCCCTCACAGGGGCATTTTGGTCAACACATGAAGTTCACCATCGGACGGCCGCGCATCCATCAGGCCTTCACGTCCTCCCGACGCAAGCACCTCGATCATGCCGCGTGTCGCCCGCCCTCGAAGCTTCCCGACGCACCCGGATACATCGTCTCCGTCACGCCGGACCCTCGGGCTCGCTTTTGAGGCCCAAACCGAGAAACCCTCCTCCGATGGTTTTGTGGCCAAACCACCAAACCCCGCGTACACGGCCCGGCCTCACCACGCCAAGCGTCGAGCCCGCCAAGCCTTTCACCCTCCGCGCCGGACGGTCTACTCAGTCTTGCCTTGTTCCTTGACTTGGCCACCACCGATGCACCGGCTCCATGTCCACAACTTCGTCTTGCTCTTCTTGCACCATGCGGCTCGCACTTGATCTCGTCGGCCACCGGTCCCTAAGACCTTTCACGCTCGTTCTTCACCTGCACCAACGCAAACCAAGCCGCAACCAACACCCGCAATACTAGGCCAAGAGTCGGTCCACACAACGTTGTCAACCACTCCTCATGAGTGCATTGACAACACACCACATAAACAATAAGGTGAATACACAAAATAAAACACACACAACACAACTCAACACTACACACACAAAGCTTCAAACCATCCGGTCAATCACTTATCACACACGGACCAAGGTGCTTCTCAACTTGGTTCCTCACTAGGCACACTAATCATATAACAAGTTCATCTATGTGCATGCATTTGGAAGTGTTGTGTTTATGTAGGAAAACATGAACATAAAGGACGGATTCGCAACAAGTTCAAAGGAGCATTTACAGAGTCTTGTTCGTGTTCATGAGCTTGATGAAATCACTTCCAATAGTGTCAAGGACCGAAGTGTTACAAAGGAACACCCCCGGGGATTGAAGCGTAAAAGACCGAACTTCATGCGAAGAGAACCTCCATCTTGGACGCGAGGATGACATCGTCAAAATCATGCAAGTGGAGGAGGCGAGTGCATAAATGCATGAGGACCCACGGGAGCGAAGGGGCGACCGAACCGGGCCGAGGTGGGCCCGGCCCCGCCGGCCCGGGCCGGCCGGCCCGGCCCACCCCCACCGGAGGTCGGTTCGGCCCCCCTTTCCTTACACCCGAAGGATCTTCAACCCTAAAACCGTGGAGGCACCGCCATTCAACGGGGAGAGAGCCATTCGCACCAGGAGGCCATCCACAAGCTAGAGAGGGAGGAGTAGGATCTCCGGAGGGAGATCAACCACCTCGAAGGAAGCACCCTCACGTGGAGAAGAAGGAAGACACCGTCGGAAGGGAAACCATGATCAACGGTGCTATGTCCAGCACTTTGATGGGGTAATCTCCTTATTCGTCCATGGGTTGTAATCGATCTTAAGATGTAATCATACTTTGTCGAATTATCTATCTATCATCTTGTGTTGAATATACTTTAATGCTTAATGCTAGCTACCTTGCCGTAAAGGGAGTAGAGCTCCAATGATTCCTTGGATCCATTCAATACGCCGTGTCCATCATAGGTCTAGTCATGAATACCTTCGCGTAGTGACAGTACAAGAGGAGGGAAAGGGCGAAACCGTGGTCACAACCCCCGATATATTAGATTGGTTTAATGTCTTTAAGTGATTGCGTGATCTAGTATCGTAGACCCATGGGCGAGTGTCTCCTATCTTGATTGCTTATTGTTCTCTCTAGTGTAGTTTAGTTGTTTTCTAGTATAATTGTAGTTAGGGTTTGAGTAGCTAGTGCGTAGAAGTAGATTCAACGCTTGTAATCCCCTTGCTCTGTGGATTGACAAGAACCTTGGGAATCCCGTGGTGAAAAAGGTGTGGGGTCCATATGCTTGTGGATCGTAGAGGGATACGTCTTTTATCCGTCAACGCTTTTCCACTGTTCGCCATCCCTAATCTTGCTCTTAGCTCAATGCTATATTAGCAATACAGGGGTATAGACTATTCCATGCTACTAGTGCTAACATATTGCCTACCAGATCTCTACGCCATGAGATATTGATGGGTGAGGAGCTTAGAACTTCTAATATAGTATGTTGTTTATGTCGAGCTATGTTATAGAGATAGGGATACTGTTCACGCAAAGTTGCATTACCTAGCCATTTGTCTTCCCAAAATCGTTTGCGGCAGGTAATGCCAAAGGCGACGAGACGTGTCCTCTTGATTCCTCTAGATACGGACATGATGCACGGCCTTTTGCTAGGGCCGCGTTGGCCCCACCACGCATCTTGTTGCCGCTGCTCCCAATGATCTCGCGCTCATGCTCGGAAGTAGGAAAGGAAGCGAAGTGCGGTGATCGGAAAGGCATGGCCACCGCTCCCCGGGAGGGAGAGAGGGCACGAGGGCGTAGAGTTCCTCGTCGTCGTGCTGCTGCTCCACCGCCCCCATCCTCACACCGCGAGGGCGCCCGCGGAGGGGCGAGGCGAGCAAAGGAGCCGTTTAGCCGGGGACTTCGTCGTTGCCCGGTGCCCGCGCCGCCACATCCTAGAGATCCACGATGTCGCGTCTTGGAGCTCGCGCCACCTTCAGCCGCCCCGTGTGCGCCATCCTACTCCTCCTTCTCCCCGGCTTCGGACTCCCCTAAGGGCGGCGCACACATTCCCGAGGGAGGGAGGGGAAGGGGCCCACACGTGAGAAGGTCTATCGCTTGCCCCGCTACCATGGAGGAGCGGCGTGGGGCTTGCCGGCTCGGTTGCCGGCAAGGAAGGGGAAGGGAGACGAGGACTCGCAAGGCCGTCACGCCGACAAGGAAAAGGGATGGAGGCGGGATGCGCCGTCGGCTAGTGGAGGTTGCAAGGCTAGGGGCAAGGTCCCACGTGGAGAGGAGCGAGGGCGGACGGAGAATCGGCTCGGCGCCTAGGGCCAACCAAAGGAGATAATGGGTCATTTGGCACTAGGCCTTAAGTAGCTACGGTAGATAGTATGGAGAAATCGGTCCGGCGCCTAGGGCCGGTGGCCGGTGGCCCTAGGCGCCGGTCCGCCACCGGAGAGGAGTGATGGAGGAGAGAGCGTGTTGGAGAGAAAAGGAAAAGAGGGAGAGATGAATATAGAGAGGAGGAGGGAGAGTGACATATGGGTCCCGGTGTAGGTAGTTGGGATGAAGAGATATAATAACTCCATGGACCATGGGTCCCACATGTAGGTGGCATAGGGTACTCAATCTGTTCATGCACTACACATGTATTCATAAAATGGCGAGAAGTTGCTTACGGTATGGGATTAACCATTCACATTTTCTAATTTTTACTATTTCTATTTCCCTTGCCTTGTCTCAAAACTTTTAGAAAAGAAGCACAACACAATTGATAACGTCTTATAATTGTGTTCATATCATAATAATGACAACAATTTATACACCACGGTGATGCTAAATTGTAGGCTCTATTTGGAACACATGAATTTTATATAAATTTAACAGAAAATATTTAAAATCTTGCATGAACTCTACAATAATAAAAATAAAATAAATATTATAGTACTAAATTAGTGATAATCAAAGTTGAACAGCTATTATATTTAGCACATCATGAAATATCTTAGTCTAAATTTTTTTAGCGGAAATATCTATCCCATAAATTGATAACCACCATTCTCCCTACTTAAGTACATCTCCATCGGACATGCAACAACAGATAAAATATATTGTAAAAAAACACATATACAACACATTAGATCATGTGTCAGGAAAATAAAAACAACTTCTCCCATTGGACACATATAACACATTAGATCATGTGTCATGAAAAAAAATTGCTTCTCTCATTGGATGAGAACTAAGAACAAATTTAACAAATAATTTCATCAATTTATAAATTAAATCCAACTCATATTTAGATCATATATCTATGTTACAATTAGAAATGAGTTTACTCTCATGCACAAGATCAGAAATGAGTTCCCACATATGTACAAAATCTACTTAGTTATTATGTCACCAAAGATGTTAGACTCCTCAAATACCTCTTCCCACTATAGAGTTCCCACATATGGAGCGAGAATCTACTTAGTTCTTATGTCGGGAAAGATGTTGTCGACTACATTAGATACCTCTTACCAATACACATCCACATCTTCCGGCTTGAGAAGAAATTATGGAAGGAGCATGACATGAGCCACAGGCTTCCGATTTCGAGCATATTCTCTTATTCATCACCAGAGAAATAAGTAGAAGAATGTATAGTAAAATGGTTGTTGGATCATCTACTCAAGTACATTTGTCACCGAGCAAGAAGTAACCGTCGCATTGTAATAGTAATGTTGGATCATCTAGTCCCCGATGTGTCAAGTCCGCCCCAAGCACATTTTTCTAGTTACGAGCATCTTAAGTTCATAGGCCTTTAATAGAGTTTTTTCTTCATCACACTTGAGTAGTCCTTAGAATCTGAGCATTAGAAGTTCCATAAACTTGATTCGGTAACATTATTAGCCACACTTCGTTTTGGGCAAAAAGATGTTTATGTAGTTCTGTCATGTTAACGAATAACTTTCATATGCATAAACACCTCGACCTAATGTCATAAGAGGTACACTTCTTTTTAATGTCATAAACCCCTTTAGTTGGAAATGATGTTATTTATGCTATGGTACCGACGTGTTGCGTCATTTCAATGTATTCCGTATTTAGCATAAATCGAGTTGTTGAGCAATCGGTTTGTTTGGTTTGGTTGGTGGCGTGAAGCTAAGTGCTTAATAAAATTAATGTGTTTTAGTGTTTTTCTTTTGTTTTCCTTTTTAGAGTGTTGGTGAATTTACAATTTTAATAAAATTAATCGGTAGGGCTTGCCCAGAAACGGCAACAAGCAAGAGCTTTCTTGAAGTTGTGAAGCAAGACACAAAAGACAAGTTGGGTGTTTTCTCCTGCCGCTGAAAAAGTCTCTTGATTTGATGCGCTCTAGAGTCTGGACAACAGACACGATGAAGCAGTGTATGTATTTAGAGCAAGTTTAATAAACTTGTCTTGTAGACAAGTCGGTTCTCAGATTGCAGACAAGTAATACAATAACAACAACAATTTGTCTCTTCTCACACTCAAAAACATTTTTTATTCATATACCAAAATGCAGCAGCTACACTCTGAAGGGAGAGAGCAAGATGTGATGTTTACTCTACACAAAAAAGCGCAATCGCTCGGCGCCGTGCGCAGCGACAAGCACACCATCTTCCCTCTTTTCTCTCTTTCCAGCCCAGCAGAGGAACTGAGGTAGCGGGCAAAATCTACTATTTTTTAAGGAGTTGCCTCTGCTTCTATTGAGAGCAATAAGAGTTTGAGACAGGGTCAGGCCACTTCCTGGCCAGATATTACATGAAGATTGCAAAAGGCGCAAACAAGGAAAAGCTAATACACTTTTAAAGGCTCTAGCACAAAAAAAGCTGAACACAAAAACTAAAGCTAGAGATCACATTTCCCGAATGTCCGTCGCAGCAAAAGCTCTCAGCTCATATCCTCCCAACCATGTCCGCATCTTGTCAGTCACCATCTTGATCAGCTTCTGATTAGCATCCTTCAGCAAGCGCGACCAGCTCTGCACAAACAAGACGCCAGACATGATTACATGAAGTGGATTCGCAGGAATTTTTTTCGATTGCCATTTTGTTCCGCACATTCCATAATGACCATGCTAACCCTGCAAATACAAATACACAAAGTATGAAAGGGGCATTGGCCTCAGTGGATAGACCGCGCCCTTGCAAGTCATTCCATGAGGTAGGGGAATTAGACGAACCAAAGATGTTGCGCACATAGCCCCAAATAAATTATGCCCATGAACACCTAAAAAAGATGTAGTCCGTATTTTCCAACCCCCCCCCCCCCCCCCCCGCACAAACAACAATGGATATCTCCCTTCCAAGCTCTTTTTTCAAGGTAGCTGCAGTCTGAAGTTTATTGTGGGTTAACTGCGAGATAAAAATTTAGTTTTTTAAAGGGAGCTTAGTTTTCCAGATGTTAGTGGAGTTAGCTAAGGTCACACCACTGTGAGTCATGAAACTATAGAAAGATTTTTGTAGTGAAGGTTTTGGATTTATCTAGAGCCCATTCTAGATCATCCGCCATGGAGGGGTTTAACTGGGTGCCTTCAAGCATACCCCATGAGAGCCACCCTTTGCTCATCAACTCCTGGTGTGAGAGAACGCTTGAAGCCTATTTCCCAGCCATCCTCATCATAGCAATCCTCTACTAGAGCTTCCTGATTGTCGCAGATTCTATAGAGGTATGGGAATTGCGTTTTCAGTGGGGTATTGCTAGCCCAAACATCTTCCCAGAACAGGATCTTATCCCCTTTGTTGGCTTTGTAAACTGCAACCCATTTGAATAGATGCTTCACTTTGTGGAGGCCTTGCCAGAATTGGGACGATCCTCTAATTCTTGAGGAGAAGAAATTGTTGTCTAGCATATATTTAGCTTGTAAGATCTTGTACCAGAGGCAATCTGGCCCTTTGACTATTTTCCAAATTCACTTGACAAGAAGGCATTCATTCATAATCAATGTATTTATCACCCCGCAGCCCCCTTGGTCTTTGGGTCTACTCACCATCTCCTATTCTGCCATGTGGTATTTACGTTCTTCATTTGCTCCCTGCCAAAAGAATTTGGCCCTAATGGAGTCCATTTCCTCATGGGTCCCTTTAGGTAACAGATAGAATCCCATTGTATAGATTGGTAGGCTGGACAGGCATGAATTAGTGAGGATTAGTTTGCTGCCAGAGGACATATGCTTACACTTCCATGGGTCAAGTCTTCTTCTCATTTTTTCTTTCACTCCCACAATCACAAAGGCATGTTTCCCCAGACGATTCACGGAGATTGGGATGCCCAAGTATTTCATGGGCCAACATCCCAACTTGCAATTGAGCATGTTGGCCAGGTTTTCCTTTTCACGTTGGAGAACTCCAAAGACATACACTTCGCTTTTGTGGAAGTTAATTTTAGGCTCGTCATCCATTCAAAGCAATAAATAATCAGTTTTAGGTTTAGAGTCTAAGAGATAGACCCATCTGTAATAATAATGGTGTCATCGGTGTATCGTATGTGTGAGATCCCCCCCGAAGCATCCCCTCATCGAGAGGTGACTAAATGTGACACAAATACCGGTCCCGGGAGGCGGCAACACATTTATTACAACATGTGGATCGAGTCTTTTACATCACGGCGACCCGAAAGGGCACGGAAGTGACAACGCTACAAGGAACAACACAAACTCTAACGACCACACTACGATAGCAAAGGCTTCCATAGCCTCATCGAGTACCACACCATGGAAGCTTTCGCCGGAGGCCCCGGGGTACACAGCACGGTTGGGTGTAGAGCAGCGACCTACTCAACGTCTTCGGGAATGTAATCGGGATCCTCCTCTCGAAAAATAGTTAGTAAAACAGGGGTGAGCACAAACGTACTCGGCAAATACAACCCCACCCACGGAGGGGCTTATAAGCGAGAATCATGCATAGAGTATAACAAGGATCGGTTAAGGTTCATTTTGCAAACTTACTCATGCGGGGGTTCATTTCAAAAAGGTTTTCGCAAATCATTTTCATAACCAAAGTGACTCAATTGTTTTAGGAAAACCACTGTGGAACTACCGGACTCCCCGTCCGCAGTAGCCCAGGCACACAGCCACACACTTCACCCGGAAAACAACTCACACCAGAAAACATCCCAAACCCAAACACTAGTTTTTGTGACCACACCGTGACTCGTCCAATACCGTGGACACGGCTATTCGAATAGGTTTGACACTCTGCAGAGGTTGTACATCTTTACCCACAAGTAGGGTACCGCCACACGAACACCTCAGTGCTGGTGCGGATCCTATCAAAGCCATTACCCACCTTAGCTAACGCTACGAGCCACCACGGAAGCAACCAAGGGGTTATCCCACATAACCAGGGCGTACCTCACATAGAGCATACCCCTACTCCTTGGTCTCCCGCCGCTCACCCGCACACCAGATGGCAAGTAGTTTAACTAGTGGGGTTTATGCTAAGCTGTTGCCACATACAACGGTCGAGTGGTTGTACGATGATTTGGGTCAGGTGAGATGTCACGCAACCCGGTCCTTAATTGACAAGATGGACAACTCCCAACACGCTCAACCACCCATGTACGAGCTCACCCATACTCCTGACACACACGTCCATCCCGTCTACCCAGTTCTTTACTCATTTTCCAAACATATCCCATTTCCATTTTTAAAGCACTCACACATTTTGAAAGCACTCACACATTTTTAAAGCACTCATTTAGGCCAAAACAAGGTTCAATCATAGCAATCAAGGGTGGCTATCCTACCGTGTTTTTGTAGTAAAACAATATGCAATTTATAAAACGGGTATAAGGTTCTATTTATAAAACTAGGACCAAAGCATGCATCAAAGGATGAGATTGAACTTGTCGTCTTCGAAGTCTTTGGGGAGTGCCGGCTCGGCGTTTGGGACCACGGGTTCCTGCTCGCAGTAGTCTGCTCCGATCTCCGGCTCGGGGTACCTTCCTTCGTCTACTCCGTCGGCTATAGCGCACACACATGCAAGCAAGCAATCAATAAAAGCATACACAATTTCTCCGGCTGAGCTCGCAGAAGGTAATTAGATAAAATAGGGAAATAAATATTATGCAGGGGTTTTGGGTGACGGATGGGTGGCGGTATAGCCGGCACGGGTGTGAGGAAGGTTGGGCGCGATTTGGATTAAAATCGCGCATGAAATGTTGGGTTAAAAGAGATGTTTAGAATTAATTAGGGCCGGTTAGTAATTTAGTTTAAAACAAAAGGACCTAAACATAATATTTAGGTAGCGTGAGGGTTTAACTAAAATGGTCTTAGGAATTTATTTGTAAAGGGCGGGGGGGGTTTTGGTGGAATTGCTTAACGGGTAGGGGGCTAAATGAAAGGAAAGAGAGAGAGAGGGAATAGGGACGGGGGCTTGGTGGGGGGGAAAGAGAAAGGTAGGGGGGGTTTGTGGCCAAAAGGCCTTCTTCCTCCTCCGGCTCGCACCTCGGTCGGAGGCGGGCGGGGAGGCTCGAGCGGCGGCGGCCCGCCGGCCTCCCGGCCACGACCGCGGGCCGGCGAGAGGGGGAAAAGGAGGAGGGCGACGAGGGGGTTCTTCTCCCTCACTCACCTTGGGTCAAGGCGGCGCGAGGAGATGGCTCCACGGGCGGCGGCGGCGCCGGTGGTGGTGGTGCTAGGGGGCGGCGGTGCTCCGGTGCTCGGGCAAGGGGAGGAGGTGGTCGTGGTGAGGTGTGGCGGCCCCGGGGGAGCGGCCGACCCCTTTTATAGGCGGGGAAAGGCGGTTCGGCGGGGGTCCTTGAGCTCGGAGAGCTTCAACAATGGCGGTGGGAAAAATCTCGCCGTTGACCTTCTTCCGGCAAGGCTGCGGCCGGCGAATTCACGGTGGGGGCTGCGGTGCTCGTGTGATTGGATGTGTCGTGCGGGTGCTCGCGGAGGGGGAAGGGCGACACGGTGGCGTGTCCGGCGAGCACGCCTTTAATGGCGGTCGCCGGCTGCGCCGGCCGTGCTCGGGTGGGGCCCCCGCGGAGATGCGGCCCGGTGGCGTCTTGTCGCGGCCGGCGCGCGGCCGGGGGGCGCGTGGGGGCGGGCGCGGCGGCCGCCTGGGGGGGGGGGGGGGGGCGCGGTCAATGGCGCCGGCGCGCGGGGCGGCCGGGCCGCGGGAGGAGAAGGAAAGAAGAGAGAGGGAAGGAAGAAAGGAAAGAGGAAAAAAAAAAAGAAAGAAAGAAAAGAAAAGGAAATGGAAGGAAGAAAAAGAAAGGAAGGAGAAAAGAAAAGAAGGAAGGAAAAATGTAAAAAAAGGAAAAGAAAAAGGTTTAGAAATTAGGGAAAATTGCTAGGAAAATTGGGGGGAAAGGTTTTGCGGGGTTTCCGATTTCCGGCGTCGGCGTGATTTTCGGGACGGCGGTGATGGCGAGGCGGACCGGCCGGTGGGACCGCGGCGTGCGCGGGGATTCCCGGCACGGTGGCCGACCGCGGTCTTTGGGGTGGCACGCGTGGGTGCCGGCTTGAGTGCGGGCGGTGCGGCGGGATTCGCGGCACGCGCGCCGAGGGTGAGAGGGGGAGACGGTGAACGGGGTTTTGAAAGGGGCAAATGAGCTCGGTGGACGGTTTTTGAAAACACGCGTGATTTATTAGGTGATTTATTGGGAGTTAAAAATGCGGGCGTTACAAACCTACCCCACTTAAAATGAATCTCGTCCTCGAGATTCGGCTAGGTTTCGAACGGGTGGGGAAACTCCTTCTTCAACGCGTCCTCTCGTTCCCACGTGGCTTCTTCCACTCCGTGCTCGCTCCATTGGACTCTCGCACACTCGTACTTCGATGTTCTCGTCCTCTTGACCACCGTGTCCAAAATCTTGACGGGCACCTCTTGGTACCTAAGGTCCGGCTTGTAGATCGATGGTTTCTCACCGGTACTCGCTTTTCTTCAAGAACCTTGAAACATCGCGTAGGCCGGGAGATATGAAACACTGGGTGTATATCTGACATTTCTTTGGGTAGCTCCAAACGGTATGCTACTGCTTCGACCCTCTTTAGTACTTTATACGGTCCAATGTACCGAGAGGCCAACTTTCTGTGCACTTGAAACCTCCGAGTCCCTCGGATAGGTGAAACCTTGAGGTACACAAAATCTCCCGGATTGAAGCTTGCTTCACGCCTCTTCTTGTCTGCGTAGCTCTTCTGTCGGGATTGGGCGGCTCTCAACTTTTCTCGGATATCGGCTACTCGCTCTTCGGCTTCCTTTATAAGTGCGGGCCCAACCAGGGCACGTTCTCCTACTTCTGACCACATCAGGGGTGTCCTACATTTCCTCCCGTACAGTGCCTCTAATGGTGACATTCCCAGGCTTGCTTGGTAGCCGTTGTTGTAGGAAAATTCTGCATATGGTAGACTCTGCTCCCAATCTTTGCCATAGGTGAGGACACATGCTCTCAACATGTCTTCTAGAATCTGGTTTGCCCTTTCGGTCTGTCCATCTGTCTGCAGGTGGTACGCTGAGCTGAAATCCAGCTTGGTACCCATGGCTTTATGCAGGCTTTTCCAGAACCTAGAGGTGAACTGGGTCCCTCTATCTGAGACTATTCTGCTAGGCACTCCATGCAACTTCACTATATTTTCTATGTAGAGTTTTGCCAACTTCTCTCCACCATAAGTGGTCCGTACGGGTAGAAAGTGAGCGACTTTAGTGAGTCGGTCCACTATCACCCATATGAAGTCATGTCCCTTCGAGTCTTTGGCAACCCTACTACAAAGTCCATGCCGATCTCGTCCCATTTCCATACCGGGATTGGTAAGGGCTGCAATAGTCTGCGGGCTTCGGTGTTCGGCTTTGATCCTCCGACAAGTATCACGATGGGCGACGAATCGAGCAATATTTGCTTTCATCCCATTCCACCAATACTTCGTTTTAAGTCCATGTACATCTTGGTGGATCCCGGGTGAATGGAGTATGCCGAGTTGTGTGCCTCATCCATGATGGTCCGTCGGAAATCTCCGCCTTCGGCACGCATATCCTATTTTTGTACCACAGGGTGCCTTGGTCATCCACTCAAAGTCGGGGCCTTGTTCTCTCTCGGTATGCTTGCGGATCTTCATCAGATTCTCATCGGTTTCTTGGGCCTTCCGGATCTTCTCCTCTAGGGTAGGCTGAACACTCAGCTGGCGGACGTAGCCTTGGGGGACAATGTGCACGTTGAGCCGCGCCATCTCCTCCTGCAATTGGGCACTCTTGGGTGCCGCCTTCTCGTAGGATTTCGGCTTAGGGCATCTGCTACTCCATTGGCTTTCCCCGGGTGGTAGTGAATCTCTAGGTTATAGTCTTTGACTAACTCTAGCCATCTTCTTTGCCTTAGGTTCAGGTCGGGCTGGGTGAAGATGTATTTTAGACTCTTGTGGTACGTGTAGATTTCACACTTGTTCCCAATTAGGTAGTGTCTCCAGATCTTAAGGGCATACACTACGGCTGCAAACTCCAGATCATGGGTGGGATAGTTCTGCTCATGGGGTTTGAGCTGACGGGAAGCATATGCCACTACCTTCCCATCTTGCATGAGAACACATCCCAACCCTTGCGGGAGGTGTCACAATACACGACAAAGTCTCGCTGAATATCCGGCAAGGTCGGCACGGGGCCGTGGTCAATCTTCTCTTGAACTCTTGGAAACTTTTCTCGCATGACTCAGTCCAGTTGAACTTCCTCTCTTTCTTGAGTAATTCCGTCATGGGCCGGGCAATCTTGGAGAATCCTTCAATAAACCTCCGGTAGTACCACCGCTAACGCAAGGAAACTTCTGATCTCGCTCACGTTGGTCGGTTGTTGCCAGTTGGAGATTGTTTCAACTTTCCCGGGGTCTACAGCTACTCCTTCTGCAGTCAGAATATGCCCAAGGAAAGATATTTTCTCCAGCCAGAACTCACACTTGCTGAACTTGGCGTATAGCTTATGCGCCCTTAGTTTCCCCAGCACTACTCGAAGATGTTGCTCATGTTCTTCCACACTCTTGGAGTAAACAAGTATGTCGTCAATGAAGACTACGACAAACTTGTCCAGCTTCTTCCATGAACACCTTATTCATGAGGTTCATGAAGTATCTTTGGTGCATTGGTGAGTCCAAAGGACATTACTCGTGAACTCATACTTGCCCGTAGTGAGTGACAAAGGCGGTCTTGGGGATGTCACTTTCCATAATCTTGAGTTGGTGGTACCACGACCTTAGATCCACCTTCGAAAAATACTTGGCTCCTTTCAGCTGGTCAAATAGATCATCTATTCTGGGAGAGGGTACTTGTTTTTTATAGTAACTTCGTTCGGCAAGCGATAGTCCACGCACATCCTCATGCTCTTATCCTTCTTTTCCACGAAGAGCACGGGGCTCCCCATGGTGATGAGCTCGGTCCGATGAACCCACTTCGGCGGAGAGTTCTCCTAGTCGCTTCTTCAATTCCGCCAACTCGGGGGCTGCCATCCTATAGGGTCTCTTGGCTATGGGAGAGGTTCCGGGAATAAGGTCGGTGACGAACTCTATATCCCGATCTGGTGGCATTCGGGGAGTTCTTCGGAGAACACATCCGGGTATTCTCGCACTCTTTGGGACATCCTCTATGGACTTGGCTTCCATGTTGAAAACCATTATGTCCGCTTTGTGTCCTCGGGTGTGGCAGTGTCACTTGTATCCCGTCCGGGTTGGTTAAATGCACTACTTTATCGACGCAACTTATAAGGCCATGGTGTTGGCTTAACCAATCCATCCCAAGGATCACATCTATCCCTTTGGACTTCGATACTACCGAGTCTGCTAGGAACTCTACCCCACTTAAAATAATCCTTACCCGGGGCATCCCGATTGACACTTAATGCCACCTCCGGGCGTTCGAGTTAATAGGGGTGCTTTAAGTAGTATTGTGGGTATGCTATGCTTTTCCACAAAACTTCAGGATATGAATGAGTGCGATGCTCCCGAATCAAATAATATGGTAGCCAAGGCGGGGCGACTAGGAACTCACCGAGCACTACGCCTTGTGCTTCTTGCGCCTCTGTGCATTGATGTGGTTGACACGGGCTCGTCCATATGACCGGTTGGGGCTGCCTCATCTGTCGTTGGTTGTTGTTGTTGCCGAAGTTATTGTTGCTGCGCACCGGCATGCGGTTGGCTCCAGACACGAGTGGCCTTGGCCCGTTCACCAAGTTGGAGTAGGTGGTAGTGGTTGGCTTTTTGGCATACGGGCAATTAGCGATGAAGTGTCCGGTTTCTCGGCGGTTGAAACACACTCGGGAGTCGTTGTTGTTGTTGGCGGTGATCCGTCGGTGTTGTTCTGTGGGGGCTTCATGGCACTCGGGTTGTTGTAGGGCTTAAACGGGTTACGGGGCCTTGCGAGCCCGTGGTTTGGGATTGGGTTCCATGCTTGCATGGGAGCTTGGGACCTGGACATGGGGTGTCCGAAGTTTCTCGGCCTCTGGGACCGTTCTTGCTGTTTGGCCTTGTGTTCCATAAACTTGCGCTTGTTCTCCTTCTTCTCTTTCGCCCTCACTCTTTCTGTGAGTATTGCCATGTTCATGAGGGTGTTGAAGTCTGGGTAGATCTGAGGGGTAAGCATGGTCCTCAGTTCCGGAGTCAGTCCCTTCTTGAACATTTCCTGCTTCTTGGAATCTTTGTCCACTTCCTAGGGGGCATAGCGAGCCAGCTCTATGAACTGGTACGTGTACTCTTCCACGGACATGTTGCCTTGGCGGAGTTCACGGAACTCGTCTGCCTTCCGCTTCAGTGTGGCCTCCGGGATGTGGTAGCGGCGGAACTCTTCCACGAATTCATCCCACGTGATGGCGGAGGGATCCTTGGGCGCGCGCGCGGTAATTCTCCCACCGAGGCTAGGGTCGTCCCGTGAGGTGGTGAGCTGCCGAGAGAACCTTGTCGCGGTCCTCACAGTTGAAGGGCTCTAGTTCCCTCAGAATGGCTCTCAGCCAGTCATCGGCATCCAAAGGATTCACCGACCCGCCAAAAGTGGGTGGCTTCGTCCCGAGGAACTATATCGGCTTCTCTTTCATGCCCGAAACTCGGGGGTCTTGGGCGGTTGACGGCATTGAAAATGTCCTCCATCGGGACAGTTTGATTGGCCGAGACTTGTGCCAAGTCAATAGGAGGGGGTGGCGGTGGCGGGGACCACGTTCTCTCCTCCATCTTCGCCTTGGTTTACTTCTCGGTCGTTAAGACGCTCCCTCCGTCGGCTTGCGATCCTTCGGCGTCCGATCGGCGGGGCCTTGGTGGGTCCCGACGGGCGCGCGGAAACCATCCGTAAAGGAGTGGGTTTTCTAAGAGATCTCGCTTTTATGTGATGTTTAAGTGGATTATATCGGATTTCTTTTTTGAAAAGGCGGGGTCTACTCTGTAGGCAAGCACACAACAGGCACATAGCAAACAAGCAAGCACGGACAAGTTTTTATTACAAACCGGCGAGGAGGATACATCCCGACTACGCGCGCCCCTCACTACATGGACACACTACACGACTCGGTGCGATAAGAACTAAGGGTACGACTTGGACCGATACGGCTTCATTCCCTGGGTTAGGGTCTTCGGGGTATGCTACTCGCGAGGAGAGCCATCTTCGGGGACGAGTGCTCTTCCGGAGGAATGAGCGGCTCGTCGTCATTCTCGCCCTCGGGGTTTCCATTTTCCGGGGCTATGATGCGGCTTCGACGGTCGTCGTCGGGGGTTCGGTGACTACGGTGGTGCTCGCGGGACTTTGATAGTTCCTCCCCATCCTACAAGGGGTGTTCCCAGTAGGACTTGAGCTTCTCTAATGGCCGGAACGGGTGTTCCGCCGTTGGTCCATTCTTGCATGCGTTGGTCTTGGATTCGCCCGAGGCTTTCCGGGGCAACGGCTTCCTTGCTTATGGCGGGCTGCGATCTTTACTTCTGGTTGAGCCACTCGGACTTGGTGCATCCTCACTGTGACTTCAGCTTGCTCGGCCCGACTGATTTGCTCCCTCAGGTGCTTGGCTTGGTCATCGAAGAGCTTATCCAGGGAGACAAGGTAGGCAACTACATGGTACAGCAGGTCTTCTTGGTGGCGGCGTCGTTCCAGGTTTCTCATGCGGGCCTGCCAAACTGGGGTTCTGATGGCGGGAGGAAAGTACCTCATTGGTGTGGGGACGAGGTGTTCCTCGTAGATCCGGCACAGGTAGCGGAGGGCTTTTCTGAGGGCCAAGGGATAGGTGTCTCGGTGTCGAAACCCTGTGGCGGTCACGCGCCACGGCTCGATGTTGGTGTGGCGGTTGCTTCTAGCGACGGAGAGGACCACCCTACAGCGAAGAGTGCCGAGTTGCTCGTACTCTCTGCTGTAGTACCTAGGGCGCTCAGTGATACCGAGGCGCTCCAGGGAGTTGATAAGAAGGCGAGCAAAACCAGGCTCCTCCTGGCACACGCCTTGGGTCCATCCATCTTCCGCCATCTGAAAACAAAGGTAGAGTTGAACAGGTTGTGGGGGGTACAAGAGGTGGATAACTTTATTCAGTAACAAAGTTGGGGTACGGTCTTCGGGGTACACTAATTATTACTAGGAGACAACTCTAGCCTAAACATCCTAGTCTTATGGTGATTCTTCCTCTAGGCGGATGCGGCGCTTCTTTGGCGGGAGGTCTTGCTCTAGTATCTCGTCCTCGGTCTGGGTCCCTTTGTCCCAGTGAGTTTCTTCGGGTTCTTCCTCATCCAAGTCAGCTTCTTCTCCTCTCCTTCTACGTTCTCTGTGGAGCTCATCCCATAGATTTTTGTGGAACATCTCAGAACGTTCCCTTTCCCTGAGGTAGTCTCGCTCGTGTTGCGTAGTTCAACTTCCGCCATGGTTGTCTTTATCCTTTCCAGCTCTATCCTTTGCTCCGCTCTTTCCGCTCTGTCAATCTGTTGCTTCGATTCTTTGGGCTTGCTCTCGGTAGAGGTGGTCTAGGCCATTGAGGTAGATGGATAGGTGGGAAACTGCCTCTTCTAGGTCTTCTTCCTCTCGTTCTAGTCCTCTCATGCGATCAATCCACGAGCGTCCTCTTCCTCCCGGAGGGTGGGAAAAATCCCATTGGAGTCCTTCGGAGGTGCGCCTATAAACCACTCGTAGATGTCGCGGGGCCTACCGAGCGAGCCTTTGGGTAGGTGTCGGCGAAGCGAAACCCGGTGGCGGAGACGAACCAAGGTTCTATGTCGGGGTAGAGCGTGCTTCTTCCCATGAAGATCGGCGGCTTACACCGAAGGGTGCCGTAGCGTTCGTACTCCCGGATAGACGAACTCCGACGGGTCCCTTACTCCGACGTGCTCTAAGCCGAGTAGCAACGAGTTAGGGAGGCCGGTGGACGGGGCGCATTCCTCCGTTCCATTCGGGGTTAGCCATGCGGAAACGAGCAAGGATCGGGGTAAGAATTTGGGAAAAGATGATCTTAGCAAAGGAAAGGTTAGAGAGGGGCCGGAGGAGGTCTCGTATCCTAGGGGTCGCGTCCTACGGCCAACCTACGGCTCGATACCACCCGAAGCGTCCCCTCATCGAGAGGTGACTAAATGTGACACAAATACCGGTCCCGGGAGGCCGGCAACACATTTATTACAACGGGTGGATCAGTTTTTTACATCATGGCGACCCGAGAGGGCACGGAAGTGCCAACGCTACAAGGAACAACACAAACGCTAACGACCACACTACGATAGCAAAGGCTTCCATAGCCTCATCGAGTACCACACCATGGAAGCTTTCGCGGAGGCCACGGGTACACGAGGCACGGTTGGGTGTAAAGCGACGACCTACTCAACGTCTTCGGGAATGTAATCGGGATCCTCCTCGAAAAATAGTTAGTAAAACGGGGGTGAGCACAAACGTACTCGGCAAATCCAACCCCACCCACGGAGGGGCTTATAAGCGAGAATCATGCATAGAGTATAACAAGGATCGGGTTAAGATTCATTTTGCAAACTTACTCATGCGGGGGTTCATTTCAAAAAGATTTTTGCAAATCATTTTCATAACCCAAGTGACTCAATCGTTTTAGGAAAACCACCGTGGAACTACCCGGACTCCCCGTCCGCAGTAGCCCAGGCACACGGCCACACACTTCACCGGAAAACAACTCACACCAGAAAACATCCCAAACTCAAACACTAGTTTTTGTGACCACACCGTGACTCGTCGAATACCGTGGACACGGCTATTCGAATAGGTTTGACACTCTGCAGAGGTTGTACATCTTTACCCACAAGTAGGGTACCGCCACACGAACACCTCAGTGCGGTACGGATCCTATCAAAGCCATTACCCACCTTAGCTAACCCTACGAGCCACCACGGAAGCAACCAAGGGGTTATCCCACGTAACCGGGGCGTACCTCACACGGAGCGTACCCCTACTCCTTGGTCTCCCGCCGCTCACCCGCACACCCGGATGGCAAGTAGTTTAACTAGTGGGGTTTATGCTAAGCCGTTGCCACATACAACGGTCGAGTGGTTGTACGATGATTTGGGTCGGGTGAGATGTCACGCAACCGGTCCTTAATTGACAAGATGGACAACTCCCAACACACTCAACCACACGGTACGAGCTCACCCATACTCCCGACACACACGTCCATCCCGTCTACCCGCGTTCTTTACTCATTTTCCAAACATATCCTATTTCCATTTTTAAAGCACTCACACATTTTGAAAGCACTCACACATTTTTAAAGCACTCATTTAGGCCAAAACAAGGTTCAATCATAGCAATCAAGGGTGGCTATCCTACCATGTTTTTGCAGTAAAACAATATGCAATTTATAAAACGGCTATATGGTTCTATTTATAAAACTAGGACCAAAGCATGCATCAAAGGATGAGATTGAACTTGCCGTCTTCGAAGTCTTCGGGGAGTGCCGGCTCAGCGTTCGGGACCACGGTCTCTCGCTCGCGGTAGTCGGCTCCGATCTCGGTTCGGGTACCTTCCTTCGTCTACTCCGTCGACTATAGCGCACACACGGGCAAGCAAGCAATCAATAAAAGCATACACAATTTCTCCGGCTGAGCTCGCAGAAGGTAATTAGATAAAATAGGGAAATAAATATTATGCAGGGGTTTTGGGTGACGGATGGGTGGCGGTATAGCCGGCACGGGTGTGAGGAAGGTTGGGCGCGATTTGGATTAAAATCGCGCATGAAATGTTGGGTTAAAAGAGATGTTTAGAATTAATTAGGGCCGGTTAGTAATTTAGTTTAAAACAAAAGGACCTAAACATAATATTTAGGTAGGGTGAGGGTTTAACTAAAATGGTCTTAGGAATTTATTTGTAAAGGGCAAGGGGTTTTGGTGGAATTGCTTAAAGGGTAGGGGCTAAATGAAAGGAAAAAGAGAGAGAGAGGGAATAGGGACAGGGGCTTGGTGGGGAAAAAGAGAAAGGTAGGGGGGTTTGGCCAAAAGGCCTTCTTCCTCCTCTGGCTCGCACCCCGATCAGAGGCAGGGGAGGGCTCGGGCGGCGGCGGCCCGCCGGCCTCCCGGCCACGACCGCGGCCGGCGAGAGGGGGAAAAAGAGGAGGGCGACGAGGGGGTTCTTCTCCCTCACTCACCTTGGGTCGAGGCGGCGCGAGGAGATGGCTCCACGGGCGGCGGCGGACCGGTGGTGGTGGTGCTAGGGGGCGGCGGCGCTCTAGTGCTCAGGCAAGGGGAGGAGGTGACCGTGGTGAGGTGTGGCGGCCTGGGGAGCGACCGACCCCTTTTATAGGAGGGAAAGGCGGTTCGGCGGGGGTCCTTGAGCTCGAAAAGCTTCAACAATGGCTATCTTGCCGTTGACCTTCTTCGGTAAGGCTACGGCGGGAATTCACGGTGGGGGCTGCGGTCTTTGTGTGATTGGATGTGTCGTGCGGGTGCTCACGGAGGGGGAAGGGCGACACGGTGGCGTGTCCGGCGAGCACGCCTTTAATGGCGGTCGCCGGGCGCCGGCCGTGCTCGGGCGGGGCCCCTCGCGGCGATGCGGCCTCGGTGGCGTCTTTGCGCGCGCCGGGCGCGCGGCCGGGGGCTGCGTGGGGGCGGGGCGCGCGCTGGCTCGGGCCGGGCGCGAGGGCGCGGTCAACGGCGCCCGGCGCGCGCGCGGCCACCGCGGAGGAGAAGGGAGGAAGAGAGAGGGAAGGAAGAAAGGAAAGAGGAAAAAAAGAAAAGAAAGACAGGAAAGAAAAGGAAAAGGAAGGAAGAAAAAGAAAGGAAGGAGAAAAGAAAAGAAGGAAGGAAAAATGGAAAAAGGAAAAGAAAAAGGTTTAGAAATTATGGAAAATTGCTAGGAAAATTAGGGGAAAGGTTTTGCGGGGTTTTCCGATTTCCCGGGCGTCGGCGTGATTTTCGGGGCCGGCGGTGATGGCGAGGCGGACCGGCCGGCGGGACCGCGGCGTGCGTGGGATTCCCGGCACGGTGGCCGACCGGGCGCCGGGGTGGCACGCGTGGGTGCCGGCTGAGTGCGGGCGGTGCCGGCGGAATCGCGGCACGCGCGCCGAGGGTGAGAGGGGGAGACGGTGACCGGGGTTTTGAAAGGGGCAAATGAGCTCGGTGGACCGTTTTTGAAAACACGCGTGATTTATTAGGTGATTTATTAGGAGCTAAAAACGTGGGCGTTACACCCCCCCCTTGCTCGTTTGCTCACCCAAGCCGTTTGCCGCAGATGACATTGCTAAGTTTGTCTCGACCCGGCTTCTCCTCCTCGACTTATAAATATTCCGAGAGGAAGGCAAGGGCAAGGCAAAAGAGCACCGTGAAGTCGGCCGGGGTGACGACACTTCACCATTGAAGACGCATCCGACGAGGGGGATGGGGAGACGCCGTTGCGGGAGCGGTTTCGACCGCGGTCTAGGTTCAGTCAACCTGGGCTGCCCCACATCCCCCTTGTCGAGGATCCACCGACTAGCGTGGAGGCTAGTCTCCCTGCGCCGCCGAGAAAGTCGTGCAATGTGGCGCGCAAACGTGTCGCCAAGAAGTTGAAGGTGACCGAGACCACATCTCAAGAGGTAAGCTCCTCGAGTAGAGTAGTTGAGTACTTGTCTTGAAGTATTATGTATGCGACAATTGAATTCGAGTTGTCGCGGGGAGATTCCATCATTCGAACTCGTTGATCAAGGGGAAGGAGATGACCGGGACATGGTGGGCGCGTTGAGCGAGAGGAGTCGCGGTCCGGCCCCCCACCGTAGAAGAACTTGTGGCACGGATGACACAACGGACGGCTAGGTTGTCGAGCCGCAGGCACCGGCCGTGGAGAGCGGGCCAGAGCTGAGCGCGACTACTGGGGCCGAAGAACCGGTGAGCGGCTCGGACTAAAGAAAAGACGCATGCCGAAGCCGGGCTTGTAGACATCGTCGACATACTTGGCACTCCGACCGTGACCGTCGTCCGGTCTAGCTTGTAAGTGAAGTCCATCCCTGAGTATTACATGGAATTGAGTAGTTGTGCTTGGCTGATTACTCCATGTGTATTGCGAGAAATCAACCGATCTCTCTCCGGGAAGGAGATGAACCCAGCGCGGCAGCAGCTGAAGATAATCCAACACCCACCGTCGAGGAGTCCGCTCCCCTCCCTCGAAGGCGAGACCGTGGCACCGGCGCGAGAGGCTACGCCGCCGGAAGCCACCGTGGTTGAAGGTAAGTAGGCCGCAATGGTGCGGCCTATCCCAAGTAGTAGTCATAGCCCTCGGGAGCTAATACCATGTGTCTTGTGTTGTCGGGAGCACAATTCGATGGAACCGCAATCCCCGAAGCCGTGCGGTTGAAGGCGTCGTGCTGAGGCCGAAGTGACCACGGGAGCGACATCCGAGCTCGCGGGAACAGCAGCCCCCGAGGTGACGGGGAGAAGGGCATAATGATGCACTACGGAGACGAGCATGGACGTAGTCGTCGCGCTCGCGGAGATCCGGGATGCGGAGCCGATCCGTTCGCACCGATGTCGAGGCCGCAACGACTAGTCGTGATGGGCTAGAACTTCTAGCGGATGATCTTATCACCCCGGCGACAGGTAGCGCGCAACTTCGAGTCGATGTGTCGCGGCCGAGCAATGGATGAAGGTATGTGACAGTACCCATTTAGTAGTTGATTTCCCACAAGAGCTGAGGACCCGAGTAACGGATGTTGTCTGCTGCAGGATGTCGTGGAGAGATCCCGACAAAAGTCTGATATGCTCCAGGGGTATGGCGACACAGTGCTCCGGGCCGAATCACTAGAGAAGGAACTCAATAAGGCCAGGAAGCGCTCCGCTATGCTTGCGATCCAAGCTCGATGACGCCTTCGCCTGTACCACAACGAGGTGCAAGACATGCGGGCGAAGAGCGATGAGTTGATCCGCAAGAACAAGTCACTGTGCTAGAAGAACAAAGGTATGCCGATGTCGGCATGTCGAGTACTTATTGGAGGTACCCTATAGTAGTCGATATCTCCCTTGAGTTGTTTGCGGATCTTGAGGCCCGAGTGGAACAACCGAAGGCATCGGAGGTCGATATGAAGAACCTCTTCTATCGAGAGAAGGATGCCCACGAGGTACTTGAGTACGATTATAAGCAGCTAGCCCATGAGTGCAATATGCACATGGAGCTTCGGATCACCTCGGATTGTGACCTTGTCAACTACTATAAATCTCTGCAGAAGCTCAATGAAGATTGCGTGAAGTTGCGGGAACAGCTCAAGGAATTCGAAGAAGCTGCACTTCCCATCGCGAGGCTGCTGGAGCCACACCTGGGCGGGCCAAAGATAGCTTTGTTGGTAGACCGGCTGAAAGAGGCTCCCGGTCGTCTGGCTACTTATGTCAAGCATCTGGCGAAGTCCATCCTGAACCAAGTCTTGGCGTTCATGAAGTCATACTTCCCCCAGGCTCCGGTTGATGTAGTCGCGGGAGGACTACCTGCCAATTGTACAGACAAGCAGTACAAGGAGCTTCTGGAGCAGATGGCGCCAATCACCGAACAAGTTGCCGAGAAGTCGAACCTCCGGTAGTTATCCCGTAGGGTTAGGTCGTAGCGATAGTTGTAATATAAACAAAGTTGTAATGAACTTGTTTAAGTTTTAATGAAAAAAACTTCCACAAAAATGAGTACTCATTGTCGTGATAAATATGCGCGGAGTGCCCATCCGTGGAGTTGTAAGCGAGTAGTAGTACTCGGTAGTAGGCCCGTTGAGGGAGACATAGTAAATGAGTTGATCGGGAATCAAACTTTATTACCGAAATAGTACACCCGGATGTCCGGGGCTGTTTACGAGTGTGGTCACTAGGACCGGAGGCCGCCTACGGCTAGAGTAGTGCTAGGGCGCGTGGCGGCTTACGGTACCGTAGATCCGTTAGTAGCCGTATAGGCTGGATCTAGAAGTACATGGTCTCTTTGATAGACCGCTGCTAGAGTCCTTGACGCCCGAGCAGCCCGAGATCCGTTAGTAGCCATTAGCACTGGATCTTGGAGAGGGGTAGTCCGGAGACTAGTGCCTGGACCCTAGGCCGCTTACGGCGAAAGGCCGGGAGTAGTCGTGTAGACTTGAGCCCCGAGAGTAGTCGAGCGACTATGCGTAGAATCGACGAGGCGGGGTCGACATTCCACGAATTGTTGATGTCTTCGCCTTCAAGTGTCCGGAAGCGATATGAGCCTCGGTCCGATCACCTTTGCGACCGTGAAGGGACCTTCCCATGGCGAAGCGAGCTTGTGTAGTCCTTCCGTGTTCGGGATGCGACGGAGGACTAGATCACCAATGTTGAAGGAGCGTTCCTTGACGTTGCGATCGTGGTAGCATCGTATACCCTCGAGGTACCTTGCTGATTAGACAAGGGCGGCACAGCGAGCTTCTTCGAGTTCGTCGATGTCAACTCATCTGCTGTCTTCGGATATGCCTTCGTCATATTGCTCTACGCCGGCGAGTTCCACATGACGTCGACAGGTAGAATAGCTTCGGAGCTGTAGACCAGGAAATAGGGTGACTGTCCCGTCGGCTTGGTGGGTTGAGTACGCAGCCCCCAGAGTGCATTGGGCAGTTCCTTAATCCACTTGCCCCATTTGTGTTAGCAGCGTCGTGTGGTCGCTTCTTGAGAGCGTCGAGTACCATCCCATTTGCACGCTCGACTTGTCCGTTGGCCCGTGGATGGGCAACGGAGACATACCGGACGTCGATCCCACTGTTCTCGCAGTACTCCCAGAACTGGTGGTTGTTGAAATTGGAACCCAGGTCTGTGATAATGTGATGGGGTAGTCCGTAGCGGTGCACGAGTTCATCCAAGAAGTCAAGTACTCTGTCGGCCTTGGGGCATGTGATTGGTTTGACTTCGATCCACTTGGTGAACTTGTCGATGGCCACCGAGGACTTTGTTGAGGCCCAATCATGTCGAGCCACCGGCGGGCGAAAGGCCGGGTTGGTGGTATGGTGACTAGCTTGTAGGCGGGACGTGTTGTTGCTTAGCGAAGTATTGGCACCCTTGGCACCTTCCCCGACGAGTTCCTCGGCATCGTCCGGAGCCGTGGGGCCGGTAGGCTCGTCGGAAGGCCTTGCCGACCGGCGTACGTGAAGACGCGTGGTTGCCGCGACGCCTTTATGAATCTACTCCATGATGTCCTTGCCTTCTTCTCGGGGGACGCACTTCATGAGTACTCCGAAGTGGCGCCCCGCCCGTAGAGCTTGTCCCCAACTAGGACGTAGGACTTGGCCGGCGGATGAGTGCTCGGTCGAGTTTTTGTCCGCGGGAAACTTCTGCTCGTGGATGTAGTCGATGAAGGGTTGTCGCCGGTCCACGTTGACCATCATGACCTCCCGGCCGGCGGGCGAAAGCGCTAGGTCGATGGTTGTCGGCGCCGGATCCGGGATGCATGGCGTGTGAAGCTCGTCGATGAAGACACCCGCCGGTACTTTAGCGCGAGTAGAACCAAGCTTCGACGGGACGTCCGTCGCAACGTTGTTGTCGCGGACGACGTGATGGAACTTGAGACCGTAGAATTTGTTCTCGAGCTTGCGGACTTCTAGGCGGTAGGCGTCCATGTTCTCCTTGTTGCGGTCCCAAGACTTGTTGACTTGGTTGATGACCCCCGCGAGTCGACGTAGACTAGTAGTCGCTTGATGCCCGGGGAAGCCGCTAGGCGGAGCCCGTGTAGTAGAGCTTCGTACTCGGCTTCGTTGTTTGAGACCTTCCGGAGAAGATCCGGGACGTACTTGAGTTGTTCGCCCGTTGGAGAAATCGAAGTACTCCCGCACCCGCGCCTTCGACCTTGAGCGAGCCGTCGAAGTACATCACCCAATTCCTCGGCCGCTCGGTTGGAGTTGGTAGCTAATTTTCCCGCCACTCGCCATGAAGTCGACTAGTGCTTGCGATTTGATGGCTGCTTCGTGGCTTGAAGTCGATGTTGAGGGCGCCGAGTTCAGCGCCCATTTGGAGATTCTTTCGGTAGCATCTTGGTTCCGCGAGATGTCGCCGAGCGGGTAGTCGGTGACGACAAAGATCAAGTAATCACGAAAGTAGTGTCATAGCTTCCGCGAGGTAATGAGCACGCATACGGTAGCTTCGTATCGGTTGGTAGCGTGCCTTGGATTCCGATAGTACTTCGCCGACGAAGTAGGCGGTCGCTAGGCCCGGGTAGGCGTGGCCGTCTTCTTACCACTCAACAACAATTGCGATGCGACCACATGGGTAGTCGGCCGTGAGGTAGAGCGATGGCTGCTCCTTTTTGCGAGGAGCCGTGAGGACGGTGGTTTGGATAAAAAATCCTTGAGTTGAGCGAGAGCGTGATCCGCCTCACGGAGTCCACACGGACTTCTCTTGATGTTTGAGTAGTTTGAAGAAGGGTAGCCCCCGTTCTCCAAGCTTCGAGATGAATGCGTTCGCAGCCGCCATGCATCCGGTAAGCTTCGCACGTCTTTGATGCGGTGGGAGCTTTCATCGTGGTGATGGCGGAGATCTTCTCGGGGTTGGCTTCGATGCCGTGATGGGCGATGATGAAGCCGAGTAGTTTTCCCGACGGTACACCGAAAACGCACTTGTTCGGGTTGAGCTTCCGGTGGTACTCTCGCAAGGATGCGAAAGTCTCTTCAAGATCGGCGATGAGCGTGTCGGAGTTTACGGGTCTTGACGACCTCGTCATCCACGTAGGCTTCGACGTTCTTGTTAAGTCGTCTTTTGAAACGAGGCACGGATAGCTCGCTAGTAAGTAGCGGCGACGTTCTTCAACCCAAAAGACATGGTCGTGTAGCAAGATGGCGCCAAACGAGGTGATGAACGTGGTCTTCTCCTAGTTTTCTTCCTTGATAACAATGCGGTGGTACCCGAAGTAGCGATCGAGGAAGCGGAGCGGTCGCGGCTCACCTGTGAAATCGATGACTTGATCTATCCGCGGCAACCCGAAGGGGTCCTTGGGGCGGTGCTTGTTGAGGTCGGTGTAGTCGACGCACATCCTCCACTCGTTCGTGTTCTTCTTGTGGACGAGGACGGGGTTGGCGAGCCACTCGGGATGGAAGACTTCTCTGATGAAGCCAGCCTCGAGTAGTTTGGCGAGTTCCTTCTTGATGGCATCCCGTCGGTCGGCGGCGAAACGGCGGAGGTGTTGTCGTTTCGGGGTAACTTTAGGGTCGACGTTGAGTGAGTGCTCGATCAGATTCCTAGGCACCCCTGGCATGTCTGCTGGTTTCCAAGCGAAGATGTCTCGGTTAGCCCGAAGGAAGCTAATGACCGTGTCTTCCTATTCGGGTCAAGGCCCACCCCGATCATGGTAGTCTCGTTGTTGTCGCTTTGTCCCAAGATCAATCGCTTTGACTTGCACTTCCTCGGATGGCCGAGGCTTGCGGCTTTGTCCGACTTCTCCGGGATGTCGAGTTCACTTGGGGCAAGCTTCTTCGATGCAGCGTAGATCTCCATCATGGCATTGGGTACTTGGTTGGTGGTGCGAGTTCCACGGCCTTCTATATCGCGGTCGAAGGATATCTTCAAGTCCCCTTGTAGCGAGAGTACACCGGCCGGACTTGGCATCTTGAGTACTAAGTACGTGTAGTGGGGTACCTCCATGAACTTGGCGATAGGCGTCCGCCGAGGATGGCATGATAGGAAGTCTCGAAGTTCGCGACTTCGAACTTGATGTAATCGGTGCGGTAGTTTTCTCTGGTTTCCCCAAAGGTAGCGGCGGGACCACCGAGCCCGGTGGGATAGCCACGTTCCGGGGACGATGCCGTACAAAGGTGATGTGCTCTTGGTGAGCATGTGAGTGATGTCGAGCTTCATCTTCTTCAAGATCTTGGTGAAGAGGACATTTAGCCCGCTCCCACCATCGATGAGCACCTTGTTAAGTCCGGAGCCCGCGACTACGGCTTTAGGACAAGTGGAAAGCGCCCGGTTCGAGAAGCTTGTTCATTGATCCACGCGCGAGAAGGTAATGGGTACCTCCGACCACTTGAGAGGGGGTCGAACCGCCGGTTCGATGTTCAAAACTTCCCGTCGAGTGGCCTTCGAGACCGTTTGGTGGGTAGTCCGCCGAAGAGGACATTCATTGTCTTGTCGAGTTCTTGGAAGTCGTCATTGCCTTCGTCGTCCTTTTTCTTGCCCTTCTTGTCATGAGGAGGTCGTGGGTCCGGGAGAGTCTTTGAGTGCTCGTCGGAGTTGGTAGCACCTGCTCGGTTGTATGGTTGCCCTCCAAATGCCACGGGCACTTCTCTTTCGGTAAGTCCTTGAAGCCGCCGGAGGTCTTCTTCGAGTTGTCTTTCGCGGGGGCGGCCGGATAGCCGCGACTATGTTGTACGGCTTGCGCTTTCGATTAGGACCCGAGTAGTTGTTGTTGCGACCACCTTGATCCTCGTTGTTGTTGTTGCCGCCCGCGTTTTGCTCCCTCTTACCGCGAATAGCATCGTACTTGGCGTTCGCCTTGTCTTCTTCGTCGGCCCATGAAGTGATCATGTCTTTGAGCTTGGTGATGGAGCTCGGGCGGCGGCGACCGAAGTCTTCGAAGGTGCGACGATTATAGAGGCTTGTCTTGGAAAAGGTCGATGACCTCATTGTCGGTGACATCGACTACCATGGCGCGCTTGTCGAAGAAGCACCGCATGTACTTGCGTAAGGTCTTTCCTCGTTCTGCTTCACCATAGCCGGGTCCATGCGAGTACACCGAGCGTCCTATGGCGCCCGCCGATGTTGCCGGTGAACCGTTCCTTGAGTCGGTCCCCTTGTCGATCGAGTACTTCTCGAGTGACTCAAGCCATGTAAGTGGAGCTTGGTCCAAACGAAGGGGAAGTAAAGGCACTTCGTGTCGTTGTTGCCACCGGCATTTTCGATGGAGAGGGCGTAGCATACGAGCCATTGAAGCTGGATCTTGCTTCGCATCGTACTTGGTGATCCCCAGAGGCTTGATTTTTTCTGGGAGAAGTAGGTTGCGAAGTCGAGTAGAGAAGGCGGGGAAGCCGTCATTCTCGTCGCCGTGGAGGACTTCTTGCGTCAAATTTCTTCAATTCGCGGCGGGCATACGTGACAACCCGCCCGGAAAATACCGTATTATCGCCTAAGACCGATCCACTTTGGTCATTAAGCAATAATAAAGTACCATCTGTCGTAAGTCGCCGGGTTAACGCCGGTAAATCACTTGAATAGCACAAGGATCGAATATATGCATTAAAACTCACTCGAAGGCGAGTCCGGAGAGATACAACAACATTCAAATTCAAATTTGTACCCCGAAGGGTTTAATTATTACAAACCATAGTTTTTGTCATGGCGGAATAGTTCGAGTTTTGAAAAGCAGCGGAATTTAACTAGCGGAAGCAAGTCACCACGGGAGGCCATCCATGATGCTTCGGTAGTCGTCCTCCACCCACTCCGGCTCCCGGCCGGCGGGATCTCACCGGCCACACATCACCGAAGGCATTACTGGATCAACACATTATAGCAAGGCCGAGTATACTAATACTCGGCAAGAAGACTTACCCGTCGGTGATATCTACTTCACCAAATCTAGACCATGAAAGGCTTTTTGGCTACTTGGGTTGCCTTTGCTAAAAAGTAACAAAGAGTAGGTCCTTACTTTCAAGATTTTAGCACAAGTTCTAGTGGTTTAATCTTTACTACATTAGCCAACTAGTACAAGCAAAGTTGTACAATACAATTATTCAAACATAAAGTTCATCAACTTCCATCATTAGGGATCATATGACTAGTGGAGTAAGTAGTCTCGGGTAACGGTGAGAGGCCGACAATCGATTGATTAAAAACCTTGCAAGGTAGACCCAAACACACGGTCGGCTGCCCCCGCGAGGACAACTCCCCAGACCGTCCCCATAAATCCTCGGGTCGGGATCGAATCTTACAGTCTTTGGTGCAGGCTATCCGGTATACCCCGCGAGATACCGGAGTCACCATACACCACCGATGGCGAGCCGTGAGAGCGAATCCCAAGAGTAGTAACGGTAGGATCCCTAGCCACCTCATTATGGTACTAGGTTTACCGGCCCCATAACCGGCATGTGCTTAGTACGTTCAAAAACTTAACCCACATAACCACTGGACCGGAGCCCAGATCCCATGCTCTTACCACGTGAGCAATCCATTTAAGGACATAGTATGATTCCTATCTAGGAACCTATTCTCGCGAGTGAGGTCATCACTCGACTTGTAACGGTCCTATAGCTTAGCGACTATCGACCTATCATACTAGTAGAGACCAAAGGTACCTATGGATCATGCATCTAGGGTTGCATTCAACTCCGAACGTAAATGCACAATCAATCATAGATAATTGCACAAAGAACTTTTAAAGCGGGTTAGATGCACGGAGCTTGCCTTCGTCGGCTAGGTTAGCTTGGGCACCCTCGGTGTCGAGCACGTCCACGTCTTGCGAGAGAACCTTCCGCTCCGCCTTCCTCGGTTTCGGGACCGGGGAGTAATCTCCGTCCGGAAGATCTACACGGGATGCAATGCACTTTAGGTGATGTGATAGTTTGTTGTCTTATCCAACTCTAGTTGGTCATATTCACCTTAACAAGCATCTATCTAAGGTTTCTATTTGAGGAAGTCATTGGTGGTACATGGATTACTCTTTTTATTCCTTATTTGAACAAAGGTTTTATTTAAGCTTATCATTTCATGTGAAAGCTTTATTTCATATTATTTTTACTAACATGGTGTAATTAATATCTTTTATTTATGAATTAAATTTCTTTATCGGTAATATTAATTAAATTTCTTTTATTTATATTAAGTATTATTTCCAAAAAGAAAAAGGATTTAATTAAGGATTTCTCTTTATTTTAATTTCCCTTTAATATTAAAAGGGCATTTAAGCCATTATTTAAATAATTAAATTACCAAAAATTAAATGAGTGTTTCTTAAGCCTAACAGTACCTATTCTGGTCCATTGGGCCCACATGTAAGTGTTGGATGCTAGAAAATTAAATATTATTTAAAATAACAAAAGTCATCTAGTGATTCAACTTAAATGCAAATAAAAATAATTAAGCATCAAAATTACCCAAACTTTCTGGTGGATGTTCTCTGGTCCTAAACAAGCTTAGAAAACCAACATGTCCACATGGAACCTCTACTGAATTTGGTTTATTAATTTACAAAGGAAAATAGGCACTAAACAAGAATAATTATTTTTGTCACTCCTAAATTCATGATTAATTCACAAGAGGTGCCTTTTGACATCTCAAGACAGTGTGCACAAGTTGGGCTCAAGAACATGAATAAAATTAACATGAAAAATCATTTATGTAGCTCTTTTAGAGATGGAAAAGCATTTTTATAAAAAGATTCACATGATAACTTTGTGCAATTTTTGGCACAGCATCTAGTCTTATTCTAACACACAACATATCCAAAGCTTAGCTACAGAGAAGCTATACATTTCAAGATATGACAGATTCAAGCATAACACATTTGCAATTTTCCTGCCAAAACTACTTTGAATCTAGTCACAAGTGTACCACACATGGGTGGGGTTCGACATCCTGAGACCTACAAAATTTGTTTGAGAATTTTTGGAATTTTCTGTGAATTTCTAGGGATTTGCTAAGACTATGGACTGATCTGTAAATAAACTAAGTTATGGATCCTTGCAAATATGCCCCTGGATTCACATCTATACCCTCGACGGCGGCGGGAGGGCTCGCCGGCGGCGATGTGGGGCCCGACCACGACAACAAGCGGCACCATGATGAAATTGAGCTCACCACGGTCCTATTGGTGGTGGTGGCGAGGGTGGAACTTGCTCCGGCGACGGCGCACGACGGCGGCCGGCGACGGCGCACGGCGGCGACCGGCGGCGGCGCTCGGGGCGGCTCGGTGTCTTGCGGCGTGGAGGCCAAATTGGCGCAAACAAGCGCGCTTGCGAGCGGCACGGGTGCTAAGGGATCTAGCGGCGTGCTTGGACGGCGGCGAGCGCGAGCCGGAGAGCTAGCACGGCGGCGGCGGGATGGCGGCGGCGATGGCGCGGGCGGCTCGGTGTGGCGCGCGAGGAGAGGCGGGGGGCTTTTATACCCGGCTCGGGCGGCCCGTGGGTGACGCGCGCGGTGACGGCGGGGAGATGCGGCCGTGCTACGGCGCGTCGGAACGCGCGCGCGCGGCGGCGGCGCCGCGCGACGGACCGGCCGGTCCGTGGCGCGCGCGCGCGCGTGCGCGCGCGCGGACGCCAAGACGCCTCGGGACGGTGCGCATCGGGGCGCGCGTGCATCGGGACGCGGCGTGGTGCGGACGTCGAGGCCTCGGGCGGCGTGGGCACGGCTGCCGGGGCAAGGCCGGCGGCGGCGGCAACGGCGGCGCACGGGGCGCGCACGACGTCGCGCGTGGCGTGCTCGGCTCGGCCGTGCTTCTTGCCGGTGCAATCTTTGACTCGATTTTTCTCAAAATTTTTCAACAAAACGGGACCAAGTGATGAATACCAAAGTTGTAGATCTAGGTACCGGCTACAACTTTTACAAAGGTTGTATAGGGTTTTGTTGCCTAGATTTGAATCATGGAAGTGCCAACTTTGAATGTCAGCAGGGTTCTGTCAACAGTGATTTCTGGCTTGCAAGGGCTTTTTCACAATTTTCCCCTCCAAATCAGCAATGCCACTCTACATGAAAGTTGTGTCCCTCAACAAGACCTACAACTTTCCCAAAGGTAGAATTTTAAGTGTTTAGGTGAATTTTGGGGAACGCGGCAAAAGTTCCGGCAGACACTGTGGACACTTGGGTGGCAAGGGGATTTTGACCCACCCTTTGACCAAGGGTTGGCCCCACAAGTGTTTTACTATTCACTAGGGTCACTTAGGGGTATGTTAGGGAGTTTTCATGGGTGAGGGCCCAGGTTGACCTAGGGTTGACCAATTGACCGGCTAACCGTGTCGTTAGCGTTAATGACGGTAATTAAAAACCTGGGGCGTCACAGCCTACCCCCCTTAAAGGAATCTCGTCCCGAGATTCGACTTGAACACGAAGAGATGGGGAAAAAGACTCACTGTTTCGGGATTGGAGGAAACCAGGATATTGGTGTTGAGATAATCCTCCGTCTCCCACATGGCTTCTTCTTCCGTGTGATGGCTCCACTGGATCTTGTACATTCGCACGGTTTGCCTCCGGGTCTTTCGCTCTTTTTGATCTAGTACCTTTAAGGGATGCTCGATGAGCGAGAAATCCGGCTCGATCCAAGCATTAGCTTCTGTGATGATCTCATTTTCCGGAACATGCATTCCTTTCTTCAACTGAGTTACATGAAACACATTGTGAACCGCGGAAAACCGTTACGGCAATTGGATACGGTAAGCCACGGGTCCACATACTTCTATTACTTCGTAGGGTCCAATGTAGTGCGGAGCTAACTTTCCCTTGACTCCGAACCTTTGCACACCTTTGGTGGGGGATACTTTCAAATACACATGATCTCCCACTTCAAAGTGTCGAGGTGCGGTTCCCTTGTCATGATAACTCTTTTGTCTCATCCGGGCCATCTTCAAATTTTCCCTTATCACTTGTACCTTCTCTTCGGCCTCTTTAACTAACTCGGTCCAAAGAGTGTTCTTTCTCCGGCCTCCGACCAATTCGGTGGGGTACGGCATCGCGTCCGTATAAAGCATCGAACGGTGCCATTTTCAAGCCGGCTCGATAGCCGTTATTGTAGGAGAACTCTACTAAGGACAAGCACTTGTCCCAACTCTTGTCAAAGTGCAATATGCTTGCTCTCAACATGTCCTCTAGGATATGGTTTATCCTCTCCGTCCGACAATGCGTCCGCGGGTGATAAACGGAACTACGGAGTAGCCGGGTTCCCAAACACTCATGCAATCTGTTCCCAAAAACGGGCTACAAGCCGAGTCCCTCTATCGAAATTATGGTCTTTGGGATTCCATGCGGACGGACTACGTGATCCACGTACAACTCGCATCTTGTTGCACGGAGTATGTGGTGTGTACGGCAATGAAGTGAGCGATCTTGGTAAGTCTATCCACGATCACCCAAATAGAATCCTTTTTCCTAGGGGTCGGGGGTAAACCTACAATGAAATCCATACCGATGTCATCCCATTTCCACATAGGTATCGACGGGGGTTGGAGTACTCCTGCCGATTTCAAATGACTTGCTTTCATCCGATGGCAAGTATCGCACTCGGCTACATACTTGGCTACATCCACCTTCATATTAGACCACCAAAAGTTCTGCTTTAGATCTTGGTACATCTTGGTACTACCGGATTGAATAGAGAACTTGGATTGGTGAGCTTCATCTAGGATGATCTTCTTGATTTACGGATCAACGGGGATCACTAGGCGTTTTCCAAACCGAGATCACCTCTTGGGGATCCTTCCGGAAACAAGTGTACTTCGGGTCTCCTTCCACTAGTTTCTACTCGATGGTTTGGATATTCGCATCATTGCGGCGGGCGATGACAATTCCGTCATAAAGATTGGATTCTCGCCGTCAAGGCATAAAGAATTCCCTGCGCGTACCACTTCTAGGTTGAGCTTTCTCATTTCCTCGCACGGGGGTTCACCGACCGCCACCAACTCTAGGTGGTTGCAATGATCCTTGCGGCTAAGAGCATCCGCAACAACATTTGCTTTGCCGGGTGATAGCGCACTTCTAGATCATAATCCTTGATCAACTCAAGCCATCTTCTCTGCCTCATATTCAACTCGGATTTGGGTGAAGATATATTTGAGGCTTTTGTGATCGATGAAAATATTGCAATGATTGCCCATTAGATAATGTCTCCGGATCTTGAGGGCATGAACAACGGCAGCCTAACTCAAGATCATGGGTAGGATAGTTGAGTTCATGGGGTCGAAGGGCTCGCGAAGCATAGGCAATGACTCGGCCTTCTTGCATAAGGACACGGCCAAGACCGGTGCACGATGCGTCACGAGAGACTTCAAATGGCTTGGAGTTATCGGGTGAGCTAGCACACGGGGCTGAAGTTAGATGTTGTCTCGGGGTGTGAAAAGCTTTCTCCCATGCTTTACTCCACACGAATTTTACTCCCTCCTTGAGTAATTCGGTCATGGGTTTTGCGATTCTAGAGAAGTCGGGAATGAATCGACGGTAATATCCTGGCCAATCCTAGGAAACTGGCGGATTTGATGTACGGATTTGGGTGGTTTCCAATCCATTACCTCCCGAACTTTGCTAGGATCTACGGAAATACCATCGTGGGAAATGGTGTGCCCCAAGAATTTGACACTTTTCGACGGAATTCGCATTTGGAGACTTTAGCATAAAGCTGATGATCTCGTAAACACTGAAGGACAACTCGGAGATGGTTGGCGTGTTCTGCCTCGTTTTTAGAATAGATGAGGATATCATCGATAAAGACCACGACAAACTTATCGAGCTCCGTCATGAATACGGAGTTCATGAGGTACATGAAGTAGGCAGGTGCGTTAGTGAGTCCGAAAGACATGACCAAGAACTCGTAAAGACCATAACGAGTGGAGAAAGCGGTTTTAGGAATATCGCATGGTCGAATCTTGATCTGGTGGTAGCCAGAACGAAGGTCAATTTTAGAAAAGACTTTGGCACCAGCCAATTGATCAAACAGGACATCAATTCGAGGAAGTGGGTATTTGTTTTTGATGGTGACTGCATTGAGTGGACGGTAGTCTACACACATTCTCAAGCTACCATCTTTCTTTTTGACAAAGAGAGCAGGGCAACCCCAAGGAGAAGAGCTCGGGCGAATGTAACCCTTATCTAACAATTCTTGGAGTTGGGTTTTTAGCTCGGCTAGCTCTTTGGGTGGCATGCGATAAGGTCTTTTGGAAATGGGTGCGGTACCGGTTGGAGTTTGATCACAAACTCGACATCTCTGTCCGGTGGCATACCGGGCAACTCGTCGAGAAACACATCCGGTACTCACACACTACGGAATCTCATCGAGGGGAGGAGATAATGGTCGCATAGGCACAAGAATCGGTACCATCTCGGAAAGGTAGGTACAAGGTAGTGTGCCCGACCGTAGGAGAGTGGATCTCTACGACCCTATCCGATATATCTAGAACCACCTTATGTTGATTCATCCATTCCATACCCAAAATAACATCCATGCTTCCCAATTTGATGGTTATAAGATTAGATCGAATAACCTTACTTCCTAGTCTCAGAGGAACTTCGAAGGTCACCAATCGAGACATAATGTCTCCACCGGCGTGGTAATTTTATAAGCGATTTGGTTTATACTCTTCTTAGACCCAATTTGTCTAGTAAACTCTCATTAATGAAACTATGGGTGGCTCTGAATCAAATAAGACCTTGGCGGGGAGTGTGATCGATAGAGAATGTACCCGTGAGAACCGGAGCTCTCGCGGGAATGTCACTCATGGTAGTGAAGTTCGGCTTGCCTTGGCGCACTTGCACCATGGGTTTCTTGGCGGAGTGGTCGCCTTGTTTCCCGTATTCGGTTCCGCGGGTTTGACTTGATCTGCCCGGGCTTGGGACACTCATTAATGTAGTGTCCTGGGGCCACGGTTGTAGCAACGGCGATCACCAACATCACGAGGGGGTGCATTAGGCTTCGGAGCCTGGCTGGGGCACGGCGGAACCGGAAGTTCCCGACAGTTTGCCCCGGGATGGCTTCATCGTCTAGCGTCCGGTTGAAGATTCTTTGGGATGGGCCCGGAGCTTCCTTCTTCACAAAGCGAAACTTCTTGTGTGTTCCGTCGCACGGGGTGAAACCGGACATCCTCTTGTTGTCCCCGTGGGCTTTCTTCATAGCATCTTCTTGCGAGATGGCTTTATTCACGAGTTCATGAAAGTTGGCGGGCTCGAGCAGATTTAGGCGCTCATACAACTTGCCATCAAGCATCATCACGGAACCTCTCCATCTTCTTGGCATCCGTATCAACATGATGCCCGTCGTACCGGCATAAGCTATTGAATTTACGGGCATAGCGGTACACGGAGTCCGATCCTTGACGAAGGGCTAGCGGCTCCCTCATCTTCCGGTCCATAAGACCCTTGGGGATGTGATGACTCTTGAAAGCTTGCTTGAATTCTTCCCAAGTCACGGCGTGATTTCGCCGCATGGACTTGAAATGGTCCCACCACATCAAAGCTTCACCTCGCGGTTGTAGGGGCTGCGAAGTTCGCTTTGTTCTCCTCCGAGCAAGGCAAAGACAAAGGCGAGAGAATTTCGCCTCTATGGCTTTGACCCAAGCCTCGGCTTCCGGAGGGTCTTCGGCTTTCGCGAACGTTGGCGGCTTCATGGCGATGAACCGGGCATACGTGGTGACCCGGTTAGGTCCCTCGTGGTTGGCCCCATGTGGCGGCCCTCGGTTCATCTGCCGGGCGATCCCGTGTTCCGCAAGCGGCATGCGGCGCGGCACCTCGGTGCCGGGTGGCCATGAAAGCCTCCGTCGGGTTCATGAGCGGGGGTGGCGGCAAGTCTCCACTACCACTCGCTCCAAAACCGTTGGGAGAGGCTGCGCGTGGTTCCCACCATCCGAAAAGTGAGCGTTATTAGTGAGATAACCGAGAGCTTACTCTCAAATGATGACAAGCATGATCATGCATTATCACATCTCATTAATAATAAGTAATGAGTACAGCAACAAGCACAACATTCTATAGCCCCAAGATTTTATAGAATCGTTTCTCTTAGCATGGTTAGGACGGTGATTGCTCGATCCGCGCGGCTTCTAATCACATCCGAACGATCGTCGCTATCCCGAATACCAAAGAAGATGGTATACGAACGAGCACTTATATCTTTGGCTGTTGACGGTGAAAATCCGTCAACCTAGCCATGAGTTTACCTTCGGTGTTGGCATGAATTTTATACCTTATCCATTGGTACTAACCCCCGTGGTATAACAAGTTCACATGTACATGTCGTTTTTGGAGTTTAATGTTTATGCAGGGATTTAGTGTTGAATGCAAGACTTTCGGGATAAGTTCATCAAGCACCTCATGACAAGACTTTGAAGCCCCGAACAAGTCATGCAATGAAGTAAAATTAACTCCAAGAAGCGGGGACTTGATCCGAGAAGACGACATACTCCGGGGACCCGACCGAGAAAAGTGCTCGAATCTTCCAAGACAAGGAGTTGAGTCCAATTCGGAGAGAAACCGACGACATGGACCCGTATGCGAAGGGGGAAACATCCGGGAAGCAAGGGAACCGACCTCGGGCAAAGGAGCCCGTGGGGCCGGGCCTAAATGGGCCCGGGCCGGCCGGCCGGCCCGGACTCCGGTCGGCCCCGGGCCCATTTAGGGCCCAAATCCGACACCCTTTGCCCTAGCCGCCAATCGGGCTATTTATAGTCCCCTGACCGAGAGCCACGGGGAGGAGATTTCGTCTTCGGCCGCCGAGAAGCAGAGAAGAGAGGGACACCATCTAGGAGAGGAGAGGGTCGAGCTAGTTGACTAGGGTTTCCCTAGCCGACGTGGGAACCTTGCAAGGAAGACCACGTCGGAGTTCCCGAGCTAGAAGCAAGATCAAGGAAGGATCCGGTGGTGATCTTGTGTATGTATCATTGTTATAGTTGAATTATCAAGTTGAATCTTTTCTCAGCGATCAAGTGTTTCCTCGAAGATTTCGTTTTTCGATCGGCTTTGCTTATTTCAATTCTATTCTCGAGATAGATTACATAGGGTGTTCTTGTAGCCGCGGTGGCTAGAGGTACACGCCGGATCCTCCGAAAGAATCTCGACTTGTCTTTTGACTCGCCCTAAGCTCCCCGCATGAATAGGGACACGTTGTGACAGAACGGGGGTCTCGAAAGGCGGATGTTTTCGGATTTGGACGGGAAACCACGATTTAAAGAGGCTTTTATTAAGATTCGATTTGCTACTTCTTCTTTTGCTTGGAACTTCAACAAAAGGCTTACCCCGATCCCTCTAGATCGGTTTATCTACCCAATCTTACTTTGTTTTCTCCGGTTTTTAGTAGATTAGATCTGTTTTGTTTCTTTTACTTAGATGCACTTGGTTCTTTATTGAAGATTGCAGTTATTCGGCTTTAATAGATTAAGTCTTGCGTCACACATTTGTTCCACGGATTCGATACCTTGGGTTCACCACTCGAGGGAAGAAGGGTCCCTTGACTACGACGGGAGACTTGTACGCTTGCGAGTCACGAACGAACTTTGATACAATTATTAACCGTCAACAAGCCCCTTTTTCTGGCGCCGTTGCCGGGGAACAAGTGATCAAGATTTGATTTTTTATTGCTTTTTTTTGTAATTTTCAGTACTGATTTTGTTTTATTTTTGCATCTACTAAGCTTCGATCATCCTCAAAATACATCTAATCTAGTTTGTCTAACTCTAGTCTTTATAGATTTGTTTTGTTTTCTAGTTTTTTTTTGCATACTTTGTTTATTGCTAACCCTAACGGAGATGGACGGCTACCTCTCCAACAAACCCAATAATTTTGTGGATGATCCGGAAAAACTTTACGAGGCTAAGGAGACGCGAAGCACATCAAGCTAAAAAGCTGGATTTTATAGATTCGGAGTCGGAAGACGAAGGATCGCAGGAATCTCCGGGAGAATTCACCACCTCAAAGTCCGCGGGAGAATCGACTTCCACCAATGGGTGACCAACCACCGGAAGAACGCAAGATTGGGGAGCTATGCACCCCAGACATCATCGACCTACCAATCTTGAACCTCGACGAGATCGGAAGACCGTTCGAGATCAAGACCTCAACAATCCGCATGGTGCAACACTCACCCTTCACCGGCAAAGAGGATCCGAACCTTCACCTCCAAGCATTCATTCAACTATGTCAGACTTTCAACATGGATGGGGTGACTCAAGATCAAATGAGGGCAAGGCTTTTTCCGTTTTCACTACTCGGGAAGGCTTTGCAATGGTTCCACTCTCAACCGGCGGAGACGGTGCAAAATTGGAACACGTTGATGAAGGCTTTCATGAAGGAATACTACTCACCGGGTAAAACTCAAAGTTTGCGTAATAAGATTGCCACCTTTGTTCAATATTCTACAGAAACTATCTCGGAGGCATTCGAGCGCTTCAACGAGTACACCCGAGCGGTTCCACATCACAAGTTCCCGAAAGAAGACCTCGTGCAAAAGTTCTATCAAGGACTCACCATGGCGTCAAGGACGATCATCGATGCATCAGCGGGAGGATCTATCATCGAGCTTACACCGACGGAAGCTTTCACGCTGTTCAAGAAGGTCGCGGATAATGATATGTGGGCGTCATCCGGGCGCCTACACCCTGCTCAACCCATGGGGAACGTCAAAGGAGTCTTGCAAGTGGAGAAGGAAGACATACTTGAAGGCAAGATCGACTCGCTCATGAGGAGGTTGGAGAAGATGGAGATAGAAAAGAAAGAGGCTCAAGACTTGAAGGCCGCCGAAGCAAGGTCCACATGCGAAGAATGTGGAGAGTATGGCCATGTCCGCAAAGATTGTCCGGAGGAAGCCAAAGTGCTCGACTACATGAGGAAGGGAGAATTGCCGAACTTCCGCTACGGGCAAGGTAGGCCTCAATTTAATGCAAGCTCATCTATTCCTAACGCGGTTCCACTTCGGATACAATTGAAGGAGTTCATGGATGAGCAAGCTAAGATCAACAAGGACACCGTCACCAAGTTCAAGACCATAGACAAGGTGTTGGAGAACATCGATAGCAAAGTGACGGAGGTCGGAAGTTCCAATCATCAAGTGCTCAACATGATGAAGATGCTCGAGACGCAAGTTGGACAACTTGCGGGGGCGCCTCACTAATGATGAAGGGGAAGCTTCGGGACAACCCAAATGTCCCGAATCGGCGAAGGCCATTCAAACGCGTTCGGGGAAGGAGGCGAAGATCCGGAACGTTCCGCGGGAGCAAGGAAGCCTAAACCGTCCACCGAGGTGGAAGGAGCCGCTAAAGAGAAGGTTACGGGGATCGTCACCGAGGAACCCGAATTCGAGATGCCGGAAGATGACACGAGGATACCGCAACTCAAGCCACGCTACTTCCGAGGTAAACTTGACAACCACTTTGAGAAGTTTGTGGAAGTTGTGCGTAGACTTAGCATCAACATGCCATTACTAGATGCCCTACAAGTACCTACATATTCTCGTTACTTTAAAGATATACTTGCAAATAAATATGAGATAGCAACACTCGGGGTAGATCATGTCAAAATGTCCGAGGAGTGTAGTGCAGCTATTGCTTATGGGCTAGAGAAGCAAAAAGACCCCGGGTGCCCTACAATTCCATGTTCAGTTGGTTCTTTCAACTTCGAGAAGGCGTTATGCGACCTTGGAGCTAGTGTGAGTGTCATGCCGAGGGATGTGTTCGAGAAGCTACGCCTACTGATGGAGCCTACAGGAATATGTTTGGAGTTGGGAGACAACTCCATTCGCTATCCCTTGGGCATTGTTGAAGATGTACCCGTGAAGATTGGACACCACTTCATCCCCGTCGACTTCGTTGTGCTCGAGATGGGAGAGAGGGAGAAGCCGCCGCTCATCCTAGGGAGGCCGTTCCTCAAGACCGTGGGAGCAACTATTGATGTTGGCAAGGAGGAGATCATGTTCGATATCAACGGAGAAAGGAGTTCCTTCAAGTTCCGTCCAAGGATTGAGGCATGCAACATGATTGGAGTGAAGGAAGAACCAAAACAAACGGAGGCGCTGAAAAAGAAGAAGGAGCCGAAAAAAATGAACGTAACGAAAATCAAAGAAGGTGTTGCATCCGTCAAGAAAAAGGAAGAGAAGCCGCCCGTGAAGACCAAAAAAATGACTAAGCCAACTAAGCCGGAAGTCAAGCCCGCGCCCAAGATGGTGCGGAAGTGGGTACCCAAGATTGCAACGCCCGCAAAGAGCGTTGATCCGGAGTAATCAAGTGAAGAAGTCTAGCTATAGACTATAAACGAAGCGCTAGGCGGGGAGGCAACCCGTTTCGTCAAGTCAAGTCAAGAATAAGCTACGGGAGGACAACCCGATTCCAGGTTTTTCAAGTATTTTTAATAATTTAGTTTTTGAGTTTTATTACGCAAAGACATTAGACTTAGAAGTGGTTGAACAATATTAGAGACATAATTCTTGATTGAATGATTGCTTTATCATAAACCCTTTGCATGAACCCTCCTATGTGCTTGTTTGATTCTTTTCTTTTCGAGAAACCCCTCAACCAAATAATTTCAGAACCTTAGCTCAACCTTTCACCCTCATTATGGTGCTGAGGTTGGCTTATTTTTTCATGCTAAAACCACACGAGTAGAGCCACGATTTATATTCAAGTGTTATAAAAATTCAGCACGTGGTAGGACTCGCGTGAACCTAGAAATCAAAGCTTTTGGTTGGTTTTAAAAATCTTTATCCTTGGTTTCTCTAGGATTAGAATTTTTCTAAGCCTATCCTAATTTTGTTCAATTCAAAATCTTTCTTATTTAGCCAAAATTAGAACCTAAACCTACGCCCCCATGATCAAGCCGGGAAAACGTTCGCTCTCAACCGATGAAAGCAAACTTTACCGGTAAGACCAAAATCGACGTAGTCGAAAAATATTTTCGACTTACATTTGTTTTTAATGGTTTAAAAACTTCTCTAAAATTATGCTCAAGCTCTTGCATGGCTCTGAAAAATATTTTAAAATTCGAATTAGAGGAGTGCTTAACCTTAAACACACCTAGATGGAGGCAATCAAGTTTGAATTAATCATGCATGCACCATTGGATTCCCTTTTATCAACTTTCACCAATTCCACATGCAAAGGACAAGCATGGTGGGTAGCAAGCATCAACTTTGCAGGATTTTCATGGTGGCATGTGAAGCAAGTGGAGCTAGGGAGCATGGACATGACCCAAAGCATGGAGCATCAAGTGGGAGGACCAATAATTCAAGAAAAGGAGTGGACGAGAGCGTTTGGGCGGTGCAACTCGTGGAGCACGCGGGCGGGGAAAGTTGCGGAGGCGAAATGATCGTCTTTGGAGAAAGACGCGCCGAGGAGGAGGCGGGAGACCCCCGGGCCGGCCGGCCCGAGCCGGCCGGCCCGCCCTATAAAAGGCGTCCCCGGCGCCCGTCTTCTCGCAGCAAGCTTCCCTCTCCTTCCCTTGTTTGTGTGTTCAAGTTTGTGTGCTCAGAACCTCCGTAGACTTAGCCAACCATCCCAAGCTTGAAAGCTCAAGAAAAATCCACATCCTTAAATCCACTCAAAGTCCACATCCGAAGCAAAGAGTTTAAGTGCCTAGTTTACCGGTTGCAACCCGGATTTTTAGTTGAAGAAAGAGTGCAGCAACCATGTGGAAGAAGACCACAAGTCTCTTCTCCAAGAAGAAGAGTTCGTTGTCGTCCAAGCCGTCATCAACCACGTCTTCGAGGAGGCACTCGGTTTCCGAGTCTCCCGGAGCATGGAGACGGACACGGCACCACCAAGGAGGAACGACGCTCTCCTCCTTGGTGGTATGAGAGCTGCGAGAAGCACTTCCATGAGGTTCACCGAACCTCGTGGGCACACGGAGGAGCAGCCCGCGCCACCACGACGATCGACTCGCTCAACCGCACCACCTCCTTACACCCCGACACAATCTTCGTACGGCTTCATCATCTTGTCGGCGGAGGAGGAGGAGATAGGCTCGCAAATCTTGAGAAGAGGCTTGTGCCAAACGTCGAGCTCGACGACCAAGCACTCCACACCTTGGGTTTTCGCACCGACATATACTACATGTTGGGGCACCTCGGGTGGGTTCGGTTCTCCAACGGAATATCGGTGGATACCCACTTGGGTTACGCCTTGGAAATTTTAATGACTATTGCACCCATCGTTGATGATGATGGGGTGCAAAGCTTGTCATTCCGGTTGGAGGGAATCGAGCAAGTGGTTCCCTACGAGCACGTTAGGGAGCTGCTTGGATTCCACAAGGGAGCTCCGGAGAAAGTTGACGTGCCTCCCGGCATGTTGGCGGAATTTTGGGGCATGATCTCCGGAGATGCCCATCAACAACGCAAAAGCATCCGCAACCCCATTATCCGGATATTTCACTCTTGGATGTGCAAGAGGGTATTGGGGAGGATGAGGGAAACAAAGGTGACCGACACGGAGTTGAATTGGCTATACTCGGCTTTAATTGCCGGGCGGCCAATTGACCCCTCTTACCTCATGATCAACCATTGGTGTTGTGAAGCAACATCGGGGTCGGTGATATTGGTTCGGGGTGTTACCTCTCCATGTGTAACACCCGAAAATTCCATCACAATAATATATTGTTAGCAACATGGTTTAGTTTTATTCTCTAAGGATTTAATAAATTTGAATAAATAAATTTGCCTTTAATTAAATTAAACAACAATTAATAATTAGAATCACCCAAGTGTTTGTGCATCATAATTGAAATGCATGAGTTTTTGTTGTGATGTGATTTTAAAAGTCTTAAAAAGAAAATATTTGTGAAAAAGTCCTTAAATTAATTGTAAAAAAAAAATTTGTGGAAATTGGTGTAAAAGTTTGAAAAAAAAAATGAAGGTTTGAATAAAAAAAAAATGGTTGAAAAATTGTAAAAATGATTTGTGAAAAGTCTTAAAATAGTTGAGTAAATTTGTGTTAAAATTTGTGTTTGAAAAGTTGAAAAAGTTTTGAATTTAAAAGGTTTTGAATTTGGTTTGAAAAGGATTTGAAAAGAAAAGGAAAAGAAAAAGAAAAAAAAACAAATCTAACCTAACCCCCGCGGCCCAACTTCCCTTTTCGGCCCAAGCCGGCCCGCCTCCCTCCCTCCCTCTCCTCTCTCTCTCGGCCCGCCGACGTGTGGGGCCCACACGTCGGGGGCTCTTCCTCTACCTCCCGGCCGCGCCTCTTCTTCCCCGCCCGGCCGCGTCGCCCGTCCCCGGCGCCGCCGCTACCCGCACCCGGCGCCGCCTCCCCGGTCTCCCCGCCCGCGCCCGTCCGCCTTCGCCATCAATGCGCCGCCCGCTCACCCACCGCCATCCCCGCCCTTTCCCCTACCCATAACTGCCCGCACCGAGCCGAACCGCCGCCGCCATTAATGGCCGGCCGGCGAGCTCCCAATCCACCGCCTCCGCGCCTTTCTACCTCCCCTCTCCGGGCTATAAAGGGCAGCACCATCCCCCGCACCACCCGCACCACTCCCCCTCCTTTTCCCCGCGCGCGCCACCGCCACCCCGTGAAGGTCGCCGGAGCTCCGCCGCCCCCGGCGTCGATCTCCTCCTCCGGCGCCGCTCCCACCCCCTTCAAGCCCGTGGTAAAGATCCCCGCCTCCTCCTCTTCGTCCCGGTACTTTCCCCGCCGCGAATGGTGCCGGGAGCCCTAGTTGGCCGTCGCCGGCGAGCCGGCCGGCGAGACCGCCGCCCGTACGCGCGCGCGCCGCCCCTTCGCCCGCGTGCCACAGCAGCCGTCCGATCTAATCTACGGTCCAGATTAAAAAGGATCGCATACCCCTTCAGTGGTCCACCGTGGACCGGTGGACCGGGTCCACGGGCGCCGGTCCACAGCCCTGCGTCACCACTTACGTCACGATGACGTCATTGCTTGCGTCAGCCACGCCCTACCGCGAGCCGCCACGTGTCGCCACCATGATCAAGCGGGAAAACGTTCGCTCTCAACCGATGAAAGCAAACTTTACCGGTAAGACCAAAATCGACGTAGTCGAAAAATATTTTCGACTTACATTTGTTTTTAATGGTTTAAAAACTTCTCTAAAATTATGCTCAAGCTCTTGCATGGCTCGAAAAATATTTTAAAATTCGAATTAGAGGAGTGCTTAACCTTAAACACACCTAGATGGAGGCAATCAAGTTTGAATTAATCATGCATGCACCATTGGATTCCCTTTTATCAACTTTCACCAATTCCACATGCAAAGGACAAGCATGGTGGGCAGCAAGCATCAACTTTGCGGGATTTTCATGGTGGCATGTGAAGCAAGTGGAGCTAGGGAGCATGGACATGACCCAAAGCATGGAGCATCAAGTGGGAGGACCAATAATTCAAGAAAAGGAGTGGACGAGAGCGTTTGGGCGGTGCAACTCGTGGAGCACGCGGGCGGGGAAAGTTGCGGAGGCGAAATGATCGTCTTTGGGAGAAAGACGCGCCGAGGAGGAGGCGGGAGACCCCCGGGCCGGCCGGCCCGGGCCGGCCGGCCGCCCTATAAAAGGCGTCCCCCGGCGCCCGTCTTCCGCAGCAAGCTTCCCTCTCCTTCCCTTGTTTGTGTGTTCAAGTTTGTGTGCTCAGAACCTCCGTAGACTTAGCCAACCATCCCAAGCTTGAAAGCTCAAGAAAAATCCACATCCTTAAATCCACTCAAAGTCCACATCCGAAGCAAAGAGTTTAAGTGCCTAGTTTACCGGTTGCAACCCGGATTTTTAGTTGAAGAAAGAGTGCAGCAACCATGTGGAAGAAGACCACAAGTCTCTTCTCCAAGAAGAAGAGTTCGTTGTCGTCCAAGCCGTCATCAACCACGTCTTCGAGGAGGCACTCGGTTTCCGAGTCTCCCGGAGCATGGAGACGGACACGGCACCACCAAGGAGGAACGACGCTCTCCTCCTTGGTGGTATGAGAGGCTGCGAGAAGCACTTCCATGAGGTTCACCGAACATCGTGGGCACACGGAGGAGCAGCCCGCGCCACCACGACGATCGACTCGCTCAATCGCACCACCTCCTTACACCCCGACACAATCTTCGTACGGCTTCATCATCTTGTCGGCGGAGGAGGAGGATAGGCTCGCAAATCTTGAGAAGAGGCTTGTGCCAAACGTCGAGCTCGACGACCAAGCACTCCACACCTTGGGTTTTCGCACCGACATATACTACATGTTGGGGCACCTCGGGTGGGTTCGGTTCTCCAACGGAATATCGGTGGATACCCACTTGGGTTACGCCTTGGAAATTTTAATGACTATTGCACCCATCGTTGATGATGATGGGGTGCAAAGCTTGTCATTCCGGTTGGAGGGAATCGAGCAAGTGGTTCCCTACGAGCACGTTAGGGAGCTGCTTGGATTCCACAAGGGAGCTCGGGAGAAAGTTGACGTGCCTCCCGGCATGTTGGCGGAATTTTGGGGCATGATCTCCGGAGATGCCCATCAACAACGCAAAAGCATCCGCAACCCCATTATCCGGATATTTCACTCTTGGATGTGCAAGAGGGTATTGGGGAGGATGAGGGAAACAAAGGTGACCGACACGGAGTTGAATTGGCTATACTCGGCTTTAATTGCCAGGCAGCCAATTGACCCCTCTTACCTCATGATCAACCATTGGTGTTGTGAAGCAACATCGGGGGGCAGTGATATTGGTTCGGGGTGTTACCTCTCCATGTGTAACACCCGAAAATTCCATCACAATAATATATTGTTAGCAACATGGTTTAGTTTTATTCTCTAAGGATTTAATAAATTTGAATAAATAAATTTGCCTTTAATTAAATTAAACAACAATTAATAATTAGAATCACCCAAGTGTTTGTGCATCATAATTGAAATGCATGAGTTTTTGTTGTGGTGTGATTTTAAAAGTCTTACAAAGAAAATATTTGTGAAAAAGTCCTTAAATTAATTGTAAAAAATTTGTGGAAATTGGTGTAAAAGTTTGAAAAAAAATGAAGGTTTGAATAAAAAAAAAATGGTTGAAAAGTTGTAAAAATGATTTGTGAAAAGTCTTAAAATAGTTGAGTAAATTTGTGTTAAAATTTGTGTTTGAAAAGTTGAAAAAGTTTTGAATTTAAAAGGTTTTGAATTTGGTTTGAAAAGGATTTGAAAAGAAAAGGAAAAGAAAAAGAAAAAAAAACAAATCTAACCTAACCCCGCGGCCCAACTTCCCTTTTCAGCCCAAGCCGGCCCGCCTCCCTCCCTCCCTCTCCTCTCTCTCTCAGCCGCCGACGTGTGGGGCCCACACGTCAGGGCTCTTCCTCTACCTCCAGCCGCGCCTCTTCTTCCCCGCCTGGCCGCGTCGCCCGTCCCCGGCGCCGCCGCTACCCGCACCGGCGCCGCCTCCCCCCGGTCTCCCCGCCCGCGCGCCCGTCCGCCTTCGCCATCAATGCGCCGCCCGCTCACCCACCGCCATCCCCGCCCTTTCCCCTACCCATAACTGCCCGCACCGAGCCGAACCGCCGCCGCCATTAATGGCCGGCCGGCGAGCTCCCAATCCACCGCCTCCGCGCCTTTCTACCTCCCCTCTCCGGGCTATAAAGGGCAGCACCATCCCCCGCACCACCCGCACCACTCCCCCTCCTTTTCCCCCGCGCGCAGCACCGCCACCCCGTGAAGGTCGCCGGAGCTCCGCCGCCTGGCGTCGATCTCCTCCTCCGGCGCCGCTCCCACCCCTTCAAGCCCGTGGTAAAGATCCCCGCCTCCTCCTCTTCGTCCTGGTACTTTCCCCGCCGCGAATGGTGCCCGGGAGCCCTGTTGGCCGTCGCCGGCGAGCCGGCCGGCGAGACCGCCGCCCGCATACGGCGCGCGCCGCCGCCCCTTCGCCCGCGTGCCACGGCGGCCGTCCGATCTAATCTATGGTCCGGATTAAAAAGGATCGCATACCCCTTCGATGGTCCACGCGTGGACCGGTGGGCCGGGTCCACGGCGGCGGGTCCACGGCCTGCGTCACCGCTTACGTCACGATGACGTCATCGCTTGCGTCAGCACAGCCTACCGCGAGCCGCCACGTGTCGCCGCCACAGTCCACCCGCCGGCTGCATTGGCAGTTTTGCAAAAAGAACCCCGAGATTCCAGAAATTACATATATACCCTTCCACCTATATAAAAGCTTTCCAACTAGGTCCTGATTTTTACATCTAGGCCCCTGATCTCCATAGTTTTCATGTTTGATAGCCTATCCTTAACCTTTTACATATTAGACCTCCTAGTTTCACACATATTTATGTTTAGGTCCCTGAAAACTTCCAGAAAACCCCTAAAACTTTCAGATATTCACAATTTAGCCCCTGAATCTTGTTTCAGCCATAACTTTCTCATCCTAGCTCCGTTTTACGCGTTCTTGATGTCCACGCGATCGTCTCTCCGAGCCCGTCATTTCTAAAAGCTTGTTTTAGCCTTTTGGTAATGTTTGATGTATTGTTTTATTTATTGTATGTTTTCTTGCATGATCGTAGCCGACGCGCGCGTTCGAGGAAGTTCAAGTGCGAGCTTTGCGGATAAGGAAAGTAGCTTATCGTTGGAGAAAGGCAAGTGACCCTAACCACCCTTCTACCTATGCTTTAATCAAGAACACTATAAGTTAATCGGAACATGGAGAACCACCCGGGATAACGGTGCAACCACGGTCCATATGGCTGCGGCTTAGCCAATTAATTAGGTGTGCGATTGATCCGATGGCCCTTTTCCGAAAGGAGCGAGGGGGATCCGGGTTGCGGGGGTATAGCCCGGTCCTTTTGGGGTAGCAGCCTTTGCTAAGGTGCGACCACTAGGGAGGGTTATGGTCCGCCCGATCCGTAACTATGCGGGTCGTTAGTCTTTTGCATATCTTTGTAAAGGCTTCGTAGCGTCCCTATGCAATCACACCTCGGAAGTGTGGTATTGTGCTCGATCGGCACATGCGTGGTTGGGTTCAAAGTTCTCCGGAACTTTTACGCGAACCGTGGGAAAAGTGTGCAACCTCCGCGAGTGTAAAGCCGATCGATCGGCCGTGCTCACGGTCAAGAGCGGCTCCGGACCCTCACATGATTAATTGAACTTAAAGATGGATTAATTTTGCTTTCCGGTTATTTACGTGGCCTTGCTGAGTACCAACCATAAGTGTACTCATCCTTGCTTACGCTGTTCGCGAGAAGAATCCCGGAGTGGAGTACTTCACCGACTACGAGGAGTTCGAGGATGCGATCAACCGATCGAAGCTCCGTGGAAGATGAAGATGGAGTCGCGTCTTCATAGTTATCGATGTTCGTGTAAAGACCTTTGTGTCTACCTTCGTGAGTGTAATAAAAGTTAATAAACCTTTTACGTACGTTTTTGAGCGAGTGTCTTGTGATATTACACTCATGAGTCTATCATATGTGTGAAATTTTGATCCTGGCACACATATGAGATGCATTCGGTCTTCTACGGAAAATCGGGTGTGACAGAGTGGTATCAGAGCATTGCTTGATCGTAGGACGCGACCTCGGATAGAAATGGTTGATATTAAGGACTCTTTATCTAGAAAGCCTTTCCAGCATTCAAAATATCTTATTTACGCTTAAAAAAATATATATATTTTATTCTTTATTCTTTAACAAAATCAAATCTTTTGTTTTCTTCTACACTGAATCTGATTCTTGTTCTTCCACCTTGAACTACCACACGTGTTTTATAGGATACATTCTTAGGTTGCCTACCCTTCTACCAATTTCGTTTCGATAGAGCCGTTCTTGTGAGGACGTGCGATGTTAATGCTTGTTGATTGTAAACATGCATGATTTGGATCTTTGACTTGATTGAAATATTTTTGTGGAGTGATGGCCACAAATACATCCCTAAAATAATTAAAGTTAAAATTTGAATCTTAGCCCTTTTCTCTCGATTCACCTTTATCAATTCAACTTCCTATCGGAAACTTCTCTCTCTAACAATCAAATGGTCAACATCGGGTTAGGAGGCGGACGGGATATTCCGATCGTCATCAATTAGCCGAATAAAGTTCCCTCCTCCACCACAAGAATTAGCAATGGATCCCGCGATGCAGCGGTTCTTTACGGAACGGATGCGGTTGATTCGAGAACCTCACCGCCACCGTCCCGAATCTACGGCACGGCAGAACCGGCCACCACCACAAGGACCTCCACCACCTCCACCACCGGTGAACAAGCATAGAGAATTCATGAGCCACAACCCGCCCACTTACTCTCATTCCCGTAGATCCCCTCGATGCCGATGATTGGCTCAAGACCATCAACAAGATGCCGAATATCACCCAATGTAATGATCGTGAGAAGGTTTTGTATGCCTCGGGACGTCCGGAAGGTGCGGCCGCCGATTGGTGGGATGCTTACACCGTCGCACATCTTTCTTGCCGACACCATTACTTGGCGGGAGTTCTAGGAGAGTTTTCGTACACATCACATCCCGAATTTGGTGTGAAGAAGGCGAAGAAGAAGGAATTTCTAGCTCTAAAGCAAGGCAACATGACCGTTAGTGAGTATCCGGATCGGTTTACTCATTTGTCCCGCTATGCACCGGATGAAGTCAACACGGATGCCAAGAGACAAGAACGCTTTCTTGATGGTTTGATAGGTCCACTTAACTATCGGTTGCGAGCCACACATTTCTTAACTTTCGGATGTTGCTCAATAAGGCTATAGGCTTGGAGAATAAACGCAAGGAACTCCGTGAACGAAGCGCAAGTTTCAACCTCGGGGTCAATCTAGCGGTAACACACGCCCTCGTTACAACTCATCGCAAGACTCTCGGTTTCGTTCTAGCACACTAGGCGAGAGGCCATGGACGAGTCGGCGGTATCGTTCGTTTGATGAACCCGAAGAATCCAACCCAATGACACCTCGGGCTCCAAATCCTCATCGAATCGCTCGGGTGCACCGATAAGGAACACTACTCCGGTTCACCCCGAGTGGATGCTTCAAGCTGCGGAGAATTAGGACACTATGCTAGTATTTGCCCTCGGCGTAATATGCGGACACCCCGAGAGAGATAACGAGAGGTCAACGGAACAATATGCATGGTAGGGTGAACCATGTGACGAGTGAAGAAGCTCAAGGAGACAAAGATGTTGTGCTTGGTACGTTTCTTATCAACTCGTACACACGCAACGGTTTTATTTGATTCGGGGCATCGCATTCATTTATTACCGAACGATTCGTGACGAAGCATGATGTACCCAAGAGTTCCATGAAGACACATTTGCTAATCGGTTCCCCAAACGGTGAAATGAAATCCACCTATGTATGCCCACGGGTCAATCTTAAGATCGGAGAGATAGATTTTGAAGCAGACTTAGTGATTCTAACATCCGGTGGAATAGATGTGATCCTTGGTATGGATTGGTTAAGCAAGCATGATGGAATCATTTTGTGTGCCAAGAAGTCGGTGCTCTTAACTACCCCGCAAGGAGATAGGATTGAGTTTGCCGCTACAAGCCCGAAGAAGAAGGAGAAGTGAACAAGCTCTGTGATAGTAAACCGTCATCTTTCAAGACATCTTGTATCTCCTCTTGTTTCCCGATCCCTCCGAATCTCGGGACGAGATTCTTTTTAAGGGGTAGGATTTGTAACACCCGAAAATTCCATCACAATAAAATATTGTTAGCAACATGGTTTAGTTTTATTCTCTAAGGATTTAATAAATTTGAATAAATAAATTTGCCTTTAATTAAATTAAACAACAATTAATAATTAGAATCACCCAAGTGTTTGTGCATCATAATTGAAATGCATGAGTTTTTGTTGTGGTATGATTTTAAAAGTCTTACAAAGAAAATATTTGTGAAAAAGTCCTTAAATTAATTGTAAAAAAATTTGTGGAAATTGGTGTAAAAGTTTGAAAAAAAAAATGAAGGTTTGAATAAAAAAAAATGGTTGAAAAGTTGTAAAAATGATTTGTGAAAAGTCTTAAAATAGTTGAGTAAATTTGTGTTAAAATTTGTGTTTGAAAAGTTGAAAAAGTTTTGAATTTAAAAGGTTTTGAATTTGGTTTGAAAAGGATTTGAAAAGAAAAGGAAAAGAAAAAGAAAAAAAAACAAATCTAACCTAACCCCGCGGCCCAACTTCCCTTTTCAGCCCAAGCCGGCCCGCCTCCCTCCCTCCCTCTCCTCTCTCTCTCAGCCGCCGACGTGTGGGGCCCACACGTCGGGGGCTCTTCCTCTACCTCCCGGCCCGCGCCTCTTCTTCCCCGCCCGGCCGCGTCGCCGGTCCCCGCCGCGCGCCGCTACCCGCACCGGCGCCGCCTCCCCCGGTCTCCCCGCCCCGCGCCCGTCCGCCTTCGCCATCAATGCGCCGCCCGCTCACCCACCGCCATCCCCGCCCTTTCCCCTACCCATAACCGCCCGCACCGAGCCGAACCGCCGCCGCCATTAATGGCCGGCCGGCGGCTCCCAATCCACCGCCTCCGCGCCTTTCTACCTCCCCTCTCGGGCTATAAAGGGCGGCACCATCCCCCCGCACCACCCGCACCACTTCCCCTCCTTTTCCCCGCGCGCGCGGCACCGCCACCCCGTGAAGGTCGCCGGAGCTCCGCCGCCCGGCGTCGATCTCCTCCTCCCGCGCCGCTCCCACCCCCCCTTCAAGCCCGTGGTAAAGATCCCCGCCTCCTCCTCTTCGTCCCGGTACTTTCCCCGCCGCGAATGGTGCCGGGAGCCCTAGTTGGCCGTCGGCCGGCGAGCCGGCCGGCCGAGACCGCCGCACGTGCGGCGCCGCCGCCGCCCCTTCGCCCGCGTGCCACGGCGGCCGTCCGATCTAATCTACGGTCCCGGATTAAAAAGGATCGCATACCCCTTCGGTGGTCCACGGTGGACCGGTGGACCGGTCCACGGCGCGCGGTCCACGGCCTGCGTCACCGCTTACGTCACGATGACGTCATCGCTTGCGTCGGCCACGGCCTACCGCGAGCCGCCACGTGTCGCCACCACGGTCCACCCGCCGGCTGCTTTGGCGAGTTTTGCAAAAAGAACCCCGAGATTCCAGAAATTACATATATACCCTTCCACCTATATAAAAGCTTTCCAACTAGGTCCTGATTTTTACATCTAGGCCCCTGATCTCCATAGTTTTCATGTTTGATAGCCTATCCTTAACCTTTTACATGTTGACCTTCTAGTTTCACCCATATTTATGTTTAGGTCCCTGAAAACTTCCAGAAAACCCCTAAAACTTTCAGATATTCACAATTTAGCCCCTGAACCTTGTTTCAGCCATATCTTTTTCATCCTAGCTCCGTTTTACGCGTTCTTGATGTCCACGCGATCGTCTCTCCGAGCCCGTCATTTCTAAAAGCTTGTTTTAGCCTTTTGGTAATGTTTGATGTATTGTTTTATTTATTGTATGTTTTCTTGCATGATCGTAGCCGACGCGCCGTTCGAGGAAGTTCAAGTGCAGAGCTTTGCAGATAAGGAAAGTAGCTTATCGTTGGAGAAAGGCAAGTGACCCTAACCACCCTTCTACCTATGCTTTAATCAAGAACACTATAAGTTAATCGGAACATGGAGAACCACCCGGGATAACGGTGCAACCACGGTCCATATGGCTCGGCTTAGCCAATTAATTAGGTGTGCGATTGATCCGATGGCCCTTTTCCGAAAGGAGCGAGAGGGGGATCCGGGTTGCGGGGGTATAGCCCGGTCCTTTTGGGGTAGCAGCCTTTGCTAAGGTGCCGACCACTAGGGAGGGTTATGGTCCGCCCGATCCGTAACTATGCGGGTCGTTAGTCTTTTGCATATCTTTGTAAAGGCTTCGTAGCGTCCCTATGCAATCACACCTCGGAAGTGTGGTATTGTGCACCGATCGGCACATGCGTGGTTGGGTTCAAAGTTCTCCGGAACTTTTACGCGAACCGTGGGAAAAGTGTGCAACCTCTCCGCAGTGTAAAGCCGATCGATCGGCCGTGCTCACGGTCAAGAGCGGCCTGGACCCTCACATGATTAATTGAACTTAAAGATGGATTAATTTTGCTTTCCGGTTATTTCGTGGCCTTGCCGAGTACCAACCATAAGTGTACTCATCCTTGCTTACGCTTGTTCGAGAGAAGAATCCGGAGTGGAGTACTTCACCGACTACGAGGAGTTCGAGGATGCGATCAACCGGTCGAAGCTTGTGGAAGATGAAGATGGAGTCGCGTCTTCATAGTTATCGATGTTCGTGTAAAGACCTTTGTGTCTACCTTCGTGAGTGTAATAAAAGTTAATAAACCTTTTACGTACGTTTTTGAGCAGTGTCTTGTGATATTACACTCATGAGTCTATCATATGTGTGAAATTTTGATCCTGGCACACATATGAGATGCATTCGGTCTTCTACGGAAAATCGGGTGTGACACCATGTTGGCCTTTTCCTTGCGGCCGGGGATCACAAGAAACCCCGCTCACCTTTTGCGCGGTACCTCTCTCGGTTTTGAGTACTTGCGGCAAGGCAAGTACATTAGTGGAGATGAGAGAAGAGGTTATCGATTGGCCATTGTGAACCTCCCCTTCCGGATGAGAGGCTTAGGCTTTTCACCGAAGGAAGGGAAGATTGGTTGGAAGAGGGACTACTTGTCCCTTCAAGGAAGAATAAAAGAGGAAGAATCGTAGAGGAGGGAACATCCTCCGCACAAGCAAGTGGAGCACAACCCAGTGTGCAACCATTTGGCGGAGTTCCTCCTCCGCCAAGTTATTACGGAGGGTCTCAACAACAAGCATGGGGGGGTGGTGCACCGGTACCCCCACAAAATTATGTTGTGCCCAACGCTAACTTCGCGGAGTCCTACGCTCATCATCCCCAACCACAACAAAGCATGGCTATTATTGGAGGATATGCTGCAAGAAATGCTCAAAATATCGCAGCCATCCAATCCAACGCAGCTCAACTCGGTGAAGGCAACGCAAATATTGCCTTTGAACTTGGACGCCTTCACCTTGTGGAGCCAAATCAATTTGACGGAGGAAGCGTTCATTCATATTATGAGCAAGGATATTATTATCAAGACTACCAACATCAACCACCGGCGGAGGACTAGAAGATTTAGGAACTTTAGTTTTCTTTTCTTTTCTTTTTCTCTGTAATTTTCAGCTTTTGCTTATGTGTGTTTGCGTAGTATTTTCTGTTTTTTATTTAAATTTCAGCAAGCATGTTTGTTTATTTTCAGTGTGTATTTCAACTTGATATCACCATTAATAAAGTCACCACCTTGATTATATCATTGGAAAAGTTACAAAATTCGTGCCATGATGATGTATGATTAAAATTGCAGCTTTGTTCATCTTTGTAGTTGATTTATGCTTGTTTAAGCTATTGCTCTCTTAAAATACAGATCTGAATTTATTTAAATGCTAGCTTAATTTTCAGCGGAGGTTATGGTTAAAATAAAGACCCATAGTGTTTTATGTGCTCTCAAGTTATGAATAGATTGAAGATGTCTTTTATGCTCAAAAATATTGCTAGCCTTGTCACAAATATCACTTGTGTGTTGCTCAACCTATCCAAAGCCTTATATATATTTGAGTGCATGAACCTTAGTGTACAAGATTTATTTTTGAGTGAGTTATTGCAGGCCATGATTTCTCTGGCCCGAGACTAAGAAGCTGGTCATTCCGTTTTTGCGTATCTATCTTTTTGCTAGCCTTTTATCCGTGCATTGTGTATCCCCGCATCGGTGATCTCACAAACTTCGCCGGATATCCTCCCTTAAACCAAATATCATCTTTTTGTGATTACCTCCTTGACCACAACCTATCATTGAGGATGGATCATCAATTCAAGGAAGATCGCAAGACGGTGCTAACGTTGAAGATTTCAAGTATCTCTCCAAGGAAAAATATCTCCGGTACCTACCTTATTTTTCGCCTCTTTGCTCGAGGACGAGCAACGTCTAAGCATGGGGGAGGAGGTAGGTACGGTGCAGTTTTAGAGTTCAAAATGGAGTATTTTTAAAAAATATATAATGATGAAAAAAAAATCCAGTGATATTCATGACTTTCAAGGTATAAAAAAATCAAAACTTCGTTGTGAAAGTCATGGACTGAATAAATGACGAGGAAAGAAAAAAAGATGAATGAATGAATGAAAGAAAAGAATGAGAAATATAAGAAAGGAAAAAAATATATTTGTGCGTAAAGTGAACTCCCCGGTTCTCTAAGAGTGCATTCAAGGCTTCAAGATAAAAAGATCCATTCTCATTTTCCAACCATGTGCAATCCGATAACGAGGACTTCCTTTGTGCCTCGGGATCACTCTTTGCCATTTGCACATGTCCACTTATCTAAAGTGTGTGTATTTTTCTCTTTCCCCTCCTTGATTTAACATTAATTTCCAATGACCTTTTTGACGAGTCTCGGTAAGACCATGAGAAGCTTGTCTTGTTTTGACAACACCTCATTTATAAATTCTTGTTAGGACTAAACTTTCCCAAAGCTCCATATAAAGCCTACCACATATATATGAGAGGGAAAGGAGTAGAATATATAGGCTTGAGAGACAAGTGAGATGAGAGTTTATGAGCAATACACGAGATGATTTAAATTTGTGAATTTGGTTTAGCTTTTCTTATCTCGTTCTTCATTTCAAAAAAAAATTCGAGATCCATTCAAAACTTTGTGAGCATGTTAATACTTGTGGGATAAGCTTAATAAGAATCTACCCTCCGTGGAGATGAAGGCTAGTACATTATGGAACTTTAATGAATTAATATTTTGAGAGCATTATGTTTTCTCATGTGTAATCAAGTGCGAGTTTAAACATTGTTTAGCAATGATGATATCCATCGAAGGCTTACTCGAGGACGAGCAAGGTTTAAGCATGGGGGAGATGTTGACGGTGAAAATCCGTCAACCTAGCCATGAGTTTACCTTCGGTGTTGGCATGAATTTTATACCTTATCCATTGGTACTAACCCCCGTGGTATAACAAGTTCACATGTACATGTCGTTTTTGGAGTTTAATGTTTATGCGGGGATTTAGTGTTGAATGCAAGACTTTCGGGATAAGTTCATCAAGCACCTCATGACAAGACTTTGAAGCCCCGAACAAGTCATGCAATGAAGTAAAATTAACTCCAAGAAGCGGGGACTTGATCCGAGAAGACGACATACTCCGGGGACCCGACCGGAAAAGTCTTTGAATCTTCCAAGACAAGGAGTTGAGTCCAATTCGGAGAGAAACCGACGACATGGACCCGTATGCGAAGGGGGAAACATCCGGGAAGCAAGGGAACCGACCTCGGGCAAAGGAGCCCGTGGGGCTCGGGCCTAAATGGGCCCGAGCCGGCCGGCCGGTCCGGTCCGGCCGGCCCGGCCCATTTAGGGCCCAAATCCGACGCCCTTTGCCCTAGCCGCCAATCGGGCTATTTATAGTCCCCCGACCGAGAGCCACGGGGAGGAGATTTCGTCTTCGGCCGCCGAGAAGCGAGAGAAGAGAGGGACACCATCTAGGAGAGGAGAGGGTCGAGCTAGTTGACTAGGGTTGCCCTAGCCGACGTGGGAACCTTGCAAGGAAGACCACGTCGGAGTTCCCGAGCTAGAAGCAAGATCAAGGAAGGATCCCGGTGGTGATCTTGTGTATGTATCATTGTTATAGTTGAATTATCAAGTTGAATCTTTTCTCAGCGATCAAGTGTTTCCTCGAAGATTTCGTTTTTCGATCGGCTTTGCTTATTTCAATTCTATTCTCGAGATAGATTACATAGGGTGTTCTTGTAGCCGCGGTGGCTAGAGGTACACGCCGGATCCTCCGAAAGAATCTCGACTTGTCTTTTGACTCGCCCTAAGCTCCCCGCATGAATAGGGATACGTTGTGACGAACGGGGGTCTCGAAAGGCGGATGTTTTCGGATTTGGACGGGAAACCACGATTTAAAGAGGCTTTTATTAAGATTCGATTTGCTACTTCTTCTTTTGCTTGGAACTTCAACAAAAGGCTTACCCCGATCCCTCTAGATCGGTTTATCTACCCAATCTTACTTTGTTTTCTCCGGTTTTTAGTAGATTAGATCTGTTTTGTTTCTTTTACTTAGATGCACTTGGTTCTTTATTGAAGATTGCAGTTATTCGGCTTTAATAGATTAAGTCTTGCGTCACACATTTGTTCCACGGATTCGATACCTTGGGTTCACCACTCGAGGGAAGAAGGGTCCCTTGACTACGACGGGAGACTTGTACGCTTGCGAGTCACGAACGAACTTTGATACAATTATTAACCGTCAACACCGGCAACGAGTGACGTTCGTAAAGATGCTTTGCTTTACCTATGTTCTCGGGAGATAAACAATGCATTCTTTTGATAAGCGTGAACATTCGCAACGAATTATCCAAAGATATGGTATTTAGCACAAGAAAATTCAATTTTGAAGACAACGGAAATCACTTAAAGCATACAAGCTTAAGCATTCTTATTACAACATGACGAACAAGCTATTGCACCATCTTGTAATCGTGCCCTATCAATCCCGAGCTACGGCATACGGGACGTGGGTATTACGCATCACGCGGCCCGAACCTGTCTAAATTAACACACCGTGCACTCACTCTCTTGTTCTCCCACAACATCTTCACCACTCACCCGGGGACTTGGAAGCCACGCTTCCTCTCCCACCTCGCTTGTACTTGCCCCACTACAAGCACCCCCGTGCCGAGCAATACAAGGCCACGAGCACGCCCCCGCTGGACGTACGGCCCCCTCACGGAACCAGGATAAAACCTTGTGTCATTTGTTGCTTGGCATCGACCATTGAGGGATAGACCTAGGCGTTATCTACTGGTTAGTGTCGGGACCATATTCCGCACCGACACAATCTTAGACAAAATCATTAGTCCTTTAATCGCCTTGTCATTCAATTCACCAAAATCCACTTAGGGGCCTAGATGCACTTTCAATCTCCCCCTTTTTGGTGATTGATGACAACTCGATTAAAGCTTACAAATAAAACAATAAAGCACATTTAGATTCTTAGATATAGCTAGAGCTCCCCCTTAATTTGTGCTTTGAGTTGGATTTCAAAAAGTTGGCCTTAAATGCCATTAGCACAAATTTGGAAGAAAAGACGTGTGAGCTCCCCCTATATCTTAGAATCAGTGGAGTGCAACATGTGTGAGTGACAAAATAAAATCCGTGATGCGTATGACAAGATATGCACAAAGCAAAGGGAAATGTACTGGCTAGGCAACACGGCCGGGCCGGTGCGCCCCGGCCGTCGGACCGGTCGAGTCCAACACACACGACTGGGCGGCACCGGTCAGACCGGTGCCCCCGACCGGCTAGGACCGGTCGTGTCCGATCCGCCGCACAAAGCAACAGAAGTGCGTGCTATTTGGCCCAAGGTGATCGGGCCAGGGTTGCAAGATGGTTTAGATCACTTTGCCCCATTTAGCCAACACAAACAAACACCATTCAAATCATGCATCACATTCTAGCAATAGTCGCTTAAATATTACAATAAGGTTTAAAACACAAGTAGCACTCACACAAATGTTAGCACTCACACAAATATTCTCAAGTCCACTAAGATAAAGTTCTAACTTATTACATGGCCTCTCTCAACAAGCCCGGCGAGCACCTGGCCGGACGGCAGTGCGTGGCACCGGTCAGACCGGTGCAACACAGACTTCAACCCAGACATCACAGACTTGTGGCTTTAATCTTGATTCTTCTCCCCCTTTGTCATCAAGCATCCAAGAAGGGCCTGGAGAAGAAGCAGCTGCTGATCACTATCCTTGAGATCCGTCTCCCGGATGAGAGCTCCCTCCTATTTGAGATTTGTCAAGAATCCAATGTAAAGGAGAGTTTAGGTAAATAGACTCTGAGACGGTGATTTGAGATGGATGAGCTATGGGTGCACTGTGTTTACCGTAGTAATAAGGGTTGTAGCCAAAGATCTCGGCGGAGAAGCGAGCGCCCCAATCTTGTACTTGCTCGGGCGGTGGAGGAGGTGGGGGTGCTTGCTCTTCTTCCATGAAATGAGACGATCCTGCCACATCCGGAGGAGGAGGTTCAAATGGTGGAGGTAGAGGAGGAACCGATGAGTACGATCCTTGTCCTTGCTCGGACTCGAAGAACATGGGCCCATATTGGTTAAGCATGTCGGAGTTGGCCCATCCTCTCATCCTTTCCTCAAAGGACGGTATCTCAACCTGTGGAGACTCTGGCGATGGTGGAGAGCGAGGAGGTTGAAAACCCTGTGCATTGTGCATCAATTTCATCGTGTCTCTCATTTGCTTGTTAGCCCTTCTCGACCTTTGTTGCTCAACTTGGATGTCATGCTGGCTCCTGCACATCCCAAATATGAAGTTGAGAAACTTCCGCAAAGGAGAGGTGGACCTGCGTGGCATGTCGGGCTGCCAGCCACCCCACCGGTCAGACCGGTGCTCAGCACCGGCCGACCGGGACGGTCCGAGCCCCCGCCCGAGGCAAATCCGGGCCGAGTCGCTCCCTCCTCAAATATTTCTTCCTCAGTCCAGGTGCATGCTCAACTCTAGGTGATGGAAGCCGAGGATTCTTGCTAGGATTGAGCTTCAGAGGCTTGTGTGTCACATTTTTGGGAAACTCCGTTTTTGCAACCTTTTCAATCATATACATGATGTAAGGACTATAGCTGCAAATCTTCTTGGGGTCCTCGGATAGGTGCTTAATCTCTTGCCAAATGAAATCCCCAACACTAAACTCCGGAGCTCCCGACCTCAAAGCAACCATTAAATGTTTCTGAAACTTTGTGATTTCTGAGGGGTTTCCATCTCTAGGTGTAATAGACACCCTAAGGAGCCTATTTAGGACAGCAAAGTAGGTGTAGAGATTCTTCACCTTCCCAGAGTTGGCATGCTCACCTCGAGGGTACATCACATGCAAGGCATCCTTCTCAAGCTCTCCCTCATCATGGAGCTTCCTCAACTCCCCATCTCCCGCCATGATCCCAAAGCACCTCAAAAATCTATGGAATGTGATGGAGTACTTCTGGCCATTGGTCATCCAAGTCATAGCCCTATCGGTCTCAATGTGACCAAAGTGCACCGTGGCAAAGAACTGGGCTATGATCTCCTTGTTCCAATCTTGTCGGAACCCCATAAGTGTCTTGACCCTTTGCCTCTCACAATTGCTAATGACTTCATCAAAGATTGGGTATCCTTTCCTAGCCATGTGCTCCCAATAATCATATTGTGCCTTGTGAGTGATTTTGGGCTTCTTTATGATCACCGTGGCATAGTAATCCTGCTGAAACTTAGCCCAAAACCTCGGATCCGACGCGGTCTTGCCCTCCTCATATGGGTTCTTATCCCTCAACTTCTTTAGGGCCTTGGCCATGCCTGCACCGTGGTACTTCACTGGCCTATCAGGATAAATGTAAGTGGGTGGCATGATCCTCAATCTACCCTGGTCATCGTCATCCTCATCCATGGCATCCACATCCTCTTCCTCATCCTCCTCATCCTCATCCTCAGCCTCATCGCTGTCTGACCCAGCCTCCTGGTGCCTCCTCAGCTCAAACTGACCCGGAAAGGTCTCATCCTCAACATTATCATCGCTGCTAGTGCTGGTGTCACCTCCTAGGTCAGGATCCTCTGCACTTGCTTGAGCTGAGCGACGTCTCAACCTCTTGCCGCTGACATTGACGGTGCTGCCCCCTTCCCCAAAATTACCGGGGATAGCTCCTCGGCGAGAAAGCACCTCTTCTCTTCTTTTCTTTGCCCCTTCCTTTTCCCGTACCATAGCTGCTGTCCTGAGTCACAAATAGGATGACAAGAATGTATAAGACTCTAGGAAAAAGATTGAATTGATATGGAATTGATTCTTGAAAGTTCAGAACAATTGGGTCTGTTCTGGGCCACACCGGTCAGACCGGTGATGGGCACCGGTATGACCGGTGCCACCCAGAACATAGCCAATTGCTCCCACATTCAATCTGAGCAGCTAGGAATCTAAGATTTGGTCTAGATGAACAAAAGGCAACCTAGAATAGATATGTGTTGAAAAACATGAAGAAAACACAGATTTGGGGTGGACATGCGCCACCGGTCAGACCGGTGATGGCCACCGGTCAGACCGGTGAAGGCCGTCCGACCCCAAATCGTGGGTTCTCACAATGTGTCCAACGAAACCTTATGGATCTATAGGTATGTCTTCTAGGTGATCTCAGAAGATGTTCTACCAAAGGAAATTCAAATCTTTGCACCAAGTGAGGAGATCGAGCAAAAGAAAGGTTTGAATACCTTTGGAGAGAGGAACTCGAGTTGAATCCAAAGAACTCGAAGGGGAAAGTGAAGAGAGGCCTTGGGAGATCCTTTTGCTTCCAATCTTGAGGCCTTTCCTTGGTTGAATCTTCAAATCTCCATGGATTTTGAGGAAGGTGAAAGAGAGAAGAAGGAGGGGAGGTTCTCCACGGTTTGAAGCTGCAGTAGTGGTGAATGATAGAGGAGAGAGAAGGAGGAGGGTAAAAGAGGATTCCTTTTACTGCGGCCCCACGGGTTGACGCCGGGCGTCACCGGTCAGACCGGTGACCGCCGCTGGTCGAGCCAGAGAGCCCTTATCGGTTTTTCCGACCCACCCTCGGTAGAACCGAAGATCTTGATAAAATTCGACAGAGAATCCTTATCGGTAGAACCGACACGCCCTCGGTAGTACCGATCCTTTTCTTCCTTTTTGAGATTTTGCTCCTTAAAACTTCTCCAAAAACGTTATAGTACATTTTGCATCCACTTAGGTCACAGAAAAGGGATTATGTGACTTCAAGGTCACCAGCGGTTTGACCGGTGGTGCGCACCGGTCAGACCGGTGCTCCCTTGAGAAACAGATTTTGAGCCACAGGGATAGAATTTTATTCGAACCTTTTGAGATGTTTTGGATAGGAGATAGAGAGAAGATATTGATCCAAAAACCATCAATTCTTAGAAGAATGGAGGATTAACTAATTTATTCGAGAATTCTTGATCCTTCCGAGAGAGAGAGATATATAAGAATGGATTTTAGGGACTTGAGAAAATCATCTTAATTGTGACTAGCCATCAACCAAACAAGTAGAACTATAGTCACAACTAAGTTGATTGGGTCACTAAGACCAAGAACCAAATATTTTTCAAAGTGAGCACACTTCCTACACATACTAGTTGATTTTTCGAAAAATCTATCCTATGTCACAAAGTTCATGCATCCACTTCAAATGAATGCCCTAACAAGCATATTTGGCTCATATATTCATCCTCGAGACACAAAGACGAGTGGAAGTAAAGATATCAACCAAATATCTAGAGGGGAGGACAAGAGGTTCACTTGAAGCAATTACATGCTAAGGATGGCACACTAGCATGATGTTATGGCCTAGATGCATTACGGTATCTCAATGAGTTTCGTGAAAACATACCTTTGCCTTAAGACCATTTCATTTGTGCATGTATTAAATCTTGATTGGTGTTAGCTCTTACTTGTTCTTTTGGAAGTTACGCTTATCGAGAGCTTCCTTTGAGATGCACAAACGAGTGAGACTACAAGATCACTTAGAAGAAATTGTTAGTCCCACAAGTGACTCAAGTGTTGTAATGAGCTCCCCCTTAAGTAGTGCTAGAGATTTTTGAATTTCTCGAACAAGGCACTTTGTTCAATTAAGAACTCGTTGAGGCTCATTCCAAAACTTGGTCACAACACATGAATGATTTGTTAATTGACATGTGTTTAGCCTCTCATAACCTTCGACGCCAAATCACCCTTCTTCTTGAGGGTTTGGACAACCCCGGGTCATCCGGGCACTCGTGCCGGGTCACCCTACAGCATACAGAGGCGTACCGAGTCACCGGGCACTCGTGCCGGGTCACCCATCCAATTTGCACTTGCTGCGTTGGCACCGATCAGACCGGTGCCTGTCACCGGTCAGACTGGTGACCACAAGTGGACACCTTTTTTGGTGATTTTTCCTTCCCTTTTTCTTGAGTGAGTGAATGCACCACTAATTTAAATCCTGCAACAAGGATAAGGTATTGCTCTACTAGAGAGCCATTAAAAGCATCGAATGGCATGAGAAAGTAAATTTTCATAAAAATAGTCAAAGTCACTACTTCATGCTTTGCTCATGCAAGAGGAGCGTCACATGAGTGTTCACCAAGAACCAAAAGTGACTTAGACTCAATCGAGCGCATTAGTTATCAAGATGACATTGATTTCACAATTTATATGAGTTTGCTCTTCACATGGTCAATTGAATCCATCAAGATTTCCAAGTCTTCCAACCATGTGCTCAATGCATCTCTTTCAACCTGCAAGCTCAGTAAGCATTTCTTGGTACCCAACACTTGTTGGATCCTATTGGGTTAGTCACAAGGTGCTTAGGAACCCAAATAGCTCTCATGCTACAATGAGGTGAACTAATCTCCCTTATAGCACAAGTTCTATTCTTTTCGTTCCTAAGCTTATGGAAATCATAATGGACAAGGTTTGATTTATGAATGTTACCATTTGGACAATCCTTGCCCAAGTGACCCTTTTGACGGCATTCATAGCAAATGCGACTTTTGTTCTTGTTGATCACACCATTTCTTGCAATTTCTTTTCCACCCTTGCTTCTGAGTCTTGTTCTTAGAGAAGGTGGCTTCCTTGCCCTGTTTGCTTGAAGTGGGGCTGCCCTGGCATGCACCGGTCTGACCGGTGGCATGCACCGGTCTGACCGGTCACGGTCAGAGCCACTACCCGTTGTTGCTTTTGGGCACGAGTCGGCAAGGTGTCCCTTCTCTCTGCACTTGTAGCACACCCTCCACTTGTTGGAGCTTATAGGCTTCTTGGAGAGTGACTCTTGTGCCTTGTGCTTGATCGGGCGATATTGGGGTTTGATTTGCCCAATCTCGCTCTTTTCTTGAATCTTGTTCTTGTGGGACGTTGTATGTTGTTGAGGGGTTGAGCTAGTGGCGGTTGATCCCTTCTCAAGCTTCTTCACCATGCTTTCACAGTTATCTTGAGAAGGTTGCACTTTGCTCTTCTCCTTCAACACATACAAGTCCTTTTGGAGCTTTTCAACCTCTTGCTTTAGTTTATCATTTTCTTCAGCAGTGAGGTCATTACAAGATTCTACAAGTACATGCTCAATTCTAGATTGGCTTGCTTGAGACAAGCAATCATTAGCGCAAGATAATTAACTTGAACTTGTGAGCATGCGCATGTGTGAGATAGAGGTTGTATAGATTTTACCGATGAAAGCACAACCTCATGGGCTATCTCTAGTGTTGCATAAGAATCAACAAGCTTCTCATAGGAAAGTTCAAGTTTATTGTGATTAGCTTGTAGGACCATATGCTCGCTAGTGAGCTTCGCTAGTTTGGCTTCTAGATCATCATTGGCATCTTCTTCTATTTTAGCTCTACAAGCAAAGGATTTGATGTCATGATCATATTTTTTAGCCAAAGTTTCATACTTACAAACCAAGGATGCAAGTTCGGATTTGAGAAGTTCAAGTTCTCTTGACGAAGAGCTAAAAGCTTCAATCTTCTGGTCCTTAGCCCCTTTGGCTTGTCTCTTCTTCTTGCTCTTCTTTTCCTTGGCCATCAAGCAAGTTGGTGTGCCCCTGCTGGCACCGGTCTGACCGGTGGGTGTCACCGGTCTGACCGGTCCCTGCAGAGGGACAGCGTTTTCGCTTCTTTGATCTTCTTTTTGATTGGGGGTTGATGCTTGATGATCAGTGGATGTTGTAGAGGAAGGGCACATCTCCAGTGACTCATCTTCATCATCGCTCTCGAGTTCATCCCATTTGGTGTTTACCAACTCAAGTAGTAATTTCCAAATGAGATGAGCATCTTCGAAAATCTTTTTGCTCTTCAAGATAATATACTTTAGTTCTCTACATACACAGCTACACAAAATGTTAGTAATTATGGCATTGAGTTGCTTCTTCTCCAAGTCCATTGGCGAGACACATGTCTCATCCTTTGGAAGGATACTCGCAACCATAATGCTCTCAGCGGTAGGGCCCAAAACCATAAGTGTAATGAGAACATTAGAGCACCAAGAAGAATAGTTTGAGCCATCTAGAGCTAGAGGCTCGAACGGTACCTCACAAGTTGTCGACATCGAAGAACTCCAAGCGGTTAAGCTCGAATCGGAGCACCAAGCTCTGATACCAATTGAAAGGACCTTGATGTCGCCTAGAGGGGGGGTGAATAGGCGAGACAACCAATTTGAACTCTTTCTCCCCAAACACTTGAGCTGACAATGCTCCACCGGTCAGACCGGTGGTGGTGACCGGTCAGACCGGTCAGACACTGGACTTCACAGGTGACACCGGTCAGACCGGTACGCCTCACCGGTCAGACCGGTGTAGCACAGAGAACCTTCAAAAACAACTTTAAGCACCTCTTGGCTTCTAGCACGAATCAAACTCAGGGTGTGGCCTTTGTAGATGATCACAAGCAGAGTAATGAGCCCTGCACACACAAGTAACACACCCAAGTAGATCGAAGCAGAAGCAAATGTAATATGCTAGAAAAAAACTTAGAGAGTCGAACCACACGAAGAAGCAAGGATTTGTTTCCCGAAGTTCACCACCCACTGAGGAATGGCTACATCTCCGTTGAGGAGCTTGTAAGGGACAATTCCCACAACAAGCCGGGTCTCTTTCAACCACTTTCCTCCTTTCCACTAAGGTGATCTTTTCCACGAAGAGGCAAGATCACAGCCCTTACAAACTTCCCGCTGCTCACCACAACCTTGGGAGCTAGCCGGCGACACCTAGCCGTCTAGGAGGCAAACCTCCAAGAGTAACAAATGCTTCAAAGATTGTAGACTCGAAACCAAAGTGCTCAAGCTATGGAAACTGCTCTTGTTAGCTCACAAAGTCACTCCTAGGCTCACTTCCTCAACCCAACACAAAGATGATGGCTTGAATCCACAAATCTCACAAAGAGATGGTTGGGGAGAGCCACTAAGGCTTAGAGCTAGTTGGAAATGGCTTGGGACCTTAGCAAACACACTAGAAACAGCAACCCTCACTTGAAGAAGGCTTGGGGTATTTATACCCCTCAAAGGAGAAAACTAGCCGTTAGTCCCCGGGCAGCACCGGTCAGGCCGGTGCCTCACACCGGTCAGACCGGTGTTCGAAAAACTAGCCGTTGGGCTAGCGGCACCGGTCAGACCGGTGCCTCTGACCGGTCAGACCGGTTAGGCCCGAGTTACCCCCAAAACCTCTTTTAAAGAAACTAGCACTTCACCACCAAGATGAAATGACCCAGGTTAGGTTAGGAGGGTTTGTTAGCACACTCTAAGGCTAATTCTCACTTAGGTCAACTAAAGAGCACTTTGACTTGGTCAACTCGCTAAGTTGCATCCCTCTTGATAGTACGGCATACCTATACTCAAGAAAAGAATAAAAGAGCTTCGATGACCTCTTGAGCTTGAACAACTTCAATTCTTGCCATACTTGATCAATAACCACTTGAGGGCTTTCAACATAGCCTTTGACTTGAGCACGTCCATACTTGAGCTAGTGACTTAGGATCTTTCCATATAGCATAAGAATGCACACTTGGATCCATGGTCACTCCATGTTGCCAATCTTAATGAGTTGATGACTTGCAAAGCTTCCCTCGGTTAAGGTTTGAATATGATACTTGAAGACCACACGGATGCTAGACCTTCACCCTAGCAAAACACGAATGGCGGCTTAGCTACGGCCCCAAAGATTGCTTAGTCCCTCACCCTAGACATCTCGGTTGATCTCTTCATCACTTACCCAATCCACTTTGAGTTCCACTTTGCTTCACACGCAATTAACCTTCATTTGAAAATCCCGCTTCAAAAGCTTGATCTTGATTGACAACGAATGTGCAAGCTTCCATTTTTAGAACCATAGTGTGTATACTCATCATCTTGTCCTTTTTCAATAAACTCATGAAGTCTTGCACCATATACTTGTCTTTGTAAATGTGAGCCATAAAATACATCCATAATTAAAATACTTCAATGGTTGCTCATGAATATATAAAGAAAACCTGCTCACAATCTTAGACAAAATCATTAGTCCTTTAATCACCTTGTCATTCAATTCACCAAAATCCACTTAGGGGCCTAGATGCACTTTCACCGTGTCAAGAGTATCATCAATAATAGAATGATTATAGAGAAGGATACTACAAATTGGGTTTGATTTCTTGGCCGAGTTAGATGCAGAGGTCAAGTATGGCGATCAGCAGGAGCAGCAGGAGTTGCATATATGGAGATTAAGTCTTGTACTAGCCCTGGTCATATATGGATTATGAACCTTCTAATGCCAATCAACATGTATGAATTATGAATATTAATGGCTGTCTACATGTGTGGATTATGCTTTGTATGGTTGTCAACTTCTATATTTTATTGCGGAACTGCTAGCGCCCGGACGTCCGATCCGGGCGCTAGGATCGGACACCTTCTCAGCCACACGATTCGAATTAGGAAACATATCAGCCGTTGGATCATGATGTTGCAAAGCGTGTTGCGAATGTTGCGAACACTTTTTCTCATGTTGCGAACACTTTTTCAATATTGCGAACACCTTTTCCCATGTTGCGAACACCTTTTTTCCATGTTGTGAATACCTTTTCCCATGTTGCGAACACTTTTTCCATGTTGCGCCCCCTCCCTCCTCCCCTGACATAGTGTACATGTTACGAGTGATGTTACGAGTTTGTGACGAACATGTTGCGAGCTTGTGGCGAGCATGTGGCGACCAACATCCAAACATAGTGTTGCGAACACTTTTTCCATGTTGCGAACACTTTTTCCATGTTGCGAACAACTTTTCCCATGTTGCGAACACTTTTTCCATGTTGCGCCCCTCCCTCCTCCCCCGACATAGCGTACGTATTGCGAGCGATGTTACGAGCTTGTGACGAGCATGTTGCGAGCTTGTGGCGAGCATGTTGCGATCACCATCCAAACATCAGATGCAAGGCTGGTGGGCGGTTGGGAGGGCGTTCGATTTTCCCCCGTCGGACGTCTAATCAGGAGCATTACCAATTTTATTATGCTTTGTATGGCTGCACGCAGGGCCTCTTGATCCTTTTTTGTGCCTCAAACGGCTGTAAGGGGCATTTTGGTCCCATCACTGATTTTATCTTTCCTCTGAACCAAGAAATGCATATTATATTATCTAAAGTGTCCATGAGTAAATATGCAAACTTGAAGAGTGTCCACAGCAAAGGTTCAAAAGAGTAGTGTCCAGCAGCAAATTTCAGCATTCAACGATGTCCACCAGCAAAATTACCCTTGAATTTAAAGGCAAAATAAGAGAATAAGAGAGTAAAAGGAAGAAAAGAAGAAGAATATGAAGAATAGATGGAAATGGAGAAACAATAAGAACTTTACCCCCCCTAAAGTTGATCCCGCATCCGTCACTGTGCATGAGTGCTCACCCTTTGGGGTGGTGGGTGGGTGGGGGCATTACCCCTCACCAGCCCCTTTCCCATCTCCACACTAGTAAAATTTGCCAACGCACGGTCACTCGCGAGTCGCGAGGGAGCTCACCCCGTGGCGTCGCTGCGTGCCCAAGGCAGAGGTTGCCAGTCTGCGCGTGCATCTGCATCGCCGCTTGTCGGGGATAGCCAAGAGGGTCCCCTAAAAAGCCAGGGGGAATCCTGCTTAAAACCTGCAAAAAACGCAAAACACACCTCAAGACTAACACAAAACATGCACACGGCACGTCCCACACGGCGGTGGCCCCCGCGGCCCATCAGAGCGGCCCAGCAAGGCGCCCCCTCAAGCGAGGTCCGCCTCGCTCGAGGGCTCACGCCCCCTTCGAACGAGGTCCGCCTCGCTCGAGGGTCCCCGCCTCCCTCGAGCAGGCTTCCGCCTCGCTCGAGGGCTCACGCTCCCTCGAGCAGGCTTCCGCCTCGCTCGAGGGTCCCCGCCTCCCTCGAGCGGGCTCCGCCTCGCTCGAGGTTCCCTCGCGAGCACACCTGCTCCCGCACGCGAGTGCGGGCATTTAATGCTCTGAAACAGCAGAGCCGTGCCATCACGCGCCTGGGAATCAGCGCCATCACGCGCCTGGGAATCACACCCCGGCGCTGTTCCGCCTACCCCCTAGGGGGAGCCCCATCCCCACCACTGTGGGGGACTGTGCGACGAGGCCGGTGTCAGCCCCGTGACACTGTGCCGCCCACTCTTGTACGGCTAACACGCCGCGCCCTCGAAGGGGGGCCAGCCGCACCCTCGAGCCCTTCTCTCGTTGCTCCGCAGGGTCAAACTGTGATGTGAGGCCGGCGGGAGCGCCATCCCCGTCGCTGTCGGTACTGTGCGGCCATCCCCGCCCCTGTTGCGCCACGCCACGCACTGCTACAACCACTCCGACGCTTTTGAGCACGCGGGGACGGGACGCCGCCACGCCTGCTACTGCACCTCGTACGGAACGTCGTCAACGGCTCCCTCGAGCCCGCCTGAAGGCGCCCCGGTCAACCGCTACGCCTCCACCCTCGAAGTCACCCCTGTTCAAGCACAGGGCACGCCGCGACACCGTAATTGGAGTAAGATTCGCCAGGACGGGCGTCAACTCCACGGCACTGTACGCCATAATACCACACGTAGCGAAATAGTGCGGCATGCCTGTAAATCGCCCTCTCCTTGGCCTATAAAAGGGAGGCGATCCCCCTCGCCGCGGGGGACATCCGACATCAGTCACCGGACGACAGATAGCGATCGCTCACACGCTCTCCGTCTTCCCCACGATATTGGCACTCGCCTCAATCACAACCCTTGGGACTTGGAGGCCACGCCTCCTCTCCCGCCTTGCTTGTAGCCACCCCTCTACAGGCACTCCGGTGCGAAGCAATACAGTGCCTCGAGCACACCACTGCTGGACGTACGACCCCGGCCAGAACCAGGATAAACCAAGTGTCTTTAGTTGCTTAGCACCGACCATCGAGAGGCAGATCTCAGCGCTCATTACTAGTTAGTGTCGGGACTACTTTCCGCACCGACAGTTGGCGCGCCAGGTAGGGGCCTCGCGCTGTAGATCGACTCGACACTAGCCCTCTCGATGGTGATTCGCACCGAGTACCGCGGTCGGTGCTACTCCATGGGCAGCTCGGACCCCCTCCCAGCTGGATTCGAAATCCGGTTCGGGGGCCTGAACTTTCAGGCCACAGGGAACGGCTACCTGATGCGCCTCACTAACCGTGAGGAACTCCGCGCGCGGCGGTCGCCGCCACACACGTCGCCATGACGCCGGCGCCCGCCGGCACGGACGCCGCGGGTCCTTCGGCACCACGGCGCCGTCGTCGCTCCGGCCGGCGCTCGCGACGAGGGCGCGGTCGGAGCGCCGGCATGCGGCGCGCGTCGCCTCGCAATGCGACGCGCTCACCGGCGAGACGATAGCCGCCGGCGGGGAGCGCTCGGTCTCGGGATCGCGCGTCCCTATCGGCCTCCGCAGCGCCACGACGGCGTATGTCGCCTCCTCCAACACCAACGCAGCAATGCGCAGGGTTCCCCATGGCCGCCACGTCCTGTTTGCCAGGGACCCTAGCGCCTCCGCCGGCGACGAGTCATCCCAAGGCTCCACCGACGAGCTGCCACCCGCCACTTCGCATGGATATGCGGAGTGGGACTTCTCCGGCGTGCCGGACCGAGTGATGTTCCGGCGGTTCCTCGATGCCACGGACTACTGGTTCGGCTACTCCGACGACTCCAGTGCCGGGAGCTACGACCCCGCGCGGGAGTGCTGCGTCGTGATCACTAACGACCCAGCAAACGCCACCGACGCGGAGGGTGCCAGCGATGGAGAGGTTCCCCCTGCCCTGGGAACTGGACCGCGCATGACTGCGGGGCCAAGCGCCCCTCCCCCCTCACCGCCGAGGGGGGCCGACATCAATGCGCAGCTGGCCCAAGCACGCGAGCTTGAAGCCAAGCTGGCGGAAGAATACTGCACGGTGCGGTTGCTCCGAGCCTCCATCGCGGGAGAGGCCTCCGCGCGCGGCGAACGCGCACATGAGTTGGGCAAGCAAGCCCGCGATCGCATCAACGCAGACTTCAACATCGACGATCCGAACACGTCCCCGCGAGCAAGCCAGAAGCTCATCGCTGCCGCGACATTGCCGCGGGCCATGCCTGCCCCCTCGACGCCCGAGGCGCGGAACCCGCACCGCGAGGCGCGGGGCACTCATCGAGCAAGCGGCCGTCCAAGAGAGAGCCGAAAGCTCGGCGTCCCACATCCGCCAACGGGGGGGAGTGCGCGGGACGATGGGAATGCGCAAGGCCCCGAACCCTGCGGGCACGCGGGCGGCGTAGGCGAGCGTCCCGCCAACCCGGGCGCACGCCGCCAAGGAACGGCTCCTCGACACGCGCGGGCAAGCCCAAGATGGCGACGCCCGCAACGTCATCAACACCCGGCGAGCAGGCAACGCAGAGGCGCGGGCGGCAGCGGGCTACCACCCTCGACGGGGTGGACGCTACGACAGCCGGGAGGACCGCTCACCGACGCCGGAACCCCCGGGAACCCGCGTGTTCAGCCGGGAGATCCGCACGGCGAACTTCCCCCAGCGCTTCCGCCAGCCCACGACGATCGTCAAGTACAACGGGGAGACAGACCCCCGTGTGTGGCTCAACGACTACCGTCTGGCATGTCAGCTGGGCGGGGCCACCAGCGACGAGGTTATCATCCGCAACCTCCCCCTGCACCTCGCCGACTCGGCGCGGACGTGGCTCGAGCACCTGTCGACCAGCCAGATCCACAACTGGGACGACCTGGTCCGCACGTTCGTGGGAAATTTCCAGGGCACGTACGTGCGCCCTGGAAACTCCTGGGACCTGCGCTCTTGCACTCAGAAGCCCGACGAGTCGCTCCGGGACTTCATACGACGCTTCTCCAAGCGCTGTACGGAGCTCCCAAGTGTGGCGCAGTCTGAAATCGTGCACGCCTTCCTCGAAGGCACCACATGCCGGGATCTTGTGCGCGAGCTCGGGCGCAGCCCGCCGGTTGACTCGAACGAGCTGTTCGACATCGCCACCAGCTTTGCCTCAGGCGAAGAGGCGGTGGGGGCGATCTTCGACGGCAAGAAGGGGAAGCACGTGGACGACGCGCCCGCGGAGGGCAGCAAGTCCAAGGAGCTCCGCCAAAAGAACAAGCGGGGCAAGAAAGGAAAGAAGCCGCGCCGTGAGGCGCGCGAGCAGGGGCACGACGACGACAATGACGGCGAAACTCTTGCTGTTGACCCGGCTCGACGGAGCCCTCGACCGACCCCTCGAGGCCCGAGGGTTTTCGACGACATACGGACATACGGATTCTCTCAGCTAAAGTCAACCACTGGAGCTAGACCCCTTCGTTAGGGTCGATCAAACTGACAAAATTTTGGTTGCATTTTTGTAATTGTAATGATGAAGTAGTAGTACTACCGATAGTCTTAAATCTTATAACCCACCCTTTTAGTGGAGCTAGACCCTGACATCATTTCCCCGATCGCTTCGATCAAGCTGAATGTGCTCAGTTCATGAATCCAGCTGTGCACATCGACACTTATAGTTGTAGCCCAAAACTCTGTTGATCAAACCGATATATTGCTTCGTCTCGCCCGGCTTTGGTCACCTAGCTTCTCCTTCAGTTTCGCTTAGGAAGTCGTGCAAATCATAATCAGGTGTGGTGGTAGCAGTAGCAGGATGCATCCAAAACTCGGGGAAACCCGAGAAAGATGCTGCTCCCCCGTACTGTAGGAACCAACGTTAGAGCACGTCCTACCACATCAACTCGGACCAAAGATAAAGAGGTGACCCGACCCATGCGCGTTCAGCTCCATCTCTGACTCTCTGGGCTCTGGCTGCGCCACAAACATGCAGCGTCGTCACAGGCACACAGGCACAGGTCACTGACAAAAGCGAGCAGTGCCGCAGCACGCACAGGCACAGCACAGCCGCTGCCGCCACACCACACAGGCGCTTGACATGACGGACACGGACGTGTAGATTTGCTACGCGCCCGCCCAGAGAGGCGAGAGCATCAGAGACAGAGAGCACCGACCGCTACCTGCCCTGCGTCGGCTGTGGCGGCGTCGCCGTGGCGCAGAAAGCGAAGGCGACGTGACTGGACCTGGGCGGACGAACGAGGCGGCGGCGAGCCGGCGACGACGACGTCGTCCTCCCATCATTTGTGACCTGTCGGTATTGTGCATGCATGGCATGGGCCGGCCTGGCAACTGACACGGTCTCTCTTTAATCAATCTGGTTGACCCTGTGCGTCTATCGGTGGCTTGTGGCTGCCGCCTGCCACCAGTCCGCGCTTGGACCATCCGGACGGGCGGACGGCTCCACACCTCGCTTGATCGTCGTCAGTGGTGGGCATGAGATTTCGAAGGTCCAAGGCAAAACTTGGCTTAAAATGGAGCTCTTGCATCACATGAATCATTACGACAGAAAGTGTCTGCAAATTTGGCGCGACGATCCCTTGGTTCAATTCTATTCATCTTCTGATTGACTTCATGGATGTTGAATTTATCAAAACTAGAATCATGACCAGGGCGAAACAAATTTCTTTTTGAAAATAAGAAACAAATAAGTTCCATAATCATTCTGTTCATTTTATAATTTCCAAGTAACAATTGTACAACATGTATTATAGAAGTATTGTGCATTCACTGTTTTAAACACACATCAGTGTCCAAAAGAAAAAATAGAATATGTCTAGCAATTTGAACATTTGGTAATAGATTTTTCCACTGCCCATTTCATTTAATTTTCTTGTTACCCAACTATCACCACTCAGTCATTAGTAGAGCTCCAACCGGCAGGTTGATTGTAAAGATGATGTTGACTTTGAAAGAAGGTTAAACAAAATATCAAAATCCGTTGTCTTTCCTTCTTCTTCATAGAGACAACAGTTGACATTTTATACTTCCTCCGGTTTGGTAAATGAAGTTGACATTTTATACTTCTTATTTTAATGACTATAATATTTATTAAAAACTAACATATGCATATTTTAATGACAATATAAGACTATCTGCATTTATGTTGCTCTATCTATTAACTCTACAAGGAATATTCTAGCCACGTCACCAAGAATATTTATTCCACAATAGCTTCTCTCGCACTCCTATTACTCTATATCCAACAATCATATTTTTATTCATCCACCTCCGACTAACCTCTTCAATTAAAAATTCATTTGGCACCTCTAGGGACTAAAATGTGAGGAATATAAGTTTTAGAAAATCAAATGTGACAACATAGAACTTGTAGGGACTAAAATATAAATATGAAAAAGAGAAAGGGAAAAATACTAAAGTCCCAACATTATCTCCACCTCGAACCCCTGCTCTCGTTTTGTCTCAAACTCTCTCGCTCTTCCCCGGCGGAGGGGAGCAGAGGCGGAATGGAGGCCGACGCTGCTCCTGCCTGCGCCGCCTGAAGCCTCGCCCTCTCCTTGCTCAGATCCGGCGAGGGCCAGGCAGGGGGCCGCGATGGAGCGCGACGTCAGGCAGGACGAGCTCGCTGGCGCCCAGCCTCTTCGGTGGCTCCGTCTCTAGTCGGCGCCTCCCTCTCGATCTCCTGCCATCTTCTTCGACCAGTCGCGTCTCTCTCCCGACGGATGTATTTCGTCGCATCTCTCTCCTGGCGGCTGTATTGAAACTCGATTTGGTGCCATCTAGCTCCTAATCGCTGCAAAAGAGATCGATTTGCACTGATGGGGGCTAGTTTGGATAGTGCATATGTCAATTTTGCTGCTAATATTCTTGATTTGGTGGGGAGTAAAGAAATCAACCACCTGACTGCAGCTGCGATGTCGCTGGGGACCCGGGCGGCCGTGATGGCCGCGCATCCTACCGTTGCTACAGGCCACAGCTTGGCCGCCGCGGATGAGCACTTGAGTACTCGACTAGCTCCATGCAGGCAAGTCCCCCGCGGCCGCCGTCCTTGCGTCTCCCGCTGGAGGGCGAGCCGCACGGTCGCTTGCGCCCTCCCTGCCGACGAGGTCCCCGCGCAGAGTTCGCGGGACAACGCGCTCCCATCCAACGGGAGAGCAGCGGGCGGGTGCCAGGCAATCTCCGCCCGCAGTGGAGCGGCCTTGACGACGTTGCTTTTCCACACGACCTGCGGCAAGCCCCTCCCAGCGACGGCGAGCATCCGAGGGAAGGAGACGACGGCGAGCGGTGTTCCTCTCCCCTTGCGTCGCTGCTCCAGAGTCGGGTCGGTTCTGCTAGTCATGGCCGCCGCCCGCCGTGTCCGAGCCGGGGCTAGGACGCCACCCTTTGCGTCTCGCTCGCCAGTATCTAGAATGAGGTAGGGCTGGGCCCACCTGTCGGCGCGCGGGATGAGCGCCCGTGGCTCTCTCAAATATATATATCTAGAATGAGGCAGAACGCCCGGGGGCAGAACCACGAGGGAGGTGTTGCCCTTACACGTTTTTTAGGGGTAGAGATATCAAATATATATGTTTGAATGATTTTTAATTTCTTCTAATCTAATTTGCAATGAATTGATTACCATATCGACCATAACAACAACAACAAAAAATCAAAAGCTTTCTCGGTCTCTAGATTTGCTTCCTCACAATCAGTTTCATCAAATTGTTTATCAACTTGTATTTGTACGTGTATATAAGCCAAGGGCCAACACTACTTGTGCTTTCTCTTCAAGCGACCAACACGCTTCGTGCCTGCTGTTTTCTACACTAACATCTTGGTCTACCACAAAAGTAAGTAGATACATGCAGTGCATTACTCAAATTGTCTTCTTGAAATAAAGTAGTCAACCAAAATTCAAAATCTGAGCGGGTACATGTGCCCCCTTACTAAGTTCTAATTTGTGTATACACCTCTGTCATGTGACATGTATTAATCAAATTGTTAGTTTTTGTTTGTTTGATATTTTCTCCTTCGGTTTTACATTCTTCACCTTTTTTGTTAAACTATCAAATTCACTCTGCGAAGGCTGTCAGACACAACAAAAGCGTTCGAAGTAGCAACCGATCTAACTGTACTGTTCGTTTACCAGAAGGCGATGGCTAGTCTTTGGTTTGTTTCGAGAGAAAAGTATTGGCCTGGTTGTTGGTGGCTAATTTGTTACGAGAGAAAGAAATCTTCTGGCTGGTGGCTGATAAGCCAAACGAACAGGGCCAACTGAAATGTCCGTTAAGGAGGAACGTACGGTCAAGCAACATACACAGCCATGATGCCGGACCCAAACACACTACACACAAGCAGTCAAGCATCTGAGACTGGCAACCTGCTCTAATAATGCGGGCATGCCAAACTTTATCATCACAAACGATCTTACGCGCGTTAAAATGCTGTCAGAGTACAACTCGCATGGCTTAACAGCATGTCATCATAAAAGCCTACGCAAGCTTGCCAATAGACAATACCCCTCCATTTCATAATACTTGTCGTTTTGATTTTCTAGATACATTTCTTTGCTATGTATGGAGACATAAATATATATTTAGGTGCATAGCAAAATGATTATATTAGAAAAGTCAAAACGACAAATATTATGAAAACGACAAGTATTATGAAAAGGAATATATTATGAAGTAGAAAATGGAATTTTCGCCAAAAATGATTTGAGCCTTCAATTCTTACATCCTCTCAACTTGAATCGCTAAATAAAAAGGGGAGTCAAAAAGCAAAATTATATCTGATAAAATCTATTATTATAAATACTAGTATATACACTTAACACGCGTGGAGTACGTGGTCCAACAATACGGTACGTGTGGCTAGATCTCGAGCTACGTAGGTTAACTAGCTGCGTGCTTGTGTAGTCTCAGGCGACGAGAGCAGAGATACTACAGTAGATCACGGAGCAGAGCTCGTCGTCCGTACGTGGGTGCAGTGGGAGCACGCCATGTATAGCTGGCGTCACACGTGAGACAAGGACGGAATCCAGCTTCCTCCTCCTTGGTACTTGCAAAAGCCAAAGCATCAGGCGCTAAACAAGTGCTTGTGTTCGCCTGGGACGCAGCTAAAGAGAACCTCAGCTTGACACACAGCCTTATTAGCCCTGATGCATGCTTGCCTGCCTCTGCCTGCAAAAACATCATCCCCCAACTGGGCTCACTCATCACGTCACACTCTTCAAACAGTTTTTTTTAGCACTGCTCCGAATTTGAACGGCACGCATAAAAACATGCGCCTTTTGAGAGGTGCTGACGCTCTAGCATTGCAGCACACATCTAGTCTGATCTCTGCATGCAGCAGCAGTTAACAGCGCGAGAGACATGCACATGCTCATGCACACACATGGCTGCTGGTTAAACCTTTGAGGCCGGCAGGGGTGACGGCAATTATAACCCTAACCACGCGCATTTTTGTACGCATGTGTCTACATCACTTTGTTCAAGTACTAGTACTTGTGAGTTCTGATGACCAGCTATATATATATCTCTAGTCTCTACTAGTACTACTAACCAATCGCTTTTGATAAAGCTAATGCGGTTTCCACAGCACGCACAATCGATCAGTAGCGAGTAGGCTACGCTTTTGTCATTTACGCTAACGAGTAACGACGACCATAATTACGCAGTTTTGTCATGTTTACACAGACCACAATCATGGCGTCTACAAGAACACGAGCACCGGCTAAGCTAGGAATCAAAAGCGCTTTAACCTCTCGCCTCGCCGCAGCAGGACGTGTAGCCGGCCAGATAGCTAGCTCACGACGCCGCCCCTGCTGCTTGTCGCCGGCAGGCCGAGCAGCGCCGTACGAGCCCTGGCGCCGGGGGAATTAAAGCTCGCGACATCGTCGAGTGAGGCAAAGTACGTGGCGCTAGCTCCAGCGACAGTAGTGGATTGGACGGATCAAAGGAAGTATGCTCGGCTGCTCGCTGGCCCTGCTGCGGCCATTGTCGTCGTCGACGACGACCTTATATTAGCTGGCGGTCGGCGGCCGGAGCAAAGCAAAGCTCCCTCCCGGCCCCCCCTTGCCGATCGAGTGTGAAAGGACGGAAGGAGAAGGAGCAGAGGGAGGGGGGCAGCGGCGGTGGGTGTCCGGCGGCGACTTTTGCTGATACACACACGAGACGAGAGCTCGGGCGCTTTTGCCTTTCGCCTCCCCCGAGGACGGTGGGCCGCGCCGGCCGCCTGTTCCGGTCAGCCTTGCACGCGCAGATTAGATTGCACAGGTGGATAGATGCATGGATGGATGGATACCTGTGGCCTCTGGGCTCTGGCTGCAGAGGACGGTGTCCTTTCTTTTGCAACTTGCTTTTGTATTACCGGTGTATTACCATCAGATACCAGCATCCTAGTAGATGGTACTCCTAACATTGCCATGGTTGCTTTGCTTGCTTTGGTCGTGTGAGTTTTGACCTACCAAAAGGCCGAACTGGACCCACCCCAGAGCGATTCTGCACTTCTGACGGCTTAAACTCCATACTACTGCATTAGCTTAGCTTGGATATGCTTCTTTTAGATTTAAACCCCGTTTGCTTCATGGAGTAATAAGTATAAGTATCGTCCCATTAGATGCTAGAAGGCTAATTAAAAATATTAAATGTAGATAAGTTTTTTCGCTAGATGAATCTATGAAATCTAATTAGGCTATGTTTAGACAATGTGATGTTAAGTAAACATGCACTAAACATTTACTAATTAGACTCATTAGATTCGTCTTGGAAAAAATTAGTAATTATGCGATTAATTTTATAATTAAATTATGTTTAGTCCTTCTAAATAGTTTCATCCCATTCGACGTGATGATATATGTTATAAATCCCTGAAAATCAAACACCCATTTAGTTTCAGTTTAAATTGAACCATAACAGAAATAATGGGTCTGCTCAACTTGAACAGTCTATCTAGTCAACTGCGTCAGCCGCGCTTGATGGATTTCAAGTTTGCAACACGATGCAAATGCATATTTGTCTGCATCTCTGACTCTGATTTTGTCGTGCTGCAGAGCAGTGTGGGCTGCATTAGCCATGATTGACGCACCATCACATGGAGAGAAGAGAACAATAACATAAGAAATAATATGAACAAGACAGTAAAGGGAAGAAGGTACGAGTGAGAAATAAAAGGGGCGTTGTTCTGACTTCTGAATGATACCGGGGCTTTGCAGTAATCTGAACAATTCTTAAACATGAACTGTGAGACGAATCTCATTGCAACTTTATGACTTCTACATGAAAATCATTCGTGTTACGCAGCTAGGAGAAATTCCGAAACAACAACAGCACATGAGCAGTAAGGGAAGGAACATAGGCCATCTAAACACTTGCTGGTGATTTATGTCTCAGGGATACAGGAAGCATCGTTCTGAATCGGAAATGGTCTGAAATAAGTTACACTACATAAAAGCCTACAAAATTATCAAGTTCCACTTCTAATATCTCCAGGTAGCTTGACTGAGCGGAGTTGGTGTTCCAAATCCTGCTGCAATCTTATTGATACTGTCCTTCCAAGACGGTACAGAAGCTGCATCGGTGCTCACTTGTACAGCTGCTTTAATCTCCTTGCGGCTTCAATGATGTTATCTCTGTGGCCGAATGCGCTGACCCTCACAAAGCCTTCACCACCAGGCCCAAATCCACTGCCAGGGGTAGTCACAACGTTCGCCTTTTCCAGGATCTCAGCGAACACATCCCACGAATTGCGACCAGGGAAATGCACCCACACATAAGGAGCGTTCTTCGCACCATACACATTGAATCCAAGCGATGTAAATGTGTCGACAATTATTTCAGTGTTCTCCTTGTAGAAGCCAACAACATCATGCATAGCCTGCAACAAACAGATATTGAGCAGAAACAAAGAAAAAAGGGTCATATGAAGATTTCAACAAACTGAAATTCTACCTTCAGACCCTCTGGAGAGAGGCAAGCTAAGCCACCAGCTTGAGCAATGTTTGATGCGCCATTGAAGCAAGTACACACTATGCGATTGAAGTCTTTAGCAACTGGATGTCCATCTGAGAAAAGAAGCTCCTTAGGGACAACAGTCCAACCTAGACGGACACCAGTGAACCCAGCATATTTTGAGAACGATGCTGTCTCGATGGCAACCTGCACATAAACAAGCCATGATGACAAAAGTGAAGTTCAATTTACAGAGAAAATAATGTGTTTACTACCATAACCATGGGACTAAATATGTAGGAGAAAAATTCACTTAAGTCTCAAAGAAATCCAATATGCATTTTAAATAATTAGACTACTGGAACACAGAACCCACCTCTTTTGCTCCAGGAATTTCAAAGATAGACTTCGGGCTATCATCTGATATGTACATAGCATAGGCGGAATCATAGACAATGATGGACCCATTGTCCTTAGCAAATTTCACTAGTTGTGTTAGTTGGTCCCGAGATGCGGCAGCACCAGTCGGATTGTTGGGTGAACAAAAGAAAATTACATCTGTTCGTGGAACAGTTGTCAGATCAGGGAAAAATCCATTTTCTGGATTGCATCTCATGTACTCGATGTTCCCATACTTCTGAACATCTTGCTGATATAAGCCAGTTTGGCCCATAATAACACTTGAATCAACATATGCCTGTCAAAATGAAAGACATGCTCAATCTCACCAAACAATGTGTATAAGAAGTAGAAGCTGATATGAACAAATTTAACACTCTGAAAACAACAATAAAAAAGATATTTGTCAACAAACATTTTTGATATGAACTGTAAGCTTAAAGTCAACTCAATAATTCTCTTACAGGGTATGATGGGTCTTGGACCGCAATCGTCACATTAGACCCAAAAAGGATCTGAAATATTAGAATCAGGAAATTTGTTAACAAACAATTTTAACATGAACTGTAAGCTTAAAGATGTGGATTCTTTTGGTACCTGCAGGCGGGAAATGTCACATTTGGCACCATCAGAGACAAATATGTCTGAATCTTCAATACCAAGGTCTGCATAATAGGTGGCTGCGATTGCTGCCCTTAGTTTCTGCAATGACAACCAACACAACATTTCATGACACTGAAGATAATGAGCGCAAAGAATGAACTGCATATTTTATTGAAAATTATAAGTAATTTTATGTAGTAAACTATGCAAGCACTTGGAAGGATAAGGAAAAGCATCGACTCATTAATCACTTTGTATAAAATAGGTCTTCAACTAAGAAGACATCTACATGATTATGATTTATGAAATGGAAACTCTTGAAAAACAGAGCATAACAAGGGAAATATGGTTATCCTTTACTAACAAGACATCAATCCTCCCCAAGTCATCATTAAAACTTAAAAGACAACCAATGTTATAGCCACATTCCTCCACAAAATAGATATGTACAATTTCATAGCCGTTAAATAGCTATTGGAATTCATCTAAACAAAAGGAACAGCTACCTGTAGACTCTATTAATGCATTGAAGGTTGCTAATAAAGCCACAACATACAGTACCTTTTCACCTTGCTCAGCCCCATAACCACTGTAGCCATCAATTGTTGATAAGGCATGTGATCTCTGTGTTTATAAATGGACTAATCAATAAATAACATAATTGTAAAAGAGATATTAAGCAAAAGTAACATGTAGATAAGTTTTCTTAGAAACTACTACAAATATGCACAAGTGGAACCAAAATAAATAAACAAGTAAATAAATGAAACATAAAAGTGAAAGCACCGCTATGGAACACTGTCTTTTTTTAGTGAATTAAAGATGTACAATTGGAAGTCCCATTAGTTATTTTTCACAGCAAGAAGGCACCTCTGCCATGGCATTCGTTATGACATCTGGAATGGGCTCCGTGGTGTCCCCTATCCCAAGGCTTATAATCTTAGCATCAGGGTATTTAAGCAAATGGGCTGCTCTCCTCCTGGCAATCTGGTTGACAGTCAACAAATCGACATTATCAGAAGCCGATTCTACAACAGAACAGCGTCAACAAGAAAAGGAAAAATATAACAAGGCATAACCTCAGGAAACAAATATCCTGCTTGGAGCTTGGCCATGTTAGCATTGCGCGGGACACTAGTCTTGTAAGCTTCAGGATATGAGTAAGAAAATATTAGCATTTAGCAAGCAACACAACACCCTTATTTCTGTTCCTATAACATCTGCAGGCAACTCTTGAATGCAACAGCAGCCAAACAACAAGAAGCTGCTACTGAGTGGAGCAACCTAGAATAATATCCAAATTGGAACCAGCACCTGTAGCATTCGACTGGATGCCCCAAACGAAAACTATTAGACTAGACCTGAGACATGAATTTTCTGCGAGCAGTATTTCGGGGAAAATAAAATTCTGTGAGCAGGATGGAACCATCAGCGAAGAAGTAAACGAGGGGTTTGGTAGTTACAAGTATCGACGGCCGGTGGGCTACTAACGCAGCGGATAGTGACAGTCATTCTCCCCGCGGGTCGGCGGTGTCTGGTCTCCCATGACCTGGAACTGGACGCGAGCCACGGTTAGACGTCGTCTCCACTGGGTTAGCAAGGACACGCAACGTACTGAAAAGGAACGGGGAGGGATGAGTCGGGTACTTGAGACGGGACGAAGATGGAGAGAGGAAGGAGGAGGAGGGCGCGGTGACGGCGGGGGCACCGGTGGGTGCTGCCATGGCGACAGACGGCGGCGGCGGCGGCGGCGGAGGGTGGTAGGGTCTAGGCCTCTAGGGGATTGACTGATGAGCGAGTGAAAGGAACCGTGCCACTGCCACCTGGAAAGGCTACAGTCTCGACGTAAATGGGCCAGCCCATTTTGGATTCGGCCCAACTAGTACGTTCAGCAGATCTGAGGGACCAATCAGGCCCAGCTAGATCATTCACATACACACAACCAGTTTGACCTGTTCGTCTTCTCCAAAATTTCGGGCTCGCTTGCGGCGGCGGCAAGGCGAGCGCGGAGAGGCGAGGTTGACCTCAACTACGCTTCCGATCATCCCTTTCTGCTTCGTCCAGTCCAGGTGAGCGTACTCGTTATGGCTCTGTAGACGAACTAGCTAGCCGTAAGCGTAACTCTAATCTGCTGATCCGATCTCCTGGCACCGTCGATCGATGCTTGCATTAGTTGCAGCAAAGTTTTTTGATCGAAAAAAAAAACCAGTGCGTTTATTACCTATTTCTTTTCGTTTTCTATCTATAAGACAATCATACAATTGACACTAACCTTTCTAGGACGATCGATTTGTGACTGATGAACCTGTCATATCAATCTTTGCAGATTTATCTCTGCCGTACCCGGTCTAGATCGCATTTCGGGCAGCGAAGGAAAGAAGAAATTCGGGGAAGGGCAACTCGAAGCTGGGACTGGTGGATAATCGGATCAACGAACGATGGGCCTCTCGCGACGGTTTCTGAATCTGATCGTGAACGACTCCATCCCTGGCGTGAGATCGCTGCGGTGTATCGACCTGGCGCGCAACGAGTTCTTCTACCCAGACACGCCGCCGTCGTCGGCGGCCTCAACGATGGAGCAGATCCGGCTTCCCAGCCCGACATGGAGATTCAAAACCAGTGGCATCGTCAGCTGCTCGACGCTTTCAGATCGCAAGGTGTTCTGCGCGGGCCGATGCGGGGACGCCTTCATCTACGACGCGGACACGCGCCGCGTGGTCACCATGCCCACCATCAACAGGCCCAAGTGGGAGCCAATCTCCATCTTCGTCCCCAGCGCCAGCGCCGGCGCCGGCGCCGGCGACGGTGAGTCCGACCCCGACGGCACTCTCTTCGTTATGGAGAGGAGGCCCAAACAGGAAGGACTAAGAAGCGGCCGTCGAAGCGATCAGTTCGAGGCTTTTGTGTACCGCAGGAGCAGCAAGACCTCACCCTCCAAATCATGGCACCACCAATCCCTCCCACTGCCACCGTTCCTCTTCCTCCGTGCCCCCCGTGGCCATGCTGGCAGCCAGAACAGGCGCTACCAGTACGAGATCAGATCCTACGGCGTGCTTGGCGGTGGCTCCCATATCTCCATATCGGCTGAAGTCCTCCAGGCCCACGAGCCAAAAAGACCTTTTTCCGACTTCGTGGCCGCCGTCACTTACTGCTTGGACACAGTGAAGCACACGTGGAGCAAAGTCGGGGAGTGGGAGCTGCCGTTCCAAGGCAAGGTTGAGTATGTACCTGAGCTCAAGCTATGGTTTGGCATCCCTGACGAGTACGCGGTGCGCATCGCCATGGATTCCAAGCCAGTGCATTCTTGGAATCCAGAGCTTGACAATGACACGCTCAGTAGGGATTTGGAGTTTGATGGAACGCCCAATGAGTATTCGGAGCTTGACGCTGACAGGCTCAATGAGGATTTGGAGCTTGATGAAACGCCCAATAAGGAATTGCAGAAGCTGCAGAAATCTGAGGTCGTCGACCTTGGCTCCGGGAGGTTCTGCATTCCAAGTTCCTCCCACAGTACTATGCGGGATATCAGGACCTGGTTGGGTGCTGCAGACCTCTCCACCATGGACTCCAAGCCGTCTCTAGTGCGCGCTTGGGATTTGGACCTTAACGACACGAGCAAGGACGATTCGGAGTCTGATGAAACGCCCAATAAGGAATGGCAGGAACTGCAGAAGTCTCAGCTCGTCCACTTGGGCTCCGGGAGGTTCTGCATTGCAAGTTCCTTCCACACTATGGGGATCATCAGGACCAGCTTGGGCAATGAACTGACTTTCAAGCGTTCTGCTGTGTTCACCGGTGTGGAGGTAAGACCGACTCCAGCAACTTCCCCCATCCCTCCCCACTAGCGCAAAATGGGGAAGGGGAACCCACCGTGCCGCCTCCGGCAGCGCAAAATGCGCGCAGCACCCCCGCTGCCGCATTCCCGGGAGATTTCCATGTTTCTCTCTCCTTCTCTCAAACCAACGGTTCCATCTTCCCCGTCGCTTGCACTCGCGGTCGCCCGCCTCCGCCTCAACCCGCGACCGCCCGCCTCCGGCTCGACCCGGCGGTTGTCCGCCCTGCGCCTCCACCCCCCACCGGCGGCCGTCCACCACCGCCCCCACCAGCGGGTAGCGGCCGCCCGCTTCCGCCTCCTCCTCACCGGCGCGGCCTCCCTACCTCGTCCCCACCCCGTGGATCGACGGCTTGCGGTGTCCGCACGGAGCCGCGGCTCCCGTCGGCGCGGCGCAGCCGCATCCCCCGTCGACGCCGCGGATCCACGGCACGGGAGGTCGATTCGGTTGGCGGGCGCACGCGGCGGCGCGGCGGACCTCCTCCCCGTCGGTCGTGGCCGCCGCTTCCGCCTCCGCCTCCGCCTCTACCCGCGGTGGACCTCCTCCCCGCCGGTCGTCCACCTTCCCTTCCTCGAGGATTCCGTACGCCGTGACTCTCTCCGCACGCGGGAGGCAACGACTCGGGGGTGCGGGCTATCGCGGCACAAGCGGCCGGAGGCGCCCCTCCCCTCATCCGCCTAGATCCTCTCTCTCCTTGCCTCAAGAGGAGATGCGAAGGGGAAACCGCCGGAGACAGTCTAATGCCGCCATCGCAGGCCTTGGCGAAATCCAAATGGCCCAGCACGTGTCGAAACGCATGTCGGATGCCAGCTCAATCGATGTTGTGTTCTGATACTTTATAGAGGGGAGCCTTGCTATCCTAGCGCTTTCAGAGGTGATGCAGGGGGAGATTCTACATTCTAGCCTCTTTGCCTTAGTTTTTTTCCCAGTTGACTCACATGAAATCTTCCTCGTATTTTTATCATATATATACTACTATGGTGATATTGTGTCTCGTGCAGTAGTACGTCAATAATATTTTAAATTTATGTATTGTGAAATTAAATACTTAATGAAGATTGTTTACCTAAGAGCCAAAAGGTGAGGGATCATAATAAACCATTAAAACATCAAGTGACAATGTTGTCAAATTAACGTTTGCATCACAGGAATTTTCTGTGCACTGCCTCTCATGTCACCCATGAAAAGTTCTCCAGTATGTTGTTACTTCGTCATTAATATCATAAAATCATCTAAATATATATTAATGTATCATCATGAAATAAACCCCCACCCCCTTATCAAGTGTGTTATTTGATAAAAGATAAGGTGTTTGTGAATTTTGAAACTGTTGTGTCAGCATATATGCATGCACTGGTTACTATGGTGAAATTTATTTTGCTATCTATCGCCCAACGCATCATCTTCATTGATTCATCTTTAGCAGGTTAATCATCTTCGTAAATATACCACTTTTCTCTTGAAAAAAACAGGCAGCAAGGGTGCATTTTCGTACACATCCATATTCTCGCAGAAACGTTTCATATCCAGATTTTCTCTAGAAACGTGTCTTTGGTGAACCGGAATCACTTTGGGAAACCGTTTGGATGGCTAGGTATATTCTGATTCTTGAAAGGGATGTGTTTTTCATGAAAAAAAAAAAACAAATAGATAGGATTTGCAAAAAAATGAAACTTTTTGTGGGTGAATAGCGATTGAAATGAGACCCATTTCTTGTTGCACTTAAAAGGGTCCAATATAAATGTTTCTAGATTGATGGGAGGTAGGACGACAAGAACCGAATCAGGAAAAAGTGCTATGAGCCCGTTTATGTCGCCTAGGCAAAAAAGGAGAATCATTCCAAGTGTTCCATGGGTGAAAACGTTTCTTCTTCTTTTTTTTTGGCACCGTTTGGATCGGATTCTGATGATTCTTGGTAGAAACGGGAACATTTCTACCTGACAAACAGACCAAATCTATGCGGTTGGGTACCATTGTCAGAAACTGTGAGGGTTGGTACCAAAATATCGAAACTGCACTTATCTGTATAATCTATATAGGTGCACTCTACTGAACATCACTATTTTATTTCTCTCAACATGCAAGTTATACATGTCTCATACCGATTATTTTTAACGACTTTGTGAGTACGATGCTACGAAATTTAGTAGAATATACAGAGAATCAATAATTTTAGAGGAGTCCTCTCTCAATAAATAAATATATTATCACCAAAAATTTGCTTCAGGAATACCCGCAACAAAAATATCACGTACATAAGCTGTTAATCCATCGTTCTTGCGGGTATTCCTCTGGAGTAGTTAGTAAATCTATTGTCACGTACATAAGCTGTTAATCTATCTAATCCTCTCAAGAAAAAAGAAGCCATCTATTGTCTGTGGGCTGCTGCCCGTTGGTCGGTCATGTTGCTTTGGTGTTTGGGCTGTGTCAGAAGATGTGCCAACGAATAAAGCCCAATTAGCCAATTCATGATAACCAGCCAACCCCTTCCGCCGTATCCCCTAGGGGAGGGAGCCGCAGTCTTCTGTTCGTCTTCTTCAACGTCAGTTGCGGCGGCGCTCGCGAGAAGGGAAGCCGCCGAGGTGAGCACAAAGAAAAGGCTGCGCGGATCCCAGGTTGGCCTCCACGAAGTTGCTCACTTTCTATTTCTTTCGTTGCATTGGCAAGACAATACCTGATTACGACCATTATACGGTGTTCACCGGTGTGGAGGTGATGCCGCAAGTGCAAGGTGGTGGTTGCAGCGGCAGTGGCGGTCCGGATGGTGGGAGAGTTGAGCTCCGGGTGATCAAGTACCAATCGAGAGGCATGTTAAATGACACTTATTTCATCTAGGCTGCGTTCTGAATTATTTGTGGGTCTTTTGCTTTCTGCTAGAAATCCTGTTTCACATGTCATCTGAACAATTTTAGGACTTGGTTATAGAATAAGAGACAAATTAATATGGCATTTTCGGCAGTTTGAAGACTCATTTGGTATCGAATTCTCCCTGTATCTCGATTTCATCTGCATTCTGGCATTGTTTAATGCAGTGGTATGAAAAAGCCTTCTGAACTTTGTCTACACTGGTAGTCTGGTACTTAAAAAAACATCGTCTCTACACTGAATCCCAGTACAAGCCATGCTTTGTTAGAGCAGGGGCAGCGTGTAGCTATTCCAGCAACTAGCATGGTGGACATGTCGTCACAGTAGCATTTCTATCATTTCCCGCTCCCTCCATAGTGCTTAAACGAATAAAAAAAAAGTATCAATCCAATGTTCTTTCTCTCTCTTCTATCCACTCATCCAGACACACACACCACCACGTGTTCTCAACAGTGTATTATATTACTTCAAGGCCTGTAGAGTGTCAAAAACTTTTAAATATTCGTTAGTTTGCGTGCATTAGAAGTTCAACGAAAAAAGGAAAAGGAGAACAAATTGGTTGGTTGAGCTTCTAATACCCCGCAAAAAATACTAAATGCACAAATATTTGAAATTTTTTGACACCATTAGATTCTATACACCTTGCAATATTTTTAGAAAATTTTCTTTTATTTTTTCAATTTTTAATTCAAATTTGAAAATACTTCAAAATCTACACAAATTCAGTTTTTTTTGTTAAACGATTGGAAACCGGTTGAACCGGTCCGGTATACCGGTTAAACCGGCCGGGTATACCGGTTCCGACCGCTTGCACTAGGGAATTTCCGTTTGAAATTCGAATTTGTCCGGTTTCCAGCCGAACCGGTCCGGTAAACCGGTACCGGACCCCGCCGGTTCGGTCCAGCCGGTCGGGATTAAAAACCCTGGCTCGGAGCGCCTGCTGCAAAACGGAGGCTTAGACCGTCTCGCCGATCTCCATCTGCAAAAAGTGCCTTCTGCAGAAAGGAGAGAGAAGAGAGGGGGAGAGGGGGCCGCGGGCGTTCCAGCAGCTTGCCGCATCCCCTCGCGCAACCATCCTGGTAGTTGGTTCTCACGAGTCACGACCACGAGGAGGGGGGGCGTGTCACAACAGATTTAAGGACAAACCCGAATGCATAAACATATGTGTGCCAGGATACATATGTGCGCTAGGATCAAGTTTCACACATGTGTTGATTCAGTGAATACCAAAAACAGTGCAAAAAACGTAAAGAAAGTATTAAAACTTTATTACATGACCGATAGTCTTTAATCTAACACACCGAGTAGCTAGCAGCGAAAAAAGTAAACGTAGAAGTCCTCCACAGGCAGCTGACTGGAGAGACGAACGCCAAGAATTCGTCGTATCCACCAGGATAGTCCTCAAAATGACCGTCTGAGCAGCAGCCGGATGGTGTAGATGCAATATAAAACAACAAGCATGAGCACATGTCGTACTCAACAAGAGAAAGATACTAAAACAACATGCAAGGCTTTATGGTGGAAGGCTAGTGATTGCAAAGCAAGTCTTATTAAGCAACTATTACTATCAGGTGTAAGTTTATACCAAACCCACTTAAAAGATGCATAAGAACCCATAAAATGTAATGCACAAGTTATTAAAGTCCATCTTCCATAGAATTAATCATGTGAGGGTCCAGGCCGCTCTTGACCGTGAGCACGACTAACTAGTCAGTTTTAGACTCTGCAGAGGTTGTACACTTTCACCACAAGTCGCGTAAAAACTCAAAGAGTTTTGGACCCAACCATGCTGTGCGAAAGTCGGCACAATACCACGCTACCGAGGTGTGGTTGCATAGGGATGCTACGAGGCCTTACGAAGATTCCCTAGTGTGAAACAACCCGTGAAGGTACCGTGTCTTAGAAAAGCCCAACTCCCTACTAGAGCGAGTCTATACCCCACTGGCACCCCTCTTGCCCTTATCAGGTAAGGTCATTCCAACACTAGAGTCCCTAGTTATTCAGCCAAGGAAAAGCCATTTGCCTTGTGGTTGTACGGTTTTCCTGGGAGGTCACTCCATGTTCCAATTAAACAACCATAGTGATCTTGTATTACATGAATAGCATAAAGTAAATCAAGATTAAAAGTTTGTTCCATCAAACCACCCAAAATATGCTCTAGCAATACTACCCAACATAAGGATAACACCCGGTTGATCAAGGCACAAGGTAAACAACACTAGTCACACCTTAGCATAGGTCCCATCACATTAATGCATGCAAAAAGTAAATATTGTGTAATTAAAATGCATGTTGTAATAGGACAAGAGGGAATGCAGCAAGGACTTGCCTTCAACCCAAGCGTGTTGCTGCTCAAAACCTCCTTGATCTTCAACGGCAGCGTACTCCACGAATTGACTGTTCACTACGCTCCACACAATAACATACAAGCATACAATACAAGTAATTAAGAAATATAACACAAATCATATCAAACAGAGACAAAAACAACATAAAACTAATCTACTCGTCGAGATGATCGTGTGGACATAAAGAACACTCAAAACGGAGCTAAAACGAAGAAGATACGACCTATACAAGATCAGTGACCTATTTGCAAGAAAAACTAAAGCTTCGGGCTAAACTGAAGAAACTTAGACCTAACCGTAAGGAAACTTCAACAGTGGGAGGACCAGCTTTAGAAATCTAAAAGCGCAGGGGCTTTCTCACAAAACTGCAGGACTAAGCTCTGGTTGACCGGTACTTGACTTCGGTTGACTCGGGTTAGATCTAATCTGATCCATTGGATCGTGATCCAACGATCCAGGACGCAAGCAAGCGCGGCCGGTGGCGGTAGGCGACGACGAGCGGCGGCGCAAGACAGAGAGCTCGCCGGCGCGGCTCGGGATTGAGCTGGGGTGCTCGTCTGAGCGCGCGGACGGCACCAGAAGGTAGAGCGCGACACGAGGAATCTAACAGGAGCAAGAACGAGAGCTTACAGACGACGACGACGGCAGACGGCTCGAAGAGGCGGACGACGGCGGCGGCGGCACTCCGGTGAACTCATGCGGGTGCTGCAGGGGTCAGCAACGCGAACCAACGACACCAGCGACTTCCACTCGTTCCGGCAAAGCTCCAGAGCAACTCCTCGATGGTGTAGATGCGACGGCGCGAAGGGTTGAGGGCGGCGGCGGTGCTAGGGTTACGGCGGCGTGGCCGGGCCGAGCGGAGGCGAGCGGCCGCGGAAGAGGAATAAAAGGGGCGGCTGCGAACTTCGGCGGTTTTGGGCTCAAAACAAAAACTGGCCAGAATAGGGTAGAAGGTAGGGGATAAAAGGAGAATGAATTTTCTATTTTTGAAAAGCAAGAAACAAATGAATTCAATTGTAAATTTAAATCAAACACTTCAAAACAATGCATCAACATGTATGGGACATTAAACTCCTATGATTAATTTGTTTTATTTTAGAAAAAGTTTAAATGCCTAAAAGAAATCAAAGAAAACCTTACAGTCCTTGAGAAAAGTAAAGGTTGCTAATAAATTTTAAAAAAACTCAAGTTTTTGATAATTAGGGTGCTACAGGCGCGAGCGAGCAGGCGTGCAGAGCTCGAGCAGCTCGGGGCTCTCAACTAGCGACCGGAGCTCCTCCACCATCGGTTGGTGGAAGAGGTTGCGACGGCGGGGTGGAGCGACTGCCGCGACCTCGACCTCGACCTCGAGCAGCTCGCCACGGTGCCGAGGAAAGGGAGCTCGCCGCGTGTTGAGGAGGGAAGGGAAGCCACCGCGGGCAACCATATCTGCCGGGGAAGGGAGCGAGGGGGGGGGGGGGGGGGGGGACGCCGAGGGTGGGGAGGAGGTGGCCTCCCCCGCCGAGCTCCACCGTGAGGAAGCCGAGGTAGAGGAGCGCCGTGCTGCAGATCTAGCCGCTCCCTCCGCCGCGGGAAGAGGATGGGAGGTGGGCGGTGAAGGACTGATATGGCGAACCAGAGAGGGGGGGAGTGAATGGGAGCCGATAAAAATTCTCCTCGAAGGAGATGAAAGCTCCAATAAGATGAACACGGCTTCCTACACACATCTCCGACTCACTACCCCAATTGGCCAAGCCCACGTAGCCACTGGAGTGCCACTGGACCTAGGAACCAACACACACACCCTTCCGACCCGAGAACGCAGCGGAACACCAAACCTCGAGTCCACTGACCAACACCGGTCGGACCGGGTGAGCACCACCGGGCGGACCGGTCCCCGCCGGTGAAACCGGGAAACTTTCACTAAGTGACTCCACACCGGTCGACCGGGTGAGACGTACCGGTCGGACCATTCACACCGAAAGCCCCCAAGGCACCAAACAGAGCCAACCGACCTCCAACCGACCCAAACTTGAACCGACCGCAACACGAGACAACGGCGAACACACCCGGACGTTCACCCGAGCAAAAACCCACCGAGGGTTGCACCGGTCGACCGGTCAAGAGCACCGGTCGGACCGGTGTAGCTCGGGCGACTCGGGATGAACGAAGCACCCGCGGGTCAACTCCCCCAAATCCAAACCTCGATCTCCCGAATCGCTCCACGGACTTGAACAAGACTTTGGGGATATTAGGAACACCTCATGAGGAGTCCATAGCGAAGTTTAATCCCACCAAAACTCGTCCAAAAAGGAGGAATCGAAGAAATCCCGCCAAGAACACCTCAAACCCCAGAACCCGGAAAACCCCAAAATCGAGCCCCTTTACTCACGGATTTGAGAGGGGAATCACAGCCCAAAGAACCACGAAGGATTCCCACAAATACCCCCATCAAATCCCCAAGAGAAAGGTCCCGAAAACAACCCAAAGAAATCACCACGAGAAGGCTCCGAAAATCACCACCAAGAACAACCGGGAACAACACATCCAAACCTTGACGAACCACGCCGAATCATCTATACATGCAACAAAGGTTCTTACAAGGTCTAGCTTGCCGCCCGATCATCCAACCCTCTCACAAGATCTCACCATGAAGCTCTCAAGCTAGTCCTATGGAAATCCTAAGAAAATAGGAAGAGAAAATAGGAAAGCAAATGAACTAGAGTTCCAAGAGTTGGCTGCCATCCTCTCACCTCTTGGGTTATATGGAGGCAACCGAAAGTCTAAAATACCCTTCTCTAACAACTAGGGATACAAGCCCCTCAAGGGCGGTTTTGGAAGACTTGAAGCTTTCTCCATCGGACGGATGCCCGACGACCGCAACCTGCTTAGCCTCGACACAAGCCTTGCGATCCCAACGCGTGTCCTCCGCTTCGAAGATTCCGGACTGCGTCGTCGCCCACCGGTCAGACGGGTGCTCCTCACCGGTCGGATCGGTCGGACCCACCGGTCGACCGGTCCGGCACCTTGCCGCAAAGACCGTCTTCGGTTCTTCGGTCTTGGATTTGTGGATCAACCAAGGAACCCGGTGGTTTTTCGGTGAACCACCGAAACCTCGCGAACTCGGTGTAGCCTCCGCCAATCTCCACTCATGACTCGGCTCCCACGTAGTCCCGGCTCGACCTTGGTTTTGAGGCTCTACCAAGAAACCGTCCACGACTTCATCTTCTTGTTCATGCCACCATGCAACCTTTCGCGCTTGTTCTTCACGTGCACCAACACCAGTCAAGCCGCAACCTGCACCTGCAATACTTAGCCAAGAATCAGTCCACACAACGTTGTCAATCACTCTTCACACAAGGAAGCGACCATCCACCGGTCCTCGAACCACACATGGTCCTTAATCTCCCCCTTGATGAGTGCATTGACAAAACCCACACGAAAGTAACAAGAGAGAAAAGAAAAAGAAAAGAAACGAACAAAAAGACACTCCAACAAGTGATCGAAAGCCAAACAAAGGCAAAGAGCAAGATCACTTGAAGAAGACAAGTCTCGGACCCCTTAGGCAAGGGCAACGGCTCGACACATTCGAGACAAAACAAAGCTCAATCGAGGAGCGCAAACCACCAAACCTAAGCTCGAAAAACCACAAAGAGCTCCCCCTGCACATATGCAAGCTCCCCCTGAACCAATGCACCTCCCCCTGGACAAATGCATGCAAACCAAACTCGAAAACGGGGGTAGCCGCAAAGAACTTCAGCTCACACCAGTCAGACCGGTCATCACCACCGGTCAGACCGGTGCCTAAGATGTACACAGGATCAACACTCACACCGGTCAGACCAGTGACCTCGACCGGTCAGACCGGTGCACAACAGAGCCTAGAAATGGCTCGAAACCACCTGAAAACCTTCTAAATGCGTCCAACAAGCCATTTCAAGCTCAAACTTCTCCCCCTTGTTGGCAATGCATGAATCAATCCAAAAATGCAAATTTTCAACCTAGAGCTTCTCAAATAGACAAAATTCAACAAAGAATGCTATACATGTCCAAATGAGCAAGTTAGATACTCTATAGCTTCGTATCGATCTCAACTACATGATCACCAAGTTTCACAACCATTGGACGAAGCTAAGATGGATTTGGGCAATTTTGCGAAAAACTTGCCTCTCATGAGCAAAGTCTTAAACATGATCAAAGCATATCAAAATGGCAAAGCCACACAAACTTCATGCTAGGACAGCCATTCTAATCATAAGACCATCACAAACACCCACAAGCACCTCATGTCATGTCAAAGCCACCGAGCCATGTGCCTACTTCTATGTATGAGACTTCTCATTGGTAGGCATCATGCAACGGTTTAGCACCTAAAGCAAATTAAATGCAGCACATATGACATGAGAGCACATTTTCCAAGCATTTTACATTTCATTTTCAGATTCATATATGGTACATGAAATGTCTTTGCGACAAAAAGGAACTTATGCCCCTCCACAAGATAAAGCAAGAGGGCTAAACATTCATGATGGCAAATGAGCCTTTGGCCCCATATGATCAATAAACTAGCTATCCAACCACAAATTAAGCATAGCAAAGCCACTAAAACATGTCAAGGTCATGTAAAGGGATTTACACATGAGAGAGCATACATGTGACATTTTTCAAAAACATAGCCATCAACCATGGATTATTCATCAAGATCATCAAGAGCTAAGCCAAACTAACCATAGCATACCAAACAAGCTCACAAAGACATATTTCTCATTCCATGGTGAACAATGTATATAGGAGAAGCTTTCCCTATCCAATGCATATGATACAAAAATGCATGCAATCTAAGATACAAGGATGCCTATACATCATGTTACATATGCCATGCCAAATGCAAGAAATGCACAAATGAAAGCTATACATATGCTACAAAGAGAGCTCCCACACACCCAACTCAAGAAATCAAACACACACCAAGTTCCCCCCGCAAACGAGTGAAAGTTGCTTGATCTAGGGGTTTGGTGAAAATATCGGCTAGTTGGTCATGTGTGGGTACATGGATCAAAGCTATCTTTCCTTTCTCTACGTTGTCTCTCAGAAAGTGATACCTCACTTCTATGTGCTTGGTTTTGGAATGGAGCACTGGGTTCTTTGCAACGCTTATGGCACTGGTGCTGTCACATTGAAGTGGGACATGGGTATACTCCTCACCAAAGTCACTCATGGTGTATGAAATCCAAAGGAGCTGAGAGCAACAACTAGCAGCGGCAACATACTCTGCCTCGGTAGTGGATTGAGCAACACTCGATTGTTTGCGGGAAGACCCCCAAAACTGGCAAGTCCCAGAAGTGGACTTCCTATCCAACCGACACCCGGCAAAATCCGCGTCTGAAAAACCATGAAGCGCCAAAGAAGAGGACGCGGAGTACCAAAGGCCGAAGTCGGGAGTTTAACGCAAGTACTTGATAATTCGCTTCACCACTTGCCGATGCGAAGTCCTCGGAGACGCTTGAAAATGAGCGCACAGACACACCGAGAACTGTATGTCCGGCCTCATCGCCGTCAAGTAGAGGAGTGACCCGATCATGCTCCGGTACTCCTTCTGGTCCACGTGTTCACCTTCCTCGTCCGCATCAAGAGCTGTAGTCGTACTCATCGGTGTCGTCATAGCCTTGGAGTCCTCCATCTTGAACTTCCGCACAATGTCCTTGGTGTACTTAGCCTGGTGCACAAATGTTCCTTCCTTTGATTGTTTGATTTGTAGCCCTAGGAAGAACTGCAACTCGCCCATCATGCTCATCTCAAATTCCCTGCACATATCCTCTGCAAACCTTGTAACAAGAGAGTTAGACGAGCCACCAAAGACAAAAGACAATATCATCCACGTACACCTGCACAATCAGGATATCTCTGCCCCGCCTCAGCAAAAACAAGGTCTGATCGACCTTCCCCATCTCAAAGCCTCTCTCAAACAAGAACCCCCTCAACCTACCATACAAAGCTCTAGGCGCCTGCTTCAACCCATACAACGCCTTCCTCAACTTGTACACCCGATGGGGGTACTTCTCACTCTCAAACCCTGGAGGTTGCCTCACATACACTTCTTCTTCCAACACACCATTCAGAAAAGCACTCTTCACATCCATTTGGTGCAACTTGAACCCTTTAGCCACGGAAAAGGCTAGAAGGATCCTAATCGCCTCCAAACGGGCTACGGGAGCAAAGGTCTCCTCGTAGTCGATCCCCTCCTTCGACCGAACCCCCCGAGCAACAAGCCTAGACTTGTTCCTCACAACCTCACCTTTCTCTCCCTCTTTGTTCTTCCACACCCACTTTGTACCAATCGGCTTACACCCTGGAGGAGGGTCAACCAACTCCCAAACCTGATTCCTCTCAAAGTTCTCCAACTCCTCATGCATCGAATTAACCCAGTTGTGATCAGATAGTGCGTGTCCAATGTCTTTGGGCTCAAAAGTAGCGACAAATGCAGCATGAGCAAAATGAGAGTTGTTCCTAACCCCCGACCGTGTAGTGCGTTCATTCATGTCGCCGATGATCCTCGAAGCTGGGTGATCCACTCGTATTCGCCGGGGAGGTTCTCGCCTCGATGCTACCTCCCCCTCAACATCAGCTTTTTCTCGTTCTTGATTTGTCGTCGTAGGTGTAGGAGAGGGTCCGTCCGTCACTGTAGTCGAAGTAGTGTGTACATGTTCAGCCGGGGGCACCACACCGCCATCTTCATCGTCTCCATGTTCATGCTCCTCCTCCTGAAAGATCTCCTTGCCAAGCTCATCATCACCTGCACACTCAAAGACAAGCTAACTACGTGGCTCTGTCTCGTCGAAGGTTACCTCGCAAGTCTCCACGATTTGGTTAGTTTCAAGATTGAGCACACGATATGCTCTAGAATGAGATGCATAACCAAAGAAAATACCATCGACGGACCTAGACTCAAACTTATCCAACTTCCCCGCCTTTCTTCGAATGAAACACTTGCAACCAAAGACATGGAAGTGACTCACCTTGGGTGTGCGACCATGCATCAACTCATAGCATATTTTCTTCTTGTGCACTCTGAGGTAGATCCTGTTCGACACATAGCACGCGGTATTCACCGCCTCATCCCAATACCTCCTAGGAGTCCTATGCTCATCAAGCATCGTCCGAGCCATCTCGCACAAGGTCTTGTTCTTCCTTTCCACAACACCATTCTGGGGAGGCGTATTCGAACTCGAAAACTCGGTGCTCAAGACCCAAGTCATGGCAAAAGGTTTCAAAACGAGAGTTTCGAATTCCGAGCCATTATCACCGCGGATAGCTCGTATGGCATCTCGCGTGCCTCTCGTTCCTCAACCTCAAGACTAGATCTCGAACAAAACCAAACGTCTCCCCCTTATCCTCGAGAAAGAACACCCACACATACCGAGAGTAGTCGTCCACCACAACAAGGACATACCACTTCCCACCCGCGAGATCGCACACGAGCTGGGCCAACAAGGTCCATATGGAGTAGCTCGCATGGACGCTCAGTCATCACATCGGTGAGAGGCGGGTGAGAAGAGGCTACCATCTTGGCATGCCTACACGGCGCACAAACCAACTCTTTCTCAAGCCTCAACCGTGGCAATCCTCGGACCAAATTGAGTTTACTCAAGCGCGACAAAAGGTCAAAGCTCAAGTGACCCAACTTCCTATGCCACTTCCACAACTCACTCGAAGAACCAGCCAAGAAACAACGCTCCACACCCGAAGACTGAGAAAAATCAGCACGAAACACCTGACCCTCGGGAACGACCATACAGACAAGGTCCCCTCGAGAGTCCAAAATCCGAGAACCACCTGGCCGAAACAACACCTCAAAGCCCTCATCTAACAACTGGGACACAGAAAGCAGATTGTACCCCATCGATTGAACAAGAGCAACACGCCTCCGAGTGATCTTGTCACTCACCTTAATCTCACATTCTGAAAGCACACGCCCACGCCCATTGTCCCCAAACGTGATGTACCTCTTTGTCACCACCGGGACGAGACTTGAGAACCACCCCCTGTCTCCGGTCATATGCCTCGAGCAACCGGAGTCAATCAACCAAATGTTCTTCAAGTCTCCCACCTGAAATTCAAAAACGAGCACGTGAGTGAACAAACGACTCAAGATCGGGGTTAGTACCAAAAGAGTAAAACCAAGTGCCGAGCCATTTGCTCGAAAGTGGGGTTAGCACCAACCAAAGCATCTCTCCTACCAAAGCTACCTCCACGAACACCACCACGGTAACCACCCTGAGGGAACCACCCCTCTCTACCTGGAGGGGGACCAAAACCACGAAAGAGAACCCGTGGACCGTCCCTCCTCTCCTTCTCAAAGCTACGACTCCTCCCATCCCCGTAGTGAACTCGAGGGGGGAGAACGCCTAGCAACCCGACCACCCGCAAACTCTCCGGCCCAACCACCGAACCACGACCTCCGAAACAACCTTCGCACCCGTACGAGCTCGAAACCCAAACCGCCGCTCGTCCGTGCCTCGCACCGTCCGACCGGTGCCCCACACCGGTCCGACCGGTGTGACCCGGCGGACAGCACCTCCAACGATCTTCCGCTCTCCCCAAGCCCGAACCTGTCCTCACACTCGCCTTGGCCCCGGGCATCCGCAAACGAGGCTCAAGTACACCATTGGAAGGGTGGTACTTGTCCTTGTTAGCCCACTCCTTTGCCATCCTCTCCTCTCGCTTCCTCTTGAAGCAAAACTCATCCTTATGGCCATCTCTCCCACAATAGCCACAATGGAACCTCACAAGCTTAGTCTTAGGCTTGGGCCGTGGCCGCCGACTTGGTTTCTCTCCACTCAACTTCTCCACCGGTTTGCCTTCACTAGCCTTCTCACTTTCTTTCCCAAAGAACACTTTCCCCCGAAGTGCTCACAAACTTGATAGGCTTTTGTAGATCATTTGTGGGTGTAGGAAACACGGGTGGAGCCGGGGTTGTGTCTAGTCGGTTCCTAAGATGGTTAGGTTTTGGGGGGAAATCATTTTTGTGGTGGGTTTTTGGTGGCTCTGGGATATTCTCTCCACTTCCCTCACCAAGCTTGTTTGCCCCAAGTCCCTCACCATCCTGCCTCTTAAATGCCTCGATCATCATCCTCAACTGAGGCTCATGACCAGACAACCAACCCATCAACTTTCTCTCATCCTGCAAACGATCAACATAATGTGCAAGTTCCAAATTTTTCAAAGCATGCATTTCACAGGTAGAGCATGATGTAGGCATGGGTTCTTTCAGCTTAGCCACAAGAGAACTAGTGTAAGCATGCATCTCATCAATCTTAGCATGCAAAACAGGGCAAGAAGTGCAAGCACCCAAAGCAGGTCTAGACTTAAGCTCAGCCACTTCAACCCTAAACACATCTAGTTCCTCACACTTGGAAGCATGCTTCTCCTTAAACAAAGCAAGATCAGCAAGAAAGATGGAGCAATCAGCACAATCAACCTCATCCGAAACAACAGGGCTAGCCTTAAGGGAATCAATCTCAAGCTTGCTATAAAGCACCTCGTGTCTCTAGCTCGCCCACTCTAGTCCTAGCATCCTCGAGTGAAGCCCTAAGCTCTTTTCTCATTTTCTTGGCCTCTCTAAGCATGTCATCACGGTTATCAAGCAAAGAGCTAAGCCTCTCATTCTCCCGGCGCAAGAAGGGAAGTTCATCACGCACCTCGTCGTCGGACTCGCAGTCCGAGTCACTCGTGTGCTCTTCTTGCTGCGGAGCTTAGCGCCATGGTGCGAAGCCATCTCTCGCAAAGCGCCTCGGCCCGCTCGTGTTCTTGGATGACTTCTTGTTCTTGCGACGATCACCTTCGTCTTCACCGCCTGCTCGAGCTCGAGGTGGAGTACGCGGACCGGAGTCGACGTCGCTTGCTCCCACCATCGCTCGGGCCTTGCCTCGGCTCTCCTTCTTCCTCGATCGTCGCCCGTCCTTGTACTTGTTCTTGTGCTTGCTCTTGTGGTCGCGCCTCGACCGGTACTTGTTCTCCGTCCTTGACTTGTGCTTGTATCCGTCCTTGTTCTCGACCTTCTCCGGCAATCGGCGACGAAGTGTCCGGGCTTGCCGCACCGGAAGCATGTCCTCATGTTCCTCCTCATGTTCACTCGGTTCTCGTGCGGCCTCTCGAACCGCCTCGTCGAGAGCGCCGGCTCGTCCTCTCCAAGCACATCGAACTCCTCATCCGGCATAGACATCAAAGAGGACAAAGAGAACATCCTGGTGGATGGGTTTGTCGGTGTTTTAGACCGGCAACCTACTACGGGGAGTACCCGAAGTAGATGATTGTGACTCGCCGAGATCGGTAACTCGAAGGAAGAGACACGTGGCACACAATTTAGACAGGGTTCGGGCCACGAGGTGCGTAATACCCTACATCCCGTATGCCGCGTAGCTCGGGATTGATAGGGCACGATTACGGGATGGTGCAATGGTGCGCCGTGAGTTGTATGAGAGGAGATTGGATCGGGTGGTCGGTCCCTCGCCTCGCCTTATATAGTCGGGAGGCGGGGTTACAAGTCGGAGTAGGGAGAGAGTACTAGTCGAGTAAGTCTAGGAGTCCTCTATACGGTGCGGAACATGTACGGCTCCCTAACCGAGTACTACTCTTGTGTAGTCCTTGTGCTCCACGCCTTCGGTGTGTCGTGTAGCGCAAGACGGGTAGTCCCGAGGGGCCCACCGAGTAGTCGGTCCCGGTACCCACCGAGGTAGTGGGCCCGGGGAGGTCCATACGACAAGCCCCCGAGTACTTTGTAGTCGAGAAGGATAGCTTCAAGTAGTCTTGACGGCCTTAACGAGTAGTCCTCAAGCGTCCCCGAGTGCTACAAGTCAAAAGTCCTCAAGAGTAGTCGAAGCATCCCGAGGCCGGAATGTACTCCACCGATGTTTGAGCAATCTTGAAGTCTTCCCGAGTAGTCCCAAGCGTCCTTGAAAAGCGCCTTCGAAGGTCTTCAAAAAATGCTCGTCTTGTCTTGAAGCGGAGGCTGACATGGAGGTGCAATTTGCAAAACCGCACTCCAATTGGAGTAGCCCCCGAGCCTTGAGCCGCGGGCTCTGGCTGAGGGTCCATCTGAAATCTTGGCAAGAAAATCCCGAAAAATCCGGAGAGAAAAACCGAAGGACACGTGGCACGGAGCCCCCGAGCCTTGAGTCGAGTACTTCCTCTCGAATTGAAGGGTCTTCTTGGAGAATGTGTCCTGAGATGCTCTTGAGACTAGCCGCGTCCCGGATAGTCGAGTAGAAGTAGCCGAGCCCCCGAGGTGAGGCACGTCGACTAGTAGAATACGAAGAGTCACACGCAGCCGCTGAGTCAGCCGCGCGTGGACTTATCCGGCCGCCCGTTTCGGAGCCGATTTGGCTTTTAAATAGAAGCCAAAACCCTTAGGGTTTTTCACCCATTCGAGCCGCAGCCATTCCATTTGAATCTTGAAGAGAATCCACTCCCAGCGCCTGCTGCCGCCGTAGTAGATCCAAGCGCGCCGCGACCCGAAGCCTTTAGGGTAGCCCCCGAGCGGATGCGAGTGAAGACGCCTTGCACTTGGAGGATGAAGCCTTCGCCGTCCAAGACGTCCAAGGCCGCCGGGAAGAAGAGGGGCCGCCGCGGCTGCCACCGGAGCAGCGCCGCCCATGTCTCCACCGCGCGCCGATCCGAGCCGCGAGTGGAAAAAATCCAAGGTGAAGACGGAGGACCTGCTGACCCTCCTGAACAGTGGGTTCATCAGGGAGAAGGAAGTCGATATGTGGAGATCCGCCGCTGGTGATCCATATCCAATGGAGAAGGCCGAAGATGAAATCCCGATGTTCTCTCTCGGTTCGTGTAGCGCGGTCTTGCGCTCCCGGCCCGCCGACTTCTTCAAGGGGCTGCTCAGGTACTACGGGATCGAGTACCTGAACTTGAACCCCAACGGCATCTTCCACACGTCGGTCTTCGTCCACTCCTCGCGAAGCCTTCCTCGGAATCAAGCCGCACTGGGTGCTCTTCCGAAGTTCTTCCGCGTCAAGCCGCGCCCCGGTGCCTCCAACCCCGAGTAGTCGGAGGAGCGGCATCCAGCTGAGGGAGGACGCCGCGGAGCAGTACCTGGCGTACAAGCTCGTCGACTCCAACACGGACTGGAAGACCGGGTGGTTCTACATCACGAACCACCATCCTGGCCTGCCGAAGCCGAGCGGACGGCGGCCCGAGCACCGTGAGTGGTGGAACACGGAGCCCACCATGCAAGAAGGAATCCAGCTCCCCGAGTTGCTAGCACGCATCAAAGTGCTCAGGGAGGCGGGACTGAGGGCCGAGCACGTGGCCTTCGGTTTCTTGAAGCGCGAGATCCGGCCGGCCGATGGCTCGGGAGACCCCGGGCTTCGAGTACACCGGCGACGACGACTCGTCGCGGATGCCGGGAGGCGAGGCGGGACGACAACGACATCGTCGATAGGTTGTCGCGGATCTTCAAGGACATGCCGAATACACGGCGTGCCCGGGGCCGAGGAGTACTCGCCGCGCGCCCGCCTAAGGAGGTGAGTAGTCGTACTCCCTCGGTCGAGTAGTGATTGCTTGTAATAGAGTTGTCGACGTCTTATGTCTTGCGTAGGATGATGTGAAGAGATTCATCTCCGAACCGCAACCGCCACCGAGCGGGATCGAGATCCCGGTGGAGGGGGGGGGAAGGTGAAGGAGCGCCGCGAAGTCGGTGAAGGCGACGACACCGTCGTCGTGGAAGATACCTCCGACGACGACGACGAAGACGAAGAGACGCCGCAGACCGCTTCCGACCGCGGTCGAGGTTTAGCCGCCGGGCTTGCCTCATGTTCCGCCGGTACAAGACCCTCCGACCAGCCTCGGAGGCTAGCCTTGCCGCGCCGCCACGGAAGCCGCGCAACCCCCGCCGGGGAAGCGGGTGACGAAGAAGCGAGAAAGTCTCGGACACCACGCCTCCAGAGGTAAGTTGTCTTGAGCAGAGTAGTCGAGTACCCGTTGTTCGAGTACGTTCGCTGACGAGTGGTCTTCGTTTGTATGCAGGAGGTGCCGCCAGCGGAGCCCGTCGAAGAGGGCGACGAGGGCGTGTGGGAGACGGTGGGGGAACCGCTGGAAGTCGTAGTCCGGCCCCCCACCGTTGAAGAACTCTTGGCGCAACTGGAGCGCCAGCCCCCTGCTCCAGAAGAGAGCAGAGGACCCGTGGCCGCCGCCGTTGGAGAGGTGGTGGCCTCGGGAGTGCGAGAGACGCTGCGCGCGCGCCGCCGCCACCGTGGAAGAGGCAGTAGCCGCGGTGGCGGAGGAGGAGGCGCCCACCGAGGGTGGACCGATTGATATTTCCGACGCATCCTCGGTGCTCCGGCCGTGACCATCGTCCGGTCGAACTTGTAAGTACCATATCCTCACGAGTAGTACTTGCTGCGGTAGTCGATATTGTCTAACGACCCTCCGTGAATATTTATGCAGAAAATCCACGGATCTGTCCTGGGACGGGGACGAGCCCTCAGCAACGGTGGCGGAAGAAGTCACGCCGCCCGTCGAGGGGACCGCTCCCGATGCCCAGGCCGCGACTGAGCCCCCGGCTACCGAAGCGCCGCTGCCGGAGGCTAGTGTAGTCGAAGGTGAGTACCCTGCGTGAAGCTGCAGAGCTCCAGGAAGAGTAGTCGTAGGCACTGATGCACGTGTCGTCTTGTTGACAGGCGCTGAAGGTGGTGACATCCCTGCGGGGGTGCCGATGCAGGAGTTGACACCAGAGGCCCCGGAGGCGGCAGAAGGAGCCCCCGAGCCTATGGCGGAGGTCGTCGAGAAGACCGCCGGGGGAGAGGCGGTCACCATGTCGCCAGAGATTGCTCTGGAGGTGGCTATCCGCTCCCCTGAGATCCAAGACGCAGCCCATCCGTTCGCACCAATGACGGAGGCCACCTCGGGTAGCCACGGCGGGATAGAGCTCCTTGCGGACGATCTCGTCGAGCCGGCGACGGTAGCCAAGCACCGATGGCGATCCGTCAAGCCGAACAATGGATGAAGGTACGTAGCCGTAGCCTTGGAGTAATCAATCCTTTGTCGTTGAGTACTCTTCGTGACTTGAGTTGTCTTGTGTAGGACGTTGCGGAGCGGTCCCACGAGAAGTCGAACCTTGCGGGGATATGGCGACACCGTGCTCCGAGCGAAGGCGCCGGAGGAGCAGCTCGTGAAGTCGCGGAAGCACGCGGCCGCCATGCAATCAAAGCTCGACGCCGCCTTCGCCAAGTACCACAATGACGTCATGGAGCCAGGGGGCGAAAGGCGACGACTTGGTGCGGAAGAACAAGGGTCTCCGCAACAAGAATAAAGGTATATCCTTCGACTTGTCGAGTACTTGTTGGAAGTCAAGAAGCATCCGACCCGCCGTTGCATTGCCGTGTTGCGCAGCTTGAGGGCCGGGTGGAGCGGCTAAAGGCCTCGAGACGAGCATGAAGAATCTCTTCTACCGGGAGCAAGAAGCCCGCCGGGTACTCGAGCTCGACTACAAGGAACTCGCCTTCGAGTGCGAGAAGCATATGGAGCCGCGGATTGCCCTCGACAGAGATCTCGTCAATCGCTACAAATCTTTGCGAAATTGAACGAGGATTGCGAGGCATTGCGGGCCCGCTTGAAGGAGTTGGAGGAGGCCGCTCGCCGATCGCAAGGCTCCCGGTGCCGCACCCGGCGGCCCCACGATCGCTCCTCCGGTGGATCGCCTTCATGAAGCTCCAAGTCGGCCGGCCGCCTACGTCAAGCATATGGCCGGGTCGATCCCAAGACAAGTCTTGGCCTTCATGAAGTCGTACTTCCCGAAGGCTCCGGTGGAGGTGGTCGCGGGCGGGGTAGCCGCCAACCGCTCGGATGAGCAAGATGCGTAGCCGTCGGAGCGAGATGGCTCCCATCACGGAGCGGGTAGCCGAGAAGCCGAACCTCCGGTAGCCCTGTAATAGGTAGCTAGTAGCCATAGTTGTACAAGAAAACAATTGTAATGAATTGTTCAAGTATCAATGAAAGAGAATTTTCCAAAGAATGAGTACTCGTAGTCGCGATCTCAGAGTGCGGAGCGCCCATCGTGGAGTAGGTGCGAGTAGTAGTACTCGGCTTTAGTGGTCCCGTTGTAGGGAGTAGGCGAGTAAATAAGTTGATGAACAATCAAACTTTATTACTGAAGGAGTACACCTGGGTGGCCAGGGCCGTAGTTACAAAGTAGTCGCCCGGACCCGAAGGCCGCCTTACCGAGTAGCGCCGGGAGCGGGTGGCCGCTGCGCAGTTGATCCGTAGGTAGCCGTGTAGGCCGGATCGTAGATCCGTAGGTAGCCGCGCGAGGCCGGATCTTGGAGTGTGGTCTCTTGGTAGACCGTCGCTAGAGTCCTTGACGCTCGTCGCAGCCCCGTGGTCCATAGGTAGCCGCACGGGGCCGGACCCCCGGAGAGGAGTAGTCCGGAGACTGGAGCCAAGACCCGGAGGGTCGCTTGCGGCGAGGGGTGTCGATGTAGTCGTGTAGACTGGAACCCCCGGAGTAGTCGTGTAGACTAGGCGTAGAATCGACAGAGTTGGTCGACGTTCCACGAGTTGTTGACGTCTTCGCCTTCAAGTGTTTGGAGGCGGTAGGAGCCCGGCCCGGTCACCTTTGCCACGGTGAAGGGGCCTTCCCCGTGGGGAGCCGAGCTTGTGAAGTCCTTCCGTGTTCGGATACGACGGAGGACAAGATCTCCAACGTTGAAGGAGCGTTCCTTGACGTTGCGATCATGGTAGCGTCGGATACCCTCCGTGTACCTAGCCGACCGGACGAGGGCGGGCGCGCCGAGCTTCTTCGAGGGCCGTGGATGTCAACTCGTCCGTCGTCTTCCGAGATGCCTTCGTCGTAGTGCTCCACCGCCGGCGAGTTCCATATGACGTCGGCGGGGAGGATGGCTTCGCAGCCGTAGACCGGAGAAGTAGGGGGATTGCCCCGTTGGCTTGGATGGTTGAGTCCGCAGCCCCCGCAGTGCGTTGGGTAGTTCCTTGATCCACTTGCCCCCTTTGGAGTTAGCAAGCATCGTGTAGCCGCTTCTTGAGGGCGTCGAGCACCATCCCATTGGCGCGCTCGACTTGTCCGTTGGCCCGTGGATGGGCGACCGAGACGTATCGGACGTCAATCCCGCCGTTCTCGCAAGGTACTCCCGAACCGGTGGTTGTTGAAGTTGGACCCCGGTGTCCGTGATGATGCGGTGGGGTAGCCCATAGCGGTGTACGAGTTCATCCAGAAGTCGAGTACTCGTCGGCCTTGGGACATGTAACCGGCTTGACCTCGATCTACTTGGTGAACTTGTCGATAGCCACCGCACCCCGTTGAATCCTCCCCGGCGCGGTTGGCGGTGGCCCAATCATGTCGAGCCCCCGGCAGGCGAAGGGCCGGGTTGGCGGTATGGTGACTAGCTTGTAGGCCGGGACATGTTGTTGCTTGGCGAAGCACCGACATCCTTGGCACCTTCGACGAGTTCTTCGGCGTCACCCGTGGCCGTGGGCCGCAGAAAGCTCGCCGGAAGGCCTTGCCGACCGCCGTGCGTGAGGACGCGTGGTTGCCGCGACGCCCTTGTGGATCTTCTCCAAGATGTCCTTGCCTTCTTCACGAGGGACACACTTCATGAGTACTCCGGAAGATGCGCCCCGCTTGTAAAGTTTGTCTCCGACGAGGACGTAAGACTTGGCGCGGCGGACGAGTTGTTCGGCCGCGTTCTTGTCGGAGGGGACCTTCTCGCTCGCCGAGGTAGTCGATGAAGGGTTGCCTCCACCACGTCGATCATCATGACCTCCCCGCCCACCGGTGGATGGGCCGGTACAAGGGTCGGTGGCGCCGGCTCCGGGATGGATGGCGCGTGAAGCTCATGGACGAAGATGCCCGCCGGTACTTGGAGCGCGGGTGGATCCAAGCTTCGAGAGGACGTCCGCTGCAACGTTGTTGTCGCGGACGATGTGATGGAACTCGAGACCATAGAATTTGTTCTCGAGCTTGCGGACTTCTAGGCAGTAGGCGTCCATGTTCTCCTTGTTGCGGTCCCAGGACTTGTTGACTTGGTTGATGACCACTGCGGAGTCGCCGTAGACTAGTAGCCGCTTGATGCCCAGTGAAGCCGCGAGGCGGAGTCCGTGTAGGAGAGCTTCGTACTCGGCTTCGTTGTTTGAGACCTTCCAAAAGATCTGCAGGACGTACTTGAGTTGTTCGCCCGTTGGAGAGATCAGGAGTACCCCTGCGCCCGCGCCCTCGAGGTTGAGTGAGCCATCAAAGTACATCACCCAATGCTCGGTCGCACGGTGGGAGTAGGCACCGGTTCTCCCTCCACTCGCCATGAAATCGACTAGTGCTCGCGACTTGATGGCCGTGCGTGGCTTGAAGTCGATGGTTAGGGCGCCGAGCTCGACAGCCCCACTTAGAGATTCTTCCAAAGGGGGTCTTGGTTCCTCGGGATGTCGCCGAGCGGGTAGTCGGTGACGACGGAGACCGAGTACTCCCGGAAGTAGTGTTGTAGCTTCCGCGAGGTGATGAGTAGAGCGTACGGGAGCTTCGCACGGACCGGTAGCGAGCCTTGGACTCGATAGAACCTCGCCGACGAAGTAGACCGGGCGCCGAACCGGGTAGGCGTGGCCGTCTTCCCCGCCGCTCGACAACGATGGCAGATCGACCACGTGAGTAGTCGCGCCTAGGTAGAGCAAGAGTCGCTCTCCCTTGTGAGGAGCCGTGAGGATTGGTGGCTTCGACAGAAGTCCTTGAGCCGGGCGAGGGCTTGACCCGCCTCCGAGTCCACACAAACTTCTCGTGATTTTTGAGTAGTTTGAAGAAGGGGATACCCCGTTCTCCTAGCCTCGAGATGAATCTGCTCAATGCCGCCATGCACCCCGTCAGCTTCTGGACGTCTTTGATGCTCGTGGGAGCTTTCATGCTGGTGATGGCGGAGATTTTCTCGGGGTTGGCTTCAATGCCGCGCTGGCTGATGATGAAGCCGAGTAGTTTGCCCGAAGGGACGCCGAAGACGCACTTGTTCGGGTTGAGCTTCCAGCGGTACTCGCGTAGCGATGCGAAGGTCTCTTCAAGGTCGTTGATGAGGGTACTGGAGTCCCTGGTCTTGACAACTACGTCATCCACGTAAGCCTCGACGTTCTTGTTGAGTTGCCGCTTGAAGCGGTGCCCGGATGGCCCGTTGATAGGTAGCGCCGGCGTTCTTCAACCCGAATGACATGGTCGTGTAGCAAGACGCGCCAAACGGGGTGATGAACGCGGTCTTTTCCCCGGTCTTCCTCTTTGATTGCGATCCGGTGGTACCCGGAGTAGCGATCGAGGAAGCAAAGCAGTCGCGGCCCGCCGTGGAGTCGATGACTTGATCAATCCGCGACAACCCGAAAGGGTCCTTGGGGCAGTGCTTGTTGAGGTCGGTGTAGTCGACGCACATCCTCCACTCGTTCGAGTTCTTCTTGCGGACGAGGACGGGGTTGGCGATCCACTCGAGATGAAAGACTTCTCTCGATGAAGCCACCGCGAGTAGCTTGGCGAGCTCCTTCTTGATGGCGTCCCGTCCGTTGTCGGCAAAACGTCGGAGGTGTTGTCGCTAGGGGTGGCCTTTGGGTCGACGTTAAGGCAGTGCTCAATCAGCTCCCTGGGCACTCCTGGCATGTCCGCTGGCTTCCACGCGAAGATGTCGCGGTTAGCCCGAAGAAAGCTGATGAGCGCGTCTTCCTATTTGGGGTCGAGGCCGGCCCCGATGGTGGTGGTCTTGCCGGGGTCGCCCGTTCCGAGGTCGACCGTCCCGACGAGTACCTCCTCGGTGGCCGAGGCTTGTTGGCGCCGTCGTACTTCTCGGGGGATGTCGAGTTCGCTCGTAGCGAGCTTCTTCGACGCGGCGAAGACCCTCCATCATCGCGTTGGGTACTTGGTTCGTGGAAGCGATCGCCACGTCTTCCGTGTCGCGGTCGTGGGAGATCTTCAAGTCCCCTTGGAGGGAGAGTACACCGGCCGGACTTGGCATCTTGAGTACCAAGTAGGTGTAGTGGGGCACCACCATGAACTTGGCGATGGCCGGTCCGCCGAGGATGGCGTGGTAAGAGGTCTCGAAATCCGCGACCTCGAATTTGATGTACTCGGTGCGGTAGTTGTCCCGAGACTCCCCGAAGGTAATCGGCGCACCACCGAGCCCGGGTGGGATAGCCGCGTTGCCTGGGACGATGCCGTAGAAGGGCGTGTTGCTCTTGGTGAGCATGGGGGTGACGTCGAGCTCCATTTTCTTCAAGGTTTTGGTGAAGAGGACGTTGAGCCCGCTTCCGCCGTCGATGAGCACCTTGTTGAGCTTGGAGCCCGCCACCGTTGGCTTCAGGACGAGGGGGAACCGTCCGGTTCGGAGAAGCCGGTCCATTGGTCCGCGCGGGAGAAGGTGATGGGTACCTCCGACCACCCGAGAGGGGTCGGGACCGCCGGCTCAATGGACATCACTTCACAACGGTAGCCTTCGCTCCCCGCCCGTCGGGCTCCGCCGAAGAGGACGTTGACGGTCTTCTCGGGTTCTTGGAAGTCGTTGTTGTTGCCGTCCTTCTTCTTGCCCTTTTGGTCGTGAGGATGCGGTGGCTCCGGGTATCCTTGAGTGCATGCTCGAGTTGGTAGCACCGCTCGGTAGTGTGGTTGCCGTTTGGATGCCACGGGCACTTCTCCTTCGGCGGGTCTTTAAAACCGCCGCAGTTCTTCTTCGAGTTCCCTTTCGCAGGAGCCGGATAGCCGCGACGGTGTTGTCCGGCTTGCGCTTGCGGTTGGGACCCGAGTAGTTACCATTGTTGTTGTTGTTGTTGTTGCGGCCGCCTTGGTTTGCATTGCCGCGCCGCCGCCGCCCCGGTTCTCGCTTGGACTTGCCGCGGATGGCGTCGTACTTGGCGTTGGCCTTGTCCTCTTCATCCGCCCGAGATGTGATCATGTCCTTGAGGTGGGGGATGGACTCGGGGGCGGCGACGACCGAAGTCCTCGAAGGTGCGGCGATGGTAGAGGCCGTCCCGGAAGAGGTCGATGACCTCCTTGTCGGTGACGTCGACGACGGTAGCGCGCTTGTCGAAAAAGCGGCGCATGTACTTGCGAGGGTCTCGCCCTCGTTCTCGCTTGATCATGGCCGTGTCCATGCGAGTACCGAATGGCCCATGGCACCCGCGAAGTTGCTTGTGAACTCGCTCCTTGAGCCGGTCCCACTTGTCGATCGAGTGCTTGTCGAGCGACTCGAGCCATGTGAGTGGTGCTTGGTCCAGACAGAAGGGGAAGTAGAGGCATTTGGTGTCGCTGTTGCCGCCAGCGTTCTCGATGGAGAGGGCGTAGCATCGGAGCCACTGGATAGGATCTTGCTTCGCGTCGTACTTGGTGATCCCCAAAGGCTTGAACTTGTCGGGGAGGAGTAAGTTGCGAAGTCGAGGTGAGAAGGCGGGGAAGCCGTCGCCCTCGCCGGCGAAGGGTCGACTTCTTCCGCCGCAGCCTCCTCAATCTTCCTCGGCGAGCGTCGTACCCGCCGTGCGAGGCGCCGGAGGCGTGGTCGTTCGCGTGGCCTCGGCCGCCGCGACCGCCGCCGCCTCCGGCTCTTCCGTTGGCCCCATGGTTGGAGCTACCGCCCGCCGCCGCCGCCGTCGGGGTCGTTGCCTCCGCCACCGGCCGGAGCGCGGTGGGGAACAACTTCTCGGTTGCCTTGGTCTTGTCGTGAAGGTCCGCCGGCGTTGGAGCGGCGGCGGTTTGGATCGGCCGGAAGGTCGGCTCGAGTACGGTTGGGGCCGGCGTTGGCGCTTGTTGACGGTGAAAATCCGTCAACCTAGCCATGAGTTTACCTTCGGTGTTGGCATAACTTTTGTATCTTATTCATTGGTACTAACCCCCGTGGTATAACAAGTTCACTTGTGCATGTCGGTTTTGGAGTTATGTGTTTACGCAGGTTTTAACGTTGAAAGCAAGACTTCCGGGATATGTTCATTAAGCACCTCATGACAAGATCTTGAAGCCCGATACAAGTCAAGCAATGAAGTGAACATGACTCCAAGAGCCCAAGGACCAAGCCCGAGAAGATGATAAACTCCGAGGACCGAACCGTAAAAGTGTCGAATCTTGCAAGACAAGGAGTTGAGTCCAATTCGGAGAGAAACCGACGTCAAGGGCCCACATGCAAAAGGGGAGAACATCTAGAAGACGTGGGAAGCAACACCGGCGAAGCAGCCGCGAGATGGGCCGAATTGGGCCCGAGCCGGCCGGCCCGGGCCGGCCGGCCCAGCCCCATTCGGGGCCCAATCGGCCTCTCCTTTGACCTAATTGCTTCTCGGGCTATAAATAGCCCCCCCGACCGAGAGCCACGCGGAACCGAAGTCGTATTCCGCCGCCGAGGAGCGAGAGAAGCTTGAGGGACACCAACTTGAAGATGAGGGTCGTGCTAGTTGTCTAGGGTTTCCCTGGCCGACGTGGGAACCTTGCATGGAAGACCACGTCGGAGCTCCGGAGCGAGGATCAAGATCGAGGGAGGGCCCCGGTGGTGATCTTGTTCATGTAATCATTCATGGTGAAGTTTGTAAGTGAATCCGATTTCTAGCGATTAAGTGCCTTCTCGATGATTTTGATTTCTTCTTGGTTTTGCTTCTTCTACGATCTAGTCTATAGCTAGATTACTTAGGGTGCTCTTGTAGCCGCGGTGGCTAGAGGTGCATACCGGACCGGCCAAGTGATTTCAACTTGTTCTATCGAACTCGCCCTAAGCTCCCCGCATGAATAGGGATACGTTGTGACGAACGGGGGTCTCGAAAGGCGGATGTTTTCGGAGTCGGATGGGAAGGCCACGATTTAAAGATGCTTTTAATGAGATTCGCTTTTCTATCTTCATCTATCTTGTTTGGAGCTACAACATAAGCATGATCTAGATTCTCTAGATTGGTTATCTCTTGCTTTCTCTTGTTACCTCTTTAGTAGATTAGATTAGATTCGTTTTCTTTATGAGTTAGTAGATTAGATGCAACTTACCTTCATAAGATAGCTTACCTTGCTTTACTAGATTGAATCCTTGCATTGCACATTGTTCCACGGATTCGATACCTTGGGTTCACCACTCGAGGGAAGAAGGGTCCCTTGACTACGACGGGAGACTTGTCCGCTTGCAAGTCACAAACGAACTTTGATACAACTTTTAACCGTCAACAAGCCCCTTTTTCCGGCGCCGTTGCTCGGGAACAAGCAATCAAGATCCGATCTAGTATCGCTTATCTTTCAGTTTTTCTTTTGATTTTCTTTTGCATCTCTTATGTTTGATCATCCTCAAAAGAAAAAAAAAGAGTCAATCTAATCTAGTTTTGATTAACCCTAATTTTTCTTTTGTTAGATTTTTGTTTTATCACTAACCCTAACCGGAGATGGTTGGCTACCTCTCCAAGAAACCCAAAACTTTTTTGTGGATGATCCAGAAAACTTTACGGGCAAAGGTGACGTGCAACACAAGCTCGAAGGACCATCAAAATCTCCAAGGGAATCACCACCTCCAAGTCCAAAGGAAGATCAACCTCAACCACCGAGCGCGAGATCAAGCTATGCACCCCGGCATTGTTGATCTACCTATCATAAACCTTCAAGACGCCGGGAGGCCGTTCAAGATCAAAGTCTCAACTATCCGCATGACGATTGCGAGAGCCGAATGCATACGAGCCGGATTCCTTGAGTGGCATATCGGTTTACTTAAGAGGAGGATGGAGAAGATGGAGATGGAGAAAGAAGCTCAACACCTAAAGGCTGCCAAGGCAAGATCCACATGCAAGGAGCGTGAAGTGTTCATCGTGATAAAGATGCTAGACGCAAGTGGGACAACTTGCCGGACAACCGATTGGTGACAAAGAAGAATATCCGAGACAACTCCAAGGTCCCAAGACGGCGAAAGGCTACTCAAACTCATTCGGGAGAGATGAAGGATCACACTAGAGACCATGAAGATCACGACCGAAGGACCGGAGTTCGAGATGCCGAGCCACAAGGAAGATGTTGCATCCGTCAAGACCAAAGGACAAAGCCACTCGTGAAGACCAAAAAAATTGACTAAGCCAAAGTGGGTACCCAAGATTGCAACGTCCGCAAAGAGAGTTGATCCGGAGTAATCAAGTGAAGAAGTCTAGCCATGGACTATAAACGAAGCGCTAGGCGGGAGGCAACCCGTTTCGTCGAGTCAAGAATAAGCTACCGGGAGGACAACCCGATTCCGGTTTTTCAAGTCTTTTTAAATTTAATTCAGTTCTGAATTTTACTACGCAAAACCTTAGACTTAGAATGGTTGAACAATATTAGAGACATAATTCTTGGTTGAACATGCTGCTTGATCATAAACCCTTTACATGAACCATCCTATGTGATTGTTTGCTTCTTTTTCGAGAAACCACAACCAAAAAGAAAAATTTCAGAACCTAACTCAACCCTTCACCCTCATTATGGTGTTGTGGTTGACTTGTTTTTCATGCTAAAAACACTCGAGTAGAGCCACGACTTGTATCTAGATGTTATTTAAATTTCAGCACGTGGTAGGACTCGCGTGAACCTAGAAACTTGATTTTTGGTTGGTTTAAAAATCCATATCCTTGGTTTCTCTAAGATTAGAATTTTTCTAAGCCTCACTTAATTTTATTTCATTCAAAATCTCTCTCATCTAATCAAAATTAGGACCTAAACCTATGCCCCCATGATCAAGCCGGGAAAAGCTTGCTCTCAACCAATGAAGGCAAACTATACCGGTGAGACCGAAATCGACGTAAAAATAAAATATTTTCGACTTGCATTTGTTTTTAATGGTTTAAAAACTTCTCTAAAATTATGTTCGAGCTCTTGCATGGCTCTGAAAAATATTTTTAAATTTCGAAATTAGAGGAGTGCTTAGCCTTAAACACACTTAAAGGGAGGCAGTCTAGTTAACCTAACCATGCATGCACCATGATACATCACGGGATGCCCCTCCAACATATTTAAACCACATGCAAAGTACAAGCATGGGGGGGGGGCAGCCAAGGCTTTGTTTTGTAGGAATATCATGGATGCATGTGAGGCAAGGGAGTATGGAAGTGAGTCAAAGCGAAAACATCAAGTGGAAGGAGCAATAGTGCAAGCGAAGGAGTGGACGGGAACGTTTGGAAGGTGTACGCGATCACGAAGCAACATGAATGCACTAGAGAAGAACCGAGCCAAGAGGAGGAGAGAGGTAAGTCTTTCATCCAACTCTTTGTTCGTGTGCTCTAATTTGTAGGCCGGAATCACCTTAGACTTAGCCATCCACCGCGTTTGTTTCGTGCAACAAATCACATCCTTAATCCACTCAAAGTCCAGACTCCAAAATAATATTTGTGTACCTTGTTACCGGGTGAAAACCCCGGATATTTATTTGTGAGGGAGAGTGCTGCAATCAAGGAAGAAAACTACAAGTCTTTTCACCGAAGAAGAAGGGATAATCGTCGTTTAAGCCATCAACCTCTTCGAGGAGGCACTCGGTTTCTGAGTTTCCTCGGGGTATGGAGGAGGACACGGCACCACTGAGGAGGAACCACTCTTCTCCTTGGTGGCATGAGGGCCACACAAAACTCGTTTATTAGGTTTACCAAACTTCAATAACATATGGAGGAGCCGCCCGTCCAACCTCACCACTTGACACGATCATCCGCTCCACCTCCATATGCTCCGCGGTATTCCGAGGGGTATGTCATCATGATGGAGGAGGAGAAGAAGCTCGCTCGCCTTAAGTAGAGGCTTGTAGCGAACGCCGACATCGACGACCAAGCTCTCCACATATTGGGTTTCACACGGGACACCGGTGCAATTCTCTAGCGGAGTGTCGGCAAACACCCACAAGAAATTCGCCTAGGAAATTTTCATGACCATGGCGCATAACCTTGATGAAGGAGTGCTCTCGTCTCCCATTCCGTTGGAGGGAGCCCACAAGAAGAGAAGAAGGAAGACACCGTCGGAAGGATAACCTTGATCAACGATGCTATTTCTAGCACCTTGATGGGGTAATCTCCTTTCATCCATGGGTTGCAATCGATCTTGAGATGTAATCACACTTTGTTGGATTATCTATCTATCATCTTGTGCTGAAAATACTTTAATGCTTAAGGCTAGCAACCATGCCATAAAGGGAGTATAGGCCTCAATGCTTCCTTGGATCCATTCAACACAATCCCCGATAGATTAGATTGGTTTTCATGTTCGAAATGATTGCATGTTCTAGTATCGTAGACCCATGGGCGAGTGTCTCCTATTTTCAAAAGGGAGCTCCGAACAAGTATGTGCATGAAGGCACATGGGAAGGCTTTTGGAGTATGATCACGGGAAGAGACCATCAACGAAGAAATACTATCCGAACCCATCATCCAAGTGTGTCACTTTTGTGCAAATGGATTTTTGGGAGAACAAGAGAGACAAAGATAACCAACACGGAGTTGAATTGGCTTTACTCGGCTTTAATTGCCAAGTGGCCAATAGACCCCACTCACCTATGATCAACCCGGTGGTGTTGTTTTTGCAACATCGAGTTCGGAAGATATTGGTTCGGGGTGTTACCTCTCCATATTGGCTATCTCTTTAAAAAACCGGGTATTACAAGGAACCCGAATCATCTCCTACCCCGGGACTTCCCTAGGAATATATGAAGAAAGGAAAATTTATTTGAAGATGAGGGAGGAGGCTTCAAAGTGGCCAAAGTAAATTTGCCCCTATCGGATTGAAGATTAAGACTTTTCTTGAGGGGAAGAAGATCGGTTAGAGGAAGGACTTCTTGTGCCGGCGAAGAAAAATAAAAGAGAAGGATTATAGGAGAAGGAGCTTCCACGACTCAAGAAGGAGGTGCACAACAAAAATTATGTCCCACCATTGGGAGGAACCCCGGCGCCGCCAAGTTACCACGGTGGTGTACCAATGCAAGCATGGGGGAGTGATGCAGCCATACCCCCACCATTTTTTTGCGGTGCCCAACGTAGCCTTTGCGGAGCCATATGCACACCTTCCTCAACCACAACAAAATGTGGCCACCATTGGAGGATACGCTGCAAGGAACATGCAATTTATTGCAGCCATCCAAACCAATGCAAACCAAATGGGTGAAGGAAATGCAAACATAGCTTATGTGCTTGGACACCTTCACCTAGCACCGTCAGACAATTCATAGGAGTAGTGGTGCATTCCTATTACAAGTAAGGGTACAACAACCAAGACTATCAATATCAACCACCGGCGGAAGATTAGAGAGAGGAGGAGCTTTAGTTATCTTTCCTTTACCCCCTTTTCTTTAATTTTCAGCTTGTTTGCGCCTATGTATGCGTATTGTTTTCAGTTTTTTATTTAAATTTCAGAAAGTGTGTTAGTTTAATTTTTTTCAGCATGTATCTTAGTTTTATTTTCATCATGAATAATGTCACCACCAAGTTTTTACCTTTGGTAAAGTTACAAAGTTTGTGCCATGATGATATATGATTATAATTGCTGCTTTGTTTATCTTTGTAATTGATTTATGCATGTTTAAACTAGTGCTCTCTTAAAAATACAAATCTGAATTTATTTAAATGCTAGCTTAATCTTCAGCGGAGGTTATGATTAAAATAAAGACCCATAGTGTTTTATGTGCTCTCAAGTTATGAATAGATTAAAGATGTCTTTTATGCTCAAAAATATTGCTAACCTTGTCACAAATATCACTTGTGTGTTGCTCAACCTATCCAGAGCCTTATATATATTTGAGTGCATAAACTTTAGTGTACAAGATTTATTTTTGAGTGAGTTATTGCAGGCCATGATTTCTCTGGCCCGAGACTAAGAAGCTGGTCATTCCGTTTTTGCGTATCTATCTTTTTGCTAGCCTTTTATCCGTGCATTGTGTATCCCCGCATCGGAGATCTCACAAACTTCGCCGGATATCCACCCTTAAACCAAATATCATCTTTTGTGATCACCTCCTTGTCCACAACCTATCGTTGAGAATGGATCATCAATTTAAGGAAGATCGCAAGACGGTGCCAACGTTGAAGATTTCAAGTATCTCTCCAAGGAAAAATATCTCCGGTACCTACCTTATTTTTCGCCTCTTTGCTCGAGGACGAGCAACGTCTAAGCATGGGGGAGGAGGTAGGTACGGTGCAGTTTTAGAGTTCAAAAGGGAGTATTTTAAAAAAAATGATGAAAGAGATGTATAGGGTTGGGTAAAATAAAAAAAAAAATCCAGTGATATAAAAAATCAAAACTTCGTTGTGAAAGTCATGGACTGAATATATGACAAGAAAAAAATGAATGAATGAAAGAAAGAAAAGAATGAGAAATTTGAGAAAGAGAAAAAAATATATGTGCGTAAAGTGAACTCCCGGTTCTCTAAGAGTGCATTCAAGGCTTCAAGTTAAAAAGATCCATTCTCATTTTCCAACCATGTGCAATCCGATAACGAGGACTTCTTTTGTGCCTCGGGATCACTCTTTGCCATTTGCACATGTCCACTCATCTAAAGTGTGTGTATTTTTCTCTTTCCCCTCCTTGATTTAACATTATTTTCCAATGACCTTTTTGACGAGTCTCGGTAAGACCATGAGAAGCTTGTCTTGTTTTGACAACACCTCATTTATAAAATCTTGTTAGGACTAAACTTTCCCAAAGCTCCATATAAAAGCCTACCACATATATATGAGAGGGAAAGGAGTAGAATATATAGGCTTGAGAGACAAGTGAGATGAGAGTTTATGAGCAATACACGAGATGATTTAAATTTGTGAACTTGGTTTAGCTCTTTTCTTTATCTTGTTCTTTATTTCAAAAATTCGAGATCTATTTAAACTTGGTGAGCATGTTAATACTTGTGGGACAAGCTTAATAAGAATCTACCCTCCGTAGAGGTGAAGGCTAGTACATTATGGAACTTTAACGAATTAAACTTTTGAGAGCATTATGTTTTTTTTTCATGTATGGTCAAGTGCAAGGTTTAAACATTGATGGGCAATGATGATATCCATCGAAGGCTTACTCGAGGATGAGCAAGGTTTAAGCATGGGGGAGATGTTGACGGTGAAAATCCGTCAACCTAGCCATGAGTTTACCTTCGGTGTTGGCATAACTTTTGTATCTTATTCATTGGTACTAACCCCCGTGGTATAACAAGTTCACTTGTGCATGTCGGTTTTGGAGTTATGTGTTTACGCAGGGTTTTAACGTTGAAAGCAAGACTTCCGGGATATGTTCATTAAGCACCTCATGACAAGATCTTGAAGCCCGATACAAGTCAAGCAATGAAGTGAACATGACTCCAAGAGCCCAAGGACCAAGCCCGAGAAGATGATAAACTCCGAGGACCGAACCGAAAAGTGCTTCGAATCTTGCAAGACAAGGAGTTGAGTCCAATTCGGAGAGAAACCGACGTCAAGGGCCCACATGCAAAAGGGGAGAACATCTAGAAGACGTGGGAAGCAACACGGGCGAAGCAGGCCGCGAGATGGGCCGAGGTGGGCCGGGCCGGCCGGCCCGTGCCGGCCGGCCCACCCCACCCGGGGCCCAATCGGCCTCTCCTTTGACCTAATTGCTTCTCGGCTATAAATAGCCCCCCGACCGAGAGCCACGCGAACCGAAGTCGTATTCCGCCGCCGAGGAGCAAGAGAAGCTTGAGGGACACCAACTTGAAGATGAGGGTCGTGCTAGTTGTCTAGGGTTTCCCTGGCCGACGTGGGAACCTTGCATGGAAGACCACGTCGGAGCTCCGGAGCGAGGATCAAGATCGAGGGAGGGCCCCGGTGGTGATCTTGTTCATGTAATCATTCATGGTGAAGTTTGTAAGTGAATCCGATTTCTAGCGATTAAGTGCCTTCTCGATGATTTTGATTTCTTCTTGGTTTTGCTTCTTCTACGATCTAGTCTATAGCTAGATTACTTAGGGTGCTCTTGTAGCCGCGGTGGCTAGAGGTGCATACCGGGACCGGCCAAGTGATTTCAACTTGTTCTATCGAACTCGCCCTAAGCTCCCCGCATGAATAGGGATACGTTGTGACGAACGGGGGTCTCGAAAGGCGGATGTTTTCGGAGTCGGATGGGAAGGCCACGATTTAAAGATGCTTTTAATGAGATTCGCTTTTCTATCTTCATCTATCTTGTTTGGAGCTACAACATAAGCATGATCTAGATTCTCTAGATTGGTTATCTCTTGCTTTCTCTTGTTACCTCTTTAGTAGATTAGATTAGATTCGTTTTCTTTATGAGTTAGTAGATTAGATGCAACTTACCTTCATAAGATAGCTTACCTTGCTTTACTAGATTGAATCCTTGCATTGCACATTGTTCCACGGATTCGATACCTTGGGTTCACCACTCGAGGGAAGAAGGGTCCCTTGACTACGACGGGAGACTTGTCCGCTTGCAAGTCACAAACGAACTTTGATACAACTTTTAACCGTCAACGCCGCCGCGACTAGTAGCTTCGTTGTCGCGGGGTTTGGCCGGAGGAGGTTGGTTGACTCGTTGTCGACCCGCATGAAGTAGGCTTCTTCGGCCGAGCTTGGCGATGACCTCTCCGGCCGCATATACCCCGAGCCCGGCGTGCGATCGTTGTGATCGACATGAGGCAATCGCTCGGGGGTGGTGTGTACTCGCTCCGGACCGCCTCGAGAGCTTCGCAAGGTTGCGGATGGGGAGGTTGTCTCCGAGCCGCCGGCGTCGTTCGCCGCGCTTCTGTTGCGTTCGCGTCGAGCGTCCCCGTTGGTGGCGGTCTCATCCGCAGTGCATTGGCGGCATGCCTCGTCCGCGGAGATGTCCTCCGGTATCCGTCCTCGGCCCGTGCTCGAAGGTCCCGGGGTGTCGCCGGCAGCCATGAAGACTTGGCGATCGGGGGTACCGAGGGCCGGACTCGGAGGGTGCCACCTCGGTTGGTGTATTTGAGTCGGCCCGGTTAGTGGTGTTCCCTCCGGAACGGTAGCGAGTCGATGTAGGCGACGTAGCGTGAGTCTCCCTTTACCGGGTCGGCGGGCTTGCGGTCCGGCCGCAGACGTATCTCCCGCCGGCGTTGATTTTATAACCAGCCCCGAGGCCGGTCCCCGACAAGGGAAACTCGAGGAGTCGTCTTCGGACTCGGGCTCCTCAGGGTCCGACCCGAAGTCGAACTCGTAGTCCGGGTTCGAGTAGAACTCGGAGAGAGGGCTGGAGTCCGAAGCGTGATCGGGGACGGCGTCGGAGTCCGAGTTGTACTCGGGCACGGGCTCCTTGCCGGCCCGGCGCGAAGTGGGAGCGCTCGTGCGGGCCCGGGCCGAGGATGCGTGGGGCCACGCGCGGAGCGCCCGCGTGGTGAGGGGGGCCGCTCGCGATGGCCGAGCAGCCGGCTCGCATGCGATGGCCCATGGCGACGTCGGGTTCGAGTTGGAGACGGACTCGAGCTCGAAGTCGGGGCCGTGGCGGTTGAAGAGCGAAACCGCCGAACTTGCCGGCGAGTTCGCCCGTGGACAACTTCGGGGAAGCGTCACGGGCCTCGTCCTCGGGTTGGGCCGCACGGTCGGGCGGCGCCGGAAAGAGCCCACGCCATCGGCAGTGCGGCACCTGTGCGCCGAAGACAAAGGTGTCGCCGCGGTTGAAGGCGACAGGTTGGCTTGAAGTGGACGAAGCCGTCGAGTTCGCCATGTGATCTCGAGCGAGAGCCCCTACCCGGCGCGCCGTGTGTCGGTGTTTTAGACCGGCAACCTACTACGGGGGAGTACCCGAAGTAGATGATTGTGACTCGCCGAGATCGGTAACTCGAAGGAAGAGACACGTGGCACACAATTTAGACAAAGTTCGGGCCGCGAGGTGCGTAATACCCTACGTCCCGTATGCCGCGTAGCTCGGGATTGATAGGGCACGATTACGAGGATGGTGCAATGGTGCGCCGTGAGTTGTATGAGAGGAGATTGGATCGGGGTGGTCGGTCCCTCGCTCGCCTTATATAGTCCGGGAGGCGGTGGTTACAAGTCGGAGTAGGGAGAGAGTACTAGTCGAGTACGTCTAGGAGTCCTCTATACGGTGCGGAACATGTACGCCTCCCTAACCGAGTACTACTCTTGTGTAGTCCTTGTGCTCCACGCCTTCGGGTGCCGTGTAGCGCAAGCCGGTAGTCCGTGGGCCCACCGAGTAGTCGGTCCCGGTACCCACCGAGGTAGTGGGCCCAGGAGGTCCATACGACGAGGGTTAGTGTTAGCCTTTCCCTTCGAACCACCAACGAGGGCAAGACTATGGGAATCGGCCGGTCCCTCCGGCTTGGCGGTCATGCCCCTATCCACCTCGGCCCGACTCGAGCTTCGAGAACGGCTCGTTCACCGTCGAGTATCATACTTCTCTGACTCCACAATGGCCTCGAACTTTCCGCCCCAAATCGTACGATCCAAAGAGTGTAAGAGCTTGACCGCTCTATCATGATCATCGTACGGGAGCACGTCCACATTGGCCCTCATGTTGTTCACGACCACCGTGAACCTATGAAACAAGGCATCGATGGACTCACCGGGGAGATGAGTGAAGTTCTCGTACTCTCTCCAGCAGGTCGCATACATCCGTGCCCTCGAACCCGGGCATTCCCAACATGAGCCTCCTTCAAGACCGTCCAAATTCTACAAGCCAAGTGCTCGGTGTGCACCCGATCGAACTCGAGCCGACACAAAGCACGAAACAAGTAGTCGACCGCCTTATTGTTGGCGTCGAATCCGTCCCTCGATCCCGGAGCGAGGAAGTCCATCGGCTGGACATAGCCTGTGTCCACCGTGATATCCCAAAGGATCTGACCCTTTCCGCGGAGGAACGCACCCATCCGCTTACTCCACATCTGGTAGTTCTTGCCATCGAAGTGTGGAGGACCCGAACCCCATTCCTGGTACGCCATCCTTGGATCTTAGACTGATTAGAGTCAATAAAGACCTGAACCAGCTCTGATACCACTTGAAGGACCGATACGGCGAACCAGAGAGGGGGGGAGTGAATGGGAGCCGATAAAAATTCTTCTCGAAGGATATGAAAGCTCCGATAAGATGAACACAGCTTCCTACACACGTCTCCGACTCACTACCCAAATTAGCCAAGCCCACGTAGTCACTGGAGTGCCACTGGACCTAGGAACCAACACACACACCCTTCCGACCCGAGAACGCAGCAGAACACCAAACCTCGAGTCCACTGACCAACACCGGTCAGACCGGTCCCTGCTGGTGAAACCGGGCAACTTTCACTAAGTGACTCCACACCGGTCAGACCGGTGAGACGCACCGGTCAGACCGTTCACAGCCTGAAAGCCCCCAAGGCACCAAACAGGCCAATCGACCTCCAAACTTCCCCAACTTGAACCAGGTTGCAACACGAGACAACAGCGAACACACCCGCACGTTCACCCGAGCAAAAATCCACCGAGGGTTGCACCAGTAAGACCGGTCAAGAGCACCGGTTAGACCGGTGTAGCTCGGCGCTCGGGATGAACAACACCCGCGGTCAACTCCCCCAAATCCAAACCTCGATCTCCCGAATCGCTCCACGGACTTGAACAAGACTTTGGGGATATTAGGAACACCTCATGAGGAGTCCATAGCGAAGTTTAATCCCACCAAAACTCGTCCAAAAAGGAGGAATCGAAGAAATCCCGCCAAGAACACCTCAAACCCCAGAACCCGGAAAACCCCAAAATCGAGCCCCTTTACTCACGGATTTGAGAGGGGAATCACAGCCCAAAGAACCACGAAGGATTCCCACAAATATCCCCCATCAAATCCCCAAGAGAAAGGTCCCGAAAACAACCCAAAGAAATCACCACGAGAAGGCTCCGAAAATCACCACCAAGAACAACCGGGAACAACACATCCAAACCTTGACGAACCACGCCGAATCATCTATACATGCAACAAAGGTTCTTACAAGGTCTAGCTTGCCGCCCGATCATCCAACCCTCTCACAAGATCTCACCATGAAGCTCTCAAGCTAGTCCTATGGAAATCCTAAGAAAATAGGAAGAGAAAATAGGAAATCAAATGAACTAGAGTTCCAAGAGTTGGCTGCCATCCTCTCACCTCTTGGGTTATATGGAGGCAACCGAAAGTATAAAATACCCTTCTCTAACAACTAGGGATACAAGCCCCTCAAGGGCGGTTTTGGAAGACTTGAAGCTTTCTCCATCGGACAGATGCCCGGCGACCGCAACCTGCTTAGCCTCGACGCAAGCCTTGCGATCCCAACGCGTGTCCTCCGCTTCGAAGATTCCGGATCGCGTCGTCGCCGCACACCGGTCGACCGGTGCTCCTCACCGGCCGACCGGTACCCACCGCCGATTGGTCGACCCACCGGTCGACCGGTCCGCACCGCCGCAAAGACCGTCTTCGGTTCTTGGTCTTGGCTTTGTGGATCAACCAAGGAACCCAGTGGTTTTCTGGTGAACCACCGGAAACCCCGCGAACTCGGTGTAGCCTCCGCCAATCTCCACTCATGACTCGGCTCCCACGTAGTCCCGACTCGACCTTGGTTTTGAGGCTCTACCAAGAAACCGTCCACGACTTCATCTTGCTATTCATGCCACCATGCGGCCGCACTTGACCCCCGCCGGCCACCGGTCCCTCGAACGAAGCCTACTTGTCTCTCCACACCTGGAGGCCTCACCGGCGACGACCTTTCACGCTTGTTCTTCACGTGCACCAACACCAGTCAAGCCGCAACCTGCACCTGCAATACTTAGCCAAGAATCAGTCCACACAACGTTGTCAATCACTCATCACACAAGGAAGCGACCATCCACCGGTCCTCGAACCACACATGGTCCTCAGGCGGTCAGAGTGCGGCACGAGTGCGGGATCGGGTGCAGGGACAGAGGGAGGCAAGGCATTTTTTTGCTTTTTTTTCGACCGGAGGCGCGACGGTTGGAGTGCGGCAGGGATGGAGAAGGCCCCGACCCCCTCCCCTCGGAATGCGGCATGCCAAAGGCCTCCGCTCATTTTGCAGTGACAGATGTAGTAGCCCTTGGACGAGCTACTGTAGCATCTTGTTTTGCATTCTGGAGATGCAGATGTCGCTCCAACAGCTGTTGGAGATGGTCTAGGGGCTTCAGAATGGCTCGCTAGCAGCCCCGGTCCAGTGTGAAGTGCCCATACTTAACTGCTCTGTCTCCTTGGGGCATCTCCAAAAAGCAACGTTGTAGCTGTGTTGATAGTGAAATTCCGTCAACCTAGCCATGAGTTTACCTTCGGTGTTGGCATGAGTTTTATATCTTATCCATTGGTACTAACCCCCTTGGTATAACAAGTTCATTTGTGCATGTCAGTTTTGGAGTTTAGTGTTTATGCAGGGTTTTAGTGTTGAAAGCTAGACTTCCGGGATAAGTTCATCAAGCACCTTGTGACAAGACCTTGAAGCCCCGTACAAGTCATGCAATGAAGCAAACATGACTCCAAGAAGCCCGGGGACCAAACCCAAGAAGATGACAAACTTCGAGGACCTAGTCAGAAAAGTGACGAATCTTGCGGGACAAGGAGCTTCATCCAACTCGGAGAGAAACTGATGACAAGGGCCCACATGCAGAAGGGGAAGGATCTAGAAGACTCAGGAACCGACACCGAGCGAAGGAGGCAGCTGACTGGGCAGAAATGGGCCCAAGTCGGCCAGCCCAGCCCATTCCAGGGCCCAGTCACCCCTTTGATGTAGCCGCTATTCGGGCTATTTATAGCCCCGAGGCCGAGAGCCACACATCAATTCATTCGTCATCATCCACCGAGGAGCAGAGAAGAGAGGGACACCATCTCAGAGAGGAGAGGTCGAGCTAGTTGACTAGGGTCTCCCTAGCTGACGTGGGAACCTTGCAAGGAAGACCACGTCGGAGTTCCCGGAGCTAGAAGCAAGATCAAGGTAGGATCCCGGTGGTGATCTTGATTCATGTATCATGTACTAAGTTGATTTATCAAGTTGCAATCCGATTTCTAGCGATCAAGTGTTTCTCTGACGTCTTTGATTTCGATCGACTTTTCTTATCTAAGATCTATTCTCGAGATAGATCACCTAGTATGTTCTTGTAGCCGTGGTGGCTAGAGGTGCATGCCTGACCTTCCGAAAGACTTCAACTTGTCCTTAGACTCACCTTAGACTAACCCACACGAATAGGGGTGCGTTGTGACAGAACGGTGGCTCCAAAAGGCTGGTGTTTTCAGAGTCGGACGGGAAACCGTGGTTTAAAGAGGCTTTTAATGAGATTGCACTTGCTACTTCTCCCTTTGTTCGGAACTTCAACGAAGGCTTGATCCAATCTCTCTAGATTTGTTTATCTATCCCCCTCTATCTTTTGCTACCTCCGGTATTTGGTAGATTAGATTTGTTTTGATGTTCTTTAAGATTAGATGCATAGGTTTCACCTCTTGAAGATCTAAGTTTCTCGGCTTTAATAGATCAACTCTTGCATCATGCATTGTTCCACAGATTCGATACCTTGGGTTCACCACTCGAGGAAGAAGGGTCCCTTGACTACGACGGGAGACTTGTCCGCTTGCAAGTCTACTTGAAGTTTAATACGATAATACACAATCAACAAGCTGCTCTTAGGGCACCAACAATGATTAAGGCGCTCGCAATGGACGTCGACATGCTCTCTATAGCGTTACACGTAGGAGAGAGCGGGGATGATAGAAAAGGAACCATCGCCACACCCAGTGACGTGCTGTAGACACGCGATTCGATGCTTGTGGTCCCGAGAACGCAATCCTTCATCCCCTTCACCTCGATTCGCCAGGAGCGCCAGGGCAGAGCTCAGCCACCGACGTCAGGACGGAATATAGCAGCCATGATGAGAGAGGACCTCCGGCATGAGGTGCGGAGCAGAGCCACAAGCTAGGATGGAGCGTTGGGACCGCCGCGGGTAAGATGCCTTGCCACCGCTCGGCGCTTGGCTGCGACGTCGACGCTTTGCCGCGACGTCGACGCCTCTTGTTGCAACTAGCCTCCGACCGGATTCGATGAAGTCGGATTTCACCATGGTGTGCCTTCTCTCTCGCCCCCCGTCTCCATTCTCCACTCCAGCTTCTAGGGTGCTGTCGGTGGGCAGCCGAACTCCGTGGGTCGGCACTGGGAGGATGGAAGGCAATGCACAACCACCGGCGCCCCACAGAGAAGGGAGGGGGCGGGCAGAGAACACGGAGCCAGCAGACCATGGTCGCCGCCGCTGGGAGAAGCGAAGACAGACGCGCAGGGTCACCAGACCGAGCACCACGCCACTACCGCGTCGCGTTAGCTTCGCTGCAGGGCACGCACATCGGCAACACGTGGATACGAGGCTTCCTTAGCCCTAGCGGATGCCTGGAGAGGCTTCGCGCACATGTCGGTGGTGCGCATGCCGTGGGCGGCCTCCGTCTAGGTGCGAGTGACGTCGCCGCTGCTGGGATCACTACGATGCGGGTGGTGTGCGCCCATCGGGCTGATGTGTAGGAGATGGGCGGCCGCTGTCGTAGCTTGCCGGAGGTGGAGCACCTCCTGTCGCGCTTAGGGGAGATGGGGAACGGGATGACTAGATGAGAGAGAAGCACATAAAAAATCCTAACGTGTGGGACCTATTGAATGTAAAAATTTAATGTTGTAGATGACTTGTTGAATGACTCAGCTATAAGAGCTGTCTATATCTAAGGTGGACAAGTTATAGAGAGCAAACAATCTATAACCATTGTGGGTGCTGTACATGTAGGATATAGACAACTTTGTACATCATTCACCCAACAGGCTCACTACAACATTGATTTCATGCGTCCTACGGTCCAAGCTTATCTTCACTCGACCCACGCCTCTCTTCTTCTACCACAGATTCACCCCCATTGCCCATGGCCTCACCGCCGGCACTGCCCCGTCTTCCCTTGCTCCGGTCGCCACTTCGGCTTCCGTGTCGCCCGCCGCCCAGGGACATGCTGTCGTGGCTGGTCCCCGGATCGCCCTGCCCACCGCCAATGGCCATGGCATCATGGTCACTCCTCACCGCGTGCCGCACCTCATCTCCCTATCACCACACCCCATTCCCGTCTGGAGCCCGCCCACGGAGCTCGGCCACGTCGTGGAGCCTTGACGCCGGCGGTCCACCACAACTGGCGTCGTCTTCATGCACTATGGGTAGCAGAGCTCGTCTTGTTAGTCCTTACCTCCCTCCCTGCTTGCGTCGGGCAAAGCTTTGCTGGCCCCCACGGCCTCCTGCTTCCATTGCCATCCTGAGCCAGGTGAGATCCATCGGTGCTCGCCCTACGCCGACGAACCGGTGACCCCACCCTGCGCCTCCTCACCCCGCGGCTACATCGACCGCTGGTGGCTAGCTCCGGTGCAAGAGAGAAGAAGGGAGGCTGCCGCCATCTCCCCCACATATGGACCGCAGAGGAAAGAGAGGCGAGCACATGGTGGGTCCCGTGTAGCACCATGATGAGTGCTAGCGGCACTCGCCAGGTCTAGTGACATTTTCATCTCTCTCCTCCTTTCTCTTTCCTACGTGGAGGCTTGTAGAGAGTCTAACTACACCCACTGCGGGTGCCCTTAGAGCATCTTGGACAGTTTGGCAAACCAACCTAGCAAAATAGAAACTTGGAAAAACTCACCTACGTGCGCCGATCCAGCTCGGCATCGGGGTTTCTCCCACCCGCCAAAGTAGGTGGGATGGTGAAAAAGAAATAAAGAATAGAGAAGGATTCATGATGCTTGTTTTCAAGAGGTAGAAGTGCATAAATATAATTTTGTTTCTCTCTTAGGGTTCCTAATGTAAGTTAGATCTGGGTTTGACAAGTTAATTATGCCATATCGTTTGAGATGAGAATTTTTTTTACTTGGCACATCTTTTTAGAAGTTGGTAAAATTCAAAAATTGCCAAGTAAAATTTGGTAAACTCTTGGAGTTGCTCACCTATTTACGACAGAATAAGGGAAAAGCTAAATCACCCAAGCGGTGATAAAAACGAATCCAATGTGAAAGGTTATGGCTTAATGCGGATACAAATATATATATTTATTTTTTGGATCGAATTCGAATAAAAATAATGTCATGATGTGTCAAATATTGATATTCATCCTATTCAATCTTAGAAATCGAACTTTAAGTATTCATGTTCGGATACGGTATGAATAATTATAGATATAGAATGTTCGAATTTAGATACATCTATGTTGACAGTGAATTTCCGTCAACCTAGCCATGAGTTTACCTGTAATGTTGGCATTGATTTATTATTCTAACCACTGGAACTAACCCCCCGTATATAACAAGTTCACTCTTGCATGCCGATTTTGGAGTATATTGTTTACGCAGGAAATCTACGCTAAAGAGGAGACTTTCGAGATAAGTTCATCAAGCACTTTGGAAGAAGATCATGAAGCCCGACAAGAGTCAAGACACATGATGAACATGACTCCAAATGACCCAAGGACCGAAGCGTCAACGTGCAAATCTTCAGGAACTTAACCAGAAAACAGTGAAGCTTGGATGGCAAGCATTCAAGCCTTAACCGCGAAGGAAACGACGTCCAAGGTCCACATGCAAGTGCACACAAATGAGGAATCACGCGAGAAGCAACTGGGGAAGAAGTTGGGGTCGAACTGGGCCGAAACGGGTCCTGGCCGGTCGGCCCAGGCCGGTTGGCCCAGCCCATTCCAGGCCCGGTTCGGCGCTCCCTTTGACCTAGCCGCCATTCGGACTATTATAGCCCCCTCACCAAGAGCCATGCATAAATTCATTTGTCATCCGCCGTCGAGGAGCAGAGAAGGGAGGGGCACTGTTCTGGAGAGGAGAGGGTCGAGATGGTTGACTAGGGTTTCCCTAGTTGATGTGGGAACCTTGCATGGAAGACCACGTCAGAGTTTCTGGAGTTAGGATCAAGATCAAGGTAGGATCCCAGTGGTGATCTTGTTTATGTATTATACTCTCATGTTGAATTTGCAAGATTGAATCCGATTTCTAGCGATCAAGTGCTTGCTCTACAACTTTGTTTTTGCTTGGGTTTGCTTATTCCCCAATCTAGTCTTTAGCTAGATTGCTTAGGGTGCTCTTCTAGTCATGGTGGATAGTGGTGCATACCCGGTCTACCGAGCGTTTTCAACTTGTTCTTCTAGGACTCGCCCTAGGCTAACCCGCACAAATAGGAGTGCGTTGTGACATGACGGTGGCTCCAAAAGGCAGGCATATTCAGAGTTGGAACGGAAGCCACGATTTAAAGAGGCTAGTAATGAGATTCATTTGCTTTATTCTTCTTTGTTTTGGAACTTCAACAAAAGACCCAATCCAATCTCTCGATTTGTTTTATCTCTCTTTTCATGTGGTTCAATAAGGACAAAGGTACCTAGGGATCATGCATCTAGGGTTCCATTCAACTCCTGAACTTAAATGCACAGTCATCCATAGATAATTGAATAAAGAATTTGAAAACTAGGTTAGATGCACCGGAGCTTGCCTTCGTCAGCTAAGTTAGCCTGGGCACCCTCGGTGTCGTCGAGCACTTCCACGTACTGCAGCGAAGCTTCTGCTCCTCCTTCCTCGGATTCCGGGACGAGGGAGTAGTCACCGTCCGAAGATCTACACGGAATGCAATGCAAGGTTCAGGTGATGTGACAGTTTGTTATCTTATCCAACTCTTGTTGGTCATATTCACCTTAACAAGTATCTAGATAGTACATCTCTTTTAGGAAGGTTATTAGTTATATGTGATTCATTCTTTTATTGCACATTTGAATTAATGTTTCTTTTGCACTTGTTATTTCATGTGAAGGTTTAATCCTTTTCCTCTCACTGTAAAGGGCGTGAACAAGATTTTTTATTTAAGAATTACTTCCTTATCAGCAAGGGTGTTTTATTAACTTTTAATTAAGTTAGGCAATACTTTCCAAAAAGGGAAATGAATTAAAAAGGGATTTTCCTTATTTAATTGTTCTTTAATCTTTAAAAGGGCTTAAAGCTTTTTATTAAGCAATAAAGCACTAAAAATTTAAAGAAGTGTTTCTTAAGCATAAGGACACCTATACTGGGCCTCTGGACCCACATGCAAGGCTTGGAAGCTAGGAAACAAAATATTATAGAAAATAACAAAGACTAACTAGTGATTCAAATGAGCACCAAAATGATCCACACTTTCTCATGCATGCCCTCTGGCCCTAAACAAGCCTAAAGAACCACCAAGTACACCTAGAAACTCTACTGATCTTGCTTCACAAATTTACAAAGGAAAACATGCACAAATTAAGAATAACTATTTCTGTTAAACCAAAAATCATGATTAATTCACCAGAGGTGTGTTTTGACATAACAAGACAGCATGCACAAGTTGGGCACAAAAACATAAATAATTTTAGCTACAAAAATCATCTAGTCAGTTTCTGTAGAAATGGAAAATATTTTATATAAAAAGATTCACTGCATAACTTTGTGCAAATTTTGGCACAGGAGCTAGTCGTGACAATACACACAACATATCCAAAACTTGGATGCATAGGAGTTATAGCGTTTGAGTTATGGCAGGTCTAGGTATTTCACAATCCTATTTTTCATGTTAAAAATATCCAGAATCAGATCTTGTGAGAATAACAAAACTCGTAGTATTTTTAACCACGAATTCAACAAAATTGGTTTTGCATTTTTATGATTTTTTACGATTTTTTACGGATTTTACAAGTTTCTGCAAAAGGTCAAACACTATTCCAGAACACATTTTCACGCAGACCCCTAGAAGTTTAAGATGCTTACAAAGATACCCTCGGTTTGCGATTTGGTCCTCAGAAAGAGTTGTGGCTTCGCAATGGGGTCCCCGAGCACCGGCCGGCAGCGGTCCGGCCAAATTCTGGTGAACCGCTGGCCGGGGCCGGCCGAGCGCGGGCGGGGATTGACCCTTGGGTCCTAGGGGGCCGATTCCGGGGCTCGGTTGTGGAGGGGGAGGGCCGGCGAGGTGGGGGTGCCGGCGGCCAGCGGCGGTGGCCGTCGCGGCTGCTGTGCCGGCGAGGTGGCGGTTCAGTGGGGGGAACGGGCACGCCAACGAGCTTGGTGAGGTGCAAGGGAAGGTGGGGGAGGGTTTGTTTGGTCCTGCGGCCGGCCGGAACCGAAGCTCGCCGCGGCAACCTCTAATGGCGCCGGCGGCGGCCCGGGCCGTGGTTGGCACGGGGTGAGGAGGGCGGTGACCCTTTTATGGGCGACGAGTGTGCCTGTCCGCAACCACAAGACCGACGACGACGTCTAGGGGCAAGCGACGGCCTCGGCAGGAGTCCACGACAGGGGAGACGCTGGACCGTCCGGTGGTCTGTCCAGTGCCCGTCCGGCCACGCGGCGTGGGGAGGGGAGAACTTCGAGGCGGCCTCGGGACGTGCGTGGCTTTGGGGAACGAGCCTCGGCCGTGCGGCCGGCCCCTAGGGGCGCGCCCGGACGCCAAGGTGGCCTGCGCGCACGGGCGCGGCGCGACGTCGTGGTCTGCCTGGAATTTTTCTGGACTGGCCCTGTTCGAGCGACAGAAACTCAAATTTTTGCAACTAAAGTGCACCAAGTGATGAATAGGAAAGTTGTAGATCTCACTACCCTCTACAACTTTCACAAAGGCTCTAGGGTGTTTTTCTCAACGGATTTTGCAGGAACGTCATACCAACTTTGAATGCCGCCATGTCTCTGTGCACAGGAGGTACTGCCAGTTGACCAAGTTTTTCACCCTTTTCCGCTCAAAATTTGAAATGCCAATCTACATGAAAGTGGTGTCCCTCAACAAGATGGACAACTTTCATAAAGGTGGATTTTGAAGTGTTTAGGTGAATTTTGGAGAAAGGGTTGACCATGGGTGTGTGTAGGCTTGGTCAAGGGGTTCAATAGGTTTCATTGGCGAGGTTTTCGAGGTGATGACCCAGGTTGACCTAGGTTTGACCAGTGTTAGCCGGTTTGACCCGGCTGATTCGGTCATTAGCATTAATAATACTAATTAAAAACCTGGGGCGTCACAGGAGTCGACTTTAAGTTGCCGCACGGAGCGGACTTTAGAATGCGACTTTAGAAGTCGACTTTAGATTGCCGCGCGTAGCGGACTTTAGAAGTTGCCTCCTAGGGATAGCCCCCGAGTTGATGAAGTAGACTCGTGGTGACTTGATTGATATACCCCATGATGAGGACATCACTCCATTGGATGCGAACAACATTCCTGGTCCAATCACTAGGGCCCGTGTACGTCAATTGAATTTAGAGGTGAACTCGTTCCTAAAATCTTCCTTTTATACTTTTGAGAATAGATTGCTACCTAATGATTATATTGTGATTAGGAACAAAGGAGAGGACCAGAATATGCATGGGAAGGGGCTTAGAGGCGTGGAGGTCCAGCAAGAGGGTGCAAGGCATGGTGGAGACCCAAATCAAGTCGACTTCGAGTCTGTCTTGGAGTCCAGGAACAACCTGTCATAAATCGGACGCACAGGCCACTATACGAAGTTGGATTTGGACGTTCTATATATATGGATGGAAAGATAATTTCATAAAGCTTCCAATGGCACTGGTCTCACCTTAAAATACGTCTGGAGTCAACGCGAATCATCGAATCATGATGTCGTCCAGAATCTGTCTTGGTGCCGCGTCACCGTATTTTGGCCTTTGGGCCATGTATCGCGTGTGAGCCCATTAGGGGCGCGTCCAGGGGGTCTTGCACGACCCTAGGGTCTTCTTAAACAGCACCGCCGAACCATTAGGGTTTGGGTTTTGCTTTAGATCAATCTGTCTTTGAACAGTCGCCGTCATTCGGTTTGTGAAACCCCAACTGGAGTGCTTAATCTTTCATCTGCAGATTGTCACCATCTTTGAGAGCTGCGTTCTTTCGAGTTCTTGCTTGTGTTCTTCGTTTCGCAGGCAGGAATTAGCCTTCTCGGCGAGGTCAACCGGGTCGTGACACGGTTGATAACCAGAGGAGTTGTTGTGCTAAGATTGCAGGGATTCGGGTCTTTGGTTCTGAAGCCGGATCAGTGTTTCACGCTCCGCCCAAGACGAATTTATCATCTTCTGACGGAAGATCGGGCCACCTAGTTCCCATCACCCCAAGAGTAGTCAGTAGAATGTAGCTCCCGTGAAAACCCGCCGAGAAGCGTACACAAATGAGTAGCCGGCATGTTATCCTACATGATGAGGAAAACAAGCCAAGAAAGAAAAAAGTAATCATTTAAATAAATGACTTAGCTGTTGCTGCCTGGGCAAACTGTTGCTGAAGTCATGGCGGTCGGCGATGGAGCCACGACCGTTGTTGCTGAAGTTGACTAGTCAGAGTTGATTCCGACTAGTTGTTGGGGGCGTGACTGCCGTTCTCGACTAGTTTGAAAACTAGTCGAGATGAATTGTCGACGCAATGCGACCGGAAGACGACGTCGTGGCAGCGCACGGCGTACTTGAAGTAGAGCTAGTGTTGCCGCGAGAAAAGTAGTCACGACGCACGGCGTGGACCGAAGTAGAGCCGCCGTGCCCCGTTGACGGTTAATATTTGTATCAAAGTTCGTTTGTGACTTGCAAGCGGACAAGTCTCCCGTCGTAGTCAAGGGACCCTTCTTCCCTCGAGTGGTGAACCCAAGGTATCGAATCCGTGGAACAATGCGCAACGCAAGGATTCAATCTAGTAAAGCAAGGTAAAGCTATCTATTGAAGAACAAAGATGCATCTAATCTAAGATATGATCAAGTAAACGAATCTAATCTAATCTACTAAAGAGGTAGCAAGAGAAAGCAAAAGATAACCAATCTAGAGAATCTAGATCATGATTGTGTTGTAGCTCCAAACAAGATAGATGAAGATAGCAAAGCGAATCTCATTAAAAGCATCTTTAAATCGTAGCCTTCCCATCCGACTCCGAAAACATCCGCCTTTCGAGACCCCCGTTCTGTCACAACGTATCCCTATTCATGCGGGTAGTCTAGGGCGAGTTCGATAGAACAAGTTGAAATCACTTGGCCGGTCCGGTATGCACCTCTAGCCACCGCGGCTACAAGAGCACCCTATGTAATCTAGCTATAGACTAGATCGTAGAAGAAGCAAAACCAAGAAGAAAACAAAATCATCGAGAAGGCACTTAATCGCTAGAAATCGGATTCACTTACAAACTTCACCATGAATGATTACATGAACAAGATCACCACCGGGCCCTCCCTCGATCTTGATCCTCGCTCCGAGCTCCGACGTGGTCTTCCATGCAAGGTTCCCACGTCGGCTAGGGAAACCCTAGACAACTAGCACGACCCTCATCTCCGAGATGGTGTCCCTCAAGCTTCTCTCGCTCCTCGGCGGCGGATTACAACTTCGGTTCGCGTGGCTCTCGGTCGGGGGGCTATTTATAGCCCGAGAAGCAATTAGGTCAAAGGAGAGGCCGATTGGGCCCCGAATTGGGCCGGGACGGACGGCCGGGCCGGCCGGCCCGGGCCCAACTCGGCCCATCCCGCGGCCTCGCTTCGCCAGTGTTGCTTCCCACGTCTTCTAGATGTTCTCCCCTTTTGCATGTGGGCCCTTGACGTCGGTTTCTCTCCGAATTGGACTCAACTCCTTGTCTTGCAAGATTCAAGACTTTTCCTCGGTTCGGTCCTCGGAGTTTATCATCTTCTCGGGCTTGGTCCTTGGGCTCTTGGAGTCATGTTCACTTCATTGCTTGACTTGTATCGGGCTTCAAGGTCTTGTCATGAGGTGCTTAATGAACTTATCCCGGAAGTCTTGCTTTCAACGTTAAAACCCTGCGTAAACACTTAACTCCAAAACCGACATGCACAAGTGAACTTGTTATACCACGGGGGTTAGTACCAATGAATAAGATACAAAAGTTATGCCAACACCGAAGGTAAACTCATGGCTAGGTTGACGGATTTTCACCGTCAACATGCTCGCAAGACGAAGTAGCGGCGCACGGAGTAGTCGACGATGAGCCGCGTGATGGGCCGCGCGACATGCCGAGGCACCCGGACGTGTGGCGTAGGCGAAGTAGTCGACGACGAGCGGCGCAACGAGCCACACGATGAGCCGCACGACGTGCCGAGGCACCCGGTCGCGTGGCGTAGGCGAAGTTGTCGACGGCAAGCGATGAGCCGCGCGACGTGTTGAGGCTCCCAGACGCGACGTACTCGAAGTAGTCGACGACGAGCCTGTGCGAGGCGGAGTTGTCGACGATGAGCCTGCGCGAGGCGGAGTAGTCGACGACGAGCCTGCGTGACGTGGAGTAGTCGACGACAAGCGATGAGCCACGCGACGTGCCGAGGCACCCAGACGCGCGGTGTAGGTGAAGTAGTCGACGACGAGCCTGCGCAAGGCAGAGTTGTCGACGACGAGCCTGCGCGAGGCGGAGTAGTCGATGACGAGTCTGCACGATGCGAAGTAGTCGACGATGAGCGGCGCGACGAGCTGCGTGACGAGCCGCGCGACATGCCGAGGCACCCGGACGAGCGGCGGAGGCGAAGTAGTCGACGACGAGCCCGCGCGAGGTGGAGTAGTCGACGACGAGCGCCGCGATGAGCCGCGTGACGAGCCGCGCGACGTGCCGAGGCACCCCGGGACGCGCGGCGGAGGTGAAGTAGTCGACGACGAGCCTACGCGAGGTGGAGTAGTCGACGACGAGCGGCGCGACGAGGCGCGTGACGAGCCGCGCGACGTGCCGAGGCACCCCGGACGCGCGGCGGAGGCGGGGGTAGTCGACGACGAGCCTGTGCGAGGTGGAGTTGTCGACGACGAGCCTGCGCGACGCGGAGTAGTTGACGACGAGCCTGCGTGACGCGGAGTAGTCGACGATGAGCGGCGCGACGAGCCGCGTGACGAGCCTCGCGATGTGCCGAGGCACCCGGACGCCGTTGGAGGCAAAGTAGTCGACGATGAGCCTGCGCGAAGCGGAGTAGTCGACAACGAGTGGCGCAACGAGCCACGCGACGAGCCGCGCGACATGCTGAGGCACCCGGTCGCGCGACGTAGGCGAAGTAGTCAACGACAAGCGATGAGCCGCGCGACGTGCCGAGGCACCCAGACGCGCGGCGTAGGCGAAGTAGTCGACGACGAGCCTGCGCGAGGCAGAGTAGTCAACGACGAGCGGCGCGACGAGCCGCGTGACGTGCCGAGGCACCCCGGACGCGCGGCGGAGGCGAAGTAGTCGACGACGAGCTTGTGCGAGGTGGAGTAGTCGACGACGAGCGGCCGCGACGAGCCGCGTGACGAGCCGCGCGACGTGCCGAGGCACCCGCACGCACGACGGAGGCGAAGTAGCCGACGACGAGCTCCTCGCGCGAGGTGGAGTAGTCGACGACCGCCGACGCGACGAGCCGCGTGACAAGCCGCGCGACGTGCCGAGGCACCCGGACTCACGGCGGAGGAGGCGAAGTAGTCGACGACGAGCCTCGCGCGACGCGGAGTAGTCGACGACGAGCGGCGCGACGAGCCGCATGTCGAGCCGCGCGATGTGCCGAGGCACCCCGGACGCGCGGCGGAGGCGAAGTAGTCGACGACGAGCTCGCGCGAGGCGGAGTAGTCGATGACGAGCGGCGCGACGAGCCGCGCGACGTGCCGAGGCACCCCGGACGCGCGGGCGGAAGCGAAGTAGTCGACGACGAGCTCGCGCGAGGCGGAGTTGTAGACGACGAGCGGTGCAACGAGCCACACGACGAGCGGCGTGACGTCACCCCTATTCGGCGCGCCGGCCTATCAGTGTTTTAGACCGGCAAACCTACAAAGGGCGTACCCGAGGTAGTAGATTGTGCGGTGAGGATCGTGATCGGGAGACCGAGAACTCGAAGGTATGCGCAAGGACACGGGACACAAGATTTATACAGGTTCGGGTCGCCAAGGTGGCGAACCCTATGTCCTGCTTGGGGGATCAAGTATGGCGCCCTGCGCTTGGTGTTGGTTGAGATCAGGTGCCCAGCTAGGTACCCGACCCTCCTTTATATAGTCCAGGGGGCGGGTTCCTAGTCGGTTACAAGGTAGGAGTCCTAGTAGGATTACACGGAACGAGTCCTACTAGGATTACAGGGGAATTCTAATAGGAGTCCGTCTTCTTCCTTCCTGGCACGAGTACCCAGGGTGTATGCCCGATAGTAGCCCCCTTGCGGATCTATCCAGGTCTCACCCCCTGACAGTTGGCACGCCAAGTAGGGGTGATTGGGAACTCGCTGTGCAGCATGGTGGCCCGACCCAGCGTCATCTTCGGCGACGACACGAAGAACTTCCTCGACGACGACCTTCTCACCGGCGCCCTTCGATCTATTCGTGAGGTCGGCGTCGCGCCAGAAATTGTTTCACATTCGCCAACCCACCCAATCATCTACGGCAGCGGCATTGACAATATCCGGCTGCATCTGCCTGCGGTCGGGAGGAGTACGTCTATGAAAGTTGAAGTCGGCGGCAAGCCTCAGTGTCTGCCTGTGTTAACTAGGCGTCCTTCACATGCACATGACCAAAGAAAATTCGTATAGGAAGCTTGCAGATACAGGGAAGCTTTTCCTTTTATTGTTTTTTCTTTCTTTCTTTCTTTCGTATCTGATTTTGCAGCTGGTCGAAGGCTATACCAAATTACGTTATTACCGAATTGTTGTTAATTTTACAATTATTAACAATTTGGTAGAATGCATTTACCGAATTGTATAAGACATTTTTAGAGCGGCATACCATAAACTCAAATCCTAGATTCGCCACTGACCTTCGCACTGCTGGAGCGGAGGGATCTCTACTCCTTGTCATTGCCTACTCGCCGCCACATGCTCGCCCTCACGTCGACCTCATGGCTGGATCCCCCTCCTCCTCCTAGTCATTGTCGTTGTCGTCGTCACCGGATCCCTCCTCTAGTCGTCGTCGTCGCTGCCGCCGCCACTGCTGGGTCCCTCCTCCTCTAGATCTCGCTGTCAGAGGTGTGGTGCGCATCGCGCTGAGCGTGGTGTGGCGCACGTCTCAGTGAAGGGGTGTAGCGTGGGTCGCAGTGTGGGGGAGGTGAGGGGGACGAAGGCGAGGGGGAGAAAGTGGCGGTGGCGGTGCGAGGGGAGAGTGGGAGGAGACTGAGTGAGGGAGGCATCTTCCCTACTAACCTAACACGAGTGGGCTTGTGTGGGCCTTAAAACGAGTAATGTAGTTCACATCACCAAGCAAACTACTAACTCTTAACAAACATATTCACATCTGACATGCATCGGTAGGGCATATCACCAAAATAAGACTGCATCAGCTAGGCGTATCACCAAACTAGATTGTTGCGGCAAGGTAACTAGTTAGCTAGCTAGATGGCTTCTTTTGTGCTGCTGCCTCAAGTTCAGCTAGCCTTGTCTGTAGTTTTGCAACTCTTTAGAAGTTCAATCTCCTGCCTCTTTTGTGTGGCTCTAAGCTGCTCATCCTGCTTGTCAATTCCTTTCCAGATGTAGTCAATGTCATCCCGAGTAACAACACAGTCCTAAAACAAAGGAAAAAATTATATTGATGCAAGCTTCATAACAGTTGTAATTTACAAGAAAGCTGTTTTAGATCTAACTAGTTTCAAAACTTGTCTGCTTCTCTTCAGCTGATTCCTTGAGCTTGTTGATTTCAGTCCAAATCCTGTTAATGTCATGTGCAACAACTTCCTACAACAAATGGAAATTGATGCAGTAGAGCAATTGATCAGTGAAGATGTGAAGGTACAAGGACAGATCTCGTGTGTGATGGTTTCAGAACTTGCCTCATGGTCTTCAGAATCGTCGCCGGAGTTGTTGCCGGAGTCGTCGACGGAGTTGTTGCGGAGTCGTCGCCAGAGAAGATGAGGTCTACCAGCACCACTCTTCTGCCCGGGTCGTTGCTGGAGGAGTCCGCGCTCACCTCAATGCGCGTGGACCTCTTCTTCCTTTGTGTTGAGGAAAAAACCCTACCTCCACATGGCGGGTGTCGCTGGAGTCTGCCAACTTAGCCCTTGCGTGCGTATACGGCTTCCTCCACCGGGCCGACAAAGAAACCGACCTCTTCCATGGAGCGCCGAGGAAGATGCACGGGGCAGCGCGCTGGGACGGCTCCTCTTCGTCACCGCGGAACCTCACTCTCTTGGCGGGGGCGGTGGACAGCACCGAGGAAGACGGACAAGGACGTGGCCGCGGGGCCTCCTCCTTGCAGAACCTCCCCTAGAGTCGCGGGCCATACCTGCGACGGAGACGAGGAAGGCGGAAGGCAGGGCGGAGCGTTTATTAAGGTTCGGATGTGCAAATGATACGATGATTATCAACCACCCGTCGCCAATGAAGGGGCGGGGCCAGGTCTGTTCGAATGAAGAACAGTTTGCTTTTCCCCTTTTAATCTGCAATCAAATTTTGTATCACGTTTTTGTCCGTCAACCGTAATCCAAATTTGATGATATTTGTTTTTGAATTTTTCTAAAATCAACATATATTCATTTATGACATTTTTCGTATGTAATTCCATTTCTTGGATGTTGTTTACACACCTTATATTGTTCCTTATAAGTACAACATATAAATAATATTTGTTTTACACAACCATTACTAATGAAACTTTGCATTTCATAATATTATGGTGAACATAAGGTTATGTTAAAATTTCAAATGCATATGAGTTCGAACATGTTTTAAAGTGCGGAAAACTTCAATGTTGAGGTAACATTCTAAGAAACTATGTGAGAGATGTAGACATTTGTACACAAGTATAATCTTCCGTTTTCGAAAACATTTGAATTTTTGTAGACAAGCTTAGGGACTTAAATTATGTTGCCAAGTCAATTTGTAGAATTTTTAGAACACACTAATACATTATTGTAATTATTTTATCGTAAATAAGAGATAAAAAATCTAATTTTACGAAATTTGGTTAGACAAGTGTGGCTGTTGATATTTTATTCAAATACTAAATTACCAACTATGAATTGTTCGTATTTTTTACGGATTTTTTGGTGTTGTTTATGGGGTATAATATTTGAGGGAAGCAAGTTTCAATTCAGAAAAAATAGTGTCGGGCCCACGCGTTAGCGTCAGAAGCCTATATAAAAAAAGATAACCATAGCTTGCCCGACTGACAAAGGCGATGCAGGTAGACTAACCATCGTCGCCAACAAGTGCTCCATTGTCCGGATGCCCCTGGCTGGCATCCGCCCCGGCGACGGTGGTACACTAACCATCGTCGCCAACAAGTGCTCCATTGTCAGAAATGCCCCTTTGCCGAATGAATATGCATCCGCCCCGGCGCCCCGACCTCTGCCCCCTTCTTCTTCCCCGATCTGAGCTCCACCGCCGCCTCCCGCCCGTCCTTCCTCGTCATCGCACACAAGTCGCACTGCGCCGATTCGTTTGGAGGTGCACGTGCGAGGAGCGGGGTTCAAGGTTGCCAGAGCAGCCGCAATCACTCCATCGGCTTGTATCCAGTCGGTGAGCTAAGCGGCTTTCCACTAGTCCCTTGCTTGGACCATGGAATGGCTCGGGTGGTGGAGGGGCGGACGCAGAAGGAAGGTGAAAACCACGGTCGTCTTTATTTCAAGTGTGCAAGGAACTCGATGAGTAGTCTGCTGTGTCTCCCAAATCTGAGTTGGGGTTCTTATGTGCTTTTGATTCTGCAGTACACCAAGAATTGTGGATTTTAACGTTTCCACAAGGGGTATCTCCAAATGCTAAATGATGCTGGCGTCATTGTTTTTCGACCGTCGAACTGGGCAGACACGGTCGATGAAGTAGTTGATTAAGTGGAATGTCAAATTGGGAGCGGTGAGCAGAGGCAAGCACTTGAGGCCAAGCAGAGGAAGAAAGCACTGAGGAGAAGATGGACAATGTGATCTGGAAGATGAACTTGATTATTGTGGATGTTGTTTGTGTAGTATTTGGATGTTTACTAGGGATGTATGCTGCAAAGAAGTAATTTAGATATTAAAAGTGGTGCTTTTGCTTCATCTGTGTGGATGAAGAATGAAAAATTTGTCACATATGACTAACTTAAATGTATGAATGAAGAATGGATGGAATGACAATTGGTTTAGAAATCTTAATGTGTCACACATCACAAAATTCATCAATTCATTCTGTGTTGATATTTCATTGCAAAGCACCGTTGACGGATAAAATACGTATCCCTCTACGATCCGCAAGCGTACGGACCCCACACCTTTTTCACCACGGGATTCCCAAGGTTCTTGTCAATCCGCGGAGCAAGGGGATTACAAGCGTTCGATCAACAACGACACACTAGCTACTAAAACCCTAACTACTATTATACTAGAAAAACAACTAAACTCACTAGAGAGAATGATAAACGATCAAGAGAGAAGACACTCGCCCACGGGTCTACGATACTAGAGCATGCAATCGCTTAAAGACATGAAAAACCAATCTAATCTATCGGGGGTGTGACCACGGTTTCGCCCTTTCCCTCCTCTCGTACTCGTCACTACGCGAAGGTATTCATGACTAGACCTTTGATGGCCACGGCGTATTGAATGGATCCAAGGAAGCATTGGAGCTCTACTCCCTCTATGGCACGGTTGCAAGCCTTAAGCATTAAAGTATATTCAACACAAGATGATAGATAGAAAATCCGACAAAGTGCGATTACATCTCACGATCGATTACAACCCATGGACGAATGAGAAGATTACCCCATCAAGGTGCCGATCATGGCACCGTTGATCATGGTTTCCCTTCCGCCGGTGTCTTCCTCCTTCTCCACGAGAGGGTGCTTCCTTCGAGGTGGTTGATCTCCGGCCCGAGATCCTCCTCCTCTCTCTCTAGCTTGTAGATGGCCTTCTCGGTGCGAATAAACTCCTCCTCTTCCGTTGGCGGCGCGTCGGGGGTTTTAGGGTCGAAGATCCTTCGAGGGCAAGGAAAACGGGACCGAACCGGTGCCCGAAGTGGGCCGGGCCGATCCGACCGGGCCGGCCGGCCCGAGCCCAATTTCGGCCCGGTTCGGTCGCCCTTTTTGCTCCGTGGGTCCTCGTGCACTTATCTACTTCGCCCCCTCCACTTGGATGATTTTGACGCCGTTATCCTCGCGATCAAGATGGAGACTCTCTTTGCATGAAGTTTGATCTTTTACGCTTCAATCCCCGGGGGTGTTCCTCGTAGCACTTCGGTCCTCACCACCATTGGAAGTAATTTCAGCGAGCTCATGAACACGAACAAGACTCCATGAATGCTCCTTTGAACTTATTGCGAATCCGTCCTTTATGTCCATGATTTCCTACATAAACACAACACTTCCAAATGCATGCACAAAGATGAACTTGTTATATGATTAGTGTGCCTAGTGGCGGGTTAGTTCAATAATCAAATCCAAACCAAAGTGTAATGAACATGCTAGGTGTACCAAAATACACCGTCAACATCTCCCCCACACTTAGCTCTTGCTCGTCCTCGAGCAAGTACTCGTAAAAGAACTTCGTCCAAGGCGTGTAATCGTGTACCACTTATCCTTCTTCACAAGTTAGTCAATCCCTTCATCATTAATACATAAACACAAAGTAATGATAATCAAACATAAACATGGGCGTTTAGAACTTTTACCACGTCAAGATTTACCCCACAACTCAAACTCTTCACTCGAAGCCTTCAATTTCAGCCATACTTACTTCTTTGCTTCCATCGGAGGGTTTTTAATGGTTTTCAAAACAAAAATTCCTGCAACAAGTGTTAGACAAAAACCTTTCTCCAAGCTCTCTCAAGTCACTCATATGAAGTGTCTATCCTAACCAAATTTTATAAAACTCTCACCTCCCATTAATCTCTCATATATCATGTAAAAGTGGAGCTATAGGTAGGGCTAGCGCAATCAACACAAGTATTGTCAAACTAAGAACTTCCTCTAATGGTTGTCTACCTTTCGAGCCAATGATCATGAGAATTAACCATATGCGGGGATATCAAGGACGAGAAGATTTAGAATGGTGGACATGTGCAAGGGCAAAAGAAAATTATGACTTCAAGGCACCAATGATGTCCTCGTTGTCGGATTGCACATGGTTGGAAATAGAGTAAAAGTTTCGTCTCACAATCAACGTGACATCCTTCCTTACACTTTATTATTTTTCTTTTCTTTCACTTGATCCATCCCTCTCATATCTTCATTGCTAACTCATCTTTCTCTTTTCGTTTTCTTCCTTCATTCACATATGATTTTTCTTTCTTTCTTTCTTTCTTTCTTTTCCATACACATACTTTTTCTCTTTATTTTTCTCTCTCTTGACATCTTTTCAAAGCTTTCAATTCTCCCTTTTCTCGCATGCATACAATCTGAATTTTTTAAATAAATCATGCTAGAGACGAGACGAAACTTTGAAAATAGGTTGTGTTCAAGGAATACGATGTTCAAAAAAGATGTATAGGTTTGGGTATGGAATTCGGCGATGTACATGACTTCCGTTGTGAAAGACATGTTACCGAATGAATGACGAGGCTAGCAACAAAAGATAAGCACAAGGACATGATCAATGCTCGAAATTAAAACTCACCAAGAGAGAAGGGTCCTAGCCTAACTCATCGTGCTAATCACACTTATAGTGGAGCGAAAAAAACAACTTTGGCTTTGGATAGGAATTTTTTTATACTCTCAACTTGGAAAAAGAGATTTTGCTAACCTTTATTACAAGGGTTTTAATATAATTTTCAGAACTGAAATCCTCCAATTTTTAGCATCGAACATAGCACAACTAGCATGTGAAGCTCAAGATCAAAGTGCGGTATGGGTACTTTAAGTAGTAGCGATTCCACTAAGCACCACGGTAAACGATTTTCAAATCACATACTTGCGTTCAAATATCAAGAATCGAAGATTAAACAAACAAGTAAATAAAGATAAACAATACATAAAACACAAAAATGTATATAAAGACTCTTTTTATTTGGTTTTCTTGACTCAACACTAATTTAAGACGCTTGCAAAAATTTAAAAACAGACTCGAAAACTAAAGACTCATTAAAACGCTAAGACTCTCACACGAAGATTAAACCGAACCTAAATTTGAAGTTCAAAAGCTAAGGCTAGCGAGCTAGCTCTCCCCCACACTTAAAACATACGACGTCCTCGTCGTATCTTACAAAAACCAAAGGGGAAGACTAGATCTAATGGTACTTCGAGCAAGCCTTGCACCACTTGCCTCTCATGTTTCCAACCATGCCGAAAAGTTTGCGCACGTTACGGTTAAGGAACTTGTAGTTATCTTCAACTACGCGCTCCAAGTCCTCCATACGCTGCTTCATTGCTTCCATGGTTTGAAGACACTCGTCGGCCGACGCGTAGAGAGCTGCGATGGATTGACGGCAAAATCGACAACACACCGGATGCAATCCGAAGGGGTCGTCGTCGCCATAATCTCCACCGTCGTCACCACCGTCGTCGCCACCTCCATTGTTGTCGCCTTCGCCACCGCCGTTGCCGTCGCCGTTGGGGCCCTCGGGAGTCCTTTCATAGGGCTGTTCGCCCCAATCGTCATCGTCTCTACCGGCAGCCGCCCACGAGCTCGGGCTACGATCGTCGGAGTAGTCGCTATCCCCATAATCCTTAGGCTCCGGCGACACCTCCTTGTAATCCTTACGCTTGATGCCTTGGAGACGTGCCGACCTTCGAACGGGTGTAGGGACCTTTTCTCCTTTGACGGGGTTGCGGGATGCAAGAGCTCCGGTCGGGACACGTCCTCCGCAACGGATACGTGCGGTCCTCTTGACGGGTAGCTTGACCTCGCATCGCATCGCCTCCTCCATCGATGGCTTCTTGGCTTCTACCTTCAACTCTAAGCTTTTTGGAGGCTCAATGGCTGCTACAAGGGTGCAACACATTGCTTGAAAGGATTGATTCTCGAGCTCCCAATTCGGCCAAATATATAGTCCTGAGAGAAAAGCCCTGGGAACCTTATTTTCCTTTTTTACACTTCCCTTAAAATTTTCCGACCAAACAAGGAAGTCAAAAAGGAGCAATTCGAGCGAAATTCGGGGACATCGGGCGTCGGGCCCTGCCTGGGCCGATCCTACTGGGCCGGCCGGCCCACCCTGCCTCGGGGGTCGGGCCGGTCCGGTTTTTTTGCACACTGCCCTATTTTTTCGTCCTCAGCCCATGGGAAAAAGTTGGCCCAGTTAATCTTCGCGAAAAACTCCAGAAAGCTAAAAGAAAAATTATTTACAGAAGTTGGTGCCTTGTTTTTCGTCCTAGGCGGGACGTTCGGGCTCTTCCTCCATGGTAAAGACGTCAACATGATGGACGGGCACGACATCGGGTTCGTAGTAAACCTTAAGCCGCTGTCCATTCACCACAAATTGATCGCCGTTTATATCCATAATGGTTACCGCTCCGTTGGAGAACACCGAATGCACAACATAAGGTCCGTCCCACTTGCTTTGCAATTTCCCCTTTCCGAAGGTTTTAAACCTCGAATTGTAGAGGAGGACCTTATCTCCTTCTTTGAATTCTTTTTTCTTCAATCTTTTATCATACCACCTTTTGATTCTCTCTTTGTATATGCTTGCGTTTTCATAAGCTTTCAACCTCAACTCCTCTAGCTCGCTTATTTGAATTCTCCGTTTCACCACCGCGGCATCGAGATCAAGGTTCATCTCTTTAATCGCCCAATAGGCTTTATGTTCTAACTCAACCGGAAGGTGGCAAGCTTTTCCATAGACGAATTGATAGGGGGTCATACCTATCGGTGTTTTAAACGCCGTTCGATAAGCCCATAAAGCTCCGTCTAATTTCTTTGACCAGTCCTTGCCTCCCTTCTCTATGGTTTTGTTAAGTATGCTTTTTAATTGCCTATTTGACGTCTCCGCTTGTCCGTTGGTTTGTGGGTGATAGGCCGTGGAGACCCTATGCTCAATTCCCAACTTGGACAAGCACTTTTTGAAGTTCTTCCCGGTGAAATGAGTTCCTCCATCACTTATCAAGATTCTCGGTGTACCGAAACGGGGAAAAATCACGTTCTTGATCATAGTGATGGACTCCTCCGTAGAAGCTTTACGACATGGTATAGCCTCTACCCACTTGGATACATAATCAACCATAACAAGTATATACTCGAATCCAAATGAGTTTTTAAAAGGCCCCATGAAGTCTATGCCCCATACATCGAATATGTCGACTTGCAAGTTGTATTTCAAAGGCATAGAATTTCTTTGAGAGATGTTTCCGGTTCTTTGGCATTCGGGGCATGACGCAACATATCTTTTAGTATCTTCATGCATCTCCGGCCAATAGAATCCGCTCGACCATACTTTGGCTTCGGTTCGAAAATGGCTATAGTGCCCACCGTACTCCGCCGAGTGGCACTTCCTTAGAATCTCAAGCCTCTCTTCTCTTGGCACACATCTTCTCATTACTCCATCATTGCCAAGCTTGAAGAGGTATGGTGCGTCCCAAAAATATTTCTTACTTTCGAAATTATCTTCCTTTGAGTGTTTTTGTCTAGATGATCGAGGGGCATCTTTCGAATCGCTCGAATGATGTCGATCATCCAAGTATCTTTATCAAGCACTCTATAGAGGTGGTCATCTCTCATCTTATCTTCTATGGGCTCCTTATCATCTTGCCCACGATTCATCCTAGACAAATGATCGGCCACAACATTTTCCACCCCCTTTTTATCACGAATTTCAACATCGAACTCTTGGAGAAGAAGGATCCAACGAATCAAACGAGGTTTAGCTTCCTTCTTAGCCAAGAGATACTTTATAGCTGCGTGATCGGTGTAAACAATGACTTTCGAGTTCACGATGTAGGATCTGAATTTTTCGAAAGCGAATACCACCGCTAGCAACTCTTTTTCCGTAGTAGCGTAATTTAATTGTGCCCCACTAAGAGTTTTGCTAGCGTAGTAAACGGCGTGAACTCGGCCTTCCTTTCTTTGTCCCAAGACCGCGCCTACGGCGTAGTCACTTGCGTCACACATGATCTCGAAAGGTTGGCTCCAATCCGGAGGTTGGATGATGGGAGCACTCACCAACGCATTTTTCAAGGTCCGAATGCCGCTAGGCACTTCTCATCAAAGTCGAAAGCCACATCCTTTTGAAGAAGGTGTGTTAAAGGCTTAGTGATCTTTGAGAAGTCCTTTATAAATCTTCTATAGAATCCGGCATGGCCTAGAAAGCTCCTTAAGGACTTAATATCCGTAGGAGGTGGGAGTTGCTCAACCGTCTCTACCTTAGCCTTGTCCACTTCAATTCCTCTCTCGGATATAACATGTCCGAGCACTATGCCTTGCTTAACCATGAAGTGGCATTTTTCCCAATTTAAAACCAAATCCACCTCCGCACACCTTGTAAGGACCTTTTCTAAGTTTGCTAAGCAATCCATGAACGTCTTCCCGTAAACGGAAAAATCATCCATGAATACTTCAACAATTTCTTCGATGAATTCCGAAAACACGGCCATCATGCAACGTTGAAAAGAGGCCGGAGCGTTGCATAGGCCGAAGGGCATCCTCCTATATGCAAACGTTCCGTAAGGACACGTAAATGTTGTCTTATGTTGATCCTCCGGGTGAATGGGAATTTGCATGAACCCCGAGTATCCATCGAGAAAGCAAAAATAAGCGTGGTTTGCTAACCTCTCGAGCATCTCGTCTATGAACGGTAAGGGGAAGTGATCTTTCTTCGTCGCTTTGTTAAGCTTACGGTAATCAATACACATCCGCCACCCGGTCACGGTTCTTTGCGGTATTAATTCATTCTTTTCATTCTTCACCACGGTTAAACCTCCTTTCTTCGGCACACAATGTACGGGCTCACCCATTCGCTATGTGGAACCGGGTAGATGATTCCGCATCAAGTAACTTGATAACCTCTTTCTTTACTACCTCTCGCATGGCATGGGTTAGCCTCCTTTGGTGGTCCACTACAGGCTTACATTGGTCTTCCATTGGTATACGATGAGTGCAAAAGGCTGGGCTAATACCTTTGAGATCGTTAATTGAATATCCAATCACCTTCCTATGTTTTTTTAATAAAATCAGCAACGCTTCATTTTCTTCGGGACTCGGCTCGTCGCTCACAATGACCGGATAAGTTTTGTCCGGCCCCAAAAATTCATATTTTAATCCCTTGGGCAAAGGTTTAAGGTCTACTTCGGGCACTTGTGGCTCCTCGGGTTTGATTTCTCCTATGTCTTCGAACTTCTCTTCCTCCACGCTACCATCATGCGGCTCTAAGCCTTTTGTTGCTTCCTCTAGTTCTTCATCTTGTTGATTACTAATTTGATTTTCCATCGCTCTTTGCAGCGGGTCTCTAAGGGTTTCAACAAAACAAAGACTATCTATCTCTTCTATTTCTTCATCTTCGGGAGGAAAAGGAGTAAGGTGTTTAGAAGCGCGAAGAAAGTTATATGTGTACTTTGTTCCATTAAGGTTCATTGTTACTTTGCCTTCTCGGCATCTAACACGGCATCAACCAACTTAAGAAAAGGCCTACCTAAGATTATATGATCGGAATTACTATGGTAAGCATCAATAACAAAGAAATCGGTTGGTATATAGTTTCTAGAGATTTTTACTTTCATGTTGCAAGCAATACCTAGAGGTTTGATAGTTCTACCATCTCCCATAATTAATTTCGTTGATGTTGGAGCTAAGTCTAGGTTGTGGTATTGAACTTTATCGTAAATTTTAGAAGATAGAACACTTACTTGGGCTCCGATGTCGCATAAGGCTTTGCATTGAACTCCGTTGATCTCGCAACTCAAGTGCGGCGTCATCTTCTCTTCTTCTTCGGATCCGATCGAATAAATTTCAGCAAGGCGGGCGTATGGTGATGCTTCGGGCTTGATCCCCATGATCCTCTTCACCTCGGCAATATGTTCCGGATCCACCACATCATCTCCAAAGAGCTTTTCAAAAATCTCACCGGTGGTTTCGAGGTCGTATGAATTTTCAGCTTTCCTCTCCGGTGGGAAATCGACTTCCAATGCTCTTGCCATTCCCTTTTGATTAGGGAACGGTCTTCTCTTGTCGAATACTTCTCCGTAATCAATAGGAACCCAATCCATTGGCTCGAACTCCCTTAGTGGCTTCGCGCTTGACATGCTTCTCTTGTTCGTCTCATTTGGTGCGACGAAGTCGACGTTTGGTGTAGCTCTTGACTTGATGTGTTCTTGTTCAAGCTTTTCCATGATTGGCTCCTCTTTTGTGACTTCCGGGTTGCCTCTTTAGAAAAATCAGCAAGCTTTTTCTTCCTTGAATTAAATTCCGGCTCTTCCGCAAGTCTTGTTTCCCAATCTCTTCGCATGGCAGCCGCTTTACTAACTTTTTGTAGGAGTTGGGCGGCTTCCGTGAGTGTTTTCTCCATGAGATCCCCACCCGCACACATTTCGACGTGTCGCATGCAACTAGGGGTTAGGGAAAAGAAAAATGTATGCAAGAGTACGTCACCGGTGAAGCCGAGTTTTGGTCCTTGTTCGATTAATTCATTAAACCTATCCCAGGCTTGGTCTATCCCTTCCTCTTCTCCTTGCATGAAAGTGATCACTTGCCTCCTTAGATGTTGAACCTTGCTCATTGGAAAGAACTTCTCGCAAAACTTCTTTGTCAACTTGTTCCAATTGCCTTCAACTTCAAAGGATGCAACCGAATACCATGTCTTTGCTTTGCCGGCAAGTGAGTAGGGAAAGAGATTCCATTTGAACCATTCATCGGGAACTCCTTCTTGACGCACCGTGTTGCATATTGTCGTGAAATCCCTTATGTGTCTATATGGGTTCTCCTCAACCATCCCTTCAAATGGGTTTTCCGCCACCATCTTCATGATCTTGGATTTAATTTCATACTTGGTCGCTTCGAGCTTCGAATCCGACTCTTGTACCTTTATGTCTTCACATCGAGGGCTAGCGTAATCCCTTAATGATTTCTCCGGTTCTTCCACGGGTTGATTAACGAACTCCATCTAGACAATAAGATAAAAACAAAAACAAAAAAGAAACAAGTGTTTTTCGATAATATATGTTAGATAAAGCAAATAAAAGATAAACTAAAATATAAAACTAAGTTAGATGCAAATCAAACGATGTAAACTAACTTGCTCCCCGGCAACGGCGCCGAGAAAAAGGGGCTTGTTGACGGATAAAATACGTATCCCTCTACGATCCGCAAGCGTACGGACCCCACACCTTTTTCACCACGGGATTCCCAAGGTTCTTGTCAATCCGCGGAGCAAGGGGATTACAAGCGTTCGATCAACAACGACACACTAGCTACTAAAACCCTAACTACTATTATACTAGAAAAACAACTAAACTCACTAGAGAGAATGATAAACGATCAAGAGAGAAGACACTCGCCCACGGGTCTACGATACTAGAGCATGCAATCGCTTAAAGACATGAAAAACCAATCTAATCTATCGGGGGTGTGACCACGGTTTCGCCCTTTCCCTCCTCTCGTACTGTCACTACGCGAAGGTATTCATGACTAGACCTTTGATGGCCACGGCGTATTGAATGGATCCAAGGAAGCATTGGAGCTCTACTCCCTCTATGGCACGGTTGCAAGCCTTAAGCATTAAAGTATATTCAACACAAGATGATAGATAGAAAATCCGACAAAGTGCGATTACATCTCACGATCGATTACAACCCATGGACGAATGAGAAGATTACCCCATCAAGGTGCTGATCATGGCACCGTTGATCATGGTTTCCCTTCCGCCGGTGTCTTCCTCCTTCTCCACGAGAGGGTGCTTCCTTCGAGGTGGTTGATCTCCAGCCCGGAGATCCTCCTCCTCTCTCTCTAGCTTGTAGATGGCCTTCTGGTGCGAATAAACTCCTCCTCTTCTGTTGGCGGCGCGTCGGGGGTTTTAGGGTCGAAGATCCTTCGAGGGCAAGGAAAACGGGACCGAACCGGTGCCCGAAGTGGGCTGGGCCGATCCGACTGGGCCGGCCGGCCCAGGCCCAATTTCGGCCCGGTTCGGTCGCCCTTTTTGCTCCGTGGGTCCTCGTGCACTTATCTACTTCGCCCCCTCCACTTGGATGATTTTGACGCTGTTATCCTCGCGATCAAGATGGAGACTCTCTTTGCATGAAGTTTGATCTTTTACGCTTCAATCCCCGGGGGTGTTCCTCGTAGCACTTCGGTCCTCACCACCATTGGAAGTAATTTCAGCGAGCTCATGAACACGAACAAGACTCCATGAATGCTCCTTTGAACTTATTGCGAATCCGTCCTTTATGTCCATGATTTCCTACATAAACACAACACTTCCAAATGCATGCACAAAGATGAACTTGTTATATGATTAGTGTGCCTAGTGGCGGGTTAGTTCAATAATCAAATCCAAACCAAAGTGTAATGAACATGCTAGGTGTACCAAAATACACCGTCAACAAGCACGAGGCAAAGGAAATGCTGATTATTAACACAAAAAGAGTAACAAACTTCTGGCATAACTCTGGCATATATACACATTGCAATTCGTTGTGAACCGCTGCCATATAATGACACAAACAGAGTAACAAACTTCTGGCATACACATTGCAATTCATTGTAAGCTTCTACCATAGACATTGCAAAGCCTTCCAAAATATGAGACATGGATTGATCTATCGCGTCACTTAGATCTACTAGTTCATCACAAGTTCAACATACACACAGGAGGAACATATTAAGAGAGGATCTACTAGTCCATCACAAGTTCAACAAGAACACTGGAAGAACACATTAATAGAGGAACAAATTAATTAAGCAGAGGTAGTCGCTGCCAGAGGAGCCCCACCGTCGGAGTCGGAGCCGGAGACGTCGAGGCCGCCATCATCGTAGACGGGGGGGCACTCCTCTTTCCAGTTCCCCAACTAAGACATTGATCTTGAAGGCGTAATCCATCACGGCCGTCACACCCTTAAATTTCCAATTTCGGGATGTGAATAGAGAGAATAATTAAATAATGATTTTCTCATAATTTTAAAAAAATTTCCCAACATTTATTTTCTTTACGGGAAATATAGTATAGGAAAAAAACCATCGTTTGATTTTCTAAATTAAATAAAAAATTATGTGTGTTGCATTCATGCCGATGCATCTAGTGGTTCTTGAGTGCAAAAGGTTTCAAAACTTCGTTTAGGAGCTGTCCAAAACCTTCCGAGAATTTTCCGCATTTTTCCGAATTTATTCTCATTTTCCATGAGCTATTTCTATTTATTAGAAGGCTTTAAAATCTTTTTCATGAGCTCCCAATGTTTTATTCGGATTGTTCATGTCTTAATCTAACTCTAGGAATTTTCCCGGAATATTTGGGATTTTTCGACTATTTTTTGTGCTTTAAAGTATTTTCGGACTTTTTCCGGAATTACTTTTGCACCGGAAAATATTTCAGAAAAAAAAAGAAAAAAAGAGAAAACCTAACCTATTCCTAACGGGCCGAGCCCGAGGCTCGACCCGCTCCGACCCGCACCCCACCCCCGCCCGCCCTTAGGCCCGCCAAGGCCCATCGCGCACTTTGGCCTCACCGGCCATGGCCGGGCGCCGCCGCCGCCGCCCTCGGCATGCGCGCCGGGGGCCCCGCGCCTATAAAGGTGGCCTCCTCGCGCCCCACGAACCCTAGCCGTGCCCCGTCCTCGCCGCGCGCGCGCCGCCGCCGCCTCGCTCGCGCTCCGCGCGAGCCCGCGCCACCGCCGAGGTCGAGCGCCGCCGCCGGCCGCTCGTCCGATTCGCCGCCTAGGGCCACGGTCGGAGCAGCCGTCGTCGCCAAGAGCTTCTCTCGTGACGAGCCGCATCTAAGGAGCCGTCACCCGCCGGTGGAGGACCTGCGGAACGCCGCCGTCCATGGGAGGCCAAGCCGGCCGCCGTGACCTTCCGCCCGCCGCCGATGTTGCCGTCGTCGATCCGTCGCGACGAGCCGACCCCGCCACAAGCTTCCTCGTGCCGGGCGGAGCGGTCGCCTCCGGAGGAGGTCCGCAAAGCACGGTGCACGACACCCGCCGGCCAACCTCTTCACTTCCGCGCCGCCGGGACCTCACCGTCCATGCACGCCCGTGCCGCAGCCACCGTTCCCTCCTCTAGCGCCGGCCAAGACGAACACCGCCGCATGGAGTCCGCCGTGCGTCGCAACCGGCTTTTGTCGCCTTCGCCGGCCGGCCAGAGCTCCCGGGGCCAAGCCGAAGCCGCCCGGAGTCGTGCACCGTTGCCTCGCATGCTCGCCGGCCGCAGTCGTGTGTCGTCTCCTCCTCCTCCTTGTGCCGAACCAGGACACCACCGGATGCGCCGCCGAGCCGCACGCTTGCCGCCCGTCGTTTGCATTTCGTCACTAGAGGAGTCTCACGCCGCCACCGCTAAGATCGAGCCGCCCACCATACCTTCGCCACCAAGAAGACCACCGTCTCCACCAATACCCGTCCGTCTCTCGTCATTTCAACCGACTCGCTCGCCGCCATGCTGCGAAGCTTCGGTGAAGGTTGCCTTTCGCCGGATAAGCCGTTGGTCAAGTCTCTATCAAGCCGTCGCCATCATCGGATGCGCTCACCATCACCGATCACACTAGAGGTAACAAGATTTCTTACGCCGGCCTTCTTCCATTCTCGTGCTTAAATGTCGTTTTGCACGTCCTCCGTTTCACACCGGCCATCACCTCGCAAGTTCGCAACATCTACTACATGGTAGTTCATTATGCAATCCATTCGGTTATTCAATTCATCGTGAATTCAGCTCACACACATCGAGCACTCAAGTTAGTCTTTGGTTCTACTTAAGTTAATTGTTGCCGTCGGATATTTCAGCACCTTTGATTCATCTCATTCTTAACCTTGTGGCTTATCTCATAGTAACGTGCTAATAAACATCTATCTTTGCCGTACATCAACAAGCTAGTGTATTTCACTTGTCTGTTCATGTTCCTTTCTTGATGTGAGCATGACATCATGCTTATGTCACAAATATATTATTTTGCTTATCGAGCCAACACTAGTAATCTAAGCTACATGTCTCTACCTACTCTTTGCGTTGTAAATCACCCATCCAACGCAATCTTCGCTAACCTTGATTAGATCCTTAATCCTTGTTTAATCTATATATCTCACGTTTAGCCCGTTTAAGCTCGTTCTTGTTGCTTTAGTTGGTCTCATCATAAACAATGCGCTAGACATGATGGTTACTCTAAAATGTGTTTTGATAATTTATTCTATATTATTTGGTTAATGCCTAGTTATACATGCCTTTTATAAATAAAAGCAATGTAGCAACGCACCGTTTTTCATAATTAATGTTAATTTGATTAATAATTATATCGCATGCTTTCATATATAAAATCTAATTAGATCTTTATCTCGGTTTTCATAAACCAAATGTTAATTTGCTTAATGATTTAGTTAATCTTTTCTAATTAAAATTTGATCAGGCTTTTACATTGGCTTTTATAATAAATGTTAATATGATTAATATCAGTTCCATAATGTTTTCAATATTAATATGATCTACTCGAATTACAAAGTTTCGTTTAGATTGTTCATATAGTTTAGTTTTTCTAAATTAAATGTTTAATCAGTTTAATCCATATATGAATCTTTATTAATACAACTTGACTAGTTCGTTACACCGGTTTTGTAAATAAAGCTTAATTTACTTTAATTCCAACCCGGGGTATTTTCTTTATATCCTTATATATATTTCATTAATTAAAATAAACCCAACTCATAGTTTGATCTCTCATTAATGCAAATAATTCGTTAGACGTTCGGTGTCGAGTTTTATCTTAGTATCTCTTTTGATCAAGTTTGTCAGAGGCTCTAAACCTTTCTAGTGTTAGCCCCAAGCTAAACCGTGTGCATCTAGTCAAGCCTTAGAGTTTCTGTTTAGCTCAGTAGCTTTGTCTGTGTGAGTAGTTTGCACTCGCTCATTTGCCTATCAAATAATCTTATCACTCTTGTTTCATGAATCTTGTATATCGGCATCTAGCTAGTTGATGTCTATCCCATCTCTCGTTAGGTTGTCTTTTCATAAATCGGCTATGTTCTTATGCTCAACCTTTCGTAGCTATACCTTTCTTCGAGCTAATCTCGTTATCGGTTCCTTTATCAACTAGTTTAGCTTACCTTTTTGCTCGGTTGTTGCCCTTCGATCTAGTTCTCTACGTAGACTAGTTTTCCTAAACCCACCTTAAGGTTCTCTTGTGCGTTTATAGTTCGTTTGTGCCGTTCTAGTTCGTTTCGCCATAACTTATTCGTTAGCATGTGTATCCCGTTACTTGTTTTAATATTAAAAGATGCATGTTAATCTCGACTAATTCTTATCCTAATGCTTTTATAAATAAAAAGTGATTAGGTTCTAATCCGGTTTTCTTTAATCATGATGCAATTGGTTAATCCCTATTTATAACTAGTTTTTTCTAAGTAAAAGATGTTAGAGTTAAACATTGGTTTTCATAATAAAGTTAAAATGCCTAATGACTTCATAAATGCCTTTTCAATATTAAATATGTTTAGTTGAACACGTGACATAAAGTTACTCGTTTAGATATCTTATACTTGCTTCATCTTTCTAAAGTAATTGTTAATTTGACATAACTTCTACTCGAATGTTCTAAATAAAACATGATTAGGTTTATCGTGATTTCTTTAATTAAATGTAACTTGTTTAATGGTAACATAGAGTATTTCTCGAAATATTCTTTCACATGATTTCTTAATTAAAATATGCCAAGCGTAGTCTCTTGTTGTTTGTTGATGATCTCACGATAGTTTCGAGCTTAGTTTTGTGTTCGGCGTTTCTTGCGCCTATGTAACCATAGAATCGAGCTCTATCCCAAGTGTGATCTTTTCGGTCCTTGCTCAATCTTCCGCGACCATCTCTTTTAAAGCAAACCAAGCCTTTCTTCCTCTAAGCATGGTTTGTGTGCTTTAGTGATCCATCTAACCGATCCTATCCTTTAGTGCGTTCTTTTAAAAGTTTTCTTTTTGGTGCTTTGTTCTTAGTATGCTTGTTTGTTTTGTGTATGTTTGTGCCCGATGATTGATGCGCTTAGAGTGAACGCCGTTCGAGAAGCTTTGAAGAGCTTGAAGTTGAAGACTCGAGCAACTACTCTCTCGGTTAAAGGCAAGTGTGTCCTTGATCTTTTGTCCTAAGAATTATACTTAATCACTCATTGCATATGCTTGCATTAATATGATGGGACCCATGTTTAAGGTTTGACTAGTGTTATTTATCCTGTGCCTTGATCAAACGGGTTTATCTTTATGTTGGGTAGTTATGCTTAGTTGCTATACCTTGGGATATGGTGGTTCTAATGAACAACAATGATGAACATGCTTTACTTTGATGCTATATATCTCTGGTTAATACAAGATCACTGTGCATTAATCGGAACATGGAGCGACCACCCAGGAAAACAGTACTACCACAAGACATATGGCTCTGTCTTGGCTTATTAATTAGTGAACTAGATGTTAGGTATGCTTTACCCGATAAGGGTTGGGGGCGGCGGGTAGTGGCGTATGGACTGCTCGGGCGTAGGTGTGGGCTTGGCTAAGACACGGTACTCGTCCGGGAGCTTTATACGTTGCACCGACCGGGTAACCTAGCGGGCGGCCTACATGCGGGGATCTTTGTAACGGCCTCGTAGCGTCCCTATGCAATCACACCTCGGTAGTGTGGTATGATGCCTAGCTAGCATCGCATGGTTGGGTTTAAAGTTCTTCGGGACTTTTACGCGACTTGTGGGTAAAGATGTACGACCTCGCAGAGTGTAAAACTAATCGATTAGCCGTGCCCACGGTCACGGGCGGCCCGGACCCTCACATGATAATTGAACTTGAAGATGGACTTAAATCGTGTTCTCTCGGTTATGCTTGCCATATACTTATGGCGTATTTCTCATCTTTATGCTTAATTGTGGGTTGATATAAACTTATACTTTATTAGTAATCAGGTGCTAATAAAACTTGATCAACTAAAATTGCTTAAATGCTTATAGCCCAGTCCACTATAAAGCCTTTGCATTCATGTCTTTCCCCACACTTGCTGAGTACGACAAGTGCTCACCCTTGCTATAAACAATGTTGCTCGTAAAGAGGAAGCTGCTTTGAAGTTGTTGCTGGTGCTAGGCGTACGCAACCCCCGCCGATCGCCTCGTGATGTTTGGAGCCTTCGTTTCCGGTGTTTAAGCGTAAATCTCTCGATAATCTTTCTTTTTCTTACGTGATATCGTTTCGTATTCACTTATATGTCACTATATGCATGAAACGTGATCCGGCATGCATATAGGTATGCACTTGGTTTCCTTCGGAAAACCGGGTGTGACAGAGTGGTATCGTAGCCGTATCGATCGTAGGACGTAAGCCTAGTTAGTATTGGTCGTTTCTTGATGCCTCTTTTGTTCTACAATCCCTCCTTACCTTATCCTTGACCTCTCCGATGAATTATCTCACATCTTAACCCTATTTGTTTTATCTCCATACCATGAATTCTTGTATATTTATCCTTACCCTCCTTGAACATTTCTTGGATCTCGTATGTGCCTTCTCTCAATCAATAACACCCCCTTGATTTATTGGTAGAACAGTTACCCTTGATATTCCATCTATTCGCGCAGCTCTCTGACATATCAGCTCTGTTTCAATTTTATCTCGAGCTACAGAACTCTGATTGACATGAAACCAGTTGGGTTAGTTCCTAAATTTCATAACAAATTTTCTGTCAAAAATTCAGCCCCATCCAAAACTTATCCTGGGAGCTATGCATGAAACATGGGAGTGGTCAGAATCTGTAAAATTCTGCTGACCTAATTACTTTCAATATTCTATATCTCAGGCTATAGACCTCCGATTGAGGTAAATCCAATTGGAGTAGTTCAGGAATTTCATCAGCCTCACTCTGTCAAAAATTCAGCAGTATTCGTTTTGTATCCAAAGAGATACCTACGAATTAGTGGAGCATTCAGAATCTGTCAACACTGCTGACATATTCATCTTGTTTAATTCGTATCTCGAGTTCTGAACCTCCGATTGAGGTGATTCCAGTTGGGTTGAACTCATAATTTCGTACTCCTTGATTTGGGAAAAATCCATTATTTATGGATATCCTTACTGGGAGATACATCTGATCTATTAGGAGGATACCACCTGATCGTATTAACAACGTGTAGTATCGTTCCCTTAAACATGCCTTGATTGGTGGAATTCGGTGTTTGCATGATGATGCTTGGTTTTATGATATTGCTTGTGTTGGTTCTTTGAAGTGAGTGTTGGTGTATTGTGGGTCTTATATCCGCAATAACATCGGTTGCCTAGTTGGGTTTCTGTTTTGTACCTTCCACATCCTTGCCATCTTTCGTTGTTTCAACTCACTAGAGGTGTTATCGGAAGAAAGTTAAAGGCAGATGCAAGATGAAGAAAAGAAGACTTCACTCTACCTTCCTTCCCACCTTGTGCTTTCTTTTGTCCCACCTACCTCACTCGATGAAGACCCCAAGCAACCAACAAAGAAAAAGATTGAGGACTTCACACCGATCAACAAAAGAGGATGACCGTCTACCTACCTTGGGAGCAATGTTCTTGTTTATCTCCCTCCTCCTTGCTTCTTCTTTCTTCGAATCTCGGGACGAGATTCCGTTTAAGGGGGGTAGATTTGTCACACCCTGAAATTTCCAATTTCAGGATGTGAATAGAGAGAATAATTAAATAACGATTTTCTCATAATTTTAAAAAAAATTTCCCAACATTTATTTTCTTTACAGGAAATATAGTATAGGAAAAAAAACCATCGTTTGATTTTCTAAATTAAATAAAAAGTTATGTGTGTTGCATTCATACCGATGCATCTAGTGGTTCTTGAGTGCAAAAGGTTTCAAAACTTCGATTAGGAGCTATCCAAAACCTTCCGAGAATTTTCCGGATTTTTCCGAATTTAATCTCATTTTCCATGAGCTATTTCTATTTATTAGAAGGCTTTAAAATCTTTTTCATGAGCTCCCAATGTTTTATTCGGATTGTTCATGTCTTAATCTAGCTCTAGGAATTTTCCTGGAATATTTGGGATTTTTCGACTATTTTTTGTGCTTTAAAGTATTTTTCCGGACTTTTTCCGGAATTACTTTTGCACCGGAAAATATTTCAGAAAAAAAAGAAAAAAAAAAAGAGAAAACCTAACCTATTCCTAACGGGCCGAGCCCGGAGGCTCGACCCGCTCCGACCCGCACCCCACCCCCCGCCCGCCCTTAGGCCCGCCAAGGCCCATCGCACTTTGGCCTCACGGCCATGGCCGGGGCACCGCCGCCGCCGCCCTCGGCATGCGCGCCGGGGGCCCCGCGCCTATAAAGGTGGCCTCCTCGCGCCCCACGAACCCTAGCCGTGCCCCGTCCTCGCACCGCGCGCCGCCGCCGCCCCGCTCGCGCTCCGCGCAGCCCGCGCCACCGCCGAGGTCGAGCGCCGCCGCCGGCCGCTCGTCCGATTCGCCGCCTAGGGCCACGGTCGGAGTAGGCCGTCGTCGCCAAGAGCTTCTCTCGTGACGAGCCGCATCTAAGGAGCCGTCACCCGCCGGTGGAGGACCTGCGGAATGCCGCCGTCCATGGGAGGCCAAGCCGGGGCCGCCGTGACCTTCCGCCCGCCGCCGATGTTGCCGTCGTCGATCCGTCGCGACAGAGCCGACCCCGCCACAAGCTTCCTCGTGCGGGCGGAGCGGTCGCCTCCGAGAGGTCCGCAGCACGGTGCACGACACCCGCCGGCCAACCTCTTCACTTCCGCGCCGCCGGGACCTCACCGTCCATGCACGCCCGGCCGCAGCCACCGTTCCCTCCTCTAGCGGCGGCCAAGACGAACACCGCCGCATGGAGTCCGCCGTGCGTCGCAACCGGCTTTTGTCGCCTTCGCCGGCCGGCCGAGAGCTCCCCGGGGCCAAGCCGAAGCCGCCCGGAGTCGTGCACCGTTGCCTCGCATGCTCGCCGGCCGCAGTCGTGTGTCGTCTCCTCCTCCTCCTTGTGCCGAACCAGACACCACCGGATGCGGCGCCGAGCCGCACGCTTGCTCGCCCGTCGTTTGCATTTCGTCACTAGAGGAGTCTCACGCCGCCACCTCGCTAAGATCGAGCCGCCCACCATACCTTCGCCACCAAGAAGACCACCGTCTCCACCAATACCCGTCCATCTCTCGTCATTTCAACCGACTCGCCGTCGCCATGCTCGAAGCTTCGGTAAGGTTGCCTTTCTCCGGATAAGCCGTTGGTCAAGTCTCTATCAAGCCGTCGCCATCATCGGATGCGCTCACCATCACCGATCACACTAGAGGTAACAAGATTTCTTACGCCGGCCTTCTTCCATTTCGTGCTTAAATGTCGTTTTGCACGTCCTCCGTTTCACACCGGCCATCACACCGCAAGTTCGCAACATCTACTACATGGTAGTTCATTATGCAATTCATTCGGTTATTCAATTCATCGTGAATTCAGCTCACACACATCGAGCACTCAAGTTAGTCTTTGGTTCTACTTAAGTTAATTGTTGCCGCCGGATATTTCAGCACCTTTGATTCATCTCATTCTTAACCTTGTGGCTTATCTCATAGTAACGTGCTAATAAACATCTATCTTTGCCGTACATCAACAAGCTAGTGTATTTCACTTGTCCGTTCATGTTCCTTGATTGATGTGAGCATGACATCATGCTTATGTCACAAATATATTATTTTGCTTACCGAGCCAACACTAGTAATCTAAGCTACATGTCTCTACCTACTCTTTGCGTTGTAAATCACCCATCCAACGCAATCTTCGTTAACCTTGATTAGATCCTTAATCCTTGTTTAATCTATATATCTCACGTTTAGCCCGTTTAAGCTCGTTTTTGTTGCTTTAGTTGGTCTCATCATAAACAATGCGCTAGACATGATGGTTACTCTAAAATGTGTTTTGATAATTTATTCTATATTATTTGGTTAATGCCTAGTTATACATGCCTTTTATAAATAAAAGCAATGTAGCAACGCACCGTTTTTCATAATTAATGTTAATTTGATTAATAATTATATCGCATGCTTTCATATATAAAATCTAATTAGATCTTTATCTCGGTTTTCATAAACCAAATGTTAATTTGCTTAATGATTTAGTTAATCTTTTCTAATTAAAATTTGATCAGGCTTTTACATTGGCTTTTATAATAAATGTTAATATGATTAATATCAGTTCCATAATGTTTTCAATATTAATATGATCTACTCGAATTACAAAGTTTCGTTTAGATTGTTCATATAGTTTAGTTTTTCTAAATTAAATGTTTAATCAGTTTAATCCATATATGAATCTTTATTAATACAACTTGACTAGTTCGTTACACCGGTTTTGTAAATAAAGCTTAATTTACTTTAATTCCAACCTGGGGTATTTTATTTATATCCTTATATATATTTCATTAATTAAAATAAACCCAACTCATAGTTTGATCTCTCATTAATGCAAATAATTCGTTAGACGTTCGGTGTCAGTTTTATCTTAGTATCTCTTTTGATCAAGTTTGTCAGAGGCTCTAAACCTTTCTAGTGTTAGCCCCAAGCTAAACCGTGTGCATCTAGTCAAGCCTTAGAGTTTCTGTTTAGCTCAGTAGCTTTGTCTGTGTGAGTAGTTTGCACTGCTCATTTGCCTATCAAATAATCTTATCACTCTTGTTTCATGAATCTTGTATATCAACATCTAGCTAGTTGATGTCTGTCCCATCTCTGTTAGGTTGTCTTTTCATAAATCAGCTATGTTCTTATGCTCAACCTTTCGTAGCTATACCTTTCTTCAGAGCTAATCTCGTTATCAGTTCCTTTATCAACTAGTTTAGCTTACCTTTTGCTCAGTTGTTGCCCTTCGATCTAGTTCTCTACGTAGACTAGTTTTCCTAAACCCACCTTAAGGTTCTCTTGTGCGTTGATAGTTCGTTTGTGCCGTTCTAGTTCGTTTCGCCATAACTTATGCGTTAGCATGTGTATCACCTGTTACTTGTTTTAATATTAAAAGATGCATGTTAATCTCGACTAATTCTTATCCTAATGCTTTTATAAATAAAAAGTGATTAGGTTCTAATCCGGTTTTCTTTAATCATGATGCAATTGGTTAATCCCTATTTATAACTAGTTTTTTCTAAGTAAAAGATGTTAGAGTTAAACATCGGTTTTCATAATAAAGTTAAAATACCTAATGACTTCATAAATGCCTTTTCAATATTAAATATGTTTAGTTGAACACGTGACATAAAGTTACTCGTTTAGATATCTTATACTTGCTTCATCTTTCTAAAGTAATTGTTAATTTGACATAACTTCTACTCGAATGTTCTAAATAAAACATGATTAGGTTTATCGTGATTTCTTTAATTAAATGTAACTTGTTTAATGGTAACATAGAGTATTTCTCTGAAATATTCTTTCACATGATTTCTTAATTAAAATATGCCAAGCGTAGTCTCTTGTTGTTTGTTGATGATCTCACGATAGTTTCGAGCTTAGTTTTGTGTTCGGCGTTTCTTGCGCCTATGTAACCATAGAATCGAGCTCTATCCCAGTGTGATCTTTCCGGTCCTTGCTCAATCTTCCGCGACCATCTCTTTTAATGCAAACCAAGCCTTTCTTCCTCTAAGCATGGTTTGTGTGCTTTAGTGATCCATCTAACCGATCCTATCCTTTAGTGCGTTCTTTTAAAAGTTTTCTTTTGATTGGTGCTTTGTTCTTAGTATGTTTGTTTGTTTGTATGTTTGTGCCCGATGATTGATGCGCTTAGAGTGAACGCCGTTCGAGAAGTTTGGAAGAGCTTGAAGTTGAAGACTCGAGCAACTACTCTCTCGGTTAAAGGCAAGTGTGTCCTTGATCTTTTGTCCTAAGAATTATACTTAATCACTCATTGCATATGCTTGCATTAATATGATGGGACCCATGTTTAAGGTTTGACTAGTGTTATTTATCCTGTGCCTTGATCAAACGGGTTTATCTTTATGTTGGGTAGTTATGCTTAGTTGCTATACCTTGGGATATGGTGGTTCTAATGAACAACAATGATGAACATGCTTTACTTTGATGCTATATATCTCTGGTTAATACAAGATCACTGTGCATTAATCGGAACATGGAGCGACCACCCAGGAAAACAGTACTACCACAAGACATATGGCTCTGTCTTGGCTTATTAATTAGTGAACTAGATGTTAGGTATGCTTTACCTGATAAGGGTTGGGGGCTGGCGGGTAGTGGCGTATGGACCTGCTCGGGCGTAGGTGTGGGCTTGGCTAAGACACGGTACTCGTCCGGGAGCTTTATACGTTGCACTGACCAGGTAACCTAGCGGGCAGCCTACATCTGGGGATCTTTGTAACGGCCTCGTAGCGTCCCTATGCAATCACACCTCGGTAGTGTGGTATGATGCCTAGCTAGCATCGCATGGTTGGGTTTAAAGTTCTTCGGGACTTTTACGCGACTTGTGGGTAAAGATGTACGACCTCTGCGCAGTGTAAAACTAATCGATTAGCCGTGCCCACGGTCACGGGCGGCCCGGACCCTCACATGATAATTGAACTTGAAGATGGACTTAAATCGTGTTCTCTGGTTATGCTTGCCATATGCTTATGGCGTATTTCTCATCTTTATGCTTAATTGTGGGTTGATATAAACTTATACTTTATTAGTAATCAGGTGCTAATAAAACTTGATCAACTAAAATTGCTTAAATGCTTATAGCCCAGACCCACTATAAAGCCTTTGCATTCATGTCTTTCCCCACACTTGCCGAGTACGACAAGTGCTCACCCTTGCTATAAACAATGTTGCTCGGAAAGAGGAAGTCGCTTTGAAGTTGTTCTCGGTGCTAGGCGTACGCAACCCCCGCCGACCGCCCGTGATGTTTGGAGCCTTCGTTTCCGGGTTTAAGCGTAAATCTCTCGATAATCTTTCTTTTTCTTACGTGATACGTTTCGTATTCACTTATATGTCACTATATGCATGAAACGTGATCCCGGCATGCATATAGGTATGCACTTGGTTTCCTTCGGAAAACCGGGTGTGACAACGGCCGTCTACAGCGGATGACAGGGTGGTTGGACCCCGAGATGAACGACCAGCTTTCGAAGCTTCACGAAAGTCTCGTGCAACAACTTCGCTGACCAAGAGGCATCTTGAGCACTTAGTGCAGGAGCACGCACGACCGCCACGGGCTGCCACGCCACCTTGCGCCGGGGCAGCTTCACCACCTTGGGCGGGGGCGGCTTCACCTCCTTGGGCAGGTGCGGCTTCACCTCGGTGGGCGTGGGCGGCGACACCTCCTCAGGAGGGGGTGGCGGCACCTCCTCGGGCTCGGCGGGCGGGGGCGGCGACACCTCCTCCCTCCCTCGCTTCCTGGATGGCTCGCTTGACGCCATGCGCACACTTTGGGAAGAAGAAGCTCTTGGATTCACTTCTTGGTGACCAGAGACGGTGGTGCTGGGGTTTTCTTGGTGCCGCGGTTGACAAAGTTCTTGGCCGACTGGGATTTATATTGACAAGATGGTGAACCGTCAGGCAGTAGGTCACACGCCTCGGAACCCGTGTCCGCTCAGGAGAGCTCTTCACCACAAAAATAGTCATGTGGTCATAAGGAGACGTGTGACTGTTCATATTTTATTCAAAATACCAAATGCCCAACTACTCCTATGAGTTGTCGATTCTTAAAAAACTATGAATTGTTCATATTTTTATTAATTTTAGGTGCTGCTTTGTGGGCCCTAATTTTTGAGGGAAGCAATTAAGTGTCATCTAAAAAAGCGTCAGCAGCCTAGTATAAAGAAGGTAACCATTGCCCGCGCATTGACTACTCCCTCCATCCCAAATATTTACACTTGTTGACTTCCGTGCTTCATGTTTGACCATTCGTCTTATTTGAAAAAATTCGGAAAGTATTATATATTTTATTATGACATGTTTTATCATAATATATATTTTAAGTATATCATAATTATTTCTACATTGTCACAAATTTTTTGAATAAGACGAATGGTCAAATGTGATTTGTAAAGTCAAAGGGTGCAAAATGAATATTCAACCACCCCGTTCTTCTTTCCAAATGGATAAGCACAACACTTTCCTTGAAAAAAGCGCAGAGGAGGTGTGAGAGGAGGCGTGGAGACAGAGACGACGATGAGCGCCGGTGAGGGGCCAAGCAGCGGACGACCCCACGCACCTGGGATCGAGGAGAACCAGAATGCGAAGCGGTGTCGCAACTGGGCCCCCGCGCATGTCGGCAAGATGACAGCGAAGAGGGAGACGACGATGAGCGCCGGAGAGGGGCCAAGCGACGGTGGAGTGAACCCAATGCCGGAGACGAGGGTCCTCGACTGGATCCTCTCGGATTTCGACGAGGGGCCAAGCAGCGGCAAGAAGGATCGTGTCGGCGAGGGGACAACGAAGTGGGTGAGGGGCCTGCCTCACGTTTGCGACCACAAGTGTCTGGCAACTACGAAGAGGTTTCAAGGGAGCGGCGAAGAAGGTGTAGAGGACCTCATCTCTGACTCTGACCGCGACGACGACGAGGCAAGTTTTTCTCTGAATCTCACTACCTTTTTACTTGTTCTATAATGGAGCTTAAGGTAGCTTGAGCTTGAGCTTCATAAAGTTAATTAGTGCCTATGATGATGTATTCCATGCTTGCCATGATCTTATACCAAGTTCTGAGGTAAGTCAGTTCTGAACTAAGTTCTGCTTTTACTTGTCACACTTTGCTATGAAACCTAGGATAATTTTCAAGTTCTTATATAATTTTCCTATGACTATTCCTATGCTGCTCCAAGTTCTGAGGCAAATTAGTTCTGAATTAACTATGTTATTCTTAGGGCAGTCCTAATGGAGGAAAATGACACGGTTTCCATAGAATAAGAAATCATCTATAGAAACTATACTTCACAGTGGTAGTGTCTTCAAGTAATAATTGTTTTCCATTTCTATATCTCCCAATTTGACCAATGGGGAGTGTTGCATTAATCCTGTAGAAACTAGTGGTTTCTTCCCAATGGCAAATTCAAAGTTTCTTGTGCATTGGGTCAAGAGTAGAATTGGTTTCTCCATGAGGAAACCATTTCTATGATTTGTGCTCTCTTTCCTCATTAATTAGGCTACCACATCACCGTTTTGCTTAGTTGGCATGATGATTAATAGACATAGAAACCATCATAAATGTTCCATTGGAACTGCCTTATACCATGTTGAACCCTATTTCAGGCAAAACTCTTTGAGTCACGAGCAGAGCATGAGTTACTTCTAAACCTTAATGTCTGGGATTATGTGAAACCGGAGTTTGAAAAAATCACGAAAGAAGCGAACATCCTCACCAAAAAGGCTAAGCACATAAGGAGGTACAACTATACTACTGAACAAAATCTCGAGCCCATTAAAAGTGCGCTCGAAGGGCTTCAAGAATCCTTAGTTGCTTACGAAGAGGCTGCAAAAAGAGCCAATCTTGATGGGGCATGATCTAGTTCAAGCTTGTTGATGTGCAGGGTCAGTAGCCATACTTTTGTGGATGTTCAAGGGGCATGCCTTTGTTGATGTGTATGGTCAGATAGCATGACCATAATAAATAATGTGATGGACAAGTAAGTCCTAGCCTGATATATGGATAAGTTTACCTTTTGTAATAATTATATTTATTCCTGTGGACAAGTTATCTCTCTTATGATGTCTGTTTTGTCTCAGAAGATATGTGTGTTGATTTTGCCTGTATGTCGAAATGGAAGCAATGAGAGATCTACTTGACTTGTCAAACAGGACAGACTCAAAGGAGACGATGATTAACAAACCTCCGTCTCATTTGTTCACTGTCGTCACGCTCCCACTTCACGACAGTGAAGAGTGCTCTCAAACTAGTAATAGACGTCAAATGCTCATCGGTAACAGACTTTATAACACGTTACCAATACGGAGTGATCAGTAACGGACTTAAACAACCCGTTACCGATAGGGCATTGATCAGTAACGGACTTTACGAGCTCATTACCAATAGGTTTAACTAGTGTAACGGTCTTGATTTAACGTCCGTAACAAAGAATACATGTAACGGGCGTTTAAGAAGACCGTTACTAGAAGTCCACATTGGTAACGGGCGTTGCGGAGGCCAACCCCGGAGTCGGCCTGCCGTGCTTATCTATAATAGGTGCCAAGTAACAATCGTTACAGATGTGGGTGCATGTAACGGGTGTTAAGGGCCCGTGACAAATGTTGCGTGACCTATTTGAGGTTTTCACGTAGTGCCGCTTGCAACTACACACGAACTTTGATACGACAATCAACCGTCAACAATCTATCCATCCATTTGAGTGGCTGCCCCCTTCGATCGGGCGAACAAATAATACCACTTTTATTCTTGCACCCAACGACATTGTGGTTCTCTCAGGTTTGTGGATTTCATCAACCTTTGTGAAAATAATAGTTTTTCTCATAGAAAACTTTTCTTAAGACAGAATATAGGAGGTGGAAGTCCGCTAAATATACATGAAGACAACTTTTTTTGAACAAAAAGAGAAAACAACAACATAGAAGACCCCACCTTAGCTCAGGAAGGAGAGAAGAGAAAACGACAACAACAAGTCTTTTTTTCTTGAACGGGATCAGATTTTATTAAAATATAACTTCTATTACAACTGAGATCCCAACGTAAAGTAAAATTATATTAATGTACGCCACTAGGTCTCTACTCTTGGTCTTCCTTGTAACCGATGTTGTCCACTGCTTCGGGAAAATCCATCATTGTGGAACAACACCAAATCCAAACCGAGCCGTAGTCCCAACCAGCAGAAGACTCCATAGATGCAGAGGTCGCAAAAGATGCGTTGTATGCTCAACCACTGCAGGGAGTAAAAGGCGATGAAAGCCCATCGACCAAATCAGTGGCGGAGCTAGCCGAAATTTGTAGGTTGGGAAGACTCAGCGCGCGAACATTAGGGGGGGAATAGGCGAATAGCCACCCCCTTTTCTTCAACGCCAACTATGTCCACAAACACTGTGATTTTAGAACTGGTTTACCGCTCCATAATAGAGAACTCCAGTTCTTACTTTCATGACCATGTCTTGGAATGTCATTGCTGGACCAAATCCTTATTTACGACAAACAATAAAGGTTACAAATGAAGGCACGACTCAACAATACTCCAGACTGAAGAAACTATTGGTCAATGATTCGAGATTCACACATGTGTCGCAGCAGTGCAACCTGAACTGACAGAGGCGACTTGGGTCACCTCGCCCTCGCCCAACGCCGATGCCAACTTTTGGGCTCCTTTCAAGATCTATTATATGTATTGAATGTATATTATTTTAAAAAATAATTACATGAATGGATGGAAATTGCGAGACAAAATCCATTAAGTCTAATTAGTTCGTCATTAGAAATTATTTACTGTAGCACGATGTTGTCTAATCATGACATAATTAGGCTCGTTAGATTCGTCTCGAAAACTAAGGTAGGGGTCGTGGAATGAGTTTTGTCATTAATCTACATTTAATACTCCGAATTAGTGGAAGAAGATTGATATGACGAGTTGTTAGTGAATATTTGGGGAACTAAACTGGCCCTCAAGATGGTGCTGCTCCTCGGCATCAGGAGCTGCCGGTGCAGTCCCTCGTCCACGGCCGCACCCAGTGACGGCGACGACTTCTACGTCACGGCCGGCGCCGCCGCCTCTCCCCTGCTCTCCTGTGATCCCATCCCCTCCTCCTCTACTTCCTCCATCCCACGGTGGTGGTGGACAGGGACCCACTCATCATGGACGGCGCTTGCGTGCTTGTGTAGAAGGCTGCGGCGTGGCGCTACGGTTCCGCAGCCAAACCTCAAGAGTCAAGACAGTGTGAGGCTGTGAGCGCAGGCACGTGTGGCAGGGGTGTGCGACTCACGGTGACGGGGAAGGTGTGGGCTAAAGTTGGGCCATTTACTATAGTCTTGACCAGCCCACGATGGCCCTCACCTTTCTTTCTTCAACCTCTCCGTCCAGCAGACTCCAGATACGCTGTCGTTAGCTTGCCTCCGACCTCCAAACCAGAACTCCGACCAAAAAAATCCATGAGGGTGGTGATCAACTCCCGCGGTAGCTGGAGCAGCTGCCCCACCCTGCTGTATGGGGAGCTCCGCCTCTTGACAAAATCCTTTGAAGGTTGAACCGAACATAATATCTCCCGTCACCGTTAGTACTTACCAACGACGACAGGAAGAACAGATTTGCCGCTGCCAGTAGTAACACCAACGACCAGAAGAATAGATCTGTCACCACCAGTAGTAACACAAGCTACCGAAAAGACGATTTCACCCGAGGGAAAACTGATACAATCCCTCCTCAAAGAGGATCAGGACAACATACCTCGATCCCTCAATGAAGAGCACGACGTCTCCGAAGAAACCAACACATCCCCTAAAGGAAATCCAGTACGACATGGAAGGCCAGATCGAAAACATCGAAGGGACGATCCAAGCTCTAACTTAATTTTTCTAGAGGAAAATAAAATAGAGGAAAAAACCCTAACAAAAAGTAGATCAACTAGAGGATGGACCCCCACTCCCCTTGCCACCGGCTAGGAGGCCAGAGGCAAGAAGAAATGGGGGCCGAAGATGTGGACGGTGGCGGCCAGGCAACTCATGGCTGGTGTGTTCCGCTCGAGTCACCCCTCGGGGGCGACGCGAGGAACAGTGGGTTGGGGGCTGCAAATGTTTGTTAGTTTGTGCGTTACTACAACTAAGTCTACAACCAACTAAAGCAACTAAGATGGAACAAAGAAGCTGGGGTGAGAGGCTAGCCGCAAGGCATGACAAAAGAACCATCAACAACCAAGGATGAAGAAGAAACGAAAGGACTCAAGCTGTGCGGGTGAAAATTGGAAGTTGTTCCTTGTGTCGGGGACAGCCATAAGGGTCCCCTAATAACCGGCGGGAAACCCCCTTTTTCGAAAAATAATAAAACACAAATGAACGCGCCTCAAACCCTAAAAAACATGCTCCACGTAGTTGCAGCCCAAAGCGGAAAGGCCCACGGCCCAAAGAAACCACAACAGCCCACCAACCGACCGGCCGTGGTACCCCTCGGGTGATTCACCACCTCGCTCGAGGGCCTGACGCCCCCATTGGGCAATTCTCCACCTCGCTCGAGGGCTCGATGCCCCCTCGAGCGATTCTCCACCTCGCTCGAGGTCTCCACGGGCTCGTGGCGCCACGCCCACTCCCCTGACCAGAGCTTTAAATGCTCTGGCACGCCACAGGCGCCCGGGTCAAAGGCGAATCCCCGCCATGCCGACCCTCTGACACCGCCTGGGAATCATATCCTGGCGCTATTCCGCCAACCCGCCCTATGCAGCTATCCTTAGCACTGTGCGGGAGCTGTGCGGGAAGGTCGGTGTCAACTACACGACATTGTGCCTCCCACTCCCGTACGGCCTCCACGTCGCACCCCTCGAAAGAGGAAGGTGGAACCCTCGAAAGAGGTACAGACGCCTACCCCGCGCCCGCGCCGGACAACGTCGTGACATCATACCAGTGGAGCGCGTCTCCCCCGTCACCTCCGGCCCTGTGCGGCCATCCCCGCCGCTGTGCCACCATCCCGGGCACTGCAGCACCATCCCCGGTGCTGTGGGAGCCCGAGACGATGAGACATCGCCACGTCCGCTGATGTGCATCCTACGACCCTCCGTCAGCTAAGCCCTCGAGTTAGCATACAGATGGCGACTGAATGGGAAGCCCCCATGCTACTACCCTCGAAACCGCTCCTGGACGGGTACATGACTCGCCACGACGCCAGTCGGGAGCAAGATTCGCCAGGACAACCATCACTGTACGCCATGCCGCCATATGTAGCACTTAGAACTGTGCGGCACGACTGTAAACCGCCTCCCCTTGGCCTATAAAAGGAGGAGGTGGTCCCCTGGCCGCGGGAGAGGACGGATAGCTGCTCACTTGCTCATTTCCGCCTTCACCATGATATTGGCACTTCGCCTCAATCAAACCTCAGGGACCTGGAGGCTTCCCCTCCAATCCTGCCTTGCTTGTAGCTCCCCTCTACAAGCACTACGGTGCAACGCAATACAGCGCCCCGAGCGCACCCCTGCTGGACGTACGGCCCACAGCCGGAACCAGGATAAACCCGTGTCATCGTGTTGCTTAGCGCCGACCATCGAGAGATAGATCTCAACGCTCTTACTAGTTAGTGTCGGAACTACTTTCCGCACCGACGGCTGGCGTGCCGGTAGGGGAACTACGCTGGAGATCAGCTCCTCACCAGCCATCTCGATGGTGATCCGCAACGAGTACAGGTCCCAGAGGTACTCCATGGGCAGCTCGGACCCCCTCCCAGCCGGATTCGAAATCAGTTCGGGAGCCTGAACTTTCAGACCACAGGGAACGGCTACCTCATGCGCATCACCAACCGTGACGAGCTCCACCCATGGCGATCGGCGGGCCGGGCCCAACCCCGCCACGCCCGCTACTGACGCTCCGGCACCCGTTCAGGCGGATGCTGCGGGCGCTTCGGCACCCCGATGCCGTCGGCGTTCTGGCCAACGCTCGTGCCAGGCGCGAATGGAGCGACGTCGGAGCCGTGCTCGTCGCGACGCGAGGCAATGGGCCCACCCGCAAGACGACAGCACCCACGGGGGAGCGCGCGGGCTGCCGAGCCGTAGTTCCCCTACGGGATGCGCAACGCCGCGGCGACATACACTTCATCCGCCAGCACCGACGTGGTGGCGTATGAGGACCTTCCCGACCACCACTTGCTGGCGGTCCGGAACCTCATCGCCACCGCCAACGACGAGTCGTATCACGGCTCGGCCAGCGAGCTGCCCCCCACAACCTCACATGGGTACGCTGAGTGGGACTTCTCCGGCGTGCCGGACCTAGTGATGTTCCAGCGGTTCCTCGACGTCGCGGACTACTGGTTCGGCTACTTCGATGACTCCAGCGTTGGAAGCTACGACCCAACACGCGAGTGCTTCGTGGTTGTTGTCGATGACAAGGCCGACGACGCGAACGTGGCAGGGGCCGGCGACGGAGAAGCTCCCCAGAACCTGGGGCCGAGCGCACCTCCCACCATGCCAACAGGAGGCATGAGCATCAGCGCAGCTGGCTCAAGCGCGAGAGCTATATGCTAAGCTCGCAGAAGAATACCGTGTGGTGTGACTACTGCGCGCCTCCATTGCTGGAGAAGCCTCGACACGCGGCGAACGCGTGCACGAGCTGGGCAAGCAGGCCTGCGAGTGCATCAACACCGACTTCAATGTCTACAACCCAAACATGCCATCGTGCGCGAGTCAGAAGCTCACCACAGCAGCAACGCTGCTCCGAGCCATGCCCGCGCCCTCAACACCTAAGGCGCGAAACCTGCACTGCGAGGCGCAGGCTCTCATCGAGCAGGCGGCCGTACAACAGGCCGAAAGCTCGGCATCCCACATACGCCAGCAGGGCAGTGTGCGGGACGACGATGGCGCCCAAGGCCAAGAGGCGTCCGTCCACGCGGGCGGCGTGGCGGGGCAACCAGCCAACAAGGGCAGAACGTCAGTCATGGAGCGGATCCTTGATACGCGCGGGCAGGCCCAGGACGGCGACGCCCGCAACGTCATCAACGCTCACCGAAAGGGCGACGCGGAGGCATGGGGGGTGGCGGGCTACAACCCTAGGCAGGGCGGTCGCTACGACAGCCGTGAGGATCGCTCACCGACGCCGAAACCCCCGGAAACCAGTGTGTTCAGCCAGGAGATCCATACGACGAGCTTCCCCCAGCGCTTCCGTCAGCCCACCTCGATCGACAAGTACACGGGGGAGACATACCCTTGTGTGTGGCTCAACGACTACCGCCTAACCTGCCAGCTGGGCGGCACCACCACCGACGAAGTGATCATCCGCAACCTGCCGCAGCACCTCGCAGACTCAGCCCGGACGTGGCTCGAACACCTGCCGCCTAGCCAGATCCACAACTGGGACGATTTGGTCCGCACTTTCGTGGGAAACTTCCAGGGCACATATGTGCAGCCCGGCAACTCATGGGACCTGCAGCGTGTGCACCCAGAAGCCCGGAAAATCACTTTGGGACTTCATTTGGCGCTTCTCCAAGTGCTGCACTGAGCTCCCGAGCGTGGCTCAGTCGGAGATCGTGCACGCCTTCCTCGAGGGCACAACCTGCCGGGACCTCGTGCGCGAGCTCGGGCGGAGCCCGCTGGACGACTCCAAGGAGCTGTTTGACATCGCCACCAGCTTTGCTTCCGGCGAGGAGGCGGTAGGGGCCATCTTCGGCGGCAAAAAAGGCAAGCGCGTGGATGACGCACCCGCAGAGGGCAGCAAGTCCAAGGAGCCCTAGCAGAAGCAAAAGCGGGGAAAGAAGGGAAAGAAACCTTACCATGATGCACACGCGCAGGGGCGTGATGACGACGATGACGAGGCCCTCGCAGTCGACCCGGCTCGCGAGGGCCCTCGAGCGGCCCCTCGAGGCCCCGGCGTGTTCGACGACATGCTGAAGAAGCCGTGCTCATACCACAAGACCCAAGTCAACCACACCCTCGAGTAGTGGGGCATGCTCAAGAAGTACTACAGCCGCGCCGCCGCAAAGGAAAGTGAGGCCAAGAAGGTTGATGGAGACGGGGGTGCCGGCGGCTTCCCAGCAGTGCAGAACGTCTTCCTCATCTTAGGGGGGCAACCGTGGACATGTCCAACAGCCAGCGCAAGCGGGAGCGACACGAGGTACTCGCTGCGGAGAAGACTCCTCCTTCCTTCCTCAACTGGTCGGTGGATGCCATCACTTTCAGCCGCGAGGATCACCCGAACCGCATCCCCTACCCAGGTCAGTACCCGCTGGTTGTCGATCCAGTCATCGACAACTCGTGGTTCTCCAAGGTGCTGATGGACAGAGGCAGCAGCCTCAACATATTGTACACCCACACCCTGCGGCTGATGGGGATTGGGTTGGACCAACTGCGGCCCAGCACAATGTCATTCCATGGCGTCGTGTCGGGCAAGCGCGTCCAACCCCTCGGGCAGATCGATCTGCCGGTCTGGTTTGGGACACTGGACAACTTCCGCAAGGAAACCCTCACCTTCGAGGCGGTGGGGTTCAGGGGCGCGTACCACACCATCCTTGGGCGTCCGTGTTACGCCAAGTTCCTGGCGGTTCCGAACTACACTTAACTCAAGATGAAGATGCCGGGGCCAAAGGGCGTCATCACCATGGGCTCGTCGATCGAGCAAGCATTCGACTGCGACATCGAGTGCGTGGAGCACGCCGAGGCCCTGGCGCTCGACGAGGCGCTTGTCGCGAACCTGGAGAAGATGGTCAACGAGGACCTCGACTCCTCCGCCAAGCACGCAGGCAGCTTCGAGGCTGCCGAGCAAACAAAGGATGTGCCCCTCGACCCTGCTACCCCCGAGGGCAAGACGTTGAGGGTCAGTTCCACCCTCAACCCGAAATAGGAAGTGGTGCTCGTCGACTTCCTCCACGCCAACACCGACATCTTTGCGTGGAGCCCCTCGGACATGCCAGGCATCCTGAGGAGGTCGCCGAGCACTCCCTTGACATCCTACCTCACTCCTAAGTCGTGCAACAACGGTTGCGGCGCTTCGACAAAGAACAGCGTCAGGCGATCGGAGTGGAGCTGCGGAAGCTCCTCGAGGCCGGATTCATCAAGGAAGTCTTTCACCCTACGTGGATAGCCAATCCTTTATTAGTTAATAAAAAGAATGGGAAGTGGAGGATGTGTGTCGACTACACCAATTTGAATACATGTCCCAAAGTTCCTTTTCCTTTGCCACAGATTGATCAAATCGTAGATTCTACGGCGGGGTGCGAACTCTTGTGTTTCCTTGATGCCTATTCTGGGTACCACCAAATAAAGATGAAGGAGTCCGATCAACTCGCGACCTCCTTCATCACGCCATTCAGCATGTTTTGCCACATAACGATGCCATTCGGCCTCCGAAACGCGGGCGCTATGTACCAACGATGTATGCAACACGTTTTTGGAGACCACATCGGGTGGACCGTTGAGGTGTATGTTGACGACATAGTTGTGAAAACCAGGATGGTGGACGACCTGGTTAACGACCTACGCATCGCGTTTGATTGCCTACGGGCTAACGAGGTGAAACTGAACCCCGAAAAATGCGTCTTTCGGGTGCAGCGCAGCATGTGGGATACATCGTTTCCCAGCGGGGCATCGAGCCCAACCCCGAAAAAGTCGCAGACCTCGACCTGATGGGCTCGATTCGAGACCTCAAAGGGGTGCAGAAGGTGTTGGGGTGCCTTTCCGCCTTGAGCCGCTTCATCTCATGGCTCGGCGAGAAAGGTTTGCCCCTCTACCGGCTCCTGAAGAAGCACAAACATTTCTCCTGGACCGTCGAGGCCCAGGAGGCACTCGATAAGCTCAAGACGACGCTTGCCCACGCGCTGATCCTCACGCCGCCTCAAAACGGCAAACCTCTGTACCTCTACGTCGTTGCGACCACCCAGGTGGTCAGCGTGGTCATCGTGGTAGAGCGAACGGAGGAAGGCCACGCCCAACCAGTCCAAAGGCTAGTGTACTACATCAGCGAGGTGTTATCCGAGACCAAGGCGCGGTATCCACAGTTTCAGAAGCTGCTCTACGCGGTGGTGCTCGCGCGACACAAGTTGCGACACTACTTTGAGGCCCACCCGGTTACAGTAGTCTCCTCGTTTCCGTTGGGGGAGATCATCTGTAACCCGCACCGCGGGTAGGATCGCTAAATGGTCTGTAGAGCTCATGGGCGAAACTCTCGCCTATGCGCCGCGCAAGGCAATCAAGTCCCAGATCCTTGTGGATTCCATCACCGAGTGGACGAACATGCAGTTGCCCACGCTGCAGATTCAGGCCGAGGGCAGGACCCTCTACTTCGATGGGTCGGTGATGAAAACCGAGGCAGGTGCGGGCCTCATCTTCATCTCACCCCTCGGGGAACACATGATATACGCGGTGCGCTTGCATTTCCCCGCGTCCAACAACATGGAGGAGTACGAGGCCCTCCTCCGCGGGCTCCGAATCGCCATCGAAATAGGCATCAAGCACCTCGACGTCAGGGGAGACTCGCAGCTCATGATTGACCAAGTTATGAAGAATGCGAGCTATCTCGACGAGAAGATGGAAGCATACTGTAATGCCGTGCGCGCCCTCGAGGACAAATTTTATGGCATCGAGCTCAATCACTTCCCTCACAAATACAGTGAGGAGGCGGATGAACTCGCAAAGATTGCGTCGGGGCAAATCACCGTTCTCCCGAACGTTTTCACGTGAGACGTCACAAAGCCGTTTGTCGGCCTCGGATCGCCACCCTCAAACCAGGAGGAACCCTCAGGGGCTCCCTCGAATTTGGCGAGCGTGGAACCCATGGACGAGGACCCCTTGAATGAGGCGTTCGTGCTCTCCCTGCTCAAGGGCTATGGCGCAGACAAAGCCGAGGCCATGGAGACATAGCCGTCCCCTGCGCAGAGGATTGGCGGGCTAAATACCTCGCTTGGATTGATCGAGGGGAACTTCCCCGGATCGGTCCGAAGCCAGACGCATTGCTAGGATGGCCAAATCGTTCACTACAATCGACAGCGAGCTGTACAAGCGCGCCGCGTCTGGCATCCTGCAGCGGTGCATCCCATCCCCCACGGTCGCGAGCTTATTCGAGACATCCATGCGGGTGTGTGTGGCCACCACGCGGCGCCGCGCACTCTCGTGGGCAATGCGTTCCGCCAAGGCTTTTATTGGCCCATTGTGGTCGCTGACGCCAACGAGGTCGTGCGCACCTGCGAAGGGTGCCAGTTTTACGCCTGCAAGACAAATCTCTCGGCTCACGCCCTGCAAACCATACCCGTCACGTGGTCGCTCCCCGTGTGGGGGCGGGACATCGTCGGGCCCTTGCGAAAGGCGCCCGGTAGCTACACCCACCCGCTGATCATCGTGGACAAATTCTCCAAGTGGATCGAGGCACACCCAATCACGAACCTCAGGGCAGAGCAGACCGTGTCCTTCTTCACCAACATCATCCACCGGTTCGGAGTCCCGAACTCCATCATCACCGACAACGGCTCCCAATTTACCGGCAGGAAATTCCTGGAATTTTGCGACAAACACCACATCCGCCTGGACTGGGCAGTCGTCGCACATCCGCAGACCAATGGTCAAGTGGAGCGTGCCAACGACATGATCCTACAAGGCCTTAAGCCTAGGATTTTCGACAGGCTGAACAAATCTGGCCGGAAATGGCTCCAGGAGTTGCCGTCGGTCATTTGGAGCCTCAGGACCACTCCGAGCAGAGCCACGGGATTCACTCCGTTCTTCCTAGTTTATGGAGCGGAGGCTGTTTTCCCCACGAACTTGGAATACGGGTCGCTCAAAGTTAAAGGCTACGATGAAAACGCTAACCAGCGAGCCCGCGAGGACTCATTAGACCAATTAGACGAAGCTCGCACTGTGGCCTTGATGCATCCAACAAGATACCAGTAGGCACTAAGGTGGTACCAAGCCCAGAAGATCCGGTGCTGAGACTTCGATGAGGGTGACCTAGTCCTAAGGTTGCGCCAAGACAATCGAGGCCGCCACAAGCTATCGCCTCCATGGGAGGGGCCCTACGTCGTCATCAAAGTGCTCAAGCCCGGCAACTACAAGCTGGCGAATGAGGATGGCGAGGAGCTCACCAACACTTGGAATATCCAACAGCTACATCGCTTCTACCCTTAGAGGATTCCCAAGTCTTTTGCGCATATCTGACGCCCCAGTCAGTTGTACAAGTGTAATTTTTCTTTGAATAAAGTCAAAGGGCGAATCGGCTTTCTCCCCGAAAACCAAGTCCACCTCGGGGGCTACTGCGGGGGTACTACCCCCAAAAAATGGTCCCATTTTTTCGCAAAAAATTGCATTACAAATGCGCTAAGTACGTCTCAACCCAGACTTCAGGCGAATTCACGCGGGATGCGAGTGGCCAAAAGGTGAAGACGCACAAGTTGGGGATAGCCTACGCTTCCAGCGGGATATGGCCCTTCTCCCTTGCCACTTTACCTATAAGCTACTCGCAGAGACGAACCCTTCCAGCTAAAATTTGCCCAAGCAAAGGGAAAAAGACAGAATGACACAATCATAGAAATGAAACAAGCATTAAAACTTACAAACATTCCAAATGTTTCAAGTAAATTGTGCTTATTACATAAGCCGTGCGGCCCAAGTGTCGTATGGACCTCCCTGGGCCCACTACCTCGGTGGGTACCAGGACCGACTAATCGGTGGGCCCCTGGGACTACTCGACTTGTGCTCCACGGCACCTGTTGGCGTGAAGCGCAAGGACTACGGTGGAGAAGTACTCGGATAGGAAGCTACATATGTCCTGTACTGTGTAGAGAACTCCTAGCCATACCTGACTAGTACTCTCTCCCTAAACCGACTTGTAACCCTGCCTCCCAGACTATATAAGGCGAGGCAGGGACCCTTCTCTCTCATACGCATCATCTTGTAATCACACCCAATCAATCCAGAGCTACACATCATACAGGACGTAGGGTATGACACACCTCGCGACCCGAACCTGTCTAAATTGTGTGCCACGTGTCTCTTCCTTCGAGTTACCGATCTCGGCGAGGCCACATTCATCTACCTCGGGTACTCCCCTTGGTAGGTTGCCGGTCTAAAACACCGACAGCTGGCATGCCAGGTAGGGGCTCTCGCCGAAGGTCTCATGGAGAACTCGACGACTTCAATTTTCATCAAGCCAACTGTCGCCTTTAACCGCGGCGACACCTTCGTCTTCGGCTCCTGGGCATGCACTGCTGACGGCGCCGGATCCTTCCAGCGCCACCTCACCATGACGCCCAACCCGAAGACCGGGCTCGTGATGCTTCCCGAAGTAGTCACTGGCGATCTCGCCGGAAAATTCGGCGAAATTTCGCTCTACAACCAACACGCCAACTTCGAGCTCGGATCCGACTCCAACTCGAACTCGACGTCCCCGTGGGCCATCGCATGCGAGCCGGCTGCTCAGCCATCGTGTGCGGACTCCCCACTCCATGAGCACTTCCCATACGGTCTCTACAACGTCAGCAGGGCCCACGCGAAGGCTCTCACTGCGCGCCGGGCTGGCAAGGAGATCGTTTTCGAGTACAACTCAGACTCCAACACCGTCCACGGCCACAACTCGGACTCTAACCCCCTCTCCGGCTACGACTCGGATTCCTCCTACGAGTTTGACTTCAGGTCGGACCCTGACGAGCCCGAGTCCGAGAACAACACGACTGAGCAACCGCTATCAGGCCCAGCCTCCGACCTGGTTATAACATCTACTCCCGCCGGGATATTCGTCTACTGGCCAGACCGCAAGCCCGCAGACCTTACAGACGGGAACTCACGCTGCATCGCATACCTCGACTCACTTCCCTTCTAGGAGGGAACACCGCTAGCTCCAGCTGAGGAGCACACTCCAACAGAGGTGGCGACTAGCGACTCCAGCCTCGGCTCTCCTGATCGTCAAGTCTTCATGACTACCAACGAGACGCCGGGACCCTCAGGGACACACCCTGACCGATATCTCAAGGATATCTCAGCAAACGAGTTGTCTGCCAACGCACCTACAGACGAAATCGACGCCAACAAGAATGCCTGACGTGAACGCAACAGTAGGCGGAACGAACGACGCCGCCGTCTCCGTGAGTCCCTACCCATACGGAACCTCGCGGAGGCTCTCGACAAAGTCGAGAATCGGGTGCACACTACCCCAGAGCAATGCCTCATGTCTATCACCACGATAGCACGTCAAGCTCAGGGGATGCGCGCGGGGGAATTCATCGCCAAGCTCGCGGAGGACGCCTACTTCATGAGAGTCGACAACAGAGTCACTCAAGCGCCTCCCATAAGAACTCGCCAACCTGAAAACAACGAAGCTACAAGTCGTAGTCCAGCTGACAACGGACGCAACCGTACACAAGGAGAACTACCGGCTAACCCAACCGTACTCGGCTTCAGCCGGTGGACCATCACAGGGTGGCAACAGTGCCGGCGGTGCCGGCGGCAACCACGACGTTGTTCCTCATCGCGATCCTGGTGGCGGAGGCAGTGACGGTGGGAGCTCCTCACACGGGGCTGGCAGGAGAGCTGGGGGCGGAGGCGACCGCGGCGGCCGAGGCCACACGAACAGCCACGCCTCCGGTGTTTCACGCGGCGGCTTCGATGCCCGCCAAAAAATTGAAGAACTACAGTGCAAAGAGTCCTCCACGGCCGGCGACAACGACGGCTTCCCCGCCTTCTCTGCACGGCTTCGCAATCTACTTCTTGAAAGTGCATCTAGGCCCCTAAGTGGATTTTGGTGAATTGAATGACAAGGCGATTAAAGGACTAATGTTTTTGTCTAAGATTGTGAGCAGGTTTTCTCTATATATTCATGAGCAGCCATTGATGTACTTAATTATGGATGAATATTTCGGCTCACATTTTCAAAGACAAGTATATGGTGCAAGACTTCATGAGTTTATTGAAAGGGAACAAGATGATGAATGTACACACTATGGTTCTAAAAATGGAAGCTTGCATATCCGTTGTCAATCAAGATCTCGCATTTGAAGCGGTGTTTTCAAATGAAAGGTTAATTGTGTATGAAGCAAAGTGGAACTCAAAGTGGATTGGATAAGTGATGAAGAGACCAACCGAGATGTCTAGGGTGAGGGACTAAGCAATCTTTGGGGTCTTGGCCCGGCCGCCATTAGTGTTTTGCTAGGGTGAAGTTCTAGCATCCGTGGGGTCTTCAAGTATCATATCCAAGCCTTAACCGAGGGAAGCGTTGCAACATATCAAAATGTTATGATGGGCAATATGGAGTGACTTAAGGATTAAAGTGTTCACTCTCATGCAAAAAGGGAAAATCCTAAGTCACTAGCTCAAGTATGAAGTTGCTCAAGACATCGGCTATGTTAAAAGCCCTCACATTGAATTTACAAAAGTACGACAAGATTGAAGATCTACAAACTCAAGTGATCAACCGGTTTTATATTTATTCTTGAGTTTAGGTATGCCGTACTATCAAGAGGGATGCAACATTAGCTCTAAGACAAAGATCAATAGTGCTCATTAGTTGACCTAAGCGAGAACCAGCCTTGAGAGAGTCTCTGTGTAGTCTAACAAACCTCTAACCCAGCCTTTGCCATTTCAACTCGTGTTGAAGTGCTTGTGAGAAGAGAGAAGGGTTTTAGGGCTCTCTCTCGCCTAGGGCGAGCCTAACCGCACAAGGGGGCGGTCTAACCGCCGGCGGCCCCAACGGCTAGTTTTTCAAACCGACCGTTGGGGGGGCGGTCTAACCGCCCCGACCGGGCGGTCTAACCGCCTTTGTCGCAGAACTAACGCCTAGTTTTCCTTGTGAGGGGTATAAGTACCCCACGAGCGCCACTTGTTGGGGCTGCCGATTCTAGGGTTGCCGAGGTGCTTCCCCTGTCGTTTTTCATAAGCAAAAGCCAAAGAAACACTCCCCAACTCTCTCTTTGTGAGATTAGCTATTCAAGCCATATCCTTGTGTTGGGTTGAGAGTTTAAGCCTTTGTGAGCTTGTGTGAGCCGAGCAAGAGCATCCCATAGCTTGAGCACTTGTGATTCACGTCGGAAAGCCTTTGAAGCATTTGTTACTCTTGGAGGTTTGCCTCCTAGACGGCTAGGCGTCGCCGGATAGCTCCCAAGGTTGTGGTGAGCAGCGGCAAGTTTGTAAGGGCTGTGATCTTGCCTCTTTGTGGAAAAGATCACCTTAGTGGAAGCGAGGAAAGCGGTTGAAAGAGACCCAGCTTGTTGTGGGAGAACTCCCTTACAAGCTCCTCAACGGAGACATAGCCATTCCTTTGTGGGCGGTGAACTTCGGGAAACAAATCCTCGTCTCTCCTTTGTGGTGTGCCTCACTTGTTTTGATCTCTAGCACATTTACTTTGCTCCCGCTCGATCTACTTCGGTGTGCTTGTCTTTGAGTGCAGGGATCATTACCCTGCTTGTGATCATCTACAGGAGCTACTTAAGAATTTCGGTTCGTGCTAGAAGTCAAGAGAAGACTTGAGTTGTTTTGAAGGTTTACTAGGCAAGGCGGTCTAACCGCCCCTGGACCCGGTCTAACCACCCCCTGTGGTTCTGCACATCAGTGAAGCTCAAGTTTTTTTTGGGGGGGAAGGGTTTTTTTGGTCGTCCCGCCTATTCACCCCCCTCTAAGCGGCATCAAGGTCCTTTCAATTGGTATCAGAGCTTGGTGCTCCGATTCGAGCTTAACCGCTCGGAGTTTTTCGATGTCGACTACTTGTGAGGTACCGTTTGAGCCTCTAGCTTTTGATGGCTCAAACTACTCTTCTTGGCATTCCAATGTTCTCATTGCACTTAAGGTTTTGGGTCCCACCGCTGAGGGCATTATGGTTGCGAGTATCCTTCCGGAGGATGAGACTTGTGTCTTACCAACGGAATTGGAGAAGAAGCGACTCAATGCCGTTGTTACTAACCTTTTGTGTAGTTGTGTATGTAGTGAACTAAAGCATCTTATTCTAGCAAGTAAAGGGATTAGCAAGGATGCTCATCTCATTTGGAAATTGCTATTTGGGATAGCACACATCAAATGGGATGAGGTTGAAAGTGAGGATGATGATGAACCAGTGGAGATGTGTCCTACAACCTCTACAACAACCACTGAACATCAAACATCGACTTTCAAGCAAGAAGGAGACAAGAGAAGCGAAAGGAGAGTCTCTCTGGAGGAGGCGGTTCAACCGCCCCCTAGGGGAGGTCTAACCTCCCCCAACAGAGAAGCCTCAACTTTCTACGGTGAAGGCGCTTGTCTTGTGGCCAAGAAGAAAAACAAGAAGATGGGGCAGGCCAAGGGTGCAAAGAGTCAAAAGATCGAAGATTCAAGATCTTCATCAAGAGAACTTGATCTTCTCAAATCCGAACTTGCCTCGGTTTGTAAGTATGAATTGTTGGCTAACAAATATGATCATGATATCAAATCTTTCTCGTCTAGAACGAAGATAGAATAAGAAGCCAATGATGTGCTAGAAGCTCAACTAGCAAAGCTCACTAGTGAGCATATGACTTTGCAAGCAACTCACAAAGAACTTAAGTGTTCACATGAGAAGCTTGTGGATTCATATGCCTCACTAGAAATTGCTCATGAGGTTGTCCTCTCATCGGTAAAATACCTACAACCTCTCACACCCATTTGCACATGCTCACTTGTCAATAATGAATTTGCTTGTACTAAACCTTGTTGTATCCAAGCGAGCCAATCTAGTATTGAGCATGTATTTGTAGAAACCGGTGATGACCTCATTGCCCAAGAAAATGACGAACTCGAGCAAGAAGTTGAAAAGCTTAAAAGAGACTTGCATGTGTTGAAGGAAGAGAGCCAAGTGCAACCTTCTCAAGATAACCGTGACAACATGGTGAAGAAGCTTGAGAAGGGTTCCACCGTCACAAGCTCAACTCCTCAACAACACATCAAGGGCAACATTCAAGCAAAGAAAACGGGGCATGACACTCCACATCGCCCCACCAAGCTCAAGGCTCAAGAAACAATCTCCAAGAAGAAAAGAAGATCAACCAGAGGGAGATTGTGCTATATATGTAAAGAGAAGGGTCATTTGGCTGCAGATTGCAAACAAGATAGCTGCACAGACCAAGGGCGGTCTAACCGCCCCCCGGGGGCGGTTAAACCGGGTCTGGTGCACCAACGCAGTGATGAGAAGAAAGTTCACCCTTCAAGCAAGAAGCCTCTATGCAAGCCAAGACAAGACAGGCAAATGGATCCCAAGCCCAGAAGTGCCAAAGGCCGCATTTGCTACGCATGTCGTAAGAAGGGTCACTTGGGCAATAATTGCCCAAATGGTAACACTCCTCAATCCAACCTTGTCCATTATGATTTTCATAAGCTTAGGAATGACAAGGTGGACATTTGTACTATGAGGTTGATTTGTTCACCTCAAGTCAGTACAAGGGCCATATGGGTTCCAAATGACATTGTAACTAATCTTGTAGGACCCAACAAGCGTTGGGTACCAAAAAGTGCTTGCTGAGCTTGTAGGTTGATCGAGTTGCATTGAAGTCATGGCAATGGAGAAACGATTGGTTACTTTCAATAATTTCATTGCCTCGTGCCATTCGATGCTCCTAATGGCTCTCTAGAAGAGCACTTGTTTTGATAAGCTTTGCAGGGTGTATTACAGGTAAAATAGAGGCTTATCAAGAATCTAGAGCCAAAAGATCACCAAAATGATCAAGGAAGAGCAGGGTGGTCTAACCGCCCCATGGGGGCGGTCTAACCGCCTGGCCCCCAGAAGTGTGTTTCGCGGGTGACCCGATGCGCCTCTGGAGAGTGGCGGGTGACCCGGCACCAATGCTCGGGTAACCCGACTTGGAGCAGATTATCGACGTTTTGGTGATTACAAGGCAGTGGTAATGAGACCATCGACATATTTGATTATTGTAAACCATTTTATGACAAAGACATGCCTTTGTAGCAATCTCCCTTATTCTTTATTGAAATATGTGCTAAGTCTGAGAAATTCAAAATTCTCTAAGCACTAATCAAGGGGGAGTTTACTTCAAAGGTTGTGTCTCTTGTGGGACTAACAATTTCTTCTAGTGAACTTGTAGTGTCATATGTTTGTGCATCTTAAGCGAGCGCTTGACTCCATCGATAGATCTCAAATAATCAAGTAAGAGCTAGTTGTTCGCAAACATTACTTATGCACAAATTCAAGTGGTCTAAATGCAAAGGTATGTCATCATGAACTCATTTGCTTACCGTAATGCATCTAGGCCATAATACCATGCTAGTGTGCCTCTTTTAGCTTGTAATTGCCTCAAATGAATCTTTGTGGGCTACTCTAGATATTTGGTTGATACCTTTCTATCACTCGTCTTTGTGTCTCGAGGATGGAGGTATGAGTCAAATATTCTTGAAAAGCTATTCATTTGAAGTGGATGCATGCACTTCGTGGAATAGGATAGATTTTTCAAAAAATCTAACTAGCATGTATAGGAAGTGTGCTTATTTTTAAAATACTTGGTTCTTGGTCTTTGTGACCCTATTGACCCATTCGTGACTATAGTTCTTCGTGTTTGTTTGATGGCTAGTCACAAGTGGTGATATTTTACTCAAGTCTATATTTTCCCTAAATCCATATCTTTATCTCTCTCTCTCTCAAAATCTCTTGGAAGAATCAAGAATATGACTCATTTGGATTATCTCAAATTCTTCTAAGATTAGTGAATGCTGGATCGAATTCTACTCTATATCTCATATCCAAACATTTCATGGAAATAAAGCATCAAATTCACTATTGCTGAAAAAGTGTTTTCCGGAACTACCGACCCTAGGGCGGAACTACCGATAAGAGCTCTCTGTCCAAAATCCTGGAATTTCTCGGTATTTCCGACACCACATCGGTACTACCGATATGGCGTCTCTAGAGGAGTTTTCTCGCGGGGGCGGTTCAACAAGGGTGTGGGGCGGTCTAACCGCCCCTCCAAGTTTTCGCTCCCGACCTCCTTTTCTTTTCTAAGTGAAATCTCAGGCATCCCAGGGACCTATATGGAAAAAGGAGTCGAACCCTAAGCCTGCAACACAACCTGTTGAGTCAGCGGCGGGGGGCGGTCTAACCGGGTCCCATACCCGGTTAGACCGGGTACCACGGGTTTTTCTGTTTTTACCCAACCCGTGACTCTACACTCCCTCAACCCTATCCACTCACTCCTATCTCTCTCCAACGACCAGGAACAGGTCATTTTCGACCAGAGCTTCAACCCCTTCTTCCTCCTCAAGCTCTCACACCCTCCCATGGAGATTTCAAGTTTCCACCCCTAAAAATCAAATCCAATCCGTGGAAAGCACTCCCCTAAGGCGGCTGAACCGGCTCCCCACCTGGTTCTTTGGATTTCATCTCGATTTCATCTCTCCAAAGGTATTCAAATCTTGTTTTTACCCAACCTATCAACTCCTTGAGTAGTTTTGAATATCCTTTGGTAGAACATTTCCTAGCAACCCCTAGATGATATTCCTAAAGTTTGGTTCCATTTCCTTTAGTACATTGTCATGAACTCAATTTTTGGGCTGACTGCGGGGGGCGGTCTAACCACCCTGCGCATTGGTGAGCCATTTGTTGATCTCTGCATGTACTTGAATCCTCAATCACTTTAGGGTCGTCTCATGAACAGTAATTGCTTATTCAAAATCTGTGTTGCTGCGTTTGGCCGAAAGAAGCCATTGGCTCAAAACTAGCAGGGGCGGTCTAACCGGCCCCCTGGGGCGGTTTAACCGCCCTGGCCAGTTTTGTGCCAATTGCTTTGGATTGCCGAGCCTCTATGCTCATTCAAGCCAATCTTGTTCCTGGTATCTCACTCTGCTATTTCACATCTTGTGATCCAGGAACAGCAGCAATGCCAAAGGGTGCAGCTGTTCAGAAAAGGAAGAAAAGAGGTAGTGGTGATGCCGGACCATCCTCCGGTCCTAGCGTTACTTTGAGGCCAAGAGGACCACCACCACCTCCTGTCTACTATGGGGATGATATTGAGATGAGTGACAGGGTGGAGAGTAGCGATGATGATGTTGAGGATCCCTCTCTCAACTTTGAGCTCAGCTGGCATAACCGGGGAGTTGCAGGTAGAGGCAATGATAGCGATGATGATAGTGCTGAGGAAGAGGATGAGGAAGAAGAGCAGCAAGGTGATCAGCAGCAGCAACTTGGTAGGCCATACATCAGGGAGCCTAACTATCCTTCCTACAGAGGGCCCGTTGATTATTATCAGGCGAGAATGGCGTACACCGTAGTGAACTTGAGAAGGACTAACCCAGCTAATGAGGAGAGGACTGCTACAGATTACAGGTTTCGTACCATCTTTCAGCAGGACTACTACACCACAGCTATCATCACTGGCAGAAAGTCAAAAATCACTAGTGATGCTCAGTATGTGGATTGGGAGTTTATGGAGAGGAAGAATAATGCGATCTTTGATGAGGTGATTCAGGCTTGTGAGGCTTAAGGGATTAAGGCCCTCATGGGGTTCAAGCAGCATTGGAACAAAGAACTCATTGCCCAGTTTTATGCGACAGTGTATTTTGGCTATGTGCCAAAAGAGGATGGGCGGAGTGATAGAGCCATGTTTTGGATGACTGAGGGTGAGAGTCACCACCTCTCATTCTCCAACTTTCTCACTCTATTCAGGTTACCTGATGATGGGTTTGCTAGATTTCTCCATGATGAGGGTCCGCTTGAGGCAAAAATGATGGCATTTATGTATCCCAGAAATGCAAGGGATAGTTGGGGACATGTGAAGGGCCTATACACATACTACTCCATCCTCAACCGTCTATTCAGAAAAACGCTCACTCCTAGGGATGGCAACACCTCAGACATCACCGCCTTTCAGAGGAACTTGATGGTGGCTATGAAGCCCGGTGAGTCGGCATTTCATGTTGGTGACTTTTTGTGGCAAGAAATAAAGAACTCCTCTGAAAATCCACAAAGGTTGTGTAGCTACGGCCCCTACATTAGCTACATCATCAAGAAAGTAACACAAAGGGCTTATCCAAATGACACGAAGCATCGCCCGTTGCAACCCAAACCCAGTAGGACAGTGAGGGTGCCCTCTCCACAGGATGATCATCAAGAGGAGCAACAAATTTTTGAAGAAAGGGAGGCGCCGTGCAGCTGGGAGGCTTACCAGCCTGGGGGCGGTTTAACCGCCCCCCAGGGGCGGTCTAACCGCCCCTGGCAGGAAGAGAAGAAGCACACACCGCCTCTACGCAAATTGATCAGTATCTTCCTTGGTATGTGCAAAACACAGAGAGACATTGAAGTTGCTCAGCAAGATGAAAGGAAGAAGAATAAGAAGATGAGGGATACAATGAAGGCTCTTCATAATTAGGCCGGTTGTCAGCCACCTAGGTCTCCCATCTGACCATCCCCTCCAGAGGTTGAGATACCCTCCGTGGATGATAGGGTGAATGCTTTTCTCAACTCCGATCTTTACAATCAGTATGGGAGCAACTTTGGTTCAGACATTGGTGCATCTTCCTACTCGGCTCCTCCTCCTCCACCCCCTACTGGCTTTGATTCGATGTTTGAAGGTGACACTACTGCCCCACCTCCATGGTTTCCTCCTCCATCGACTGATGAGTGGGCGACACGTGTCTCACATGAATTCTTTGATCAGCCTGCCACTTCCTATGGTATGGATAATTCACTCTTGTCTCTAATTTTGAAATCCATCCATATTTAGCTCTTTCTTATCCTAAGCTTCTCTTTTGTGGGTGCCTAGTTGCAAATCCAAGCACCGGAGGCGACACTTGGGATCAGTGGCAGCGGCAGTAATTTGGCAGCAGAGATTCCTTCTCCAGGCCCTTTATGGATGTTTGATGACAAAGGGGGAGAAGAGATGGATTAAAGCCTTGTGTTTGTAGCTATTCTGTAGGGGGCGGTCTAACCGCCCCAGGTAGGCGGTCTAACCGCCCTACCCCTATGAGTTGAGAATGAGACTTGGCTTGTAATAATTGGATCTCTACCTTATCTTGTGGACTTGAGTATTTGTGTGAGTGCTACTGCGTGTGAAGAACTTCTTTATGTATCTTAAGTGACATTTGTGATAGTTTGTGATGCATAGCTTGTTTGATGAATGTTTTTGTAAGCTGAATGGGGGAGGCGGTCTAACCGGCCTGCAACCCCGGTCTGACCGCCCCTGCCCAAACAGCCTACACTTCACTTTGTTGAGTGCTTGCCATGCCATATGCATCACGGTTTTTATTTTTGTCGCTCACACATGTTGCACTCCACTGATTCTAAGATATAGGGGGAGCTCACACGCTTACTTCCAAATTTGTGCTATTGGCATTTGAGGCCAACCTTTTGAAATTCAACTCAAAGCACAAATTAAGGGGGAGCTCTAATTATATCTAAGAATCTAATTGCGCTTTAATGTTTTTATTTGTAAGATTTAATCGAGTTGTCATCAATCACTAAAAAGGGGGAGATTGAAAGTGCAGCTAGGCCCCTAAGTGGATTTTGGTGAATTGAATGACAAGGCGATTAAAGGACTAATGTTTTTGTCTAAGATTGTGAGCAGGTTTTCTCTATATATTCATGAGAAACCATTGATGTGCTTAATTATGGATGAATATTTCGGCTCACATTTTCAAAGACAAGTATATGGTGCAAGACTTCATGAGTTTATTGAAAGGGAACAAGATGATGAATGTACACAATATGGTTCTAAATGGAAGCTTGCATATCCGTTGCCAATCAAGATCTCGCATTTGAAGCGGTGTTTTCAAATGAAAGGTTAATTGTGTATGAAGCAAAGTGGAACTCAAAGTGGATTGGATAAGTGATGAAGAGACCAACCGAGATGTCTAGGGTGAGGGACTAAGCAATCTTCGGGGTCTTGGCCCGGCCGCCATTAGTGTTTTGCTAGGGTGAAGTTCTAGCATCCGTGGGGTCTTCAAGTATCATATCCAAGCCTTAACCGAGGGAAGCGTTGCAACATATCAAAATGTTATGATGGGCAATATGGAGTGACTTAAGGATTAAAGTGTTCACTCTCATGCAAAAATGGAAAATCCTAAGTCACTAGCTCAAGTATGAAGTTGCTCAAGACATCGGCTATGTTAAAAGCCCTCACATTGAATTTACAAAAGTACGACAAGATTGAAGATCTACAAACTCAAGTGATCAACCGGTTTTATATTTATTCTTGAGTTTAGGTATGTCGTACTATCAAGAGGGATGCAACATTAGCTCTAAGACAAAGATCAATAGTGCTCATTAGTTGACCTAAGCGAGAACCAGCCTTGAGAGAGTCTCTGCGTAGTCTAACAAACCTCTAACCCAGCCTTTGCCATTTCAACTCGTGTTGAAGTGTTTGTGAGAAGAGAGAAGGGTTTTAGGGCTCTCTCTGCCTAGGGCGGTCTAACCGCCCCTAGCAGCCCAACGGCTAGTTTTTCAAACTGACTGTTGGGGGCGGTCTATGTTGACGGTTAATAATTGTATCAAAGTTCATTTGTGACTTGCAAGCGTACAAGTCTCCCGTCGTAGTCAAGGGACCCTTCTTCCCTCGAGTGGTGAACCCAAGGTATCGAATCCGTGGAACAAATGTGTGACGTAAAACTTAATCTATTAAAGCCAAGTAACTTCAATCTTCGATAAAAGAAACCCTAATGCATCTAGGTAAAAGACACAAAACAAATCTAATCTACTAAAGACCGGAGAAAACAAAGTAAGATTGGGTAGATAAACCGATCTAGAGGGATCGGGGTAAGCCTTTTGTTGAAGTTCCAAGCAAGAGAAGAAGTAGCAAATCGAATCTTAATAGAAGCCTCTTTAAATCGTGGTTTCCCGTCCAAATCCGAAAACATCCACCTTTCGGAACCCCCGTTCTGTCACAACGTATCCCTATTCATGCGGGTAGCTTAGGGCGAGTCAAAAGACAAGTCGAGATTCTTTCGGAAGATCCGGCGTGTACCTCCGACCACCGCGGCTACAAGAACACCCTATGTAATCTATCTCGAGAATAGAATTGGAATAAGCAAAGCCGATCGAAAAACGAAATCTTGGAGGAAACACTTGATCACTAGGAAAAGATTCAACTTGATAATTCAACTATAACAATGATACATACACAAGATCACCACCGGGATCCTTACTTGATCTTGCTTCTAGCTCCGGGAACTCCGACGTGGTCTTCCGTGCAAGGTTCCCACGTCGGCTAGGGAAACCCTAGTCAACTAGCTCGACCCTCTCCTCTCCGAGATGGTGTCCCTCTCTTCTCTGCTCCTCGGCGGCCGATGACGAAATCTTCTCCCCGAGGCTCTCGGTCAGGGGGCTATAAATAGCCCGATTGGTGGCTAGGGCAAAGGAGGGGGCAAATGGGCCCTGGATGGGCCTGGGCCGACCGGACTGGGCCGGCCGGCCTGGGCCCATCTAGGCCCAGCCCGAGGGCTCCTTTGCTCCACGTCGGTTCCCTTGCTTCCTGGATGTTTCCCCCTTCTGCATGTAGGTCCATGTCGTCGGTTTCTCTCCGAATTGGACTCAACTCCTTGTCTTGCAAGATTCAGCACTTTTCTGGTCAGGTCCTCGGAGTCTGTCGTCTTCTCGGATCAAGTCCCTGGCTTCTTGGAGTTAATTTTGCTTTGTTGCATGACTTGTACGGGGCTTCAAGGTCTTGTCATGAGGTGCTTGATGAACTTATCCCGAAAGCCTTGCATTCAACACTAAAACCCTGCATAAACATTAAACTCCAAAACCGACATGCACACGTGAACTTGTTATACCACGGGGGTTAGTACCAATGGATAAGGTATAAAACTCATGCCAACACCGTGGCATCTGGATGGCAACCACACCACCGAGCAGTGCTACCAACTCCGGCGAGCACTCAAAGGCACTCCAGAGCCGCGGCACCCTCATGACAAGAAGGGCAAGAAAGAGGCCGACGAAGGCAACGACGACTTCCAGGAACCCGACAAGACGGTGAACGTCCTCTTCGGCAGACTACCCAACAGACGGGCTCAAAAGGCCACCCGACAGGAAGTCCTGAGCATTGAGCCAGCAGTCCCGACACCTCTCAGGTGGTCGGAGGTGCCCATCACCTTCTCCCGCATGGATCAATGGACAAGCTTCTCCGAACCAGGGCGGTTTCCACTCGTCCTGAAGCCGGTAGTCGCGGGCTCCAGACTCAACAAGGTCCTCATCGATGGTGGAAGCGGGCTCAACGTCCTTTTCACCAAGACCCTGAAGAAGATGAAGCTCGACATCACCCACATGCTCACCAAGAGCACTTCGCCCTTCTACGGCATCGTCCCCGGGAACGCGGCTATCCCACTGGGCTCAGTGGTCCTGCCAGTTACCTTCAGGGAGACAAGGGAAAACTACCGCACCGAGTACGTCAAGTTCGAAGTCGCAGACTTTGAGACGTCCTACCACGCCATCCTCGGCAGACCAGCTATCGCCAAGTTCATGGTGGTACCTCATTACACATACTTGGTACTCAAGATGCCAAGTCCGGCCGGTGTACTCTCACTGCAAGGGGACTTGAAGATATCCTTCGACAGCGACACAGAAGCTGTGGAACTCGTAGCCACAAATCAAGTACCCAACGCAATGATGGAGATCTACGCTGCATCCAAGAAGCTTGCCCCAAGTGAACTCGACGTCCTAGAGAAGTCGGACAAAGCCAACAAGCCTCAGCCAGCTGAGGAAGTACAAGTCAAGACAATTGACCTCGGGACAGGTGACAGCAGCAAGACTACCACAATCGGGGCGGGCCTCGACCCGAAATAGGAAGACGCGCTCGTCAGCTTCCTCCGGGCTAACCGAGACATCTTTGTGTAGAAACCAGCGGACATGCCAGGAGTGCCCAGGGAGCTGATCGAGCACTCACTTAACGTCGATCCTAAAGCCACCCCGAAGTGACAACACCTCCGCCGTTTCACCGATGAAGATGGGATGCCATCAAGAAGGAGCTCGCCAAACTACTTGCGGCTGGCTTCATCAGAGAAGTCTTCCATCCTGAATGGCTCGCTAACCCCGTCCTCGTTCGCAAGAAGACCTCAAATGAGTGGAGGATGTGCGTCGACTACACCGACATCAACAAGCACTGCCCTAAGGACCCTTTCGGGTTGCCGCGGATAGACCAAGTCATCGACTCCACAGCGGGCTGCGACCTGCTCTGCTTCCTCTACTGCTACTCCGAGTACCACCAGATCGCTATCAAGGAAGAAGACAAGGAGAAGACCGCGTTCATCACCCCGTTTGGAGCGTACTGCTACACGACCATGTCCTTTGGGTTGAAGAACGCCGGCGCCACCTACCAGTCAGCTATCCAGGCCTGTTTCAAGAGGCAACTCAACAAGAACGTCAAAGCCTATGTGGATGATGTGGTCGTCAAGACTAGAAACTCCGACACGCTCATCACCGATCTTGAAGAGACTTTCGCATCCTTGCGAGAGTACCGCTGGAAGCTCAACCCGAACAAGTGCGTTTTCGGCGTACCATCGGGAAAACTACTCGGCTTCAACATCAGCCATCGCGCCATCGAAGCCAACCCCGAGAGATCTCCGCCATCACCAACATGAAAGCTCCCACATGCATCAAAGACGCGCAGAAGCTCACCGGGTGCATGGAGGCCCTGAACAGATTCATCTCGAAGCTTGGAGAACGGGGGCTCCCCCAAATTACTCAAGCACCAAGAGAAGTTCGCGTGGACTCCAGAGGCAGACCAAGCCCTTGCTCAGCTCAAGGACTTCTTATCCAAGCCACCGGTCCTCACGGCTCCTCGCAAAAGTGAGCAACTACTGCTCTACCTCGCTGCGACTACTCATGTGGTCAGTACTGCCATCGTCCTCGAGCGGCAGGAAGACGGCCACGCCTACCTAGTCCAGCGACCAGTCTACTTCGTCAGCGAGGTTCTGTCGGAATCTAAAGCACGCTATCAACCAGTGCAGAAGCTACTGTATGCAGTGCTCATTACCTCGCGGAAGCTACGACACTACTTCCAGGAGTACTCGATCTCCGTTGTCACCGACTACCCGCTCGGCGACATCCTGCGGAACCAAGATGCCACTGGAAGGATCTCCAAGTGGCCAGTCGAACTCGGCGCCCTCAACATCGACTTCAAGCCATCAACAGCCATAAAGTCGCAAGCTCTAGTCGACTTCATGGCAGAGTGGCGGGAAAATCAACTACCAACTCCAACCGAGTGCCCAGAGCACTGGGTGATGTACTTCGACGGCTCGCTCAAGCTCGAAGGCGCAGGCGCAGGGGTACTCTTGATTTCTCCAACGGGCGAACAACTCAAGTATGTCCTGCAGATCTTCTGGAAGGTCTCAAACAACGAAGCCGAGTGTTGACGGATAAAAGACGTATCCCTCTACGATCCGCAAGCGTACGGACCCCACACCTTTTTCACCACGGGATTCCCAAGGTTCTTGTCAATCCGCGGTGCAAGGGGATTACAAGCGTTCGATCAACAACGACACACTAGCTACTAAACCCTAACTACTATTATACTAGAAAACACTTAACTACACTAGAGAGAATGGTAAACGATCAAGAGAGAAGACACTCGCCCACGGGTCTACGATACTAGAGCATGCAATCGCTTAAAGACATGAAAATCCAATCTAATCTATCGGGGTTGTGACCACGGTTTCGCCCTTTCCCTCCTCTCGTATCGTCACTATGCGAAGGTATTCATGACTAGACCTTTGATGGCCACGGCGTATTGAATGGATCCAAGGAAGCATTGGAGCTCTACTCCCTCTATGGCACGGTTGCAAGCCTTAAGCAATAAAGTATATTCAACACAAGATGATAGATAGATAATCCGACAAAGTACGATTACATCTCAATATCGATTACAACCCATGGACGAATGAGAAGATTACCCCATCAAGGTGCGATCATGGCACCGTTGATCATGGTTTCCCTTCCGCCGGTGTCTTCCTCCTTCTCCACGAGAGGGTGCTTCCTTCGAGGTGGTTGATCTCCGGACCGGAGATCCTCCTCCTCTCTCTCTAGCTTGTGGATGGCCTTCGGTGCGAATAAACTCCTCCCTCTCGTGTTGGCGGCGCGTCGGGGGTTTTAGGGTCGAAGATCCTCCGAGGGCAAGGAAGACGGGACCGAACCGGTGCCCGAAGTGGGCCGGGCCGATCCGACCGGGCCGGCCGGCCGGTGCCCGGTTCGGCCCGGTTTGGTCGCCCTTTTTGCTCCGTGGGTCCTCGTGCACTTATCTACTTTGCCCCTTCCACTTGGATGATTTTGACGCCGTTATCCTCGCGATCAAGATGGAGGCTCTCTTTGCATGAAGTTTGATCTTTTACGCTTCAATCCCCGGGGCTGTTCCTCGTAGCACTTCGGTCCTCACCACCATTGGAAGTAATTTCGGAGAGCTCATAGACACGAACACGTCTCCATGAGTGCTCCTTTGAACTTATTGCGAATCCGTCCTTTATGTCCATGATTTCCTACATAAACACAACACTTCCAAATGCATGCACAAAGATGAACTTGTTATATGATTAGTGTGCCTAGTGGCGGGTTAGTTCAATAATCAAATCCAAACCAAAGTGTAATGAACATGCTAGGTGCACCAAAATACACCGTCAACATCTCCCCCACACTTAGCTCTTGCTCGTCCTCGAGCAAGTACTCGTAAAAGAACTTCGTCCAAGGAGTGTAATCGTGTACCACTTATCCCTCTTCACAAGTTAGTCAATCCCTTCATCTTTAATACATAAACACAAAGTAATGATAATCAATCATAAACATGGGCGTTTAGAATTTTTACCACGTCAAGATTTACCCCACAACTCAAACTCTTCACTCGAAGCTTTCAATTTCAGCCATACTTACTTCTTTGCTTCCATCGGAGGGTTTTTATGGTTTTCAAAACAAAAATTCCTGCAACAAGTGTTAGACAAAAACCTTTCTCCAAGCTCTCTCAAGTCACTCATATGAAGTGTCTATCCTAACAAAATTTTATAAAACTCTCACCTCCCATTAATCTCTCATATATCATGTAAAAGTAGAGCTATAGGTAGGGCTAGCGCAATCAACACAAGTGTTGTCAAACTAAGAACTTCCTCTAATGGTTGTCTACCTTTCAAAGCCAATGATCATGAGAATTAACCATATGTAGGGATATCAAGGATGAGAAGATTTAGAATGGTGGACATGTGCAAGGGCAAAAGAAAATTGTGACTTCAAGGCACCAATGATGTCCTCGTTGTCGGATTGCACATGGTTGGAAATAGAGTAAAAGTTTCGTCTCACAATCAACGTGACATCCTTCCTTACACTTTATTATTTTTTTTCTTTTCTTTCACTTGATCCATCCCTCTCATATCTTCATTGCTAACTCATCTTTCTCTTTTCTTTTTCTTCTTTCATTCACATATGATTTTTTCTTTCTTCCTTTCTTTCTTTTCCATACACATACTTTTTCTCTTTATTTTTCTCTCTCTTGACAACTTTTCAAAGCTTTCAATTCTCTCTTCCCTTGCATGCATACAATCTGAAATTTTTAAATAAATCATGCTAGAAACGAGACGAAACTTTGAAAATAGGTTGTGTTCAAGGAATACGATGTACAAAAGAGATGTATAGGGTTGGGTATGGAATTCGGCGATGTACGTGACTTCCGTTGTGAAAGTCATGTTACCGAATGTATGACGAGGCTAGCAACAAAAGATAAGCACAAGGACATGATCATTGCTCGAAATTAAAACTCACCAAGAGAGAAGGGTCCTAGCCTAACTCATCGTGCTAATCACACTTATGGTGGAGCGAAAAAAAAAACTTGGCTTTGGATAGGAATTTTTTTCTTACTCTCAACTTGGAAAAAGAGGTTTTGCTAACCTTTATTACAAGGGTTTTAATATAATTTTCAGAACTGAAATCCTCCAATTTTTAGCATCGAACATAGCACAACTAACATGTGAAGCTCAAGATCGAAGTGCGGTATGGGTACTTTAAGTAGTAGCGATTCCACTAAGCACCACGGTAAACGATTTTCAAACCACATACTTGTGCTCATATATCAAGAATCGAAGATTAAACAAACAAGTAAATAAAGATAAACAATACATAAAACACAAAAATGTATATAAAGACTCTTTTTATTTGGTTTTCTTGACTCAACACTAATTTAAGACACTTGCAAAAATTTTTAAAACAGACTCAAAAACTAAAGACTCATTAAAACACTAAGACTCTCACACGAAGATTAAACCGAACCTAAACTTGAAGTTCAAAAGCTAAGGCTAGCGAGCTAGCTCTCCCCCACACTTAAAACATACGACGTCCTCGTCGTATCTTACAAAAACCAAAGGGGAAAACTAGATCTAATGGTACTTCGAGCAAGCTTTGCACCACTTGCCTCTCATGTTTCCAACCATGCCGAAAAGCTTGCGCACGTTGCGGTTAAGGAACTTGTAGTCATCTTCAACTACGCGCTCCAAGTCCTCCATACGCTGCTTCATCGCTTCCATGGTTTGAAGACATTCGTCGGCCGACGCGTAGAGAGCTGCGATGGATTGACGGCAAACTCGACAGCACACCGGATGCAATCCGAAGGGGTCGTCGTCGCCATAATCTCCACCGTTGTCGCCACCGTCGTCGCCACCTCCATTGTTGTCGCCTTCGCCACCGCCGTTCTTCGTCGCCGTTGGGGCCCTCGGGAGTCCTTTCGTAGGGCTGCTCGCCCCAATCGTCATCGTCTCTACCGGCGGCCGCCCACGAGCTCGGGCTACGATCGTCGGAGTAGTCGCTATCCCCATAATCCTTAGGCTCCGGCGACATCTCCTTGTAATCCTTGCGCTTGATGCCTTGGAGACGTGCCGACCTTCGAACGGGTGTAGGGACCTTCTCTCCTTTGACGGGGGTTGCGAGATGCAAGAGCTCGGTCGGGACACGTCCTCCGCAACGGATACGTGCGGTCCTCTTGACGGGTAGCTTGACCTCGCATCGCATCGCCTCCTCCATCGATGGCTTCTTGGCTTCTACCTTCAACTCTAAGCTTTTTGGAGGCTCAATGGCTGCTACAAGGGTGCAACACATTGCTTGAAAGGTTTGATTCTCGAGCTCCCAATTCGGCCAAATATATAGTCCTGAGAGAAAAGCCCTGGGAACCTTATTTTCCTTTTTTACACTTCCCTTAAAATTTTCCGACCAAACAAGGAAGTCAAAAAGGAGCAATTCGGGCGAAATTCGGGGACATCGGGCGTCGGGCCACCCCTGGGCCGATCCGACTGGGCCGGCCGGCCCACCCTGCCTCGGGGGCCGGGCCGGTCCGGTTTTTTGCACACCGCCCTATTTTTTCGTCCTCAGCCCGTGGGAAAAAGTTGGCCCAGTTAATCTTCGCGAAAAACTCCAGAAAGCTAAAAGAAAAATTATTTACAGAAGTTGGTGCCTTGTTTTTCGTCCTAGGCGGGACGTTCGGGCTCTTCCTCCATGGTAAAGACGTCAACATGATGAATGGGCACGACATCGGGTTCGTAGTAGACCTTAAGCCGCTGTCCATTCACCACAAATTGATCGCCGTTTATATCCATAATGGTTACCGCTCCGTTGGAGAACACCGAATGCACAACATAAGGTCCGTCCCACTTGCTTTGCAATTTCCCCTTTCCGAAGGTTTTAAACCTCGAATTGTAGAGGAGGACCTTATCTCCTTCTTTAAATTCTTTTTTCTTCAATCTTTTATCATACCACCTTTTGATTCTCTCCTTGTATATGCTTGCGTTTTCATAAGCTTTCAACCTCAACTCCTCTAACTCGCTTATTTGAATTCTCCGTTTCACCACCGCGGCATCGAGATCAAGGTTCATCTCTTTAATCGCCCAATAGGCTTTATGTTCTAACTCAACCGGAAGGTGGCAAGCTTTTCCATAGACGAATTGATAAGGGGTCATACCTATCGGTGTTTTAAACGCCGTTCGATAAGCCCATAAAGCTCCGTCTAATTTCTTTGACCAATCCTTGCCTCCCTTCTCTATGGTCTTGTTAAGTATGTTTTTTAATTGCCTATTTGACGTCTCCGCTTGTCCGTTGGTTTGTGGGTGATAGGCCGTGGAGACCCTATGCTCAATTCCCAACTTGGACAAGCACTTTTTGAAGTTCTTCCCGGTGAAATGAGTTCCTCCATCACTTATCAAGATTCTCGGTGTACCGAAACGAGGAAAAATCACGTTCTTGATCATAGTGATGGACTCCTCCGTGGAAGCTTTACGACATGGTATAGCCTCTACCCACTTGGATACATAATCGACCATAACAAGTACATACTCGAATCCAAATGAGTTTTTAAAAGGCCCCATGAAGTCTATGCCCCATACATCGAATATGTCGATTTGCAAGTTGTATTTCAAAGGCATACAATTTCTTTGAGAGATGTTTCCGGTTCTTTGGCATTCGGGGCATGACGCAACATATCTTTTAGTATCTTCATGCATCTCCGGCCAATAGAATCCGCTCGACCATACTTTTGCTTCGGTTCGAAAATGGCTATAGTGTCCACCGTACTCCGCCGAGTGGCACTTCCTCGAATCTCAAGCCTCTCTTCTCTTGGCACACATCTTCTCATCACTCCATCATTGCCAAGTTTGAAGAGGTATGGTGCATCCCAAAAATATTTCTTACTTTCAGAGATTATCTTCCTTTGAGTGTTTTTGTCTAGATGATCGAGGGGCATCTTTCGAATTGCTCGAATGATGTCGATCATCCAAGTGTCTTTATCAAGCACTCTATAGAGGTGGTCATCTCTCATCTTATCTTCTATGGGCTCTTTATCATCTTGCCCACGATTCATCCTAGACAAATGATCGGCCACAACATTTTCCACCCCCTTTTTATCACGAATTTCAACATCGAACTCTTGGAGAAGAAGGATCCAACGAATCAAACGTGGTTTAGCTTCCTTCTTAGCCAAGAGATACTTTATGGCTGCGTGATCGGTGTAAACAATGACTTTCGAGTTCACGATGTAAGATCTGAATTTTTCGAAAGCGAATACCACCGCTAGCAATTCTTTTTCCGTAGTAGCGTAATTTAATTGTGCCCCACTAAGAGTTTTGCTAGCGTAGTAAACGGCGTGAACTCGGCCTTCCTTTCTTTGTCCCAAGACCGCGCCTACGGCGTAGTCACTTGCGTCACACATGATCTCGAAAGGTTAGCTCCAATCCGGAGGTTGGATGATGGGAGCACTCACCAACGCATTTTTCAAGGTCCGGAATGCCGCTAGACACTTCTCATCAAAGTCGAAAGCCACATCTTTTTGAAGAAGGTGTGTTAAAGGCTTAGTGATCTTTGAGAAGTCCTTTATAAATCTTCTATAGAATCCGGCATGGCCTAGAAAGCTCCTTAAGGACTTAATATCCGTAGGAGGTGGGAGTTGCTCAACCGTCTCTACCTTAGCCTTGTCCACTTCAATTCCTCTCTCGGATATAACATGTCCGAGCACTATGCCTTGCTTAACCATGAAGTGGCACTTTTCCCAATTTAAAACCAAATCTACCTCCGCACACCTTGTAAGGACCTTTTCTAAGTTTGCTAAGCAATCCATGAACGTCTTCCCGTAAACGGAAAAATCATCCATGAACACTTCAACAATTTCTTCGATGAATTCCGAAAACACGGCCATCATGCAACGTTGAAAAGAGGCCGGAGCGTTGCATAGGCCGAAGGGCATCCTCCTATATGCAAACGTTCCGTAAGGACATGTAAATGTTGTCTTATGTTGATCTTCCGGGTGAATGGGAATTTGCATGAACCCCGAGTATCCATCGAGAAAGCAAAAATAAGCGTGGTTTGCTAACCTCTCGAGCATCTCGTCTATGAACGGTAGGGGGAAGTGATCTTTCTTCGTCGCTTTGTTAAGCTTACGGTAATCAATACACATCCGCCACCCGGTCACGGTTCTTTGCGATATCAATTCGTTCTTCTCATCCTTCACCACGGTCAAACCTCCTTTCTTCGGTACACAATGTACCGGGCTCACCCATTCGCTATGTGGAACCGGGTAGATGATTCCGGCATCAAGTAACTTGATAACCTCTTTCTTTACTACCTCTCGCATGGCATGGGTTAGCCTCCTTTGATGGTCCACTACGGGCTTACATTGGTCTTCCATTGGTATACGATGAGTGCAAAAGGTTGGGCTAATACCTTTGAGATCATTAATTGAATATCCAATCACTTTCCTATGTTTTTTAATAAAATCAGCAACGCTTCATTTTCTTCGGGACTCAACTCGTCGCTCACAATGACTGGATAAGTTTTGTCTGGGCCCAAAAATTTGTATTTTAATCCCTTGGGCAAAGGTTTAAGGTCTACTTCGGGCACTTGTGGCTCCTCGGGTTTGATTTCTCCTATGTCTTCGAACTTCTCTTCCTCCACGCTACCGTCATGCGGCTCTAAGCCTTTTGTCGCTTCCTCTAGTTCTTCATCTTGTTGATTACTAATTTGATTTTCCATCGCTCTTTGCAGCGGGTCTCTAAGGGTTTCAACAAAACAAAGACTATCTATCTCATCTATTTCTTCATCTTCGGGAGGAAAAGGAGTAAGGTGTTTAGAAGCACGAAGAAAATTATATGTGTACTTTGTTCCATTAAGGTTCATTGTTACTTTGCCTTCTCCGGCATCTAACACGGCATCAACCAACTTAAGAAAAGGCCTACCTAAGATTATATGATCAGAATTACCATGGTAAGCATCAATAACAAAGAAATCGGTTGGTATATAGTTTCTAGAGATTTTTACTTTCATGTTGCAAGCAATACCTAGAGGTTTGATAGTTCTACCATCTCCCATAATTAATTTCGTTGATGTAGGAGCTAAGTCTAGGTTGTGGTATTGAACTTTATCGTAAATTTTAGAAGATAGAACACTTACTTGGGCTCCGATGTCGCATAAAGCTTTGCATTGAACTCCGTTGATCTCGCAACTCAAGTGCGGCGTCATCTTCTCTTCTTCTTCGGATCCGATCGAATAAATTTCAGCAAGGCGAGCGTATGGTGATGCTTCGGGCTTGATCCCCATGATCCTCTTCACCTCGGCAATATGTTCCGGATCCACCACGTCATCTCCAAAGAGTTTTTCAAAAATCTCACCGGTGGTTTCGAGGTCGTATGAATTTTCAGCTTTCTTCTCCGGTGGGAAATCGACTTCCAATGCTCTTGCCATTCCCTTTTGATTAGGGAACGGTCTTCTCTTGTCGAATACTTCTCCGTAATCAATAGGAACCCAATCCATTGGCTCGAACTCCCTTAGTGGCTTCGCGCTTGACATGCTTCTCTTATTCGTCTCATTTGGTGCGGCGAAGTCGACGTCCGGTGTAGTTCTTGACTTAACGTGTTCTTGTTCAAGCTTTTCCATGATTGGCTCCTCTTTTGTGACTTCCGGGGTCGCCTCTTTAGAAAAATCAGCAAGCTTTTTCTTCCTTGAATTGAATTCCGGCTCTTCCGCAAGTCTTGTTTCCCAATCTCTTCGCATGGCAGCCGCTTTACTAACTTTTTGTAGAAGTTGGGCGGCTTCCGTGAGTGTTTTCTCCATGAGATCCCCACCGCACACATTTCGACGTGTCGCATGCAACTAGGGGTTAGGGAAAAGAAAAATGTATGCAAGAGTACGTCACCGGTGAAGCCGAGTTTTGGTCCTTGTTCGATTAATTCATTAAACCTTTCCCAGGCTTGGTCTATCCCTTCCTCTTCTCCTTGCATGAAATTGATCACTTGCCTCCTTAGATGTTGAACCTTGCTCATTGGAAAGAACTTCTCGCAAAACTTCTTTGTCAACTTGTTCCAATTGCCTTCAACTTCAAAGGACGCAACCGAATACCATGTCTTTGCTTTGCCGGCAAGTGAGTAGGGAAAGAGATTCCATTTGAACCATTCATCGAAACCTCCTTCTTGACGCACCGTGTTGCATATTGTCGTGAAATCCCTTATGTGTCTATATGGGTTCTCCGTAACCATCCCTTCAAATGGGTTTTCCGCCACCATCTTCATGATCTTGGATTTAATTTCATACTTGGTCGCTTCGAGCTTCGAATCCGACTCTTGTACCTTTATGTCTTCACATCGAGGGCTAGCGTAATCCCTTAATGATTTCTCCGGTTCTTCCACGGGTTGATTCGCGGACTCCATCTAGACAATAAGATAAAAACAAAAACAAAAAAAGAAACAAGTGTTTTTCTCGATAATATATGTTAGATATAGCGAAAAAAAAGATAAACTAAAATATAAAACTAAGTTAGATGCAAATCAAACGATGTAAACTAACTTGCTCCCCGGCGGCGGCGCCGGAAAAAGGGGCTTGTTGACTAAAAAAAGACGTATCCCTCTACGATCCGCAAGCGTACGGACCCCACACCTTTTTCACCACGGGATTCCCAAGGTTCTTGTCAATCCGCGGAGCAAGGGGATTACAAGCGTTCGATCAACAACGACACACTAGCTACTAAACCCTAACTACTATTATACTAGAAAACACTTAACTACACTAGAGAGAATGGTAAACGATCAAGAGAGAAGACACTCGCCCACGGGTCTACGATACTAGAGCATGCAATCGCTTAAAGACATGAAAAACCAATCTAATCTATCGGGGTTGTGACCACGGTTTCGCCCTTTCCCTCCTCTCGTACTGTCACTACGCGAAGGTATTCATGACTAGACCTTTGATGGCCACGGCGTATTGAATGGATCCAAGGAAGCATTGGAGCTCTACTCCCTCTATGGCACGGTTGCAAGCCTTAAGCAATAAAGTATATTCAACACAAGATGATAGATAGATAATCCGACAAAGTACGATTACATCTCAATATCGATTACAACCCATGGACGAATGAGAAGATTACCCCATCAAGGTGCCGATCATGGCACCGTTGATCATGGTTTCCCTTCCGTCGGTGTCTTCCTCCTTCTCCACGAGAGGGTGCTTCCTTCGAGGTGGTTGATCTCCACCGGAGATCCTCCTCCTCTCTCTCTAGCTTGTGGATGGCTTTCTCGGTGCGAATAAACTCCTCCCTCCGTGTTGGCGGCGCGTCGGGGGTTTTAGGGTCGAAGATCCTCCGAGGGCAAGGAAGACGGGACCGAACCGGTGCCCGAAGTGGGCCGGGCCGATCCGACCGGGCCGGCCGGCCCGAGCCCGGTTTCGGCCCGGTTCGGTCGCCCTTTTTGCTCCGTGGGTCCTCGTGCACTTATCTACTTTGCCCCTTCCACTTGGATGATTTTGACGCTGTTATCCTCGCGATCAAGATGGAGGCTCTCTTTGCATGAAGTTTGATCTTTTACGCTTCAATCCCGGGGGTGTTCCTCGTAGCACTTCGGTCCTCACCACCATTGGAAGTAATTTCAGCGAGCTCATAGACACGAACACGACTCCATGAGTGCTCCTTTGAACTTATTGCGAATCCGTCCTTTATGTCCATGATTTCCTACATAAACACAACACTTCCAAATGCATGCACAAAGATGAACTTGTTATATGATTAGTGTGCCTAGTGGCGGGTTAGTTCAATAATCAAATCCAAACCAAAGTGTAATGAACATTCTAGGTGCACCAAAATACACCGTCAACACCGAGTATGAAGCTCTACTACACGGGCTTCGCCTCGCAGCTTCACTGGGCATCAAGCGACTACTAGTCTACGGCGACTCCGTAGTGGTCATCAACCAAGTCAACAAGTCATGGGACCGCAACAAGGAGTACATGGATGCCTTCTGTCTAGAAGTCTGCAAGCTCGAGAACAAGTTCTACAGTCTCGAGTTCCACCACGTCGTCCGCGACAACAATGTTGCAGCAGACGTCCTGTCGAAGCTTGGCTCTACTCGCGCTCAAGTACCAGCGGGTGTCTTCGTCCACGAGCTTCATGCGCCATCCATCCCGAAGCCGGCGCCGACGACCACTGACCCAGCACCCTCCCCAGCTGTCCAGGAGGTCATGATGATAGATGTGGACTGGTGACAACCCTTCATCGACTACATCCGCGAGCAGAAGGTACCAACGGACAAGAACTTGGCCGAGCAACTCATCCGCCATGCCAATTCCTATGTCCTAGTCGGAGACAAGCTCTACAGGAGGGGCGCATCTTCTAGAGTACTCATGAAGTACGTTCTCTGAGAAGAAGGCAAGGGCATCTTGGAGGAGATCCATAAAGGCGTCTGCGGCAACCACGTGTCTTCACGCACGCTGGTCAGCAAGGCCTTCCTACGAGCCTTCTACTGGCCCACAGCTCTGGGTGACACAGAAGAACTCGTCAGATGGTGCCAAGGGTGCCAATACTTCGCCAAGCAACAGCACATCCCGGCCTACAAGCTAGTTACTATACCACCAACCTAGCCCTTCGCCTGCTGGGGGCTCGACATGATTGGGCCTCTTCCGGAGTCTTGGTGGCCATCGACAAGTTCACCAAATGGATCAAAGTCAAGCCAGTCACAAGCCCCAAGTGTCGGGCATACACCCCGGGTCCTCAAGCAAGGAAGGGAGAAGACAGACTCGTACTAGAATTCCCCTGTAATCCTACTATGACTCGTGTCGTGTAATCCTATCAGGACTCCTACCTTGTAACCGACTAGGCACCCGCCCCCTGGACTATATAAAGGAGGGCCGGGTACCTAGGAGGACATCCTCGATCCCTCCGGGGACAACACCAAGCGCAGGGCGCATTACTACTCCAGACAGGACGTAGGGTAGCTACTCCGGCTACCCGAACCTGTATAAATCTTGTGTCTTGTGTCTCCGCGCGTACCTTCGGGTTCCAGATCATGGCGATCCTCACCTTCTACCTTGCTGCGGGTACCTCCCATGAAGGTCGAGAGGTTTAAACACCGACAGCTGGCGCCCACCGTGGGGCCATCGTCACGATCATCAGGCGAATTCGAAGGACCACACTATCATCAAGTTCAATCTGCTCGACGTGCGCGTTTGAAATTGCTACATTAGCAGCTTGGCGCGTCTAGGTCGATTACAAGGCGAGCTCGAAGACCAAGCTGATCCCATCGTGGAAACATGATCAAGCTTGCCGCGGCTGTCCTGACACACATCAAGACAGGAGGCACAGTCCGATTCGAACTCAACATGCGAATTCCAAGCTGGCTTACTACTCCGCGCAATATTGGAAACAATTTTCTAGTCGAGTTCGAAGCGAAACAGAGCACGATGTTCTTTACCAAGTCTAAACCAAAGCAAATCTGAAGCTGATAGCTGGGCCGAACCACGCTGCAACATCCTGTATATATTGGAAATTTGATTTCCAGAAAAATACTACTCATACACCGAATCACGTGCGGATCAAGCAACCAAGACCGGGCTGCTGCACATCAAGGCTGCCTCAGTCAACTCTAAAAGCGTCATCTTTGCTATGCTCGCACGTGAAGACCTGAAGTGCAATATTAGGGAATTCAGCTACACGCACACGGAGACTACACCAGCAAGCTTCAAGGTCTTTGCTTGTCGTACACGGGAAGGTGTTCACGAGTACAACCACGTCGCCTCCGGCTGCAGCAGCGCTACCTCAATTGTGTCGTGCGCCGCGACTACTCGTCTCGGCCGCACGCGCTCTACGTCAACCTCGCCGTGCGCCGCGACTACTCGTCTCCGGCCGCACGCGCTCTACGTCAACCTCGTTGTGCACCGCGGGTACTCGTCTCCACTCTCCCGGCTGCAACGATCTACTTCTACTACGCCGCGCGTCCGGATGCCTCGGCACGTCGCGCGGCTCGTCACGCGGCTCGTCACGTCGCTCGTCGCTGACTACTCGGCCCCGCGCAGGCTCGTCGTCGACTACTTCGCCTACGCCGCGCGCCTGGGTGCCTCGGCTCATCACACGGCTCGTCACACGGCTCGTCGCGCCGCTCGTCGTCGACTACTCCACCTCGCGCAGGCTCGTCGTCGACTACTTCGCATACGCCGCGCATCCGGGTGCCTTGGCACGTCGCGTGGCTCATCTCGCCGCTCGTCGTCGACTACTTCGCCTCGCGCAGGCCCATCATCGACTACTTCGCCTCGGCGCGCGTCCGGGTGCCTCGGCACGTCGCGCGGCTCGTCATGCGGCTCGTCGCGCCGCTCGTCGTCGACTACTGCGCGCGCGCGCGCGGTTCGTCGTCGACTACTTCGCCTCCGCCACGCGTCCGAGTGCCTCGGCACGTCGCGCGACTCGTCACGCGGCTTGTCGCGCCGCTCGTCGTCGACTACTTCGCCTCGCGCAGGCTCGTCGTCGACTACTTCGCCTACGCCGCGCGTCCTGGTGCCTCGGCACGTCGTGCGGCTCATCACACGGCTCTTCGTCAACTACTCCGTGTGTCGCGACTTCGTCTTGCGGCCACACTGGCTCTAGTTCAGCCACGCCGTGCGTCGTGACTACTTGTCTCGTGGCAACACTGGCTCTACTTCGAGTACGCCGCGCGCCGCCACAACGTCGTCTTCTGGTCGCATCGCGTCGACCATTCATCTCGACTAGTTTTCTAAACTAGTCGAGAACGGTAGTCACGCCCCCAACAACTAGTCGGAATCAACTCTGACTAGTCAACTTCAGCAACAACCGTCACGGCTCCATCGCCGACCGCCACGGCTTCATCTACAAGTCCGCACTGGCGGCAACAGCTAAGTCATTTATTTAAATGATTACTGTTTTCTTTTCTTGGCTTGTTTTCCTCATCATATGGGATAACATGCCGACTACTCATTTGTGTACACTTCTCGGCGGGTTTTCACGGTAGCTACACTCTGTTGACTACTCCTGGGGTATATCAATCAAGTCACCACGAGCCTACTTCATCAACTCGGGGGCTATCCCTAGGAAGCAGCTTCTAAAGTCCGCTACGCGCGGCAATCTAAAGTCGACTTCTAAAGTCGCATTCTAAAGTCCGCTCCGTGCGGCAACTTAAAGTCGACTCCGGTCGCATCTTCGCCTGCTTCGATGGCATACTACATGTGTAAGCTTCGATGGAACCTAGCTGTAAGCGGCCCTCGTGTCCTGGCGACGATGGAACCTAGCTGCACGTGGTCTTCACGCTCTGTACCATGGGTCCAAGTACCCTAAGTACTCGCGCTCCGTACCTTGGGTCTGAAATCCATGGCCTAGGTACGCAAGTCGACTCCGGTCGCACCTTCAAGTCCACTACGGTGGCAACCATACCTTGGGTCTGAAATCCATGGCCTAGGTACATAAGCCGACTCCGGTCGCACCCTCAAGCGGACTCCGGTCGCACCCTCAAGCCCGCTTTGGCGGCAACTGTACCTTGGGTCTGAAATCCATGGCTCAGGTACTCAGGCCCACTCCGGTGGCACAAGTCGACGCTAACGGTCGCACCCAAGCCCACTCCGGTGGCACAAGCCGACTTTGGTCGCAATCTTAAGCCCGCTCCGGCGGCAAAACTATTCGTTTTCTCTGATTTTTCATTCGCTTTGGCTTTCCGGAAAGTGCTTTTCGTTTTTTGCATCTTAAGTCCACCTCGTGTGGCGCAAAGTCGACTACTGTAGTCGCATCTTAAAGTCCGCTCTACGCGGCAAACTAAAGTCGACTTCCAAAGTCGCATTTCAAAGTCCGCTCTGCGCGGCATTCTGAAGTCGACTTCTAAAGTCGCATATCAAATTCCGCTCTGTGCAGCATCCTAAAGTCGACTTCGGTTTTCAAGTCGCAACTCAAAGTCCGCTCCGCGCGGCATCACAAAGTCGACTTCGGTTTTCAAGTCGCATTCTAAAGTCCGCTCTGCCGGCATCTAAAGTCGACTTTGGTCGCACCTAAAGTCCGCTCTGACGGCACGGCTACTTCTCAAGCTCCATGGCTCGATGCCAAATTACTACTCGGAATCTCTCCAGCTCGGGGGCTGCACTCAACATACTACTCGAGGATAACTTCAGCATGCTTCGCTCGCTCTCAAGCTCGGGGGCTCCGCACCAATAACTACTCGACGTGGCTCATACGGCTCCCTTATCTCAGGGGCTACACGCTGCAAGAGTACTTAGATGATGGCTTTCGTGAACACTGAAGACCCTTGGATTGATTACCTAATCATTTCAAGGCTCGGGGGCTACTATGCTACACCCATCGTTCAATTTTTTCAAGACGGAAGATTCGGAATCACGACTGACCCTCAGCTAGAGTCTGCAACTCAACCTAAGGCTCGGGGGCTACTCCATATGGAGTGCGATTTTGCAATCGCACTTCCATATAATCTCGACTTCAAGACAAATGAGCTGGACCACCTTCCAGCCTCGCGGCAGTTCAAGTACTATTGAAGACTTCTCCAAGCAGTACTCGAGGACGCTCAAGAACTACTCGAAGAGGCTTCAAGACTACTCGAACTACTACTCTCGACTCCAACGTGCTCGGGGGCTTGTCGGGCATACACCCCGTGTACTCAAGCAAGGAAGGGAGAAGACAGACTCCTACTAGAATTCCCCTGTAATCCTACTAGGACTCGTGTCGTGTAATCCTATCAGGACTCCTACCTTGTAACCGACTAGGCACCCGCCCCCTGGACTATATAAAGGAGGGCCGGGTACCTAGGAGGAAATCCTCGATCCCTCCGGGGACAACACCAAGCGCAGGGCGCATTACTACTCCAAACAGGACGTAGGGTAGCTACTCCGGCTACCCGAACCTGTATAAATCTTGTGTGTTGTGTCTCCGCGCGTACCTTCAAGTTCCAGATCATGGCGATCCTCACCTTCTACCTTGTTGCGGGTACCTCCCATGGAGGTCGAGAGGTTTAAACACCGACACCAAGGCCGACAGAGTACTCGACTTCTTGGATGAACTCGTGCACCGCTACAGACTACCCCTTCGCATCATCACAGACCTGGGCTCCAACTTCAACAACCACCAGTTCTGGGAGTACTGCGAGAACAACGAGATCGACGTCCGATATGTCTTAGTCGCCATCCACGGGCCAATGGACAAGTCGAGCGTGCCAACGGGATGGTACTCAACGCTCTCAAGAAGCAACTGCACGATGCTGCCAACACCAAAGGAGGCAAGTGGATCAAGGAACTACCCAATGCACTCTAGGGGCTGCGTACTGAACACTCCAAGCCGACGGGACAGTCGCTATATTTCTTGGTCTATGGCTCTGAAGTAATCCTACCTGCCGACGTCATGTGGGATTCGCCGGCAGTACAGCAATACGACGAAGGCATATCTGAAGATAGCAGGCGAGTTGATATCGACGGACTCGAAGAAGCTCGCTGTGCCGCCCTTGTCCAATCAGCAAGGTACCTTAAGGGTATCCGACGCTACCATGATCGCAACGTCAAGGAACACTCCTTCAACGTTGGTGATCTCGTCCTCCATCGCATCTAGAACACGGAAGGACTACACAAGCTCAGCTCTCCATGGGAAGGTCCCTTCACAGTTGCAAAGGTGACCGGACTAGGCTCGTATCGCCTCCAGACTCTTGAAGGCGAAGACGTCAGCAACTCGTGGAACATCGACCAACTCTGTCGATTCTAAGCCTAGTCTCTCGACTACTCTGGGGGCTCAAAACTACACGACTACTCCAAGACCCCTTCGCTGTAAGCGGCCTCCGGGTCCAGGCACTAGTCTCCAGACTACTCTACTCCAAGATCCAGCGCTAACGGCTACTGATGGATCTCGGGCTGCTCAGAGCGACAAAGGACTCTAGCAGCGGTCTACTAAATAGACCATGTACTTCTAGATCCAGCCTATACAGCTACTAACGGATCTCTAGTTGTAAGCGGCCATGCGCCCTAGCACTACTTAGCCGTAGGCGGCCTTCGGGTCCTGGCGACCACACTTGTAAACGGCCCTGGACATCCAGGTGTACTCTTCCAGTAATAAAGTTTGATTCTTGATCAGCCAACTTACTGTGTCTCCCTCAACGGGCCTACCAACGAGTACTAGTACTCACGACAACTCCACGATAGGCACTCCGCACTCATACATCGCGACAATGAGTACTCATTCATGGAAGTTTCTCTCATTCAAACTTAAACAAGTTCATTACAACTTTTTTTATATACAACTATTACTACAAGCTAACCCTACAAGACTACTGGAGGTTCAACTTCTCGGCGACTTGCTCAGCTATTAGTGCCATCTGCTCCAAGAGCTCCGCGTATTGCTCATCAGTGCAGTTGGCGGCTAGTCCACCCGCGACTTCGTCGACCGGCGCCTTGGGAAAGTATGACTTCATATACGCCAAGACTTGATTGGGGATGGACTTCGCCAAATGCTTGACGTATATCGCCAAACTACCGGGAGCCTCTCTCAGCCGGTCAACCAACGGAGCAATCTTCGGCCCGCCCGGATGAGGCACCAGTAGCCTTGCAATGGGAAGTGCGGCTTCTTCAAGTTCCTTGAGTTGTCCCCGCAACTTCTCGCAATCTTCATTCAGCTTCTGCAGAGATTTGTAGCAGTTGACAAGATCACGATCCGAGGCAATCCGAAGCTCCATGTGCTTGTCGCACTCATGAGCCAACTGCTTATAATCATACTCAAGTACCTCGCGGGCCTCCTTCTCCCGGTAGAAGAGATTCTTCATGTCGGTCTCCGAGGCCTTCAGCTGCTCAACCCAAGCCTCAAGATCTGCATAACAACTCAAAAGGGGATGTCAGAACTACTACAGGGTACTCGCAATAAGTACTCGACAAGTCAGCGGTATACCTTTGTTGTTATTGCGGAGCGACTTGTTCTTGCGCACCAGCTCGTCGCTCTTCGCTTGCATATCCTGGACTTCATTGTGGTATTGGGCGAAGGCACCATCAAGCTTCGACTGGAGCATGGCGGAGTGCTTCTTGGCCTTGGCGAGTTCTTTCTCCAATGCTTCTGCCCGGAGCACCGTATTGCCATATCCTTGGAGCGTCTTAGATTTCTGTCGGGATCTCTCCACGACATCCTGCAGCAGACAACAAGTGTCACTCGGGTACTAAGCTCTTATGGCAGATCAACTATTCAAGGGTACTGATACCTTACCTTTATCCATTGCTCGGCCTGGCGCATCGCCTCCAAGTTGCGCGCTACTGCTGTTGGGTCGACGAGATCGTCCGCTAGAAGCTCGATCCCACCACGACTAGTCGTGGCGGCCTCGGACATTGGTGCTGAACGGATCGGCTCCGCATCCTGAATCTCTGGCGAACGGATGACTACTTCCAGGCTTGATTCTGGCAGTACTTCATCGCGCTCCTCTTCGGCCACCCCGGGGCTCCTTCGGTGGTTATCTCCACCGGCTCGGTCGCTACTCCGGCGGCTTCTTGGTTTTCAGGCACCACGCCTTCAACGGGTACGAGAAGACACATGAGATTAGTTTCCTAGGGGCTACGACTACTACTTGAGGAAGACTATGTCTGCGCAGTATACTTACCTTCTACTATGCTGGCCTCTGGCAGTGTAGCATCAATGGCCAGCGCCACGGTCTCGGCCTGGGGGAGGGGAGTGGACACCTCGGCGGCTGGCGTGGAAGCTTCTTCAGCCACCGCCGCGCTGGGTTCATCTCCCTCCCAGGACAAGTCTGTTGATTTCCTGCACAAGTACACAATCGGTTGTCAACCAAGTACGACCACCAATCTGCATGTACTACTCGGGAAAGATTTTCACTTACAAGCTCGATCGGACAACAGCCACGGTCGGGGCGCCAAGTATGCTGGCGATATCGACAAGCCCGGCTTCGGCGGGCGCCTCTTCTTCGGCTTCAGTTGTTGCTGATTCTTCAGCAGCAGTGGTCGTGGCCGGTTCCGTCCTGTTTTCGTCGATCGGCGCCTGCAGCTCGACTACTGTAGTCGACTGCTGTGTCAATTGAGACACAAGCTCTTCTACGGTGGGGGCTGGGCTGTGGCTTCTTTCAGCTGGCTCCCCCACCGTCTCCCAGTCGCCGTCGTCCCCTTGGTCTACGGGGTCAGAAGGCGGAATCTCCTACAAGCACTCGGAATTCAGTTGTCAGCATACACAACATTGCAAGACAAGTTCTCAACTACTCTACTCATGGAGATTACCTCTTGAGACGTAGTCTCAGTGACCTTCAACTTTTTGGCAACGCGTTTGCGTGCCATGTTGCGCGGCCTCCTCGACGGCGCAGGTAGACTAGCCTCCAAGCTAGTCGGAGGATCCTGAATGAGAGGGACATTGGGCAGTCTAGGGCGGCTGAACCTCGACCGCAGCTGGAACCGCTCTTGCAGTGTCTCCTCGTCTCCTCATCGGACGTGTCTTCGATGACGACGGTGTCGTCACCTTCGCCGACTTCGCGGTGCTCCTTGGCCTTGCCTTTCCCCTCCTCTGAGATATTCACAAGTTGGGGAGGCGAAGCCGGCTCAGAGACAAACTTCACAATGTCATCTTGCAACAAGTACATTGGGTGAGCACGACTACTACCACGCAATCAGTACTCGGACGTTGAGTGCGACTACTGACCTCACTCGGCGGATGAGATGCGGAGTACTCGGGGAATGGGCAGGGCGTGTACGACGGCATATCCTTGAAGATCCTGCCTAGCCTCTCGACGATGTCGTCATCATCGATTTCACTACCGGGCATCCGCGATGTGTCGCTCTCACCGGTTTACTGGTAGCCGAGGGTGTCGCGAGCCATCAGTGGCTGCACTCTCCTCTTCATGAAGCTGAAGGCCACATGCTCGGCCCTCAGCCCGGCTTCCCTAAGAGCCTTGATCTTCAGTAGCAGCTTGGGTAGTTGGATACCCTCCTGCATCGTTGGCTCCGTATTCCACAAGGGCCGGTGCTTCGGCTGCTTCCCGCTGGGCTTCGGCGGCTCCGGGTGGTGGTTGGTGATGTAGAACCACTTCGACTTCCCATCCTAGTTGGAGTCGATCAACTTGTACGCCAAGTACTGCTCGGCGGCGTCCTCGCGCATCTGGATGCCGGCCCCTCCGACTACTCTTGGGTCGTTGGCGCTCGGCTGGGGCTTCACGCGGAAGAACTTCTAGAATAGCACCCAGTGGGGTTTGATCCCCAAGAATACTTTGCAGAAGTGGATGAGGACGAAGACATGAAAGATGCCATTGGGGTTCAAGTTAAGGTACTCGATACCTTAATAGTCGAGAAGACCCTTGAAGAAGTCGCTCACCGGGAGAGCCAACCCGCGCTCCACGAATCACGCAAACATCAGGATCTCGTCGGGGTTCTTCTCCATCGGGTATGGATCTCCCGCGACGGCGCGCCACATACCGACCTCTTTCTCCCGGAGAAACCCGCTGTTCACCAGTGCCAACAGGTCCTCAGTCTTCGCCTTGGATTCCTTCCATTCCTTGTTCAGATTGGCATGCGGGGGAGGCGCCGGCGGCGTTGACCCTCCAGCGGATCTGGTAGCCTCCACATGAGACCTCTTCTTCCCGGCGGCGGTCTTCATGCTCTTTGATAGCGAGGGTTTCGTTCTCCAAGTGCAACGGGTTTTCACTCGCATTCGCTCGGGGGCTGCGGCAGTGGTTACTGTTGACGGTGAAAATCCGTCAACCTAGCCATGAGTTTACCTTCGGTGTTGGCATAAGTTTTGTATCTTATCCGTTGGTACTAACCCCCGTGGTATAACAAGTTCACTTGTGCATGTCGGTTTTGGAGTTTAGTGTTTATGCAGGGTTTTAGCGTTGAAAGCAAGACTTCCGGGATAAGTTCATTAAGCACCTCATGACAAGACCTTAAAGCCCGGTAGAAGTCAAGCAATGAAGTGAACACGACTCCAAGAAGCCCAAGGAACCAACCCGAGAAGATGGAAAACTCCGAGGACCTAGCCGGAAAAGTGTTGAATCTTGCAAGACAAGGAGCTTTGTCCAATTCGGAGGGAACGACGACAAGGGCTCACATGTAAAAGGGGAGAGGATCTAGAAGACTCGGGAAGCAACACCGGACGAAGGAGGCCACGAACCGGGCCGAAGTTGGCCCCGGCCGGCCGGCCCGGCCCGTTTCGAGGCCCGGCCCCTCGCCCCTTTGACCTAGATGCATCTCGGGCTATTTATAGCCCCCTGACCGAGAGCCACGCATAAAAATCAATTCGTCATCTGCCGCCGAAGAGCAGAGAAGCTTGAGGGACACCATCTCAGAGATGAGGGTCGTGCTAGTTGTCTAGGGTCTCCCTAGCCGACGTGGGAACCTTGCATGGAAGACCACGTCGGAGCTCCGGAGCAAGGATCAAGATCGAGGTAGGATCCCGATTGTGATCTTGTTCATGTAATCATTCATGGTGAAGTCTTTAAGTAAATCGGATTTCTAGCGATCAAGTGCCTTCTCGATGATTTTGTTTTCTTCTTGGTTTTGCTTCTTCCCCAATCTAGTCTATAGCTAGATTGCATAGGGTGCTCTTGTAGCCGCGGTGGCTAGAGGTGCATACCGGACCGACCAAGTGATTTCAACTGGTTCTTATCGAACTCACCCTAGACTACCCGCATGAATAGGGATACGTTGTGACAGAACGAGGGTTCCGAAAGGCGGGCGTTTTCGGAGTCGGACCGGAGGCCACGATTTAAAGATGCTTTTAATGAGATTCGCTTTTCTATCTTCATCTATCTTGTTTGGAGCTACAACATAAGCATGATCTAGATTCTCTAGATCGGTTATCTCTTGCTTTCTCTTGTTACCTCTTTAGTAGATTAGATTAGATTAGATTAGATTTGTTTTCTTATGATATCTTAGATTAGATGCAACTTAGTTCTTCATAAGATAGCTTTCCTTGCTTTACTAGATTGAATCCTTGCGTTGCACATTGTTCCACGGATTCGATACCTTGGGTTCACCACTCGAGGAAAGAAGGGTCCCTTGACTACGACGAGAGACTTGTCCGCTTGCAAGTCTAAACGAACTTTGATACAACTATTAACCGTCAACAAGCCCCTTTTTCTGGCACCGCTGCCGGGGAACAAGCAATCATGATCCAATCTAGTATTGCTTTTTTTAGTTTTACTTTTGATTTTCTTTTGCATCTCTTAAGTTTGATCATCCTCAAAAAGAAAAAAACAATCTAATCTAGTTTTGATTAACCCTAATTTTTCTTTTGCTAGATTTTTGTTTTTGCTAACCCTAACCGGAGATGATTGGCTACCTCTCCAAGAAACCCAAACTTTCTTTTGTGGATGATCCAGGAAAACTTTACAGGCAAAGGAGACGTGAAACACAAGCTAAAGGGTTGGAAACCCTAGATCGAAAAGTTAAAGTTGAAGGACCGTCAAAATCTCCAAGGGAATCACCACATCCAAGTCCAAAGGAAGATCAACCTCAACCGCCGCCCGTGGGAGAACAACCACAACCGGAGCACAAGATCAAGCTATGCACCTCAGATGTCGTTGATCCACCAATCATAAACCTTCAAGACGCCAGAAGGCCGTTCAAGATCAAGAGCCGACTTCTTGAGTGGTTATCGGTTTACTTAAGAGGAGGATGGAGAAGATGGAGATAGAGAAAGAAGCTCAACACCTAAAGGCTACAAAGGCAAGATCCACATGCGAGGAGTGTGAGGAGTACGACCATGTCCAAGGTAAACCCCGATTAATGCGAGTTCATCCATTCAAGATTTGGTTCCACTTTGTACACAATTGAAGGACTTCATGGACGAGCAAGCTAAGATCAACAAGGATGCTATCACTAAGTTCGAGGCTATGGAGAAAATATTGGAGAATTTAGATGGCAAGGTGACGGAGGTCAGAAGCTCTATACGTGAAGTGTTCATCGTGAAGATGCTAAAGACACAAGTGGAACAACTTGCCGGACAACCGATGGGTGACAAAGAAGAATTTCCGAGACAACCCCAAGGTCCCAAGACGGCGAAGGCTACTCAAACTCATTCGAGAGAGATGAAGGATCACACTAATGAGACCATGAAGATCACGACCGAAGGACCGGAGTTTGAGATGTCGATCCACTACATGAAGGAAGTTGTTGCATCCGTCAAGACCAAAGGACAAAGCCAGCCCGTGAAGACCAAAAATACGACTAAGCCGAAGAATAAGCCCGTGCCCAAGATGGTGCGGAAGTGGGTACCCAAGATTGCAACACCCGCAAAGAGCGTTGATCCGAGGTAATCAAGTGAAGAAGTCTAGCCATGGACTATAAATGAAGCGCTGGGCGGGAGGCAACCCGTTTCGTCGAGTCAAGAATAAGCTACCGGGAGGACAACCCAATTCCAGGTTTTTCAAGTCTTTTTAATAATTCAGTTTTGAATTTTACTACGCAAAACATTAGACTTAGAATGGTTGAACAATATAGAGACATAATTCTTGGTTGAATATTTTGCTTGATCATAAACCCTTTACATGAACCATCCTATGTGATTGTTTGCTTCTTTTCGGGAAACCACAACCAAAAAACAATTTTCAGAACCTAACTCAACCATTCATCCCCTTTATGATATTGTGGTTGACTTGTTTTACATGCTAAAAACACACGGGTAGAGCCACGACTTGTATCTAGATGTTATTTAAATTTCAGCACGTGGTAGGACTTGCGTGAACCTAGAAACTCAACTTTTGGTTATTTTAAAAATACATATCCTTGGTTTCTCTAAGATTAGAATTTTTCTAAGCCTCATTTAATTTTATTCCATTCAAAATCTCTCTTATCTAATCAAAATTAGCACCTAAACCTATGCCCCCATGATCAAGCCGAGAAAAGCTTGCTCTCAACTATTGAAAGCAAACAATACCGGTGGGACCAACATAAAAGTAGTCGGAAAATATTTTCAACTTACATTTGTTTTTAATGCTTTAAAAACTCCTCTAAATTTATATTTGAACTCATTAATATCTCTGATTTTATTTTTTATTTTCGAAATTAGAGGAGTACTTAGCATTAAAACATGCTTAGAGGGAGGCAATATAGTTAACCTAACCATGCATGCACCATGATCCATCGCGGGATGCCCCTCCAACATCTTTTATCAAACCACATGCAAAGTACAATAATGGGGGGGGGCAGTCAAGGCTTTGTTTTGTAGGAATATCATGGAGGCATGTGAGGCAAGGGAGTTTGGAAGTGAGTCAAAGCGAAAACATCAAGTGGAAGGAATAATAATGCAAGCGAAGGAGTGGACGGGAACGTTTGGAAGGTACACGCGGTCGCGAAGCAAATGCGCTAGAGAAGAACCAAGCCAAGAGGAGGAGAGAGGTAAGTCTCTCATCCATCTCTTTGTTTGTGTGCTCTAGTTTGTAGTCCGGAACCACCTTAGACTTAGCCATCCACCCCGCTTGTTTCGTGCAACAAATCACATCCTTAATCCACTCAAAGTCCAGACTCGAAAATAATATTTGTGTACCTTGCCACCGGTTGAAAACCCCGGATATTTATTTGTGAGGGAGAGAGTGCTGCAATCATGGAAGAAACCTACAAGTTTTTTCAGCAAAGAAGAAGGGATCATCGTCGTCTAAGCCATCATCGACAACCTCTTCGAGGAGGCGCTCGGTTTCCGAGTCTCCTCGGTGTATGGAGGAGGACACGGCACCACCGAGGAGGAACGATACTCTTCTCCTTGGTGGCATGGGCCACACGAAGCTCGTTTATGAGGTTCACCAAACCTCATGGATTAAGGAGGAGCCGCCCGTCCGACCTCACCGCTCGACACGATCATCCGCTCCACCTCCACACACTCCGTGGTATTCCAATGGGTTTATCATCATGACGGAGGAGGAGGAGGAGGAGGAGGAGAAGAAGCTCGCTCACCTTGAGTACAGGCTTGTAGCGAACGTTGACTTCGACGACCAAGCTCTCCACATATTGGGTTTTCATACGGGACACCGAGGTTGGGTGCAATTCTCTAACGGAGTGTCAGCAAACACCCACAAGGAATTCGCCTAGGAAATTCTCATGACCATGGCGCATATCCTCGATGAAGGAGTGCCGAGTCTCTCATTCCGTTTGGAGAGAGCCATTCACACCAGGAGGCCATCACAAACTAGAAGCACCCACAAGTGGAGAAGAAGGAAGACACCGTCGGAAGAGTAACCATGATCAATGGTGCTATCTAGCACCTTGATGGGATAATCTCCTTTCATCCATGGGTTGCAATCGATCTTGAGATGTAATCATGCTTTGTTGGATTATCTATCTATCATCTTGTGTTGAATATACTTTAATGCTTAAGGTTAGCTACCATGCCGTAAAGGGAGTAAGGGTTCCAATGCTTCCTTGGATCCATTCAACACGCCGTGTCCATCATAGGTCTAGTCATGAATACCTTCGCGTAGAGACAATACGAGAGGAGGGAAAGGGCAAAACCGTGGTCACAACCCCCGATAGATTAGATTGGTTTTCATGTTCAAAACGATTGCATGTTCTAGTATCGTAGACCCATGGGCGAGTGTCTCCTATCTTGATTGAACAAGTGGTTCCCTATGTATTATGGAATAGCTCGGTTTTCAAAAGGGATCCCCCGGAACAAGTGGATGTGCATGGAGGCACATGGGAAGGTTTTTGGAGTATGATCGCGGGAGAAGACCATCAACGAAGAAATACTATCCGGAACCCCATCATCCAAGTGTTTCACTCATATGTGCAAAAGGATTTTGGGGAAGATGAGAGAAACAAAGATAACCAACACGGAGTTGAATTGGCTTTACTCGGCTTTGCCAGGTAGCCAATCGACCCCATTCAACTTGGTTCGGGGTGTTACCTCTCCATGTTGGCTATCTCTTTGAAACCGGGTATTACAAGGAACCTGAAGCATCTCCTAGCCGGGACCTCCCTAGGATTGAATATATGAAGAAAAGAAAATATATAAGTGATGATGAGAGAGGAGGCTTCAAAGTGGCCAAAGTAAATTTGCCCCTATCGGATGGAAGATTAAGATTTTTCTTGAGGGGAAAGAAGATTGGTTAGAGGAAGGACTTCTTGTGTCGGCGAAGAAAAATAAAAGAGAAGGATTATAGGAGAAGGATCTTCTATGGCCCAAGAAGGAGGTGCACAACAAAATTATGTCCCACCATTTGGAGGAACCCCAGTGTCGTCGAGTTACTACGGGGATGTACCAATGCAAGCATGGGGGAGTGGTGCAGCCATGCCCCCACCATTTTGTGGCGCCCAACGTAGCCTTTGCGGAGCCATATGCACACCTTCCTCAACCACAACAGAATATGGCCACCATTGGAGGATACGCTGCAAGAAAACATGCAAATTATTGCAGCCATCCAAACCAATGCAAACCAAATGGGTGAAGGAAATGCAAACATCGCTTATGAGCTTTGACACCTTCACTTAGCAACGTCAGACAACTCATAGGAGGAGTGGTGCAATCCTATTATGAGTAAGGGTACAACAACCAAGACTATCAATATCAACCAGCGGAAGATTAGAGAGAGGAGGAGCTTTAGTTATCTTTCCTTTACCCCCTCTTCTTTAATTTTCAGCTTGTATGCGCCTATGTATGCGTAGTGTTTTTAGTTTTTATTTAATTTTTCAGCATGTGTGTTAGTTTTATTTTTCATCATGAATAAAGTCACCACTAAGTTTTTACCATTAGTAAAGTTACAAAGTTGGTGCCATGATGATATATGATTATAATTGCCGCTTTGTTTATCTTTGTAATTGTTTTATACATGTTTAAGCTAATGCTCTCTTAAAATACAAATCTGAAATTATCTAAATGCTAGCTTAATCTTTAGCGGAGGTTATGATAAAAATAAAGACCCATAGTGTTTTATGTGCTCTCAAGTTTTAGATGGATTAAAGATGATTTATTTTTGTTCTTAAAAGTAATGCTAACTTTGTCATAAATATCACTTGCATGTTGCTCTACCTATCCAGAGCCATATAAATATTTGAGTGCAAAAACTTAGTATACAAGATTTATTTTTGGGTGAGTTATTTCAGGCCTTGATTTCTCTGGCCCGAGACTAAGAAGCTGGTCATTCCATTTTTGTGTATCTATCTTTTTGCTAGCCTCTCTATCCGTGCATTGTGTATCCCCACGTCGGAGATCTCACAAACCTCGCCGTATATCCACCCTTAAAACCAAATATCATCTTTTGTGATTACCTCCTTGACCACAACCTATCGTTGAGTACGGATCGTCAATTCAAGGAAGATCGCAAGATGGTGCCAACATTGAAGATTTCAAGTATCTCTCCAAAGGAAAAGTATTTCCGGTACCTACCTTATCTCTATCACCTCTTTGCCCGAGGACGAGCAAACGTCTAAGCATGGGGGAGGAGGTAGGTACAATGCAATTTTAGAGTTCAAAGGGGAGCAAATAAAAAAATTGATGAGAAAGAAAAAAATGAGAAAAAAGAAATAAAGAAAAAAAATATATGAGTATGTATGATATAAAAATAAAATAAAGTGAACTCCCCGGTTCTCTAAACTGCATTAGGAATTTCAAGGTTTCAAGATTAAAAGATTCATACTCATTTTCCAACCATGTGCAAACCGATAAACAAGACTTCCTTTGTGCCTCGGGTTCATTCTTTGCCATTTGCACATGTCCACCTATCTCAAGTGTGTGTATTTTTCTCTTTCCCCTTCTTGACTTAACATTATTTTTCCAATGGCCTTTTTGACGAGTCTCGGTAAGACCATGAGAAGCTTGTCTTGTTTTGACAACATCTCATTTATAATATCTTGGTAGGACTAAACTTTCCCAAAAAGCTCCATATAAAGCCTACCACATAAATGAATGTTATGAGAGGGAAAGGAGTAGAAAAAATAGGCCTGAGAGACTAGATGAGATCAGAGTTCATGAGCAAGATGCAAGGTGATTTAAATTTGTGAACTTGGTTTAGCTCTTTTTCATCTCATTCTTTATTTCAAAATTTCTGAGATCCATTTGAATTTTGGGAGCATGTTAATACTTGTGGGATAAGCTTAATTATTAATCTACCCTCCGTAGGGATGAAGACTAGTACATTATGGAACTTTAACGAATTAAACTTTTGAGAGCATTATGTTTTCTCATGTATGATCAAGTGCAAGGTTTAAACAATGAAGGGCAACGATGATATCCATCGAAGGCTTACTCGAGGATGAGCAAGGTTTAAGCATGGGGGAGATGTTGACGGTGAAAATCCGTCAACCTAGCCATGAGTTTACCTTCGGTGTTGGAGTTGATGGTGAAAATCCGTCAACCTAGCCATGAGTTTACCTTCGGTGTTGGCATAAGTTTTATACCTTATCCATTGGTACTAACCCCCGTGGTATAACAAGTTCACGTGTGCATGTCGGTTTTGGAGTTTAATGTTTATGCAGGGTTTTAGTGTTGAATGCAAGACTTTCGGGATAAGTTCATCAAGCACCTCATGTCAAGACCTTGAAGCCCGTACAAGTCATGCAATGAAGCAAACTTAACTCCAAGAAGCCGGGGACTTGATCCGAGAAGACGACGACTCCGAGGACTCGACCGTAAAAGTGCCGAATCTTGCAAGACAAGGAGTTGTGTCCAATTCGGAGAGAAACCGACGACATGGACCTACATGCGAAGGGGGAAACATCCGGGAAGCAAGGGAACCGACGTAGAGCAAAGGAGGCCTCGGGGCCGGGCCTCGGATGGGCCCGGGTCGGCCGGCCCAGGCCGGTCGGCCCAGCCCATTCCAGGGCCCGTTTGCCCCCTCCTTTGCCCTAGCCGCCAATCAGGCTATTTATAGCCCCCTGACCGAGAGCCACGTAAGGGAGAATTCGTCGTCGACCGCCGAGGGGCAGAGAAGAGAGGGACACCATCTCGGAGAGGAGAGGGTCGAGCTAGTTGACTAGGGTTTCCCTAGCCGACGTGGGAACCTTGCACGGAAGACCACGTCGGAGTTCCCGGAGCTAGAAGCAAGATCAAGGAAGGATCCCGGTGGTGATCTTGTGTATGTATCATTGTTATAGTTGAATTATCAAGTTGAATCTTTTCCTAGCGATCAAGTGTTTACTCGAAGATTTCGTTTTTCGATCGGCTTTGCTTATTCCAATTCTATTCTCGAGATATATTACATAGGGCGTTCTTGTAGCCGCGGTGGCTAGAGGTATACGCCGGATCTTCCGAAAGAATCTCGACTTGTCTTTTGACTCGCCCTAAGCTCCCCACATGAGTAGGGATACGTTGTGACAGAACGGGGGTTCTGAAAGGCGGATGTTTTCGGATTTGGACGGGAAACCACGATTTAAAGAAGCTTCTTATAAGATTCGATTTGCTACTTCTTTTCTTGCTTGGAACTTCAACAAAAGGCTTACCCCGATCCCTCTAGATCGGTTTATCTACCCAATCTTACTTTGTTTTCTCCGGTCTTTAGTAGATTAGATTAGTTTCGTGTCTTTTACCTAGATGCATTAGGGTTTCTTTTATCGAAGATTGAAGTTACTTGGCTTTATTAGATTAAGTTTTGCGTCACACATTTGTTCCACGGATTCGATACCTTGGGTTCACCACTGTTGACGGATAAAAGACGTATCCCTCTACGATCCGCAAGCGTACGGACCCCACACCTTTTTCACCACGGGATTCCCAAGGTTCTTGTCAATCCGCGGAGCAAGGGGATTACAAGCGTTCGATCAACAACGACACACTAGCTACTAAAACCCTAACTTACTATTAAACTAGGAAACAACTAAACTACACTAGAGAGAATGATAAACGATCAAGATAGAAGACACTCGCCCACGGGTCTACGATACTAGAGCATGCAATCGCTTAAAGACATGAAAAACCAATCTAATCTATCGGGGATGTGACCACGGTTTCGCCCTTTCCCTCCTCTCGTACTGTCACTACGCGAAGGTATTCATGACTAGACCTTTGATGGCCATGGCGTATTGAATGGATCCAAGGAAGCATTGAGGCCTATACTCCCTTTACGGCATGGTTGCAAACCTTAAGCATTAAAGTTTATTCAACACAAGATGATAGATAGATAATCCGACAAAGTGCGATTACATCTCAATATCGATTACAACCCATGGACGAATGAGAAGATTACCCCATCAAGGTGCTGATCATGGCACCGTTGATCATGGTTTCCCTTCCGCCGGTGTCTTCCTTCTTCTCCACGAGAGGGTGCTTCCTTCGAGGTGGTTGATCTCCCGCCGGAGATCCTCCTCCTCTCTCTCTAGCTTGTGGATGGCCTTCTGGTGCGAATGACTCCTCTTCCCTGTGTTGGCGGCGCGTCGGGGGTTTTAGGGTCGAAGATCCTTCAAGGGCAAGGAAGACGGGACCGAACCGGTGCCCGAAGTGGGCCGGGCCGGCCCACGGGCCGGCCGGCCCGAGCCCAATTTCGGCCCGGTTCGGTCGCCCCTTTTGCTCCGTGGGTCCTCGTGCACTTATCTACTTTGCCCCCTCCACTTGCATGATTTTGACGCCGTTATCCTCGCGATCAAGATGGAGGCTCTCTTTGCATGAAGTTTGATCTTTTACGCTTCAATCCCCGGGGTGTTCCTCGTAGCACTTCGGTCCTCGCCACCATTGGAAGTGATTTCAGCAAGCTCATGAACACGAACAAGACTCCATGAATGCTCCTTTGAACTTGTTGCAAATCCGTCCTTTATGTCCATGTTTTCCTACATAAACACAACACTTCCAAATGCATGCACAAAGATGAACTTGTTATATGATTAGTGTGCCTAGTGGCGGGTTAGTTCCATAATCAAATCCAAACCAAAGTGTAATGAACATGCTAGGTGCACCAAAATACACCGTCAACATCTCCCCCACACTTAGCTCTTGCTCGTCCTCGAGCAAGTACTTGTAAAAGAACTTCGTCCAAGGTGTGTAATCGTGTATCATTAATCCTCCTTCACAAGTTAGTCAATCTTTTCATCTTTAATACATAAACACAAAGTAATGATAATCAAACATAAACATGGGCGTTTAGAATTTTTACCACGTCAAGATCTACCCCACAACTCAAACCCTTCACTTGAAGTCTTCAATTTCGGCCGTGCTTACTCCTTTGCTTCCATCAGAGGGTTTTTTATGGTTTTCAAAACAGAATTCCTGCAACAAGTATTAGACAAAAACCTTTCTCCAAGCTCTCTCAAGTCACTCATATGAAGTGGCTATCCTAACCAAATTTTATAAAACTCTCACCTCCCATTAATCTCTCATATATCATGTAAAAGTGGAGCTATAGGTAGGGCTAGCGCAATCAACACAAATATTGCCAAACTAAGAACTTCCTCTAATGGTTGTCTACCTTTCAAAGCCAATGATCATGAGAATTAACCATATGTAGGGATATCAAGGATGAGAAGATCTAGAATGGTGGACATGTGCAAGGGCAAAAGAAAATTGTGACTACAAGGCACCAATGATGTCCTCGTTGTCGGATTGCACATGGTTGGAAATAGAGTAAAAGTTTCGTCTCACAATCAACGTGACATCCTTCCTTACACTTTATTATTTTTCTTCTTTTCTTTCACTTGATCCATCCCTCTCATATCTTCATTGCTAACTCATCTTTCTCTCTTTTTCTTTTCCTTCTTTCATTCACATATGATTTTTCTTTCTTTCTTTCTTTCTTTTCCATACACATACTTTTTCTCTTTATTTTTCTCTCTCTTGACAACTTTTTCAAAGCTTTCAATTCTCTCTTTCCTTGCATGCATACAATCTGAAATTTTTAAATAAATCATGCTAGAGACGAGACGAAACTTTGAAAATAGGTTGTGTTCAAGGAATACGATGTACAAAAGAGATGTATAGGGTTGGGTATGGAATTCGGCGATGTACGTGACTTCCGTTGTGAAAGTCACGTTACCGAATATATGACGAGGCTAGCAACAAAAGATAAGCACAAGGACATGATCATTGCTCGAAATTAAAACTCACCAAGAGAGAAGGGTCCTAGCCTAACTCATCGCGCTAATCACACTTATGGTGGAGCGAAAAAAATAAACTTGGCTTTGGATAGGAATTTTTTTCTTACTCTCAACTTGGAAAAAGAGGTTTTGCTAACCTTTATTACAAGGGTAATAAAATAATTTTCAGAACTGAAATCCTCCAATTTTTAGCATCGAACATAGCACAGCTAACATGTGAAGCTCAAGATCGAAGTGTGGTATGGGTACTTTAAGTAGTAGCGATTCCATTAAGCACCACGGTAAACGTTTTTCAAACCACATACTTGTGCTCATATATCAAGAATCGAAGATTAAACAAACGAGTAAATAAAGATAAACAATACAAAAAACACAAAGATATGTAAAGACTCTTTTTATTTGGTTTTCTTGACTCAACGCTAATTTAAGACACTTGCAAAAATTTTAAAACACACTCAAAAACTAAAGACTCATTAAAACACTAAGACTCTCACACGAAGATTAAACCGACCCTAAACTTGAAGTTCAAAAGCTAAGGCTAGCGAGCTAGCTCTCCCCCACACTTAAAACATACGACGTCCTCGTCGTATCTTACAAAAATCCTAAGGGGAAAACTAGATCTAGTGGTACTTCAAGCAAGTTTTGCACCACTTGCCTCTCATGTTTCCAACCATACCGAAAAGTTTGCGCACGTTGCGGTTAAGGAACTTGTAGTCATCTTCAACTACGCGCTCCAAGTCCTCCATACGCCGCTTCATCGCTTCCATGGCTTGGAGACATTCGTCGGCCGACGTGTAGAGATCCGCGATGGATTGACGGCAAACTCGACAAGACACCGGATGCAATCCGAAGGGGTCGTCGTCGCCATAATCTCCACCGTTGTCACCACCGTCGTCGCCACCTCCATTGTCGTTGCCTTCGCCACCGTCGTTGCCGTCGCCGTTGGGGCCTTCGGGAGTCCTTTCATAGGGCCGCTCATCCCAATCATCATCATCTCTACCGGCGGCCGCCCACGAGCTCGGGCTACGATCGTCGGAGTAGTCGCTATCCCCATAATCCTTAGGCTCCGGCGACACCTCCTTGTAATCCTTGCGCTTGATGCCTTGGAGGCGTGCCGACCTTCGAACGGGTGTAGGGACCTTCTCTCCTTCGACGGGGTTGCGAGATGCAAGAGCTCCGGTCGGGACACGTCCTCCGCAACGGATACGTGCGGTCCTCTTGACGGGTAGCTTGAGCTCGCATCGCATCGCCTCCTCCATCGATGGCTTCTTGGCTTCTAGCTTCAACTCTAAGCTTTTTGGAGGCTCAATGGCCGCTACAAGGGTGCAACACATTGCTTGAAAGGTTTGATTCTCGAGCTCCCAATTCGGCCAAATAAATAGTCCCGAGAGAAAAGCCCACGGGAACCTTATTTTCCTTTTTTACACTTCCCTTAAAATTTTCCGACCAAACAAGGAAGTCAAAAAGGAGCAATTCGGGCGAAATTCGGCGTCATCGGGCGTCGGGCCCCTCTCGGGCCGGTCCGCTCGGGCCGGCCGGCCCACCCCCCTCGGGGGGCGGCCGGTCCCGGTTTTTGCACACCGCCCTATTTTTTTCTTCCTTAGCCCATGGGAAAAAGTTGGCCCAAGTAAATCTTCGCGAAAAACTCCCGGAAAAATAAAAGAAAAATTATTTACGAAGTTGATGCCTTGTTTTTCGTCCTAGACGGGACGTTCGGGCTCTTCCTCCATGGTGAAGACGTCAACATGGTGAAGGGGCACGACATCGGGTTCGTAGTAAACCTTAAGCCGCCGACCATTCACCACAAATTGATCGCCGTTTATATCCATAATGGTTACCGCTCCGTTGGAGAACACCGAATGCACAACATAAGGTCCGTCCCACTTGCTTTGCAATTTCCCCTTTCCGAAGGTTTTAAACCTCGAATTGTAGAGGAGGACCTTATCTCCTTCTTTAAATTCTTTTTTCTTCAATCTTTTATCATACCACCTTTTGATTCTCTCCTTGTATATGCTTGCGTTTTCATATGCTTTCAACCTCAACTCCTCTAGCTCGCTTATTTGAATTCTTCGTTTCACCACCGCGGCATCGAGATCAAGGTTCATCTCTTTAATCGCCCAATAGGCTTTATGTTCTAACTCAACCGGAAGGTGGCAAGCTTTTCCATAGACGAAAGGGTCATACCTATCGGTGTTTTAAACGCCGTTCGATAAGCCCATAAAGCTCCGTCTAATTTCTTTGACCAATCCTTGCCTCCCTTCTCTATGGTTTTGTTAAGTATGCTTTTTAATTGCCTATTTGACGTCTCCGCTTGTCCGTTGGTTTGTGGGTGATAGGCCATGGAGACCCTATGCTCAATTCCCAACTTGGACAAGCACTTTTTGAAGTTCTTCCCGGTGAAATGAGATCCTCCATCACTTATCAAGATTCTCGGTGTACCGAAACGGGGAAAAATCACGTTCTTGATCATAGTGATGGACTCCTCCGTGGAAGCTTTACGACATGGTATAGCCTCTACCCACTTGGATACATAATCAACCATAACAAGTATATACTCAAATCCAAATGAGTTTTTAAAAGGCCCCATGAAGTCTATGCCCCATACATCGAATATGTCGATTTGTAAGTTGTATTTCAAAGGCATAGAATTTCTTTGAGAGATGTTTCCGGTTCTTTGGCATTCGGGGCATGACGCAACATATCTTTTAGTATCTTCATGCATCTCCGGCCAATAGAATCCGCTCGACCATACTTTTGCTTCGGTTCGAAAATGGCTATAGTGTCCACCGTACTCCGCCGAGTGGCACTTCCTCGAATCTCAAGCCTCTCTTCTCTTGGCACACATCTTTTCATCACTCCATCATTGCCAAGTTTGAAGAGGTATGGTGCATCCCAAAAATATTTCTTACTTTCAGAGATTATCTTCCTTTGAGTGTTTTTGTCTAGATGATCGAGGGGCATCTTTCGAATTGCTCGAATGATGTCGATCATCCAAGTGTCTTTATCAAGCACTCTATAGAGGTGGTCATCTCTCATCTTATCTTCTATGGGCTCTTTATCATCTTGTCCACGATTCATCCTAGACAAATGATCGGCCACAACATTTTCCACCCCCTTTTTATCACGAATTTCAACATCAAACTCTTGGAGAAGAAGGATACAACGAATCAAACGTGGTTTAGCTTCCTTCTTAGCCAAGAGATACTTGATAGCCGCGTGATCGGTGTAAACAATGACTTTCGAGTTCACAATGTAAGATCTGAATTTTTCGAAAGCGAATACCACCGCTAGCAACTCTTTTTCCGTAGTGGCGTAATTTAATTGTGCCCCACTAAGAGTTTTGCTAGCGTAGTAAACGGCGTGAACTCGGCCTTCCTTTCTTTGTCCCAAGACCGCGCCTACGGTGTAGTCACTTGCGTCACACATGATCTCGAAAGGTTGGCTCCAATCTGGGGGTTGGATGATGGGAGCACTCACCAAAGCACTTTTCAAGGTCCGGAATGCCGCTAGACACTTCTCATCAAAGTCGAAAGCCACATCCTTTTGAAGAAGGTGCGTTAAAGGCTTAGTGATCTTCGAGAAGTCTTTTATAAATCTTCTATAGAATCCGGCATGGCCTAGAAAGCTCCTTAAGGACTTGACATCCGTAGGAGGTGGGAGTTGCTCAACCGTCTCTACCTTAGCCTTGTCCACTTCAATTCCTCTCTCGGATATAACATGTCCGAGCACTATGCCTTGCTTAACCATGAAGTGGCACTTTTCCCAATTTAAAACCAAATCTACCTCCGCACACCTTGTAAGGACCTTTTCTAAGTTTGCTAAGCAATCCATGAACGTCTTCCCGTAAACGGAAAAATCATCCATAAACACTTCAACAATTTCTTCGATGAATTCCGAAAACACGGCCATCATGCAACTTTGAAAAGAGGCCGGAGCGTTGCATAGGCCGAAGGGCATCCTCCTATATGCAAACGTTCCGTAAGGGCACGTAAACGTTGTCTTATGTTGATCTTCTGGGTGAATGGGAATTTGCATGAACCCCGAGTATCCATCGAGAAAGCAAAAATAAGCGTGGTTTGCTAACCTCTCGAGCATCTCGTCTATGAACGGTAGGGGGAAGTGATCTTTCTTCGTCGCTTTGTTAAGCTTACGGTAATCGATACACATCCGCCACCCGGTCACGGTTCTTTGCGGTATCAACTCGTTCTTCTCATTCTTCACCACGGTCAAACCTCCTTTCTTCGGCACACAATGTACCGGGCTCACCCATTCGCTATGCGGAACCGGGTAGATGATTCCGGCATCAAGTAACTTGATAACCTCTTTCTTTACTACCTCTCGCATGGCATGGGTTAGCCTCCTTTGATGGTCCACTACGGGCTTACATTGGTCTTCCATTGGTATACGATGAGTGCAAAAGGCTGGGCTAATACCTTTGAGATCATTAATTGAATATCCAATCACCTTCCTATGTTTTTTAATAAAATCAGCAACGCTTCATTTTCTTCGGGACTCAACTCGTCGCTCACAATGACCGGATAAGTTTTGTCCGGGGCCCAAAAATTCATATTTTAATCCCTTGGGCAAAGGTTTAAGGTCTACCTCGGGCACTTGTGGCTCCTCGGGTTTGATTTCTCCTATGTCTTCGAACTTCTCTTCCTCCACGCTACCATCATGCGGCTCTAAGCCTTTTGTTGCTTCTTCTAGTTCTTCATCTTGTTGATTACTAATTTGATTTTCCATCGCTCTTTGCAGCGGGTCTCTAAGGGTTTCAACAAAACAAAGACTATCTATGTCTTCTACTTCTTCATCGTCGGGAGGAAAGGGTGTAAGGTGTTTAGAAGCATGAAGAAAGTTATATGTGTACTTTGTTCCATTAAGGTTCATTGTTACTTTGCCTTCTCTGGCATCTAACACGGCATCAACCAACTTAAGAAAAGGCCTACCTAAGATTATATGATCGGAATTACTATGGTAAGCATCAATAACAAAGAAATCGGTTGGTATATAGTTTCTAGAGATTTTTACTTTCATGTTGCAAGCAATACCTAGAGGTTTGATAGTTCTACCATCTCCCATAATTAATTTCGTTGATGTTGGAGCTAAGTCTAGGTTGTGGTATTGAACTTTATCGTAAATTTTAGAAGATAGAACACTTACTTGGGCTCCGATGTCGCATAAAGCTTTGCATTGAACTCCGTTGATCTCGCAACTCAAGTGCGGCGTCATCTTCTCTTCTTCTTCGGATCCTATCGAGTAAATTTCAGCGAGGCGAGCGTATGGTGATGCTTCGGGCTTGATTCCCATGATTCTCTTCACCTCGGCAATATGTTCCGGATCCACCACGTCATCTCCAAAGAGCTTTTCAAAAATCTCACCGGTGGTTTCGAGGTCGTATGAATTTTCAGCTTTCTTCTCCGGTGGGAAATCCACTTCCAATGCTCTTGCCATCCCCTTTTGATTAGGGAACGGTCTTCTCTTGTCGAATACTTCTCCGTAATCAATAGGAACCCAATCCATTGGTTCGAACTCCCTTAGTGGCTTCGCGCTTGACATGCTTCTCTTGTTCGTCTCATTTGGCGTGGCGAAGTCGACGCTTGGTGTAGTTCTTGACTTGATGTGTTCTTGTTCAAGCTTTTCCATGATTGGCTCCTCTTTTGTGACTTCCGGGGTTGCCTCTTTAGAAAAATCAGCAAGCTTCTTCTTCCTTGAATTGAATTCCGGCTCTTCCGCAAGTCTTGTTTCCCAATCTCTTCGCATGGCAGCCGCTTTACTAACTTTTTGTAGAAGTTGGGCGGCTTCCGTGAGTGTTTTCTCCATGAGATCCCCACCGCACACATTTTGACGTGTCGCATGCAACTAGGGGTTAGGGAAAAGAAAAATGTATGCAAGAGTACGTCACCGGTGAAGCCGAGTTTTGGTCCTTGTTCGATTAATTCATTAAACCTATCCCAGGCTTGGTCTATCCCTTCCTCCTCTCCTTGCATGAAAGTTATCACTTGCCTCCTTAGATGTTGAACCTTGCTAATTGGAAAGAACTTCTCGCAAAACTTCTTTGTCAACTTGTTCCAATTGCCTTCAACTTCAAAGGACGCAACCGAATACCATGTCTTTGCTTTGCCGGCAAGTGAGTAGGGAAAGAGATTCCATTTGAACCATTCATCCGGAACTCCTTCTTGACGCACCGTGTTGCATATTGTCGTGAAATCCCTTATGTGTCTATATGGGTTCTCCGTAACCATCCCTTCAAATGGGTTTTCCGCCACCATCTTGATGATCTTGGATTTAATTTCATACTTGGTCGCTTCGAGCTTCGAATCCGACTCTTGTACTTTTATGTCTTCACATCGAGGGCTAGCGTAATCCCTTAATGATTTCTCCGGTTCTTCCACGGGTTGATTAACGAACTCCATCTAGACAATAAGACAAAAACAAAAAAGAAACAAGTGTTTTTCTGGATAATATGTGTTAGATATAGCGAATAAAAGATAAACTAAAATATAAAACTAAGTTAGATGCAAATCAAACGATGTAAACTAACCTGCTCCCCGGCAACGGCGCCAGAAAAAGGGGCTTGTTGACGGATAAAAGACGTATCCCTCTACGATCCGCAAGCGTACGGACCCCACACCTTTTTCACCACGGGATTCCCAAGGTTCTTGTCAATCCGCGGAGCAAGGGGATTACAAGCGTTCGATCAACAACGACACACTAGCTACTAAAACCCTAACTTACTATTAAACTAGGAAACAACTAAACTACACTAGAGAGAATGATAAACGATCAATATAGAAGACACTCGCCCACGGGTCTACGATACTAGAGCATGCAATCGCTTAAAGACATGAAAAACCAATCTAATCTATCGGGGATGTGACCACGGTTTCGCCCTTTCCCTCCTCTCGTACCGTCACTACGCGAAGGTATTCATGACTAGGCCTTTGATGGCCACGGCGTATTGAATGGATCCAAGGAAGCATTGAGGCCTATACTCACTTTACGGCATGGTTGCAAACCTTAAGCATTAAAGTATATTCAACACAAGATGATAGATAGATAATCCGACAAAGTGCGATTACATCTCAATATCGATTACAACCCATGGACGAATGAGAAGATTACCCCATCAAGGTGCTGATCATGGCACCGTTGATCATGGTTTCCCCTTCCGCCGGTGTCTTCCTTCTTCTCCACGAGAGGGTGCTTCCTTCGAGGTGGTTGATCTCCCGCCGGAGATCCTCCTCCTCTCTCTCTAGCTTGTGGATGGCCTTCTGGTGCGAATGACTCCTCTTCCTGTGTTGGCGGCGCGTCGGGGGTTTTAGGGTCGAAGATCCTTCAAGGGCAAGGAAGACGGGACCGAACCGGTGCCCGAAGTGGGCTGGGCCGGCCCGCCCGGGCCGGCCGGCCCGTGCCCAATTTCGGCCGGTTCGGTCGCCCCTTTTGCTCTCGTGGGTCCTCGTGCACTTATCTACTTTGCCCCCTCCACTTGCATGATTTTGACGCCGTTATCCTCGCGATCAAGATGGAGGCTCTCTTTGCATGAAGTTTGATCTTTTACGCTTCAATCCCGGGGGTGTTCCTCGTAGCACTTCGGTCCTCGCCACCATTGGAAGTGATTTCAGCAAGCTCATGAACACGAACAAGACTCCATGAATGCTCCTTTGAACTTGTTGCAAATCCGTCCTTTATGTCCATGTTTTCCTACATAAACACAACACTTCCAAATGCATGCACAAAGATGAACTTGTTATATGATTAGTGTGCCTAGTGGCGGGTTAGTTCCATAATCAAATCCAAACCAAAGTGTAATGAACATGCTAGGTGCACCAAAATACACCGTCAACAACCACTCGAGGGAAGAAGGGTCCCTTGACTACGACGGGAGACTTGTCCACTTGCAAGTCATAAACGAACTTTGATATAATTATTAACCGTCAACAAGCCCCTTTTTCCGGCGCCGTTGCCGGGGAACAAGTGATCAAGATTTGATTTTTTATTGCCTTCTCTTGTAATTTTCAGTTTTCTTTTTGTTTTTCTTTTTGCATCTACTAAACTTTAATCATCCTCAAAATACATCTAATCTAGTTTGTGGAACCCTAGTTTCTATAGATTTGTTTTTACTTTCTAGTTTTTGCATACTTTGTTTATTGCTAACCCTAACGAGGAGATGGACGGCTACCTCTCCAACAAACCCAATAATTTTGTGGATGATCCGGAGAAAAACTTTATAGGCTAAAAAGACGTGAAGCACATCAAGCTAAAAAGTTGGATTTTGTAGATTCGGAGTCGGAAGACAAAGGATCGCAGGAATCTCCGAAGAATTCACCACCTCAAAGTCCTCGGGAGAATCGACTTCCACCGATGGATGACCAACCACCGCAAGAACGCAAGACCGGGGAGCTATGCACCCCGGACATCATCGACCTACCAATCTTGAACCTTGAGGAGATCGGAAGACCGTTCGAGATCAAGACCTCAACAATCCGCATGGTGCAACATTCACCCTTCACCGGTAAAGAGGATCCGAACCTTCACCTCCAAGCATTCATTCAACTATGTCAGACTTTCAACATGGATGGGGTGACTCAAGATCAAATGAGGGCAAGGCTTTTTCTCGTTTTCACTACTCGGGAAGGCTTTGCAATGGTTCCACTCTCAACCGGCGGAGACGGTGCAAAATTGGAACACGTTGATGAAGGCTTTCATGAAGGAATACTACTCACCGGGTAAAACTCAAAGCTTGCGTAATAAGATTGCCACCTTTGTTCAATATCCTACGGAAACTATCTCGGAGGCATTCGAGCGCTTCAACGAGTACACCGGGCGGTTCCACATCACAAGTTCCCGAAGGAAGACCTCGTGCAAAAGTTCTATCAAGGACTCACCATGGCGTCAAGGACGATCATCGATGCATCGGCGGGAGGATCCATCATCGAACTTACACCGACGGAAGCTTTCACGCTATTCAAGAAGGTCGCGAGATAATGACACATGGGCGTCATCCGGTGCCTACATCCGGTTCAACCCACGGGGAACGTCAAAGGAGTCTTGCAAGTGGAGAAGGAGAACATACTTGAAGGCAAGATTGACTCGCTCATGAGGAGGTTGGAGAAGATGGAGATGGAAAAGAAAGAGGCTCAAGACTTAAAGGCCGCCGAAGCAAGATCCACATGCGAAGAATGTGGAGAGTATGGCCATGTCCGCAAAGATTGTCCGGAGGAAGCCAAAGTGCTCGACTACATGAGGAAGGGAGAATTGCCGAACTTCCGCTACGGGCAAGGTAGGCCTCAATTTAATGCAAGCTCATCTATTCCTAACGCGGTTCCATTTCGTATACAATTGAAGGAGTTTATGGATGAGCAAGCTAAGATCAACAAGGACACCGTCACCAAATTCAAGACCATAGACAAGGTGTTGGAGAACATCGATAGAAAAGTGACGGAGGTCGGAAGTTCCAATCATCAAGTGCTCAACATGATGAAGATGCTCGAGACGCAAGTTGGACAACTTGCGGGGCGCCTCACTAATGATGAAGGGAAGCTTCGGGACAACCCAAAAGTCCCGAATCGGCGGAGGCCATTCAAACACGTTCGGGGAAGGAGACCGAAGATCCGGAACGTTCCGCGGGAGCAAGGAAGCTTAAACCATCCACCGAGGTGGAAGGAGTTGCTAAAGAGAAGGTTACAGGGATCGTCACCGAGGAACCCGAATTTGAGATGCCGGAGGAAGACACGAGGATACCGCAACTCAAGCTACGCTACTTCCGAGGTAAACTTGACAACCACTTTGAGAAGTTTGTGGAAGTTGTGCGTAGACTTAGCATCAACATGCCATTACTAGATGCCCTACAAGTACCTACATATTCTCATTACTTTAAAGATATACTTGCAAATAAATATGAGATAGCAACACTCGGGGTAGATCATGTCAAGATGTCCGAGGAGTGTAGTGCCGCTATTGCTAATGGGCTAGAGAAGCAAAAGGACCCCGGGTGCCCTACAATTCCATGTTCGGTTGGTTCTTTCAACTTCGAGAAGGCATTATGCGACCTTGGAGCAAGTGTGAGCGTCATGCCGAGGGATGTGTTCGAGAAGCTACGCCTACCAATGGAGCCTACGGGAATATGTTTGGAGTTGGGGGACAACTCCATTCGCTATCCCTTAGGCATTATTGAAGATGTACCCGTGAAGATCGGACACCACTTCATCCCCGTCGACTTCGTTGTGCTCGAAATGGGAGAGAGGGAGAAGCCGCTGCTCATCCTTGGGAGGCCTTTCCTCAAGACCATGGGAGCTACTATTGATGTTGGCAAGGGGGAGATCATGTTCGATATCAACGGAGAAAGGAGTTCCTTCAAGTTCCGTCCAAGAATCGAGGCATGCAACATGATTGGAGTAAAGGGAGAACCAAAGCGAATGGAGGGGCTGAAAAAGAAGAAGGAGCCGAAAAAAATGAACGTAAAGAAAATCAAAGAAGGTGTTGCATCCGTCAAGACAAAGGAAGAGAAGCAGCCTGTGAAGACCAAAAAAATGACTAAGCCGGAAGACAAACCCGTGCCCAAGATGGTGCGGAAGTGGGTACCCAAGATTGCAACGCCCGCAAAGAGCGTTGATCCGGAGTAATCAAGTGAAGAAGTCTAGCTATAGACTATAAACGAAGCGCTAGGCGGGAGGCAACCCGTTTCGTCGAGTCAAGAATAAGCTACCGGGAGGACAACCCGAATCCAGGTTTTTCGAGTCTTTTTAATAATTTAGTTTTGAGTTTTATTACGCAAAGACATTAGACTTAGAAGTGGTTGAACAATATTAGAGACATGATTCTTGATTGAATGTTTTGCTTTATCATAAACCCTTGCATGAACCCTCCTATGTGCTTGTTCGTTCTTTTCTTTTCGAGAAACCACAACCAAATAATTTCAGAACCTAACTCAACCTTTCACCCTCATTATGGTGCTGATGTTGACTTATTTTTCATGCTAAAACCACATGAGTAGAGCCACGATTTATATCTATGTGTTAATAAAAAACAAAATTTCAGCACGTGGTAGGACTCGCGTGAACCTAGAAATCAAAACTTTTGGTTGGTTTTTAAAAATCTATATCCTTGGTTTCTCTAGGATTAGAATTTTTCTAAGCCTCATCTAATTTTGTTTTATTCAAAATCTCTCTTATTTAGCCAAAATTAGAACCTAAACCTATGCCCCCATGATCAAGCCGGGAAAAGTTTGCTCTCAACCGATGAAGGCAAACTATACCGGTGAGACCGAAATCAACGTAGTCGAAAAATATTTTCGACTTACATTTGTTTTTAATGGTTTAAAAACTTCTCTAAAATTATGTTTGAGCTCTTGCATGGCTCTGAAAAATATTTTAAATTTCGAATTAGAGGAGTGCTTAACCTTAAACACACCTAAATGGAGGCAATCTAGTTTGAATTAATCATGCATGCACCATTGGATTCCCTTTCATCAACTTTCACCAATTCCACATGCAAAGGACAAGCATGGTGGGCAGCAAGCATCAACTTTGCAGGAATTTCATGGTGGCATGTGAAGCAAGTGGAGCTAGGGAGCATGGACATGACCCAAAGCATGAAGCATCAAGTGGAAGGACCAATAATGCAAGAAAAGGAGTGGACGAGAGCGTTTGGGCGGTGCAACTCGTGGAGCACGCGGGCAGGAAAGTTGCAGAGGCGAAATGATCGTGTTGGAAGAAAGACGAGGCGGGGAGGTGCACCGAGGCCCCTAGGCCGGTCAGCCTAGGCCGACCGGCCTCCCCTTCATAAGGAGCCCCCGGCTCCCGTTTTCTCGCAGCAAGCTTCCCTCTCCTTCCTTTGTTTGTGTGTTCAAGTTTGTGTGCCCAAAACCTCCGTAGTAATAGCCAACCTTCCCAAGCTTGATAGCTCAAAAAAATCCACATCCTTAATCCACTCAAAGTCCACATCCGAAGTAAAGAGTTTTAGTGCCTAGTTACCGGTTGCAACCCGGAGTTTTAGTTGAAGAAAAGAGTGCAAAGCAACCATGTGGAAGAAAACCACAAGTCTTTTCTCCAAGAAGAAGATTTCGTCGTCGTCCAAGCCGTCATCAACCACGTCTTCGAGGAGGCACTCGGTTTCGAGTCTCCCCGGAGTATGGAGACGGAACGGCACCACCGAGGAGGAACGATGTTCTCCTCCTTGGTGGTATGAGGGCTGCAAGGAGCACGTCCATGAGGTTCACCGAACCTCGAGGGCACACGGAGGAGCGACCGCGCCACCACGACGATCGACCCGTTCGACCGCGCCACCTCCTTACACTCCGATATATTCTTCGTACGGATTCATCATCTTGTCGTCATCGGAGGAGGAGAGGCTTTCTCAACTTGAGAAGAGGCTTGTGCCCAACGTCGAATTCGATGACCAAGCACTCTACACCTTGGGTTTTGGCACCGACATATACTACATGTTGGGGCACCTAGGATGGGTGCAATTCTCCAACGGAGTATCGGCGGACACCCACATGGGGTTCGCCTTGGAAATTTTAATGACTATTGCACCTATCCTTGTTGATGGGGTGCAAAGCTTGTCATTCCGTTTGGAGGGAGTCCAACAAGTGGTTCCCTACGAGCACGTTAGGGAGCTACTTGGATTCCACAAGGGAGCTCCGGAGAAAGTTGACGTGCCACCCGCATGTTAGCGGGATTTTGGAATATGATCTCCGGGAGAAGCCCATCAACAACGCAATTGCATCCGCAACCCCATTATCCGGATATTTCACTCTTGGATGTGCAAGAGGGTATTGGGGAGGATGAAGGAGACGAAGGTGACCGACACGGAGTTGAATTGGCTCTACTCGGCTTTAATTGCCAGGCAGCCAATAGACCCCTCTTACCTTATGATCAACCGTTGGTGTTGTGAAGCAACATCGGGGGCGGGAAATATTGGTTCGGGGTGCTACCTCTCCATGTTGGCCTTCTCCTTACGGCCGGGGATCGCAAGGAACCCCGACCATCTTTTGCGTGGTACCTCTCTCGGCATCGATTATTTGTGGCAAGGCAAATACATTAGTAGAGATGAGAAAGGCGGTTATCGGTTGGCCATAGTAAACCTACCCCTTCCGAATGATAGGCTTAGGCTTTTCATCGAAGGGAGAGAAGATTGGTTGGAAGAGGGACTCCTTGTCCCCGCAAGGAAGAACAAAAGAGGAAGAATGGTAGAGGAGGGAACATCCTCCACACAAGCGAGTGGAGCACAACCCAATGTGCAACCATTTGGCGGGATCCCTCCTCCGCCAAGTTATTACGGAGGGCCGCAAGAGCAAGCATGGGGGGTGGTGCACCGGTACCCCCACCAAATTATGTAGTGCCCAACGCTAACTTCGCGGAGCCCTACGCACATCATCCCCAACCACAACAAAGCATGGCCATAATTGGAGGGTATGCTGCAAGAAACGCCCAAAACATCGCTGTCATCCAAGCTAACGCAGCTCAACTTGGTGAAGGCAACGCGAATATTGCCTTTGAACTTGTACGCCTTCACCTTGTGGAGCCAAATCAATTCGTCGGAGGGAATGTCCGATCATATTATGAGTAAGGGTATTATTATCAAGATCATCAACACCAACCACCGGCGGAGGACTAGAAGATTTATGAACTTTAGTTTTCTTTTCTCTTCTTTTTCTCTGTAATTTTCAGCTTTTGCTTATGTGTGTTTGCGTAGTATTTTCTGTTTTTATTTAAATTTCAGCAAGCATGTTTGTTTATTTTCAGTTTGTATTTCAACTTGATATCATCATTATTAAAGACACCACCTTGATTATATCATTGGAAAAGTTACAAAAATTTGTGCCATGATGATATATGATTATAATTGCAGCTTTGTTCATCTTTGTAATTGATCTATGCATGTTTAAGCTAGTGCTCTCTTAAAATACAAATCTGAATTTATTTAAATGCTAGCTTAATCTTCAGCGGAGGTTATGATTAAAATAAAGACCCATAGTGTTTTATGTGCTCTCAAGTTGTGAATAGATTAAAGATGTCTTTTATGCTCAAAAATATCGCTAACCTTGTCATAAATATCACTTGTGTGTTGCTCAACCTATCCAAAGCCTTATATATATTTGAGTGCATAAACCTTAGTGTACAAGATTTATTTTTGAGTGAGTTATTGCAGGCCATGATTTCTCTGGCCCGAGACTAAGAAGTTGGTCATTCCGTTTTTGCGTATCTATCTTTTTGCTAGCCATTTATCCGTGCATTGTGTATCCCCACATTGGAGATCTCACAAACCTCGCCGGATATCCACCCTTAAACCAAATATCATCTTTTGTGATCACCTCCTTGACCACAACCTATCATTGAGAATGGATCATCAATTCAAGGAAGATCGCAAGACGGTGCCAACATTGAAGATTTCAAGTATCTCTCCAAGGAAAAATATTTACGGTACCTACCTTATTTTTCGCCTCTTTGCTCGAGGACGAGCAACGTCTAAGCATGGGGGAGGAGGTAGGTACGGTGCAGTTTTAGAGTTCGAAGGGGAGTATTTAAAAAAATGATGAATGAAAAAAAATCAGCGATATACATGACTTCCAAGGTGAAAGTCTCACAAGAAAAAAAATATATATATAATGAGTGAAAGAAAGAAAGAAAGAAAAGAATGAGAAATATGAGAAAGAGAAAAATTATGAGTATGCGTAAAGTGAACTCCCGGTTCTCTAAGAGTGCATTCAAGGCTTCAAGTTTAAAAGATCCATTCTCATTTTCCAACCATGTGCAATCCGATAACGAGGACTTCCTTTGTGCCTCGGGATCACTCTTTGCCATTTGCACATGTCCACTCATCTAAAGTGTGCGTATTTTTCTCTTTCCCCTCCTTGATTTAACATTATTTTCCAATGACCTTTTTGACGAGTCTCGGTAAGACCATGAGAAGCTTGTCTTGTTTTGACAACACCTCATTTATAAAATCTTGTTAGGACTAAACTTTCCCAAAAGCTCCATATAAAGCCTACCACACATATATATTATGAGAGGGAAAGGAGTAGAATATATAGGTTTGAGAGACAAGTGAGTTGAGTGTTTATGAGCAATACACAAGATGATTTAAATTTGTGAACTTGGTTTAGCTTTTCCTTATCTCGTTCTTTATTTCAAAAATTCTGAGATCTATTTAAACTTTGTGAGCATGTTAATACTTGTGGGATAAGCTTAATAAGGATCTACCCTCCGTAGAGATGAAGGCTAGTACATTATGGAACTTTAACGAATTAAAATTTTGAGAGCATTATGTTTTCTCATGTATGATCGAGTGCAAGGTTTAACATTGTTTGGCAATGATGATATCCATCGAAGGCTTACTCGAGGACGAGCAAGGTTTAAGCATGGGGGATATGTTGACGGTGAAAATCCATCAACCTAGCCATGAGTTTATCTTCGGTGTTGGCATAATTTTTATACCTTATCCATTGGTACTAACCCCCGTGGTATAACAAGTTCACGTGTGCATGTCGGTTTTTGAGTTTAGTGTTTATGCAGGGTTTTAGCGTTGAAAGCAAGACTTTCGGGATAAGTTCATCAAGCACCTCATGTCAAGACCTTGAATCCCCGTACAAGTCATGCAATGAAGCAAACTTAACTCCAAGAAGCCGGGGACTTGATCCGAGAAGACGACGGACTCCGAGGACCCGACCGAAAAGTGCTTCGAATCTTGCAAGACAAGGACTTGTGTCCAATTCGGAGAGAAACTAACGACATGGACCTACATGCGAAGGGGGAAACATCTAGGAAGCAAGGGAACCGACGTAGAGCAAAGGAGGCCTCGGGGCCGGGCCCGGATGGGCCCGGGCCGGCCGGGCCCCCCCCATTCCGGGGCCCGTTTACCCCCTCCTTTGCCCTAGCCGCCAATCAAGCTATTTATAGCCCCCCCCGACCGAGAGCCACGTAAGAGAGAATTCATCGTCGGCCGTCGAGGGGTAGAGAAGAGAGGGACACCATCTCGGAGAGGAGAGGGTCGAGCTAGTTGACTAGGGTTTCCCTAGCCGACGTGGGAACCTTGCACGGAAGACCACGTCGGAGTTCCCGAGCTAGAAGCAAGATCAAGGAAGGATCCGGTGGTGATCTTGTGTATGTATCATTGTTATAGTTGAATTATCAAGTTGAATCTTTTCCTAGCGATCAAGTGTTTCCTCGAAGATTTCGTTTTTCGATCGGCTTTGCTTATTCCAATTCTATTCTCGAGATAGATTACATAGGGTGTTCTTGTAGCCGCGGTGGCTAGAGGTACACGCCGGATCTTCCGAAAGAATCTCGACTTGTCTTTTGACTCGCCCTAAGCTCCCCGCATGAGTAGGGATACGTTGTGACAGAACGGGGGTTCCGAAAGGCGGATGTTTTCGGATTTGGACGGGAAACCACGATTTAAAGAAGCTTCTTATAAGATTCGATTTGCTACTTCTTCTCTTGCTTGGAACTTCAACAAAAGGCTTACCCCGATCCCTCTAGATCGGTTTATCTACCCAATCTTACTTTGTTTTCTCCGGTCTTTAGTAGATTAGATTAGTTTCGTGTCTTTTACCTAGATGCATTAGGGTTTCTTTTATCGAAGATTGAAGTTACTTGGCTTTATTAGATTAAGTTTTGCGTCACACATTTGTTCCACGGATTCGATACCTTGGGTTCACCACTCGAGGGAAGAAGGGTCCCTTGACTACGACGGGAGACTTGTCCGCTTGCAAGTCATAAACGAACTTTGATATAATTATTAACTGTCAACAGTTGGCATAAGTTTTGTATCTTATCCGTTGGTACTAACCCCCGTGGTATAACAAGTTCACTTGTGCATGTCAGTTTTGGAGTTTAGTGTTTATGCAGGGTTTTAGCGTTGAAAGCAAGACTTCCGGGATAAGTTCATTAAGCACCTCATGACAAGACCTTAAAGCCCGGTAGAAGTCAAGCAATGAAGTGAACACGACTCCAAGAAGCCCAAGGACCCAACCCGAGAAGATGGAAAACTCCGAGGACCTAGCCAGAAAAGTGTTGAATCTCGCAAGACAAGGAGCTTTGTCCAATTCGGAGAGAAACTGACGACAAGGGCCCACATGCAAAAGGGGAGAGGATCTAGAAGACTCGGGAAGCAACACCAGACGAAGGAGGCCACGAACTGGGCTGAAGTGGGCCCAGGCCGGTCGGCCCAGGCCGGCCGGCCCAGCCAGTTTCGAGGCCCAGTCGGCCCCCCCTTTGACCTAGATGCATCTCGGGCTATTTATAGCCCCCTAACCGAGAGCCACGCATAAAAATCAATTCGTCATCTGCCGCCGAGGAGCAGAGAAGCTTGAGGGACACCATCTCGGAGATGAGGGTCATGCTAGTTGTCTAGGGTCTCCCTAGCCGACGTGGGAACCTTGCATGGAAGACCACATCGGAGGTCCGGAGCAAAGATCAAGATCGAGGTAGGATCCCGGTGGTGATCTTGTTCATGTAATCATTCATGGTGAAGTCTTTAAGTGAATTCGATTTCTAGCAATCAAGTGCCTTCTCGATGATTTTGTTTTCTTCTTGTTTTGTTTCTTCCCCAATCTAGTCTATAGCTAGATTGCATAGGGTGCTCTTGTAGCCGCGGTGGCTAGAGGTGCATACCGGACCGACCAAGTGATTTCAACTGGTTCTTATCGAACTCGCCCTAGACTACCCACATGAATAGGGATACGTTGTGACAGAACGGGGGTTCTGAAAGGCGGGCGTTTTCGGAGTCGGGCCGGAGGCCACGATTTAAAGATGCTTTTAATGAGATTCGCTTTTCTGTCTTCATCTATCTTGTTTGGAGCTACAACATAAGCATGATCTAGATTCTCTAGATCGGTTATCTCTTGCTTTCTCTTGTTACCTGTTTAGTTGATTAGATTAGATTTGTTTTCTTATGATATCTTAGATTAGATGCAACTTAGTTCTTCATAAGATAGCTTTCCTTTCTTTACTAGATTGAATCCTTGCGTTGCACATTGTTCCACGGATTTGATACCTTGGGTTCACCACTCGAGGGAAGAAGGGTCCCTTGACTACGACGGGAGACTTGTCCGCTTGCAAGTCTAAACGAACTTTGATACAACTATTAACCGTCAACAGTTACTGGCGGCGGTACGCGTGGATCTACGATTTCCGGCGCGGTGGCAGTGTGCACTGGCGGCGGTCTCTTAGCGCGATCTGCTTCAAGTGGCTGCAAGTGCGGGAGGTGAAAAACCCTAAGGGTTTCGGCTTCTATTTATAAGTCATCCGGTGGCTCCGCAACGGCCGGATGGATATGCATCGGCAGCAGACTCAGCGGCGGCCACCTGACTCTTCAACTTCCAGTAGTCGATGCGCTCTATCTCGGGGGCTCGGCTACGACTACTCAACTCCCTGGGTGGTGATTGGATTCAAGAGCAACTCAGGACACCTTCTACATTCAAGATGACCCTTCAATTCGAGAGGAAGTACTCGACTCAAGGCTCGGGGGCTCCGTGCCACGTGTCCTTTGGTTTTTTCTCCAGATTTTACGGGATAATCTTGCCAAAACTTCAGATTGACCCTCAGCCAGAGTCTACCACTCAACCTAAGGCTCGGGGGCTACTCCATATGGAGTGCGATTTCGCAATCGCACTTCCATATAAATCTTGGCTTCAAGACAACGCGGGTATTATTGAAGACCTTCGAGAGGAGAACTCGAGGACGCTTGGGAACTACTCGAGAAGACTTCAAGACTACTCAAGGATCAGCTGGAGTACCTTCCTGCCTCGGGATGCTTCAAGTATTCTTGAGGACTTTTGGCTTGTAGTACTCGGGGATGCCTGAGGACTACTTGTCAAGGTCATCAAGATTACTCGAAGCTATCCTGCTCGACTACAAAGTACTCGGGGGCTTGTCGTATGGACCTCTCTGGGCCCACTACCTCGGTGGGTACCAGGACCGACTACTCAGTGGGCCCCTGGGACTACTCAACTTGTGTTGCACGGCACCTGTTGGCGTGAAGCACAAGGACTACGGTGGAGAAGTACTCGGATAGGAAGCTACACATGTCCTGTACTGTGTAGATAACTCCTAGCCGTACCTGACTAGTACTCTCTCCCTGAACCGACTTGTAACCCTGCCTCCCGGACTATGTAAGGCAAGGCAGGGACCCTTCTCTCTCATATGCATCATCTTGTAATCACACCCAATCAATCCAGAGCTACACAGCATACAGGACATAGGGTATTACGCACCTCGCGGCCTGAACATGTCTAAATTGTGTGCCACGTGTCTCTTCCTTCGAGTTACCGATCTCGGCGAGGCCACATTCATCTACCTCGGGTACTCCCCTTGGTAGGTTGCCGGTCTAAAACACCGACACCAAGTTCTAACAAAAGCCTAAAGGGCTTAACTGCCTAATCTCTCTCAGGGCTCGAGGGGGCCAGCCGAAAGAGCGCCCGGGAACAGGATCTCCATGAACTCTTCGGCGAGGATGTTGGCGGCAGGGGCGGCGAGCGTGCCTATGCGGTTCATCTCGATCTCAGCACCCTCGTCGTCGAGACCCTCGGGGATAATGTAGCCCGTCGATATCGCTCCGAGATTGACCCGGTAGTGCGACACTACCACGCCGAGGGCCTTCTGGACCCCCAGGTGGAGCGCATGACGCATACGTCGGGTGACATGCCCGCCCAAGGCACGGAGGCAACTCGACATGGAGCTCCCGGTCTGCACTTCGCCCTCCTCCACGCCCTGGCATGCCTCGAGGGCTGGGGCCTGCAAGTCCTCCGAGTCCCGATGGGATAGGAAGCTACACATGTCCGGGCTTGGGTCGCTGATGTCCCAAAAGCCGTCCGCAGGCCTAAAAGCAAAAACACGAATTAAGTTGGGAGCGGATTCCAGCAAACTTAGCCAACAAGCCAAAGGTTGGAAGAACAACTCACCCTTGACCTGCTTCCTCTCCATTTCAAGGCGGCACGCGTGGTTGCGGCTGCCTGCTGCAGCTCGAGGATGGCGGCGTCCTTCTCCTCACCGGCCTACCGCAGCTCCTTGTAGGACACGTCCTTCTAGACCAGCTACCCAGTGAGCCGCGTGATCTCTGTGTCCCAGAGCTTGAGGATGACCCGCATCTCCTCCAGCGCGGTGTGCTCCCACTGGAGTTGGGCCTACGCCTCCTCCCGGGCCGAGCGCTCGTGCTCGAGGGCAGCCTGGGCCTCCTTGAGGGCGGATTGCTCCTACTGGAGCCGAGTCTCCGCCTGCTGATGCGCGCTTTGCTCCTGGCGGAGCTGCTCCCCCACCGCAGCAAGCGAGGCGACCTTATCCGCCAGGTCGTCCCCCAGCCGCTTGGCCTCCTTGGCTTTCTCCTCGGCCTTGGTCTGCCAAGACCGTGCCCCCTCAAGGGTGGCGCGGTCCTACTGGAGCTGAGCTTGCGCCAGGGTGAGGGTCGTCTCCATTTCTGCCATTGCGGTCTGCGCCTCAGCCAGGGCCGCACGCGCCTTTTGCAGCGTCTCGTCCCGCTCCAACAGTGCGGCCTTCACCATGTCAACCACGGAAAAGCCCTCAGCGGTCTGGGCGCCCTGGTCCAAGAATGCATCCCACACGGCCCGCAGCTAGTACTCTAGCCAGCAATTGTCTGTCCGCAGGGCCTCCACAAGGGCGTCGAGGGTGTCGTACTGCCAGTCAAGCTCTAAGCTCTATTGGGCGAGACGGTCGTACCTTGCCCGAGCCCGACCCTCCAGCTCCTGCGAACAACAGTTGAGGACACAGGGGAAAATAAGATCAAGATACACCTGAATGTGAAAGAGATGAGGAACAAGCCTCGAGTCTGACAAAGGACACTTACCTCAAAGAGCCGAATCGAAGGACCCCTGTGGATCTGCAGCGCCTCGGTCAGCGTGTTGTTGAGCGAGATGCCATGGTCACGGAATTCTTACCACAACACCTGTTCGACCTAGACCTCGTTAAAGTGGGCCGGTGGTGCGTCGGCACGGCGCAACCCCTGCTCCGGGCGTGCAACGGCGACGTCAGAGGCGGGCGATGCAGCGTGGGATGTCGAGGCCTCGGCGTCACGCGTCGAGCGCTACGACATCACGCAGTCGTCCTCCCGCATCACCAGCACCTCTGGCGCGCGCTCGAGGGATGACCCGGGTCGCCCCCTCGATTGTCCCCACCCGGGGGAACATCATCATCACCAGCGGCCCCCGCCGCCCCGTGGTCCCCGGCGGGTCGGCTCTCCGAACGAGCCTGCCCGTGCCCTTCACACGTGAAGAGATCACAAGACGTGCCAGTCAATTTTCCCTGAAAATTGACAAAAGACAGAGTAGTTAAATTCCAAAGCTTGGAACTTGCCGGGTAGTACCAGACAGTTCCATATTTACCGCTATAGAGCCAAATGGGATGACATATAGCTATGGAAAGCTATCTGCCAGCAAAATGAAACTATTCGGGAGCTTTAAAAAAGGAAAAAGTAACATAGCCAAATAGATGACGTAAGCATGACGACGAATCGGTCTTTATCTAGATAAAGATGCACGTGCGCAAGACCGTGTCCGATCCCCGTGGTGATCAACATTAAGTAATAAATGAAGTAAAAGCGCGAGCATAAATATGTAATAAACAAGCATGCATAGCTCCAAAGCACTAGTCTACCGCATGTCTAGGTACTTTAAAACCCGTCGGGTATGACACCAAGCGAGTCTATCCACGGCATGATACAACTTGCTTGGGATCGTGCCACCTTCCACAAACAGATCTATCCACCGCATGATACGATCTAAATATGGAAAGCTAAAAGCATACAACATTTAAAGCATGAATTATGCACATGTTTTACTCATGAGGAACATAACCGAACACGGCCGATGTACCGATTCGGGGTCCATGAAGAAGGAACGAACATTACCAAGTAAGATAAATCTATCGATTGATTTGAAATCTAATCCACCGGATGATCGGCTCCAAAACAACCCAAAAACCCGCATCTACCGCGTGATACCCAGTTCTTTCAAGATTTATACAAGCTTTGGCAAGCTTGAACCCGCAACACGTAACAACCTAGATCGACTCGGTTTCGGCTATCAAAGAGCATGTGATCCACGTGTTAATTTAACCAAAGGCATGAACTTGATTCACACAAGGATCGTCAAAAGGGATAAAGCCGATCCAAACCCATCTAGATTGGGCAAAAAGGTGTTACATGAATTTAAACATAAAGCAAAAAAAACTTGAAGCAACACAGGGTAACTTAATGAATCTATTGAATCTTGCCAAAATTCAATAGAGCCGATAACTAGCTTCAAGCTAGATCTTAGCCTACCGCATGGCTCATGACCTAACAAGAAACCTTCTTGAACCAAGCTTAAATCTACCGCATGACACTAAGCATGGTAACAAGACTACTTGCATCAGATCTAAATCCACCGCATGATACTAGATATGATACAAGGTTGCCGGTACTCACGGAGGTCGACGGATCGATGAACCCTCTCGAAGAACTCGACGACATGACAAATGGACTCTAGGGTTTGGTGTAAAGCCGGTTTGTATTGAGAATGATTTCGTATCCCTGTTACATACATTCAGGGTTCATATTTATACCCTGCCAAGCACGACCTCGAATGGATTTGATACCTAATTTATCTCTAAGCTCGATCGCTTATCCATCCATTCGTCCTTTCCGCTTGGGCCACGTCACCGTACAATCTCGCAAAATCAGCTCAACAATTTCCTTGCCGAACGGAAGCAGATAGTCGACCGCGGATTTTTCTGCTGAATGCATCTGAAGAAATCTTCCTTCCACCGGACGGATTTCTTACCGAGTTGGTCCCACAAGTCAGACTCCTTACCAAATTTTGGTGTTAACACATGCCCCTTCAATTACGGGATAAAAGTGATTTTATTCTGGAATTGACTCCAGCCACCAACGTCTTCAAATCAAATTTGTTCAACACCTGTTCTCTCTCTTCGCAATCCGCCAGAGTCTTCGTCTAGATCCAAACCCTAGATCGCCTTTTCTGAGCTCAAATCCCCAATGGCGGCTCAAAATCAAGCTGCTCAGGTAAATTCCTCCGCCATAAGTTTCATTCGGCATTCAGATTTTCAATTTTTACCTGAGATTTCCTCTCCGCTTTCCTCCAGGAGCTCTCCACCGAGCTTTTAATCCGTACTGAGGCCAATTCAAGATCCTACTTCCTTGGTCCTGTGGGAGTTTCTGATCCCCGCGAATTTATCGCAGCTGAATCCCAAAGGATCCCCTTCAAATCGGCTTTAACTAAGCCTCCCCTGTGGCAGGATGCTTTTAAGAACCGGCCCTTGCCCCCAATCGGGGGCTGGAAGAATTGGTACCAAAGAGTCCTTGCGGATAAGAGTGCCAGGACCCAAAACTGGGATACCCTCCGCATTGCTCAATGCTTGGAGCTGTCTTTGGCCGAGACCCCCAAAAACGAAGACCTCTTGATAGCGCTTGCCACTTCGGTCAAATGGCGCCAACGCCTTCCTTTTTGGTCACGGCCCAATGTCCCCAACTGCGGCCGATGTATACATGATCACCGGCCTTGACATTACGGGATCCGTTCGTCCCGGGATTTCAAAGGTTCCACAAGACAAACAGGGGTGAAACCAGGGAGCGGATATAAGAATTATATCCAGAATCATATGAAAGATGGTCCCCTTGGTGAAGTTGAATACAGAGCGTTCTTGAACATGTGGTTGTGCAGGTTCATCTTCTGTGGTAAAGCCAATGAGCCCACTCTGAATCACATTGTAATGGCTTCACACTTAGCCAATGGTAATCGCCTTCCCCTTGGGAAATACCTCCTGGGCAGTGTGTACCACATGCTTCATCAAACTGTCACCCAAATGTACACCAGCCAAAGGATAGCATGTGTCAATGGTCCTTGGTGGTTTGTACAAATGTGGCTGCAATTGCACTTGCACCAAATTGTTGGTGTTGACCTGAACACCCGGCTTTTCCCTACATCCAATTACCATGAAGGGGAACCCCAAGTCACCAGAGGATGCCACACCTATGGAGAAGCTGCTTCAACTGTTCTCATCAAGCAGAATGTCAACCAGCTCTTCGAGCTCTTCTTCAAAGGTTTCCCAAATCCTCTCTGGCTCCCTTATTTGGACAATGATAATTTAACTCTCCCCTGTGAGTTCTCCTTTGAAGCTGGACACCAAGATGGAAGATTTCTGGAAATCCTCAATATCCTCATCCATCCATGCATTCGCCACTCGAATTTAGTGGAGGGAGGCTAACCCACAAAGACTTATGAATACTATCAGCCCAACATGATGGCTCGACAACTTGGATGTGGCCAGATGCCCCCAAGGTTATTTTTGCATGAATTTCTCAAGCCCAGAGAGGCAATCAAAGAACTTACTCAAACCAGCAGGGTTTTTCAGTATGTATGCAGTTCAACTGTTTACACCTGGCCCTTCACACCTACAACAGTAGCTCACCCCACCTTCAACTCCTCGTGGCAAGAATTTCATGATCACATTTTCAGTGAGCATGTACACTTATTTTGTATAGAGCTGATGCCTGATTTTCAGCCGACTTCAGAGGTAACATGATTATCCCTTTCCTCAAATCAGACACTTCTTCCTCCAACCATGATTTTAATTTTTTGCCCACGAACACGATTGCTCGCCCCTCTAGCCAGGGAGATTGCTTACAATGCAGTGGGCCCAATCTCAGCATTAGGATTTAGATCACCAACCCTGGCTCAACTGATGGCTAGATACGCTACAACAGACCCAGTTTTGTCCAGTATTACTGCTGACAAGAGGCAAGGCCTGTCTCTGATCGCACCTCCAACTGCCAAGAGAAGAACCATCAAGAAAGTCCTTATTGAGGTAAAATTCTATCTTTCTTGATCACAGGATTACTCTTTTCGATAAATCTCGTCCGTGTGATTTCGACTAGAACTCAACGGCCTTCAATTTCAGAACCTGCCAATGCTCCACCCATCGGTATGACCTTTACCGTCCTTTCCTTAAGGATGAACATTGGCATTCATTCTTAATCCGGCATTTGCGCAGAGGAAACAACGAGAGGATCAACTTGTGGATGTCCCCGTCTTTCAAAGCATGCAAGTCCACCCGGTGGCCGAGCCATCCGCCCAAGTAGAGATCTTATCTTCATCGGGGACTCAATCACCCCCTGCTCGGACGAAACACCAACCTCTCCGGAGGTAAATTTTCCCATCCAACCGGAGCCATCAAGTCCTTCAAGGGCTCAATCACCCATTGGCCGGCGAGAAACATCAACCTTAGCGAGAGGTGAACCCATTTCCTCTCCGGCCCGAAGCTCCCGAGTTGCCGAAAGCGCATCAAGCACCCTCTCACACGAAGCTTCGGCTTTGCCGGAACATCCCCTTCACCGGTGATTCCGGGGGTCGCCCCTGAACAAAATCCTGCTCCGGTTCAGGAAGTCAGGCATGAGGTAAACATTTGCACCTAATCCTCGTTATCCTTTACTTCCAATACTCCGACTCGGCAATATTGCTCTCTCGGGATTAGGCTCCATCGTCATCAAACCCATCAATGGGGAGCAATCCGATTGCCGAGACAAGGGAAGGAATGCCTCAAACTTTGTCGAGAGATAGTGCAAGAAAAACTCAAGGAAATTTTCGCTTGGGCGCAAAGAGATGCACGAGATCAATTCAAAGAGCTTGATCACTTTGAAGAAATGCTTGGACCCATCGGCCCGAGAACTCCCCGAGGACATCAATGCCTCACTTGAATCCATCTCCGATCCGGATATTCATTACGTGGCCATAAGACGAGCTGCGAGAAAGGTGTCTTCCCGCCCACCGTTGAACGAGAAGAGGGCCAAAGCCGAACAAGCCGTGAAAGGAGCACAATCTCGGACCGAGAGTCACAAAGAGACATTGGCCGTCCGCAAGCCGCTCGTGAATTGAAGATCGCCGTAAAAACCGCATTGGAGGCGGGGCGAGAAGTCCGTCGATTTGAAATAGAAGCCGACGACAAGAAAATAGCCAAACTCCCCGGATTGATAGAGAAGATCCAAGAGGAAGCAACATCGTCCATAGCCGAGGTGAGTCAATGTAATGCGGAACTCACCATCCGTCCGACGCCCGTAAAGATTATCAAGAACGGATGGAGAACTTTCACCAAGAAACATCGAATGCCTCCAATGTAATTGCGAAATATTTGAACATCTAGATGTTTCGATCGATGTGTAACCGAACCGGTCACTCTTGTAACATTTGCTCTTGCAATTTTATTTCTCTTTTCCCTCGTACGTCCTTAACCGCAACGCCGAATGACCCATTCGGTAAAGAAGTGCCAATACCCGAACGGCACTCGACTCCCTTCGGCCGAGCCAATCAACCGAATATGACTCAGCCTTGAACTCCAAATGACCCGACGGCGGATTGGTCAAGGAAACCTCTCCACCTTCCAATTTTCTTGGGATATGCGCCACGATCCGAGCCACGACCGAGGCCACGGTCTGTCTTGCCAAGCCTATAAATGAAAACCGTAGGTACCCCCAACTCTCTACCAAGCCTTTAGCTCTCAAATCTTCGCCAATTTCAAGTCTTCTTTTCCCAACCAGCACAAATCCCAGAAGCATGGCGAGCAGCAACAACCGGCGCCGCACCGCTGACGAGGCGGAGGGGAGTCGCTCCGGTACCCACGGAGGCAATAATCGTCAACTTTTCCTTTTACGATTCGACTTTGATCCCTTTTGTTTTTGACGATCACCCTCGTTTCAGGTTGATTCAATGGAATCCATCCTCCGCACCGCCGGTCGGCCCTCGCCGGGATGACTCCTCGGAGTCCGACCATTACTCCCCCGTGCCCTACGGGGGAACTTGACGCTCTCCGCTTCAAGGCGGAGCTGGAGGTGACCCAGCGCGAGCTGGAAGATGTCTCCAAAAAGGCTGGCATAGCCGAATTGGAGTGGGAAGACCAGCACAAGCAGTTGCTGGCGACCATTGATGGTACGGCTCTGAAACCGCTCTTTAATCCAATCCGGCTTTTGATGCTAATCACCTTTACTTTACAGCCCGTGACGCCGAGCTCAACCAGCTAAAGATGCTGGTGGAGCAATTGGCCGACAAGGTGAACGCCCGCGGAGACACGCCGGCGGAGCGCCTTGCCGCGGTGGAGCACCGAGTGGATGAAGTGGCCACCCATGGCGTCCGCTTGGGCACCACTTTGGGCCTGGCCGCCATGGCGACGCATACTGACGTCGACTACTCCACCAGGCCGCGCGGCTTCCGGGGTGGCGCACCAGAAGACATCGAGGAGATCGAGATCATCCTGGAGCGCCTCGATGGCCACGGCGATGCCATTGCCGAACTCACTCATCCCCAGTCTGTGTTAAACAGGCTCTTTAACTAGATTGTATTAGGGATGTTTGATATCGGCAATAAATAAAGAACTTTTAAATTCTGTGCTTGTACTGCGATGATTTTTCTGTGTTTGCATCCGTGGATCTTGCTTCTTCTTAAACGTATTCGGGAACTCGCTTGAGCCGAACACGCGACAACAGATGCCCCTTGGCACAAAATCCACAGAAGATCCTCGAATCGGCAATCCGTAAGTACTGTTCAAACGAAAACCCTTCGCATTCGGGAAGAAAACCCTGCCGCTTGGTATTCCAACAGTGCACGCCGGCCAGTCATCACTCCCAACGCACTCCCTCAGTCAATAAAATAGTCTGATGAGATGCCCTGTAAATCCACTCGCACACTCATCCGTCACTTCTCATCTCCCCCTCTGTCCTCAGAGAAAAAAAACCCCAAGGCCATGGACAAAGGCAAGCAGCCCCAGGAGGGCAGCACCCGAAGAAGCGCACGATTCCAGAGTGAGTTTTCCCTTGATTTGCTCCTTGTTTCTTCATGTAATCTCGCGTTTTACCTCCTCCCCACCTTTCCTCTTTCAGCCTTGACCTGCTTCCTGAGGAAATCATCGGGACCGAAGACATGCCTGAGTACATCTCCTCTGATTCTTCCCTCGAAGCAGAGGATGCCACGCCCGAGCAGAGAACCAGCCGTCAACTGCGCCGCCACGTTCGGCACCTGGAGCATGACCTCAGGGACATCACAACTTGTTGCCAGGCCGAGCGCGAGCGTCGCATGGCTTTGGAGGCACTAGTGGGAGGTAAATGTCTCCGGTTCCTTCTTGACTCTGCGTTCACGTCTGGATCTTTGCCCCTAATGAACACTCCTTTGTCTCAGATGTCTCTGATAGGTACAATACCCTGAAAGCGGCTTGGGACAGCTTGGTGGAGGCAGCAAATCATGGTCACCCCCATGCATTCCAAGTTGCCGTCACGGTGGTCCTGGAGCAACTGAAGAGGGAGCAGCCGAAGAAGCAAAGAAAAGATTGAATCATACTTTCGCTTCTTACTCCAGGCCTTCTGCTTCCCACCTCCTCGAAGTCCTGATCGCCAGGGTTGTTGGATGTAAACCTGCAAGGAGCAGTTGTAATGTAATTTGGTGTTAAGGGCAATGCATCTAGGCACTGGCCGTTCCTTCTGTTTGGGAATTTTTGTTCTAAAGGCGGCCTCGTTCTTGAGTGCCGGCTATTCCGTATCGGATCTAGGATAATATTTCTTCAAATATCTCCCATTTATTGCAGTGGAAAATTCTTCTCCTAGTAAAGTTTTCAACATGTATGCATTACCAGGGACGCATCTGACCACGCGAAAGGGTCCTTCCCAGTTAGGGGACCATTTGCCGAATTCACTGTATTTGGTTCCAATCGGCAGTAACGCTTTCCAAACCAAATCTCCTTCTGCGAATTGCCTAACTTTTACTTTCTTGTTATAATACTTGGCAACCCGCAGCTTGTTCTTTTCGATGTTTTCTAGGGCCCTAAGACGGATCATGTGCAAATCTTCTAGCTCATCCATCATTAAGCCACTGTAATCTTTGGAGCTTAAATCTTTCTGTAAAACAACTCTCCTGGAATCTGATTGTATTTCCCAAGGTAGAACCGCATGGTGTCCATAAACCAATTCATAAGGAGATGTTTTTGTAGCTCCATGAGGGGCCATTCGGTAAGCCCATAGTGCTTCACTGAGTACCGAATGCCACCTCCTTGGCTTCTGGTCGATCTTCTTTTGTATCAGCTTGATCATAATCTTATTAGAAGCCTCTGCCTGACCATTAGCTTGGGCATAATAAGGAGAAGAATTAAACAATTTGATTCCCATGCTTTCGGCAAATTCTCTGAACTCCAAGGACACGAATTGGGCTCCTTGATCAGTTGTGATTGTCTGAGGGATTCCAAACCGATAGATGATGTGTGTTGACGCGAAAAGTGCACTCAACGCCAAACACACAACAAGCCGAACAAAGTCAAGCTTCACACGCGCGAGAGAGCGAAAGACGTGCCGATCAATTTTTCCCGAAAATTAACAAAAGACAAAGCGATTAAATACCAAAGCTTGGAACTTGCCGGGTGGTACCGACAGTTCCATATTTACGGCTAAGAAGCCAAATAAGATGACACATAGCTATAGAAAGCTATCCGCCAACGAACTACAACCATTCGGGAAACCGCAAAGGGAAAAAGCAACAACCGCCGAATGGATGACGTGAGTGTTGACGGTGAAAATCCGTCAACCTAGCCATGAGTTTACCTTCGGTGTTGGCATGAGTTTTATACCTTATCCATTGGTACTAACCCCCGTGGTATAACAAGTTCACGTGTGCATGTCGGTTTTGGAGTTTAATGTTTATGCGGGGTTTTAGTGTTGAATGCAAGACTTTCGGGATAAGTTCATCAAGCACCTCATGACAAGACCTTGAAGCCCCGTACAAGTCATGCAATGAAGCAAACTTAACTCCAAGAAGCCGGGGACTTGATCCGAGAAGACGACGAGACTCCGGGGACACGACCGGAAAAGTGCTCGAATCTTGCAAGACAAGGAGTTGAGTCCAATTCGGAGAGAAACCGACGACATGGACCTACATGCGAAGGGGGAAACATCGAAGAAGCAAGGGAACCGACGTGGGGCAAAGGAGCCCACGGGGCCGGGCCTAAATGGGCCCGAGCCGGCCGGCCCGGTCCGGTCGGCCCCGGGGCCCATTTTGGGCCCAAATCCGCTCTCCTTTGCCCTAGCCGCCAATCGGGCTATTTATAGTCCCCCGACCGAGAGCCACGCGAGAGAAGATTTCGTCTTCGGCCGCCGAGAAGCGAGAGAAGAGAGGGACACCATGTCGGAGAGGAGAGGGTCGAGCTAGTTGATTAGGGTTTCCCTAGCCGACGTGGGAACCTTGCATGGAAGACCACGTCGGAGTTCCGGAGCTAGAAGCAAGATCAAGGAAGGATCCCGGTGGTGATCTTGTGTATGTATCATTGTCATAGTTGAATTATCAAGTTGAATCTTTTCTTAGCGATCAAGTGTTTCCTCGAAGATTTCGTTTTTCGATCGGCTTTGCTTATTCCAATTCTATTCGCGCGATAGATTACATAGGGTGTTCTTGTAGCCGCGGTGGCTAGAGGTACACGCCGGATCTTCCGAAAGAATCTCGACTTGTCTTTTGACTCGCCCTAAGCTCCCCGCATGAATAGGGATACGTTGTGACAGAACGGGGGTCTCGAAAGGCGGATGTTTTCGGATTTGGACGGGAAACCACGATTTAAAGAGGCTTCTATTAAGATTCGATTTGCTACTTCTTCTCTTTCTTGGAACTTCAACAAAAGGCTTACCCCGATCCCTCTAGATCGGTTTATCTACCCAATCTTACTTTGTTTTCTCCGGTCTTTAGTAGATTAGATTTGTTTTGTGTTCTTATTTAGATGCATTAGGTCTTTTATCGAATATTGATGTTACTTGGCTTTACTAGATCAACTCTTGCGTCACACATTTGTTCCACGGATTCGATACCTTGGGTTCACCACTCGAGGGAAGAAGGGTCCCTTGACTACGACGGGAGACTTGTACGCTTGCGAGTCACAAACGAACTTTGATACAATTATTAACCGTCAACAAGCCCCTTTTTCTGGCGCCGTTGCCGGGGAGCAAGTGATCAAGATTTGATTTTTTTATTGCTTTTTTTGTAATTTTCAGTACTGATTTTGTTTTATTTTTGCATCTATTAAATTTTGATCATCCTCAAAATACATCTAATCTAGTTTGTCTAACTCTAGTCTTTATAGATTTGTTTTGTTTTCTAGTTTCTTTTGCATACTTTGCTTGTTGCTAACCCTAACCGGAGATGGTTGGCTACCTCTCCAAGAAACCCAAACCTTTTTGTGGATGATCCGGGGAAAACTTTACGGGCAAAGGTGACATGCAACACAAGCTAAAGGGGTGGAAACCCTAGATTCAAAAGTTGAAGTCGAAGGACCGTCGGAATCTCCAAGGGAATCACCACCTCCAAGTCCAAAGGAAGATCAACCTCAACCACCGGAGCGCTGCGCACCCGGACATCGTTGATCTACCTATCATAAACCTTCAAGACGCCGGGAGGCCGTTCAAGATCAAAGTCTCAACTATCCGCATGACGATTGCGAGAGCCGAATGCATACGAGTCGGATTCCTTGAGTGGCATATCGGTTTACTTAAGAGGAGGATGGAGAAGATGGAAATGGAGAAAGAAGCTCAACACCTAAAGGCCGCCGAAGCAAGATCCTCATGCAAGGAGTGTGTGGAGTACGACCATGTCCAAGGTAACCCCGAATTAATGCAAGTTCGTCGATTCAAGTTTTGGTTCCTCTTTGTGCACAATTCAAGGACTTGATGGACGAGCAAGCTAAGATCAACGAGGACGCCGTCACTAAGTTCGAGGCTATGGAGAAAGTGTTGAAGAATTTAGATGGCAAGGTGACGGAGGTCGGAAGCTCTATACGTGAAGTGTTCATCGTGATGAAGATGCTAGACGCAAGTGGGACAACTTGTCGGGCGCCCGATGGGTAACAAAGAAGAATATCCGAGACAACTCCAAGGTCCCAAGACGGCGAAGGCTACTCAAGCTCATTCGGGAGAGATGAAGGATCACATTAGAGACCATGAAGATCACGACCGAAGGACCGGAGTTCGAGATGCCGAGCCACAAGGAAGTTGTTGCATTCGTCAAGACCAAAGGACAAAGCCGACTGTGAAGACCAAAAAAATTGACTAAGCCAAAAGCGGGTACCCAAGATTGCAATGCCCACAAAGAGCGTTGATCCGAAGTAATCAAGTGAAGAAGTCTAGCCATGGACTATAAACGAAGCGCTAGGCGGGAGGCAACCCGTTTCGTCGAGTCAAGAATAAGCTACGGGAGGACAACCCGATTCCGGGTTTTTCGAGTCTTTTTAATAATTTAGTTTTTGAGTTTTATTACACAAAGACATTAGACTTAGAAGTGGTTGAACAATATTAGAGACATAATTCTTGATTGAATGTTTGCTTTATCATAAACCCTTTGCATGAACCCTCCTATGTGCTTGTTTGATTCTTTTCTTTTCGAGAAACCCTCAACCAAATAATTTCAGAACCTTAGCTCAACCTTTCACCCTCATTATGGTGCTGAGGTTGACTTATTTTTCATGCTAAAACCACACGAGTAGAGCCACGATTTATGTTTAAGTGTTAATAAAATTCAGCACGTGGTAGGACTCGCGTGAACCTAGAAATCAAAACTTTTGGTTGGTTTTAAAAATCTATATCCTTGGTTTCTCTAGGATTAGAATTTTTCTAAGCCTATTCTAATTTTGTTTTATTCAAAATCTTTCTTATTTAGCCAAAATTAGAACCTAAACCTATGCCCCCATGATCAAGCCGGGAAAATGTCTGCTCTCAACCAATGAAGGCAAACTATACCGGTGAGACCGAAATCGACGTAAAAAGAAAATATTTTCGACTTGCATTTGTTTTTAATGGTTTAAAAACTTCTCTAAAATTATGTTCGAGCTCTTGCATGGCTCTGAAAAATATTTTAAATTTCGAATTAGAGGAGTGCTTAACCTTAAACACACCTTAATGGAGGCAATCTAGTTTGAATGCATGCACCATTGGATTCCCTTTCATCAACTTTCACCAATTCCACATGCAAAGGACAAGCATGGTGGGCAGCAAGCACCAACTTTGTAGGAATTTCATGGTGGCATGTGAAGCAAGTGGAGCTAGGGAGTATAAACATAACCCAAAACATGAAGCATCAAGTGGAAGGACCAATAAAAGGAGTGGACGAGAGCGTTTGGGCGGTGCAACTCGTGGAGCACGCGGGCGGGGAAAGTTGCGAGAGGTGAAATGATCGCTGTGGAAGAAAGACGAGGCGGGGAAGAGCACCGAGGCCGGCCTCACCTACATAAGGAGCCCCCCGGCCCCCGTTTTCCGCGAGGGCAAGCTTCCCTCTCCTTCCTTTGTTTGTGTGTTTGTCGGTGTTTTGGACCGGCAACCTACTACGGGGAGTACCCGAAGTAGATGAATGTGACTCGCCGAGATCGGTAACTCGAAGGAAGAGGCACGTGGCACACAATTTAGACGAGGTTCGGGCCGCGAGGTGCGTAATACCCTACGTCCCGTATCTTTGCGTAGCTACGGATTGATAGGGCACGATTACGGGGTGGTGCAATAGTGCGCCGTGAGTTGAGATTGGATGAGATGATCCCGAGATCGGTCCCTGCCTCGCTTTATATAGTCCGGGAGGCGGGGTTACAAGTCGGAGTAGGGAAGGAGTACTAGTCGAGTACGTCTAGGAGACCTCTACACGATGCGGAACATGTACGAGTCCTAACCGAGTACTACTCTGTCTTTGTCCTTGTGCTCCACGCCTTCGGGTGCCGTGTAGCGCAAGTCGGGTAGTCCCAGGGGCCCACCGAGTAGTCGGTCCTGGTACCCACCGAGGTAGTGGGCCCAGGGAGGTCCATACGACAAGCCCCCGAGTACTTTGTAGTCGAGAAGGATAGCTTCAAGTAGTCTTGAAGGCCTTAACAAGTAGTCCTCAAGCGTCCCTGAGTACTACAAGTCAAAAGTCCTCAAGAGTAGTCGAAGCATCCCGAGGCTGGAATGTACTCCAGCTGATGTTTGAGCAATCTTGAAGTCTTCTCGAGTAGTCCCAAGCGTCCTTGAAATCTCCCTTCGAAGGTCTTCAAAAATGCCTGCCTTGTCTTGAAGCCGGAGCCGTCAAGAAGATGCGATTTGCAGAACCGCAATCCACGTAGGGTAGCCCCCGAGCCTCGAGCCGCGGGCTCTGGCTGAGGATCTATCCGAAGTCTTGGCGAGAAAATCCCGAAAAATCCGGAGAGAAAAAACCGAAGGACACGTGGCACGGAGCCCCCGAGCCTTGAGTCGAGTACTTCCTCTCGAATTGAAGGGTCTTCTTGGAGAATGTGTCCTGAGATGCTCTTGAGACTAGCCGCGTCCCAGGTAGTCGAGTAGAAGTAGCCGAGCCCCCGAGGTGAGGGCGCGTCGACTAGTAGAATACGAAGAGTCACGCGCGCCCGCCGAGTCGGCCCACGCGCGGACTTATCCGGCCGCCCGTTACGGAGGCGATTTGGCTTATAAATTCAAGCCGAAACCCTTAGGGTTTTTCACCCAAGTGAGCCGCAGCCATTCGCCACTTGAATCTTGAAGTAGATCCACTCCGGCGAGCGCCGCCACCGTAGTAGATCCGGACGCATCACCACCCGAAAGCCGTAGGGTAGCCCCCGAGCGGATGCGAGTGAAGACTCCCCTGTTCTTGGAGGATGAAGCCGTCCCCGTCGAAGACGTCGAAGGCCGGCGGAAAGAAGAGGAGCCATGCAGAGGCCGCCGCGGCCGGCACCGAGAGAGGCGCCGCCCACATCTCCACCGCGCGCTGATCCAAGCCGCGAGTGGAAAAGGTCGAAGGTGAAGACCGAAGACTTGCTGACCCTGTTGAACTCCGGGTTCATCAGGGAGAAGGAGATCGATATGTGGAGATCCGCCGCGGGAGATCCCTATCCGATGGAGAAGGCACAAGACGAGATCCCGATGTTCTCGCGCTTCGTGGAGCGCGGGCTTGCGCTCCCAGCGAGCGATTTCTTCAAAGGGCTTCTCAGGTACTATGGCATCGAGTACCTCAACTTGAACCCCAACGGAATCTTCCACACTTCTGTCTTCGTCCATTTCTGCGAAGCATTTTTGGGAATCAAGCCGCATTGGATTCTCTTCCGGAAATTCTTCCGCGTGAAGCCGCAGCCCAGCGCCTCCAACCCCAGAGTAGTCGGGGGGGCCGGGATCCAGTTGAGGGAAGATGCCGCCGAGCGTGCACTCGGCGTACAAGCTCGTGGACTCCAACACGGATTGGAAGACGAGGTGGTTCTATACCACGAACCACCATCCCGAGGCTGCCGAAGCCGAGCGGACGGCAGCCCAAGCATCAAGAGTGGTGGAACACGGAACCCACCATGCAAGAGGGGATCCAGCTCCCGGAGTTGCTGGCACGGATCAAGACCCTGCGGGATGCAGGACTGAGGGCCGAACATGTGGCCTTCAGTTTCATGAAGCGCCGGATCCAGCCGCTGTCAGCGCGGGATACGATGGGCTTCGAGTACACCGGCGACGACGACACGTCGCGGATGCCGGGGGGCGAAATTGAAGACAACGACATCGTCGAGAGGTTGTCGAGGATCTTCAAGGACATGCGGAGTACACGGCGTGCCTGTCGAGGAGTTCTCCGCCGCGCGCCCGCCCAACGAGGTAAGTAGCCGTACCCCCCTCGTCGAGTAGTAGACGCTTGTAGCGAGTTGCGACGCTTTTGTGTCCGTTGCGCGAGGATGATGTGAAGCGGTTTGTCTGCGAGCCACGGCCACCGCCGAGCGGAATTGAAATCCCCAACGGTGGATAAGGTGAAGGAGCGCCGAGTAGTCGGAGACGACGACGATCCCGTTATCGTGGAGGATACCTCCGATGACGAAGAAGACGAGGAGACGGCTGCGGGGACCGCTTCCGGTACTGCGGTCGAGGTTTAGCCGTCCGGGCTTGCCTCATGTGCCTCTCATCCAAGACCCTCCGGCTAGCCTGGAGGCTAGCCTTGCTGCGCCGCCGAGGAAGCCGCGCAACCCCGCCAAGAAGCGGGTAGCCAAGAAGATGAAGGTCTCAGAGACCACGCCTCCAGAGGTAAGTCGTCTTGAGCAGAGTAGTCGGGTACCCAGTGATCGAGTACGGTGCTGACGAGTAGTTATCCCTGTGTGCAGGAGAGGCCGCCCGGCGGGCCCGTGGAGGAGGGCGATGAGGGCGTGTGGCCCACGGTGGGGGGAACCGGCCGGAAGCCGAAGTCCGGCTCCCCTCGTCGAAGAACTCGGCGCGGTGGAGCGCCGGCCCCCGCCCCCGAGAAGGGGAGCGAGTACCCGCGACCGCCGCCGCCGGAGGGGGGGTGGAAGCCGCGGGGGCGCGAGAAAACCTCTCGCGCCGGCCGCCGCCACCGTAGAGGAGGCGGTAGTCGAGGAGGCGCAAGAAGAAACGCCCGCCGAGAGTGGACCGGTTGACATTGCCGGCATCCTCGGTGCGCGGCCGTGACTATCGTCCGGTCGAACTTGTAAGTACCACAACATCATGAGTAGTACTCATTGTAGTAGTCGATCTTGTGCGACGATCCTCTCGTGGATACTTGTGCGAGAAAATCCACGGACTTGAGGCCGGGACGGAGAGGAGCCCACGGTGACGAGGCGAGAAAAAGCCGCGCCGCCGCGTCGAGGAGCCCACTCCGGAGGCCCGAGGCCACGACCGAGCCCCCGCAACCGAAGCGGCGGCGCGCAGCAGGCGGTCATAGTCGAAGGTGAGTACTCTTCCCGAAGCCGTAGAGCCCAAAAGGAGTAGTCGAGAATGCGATGCGCGTGTTCCTTGGTGACGGGGCGGCCGAAGGGGGGTGACCTCCCTGCGGGGGTGCCCGTGCAAGAGTTGACACCGAGAGGCCCGGAGGCCGCGGCGGGAGCCCCCGAGCCCGTGGGAGAAACCGTCGAGAAGTCCGCCGAGGAGGAGGCGGCTGCGCCACGTCGCCGGGGGTTGCCCCGGGAGGTGGCGATCCGGTCTCCCGAGATCCAAGACGCGGAGCCTATCCGCTCGGCGCCAATGACGGAGGCCACGCCGGGTAGCCGTGGCGGGATTGAGCTGCTTGCCGACGACCTCGTCGAGCCGGCGGTGTTGGCGCAGCATCTGGAGGCGATGCGACGAGCCGAACAGTGGATGAAGGTACGTAGCCGTTGCCTCCCGAGTAGTCAATCCTTTCGTTGAGTACTCTGCTTGACTTGAACTTGTCTTCTGCAGGACGTCGCGGAGCGATCCCGCGAGAAGTCCAATCTGCTGCAAGGCTATGGCGACACGGTGCTGCGAGCTGAAGCCTTGGAGGAGCAGCTCATGAAGTCGAGGAAACACGCGGCCGCCATGCAGTCGAAGCTTGACGCCGCCTTCGCCAAGTATCACAACGATGTGATGGACTTGCAGGCGAAGAGCGACGAGCTGGTGCGGAAGAACAAAGGCCTCCGCAACAAGAATAAAGGTATGTCTCTTGACTTGTCGGGTACTTGTTGGGAGTCATCAAGCTCTGACCCGTTGTTGTGTTCGGTGTTGCGAACTCGAAGGCCAAGTGGAGCGACCGAAGGGCTCGGAGATCAAGCATGAAGAATCTCTTCTACCGGGAGCAAGAAGCCCGCCGGTACTTGAACTCGACTACAAGGAGTCGGCCTTCGAGTGCGAGAAGCACATGTAGTTGAGAATTGCATCTCGACGGGATCTCGTCAACTGCTACAAATCTTTGCGAAGTTGAACGAAGACCGCGAGGCGCTCCGGCCCGAGGCCCGAAGGACCCGGAAGAGGCCGCCCTCCCGATCGCGAGGCTCCCGGTGCCGCACCCGGCGGCCCCAAGATCGCTCCGTTGACGGATCGACTTCGTGAGGCGCCAAGCCGGGGCGGCCGCCTACGTGAAGCACATGGCCGGGTCGATCCCGAAGCAGGTGCGGCCTTCATGAAGTCGTACTTCCCGAAGGCCCGGTGGAGGTAGTCGCCGGCGGAGTAGCCGCCAAGCGCTCGGACGAGCGAAGACGCGAGTTCTTTGGAGCGAGATGGCTCCCATCGCGGAGCGAGTAGCCGATAAGTTGAATCTCCGGTAGCCCCGCATAGATAGCTAGTAGCAATGGTTGTATAGGAAACAATTTGTAATGAACTATCTCATATATCAATGAAATGTGAAGTTCCATCAATGAGTACTCGTAACCGCGATCTCAGAGTGCGGAGCGCCCATCGTGGAGTAGGTGCGAGTAGTAGTACTCGGCTTAGTAGTCCCGTCACAGGGAGTAGACAGTAAAGAAGTTGATGAACAATCAAACTTTATTACTGAAGAAGTACACCTGGGTGGCCAGGGCCGTAGTTACAAGTAGTCGCTCGGACCGGAGGCCGCTTACGGTACCGAGTAGTACCGGAGCGGGTAGCCGCTTACGGTGGGTGATCCGTAGGTAGCCGTGCGGCCGGATCGCGGATCCGTAAGTAGCCGCGCGGCCGGATCTTGGAGTGTGGTCCGCTTGGTAGACCGTTGCTAGAGTCCTTGACGCTCGTTGCAGCCCAGGGTCCGTAGGTAGCCGCACGGGCTGGACCTGGAGGAGAGTAGTCCGGAGACTTGAAGCCAGGACCCGGAGGGTCGCTTGCGGCAAGGGGGTGTTGATGCAGTCGTGTGGACTTGAACCCCGGAGTAGTCGAGTAGACTAGGCGTAGAATCGACAGAGCTGGTCGACGTTCCACGAGTTGTTGACTTCTTCGCCTTCAAGTGTTTGGAGGCGGTAGGAGCCTGGCCGGTCACCTTAGCCACGGTGAAGGGGCCTTCCCGGGGGGAGCTAAGCTTATGAAGTCCTTCCGTGTTCTGGATACGGCGGAGGACAAGATCTCCAACGTTGAAGGAGCGTTCCTTGACGTTGCGATCGTGGTAGCGCGGATACCCTCCGGTACCTTGCCGATTGGACTAGGGCGGCACGGCGAGCTTCTTCGAGGTCGTCGATATCGACTCGTCGTTCGTCTTCCGAGACGCCTTCGTCGTAGTGCTCCACCGCCGGCGAGTTCCATATGACATCGGCGGGGAGGATGGCTTCGAGCCGTAGACCGAGAAGTAGGGGGATTGCCCCGTTGGCTTGGATGGTTGAGTCCGCGGCCCCCGCAGTGCGTTGGGTAGTTCCTTGATCCACTTGCCCCCTTTTGAGTTAGCGCCGTCGTGTAGCCGCTTCTTGAGGGCGTCGAGCACCATCCCGTTGGCGCGCTCGACTTGTCCGTTGGCCCGTGGATGGGCGACGGAGACGTATCTAACGTCGATTCCGCCGTTCTCGCGGTACTCCCGGAGCTCGGTGGTTGTTGAAGTTGGACCCCGGTGTCCGTGATGATGCGGTGGGGTAGCCGTAGCGGTGCACGAGTTCATCCAGGAAGTCGAGTACTCGTCGGCCTTGGGGCATGTGACCGGCTTGACCTCGATCCACTTGGTGAACTTGTCGATAGCCACCGATGCCGGTTGAATCCTCCCGGCGCGGTTGGGAGTGGCCCAATCATGTCGAGCCCCCGGCAGGCAAAGGGCCGGGTTGGTGGTATGGTGACCGGCTTGTAGGCGGGGACGTGTTGCTACTTGGCGAAGAACCGACATCCTTGGCACCTTCGACGAGTTCTTCGAAGCACCGCCCGGGCCGTGGGCCGGTAGAAGGCTCGCCGGAAGGCCTTGCCGACCGGCGTGCGGGAAGACGCGTGGTTGCCGCAGACACCCTTGTGGATCTCCTCCAAGATGTCCTTGCCTTCTTCGCGAGGGACGCATTTCATGAGTACTCGGAAGATGCGCCTCGCTTGTAAAGCTTGTTGCCGACGAGGACGTAAGACTTGGCGCGGCGGACGAGTTGTTCGGCTGCGTTCTTGTCGGAGGGGACCTTTCGTTCGCCGAGGTAGTCGATGAAGGGTTGCCTCCGATCCACGTCGATCATCATGACCTCCTGCCCACCGGTTGGTTTAGCCGGGACGGTGGTCGGTGGCGCCGGCTCCGGATGGATGGCGCGTGAAGCTCATGGACGAAGACGCCCGCGGGTACTTGGGCGCGGGTGGATCCGAGCTTCGAAAGGACGTCCGCCGCAACGTTGTTGTCGCGAACGATGTGGTGGAACTCGAGACCATAGAATTTGTTCTCGAGCTTGCGGACTTCTAGGCGATAGGCGTCCATGTTCTCCTTGTTGCGGTCCCGGGACTTGTTGACTTGGTTGATGACCATCGCGGAGTCGCCGTAGACTAGTAGCCGCTTGATGCCAAGTGAAGCCGCGAGGCGGAGCCCGTGTAGGAGAGCTTCGTACTCGGCTTCATTGTTTGAGACCTTCCGGAAGATCGCGGGACGTACTTGAGTTGTTCGCCCGTTGGAGAGATCGGGAGTACCCCGCGCCCGCGCCCTCGAGGTTGAGTGAGCCGTCGAAGTACATCACCCAATGCTCGGTCGCATGGTGGGAGTAGGTAGTCGGTTCTCCCGCCATTCGCCATGGAAGTCGACCGGTGCTCGCGACTTGATGGCCGTGCGTGGCTTGAAGTCGATGGTGAGGGCGCCGAGCTCGGCCGCCCCATTTGGAGATCCTTCCGGTGGCGTGCGGGTTCCTCGGGATGTCGCCGAGCGGGTAGTCGGTGACGACGGAGACCGAGTACTCCCGGAAGTAGTGTCGTAGCTTCCGCGAGGTGATGAGTAGAGCGTACGAAGCTTCGCACGGCCGGTAGCGAGCCTTGGACTGCGATAGAACCTCCCCGACGAAGTAGACCGGGCGCCGGACCGGGTAGGCGTGGCCGTCTTCCCCGCCGCTCGACAACGATGGCGATGACCGACCACGTGAGTAGTCGCGGCGAGGTAGAGCAAGAGCGCTCGCCCTTGTAGGGAGCCGTGAGGACCGGCGGCTTCGACGGGGAAGTCCTTGAGCCGGGCAAGGGCTTGGTCCGCCTCTGCCGGTCCACACGAACTTCTCGTGGTGCTTGAGTAGTTTGAAGAAGGGGAGACCCCGTTCTCCTAGCTTCGAGATGAATCTCGTTCAATGCCGCCATGCACCCCGTCGGCTTCCGGACGTCCTTGATGCTCGTGGGAGCTTTCATGCCGGTGATGGCGGAGATCTTCTCGGGGTTGGCTTCGATGCCACGTTGGGCGATGATGAAGCCAAGTAGTTTGCCCGAAGGTACGCCGAAGACGCACTTGTTCGGGTTGAGCTTCCGGCGGTACTCGCGTAGTGATGCGAAGGTCTCTTCAAGGTCGTCGATGAGGGTGCGGAGTCCCTGGTTTTGACAACCACGTCATCCACGTAGGCCTCGACGTTCTTGTTGAGTTGCCGCTTGAAGCGGTGCTCGGATGGCCCGTTGGTAGGTAGCGCCGGCGTTCTTCAACCCGAAAGACATGGTCGTGTAGCAAGACGCGCCAAACGGGGTGATGAACGCGGTCTTCTCCCTGGTCTTCCTCCTTGATTGCGATCCGGTGGTACCGGAGTAGCGATCGAGGAAGCAGAGCGAGTCGCGGCCCGCCGTGGAGTCGATGACTTGATCAATCCGCGGCAACCCGAAGGGGTCCTTGGGGCGTGCTTGTTGAGGTCGGTGTAGTCGACGCACATCCTCCACTCGTTCGAGTTCTTCTTGCGGACGAGGACGGGGTTGGCGAGCCACTCGGGATGGAAGACTTCTCCGATGAAGCCGGCGGCGAGTAGCTTGGCGAGTTCCTTCTTGATGGCGTCCCGTCCGTCGTCGGCGAAGCGTCGGAGGTGTTGTCGCTTGGGGGGTGGCCTTTGGGTCGACGTTGAGGCGGTGCTCGATCGGCTCCCCGGGCACTCCGGCATGTCCGTCGGCTTCCACGCGAAGATGTCGCGGTTAGCCCGAAGGAAGCCGATGAGCGCGTCTTCCTATTTGGGGTCGAGGCCGGCCCCGATGGTGGTAGTCTTGGTGGGGTCACCCTGTTCCGAGGTCGACCGACTTGGTGAGTACCTCCTCGGGTGGCCGAGGCTTGTTGGCGGCCGTCGGACTTCTCCGGAATGTCGAGTTCGCTTGTGGCAAGCTTCTTCGACACGGCGTAGACCTCCATCATTGGGGTGGGTACTTGGTTTGTCGAAGCGATCACCACGGCCTCCGTATCGCGGTCGTGGGAGATCTTTAAGTCCCCTTGGAGGGAGAGTACGCCGGCTGGACTTGGCATTTTGAGTACCAAGTACGTGTAGTGGGGCACCGCCATGAACTTGGCGATGGCCGGTCCGCCGAGGATGGCATGGTAGGAAGTCTCGATATCCGCGACCTCGAACTTGATGTACTCGGTGCGGTAGTTGTCGCGAGACGCCCCGAAGGTAAGCGGCGTACCACCGAGCCTAGTGGGATAGCCGCGTTGCCACGGGACGATGCCGTAGAAGGGCATCTTGCTCTTGTCGAGCATGGGGGTGACGTCAAGGTTCATCTTCTTCGAGTCTTGGTGAAGAGGACATTGAGCCCGCTTCCGCCGTCGATGAGCACCTTGTTGAGCTTAGAGCCCGCCACTGTTGGTTTCAGGACGAGAGGGAAGCGCCCTGGTTCGGAGAAGCTGGTCCATTGGTCCGCGCGGGAGAAGGTGATGGGTGTCTCTGACCACCTGAGAGGGGTCATAACCGCTGGCTCGATGGACATCACTTCGCGGCGAGTAGCCTTCTGCTCCCGCCTGCAGGGTAGTCCGCCGAAGAGGATGTTGACGGTCTTCTCGGGTTCTTGGAAGTCGTCGCCGTCCTTCTTCTTGTTCTTCTGATCGTGAGGGTGCGGTGGCTCCGGCGTGTCCTTGATTGCATGCCCGAGCCGGTAGCACCGCTGCTCGGTAGTGTGGTTGCCGTTTGGATGCCACGGGCACTTCTCCTTCGGCGGGTCTTTGAACCCGCCGGAGTTCTTCTTCGAGTTCCCTTTCGGAGGGCGCCGGATAGCCGCGACGGTGTTGTACGGCTTGCGCTTGCGGTTGGGACCCGAGAAGTTGTTGTTGTTGTTGTTGTTGCGGCCGCCTTGGTTTGGATTGCTGCTTGCCGCCGCCACCTTGGTTCCGCTTGGACTTGCCGCGGATGGCGTCGTACTTGGCGTTGGCCTTGTCCTCTTCGTCCGCCCGGGACGTGATCATGTCCTTGAGGTGGGGAATGGACTTGGGGCGGCGTCGGGCGAAGTCCTCGAAGGTGCGGCGATGGTAGAGTCCGTCCCGGAAGAGGTCGATGACCTCCTTGTCGGTGACGTCCACGACGGTAGCGCGCTTGTCGAAGAAGCGGCGCATGTACTTGCGGAGGGTCTCGCCTTGTTCCGCTTGATCATGGCAAGGTCCATGCGAGTACCCGAACGGCCCATGGCGCCCGCGAAGTTGCTTGTGAATTGCTCCTTCGGTGGTCCCACCCGTCGATTGAGTGCTTGTCCGGGGCCGACTCGAGCCACGTGAGAGTGGGGCTTGGTCCGAGCGGAAGGGGAAGTAGAGGCACTTGGTGTCGCCGTTGCCACCGGCGTTCTCGATGGAGAGAGCGTAGCATCGGAGCCACTGGATGGGATCTCGCTTCGCGTCGTATTTGGTGATCCCCAAAGGTTTGAACTTGTCGGGGAGGAGCAAGGTTGCGAAGCCGAGGTGAGAAGGCGGGGAAGCCGTCGCCTTCGGCGGCGGTCGTCGACTTCTTCTGTCGCAACTCGTCGATTCTGCGGCGAGCGTCGTACCCGCCGTGAGAGGCGCCGGAGGCGTGGGCGTGCGCTTGGCCGCGGCCGCCGCGACCGCCGCCGCCTCCGGCTTTCTTGTTGGCCCCGTGGTTGGGGCCGCCGCCGTCACCGCCGCCGCCGTCGGGGTCGTTGCCGCCACCACCGGCCGGAGCACGGTGGGGGACGACTTCTCGGTTGACGTTGTCTTGTCGTGAAGGTCCGCCGGCGGTGGAGCGTCGACGGTTTGGTTCGAGGCGGGATGTCGCCCCGAGTACGGTTGGGGACCGGGGTCAACGCCGCGACTAGTAGCCTCGTTGTCGCGAGGCTTGGCCGGGGAGAGGTTGGGCGACTCTTTTGTCGACCCGCATGAAGTAGGCCTCTTCGGCGAGCTTGGCGATGACTTCTCCGGCCCGTATGCCCCGAGCACGACGTGCGATCGTTGTGATCGACATGAGGCATTGCTCGGGAGTGGTGTGAACTCTGCTCTCGAGCGCCGAGAGCTTCCGCAAGGTTGCGGATGGGGAGGTTGTCTGCGAGCCGCCGGCGTCGTTCGTTGCGCTTCTGTTACGTTCGCGCCGGGGGCGTCCCCGTTGGCGTCGGTCTCGTCGCGGGGGCATCGACGGACGCCTCGTTCGCGGAGATGTCCTCCAAGTATTTGTCCGCGGCCGTGCCGGAGGTTCCGGGGTGTCGCCGGCAGCCATGAAGACTTGACGATCGGGGGTACCCAAGCTTGGCTCGGGAAGGCGCCACCTCGGTTGGTGTGCTTGAGTCGGCTTGGGCTAGCGGTGTTCCCTCCGGAACGGTAGCGAGTCGATGTAGGCGACGTAGCGCGAGTCCTCCTTTGTCAGCTCAGCGGGCTTGAGGTCCGGCCGCAGACGTATCTTCCGGCCGGCGTCGATCTTATAACCGGCCCCGAGGGCGGCCCCGACAAGGGAAGCTCGGAGGAGTCGTCTTCGGACTCGGGCTCCTCAGGGTCCGACCCGAAGTCGAACTCGTAGTCCGGGTTCGAGTAGAACTCGGAGAGAGGGTCGGAGTCCGAGACGCGGCCGGGGGGACGGCGTCGGAGTCCGAGTTGTACTCGGTTACGGGCTCCTTGCCGGCCGGCGTGGTGTAGAAGCCTCCGTGCGGGCCCGGCTGGGAACGCGGGAGCCACGCGCGGAGCGCCGGCGTGGAGAGGGGGCCACTGCGATGGGCGAGGAGCCGGCTCGCATGCGATGGCCCATGGCGACGTCGGGTTCGAGTTGGAGACGGACTCGAGCTCGAAGTCGGCGTGGAGATTGGAGAGCGAAATTTCGCCGAACTTGCGGCGAGCTTGCCCGTGACAACTTCGGGGAAGCGTCACGAGGCACGTCCTCGAGTCGGGTTGCATGATCGGCGGCGGCGGAAGGAACCCGCGCCATCGGTGCGGACCCGGTGCGCCGAAGACGAAAGTGTCGCCGCGGTTGAAGGCGACGGTTGGCTTGATGTGAACGGAAGCCGTCGAGTTCACCATGTGATCTCGAGCGAGAGCCCCTACCGGCGCGCCGGTTGTCGGTGTTTTGGACCGGCAACCTACTACGGGAGTACCCGAAGTAGATGAATGTGACTCGCCGAGATCGGTAACTCGAAGGAAGAGGCACGTGGCACACAATTTAGACAGGTTCGGGCCGCGAGGTGCGTAATACCCTACGTCTGTATGTTGCGTAGCTACGGATTGATAGGGCACGATTACGGGGGTGGTGCAATAGTGCGCCGTGAGTTGAGATTGGATGAGATGATCCCGAGATCGGTCCCCGCCTCGCTTTATATAGTCCCGGGAGGCGGGGTTACAAGTCGGAGTAGGGAAGGAGTACTAGTCGAGTACGTCTAGGAGACCTCTACACGGTGCGGAACATGTACAGAGTCCTAACCGAGTACTACTCCGTCGTCGTCCTTGTGCTCCACGCCTTCGGGTGCCGTGTAGCGCAAGTCGGGTAGTCCCGGGGGCCCACCGAGTAGTCGGTCCCGGTACCCACCGAGGTAGTGGGCCCGGGGAGGTCCATACGACGGTGTTCAAGTTTGTGTGCTCAAAACCTCCGTAGACATAGCCAACCTTCCCAAGCTTGATGACTCAAGAAAAAAAAATCCACATCCTTAATCCACTCAAAGTCCACATCCGAATCAAAGAGTTTAAGTGCCTAGTTACCGGTTGCAACCCGGAGTTTTAGTTGAAGAAAAGAGTGCGGCATGGAAGAAAACCACAAGTCTCTTCTCCAAGAAGAAGAGTTCGTCGTCATCCAAGCCGTCATCAACCACGTCTTCGAGAAGGCACTCGGTTTCCGAGTCTCCCGGAGCATGGAGACGGATACGGCACCACCGAGAAGGAACGATGCTCTCCTCCTTGGTGGTATGAGGGCTGCAAGAAGCACTTCCATGAGGTTTTACCGAACCTCGTGGGCACACGGAGGAGCAGCCCGCGCCACCACGACGATCGACTCGCTCAACCGCACCACCTCCTTACACCCCGACACACTCTTCGTACGGCTTCATCATCTTGTCGGCGGAGGAGGAGGAGAGGCTCGCTAATCTTGAGAAGAGGCTTGTGCCCAACGTCGAGTTCGACGACCAAGCACTCTACACCTTGGGTTTTGGCACTAACATATACTATATGTTGGGGCACCTTGGATGGGTGCAGTTCTCCAACGGAGTATCGGTGGACACCCACTTGGGGTTCGCCTTGGAAATCTTGATGACTATTGCACCCATCGTTGATGATGATGGGGTGCAAAGCTTGTCATTCCGTTTGGAGGGAGTCCAACAAGTGGTTCCCTACGAGCACGTTAGGGAGCTACTTGGATTCCACAAGGGAGCTCGGAGAAAGTTGACGTGCCACCGGCATGTTAGCGGGATTTTGGAACATGATCTCCGGAGAAGCCCATCAACAACGCAATTGCATCCGCAACCCCATTATCCGGATATTTCACTCTTGGATGTGCAAGAGGGTATTGGGGAGGATGAAGGAAACAAAGGTGACTGACACGGAGTTGAATTGGCTATACTCGGCTTTAATTGCCAGGCAGCCAATAGACCCCTCTTACCTCATGTAATATTGGTTCGGGGTGTTACCTCTCCATGTTGGCCTTTTCCTTGCGGCCGGGGATCGCAAGAAACCCCGACCACCTTTTGCGTGGTACCTCTCTCGGTTTTGAGTATTTGCGGCAAGGCAAATACATTAGTGGAGATGAGAGAGGAGGTTATCGGTTGGCCATAGTGAACCTACCCCTTCCGAATGAGAGGCTTAGGCTTTTCACCGAAGGAAGAGAACATTGGTTGGACGAGGGACTACTTGTCCCTGCAAGGAAGAACAAGAGAGGAAGAATCGTAGAGGAGGGAACATCCTCCGCACAGGCGAGTGGAGCACAACCCAATGTGCAACCATTCGGTGGAGTTCCTCCTCCGCCAAGTTATTACGGAGGGCCACAAGAGCAAGCATGGGGGGGTGGTGCACCGGTACCCCCAAAAAATTATGTTGTGCCCAACGCTAACTTCGCGGAGTCCTACGCTCATCATCCCCAACCACAACAAAGCATGGCCATTATTGGAGGGTTTGCTGCAAGTAACGCTCAAAACATCGCAGCCATCCAAGCTAACGCAACTCAACTTGGTGAAGGCAACGCAAATATTGCCTTTGAACTTGGACGCCTTCACCTTGTGGAGCCAAATCAATTCGTCGGAGGAAGTGTCCAACCATATTATGAGCAAGGGTATTATTATCAAGACTATCAACATCAACCACCGGCGGAGGACTAGAAGATTTAGGAACTTTAGTTTTCTTTTCTTTTCTTTTTCTCTCGTAATTTTCAGCTTTTGCTTATGTGTGTTTGCGTAGTATTTTCTGTTTTTATTTAAATTTCAGCAAGCATGTTAGTTTATTTTCAGTTTGTATTTCAACTTGATGTCATCATTAATAAAGACACCACCTTGATTATATCCGTGGAAAAGCTACAAAATTTGTGCCATGATGATATATGATTATAATTGCAGCTTTGTTCATCTTTGTAATTGATTTATGCATGTTTAAGCTAGTGCTCTCTTAAAAATACAGATCTGAATTTATTTAAATACTAGCTTAATTTTCAGCGGAGGTTATGATTAAAATAAAGACCCATAGTGTTTTATGTGCTCTCAAGTTATGAATAGATTAAAGATGTCTTTTATGCTCAAAAATATTGTTAACCTTGTCACAAATATCACTTGTGTGTTGCTCAACCTATCCAAAGCCTAATATATATTTGAGTGCATAAACCTTAGTGTACAAGATTTATTTTTGAGTGAGTTATTGCAGGCCATGATTTCTCCGGCCCGAGACTAAGAAGTTGGTCATTCCGTTTTTGCGTATCTATCTTTTTGCTAGCCTCTTATCCGTGCATTGTGTATCCCCGCATCGGTGATCTCACAAACTTCGCCGGATATCCACCCTTAAACCAAATATCATCTTTTTGTGATTACCTCCTTGACCACAACCTATCGTTGAGAATGGATCATCAATTCAAGGAAGATCGCAAGACGGTGCCAACGTTGAAGATTTCAAGTATCTCTCCAAGGAAAAATATCTCCGGTACCTACCTTATTTTTCGCCTCTTTGCTCGAGGACGAGCAACGTCTAAGCATGGGGGAGGAGGTAGGTACGGTGCAGTTTTAGAGTTCAAAGGGGAATATTTTAAAAAAAATGATGAAAGAGATGTATAGGGTTGGGTAAAAAAAATCCAGTGATACTCATGACTTTCAAGGTATAAAAAAATCAAAACTTCGTTGTGGAAGTCATGGGCTGAATATATGACGAGGAAAAAAAATGAATGAATGAAAGAAAGAAATATAAGAAAGAAAAAAAAATATATTTGTGCGTAAAGTGAACTCCCCGGTTCTCTAAGAGTGCATTCAAGGCTTCAAGATAAAAAGATCCATTCTCATTTTCCAACCATGTGCAATCCGATAACGAGGACTTCCTTTGTGCCTCGGGATCACTCTTTGCCATTTGCACATGTCCACTCATCTAAAGTGTGTGTATTTTTCTCTTTCCCCTCCTTGATTTAACATTATTTTCCAATGACCTTTTTGACGAGTCTCGGTAAGACCATGAGAAGCTTGTCTTGTTTTGACAACACCTCATTTATAAAATCTTGTTAGGACTAAACTTTCCCAAAGCTCCATATAAAAGCCTACCACATATATATGAGAGGGAAAGGAGTAGAACATATAGGCTTGAGAGACAAGTGAGATGAGAGTTTATGAGCAATACACGAGATGATTTAAATTTGTGAATTTGGTTTAGTTTTTCTTTATCTCGATCTTCATTTCAAAAAATTCGAGATCTATTTAAAACTTTGTGAGCATGTTAATACTTGTGGGATAAGCTTAAAAAGAATCTACCCTCCGTAGAAATGAAGGCTAGTACTTTATGGAACTTTAATGAATTAAAATTTTGAGAGCATTATGTTTTCTCGTGTGTAATCGAGTGCGAGTTTAAACATTGTTTAGCAATGATGATATCCATCGAAGGCTTACTCGAGGACGAGCAAGGTTTAAGCATGGGGGAGATGTTGACGGTGAAAATCCGTCAACCTAGCCATGAGTTTACCTTCGGTGTTGGCATGAGTTTTATACCTTATCCATTGGTACTAACCCCCGTGGTATAACAAGTTCACGTGTGCATGTCGGTTTTGGAGTTTAATGTTTATGCGGTGGTTTTAGTGCTGAATGCAAGACTTTCGGGATAAGTTCATCAAGCACCTCATGACCAGACCTTGAAGCCCCGTACAAGTCATGCAATGAAGCAAACTTAACTCAAAGAAGACGGGGACTTGATCCGAGAAGACGACAGACTCCAGGGACCTGACCAGAAAAGTGCTGAATCTTGCAAGACAAGGAGTTGAGTCCAATTCGGAGAGAAACCGACGACATGGACCTACATGCAGAAGGGGGAAACATCCAAGAAGCAAGGGAACCGACGTGGGGCAAAGGAGCCCACGGGGCCGGGCCTAAATGGGCCCGGGCCGGCCGGCCCGGTCCGGTCGGCCCGGTGCCCATTTTGGGCCCAAATCCGCTCTCCTTTGCCCTAGCCGCCAATCGGGCTATTTATAGTCCCCCGACCGAGAGCCACGCGAGAGAAGATTTCGTCTTCGGCCGCCGAGAAGCGAGAGAAGAGAGGGACACCATGTCGGAGAGGAGAGGGTCGAGCTAGTTGACTAGGGTTTCCCTAGCCGACGTGGGAACCTTGCATGGAAGACCACGTCGGAGTTCCCGAGCTAGAAGCAAGATCAAGGAAGGATCCCGGTGGTGATCTTGTGTATGTATCATTGTCATAGTTGAATTATCAAGTTGAATCTTTTCTTAGCGATCAAGTATTTCCTCGAAGATTTCGTTTTTCGATCGGCTTTGCTTATTCCAATTCTATTCGCGCGATAGATTACATAGGGTGTTCTTGTAGCCGCGGTGGCTAGAGGTACACGCCGGATCTTCCGAAAGAATCTCGACTTGTCTTTTGACTCGCCCTAAGCTCCCCGCATGAATAGGGATACGTTGTGACGAACGGGGGTCTCGAAAGGCGGATGTTTTCGGATTTGGACGGGAAACCACGATTTAAAGAGGCTTCTATTAAGATTCGATTTGCTACTTCTTCTCTTGCTTGGAACTTCAACAAAAGGCTTACCCCGATCCCTCTAGATCGGTTTATCTACCCAATCTTACTTTGTTTTCTCCGGTCTTTAGTAGATTAGATTTGTTTTGTGTTCTTATTTAGATGCATTAGGTCTTTTATCGAATATTGATGTTACTTGGCTTTACTAGATCAACTCTTGCGTCACACATTTGTTCCACGGATTCGATACCTTGGGTTCACCACTCGAGGGAAGAAGGGTCCCTTGACTACGACGGGAGACTTGTCCGCTTGCGAGTCACAAACGAACTTTGATACAATTATTAACCGTCAACGGTGAGCATGACGGCGATCGGTCTTTGTTTGAACAAGAATGCGTACGCACGAGGCCATGACCGATTCCCATGAAAATTAACATTAAATAAACGAATAAAGTAAAGCACGGACATAATCATGTATTAAACAAGTATGCATAGATTCAAAGCACTAGTCTACCGCATGGCTAGTTACTTTAAAACCCGTCGAGTACGATATCAAGCAAATCTATCCACCGCATGATACAACTTGCATGAAAAAAACGTACCACCTTCCACAAATAGATCTATCCACCGCATGATACAATCTAAATATGGAAAGCTAAAAGCATACATCATTCAAGGCATGAATAACGCACGTGTTCTACTCGTGGAGAAACATAACCGAATACGGCCGAATGTACCGATTCGGGGTCCATGAAGAAGGAACAAACATTACCAAGTGAATAAATCTATCAGATTGATTTGGGAATCTAATCCACCGGATGATTAGCTCCAAAGCAACCCAAAAACCTGCATCTACCGCATGATACCCGGCTCTTTCAAGATTTATACGAACATTAGCAAGCTTGAACCCGCAACACGTAACAACCTAGATCGATTCGGTTTCGGCTATCGGAAAACACAAGATCCACATGTTAAAATATGAAATCTACTCGAACAAGGATCATAAAAGAGATAGAGCCGATCCAGACCCATCTAGATTGGGCAAAGGTGTGCTACATGAATTAAAACATGAAATAAAACTCAAGATAACACGGGGTAACTTAATGAATCTATCGGATCTTGCCAAAATCCAATAGAGCCGATAACTAGCTTCAAGCTAGATCTTAGCCTACCGCATGACTCATGATCTAACAAGAAACCCTCTTGAACCAAGCTTGAATCTACCGCATGACACGAAGCATGGTAACAAGACTACTTGCATCAGATCTAAATCCACCGCATGATACTAGACATGATACAAGGTTGCCGTACTCACGGAGGTCGACGGATCGATTAGCCCTCTCGAAGAACTCGACGACACGACAAGGACTCTAGGGTTTGGCGTAAGGCCGGTGTGTATTGAAGAATGATTGTGTTTTTTACATACATTCAGGGGTCATATTTATACCCCGTTGAGTACAACTTCGAATGGATTCGTTGCCTAACTTATCTCTAAGCTCGATCGCCTATCCATCCATTCGTCCCCCCGATTGAGCCACGTCACCATCCAATCCCGCAAAATCAGCTCTCTCGTTCCTTTGCCGAACCGAGAGTATAGCCGACCGCAGATCTCTTTGCCGAATATCTACGAAAAGACCCTTCCTTCCACCGGACGGACTCTTTATCGAACCGGACCCACGAGTCGACTCCTTACCAAATTTTGGTGTTAACACATGCCCCTTCAATTGTGGGATAAAAGTAATTTTGTTCCACAATTGACTCCGACCACGAATTTTCGATCAAATCCGTCAACACCGTTCTTCGCAATCCGCCGGAATCTTCATCTAGATCCAACCCTAGATCCCCTCGTTCCGAGCTCAAACCTCCAATGGCGACTCGTAACCAAGATGCTCGTGTAAATTCATCCCCCCGTAAGCCTCGTTCGGCATTTAGGTTTTCAATTTTACCCGAGATTTCCTTTTCCGCTTTTCTTCCGGAGCCTTCTCTCGCGCTTTTGATTCGTACCGAGGCCAATTCGAGGTCTTATTATCTTGGTCCCGTGGGGAACTGCGACCCTCGAGATTTCATCGCAGCCGAATCTCAGAGAATCCCCTTCAAAGCAGCTCTGTCTCCACCGCCTCAGTGGCAAGATGCTTTCAAGAACTGGCCTTTACCTCCAATTGCGGTGGAAAACTTGGTATCGGAGGATTCTTGCAGACAAGAGTGGATTGACCAACCTGGACACCCTCCGTATCGCCCAGTGCTTGGAGTTATTCGTGGCCGAGACCCCCAAGAACGAAGACCTCCCGATAGCGACCGCCACTTCGGTCAAATGGCGTCAACGCCTTCCTTTTTGGCCATGGCCCAATGTCTCCAACTTTGGCCGATGTATATATGATCACCGGCCTTGACATCACGGGGTCTGTTCAGCCTTGGAACTTCAAAAATTCCTCACGGCAAACGGGGGTGAAGCCAGGGAACGGATACAAGAATTACATCTTGAAACACATGAAAGACAATCCCCTTGGTGCTGTTGAATACAGGGCATTTCTGAATATGTGGTTGTGCAGATTTGTCTTCTGTGGTAAAGCCAACGAGCCTACCCTGAACCACATCGCAATGGCGTCTCATCTGGCCAGTGGCAACCGCCTCCCCCTGGGAAAATTCTTCTTGGGCAGCGTATATCATATGCTTCACCAGGCATCGTCACCCGGATGTATACCGGCCAAAGGATAGCATGTGTCAACGGCCCTTGGTGGTTTGTTCAAATGTGGCTACGGCTCCACATGCATCGGATCATTGGTGTCGACTTGAACTCCGGTGTTCTTCCCCTTGTCCAATCACCCTGAAGGAGAAAACAATGCTACCAGGGGATGTCAGAGTTATGGAGAAGCGGCTTCAACTGTTATCATTCAGCAAGACATCGGCCGACTCTTCGAATTGTTCTTCAAGGGTTTCCAGAACCCTCTCTGGCTCCCCTATCTGGACAATGATACATTTACTTTCCCTGTTGAATTCTCCTTTGAGCCTGGTCGTCAACATGGGAGATTCTTGGAAATTTTCAACATCGTAATTCGCCCATGTATACCGCCGCCGAATTCAACGGGAGGGGAGGCCGAACTTCAGCACTTATGAATATTATCGGCCCAATGTAATGGCCGGTGCAGATTGGTTGTGGCCGGATGCCCCCAAGATTGTTCCCGCATGAATTCCTCAAGCCCGAGAGGAAATCAAAGAGAGTATGCAATGCAGCAGATCTTCCATTATGTGTGTAGTCCCACTGTCTACACATGTCCTTTCGTGCCCACAGTCATAGCTCATCCCACCTTTAACTCTTGGTGGCAAGAACTCCATGATCACATCTTCAGTGAGCTGTACATGTGTTCTGTGCAGAGTTGATGCCTGATTTCCTGCCAACTTCAGAGGTAACATAATGAACGTTTGGATCAGACATCTCTCCTCTCAATTATGATTCTGACCTCATTCTTTTGATTCCACAGAACACAGTGCCTGCCCCTCGAGCCAGGAACATCACCTACAATCTTGCAGGCCCAATCTCAACACTGGGATTCAAGTCAACAACTCTGGCTCAGTTAATGGCCAGGTTTGCTACAACAGACCCTAGCCTCTCTAGCCTTGCTGCTGACAGGAGGCAAGGTTTATCTCTGGTTGCTCCTCCAACTGCCAAGAGGAGGAGAACTATCAAGAAAATCCTTGTTGAGGTAAAATCTTTTACCTTCTTGACCCCAAGATTACTCTGTTCCTGATAAATTATCTCTTTGTGCATTCTCAGACCAGAGCTCAGCAACCTTCAGTGTCAGAACCTGCCAATGCCCCATCCACAGGTATGACCTTTATTGTCCTCTTTTAAGGATGGACACTGGCATTTACCCTTGTGACTTGATATTTGCAGAAGAAACAGTGGAAGAACAACTGGTTGATGTTCCAGTGGATCAACAAGCAAGTCCATCCAGGGTTGAATTGCCCATCCCAAAGGAGATCTCATCTTCATCACCCTCTCGCGAAGCAATGAATTCTCCAGAGATGAGTCTCCCAATCCAGGCGGGGCCATCAAGTCCTCCAAGGGCACAATCACCGTTGGTCATGCAGAGACAACAATCCCAACAGAGGTAGACCCTACTCCTCATCAGCCAGAAGCTCACGAGCTACCAGCAGCTGCATCGACACCTCCCAGCTCGGAAGCTTCGGCTCTACCTGGAGCACCTCCTTCACCTGTGATTGCCCCCGCTCAAGAAACCAGCCATGAGGTATCCATCCGCACTTAACTCTCGCTACCTCCACGTTTAGCACTCTTAACTCGGCAATCGCTTCTCGGGATCGGGCTCTATCACCATCAAGGCCGCCGTCGGAGAGCAATCCACTGCCGAGGTGATGGAAAGAGTATACCGGCCTCTCCGTCGATGAAGTGTTATCAAAGCTTAAAGAAATTGTTGCCCGGCTAGAAAGGGATGCACAAGATCGGTTCAAAGATCTTGATCACTTCGAGGAGATGTTTGAATCCATCGGCCAAGAACTTCCCGAAGACATCGTAACTTCTCTATCATCCGTCTATGGCTTAGACACCCTTTATGCACCCACATAAAGCATGCTTTGAGGAAATTGCGCTCCCGCCCGCTATTGAAAAGAAGAAAGCCGATGTCGAACATGCCATGACCGGGGCACAATCCCGAGAGAGAGCCACAAGGATACATTGGCTAACTCCGGTGCTTCTTATGATCTGAAAATTGCCAGGAAAGCTGCTCTAGAAGCAGAACTGAGAAGCCTGTCAGCGGAGATAGAGGCTGACAAAGAGAAAATAGCCGAGCTCCCTGGATTGATAGAAAAGACCCAAGCGGAAGCAAAATCGGCTATCACCAAGATAGAGCAATGCGATGCAGAACTCACCGACTTGTCTGGTACTCAAAAAGATTGCCAGGAGCTGCTGGACAATTTCCGTCTAACAACATCCAATACTCGTGGTGTGATTGCGAAACATCTGAACATTTGAATGCCCCTATTGATGTATAACCGAATTGGTCGTTCTTGTAATATTTTCTTGCAATTTGTTTCCTTTCTTCTGCGCACCTTCAAATATAATGCTGAACGACCCATTCGGCAAAGAAACGCCAACTCCCGAATGGCACTTTGATTTTCTTTAGCCGAACCAATCAACCGAATGCGGCTCACCCCTAGAACTCCAAGCGACCCGTCGGCGGGCTGGCCAAGGAAACCTTTCCACCTTCCAATTTTCTTGGGATATGCGCCACGATCCAAAGCCACGACTCGAAGCCACGATTCATCCTGCCAGGCCTATAAATGCAACCATAGGTGCCCCTAGCTCTCCACCAGGCCTTCTAGCTCTCGAATCTTTGCCAATCTTAGCCCTTCCGCAAACAAGGCACATCCCAAACCATTATGGTGTGCCGCCTCAACCTCCGCCGCGCCTCGGACGAGGCGAGAGGGGAGCGCCGCCAACGCGCGGCCGGAGGCAATGATCGTCGATTCCTCCTCTTTGATTCGACTTTTGATCTTCTTCTTGCCTTGACGATCATCCCCTTTTTTCGGATTGATCCGGTGGAATCCGCCTCCGCGCCGGCCAATCAACCCCTCCCGCACGACTCCTCGAGTCCGACGGCCACTCCCCGTGCCGTACGGGGAAGAAGACGCTCTCCGCTTTAGGGAGGGAGCCGGAGGCGTCCGGCGTGAGCTAGAGGACGTCTCCAAGAAAGCGGGCATAGCCGAGCCGGAATGGGAGGACCGGCGCAAACAAACCGCCGGAAGCCATCGATGGTACGGCTCTGAGATTAATTCTTGATCCAACCCGGCTTTTGATGCTAATCTTTTTCTTCTCGCTTCTTGCAGCCCGCGATGCCGAGCTCAACCGACCGAAGGCGCCGGTAGAGCAACCGGCCGAGAAGGTGAACGCTCGCGGCGACACGCCGGTGGAGCGCCTTGCCGCGGTGGAGCACCGCGTCGATGAGGTGGCCACCCATGGCGTTCGTCCGGGTACCACCTTGGGCTCGGCCGCCATGGCGACGCACACGGACGTCGACTACTCTACCGGGCCGCGCGGCTTCCGGGCGGCGCGCCGAGAGGACATTGAGGAGATCGAGCTCATCCCCGGGAGCGCCTTGATGGCCATGGCGACGCCATTGCCGAAATTACTCATCCCCAATCCGTGTTGAATAGGCTCTTCGACTAGATTGTACTAGGGATGTGTAAATATCGGCAATAAATGAAGGACTTTTGAATTCGTGCTTGTTTTGCGATGACTCCCTTTGCATTTTGCATCCGCGAATTTTGTTTTCTTTGAATGCATTCGGGAGCTATCTTGAGCCGAACGAGCGAGAACGACCGCCCCTTGGCACAAAATCCGCGAGAGGATCCCGATTCGGCAATCCATAAACACCGTTCAAGAAAAAACCCTTCGCACTTGGGAGAAAACCCCGCCGTTTGATATTCCAACAGGTGTGTACCGCCGATCATCACTCCCAATGCCCCTTCGGTCAATAAAATAGCCTGCGGGGATGCTCGCAAATCCACTCGCACACTCATCCATCATTTCTCATCTCTTCCCCTGTCTCTAGAGGAAAAAACCCCAAAGCCATGGACAAGGGTAAGCAACCCCAGGAGAGCGGCTCATCAAAGAAGCGTACGATTCGGAAGTGAGTTCTTCCTTGATCTGCTCCTCGTTCTTCCGCATGATCTCGCGCTTCATGTTTTCTTCTTGTCCTCTTCCAGCCTTGATTTGCTTCCCGAAGAAATCATCGGGACCGAAGATGTGCCTGAGTACATCTCCTCCGATTCCTCCCTCGAAGCAGAGGATGCCACGCCTGAACAGAGGACCAACCATCAGCTGCGCCGCCGCGTTCGGCACCTGGAGCGCGGCCTCAGGGGACATCACCGCCCGTTGCCAAGCCGAGCGCGAGTGTCGCATGGCTCTGGAAGCACTAGTAGGGGGTAAACTTTTCTGACTCCTTCTTGACCTTGTGCTTGCACTTGGACTTCTTGCCCCCAACCTTGATTCCTCTGCTTCAGATGTCTCTGACAGGTACAACAACCTGAAGACGGCCTGGGATAGCTTGGTAGAGGCCGCCAACCATGGTCACCCCCATGCGTTCCAAGTTGCCGTCACGGTGGTCCTGGAACAAGCGAAGAGGGAGCAACCGAAGAAGTAAAGAAAAGATCGAATCATACTTTCGCTTCTTTCTCCACGCCTTCGCTTCCCACCTCCTTGGAGATCTAACCATCGGGGTTGTTAGATGTAATCCGCAAGAAGCGGTTGTAATATAGTTTTTGTGCTAAGGGCAATGCATCTAGGCACGGGCCATTTCTCCTGTTCATGGATTTTTGTTCAAGGCGGCCTCATTCTTGAGCGCCGGCTATCTCTCGTGCCGATGTGTGTAATCACCGATCGATCTCAATGCTAGGATAATATTTCTTCGGGATATCTTCCATTTATTGCAGCGGAAAATTCTTCTCCTAGCAAAGTTTTCAATATATATGCATTACCAGGGACGCATCCGACCACACGAAAAGGTCCTTCCCGGCTAGGGGACCATTTGCCGAATTCATCGTATTTAGTTCCAATCGGCAATAACGCTTTCCACACTAGATCGCCTTCTCGCAAATTGCCTTACTTTTACCTTCTTATTGTAGTACTTGGCAATCCGCGGTTTGTTTTTCTCGATGTTTTCCGGGGCTCTAAGACGGATCATATGTAAATCCTCTAGCTCATCCATCATTAGGCCACCGTAATCCTTGGAGCTCAACTCCTTTTGTAGCACCACTCTTCTTGAATCCGATTGCATCTCCCAAGGCGAATTGCGTGATGCCCGTAAACCAACTCGTAAGGAGAAGTCTTTGTGGCTCCATGGGGGGCCATTCGGTAAGCCCACAGGTGCTTCGCCGAGAACCGAATGCCACCTTCTTGGCTTCGATCGATCTTCTTTTGTATCAACTTGATCATGATCTTATTAGAAGCCTCTCGCTTGGCCATTAGCTCGGGCATAATAGGGAGAGGAATTAAACAATTTGATCCCCATGCTTTCGGCAAATTCTCTGAACTCCAGTGACACGAATTGTGCCCCTTGATCAGTGGTAATTGTCTGAGGGATTCCAAATCGATAGATGATGTGCTCCTTGACAAATTCAATCATGTTTTCTGACGTCACCTTCTTCAGTGGGATCGCCTCAACCCATTTAGTGAAATAATCTGTAGCCAAAAGCACGAACTTATGCCCCTTGCTAGATGGTGGATTAATTTGGCCAATCAAGTCGATACCCCAACCCCTGAATGGCCATGGCTTGATGATGGGATTCAATGCCGATGCGGGGACACTTTGAATATTCCCAAACCTTTGGCAATCCCGGCATCCCTTGTAATACTCAAAGCAAGTCCTCTAATATCGTCGGCCAAAAGCATCCAGGCTTGTCTAATAACCCACTTCATACGGTAGGCCGATTGGTGTGCTCCGCATATCCCATCATGCACTTCGCCCATCATGTTCTTGGCTTCTTCTCGGACCCGGGCATCGTAGTAATACCCCATCCAACGATTTATAGAATAAATTATCATCCGGAAGAACGAACTTTATGGCTTTGTACTCCGAGCTTCCTAGAGACTTTACGGGAAGGATCCTTCAAGTAATCAACGATCTCTTTCCTCCAATCATCTCCCGCAAGATCCGCCCCTAGTGCACACGCCTCGCAAAGCAAACGCTTCTTGACTCTCTTTGTAACCGAAGCGCTCCGAGCCACCGTTTGCTTCTTCGTTATGCTCTCTAGGAATGTGTCGGAGAGTTACCAATGGGGAACTTTTCAAGATTTCCCCGCACTCTTCGTAGTAACTACTCGGCGCTTCACTTTTGCATTCATATTGGCCGTTTAATTGCTTGATTACCAGCTCCGAATCTCCATAAACTTCAACCGAAACGGCCCCTCGCTTCTCTCAAGTACCGAAGCCCTCGAAGTAATGCCTCGTATTCACTCGATTATTAGTGACGGTGGGTTGAATAGGGATGGCAAATTCGAACATCTCACCTCTAGGCGAAATCGTAGGATCCCTACTCCCCCACCTTTACCACATGATGATCCATCAAAAAACAAAGCCCAAGGGGTGATCTCAAGCAAATCAATTGACGGATCGCGATGTTCGGTTATGAAATCGGCAATAATCCGACCTTTGATGGCTTTTGCCGATTCGAACTTCAACTCAAACTCGATAAAGCTAAAATCCACTTGCCAATCCCGCCGTTCAAAATTGGCATAGATAACATATGTTTTATCACATCAAACTTGGAATATACGGTGCATTCGGCATTCAACAGTAGTGCCGAAACTTTGTACACGAGTAGTACACGCAAAGGCACAGCTTTCTCTCACTCGAATACCTCGGTTTCGGGATCAAGTAGTTTTCGGCTAAGATAAGCTACTACCCGCTCCTTTCCTTCAAATTCTTGAATAAGGGCCGATCCAATGGTTTCGGTATCGGCCGCCACGTACAACTTGAAAGGCTTGTTCGCCTAGGGAGGAACCCGTATCGGTGGCTCCTTAATGTACTGCTTGATCTCATCGAAAGCCTTTTGTTGTTCGTCACCCCAAATAAACTTCTGATCTTTCTTTAACTTTAACGACGTGAGAAAACGGCAAGACCCTCTGTGACAAATTTGATATGAATCTTCTTACGAAATTGATCTTGCCGAGCAGTGACTGTAACTCCTTGAGGTTAGTTGGAGGAACGATTTCATCAATGGCCTTCATGCTCTTTTTTCCAACCTCAATTCCTCCTTCGTGGACCAAAAACCCCAAGAATTCTCCAGCTGAAACCCCAAAAGCGCACTTGTTTGGATTCATCTTCAAACCGTGTTTCCGGTGCACTCCAAGGTCTTTTTCACATCTTCCAAATGGGTGTCATGACTTAGGGATTTGATTACCACATCATCAATGTAGATCTCCACAATCTTGCCGATCAACTCATGAAAAATGTAATTCATGGCTCGCCGATAGGTTGCACCGGCATTCTTCAATCCAAATGTCATGACGATCCACTCGAATAGGCCTATATGACCGGGGCATCTAAAGGCCGTCTTTGAACTGTCTTCTATTGCCATGAAGATTTGATTGTATCCCGCATTGCCATCCATGAAGCCGATCACCTTGTGTCCGGCGGCGGCGTCAATCAACAAATCGGCAATAGGCATCGGTATCCGTCCATCGGAGTAGCTCGTTAAGGTCCCCGAAATCTATGCGGACCCTCATTTTTCCATTCTTCTTGTATACGGGGACGATGTTAGAAATCCACTCCGCATATCGCATGGCCGAACGAAGTTTGCGTCGAGTAATCTTTCAACTTCCTTCTTCACATCGGCCAATACTTCATCCTTGTAGATCTTCCGGGCGGTTGCTTGTATGGTTTGAAACCATATTTGATTGGCAACCGATGCTCAACGATAGAACGATCCAATCCAGGCATCTCCGAATAATCACGGGCGAAGCAATCCTTGTATTCTTTGAGAAGCTCAATCAAATTCCCCCGAAGTCCGGTTGCAAATTTGCACCGATGAACGTCGGTCTTGGCTTATCACCGCTTCCAATGTCAACTTCTTCCAGTTTATCAACCGACATGAATCCTCTCCCTAATTTGCCATCAGTGCCATCTACGGGGTTCTCCATTAAAAATTTCTATAAGAGCCGACTGCTTGAATCGGCTGTTGATCACTGCTGACAGGTTCAACAGGACCTTCTCCCCGCCCTTTCCCCGAGAAACAATCGATGCCTTGGTATTCCCGTAAGGCCGGTTCCATGTTGGCCACGCTCACGGAGTCATCCGCTTGGACGACCTCGATCTCATCGTCCACCCACCGGATAAGCCGTTGATGCATGGTGGATGGGACGCAACAGGTTAGCATGGATCCGGGGCCCCGCCCAAGCAGCAGGCTGTAGGCTCCTTTGCCTTCAATGACAAAGAAGGTGGTGAGCAGCGTCTTGGACCCGATCATCAAGTCCACGTGAGCGCATCCTTTGGTGTCTGAGGGGTTCCCGACGAAATCGTTCAAGATGATGCTTGTAGGCGTCAAATCGCTCGGGCCCATGCCAAGCTTCCTGAAAGTGGTGTACGACATTACGTTGACTGCCGCTCCACCGTCGACGAACATCTTGGTCAATGGCTTGCCATTGACGTATCCCCTCAAGTACAGCGGCCTCATATGACGATTCTTGGCCGGCTTGTCGAAGATGGCCTCGCTTGGCCACACCGGTTGTGCCATCATCCCCTCGGTCCGCTCATCATCGAAGGAAGCTTCCTCCCCGCATAACCCCGGTTAGCGGGAGCCATGAACTCGTTCGGCGAAAGTATACCATGCATGCCGGAGCCGAACGCTTCGATCCCTCCGGTTGGTCTTTGGGGGCGCCACACCCGCCTCGTCCGGATCCCGCCCGCCTCATCTCGCGGTTCCTCAAGCGCTGGACCCGTCTCTTCTGGCTTCTCCTCAGGCCGGGCGGGCACCATTGCCCCTTCTGCCAAATGTAGTCATCTTCATCCTCCTCTTGATCGGCCCATCTGAGGTCAGCTTGGCGCTTCCTGGGATGATCGATGACTTCAATTTTTTGGCGCCGATCTCCGTTAGGGTGGATCCTTCCAATTCTCTCATGGACGGATCGGCGATTGGCGCTTCTGCTCGTACTCAACATACCCGTCACCGCATTCGGGACGGTTCCTCAACGTGGGCGGCTTTAAATCCTCATTCCGGCAATGCCCGATGAAGGCGCATCCCCGGTGTGCGCACTCCTCGCTCGCGCGTGTCTCGCTCCCGGTCCTTTCGCGCGCCTCTTCTTCGGCTCGCGTTGCTCCTCCTCGTAGCGCCGCTTACGGTAGCGCTCTTTCTCTATCTCGGCGCCGCCATTTGTTGAGGAGGATGTGCGATGTCACCCCGAGCTTAGCTCCGGATGATTCCCCAATTTCGATGTGACTCTTAAGAATGCGGGGGGTGTCGCCTTGCATCCGTTCCGCAGTCACTTGGCGCTCTGGGTCCCTTCGCTTGACCTTGTCTAGACACGGGCCGAGGTCAAGACCTTGACTTTTCCTTTCTCCTCGGCCGTTATCACATTAACGAAAAAGCCCACCATGTTCGAGGAAAGGGGTGGCCATCCAGGCTTCATTTTGTTGTCGAACTTAAGGTGACCCTCCCGGATGGCCTTCGGATCCTCATCCCGAAGACCCCGCAATCATTGATGGAGTGTGAATCCCCGTCATGGAAGCCACGGTAACGTTTTGCTTTAACTCCATCGGGCCGAAGCATGGAATGCCCCTCGAGCGCCTTGATTCGGCCTTCTTTCACTAGGAGCTCGAACAATTTATCGACCTTCGTGATGTCAAAATCATAAGTACCCTTGGTCCGCTTGACCCGCCGATTCATTGTCGAGGCTCCTTCCCCCACATGATCTCTGCTGCGGCTACATCCAATTCGTCATCAGAATCCTCGAACAGATCAGCCTTGTCCAAGAACTGGTTGTAGACGTCAGCGACGTCGTGCTGCTTGCCAAATTTGGCGTCCTTCTTAAAGCCATATGCCTGATTGCTCATCAGTGATAGCTTCTGCGATAGCTGGCCCAGATTCTCAAATTCCATCCCGAACAACTTCTCGCGCACGGCGGCAACATCCCGGCGACGGCCATATCGCCCAACCGGTCGTCCGGGCAAGTTCGGGGCCGAGAAGCACATGCCTTTGACTTCCCCGAATCTTCTAAGAAATTCCGGCGGCGTTTCGCCGTGCCTTTGCTTCGGGGGTGGTGAGGTCGATCAACTTCTTCTCCGAGCCGCCACCGAAATAATGAGCGTGGAATTTTCGCTCCAAGTCCTTCCATCCGGCGACCGATTCGAGAGGCGGGGACGAGAACCACCGGAACGCCGGACACCGTCGGTGATGCGGGAAGTAGCGGACCCCGAATGTCTCCTCGGCCCGAGCACTCCCCGAGCCGCATGAGGTAGCGAGCGATGTGCTCGACCGTGCTCGTGTCGTCTTGCCCCGAAAATTTTGTGAACTCCGTTGGCGGCTTCACCCTTGGCGGCAAGAGCACATTGTAGTACCATTCTGGGAACGGCGGCTTATAGGCGGGTCCTTGCATTTTTGGCTTGAGGCCGAACTGATTTTGCATCAATTCGGCCATCTTCCGCGCCAGGGCGTCATCCTCTTGTGCGCCCGCAGCTGGCGCGTATCCTGGGTGCGGGAAGGCGTCAAACGCTCCGTAGTTTCCCACTTCATGATAACCTCCGCCGTACAAATTTCTCTCGCCCGCCGTTGGTCGCCGGAGCAATCCTCGACCGGAAGTGAGCGGGGCGCGGTCGAGCCGAATGCTAAGTCTCCGTACGTGGGATGGTACGGATTCGGGCCGTTGCACGGGGTTGACTCGTGCTTCGCCCTACGGTGGTGGCCGGATTGGTCGTCCCGAGGCCCGTAGTGGAGGCCGAACCGGCCGTTTCCCGGTGGCTCGTGGCGGAGGCCGGAAAGCTTGACTTCCGGCCGCTTTGGGGAGGAGGCCGCACCGGCGGGCTCCGAAGTGGCGGCCGAGAGCTTGATTCGCCCCGGGGTCCACGGTGCCCCCCGGACGGGCGCTTTGCCGAACGCTTGTTCCATGCCGGGGGCCGAAGACGGCCACCATCATCCGCCGGAGCGCACCGAGGAAAGCCTTGTTGTGCTTGCTTAACATGTAATCTGCGGATTCCTGGAGCACCCGCATGCACTCCTCTTTCTCCTGCTGAGTTGTGGTATCGCTCTCCCCTGGTAGCAACACCCTGGGCATCTCGTTCTTCAAATACGGGACGCCGCTTCTATTTTTCTTGAATGACAGCAGACATTTCTGCTGAAACTGGTCCATGACGTCTTGGAGTTGCTGCCGCTGCTCTGGAGAAAGATCTTCAAGGTTGACATCCATGAGGTCTGCGATTTCAGGCATCTTGAATCTATTCGGCTGTGGTCCCACCGGGCGTGCCAAAAAGTGTGTTGACGCGAAAAGTGCACTCAACGCCAAACACACAGCAAGCCGAACAAAGCTGGCTTCACACGCGCAGAGAGCGAAAGACGTGCCGATCAATTTTTCCTGAAAATTAACAAAAGACAAAGCAGTTAAATACCAAAGCTTGGAACTTGCCGGGTGGTACCAGACAGTTCCATATTTACGGCTAAGAAGCCAAATAAGATGACACATAGCTATAGAAAGCTATCCGCAACGAACTACAACCATTTGGGAAACCGCAAAGGGAAAAAGCAACACTGCCGAATGGATGACGTGAGCATGACGGCGATCGGTCTTTGTTTGAACAAGAATGCGTACGCACGAGGCCATGACCGATCACCATGAAAATTAGCATTAAATGAATAAATAAAGCAAAACACGGACATGATCATGTATTAAACAAATGTGCATAGATCCAAAGCACTAGTCTACCGCATGTCTAGTTACTTTAAAACCCGTCAAGTACGATATCAAGCAAATCTATCCACCGCATGATACAACTTGCATGAAAAAACCGTACCACTTTCCACAAATAGATCTATCCACCGCATGATACAATCTAAATATGGAAAGCTAAAAGCATCTCGTCGGTGCGGAATATGGTCCCGACACTAACCGGTAGATAGCGCCGTGGTCTATCCCTCAATGGTCGATGCCAAGCAACAAATGACACAAGGTTTTATCCCGGTTCCGGCCGAGGGGGCCGTACGTCCAGCAGGGGTGTGCTCGTGGCACTATATTGCTCAGCACCGGGGGTGCCTGTAGTGGGGCTGCTACAAGCAAGGCGGGAGAGGAAGCGTGGCTTCCAAGTCCCTGGAAGAGTGGCTGAAGATGTTGTGGGAGAATAAGAGAGTGAGTGCACGGTGTGTGAAGTGTTCTCGTGTCTCCGTTCGTTCGTCCCCCCTGCGGCTCGGGGTTCGCCTCCCCTTTTATAGATCAAGGGGGCAGCGGGTTACATGCGCGCCGCGCTATCTAGCTATGTGGAGAAGTGCGACGTGCTACGGTGTAGAGTGGGCGGCCGTCGGGCGATCCTTGCGGCCGATCCGGTCATCATGGCCGACTTGTACCCGACCGGGGGCGATTCGAGGGTAGGAGAGCAGCGGATGGCGGTGATGTCCTCCGATAGGCTCGAGGGAGGTGCGCGACGCAGCCCGTACGGCGCACGGGAGTTGGCGAACGGCGTTCCTTCCCAACGCGCCTCACGGGGCCGGGAGTCGTTGCTACGGGGTCCGGCGTGCGCCCGCGCGCGCGGGTACGGCGGCCACGCCGTTGCGGGGCGGGGATGACAGCCCACCGGCCTACCGCCTTCACCTAACCCCGTAGGGTCACAAGAAAGTACATCGAGGGTGCGTCGGCCCCCTTTTTGAGGGCTCGGCGCGTTAGCCGTACGGGGCGTGCGCGCGGTGTCACGGGACCGACACCGGCCGCACCGCACCGTACCCTCCCACAGGGGGCGGGGATGGGCTCCTCCCCGGGGAGTTGGTGCGGCGGCACCGGGGTGCGAGCCCCGGCGCATGATGGTGCCGTCCCCGCGGCGTCGTGGCGTTAAATGCCCGTGTACGGGGCCGGCACGCACGTGCGGGGCGCCCGTGAGCGTGGCGGGCCCCGCCCGAGGGTGGGACGAACCCTCGAGCGAGACGAGACCGGCTCGAGGGAAGTGCCGCCCTCGAGCGGGCGATGCCCGCCCGAAGGGAGCGTGCAGCCTCGAACGAGGCGGAGTCCGTTTCGAGGGGATCCTTATGTGGGCTGCCTCGATGGGCCGTCGGAGTCCCTGTGGGCCGTGTCCTGCATGGTTAGTCACCTGCATGGTTAGGCTTAACGTGTTTCAGTACCGGGATTTAAGTGGGTTTTTCCCCATTGTTTAAGGGGACCCCTAGGGCTGTCCCCGACAGTAGCCCCCGAGCATCTGCGGGTTTGCCATTGAGGCTCCCGCAGATGCTGGAACCTACTGATAGGACGTTCTTCCCTCCTTGTTTGCGAACGCTTTCCGTGGGGCCGCGTCAGCGGACCCGCGGGTCTAGCCCCCGAAGCCCTGCAGGAGTGTGAGTTCTCCTGCAGGGGTTAACCGCGAGAATTTTGGTCAGAGAGGCGTGGCACATATGCCAACCGCATCGGCGGTGTTTCCGGCCGGGCTTCGGGGGTGCACGCTCCGCCGCCACCTGTCTCGGGCGGGTGCAGTTTCAAGGAGGTGTAGCCGTGCGTCAAGCCCCCGAGCCTTGGCCCGTTCGAGGCGATCGGGTAGAGCCCGACGACTTGTGTTTTAACGCTCACTCACCGTCCCTCCGCGGGACGGAGGGTGAGGTTTCGCAACTCCCATCGAGCGGGTCGCGACCGTCGATTCCTCTTCGAGCCGGTAGCGGGTGGTTCAAGTGGACGTCCATGCCCCGTTCGATAAGGGTAGGCCGCGCGGTCGGAGACACGTCCATGGAAGCGCTTGCGTGGGTTTGCTAGGTGGGGCTCGTCCCGTTCGCTAGGGACCGAGGGCGCGGAAGCTCTCCCTCGGTGGGATCCCCCCGCTAGCCGCCCCTCGCCGGCTCTCGAACACGACATGTGGGGCACCCTCGAGCCGACGGGCTCGAGGAACGGCTCGAATGCGCGTGCCCTCGTCGTCCCTAACTCGCGATCCGTGGCGCCCGTTCGAACCCGTCGAGGGTCGGGCTTCGAACCCTCGATCGCAGGGCCGTGCGGGGTGGCGCCTGGGCGGCCCCGTCTTTTCACGTTTGCGGCCATCGAGGGGTCTGGGCGAGCCAGCCCTCGAGGTGCTGGTTGGTAGCACAGCGTATGTGCCTTCTTTTAGAGGGTTGACATTGTCTCGAGCTGGGGGCTCGCTCCGCTCGAGGGTTTTGCGTGGCATGGGTGCCCGCGGTTGCTCGCTCTACATCGAGCGAGTCCCGGCGACCTTCTCACGCCGATATCCCATCGAGGGTTGACGTCATCTTGAGCCAAGGGTTCGTGCCGCTCGAGGGTTTTACGTGGCATGGGTGCCCGCGGTTGCCTCGCTCTACATCGAGCAGGTCCCGGCGACCTTCTCACGCCGATATCCCATCGAGGGTCGCTTTTATTTCGAGCGGGGGTTCGCCCCGCTCGAGGGTTTTGCGTGGCATGGGTGCCCGCGGTCGCTCGCTCTACATCGAGCGAGGTCCCGGCGACCTTCTCACGTCGATATCCCATCGAGGGTTGACGTCATCTTGAGCCAAGGGTTCGTGCCGCTCGAGGGTTTTGCGTGGCATGGGTGCCCGCGGTTGCTCGCTCTACATCGAGCGAGGTCCCGGCGACCTTCTCACGCCGATATCCCATCGAGGGTTGACGTCATCTTGAGCCAAGGGTTCGTGCCGCTCGAGGGTTTTACGTGGCATGGGTGCCGCGGTTGCTCGCTCTACATCGAGCGAGGTCCCGGCGACCTTCTCACGCCGATATCCCATCGAGGGTCGCTTTTATTTCGAGCCGGGGGTTCGCCCGCTCGAGGGTTTTGCGTGGCATGGGTGCCCGCGGTCGCTCGCTCTACATCGAGCGGGTCCCGGCGACCTTCTCACGTCGATATCCCATCGAGGGTTGACGTCATCTTGAGCCAAGGGTTCGTGCCGCTCGAGGGTTTTACGTGGCATGGGTGCCCGCGGTTGCTCGCTCTACATCGAGCAGGTCCCGGCGACCTTCTCACGCCGATATCCCATCGAGGGTTGACGTCATCTTGAGCCAAGGGTTCGTGCCGCTCGAGGGTTTTCCTTGCTTGGCAAGGGACCCGGCATTTAAGTGCCTCGCGGTTTTGCGGCGCCGGCGCGCCTTTTTAGGCGGCGCGGGCGCGCGCGCGCGCGTAGTGGGCGGCGTGGCGGGCGGACGTGACGGCTTCGCCTCGGTTGTCGCCGGTCTTTGCCGTAATGATGGTCCGCCCGTAATGACGTGGCCGCGGCGGTCGTGGTGGGTCCCGCTCGTCGACGTGATGGAAAGATTCCCGGCAAGTTAATGCTAGCGGGGCATCCGCTCCGGAGAGCTCGCCCGTCGGCCTATAAAGCCGGCGGGGAGGAGGAGACGGCGGCTTTTTACCTTGGCATCTCACCATTTTCGGTCCCCCCGCCCCTTCGTCTTCGCCTAGCTCCCGCCACCGCGCGGTGTCGCCACTAGAGCTTTCCTTCCGTTTCTTGTTCTCCGTCCTCGCATCCCTTCGTGCTTCCTCATGGCGCCGCCACGCCTTCCCCCTCACGATCTTGGAGCCGTACGCACGGGAGAGGTCGACGGTGACGCGGTTGGCGCTTGGCGAGCCGGTCGCCGCCGGCCGCCTAGCGGCCAACGAAGACGGACGTCCGGCGGAGTGGATCGTGCCACCGGCTACGGACCACGAGCCTAACCCACCGGGAGGGCTACGTGGTGAGCTTCATCCGCTACCACGAGCGGGGCTTCACCGCGCCGGCGAGCACCTTCATGCGGGCGATGTGCTACTACTACGGGGTGGAGCTGCACAACTTTGCCCCCAACGCGATCTCGCAGGCGGCCACATTCGTGGGCGTCTGCGAAGGGTACCCGGGGATCCCGATCAATTGGGAGCTCCGGTACACCTTTTCCGCGCGGAGCTCATCACGCAGCCCACGACGGAAAGCCGAGGACCCGCCGCGCGATGCGCGCGGCGGGATGTCGCTGCCCCGCGGGGGCAATTCAAGGACGTCTACATCCCCTGCACCATGACGACGAACAACACCGCCGGGAGCGGGGATGGTTTTATCCGCGCAACGCCGAGCCCGGCCTTCCCCCCTACACCGGCCGGTGTTCAAGGAGAGGCCTCGCCTCCCGGGGTTACGGGGTGTCCACGCCCCAAAGCATCGGAGGCGACGGAGAGTCGGTCCCGGCCGCGGCCGCGGCGCCGGCGAAGATGGGGCCGAACGCGATGGGCGTCCTCGCCTTCCTTCATCACCGGCGGATCGTGCCGTTGATGGAGAGGCCGCTCGCGTCTTCGAGATGACGAGAGACGGCCAACCCCGTCGACCCGGCGAGGTCGCGGATGCCCCCGACGCCCCTCGAGCGGCCGTACGCGCTCACCCGGCGCGGAGCGCCGTCGACACCCGGTGCCGTCGCCGCGGGTCGGACCCCGTGGGACATCGAGATGCTCCCCACCGGCCCGTTGGTGAGTGTGGTTCTCGATTTCGTTTTGGTTTTTAGCGTTGCCTTTGCCTCCCGACGTGCCCTCGTTGCTTCCGTGTACGGTGGTGACCTTCACCATCGCCAAGTCCGTCCCACCGACCCCCCCCGACCCCGCGCGCCGGGCGGGCGGCGCAGCCAGCGAGCAGCCAGAGCGGGCGGCGCGCAAGAGGGAGCACGCGAGGCGACGTCAAGCACGCCGCGACCGGCGGCCGCGGAGTACGGCGGCGCGAGGAGCTGGGGCTCTCCTCCCCGGAGATCGAGGAGCCCTCATCCTCGGAGGAGGACGAGGAGGAAGAGGCTGAGGGGGAGGGCCCCTCCGACGGGTGGCGCCCTCGCGCCTCCGTCGCCGGAGCCGGCGCCGGCGACAAGGGCGGCTTCGCCCGGGGCGGGCGCACCGGCGTCCGCCGCGGTGCAATCGACATCGGGGGCGGCGCGCGCGCGGAGGTGCCGGCGCGCGCCACGGAGGCGCGCGCGGCGAGCGCGCCCGTGCGCGCATCAAGCGTGCCCGCGCGCGGGGGCGAGCGTGCCCGCACGCGCGGCACCATCGTCGGGGGGCGCCACGGCGGCGTGTCCGCACGCGGGCGAGTGTGCCCCCGCGCGCGGCGGCGCCTTCGGGAGGTGCGGCGTCGGTCGTGCCCGCGCACGGGGCGGCGCGCGCCCGCGCGCTCGCGGCGCCGTCGGGAGGCGCTACGGCGAGGCGTGGCGGCCGCGCCGGCCTCATCCGCCGAGGCCTCGAGGAAAAGGAAACGGCCTTTTCCTCTTCGAGGTGAGGAGCCCGTCCTTTTTCGTTTGGTTTGATTTGTCGACGATTAGGTGCCCCAACCTTCGTTCGTGCCCGCGCAGGTGGTGCCAACCGTCCCTCCCCTTGCACCGGCCAAGGTGGCCGAGGGCGGACTCATCGATCCCCACCCGGCGGCGCTCGTCAAGGGCGTCGCGCCGGGGACAAGCACGGCGACGGGCGCGAGCTCGCAAGCCCCGGGCCGGGGCCTCGAGGCCCCGGCCATCGGATCAGCCCCCGCGCGGCACGGCGGGAGGTTGCCGGGGGGGCGGCCGCACCGGCCGTCATGGAGACACGGGCGCGGCGGCGGCCGTGGTGGAGGTGCGGCCCGCGGAGGTCGCCGCCGTGGAGGAGGTGGAGCGGGCGCGGCCGCGGGGGCGCCGGTGGACGCGGTGGTACGGCCGAGGTGGCGGCCATGGCGCCACGACGGGCGCCCGTGGCCACGGAGGCGCGAGTGGAGGTGCCGGCGGAGGCGACGCAAGCGATTGCGCCCGCCGGCGATCTTCAGGCGGAGGTGGTGGAGGTCTCGGACGACTCTCCGCCGCCCGGGTGGAATCAGTGGGCCAGCTGGCCCACGAACTCCCCCGAGCCCCAGGAGGGGGCCCTCGTGAGGCGGCACGAGGGTCACATGGTGGTGGGGGGCCGCGGACAAGGTGCCGAGACCTCGTCCTCCCACGCCGGCCGCCCCGCCCAGGTGGAGGGGGTCGTCGAGGATCCCCCCGCGTTCGCCGACGCCGGGGGGGAGCAAGAGCTGCGGGGCGAGCTCCGGAGCCACGGCGCCACGCTCAACCGCGCGCCGAACGAGGCGCCGCGGGTCCATGGCGGCCGGCCGGCTCGTCTTCCGGGTGAGCCATGGTTGCTCGTCCTTTTTCCCTTTCGTTTTCGTACGCCGCATTCGAGTCTTGGCGCTTACGGGCTTCGATTCCGTGATTGCCGGGAGCTCGAGCGTCGTGCCCATGACAAGTACGACGCCTTCGACCGGTGAACGCGAGGTTCACCGGCTCCGGAGCGGTGCGAGCCGCCTTCGACGCGCTTGCCGACGCTCTCGGGACGCCGGACGGACGGGCCGGCGTGACGGGCGATGGCGTGGTGCGACGAGCTCCCGGGAGAGCTCGGGCGGGGACGCCCCGCGGCGCTCGAGCCTCGAGCGGGTCCGTGCGGCCCTCGTCGATCGTGACGAGGCGCCGTGGAATGCGCGCGCGGACCTAGAGAAGACGTGGACGCCGGCCGCCAACCGGGAGGCGGAGGTGGCCACCGCTCGCGCCGAAACTCGGGAGCTCCGCACGTCGCTCGAGGGGGCGTAGACGCAACACCGCCGGGCCGAGGAGCGGGTGCGCGGGTTGGAGTAGCGCGCCAAGGAGGCCGACGACCCGAAGGCCGCCCTCGACGCCAAGGCCGCGGCCCTCGTCGTCGCCGAGGATCGGCTCGCAAGAGAGCACCGCCCGCCAAGGGGCTGAGGAGCGGCTTCAGCAGGGGCAGGCCGCCCTCGTCGACGCCCGTGCAGCGCTGGAGCAGGAGCGCGCCGCCCACGAGGTGACGCAGAAGTCGCTGGAGGAGCGGAACACCGCGTTCTCCAAGGTCGAGGACGAGGCGCTCATGCTCAGCATCAGCAACGCCAACCAGGAGCCGGCCCTCCGTGAGCGGGGCGAAACCGTCCGGCGCGCCTCGAGCTGTCGGTCGAGGCCGTGCGCCGGGACTTCGAGATGGAGAGGAAGCAAGTCGAAGGTGAGCCACTGTTTGACTTTTTGTTTTATTGGTTTTTTGTTTGGGAACTCGCATTCCCTTTTCCCCGATTTCTTTCTTGTCTTGGCGTTTCCGTGCTTGCGCACCGCCCGGGGCATGCGGCCGAGCGGGCCGAGGCGCCGCAGCCTCCTACAATTCCTCCGAGCAGAGTTGCGGGAGCCGCGCGATGCGGCCCTCGGGACCGCCTCTCCGTCGAGGAGGGCGAGGCCCGGGCCGGCGGCAGCCCCGGCCGCCCGCCCGCGCGCCCTTGGTGGCCACATCACCGAGCGGATGCGCCGGCGTTGCGGCCGGGCGTCCGAGAAGGCCCTCGGAGTGGTGCGATCCCACTACGAGGTTAACTTCGGGGCGCCGGCGGAAGGGTACATCATTCCCGAGGGCGTCGAGGACGAGGTGGCCATGGAGCGTGTGGATGCGCTCGCCGCCGATGCCGCCGGTCGCTCGCCGAGGCCTTCGAGGAGTTCCTCTTCCGGACGTCGCCGACGCCGCCGCTCCTCCCGCCTGAAAGCAGCTGGGCGCTAGGCCCGTTTTTTGTTTATGTGTATCAGTATTCTGGCCTCGTGGCCTTTGTAAATAAACAAGATGTTTCATAAACATGAACGTTTGCTGTAAATGAAGTCATTTGTTTATCGCGCTTTTTGTTTCTCCTTCTTCCTGAGTAGATTCTAGTTAGGGGAGTTCGATTTTCGCAGGGGGCCCGCTGGGTTGGAGGCGAGAGAGAAGGGCCATATCCACGCGGCGTAGGCTATCTCTGGCTCGCACGCTCCTTCCGCCGTGCCGCCGCGCCCTGTTCGAATCGTGGCTCGAGGTTGAAGTAGGAAACAAACTTAGCGCGTGTTGTTTTGTTTTTTTGCGCGAAAAATGGGACCATTTGGGGGGGATGCCCCCCGCAAGAGCCCCCGAGGGTAACTTGGGTTTCGGGGGAAAGCCGAGTTATCCTTTTCATTAGACTTGACGTATTTACATGGTCGTTGCCAACCGGGGCGTTGGCGATGTGATTTTTACAACAAAAATACTTGGAAGAATCCTAGCTAAGGGTAGAAGCGACGTAGCTGTTGGATGTTCCAAGCGTTGGTGAGCTCTTCGCCGTCCTCGTTGGCCAACTTGTATGTGCCCGCTTGAGTACCTTCACCACGACGTAGGGTCCCTCCCATGGGGGCGATAGCTTGTGGCGCCCTCGGTTATCTTGGCGCAGCCTTAGGACCGCATCCCCCTCGCCGAAGTCCCGTCGATGTATCTTGTGTGCTTGGTAGCGTCTTAGGGACTCGTTGATACCTCGCGGAGTGCATTAAGGTTACGAGGCGTGCCTCGTCCAATTTCGGTCCGGCCGAGTCCTCGCGCGGCTCGCCGGTTAGCATCCTCGTTGTAGCCTCGAACCTTGGGCGACCCATATTCTAAATCCGTGGGGAGGACGGCCTCCGCGCCGTGGACTAGAAAGAATGGGGTGAACCCGGTGGCTCTGCTTGGGGTGGTCCTTAGGCTCCACACGACCGCTGGTAGTTCTTGGAGCCATTTTCGCCCGCATTTGTTGAGCCGGTCAAAAATTGCGGGTTTTAGGCCTTGTAGGATCATGCCATTGGCACGTTCCACTTGGCCGTTGGTCCGTGGGTGCGCCACGACCTGCCCATCCACACGGATGTGGAACTTGTCGGGAACTCCAAGAACTTCCGCCCGTAAACCGGGACCCATTGTCCGTGATGATGGAGTTTGGCACTCCAAAGCGGTAGACGATGTCGGTGAAGAATGTCACCGCCCGCTCGCCCTTAGGTTCGTAATGGGGCGCACCTCCACCCACTTGGAGAACTTGTCAATCGCGACTAGCAAGTGGGTGAAGCCCCCGGCGCCTTCCGCGGGGGCCCGACGATGTCCGAGCCCCCACACGGCGAACGGCCGGTGACGGGGGATGGTCCGTAGGGCGTGGGCGGGCAAGTTGGACTTGCGGGCGTAGAACCGGCGCCCTTCGCAGTGCGTACGATTTCGGCCGGCGTCCGCGACCGCGGTAGGCCGCAAAAGCCTTGGCGGAACGCATTGCCGACGAGGGCGCGGGGGTGCGGCGTGGTGGCCACGGATCCCCGCATGGATGTCCCGTAGGAGCTCGCGCCCCTCGGGAATGGGCACGCACCGCCGTAGGATGCCGGAGCGCGGCGCGCTTGTGCGCGCTCGCCGTCGATGAGGGCAAAGGACTTGGCCATCCTAGCGATGCGCCTAGCCGCGGCCCGGCTCCGCGGGGAGTTCCCCTCGAGCGATCCGGGCGATGTATTTCTCCCGCCGGTCCGCCCGGACGGGGAGCCGGCTCGATGTCCATCGCGTCGGCCTCGTGGGAGCCGTACCCCTCGAGGAGGGAGAGCATGTACGCCTCGTTCGAGGGGTCCTCATCCATGGGCTCCGCACCCGCTGGATTCGAGGGAGCCCCCGAGGGTCCGTCGTGATTCGAAGGGTAGGGGCTCGAAGGCGACCGAGGGTTGAGCGATGTCACGTGCGAAAACGTTCGGGGGGACGGTGATCCACCCGGACGCGATCTTGGCGAGCTCGTCCGCCTCTTCGTTGTACCTTCGGGGCACATGGTTGAGCTCGATGCCGTAGAACTTGTCCTCGAGGGCCCGCACGGCCTTGCAGGAGGGCCTCCATCTTGTCATCATGGCAGCTCGCGTTCTTCATGACTTGATCGATCACGAGCCGCGAGTCCCCGCGCACGTCGAGGCGCTTGACGCCCAACTCGATGGCGATTTTGAGGCCGCAGAAGCGGGGCCTCGTACTCGGCCATATTGTTGGACGCGGGGGAAATGGAGGCGCACCGCGTAGCGCATGTGCTCCCCGAGGGGTGACACGAAGAGCAGGGCCCGCGCCCGCTCCCGTTTTCATCACCGAGCCGTCGAAGAACGAGAGTCCGGCACTGCGCCGGGATTTGTGGGGGTGGCGAGCCGTGTGTCCGTCCACTCGGCCGACGAAATCCGCCGAATTTGCGACTTGATAGCCTTGCGTGGGGCGTAGGCGAGCGTTTCGCCCATCGGCTCCACGGACCACTTGGCGATCCTTCCCGCGGCGTCGGGGTTGCGGATGATTTCCCCTAGCGGAAAGGAAGAGACCACCGTGACGGGGTGGGCCTCGAAGTAATGGCGGAGCTTGCGCCGCGCAAGGACTACCGCGTATAGCAACTTCTGGACCTGTGGGTAGCGCGTCTTCGTGTCCGAGAGGACCTCGCCGATGTAGTAGGCGGCCGCCGCACGGTGCAAGGCATGCCCCTCCTCCGTGCGCTCCACAACGATCATGGCGCTTACCACCCGGGTGGTCGCGGCCACGTAGAGCCGCAGGGGGCTCGCCGTCCTGTGGCGGCGTGAGGATCGGGGTGTGCGTCGAGACGCCTTTAGCTTGTCGAGCGCGTCCCGGGCCTCGGTGGTCCGGGGAGAAACGCTCGTGCTTCTTGAGTAAGCGGTAGAGGGCGCAGCCCTTCTCACCGAGCCGCGAAATGAAGCGGCTCAAGGCGCGCAAGGCACCCCAACACCTTCGCACCCCTTTAAGGTCCCGGATCGGACCCATTCGTTCGAGGGCCGCGACCTTTCGGGGTTGGCCTCGATTCCCCGCCGGGAGACAATGTACCCCGGGAGCATGCCTCGCGGCACTCCAAAGACACATTTTTCGGGGTTTAACTTGACCCCATTGGCCCGTAGGCGCCGAACGCGACACCAAGGTCGCCAACCAGGTCGTCCGCCTTCCGGTCTTCACGACGATGTCGTCCACGTATGCTTCGACCGTCCGCCCGATGTGATCCCCAAAAACGTGCTGCATGCAGCGCTGGTATGTTGCACCCGCGTTTCTGAGGCCAAATGGCATCGTGACGTAGCGAACGTCCCGAACGGTGTAATGAACAAAGTCGTGAGTCGGTCGGACTCCTTCATTTTTATTTGGTGGTACCCGGAATAGGCATCAAGGAAACAGAGTAATTCGCACCCAGCCGTTGAATCAACGATTTGATCTATGCGCGGCAGAGGAAAAGGAACTTTGGGACATGCTTTATTAAGACTGGTATAGTCTACACACATCCGCCACTTCCCATTTTTCTTCTTTACAAGCACAGGATTGGCTAGCCACGTAGGGTGGAATACTTCCTTGATGAATCCGGCCTCGAGGAGCTTCCGCAGCTCCGCTCCGATTGCCCGTCGCCGCTCCTCGTCGAAGCGGCGCGGCCCGCCGTTGCACGGAGCGGGCGTTTGCGAGGATGTCAAGGGAGTGCTCGGCGACTTCCCTCGGGATGCCCGGCATGTCCGAGGGGCTCCACGCGAAGATGTCGGCGTTGGCGCGGAGGAAGTCGATGATCACCGCTTCCTATTTCGGGTCGAGGGTGGTGCCGACCCTCAACGCCTTGCCCTCGGGGGCCGAAGGGTCGAGGGGGACCCCTTTGGTCCGCTTCCGTCGCCTCGAAGGTGCCGACGTGCTTGGCGGCGGAGTTGAGGTCCTCGTTGACCATCTTCTCCCGGCGTGTTTACCGGCGCTTCATCCGGCGCCGGTGCCTCGCATGTTCCACACACTCGACGTCGCGGCCGAATGCGTGCTCGATGGACGACTCCGACGGTGATGATGCCGTTTGGGCCGGCATCTTCATCTTCGGGTAAGTGTAGTTGGGGACCGCCATAAGTTTGGCGTAACATGGTCGCCCAAGGATGGCATGGTAGGCCCCTTTGAACCCCACCACCTCGAAGGTGAGGGTCTCCTTGCGGAAGTTCTTAGGGGTACCAAACCGGACCGGCGAGTCGATCCGCCCGAGGGGCCGAACCTCGCTTGCCGGCGCGATGCGCGTGGAACGGCTTCGTGCCGGGCCGCGGCTCGGTCCAACCCGATCCCCATCGGGCGCAATGTATGCGCGAAGAGGATGTTGAGGCTACGCCCTCCGTCCATAAGGACCTTTGAGAACCGGCGTTCCCAATGATGGGATCGACCACCACGGCACCGGCCGGGTTGGGGATGTGATTCGGGTGGTCTTCCCGGCTAAAGGTGATGACGTCCTCCGACCAATTGAGAAAGGCCGGCGGCGCCCTCTCGCGGCGAGGACTTCGTGTCGCTCCTTCTTGCGCCGCCGGGTTGACATGTCGACGGTAGGTCCCCCAAAGATGAGGAACACATTTTCGACGGCGGGGAAGCCGCCGCATCGCCATTGCCCCCGTCTTTCTTGGCCTCGCCTCCTTCGCGGCGGCGCGGCCATAGAACTTCTTGAGCATGTCGCCTCGCTCAAGGGTGTGTTGCACTCGGGGTCTTGTGGTAGGGACATGGCTTCTTCAAAGCATGTCATCGAACACTCCGGGCCTCGAGGGGCCGGTCGAGGGCCCCGTCGAGCCGGGTCGACGCCGAGGGCCTCGGCGTTGCCGCCGTCGCGCCCTTGCTCGCGCGCCGCGCGGCGCGGCTTCTTCCCCTTGTTGCCCCGCTTGTCGTTGCGGCGCGGCTCCTTGGACTTGCGCCCTCCGCGGGCGCGTCCTCGAGCGCTTGCCCTTTTGCCGTCGAAGATCACCACCACGGCCTCCTCCCCGGAGGCGAAGGCGGGTGGCGATGTCGAACAGCTCGTTGGAGTCCGCAGCGGGGCCGCGTCCTAGCTCCCGTACGAGATCCCGCACGTGGTGCCCTCGAGGAAGGCATGCACGATTTCGGATCGGCGCTACGGCCGGGGGAGCTCCGTGCGGCGCTTGGAGAAGCGTCGTATGAAGTCCCGCGGCGATTCGCCGGCTTCGCGTGCGGGGAGCGCGAGTCCCAGAGTTTCCGGGCGCACGTATGTGCCCTGGAAGTTGCCCACGAACGTGTGGACTAGGTCGTCCCAGTTATGGATCTGGCTGGCGGGCAGGTGCTCGAGCCATGTCCGGGCCGCATCGCCAAGGTGCAAGGGCAAGTTGCGGATGATGACCTCATCGCTAGTGGCCCCGCCCAGCTGGCAAGCCAAGCGGTAATCGTTGAGCCACACGCGGGGGTCTGTCTCCCCGTTGTACTTGACAATCGTCGAGAGTTGGCGGAAGCGTTGTGGGAACGCTGCCGTTCGGATCTCCCGGCTGAACACGCGAGTGCCCGGGGGTTCCGGCGTCGGGGAGCGGTCCTCGCCGCTGTCGTAGCGCCCACCCCGTCGAGGGTGGTAACCCCTTGCCGCTCGCGCGTCCGCCTTGCCGGTGCGCGGGCGTTGATGACGTTGCGAGCGTCGCCATCTAGTGCCCCGCGCGTGTCGAGGAGTCGCTCATTGGCCGGCGTGCGCCCTTGCTCGGTGGGATGCCCCGCCGGTCCCCCCCGCGTGCACCGAGGGTTCGCCTCCGGTGCGGCTTCATCGCCCCGCGCATCCCCCTGTTGGCGGATGCGTGAGGCCGAGCTTTCGGCCCGCCGGACCGGCCGCTTGCTCGATGAGAGTTTGCACCTCGCGGTGCATGTCTCGAGCCTCGGGGGTCGAGGGTGCCGGCATAGCCCGCGGCGGCGCCGCGGCGGCGACGAGTTTCGGCTCGCCCGTGGGGGCACGTCCGTGTTCCCGACGTTGGGGGTGGTGTTGAGGCGGTCGCGGACCTGCCGCCCGGCCCCGCGCGCGTTCGCCACGCGCGGAAGCCTCCCCCTACCATTGAGGCGCGGAGCAACCGCACCGTTCGGTACTCTTCCGCCGGCTTGGCCTCGAGCTCGCGGGCTTGGGCCGCCTGTGCGTCGACGTCGGCCCCAACAGAGCGCTTGGCCCCGCGGCCGGGCGCGTGGCGATCCCCGGGGCGGGCGTGACTTCCCCGTCTCTCCGGCGCCCACCGCGCGGCGGCGTTGGCCGGGTCGTTGGTGATGACGGCGCAACACTCCCGCGTGGGATCGTAGCTCCCGTGTCGGAGTCGTCGGAGCAGACCGAACCGCAGTCCGCGGCGTCGAGGAAACGCCGAACGCGACCGGGTCCGCACGCCGGGAGAAGTCCCACTCCGCGTATCCGTGGCGGTTGGCGGGTGGCATCGTGTCGACGGAGCCCAGGGATGACTCATCTGCTGCTGAGGTGCCGGGGTCCCTTGCGACGAAGACGTGGCGGCGGGCGGAACCCCGCGCATCGTCGTGTTGACGTTGGCGTTGTAGGCCGTCGTAGCGCCACGCAGCCCCGATGGGGATACGTGGTCCGAGACCGCGCGCGGCCCGCCGGGCGGTGGCGGTTGTTGTGGTTGGCACACCGCGCCGGGCGGCGGCACGCTCGCCCGCCGCCGCTCGGACCGCGCCCGGCGCGAGCGTTGTCCCGAGCGACGACGGCGTTGTGGCGTTGACGGACCCGCGGCCTCCGTGCCCTGCGGGGCGCCGCGCCGGAGTCGTGCGCGCGGCGGGGTCCGAGCGGACCCGGCCGACGCCGCGCGCGGAGTTCCTCACGGTTAGTGAGACGCATCGGATAGCCGTTCCCCGTGGCCCGAAAGTTCGGGTCCCCGAAGCGGATCTCGAACCCGCCGGAAGGGGGTCCGAGCTACCCATGCGGTAGCGTGTAGCACGGTACTCGGTGCGAATCACCATGAAGGGAGTTGGCGAAATGACCTTAGGCGCTCGTTTGCCCCACGGTGGGCGCCAACGTCGGTGCGGAATATGGTCCCGACACTAACCCGTAGATAGCGCCGTGGTCTATCCCTCAATGGTCGATGCCAAGCAACAAATGACACAAGGTTTTATTTTGGTTCCGGCCGAGGGGTCGTACGTCCGACGGGGGGTGTGCTCGTGGCACTATATTGCTCAGCACCGGGGGTGCCTGTAGTGGGGCTGCTACAAGCAAGGCGGGAGAGGAAGCGTGGCTTCCAAGTCCCTGGAAGAGTGACTGAAGATGTCGTGGGAGAATAAGAGAGTGAGTGCACGGCGTGTGAAGTGTTCTCGTGTCTCAGTTTTTTCGTCCCCCCTGCGGCTGGGGGTTCGCCTCCCCTTTTATAGATCAAGGGGGCAGCGGGTTACATGCGCGCCGCGCTATCTAGCTATGTGGAGAAGTGCGACGTGCTACGGTGTAGAGGGGGCGGCCGTCCGGGCGATCCTTGCAGCGATCTGGTCATCATAGCCGACTTGTACCCGAACAAGGTGGCGATTCGAGGGTAGGAGAGCGGCGGATGGCGGTGATATCCTCTCGATAGGCTCGAGGGAGGTGCCGACGCAGCCCGTACGGCGCACGAGAGTTGGCGAACGGCGTTCCTTCCCAACGCGCCTCACGGGGCGGGAGTCGTTGCTACGGGGTCCGGCGTGCGCGCGCGCGCGGGTACGGCGGCCACGCCGTTACGGTGGCGGGGATGACGGTCCACCGGCCTACCGCCTCCACCTAACCTTGTAGGGTCACAAGAAAGTACATCGAGGGTGCGCCGGCCCCTTTTTGAGGGCTCGGCGCGTTAGCCGTACCGGGCGTGCGCGCGGTGTCACGGGATCGACACCGGCCGCACCGCACCGTACCCTCCCACGGTGGCGGGGATGGGCTCCTCCCCGGGGAGTTGGTGCGGCGGCACCGGGGTGCGAGCCCCGGCGCATGATGGTGCCGTCCCCCGCGGCGTCGGGGCATTAAATGCCCGTGTACGGGGCCGGCACGCGCGTGCGGGGCGCCCGTGAGCGTGGCGGGCCCCGGCCCGAGGGTGGGACGAACCCTCGAGCGAGACGAGACCGGCTCGAGGGGAAGTGCGCCCCTCGAGCGGGGCGATGCCCGCCCGAAGGGAGCGTGCGGCCTCGAACGAGGCGGAGTCCGTTTCGAGGGGATCCTTATGTGGGCCGCCTCGATGGGCCGTCGGAGTCCCCCGTGGGCCGTGTCCCGCATGGTTAGTCACCCGCAAGGTTAGGCTTAACGTGTTTCGGTACGGGATTTAAGTGGGTTTTCCCCCATTGTTTAAGGGGACCCCTAGGGTTGTCCCCGACACATACATCATTCAAAGCATGAATAACGCATGTGTTCTACTCGTGAAGAAACATAACCGAATACGGCTGAACAATGTACCGATTCGGGGTCCATGAAGAAGGAACAAACATTACCAAGTGAATAAATCTATCGGATTGATTTGGGAATCTAATCCACGGATGATTAGCTCCAAAGCAACCCAAAAACTCGCATCTACCGCATGATACCCGGCTCTTTCAAGATTTATATGAACGTTGGCAAGCTTGAACCCGCAACACGTAACAACCTAGATCGATTCGGTTTCGGCTATCGGAAAGCACAAGATCCACGTGTTAAAATATGAAATCTACTCGAACGAGGATCATAACAGAGATAGAGCCGATCCAAACCCATCTAGATTGGGCAAAGGTGTGCTACATGAATTAAAACATGAAATAAAACTCAAGATAACACGGGGTAACTTAATGAATCTACCGGATCTTGCCAGAATCCAATAGAGCCGATAACTAGCTTCAAGCTAGATCTTAGCCTACCGCATGACTCATGATCTAACAAGAAACCCTCTTGAACCAAGCTTGAATCTACCGCATGACACGAAGCATGGTAACAAGACTACTTGCATCAGATCTAAATCCACCGCATGATACTAGACATGATACAAGGTTGCCGGTACTCACGGAGGTCGACGGATCGATGAGCCCTCTCGAAGAACTCGACGACACGACAAGGACTCTAGGGTTTGGCGTAAGGCCGGTGTGTATTGAAGAATGATTGTGTTTGTTACATACATTCAGGGGTCATATTTATACCCTGTTGAGTACAACTGCGAATGGATTCGTTGCCTAACTTATCTCTAAGCTCGATCGCCTATCCATCCATTCGTCCCCCCCGATTGAGCCACGTCACCATCCAATCCCGCAAAATCAGCTCTCTTGTTCCTTTGCCGAACCGGAAGCGGATAGCCGACCGCATCTCTTTGCCGAATATCTCTCGAAAAGACCCTTCCTTCCACCGGACGGACTCTTTATCGAACCGACCCACGAGTCGACTCCTTACCAAATTTTGGTGTTAACAATGTATTCCTTGACAAATTCAACCATGTTTTTCGACGTCACCTTCTTTAGTGGAATTGCCTCAACCCATTTAGTAAAATAGTCCGTAGCCAAAAGCACAAACTTATGCCCCTTCTTTGCCGGATGGTGGATTAATCTGCCAATCGGGTCTATACCCCAGCCCTCGAATGGCCATGGCTTGATAATGGGATTTAATGTCGATGCAGAACCCTTTGAATATTTCCAAACCTCCCGCGGTCTTGACATCCCTTGTAATATTCAAAGCGGTCCTCTAATCGTCGACCAAAAGCACCCGGCTTGCCCGATAACCCATTTCATGCGGTAGGCCGATTGGTGTGCTCCACATATCCCATCATGCACTTCACTCATCATCCTTTTAGCTTCCTCTGGACCCAGGCATCGTAACAACACCCCATCTAATGATTTGTAAAACAAATTATCATCCAGAAGAATGAATTTTATGGCCTTGTACCTGAGCTTCCTAGAGACCTTCCGGGATGGATCTTTCAAATAGTCAACGATCTCTTTTCTCCTATCACCTTCCGCAAGATCCATCCCCAGCGCACATATGCTTGTAGCAAACGCTTCTTGACTCTCTTTATAACCAAAGGCGCTCTGAGCCAACCTGTTTGCCTCTTCGTTATGTTCCCTAGGAATATGCTGTAGAGTCACCAACGGAAAGCTCTTCAAGATTTCCCTGCATTCTTCGTAGTAACTCCTCAGCGCTTCACTTTTACATTCGTACTGACCGTTCAATTGCTTTATTACCAATTCTGAATCTCCATAAACTTCAACCGAAACGGCCCCGGCTTCTCTCAAATATTGAAGCCCTTGAAGCAATGCCTCGTACTCGGCCGATTGTTTGTAACGATGGGTCGTATAGGGATAGCAAATTCAAACATCTCACCTCTGGGTGAAATTAATAAAATCCCTACTCCTCCACCTTTGCCACACGATGATCCATCAAAAAACAAAGCCCAAGGAGTAATTTCAAGCAAATCAATTGATGGATCACGATGTTCAGTTATAAAATCGGCAATGATCTGACATTTTGTAGCCTTTGCCGATTCGAACTTCAATTCAAACTCCGATAGAGCCAAGATCCACTTGCAAATCCTGCCATTCAAAATTGGCATAGATAACATATGTTTTATTACATCAAACTTAGAATATACAATGCATTCGGCATTCAACAAGTAGTGCCGAAACTTTGTACACGAGTAGTACACGCATAGGCACAGCTTCTCTGCAGCCGAATACCTGGTTTCGGGATCAAGTAATTTTCGGCTAAGATACGCTACCACCCGCTCCTTTCCTTCGAATTCTTGAATAAGGGCCGATCCAATGGTTTGGGCATCGCCCGCCACGTACAACTTGAAAGGCTTATCCAACTGAGGAGGGACCAGTATTGGTGGCTCCTTCATGTATTGCTTGATCTCGTCAAAAGCCTTTTGTTGCTCGTCACCCCATGTGAACTTCTGATCTTTCTTAAGTTTCAGCAATGGAGAAAACGACAAAACCTTCTGTGACAGATTTGAGATGAATCTCCTTACAAAATTAATCTTGCCGAGCAGTGATTGCAATTCCTTGAGATTAGTCGGAGGGACAACTTCATCAATGGCCTTCATGCTCTTCTTGCCAACTTCGATCCCCCTTCGTGGACTAAGAACCCCAAAAACTCTCCAGCTGATACCCCAAAAGCGCATTTGTTTGGATTCATCTTCAAACCATGCTTTCGGGTGCATTCCAAGGTCCTTTTCACGTCTTCCAAATGTGTGTCATGACTCAGAGACTTGATCACGACATCATCAATGTAAATTTCGACAATTTTGCCGATCAGCTCGTGAAAGATGTAGTTCATGGCTCGCTGATAAGTTGCACCGGCATTCTTCAACCCAAATTTCATGACTATCCATTCAAACAAAGCCTATGTGACCAAGACATCCGAAGGTCGTCTTTGATATATCCTCTATTGCCATAAAAATTTGGTTATACTCCGCATTACCATCCATGAAACCGATGACCTTGTGTCCCAGCAGCGGCGTCAACCAACAAATCGGCAACAGGCATGGGGTAACCATCCATGGGAGTAGCTCTGTTTAAATCCCTGAAATCTATGCAGACCCTCATCTTTCCATTCTTCTTGTAGACAGGGACAATATTAGAGATCCACTCCGCGTATCTGCATGGCCGAACGAAGTTTGCATCAAGTAATCTTTCAACTTCTTTCTTCACATCGGCCAATACTTCGTCTTTGTAGATTTTCCGGGGAGGCTGCTTGTATGGTTTAAAACCAGATTTAATTGGCAACCGATGCTCAACAATGGAGCGGTCCAGTCCAGGCATCTCCGCATAATCCCAGGCGAAGCAATCTTTGAATTCCTTGAGCAACTTGATCAATTCCTCCCTAAAGTCTGAGTGCAGGTGTGCGCTGATGAATGTCGGCCTTGGTCTATCACCGCTTCCAATGTCAACCTCCTCTAATTTATCGGCCGACATGAATCCTCGCCCCAATTTGCCGTCAGTACCATCGACAGGGTTATCCATTAAAAATTGCTATAAGAGCCGACTGCTTGAATCGTCGTTGATCGGCCGCCGACGGGCTCAACGAGACCTTCTCCCCGGTCTTTTCCCGAGAAACAATCAATGCCTTGATACTCCCGAAAGCCGGTTCCACATTTGCAACGCTCACGAAGTCGTCCGCTTGGACCACCTCAATATCATCATCTACCCATTGGATGAGCCGCCGATGCATGGTAGATGGGACGCAGGCGCTTGGCGTGAATCCGGGCCCCGACCAAGCAAAGAGGGCCGTAGGCTCCTTTACCTTCGATGACAAAGAAGGTTGTGAGCAGTGTTTTGGACCCGATCATTAGATCCACGTGGGCACATCCCTTAGTATCTGAAGGATTCCCGGCGAAATCGTTCAGTATTATGCTTGTAGGTGTCAGATCGCCAGGGCCCATGCCAAGCTTTCTAAAAGTGGTGTACGGCATTACATTGACCGTCGCTCCACCGTCGACAAACATCTTGGTCAATGGCTTTCCATTGACATATCCCTTCAAGTATAGCGACCTCATGTGTCGATTTTTGGCCGGTTTGTCGAAGACGGCTTGCTTGGCTAGCACCAGTTGCGCCATCAGTCCCTCAATCTGCTCATCGTCCAGGGACGCCTCTTCCTGCACAACCTGATTAGCAGGAGCCATAAATTCATTCGGCAGAAAATATACCATACACGCTGGAGCCGAACGGTTTGACCCTTCGGGTTTATCCTTTGGACGCCACACCTGCCTTGTCTGGATCCCTGCCTGCCTCAGTTCGCGGTTCCTCAAGCGTTGAACCCTCCTTTTCTGACTCTTTCTTAGGCCGGGCGGGCACCATTGCCCCTTTTGCCAGACGTACTCATCCTCGTCTTCCTCCTGATCAGCCCACCTTAAATCAGCTTGTCTCTTCCTGGGATGATCAATGATTTCAATTTTTTGACGCCGATCCTCGTTAGGAAGTACCCTTCCAATTCTTTCATGAACGGGTCGGCGATTGGCAGTCTCCTGCCTATACTCAAAATACCTATCGCTGCACTCGGGGCAGTTTCTCAGCGTGGGAAGCTTCAACCCTTCGTTCCAGCAGTGCCTGAAGAACGCACACCCCCAATGCGCGCGCTCTTGCTCGCGTGTATATTGCTCTAAATCTCTCCTGCGTGCTTCCTCTTCGGCCCTGTGCCTCTCCTACTCGTGCTTTCGTTTCTGGTAGCGCTCTTTCTCCAACTGGCGCTGCCACTTATTGAGGAGGATGCGCGTGGTCACCTTGGGTTTGGCCCTGGACGATTCCCCGATCTCGACATGGCTCTTGAGAACACGGGGGGCTTCACCGTGCACCTGCTCCAAGGTCACTTGACGTTCTGGGTCTACTGCTCCATCCTGCCTTGCCCTGGCTGAAGTCAAGACCTTGACCTTACCCTTCTCTTCGGCTGTCACCATGTTGACGGAAAAGCTTATCATGTTCTGAGGAAAAGGGTGGCCGTCCAGTTTCATCTTGTTATCAAACTTGACGTGTCCCTCCTGGATATCTCTCTGGATCCTCATCCTGAAGACCCTGCAGTTATTGATGGAGTGCGAATTCCTGTCATGGAAGCCACAGTAACATTTCTCCTTTACTCCATCGGGCCGAAGCATGGAATGCCCTTCAGGCAATTTGATTCGGCCTTCCTTCACCAGGAGCTCAAACAGCTTATCGGCTTTAGTGACGTCGAAATCGTAGGTGCCTTTGGTCTGTTTGACCCGGTCGATTCATGGTCAACGGTTCTTTCCCCCACATGATTTCGGCTCCGCCCACATCCCGGTCATCATCGAGTCCTCCATTTGGTCGGCTTTCTCCAGAACCGATTGTAGATATCCGCCACGTCGTGCCGTTTGCCGAACTCGGCGTCTTTCTTAAAACCGTAGGCTTGGTTGCTCATCGGCCGACAGCTTTTGGGACAGCTCGACCCAGTTATCGAATTCCATGCCGAACAGACTTTTCACGCACAGCCGGCAAAGCATCCGTGCAACGGCCATGTCGGCCAACCGGTCATCCGGCGATTTAGCGAAAAACACATGCCCTTGATTTCCCCGAACCTCTAGAGGAACTCCAAGGGCGTCTCACTTTGTCTCTCGCTTCGGGGTAGCGAGGTCAATTAGCTTCTTTTCCGTGCTGCCGCTGAAATAGTGGGCGTGGAATTTCCGTTCCAGCTCCTTCCATGTGCCAACTGATTGAGGGGGCAAAGATGAAAACCATTGGAACGCCGCGCCCGTCAGTGACATGGGGAAGTACCTGACCCTGAACGCCTCTTCAGATGAGCATTCTCTAAGCTGCATCAGGTAGCGAGCAATATGCTCCACCATGCTCGTGTCATCCTGTCCGGAAAACTTTGTAAATTCCGTCGGAGGCTTTACTCTTGGCGGCAGGATCACGTTGTAATACCACTCCGGGAACGGAGGCGTGTAGGTAGGTCCCTGCATTTTAGGTTTGAGGCCGAATTGATTCTGCATCAAGTCGGCCACCTTCTGAGCCAGGATATCATCTTCCTGCACGCCCATAGCTGGTCCGTAACCCGGATTCGGGAGAGCATCGATGGCTCCGTAGTTCCCCACCTCGTGGTAGCCTCCGCCATATAAATTCCTCTGCAGCCTGTTGCTAGCTAGAGCAATCCTGTAGCCGGAAGCAAGTGGGGCTCCAGGCGAGCCGAATGCCAGCTCCCCGTACGTGGGCTGGTACGGGTTCCGCTGTTGCACGAGTTGTCCCGCGTTGCCCAACGATGGTGGCCGGACCGGTCTCCCTCCCCGCGGCCCGTAGTGGGGTCCGAATCGGCCGACCTCCAAGGCACCTTGTGGAGGAGGCCGGAAGGCTTGGCTCCCAACGCTCCCGCGGAGGAGGCCGGGCCGGGCCGGCTCGTAATGGTGGTTGAGAACCGGACTCACCCATCTCCACGGTGCCTCCTTGAAAGGGTGTTTTATTGAACACCTGCTCCATGCCTGGACCGAAGACAGCCACCATCATTTGTTTGAACGCACCCAGGAAAGCTCTATGGTGCCTGCTTAAGACGTGGTCCGTGATATCTCGGAACGCTTGCATGCATTCCTCCCTCTCCTGCTGGGTTGTAGCGTCACTCTCTCCTGGAAACAACACCCTGGGCATCTCATTTTTTAAGTATGGAACGCCACGCCTGTTCTTCTTGAATGATAGCAAACACTTCTATTGGAATTGATCCATGGCATCCTGCAGCTGTTGCCGCTGTTCCGGAGAAAGGTCTTCGACGTTGACATCCATGATATCCCCGATGTCAGGCATCTTGATTTTCGGCTGTTGTCCCACTGGGTGTGCCAAAAAGTGTGTTGACGCAAAATCCGCACCTAGCGCCAAGCACACAAGCAAGCCGAACAAGTCAGGCTTCACACGTGAAGAGATCACAAGACGTGCCGATCAATTTTCCCCGAAAATTGACAAAAGACAGAGTAGTTAAATTCCAAAGCTTGGAACTTGCCGGGTAGTACCAGACAGTTCCATATTTACCGCTATAGAGCCAAATGGGATGACATATAGCTATGGAAAGCTATCTGCCAGCAAAATGAAACTATTCGGGAGCTTTAAAAAAGGAAAAAGTAACATAGCCAAATAGATGACGTAAGCATGACGACGAATCGGTCTTTATCTGGACAAAGATGCACGTGCGCAAGACCGTGACCGATCCCCGTGGTGATCAACATTAAATAATAAATGAAGTAAAAGCGCGAGCATAAATATGTAATAAACAAGCATGCATAGATCCAAAGCACTAGTCTACCACATGTCTAGGTACTTTAAAACCCGTCGGGTACGACACCAAGCGAATCTATCCACCGCATGATACAACCTCGCTTGGGATCGTGCCACCTTCCACAAACGAGATCTATCCACCGCATGATACGATCTAAATATGGAAAGCTAAAAGCATACGATATTTAAAGCATGAATTATGCACGTGTTTTACTCATGAGGAACATAACCGAACACGGCCGAATGTACCGATTCGGGGTCCATGAAGAAGGAACGAACATTACCAAGTAAGATAAATCTATCAGATTGATTTGAAATCTAATCCACCGGATGATCAGCTCCAAAACAACCCAAAAACCTGCATCTACCGCGTGATACCCAGTTCTTTCAAGATTTATACAAGCTTTGGCAAGCTTGAACCCGCAACACGTAACAACCTAGATCGACTCGGTTTCGGCTATCAAAGAGCATGTGATCCACGTGTTAATTTAACCAAAGGCACGAACTTGATTCACACAAGGATCGTCAAAAGGGATAAAGCCGATCCAAACCCATCTAGATTGGGCAAAAAGGTGTTACATGAATTTAAACATAAAGCAAAAAAAAAACTTGAAGCAACACGGGGTAACTTAATGAATCTATTGAATCTTGCCAAAATTCAATACGGCCGATAACTAGCTTCAAGCTAGATCTTAGCCTACCGCATGGCTCATGACCTAACAAGAAACCTTTTTGAACCAAGCTTGAATCTACCGCATGACACTAAGCATGGTAACAAGACTACTTGCATCGATCTAAATCCACCGCATGATACTAGATATGATACAAGGTTGCCGGTACTCACGGAGGTCGACGGATCGATGAACCCTCTCGAAGAACTCGACGACACGACAAATGGACTCTAGGGTTTGGCGTAAAGCCGGTTTGTATTGAGAATGATTTCGTCTCCCTGTTACATACATTCAGGGTTCATATTTATACCCTGCCAAGCACGACCTCGAATGGATTTGATACCTAATTTATCTCTAAGCTCAATCGCTTATCAATCCATTCGTCCTTTCCGCTTGGGCCACGTCACTGTACAATCCCACAAAATCAGCTCAACAGTTTCCTTGCCGAACGGAAGCAGATAGCCGACCGCGGATTTTTCTGCCGAATGCATCTGAAGAAACCTTCCTTCCACCGGACGGATTTCTCACCGAGTTGGTCCCACAAGTCAGACTCCATACCAAATTTTGGTGTTAACAGCTGCCGCCTCTACTTGTTGTGGCCTCGTGGCCGTGGCCGTAACACGCGACGGCTCGCCCGTCGCCGCCGCGCTTGCCGCTGTCCGCGGTGCCCTCTCCGAACGCCGTCGTGTCGTCGCGAGCATCCCCAACTTGAGCGCCTTGGCAGGCGCAAGGGCGGGGACAGTCGGCGTCACCCTGTCAGCAAAAAAAGCAAAAAAGTGAATGACCGCCCCTCAAAATAGAAGGCATGTGAGGGGAGATGTTGCTCACCTCAAATTGGAGAATCCCCGCTTCCTCTTCCTTGAGGGCTGGGGGTACCTCCGTTGGGCCCGCTGGCACCTCCAACGATGGCCCGGTGGCGGGCGCTTTCGCGCCCGCCACGGGTACCAATTCCACGGCCGCCTCCTCGGCCCGTGGCGACGGGGGCGGGGGATTCCACCTATCGGAGGTGTCTCGCCCCCGTCACTTTCCTCCTCTCCGACGACGAGTTCGTCGGCGCCAGCAGAGGGGAGAGTCCTTGCTGCTCGCGCAGCCGATACTCCTCGTTGTACTGCTCCAGGCGCTCCCACCGCCTGAGCCTCTTCTCCTTTGCGCGCGCCGCCCACTCCTGCTCTCGCCGCTACGCGGCGCGGCCGGCCGCCCGGCCCGAGGCGTCGGCGGGTCCGACCACGCGGCGTTCACGGTCACCCTCTGCTGGCAAGAATCGTCAAAACAAACGCAAACACGATGAAAGAACCCAAAGAAGAAGAAGAAGAAGCGCACTCACCGGTAGGGCGTCGGGGAGCATCACAAACGACCAAAGGTCGTCGTCGCTGTGTGGCACCGACTTGAGGTTGATCGCGTGCCTCGACCTCGTGGTTGCGTACTCATTGAGGAGGCACTCTTGCAGTAGCCGCAAGCACGCCAGCGATGTGGGGTTGGCCGCGTCGCTCATCTCGAAGATGCAGAGCTCCCTCTCCATGAGAGGGACGGTCCGCCGATGGTGGAAGTTGGCGATGATTGAGGCCGCTCCTAGTCCGGCGTCTGCCAGACACCGCAGTACGGTGGTGAGCGATTCCAACCTCCGCTGATGCGAGAAAGGCGACACGCCGTGGTGCCAGGCGTCGGTCTTCGCCATCGGCACCTTGCCGGTGTAGGGGGGAGGCTGGCGCCATCGTTGCGGAGGTAGAACCACCCCTTATCCCAATCCACGTTGTTTGAAGTCATCATGCACGACGGGTACAGTTCCTTGAGCGAATCCCGCAGTGCGAATGTTAGGTCGCCGGCGTGAACCGCCTGACGCACCCACATCTCGCCCGTGGTGAGGGTGTGGAGCTCCGTGCGGAACAGGTGCACCCAGAGGTCCCAGTTCGTTGGGATCCCCAGGAACCCTTCGCAGACGGTGACGAAGCACGCCGCCTGCGATATGGCGTTGGGGGCAAAGTTGTGGAGATCCACCCCATAGTGGTAGCACAACCCCCGCATGAATCGGCTCGCCGGGGTGGTGAAGCCGCACTCGTGCAGCCGGATGAAGCTGACGACGTAGCCGTACGGTGGGTTAGGCTCCCTGTCCGACGCCGGCGGGACCATCCACGCCGGGTACATCCCTTATTTGGCCGGCGCCAACAGCCCGCCGTTCACCAGCTCGTTTAGTGCGAGCAGCGTCACCGTCAACCAGGTCTAGGGGAGAGGATCTAGCACTTGAATCGGCTGAGGCGGGGCCACTGCTGGCGAGAGCGAAAAGCTGGGAAGGCGGCGGGATCGAAAGTGAAGCGAGCAAGACCAAGATTGGCGGAGCGCACAGCCGAGGAGAAGGCAAGCAGCGAGAGCAATGGATGCTAAGTGGCGAGGTAAGGGATTCACCCTTCCCCTCCCCACTATTTATAGATCTAGGGGAGCCACACCCCCGAGAACTCCACGCGTCGCGCCCATTAAATTGAGGCAACGCCGTCAGCCGCTGACCAGCGGGTCCCACCGCGCTGAAATGGTCGTGCACACACGCGTGCGCGATCATTATGGTGCGGCAACCGAAGGGCCGCGACACCCCGTCATGTCCCCCCCCCCCAAGTCACCCACTACGTCCGCGCAGTGCCGCCTGCTACGCACGACCGCGGACATTTAATGCTTGGGTTCCTTACCAGGTAAGGGTAACCCCCCCCACGTGCATCGAGGGTGGGCACCACAGATGCTCTCAACCCAGAGGGTTACTGATCAGTAGCTCAAGGGTCAGTTCAGCTACGACCCCGCGAGTCCTACAGATGCAACCAAGACGAGGGCACCTCGTTGCCACCCTGCAACGACCCTACTAATCAGGGGTTTGGAGCCTGACCCTCGAAGGGTTCGAACAGGCGCCCCAGATTGACAGAGTCGGGGACGACCAGGTCGCGTGCATTCGAGCCTGACCTCGAGTTCACCAGCTCAAGGGCGCCCTACACGTTGTATTCAAGAGCCAATCAAGGTAGCTAGTCGAGGGTTCCCATCGAGGGAGAGCTTCCGCGCCCTAGATCCCCATCGAACGGGACCGAGCCCTACCTAGCACACCCGCGTGAGCACTTCTATGGACATGTCTCCGGACCACGAGCCGACCCTTATCGAACGAGGCACGGACGTCCACTTGAATCACCCATTAACAGCTCAACAAGGGATCCGCGATTCGCGACCCGCTCGATGGGAGTCGTGGACACCTCACCCCTTCGTCCTGCGGAAGGACGGCGAAGGGGCATACAAACAAGTCGGAGAGCTCACCCCTATCACCTCGAGTGGGCCCAGGCTCGAGGGCTTGATGCACGGCTACACCTCCTGGGTATGCACCGAACGCAGGCGAATGTCGATACGTGCGTATGGCACCGCCGAGGCCGGTTGGAACACTGTCGATGCCGGATGAAACCAACACCTCGCACACTGACAAAACGCTACAGAAAAACCTTGCAGGAGCATCCTCGCTCCTGCAAGGCTTCGGGGTCTACACTCACGGGTGCGCTAGCGCGCCCCCACGGAACAGCACAACAAACAGGAGGGAAGAAAGTCCCATCAGCAAGCATCAGCCTCTGCGGGTTCCTAACGGGTACCACCGCAGAGGCTCGGGGGCTACTATCGGGGGGTCCCCTAATAACGGGGGGAAACCCCCTTTTTTGAAAAATAATAAAACACAAATGAACGCGCCACGAACCCTAAAAAACACGCTCCAGGTGGTCGCAGCCTAAAGCGGAAAGTCCCACGGCCCAAAGAAACCACAACGGCCCACCAACCGACCGGCCACGCTCGCTCAACGGCCTGACGCCCCCCTCGGGTGATTCTCGCCTCGCTCGAGGTCGCCCCGGGCTCGTGGCGCTGCGCCCACTCCCCCGACTAGAGCATTAGATGCTATGGCACACCGCGAGCACCCGGGTTAAAGGCGAATCCCCGCCACGTCGGCCCTCTAACACCGCCTGGGAATCATATCTGGCGCTATTCCGCCAACCCACCCTGTGCGGCCATCCTTAGCACTATGCGGGAGCTGTGCGGGAAGGCTGATGTCAACTCCGCGACACTGTGCCGCCCACTCCTGTACAGTCTCCATATCGCACCCCTCGAAAGAGGACGGCGGAACCCTCGAAAGAGGTACGGACGCCTACCCCGCGCCCGCGCCAGACAACGTCGTGACATCAGACCAGTGGAGCGCGTCTCTCCCATCACCTCCGGCCCTGTGCGGCCATCCCCGCCGCTGTGCCACCATCCCGGGCACTGCAGCACCATCCTCGGCGCTGTGGGAGCCCGGGATGACGAGGCATCGCCACGCCCGCTGCTGTGCATCATACGGCCTTCCGTCAGCTAAGCCCTCGAGTCAGCGTACGGACGACGACCGAACGGGAAGCCCCCACGCTACTACCCTCGAAGCCGCTCCTAGACGGGTACAGGACTCGCCACGACGCCGGTCGGGAGCAAGATTCACCAAGACAACCGTCACTGTATGCCATGCCGCCGTATGTAGCGCTTAGAACTGTGTGGCACGACTGTAAACCGCCTCCCCTTGGCCTATAAAAGGAGGAGGCAGTCCCCTGGCCGCGGGAGAGGACGGATAGCTGCTCACTTGCTCATTTCCGCGTTCACCACAATATTGGCACTTCGCCTCAATCAAACCTCAGGGACCTGGAGGCTTCCCCTCCTCTCCCGCCTTGCTTGTAGCTCCCCTCTGCAAGCACTACGATGCAACGCAATACAGCGCCCCGAGCGCACCCCTGCTGGACGTACGGTAGGGTTAGATGGGCGGTAGGTCAAGTGACCAGCGAGGCGGGGTGGTCAACCAATGGGATTAGGAAAGGCAGACGAGCGGGCGACGACAATTGGTGGGGTGGGGTGGGGTGTCGGTACGGTAGCTGTCAGAGCAACTCCAAGAGACTAGCTAAAATGACTTGGCTAGCTAAATTTTGGAAAAAAATCTCAAAAACACTCTTCCAACAGACTAGCTATCTACCCAACTAGCTATCCTAACTAGCTAAATTCATTGTCCCACTAGCTATCTTTAGCTAGCGGCGAGTGACTAGCTATCTTGATTTTCATGAGTATGGCAGGCGGGACCCAAAGGTGGAGCATATAGAGAGTTCAGTTTAGAGAGGCTGTTGAATGTCGACCACTTTTGCTAGCTATTTCATTTTACATGCTAGCAAAATCAGGATTTTAGCTTTTAGCTAGTGCTTTTTAAAGAGGCCTCATCAACTAGGGCAGCTAGGTGGCAGAGGTGGGAAGAAGCGCCGAGAGGAAAAAAACTTATTCTTGATGGGCTTATAATGGGCCTAACTCCCTAATTGAAGCCACACAAAACCCCCCCTGCACGGCTCCACCCACGCCGCCTTCGTGCCCGACTGCTGTTGACTCACGATGGCAACGGGTACATACCCGATGGGTAGTGCCCACCCGTACCCGTACCCGTTAGGACTAAGTTTTACCCGTCGGGTTACCCGCGAATGCACACGGGTAGGAAAATAATTCCATACCCGTACACTGTCGGGTAAATTCTACCCGACGGGTAACCCGTACCCGACAACATACCCGAGAATTGCATAAATAATCGGACTTTGTCACACAAAAATAATAAATAATTCCAACTTTTTAGTAAGTTACAAATTATAAATATTGATATAACCATATCATTGCAACAAACTAATAGTAACACACATTAGCACCAATATATAGGCCAAATTCATGCACCATATGAGCTAAAATGACTTAGGGTGGCTATTATTTATGCGGGTTTTTCTTACCGCGGGTAGACGGGTATGGGTAGTCTACACCCACACCCGTACCCGCATACCCGATGGGTATGAGATTTTGCCCAATAACGTACCCACGGGTACGAAGTTCCTTCCGTACCCACCTCCTTATCGGGTAAAACCCGTCGGGTACTCGGGTTTCGGGTACCCATTGCCATCTCTACCGTTGACTCCTCGTCGCCCCGACGCTGGCCAGCCGCCGCCGTGCCTGGTGCTCCTTGGATCTCCAACTCCAGCAGGTCCGCCTCCACCTCCATCAGAATGTCCGATTGATCATTCTATTCTCGTTGAGAAAGTTGCAATATTGGGCATTCCCATTGGATCTCGAGGATCTTGATAGTTTTCACAGGCCAACAGATCGAAAGCCAGCCAATGCGTTCGTTTTGTTTTTTCAACTTGTCTTATTGATTGCAACTGTATCATGATATACCATTTCATCTGTGAGTAATGCACCTTTATTGAAGGTTCTCGATCGGTCTCGAATTTTAAGATCGCAATTCGCAAGGGAGAAGGGTTCCGATCGATATAGAGCAACCGAAGATGAGCCTCTGCCGGAGGTATCTGAATCTGCTCGTGAACGAACACATCCCTGGCGTCAAATCACTGCGCTTCATCGATCTCAAGCTCCAGCGACAGCGACTCTTTTACCCTGGCACGCCACCACGCCGGGATGGAACGCCGGCACCGGCGTCAGAGATGGAGACGCTCCGGCTTCCCAGGCCCAGCTTCACCTTCCGGCCCGGAGACTCGGACGACAACGACGAGTGGAGGATCCACCGCTTTGTTAGTGTTTATACCGTGTCGTTACCGTTGTGTCTTGTTGAATAAGCCCCCCAAGTCAAGGAGGAGCGAGTCCGTAGGAGCTCTCGCACGTTCGTTGTGTGTGGGGCGAGTCGTAGGGAGTATGTGCGGCGTGTGTGTGAGATCGTGGGATCGCGCGATCACTGATCGGCATGCCGTAATTGTAGGGCTTTCGGTTGTGCGGTAGCTTGTATTTAGGGAAATTAATACAGAGAGAAAACGCCGCGTAGTTGTTCGACAGCACAAAATCCTTGCGTGTACGTGTGTTCCGGGTGCTCGTGTGTGTTGCGAGACGGCTTGCGGAGTTCCGAGTTCGCCGGAATTCCAACACTTTGGCATCGAGCCGGTGAAAGGCCGGGAGTCGATCGTGGCGCGGTACCGCCGTGGGAATCAAGACCCGGCGATCCGGTGGGCGTTGATGGCCGGCGACGACGACAAGAAGGTTAAGACCCCTCCCGGTCGCCGCCGAAGAAACCCTACGGGGTGACGGCGCCGGCGGGAGCGGTGAGACCGTGCGGGTCATCCGGAGATCAACACCGGCGTGCCGAACCGGCCGATGCCGACCAAAACGAACTACACGTCTTGGTCACTCGTCATGAAGATCAAGATGCGAGCAAGGGATCTCGCGGGAAGCCATTGAGCCCGGTGGCGTGCCGTTGAAGGAGGACGGGATGGCGCTCGACGCGATTACAAGTGTCGTGCCGCCGGAGATGGTGGCGTCCTTGGCGGCGAAGGACACCGCGTTGGAGGCCGGAACGCGGTGAAGGAGCGCCGGATCGGGAGTGATCGGTGCGAGAAGACCGAGGCGCAACGGCTCCTTCGGGAGTTCGAAAATATGCGCTTCAATTCCGGTGAAGGCGTCGACGACTACACACCTGCGGCTCCGAACGTCGTCGCGGCGCTCGAAACCATGGGGGAGTCAATCCCGCCGCGGAGGGTCGTGGAAAAACTCTTGCGCACCGTCCCCAAGTCGGCCGCGGCGGTGGCCGTGGCAATCCGGTGTTGGCCAACCTCTCCACGTTGACGCCGGGAAGACGCCGGCGGCCGGCCGCGAGTGGCGCAAGAAGCCGAGGCGGAAGACGACGCGCCGCCGCCGCGGAGCGACGGAAAGTTGTATCTCACGCGTGAGCGAGGGGAGGCGCAGGGCGGAGAAGGAGAAATGTCGTTCCTCCGACGCCGGTGGCTCGGGCTCGAAGTCCGGGGATCGCCGGGGAAAAGCACGACGCGGTCAAGGCGGCGGCGACGCGCGCACTCGCGCCGGAGAAGAAGTTGGCTATCAACCGGTGTCGCCGCCGTTTGAGAACCGGCCATTGGGCCCGCGAATGCCCCACGAAGCCCAAGAAGGCCGAGGCCCATGTAGCTCGGGCGGATGAGGATGAGGGACCAACCCTCTTCTTTGCCTCGGCGCGAGTCAACACCGGACCGGTGGCGCACACCGGCGCCGTGGATCTCGTGGAGGCGAAGGTGTTCGCCCGGCTCGACGGCGACGACGGAGGGGTGCACGATGCGGGGCTCGGTATCTCGATACCGGGGCTACTAATCACATGAAGGGCGCGCGGGAAGCCTTCTCCAAGCCGAACACCAACATCGGGGCACCGTTAGATTTGGGGATGGATCCGTGGTCGCCATCGAAGGCCGCGGATCGATCCTCTTCGAGGCAATGACGGGGGAGCACCGGCGCCTCGACGACGTCTACTTCATTCCACGGCTCACGGCCAACATCGTGAGCCTCGGCCAGCTCGACGAAGGAGGGTGCCGGTCCACATCGACAAGGGGGTGCCGCGGATTTGGGATGAATGGCGACGCCTCATCGCCCGGTGAGGCGCTCCGCGGCGCGCCCGTACCCGCTCCGGCCGAAGCTCGCCGTGCCGCCGGTCTGTCTCGTTGCTCGGCGCGGCGACGAGGCATGGCGCCGGCACGAAAGATTCGGGCATCTTCACTTCGACGCGCCGCGGAAGCTCGCGAAGGACGAGATGGTGCGCGGGCGCCCCGACATCGAGCACGTCGAGCGGCTATGCGACTTGTTGTGTGGCCGCGAAGCGAGGAGGACCGCGTTCCCGGCAGCGGCAAAGTTCGGGGCTCGGGGAGGTACCGGATTTGGTCCATGGCGATCTCTCGTGGGCCCATTACACCGGTGACACCGGGAGGGCGCCGACATTTCTCGCTACTCGTCGACGATCACTCACGGTACATGTGGGTACGTCTCGCCGAGCACGAAGGATGAGGCCGCGGCAGCAATCAAGGATTGGCAAGCACTCGTGGAGAAAGAGACCGGGCGCGTGCTCCGGGGTGTTGCGCACCGACAATGGAGGTGAGTTCACCTCGGTGGAGTTTGGAGAATGGTGTGCGGGACGCGGAGTCCGACGGCATTTCTCCGCTCCGTACTCGCCGCAACAAAACAGAGTTGTGGAGAGGCAAAACCGACCGTGGTGGCTATGGCACGTAGTCCGTTGAAGGGAAGACAAGTGCCGGCAGAGTTCGGGGGGGAGGCGGTGGTAACGGCGGTATATCCGTCGAACCGGGCGCCGACGAAGAGCCTCGTCGGGCGGACGCCGTATGAGGCGTGGCATGGAGTCAAGCCGTCCGTGGCGCACCCGCGCACTTTCGGGTGTATTGTGCATGTGAAGACGGTGAAGCCGCACTTGAAGAAGCTCGAGGATCGAGCACAAAAAATGGTGCTGCTCGGTTACGAGCAAGGCACCAAGGCGTACGGGGTGTATGACCCAACGGCACGACGCGTCCACGTCGCACGTGACGTCGTGTTCGATGAAGCCGCGAGCCGGAGCCGGGACGCGGACACCGGTGGCGTGGATGGTGGCGCGGCGGACGTATTCTCCGTCACCCGTATGTGCCGGATGACAACGAACCGGCCGGGGGAGCCCGGCAACTCCTACCACGACACCGAGCGCCGACGAGACGCCCACGACACCGGCGCCGGAATGGTGTCCACCGCGCCGGCACGACACCCACGACACCATTCATGCCCACGACGTCGTCCACGGGCACTAAGGAGGAGCACGTCGAGTACGCGACTCCACCACCGGATGCCTACGACTTGGTGGATGCGGATCACGACGACGACGTCCCGGTCCGCTTCCACGCACTCGCCAATGTTGGCGTTTCGGTGTACACCACCGGCCTTGTCGATCATGAAGTTGAAGGTGGACACCGATGTTCACCACAATAGAGGAGCCAAGCACTTTCGGGGAGGCGAGGAAGGGCATGAGTGTTGGAAGAAGGCAATGCAGGAGGAGATCAACTCAATTGTGGAAAATGGTACCTGGACTTTGGTTGATCTACCTGCAGGTACTAAGCCAATTGGCTTGAAGTGGGTATACAAAGTCAAGAGGAATGAGTAGGGTGTCATTGTGAAGTACAAAGCTCGTTTAGTGGCCAAGGGTTATGTGCAAAGGCCAGGAATAGACTTTGATGAAGTGTATGCTCCAGTTGCCAGATTAGAGTCAATAAGATTGTTGTTAGCTGTTGCAGCTCAAGAAGGGTGGGAGGTTCATCACATGGACATGAAAAGCGCCTTTCCGAATGGTGACTTGGCCGAGGAGGTGTATGTTGCACAACCACCGGGTTCGTTGTAAAGGGAGCCGAACACAAGGTGTTGAAGCTCAAGAAGGCGTTGTATGGACTTCAACGGGCACCCGGGGCCCGGAATGCCAAGTTGGATGGCGACTTGTTGTCACTTGGTTTCCGGAAGAGTCTTGCGGAGCATGGAGTTTATGTGAGAGGCACTTTGGAAGGGGAGAAACCGATAGTGGGTGTGCATCAACAAGTTCAAGGATCAGATGAAGAAGCTATTCAAGATGAGTGATTTGGGTTTGCTATCTTACTATTTGGGACTTGAGGTGAAGCAAAGGAAAGGCGGGATTACAGTGGGACAATCAGCTTATGCTCTGAAGCTTGTTGATAGGATTGGATTAACAGGTTGCAATGCTTGTGCAGCTCCTTTGGAGCCCAGATTAAAGCTCAGCAAGAAAAGTGAGTCTCCACTAGTAAATGCAACTGAGTACAGAAGTATGGTTGGGAGTCTCAGGTATTTGGTCAATACACGCCCAGACTTAGCCTTTGCTGTTGGGCTTGTAAGCAGATTTCTGGAAGAACCACATGAAGAACACTGGGCTGCAGTTAAACACATCATGCGTTATGTTGCAGGAACAGTTGACTATGGTTTGTGTTACAGAATTAAAGGGAAGGGAGGAGACCAAGTCCAGCTACTCGGGTTCAGTGATAGTGACTTCGCCGGGGATGTTGATGACCGAAAAAGCACCACAGGAGTGTTGTATTGCCTTGGGGACAGCCCCATCACCTGGCACTCAAGCAAACAGAAGGTGGTGGCACTCTCTACATGTGAAGCAGAATATGTTGCAGCAGGGAGCGGTGCTTGTCAAGGCGTCTGGCTGGCTCGATTACTGAAGGAATTGGTTGGTTCAGAATTGCGAGCGCCAGTATTGAAGGTAGACAACAAGTCTGCCATAGATTTAAGCAAGAATCCCGTCCACCACGACAGAAGCAAACACATTGAAGTGAAGTATCACTATATAAGAGAATGTGTGGAGGGTGGGAAGATTGTCCTTGAGCAGATTTCAACCAGAGATCAACTTGCGGACATCATGACGAAGCCACTCGGTCGTGTACCGTTTGTTGTGGGGATAGCCGAAGCTTTCGCTCACAAACAATGAAGAAAAACAAAATCTCAAGAACCAAAACCAAAACACGGAACCAAGGACAACCAAAAGCTCTTTTCTCAACGAGTTGATTTCTCAAAAGTCGATCCCCTTTACAAGTGTCGATCCATCTCCTTTTATAGGGAGGTGGACGGACTTTTTACATTCCGATAACACCCTTGTGTAAAACGGATCAAAACAGAATGTCCTAGGCTATTTCCGGAAGTCTCCAATCAGGTCTTCATGTAATCGGCGCTTCATGATGTCACACCGCAAATCGCGGCACCTTTCTTGCTCTCATCACGTGCGCCTGTCGAGAGGAAACCTTCATTCTTTTGGAGATTCTCCTTTCGCCTGGCACCTTTCGTCACCTGAAACAAGGAATTCGCATTCAAAACTTGAAGCCGTTAGGGGTTAGAGACGACGAAACCCCCTGAGCGAATCCCAGGTCGAGATTGCCTGGGTGAATAAGATTCGCTCTTGGGGTTTCGTCGTGGAATAAATCAATCAGCCTGGCTAAGACCCCAATGCCTTGGATTGTTCTAAGCTTATTTTGCAACTCCGCTGGTGACGAAGGGTACTGGTCGAAAGACAAGTTCTGAAAATTGGAAAAGGAATCAAAGGCTCCTGGGGTTTCGCTGCTGGGCCTTTCGCATAGAGATTTGGGCGGCTAAAGACACTCTTTTATTTTTGGTATACGAAAGGCTTGATTCCGAATCCCCCAACACCTGTTCCAGGAACTACGTGATCGTGTTGGAGTAGTCAACATCAAGAACCAGCATCAGGTTTAGGAGGAGAATTGTTAGTGTTTAAACCTGTGCTGTTACCGTTGTGTCCTGTTGAATAAGTTCTCCAAGTCAAGGAGGAGCGAGTCTGTAGGAGCTCTCGCACGTTCTGTTGTGTGTGGGGGCGAGTCGTAGGGAGTATGTGCGGCGTGTGTGTGAGATCGTGGGATGGCACGATCAGCTGATCGGCATGCCGTAATTGTAGGACTTTCAGTTGTGCAGTAGCTTGTATTTAGGGAAACTAATACAGAGAGAAAAAGCTGCCAGTAGTTGTTAAGCAGCACAAAAATCCTCGCGTGTACGTGTGTTCCGGTGCTCGTGTGTGTTGCGGACGGCTTGCGGAGTTCCGAGTTTGCCGGAATTCCAACATGCTTCCCGCTCTCGGGCCGCAAGGTGATCTGCGCGGACCAATCGAGCTACGGCTTCTTCGTCGACGCCGACGCGTGCGTCGCGGGGACCTTGCGCCCATTCAAGCGGCCCAAGCGGATGCCTTTCTCCATCTCCATCCCACGTCCCGATATCGACGACGACCACCTCTTTAAAACAGGCGCCATGATCGGCAGCATCTTCTTCGTCATGGAGAGGTATCCCCAGCACGGCGACAGGTTCGAGGTCTTCGTCAACAGCGCCGAATATCTATGTGACAAAGGAAAGGAATGGTACAGCAAACTCCTCCTGCCGCCGCCGTTCGTCCGCAAGACACCCAGCCAGAGCCGGAACCGCACCGAGATCACAGCATACGCGGTGGTCGGCGGCGGCTCCCACATCTGCGTATCGGTGGAGGGCGCCGCCGCCGGCACCTACTGGATGGACACGGCGAGCTACGAGTGGACCAAAATCGGCGAATGGACGCTGCCCTTCTACGGCAAGGTGGAGTACGTGCCCGAGCCGGGGTTTATTTTACCGGTAAGGAAAAAAAAACCGGAGGTCGGTGAGAAACGTGTTTATCGGATTTCTCGGAAATTTTTCGGATTCGTCGTTTTCCTTTCGGATAAAAATTTAGAGAAAAAATCTTCAATTTATTAAAAAACAACCTAGATTGTTTCCAAACAATCTAACATGAAAGCAATGCATAGAAATGAGATAATATTTAGATTTATGGAAGGTGATGAGATAGTATTAGTTGGTTCGAATGATATTTCGGTGATAAAATAAAAAACCGCTTCCAACCGAGAAACGCGATTTTCGGATTTATCGTTTTTTTATCGCCGAGAAAATAAACCATGGCCCGAGCTCGACCTCTGGTTCGGAATCTCCGCCGATGCCAAGGCCTTGGCTGCTGCTGACCTCTCCAGCGCCATGGACTCCCGGCCACGGCTGGTGGTGGATCCTTGGAAGGAGCTTGATGACAGTGCAGCACCCGAGGAATGCCAGGACGCCCAGCTTGTGAACCTGGGCTCCGGCAGGTTCTGCATCGCGAGGTTCTTTGGAACTCCTGCGGCGACGACAGATGGTGACTCCGGCGGCGATGACGATGAGTTAGCTGGCAAGAGTTCTGTTGTCCTCACCGGCGTGGAGGTGGCGCCGCACGCCCCCGCCGATGGCAGCAGCTGCAACGGGGAAAGAAAACTGCAAGTGATGAAGCACAAGTCGAGACGTCTGAATAATATTGACGATGCTACCGTCGAGGCCGTGTTCTGAACAATGCTTTGCTTCCATTCCATGAGGACTCCATGGATTACTGATGCATCATTTCGTAGATTCTGAACAATGCTTTGCTTCCATTCCATGAGGACTCCATGGATTACTGATGCATCATTTCGTAGATTCTGAACAATGCTTTGCTTCCATTCCATGAGGACTCCATGGATTACTGATGCATCATTTCGCAGATCTTTGTGAACATTTTCTGGACTACGTAGATGCACCTTTTCCTGCAGAAATTGAACTTTTTTTTTTCTAACCAAGCTGGCAATGCCAAGTCAGCACTCAGCAGAACTGCAGCAGCAGCAGCTACACCTACGGAGTACACTGCGTAGCACGTTTGCATGTGCTCAGAAGTCAGTGCGGAGCTGCCCGTGGATGCCTGGAGGAGTTGAAGTTAATGAAGAGTGGGGGGGTCAGCGATGCGTCGCCCCGCACTGTCCCTGCACTTGCCACACGCGCAACCTACCATTTCTCCTCGCGGCTTCTCTCGCTATCCCTCCTGCTTGGCAGCTTCTGGCCGCGTTGTCGCCCGGCGCCGTCGTCACTACCTCCGGCGGCGAGAGGACCACGGCCTGATCGACGCACATCCACCTCTACGTGCACGAGACCTTAGCAGGAGCCGCCGTACGTCCCCGGCTCCCGCTCGGCGCCAACTCGTCGTTCTCGGGAGCATCCGCGCGCGTCACGGACCACGAGCTCCGTGCCGGCCGTGACCGGTCGCCGTCGTCACGATCCTCGGCAACCCCACGCCGGAGAGTCGGAGACGGTGCTCTTCGATGCTCACCTGTATGCTCCGAGTTGCTAACACATCCTGTATGTGATGCAGAAATGTGACCAGTGGCAAGCAAGCACGTACGAGGATCATTATTGATGGTAGCATGCTAAGATTGTAACGCTAATCTCCGGGAAGAAAGCAGCTTTTGCGATGGCTTGATAGGTTAAATTTTCTTTAGGTTATATTTCGGTTTCAACCTTGACAAAGAGAAGAAAGCAGCCCACACTTGCTCTACGTAGCAGCCAGACAATACAGGAGTACAGGGATCTTTAACGAGGGCGAACAGGAATCCACGGGCAGCTCCGCACTGACTTCTGAGCACATGCAAACTCACTTGTTGTCTGTTTATTTAGGACCATGCATTGATAGTCTCATGCAACGGTGCATTCTAGGTTGTCTTAAATTGGTCTAGACATTTAAAGTATGCTATGGTAAATGTTATGTGATCTAGCTATATAATTTGTTCCATGTTTAACCAGACAGCGTATTTCATCATCTTGGTGAAACTCTCCCCACATTTCATGAAACTCTCTCTCATTCTCTCTTTTCACCAAATCAACAAATTTAATGTCATAAATCTCGTATGAAACTCCACTGAGACTGCCTAATGAAGTAACGAGCGCCGCTAGGAGCTCCGAGTCAGAAAGAAGGCGGGATGCAGTGAAGATTGGTACCGGCCGAGGAACTGGAACGACCGACGAGCTTCGGGAACGAAGGGCGCGGTGGGGGTACCTGACGAGGATAGTCGTCGGAGACGGTGCTGGCAAGTACACGAGAATCATTAAACCGGGTTGATTTGTTCTTAGAGAAGTATTGCTGGCCGGTGGCTGATTTGTCCCGAGAGAAAAATGTTGTTGGTTGGTGGCCCATAAGCCAGACCAACATGGTGATTATTTATTGGAGCATGCTAAGATTGTAATCTGATTTCCTTCAGATAAAAATAAGCCAGACGAATATGGTGATTATTGATTGGAGCATGCTAAGTTTGCGCTATGCTAATGGTTACTTCATCTTAGATATACTCGTCTCACGTTAATCACCGATAATATCACCAGCAAAAACTTCAACTCTGAAAGCTCATCACGCCCTTTTGTGTCTGGTGTCAGCATCTGTATATATGCCGGATGGTCATGTCTTCCTGAAGAATACAAGGGAAAAATTTAGGTAACAAAGTAAATCCAGGAAAAACAGCCCCACGCTCTCTGTTTCCTCGTCGGCAGTTCACCACAGTTTGGCATTTCGACATGAACCACCACGTACTCGTCAACTTACATGCCAATCAACCAAGCGTCCTTGACCCAGAAATTTGGGTTCCGTAACAATAACACCTAGGTAATATTCCCTCAAAAAACACCTAGGCAATAAACACTCAAACAGTCATTTTCAGCATCCCAAAAATTAAGCAAAACTTTACTGTTCTCATCTAAAGAAGCAGGAAGGTGAAAAAGAAGATTCAGTGTCATCTGAATCTGATGGGCAAGTGAACCAAAATATCTCTAGTCAAGAAGTCACTGGTCAACTTAAAAGAACTAGTGTACACAAATGGCAGGACCAATGTGTGGTTAAACAAACTTAATCGAGTTGCACCTACGGAGACAAGTTTGCGTAAGAGAGCCACTTATCTTCTGACAGCCGAAGGGGCCAAGACTAACGTTTCAAGAAAATTACTCCAGTTGGGCTACAAATGGCAATATAGAAGTGAATATGATGCATACGCAGTGCTTCATCATCGTCATATAGTGTAGCAATGAGCCGCAATATATATGTCTAAGTAGGTGTCTGATAGTGACACATGGGAGTTTAAAAAGGCAGCCTCTTGCCCCAAGTAATGTGATATCTCCAGTTGAGGTTTATAGAATTAGAGTTTGCCCCGCATTGCATGACAATTGTTACAACCTTACTGCCCATGCCACCAAAAAATGTTTCACTTGCTGTTACGTACTTACATTTAGATACAAAATAGAAAATCTGGCAAATGAGTTCCATTCTTTGCCAGATATATGATATCAATATTTTCCATATTCATTTCACGGATGGACAAGTGCCTAATACATGCTGATCTGCATGTATTTAAAGCTGATAGATGTGTCACCATACAATACACTTCAATCCAATTCCACATTAAGAGCCATTGACCAGCTAGGCTGCCTTTGAAGTGAATATCTTGAAGGAAAAAAAAAACGTTCAACCAGTAGCAGCTTTGATTCAAACTATATAGCCAGCCCATTGCTGTCATCCAATGTGAAGTCTGGACAAAACCAATTAATTGCTTCGTAGATGACTTTGTTTAGACCCACCCATCTAGTAGTATTATTCTAAACAAATCTCATCCATCTATATATAAGGATCTCTCAAGCATCAAAGATGTAAGGTAGACGGTACATACCAGCTCATAACCTTTCAAGAGTCAGCACAGCCTTTCAGCTGGAGATTGTGAGGGTTAGCACCTATCATCTTCTTTACCTTTGTATTCCCTTTGCAATAATTGTGCTATTTCTATCTTCAGAAGAACATGGATATCCAAAAACTATGACCGTCTATGGTTTACTGTTTCCTTTAGCGGTAGTGATTAGTAACATACTTAACATTATCCTGTGAAGTAAAGTTTATATACTTGATAAAAAATATAATTTGATTTTGTAATATTGGCAGCTGCATAATCACTTGTAACACACGTGGGAAACAAGAATAGGCAGTTTGAGAATTATTGAACACTTTCACTTTCTAGCAATAAGCATCATGACTAAGCTGTTAAGTTTAAAATTTCTGCCTTATCTTACAGATTTACAATTTCGAGAAATTTATATAATTTTTGTGAGATACAAGATATCATTTCAACCCTCAAGCCCATGGGGAACAAAACCATGCTATGCGATTCTGTTCATGCCATCTAATATTGTAGTTAGCTTGGATACTAAAAATGGATTGAGAAATACAACTCAGATCAACCGAGGACCTGAGAGGTAATGTCAAAGAACACCATATACTCTCCATGCAATCTAGAAACAATTGGAGCCGGAGGTCCTGACGCTGCACATTCAAGATTCTCAGAAGCTTTGCCAACAATTGTCCTAAACACCAATCCTAGGCCTCCAGTGTTTTTTGTTACAAATGGGCAGACACAGTTGTTGAATTACTCCTTCCGAACCGGCGAAGAGTTTGCTCTTGAATTCATGGCAAACACAAGGAAGCCTTTGGTTCCAGTCATCTCCGATGACAGGACCATCAACACCAGCTTCACTCCTTGGGGGGAAGAAGCTAATATTTCTAGAGATAAACCATCGAAGAAGATGCTGAAATTTCCTTTATTCAGTGAAACAAGCAGTCAAGGGTCAAATAAGAGGAACCAGCAAGAGATATATAACACCGGATCAACTAGAATGAAGTTCCTCTGCAACTTTGGTGGCAGATTCCTACCGAGACCAATAGATGGCAAGCTCCGGTATGTTGGTGGTGAGAAGCATCTGATCCAGATTAGCCAGGGAATGTCATGGCAAGGATTGATCTGCAAGACAACCAAACTCATCAGGCAAGCTCACATAGTCAAGTACCACTTGCCAGGGGAACAAGTGAATGTGCTCATTTCTGTTGCCTCTGATGATGATGTTCACCATATGGTTGATGAGTGCATTGTACTAGAAGAAAGCAAAGAACGGCCAGCTATGTACCTATTTACGGATGACGAGGATGAGCACCATGTACATTTTGTGGTAGGGAGCTCATCAGATGAAGATACTGAAGCACAATACATCGCTCTAATAAATGGATATGGATACACTGGACCAGGTGACAAATTAAGTGCACAAGGTCCGGGCAGTACATCAGCCAGCGATCTGGATCAGCTGATATTTGATATTGATGACGAAGGATCACTGACAAGCAGGACTGAAGAAGCCTCATCATGCATTAGGAGCAAGCGCTCACAAAATATTGTTACAGTTCCACTAAAGGCATCCAGGATCCCCCTACATAAGATTCCTCCCATTGTCATGGAACAAATGACCAATCAAGACTCTGCTACATGGGGAGATGAAGGCAAAGCAAATTCCTATCCTGCCAGAAAGTCAAGACATATTAACACCGCTTCATCTATGCCATTGGAATTTGCATATCCATCTAAGTCAGAGCGAAATGGTAGTAATGGCACATCAAGGAAGATATCTGAGCTGCAAAGAACAGCAACCAACATGTCAAAGATAGGTCAAAATGACGAAAGGGATAAGGAAAAGGAAAGCACGCCGTTAATAACAGAGCTGACTATATCATCAGACGAGAACAGTTTGAGGATGCCACCACCGAGTTCAAACTACAGCAGCCCAACACAACATACCAGTCCAGTTAACAAGTTGCTAAAAGAACAGGCTGAGACAACCATCCAATTTATCCATTCTAACAATTCAATAGATTTTGAGAAGTTGGTGACAGAAGAGCCTGTTGGAAGAGCTGTATATGAAATGCTTGCATCTCCTTCGGGAGATTATAAAAAACCAGTGCACAAATGCCTGAGCTCTGATGAAAGCAAGACAGACACAAGAAGGTATAGCTCCCAAGGAGACGCCATCCCTTATTCCTATACAGATCAGCTCACCAGAATTAGAACCACTCAATTGCATAACCGGACAGAGTGGCTTGGTCGTTCCCAGCCATCTGAGTCAAATGAAGCAGGTCACATTTTATGGGACAGCACACACATCAGTGGAAATCCATACACCCATGAGCAGGTACTTTCAGTAAATACCGCAGGGGGTATAGATCATACACTTCCTGATGTTATCTGCAGTGGTGCTGCCAAGAAAGATGATCCTTCTATGCCAATTATCTGTGACAGAGAGATAATGCCTTCCTCACGCCCTTTTACATCTCCAGAAAGCAAGGTAGCTGAGCTGCAGAAAAACGGTTCTGTACAGTCTTCAAGAGACAAAGAACAAGCTTCCCCCAATAGCGGACAACAGCACGTACAAATTGTTAAGTCTGCTTCACTTGGAGGTGATGGGAAACGTATGCAAATGGGAGCTTCATTGGAAGAAGTTACAGAAAATTTTGCATCAGAAATCTCAGAGCTCGAGGTACATCTTGTCACATCCACATGAGGGGTAATTCAGTAAGCAATTTCCATGACAGCCTTTGCATTTCCTCTGATTGCAGGTATATCAAACCAGGGAAAATAGACTAGACCTTCCTGCGAATGTAACATTGGATATAGAGATTATAAGCAAGGTCCAGGTGAGTAGCTTATTTGTAAATTAAGATAGAATCTTCAGTCCCAACTGCAAGTCATTAGTTCAATCAGAAGTTCTGAAAATATATTTTTTCTAAGAACCTGCATAGTATCTTCTATCTTGTGGGGATCCCTAGAGCTTTTGTCATTATATGTCTTTGAACATTGGGCTTCGCCAATTTGCCACTACAAGCCGGATTGCCAAGAATAACATTGGCACTTTGATTTTCAGTTAAAAAAATATGTACAATACTGTTAGGAAAATATATGGACAGAAGAAAAACAAGGAACGAAGAAGTTTGAGCACAAGTAGTATTGCAGTTTCAGTTCAAAAAAAAGTAATATTGCAGTTCTGGACAAGGAATCATCAATCAATCACATCATCGCACATGATTTTCCACAATGTACCATTGATTGTTCATTTGACTTACCACTTACGCTGCAGATAATAAGCAATGAGGACCTTGAAGATCTGCAGGAAATGGGCTCTGGTGCATTTGGAACTGTCTTCCATGGAAGATGGAGGGGGACGGATGTTGCCATCAAACGGATAAAAAATAGCTGCTTCATGTATCCATCATCTGAGACAGATAAACCGGTTAGTTGCTTGAAAGCTCATGGCAAATCGGAGTCACAATCACAATGGAGACTTAGTAGTAGAATGCCACTAGATCAGTCTCCCAGATCTAGTGAACTAGCCTTTGCTCATAACGAAATAACAAAATTTATCATGCAGATTGTGGAGTTTTGGAGAGAAGCAGCCATCCTTTCGAAACTTCACCACCCTAATGTGTTGGCATTCTACGGGATTGTGAATAATGGACCTGGGGGGACATTAGCAACTGTCACAGAATTCATGGCCAATGGATCCCTCAAGAAAGTCCTTATGCGCAAAGAAAAGTTTCTGGACAGGCGTAAATGGATAACTCTTGCTATGGATGTGGCTATTGGAATGGAATACTTGCATTCCAAGGATATAATTCATTTCGATCTGAAGTGTGATAACTTGCTGGTGAATCTCAAAGATCCATCCCGTCCCATATGCAAGGTGTGCCACCTTTCCATCAATATAATGTTTATGTTGGTATAAAATGAGTGGTTGATGTATAAATAGCCCCTTCCTTTCAATGTGAGCTGAAACAAAGGAACCGGTAAACTTGGCTGCAGGTAGCTGATTTTGGTTTGTCCAAGGTGAAACAAAGTACAATGGTCTCTGGGGGAATGAGAGGAACTCTTCCATGGATGGCTCCTGAAATGCTTGAAATAAGCAGCAGTATGGTATCAACCAAGGTAGCACTCACAATCCATCTTATCTTGATGATCCTGTAATGGTATTACAAAGCAGAACATGCGGTGTGGCATTATATGTGTTTCTCATATGGCACTCAGTAAGCAGAAAACCAACCATTGAATTATGATTTTGGTACTAAGATAATTGAGTTGAACTCTGTACTTCAGGAGGGTTATGTTCTATATGGAAACTAGATAGGCCTTAAAAGCTAATCTTGCATATTCAAGTTGCTTAAGTGAAGAAGAAAAGAAAATCATTCTTATCACTTAGTTATCTGTATTATCTACAATCAGATGTACCTTTATCTGACACTACGACAGGTTGATGTATATTCTTTTGGAATCATAATGTGGGAAATACTCACGGGACAGGAGCCATATACTGGCATGCACCATGGAGGAGTTATAGGTTTGCTTGTAACATTATGAAGTTATTATAAAGGATATATTATGCTCTAACACTATGTGGGTTCCTGATCACAAACTGAACATTTTCAGGAGGAATTTTGAGCAATACACTGAGGCCACCAATACCAGCATCGTGTGATCCCCAATGGAGGGAACTCATGGAGCAGTGCTGGTCAAATGAGCCTGAGAAAAGACCAACCTTCACAGAAGTGGTGAGCCGCCTTCGTTTAATGCTAGAAGCAAACCAGAACAGGCCATTGATCTAACTTTCATAAGGACCACTATCTGTCTATGCTTTGAGTCTACGGTGCAAACCGTACCTGTGTGTAGATCCATATTGTGCAGCATATCTCCTTCAGTAAACCTTTTGCACTGTGTGTTATTCGATCTGTATATGTATGCATTAGTATTTGGTCCATTTGCACGAGCGTGATGCATCTAAGGTTTATCTGTTGTGGTGCTGTTAAAGAACCAAAAGTGAAGGTAAGAAGGTTAATGCAAATTTCACCTCTATAGCATTTTTTAGTACTTAGAGCATAACATAGTTTACTGTTCGAAGTGACCCTCGCGAGACAAATCTTGGTCTTATTTCGCTTTCACATGTCAAATCAGATCTGTGGTGTTTATGTTAAGATACAGTTGATTTACATAGTTTTGCCACAAATAATCCCTCACTCATCATCGCCGCCAGAAACAACAATTTGCGGGTAATTTTAAAACTATCTATCTGGATCACTCCTTAGTGGAGTGGTATAGTGCGACACGAACCCAGTGAGGAAATGCATCAAACAGTTCCGACGCAAGGAATCAAGCATGCAGAACTAACAGAAGCGCGCGTGAATGCGAGAAGACAGAGCTACCAACCCCGATACCTGATCGTCTTGAGCACGAACCAACGGACTCTGAGCTCGCACGAGCGTCGGCCCGGAGCCACGCCATCCGCCCCGCCGGTTCCAGGCTTCTAGTTCTAGTCGTGAGTTATGCCGAGGCACACGGCTGACGGCTGCTATCATCGCTGGAAGGAGAATCGGTTCCACCCTCTCGGCGTCGGCGGCGGCGGAAGCATCACGGGCCGGAGAAGGGCCGCAATTTTGCACACTGGACGGGGGGGTGTTTACTGTTTGAGGTTTTTACCTACGCACCATTGTAAAAAGTTCATCTTCCCTACATACCATTGGCATTTGAGAAAGATCCTGTGTACCATTGTCAAAGTTTTTCTTTACCTCTTAGCCACTCCGTCCACTTCCGTCCACTCTCTCCGTTTGCCTCTCTTTTTTCTCTCTCCACGCAGCCGGGGCGGAGGGAGCTCGTGCGCCCGTGGCGCTTGTGATGGAACTCCTCCTGTCAGCCAACTCATGGTGGCCAACTCGCACCGCCGACGAGCCGTGGGGCCGCGTCGCCCCCTCCCCTGCCCTGCGGCCTCGCCTGCTCCAACGCTTGCTCCAGAAGCTGCGGCGGTGGTGACGAAGACGTCTATGCCGGGGAAGTCGGAGCGGCCCTTGGGTTTGCGCGCGGTGGGGACTGTGGAGCTCAAAGCGCTCGGCGCGGATGTCCTGGTCGGCGGCACGGTGGATGCCGCAGAGCTTAGGGAGGCTGTCGAGGAGCCAGGAGAAGGCGAACCACACCTCGCACATCACCGACATTGCCCACAACTAAACAGGCTCCGGGTTCGGGTGCCGGATGCGCCATGTCAGGAAGAACCCAAGCGCCACTAGGCTGTCAAATTACCGGAGCAGAGGAAGATTTGCCATGAGGAAAAACTACTAGAGCAACAGAAAAATTACCGCAAGAAAAAATTACCCGAGCAAAGGAAAAATTGTTGATTTTTCTTACGTGTATGGGCTGAGGATGGCTTGCGAGACGCTGGTCTTCTTCGTGAGTGGGCGGCAGCAGTGGGAGCCGAAGTTTGGGGGCTCTTCCAAGCCGGCGAAGGCAGTGGTGTCGCCGCCTTGGCCGCCGTTCTAGGGCTAGAGCGCGTTGCCGTAGCCGTAGGTGCCCTTGGTCTTGAATAGCCAGCGGGTGTGGTCAAACTCGGCGGGCTTTGCCGTCGCCGCTGCGCACGCAGTGGTGGTGCAGGGGCGCGGTGCATGGATGCAGGGGGACACGACGCCCAGGGGAGCGGCGCACAGAGGCGGGATAGGGACGAGGCATGCAGTGGTGGGGCAGGTGCGTGGCGGGGAGCAGACTAGCAAGTGCTCGGCGTGCGCGGAGGCGGGGCAGGGGCGTGGCGCGCGCGGATGCAGGACAGGGGAGTGGCGACGCCTAGCAAGGAGGGAGATGGGAGAAGAGACGGACACATGGGTCCAGCCTGGAGAAGAGGCTGAAACGTAGGCCCCGTAGTCAGGATCATTGACGGTGTTAGTGCGAAGTGGATGGAAGTGGCTCACAGGTAAAGAAAATGTTGTTGGATGGGTTGGGAGAACTTTCGCAGAAGTCAACGGTACACAGGTAAAGTGAACTTTTTTTAATGGGTCACGGGCAAAAACCTCTTACTGTTTGGGGCACTCGTGGATGAGCTTTTCTGGTACACCCCTCGTACGATACAACGTTTCCGCTTAAGTTCCTAAAAATGGATCGTGATTATTAATCGCGACCGAATCAGCCCACCGATCTCCGTCGAATTATGCTTACACGGCTGAGATCCTCGTGGATGAGCTTTTCTGGTACACCCCTCGTACGATACAACGTTTCCGCTTAAGTCCCTAAAATGGGTCGCGTTTATTAATCGCGACCGAATCAGCCCACCGATCTCCGTCGAATTATGCTTACACGGTTGAGATCGAAGGTTATCAACGTGGGAAATTCTTGCGGAAACATACCTTGAACCATATTTTATCACATAACCATCGAACTCATCTTCGACCCCAGTGAACACAGTTCCAGACTTCCAATCACCTCTGCCGCCGCCGGCGTTACGCCGCCTCTCCAATGGATTGCCCCAGGCAAGAAGCATATTTCACTGCCTCCGCACGGTCCCGTCAATACACTGCCGGTGATCTCCCCTGCCAGCGGCCATAATGTGAGGACATCGGGTCCTCGCCCCCCGTGGCCAGGTCAATCGACGCCTTGACGTCCTCAGGGAGGGAGGGAGGAAGGGATGCGGAGCTTGCCAGCAAGGTGGCGGGTACAAGGACATTCGCGGCGTCTAGGTGAGCATTGAGCTAGGGGACCCGTTCTTGAGCATGGCGAGGTGAGCGAATCATTGGTTGCTCTTGCCCGGCCCTTTCTACTCGTGCATACGTTTCTCATTCGTGCGTTCTATGAATTGCGTTATGCGTGTTGTTTGACAGGTTCTGAGAAGAAGCATGGTTGAGGATGACAAGAGACTACCGCTTACCATCGTAATTTGATTTTGGGCTTGAGGGTTCAAACTCTGACTGGACCGCGTGTAAGTCTGAATATCTGCTTGGTCAAGGAGACTGTTTTTGTACCCAATTGAACTGAACACTTTGTTGCCTGTTGGTCTCCTTAGCCTGTCCATGCCTGCCTTTTCTCCTCAGTTGTGCTGGGTCAGTTCTATTGGTAATGCTGACCGAATCCTCTCAGCGAATTGTGTTATTATTAAGTCTTGGGACATAGGTGCGAAAGCAGTCAGATCTAGTCGATAAGGGGTACAGTCTTGAGGTATTTAATCACGTGTTGACGAAATAAGAAATATATACTGTTTGGATGGTCCATTTCTTATTTGAAACTCTAGAACTTCTGTTCATGGTAGCGTAATCTTTCTAATTGCGCATTGGGGGCCTTCTGCTTCAAAAGTCTACCAGTTGCTTACTTGGAAAATGAAATCATTATACTTGTTATATTAATGAAAAATTACAAAAATCCAGGAAAAATACCAATCATGAGAACAAAAGCAGCAGCAACACAACCTTTTATCTGTGTGTAATCACCACTGTGATAGCAAATCAAAACAGATTTTATACCTTGTCGATGTCTAACTTTGGCCTTATCGCAAGTTGCCAACTTGTTCACAGAAGATTAAACATCTTTTCATGTTCTCCAGGTAATCCATTTGGTTCATGCACCCACATATATTCCAATGCAGAACATTTGCTTCCTGGGAAACCAATGCCAACTTGTCCACTCACCAACTCCACTTGCATTATAGTACTGCATATTAATCTAATGCCACTAGTATATGTTACATGCAATTGTAATAAATTAGCTCACCTATAACAAGCCAATTGCAGTACAAATATGCAAGCACAACCTAACTGCATTAATCCATTAACAGAAGCTACCACCCACCCCTGTATTCCCCATCCCCATTGTTAGATCCTTTGGGTAAAACTAACGCCATGTGTGGAGGGGCGATTCTCGGCGATCTCTACTCACCAGTGAGGCGCACGGTCACTGCTGGTGACCTATGGGCGGAGAGTGGCAGCAGGAGTGGGAAGAACCAGAAAAGGAGTTCTTGGGAATTTGATGAAGCCGATGACGATGACTTTGAAGCTGATTTTGAGGATTTCAAGGATTGCAGTAGCGAGGACGATGCGGATTTTGGACATGAGGAAAAAGGTTCATAATTGGGACATCCTTGTTTTTCTTATCCTTTAGTTGCTGTTATTTTCTCTTTTTGGGCCCTTGACTATGTTGCTCCTGTTTTTTTCATTCCATGTATGCTTTTGTTTTGATGTTGATGTCATGCTTCGAATAGATTTTGTAGTACCTTGCTGGTCATGATTTCATATCCTTATATATGGTTATCAATGCAACAGGAGATCCAGCATATAGCTTTTGACAATTGGAATATTTGTTGTTTTCTAGTTATGGATCCTTGTGATATAATCGTAGAGGGAACGAAACTGGGGTTTCTCTTTCACCTTAACCTGTGGTTTTTTTTATCACCTCTGATGCAGATTTTCAAATGAACAGTTCCAATTTCGTGAAATTCAACAGCCATGCTGCCAAAGTCGACAGCAGGAAGCGAAAGACACAGTACCGAGGGATCCGGCGGCGCCCTTGGGGCAAATGGGCAGCTGAAATCAGAGACCCACGCAAGGGCGTCCGAGTCTGGCTTGGCACCTACAACACCGCTGAGGAGGCCGCAAGAGCATACGACATGGCAGCCCGACGCATCCGCGGCAAGAAAGCCAAGGTGAACTTCCCTAGCACCATCACAGCTTCTGCCAAACGGCACCCGAGACGTGCGCCTCGACCTGCAAAGAAGGTTATGTCACAAGAGAGCCTCAAGTCCAGCAGCGCCTCTGAACATGCCAGCTCAGCAGGCTGCAGTACCGATGCCACCACTTTCAAGGTTGAGTTGTCAGAGTCAGACTCTGCACTACCAATGTCCAGCGCATGGCTTGATGCGTTCGAGCTGAATCAGCTGGATGGATCGATGTACCTTGAAGCTGGTGGTAAAGAAACAACTGAAGAAACTGATCACGAAACCGGAGTGACGGAAGATATGGTTTTCGGCAATGGCGAAGCGCCGCTTGCGGATGATTTTGCATTCTATGAGCCTTACCCGAACTTTATGCAGTTACCTTACCTTGAAGGCAACTCGTATGACAACATTGACGCTCTTCTCAACGGCGAGGTCGCTCAGGATGGCATGAACATCGGAGGTCTCTGGAGTTTCGATGATATGCCAATGGACAGTGGTGTTTACTGAGGCACAGCAGGCTGAATAAATCACTGTTTCAACTTGTATCGAGATGTTCATTTTGTCTGTCAATCTTCCTAAGAGTTGTTATTCTCTTATACATTGACGGCACCAGGCCCAGAGGCTGAGGGGGGGGGGGGGGGGCGCAACAGGCATTATTTCAGGTGATTGCAGCGGTATACCTCTGTTGAAGTGTGATGCTAGTCCAAGATGATTCCTAATCCTTTCGGTTGGAATATGCAAGCGTGGTGCATGATGAATTTATGAGCTGAGAAGCATGTGTTAACTATTGTGGTTTTTTCATTATCATACTCTTCTTCTCCACCACTATGTCATTGTTCTGTCAACACCACTGAGGTGTATGTGATTACTGAAAATCTTTCTGTATCAACAGTTTGTTATAAATTGCAATCCAATTATTCAACTCGATCTGTTCAGCTTGCACGTTTACCCCTGAATGCCACAGTGAAGTGAAAACTCCTGCTGTGAAACATGAGTGCCTTTTGCAAATGCTGATAGCATCATACTGTAGTACGCAATAACGCAACTTGCTGAATGAAGGAAGATTATCCTCTATGCCACGCCAGCCTTTCCATCGAGACCAAAAGTGGTGAAGAAGCAAAAGACGAAGCGGCTAACGTAATTATACTGACGGAAGGACCAGCATGCCATTTGTTTTTTGTTTTTTCGTGGGGGACAACATGCCATTTTGTTTGTGTCGCGAGGAATCTGTTAATCTAAACCTAATCGTTTACTGCCAAATTTTCTTGTTCCTTGGAAGGTGAGAGACCAAGGAACCTGCAGGACACGAGACCGTAGGTCCGTAGCACAAGCAAAAGATCGTTTCGTTTTGACTGCCCCAGCCAAGCTGATGGCAAAGCCGAGGAATCTTTGCTAGATTGGACGTGACGGCCTCCACGTGAAAGAAAGAAACATGGCTCGCGGCAGCGGCGCAGCGCAAAAAGCGTTGGCACATGATCGTTCGTTTTTGGAGGGCGCTGAGGTCCGGGTCCGCTGTTGTGGCGGCTTCGGTGAGGTCCGGGTCCGCTGTTGTGGCGGCTTCGGTGGGAGACGGTGGGCGTCGCCGCCGCGCCGCACCGGCAGCATGGATGCAAAGCAGGTGTTGGGGAAGTCGGTCTTCGGAAGCATCGCCATTGTCCGCCCACGCTGGAAACCTTCGGCGTGCATACGGCTTCGGTCTCGCGAGAAGACCCTTCGCTGCATGAGCACTAACGAAACACTGACGCCGCTTATGCCTTATAAGTTTTCGTCGTGCGGGGAAGACCCATTATCGCCGCGCCCACCTTCGGCGCCGAAGGTGCTAGCGGCGGTGCTCCGTAATGACGAGGGCCCAAGGGAGACAGGGGCCGAGAGCGCCGGCCCGGACGTCGCGTCCGGGCCGGCGGCGGCGCGCGTACGAAGCATCCAAAGAGGCCCGACGCCCCCGACCCGAGATCGCTACTTCGTCACCGAAGGGGCCGACGATCCCCGGACACGTGGCCACCGCCGACGTGTAAAGTGGGGCTCCGGCCGGGGCAGACAAGGGCGGCCGCGTGTAAAGGCGTTTCGGCCGTACGAAGACACGCCGGAGGCCTCGTACGACGCGGGGACTTACTCGTTATACCCTTGTAAAGTGTTTAAAGCGGTTTGTCGGGAACGGAAAAGGTGTAATTGAGGCAAATGACTATACCCAGGGGCCTCCTATAAATAGTGAACCCCTTGTAATGGAACGGATACCCGGTAATGAGAAGAGAGCTCCGAAGGCTTTTGCCAGTTCTTCGGTCTTCGGTTTGCAGAGTATTTCCTTGTTCTGTCTTTGTTAGTCTCTGTGTTTCCTTTCCTCGCTCAAGTAGAAGTAGAAGTAGGAACCTCGCAAGAGAGAGCGAAGGAAGGGAGTGAGTTCAGGGGGCTGTTGTGTCGGCGTCCACCCTTCGGGCCCGATTTCCACCAACAGTTTGGCGCCCACCTCGTGGAAGACCTCAAGACCACATGGCTAGGACACGTTCGGCAGGCGCCGAAGCCGCAACGGCTCAGGCGGCGACCCCTCCACTCGTGTCGGAGCCCACCAACCCATCCCCTTCGGCCGTCCGGCCTTCGGCGGGAACCGCCGCCGGCCGAGCGCGCGGAGGTAGAGCACACCGCTCCGGGATGTTCGAAGTCGCCCTCGAGGGGCTGGGGGCTTCGGCGCAAGACATCGAGGCCCTCCGAAGGATTCGGGCCCTCATCGCTGGCAAGTCCGTGCCGGCTCAGCCTGAGCAATAGACGCGTCCATCCTCCTCGCAGATGCAACCATCCAAGCACAAGGATGCGGCTCCACCCCACACCGCCTCCGACGCCATCGACTTCAACATCAGGCAGGCTGAGCGCTACCTCGCCATGCTGCAAAGCCGGATCGCCGCGCGCCGCCGCCACACCAAACTGCCCCGACCCCCGCCCGCACCGACACCGACGCCCGCCGCGCATGCCGCGCCGGCGGCCCAAAGAACATGCTCGGCTCACCCCCGGGTGCCATGCGAGCTCGGGCCGGGATCAATGGAGGCAGCAGAAGGATGCCTCCGAAGGACAAAGCATAGGGCACCGCCAAGACAGGGGGCGGGTGCACGAGCACTTCGCTCCCGACGACGCCCCACTTCGTAACGTGGTCCCGTGTCCCCGCTCTCGGTGGCCGAGATGGAGAGCGCGCCGTGGCCTCGTCGGTTCAACGCCAACACCTTGCCCCGCATGACGGGGACTACGATCCGAAGGAGTTCTTAATGAAGTTTGAAGCGGCGGTTGAGTCCAACGGAGGTGACGCCACCCCAAAGGCAAAGGCCCTCGTACTCGCGCTCAAGGGTGAAGTCCGGTATTGGTATGCCAACATACCGAAGGGGCACATAACATCTTGGTTCCGAACAGGGAACAAGTCGCTCTCCGGCTTCAAAGGCATGCGGGGTCGAAGAGCTAGACTCCAACGACCTCGTCAACATGTGTGTCCGGGGGGACCGCGAGTCGCTACAAGAGTACATGCACGGGGTTGTCAAATTGACAAGACGTGCGCCCACGGTGTCCGAAAGCGAGCATCATCGATGCCATCGTTGGGGGCCTCGGGGTGGGAACTCGCCAAGATGTGCTCGACGAGGTCAAGCCGAAGTCTCTCGCAAGAGTTATTTGAAGTCATGCAAGAATACCGCAAGTCCGACAAGGGCCGCCGCCGAAGGATCGACCGAGCGAACGCAAAGAAAGAAGCGAGAAGCAACAAGGGCAAGTGGGACCAACCGAAGGGGTGGCATAACCGGCCGCCGAAGCAAGCGAATCGTCGATCAACAATGTGTCTGCGCCCCCCGATCAGCACCAGAACAAGGGCGGCGGGCACAAGGGCGGATACAAGCATAACAGGGGGCCGAAGCCACAGCAACATAGCCAGCCGCAGCGGGCCGGCGGTGAGCGTTTTTTCTGCTGGCTTCACGGGATCGATGCCCAGCACCACACGCACCAGTGCCCTTCGGCGGTCAAGATGAAGATGGAATGGGAGGCGGAGGAGAAGGCGAAGGCAGCAGGCTTGGCCGTGAATCATGTCATGAAGTACCAAAGTGCGGGTCAGTTCAGGGCCCTGCCACCACCATACCACCACCAGCCTTACCAACCTTCGGCACCTGCGCATGCCTTCCACCCACCTCAGCCATACACACCCTTCGCGCCGCAACTGCTTCCGCCTCCTCCCCCGCCCACGCAACAACCTTCGGTTTTCGTGCCTTCGTGGCCGAACCCACCGGCCCACCACCAAGTCCACTACACCCATACCCAACCACCACCTCCACCCCCGCCGAAGCAAGAGATCCCTGACCCCAACAGCTCGGGGATGACGGGCATGCTCAACATCATCAACGCGATCTCAGGCGGGTCCAATGAGCCGACCCACGAGACAAAGAGGCAGCGCCAAGACTACTACCGAAGCGTATCACACATTTGCTCTGGCAAGTATTTTCACCTGCTATGGTCCCATGTCCCCATAACCTTCACGGCAGCCGACATCCGCTTGCAGCACTACCCCCACAACGATCCGCTCGTCATAAGAGCCAACATCGGCAAGAACACGAAGTACTACTTCGGCAACGACGTGGGGAGAATCCTCGTCGATAACGGCAGCTCGGCGGACATCCCGACTCCGGCAATGTTTCACCAAAGATGGGGTTCAAGAAGGAAGACCTGAAGAAGGCAGAGCACCCGCTGTACGGCTTCGGCAACAAAAAAATCGAAGCCCTAGGCAAAATTGATGTCAATGTATCCTTCGGCCAAGACGCCACCATGAGAACTGAGGTCATAACATTCGATGTTGTGGACTTCGCGTACCCGTACAACGCCATCTTCGGCCGCAACACCATAAACAAGTTCGCGGCGGTTATTCACCAAGGGTATCTGCTAATGAAGATACCGATGGCGGCGAGGAGTAATATCAGTCTACGGTAGCCAGGAGGAGGCCCGAAGAGCCAAGCGCAACACTTCGGTCCACAACAGACAAGTCCATGTCATCAATGAAGACGAGAGCAACGAAGCTGCAGTGCCCGAAGAGCACAAGGTCGAAGCCCAAATGAGGCAGTCCATGAAGGGGGCCGAAGCCGAACGCATGAAGGCTGTCGACGTCACAAAGACAGTCCCTTTATGTGCGGATGTGCCAAGCAGAACAGTAATGATAGGCGCTGAGATCAGCGCAGAAGACGAAGCCCGACTCCTGCAGTTCCTCCGTAACAACCAAGATGTCTTCGCATGGTCCAAGTCTGACCTGACAGGCGTTCACCGCTCGGTCATAGAGCATGCGCTCAACACTGACCCGAGAGTCAAACCGAAGTTGCAGAGGCAGCGGCCCATGTCGGCGGATAGAGTCAGGTCCGCGGAGGCCGAAGTGCAAAAGCTGCTTGACGCAAGAATCATCGGGAGAAGTCCAATACCCCATCTGGGTGGCAAACGTGGTCATGGTACCGAAGAAGAACGGCAACATGAGAATGTGCATTGACTTCACTGAACTCAACAAGGCATGCCCGAAGGACCCTTTTCCTCTGCCAAGGATCGACGTCATTATTGGTCAGGCCACCGGCTGTGACATGTTAAGCCTCCTAGATTGCTTCTCCGGCTATCACCAAGTGTGGATGCGAAGGGAGGACGAAGCAAAAACCGGATTTACAACCCCCTTCGGTGTCTCTCGCTTCGTCGAATGCCCGAAGGCTTGCGCAACGCCGGTCCACCTTCAACCGCATGATGAAGCCGATCCTGGGCGCCCACCGGGGCGCAACGCTTCGGCGTACGTCGACGACATCGTCATCATGAGCGAAAAAGAGCAAGATCACATTACAGATCTAACCGAGACCTTCGACAACATGAGGCAAAATGGCCTCAAGCTTAACCCAGAGAAATGCATCTTCGGCATCCGGAGAGGGCAGCTATTGGGCTGCATGGTCTCCAAGCGGGGCATCCAGGCGAACCCCCAAAAAATCGAGGCCCTACGAAGGATGCAACCCCCAGCCACCCAAAAGGAAGTCCAAAGACTTACTGGCAGAATCGCTTCCCTGAACCGATTTATCTCAAGAGCCGCAGAACGAAGCCTGCCTTTTTTCAAGGTCCTCCGAGCAAACTCAGCCTTCCAATGGGGCCTAGAGCAGCAGCAAGCCTTCGATGAACTCAAGAAGTACCTTGAAGATGCTGCAGTCATGACCAAACCATCACCGAAGGCCGACCTGCTGTTGTACATTGCGGCAACCGACACAGGCAGCTTAGTGCGGTGCTTGTAGAAGAGCGCGGGGAGGCAGATGTCCCGAGGCAATTTCCAATATACTATGTCTCTCGAAGCTCGAGCGGCTCAAAGCCGCTCTACTCCGAAATGGAAAAGATGGCATATGCGGTTGTGATGGCAAAAAGGAAGCTTCGGCACTACTTCCGAGCCACAACGTCTCGGTACCCACACGCCTTTCCCCCTTCGGGACATGTTCGAGAACAAGGAGTCAACGGCGCGGGATGGGCAAGTGGGCCTCGGAATTGGCGGAGCACGTCATAAGCTTCGTCGCCGCGCGCAATAAAATCTCAAGTCCTCGCTGACTTTGTAGCTGATTGGACGCCTTCGGCGCCGAAGGGGGAAGCAGTAGTCACAGAGCCAATATGGGAAGTCCAGTGTGACGGCGCGTACTGCCACCTCGGTTCGGCGGCCGCAGCAGTCTTAAAATCCCCTTCGGGCATCAAACTCCGATATGCTCTGCGGCTCAACTACGACAACTGTACAAACAATGTAGCAGAGTATGAAGGCCTGTTGCTCGCCCTTCGGAAGGCCAGGGCTGTAGGTGCCAGGAGGCTCGTCATCCTGACGGACTCTGAGCTTGTCGCTTGCCATATTGGGAAAACCTACAAGGCAAAGAACCCAGATATGATGAAGTACCTACAAGCCGTCCGAAGCATGGAAAAATTCTTCATCGGCATCACAAAGGAGAAGTTTCCCCAGGAATCACAACAAGGAGGCCGATGCTATTGCGAAGGCAACTGCACTGCTTGAGGCCTTGCCACCAGATGTTTTTTATGAAACAACCACCTCGAGGTCCGCAGCCGACGAAGCAGCACCCCCAAGTTTGTGAACGCAATTCAGAGCGAGGACTGGCGTGCCCCAATAGTGGCGGCACTCAAAGGATATTATGAGGCCGAAGATGGAGTCACCGCCAAGAGGGTGGCAATCAGGGCGAGGAACTATCACCTGGTCGACGGCAACTTGTACCGAAGAGGGGTGTGCGCTCCACTATTAAAGTGCATATCAGTCACCGAGGGGAAGCGGCCATCGCACGAAATCCACGGCGGCATGTGCTCACACCACCTCGGCACCGCAGCTTTGGTGCGAAAGCTTTCCGCCAAGGTTTCTGCGGCCTTCGGCGGTGGCGCACGCCCACGACATTGTGCGCCACCGTCCGCAGTGCCGGCGCCACGCGCCCTACGGCAAGTTTGCTTGCAACGAGATACGATTGTTACCACCGGTGTGGCCCTTCGCCGGTGGGGTGTTGACATCGTCGGCCCGCTACCCACGGCACCTGGAAACTACACTCACGCAGTTGTGGCGGTTGAATATTTCTCCAAGTGGGTTGAAGCGAAGCCGTTGCCGAGCATCACTTCGGCGACCATTCGAAGTTCTTCACGGCAAAACATAGTGTGCCGCTTCGGTGTCCCTCACGAGGTCACGGTGGACAATGGCAAGCGGTTTGACAAGACACAGAGTTCAAGGAATTCTGCGCATACTTGGGAACGAAGCTGTGCTTCGCTTCGGTCTACCACCTACAGTCCAACGGGGCGGTCGAGCGAGCCAACGGAATCATCTTCGCTGGCATCAAGAGGAACATCACTGACTTACCCAAGAGCAAGTGGGCCGAAGAACTACCAAGGGTAATCTGGTCCCACAACACCACCACATCCAGAACTACCCAGTTCTCCCCCTTCAAACTGTTGTACGGGGAGGAAGCCATGCTGCCCGAAGAATTGTGCCTGGGCACCTGGAGGAATACCCCCTCCGAAGACGAAGACCTTAAGGCTTCGGTTCAGAACATCGAGGAGGTCCGCTTACAGGCAGCTGAAAACCTCTTGGCCTACCAAGACGAAACACGAAGGTGGAAAAACAAGAAGATCAAACCAAAGCTCATTCGGTCAGGGGACCTAGTGCTACGGAAGGTGCCGAAGGGTAAATTGAAGGGTAAGATGCACGAGAAATGGGAAGGCCCGTTCATAGCAACGGCCACCGCAAACGAAGCAGCCTTCAAGCTACGTCGGCTGACGGGCGACGAAGAGCCATACACCTGGAATGTGGACATGCTTCAGAAGTACTTCGTCTGAAGCAGCTGCGAGTTCTTAACATAGTCTTCGAGTTTCAATAGTTTCTCTTTCCTTTAGGTCGAGATACCGACTTTTTATCCTATGTACATTAAAGTAGTGGGGGACGTACTCTTTTCCTCACGGGGGAAGCTTCGTGGTTCCCCTACGGATCCGCGAAGTGTGAGGTTTTTAATGAGGCGGCCCTTTGTATCCCTTCGATTCCTGACATGTAATATAAGTCAGTTCTCCCCCATTTCCTTCGTGTGCAGTTTACCTTTCTTTTTAAAGAATGCTCTCGCCCTCTATCGAAGCTAGGCCACCGCCTCCGGGGGGGGCCTAGTCTCCGAAGTGGCCTTCGGCGCGCTAAGTAACAGCCTTGGCGCGGATCGCCTTAGGGGCACGCACACCAAGCCTGTCACTTATCATCGTGACCGAAGAGAAAACCGCTCGAAGCGGGGGAGGGCCATGATTCGGCCGAAGTAAGCGCACGCCAGGAGCGTTGCGTCGGTCTCGAGTTGACCGAAGAAAAAACCGCTCGAAGCGGGGAAGGGCCACGATTCGGCCGAAGTAAGCGCACGCTAGGAGCGTTGCGTCGGTCTCGAGTTGACCGAAGAAAAAACCGCTCGAAGCGGGGAAGGGCCATGATTCGGCCGAAGTAAGCGCACGCCAGGAGCGTTGCGTCGGTCTCGAGTTGACCGAAGAAAAAACCGCTCGAAGCGGGGAAGGGCCATGATTCGGCCGAAGTAAGCACACGCCAGGAGCGTTGCGTCGGTCTCGAGTTGACCGAAGAAAAAACCGCTCGAAGCGGGGAAGGGCCACGATTCGGCCGAAGTAAGCGCACGCCTGCAGCGTTGCGTCGGTCTTGAGTTGACCGAAGAGAAAACCGCTTGGCGGCCAGAGAAAACGCACGCCTACGGCGGGGCGTTGGTCTCGCTTTTGTCCAAAGGAAAAAAATACTTAGTGCAAAACGAGGCCGCGATTGGGCCGAAGTGAACGCGCACTCAAAATAGCCCCTTCGGCCACGTCCTAGACCGATGGGTAACCCGCCTCGCATGGTCTACACCACAGACTTAGATCGAGAAGGCGAGCCGTCGCACGTTAACTCTAAAGGCGAAGCGCGGTGCCGCTTCATCCCAACGAACTCGTGGTTTTTCTCAATCAAGCATGCAAAGCACGAAAAAGACAGCAAAAAACCACACCTTCAACTTACAACGTCCATCACAAAAAACAATACAACTATACAAAACAAATGACAGGTGTAGTTACAACGCATACCGCCTCGTACAATAAGTGTACAAAGTCGTAGTCGACATCCGCTTCGGCCTCGCCGCGAACACTTCCGGGGGGAGTTCCGAAGTCCCGTGCTTCAAGTCTTCGCGCCGGCCCGCGGCCCACTTTTAACGATCAATCCTCGTTTAGTACATCCTCGCGCATTTCGTCACCAACCGAAGATATGCCATGTCTATGATCTCCAAAGCCATCTCCCGAAGCTCGCCGTCGGTAGGCATCCGCCCCCGCGCCGAGTCGGGTCGAGTCTATACGAAGGGGATCCCTCCGTCTCCACCTTCACCGCTGCGAAGCTTTCCGACGAGGTGTCAGGAATTAAGTATACATACTCGTGCGGTCCAAGGACCCCCTCTTCAATCGGCTCCGTTTTTGGAACGACCCCTTCGGCCACGAAGGGGTCCACTAACTTACGCTTGGCCGCCCTACGGCGGCCCGATCTCTAAGAACGGCATCCCGACGCGCGGGATCCCTTGAAAACTCGGGCCGAAAAAGCGTTTAGCCGCTTCGTTGTGAAGACCGGTAGCGCTCCGCTCGGTACGACAGGAACTCCGCATACGAAACATCAGGATGACGGATGCTAAACTTCGTCCACACGTTCGGCGCGACAAAAAGTGAATTAAGGGGCAAAGTTGAGTTGCTCGAACCTTCGGCCCTCTGCGCAGGAGCCACGGAAGGAACCTGCGCAGAGATACCGTGCATCAGTTAACATTACAAAAATTTCATCCCTTCAAGGGGAGACTGGTTCACTCCTTTACAAACGTTAGCCCGAAGCGCTTCACACCTCGGCACCTTCGGCGACGACGGGGCCCTCGTCCAACACGGCGCTAGCTTCGGTGGCTCCTACCGATGCAACAGCCGCGGCGACTGCTGCCTCCGCGGGTTCCTCGCCGTCGGGAGAGCTGGCGCCAGCGTGCGCCTTCTGCCCCCGCCGCGTGCGCCGCGTCCGAAGCATCCGCCGCCGTGTTCTCTTCTCGTAGGGGCCACGGCCGCCGCGGCTTCAACAGGAGCAAGTGTGACCTCTTCCTCGGTGGCGGAAGTCGCTTCGAGGCCGGCGGGTGCCGAAGGGGCGCCCCGCGGCCGCTTCGGCCTCCCCTTCTTCGACCGCGGCCCCCGCGCGTCGCCCCCGTGCCCCTCTTCGGTGGTGCGTGCCGTGATGTCCTCGGCGGCCGCGAGTTTCGTCCTCGGGAACGCCGGCGGCTTCGCCTCCTTGCGGTGCTGCAGCTCCGGAGCCCTTGGCGGTGAGGAGGGGGACGCCGGGCATGGCGATCCACTCCCCCTCCGTCATGAACCGGGGCAAGGGCGGAGTGCCGCCGAACCGAACCCGGAGACGGTCATACACACGATCCTGCAGCCGAGGCCTTATCTGCAAGACAATGGGGGCAATATGCCAAGTCAGTTCCGAAGGTGCACTTTTATTGCAATCATAAGCACACGGAGGAAGTAGCTTCGGCGCACCTGGGCACTAAGGCGAGCTGACTCGGCCAAAGTAAGTTGGTACCCACGCTGGGCGAAGAAAGTGTTCATGAAATTTTTGGCGAGATTCTTGGGGAGCACGGGGAGCTGACTAACGTCCAAGTCCGCGTCGCTGGGCCATGCAAAGTTGTCCTTCGTAAGACGACGAAGATCCCCTTTGCTAATCGCCTTCTCCGTAGATGGGCGATCCGGAGGCACCAATGAGCACACCGAATAGGCCACCGTGCGGACTCCCACCGCAAAGAAGCAAGCTCTCCGAAGATCTTTGTATTCATCGTGATCGATCGAAGCACGCGTTCACCCACTCGTAGTATGCCTCGACGCTGCACCGGGGGAATCTGATAGGTGGCGCTTCCAGATTACACTGCTCCAGCACCTGCAGTATATCATTACGAAGGGTCTCCGCGCTCCGAAGGTGCTCGTGCGATATCGCTCCGGCCGTCCCACTCGCCCTCGCTCGCTTTCTCTTGCGCTTCGGTCAACTTTGCCTCCCCGTCGGCCGAGCCGAGCCTGCAAGTCTTCCTTAGCGCTGCCCAGGGTCTCAACGTCGTGGCGCAACTTGCTGAGGGCGGCTTCGGAGTTCTTCGCCGACTCTTCCTTTTCTTCCTGCAGCCTTCGGGAGCGCTCTTGCTCCGCAGCCAACCGACCCTCCAACTCCGCCACTCGGTTTTCGAGCGAGGAGACAGCAGCCACTGATTTTTCCTTGGCCTCCTTGCTCTCCCCGCTCCAACCTTCGGGCGAGGCATCGCGACGCAATAAAGGCCTTCTCGCGACAGTCCCCGCACGCCGCCGTCGTCGCCGGCCGGCGCGGTCGCCTTCCCCGTAGTACTCCTCTTCATGAGGGATGGAGAAGCTTCCTCCGGCTTCTTCCGAGAACCGGCGCTCATGCCCACCACTCGTCGGCCCCGTAAAGCGGATTGTCTTCCCGCCAATCAGTTTGGCTTCGGCAGAACTTGCGGACGAACGGCGGCGGCCGGGGCTCCTCGGGCGTTACCCGATAGGCCGGCTTTCGGGCCCTTCGTCCCCCCTCTTCCTCCGCTTCGGGGACGACGTCGTTTTTCTCGGAGGCGGGGGCTGAAGGAGAGGCCGACTGCTCGGTGCCTTCGGAGGAGGTGTCGACGAGCCGCTGGAGGTGGAGCGGGAGTCGTCTTTCTCTTGGGGGGCTTCGGCGCCGACGACGGGGGGGCTCAGCTTGCGCGGCGCGTCCCCAACGGAAGACACTATGCGGACATCGCTGTCTTCATCACTATCTTTTTCTTGCGGACTGAGGGGGACCAGGCGGCCGGCGGCCCCCGCCCCCGCCGTCACCGAAGGCATGTCCGAAGGCGCCGCGCGCGCGCGGGGCACGACGGCTATAACATTCTCGACGACGCCCGTCTCCACGTCGACGACACGAGTTCTCTTGGGAGACGGGGGCGAGTCCGCCGGCCGCCCGCCCCGCTTCTTCCGGCCTTCCCTTCGGCGGCCGCGGTTGCGCGGCGGGGCGCGCTCCTCCCCGCCGGACTTTGTTGGTGCGGCGTGCGGCGAAGTCGCCGTCTCCTCCACGTCCGCCTCGGCGGCCGCGACCTCCGCGGCTTTCTTCTCGGCTGCTTCGCGGTGCTTAGCAAAGCCGACGCGCTCGGGCGGCACGATCTTGAAAAACTCAAATACACGGTTTGTCCGGGACCCGTTCAGCTCCGCGACGGTGTCCTTGTACTCCTTCGGTGAGACGGGGCTGAGGATGAAGTCCCCGTGCGCCTCCACTTTCCTTCTGCTCAACACTGCAGGAAAACGGCCAAGTCCGTCAGCACTGTGCTTGCTAAGGGCGCGGCAAAAAGACAATTATCCAAAGGAAGAAAGGAGCAACTTACAATCGGCCGTAAAGCCGAAGACTCTTGTCCAGTCGGGGCGGGGGATGCCACCGATGTCCTCCGCCCACTCGTCTTCGGCCACGGACCGGCCGTCGACCGGTGGGCACACGGGAATGCCGCGGTACTCTTCCACAATGTCGCGAGTACCGTACTTCCGCGCGAACCGACGCAAAGCATCATCACGAACTCGTCCCCCTCCGGGACACGAAGGGTTCTTCGCGTAGGACTCATGCGGGGGGCGGGAGTTCCTTCGTCGCTAACGGGTGGGTGCCTCCGGAAGAAGGGGGGCTCAAAGTGTAGTAGAACCAATGCTGCTGCCAGTCCGAAGGCCACTTGTTCCCGTATGCGGTAACCGGCTCACCACGCCCGCCTTGTATGAGAAATTGAGACAGGTCGGCGGGGCGGTCCTTCTCCACGGACCGGTCCCCTTCTTCCTCGAAGACCGTCCGCCGCCGGTGATGCACCCGATGCGCCGAGGCGAAGCCTTCGGCGGAGGGCTTGATCTTCGTCGTCCCGCATATCCACATATATACCGACGACCGGAGGATGGCATTAGGGGTAAGTCGATGAAGGTAGATGTCGAAGTACCGAAGTATGTCGACAACGGCGGGGTGAAGCGGGAACCGAAGCCCCGCGTACGTAAGATCTCGGAAGATGACGACCTCGTTGTCCCGTGGCCGCGGCACGGTCTCACGGCCGGGGGCTCGGCCGGCCCCGACCATGCGATTCTTCACCAACGCCTCCACGTCGGTCTTGTCGATTTGGCTTCGACCGAACGTGTAGGTCTTCGCGATCTCCCTCGCGACAGCATCACGTCTACGCTTCGGCGCCATCAACACTAACTACGCACGAAGCACAAGCAGAAGCAAGGGGGCTGGAGCAAGTCTTACAGTAGGCCTTCGGAGCTCTCGCGCGTCGTAAGCTCTGGGCTGAAGCCGCTGGGTGGGTATTCCAAAGGGCGGCCCCCCTTTATATAGTAATGAGTTCCGATAATCACGCCGGCGACGACCAAAATTACCTTTTTACCCACTGACGGCCCCTCTCAACGGTAAAATTGTCCAAGGGCAGCGCATGTCTTTTTCGGGACGCCATGTCGGGCGTGGGCCGTCCGGGGAGTTCCGAAGACCGGTCTTCACCCGATTTAAGGTCGATCGTAAGTTCGGCCCCCGCGCGGAGCCGGGGACGGCCCCTCACTGACGAGGGGCTACTGTTGGGGAAGTCGGTCTTCGGAAGCATCGCCCTTGTCCGCCCACGCTGGAAACCTTCGGCGTGCATACGGCTCGGTCTCGCGAGAAGACCCTTCGCTGCATGAGCACTAACGAAACACTGATGCCGCTTATGCCTTATAAGTTTTGCTGTGCAGGGAAGACCCATTGTCGCCGCGCCCACCTTCGGCGCCGAAGGTGCTAGCGGCGGTGCTCCGCATGAGGGCCCAAGGGAGACAGGGGCTGAGAGCGCTGGCCCGGGACGTCGCGTCGGGGCCGGCGGCGCGCGCGTACGAAGCATCCAAAGAGGCCCGACGCCCCCGACCCGAGATCGCTACTTCGGCCACCGAAGGGGCCGACGATCCCGGACACGTGGCCACCGCCGACGTGTAAAGTGGGCTCCGGTCGGGGGCGGGCAGACAAGGGCGGCCGCGTGTAAAGGCGTTTCGGCCGTACGAAGACACGCTGGAGGCCTGTACGACGCGGGGACTTACTGTTATACCCTTGTAAAGTGTTTAAAGCGGTTTGTCAGGAACGGAAAAGGTGTAATTGAGGCAAATGACTATACCCAGGGGCCTCCTATAAATAGTGAACCCCTTGTAATGGAACGGATACCCGGTAATGAGAAGAGAGCTCCGAAGGCTTTTGCCAGTTCTTCGGTCTTCGGTTTGCAGAGTATTTCCTTGTTCTGTCTTTGTTAGTCTCTGTGTTTCCTTTCCTCGCTCAAGTAGAAGTAGAAGTAGGAACCTCGCAAGAGAGAGCGAAGGAAGGGAGTGAGTTCAGGGGGCTGTTGTGTCGGCGTCCACCCTTCGGGCCCGATTTCCACCAACAACAGGCTACGGTGAAATGCTCCGTCAGAGTTGCTGCAAACTCAGCATGTCAGCATGTGCTCAAACAGATTCTCTCACTGCACATTGGGCTAAAAAAATCTCTCACTGCACGAACGAGTCCTCGACACAACTTCGTCGTGAAGGAAGGGGGTGTTGACACGAACGAGTACATGCTACTTGAGTACATGCAAGATAAGATCAATACCGATAATTTGATGTGGAGGGAAAGAGTACATGCTACAGTTCTGGGTTCCACGGCGCCATCACATTAGTACGGCAAACTGGCTCCACCAGCACCGAGTTTTGTTACAGAATAAACGCACATATACCCATCGTGTGATCAAACACTTGAAGCACAAACCAGCAAATATATTAGTCTTCCATTGCATGAATGAGTCCACAACGTCTCACCGCAGCGTACCAAATATTCTGCCAGTATTTACAGGTGTCGTGATATCAGTAGTGAAAGTGCAACCATCCAACAAAAGCTGTACAAATTTTCCCTAGCATCTTTCTCTTTTTTTTAAGGATTTTCTGGTATGTTATGTTTATGTACATGGCTGCAAGCTAAAAACCGTGGCATGCAGCAGGGTATCTAAATGAACTAGAAGACCATTTTGGAGAACAGATCATCTAGAGCTGAGTACAGGGGCTGCGCAGCTCGGGGCCTTTCCACCCTCCCAAACAGGATATCGGTTGTGGTCAGGTATGCGTCGCCGTAGAAACGAAGATTGGTTTCTGATCTGGTTGTCACGATGTTCCCTTCCAGTGAAACCCCAACAAACGCACCTGTTTACAAGTTTCAGGACATCAGGTGTATTCAGGGTACATACAGATAGGTTGTCATGAACTTGCCAGTGTACCGATCATAGGTAAGAAAGTTGTGTTGCTACAGGGGTGTCTCAATGTTACTTGTGTTGCTACAGGGATATCTCAATGTTAAGTATGGATAGTACATTATCGCCTTACAAAAAATACAAAGGTGAGTCCTTTTGTTTTTCCCTTCTTTTTATCAAAATTGTCCTACTTGATAACTTTATCAGAATTCGACCTAAAATGGTGGCAAGATCTAAAATGAATGTTCAGATTATTACCTTTGCTGCAGCTGTATGAGTAGCATATTCCGGAACCCTTTTCACTGGCCCGAACATCTGCCTCAAAGGCTCTGCCTATTGGCCCTGCTGCAGCACTCAATCCTGCCCCAAGAGAGAGATGAACGCGACTGCTGAATGCCTTAACAGCTTTACGGTCACGAAGCACAATGATAAAGTCCGTCAGTTCTCCTCCGATCTGGCATAATATATACAACGAAAGGTCACCATGAGTGGAAACTTAAGGACCCAAACAACAAATGCAGTGAAGCATGCAAATCAATACATAGTTCCAATATCAACTCTTTTTTACAACTTGCCACTCGGTCAAGAGAAGGGCCATAATTTAATGCATTTTCAGACAAGTTTTGCAGAATAGGTATGCCACTTTTTAATGGAAAAAGTGCAGAAATGTTAGGACCCCATTGTAACTTTAGGAACATTTTTGCATACCTACAGCAAAGGAAGGCAAAGGAACACTAGAGTTTTTCTCAACCAATAAAAAAAGGTGCGTCCAAAAACTATCATTTTGGGTCCAACGGAGTAGATTGCATGCATTCGTAGCCAAAAAAAACTAAAATAATCTGCCAATGTTTCAAAATATCAGACGCTTTAGAATTCGAAAAGGTAAAAAACTCCATAAACTCAGAACAATACATAAATTACATGCATGAATTTAAGGTGTATCAATATATTCACATTTCACATATCTTTTAATAGGAACCAATTTTGTCGCAATTCATAATATATTGTGAGTAATGGTCAAAGTCTACGCCTAAGCACTTTCTCTAATCCTGATACGAAATGTAGGGAATATCTTATATTCTTCTGTAGGGAATAGCTTATATGCATACCTAATGCAATGAGCATGATTTTATTGAGTAATGAGGTTCATTTATTTTCCAGTTAAAAAGCAAAAGATAATATGTTTAAAAATCTATGCCTGCACACAAAGGGAGATGAAATTCATGGGGCACAGACCTGCACTCCCCATCCCAGTCCAACAGATAAAATTGCTGAAGGGGCAGACCATGATCCATCTGATCTGCGAGCAACTACAAGACCAGTGCCAACTTTGTATGTAAGAACTGCACCCGCCTTGGCGACTGTTAGAATTGCAAGTCCCTTTGCTCCCTTGAGAATAGACGATGGGATGGACTTCTCAGGGTTTAACCTAGCAACCTACATATTCCGAAAGAGAAACATTTATCAACTATGGAAGTATGGATTACAAGGTTGTCTCCTTTATGAGTAAAAACATCATACATACCTGACAATATTTCTTCATGGTGTTTGTAGCCTTGTATATTTCATACTCCATTGATACACCGACAGGCATGTTCAACCAGCTTCTAGTGCTTGTCCAATCCATTACGTCATGTTTTGCTGGCTGCATGGAGTTACTATTGTAGTTGATCAATAAGCCCTGAAGTGGATCAAGCCTCTCATAACAAGCATCACAAACTCTCTGAGGATCACGGATTCTGAATTTCATGGGCATCAAACATCTTCCCTTGGAGCAATCTTTGCAGAATATACCTCCACAGAACCGGCAATGGTGCCTTCCACGAGTGAGAGCTGTGAAAGGCAAGTTGCACTGCAGGCAGGCATTAGCAGAGCTATCTGGCAACCACTCTGGAGGATCCGCTAGCAACACCTCCCTGTATGCACTATATTGCAAAGCATTTGCTTCGAGTAGTGGTGGTGCACTTGGAACACAGACAGATGGGTGCACATCGACGCCGCCATCATTGTCAGATCCAAGAAACGATACATCTGTGCTGAAACTTTGCTGCTGCGACGCATCGCCCTCGCTCTTGTTTGCACCCGTGACGATTGAAACCAGCCCACCTAGAACAGACTTCAGATTGACTTTTGGACTAGATTGTGTCGGAGTGAACGGATCATCCCTTGAATCGTACTCTGGAAAGTCTGGTTCAAATGATGGCTCATAGAGATAATCATGAGACGGATAGTTGTTTCCAGCAACTACATTGGACAGAGCAGCTCTCTGGTTCTGGCTGGTATCAACTTTGGGCAGGGAAGAGTATGCCATCATTTCATCTGGAGTTCCCATGGAATCATCTAGAGGTTTATAGTAGAACAAGGGACCACCTGCAAGCAAGTGATTCAACATAAATTGCCAACACGAGATGCAATGGGGCAAAATTGCAACACACCCCTCAGATGTCATCATCACATTATTCGATCATTATATACTATAGCTATATTGTGGATACTAGTTCAAAAACAATCATTATAGACAAGTTTAAGTGCAACAGTATCTGGTACCCAAACTGATCCCTCAGATCCCATCATCACATATTCACATTAAGAAGCTCATACTGACGTTCAATCGTCATATACCAAAGATATCTTGTGCATAGTTCAAAAACAACCATTACAGACAAGTTTAAGTGCGACAGTATCTGATGTCCAAACTGTCGTTAACTAGTAACATTCAAGTTATACTCCGTTTACCACTATTCATTGGAAGGTATCCAACTTGAAGTAATCCCAGATGTACGACAAAACCGCGCAGCATCAAGAACTCCCAGTCCCCAAACATATATGACTACGGGCGGCGTGATCACCCAACATGCGTGGACCCTAACTTCTGCATACAGATACGAGATTGAGACGACAACAATCGCGGAACCCTAGATGGGGCAGACCAGCAAACCGGCCGATCACCCAGCGCGGCGAGATAATCGAATCAACAGAGCAGCGATCGATTCAAGCGCGGAGACGGCGGATCGAACCCCAACACAAAACCTGAGCGATCGGACGGCGCGGCGGGGAAACTAGCGAATTAAACACCCTATCCACACGGAGGAACAAGCGAGTAAGATGAACAGCGGGGCAGGGCTTACGCGTGCCTGGGATCGGACGGGCGCCGGCGCGATCGTCTCGCCACGGGGGGGCGCACCGCCGCACCGGTGGAAGAGGAAGCGGCTCCCAGCAGCGGCCTTGGCGTCGGGGGTGGGGGATCGCGGGTCCGTTGGCTGGTTCGTTTGTTTGTTCCGCCGGCAACGGCAGGGAGGAAGGGAAGGAAGATCAAGAGATGGGGGGGACTCGGAGGAAGCAAGGCAAAGGTTATCGACCCGCTTTTTGCTGCCAGTTTAATTTGGGGATAAGTTATATCGCCTTCTTTCCTATCGGGGGTCCCTCCCGTCCGTGAGGCGTGAGAGCAAAGAAGAAGGAGGATCCGAGCTGGCAGTTAGCTCAGCCTCAAGCGCGTCATGCGGGGCCCACCTCGCAGAAACTGACGGCGTTGTAGCTCGCAATTGATGGCCCAATTACATTTGCTGCCGAGCTAGGCCAATACATGGGCTTAATTGGGCTGCCTTCCTTTTTATAAAATAATTTTCCTTTAAGATAGTGTTAGGACATACAGTACTTTTGGGCGCCTTGTATAAAAACTCCGTATGTAGAAAAAGCTATGCAATACGAACAACATAATATTCTCAGAAAAAAATTATGAACAACATAATGGCAGACAGTATTTGCAGCCGGTAATCAGAAAGCTGGCAAAACATACCAACAGGCAACAGCTGCATTCAACTCCTTTTGGAGCTGCTAGAAACCATTGCACAGTTCATGGCAATAGCCAATAGGATCTTGAGGAAGAGTGAGATATTGCATCGATCAAGAATTTTTTTTTCTTTTAATCATCGATCAAGAAAAGGTTGTGAGGTCGTCCTTTACAACAAGCACTTGCATACAAGCATGGGGCAAAAACGCTAGCTACCAGTAACTGGTAGCTGTGGATATTCACCTTCCAGCTGTGTGAGTGCAAAGGTTCACACACTAGATGTCTAGATGCAAAGCGTGAAACACCAATTGAAGGATCTTGCCGTCTTGCAACAGGCATGCTTTATGTTGCCGTTCCAAGGACAGAAGGAGGGAGTCATCTGAAATGAAATGAACAATATCCACTTTTTGGTTAAGAGGAATAGAAGACCGCCGAAAATATTTCACAATTGATAGGGGGAAAAGAGCAGAGGATGGAAAAACAAAAGACAGCAGATGAAATTTCTACTGGTGGGTTCTGTTATAACTTACGAGAAAAGACACTGAACATAGGGCACAAAGGCATTGGAATTCAACAGAAGTATCTCATCACGACAGCACATGTTTTTGCATCCATCAACCAGATCTCATATGCAATATGCGACTCAACCACTATGCAAATATTCAGATTGTATTCCCACAACTCAAGTAGCAACTATGCCTAGCAAAATGACCACTCCATAGCCTATAATCAAAGTGCACTGTGATGTTACCATTTGCAATTTGTACTTCAAGCATCATATCGCTTGAGTGCCCCAAGGAAACCTTGGATACACAGACAAGGGTGTGCTAATTCATACCGGAAAAAAAAACAGAGTTTGCTTCCTCAGGATGTCAAAACTCAAAAGATCCTCTGGAACAACAGGTTGAAGATAATTCTTGATACAATTTAAGCAAGACCATAGAACTTCAAAGCTTAGCAATTACCAGAGTGCCAAAACAAGTTCAACCATATCAACGAGTGGTGCACATCATTTATCCATCTCCCAGATAATGCCACCATCCTCTGCATGCAGAAACTAATAAGACAAGGAATATTTGCAAAGTACACAAGCAACTCAGAATTTTTAAATTTAGTACTACTGTAAATTCTTAGGAAAATAGAATGTGTGTCCTTCCATGTACCTTTGATCTTTTTGTTTATCCACACCTCAAGCAACATTCCTGCACCAACACCAGCAGCGCACACAGCACCATAGATTGCCAATGCAGAAGGCAAAGATCGCCGAGGTAGAAAATAACACTCAGGGACTTGCCTGATCTTCTTTGGAAGGCGCTTTTTGATGACCGGCTGGCTAGATTCAGTGGTAACTGCACCGCCCACTGTTTTCCAGTCCACATTCTTCAGCATATCTTTAGAGTCCTCACTAGCCATTGGAAACTGTGCGAGCAAAAATGCTTATAGAATCAGTAAAAAAAGAACACACCATCACTCTAATAATTGGATATTACCATCTAGATTTATCCTAGAACAATTGACAATCAGCAGAGAAAATGTTTTTATTTTGAGAAAGCAGAGAAAATGTTATGACTAGTATCACATTTGCTACCTCCAGGCTCCAGGAGGATAGTAACTCTAGCAAGAAGCAGATCTCTTTCTTTTCCTCAACCATTACATCAAATCTGAATGTAAACATGATTGTGTTCCGTTACACCTCAGTACATGTCAGTCTTAGCAATAAACTACTGAACAAGTAGGAATGTAGGATCACTGTGGCATCATTCCAGTGCAAAGGAGCGTGTATACAGAACCAATACTCTACACTCTACACGATTGGTCCAATTTTGTCTCATTTCCCTAAAATCGAACAACAACCCTAGCAAAGGAAGCTGTTAATGGTCCAAAAACCGGACCAAAGCCACACCAGAAATCACCCTCCTAAATCCAATTCCAACCAATCCACCAGATGCACGGTTAAACCAAAACAAGCCATACCACGATGAAATCAGAATCCAATTAGGCAAGGACCAGTTCAAAGACGCTGTGCCTTGGATGTGGAAAAGGAGCTGTTTTGATTCCTAACCTGGGTGGAGTGGACGCCGTAGACCGGAACAATGAAATGGCGCCTGGCAGAAGAGTCGGGGGGTCGCAGGTCCTGAATCCTGATGTGGGACGAGCGGGCGGGGCGGACTGCCCGTATAGCAAGCGGCGTCTCGGGGGGTCACCGAGGTGGATAGGTCGGCGACGGACAACGGCGGCGGCGGGCTCCAGCAATCCAGCCTCCCCTGACCCTCTCTCTCCTCCGGTCCCTCTCTCCGGCGTCGGCTTGACGTCTTGCGGCTGACGGGCTGAGTGATAGTGGGCCGTGTCACTGTATGGCAAAGCCCGGCAACAGCCCATTAGTTAATGCAGGAGAAACGAGATTTTTTTTATTTCTAGATTTTATAATGATTTTTCAAAAATATATGTCCGAATAGAATTTTAAAAAACTATATTTCAACTTTATTTTACAGTGGAGTACATTAAAACCGTGGTTTGAAATGGTGGTAGGGGCTCCTACTACCATATGAAACGGTGGTAGGTAACAGTGCTTCGTCTTTCTTTTAAGACGTGCAAAGCACGTTTTTCATTAAGAGAAGAGAGAAAGAATGTCATACAAGATCCAACAAGTTACCCACAGAGGGGGAAAAGAGTAACAAAACGAAGGAAAAAAAGAGGTGCTACAAAGGCCTCAAAGGTCGGACACTGAGAAGGCGAGCGATCGGGAGGAAGCCCGCGCGCGTCCAAGTCTTGGCTTCATCGAGGATTGCCGGCATGAGAGCCACCGGCATTAGGGCCTTCTTGTCGTGAATGCGCCGATTGCGCTCCCTCCAAATCGACCAAGCTACCAACCAGACAAAGGCATCGAAACCTTTTCGTCGGGTTTTAGCGACCAACTTCCCGGCGGGGCACCACCAGGTAACAAGAGACATGGGACGGTCCGAGGCGAGCTGAGGTAGAAGAATATGCCCGAGGGTTCGAAACCACAACTCTCAACTGAAGACACAGTCGACAAGCAGGTGATCCAGAGTTTCGACCTCTTGTGCACAGAAAAATGAAGATAAAATTGTAGACTTTAGAAAAATTGTAACTTTTCTATATGAACTCAAACGAAGATAAATTTATATGAAAGATGTAGCTTTTGTCGAGAGATATAACTTTATAGTTCAACTTTTTACATTTGAAGTCATTTTGATGTTAAGATAATCAACACAAATAATCATTTGGGCGAGGAAACAGTCAAACAGGTGGTGTCTTCCCGTGAAGAAACAAGGGGACATATCTAGTGGAAACCAATATCTCCGTGCAAATTATGAAACTTCAATCCAAACCACACAATCTTGATCCAAGGGAGAACTCATGAGAGGTGCGAGGAGTGATTTGCAAAATTCATGGGAGGTGGGAGGGATGATTTGCAAAGGTTTTTTTTGCCAATCACTCCCCCCACCTCCTCTAAGCGCTCCGTGGGATCAACATCATGTGGCTCATATTGAAGTTTTCATAATTTTCACGGAGAGATTGGTTTGCAGCTGATATGTTGCCAAGAAACAAATAATCATTTTTTGATGTCCAAAAAAACAAAAGCCATTTTTCGACGCGCAACAAAAAAAAATCTGATCTGAAAAAAAGAAACCCGCAGAAGGTCCCCAGCTAGGGTTTTTATCCCAAAGGTGCCGGACCATATAAAAGCTCAGAGCCTCGGCACCTCGCGACCTCTCGCGCCGCCACCTCCAGCACCCGTGCGCCTCTTCCCTTGCTCCGGCTACCTCGCGCGCACGGGCCCGGGCCCGAAACCCTAACACAAACGGTGACGATGGCGGCGGCACCGGCAGCCGGCGCCGCGCGGGCGCTTTCCCAGAAGGAGCAGGACATACAGAAGATGCTCGCCGCCGATGTCCACCTCGGCACCAAGAACTGCGACTTCCAGATGGAGCGCTACGTCTTCAAGCGCCGTACTGACGGTATTATTGCAATCCTCTAAAGTCTACCCAGTTTTTTTTTGCATCGAATGCGCGTCAATATTTAGTTATAATAGATCTGTTCATGATGTCTTCTGTTTGGATCTTTTTATGCGCATGATGATATTAGGCTGCGATGTGCTCAATTCAGAAATATTGATGCCTATGTCATTCTAGTCGGTAATTTTGCCATTGGTAGAAGTGTCTCGTATCATTTCTCCAGTTATGTCTTTTAGATTGTAGTTTGCTTCAGATCGTAGTCATCATCTCAGGTCTCAAGGCTTGTCTAGCGGTACTCAGCCTGTTTGGGTTACTGGGGTGAGAATGATCTCTATGTGTGTAAGGTCTAGATGCTTGGAGGATGTTTGTCTCCATCTGATCGCATAAGGTGAGCTGACAGTTCATAGATTTTATATAAAATGAATGATCAATTTACTGATATTAAACACCATGTCTATATGCATGGTCCTCTAGTAGTTTTTTTTTGGAAAGAAAATGGTCATCTAGTAGTATAGTGCTAAGTTCAGTTGATTACCATTGAACATTTTTCTCTGTCACTTACCATTGAGCAAGTGAACTACATTCTATATGTTGTCGTGTTTGTTCAGTTCAATTTTCTTTCACCATGGTGAACTGCAAGTTAACAAGAGGTCTTTTCTGCACTATCCTTCAGGTATTTACATTATTAACCTTGGCAAGACCTGGGAGAAACTTCAGTTGGCCGCGAGGGTGATCGTTGCAATTGAGAACCCCCAGGACATCATCGTGCAGTCTGCGAGGCCTTATGGACAGAGGGCTGTCCTCAAGTTTGCACAGTACACTGGTGCTCATGCCATTGCTGGCAGGCACACTCCTGGTACATTCACCAACCAGTTGCAAACCTCTTTCAGTGAGCCGCGCCTTCTTATCCTCACTGACCCAAGGACTGATCATCAGGTGAATTTTTATCTGTTAAACTAGTGTATGCCAGTTTGTCAACTTAGAACACTCTTAAATCATTTTGTTGAACTGTGTACAGCCCATTAAGGAGTCTGCACTTGGAAACATCCCCACAATTGCCTTCTGTGACACTGACTCGCCTATGCGCTATGTTGACATCGGCATCCCCGCCAATAACAAGGGGAAGCAGAGCATTGGCTGTTTGTTCTGGCTACTGGCCAGGATGGTTCTCCAGATGCGTGGTACAATTCTCCCAGGACACAAATGGGATGTCATGGTAAACTTACAACTTACATAATCTAAACTAGTACCCCACCTGCTAATGTTTTGCTTGTAGAAATAAGGTATTTCCTTCACCATGTGATCGTGCTTCATATTTCTCTTTTGCAGGTTGATCTGTTTTTCTACAGAGATCCAGAGGAAGCAAAGGAGCAGGAGGAAGAAGAGGCTCTTGTTGCTCCTGACTATGGCGCAGTTGCCGAATATACTGCCCCAGGAACTGACAACTGGGGTGGTGATTGGGGTGCAGCTCCACAACCTGATGGCATTCCAGCACCAACTGGTGCTGACTGGACTGCTGCAACAGGTCCAGTTATTCTTCTTTCGTAATAATTTGGTTAGATGTATGCCTTCTTAAGATAAGCTGTTCTAGTCTCACTCAATAGTGTTAAGTCAGGGTGCAATTTTTTCTTTGATATAAGCAGTGATTCAGTGCTGTAGCTTAAGCACATGTTTTTAAATGGCTTGATCCTGGGTCTCAGTGGGGAGCTGACACCAGCTGAGCTTTTCATGTTTCTATTAGGTAGCAAAACGTTTAATCTACAGTTTAGCCTGTTCCATGCAGTTGTGTGAAAATGTAGGATTCCCTCATTTAGCCTGTTGTCTATGTTTTTGTTCACAGATGTTGACATTGTTCACTGCTTGTGATTTGATCTGTTAATATAGCATTACAATTACTGTATCATTTTTCTGAAATGCAGCTCCTCCGACTGATGGCGTCTGGGATGGAGCTGCCGCCCCACCACCTGCAGCAGCCGCCCCTGGATGGGAACAAGGTGCCGCCCCTGACGTGACACCCACTCCTAACTGGGGCTAGAAGGGTAATCACGAACGCCTGATGAGCCGAGCTGCCGAAGGCTGAGTTACTTGTGATCAGGATTTGTTGGTAGACACTGGTTGAGTAGCTTGAATTTTTCACAGTAATGAGCTAGATGCAAATCGAAATTTTGTGTTATTGACTGCTGGGACAGGAGTGAACAGGCTCTTTTTTGTTACCTCAAATGAATAGCACTATTTTAAGCGCATTTTTTAAAACTGTATGTCGTTCATTGTGACAAAATTGTCGAAATGTGTGTGGGCATGCCGACATGGCAAAAAAGATTTGTTGAACAAGCTGTGGACTGCACGACGCGTACTTCAGGAGGTTGTCACACGATTACAGCATGGCCCGGATCCGGTCGCCCTCCGTCAGGACGTGACGCCTGGTGACCTCGGCGACGCTCCGGCAGCCGCAGAGCGCCATGGCCACCTCCAGCTCCCGGTTCAGCATCTCGATCACATGCCTCGCTCCGGCCTCACCCCGCGCCGCAAGCCCGTAGAACACCGGCCTCCCCACCATGACCGCCTTGGCGCCGAGCGCCAGCGCCTTGAACACGTCGGTGCCTCGCCGGACCCCGCCGTCCACCAGCACCGGTACGGCTCCCGCCACCGCCTTGACCACCTCTTCGAGCACGGAGATGGTGGGCGGCGCGTAGTCCAGTTGACGCGCTCCGTGGTTGGACACGATCACGCCGGCGGCCCCTGCCTCCACGGCCTTCCTGGCTGTCCAAACGCCGCCGCAGAGTCAGCAGAAAGTTCACAGTGCCCATACCAAATTACCACAACACTGAAATTACAGTAGAATTCATTACCGTCCTCGCCGGTGACGATGCCCTTGAGCAGGATCGGCAGGCCGGTGATTGACCTGAGCCACTCCACGTCCTGCAACCAACCACACCTATTCAGGCCACGCATCACAACACAATCAATTGCCAGCAAGACCTTACTCCGTTCGGCTCATCACGCCATTGATGGCCTCACCATCCACCCAAGTACTGATGCATCATGGTGCACGCAACGCAAATGCACTTCAAGGTTTCGATTTCAAGGCCATTGTCCCCTCCATCACATGCTACTTTAACTTTATCAGAGCCAGCCATGGCTTTGCCGAGTAGGCGACTAGTGTGGATGACAGGGCTCATGATATGGAATTCAAGAAGATTCAAGGGAATTCATGGCACGGCTACCTGTTGCGCTGCATCATACACGTACCTTCCACGACGACGATGGATCCAGCGTCTCGCGTGCCCGCCGTTCCAGCTTGGAGCCGCCTTCCTGACGGTCAAAATGAGGGGAGGATGAAGACGGTTCAGTCTTTCAGAAAGGAAGAGATAGGTAATCCACTATGGTAGATACTTCTAAATCAGGTCTGGTATCGAGCAAATCTGTTTAACTCACAGCGTCAAGGTCATCTTCCAATGACATTAAACCTTCAAAGTTTGGCGATTTCGGAGCAATCATCCTGCATGAACAATTTTGCATCACAATGGAAAAGAAAAAGGGAAGCAGCATTGTGATATCCAGGTTCCAAGCTATTTAAGTATATATTGTACATAATTATCTCGACGATCTACAAAACAACATGGGAAGATAGTAGCTTCAGTAGCAATGGGTTAGGAAAATGGAACTATGATTAGGAAAGAACAAGATTTGCTAAGCTCTGTACTTGTTTCTGATATCAGCTTCACGCCTTCCAAGCACAGGAGTGTCAACTGTCAAAACAATTGCCTTGAATCCTAAACTCTCAGCTCGCCGTGCCAATGTTGCTGAAACATCCCTTTTCTTGTACACCTAAGGTGCAAAAAAAGAAAAGTTCAGAAATCAGGTAACTGCAGACGGAGGAATTGACTCAAAGAAGACCAAGGTCAAGGCCTCATACATGCAACTGATAAAAGCGAATGGCAGCACAACTGGAAGCAACCTCCTCGATCTTGCAGCTGGATGAGAAGGAAAGCACCTATATATGACATATATATCTTATATTCTTATATTCTTATGAGCTTGTGTAACAATCTGCACAGAGTGTAAAGATGAGTTCACAATCATCAAGACAAACAAATTCAGTAGTTACCATTATAGTGTTACATGCTGCTGCAGCTCTCGCTGTGGCCACCTCCCCTGAAATGATCATTTAACCAATATTTAGAGATAGCACCAGTCCATCGATGACATATTTTATCATTTTAAACTTCATAAGACTCATGGTCTCGATTAAAAGAAAAACTCATAAGACTCCGAGTTTTTGTACCTTCTGGATTTGCTAATTTTTGCGCCCCTGTTGGAGCGAGAATTATTGGTGATGACATATCATATCCTAATAAGCTTGTTGACATGTCTATATTGCTGACATCCACAAGGACCCGTGGCCTTATCCTGTGGAAACGATGCCAAAAAATTCAGGTCCTACTGAATCATGTTATTCAGAATCAGTGGTGATGTTTCTCTCTAATACAGTGATACACAGATCTCCAGTGTGATTGAGAAAACCAAAAGAATCAGTGGCGAGGTGAACAATACAGAATTCTTGCATATGCCGCAACATTCTCCATCAATGTGAATTCATCCTCAGCGCCCCCAGTGATGTAATCATAGTGCATCTTTGGTAGCGCTTTCTTGGCGAGTTCTTGATACTCCTGGACATTGACTGGTAGATTATTCTCCATTCCTGACAGGTCCCTCCTGGAAATGTAAATTTCAAAACAGATGTATATAGAACACTACAACAAGTACCATGTTTTTACAACAGAACTGGCAAGGCCACACACTCGCCTATCCATTTAGGTGTTGAAACTGGATTGAAATTTGAGAACAATTTGTTTCCATTTGTGAACGCTGCTAGTTAAATTTCAGTCATCCAATGTAAGGAGACATACTGTCAATCTACGTCATGTGGTCTGAGAATGACAGTATGTTGACAATCATAGAATGAAATTTTCACCTGTAGCAGTTAATTCTAAACTCTGAATTAATCTCTTCTCTGTACCAATATCACCCTGTACCACCGGTTGAAAAGGACTCGTATGTAATATAAAAGGGACCTAAATGTAAGGATCCGACGGTTGAGATTAATTCTGTAGCACCGGTTTTTTTAGCGTGGTATTGGTGGTATTCATAGGTGGTATGGGTGTACATGAGTAATATTGTTGTAATATATGAAATCAAGTCTTTTTATGTAACCTTAGGAGTGGGAAAATTTTTTCCAAACAATATACATGGAGCAAATTGCCATTTTACCCATATTAAAAAACTGAAAAAAATAACGATAATACCACCGTACCACCGTTGGGTGGTATTATGTACCATAAAAGACCTCTTTGAAGGCCGATTTAGACTGTTACAATAAGCTAAACTAATATAACTCACTAATGTTTTCAGACATTTATTCTTTCAAAAATACCTAACTTTTCAGGAACCTCATGTATCCAAGCATAAGCTCGCCCTGTTCGTTTGACTTATCGCCCACCAAACAACAAGATCTTTTCTCTCCGAACAAACCAGCCCATCAAGAATCAAGCAGTATTTTTTTCGAGAACAAATCAAGATCACCGCCCCAAACGAACGAGCTGCAACATGCCCCCAAATCGGGAACGGTGGACAGAGATGAGGACTGTACAAATCTGGCAGGCAGATCGAGTACGTGAATCCCTTCTACGGCACACAGTTGGGGAGCATTAAAGATCTGAGATCAAGCATGGCCATCCCCGCAATGATTCACGAACCAAGAAAGAAAACACGCACACCTCATACAGAAAGCGGAAGCATCATACAGAGATTGGATTGAAGAATGAACAGTGAACATCAGAAGCAGCACCATACCTCCGCTAGGGACTTGGAGGAAAGTCGAGAGGAAGGAGTGAAGAAAGATGAGTGATCAGGATCAGGGGTGTAGTCCCTGCCTCCTTGGCGTGATGTCAGAAACTCAGGTAGAGGACAAGATCACGAGACCAACATTTCATGGTGCTCCGAGCTCGTTTAATTAGCTGCTCCAGTAAAGTGGTCCCATTGGCTCAGTGCTGTGTGAAAAACGAAACCTACGGATTAGAGCATCTCCCGGAGTTTTTAGTCTCTAAATCATCATTTCAAGAATCATTTGCATAAAATTCATTGTCTATATCTTTTCACTTCCCAACGGTTTCTCTATATCTTCTGCTCACTCTAAAGAGTCATTCTCGTCTTCTATATTTTCAGTTCTTTTACGTGGATCATACCACCCCCGTACCGGGTTCACCTTTTCGCGGTATACCGCCGGTATACCGCGATTTTGGGGGTTACCGGCCGGTCCGTAGCTAAACCGGCCGGTATACCACTCGCTTACCACGCCCGATAAAAGTCTCCTATCGGTATACCGGTCGGTTTGACCAAGATATCTGGTCCCAGTATCTTCGGTTTAAGAAACCGGCCGGTTCACGGTTTCGTGAACCCCGCCCTATACTACTGTTGGGAATGACAGGTATGGAAGTATCCGACGGCTGAGATTAATGGTATACCACCACAACTTCCACCTGTGGTATAGTGGTATTATTGAAAGTTTTATCTCTGTGGCATAAATGAAATATATGATTTCTTCATTTCAATTTTTTTCATTTCTCTCTGGTGATATGGCCATCAAACGAAAATTTCATTTTAAATTTTAAAAATGAAAATTTTCAAACGTTTTCATTTCAAATTTTCGTGGCATATTAATTCTTTTCATTTCCCTCTAGTAACATGGCCATTTTTTTTTCAAATTTCAATACAAATATCAAAATCATTTTTTTTCAATTTTTCCCATTTCCCTCTAGTGGTATGGCCAATTGTTTTTTTCAAAATTCAAAAAACAAAAATTTTCAATTCAAATTTTTCCAAATTTTCCTTGTGGCATAAACAATTTTTTCTCAGCCAAGGTTGCCAATTTTATTAAAACATTGCAAAAATTATCTATTTACCCTTACCAAAAATAGTTATATATTGCATATCACCACTGGTGGTGGGGTTCACCGTAAAAGAGCCCACTATATTTGACTAATGAAAATCCAAAATAGAAGACGATTGTTTGTCAAAAAAAGACGAAAATATTTGGATGGTCATTTAGATAAGTTGTTGGAGAGAGTTTTTATTAAATCATTATTCTAACATTTAGAAAGATATGAAAAGTCTCTTGGGGATGCTACTCCAGATTAATGTATATATATAACACATTGTAGCACATTTCATTTTTTTTAAATATTATCCTACCATGGCCTACCTAGACTTAAAAGATTCGTGTCGTAAAGGACATCCAAATTGTGTAATTAGTTATGTTTTACCTATATTTAATACTCCAAACATATGTCCTTTGGCGTATTTAATATGATGTGATATAGAGAGAGAGTGAAAAAAAGTTAGAAACCACATATTCTCTTTGGATCAGTAGCATCGCCTGCACAGAGTAATTATTGATACGTCTGAAGAGTATCTTGGCCCCCTAAGTGGGTTTTGGTGATTTAATGGCACACACCTAAGTAGCTAATGAATTTACCTAGTCCATGAGCAGGTATTAAAATTATATATGGCATCAAGCACAGCCCGTTGACTATACAAAAAGGAAAGTTGTGCTCTAAAGGATTCCTAAGAAGGCTTATTTATTTTAATTTTGAATTTGAGTCTTAGGAATGCCGTACTATCAAGAGAGACAAGAATTATGTCTTCCAAGAGTCGAACAGGTGCTCTAGTTGCTAAAACAAAACCTATGAGAGACACCTTTGCACCAACACATTCACGGGGATCTTTTCTTGGGTGTTGGCCTTGGAAGGCCGGAGTATCCGGGTTTACCCCGGAGTCTCCGGACTTCCCGGAGTTTCCGGGTTTACCCTGGATACTCCGGGTCATAAAGCCTCAACGGCTATATTTTGGGTGAGTGAGTATAAAAGCCCCCTCCACCCCTTCATTTACTCCTCTTCCCTGCCATTTCATGCTGAACAGTAACAAACCTCATTTACTCCCCTCTTCTCTCTTTGGCTCAAGTTTGGTGAGATTTGTTGTGGGATTTAAGAGGATTTGAGAGCAAGGGCTTGGAGAGTGCTAGTGAGCTGATTTCCCATCTCTAGAGCACCTCGTTCTTCGCTTGGTTGGCAAAATTCGTGTTTGTTACTCTTGGAGCCTTGAGCTCCTAGCCGGCTAGGCGTTGCCTTGGAGCATCCAAAGATTGCAGCTGCCCAAGGAAGTTTGTATCACCCCGACATTGAGTAAGTAACTCTAGCTTGATCTTTGTGGTCGCTAGGGGAGGAAAGTGACCTAGGTGTAAAGGTCCACCCTTCGTGGGTACCTCAACGGAGACGTAGACCTCAAGGTGTGAGGTTGAACTCCGGTAACAAATCCTTGTGTCTCTTGTGCTTGTTCGTCTTGTTGCATGCTTGTTTCTATCTTGAGCACATATCTAGGGTTTGGTGCCGATCTATTTCGTGTTGAGGTTCCTACAAGTTTTGAGTGGATAAACAGGCTTGTCTCATCTCAGTGCATAACCTATTTTCACGGATTTACTTTTGAGCAAGTTTAATTTCTGTCGAATTTAATCTCTCCCTAGCAGCCGGAATATCCGACATTTTCCGGATTCTCGGATTTCCGAGTATCCGGAAAAATATCCGGAGTCTCCGGACCCGCATTTGACAACCGTGAAAAAGTTTGTGATTTTCGAGTTCGACTATTCACCCCCCCTCTAGTCGACATCTTGATCCTTTCAATTGGTGTCAGAGCCAAGTGCTCCACATTTGAAGCTTAACCGCTTGGAGTTAAGAAGATGTTGAATCCAAACGATCAAGCCCTACCTCTCGCCGAAGGTGATCCTGTCAACAATGTTGTTGGCATGCCTCCCATTCCTCTAGGAGGCAACACTCATGGCGCAAGCACGAGTCATCAAGCGCATCAACGAGGTGATGAGTCCTCCGATAGTGAGGACGAGGAGTTCGATGATGCAATGTCCACCCGCTCCGCTCGACGACCATCAAGGGACTATACTCGAACCTCTTTCGATTACTCTCGCTTATCCTTTAACCATCCATCGGGTTCTAGCCACATTGGGAAGATACCTCAATTTGATGGAACCAGCTATTCCAAGTGGAAGAACTCGATGGAGGAGTATTTGATGGTGGTGAATCCCGCACTTTGGACTATTGTGAACAGGGGTATTACCTTTCCGAGTGGTGATGCGACGCTAACTCAAGATCAAGCAAATGAGATACAAAGAAACTATCAAGCCATACGCATCATCAAGAGTTCACTCACGTCCGAAGAATATGACAAGGTAGATGGGTTGAAGTCCGCCAAGGAAGTGTGGGACACCTTGTTCATCAACCATGAAGGGACAAAGCAAGTAAGGGAAGGAAGGATTCGAGCCTTGGAAAGTGAGCTCAATCGGTTTGTCATCAAAGATGATGAATCACCTCAAGACATGTACAACCGATTGAACAAGATCATCAACAAAATCAAATCACTTGGAAGTACAAGATGGGGAAGAAGAGAAGTGGTTGACAAGATTCTCTCCGCTTACATGGCAAGGGATATTCAACTCCCTACTCTCATAAGGGAAAAGAGAGGGTTCAACAAGTTCACTCCGGTGGATGTGATTGGAAGAATGGAAGAACATCTCATCACCGTCAAGTAGTCCAAGCTCTCACAAGAAATGTCAAAGATGCATGAACAACTTGAGAAGAACAAGGGAGTGGCCCTCAAGGCATCTAGCAAGGAGAAAAGGTCAAGCTCATCAACTTCAAGGACCGTGGTCGAGGAAGAAGGTGATGAAGATAGTGACATGGACATGACTCCCGAGCAAATGACTCTCTTTGTGAGGAAGTTCAACAAAATGTTCAAGAAGAGTGGCTTCTTCAACAAGAACAAGGACAAGGACAAGGACAAGATCAAGACGAAGAGAACTTCCAAGAAACCTTGCTTTGGTTGTGGCAAGGAGGGTCATTTCATTGCGGAGTGCCCTAATATAAAAGTAAGAAGAAGAGACACCAACAAGTTTGACAAGAACAAGAAGAAGGAAGTTGGTGAAGCTCATTTGGGTGAAGAATGGGATTCAAATGATGATAGCTCCGACTCCGACATTGAAGCCGGTCTTGCTACCATATCCATTGGGAAATCAATCAACAAGTCATCATTATTTGAAGATCTCACCGATGATGAAGATGACCTCACCCACACTTGCCTCATGGCTAGGGGCTCCAAGGTAGACACTCCCACTCCGCCCCTAGATGATGATAGTGAAAATGATTTTGATTTTGAGAAAATGATCACTAGCTTTGGTAAAAAGGCAACTAAGAAAATTGTGTTTTTAATGAAAGAAATTGAGAATAGAGATGGGAACCTAGAGGTGCAAGAAGAACTCTTTAGACTTGAGTGGGAGAAAACCATTACCCTTGAGAATGCCCTTGTAATTGAAAAGAAGGGTTTCAAGGTGCAAGAGGACTCGCTCAAGGAAAAGGAGATAGAAATTCTTAGCCTCAAGACATCCCTAGCTAAAGATGAGTTGATAGTGGATGAATTAACTAGAGAATCTTTCCTAGCTAAGGATACTTGCAAGAAACTTGAGGGTGAAAAGCTTGAACTTCAAAAGAGCTTTGATAGCTTAAAGACTAGTCACATAGCATTAGAAGTTCAACTTGACAACCTCAAGAACAATGCTACAACTTCATCTAATGATGCTTTATCTAACTCTCAAACATCAACAAGCAATGGTTGTTCTAGATGTTACAAGATTGATATAAATGCTTGTGCTACTAATGTTGCCGAGATGAATGCCATGAAAAAGGAGATTGCTAGGTTGTCAAACTCTCTCATGGTTGAAAAGAAGAAAGAACCCAAGAGAGGTGAGTTTGAAAACCACACCAAAGGGTTTGGGTCAAGCTACATGAAGAAGTTTGGCTTTGAAAATGGGAAGGGGCTTGGTAAGCAAGAACAAGGTACAAAAGACCTCATCCCATTCATCAAGAACCACCACACCAAAGGTATGGGAACAAGAAATGTGGTGCACGGCATGAAGAAAATGGGTGTCAAGAACTATGACAACCAAGTTAGATACAACACTCCTATCAAGTTCAAGAGCACCCAAACTACAACTCAAGCATCACCTTCAAAGCCAAACAAGTCAAGCAAAAAGCCCAAACCACATGCTTCACAAGATAGCTTTTATGTCGATTATGTGTTGACTTGGAACCACAAGGGTAAGGTGGTTGCCAAGTATGTGGGACCCTGCACAAAAGGGACAATAATCAAAAGGAATGTGTGGGTGCCCAAGATTCTTGTGACTAACACTCTAGGACCCAAATCCACTTGGGTACCTAAAACACAAGCATAATTTGTTTTGTAGGCATACTCCTCCGGTGGAACAAAATGGGTGATTGATAGTGGATGTACAAATCATATGACCGCAGAGAAGAAAATGTTTACATCTTGTGATATGATTGAAAATCCTACGGAAAAGATTGCCTTTGGAGGCAATGGTGGAGGAACGGTTGTTGGTCTTAGTAAAATTGCTATCTCAATCAATCATTCAATTTCCAATGTTTATTTGGTTGAATCTTTGGACTACAACTTGTTGTCCGTTTCACAACTTTGTGAGATGGGCTACAATTGTTTGTTCACAAATGAGGGTGTGACCATCTTTAGAAGGGGTGATGACTCCGTTGCCTTTAAGGGTGAACTCAAGGGAAGGCTTTACTTGGTGGATTTTTCATCGGATAAAACCCAACTTGATACATGCTTATTGGCAAAGTCTAGCTTGAGTTGACTTTGGCATCGCCGACTAGCTCACGTTGGGATGAATAATCTCAATAAGCTTCTAAAGGGGGAACACATCATAGGACTAACAAATGTTCACTTTGAGAAAAATAGAATTTGTAGTGCTTGTCAAGCCGGAAAGCAAGTTGGTGCTCCTCATCCCGCCAAGAATGTAGTCACCACCATAAGGCCATTGGAACTACTTCACATGGATATCTTTGGTCCGGTGGCTTATGTTAGTATTGGAGGGAACAAGTATGGATTTGTCATTGTTGATGATTACTCTCGGTACACTTGGGTATTCTTTATGAAAGACAAAAGCAAAGTTCATGAAATATTCAAGAAGTTTGCCACAAGAGCCCAAAATGAACTTGATACGAAGATCAAAAGAGTAAGAAGTGACATGGCACCGAGTTCAAGAACACCAACATTGAAGAGTATCTTGATGAATAAGGCATTGGTCATGAGCTCTCCGTCCCATACACTCCACAACAAAATGGGATAGTTGAGAGGAAGAATAGAACTCTCATTGAAGCCACAAGAACCTTGCTTGATGAGTACAAGACTTCGGATAGTTTTTGGGGGGAAGCAATCAACACGTCGTGTCATGCTATCAACCGTTTGTATCTTCACAAGCTTCGCCACAAGACCGCTTATGAGCTCCTAATCGGTAAAAAGCCTAATGTCTCTTACTTTAGAGTTTTTGGTTGTAAGTGCTTCATTCTCAACAAGAAGCCCAAAAGCTCTAAGTTTGCATCTAAAGTTGATGAAGGTATCTTTCTTGGTTACGCCTCAAACGCTCATGGCTATCGTGTCCTCAACAAAACCACCGGTTGTGTTGAAGTCACGTGTGACTTGACGTTTGATGAATCTAATGGCTCTCAAGAGGAGCAAGTTGATGAATTGTGTGTAGGCAAGGATGTACCTGCTGAAAAGGCTATAAGGAGGATGGCCATTGGAGAAATCAAGCCTCAGGAAGAAGATGATGAGGACTGCGAAATTGAAGAAGTAGCAGCTCCAAACCCCGCTGCAAACCCCGGAGTATCTGGAGAAAAACCTGGAGAATCCGGATTTTCCGGAAACTCCGGAGAAAAGTCCGGACATTCCGGACCTGCTGCTGAAGCCTCGCAAGGCAGTCAAGAAGCTGAGGAATTGATCCAGGAAGAAGATTCTGACCCACACCCAAGAGTTCGACAAAGCATTCAACGAGATCATCCCGTTGACAACATTCTTGGAAGCATCCGTAGAGGGGTAACAACTCGTTCAAGATTAGCAAATTTTTGCGAACATTACTCGTTTGTTTCCATGTTGGAACCTCTTAGGGTTGAAGATGTTGTTGGAGATGCTGATTGGGTGATGTCCATGCAAGAAGAGCTCAACAACTTCACTAGGAATGAAGTCTGGTCCTTGGTGGAACACCCCAAACAAAATGTGATTGGAACCAAGTGGGTGTTTCGCAACAAACAAGATGAAGATGGCGTGGTAACCAAGAACAAAGCTAGATTGGTTGCAAAGGGATACACTCAAGTAGAAGACTTAGATTTTGGAGAAACTTATGCACCGGTGGCAAGACTTGAAGCAATTCGTATACTCTTAGCCTTTGCCACCCATCACAATTTCAAGCTACATCAAATGGATGTCAAGAGTGCTTTCTTGAATGGTCCAATCTCCGAAGAAGTCTACGTTGAGCAACCACCGGGCTTTGAAGATCCTCAATTTCCAAACCACGTCTACAAGCTCCATAAGGCGCTCTATGGGCTCAAGCAAGCCCCTAGAGCATGGTATGAATGCCTTAGGGAATTTCTCTTAAAGAAAGGCTTTGAAATAGGCAAAGCTGATCTTACTCTCTTCACTCCGTAAACAAGACAATGATTTGTTTGTATGTCAAATGTATGTTGATGATATCATATTTGGCTCTACTAATCAAATTTGGGTTGAGGAGTTTAGTAGGATCATGACTAAAAGATTCGAGATGTCTATGATGGGCGAGTTGAAGTTCTTTCTCAGTTTTCAAATCAAGCAACTCAAAGATGGCACATTCATAAGTCAAACCAAGTACACCAATGACATGCTCAAAAAGTTTGACATGAACAATGCCAAGCCCATCAAAACTCCTATGCCATCAAATGGACATCTTGATCTAAATGAGGAAGGCAAAAGAATCGACCAAAAGGTATATCACTCCATGATTGGTTCTTTGCTTCACCTTTGTGCATCTAGGCCTGATATTATGCTTAGTGTGTGCATGTGTGCAAGATTTCAAGCTAATCCCAAGGAGTGCAATCTAATGGCCGTTAAGAGAATTTTTAGATACTTGGTTCATACTCCTAACCTTGGTTTATGGTATCCTAACGGCTCCACTTTTGATCTACTTGGCTACTCCGATTCGGATTATGCCGGTTGCAAAGTAGATAGAAAGAGTACATCCGGGACTTGCCAATTCCTTGGGAGGTCCTTGGTGTCTTGGAGTTCCAAGAAACAAAACTTTGTTGCCCTTTCCACCGCCGAGGTCGAGTATGTTGCGGTCGGCGCTTGTTGTGCTCAACTACTTTGGATGAGGCTCACCTTGAGAGACTTTGGTTGCAAGTTTAGCAAGGTGCCACTCTTGTGTGACAATGAGAGTGCCATCAAGCTAGCTAACAACCCCGTAAACCACTCAAGAACAAAGCATATAGACATAAGACACCATTTCTTGAGAGACCACGAAGCCAAAGGAGATATCGCTTTAAGCCATGTGAGCACCGATAAGCAACTAGCCGATATCTTCACAAAGCCTCTTGATGAACTAAGGTTTTGTGCTTTGAGGAGTGAGCTAAATATCTTGGATTCTCGTAACTTGGCTTGAGATCATGCACATGTTTGAGTGACCTAGTATAGGACTTTTGAAAGCAAAAGATTTGTGAAAAGCTTGTGTTGAATTTGTTTTGAAACATTTGGATCTTTAGAGTACAACATTTGGACTATAGTTCTCATTGTTTGCTTGTGGCTAGTCCAAAATGTTGATACTGCTCAGGCTCACATATATCACATATGCAATGTTCCAGATCTCTACAAAATCAAATTCCTTGAAAATCTGCTCGCTGGATTCAGGGGGAGCGGAATCTCCGGGGTCTGTCCGGAAAGTCCGGATTTTCCGGATATTCCGAACCTGGCCCGGAGACTCCGGGTTGTAAAGGTATATATACCTTTGACCGCGGTGAAAAACTCTCTTTCACCCCTTTCACAGTTTCACCGTGCCCTATCTCTTCCCCCGTCGCCTCCCTCTCCCCCACACCCAAGTCCTTGGCGATTTCCCTCTTCCCACCGGCCAAATCGAGTGAAAGTGAGGGATTGAAGGCTCCAAGGCGTGGAGATCAAGGATCTACTCAAGATTCAAAGGATTTAAGTCTTCTTCCCTCTCTCCCCAAGGTATTCAAAGGAAATTTTCCCGATCTACTTCCCTAGAGTAGTCCTTGTAGTATCATCTTAGGGAATAGGTAGGAAATATTCCATAAACTCTATATCTGCAATACCTCTCAGTTTGGATGGATGAATCTTGCTGCATTGTGATTTAGGGTTTCGGCTGCGAAACCCGGAAACTCCGGGGTTGAAAAACCCGGAGTCTCCGGAATTTCCGGAGTTTCCGGACATTTTCCCGGAGTATCCAGGGTTCACACTGCAACCCTAAGTCACAAGTGTAGTGCTTCTCCTCTTTTGATAATCTCTCACTTCCATATCCTTTTACCTATCCAGATGGTGAGAGTGAAGGTCGGTCGTGGAAACGAGGAGCCCTCCACCCAAAGGAGGACCAAGGCTAGGCACGATCCCACCGCTTTGCGGGCCGTGCAAGAGGTCTTAGAACAAGAAGGTTCTCAGCGCAGTTCTAGGCCAAGAAGAGGTGACCCTCCTCCCTCCTATGCCGAAGGGAGTGAAGAAGAGATAGAGGAGGAGGAGGAGAGGACCGAGAGTGATGGTGACGAGGAAGATGAGACATATGAGCAGTCACCCGAGCCTCCTCGTCGCCATGGAAAGGGGCCAGCTAAAGAAAAACCTCGCTACAAGCCCCATCCCAAAAGAGCCATCAAGCCCCATATGTCCATCAAAGCCGACCCACTACTCGTGTTCCTCCTAAACATAAGCAAGGAGTAGCAGCTCACATCTGTCCCAAAACCCCTCCTAGGCTCATTCCTACCCTCCCACAAAATGTCCGGGTGGTTGACACTCCCATCAAGCTAAGGGATCCCGGTTCCATTCTTGGATTTGCAGAACATATGATAAGGGACTACTCCAGGAACTCTCTAGCAGTGAGGGAGCAAAGAGAAGAAAATGTGTATTTGTATCTCAAGGGAGAAGGGCTAGAGGCAAGGTTTTGGTGTGATTTTCATAGGGATTTTTATCAATCCGTTATCCACAATCCCAAGTTAGATTCAAAGAACATGGCTCCAATTGTGCCAATGAGGTACACTGATTGGAAATATTATGAAGAGCTAAACAACACCGTGTTCAACTCCGTCATTGACTAGTGCAAGGAAGTTGGACTCTATGATATCATGGGTTTTAGGTACAATTGGAACAAAGAAATTCTTGCTCAATTCCATTGCTCCTATTACTACAATCCTCATGACAACACCATCACTTGGACAACTCAAGGAAACAAGTGCACTATTGATTACATGACCTTTTCTAGGCTCTTGGGACTTGGCTCTAAGGATGAGAGGCGCTCTCCCGTGCACAATGAGGACAAGTACAAGCCCAAAGAGCTCCCCTTCATGTTTCCTAGCCGAGATTTGGCTATTGAGGGCAAGGCGGACCAACTCAATCCTTACTACTACTACCTCAATCAATTCTTTCGTGCCACTATTGATCCCAAGACAGGAGATGCTACAGCCTTGAGATACTATGCTCCAAATCTCCTCAATAGGATGGCACCGGATGAAGAAGGATTTTGTATATTCGACTTCATATGGAATGAGTTGAGGAGGGCCATGAATGATCCTATGAAGCATCTTCCATATGCCCCCTATCTCATGTACATGATTGAGAGAGTCACAAATGTCCGCTATCCCAAGGATGTTGTCCATGAGCCACTTCGCCACCTCCGTGATCGAGCCAAGAGGCCTCCCAAAGGTCGCAAGTATGTTGGCTCATCTAGTGCAGCTCCTCGCCATGATGATTTGCCCGCTGCACGCTCTTCTCCTACACCTCCCCGTCGGCACTGTGGCTCCATGATAAAGAGGGTGCTTAAGAGCATCTTTAGAATGTGCAAGACAATAGCCACGGAAACTAATGAGAACCACCGGGGCATCATCGAGATCAAGTCTCATCTTGGCCTTCCCACCGAACCCTACCGGGAGCTTCCCGAGTTTGATGTGCCCAAGAGGAAGAAGAGGAGGAGGGCAATGATGAAGAAGAAGAGGAGGAAGACGACGACTCCGATTGACTCAGCTGCTCCACACTCCCTTTTTGGCGCTTGATGCCAAAGGGGGAGTGAACTTATCCTTTTATGTGTTGTGGAACAATGAACTTGAAACTTTATTGTATTCGAATTTGGAACTTGGCTTGTAATAACTTTAATTTCGTATGTGTGAGACTATGTGAGCTTGAGAAATTTGGTTGTGTGCTTGTGGTGATTTTCTCTGCTTTTTATCTTCTAAGGACAAGTTTATGCTAACCGTGTGAAGTCGTTTTTTTTCTCGTCGTGGCTCGAAGCCCGGAGAGTCCGGAGATTTTCCCGGAGTTTCCGGATTTTCCGGACATTCTGGACCTGGCCCGGAGACTCCGGACTTCTCAGCATCAGAATCCTCTCTCTTACTTGTTGAGTGCATAACATGTCATGAGCATTTCACTTTTTATCTATTGCACGTCACAAGCACCCCACTGTTGTAATACTCTCTTGTTTCTCTTGTTGTGCAAAATTTTGGCCCTAATAGGACCATTGATATTCAAGATCAAAATGCACATATTAAGGGGGAGTATTACGAAAGCTTTTAATATTTATTATTTATCTCTTGTATGACTTAAGTGTGTTGTCATCAATCACCAAAAAGGGGAAGATTGAAGAGTATCTTGGCCCCTAAGTGGGTTTTGGTGATTTAATGACACACACCTAAGTAGCTAATGAATTTACCTAGTCCATGAGCAGGTATTAAAATTATGTATGCATCAAGCACAGCCCGTTGACTATAAAAAAAAGGAAAGTGGTGCTCTAAAGGATTCCTAAGAAGGCTTATTTATTTTAATTTTGAATTTGAGTCCTAGTAATGCCGTACTATCAAGAGAGACAAGAATTATGTCTTCCAAGAGTCGAACAGGTGCTCTAGTTGCTAAAACAAAACCTATGAGAGACACCTTTGCACCAACACATTCACGGGGATCTTTTCTTGGGTGTTGGCCTTGGAAGGCCGGAGTATCCGGAGTCTCCGGACTTCCCGGAGTTTCCGGGTTTACCCTGGATACTCCGGGTCATAAAGCCTCAACGGCTATATTCTGGGTGAGTGAGTATAAAAGCCCCCTCCACCCCTTCATTTACTCCTCTTCCCTGCCATTTCATGCTGAACAGTAACAAACCTCATTTACTCCCCTCTTCTCTCTTTGTCTCAAGTTTGGTGAGATTTGTTGTGGGATTTAAGAGGATTTGAGAGCAAGGGCTTGGAGAGTGCTAGTGAGCTGATTTCCCATCTCTAGAGCACCTCGTTCTTCGCTTGGTTGGCAAAATTCGTGTTTGTTACTCTTGGAGCCTTGAGCTCCTAGCCGGCTAGGCGTTGCCTTGGAGCATCCAAAGATTGTGGCCGACCAAGGAAGTTTGTATCACCCCGACATTGAGTAAGTAACTCTAGCTTGATCTTTGTGGTCGCTAGAGGGAGGAAAGTGACCTAGGTGTAAAGTTCCACCCTTCGTGGGTACCTCAACGGAGACGTAGACCTCAAGGTGTGAGGTTGAACTCCGGTAACAAATCCTTGTGTCTCTTGTGCTTGTTCGTCTTGTTGCATGCTTGTTTCTATCTTGAGCACATATCTAGGGTTTGGTGCCGATCTACTTCGTGTTGAGGTTCCTACAAGTTTTGAGTGGATAAACAGGCTTGTCTCATCTCAGTGCATAACCTATTTTCACGGATTTACTTTTGAGCAAGTTTAATTTCTGTCGAATTTAATCTCTCCCTAGCAGGCCGGAATATCCGGACATTTTCCCGGATTCTCCGGATTTCCCGGAGTATCCGGAAAAATATCCGGAGTCTCTGAACCTGCATTTGACAGCTGTGAATAAGTTTGTGATTTTCAGGTTCGACTATTCACCCGCCTCTAGTCGACGTCTTGATCCTTTCAACGTCGCTACCACATATGCTTGTTTTCCCGTCATCAAATTATTCATGCCATGTATTCTCAGTATTGTCTATCGATGACGTACAGATCCTTGTTACTAGCATATTGTGCCACTAAATTTATCCTGAATATCATTATCTCAGTATATGTATTTGTGCATTCTTGTAAATTTCTGGCAGGTACTTAGGCATGATGCCATATTCTATGAAGTCGTTTTCCACCATATATAATATGTCTTATTCATTATCTGTAACTAGCAAGATAGCTCATGCAAATAGCGCGGGTAGATAGCTTTTTTTTATACAAATATATGCATGCTTCAATATAGAATAAATTAACATAAATGATTATATTTAATCATGTTTTAGTACCATGCTACTATATTATCAAATATTTAATTATCATATAACTTACAATACCTTAGATATATAGTTTTTTGTTATTTTACATAAAGATTTATATGTTTTTCACATGAATATAATTTTTAGTTTTTATTTGAGATGCACAATTTTGTGCGTAAGTTTTTGTTATGATTAGAAAATCCTTATATTTTTGTAGTACAACGCATATTTGGAAGTAATAATTAGAATTAATTTTGTGTTTGACCTTTTTAGCATTATTACATTGAAATGTCATTTTCTTTTTTTTCTGGTCACTACAACCCATACATGGTCCATTTAGTCATGTGATTATTGTACCTTATTCATCTGGTCACTAAAACCGCGAGACAAATCTTTTAAACCTAATTAATTCGTCATTAGCACATGTGGGTTATGTTGGCGCAAAAAATGCACCCAACGCTAATCACACAACAAGCCGAACAAAGCGGCTTCACACGCGCGAGAGAGCAAATGACGTGCCGCTCAATTTTTCCCGAAAATTAACAAAAGATAAAGCAGTTAAATACCAAAGTTTGGAACTTGCCGGGTGGTATCGTACGGTTCCATATTTACGGCTAAAAAAGCCATGAAGGATGACACATAGCTATGTGAAGCTATTTGTCAAAGAACCACGAACATTCGGGCAACCGCAAAAGGAAAAGGAACAACGCCGAACGGATGACGCAAGCATGACAATGACCGGTCTTCGTATAAGCAAAGATGTACGTGCAAAGTTATGACCGATCTCCATAAAGAATAACATTAAATAAATGAAGTAAAGCACGAGCATAATCATGTATTAAATAAGCACGCATAGATCCAAAGCACTAGTCTACCGCATGTCTAGTTACTTTAAAATCCGTCGAGCACGATATCAAACAAATCTATCCACCGCATGATACGACTTGCATGAAAAACGTACCACTTTCCACAATTAGATCTATCCACCGCATGATACAATCTAAATATGGAAAGCTAAAATCATACATCATTTAGAACATAAATAATGCACGTGATCTACTCGTGAAGAAACATAACCGAATACGGCTGAACAGCCAATCCAGGGTCCATGAAGAAGGAACAAACATTACCACGTGAATAAATCTATCAGACTGATTTGGGAATCTAATCCACCGGATGACTAGCTCCAAAGCAACCCAAAAACCTGCATCTACCGCATGATACCCGGTTCTTTCAAGATTTATACGAACATAGCAAGCTTGAACCCGCAACACGTAACAACCTAGATCGATTCGGTTTCGGCTATTAGAAAGCATAAGATCCACGCGTCAAAACACAAAACCTGCTCGAACAAGGATCATAAAAAAGATATAGCCAATCCAAACCTATCTAGATTGGGCAAAGATGTGTTACATGAATTAAAACATAAAGTAAAACTCAAGATAACACGGGATAACTTAATGAATCTATTGGATCTTGCCAAAATTCAATAGAGCCGATAACTAGCTTCAAGCCAGATCTTAGCCTACCGCATGGCTCATGATCCAACAAGAAACCTTCTTGAACCAAGCTTGAATCGACCGCATGACACGAAGCATGGTAACAAGACTACTTGCATCAGATCTAAATCCACCGCATGATACTAGACATGATACAAGGTTGCCGGTACTCACGGAGGTCGACGGATCGATTGGCCCTCTCGAAGAACTCGACGACACGACAAGGACTCTAGGGTTTGGCGTAAGGCCGGTGTGTATTGAAGAATGATCGTGTTTGTTACATACATTCGAGAGGTCGTATTTATACCCCGTTGAATACAAGCGCGATAACTAAACTCGATCGCCTGTCCATCCATTCGTCTCCCCCGATTTGAGCCACGTCACCGTCCAATCCCGCAAAATCAGCTCTCTCGTTCCTTTGCCGAACCGGAGCGGACGACCGACCGCGAGATCTCTTTGCCGAAAATCTCTCGGAAATATCCTTCCTTCCACCGGACGGACTCTTTTTCGAACCGGACCCACGGGTCGACTCCTTACCAAATTTTGGTGTTAACACATGCCCCTTCAATTGTGGGATAAAAATAATTTTGTTCCACAATTGACTCCAGCCACGAATCCTCGAATCAAATCCGTCAACACCGTTCTTCGCAATCCGCCGGAATCTTCGTTCAGATCCAACCCTAGATCCCCTCGCTCCGAGCTCGAACTTCCAATGGCAACTCGAACCAAGCCGCTCGGTGTAAATTCATCCCCCGCAAACCTTGTTCGGCATTAGGTTTTCAATTTTACCTGAGATTTTCCTTTTCCGCTTTCTTCCGGGAGCCTTCTCTTGCTCTTTTGATTCCTATCGAGGCCAACCCGCGAGTCTTATTACCTTGGTCCCGTAGGGAATCCCGACCCTCGAGATCTTATTGCCGCCGAATCTCAAAGAATCCCCTTCAAGGCAGCTTTGTCTCCACCTCCTCGGTGGCAAGATGCGTTCAAGAAGCGGCCTTTGCCCCCAATTGCGGGGCGGAAGACTTGGTACGGAGGATTCTTGCGGATAAGAGTGGATTGACTAACCCGGATGCTCTCCGTATCGCTCAATGCTTGGAGTTATCCGTGGCCGAGACCCCCAAGAATGAAGATCTTCGATAGCCGCATGCCACTTCGGTCAAATGGAGTCAACGCCTTCCTTTTTGGGCATGGCCCAATGTCCCCAACCTTGGCCGATGTATATATGATCACTAGCCTTGACATCACCGGACTGCCGGCCACGGGACTTCAAAAACTCTTCACGCCGGACGGGGGTAAAGCCGGGGAATGGTTACAAGAATTATATCTTGAAGCACATGAAAGACAATCCCCTTGGCGATATTGAATACGAGCCTTCCCGAACATGTGGCCGTGCGATTCGTTTTACGTGGCAAGGCCAACGAACCCACTTTGAACCATATCGCGATGGCGATTCATCCGGCCGGTGGCAATCGCCTCCCTGCGGGAAAATTCTTCTTGGGCAACGTATATCATATGCTTCATCGATCGTTACCCAAATGTACACCGGTCGGAGGATAACATGCGTCAACGGCCCTTGGTGGTTTGTTCAAATGTGGCTGCGCTCCACATGCATCAAATTGTCGGTGTCGATTTGAACTTCGGTGTTCTTCCCTCTGTCCAATCACCCCGAAGGAGAGCCTCAAGCTACCAGAGGATGCCAAAACTACGGAGAAGCAGCTTCAACTGTTTCCATCCAGCAGGATATCAGTCAGCTCTTCGAGTTGTTCTTCAAAGGTTTCCCCAATCCTCTTTGGCTTCCTTATCTAGGCAACGACACCTTGACCTTCCCTGTTGAGTTTTCCTTTGAGCCCGGCCATCAAGATGGGAGATTCTTGGAGATCCTTAATATCATAATCCGCCCATGCATACTGCCGGCCGAGTTCAATGGAGGAAGGCTGAATGTCAGCACTTATGAATACTATCAGCCTAATGTAATGGCCAGACAACTTGGATGCGGCCAGATGCCCCCAAGATTGATCCCGCATGAATTCCTCAAACCCAGGGAGGAAATCAAAGAACCGATGCGGGGCAGCGAGAGTTTTCAACTATGTGTGCGGTCCCACTTGTCTACACATGTCCTTTTGTGCCCACAACCATAGCTCACCCCACCTTCAACTCCCCGGTGGCAAGAATTTCATGACCATATCTTCGGTGAGCCCGTTCATGTATTACGTGCGAGTTGGTACCGACTTTCGCCAATTTCGGAGGTAATACAATGAGCCCTTAGATCGACCTTCCCTCTTTATTCATGGTCCCGACCTTCATCTTTCGTCCAAAGAACACGGTTGCTGCCCCTCGAGCCGGGGCAATTGCTTACAACGCCGAAGGCCCAATTTCAGCACTAGGATTCAAATCCACAACTCGCATCAACTAATGGCCGGATATGCTACCACGGATCCCGGCCTTTCTAGCCTTGCTGCGGACGGGAGGCAAGGTCCGCATCCGATTGCCCCTCCAAGTGCTAAAAGGAGAAGGACTTGTCAAGAAAGTGCTTGTTGAGGTAAACCCTTTTACTTTCTTGATTACCAGTCACTCTGTTCTTGATGAATCATATTACTCGTGCATTTCGGACCCGAGCCCGGCAGCCTTCGGACCCGGCACTCGCCAATGCTCCATCCACCGGTATGACTTCTATCGCTTTTTCTTGAGGATGAACAACGGCATTTACCCTCCCAATTTGGCATTTGCGGGAAGAAACAACGAAGGGCGACTTGTAAATGTTCCGGTGGTCCGAAGAAGCAAGTCCACCCGGGCTGAATTACCTATCCCAGTGGAGATCTCATCCTCATCACCTTCTCGCGAAGCGACAAACTCTCCGGAGATGAATCTCCCAAATCAACCGGAGCCACCAAGTTCCCCAAGGGTGCCATCACCGTTGGTCAAGCGAGAGATAACCAACCCAACGAGAGGCGGATCCGACTCCTCATCGGCCCGTAAACTCACGAGCCGCCGATAGCCGCATCGGCACCTCCCGGCTTGGAAGTTTCGGCTCGCACGGGAGCATCTCCTTCGCCCGTGATCGCCCTCGCTCAAGAAACCGGCCATGAGGTATCCCTCGCGCTTAATTTTGGTACCTCGATGTTTAGCATTCTTAACTCGGCAACGTCGTTTCTCAGGATCAGGCTCCATCATCATCAAGCCTGCCATTAGAGAGCAATTCAACTGCCGAGGTGATGAAAGAAACATATCAGCCACTGCCAGATGAAGTGTTGCCCAAACTTAAAGAAATTGCAGCCTGGCTAGAAAAAGATGTTCAGGATCAGTTCAATGATCTTCATCATTTCGAAGAGATGTTTGAATCTATTAGTCAAGAACTCCCTGAAGACATCAGAGCTTCTCTATCATCCGTCTATGACTTAGAGCCCCTTTATGTACCCGTAAGGCGCGCTTGGAGGAAATTGCGCTCCCGTCCGGCCATTGAAAAGAGGAAAACCGATGCTGAACATGCCATGAACGGGGCCCAATCCCAAGCAGAGAACCATAAAGATGCATTGGCTAACCTGCAAGCTTCCTATGATCTGAAAGTTGCTAGGAAGGCTGCTCTAGAAGCGTAACCGAGAAGCCCGTCGGCGGAGATAGAGATTGACAAAGAGAAAATAGCCGAACTTCCCGGATTGATAGCAAAGACCCAAGCGGAAGTAAAATCGGCTATCACCAAAATAGAGCAATGCGATGCGGAACTCGCCGACTTATCCGGTGCCCAAAAGGACTCGCCGGGAGTTGCTTTGGACAATTCCCATTTGATAATATCCAATGTTCGTCGTGTACTTGCCAAACTTCGAATGCTCGAATATCCTTATTGATGTATAAGCTGAATTGGTCGTTCTCGTAATATCTTCTTGTGATTTGTTTCCTTTCTTTTGCGCACTTTTAGATGTAATGCTGAACGACCCATTCGGTAGTGAAACGCCAACTCCCGAACGACACTTTGATTTCCTTTAGCCGAACCAATCGATCTGCACGCGGCTCAGCCTAGAACTCCAAGCGACCCGCCGGCGGGCTGGCCAAGGAAACCTTTCCACCTTCCGATTTTCTTGGGATATGCGCCACGATCCACAGCCACGACTCGAAGCCACGATTCATCCTGCCAGGCCTATAAATGTTACCATAGGTGCCCCTAGCTCTCCACCAGGCCTTCTAGCTCTCGAATCTTTGTCAATCTTTAGCCCTCTCGCAAACAGTGCACATCCCAAACCACAATGGTGCGCCGCCTCAACCGCCGCCGTGCCTCCGACGAGGCCGAGGGGAGCAGCGCCAATGCGCGCAGGCGGTGATGATCGTCAATCTCTCCTCTTTGATTCGTTCTCGATCTTCTTTTGCCTTGACGATCATCCCCCCTTTTTCGGGGACCGATTCAGTGGAATCCGCCTCGTGCGCCGGCCAATCGGCCACTCCCCGGATGACTCCTCGGAGTCCGATGGCCACTCCCCCGTACCGCACGGGGGAAGAGGACGCCATCCGCTTCAAGGAGGAGCTAGAGGCGTCCCGTCGCGAGCTGGAGGACGTCTCCAAGAAAGCGGGCGTGGCCGAGCTAGAATGGGAGGACCAGCGCAAACAGCTGCTGGAGGCCATCGACGGTATGGCTCTGAGATTGATTCTTGATCCAGCCCGGCCTTTGATGCTAACCCTGTCTGTTTGCTCTTTGCAGCCCGCGATGCTGAGCTCAACCAGCTAAAGGCGCTGGTAGAGCAATTGGCCGAGAAGGTGAATGCCCGCGGCGACACGCCGGCGGAACGCCCGGCCGCGGTGGAGCGCCGCGTCGACGAGGTGGCCGTCCATGGCGTTCGTTTGGGCACCACCTTGGGCTTGGGCCGCGATGGCGACGCATACGGACGTCGACTATTCCACCGGGCCGCGTGGCTTTCGGGCGGCGCGCGCGGAGGACATCGACGAGATCGAGCTCATCCTGGAGCGCCTTGACGGCCACGGCGACGCCATTGCCGAAATTACCCATCCCCAATCCGTGTTGAATGGGCTCTTCGACTAGATTGTACTAGGGACGTGTAAATATCGGTAATAGATGAAGAACTTTGAATTCTCGCACTTTTTCGCGATGACTTCCCTTTGCATTTTGCATCCGCGAATTTTTCTTTGAATGCATCCGGAACTATCTTTAGCCAAACGCGTGAGAACAAGCGCCCCTTGGCGCAAAATCCACGAGAGGATCCCAATTCGGCAATCCGTAAACACCTTGTTCAAGAGAAAACCCTTTGCGTCCGGTGGAAAACCCCCGCCGCTTGGTATTCCAACAAGGTGTGTACCGGCCAATCATCACTCCCAATGCGCCTCCCCGGTCAATAAAATAGCCCGTGGGGTGCTCGCAAATCCACTCGCACACTCCTTCATCATTTCTCATCTCTTCCCCTCGCCGCTAGAGGAAGAAACCCCAACGCCATGGACAAGGGTAAACAACCTCGGGGGAGCGGCTCATCAAGGAAGCGTACGATTCGGAAGTGAGTTCTTTCTTGATCTCGCTCCTTGTTCTCCCGCTTGATCTTGCGCTTCATGTTTTCCTCTCGTCCTTTTCGGCCTTGATTTGCTTCCCGAAGAAGTCATCGGGACCGAAGATGTGCCTGAGTACATCTCCTCCGATTCCTCTCCGCGAGAGGATGCCACGCCCGAACGAGAGGACCAACCATCACCGCGCCGCCACGTCGGCACCCGGAGCATGGCCTCGGGGACATGTCCGCCCGCTGCCAAGCCGAGCGCGAGCGTCGCATGGCTCTGGAAGCACTAGTAGGGGGTAAATGCTCCTGACTCCTTCATGCCCCGCCTCCGGATTTCTTGCCTCTAACCTTGATTCTCCTGCTCCGGATGTCTCTCGACGGGTACGGCAACCCGAAGGCGGCCCGGGATAGCTTGGTAGAGGCCGCCAATCATGGTCATCCTCGTGCGTTCCAAGTTGCCGTCACGGTGGTCCGGAACAACCGAAGAGGGAGCGAGCAGCCGAAGAAGTAAAGAAAAGATTGAATCATACTTTCGCTTCTTTCTCCACGCCTTCTGCTTCCCACCTCCTCGGGGACCCGACCATCAGGGTTGTTAGATGTGATCCTGCAAGAAGCGGTTGTAATGTAGTATTGAGCTAAGGGCAATGCATCTAGGCACTGGCCATTTTCTCTTGTTCGTGGATTTTGTTCTGAAGGCGGCCTCATTCTCGAGCGTCGGCTATTTTTGTGCCAGACGTGTGTAATCATCGATCGATCTCAATGCTAGGATAGTATTTCTTCAGATATCTTCCATTTATTGCAGCGGAAAATTCTTCTCCTAGCAAAGTTTTCAATATGTATGCATTACCAGGAACGCATCTGACCACACGAAAAGGCCCCTCCCAGTTAGGGGACCATTTGCCGAATTCACTGTATTTAGTTCCAATCGGCAATAGCGCTTTCCAAACTAGATCACCTTCTGCGAATTGCTTTACTTTTACTTTCTTGTTATAGTATTTGGCGACTCGCAGCTTGTTTTTCTCGATGTTCTCCAGGGCCCTGAGACGGATCATATGCAAATCTTCTAACTCATCCATCATTAGGCCACTGTAATCCTTGGAGCTCAACTCGTTTTGCAGCACTACTCTCCTTGAATCTGATTGTATCTCCCAAGGCGGAGATTGCATGATGCCCGTAAACCAACTCGTAAGGAGAGGTCTTTGTAGCTCCGTGGAGGGCCATTCGGTAAGCCCACAGCGCTTCACTGAGTACCGAATGCCACCTCCTTGGCTTCTGATCGATCTTCTTCTGTATCAGCTTGATCATGATCTTATTAGAAGCCTCTGCTTGACCATTAGCCTGGGCATAATATGGAGAAGAATTAAACAATTTGATTCCCATGCTTTCGGCAAAATCTCTGGATTCCAATGACACGAATTGTGCCCCCTGGTCGGTGGTAATCGTCTGAGGGATCCCAAATCGATAGATGATGTGTTCCTTGACGAACTCGATCATGTTTCTCGACGTCACCTTCTTCGGTGGGATTGCCTCGACCCATTTGGTGAAGTAATCAGCAGCCAAAAGCACGAACTTATGCCCCTTGCTAGACGGCGGATTAATTTGGCCAATCAAGTCTATACCCCGGCCCTCGAATGGCCATGGCTTGATGATGGGATTCAATGCGATGCGGGGACTCTTTGAATATTCCCAAACCTCTGGCAATCTTGACATCCCTTGTAATACTCAAAGCAATCCTCTAATATCGTCGGCCAAAAGCATCCAGCTTGTCTAATAACCCATTTCATCCGATAGGCCGATTGGTGCACTCCACATATCCCATCGTGCACCTCGCTCATCATGTTCTTGGCTTCTTCTGAGTTTCCTAGAGACTTTTCGGGATGGATCTTTCAAGTAATCAACGATTTCTTTCCTCCAATCATCTTCTGCGAGATCCACCCCTAGTGCATACACTTCGCAAAGCAAACGCTTCTTGACTCTCCTTGTAACCGGAGGCGCTTTGAGCTAGCTGTGTGCTTCTTCGTTATGCTCTCTAGGAATGTCTTTCGTAGGGTTACCAATGGGAAGCTTTTCAAGATTTCCCCGCACTCTTCGTAGTAACTCCTAAGCGCTTCGCTCCCCGCACTCGTATTGGCCGTTCAATTGCTTGATTATCGATTCGAATCTCCATAGATCTCAACCGAGACGACCCCGGCTTCTCTCAAATATTGAAGCCCTCGAAGTAGTGCCTCGTACTCGGCTGGTTATTTGTGACGGTGGGTTGTATGGGAATGGCGAATTCAAACATCTCACCTCCGGGCGAAATTAGTAGGATCCCTACTCCCCCACCTTTGCCACATGATGACCCATCAAAAAATAAAGCCCAAGGGGTAATTTCAAGCGAGATCAATTGAAGGGTCACGATGTTCGGTTATAAAATCGGCAATGACACGACCTTTGATGGCTTTTGCCGATTCGAACTTCAACTCGAATTCTGATAAAGCTAAAATCCATTTGCCAATCCGACCATTCAAAATTGGCATAGATAACATATGTTTTATCACATCAAACTTTGAGTATACGGTGCATTCGGCATTCAACAAGTAGTGCCGAAACTTTGTACACGAGTAGTACACGCAAAGACACAGTTTCTCTATAGCCGAATACCTGGTTTCAGGATCAAGTAGTTTTCGGCTAAGATAAGCTACTACCCGCTCCTTTCCTTCGAATTCTTGAATAAGGGCCGATCCAATAGTTTGGGTATCGGCCGCCACGTACAACTTGAAAGGCTTGTTCATCGAGGAGGAACCAAAGCACGGCGGCTCCTTCATGTGCTCGCTTGATCTCATCGAAAGCCTTTTGTTGTTCGTCGCCCCATGTGAATTTCGATCCTTCTTTAGCTTCGACAATGGAGAGAATGGCAACACCTTCTCGTGATAAATTTGAGATGAATCTTCTCACGAAGTTGATCTTGCCGAGCGTTGATTGCAATTCCTTGAGGTTGGTTGGAGGAACGACTTCATCAATGGCTTTCATGCTCTTTTTGCCAACTTCGATTCCCCCTTCGTGGACCAAGAACCCCAAGAACTCCCCAGCTGATACCCCAAAAGCACACTTGTTTGGATTCATCTTCAGACCATGCTTCCGGTGCACTCCAAGGTCTTCTTCACATCTTTCGGATGGGTGTCATGACTTAAGGACTTGATCACCACGTCATCGATGTAGATCTCTACGAGTTTTTGCCGATCAACTCATGAAAAATGTAATTCATGGCCCGTTGATACGTTGCACCGGCATTTTTCAACCCAAATGTCATGACTATCCATTCAAATAGGCCTATATGACCGGGACATCTAAAGGCCGTCTTTGATATGTCTTCTATTGCCATGAAGATCTCGATTGTATCCCGCGTTGCCATCCATGAAACTAATCACCTTGTGTCCGGCGGCGGCGTCAATCAACAAATCGGCAATAGGCATCGGGTATCCATCCATGGGAGTAGCTCGTTTAGGTCCCCGAAGTCTATGCAAACCCTCATTTTCCCATTCTTCTTATACACGGGGACGATGTTAGAAATCCACTCCGCATATCCGCACGGCCGAACGAAGTTTGCGTCAAGTAATCTTTCGATTTCCTTCTTCACATCGGCCAATACTTCATCCTTGTAGATTTTCCGGGGCGGTTGCTTATATGGTTTGAAACCGGGCTTGATTGGCAACCGTGCTCGACGATGGAACGATCCAATCCGGGCATCTCCGAGTAATCCCGGGCGAAGCAATCTTTATATTCTGCGAGAAGCTCAATTAAGTCCCCCCGAAGTCCGGTTGCAAATTTGCACCGATGAACGTCGGCCTTGGCTTATCACCGCTTCCAATGTCAACTTCTTCCGGTTTATCGGCCGACATGAATCCTCGTCCTAATTTGCCATCGGTGCCATCCACGGGGTTCTCCATTAAAAATTCTTGTAAGAGCCGAGCGCTTGAATCGGCCGTTGGTCACCGCCGACGGGTTCAACGAGACCTTCTCCCCGTCCTTCCCCGAGAAGCAATCGATGCCTTGGTACTCCCGTAAGGCTGGTTCCATGTTGGCCACGCTCACGGAGTCATCTGCCTGGACGACCTCGATCTCATCATCCACCCACTGGATAAGGCGTTGATGCATGGTGGATGGGACGCGGCAGATTAGCATGAATCCGGCCCCGCCCAAGCGACGGGCTATAGGCTCCCTTGCCTTCGATGACAAAGAAGGTGGTGAGCGGCGTCTTGGACCCGATCATCAAGTCCACGTGAGCGCATCCTTTGGTGTCTGAGGGGTTCCGGCGAAGTCGTTCGAGATGATGCTTGTAGGTGTCAAATCGCTCGGGCCCATGCCAAGCTTCCCGAAGGTGGTGTACGGCATGACGTTGACCGCCGCTCCACCGTCGACGAACATCTTGGTCAACGGCTTGCCATTGACGTACCCCCTCAGTACGGCGGCCTCATATGGCGATTCTTGGCCGGCTTGTCGAAGATAGCACTGCTTGGCCGGCCACCGGTTGTGCCATCATCCCCTCGGCCGCTCGTCATCAAAGGAAGCTTCCTCCCGCATAACCCGGTTACCAGGAGCCATGAACTCGTTCGGCGAGAAGTATACCATGCATGTAGGAGCCGAACGCTTCGATCCTTCCGGGTCGGTCCTTGGGGCGCCACTTCTGCCTCGTCTGGATCCCGGCTTGTTTCATCTCGCGGTTCCTCAGCGCCGGACCCGCCTCTTCGACCTCCGCGTAGACCGGCGGGCACCACTGCCCCTTCTGCCAGACGTGGACATCCTCGTCCTCTTCCTGATCAGCCCACCTGAGATCAGCTTGGCGCTTCCTGGGATGATCGATGACTTCAATTTTTTGACGCCGATCCCCACTCGGGTGGATCCTTCCAAGTCTCTCGTGGACGGATCGGCGGCGGCGCTTTCTCGCCTCGTACTCAACATATCCGTCGCTCGCATTCGGGACGGTTCTTCAATGTGGGCGCCTTAAGGCCCTCATTCCGGCGGTGCTCGAAGAAGGCGCATCCCCGGTGTGCGTGCTCTCGCTCGCGCGTGTCTCGTTCTTGGTCCCCTCGCGCGCTTCCTCTTCGGCCCTGCGTCGCTCCTCCTCGTGACGACGCTTCCGGTAGCGCTCCTTCTCTATTCGGCGCGCCATTTGTTGAGGAGAATGCGCGACGTCACCTTGGGCTTAGGCACGGATGGTTCCCCAATCTCGATGTGGCTCTTGAGAACGCGGGGGCGTCGCCTGTACTTGCTCCGGGGTCACCGGCGCTCTAGGTCCACTTGCTCCACCTTGCTTGGACCCTCGGCCGAGGTCGGGACCTTGACTTTTCCCTTTTCCTCGGCTGTTATCGCGTTGACGGAAAAGCCGAGCATGTTCCGAGGAAAGGGGTGGCCATCCGCCTTCATCTTGTTATCGAACTTGAGGTGTCCCTCCTGGATAGCCTTACGGATCCTCATCCCGAAGACCCCGATCGTTGATGGAGTGTGAATCCCTGTCATGGAAGCCACGGTAACGTTTCGCTTTGACTCCATCGAGCCGAAGCATAGAATGCCCCTCGGGCGCCTTAATTCGGCCTTCTTTTACCAAGAGCTCAAACAACTTATCGGCCCTTCGTGATGTCGAAGTCGTAAGTCCCTTTGGTCTCGCCTTGACCCAACGCCGATTCATTGTCAAGGGCTCTTTACCCCACATGATCTCGCTTTGCGGCTACCTCCGATTCGTCATCGAATCCTCGAACAAATCGGCCTTGTCCAAGAATTGGTTGTAGATGTCGGCGACGTCGTCGTCGCTTGCCAAATTTGGGGTCCTTCTTGAGGCCATATGCCCGATTGCTCATTAGAGATAATTTTTGCGACACGGCGGCCCAGGTTCTCAAACTCCATCCCAAATAGCTTCTCGCGCACGGCCGGCAACATCCGGCGACGGCCATGTCGGCCACCGATCGTCCGGCAAGTTCGGCCGAGAAGCACATGCCTTTGACTTCCCGAATCTTCTAAGAAACTCCGGCGGTGTTTCGCCGTGCCTTTGCTTCGGGGTGGCGAGATCAATCGCCTTCTTCTCGTAGCCGCCGTCGAAATAATGAGCGTGGAATTTACGCTCCAAATCCTTCCATCCGGCCACCGATTCGGGGAGGCGGGGACGAGAACCACCGAAAAGGCCGGGACCCGTCGGTGAGGCGGGGAAGTAGCGAACCCCGAACGTCTCCTCGGCCGAGCATTCCCCAAGGCCGCATGAGGTAACGGCGATGTGCTCGACCGTGCTTGTTTCGTCCCCGCCCCGAGAACTTTGTGAATTCCGTCGGCGGCTTCACCCTTGGCGGCAAGAGCACGTTATAGTACCACTGCGGGAACGGCGGCCTATAAGCGGGGCCCCGCATCTTTGGCTTGAGGCCGAACCGACTCCGCATCAACTCGGCCATCTTGCGCGCTAGGGCGTCATCTTCCGCGCGCCCTGCAACCGGCGCGTACCCCGGGTGCGGGAAGGCATCGAACGCTCCGTAGTTTCCCACTTCATGATAACCACCGCCGTACAAATTCTTTCGGGAGCCGGTTGGTCGACGGAGCAATCCTCCGACCGGGGTCAAGTGGGGCCCCCGTACGAGCCGAACGCTAGGTCTCCGTACGTAGGCTGGCACGGATCGGGTTGCACGGGGCCGACCCTGTCTTTGCTCCGTGGTGGCGGCGGGATTGGTTGACTTCGAAGCTTGCAACGGGGGCCGAACCGGCCGCCCCCGGCGCCTGTGGAGGAGGTTGGAACGCTTGGCTTCCGCGCTCCGAGGAGGAGGCTGCCGTGGCCGGCTCCGTAGCGGCGGCCGAGAGCTTGACTCACCCGCCTCTATGGTGCTCTTCCGGAAGGGCGTCTTCCCGAACGCTTGCTCCATGCCCGGCCGAAGATGGCCACCATCATCGCCGGAGCGATCCGAGGAAGGCCTTGTTGTGCTTGTTCGTACCCGGACGCAGGCACGTCCCATAAGCTTGCGCCTTGCGTCCGCTCGGTACCTAGCGCACCGGCAGTGCTTTGTACGCAACGGTACATGACGGGATCGTGAGCGTTTTTTGTTGCTGAATTGTATTATCTAGCGAGACCACGACATATTTATTGATCCATGACGATCTAATATTTTATAGAGAGACGCCGATACCTACACGACTAGGACCTTCGTCGTGGGCGACGACGGCTCCATAGGTTCAACGACGGCCGGTGTTTGAACACTAGTTTCGCCGACGATAGCCGGTGTTTGAGGCACTGTTCGGCGGCGGCCAGCATTACAGACACACCTTCGGTTGACTACTACAGTGGCGACACATCACCGCTGGAGTTTCCGTTGGCCGACTTGTTGGGCGACAGCGCCAACGAGATCGGTGGTACACGGTGGCATCGACCGCCGTGACCCCGGGCGACGCAGAGCGGCCGGCACGCGATGATGGAGGACTTCCACGACTCGACACGGCGTGCAGGCGATGCTTGGACGCGGTAGCGTCGGTGGAGGCGGAGGCGCGGGCGGCCTCGTCGGGGCGCAGTGACTCCACATGCACCGACGGGAACGGGGGCCGACACGTCGGTCTTGGCGAGTCTACAGGCAAACACCGGAAGGGGGGGGGCACGTCGGGCTCGGCGACTCCACGGGGGCGACCCGCCGGGGCCCGGGGAGGGCTGTCACCAAGGCGGGCTCGGTGCTCCCTTCGCCGACATCGCCCCTCGAGCGGGCGGTCGGAGGACGCAATCGCCATCCACGCGACCCCCTCACGTGCCCCGACCCACCACACGAGGGCTGCACAGAGGGCGGCGGCAACAGCGAGGAGAAAGGAGCGGCGAGCCCCCCCCCGGCCAGGCGAAACGCAGTAAATCATTCGGTTGTATTTGGACGTTTGTCGTGTACTTTGTTTGTTCTAATTATTTTATGTATTTTCATATTCGGTTATGCTGTTATTTCGCATTTTACGGTATTGAGAAAAACAAAAAAAAAGAAAAAAATGAAAATAAAACCTACGCGATTGAACTGATAGTTTCAGCGCGTGCTTACAAGCACCGGCACACGCCAACCATACGAGCACGCCGCCAACGTGCAAACCGGTACAAAACGGCGGATTGAATCCGACTATTTATTTTCGTAAAATCAAAAAAAATTAAATATAAAAAAATTTGAAAACCCCACATAACGGGCTGGCCCATTTCAATTGACAGGGTAGAGACCGGCCCACACACTTCTATTCCTCCCCCCCAAAAAAACGCACACACGCTTACACACACTTCCTCCGTCCCCCCCCTCCCCTCGATGGCGCTGCCCTTCCTCCCCGACGAGCTGCAAGCCAGTACTTTTCTCTCAGAACAAATCAACACCAGCCACCAGTCACCAGCCAAATGAACAGGCTGAAGATTGGTTTTAAACAATCGGTGGCAGCAACAAAGACCGATTTTGCAAGATTTGGCGAAACAATGGCCTTGGCACAGAAGGGTGGCGGCATTACAAGATGATTCCTTTGCCCAAAGACTCTGATGGGCTCAACTATATGTGGGTTATTGTGGATGTAGCAGAGCACTATGTAAATCTACAAGCGCGTAAACTTGTCCCTGGCCATGGTGGAGTACACTTTGTGGTATTTTGTGTTGGACACCAAGACATTGCTTTTGAGAGGCTACGCAAATTCAAAATCGGCTAATTTCATAGCTCATCTTTATGCAAGCTTTCCACCACGGGTGAATGCTTGCCAAGTATATGAAATGGTAAAAGTTTGTCTCCCTTGTTTCTTCAGCCATTTGGAATTAGTTTTTCTTGTTTTTTTGTTGTTAGTTTTCTGTTACCAAAGATGCACATGCTTAAATTGTCCAAATTATTCACATCCACCCTTCACAATGTAGTGATGTGCTTCTTACAAGTCAATGGAGCTATGGATTAATTTTATATTGTCATTAGTTTCTTTGGAAGCTATCAGCTTGTCTGAGAATGGAGTTATGGATTTTTTTTCACATTTTGCAACAAACTAGCCATTATACGGATACGGTAATGCCACGGAGTAACCTTATATGATAGTCGTGCATACCTTGTCACTTATGTTTAGAGGTGATTTGTAATAATTCAATATTTTACGCTACACGACATATACGATAAGTGTGAGGTATACACGCTATCATATAGCACCTTTATCATATAGCGCCTTTATAAATTGATTTGTAATAATTACGTATTTTACACTACAACGACATATCAATAAGTGACAAGGTATACACGCTTATCATATAGCACCTTTATCATATAGCGCCTTTATACGCTTCATACAAAATTAGTAGCTTGTTTCGCTCTTTTCACATTCACAAGCATGTACTGCCTTTATGTTGTCTAATTATGCTAATGTTTCTTGAACCCATCTTGATTATTCTAACATGTAATCTTTGTTAGGCATCCTCTCGTGAGTTCTCAAGGTGGCAGGGCAGCATAGTTGGCAACGTGTTCATGATGGCTTAACAATGCCTTGAAGACATCGGCAACCTGCGGAGTGTTTATGACGTATATTGACATATGTATGCGGTACAATCGGCTATTCGTAGCGATTCGGTTTACTGTGATCTTATTCCTCCGTTTGCCTTTTTGCTACGGTTGTGTTTGTAATGTTTGTACTCATGGCTCGTTGGGGAGGTTCTGGTACAATTCGAAGTAGACGATCAAACGATTCACAGCGGCTTCTTGATTTGCTTCTTTTTGCCTTTGAGAATCTTGTGATCTGTCATTACAATAACCGCAAAAATTCTAGTCAAGTTAACAGCTGCAACAATAACGGCAAAATAAACCATATGGAAAACTGGTTCAGTACTTGTTGGAACATTTACCTTTCAGAGAAGATGGTTTCTAAATTGCACTAAAAATGGATGAGCCCTGAAAGGCCTGTGTCCACTCCATTGTTCTTATGCTTGTGAATTCCTGTTTCTAAAAAAATATGGTAGTGGATCATAACTGATTATTCATCTTAGGTCTTTGTGCTCGACACTTATTTGGGTCAAGAAAGTCGTTTTTCCCATTGAGGTGAATCTAGGCGCATATAGACTTGCAAAGCAAAATAACCTTGATGTTGAGTCATATTATGCTTTGATGATGGACGACATTGATGAAGTGACCGACAAGCGTGTGGAGGCTTTGGAAGAGATTGAGAAAAACAAGGAGAATGGCTGGAGCATACAACAAGAAGGTAAAAGTCAAATCTTTTCATGTGGGTGATTTGGTTTGGAGAGAACGATTTTATTGGATCTAAAAGTAACAAGTTCGACAATTGGTCTCCAAGTTGGGAAGGTTCGTACAAGGTTGTTAAGGTTTGTTCTGGGAATTCTTACATGGTGGAGACTTTGTAAGGACAGTGACTTCCAAGGGCCCTCAACGGGAGGTACTTGAAGATATTTTATCTAATTGTCTGGAAGGATGCTTGATAGGATATGGCCGATTTAAAGAATCGCCCTTAGACAAAAAATGGTCGGTGACGTGTCACATCGACCTTAGAATTATTTTTTAGACATCAAGCTTTACTAAAAACAGGAGGGTATATGTTCGCATCCAAATTTGGCACAAGACCGATCAGGCTGACGCCGACCGGTGTCTCTCAACCAGGGTTTTTTTACCGGTGGTAACCGCGCGGTATCTGCAAGCGGTTACGGCGCTGCCGACGGGGTACGGTAACGGTACCCAGCGGTAGCAACCGGTCCCAAAATTCAAATTTGAATTGAATTAAAAAAATGAAAAAATCAATAAAAAATCACCAAAAAATAGTTCATGTTTTGTAGAGTCTTATGGTGTTGAAAGTTTTCAAATTTGAGTGCATTTCTGGTATTTATTTGGAGCTTTAGAAAGTTGAAAACAAAAAACAAAAAAAACATGGGCCGGCCGGGTGCGGGCCCCATGAAGCCCAAATGAACTAGATGACCTAGCTCGTGCCCAACCGCGTTCCCCAGGGCATCCGAGCCTTCCTTCTTCCCAGGTACGCAAGCTTCCGAAGCACGCGTCCCGTAGCGCGCCGCCCCTGCGCCGCCGTGGGGCGGGCCTGCGGCGCCCGGGCGCGGTTTCTCGCCGCGGTCGCGGCGGTAAGCCGCGCGCGGGCGGATCTACCCCTTACCGCGCGGGCGGCGCGCGGTTGGCCGTAACGGGAGCGACGGTGCGCGAGCGACGCGTGGTATACGCGGTTAGGTTTGCTTTTGAGTAGATTTAGACTTTAGGAATTGTGTTGGGATCTAGGATTTGTGTTAGGATTTAGGTTTACTTTGGTTTAGGATTTTTGGTAGGATTTAGGATGTGAGGTAGAGGTAGAAATAGAATTGTTGCTTTAGGTAGAAATGGAATTGTTGCTTTAGCTTTTAGGTTTAGGGGGATAATTTGTGGCATGATGTAGGATTTGGGGTAGGATCTAATTTTAGTTAGGATTTGTTTCGGAATTAGGTACATTTTCATTAGGTATAGTATTAAGGAAGTGTTTTGTAACAGTACAAGGGTGAGTTGCTTAGGACGAGAGGCTTGAATGTCATGTCCATCGCCGAGTACCACTCAGCGACCCGGTAGGGATCTTTCCCTTTCTACCATTGAACTTGTGTTGTATGAACTATTTGTATGAATTATTTGTATGAACTATTTGTATTTGAACTACCAACTCACTTATGCCACAGCTTGATATTGTCGGTGCGGAATATGAATACGAGCAACTAGCAGGTAGATAACCTTTGAGTCTGTCACATCGTGGTCGATGCCAAAACAAATGACACGAGGTTTTTATCCTGGTTCCGGCGAGGGCCGTACGTCCGCCCGGGGGCGTGCTCGTGGCACTATATTGCTCGGCACGGGGTGCTTGTAGTGGGGCAAATACAAGCAAGGCGGGAGAGGAGCGTGGCTTCCAAGTCCCTGGGAGAGTGGTTGAAGATGTTGTGGGGGAATAAGAGAGTGAGTGCACGGTGTGTTGTGTTCCTCCGGATTCGTCTCCCCACGGGGGGGGCTCGCCTCCCCTTTTATAGGCTAAGGGCGGCGAGTTACATGCACGCCGCGCTCGCCTAGCTACGTGAGGGAGCACGTCGCGCTACGGTGTAGAGTGGGCGGCCGTGCGGACGACCTTCGCCGCGATCCGGCCATGATGGCCTACCCCGTGCCGAACGGTGGCGGTTCGAGGGTAGGAGGGCGGCGGATGGCGATGGCGTCCTACGATAGGCTTCGAGGGGAGGTGCGTGGGCGGGTACGGGGGTACGGGGAGCGGGGCGAACGGCGTTCCTTCCCAATGAGCTGCGGTGGTGGAGTGGTTCGCTGCGGTGCCGGGCGTGCGCGCGGAGTCGGGCGTGCGCACACGCGTGGGTACGGCGGCCGCGCCGTTACGGTGGCCGGGATGGCCATCCGCCGGCCTAGCACCCCTCACCTAACCTGCGGGGGTCACGTGAAAGTGAATCGAGGGTGCGCCGGCCTTCTTCGAGGGTCGGGCGCGTTAGTCGTGCGGTAGTGGGCGCGCGGTGTCACGGGGCGACCGGCCGTCCGCACGGTCCATCCCACGGTGGCGGGGATGGGCTCCTCCCTGGGGAGTTGGTGCGGCGGCACGGAGCGTGAGCCGGGCGCATGATGGCGCCGCCGCGGCGTCGGGGCGTTAAATGCCCAAGTACGGGGCCGGCGCACGCGCGCGGGCGCCGTGAGCGTGGCGGGCCCCGGCCCGAGGGCGGGGCGGACCCTCGAGCGAGACGGGACTCGCTCGGGGGGTGCGAGCCCTCGGGCGGGGGGCGGGACCGCTCGGGGAAGGGTCGCCCCTCGAACGGGGGCGGAGTCCGTTCGAGGGGGGGGTTGCCCCTCGAACGGGGGCGGAGCCCGCTCGAGGAGGAGCGTGCCCTCGGGCGGGCGGAGCTTGCTCGAGGGTCTTCCGGACGGGCCGTCTTGGTGGGCCTCACGGAGTCTGCCGCATGGGCCATATCTGCATGGTTAGTTTCTGCATTGTTAGGCCTAGCTTATTTCGATGCGGGGATTTGAGTGAGGGTTCCCCCATTGTTTAAGGGGACCCCTAGGGCGGTCCCCGAACGGTGGCCCCGAGCATGCGCGGGTTTGCCATTGAGGCTCCCGCGGATGCTGGAACCTGCGATAGGACGTTCTTCCCTCCTTGTTTGCAAACGCTTTCCGTGGGGCCGCGTCGGCGGCCCGCGGGTCTAGCCCCACGAAGCCTGCGGGGAGTGTGGGCTCTCTGCCGGGGGGGGTTAACCGCGAGCAATTCGGTCGAGAAGGGCGTGGCACATATGCCACCGGCATCGGCGGTATTTCAGCGGCATCGGGGGTGCACGCTCCCCTGTCCCCCTATCTCCCGGCGGGTGCAATTTCAAGGAGGTGTAGCCGCGCGTCAAGCCCCCCGAGCCTTGGCCCGTTCGAGGCGATCGGGTCGAGCACGACGACTTGTTTTTTATCGCGCCCTCGCCGTCCTCGCGGGACGGAGGGGTGAGGTTTCCACGACTCCCATCGAGCGGGTCGCGAATCGCGGATTCCTCATCGGGCGCTAGCGGGTGGTTCAAGTGGACGTCCATGCCCCGTTCGATAAGGGTAGGCTGCGCGGTCCGGAGACACGTCCATGGAAGCGCTTGCGTGGGTTTGCTAGGTGGGGCTCGGTCCCGGTCGCTAGGGGCCAGGGGCGCGGAAGCTCTCCCTCGGTGGGATCCCCCGGCTAGTTTGCGCCTCGGCGGCTCTCGAACACGACATGTGGGGCACCCTCGAGCCGACGGGCTCGAGGAACGGCTCGAATGCGCGTGCCCTCGTCGTCCCTAACTCCGTGATGCGGGGCGCTGTTCGGAGCCGTCGAGGGTCGGGCTTCGAACCTCGATCGGTGGGCCGTGCGGGGCCGTGCATGGGACGACCCCGTCTTTTCGCGTTTGCGGCCGTCGAGGGGGTACGGGACGTGCGGAGCCCTCGAGGTCGTGGTTGGTGGCATGGCGCGGCATGAGTGCTTCGGTGCCGCTCTATTTCAAGCGTGACTTGGGCGATCCTCTTACGCGCGTGCCTTCTTTTAAAGGGTTGACATTGTCTCGGCCGGAGGGTCATGCCGCTCGAGGGTTTCACGTGGCATGGGTGCCCGCGGTTGCCTGCTCTACACCGAGCGGGGTCCGGGCGACCTTCTCACGGCGATATCCCGCGAGGGTCGCCCCCATTTCGGCGAGGGTCATGCCGCTCGAGGGGCTTCACGTGGCATGGGTGCCGCGGTTGCACTGCTCTACAGCAGCGAGGTCCGGGCGACCTTCTCACTTAGGTGTCATCCCATCGAGGGTCCCCTTTGTCTCGGGGCGGGGATTCGCCTCGCTCGGGGGGCTCTCCTTGCTTGGCAAGGGGCCGGGCATTTAATTGCCTTGCGGTCGTGGCCGCGGTTTTGCGGCGCGGGCGCGCCTTTTAGGCGGCCCCGCGCGCGCGCGCGTAGTGGGCGGCGCGGCGAGGGGCGGATGTGACGGTTTTGCCTCGGTCGCGGCCGTTCCTCGCCGTAATGATGACCCGCTGCCGGTGTTAGAGCTCGCGGTCGTGGTGGGGGCCCGCCGTCGACGCGATGGAAAGATTCCTGCGGTTAATGCGGCGGGGCGTCGCTCGGGAGAACTCGCCGTCGCCTATAAAGCGCCGGGGGAGGGTGGACGGCGGTTTTTTACCTTGGCACCTTACCACTTTCGGTCCCCGATCCCTTCGCCTTCGCCTCGCTCTCGCCACCGCGCGGTCTCGGCCCCTTAGAGCTTTTTCCTCGTTTCCTTGTCCTCCGCCTTCGCATTCGTCGCGTCCTCCCTTATGGCGCCGCCTCGGCTTCCGATCGGGATCACGGAGCCGTGCGCACAGGGAGAGGTCGGCAGTGACCCGGCTCGCCACAGGCGAGCTAGTCGTCGCCGGCCGGTTGTCGGCCAACGAAGAAGGGCGCCGGCGGAGTGGATCGTGCCCGCCGAGCGCGCACCCTCGAGCCCAACCCGCCGGAGGGCTACGTGGTGAGCTTCCTCCGTTACCACGAGCGCGGCTTCAACGCGCCGGCGGGCGCACCTTTATGCGGGCGTTGTGCTTCTACTACGGGGTGGGGCTGCACAACTTCGCCCCCCCAACGCTATCTCGCGGGCGGCCACGTTCGTGGGCGTGCGGCTGAAGGTACTGAGGGATCCCGGTCAATTGGGAGCTGCGGGTACACCTCTTCCGCGGGGAGCTCATCACGCGGCCCACGTCGGAGCGAGGACCCGCCGCGCGGTGCGCGCCGGCGGGATGTCGCTTGCCTGCGCGGGGGGCGGCTCAAGGATTTCTACATCCCCTGCACCATGACGACGAACAAGCGCCGGGCGGGAGCGGGGGATGGTTTTACAACGCAACGCAAGAGCCCGGCCTCCCCTCCCTACACCGGCGGGTGTTCAAGAAGAGGCCGGACTCCTGGGGCTACGGGTTGCCTACGGCCAATCATCGGGCGCGGCAAGAGTCGGGTCCTCGCCGCCTGCGGCGGGCGGCGAAGCACGGGCTCAACGCGATGGCGTCCTCGCCTTCCTCCACCATCGGCGGGTCGTGCCGTTGATGGAGAGGCCGCTGCATCTTCGAGATGACGGAGGGCGGCCAACCCCGTCGGCACTGGCGAGGTCGCGGATGCTCCCGGCAGCCGGCCCCGGAGCGGCCGTACGCGCTCACCGGGCGCGGAGCGCCGTCGACACCCGGACGCCGCCACCGCGGGTCGGACCCCGTGGGACATCGAGATGCTCCCTACGGGCCCGCGGAGGTGAGTTGGGTTCTGGTTTCGTATTAGTTCTCGGTCTTGTTTTCGTCTCACGATCCGCCATTGTCACTTTTGCGTGCAGGCCCGCGGTGGAGTTCAACATCGCCAAGTCCGTTCCACCCACCCCCCCGACTCCGTGCGCTCGGCCGGGCGGCGCGGCGGGAGCGGCGGGGGAGCGAGCGGCGCGCAAGAGGGAGCACGCGAGGGCGGCGCCAAGCGCGCGCGCGGCGCACGGTCCGCGCGGATGCGGCGGCGCGGGGGCGGGGCTCTCCTCCCCGGATATCGAGGAGCCCTCGTCCTCGGAGCGAGGACGAGGAGGATGAGTACGAGGGGGAGGGCCCCTCGGACGGTGGCAACTGCGCCCCCGTCGCGGAACCCGCGCGGCGTCGGGGGTGGTTTCGTGCGGGGCGGGCGCACGGCGCCCGCCGCGGGCATTCGTCGTCGGGGCGGCGGCGCGCGCGCGGGGTGCCGGCGCGTGCCGCGGAGGTACGCGCGGCGGACGCGCCGCGTGCGCGCGTCGAGCGATGCTGCGCGCGGGAGGGAGGGGCGCGTCCGGCGCGCGCGGCGTCGTCGTCCAAGGGGGCGAGTCGGCGGGCGTGCCCGCGCGCGGGCAAGCGTGCCCCTGCGCGCGGTGGCTTCTTCGGGGGGTGCGGCACGGGCGCGCGCGCGCGGGGCGGGCGTGCCGTGCGTGCGGCGGCGCGCCGTCGGGGAGGCGCGGCGGCGGCGGCTCTGCGCGGCCTCGTCGCGGAGGCCTCGAGGAAAAGGAAGCGGGCCTTTTCCTCCGCGAGGTAAGGGCCTGTCTTCCTTCGTTTGGTTTTTGGTTTCTTTGGTGATTAGATGCTCTAACCCTCCGTTCGTGTACGCACGGGCGGTGCCAACGGCGTTCCTCCTCTTGCACGAGCCAAGGTGCGAGGACGGACGCGTCGATCCCCACCCCGGCGACGTTCGTCGAGGGGGTCGCGCCGGGGATAAGCGCGGCGGCGGGCACGAGTTCGCAAGGCCCGGGCGGGGCCTCGAGGCCCCCGGCCGGCGGATCGGCCTGCCGCGGCGCGGCCCGGAGGGGTCGGCGGGGCGGCGGCGGCGCCGGTCGCCATGGAGGCGCGGGCCGCGGCGGTGGCTACGGTGGAGGTGCCGCCGCGGTGGCGGCCCCTTGCGGAGAGGAGGCGGAGCGGGCGCAGCTTGCGGGAGCGCCGCCGGATGCGGCGGCACGGCGGAGGGTGGCGGCGGCGGCGCCCTACGGGTGCCGGTGGCCGCGGAGGCGCGGGGGTGGGGGGCGCCGGCGGGGCGGAGCGGGCGGGTCCTCCCGCCGGCGGTCTCCGGGGCGGGGGTGGTGGAGCTCTCGGATGACTCCCCGCCGCACGGGTGGAACCGGTGGGCCGGGCGGCCCCACGAACTCCCCGAGCCCCGGGGAGGGGGCCCTCGTGTGAGCGGCGCGAGGGTCGCATGGTAGTGGGGGGCCGAGGGCACGATGCGAGGCCTCGTCCTCCCACGCGCGGCCGCCCCGCCCGAGGTGGGGGGGGCCGTGGAGGATCCCCCTGCGTTCGCCGAGCGCCGGGGGGGAGCGAGGAAGCTGCGGGGCGAGCTCGGAACCACGGCGCCACGCTCAGCAGGTGCGTTGAACGGGCGGCTGCGGGGTCCACGGCGGCCGGCTGGCTCGTCTTCCGGGTAAGCCACGGTTGCTCATCTCTCTTCCCTTTTCGTTTTCGTGTGCCGCATTCAAGCCTTGGCACTTACGAGATTCGATGTGTGTATGCCGGGAGCTCGAGCGCCGCGCTCATGGGAAGTACGACGCGTTCGACCGAGGGTGAACGCCGGGGCCCGCCGGCTCGGGAGCGATGCGGCGCTTTCGACGCGCTTGCGGATGCTCTCGGGACGCCGGACGGTCGGGCCGGGTGTGCGGGCGATGGCGTGGTGCGACGTGCTACGAGAGCTCGAGGCGGGGACACGGCGCGTCACTCGAGTCTCGAGCGGATCCGCGCGGCCCTCGTCGATCGCGACGAGGGGGCGTAGAGCGCGCGCGAGGACACGGACAAGACGCGGACGGCCGCGCACGGCGGGAGGGCGGAGGGTGGCCCCACGCGCTCGCGCGCGAGACCGGGGAGCTCCGCGTGTCGCTCGAGGGGCGCGGGCGCGGCGGCGCCGGGGGCGGGGGGCGGGCGCGCGGGGGCGGGCGGCGCGCCAAGGAGGCCGATGACACCGAAGGCCGCCCTCGGCCGCCAGGGGAGCGCGGCCCTCGTCGTCGGCGAGGAGCGGCTCCGGCGGGGAGCGCGTCGCCGCCCGAGGGCGAGGGGCGGCTCCGGCAGAGCCGAGGCTGCCCTCGGTGACGCCGAGCGGCCCCGGAGGCGGGGAGCGCGTTGCTCGCGAGCGGCGGAGAAGTCGGCGCGGAGGAGCGAGAACGCCGCATTCTCCAAGGTTGAGGATGAAGCGCTCTCGCTCGGCATCGACGATGCCGGCCGGGGAGGCGGCCCTCGGGTGAGCAAGGCGAGGGCCGTCCGGCGTCTCGAGTCGGAGCTCAAGTCCGCCGCCGCGACCTCGGTCGGGAGAGGAAGCAAGTCGAGGGTGAGACTTTTCGACTCTTGTTTGTTGGTTTTTTGCTTTAGAGGGTTCGCTTCTCCCTTTCTAATTTCTTGTCGTCTTGATGATTCCGGGCTTGCGCCTTTGCCTTGGGGCTCGGCTGGCGGGGCGGGCGGGAGCCTGCGGGCTTCCACAACTCCTGCGAGCGGGGGGGCTGCGGGGGAGCTGGCGTGAGCGCGGCCCTCGAGACTTGCCGCGTCGTCGAGGAAGGCGAGGCCCGGGCGGCGGCTCGGCGGCCGGCCGCCTGCGCGCCTAGGCGGCCACGTCACGGAGCGGATGCGCCGGGCGTTGCACCTAGGCGTCGGAAGGCCCTCGGAGTGGTGCGATCCCACTACGAGGTCAACCTTGAGGCGGCGGCGGGAGGGCTATATCGTGCCGAGGGCGTCGAGGACGAGGTGGCCATGGAGCGCGCGGACGCGCTGCTTCGCGGCGCCGGCGGGTCGCTCGCCGAGGCCTTCGAAGAATTCCTCTTCCGGACGCCGCCGATGCTGGCTTCCCGCTCCACCCGCTTGAAAACATGCGGGCGCTAGGTCCGTTTTTTGTTCATGTGTATCGGAAGTCGGCCTCGTGGCCTTTTTGTAAATAAACAAGTCGTCTTGTGAACATAAGCAGTTGCTGTAAACGAAGTTGTTTGCTTATTACGCCTTTTGTTTCTCCTTCCTGAGTAGATTCTAGTTAGGGGAGTTCGTTTTTCGCAGGGGCCCCGCTGGGTTGGAGGCGAGAGAGACGGGCCATAGCCACGCGGCGTAGGCTGTCTCTGGCTCGCACGCTCCTTCCATTTGTGCCACTGCGCCTGTTCGAATCTTGGCTCGAGGTTGAAGTAGGAAACAAACTTAGCGCGTGTTGTTACATTTTTTTGCGCGAAAAAATGGGACCATTTGGGGGGGGTGCCCCCCCGCGGTAGCCCGAGGGGTAACTTGGGTTTCGGGGGAAAGCCGAGTTGCCCTTTTATTAGACTTGGAGTATTTACATAGGTGACGCCAAGCTGGGGTGTTGGCCATGCGTTTTACAACGAGAAAATACTTGGAAATCCTAGCTAAGGGTAGAAGCGACGTAGGCTTGTTGGATGTTCCAAGCGTTGGTAAGTTCTTCGCCGTCCTCGTTGGCCAGCTTGTACGTGCCCGGCTTGAGCACCTTCACCACGACGTAGGGTCCCTCCCATGGGGGCGATAGCTTGTGGCGCCCTCGGTTGTCTTGGCGTAGCCTTAGGACTAGATCCCCTTCGCTGAAATCCCTGCGACGTATCTTGCGTGCTTGGTAGCGTCGTAGGGACTGTTGATACCTTGCGGAGTGCATCAACGCCACGAGGCGTACTTCGTCTAGCTGGTCCAGTGAGTCCTCGCGGGCTCGCTGGTTAGCCTCTTCGTCGTAGCCTCGAATCCTGGGCGACCCATATTCCAGGTCCGTGGGGAGGACGGCCTCCGCGCCATGGACCAGGAAAAACGGGGTGAACCCGGTGGCTCTGCTTGGGGTTGTCCTTAGGCTCCACACGGCCTGGTAGTTCTTGGAGCCATTTCCGGCCAGATTTGTTGAGTTGGTCGAAAATTCGGGGCTTGAGGCCTTGCAGAATCATGCCGTTGGCACGCTCCACTTGGCGGGTTGGTACGTGGGTGTGCCACGGTGCCCAATCCACGCGGATGTGGAACTTGTCGCGAGAACTCCAAGAACTTCGGCCGTGGGCGGGACCGTTGTCCGTGATGATGGAGTTTGGCACTCCAAAGCGGTAGACGATGTCGGTGAAGAACGTGACCGCCTGCTCAGCCTTCAAATTCGTGATGGGGCGCACCTCCACCCACTTGGAGAACTTGTCGATCGCGACAAGCAGGTGGGTGAAGCCCCCGGGCGCCTTTCGTAGGGGGCCGGCCGATGTCCAACCCCCACACAGCGAACGGCCATGTGACGGGGATTGTTTGCAGGGCGTGAGCGAGCAAGTTGGATTTGCGGGCGTAGAGCGGCACCCCTCGCGGGTGCGCACTATTTCGGCGGCATCCGCGACCGCGGTAGGCCGGTAGAAGCCTTGGCGGAACGCGTTGCCAACGAGGGTGCGCGGCGCGGCGTGGTGGCCACGGATCCCCGCGTGGATGTCCGTAGGAGCTCGCGCCCCTCGGGAATGGGTATACACCGGCGGAGGATGCCGACGCGGCGCGCTTGTACGGCTCGCCGTCGACGAGGGTGAATGACTTGGCCATCCGGCGTGCGCCGGGGCGTGGCCGGGTGCGCGGGGAGTTCCCCTCGAGCAATCCGGGCGATGTACTTCTCCCGCCGGTCCGCCCGGACGGGGGCCGGTTCGATGTCCATCGCGACGGCCTCATGGGAGCCGTACCCCTCAGAAGGGAGAGCACGTACGCCTCGTTCGAGGGGTCCTCTTCCATGGGTTCCGCACCCGGCGGGGTTCGAGGGAGCCCCCGAGGGTCCGCCGTCGCTCGAGGGGTAGGGCTCGAAGGTGACCGGGGGGCCCGTGCGATGTCGCGCGCGCACACGTTCGGGGGAACGGTGATCCGCCGGACGCTATTTTTGCCGGCTCGTACGCTTCCTCGTTGTACCGGCGGGGTACATGATTAAGCTCGATGCCGTAGAGTTTGTCTTCGAGGGCCCGCACGGCCTTACGGTAGGCCTCCATCTTGTCGTCGTGGCCGATTCGCGTTCTTCATGACTTGATCGATCACGGCTGCGAATCCCCTCGCACGTCGAGGCGCTTGATGCCCAACTCAATGGCGATTTTGAGGCCGCGAGAGAAGGGCCTCGTATTCCGCCATATTGTTGGATGCGGGGAAGTGGAGGCGCACTTTGCGTAGCGCATGTGTTCCCCGAGGGGGTGACACGAAGAGCGGGCCGCGCCCGCTCCGTCTTCATCACCGAGCCGTCGAAGAACAAAGTCCGGCCTCTGCTTGAATGCGAGGGGGCGGCAGCTGCGTGTCCGTCCACTCGGCGACGAAATCGGCTAAGATTTGCGATTTGATGGCTTTGCGCGGAGCGTAGGCTAGCGTCTCGCCCATCAACTCCACGGACCACTTGGCAGTTCTGCACTCGCCGCGTCGGGGTTGCGAATGATCTCTCCTAGCGGGAAGGAGGAGACCACCGTGACGGGGTGGGCCTCGAAGTAGTGGCGGAGCTTGCGCCGCGCGAGGACTACCGCGTACAACGGCTTACGGGACACGGGGGTAGCGTGTCTTTGTGTCCGACGGGACTTCGGCGATGTAGTAGACCGGCCTCCCGCACGGGCAAGGCATGCCCTTCCTCCGTGCGCTCCACGACGATCACGGCGGCGACCACACGGGTGGTTGCGGCCACGTAGAGTTGGAGGGGTTCGCCGTCTTGCGGCGGCGTGAGGATTGGGGCGTGCGTCGGAGACGCCTTCGGCTTGTCGAGCGCTTCCGGGCCTCGGCGGTCCAAGAGAAGCGCTCGTGCTTCTTGAGCGGCGGTAGAGGGCGGGCCCTTCTCACCGAGCCTCGAGACGAAGCGGCTTAAGGCGGCGAGGCACCCCAACACTTTTCGCACCCCTTTGAGGTCCCGAAGTGGACCCATTCGCTCGAGGGCCGCGACCTTTTCGGGGTTGGCCTCGATTCCCCCGGGAGACGATGTATCCTAGGAGCATGCCCCGCGGCACTCCAAAGACACATTTTTCGGGGTTCGGCTTGACCCCGTTTGCCGTAGGCGGCTGAACGCGATGCCAAGATTGCTAACCGGGTCGTCCGCCTTCTGGTCTTGACGACAATGTCGTCCACGTAAGCCTCGGCCGTCCGCCCGATATGGTCCCCAAAAACGTGCGCATGCGGGCGATATGTTGCGCCCGCGTTTACGAGGCCAAAAGGCATCGTGACGTAACGAACGTCCCGAACGGTGTGATGAACGAAGTCGCGAGCTGGTCGGACTCCTTCATTTTTATTTGGTGATATCCCGAGTAGGCATCGAGGAAACGAGCGATTCACACCCGGAACTGTAGAATCAATGATTTGATCTATACGTGGCAAAGGAAAGGGAACTTTTGGACACGCTTTATTGAGACTAGTGTAGTCTATGCACATCCTCCACTTCCCATTTTTCTTTTTTACAAGCACGGGATTAGCTAACCACGTAGGGTGGAACACTTCCTTGATGAACCCGGCCTCGAGGAGCTTACGCGGCTCCGCTCCGATCGCCCGTCGCCGCTCCTCGTCGAAGCGGCGCAGCCGCTGCTGCACGGCGCGAGCGTTGGGCGAGGATATCAAGGGAGTGCTCGGCGACCTCCCTCGGGATGCCTGGCATGTCCGAGGGGCTCCACGCGAAGATGTCGGCGTTGGCGCGGAGGAAGTCGACGAGCCTTGCTTCCTATTTAGGATCGAGGGTCGGGCGACCCTCAATGCCTTGCTCTCGGGGGCCGACGGGTCGAGGGGGACCCCTTTGATTTGCTCGGCGGCCTCGAAGGTGCCGACGTGCTTGGCGGCGGAGGCTGAGGTCGTCGTTGACCATCTTCTCCAAGTGTGTTCACCGGCGCTTCATCCCGGCGCTAGTGCCTCCCGCATGTTCCACGCACTCGACATCGCGATCGAATGCATGCCGATTGATGACCCGACGGTGATGACGCCGTTTGGACCGGCATCTTCATCTTCGGGTACGTGTAGTTGGGGACCGCCATGAACTTGGCATAGCATGGTCGCCCAAGGATGGCATGGTAGGCCCCTTTGAATCCCACCACCTCGAAGGTGAGGGTTTCCTTGCGGAAATTCTTGGGGGTCCCAAACCGGACGGGCGGATCGATGCCGAGGGGTTGAACACGCTTGCCGAGCGCGATGCGCGTGAAACGGCTTCGTCTTGCGGGCCGCGGCTCGGTCCGACCCCAATCCCCATCGGGCGCAATGTATGCGCGAAGAGGATATTGAGGCTACGCCTCCGTCCATAAGGACCTTCGAAAACCGGGCGTTCCCAATGATGGGATCGACCACCGGTGGGTACTGGCCGGGTTCGGGATGCGGTTTGGGTGATCGTCCGGCTAAAGGTGATGGCATCCTTCGACCGGTTGAGAAAGGCCGGAGGTGCCCCTCTGCCGGCGAGGACTTCGTGCCGCTCCTTCTTGCGTTGCCGGGTCGACATGTCGACGGTAGGTCCCCCCAAAGATGAGGAACACATTTTCGACGGCGGGGAAACCACCCGCGTCGCCATCACCCCCATCCTATTTGGCCTCGGCCTCCTTCGCGGCGGCACGGCCATAGAACTTCTTGAGCATGTCGCCTTGCTCAAGAGTGTGGTTTACGGGGGGTCTTGTGGTAGGGGCATGGCTTCTTCATCATGTCGTCGAACACCCCCGGGCCTCGAGGAGCGGTCGAGGGCCCCGTCGGGGCGGGTCGACGGCGAGGGCCTCGGCGTTGCCGCCGTTGCGCCCCTGCTCGCGCGCCTCGCGGCGCGGCTTCTTCCCCTTCTTGCCCCGCTTGTCGTTGCGGCGCGGCTCCTTGGACCCGGCTGCCCTCGCGCGGGCGTGTCCTCGGAGCGCTTGCCCTTCTTGCCGTCGAAGATTGCCCCCATGGCCTCCTCTCCGGAGGCGAAGCTGGTGGCAATGTCGAACAGCTCGTTCGAGTCCGTGGGCGGGCTGCGTCCTAGCTCGCGCACAAGGTCCCGCACGTGGTGCCCTCGAGGAACGCGCGTGCACGATCTCGGATTGTGCCACGCTGGGGAGCTCTGTGCAGCGCTTGGAGAAGCGCCGTATGAAGTCCCGTAGCGATTCGCCGGCTCGCGTGCGGGGAGCGCAGATCCCAGGAGTTCCCAGGGCGTACGTACGTGCCCTGGAAGTTGCCCACGAAGGTGTGGACTAGATCGTCCCAGCTATGGATCTGGCTGGCGGGCAGGTGCTCGAGCCATGTCCGGGCAGCGTCGCCCAAATGCAGGGGCAAGTTGCGGATGATTACTTCGTCGTTGGTAGCCCCGCCCAGCTGACAAGCTAGGCGGTAGTCGTTGAGCCAGACACGAGGGTCCGTCTCCCCGTTGTATTTGACGATCGTCGAGGGCTGACGGAAACGCTTGGGGAACGGCCGGGCCGTGCGGATCTCCCCGCCGAACACACGGGTGCCGGGGGCTCCGGTGTCGGGGAGCGATCCTCGCCGCTGTCGTAGCGTCCACCCCTTCGAGGGTGGTAGCCTCTAGCCGCTCGCGCGTCCGCCTTGCCGGGTGCGCCTGGCGTTGATGACGTTGCGGGCATCGCCATCCCGGCCCCTGCGCGTGTCGAGGAGCCGTTCCTTGGCCGGCGTGCGTCCCTGGTCAGCAGGTTGACCTACGTGCACCGAGGGTTCGCCTCCTGGTGCAGGATCATCACCCCGTGCGTCCCCCTGTTGGCGGATGCGTGAGGCTGAGCTCTCGGCCTGCTGGACGGCCGCTTGCTCAAGGAGAGTCTGCACCTCGCGGTGCATGTCTCGAGCCTCGGGGGTCGATGGTGCCGGCATGGCGCGTAGCAACGTCGCGGCGGCGATGAGCTTTTGGCTCGCCCGTGGCGGAGTATCCGCATTGTCGACGTTGGGGACGGGGTTGAGGCGGTCACGGACTGTCGGCCCGGCTCCCGCGCGCGTTCGCCGCGCGCGAGGCCTCCCCGCCATCGAGGCGCGGAGCGGCCGTGCGCTTGTCCGTACTCCTCCGCCGGCTTGGCCTCAAGCTCGCGGGCTTGGGCCGGTGTGCGTCGACGTCGGCCCCGGCGGGAGCGCTCGGCCCCGCGGCCGGGCGCGTGGCGATCCCCGGGGCGGGCGTGACTTCCCCGTCTCCCGGCGCCGCCGCACCGGCGGCGTTGGCCGGGTCGTTGGTGATGACGGCGCAACACTCCCGCGTGGGGTCGTAGCTCCCGTGTCTTTGGAGTCGTCGGAGCGACCAAACCGGTAGTCCGTGGCGTCGAGGAAGCGCCGAACGCGGCCCCCGGGTCCGGCACGCCGGAGAAGTCCCACTCCGCGTACCCGTGTCGGTTGGCGGGTGGCATCGTGTCGACGGAGCCCAGGGACGACTCGTCCGCGGCCGAGGTGCCGGGATCCCTGGCGACGAAGACGTGGCGGCCGGGCGGAACCGGCGCATCGTCGTGTTCACGTTGGCGTTATGGGCCGTCGTGGCGCCACGCGGCCGATGGGGGATGCGCGGTCCGAGACTGCGCGCGCGGTCCCGCGAGGGGCGGTGGCGGCGTGGTAGACTGTGGGCGCACCGCGTTGGGCGGCGGCGCGCTCGGCTGCCGCCGCTCGGACCGCGCCGGCGTGAGCGCAGCCCGGAGCGTCGACGGCGTCGCGGCGTCGACGGACCCGCGGCGTCCGTGCTGCGGGCGCTGCGCGCCGTGTCGTGCGCGCGGCGGAGACCGGAGCGGACACGGCCTCGCGGCGCGCGCGGCTCCTCACGATTAGTGAGGCGCATGAGATAGCCGTTTCCCGTGGCCGGAAGTTCAAGTCTCCGAAGCGGATCTCGAACCCGGCGGGAGAGGGTCCGAGCTACCCATGTTGTAGCGCGTACCACGGTACTCGGTGCGAATCACCATGGAGGGGGTTGGCGAAATGACCTTAGGCGCTCGTTTGCCCCACGGTGGGCGCCAGCTGTCGGTGCGGAATATGGTCCCGACACTAACCGGTAGATAACGCCTAGGTCTATCCCTCAATGGTCGATGCCAAACAACAAATGACACGAGGTTTTATCCTGGTTCCGCCGAGGGGGCCGTACGTCCCGCGGGGGCGTGCTCGTGGCACTATATTGCTCGGCACGGGGGTGCTTGTAGTGGGGCAAATACAAGCAAGGCGGGAGAGGAAGCGTGGCTTCCAAGTCCCTGGGAGAGTGGTTGAAGATGTTGTGGGGGAATAAGAGAGTGAGTGCACGGTGTGTTGTGTTCCTCTGGATTCGTCCCCCCGCGGCTGGGGGCTCGCCTCCCCTTTTATAGGCTAAGGGGGCGGCGAGTTACATGCACGCCGCGCTGCCTAGCTACGTGAGGGAGCACGTCGCGCTACGGTGTAGAGTGGGCGGCCGTCCGGACGATCTTCGCCGCGATCCGGCCATGATGGCCTACCCCGTGCCGAACGGTGGCGGTTCGAGGGTAGGAGGCGGCGGATGGCGATGGCGTCCTCGATAGGCTTCGAGGGGAGGTGCGATGATGGCGGGTACGGGGTACGGGGAGCGGGCGAACGGCGTTCCTTCCCAATGAGCTGCGGTGGTGGAGTGGTTGCTTTGCGGTGCCGGGCGTGCGCACCGCGGAGTCGGGCGTGCGCCTGCACGCGTGGGTACGGCGGCCGCGCCGTTACAGTGGCCGGGATGGCCATCCACCGGCCTAGCACCCCTCACCTAACCTGCAGGGTCACGTGAAAGTGAATCGAGGGTGCGCCCGGCCTTCTTCCGAGGGTCGGGCGCGTTAGTCGTACAGTAGTGGGCGCGCGGTGTCACGGGACTGACACCGGCCGTACCGCACAGTCCATCCCACAGTGGCGGGGATGGGCTCCTCCCTGGGGAGTTGGTGCGGCGGCACCGGGGCGTGAGCCCAGGGCGCATGATGGCGCCGCCCTGCGGCGTCAGGGCGTTAAATGCCCAAGTACGGGGGCCGGCGCACGCGCGCGGGGCGCCCGTGAGCGTGGCGGGCCCCGGCCCGAGGGCGGGGCGGACCCTCGAGCGAGACGGGACTCGCTCGAGGGGGGTGCGAGCCCTCGAGCGGGGCGGGACCGCTCGAGGGAAGGGTCGCCCCTCGAACGGGGCGGAGTCCGTTCGAGGGAGGGGGTTGCCCCTCGAACGGGGGCGGAGCCCGCTCGAGGAGGAGCGTGCCCTCGGGCGGGCGGAGCTGCTCGAGGGGTCTTCCCGGACGGGCCGTCTTGGTGGGCCTCGGAGTCCTGCCACATGGGCCATATCCTGCATGGTTAGTTTCCTGCATTGTTAGGCCTAGCTTATTTCGATGCGGGGATTTGAGTGAGGGTTCCCCCATTGTTTAAGGGGACCCCTAGGGGCGGTCCCCGACAAACAACATGAGGGCCAATGTGGACGTGCTCCCGTACGATGATCATGATAGAGCCGTCAAGCTCTTACACTCTTTGGATCATACAATATGGGGCGGAAATTTTGAGGCCATTGTGGAGTCGGAGAAGTATGACACTACGACGGTGAACGAGCACGTTCTCGAAGCTCAAGTCGGCCGAGGTGGATAGGGGCATGACGCGAGAGCCAAGCTCGAGGGCTCGGCGGATTCCCATAGTCTCGCCCTCGTTGGTGGTTCAAAAGGAAAGGCCAACGCTAACCCATCCACCGGGATGTTCTCTTTGTCCTCTTTGATGTCTATGCCAGATGAGGAGTTCGATGTGCTTGGAGAGGACGAGCCGGCACTCCTGACGAGGCGGTTCGAGAGGCTGCACGAGAACCGAGTGAACATGAGGAGGAACACGAGGACATGCTTCCAGTGCGGCAAGGCGGGACACTTCGTCGCCCGAGCGCCCCGAAGAAGGTCGAGAACAAGGACGGCTACAAGCACAAGTCGAGGATGGATGGCAAGTACGGTAGAGGCGCGACCACAAGAGCAAGTACAAGAACAAGCACAAGGATGAGCGACGATCGAAGAAGAAGGAGAGCCGAGGCAAGGCCCGAGCGATGGTGGGAGCAAGTGACGTCGACTCCGGTTCCGCGTACTCCACCTCGAGCTCGAGCGGGCGGTGAAGACGAAGGTGATCGTCGCAAGAGCGGGGAAGTCGGCCAAGAACACGAGGGGGCCGAGCGGGCTCCGCGAGCGACGGCTTCTCCACCATGGACTTGAGCTCCGACGAAGAGCAAGAAGAGCCAAGAGAGTGACTCGGACTCGGCGACGACGAGGTGCATGATGAGCTTCCCTTCTTGTGCCGGGGAGAATGAACGGCTTGGTACTTTGCTTGATAATCATGATGACATGCTTAGAGAGTGTTGACGGTTAATAGTTGTATCAAAGTTCGTTTGTGACTTGCAAGCGGACAAGTCTCCCGTCGTAGTCAAGGGACCCTTCTTCCCTCGAGTGGTGAACCCAAGGTATCGAATCCGTGGAACAATGTGCAACGCAAGGATTCAATCTAGTAAAGCAAGGTAAAGATATCTTATGAAGGTAAGTTGCATCTAATCTACTAACTCATAAAGAAAACGAATCTAATCTAATCTACTAAAGAGGTAACAAGAGAAAGCAAGAGATAACTAATCTAGAGAATCTAGATCATGCTTATGTTGTAGCTCCAAACAAGATAGATGAAGATAGCAAAGAGAATATCATTAAAAGCATCTTTAAATCGTGGCCTTCCCATCGGACTCCGAAAACATCCGCCTTTCGAGACCCCGTTCGTCACAACGTATCCCTATTCATGCGGGGAGCTTAGGGCGAGTTCGATAGAACAAGTTGAATTCACTTGGCCGGTCCGGTATGCACCTCTAGCCACCGCGGCTACAAGAGCACCCTATGTAATCTAGCTGCAAACTAGATCGTAGAAGAAGCAAAACCAAGAAGAAAACAAAATCATCGAGAAGGCACTTAATCGCTAGAAATCGGATTCACTTACAAACTTCACCATGAATGATTACATGAACAAGATCACCACCGGGGCCCTCCCTCGATCTTGATCCTCGCTCCGGAGCTCCGACGTGGTCTTCCATGCAAGGTTCCCACGTCGGCCAGGGAAACCCTAGACAACTAGCACGACCCTCATCTTCAAGTTGGTGTCCCTCAAGCTTCTCTGCTCCTCGGCGGCGGAATACGACTTCCTCTCTGCGTGGCTCTCGGTCAGGGGACTATAAATAGCCCGATTGGCGGCTAGGGCAAAGGGCGACGGGTTTGGGCCCTAAATGGGCCTGGGCCGACCGGGCCCGGGCCGGCCGGCCCGGGCCCATTTAGGCCCGGCCCCGCGGCTCCTTTGCCCGAGGTCGGTTCCCTTGCTTCCTGGATGCTTCCCCCTTCTGCATGTAGGTCCATGTCGTCGGTTTCTCTCCGAATTGGACTCAACTCCTTGTCTTGCAAGATTCGGCACTTTTCCGGTCGGGTCCCCGGAGTCCGTTGTCTTCTCGGATCAAGTCCCGGCTTCTTGGAGTTAAGTTTGCTTCATTGCATGACTTGTTCGGGGCTTCAAGGTCTTGTCATGAGGTGCTTGATGAACTTATCCCGAAAGTCTTGCATTCAACACTAAATCCTCGCATAAACATTAAACTCCAAAAACGACATGCACACGTGAACTTGTTATACCACGGGGGTTAGTACCAATGGATAAGGTATAAAACTAATGCCAACACCGAAGGTAAACTCATGGCTAGGTTGACGGATTTTCACCGTCAACATCTCCCCCATGCTTAAACCTTGCTCGTCCTCGAGTAAGCCTTCGATGGATATCATCATTGCTAAACAATGTTTAAACTTTGCACTTGATTACACATGAGAAAACATAATGCTCTCAAAATTTTAATTCATTAAAGTTCCATAATGTACTAGCCTTCATTTCTACGGAGGGTAGATTCTTTTTAAGCTTATCCCACAAGTATTAACATGCTCACAAAGTTTTAAATAGATCTCAGAATTTTTTGAAATGAAGATCGAGATAAAGAAAAACTAAACCAAATTCACAAATTTAAATCATCTCATGTAGTTGCTCATAAACTCTCATCTCACTTGTCTCTCAAGCCTATATATTCTACTCCTTTCCCTCTCATAACATATAGTGTGGTAGGCTTTTATATGGAGCTTTGGGAAAGTTTAGTCCTAACAAGATTTTATAAATGAGGTGTTGTCAAAACAAGACAAGCTTCTCATGGTCTTACCGAGACTCGTCAAAAAGGTCATTGGAAAATAATGTTAAGTCAAGGAGGGGAAAGAGAAAAATACACACACTTTTAGATGAGTGGACATGTGCAAATGGCAAAGAGTGATCCCAAGGCACAAAGGAAGTCCTCGTTATCGGATTGCACATGGTTGGAAAAATGAGAATGGATCTTTTTAACTTGAAGCCTTGAATGCACTCTTAGAGAACCGGGGAGTTCACTTTACGCACATATATATTTTTTCTCGTTTCTCATATTTCTCATTCCTTTCTTTCTTTCTTTCTTTCTTTCTTTCTTATATATATATATATATATTTTCTTTCTTCACCTTGGAAGTCACGTACATCACCGAATTTTTTTCTTTCATCATTATATATATATATTTTTTAAAATACTCCCTTTTGAACTCTAAAACTGCACCGTACCTACCTCCTCCCCCATGCTTAGACGTTGCTCGTCCTCGAGCAAAGAGGCGAAAAAATAGGGTAGGTACCGGAGATATTTTTCCTTGGAGAGATACTTGAAATCTTCAACGTTGGCACCGTCTTGCGATCTTCCTTGAATTGATGATCCATTCTCAACGATAGGTTGTGGTCAAGGAGGTAATCACAAAAAGATGATATTTGGTTTAAGGGTGGATATCCGGCGAAGTTTGTGAGGTCTCCGATGCGGGGATACACAATGCACGGATAAGAGGCTAGCAATAAGATAGATACGCAAAAACGGAATGACCAGCTTCTTAGTCTCGGGCCAGAGAAATCATGGCCTGCAATAACGCACTCAAAAATAAATCTTGTACACTAAGGTTTATGCACTCAAATATATATAAGGCTTTGGATAGGTTGAGCAACACACAAGTGATATTTATGACAAGGTTAGCGATATTTTTGAGCATAAAAGACATCTTTAATCTATTCATAACTTGAGAGCACATAAAACACTATGGGTCTTTATTTTAATCATAACCTCCGCTGAAGATTGAGCTAGCATTTAGATAATTTCAGATTTGTATTTTTAAGAGAGCACTAGTTCAAACATGCATAAATCAATTACAAAGATAAACAAAGCGGCAATTATAATCATATATCATCATGGCACAAACTTTATAACTTTACCAAAGGTAAAAACTTGGTGGTGACATTATTCATGATGAAAATAAAAACTAAGACACATGCTGAAAAAGAAAATTAAACTAACAAACTTTCTGAAAATTAAATAAAAAACTGAAAATACTACGCAAACATAGGTGCAAACAAGCTGAAAATTAAAGAAAAGGGGGTAAAGGAAAGATAACTAAAGCTCCTCCTCTCTCTAATCTTCCGCCGGTGGTTGATATTGAAAGTCTTGGTTGTTGTACCCTTACTTGCAATAGGAATGCGCCTCTCCTCCTATGAATTTTCCAATGGTATTAGGTGAAGGTCTCAAAGCTCATGAGCGACGCTTGCATTTCCTTTACCCATTTGGTTTGCATTGGTTAGGATGGCTGCAATAATTTGCATATTCCTTGCAGAGTATCATCCAATGGTGGCCACATTTTGTTGTGGTTGAGGAAGGTGTGCAAATGGCTCCGCAAAGGCTACGTTGGGCACCGCAAAAATGGTGGGGGTATGGCTGCACCACTCCCCCATGCTTGCATTGGTACACCACCGTAGTAACTCGGCGGCGCGGGGTTCCTCCCAATGGTGGGACATAATTTTGTTGTGCACCTTATTCTTGGGCCATAGAAGATCCTTCTCCTATAATTCTTTTCTTTTATTTTTTTTCTTCGCCGGCACAAGAAGTCCTTCCTCTAACCGATCTTCTTCCACTCAAGAAAAGTCTTAATCTTTAATCGGAAGGGGCAAATTTACCTAGGCCACTTTGAAGCCTCCTCTCTCATCTTCACTAATAAATTTTCCTTTCTTCATATGTTCCTAGGGAAGTCCGGGGTAGGAGATGATTTGGGTTCCTTTTAATACCGGTTTTAAAGAGATAGCCAATATGGAGAGGTAACACCCCGAACCAATATCTTCCGAACTCGATGTTGCAACAACACCACCGGTTGATCATAGGTGAGTGGGGTCTATTGGCCACTTGGCAATCAAAGCCGAGTAAAGCCAATTCAACTTTGTGTTGGTTATCTTTGTCTCTCTTGTTCTCCCAAAAATCCACTTCACAAAAGTGACACACTTGGATCATGAGTTCCGGATAGTATATTTTTTTTTCGTTGATGGTCTCTTCCCGTGATCATACTCCAAAAGCCTTCCCATGTGCCTTCATGCACATACTTGTTCCGAGCTCCCTTTTGAAAGTAGGAGACACTCGCCCATGGGTCTACGATACTAGATATGCAATCGTTTCGAACATGAGAACCAATCGATCTATCGGGGTTTGTGTTGAATGGATCCAAGGAAGCATTGGAGCCCTACTCCCTTTATGGCATGGTTGCTAGCCTTAAGCATTAAAGTATTTTCAGCACAAGATGATAGATAGATAATCCAACAAAGTTCGATTACATCTCAAGACCGAATGCAACCCATGGATGAAAGGAGATTACCCCATCAAGGTGCTAGAAATAGCATCACTGATCAAGGTTACCCTTCCGACGGTGTCTTCCTTCTCCTCCTCTTGTGGGCTCCCTCCAACGGAATGAGAGACTCAGCACTCCTTCATCAAGGTTATGCGCCATGGTCATGAAAATTTCCTAGGCGAATTTCTTGTGGGTGTTTGCCGACACTCCGCTCGAGAATTGCACCGGTGTCCCGTGTGAAACCCAATATGTGGAGAGCTTTGTCGTCGATGTCGGCGTTCGCTACAAGCCTCTACTTTAAGGCGAGCGAGCTTCTTCTCCTCCTCCGTCATGATGACATACCCCTCGGAATACCGCGGAGCGCATGGAGGTGGAGCGGATGATCGTGTCGAGTGGCGAGGTTGGACGGCGGCTCCTCCATATGTTATTGAAGTTTGGTGAACCTCATAAACGAGTTTCGTGTGGCCCTCATGCCACCAAGGAGAAGAGTGTGGTTCCTCCTCGGCGGTGTCGTGTCCTCCTCCATACTCCAAGGAAACTCGGAAACCGAGCGCCTCCTCGAAGAGGTTGTCGATGATGGCTTAGACGACGATGATCCCTTCTTCTTTGGTGAAAAGGCTTGTAGTTTTCCTCCATGATTGCAGCACTCTCCCTCAGAAATATATATCCGGGGTTTTCACCCGGTAACAAGGTACACAAATATTATTGTGGAGTCCGGACTTTGAGTGGATTAAGGATGTGATTTGTTGCACGAAACAAACGCGGTGGATGGCTAAGTCTAAGGTGATTCCGGCCTACAAACTAGAGCACACGAACAAAGAGTTGGATGAAAGACTTACCTCTCTCCTCCTCTTGGATCGGTTATTCTCTAGTGCATTCATGTTGCTTCGTGATCGCGTACACCTTCCAAACGTTCCCGTCCACTCCTTCGCTTGCATTATTGCTCCTTCCACTTGATGTTTTCGCTTTGACTCACTTCCATACTCCCTTGCCTCACATGCATCCATGATATTCCTACAAAACAAAGCCTTGGCTGCCCCCCATGCTTGTACTTTGCATGTGGTTTAAATATGTTGGAGGGGCATCCCGTGATGTGTCATGGTGCATGCATGGTTAGGTTAACTAGATTGCCTCCCTTTAAGGCTAAGCACTCCTCTAATTTCGAAATTTAAAAATATTTTTCAGAGCCATGCAAGAGCTCAAGCATAAATTTAGAGAAGTTTTTAACCCATTAAAAACAAATGTAAGTCGAAAATATTTTTCAACTACGTCGATTTCGGTCTCACCGGTATAGTTTGCCTTCATTAGTTGAGAGCAAGCTTTTCCCGGCTTGATCATGGGGGCATAGGTTTAGGTCCTAATTTCGATTAGATGAGAGAGATTTTGAATGAAATAAAATTAAGTGAGGCTTAGAAAAATTCTAATCTTAGAGAAACCGAGGATATGGATTTTTAAACCAACCAAAAATCAAGTTTCTAGGTTCACGCGAGGCTCACCACATGCTGAAATTTAAATAACATCTAGATATAAATCGTGGCTCTACTCGAGTGTTTTTAGCATGAAAAACAAGTCAACCACAGCACCATAATGAGGGTGAAGGGTTGAGTTAGGTTCTGAAATTTTTTTCTTTTTGGTTGTGGTTTCTCGAAAAAGAAGCAAACAATCACATAGGATGGTTCATGTAAAGGGTTTATGATCAAGCAAAATATTCAACCAAGAATTATGTCTCTAATATTGTTCAACCAATCTAAGTCTAATGTTTTGCGTAGTAAAATTCAAAACTGAATTAAAGGGACTCGAAAAACCTGGAATCGGGTTGTCCTCCCGGTAGCTTATTCTTGACTCGACGAAACGGGTTGCCTCCCGCCTAGCGCTTCGTTTATAGTCCATGGCTAGACTTCTTCACTTGATTACTCCGATCAACGCTCTTTGCGGGCGTTGCAATCTTGGGTACCCACTTTGGCTTAGTCAATTTTTTTTTGGTCTTCACAGGCTGGCTTTGTCCTTTGGTCTTGACGGATGCAACAACTTCCTTGTGGCTCGGCATCTCGAACTCCGGTCTTCGGTTGTGATCTTCATGGTCTCTAGTGTGATCCTTCATCTCTCCCGAATGAGTTTGAGTAGCCTTCGCCGTCTTGGGACCTTGGAGTTGTCTCGGATATTCTTCTTTGTTGCCCATCGGGCGCCCGGCAAGTTGTCCCACTTGCGTCTCTAGCATCTTCATCATGATGAACACTTCACGCTCCTTGCATGTGGATCTTGCCTTGGCGACCTTTAGGTGTTGAGCTTCTTTCTCCATCTCCATCTTCTCCATCCTCCTCTTAAGTAAACCGATATGCCACTCGAGGAGTCCGGGTCGGTTGTTTTTTGTTTTCTCTATTGTTTTTGGGGTGGGTTGGTATTTTGATCTTGAATGGCCTTCCGGCGTCTTGAAGGTTTATGATAGGTAGATCAACAATGCCGGGGGGGTTTGGTTTGTTCTTGTCGTGGGGGGGGGGGGTGTTTTTTTGACTTGGAGGTGGTGATTCCCTTGGAGATTTCGATGGTCCTTCGACTTCAACTTTTGAATCTAGGGTTTCCACCCTTTTAGCTTGTGTTGCATGTCACCTTTGCCTGTAAAGTTTTCCTGGATCATCCACAAAAAAGTTTTGGGTTTCTTGGAGAGGTAGCCAACCATCTCCGGTTAGGGTTAGTGATAAAACAAAAATCTAACAAAAGAAAAATTAGGGTTAATCAAAACTAGATTAGATTGACTCTTTTTTTTTTCTTTTCAGGGATGATCAAACATAAGAGATGCAAAAGAAAATCAAAAGAAAAACTGAAAGATAAGCGATACTAGATCGGATCTTGATTGCTTGTTCCCCGGCAACGGCGCCAGAAAAAGGGGCTTGTTGACGGTTAATAGTTGTATCAAAATTCGTTTGTGACTTGCAAGCGGACAAGTCTCCCGTCGTAGTCAAGGGACCCTTCTTCCCTCGAGTGGTGAACCCAAGGTATCGAATCCGTGGAACAATGTGCAACGCAAGGATTCAATCTAGTAAAGCAAGGTAAAGCTATCTAATGAAGACAAGTTGCATCTATCTACTAACTCATAAAGAAAACGAATCTAATCTAATCTACTAAAGAGGTAACAAGAGAAAGCAAGAGATAACCAATCTAGAGAATCTAGATCATGCTTATGTTGTAGCTCCAAACAAGATAGATGAAGATAGAAAAGCGAATCTCATTAAAAGCATCTTTAAATCGTGGCCTTCCCATCCGACTCCGAAAACATCCGCCTTTCGAGACCCCGTTCTGTCACAACGTATCCCTATTCATGCGGGGAGCTTAGGGCGAGTTCGATAGAACAAGTTGAAATCACTTGGCCGGTTCGGTGTGCACCTCTAGCCACCGCGGCTACAAGAGCACCCTATGTAATCTAGCTGCAAACTAGATCGTAGAAGAAGCAAAACCAAGAAGAAAACAAAATCATCGAGAAGGCACTTAATCGCTAGAAATCGGATTCACTTACAAACTTCACCATGAATGATTACATGAACAAGATCACCACCGGGCCCTCCCTCGATCTTGATCCTCGCTCCGAGCTCCGACGTGGTCTTCCATGCAAGGTTCCCACGTCGGCCGGGGAAACCCTAGACAACTAGCACGACCCTCATCTCAAAGTTGGTGTCCCTCAAGCTTCTCTCGCTCCTCGGCGGCGGAATACGACTTCCTCTCTGCGTGGCTCTCGGTCGGGGGACTATAAATAGCCCGATTGGCGGCTAGGGCAAAGGGCGACGGGGTTTGGGCCCTAAATGGGCGCCGGGCCGACCGGACCGGGCCGGCGGCCGGGGCCCATTTAGGCCCGGCCCCGCGGGCTCCTTTGCCCGAGGTCGGTTCCCTTGCTTCCCGGATGCTTCCCCCTTCGCATGTAGGTCCATGTCGTCGGTTTCTCTCCGAATTGGACTCAACTCCTTGTCTTGCAAGATTCAGCACTTTTCTGGTCAGGTCCCCGGAGTCCGTCGTCTTCTCGGATCAAGTCCCCGCTTCTTGGAGTTAAGTTTGCTTCATTGCATGACTTGTTTAGGGCTTCAAGGTCTTGTCATGAGGTGCTTGATGAACTTATCCCGAAAGTCTTGCATTCAACACTAAATCCCTGCATAAACATTAAACTCCAAAAACGACATGCACACGTGAACTTGTTATACCACGGGGGTTAGTACCAATGGATAAGGTATAAAACTAATGCCAACACCGAAGGTAAACTCATGGCTAGGTTGACGGATTTTCACCGTCAACGGTGAGCATGTAGTCTGCCGACTCTTGGAACACCCGCGCGCATTCCTCCTTCTCCGTTGAGACGTAGCATCGACTTCTCCCGTAGCGGCACTCTAGGCATCTCGTTCTTCGGATATGGGACGCCGCTCTCGTTCTTCTTAAACGACGACAGCAGCACTTCGCTCGAAATTGATCTACGACGTCTTGGAGCTGCTGTCGCTGCTCCGGAGAAAGATCTTCCAAGTTGACATCCATAAGGTCTGCAATCTCAGGCATCTTGAATCAGTTCGGCTGTTGGTCCCACCAAGCGTGCCAAAAAGTGTGTTGGCGCAAAAAATGCACCCAACGTCAATCACACAGCAAGCCGAACAAAGCTGGCTTCACACGCGCAGAGAGCAAATGACGTGCCAGTCAATTTTTCCTGAAAATTAACAAAAGATAAAGCAGTTAAATACCAAAGCTTGGAACTTGCCGGGTGGTACCGAGACGGTTCCATATTTACGGCTAAAAAAGCCATGAAGGATGACACATAGCTATGTGAAGCTATTTGTCAAAGAACCACGAACATTCGGGCAACCGCAAAGGGAAAAAGAACACTGCCGAATGGATGATGTAAGCATGACAACAACCGGTCTTCGTATAAGCAAAGATGTACGTGCAAAGTTATTACCGATCTCCATGAAGAATAACATTAAATAAATGAAGTAGAGCACGAGCATAATCATGTATTAAATAAACACGCATAGATCCAAAGCACTAGTCTACCGCATGTCTAGTTACTTTAAAATCCGTCGAGTACGATATCAAACAAATCTATCCACCGCATGATACAACTTGCATGAAAAACGCACCACTTTCCACAATTAGATCTATCCACCGCATGATACAATCTAAATATGGAAAGCTAAAAGCATACATCATTTAAAACATAAATAATGCACGTGATCTACTCGTGAAGAAACATAACCGAATACGGCCGAATGTACCGATCCAGGGTCCATGAAGAAGGAACAAACATTACCACGTGAATAAATCTATCGATCGATTTGGGAATCTAATCCACCGGATGACTAGCTCCAAAGCAACCCAAAAACCTGCATCTACCGCATGATACCCGGTTCTTTCAAGATTTATACGAACATAGCAAGCTTGAACCCGCAACACGTAACAACCTAGATCGATTCGGTTTCGGCTATTAGAAAGCATAAGATCCACGCGTCAAAACACAAAACCTGCTCGAACAAGGATCATAAAAAAGATATAGCCGATCCAAACCTATCTAGATTGGGCAAAGATGTGTTACATGAATTAAAACATAAAGTAAAACTCAAGATAACACGGGATAACTTAATGAATCTATTGGATCTTGCCAAAATCCAATAGAGCCGATAACTAGCTTCAAGCCGATCTTAGCCTACCGCATGGCTCATGATCCAACAAGAAACCTTCTTGAACCAAGCTTGAATCTACCGCATGACACGAAGCATGGTAACAAGACTACTTGCATCAGATCTAAATCCACCGCATGATACTAGACATGATACAAGGTTGCCGGTACTCACGGAGGTCGACGGATCGATTGGCCCTCTCGAAGAACTCGACGACACGACAAGGACTCTAGGGTTTGGCGTAAGGCCGGTGTGTATTGAAGAATGATCGTGTTTGTTACATACATTCGAGGTCGTATTTATACCCCGTTGAATACAACTGCGATAACTAAACTCGATCGCCCGTCCATCCATTCGTCTCCCCGATTTGAGCCACGTCACCGTCCAATCCCGCAAAATCAGCTCTCATCGTTCCTTTGCCGAACCGGAGCGGACAGTACCGACCGTGCATCTCTTTGCCGAAAATCTCTCGGAAATATCCTTCCTTCCACCGGACGGACTCTTTTTCGAACCGGACCCACAGGGTCGGACTCCTTACCAAATTTTGGTGTTAACAAGTTATTATAGTACTTATGGCTAATCATGGACTAATTAGTTTCAATAGATTTGCTAGCAATAAACAAATTTCATTGAAGATCATGTAAACAAAACACTTAGACTCCATTTTTTTAAAAAACTAGACCCGTGGGGGTATGGCAACCCCCGGGCGTTGTTTTAAGAAGAAGATGATCTTCTCACGCATATCCAGAAAATCTCTGAACCCCTACCCTACCCGTACATGACGGCACCTACGCCCGTGTGAGCTTGGGCCGGGCCTTGCAACATGCTTTGGCGTAGGATAGGCGCGGAGACTTTTTTTCAACACGCACATAAGTGCGCCACCTACGGTTAACAAATCCGCCCAACCTGGGACTCGAACCGTGGCCAGCAGACATTTTTCAACTTCCGTTAACAGAAGCCATGCAAGAATATTTTTTTGCTACAAGAGCAAATACAAGATATTAACTTTGACAGTGAAGTTGTTCCAGAATTTGTTACCACATTTTATCACTGAAAACGGGACCAGTTCCGGAATGACAGGGAACAAAGCGGTATGAATAGGATTACGAAAACGGTCGGGGCTGGTTACTTGAACAAGAACTAATACTTTGCACCCTATTCGCTTGGCTTATCGGCCACCGGCCCCAAGAAGATTTTCTCTCGTAACAAACCGGCCACCAAAGAACCAGCCAATAGTACTTTTCTCTCACAACAAACCAAAGACCGGCCATCGGCTACCGGCCAAACGAACAAGTCGTTGGTATGAACGCACATGACATTGATGATTTTTGTTACTTGCTAGTTGACGAACACGTTTTGAGACCTCTAGTGACTCTTAGACAAGTGATCTTTCATTAAATATATGGCTAACATGATCTTTACTCTATAAAAGAGATAAGTACATATTAATACATATTAACTCCATCCCATATTTCTCAAATACAAAATAAAAACGGGTTCATCCCGGCTCAAAACAGGACCCGCAAAAATGGGCAGGATAAAACCTCTCCCGCTTCCCCTCCCATTACCATGTTTGTCCGTAAATACGAAAACAGGCAGATCAAATGTAGAAAATGGGATCCTGTCCTCTTCCTTTTTTTTTAAAGAATCTTGCCCGTTTTCAACCCTACCTCTGCTATAGCCAAGTTGAGAAGTTGAGGTTTAGACTACCCGCACTGGGGCCGCCAAAATCCCGTGATACCCTCCTGCAGGAGATTTTTGGCGTTTCGAAGCCTGCAGCGGCATCCCTGCAGGAGCACGGGAAAATCCCGCAGCCTCCCGATTCCTCGGTATCTAGAGGATTCGAGGGCTCACGGGAAAAGCGAGGTGGCGTGGGGCCCGCGAACCCACGGCCTCCGTGCGCGCCGGCGTGGGGTGCCGGACGGCGGCGGTGCGCGGTCGGCGTTGCGGGGAGCTTGCCGCGCCGGCCATGGAGGGCCGCCGCGAGGAGGTCCGTCGCGCCGGCTAGAGAGCTCCGCCGCGAGGAGGTGTGCCGCGCGCGTGTAGGGGCACGGCCACCGAGAGAGGAGGAAGGAGGGCCGCGGGACCCGCTCCACCTCCACGCCGGAGCTCCGTCGATCCGCGCCTCCCACCGCCGGAGCTCCTCCCGTGCCGCACCACCCCGCCCCACGCACCGCCGCCGCCGGACCCGCCACGCGCCGCCGCCGCCGACCCGCCACGCGCCGCCGCCGGCTTCCCTCGCGCCGGAGCTCCGTTGATCCGCGCCTCCCACCGCCGGAGCTCCTCCCGTGCCGCACCACCCCGCGCCACGCACCGCCGCCGCCGGACCCGCCACGCGCCGCCGCCGCCGGACCCTCCACGCGCCGCCGCCGGCTTCCCTCGCGCCGCCGCCGGGAGCGAGAGAGGAGAGAGGGAGGGGCGCCCGGGAGGAAGGAGTACGGGTATGCCACGCCCGCGAGGTGGGAGGAGGGAGGGGGTAGGTGGGGGTGATAAGAGAGGGTGAGGCTGACATGTTGGCCCCACGAGTGGGTGGTTGGGATGGAGGAGAAATATAAAGGAAGATGGGTGCGGGAAAATTGAGAATAAAGGAGAGAAGATGGATGACGAGGACAGAATATTCCGTTTTGAAGGAGGAAATAGAGGATAACGAGTGTGGATGTGTTGGAAATATGCCCTAGAGCCAACTCGGATTTTATCCACTAGTGGGCTCGGATGGATTTGATCCATTATGGTGTAAAAGTCCTATTGGGCCACAAATGTTGTAAAGCCCATTAGTATTGGAAGGGGTACACCATCTATTAGTCCCGTATTGCTAATGGATGATGGTGTGGGGGGTTTTCCTCCCAATAAATATGGACCACACCCCTCCCGAAAAGACACAACTTTCTCAAGTAGCACGCGCGCCGCCAACGCTCCCTCCTCGTCGCACTCGCGGACCTAGCGGACCGGCGTGCGTCGCTTCCTTCTCCGTACGTGTGGATACCTTGGAGGTGCTGCATCCGGAGCACTTGGATCGGACGAGCCGCACGTGCAAGTCAAGAAGGACGTGAGCAACCGCACCGCTCGCTACCCTCGACGCGTTCGTCTACATCGAGATGGTTCCGCCGCATCCGCGCGTCTAGTGGTAATCCCGTGATCTCTGACAGCAGCAGTTCCTGTTTTGCGGGGAAAATTTTGTTTTGCGCTAGCGTAGCCACCCCGTATCCCTTCAGTGGTACCGAGCCAGGTTGCTAAGTTTTAGATTCGGGATGTGTGCATATGGAGATATGCAGATGTAGATCAAAGTTTTGATCGACTTCATGTTCTTGACGTGATGGTTGTGTAACGAATTACTCCTACCGGTCGGAATTCCGCCATCGGAGTTAAGTGATACACGTAAATCCAGTCACAATGAGAAGGAGATCGATTGGATTGGTCGAATCGAAGCTAGGTCAAGTGCCAAGCGCATGGGATGCGTGGCGGCGGCAGATTGGATCTGCTACCGGCCCGGGAAAACCAGAAAACATACTGTTCGGTAAAACAGTCATAACTTTTCGTGGTTAACTCGGATGAAGACGTTTTCTATACGAAAATTGATCTACAGAAAATTTTACACATGTGATAAACCAGCTTTGCTGGTCGCGGCGAAATTAGTTTTGCGAAATTCGGCTTGTAAGATGGGTTTTCAGGCGTTTTAAGTTTGGACGTCGGAATTGCGATAATCTGTTTTGCAGGTTTTGTAATCGGTATGGCCAATATGTGTATGTGATGCATGTGTGTAATTTATTCGTGACCTGCATGTCACGTGTACGGCAATACGGCTGGAGCCATATGTATTGTCAAAATTAATGTAATGGTCTGCGTACCAATTTGTGATGATCTAATACGCGATTGTGTAACTTTCATTACTAGCACGCGTTAGATAGTTCTTGGAGGACTCATCACATGGACGATGGCACACACATATCATGGAGATGGAGATTAACATGATGTACAGGTCAATGGAGATGGAGATCACCATGTGACAATAGGCCATACCGTGTTACAACTGTGTGAATGTCGTTCTTACGGTTCTACTTTTACATGCGATAATGTTGTTTTCTTGCGTGTGATGTTACGAGTAGAACGATCCCTTTGGAATTTTAAGTTAACATGCCCTCCCAACACTTGCCACCGTCCCACGTCTTGTACAATTAGTGGTGGGTCTATGAAATTAGGGTGCCACTAGTTTTCCTTGACTAGACGGGTTTGTATCGGATATCGACACGCATAAGTGTTGGTTTACTTATCAAAGTCATCTTAACGGTTAAGGACTTTGGGGCATAAAGGTTGGGAGCCTAGACATAGAGATGTCACCCAACAACGGGAGTCATATGTGATATGATTAGCAAAGAGTTGCTTACCGATCTACCTTGTTTACTAGCGGTGACGCAAAAGCTCACTAGTAGATTTGTTAGTTGTGGATTCCGAATCACTAAGTATCAATGTGAGGATATTGATTTTAGTGGGAGTAAATTCTTTTATTTTACTCTGTCATGGATATATTGTCTTAGTGTTCTGCATTTATTATTCTATTTGTAGATTAAAGGAACCTAGCAACACCACATCGTTTACCTTGCATTCGGTCCTTGAGAAGGACAAGTTGACTGGAACAAACTTTACGAATTGGATTCGTAATCTGAGAATTGTTCTCAGAGCTGAGAAAAGAGAAGGAGTTCTAGGCACCCCCTTACCAATAGATGATAACGTTAAGAAAAGCACGGGCGTAGTCATGTGATGGCGATCCAAAACAAGCCGATCTTTAAAAGGAAGGGCAATTCTTGGAAGAAGAAAGGTAAGGCCAATGATAAGATCCCAATGCCAAACCAGCGCCCAAGGCTAGTCCAAAGTTGCGAAGGCCGAATATTTTCATTGTAAGAAAATCGGTCACTCGGAAAAGAAATTGTAAGTTGTACTTAGCTTCTATGAAAAGCAAGGGAAGTAAGGGTACTTCCACTTTAGGTACACTTAATGTTTATGTTACGGATATTTTCCTCGCTAATACCGTCATTAATTCTTGGGTATTTGATACCGGATCGGTTGCTCATATTTGCAACTCGATGCAAGGAATGATAAGAAGTAGAAGTGTGGAACGAGGAGAAGTTGATTTCCACGTAGGCAATAATGCAAGAGTTGCCGCATTGAGCGTCGGAATGATGCAACTCCACCTCCCGTCGGGATTTATTATGGAGTTGAATAATTGTTATTTTGTTCCTAGTTTGAGTCGAAACATTTTATCCCCTTCATGTTTGATGAAGGATGGTTATTCATTTGCGAGTGAAAACAATGGTTGTGTGATCTCTAAGGATAATATGTTTGTGACTTGTGCATCCATTGTGAATGGCTTATTTGTTTTAAATCTTGATGATTCACCTATCTGTAACATAAGTGCTAAAAGGTCTCGACCTAATGATTTAAGTCCTACCTACATATGGCATTGTCGTTTGGGTCACATCAGTGAAAAGCACATGAAGAAGCTCCATAACGATGGACTTTTAACTTCGTTTGATTTTGAATCCTACGAGACATGTGAAGCTTGTTTGCTAGGCAAGATGACCAAGATGCCTTTTCTCAGGTTTTCCTGAGAGAGCCTCAGACTTACTGGAACTCGTACATACGGATGTGTGCGGACCAATGAGTACGACAGCTAGAGGTGGATACCAATACTTCATAATGTTCACTGATGATTTAAGTAGATATGGTTATGTCTATTTAATGAAGCACAAGCCCGAAACTTTTGAAAAGTTCAAAGAATTTCAGAGTGAAGTAGAAAATCAACGTGGCAAGAAAATCAAGACCTTGCGTTCGATCGTGGAGGTGAGTATTTGTGCCATGAGTTTAGCGATCATCTAAAGAGTTGCGAAATTGTTCCACAACTTACGCCACCCGGAACACCTCAAAGAAATGGTGTATCCGAGCGACGTAATCGAACCTTGTTGGACATGGTCCGATCAATGATGAGCCGTCGGACCTACCATTGTCATTTTGGGGTTATGCTCTAGAAACCACAAACTTTCACTTTAAATAGGGTACCTTCTAAGTCCGTAGTTAAGACACCATATGAGATGTGGACCGGTAAGACTCCCGCTTGTCTTTTCGAAAATTTGGGGTTGTGAGGTTTATGTGAAGAAACTTCAATCGATAAATCAACACCTAAATCGGACAAGTGCATATTCGTGGGATATCCAAAGGAAACCTTGGGATATTATTTCTACAACCGATCGAAGGCAAAGTGTTTGTCGCTCGGAACGGCGTTTTCTTAGAGAAAGAGTTTCTTAAAAGAGAAAAATGTAGACGAAGGTGTATCTTGAAGAAGTTCAAGATGAGCCGGTTGGACAAGATTTCACAATTGATGCTAATGTAGCTGAACGAGTTGAGATGCCCGTGGCAAGAGAAGCACCACCACAACCACGAAGGTCTGAAAGGGCACGTCGCGCAACTGATAAGCTCAATCTCATGATCGCGGGAGAGCGTGACATATTGTTGTTAGACAATGATGAACCTATGACATATGCGGAAGCAATGATGGACCCAGATTCCGAGAAATGGCAAAGTGCCATGAGATCCGAAATAGATTCCATGGATAACAATCAAGTTTGGAACTTGGTTGACCCACCAGATGGTGTTAAACCCATAGAGTGCAAATGGATCTATAAGAAGAAGAGGGACATGGATGGAAATGTTCACATCCATAAAGCACAACTTGTTGCAAAAGGTTTTCGACAAGTTCAAGGAGTTGACTACGACGAGACATTCTCACCCGTAGCGATGCTTAAATCTATTCGGATCATTCTAGCTATAGCCGCATATTTCGATTATGAGATATGGCAGATGGATGTCAAAACAGCCTTTCCTAAATGGAAATCGACCGAGGATGTGTATATGACACAACCCGAGGGATTTGTTGATCCAACCAATGCCGGGAAGGTGTGCAAACTTCAAAAATCCATTTATGGATTGAAGCAAGCATCTCGGAGTTGGAACCTTCGCTTTGATGAGGTGGTAAAAGGGTTTGGCTTCATTCGAGTGAAGAAGAGCCTTGTGTTTACAAGAAGGCAAGTGGGAGCTCGTAGTATTTCTAATCTTATATGTGGATGACATATTACCGATTGGAAATGACATTCCTATGCTTGAGGCCGCTAAGACCTCATTAAAAAATAGTTTTTCAATGAAGGACTTAGGTGAGGCGGCATACATTTTGGGCATCAAAATCTATAGAGATAGATCAAAAAGGCTTATAGGATTAAGCCAAGACACTTACATTGATAAAGTGTTGAAAAGGTTCAACATGGAAGAGGCAAAGAAAGGGTTCTTGCCTATGTCACATGGCATACATCTTAGCAAGACTCAGTGTCCTTCGACAACTGATGAGCGGGAACGCATGAGTAGAATACCGTATGCTTCGGCCATCGGATCTATTATGTATGCAATGATATGTACACGTCCAGATATTTCGTATGCACACAGTATTACAAGCAGATACCAATCTGATCCAGGTGAGGGTCACTGGACAACGGTTAAAAATGTTTTTAAGTACTTAAGAAGGACTAAAGGCATGTTCCTAGTCTATGGAGGTGAGGAGGAGCTCGTTGTAACGGGTTACACCGATGCTAGTTTCCAAACTGACCAAGACGATTCAAAGTCGCAATCAGGATACGTATTTACGATAAATGGTGGAGCTGTGAGCTGGAAGAGTTCCAAGCGAGGAGACAGGTGGTCGATTCTACAACAAGCCGAGTACATCGCGGCTTCGGAAGCCGCAAAGGAGGGTGTTTGGATAAGGAAGTTCCTTTCGAACTTGGTGTGTTTCCGAGTGTCTCTAGCCCATTGGATCTTTATTGTGACAACAATGGGGCTATTGCGCAAGCAAAGGAGCCAAGGAACCACCAAAAGAATAAACATGTACTGCGGAAATTTCATCTGATACGAGAGATCGTTAGACGAGGTGATATCAAGATATGCAAAGTACACACGGATTTGAATGTTGCATATCCTTTGACAAAACCCCTTCCACAGCCTAAGCATGAGGCGCACATGAGAGCTATGGGTATTAGATATATTCTATAGATTAGCTCAAGTGCAAGTGGAAGGATGTTAGAAATATGTCTTATAAGGAATCATAGAGATGATTATATTTCATTATATCCATGTCACTTGGTTCTTTTATTGAATATCCATGAAAGGCGACTTGTATTTGATTGGCAATTATGTGAATTGTTTGTGAAACTCTTTTACTTGTATGGTTATTCAAAAGTTGTCCCTAGTATGAGTTAATGACTAGCACATGAATTAGTTGATGACTATGTATAACTAATAATGTGGGCACATGTATGACATGGGGCTGGACCGACCCAATTTAAGACCTTGTTCTCTGTTTACACAACGTATACGCTATGTCCTTAGACTTGAGATTGTCGCATGTACTCAAGATGTGAATTGACCTACTTAGGGGCCATCAACCGCTACTCCGTAACTGGGTAGTCATAAAGATGGCTTTCGGGTTTGTCAGGAAGCATGCTGTGAGGCATGGTCAATCAAGATAGAATTTGCCCCTCTACTTGAGAGAGATATCTCTGGGCCCCTCGAGTGATCGGATCAAGAAATGCATGGCCGTGCTGGGTTAAGGGTTAACCCCCTTTTGATGATCCGAATCACAATGTCGAGAAAGAGAGGTCAGCTTGGAGCTAGACCAAATATCGTGAGGCAAAGGGAATAGCATGTATGAATTGTTGTGATGGTTTGTCTGATAAGATCTTTACGTATGCATAGGAGTTGACACATCTTGCTAGAGGCCACTATCAACTATTGATCGAGTAGTGTACTCGGGTCAAGTTTATGTGTACGTGAACCTATAGGGTCACACACTTAAGGGGTTGGAAGCCGAATGAGGATGAATATACTTGCATAGTTGACTCTAGTGCAAGTGGGAGACTCGTTGGAAATATGCCCTAGAGCCAACTGGATTTGATCCACTAGTGGGCTCAGATGGATTTGATCCATTATGGTGTAAAAGTCCTAATGAGCCACAAATGTTGTAAAGCCCATTAGTATTGGAAGGGGTACACCATCTATTAGTCCCGTATTGCTAATGGATGATGGTGTGGGGGGTTTTCCTCCCAATAAATATGGACCACACCCCTCCTGAAAAGACACAACTTTCTCAAGTAGCAGCCGCGCTGCCAACGCTCCCTCCTCGTCGCACTCGCGGACCTAGCGTCCGGCGTGCGTCGCTTCCTTCTCCGTACGTGTGGATACCTTGGAGGTGCCGCATCCGGAGCACTTGGATCGGACGAGCCACACGTGCAAGTCAAGAAGGACGTGAGCAACCGCACCGCTCGCTACCCTCGACGCGTTCGTCTACATCGAGATGGTTCCGCCGCATCCGCGCGTCTAGTGGTAATCCCGTGATCTCGACGACAGCGGTTCTCGTTTTGCGGGGAAAATTTTGTTTTGCGCTAGCGTAGCCACCCCGTTTCCCTTCGGGATGGTCTTATAAGAGCACACATTCAGCTTCCCTTTTTTATTGAAATCTTCATCATAGCTGCGTGGGAATTATGGAACTTAAGGAATGACAATTTTTTTATGGAGATGCTGCTACAGTTGATGCTTGGACCGTGAGGTTCAGGCGACATATTCTTCTCCAGCTTCATAGAGTTAGGGAAGATTTTTTTGAAAATGATGTATGGAACTCCTCCACATTTTTATGGTCAAATAGATTTGTCTCGTCGTTTACAACGAAAGTGCAATTATTTACTTTTTATTAAAACTATATTTAATGCTCCATGCATGTGTCAAATATTCGATGTAATGAACGAATGGAAATTTTTTGGGGAACTAGTTGGATGAAGAAAGATGTCGATCGAAAATGTCACATCGACTTTACTGATGTTAATTAGAAGGATTAAACATGATATAATTATAAAACTAATTATACATATGAACTAGAAATCATGAGATGAATCTAGGTTTTGAAAATCATGGAAGCGTTGAAAAACTTCAGATTCGTGTTGAAGGAGATAAACCCAAGTAAATTTACTAAAATCATCAATGAAACTAACATAATAATTTTTTCGTCCAACCGAAGTTGGAGCAGGTCCCATACATAAGAGAACACAAGGTCGGGTTTATTCGACACACTAGTAGACATTCCCTTGTTGACACGCATCACAAACGGTCTCTTTATTCGAATGATGGACGACGGGCAACAATGGATGACCTAGGCGGTTGTGCCATCGAGATGCAGGGATCTTGATGGCACCAAAGGCTTGTTTTGGCGGTGCAAGGGATAGCGACCTCCTCTACACTACCTCGAAGAAGAACTCTTTTCGTTGCCTGATCCTTAACCAGAAAGAAATTGGGGTGAAACTCGAGAAAGGCATTATTGTCAGCAGTAAAACTATGTACTCAGATCAGATTTTTGTTGGCACGCGGTGCATAAAGAACATTATGTAAAAGAAGTTTTTGATGAGGGGTATCAACAATGCTCTAACCGATCTGTTGAATATTCATACCTGCACCTGACGCCGTGTGAATATGATCATTGCTGGAGTACTCATCATGCACAGTGAGTTTCTCCAAATCTCCGGTGATGTTATCGATTGCCCCGGAGTCAATGCACCACTTGGTGTCAATGTCGTAGAACGTGGTTGCAGATGACGCGCTCTTGGGATCCTGGGCGTCGGTGAAGGAAACATCAAAACGCTTGTAACACTTGACTATCGTGTGGCCCTCCTTGCCACACAGTTGGCAAATGGGACGATCTGAACCCCCATTGCTGCCGTGACGCCCGCCGCCGCGGCCACGACCTCCTCCTCCACATCCACATGGGAGTTGCCACCACCGCCTCCACCACGCGTTGCGGAATTGGCAGACCAGCCGAACCCGTGAAGGAGATCCATGTGTTGCTCGAAGCTTGACATCTACGTGTAGAGCTCCCCAAGGGAGATGGGCTCCACGCACGCGGTGACGGCAGATACCAGTGGGTTAAATTCGATGTCGAGACCCGCCAGTATGTAGGAGACGAGTTTTTCGTTTCCTGCAAACGCCAGCTCATCTACAAGAGTCTTCATCTTGGCATAGTAGTCGACAATTGTAGAGTTGCCCTTTTGCACCATGGAGAGTGCCATGCGCGTGGAGATGACACGCGCATGGGACTGCGACACGAAGTAGTTGTCAATGACAACCCACGCCGCATGAGCAGTCTCAGCAAGAAGCGGGGAACCACCTACTCCGAAATGTCACCGGAGAGAGAGAGAGAGAGAGAGAGTGAGAGGACAACAGGTAATTGAGGATCTGCTGATCCTTCACCTCACACTACTCGTAGTCAGGGTTAGGGATCGGCGTCGCGTCGGTGGTGCTTGTGGGCACCGTTTTCATCAGTGTTGTGACCGTGTCGTCGACGTAGCCGACCATCTTCGCCCCCTTCAACACCAAGGAAACTTGGGATTTCCACAACGAGTGGTTGTCCTTACAAGCTTCTCAGTGACCGGATAGCCAAGAGCAGGCAGTGTAGTGGAGGATGGGATGAGAGTCATTGCTCAAGCGGAAAAGAAAGCTAGCTCTGATTACCATGTGAAAACTTCTCAGGCTCACGGTTCCGTGATAAGTAGAACAGGAAAAGGTTCTAGTGTGGCGCATACACATCTTGGAGTACAAGGCAAGTGGATACATGATAAGATACAGCTGAACTACTTCCTATACAAGAATCTAAACCTATTGGATCACAATAACTTACACACACGCACACATCCTATGTAGCTACCCTGTCATGTTCATACCTTAATAGGCACGACCACGATGCTGACAGAGGACAAGAGAGAAGTACAAACCTATAACCCTCTTGAGAGATTAACAAAATGAATACGAAGTAAGCGATAAGGTGATTCCGTGATTGGAAGCGATGCCTGACTGCCTCAGGGCTAAAACTTGATTGGCTACAGCAGTTAATAAAAACGAAAGGCCAAAATATATATTGAAAACTGCCTAATTCTGAGGTCCTTGCAGGTTGAGGCCATGTTCCGTCGCACAGCCCGCGCGTGCACAGGGACGGTCCTGAATTAAACGACTTTTTTGTATGGGTATGGAAGGAGTACCGCCGGGGAGGTCCCCTAATAACTAGGAAAGAACCCCTTTCTTTGCAAAAATAATAAAAACGCAAGTTAACTCACGAATTGCAAATTACTCCTCATACGATCACGGCCTGGCTACAGGAGCCCACGGCCCAGGCAACCTCAGCGGCCCAGCAAGCGCCCAACCCCGGCACCCCTCGGGCGAAACTCCGTCTCGCTCGAGGGGCCCGGCGCCGTAACATCGAAACTCCACCTCGCTCGAGGGATAGACGTCCCCTCGGGCGAAACTCCACCCCGCTCGAGGGTTGGACGCCCCCTCGGGCGAAACTCCGCCTCGCTCGAGGGCTGGACGCCCCCTCGGGCGAAACTCCGCCTCGCTCGAGGCTCCCGTGGGTCCTCCGCCCCCGTGCCCACTCCCCCGACCGGAGCATTAAATGCTCTGACACGCCGCGGGCACCCGTGTCAAGGGCGAATCCCCGCCACGCCGACCCTCTGACACCGCCTGAGAATCATATCCCAACACTGTTTCGCCAACCCTCCTCGTGAGGCTATCCCCGCCACTGTACAACCCTGTGCGGTAAGGCCAGTGTCAACTCTGTGACACTGTGCCACCCTCTCCCGTATGGTCGGCGCGCCACACCCTAGAAAGAGGACAGCAGAACCCTCGAAAGGGGTACAGACCCCCACCCTGCACCCACACGGGACGACGTTGTGACGTCAGGCCAATGGAGTGCGTCTCCTCCATCACCGTCGGCCCTGTGCAGCCATCCCGCGTGCTGCGGCACCATCCCCGGCGTTGTGGGAACCCGGGACGACAAGACATCGTCATGCCCACTGCTGTGCACCCTACGACCTTCCGTCAGCTGAACCCTCGAGCCAGCGTACGGACGGTGACCGGATGGGAAGCTCCCACACATCCACCCTCGAAGCCGCTCCTGGGTGAGAACAGGACTCACCATGATGCCCGACGGGAGCAAGATTCGCCAGGACGACCATCCACTCCGTGGCACTATACATCATACCGCGACACGTAGTTAGAACTGTGCGGCACGATTGTAAACCGCCTCCACTTGGCCTATAAAAGGAGGAGGCGGTCCCCTGGCCGCGGGGGGGGGGGGGACCGATAGCGCACATGTACACATTTTTCCGCCTTCACAACGATATTGGCATCTCGCCTCAATCAAACCTCAGGGACCTGGAGGCACTGCCTCCTCTCCCGCCACGCTTGTAGCCCCCCTCTGCAAGTACACGGCGCAGCGCAATACAGTGCCTCTAGCACACCCCTGCTGGATGTACGGCCCCGGCCGGAACCAGGATAAAACTCGTGTCACTTAGTTGCTTAGCACCGGCCATCGAGAGATAGATCTCAGCGCTCATACTAGTTAGTGTCGAGACTACTTTCCGCACTGACAAGTACATTGCTATGTTCAAGTAGAATTTAAATATGCTAAAAGTTGTGAATTGAATATGGATTTTGTTGGAAACTTGTTGGAATCATTTTAACTGGCCTGTTCGAATTTTGAGATAAAGGGTCTAGCAAAGAATTGAAAATCGGGATGTGAATTAATTGTAAGGTTGTGCATCATTTCTGCCCCTCTTGTCGTATGTGTGGTCTGTGTAGGCCGCTGTTCCCAGCCATCGAAAGCTTCCCGTGAAATTGTGTAAGCATCTAGACCCTTTCGCACCTTTGGTAAGGGTGTGTTTCGGTGATAAATGACAACCATATGCTTGTGACTAACCTTTGTTTTGTAGCGGATTTTAATTTGGGTTATTGTCACAAGTGTTGACTGAAAAGAGACCCCTCAATTTAAATTCATGGACGATAAACGGATGAATACTACAAGGCTAAGGACTTTGATATTTCCAAGTGTCACAAGGAGATGAAGGATACTTGGATTGCTAGTTTGTAGTGTTTGACCGTACTATTAAGAGGGGTTAGTGCACTAGTAGCTTGACCATGCACCAAAAGCCATTAAAATATGCACACTCAAGTTCCTTGGTTGTCATCTAGCTCAGAGCGTTCACGGAAGCAAGGTTGAAGCAAAAAAATCGACGGAAAACTTAAAGGCGCTTGAATTGGACGAGTTAAAATCAAAATCATAGCGTTGGATGAACCGACACACTCATTTCTACATGCATCAGATGAGTTCTGTGGCCAAAGTATTCAAAACGAACCGTCGGATGAACCGACGGTGTAGGCAACGGTTCATCCGATGCCTTAGGGTTTGGCAACAGTCGGTCAAGGCTCTGCACCTTCAGCACCGGACAATCCGATGCCTTGATCAGCGGTTCATCCGACGGCTGCATTTAAAACATACAGAGACGTGCCAAAACTTCTGCTTCAGCACCGGATGGACCGACGCTTGGATGTTGACTCAGTGGTTCATCCGATGGTTATATTTGAAACATACAATACCGCCCCGAGTGAGAACTCTTCAGCACCGGATGGTTCGACGGGGCGTCGGTGTATAACGTCGGTGCATTGTCTAGTTTTTTTGGTTCAACGGCTATATTGGAGTCTATGAGTGACATGATAATCCGACGCTTGCGCAGGGGGAGACCATCGATTCATCTGACGGTACCACTTTTTCAGGAAACCTTTTCCAATAGCTAGCCTCCCTTGCTAGGCCTATAAATATGACCCCCCTACCTCTCTTGAGCTACCTTTGCCATTCTGAAGATTCATTGCAGCCAAGGAAAGAAGGAGAGTGTGTTCTTGCCATTTGGGATTCTCTTCCTCTTCTTTGAAGACCTCTTTCTTAGTGATCAAGAGTTTTCAAGGTGCATACATGGCTTAGCTGAGTGCTCAGGTCAAGTGAAGGTGTGCGGGCTTGTTACTCTTGGAGTTTGACGGCTCCTAGACAGTCTCGGTGATTTGGGGGTTCTTGGTGAACTCTTGGAGATTGTGGGAGCCTCAAGACAAGCTTGGTGTACACGGTTCTAGACCCACCATTCCGGAGATGGAGAACGGGTACCCTTAGTGAGCACTTGTGTCTTGGTGACTCAAGGGGGAGCAATACTCTAAGTGAGTGCTCCAACTTGGATTAGGGGGAAGCGTCAACTTCTCGATACCACGGGAAAAAATACGGTCGTCTCTTGTGTCTCTCTATTTACTTTCTCGCATTTAAATTCAGCACCTAATTTCCACACTTAAGTTTCCTTGTCTTTGTTCTTGTTTATTTGCTTGTGTGCTTCATATCTTGCCTAGGTTGTTTCTTATCTCCTAGTGTGTTATTTGCTAAGGAAACTTTTGTTAGTGTGCTCTAGTAGTAGAGAAAAACTGTTTTAGATGGGCAACACTAGTTAATAGGCTAAGGTTTCTTCGTTCCTTAGAAATTGAAAAGAAGTCCCATATCAACCCCCCTTCTATGTGCCTTAGATCCTTCAAATTGATCTACACCTTTAACTTCAGGGCAGCGCTATAATGTAGTCCATCCACATTACCACAGCAACCCAGTAAGAGAAGTAGAGAAGCCCGCATAGTGCCATATTTTCCCTTGCAAGTGTGCACTTTTAGTTGATTGATATGATGTTATTTTGCAGCAAAAATGGTTGCACCATTTTCAGGGAACGTCTCATGTCCACTCTCACATAGGCTCACATACTGATAGTGCGGCATGATATTAGAGACGAACTGGATGGTTTTCGGTAGACGTGGTGAACATTGCATCATCATGATATCCAAATATCACCCTTTCTTGTGCATGGCACCCCTGTCACGCCATATGCCGATCAAGTCACTAGAATCATTAGCAACCATATTGTGAGTCTTTGGGACTCACATTCACTTCAACAACTTGAGCACCACTATGTGGTCAACTTACTAATTCACGATGAGGGTGTATTTTGCTGCATTCCGAAAAGGAAGGTTTACGGTGGAAGAGTTTCAAGCTGTTCAGGATGGACCCTTCTCGACTGTGGTGTAATTGAATCATTATCATAGCATGTACTGAAGTTTGTAGCCCTTTACGAAATATAAAATGGGAGTCTATATTTATATTTACTTATTATTCTTTTAAAAGTAAGCCTCATTAGTGTTTGTTTTATGATACTGATTCTCTTCGTTGTCTACTTAAGATCATCATTTTGAGTTTGAACAATTTAAGTTTTTTTACTTATTTCACTTTTTAATGAAATTATATTCCTAGAAGTATAGAACATAAGAATATAGTTAAGTATGCCTTCTTAGTTCACCAATTAAAATTCATTAAATTAAATCATAAAAATATAAATGACTTTGAAGGTGACTAATAAATGCTAAAAAATGCTAATGGTTGAATCATAGTTTGATGAAACGGAGTGTGAGTATGTGGGCATCTAAGGAAAGAGCACTTTATTTATAACGCCAGAAAGCAACAAATATCCATGGTTTCATACTCTTCCATGGTTCTACACTCTTTTAAAAGAAAAACTTAGAAATGATCCTAAAATTAAATCCTAACCCTCCGATCAGCAGCCCACAAAGATAAATGCTCAAATGTTTCACCCTCTGAGCCATTTAGGATTCTGCAATAAATCGTCAAGACATCAAGGATTTGACAAAATGCAAACAAATCAGGGAGACACTCATCCTTAGCCATGTAGTACCCCACAAAGTGTTGTCATGCGATAGTGTGTTGTTGTCTTCTAGGATCAATTGCATACTAATGATGTAACAAGTTCACTTTTGCATTCTCTTTTCAAAGTGTGTTATGTTTATGTAGGAAGTCATGTGCTTAATGGATAAGTTCGCATTAAGTTCAGAGGATGCTAGGCAACAAGATCAAGGAGCTCCGTTCGTGTGCGAATACAAGATGTGAACTTACTTTCAAAGGTGGCAAGGACAAAAATGCCACCGCAAGATATTCCTGAGGATCGAGATAAAGGACTGAAGTTCATGCGAAAAGTACCCTTATCTTGATCGCGGGGATAATGGCGTCTAAAACCCACATGCAAAGATGCAGAAGGTTCAAGGGCCGAGAGAAGCTCACACATGAAAGTTGGGACCGAGGCGGGCCAAAAGTCCCTAGGCTAGTCTGCGTGTGCGGACCAGCCTAGCCCATTTTTGGCTCATTTCAGACTCCCCTTTGAACTAGGGTTGCCTCGGTTGATAAATAATCCATAGCCCTGGTGGCCACTGCAGCCATCCATCGATCGACATCCATTCACCAGAAACCATTGCCTCAAGATGAGAGAGAAAGTTTAGCTGAGTTCGTCGCAAGGTTCAACGCCAGCGGAGGGATGGAAGCAATAGGGGGACTCCAAGCCATTGTCCTAGGGGTTCCCAAGCTTCATCACCATCACCTTCATCGACGACGTTCTCCAGGGTCTCCATCACCCCTACGTGCTTCAATCTTTGTAAGATGATGGAGTAATGCCTCCGCTCATTCCTAAGGTTTTATGGGTCCTTGCTACGTAACTTATACCTATTGATGCTTCATGGTCTATGTCTTTGCAATAGCTTTATTTAAATATGTGTGTACACCATGTGGTTTTAGTAGGGTTGTGGTAATCGTGGTGATTATATTAACCCTATGGATTCTTTGACATAGATTTGTTAGCGAGGTGTTTGATTACCGCGCATAGTTGAAAGGACCTTGATGCCGCCTAGAGGGGGGGTGAATATGCGAGACGACCAAATCAAACTTTTCTTCCTCGAAAACTTGAATTGTCACGCGTCATCGGTCAGACCAGTGAGGCTGACTAGTCAGACCGGACCTAGCTCTGCTCGTGGGAGGGCACTGCTCAGACCATTGCCCTGCACCGGTCAGGCCAGTGTAGCACAGAGCACCTGTAAAAATAGCTTCAAGCTCCTCTTGACTTCTAGCATGAACGAAACCTGGTGAGTGGCCTTGGTAGATGATCACAAGCAGGATAATGATCCCTGCACACACAAATAGCACACCCAAGTTGATCGAAGTGGAAGAAAATCAAATATGCTAGAAAATAACTTAGTGAGGCAAACTACAAAGATACGTGAGGATTTGTTTCCCAAAGTTCACATCCCACTTAAGAAAGGTTGCGTCTCCGTTGAGGAGCTTGTAAGGGAACTTTCCCACAACAGGTCGGGCCTCTTTCAACCACTTTCCTCTTTTCTACTAAGGCGATCTTTTCCCACAACCTTGGGAGCTAGTTGACGACGCCTATCCATCTAGGAGGCAAACATCTAAGAGTAACAAATGCTTCAAAGCTTGTAGATGCGAAATCAAAGTGCTCAAGCTATGGGAGTGCTCTTGTTATCTCACAAAGGCTCTCTTGAGCTCACTCTCTCAACCCAACTCAAAGGATATGACTTGAATCCATAAATCTCATAAACAGAGGTTAGGGAGAGCCACTAAGGCTTTGTCTTAGAAAGGAATGACTTGGGTGCTCAACAATGTCACAAAAAACAATAGTCCACCACTGAAGAGGGCGTGGGGGTACTTATACCCCTCAAAGGAGAAAACTAGTCGTTAGCTGTCGGGCAGAACCGGTGCCCACACCGGTTAGACCGGTGTTTGAAAACTAGTCATTGGACTGGTGGCACCGGTTAGACCGGTGCCCCTGACCAGTCGGACCCGTGACACCCCTAGAACCCTTTCTTCCACTCCAACACTTCACCAAAGAGATAAAGTGGCTCAGGTTAGGGGGGTTATTAGCACACTCTAAGTCATTCAAGGCTAATTCTTACAAAGGTTTTCTAAGATCACTTGACTTGGTCATGAAGCTAATGTTGCATCCCTCTTTGATAGTACGACATTCTTATACTCAAGGATAAATAAAATAATCATGAAGGCTAATTCTTACAAATGTTTTCTAAGAGCACTTGACTTGGTCATGAAGCTAATGTTGCATCCCTCTTGATAGTACAACATTCCTATACTCAAGGATAAATAAAATAATCGTGTCAACTTCTTGAGCTTGAATGTCTTCAATCTTATCATACTTAAACAGTTTCCACTTGAGGACTTCCAACTTAACCAATATCTTGAGCACATCCATACTTAAGCTAGTGACTTAGGATTTTTTTCATCTAGCATAAGAATGCACACTTGAATCCTTAAGTCACTCTGTATTGCCAATCATAACACATAGATGAGTTGCATTACTTCCCTCAGTTAAGTTTTGGATACGATACTTCGAGACCCCACGAATACTAGTTACTTCACCTTAGTGAAACACCAATGGCAGTCTGGCTTAAACCATAGATTGCTTAGTACCTCGCCCTAGTCATCTCGGTTGATCTCTTCATCACTTACCCAATCCACGTTGAATTTGGTTTTGCTTCATCCACAATTAATCTTCATTTGAAATACCTCTTCAAATGCTTGTTCTTGATTGACAACGAATATGCAAGTTTCCAATTGTGGATCATCAAATCTATACTCATCCTTGTATCCTTTTACAATCAACACATGAAGCCTTGCATATAATTTGGAGCGAATTGCCAATTTCTCTTTTTTATGATCCATTTGACATTCAATCAAGCTAACACAATTATCAGATAATGAATTAACCTTTGCAAAATATCATCAATATTTATCTTCAATTGTTGCTTGATATTTATTATTTTGCATTTAGGATCACACACTTGATTTCCTTCCTCAATATGAGCCATCCAATATTCAGTGTCAAATATGTGACAATATTAACTCATGGATATATAAGAAAAATTTGATCACATTCTTAGACAAACAAGTTAGACATCTAATCACTTTGTCATTCAATTCACCAAAATCCAATTAAGGGCCTCGATACACTTTCAGTAGTGACAATACGTAATAGGGAAAAGGTCGAGCGAGCACATAACCTCCATGAAGTTAGCGAAGGCAACACACCCCTTTCTTGTAGTAGATGCATTCATATGAATCTAGATCCTAGGGAGGAAATGTTTATCTTTCTCGATCTTTCACTTGCATCAACTTTGCTTCCTAGATTCCATCTAGTTTAACCTTAGTTTAACTTAGATTAGTTTGTATTTCTACACAACAACCACATTACTTGCCTAGTTAGTAAGATTAATACATAGCTAAAGCCAACATCCCACTTGTTTCACAGATTGGTAAATCATTGGGGAAGTACTCTAAGGGAATAGCTACAACCGACCCGTGCGCTTGTGGACCGAAATTGAAGTGCTACTGAGCCTCCATGTACCTTCTCTTTTTCGAATATAAATGCTTGTAAGTATGCCTTCAACCTTCAACTCAATGCAACTTTTGTTTTTCTCTTTTAATAATAACATGGCTACTAGGAGGACAACTTAGATTTCTTTTTATTCTAAATAAATAGGCATGACTATGTGTTCAGCTCAATGTTTTATATTGCCTATTCTTTATGGAAAATGATGAAAGTTGCCGCCTTATTTTACCAATATGAAGTTATACATGCCAGCTAATTGCTCTGTATAACATGATATGAAATTAATTTAAATTTCATCTCTTTTATTTGTGGAGGTGAAATGAGTATGATCTAGACCCACATACATATCATTGCTATTTAATTTAAGTTTACGGATGGCCAGATAACTTGTGTTGTTTTTAATTGAAAACCTAATTTTATGCTATCTACATATATTTGTGATGCTTTTGCAAAGTTCTACCTACCAAAGCCATATACATATATGTTCTATCATGATGAAACCTTTAGATCGCAAACATATATTTTGATGTGTTGGATTAGGATTGATTTCCGCGGTTCGAGAATAAGAAGCTGGCCATTCCTTCGCGTAACTTCTTTTTGCTAGCCTTTCTATCTGTGCATTGTGAGTTTCCACATTGAAAATTTTGCAAACTTCGCCGGATATCCACCCTTAAATCCAAATATCTTTTTTGTGATACCCTCTTTGTCCACAACCCAATTTGAGTATGGATCTTTATTTCGAGAAAAATTCAGAAGATTCAAGATGCTAGAAAGGAGGATTTCAAGTGTTTTTCTCTAGAAAAATATGGAACTTCGGTACCTTAGCAGAAAAATAATATAAGCCAAATAAAAATATACTGCAGCGTTATCGGGGCACATTATTAATAACAAGAAAAGGGCACTGCAAGAAGTACCGTTATACTAGGATGGGGATGTGAAAAAAATTAACCGTACTCTTACAAAGAAACAACCCAACTCTAGACTACCATTCTGCCACCCTTTCTAGGTGCAGGGCAGCGAGCCCTTCGGGCTTCGGCACCCAAATTTGGCACAAGACCGATCAGGCTGACGCTACCGGTCAGACCGGTGTCCCTCAACGGTCTGACCGGTGGGGCATCTTGTAGCCGATCCGGCAACGGCCACACCGGTCTGACCAGTGGGCCCTGAGTCCGAGTAGAATTGAGGAGTCCTTGCGAATTTCGAGCTGTAAAAGAATTCCTTGCGGGGCAAGACCTCCCCACCCTATAAATATAAAGGGTCACAGTCGTTTGAGGTGGCAATACCCAATCATTACTTTTTACAACTTTTGTCTCTCAAACCCTAGCTTTTCCAACCTCGTGCTTTCCTTGTTTGTCTCAACGACGATCAGAGACGTTCTGAGTGGCCTTGCCGACCTCAGAGCAACTCTAGGCGCGCCACCTCCGACGGGGTCCCTCCCGAGGCGTCGATCTTAGGTTTTCACCGTGCCTCTGCGTACACTGGTCAGACCGGTCCGGGCAGGAGCTCGGCGAGTTCAGCGTTTTGACGTTTCACGCGATCTAGCGCTCGTGTGTGTTGACCAGAAAAGTGTCAACATACTTTTGGCGACTCCGCTGGGGAAGAAAGATCAGGTTGCTAAAACCGTTCAATCTGACCTCAGCCAGATGGGTGCTCGGTGTGAACTTGACATGAAGGACATTGTCACCGCGTCGCTGGTAGATCTCTCTTTTTGCTTAGGGGTCAACACTTTGGCCCATTTAACTAAATGATATTTCCTTTTGGTTCCTCCTCCATGCCAAAAAAAACTCTTTCTCACACTGTCCATTTTTTAATAATCGTTTTTGGTAATAGGTACATTGACATGCAGTAAGTGGGTATGCTGCTTAAGCAAGCATTAATCAAAGTGATCCTCCCTCCAATGGATAAGGCACTTCCTTGCCAGCCTTCTAATCTTTTCATCAGTTTCTCCACTAATGATACCCAATCTGACACATGTAGTCTGGATCCAGTCACAGGAACTCCAAGGTATTTAATTGGCCATACCCCCGTCGAACAATTCATGACATTAGCAAGCTGCAGAGCTTTTTGGTCATCATGGGATATCATAAGCACTTCACTTTTTGAGAAGTTAATTTTTAGCCCGGACATCTTTTCATAAAAACATAGTAAAAGTTTCATGTTTTGCACCGTCTCTAGGTCATCCTTCAAACATAGGATTGTATCATCCACATACTGGAGCACTGCAATTCCTTTCTGAACATATTCTGGGACTAAACCCTCAATGAGGTCATTTGCTTGGGCCTTGTGAATCATTTTGGCCAAGCTGTCTGCAGGCTGCAGCTAGGTTAAACAACAGGGGAGACAGAGGGTCCCCTTGACTTTCACACTTAGTGTCCCACTTGACACCACCTCCCTCATCCATTTGCACCATGATTCACGGAGTCCCCTTTGTCTTAACATCTCAAATAGAAATTCCCAGCTTATTTTGTCATAAGCTTTTTCAAAGTCTAATTTGAGGATTACTCCGTCCTTCTTCCTTACTTTGACATCATGCACAATCTTGTGAAGAATCATCACACCATCCATAATATTTCTTCCTTTGATAAACGTTGATTGACATTTGTTTATTATTCTGCTCATACAACTTTCCATTCTCATCATCAGAATTTTGGTTATAATCTTGAAGCTGACATTCAATAAGCAGATTGGCCTGTATTGCTGAATTTTGCAGGCTTCTTTTAATTTTGGTATCAAAGTTATCACCTCGTAGTTTAGCCTCTCCACCTTCAGTTTGTGAGCACCGAATTCTTGCAACATGTCTTGCTTTATCATTTCCTAGCCAGACTGGTAGAACTCCACCGGCATATGGTCGGGACCCGGGGCTGTGTTTTTCTCCATAGAAACTTCTCTACCAACCTATATCCTTTGATCATAACATTGCACACAAACATTAAGCATCTTCTTCAGACAGCATATAAAAGCCTTCTCTGCAAGAACCATAGAAAAGCACTCAGAATTCATCTGGTGGTAGAACATGTCAAACCAGTGCCGTGCTTGCAAAAGCATCCCAGCATTTACATACATCCTCATCAAAGCTGATTGTGTGCTCATCTATCAAAAAGCCCTTCTCATCCATTTCGTTTACAAGGGCTACCGCTTTAGTGACCATGCCCCTGATACACCAGAAAGCACATTTCGCTCTCCAAACAGAATTTGATGACGAAGTTGAAATTTGAAAATCGCATATAGCTGTAAAATGCACGAAGCGCAAACCCACAAATCTAGATACACTGTAAATCCATGGATTCACAGTGCAGTTATACAGGTAGCTAAAGGAGCCTGGCCTAACAGATCACAGTGCAGTCACAAATACAGGTAGCTTGCAGTCTAGCCTAAGAGATAATGCATAACGTCCTTTTCTGCTTCCAAGCAATAGGTAAGCAAATAACAGTTGGAAGACAAGAAAAAATTAGGTAACATCAGCACGACATTGTTCATCAGGGCTTCATCTCCTCATCCTCCTCAATCTTAGGAGCCAGGTAAAATCTAATGTAACCCATCTCAGCTATCTTGTACTCGACCACCACTGGCAGCTCAGATGAAAGGCTGATAGTCACTTGCTCAGACAGGGTCGATGCCTTGGTGAAGGAGTTCATGTACCTCAGGGCAAAGGTCAAGGAAACTGGTTCCTGCATCTCTATAATGGTAGCTTCCTCTGGCTGCATTGATAAAAACAGAATCCTTTAGCCAGTGCAAGCATCTCACTAAGTATCATACAAAAAATATTAAAGAATAGAATCCCATCATCCAGATTTATTTCGGAAAAAAAGGCATGCTAGAAAGATGTGTCAATTCCCATTCAATCAACCAAATGAGGTTGACAGGATCTGGCTTCTAAAAAATCTAGCTTAACTGCAGACAAACTAACAAATAGCTAGTGCTGAAACAGATATCCAATCATATACAGTGAATTAGAACTTCTAACAGAGGACCACAACCTACCAAGCAAAGTGAATTGACTACTTAAACTATAAATCGGTGCCTACAGCAGACAGCCAAAACATGGGTACATGAGTGGAAATAACCTGTGTGGAACCATGAATATGGTGGTAGTACTGCTAGTCTATTAAAAACATGGGACATCCATACTATCAAACAGAGATAAATACAGAGGATGGGATTGATTTCAATTAGAGGTCAACAGTGCTAAAAGGTACCTTGTCAACAGTTTGGTTCTGCCTGCAGACAATGTTTGCGCTCCCAATTTCTCCTGAGGTTGAGAACTTGACGCCCTCCTTAGTCACCGAGATGACAACTACAAATGGCAAGTGTTTTAAGCCACAAGAACTAGAACCAACCATGCGCAACAGCAACAGGTAGCCTACTGCGTAGAACAACCAAAAACAGATCTATGTACCAGTGTCCCCGATGCTGCTGAGGTCCTTGCAGATCCTCATAAACTCAGCCGACGGCATGCGGACGATGGCCTGGTACTCGGAATCCGGGATGCCGAGGTGCTCACTGTCGATGTCCATCAGCTTCATCTCGAAATCGGCAATTTTATCTTGCTCTGTCCATTCATTCCCAAAACAAAATAAGCACGGTCAGGTCAGGACAGGGATAAATACAAGGCACCAGCAAGCAACAAGTAATAAAAAAAAGGCGAGAACCGATTTGGGGAAAACTTACTGGGCGACTCGAACATGAAGGTGACGGTGTCGGAGCCGTCGTCGGCCTTGATGGTGATGATGTCGTCGTTGCCGGCGCATCGCAGCATCTTGGCCATGTTGTTGAGGTTCATGCCCATGGAGAGGTTGCGGTCGCAGCGGTAGTGCTCGAACCCCTCGGCGCGGAGGAGCAGGGCGACGAGCGCGACGTGGCTGGAGTCCATGGCCTGCAGCGAGAACCCGGTCCCGGAGCAGTCGAAGTTGGCGTCGGTGACAAGCTCGCGGATCGCCTCAAGGACCTTCTTGAGGAGGCTCCCCTGCACCAACCTCAGCTCCAACATCGTGGCGGGCGGCGCTCTCCTCGTCGGCGGAGTGGGAAGGGCAGGAGCTCGGGGAACCCTATGTAGGATCGGGGCGCGCGGGATTTGGGAGGGCGAGAGCGGCGGGGGCGGGGGCGGGGGGAGGGAGGAAGGGGGACGAAGAGATTTTATTAGGGAAAACCGGAAAAGGGCGGGCTATCGGGAGCAGAGAGGCGGGAGATGGAATTCCTTTCCGGGCGTTTCCCGCCATCTCGCTGCGGAGTTCGGAAGAGGCGTCATGTTCCAACAGGCCCTTCCCGTTGGTTTTAAGGCCCAATTTACAGCCCAAAAAGCCTTTTGGAACTTGTGCAGCAGTTTTGGAACAGTATTTTTCCCATTCCCGTCAAGTTTGATTTCCCCCCTTGATTCAAAATTTTTTTTTGATTTTCCCCCACAAACTTTATTTGAGCTTAATGAAAAACGGTAGGTTAACCCATCAGGTCTATTTTTTTATAAAAAATAACTTCATAAATTCATTCCAACGAAGAAATCGAACCTAAACCTGAGACGATCTAATCAACTCGCTAAATAACCGTCGTTTTGATATCGGCAACGCACGATGACTTATTTTTAGAGGGATCAATCAATACTAGAGGGAATTGTGACCCTTTCTTCGATTTCGATCGATTAGTTATACTAGTGGCAAAGGCAGGATGAATCCCGGGGGCGTCTCCTGTGTTCTTCCTCCTCGAGCCTCCCTTGCATTGCCTTCTTTCTCCCCAGTTTTGAAAGGGGAGCTTGAGGAGGTTGCCATGGCATCAGGGTGGTAGGGGGCGCGAGACTAGCAAGCACGGGGGCAGCGTACTCGCCACTAGGTTCACCTGTACGCTTTGGAAGTTTGGATGAACGGTGATATCCCTAAGGAACCGGTCGCCAACTCGATAGCAGATAAACTTGGGAAAACTCCTGCACACGTGGCCCTGCGCTGGAACATCCAGATGGGTCACAGTGTACTATACCAAAGAGCCTGAATGAGCAAAGGATAAAGCAAAATCTTGGGTCACAGAGTCACAGTATCACACTATCACAGCACGGCCCTGATCCGGTCGCCCTCCGTCAGGACGTGCCGCCAGCTGGTGACCTCGGCGACGCTCCGGCAGCCGCAGAGCGCCATGGCCAGCTCCAACTCCCGGTTCAGCATCTCTAGCACATGCCTCGCCCCGGCCTCCCCACCTGCAATGCAAATCCGATCCCCTCCCCTATGAGAATTTTCCACGGCCCTTGCACGTACATGACTCTATCAGCTCGGCCTGGGCCGTATACATACCATGACTGCTGCCTTGGCGCCGAGCGCCAGCGCCTTGAACACGTCGGTGCCCCGCCGTCCACCAGCACCGGCGCGGCCCCCGCCACCGCCTTCACCACCTCTTGGAGCGCGGAGATGGTGGGCGGCCCGTAGTCCAGCTGCCGCGCGCCGTGGTTGGACACGATCACGCCGGCCAGCCCGGCCTCCACGGCCTTCCTGGCTGTCAAACGTACGCCGCCGCATGCAGAATCAGAGAGAGTTGAGCGACCAAAAAAAGCAACAGTACTCCATCCAATTCAGCAAGCACGTTGTCAGCAACTCATCACGAGTAATTGTGGCAGTACGTTGTTAACTTGTTCATTATATTACCGTCCTCGGCGGTTGTGATGCCCTTGAGCAGGATCGGCAGGCTGGTGATGGACTTGAGCCACTCCACGTTCTGCAACCACAATTCACCCAACAAATAAAACACAACACGCAGCATCAACCACTACGTCCTGCCCATCACGCCATTGTCGCCAGTACAGGCGATTCAAGGCCCCTGAGGCTCTGTAGGCCTGGAGCCAAGAACTGATGCATGCAATTCTAAGCAGAAATGGCAGGGCGTGTCCATAGGACAGGAGCAGGACGCAGGTAGGCCACCGCCATTTCAGTGTTTCCGGCGTACAGCCCTGGAGTGAAGATGCATGCCTGAGATGCGTCCTTGCATGCCGTAACTGTTCCGTATGCCATGGAATTCAAGAAAATTTATGGCACCGCCACCTGTTGCGCAGTGCTGTTTGCACAGTTACCTTCCAACTTCCATGACAAAGATGGATCCAGCGTCTCACGAGCAAATGGTTCGAACTTGGAGCCACCTTCCTGACGAGATGACATTACGATGGTTCAGTCTTTCAGAAAGAAAGAAGGAACGCCCCCTATGAACAAACTTTTGTAGTTCTGAATCTGGGACTGTATCAACCAAGTGTTTCACTCACAGTGCCAAGATCATCCTCGAATGACATTAAACCTTCAAGGTTTGGCGACGGTGGGAAAACCATCCTGCATCAACAATCAGCGAAAAGTTGCAGAGTATCACATCGTTGTGATGTATTGAGATGCTCTATGTAAATTTGTTTAGGATTTATGATATAGCATGGCAAGGTAATAGCTTATCCAAGTCAAATTATGATTAGCAGAAGAACAAACTTCGGTTGACTGTTCAGTCAGTAATATAAATATTTTAAAAAATAGTAGCACTGTACTTGTTTCGGACGACCTAGCACAAGTGTGTCAACTGTCAAGACAATTGCATTGAATCTTAAACTCCCAGCCCGCTGTACCAATGTTGCCGAAACATCCCTTCTCTTGTACACCTAAAAAAATTCAGACGTCAGGTACCTGCATAGAAAAGAGGAATTTACCTAAATAAGATCAATGTCAATGCATCTATCATCATACATATAGCTGATAAAAGCGATCAGCATCGCAACTGGCTGCAACCTTCTCGATTTTGCAGCTGGATCCGAAGGAAAGCACCTGTATGACAGATATGAACATGTGTAACAATCTACAGAAGGCATAATGTTCAGCACATCGTCAGAACACCCATAAAAACAGATTCAGTGGTTACCATGACAGTGTTACATGCTGCTGGAGCTCTTGCTGTGGCCACCTCCCCTGAAATGAACATTTAGACAAGAGTTGTGGAGATTGTGGCACCAGCCCGCGGATGACATATTTTATCATTTTCAAAAATAGGTGACTGGATTTATTTTGTGTACCTTCTGGATTTGTTATTTTGTGCGCCCCTGTTGGGGCGACAATTATGGGAGATGGCATGCCATATCCTAATAAGCTCGCTGACATGTCTATCTTGTTGACATCCACAAGGACCCGTGGCCTTAACCTGTGAAACCCATGTAAAAAATTCACGTCCTACTACTTTCTGGGGTGCAAATAGGTACACAATTAGTTACGAGGTGAACAATACAGAATTCTACCATATGCTGCAATGTTCTCTCTCAACGTGTACTCATCCTCTGCGCACCCTTTGATGTAATCATAGATTCATAGTGCATCTTTGGTAGTGCTTTCTTGGCGAGGTCTTGATACCCCCGGACATTGACAGGTAGATTATACTCCATTCCTGCTGCATTAATTTGTTTAAAAATGTCATTCCGATGCTAAAAAACATAGTAGTAGTCAGTAGCTTAGAAGATTTAGAAACATAACCAGCAAGATCTTTATTGTCCCAAATCCTTTCATTTTGGATGCATAGCGAAACTTAGGATACTACTCATATGCTTCAAAAGCAACACATCCTTATAGGCGTTTTGGATCTGCCATTTCTTTTGGAACGACAGTTACCATTTTACGTTGTTCCTGAGCTGTTCAAACTGGAGAAGTTTACAATACTAGTTTCCTCTAGAGGTCAAAAAGGTATCAGAAGTTTACAATTGGGCATCGGAAGAAGATATAAGGAAAATAAACAACTGGTTCAAAACCAATAGAAATCAATGTAATCCCTAAAGCTTCGAGACATGTATTCTTCGAAAGATACTAAACCCTTCGGGCATATCATCTCATATGTCTAAGCTAGGACCAATCCACAAGTAGAACAATCAAAACTCCACAACACAAGTGAAAGGTTCACATTTTTTTCTGACAAAGTACAACTGAAACATGCCCCACCGAATTCAAGAGAGAGGGGGGCGTCCAAAATTGGCAGGTCCCCTCTGTGGCACACAGTTGGGGAGCATTCAAGATCTGCAGCGGCATCTAACATGCCCATCCCCTCCACAGAAATCATGAACAGATCATAAAAAGCGTACTGGGATTTTCCGCATGATGGAAACAGGAAACTGGAAGAAAATTCCTCGTAGAGAGATTGAATTGAAGAAGGAACAGTGAGAAGCAGCAGCTGCAGCACCATACCTCTTGCTCTTGGGACATGGAAGTCAGGTCGGGAGGAAGAACAGCAAAAGGAGGACGCCTGAAAGATGAGTGAAGAGCAGCTTCAAAAGTCCTCCCCTCCTCTTTGTGATGTCGTCAAAAGTGAAGGTGCTTCCCCCGTTTCATATTACTTACCATTCTGATTTTTTCAACTACATTTTTTTCTAATATGCATCTAGATATATATTATGTTTAGATACATAACAAAAATGATGTATCTAAAAAGTCAAAATGACAAGTAATATCAAACGGATGGAGTAGAGTGAACATCAAACATTTCATATCATTGTTCTCCGAGCACCAACCCAGTCACCCCCTCAACGAAATGTGCAAGAAAAATTGTGGAAAGATGAATTGTAGTGATTTAAAGAAGGATTGACATATAACATATTGATATTTTGATTCACGATGTTCTCATATACGGGTATTCTAGAAGTGGCCACCAAGATACGTTGAAAGTTCTCATATACTGTAGATATAATCCAGCACAGATTTTGGTAACCGTTGTTTTGATATTGGCAAACCACAAGGCTTATTTTTGGAGCGATCAATCAGTGTCACTGACTGCTGGTGTACGTCCATTCATGACTCCATATATCTATCAACCTTGTGTCACAAGCTCACAGCAGCGCCCTGATCCGGTCGCCCTCCGTCAGGACGTGCCGCCTGGTGATCTCGGCGACGCTCTGGCAGCCGCAGAGCGCCATGGCCAGCTCCAGCTCCCGGTTCAGCATCTCGATGACGTGCCTCGCCCCGGCCTCCCCTCGCGCCGCCAGCCCGAACAACACCGGCCTCCCGACCTGCAATGCGATTTCTGGTTAGAATTTGCCACGGGAACCACTAACCAGGCAGTGGCTTTGCTCGGTGTGGGAGCGCACCATGACTGCCTTGGCACCGAGCGCTAGCGCCTTGAACACGTCGGTGCCCCGCCGGATCCCGCCGTCCACCAGCACCGGCACAGCGCCCGCCACCGCCTTAACCACCTCTTCGAGCGCGGAGATGGTGGGCGGCGCATAGTCCAGCTGCCGCGCGCCATGGTTGGACACGATCACGCCGGCCACCCCGGCCTCCACGGCCTTCCTGGCTGTCAAACGCCGCCGCATGCAGAATCAGAGAGAAGAGATTTCAGCGACCATAAAAAGCAACATCCTTCCAATTCAGCAAGCGTTGTCAGCAATTCATCACGGGTAATTCGAGTATGTTGACTTGTTAATTATATTACCATCCTCGGCGGTGACGATGCCCTTGAGCAGGATCGGCAGGCTGGTGATGGACTTGAGCCACTCCACGTCCTGCAAACACACATCATCAACCACTTGCCACTCAATTGCCTGTGTGCAGCCGTGCAGGACTACTACGTCTGGCCTATCACGCCATTATCGCCGGTACAGGAAACTGAAGGCCGACGTAGCCAAACTGATGTATGCAACAGCAATTCTAAGGGCAGTAGTGCGTTGTCCATGGGGCAGGGCAGGACCGCAGTCAGCAGGAGCAGGACCCCACTAGGCCACGGCCATTTTAACCAGCATTTGGTTGCTCTGGATAAATTTTAGTCCCGTCACGATAAATGTTTGGATGCTAAATAGTAGTATTAAATCTAGACTAATGACAAAACTTATTTCATAACACATGTTACGAATCTATTAAACCTAATTATGCCATGATTAAACAATATGATGCTACAGTAACATCTTCTAATGATGGATTAATTAGGCTTAACAGATTCGTTTCGCAAATTAGCTTCCAACTGTGTAATTACTTTTACAATTAGTTCATATTTAGTCCTCCTACTTAACATCCGAAGCTTCAATGTGACACGGACTAAACTTTAGTCCCTAGATCCAAACACATGTTCTTGGAGCAAGTTTTCAGTATCCCACATACAGCCAGCCCTGATGATGCAGATCAGACCCATCCGTTGCATTCCATAACTGTTCTATATGCCGGGCAATGGGGCGAGTATTGTGGGTGCCTCCTGCCTGGTTCGTTTTGATAAAAAAAAGTATTGTGGATGTCGTGGCACATGCTACGGAATCCAAGATTTAAGGAATTTATGGCACGACTGCTGATTGAGCTGTGTTCTCTGTAGGTACCTTCCATGACAATGATGGATCCAATGTCTCATGTGCGAATCGTTCCAGCTTGGATCCGCCTTCCTGACGATCATAAGAAGATAGTGTTTCAGTCGTCTAGAAGGAAAATAAGTTCATATACAAGACTACAACCAACAGATTCCTATACTGCTCTTTTTCTGCAAATGTGCACATCAAGTTTTACTTACGCTGTCAAGATCATCATCAAATGACATCAGACCCTCAAGGTTTTCCAACCGTGGAGCAATCATCCTGCACCAACAATCAGCCCGGTTACAGAACATCACAAGCAGGGACGGTCCTATGTTTTCTGGGGCCCGGGGTGAAATCAAAATTGGAGGTCCCATTGAACATATATGTCAAAAAAAAAGTTGCCGCTGAACACTTATATACATGCAAAAGTGACGTGTTCATTGGTAAAACCAAAAGTATACCAATAAATCAAACACAAATAGTACAAAATACTACTAAAATTAAGAATACGCAGACAAAATACTAAGAATAGTGTGTTCTAGATACATTTTTAATGATTTCTTGTAACATTTCATGATTGAAAATCACGTTGTAGCATTTGGGCTTGGTTTATAGGAGTTTAATAGACCTTGAACCTTGACAAATATATTTCTTGTGTACATGTTTTGGGACTTCTTTGATTTGGGGGCCTGGGCAGCCCTGATTTGGACTACACTACAGGACCGGCCCTGATCACAAGAAAGGGGAAACTTTTGTAATACTCTGATCTTCAAGCTGTTAAATTGCTCCACATAAATATATTGGTGATCTAAGATATGACATGGGAAAGCAGTAGCTTATCAGATTTAACCTTCTGTAGCAATAGCCTACCATAATGAAACTGTGTTCTTTATTAGAGCATATTTTTCATGAATGTTCAGGAAATTTCGGTAAGATAACCAGCATGTGTACTTGTTTCTGATGTCAGCTTCACGCCTTCCGAGCACAGGTGTGTCAACTGTCAAAACAACAACAACAACAACAACAACTTAGCCTTTTGTCCCAAGCAAGTCGGGGTAGGCTAGATATGAAACCCAAAGGTACCATCAACAAAAAGACACGTAGAAGAAGTCATGGGTCAGGAACGTTGATGGCTAGTCTCCAAGCGCCCCTATCCAAAGCTAAGTCCTTGGAGATATTCCACTCCCTAAGGTCTCTCTTAACCGACTCATCCCGGTCGGTTCGGTTTAGGTCGACCTCTAACTTTCTTCACATTGTCGTCCCGCTCTAGGACCCCACTACGCACCGGAGCCTCGAGAGGCCTTCGTTGGACATGTCCAAACCATCTCAACCGATGCCTGGATCGGTTTCTCCTCAATTGGCGCCACCCCGACCCCCGTCCCGAATATCATCGTTCCGTACTCTATCCCTCCTCGTGTGCCCACAAACCCAACGCAACATACGCATCTCCGCCACACTCAATTGCTGGACATGTCGCCTTTTTGTAGGCCAACACTCCGCACCGTATAACATCGCCGGGCGAATCACCGTCCTATAAAACTTACCTTTTAGCTTCGAGGCACCCTTTTGTCACAGAGGACGCCGAGGCTTGACGCCATTTCAACCAACCAGCTGAAATTCTATGCCTAACATCTTCGTCGATGTCGCCATCCTTTGTAGTATCGAACCTAAATACCGAAAAGTATCCTTCTTGGTCACCACTTGCCCATCAAGGGTGACGTCTCCCTCCTCACGCGTCGTACCGCTAAAGTCGCACCTCATGTACTCGGTCTTGGTCCTACTAAGTCTAAACCCTTTCGATTCTAACGTATGCCTCCACAGTTCTAACTTCCTATTTACCCCCGCCCTACTCTCATCAACTAGCACCACATCATCAGCAAAGAGCATACACCAGGGGATATCAACTGTCAAAACAATTGCCTTAAATCCTAAACTCTCAGCCCGACGTACCAATGTTGCTGAAACATCCCTTCTCTTGTACACCTGATGTACACAAAAAAGTTTCAGAAATCAGATAGCTGCGTAAAGAGGAATTTACTCAAAGAATATTGAGCGTCAAGATATCATACATATAACTGATAAAAGCGAATGGCGTCGCAACTGGAGGCAACCTCCTCAATTTTGCAGTTGGATGAAAAGGAAAGCACCTGTTTCACATATATGAAATTTTTTAACAATCCACGGATCGGATGACATAAAGATGAGAAGTCAATCATAATCAGTAGTTACCATTATGGTGTCACATGCTGCTGCTGCTCTCGCTGTGGCCACCTCCCCTGAAATGAACATTTAAGCAAGAGTTATGGAGATAGCACGAGTCATTAGACAATATAACTTATGATTTAAGAGTTAGGTTGACTTATTCTTTTTGTACCTTCTGGATTTGCTAATTTGTGTGACCCTGTTGGAGCGACCATTATTGGCGATGGCATGTTATATCCTAATAAGGTTGTAGACATGTCTATCTTGCTGACATCTATAAGAACCCTTGGCCGTAACCTGTGGGATCCACACCAAAAGGTCAGGTCCTACTTCTTAATGGGCTTTAAAATTACTGGTGTGGTGAATAGTACAGAATTCTTCCATATGCCGCAGTATTCTCCCTCAGTGTGTACTCATCCTCTGCTCCCCCGTTAATATAGTCATAATGCATCTTTGGTAGTGCTTTCTTGGCGAGCTCTTGATACTCCCGGACATTGACTGGTAGATTATCCTCCATTTCTGCTACATTAAATTGTTAAAAGGCCATTGAGGAATCAGGGTGCTGGAAATATCTCTGTTGTGCTTATACAGAAAATTTAGAAATATAATCCACAAGTTGTTCCTTTTTCAGTGCAGGCCCCCAACATTTCGTTTTGGTTGCATATCAAAAGGCTCTATATACTTGTATCAAACTATAGTAGTATATGCATTTTAGATCTCGCCTTTTACTTGGAATCAACAGTTAGCATTATGTCTTGTACCTCAATATAAAATTTATCCCAAACCAGTACATATGCTAGAGTTAAGTGAAGTAGACTAGTCTGAAACTACAATGTTGCTTTTCTACATGGGCAAACCGGTACATAATAGATCAAGAGCAAAACCTACATGGGCATAAGAAAAAGATTTAAGACAACCAAATAAGTGTGGCCAAACTACTATACTTGATAGAAAATGCAAGATTCATACTTCCTTATCTTTATCTACCTTACAAGTACCCCAAAAAAACCCATTAAGAGACACTTGGGCATTTTCATTTTAACAAACTGACAGACATACAGAACACTGCAACAAGTTTCATTTTCAACCATCAGATGTAGAAAGACATACTACCGATTGATATATACATGCTTTCAATGAAGGCAGTACATTCTAATTTGCAGTTTTAAGAGTAGCATCCAACTATGTTTTTTACCGCAAAAAATAACTACTGCAATACCTTTTGTCGCGACTATATGGCTAGAGCTAGACACAATGAAGTACAGACAACAAAAAAGCAGCAAAATGGATATCCACTCTTGAGCTGTAAGCCTGTAACCAACAGTGGGCTACAAAAGGGAAACAAGCAAAATGACTCTGAAATCACTGTAGATCTAGTCCCGGTCCTACTCATATCAACTGAAACAGAATCCCATATCTTTAGTTCTTCATCATACTTGACAGACAAGAGCACTGGCATGCTAAATACACAGTCTTTGATATTTTGATATATACAATATATGTACAGACTTAGCAAGGGAATATTCCCATTTTCATAAGAACTTCCCCCCAGCCCCCATAAATAATAAGATGGATAACTTGTGTTAAGCTTGCTGAGAAGTAGTGGTACTGGGAACACAAAAGTCCACAGTTTTATTTTTCATCATTCAAGCATTGACATGAACCGAAGGATTTTAGCTGAAGAAATTCTGGCACCTACTCTTTCTGAAATTTGTTGAATATTCTCCTCTCTATCTCGAAGGCCCAATTACAAATTTAGAGTAAGCTAATTCAGACCCAGTTCACATTCATGCGGTTACTACAATTTCACAACATCTGCTCTTCGAAAAATACTTAAGCTTTCAGACATACTCCGTGTCATATATCCAAGTTAGGACCAAACATATTTCCACAAAAAAAAAAAAGTTAGGACCAAACATACTGTTATATAACCTGCTGCAAAAATACTAAAACACTCATCATCTGCAAGACTGCAAAGGCTATAATTAGAAACGACTCGGCATCTGCAGTACTACAAAGGCCAAATAAATTGATACAGATTGTCCCATTTGATCACTCATCCTAATATTAGTCAGGTGACTCAGGTCCAAAGTGGTAAACTGAAGCTGCGGTTGGTAGAAGACCAAGAAGGTCTGTGGAAGTCCGCAACACAACTGAAAGATATTTTTCCCTGACGAAACACAACTGAAGGGCCCCCACTGAATTCAAGATAAGCCCCGAGTCGGGGGAACGGCGGATAGAGATGCAGACTGTATAAAATCGGCAGGCCCTCTAGTATGGCAATCCCTTTTATTGCTTACAGTTGGGGAGCATTCAAGATTTGCAGCAGCATCTAACATGGCCATCCCCTCTACCTAGGGTTCCACAAAAAGCAGGAAGATGCAGGCACATGGTTGAAACAGGAAATCGAGAGCAAAGAAAACATCATCCATGAATGAATTGAAGAAGCAACAGTGAGTGAACCGCAGCACCATACCTCTTGGGTCTTGGAGGAGGAGGTCGGCAGGACCGCAGGAAGGACTGGACTGCTATCAAATGGCGGAAAGATGAGTGGAAGGCAGCTGCTTCAGAGGGTAGTCCTCTGTCCGTTGCCTTCTTGCCTCGGTGTGAAGTGTGATGTCAGAAGCTCCGGTAGAGGACAAGGCCTGCACTCTGAATCGAAATGACAGTCATGGTTCACCTACCGGTCAAATATTTTAAGTAAAGTGCTCGGAAATTGGCGACATCACTCTCCAAGAACACCAAACATTATGTAACGAATAATGGTTTTGCAAGGTCCAAACTGCCTGATTTTGTCAAATCTGAATCATTTCTAGCTGAAGCTGAATAACCAGCACTCTCAATGGTCTAGATTGCAAATATTAAGTAGATCATGTGTCTGTCACTGTTTGACAAATTTCTTGCGAGCTGATTTCGTATGCCTGCCACTGCCATTCGTTACACTGAACTTTAAGAAACATACTGTATGTCCTTTGAACAGATGAATTTAAACACCGTGGTCCTTTCCAATTCAGATCGAGCTACTCCTACCAGCCAAAAAGCATGTCATTGACAAATCATCAGCCTTTTTCTGGGACTGCAAAGTACAGGCCCCTGTTCATCTGCGGTCCAGAAAGATATGGCGTGCAAAGGAAACTACTGCTAATCTAGCTGAACTTGTACAATTACAAATCTGAAAAAAGTGCCCAGATAAAAAAAGATTATGATAAAGCTGCTGTTTGCGACTGAATGGAGATGTTCCGAACCATGCCATGCTCTGCAGCATCACCTCTAGAACTCAATGTCAACAGCTAGTGATCTATCAAACAATCAGCGCTCTGCTACATGCGTCGTCAATCAGCGCTCTGCAGCACCACCTCTAGAACTCAATATCAATGCTGTATCATGTGCAGGCTTGGCATCAAAGCCGTTTGATCGGAATGCAAATTGAATCAATCCCGCGACAGAAAGGGGGAGCAATCATCCAAGCGTACGACCTACCGGTACAGCGTTACAGCTCGCCACCGCAGAAATCATCCTCCATCCATCCATCGATGGACAAAGCTTCTGAGCTCGCATTGACGACGCAGCTCCAATTATATGGGCGCGCTGCGCTGCGCGCATCAATGGTGACGGCACCGGGGCATGGCAGGAGCATGTGAGCTGCTGAGGATCATATCCCTGTACGCTTCTCTCTGAATTTCTGAAAGGAGCACAGCCTTGCGCCCTCAGTACAGCCCCCCACCCCCCTCTTATTGCTGCCAGCATGCTGGCTGCTACGGTCTTCACTAATCACTACGAGTGCTCTTGGTCCATGAGCGGATGGCCACACTGAATGCTGCTTGAAAACATGATTCGTTAGGTTTCTATAATAAATACAGGCAACAGTATCGCTGCACTTTCCGGTTTTTTTTTTGGAAATGCAACTGTTGGCCTGCTGCACACTGATCGATCTTGCTTAGTTGCTTGGCCACCGTACCCCATGTGATGACAGATTGATGGAGTAGTTACTATACTGGTCACTAGCAAAAACCCTTGGGGTCTTGATGTGCTTAATTTGTTGTCCTCTTGGTGGTAGGAGTTTTGGCTACTACTTTTTTCAGCGCACCGTGCTTAAGCAAGACTAGCTGTATTTTAATAAGGCGACATGTTGTACAGATTTTACGAACGGAAGTATTTTTGGCTTGGGAAATATGTATAAGCGCTGTGCACCCGTGTGTAGTAGTAGTACATTAGTACCTCATCAGTAAGACAGTATAACTGCTCCTTTCACTGTTGGGATGAAGAGGAAATTAGGGGGGAAATCTGGTGAACGACATTCACCTTTATGCCTCACAAACTCTCATTAAGGTGCTTTCATGGATCTTTATGGAAGTACTATACTCCCAGGTCTCTCCTAAAAGCAGTTTCGGACGGGGCCAGAAGGTTAAACCGGCAATTTGGACGACGTGAATGCGGGGCGGCGGGGGCCGGGGCACGTACGATGATGAGACCTGTTTCCTTAAAAAAAAGAGAGAGAGACCTGGGCACCTGGCCGGTCTGGGCTGATTGCACACCGTGCGGCACTGATGGGATGGGGGGGTGGGGGGAGCAAGCGAGCAGGCCGTAGCAGCCCATGTCACCTGGATGCTGCGAGAGACAAAAAAATGTGTCCAATCGTTATTTCAAAATTGTGATTAGCAAGGTTTACCTACCACGAGTGACTTGGGTGAATTTTTGATAGGCAAAGGGTAGAAAAGCTTCATTTGGTGGGTACATGCATTCCCCGCATAAACAAACACATGAAAAATCTCCAAGAAAACCACATGTATAAAACCTTTCAGTTCTGAAGTCCAAACTCAAAATGTTCCCGAGTAAATAATAATGTTGTAATTTTGTTTTGAATAGCAGCATCATTTTGTCTCCCGTTTATCACTTCTCACAAGTTTCTCACCTTACATTTTTCACCTGAATACGAACTTCAAGATTTACACGCGCGGGCCTTATAAGTTTTAGAGGTAAATTCTCCAAAGCTTTCGCACACAAACTACAATTCATGCGTAGATGAATCAAACGGGTTTTGTGCACCCAATACATCTCCATACGGAAAAGCACTATTATTTATTATTTTTGCATGCCCAACCTGATGGATCCAGCAAATTGGCACCTCTGATGAACTCCAGTGCCACTGTTTCTGAAATTAATCCAGTGTCACTGTCACTGTCGCCCCAAATCTCATATCTCTTGTGTGAGGCTAGAGCTGTACCAAAAATAACTAAGAGTACACTTTCCCTCTCTCTCTCCTACACATGCACACCCACACTCTCTCTAGAGTCTAGTCTTACCAACCAAACCCAAACCAAAACTAAAAACAAAAGAATATTCACTCAGGAGAAAACAAATCCCCCAAGCTCTTTCCGCCTTTAACTAACATTATTCTATTTTATGATCCCATCCCCACCGGACTTAAGTCACCAGTCTCTCTAAACATCTAAGTATCAAATCAATGGGGCCCACCTAATAAGGAATAAAAATAATATTAAATCACAAGGGGGGGCTCAAATAGGACAAAGTGCTGAGAGAAATAGTGGAAAAGAATTATAAGTTTTTTATATAAAAAATCACCAAAAAATCTTCCAATTTTCTCCTCCTCCTATATTAAACTCCCCAACCCCCTCCCCCTCCAGTCGTCCCCGTCCCTCCACTCTCCTCCCGACGAGCAGCACTTGGCACTGCCAATGGCGGCTCCCGCCCACGCCCTTCCGATGCGCGCCAGCCTCCTCCTCTCCTCGTGAGATCGACGCGCCTCCTCCGCTTGCTCCATTCTCCCGCCTCGCTCGTTTCTTCGCCCCCGAGGCATCGCCCGGTCGCCCCCCCGCATCTCGTCGTGCTCCGGGTTCTCTCCCTCCGCCGTTCTTGGAGTGGCGTGTCCCCCCGGTGCCCGCGCCGCTGAATCCGAGTGACCCGTGCGGCCGCTTCTTGTGGGCGGGATCCAGCAGACGGTGAGCGGGAGCCACGCACCAGGGGACGGGCAATGGCGGCCGTGACGGGCCCCCTCTGCACGTGGCTCGTCGCCGCGTGCTTGTCCGCGGCATGCGACGCCGATGAGCACAAGCAGAAGCATTGCTGCCCTGGCGGAAGCGGCGCTGGGGGCGGCGTCATGTTCGGTCAGGGTCGTGAGCGCCGCCGCCTCGGCGCGCGGCGGCGTGGCGCGGCGCGCTCCGGTAAGATGAGACACACTCTGACACTCATCCTTCGGTTGCCGCATGTCCTTTGTTCGCTTTGCTGGATCCTTGCATGACCGTACGTTCGAATCCTAGTGTAATCTCAGAGCATCGGTTGTATCGCCCGGGCTAAATGTGCCATTTTTATCCTGTTCTGGGTGTTACATTATGCGTTTGTTAATGCGTGTGGAGGAGTAGGATTATTCCTTGGATTGTTCTGAGGATATTTGATTCTTATTTCTTGGTGTAGTGTGTTGTAGTTTAGCCTGCTCCAGGTTTTGGTCTTGCTGTCAGGTTCCCCTGCTATCTGCCTGGGATGCATTTGCTTGGGCTACTGCTGAACTGGTGATTTCAACATCACTGTGTTTTCTTTCAGTTTGTCTGGCTCTGCTTGTTTTCATTTCGTTTGTTAGTAGCACAGAGTTTGACTTGAAAAGTGATATACAATGGGTGTTGCTCATCCATGTATAAAATAGAAAAGGGTGGGTGTGGAAAACTCCAAAATGCTAAAAATAAATCTTACAATAAGAGTCACATTTATCATGCCCTATATTGCATCAAGGAACCATATTCTTTAGTTATTTCCCCTGTGGGCATGTTTGCTATGACATCTTCAGGCCGCTATTTGTCACTCAAGCAGATAAGGTTCTCAACAAAAATGGTTATGGTTTGCAGGAATGGCCATGGCTGTTGCCTTACAAGCTGAAAGAAGTGTTATTGAAAAAAAGAAACCTGATATCAAACAAAGGAGGGTGGTTGTCACTGGCATGGGTGTAGTGACACCATTGGGCCATGATCCTGACGTGTTTTACAACAACCTTCTTGATGGTGTTAGTGGAATCAGCGAGATAGAGAGGTTCGACTGCTCCAACTTCCCCACGGTAATACAGAGCACATGATGTCCTTCAATTGTTGAGGAGTGGTGTTGCGGCTGGTTTTGCAATTTGGTCAAATATTATCATTCAATGGTTGTTATTTGGACCACAATGCAGAGAATTGCAGGAGAGATAAAATCCTTTTCTACTGATGGTTGGGTCGCACCTAAGCTTGCCAAGCGGATGGACAAGTTTATGTTATATTTGATAACTGCTGGAAAGAAGGCACTAGAAAATGGTGGACTCACTGAAGAACTCAGGAATGAGTTGGACAAAACCAGATGTGGTGTTCTCATTGGTTCTGCAATGGGCGGCATGAAGGTTTGTATTGTCAACTCAATATACTAGTATTAGCTATATCTCAATGAATTATAATTATCCATGGGTACCTATTTCTGATTGTCTCATACAAAATGATGGACTGTCATGCAGGTTTTTAATGATGCGATTGAAGCGCTGAGGGTCTCTTACAAGAAAATGAACCCGTTTTGTGTTCCTTTTGCAACTACAAACATGGGCTCTGCAATACTTGCAATGGATCTGGTGCGACATGATCTCTCCTTTCATTCTTTTGTATAATTTTATATGTGGATAACAGCGGTTAGCACAGCTCATACTTTTGTGATTTACAGGGATGGATGGGACCGAATTATTCTATTTCCACTGCTTGTGCTACCAGTAACTTCTGTATCCTCAATGCAGCAAACCACATCAGAAGAGGGGAAGCTGTAAGTAACTTTAACCTTCCAATATTACATGTTATCTTCGACAAGTAACTTCTTGTTTGTGACCTTATTCATGATTTTCTAGGATGTTATGCTCTGTGGTGGTTCTGATGCACCTCTTATCCCGATTGGTTCGTGGCCACAGTTCCTCATTCTTCGGACTCATTTCTGTAGTTTATGTTGATCTTTGTAGATGCAGTTATTTTAATCACATGCCATGCAGGATTGGGAGGTTTTGTGGCCTGCAGGGCTCTTTCACAGAGAAACAGTGATCCAACAAAAGCTTCCCGGCCCTGGGACATGGTTCGTATATTTTGTTCTGCAACTCTTAGATTCTCATAGGAGTTAAATGATTTACTTCGTGTGCATTCTCCCTACTGATTTGTTTCAATTGGCCAGTTTCTTGACAAATGTTTGCTGTCTAACAATAATTACCGTAATTCAGTACAAGCACATCAGCACCATGTTGGTTTAAGTAACTTTCTGGCTTGGTCCATTTGTTGTGCTAGTGTGAGGTGATTTATCTTTCATGATGCAGGGCCGTGATGGTTTTGTTATGGGGGAAGGGGCTGGTGTTCTTGTACTGGAGGAACTTGAGCATGCTAAGGTTTTAAACATACAATTTCTGCTGTCCCTATATCCTTCTGTTGTCTGTTTCCAGCTTGATTACTTGTGATTAATTTCCAATGTATCCTGAGATCAGTTCATGTTCTTTTAGGAAAGAGGTGCAAAAATATATGCTGAATTTCTTGGTGGAAGCTTTACATGTGATGCTTACCACATGACCGAGCCACATCCTGAAGGTGAAGAGTATATCTTGACTGCCATGATCTTTCCTGTTCTTCTCATACCTAAATCTAATGGGACCATCTAACTCTAGCATTTTCATTAATTCAATATCAGGAAGAGGGATTACTCTCTGCATCGAAAAGGCACTAGCTGATTCAGGGGTAGCAAGTGAAGAAATCAACTATGTGAATGCTCATGCGACGTCTACACAATCGGGTGACTTGAAGGAGTACGAGGCTATCGTGCGTTGTTTCGGCCAGAATCCTCAAGTACGCCACCTGATGCCAGCAATTTTACAACAGTTTTATAGAATAAATTATTTTAATCTTTTTTGTTTTCCCTGGGATGCAGCTAAGGGTGAACTCAACAAAATCAATGACTGGCCATCTTATAGGAGCAGCTGGTGGAATTGAAGCAGTCGCTTCTATACAAGTAGGAATTCTTGGAACTCTTGTGGGGGCCATATTTGCTTTGTATTATCGTATTATACTACTGCAAATTTTTACTTCACTGAGTATGAACTATGCATTTGTAGAGTTGGATTCTCCATTTACATTGTATTTTTCTGTATATCCAGTGTAGCGATTTCCAGTGCGGTTGGTAATTTGTTGGAGACAAAAACTCTGTAACTGAGAATTGGCACAAACCTATTAAAAAAAATCCATGGAAAACAAGCACATCACATAATATTACCCTTCAATTGAAATATTTGCTTTATGTAGTGGTACTGAAGCGAAGTTATTCTAAAATGATCGTCAGCTACATCTGCTTGTTTGTAAATTGCATTGTGGCAGTCTGGATGAAATTATTTACACACATATATATCCTTTTCTTACTCCTATTTATTTATCTTTGAACAGCAGCTTTTGTTTGATTTAGTTTCCTACTTTTGTACAAGATTCAGGCATTGGTCATTGAATATTACTCCAACTATCCTATACCATGTGTAGTAAATATTATATCAGACACAATGGTGCTTTTTCAATAAACATGAGGTGTTCGTGTTTATTCTAATGGCCATGAACACTTTGTTACCATTTACCACAACTGCTGTTTTGGTGGTTTTGGCTTTCAATGCAAGCATGGTGGGCTCATCATGAGGAATTCCTGTTTGTCATTCATTGCAGGCTATAAGAACTGGCTGGGTCCATCCAAATCTGAATTTAGAAAATCCAGAGGACGTTGTGGTAAGCTCCTTTAGTGATGCGGGATTTAATGTCATCTTATCTGCTTTCTATTTGTACTAAATAGTTATATTTGAAAGAGCAAAATTTACAGGAAATCTATAAGTTGAGCAGAATCCACAGGAAACCTAAGTTGAATGGTGTGCAGATACTTTATCAACTCAAGATGGAGCTAATATTAATGTTTTAATGTTGATTTTGATACAGGATGTGGGTGTCTTGGTAGGACCACAGAAGGAGAGATGTGAAGTGAATGTGGCCCTATCCAACTCATTCGGATTCGGTGGGCACAACTCATCAATTCTCTTCGCACCATTTAAGTGAACATGGCCAACAAACTGCCATCTTCCTCATCGTCCAACGGCTTCATACATCTAGACCTGCATATAGACGACTAGTGGACTCTGCGACTTCCTCTACACCACACATACTAGTGTTGGAGGTCCAAGCTGAGGGGAGAACGATGTGCCATACAAGGTTAAACTACATGAAAACTTGAGCCCCCTGCAAGGTTAAACTATATCAAAATTGCAAATATATCCATCAAAAGACTTACTGTTTGTGCCAGTGTTTTCGCCTTCGCCGTGAATGCCCATTATTGTCAGTACTTCGGAGTATTTCCTAGATTTGGGGGAGTCCCCATAGCTGATCCTCACCCTTGCGGAGGTGCTGGGATCTTATGTTGTATTGATGTTGTGAACAATGTCGTTATTAGCCATGAAATGCTGGTTTCGCTGTAAGCATTCTCTGGGCATTTTCAATTCATGTTGCTTTCCTGCTGTTCCCGAGTTAGGTCTCATTCGTTTCCATCAGGTTGATTCCGACCGGAATTGATAAATGTAATACGAAAATCATGATAGATACTATAAGAGATATGGATTTATTCCGGATCGAAAATTAATTTCTCATGATAGGCACACCATGAGACTCGGAATCAATCCACTAGTCAAGAGGTGTGGAATCAATCCGGCTCTTCGGTCTCTTGTTCTACCTATCATGACGAGTAAATTAAATCTCAATCCGGAATGAATCCGAGTCTCTATCACAAATTTCTTGATATATCTATTATTCTGGCCGGATTGAATCCCACAGAAGCGAACACGCCCTTAAATGGTTTGTGATCGGTGAGCTGTTCGGCCATTCCTCTCTGAGTGGATGATCTTCTCTAGGGAGCTGTAAGTATGGTCAGTTAGCGTGGCAGAACGTAAAGTTGTATCTAAGGCCCTGTTTGGGTCCCATAAGTCACCAGACTTGTAACTCAGTGGGCTTCACACAGGGTGAGAGAACGGAAAAGTGGAAATAAGCAACTTATAAGTTAGGCCATTTAAATCAGCACTATTTGGTTTCACTAGTGACTTATTTCACACTTTTTGCATTTTAAGTCACCCTACTTATGACAACCAAACAGGATATAGGTTAAAACTAGGACAAGGTGCCGAGTTGTCACCTAGTATAGCGAAGAAGTCCCAGAATCCTTCAGACTGCACTTCTGCATGATGGACAAAACAAGGAGTCTTGGAAGTCCCCAAAAAGTTCCCCCAAAAGTCCTAAAATTTTTGCATCGCAGACCGTGCACCTCTCACAGAACACGCTTCTCGATGCAAAAAATTTACCACTTTCGCCAAATTTTAGCCTCAAAAGTTTTCAGAACAATGCCTCTATGCCAATGCCATGGCACATCCTGATTTGTCAGGGATCATTCCAAATTTCACTTTCCCTTTGCCGTCATTGCCATCGACGACATCGTGGACTTGCGGCACCACCTATTTGCACATGTCATATCATCACGAGGTACTAGCAAAATGCCCGTGCTGCACTAAACCCTACACTATTAGCAGTCGTTCACGGAGTAGGGGTAAACTGAAGCTTCGTTTTCACAAAGTGAGGGTAAAATTGCAATGACGAAGAATGTGGAGGTAAAATCTCAATCTCAATTGACATTCAAAGTAGGGGCAAGAACACAATAGCTCCAAATAAAATGCCATTGTCCCATCTCTTGCCCTGTTTACAAAATAAATTCGTCCAACATTTATATGTAAATGCAATGGAAAAATCGGAAACAACTACGTCTTAGAGAACAGAGATTGAAATCACGAGATCATACAAAACACAGATTAAGATCACGAGGTCAGGTGCTTGACAATCCGTTAACCTGGAGATCCTAGCGTTAAATCAAATAGTTTTTGTTTCTTATAATCAACAGTACGGTAACTCGAACATGCTAAAACAACTCCTTCCGCTAAACGTGAAAGACAAGACCACGCGCATTTCAGTAACCAACACAAAAATTTCAAAAATCAGAAAAACATCATTTCTAAGGAAAAACAAATAAACAGTGGCAAAGATAGTTGGAGTGACTTAATGCGGGTGAGAACAGAGACGCCATATACTGTAGAGCATGCAATTACAGGAAATAAAGCAATACCACCATAAATATCAAATAGATAACACAGGAAAACTCACCATCCAGTCAGAAGGTAAAGATGCAGTCATCTCTTACAGACCATGTTCAGAAGTTATTCAGACGACGCATGACTGATAAAACAGTAGTCTTCAGAGCGAAGCCCTGCAATTATTTAGAACACAGCATAGATGCTAGTGCCGTCCAAGTCCAAAGGTAAAGATGTTGTTATCTCTTACAGACCAGGTTCAGAAGTTATTCAGACGACACATAATGGATAAAACAGTAGTCTACAGAGAAAAACCCTAAGATTATTTAGAACACGGCATCAATGCTAGGGCCATTAGAAGTGTGGCATCTCGATTTATGAGGTATCATCCGGAGCTCCTTTAACCCATTGCTGCCACTACTACTGATATCTACATTGACACTGGCGTTATGGACAATAGGCACCACCTCCACACCAGTTAAGACAGTAAAATTCTCGTCAGATAATTCATTCCCTAACTTGCCGTTGAGAATCCTATAGGGTGGAAGAACCTTGCAATGCAGAACTTTCCTGAGCCCAGGTTGACAAGTTGGGAATCCTTGCATTCCTTCCATTCCTCTGGAGGTTCAAGCTCCTTCCAAGGGCCCAGTAGCTGTGGCTGGTAGTCCAACGAGGAGAGGTCAGCAGCAGCCAAGTCCTGGGACTCAGCAGAGAGTCCGAACCAGAGGTTAAACTCAGGCACGTACTCAACCCTGCCATGGAAGGGCAGAGTCCACTTGCCGACTTCCGTCCATGTCTGGGTAGCTGCGTGCAGGCAGTAGGTGCCAACGCCCTTGACAGATACGCAAATGTCTGAGACCCTTTCGGGGGGTCCGGGGCGACCCATTCGTGATGTCGCTCCGCTCCTCAAATCACGGTACAGTTCGATGCGGACTGACTCGGAAAGAAAACGAAGCTAGAGGGTCGTGATCTGTTGACTCGCGGTGCCCCCAGGGTCGCACCTCCTCACGGCTGCGCGGCTCCCGTCCGCCTCGCTCTGTTCTGCGTTCTCTTTGGCCATCAGATCGAGTTCGCCGCCGCCGACGGCGCTGTTCCCGGTCGCCTCGCTTTCCTCCCGGCCCTGCCTCCTGTTCGACCCCAGATCGAGGCCGCCGCCGGAAGCTGCCTCCAACCTCACAAATCGGCTCCATGGCCTGACACCTTCACTACGGGAGAAGCAATATTCCCCGAGTGCCACGTCCTTCCCCGAGTGCCAAAAATCGGGCACTCGGGGAAGACAATCTTCCCCGAGTGTTGCACTCGGGGAAGAATTGCACTCGGGGAAGATGGTCTTCCCCGAGTGCCTGAAAGGGCAAAGCACTCGGGGAAGAAAGGCACTCGGGGAAGGCCATCTTCCCCGAGCGCAACACTCGGGGAAGAAAGGCACACGAAAAAAAAAAGTTGCATTTGACGGCGCAAATAGACGGAGTCGTTTAAAAAAATTGGAAAAGCTCTTCCCCGAGTGCCTAGACCTAGCACTCGGGGAAGCTACCTCTTCCCCCGAGTGCACGGTCCCCGGCACTCGGGGGAGCCTCTTCCCCGAGTGCCTTGTCACCGGCACTCGGGGAAATAATTTTGTTTTTTTTTTGTTTTTTTGCCCCAATTTTTTTGTGAGGCCTTCAAACTTTATTTAAAACTCCTTGCCCAAATTTGACTTACTTTTGAATTTTTTTGTTATATTTCGTTAGTTTTTCCTTTTTCTTGAATTTTTAGGCAAACTTCAAACTTGAACTACAGGTACATGAAATCATATAATTTGGTGATTCGAAAAATGATATTCATGATATTTGGTGTATATTGAGGCCTTATCCAACCACTCACATGAAATATCGAGCATCTTGTTGTCGTGACATGACTAACAACATACGGGAAAAGTGTTTATGAATTACGAGAAAATCGGACGAAGTCAAAAAAACACGTAACTTGTCGGGACACCGTGTTATCACATGTAGAGGTTGTGTGCAACGAGTTGAGAAGATTTCGAGCAAGTTGCGATGTGTGATGCCTGAAACCCAGACATCTCCACACGTGATCCATGTGATAACACACTGGGAGATGTGTGAGTTGTAGGCATCTAACGTCGTAGACTTGCTCAAAATCTTCTCTAGTCTTGCACACAACCTATACATGTGATAACACAACTCCCCGACAAGTTTCGTGATTTTCGGACTTCGTCCGGATTTTTTTGTAAATTAGAAACACTTTTTCCGTATGTTGTTAGTCATGTCACGACAACAAGATGCCCGCTATTTCATGTGAGTTGGTGGATAAGGCCTCAATATACACCAAATATTATCAATATCATTTTTTGAATCGCTAAATTATATGATTTCATGTACATGTAGTTTAAATTTGAGCTTTTCCAAAAAATTCAAGAAAAAGAAAAAACTAACGAAATATAACAAATAAATTCAAAAGTAAGCCAAATTTGGTCTAAGAGTTTTAAATTATGTGGGAAGGGCTCACAAAAAAATTGGTGAAAAAAAAACAAAAAAAAAGAAATTTTTCCCCGAGTGCCATGTTTGAGGCACTCGGGAAGGGCTACCTCTTCCCGAGTGCTGGTCCCCGGCACTCGGGGAAGAGCCTCTTCCCCGAGTGCCTTGTCACTGGCACTCGGGGAAATAATTTTGTTTTTTTGTTTTTTTGCCCCAATTTTTTTGTGAGGCCTTCAAACTTTATTTAAAACTCCTTGCCCAAATTTGACTTACTTTTGAATTTTTTTTGTTATATTTCGTTAGTTTTTCCTTTTTCTTGAATTTTTAGGCAAACTTCAAACTTGAACTACAGGTACATGAAATCATATAATTTGGTGATTCAAAAAATGATATTCATGATATTTGGTGTATATTGAGGCCTTATCCAACAACTCACATGAAATATCGAGCATCTTGTTGTCGTGACATGACTAACAACATACGGGAAAAGTGTTTCTGAATTATAGAAAATCCGGACGAAGTCCGAAAAACACGAAACTTGTCGGGACATCATGTTATCACATGTAGAGGTTGTGTGCAACAATTGAGAAGATTTCGAGCAAGTTGCGATGTGTGATGCTTGAAAGCCGTACATCTCCGCATGTGATCCATGTGATAACACACCGGGAGATGTGTGAGTTGTAGGCATCAAACGTCGCGGACTTGCTCAAAATCTTCTCTAGTCTTGCACACAACCTATACATGTGATAACACAACTCCCCGACAAGTTTCGTGATTTTTCGACTTCGTCGGATTTTTTGTAATTTAGAAACACGTTTTCCGTATGTTGTTAGTCATGTTAGGACAACAAGATGCTCGATATTTCATGTGAGTTGGTGGATAAGGCCTCAATATACACCAAATATCATGAATATCATTTTTTGAATTGCCAAATTATATGATTTCATGTACCTGTAGTTCAAATTCGAAGTGTGTCTAAAAATTCGAGAAAAAGAAAAAACTAATGAAATATAACAAAAAAATTCAAAAGTAAGCCAAATTTGGGCAAGGAGTTTTAAATTATGTTTGAAGGCCTCACAAAAAAATTGGGGCAAAAAAACAAAAAAAATAAAAAATACTTCCCCGAGTGCCTTTGGTGACACTCGGGGAAGAGGTCCTTCCCCGAGTGCCAGGGACGAGGCACTCGGGGAAGAGACCTCTTCCCCGAGTGCTAGTTGAACGGCTCTCAGGGAAGCCTGCAGGCCCAGTTACCCGCCGGCCCAGTAACTAAACCTAACCCATCCTAACCCCCACGCCCACCCACCCACGCACCACCACTCAGACGCCGCCGCCCCCGCACCTACGCTCTCCCTCCTCTCCCTCGGCCCCCTGCAACGCCGCCGCCGCCCCTTGCAACGCCGCTGTCGGCGCATCCCGCCACCGCCGCCGGCCGGCGCATCCCGCTCCCCGTCCCGCCCCGGCCCCTCCTCCACGCCCCGCTCCGCCGCCGGCGCGCCCCGCCCCGGCCCCTCCTCGACGCTCGGGCCCGCCGCCGGTGCGCGCGCGCGCCCCGCCCGCCGCCGGCCCCTACGGCGCGGCCGGGCCGGCGGATCCGCCCCGCCCCCGCCCGTGCCGGCCCCTACGGCGTGGCCGGGCCGGCGGATCCGCCCCGCCCCGCCCCCTGCTGGACGCCCCGCCCCGCCCCGGCCTCTACGGCGCGGCCGGGCCGGCGGATCCGCCCCGCGCCCCGCCCCTGCTGGACGCCCCGCCCCGCCCCGGCCCCTACTCTCGATGAGGTGTGCTAATGCGGCGAGAAAAGGTGAGCTGTTTAATGGAGTTACTTTTGATCCATCTAACCTAGCTAGGGTGACCATAGACATGGAAAAGGAATCTTCTAATTGATCACTAGCTAGGCTAATCGTTGCTTGATGATGGTGCTATATGTCATCAGTAAAAAATAGCTAGTGCCCAGAGCAATAGAGCATCAGAGACCGATCATGGCTGGGGGCTTTCTTCTGCTGAACATGTTCCATTGGATCTCCCATGTAGACCATGAGTCCACGATACCTCTGGATGACTGGATTATGGCTATTTTGATCATGTCGCGATGAGTTCAAGTGGTGGGCGAAGTCCAGAGAGGGCAGAGGCCATGAGCACTTCTTGCACGCATACGCACAGTACACGTCATGTCAGGCGACAGCGTTCATGTGAGGCCGTAGTACTAGAAAACAAGCTGGCGATCGATCGATCGAGGCAGCGACAATTAAATGTTGGAAATTATTCCTTTTTGGCAAGAATCGTTAATTTGTGGATCTTTTGTTTTATCCGGTTAACCTTGCTACTTGGGGAGCTTGGCCTTAATATCCAGTCATACAAGCTGAACTGCAATACATGTACTAATTTTGCATAGATGTAGTCCAATGAATTGTAGGGTCCGAATTTGTTCTTTATGCAATGAAAGAAACTTTTGGCATCGTATATTCCAGAGTAAACTTGGGCTCAAATCAGATAACATATTGTAGTTAACCTGCCATTACATTTAATGCTTTTAGGCCCTTTAGTTTATTTTGCCAAATCAACATTTTCATTTTCTGTCATAGTTTTTAAATGGGTCTTGTCACATGTTATAAGTGCCATCTTCATTGGCTTTCTTTTTTCTTTTTAAATAAAGTCATAAATACTGTTATGTGCTATGGATTACATGCCTACTACCGGGCGTTGCTTGCTTTATATTCAGATTTTTTTGGCACAAGTTCCTCTGTGTTCCCTACATGTACGAGCGGTTTACTTTACGTTTTTTATTGACACCAAAGAAAGCCGAGGATAAACCCCGAGCGCGAGTTGCGAAGTCAGAGTTTCTCTTTGGTGGGCACTTGTACCCCTGCAAATGTTTCCCACCAGTAAAAAAATATAATCTTCCCTGACTTTGCTTTAATTTCTTATTTGCTCTTGATGTTACTTGACGCAGATGTATCGAACAGTGAAGGGAACGACGGCAGACAGACCATGTGCTGCAGGTAAAACACATTACCTAGATGTCGGCTAGTAGCTTGCTTCGCTCCAGGAGAAACATTTCTTTTCTGAGTTGATATTCTTCGGTAATGTTATATCACCGAATTATTGCCACATGGGGGCGTGCCGGTTAATATTTCCAATCGGTCCCATAAAGCTAACACTACGCAGCCATTCTTAAAAATAAATAAATAAATATCTGAAAAGTCCCCATACGACGTTGCATGCTTACCGATTGAATAGTCCCCATACGACGTTCATACGGATGAGACATATGTATATCATCCATCTCGCATATTTTTAAGTGATTTGACATGCATATAGAATTTCGTAATTAATTCTAAACATAGTGGAAGCATTGCATAAGTTCCATGAGTTTTTTTCTCGGATCCACATGTGGAACATAGACATGATCGGCAATTAAGATACATTGTTACTTTAGTGTAACACTCATGTTTCTTGCGGGTTTTGCATGAGATCTTGTTCTTGATGAATTCTTTGGTGAGTTCTTGAATCAAAGCATGTCTATATTCTATTTAAGTTTTGTATTTATAGAGGCTGCCTGGACTATAAAATTGATTTGTTCATTCGGACTAAAACTGATCGATCACTCAATGACCAGGATCGCACCATATTTGTAGAAGAATAGTGTCCACTTCCAACTTTGTAGAAGGAACAGATTGCTTGTTCCACCATGGTGCTAGCATCTTTTGTCCTTTGAACGGGTTTGCACCATGGTGCTAGCATCTTTTGTCCTTTGAACTGGTTGTTGTCTTTTGAACACATAGTTATGATAGAATGATGACTTGTGCATGACATTTCTAATTGCCTATGTAATCGATTATTTGGTTGTGTATAGTGATGTGAATTGTGTGATAATTAGCAACGATGATGGTTGTCTAATCCGGTTGCTAATGGCTTTGTATGGTGTTGTACTTGTATATTATCACTTTGCCTGGAATTTTCTTAACGAGAACCTTGTGATTTATAAATGTGATTTGTGATATATTGTTGTTGATTTGTGGTTTGTGATGTAAATACATATATACGTCTTTGTTGCTTAAACGGAGAAGTAATTTTTTTAAAAAAATTAGAGGTCGCTTCCCGAGTGTTTGGGCGGTGGCACTCGGGGAAGAGGCATTTTTCTTTTTTTAAAAAAGGGGCTTCCCCGAGTGCGGCCTCCAAGGCACTCGGGGAAGATTTTTTCTTTTTTTTTTAAAAAAAGGGGCTTCCCGAGTGTTGCACTCGGGGAAGAGGTTTTTTTTAAAAAAATCGAGATTTCTTCCCCGAGTGCAACACTCGGGGAAGAGTAAAAAAAAAAAAGTGGATGGCACCGACGGTGTTAAATCTTCCCCGAGTGCTACCATGGCACTCGGGAAGCCTCCCCGAGTGTACGATTTTTGGCACTCGGGGAAGACCTCTTCCCCGTGAACCACTTCCCCGGAAGCTCTTCCCCGAGTGTTGCACTCGGGGAAGGCTTCCCCGAGTGTTTTGGGCTCTTCCCCGAGTGCTTTAGACACTCGGGGAAGTGGGTGACTCTGTAGTGCTTCTCATCAATGGTCTCGCCTTTGGTTTATTCATTCCCAACTACATCACCTCGCCACCACAATGAGAACCATCGAAGCTTCGGTTCGCCAACAATGTTGCCTGACCTCTGCTGTCTCAAGTATTTCACTTTCACAAGGTTTTTGGAATCGGAGTAATCCATGGTGTTGTTCGAGTACGGCTTCATCTTCCTCGCTGGCGCCGGGTTCGGGGCCGCCATGGCGCACCGTGGAGAGCGCTGCTGCGATCAACGCCGCCACGACCGCCCCTGCTGGTGCCGGCACTGGGGTGGCGGCGGCCAACGTGACGTCGTCGGCGATGATCTGGTGGGGCGCCGGTGTCACGAGCTGGACCCCGCGACTGCGGCGAGCTACGAGAGCGAGAGGAAGGGCTATTGCTTCCGCCTAGGCAGCGACGACGAAGGCAGCAGTAGGGACGCGCGGAGGAAGGCGACCACCGCGCTGTGAGGAAGAACAAGAAGCTAGCTGCTGCTGGTGTTGCCACTTCGTATGATTACTAGTGCTCAGCGGCTTCATGTCCAAATCTATCTATTATCTTTATACTTGAGTGTTAAAAGAAGCCACCACGTTCGCCGAGAGGGTCTAGAAATTCCCACGTTAATCAAAAAAGAGAAGAATATACACCGTTGGATTTTATGAAGATCTGAAGGTCTACATTAATCCAAAAAATACATAAATTCGGAATTAAAATAAGAAAATCGAAAGAGTCGGTATTCAATACAAATACAATTAATAAGCACACAAATTCGGAATTAAAATAATAAAAATAGTAGTTAATGTTTAATAAAAAAGAGAAGAATATACACCATTGGATTTTATGAAGATATGAAGGTCTAAATTAATCCAAAGAATACATAAATTCGGAATTAAAATAAGGAAATCTGAGAGTCTGTATTCAATACAAATACAATTAATAAATACAAAAATTCGGAATTAAAAAATAAGAAAAATAGTAGTTAATGTTTAATCAAAAAGAGAAGAATATACACCGTTGGATTTTATGGAGACAAAAAATCGGATGCCACAAGAGATGATAAAATAAGATAGATTTGATGAGGAATTCATGTAGGTTTGCATAGCAGTAATTTGACAAAGAAGATGTTAAGTATGGTTTGACATCAACCATATGGGGTTTGGAGACCAAAACCGAGATAATGACTTCCTAGATAGCAACCAACACGATACGACTGCTTTGGTCAGAGAAGAACTAAGGTAGTAGACAACAATAGTGGACAAAGCAGGTGGCTATAAATGACTACAACAAATTGGCAAAATGCTTGAAAAAATAAGAAGGTGTAAGGTTGACAAAAGAGGGAAGACAACAAGAGAAAACATAAGTATTGTAATATGAACAAGTATTGTGATACATCTGAGAAGTTATCACGATGTGCGGAAAAATTTAAGTTACCCAATGCAAACATCTATCTTTCACAATAGACATGAGGGAGATAATTGAATTATCAGTATGATGTCACCATTTAGGTTAAGCATGCTCTGCAGTAGAGGGACTTCGTGTCCCTAGAACATGGGCTTGCTTGCGAATAGGCCACCTGTTAGTGACATGAAATCCTCTATAATAAATAAAGAGGAACAATTCTTCCACTACACATATCTATAAGCACAGTAAACTTCCAAATAAGAATGAAAATGATGAGATCAAGTTGGTTTGTTGTATATCTTCTAATCTTTTGAAAACTTTTGAAATTAGGTTGGTATGTGATGCGTGAAGAACCAAACAACACAATGAACACGATGGTGAACACAAGTATGCCCACAATGAATAACGTTACCTACTATTGATGATCAGTAGTTATCTTGGAAGTTATAAAGTAGTGTCAAACATAATGGTTACATTTTAGAAGACAAGGTATATTTAACAATGAATAAGGACATAGCATTTCAAGTAATAAATATATATCCTAGGAAACATGATATAATGTGTATATATAAGAAACATCCTATGTATTTATGGGGATTGCAAGTTAGAAGAGACAGAACCGACCGCCATGCACCATTAACGAAGGAGGGGCCATCAATGAGCAGGAAGAAGAAAAAGAAAGGAGCATCGACCGTCGTTGATCGTAAGGAAGATAAACTTTCAGATGAGAGGAAGAAGATATCATTGGATGAGATGAAGAAGGGGGTGCACCCATATGGAAAGAGAGGAGGACCTATGCTACCGTTGCTTGAACCCACCCCAGATCAAGCTTCAAGGTTACCTAAGACAACAACCAACGGTGCCACGAGGTATGACGAGCTCGCTGGAGGAGTTGGAACTGTGCATCAGAAAGTGGAGAACCCAGACTCCGTGTGAGGTCAACAACCGAGCCAAACTTAGGAGCCACATAACCAACAAGCAAAGTTCGATCATCGAGAGTGGAGAGTAAGAGGCTCAATCGGTTGAGACGAGGACTAAGTGATGAGAGGGTGAAGAACAATTTCTTTCCAATACAGAGCTCAGAGGTTGACACTATATGCAGGGTGCAACAAAGCGTCAAATAAGGAATCGAATAGCATTCGTTATTACGTCAGATTTCATCCACCAATTAAAACACCATCCAATAACAAAATTCGAGTGTATCAATATCAATTCTAAATTTTGAGCTCCAATATTTACATCGGTATTAGTGATTTCAAGAGGATGGATAATAAATTAAGATGATAAAGAAAATACGATGCTAACATAGCATTTTAAAAAATATGGTTTATCAAATCTAGCCGCGCTATTAGCGCGGGCCAACTTGCTAGTTACGTTGTACTGTGAGACATCTGCAGAGATCAGCTTCGCGTGGCCTCCTCTCTCCAGTCTCTTTACTACACAGATTTCCTAGAGTCAACCCATGACGGAGAAAACCCCACGCAGCTAGCTTGCCACCGGCAGCGCCGGCCATGGCGAAGCAAGCCCCCAACGGCATGCACCGCCCCCGGCGGCCGCCGCCACCCGGCGTGGGCGGCCGGCCTTGTGGCGAGGACGGCGATGCGGGTGGCCTCCACCTCTGCCGGCGCACGGGGCCGACGACGGAGCGGCTGGCCTCGATGCGGACGCCCAAGCATGGCGACCTCGACAAGGAGGCCCTCGGCGGCGCGAAGACCCTGGCTCGTTACGGCCGCACGGCTTGTTCAACATCTCTCGGCTGCTACTCCCCAGTAGCTTGTTCGTGTGCCTGCCAATCGACCCTCGGTGCCCCGCGGTTTACCTTTTCCCAAATTAATCACTACCGGAAACGCAGCATGAAACGCAGCCTGTACCGAGAGCTCTACTCTGTGCCGAGAGCCAGATCCAAAGCTCTCGGCACAGGGACCCTTTGCCGAGAGCAACAGATTGAGCTCTCGGCACAGAAAAAGCCCGCGGTACAAACAGTCTGTGCCGAGAGGGAACAGAGCAGCCTCTCGGCATAGCCAAAGACTCACGGCACAGAGGAACTATGGCGAGAGTTGCAGAAGCAGGCCCTCGGCACAGCCGAGACTTCACGGCACAACGGAACAGCCGTCATAGCCGTTGGCCCGGTCGTCAAATGTGTCGAGAGCCCACCTTTGGCTCTCGGCAAAGAATTCTGTGCCGAGTGCCTTATCAAGGCTCTCGGCAAAGAATTAAAAAAAATCATATTCACACATTCAAACCTTTTGCTTCATCAACCTACACCGTACCCCTACAAAAAGCATATGCTCAAATTTCACATAAAAATAGATATTTATTTTGTATTTAAGAATTTTATTTCGTTCTAGCTAGCTAGTTTCATCGTATAGTAGAGCTCCGATATGAACACGAGGTGCATGAAATCATGAAGTAAAGTTAGTGAAAAATGATATTCATGTTCATGAGGCATCTTCAAGACCAATTACATGAAATGACGCTAAATTTTCGACATTTGACTCTCTCATCATGATGAACATCGTGAGATAGAACAATTTAAAAATGTATAAAATTCAATGAAATGAAACCGTCAAATTGTTTCTAACAGAAAACAAGTTTGGCAACGAAAGTCTTTACAGACACCAATCCAGAGCATCAAAATGGGAGGTCAGCAAGGGCCAAAGGAGCCAAGGACAGTTACATACAGTAGCAAAATGGTTCTTGCTCTGCTCTCCAGGTTAACTTACTGCTAGTGACAAGCCTAGACAGTAGACTCTACAACTGATTAGTACGGGTTAACAACTTAACACACCACTGCTAATTAAGCTTTGAGACGGTTGACACTTGGCCATCACACAAAATTCCTATGACCAAACCTGCAGCTGAACAAAATCCAAGAGACCAGAATCTGCAAGCAGTCATCTTTCACTAGGTGCCATGGGCCATGATGAGCTGCCTCCTCTTGAACCTCTTCTTGAAGCACATCTGCCTGAGCTCCTTCGTCCTCTCATCCAACACCATATTAGGCATCTCCTTTATCATCTCTTTCTCGTGCTTCAGGCTTTCCACCACCATCCTCGTTAGATTTCCGTCCTCTTGCTCGGTCAGCTTCCCGAGCTCCTGCTGGACATGCATGTTCGTCAGTTCTTCCAGACAAATCTTATTCTAGTAAAAACTCCCAACGAATTGAATTCCATGACAATATGCTCCAAGGAGAGAATAAGCAAAAACATGGATGTTGTCGATGAGCGTATTCAGGCTCTTCACCTTGTGGTGCGGCCACCGCGCGATGTCGAGCTCCCTGCGCCGCTTCTTCAGCACCGTGACCCCGACTTTGAGCTCCTGCACTGCCTGCTTGATCGGCATGCAGAAGTGCCGCGACACCGGCTCGAACGTCAGCGCCTTCTTCTGTGGTCCAATTCTCGGATGTCCAACTGCACCCTTCTGCACACTACTAGTGCCATGCTCCAGCTTGATCAGTGCCTTCTCGCAGTCGCCGTCCTTGATCTTGCGGCGCGCTTCCTCCTCCTCCACCTGAGCCCGAAAACTCACGAAGTCGACCTCGAAGAGGCAGTCAAGCTCGTCTGCATTTACATGAGAAAGTAACTATGAACATGAATTAATTCCAGAAATTTTTGTATTAGTAGGGAAAGATATCTGCCGGTACCTTGAGAGGAGCTTCTCTTTGAACAAGAAATGGCAGGGAAACACTGAGCTGAGAACCACGCTTCCTCTTCGAGCTGGTAGTGAGAGAGCTAGAGTGCGAAAGAAACTGGAAGTACATGAAATCATGAAGTAAAGTTAGTGAAAAATGATATTCATGTTCATGAGGCATCTTTAAGACCAATTACATGAAGTGACGCTAAATTTTCGATATTTGACTCTCTCATCACGTTGAACATCATGAGCTAGAACAATTTAAAAATTGTATAAAATTCAAATAAAGTTTGAAAATCACGACTTTTGTCGAGCACTAATGAAATCATCCGAGGAAGTTGAGAAAAAAATTGACAACATTTTGAACACCGGGACACGTACGTTGTTTAGGAACTCGAACATCTCACGAAGAGTTTCAAGAAATTTAAACTAATGTCAATAGGTTTGGAATAATCTAAGGGAAATTCAAAATTGACTTTGAGTACAAGAACGTTTTTATAATAATATACATCATCAGTGGTGACATAATGAATTTTGGAAAATTTCCGTGATTGTTTGCTATTTTCTAATTTTTTTTTGAGTAAATAAGTTTTCTGTGCCGAGAGTATTGCTCTCGGCAAAGAAGGGTGTACCGAGAGTTTTCGCCCTGTGCCGAGTGCTTTGCTTTAGCTCTCGGCAAATAAGTAAAAAAATCATTTTTAGGTTTCCAAAGTTTTTCCTGGATCAACATACACTCCTATAAAGCATATGCTCAAATTTCACATAAAAATAGATATTTATTTTGTATTTAACAATTTTATTTCAGTCTAGCTAGTTTCCCCGTAGAGCTCCGATATGAATTGGAGGTGCATGAAATCACGAAGTAAAGTTAGTCAAAACATGATATTTATGTTCATGAGGCATCTTTAAGACCAATTACATGAAATGATGCTAAATTTTCGACATTTGACTCTCTCATCACGTTGAACATCGTGAGCTAGAAAAATTTAAAAATTGTATAAAATTCAAATAAAGTTTGAAAATCACGACTTTTGTCGAGCACTAATGATATCATCTGAGGAAGTTGAGAAAAAAATTGACAACATTTTGAACACCGGGACACGTACGTTGTTTAGAAACTCGAACATCTCAGGGGGAGTTTCGAGGAATTTAAACTAATGTCACTAGGTTTGCAATCTAAGGGAAATTCAAAATTGACTTTGAGTACAAGAACATTTTATAAGTAATACACATCATCAGTGGTGACATATTGAGTTTTGGAAAATTTTCGTGTCTATTTGCTATTTTCTAAGTTATTTTTTGAATACATACTTATGTGCCGAGAGCATTGCTCTCGGCAAAGAAGCTGCAGGTAGGCCCATCGAGGATCTATGCTGAGAGCTGGACCAGCTCGCTCTCGGCACAGATGGGAGCACGTGCCAAGTGGCTCTCGTCCTGCGATACTGCCAAGTGGGCCCCGCCCTCCCCTCTGTGCCGAGAGCCAGATCCCATGCTCTCGGCACAGATAGCTACAGGCGCTGCCAAGTGGGTCCCGTCCTCCATCCAAAGCTCTCGGCATAAATAGCTACAGGCGTTGCCATGTGGACCCCGCCCTCCCTCTATGCCGAGAGCAATGGATCTGGCTCTCGGCACAGAGGGAGAACGGGGCTTCACAGTGCCGTTGTCTCCACTACACAGTCGTCGCCCACACACAACACACGCAACACTTAGCACCTCGCCGCCCGCCGCGCGCGCCCGGCTCGCCGGACCTTGCCCGCCCGCCGCGCCGCCCGGCTTGCCGCACCTCGCCCGCCCGCGCCTCGACCCCGCGCGCGCCTCCTCGTTCGCCGCGCCGCGCCCGCCCTGCCTCGCGCGCGCCCCGCCCGCGCCGGCTCTCCCTCCGCCCGTCATCCTCCTCGGCACCGGAGGGCTGTCGTCCTCCTCTGCGCCAGCGCGTCATCGTCCTCTCCCCCTATCCTGCGCCCCCTCGCGGCCGTAGCCGTGGGGGAGGCCGCGACCTCCTCCTGCTCCTCAACAGTGCTCCTCAACAGGTAATTAATTTAGTTATAAGTTTGAAATTCAAGTTAGTTAGGATAGAAATTTAGATAGAAAATTTAGTTATAGTTTTTGTTGACGCAAAATCAGCACCTCGCGCCAAGCACACAGCAAGCCGAACGAAGCTAGCTTAAAACACGTGCCGGATCTGAAGCATGCCAGTCAATTTTCCTGAAGCTGACAAAGGAATAAAAATAGTTAGATAAAACATGGAACTTGCCGGGTGGTACCAAACAGTTCCGTATTTACGGCTGGAAAGCCAATTAAAATGACATATAGCTACAACAAGCTATCTGCTAGCGGTTTAAATATCATTCGGGAGCTTTAAAACATGAAAACAAGATATAGCCGAATGGATGATGTAAGCATGACAAAAGATCGGTCTTTGTTTAAATAGCGTTTCTCGCACATGATCGCGACCGATTTTTAAGGATAAATAACAAATAAAATAAATAAGGTAAAAGCATGATTATAAATATGAGATAAACAAGCATGCATAGGCCAAAAGCACTAGTCTACCGCATGTCTAGGTACTTTCAAACCCGTCAAGCATGATAACAAACAAATTAATCCACCGCATGATACAATTTGTTTGAAACCACACCACCAACCACAAAGAGATTAATCCACCGCATGATACGATCTAAATATGGAAGGCTAAAAGCACACATTATTTAAAACAAACTTATGAACACGTTTTACTCATGAGGGCATTACCGAATTCGGCTATACTGCCTATTCGGGTTCCGTGGAGAAGGAACAAACATTTGAAAAGTCAAAGCTTGAACCCGCAACACGTGACAATCTAGATTGATCTAAATTCGGCTATTGAGAGTACTTGATCCTTTATAATAAACAAAGACTTTGAAAACACGTGACATGGATCTCAAAAGATAAAGCCGAACCAATCGATCTAGATTGGGCAAAAGAGTGTTACATGAATTTAAACATAAAGCAAAAACTCAAAGCAACACGTGGTAACTTAATGAATTTATTAAATCTTGCTAAATCTAATAGAGCCGATAACTAGCTTCGAGCTAGATCTTAGCCTACCACATGACTCATGATCCAACAAGAAACCCTATTGAACCAAGCTTAAATCTACCGCATGATACTAAGCAAGGTAACAAGACTACTTGCATCACGGTCTAAATCCACCGCATGATACTAGACATGATTCAAGGTTGCCGGTACTTACGGAGGTCGACGGATCGATGGCTCCTCTCGAAGAACTCGACGACTCGACTAAAGGACTCAATGTTTGGCACGGGGCCGGTTTTGTTGTGAAGATGTTCGATCCCTATTACAGATATCAAGGGTTTATATTTATACCCTTGTCCTAACACGACTCCTGGTCGACTACGAGTACAATATTTAATGTCTAAATTAATGCTCCGACGCCAATGTTCATCTCGTACACACCATCAACTCGTTCCTTCCTTATATCGGGCCACGTCACCACGCATTCTCGAAAACTTCCCTTTAAAAACGCAAACAGTCCTTTTGCCGAACGATGGCGCATTGCCGACCGCAAGCATCTTTCACCGAATCCTCTGAAATGATTTTTACTAGCCGAATGGTATTTCGTCACCAACTCGGCCCACAAGCCAGTCCCTCTCCTGTACCATTTTTTGGTGTTAACAGTTTTCAAATTTAGATAGATAATTTAAGTAAGAAATTTCATTTATCAAATTTTAGGTGTCTTGGTTAGCTAATTAATTTAGTTACAGTGTGCAATTTTAGAAGATTTAGTGTGCAATTTATAGATGACTATAGAATTCTTGCTAGTTAGCAATTAAGGTATCTAATACTAGAAAATTTATCGTGTCTCTAATTTTTGTTTTCATACATCTAATGCAATTCAATTTTATAGGAAGAGATGTCTTGATTTTCCGCACTGACCACCAGAGGCCTTTTTTGGAGGAAGAGGGGTGATTTGTCGATCTCCTAGGTGAGACTCGTGGCTAGCTTGGGGGCACCACACGTGATTTGTCCGGCCATCGAGCTGTTGGAAGAAAGCCCATGTGTAGCCCAACCTTCGTGTCGTGCCTTTTGTTGCAGGTTTTGGAAACCTCACCGTACAGGGGAGGTGCTGCTGAAATTTTGACTAAACACCCATCATTGATCTATTTTTGCAGGAAGGAGGCCTGGTCTCCACCGCTGAAGGAGGAGTAGGAGGTCGCACTCACATTGTCTCGGAGGCCCCGTCGACCCTGGTCTTGCTTTGCCCTTTGCCTCACCATCGAGTCACTAGGTGAGCACACCCCTGCCTCGCCATCGAGTTAATAGGTGTCGTAGATCGCGAAACCTAGTTAGGCGTCTCCGTTCGGAAGAGATATCGTTCGAAATATGCAAAACTTTGCATATTTATGGTTGTATCTGTTTTGAATTGTCCATGTTTTTTGGACGGACTGTGGATGCGTAGATGGGGTTAGTTTCTATGGTGCGCTCCGTCCGAGACGGAGTTTCGGCGGCACCTCCCCATTGTTCTCCGGATACACAATCTCCCTAACGGGACGTGTATTTGGAGAACAGCGGGGAGGTGCTGCTGAAATTCTGTCTCGGATCGGAGTAGACCATAGAAACTAACCCCATCTACGCATCGACGGGTGGGATTAGGACCTATCTTTACCTATTAGAATGTCTAGACATTGTGTAGGTGATGCAATGTTTTTTATATAACTTGTTGATACGATAGAGAATGGGTGACCGTCAGTGGATGTACAATGGATGGGCAAGTGCTGGTCGTATGACACAGGAATGGATTAAAAATGCTCAAGCTTTTCTTGATGAAGCATTTAGCAAGGTTAAAGGGCCTAAAGACAGTAAAACCACATGGTGCCCCTGCGGCCATTTGTGGAAACTCACGTCGTATTACAAAGGTGGAGATGGCATCACATCTCTATAGGAATGGATTTACGAGAGACTATTCAAAGTTGACCCGCCACGGTGAAACCAGTCGAATGAGAGACGAGGTTGTGAGGCAACGCATCAGAGAGCTTGATGGTGATGCTGGAGTAGCACACATGATAGATGACTTTCATGAGGCACATTTTCAAGAAGAAAGTCGAGAGGAGGAACCAGAGCCAAGCACGAAGGCGTATTATGATATGTTGGCTGCAGCACAAAAACCTCTTCACCAGCACACTAAACTATCTCAATTAGATTCCATCGGCCCCCGATGGCCGTAAAGTCTCGGCATAACATGAGTCGAGAATGCTTTGATGCTTTGCGACCATTTTCGACGACATGCTTCCCAAAGGTCACATTTTGCCGAAGAACATGTATGAAGCGCAAAAAGCCCTTCGTGCACTTAAGATGCCATACGAGCGAGATACATGCACGTCCGAACGGATGCGTCTTATTCAGGAAAGAACATGAGAATGCGACGCACTGTCTGAAATATAAAGCATCTCGGTTCATGGAGGTAGACTCTGCTGAGGGTAAAAAACGCAACTCACAATCCCAGTAAGTGTCCTACGGTACCTCCCGCCCATACAACGGATCCAACGGATGTACATGACCGAAGAAACTGCGAAGCAAATGAAATGGCACAAAACGGGTCGTCGATACAGTGATAACCTGACACATCCATCTGATGCCCTAGAATGGACAAAGTTTGATGAGAAACATGCTGACAAAGCGGTAGAGGCTCGAAATGTACATGTTGCGCTAGCGACAGATGGGTTCAATCCTTTTGGAATGACGACTGCCCCACACACGAGTTGGCCCGTGTTTGTTATCCCCCTCAATCTACCCCCCGACATCGTCTTTCAACGACAATACATATTCGTGTTGTCAATAATTCCTGGATACCCGGAAGATAATATGTGTGTGTACATGGAGCCTCTGATTGATGATTTGCTCAAGGCTTGGAATGAAGGGGTGACGACATACGACCGAGCTACGAAGACAAACTTCAAAATGCATGTGTGGTACATGTACTCCATGCATGACATGCTGGCTTATGGGTTATTTTGCGGCTGGTGTGTCCACGGGAAGTTCCCTTGCCCGGTATGCAAGGCGGCTACGAAGTTCATTTGGTTGAAGAGGGGTGGCAAGTATTCTTCGTTTGACAAACATCGACAATTCCTGCCTGGTGACCATCCATTCAGACTAGATACCAAGAACTTCACGAAAGGTGTTGTAGTTAGAGATCCACCACCGTACATGATGACGAGGGCCGAGATTCAAGGCCGAGGTAGGCGGTCTCGTGCTCAAAGAATGTAACACCCTAAAACTCCATCACTAAATTAACTTAGCAACAAACGGCTAGGTTTAATTTCTTTAAGGACATAAATAAATTAATAAACAAATTGGCTTTTAAAATATTTAACATCACTAAAATAATTTAGAAATAATAAGTGTTTGTGCATCATGATTCGAATGCATGGATTTTTGTTTGATTGAAGTTTGAATGTTTGAAAAATGAATTTGAAAAGAAATTTAAAAGAAAAAAGGAAATCCTTTTCTCCTCCCTCTCCCTCTCTTTTCTCCCCGCCGGCCCAACATCCGCTTCAGCCCGTGGACCAACCCAGGCCAGCGGCTGTTTTCTTTTTCCCCCCGCGCGCGCCGTCGGCCCAAGTCGGCCCGGCTTCGCAGCCCGCCGGCCCAACACGCCTCCCCCCTTATTCTTTTGCGAGCGGTCGGCCGACGGGTGGGGCTCGGCCGTCGGGCCTTTCCCCTACCTCCCGGCCGGGTCGGCCGCGCCGCCCCCCTTCACGGCGCCGGCGGGTCCGGCCGCCTCCCCCGCGCCCCTCACCTTCAAACCTCGCACTTAAGCCCGCAATGAAGCCCTCCCATCATTCCCCATCTTCAATCGACGGTTACCTTCCTTAATCCCCCTCCCCCCCCTTAACTCCCCATCAAGGCCGTGGCCATTGATGGCCATGCCGCCGGGGAACCACCTTCCGGAGCTCCCCCGAGCCTATTTAAGCGCCTCCAGAGCACCCCCGTACTCCCCCTTCGCTCCACACCAAGCCTACACGCCTCCCCGTGCCCTAGCCGCTTGCGCCACCGAGTTGGACCGCCGGCCGCCGCGCCATTGCCGCTGCCCGTGCTCTTCCACCGTCGGTGAAGCTCCTCAATCCCTCCCGTTCGCTTCTCCTTCGCATTTGTGAACTAATTCGTGTACCCAATCGAATCCGCAGGCTCCCGTGCGCCCCAATCGAGCTCGCCGTCGCCGCCGGGTTGAGGATCGGCCGCCGGTGTTGATCTCCGCCGCCGCCGCCTCCTCCATCCAATCCTCGCCCACCGGAGCTTCTACACACCGTAAGGACCATATCCCCGCCCTCCTTTTCACTTAAACCCGACCGTAGGGTGAGCCGCCGCTCGCCGACCGCCGGCCGTCCGCCCCCATGGACGCGCGTGCCTCGGTCGCCGCTCGTTTCACCCGTGCAAGCGCACGGTTATGTTCGCGATGACCCCGGCTACGCGTAGAGGCTTTCCCCGCGCGTTTTCGTGGCCGGGAGCACTAGTTTGGTCGTCGCCGGCGACCCCGCCGCCGTGCGCCGCCGCGTGCGCGCCGCCGCCGGCGCGAGCGCGGCGCCCCCCGGCCGCGTGCGGGCGTGGGCGGCCGTCGGATCGGCCATCCACGGCCCTGATCCCTTGGACCCGCGGGTCAAACCCGCATGTAACGGTCAACCGGGGGCATTTCTTTAAAGAGACCCCCTAGTTCTTTGATTTTCGCAGGCCGGTCCTTCCACCCCCATAAGATCCTTTCAATTCAGTCCTGAAATTCATGTTTAAGCCCCTGTTTTATTAGAAAACCCTAGCCGAGGTCCTTAACACCCTTTTTATAATTTAAACCTTCTGTTTTTAAGTATAATTACGTTTTAGCCCCTGTTTTCTTGCTGTTAGGTCCCTGCAAAGGTTAGTTTATCGCAGATTAGTCCTTATACCTTGTTTTTAGCATAACTTCTCCGTTATAGCTCCGTTTTTAGCGTTCTAGTAGTCCTTACGATCGTCTCAGCGAGCCCGTCGCTTTAGTAGCATGTTTTCAGTCTTTAGGATTGATTGGTGATCTGTTTTATTTATTGTATGCTTTATGTGTGCATCGTAGATATCGTGCTGTTTCATACGAGCCACCTCTCGTGGACGATCGGGAGCGATTGTTCGAAGAGGAGGAAGTTTTTGCTTGTAGTTGAGGAAGGCAAGTGGTCTTCTCCCCCTGCATGTTCTTTTTGTCCTATATAATTGCATTATAAATAATGTTTACTTTTATGATATCATTGCATTAATTTGACGGGAAAACCTTTTTAAGGACTTACCTAGATCTTTTACCACGATCCTTGGCCTTGCCCCTTTTAAATAAAGTTTAGGGTAGAAAACGCTAGTTGCTCAACATGGGTTGGATAAATGAGTCTTTTATGGAAATGATATATGGTTTATTGTTAATGTTTTGGGTAATGCAAGAACACTTGATTTAATCGGAACATGGAGAACCACCCAAGAAAACATGCGCAACCACAATGTTACATGGCTCGACCTTAGCCGAATAATTAGGTGTGTGATCGTACTAGTGGCCCTTTTCGAAAGGAGCGGAGAGGGGGGATCGGGTTGCGGGGGGTATAGCCCGGTCCTTTTGGGGTAGTAGCCTTTGCTAAGGTGCGACCACTAGGGAGGGTTATGGTCCGCCCTGATCTGTAACTATGCGAGTCGTTAGTCTTTTGCATGCCTTTGTAAAGGCTTCGTAGCGTCCCTATGCAATCACACCTCGGAAGTGTGGTATGGTGCTTGGCCAGCATCGCATGGTTGGGTTTAAAGTTCTTCGGAGCTTTTACGCGAGCTGTGGGTAAAGTGTGCAAACCTGCGAGTGTAAAGGCGATCGATCAGCCGTGCTCACGGTCATGAGCGGCTTGGACCCTCACATGATTAATAAACTTAAAGACGAGATAAATCGTGGTTGGTGAAGCTCGTTGAGCTTGGGCAGTTTTGGTACTTAAGTTTTTCTTAAGTGGGATGGTACGAACTTACACTTAGTAATTAGGTGTTCTTTAATTAAAACTTGACCAACATTAAAATGCTAACCGTTGCAAAACCTTAGCCTATCCTTGATAGCCTTGCATTTTTCCCCCACTTGTTGAGCTCCAACCATAAGTGTGCTCGGCCTTGCTTATCAGTTGTTCGGAGGAAAACTTTGGAGGGGAGTTCTATGACGACTTCGATGAGGCTGTGAGGCTTGCGGACCCCCCGATCAAGTGCACGTGGGAGCGGAAGACGAGGACTCGACGAGTAGTTATCGTTTTCCGTTGTTAGAGACCTTCGAGTCTCCCGCATGAGTGTAATAAGTGGTTAAACTGCGAAATACGTTTGAATATTGTTTATGATATTTCACTCATTTTTGTCTATCATATGTGTGTGAGCGATCACGGCGCACATATGAGATGCACTTTGTTCCTCTTCGGAAACCGAGGTGTGACGAGTGGTATCGGAAGCGGTGTTGACTGTAGGAACGCGGCCTTAGTTAGAAATGGACGAAATTTAAGGATTCATGTTCTAGATCATTCTGTCATCTTTCAAAACCACCTTATTTTCGCATAAAAATCTAATTTGTTCTTGTTCTTTTGTTGAAAATTTGCATCATTTTGATTTCCTCTATCTTGAGTTCACTTTCTCTTAACGGATGGCCGGGACTCGTCGGGCCCGCAAGAGCACCGGTGGTCGCCTTCCTTCGGGGCGGTTGGCTCCACGCTACCCGGCGGTCCGGAGGAGAGCACGGTGGAGGAGATGCGAGCGAGGAGGTTGGAGACTATCCGGTACGGTTACGGCGGAGGCGGTGGAGTAGGGATATCGGGCGGTGAAGCACCGGGAAAATGATGAGGAGGATCTAGAGGAAATCATGTTTGAGGATGATGGGGCGAGAGGAACATCCACGGCTATACGATGGAGTTTTTCTAGAAGTTGATGCGGATGGAGACATAATAATTCCACCGAGAGGTTGAAGGCGTGCCAGAACCAGATGTGGTAGAGGAAGAAGAGCTTGAACAAAATGCTGCAGGTAATGATTCGGATGACTCTGGAGATGATTCTAGTAGCAGTGAAGATAGTTCCAGTGAAGAAGATGATGAAAATGAGGATGAAAGTGAAGAAGAAGAAGAAGAAGATGTGGACATAGAAGGATTGGAGGTTGACAACGATCTTGTGGGCAATGGAGAAGACAATAATGATAATCGGAATGAGGATAACAACAATAACAATGAAAATGGAGACCGGCAAGGTGATGAGCATAGGTATCACGGGGGTGAGTATCATGAGCACACCTACGTCGGCCGGACGCTCCATTCTGTGAGCTATTGGAGGATGCGTTGCGAGGAGATAGAGCATGCAGTGAGACCGTTGTACATCACCAAGCACTATGTAGAGCCGGGGATGAGAGATTATTATACCACAGAGGTCCATGTCAGGGTTGCCACGGCACAGGCAGGAAGATGGAGGACCCGTACAATCCACCCCTGCACAGCACATTTTGCCTCAGAAGCAGCTGCTATCAACGATGCCGCGAGAAGAGCACTATGGTCTATCAGCAACACATTCGAGATCGCATAGAAGGCACGGACTTCCGATTCATCCCCAGCGAGTCGGTGGTACGGAAAACATCGTGGTACCTAGGGGGGACTTCCGAGATAGCCGTGTTGATATACTTTCTAGAGTGACGGCGGCTCTTAACACGGACTTGGAGGGAGCGACGGCGAGTTGGATAGGACACATCGGGAGCTACAGAATGCATAGGCAAGAATAGCTCGGTGGAAGCCCGCTGGCAGGACAGCAACCACCCGACGAAGCAGAAGCATCTTGTCCTTCCCGTTCGCCTCCACGCAAAAGACTTCGATACGGCACTCCGGCGGCAACCACTAGTCTTCAGTGGAATAGGAACTAGGATATCCACCCTCTTTTTGTTTTTCCGGTAGACGTTCCTGCGAGGACGAACGATTGTAATAAGTTGTTGATTGAAACATGTTTGATTTGGATCTTTGTGTGGGTGAGTTGTATTGTGGAGTTATGGCCACAAATGCAACAAGAAAAATCATGTTAAGTTAATGGTTAGTTGGGGTTCAATTCTAAGTTGTCTTCTACCTTACTTATCAAACCAAATCAATCATTCAAAATCTGTTCGCGCAGCTCCTTGCCAGCACAGCAATGTTTTTATCATAACTCAAGCTACAGAACTCCGATTGACCTAAATCCAGTTGGGTTGGTTCACAAATTTTGTGGATCAACCTCTGTCCAAAATTCAGCACTAAAGGATTAATATACAGAGAGATATAAACAGAACAATGGGGCTAACAGAATCTGTAAAACCATGCTAACACAGCTGCGGTGTTCGAATTTTATCTCAAGTTGTGGATTTCCAAATGAGATAAAACCAGTGGGTTTAGTCTCATAAATATGTTCTACACGGCCTGGCAAAAGTTCATAATTTTTGAAGAAGGATACTATGGGATACAACTGTTTTATCGGGATCAACCGAATCTGTCACGGAAAAGAAAATCATGCTGATTCCTTAATTCAAACTTACTTCTTTATACATCAGTTCGATATTCTTATCTGAAATATCTTTCTCTAACAATCAGATGGTAAACACCAGGTCGGGGAGGAGGACGGGACGTCCCACCGGTTGTTCGGGCACATATAGCCAACCGGCAAAACCCGGTGCCACCTCCCCCGCCCAATCCGGCAATGGATCCCGCTACTCGGACAATTCTTCGCCGCCCGGATGCGGCTGATTCGGAACCTCACCGCCGCGGTGCGAGAACATACAAGCTCGGCAAAATCAGCCGCGGGCACCACCTCCACCACCACGACCCGCTCCGAGAGACAAGCATAAGGAGTTCATAAGCCATCACCCTCCCACCTACTCCCACTCAACCGATCCGCTAGATGCTGACGATTGGTTGAAAACCGTTACCAAAAAGTTGGAGAGAGCTCAGTGTAATGACTGAGAAATGGTCCTTTATGCTTATGGACGCCTGGAAGGGCAGGCATCGGATTGGTGGGATGCTTACACAGTCGCTCACCCTGCGCCTAACACTATTACATGGCGGCGGTTCGAGAGATGCTTTTCGCGCTCACCACATCCCACGATGGGGTATTGAAGCTAAAGCGAGAGAGAGTTCCTTGCTGCGAAACGGGGCAATATGTACGTAAACGAATACCTTGACAAGTTTACTCGGTTGTCTCGTTATGCTCCGGACGAGGTCAACACGGACCGAAAAGGCAAGAACGCTTCCTTGATGGATTGATAGGACCACCGAATTATCGGCTCCGAGCCATACCTTTCCGGATTTCGCCACTCTGTTAAATAAGGCAATTGGCCTAGAGAACAAACGCGAGAGAGCTTGGGGAGCGAAGCGGCGTAAGTTTCAATCCCGGGGGTCGATCCGGCGGCCATACCCGCCCACGTTACGGCTACCAACGGGAATACACCATTCCGCTCTCGGAGGACATGGTGGAAAGCACCCACGGAACATGCGGTTGCGGCGTTCTTTCCCGGCGGCCTCAACGATTCAACCCGCAAACTCCTCGCACCCCAAACTTCCAACGAACCGCCCGGCTCTTACCCCCGGGTGCACCGGCAAGGAACATCACTCTGTGCGGCCTAATGGATGCTTCAAATGTGGCGAGTTGGGACATTATGCTAATAACTGTTCTAAACGTGGAATGCGGACTCCCCGGAGGAGTAATATTCAAAAAGTTGGACGAGTTGTCAACTCCGGCGCGCCCGGAAATGCGGGTACTCCGGGCAACAAAGCACAACAAAATTATGTGCGCGGCGGGGTGCACAACATGAGCGTGGAGTAGGCACAAGACGCTTACGGGGTTGTGCTTGGTACGTTCCCTATCGACTCCGTGCACCTTGCTACGGTATTATTTGATTCGGGAGCAACGCATTCATTTATTGCGATCGGTTCGTAGCAAAGCATAATATGCCCGTGAGTCCAATGAAGAATCCGTTGCTTGTTAGTTCACGGGCGGTGATATGAAAGCCGATCATCCGTGCCCACAAGTAAACCTTAAAATTATGGGGATAGACTTTCCATCCAATCGGTAGTCCTAAAATCTTGGGGCATAGATGTAATCTTAGGGATGGATTGGTTAAGAAAGTATGATGGGGTTATCCGGTGCGGGAGAAATCGGTTAACTTGACTAGTCCACAAGGGGACGGAATAGAATTTATCGCAACACCGTCACCTGCGGGAAGGAGTTAGTGAATTCAATGAAAGGAAAAGTCTTTGGAGGATATTAAGGTGGTGAATGAGTACCGGATGTATTTCACGATGACCTACCGGGTATGCCACCTGACCGAGACATTGAATTCGGTATCGAACTCTTACACAGTACCGCTCCGATATCCAAAAGACCGTATAGGATGGATGTTAAAGATTTGGCGAAATTAAAGAAACAAATAGAGGAATTTTTAAGTAAAGGGTTTATCCATCCTAGTTCGGCACCATGGGGAGCCCCCACACTCTTCGTAGATAAAAAGGATGGATCTAGGAGGATGTGTGTAGACTATCGATCTCTTAATGAGGTCACTATCAAAAATAAATATCCTTTACCCGGATCGAGGATCCGTTCGATCAAATGAGAGGGGCGAAAGTTTTCTCTAAGATAGATGCGCGATCCGGCTACCATCGGTTGAAGATCCGTATGGAGGATATTCCTAAAACGGCTTTCACATCAAGATATGGTCTATATGAGTTCACGGTGATGTCCTTTGGATTGACCAACGCTCCGGGGCATACTTTATGTATCGATGAACAAGGTTTTCATCGAATATCTTGATAGGTTTGTGGTAGTGTTTATAGATGACATCCTAGTATTCTCTCGGAATGAAGTGGCACATGAGGAGCACTTGAGGCGGTATTGCGAAACTTCGAGAGCATCGGTTATATGCCAAATTCGGCAAGTGTGATTTTTGGTTGAAGGAGGTCTCTTTTCTTGGGCATATGATCAGCGACGGAGGAATCGCTGTAGACCCGAGTAAAGTTCGGGATGTGCTTGAATTGGAATCCACCTAAAAATGTACCGAGAGATCGGGGAGTTTTCTTGGTTTGGCGAGGCTACTACCGACGGTTCATAGAAGGATTCTCGAGGATTGTGAAACCCCTCACTTCTTTGTTGGAGAAAGGAAAGGAGTTTAAATGGGATGATAGGTGCCAAACTAGCTTTGAAGAATTAAAGAAGAACCGACCACCGCACAGGATGCGATAATGCACGATATACACAAAGGATTTGATGTGTATTGTGATGCATCAAGGCAAGGTCTAGGATGTGTTCGATGCGGGGAAGGAAAAGTGGTAGCATATGCTTCTAGGCAACTAAGGAAGCATGAACAAAACTACCCTACTCATGACCTAGAGTTAGCGGCTATAGTGCACGCGCGAAGATTTGGAGACACTATATGATTGGAAATAAGTGTCGGATATTCACGGACCACAAAAGCCTAAAGTACATCTTTACCCAAAGAGATCTCAATCTCGGACAACGAAGGTGGTTAGAGTTGATCAAGGACTACGATTTGGATATACGGTATCATCCGGGAAAGGCCAATGTGGTGGCGGATGCCTTGAGTCGTAAGAGTCAAGCAAACATGTTAGTAGCTCGATTAATGCCCCGGGAAGCTGTGTTGGGAAATGGCACAACTCAATCTAGGGATAGCTGCACCGAGCGAAAGTATGACCTTAGAAATTGAGTCAACTCTTGAACAAGAGATTAGAAAAGGACAATTGGATGACGAAAAGATTAAGGGATATAAGAAGTTAATTGAACAAGGCAAAGTGCCAGAATTCAGAGAGGATGAACAGGGAACCATTTGGTTTAAGAACGAGGATGCGTATGCCGAAATCAAACATCTTCGTGAGTCCATATTGAAAGAAGCACACGATTCGGCCCTCTCTATACATCCGGGAAGTACCAAAATGTACCAAGATTTAAAGCGGAAATATTGGTGGCACGGTATGAAGAAAGATGTTGCGGCTCATGTGGCACTTGTGTGATATATGCCAAAGGGTAAAAGCGAGCATCAAAGACCGGCGGGGGTTACTACAACCACTACGGGTACCCGAATGGAAGTGGGAAGAGATTGGTATGGATTTTATAGTGGGATTACCACGTACACGTGATGGATACGATTCGATATGGGTAATAGTGGACGGATTAACCAAAGTTGCACATTTCATACCGGTAAAGACCACATATTCGGGGAACAAAGTTAGCGAGAACTATACATATCTAAAATAGTATGTTTGCACGGGGTTCCAAAGAAGATAGTATCGGACGGGGCACTCGGTTCACGTCCCGATTCAGCGAAATTACATGAGTCTATGGATACGAAGTTAAATTTCAGCTCAGCATATCATCCACAGACAGATGGTCAGACTGAAAGGACGAATCAAATCTTAGAAGATATGTTAAGGGCATGTGCCTTGAAACATGGTGGAAGTTGGGATAAAAGCTTGCCATACGCGGAATTCGCATACAACAATAGTTACCAGAGTAGTCTCAAGATGGCACCGTTTGAAGCTCTGTATGGAAGGAAGTGCAGAACGCCATTGTTCTGGAACCGGACTGGGGAGAGTCAACTCTTTGGTCCAGAAATAATAAAGGAGGCAGAAAGACAAGTGGAGATAATTCGGGAAAATCTCAAGATTGCTCAATCTAGGCAAAAGAGTTATGCAGACCCTAAGAGAAGAGAAGTGATATTTGAAGTCGGAGATTATGCCTATCTTAGAGTGTCACCTATCCGAGGTCTTCGAAGGTTTAATATCGGAAGGGAAGTTATCACCTCGCTTTATTGGACCTTTTCAAGTCCTGGAAAGACGTGGCGAAGTAGCTTATCGGTTGGAGTTACACGAACGCTTGGCGGTGTTCATGATGTGTTCCACGTGTCTCAATTGAAAAAGTGTACAAGTGAGGTCGAGTAGAGCATTTACCATTGGAAGAACTCGAGGTAAAGGATGATCGACATACAAGGCACACCCGAGTCAAGATCTTGGATACCTCGGAAAGAGCTACTCGCGGCAAGGTCATAAGGATGTGCAAGGTACAATGGAGTCACCATTCGAGAGGATGAGGCTACTTGGGAAAGAGAGGACGAACTTAAGGAAGAATTCCCTCGAGTTTGTTCTCTAATCTTCCCGAATCTCGGGACGAGATTCTCTTTAAGGGGGTAGGATTTGTAACACCCTAAAACTCCATCACTAAATTAACTTAGCAACAAACGGCTAGGTTTAATTTTTTTAAGGACATAAATAAATTAATAAACAAATTGGCTTTTAAAATATTTAAACATCACTAAAATAATTTAGAAATAATAAGTGTTTGAGCATCATGATTCGAATGCATGGATTTTTGTTTGATTGAAGTTTGAATGTTTGAAAAATGAATTTGAAAAGAAAGTTAAAAAAAAAAAAAGAGGAAATCCTTTTCTTCTCCCTCTCCCTCTCTTTTTCTCCCCGCCGGCCCAACATCCCTTTCGGCCCGTGGACCAACCCGGAGCCGGCGGCCTTTTTTTTTTTTCCCCGCGCGCTCGGCTGTCGGCCCAAGGCGGCCCGGCTTCGCGGCCCGCCGGCCCGGCACGCCTCCCCCCTTATTCTTTTGCGAGCGGTCGGCCGACGGGTGGTGCCGGCCGTCGGGCCTTTCCCCTACCTCCGGCCCGGGGTCGCCCGCCCCCCTTAACGGCGCCGGCCGTTGCGGCCCGCGCCTCCCCGCGCCCCTCACCTTCAAACCTCGCTTTTAAGCCCGCAATGAAGCCCTCCCTTCATTCCCCCTCTTCAATCGACGGTTACCCTCCTTAATCCCCCTCCCCCCTTAACTCCCCATCAAGGCCGTGGCCATTGATGGCCATGCCGCCGGGGAACCACCTTCCGGAGCTCCCCCGAGCCTATTTAAGCGCCTCCAGAGCACCCCCGTACTCCCCCTTCGCTCCACACCAAGCCTACACGCCTCCCCGTGCCCTAGCCGCTTGCGCCACCGAGTTGGACCGCCGGCCGCCGCGCCATTGCCGCCGCGCCGTGCTCCTCCGCCGTCGGTGAAGCTCCTCAGTCCCTCCCGTTCGCTTCTCCTTCGCAATTGTGAACTAATTCGTGTACCCAATCGAATCCGCGAGGCTCCCGTGCGCCCCAATCGAGCTCGCCGTCGCCGCCGTTGAGGATCGGCCGCCGGTGTTGATCTTCGCCGCCGCCGCCTCCTCCATCCAATCCTCGCCCACGGGAGCTTCTACACATTGTAAGGACCATACCCCCGCCCTCCTTTTCACTTAAACCCGACCGTAGGGTGAGCCGCCGCTCGCCGGCCGCCGGCCGTCCGCCCCCATGGACGCCGTGCCTCGGTCGCCGCTCGTTTCACCCGTGCAAGCGCACGGTTATGTTCGCGATGACCCCATCTACGCGTAGAGGCTTTCCCCGCGCGTTTTCGTGGCCGGGAGCACTAGTTTGGTCGTCGCCGGCGACCCCGCCCGCGCGCGCGCCGCGCGCGCCGCCACCGCCGGCGCGAGCGCGCGCCCCCCCCGGCCGCGTGCGGGCATGGGCGGCCGTCGGATCGGCCATCCACGGCCGTGATCCGTTGGACCCGCGGGTCAAACCCGTAGGTAACGATCAGCGGGGGCATTTCTTTAAAGAGACCCCCCGGTTCTTTTATTTTCGCGACCGGTCTTTCCACCCCCATAAGATCCTTTCAAATCGGTCCGAAATTCATGCTTAAGCCCCTGTTTTATTAGAAAACCCTACCCGAGGTCCTTAACACCCTTTTTATAATTTAAACCTTCTGTTTTAAGTATAATTACGTTTTAGCCCCTGTTTTCTTCTCTGTTAGGTCCCTGTATAGGTTAGTTTATCGCAGATTAGTCCTTATATCTTGTTTTTAGCATAACTTCTTCGTTACAGCTCCGTTTTTAGCGTTTTAGTAGTCCTTACGATCGTCTCAGCGAGCCCGTCGCTTTAGTAGCATGTGTTCAGTCTTTAGGATTGATTGGTGACCTGTTTTATTTATTGTATGCTTTATGTGTGCATCGTAGATATCGTGCCTGTTTCAACTGAGCCACCTCTCGGGGACGATCAGGAGCAGTTGTTCGAAGAGGAGGAAGTTTTTGCTGTAGTTGAGGAAGGCAAGTGGTCTTCTCCCCCTGCATGTTCTCTTTTGTCCTATATAATTGCATTATAAATAATGTTTACTTTTATGATATCTTTGCATTAATTTGACGGGAAAACCTTTTTAAGGACTTACCTAGATCTTTTACCTGATCCTTGGCCTAGCCCCTTTTAAATAAAGTTTTGGGTAGAAAACGCTAGTTGCTTAACATGGGTTGGATAAATGGGTCTTTTATGGAAATGATATATGGTTTATAGTTAATGTTTTGGGTAATGCAAGAACACTTGATTTAATCGGAACATGGAGAACCACCCAAGAAAACATGCGCAACCACGGTGTTACATGACTCGACCTTAGCCGAATAATTAGGTGTGTGATCGTACTAGTGGCCCTTTTCGAAAGGAGCGGGAGGGGGGATCCGGGTTGCGGGGGTATAGCCCGGTCCTTTTGGGGTAGTAGCCTTTGCTAAGGTGCGACCACTAGGGAGGGTTATGGTCCGCCACGATCGTAACTATGCGAGTCGTTAGTCTTTTGCATGCCTTTGTAAAGGCTTCGTAGCGTCCCTATGCAATCACACCTCGGAAGTGTGGTATGGTGCTTGGCCGACATCGCATGGTTGGGTTTAAAGTTCTTCGGAGCTTTTACGCGAGCGTGGGTAAAGTGTGCAAACCTGCGAGTGTAAAGGCGATCGATCAGCCGTGCTCACGGTCATGAGCGGCTTGGACCCTCACATGATTAATAAACTTAAAGATGAGATAAATCGTGGTTGGTGAAGCTCGTTGAGCTTGGGTTGTTTTGGTACTTTAAGTTTTCCTTAAGTGGGATGGTACGAACTTACACTTAGTAATTAGGTGTTCTTTAATTAAAACTTGACCAACATTAAAATGCTAACCGCTGCAAAACCTTAGCCTATCCTTGATAGCCTTGCATTTTTCCCCCACTTGCTGAGCTCCAACCATAAGTGTGCTCAGCCTTGCTTATCGTTGTTCGAGAGGAAAACTTTGGAGGGGAGTTCTATGACGACTTCGATGGTTGTGAGGCTTGCGGACCCCCGATCAAGTGCACGTGGGAGCGAGAAGACGAGGACTCGACGAGTAGTTATCGTTTTCCGTTGTTAGAGACCTTCGAGTCTCCCGCATGAGTGTAATAAGTGGTTAAACTGCGAAATACATTTGAATATGGTTTATGATATTTCACTCATTTTCGTCTATCATATGTGTGTGAACCGATCACGGCGCACATATGAGATGCACTTGGTTCCTCTTCGGAAACCGGGTGTGACAAATGTCACACCGGCCCAATTTGGATGGCCCACGAGTGGACCATGAGCGCGAGTGCGCATGTTTAGTGCCACATTGATAGTAGAGCAAGGGTGGAGCCAACTTATAAGCCTTTGTTCACCAACCATACCACCCTCGGGTTAAGCTGTTTTACACGAAGCGAGGACGAAAGTGTAAGCTGGGTGCTATGTGTACGCGTGCTCGCCCCTACGGAAGGGCTGGGCGGTGCGGCTTTGGTGGGCGGGGTGTTACAAATGGTATCAGAGCCGACCCTCGCGGTTGCGCGTACGGGTCAGTGTGCGGACATAGGGCGCATGGCGCGTGTGGGCCTGAGATGGGACACACGGCATGGCATATGGGTCGGACTGCGGGACGTATGGACGTGCGCTAAGAGGGAAGGTTCCTGGACATTTGCTCGGGTCAGTGTGCGGACATATGCACGCGCATGTGGACCTGGGATGGGGCACATGGCATGGCGTATGGGTCGGCACTGGACGGGTGAGTTGGACCGACGAGGACGTCGGGTTCTTTGAGGGGGGTGAATGTCACACCCGGCCCAATTTGGATGGCCCACAAGTGGCCCATGAGCGCAGGTGCGCATGTTTAGTGCCACATTGATAGTAGAGCAAGGGTGGAGCCAACTTATAAGCCTTTGTTCACCAACCATACCACCCTCGGGTTAACCCTTTTACACGAAGCGAGGACGAAAGTGTAAGCAGGGTGCAATGTGTACGTGTGCTCGCCCCTACGGAAGGGCTGGGCGGTGCGGCTTTGGTGGGCGGGGTGTTACAAAGAAGGACAACGTCGTTTTGAGGGATATGGTTTGGAACATGCTTGGTCTCAAAATGTGGGTTTGTGGAGGCTACCCTATATGAAAGATCTTTTTCTTCCACATAACATTGATGTGATGCACACCGAAAAGAATATTGCTTTGAGGCACTATGGGCTACAATGATGGATATAAAAGAGAAGAGCAAGGACAATGTTAAGGCTAGACTCGATCTAGAAATGTTATGCGACGAGGCCAAAGCAAGTCATCCCGAAGGCTATACGGGGAAAGACATGGAATAGGCCTAAGGCTGATTTCATCCTTAATAGGGTACAAAGGAAGGAAGTACTAGAATGGATGCAAAAATTAATGGTCCACGATGGGTATGCCGCGAATGCGAGAAGGGGAGTCAACTTAGTTACTCTTCGAATAAAGGGGTTGAAAAGTCATGACTACCACATATGGATCGAACGACTTCTTCGTTGATGGTTCGAGGCTATGTACACGAGCATGTGTGGCAAGTGCTAGTAGAATTGAGTTATTTCTTCTGTCGGCTTTGTGCTAAGGAGTTATCTAAAGGTTGTGATTAACAAACTAGAAAAAGATGCACTGTATTGCTCTTTAAGCTAGAGAAGATCTTTCCACCCGACTTCTTCAATCCGATGCAACATATGATTTTGCACCTCTGCGTGAGGCACGATTGGGGGGCCCGTGCGAGCTGTTGGTGCTATCCAATTGAGAGGGTTCAAAAGGTTCTTCGAAGTACATGTAAAAATAAAAACAAAGTTGAAGCTTGCATTGCGAGAGGCGGCTATTTTGCGGGAGATGACAAACTTTACAACTAAATATTATGCTTGATCACCTTCCCAGCGTGCATAATCCACCTCCTCGGTACAATGCTGGCGCAAATGAATCGAACCTCAGCCTTTTCCGGGGGCAGCTCGGAAGTGCAAGTGGTTCGACGTTCAAGACCTTATCTCTTGAAGAGTGGCGCACTATGACGATATATATTCTGCGCAACCTTGAGGAAGTACAACTATACATAACGTAAGTTGTCAATAAAGGTCCTCATTCCCTTTCTTGTATCTTGCCTCATCTGCATCTAACCTTATTTGATTTGGTGTAGTGAATTTATTGGGTCACTTCCGCGTCGGTCAAGGCCCCCTACCGACCACGATGAGGAAAACATTCTTCTAAATGCCGATTTCATTTCTTGGTTCAAACAAAAGGTAATTTAGGTCGTACTCTAATATTACAAGTAATTGAGCTCGCATTCAATATCACATTAACCACAATAATGCCCGAATTTGTAGAGCCAAGGCGATGCGTCTATGAGTCTGAGTTGAGACGGGTTGCGATGGTTTCTCCTTAAGGGTCAAGTCATATCTTGCTTGTGACGTGAATGGATATCGCTTTCACATGACACTACATGAGCAGAAAAGGCCCAATCGAAAAACCACAAATAATGGAGTTTGTACACATGGCCAAACTGATGGGCTAGATTACTATGGAAGACTTGAAGAAATATACGAACTCGAGTATCATGGTTGCAAACCTCTTAAACCTGTCATATTCAAGTGTCATTGGTTTGATCCAAATATTGTGAGACGAAACAAGAATCTTGGTCTAGTCGAAATTAAATAATCATCCGTGTACCCTGGACACGATGTCTATATTGTGGCCCAACAAACCACGCAAGTATATTACCTCTCATACCCTTGTAAAAAGGACAAGCGTCTCAGGGGTTGGGATGTTGTGTACAAGGTATCGCCACACGGTAAACTACCTACCCCAAACGATGAAGATTACCACCTACTAGATCCAAACACATATGCCGGAGAGTTCTTCCAAGAAGATGTGCTAGAAGGGTGTTTTGAGATAAACTTAGCGAAGAGATCAAAATGGAAGTAGACAATGAAATGGACGTCAACGTCGATGATGCAGAAGAGGTTGATAATGAAGAGGACTTACAATTACTTGAGCGATTACAATTAGGCATTGTCAGTGATGATGATGACATTGATCCTCCTTTGGAGCACGGCGTTGAGTCTTTGGAGATGCATGATAGTGATGACAAGACTTATGATCCTGATATTCCGGATCGTGATGAATATTTCTAAAACATGTAAAGTTCGTAGTAATTGAAATTATGCTTCTAATTTTCTAGGATTCTTATTTACTACGATAATTCGTATCTTATTTACTACGATAATTTGTTTCTTATTTACTAGGATAATTGTGTTTTCTAATTTTGTAGGATAATTTGCTTCTTCTTTAGTACGACATTTGTTTTCTTATTTACTAATTGGTATTTACCTGTAATTATATACTAACTAGTTTAATCTTTTCTATTTCAGGTGACTGATCAAAAATGCCAAAGCAGCCTCCTCGTCGCGGCCCTACGGTGAGGAGCATCAATGAGTTGTACCAGGCCGGGATGGCGGCTGTTAGGAGGGTGACGAGGTCCCCGTCTGAGGCACCCACCTCATCATCTGGATCCAGGCCTCTCAAAGGTGCACCCACTTCGGTGCCGTCGTTGTCGGATGATGGGGGTGAGGAGGATGAGGTGCGGGGGGGAGAGTGATGAGGAGGAAGAGTTGCAGCAGGAGAGTGATGAGGGGGAGGATGCAGATCAGGATGAGGGGGAGGAGGCTGAGGGGGAGGAGGCGCATCAGGATGAGGGGGAGGCCCATCAGGATGAGGAGGCGTATGAGCCTGAGGAGGAGGACGGGGAGCTATGGTGCGGGGCAGGGGCTGTGCCGAAGGTCTATATCCGAGGCCCCGCTCGGCTTCTGGATCGACCCATACTGCTTGTGAACCGACCGGTTATTAAACCAGAGGGACTACGGTAACTTATCACAACTTTTTTCATCCGTTCTGTTCAAACTCACGATTGAAACTAATAATTTGTGTGAAATCATTTTGGCAGGGGGTGGGAGGTTGTGACTCCAGGTTCTCATAATCGTCTTCCCAATGGCATCTTGGGCGTTTTGTGCAGGCAGCACTACCCCGGGTTCGTGACAGTTGGGGAGGGAGAAGACGCTCGAGAGGTGTTGGTGACGACGTTTGACCACTACACCCTCATGATCGATTTGCTTGATCCGACATAGAGGATGTTCCAGAACAAGGCCCGTCGGGTGGTTGGCGAGTTTTGGGTGAGTCGTCCTTGCAACGAATTGTATTTCTCAATAAATCAAATTAATTGGATATCCCTCAAGTATTAACATTGCTTCTACATGCAGGATTTCTATAGAGTCCTTGAGGGATATGAGGACCGAGCGGCTGAGTGTGCGATGTTTACGTGTCAGAAGCTTGTGACATATATGATTTACGAGTCACGTATCTCACGAAATGTTACCTACAAGGCTAAGTATGGTGAGAAAGTTAAAAAAAGGGACGTCCGAAACCCGCGCCTCACTCGAGAACAATACATGGAGGTAAATGCAGAAAATTACTATTATTCATTCTTCTCAGATTAAATATGCCAACCTTTATGTTCTTGTATGGTATCCACTTGATGACGTGTAGGTGCCTCCGTGGTGGCTCGTCGAGATGCCTCGGGCTTGGTGTGTGATTGTGGACTTGTGGTTTGCGCCCGATTGGGAGGCAAAACACCTCGAGCGTCGGGAGAGACGTTTGAAGGTGGTAGGACCGCCACACCATCAAGGCCCCCTTAACATCCGCGAGTATGCTCGTAGATGGGTATGTTAATCTATTTCTTTATTCTAACTCTCGATCTTGCATAATTCTTGTTTTCTAACTCTCGATTGTTTTCCTGCAGTCTAAGTCACATGAGAATCAGTTTTGCTCTGAGCTCGAGGCATATGGTATGGCACACAAGGGCAGGGCGACGTCCGACGTCACCTTCAACCCCGACAACCCGCCCGAGGCGTACACCAACTCGACAATCCAACCCCGCATCGCAAAGTACACCACGGTGGCAAGGCAGGTTCGTGGGCCAGACTTCGATCCGGTGAGAGAGCCTCTGGATCCAGAAACCGTCGTCAGGATTGGAGAAGGCAGGAAACATGGACGATACTTCGTTGGCGACTCTCTCCTGGTCCCGCGTGATGTTCCGACTCTCTCGCAGGTTCGATCTCGAGACAGGGCCACAAGCTCAGCCCCGCCCATAGAACGACAACCCAGTGTTATAGAGACCTTAAATGCTATCTTCCAGGTTGTTTCTGTTCTATCCGTCCTTCATTGACGTTTACATATGTTTCCTTATATTATAATGTTTGGATCAAATATTGTAGGCCCAACTTGCAGCAGAGAGGGCAGAGCGGGAGAGGCAGGCAGAAGAGTCGCAGAGGCAGATGTAGTATTGGCATGAGACTTACCAGAAGTAGTTAGATGTGATGCAAGAGGCCAACAATCAGTTGATGGCCGTCGTGCTCCAGTACATGCAGAACCTTGGCCACGTGGTAGCGCCACAGGTGCAGCTCCCTCCACCACCGCAAATGTTGGTCGCTCCACCTCCTCGACCGGCTGCTCTTTCTCTTGTGAGTTGCTTTCCAACCTAGCTTGCTCTTCTGTTTCTCGTATTGAGCTAGAATGACTTGATATAGATGCTTAAACACTAGAATGACCTAGAATTACTCGTAGTGAGCTATAAAACCTTGTACTTTCGTTTCTTTCTTATTGTGGTATGTAACTTATAATGTTAGCGAAACCTAGAATGACGTAGAAATTGAAAATGGCTTGGTATACATGCTCATAATCTTGTATTATGATTTCTAATTTTCAATCATATGCAGAATCTGTCGGTGGCATCAAATGACGGGACTACGGGACACGACATGTCGCCGCCAGCTCCGCAGACTCAGTGGGGGATGCCGCGTGGCCCGTGGGGGATGCCGCATGGCCCGTCGACAGGACACGACATGTCGCCGCCGGCTCGGCGGACTCGTGGGGGATGCGCGTTGCCGTCGACGATGGGCGGCGCTTAGCCCCCGCCTCACACATCGTCCTTCTCTTGGCACGGAGTGCCACGGCGGCCACGGGGTGTGGGTGGGGGTCGTGGCCACAGCATCAGCCACCGCAGTGAGTTCCTGGACTTAGCAACTTTTATTTGCATTTCGACCGCCAAACTTGCCTGTGCCATGTGATGACTATGTACCTTCGTGAATTGTACGTGCATTTGGACGTTCATGAATTGAACTTTGATTTGGATCTTCGTGTGGATGTGGTGGTTATGTTTTATGTGCTTGTGATGGATATTACCTGCCTATGATGAGTATAATCTGCCTGTGATGAATATTAGCTGCCTGTGATGAGTATAATCTGCCTGTGATGATGTATAAGTGATGAGGGTAACTATGAGCTTGCTGAAAAAAGGAAGCTGTGCCGAGAGCCAAAGCCCAGGCTCTCGGCAAAGCGGGCTCTGTGCCGAGAGCAATGGCTTAAGCTCTTGGCCCAGAGGGCCTGACTAGCGGCCCAAATAGGCTCTGTGCCGAGAGCCTGTTGACCCAGCTCTCGGCAAAGGAGCCATCCTCGGGCCCGCTTGTCAGCTCTGTGCCGAGAGCTGAGTCACCGGCTCTCGGCACAGGAGTGGGGCCCACCTCCGACAGGGGCCACCCGATGCCCCGCCCGTGCCCGGCTCTCGGCAGATCTTCCTTCTGTACCGAGAGCTTTGTCCATGACTCTCGACACAGGGGCGGGGCCCGCAACTCACGCCGTCAGCTGTGAATGGCCCTGTGACGAGAGCTAAGTGGGCTCACGACACAACTGTGTCGAGAGTTTGGCCCTTGGCTCACGGCAGAGCGGCCTTTGCCGGCCCAGCGGTGCCGGGAGCGCTCTGCCGAGAGCTCCCTCTCGGCACAGGCTGTGCTGAGAGCAATCAGGCCTGTGCCGAGAGGATCGCGCTCTCGGCACAGGCGCGGATTCCGGTAGTGAATTAAGGGGCGGGTCAACCCCAAACCCTGAATACGTGCAACCGGAGCAGCGAGTAGGGTCGCTCCGCTCCGCCTCCTTTGCAGGCCTAGTCGTAGTAGAGTAGGGCCGCCGGCCGCGAGGTGCCTACCCAGCGCCGGAGTAGAATGGCGGCGGGGAGGAGAGGATGGACAGACTCCTTCCATGGCTCTCGACCTAGAGAATTTTTTATATATTTTTTCTACTTTGATTTTCGAAAAATAAATGAATGAACCAAAAATTTCAAGAAATATACATCTACCGCCAAACACCGCTGTGTCGCACGGAGGCAGCATCCCTGCCGCTATGCCCCACGGCGTTAAGTCCCTGCCGCTGTGGGGTACGACGACAGGAGAGCACCTTTGGTGCCGGCAGGGTCGCGCGGCACGGCGCCGAGCCTGCGCCGCCCGGCGCCACGGCGGCAGGCCCCTACCGCCATGCCATGTGGAGGTAAGGCCATTTTTATTTTTTATTTTTAATTTTCATTTTTAAAACACTTTTAACCTTTTAAAAAAACAACAAACTGATAATTGTAAGCATAATCACAAGATCATCATAATCAACAAGTAGATGCAAATAATTTATATAAAATCATGGTAAAAGTACTACTACATCTAAATGTGTCGGTATCGCTTCGGCCTAATAGCTCTAGCACCAGCCCAGGTGTGGTCCTGGTCGTACGTCCAAGGGTCAGGTGCCCTGACCACCCGCGGTCCGAGCTGGTCGGGAGACGGTGTCACCATGACCGCCTGCGACGAGCCTGCAGCATCCGGTGTCGCTCCGCCCGCCGGAGTCCCAACCAGTGCCTATGTCAACTGTGACGGGCGAACCTCCTCGGCCTGCTGCGAGAAATCTAGGGTCGCGAGAATGTCGCCTAACCCCATCTGATCCCAGCCTAGCTGGTCCTCAGTGGTCGTGTCGAAAGCAGGCTGGAACATAGGCCGAGTGGACGAGGAATGAATATCTGTCACCGGAAACTGAAAGGCCGGTAGTCTGAAACCTCCTAGCGGAAAGATCAGTGCTCTAGGTGCCGTCGTCACCGACTGTCGAGGCCCAGCTGTCAGAAAGAGCGACGGTCGCCCTGTACAATTAGAATATAGTATAACCACAAACACACAATCATTACGTGCATTAGTTGAAAATAAGGTCTACTGAAAGTACCTGCACCGGGGAACAAACGGTCACTGCACGTAGGTGTGCGGGCCCTGCGCCCATGGCTGTTGCTGTGCCGTCGGAGCCGAGAAGCCACCGGCAAGGGTGGGAGGCGTCGGCTACAAAGCCGCTGTCGAGGCGGAGCTCGAGGACGACGCTGGGTGGCGCAAAAGGAGAGGAATCTTTACGGCCCCGGCGTAGTTCACGATGGCGGAGTACCTCATGGCAGCAGCGATGATCCTGTCGTATGTGCTCTGGTGCTGTTGAGGCCCAGGTAAAGCACTGCTCCCTCTCGGACGATGCGAGCCGCACGATCTCAGCAAGCACGTCGTGCTGCTCACAAAATTAGAAACACATGTTATAATGAAAAGTCATATGAATGTAATACGTTTGTAGTATCGTAGCTTACCGCTGTGTCGGCGGTTTGGTCGCGGCGCACCGGGTACGTGGTGTCTGGCAGGATCCTGTCATGGTCCGGGACAGGTGGCGGTGGCGGGGTAGCAGGCACGTACGTCACCCGCGTCCACGTCCTCGGGAGGTACCACTGAAGGTACGCTACCTAGACCACGCCGTCGTGAAGGCGGTGCTCGGTGACGACGTTTTGCTCGTGCGCCGTGGACGCCCACTCGTCCATGTACGGCTGCAACTTGCCGAAAAACGACGTCACCGCAGCCACACCCTTATGCGTCCATCTAGCATAGATGAAACATAAAATTATTGGCAACTGACTATTTATAACAGAAAATAATTATAACTGGCAAATGGTAGCTCACCTGTGCGTTGTAGGCGGCAGACGTGGCGCAACGGCATGCGGCGCCTCTTGGAAGAGGTCGAGCCGCCTCCCCTCAACGTAGACGTCGTAGACCGGTCGTCGCCGTGTCATCCGGTACGCCTGGTCTCGGGGAGCACGGGGACGAGAGCCTCGTGGTGCGCGGGGGCGGCGACCATGGCGGGAGCGTATGGCGTCCACGGGACACGGGCATCGACCATCGGTCGATCCGACCTACGAAGTCCTTGTACGCCTTATTCGGGTGCTCCCCGGCCCAAACGTCTTGCAAAGAACATGAAAAGTTAAGTTAATCAAACTAAAGAACTCATAATGCGAAGAAAATGATAAGGGAGGTCATTACCTTCGGAGGCACCACGAGAGAACCCATGGTAGGGAGGTCTGGCCGGGTCGGTGTCTTCGGGCGGCGTACGATATTCCGAGAGGTCGGCCTTGGGCCGACCGATGTCGAACCACTCATGGATCCACATACGCGGCGGGGAGAGGGCACCCTAGGAGGATCCCCTCCTTACTCACCCGGCCTCGACAACGTCGAACACGGCCCCACGTAGGTAGGCGCCGAACGACGCGCCCGCCCCGGGCGATGCGGGGCTTTTGGTCGAGGGGTGCGTCGGCAATCTTCTGAGCCCAGGGGAGTAGGTACTGCGACACCGAGTCTCTCGCTGACTCGCAGAACAACACCCACCCGAACAGCCAGAGCAGGTAGACCTCAAAAAACCTGTCTGGCGTCGGGTCGTCGGCATCGTCCGCCATGTAGTCAGCCTGCACACACACAAAGGTCCATCGTCACATTCGTTTAAAATGCATACAAACATTGAAAATAAGAGTTAGAATCATGTATGTTGAATTGATGGATCCAAGTCCAGGTGGGCCCGTGGGTATCGGCAAAGGGCACGTACGGCGCGGGCGCGCTATCGTTCCGAGGAACGTTCGCGAAGCAAGCAAGGAAGTCGGCGTGCCACGTCACTGGGATGTCGATCAGCCCCATCACCTCGTCAGCACACCACAGTGCTCCCAACATTGTGGCGTCCTCCAGACTGAGCGTCATCTCGCCGACGGGGAAGTGGAATGTGTGTGTCTCTGGTCGCCACCGGTCCACGAACGTGGCGATCAGCGGGGCGTCGTAGCTGAACCGTATCAACCGCTCCGCCCGAGGAACCTCAGCTCGTAGCCTGTCCCCCTCGACCAACCGCGCAACAGGGAGAAGTCCTGTAGGGCGTAGCCTAAAAAATATTAATTTACATAACGCAATTACTATTGTAAAGAAACAAATAAATAATAAATATGAATTACGTACTTCGGAATCCACCACTAGTGTATCGGCATCAACGTGCGGGTTGTCCGGCAACGTATGTTGCGGGGCGAAAGTCCGAGAATAGCTGACATGTGACAGCCCGCCCAGGAAAATACTGTACTATCGCCTAAGTCAATCCTCTTTGGCGATTAAGCGACAGTAAAGTATCATTCTGTCGTTAGTTGCCGGGTTAACGCCCGGTAAAATCACTTACATAGCAACACGGATCGACATATATGCATTAAAATTCATGCGAATGCGAGTCCAGAGTACAAACATGATTTGAATCTAAATTATTACAAAACTTTGTTCACAACATGAAGTGAAGGTTCAGAGTTTGAAAACAACGGAAATAAGATAATCTAGCGCAACGTTAAACATCACAGGAGGCCATCCGTTATGCCATCACTTGTCGTCATCCACCCGGTCAACAACACCTGCAACAACATTTTTAAAGCAAGGTTGAGTATACTAATACTCAACAAGACTTAACTGTCGGGTGATGACTACATCACCAAACTCTAGACATGAGAGGCTTTATAGCCGGTGGAGTTCTTTTGCTGAAAAGCAACAAAGATTATGTCCTTACTTTCAATATTTTAGCGCAATTTCCAGTTGATTACCATTACTAAGTGTGCCAACTAATTCAATCAAGAATTGTACAAGTAATTAATTCAAGCAGTAAACTTCACCAAGTTCCATTATTAAGAGATATCATGGCCAGTTGATTAAGCAGTCTCAGATAACGGTGAGAAGCCGATAATTGATTGATTTAAACCTTGCAAGGTAAACCTAAACACACGGTAGGGTGCCCCCGTGAGGACAACCATCCAGGCGGTTCCCAAAAGTCCTCGGCTTGGGATCGAATCTTACAGTCTTGGGTACAAGGCTAGTTGGTATACCCCGCGAGGCATCCAACATCACACAAGTACCCCCCTTCCACGGTAGCTAGCCGGGTAAGTGATTACTCAATAGTAGTAATGGTAAGTTCCTGCACCGTCTCATTAAGGTACTAGGGTTACCGGTCCCATTTCCGACAAGTGCTTAGTACGTTCAAAAGCTTAGCCCACGGAAGCTACTGGACCGGAGCCCAAATCCCATGCTCTTACCATGTGAGCAATCCATTTATAAAGATCTTATGATTCCAACATAAGAACCCGTTAACACCGGAATTTGGTAAGGAGTATGACATGTGGGTCCGATTCGAAAAAGAGTCCGTCCGGTGGAAGGAAAGATATTTTCGGAGATTTTCGGCGAAGGATCCGCGGTCGGCTATCCGCTCCCGGTTCGGCAAAAGAACGAAGAGAGCTGATTTTGCGGGATTGGACGATGACGTGGCTCGATCAGAGGAAGCGAATGGATGGATAGGCGATCGAGTTTAGTTAGGCAATGAATCCATTCGCAGTTGTAATCAGCAGGGTATAAATACGATCCCTGGATGTATGTAACAAACACGTTCATTCTTCAATACACACCGGCCTTACGCCAAACCCTAGAGTCCCTTGTCGTGTCGTCGAGTTCTTCGAGAGGACCAATCGATCCGTCGACCTCCGTGAGTACCGGCAACCTTGTATCATGTCTAGTATCATGCGGTGGATTTAGATCTGATGCAAGTAGTCTTGTTACCATGCTTCGTGTCATGCGGTAGATTCAAGCTTGGTTCAAGAGGGTTTCTTGTTAGATCATGAGTCATGCGGTAGGCTAAGATCTAGCTCGAAGCTAGTTATCGGCTCTGTTGGATTTTGGCAAGATCCAGTAGATTCATTAAGTTACCCGTGTTATCATGAGTTTTGCTTTATGTTTAAATTCATGTAACACATTCTTGCCCAATCTAGATGGGTTTGGATCGGCTCTTTTCCTCTTAAGATCCGTGCAAGAGTAGGTTTCGTGTTTTGACACGCGGATCTTATGCTCTCCGATAGCCGAAACCGAATCGATCTAGGTTGTTACGTGTTGCGGGTTCAAGCTTGCTTTGCGCGTATAAATCTTGAAAGAACCGGGTATCATGCGGTAGATGCGAGGTTTTGGGTTGCTTTGGGGCTAGTCATCCGGTGGATTAGATTTCCATGTCAATGCGATAGATTTATTCACGTGGTAATGTTTGTTCCTTCTTCACGGACCCTGGATCGGTCGTTCGGCCCGTATTCGGTTATGTTTTCACGAGTAGATCACGTGCCTCGTTCGTGCCTTAAGTGATGTATGCTTTTAGCTTTCCGTATTTGGATTGTATCATGCGGTGGATAGATCTATTTGCGGGAAGTGGTACGTTTTTCATGCAAGTTGTATCATGCGGTGGATAGATTTGTTTGTGATCGTACCCGACGGATCTTAAAGTACCTAGACATGCGGTGGACTAGTGCTTTGATCTATGCGTGCTCATTTAATACATGATCATGTCCGTGCTTTACTTCATTTAATGTTAATCTTCATGAAGGTAATTTTCGGGAAAAATTGAGCGGCACGTCACTTTCTCTCTGCGCGTGCGAAGCTAAGCTTTTCGCTTGCTTTGTGTGTTTGGCGGCGAGTGCACATTTTGCGTCAACACACTTTTTGGCACGCCCGGTGGGACCAACAGCCGAATTGGTTCAGGATGCCTGAGATCACAGACCTCCTGGATGTCAGCATTGAGGAGCTTTCTCCGGAGCAGCATCAGCAGCTCGTAGACGCCGTGAATCGGTTTCAACAAAAGTGTCTCATGTCATTCAAGAAGAATCGAAGTGGTGTACCATATCCGAAGAATGGCACCGCCGAGTGCTCTTGCCGGGAGAGACCGACGCCACAACCCAACAAGAAAAGGAAGAATGCGCGCGGATCTTCCAAGAGTCAGTAGACAACATGCTCACCAAGCACAACCAAGCTTTCCTCGGGTCGCTCCAGCAGATGATGGTGGCCCTCTTTGGCCCGGGCGCGGGGCAGGCGTTTGGAAAGACGTACACCGGGAAGAGCACCGTGGAGCTGGGTGAATCAAGCTCTCAGCCCGCCGCCGCGAGGCCGGTGCGGCAGCCTCCTCCTCAAAGCTCCGGGAGCGAGACATTCCAACCTCCTCCGCGGGCGGCGGGGGCGGCCCGGTTCGGCCTCCGCCGCAAGCTTCGGGAAGTCGGCCCAATCCTGCCGCCACCACGAGCGAAGCACGGGTCGGCCCGTGCAACGGCCGAATCCGTGCCGGCCTACGTACGGAGACCTAGCGTTCGGCTCACTCCGGAGCCCCACTTGACCCCGGTCGAAGAATAGCTCCGTCAACCAAGCGGCTCCCGAGAAGAATCCGTACGGCGGTGGCTATCATGAAGTGGGAAATTACGGGGCGTTCGACGCCTTCCCGCACCCGGGGTACGCGCGGGCCGCGGGCGCTCGGGAGGAAGATGCCCTAGCACGCAAGATGGCCGAATTGATGCGGGAATCGGTTCGGCCTCAAGCCAAGGATGCGGGGCCCCACCTACGGGCCGCCGTTCCCGAGTGGTACTATAACGTGCTCCCTGCCCCCAAGGGTAAAACCGCCGACGGAATTCACAAAGTTCTGCGGGCGGGGACGAGACAAGCACGGTCGAGCATATCGCTCGTTATCTCATGCGGCTTGGGGAATGTTCGGCCGAAGAGACGTTCGAGTTCGCTACTTCCCCGCCTCGGCCGACGGGTCCGGCTTTTCGGTGGTTCTCGTCCTTGCCGCCCGAGTCGGTGGCCGGGTGGAAAGATTTGGAGCGTAAATTCCACGCTCATTACTTCGGCGGCGATTCCGAGAAGAAGTTGATTGATCTCGCCACCACGAAGCAAAGGCACGGTGAAACGCCGGCGGGAGTTTCTTAGAAGATTCGGAGAAGTCAAGGGCATGTGCTTCTCATTGAACTTGCCGGACGATCGGTGGTGGCGATATGGCCGTCGTCGGGATGTTACCCGGCCGGTGCGCGAAAAGCTATTTGGGATGGAGTTTAAAAACTTGGGCCAGCGTCGCGAAGTTATCCTTGATGAGCAATCGAGCATATGGCCTCAAGAAGGACCCCAAGTTTGGCAAGCGACACGACATCGCCCGACATCTACAACCAATTCTTGGACAAAGCCGATTTGTGCGAGGATTCGACGACGAATTGGAGGTAGCGCACGGCGAAATCTTGTGGGGTAAAGAGCCCTTGACAATGAATCGGCGGTGGGTCGAGCGGACCAAAGGAACCTACGACTTCGACATCACAAAGGTGATAAGTTGTTTGAGCTCTTGGTAAAGGAAGGCCGAATCAATGCGCACGACGGGCACTCTATGCTTCGGCTCGATGGAGTCAAAGCGAAACGTTACTGCGGCTTCCATGACGGGGACTCGCACTCCATCAACGATTGCGGGGTCTTCGGGATGAGGATCCGAAGGCTATCCGGGAAGGGCACCTCAAGTTCGATAACAAGATGAAGGCTGGATGGCCACCCTTTCCTTGAGAACATGCTCGGCTTTTCTATCAACGCGATAACGGCCGAAGAGAAGGGGAAAGTCAAGGTCCCGACCTCGGCCGGGGTCCAAACAAGATGGATCGGTTGACCGGAGCGCCGGGTGACCCTAGAGCAAGTGCGGGCGACGCCCCCCGCATTCTCAAGAGCCACATCGAGGTCGGGGAATCGTCCAAGCCTAAACCCAAGGTGACGTCACGCATTCTCTTAAACAAATGGCGGCGTCGGATGGAAAAGGAGCGCTACCAAAAGCGTCGTCACGAGGAGGAGCGGCGCGGGGGTTGAAGAGGAGGCGCGCGGATGGAATCGGGGAACGACACACGCGCGAACGGGGAGCGCGCCCACCGGGGATGCGCCTTCTTCGAGGGACCGCTCGGAATGAGGGCCTAAAGCTGCCCACATTAAAGAAGCGTCCCGAATGCGGCGACGGATATGCCGAGTACGGGCGAGAAAGCGCAATCGCCGATCCGTCCATGAAAGACTTGGAAGGATTCACCCAAATGGGGATCGGCGGCAAAAAATTGAGGTTATAGATCACCCCGGGAAGCGCCAAGCCGATCTCGGGTGGGGCCGACCGGGAGGAGGACGAAGATGTCTACGTCTGGCAGAAGGGGCAATGGTGCCCACCCGGTCTACGCAAGAGCCAGAAGAGGCGGGTCCAACGCTTGAGGAACCGCGAGATGAAACAAGCCGGGATCCAGACAAGGCAGAAGTGGCGCCCCAAGGACCGGGCCCGGAAGGATCGAAGCGTTCGGCCCCCCGCATGCATGGTATACTTCCCCGCCAAACGAGTTCATGGCTCCCGCTAACCGGGTGATGCGGGAGGAAGCTTCCTTTGACGACGAGCGACCGAGGAGATGATGGCGCGGCGGTGCTTGCCAAACAGGCCATCTTCGACAAGCCGGCCAAGAATCGCCACATGAGGCCGCCGTACTTGAGGGGGTACGTCAATGGCAAGCCATTGACCAAGATGTTCGTCGACGGGGGCGCGGCGATCAACGTAATGCCGTACACCACCTTCAGGAAGCTTGGCATGACCCCGAGCGATCTGACACCAACGAGCATCATCCTAAACGACTTCGCCGGAACCCCTCGGACACCAAAGGATGCGCTCACGTGGACTTGATGATCGGGTCCAAGACGTTGCTCACTACCTTCTTCGTCATCGAAGGGAAGGGAGCCTACGCCTGCTTGCTTGGGCGGGACCGGATCCACGCCAAGCTGCTCGCGTCCCATCCACTATGCATCAACGGTGATCCAATGGGTGGATGATGAAATCGAGGTCGTCCGGGCGGATGACTCCGTAAGCGTGGCTAACATGGAACCGGCCCTTGCGGGGAGTACCAAGGCATCGATTGCTTCTCGGGGAAGGACGGGGAGAAGGTCTGTTGAACTGTCGGCGGTGACCAACGGCCCGATTCAAGCGATCGGCTCTTACGGTAATTTTTAATGGAGAACCCCGTGGATGGCACTGATGGCAAGTTGGGACGAGGATTCATGTCGGCCGATAAGTCGGGAGGAAGTTGACATTGGAAGCGGTGACAAGCCAAGGCCGACGTTCATCGGTGCAAATGCGCGCCGGACTTCGGGGGGAACTTAATTGAGCTTCTCAAAGAATATAAAGATTGCTTCGCCTGGGATTACTCGGAGATGCCTGGATTGGATCGATCCATCGTCGAGCACCGGTTGCCAATCAAGCCTGGTTTCAAGCCATATAAGCAACCGCCCGGAAAATCTACAAGGATGAAGTATTGGCCGATGTGAAGAAAGAAATCGAGAGGTTGCTTGAAGCAAACTTCGTTCGGCCCTGCGATATGCGGAGTGGATTTCTAACATCGTCCCCGTGTATAAGAAAAATGGAAAAATGAGAGTTTGCATAGACTTCGGGGACCTAAACGAGCTACTCCCATGGATGGATACCCGATGCCTATTGCCGATTTGTTCGATTGACGCCGCGCGCCGGGCACAAGGTGATTAGCTTCATGGATGGCAACGCGGGATACAATCGGATCTTTATGGCAATAGAAGACATCTCGAAGACGGCCTTTAGATGTCCCTGGTCATATAGGCCTATTTGAATGGATCGTCATGACATTTGGGTTGAAAAATGCCGGTGCAACCTATCGGCGGGCCATGAATTACATTTTTCATGAGTTGATCGGCAAGACCGTGGAAATCTACATTGACGACGTGGTGATCAAGTCCTTAAGTCATGGCACCCATCCGGAAGATGTGAAGAAGACCCCGGAATGCACCGGAAGCATGGCTCGAAGATGAATCCAAACAAGTGTGCATTTGGGGTGTCGTGGAGAGTTCTTGGGGTTTTTGGTCCACGAAGGAGGGATCGAAGTTGGCAAAAAGAGCATGAAAGCCATTGATGAAGTCGTTCCTCCAACCAACCTCAAGGAGTTGCAATCACGCTCGGCAAGATCAACTTTGTGAGAAGGTTCATCTCAAATTTATCACGAGAAGGTGTTGCCATTCTCTCCGTTCTTTGAAGCTAAAGAAGGATCGAGAAATTCACATGGGGCGACGAACAACAAAAGGCTTTCGAGGAAATCAAGCAATACATGAAGGAGCCGCCGGTCTTTGGTTCCTCCTCACCGAACAAGCCTTTCAAGTTGTACGTGGCGGCCGATACCCAAACTATTGGATCGGCCCTTATTCAAGAATTCGAAGGGAAGGAGCGGGTAGTAGCTTATCTTAGCCGAAAACTACTTGATCCCGAAACCGAGGTATTCGGCTATAGAAAGATTGTGTCTTTGCGTATACTACTCGTGTACAAGGTTTCGGCACTACTTGTTGAATGCCGAATGCACTGTATACTCGAAGTTTGATGTGATAAAACATATGTTATCTATGCCAATTTTGAATGGTCGGGTTGGCAAATGGATTTTAGCTCTATCGAATTCGAGTTGAAGTTCGAATCGGCAAAAGCCATCAAAGGTCGGGTCATTGCCGATTTTATAACCGAACACCGTGACCCTTCGATTGATACGCTTGAAATTACCCCATGGGCTCTATTCTTTGACGGGTCATCATGTGGCAAAGGTGGGGGAGTAGGGATCCTACTAATTTCTCCCGGAGGTGAGATGTTCGAATTCGCCATTCCTATACAACCCACCGTCACAAATAACCAGCCGAGTACGAGGCACCGCTTCGAGGGCTTCAATATTTGAGAGAAGCGGGGCCGTTTCGGTTGAAATTTATGGAGATTCGAGTTGGTCATCAAGCAATTGAACGGCCGGTACGAGTGCGAAGCGAGGGCGAGGAGTTACTACGAGGAGTGCGAGAGAAATCTTGAAGGGCTTTCCACTTGGTAACCCTACGGCACATTCCTAGAGAGCATAACGAGGAAGCAAACAGGTGGCTCGGAGCGCCTCCGGTTATAAAGAGAGTCAAGAAGCATTTGCTTTGCAGAGGTGAGCGCAACGGGGACGGATCTTACGAGAAGATGATTGGAGGAAAGAGATCGTTGATTATTTGAGAGATCCATCCCGAAAAGTCTCTAGGAAGCTCGGTACAAGGCAATCAAGTTCGTTCTTCCGGATGACAATTTATTCTATAAGTCATTAGATGGAGTACGCTACGATGCCGGGTCCGAAGAAGCCAAGAACATGATGAGCGAGGTGCACGATGGGATATGTGGAGCGCACCAATCGGCCTATCGCATGAAATGGGTTATTAGGCGAGGCTGGATGCTTTTGGCCGACGATATTAGAGGACCGCTTTGAGTATTACAAGGGGTGTCAAGATTGCCGGAGGTTCGGGAATATTCAAAGAGTCCCCGCATCGACATTGAATCCCATCATCAAGCCATGGCCATTCGGGGGTAGGGGTATAGACTTGATTGGCCAAATTAATCCGCCATCTAGCAAGGGGCATAAGTTCGTGCTTTTGGCTACAGATTACTTCACCAAATGGGTCGAGGCAATCCCACTCAAGAAGGTGACGTCAGAAAACATGATCGAATTCGTCAAGGAACACATCATCTATCGATTTGGGATTCCTCAGACGATTACCACTGACCAAGGGGCACAATTCGTGTCATTGGAATTCAGAGATTTTGCCGAAAACATGGGAATCAAACTGTTTAATTCTTCTCCATACTATGCCCAAGCTAATGGTCAAGCAGAGGCTTCTAACAAGATCATGATCAAGCTTATACAGAAGAAGATCGACCGAAGCCGAGGAAATGGCATTCGGTACTCGGTGAAGCGCCGTGGGCTTACCGAATGGCCCCCCATGGAGCTACAAAGACTTCTCCTTACGAGTTGGTTTACGGGCATCACGCGATCTTGCCCCGGGAAATGCAATCGAGTCAAGGAGAGTAGTCTGCAAAACGATTTGAGCTCCAAGGATTACGGTGGCCTAATGATGGATGAGTTAGAAGATTTGCATATGATCCGTCTCGGGGCCCCGGAGAACATCGAGAAAAACAAGGCCGCGGGTCGCCAAATACTATAACGGGGAAAGTAAAAGTAAAGCAATTCGCGAAGGCGATCTAGTTTGGAAAGCGCTACCGCCGATTGGAACTAAATACGGTGAATTCGGCAAATGGTCCCCTACCGGGAGGGGCCTTTTCGTGTGGTCGGATGCGTTCCCGGTAATGCATACATATTGAAAACTTTGCTAGGAGAGGAGTTTTCCGCCGCAATAAATGGAAGATATCCGAAGAAGTATTATCCTAGCATTGAAATCGATCGATGATTATACACATCGACACGAAACGATCGGCGCTCAAAGATGAGGCCGCCTTTAGAACAAAAATCCATGAACAAAAGAAAATGGCCGATTACGATGCATTGCCCTTAGCTCAATACTACACTACAACTGGTTTCTTGCAGGATTACACATAGCAGCCCTGAAGGTCAAGTTCCCTAAGGAGGGAAGCAGAAGGCGTGGAGAAAGAAGCGAAAGTATGATTCAATCTTTTCTTTACTTCTTCGGCTTTGCTCCCTCTTCGGTTGTTCCGGGACCACCGTGACGGCGACTTGGAACGCACGAGGATGACCACGATTGGCGGCCTCTACCAAGCTATCCCGGGCCGCCTTCGGGTTTTCGTGCACGGCGAGACATGCGGAGCAAAAGAATCAAGGTTAGGGGCAAGAAATCCGGATGCAAACATGAAGGGGGGACGAAGCGGTTACCCCCTACTAGCGCTTCCCGGCGCCATACGACGCTCGCGTTCGGCTTGACGACGGACGGACATGTCCCCGAGGTCACGCTCCGGGTGCGGGCACGGCGGCGCGGCTCGATGAATGACCCTTTGCTCGGGCGTGGCATCCTCCGCCTCGGGAGAAGAATCGGAGGAGATGCACTCGGGAACATCTTCGGTTCCGATGACCTCTTCGGGAAGCAAATCAAGGCTGAAAGAGGCGAGAGGAAAACATGAAGCGCAAGATCAAGCGAGGAGGACAAGGAGCGAGATCAAGAAAGAACTCACTTCCGAATCGTACGCTTCCTTGACGAGCCGCTCCCCCGAGGCCGTTTACCCTTGTCCATGGCGTTGGGGTTTTTTTTTCTTCGGCGACAAAGGAAGAGACGAGAAGCGATGGAGGAGTGTGCGAGTGGATTTGCGAGCACCCCACGGGCTATTTTATTGACCGAGGAGGCGCATTGGGAGTGATGATGCGGCCGGTACACCTTTGTTGGAATACCAAGCGGCGGGGGGTTTCCACCGAGTGCGAAGGGTTTTCTTTTGAACGAGTATTTACGGATTGCCGAATTGGGATCCTTTGTGGATCTTGCGCCAAGGGGCGGTTGTTTGCGAGCGTTCGGCTAAAGACGGTTCCCGGATGCATTCGAAGAGGACAAATTCACGGATGCAAATGCGAAGGGAAATAGCACGGAACAAATGCGAGATTCCAAAAGTTCATCATATATTGCCGACATTTACACATCCCTAGTACAATCTAGTCAAAGAGTCCGTTCAACACGGACCGGGGATGGGTAATTTCGGCAATGGCGTCGCCGTGGCCGTCGAGGCGCTCCGGGATGAGCTCGATCTCGTCGATATCCTCCGGCGCGCCGCCACGGAAGCCACGCGGCCTGGTGGAATAGTCGACGTCCGTATGCGTCGCCATCGCGGCCGGGCCCAAGGTGGTGCCCGGACGAACACCATGGACGGCCACCTCGTCGATGCGGCGCTCCACCGCGGCCCGGGCGCTCCGCCGGCGTGTCGCCGTGAGCGTTCACCTTCTCCGCCAGTTGCTCTACCAACGCCTTTAGCTGGTTGAGCTCAGCATCACGGGCTGCAAAAAACAAACCAGAAGGGATTAGCATCAAAGGCCGAGCTGGATCAAGAATCAGCCTCAAGGCCATACCGTCAATGGCCTCCAGCAGTTGTTTGCGCTGGTCCTCCCATTCCAGTTCGGCCACGCCCGCTTTTTTGGAGACATCCTCCAGCTCAAGACGGGACGCCTCTAGCTCCTCCTTGAAGCGAATAGCGTCTGCTTCCCCGTACGGCACGGGGAGTGGCCATCGGACTCGAAGAGTCGTCGGGGAGGGGCCGATTGGCCGGCGCGCGAGGGCGGATTCCACCGAATCAACTCCGAAAAAGGGAGGTGATTGTCAAGGCAAAAGAAGATCAAGAGAAAGATCAAAGAGGAAAAGTTGACGATCATCACCGCCGCGCGTGTTAGCGCTGCTCCCCTCGGCCTCGTCGGAGGCACGGCGGCGGTTGAGGCGGTGCACCATTGCGGTTTGGGGATGTGCCTTGTTTGCAAGGGAACCGAGAGATGGGCAAAGATTCGAAAGCTGGAAGGCCTGATGGAGAGCTAGGGGCACCTATGGCAACATTTATAGGCCTGGCAGGGTAAATCGTGGCTTCGAGTCGTGGCTGTGGATCGTGGCGCACGTCCCAATAAAATCGGAAGGCGGAGAGATTTCCTTGACCAGCCCGCCGGCGGGTCGTTTGGAGTTCTAAGCCGGGCCGTGCGCAAGTCGATTGGTTCGGCTAAAGGAACTCAAGGTATCGTTCGGGAGTTAGCGTTTCACTACCGAATGGGTCGTTCAGCATCACATCTCAAAGTACGCAAAGGAAAGGAAACAAATCGCAAAGGAAATATTACAAGAACGACCAGTCCAGGTATACATCAACAAGGACATTCAAGCATTAAGGAGTTTTGCGAGTGCGTGACGAACATTGGATACTATCAAGTGGGAATTATCCAAGATCTCCTGGTAGTCCTTTTGAGCATCAGATAAGTCAGTAAGCTCTGCATCGCATTGCTTTACTCTGGTAACAGCCGATTCTACCTCCGCTTGGGTCTTCGCTATCAATCCAGGAAGATCGGCTATTTTCTTCTGGTCAATCTCCATCTCCGCTGACAGGCTCCTCAATTCTGCCTCTAGAGCAGCCTTTCTGGCGACTTTCAAATCGTAAGAAGCTTGCAGGTCAGCCAAGGCATCTTTATAGCTTTCTGCTTGGGATTGCACCCCGTTCATGGCATGTTCAGCATCAGTTTTCTCCTTTTCAATGGCCAAACGGGAGCGCAATTTCCTCCAAGTGCGCCTCAAGGGAACATAGAAGGGCTCTAAATCGTAGACGGACGATAGAAAAGCTCTGATGTCATCGGGAAGTTTGCGACTAATGGGCTCAAACATCTCTTCAAAATGGCGAAGATCATTGAGCTGATCCTGAACGTCTTTTTCTAGCCAGGCTGCAATTTCTTTGAGTTTGGACAACACTTCATCTGGCAGCGGCTGGTTTATTTCTCTCATCACCTCGGCAGTTGATGGGCCCTCTGACGGCAAGCTTGATGATGACGGGGTGTGACCCTGGAAACAACATTGCCGAGGTGAGAATGCTAGCATCAAGGTATCAAGATTAAGAGCGAAATCGGGCACCTCATGAGTGGTTTCTTGAGCGGGAGCAATCGCAGACGGAAGAGGCGTCCGAGTAGAGCCGAAACTTCCAAGTCAGGAGATGATGGTGCAGCAATCAGTGACTCGTGTGTTTCGGCTAATGAAGAATCGGATCCTCCTCTGTTGGGTTGGTCATTGCTGCTTGACTGATGGGCGATGGCATCCTGGGGGAATTTGGTAGCTCCAGTTCGGTTGGGAGATTCATCCCTGGAGAACGTACTGCTTCTGCAGAAGGTGATGAAGATGAGATCTCCACTGGGATGGGCAATTCAACCCTGGAAGGGCTCGCTTTGTTGAACCACTGGGACATCTACAAGTGGTTCCCCCACAGTTTCTTCTGCAAATGTCCAATTGAAGGGATAAGTGCCAGTGTTCATCTTTGAGAAAGAACAGCAAAAATCATACCAGAGGATGGAGCATCGGCAGGTGCTGGTTCTGAAGAATGTTGGGCTCTGGTCTGAAAATGCACAACGAATATGATCCATCAAGAACAGAGTGACTTGGTAATCAAGAAGGTAAAGGGTTTTACCTCAACAAGCACCTTTTTGACAGTTCTCCTCCTTTTGGCACTTGGAGGGGCAATCAAGTGCGGACCTTGCCTCCGTCCGCAGCGAGGCTAGAAAGGCCGGGATCCGTAGTAGCGTACCGGCCATCAATTGATGCGGGGTTGTGGATTTGAACCCCGATCTTTGAAATCGGGCCTTCGGCATTATAAGTGATTACCCTGGCTCGAGGGGCGAGTGCGTGTTCGTGGGCAAAAGATGAAGGTCAAAATCATGAATGGAGAAGAAGTGTTTGATCCAAGGGCTCGTTGAGTTACCTCTGAAGTCGGCAGGAAATCAGGCACCAATTCTGCACAGAACACATGAACGGGTTCACTAAAGATGTGGTCATGGAATTCTTGCCACCATGAATTGAAGGTGGGGTGAGCTATGGTTGCAGGCACAAAAGGACATGTGTAGACAGTGGGACTGCACACATAGTTGAAAACTCTGCTACACTGCATCAGTTCTTTGATTTCTTCCCTGGGCTTGAGGAATTCATGCAGAAACAATCTTGGGGGCATCTGACCGCATCCAAGCTGCCTGGCCATTACATTAGGCTGGTAATACTCATAAGTACTGGCATTCTGCCTCCCTCCATTGAACTCGGCCGGTAATATGCATGGGCGGATTATGATATTAAAGATTTCCAAGAATCTCCCATCTTGATGGCCGGGTTCAAAGGAGAACTCGACAGGGAAGGTCAGAGTGTCATAGCCTAGATAAGGAAGCCAAAGAGGATTGGGGAAGCCTTTGAAGAACAACTCGAAGAGCTGAATGATGTCCTGTCGAATGATAACGATTGAAGTCGCTTCTCCATAGCTTTGGCATCCTCTCGGTGACTTGAAGCTCTCCTTCGGGGGATTGGACCAGGGGAAGAACCCGGAGTTCAAGTCGACGCCTACAATCGATGCATGTGAAGCTGCGGCCAAATTTGAACAAACCACCAAGGGCCATTGACGCACGTTATCCTCGGTCGGTATACATTTGGGTAACCGTCCGATGAAGCATATGGTATACACCGCCCAAGAGGAATTTTCCCGGAGGAAGGCGATTGCCACGGCCGGATGGATCGCCATTGCGATATGATTCAAAGTGGGTTCGTTGGCCTTGCCACAAAAGACAAATCCGCACAACCACATGTTCAAGAAGGCTCGTATTCAACTTCGCCAAGGGGATTGTCTCTCATGTGCTTCGCAATATAATTCTTGTAGCCATTCCCCGGCTTTACCCCCGTCCGGCGTGAGGAATTTTTGAAGTTCCAAGGGCCGAACGGACCCGGTGATGTCAAGGCGGTGATCATATACACATCGGCCAAAGTTGGAGACATTGGGCCATGCCCAAAAAGGAAGGCGTTGACGCCATTTGACCAGAAGTGGCACGCGGCTATCAGAAGATCTTCATTCTTGGGTGTTTCAGCTACGGACAACTCCAGACATTGAGCAATGCGGAGAGCATCCAGATTGGTCAACCCACTCTTATCCGCAAGAATCCTCCGATACCAAGTCTTCCAGCCTGCAATTGGGGGCAAAGGCCAGTTCTTGAACGCATCTTGCCAGCGAGGAGGTGGAGATAAAGCTACCTTGAAAGGAATTCTGCGAGATTCGGCGGCAATAAAATCTCGAGGGTCGGGATTCCCTTCGGGACCAAGATAATAAGGCCGCGAATTGGCCTCAATAGGAATCGGAAGAGCAAGAGAAGGTTCCGGAAGAGAGCGGAAGAAGACAATCTCGGGTAAAATCGAAAACCTAATGCCGAACAAAGGTTTGGAGGGGTGAATTTACTCCGAGCAGCTTGATTCCGAGTCGCCATTGGAGATTCGAGCTCGGAACGAAGGGGATCTAGGGTTGGATCTCGAACGAAGAATCCGGCGGATTGCGAAGAACAGAGGTGTTGACGGGTTTGGCCCAAGGATTCGTGGCTAGAGTCAATTGCGGAACAAAATTACTTTTATCCCACAATTGAAGGGGCATGTGTTAACACCAGAATTTGGTAAGGAGTATGACATGTGGGTCCGATTCGGAAAAGAGTCCGTCTGGTGGAAGGAAAGATATTTTCAGAGATTTTCGGCAGAAGGATCCACGGTCGGCTATCTGCTCTAGTTCGGCAAAAGAACAGTAGAGCTGATTTTGCGGGATTGGATGATGACGTGGCTCGATCAGAGGAAGCGAATGGATGGATAGGCGATCAAGTTTAGTAAGGCAATGAATCCATTCGTAGTTGTAATTAGCAGGGTATAAATACGATCCCTGGATGTATGTAACAAACACGTTCATTCTTTAATACACACCGGCCTTACGCCAAACCCTAGAGTCCCTTGTCGTGTCGTCGAGTTCTTCGAGAGGACCAATCGATCCGTCGACCTCCGTGAGTACCGCAACCTTGTATCATGTCTAGTATCATGCGGTGGATTTAGATCGATGCAAGTAGTCTTGTTACCATGCTTCGTGTCATGCGGTAGATTCAAGCTTGGTTCAAGAGGGTTTCTTGTTAGATCATGAGCCATGCGGTAGGCTAAGATCTAGCTCGAAGCTAGTTATCGGCTCTATTGGATTTTGGCAAGATCCGGTAGATTCATTAAGTTACCCTGTGTTATCATGAGTTTTACTTTATGTTTTAATTCATGTAATACATTCTTGCCCAATCTAGATGGGTTTGGATCGGCTCTTTTCCTCTTGAGATCCGTGCAAGAGCGAGGTTTCGTGTCTTTGACGCGTGGATCTTGTGCTCTCCGATAGCCGAAACCGAATCGATCTAGGTTGTCACGTGTTGTGGGTTCAAGCTTGCTTTGCGCGTATAAATCTTGAAAGAACCGGGTATCATGCGGTAGATGCGGAGTTTTTGGGTTGCTTTGGGGCTAGTCATCCGGTGGATTAGATTTCCATGTCAATCGATAGATTTATTCACGTGGTAATGTTTGTTCCTTCTTCACGGACCCTGGATCGGTACTGTTCACCGTATTCGGTTATGTTTTCACGAGTAGATCACGTGCCTCGTTCGTGCCTTAAGTGATGTATGCTTTTAGCTTTCCGTATTTGGATTGTATCATGCGGTGGATAGATCTATTTGCGGGAAGTGGTACGTTTTTCATGCAAGTTGTATCATGCGGTGGATAGATTTGTTTGTGATCGTACCCGACGGATCTTAAAGTACCTAGACATGCGGTGGACTAGTGCTTTGATCTATGCGTGGTCATTTAATACATGATCATGTCCGTGCTTTACCTCATTTAATGTTAATTTTCATGAAGGTCGGTCATGGTTTTGCACACGCATCCATGTTTATTCAAAGATCGATCGTTGTCATGCTTACGTCATCCATTCGGCAATGTTCTTTTTCCCTCGCGGTTACCCGAATGGTTGTGGTTCTTTGACAGGTAGCTTCGCATAGCTACATGTCGTCTTGCTTGGCTTCTTAGCCGTAAATATGGAACTGCCTGGTACCACCCGGTAAGTTCCAAGCTTTGGTATTTAACTGTTTTATCTTTTGTTAATTTTCAGGAAAAATTGATCGGCACGTCACTTTCTCTCTCTCGCGCGTGCGAAGCTAAGCTTTTCGGCTTGCCGTGTGTTTGGCGCCGAGTGCACATTTTGCGTCAACGGAACCTATTCTCGCGAGTGACGAACATCACTCGTCTCTCCTGAAACGTAAATGCACAATCATAGCAAAGGTAATTTCATAATTTTAAAAGGTAGGGGTTAATGATTCGGGGCTTTCCTTTGCTGGCAAGGTTGGCCTTGGGCCCTTCTGGACTTTGGTCCAGGTCTTGAGCTACGTCCACGCACTGCAGCTCTTCGACGACACCTTCATCTCCTCCTTCTGGCACGAGCGTATATCTACCATCGGGAAGATCTACACGAAGATGCAAATGCAAGATTCAATTAATGATTTTTAATTTAATTAATTGCAAACAACAAATGACAACCATGGGGTGCATGCTTGACCACATTCACCTAGATAAGAAACACATTCAACATACTCTTCCAAAAAGGAACAGTATGCAACTCTTTATTAATTATTCTTTTGACAGTGACTGTGTACATATATATGGAAATAAATTAATTTAAATCTCACGATACAACAAGGGGTTGGTCTTTAATTCTTTAAAACAATTTACCACACATAAAGCCACTAGGTGTGTAGGTGGTGATTTTCTCATTTACTTTACCATTAAGCTTTAATTTGTTTGCATAGCTTTTATTCATAAAATAAATTAATAAAATTCAGTGGGGTGTGTTATTAAGCACTATGAATTAAAACAAATCCACTGCACACACATGCATGCTTAGAATAGCTAGGAAATTAATTATATCGAAAATAACAAAAGCTAGGTAAATGCATGCAAAAATAAATACACATCAAAATGATTCCAACTTTCTCACACATGATCTCTGGGCTAAAACTAAGCTAGGAATGCAACATATACACCTAGTACTATTATAGATCTTGAGTTATGCATTTCAGGAATAAATATTTCTGTCAATTATAAAATTGTGATTAATTCGCCATAGGTGTATTTTGGCATAAACAGATAGCATGCAGAAGATGGGCACATAAATCTATTTATTTTTATCTACAAAAATCATCTAGACAGATTCTGCATAAATACAAAACAATTTATATTAAAAGATCTATAATATAACTTTGTGCAATTTTTGGTACAGGAGCTAGGCATGGCATAATACACAACATATCCAAAAATTAGCTATAGGGGACTTGCATATTTTGAGATACAACAGATCTAGGTTTTTTCGTTTTGTATTTTTATGCAAAAATTATCCGAAAAACTATGGACATGCTTTACAAAAGTGGTATTGTTTTTCTCCAGGAATACAACAAAATTGAGTTTGCATTTTTCTGAATTTTCTAAGATTTTCTATGCATTTTAAAAGATCCAGCAAAATTGCAAGCACTATTCAAGAATCATTTTACCCTGAGGTCCCTGGAAGTTTTGATTTCCTTACAGATCAGCCCTTGATTTACGAAAAACTCCATGGAAAGATCAGGGGCTTTGCAATGTCACCCCTAGGGGCGGCGGGCGGCGGTTATTGCCGGATTCCGGCGAGGCTGGCGGCGGGAGTGGAGGGAAAAGGGTATGTGGACGACTGGAGGCTCACCTCAGGGCGATTTGGGTGCTCGGACGGGGCGGGGAGGCCGGCGGTGATCTTGCGCGGCGGAGCGAGGGCGGCGGCGGCCGCTGCGGCTCGGTCTCCGGCGAGGGGCGAGGCAATGCCGGCCAACACGTGCGTGCTGGAGCACTAGTGCGAAGTAGAGGAGGCGCTGGAGTGTTTGGACGGCGCCGGCCACGAGCGGAGAGAGCAGCTCGGCGTCAGTGGCGTTAATAGCGGTGACGGTGAGCTCAGGAGGTGGAACTGCAGGCGCGCGCGAAGGGGGTCAGAGACGTTTTATAGGCGGCTCCCCCATGTCCTGAAGCGACCAGCGGGCGGGGAGAGGTTCGGCCGGCGCGTTGGGGCGCGGGCGGCCCGCTGTCGGTGGGCGGCGCGGGGATGGGTCCGGCGCGGCGCGTGGGCACGCGACACGCGCGGGCGCGGGTGCCAAGGTCGCTCGGGGCGCGTGTGGCCTCGGCATGCGCGCCTCGGGACGCACGGCCCGGCTTGGAGGACCCACACGCCGAGGCGTCCGGATGCCACGCCGCGGCGTGCGAGCGCGCGGGCGCGCCCGGCGCGGGAGCGCGACGCGACGTCGCCCAGTTCAAACTCGTCTACCCCTATTTGACTACGAGTGTCTCGAAATATTTGAATAGAAGTGCACCAAAGGGTGAATAGCAAAGTTGTAGATCTTCGACCCCTCTACAACTTTCACAAAGGCCGACACGTGTTTTATTCAACGGTTTGAGCAGGAACGTCGAGCAAAGTCCTGGTTTTTCATGGCGCTGATGAATAGTGAAATCTGCAGTTGAACGAGTTTTTCTCCATTTTCCACACAAAATCTGCAATGCAATCCAAAAGCAAAGTTGTGTCCCTTGAAAAACTAGACAACTTTTATATTGGGAGATTTTGGAGTGTTTAGTTGAAATTTGGAGAACACGGCAAAAGTTCCGGGGAAAGCTCAAGGACATTAGGGTTGACATAGGGTTTGACTAGATGTTTGACCAAGGTTTGACCATCAATGTGTGTTGACCTTATTAATGGGATCATTAGTGATTGTTGATAAGGTTTTCGAAGTGATGACCTAGGTTTGACCAATTTCTACAGGTTTGACTCGGTTGGTCCGGCCATTAGCATTAATGACGCGAATTAAAAACCTAGGGCGTCACACGACACGTACAAGCGGTGGTGCCGATCCACCACCTTGTCGAACAACTCCGACCATACGTACTCCAGCGATACGGCCATAACTGCAAAAAAATAACATAATTAAATCATTATTCAAATTATACTAATTAAAACAAATTTTATGAATTTAAACCATTTTCTACGATTTTTATTTCAATTTAATCTAATTGTGTGAAATATAATCATTTTTAGGAATTTTAAATGAATTGAAATGAATTATGTGAATTTTCCTATTTTCTACGAATTTTATATCAATTTAATCCAGTTATGTGAATTATAACAATTTCTAGGAATTGTAAATGAATTGAAACGAATTATGTGAATTAAACCATTTTCTACAAATTCTACATAAATTCAATCTAATTATGTGAATTATAACCATTTGCTGGAAGTTGAAAACCAATTTAAACAAATTATGTGAATTTAAACGATTTTTACGAATTTTATATCAATTTAATCTAATTATGTCAATTATAGCCATTTCCTAGAAGTTTAAAACCAATTTAAATGAATTATGTGAATTTAAACTATTTTCTATAGATTTTATATAAATTTAATCTAATTATGTGAATTATAACCATTTCCTAGAAGTTTAAAACCAATTTAAACAAATTATGTGAATTTAAATAGTTTTCTACGAATTTTATATCAATTTAATCTAATTATGTAAATTATAACTGTAAAACCCCGGATTTTCATAGAAAACCCGAATCCCTGTACCATCGCGATAGTCCCTGGATGAGTGGCTATCGCGTACAGAACGTCTCACAGATAAATACACAAAGTCATACATCTCATCACATAGGAGTAAAAGTACATATTTTAGTACATGTCCATTATGGAGTACATCATTACAACCCTCTTGGCTGAATCAGAGCGAAATTCTACGCAACGGTAGCTAGCATATCAGAAGGGTCTCCATCTTTTATTCTTCTCTCCACAGGCATTCTTGAGCGAAGCGACGCATCCCTTAGTCGTACCATCCATCGGCGTTGTTGTCGTACTCGGTCTCGTACCCTGCACACCCAAAGTCTATCCCCAAGGAACGGGGTAGGTCCACGTCACCAATTGTATGCAGCTTTAAGTGGCCTATCATCTAAAGGGAGAAAAAGAGACAAGGAAGCGGCTCGGGTTTCCTATGCAGCAGCAGAGTAAAAACAAGATATCTCCATCAAGTTCCCGATTCCCAAAACTCTCGACACAGCTCGGAGCCACCTAGTCACCCAGGGCCCCATCTCCACAACCTACTCCTGTCTAGGGTCGATGCGAAGACTTTCTCTCCTCGCACCTCAATGATTGCAATCGGATCGACGAGATAGATGGAGCCTCTCTCCTCTAACCGACTGCAACCACGGCTCACCACACTCTCACCTACAGGGGGAGGTAGAAATCCCAAATCATGAGGAACGAACATGTCTTCTAGGCTTTGTCCATGACCGAGGACGCGGCTATAGCTATAGATCGAAAAACTCTGCAGAGTGTGTACACCTGTACCCATCCCGGAATGGCACCCGGTCGGTGTACGGCCGACCGAGCCCATCCTACTGGGCGAACTCTCGGTAGTTACGATCCCATCCTGCATCTGGCCCTCAAAGCGAATCCCCCTCGCAAAGGGAACTCCACCAGAATTGTGAAATGCCCTCGTGTGGCCACACGGGCGACACACTGAGAGAAGGTGGTCTCTCTCCACCTCTCCCCCACTGATACTCTCTATCCTGCTAGCAGGTATGGTTCCGCACTTGTCGAGCTCCACTCGGCCCTAACCCCACGCTCGGCGGGGTGGTCTGTACGAAGGTCCTATCGACAAGTTGATCCACTCGGTTTCAGACCGGGGCGAGCTCATATCCTCCAAGCGCAAGTAAAACCCCAACACATAGGCTTCGAAAACCGTCAAAGTAGGGATACACGAAGGAGTGCATCCCTATCCCCGATCCCAGATCGGTTGTCTCGAGCTCACCTCCGCCAAAGTACCCAAAACACCTTCTCCTGCCAGTTTTATCCCACTCATGCCAAGAACCACTATTCCCATCCCAACACATGCATCGCGAAGCTTGGCGTATATACACGCTTATAAACATATATAGTAGTAGGACAATCAAGGACAGGATAGTAAAAGTAGGCAGTGCAAGGCTCATCATCATCATGCATTTATAGTAAAGTGCTAGCATTCTATTTAGCAATGCCTAATAGGTATTTCAGAATCAGTTGGGCGTGAACCTGGGGTCGGGTAGTCCTCTGCGGCGAAGTCGTCGGCGTAGTGTACTCCGGGATCAGCTCCTCGGCTCCAGCTGCTCCTATTAACGCGTGAAAGAAAATAAACAGCGGTCCTAAAGCAATTAACTTCAAAAGAACAACAATTAAGAGCCAAAAGAGAGCAAACACTAGCCTAGCACGGAGTTTAAGATTTTAGAGAATTTCCGGAAAAGGTTTTATATTTTTTGGAGTCAAAATGGATTTACTATGAGAAAGGCTTCGTGATAGCCGAGTTCCATCGTGAAAAAAAGAAAAAGTTCGTGAGAAAGGCTTCCTGATAGCCGGAATTCCATCGTGAAAAAAAAAGAAAAAGTTCATGAGAAAGGCTTCGTGATAGCCGTAGTTCCATCATGAAAAAAAGAAAAAGTTCGTGAGAAAGGCTTCGTGATAGCCGAATTCCATCGTGAAAAAAAGAAAAAGTTCGTGAGAAAGGCTTCGTGATAGCCGAATTCCATCGTGAAAAAAGAAAAAGTTCGTGAGAAAGGCTTCCCGATAGCCGAAAGTCCATCGTGAAAAAAGAAAAAGTTCATGAGAAAGGCTTCGTGATAGCCGAAATTCCATCGAGAAAAAAGAAAAAGTTCGTGAAAAAGGCTTCCTGATAGCCGAAATTCCATCGTGAAAAAAAAGAAAAGATTCGTGATAAAGGCTCCGTGATAGCCGAAATTCCATTGTGAAAAAAAAGTTCGTGAGAAAGGCTTCGTGAGAGCCGAAATTTAATTGTGAAGAAAGAAAAAAGAAAAAAAAAGTTTGTGAGAAAGGCTTCGTGACAGCCAGAATTCCATCAACGAAAGAGAGGCCTGAGACAACAACAAGTTGTGGCCAAGAAAATCCCATCCATCGAGGGATTCCCACCGAAAAGGCCTGAGACAACAACAAGTTGTGGCCTAGAAAAATCCCATCCATAAAGGGATTCCCACCGAAAAGGCTCGAGACAACAACAAGTTGTGGCCTAGAAAAATCCCATCCACGAAGGGATTCCCACCGAAAGTTCGTATGAAGATTTCGGGAAAGTGAATGCCTAAGGGTTTGCTCGCGTATTCTCACTCAATATAGATTGTTAAAAATTTTTCAGGTATCATAATTGTAAGAAAAGGGCAAGGGGCTCGTTCGGGAATCGCAGAAAGCCTTGGTTGAAGCAACTGAGGGTTGCTGTATCAACTGAGGCAAGTCTGCCAATCGGGTCAAGTCGACTAAATTCGAAGCAAATTTTGTCGACTTGCGCAATAGCAATCAAGGTTCACAAAAAACTCAGGAAGACTTCACCTAAAGATACGCTAGAAATTCGTGAATAGTAAGATTCGTGAACCTGCCATCTAGTTTTCATGCGAAACGGCAAGGTGGGGGAGGGTGACGTTTTTTCAAGAAAAAATGTATTTATTGCCTTATTCGCATAAAAACTTCCGAACAGTCCCTCGACAATTACAACATTCGGTGCAAAATTCAAAACGAAAGCTCTACAACATGTCCCGGTTTACAAACATTGTCTTCGGACCGTATCACTAGCATAGGCGAAGTCAGATGCATCGGCTAAGGGGCTAAGGGGCTCCATCTTGGGAACCTTCGCGGGCGGCGGAGTAGACGACGCGGAACGAATCTTCTTACGAAGTAAGAAAAACGAGGAAAGGTCAAAACAACCTATAGAAAACTTAAGCGAAGCCTCAAGCCAAAAATCGGAAAAATCTTGTTCGGGATGTGCCCGCTTGAATAGACGCCACGCTTCACCACTAACGAACATTTTATCCCGATGAATTCGCAGTGGTAGCACGTCCTGCGGAGGCCCAACTTGCGGGACCGCGCGAGTTAAAATATACAAAACATCTGTTCAGAAAAGATTAACACACCCACACGAATGTACAACCAATCTACAGTTCACCCAAAAGTTCGAACATGTCGTTCAGTTCGTGACATCCACCTTCGGTGAATCCTCCTCCCGTTCGGGGACTTGTTCGCCGTCGTCGCCATCATTGTCGCTACCGCCGCTGCCGCCGCCATCCGAGCCCTCGCCGGTTTCGCTCGAACTCTCGCCGGAGGCCGATCCTTCGGGAGACGCGGTAGTGCCTTTTCGGTTCTCCTCTTCCCTCACCGAGAAAGGAAGGAAAAAGTGAGGAAAGTTTAAGAAACCGGAACGTCCGCGATGAACACAAGTCACGAAATCGATCAAAAGAAAATACCTCGGCAAGCTTTGCCTCGCGCAATGGTCTTAACAATTTCCGCCCGCCGCCGACCGCCCGAACTCCTTTGCGAACTTCGTCTTGATAGCCACAACGTCGGGGTTCGCTCGAAGTATCGCGTCGCCGGTAACGCTAGGGAATCGAGAAAGGTTCGCGCGAAACTTCGCCAAATCCCACGCGTCATAATCGTGAAGGATCTTCGAATACTCTCCACGAGAGAAGGCAACGGCGAAGTCGGCCGGCGCCGTAAATCACCTCGGTAAGAGCCTTGAACTCATCCTCCAGCCAATCCATGAAATCGGGGATATCAATGTCATCTGGGAGAGGAGCTGGGCGAACACCGTATTCATTCAAGGATTTCTGGTACTCAGCATAGAGCAGTTTCAGCCTCCCCAAAAGTTCCGAAGTGTTTTTCTTCGAGGCTTCACCTTGTTCAGCCAGTGCCTTCTCAAGATCCACGATTTTTCGATCCTTTGTGCTCAGCGACTTGGCGAGGCTGGCGTTATTGATGCGAAGATCCTCGGCGATTTTCGTGGTCCGCTCTTGTTTTTGCCGAAGCTTTTCGATCACGCTCAGATCATCTTCGTGAGATTTCCGAACTTTCTCAAGCTCCTTCTTCGATTCCTCGAGCGCAGCCTCTGCCACTTTTTTTTTTCATCGTGACTTCTTTTCAAAGCCTCCGCCCGACCTCGGCCACCTTCCTCTCGAGTTCCGCATTCGTGGAATGCGCGAGGGTGAAGTTGCGCTCTAGTTCCTTCGACTTCGAGAAAGCTCTTCATTAATCTTCTCCTGTTCAGAAAGCCGGTCTACGGCAACCTTCCCAAGCATTGAGTACTTGAGGGCATAGTCTTCGTGAAAGCGTGCAAGCTTTGAAGGAGAGTACGAGTGCAACAGATTCTTGAATTCTGCAAAGTTCAAGAGAAAGTCTCAGACTAAGCTTCAACAACTAGGAAACGTATGAAAAGATAGTGAGGAGGAACGAACCTTCTTTAGAGAACAGTTGCTTGGTAACTTGTTTGCTCGAGCCTGAAGAAGTTTTCCCTCGAGGCGAAGGAGTGGTTTCGGAGACAGAGAGGGGCCTTCTCTCGGAGCCTTGAGCGGCCTCTTCGGGTCGTTCGGGCGCCTCCTCTCCTGTTTCATCAACAATGGCGGACGATTTCCACAGAGTTAAAAACTTGGACGTCTCGCCTTCGACGCCACTTGTCTCGAAACCAACACGCAATAGCTTGCCGCGATGAGACGTACCAAAGCTTTTGTTAAAAGCGGCTAAGAAGGGGGAGGGCGCCCGGTCTTCGGGGACGACCTCCCGAACTTCGACCAAAGGAATATTTTCGGCGGCCGGCCCCCCCTTTGAATGGTGCGCTCAAGATCCCGGGCGAGGTCGAGGAGGCCCGGTCGGCGGCACGGGCATCGGCAAAAGGGCTTTCGGCAGCAGCAGGGGACTCAGTGCGAACAGCAACTTCAACAGCAACAACAGACTTCTCAGCAACAGCAGGGGATGTCTCCCTTCGAACTTCGGGGGCAAAGCATTTGAAAAGGAATCAATATCCACGAATTCATTTTCGGAACCAACGGGACAACTGTCTCGAAAATTAGGTACTGGCCAGAAGAAAACACCTTTAAGGCTATCTCGTCTCGTGGGGGTGTCGTCGTCGAAGGCGGACGGAACCCGCCGAACTCCGGTGGAAGGAACCTTCTTCGCAGCTTTCTTCAATTTCTTGCGGCTCATCTGGGCAAGCCCCGAAGCAGCCTGGAGTTCAGCTTCCGAAGTCCGAGGTTCGGAGGTTTTTCGCTTCCGCTTCGACGATTCAAGCGACCTGGTCCTTGAAGGCTTCACTCCCGAAGAGGTTCCCTCGGTGGCAGGAGACGAGCTTCGCTTCGACGACCTGGTTCGGGGAGCGTTGATGGGGGCGGGCCGAGCACCGGCCACGGCGACGGCGGGAACTTTCAATTTGGGACCAGGGCCTCGAGAGCTGAAAAACTTATCACCGCTGATTTCCGAAAAGACGCGGTTGATCTTCTTCTTATGTTTCACCAGGGCTTTATATGCCTTGTACTCGTTCATCGTGTATTCGCCCACCATAACATTCACCCTTTTCTCCACTTCGTCCATGAAGTCTTCGGCGCTCTAGCCTTCGCGGAGTTTGATCCCGAATTTCGGGAAAGGCACCTTCTGGTCTGCCCAGTTGACAGTGTGGTGCACGAGCTCAGCAGGGGACCAACCATTCGAGATAGGCCAGACCCGGGCGGCGACAAACTCTTCGATAATGTCACGACCGCCAAGTATTGTGCTGGCCAGGTAGAATGCATTCTCGCAGGTTCTCGATCCCCACGGCCCGTTGGTTGTATCTCCCTACATTCACCGCGGCAAGAGGTGCGATCGGGCACGACATCTTCGGCTCATCAACTTTCAAGTAAAACCAGTAAGATCTCCAATCATCCGTAAGGTTGGTCTTGCAGCAAGGAGCGATCTGGATTCGAGTGATTCCTTGACGAGTGTTCTGGCGTCGCGTATTGAAGGTGCAGCACGCGTGCTGACTGTGGTAGAACTGCCCGTTGTCGCCCTTGACAACTTCGGGGATGATCACCAGCTCGTAGAACCGGGTGAAACCGTCGACGATTGGACCGCAGCCGAAGGTCTTCAAGATCCAGATAAACTTCGACACTTCGAGGAAGGATGTCGGAGTAAGTTGGTGGATCTTCACCGAAAATGCATCAAGAATCGCTGGCAGCACGGGGTCACAAGGGAACCTCAATCCACAGATGAAGAAGTCCCGAAACACCACAATTTCTCCTTCCTGGGGAGTGGGAACTAGCTCATCAAGCGGGGCGCGCCCGGCGCCAGGGGAGAAGAATCCGGCCTTCTCGTACTCGCGAATAATGTTGCTTGTGACCTTCGATTCTCCGAAGGCGAGCGAAGGCGGCAAGGGGGCCGGGGGGTCCTCAACATGATGAGATCGTCGACACCGGCGTCTACATCCCCGACGTCTTCGCCGCCGTCAGACCCAACCTCCGCATCTTCGCGACTTCGGGAGCCGCTGGGCGAACCAGAATCTTCGGGAGCCGCTGGGCGATCCGCGCTTTCGGCAGCTGGGTCGAGTGGGAGACCGGCAGCGATGAGCTCTTCGGTAGTCATGGGTCTAGCTGTACTTTTAACGCGAGCCACCTAACCAACAATTGCGAACATCCAGACGGGTAAGAGTAATGTTCGAGAATAAAACTCGCGAAGTCGCGACATCGCCGCACCAAAGTTTAACGAACTAACGAAACGACAAAGCAAAGATAAAGGAATACCTTAGAGGAGCGTGAACAAAGCCTCGGAGTTCGCAAGCTTTCGAGCGTAAAAACCGGATCCCGTGAAGAAAGAGAGATGTGAGAATCGTGAAAGGCTCGAGAGCAAGTAAAAAGATTTTTAACGAGCGCCGGCACTGCTATTTATAGGGCCGGGGAGGGGTAGTTTCGCGAAGTGCGCCTCGATTTAACCGCCTTTGGCTCCCCGGGCGACGCGTGTCCCCTCCGACGTTCCGAGGGTGACGTTTTTTACTAAATTTCCGAAGGGTTCGTGGAATCGGATCGTCGGAGTCAACCCGCTTCCCCGAGGGGCTAGTGTTGGGGAATTCGGGAAAACCCGTCACCCTCGAAATGATGAGCTTAACGAAGTTTTTGTTGACGGATAAAAGACGTATCCCTCTACGATCCGCAAGCGTACGGACCCCACACCTTTTTCACCACGGGATTCCCAAGGTTCTTGTCAATCCGCGGAGCAAGGGGATTACAAGCGTTCGATCAACAACGACACACTAGCTACTAAAACCCTAACTACTATTATACTAGAAAACAACTAAACTACACTAGAGAGAATGATAAACGATCAAGATAGAAGACACTCGCCCACGGGTCTACGATACTAGAGCATGCAATCGCTTAAAGACATGAAAACCAATCTAATCTATCGGGGATGTGACCACGGTTTCGCCCTTTCCCTCCTCTCGTACTGTCACTACGCGAAGGTATTCATGACTAGACCTTTGATGGACACGGCGTATTGAATGGATCCAAGGAAGCATTGGAGCTCTACTCCCTTTACGGCATGGTAGCTAACCTTAAGCATGAAAGTATATTCAACACAAGATGATAGATAGATAATCCGACAAAGTGCGATTACGTCTCAATATCGATTACAACCCATGGACGAATGAGAAGATTACCCCATCAAGGTGCCGATCATGGCACCATTGATCATGGTTTCCCTTCCGCCGTGTCTTCCTTCTTCTCCACGAGAGGGTGCTTCCTTCGAGGTGGTTGATCTCCCGTCGGAGATCCTCCTCCTCTTTCTCTAGCTTGTGGATGGCCTTCGGTGCGAATGACTCCTCCCCTCGGTGTTGGCGGCGCCTCGGGGGTTTTAGGGTTGAAGATCCTTCGAGGGCAAGGAAAACGGGACCGAACCGGTGCCGGAAGTGGGCCGGGCCGGCCGGCCGGGCCGGCCGGCCTGTGCCCAATTCGGCCCGGTTCGGTCGCCCCTTTTGCTCCGTGGGTCCTCGCTCATTTATGTACTTTGCCCCCTCCACTTGCATGATTTTGATGTCGTTATCCTCGCGTCCAAGATGGAGGCTCTCTTTGCATGAAGTTTGATCTTTTACGCTTCAATCCCCGGGGGTGTTCCTCGTAGCACTTCGGTCCTCACCACCATTGGAAGTGATTTCAGCAAGCTCATGAACACGAACAAGACTCCATGAATGCTCCTTTGAACTTGTTGCGAATCCGTCCTTTATGTCCATGTTTTCCTACATAAACACAACACTTCCAAATGCATGCACAAAGATGAACTTGTTATATGATTAGTGTGCCTAGTGGCGGGTTAGTTCCATAATCAAATCCAAACCAAAGTGTAATGAACATGCTAGGTGCACCAAAATACACCGTCAACATCTCCCCCACACTTAGCTCTTGCTCGTCCTCGAGCAAGTACTCGTAAAAGAATTTCGTCCAAGGTATGTAATCGTGTACCATTAATCTTCCTTTACAAGTTAGTCAATCTTCTCATCTTTAATACATAAACACAAAGTAATGATAATCAAACATAAACATGGGCGTTTAGAACTTTTACCACATCAAGATTTACCCCACAACTCAAACTCTTCACTCGAAGTCTTCAATTTCAGCCATGCTTACTCCTTTGCTTCCATCGGAGGGTTTTTATGGTTTTTAAAACAAAAATTCCTGCAACAAGTATTAGACAAAAACCTTTCTCCAAGCTCTCTCAAGTCACTCATATGAAGTGGCTATCCTAACCAAATTTTACAAAACTCTCTCCTCCCATTAATCTCTCATATATCATGTAAAGTGGAGCTATAGGTAGGGCTAGCGCAATCAACACAAGTATTGTCAAACTAAGAACTTCCTCTAATGGTTGTCTACCTTTCAAAGCCAATGATCATGAGAATTAACCATATGTAGGGATATCAAGGATGAGAAGATTTATAATGGTGGACATGTGCAAGGGCAAAAGAAAATTGTGACTACAAGGCACCGATGATGTCCTCGTTGTCGGATTGCACATGGTTGGAAATAGAGTAAAAGTTTCGTCTCACAATCAACGTGACATCCTTCCTTACACTTCATTTTTTTTTCTTTTCTTTCACTTGATCCATCCCTCTCATATCTTCATTGCTACCTCATCTTTTTCTCTTTTTTTCTTTTTCTTCTTTTATTCACATATGATTTTTCTTTCTTTCTTTCTTTCTTTTCCATACACATACTTTTTCTCTTTATTTTTCTCTCTCTTGACAACTTTTCAAAGCTTTCAATTCTCTCTTTCCTTGCATGCATACAATCTGAATTTTTAAATAAATCATGCTAGAGACGAGACGAAACTTTGAAAATAGGTTGTGTTCAAGGAATACGATGTACAAAAGAGATGTATAGGGTTGGGTATGGAATTCGGCGATATACGTGACTTTCGTTGTGAATGTCACGTTACCGAATATATGACGAGGCTAGCAACAAAAGATAAGCACAAGAACATGATCATTGCTTGAAATTAAAACTCACCAAGAGAGAAGGGTCCTAGCCTAACTCATCGTGCTAATCACACTTATGGTGGAGCGAAAAAAATAAACTTGGCTTTGGATAGGAATTTTTTTCTTACTCTCAACTTGGAAAAAGAGGTTTTGCTAACCTTTATTACAAGGGTTTTAAAATAATTTTCAGAACTGAAATCTTCCAATTTTTAGCATCGAACATAGCATAACTAACATGTGAAGCTCAAGATCGAAGTGCAGTATGGGTACTTTAAGTAGTAGCGATTCCACTAAGCACCACGGTAAACGTTTTTCAAACCACATACTTGTGTTCATATATCAAGAATCGAAGATTAAACAAACAAGTAAATAAAGATAAACAATACATAAAACACAAAGATATATATAAAGACTCTTTTTATTTGGTTTTCTTGACTCAACACTAATTTAAGACACTTGCAAAAATTTTAAAACAGACTCAAAAACTAAAAACTCATTAAAACACTAAGACTCTCACAGGAAGGTTAAACCGAACCTAAATTTGAAGTTCAAAAGCTAAGGCTAGCGAGCTAGCTCTCCCCCACACTTAAAACATACGACGTCCTCGTCATATCTTACAAAAAATCCTAAGGGGAAAACTAGATCTAGTGGTACTTCAAGCAAGTTTTGCACCACTTGCCTCTCATGTTTCCAACCATGCCGAAGAGTTTGCGCACGTTGCGGTTAAGGAACTTGTAGTCATCTTCAACTATGCGCTCCAAGTCCTCCATACGCTGCTTCATCGCTTCCATGGCTTGGAGACATTCGTCGGCCGACGTGTAGAGATCCGCGATGGATTGACGGCAAAATCGACAACACACCGGATGCAATCCAAAGGGGTCGTCGTCGCCATAATCTCCACCGTTTTCACCACCGTCGTCGCCACCTCCATTGTCGTTGCCTTCGCCACCGTCGTTGCCGTCGCCGTTGGGGCCTTCGGGGGTCCTTTCATTGGGCCGCTCATCCCAATCATCATCATCTCTACCGGCGGCCGCCCACGAGCTCGGGCTACGATCGTCGGAGTAGTCGCTATCCCCATAATCCTTAGGCTCTGGCGACACCTCCTTGTAATCCTTGCGCTTGATGCCTTGGAGGCGTGCCGACCTTCGAACGGGTGTAGGGACCTTCTCTCCTTCGACGGGGTTGCGAGATGCAAGAGCTCCGGTCGGGACACGTCCTCCGCAACGGATGCGTGCGGTCCTCTTGACGGGTAGCTTGAGCTCGCATCGCATCGCCTCCTCCATCGATGGCTTCTTGGCTTCTAGCTTCAACTCTAAGTTTTTTGGAGGCTCAATGGCTGCTACAAGGGTGCAACACATTGCTTGAAAGGTTTGATTCTCGAGCTCCCAATTCGGCCAAATAAATAGTCCCGAGAGAAAAGCCCCGGGAACCTTATTTTCCTTTTTTACACTTCCCTTAAAATTTTCCGACCAAACAAGGAAGTCAAAAAGGAGCAATTCGGGCGAAATTCGGCGTCATCGGGCGTCGAGCCCCCCGGGCCGGTCCGCTCGGGCCGGCCGGCCCACCCCCGCCTCGGGGGCCGGGCCGGTCCGGTTTTTGCACACCGCCCTATTTTTTTCTTCCTTAGCCCATGGGAAAAAGTTGGACCAGTAAATCTTCGCGAAAAACTCCGGAAAACTAAAAGAAAAATTATTTACGAAGTTGATGCCTTGTTTTTCGTCCTAGGCGGGACGTTCGGGCTCTTCCTCCATGGTGAAAACGTCAACATGGTGAAGGGGCACGACATCGGGTTCGTAGTAAACCTTAAGCCGCTGTCCATTCACCACAAATTGATCGCCGTTTATATCCATAATGGTTACCGCTCCGTTGGAGAACACCGAATGCACAACATAAGGTCCGTCCCATTTGCTTTGCAATTTCCCCTTTCCGAAGGTTTTAAACCTCGAATTGTAGAGGAGGACCTTATCTCCTTCTTTAAATTCTTTTTTCTTCAATCTTTTATCATACCACCTTTTGATTCTCTCCTTGTATATGCTTGCGTTTTCATATGCTTTCAACCTCAACTCCTCTAGCTCGCTTATTTGAATTCTTCGTTTCACCACCGCGGCATCGAGATCAAGGTTCATCTCTTTAATCGCCCAATAGGCTTTATGTTCCAACTCAACCGGAAGGTGGCAAGCTTTTCCATAGACGAATTGATAAGGGGTCATACCTATCGGTGTTTTAAACGTCGTTCGATAAGCCCATAAAGCTCCGTCTAATTTCTTTGACCAATCCTTGCCTCCCTTCTCTATGGTCTTGTTGAGTATGCTTTTTAATTGCCTATTTGACGTCTCCGCTTGTCCGTTGGTTTGTGGATGATAGGCCGTGGAGACCCTATGCTCAATTCCCAACTTGGACAAGCACTTTTTGAAGTTCTTCCGGTGAAATGAGTTCCTCCATCACTTATCAAGATTCTCGGTGTACCGAAACGGGGAAAAATCACGTTCTTGATCATAGTGATGGACTCCTCCGTGGAAGCTTTACGACATGGTATAGCCTCTACCCACTTGGATACATAATCAACCATAACAAGTATATACTCGAATCCAAATGAGTTTTTAAAAGGCCCCATGAAGTCTATGCCCCATACATCGAATATGTCGATTTGCAAGTTGTATTTCAAAGGCATAGAATTTCTTTGAGAGATGTTTCCGGTTCTTTGGCATTCGGGGCATGACGCAACATATCTTTTAGTATCTTCATGCATCTCCGGCCAATAGAATCCGCTCGACCATACTTTTGCTTCGGTTCGAAAATGGCTATAGTGTCCACCGTACTCCGCCGAGTGGCACTTCCTTAGAATCTCAACCCTCTCTTCCCTTGGCACACATCTTCTCATTACTCCATCATTGCCAAGTTTGAAGAGCTATGGTGCATCCCAAAAATATTTCTTACTTTCGGAGATTATCTTCCTTTGAGTGTTTTTATCTAGATGATCGAGGGGCATCTTTCGAATTGCTCGAATGATGTCGATCATCCAAGTATCTTTATCAAGCACTCTATAGAGGTGGTCATCTCTCATCTTATCTTCTATGGGCTCTTTATCATCTTGTCCACGATTCATCCTAGACAAATGATCGGCCACAACATTCTCCACCCCCTTTTTATCACGAATTTCAACATCAAACTCTTGGAGAAGAAGGATCCAACGAATCAAACGTGGTTTAGCTTCCTTCTTAGCCAAGAGATACTTGATGGCTGCGTGATCGGTGTAAACAATGACTTTCGAGTTCACGATGTAGGATCTGAATTTTTCGAAAGCGAATACCACCGCTAGCAACTCTTTTTCCGTAGTGGCGTAATTTAATTGTGCCCCACTAAGAGTTTTGTCGGCGTAGTAAACGGCGTGAACTCGGCTCTTCCTTTCTTTGTCCCAAGACCGCGCCTATGGCGTAGTCACTTGCGTCACACATGATCTCGAAAGGTTGGCTCTAATCCGGAGGTTGGATGATTGGAGCACTCACCAACGCATTTTTCAAGGTCCGGAATGCCGCTAGACACTTCTCATCAAAGTCGAAAGCCACATCCTTTTGAAGAAGGTGCGTTAAAGGCTTAGTGATCTTCGAGAAGTCCTTTATAAATCTCCTATAAAATCCGGCATGGCCTAGAAAGCTCCTTAAGGACTTAACATCCGTAGGAGGTGGGAGTTGCTCAACCGTCTCTACCTTAGCCTTGTCCACTTCAATTCCTCTCTCGGATATAACATGTCCGAGCACTATACCTTGCTTAACCATGAAGTGGCACTTTTCCCAATTTAAAACCAAATCTACCTCCGCACACCTTGTAAGGACCTTTTCTAAGTTTGCTAAGCAATCCATGAACGTCTTCCCGTAAACGGAAAAATCATCCATAAACACTTCAACAATTTCTTCGATGAATTCCGAAAACACGGCCATCATGCAACGTTGAAAAGAGGCCGGAGCGTTGCATAGGCCGAAGGGCATCCTCCTATATGCAAACGTTCCGTAAGGACACGTAAACGTTGTCTTATGTTGATCTTCCGGGTGAATAGGAATTTGCATGAACCCCGAGTATCCATCGAGAAAGCAAAAATAAGCGTGGTTTGCTAACCTCTCGAGCATCTCGTCTATGAACGGTAGGGGGAAGTGATCTTTCTTCGTCGCTTTGTTAAGCTTACGGTAATCGATACACATCCGCCACCCGGTCACGGTTCTTTGCGGTATCAACTCGTTCTTCTCATTCTTCACCACGGTCAAACCTCCCTTCTTCGGTACACAATGTACCGGGCTCACCCATTCGCTATGTGGAACCGGGTAGATGATTCCAAAGCATCAAGTAACTTGATAACCTCTTTCTTTAGTACCTCCCGCATGGCATGGGTTAGCCTCCTTTGATGGTCCACTACAGGCTTACATTGGTCTTCCATTGGTATACGATGAGTGCAAAAGGCCGGGCTAATACCTTTGAGATCATTAATTGAATATCCAATCACCTTCCTATGTTTTTTAATAAAATCAGCAACGCTTCATTTTCTTCGGGACTCAACTCGTCGCTCACAATGACTGGATAAGTTTTGTCTGGGCCCAAAAATTCATATTTTAATCCCTTGGGCAAAGGTTTAAGGTCTACCTCGGGCACTTGTGGCTCCTCGGGTTTGATTTCTCCTATGTCTTTGAATTTCTCTTCCTCCACACTACCATCATGCGGCTCTAAGCCTTTTGTTGCTTCCTCTAGTTCTTCATCTTGTTGATTACTAATTTGATTTTCCATCGCTCTTTGCAGCGGGTCTCTAAGGGTTTCAACAAAACAAAGACTATCTATCTCTTCTACTTCTTCATCTTCGGGAGGAAAAGGTGTAAGGTGTTTAGAAGCAAGAAGAAAGTTATATGTGTACTTTGTTCCATTAAGGTTCATTGTTACTTTTCCTTCTCCGCATCTAACACGGCATCAACTAACTTAAGAAAAGGCCTACCTAAGATTATATGATCAGAATTACTATGGTAAGCATCAATAACAAAGAAATCGGTTGGTATATAGTTTCTAGAAATTTTTACTTTCATGTTGCAAGCAATACCTAGAGGTTTGATAGTTCTACCATCTCCCATAATTAATTTCGTTGATGTTGGAGCTAAGTCTAGGTTGTGGTATTGAACTTTATCGTAAATTTTAGAAGATAGAACACTTACTTGGGCTCCGATGTCGCATAAAGCTTTGCATTGAACTCCGTTGATCTCGCAACTCAAGTGCGGCGTCATCTTCTCTTCTTCTTCGGATCCTATCGAGTAAATTTCAGCGAGGCGAGCGTATGGTGATGCTTCGGGCTTGATCCCCATGATTCTCTTCACCTCGGCAATATGTTCCGGATCCACCACGTCGTCTCCAAAGAGCTTTTAAAAAATCTCACCGGTGGTTTCGAGGTCGTATGAATTTTCAGCTTTCTTCTCCGGTGGGAAATCCACTTCCAATGCTCTTCCCATTCCCTTTTGATTAGGGAACGGTCTTCTCTTGTCGAATACTTCTCCGTAATCAATAGGAACCCAATCCATTGGTTCGAACTCCCTTAGTGGCTCGCGCTTGACATGCTTCTCTTGTTCGTCTCATTTGGTGTGGCGAAGTCGACGCTTGGTGTAGTTCTTGACTTGATGTGTTCTTGTTCAAGCTTTTCCATGATTGGTTCCTCTTTTGTGACTTCCGGGTTGCCTCTTTAGAAAAATCAGCAAGCTTCTTCTTCCTTGAATTGAATTCCGGCTCTTCCGCAAGTCTTGTTTCCCAATCTCTTCGCATGGCAGCCGCTTTACTAATTTTTTGTAGAAGTTGGGCGGCTTCCGTGAGTGTTTTCTCCATGAGATCCCCACCTGCACACATTTCGACGTGTCGCATGCAACTAGGGGTTAGGGAAAAGAAAAATGTATGCAAGAGTACGTCACCGGTGAAGCCGAGTTTTGGTCCTTGTTCGATTAATTCATTAAACCTATCCCAGGCTTGGTCTATCCCTTCCTCTTCTCCTTGCATGAAAGTGATCACTTGCCTCCTTAGATGTTGAACCTTGCTAATTGGAAAGAACTTCTCGCAAAACTTCTTTGTCAACTTGTTCCAATTGTCTTCAACTTCAAAGGACGCAACCGAATACCATGTCTTTGCTTTGCCGGCAAGTGAGTAGGGAAAGAGATTCCATTTGAACCATTCATCGGGAACTCCTTCTTGACGCACCGTGTTGCATATTGTCTTGAAATACCTTATGTGTCTATATGGGTTCTCCATAACCATCCCTTCAAATGGGTTTTCCGCCACCATCTTGATGATCTTGGATTTAATTTCATACTTGGTCGCTTCGAGCTTCGAATCCGACTCTTGTACTTTTATGTCTTCACATCGAGGGCTAGCGTAATCCCTTAATGATTTCTCCGGTTCTTCCACGGGTTGATTAACGAACTCCATCTAGACAATAAGATAAAAACAAAAAACAAAAACGAAACAAGTGTTTTTCTAGATAATATATGTTAGATATAGCAAATAAAAGATAAACTAAATATAAAACTAAGTTAGATGCAAATCAAACGATGTAAACTAACTTGCTCCCCGGCAACGGCGCCGAGAAAAAGGGGCTTGTTGACGGATAAAAGACGTATCCCTCTACGATCCGCAAGCGTACGGACCCCACACCTTTTTCACCACGGGATTCCCAAGGTTCTTGTCAATTCGCGGAGCAAGGGGATTACAAGCGTTCGATCAACAACGACACACTAGCTACTAAAACCCTAACTACTATTATACTAGAAAACAACTAAACTACACTAGAGAGAATGATAAACGATCAAGATAGAAGACACTCGCCCACGGGTCTACGATACTAGAGCATGCAATCGCTTAAAGACATGAAAACCAATCTAATCTATCGGGGATGTGACCACGGTTTCGCCCTTTCCCTCCTCTCGTACTGTCACTACGCGAAGGTATTCATGACTAGACCTTTGATGGACACGGCGTATTGAATGGATCCAAGGAAGCATTGGAGCTCTACTCCCTCTACGGCATGGTAGCTAACCTTAAGCATGAAAGTATATTCAACACAAGATGATAGATAGATAATCCGACAAAGTGCGATTACATCTCAATATCGATTACAACCCATGGACGAATGAGAAGATTACCCCATCAAGGTGCTGATCATGGCACCGTTGATCATGGTTTCCCTTCCGCCGGTGTCTTCCTTCTTCTCCACGAGAGGGTGCTTCCTTCGAGGTGGTTGATCTCCCGCCGGAGATCCTCCTCCTCTCTCTATAGCTTGTGGATGGCCTTCTGGTGCGAATGACTCCTCCCCTCGGTGTTGGCGGCGCCTCGGGGGTTTTAGGGTTGAAGATCCTTCGAGGGCAAGGAAAACGGGACCGAACCGGTGCCGGAAGTGGGCTGGGCCGGCCGGCTCGGGCCGGCCGGCCTGAGCCCAAGTCGGCCCGGGTCGGTCGCCCCTTTTGCTCCGTGGGTCCTCGCGCATTTATGTACTTTGCCCCCTCCACTTGCATGATTTTGATGTTGTCATCCTCGCGTCCAAGATGGAGGCTCTCTTTGCATGAAGTTTGATCTTTTACGCTTCAATCCCGGGGGTGTTCCTCGTAGCACTTCGGTCCTCACCACCATTGGAAGTGATTTCAGCAAGCTCATGAACACGAACAAGACTCCATGAATGCTCCTTTGAACTTGTTGCGAATCCGTCCTTTATGTCCATGTTTTCCTACATAAACACAACACTTCCAAATGCATGCACAAAGATGAACTTGTTATATGATTAGTGTGCCTAGTGGCGGGTTAGTTCCATAATCAAATCCAAACCAAAGTGTAATGAACATGCTATGTGCACCAAAATACACCGTCAACGGTTTTCAAAGCGTGTTTTTCGGGAGCGAGAGAATTCGCGATTCTCGGAAGCCCGGGAACCGCGAAGTCTCGAATTCGCGAATGTGTAGAGTTCGGGAATCTTGATTCGGCGAGGAGGAGAAGTCACGAACATGCGGGAGCCCGAATCTCAATCGTTGATAGTCCGAACTTCGGAAGAATCACCGATTCGGGAATCCGTTGAAAACCCGGTTCGAAGTTTTGTGCGAAGACATTCGCGAACCAGGGGAGAAGCAAAGTCAAAGTTGTAATCCCAAAAAGTCCGGGTTTAGAGTGTGAACTAGTGGCAGATTTGTAAATATGTTAGGCGAAAAAGACAATCATGTATGTGTTCACACTAGGAATATTCTCTGAGGTCAGGGGTGTTATCGGTATGTAAAAGTCCCTTCATCTCCCTATAAAAGGGGGCGCAAGGGCACGTGTAAACGGGGTCAGACTTTTTTGGAACTTGTGCTACTTGAGGAGAGAATTACCGTCTCTTTGCGCCCTGATTTTGTACTCGAGCGTGTTGAGAACTCGTACTCGTGTTAGGGCAGTTATCCGAATTTTTCGGGTACCCCCAACAAAGCATGGAAGACCACGTCGGAGCTCGGAGCAAGGATCAAGATCGAGGTAGGATCCCGGTGGTGATCTTGTTCAGGTAATCATTCATGGTGAAGTCTTTAAGTGAATCCGATTTCTAGCGATCAAGTGCCTTCTCGATGATTTTGTTTTCCCCTTGGTTTTGCTTCTTCCCCAATCTAGTCTATAGCTAGATTGCATAGGGTGCTCTTGTAGCCATGGTGGCAAGAGGTGCATACCGGACCGACCAAGTGATTTCAACTTGTTCTTATCAAACTCGCCCTAGACTACCCGCATGAATAGGAGTACTTTGTGACAGAACGGGGGCTCTGAAAGGCGGGCGTTTTTGGAATCGGACCTGAGGCCACGGTTTAAAGATGCTTTTAATGAAATTCGTTTTTCTATCTTCATCTATCTTGTTTGGAGCTACAACATAAGCATGATCTAGACTCTCTAGATCGGTTATCTCTTGCTTTCTCTTGATACCTCTTTAGTAGATTAGATTAGATTCGTTTTCTTGATGACATCTTAGATTAGATGCAACTTGGTTCTTCATAAGATAGCTTTGCTTGCTTTACTAGATTGAATCCTTGCGTTGCACATTGTTCCACGGATTCGATACCTTGGGTTCACCACTCGAGGGAAGAAGGGTCCCTTGACTACAACGGGGGATTTGTCCACTTGCAAATCCATATGAACTTTGATACGAATATACACCGTCAACAAGCCCCTTTTTCTGGCGCCGTTGCCAGGGAACAAGCAATCAAGATCCAATCTAGTATCGCTTTTTTGTGAATATTTTTCAGTTTTTGCTTTAATTATCTTTTGCATCTCTTAACTTTGATCATCCTCAAAAAGAAAAAAAATCAATCTAATCTAGTTTTTGATTAATCCTAATTTTTCTTTTGTTAGATTTTTGTTTTTGCTAAGCCTAACCGGAGATGGTTGGCTACCTCTCCAAGAAACCCAAACTTTCTTTTGTGGATGATCCAGGAAAACTTTACAGGCAAAGGAGACGTGCAACACAAGCTAAAGGGTTGGAAACCCTAGATTCAAAAGCCAAAGTCGAAGGACCATCGAAATCTCCAAGGGAATCACCACCTCCAAGTCCAAAGGAAGATCAACGTCAATCACCACCCATGGGAGAACAAACACAACCGGAGCGCAAGATCGAGCTATGCACCCCGGACATCGTTGATCTACCTATCATAAACCTTCACGATGCTAGAAGGTCATTCAAGATCAAGGTCTCAACTATCCGCATGACGATTGCGGGAGCTTTGGAGCGTTTCAATGAATACATACGAGCCAGATTCCTTGAGTGGCATATCAGTTTACTTAAGAGGAGGATGGAGAAGATGGAGATAGAGAAAGAAGCTCAACACCTAAAGGCTGCCGAAGCAAGATCCACATGCAAGGAGTGTGAGGAGTACGGCCATGTCCAAGGTAAACCCCGATTTAATGCAAGTTCGTCCATTCAAGATTTGGTTCCTCTTTGTGCCCAATTCAAGAACTTCATGGACGAGCAAGCTAAGATCAACAAGGATGTTGTCACTAAGTTCGAGGCTATGGAGAAAATATTGAAGAATTTAGATGGCAAGGTGACAGAGGTCAGAAGCTCTATAAGTGAAGTGTTCATCATGATGAAGATGCTAGAGACGCAAGTGGGACAACTTGTCGGGCGCCCGATGGGTAGCAAAGGAAGATTGTCGGTACAATCCCAAGGTCCCGAGAAGGAGAAGGCTACTCAAACTCATTCGGGAGAGATGGATGATCACACTAAGGAGACCATGAAGATCACGACCAAAGGAACAGAGTTTGAGATGCCGAGCCACTACATGAAGGAAGTTGTTGCATCCGTCAAGACCAAAGAACAAAGCCAACCTGTGAAGACCAAAAAAATGACTAAGCCGAAGAATAAGCCCGTGCCCAAGATGGTGTGGAAGTGGGTACCCAAGATTGCAACACCCACAAAGAGTGTTGATTCGAAGTAATCAAGTCAAGAAGTCTAGCCATGGACTATAAACGAAGCGCTAGGCGGGAGGTAATCTGTTTCGTCGAGTCAAGAATAAGCTACCGGGAGGACAACCCGATTCCAGGTTTTTCGAGTATTTTCAAGTATTTTAGTTTTGAATTTTACTACGCAAGACATTAGACTTAGAATGGTTGAATAACATTAGAGACATAATTCTTGGTTAAATATTTTGTTTTGGTCATAAACCCTTTACATGAACCATCCTACATGTTTGTTTGCTTCTTTTCGAGAAACCAGAACCAAATAATTTCAGAACCTAACTCAACCATTCATCCCCTTTATGATGTTGTGGTTGACTTATTTTACATGCTAAAAACACACGAGTAGAGCCACGACTTGTATCTAGCTGTCATTTAAATTTCAGCACGTGGTAGGACTCGCGTGAACCTAGAAACTCAACTTTTGGTTGTTTTAAAAATCTATATCCTTGGTTTCTCTAAGATTAGAATTTTTCTAAGACTCATTTAATTTTTATTTTATTCAAAATATCTCTCATCTAATCAAAAATAGAACCTAAACCTATGCTTGCCCCCATGATCAAGCCGGGAAAAGTTTGCTGTCAACTAATGAAGGCAAACGATACCGGTAAGACCAACATAAAAATAGTCGGAAAGTATTTTCGACTTACATTTGTTTTTAATGCTTTAAAAACTCCTCTAAATTTATATTTAATAGCTCTGATTTTATTTTTTTATTTTCGAAATTAGAGGAGTACTTAGCATTAAAACATGCTTAGAGGGAGGCAATCTAGTTCACCTAACCATACATGCACCATGATGCATCATGGGATGCCCCTTCAACATCTTTGATCAAACCACATGCAAAGAACAAGCATGGGGGGGGCAGCCAAGGCTTGGTTTTGCAGGAATATCATGGATGCATGTGAGGCAAGGGAGCATGGAGGTGACTCAAAGCGAAAACATCAAGTGGAAGGAGCAATAATGCAAGCAAAGGAGTGGACGAGAATGTTTGGAAGGTGCACACAGTCACGAAGCAACAAAGCAAGCATGAGTGCGCTAGAGAAGAACCGAGCCAAGAGGAGGAGAGAGGTAAGTTTGCCATCCAGCTCTTTGTTCGTGTGCTCTAGTTTGTAGTCCGAAACCACCTTAGACTTAGCCATCCACCCCGCTTGTTTTGTGCAACAAATCACATCCTTAATCCACTCAAATTCTAGACTCCAAAATAATATTTGTGTACCTTGTTACCGGTTGAAAACCCGAATATTTATTTGTGAGGGAGAGAGTGCTGCAACCATGGAAGAAAACTGCAAGTCTTTGCACCAAGAAGAAGGGATCATCGTCGTCTAAGCCATCATCGACAACCTCTTCGAGGAGGCACTTGGTTTCTGAGTCTCCTCGAAGTATGGAGGAGGACACGGCACCGCCGAGGAGGAACCGAAGCTCGTCTATGAGGTTCACCGAACCTCATGGATGTACGGAGGAGCCGCCCGTCCGACCTCACCACTCGACACGATCATCCGCTCCACCTCCACACACTCCGTGGTATTCCAATGAGTTTATCATCATGACGGAGGAGGAGGAGAAGCTCGCTCGCCTTGAGTAGAGGCTTGTAGAGAACGTCGACTTCGATGACCAAGCTCTCCACATATTGGATTTTCATACGGAACACCGAGGTTGGGTGCAATTCTCCAACGGAGTGTCGTTAAACACCCACAAGGGATTCGCCTTGGAAATTCATGACCTTGGCGCATATCCTTGATGAAGGAGTGTCGAGTCTCTCATTCCTTTTGGAGGTAGTTGAACAAGTGGATCCCTATGAGTATATTTGGGAATTACTCGGTTTTCAAAAGGGAGCCCCGGAACAAGTGTATGTGCGTGAAGGCGCATTGGAAGGTTTTTGGAGTGTGATCACGGGAGGAGCCCATCAACAAAGAAATACTAGCCGCAACCCCATCATCCAAGTGTTTCACTCATGAATGTGCAAAAGGATTTTGGGGAGAATAAGAGAGACAAAGATAACCAACACGGAGTTGAATTGGCTTTGCTCGGCTTTGATTGTCAGGTAGCCAATCGACCCCTCTCAACTTATGGCTAGGGGTGTTACCTCTCCATGTTGGCTATCTCTTTGAGACCGACGATTCCAAGAAACCCGAGCATCTCCGATTATATGAAGAAAGAAAAATATATAAGTGAAGATGAGAGAGGAGGCGTCAAAGTGGCCAAAGTAAATTTGTCCTTATCTTGAGGGGAAAGAAGATTGGTTAGAGGAAGGACTTCTAGTGCCGGCGAAGAAAAAAATATAAAAGAGGAAGGATTATAGGAGAAGGTTCTTCCCGTTGACGGTTAATAGTTGTATCAAAGTTCGTTTATGACTTGCAAGCGGGACAAGTCTCCCGTCGTAGTCAAGGGACCCTTCTTCCCTCGAGTGGTGAACCCAAGGTATCGAATCCGTGGAACAATGTGCAACGCAAGGATTCAATCTAGTAAAGCAAGGTAAACTATCTTATGAAGACAAGTTGCATCTAATCTACTAACTCATAAAGAAAACACATCTAATCTAATCTACTAAAGAGGTAGCAAGAGAAAGCAAGAGATAACCAATCTAGAGAATCTAGATCATGCTTATGTTGTAGCTCCAAACAAGATAGATGAAGATAGAAAAGCGAATCTCATTAAAAGCATCTTTAAATCGTGGCCTTCCCATCCGACTCCGAAAACGCCCGCCTTTCGAAACCCCCGTTCGTCACAACGTATCCCTATTCATGCGGGTAGTCTAGGGCGAGTTCGATAGAACAAGTTGAAATCACTTGGCCGGTCCGGTATGCACCTCTAGCCACCGCGGCTACAAGAGCACCCTAAGTAATCTAGCCGCAAACTAGATCGTAGAAGAAGCAAAACCAAGAAGAAAACAAAATCATCGAGAAGGCACTTGATCGCTAGAAATCGGATTCACTTACAAACTTCACCATGAATGATTACATGAACAAGATCACCACCGGGATCCTACCTCGATCTTGATCCTCGCTCCGAAGCTCCGACGTGGTCTTCCATGCAAGGTTCCCACATCGGCTAGGGAGACCCTAGACAACTAGCATGACCCTCATCCGCGAGATGGTGCCCCTCAAGCTTCTCTCGCTCCTCGGCGGCGGATTACGACTTCGGTTCTCCGCGTGGCTCTCGGTCGGGGGGCTATTTATAGCCCGAGAAGCAATTAGGTCAAAGGGGAGGCCGATTGGGCCCCGAAAAGGGCCGGGGCCGGCCGGCCCGGGGGGGCCGGCCGGGCCCACTCGGCCCATCTCGTGGCTCGCTTCGCCGGTGTTGCTTCCCGCGTCTTCTAGATGTTCTCCCCTTTTGCATGTGGGCCCTTGACGTCGGTTTCTCTCCGAATTGGACTCAACTCCTTGTCTTGCAAGATTCAAGACTTTTTTCGGTTCGGTCCTCGGAGTTTATCATCTTCTCGGGCTTGGTCCTTGGGCTCTTGGAGTCATGTTCACTTCATTGCTTGACTTGTATCGGGCTTCAAGGTCTTGTCATGATGTGCTTAATGAACTTATCCCGGAAGTCTTGCTTTGAACGTTAAAACCTTGCGTAAACACTTAACTCCAAAACCGACATGCACAAGTGAACTTGTTATACCACGGGGGTTAGTACCAATGAATAAGATACAAAAGTCATGCCAACACCGAAGGTAAACTCATGGCTAGGTTGACGGATTTTCACCGTCAACATCTCCCCCATGCTTAAACCTTGCTCGTCCTCGAGTAAGCCTTCGATGGATATCATCATTGCCAAACAATGTTTAAACCTTGCACTTGATCACACATGAGAAAACATAATGCTCTCAAAAGTTTAATTCGTTAAAGTTCCATAATGTACTAGCCTTCACCTCTACGGAGGGTAGATTCTTATCATGCTTATCCCACAAGTATTAACATGCTCACAAAGTTTAAATAGATCTCAGAATTTTTGTAAGAAAGAACGAGATAAAGAAAAGAGCTAAACCAAGTTCACAAATTTAAATCACCTTGCATGTTGCTCATGAACTCTCATCTCACTTGTCTCTCAAGCCTATATATTCTACTCCTTTCCCTCTCATCACATATATATGTGGTAGGCTTTATATGGAGCTTTGGGAAAGTTTAGTCCTAACAAGATTTTATAAATGAGGTGTTGTCAAAACAAGACAAGCTTCTCATGGTCTTACCGAGACTCGTCAAAAAGGTCATTGGAAAATAATGTTAAATCAAGGAGGGGAAAGAGAAAAATACACACACTTTTAGATGAGTGGACATGTGCAAATGGCAAAGAGTGATCCCGAGGCACAAAGGAAGTCCTCGTTATCGGATTGCACATGGTTGGAAAATGAGAATGGATCTTTTAAACTTGAAGCCTTGATTGCACTCTTAGAGAACCGGGGAGTTTACTTTATGCTCATATATTTTTTTCTCTTTCTCATATTTCTCATTCTTTTCTTTCTTTCTTTCATTCATTATATATATATTTTTTCTTGTGAGACTTTCACCTTGGAAGTCACGTATATCGCCGATTTTTTTTCATTCATCATTTTTTTCAAAAAATACTCCCCTTTGAACTCTAAAACTGCACCGTACCTACCTCCTCCTCCATGCTTAGACGTTGCTCGTCCTCGAGCAAAGAGGCGAAAATAAGGTAGGTACCAGAAATATTTTTCCTTGGAGAGATACTTGAATTCTTCAATGTAGGCACCGTCTTGCGATCTTCCTTGAATTGATGATCCATTCTCAACGATAGGTTGTGGTCAAGGAGGTAATCACAAAAGATGATATTTGGTTTTAAGGGTGGATATCCGGCGAGGTTTGTGAGATCTCCAATGTGGGGATACACAATGCACGGATAAAAGGCTAGCAAAAAGATAGATACGCAAAAACGGAATGACCAGCTTCTTAGTCTCGGGCCAGAGAAATCATGGCCTGCAATAACTCACTCAAAAATAAATCTTGTACACTACAATTTATGCACTCAAATATGTATAAGGCTCTGGATAGGTTGAGCAACACACAAGTGATATTTATGACAAGGTTAGCAATATTTTTGAGCATAAAAAACATCTTTAATCTATTCATAACTTGAGAGCACATAAAACACTATGGGTCTTTATTTTTATCATAACCTCCGCTAAAGATTAAGCTAGCATTTATATAATTTCAGATTTGTATTTTAAGAGAGCACTAGCTCTAACATGCATAAATCAATTACAAAGATAAACAAAGCGGCAATTATAATCATATATCATCATGGAACAAACTTTGTAACTTACTAATGGTAAAAACTTGGTGGTGACATTATTCATGATGAAAATAAAAACTAACACACATGCTGAAAATTAAACTAACACACTTGCTGAAAATTAAAATAAAACTGAAAACACTACGCATACATAGGCGCATCCAAGCTGAAAATTAAAGAAAAGGGGGTAAAGGAAAGATAGCTAAAGCTCCTCCTCTCTCTAATCTTCCGCCGGTGGTTGATATTGATAGTCTTGGTTGTTGTACCCTTACTTGTAATAGGAATGCACCACTCCTCCTATGAATTGTCCGACGGTGCTAGGTGAAGGTGTTCAAGCACATAAGCGAAGATTGTATTCCCTTCACCCATTCGGTTTGCATTGGTTTGGACGGCTGCAATAATTTGCATGTTTCTTGCAGCGTATCCTCCAATGGTGGCCACATTATGTTGTGGTTGAGGAAGGTGTGCATATGGCTCCGCAAAGGCTACGTTGGGCACCGCAAAAATGGTGGGGGTATGGCTGCACCACTCCCCCATGCTTGCATTGGTACACCACCGTAGTAATTTGGCGGCGCCGGGGTTCCTCCCAATGGTGGGACATAATTTTGTTGTGCACCTCCTTCTTGGGCCGTGGAAAAACCTTCTCCTACAATACTTCTCTTTTATTTTTTTTCTTCGCCGGCACAAGAAGTCCTTCCTCTAACTGATCTTCTTCCCCTCAAGAAAAAGTCTTAACCTTACTTCCGAAAGGGGCAAATTCACCTAGGCCACTTTGAAGCCTCCTCTCTCATCTTCACTTATATATTTTCCTTTCTTCATATACCTAGGGAAGTCCCGGGTAGGAGATGATTTGGGTTCCTTGTAATACCCGGTTTTAAAGAGATAGCCAATATGGAGAGGCAACACCCCGAACCAATGTCTCCCGAACTCGATGTTGCTTAACAACACCACCGGTTGATCATAGGTGAGTGGGGTCTATTGGCCACTTGGCAATCAAAGCCGAGTAAAGCCAATTCAACTCCATGTTGGTTATCTTTGTCTCTCTTGTTCTCCCAAAAATCCACTTGCACAAAAGTGACACACTTGGATGATGGGGTTCCCGATAGTATTTCTTCGTTGGTGGTCTCCTCCCGTGATCATACTCCAAAAACCTTCCCATGTGCCTTCATGCACATCCACTTGTTCCGGAGCTCCCTTTTGAAAATAGGAGACACTCACCCATGGGTCTACGATACTAGAACATGCAGTCGTTTTGAACATGAAAACCAATCTAATCTATCCGGGATTGTGTTGAATGGATCCAAGGAAGCATTGAGACCTTACTCCCTTTACGGCATGGTAGCTAACCTTAAGCATTAAAGTATTTCCAACAAAAGACGATAGATAGATAATCCAACAAAGTATGATTACATTTCAAGATCGATTGCAACCCATGGATGAAAGGAGATTACCCCATCAAGGTGCTAGAAATAGCATCATTGATCAAGGTTACCCTTCCGGCGATGTCTTCCTTCTTCTCCACTTGTGGGCTCCCTCCAACGAATGAGAGACTCAAGACTCCTTCATCAAGGGTATGCGCCTTGGTCATGAAAATTTCCTAGGCGAATTCCTTGTGGGTGTTTGCCGACACTCCGTTAGAGAATTGCACCGGTGTCCCGTATGAAACCCAATATGTGGAGAGCTTGGTCGTCAATGTCGACGTTCGCTACAAGCCTCTACCCAAGGCGAGCGAGCTTCTTCTCCTCCTCCTCCGTCGTGATGATAAACCCATTGGAATGCCACGGAACACATGGAGGTGGAGCGGATGATCGTGTCAAGTGGTGAGGTTGGACAGGCGGCTCCTCCATATGTTATTGAAGTTTGGTAAACCTAATAAACGAGTTTCGTGTGGCCCTCATGCCACCGAGGAGAAGAGTGTGGTTCCTCCTCGGCGGTGCCGTGTCCTCCTCCATACTCCGAGGAAACTCGGAAACCGAGTGCCTCCTCGAAGAGGTTGTCGATGATGGCTTAGACGACGATGATCCCTTCTTCTTCGGTGAAAAGGCTTGTAGTTTTCTTCCATGATTGCAGCGCTCTCCCTCACAAATAAATATCCGGGGTTTTCACCCGGTAACAAGGTACACAAATATTATTTTGGAGTCTGGACTTTGAGTGGATTAAGGATGTGATTTGTTGCACGAAACAAACGCGGTGGATGGCTAAGTCTAAGGTGATTCCGGCCTACAAACTAGAGCACATGAACAAAGAGTTGGATGAAAGACTTACCTCTCTCCTCCTCTTGGCTCGGTTCTTCTCTAGTGCATTCATGTTGCTTCGTGATCGCGTACACCTTCCAAACGTTTCCGTCCACTCCTTCGCTTGCATTATTGCTCCTTCCACTTGATGTTTTCGCTTTGACTCACTTCCATACTCCCTTGCCTCACATGCATCCATGATATTCCTACAAAACAAAGCCTTGGCTGCCCCCCCATGCTTGTACTTTTCATGTGGTTTAAATATGTTGGAGGTGCATCCCGTGATGTATCATGGTGCATGCGTGGTTAGGTTAACTAGATTGCCTCCCTTTGAGTGTGTTTAAGGCTAAGCACTCCTCTAATTTCGAAATTTAAAAATATTTTTCAGAGCCATGCAAGAGCTCAAGCATAAATTTAGAGAAGTTTTTAAACCATTAAAAACAAATGTAAGTCGAAAATATTTTTCGACTACGTCGATTTCGGTCTCACCGGTATAGTTTGCCTTCATTAGTTGAGAGCAAGCTTTTCTCGGCTTGATCATGGGGGCATAGGTTTAGGTCCTAATTTTGATTAGATGAGAGAGATTTTGAATGAAATAAAACTAAGTAAGACTTAGAAAAATTCTAATCTTAGAGAAACCAAGGATATGGATTTTTAAACCAACCAAAAATCAAGCTTCTAGGTTCACGCGAGTCCTACCACATGCTGAAATTTAAATAACATCTAGATACAAGTCGTGGCTCTACTCGTGTGTTTTTAGCATGAAAAACAAGTCAACCACAGCACCATAATGAGGGTGAAGGGTTGAGTTAGGTTCTGAAATTTTTTTTTGGTTGTGGTTTCTCGAAACGAAGCAAACAATCACATAGGATGGTTCATGTAAAGGGTTTATGATCAAGCAAAATATTCAACCAAGAATTATGTCTCTAATATTGTTCAACCATTCTAAGTCTAATGTTTTGCGTAGTAAAATTCGAAACTGAATTATATTTAAAAAGACTTGAAAAACCTGGAATCGAGTTGTCCTCCCGTAGCTTATTCTTGACTTGACGAAACGGGTTGCCTCCCGCCTAGCGCTTCGTTTATAGTCCATGGCTAGACTTCTTCACTTGATTACTTCGGATCAACGCTCTTTGCGGGCGTTGCAATCTTGGGTACCCACTTTGGCTTAGTCATTTTTTTGGTCTTCACAGGCTGGCTTTGTCCTTTGGTCTTGACGGATGCAACAACTTCCTTGTGGCTCGGCATCTCGAACTCTGGTCTTCGGTTGTGATCTTCATGGTCTCCGTAGTGTGATCCTCCATCTCTCTCGAATGAGTTTGAGTAGCGTTTCGTTGTCTTGGGACCTTGGAGTTGTCTCCGAAATTCTTCTTTGTTACCCATCGGGCGCCGGCAAGTTGTCCCACTTGCGTCTAGCATCTTCATCACGATGAACACTTCACACTCCTTGCATGTGGATCTTGCTTTGGTGGCCTTTAGGTGTTGAGCTTCTTTCTTCATCTCCATCTTCTCCATCCTCCTCTTAAGTGAACCGATATGCCACTTAAGGAATCCGGCTCGTATGCATTCGGCTCTCGCAATCGTCATGCGGATAGTTGAGACCTTGATCTTGAACGGCCTCCCGGCGTCTTGAAGGTTTATGATAGGTAGATCAACGATGTTCGGGGTGCGTAGCGCTCCGGTGGTTGAGGTTGATCTTCCTTTGGACTTTGAGGTGGTGATTCCCTTGGAGATTTCGACGGTCCTTCGACTTCAACTTTTGAATCTAGGGTTTCCAACCCTTTAGCTTGTGTTGCACGTCTCCTTTGCCTGTAAAGTTTTCCCGGATCATCCACAAAAAAAGTTTTGGGTTTCTTGGAGAGGTAGCCAACCATCTCCGGTTAGGGTTAGCAATAAGACAAAAATCTAAAAAGAAAAGAAAAATTAGGGTTAATCAAATCTAGATTAGATTGATTTTTTCTTCTTTTTGAGGATGATCAAACATTAGAGATGCAAAAGAAAATCAAAAGAAAAACTCGAAAGATAAGCGATACTAGATCGGATCTTGATTGCTTGTTCCCGCAACGGCGCCGTAAAAAAGGGGCTTGTTGACGGTTAATAGTTGTATCAAAGTTCGTTTATGACTTGCAAGCGGACAAGTCTCCCGTCGTAGTCAAGGGACCCTTCTTCCCTCGAGTGGTGAACCCAAGGTATCGAATCCGTGGAACAATGTGCAACGCAAGGATTCAATCTAGTAAAGCAAGGTAAACTATCTTATGAAGACAAGTTGCATCTAATCTACTAACTCATAAAGAAAACACATCTAATCTAATCTACTAAAGAGGTAGCAAGAGAAAGCAAGAGATAACCAATCTAGAGAATCTAGATCATGCTTATGTTGTAGCTCCAAACAATATAGATGAAGATAGAAAAGCGAATCTCATTAAAAGCATCTTTAAATCGTGGCCTTCCCATCCGACTCCGAAAACGCCCGCCTTTCGGAACCCCCGTTCGTCACAACGTATCCCTATTCATGCGGGTAGTCTAGGGCGAGTTCGATAGAACAAGTTGAAATCACTTGGCCGGTCCGGTATGCACCTCTAGCCACCGCGGCTACAAGAGCACCCTAAGTAATCTAGCTGCAAACTAGATCGTAGAAGAAGCAAAACCAAGAAGAAAACAAAATCATCGAGAAGGCACTTGATCGCTAGAAATCGGATTCACTTACAAACTTCACCATGAATGATTACATGAACAAGATCACCACCGGGATCCTACCTTGATCTTGATCCTCGCTCCGAGCTCCGACGTGGTCTTCCATGCAAGGTTCCCACGTCGGCTAGGGAGACCCTAGACAACTAGCACGACCCTCATCTCCGAGATGGTGTCCCTCAAGCTTCTCTCGCTCCTCGGCGGCGGATTACGACTTCGGTTCGCGTGGCTCTCGGTCGGGGGGCTATTTATAGCCCGAGAAGCAATTAGGTCAAAGGGGAGGCCGATTGGGCCCCGAAAAGGGCCGGGCCGGCCGGCCGGGGCCGGCCGGCGGCCCGGGCCGGCCGGCCCGGGCCCAATTCGGCCCATCTCGTGGCTCGCTTCGCCGGTGTTGCTTCCCGCGTCTTCTAGATGTTCTCCCCTTTTGCATGTGGGCCCTTGACGTCGGTTTCTCTCCGAATTGGACTCAACTCCTTGTCTTGCAAGATTCGGCACTTTTCTGGTTCGGTCCTCGGAGTTTATCATCTCCTCGGGCTTGGTCCTTGGGCTCTTCGAGTCATGTTCACTTCATTGCTTGACTTGTATCGGGCTTCAAGGTCTTGTCATGAGGTGCTTAATGAACTTATCCCGGAAGTCTTGCTTTGAACGTTAAAACCCTGCGTAAACACTTAACTCCAAAACCGACATGCACAAGTGAACTTGTTATACCACGGGGGTTAGTACCAATGAATAAGATACAAAAGTCATGCCAACACCGAAGGTAAACTCATAGCTAGGTTGACAGATTTTCACCGTCAACACTTCCACGGCACAAGAAGGATGTGTGCAACAAAATTATGTGCCACCATTTGGAGGAATTCCGGCGCCGCCAAGTTACTACGGTGGTGTACCAACGCAAGCATGGGGGAGTGATGCAGCCATACCCCCCATATAATTTTGCGGTGCTCAACGTAGCCTTTGCGGAGTCATACACACATCTTCCTCAACCACAACAAAGTGTGACCATTATTGCAGGATACGCTGCAAGGAACATGCAAAATATTGCAGCTATCCTAACTAATGCAAACCAAATGGGTGAAGGAAATGCAAACATCGCTTATGTGCTCGGACACCTTCACCTAGAACCGTCGGACAATTCTTAGGAGGAGCGGTGCAATCCTATTATGAGAAAGGGTGCAACAACCAAGACTATCAATATCAACCACTGGCGGAAGATTAGAGAGAGGAGGAGCTTTAGTTTAATCTTTCCTTTTTCTCCTTTTCTTTAATTTTCAGCTTGTGTTTACTTATGTGTGCATAGTGTTTTCAGTTTTTATTTAAATTTCAGCATGTGTGTTAGTTTATTTTGAGCATATATGTTAGTTTTTATTTTCATCATGAATAAAGTAACCACCAAGTTTTTACCTTTGGTAAGTTACAAAATTTGTGCCATGATGATATATGATTATAATTGCCGCTTTGCTTATCTTTGTACTAGTTTTATGCATGATTAAGCTAATGCTCTCTTAAAATACAAATCTGAAATTATCTAAATGCTAGCTTAATCTTTAGCGGAGGTTATGATAAAAATAAAGACTCGTAGTGTTTTATGTGCTCTCAAGTTTTAGATGGATTAAAGATGATTTATTTTTGTTCTTAAAGGTAATGCTAACCTTTTCATAAATACCACTTGCATGTTGCTCTACCTATCCAGAACCATATAAATATTTGAGTGCAAAAACTTAGTATACAAGGTTTATTTTTGGGTGAGTTATTTCAGGCCATGATTTCTCTGGCCCGAGACTAAGAAGCTGGTCGTTCCGTTTTTGCGTATCTATCTTATTGCTAGCCTTTCTATCCGTGCATTGTGTATCCCCACATCGGAGATTTCACGAACCTCGCCGGATATCCACCCTTAAAACCAAAATATCATCTTTTGTGTTTACCTCCTTGACCACAACCTATCATTGAGTATGGATCATCAATTCAAGGAAGATCACAAAATGGTGCCAACATTGAAGATTTCAAGTATCTCTCCAAAGGAAAAGTATTTCTAGTACCCACCTTATCTCTATCACCTCTTTGCCCGAGGACGGGAAAATGTCTAAGCATGGGGGAGGAGGTAGGTACAATGCAATTTTAGAGTTCAAAGGGAAGCAAATAAAAAAATTGATGAGAAAGAAAAAATGAGAAAGAGAAAGAAAGAAAAAGAAATAAAGAAAAAAGTATATGTATGAGGAAAAAAGAAAAGAAAAAATGTGAGTATGAGTAAAAATAAAATAATCTCCCCGGTTCTCTAAAGTGCATTAGGAATTTCAAGGCTTCAAGATTAAAAGTTCCATACTCATTTTCCAACCATGTGCAATCCGATAACGAGGACTTCCTTTGTGCCTCGGGATCATTCTTTGCCATTTGTACATGTCCACCTATCTCAAGTGTGTGTATTTTTATCTCCCCCTCCTTGATTTAACATTATTTTCCAATGACCTTTTTGACGAGTCTCGGTAAGACCATGAGAAGCTTGTCTTGTTTTGACAACATCTCATTTATAATATCTTGGTAGGACTAAACTTTCCCAAAAAGCTCCATATAAAGCCTACCACATATATATGTGTTATGAGAGGGAAAGGAGTAAAATAAATAGGCTTGAGAGACAAGATGAGATGAGAGTTCATGAGCAAGATGCAAGGCGGTTTAAATTTTTGAACTCGGTTTAGCTCTTTTTCATCTCATTCTTTATTTCAAAATTTCTGAGATCCTTTTGAACTTTGGGAGCATGTTAATACTTGTGGGATTAGCTTAATTAATAATCTACCCTCTGTAGAGATGAAGGCTAGTACATTATGAAATTTTAACGAACTAAACTTTTGAGAGCATTATGTTTTCTCATGTATGATCAAGTGCAAGGTTTAAACAATGAAGGGCAATGATGATATCCATCGAAGGCTTACTCCAGGACGAGCAAGGTTTAAGCATGGGGAGATGTTGACGGTGAAATTCTGTCAACCTAGCCATGAGTTTACCTTCGGTGTTGGCATAACTTTTATACCTTATCCATTGGTACTAACCCCCTTGGTATAACAAGTTCATTCGTGCATGTCGGTTTTGGAGTTTAGTGTTTATGCAGGGTTTTAGCGTTGAAAGCAAGACTTCCGGGATAAGTTCATCAAGCACCTCATGACAAGACCTTGAAGCCCGGTACAAGTCAAGCAATGAAGTGAACATGACTCCAAGAACCCAGGGACCCAATCTGAGAAGATGACAAACTCCGAGGACCTAGCCAGAAAAGTGTTGAATCTTGCGAGACAAGGAGCTTCGCCCGAACTCGGAGAAAAACTGACGACAAGGGCCCACATGCAGAAGGGGGAAGGATCTAGAAGACTCGGGAACCAACGTCGGGCGAAGGAGGTTGCGGACTGGGCCGAAATGGGCCCAGGCCGGTCGGCCCAGCCCGTTTCGAGGCCCAGTCGGCCCCCCTTTGACCTAGATGCCTCTTGGGCTATTTATAGCCCCCTGACTGAGAGCCACGCATCATCCAATTCGTCATCCGCCGCCGGGGAGCAGAGAAGCTTGAGGGACACCATCTCGGAGATGAGGGTCGTGCTAGTTGTCTAGGGTCTCCCTAGCCGACGTGGGAACCTTGCATGGAAGACCACGTCGGAGCTCCGGAGCAAGGATCAAGATCGAGGTAGGATCCCGGTGGTGATCTTGTTCATGTAATCATTCATGGTGAAGTCTTTAAGTGAATCCAATTTCTAGCGATCAAGTGCCTTCTCGATGATTTTGTTTTCCCCTTGGTTTTGCTTCTTCCCCAATCTATTCTATAGCTTGATTGCATAGGGTGCTCTTGTATCCGCGGTGGCTAAAGGTGCATACCGGACTGACCAAGTGATTTCAACTTGTTCTTATCGAACTCGCCCTAGACTACCCGCATGAATAGGAGTACGTTGTGACAGAACGGGGGCTCTGAAAGGTGGGTGTTTTTGGAATCGGACCGGAGGCCATGGTTTAAAGATGCTTTTAATGAGATTTGCTTTTCTATCTTCATCTATCTTGTTTGGAGCTACAACATAAGCATGATCTAGACTCTCTAGATCGGTTATCTCTTGCTTTCTCTTGATACCTCTTTAGTAGATTAGATTAGATTCGTTTTCTTGATGATATCTTAGATTCGATGCAACTTGGTTCTTTATAAGATAGCTTTGCTTGCTTTACTAGATTGAATCCTTGCGTTGCACATTATTCCACGGATTCGATACCTTGGGTTCACACTCGAGGGAAGAAGGGTCCCTTGACTACGACGGGGAATTTGTCCGCTTGCAAATCCATATGAACTTTGACACGAATATACATCGTCAACAGAAGCAATCAAGCAACATAGCCGTGGCGGCCAGTGCCTGGCGGTGTGACCGCGTGTCCGCGTGGGTCGTGGGGTGACGGGACGACGATGGCACAGTAGGGGACCGCCGGGACGACGCTGGACTTGGGGACGACGGTCGACGGCAACGACGAAGCAGCACAGCAGGCAGCAGCGACCGGCGAGAGCATGCAGTGGTGAGAGGCGACAGCAGTAGCAAGCGGTGCGCTGGACGAGGCAAGGAGCCGAGGACGCGGCGTGCCGGCCGCCATCGCGCGGTCGCGGTCGGAGGGGCGCGGCGCTGCGCGATGCGAGCGAGAGAGGCGAGGGAGGAGGATGCGGTCTCGGGGGGCAGCTGCGCTATGCGGTCTTGGGCGGCTGAGGTAGGGTTTTCTGGTGGAATGGTGCCGTGGTGGGCTCGGCTGTTGATAGGCCACCATTGGGCCTTGGTCTGTTGGGCATCCTTCATCTTTAATTCGGTACCAGAACAGGTACTTCGGTAAACCGGGGAAAAAACTGAATTTCCTCGGTAAATTCGGTTCCTCAGACCCTGGAACTGAATTAATTCGGTTCGATACTATTCAGTTCAGTTCTCGATTTTTTCAGTTCAGTTTTCGGTTTTTTGTGCCCAGGCCTACAAGGTGGTACACCATCACATGTGAGTCTGCTCAATGCCAATGGAAAGTTTGTGCTAGGAAGATGAAGGGCTCGAATAGGTTCAGGATCACAAGTGTGGTTGGGCCGCACACATGTGGCTTGGTGGAGCCAAACCAGAAGCATCGTCAGTTGACATCGAAATTCATTGCATATCGCTTGTTACCTGTAGTGAAGCTTGATCCAACGGTTACTATTCGTGGTGTGATTGGTATTGTGACGTTGAAATGAAATTACACGGTGAAGTACGGAAAGGCACGGAGGGCTCACCAAAGGGCGTTGAGGATGATCTATGGTTCTAGGGAGGATGCATATGAAGGATTGCTTGTTATGTTGAATGCAATGAAATCTGTCAATCCGGGTATGCATTATGAGTACTTGCCTATTCCGAACGTAGAGTTGAACGGCCGACAGGTGTTCCAACATGCCTTCTAGTGCTTTTCTCAGTGTGTGGAGGCCTTCAGGCATTATAGACCTATTTTTTCTATTGATGGGGCCTTCTTGACTGGGAGGTCCAGGGCACACTGCTTATTGCTATCGGGATTGATGCAGAAAACAGTCTTATCCCTTTGGCATTTGGGTTGGTTGAGAAGGAGAATAAGGGGAGTTGGGCATGGTTTCTATGCCTTGTACGCATCCATGTAGTTGGCCCAGGCTGATCGGTTTGTGTGTTGTCGGATAGGCATGCCGGCAAAGGGAGGGTGATCTTGGAGCTAGTTGTATGTCATTCGTGAACTTCTAATCGTTTCTAAAACATAGACATGTGAACTTATGTACCATTTGTGAACCATGTGTGCTATGAACTTGTGCTAATGCAGCTGTAGACTTGTGATAATGCATCTTTGAAATATGGATATTTGTAATTTGTTAAACTGTGGCTGCGGTGAATTGAAATATTGTGTTGTCCACATTTTTTAGCACACACGGCGCCATGCCTTTTGGCGTCGTGATGGGTTACCAAGGCGTCGTGTCTTTTGGCGCCACTTCTCAGGTCACCACGGCGCACACCGCGCACCACGGCGGTAATAAACTCGGCGCCGTGTATGGCCATCACGGCGCCAAAAGGTGTGGCGCCGTGTGTCAGCTACCAGGGCTGAGCCGAAGCACGGCGCCAATGTCCTTGGCGCCTTGAGTACATACTACGGCGCCGCTCCATTTGGCGCCATCCAGTCAACAGACATCACTTACATGGCTTAACCCCAAAAGGTGTGGCGCCATTCTTTGGTACCACACTTTAACAAAAACTACAACGCAAGTTCACAAATGACATTACCACGGGTTTGAATTATCCATCACAAGTTCATGGAAATACAAACACACAAATGAAAAGTTCATGCCACAAGTTCACACATAGTACACAAGTTCACATGATAGAATACAAACACACAAATACAAAGTCCATTAACACATGGATACACTTGGCGCGGGTAACAATGACCATCGTGGATGAAGTTGTTGTCGGCCAAGCCCGCCATCATCTTCCACATGACTCCAATCTACTACTTATCCTCATCCTCAATAATTATCGGTAAATCTGTAACAAGTCCCTTCATGGTCTCCATTAAAACCTTATCTACTTCAAGTCCACGTCTCTGTTTCTTCTCCCTAGGCTCCAAGTTTGCATCCACAGATTTCCCCTTTTCATCTCTAGTCGGTCGAGGCCACAATCCTCTTTCACGTGTCGCTGCTCTTTGCTCTTGCTTCCGAAACTTCACGTAACTATTCAAAACATTAGGATGTCTTCCACCTAGGCTACAGCACTTCATCTCATTCTCAACTTCGCGCTTGCCTGGAAGAACTCAAAATCACACTTTTTTGTTTTCTGTTCATAAGAACACTTATGTCAAAACACATTTTTTAAACCATCTTATGTGCATTATTTACAAGCAAATAAAACTCACCAAATCATCTCCAACCATGTGCCCACAATAATAACCGATGCCCAACTCCGATGGAACTAAACCATTACTCGCAACTACGCCGCAGTCGCACTTCCTCTCTGGATCATGGAAATCCTCCTCCTTCTCTTTACCCTTTTCCTTTCCATATGACTCAGGCCAATACGACTTAGGACCATAGTCATATTCAGAGAAATGACAAAGTGGATACCCATTCTGCACAAGAGAAACGTCAAAGTTAGAACTTCGTTCAAATGCATGAATGAACTCTAGTATCATCTCAAATTGCATCAATAACCTTGTTTTGATTTCAGCACTTAAAGGTAGGGATACCAGGGCTCCCTTTCGGCACCGGATCAATCTTGCAAGGCACACCACAATGGCACAAGGGTGGATTAGCCATACGCGTGGCGGTTGCTTGTTTCTTCTCTTCGAATGTCATTGGTGGTGGGTTTGGTGGAGGAGGCACCCAACGCTTGAACTTCTCATACGACTCTTTTTCCATCACTTAAAATAAAAGATTCTTGGGTCAAACATTTCCGGGCCATCAATCCACTGAAAAAATAGCACATCTCCTCTGGCTGCACCAAAACAAACATTTCTTTCACCAACCATCATTCAAACCAAGAAATGTTGTAATGCAACCAATAACAGATATTATACTTACACGATCATCACCACACGATTAGTATGCTCGAGCCGCCGTCTTAGGGTGCATGGATTGAATTACCAAGGCCAGCTTGCCATGGTCACAATTTGGAACAGGCAGGGCGGGTGGTATAGGTGCATCCTTGCACGATACATCAGAATAGAGCTGCTTGGGCCGGTTCTTCCACTTCTTCTCACGCCACAGACTATCCATGCTCTGCAAAACATAAACCCTAGGTAAATAACTAGTAAATTATATAACCTAACCTAGATTAACTGAGTAAAAATTATATTCAAAACCTATTAATGCAACTAATTCTACATGTACATATATAGTAATGCAACTAAATCAATATGTGCACTCCTCATGTCTATCACGAAATTGACATTTCACACATGCATTTTGATAGCATTTTCCAACCATATACTAGCACTCATCGATTCGGCTTGTACAAGATCAAAAATTCAGTAGGATGCACCAATATGTAACTACATTGCATATATCCACGACACAATCCTCCTATCAACCACTAATTTCATAGATCGAGCCCAATATCATTCATCTAGGGTTTCTTCAAATACTAACCACCAATCTAACAAAATCAAAGAAAAAATGAGGAGGGGAGAGGACTCACCTTTCGGGATCAAAGGACGGGTGGGGCCGGCCTTGAGGAGGCCGCCGGCGGCGGGATCTGGCCGCCTACTGTCGGGGCGGCCGGACCTCTTGCCGTCCTGTTTCGAACGGAGGGAAGAAAAGGGCGTTGGGGCTCGCGGGCACCCTTAAGGTTGGATATAATGGCACCAGATCCTTTAGCGCCAAATATACATTTCACGACGCCAAGGAACCCGGCGCCGTGCTAAGCAGGCATGGCGCCGTTCCTTTTGGCGCCGTCATTTTGCCCGCAATTTTCCTCTGCCACGCGGGATCTGACGTGGCAGGTCACGGCGCCAAGTGATGTGGCGCTGTGATGCCTTCAGACGGCGCCAGCGGTTGTGGTGCCAAGTATCGGGTCCATTTCTGCAATTGTTTCCACCAGGGGTCCAAATGTAAAAATCTTACCGAAAAAGGACCAAAGTGCAAAAAATTTACAATCGAGAATGGGCGGGCTCCCGCGGCGCCGCGGCGGTTTCTGAATGCCAGAGCAGATGGGCTTGCTGATCTAGCTGAGCGAAGCTTAACAGAGGATAGCAGATATCTAAACTCAAAACCAATCTAGAACGCCTGCTTTGATGATGTCGCGACTAAATGTGTGGCGCGCGAATTGCTGCGTCAGTTACTCCACAGTCCACAGCTTGTTGGCCGTACGTAACCTGCAGCTGCAGGTGGTTACTAGGGAGGGCGGCGGCGGCCGGAGCCCGGAGAGATTCATGGAAGCATGCTACAGACATGATGCACATCGCCCAGATGGCATGCTACAAATACCTATCGCGTCGGCCTGTACAGAGCCACGCAGCAGACTGAGTGTCAATCAGAGAGAGCAATTAATCAAGAGCACGAGATGGCAGCTCCCGTTGCTTGGGCCGTGTTCGCCATCTCGTTGTTGATGTGCGCACAAGCAGAGGCGGAGGGAGGGGGCTGAGGGGGGCCAGGCACCCCCAATGATTTGCTAGTTCTACTATTATATACTTCATGATGTATGTATTCAATAGCTACTTAGCTTCCAATCTAGCCCAAACAATCATGTTTGAGGCCTAATTAGCCAGTTATTACATGTATGTGCAGCACATTTAGCTTTGAGACCTGTACGTGTGCTCACAAAAGGGATTACGGAATGTCAATCGTCTGTTCATCTCGCACCGTCGCCGGTTTGTTCGTCTTCTTCCATTTATGACTTGCGCAGTTGCGGTCCACCCTCCATAGCTTTGCGTCTCTTCTAGCTGTCTGCCTCCACACGATCGTGTCTCTGCTCTCCGCCTCTCCGCTTGCTCGGACTCGCTGGAAGCCGAATGTGACCATGCATATATGAGCAAACTTGCACATATTCACCATTTTTTTGGATTGTTTGTGGAAGCGACCACATCTTTTTACAGTGAGCATGGATCCACCCATGATTAAAACCATATGACTTTGCTATCGGTCCTACTTTTCTTTGTCTGTTGTCCAATTAGTTTTGTCTATTGCCCCCCTATACTCAAATCCTGGCTCCGCCCCTGCGCACAAGCACAAGCCTGCATCACGCCCGATGGGCGTTCAATGGTGGAACCTGACCGGCGTCGTCCGAGATCCCCACCACGCCCCCCGGCGCCCCGGCCCTCTCCTCCACCGAGGAGGGACGACCACCGTCCGTTGCCGGTGGCCGTCGACTGGCGCAAGGAAGGCGCCGTCACGCTTCCCAAGCATCAAGGAGCACTCGGTAGGTGGTTTCATTTCGCGCCTCATTCATTCGAATTTTCGTTTACTCGTATGTCGTCGGTGGTTTTGAGTTGAGCACTAGCCGCTTGCTAATTCAATCTGCTGCCCCTGCAGGTTCTTGCTGGGCGTTCGCGGCCGTGGCGGCGATAGAAGGCCTGCATAAGATCAGGACAGGCAGGCTGGCTGCCCTGTCGGCGCAGCAGCTGGTCGACTGCTGGAACGGAAAAAGGTCCCCAAGGCAGGCCTTCGAATGGGTGATGCGCAACGGTGGCATTACCTCCGAGGCGCACTACCCGTACACGGGCAAGCAGGGAGACTGCGTGGAAGGGAAGCTGAAGAGCTTCGCCGCGCGGATCACGGGCTACAAGCGCACAGACAACTCGTCGGAGTTGGCCCTGATGGCGGCAGTGGCGAGGCAGCCCGTGGCCGTCGGTATGGCGCTCGACGCGGCGTTCTTCACCATATATAATGGCCCATGCACCAACGGGAATAACCACGCCATGACCGTCGTCGGGTACGGGGCAACGAGGAAGGGCAAACAGTTCTGGATCGTCAAGAACTCTTTCGGACCTCACTGGGGGGATAACGGCTTCGTCTACATCCAGAAAGGTGTTAACACGCACGACGGCGGGCACTGTGGTATCTCCAAGTGGGCGGTCTACCCGACGATGTGATACTAGCTATGCTTCTTCGCCATGACGACAAGGAGAGTCATCAACAAGCAAGTCTCAACGTACCTGGCTAGCTACTACGGCAACAGTAATAATAATAGTTGCATATATATATGTATACGACCAGGATGCGTGTGTACTGTGTAGTACATGTACTATAGTGTCCCTTAATACTACCATGCCACTACTGTAACTCTACATAATAACCACATGATGAATAAAATTGTTCACTCGTTCCAGTTCCTTATCCGTATATATGTGACAGTACTGAATGCTCAAATGCTAGCGTCTGGTCTGGTCGTCGAGAAAAAGTTAGCATACTGTGAGTGACTGATCGATCTCTGCCTGTGTCCCTGTCCTCGCAGAGAGAACTGATGGAGATCGAGTTGGAACAAAGCAACTGAACAAGGTTACATATCCCTGTACATCATTCTCAACCTGCCTCTGGGATCCTTCATCTTCGACGCAGATGCCACTGCGGTGCCTGCATCGTTGGGCGCGCCGGCAGAACTGTCACCGAGAATACGAGTTTTTCCAGCTGGAAGATGAGCGCTGCGCGAGCGCGACACGAGGCCCGCGTGCGAGCCGAGCGAGCAGGCATCGTCGGATCGGAGGAGTCTCCACGCAGCTTGAATCCTGGAAAGGTCAGTACTTTGGGGATCCAGGCCACCCACCCCCCAATTGTCGTTGCAGGCAAACAAACCCAACCGGCATTCATTCGATGTGCGTGTCGGGTATCGTAACCGAAGGCGAAACCCGCATCTTGTGCGGGGTGGCCGGCTGGCCGCATCTTATCTCGTAGCATTATATAGCTGCACTGCAGGCCAGCAGCCGCCCGTAACCGCAAGGACTCTGGTTTGGGATCCAAACAAGGACCGCGCGACATGGAGGTCGCGGCGGCAGCGCGGGACCTCGCCGCATTCTCCATGCAGCTCGTCCGCCACCTCGGCGGCCACCACCAAGAAAACAAGCTCCGGGCGGGGGCGGCCACGAACATGGCCTTGTCGCCCACGTCCTTGCACGCCGTCCTCTCGCTCCTCGCGGCCGGGGCCACGGGCGACACCCGCGACCAGATCGTCTCCTTCCTCGGCCCCGCCGGCGGGGACGCGCACGCCGCCCTCGCCTCCAAGGTGGCATCCTACGTCCTCGCCGCCCGCGAGAACGTCGACGAGGTCCAGGACTACGACGACGGCGAGACCGAGGTTCGATGCGCCATGGGCGTCTGGGTGGACTCCTCCTCGCTCGCCCTCAAGCCCGCTTTTGCGGACATGGCCGCCTCCAAGTACAGGGCAGAGGCGCGAGGCATCTCCTTCGGAACCACGGTACGTGCCGCGTTCCGATCGATCCGTGCAATTCCTTTTTTTTTTGATATATTGCTTATTAGTAATTTGCTTGCACGCATATATATCCATCGATACATCAGCCGGCGCAGGCCAGAGCAGAGATCAACAAGTGGATCGAGAGCAAGACCGGCGGCCACGTCGGAGGCCTCCTACAGGAGAGCTCCATCAGCGCCTCCACGCTGCTGGTCCTCGCCAGCGCCGTCTACTTCCGAGGATACTGGTACGATCCCTTCCTGCCGGAGACGACGCGGGACGCCACGTTCCACGTCGCACCCGGCCACGAGGTCACCGTGCCATTCATGGAGGGCAGCTACCTCCACGCCACCATGCAGGTCGGCTGCCACCCCGGCTTCAAGGTCCTGCGGATGCCCTACGCCGCCGGGAGCTTCTCCATGTACATCTACCTCCCCGACGACCGCGACGGCCTGCCGGGCATGGTGCGCCACCTCAGCTCCGACCCGGCCGCTCTCCTCCACGGAGAAGCCGTGCCCGACCGGCGGGTCCCCGTCGGCGAGCTGCGGATCCCCAAGTTCGACGTCTCGCTGAGAGCCGACGTCTCCGGTCTCCTCGCTGACCTTGGCCTGGACCTGACGATGTTCCGTCCCTCCGGCGACGACTCCTTCTCGGAGATGGTGACCCGGCTGGTGGGTGAAGCCGACGACGGCGAGGATACGCTGCCGCCGATGGCTGTTCCCTCCATCGTCCAGCAGTGTTCCGTACACGTTAACGAGAAAGGAACCGTTGCTGCAGCGGCCACCGAACTAGAGATTGTAGGCTTTGGCATGGGCTCTCCTGAACCCGTTGTCGACTTCGTCGCCGATCACCCGTTCCTGTTCTTTATCAAGGAGGACCGTAGCCGTGTGGTGGTTTTCGCCGGCCAGGTCGTCGACCCTTCGGATGGATCACCACATTATTAGTTAATCGATTAGCATTTACCAGTCATATATTATTAGAGTACTCATTGTGCGTTTACTCATTTTGTGAGAAATAAAGTGAAGTGCCTGTGAAGGCTGTGCTGCTACAAAACTTGATAGTATGACTAAAGTGTATCAGAGTTGAATGGTCGTCTTTCTTGTGATAGTACGATGATCAGGCTAAAGTAAGTGAGTAACAAATACCACCAATCCTGTTTAGATCCGCAAGTAAAAGAATTTCACCGCCGCCGGCTCCAAACGACCAAACCGTCGATCTTGCAAGGAGCGCGGACGAGCACTGGAGGGAAATTAACAGTAGTACAGAACAGGCAGCGGACCTGAGCAGGATCGCGGCGCCCGGCGCCAGGCGGGCAGAGCGTGAAGGAACCACAACCACGCCAAGTGTTGGCCGTCCATCCATCACTGGCTTGGTGGGACTCAACACAGTACACACGCACACGGCACACACGCATCACGTTGTCAAATCATTCGAATCACATACATAAAACGCACTGAAATGCGCGGCGAACTTCGTAGACGGTTTCGATGATCGAGCAGGTGCTGTGATCATGGTCATGAGAACCACTCCACGTCCGATCCTTCGATGTCGCCGAGTATGCCGTCCATGCTGAACGAAACAAAGCAACCGATTTGAGATCATCATATGTTCAGGCAATGATTGAGCTCATGTCACACACCTAAATACTAGTAGTAAAAAATATTGAGCTCCCAGAGCTCCGATCTTCTGCAGGTCTTACTCTTACCACGGCAAGGTGATGCCATCGCCGCCGTCGCTGCGGCGACGATCCCCTTCGTCGTAGCAGCAGGCGTAGAAGTCGCCGTCGGGAAGCATCTCGATCAAGTCCAGTGGTTTATCATCGGTCCCCGTGACCGCGCCTTGCTCGCCGACGCCGTCGTCGCACAGCCACCGCCACTGATCCGCCGGCGGCAAACCCGCCGACGACGTCGCCGCCACGTCCTCCGGCGTGCAGCCAACAGCGCTGCCTCCCCCCACGACCTCGCCGCCGCTGTCCATGCTCTCGTGGAGGGCCTTGCTCCACCACGCGGACGCGGCGGCAACGTCCGCGGCCGTTGCCTCGTCAAACCACTCCACGCCGTGCGCCTCGCTGGCCGACTGCGGCGTGTCCCCGTCGTCAAGCACCGGCGGGGCGATCAACGGCGCCGGTGCATCGACCGACGGCGAGTACTTCTCCGCGGTGCTGCTGAGCACCGGTGACCCATACGTGCCGCTCGCCAACTCCGTCACCGGAGACGAGTACGCCGAGTAAGACGAGGCGGCCGGTGACGATGTGAACTGGACCACCGGAACGCCAAAGAGACCTTCACAGTCCCTGGCACCATCCTCGGAGCCACCAAAACCTTGGACGAAGCTAAGGTTCAGCCCTAGCGGCTGCGCAGGGAGGCTGCGAGCCAACTGCTCCAAGCCACCCATGGCGGTCGGCAAACTCGGCATCGGCGCTTCAAGTGGCGGTGTGAGATCATAAGGAAGAATGGGTGACGAGTAGCAGCAGCTACCAGCAGGAGTAGCAGCGGCAGAAGCAGAAATCCAATGCGCCGATGGGTTGGACAGCTGATGGCCGGAGTAGGAGGCGTAGCTCGCCGGCGCCGACAGAAGAGCTCCTTCTTCTTCTTCAACAGCTCGTCTTCGATCCTGAAACACCGCTTGAACTTCCTGCCGCTGCTGCTGTTCTTGGTGTCGCAGCTGCTGCAGCTGCAACGGTGGCTGACGAAGCGAGGGCAGCGTGTCGGCCTGATGCTGATACGTGTGGGGCTGGTGCTTATTCATGTTGGCCCGGTGGATCTTGAGGGCGGTGACGATCTCCCGGCGAGCCTCCGCCATGTTGAGCAGCCTCTCCTGGTACGGCCTGCTCGCGTGCGTCCTCTTCCTCGCCTGCTTCTTCGCCTGCGGCCTCACCGCAACCGGCGGTGGCTGCTCGGCTGCTTGCTCCTGCTGCGGCTGCGGCTGCGGCTGCGGCAGGTGATGACGAGCGTGTGGTACGGTGGTGTTGGCCATGGTGCTGAGGTGATGATGGTCCACGTGAAGGGACGATCTTGCCGGCGACGACGTCGATGAAGTCATCAGATGCTTCTTCACAAGGCTCCTGATGTAACAAGCCGCTGAGAGCTCGTTTTGGTTTGTGCTGCTGCTGCTGCTAAAAGAGGAGAAAGGAGGAGAAGGTGTGTTGCTGTTGCAGCAGAGTCTGGATGGGTGGCCGCTGGTTGCCATCTTGGACGGTCAAGCAAGCTGCGAGGCTCTTCTTCTCTTCTCAGCTATATGGCCGGCCTATGTTGGTGAGGGTGTGAAGCAAGTGGGGACATGCATGCTGCTATATCATAGCTTCGGGCACATAGCATTGGCATAGCCAATTAGCCATTCATGTAGTGGGCAGCTAGGTTCTTAGACATTGTAATGTCACTGGCTGACTGCACAACGTCGCCTCCTGAGTCATCTTCTTGGTACTTGGGTGGTGACATTGACCTTACCTCGGACATCAATCACCATTCACCCACACATGCCCCTCCCTCTACCTTAGATTTTGCATGCTGATGTGGTTAGAGATTCTCAATAGCCGCCATTTCATACCTATGTTTCCAAAAATATCACGTAAGCAGAATAGCATTTCTCTGTTTCGCCCTGTTCGCTTGCTTATCACGCCCACCACCAAGAAGATTTTTCTCTCACAACAAACCAGCCACCAAAGAACCAAAAGCCAAAGAAGATTTTCTCTCGTAACAAACCAAAGACTACCACCAGCCAACCGAACAGGCTGTTTGTTGTTTCCAAGATAATTTAGACCTCACGTGAGCCGATTATCAAGTTTAGAGATCTTCTATGTACATTTTGAGAGTTTATTTGGAGACCTAAATGGCACCCGCTGCCAAGTTGAAGGCCGGCCATATATTTGGGTAACTTCAATTCAGCATACAAGAGGCTAGCTAGGCATGCATTACTTGATGGATGCTCCATTTCATTCCACATAGAGGGAGAGAACGATAAGCAGATGATGCTACCAAGTGCCATGCCGGTGAGGCGCATCGGCAATCCTTTCCATCCCTGGTGGTTACGGTAGAGACGAAGAGTAGGCTAGCTAGGGCGGATGGCCGTTGCAACGCATCCAGGATTGAACACAGTGAAAAACAAAGGTCACGGCGCCAACCAGTTCAAGTTCAATTTATCGATACTTCATCCAGTCATCCTAGACATCAGGCTTCAATAACGACGACGACCTCATCCTTGGTGTGAGGCTTCATCAATAACACCACCACGACGACAACGACAACACACATGAGAAGAGCAGCAATAGATACAGGGGTGGACGAGGTTAAGGGCCCCTTTGGCAGGGCTTCGGCTGTGCCTAAAACGGCCTGTGTTGTGGCTACTCTAAGTAAAACGGCTTCTTTGGTGAAGTTGAGGCCATTTTGTTAAGTGTTTGGCAAAATGGTTGTGGTTGTGGCTTCTATGTCACATGTGGGAAAGAAGCCGCGGGAAGCCACTATTTTTGGCTTCACCTCCGTAGTACAAATTGTAAAATGGCTTTTCCATGACTTGACTTGGAAGCCGTTTTTTTGTTAGGGGTTTGGCGGGCTTCGTCGTTGAAGCGAGGAAGACTTGGAAAAGCCCCGCAAGGTATGTTGTGTAATCGGTGGCGGTGGTGGGTAATTACCCCCCAACTCCACGAGTTGTTATGAAAAACGTGTTTGCAGAGTACCCCTTGAGGCACTCCATGAAATTGGTGGAGTTGGGAGCTAGATTCATGGATTTCGTGGATCTGGAGTTTTTGGAGCTACGGTGTTTGGCAGGAAAAAAAATGGAGTGGAGCCGTTTTTTTTGAATCTGGAGCTGTTTGGAGCTCTCCCAAACACCCCCTAAGTCAACCAGTGATGCAAGCCATTGACAGCAAGAGATTCGAGTTTTGCCAATCCAGTGACAACACAAGGACGAGAGCAGATGGCGCCGTCGTCCTCTACCCCCGGCCACAGATTCATTTGAAAGCTCCTCTCCTCTCCCTGTGACCTTCGGCTTGATTGCAAAGGCCAAAATGGGGAGAGTCAGAGACAGATGATTGGTTCGCATGGACGGTGGCTGCAAAGGTGCCAGCATGATCCATCCACAGAGCCTGCGATAAGCCCTAGCCCTGCACCCACTGGGTTGGGGTTGGGGCTCACCCTAGGCTCTACTTGGATCAGAGAGGATGGCAGCCATTGTTCACAGTAGCCGCCACTGCTGCTACAGCATGTAACACCATATTCATATCTCGCAGAAGCTATGCTCGCTTTTCCCGGTTCAGTGCACATGTGTTTTCCCATGGATTTCCATGGATGAAAGATTAGATTCAACGGACGTGAAAAATAACCAACCCAAAGCAATTTCTTGAGCCTTTTCCAGGACTCTGAAGGCATTCTGCTCATCAGTACTCCTGCTCATCTAGAAGTTCAGGAAAAGTCCATTGCATGCATCAAAAGGCAGAATAAACTCGTTTGTTGTGTTATCACAAATCCATGGGCTACCCTTGCACAAGCACAACCATCTTAAGTGAAAGTACAGAGAACAAGCACAGGAGCAGGGTATATGATCTGTATGTTAAAGTCATCAATAACACCAAGTACATGAGCTTTGAGCTCTAGTTGCACAAAATTCTCCACAAATCAGTAGGAACATATGCACATCAAAGATGTTATGTGGTTTGATGACTAATCACCCGGTAAATAAGATAAAGTTTGACAACATACTCGATGAAGTTTGCAAGCAAGTAACGGTACGAATAGAAACAGATAAGAGATAACAATCACACTCGATAAGTGACTTGCGTGTGCCTTGTAGAAGTCTAATTTCTATTCTCTAAGTCTAATTGACAAAATTACCATATATCATGAACTTGTGATATATGTGAGTGAAGTAACAAGTTGAGAGGGAGATACATATATATCACCAAAACAATGAAAAAATACAGTAGTTCTGGGCCAGTTGAAAAAAAAAGATTGCAAATGATCTTGAAGTCCAACTCTACACAGGGGGTAAAAGAATATTAAGGAAAAAGAATAATCAAACAGAAACACTGCAAAGCTCAACTGGCAGCTTATATGAATTGCCATAGATACACAATATATATTTATAAATCACAAGATAGCAGCATCGCGTACCACCAAGAAAATTTGATACTCGTACCTAATTCTGGAAGATATTTTATACACTCCAACCCTGGTGCCTTTTGAGGATCACCTGAGTCTGGCATCACCACCCTTGCTTCGGAATGTTGAGAGGGAGAAGAAAGAACGTGGCGCTGCATTTCAGGGATAAGATATTTTAGAGAAGCTTGCGGTCTCCAGAATAAGTAACACTTTATGTGAAGATGATGAGAATTGGTATGTATAACCAAAATCTTGACATCCTCGCACATTAAATGAGCACCTTAACATATGCATGTTTTGAAGTTCTATACCTTTGAGAGAACTTCCACTGAGTTGATCCTCCCTCAGTCTGAAATTTGCAGGTGGGTTTGGAATGGAGCTGCGCATTGATTGTTCTGCAAATTAAAAAAAAAGACTTAATCGAGCTTCTTTTTTGCGGATAGATCTTAATCAAGCTTGTGTGCTAGGGTAAAGAAAATGTGTGGCAAGAGCTAAAATCAGACAATAGCCAAAGGATACATATATCTTAACATTTGGAAGGCCTTGAGGTGTGTGAGCTCATCATTTCCATACCCAGCAAACCTTTCCTAAATGCATGACCTTCATGATCTAGGGAAGTTACTACTTTTGAGAGGATTGCAACTTTGACCTTTTGGTCTGGTTGCTAGGGTCAGTAGTTTTCAGAAGTTAAATTTTTCTCCTCCAAACTCATTGCCAGGTGGATCCTTGAGCCAAGACACACAAAAATATGTTCTCAGATTCTTTCTGATGGGCATTGCACGAGAATTCCATATCAAACATTACAACTAGCATCTCTTTCTTTAAGGCAAAATCCACGCATTCAAAATGCATCCACTAACATGAACTAGGGAGCTAGATGACCATGTGCAATACTAATGCAATCAAGAGCATCGACAGAGGAACATCCAGTTGGTCATTATCAACAAATCTCAAATAAACAACATTCAAGTTGTAAGGTAGAACCAATACACCCAGGTTAATGTATATAACATGAGCCAAGAATAATAGGTTATCCTTGGTGTATCTCAGGCTCTCAGATAAACATATGATAAATTGTTTGCCAACTTGTGGGTAAATTATTTAAGACTCCAAAATTTTCTTCCAAGTTTTTAGGACTATGATCACCGTATTGGAAAGTCCCCTTTAACTTTATCCAGTGCCCGTACAATGTGGGAATAGTATTGAGAAGCATACTAACCGATTTTTTAAAAATATGACTGGAGCTTTTGTAGAGACGTAGAAAGCAAAATACCTTGTTCAGCAAAAGCCTCATTCTCCACAAAACCATCATATGAAGCAAGATAACCCATTCGAGACTTTCTGAAATCATCAGAAGATCCTACCGCTAGATCACGTCCATCTTCCATGTCATCATCACATTCTGAGGCAGTGGAAGCAGATACCCAATCATTTACTAAGCCATCACCACCTCTATTCTTCCTTCCAAATTTCCACAGTTTCTTCAATCCTTTGGAAACATCTTTTCGTGGCTGTTGAGATGCATTGACACCGGCAAAAGGCATCTGTGCGCTGCCCCACTTTTTCCGCATCCGCGAAACATCAGCATCTGTTATTTCATCAAGTGAATGAGAATTCCATGGTGATGGACTTCCACTCGGTGAATCAGCAAAAGCGTCACCATCCGAATTATCATTTGCATAAGGGAATAGCTGAGGAAGGCGAGAGCTCCAGGGTGCTGGAAGATCACCAGTAGGATTGTGCACATTTCCTGTAAAAGCAGTGAACTTAGTACCGGCAAGGCCAGGTACTTCACTTGGAAAGTGAACATCGCCATTTTCTGATCCTGGGTCATCTGAATTTCCAAATTCATGACTCGCTCTTGGGTTCTCACTGTCAGAATCAGCAGGAAAATCACTTTCCCTAAGGTTCTCATCAATGCTTTCATATTCTTCCTCTTCTTTGGCATCATCAGGGGAATCCTCTTGCTGATCTTCAAAGTCACCACTACTCTCATTGTGCTGGAGGGCATTCGCCATCATGGCTGCAGCAGCCTGAAATCCAGCTATACCTACAACAGGGTGAGTCCCATTGACTTTCCTCAGAAAAGCCTTTGGTGGACCCGTTCTACGGGTATTGTAAGCAAAAGCTCCCTCTGATTGATTATTGGAAATTCTTGAGGGAGCCCAATTGTAAACATCCTCATTCACTGATGGAATGTCCTTCAGCTCATCAGGAATTTGGCTCTTCCTCATAGACTGTGACCTCCTTGATTGATCTTCTTTCAAGATACTCTTTGACTCTTCAATAATGCTCTTGCTTCGGGCAAATGATTTTTGCTGAACCCTGGCAGTTGCTCTGCTGAGTCCAGGTGAAGGCCTCGTATTTTCTTTTCTTAAGTCAGAGAAGTTGGGGACAGACTGTACAAGAGGATTTTCTGGTAGATTCCTACGGTTTGCATAACCGGAGCTGACAGTCCTTGACGAACGCTTATGGATAGGAGCAACAGATGTCTTTTGGTTTTGGGTGGAAGCAACTTTATTTGAAAAACGCTTCCTAGAATCAGCACTCCTGGAAGAACCATCACCAGATAGGTAGTCACTATTCAGTTCCTCTTCAACCAAGAATGAGTCAACCCCCTGGAAATGGCAAAATAGCAAAAATGGAATTATTGCAAGAAAGTAAACTTCATATTATTCATAATTCCAGTATTCCACACAGGATTCCAAGATATGCATATGGCACTGGATAGTGAATGATTTAAACGAACACTTTGTACATCATTAATTTTCTGTACCAAAGAAACTTCAAAACAATGTTTCAAGTAAAGTGGAAATCATTTATGTGCTCAGGGTGTTCATCTCGTTAAGCATCCTACACAAAATTCTAAAGTTTCTTTTCAACTACAAGTCTATAACAAAGAGAACTACTTCTATCGTCAAATAAATATTTAAATACAAATATATACCTGATCCTTATTTTTTCTAGCTGATTGCAAAGGAGGAATCTTCTGAGAATAATGAGAAACATAAGTTGAGTCAGGGAGATCTGCAGATGGAGAGAATTTGGCTAACATCTCAGCCTTGCTCCGTTCTAGGCTCTCATGCATTGCCTTTAACATTGCTTCCTTCTCCTCTCTCTGCAGTTTCCAGTCTTCCTTCAGTTTTGCATCCCTCTTTTGCATGTACTGCTCATAGAACTTCCCTCTCGAATCTTCTAAACTGAGGATGCCAAGTTTTTGTGGCGTGCTAATGCTATACCCTTGATTGTTCACCATCTTCAGAAGCTCATTGGCATCAAAATCATTTGTTGTTATACTCTCCTTTACAACTTGTTTCGTATAAATTGTCTCGGGAAGAACCGCTATAGGTTTTACCTCACTCACCATAGGTGTGCTATCAACCTGCACATCTGTAGGTTTGACTCTTCGAGAGGATGTTAGCTTATGTGCAGCATATAGTTTCTCCAACTCATTGGCCTTCATCTGTAGTTCACCATGTCGATCTTGGTTCCCTTTTCCTGGTCTTATCCTAGCCTGCAAGTTAAATTCTTGATCGGTAATGGATGACTGCCTGCTCAAAGTTGTTCCCTGGCGACCAGAACAATCTGAATCAGAACCAGCAGTAACCTTTCTCCCTACATCCTCTGCCTTCCGTGCTGGACGATTGCGTTGCACTCTGACATCATGAGCATCAGTTTCTGTAGAGCCAACCTCATCCCTACCAGATGAGCCTCTAACATTAGCTTGGGAATTTGATGAGGCTTTTGATTTAACACCACCAGATACCTTTTCAAATGTTCGGGATGGTCGATCTTTCCTTCCGATCACTTCTGCTTCAGTGCGAATATCTTTTGTATGGAGGCGAGGACCTCTAATATCATTTTGTGGAATCTGCTCACTTGAAACTGGTACTTCATGAGCAACACCTTCAACCTCCTTCTCTATCATGCGGAAATGCTCATCTGATGATGGGCTAGTTAAATTATCTTTATCTTTCAGCAAGGTTTCCTCAACTGGCTTTGCAGAAGTTTTTAAATGGCTTCTAGTGGAAACATTTGAATCAGCCTTATTTGACATCCTGGTATGTCCTTGAATGACTGCCGGTTCTTTCCCAAAGGATGACTCACTCTCAATGCTAGAGTTTATAACCATGTCACCTTCTGCACTATATGCACTCTCATTATGAGGAGCAGGTGTATCGCTCAAATTTGGGGCTGGGCACAAGTTTTTGGTGGTTGGATCCATTGATACATTATCCTTTTGACATGGCCAAGGCTGTGATGTGACAGAATCCTTCAGCCCACTAGAACCCTCTTCTACTTTTGAGTTGGTCTCCAAATCTTTAGACGTTGGAGTCGCAACAGGAGTTCCATTCTCCTTTCTGTCATTTAAGTTGCTGCTGTCATTGTTGCTTAGATCAATACTCATGTCGCTAACACTGCTCCACCTTCTAACCAATTTCTCCATGGAGGCACCAGAAGGAACCCTGCGGTGCTCACCTTTCCCTGGAACTACCCTACCAGTACCTGTTGAGGTGCTGTTACCAGAACTTGGAGTCTGCTCCTTTTTCTGGCCCTCAAACATGCTTATCCTGTCCTTCACACTCAACCGCCTTGAAACACCTACAGCAGGTGCAGGAGACTCGTCTGTTTCTTGTTTATCTGCTGCCTGTTGCATGGTTGACTTGGTTTGCTGTTCTGCAACTGGTTCAGATGAAGCATGTGTTGAACCTTGGCTGTTGCTTAGTCTGTGGATCTGAGAGTCACTTCCACCAACTGTAGATTTGTTGTTTGATTCACCAAGATCAACTTGTGGCTCATCTATAGACATGTCTGAACTGGAAGAACCACGGACATTCCCATCATCAAAGCCCTTCCAGTGTGATGAAACTACTGGTGGTGTGTTCTGAGGACTGATGTCGGGACGCCGCTGGCAAAGTGTCATGAATTTGGTGCATGCTTCGCTGAACAAAAAAAAAGTTGTCATCCATGTCCAGCCTTTATTCAGCAGGAAAGGTAATAAAGGAACAAATAAAGTGAAGAGTGCAAAGGAAGAAATGAAGAATAGCTTCAGTGCTGCCATTGAAACTGGCAGTGTAAAAATGACTTGAGGGCCCATAGAGATTGAACAGATTCCAATACAGCTAGATACTCTCAAGTCACAACTAACAGAACCTCCTCTCCATGCAAACTTCACCACTTGCCCAAAATTCAATTATAACTATATCATAATGCTTATAAACTAATCATAAATCATGTACAATTAACCATGCAAATGTAATGGCATTTCAAATTTCATAAATACAAAGAACCTGTAAACTTAAATTATAAAACTGTGCGACTTGCAGTTAGTTCATATCCTAAACGAGACTTCCCTGTTTTGCATCGCCTAGAAAATGTGTAACTTAATGCACAGTACTACTGCTCAAATTATGCAAAATCTGCATTTCTCAAAAAAAAAGCAAAATCTGCAGCTGCTGTGCCGATCCATCAACTCCTAGAGAAACCAAAAGAACATGGTGTGGTGACTAGTCGATTGATGATTGCATACAGAATTTGCTTTGTATGTGATTATTGTCAAGTGTACTAATATAATCTGTACTTTGTGTATATATAGTTACATGCATCTAGCACAGAAATACTTGTGAGCAACAATCTTAAGCAGTAGCTACAGTTACATACAGAATTATGAAACTGACAGATTTTAAGCATTACCTCAGCCGGCTGGCACCAAAATGGTTTGCAAAAAGAATAAGCTCAGATACACTGTTAGGATTGAACCCAGCAGATGATGCTCGGGAACAAGCTGCGGCCAAATCTTGTTTAAGGGCACTTAGACGCACATCAATCGCTCTAAGTAGTTCTCTCCTGCACAAGAATTGAACTCGTATGTTAGTAATTAGTAAATTACAATACACTAGAGGTAACAACCATAAGTAGGTAGCAGACCTAACAAGAACTGCACATTACATGTCTTGTGGATTTAAAAACAAACAAACTAATTGGATGGGTCATGATCGACTCAGACAAATCAAGTTTCACTGGAAAGGAAGAATTAAAGGAATAACGACAGACATGGTAAAGGAGCTTACTTTGTAACATCTGCTGCTGCTGCTGCTGCTGCTGCTGAGGCTGTCACATTTTCTCCTGCCAACAAGCGCGACCAGAGCATAAATTTGATTCAGAAATAGCACATATACATGATCAAACTAATAATGCAACATTATATGAATTGAATATTCATTATCCCCACAAACACTTGCAGCGATTGATTACGGCATTTATGTCTTCCTGAATTAGAAATATATTGATTCTGACACAAAATTCATGCTATCCTATGTATTATTTCATTAGCTCTTAAAATTTCATGGGGATTAATTAAACCAGTTGTGTTCTCATCTGAATATAATCAATTATCTTCCTTCTTTGCTTCTGATTTTACTATCAACTAGAAATTTCAGTGTCACTCACATTAACATGGACTAAAGTTCCCACAATTAAAAAAAAGCACAGCTAAATATTATAAGGTATGAACATAGATGGACTAATCTAAAAAGATCCGGACACCAATGGATAACAGAAGGGCAATCCAAACACTAAGCATAATCATACAACATACCAGCTGCACCCGAGGTAGCATCTCCAGTACCCTGAACAAGGTGCACAAATTTTAGGCAACAGCTAAACCGAGAAAGAAACGGCTACACACTCCAGGAACTGAAAATTTTTGCTTGGCACTTACTCCCTGCGCATAAATCTTCCTGGCCCCTTCAAGCTGTGACATCTCCAAATCATAGGTATTCGCCAACTCCAGCACCTCTGGCGTGCTCACGAAGCGCACGAACCTGCAGGCACAGGCCAGCGAAACTTCCATAAAAACCCAACCCTTTCAGCACCGCCAACCCAATAACCGCCGGGTAAGCCACAATCAGCAGACCTCTCGAGGGTGCCCTTGCTGAACCATGGGGCGCGCCGCTCCAGCTGCAGCCTGATGGCCGGCGGCGGTGGCTGCGCCGACGCCTGCTCCTCCGCAGCCCGCAGGTGCGCCACGAACGGCTTCACCGACCCCGACGCGATCTTCTCCGTCCGGCCATTGCCGGACACCACCAACTCGCACCTGCGCAGGGACCCAAAGGCGCCGCATTTAGCGCACACGAACCGCAGGAACGCATCAAAAGGGTGGAATTTTCCTCCCTTAGCCCCGCGCCTCCTCACCTCTGACGCCGAGGGGAAAGCTGGAAGAGTGCGAAGTCGAGCGGCGCGTCGGCCTCCATGGCGCCCCCCGCCACTGCCGCCCCCGCCGGCGAGCTCGGATCTGGCGGATCCCGGACACGAGCTCCTCCCCACGCCGCAACCTCCGAAGAAACGCTGGAACGGCCGCGTGGGGCGCCAATGCAGCTCCCGTATCGCCGCTTGCGGCGGCGGCGGCGACGTCCGCCGGACCGTGCTGCAGCGGTCCGGATCTCGCCGGCGCCCTGCCGAATCCGACGAGCGCGCGTGCGACGGGGGGGAGCGGAGTGGAAGAAGAGAGGACTAGAGAGAGCTGCGTGTTTGGTGGTGGTGGTGGACTGACTACTACTCCCTAGTCCCTCTCCCTTCACTGGTGGCCTGCCTGGCCTGCTGCTGAGGAATGGGGAAGCTCAAATCAATAATTTGGGTGTATTTACTTCAAAAATAATAATTTGGGGGTATTTAGGTGAGATTAGTGGCTTAATTTTGGAGCTCTGATTAAGCTAGGTGTGTGATTATGGGAGTCAGAGTGGAATTATGGACAAAACCATGTAGTTGAAGGGCAGCTACTTTTGGTTCCGAATGGTTTTCTTCTCCGTTTGGCTTTTCTGCCCCGAACTTTTGAGGATAACAGCAACGGCTTTGAGAGGACCGTGGCGCTGGAGTTTACGATTTTGCCCCTCCGGGAGAAGATGTGATGCTTCACTTCGAAATTTAGAGGAGGGATTTCTGTTCGATAAGGACCGCTCGATGCTACAAGAATTCAGAAGAATCATTTGGTCTGCATATAGTATTAGGCTATTAGCAAGCGCCCGTGGTTAAACAAGTACTATCAAAGTTTTGTTTGGAGCGTAGGTGTATATAAATTTGTGTGTTAACTGTTGAACAATTGTTAGAGTGGCTCTTTTTTTTTTTGCACATCTCTATCGAACATGACGCGTCCATGATGAAGTGTATCGTGCAGCGAGTGAACTGTGAAAGCCTCGATGGTTTGTGTTACTGCATTAATTAAGCTTTTATATAGCATTAGGTAATTACTTACAGTTCTCTTAAATAGCACGGCCTGTTGCATTGATTTGACGATTTGATGCCCTCGATAACTTTTCCTTGAGCCTATGGAAAATACCAGCCTCAAGAATGAGCATGCAATTTCCTGTTGTTACTTTTCCCTTCCTATGCGGTGCTTGCTTTGAATTCTATTCACTGCATTCCAAAAGGATCATTCGTAAAAAAGAAAAAAGAAAATCGAAATTTTGTCATTCGTAAAATGAAGAGTGATTAGTTCAGCAAAAAAACGTTTGGCGAAGGTGCAGAAAGAAAATTTTCGCTTCATTTTGTTACCGATCGCACGTAAAACAAGAGGCCATCTAACATGATGCTAGCATCATGGAGTGATTGTTCTAGAACAGACTGGGGCCCCGAGAGCTCAAAACCGTGAGTGGCACACCTTACTTGCATGTATTTTAGTTCAACACTTTGTTATATATACACGTTGCTTGCACCTTTTCACCATCTCCAAATATAGCCTAGACTAGCCTAATCATGCTTAACCGATAGCATAAAAAGTTCAAGAACAATTTCTTTTGCAAATTCTGTTTATATCTTCTCCCGTGGTCCTTTATATTTTCTTTATTACATATAAAAAACTAAAAAATTGCTCTTGACCGACTGTTGTAGGGAAAACGAGTGGACCAAGGCGAGGGGAGAACGTAGCATAGAATCGCATGTAGAAGTAGTACGGAGATTTTTTTTAAAAAAAAACAGTACTATGAGGAAACCAGTGAATATCAAATCACGATCCCACCTCTCTTGTCGGTGAAAACAACTTAAACAAGCTTAACAGTTGTGTGACGTGTTCATGTCACCCAAGGGAATAAGAAAAAAAGCAGAAATCAAAACTCTAGTCCACTTGATCCATTAGCATGTGCGCTCAGTAACAATTTCTCATTCAGAAATTTCTAAAATACCATTCTTTTTTTTTACTTTTGCACCGTTTGAAATCATATGAACAGGTTGGAAAACGGAAAAGGTAAGACAGGGTAATAGTGGTACTAGCTGAAGAACAAGACGGGGTAGTTGGCACGTTAAGCTCACAGATCACCCGACGCAGTCCCTTTCTCCTGAGATCACTAGATTCTACCTCAAGATTTCTAACAAACTCTGATTATCCATTGCTTTAGCTTCGTGGATGGTTTCTCTGATGCAATTATCACATCATTTTTCCAATCCATCAAACGTCTACAGGCATTCAGCTCGAGTGTTTTTTCACCCTACAATTCATGTGATTTTAAAATTTTAAACTTTTAAGTATCACCGGTGCAGGGAATATTATGTCCTAGACGACTGATGTGGAGTATGTCGTGAATAGACGGGTTCTGGAAATTGAAACGTCTACAGTGTTATTGTACCGATACCATTCAATAAAAGCTGCAGTACGTGCTGCGTACTGACAGCACCAGAATTCCATAAACAGTGATAATGCATGCTTGAGTTTAGGTGTTAATTGTCCTTATGATGAGATTGCAATGTTTCACCACCTATTAGCTTTTTTGCGCGGAGTAGGTGAACTTCCAGGATTTTGTTGATAGCATTTGTTGAACTGCAATCATGAACTCATGGTACGGAACAACAAAACCGAAACGAACAAACTGCAGTTATGAACTAATAATGGTAAAAATTAGCAAACCCAAATTGATCAAACAAAATGCAACTTTAAAAGCCATGGTACCAATTGCTAGCCAAACACGTCATCTTTTGATAATGTAATTACTGTATCATTTGTGCATCGATCCAGACATAATAAGAGATTAATGACACAACTCATTCCACGACCTACCTTCATTTTCGAGACAAATCTAACGAGCATAATTATACCACGGTTAGACAACGCCGTACTACAATAATCAATCTATAATGACATATTGATTAGACTAATGGATTCGTCTCACAATTTCCGGTCCATTCATGAGTTATTTTTGTAACTAGTCTACATTCAATATTATTGATAGACCTTGAAAGATGACTCAAAAGTTTCACCTCACGAACCAAACGGTGCCTTTAGATCATTCAAAGTTTGCTCAGTAATGGAAGTTGAACATGTGTCCTGTCTCACACAAATGACTTGATTCAATTTTTTTTCTAACCTAGTGGAGGACCAGTATTTTACCCCTTTCAATGATTATACAGTAGGGATTACAGGTGACCTGTGGCAGGTCTTCACAAAGGTTAAGTTTCTCAAGAACAAAGGACTGAGGCAGCACATCTCTCAAAGTTTAAAATGAGGTGGCACATCTATCCACATGATTAACGTTGGCAGATGATTCCAAAAGCAATCATATAAATAAACCAAATAAATACACGCCACTTGCTGGAGCTAAAAATGAGCAAACCACAGCCCACAGTAACAGGTCAACAGGACAGAGCAACAGGTGTACTTTGAACATGCATCCCTGCTAATGATACAATATCAAGACATTCTTTAGTACATCGTGAGCAGTCTGCTTCCATTCATCCCTCTGCCAAGTCAGGTCTGGCCTTCTGATTGGCACAATCTCAACTAGTTTAATCACCACTCCTGTCTCACAACCCTGCTGCACGGTATACTGCTGTCACTGTACAGCCCTGGTATTTGACTTTTGTAAACTAAAGAATACATACAAGTACTGTAGGTGCCTGAATTCTGATGTATTTGCAGACAGCCATTATCTTTTGCAGCAGTAATTGATTATTCCTTTTCTCTCACCTGAAAGGTTGCCAGCCGACACTTGGGCAGGATGGAGAGTGACCAAAGTGCTCGTTTTTTTAAACGATTTTTAAATAGGGGGGAGTTGCTGGTGGTCAGGTTTTCGCAAGTGTCTTGCTTTGTACTCCTGCATTTGCAAAAGCATGTTTTGGAGAGGACAAATCATTCGCTCATTTGTCTGGTCTCCCCCGCCTTTTCCCTCCTGAGATTTGATTGATGGATTGATTAATATTAGTTTTATTTTTTTTAAAAGAAAGAAGAAGATGAAGAAGAAGAAGAATTGATTGATTAACTCGCTCGGGTGGAGCCTCGAGATTCGCGCCCCTCGGAGGATGATCAGTTAACTGTCACTCAGCTGTGGGTTCTCTCACGTTCTCTGTCAGAGATGACAGTGGTGGTATATACGTGTTGCTCGACAGGCAGTTTGGGGGCCATCTGGAGCTTAATGGCATCTTCTTTTTGGATAATCCCGAGCTAGTGGCTACAAATGACCTCTCATCTTTTCCTTGCTTGTAGTGATTACTGCAAGGAGAGACATGCTTATCTCAAGACGCAGACGCGAAATAATCACGTACTATTAGACAGACGTCGTCGACCCGGCCCTGGGGAGGAGGTTGCTTTGCAGCCAAGTCCTAGTTTAATGGCACGCCTGACTTTAAGCAGCTGCATCCTCCTTCCTCCATCACAGAATGCAGACAAGGCCAGCAGCAGCAGCAGCAGCATTGCAGCAAACAACCACACCGCTTTCTTCTCTTGGCTTCTTCGGAAAACGAGGCGAGATTTGGAGGCCCAGCAGCTGATTACGCAGCTCGCTAATATCATTTGTTTTTTGCAGAAAGAAGATGATAGTAACAATTAGGTCAGGAGCCACTGAAGAATCGGAATATGAAATGGCATCAGGTATGAGGTATCAGGCTTCCCTTTTTTCTGAATGGAGCAGGATGGCAGAAAAAAGCAGAGGAGGGGAATTTTTGTGTGCGCCGGTGACGAGACCCGGGGCTTGTTTTCAATTCCCGGTGATGAGGATTGAGCAACGACCGGATCGATTTTACTAACAACTTCTTTTCTTTCTTTCTTTTTTTTAGCTCTGATTTGCCGTACGTAACCTATGCTAGGCTAGTAGTAGTAGTAGTTTAGTACTGCTAGTGGAAAATAATCGCCGTCAGAAATGGGTGCTGCCTTGCTTGGCCTTTGGCCGTAGCTTTGGCCCGATTTTCGGACACTTGGTACAAAGTGCAAATGCCATCTCCCTGTCACTGCTTCTGTACTTGGAGTGCATCAATTAGCATGGGCAAGCATTCAGGCTCTGTTCTTCGGTTCCTCTTATCCGGCTTCTTCTGCAGTATTTTCCTCTCAGAAAAATTCTGCACAAAATAATTTACTTTCACAGTGGATCAAGTGTGTGTTCAGGAGCAGCAGGATACCTTCCTTCTTCGTTCCCGAGTACACTTTGCCCCCGCCGGCCGCCGCACTGGTCACTGGCGTCGGGTCCGGTCTTTGGAGGCTTCCGGGGCACGCCGGCCGCCGCAAAGACAGCTAGCAGCAGGACCTGCGGAACGAGGAGCCCGGCCGGCCGGGCTGGCTGCTGCATGTGTGCACGGGTCCACGGCGCCGTGCGCCCGCAGGCCGCAGCGGCAGTGTCGTGGAAAAAAAAGCTGACCCCCCGCCGCATGCAGTGCAGTGCAGGCCGGCGTCGGTCACATGCGCCGTGTCCGGTGCGTGGCGTGAGCGCGGGGGCAATGACGCGAGCAAAACGCGTGCGGCGCACGAGACCGGCCGGCCGGCCCCGGGCCCGACGGGCGACGACGCCTCTCACCACTCTTGTGCTCTGTGATGTGGCGGGGGGACGGACGTACTCCGGCGCAGGCGCCGCGGTGTCGGTGGCGCCATTCCTGTCACCCGCTCGGCTCCCGGCGGCGGCGAGCGAGAAGAGGTCTCGAACAGGGCACGGGCAGGAAGCGGAAGCATCAGTGGCATGTGGACCACCAGCCCACCCAACCATTCCTCGCTTTGTGAGTGATTGGTGAGTTCCCCCGACCCGGCACGCTGCTGCTCCATTCCAACCGAGGACAAAGGCCGGCGTGTCACGCTTTTGCCTGGATGCCTGCAGTTGAGCGGCGTTTGGGTCACCACTCACCAGTGCGTGTGCTCTGCTGCTCTCATGCTCTGCCGCGTCCGTGAACGCATGCATCTTTAGTCGGTTGCGGCGTCCCTGTCGGCTGTCGTCGCCGCCGCTGCGTTGCATACATACCCAACGCCGGGCCTCGCACGCCAATGGGACAGTGGAGGCCACGGGGCAGGCGTATGGTCGGTCGGTGCCGGTGGTCGTCGAAGCCGTCGCAGGTTACCCGGCCCTCACTTGGACACTTTGGTTAAGCTATCCTAGAAAGATCCAGCAAACCTGTGAGAGTATTATTCTCGAATCACTCATCATAACACATGGAAGATCCTCAACTGGACAATGGCGCTGTATCATTGGGCCAGCTGCACACCTGGCGACCTGCCACAGCCTGCCTGTGGTGCTGTGCCACGCACGGATCACATGAATAATCTCACAGCTGTATCATGTGGCATGATGAAAGATTTCATGGGCGTTGGACGTTGGTCACACGGAATGTGGAGGAGGATAAGCTGCACAGGTCAGAGTTCATAACACAACAACACGGGAAGAGAATTGGAGCACGGAAACACCTGGAGGATCAAGGAAGGAACCAAAGATAATGATTCAAGTTTCGCAAAAAAAAAAGATGAAGAGGGAAGATAATGATCCCAATATACGATGGCGTTTTGCATGTTATTACTATTACATTGCAAAAATGTGGTATGCCACTACTATACACAGACATGAACAACAAAGATCAGTACAGGCGGCTGAGCATCCCTGGACGCTGGAGCACCTAGCCGCCCACCCGGCCGGACCAACCGAGATCCACAGCCAAAGCCGACGCAAGACGCTGCTCTGGCTTGCCCCAAAAGGCTTCAATGCACGAGCCGTCCAGCTCAGCCGCGGGCAGAAATGAAGCCCCAGATCTGAATCCAACCGAATCGTACTGGACTTTGTATCATGAGGGCTCACTTGCTTTGCCTCTCCACACAGTATGGTCCAGTCAGCCTGCCTGCACAAGTTTTCAGACGCATCACCCCCTCCAGCATACAGTAGGTTGAACTGCCTGAATGACAATTTTACTCCTAATAAATGGGCTTGCACCAAAAGGGAGAGCTTGCAGCATGCACAAAATTTCCCGAACTATTTCCAGCGCAATACAAGAATGTTAAATTTCAATCTACTCTACACTAAGGATCGGTGCCTTAGCAAACAGAAATTTCCTTCGGCTGAATAATATACAGGCTGGCAACTTATTCAGGGGCACTTCACGGCAGCCAATCCTCTGCTTCGGTGACCCTGAAACGAGTCGGATGCGTCCATATCGATGAGCCAATAAAACCAGATGGTCTAGAACTAAACCAGATAAAATAAATTAACGCGAGGTACTAAGCATATGAAAAATTAATCCGAAGCACAAAATGAGGAAATTACAAAAACAAATTCCAGTACCTGCATCAAGAGCTCCTGTGGAATTAATTCTAATGCATACTAGAAACAGACGCATCCTGCGTTCATATAAAGATGTCATCAACCACAATAAATACAGGGATCCACTTTGTACAGACAAGTATCAGGAGCTACTCACTTGAATCATTGCACTGAAGCTTTGAAGCCCATGGTGATTTGCAGCAGGGGCAGGGACATTCAGTGACGACCCATTAGCATTTGTTGCATTGCCTTCATTGTCTTCATTTGTAGATTTGGCAGTCCTCCTCCATCGCTTCAGCAGATATCTTTGAGGTAACTCTTTGATATTTCTGTAGTCCAGCACCTTCAGCATGTGACAACATGGGATGCCCATAAACTCAAACTTCCTACAAGTGCACACACAGGAGCAATCTCTTGAATCAAATCGAACAAAGTGTTCCTTGGGTTTCTCAGATGAAGCAACCTTGTACTCAGATGTCGTCCCAGCCTCCCCACAACTGAATAACACAGAGTCCATGAATAGCTCAAACTCTTTACGAAAGATTTCAAACACCACGGGTGTATATGTATGGGCAGCTTGCTTCAGCATCTTGGCTGGGGGTATTCTTGGATAGCTCTGACTAGCTTGGAAGTCAGCTTGCAGCTCAGCATAGCGATGTTCGTCCAGTGCTCTCTCATAGTGCTTGAAGAAGGACAGTAGTTCCAGTTGAGGACTCAAGAACTTCTTCAAAACACTACTGAAACTTTCAACTTGAAGTGCACTTATGATGTCAGCACAAAATATATGCCTACCATATGCCAAGGCCCATTGTTCCTTCTCATCAAACACTTTGGACAGCCATTCGTTATGTCTAAGATCATACTTTTCCAGCATACTTCTCCATGCAAACAAGAATTCATCTCCATCCTCATAGCCAAAGACACATTTGCTAAAGTCCTTTGCAAATGTCTTTGAACCTTGGAAGACATGATTGAGGTGCTTAAGAGAACTCTGATATATATGCCAAGCACAAATTCGTTGTGTGGTATTTGGCCAAGCTGCTGCCATTGCACTACTCAATGGAATAGATTGATCTATTAAAGCTACAATAGGCTGTTTTCCATGCATAGCAATCTTAAAACTCTCAAAAAGCCACCTGTATGATTCAAATGATTCATCATAAAGCATAGCTGCACCAAAAATAATTGTTTGTTTATGATGATTCACACCAAGGAACAGTGCAAGTGGTCTACCATATCCATTTATTTTGTATGTTGTGTCTAAGCAGAGTACATCACCAAAGTAGTTGAAGTCATCTCTTGATTTTGGGTCTGCCCAAAAAAAGTTAGTCAGCCTGTCATCCTCATCAACCTGCATAGTGTAAAAGAACGAAGGATTATCCATTTGCATTGTCTGCAGATATTTTAATATTGCTCCGCCATCACCAGGTTGCATAGCCTTCATACGCTTTGAACGGAGATAATTCTTGTAATCAGCTGGAAGGAGAGAGATGCTCCGAAGGAAACTGACTTGTCTCACAACAAGATCACCAGTTGCTTTTGTTGTTGGTGTCACTACAGAATCATCTGATAGTTCTGCTTCTCCAGACTGAAGTTCTGTCAATATCCTCTGTGACCTTAACATATGCATTGTAGAAGGAGGGGCCAGCTGATGATTGTGTTCTGCTTTGAAATCAGTCACTTTGTACCTGCACTCCGGTGTGACTTTAATAATCAATCTCGCTGGGCAACCAATTCGTGTATCCAATCTTGGCTTCTTTGCTTCCAGTGATTTTTTATCCCTGTTGTAGCCTTCTCTTGAGCACACAAAAGTCCTTACTTTGGTAATATTTTCAGATGATTTATGTGATGTACTTTTTCTAACACTAAAGCCAATGTGGCCAGCATATTTGTTGTAGAATTCGTATGCCTTTTCCTCACTCTCAAATTCCATACCTACTTCTGGAACTAGCTTTGCGAGTGCAGCCTCATCTATGGGCGGTTCAGCTTCTATCATTCTTCTCATTTTACCCTGAATAACCAATCATGAAATGTTTCAGTAGAAGGTAAAGAGTCATAATGAGGAATATTTGGTTGCATCAGATTTTCCCTCACTATACCAAAATGGAAGGAACATGACCGCTCTTTGACAAGTAATTCTGTAGGAGAATAGTAAGTGCGACTAAATACAATGCACCATGCAGATCAATGAGGGGGAACAATCAGAACATTTGACAAAGTTGAGCCACTGCAGACAATATGTACAACCTGGCACTCTCAAGAAAAATCACAACGCATAACCTCTAAGCAGACAAGGAGAAATTACCCTTACAGTTACTGTGCATGACACCTAGTCCAAATTAAAGCAGCATGAATAGTACCTTTGAAAAGATAGTACTTGTGAACCAGAAAGTTAAGCCTATGCCTAGCTATAACATCTCAAAGAAGTTGGTAAAGGGTTGCTGCTTGCAAAGCAAGTGCCAAGGGCAAGCAACATAAGAAACATTGAACTTTCATGGATACTCCTCCATCCCCAAATAAGTTCTTTTAGCATTCAGATTTTGTCCCACAAAGAGGTACACCCTTAGCTTCTAGTAAGGCTCATCTAATTAAAGCATAAGAGTACTTGAGAATACAAGAACATGGTTTTACCTTCCTGTAAGCAATGCCACACGCATTGCAAAGAGTTCTTGGGCCATCAGGCCCACGCCGCATATGGGGCGTCGCATTGCCAGATATCCCGCACCGCAGGCACCTGATCGAATCACAGTAAAGGGACGAGTGAATCAAACACCAGGCTTCAACCAAAACCACTTCTGAAAAGGAGAAGCGTAAAAATAAATTCCCAAGCAGAGCAGAGCACTGGGACGGTTACACAGCAAGCAACCAACGCGCAGAGGCGAGACCGTTCCCTCTCTCAGCAGACCGACGGCGACTAAACACGAGTAATTCGCCACAAACACAGCAACAGGAAGAAGCTCTTGGGCGCGCCCACGTACCGCACGTGGCCCTCGAGGCCGTCGTCGGCGTTGTCGCGGAGGAGCTCCAGCTCCTGCTCCACCGGCGCCGGCGGCGCGCCGTACGGTTGAAGCTCCCCTCCGCCCCCATCCGGGGCCACCAGCATGTGCATCATTGCATCACCGCCCTGCCATGGCAACACTCGCATGAGAAAAAAAAATCCACAAAAATGAAAAAAATCGCAAAAATGGCGGAATCGAGTTGAGTTCGTACCAGGGGAGGGACCAGGGAGTAGTATGGAGCGAAATTCTGCGCGATTTTCGCGAATTTTTCGGCTGTTCCGGATTGGAGTTAGGGTTTGGAGCGGGGGAGACGACGAGCAGACGCAGGGGAGTAGGAGGGGAGGGGGTCAGCGGATCCGGTGCGGCGATGCGGTAGGTGGCCCTCGTGCGGCAGCGGCCATCGTGCGACACGTGTACCTTCTGGCCTTCAGATGGGTCAAGGAAATAGCACTATTTCCTTACTGACATGTGGGGTTGTCTTGGGCCCACCTGTCAGAAACACAGAGTGAAAAGGAGCAGGAGGGAGAAGCCGAGAAGGGGACAAAGGCAAGCAGTCACGCAGCCGAAGGTGAGAAGACAGAGGCGACGAGACCACCATGAGCGCTCTCAAGTTCTGCAGCGAATGGTAAAACCCACGATTTTTCAGCATTCCTGTTTTGATCTCAAGATTCGATTTTTCGATCGAGGGGTCTTGTGGTTTGGTTCGTGTTCTAAAATTCTCCTTGTTTTGATTATACCCCGCAGCAACAACATGCTGTACCCGCGGGAGGACAAGGATACCCGCACCCTCCTCTACGCTTGCCAGACCTGCGAGCATCAGGTGGTTCCCGTGTTCCTCCCCATAGTAATCCCTTTTTTTCAGATTCTGTTGTTGATTCGTGGAAACCCTAGGTTCACTTGGGGAGCGGGGGTCAGTTAGGTTTAGGACGGGTTTAGTGATCTTCTGTGTAAGGATATGGATGGGTGCAAATACAGGTCTGGAGGGACATTGTTTCTGTTGTGATTTATTTGTTCATGGTGGACTTTTCAGGTTGGCATCCTTAATATTGCATACTATGCACCTGAATTTTGGTTTCATGATGGTACCTATTTTGGCTTTGTGGTAACAGTGATACTATTTGAGAGAATTCCTTATACGACACCGAAACAAATACTTATTCCCTGTATAACGCTAGAAAGTTTTGTATCCCTTATTTGACATCAAGTTTATCTTTTTGTGCCTTTTATATGGCACTTCCGTTAGGTCCGTTGCAAACTTCCGTTAAAATTCCTATGAGCCATTCTCTGTGGGCCAAGATACCCTTGGGAACAGATAGCCCAGGAACTCATCCGCTCGGCCTTTTTGCTCCTACCCCCAATGCTGGCCTGGATTCATCAGGGTTTGAATCGATGGAACGTTGGTGAGGTCGGAAGTGGTTCTTGGCATGAGGAATAGCGGCAGTCGGTTGGCTCGCTGGCGAGCCTGAGAAGGGAGCATGGGTGAGCTGCACTGCTGCAGGCTGCAGCACTGGATAAGGAGAGCTTGAGATGGCGCGGCGGTTGTGAGTGCCGTGCCAGTGTGCGACCTGAGGCCGGCAGCCACGGCCGCTGGGATAGATGAGACTCCCTGCTGCCGATCCTGCTCACCCAGTCACCCTCACTACTCCCTCTGCTAGTCTGCTACATGAAGCGGCTAAAATAAATGGAAAAATTCAGAATTAGCAAGAATGCCTGTCATCTCGCAGTGTACGGGTTCCTGATATGTTCATGTACGATTACGATTAGGGATGAACTATGAGAAAGCCATAAGTTCGAGGATCCAAATTTCTGTTTTCTATCTCCGAAGAAATCAGAAAGGGGTAATTGTTGTGATGAGAGGAGCAAATGATCTTTTCAGGTGGAACTTAACTGCCATATGGATGAAAATGTCACAAAAGGCATAAAGAATAAACATGATGTCAAATGAGGGAGAGAAAATATTCTAGTGTCATATAGGGAACCAATATTTATTTCGTTGTCATGTAAGGAACTCTCTCATACTATTTTTCTTGAATGGAAAATTTGGTTCTACACCACCGATATAATTCCGTTTTAGACATACCATCGAATTCGCTCAGCTAACTTTAGTACCATCGACAGACTGCTCAGTTTGGAAATTTTCTGCTCCATTACCGGATGGATTTAGTCGCAATGTGATTTAATCTGAGAGATGTCAATGTTTCCGAAATGTCTAGTCATTGGAAATAGTGAACTTGTTAAGGAACAGCTCGATCCCCCTGAGGAGGATCCTTCACTAGTGCAATTTGATAGGACTATACCAGCTAATAGCATGACATTTGCCAAACTTTCTGATTTCTTTTGCATCTCCATTCATTTTGCTCTTTCCTTTTGCATCTCCATTCATTTTGCTCTTTCCTTTCTGTTGCGGTACTAGTTGTAACCTTATAATGTATTTCTTATTTTGCGTTGCTGAAATTTCAGCTGTTCAAATTTAATTTAACAAATCTTGAGCCCTCATAATGGTTATGTATGTATAATTCACCCTTAGTCTTTGTTAAAAATGCACATACTCAAAAGGTGGAGCTCAGAAGCACCTCTCATGACCAAGGTTCTGGGATTCGGACCGAATGGGACAAATTTATCCGAAATTCGTCCATCTCGGTGAGGCCCGAGACAGTTAAACCGGCCAAAAAAAATTGGCCCAATTTGAATTCTCAGCTCAGTATAAGGCCCAAAACAGCCCACAAATACCTCTCCTTGCTATAAAAGCGCGAACCCAATCTGAAAACCCTAATCTTTTCATTTTCTCCCCTCCCTGGCGGCCATGCACACATGCTGCGGCGCTGGATCTTGACCTCCTAGCTTGTTCCCCTTTCCCCAATAATCTCCACGAGTTCCCCTGCACTTATGGACGGCGGGCATGGGAGTGTTGATCTTGGTAATCCTATAACCAACAGATGCGCCCCTGTTCTTATTGGATATCTCCTTCCGCCTAATCTCTCGTCAGTCTGTTGCAACTACGGGTGTAATTTAGCACTTTACATTATGGTTTTGTGGTGCTGTGATTAAATTATAGCGGTGCTATTTCTGTATCCAGAGCCAACCATTCCTAATCTGAATTTTAGTAAAATTTCGGGTAAAATTCAGCCGAATTAATTTAAATATGAATTTTTGACTGGTCAATTTAGTTGAATCTCGGCCCGGATTTTACCAAATTTATGAATTTCGCCCATTTCGGAAGGCTCCGAATTTGTTTGGCTTTCGAATCCCAAAACCTTGCTCTTGACTTGGTACATATTTAATAGGGGTAAGCACGATCTAATTGCATCAACAATTACATATTTGTTGGGGCTCTGTGGCTAGGGCCCAGGGCACATGTGTGGTTGAGTAACTATTTTGAAACAGTGGGAGTAATTACAGACTAAACTGTAGTGACAGACACCCACCTTTTAGATGAACTAGGTGATACCTCGCGCGATGCTGCGGAAATTTTACAAACAAAATTTTGAGATGCAATGTGAAAGTAGGAACACCAAACTGATTTCATGACAACATTCTTTTGTAAACAACATTATACATGGAAGCATGATAATTTTGTTGAGAGGGAAACATTCTAAATTATTGATCGTACAGTTTCCTCTACTACGGGAATTTTGTAGCATGCTACTCACAAAGGCATGATATTAACCACAGAAAATCGGTTGAAGACACAAATATATGATCTGATGGATGGTGACGTGGAGTATTTGCATGTTGAGATAAATCTATCCATGACTTGTAGTGGGTCTCACCTATATAGTTGTTATAGATTTGGAGGTGCTGATGCACATCCTTCTGTGAAAATATTTTAACAAGGGGAACCCAGATTGAAAATGAATGCCTTTGAAAAGAAGTCATGTATCTTGCTTTAAGTTTTTTTCCTTAGATGTTCTTTCTTTTGTGTACAGTGAAGTATGAGATTTTCTTATTGCTTATTTGTACACACAGTTTTCACTTATGATCAGAATATTGGTTTCCAATTAACAAGCATCCTCATAATTTGATTGTTCATTCCACTTCTTGAACCATTGATGTGAACAGGAAGTTGCTTCAGATACTTGTGTGTACAAAAGGGTTCTTCGGAAGCCTTCTGGGGAACCCAGAGATGTCCTAAAGGATGTAGCAGCTGATCCTAGCCTGCCTCGCACTAGAAGTGTTAGATGCTACAACTGCAATCATCCAGAAGCTGCTTTTTTCCAGGTTTGTACACTGGTGCTGTTTACATACCATAATTTCACCAGAAATGATGATCGTGTCATTTCATCTATACAGCTAGAAAGCTAATATGAAAGCATGGCGAAGACACTGGCATTCATAATAATAGCGTGCACTGTTGCTTGATTTGTTGGGAATTATTCGTGGTTAGGGAGGGTTTACATCTCTAGCCGAGCGAAATTGGATCAGATAACCCCTGTGGTATCAACCTGGTTTGTACAATGGAAGCTTGAATCAACCTGTCCAGATGGAATCAAATCATTATCTACCAATTACCATTCATAATCTGTCACATTGCTCAAGAAACTTGGTCACAAGTGCTCCAATGGTCCCAAACCTTTATTATTAGTAGAAGCAACTCGATTTCCCCTGACTTATTGTATATCAGGGCAAGCATTTTTTTCTTGGAGTTTGAGTGCAATAGCTAACATATTATCGCTAGTTGTGGAATCCTTCGTGCTTCACAGGCTGTCTAGTGCATCAACTCATGCTGTCATTGCTGTTCTTGATTTTTGGGATGGTAACAACTTAACATGTATTCTGAGTTTCTGACAGCTTGAATTTGCAGGCCCCGACTAAGGGAGAGAAAGCCATGACGCTGTACTTCATCTGCTGCAACCCGAGCTGTGGCCACAGGTGGAGGGACTGAGAAGGATCTCTTGGAAATCAGTCCCAGAAGGGCCAGATGGATCACTTTTCTATCCAGGTAGACTGATAGTTCGTGGCATGAACCTTCAGCTGCATTCTGACTGGACTGCTACCGCTGGTTAAGTAGACTTTGATGCAATCCTCCCCTTTGGATGCGTGTGCCTTTGGTTTTCATTGTTAGCTTATTATCGCCATGCTGCTGGGTAATGTTGTGTGACTATTCTCGTGTCTTCATTGGCGAGTGCTGGAAGCTTACAAGCGAAAGCTCGTGTCCGAACGGAAAACCTAATATGTGGATTCCCGACAGATGCAGTGTAGTTTCTACAAACCGTCTTTGATGCTGTTGCTGCTGAGGAATGCGTTTCGGCCCTCTGTTCATCTTGTTTCGATAATTCGATTCTATTATTATGTCGAATCAATCGCGGTGCTGGAATCGAACTGACCGAGTTCGGTTACTGAACGAAGCAAACTCCTGCTGTGAAAGAATATTTGAATTGTTCGAAGCCCAAGTTGGCCCATTTGATCACCATTTCCCAAGATAAACATAGAACATGATCATCGCATACCGTGCCTTCCTTGCTCATGTTTGGGCCCTCGTAAAAAAATCATTTGTTTCATGAAAAAGGTTTTGTTAAATTCTGAGGTCATTAGATTACAGCGGAATTTTGATACACACAGCCCTTAAAAATAAAGAAAAATCCGGACCGGTACACCTAGAAAAGCATCCTAAGACGCTTAACCTTGGGAGCGAAAAAATGGTTCCGTTAGACCTCAAGACAAAAATCTGTTCCGGTTGAGCCAAAACTTTACAGCGAGATCTCTCCTCACCACTGGTAACGGGACGTACGTTACCAAAGCCCAGACGCAAGCCAATTAACTTTCACCCTCGTTCTACTCGCCAAACACTCCGACCATGCACGCGTGGAACTGAAAACTGGCACCGCCAGCCAGAACCAGCCTCGCTTATTAGTCGCTTGTGAACAATTCATTGCTCATCGCCAACACACGATGAGTCACTGACAACTGACATGCAATTTGCAAAACTCGAGACAAAATTAGAGTTTGTTTGGCCAAAGACAAATTCCCGTTCCATCCGTGCCAAAAACACTTTACAGCAGCAAATTCAACTGAACCCGGCGCGTAAAACAAAAACTGCCGCGGACGCTGGAGTTATTAGGGAAAAGAGAAGGGGGTTAGTTCCAAATAACGTGCATGCGTTTACGTTGTTCTCACATCAGTCTGTTGCGGCCGGGATCAGGTCCCTTTTCCCGGCCGGTTCCCGCCAAAGATGAGTCACTGGCTTCGGCGAAAAAAAATCCACCTTGCCCTTTCCTGTTTTCAAGCTTAGGTATATTTTGGTAAGTGTACACCACGAACCTACACATGTTCATTAACGGGCCCTACGCGGCGTGCTCTATGCGGGTATTTCCACGTGTCGTGTCGCGTTGTAAATGCCGATTAATCCAGGGACCCAAATGAATATAAAGAAAGCGCAAAGCGAAGGGGTAGGTGGGACGCGGTGTTCACGCGGTGTCGCGACTATAAAACGGAAGGATCGGCTCCGGAAACCTCAGCGGTCCTCATTGTCGAATCAGGTTAGACACCGGAAGGCGGCCTGCTCCGCAAAGTAGTCCCCTGGCGCAAAATTGGTATACACATTTCAACGACAAGGCTTCGTATGCCGATGAAGTGGGTGTTCGGTGTCAGGACGCCTATGATCCATAAGAGGTATGCAATTTCAAATTCCAATTTTTTTTTGTTTGCTTGGGAAGAGTTGCTGTAGATCCAGCCATCTCAATGACAAGAATGATTCGAATCGAATTTAGATGTGTAAGATTATAGCAAGATACATTGTTTTGTCCTTATTTTTTGTTGGATCTACAAGCAGCGCCAACATGGTCTTCCATGTTATGTTTCAAATTCAAAAATTTATCCATGAGAGAACCTACCTATATATATTCATTCTCTTCGTTTTTTTTTGTTACAGGTACACCAAGATGTCAGCAACACAGATTTCCCTGGACCGAAAAAAGCAAAAGAGGTATAAGATAATCACGGGTGTGTGCGTACGGTGTGTACATGCCTGCGTCTAGGGATGGCAACGGGGATATCCCCGACGGGGATCAGCAGAACGTTTTGCCCCCCGAAGGAGCAAAATGTCCCCGTTCTCATCCCCGGTAATGTTCGCGGGGAAGGTTTCCCCCCGTCCCCGTCCCCGCGTGGGTATTTCTCACCCGACGGGGGCCCCGTCCCCGATTAATCCCCGTAAACGAGCACCATGATTCATGAACATGAATAACAGAATAAGTAAGACACAGCAGTTTAGGAATTCATCATTCATAAATTATCAAATACCATCACTCCATTTAGCAATCACCAGTACTAAACTTCCAGTTCACCTAGTTACCATCTCACAATGTCACAGACATAACATTACATAAAAATAGTTCTTGACTACTAGAGTTTACTCATCCACTGACTGACTTAATTCAACTTAGTGTCAAGTTTATGGTGGCAGCAAAAGCAAGATCGTAGCAGTGTTATCACACATCATTCGTTACAACCAAAGCTTACATAAATAGTTAGCATTTAATTGTTAATGTTGAAGCTTGAAGCATTGGTTGAACCATGTGACCACATCGGACTTGGACATTGCACACCATCTTGACAGTTGGTTTCCTCTCAGCATATGGCCAGGGACAAAGCTGCTCTACTGGAGTTAAATTGCAAGTTCCTGCACATGTAGATAAACACCAGAGTTAGTATTGAAAAAAATAAAATACAGAGAAATAGATGAATGGGTATTCTATTCACAGATTCACCCAATTACCTGAAGCCCTTCTTGGACTTCTTGGAGAACAGACCAAAAGCTAGCTGGCTGTCCTTCATCATTAACAAGGCCTATATAGCATTGCAAGAATAATTTCAACTCCAAGCTATCAATTGTGAAATAAATAAGGCCTAAACATTAAGTTACAGAATAACAAAATTAGAACTTGTAGTAGAAATATACCTTTGTACTTGTTTCTAATCCAATCTTGTGAGCACATTAGTGCCTCCAGCATTTGAGAGGTGAGCCTACTACGATGCTCGCTAAGAACACGCCCACTAGTGCTAAATGCAGATTCTGAAGCAACCGTGGTAATAGGAATTGCGAAAATATCCCTTGCTATCAGTCTCAAAGTAGGATAGCGTGTTCCAGCCACTTTCCACCAATCTAAAATATCAAAGTCCTTTGTATGTATGTCAACCATCTCATCCTCTAAGTAGCGATCCAACTCAGATCTGAACCTTATAGCTGCTGGCTTTGTACTTGCAACACGTGCACTAAAGGAAGACAAGAAGCCAGAATTCCCTATGTCAGGTGCCACTGCCTTGTTAACACTAGGTTCACCCTCTTCTAAATGGTACTCAAGCATCAAATCACTTAGCGATTCCTTCACTTTAGTAACCTCGTACTCACAATCCACATCACTTCCATGTAACACCTCAAAACACTGAAGCAACATGATATGTTTGAAACGAGGATCTAAAAGAGTTGCAATGCCCATAAGACCTTGAATATCAGTCCAATATTTCTTAAACTTGGCTTCCATATTAGCTGACATTTCTTCAATCAAAAAGTTACCACAAATTGACCACTCCTTAATGTTACTTCTAATCTCACAAATTTTGTAGAAGAACAAATTTGCTGTGACATAATCAGTTCCAGAAAATAGTGTTGATATGTCACAAAACAGTTTAAGCCTTTCTACAACATAAGCAGCAAATTCCCATTCTGACTCAGTAGGGCAGCAAGTGTATTGCCTATCCACACGACTTGCTCTAATGAAAACAGCCTTGTAGGGCAGTGCAGTACTAAGCATTGTGTAAGTTGAATTCCATCGTGTTTTACAATCAAGGCATATCTTCTTATCAATCTTAATATTAACATACTTTGCTATCTCCTCAAATTTCTCTGCCCTTTTTGGTGTTGCTGTCCAGTAAGCTACACTATCACGGAAGTGTTCAATTGCATCTTTTAGCATTTCTAAACCATCCTTAACAATCAGATTCAAGATATGTGCACAACAACGCATGTGTAAAAATTTCCCTTCACCCAACAACTTGTTTCTTCCAATTTTCTTTACCAGATAAGGAATTGCACTATCATTTGTGGTGCAATTGTCAAGAGTGATAGTGGATACCTTTTCATCAAGATTCCAATCAACAAGGGAGTCATAGAGTTCATCACCAATGACATCATGTGTGTGAGGAGCTGGCACATAAATAAACCTGTACAAAAATAGACAACATTCGGAGTAAATAAACTTGTACAAATTATGAGCTTTGATTCAGAATGCTCACCTCATGATAATGTTTCTAAGAGTCCAAGATTCATCAATAAAGTGTGCTGTGATGGCCATGTAGCCTCTCTTTTGATTGTCAGAGGTCCACATGTCACTAGTAATGGCCACCCTAGATTTGATTCCAGCCATGTACTGAATGGCCTTCTTCCTCTCTACCTCATATTGATCAAGGATGTGCTTCCTGGAAAAAAATGCAGCACCTTAGAGATGCATTAACAAATCCCAATCTTGAATAGTGGCTGAAAAAAACAAGTTGCAGCTATATACCTTAGTGTGTTTCTAGTCCCAATCTTGAATAGTGGCTGAAGTGCATGTACAAATCTCCGAAAACCTGCATGGTCAACCATGGAAAGAGGGTATTCATGCAGCACCATCATAGCACCAAGTTCCTTTCTTGCTATATCTTGATCAAAGGTGTAGTTCTCCACAGAAATTTTCCCCAAATCTGTGGCAGAGAACCTCAGAGACGCTTGTGACAATGTCTTCTTTCCGGACAGCTGAATCTTTCTAAGCACACAAGACTTTAAGTGATCATGAAGGTGCTTAGTTCCACTTCTTGTGTCTCCTACAAGCTTGCCAGAGCAATACATACACTTCGCCTTTATTTTGCCATGCCATCTCACTCTCTTGAATTCCTTCCAAACAGCCGAGGTCAACTTCCTCTTTGAACCCACCTCAACACCATCTTCTTCCTCTTCAACCTCCTCTTCTTCGTCGTCGTCTATTTCAATTGCTGTAGATTGATTTGCTCCAGATTCATTAACATATTCAGGACGTGATTCAGTTTCTGGAACTGAACTACCACTAGCTTCTGACATCTTTTTCTTTTGCAACCTGCAGTTAACCATTCAATTGATTATGTGCAAGAAAAAAAAGAAAAAGCTTCTGACATCTTTAGCTTGTGACACCTGCAGGTAACCAATCATACTGTGAACTATGAAAAACTACAGTTGCATATATACTATGTAATATCAGATAACACTTGATATAGCAACAAAAATAATATACTCTGTAAATCAGATAACACTTGAGATATGCAACAAAAATAATATATCTCTACTCAACTAGTCATATGACTATATGCTAGATCTCTGCAGCCCACTGTAAAAACCTACAATCCTAGTTCCAAGATGGTGGATACTATACAACAACAAAACAAGATCAAATAAATCAAATGCAAGCAAGTGTACTGAGTACTGACCCTAGGGATTCAAGAGTATTGTGCCCAGCCTTCTCTGTCGATGCACCTCCCTTCAAGCGGCGGCGCTTTGAGCCAGCAGCTTTGGCCGCAGCTTTGGCCACTGGTGGCCGAGGAAGCCTCTTGGGATCTCCAGCAATAACAATTGCTTTGGTGGACGGGTCGTCTTTCGATCCAGCGGCAGCGGTCTTGGCCGCGTCCTTCGATCTGGCGACGACGGAGTTCACGTGGTCCTTCGATCCGCCGGCGACGGAGTTCACGTGGTCCTTCGATCCACCGGCGACGGAGTTCACGTTGTCCTTCGATCCGGCAGCGACGACCACCCCCTTGCTCCTCTCGCTGGGATCCGGCGGCGGCCCGTCAGCGGCGTTGTCGTCCCTTGAGGTCGGACCGTGGGACGGCTAGGTTAGTAGAGAAACAGAACACTACAATCTATAGGGTTAACAATAGGAGAAAGGGAAGAAGGAAGAAGGATTCACCGGCAACCAATGGTGGATCCTACATCCATCTTCCTCACTCCAGTGTCCAGTCCAGGGTACGGCGCGAGCTGGCGAGCGTGCTACTGCTACGCGACGGCGCGAGCGCGAGGAGTGTGCGTGTGCGTGCGCGGGCAGGCCGCCAGGGGCGGCGGGCGGCGGGAGGCCGTGCGGCGGGGCCGAGGCGGCGGGAGGCCGTGCGAGCGGGGGGCGCGCGCGGCGGGCGGGCGGCCGGGCGCGGTGCGCGTGTGCCCGTGGGCCGTGGCCGCGCGCGCGCGCCGCGCGGCGGCCGGCCGGCCGCGCGCGCGCGCCGCGCGGGGGCGCGGCGCGGGGGGCGGGGCCGGCCGCCGCCGTGTGGGTGCGGCGGCGGGACCCCGGATTGACTGGGAGTGGATTTGGGAAGTTAGGGTTTGGGAAGGGTATATATATGGTTTTAGTGGGTTTGGGCCAAATTTCTGTTGTGGGCTTCTTATGGCCTATTATGATTATGCATTGCTGATATATTCGGGGTCCCCAGCGGGGAACGGGGACGGGGACTTGGAGAACGTTCCATTACCCGCTTCCCCCGATGGGGATGAAATTTTGCCTATTAAGGTCCCCGCGGGGACTAAAAACACCCCAATTACATCCCCTAATGGAGGAAATCCCCGTCGGGGATCGGGGATCGGGGCCCGTTGCCATCCCTACCTGCGTCATCCCTGTAATCGAAAAAACACAGAGGGCAACGGAGAACGGACTGCATCCGCCAGTCCCCCGAGCCCTACATAAACCCCCTCCCTCCCTCGTCCCTCCACGCTCGACGCGCCAGCCAATTCCCCATTCTAAAGCACGCCGCGCACGAGCACGACAAGATAATGACCCGAGGTGGTTCGGCGATGCTGGGAGGCAGGGCGTCGACGATCCGCAACCTGCTAGCCCTGGCGGATCCCGGCTGGTCGCCGTCGCCGTCCCCACCCGGCAGCGCCGCCCGTGTCCCCGAGGGCAGCCTCTTCGCCGCCAGCTACGAGGTGTCGCCGCCGCGCCCGTGGCGGGCCTCCGCCCGCAATGTGAGGAAACTCACGGGGCTCCGCTGCTGCTGCGACCCGGAGACCAGCGTCGGCCTCTTGGCCGCCGTCGCCGAGCCCGCCTCCGCGCGCCTCCGCGTCGCCGGACAAATCCGCGCCGGCGCGTCCGGCATCATGGCAGCGGTGATCGCGGACCTCAACGGCGGCAAAGGCACGAGCGACACCGAGGTCTGGCTCGCTTGCAAGCTCTGCCGCCGCCGCTTGGACGACAGGGCCATCTACCTGTACATGTAAGCCTCGTGTGCACGTGTCGTTTTCTGTTTTCGGTGCACCACCCTGCTAGCTGTTGACTGACTACTCTTTCTCGGCTGGCAGGGACAAGGGGTTCTGCATGCCGGAGTGCAGGTACGAGTACTTCCAACAAGAACTCTACGCGAAGAGGCGGAGGCTCGCCATCGAGGCACGGGAGAGCAGGAGGGCCTCGAGGAATATTAATGGCAACGCGGGCCTGCTCACGGAGGCGGCAGATCGGAGCTCCAGGAGCATCTTCTTCATCCCCGACGACTCCGGGGCATTCCCCTAAACAGAGCTGCATCGTTTTCGTCTTGTGTATATATGCAGCGAAGCAGCTAGCAGTCTTGTGTTTCAGTGTTGTAAAGGAAGAGTACCAGCATCGATCTATGGTAGAATTAACATGTGTTTCCTTTGTGTGGTGTTGTGCGTATAAGAGAGTTCTAGCTAGGATGAACATGCATGGTACTGCATTTTTCCCTCCAAACTTCCCAGCAGAGAAATGTCATGTAGTACATTATACATCTGCCTATTTTACGGCCACGAGTGCTGAACTGTCTTGTGAATTTTACATTATTCTTTTTTCTTTTCCAGCTTAGACCAGTCTCAGTGGAGTTTCATGGTATTAAATTTCGCCGATGTGACAATGAGAGAAAATGCGGTAGTTTCATGGGATGTGAGAGGAGTTTCATCCCCATGAACTCCACTGACACAACACAATCACCTAGTTTTTCAATCTAGATAACTGTGTAATGAAACTTGCACGGAGACTAATTTTATTATTGTCGTTAATTTACACACAATGATTGTGTGCAGTGATCTCATCAGAGACGATGCATTTGGAAAGCTTCACGTTGGAATCCACCTAAAGTAATGTGCTCATATCATATTGCCATGTAACTTTGCTCATGTATATATACTATACATAGATATGTAACAGTTCTCATCCGCTGAAGTACTGCATTTTCAGATCCAAAACAAAAGAGAAACTTATCGACAACTCAATCAAGAGGAAGGAAAATCAACGCAAGGCCGCAATTCATCTGTGCCTGCCGGCCCAAAACCATAATTCAGGTATCTGCAGCAGCCTGCAGGCCCATGTGTCAACTTGCATGCAAACACCTGCATCACTGGATCTCCCCAGTAGAACTAATAAGTGCTAAATGATCTAGACGGCAGGTAATTCGATGGGGACCTGACAAGATCGTGGAATTTCTTTGATTATGATGTATATTTTGACTCAAGGCAAAGGCCGTGCATTTTTTACATACTACTCTCTTTGTTCCAAATTATAAGTCGCTTTTGCTTTTCTAAATGATGCATAGGTATTATTTTGCATTTAGATATAAGGTATCTAAGTGCATAACAAAGTCTATAATTTGAGATAAAGGAAATATAATTTGAGATAGAGGAAGTAGTTCATTTATTTGATTGGATGGTCCAATTAAATTATACTGACCAAATGATCGACCCCTTTATAGATATGCTCATGTGCCCTAGTACTGTAACTCACCACTGGCCCACCTTGGCATGGACCATACTATAAAAGTAAAACTAAGCTTCTCCACACCAAGAGCCGAAATACAACGGACCAAAACGGCTGATTACGATAAGATTCAATTAAAAATATACGTTGTTATATGTTACTTCTGTGGTAGTCCAACACACTTCATCAACAACGAAAAAAATGAAAAAAAAAATATGAGGACAAACTTGTATAGGCGGCCCAGCCAAGGAAACATGCCCAACAGCCGTGGAAGTAGTATGGGCTTATGGCCCGCAAAAATCAGAATCAGCCCATAAGCAAGCAGATGGGAGGGCGCGAAATTTTATTTTGAGTTAAAAAGAACTGTTTAAGCGGAACAAAAATTTTATATATCTCAAAAAAATCATGTAAACCCGTGGAACAAACGTATTTCACCTTCCAAGTCCCAAATCTACTATTTTAATATAAAACGGTTTTTTATTTAAAAATATTTATATTTTGGTACAAATCTTGAACTGTACATTAAATAGTAGTGTTGTGTGTAAAGAAATAAATCGAAATAAGCCGAGTAGAGATAAGCTAAAACCTTCTGTTGTCTGCAAGTCGGCTGGTGCATAAATGGGAAAACGTAAAACCTCGATTTGTCGTCTCCTTTCGCACCTACAGAGGACCCCCGCCCCCAACACACACACCCCTCAACCTGGGCACAAAATACGGAGAACCGAACCGAATTGTACCGAAACCAAATAATTCGGTTCCCGTTCGGTTTCGATCTTTCAGAAACCGAAGTACCGAGGTAAATACCGAAACCGAACCGAACTTACTGAAATTACCTGAAATTTGATAAGTTTAAGTGTTATTATATTATTAATTGTACTATTATAGACTATTACATTATGTAATTTTGGCACTCACACATGGTCGTTCATGTGGACTTTTATATGTATTTGTATTTTGCACTATTGTTATCTATGAAATCGTGTCAAAATTAGTTTTTGAACATGTTATTACATCTTCTTTGGGTTCAATTCGGTACTGTTCGGTAAATACCGAAACCGAACCAAATACCCTTAGTACCGAGTTTTTTTTTAAAAATCGATCGGTACGTATTTCTCAGAAATCAATTTTTCATAGGTTCCGAACAACCAACCGAACCAAACGGTTCAGTATTTACCGAATGCCAGACAGACAGACTGACCCACCCCACCCCCAGACACAAGTCACACAACTACCGATACTGCATCTTTTTTTTTTTTGCGACCACCGATACTGCATCTTTTGCTGAAAGCCGCGTGCCCCTACTCCATCATCTCCGGAACGGGACGCAGCGACGACGCACCGTGCTGTGGAAGTGAGTGGCGCGCTCGCCCGCATCCCCGGGCCCACGGCAGAGGACGACGCCTCCCGCCCTCTACTACTCCTCCACGCGCGCGCCATGTGCCGCCGCGCGCCGTTGCTGTCTGCCTGCACAGCACAGCAAAGCGCCGTGCCCACACGGCGGCACTGTACGGCGACCGCGCACCGTGTACTGTACTGTACCCGCACCAAAGCAATCCCCACGTTGCAGCGCCTCTGCAACGAAAGAGTATATAAATATAATAAAACTAGGCGACGGGGTGTGCGTGTGCGTCTCATCCTTGACCAGGAAGGAAGGAATATCGTCGAGCCCAGTGGGCTGCTGGTGCTTGTACACAGCGTTCCGCCCAAGGGGGTAAGTTCATTGAAGCTGTGTTTCAGAAGGTCGTCGATCAGGAGCATGAACCATGGATATCGTACCAAATGTACTGTATTACGGCGCAGCCTGTTGACGGCGTTGCCCACAGGTACAGGGAGCTCTCATGGCCGGCCTTGTTTAAACAAAAAACAATCGGGCATGTGCATGGTGACATGAACCTGAAGCCTCAAGGTTGAATGATGAAGAAGAAGGGGGCAGGTCCATGGCCATGGCCAAGAAACCGAGATATTCCGGCTTGCGTGCTGCCCATGATCTGCGCGCGTGTTTCTTTGGTTTGCGTTCTCTGGCCTCTGGTCTACGCGAAAACAAACACTCGGGATTTCTTTATCTCATGTCAGACCACCACCACATGTCCTTTGACCACGAGACACAAACCCTACTCCTACTCTTTTTTTTTTCTCTTTAATCCCCACAAAAAGCTCCCGTCCCCTCTCCGCGTGTCGCCCAGCGTCGACGCCACGACTGCTTGTCCCCATCCCAATCCCATCCCCAACGAGGAAACGGAACGGCGTTCTCCAGGACCACCGTTAAACACGGATCGATCTCCGGGAGATTTCGCATGCAGAGAATGGGTCCAATCACTGAGCCACCTGCTGAGCTCGCTCGCCTGCAACTCGGCGATAGCCTGTATGCACATCAGCATAAGTCGAGATGATCCAGACGAGCCAACTATTTTCGTCTGCGAGGCGCGTTTGGTAGCAAGCTGCTGCTGGGATGATCGATCGGTAGGCTTTCTCTGAGCAGGGAGAGAGGGAGGGACCACGAGCTGGCAAGGCCAGCCCAGTAGATCGGATCGGGATGGCACAGTGCAGAGTGGTCCATGCAGCGGAATGGAACGAAGGCAGCCATCGGGGCGTGAAATTGACCCGCATGGCCGGGCTGCTGTTATTAAGCTAGCTTTGCGATTGGGCGCGAGATGGGGATCCGTCGCGCTCCGTCAGTACTGTTTCGTACTGCCAACGGAAGAACGTTCGTTACCATCCTCTGCTGAAAACCAGGGGCACACCACCATGCTTCCTTCCTGGACCAGCGGACGGTACACGGCTTTCATTTTCACCCTCAATTTTTTTTTTTGGAGTTTTAGAAGTCTGAAAGAGTGAAAGATGAGAGGGAGATTTTGCATGCCAACAACTCGCACCGACGCGACGCATCACGCAAAGTAACACACAAGCCGAGCGCCAAGCAAAAAAAAATTGCCGACAGGAGGGTTGGTTGGTTTCCACGGCACCAGCCTGCAGAAACCCTGAACTGTATGCAAATGGTTTTTTCAACAATCCATGCCCTCCAAAACCTCATTTCACAAACTTTCCGTCGACGGAGTTCAGTCAAGGAACCAATGATGAAAGCCGGAGAAACTTGTACAAGAAACAATCAAAAGCTCGTGGAAAAGAGTTTGAAAAAACAAATGAAGGGCGACTAGGCTAGCACGGCCTCTGATAGTCTTAGAGCATCTCAGCGGGGCCTCCATGGAGCCTCTACTCCAAAATTTGGAGGTTTGGTCAAAAATCCATCTCTCAGTGAGGATCTAAATGGCCCTCCATTTTCAGGCCCCTCCAAATCTCCCTTCCAAGCCTCCATTATTGGAGGCCCTCTACTCCCCCCCTCCAAAATGTGGTCCCACCATTATTATTATTTTTCCTTTTGTATTTACCTTTTCCTCTCTATATGACAAGACGGTCCACATCAAAATAGAGGTCAAGTTAATTTGCTTCTTTGGAGTTGAGATGCATTTTTGGGTCTCTATTTTTTTAGAGTTGGACGTGTAAATGAGGTTTGAAGCGCCCGATTTGGAGGCTTCCGCTGGAGATGGTCTTATGTTAATACTCACGCTAGGAGCAAGTTGGAGGAGCGCTGCAAGTTGGGGCGAGGTGGTGGGCTCGCGTGTGTCCCTCCCCCCACGCAGTTTCCAAACAGCTTCCTCTTGTTTTCTTCCGTGGAGCATTTGCTTTAGATATCAGCAAGATCCCTCCCTATTTCTCACATGTGCTCCAGCCTTTTGATTAAAGAATCCGGCAGCAGCGACAAAGTCCCTGCCCGACTGCATCTTCCTCCTCATCTTGAACCAACCGGCTCTGACTCATGCGCAACACTCACTGTATCCATCCATCCATCCATCTGCAATTCTGCATGAATGCTAGGTGAAATTGCTCCACAGTTCATATCAATGTTTTTACTACTGGTGTTTTTACAGCATCAAATACGCAGTACCATTGATTGTGTAGTGTTATCATATCAATGTTTCATTATGATTTGTTTTGCAGCAAGTCATAATTGGAAACGCATATGTAAAGGATAAACAGAAACAAAAACACCATGGGTTACTTGTGTGTAGTTTGACATCACTAGATTGTTCCAGTTACCGGAAACTACCACATTTGCAACATCAATTGTTATTTGTAACAAGAAATCCACATACAAGATTGACAATCAAGCTGAAAACAACAATATTAATCTTATCATACTCTGGATCCATTACAATCACTTGTTCTGAATACATCAAGGCTAGAGCCAGACAACCCGGCTTTCACAAAAATACATAAAGGTCGTTTGCACTATCATTTTACTTAGCATGGCCAATTCAGAGTCATCGTGTGTTAACAACCCAAAACTCTCGGACTCTCGGTAATGGTCATGACTGGCTACTTTTTCTTTACATCCAGAAGACCAAACTATGTGACATGAGGGCGTAGAACAATGACCTAAAGAAAAATCTAAAACAACATGATAATGAGAGAATATATACTGATTTCGGTAGTCTAATGGCAAGCATACTCGGAACGTTATGCGGAGATTTGGTGAGGTTGGCGTGCCATTTTATTGGTCTGAGTTTAGCGCTAGCTCAGGTTGGACTTCACTGCATTCGGTCCAAGTCCAAGCCATGGCTGGCTCTCAGGCTCCTTCTTGACTGGTGTTGCGTCGGCAGGGGAAGTTTGATAAGGTGTCTTTGCGTTGAGGCTGAAGAACAATAAGAGAGATAGAAATTTAGATCTAAATACAAGGCTGGTAGAAGGGACTGAACATATTATACGAGGACAATCACAACAAATTAGCTTGCTTACCGATCCTTTCTCTTCTCAAGGAAGCGGTGAAGTGAAGCCTTCCTAGCAATCGGCATGTCTACAAAAGAGAAGCAAAGGTTCAGGTGAATAATTAGCATGACAAAGTTCGGCAATCCGTATTTTGAAGATTGAATGAGAATGAACCGACAGTAAACAACAGGAAAAAAAAGGAAGTAGCAAGTACCAGAAGCATTTGCACGAGCAGGCTTCTTGGCATCAGAAGCCTGAGCAACAGGCAAGCTGCTCACAGGAGCAGGCATGGCCTTGTGGACCTTCGTGTTGTCGGTGACAGTTGCGGGTGCAGATGGCTGAGGCACACCTACGTTCTGAACCACCGGGCTGCTCTTACTGGCCAGCTGCATCAGGTCCTTTGCCTTGTCGGCGGGAAAGTCGTTGAACACCAGCACCTTCCCTCCGTAGAAGATGGTGAGCTGCTGAGATTTGTCTTTCTTTTCTGTATCCCTGAGAATAATTACACAGAGAATCATGTACATGGCTACTTCAGTTTTGCATCGATTGCCTAATATGTCTTCACTACCAACTACCAAGCACAGACCCCTTTTTTCATGGTTAAAACACCAAACCACATGGATGGCAAAACTCCAGCTCAGATCAACAAGGAACTCATGGTCCGTTAGCTACAAATGATTGATTGCTTCTCCTGAAAAGGAAAATATCTTCCTGCTTCATCTTGCAGAACATAGTGTTTCAACAAAAGCAGGCTAACTCTTTCAGAACAAACATATAGCGATTTGACCAGACAATAGCAAACAAATTCAAACTACAAGGACAGTTAACACACCATTACCCAACTCTTTCAGAGCCGAGGTTGAGCGTGCATAGTGCTCAACTATACTGACTTCAGACCACCTTGCACGTGCACCACTGCTAAACACACAAAACTCAAACTCTGATTACGAGGTTTCTATAGTCAATACTAGGCTTAGTCCATGAGACCTCAAGTTCATCAGGTTCGTGTTATGCTACCGGCACCTAAGAATTGTTGCACACACCTAAAAGGAAATGAAAAAAAACACATGGTGCGATCTAGAAGCACTGTTCGTACCTAGCAGCATCCTGCGCGCCGAACCCAGCGCTCTGCGGGAACAGCTCCATGGTCTCCTTCTTCCTCTCCGCCTCCTCGGTATCCGCTGCGGGCAGCAGGCTCATCGTCGCCGGCGCCCTCTGCGGCTCCGCCTCACCTGACACCAAATAAAATCCAACCCCGGATCAGAGAGTAGTAGGAAATTTTAAGGATAGACCGTCACGAGAACTGAAGCTCCCCGCTCAGATCTCAAACCAAACTCCCCCAAAACAGAAACTCCCCGAAGGAATCAATACACAGATGGCAGACCCCCGAAAATTTTCTCCAATCTCCGCCAAAAAAAACCAAGTAAACCCTGAACCGGCGGTACCGCGGCTCACCTTTGATGCCGAGGCCGAGTTCGGCGGCCACCGGGCCGTTCTGGCGGACGAAGCGGCTGAGGAGGCTGCACGCCATGGCGAAGCTTGTCGCCTTCTCCCCGGGCCTCGCGGACGCGGCCATCGCCGGCTTCTCTCCTACCTCCCACAAACAAATCTCTCCGCCGCCGGCGCCTCCAACTCCGCCCCAGGTCGTGCTATTCTCCTCGGCGGTGGTTGTGGTTCACCCCTCCTCTCTCTCTCTCTCTCTCTCCTGCTTGGGCTCGTGCGCGAGATGCAAGCGCGGCGGGGAGCCTCCTCGTGTGAGCACGCCGCGGCCGCACGCGCTTATAAAGGAGCCCCTCCGTTCTCCGGGCGTAGTAATCAATCAATCCAAATCCCCCGCGATTAAAAACCACGGGAAATGAATTACTACTATCAATTTCGCTGGCGCGCGGGCGGGCAGGGGGAGGGTAATAATTTAATGGCGGATTGAGGAGGGAGGGGGACGCCATTAATGGGCCTGGAAAAGAATTCGCACGTGGTTCGTGTGGGTGGGGAGGCGGTGGGGGGTTTTCATTTCTGTTTGGTTTCGGAAGGGAGGAAAAAAGCTTTTCCTTTTGGGACGTTGCGTCCACCGAGCGCTCGCCCTGGCTCGGATTGGACGTCGTGGTGGGGTCGCGCGGTGGGTGGGGCCTCGGCGCTGCCCCCATGTGCGCGTTTTCTTGTGCTCTCGCGTCGTGATCGCGCGGGTGGGCCGGGGGGAGTGGGCGGACGGATTGGACTGTTCGGTATAAACACGAGTTGGCGCTGGGTCAGGGTTGGGCTAGCGGGTTTGTTTGGTTTGACTGGACCCTGTAGTAATTTTTTTTTTGGATAAAGACGTGGGGTTAGGCTCGGCTTGGTTGGTTTGTCTGGCACTTGGCAAGACACATCAGGCAGTGTAGTGTAGGACCAACCAGGCAACCACCACTGCCAATTAGCCATGCGGTTTATCTATTGGGGTTTTTCTTTTTCTTTTTACATCAACAAATGTGGTCATGGTTTGGTTCGGAGCTTAGAACAAGTTATGTCGACTTTGGAGCCTTCACTACTTCACTCTCGAAGTAAATAGAAGTAGCACGAGAGTAATATTTTTCAAAGTCTCATATAGGCTATGGTAAACATACAAGGTACTCCCTCCGTCTTAAAAAACGTGTCGTTTTTAGTATTGTTTCAAGTTAAACTTTTTTTAATTAAGATTATAAAAAACTACATACACTTATGGTATGAAATAAGTGTCAGTAGATTTATCATGAAATCTATTTTTATAGTATATCTATTAATGCCATAACATTGCTATTTTTCTCTATAAATTTGATCAAAGTTGAGAAAAAATGACTTAGGACAAACATAAAAGGACGTGCTTTTTGGGACGGAGGGAGTGTGTGAAGATTATGTTTGTCACACCCGAATTTGAAGACAAACTCAAATGCATAAATTACATGTGCGCCAGGATCAAGTTATACACACGTAATGACTCAGTGAATATCAGATACAGTGCCAAAGCGTAAAAGAGAGTATTAAAACCATTACATGACCGAGAGTCTCAACAACGTATCATCAGAGCGAACAACTAGCAGCGGATCTTCAGAATAGAACTCCACAGGCAGCTGACTGGTGGCACGTACGCCTAGTACTCAACAACAATCTTCACGTCTGAGCAGCAATTCGGATTGTGTAGATGCAATAAATAAACAAGCATGAGCACATGTCGTACTCAGCAAGGGAAGAATATCATAATAAACATGCAAGGCTGTATAAGTGGATGGCCCAAGGGTTTAAGCAGTTTAGCATTTTAGTTGATCAAATTTTATTAAGCAACTTACTTACTAGCAAATGTAAGTGTATACCATCCCACAAGTAAAGAGTAACATCATAACCGTGAACATAAAGTAAAGAATAATTTAAGTTCATCTTCCGATAGATTAATCATGTGAGGGTCCAGGCCGCTCTTGGCCGTGAGCACGGCTAATCGATTAGTTTTAAACACTCTGCAAAGTTTGTACATCTTTACCCACAAGTCGCGTAAAAACTCCGAAGAGCTTTAGACCCAACCACGCGATGCTGATCAGGCATCATACCACACTGCCGAGGTGTGATTGCATAGGGACGCTACGAAGCCTTTACAAAGATTCCCTAATGTGCAGCAACCCACTAGGTTTCAGGACGAAGCAGGGCATAAAGCTCCCTAGCGGGTACCGTGTCTTAGCAAAGCTCAACTCCCCGCTAGAGCAGGTCTATACTCCGTCAACGCCTCCCCATTGGTCCCTTTCAGGTAAGATCAGTACAGCACCAAGGTCTCTAATTATTCAGCCAAGCCAGAGCCATATAGCCTTGTGGTTGTATTGTTGTCCTGGGTGGTTCTCCATGTTCCAATTAAACATATGGTCTTGTAATTAACTTACCATCAAAGAACATAGAGCATAAATGGGTATCATGTTGTTTATTACCAACCCAGTTGAGCAACTAAGCAGCATCTACCATCAATATTAATTAAGTAACCCAGTCACAAGTCAACGGTCAAAAGAATCTAGGCATAGTCCTTAATAGGAACCCGTCAAAATTAATGCAAGCAAGAAAGTAAATACAGTGATTAAATGCATGTTCATATAGGATAAAGCGGGTATGACCAAGGACACTTGCCTCTCACAAGATCTGGAATTGCTCAGAGTCTTTAAGTCTTCACCATAGAAAATCTTCGGACTGCTCGTTCTCTACGCATCACACATTCACATGCAAGAAACAATACAATAAAATAAGAAAACAATTCACCAATAAATTCAAATGGGAACAAAAGCTTCACTAAACTGATCTACTCGTCGAGACGAACACATGGATATAAAGAACGCTAAAAACGGAGCTAAAACGCAAAAGATATGAGGTAAACAAGGTATAAGGGTTTAACTGCAGGAAAACTGGGCTTACAGGGACCTAACTGCAAGAATCCAAGGGTTGAAACAAAATTATGCTTATAAACACAGGGTCTATAGCACAAAACTACAAGGGCTGGACTACGGACACAAATCTTAGGAAAGTTAGGGTTAAACCAAAAAGATCTGGATCTATTTGTAAGGGCTTAAAAGCAAAAAATGCGGCGCATAGACGGTTTGACCAGTATGCTGCCAGTTTGACCCCGAGGCTTGGATCGATCTTGTCCGCAGGATCAAGATCGGACGACCAGGCGGCGTCCGCAGCGGGGCGGCGGCACACCGGAGGCGGAGGGCTCACCGGCGGGCGGCGACACCTCGCCGGAGTTGCCCGGGATGGAACGTCCGGCCACGGTTTTCGACGCGGTCTGGCCCTGGAGCTAGCTGAGGACCACACGAACACATCCAGGGGGGTTGCGCAGCGGTTCGCGCGACGACGACGACGCACAGTCCAGGAAGGCGGGCGGCGGTGAGCACCTGCTCCGGCGATGGCGTCTCGGCGATGAAGGACTCGGCAACGCACAAACGCGGCACCTGCGGCTTCCTCACGACCGTGCGAAGCTCCTGCACTACTCCTCGTCGGCGGAGAGGCAACGACCGACGGAAATCGACGGCCGGCGGTGGCCTAGGGTTTTGAGACGGCGGCGACTTGGGTGTTGTGGTTAGGGGGCAAAAACCCTAGGGAGGAACGACGGCGGTGGCTAAATAGGCCAAGGGGCGGCCGTCTCGCGTGCGGGTCCACGAGAGGAGGCGCGGGTGCAGCGCGGATGTGCGGCCGGCACGGTCGGACCCTGACCTCGACCTCGGGTGCGACCCAGTGGAGGGGATGACGACGTGGCCCCACTTGCCAGCGAGACGCAGGAGGATAGAGGCGGCGTGGGCCGGCTTTGGGCCGAAGGGTTAGCTGGGCCGCGTGACTGACTAAGCGAACTGGGCCACGGTGTGCTGGATTGGGCCGAAAGAAGAAAACAAGGGTGAGGGGAAAAAGAATTTCTTGCCAATTTTCAAAAGAGATCAAAACAATTGAATTCAAACACTAATTTGAATTCAACCAAACAAAAATAGTGCTCCAGCATGAATGCAACAATAAACTCCTATTGTTAACACCAAAAATTGGTACAGGAAAGAGACTGGCCTGTGGGCCAAGTTTGGTAAGAGAACACCATTCGGCAAGAGGTTTTCCTCGAAGCATTCAGTAAAGACACTTGCGGTCGGGAGTACGTCGTCATTCGGCAGAAGAACTGTTTCACGTTTGGGAGAGGAAGCATTCGGGAATGCGTGATGACGTGGCTTGAACATCAAGAAGGGACGAATTGATGATGGGTGCAAGACGGACATTGGCGCCGGGGCATTAATTTAGGCAATAAATGTTGTAATCGTGGTCGACTAGGAGTCGTGTTAGGACAAGGATATAAATATGAACCCTTAGATTTTGTAATATGCATCGAACAATTTCACAATAAACCGACCACGTGCCAACTTTCGAGTCCTTTAGTCGAGTCGTCGAGTTCTTCGAGAGGAGCTATCGATCCGTCGACCTCCGTAAGTACCGGCAACCTTGTATCATGTCTAGTATCATGCAGTGGATTTAGACTGTGATGCAAGTAGTCTTGTTACCATGCTTAGTATCATGTGGTGGATTTAAGCTTGGTTTAAGAGGGCTTTCTTGTTAGATCATGAGCCATGCGGTAAGCTAAGATCTAGCTTGGAGTTAGTTATCGGCTCTATTAGATTTGGCAAGATCTAATAGATTCATTAAGTTATCATGTGTTGCTTTGAATTTTGCTCTTATGTTTAATTCATGTAACACTTTTATTGCCCAATTTAGATTGACTAGATTCGGCTCTATCTTGGCCCTGTTTGGATCCATGGGCTAGAGTTAGTTTTGGCTAGTTCAAGCTCAACTAGCCACAAAGTATCTAAACATGAGGGCTAGATTGAGCTAGTTTGCATCTAACCCACCCAAAAAACTATCCCACCCAAGAGGTGCTTATTGGGGCTAGTTCATGTTGGGTCCACCAAAAAGTGACTTTTCTCTCTCCCTCCACCCACACCTAATGATTGAAAAAGTACATTTAATATCATTCTAACCCTTCCATCCAAACACCTCTAGAGCTGGAGTTAGTTTATGACTAGAGCTAGAGTTAGAAACTAGCTCTAACTCTAACCCTGCAGGAGTATCCAAACAGGGCCCTTGTTTGCGATCTATATGATGTATGTTCAAATCCTTAACTCGATGTGGTGCATGGATCACGTGCTCTTTAATAGCCGAATTCGAATCAATCTAGATTGCCACGTGTTGCGGGTTCAAGCGTGTCAATCTAGCATAGTTTGTTCCTTCTCCACGGAACCCGAATCGGCTGTACAGCTGTATTCGGCAACTTTGTCACGAGTTAAACATGTTCATGAATTTGTTTCAAATAGTGTATGCTTTTAGCCTTCCATGTTTAGATTGTATCATGCGGTGGATTGATCTATTCTTGGTTGGTGGTGTGATTTCAAACAAGTCGTATCATGCGGTCGATTAACTTGTTTGGTGTCATGCTCGACGGGTTTGAAAGTACCTAGACATGCGGTAGACTAGTGCTTTTGGCCTATGCATGCATTTTTACTGCAAATTTATAATCATGCTTCGCCTTTATTTATTTTATTGTGATTTATCCTTGATAATCGGTCATGGTTATGTATTGCAATGATAAAGACTGATCTTTCATCATGCTTACGTCATGCATTCGGCTATACCCTGTTTACATGTTTTAAGTTCCCGAATGATGTTCAGATTGTCGACAGATAGCTTGTTATAGCTATATGTCGTTTTGATTGGCTTTGTAGCCGTAAATACGGAAGTGTCTGATACTACCCGGCAAGTTCCAGGTTTTATCTAACTATTTTCATCCTTTGTCAGTTTCAGGGAAAAATTGACTGGCACGCTTCGGATTCGGCCACGTGTGTTAAGCCAGCTTTTTTCGGCTTGCTGTGTGCTTGGCGTGAGGTGCTGATTTTACGTCGACACCTATGGTTCATTAATTTAATTAAGAAAAATAATTAAATGCCTATAAAATTAAATAAAACCTTAAAAATCCTTAAACAAGCATTCGTTGCTAAGCAAAATGTTATTAAAAGCAATAATTAAAATTTTGGGTGTTACAATGTTGGACTAGGGGACATGCCCCCCCTTTGGTCTCCAGTTCTCCACTAAGCTTTGGCGGTGCATCTAATTTGTGTCGAGTATTTAAAGAAATACACATTGAAGTACTACATGCATTGTGCCACTTGTGTATCATATTCTAGCATGGGGCCATTGAGTCTGACTCCTTGAGATGTATCTCTTTTTTTCCCTTCAAATAGTGCAAAATCTCAACACGCCCTGAGGATCAGTAGGTGATCCAAGGGGCCTAAGCCGCCTAACCCACCTTTTGGGGGACATGTTACCTTGGTCACCACTCACCATGGTTCTCTATAGAGAGAGAAGTCTTTGTCACCATGAAACTTCCCGCTCTCTTCGTACCTTGTGACATGTGAATATTATATTTCTACCATACCATCCTTTTCATATCCTATCTCTATCTGGTTAAATTCTTTTGCACCCATCCCAGTGTAGTTTTCACTCTTTATTTCTTTATACCGTTTTCCCTGTAAAAGTTTCTTTTAAATATATGAAAATGCAAACATGGTGCAGCTTGATTATTGTAGATTGATCGACCAAGCATGCAATCAGTTAGCTAGTTTTCCGCCATGGTTTAATTTGTTCCCACTTGACATTTCGGGTCATTCCGATCCTTCGCTATCGCTCACTCTCGGTCATTGTTACTGGTTTGTGTTGCTTTCTTAGGGCTCCTTTCTGCTTTCCACTCGACCACGATTCTTCCACGAGTAGCCATCAGGTCTGTAGTATTATATGCATTGCGCTCAAAGGAAAAAAGAGGCACGAGAGTGATGCTCCACTCCAATGTATGGCCTCGTGGTACAAGGAATTACCGAGGGCTAGCGTAGCCGTTTCGTCTAATGTTGTTGTGAGAACTGATCAAAAGTCGCGTGTGCATGAGTGTATGTATATGGAAGTCATTGCAGATTAATCTATAGCTAATATTAGACTAAGGTGCTATTATCTCTAATCGTCAGCGGTTGGCACACACACTTTTCTTTCCTTTTTCGAATGAAAAAATGGTTTTCCGTGGCTACATGATGTAATAGTTCCATGCATTAGGCTGGAATGAATTTCATATTATGACTTGATCAACATCGCATACCGGGCAATGCAAACCGCAGGAAAACCTAATTTTGTGACAAAAGCTACAAAGATGGTACGTTGAATTAACAACGAATGACAACTTCTTTACTACTTCTCCTTCGTTCCAAATTGTAGGTCATTTGACTTTTTTTCCTCAAGTTTGACCGCTCGTCTTATTCGAAAGATTCGTGCAAAAATAGTACATCAAATTCGAGCCATTTATTAACAAGGCATATCATAACAAAAAAAAGATATTTAACCTAATTTTTGAATAAGACAAGTGATCAAACTTGAGACAAAAAGTCGAATGACCTACAATTTGAAATGAAGAAAGTAGTACTTCTACATGATAATGTTTCGTGTCCATCATTATATATAAAAAAATGGGCTCGTGTTGCACGCATGCATGAACCAAGTCAAAATCGCCGATAAGCAACCCCTTTTCTTACGACAAATCGCAGCATCTTCTATAGAACTTTGCAGCACACTTTCTCCCTCTTGGCTTGGGTGAGGCGAAGGCAGACAGCTACTTTGACAAGATGCAATGCAATGCAACATATATCTTAAGATCACAAGTTTTTATTAAGCCAAAGGAGAGGCACACTCGACTCCTTAAAAGGAGTAACAAGAGGTGTATTTGTTGGACCAAAGCGCCTCGTTTATCTCTATCTAATCCTGATTAGTACGTGCACCACGCAGGAGCATCATGTAGGTATGCACATTGATCTTATATATGTTTATCTTTTTGGGATTAGTCGTAAACAAGTGGATAGTTGGTAATGACCTGTATGTAACCCTGGTCTTTGTTGTCTGCAAGAAACCCCCCGGTCACTAACTTGTTGATTACTTGTAGTGTGCTCCATCAGGCCGGCTCTCCTAGCCTGTGTACAAGTGTCTCGTTCACATTCAACTGTGTTGTACGTGAAGCCTGACCGTTCTCACCTGTTCCCGAATCAACCATGCTGTCGAGACTTCAGACTCTGAAGATTGCTGAAGAATATGATGGTCATTATTAGAGTTTCTTCACGTGGTTTTCCAGGGAGAAAATAAAGTTTTATTTGCTCATATGTTAACAGATGACTAGATTTTTCGTGCAAGACTCTGAGTCGCTGACTCTGATTTTGATGTGACTTGTGAAATTACGTCGCTCCAAGATGTTTTTTGAGCACTGTCACTTTCCAAGATGGAAAGCTGGAGGGTAATTTTCTCTAGGAGTGTTGGTGCTACGACTAGGCTTCAACCCCGAAGCACATGGTGCATTAAAAAATGCAGAACACAGAGCTACCACTACCAACTGCTCTGACAAATCTATGATATGATGGTGACCTGCGCGCCAATTCATATAGTTGCATGGTGTTTAGTGGCGGTTTAGATGTGCAAATTTACACGGCAAAGGCACTATTTATCCATGAGTCATATCTTCTCACATGCTGGTGGTACAAGATCTCCTCCTCACCTCCGTAGTTGACTCGTTCTAGCTTTGAAAACTTGCGGCAATCTATGTATGTAGACCAAGACTTTTTGCACCCCACCCTACGATCAGTCACGGCCTTGTGCCACTCGTAACTTGACTGGTAATCTTTTACCCCCCCGTAAATTCAACTGTTGTTACGTAATCCTGGCTGAATTTTTAGACAGATCGATCATCTTCAAAGACATGTTCATAGCCAGTGATGTCCATATCATAGACGACATGGGCTACCTAAACCTAGAGATCATTTCTTCAGAAAGATTAGTAAAATCACTCAAATGCACGGGGATATAATACAAGTTGGGCGACCTCCAGAGAGTAGTCTAATTAAGCTTGTCACGGGAGAGTCTGATCTGAAAAAAAAAAATAGTGAAGGAGGGTCGTCGTCCACCTCGCGCTGCCGCCCACTAGCGAGTGTTTCCGCGTGCGCGAGGCTCCCCCGCCAGCGACTTTCGCGGGCGGTGGCGCTGGCGCCAACACCAGCACGCTCGCGTCGCAAACGGCAAATCAAATCAATACGGGCCGTGACGCCGCTGTTCTGTGCCTGCCGCGGCGGAGGTCGTACTACGCTCTCATCGCTCTCCGCGAGGAGATCTTCTTGGGGGAAAAAAAATAAAAATCTCCAATCAGCGTCGCAGCAGTTGATCCATGAATCGACCGTCAGTGTCAGGCAGGGCCACAGCCGTGGTGGTACGCTGTGGCCTGTGGCCTGTGGCCGGAGCCGCGCCGCGCCGCGCCGCTGGTCCGTGGCCATCGGTTCACTGCATAGTATCGTTTGATTCGTGGTCGTACAGTACCTGCCCTACTACTTGACCGCGCGCGCCATGCGTGGCCGCTGGCTGCTTGCTCACTGATCAGCAACAGCCAACTGGGCACACTGGGGTCTGGAGAGCACGGCCGCTCGTGGCACGGACACGTTGATGGTCGTGCCGTGCGAGGAGGAGTGGAGAGCTGGAGTAGACACGTGCAAGAACAGTAGTGAGCGGCTGCTAAGCCTCTCTAGCCTAGTTCAACAGTGTCCTGGAGACACGTGTGCCACAGAGATTTTTCTTTTCTTTTTCAATTCGAATTACAGATATTTCTGGCAAGGATATATTCGTGAGTCGTCGTCGTCGTCCTGTTGAAATCAAACAAAGGACGGTGTTATTGTGCAGAAAGCGACGGCGAAATGCGCAGTTGGGACTTGGGAGACAATCAATGGTGCAGGGAAACAGCATACTCTTTTTTTTTTTAAAAAAAAGAGCGAAAAGAGAGACCAAGCAAGCTGCTGCTTGGATTTGCTAATCCTGCACTTCTTCTTTTTTTTGGTCAGGAAAAAGAAAGATAACCTGCAGTGAGCGAGTGATAGTGGTAGTATGATCGCCATCAGATAACAGGACGTCAGAAACCGTGTTACACCTGGTTCGCCCGGCTCCAAATCCGAATATATCATTACTACCAAAATCTCTGTGCAGAAAAGATGCATCGGAATGATATGGTGTCGCCACGAATGATTGTTTTTTTTCTCTCTTGTCGAAATGGATGAGGATTGAAGAAGGACTGACGAACAAATCTGGTTCTTTCTCGTGAAAGTAAATCTGAAAAATCTGTATACACTATGCATATACATGTACACGACCAAATGAGGCAAAGCTTCAGTTAGCCGGACGCTTCACACCCAAGAAAGGCTAGGGTTGGAAGCGGCTGAAAGCACATCTCCATTGGTACCTGAACATTTTTTCCAGTTGCGATCATGAGATCCGTGTACCAGAGCACACACGACGCGCGAGCGAGCTCCTGTGCGTGCGGTCATTTGCAAGCAATCTCTCTCTCTCTCTCTTTGAAAGAAATTTGCAAGCAATCTCATGATGGGAGCTGGAAAGCATGGGTGCAGGGGACACAGAGAAATCTTGCCGATGGAGACGGCCACATGGAGCCTGGAATCCGGGATACGTCCCTGTGCACTCCTCTCATCAGGCGTCCTCCAGCGACCCGCGGGGAAAATAAAAGTTTGATGAGTCAATTGTGGCGTGCAACCCAAGCGTTTGGTTGCGGAAGACCTTCGCTCTGCTCCGAGCCCTCGTCGTCGACGCTGACCTCCGGCCTGCTGCGGCGGCTCACAAGCGCTGGGCACCCGTGCTCGTCCTGGTAACCTTCCAGGACAAAGATGCCGGCACTGCATCATACTCCGTAGTTCCCATCATGATACAGTAGGGGGAAAGAGAAAGTCATCTTGTGGAATGTAATCAAAACATCATGATACAGTACAGTTACAAAACCAGAATGGAAATTTGAAATCGCCAAATCGGTAGTAACATAACATAGTTCCCATCATCAGGACACCAGCAGCAAACTTCAGTATTTTTTTTTAATTCACAAGCAACATTTGCTTAGCCTAACCAATTCTAAACCAACATGAGATTGGTTTGTATCTGCAGCACTACCGGACTCCTTTCTCCAAATCCTCTCCTTCGCTGCAGAGACGTTTTCTGTACCTTTGCAGTTTGCACTGAAATTTCAGAAAAGACTTCAAGCTTCTCCAGGAATCTCAGCAGACTGGACTGCAGATCAGCGGGGGCATGACTTGTCAGGACATCTCTCCCCTTACCATCATTTGGCACCTTGTATCTGCGATGGTCCACGTCTCACAGATTGTAAAGATCGGTGCAACGGCAGACCCTGTTAGCAAAACATCAGCAGCATTTCGCTTGTGGGATGCAATCCAATTTTGGAAGCTGGAACATCATTTTCTCATCTGACTGAAATGATATTTTTAGGCTGCAGCTTCTTGAGTGCAAACTTGATTATCCCAAGCATTGTGGCCCACATCCTAGTGAAACTGCAAGAAGAAACAGTTTCTCCGTCAGACATGCACAGGAACCAGTATGGAAACATATAAACAAACGCATGTTGTATATTGTGATACAATCCATTATTTTAAGCTAATCCTAATCTCATCTGGCAAATGTCTGCAGTGATGCCGCCTGATATGACACACTAATCATACACCCCTATATAACGTATTATAATGCATAGAAAACATATTTTTGCGTAGACTGATCGCTGTTGATATAGAAAAAGCATACCATCCAACTAGTTCATCCAGCTGTGGTTGAAGATCTTCATCTCTCAGATCTCCAATGCTCTTAGAAATGAAGTCTATTTTGTGAACAACCACTAGAACTCTGGAATGTAAGTCCTTAAACAGCAGCACAGGTAAAATCGAAATCAATTTGATTCCCCCCTCTTGATTCCTGGTGTCTCAGCTTCCTACGTTTCTCATCATACTTCCTGCAGATGGCACTGTTGGCCTGAAAGCAGAACAAAACAGATCAGCTCTAAGTGCCTCAATCTCTGTTTGACGGACACCCATCAAACGGATTAAGACATCCAGAATAACTATTACCTTGAATTCATCATAAAGCTTGCTCTCCCATGCATACAATCTATCAAGTGTTGAAATATGGCTGCCAGCATTAATTCCAAGAGGATTTCTGGATGGTGACAGTTGTGAGGACACTGATCTTATGCAAGGTAAGGTACTTTATCTCAGATTGAGGAGGAACTGCATCAAACCATGGTGCATCACATTCTTTGTACAGGTAGGAAAGGTCATGTTTGATATTTTACAGTACAAATCAAAACTGCGGAAAAATAACCACTTATCTAAGAAGCTAACATAGTGCAGTAATCACAATGGAATGAAACCTACAGTACGACAATAACTTCAAACAATTTATCTGATATGTATTATGATTACTCACTACAATAAGCTTTGTAATTGTATTTGTAACACATATATAGCAGAGCACTGCGCCAAAGGGGGCAAAAGGCAAAGATATAGTTTCAGACAAAATTAACTCACATTCAGGAACAGTGGTGAGAGCAGCAAGCAAACAATGCTGCCAGATAACTAGATGGCTTTGATCCATGTGCTGCAGCAAATCATTTTCCATTTTAATATTATGCCAAATCGTAAGAGAAGCTAGGAAAATGGTGATGGAGAGAAATGTATTTGCTTGATGTCTAACCTATTTCTTCAGGTAGTAGAAGATGAAACTGGACTTTATCTTCCTCAAGAATAAATGGGAGTTCTTTCCAGAATCACATGCCCGGAAGAATAATATCTCAATCTTTTTGATGCATGAATTTATATAGTTGGGGGGAAAAGCATATGACGCTAAGTGGTTAAGTCCTACACCAAGTGTTTTCTCAACTAATAATCAATATACTAGTAATATTTTAGATGCTGGATCATGCAAAGCAACAAAAGCTTGCCTTCAATATTCTCTTTAAGAAAGAGGCTCAGATCAGCTTTTATTATATAGCATTAAACAGACTACACGGGGGAATACAAAGATGGTTATCAAACACAGGGCTGAGGAGCTTGATGATGGATGTTCAGCACAAGCATGAAGCATGCACCGTGTAATTTGAAGACTCTAAAACTAAATCTTGAAATAATCAAAACACCGGTTTATCTCAATCTTGTCCAGGATGACAATGATGTCTGATTCATTCATTTCTTGTTCATGCCACCGCCTCACCCGTGTTGAGACTCAATTAGTTCTGCATGTTACAATCCTGTGAAATTTTCACACTGGGTTCCCGCAAGTGGGCATCATCACACATCAGGAGATTCAGGACATTATCATGCCAGCATGAGTTAAGCTATGAGGGGCCTCGTCTGCACTCCCAAATGACAACTCCATCACCCGTGTATGAGTCACTGCACTGCACTTCCATCTATGGTGGTCCTCACTGCACTTCCACTTCTTGTTTCTTATTTTCGCTTGGCCTAGCTGCCATGCTCAGTGAGTCTGCACCTGCCTCCTGAACCCATTTGACAGCAGCTTATGCCCTTTCATGCCATGATTCATTTTCATTTCTGCCACTCCAGATTGCCCACATTCTGCATATACACACAAGTCACATCTCCACCGAACAATAATTACCACCCAGGATATCTTTCAAGCGAGATCTTGGGCACGAGGGGGAATTCTGCACCTAAGTATGTGTATAGCACTGTAGCTCCTTCCAAAACAACTGGGCATAAGTGCTCCTAATCAAAGCATGTTCGATGTATCCCCTTATGTTCCGCAGGTTCATAGCTCCCAGGATCTCTATTTAGGCCACCCATGTAAAGTGTGCCAAATTGGCAGGGAAGCATGCAATAGTCTCCATCAGAGATCTGTACCTTTGGCACTATACGTGCTAAGAGGGAGCTTTCACACCTTCAACATTAGCTGATGGTCAGTTTAGGAAGCAGGTAATTCAACTCTTAGACCGTTGTTTGGTCTTTGTTCTGCAGCCGTAGTAAACAGTCCAACCAAACAGTATAACAACCATGCTTGATGCTTCTCAAAAGCCTAAGCTACAGTCCTGCAGAGTATTGGAATATATCCCAGTAAGTGAAACATTTCACAGAAAGAACATTTTGATTCCTAGACTTTGACATAATCCTTCAGTGCAGAAATTATCAATGTCTTTTACATGATTGATTAATTGCTATTCTTTTTTCAAACGTTTGTCTGTAATATTGGGTTGTGTACATCCATAGATGTAGAGGCCGGATTTTGTAATCCCTTATCTAAAAAAACATGATTGATTAAAGGTAACCATAAAAATATGCATTCTACCAAACAATTATATTTACAAAGGATTTGTAAAAGGGGTGGTGCGTTCCATGGTGACCTCGCATGATGCCTGTTCAGCCAAGTGGCAGCTTCAGCCAGTGTTTTATGCAGCAGTGAGGTGGAAGCCCTTAGGGGCAATGCCAGAGAAGTGTAGAAGGTAGGGAATGTGAACCAGTTAAGCGCTAAACGACTAACTAATGGAATGGCAATAATTTCAGCTGTGGAAAGTCTTTACATTTCAGCCATTGGACCTCTTCGATGGATTATTGCAAGCAATACAGATCTTTCAAGCTCATGCCTTCACAAGAACTTGTATATATAGTAAAGTTAAGAAGTGTTTTTGAAATAATAGCATAATTGAATGTAACAATTTTTGTAGTAGTCGTGGAAGGAAATAGCTGACTAATGGACACCTTCTCAAATATGAAACTTGGAAACCAGGAAAAGTTTCAAAGGACGCAAATGACACATGAACTGAAGTAACCTGAATTTCAAATTGGCATTTGATAAGGTAGGGAAAAAGTTAATTTATAAATTGCAGTCTAATATATGATATTAGACACTTGCAAAAAGCAATGGCCTACCTGTAATGATAACACCCTCCAGGTGCTGCCCATGGATAAACTGCCACTTTCATGTTACTTCTTTCTGTTCCTCGTTCATCTGATTCAGTGTGGAAGCTGAGGAAACAAACGGAACCATTAATATTGTTCCACACTAGGTGAGCTCATCACCACCACTGAGCCGACCCTTGGTCAAGTTAATAGAGCTCCATCAGAAAATCTATGCGACATCCTTTGCTTTCTGAGAATCAACCCCGTCATTGCCAACATCCAATATGCAACTCAGCTTGTCATCCGGATCAATGCTCGCCTCACACATACTTCTGCACATATCATTAGCTTGTTTCTCATCCCCTGTTTTAAGGTATCCAATGATGAGAGCTGTATAGGTTACTGCAGTAGGCTTAATATTCCTTTTTTCCATTTCTTCCATCATCAAAAGTGCACCATCCATTGCACGAACTTTACTGAAGCCGCTAATTAGGCAAATATATACAAAAGCATCTGGTGATAAACCAGAGCTTTCCATCTTTTTGTACATTTCCATGGCAGCCTTCATATTTGAACGTCGACAATAGTGTGCGATAATAGATGTGCACAAAACCTTGTCAAGTACCAAGTCCTCTCCAATCATATCCCTCATCAATTTCCTAAATCTAGGAAGTCCATCATCATGGCACAGCCCATTTAGGAGGCTAGTATATGTAAAAACAATAGGTTTTATCCCATCATCCAACATTTTATGGTATAGCCTGAAAGCTTCCTGCAACTCCAAAGCTTTCACAAAACCATCAATAATAATACTGTAGAGGATAGCATCAGGAACATAACCCCTTTTTATCATGTCTGCAAAAAGTTCCCAAACGTCATTCGATTTGTTGATCTTACAAAGGCCGTTGATAATAGCTTTGTATGTGTAAAGGTTGGGGGCAATTCCCAATGACTGATGTACTTTATCCAGGAATAAGAAGGTCTCACCAATCAGCCCTTCTTTGCTAAAGCCATCAACAAGGATGGTGCATGTCACAATGTTGGGAGTTATCCCATTGCCAAGCATGAATTCAAATACATCCAATGCTTCAGTAAGGCATCGATGTCTACATAATGCATAGATACGATTGGTATAATCATAAACATCTAGAACAAAATCATGATGAATCATGTCATCCCAAAGGCCATTGACAATATCTAGATGTAAATGTTGGCAGCAGCCATGGAAAAGGATGCTGTACATTATCTGGTCATGCTTGAAACCTTGGTCTTTAAGCCTCTTGAAAATCTCAAGTGCAGATTCAACATTTCCAGTCTTGCAAAGACCATGCAAAAGTGAACTGTAACTTATATGGTTAGGACTGATTCCATTTCTTGCCATTTCATCAAGCATGTAATAACCTTTCAATATTTCCCCTTGTTTGCATAACCCATCAACTAATATGATATAGCTGTGGACATCCGGGAGAATCCCACATTTCTTCATCCAATTAAACACTTCTATGGCTTTGTGGACCTGACCCTTAGTACAGAAACCATGAATCACTGTATTAAAACAATAAGTGTTGCAATGACACCCTCTCTGCCAAAGATTTTGAAGAAAATCCCATGCAGATGTTACCTGTCTGGAACGGCAAAGCCCATAGATGTAAGTTCCATAAGTTGCAGCATTCGGTCTCACACCATTCATTTCCATTTCACGAAGAAGCTCAAAAGCTTCCTCTAAGCATAACCTCTCTCCATGTGTATACATACTCATCAAAACTGAATAAGATAAGACATTTGGTGAAAAGCCGGAGCTCTTCATGTCATCAAATAAACTCCTTGCATACACGATCTGATTCCCCTTGACTAAACACTTCAGCAAGAAGTTGCACAAACGCAGCTCAACACCAACCTTCTTGGCTTCAACATAAGTGAGAAGAGCATCCTCAAACATTGACAACTCACAAAAATCCGGATGGCTGCAGCATAAACTTGCAACAGCGTCATTGACCCACCCAATCTGCTGACCAACATAGGAGCCAACTCGAACAACTCCTGGCCAGCATTTCCACAGTAATCAACAATGCTCTGAATCAAGCACCGGATCTCTCTAATTCTCCGTGGTAAGAACAGCTGCACAAGCAATGCAAACAAACCAATTGATTGAGATATCCCCCGTATAACCTCACACACTCCCTGAAGCTTATATTTCTGGCAGCATCCCAATTGGCAGTCCGCACTGCTAGCGTGATGGAGGGAAGCAGACACTGGCTTCTATAATCACTGTAAGCAGGACTCCGACCGGGCTCCTCATTATCCGAGCTATTCAAGCAACAAGCCTGAGAGGAAAGACGCAGCACTGGGGAGTAGCTCCTGTCTGCACGGGCTCGCCGCAGGAACCCTGGGACTGTCCGGCGCATAGACGAGGGAAGCCGATCCCCTCGTTACATTGACAGTACCAGCAGAAGCATGAATGAGCTGTGCATAAACTGCACTTCATGATGAAATATTAGTTGACAGGTTGATGGGAAGGACCACTGGGTCACACCCTCCAGATTACATCAAACTCTCCTGCAAGAAATACAAAAAAGAAAATAATCACTATATAACTGCAAGTTGTAGGATGTACCAATGTCACTTCGGAAGCAACAGATGCAACTTTGTACTACTGCAAAACCATCTAGCTAGCATAGAAGTTTCTCGGCAACAGTTTCTCTAGACTAACACTAGTAGAAGCAGCACAGTCGCTAGGCCTACCCATGAATTCTGGGGCCAGGGGCGGACCCAGCGTAGGACATGGGTGTACACATGTACACCTAATAACTGCTGCAAAAAGATGGAATTGGGTGTTTGGGTGTTCGATTTCGCGCAGCAGGATGGGAAGGGAGGGGAAAAGGAAGGCATACCCCTGTCGGATCTTCGTCGCCGGCAAAGCGCCCGTCGCTGGACGAAGGGTTTCAAAGGCGCCAGAACAATCCTGGTCGCCTAGCTAAAAAGCAGCAAGAGTGAGTGAGGGCGGGGAAGAATGGAGGGGAAATAGACCCCACCGCGCCGCTCCTCCCTGCTCCACCACCCACAGGCCGCAGCCCCACATCCTCCTCCGGCCTCAGCGCAGGGCTCCCGGCACCACCGCCGCCGCGCTATCAACGGGCACAGTGAATCCCCTCCTACTTCTAGCCCTGCCGAACGGCGGCGGCTCGTCGGAGCAGGATGAAGAAGGGGAATCGTGGGAGAGATGGGCCGTTGTGGCTGTTGCTGGGTTCATTGGTTGGGCTGACTTACGGGCTGGGGCAGCCGAGTCTTTTTTTTCCTACTTCTTTTCTTTTTCGTTTTATTTATTTTTTTCACTTGCTTTGCTACGGCGTCGCTTCGTCTGTGCATATGCAAGCCTCGTCTTAATACTTTTAACGAGGGAAGCACAACTCGTCATCTTAAAAAAAAGTAAAGGAAGTTGTGGGAAAGACTCGAGCTGCAACTAGGCAAGGGAGTGTGGAGAGCAGCGCACGAGCCGATCGCGTGGAAAGCAACGCGCGTTGAAGTCGCGAGGAGAAAGAAGGTGATGGGTTGCGGGAAGGAGAGGGGATAGACGGTAGAAGACATAAGGTGAATAGTATGCTCGTCAGGTTGAGGATGGACAGGGCAGCTGCCGTGGTGTATCGAAAAAATCATCTATGTATCAACATTCATTTTTCTTAATTTCAATTTGAATATACATATTGAGTGCTCATTGGATACGGGAAACAACACCGAAGTTTAATGTATCATAAGAGGATGAAAAGGCTCCATATTTTATAAATTAGTCTAAAAATCTAAAGTAATTAATATTCTATCCTAACAAATTTCATAACTTTAAAAAGTCATACTAACATTTAAAAATACAATCAACATCATTTTTAATAACACACTCAATATTTTCTTTTAACTTCATATGAATAAAACAAATTCAACTTTTTAAAAACAAAGAGCAACATTTTCGAAATGTTAGTTTTTTTATTTCTTCTTCTACAAAGGTGTTGTGGTAAGCACAAGTAGGGTCGTAATGAGCACAAGCAGCTGTGACGAAACGATGTGCACAAGGCACTGCAAACCAGCACAGGCAATGCATGGCAGAGATGGCACCAATGGATAGAAACAAGAGCAGGGCGTGCAACAAGCACGAGTAGTTTGAATTTATGTGAATAGTTGATCTTATTTTTTTAATGTATTACCTACTTTTACCTTAAAAAACATCGTTGTATACTTTTAAAGTACGGTTGAAGTTATATACATTTTTCAAAATAATATAAAATAATGCAAAGATTTTTCTTTTTAATAGTAGTTTTAGATACAAGATTTTTTAACAAAATATCAACGTTGCATACAAAAAGAATGTGAACATTTTTTTAATAAGATATCATAAAAGTATTATCTGGCTAGTGCAACTACTTGTGATCCACAAACTTTTGACAAAATAACCAACCAATAATTTCTTCTCACTAAAGTTTGGGAGTTACAATGACAACACTCAAAATATATGATGATGCACGTAACATTTATCTTAGTTGAAAAGTTAAAATATATTCAAAGAAACACAACTCACATAACATAAAAAGATTATGTTTATATATGTGTGAGAGAGATTGTTAATTTGAAAAAGTTAAAAACATGTAATATGATAATATATAGTTAGAAACAAATTAAAAATGTATGTACACCTGTTTTTGTAAACCTACGTCCGTCACTGGCCGGGGCAAACACTGAAATATAATTACTGAGGTAACCTAACATAGCTACAACAAAGCACCCAACTTGCATCGCGGGCATGATGTTGCAACTCTTAACTGAAATGCGAACCCAAGTTTCTGCTGTCCAAAATAAAAATTATTATCGATTTTCTGCAATTTAGCCAGGTTCGGTTTCATTGTCTCTTGAGCAGTTTGACATGTTGCCCATCTCTGTGCCTTATCCCATAAGGCAACAAATGGTAAAATTGCCATGGAGTATACGTGGTGATCGATACATGTAAATGTGACGCTGACCACCCTGTGATCCAATTTGACTGTGGTAGGGTGCAAAAAAAAATGGGGGATCCTCCAGCGCCGTGCCGACACGGGACACACACCGTCTGACGCGACGGCGAAGGCGGCGGCCATAGAATTGACAGTCCATTGGTTGTTGCGGTGAAAATCGATTCTCCTAGAGTCAAGTTAGAATCCTTTCGTTTGATGGAGTGTGTTGGATTAAAGTGACAGGAATCGGTAAAAATCCGATTCAAACACCGCCGAGAAGCGGCACAGGCAAAGCTATGCATGTCACCCACTTAAAATGCAGATTTCTTTGATTCTCTGCTATTGTAGCACGTCTATAGAGTTGTCCAAGAAGCGAGTGCCAAATTTTTTACAGGCACCAGCTGCTACGGGCCATGGCATCCCCTTTCATCTCGCCTCTCTGGAATCATACCTTCGTGAGAAGCCTTTTTGTGTTCACTAACGCAACACATTTTGTTCTTCTTCCATAAAAGAGAAAAAAAAGAAAAGAAAATCGTCAGTGATCTGCACCTCCTGAGAGCCCGTACAGTGCCGGAGCTCACACTGCACCCGCTTGCCTCCATCGCCGGCGACTTTGGCGTACACGCCGGGCCGGAGTCAGTTCGCAGGATGATCTTGGTGGCGTCTTGCGAGACGGAGATCGCCCAGGTGTACACGTGGGACAGCGGGCCGGGCCTGATCAGCGGCCGCGTGTCCTCCAGTTCACCATAACGGGGTTTTCTTTAATTATCTTTGTTCGATGATTAAGAAATCAAAATCTACTAGAAATTGCATTACCCCCTTAAAAAACAACTAGAATTGCATGTTTTCTTGGAAGGAGGATAACTCTCACTATAACCGAGAGTATTGAGCTGACGGCTTCAGTAATCTGCTACAGTCCTCAATCCAGATTCACACGCAAATGGGGGCATCGAGTACTTTATATGCCAGACACGCATGCTATTTGAGTGGGAATGATAATGACCATGGCTCACGTAAGAATTTGATTCCCATTCCATTTCCAGGTATGGGTAACATAACACCTAGTAGCTGTGCTAACGCTAGTTCGTCCTTATCCTCTTCCTGAGGCTTCCAGCATCCCTCCATCCACCATTGAAGTGAAGGGCCTGTTCCTAGTTTGTATTATTTGCAAGTCTCAACTGCACTTGCGATCCGCGCCTGATCGGTAAGAGCATGCACTTCTTTCATGGCCGCCGTCTCCTCTCCTGTAACCCAGAGCATGGTTTCTGATTTCTGTGCTTCCTGCAGGCCCGGAGATCGATGGCGGACATGGTCCTGGGCGCCGCCCAAGGTGCCGTTGGCTCGCTGCTCGGCCGGCTGACGTCAGCACTCGCCGAGGAGGCCAGTGGCGGGCGGCGTCCGGCGCGACATGCAGTTCATCAAGGACGAGATGGAGAGCATGAACGGCTTCTCGCGCACGCGGCGGAGGCCGCCGCCGCGAGCACGGCGACGAGGACCGCCGAGCCCGCGCGTGGATGAAGCGAGGTCGCGGACGTGGCATACGCCTCCCAGAACTGCGTCGACCTCTACGTCCGGAGCCTCGCCCCGGCCACCCGGCCGGCGTCCGAGGAGCAAGCGGGCGTTCTCGGCTACTTCCGCCCGCTGGCGAGGATGGTTTGGACACTGCCGGCTCGGTACCGCATCGCGGTGCAGATCCGGGAGCTGAAGGTGCAGTCGCGCGAGGTGGGGGAGAGGCGGCTGAGGTACGGCGTCGAGCTCCCTCCCAGGGCCAGGGGAGGCCATGGTGCATCCTCCGAGGTGTTCGCCAGAGACGAGGACAATAAGGACCAGGAAGACGCCCGACGGCGTGCGTTGGCCGAAGCTGAGCCCGCCCCGTTCCCGGGGTTGTGTGTAACTTGCTGGTTGAGTGGAGACGACGGCGCCAAGCTAGCTACAAAAATAAAGAAGGGCACACCCACACCCAGGGTCATTGCACTGGTGGGACACAATGCAGAAGCCAGGGCCCATATTGCAAGGTCATCATTCCGGAGCCCATGGGTGGCGACCTCACGCCCCTCGGACTGCATGGCCTGGATCCAACTAGGAAAGCAGTCTTCTGTTGGCCAGACCACGTTGCTCCGGGAAATTCTAGTGCAGCTAGCACCTCCGGAAGACCAGCTGGATCTGGATGGCATCGCCAAGTGGCACGACAAGCAGCTGCTGGAGAGGATCCAGCAGCACCTGCAAGGTAAAAGGTTCTTGATCGTGCTAGATGACATCGGGGACAGAGAGGAAGATCGTCATTTCTATGATGGCATCAAATCTACTTTGCTCAACACCAATTGCTCTCCTGGCAGTGCAATACTAGTTACAACATTCTCTCGGATGAAATATTTAGGGTGGAAACCATATATCCAGGCCTTGATGCTTATCTCGCAGATTTTTATTTCGGCAAGGTGATCTCCCTACTCAACAATAACCACATAATCACTTACCTAGAGCCTGTGCTAAGGGCCATTCTGGCAAAGTTGGTCTACCAAACCCACAATTGTAAGTTGTTCCTTTATGCCCTCTATGTAAATCCTAGTAGGGCCCTAGAGGATTTTCAGAGCTTACAAGACAGCCTGGTTTCTTTGTCGTCCTTGAACGAGAGGCAGATAATAAGGTTTGCCTACAATGGCCTTTCCAGCAATTGCAAGAACTGCTTGCAGTATCTCATCATCTTCCCTAAGAGTACTACTTTTAGACGGACAAGGTTGGTAAGAAGATGGGCTGCTGAAGGCATCGTAATGAAAAGAGGGAGGCTGAGTGCACTTGTTGAGGCTGACCACTGTTTCAATGTGCTTGTTGACCACAATTTTTTTGTGCCCAAGGACACTGATGTCACCGGAAAAGTCAAAAGGCGTGTTGTCGGGGGACGACCCTAGGGGTCCCCTTAAACAATGGGGGAAAACCCACTTAAATCGCGATGCACCGAAACACGTTAAGCCTAACCATGCAGGTGACTAACCATGCAAGACATGGCCCACGCCACAGGGACTCCGACGGCCCATCGAGGCGGCCCGCTTAAGGATCCCCTCGAAACGGACTCCGCCTCGTTCGAGGCTGCACGCTCCCTTCATGCGGGCATCGCCCCGCTCGAGGGGCAGCACTTCCCTCGAGCGGGTTTCGCCCCGCTCGAAGGCTCACTCCCCCTCGAGCGGGTCTCGCCTCGCTCGAGGGTTCGTCCCGCCCTCGGGCCGGGGCCCACCACGCTCACGGGCGCCCCGCACGCGTGCGCCGGCCCCGTACACGGGCATTTAACGCCCGACGCCGCGGGGGACGACACCATCATGCGCCGGGGCTCACGCCCGGTGCGCCGCACCAACTCCCCGGGGAGGCGCCCATCCCTACCCGCGTGGGAAGGGACCGTGCGGAACGGCCGGTGTCGGTCCCGTGACATCGCGCGCCCACTACGGTACGGCTAACGCGCCCGAGCCCTCGAAGGGGGCGGGCGCACCCTCGATTTCACTTTCTTGTGACCCTACGGGGGTTAGGTGGAGGCGCTAGGGCCGGTGGACCGCCATCCCGGCCGCTGCGCGACGGCGTGGCCACCGTACCCACGCGTGCGGGCGCACGCCGGCCTTGCGGCAACCACTCCACTACCGAGAAGCGCATTGGGAAGAAACGCCGTTCGCCTACTCCGTGCGTCGTACGGGCTCGCGTCGGCACCTCCCTCGAGCCTATCGAGAGAACATCACCGCCATCCGCTGCTCTCCTACCCTCGAAGTGCCACCTGGTTCGGGTACAAGTCGGACCATGATGACCGGATCGTCGCAAGGATCGCCGGACGGCCGCCCACTCTACACCGTAGCACGTCGCACTTCTCCACATAGCTAGATAGCGCGGCGCGCATGTAACCCGCCGCCCCCTTGATCTATAAAAGGGGGGGCGAACCCCCGGCCGCGGGGAGACGAACGAACGAGAGACGGACGAGAACACTTCACACACCATGCACTCACTCTCTTATTCTCCCACAACATCTTCGACCACTCTTCCGGGGACTTGGAAGCCACGCTTCCTCTCCCGCCTTGCTTGTAGCAGCCCCACTACGAGCACCCCGGCGCCGAGCAATATAGTGCCACGAGCACACCCCGTGGACGTACGGCCCCCTCGGCGGGAACCGGGATAAAACCTTGTGTCATTTGTTGCTTGGCATCGACCATTGAGGGATAGACCACGACGCTATCTGCTGGTTAGTGTCGGGACCATATTCCGCACCGACGGTTGGCGCCCACCGTGGGGCAAACGAGCGCCTAAGGTCATTTCACCAACTCCCTCCATGGTGATTCGCACCGAGTATCGTGCTACACGCTCTTGCATGGGTAGCTCGGACCCCCTCCCCGCCGGGTACGAAATCGGCTTCGGGGACCGAACTTTCGGGCCACGGGGAACGGCTATCGATGCGTCTCACTAACCGTGAGGAACTCGCGCGCGCGGCGTCGGACGGGTGCGCTCGGACCCCCGCCGCACGCACGACTCCGGCGCGAGGCGCCGCGGGCACGGATGCCGCGGGCCCGTCGGCGCCGCGACGCCACCGTCGCTGCGGGGCGGCGCTCGCGTCGGGCGCGATCCGAGCGGCGGCGGGCGAGCAAGCCGCCGCCCGGCGCGGTACGTGTTAACACCAAAATTTGGTAAGGAGTATGACATGTGGGTCCGATTCGGAAAAGAGTCCGTCGGTGGAAGGAAAGATATCTTCGAGAGATTTTCGGCGAAGGATCCGCGGTCGGCTATCCGCTCCGGTTCGGCAAAGGAACGAGAGAGCTGATTTTGCGGGATTGGACGGTGACGTGGCTCGATCGGGGGAAGCGAATGGATGGGCGGGCGATCAAGTTTAGTTAGGCAATGAATCCATTCGCGATTGTAATCGGCGGGGTATAAATATGATCCCTGGATGCATGTAAAAGGACACGTTCATTCCTCAATACACACCGGCCTTACGCCAAACTCTAGAGTCCCTTGTCGTGTCGTCGAGTTCTTCGAGAGGACCAATCGATCCGTCGACCTCCGTGAGTACCGGCAACCTTGTATCATGTCTAGTATCATGCGGTGGATTTAGATCGATGCAAGTAGTCTTGCTACCATGCTTCGTGTCATGCGGTAGATTCAAGCTTGGTTCAAGAGGGTTTCTTGTTAGATCATGAGTCATGCGGTAGGCTAAGGTCTAGCTTGAAGCTAGTTATCGGCTCTATTGGATTTTTGGCAAGATCCAATAGATTCATTAAGTTACCCTGTGTTATCATGAGTTTTGCTTTATGTTTTAATTCATGTAATACACTTTTGCCCAATCTAGATAGGTTTGGATCGGCTCTTTTCCTTTTAAGATCCGTGCATGAGTAGGTTTCGTATTTCGACACGTGGATGCGGTGCTCTCCGATAGCCGAGACCGAATCGATCTAGGTTGTTACGTGTTGCGGGTTCAAGCTTGCTTTGTTGGTATAAATCTTGAAAGAGCCGGGTATCATGCGGTAGATGCGGGTTTTTGGGTTGCTTTGGAGCTAGTCATCGGTGGATTAGATTCCTAATTCAACTTTCGATAGATTTATTCACGTGGTAATGTTTGTTCCTTCTTCATGGACCACTGAATCGGGTTTGTTCGGCCGCATTCGGTTATATCTTCACGAGTAGATCACGTGCGTTACTTATGTTTTAAAAGACGTATGCTTCTAGCTTTCCATATTTAGGTTGTATCATGCGGTGGATAGATCTATTTGTGGAAAGTGGTGCGTTCTTTCATGCAAGTTGTATCATGCGGTGGATAGATTTGCGATATCGTGCCCGACGGATCTTAAAGTAATTAGACATGCGGTAGACTAATGCTTTGGATCTATGCATGCTTATTTTAATACATGATCGTGTTCGTGCTTTACTCCATTTAATGTTAATCTTCGTGAAGATCGGTTATGGCTTGGCACTTGCATCCATGTTTATTCAAAGATCGATCATTGTCATGCTTACGTCATCCATTCGGCAATGTTCTTTTTTCCTTCGTGGTTACCCGAATGGTTGTGGTTCTTTGACGGGTAGCTTCGTGTAGCTACATGTCGTTTTGATTGGCTTTTTAGCCGTAAATATGGAACCGCACTGGTACCACCCGTAGGTTCCAAGTTTTGGTATTTAACTTGTTTTATCTTTTGTTAATTTTCGGGAAAAATTGGCGGCACGTCACTTTCTCTCGCGCGTGCGAAGCTAAGCTTTTCGGCTTGCTTGTGTGATTGGCGGCGAGTGCACATTTTGCGTCAACACACTTTTTGGCACGCCCGGTGGGACGAACGTGCGAATTGGTTCGGGATGCCGAGATCACGGACCTCCTGGATGTCGGCATTGAGGAGCTTTCTCCGGAAGCGGCATCGGCGGCTCGTAGACGCCGTGAATCGGTTTCAACAAAAGTGTCTCATGTCATTCAAGAAGAATCGAAGTGGTGTACCATATCCGAAGAGTGGCACGCCGGAGCGCATTGTTGCCGGGGAGACCGACGCCACGACCCAACAAGAAAAAGAGGAATGCGCGCGGATCTTCCCGGGAATCGGTAGACGGCATGCTCACTAAGCACAACCAAGCTTTCCTCGGGTCGCTCCAACGGATGATGGTAGCCCTCTTTGGCCGGGCGCGGGGCGGGCGTTCGGAAAGACGTACACCGGAAAGAGCACCGTGGAGCCGGGTGAATCAAGCTCCCGGCCGCCGCCGCGAAGCCGGGTGCGGCGGCCTCCTCTTCGAGCTCCGGGAGCGAGACATTCCAACCTCCTCCGCGAGGCGGCGGGGGGCGGCCGGTTCGGCCTCCGCCGCAAGCTTCGGGGAAGTCAACCAATCCTGCCGCCACCACAGAGCGGCACGGGTCGGCCCGTGCAACGGCCGAATCCGTACCAACCCACGTACGGAGACCTAGCGTTCGGCTCATCCGGGGCCCCACTTGACCCCGGTCGAAGAATAGCTCCGTCAACCAAGCGGCTCCCGAGAAGAATCTATATGGCGGTGGCTATCATGAAGTGGGAAAGTACGGGGCGTTCGACGCTTTCCCGCACCCGGGGTACGCGCGGTTGCGGGCGCTCGGGAGGAAGATGCCCTAGCACGCAAGATGGCCGAGTTGATGCGAGAATCGGTTCGGCCTCAAGCCAAGGATGCGGGGCCCCACCTACGGGCCGCCGTTCCGGAGTGGTACTATAACGTGCTCCCCGCCGCCAAGGGTAAAACCGCCGACGGAATTCACGAAGTTCTGCGGGCGGGACGAGACAAGCACGGTCGAGCATATCGCTCGTTATCTCATGCGATCGGGGGAATGCTCGGCCGAAGAGACGTTCGGGGTTCGCTACTTCCCCGCCTCACTAACGGGTCCCGGCTTTTCGGTGGTTCTCGTCCTTGCCGCCCGAGTCGGTGGCCGGGTGGAAAGATTTGGAGCGTAAATTCCACGCTCATTACTTCGGCGGCGATTCGAGAAGAAGTTGATTGACCTCGCCACCCCGAAACAAAGGCACGGTGAAACACCGCCGGAGTTTCTCGGAAGATTCGAGAGAAGTCAAGGGCATGTGCTTCTCATTGAACTTGCCGGACGATCGGTGGGCGATATGGCCGTCGCCGGGATGTTACCCGGCCGTGCGCGAAAAGCTATTCGGGATGGAGTTTGAAAACTTGGGCCAAGCGTCGCGAGAAGTTATCCTTGATGAGCAATCGGGCATATGGCCTCAAGAAGGATCCCAAGTTTGGCAAGCGACACGACATCGGCGACATCTACAACCAATTCTTGGACAAAGGCCGATCCGTGCGGGGATTCCGACGACGAATTGGAGGTGGCTGCAGCGAGAAATCTTGTGGGGGTAAAGAGCCCTTGACAATGAATCGGCGGTGGGTCGGGCGGACCAAAGGAACCTACGACTTTGACATCACAAAGGCCGATAAGCCGTTTGAGCTCTTGGTAAAAGAAGGCCGAATCAAGCGCCCGAAGGGCACTCTATGCTTCGGCCCGATGGAGTCAAAGCGAAACGTTCTTCGCGGCTTTCATGACGGGGACTCGCACTCCATCAACGATTGCGGGGTCTTCGGGATGAGGATCCGAAGGCTATCCGGGAAGGGCACCTCAAATTCGATAACAAGATGAAGGTGGATGGCCATCCCTTCCCGAGAACATGCTCGGCTTTTCTATCAACGCGATAACGGCCGAAGAGAAAGGGAAAGTCAAGGTCCCGACCTCGGCCCGAGGTCCAAGCAAGATGGATCGGTTGACCGGAGCGTCGGGTGACCCTAGAGCAAGTGCGGGCGACGCCCCCGTGTTCTCAAGAGCCACATCGAGATTAGGGAATCGTCCAAGCCCAAACCCAAGGTGACGTCACGTATTCTCCTCAACAAATGGCGGCGTCGGATGGAAAAGGAGCGCTACCAAAAGCGTCGCCATGAGGAGGAGCGGCGCGGGGCCGAGGAAGATGCGCGCGGGTGGAATCGGGAACGGCACGCGCGCGCGCGAGAGCGCGCCCCCGGGGATGCGCCTTCTTCGAGCGCTGGCTGGAATGAGGGCCTAAAGGCGCCCACATTAAGGAGCGTCCCGAGTGCGGCGACGGATATGCGAGTACGGGGGCGGGGAGACCGCGCAATCGCCGATCCGTCCATGAAAGACTTGGAAGGATTCACCCAAATGGGGATCGGCGGCAAAAAATTGAGGTTATGGATCACCCCGGGGAAGCGCCACGCCGATCTCGGGTGGGGCGACCGGGAGGAGGACGAAGATGTCTACGTGCGGCGAGAAGGGGCGGTGGTGCCCGCCCGGTCTACGCAAGAGCCGAAGAGGCGGGTCCAACGCTTGAGGAACCGCGAGATGAAGCAAGCCGGGGTCGGACGAGACGAAGTGGCGCCCCAAGGACCGGCCCGGAAGGGTCGAAGCGTCCGGCCTCTACATGCATGGTATACTTCCCCGCCAAACGAGTTCATGGCTCCCGCTAACCGGGTGATGCGGGAAGAAGCTTCCTTTGACGACGAGCAACCCGAGGAGATGATGGCGCGGCTCGGTGCTTGCCAAGCGGGGCCGTCTTCGACAAGCCGACCAAAAATCGCCACATGAGGCCGCCGTACTTGAGGGGGGGGTACGTCAATGGCAAGCCATTGACCAAGATGTTCGTCGACGGTGGCGCGGCGGTCAACGTAATGCCGTACACCACCTTCGGGAAGCTTGGCATGACCCCGAGCGATCCGACACCAACAAGCATCATCCTAAACGACTTCGCGGGAACCCTTCGGACACCAAAGGATGCGCTCACGTGGACTTGATGATCGGGTCCAAGACGCTCGCTCACCACCTTCTTCGTCATCGAAGGGAAGGGAGCCTACGGACCTTGCTTGGGCGGGGCCCGGATCCACGCCAAGCTGCCGCGTCCCATCCACTATGCATCAACGGTCGATCCGGTGGGTGGACGATGAAATCGAGGTCGTCCGGGCGGATGACTCCGTGAGCGTCGCTAACATGGAACCGGCCTTGCGGGAGTACCAAGGCATCGATTGCTTCTCGGGGGAAGGAGCGGGGAGAAGGTCTGTTGAACCTATCGGCGGTGACCAACAGCCGATTCAAGCAGTCGGCTCTTACAGTAATTTTTAATGGAGAACCCCGTGGATGGCACTGATGGCAAGCCGGGACGAGGTTTCATGTCGGCCGATAAGCTGGAGGAAGTTGACATTGGAAGCGGTGATAAGCCAAGGCCGACGTTCATCAGTGCGAATTTGCGGCCCGGACTTCGGGGGGAACTTAATTGAGCTTCTCAAAGAATATAAAGATTGCTTCGCCCGGGATTACTCGGAGATGCACGGATTGGATCGATCCATCGTCGAGCACGGTTGCCAATCAAGCCCGGTTTCAAGCCATATAAGCAACCGCCCGGAAAATCTACAAGGATGAAGTATTGGCCGATGTGAAGAAGGAAGTCGAAAGATTACTTGACGCAAACTTCGTTCGGCCCTAGGATATGCGGAGTGGATTTCTAACATCGTCCCTGTGTATAAGAAAAATGGAAAAATGAGAGTTTGCATAGACTTCGGGGACCTAAACGAGCTACTCCCATGGATGGATACCGATGCCTATTGCCGATTTGCTGATTGACGCCGCTGCTGGGCACAAGGTGATTAGCTTCATGGATGGCAACGCGGGGTACAATCAAATCTTTATGGCAATAGAAGACATCTCGAAGACGGCCTTTAGATGTCCTGGTCATATAGGCCTATTTGAATGGATCGTCATGACATTTGGATTGAAAAATGCCGGTGCAACCTATCAGCGGGCCATGAATTACATTTTTCATGAGTTGATCGGCAAGACCGTGGAAATCTACATTGACGACGTGGTGATCAAGTCCTTAAGTCATGACACCCATCTGGAAGATGTAAGGAAGACCTTGGAATGCACCCGGAAGCATGGCCTGAAGATGAACCCAAACAAGTGTGCATTTGGGGTGTCAGCTGGAGAGTTCTTGGGGTTCTTGGTCCACGAAGGAGGGATCGAAGTTGGCAAAAAGAGCATGAAGGCTATTGATGAAGTCGTTCCTCCAACCAACCTCAAGGAGTTGCAATCACTGCTCGGCAAGATCAACTTTGTGAGAAGGTTCATCTCAAATTTATCACAGAAGGTGTTGCCGTTCTCTCCGTTGCTAAAGCTAAAGAAGGATCGAAATTCACATGGGGCGACGAACAACAAAAGGCTTTCGAAGAAATCAAGCAATACATGAAGGAGCCGCCGGTCTTGGTTCCTCCTCGATTGAACGAGGCCTTTCAAGTTGTACGTGGCGGCCGATACCCAAACTATTGGATCGGCCCTTATTCGGGAATTCGAAGGGAAGGAGCGGGTAGTAGCATATCTTAGCCGAAAACTACTTGATCCCGAAACCGGGTATTCGGCTATAGAAAGATTATGTCTTTGCGTATACTACTCGTGTACAAAGTTTCGGCACTACTTGTTGAATGCCGAATGCCTTTGTGTACTCGAAGTTTGATGTGATAAAACATATGTTATCTATGCCAATTTTGAATGGTCGGGTTGGCAAATGGATTTTAGCTCTATCGAATTCGAGTTGAAGTTCGAATCGGCAAAAGCCATCAAAGGTCGGGTCATTGCCGATTTTATAAGCCGAACACCGTGACCCTTCGATTGATGCGCTTGAAATTACCCCATGGGCTCTATTCTTTGACGGGTCATCATGTGGCAAAGGTGGGGGAGTAGGGATCCTACTAATTTCTCCCGAGAGGCGAGATGTTCGGGTCGCCATTCCTATACAACCCACCGTCACAAATAACCGAGGCTGAGTACGAGGCGCGCTTCGAGGGCTTCAATATTTGAGAGAAGCCGGGGCCGTTTCGGTTGAAATTTATGGAGATTCGAGTTGGTCATCAAGCAATTGAACGGCCGGTACGAGTGCGAAGCGAGGGGGCGAGGAGTTACTACGAGGAATGCAAAGAAATCTTGAAGGGCTTTCCACCGGTAACCCTACGGCACATTCCTAGAGAGCATAACGAGGAAGCAAACGGGGATGGCTCGGAGCGCCTGCGGTTATAAAGAGAGTCAAGAAGCATTTCTTTGCGAGAGGTGAGCGCGGCGGGGACGGATCTTACGAGAAGATGATTGGAGGAAAGAGATCGTTGATTATTTGAGAGATCCATCCCGAAAAGTCTCTAGGAAGCTCGGGTACAAGGCAATCAAGTTCGTTCTTCCGGATGACAATTTATTCTATAAATCATTAGATGGAGTGCGCTACGATGCACGGGTCCGAGAAGAAGCCAAGAACATGATGAGCGAGGTGCACGACGGGATATGTGGAGCGCACCAATCGGCCTATCGCATGAAATGGGTTATTAGGCGGGCTGGATGCTTTTGGCCGACGATATTAGAGGAGCTGCTTTGAGTATTACAAGGGGTGTCAAGATTGCCGGAGGTTCGGGGAATATTCAAAGAGTCCCCGCATCGGCATTAAATCCCATCATCAAGCCATGGCCATTCGGGGGCTGGGGTATAGACTTGATTGGCCAAATTAATCCACCATCTAGCAAGGGGCATAAGTTCGTGCTTTTGGCTACGGATTACTTCACCAAATGGGTCGAGGCAATCCCACTCAAAAAGGTGACGTCGAGAAAACATGATCGAATTCGTCAAGGAACACATCATCTATCGATTTGGGATTCCTCGGACGATTACCACCGACCAAGGGGCGCAATTCGTGTCGTTGGAATTCGAGAGATTTTGCCGAAAGCATGGGAATCAAGCTGTTTAATTCTTCTCCATACTATGCCCAAGCTAATGGTCAAGCGAGAGGCTTCTAACAAGATCATGATCAAGCTTATACGAGAAGAAGATCGACCGAAGCCGAGGAGATGGCATTCGGTACTCGGTGAAGCGCGTGGGCTTACCGAATGGCCCCCCATGGAGCCACAAAGACTTCTCCTTACGAGTTGGTTTACGGGCATCACGCGATCTTGCCACGGGAAATGCAATCGAGTCAAGGAGAGTAGTCTGTTGCAAAACGATTTGAGCTCCAAGGATTACGGCGGCCTAATGATGGATGAGTTAGAAGATTTGCATATGATCCGTCTCGGGGCCCCGGAGAACATCAAGAAAAACAAGCGTGGGTCGCCAAATACTATAATAAAAAGGTGAAGGAGAAGCAATTCGCGAGAAGGCGATCTAGTTTGGAAAGCGCTACGCCGATTGGAACTAAATACGGTGAATTCGGCAAATGGTCCCCTAGCGGGAGGGGCCTTTTCGTGTGGTCGGATGCGTTCCCGGTAATGCATACATATTGAAAACTTTGCTAGGAGAGGAGTTTTCCGCCGCAATAAATGGAAGATATGCGAAGAAGTATTATCCCGGCATTGAAATCGATCGATGATTATACACATCGACACGAAAAACGGTGGCGCTCGGGGATGAGGCCGCCTCTAGAACAAAATCCATGAACAAAAGAAAATGGCCAGTGCCTAATGCATTGCCCTTAGCTCAATACTACACTACAAGCTGGTTTCTTGCAGGGTTACACATAGCGGCCCTAAAGGCCAAGTCCCCTAAGGGAGGGAAGCGAGAAGGCGTGGAGTAAGAAGCGAAAGTATGAGTCAATCTTTTCTTTACTTCTTCGGTGTTGCTCCCTCTTCGGTTGTTCCGGGACCACCGTGACGGCGACTTGGAACGCACGAGGGTGACCACGGTTAGCGGCCTCTACCAAGCTATCCCGGGGCCGCCTTCGGGTTGCGTGCTGTCGGAGACATGCGGGGCAAGAGAATCAAGGTTAGGGGCAAGAAACCCGGATGCAAACATGAAGGGGGACGAGAAGCGTTTACCCCCTACTAGCGCTTCCCGGCGCCATACGACGCTCGCGTTCGGCTTGACGACGAACGGACATATCCCCGAGGTCACGCTCCGGATGCGGGCACGGCGGCGCGGTGATGAATGACCCTTTGCTCGGGCGTGGCATCCTCCGCCTCGGGGAGAAGAATCGGAGGAGATGTACTCGGGAACATCTTCGGTCCCGATGACCTCTTCGGGAAGCAAATCAAGGCTGAAAGAGGCGGGAGGAAAACATGAAGCGCAAGATCAAGCGAGGAGGACAAAGAGCGGATCAAGAAAGAACTCACTTCCGAATCGTACGCTTCCTTGACGAGCCGCTCCCCACGAGGCCGTTTACCCTTGTCCATGGCGTTGGGGTTTTTTCTTCGGCGACAAAGGAAGAGACGAGAAGCGATGGAGGAGTGTGCGAGTGGGTTTGCAGAGCGCCCCACGGGCTATTTTATTGACCAAGGAGGCGCATTGGGAGTGATGATCTGGCCAGTACACACTGTTGGAATACCAAGCGGCGGGGGTTTCCACCGAGTGCGAAGGGTTTTCTTTTGAACAGTATTTGCGGATTGCCGAATCGGGATCCTTTGTGGATCTTGCGCCAAGGGGCAGTTGTTTGCGGGCGTTCGGCTAAAGACGGTTCACGGATGCATTCGAAGAGGACAAGTTCACGGATGCAAATGCAAAGGGAAATATCACGGAACAAATGCGAGATTCCAAAAGTTCATCATATATTGCCGACATTTACACATCCCTAGTACAATCTAGTCAAAGAGTACGTTCGGCACGGCGCGGGGATGGGTAATTTCGGCAATGGCGTCGCCGTGGCCGTCGAGGCGCTCCGGGGATGAGCTCGATCTCGTCGATATCCTCCGGCGCGCCGCCACGGAAGCCACGCGGCCTAGTGGAATAGTCGACGTCCGTATGCGTCGCCATCGCGGCCGGTGCCCAAGGTGGTGCCCAAACGAACGCCATGGACGGCCACCTCGTCGATGCGGCGCTCCACGCGTGGCCGGGCGCTCCCGCCGGCGTGTCGCCGTGGGCGTTCACCTTCTCGGCCGGTTGCTCTACCGGCGCCTTTGGGCGGTCGAGCTCGGCATCACGGGGCCGCAAAGGACAAACAAGAAGAGGTTAGCATCAAAGGCCGGGACCGAATCAAGAATCGAACCATACCATCGATGGCTTCCGGCCAGTTGTTTCCGCCGGTCTTCCCACTCTAGTTCGGCCACGCCCGCTTTTTTTGGAGACGGCCTCCGGCTCAAGACGAGACGCCTCTAGCTCCTCCTTGAAGCGAATAGCGTCCGCTTCCCCGTGCGGCACGGGGGAGTGGCCATCGGACTCGAAGAGTCATCGGGGAGGGGCGATTGGCGGGCGCGCGGGGCGGGTTCCCGCGAATCAAGGTGAAAAGGGGAGATGATTGTCAAGGCAAAGGAAGATCAAAAGGAAGATCGACAAGGAGAAATTGATGATCATCACCGCCTGCGCGCATTAGCGCTGCTTCCCTCAGCCTCGTCGGAGGCGCGGCGGCGGTTGAGGCGGCGCACCATTGCGGTTTGGGGATGTGCACTGTTTGCAAGAGGGCCAGAGATTGGCAAAGATTCGAGAGCTAGAAGGCCTGGTGGAGAGCTAGGGGCACCTATGGCAACATTTATAGGCCTGGCAGGGTAAATCGTGGCTTCGAGTCGTGGCTGTGGATCGTGGCGCACGTCCCAATAAAATCGGAAGGTGAAAGGATTTCCTTGACCAACCCGCTCGGTGGGTCGTTTGGAGTTCTAAGCCGAAACGTGTGCGGATCGATTGTTTCGGCTAAAGGAAATCAAGGTGTTTTTCGGGAGTTGGCGTTTCACTATCGAATGGGTCGTTTCGGCATTACAAATTGCAAAGGAAATATTACAAGAACGACCGGTCCGGGTATACATCAATAAGAACATTCAAGCATTAAGGAGTTTTGCAAGTGCATGACGAACATTGGATACTATCAAGTGGGAGTTATCCAAGATCTCCCGATAGTCCTTTTGGGCATCGGATGAGTCGAAGCTCTGCATCGCCTTTGCTTTACTCACGGTAGCAATGACCGATTCGCCTCCGCTTCGGTCTTTGCTATTAATCCGGGGAGATCGGCTATTTTCTTCCGGTCAATCTCCATCTCCGCCGACGGGCTTTTCAATTCCGCCTCTAGAGCGGCCTTTACGGCGACTTTCGGATCGTAAGAAGCTTGCGGGTCGGCCAAGGCATCCTTATGGCTTTTTGCTTGGGATTGTATCCCGTTCATGGCTTTCGTTCGGGCATCGGTTTTCTCCTTTTCAATGGCCGAACGGGAGCGCAATTTCCTCCAAGTGCGCCTCAAGGGAACATAAAAGGACTCTAAGTTGTAGACGGACGACGAAAAGCTCGATGTCATCGGGGAGTTTGCGGCTAATGGGCTCAAACATCTCTTCAAAATGGCGAAGATCATTGAGCCGATCCGGACGTCTTTTTCTAGCCGTGCCGCAATTTCTTTGAGCTTGAGCAATACCTCGTCTGGCAACGGCTGGTTTATTTCTTTCGTCACATCGGCAGTTGATGGGCCCTCTGATGGCAAGCTCGATGATGACGGGGCGTGATCCTGAAAACAACACTGCCGAGGTGAGAATGCTAGGATCAAGGTATCAAGATTAAGCGCGGAATTGAGTACCTCATGAATGGTCTCTTGAGCGGGGGCAATTGCGGACGGAAGAGGCGTCCCGGCGGAGAGCCGAAACTTCCAAGTCGGGGAGATGCGATGCGGCTATCGGTGGCTCGTAAGTTTACGGGTGGTGAAAAATCGGATCCTCCTCTGTTGGGTTGGTCATTGTTGCTTGACCGATAGGCGACGGCATCCTGGGGGTATTTGGTGGCTCCGGTTGAGTTGAGGGATTCATCTGCGGAGAGCGTACGCTTCGCGGAAGGTGATGAAGATGAAACCTCTCTGCGGGATGGGCAATTCAACCCTGGAAGGACTCGCTTTGTTGAACCACCGGAACATCTACAAGTGGTTCTCCAACGGTTTCTTCGCAAATGTCCAATTGAAAGGATAAGTGCCGGTGTTCATCCTTGAGAAAGAACGGCAAAAAGTCATACCGGTGAGTGGAGCATTGGCGAGGTGCCGGTTACGAAGAATGTTGGGCTCGGTCCGAAATACACAATGATATGATCCATCAAGAACGAGTGACCCGGTAATCAAGAAGGTAAAGGAGTTTACCTCAACCAAGTACCTTCTTGACGGTTCTCCTCCTTTTAGCGCTCGGAGGAGGGATCGGATGTAGACCTTGCCTCCGTCAACGGCAAGGCTAGAGAGGCCGGGATCGGTGGTAGCATACCGTCCATCGGTTGGCGCGGGGTTGTGGATTTAAACCCCAATCGTTGAAATTGGGCCTTCGGCATTATAAGTTATTACCCCGGCTCGAGGGGCGGGAGCGTGTTCTGTGGACGGGAGATGAAGGTCGGGACCATGAATAAAAGAGGGAAAAATCGATCAAGGGGCTCGGTGTGTTACCTGCGAAGTTGGCGAGAAAATCGGGCACCGGTTCGCACGAGAACACATGAACGGGTTCACTGAAGATGTGGTCGTGGAATTCTTGCCACCATGAGTTGAAGGTAGGGTGAGCTATGGTTGCAGGCACAAAAGGACATGTGTAGACAGTGGGACTGCACACATAGTTGAAAACTCTGCTGCACTGCATTGATTCTTTGATTTCCTCCCTGGGCTTGAGGAATTCATGCAGAAACAATCTTGGGGGCAGCTGGCCACATCCAAGTTGCCTGGCCATTATGTTAGGGCGGTAGTACTCATAAGTACGGCATTCCCCCGCTCCCTCCATTGAACTCGGCGGTAATATACATGGGCGGATTATGATATTAAAGATTTCCGGGAATCTCCCATCTTGATGGCTGGGCTCAAAGGAGAACTCGACGGGAAAGGTCGAGTGTCATAGCCTATATAAGGAAGCCAAAGAGGATTGGGGAAGCCTTTGAAGAACAACTCGAAGAGTTGGGTGATGTCTCTTTGAACGATAACGATTGAAGCCGCTTCTCCATAGCTTTGGCATCCTGCGGTGACTTGAAGCTCTCCTTCGGGGGGATTGGACCGGGGGGAAGAACCTAGAGTTCAAGTCGACGCCTACAATCCGGTGCATGTGAAGCCGCAGCCAAATTTGAACAAACCACCAAGGGCCATTGACGCACGTTATCCTGCGGCTGGTATACATTTGGGTAACCGTCGATGAAGCATATGGTATACACTACCCGGGAGGAATTTTCCCGAGAGGAAGGCGATTGCCACGGCCGGATGGATCGCCATTGCGATATGATTCGAGTGGGTTCGTTGGCCTTGCCGCGAAGACAAATCTACATAACCACATGTTCGAAAGGCTCTATATTCAACTTCACCAAGGGGATTGTCTCTCATGTGCTTCGAGATATATTGCTTGTAGCCATTCCCCGGCTTTACCCCTGTCCGGCGTGAGGAATTTTTGAAATTCCAAGGTGAACCGGACCCGGTGATGTCAAGGCCGGTGATCATGTACACATCGGCCAAAGTTGGAGACATTGGGCCATGCCCAAAAAGGAAGGCATTAACGCCGTTTGACCAGAAGTGGCATGCGGCTATCAGAAGATCTTCATTCTTGGGCGTCTCAGCTACGGATAACTCCAAACATTGAGCAATGCGGAGAGTATCCGGAGTTGGTCAATCCGCTCTTATCCGCGAGAATCCTACGATACCAAGTCTTCCGACCGCGATTGGGGGCAAAGGCCGGTTCTTGAACGCATCTTGCCACCGAGAAGGTGGAGATAAAGCTGCCTTAAAAGGGATTCTGCGAGATTCGGCGGCAATAAAATCTCGAGGGTCGGGATTCCCTTCGGGACCAAGATAATAAGGCTGCGAATTGGCCTCAATAGGAATCAAGAGAGCGATAGAAGGTTCTGGAAGAAAGCGGAAGAAGAAAATCTTAGGTAAAATTGAAAACCTAATGCCGAACAAAGGTTTGGAGGGGTGAATTTACCGAGCGACTTGGTTACGAGTTGCCATTGGAGATTCGAGCTCGGAACGAAGGGGATCTAGGGTTGGATGCGAACGAAGAATCGGCGGATTGCGAAGAACGGGTGTTGACGGGTTTGGCTCAAGGATTCGTGGGCGGAGTCAATTGTGGAACAAAATTACTTTTATCCCACAATTGAAGGGGCATGTGTTAACACCAAAATTTGGTAAGGAGTATGACATGTGGGTCCGATTCGGAAAAGAGTCCGTCCGGTGGAAGGAAAGATATCTTCGAGAGATTTTCGGCGGAAGGATCCGCGGTCGGCTATGCGCTCCGGTTCGGCAAAGGAACGAGAGAGGCGATTTTGCGGGATTGGACGGTGACGTGGCTCGATCGGGGAAGCGAATGGATGGGCGGGCGATCAAGTTTAGTTAGGCAATGAATCCATTCGCGATTGTAATCGGCGGGGTATAAATATGATCCCTGGATGCATGTAAAAGGACACGTTCATTCCTCAATACACACACGGCCTTACGCCAAACTCTAGAGTCCCTTGTCGTGTCGTCGAGTTCTTCGAGAGGACCAATCGATCCGTCGACCTCCGTGAGTACGGCAACCTTGTATCATGTCTAGTATCCATGCGGTGGATTTAGATCGATGCAAGTAGTCTTGCTACCATGCTTCGTGTCATGCGGTAGATTCAAGCTTGGTTCAAGAGGGTTTCTTGTTAGATCATGAGCCATGCGGTAGGTTAAGGTCTAGCTCGAAGCTAGTTATCGGCTCTATTGGATTTTGGCAAGATCCAATAGATTCATTAAGTTACCGTGTTATCATGAGTTTTGCTTTATGTTTTAATTCATGTAATACACTTTTGCCCAATCTAGATAGGTTTGGATCGGCTCTTTTCCTTTTAAGATCCGTGCAAGAGTAGGTTTCGTATTTCGACACGTGGATGCGGTGCTCTCAGATAGCCGAGACCGAATCGATCTAGGTTGTTACGTGTTGCGGGTTCAAGCTTGCTTTGTTGGTATAAATCTTGAAAGAGCGGGTATCATGCGGTAGATGCGGGTTTTGGGTTGCTTTGGAGCTAGTCATCGGTGGATTAGATTCCTAATTCAACTTTGATAGATTTATTCACGTGGTAATGTTTGTTCCTTCTTCATGGACCTCGAATCGGTACTTGTTCGGCCGCATTCGGTTATATCTTCACGAGTAGATCACGTGCGTTACTTATGTTTTAAAAGACGTATGCTTCTAGCTTTCCATATTTAGGTTGTATCATGCGGTGGATAGATCTATTTGTGGAAAGTGGTGCGTTCTTTCATGCAAGTTGTATCATGCGGTGGATAGATTTGCTTTCGATATCGTGCCGACGGATCTTAAAGTAATTAGACATGCGGTAGACTAATGCTTTGGATCTATGCATGCTTATTTTAATACATGATCGTGTTCGTGCTTTACTCCATTTAATGTTAATCTTCGTGAAGATCGGTTATGGCTTGGCACTTGCATCCATGTTTATTCAAAGATCGATCATTGTCATGCTTACGTCATCCATTCGGCAATGTTCTTTTTTCCTTCGTGGTTACCCGAATGGTTGTGGTTCTTTGACGGGTAGCTTCGTGTAGCTACATGTCGTTTTGATTGGCTTTTTAGCCGTAAATATGGAACTGCCTGGTACCACCGTGGGTTCCAAGTTTTGGTATTTAAGCTGTTTTATCTTTTGTTAATTTTCGGGAAAAATTGAGCGGCACGTCACTTTCTCTGCGCGTGCGAAGCTAAGCTTTTCGGCTTGCTTTGTGTGATTGGCGCGAGTGCACATTTTGCGTCAACAGTACGCCGCCACCACGATCGCCACCGCCCGGCGGGGCGGCGCGCGGTCTCGGACCGCGCATCCCCATTGGGCCGCGTGGCGCCACGACGGCCCACAACGCCAACGTGAACACGACGATGCGCGGGGGTTCCGCCCGGCCGCCACGTCTTCGTCGCCGGGGACCCCGGCACCTCGGCGCCCGATGAGTCATCCCCGGGCTCCGTCGGCACGATGCCACCCGCCAACCGCCACGGATACGCGGAGTGGGGACTTCTCCGGCGTACGGGACCCGGTCGCGTTCGGCGTTTCCTCGACGCCGCGGACTGCGGGTTCGGCCGCTCCGACGACTCCGGCACCGGGAGCTACGACCCCACGCGGGAGTGTTGCGCCGTCATCACCAACGACCCGGCCAACGCCGCCGGCGCGGTGGGCGCGGGAGACGGGGAAGTCACGCCCGCCCCGGGATCGCCGCGCGCCGGCCGCGGGGCCAAGCGCTCTGTTGGGGCCGACGTCGACGCACGGGCGGCCCAAGCCCGCGAGCTCGAGGCCAAGGCCGGCGGAAGAATACCGAACGGTGCGGTTGCTCCGCACCTCAATGGCGGGGGAAGCCTCCGCGCGCGGCGAACGTGCGCGGGAGGGCCGGGCCGACAGGTCCGCGACCACATCAACGCCGTCCCCAACGTCGGAAACGCGGACGTACCCCCACGGGCGAGCCAGAAGCTCGTCGCTGCCGCAACGCTGCTGCGGGCTATGCCAGCACCCTCGACCCCCGAGGCTCGAGACATGCACCGCGAGGTGCAAACCCTCATCGAGCAAGCGGCCGTCCGGCGGGCGAGAGCTCGGCCTCACGCATCCGCCAACGGGGGGGGATGCGCGGGGGCGACGAAGCCGCGCCGGGAGGCGAACCCTCGGTGCACGCGGGTCAACCCGCCGACCAAGGGCGCACGCCGGTCAAGGAACGACTCCTTGACGCATGCGGGGCGGCGGATGGCGACGCCCGCAACGTCATCAACGCCAGGCGCACGAGCAGGGCGGACGCACAAGCGGCCAGGGGCTACCACCCTCGAAGGGGTGGACGCTATGACAGCGGCGAGGACCGCTCCCCGATGCCGGAACCCCCGGGCACCCGCGTGTTCAGCCGGGAGATCCGCACGGCAGCGTTCCCACAACGCTTCCGCCAACCCTCGACGATCGTCAAGTACAACGGGGAGACGGACCCCCGTGTCTGGCTCAACGACTACCGCTTGGCTTGCCAGCTGGGCGGGGCCACTAACGATGAGGTCATCATCCGCAACTTGCCCCTGCATCTGGGCGACACGGCCCGGACATGGCTCGAGCACTTGCCGCCGGCCCGGATCCATAAGCCCGGGACGACCTAGTCCACACGTTCGTGGGTAACTTCCGGGGCACATACGTGCGCCACGGGAACTCTTGGGACTGCGCTCCCGCACGCGAAGCCGGCGAGTCGGCTGCGGGACTTCATACGGCGCTTCTCCAAGCGCCGCACGGAGCTCTCCCGGCGTGGCGCGGTCCGAAATCGTGCATGCCTTCCTCGAGGGCACCACGTGCGGGATCTCGTGCGGGAGGGCGGGACGCGGCCCGCTGCGGACTCCAACGAGCGTTCGACATCGCCACCGGCTTCGCCTCGGGGAGGAAGCGCGTGGGGGCAATCTTCGACGGCAAAAAGGGCAAACGCTGCGAGGACGCGCCCGCGGAGGGCGGCAAGCCCAAGGAGCCGCGCCGCAACGACAAGCGGGGCAACAAGGGAAAAAAGCCACGCCGCGAGGCGCGCGAGCGGGGGGCGCGACGGCGGCAACGCCGAGGCCCTCGGCCGTCGACCGGCTCGACGGGGCCCTCGGCGCGGGCCCCTCGAGGGCCGGGAGTGTTCGACGACATCTCGAAGAAGCCATGTCCCTACCACAAGACCCCGGTGCAACACACCCTTGAGCGGTGCGACATGCTTAGAGAAGTTCTACGGCCGCGCGGCGGCGAAGGAGGCGAGAGGCCAAGAAAGACGGGGGCGATGGCGGCGCGGCGGCTTCCCCGCCGTCGAAAATGTGTTCCTCATCTTTGGGGGTCCTACCGTCGACATGTCGACCCGGCGAGCGCAAGAAGGAGCGACACGAAGTCCTCGCCGCGGAGAGGGCGCCTCCGGCCTTTCTCAATTGGTCGGAGGATGTCATCACCTTTAGCCGGGAAGACCACCCGAATCGCATCCCCAACCCGGGCCAGTACCCACTGGTGGTCGATCCCATCATTGGGAACGCCGGTTTTCAAAAGTCCTTATGGACGGAGGCGATAGCCTCAACATCCTCTTCGCACATACATTGCGCTCGATGGGGATCGGGTTGGACCGGTTGCGGCCCGGCCACGAAGCCGTTCCACGGCATCGCGCCGGCAAGCGGGGTTCGGCCCCTCGGGCGGATCGACCTCTTGCGGTGCGGTTTGGCACCCCTAAGAACTTCCGCAAGGAAATCCTCACCTTCGAGGTGGTGGGGTTCAAAGGGGCCTACCATGCCATCCTTGGGCGACCATGTTACGCCAAGTTCATGGCGGTCCCCAACTACACCTACCGAAGATGAAGATGCCGGCCCAAACGGCGTCATCACCGTCGGGTCGTCCATCGAGCACGCATTTGAGCGCGACGTCGAGTGCGTGGAACATGCGGAGGCACCGCGGCCGGGATGAAGCGCGGTAAACACGGCGGAGAAGATGGTCAACGAGGACCTCAACTCCGCCGCCAAGCACGTCGGCGCCTTCGAGGCGGCCCAGAAGCGAGACCAAGGGGGCCCCCTCGACTCCTCGGCCCCCGACGGCAAGGTGTTGAGGGTCAGCTGGACCCTCGACCCAAAATAGGAAGCAGTGCTCGTCGACTTCCTCCGCGCCAACGCCAACATCTTCGCGTGGAGCCCCTCGGACATGCCGGGCATCCCGAGGGGAAGTCGCCGAGCACTCCTTGACATCCGCCAAACGCCCGCGCCGTGCGACGCGGGCCGCGCCGCTTCGACGAGGAGCGGCGACGGGCAATCGGAGCGGAGGCGCGGAAGCTCCTCGAGGCGGATTCATCAAGGAAGTATTCCACCCTACGTGGCTAGCCAATCCGTGCTTGTAAAGAAGAAAAATGGGAAGTGGCGGATGTGTGTAGACTATACCGGTCTTAATAAAGCATGTCCCAAAGTTCCTTTTCCTCGCCACGCATAGATCAAATCGTTGACTCAAGCTTTGGGTGCGAAGCCCCGCTTTCTGTTTCCTTGATACTTATTCCGGATACCACCAGATTAAGATGAAAGAGTCCGAGCCAGCTCGCGACCTCGTTCATCACACCGTTCGGGACGTTCGCTACGTCACGATGCCATTTGGCCTCGAAACGCGGGTGCAACATACCGGCGCCGCATGCGGCACGTTTTTGGGGATCACATCGGCCGGACGGTCGAAGCGTACGTGGACGACATCGTCGTGAAGACCAGGAAGGCGGACGACCTGGTTGGCGACCTTGGCGTCGCGTTCAGATGCCTACGGGCCAATGGGGTCAAGTTAAACCCCGAAAATTGTGTCTTTGGAGTGCCGCGAGGCATGCTCCTGGGATACATTGTCTCCCAGTGGGGAATCGAGGCCAACCCTGAAAAGGTCGCGGCCCTCGAACGAATGGGGCCGATCCGGGACCTCAAAGGGGTACGGAAGGTGTTGGGGTGCCTTGCCGCCTTGAGCCGCTTCATCTCGCGGCTCGGTGAGAAGGGCCTGCCCCTCTACCGCTTACTCAAGAAGCACGAGCGCTTCTCCTGGACCACCGAGGCCCAAGAGGCGCTTGACAAGCTGAAGGCGTCTCTGACGCGCGCCCCGATTCTCACGCCGCCACAGGATGGCGAGCCCCTGCAGCTCTACGTGGCCGCGACCACCCAAGTGGTAAGCGCCGTGATCGTGGTGGAACGCACGGAGGAAGGGCACGCCTTGCCCGTGCAGCGTCCAGTCTACTACATCAGCGAGGTCCTCTCGGACACGAAGACGCGCTACCCACAGGTCCAGAAGCTGCTGTACGCAGTGGTCCTCGCGCGGCGCAAGCTCCGCCACTACTTCGAGGCCCACCCCGTCACGGTGGTTTCTTCTTTTCCGCTAGGAGAAATCATCCGCAACCCCGACGCCGCGGGAAGGATCGCCAAGTGGTACGTGGAGCGATGGGCGAAACGCTAGCCTACGCCCCGCGCAAGGCCATCAAATCGCAAATCACGGCGGACTTCGTCGGCGAGTGGACGGACACGCGTGCCGCCGCCCCCACAAATCCGGGTAGAGTCTTGGACTGCGTTCTTCGATGGCTCGGTGATGAAAACGGGAGCGAGGGCGCGGGCACTGCTCTTCGTGTCACCCCTCGGGGAGCACATGCGCTACGCGGTGCGCCTCCACTTCCCCGCGTCCAACAATATGGGCGAGTACGAGGCCCTCCTCTGCGCGGCCTCAAAATCGCCATCGAGTTGGGCGTCAAGCGCCTCGACGTGCGCGGGGACTCGCGGCTCGTGATCGATCAAGTCATGAAGAACGCGAGCCGCCATGATGACAAGATGGAGGCCTGCGCAAGGCCGTGCGGGCCCTCGAAGACAAGTTCTACGGCATCGAGCTCAACCATGTGCCCCGCAGGTACAATGAAGAGGCGGACGAACTCGCCAAGATCGCGTCCGGGCGGATCACCATCCCCCGAACGTTTTCGCGCGTGACATCGCTCGGCCCTCGGTCGTCTTCGAGCCCTACCCCTCGAACCACAACGAACCCTCGGGGGGCTCCCTCGAGCCCAGCGGGTGCGGAGCCCATGGACGAGGACCCCTCGAACGAGGCATACGTGCTCTCCCTCCTCGAGGGGTACGGCTCCCACGAGGCCGACGCGATGGACATCGGCGGCTCCCCGTCCGGGCGGACGGCGGGAGAAATATATTGCACGGATCGCTTGAGGGGAACTCCCCGAAGACCGGGCCGCGGCTAGGCGCGTCGCCGAGGATGGCTAAGTCTTTTGCCCTCATCGACGGCGAGCTGTACAAGCGCGCCGCTTCCGGCATCCTACAGCGGTGCGTGCCCATTCCCGAGGGGCGCGAGCTCCTACGGGACATCCATGCGGGGATCTGTGGCCACCACGCCGCACCCCGCACCCTCGTCGGCAACGCGTTCCGCCAAGGCTTCTGCGGCCTACCGCGGTCGCGGACGCCGGCCGAAATCGTACGCACTGCGAAGGGTGCCGGTTCTACGCCCGCAAATCCACTTTGCCCGCTCACGCCACCGCAAACCATCCCCGTAACATGGCCATTCGCCGTATGGGGGGTGGATATCGTCGGGCCCTGCGCGGAAGGCGCCGGGGGCTTCACCCACTTGCTAGTCGCGATCGACAAATTCTCCAAGTGGGTGGAGGTGCGCCCCATCACGAATTTAAGGGGCGAGAAACGGGCGGTCACGTTCGTCACCGATATCGTTTACCGCTTTGGAGTGCCAAACTCCATCATCACGGACAACGGGTCCCGGTTCACGGGCGGAAGTTCTTGGAGTTACGCGACAAGTTCCACATCCGTGTGGACCGGGCGGCCGTGGCGCACCCACGGACCAACGGCCGAGTGGAACGTGCCAATGGCATGATCCTACAAGGCCTAAAACCCGAAATTTTCGACCGGCTCAACAAATGCGGGCGAAAATGGCTCCAAGAACTACCGGCGGTCGTGTGGAGCCTAAGGACCACCCCAAGCGAGCCACGGGTTCACCCCATTTCTTCTAGTCCACGGCGCGGAGGCCGTCCTCCCCACGGATTTAGAATACGGGTCGCCCAAGGTTCGAGGCTACGACGAGAATGCTAACCGGCGAGCTCGCGAGGACTCGGCCGGACCGGTGGACGAGGCACGCCTCGTAGCCTTAAGGCACTCCGCGAGGTATCAACGGTCCCTAAGACGCTACCAAGCACGCAAGATACGTCGACGGGACTTCGGTGTGGGGGATGCGGTCCTAGGGGCCGCGCCAAGATAACCGAGGGCGCCACAAGCTATCGCCCCCATGGGAGGGACCCTACGTCGTGGTGAAGGTACTCAAGCGGGCACATACAAGGCGGCCAACGAGGACGGCGAAGAGCTCACCAACGCTTGGAACATCCAACGGCTACGTCGCTTCTACCCTTAGCTAGGATTTTCCAAGTATTTTTGTTGTAAAAATCACATCGCCAACGCCCCAGTTGGCAACGACCATGTAAATACGTCAAGTCTAAAGAAAAGGATAACTCGGCTTTCCCCTGAAACCCAAGTTACCCTCGAGGGCTACTGCGGGGGGCATCCCCCCCAAATGGTCCCATTTTTTCGCGCAAAAAACAAAAACAACACGCGCTAAGTTTGTTTCCTACTTCAACCTCGAGCCACGATTCGAACAGGGCGTAGGCGGCACAGCGGAAGGAGCGTGCGAGCCAGAGATAGCCTACGCCGCGTGGCTATGGCCCTTCTCTCTCGCCTCCAACCCAGCGGGCCCCCCCGCCGAAAATCGAACTTCCCTAACTAGAATCTACTCAGGAAGAAGGAGAAACAAAAAGCGCGATAAACAAACAACTTCATTTACAACGACTGCCTATGTTCATGAAACGACTTGTTTGTTTACAAAAGGCCACGAGGCCGGGTCGATACACCTAAAAATGGGCCTAGCGCCCAGCGCTTTCGGGCGGGAGGAGCGGCGGCATCGGCGACGTCGGGAAGAGGAATTCTTCGAAGGCCTCGGCGAGCGACCGGCGGCGTCGGCGCCGAGCGCATCCATACGCTCCATGGCCACCTCGTCCTCGACGCCCTCGGGTACGACGTAGCCCTCGGCCCGGCGCCTCGAAGTTAACCTCGTAGTGGGATCGCACCACTCCGAGGGCGCCTCGGGACACCCGGATGCGGCGCCGGCGCATCCGCTCGGTGACATGGCCACCGAGGGCACGCGGACGGCCGGCCGGGGAGGCCGCCGGCACGGGCCTCGCCCTCCTCGACGACGAGGCGGGTCTCGAGGGCCGCATCGCGCAATTCCCTCAACTCTGCTCGGAGGAGTTGTAGGAAGCTGCCGGCGCCTCGGCCCGCTCGGCCGCGTGCCCCAAGGCGGTGCGCAAGCCCGGAATCGACAAGACAAGAAGAAATCGAGAGAAAAAGGGAATGCGAGTTTCCAAACGAAAAATCAACAAGCAAGAGTCAAACGGTGGCTCACCTTCGACTTGCTTCCTCTCCATCTCGAAGTCCCGGCGCACGGCCTCGGCCAGACGGCTCGAGGCGCCCGGGACGGTTTCGCCTGCTCGCGGAGGGCCGGCTCCGGTTGGCGTTGCGATGCGAGCATGAGCGCCTCGTCCTCGACCTTGGAGAGCGCGGTGCTCCGCTCCTCCCGGCGACTTCCGCGTCACCTCGTGGGCGGCGCGCTCCCGCTCCCGGCGCCGCACGGGCGTCGACGAGGGCGGCTCGCCCCGCTGCGGCCGCTCCTCGGCCCCTTGGCGGGCGGCGCTCTCTTGCGGGAGCCGCTCCTCGGCGACGAGGAGGGCCGCGGCCTTGGCGTCGAGGGCGGCCTTCGGGTCGTCGGCCTCCTTGGCGCGGTTGCTCCCGGCCCGCGCGCTCGCTCCTCGGCCGGCGGTGTTGCGCCTGTGCCCCCTCGAGCGATGTGCGGAGTTCCCGAGTTTCGGCGCGAGCGGTGGCCACCTCCGCCTCCCGGTTGGCGGCCGGCGTCCGCGTCTTCTCTAGGTCCGCGCGCGCATTCCACAGCGCCTCGTCACGATCGACGAGGGCGGCACGAACCCGCTCGAGGCTCGAACGCCGCGGGCGTCCCGTCCCGAGCTCTCCCGGGAGCTCATCGCACCACGCCATCGCCCGCACGCCCGGCCACGCGTCGCGGTGTCCCGAGAGCATCCGCAAGCGCGTCGAAGGCGCCGCACCGCTCCCGTAGCCGGTGAACCTCGGCGTTCACCGGTCGAAGGCGTCGTACTTGTCATGGGCACGACGCTCGAGCTCCGGCAATCACACGGTCGAAGCCCGTAAGCGCCAAGACTTGAATGCGGCGTACGAAAACGAAAAGGGGAAAAAGAACGAGCAACCATGGCTCACCCGGAAGACGAGCCGGGCCGGGACCGCCATGGACCCGCGGCGCCTCGTTCGGCGCGCGGTTGAGCGTGGCGCGGCGTGGCTCGGAGCTCGCCCCGAGCTCTGCTCCCCCGGCGTCGGCGAACGCAGGGGGATCTCGACGGCCCCCTCCACACGGGCGGGACGGCCGGCGCGGGAGGACGAGGCCTCGACACGTGTCCTCGGCCCCCCACCACCATGTGACCCTCGTGCCGCCTCACGAGGGCCCCCTCTGGGGCTCGGGGGAGTTCGTGGGCCGGCCCGGCCCAGCGGTCCCACCCGGGCGGTGGGGAGTCGTCCGAGACCTCCACCACCCCCGCCGCGGGGATGGACGGCGGACGCCGCCACTCGCGCCGCCTCCGCCGGCACCTCTCCGGCGCCACCGCGGCCGCGGGCGCCGGCGCGCGCGCCGCGGCCCGCCGCCCCGCCCGCGCCGCCACGTCCGTGGGCGCCCCGTAGGATGCGCCCGCTCCACCTCCACCCACGGCCGCCGCCGCGCCCGCGTGTCTCCGCGACGACCGGCGCCGGCCGCCCCCGAGCGGCCTCCGGCCTGCGCCACCCGCACGGCGGGCTGATGCGCCGGCGCGGGGCCTCGAGGCCCCCGCCCCGGCTTTGCGAGCCCGTGCCCGCCGCCGTGCTTGTCCCCGGCGCGACCCCCCTCGACGAGCGCCGCCGGGGTGGGGATCGACGCGTCCGTCCTCGGCACCTTGGCCGGTGCAAGAGGGGGAACGGTCGGCACCACCCTACACGGGCACGAACGAGAGGGTTAGATCACCCGATCACCAACGAACCAAACCAAGCGAAAAAAGACGAGCTCCTTACCTCGAAGAGGAAAAGGCCCGTTTCCTTTTCCTCGAGGCCTCGCGGACGAGGCCGGTACGGTGGCCCGCGCCGCGCGCGCGGCGCCTCCCGACGCGCGCCACCGCGCGCGCGGGCCCCCCGCCCGTGCGCGGGCGCGGCCGACGCCGCACCTCCCGGAGGCGCCGCGCCGCGCGCGGGGGCACGCTCGCCCCGCGTGCGGACGTGCCGGCCGTCGCGCCCCCGACGATGGTGCCGCGCGTGCGGGCACGCTCGCCCCGCGCGCGAGGCACGCTCGAGCGCGCGCACGGGCGCGCTCGCCGCGCGCGCGCCTCCGTGGCGCGCGCGCGGCACCTCCGCGGCGCGCGCCGCTCCCGATGTCGATGGCCGCCGGCGGACGCCCGTGCGCCCCGCCCCGGGCAATGCCGCCCCCGCGCGGCGCCGGCTCGGCGACGGGGGCGCAGCCGCCACCTTTCGTAGGGGGCCCTCCCCCCTCGGCCTCTTCCTCTTCGTCCTCCTCCGAGGACGAGCACCATTCGGTCCCCGGGGAGGAGAGCCCCGGCTCCTCACGCCGCCGTACTCCGCGGACCGCCGGTCGCGACGCGCTTGACGTCGCCTCGCGCGCTCCTTCTTGCGCGCCGCCTCCTCTCGCCGCGGCTGGCCGCGCGCGCCGCCCCGGCGCGCGGGAGTCGGGGGTGGGCGGAACGGACTTGGCGATGTTAAACTCCACCGGCCCCGCACGCAGGAGCGGTAATGGCACATCGAAAACGAAGGCAAGACCAAGAACTAAAACAAAATCAAAATCCGGACTCACCCGGCGGGCCGAGGGGGAGCATCTCGAGGGTCCCACGGGGTCCGGCCCTCGGGCGTCGGCGGCGTTCGGGTGTCGACGGCACTCCGCGCCCGGTGAGCGCATACGGCCGCTCAAGGAGCGTCGGGAGCATCCGCGACCTCGCCGAGTCGACGGGGTTGGCCGCCTCCGTCATCTCGAAGATGCGGGAGCGGCCTCTCCATCGAGGCACAACCCGCCGATGGTGGAGGAAGGCGAGGACGCCCATCGCGTTCGGCCCGTGCTTCCTCGGTCGGCGCGGCGCGCCCGGCCACCGAGCTCCCTGCCGCGCCCGATGCCGGGGGGTTGAGGACCATGTGTGGTTCGAGGACCGGTGGATGGTCGCTTCCTTGTGTGATGAGTGATTGACAACGTTGTGTGGACCGATTCTTGGCTAAGTATTGCGAGGTGCGGGTTGCGGCTTGACTCGTGTTGGTGCGAGGTGAAGAACAAGCGCGAAAGGTCGTTGCGGGGTGAGGCCTCCGGGTGTGGAGAAGACAAGTAGGCTTCGTTCGAGGGACCCGGTGGCCGGTGGGGTCAAGTGCGGGCCGCATGGTGGCATGAACGGCAAGATGAAGTCGTGGACGGTTTCTTGGTTGAGCCTCAAAACCAAGGTCGAGCCGGGACTACGTGGGAGCCAAGTCATGAGTGGAGATTGGCGGAGGCTACACCGAGTTCGCGGGGTTTCGGTGGTTCACCGAGAAAACCACCGGGTTCCTTGGTTGATCCACAAAGCCAAGACCGGAGAACCGAAGACGGAGGTGCGGCGGCACCGAGCCGGTCCCCGGCCGGTGGGTCCGGCCGGTCCGGCCGGTGGGGACCGGTCGGCCGGTGAGGAGCACGGTCCGACCGGTGTGCGACGACGCGGTCCGGAATCTTCGAAGCGGAGGACACGCGTCGGGATCGCATGGCTTGCGTCGAGGCTACGCGGGGGTGCGGTCGCCGGCATCCGTCCGATGGTGAAGACATCAAGAATTCCATATCCGCCCTTGAGGGGCTTGTATCCCTAGTTAGTAGAGAGGGGCATTTTAGACATTCGGTTGCCGCCTATATAACCCAAGAGGTGAGAGGTTGGCGACCAACTCTTGGAACCCTAGCTCATTTGTTTTCCTATTTTCCACCTATTTTCTCTAGGTTTTCCTTAGGACTAGCAAGAGAGCTTCACGGAGAGATCTTTTAGAGAGGGATGGATGATCGGGCGGCTTGCTAGACCTTGTACAAACCTTTGTTTCATGTATAGATGATTCGGTGTTGTTCCTCAAGGTTTGGATGTGTTTTTCCCGGTTGATCTTGGTGGTGATTTTCGGAGTCCTCTCTCGGTGATTTCTTTGGGCTGTTTTCGGGACTTTTCTCTTGGGGATTTGACGGGGGAAATTTGTGGGAACCCTTCGTGGTTCTTTGGGCTGTGACTCCCCTCCCAAATCCGTGAGAAAAGGTGCTCGATTTTGGGGTTTCTTGAGTTCTTGGGTTGGAAGTGCTTTCGGCGGGATTTCTTCGATTCCTCCTTTTTGGACGAGATTTGGTGGGATTAAACTTGGCTATGGACTCCTCATGAGGTGTTCACGATATCCCCAAAGTCTTGTTCAAGTCCGTGGAGCGATTCGGGAGATCGAGATTTGGATTTGGGGGAGTTGACCGCGGGTCTTTGTTCATCCCGAGGCGCCAGGGCCACACGGTCGACCGGTGCTCTTGACCGGTCCGACCGGTGCAAGCCCTTGTGGGATTTTGCTCGGGTGAACGTCTTGGTGAGTTCGTTGTTGTCCCGTGGTGCTGCTTGTTTCAAGTTTGGGTACGTTTGGTGGTCGGTTGGCTGTTTGGTGTCTTGGGGGCTTTCGGTGCCATCGGTCCGACCGGTGTGTCTCACCGGTCGACCGGTGTAGAGCCACTTAGTGGAAGTTGTTCGGGTTCACCTACGGGGACCGGTCCGACCGGTGGTGCTCACCGGTCGACCGGTGTGGGTCTGTAGACTCGAGGTTTGGTTTTTCCGTTGCGTTTCTCGGGTCGGAAGGTTGCGTGTTGGCTCCTAGGTCCGGTGGCACTCCGGTGGCTACGTGGGCTTGACCAACCTTGGTAGTGAGTCGGAGACGTGTGTTGGAAGCCGCGTTCGTCTTGTTGGAGTTTTCATCTCCTTCGAGAAGAATTTTTATCGGCTCCCATTCACTCCCCCCCTCTGCGGTTCGCCGTATCGGTCCTTCAAGTGGTATCGAGCCGGTTCGGGTCTTTGTTGACTCTAACCGGTCTAAGATCCAAGGATGGCGTACCGGGAATGGGGGTTCGGGTCCTCCACACTTCGATGGCAAGAACTACCGGATGTGGAGCAAGCGGATGGGTGCGTTCCTCCGCGGAAAGGGTCGGACCGCTTTGGGATGTCACGGTGGACACAGGGCTATGTCCGGTAGATGGATTTCCTCGCTCCGGGATCGAGGGACGGCTTCGACGCCAACAATAAGGCGGTCGACTACTTGTTTCGTGCTTTGTGTCGGCTGAGTTCGATCGGGTGCACACCGAGCACTTGGCTTGTAGGATTTGGGCGGTGTTGAAGGAGGCTCATGTTGGGAACGCCCGGGTTCGAGCACGGATGTATGCGACCTACGGGAGAGAGTACGAGAACTTCACTCATCTCCCCGGTGAGTCCATCGATGCCTTGTTTCGAGGTTCACGGTGGTTGTGAACAACATGAGGGCCAATGTGGACGTGCTCCCGTACGATGATCATGATAGAGCGGTCAAGCTCTTACACTCTTTGGATCGTACGATTTGGGGCGGAAAGTTCGAGGCCATTGTGGAGTCGGAGAAGTATGACACTGCGACCCGTGAACGAGGCTGTTCTCGAAGCTCAAGTCGGGCGAGGTGGATAGGGGCATGACCGCCAAGCTCGAGGGTCCGACCGACTCCCATAGTCTCGCCCTCGTTGGTGGTTCCAAAGGAAAGGCTAACTCTAACCCATCCACCGGGATGTTCTCTTTCTCCTCTTTGATGTCTATGCCGGATGAGGAGTTCGACGAGCTTGGAGAGGATGGTGGCGCTCCGACGAGGCGGTTCGAGAGGCCGCACGAGAACCGCGTGAACGGGAGGAGGAACACGAGGACATGCTTCAAGTGCGGCAAGGCGGACACTATTTCGCCGAGTGTCCAAAGGTGAACAGCCATGACAAGCACAAGTCCAAGGACAAGAAGAAGAAGTCCGGGAAGAAGGATCATGGACATGAGAAGGAGACGCGGTCTCGAGAGAAGATGAAGAGATCGAGCGACATCGAGTACGATTCGAGGACACGTCTTCAAGCTCGAGTGATGAAGACGAAGAGGATGACAAGAAGAGGAAGAAGAAGAAGAACATCGGCAAGTATCTCAACGGTCTTTGTGTGACGGGCCTAAGCCTCAAGGACGACTTCGCGGCATGGCTCGCGGTTCGAGCGGCAAGAGAAGCGGAGAAGGACGCCTCGGACTTGGATTCCGAGGATGAGGTATGTGATGAGCTCTCCTCTTTGCGCAAGGAGAATGAGGAGTTGGTTGACTTGCTTGATAATCGCGATCACATGCTTAGAGAGGCTAAGAAGCTTAGGAAGGAGCTTAGATCTTCACTCGAGGATGCTAGGACTAGAGTGGGCGAGCTAGAGACACGGGTGCTTGATAGCAAGCTTGAGATTGATTCCCTTAAGGCTAGCCCTGTTGTTTCGGATGAGAACGATTGTGCTTGATTGCTCGTTTTTCTGGGTGACTTGGTGATCTTAGGGAGAAGTATGCCTCCAAGTGTGAGGAACTAGATGTGCTTAGGGTTGAGTTGGGCTGAGCTACAATCTAGACCCACTTTGCTTGGTGCTTGCACTTCTTGCCCTAGTTTGCATGAGAAAATTGTTGAGCTCCGTTCTCGCATTGTTTCGCTTGAGGCTGATTTGAAAGTGCCTATTCCTACTTCTTGCTCTACATGTGAGTTGCATGCTATGAAGAATTTGGATCTTGCAAAATGTGTTGGTCGCTTGCAAGATGAGAATGATAAGTTGCGTGAAGCGCTGAGTTGGTTGTCGAGTCAAGAACCTCAGCTTGGTATGATGATTGCTAGCTGTAAGCGCTTTGACGGTTGGGCTTTGGGATTGGATAAGGTTGGTGAGGGCAGTGGTGAGAGAGAAAGGAAATTTGGGAATGTTTCAGTTCCACCACAACCCACACCCAAAGACAAGTTTGCATCCAAGCCAAACCAACCAAGAGAAAAACCGAGTGAGAAGGCGAGTGAAACGCCTAGTGAGAAACCAAGTGAGAAGCCTTGTGAAGAGCCTCATCCCAAGCCTAAGTCTAGATCGATCCGTTTCCATTGTGAGTTTTGTGGAAAGGATGGTCACAAGAGAGCGTTTTGCTTCAAGAGGAAGCGTGAGGAGAGAATGGCGAAGGAGTGGGCTAACAAGGACAAGTACCACCCTTTCGATGGTGTACTTGAGCCTCATGTGCAGTTGCCCAGGGCCAAGGCGAGTGTGAGGTCAGTTCGGGCTTGGGGAGAGCGGAAGGCTGTTGGAGGTCTTCTTGCGCCGGTGCTACACCGGTCGGACCGGTGTGGAGCACGGTCGGGCCGGTGCGGGCACGGGACGAGCGGCGGTTTGGGTTTCGTGCTCGTACGGGTGCGAGGGTTGTTTACGGGAGGTCGTGGTTACGGTGATTGGTCCGGAAAGTTTGCGGGAGGTCGGTTGCTAGGCATTCTCCCCCTCGAGCTCACTACGGGGATGGGAGGAGTCATGGCTTTGAGAAGGAGAGGAGGGATGGTCCACGGACTTTCTTTCGTGGTTTTGGTCCTCCTCCGGGCGAGAGAGGGTTGGTTCCCTCATGGTGGTTATCGTGGTGGTGTTCGTGGAGGTAGCTTTGGTAGGAAAGATGGTTTGGTGTTTGCTAACCCCACTTTCGAGCAAATGGCTAGGCACGGTTTTACACATTTGGAACTAACCCCGGTGTTGAGTCGGTTGCTCGTTCTCGCTCTTGGTTTTGAGTTGCGGGTGGGAGGCCGGAGAACATTTGGTTGATATCGGGGGGGTGGTTCTTCGGCTTTATATCCCGGTGGTGACATGTAGGTGCATCACTTTCGGGGATGGTGGACAAGGATGAGTGAATTGTGAAGAAATGTTAAAGGTAAGTGTTTTTGAGACCTTCGAGTGTGTGGCCTTGGTCAAGCCACTTGGTTGGTTTTGCTCCTTCTCTATCTCATGTGTGTAGGGTGAGCTTTGTATGCTTTTTGGCCCTAGTGCATGTGTTTAGGGGGAGCTTGTGAGTTTTGTGCTTCTTTGCTCTTTTGCCGGTGGTGTCGAGCCCTTTTTGCCTCCCCTCGAGGAGCCGGTGGTTTGTGAGCGTTGTGTGTGGGAGCTCTCTTTGTAGCATATGTATAGCTTTCCTTTGTGCATTTCTTGCTTTTGGCATGGCATATTTAACATGATGTATAGGCATTCTTGTATCTTAGATTGCATGCATTTTGTATCATATGCATTGGTTAGGAAAAGCTTCTCTCATATACATTGTTCACCATGGAATGAGATATTTGTCTTTGTGAGCTTGTTTGGTATACTACGGTTAGTTTGGCTTAGCTCTTGATGATCTTGATGAATAATCCATGGTTGATAGCTTTGCTTTTGAAAAATGTCTCATGTATGCTCTCTCATGTGTAAATGCCTTTACATGCTCTTGACATGTCTTTGTGGCCTTGCTATGCTTAATTTGTGGTTGGATGGCTAGTTTATTGATCATATGGGGCCAAAGGCTCATTTGCCATCATGAATGTTTAGCCCTCTAGATTTATCTTGTGGAGGAGCATAAGTTCCTTTTTGTCGCAAAGACATTTCATGTACCATTTACAAATCTGAAAATGAAATGAAAAATGCTTGGAAATGTGCTCCCATGTCATACGTCTTTGAATTTAATCTGCTTTGGGTGCTAAACCGTTGCATGATGCCTACCAATGAGAAGTCTCATACATAGAAGTAGGCACATGGCTCGGTGGCTTTGACATGACATGAGGTGCTTGTGGGTGTTTGTGATGGTCTTATGGTTAGAATGTTGTCCTAGCATGAAGTTTGTGTGGCTTTGCCATTTTGATATGCTTTGATCATGTTTAGGACTTTGCTCATGAGAGGCAAGTTTTTCGCAAAATTGCCAAAATCCATCTTAGCTTCGTCCAATGGTTGTCAAACTTGGTGATCATGTAGTTGAGATCGATACGAAGCCGTCGAGTACCTATCTTGCTCATTTGGACATGTGTAGCATTCTTTGTTGAATTTTGTCTATTTGAGAAGCTCTAGGTTGCATTTTTTTTGCATTTTTGGCTTGATTCATGCATTGCCAACAAGGGGGAGAAGTTTGAGCTTGAAATGGCTTCTTTGGACGTGTTTAGAAGGTTTTCGGGCGGTTTCGAGCCATTTACGGGCTCTCGTTGTGCACCGGTCTGACCGGTCAGGGTCACCGGTCTGACCGGTGTGAGTGCTGGTTCTGTACACATGTTGCACACCGGTCTGACCGGTGGTGTTGACCGGTCTGACCGGTCAGGGCTGGTTTGTTGAAGCTGCCCCGTTTTCAAGTGGTGTCTTGCATGCATTCGTCCAGGGGGAGTTGCATTGGTTCAGGGGGAGCTTGCATGTGTGCAGGGGGAGCTCTTTGTGAGTTTTCGAGCTTTGTTTCGGTGGTTTGTGCTCTTTGCTTGAGCTTTGCTTTGTCTCGGATGTGTCGAGCCGTTGCCCTTGCCTAAGGGGTCCGAGACTTGTTTCCTTCAAGTGATCTTGCTCTTTGCCTTTGTTTGGCTTTCGATCGCTTGTTGGAGTTTCTTTTTGTTCGTTTCTTTTCTTTTTCTTTTCTCTCTTGTTACTTTCATGTGGGTGTTGTCAATGCACTCATCAAGGGGGAGATTGAGGACCATGTGTGGTTCGAGGGACCGGTGGATGGTCGCTTCCTTGTGTGATGAGTGATTGACAACGTTGTGTGGGCGATTCTTGGCTAAGTATTGCGGGTGCGGGTTGCGGCTTGACTCGTGTTGGTGCGGGTGAAGAACAAGCGCGAAAGGTCGTTGCGGTGAGGCCTCCGGGGTGTGGAGAAGACAAGTAGGCTTCGTTCGAGGGACCCGGTGGCCAGTGGGGTCAAGTGCGGGCCGCATGGTGGCATGAACGGCAAGATGAAGTCGTGGACGGTTTCTTGGTTGAGCCTCAAAACCAAGGTCGAGACGGGACTACGTGGGAGCCGAGTCATGAGTGGAGATTGGCGGAGGCTACACCGAGTTCGCGGGGTTTCCGGTGGTTCACCAGAAAACCACTGGGTTCCTTGGTTGATCCACAAAGCCAAGACCGGAGAACCGAAGACGGAGGTGCGGCGGCACCGGACCGGTCCCGACCGGTGGGTCCGGCCGGTCGGCCCGGTGGGGACCGGTCCGGCCGGTGAGGAGCACCGGTCGGCCGGTGTGCGACGACGCAGTCCGGAATCTTCGAAGCGGAGGACACGCGTCGGGATCGCATGGCTTGCGTCGAGGCTACGCGGGGTGCGGTCGCGGGCATCCGTCCGATGGTGAAGACATCAAGAATTCCATATCCGCCCTTGAGGGGCTTGTATCCCTAGTTAGTAGAGAGGGGCATTTTAGACATTCGGTTGCCGCCTATATAACCCAAGAGGTGAGAGGTTGGCAGCCAACTCTTGGAACCCTAGCTCATTTGTTTTCCTATTTTCCACCTATTTTCTCTAGGTTTTCCTTAGGACTAGCAAGAGAGCTTCACGGAGAGATCTTTTAGAGAGGGATGGATGATCGGGCGGCTTGCTAGACCTTGTACAAACCTTTGTTTCATGTATAGATGATTCGGCGTTGTTCCTCAAGGTTTGGATGTGTTTTTCCCGGTTGATCTTGGTGGTGATTTTCGGAGTCCTCTCTCGGTGACTTCTTTGGGGTGTTTTCGGGGCTTTTCTCTTGGGGATTTGATGGGGGAAATTTGTGGGAACCCTTCGTGGTTCTTTGGGTTGTGACTCCCCTCCCAAATCCGTGAGAAAAGGTGCTCGATTTTGCGGTTTCTTGAGTTCTTGGGTTGGAAGTGCTTTCGGCGGGATTTCTCCGATTCCTCCTTTTTGGACGAGATTTGGTGGGATTAAATTTGGCTATGGACTCCTCATGAGGTGTTCCTGATATCCCCAAAGTCTTGTTCAAGTCCGTGGAGTGATTCGGGAGATCGAGATTTGGATTTGGGGGAGTTGACCGCGGGTCTTGTTCATCCCGAGCTGCCCGTGCCACACCGGTCGGACCGGTGCTCTTGGCCGGTCGACCGGTGCAAGCCCTTGTGGGATTTTGCTCGGGTGAACGTCTTGGTGAGTTCGTTGTTGTCCCGTGGTGCCGCTTCTTGTTTCAAGTTTGGGTACGTTTGGTGGTCGGTTGGCTCTGTTTGGTGTCTTGGGGGCTTTCAAGGTGCCATCGGTCCGGCCGGTGTGTCTCACCGGTCCGACCGGTGTAGAGCCACTTAGTGGAAGTTGTTCGGAGTTCACCTACGGGGACCGGTCGACCGGTGGTGCTCACCGGTCGACCGGTGTGGGTCGTAGACTCGAGGTTTGGTTTTTCCGTTGCGTTTCTCGGGTCGGAAGGTTGCGTGTTGGCTCCTAGGTCCGGTGGCACTCCGGTGGCTACGTGGGCTTGACCAACCTTGGTAGTGAGTCGGAGACGTGTGTTGGAAGCCGCGTTCGTCTTGTTGGAGTTTTCATCTCCTTCGAGAAGAATTTTTATCGGCTCCCATTCACCCCCCCCCTCTCCGGTTCGCCGTATCGGTCCTTCGGGGGTGGACACCCCGTAGCCCCGGGGAGGGCGAGGCCTCTCCTTGAACACCGGCCGGTGTTGGGGGGAAGGCCGGGCTCGGCGTTGCGCGGATAAAACCATCCCCGCTCCCCGGCGGCGTTGTTCGTCGTCATGGTGCGGGGGGATGTAGATGTCCTTGAATTGCCCCCGCGGGGCAAGCGACATCCCGCCGGCGCGCATCGCGTGGCGGGTTCTTGGCTCCGTCGTGGGGCTGCGTGATGAGCTCCGCGCGGAAAAGGTGTACCCCGAGCTCCCCCAGTCGCCGGGATCCCCAGGTACCCTTCGCAGACGCCCACGAATGTGGCCGCCGCGAGATCGCGTTGGGGGCGAAGTTGTGCAGCTCCACCCCATAGTAGTAGCACATCGCCCGCATGAAGGTGCTCGCCGGCGCGGTGAAGCCCCGCTCGTGGTAATGGATGAAACTCACCACGTAACCCTCCGGCGGGTTGGGCTCGCGGTCCGCGGCCGGCGGCACGATCCACTCCGCCGGACGTCCGTCTTCGTTGGCCGCCGGCGGGCGGCGGCGACCGGCTCGCCAAGGGCCAACGGCGTCACCGTCGACCTCTCCCAGGCATACGGCTCCAGGATCCTAAGGGGAGGCTGAGGCGGCGCCATGGAGAAGACGAAGGAAAACAGGAGCGGAGGACAAGGAACGGAAGAAAAAGCTCTAACGGCGAACCGTGCGGTGGCAAGAGCAAGACGAAGGCGAAGGGGCGGGGGACTGAAAACGGTGAGACACTAAGGTAAAAAACCGCCGTCCCCTCCTCCCCGCGTTTTATAGGCCGACGGGCGAGCTCTCGGAGCGGACGCCCCGCTAGCATTGCTTGCGGGGAATCTTTCCATCGCGTCGACGGGCGGGCCCCACCACGACCGCGGCGGCCACAACACTTGCGGGCGGGCCATCATTACGGCAAAGACCGGCGGCGACCGAGGCGAAGCCGTCACGTCCGCCCGCCACGCCGCCCACTACGCGCGCGCGCGCGGCCGCAGCGCCTAAAAAGGCGCGCCCGCGCTGCAAAACCGCGGCCACGACCGCGAGGCACTTAAATGCCCGGGTCCCTTGCCAAGCAAGGAGAACCCTCGAGCGGGGCGAACGCCCGGTTCGAAACAAAGGCGACCCTCGATGGGATATCAGCGTGAGAAGGTCGCCCGGGACCTGCTCGATGTAGAGCAGGCAACCGCGGGCACCCATGCCACGTAAAACCCTCGAGTGGTACGAGCCCCCGGTTCGAAACAAAGGCGACCCTCGATGGGATATCAGCGTGAGAAGGTCGCCGAGACACCGCTCGATGTAGAGCAGGCAACCGCGGGCACCCATGCCACGTAAAACCCTCGAGTGGTACGAGCCCCCGGTTCGAAACAAAGGCGACCCTCGATGGGATATCAGCGTGAGAAGGTCGCCCGGGACCTGCTCGATGTAGAGCAGGCAACCGCGGGCACCCATGCCACGTAAAACCCTCGAGCGGTACGAGCCCCCGGCACGAAACAAAAGCGACCCTCGATGGGATATCAGCGTGAGAAGGTCGCCCGGGACCTGCTCGATGTAGAGCAGGCAACCGCGGGCACCCATGCCACGTAAAACCCTCGAGCGGCACGAGCCCTTGGCTCAAGATGACGTCAACCCTCGATGGGATATCGACGTGAGAAGGTCGCCGGGACCCGCTCGATGTAGAGCGAGCAACCGCGGGCACCCATGCCACGCAAAAACCCTCGAGCGGAGCGAGCCCCCCGCTCGAGACAATGTCAACCCTCTAAAAGAAGGCACATACGGCGTGCTACCGACCGGCACCTCGAGGGCTGGCTCGCCCAGACCCCTCGACGGCCGCAAACGTGAAAAGACGGGGCCGCCCGGGCGCCACCCCCGCACGGCCCCTGCGATCGGAGGTTCGAAGCCCGACCCTCGACGGGTTCGAACGGGCGCCACGGATCGCGAGTTAGGGACGACGAGGGCACGCGCATTCGAGCCGTTCCTCGAGCCCGTCGGCTCGAGGGTGCCCCACATGTCGTGTTCGAGAGCCAGCGAGGGCAGCTAGCCGGGGGGATCCCACCGAGGGAGAGCTTCCGCGCCCTCGGTCCCTAGCGAACGGGACCGAGCCCCACCCTAGCAAACCCACGCAAGCGCTTCCATGGACGTGTCTCGGACCGCGCGGCCTACCCTTATCGAACGGGGCATGGGCGTCCACCCGAACCACCCGCTACCGGCTCGAAGAGGAATCAGCAATTCGCGACCCGCTCGATGGGAGTTGCAGAAACCTCACCCTCCGTCCCGCGGAGGGACGGCGAGGGCGCGTTAAAAAACAAGTCGTCAGGCTCTACCCGATCGCCTCGAACGGGCCAAGGCTCGGGGGCTTGACGCACGGCTACACCTCCTTGAAATTGCACCCGCCCGAGACAGTGACAGCGGAGCGTGCACCCCCGAAGCCGGCTGAAACACCGCCGATGCCGGTTGGCATATGTGCCACGCCTCTCTGACCAAAATTCTCGCGGTTAACCCCCTCCGGGAGTATCCACACTCCGCGGGGCTTCGGGGGCTAGACCCGCGGGTCCGCCGACGCGGCCCCACGGAAAGCGTTCGCAAACAAGGAGGGAAGAACGTCCTATCGGTGGGTTCCGGCATCCGCGGGAGCCTCAATGGCAAACCCGCGGATGCTCGGGGGCTACTGTCGGGGGACGCCCCTAGGGGTCCCCTTAAACAATGGGGGAAAACCCACTTAAATCGCGGTACCGAAACACATTAAGCCTAACCATGCGGGTGACTAACCATGCGGGACACGGCCCACGAGGGGACTCGACGGCCCATCGAGGCGGCCCGCTTAAGGATCCCCTCGAAACGGACTCCGCCTCGTTCGAGGCTGCACGCTCCCTTCGGGCGGGCATCGCCCCGCTCGAGGGGCAGCACTTCCCTCGAGCGGGTTTCGCCCCGCTCGAGGGCTCACTCCCCCTCGAGCGGGTCCCGTCTCGCTCGAGGGTTCGTCCCGCCCTCGGCTGGGGCCCGCCACGCTCACGGGCGCCCCGCACGCGTGCGCCGGCCCCGTACACGGGCATTTAACGCCCCGACGCCGCGAGACGACACCATCATGCGCCGGGGCTCACGCCCCGTGCCGCCGCACCAACTCCCCGGGGAGGCGCCCATCCCTACCCGCGTGGGAAGGGACCGTGCGGAACGGCCGGTGTCGGTCCCGTGACATCGCGCGCCCACTACGAGTACGGCTAACGCGCCCGACCCTCGAAGGGGGGCCGGGGCGCACCCTCGATTTCACTTTCTTGTGACCCTACGGGGGGTTAGGTGGAGGCGCTAGGCCGGTGGACGCCATCCCGCCACCTGCGACGGCGTGGCCACCGTACCCACGCGTGCGGGCGCACGCCCGGCCTTGCGGCAACCACTCCATTACCGAGAAGCGCGTTGGGAAGGAACGCCGTTCTGCCAACTCCTGTGCGCCGTACGGGCCTGCGTCAGCACCTCCCTCGAGCCTATCAGAGAACATCACCGCCATCCGCTGCTCTCCTACCCTCGAATCGCCACTGTTCGGGTACAAGTCAGGCCATGATGACCAGATCGCTGCAAGGATCGCCCGGACGGCCGCCCACTCTACACCGTAGCACGTCGCACTTCTCCACATAGCTAGATAGCGCGGCGCGCATGTAACCCGCTGCCCCCTTGATCTATAAAAGGGGAGGCGAACCCCCGCCTCGGGGAGACGAACGAACGAGACGGACGAGAACACTTCACACACCGTGCACTCACTCTCTTATTCTCCCACAACATCTTCAGCCACTCTTCCAGGGACTTGGAAGCCACGCTTCCTCTCCCGCCTTGCTTGTAGCAGCCCCACTACAGGCACCCCCGGTGCTGAGCAATATAGTGCCACGAGCACACCCCTGCTGGACGTACGGCCCCCTCGGCCGGAACCAGGATAAAACCTTGTGTCATTTGTTGCTTGGCATCGACCATTGAGGGATAGACCACGGCGCTATCTACTGGTTAGTGTCGGGACCATATTCCGCACCGACATGTGTGATGCACGGCTTGATCCATGACCTCGTCACCAACATTACATCATATGATCATTTCCACAACACAAACCTTCCCCTTGAGTTGGCTCACCGCCTTCCCATTCACAATGCATTCCAACTGCAAGAAGCTACACAGCAATTATACGCAGCACGTTCCAAGGTGTATCCGAACATTTGCTGCCTTTTCAAGACAAGCTACCCAGAACCAGAAGAAATGGATGAGTCCAATGCCATCAAAATATTGTTAGAATCACTTCCCTTTACACAGGTGGGAATCCTAGAAGTGCTTGACCTAGAAGAATGCAAAGAGTTGAAGGATCACCATCTGAGGAACATATGCAACCATGTACCTCTGTTGAAGTATTTGAGCCTGCGGAATACCGACATCACTGAACTGCCCAAGCAGATCGACAAACTTCTGTACCTGGAGACTCTGGACATTCGACAAACAAAGGTGCAAGCTTTTGCCAAATCTGTTGTGCTTTCAAACCTAAAGCATCTACTTGCTGGTCACCAAAATAACTGCAAAAGCCAGAACACCACCAACTCTGAGGAACAATTTGCCACTGTAAAGATGCCCAAGAGTATAGGGACCATGTCAGAATTGCAGGTGCTATCCCATGTTGCAGTTTTCGGCAAAGGCGAAGAGTTGATTGGCATTGGTAAACTGTTGCAGTTGAGGAAGTTGGGCATAGTACTCAATGAATGTGAGGAACATATCATGAGGCACTTGTACCGAGCCATTGAAATCCTGCCAGGTCTTCGCTCCCTATCAATCCGAAAAACAGCTGGAAGAATGCAGAAATAAACATGTCTGACACCACGCAACAATTACTTATGCCCCCAAAATATCTTCAGACACTGGAAATCAGCGGCCTGACAGGAATACCTAAATGGATTGAAAATATGGACGAACTGTCCAAAATAGCACTGCATGATACTCTTTTGGCAGTGGATGAAATTGTGATTCTTGGAAAGCTCACGAGATTGTGCTGCCTTACGCTTGGGGAGAAATCGTACAGTGAAAGCACACTCACCTTCAGTAGAAATGGGTTCCAAAGTCTCAAGTTCCTTGTCATAGACTGCTCAACAATCACCAACGTCAACTTTGTTGAAAAATCCACTCCTAAGCTCGAAAGGATCGTTTTGTCTTTGACAGCCCTACAGTTTGTTTATCGAGTTCCTTCAAAGCCTCAAAGAGCTCAATATGAAGGCTAGCTTCGAAGGCCTTGGAGGGGTAGAAAATGCGATTGCAGCAAACAAAAACAAGCCCAATTTGAAAACAATAATATGAAACGACGAGCCTTAAAGTGAGGAGTGAGGACATGCTGCATGCAGTCTGCTCCTCAATCATACTGCATGGACATATACTGGATATGGAAAGCAGCTCAAGTAAATCCTCCTCTTTGTGATGGCATTGAATGTCTGAGTTCCGTTACTGCATGTTTCACTGTCCGTTGGTTTGTATTATATATTTGTGCTCTCCGTTGACGAACTGTAAGTGTCTACTTGTTGCGCCCTGTGAAGTACTGTATGTGATGAGTTCGAGTCTTCTAGTGATGAACTTTATATATACTAATAAGTTTACATGTGTTCTCTCGTGATGAACTGTAAGTGTCTGTCACGTTATGAACTATATGAGTGCCTGGTTATGAAATTACAAGTGTTATTAGTTGTAACCATCATGCATGTACGTCACTGTATATGTTCTGAAATCGATCTTCCATGCACTATTTTGTATGCTGCTATTTTGATCAGAGCTAACTCTAGATAGTAGATAGCTAGAGCTGATCCAATTGCTCTCAAAGCGGCTTGTGAGGTGGCTCATGGACAAAACGCAATACAAATCTGAAATGGTGGAAAGTAGCATTACTGTTCTTTTTGTTCATGAATAACTCTAGTGCAGTTCAGTTAGCCGTTTTGTTTCCTGTTAGAGTTCAGGCGCACTCCTAGCTGCTAGAGTGGGTCGTGCGTGTTAGAATAATAGCGCGCGAAAGCAATAATTGATCTACCGAGATAATGTATGCGAGAATCACAGACGACACCGGAGGCACGATATTTGTTAACGAGGTTCAGCCGAAGTCTACATCCCCGAGGCATGACTACGGGCGTCCTCCCCAAATCGCAACACCGGCCGCTCCGGATCCCGGCAATACGCCGCCCCTGCGAGCCTGTCGCTATGTCGTCATGGTTACAACAGCAGTCCTCCTCTCATATTTATGAGGAGCCCGGGTTACAAGAGTCAGACATGTACTCTACACCCTACCGCTAATACAACTCTAAGTCCAAACGTAACCAACTAGTACTCAATATTCAACACAATTCCAACAAACTCCACCTTGACGAATAATCACCATCTTGAAACCGTCACGCGCAAACCTCTGTTCACACCGGACTTGGGTTGTTGACTTTGTAGCTCAAGGCGAGCCACCCGACGAGTCTGACCTTACCTCAAACTCGTCGCCTTCAAAAAACACTGCTACCCCTACAACTCCATCTTCCATGACTCCACCAGCAACTGTGCACCCTTGCAGCTTGTACATATGCGACACTGTCCTCTCTCCATGATCTTTATGGTCTTCAAATCTGGCTCAGCTCGGAATAACATATCATCACTATGTAGAGCTCCAAGCGAAATTAGATTCCTACGCAGCCCTGACACATGTCTAACACCCCAAAGCACCTGTTCAACTCCACCTCGCATCTTGATCTTGATGTCGCCTACTTCAATAGCACGGTAACCCGTGTCATCACCCAAATAAGCTAAGCCAAAATCACCAGACTTGTATGAAGTGAACCACTCCCTCTCGTGTGTTGCATGAAAAGAGCTAGCTGAATCTAACATCCACACTTCAGTTGTCTGCATGTTGTCTGATACTGAGAGAACATCACCATCACTGTCCGAGTCACTCTTAGACATTGCAACATTCGCACTTGCCTTCTTATACCTTTCTGGACAATCTCTCCTCACATGTCCTAACTCACCATAATCATAGCACCACACTTTCTTCTTCTTCTTTTCCTTGACCTTCTCCTTGCTTTGCTCACCTCTGACCAGCAACGCATCACCCAGAGGATCATCCACCACACCATTCTTTATCCTCGGCTCTCGAGCCAATAACGTTGCAGTAATATCCTCAATTTGATGCTTTCCTTGTCGTACGTTAAAGTCGTGACCACATGCTCATAAGATGATGGAAGTGAACACAGAAGAATAATCGCCTTGTCTTCAGTTTCAATCTTCACACCTAGTTGCTCCAGGTATGTGACCATCTAACTGAAAACATTGATGTGCCCAGTTAGATTTGACCCCTGTTGCATCTTCAGCCCATATAACTTCTGCTTCAGATACAACTTGGTCATCACGGTCTTCAACATGAATTGAGTTTCCAGGTTGTCCCAGATTTCTTTCTGTGTCTTTAGTACGATCACATGGTGCATGACCTGGTCTGACAGACATAGTCGTATGGTTGCGGCCGCTAGCGTCTGCTTTTCCTCCCAGTCATCTGCCTCCATCTTCTCTAGCTTCTTCTTGGCCAGACCCGCCAAGTTCCCCTGTTGCGTCAACAGATCCTTAACCCTTATCCGCCATAATTCGAAGTTACCAGAACCATCAAACTTCACCACCTCGAATATGCTAACTGTCGACACCTTGTCTATCGACATCCTGCCGACACGCGGTTTGACCGACCCTTTGCCGCCGGTAACACCACCCGATCCGCTTGACTTGTCGATTGATCCAATAGCGTTTGTTGCTACCTCTCCGCTGCCTGACCCCATCAGACTACCTAGAAGCTTTTACTTGCCAATAGCTGCACACCGAGACTTCTTGGCCCACAATCAAGCACCCTTGAACAACTCCTGCGCAAACTGTAGAGAAGCCCTTTGCGATCTCCACGCTGCCTTGCGCCTTTCTGCTCGTCTCGATTGCTTTTCCTCCAAGGGTACCACACCTTAGGTTTTATTCCACGTGTGAACACCTTATCCGACTCTACTTGCAACATAGTAGCGCTCGGATTCGTGACCCAATCTTCCCAAACCTGAACCGCTTCTGTCACGTTACCTCCAAGACTTGCTCTCGTACCCGTAGACAGTAGACCTCCAAGAATAGAAAAAATGAGTCTACCTCGAAATCATCCTTGCAAAACTGATTAGCAAGCCAACTGAGTTCGCCACGATATCATGAGCAGGGTTCTTTATGCTACTGAAACCACAATTTATACCACGGTAACCGCTCAAACCGCTGTGGTCCGGTTTAATTATATCGCGGTATAAAATATCAAATCGAACCTACCAAACCGGTGCCAACGGTTTACCGCTCGGTTTGTGCGGTTTACCGTCGGTTTTTATTTCTCAAACCAACCGCTCAAACCACGGTTAAATTAACCCTGATCATGAGTCCTAGTCTTAAAGTTTGAATCCTTGTACCCGCTCATGTGGGTCCCATGTTGCCCCAACATGCACGTAACCCATGTGCATATGCACAAACAAACAAAAAATTAGACTCCAACTCCGTCACGCTGGGCACCTGAGCACATCCAAACTCGATCTACTGCAGCGTCTTGCAAGTTGCGATAGTCCACCTCTGCCACGGTTACACCATGACCTCTTGCCGTGTACTAGTCGCCCATGACGCTCTACGTCCGCCGACAACGTCGCATGCGCTCTGCCGTGAGCTCCGTCTTGCGTTGATTCACACGCCAACCCTGGTACAACAGTTGCGCCTTCATGCACCACTTGTGCACTAACGTGGTGCACCATGGCCACCCGTATCGTCGACACAATCTGCTCATCGTGCCACAATACCGCCTTTGTACGGCACCGATTACATCACCGTAGTCGTGATGCTCCCACGCTCCAATCTCTCCGGCCGTCACTTGTGTCTGGTCGCCGGTCTGATCCCGAGCCAAAGCCGTCGCCCTGATCGCGTCGTCTTCAACGGCCACCGTGTTGGTCCGATCACCATGCCTGGTCGATCCTCACCAATCGCAGCCCGTCGAACGGTCCAAGCCTCCTGCTCAGAGTGTCCGACTCCACTGATCGAATCGTCGATCGCCGCCATGCTCCACCTTGCGCCACATCGAGCAGTTCCACAGAGCCCGTCGAGCATGATCCTCGCGCCTCCATGGTGATCTCCATGCCGTCTCTAGATCTAATCTAACCAAAGCTCTGTTACCACTTGTTAGAATAATAGCGCGCAAAAGCAATAATTGATCTACCGAGATAATGTATGCGAGAATCACTGACGACATCGGAGGCACGATATTTGTTAACGAGATTCAGCCGAAGCCTACATTCCTGGGGCATGACTACGAGCGCTCCTCCCCAAATCGCAACATCGGCCCCTCCGGATCCCAGCAATACGCCGCCTTCCCCTGCGAGCCTGTGACTATGTCGTCATAGTTACAACAACGGTTCTCCTCTCATATTTATGAGGAGTCCGGGTTACAAGAGTCCGACATGTACTCTACACCCTACCGCTAATACAACTCCAAGTCCAAACGTAACCAACTAGTACACAATATTCGACACAATTCCAACAAGTTTCTGCTGGGCCAAGCTGGCAAAATTTAGCTTGTCTTCGTGTTCACTGAGCAGTTTGGCATGTTGCCCGCCTCTGTGCCTTAACTGCAACATGGTAAAATTGCCATGGAGTATACGTGGTGATCGATAAATGTAAATGTATGGTGAAAAATAAAACACGGGGGATCCTCCCGGCACGGGACACACACCGTCTGACGCGACGGCAATTGCCAGTTCATTGGCTGCTGCGGTGAAAATCGATTCTCAAGTCAGAATCCTTTGGTTTGATGGAGTTTGCTGGATTAAATTGGCAGGAATCGGTAAAAATCTGATTCAAACACTGACGAGAAGCGGCGCAGGCAAAGCTCTTCATGTCACCCGCTTAAAATGCAGATTTCTGTGATTCTCTGCTATTGCAGCGCGCCTATAGAGTTGTCCGAGAAGTGAGTGCCAAATTTTTTTACAGGCACCAACTGCTACAGGCCATGGCATCCCCTTTGATCTCCCCTCTCTGGAATCAGACCACTCTTTGCGACAGTTTGTGAGAAGCCTTTTTGTGTTCACTAACGCAACACATTTTGTTCTTCCTCCGTCAAAAAAGAAAAAAAGAAAAGAAAATCGTCAGCGATCTGCAGCTCCCGGAGAGCTCTACGTACAGTGCCGGAGCTCACACTACACCCGCTTGCCTCCATCGCCGGCGGCGGCTTTGGCGTACACGCCGGAGTCAGTCCGCAGGATGATCTTGGTGGCGTCCTGCGAGACGGAGATCGCCCAGGTGTCCACGTAGGACAGCGGGCCGGGCCTGATCAGCGGCCGCGTGTCCTCCAGATCAAGGTCCACGTCATCCCCGCCCTCCTCCTCCGACGACTCGGCGTACCTGGAAATATACGCCCGCCACCGTTAGAATTATTAGCATGGGCTCCGACGAGCTGGATAATGGTCGCCTGCCTGACGAAGCGAATGGCAGACAGACCGAGGCTTCAGTTGATCAGTTTACCTCATCGAGCTCTGCGAGGGCGCCCAGATGAGGCAGAGCGCACAGAGTAGCGAGAAGGAGATGAGCTGCCACCCCGCCGGGATCACCCACGCCGCGCGCCACCGCTCGTTGTACTCCTCCGACGACTTGAAGTGGATCTGCATTTGCATTCAACCATGATCAGGCAGTCTGGTTTTCAGATTGTTACTGTCAACGACGTATTTTTTCTGCAACTGATCACTGACCTAGATAATAAGCATCAGAATATCTCAATTATTACAAGGGAAAAATGTTCGGTCATGCACCCTGAAGATATTCATTCAGTACATGGCCATGACGGATCGAGAAAAGTCACAGCTAGGTTGATGAAAGTGATGGAGACTGAACATTGTGGGCAAAGGTTCCAGAGAAAAATTAGCAAGGTTGACGGTTCCAAAGGAAGGGTCAGGCTCAGGACAAGGCTGTGCGGTGCTCAAATGAGTTTTCTTTGCTAAGAACAGAGGCTGAAGGGAATGGTAGCTGAATCAATTCAGACTCGTGCTTACACAAAAGAGGAATGAGGGTTGGGGTTTTACCTCAAATGTTATCCAGCCAAGAGACACGGCCACCGCGATGATCAGCGCGTTGTTGAGTCTCCGGTACATCTCCAGCTTCGCCGTCATCCGTCTCGCCTACAAAATTTCGATTTACAATGCGGAATTCTGATTGTGTTCCACTGAAGAAATGTCAAGAAAACACCCGGAGATGCCTCGTTTTTTACTCACCTTGAGCTTGTTCAGAGTTTTGGACAGTGAGATGAATATCCAGTACACGAACACTGTGTTCATCGCCGCCACGGGGAGCACCAGGAGCAGTCTCCTCGCCGGCGACGACGAGTGGTCGCTGACGGTTCCCACGTTCTCGCAGACCTCGAGTGCCTCCGAAGCGGCGAAGAACGCGGCGCCGAGTCCGACCACCCATGCGCTCTTCAGCCCCGCAAGCGCCGGCCTCACCACGCCGTGGCCCATGGCCACGGTCAGCACCAGAACGCGCGCCGCCGCGCCGCAGAGAGCGCCGGCGGTGACAGCCCAGAGCGTGGCCCCGCGCGGGCGGACGCCGGACTCGTTGAACTCGGCGAGGTCGAGGTACCACGTGGCGGCCTCCGCCATCCCCAGCGCGATCACCACCGTGGCGCAGCTCTGGAGCGGCACCACCTCCCGCCAGAACCGCGCGCACTGCGCGAACCAGTACGTAGCCAGCGCCGCGAACGCCAGCGACATGGCGCCGTAGAAGGGCACCAGCGGTGCCATCCGCCCGGGGAGGTAGCCGCGGCTGTTCTTCCATATGGTCTTGCCCGAGGCGGCCACCTGCCCGCCGGCGCCGGCGAGCGAGGCGTCGCAGTGTGCGAAGAGGAGGGTGTACATGCCGGTGCGCGACACGGCGACGGTCTCGTCCGGGAACGCCGCGTCGAGTCCGCCCGGTGGGAAGGACGCCGAGAGCACCTTGGGCCAGCCGGTGGCGTTCCGCGACGCCCGGTACATCACCGCCCCCTCGGTGCACGCCCCGTGCTTCGCCATGTCCGGCGTGCAGCAGAGCGCGCGCTCTCCGGAAACGTCCGTGCCCCCGACGGCGTCGCGGTGGTCGGCCTCGAAGATGACCGCCGTGACCGTGGCCGTGCGGTTGCCGTCCTCCTCGGCCGCGGCGGCGGACTCCGGGGTCCTCCTGAATGCGACCTTCTCGAAACTGCACCGATCGAGAAACCACCGCGTCACTATTAATCACCTTCCCGATTATAACCCAAAGAAACAACGAATTGATCCTCTCTAGCGCCAGCTCATACGCACCGGATGAACGCGCCGGCCCTAGCGGAGGCGTAGACGCCCTCGCTGCCGCCGTGGAGGACGAAGGCGTTGCCGGAGCCGGCGAACCGCTCGCCGGTGTAATCGTGCACCGACGCGTCGGCGCAGAGGAGGGCGCACGACGTCAACAACAGGGCCGTCACGGCGAGGGCGAGCCTCGAGGAGGCCATTGGCGTCATCCGTTCCGTGGCGCGCGGCAAGAGACGAGGGGCGCCCGCGTAGCTTGCTGCGCGGGGCTGCGACTGCGAGCTCGTGGCGCACTGGCACTTGACTGGAGCACCCGAGTCGAGTAGGATACAAATACGGGAGGGGAGGTGGGATCTCAACTCTCAAGGAAGGAGAGGAGTGGAGTGGAAGAAGAACGGAAGCGGAGACTTTGACGTGGAGACGCGATGAATTGTTAGGTCCACGCCCAAATGCATTGCCACGGGCCGGGGGGACGACGCAGCAAGGGAACAGTGACCAGGATTCCGTGCCGATATGATGAAATTTGGCGGAAATGCATGAGAGGACAGAAGCAAATGCATAGGACAAACAAGATTAGCCCAAACTGACCAGCATGTAGGATTTTGCATCGAGATTATCTAACAATACTAGTATTGGTCCCGTTTTCGTTAGGCACTATGCATGCAAGACTATGCAAATTGATTAGAAAGAATCCTCCGGATAGTGAAAGGCATTGTCTGAATAAATGCAAGGATCATTTGAATATTTGGGCCGTGTTAATAAATCTTCAAGGATCACTTTAGGAAAATTAACAATAATTAAGTTGAGTAAAAGAATCCTCTGAGATTGTGAAATGTATTGTTTCAACAAATGCAAGGATCATTTGAATATTTGGGTTATGTGAATAAATATTCTAGGATCGTCTTAGGAAATAACAATAATTGTGCCAAAAAACACATAAAAATTACAACGGCTTGCGTATGTTGATTTTGTGAACACCTCATAGAACAATTATAGTTGCATGTAATAAAGAGACTTGGTAAGTGATAAGAGTGTGCCAGCATATGACTCATTGCAAAGAATGACATCTATTGAAATGTGAAGTAAATTATATCTACCAAAAAAATGAAATTTAAATATATCCCTACCTATAAAGCTGCTCACAGGCTTGTATAAAAAGAAAGATCCTGATATATATGTCATGAGCTGAAGGAGAAGATGCAATGATATAGCATCTCTCAACTTGTCTTTCATACAGGGGCATGTTCTCTCAAACCCATGGCATGCCTGTCCTGCGAGGAACCAAAACGGATTGTGGTCAGATTACTTGGTACCTCGAGCGCACAAATTAAGCAGAAGACCTTGGAGATCGCGAGCTTTGACAATGTTTTTTTGTTTAAGCATCCTATATACTTGTGGCCTCAGCGAGCGTGCACACGGCGACGACTGCATCCTGCGCAAGTGCAGAGCTGAAAATTGAGGCGCTGTGGCGTGCCACCGGGGGTTATCACGTGTCCGTCGCCATTAATCGCGCCCTCCCGTTCGACACGTACAGGTTCAAGGCCAACTCGCTGGAAAACAAGTGCGTGTGCATCATGGATTCATGGTTGATTGGATGGAGAACCCGCACGAGAGAGTTGGGCGGAAACCAGAGATAGTCTGCGACGTTCCCGTCCTAGCCTGTTTGGCTCACGACCTAACACGCGCATCTTGTTGCGCTTCATCACGACCTAACCGGATATGGAAACTGAAATGGAGCTCGACAAAACCAAGTTGAATAAACCATGAAAACACGCTTATATAAAAGTTGATTAAAAGAACTTTTAATTAAGTTGAAGAACTTAATTACTGAAGTGTAAATGTAAATTCCTACCGCGAGAGCGTGAGCAACCCTGTTACAGTACATATCCTAGAAGTAAAATTGGGACAGCACGTAAAAAAATGTCTAGTAATTAAGCTCTTCAACTCATATTGTTGGATTAATTGGGCCTTGGATCATTTAATCTCAATTAATCTTAAGAATTAAAAGGTCCACAAAATAAATCTTAGGGATCCAATCCCGTATTGAAAGCCGATGAGAATCTTAACTAACTTAAAGGGTGGACCAATGGTGGACCACTTGTGAAGTTGGTAAAAGGAGAAGGGCGTGCCACACGCGCGCGCGCGCTCGCGCGCGCCGGGCCGGGCCGTGGGCGTGGCGTGTCGAGACCGAGACCGAGACCGAGACCGTGAGGCGCATGTCGGCCATAATCCTCCGTATTAAAACGGTATGCTCCGCCATTCCCAACGCAAGCATTGCGCGCACACCGTTTGCGTGAGCGATTGCCTCCGAACCTCGTCCACCTAGCGATCCTGCTCGGGATAGGCGGGCGATAAGGTTTTACGGTGTCTCGCCATTCCCAACGCAAGCATTGCGCGCACCTTGTTTGCGTGAGCGATTGCCTCCGAACCTCGTCCACCTAGCGATCCGCTCGGGATAGGCGGGCGATAAGGTTTTTGGGGAGCGTACCCGTACGCGCCCCGCTCGCTATTCCGTACGTCTACGTCCCCGTCCGCGAGAACGACTACTTCCCGACGACTACGTCCTCCGCGAGAACAAACTACATCGGCGTGAACGACTACTTCCCGAAGGCCGTACGTCCCCGTCCGCGAGAACGACTACTTCCGGTACGACTACGTCCTCCGCGAGAACAAACTACATCGGCGTGTCCTGTCCGCGAGAACGACTACTTCCGGTACGACTACGTCCTCCGCGAGAACAAACTACATCGGCGTGAACGACTACTTCCCCGAAGGCCGTTCGTGGGACTTCACCGCAACGACTCGCCACTACATCACCTCTCGTACGACTACATCGAACAAGGTCCCTCCACGAGTAGCATGTCTATTCCGGGGGATAACGGCGCACCGGTTGACTCCGTCAACCGTCCCGCCTTTGGGACCTTTTCTGTGTATTTTTGTTCGAGTTTTATTTGCGATTTAACTTGAACACAAGCACATGCTTTGCTTTCACGGGATCACTCATAATTGTCATGAACATGTTAATAATTTACGGAATTAAAATGTACCGAAACTTGCCTAGTTTTCTAACAATCCAAAAACCTTATATTGTTGATAGGCTTTCGGTAACTAGTTTCGCTACAACACTCAAACCAAATGTTTTCGATGGTTCAAATTACAAGCGTTGGAAGCAAAGGGTTACGTATTGGTTGACGGCGATGAGCATCATGCATGTCATACGGGGGGAAGCCCGAACAATTTTCTCCGGAGGAGGAGAAGGCTTTCGAGGCGGCCGATAACTTTGTTTCGTGGTGCCATCTTGAGTGTTCTCGCGAAAACCTTGTGGACACGTACCTTCTGTGCCAAGTGGCAAAGATATTTGGGATGCGCTTGAGGCTAAATTTGGGGTTTCGATGCCGGTGGTGGTGTATGTCATGGAACAGCTCTATGACTACAAAATGGTTGAAGACCGTTACGTGGTAGAGCGGAGCCCATGAGATTCGGGCGCTAGCTGGAGATCTTGAGAATTATAGCAAGGATGCACCATGTAAGTTGCCCGACAAGTTTGTGGGTGGAGGTATTATCTCCAAGTTACCACCTTCTTGGAAGGACTTTGGAACCTCTCTAAAACACAAGAGGCAAGAGTTTGCTTGTTGTCGATCTTATCGACACTCTTGATGTTGAAGAGAAGGCGAGAGCAAAGGACAAGACACATGGTAAAGGGATTGTTGGGTCTTCTAGTGCTAATTTGGTGCGAGAAGAAGAACAATAATTCATTCAAAAAGAAAAACAAGCGACATCAAAACCAACCAAAGGCTAAGCAGACGGCTCAGTTCAAGCAGAAAAAGCCGCCAACGGGAAAGTGCTATCGCCGTGGGCAGCACGGAACACTTTGCTTGCAAAGTGTCCGGATCGCAAGGATAAGAAAGATGGCAAAAGTGCCAACATGGTTATTAGTGAAACGGGTGGAACGTCGGGGTACGATAATCTTTTACCTACGGTTCTTTCAGTATGTCAGTCACCTGATTGGTGGATTGATACGGGTGCTAATATTCATGTTTGTGATGATATTTCCTTGTTTTCCTCTTACCAGGCGGGCGGAATTTCCTCCTTGTTGATGGGAAACGGATCACATGCGCGTGTTCTTGGTGTTGGTTCGGTCGATGCGAAGCTTACTTCGGGAAAGACCGTTCGATTGAAGAACGTGCAGCATGTCCCTACTATCAAGAAGAACTTAGTCGGCGGGTCTCTCTTGTGTAGAGATGGTTTTAAATTAGTCTTTGAATCCAATAAATGTGTAATTTCTAAGTTTGGAAGTTTTATTGGAAAAGGTTATGATAGCGGAGGCCTGTTCCGCTTTTCTTTGTCATATGATTGTAATAAAGTTGTGAACCATGTCTCGAATGTTAATGATGAATCAAATGTTTGGCATTCGCGACTTTGTCATGTTAATTTTGGTTGTATGATGCGTCTTGCAAACTTGAGTTTAATTCCGAAATTTACCTTAGTCAAAAATTCTAAGTGCCATGTGTGCGTTGAATCAAAACAACCTCGCAAGCCTCATTTTTCGGCTGAGGCGAGAGACTTGGCTCCTCTAGAACTAATTCATTCTGATTTATGCGAGATGAATGGTGTGTTGACAAAAGGTGGTAAAAAGTTTTTCATGACTCTTATAGACGATTGTACTAGATTTTGCTATATCTATTTGTTGAAGTCTAAAGATGAAGCATTACAATACTTTAAAATCTATAAAGCTGAAGTGGAAAACCAACTTGAGAGAAAGATCAAAAGAATTAGGTCGATCGTGGTGGAGAGTACTTTTCTAATGTTTTCAACGCATTCCGTGAGGAACACGGAATAATTCATGAGAGGACGCCTCCCTACTCACCTCAATCAAACGGGGTAGCCGAAAGAAAGAGCCGCACTCTAAGCGATTTGGTTAACGCCATGTTAGACACGGCGGGACTTTCCAAGGAATGGTGGGGTGAGGCTATATTGATTGCATGTCATGTCCGAATCGTGTTCCCGTAAAGAACAAAGAGATAACACCATTCGAGGAATGGGAAAAGAAAAGGCTAACACTTTCATACTTACGGACTTGGGGATGTTTGGCCAAAGTGAATGTGCCTATAACCAAGAAACGTAAACTAGGACCTAAAGCTGTCGATTGTATCTTTCTTGGTTATGCTCTACACGGTGTGGGTTATAGGTTTTTAATATTGAAGTCCGGAGTACACGATATGCATGTCGGCACCATCATGGAATCCGGAGACGCTACATTTTTTGAGGACATTTTTCCTATGAAAGAGATAGATAGCACATTTATTCATGAATTGTCTATTAATAATGAACTCAAAGAACTTCTTTGTTTTGATAGAACACAATGAACAACCACATGAGAAAAATCCTGAGGAGGATGGCAATGAAGCTCTTAGAAAGAGCAAGAGACAGAGGATTGCAAAGTCCTTTGGTGATGATTTCATTGTGTACCTCGTGGATGACACTCCTAGAACCATTGAAGAGGCATATTCCTCTCCGGATGCTGACTATTGGAAGGAAGCAGTTCGGAGTGAGATGGACTCTATTATGTCTAATGGTACTTGGGAGGTTGTGGAGCGTCCCTATGGGTGCAAACCTGTAGGATGTAAGTGGGTGTTCAAGAAAAAGCTTAGGCTCGATGGTACTATTGATAAGTACAAGGCAAGGTTTGGTGGCTAAAGGCTATACTCGGAAAGAAGGAGAAGATTTTTTCGATACTTACTCACCGGTTGCCCGATTGACCACTATTCGAGTACTACTTTCCTTGGCGACTTCCCATGGTCTTATCGTTCACCGGATGGACGTTAAGACAACTTTCCTAAATGGAGAGTTGGAGGAGGAGATCTATATGGATCGGCCGGATGGATTCGTAGTAAAAGGTCAAGAAGGGATGGTGTGTAAATTGGTGAAATCTTTGTATGGTCTTAAGCAAGCTCCTAAGCAATGGCATGAGAAGTTTGACAAAACTTTAACGTCGATTGGCTTTGTTGTGAACGAAGCCGACAAATGTGTGTACTATCGCTATGGTGGGGGCGAAGGAGTGATCCTATGTTTGTATGTAGATGACATGCGATATTTGGGACAAGCCTTAATGCGATTAAGGAAGTGAAAGAATTCTTGTCTCAAAGCTTCGAGATGAAAGATTTGGGGGAGGTCGATGTGATTCTAAACATTAAACTAGTGAGAGAAGGTGATGGTGGGGTTGTTCTTACACAATCTCATTATGTGGAGAAAATCTCGAGTCGTTTTGGTTACAATGAGCGCAAGCCGGTTCCAACACCTTATGATGCTAGTAAAATGTTAAGGAAAAACATAAGAATAATGAGAGATCGAGTGAGATACTCCCAAATCATTGGTTCACTAATGTACCTAGCTAGCGCTACTAGACCCGACATCGCATATCTTGTGAGCAAGCCGAGTCGATTCGTGTCTAACCCGGGAGATGCTCATTGGGAAGCTCTTGAACGGGTGATGCGCTATCCGAAAGGAACAATCGAACTACGCGATTCACTATCTGGGTATCCTAGGGTACTAGAGGGTTATAGTGATTCGAATTGGATCTACGATGCGGATGAGATTAAAGCCACAAGTGGATATGTGTTTACACTTGGAGGTGGGGCTGTCTCTCTGGAAGTCTTGCAAGCGGAGACCATCTTAACGAGGTCAACTATGGAGGCGAACTCACCGCATTGGACACCGCCACGGTTGAAGCCGAATGGCTTCGTGAACTCCTTATGGATTTACCGGTAGTTGAAAAACCGATACCGGCAGTCCTCATGAACTGTGATAATCAAACGGTGATTGTCAAGGTGAACAGTTCAAAGGACAACATGAAGTCATCTAGGCATGTAAAGAGGCGGCTAAAATCGTCGGGGAAAATGAGAAACTCGGAGTGATAGCCTTGGACTACATCCAAACGGCTAAGAATACGGCGAGATCAATTCACAAAGGGTCTTTCACGTAATGTGATAGACAATGCATCCGAGGGAATTGGGCTTGAGACCCGTCGGCGTTATTCGGTAGTGGTAACTTTGTCCTATGTGATCGGAGATCCCGTGAATTAGGATAGTGCAACAAACTCTTGTTTAACGAGAGAAGAGAACCTTTGTAAAGGGCTCATTCCGGTAGAGATGCATTTCTCTTCTAAAATCGGTATGGCGGAGGTTGGTGAAAAACCTTAATGTGATTTGAGTGGCTCAAAGAGGAGCAAAGATGTTGGCCTACGGAACATCTTAAAGGATTGCACCTATATGGGTCGATTGCTAGTCACAATCTATGAGATAGGGTGATCTCTAGATACCCATGAAAGGCACGGAGTATGACTTATACGCTCCAACCCGAGGGGATGCTTATAGCGACCTAGTGCGGCAAGGGGCTCTAGTCAAACTTGTTTGCACGAAACTGTCAATTCAAGGCATAGTCCATTGGTCGATTGTGAATGAGTGTAGCTTTTGTCTCGGGTGGATGTTCAACTTAACGGTCTCCACCATAAAGTCGAGTATATCAAAACAAGAATTGAGAAGAGGACATTTCTTTGTGTACCTTGAAATTCTTGGTGGGGATTGTTGGATTAATTGGGCCTTGGGCCATTTAATCTCAATTAATCTTAAGAATTAAAAGGTCCACAAAATAAATGCTAGGGATCCAATCCCGTATTGAAAGCCAATGAGAATCTTAACTAACTTAAAGGGTGGACCAATGGTGGACCACTTGTGAAGTTGGTAAAAGGAGAAGGGCGCGCCACACGCGCGCGCGCGCGCGCCGCGCCGCGCCGGGCCGTGGCCGTGTCGTGTCGAGTCGAGTCGAGTCGAGTCGAGACCGTGACCGTGACCGTGACCGTGACCGTGATGCGTATGCACGGTTTTTGTCATTCATGTCGGTCATTCATGTCGGCCATAATCCTCCGTATTAAAACGGCCGTTATCGGTAACCGATGACGTTGAATACGGCGATTCATTGGTCACTTTGTCGTTTAATGAGAATTATGGTGGTCGAAGCGTCCGGGTTCATTCCCTCCTCCTCTCCTCGCGCCTATATAAGAGGACTCCTTCCTCCGGCACGGACACACATTCTCACACTCGGGTACTCCACGCTAGGAGCGCACACTGTTTGCGTGAGCAGTTGCCTCCGAACCTCGTCCACCTAGCGATCCTGCTCGGGATAGGCGGGCGATAAGGTTTTTGGGGAGCGTACCCGTACGCGCCTGCTCGCTTTTCTGTACGTCCCTGTCCGCGAGAACGACTACTTCCAGTACGACTATGTCCTCCGCGAGAACGACTACTTCCAGTACGACTACGTCCTCCACGAGAACAACTACATCAGCGTGAACGACTACTTCCCGAAGGCCGTTCGTGGGACTTCACTGCAACGACTCGCCACCGCATCACCTCTCGTAGACCGAGACCGTGACCGTGATGCGTATGCACTCTTTTTGTCATTCATGTCGGTCATTCATGTCAGCCATAATCCTCTGTATTAAAACGGCCGTTACCGGTAACCGATGACGTTGAATACGGCGATTCTTGTGCTTGTCGTTTAATGAGAATTATGGTGGTCGAAGCGTCCGGAGTTCATTCCCTCCTCCTCTCCTCTCGCGCTTATATAAGAGGACTCCTTCCTTTGGCACGGACACACATTCTCACACTCGGTACTCCACGCTTAGAGACCTCTCTCTTCTCCCTCGTGTTCTTTGCTCTCTGCCATTCGCAACGCAAGCTTTGCGCGCACACTGTTTGCGTGAGCAGTTGCCTCCGAACCTCGTCCACCTAGCGATCCTGCTCGGGATAGGCGGGCGATAAGGTTTTTGGGGAGCGTACCCGTACGCGCCTGCTCGCTTTTCTGTACGTCCCTGTCCGCGAGAACGACTACTTCCAGTACGACTATGTCCTCCGCGAGAACGACTACTTCCGGTACGACTACGTCCTCCACGAGAATGACTACATCGGCGTGAACGACTACTTCCCGAAGGCCGTTCGTGGGACTTCACTGCAACGACTCGCCACTGCATCACCTCTGTACGACTACATCGAACAAGGTCCCTCCACGAGTAGCATGTCTATTCCAGGGGATAACGGCGCCTTTGGTTGACTCCGTCAACCGTCCCGCCTTTGGGTACCAACTAAACCTTTTCTGTGTATTTTTGTTCGAGTTTTATTTGAGATTTAACTTGAACACAAGCACATGCTTTGCTTTCACGGGATCACTCATAATTGTCATGAACATGTTAATAATTTCTGGAATTAAAATGTACCGAAACTTGCCTAGTTTTCTAACACATATATGGTATCAAGGACGGAAGCTAGGTGATAGGGGAGGGGAGGAGAGGGGCGGGTAGGGGGACTCCGTTGCTTGCTTCAGAATGAGTGAGTTCAATAATGACAGTGCTAAATCCAATCGAGATTGCTACTTTGACCCAATTACTTCTAGTTGAAGAACATCTTGAAGGTGAAAAAGGCTCTGTACACCAGCCAAGATGACATATCCAACACTATCTCGTATCACATAGCCTCATCCTCAGCTCCTTTGTTCATCATTACTGAAAAAGCACCATCCCAATTGATTTTTAACTGATCACCATCTGATTTGTATCATCTTTGCTTTGGTAGGTCTTGTTTGACCTCTCTTCTTTTCCCATGTGCATGAAGTCATTTGCAATGTTGTTAACAAGATATGAAAGGGATGAGTTGACAACAGGTAATAAAAAAACAGTACTGCTCGAACTCGTACGTCCGACCCCCCTCCGGACGGATGACGTGGCGCAACGTAAACAACGGCTGAGGGAAAAAACTACACTTAGGAAATATTGCGTGCATGAAGTACTAAATGAAGTCTATTCATAGATGAGTGCAAATTTGCGCGACGAATCTAATGAGCATAATTAATCCATGATTTGCTACATTAACCATCCTCTAATCATGTGGTCAGAGACCTCATTAGATTCGTCTCGCGATTTTACATAGGGTTGTGGAGGTAGTTTTTAAAATTAACCTTGTTTAATACCCTTAACCAGTGGTCAAAGGGAGGAGAAAATTTTTTCTCCTCCCAACCAAACACAGCAGTTCCTCTAGCGCGCCCACCTGCTCACCACCGGTCCCTCGTTAACACCAAAATTTGGTAAGGAGTATGACATGTGGGTCCGATTCGGAAAAGAGTCCGTCGGTGGAAGGAAAGATATCTTCGAGAGATTTTCGGCGGAAGGATCCGCGGTCGGTTATCCGCTCCGGTTCGGCAAAGGAACAGTAGAGCTGATTTTGCGGGATTGGACGGTGACGTGGCTCGATCAGGGGAAGCGAATGGATGGGCGGGCGATCAAGTTTAGTTAGGCAATGAATCCATTCGCGATTGTAATCGGCGGGGGTATAAATATGATCCCTGGATGCATGTAAAAGGACACGTTCATTCCTCAATACACACCGGCCTTACGCCAAACTCTAGAGTCCCTTGTCGTGTCGTCGAGTTCTTCGAGAGGACCAATCGATCCGTCGACCTCCGTGAGTACCGGCAACCTTGTATCATGTCTAGTATCATGCGGTGGATTTAGATCGATGCAAGTAGTCTTGCTACCATGCTTCGTGTCATGCGGTAGATTCAAGCTTGGTTCAAGAGGGTTTCTTGTTAGATCATGAGCCATGCGGTAGGTTAAGGTCTAGCTCGAAGCTAGTTATCGGCTCTATTGGATTTTGGCAAGATCCAATAGATTCATTAAGTTACCCTGTGTTATCATGAGTTTTGCTTTATGTTTTAATTCATGTAATACACTTTTGCCCAATCTAGATAGGTTTGGATCGGCTCTTTTCCTTTTAAGATCCGTGCAAGAGTAGGTTTCGTATTTCGACACGTGGATCCGGTGCTCTCCGATAGCCGAGACCGAATCGATCTAGGTTGTTACGTGTTGCGGGTTCAAGCTTGCTTTGTTGGTATAAATCTTGAAAGAGCCGGGTATCATGCGGTAGATGCGAGGTTTTTGGGTTGCTTTGGAGCTAGTCATCCGGTGGATTAGATTCCTAATTCAACTTTCGATAGATTTATTCACGTGGTAATGTTTGTTCCTTCTTCATGGACCCCGAATCGGTACGTTCGGCCGCATTCGGTTATATCTTCACGAGTAGATCACGTGCGTTACTTATGTTTTAAAAGACGTATGCTTCTAGCTTTCCATATTTAGGTTGTATCATGCGGTGGATAGATCTATTTGTGGAAAGTGGTGCGTTCTTTCATGCAAGTTGTATCATGCGGTGGATAGATTTGCCGATATCGTGCCCGACGGATCTTAAAGTAATTAGACATGCGGTAGACTAATGCTTTGGATCTATGCATGCTTATTTTAATACATGATCGTGTTCGTGCTTTACTCCATTTAATGTTAATCTTCGTGAAGATCGGTTATGGCTTGGCACTTGCATCCATGTTTATTCAAAGATCGATCATTGTCATGCTTACGTCATCCATTCGGCAATGTTCTTTTTTCCTTCGTGGTTACCCGAATGGTTGTGGTTCTTTGACGGGTAGCTTCGTGTAGCTACATGTCGTTTTGATTGGCTTTTTAGCCGTAAATATGGAACTCGCCCTGGTACCACCCGTAGGTTCCAAGTTTTGGTATTTAACTGTTTTATCTTTTGTTAATTTTCGGGAAAAATTGACCGGCACGTCACTTTCTCTCTCGCGCGTGCGAAGCTAAGCTTTTCGGCTTCTGTTGTGTGATTGGCGCCGAGTGCACATTTTGCGTCAACACACTTTTTGGCACGCCCGGTGGGACGAACGTACCGAATTGGTTCGAGATGCCCGAGATCACGGACCTCCCGGATGTCGGCATTGAGGAGCTTTCTCCGCAGCAAGCATCAGCAGCTCGTGGACGCCGTGAATCAGTTTCAACAAAAGTGTCTCATGTCATTCAAGAAGAATCGAAGTGGTGTACCATATCCGAAGAGTGGCACCGCCCCTGCAGTCGCGTTGCCGGGGGAGACCGACGCCACGACCCAACAAGAAAAAGAGGAATGCGCGCGGATCTTCCAGGAATCGGTAGACAGCATGCTCACTAAGCACAACCAAGCTTTCCTCGGGTCGCTCCAACAGATGATGGTAGCCCTCTTTGGCCCGGGCGCGGGGCAGGCGTTCGGAAAGACGTACACCGGAAAGAGCACCGTGGAGCTGGGTGAATCAAGCTCCCAGCCGCCGCTGCGAAGCCAGGTGCAGCAGCCTCCTCCTCAGAGCTCCGGGAGCGAGACATTCCAACCTCCTCCGCAGGGCGCTGGGGGGCAGCCAGTTCAGCCTCCGCTGCAAGCTTCAGGAAGTCAACCAATCCTGCCGCCACCACAGAGCAAAGCACGGGTCAGCCTGTGCAACAGCCGAATCCGTACCAGCCTACGTACGGAGACCTAGCGTTCGGCTCATCCGGGGCCCCACTTGACCCCGGTCGAAGAATAGCTCCGTCAACCAAGCGGCTCCGAGAAGAATCTATATGGCGGTGGCTATCATGAAGTGGGAAATTACGGGGCGTTCGACGCTTTCCCGCACCCGGGGGTACGCGCGCGGTTGCGGGCGCTCGGGAGGAAGATGCCCTAGCACGCAAGATGGCCGAGTTGATGCGAGAATCAGTTCGGCCTCAAGCCAAGGATGCAGGGCCCCACCTACAGAGCCGCCGTTCCCCGAGTGGTACTATAACGTGCTCCCCGCCGCCAAGGGTAAAACCGCCGACGGAATTCACAAAGTTCTCTGGGCAGGACGAGACAAGCACGGTCGAGCATATCGCTCGTTATCTCATGCAGCTGGGGGAATGCTCGGCCGAAGAGACGTTCAGGGTTCGCTACTTCCCCGCCTCACTAACAGGTCCAGCTTTTCAGTGGTTCTCGTCCTTGCCGCCTGAGTCAGTGGCCAGGTGGAAAGATTTGGAGCGTAAATTCCACGCTCATTACTTCAGCGGCAGTTCTGAGAAGAAGTTGATTGACCTCGCCACCCTGAAACAAAGGCACGGTGAAACACCGCCGGAGTTTCTCGGAAGATTCGAGAGAAGTCAAGGGCATGTGCTTCTCATTGAACTTGCCGGACGATCGGTGGCCGATATGGCCGTCGCCGGGATGTTACCGGCCGTGCGCGAAAAGCTATTCGGGATGGAGTTTGAAAACTTGGGCCAAGCGTCGAGAAGTTATCCTTGATGAGCAATCGTGCATATGGCCTCAAGAAGGATCCCAAGTTTGGCAAGCAAGACGACATCGGCCGACATCTACAACCAATTCTTGGACAAAGCCGATCCGTGCGGGGATTCCGACGACGAATTGGAGGTGGTCGCAGCGAAATCTTGTGGGGTAAAGAGCCCTTGACAATGAATCGGCGGTGGGTCGGGCGGACCAAAGGAACCTACGACTTTGACATCACAAAGGCCGATAAGCCGTTTGAGCTCTTGGTAAAAGAAGGCCGAATCAAGCGCTCGAAGGGCACTCTATGCTTCGGCTTCGATGGAGTCAAAGCGAAACGTTACCGCGGCTTTCATGACGGGGACTCGCACTCCATCAACGATTGCGGGGTCTTCGGGATGAGGATCCGAAGGCTATCCGGGAAGGGCACCTCAAATTCGATAACAAGATGAAGCCTGGATGGCCATCCCTTCCCCGAGAACATGCTCGGCTTTTCTATCAACGCGATAACGGCCGAAGAGAAAGGGAAAGTCAAGGTCCCGACCTCGACCGGGTCCAAGCAAGATGGATCGGTTGACCGGAGCGTCGGGTGACCCTAGAGCAAGTGCGGGCGACGCCCCCGTGTTCTCAAGAGCCACATCGAGATTAGGGAATCGTCCAAGCCCAAACCCAAGGTGACGTCACGTATTCTCCTCAACAAATGGCAGCGTCGGATGGAAAAGGAGCGCTACCAAAAGCGTCGCCATGAGGAGGAGCGGCGCGGGGCCGAGGAAGATGCGCGCGGGTGGAATCGGGAACGCACGCGCGCGCGCAGAGGGCGCGCCCACCGGGGATGCGCCTTCTTCGGGCACCGCCGGAATGAGGGCCTAAAGCCGCCCACATTAAGGAAGCGTCCCGAGTGCGGCGACGGATATGTCGAGTACGGGCGGGGAGAGCGCAATCGCCGATCCGTCCATGAAAGACTTGGAAGGATTCACCCAAATGGGGATCGGCGGCAAAAAATTGAGGTTATAGATCACCCCGGGGAAGCGCCACGCCGATCTCGGGTGGGGCGACCGGGAGGAGGACGAAGATGTCTACGTCCGGCGAAGGGGCGGTGGTGCCCGCCCGGTCTACGCAAGAGCCGGAAGAGGCGGGTCCAACGCTTGAGGAACCGCGAGATGAAGCAAGCGGGGTCCGGACGAGACGAAGTGGCGCCCCAAGGACCGGCACGGAAGGGTCGAAGCGTCCGGCCTCTACATGCATGGTATACTTCCCGCCAAACGAGTTCATGGCTCCCGCTAACCGGGTGATGCAGAAGAAGCTTCCTTTGACGACGAGCAACCCGAGGAGATGATGGCGCAACCGGTGCTTGCCAAGCGGGCCGTCTTCGACAAGCCGGCCAAAAATCGCCACATGAGGCCGCCGTACTTGAGAGGGTACGTCAATGGCAAGCCATTGACCAAGATGTTCGTCGACGGTGGCGCGGCGATCAACGTAATGCCGTACACCACCTTCGGGAAGCTTGGCATGACCCCGGCGATCCGACACCAACAAGCATCATCCTAAACGACTTCGCCGGAACCCTTCGGACACCAAAGGATGCGCTCACGTGGACTTGATGATCGGGTCCAAGACGCCGCTCACCACCTTCTTCGTCATCGAAGGGAAGGGAGCCTACGACCGTCGCTTGGGCGGGACCGGATCCACGCCAACCGCTCGCGTCCCATCCACTATGCATCAACACCGATCCGGTGGGTGGACGATGAAATCGAGGTCGTCCGGGCGGATGACTCCGTGAGCGTCGCTAACATGGAACCGGCCTTTCGGGGAGTACCAAGGCATCGATTGCTTCTCGGGGAAGGATCGGGGAGAAGGTCCCGTTGAACCTATCGGCAGTGACCAACGGCCGATTCAAGCGGTCGGCTCTTACGGTAATTTTTAATGGAGAACCCCGTGGATGGCACCGATGGCAAGTCGGGACGAGGTTTCATGTCGGCCGATAAGCCGGGAGGAAGTTGACATTGGAAGCGGTGATAAGCCAAGGCCGACGTTCATCGGTGCGAATTTGCGGCCGGACTTCGGGGGGAACTTAATTGAGCTTCTCAAAGAATATAAAGATTGCTTCGCCTGGGATTACTCGGAGATGCCTGGATTGGATCGATCCATCGTCGAGCACCGGTTGCCAATCAAGCCTGGTTTCAAGCCATATAAGCAACCGCCCCGGAAAATCTACAAGGATGAAGTATTGGCCGATGTGAAGAAGGAAGTCGAAAGATTACTTGACGCAAACTTCGTTCGGCCCTGCAGATATGCGGAGTGGATTTCTAACATCGTCCCTGTGTATAAGAAAAATGGAAAAATGAGAGTTTGCATAGACTTCAGGGACCTAAACGGAAGCTACTCCCATGGATGGATACCCGATGCCTATTGCCGATTTGTTGATTGACGCCGCCGTCGGGCACAAGGTGATTAGCTTCATGGATGGCAACGCGGGGTACAATCAAATCTTTATGGCAATAGAAGACATCTCGAAGACGGCCTTTAGATGTCCTGGTCATATAGGCCTATTTGAATGGATCGTCATGACATTTGGATTGAAAAATGCCGGTGCAACCTATCGACGGGCCATGAATTACATTTTTCATGAGTTGATCAGCAAGACCGTGGAAATCTACATTGACGACGTGGTGATCAAGTCCTTAAGTCATGACACCCATCTGGAAGATGTGAGGAAGACCTTGGAATGCACCCGGAAGCATGGCCTGAAGATGAATCCAAACAAGTGTGCATTTGGGGTGTCAGCTGGAGAGTTCTTGGGGTTCTTGGTCCACGAAGGAGGGATCGAAGTTGGCAAAAAGAGCATGAAGGCCATTGATGAAGTCGTTCCTCCAACCAACCTCAAGGAGTTGCAATCACTGCTCGGCAAGATCAACTTTGTGAGAAGGTTCATCTCAAATTTATCACAGAAGGTGTTGCCGTTCTCTCCGTTGCTAAAGCTAAAGAAGGATCAGAAGTTCACATGGGGCGACGAACAACAAAAGGCTTTCGAAGAAATCAAGCAATACATGAAGGAGCCGCCGGTGTCGGTTCCTCCTCGACCGAACGGAGCCTTTCAAGTTGTACGTGGCGGCCGATACCCAAACTATTGGATCGGCCCTTATTCGAGAATTCGAAGGGAAGGAGCGGGTAGTAGCATATCTTAGCCGAAAACTACTTGATCCCGAAACCGGGTATTCGGCTATAGAAAGATTATGTCTTTGCGTATACTACTCGTGTACAAAGTTTCGGCACTACTTGTTGAATGCCGAATGCACCGTGTACTCGAAGTTTGATGTGATAAAACATATGTTATCTATGCCAATTTTGAATGGTCGGGTTGGCAAATGGATTTTAGCTCTATCGAATTCGAGTTGAAGTTCGAATCGGCAAAAGCCATCAAAGGTCGTGTCATTGCCGATTTTATAACTGAACACCGTGACCCTTCGATTGATCTGCTTGAAATTACCCCATGGGCTCTATTCTTTGACGGGTCATCATGTGGCAAAGGTGGGGGAGTAGGGATCCTACTAATTTCTCCCAGAGGCGAGATGTTCGAATTCGCCATTCCTATACAACCCACCGTCACAAATAACCGAGCCGAGTACGAGGCATCGCTTCGAGGGCTTCAATATTTGAGAGAAGCCGGGGCCGTTTCGGTTGAAATTTATGGAGATTCGAGTTGGTCATCAAGCAATTGAACGGCCGACGAGTGCGAAGCGAGGCGCCGAGGAGTTACTACGAGGAATGCAAAGAAATCTTGAAGGGCTTTCCACCGGTAACCCTACAAAGACATTCCTAGAGAGCATAACGAGGAAGCAAACAGCCGGCTCGGAGCGCCTCCGGTTATAAAGAGAGTCAAGAAGCATTTGCGAGAGGTGAGCGCGCCGGGGACGGATCTTACAGAAGATGATTGGAGGAAAGAGATCGTTGATTATTTGAGAGATCCATCCCGAAAAGTCTCTAGGAAGCTCGGGTACAAGGCAATCAAGTTCGTTCTTCCGGATGACAATTTATTCTATAAATCATTAGATGGAGTATCGCTACGATGCCCGGGTCCGGAAGAAGCCAAGAACATGATGAGCAAGGTGCACGACGGGATATGTGGAGCGCACCAATCGGCCTATCGCATGAAATGGGTTATTAGGCGAGCCGGATGCTTTTGGCCGACGATATTAGAGGACTCGCTTTGAGTATTACAAGGGGTGTCAAGATTGCCGGAGGTTCGGGAATATTCAAAGAGTCCCCGCATCGCATTAAATCCCATCATCAAGCCATGGCCATTCGGGGGCCGGGGTATAGACTTGATTGGCCAAATTAATCCACCATCTAGCAAGGGGCATAAGTTCGTGCTTTTGGCTACGATTACTTCACCAAATGGGTCGAGGCAATCCCACTCAAAAAGGTGACGTCGTAAAACATGATCGAATTCGTCAAGGAACACATCATCTATCGATTTGGGATTCCTCGACGATTACCACCGACCAAGGGGCGCAATTCGTGTCGTTGGAATTCGGAGATTTTGCCGAAAGCATGGGAATCAAACTCGTTTAATTCTTCTCCATACTATGCCCAAGCTAATGGTCAAGCGAGAGGCTTCTAACAAGATCATGATCAAGCTTATACGGAAGAAGATCGACCGTAAGCCGAGGAGATGGCATTCGGTACTCGGTGAAGCGCTCGTGGGCTTACCGAATGGCCCCCCATGGAGCCACAAAGACTTCTCCTTACGAGTTGGTTTACGGGCATCACGCGATCTTGCCCCGGGAAATGCAATCGTAGTCAAGGAGAGTAGTGCCGCAAAACGATTTGAGCTCCAAGGATTACGGCGGCCTAATGATGGATGAGTTAGAAGATTTGCATATGATCCGTCTCGTGGCCCCGGAGAACATCAAGAAAAACAAGCCGCGGGTCGCCAAATACTATAATAAAAAGGTGAAGGAGAAGCAATTCGCGAGAAGGCGATCTAGTTTGGAAAGCGCTACCGCCGATTGGAACTAAATACGGTGAATTCGGCAAATGGTCCCCTAACCGGGAGGGGCCTTTTCGTGTGGTCGATGCGTTCTCGGTAATGCATACATATTGAAAACTTTGCTAGGAGAGGAGTTTTCCGCCGCAATAAATGGAAGATATCTGAAGAAGTATTATCCTAGCATTGAAATCGATCGATGATTATACACATCCGACACGAAAATGCCGCGCTCGGGGGATGAGGCCGCCTCTAGAACAAAATCCATGAACAAAAGAAAATGGCCAGTGCCTAATGCATTGCCCTTAGCTCAATACTACACTACAACTGGTTTCTTGCAGGGTTACACATAGCAGCCCTGAAGGCCAAGTCCCCTAAGGGAGGGAAGCAGAAGACGTGGAGTAAGAAGCGAAAGTATGAGTCAATCTTTTCTTTACTTCTTCGGGCCGTCGCTCCCTCTTCGCTTGTTCCGAGACCACCGTGACGGCGACTTGGAACGCACGAGGGTGACCACGGTTAGCGGCCTCTACCAAGCTATCCCGTGCCGCCTTCAGAGTTGCCGTACCGTCGAGACATCCGGGGCAAGAGAATCAAGGTTAGGGGCAAGAAACCCGTATGCAAACATGAAGGGGGACAGAAGCGTTTACCCCCTACTAGCGCTTCCGCCGCCATACGACGCTCGCGTTCGGCTTGACAAGCGAACGGACATATCCCCGAGGTCACGCTCCGGATGCCGGCACGGCGGCGCACTCGATGGATGACCCTTTGCTCGGGCGTGGCATCCTCCGCCTCAGAGAAGAATCGGAGGAGATGTACTCGGGAACATCTTCGGTCCCGATGACCTCTTCGAGAAGCAAATCAAGGCCGAAAGAGGCAAGAGGAAAACATGAAGCGCAAGATCAAGCAGAGGACAAAGAGCGGATCAAGAAAGAACTCACTTCCGAATCGTACGCTTCCTTGACGAGCCGCTCCCCCGAGGTCGTTTACCCTTGTCCATGGCGTTGGGGTTTTTTCTTCGCGCAAAGGAAGAGACGAGAAGCGATGGAGGAGTGTGCGAGTGGATTTGCAGAGCACCCCACGGGCTATTTTATTGACCAAGGAGGCGCATTGGGAGTGATGATCTGGCCAGTACACACTGTTGGAATACCAAGCGGCAGGGGTTTCCACCGAGTGCGAAGGGTTTTCTTTTGAACAGGCATTTGCGGATTGCCGAATTGGGATCCTTTGTGGATCTTGTGCCAAGGGGCGCTTGTTTGCGGGGCGTTCGGCTAAAGACAGTTCACGATGCATTCGAAGAGGACAAGTTCACGGATGCAAATGCAAAGGGAAATATCACGGAACAAATGCGATTCCAAAAGTTCATCATATATTGCCGACATTTACACATCCCTAGTACAATCTAGTCAAAGAGTCCGTTCGGCACTGCACCGGGGATGGGTAATTTCGGCAATGGCGTCGCCATGGCCGTCGAGGCGCTCCAGATGAGCTCGATCTCGTCGATATCCTCCCGCGCGCCGCCCGGAAGCCACGCGGCCTAGTGGAATAGTCGACGTCCGTATGCGTCGCCATCGCAGCCGGTGCCCAAGGTGGTGCCCAAACGAACGCCATGGACGGCCACCTCGTCGATGCGGCGCTCCACCGTGGCCGGGCGCTCCGCCGCGTGTCGCCGTGGGCGTTCACCTTCTCGCCGCCTGCTCTACCGCCTTTAGCCGGTCGAGCTCAAGCATCACGGCCGCAAAGGACAAACAAGAAGAGGTTAGCATCAAAGGCCGGACCGAATCAAGAATCGAACCATACCATCGATGGCTTCCGGCAGCCGTTTCCGCCGGTCTTCCCACTCTAGTTCGGCCACGCCCGCTTTTTTGGAGACGGCCTCCCGCCTCAAGACGAGACGCCTCTAGCTCCTCCTTGAAGCGAATAGCGTCTCGCTTCCCCGTACGGCACCGGGGAGTGGCCATCGGACTCCGAAGAGTCATCGGGGAGGGGCCGATTGGCCGCGCGCGGGCGGGTTCCACCGAATCAAACCGAAAAGGGGAGATGATTGTCAAGGCAAAGGAAGATCAAAAGGAAGATCAACAAGGAGAAATTGATGATCATCACCGCCCGCGCGCATTAGCGCCGCTTCCCTCGGCCCTCGTCGGAGGCGCGGCGGCGGTTGAGGCGGCGCACCATTGCGGTTTGGGGATGTGCACTGTTTGCAAGAGGGCCAGAGTTGGCAAAGATTCGAGAGCTAGAAGGCCTGGTGGAGAGCTAGGGGCACCTTTGGTAACATTTATAGGCCTGGCGGGGCAAATCGTGGCTTCGAGTCGTGGCTGTGGATCGTGGCGCACGTCCCAATAAAATCGGAAGGTGAAAGGATTTCCTTGACCAACCCGCGGTGGGTCGTTTGGAGTTCTAAGCCGAAACGTGTGCGGATCGATTGTTTCGGCTAAAGGAAATCAAGGTGTTTTTCGGGAGTTGGCGTTTCACTATCGAATGGGTCGTTTCAAAGCATTACAAATTGCAAAGGAAATATTACAAGAACGACCAGTCCGGTATACATCAATAAGAACATTCAAGCATTAAGGAGTTTTGCAAGTGCATGACGAACATTGGATACTATCAAGTGGGAGTTATCCAAGATCTCCTGATAGTCCTTTTGGGCATCGATGAGTCGCAAGCTCGCATCGCATTGCTTTACTCTGGTAACAGCCGATTCTGCCTCCGCTTCGGTCTTTGCTATTAATCCAGGGAGATCGGCTATTTTCTTCTGGTCAATCTCCATCTCCGCTGACAGGCTTTTCAATTCCGCCTCTAGAGCAGCCTTTCTGGCGACTTTCAGATCGTAAGAAGCTTGCAGGTCAGCCAAGGCATCCTTATGGCTTTTTGCTTGGGATTGTATCCCGTTCATGGCCTCGTTCAAAGATCGCTTTTCTCCTTTTCAATGGCCGAACGGGAGCGCAATTTCCTCCAAGTGCGCCTCAAGGGAACATAAAAGGACTCTAAGTTGTAGACGGACGACGGAAAAGCTCGATGTCATCGGGGAGTTTGCGGCTAATGGGCTCAAACATCTCTTCAAAATGGCGAAGATCATTGAGCCGATCCCGGACGTCTTTTTCTAGCCGTGGCCGCAATTTCTTTGAGCTTGAGCAATACCTCGTCCGGCAACGGCCGGTTTATTCCTTTCGTCACATCGGCGGTTGATGGGCCCTCCGATGGCAAGCTCGACGATGACGGGGCGTGATCCCGAAAACAACACCGCCGAGGTGAGAATGCTAGGATCAAGGTGTCAAGATTAAGCGCGGAATTGAGTACCTCATGAATGGTCTCTTGAGCGGGGGCAATTGCGGACGGAAGAGGCGTCCCGAGCGCAGCCGAAACTTCCAAGTCGGGGAGATGCCGATGCAGCTATCGCGGGCTCGTAAGTTTCTGGCCGGTGAAAAATCGGATCCTCCTCTCGTTGGGTTGGTCATTGTCGCTTGACCGATAGGCGACGGCATCCCGGGGGTATTTGGTGGCTCCGGTTGAGTTGAGGGATTCATCTCCGGAGAGCGCATCGCTTCTCGCGGAAGGTGATGAAGATGAAACCTCTATCGGGATGGGCAATTCAACCCCGGAAGGACTCGCTCGTTGAACCACCGGAACATCTACAAGTGGTTCTCCAACGCTTTCTTCGCAAATGTCCAATTGAAAGGATAAGTGCCGGTGTTCATCCTTGAGAAAGAAAACAGCAAAAAGTCATACCAAAGTGAGCGGAGCATTGGCAGGTGCCGGTTCCGAAGAATGTTGGGCTCGGTCCGAAATACACAATGATATGATCCATCAAGAACAGAGTGACCCAAGAATCAAGGAGGTAAAGGAGTTTACCTCAACCAAGACTTTTTGACGGTTCTCCTCCTTTTAGCGCTCGGAGGAGGGATCGGATGTAGACCTTGCCTCCCGTCAACAAAGCAAGGCTAGAGAGGCCGGGATCGGTGGTAGCATACCTGTCCATCAGTTGGCGCAGGGTTGTGGATTTAAACCCCAATGCTGAAATTGGGCCTTCGGCATTATAAGTTATTACCCTGGCTCGAGGGGCAGGAACTGTGTTCTGTGGACAGAAGATGAAGGTCAAGACCATGAATAAAAGAGGGAAAAACCTGATCAAGGGGCTCAGTGTGTTACCTCTGAAGTCGGCAGAAAATCAGGCACCAGTTCTGCACAGAACACATGAACAGGTTCACTGAAGATGTGGTCGTGGAATTCTTGCCACCATGAGTTGAAGGTGGGGTGAGCTATGGTTGCAGGCACAAAAGGACATGTGTAGACAGTGGGACTGCACACATAGTTGAAAACTCTGCTGCACTGCATTGATTCTTTGATTTCCCTCTCCGGGCTTGAGGAATTCATGCAGAAACAATCTTGGGGGCAGCTGGCCACATCCAAGTTGCCTGGCCATTATGTTAGGCTGGTAGTACTCATAAGTACTGGCATTCTGCCTCCCTCCATTGAACTCGGCCGGTAATATACATGGGCGGATTATGATATTAAAGATTTCCAGGAATCTCCCATCTTGATGGCTGGGCTCAAAGGAGAACTCGACAGGAAAGGTCAGAGTGTCATAGCCTATATAAGGAAGCCAAAGAGGATTGGGGAAGCCTTTGAAGAACAACTCGAAGAGTTGGGTGATGTCCTGCTGAACGATAACAGTTGAAGCTGCTTCTCCATAGCTTTGGCATCCTCTGGTGACTTGAAGCTCTCCTTCAGGGGGATTGGACCAGGGGAAGAACCTGGAGTTCAAGTCGACGCCTACAATCTGGTGCATGTGAAGCTGCAGCCAAATTTGAACAAACCACCAAGGGCCATTGACGCACGTTATCCTCTGGCTGGTATACATTTGGGTAACTGTCTGATGAAGCATATGGTATACACTGCCCAAGAGGAATTTTCCCGGAGGAAGGCGATTGCCATCGGCCGATGGATCGCCATTGCGATATGATTCGCAGTGGGTTCGTTGGCCTTGCCGCAGAAGACAAATCTACATAACCACATGTTCGTAAAGGCTCTATATTCAACTTCACCAAGGGGATTGTCTCTCATGTGCTTCGAGATATATTGCTTGTAGCCATTCCCCGGCTTTACCCCCGTCCGGCGTGAGGAATTTTTGAAATTCCAAGGCCGAACGGACCCAGTGATGTCAAGGCCGGTGATCATGTACACATCGGCCAAAGTTGGAGACATTGGGCCATGCCCAAAAAGGAAGGCATTAACGCCGTTTGACCGTAAGTGGCATGCGGCTATCGAAGATCTTCATTCTTGGGCGTCTCGGCTACGGGGATAACTCCAAACATTGAGCAATGCGGAGAGTATCCGTATTGGTCAATCCGCTCTTATCCGCGAGAATCCTACGATACCAAGTCTTCCACCGCGATTGGGGGCAAAGGCCGGTTCTTGAACGCATCTTGCCACCGAGAAGGTGGAGATAAAGCCGCCTTAAAAGGGATTCTCTGAGATTCACGGCAATAAAATCCCGAGGGTCAGGATTCCCTTCAGGACCAAGATAATAAGACTGCGAATTGGCCTCAATAGGAATCAAAAGAGCAGTAGAAGGTTCCTGGAAGAAAGCAGAAGAAGAAAATCTTAGGTAAAATTGAAAACCTAATGCCGAACAAAGGTTTGGAGGGGTGAATTTACCTGAGCAGCTTGGTTCTGAGTTGCCATTGGAGATTCGAGCTCGGAACGAAGGGGATCTAGGGTTGGATCTGAACGAAGAATCCGGCGGATTGCGAAGAACAGGTGTTGACAGGTTTGGCTCAAGGATTCGTGGCTGGAGTCAATTGTGGAACAAAATTACTTTTATCCCACAATTGAAGGGGCATGTGTTAACACCAAAATTTGGTAAGGAGTATGACATGTGGGTCCGATTCGGAAAAGAGTCCGTCTGGTGGAAGGAAAGATATCTTCGAGATTTTCGGCGAAGGATCCGCGGTCGGTTATCCGCTCCGGCTCGGCAAAGGAACAAGAGAGCCGATTTTGCGGGATTGGACGGTGACGTGGCTCGATCGGGGGGAAGCGAATGGATGGGCGGACGATCAAGTTTAGTTAGGCAATGAATCCATTCGCGATTGTAATCAGCAGGGTATAAATATGATCCCCGGATGCATGTAAAAGGACACGTTCATTCCTCAATACACACCGGCCTTACGCCAAACTCTAGAGTCCCTTGTCGTGTCGTCGAGTTCTTCGAGAGGACCAATCGATCCGTCGACCTCCGTGAGTACCGCAACCTTGTATCATGTCTAGTATCATGCGGTGGATTTAGATCCGATGCAAGTAGTCTTGCTACCATGCTTCGTGTCATGCGGTAGATTCAAGCTTGGTTCAAGAGGGTTTCTTGTTAGATCATGAGCCATGCGGTAGGTTAAGGTCTAGCTCGAAGCTAGTTATCGGCTCTATTGGATTTTGGCAAGATCCAATAGATTCATTAAGTTACCCCGTGTTATCATGAGTTTTGCTTTATGTTTTAATTCATGTAATACACTTTTGCCCAATCTAGATAGGTTTGGATCGGCTCTTTTCCTTTTAAGATCCGTGCAAGAGTAGGTTTCGTATTTCGACACGTGGATCCGGTGCTCTCCGATAGCCGAGACCGAATCGATCTAGGTTGTTACGTGTTGCGGGTTCAAGCTTGCTTTGTTGGTATAAATCTTGAAAGAGCCGGTATCATGCGGTAGATGCAGGTTTTTGGGTTGCTTTGGAGCTAGTCATCCGGTGGATTAGATTCCTAATTCAACCCGATAGATTTATTCACGTGGTAATGTTTGTTCCTTCTTCATGGACCCCGAATCGGTACCGTTCACCCGCATTCGGTTATATCTTCACGAGTAGATCACGTGCGTTACTTATGTTTTAAAAGACGTATGCTTCTAGCTTTCCATATTTAGGTTGTATCATGCGGTGGATAGATCTATTTGTGGAAAGTGGTGCGTTCTTTCATGCAAGTTGTATCATGCGGTGGATAGATTTGCCGATATCGTGCCCGACGGATCTTAAAGTAATTAGACATGCGGTAGACTAATGCTTTGGATCTATGCATGCTTATTTTAATACATGATCGTGTTCGTGCTTTACTCCATTTAATGTTAATCTTCGTGAAGATCGGTTATGGCTTGGCACTTGCATCCATGTTTATTCAAAGATCGATCATTGTCATGCTTACGTCATCCATTCGGCAATGTTCTTTTTTCCTTCGTGGTTACCCGAATGGTTGTGGTTCTTTGACGGGTAGCTTCGTGTAGCTACATGTCGTTTTGATTGGCTTTTTAGCCGTAAATATGGAACCGCCCGGTACCACCCGTAGGTTCCAAGTTTTGGTATTTAACTCGTTTTATCTTTTGTTAATTTTCGGGAAAAATTGATCGGCACGTCACTTTCTCTCTCGCGCGTGCGAAGCTAAGCTTTTCGGCTTGCCGTGTGATTGGCGCCGAGTGCACATTTTGCGTCACAGTCCCCTCACCCACCAGGCCACCAATAACCTCTCTTCTTCTCTCTCCCCGATCCAGGCATCCAACAGCGCCGCTAGGCACAGGAGGCAACCTCGTTGGCGGCCGAGCTCGACGACGGCACGGTCGGCGCGCAGGCCACGCTCCCCGCGGCCGGGGGCGCAAAGAGCCGGGCGCGCGTGTTGCTCCCCGCAAAGCTCACGGGCGCGCGGGTTGCCGCGCCCGCAGCCGCCTCTCCGCCTCGCGCGGCCAAGGCGGAGCCCCCTATGACCGGGAGCGGTGTTGACGATTAATAGTTGTATCAAAATTCGTTTAGACTTGCAAGCGGTCAAATCTCCCGTCGTAGTCAAGGGACCCTTCTTCCCTCGAGTGGTGAACCTAAGGTATTGAATCCGTGGAACAATGTGCAACGCAAGGATTCAATCTAGTAAAGCAAGGAAAGCTATCTGATGAAGAACCAAATTGCATCTAATCTACTAACTCATAAAGGAAACCATCTAATCTAATCTACTAAAGAGGTAGCAAGAGAAAGCAAGAGATAACCGATCTAGAGAGTCTAGATCATGCTTATGTTGTAGCTCCAAACAAGATAGATGAAGATAGAAAAGTGAATCTCATTAAAAGCATCTTTAAACTGTGGCCTCCGTCCGATTCCGAAAACGCCCGCCTTTCGAACCCCCGTTCGTCACAACGTATTCCTATTCATGCGGGTAGTCTAGGGTGAGTTCGATAAGAACAAGTTGAAATCACTTGGTCGGTCCGGTATGCACCTCTAGCCACCGCGGCTACAAGAGCACCCTATGCAATCTAGCTATAGACTAGATTGGGGAAGAAGCAAAACCAAGAAGAAAGCAAAATCATCGAGAAGGCACTTGATCGCTAGAAATCGGATTCACTATAAAAACTTCACCATGAATGATTACATGAACAAGATCACCACCGGGATCCTACCTCGATCTTGATCCTTTCTCGGAGCTCCGACGTGGTCTTCCATGCAAGGTTCCCACGTCGGCTAGGGAGACCCTAGACAATTAGCACGACCCTCATCTCCGAGATGGTGTCCCTCAAGCTTCTCTGCTCCTCGGCGGCGGATGACGAATTAGTTCCTCCGTGGCTCTCGGTCGTGGGGCTATAAATAGCCCGAGATGCATCTAGGTCAAAGGGGGGCCGACTGGGCCTCGAAATGGGCTGGGCCGGCCGGCCTGGGCCCACTTCGGCCCGGTCCGCGGCCTCCTTCGCCCGACGTTGCTTCCCGAGTCTTCTATATCCTCCCCCCTTCTGCATGTGGGCCCTTGTCGTCAGTTTCTCTCCGAATTGGACGAAGCACCTTGTCTCACAAGATTCGACACTTTTCTGGCTAGGTCCTCGGAGTTTGTCATCTTCTCGGGTTGGGTCCTTGGGCTTCTTGGAGTCGTGTTCACTTCATTGCTTCACTTCTACCGGCTTCAAGGTCTTGTCATGAGGTGCTTGATGAACTTATCCCGGAAGTCTTGCTTTCAACGCTAAAACCCTGCATAAACACTAAACTCTAAAACCGACATGCACAAGTGAACTTGTTATACCACGGGGGTTAGTACCAATGGATAAGGTATAAAACTCATGCCACCGAAGGTAAACTCATGGCTAGGTTTACGGAATTTCACCGTCAACATCTCCCCCATGCTTAAACCTTGCTCGTCCTCGAGTAAGCCTTCGATGGATATCATCATTGCCCTTCATTGTTTAAACCTTGCACTTGATCATACACGAGAAAACATAATGCTCTCAAAAGTTTAATTCGTTAAAGTTCCATAATGTACTAGCCTTCATCCCTACGGAGGGTAGATTAATAATTAAGCTTATCCCACAAGTATTAACATGCTCCCAAAATTCAAATGGATCTCAGAATTTTTGAAATAAAGAACGAAATGAAAAAGAGCTAAACCAAGTTCACAAATTTAAACCGCCTTGCATCTTGCTCAAGAACTCTCATCTCATCTTGTCTCTCAAGCCTATTTATTCTACTCTTTTCCCTCTCATAACATTCATTTATGTGGTAGGCTTTATATGGAGCTTTTTGGGAAAGTTTAGTCCTAACAAGATATTATAAATGAGATGTTGTCAAAACAAGACAAGCTTCTCATGGTCTTACCGAGACTCGTCAAAAAGGTCATTGGAAAATGATGTTATATCAAGGAGGGGAAAGAGAAAAATACACACACTTGAGATGGGTGGACATGTGCAAATGGCAAAGAGTGATCCCGAGGCACAAAGGAAGTCCTCGTTATCGGATTGCACATGGTTGGAAAATGAGTTTGGATCTTATAATCTTGAAGCCTTGAAATTCCTAATGCACTTTAGAGAACCGGGGAGTTCACTTTATTTTTATTTTTACACATACTCATATTTTTTTTCTTTTCTTTTTTTCCTCATACATATACTTTTTCTTCTTTATTTCTTTTTCTTTCTTTCTCTTTCTCATTTTTTTATTTCTCATCAAATTTTTTTATTTGCTCCCCTTTGAACTCTGAAATTGCATTATACCTACCTCCTCCCCCATGCTTAGATGTTTGCTCGTCCTCGGGCAAAGAGGTGATAAAGATAAGGTAGGTACCAGAAATACTTTTTCCTTTGGACAGATACTTGAAGTCTTCAATCTTGACACCATCGATCTTCCTTGAATCGATGATCCATACTCAACGTTAGGTTGTGGTCAAGGAGGAAATCACAAAAGATGATATTTGGTTTTAAGGATGGATATCCGGCGAGGTTTGTGAGATCTCCGATGTGGGGATACACAATGAACTGATAAGAGGCTAGCAATAAGATAGATACGCAAAAACGGAATGACCAAGCTTTCTTAGTCTCGGGCCACGTAAATCAAGGCCCGAAATACCTCACCCAAAAATAAACCTTGTATACTAAGTTTTTGCACTCAAATATTTATATGGCTCGGGATAGGTAGAGCAACACACAAGTGGTATTTATGATAAGGTTAGCATTACTTTTAAGAACAAAAATAAATTATCTTTAATCCATCTAAAACTTGAGAGCACATAAAACACTATGGGTCTTTATTTTTATCATAACCTCCGCTAAAGATTAAGCTAGCATTTAGATAATTTCAGATTTGTATTTTAAGAGAGCACTAGCTTAAACATGCATAAAACAATTACAAAGATAAACAAAGTGGCAATTATAATCATATATCATCATGGCACAAACTTTGTAACTTTACCAAAGGTAAAAACTTGGTGGTGACTTTATTCATGATGAAAATAAACACTAACACACATGCTGAAATTTAAATAAGAACTGAAAACACTACGCATACATAGGCGCATACAAGCTGAAAATTAAAGAAAAGGGGGTAAAGGAAAGATAACTAAAGCTCCTCCTCTCTCTAATCTTCCGCCGGTGGTTGATATTAATAGTCTTGGTTGTTGTACCCTTACTCATAATAGGATTGCACCGCTTCTCCTATGAATTGTATGACGGTGCTAAGTGAAGGTGTCAAAGCTCATAAGCGATGTTTGCATTACCTTCACCCATTTGGTTTGCATTGTTTAGGATGGCTGCAATAATTTGCATGTTCCTCACAGCGTATCCTCCAATGATGGCCACATTTTGTTGTGGTTGAGGAAGGTGTGCATATGGCTCCGCAAAGGCTACGTTGGGCACCGCAAAATTTGGTGGGGGCATGGCTGCACCACTCCCCCATGCTTGCATTGGTACACCACCGTAGTAACTTGACGGCACCGGAATTTCTCCGGATGGTGGCACATAATTTTGTTGTGCACCTCCTTCTTGGGCCATAGAAGATCCTTCTCCTATAATCCTTCTCTTTTATTTTTCTTCGCCTCACAAGAAGTCCTTCCTCTAACTAATCTTCTTTCCCCTCGAGAAAAAATCTTAATCTTCCATCGGATAGGGGCAAATTTACTTTGGCCACTTTGAAGCCTCCTCTCTCATCTTCACTTATATATTTGCTTTTCTTCATATATTCAATCCTAGGGAGGTCCCGCTAGGACATGCTTCGGGTTCCTTGTAATACCCGGTTTCAAAGAGATAGCCAACATGGAGAGGTAACACCCCGAACCAATATCTCTCGAACCCGATGTTGCTTCACAACACCACCGGTTGATCATAAGTTGAGTGGGGTCGATTGGCCGCCTGGCAATCAAAGCCGAGTAAAGCCAACTCAACTCCGTGTCGGTTACCTTTGTTTCTCTCATTCTCCCCAAAATCCTTTTGCACATATGAGTGAAACACTTGGACGATGGGGTTCCGGATAGTATTTCTTCGTTGATGGTCTTCTCCCGCGATCATACTCCACAAACCTTCCATGTGCCTTCATGCACATCCACTTGTTTCGGGGCTCCCTTTTTGAAAACCGAGCTATTCCCTAATACATAGGGAACCGCTTGTTCAATCAAGATAGGAGACACTCGCCCATGGGTCTACGATACTAGAACATGCTATCGTTTTGAACTTGAAAACCAATCTAATCTATCGGGGGTTGTGACCACGGTTTCGCCCTTTCCCTCCTCTTGTACTCACTACGCGAAGGTATTCATGACTAGACCTATGATGGACACAGTGTATTGAATGGATCCAAGGAAGCATTCGAGCTCTACTCCCTTTATGGCATGGTAGCTAACCTTAAGCAATAAAGTATATTCAACACAAGATGATAGATAGATAATCCAACAAAGTATGATTACATCTCAAGATCGATTACAACCCATGGATGAAAGGAGATTAACCCATCAAGTTGCTAGACATAGCACCGTTGATCACGGTTACCCTTCCGACGGTGCATTCCTTCTTCTCCACTTGTGGGTGCTTCCTTCGAGGTGGTTGATCTCCCTCCGGAGATCTCCCTCCTCTCTCTCTCTCTAGTTTGTGGATGGCCTCCGGTGCGAATGGCTCTCTCCAAACGGAATAAGAGACTCGGCACTCCTTCATCAAGGTTATGCACCATGGTCATGAGAATTTCCAAGGCGAATCCCTTGTGGGTGTTTGCCGACACTCCGTTGGAGAATTGCATCCAACCTCGGTGTTCCGTATGAAAACCCAATATGTGGAGAGCTTGGTCGTCGAAGTCGACGTTCGCTACAAGCCTTTCTCAAGGCGAGCGAGCTTCTCCTCCTCCTCCTCCATCATGATGATGAACCCATTGGAACACCACGGAGCGTATGGAGGTGGAGCGGATGATCGTGTCCAGTGGCGAGGTCGGACGGGCGGATCCTCCATATGTCCTTGAGGTCTGGTGAACCTCATAAACGAGTTTCGTGTGGCCCTCATGCCACCGAGGAGAAGAGTGTGGTACCTCCTCGGAGGTGCCGTGTCCTCCTCAATACTCCGAGGAGACTCGGAAACCGAGTGCCTCCTCGAAGAGGTTGTCGATGATGGCTTGGACGACGATGATCCCTTCTTCTTGGTGAAAGGCTTGTAGGTTTCTTCCATGATTGCAGCACTCTCCCTCACAAATATATATCCGGGGTTTTCAACCGGTAACAAGGTACACAAATATTATTTTAGAGTCCGGACTTTGAGTGGAATTAGGATGTGTTTTGTTACACGAAACAAACGAGGTGGATGGCTAAGTCTAAGGTGGTTCCGACTACAAACTAGAGCACACGAACAAAGAGCCGGATGGGAGGCTTACCTCTCTCCTCCTCTTGGCTCGGTTCTTCTCTAGCGCACTCATTTTGCTTCGTGACCGCGTGCACCTTCCAAACGTTCTCGTCCACTCCTTCGCTTGCATTATTATTCCTTCCACTTCATGTTTTCGCTTTGACTCACTTCCATACTCCCTTGCCTCACATGCCTCCATGAATTCCTACAAAACAAAGCCTTGGCTGCCCCCCATGCTTGTACTTTGCATATGGTTTGATAAAAGATGTTGGAGGGGCATCCCGTGATGGATCATGGTGCATGCATGGTTAGGTTAACTATATTGCCTCCCTCTAAGCAAGTTTTAATGCTAAGCACTTCTCTAATTTCGAAAATAAAAAAAATAAAATCAGAGATATTAATGAGTTCAAATATAAATTTAGAGAAGTTTTTAAAGCATTAAAAACAAATGTAAGTTAAAAATATTTTCCGACTACTTTTATGTTGGTCTCACCGGTATTGTTTGCCTTCATTAGTTGAGAGCAAACTTTTCCCGGCTTCTAATCTTAGAGAAACCAAGGATATAGATTTTTTAAAACAACAAAAAGTTAAGTTTCTAGGTTCACGCGAGTCCTACCACGTGCCGAAACTTAAATAACATCTAGATACAATTCGTGGCTCTACTCGTGTGTTTTTAGCATGAAAAACAAGTCAACCACAACATCATAAAGAGGATGAATGGTTGAGATAGGTTCTAAATTTATTTGGTTGTGGTTTCTTGAAAAGAAGCAAACTAACACATAGGAGGGTTCATGTAAAGGGTTTATGATCAAAACAAAATATTCAACCAAAAATTATGTCTCTAATATTGTTCAACAACTTCTAAGTCTAATGTCTTGCGTAGTAAAATTCAAAACTCGAGTTAAAAACTCGAAAAACCTAGAATCGGGTTGTCCTCCCGTAGCTTATTCTTGACTCGACGAAACGGGTTGCCTCCCACCTAGCGCTTTGTTTATAGTCCATGGCTAGACTTCTTCACTTGATTATTTCGGATCAACGCTCTTTGTGGGCATTGCAATCTTGGGTACCCACTTCCGCACCATCTTGGGCACATGCTTTTTCTTCGGCTTAGTCATTTTTTTGGTCTTCACAGTCGGCTTTGTCCTTTGGTCTTGACGAATGCAACAACTTCCTTCATGTAGTGGCTCGGCATCTCAAACTCGGGTCCTTCGGTCGTGATCTTCGTGGTCTCCATAGTGTAATCCTCCATCTCTCCCGAATGAGTTTGAGTAGCCTTCGCCGTCTCGGGACCTTGGGGTTGTCTCGGATATTCTTCTTTGTTACCCATCGGTTGCCCAACAAGTTGTCCCACTTGCATCTCTAGCATATCGAGCTTCCGACCTCCGTCACCTTGTGTCGGGGATTGCCCTAGGGGTCCCCTTAAACAATGGGGAAAACCTCACTTAAAACCCGCAACAAAACCCAAACACGTTAAGCCTAACCATGCAGGTGCCTAACCATGCAAGACACGGCCCACGGGGACTCCGACGGCCCATCGAGGCGGCCCACGAAAGGATCCCCTCGAACAAAGCTTCGCCCCGCCGTAACGCCCGCGTTTTTAGCTCCAAATAAATCACCTAATAAATCATGCGTATTTTCAAAACCGACCCGCCGAGCTCAACTACCATTCAAATCCCGGCCCTCTCTCTCTCTCTCTCTCTCTCCCCGACGCGCGTGCCGCAATTCCCGCCGGCACCGCACCCCGGCCGCACCCCCGCGCGCCTTCCCAACGCCGCGGTCGGCCACCGACCGGGAATCCCCGCGCCCGCCGCGGTCCCGGTGACCGGTCCGCCTCGCCATCACCGCCGTCCCGAAAATGCGCGACGCCCCGAAAACCCCGCGAAACCTTCCCTAACAATTTCCCGGATTTTTCCCAAAATCTTTTCTCTATTTTCCTTTCCTTTCCTTTTCCCTTTTTCTCCTTCTTCCCTCTTTTCTTTTTCTCTTTTCCTTTTTCTTTTTCCCTCTTTTCTTTTCCTTCTCTCTCTCGCTTCTCTTCTCCTCTTTTCCCCTCGCCTCCCGCGCGGGGCGGCGTCCGACCGGCGCCCCCGCCACCGCCGACCGGGGGCCCCGCGCGCCGCACCTCCCCTACCTCCGCACGCCACCGGCCGGCGAGGGACGCCGCCCGCACGCCACCGCCGGCCCCGCTTGCCGCGCACGCCGGCGGGACCGGCCGGCCGCCGGGGCCGCGGCCGCCATTAATGCCCCCTCCCCCCGCTCGAGCTATCACGTCCACCACCGCCGAAGCCTCGCCCCGCGCTACGCACCGCACAAGTTGACCCGTACCGAGCCGTCGCGTCGCCGGCCGCCGCAAGGAGCCGGCCGGAGTTCGAGAAGGAACCCGAGCTCGCCGGCGGTCTCGCCGGGAAAATATCTCCCCTCCCCCCGAACCGACCTCCGCCGCCTATTTAAGGCCGGCACCACCACCACCTCGCCACACCGCACCGCAAGCAAGCCTCCCTGAGCCGGTTTCCCAATCACCACCGCGCCGCCACCATTAGCGCCGCCGCCGCCCTCTGCCCGCCGTCGAGCCACCTCCACCGAGCCCTTTAGCCTAAGGTGAGCACGGGTATGGAATGCCCTGGTCCTCCTCCTTCTTTTTCCCCTATCCCCCGCCGCCATCGACCCCCGGAGCGCGCCGCCCGCCGCCGACCGAGGGCGGCGCGCGGCCGCGCCCCCGTTCTCCGTCCGATTCGAAGGGGGGAAGGGGGAAGAAGATGGCAATCTTGCCAAAGACCCCCCCCCGCTTTCCCTTTTTCCCCAAACCGAGCCCCACTATTCTTTCTCTCTTTATTCTTTCCAATTAAGCCCCTAGGTCAATAACTAATTAAAGATTAAACACCGCTATACTCTAAAATAATTTATAAAGTGACTCTAACCTAGTTTATATTAGCATAATCACCCCTTTTACCATTAGTAGGATTTGCTAATAGGTCCCTATACCCCCCGTGACCCGACATTTTACGATTAGACCCGACCTCACACCACTAAACCACCCCCTAGGGTTTATAAATACCCCCTATCTCCGCTTACCTTCCCTCCCCGAGCTCGGTCGGAAACGTGTGTGCTAATATTGCTTGCTTGTTTGTGTGAACGCCATAGCCGACGGAGTAGACGGCGGAAGGTACCCCGAGCCGAGATCGAAGCCGACTACTGCGAGCAGGAGCCCGAGGTCCCGAACGCCGAGCCGGCCCGCCCCGAAGACTTCGAAGCCGGCAAGTTCACCCTCATCCTTTGATGCATGTTTCTGTCCTAGTAATATAAATACACCCTATACCCGTTTTATAAACTGCATATTGTTTTACTGCAAAACATGGTAGGATAGCCACCCTTGATTGCTATAATTGAACCTTGTTTTGACCTAAATGAGTGCTTTAACATGTGTGAGTGCGTTCAAAACGTGTGAGTGCTTCAAAAACAAAAAGGGGATATGTTTGGAAAATGAGTAAAGAACTGGGTAGACGGGATGGACGTGTGTGTCAGGAGTATGGGTGAGCTCGTACCTGTGTGGTTGAGCGTGTTGGGAGTTGTCCATCTTGTCGGTTAAGGACCGGGTTGCGTGACATCTCACCTGACCCAAATCATCGTACAACCACTCGACCGTTGTATGTGGCAACGGCTTAGCATAAACCCCACTAGTTAATCTACTTGCCATCTGGTGTGCGGGTGAGCAGCGGGAGACCGAGGAGTCGGGGTACGCTCCGTGTGAGGTACGCCCGGTTATGTGGGATAACCCCTTGGTTGCTTCCGTGGTGGCTCGTAGGGTTAGCTAAGGTGGGTAATGGCTTTGATAGGATCCGTACCTAGGCACCGAGGTGTCCGTGTGACGGTACCCTACTTGTGGGTAAAGATGTACAACCTCTGCAGAGTGTCAAACCTATTCGAATAGTCGTGTCCACGGTATTGGACGAGTCACGGTGTGGTCACAAAAACTAGTGTTTGGGATGGGATGATTTCTGGCGTGAGTCGTTTTCTGGGTGAAGTGTGTGGCTGTGTGCCTGGGCTACGACGGACGGGAAGTCCGGTAGATCCACAAAGTGGTTTTTTTCCTAAAACAAGTGAGTTACTTGGGTTATGAAAATGATTTGCGAAAACCTTTTTGAAATGAACCTCTGCATGTGTAAGTTTGCTAAATGAACCTTAACCTGATCCTTGTTATACCTTATGCATGATTCTATTTATAAGCCCCTCCGTGGGTGGGGTTGGATTTGCTGAGTACGTATGTGCTCACCCTTGTTTTACTAACTATTTTACAGAGGAGGATCCCGATTACATTCCCGAAGATGTTGAGTAGGTTGTGCCCTACACCCAACCGTGCCTCGTGTACCGGGGCCCTACCAAAAGCTTCCATGGTGTGGTACTCTGAGGAGGCTATGGAAGCCTTTGCTATTGTAGTGTGGTCGCTAGCGTTTGTGTTGTTCCTTGTAGCGTTGGCACTACCGTGCCCTTTGTGTCGCCGTGATGTAAAAGATCGATTTCCACCGTTGTAATAAATGTGTTACCAGCCTCCCGGGACCGGTATTTGTGGCACATTTAGTCACCTCGATGAGGGGACGCTTCGGGTGGTATCGCAGCCGTAGGTTGGCCGTAGGACATGACCCCTAGGATACGAGACCTCCTCTCGGCCCTCTCTAACCTTTCCTTTGCTAAACTCACCTTTTTCCAAATCCTTACCTTGATTCTTGCCTGTTTCCAGATGCCTAACCCCGAGTGGAACGGAGGAATTTGCCCCGTCCGGCCTCGGCCTCCCTAACTCTGTTGCTACTCGGCCTAGAACGCGTCGAGTAAGGGATCCGCCGTAGTTCGTCTACCGAGAGTACGAACGCTTCGGCACCCTTCGGTGTAAGCCGCCGATCTTTGTGGGAAGGAGCGTGCTTTACCCCGACATAGAGCCATGGTTCGTCTCTCGCCACCGGTTTCCGCTTTGCCGACACCTACCCCAAGGCCGCTCGGAAGGCCCCGCGACAACTATGAGTGGTTTATAGACAGCACCTCCGAAGGACTCCAATGGGATTCTTTCCACCCTCCGGAGGAAGAGGACGCTCGTGGATTGCTCGCATGAGAGGACTAGAACGAGAAGAAGAAGACTTAGAAGAGGCAGTTTCCCACCTGTCCATATACCTCAGAGGCCTAGACCACCTTTATCAAGAGCAAGCCCAGCAACTGAAGCAGCAGATCGACAGAGCGGAAAGAGCAGAACAGAGGATAGAACTAGAAAGGGTGAAGACAACCATAGCAGAAGTTGAACTACACAACACAAAGCAAGAATACCTCAGGGAAAGAGAGCGCACGCTGTTGGCCCATAAAGCCCTATGGGATGAACTAAAGGAGCGAAGAAGCAGAGATGAAGGAGCCAGAGCAGAAGAGGATGAACCCGAAGAAACCCACTGGGACAAAGGGACCCAGACTGAAGACGAGATACTGGAGCAAGATCTTCCACTGAAGAAGCGCTGTATCCAGCTAGAGACAGAATCACCATGAGACTAGGGTGTTTAGGCTAGAAATCGAGTCCTAGCAATAATAAGTGTACCCCGAAGGATGTACCCCCAACCTTCCTACTAAATAAAGTTATCCATCTCTTGTACCCCACCACAACCTGTTCAACTCTACCTTTGTTTTCAGATGGCGGAAGATGGATGGACCCAAGGCGTGTGCCAGGAGGAGCCTGGTTTTGCTCGCCTGCTCATCCACTCCCCGGAGCGCCTCGGCATCACCGAGCGCCCTAGGTACTACAAGAGAGAGTACGAGCAACTCGGCACTCTTCGCCGTAGAGTGGTCCTCTCCGTCGCTAGAAGCAACCGCCACACCAACATCGAGCCGTGGCGCGTGACCGCCACGGGGTTCCGACACCGGGATACCTATCCTTTGGCCCTCGAAAAGCCCTCCGCTACCCGTGCCGAATCTACGAAGAGCACCTCGTCCCCACACCGATGAGGTACTTCCCTCCCGCCATCGGGACCCCGGTTTGGCGGTGTCCGCATGAGGAACTTGGAGCGACGCCGCCACCAATAAGACCTCGCTATACCACGTAGTCGCCTACCTTGTCTCCCCGGACAAGCTCTTTGATGACCAAAGCCGGACACTTGAGGGAACGGATCGGGGGCCGGCCGAGCAAGTCGAAGTCACAAGTGCGAATGCACCAAGTCCGAGTGGCTCAAGCCGAAGCGAGTACCGCAGCGAGCCATAGCAAAAGTGAAGCCGTTGCCCAGGGAAAGCCTCGAAGGATCCGGGACCAACGCATGCAAGAATGGACCCACGGCGGAACGCCCGTTCCGGCCATTGGAGAACCTCAAGTCCCCGCCGGGAACACCCCTTGTAGGATGGGGAGGAACCATAGAAGTCCCACCAAGCACCACCGGCGGTCACCGAACCCTCAACGGCCTACCACCGAAGCCGCGGCACGGCCCTCGGGGAAAACGGAGACCCCGAAGGCGGAAACGATGACGAGTTGCTCATTCCGCTGGAAGAACACTCGACCCCAGAAGACAGCTCCCCTCGCGAGTAGTGTGCCCCAAGACCCAGGGAATGAAGCCGTACCGGTCCAAGTCGCGCCCTTAGCCTTTAGTCGTGTAGTGTGTCCGCGTAGTCGGGATGTATCCTCCTCGCTGGTTTGTAATAAAAACTTGTTGGTGCTTGCTTGTTTGCTATATGCTTGTTGTGTGCTTACCGGCAGAATAAACCCTGCCTTTTCAAAAAGAAATCTGTTATAATCCACTTAAACATCACATAAAACTAGATCTCTTAGAAACCCGCTTCTTTACGGATGGTTTCCGGGCGCCTGTCGGGACCCACCGGTCGGACGCCGAGGGATCGCAAGCCGATCGGAGGGAGCGCCTCCACGACCGGGGAGGTTAACCAAAATGAAGATGGAGGAGAGAACGTGGTCCCGCCACCACCACCCCCTCCTATTGACTTGGCTCAAGTCTTAGCCAACCGGACCGTCCCGATGGAGGCTATCTTCAATGCCATCAACCGCCCAAGACCCCGTGCCATGAGCATGAATGAGAAGCCGATCGAGTTCCTCGGGACTAAGCCGCCCACCTTTAGCGGGTCGGTGAATCCTTTGGACGCCGACGATTGGCCGAGAGCCATCCCGAGGGAACCGGAGCCCCTCCACCGCGAGGACCATGACAAGGTTCTCATGGCAGCTCACCGACTCACCGGACAGCCCTAGCTTGGTGGGAGAATTACCGCGCCGCGGCCCAAGGATCCCTCCGCCATCACATGGGATGAATTCGTGGAGGAGTTCTCGCCGCTACCACATCCCGGAGGCCACACCGAAGCGGAAGGCGACGAGTTCCGCGAACTCCGCCAAGGCAACATGTCCGTGGAGGAATACACGTACCGTTCATAGAGCCGGCACGCTATGCCCCCGAGGAGGTGGATAAAGACTCCAAAAAGCAAGAAATGTTCAAGAAGGGGCTGACTCCGGAACTGAGGACACTGCTGACTCCTCAGATTTACCCGGACTTTAACACCCTTATGAACATGGCAATACTCACGGAAAGAGCAAAGGCCGAAGAGAAGAAGGAAAACAAGCGTAAGTTCATGGAACACAAGGCCAAGCAGCAAGAGCGGTCTCAGAGGCCGAGAAACTTTGGACACCCCATGTCCAGGTTCCAAGCTCCGATGCAGTACAGAACCCAATCCCAAGCCACGAGCTCACAAGCCCCCAGAGCCCAGTTCAAGCCCTCCTACAACCAGAGTGCCATGAAGCCCCCACAGAACAACACTAGCCAGATCACTACCAACAACAATAACAACAGCTCCCGAGTGTGTTTCAACTGCCGGGAAACCGGGCACTTCATCGCTAACTGCCCCTATGCTAAAAAGCCAACCACCACCACCTACTCCAACTCGGTGAACGGGCCAAGGCCACTGGCGTCAGGAGCCAATCGCATACCAGTGCGCAGCAACAACCACTTCGGCAACAACACCAGCAACCAACGGATGAGGCGGCCCCAAAGACAGTCGTATGTGTTGACGGTGAAAATCCGTCAACCTAGCCATGAGTTTACCTTCGGTGTTGGCATGACTTTTGTATCTTATTCATTGGTACTAACCCCCGTGGTATAACAAGTTCACTTGTGCATGTCGGTTTTGGAGTTATGTGTTTACGCGGTGGTTTTAACGTTGAAAGCAAGACTTCCGGGATAAGTTCATTAAGCACCTCATGACAAGACCTTGAAGCCCGATACAAGTCAAGCAATGAAGTGAACATGACTCCAAGAGCCCAAGGACCAAGCCCGAGAAGATGATAAACTCCGAGGACCGAACCGAAAAGTGCGTCGAATCTTGCAAGACAAGGAGTTGAGTCCAATTCGGAGAGAAACCGACGTCAAGGGCCCACATGCAAAAGGGGAGAACATCTAGAAGACGTGGGAAGCAACACCGGCGAAGCGAGGCCGCGGGGTGGGCCGGGTGGGCCCGAGCCGGCCGGCCCGGGCCGGCCGGCCCCCGCCCCAATTCGGGGCCCAATCGGCCTCTCCTTTGACCTAATTGCTTCTCGGGCTATAAATAGCCCCCCGACCGAGAGCCACGCAGAACGGAGGTCGTATTCCGCCGCCGAGGAGCGAGAGAAGCTTGAGGGACACCAACTTGAAGATGAGGATCGTGCTAGTTGTCTAGGGTTTCCCCCGGCCGACGTGGGAACCTTGCATGGAAGACCACGTCGGAGCTCGGAGCGAGGATCAAGATCGAGGGAGGGCCCCGGTGGTGATCTTGTTCATGTAATCATTCATGGTGAAGTTTGTAAGTGAATCCGATTTCTAGCGATTAAGTGCCTTCTCGATGATTTTGTTTTCTTCTTGGTTTTGCTTCTTCTACGATCTAGTTTGCGGCTAGATTACATAGGGTGCTCTTGTAGCCGCGGTGGCTAGAGGTGCATACCGGACCGGCCAAGTGATTTCAACTTGTTCTATCGAACCTAAGCTCCCCGCATGAATAGGGATACGTTGTGACAGAACGGGGGTCTCGAAAGGCGGATGTTTTCGGAGTCGGATGGAAAGGCCACGATTTAAAGATGCTTTTAATGAGATTCGCTTTGCTATCTTCATCTATCTTGTTTGGAGCTACAACATAAGCATGATCTAGATTCTCTAGATTGGTTATCTCTTGCTTTCTCTTGCTACCTCTTTAGTAGATTAGATTAGATTCGTTTACTTGATCATATCTTAGATTAGATGCATCTTTGTTCTTCAATAGATAGCTTTACCTTGCTTTACTAGATTGAATCCTTGCGTTGCACATTGTTCCACGGATTCGATACCTTGGGTTCGCCACTCGAGGGAAGAAGGGTCCCTTGACTACGACGGGAGACTTGTCCGCTTGCAAGTCACAAACGAACTTTGATACAACTATTAACCGTCAACAAGCCCCTTTTTCTGGCGCCGTTGCCGGGGAACAAGCAATCAAGATCCGATCTAGTATCGCTTATCTTTCAGTTTTTCTTTTGATTTTCTTTTGCATCTCTTATGTTTGATCATCCCTGAAAAAAAAAGAGTCAATCTAATCTAGTTTTGATTAACCCTAGTTTTTATGTTTAGATTTTTGTTTTATTACTAACCCTAACCGGAGATGGTTGGCTACCTCTCCAAGAAACCCAAAACTTTTTTGTGGATGATCCAGGAAAACTTTACAGGCAAAGGTGACGTGCAACACAAGCTCGAAGGATCGTCGAAATCTCCAAGGGAATCACCACCTCCATGTCCAAAGGGAGATCAACCTCAACCACCGGAGCGCTACGCACCCCGAACATCGTTGATCTACCTATCATAAACCTTCAAGACGCAGGGAGGCCGTTCAAGATCAAAGTCTCAACTATCCGCATGACGATTGCGAGAGCTGAATGCATACGAGCTGGATTCCTTGAGTGACATATCGGTTTACTTAAGAGGAGGATGGAGAAGATGGAGATGGAGAAAGAAGCTCAACACCTAAAGGCTGCCAAGGCAAGATCCACATGCAAGGAGCGTGAAGTGTTCATCGTGATAAAGATGCTAGACGCAAGTGGAACAACTTGTCGGGTGCCCGATGGGCAACAAAGAAGAATATCCGAGACAACTCCAAGGTCCCAAGACGGCGAAGGCTACTCAAGCTCATTCGGGAGAGATGAAGGATCACACTAGAGACCATGAAGATCACAACCGAAGACCGGAGTTCGAGATGCCGAGCCACAAGGAAGATGTTGCATCCGTCAAGACCAAAGGACAAAGCCAGCTCGTGAAGACAAAAAAAAAAAAAATTGACTAAGCCAAAGTGGGTACCCAAGATTGCAACGCCCGCAAAGAGCGTTGATCCGGAGTAATCAAGTGAAGAAGTCTAGCCATGGACTATAAACGAAGCGCTAGGCGGGGAGGCAACCCGTTTCGTCGAGTCAAGAATAAGCTACGGGAGGACAACCCGATTCCAGGTTTTTCAAGTCTTTTTAATAATTCAGTTCTGAATTTTACTACGCAAAACATTAGACTTAGAATGGTTGAACAATATTAGAGACATAATTCTTGGTTGAATATTTTGCTTGATCATAAACCCTTTACATGAACCATCCTATGTGATTGTTTGCTTCTTTTTCGAGAAACCACAACCAAAAAGAAAAAAATTTCAGAACCTAACTCAACCCTTCACCCTCATTATGGTGCTGTGGTTGACTTGTTTTTTATGCTAAAAACACTCGAGTAGAGCCACGACTTGTATCTAGATGTTATTTAAATTTCAGCATGTGGTAGGACTCGCGTGAACCTAGAAACTTGATTTTTGGTTGGTTTAAAAATCCATATCCTCGGTTTCTCTAAGTTTAGAATTTTTCTAAGCCTCACTTTGTTTTATTTCATTCAAAATCTCTCTCATCTAATCAAAATTAGGACCTAAACCTATGCCCCCATGATCAAGCCGGGAAAAGCTTGCTCTCAACTAATGAAGGCAAACTATACCGGTGAGACCGAAATCGACGTAATAAAAAAACATTTTCGACTTGCATTTGTTTTTAATGGTTTAAAAACTTCTCTAAAATTATGTTCGAGCTCTTGCATGGCTCTGAAAAATATTTTTAAATTTCGAAATTAGAGGAGTGCTTAGCCTTAAAGGGAGGCAATCTAGTTAACCTAACCATGCATGCACCATGACACATCACGGGATGCCCCTCCAACATATTTAAACCACATGCAAAGTACAAGCATGGGGGGCAGCCAAGCTTTGTTTTGTAGGAATATCATGGATGCATGTGAGGCAAGGGAGTATGAAAGTGAGTCAAAGCGAAAACATCAAGTGGAAGGAGCAATAGTGCAAGCGAAGGAGTGGACGGGAACGTTTGGAAGGTGTACGCGATCACGAAGCAACATGATGCACTAGAGAAGAACCGAGCCAAGAGGAGGAGAGAGGTACGTCTTTCATCCAACTCTTTGTTCGTGTGCTCTAGTTTGTAGGCCGGAATCACCTTAGACTTAGCCATCCACCGCGTTTGTTTCGTGCAACAAATCACATCCTTAATCCACTCAAAGTCCGGACTCCAAAATAATATTTGTGTACCTTGTTACCCGGTGAAAACCCCGGATATATATTTGTGAGGGAGAGTGCTGCAATCAAGGAAGAAAACTACAAGTCTTTTCACCGAAGAAGAAGGGATCATCGTCGTCTAAGCCATCATCGACAACCTCTTCGAGGAGGCACTCGGTTTCCGAGTTTCCTTGGAGTATGGAGGAGGACACGGCACCGCCGAGGAGGAACCACTCTTCTCCTTGGTGGCATGAGGGCCACACAAAACTCGTTTATGAGGTTTACCAAACTTCAATAACATATGGAGGAGCCGCTCGTCCAACCTCGCCACTTGACACGATCATCCGCTCCACCTCCATACGCTCCGCGGCATTCCGAGGGGTATGTCATCATGACGGAGGAGGACAAGAAGCTCGCTCACCTTAAGTAGAGGCTTGTAGCGAACGCCGACATCGACGACCAAGCTCTCCACATATTGGGTTTCACACGGGACACCGGTGCAATTCTCTAGCGGAGTGTCGGCAAACACCCACAAGGAATTCGCCTAGGAAATTTTCATGACCATGGCGCATACCCTTGATGAAGGAGTGCCGAGTCTCTCATTCCGTTGGAGGGAGCCCACAAGTGGAGAAGAAGGAAGACATCGTCGGAAGGGTAACCTTGATCAATGATGCTATTTCTAGCACCTTGATGGGGTAATCTCCTTTCATCCATGGGTTGCATTCGGTCTTGAGATGTAATCGAACTTTGTTGGATTATCTATCTATCATCTTGTGCTGAAAATACTTTAATGCTTAAGGCTAGCAACCATGCCATAAAGGGAGTAGGGCTCCAATGCTTCCTTGGATCCATTCAACACAAACCCCGATAGATCGATTGGTTTTCATGTTCGAAACGATTACATGTTCTAGTATCATAGACCCATGGGCGAGTGTCTCCTATTTTCAAAAGGGAGCTCCGGAACAAGTGGATGTGCATGAAGGCACATGGGAAGGTTTTTGGAGTATGATCACGGGAAGAGACCATCAACGAAAAAAAATACTATCCGGAACCCCATCATCCAAGTGTGTCACTTTTGTGCAAATGGATTTTTGGGAGAACAAGAGAGACAAAGATAACCAACACGGAGTTGAATTGGCTTTACTCGGCTTTGATTGCCAAGTGGCCAATAGACCCCACTCACCTATGATCAACCGGTGGTGTTGTTGCAACATCGAGTTCGGAAGATATTGGTTCGGGGTGTTACCTCTCCATATTGGCTATCTCTTTAAAACCGGGTATTACAAGGAACCCAAATCATCTCCTACCCGGGACTTCCCTAGGAATATATGAAGAAAGGAAAATATAAGAGTGAAGATGAGAGAGGAGGCTTACAAGTGGCCTAGGTGAATTTGCCCCTTCCGGATTGAAGATTAAGACTTTTCTTGAGGGGAAGAAGATCGGTTAGAGGAAGGACTTCTTGTCTTGGCGAAGAAAAAAAAATAAAAGGAGAAGGATTATAGGAGAAGGAGCTTCCACGACCCAAGAAGGAGGTGCACAACAAAAATTATGTCCCACCATTGGGAGGAACCCCGGCGCCGCCGAGTTACTACGGTGGTGTACCAAAGCAAGCATGGGGGAGTGGTGCAGCCATACCCCCACCATTTTTGCGGTGCCCAACGTAGCCTTTGCGGAGCCATATGCACACCTTCCTCAACCACAACAAAATGTAGCCACCACTGGAGGATACGCTGCAAGGAACATGCAAATTATTGCAGCCATCCTAACCAATGCAAACCAAATGGGTGAAGGAAATGCAAACGTCGCTTATGTGCTTTGACACCTTCACCTAGCACCGTCGACGATTCATAGGAGGAGAGGCGCATTCCTATTGCAAGTAAGGGTGCAACAACCAAGACTATCAATATCAACCACCGGCGGAAGATTAGAGAGAGGAGGAGCTTTAGTTATCTTTCCTTTACCCCCTTTTCTTTAATTTTCAGCTTGTTTGCGCCTTTGTATGTGTAGTGTTTTCAGTTTTTTTATTTAAATTTCAGAAAGTGTGTTAGTTTAATTTTTTCAGCATGTATCTTAGTTTTTATTTTCATCATGAATAATGTCACCACCAAGTTTTTACCTTTGGTAAAGTTACAAAGTTTGTGTCATGATGATATATGATTATAATTGCCGCTTTGTTTATCTTTGTAATTGACTTATGCATGTTTGAACTAGTGCTCTCTTAAAAATACAAATCTGAAATTATCTAAACGCTAGCTCAATCTTCAGCGGAGGTTATGATTAAAATAAAGACCCATAGTGTTTTATGTGCTCTCAAGTTATGAATAGATTAAAGATGTCTTTTATGCTCAAAAATATTGCTAACCTTGTCATAAATATCACTTGTGTGTTGCTCAACCTATCCGAGCCTTATATATATTTGAGTGCATAAACCTTAGTGTACAAGATTTATTTTTGAGTGAGTTATTGCAGGCCATGATTTCTCCGGCCCGAGACTAAGAAGCTGGTCATTCCATTTTTGCGTATCTATCCGTTTGCTAGCCTTTTATCTGTGCATTGTGTATCCCCGCATCGGAGATCTCACAAACTTCGCCGGATATCCACCCTTAAACCAAATATCATCTTTTGTGATTACCTCCTTGACCACAACCTATCGTTGAGAATGGATCATCAATTCAAGGAAGATCGCAAGACGGTGCCAACGTTGAAGATTTCAAGTATCTCTCCAAGGAAAAATATTCCGGTACCTACCTTATTTTTCGCCTCTTTGCTCGAGGACGAGCAACGTCTAAGCATGGGGGAGGAGGTAGGTACGGTGCAGTTTTAGAGTTCAAAGGGGAATATTTTTTTAAAAAATGATGATGAAAGAAAAAAAATCCAGCGATACTCATGACTTTCAAGGTATAAAAAAAAATCAAAACTTCGTTGTGGAAGTCATGGGCTGAATATATGATGAGGAAAAAATGAATGAATGAAAGAAAGAAAAGAATGAGAAATATGAGAAAGAGAAAAAAAAAATATATGTGCGTAAAGTGAACTCCCCGGCTCTCTAAAAGTGCATTCAAGGCTTCAAGTTAAAAAGATCCATTCTCATTTTCCAACCATGTGCAATCCGATAACGAGGACTTCCTTTGTGCCTCGGGATCACTCTTTGCCATTTGCACATGTCCACTCATCTAAAAGTGTGTGTATTTTTCTCTTTCCCCTCCTTGATTTAACATTATTTTCCAATGACCTTTTTGACGAGTCTCGGTAAGACCGTGAGAAGCTTGTCTTGTTTTGACAACACCTCATTTATAAAATCTTGTTAGGACTAAACTTTCCCAAAGCTCCATATAAAGCCTACCACACATATATGTTATGAGAGGGAAAGGAGTAGAATATATAGGCTTGAGAGACAAGTGAGATGAGAGTTCATGAGCAATATACAAGATGATTTAAATTTGTGAACTTGGTTCAGCCTTTTCTTTATCTCGTTCTTTATTTCAAAAATTCGAGGTCTATTTAAACTTTGTGAGCATGTTAATACTTGTGGGATAAGCTTAATAAGAATCTACCCTCCGTAGAGGTGAAGGCTAGTACATTATGGAACTTTAACGAATTAAACTTTTGAGAGCATTATGTTTTTTTTCATGTATGATCAAGTGCAAGGTTTAAACATTGTTTGGCAACGATGATATCCATCGAAGGCTTACTCGAGGACGAGCAAGGTTTAAGCATGGGGGAGATGTTGACGGTGAAAATCCGTCAACCTAGCCATGAGTTTACCTTCGGTGTTGGCATGACTTTTGTATCTTATTCATTGGTACTAACCCCCGTGGTATAACAAGTTCACTTGTGCATGTCGGTTTTGGAGTTATGTGTTTACGCGGGGTTTTAACGTTGAAAGCAAGACTTCCGGGATAAGTTCATTAAGCACCTCATGACAAGACCTTGAAGCCCGATACAAGTCAAGCAATGAAGTGAACATGACTCCAAGAGCCCAAGGACCAAGCCCGAGAAGATGATAAACTCCGAGGACCGAACCGGAAAAGTCTTTCGAATCTTGCAAGACAAGGAGTTGAGTCCAATTCGGAGAGAAACCGACGTCAAGGGCCCACATGCAAAAGGGGAGAACATCTAGAAGACGTGGGAAGCAACACCGGCGAAGCAGGCGCGGGGTGGGCCGGGTGGGCCCGGGCCGGCCGGCCCAGGCCGGCCGGCCCGGCCCAATTCGGGGCCCAATCGGCCTCTCCTTTGACCTAATTGCTTCTCGGGCTATAAATAGCCCCCCGACCGAGAGCCACGCGAACGGAGGTCGTATTCCGCCGCCGAGGAGCGAGAGAAGCTTGAGGGACACCAACTTGAAGATGAGGGTCGTGCTAGTTGTCTAGGGTTTCCCCCGGCCGACGTGGGAACCTTGCATGGAAGACCACGTCGGAGCTCGGAGCGAGGATCAAGATCGAGGGAGGGCCCCGGTGGTGATCTTGTTCATGTAATCATTCATGGTGAAGTTTGTAAGTGAATCCGATTTCTAGCGATTAAGTGCCTTCTCGATGATTTTGTTTTCTTCTTGGTTTTGCTTCTTCTACGATCTAGTTTGCAGCTAGATTACATAGGGTGCTCTTGTAGCCGCGGTGGCTAGAGGTGCATACCGGACCGGCCAATTGATTTCAACTTGTTCTATCGAACTCGCCCTAAGCTCCCCGCATGAATAGGGATACGTTGTGACGAACGGGGGTCTCGAAAGGCGGATGTTTTCGGAGTCGGATGGGAAGGCCACGATTTAAAGATGCTTTTAATGAGATTCGCTTTACTATCTTCATCTATCTTGTTTGGAGCTACAATATAAGCATGATCTAGATTCTCTAGATTGGTTATCTCTTGCTTTCTCTTGCTACCTCTTTAGTAGATTAGATTAGATTCGTTTACTTGATCATATCTTAGATTAGATGCATCTTTGTTCTTCAATAGATAGCTTTACCTTGCTTTACTAGATTGAATCCTTGCGTTGCACATTGTTCCACGGATTCGATACCTTGGGTTCGCCACTCGAGGGAAGAAGGGTCCCTTGACTACGACGGGAGACTTGTCCGCTTGCAAGTCACAAACGAACTTTGATACAACTATTAACCGTCAACGGTATGGACGCGCCGGGTGAATCACATCAATGCGCGGGTGTTGACGGTGAAAATCCGTCAACCTAGCCATGAGTTTACCTTCGGTGTTGGCATAACTTTTGTATCTTATTCATTGGCACTAACCCCCGTGGTATAACAAGTTCACTTGTGCATGTCGGTTTTGGAGTTATGTGTTTACGCGGGGTTTTAACGTTGAAAGCAAGACTTCGGGATAAGTTCATTAAGCACCTCATGACAAGACCTTAAAGCCCGATACAAGTCAAGCAATGAAGTGAACATGACTCCAAGAGCCCAAGGACCAAGCCCGAGAAGATGATAAACTCCGAGGACCGAACCGAGAAAAGTGCTTGAATCTTGCAAGACAAGGAGTTGAGTCCAATTCGGAGAGAAACCGACGTCAAGGGCCCACATGCAAAAGGGGAGAACATCTAGAAGACGTGGGAAGCAACACCGGCGAAGCGGCCGGCGGGATGGGCCGAGTGGGCCCGGGCCGGCCGGCCCGAGCCGGCCGACCCGCCCAATTTGGGGCCCAATCGGCCTCTCCTTTGACCTAATTGCTTCTCGGGCTATAAATAGCCCCCCGACCGAGAGCCACGCGAACCGAAGTCGTAATCCGCCGCCGAGGAGCGAGAGAAGCTTGAGGGACACCAACTTGAAGATGAGGGTCGTGCTAGTTGTCTAGGGTTTCCCCGGCCGACGTGGGAACCTTGCATGGAAGACCACGTCGGAGCTCGGAGCGAGGATCAAGATCGAGGGAGGGCCCGGTGGTGATCTTGTTCATGTAATCATTCATTGTGAAGTTTGTAAGTGAATCCGATTTCTAGCGATTAAGTGCCTTCTCGATGATTTTGATTTCTTCTTGGTTTTGCTTCTTCTACGATCTAGTCTATAGCTAGATTACATAGGGTGCTCTTGTAGCCGCGGTGGCTAGAGGTGCATACCGGACCGGCCAAGTGATTTCAACTTGTTCTATCGAACTCGCCCTAAGCTCCCCGCATGAATAGGGATACGTTGTGACGAACGGGGGTCTCGAAAGGCGGATGTTTTCGGAGTCGGATGGGAAGGCCACGATTTAAAGATGCTTTTAATGAGATTCGCTTTACTATCTTCATCTATCTTGTTTGGAGCTACAACATAAGCATGATCTAGATTCTCTAGATTGGTTATCTCTTGCTTTCTCTTGCTACCTCTTTAGTAGATTAGATTAGATTCGTTTTCTTTATGAGTTAGTAGATTAGATGCAACTTACCTTCATAAGATAGCTTACCTTGCTTTACTAGATTGAATCCTTGCGTTGCACATTGTTCCACGGATTCGATACCTTGGGTTCACCACTCGAGGGAAGAAGGGTCCCTTGACTACGACGGGAGACTTGTCCGCTTGCAAGTCACAAACGAACTTTGATACAACTTTTAACCGTCAACAAGCCCCTTTTTCTGGCGCCGTTACCGGGGAACAAGCAATCAAGATCTGATCTAGTATCGCTTATCTTTCAATTTTTCTTTTGATTTTCTTTTGCATCTCTTATGTTTGATCATCCTCAAATAGAAAAAAAATTCAATCTAATCTAGTTTTGATTAACCCTAGTTTTTATGTTTAGATTTTTGTTTTATTACTAACCCTAACCGGAGATGGTTGGCTACCTCTCCAAGAAACCCAAAACTTTTTTGTGGATGATCCAGGAAAACTTTACAGGCAAAGGTGACATGCAACACAAGCTAAAAGGGTGGAAACCCTAGATTCAAAAGTTGAAGTCGAAGGACCATCAAAATCTCCAAGGGAATCACCACCTCCAAGTCCAAAGGAAGATCAACCTCAACCACCGGAGTGCTACGCACCCCGGACATCGTGGATCTACCTATCATAAACCTTCAAGACGCCGGGAGGCCGTTCAAGATCAAGGTCTCAACTATCCGCATGACGATTGCGAGAGCTAAATGCATATGAGCCGGATTCCTTGAGTGGCATATCGGTTCACTTAAGAGGAGGATGGAGAAGATGGAGATGGAGAAAGAAGCTCAACACCTAAAGGCCGCCGAAGCAAGATCCACATGCAAGGAGTGTGAAGTGTTCATCGTGATGAAGATACTAGACGCAAGTGGGACAACTTGCCGGGCGCCCGATGGGTAACAAAGAAGAATTTCGGAGACAACTCCAAGGTCCCAAGACGGCGAAAGGCTACTCAAACTCATTCGGGAGAGATGGAGGATCACACTAAGGAGACCATGAAGATCACGACCGAAGGACCGGAGTTCGAGATGCCGAGCCACAAGGAAGTTGTTGCATCCGTCAAGACCAAAGGACAAAGCCAGCCTGTGAAGACCAAAAAAATTGACTAAGCCAAAGTGGGTACCCAAGATTGCAACGCCCACAAAGAGCGTTGATCCGGAGTAATCAAGTGAAGAAGTCTAGCCATGGACTATAAACGAAGCGCTAGGCGGGAGGCAACCCGTTTCGTCGAGTCAAGAATAAGCTACGGGAGGACAACCCGATTCCAGGTTTTTCGAGTCTTTATAATTCAGTTTTGAATTTTACTACGCAAAACATTAGACTTAGAATGGTTGAACAATATTAGAGATATAATTCTTGGTTGAATATTTTGCTTGATCATAAACCCTTTACATGAACCATCCTATGTGATTGTTTGCTTCTTTTTCGAGAAACCACAACCAAAAAAAAAATTCAGAACCTAACTCAACCCTTCACCCTCATTATGGTGCTGTGGTTGACTTGTTTTTCATGCTAAAAACACACGAGTAGAGCCACGACTTGTATCTAGATGTTATATAAATTTCAGCATGTGGTAGGACTCGCGTGAACCTAGAAACTTGATTTTTGGTTGGTTTAAAAATCCATATCCTCGGTTTCTCTAAGATTAGAATTTTTCTAAGCCTCACTTAATTTTATTTCATTCAAAATCTCTCTCATCTAATCAAAATTAGGACCTAAACCTATGCCCCCATGATCAAGCCGGGAAAAGCTTGCTCTCAACTAATGAAGGCAAACTATACCGGTGAGACCGAAATCGACGTAGTCGAAAAATATTTTCGACTTACATTTGTTTTTAATGGTTTAAAAACTTCTCTAAATTTATGCTTGAGCTCTTGCATGGCTCTGAAAAATATTTTTAAATTTCGAAATTAGAGGAGTGCTTAGCCTTAAACACACTTAAAGGGAGGCAATCTAGTTAACCTAACCATGCATGCACCATGATACATCACGGGATGCCCCTCCAACATATTTAAACCACATGCAAAGTACAAGCATTGGGGGCAGCCAAGGCCTTGTTTTGTAGGAATATCATGGATGCATGTGAGGCAAGGGAGTATGGAAGTGAATCAAGCGAACACGTCAAGTGGAAGGAGCAATACAGCAAGCGAAGGAGTGGACGGGAACGTTTGGAAGGTGTACGCGGTCACGAAGCAACATGCACTAGAGAAGAACCGAGCCAAGAGGAGGAGAGAGGTAAGTCTTTCATCCAACTCTTTGTTCGTGTGCTCTAGTTTGTAGGCCGGAATCACCTTAGACTTAGCCATCCACCGCGTTTGTTTCGTGCAACAAATCACATCCTTAATCCACTCAAAGTCCAGACCCCAAAATAATATTTGTGTACCTTGTTACCGGGTGAAAACCCCGGATATTTATTTGTGAGGGAGAGTGCTGCAATCATGGAAGAAAACTACAAGCCTTTTCACCGAAGAAGGGATCATCGTCGTCTAAGCCATCATCGACAACCTCTTCGAGGAGGCGCTCAGTTTCTGAGTCTCCTTGGAGTATGGGGGAGGACACGGCACCACTGAGGAGGAACCACTCTTCTCCTTGGTGGCATGAGGGCCACACAAAACTCGTTTATGAGGTTTACCAAACTTCAATAACATATGGAGGAGCCGCTCGTCCAACCTCGCCACTTGACACGATCATCCGCTCCACCTCCATATGCTCCGCGGTATTCCGAGGGGTATGTCATCATGACGGAGGAGGAGAAGAAGCTCGCTCGCCTTAAGTAGAGGCTTGTAGCGAACGCCGACATCGACGACCAAGCTCTCCACATATTGGGTTTCACACGGGACACCGGTGCAATTCTCTAGCGGAGTGTCGGCAAACACCCACAAGAAATTCGCCTAGGAAATTTTCATGACCATGGCGCATAACCTTGATGAAGGAGTGCTGAGTCTCTCATTCCGTCGGAGGGAGCCCACAAGAGGAGAAGAAGGAAGACACCGTCGGAAGGGTAACCTTGATCAACGATGCTATTTCTAGCACCTTGATGGGGTAATCTCCTTTCATCCATGGGTTGCAATCGATCTTGAGATGTAATCACACTTTGTTGGATTATCTATCTATCATCTTGTGCTGAAAATACTTTAATGCTTAAGGCTAGCAACCATGCCATAAAGGGAGTAGGGCTCCAATGCTTCCTTGGATCCATTCAACACAAACCCCGATAGATCGATTGGTTTTCATGTTCGAAACGATTGCATGTCTAGTATCGTAGACCCATGGGCGAGTGTCCCCTACTTTCAAAAGGGAGCTCGGAACAAGTATGTGCATGAAGGCACATGGGAAGGTTTTGGGAGTATGATCACGGGAAGAGACCACCAACGAAGAAATACTACCGGAAACCCATGATCCAAGTGCGTCACTTTTGTGCAAGTGGATTTTTGGGAGAACAAGAGAGACAAAGATAACCAACACAAAGTTGAATTGGCTTTTCTCGGCTTTGATTGCCAAGTGGCCAATAGACCCCACTCACCTATGATCGACCGGTGGTGTTGTTGCAACATCGAGTTCGGAAGATAATGGTTCGGGGTGTTACCTCTCCATATTGGCTATCTCTTTAAAACCGGGTATTACAAGAAACCCGAATCATCTCCAACCTAAGACTTCCCTAAGAATATATGAAGAAGGGAAAATATAAGAGTGAAGATGAGAGAGGAGGCTTCCAAGTGGCCTAGGTGAATTTGCCCCTTCCGGATTGAAGATTAAGACTTTTCTTGAGGGGAAGAAGATCGGTTAGAGGAAGGACTTCTTGTGCCGGCGAAGAAAAAAAATAATAAAAGAAAAGAATTATAGGAGAAGGATCTTCTATGGCCCAAGAAGGAGGTGCACAACAAAATTATGTCCCACCATTCGGAGAAATTCCGGCATCGCCAAATTACTACGGTGGTGTACCAATGCAAGCATGGGGGAGTGGTGCAGCCATACCCCCACCATTTTTGCGGTGCCCAACGTAGCCTTTGCGGAGCCATATGCACACCTTCCTCAACCACAACAAAATGTGGCCACCATTGGAGGATACGCTGCAAGAAACATGCAAAATATTGCAGCCATCCAAACCAATGCAAACCAAATGGGTGAAGGAAATGCAAACGTCGCTTATGTGCTTGGACACCTTCACCTAGCACTGTCGACAATTCATAGGAGAAGTGGTGCATTCCTATTACAAGTAAGGGTACAACAACCAAGACTTTCAATATCAACCACCGGCGGAAGATTAGAGAGAGGAGGAGCTTTAGTTATCTTTCCTTTACCCCCTTTTCTTTAATTTTCAGCTTGTATGCGCCTATGTTTGCGTAGTATTTTCAGCTTTGCTTTAATTTTCAGTTTTTAGTTTAATTTTCAGCGTGTATGTTAGTGTTTATTTTCATCATGAATAATGTCGCCACCAAGTTTTTACCTTTGGTAAAGTTACAAAGTTTGTGCCATGATGATATATGATTATAATTGCCGCTTTGTTTATCTTTGTAATTGATTTATGCATGTTTGAACTAGTGCTCTCTTAAAAATACAAATATGAAATTATTTAAATGCTAGCTTAATCTTCAGCGGAGGTTATGATTAAAATAAAGACCCATAGTGTTTTATGTGCTCTCAAGTTATGAATAGATTAAAGATGTCTTTTATGCTCAAAAATATCGCTAACCTTGTCACAAATATCACTTGTGTGTTGCTCAACCTATCCGAGCCTTATATATATTTGAGTGCATAAACTTTAGTGTACACGATTTATTTTTGAGTGAGTTATTGCAGGCCATGATTTCTGCGGCCCGAGACTAAGAAGCTGGTCATTCCGTTTTTGCGTATCTATCTTTTTGCTAGCCTTTTATCCGTGCATTGTGTATCCCCGCATTGGAGATCTCACAAACTTCGCCGGATATCCACCCTTAAACCAAACATCATTTTTTGTGATTACCTCCTTGACCACAACCTATCGTTGAGAATGGATCATCAATTCAAGGAAGATCGCAAGACGGTGCCAACGTTGAAGATTTCAAGTATCTCTCCAAGGAAAAATATTCCGGTACCTACCTTATTTTTCGCCTCTTTGCTCGAGGACGAGCAACGTCTAAGCATGGGGGAGGAGGTAGGTACGGTGCAGTCTTAGAGTTCAAAGAGGAATATTTTTTAAAAAAATGATGATGAAAGAAAAAAAAATCCAGCGATACTCATGACTTTCAATGTATAAAAAAAAATAAAAACTTCGTTGTGGAAGTCTTGGGCTGAATATATGACGAGGAAAAAATGAATGAATGAAAGAAAGAAAAGAATGAGAAATATGAGAAAGAAAAAAATGTGCGTAAAGTAAATTCCCTAGCTCTCTAAAAGTGCATTCAAGGCTTCAAGTTAAAAAGATCCATTCTCAATATTCCAACCATGTGCAATCCGATAATGAGGACTTCCTTTGTGCCTCGGGATCACTCTTTGCCATTTGCACATGTCCACTCATCTAAAGTGTGTGTATTTTTCTCTTTCCCCTCCTTGATTTAACATTATTTTCCAATGACCTTTTTGACGAGTCTCGGTAAGACCATGAGAAGCTTGTCTTGTTTTGACAACACCTCATTTATAAAATCTTGTTAGGACTAAACTTTCCCAAAGCTCCATATAAAGCCTACCACACATATATGTTATGAGAGGGAAAGGAGTAGAATATATAGGCTTGAGAGACAAGCGAGATGAGAGTTCATGAGCAATGCATGAGATGATTTAAATTTGTGAACTTGGTTCGGCTTTTCTTTATCTCGTTCTTTATTTCAAAAATTCTGAGATCTATTTAAACTTTGTGAGCATGTTAATACTTGTGGGATAAGCTTAATAAGAATCTACCCTCCGTAGAGGTGAAGGCTAGTACATTATGGAACTTTAACGAATTAAACTTTTGAGAGCATTATGTTTTTTTTATGTATGATCAAGTGCAAGGTTTAAACATTGAAGGGCAATGATGATATCCATCGAAGGCTAACTCGAGGACGAGCAAGGTTTAAGCATGGGGGAGATGTTGACGGTGAAAATCCGTCAACCTAGCCATGAGTTTACCTTCGGTGTTGGCATAACTTTTGTATCTTATTCATTGGTACTAACCCCCGTGGTATAACAAGTTCACTTGTGCATGTCGGTTTTGGAGTTATGTGTTTACGCGGGGTTTTAACGTTGAAAGCAAGACTTCGGGATAAGTTCATTAAGCACCTCATGACAAGACCTTGAAGCCCGATACAAGTCAAGCAATGAAGTGAACATGACTCCAAGAGCCCAAGGACCAAGCCCGAGAAGATGATAAACTCCGAGGACTAAACCGAGAAAAGTCTTGAATCTTGCAAGACAAGGAGTTGAGTCCAATTCGGAGAGAAACCGACGTCAAGGGCCCACATGCAAAAGGGGAGAACATCTAGAAGACGTGGGAAGCAACACGGGCGAAGCGAGCCGCGGGGGTGGGCCGGGTGGGCCCGGGCCGGCCGGCCCGGGCCGGCCGGCCCGGCCCCAATTCGGGGCCCAATCGGCCTCTCCTTTGACCTAATTGCTTCTCGGGCTATAAATAGCCCCCCGACCGAGAGCCACGCGGAGCGAAGTCGTAATCCGCCGCCGAGGAGCGAGAGAAGCTTGAGGGACACCAACTTGAAGATGAGGGTCGTGCTAGTTGTCTAGGGTTTCCCCGGCCGACGTGGGAACCTTGCATGGAAGACCACGTCGGAGCTCGGAGCGAGGATCAAGATCGAGGGAGGGCCCGGTGGTGATCTTGTTCATGTAATCATTCATGGTGAAGTTTGTAAGTGAATCCGATTTCTAGCGATTAAGTGCCTTCTCGATGATTTTGATTTCTTCTTGGTTTTGCTTCTTCTACGATCTAGTCTATAGCTAGATTACATAGGGTGCTCTTGTAGCCGCGGTGGCTAGAGGTGCATACCGGACCGGCCAAGTGATTTCAACTTGTTCTATCGAACTCGCCCTAAGCTCCCCGCATGAATAGGGATACGTTAACGAACGGGGGTCTCGAAAGGCGGATGTTTTCGGAGTCGGATGGGAAGGCCACGATTTAAAGATGCTTTTAATGAGATTCGCTTTACTATCTTCATCTATCTTGTTTGGAGCTACAACATAAGCATGATCTAGATTCTCTAGATTGGTTATCTCTTGCTTTCTCTTGCTACCTCTTTAGTAGATTAGATTAGATTCGTTTTCTTTATGAGTTAGTAGATTAGATGCAACTTACCTTCATAAGATAGCTTACCTTGCTTTACTAGATTGAATCCTTGCGTTGCACATTGTTCCACGGATTCGATACCTTGGGTTCACCACTCGAGGGAAGAAGGGTCCCTTGACTACGACGGGAGACTTGTCCGCTTGCAAGTCACAAACGAACTTTGATACAACTATTAACCGTCAACGGCGGGGAGGCACAAGAAGCACAAGGAGTAGTACTCGGTGAGTTCTTGGTCGGCTCGGTCTTGGCTACCATCTTGTTCGATTCGGGAGCATCGCACTCATTTATATCCTCAAGCTTTGTGGAAAAGCATAGCATACCCACGGTACTACTCAAAGCACCCCTAATAACTCGAACACCGGAGGTGACATTAAGTGTCAGGCGGGATGCCCCCCGGTAAGGATTATTTTAAGTGGGGTAGAGTTCCTAGCGGACACTGGTAGTACCGAAATCCAAGGGGATAGATGTGATCCTTGGTATGGATTGGTTAAGCCAACACCATGGCCTCATAAGTTGCGCGACAAAGTAGTGCACTTGACCAACCCGGACGGGATACAAGTGACTGCCACACCCGAGGACACGGGCGGATATAATGGTTTTCAACATAGAAGCCAAGTCCATAGAAGATGTCCCGGTAGTACGAGAATACCCGGATGTGTTCCCCGAAGAACTCCCCGGAATGCCGCCGGAGACGGGGATATAGAATTCGTAATCGACCTTATCCCCGGAACCTCTCCCATAGCCAAGAGACCCTATAGGATGGCAGCCCGGAGTTGGCGAATTGAAGAAGCGGTTAGCGAGAACTCCGGCGAAGTGGGTTCATCGGACCAAGTTCATCACCATGGGGAGCCCCGGTGCTTTTCGTGGAGAAGAAGGATAAGAGCATGAGGATGTGCGTGGACTATCGCTCGCAAAACGAGGTCACTATTAAAAACAAGTACCCTCTTCCCGAGAATAGATGACCTTTGTTTGACCAACCGAAGGGAGCCAAGTATTTCTCGAAGGTGGATCTAAGATCGGGTACCACCGGCTCAAGATTAGGGAAAGTGACATCCCCAAGACTGCCTTTGTCACTCGCTACGGGCGGTATGAGTTCACGGTGATGTCCTTTGGACTAACCAATGCACCGACCTACTTCATGAACCTAATGAATAAGGTGTTCATGAAGGAACCGGACAAGTTCGTCGTGGTCTTCATTGACGACATACTTGTTTACTCCAAGAGCGTGGAGGAGCACGAACAACATCTTCGAGTAGTGCTTTGGGAAAGTTGAGGGCACACAAGCTATATGCCAAGTTCGGCAAGTGTGAATTTTGGCTAGAGAAAATATCCTTCCTTGGGCACATATTGACCGCGGAAGGAGTAGGCGTAGACCCGGAAAAGTTGAGACAGTCTCCAACTTGCGGCAACCAACCAACGTGAGTGAGATCGGGGAGTTTCCTAGGTTTAGCGGGGGTACTACGGAGATTTATCGAGGGATTCTCCAAGATCGCCCGGCCCATGACGAGTGGCTTAAGAAAGAGAAGAAGTTTAAGCGGACCGAGGCCTCGTGAAAGAAGTTTCCAAGAGTTGAAGAAGAGGTTGACCACAGCCCCAGTGCTAACCCTGCCAGACATTCAACGGGACTTTGTCGTGTATTGCGACGCCTCCCGACAAGGGTTGGGATGTGTTCTCATGCAAGATGGGAAGGTAGTGGCATATGCCTCCCGTCAGCTCAAACCCCATGAGCAGAACTATCCCACCCACGATCTGGAGTTTGCAGCCGTAGTGCATGCCCTGAAGATCTGGAGACACTATCTGATCGGGAACAAGTGTGAAATCTACACAGACCATAAGAGTCTAAAGTACATCTTCACCCAGCCCGACCTAAACCTAAGGCAGAGAAGGTGGCTAGAGCTAGTCAAGGACTATAATCTAGAGATTCACTACCACCCGGGAAAGGCCAATGTGGTAGCAGATGCCCTAAGCCGGAAAACCTACGAGAAGGCAGCACCCAAGAGTGCCCAGTTGCAAGAGGAGATGGCCCGACTCAACGTGCACATCGTCCCCCAAGGCTACGTCCGCCAGCTGAGTGTTCAGCCTACCCTAGAAGAGAAGATCCGGAAGGCCCAAGAAGCCGACGAGGATCTGATGAGGATCCGCAAGCATACCGGAGAGAACAAGGCCCCGATTTCGGGGTAGATGACCAAGGCACCCTATGGTACAAGAACGGGATATGCGTGCCCGAAGGTGGAGATTTCCGACGGACCATCATGGATGAGGCACACAACTCGGCATACTCCATTCACCGGGATCCACCAAGATGTACATGGACTTAAAGCGAGAGGTGCGGTGGAATGGGATGAAAGCAGACATTGCACGGTTCGTCGCCCACTGTGACACTTGTCAGAGGATCAAAGCTGAACATCAGAAGCCCGCAGGACTGTTGCAACCTTTACCAATCCCGGTATGGAAGTGGGACGAGATAGGCATGGATTTCGTAGTAGGGTTGCCAAGAACTCAGAAAGGACATGACTCCATATGGGTGATCGTGGACCGACTCACTAAAGTCGCCCACTTTCTACCCGTACGGACCACTTATGGTGGGGAGAAGTTGGCGAAACTCTACATAGAAAATATAGTGAAGCTGCATGGAGTGCCTAGCGAATAGTCTCGGATAGAGGGACCCGAGTTCACCTCTAGGTTCGGGAAAAGCTCGCATAAAGCCATGGGCACCAAGCTAGACTTCGACTCGCATACCATCCACGGACGGACGGACGGACCGAAAGGGTGAATCAAATTTTGGAAGATATGTTGAGAGCATGCGTCCTCACCTACGGCAAAGATTGGGAGCGAGAGCACCGCCATATGCGGAATTTTCCTACAACAACGACTACCAAGCAAGTCCGGGAATGTCGCCATTCGAAGCACTATACGGGAGAAAATGCAGGACACCCCTGATGTGGTCAGAGGTAGGAGAGCGTGCCCTGGTTGGGCCCGCGCTTATAAAGGAAGCCGAGGAGCGAGTAGCTGATATCCGAGAAAAGTTGAAAGCCGCTCGGTCCCGACGGAGAAGAGCTACGCGGACAAGAAAAGGCGTGAAGCGAGCTTCAACCCGGGAGACTTCGTCTACCTCAAGGTTTCACCCATCCGGGGAACTCGGAGGTTCCAAGTACACGGGAAGTTGGCCCCTCGGTACATCGGCCCGTATAAAGTGCTCAAGAGAGTCGGAGCGAGTAGCATATCGACCGGAGCTACCCGAGGAAATGGTAGATATACACCCGGTATTCCACATCTCTCGGCTACGGCGATGTTTGAAGGTTACGGGAAGAAAAGCGAGTACCGGTGGAGACCATCGATCTACAGCCGGACCTTAGGTACCGAGGAGGTGCCCGTCAAGATTTTAGACACCGTGGTCAAGCGGACAAGAACGACCGAAGTACGGGTGTGCGAGTTCAATGGAGTAGACACGGGGTGGAAGAAGCTACGTGGGAGCGAGAGGATGCACCGAGAAAAGAATTCCCCCACCTATTCGAGACTTAGCCGAATCTCGAGGACGAGATTCATTTTAAGTGGGGTAGGTTTGTAACGCCCGCGTTTTTAGCTCCAAATAAATCACTTAATAAATCATGCGTATTTTCAAAAACCGACCCGCCGAGCTCAACTACCATTCAAATCCCGGCCCTTGCTCTCTCTCTCTCTCTCCCCGACGCGCGTGCCGCAATTCCCGCCGGCACCGCACCCCCGGCCGCACCCCGCGCGCGCCTTCCCAACGCCGCGGTCGGCCACCGGCCGGAATCCCGCGTCCGCCGCGGTCCCGGTGACCGGTCCGCCTCGCCATCACCGCCGTCCGGGAAAATGCGTCGACGCCGGAAAACCCCGCGAAACCTTCCCTAACAATTTCCGGATTTTCCCAAAATCTTTTCTCTATTTTCCTTTCCTTTTCTTTTCCCTTTTTCTCCTTCTTCCCTCTTTTCTTTTTCTCTTTTCCTTTTTCTTTTTCCCTCTTTTCTTTTCCTTCTCTTCTTCTTCTCTTCTCCTCCTTTCCCCTCGCCCCCCCGCGCGGGCGAAGCCGGTCCGACCGGCGCCCCCGCCACCGCCGACGGGGCCCGCGCGCGCCGGCATCTCCCCTACCTCCGCACGCCACCGGCCGGCGGGGGACGCCGCCTCCGCACGCCACCGCCGGCCCCGCTTGCCGCGCACGCCGGTGACCGGCCGGCCGCCATTAATGCCCCTCCCCCTCGCTCGAGCTATCACGTCCACCACCGGCCGAAGCCCGCCCCGCGCTACGCACTACACAAGTTGACCCGTACCGAGCCGTCGCGTCGCCGGTCGCCGCAAGGAGTCGGCGGGAGTTCGAGAAGGAACCCGAGCTCGCCGGCGGTCTCGCCGGAAAATATCTCCCCTCCCCCGAACCGACCTCCGCCGCCTATTTAAGGCCGGCACCACCACCACCTCGCCACACCGCACCGCAAGCAAGCCTCCCCGAGCCGGTTTCCCAATCACCACCGCGCCGCCACCATTAGCGCCGCCGCCGCCCTTGCCCGCCGTCGAGCCACCCCCACCGAGCCCTTTAGCCCAAGGTGAGCACGGGTATGGAATGCCCCGGTCCTCCTCCTTCTTTTCCCCTATCCCCCGCCGCCATCGACCCGGGGGAGCGCGCCGCCCGCCGCCGGACCGAGGGCCGCCGCGCGGCCGCGCCCCCGTTCTCTCGTCCGATTCGAAGGGGGGAAGGGGGGAAGAAGATGGCAATCTTGCCAAAGACCCCCCCCCCGCTTTCCCTTTTTCCCCAAACCGAGCCCCACTATTCTTTCTCTCTTTATTCTTTCCAATTAAGCCCCTAGGTCAATAACTAATTAAAGATTAAACATCGCTATACTCTAAAATAATTTATAAAGTGACTCTAACCTAGTTTATATTAGCATAATCACCCCTTTTACCATTAGTAGGATTTGCTAATAGGTCCCTATACCCCCGTGACCCGACATTTTACGATTAGACCCAGACCTCACACCACTAAACCACCCCCCTAGGGTTTATAAATACCCCCTATCTCCGCTTACCTTCCCTCCCCGAGCTCGGTTGGAAACGTGTGTGCTAATATTGCTTGCTTGTTTGTGTGAACGCCATAGCCGACGGAGTAGACGGCGGAAGGTACCCCGAGCCGGAGATCGAAGCCGACTACCGCGAGCGGGGAGCCCGAGGTCCCGAACGCCGAGCCGCACTCCCCGAAGACTTCGAAGACGGCAAGTTTGTTGACGGTGAAAATCCGTCAACCTAGCCATGAGTTTACCTTCGGTGTTGGCATGAATTTTATACCTTATCCATTGGTACTAACCCCCGTGGTATAACAAGTTCACGTGTGCATGTCGTTTTTGGAGTTTAATGTTTATGCGGGGATTTAGTGTTGAATGCAAGACTTTCGGGGTAAGTTCATCAAGCACCTCATGACAAGACTTTGAAGCCCCGAACAAGTCATGCAATGAAGTAAAATTAACTCCAAGAAGCCGGGGGACTTGATCCGAGAAGACGACATACTCCGGGGGACACGACCGGAAAAGTCTTGAATCTTCCAAGACAAGGAGTTGAGTCCAATTCGGAGAGAAACCGACGACATGGACCCGTATGCGAAGGGGGAAGCATCCGGGAAGCAAGGGAACCGACCTCGGGCAAAGGAGCCCGCGGGGGCCGGGCCTAAATGGGCCCGGGCCGGCCGGCCCGATCCGGTCGGCCCGAGCCCATTTAGGGCCCAAACACGTCGTCCTTTGCCCTAGGCGCTAATCGGGCTATTTATAGTCCCCCGACCGAGAGCCACGCGAGAGAAGATTTCGTCTTCGGCCGCCGAGAAGCGAGAGAAGAGAGGGACACCATCTAGGAGAGGAGAGGGTCGAGCTAGTTGACTAGGGTTTCCCTAGCCGACGTGGGAACCTTGCAAGGAAGACCACGTCGGAGTTCCGAGCTAGAAGCAAGATCAAGGAAGGATCCGGTGGTGATCTTGTGTATGTATCATTGTTATAGTTGAATTATCAAGTTGAATCTTTTCTCAGCGATCAAGTGTTTCCTCGAAGATTTCGTTTTTCGATCGGCTTTGCTTATTCCAATTCTATTCTCGAGATAGATTACATAGGGTGTTCTTGTAGCCGCGGTGGCTAGAGGTACACGCCGGATCTTCCGAAAGAATCTCGACTTGTCTTTTGACTCGCCCTAAGCTCCCCGCATGAATAGGGATACGTTGTGACGAACGGGGGTCTCGAAAGGCGGATGTTTTCGGATTTGGACGGGAAACCACGATTTAAAGAGGCTTTTATTAAGATTCGATTTGCTACTTCTTCTCTTGCTTGGAACTTCAACGAAAGGCTTACCCCGATCCCTCTAGATCGGTTTATCTACCTAATCTTACTTTGTTTTCTCCGGTTTTTAGTAGATTAGATTCGTTTTGTGTCTTTTACTTAGATGCATTAGGTCTTTTATCGATTATTGAAGATTACTTGGCTTTAATAGATTAATTCTTGCGTCACACATTTGTTCCACGGATTCGATACCTTGGGTTCACCACTCGAGGGAAGAAGGGTCCCTTGACTACGACGGGAGACTTGTACGCTTGCGAGTCACGAACGAACTTTGATACAAACATTAACCGTCAACAAGCCCCTTTTTCTGGCGCCGTTGCCGGGGAACAAGTGATCAAGATTTGATTTTTTATTGCTTTTTTTTGTAATTTTCAGTACTGATTTTGTTTTATTTTTGCATCTAATAAGCTTCAATCATCCTCAAAATACATCTAATCTAGTTTGTCTAACTCTAGTCTTTATAGATTTGTTTTGTTTTCTAGTTTCTTTTGCATATTTTGTTTATTGCTAACCCTAACGGGAGATGGACGGCTACCTCTCCAACAAACCCAATAATTTTGTGGATGATCCGAGAAAAACTTTACGAGGGCTAAGGAGACGCGAAGCACATCAAGCTAAAAAGCTGGATTTTGTAGATTCGGAGTCGGAAGACGAAGGATCGCGAGGAATCTCCGGAGAATTCACCACCTCAAAGTCCGCGGGAGAACCGACGTCCACCGATGGGTGACCAACCACCGGAAGAACGCAAGATTGGGGAGCTATGCACCCCAGACATCATCGACCTACCAATCTTGAACCTCGACGAGATCGGAAGACCGTTCGAGATCAAGACCTCAACAATCCGCATGGTGCAACATTCACCCTTCACCGGCAAAGAGGATCCGAACCTTCACCTCCAAGCATTCATTCAACTATGTCAGACTTTCAATATGGAGGGGGTGACTCAAGATCAAATGAGGGCAAGGCTTTTTCCGTTTTCACTACTCGGGAAGGCGTTGCAATGGTTCCACTCTCAACCGGCGGAGACGGTGAAAAATTGGAACACGTTGATGAAGGCTTTCATGAAGGAATACTACTCACCGGGTAAAACTCAAAGCTTGCGTAATAAGATTGCCACCTTTGTTCAATATCCTACAGAAACTATCTCGGAGGCATTCGAGCGCTTCAACGAGTACACCGGGCGGTTCCACATCACAAGTTCCCGAAAGAAGACCTCGTGCAAAAGTTCTATCAAGGACTCACCATGGCGTCAAGGACGATCATCGATGCATCAGCGGGAGGATCTATCATCGAGCTTACACCGACGGAAGCTTTCACGCTATTCAAGAAGGTCGCGGATAATGACACGTGGGCGTCGTCCGGGCGCCTACATCCGGCTCAACCCATGGGGAACGTCAAAGGAGTCTTGCAAGTGGAGAAGGAAGACATACTTGAAGGCAAGATCGACTCGCTCATGAGGAGGTTGGAGAAGATGGAGATGGAAAAGAAAGAGGCTCAAGACTTGAAGGCCGCCGAAGCAAGGTCCACATGCGAAGAATGTGGAGAGTATGGCCATGTCCGCAAAGATTGTCCGGAGGAAGCCAAAGTGCTCGACTACATGAGGAAGGGAGAATTGCCGAACTTCCGCTACGGGCAAGGTAGGCCTCAATTTAATGCAAGCTCATCTATTCCTAACGCGGTTCCACTTCGGATACAATTGAAGGAGTTCATGGATGAGCAAGCTAAGATCAACAAGGACACCGTCACCAAGTTCAAGACCATAGACAAGGTGTTGGAGAACATCGATAGCAAAGTGACGGAGGCCGGAAGTTCCAATCATCAAGTGCTCAACATGATGAAGATGCTCAAGACGCAAGTTGGACAACTTGCGGGGCGCCTCACAAATGATGAAGGGGAAGCTTCCGGGACAACCCAAATGTCCCGAATCGGCAAAGGCCATTCAAACGCGTTCGGGGAAGGAGATCGAAGATCCGGAACGTACCGCGGGAGCAAGAAAGCCGAAACCGTCCACCGAGGTGGAAGGAGCCGCTAAAGAGAAGGTTACGGGGATCGTCACCGAGGAACCCGAATTTGAGATGCCGGAAGATGACACGAGGATACCGCAACTCAAGCCACGCTACTTCCGAGGTAAACTTGACAACCACTTTGAGAAGTTTGTGGAAGTTGTGCATAGACTTAGCATCAACATGCCGTTACTAGATGCCCTACAAGTACCTACATATTCTCGTTACTTTAAAGACATACTTGCAAATAAATATGAGATAGCAACACTCGGGGTAGATCATGTCAAAATGTCCGAGGAGTGTAGTGCAGCTATTGCTTATGGGCTGGAGAAGCAAAAAGACCCCGGGTGCCCTACAATTCCATGTTCAGTTGGTTCTTTCAACTTCGAGAAGGCGTTATGCGACCTTGGAGCTAGTGTGAGTGTCATGCCGAGGGATGTGTTCGAGAAGTTACGCCTACCGATGGAGCCTACGGGAATATGTTTGGAGTGGGTGACAACTCCATTCGCTATCCCTTGGGCATTGCGAAGATGTACCCGTGAAGATTGGACACCACTTCATCCCCGTCGACTTCGTTGTGCTCGAGATGGGAGAGAGGGAGAAGCCGCCGCTCATCCTAGGGAGGCCGTTCCTCAAGACCGTGGGAGCAACTATTGATGTTGGCAAGGGGGAGATCATGTTCGATATCAACGGAGAAAGGAGTTCCTTCAAGTTCCGTCCAAGGATTGAGGCATGCAACATGATTGGAGTGAAGATAGAACCAAAACAAACGGAGGGGCTGAAAAAGAAGAAGGAGCCGAAAAAAGTGAACGTAACGAAAATTAAAGAAGGTGTTGCATCCGTCAAGACAAAGGAAGAGAAGCCGCCTGTGAAGACCAAAAAAATGACTAAGCCGCCAAGCCAAAAGACAAGCCCGCGCCCAAGATGGTGCGGAAGTGGGTACCCAAGATTGCAACGCCCGCAAAGAGCGTTGATCCGGAGTAATCAAGTGAAGAAGTCTAGCTATAGACTATAAACGAAGCGCTAGGCGGGAGGCAACCCGTTTCGTCAAGTCAAGTCAAGAATAAGCTACGGGAGGACAACCCGATTCCAGGTTTTTCGAGTATTTTTAATAATTTAGTTTTTGAGTTTTACTACGCAAAGACATTAGACTTAGAAGTGGTTGAACAATATTAGAGACATAATTCTTGATTGAATGTTTGCTTTATCATAAACCCTTTGCATGAACCCTCCTATGTGCTTGTTTGATTCTTTTCTTTTCGAGAAACCCCTCAACCAAATAATTTCAGAACCTTAGCTCAACCTTTCACCCTCATTATGGTGCTGAGGTTGGCTTATTTTTCATGCTAAAACCACACGAGTAGAGCCACGATTTATATTCAAGTGTTATAAAAATTCAGCACGTGGTAGGACTCGCGTGAACCTAGAAATCAAAGCTTTTGGTTGGTTTTAAATTTTTTTTTATCCTTGGTTTCTCTAGGATTAGAATTTTTCTAAGCCCATTCTAATTTTGTTTTATTCAAAATCTTTCTTATTTAGCCAAAATTAGAACCTAAACCTATGCCCCCATGATCAAGCCGGGAAAACGTTCGCTCTCAACCGATGAAAGCGAGACTTTACCGGTAAGACCAAAATCGACGTAGTCGAAAAATATTTTCGACTTACATCTGTTTTTAATGGTTTAAAAACTTCTCTAAAATTATGCTCAAGCTCTTGCATGGCTCTGAAAAATATTTTAAAATTCGAATTAGAGGAGTGCTTAACCTTAAACACACCTAAATGGAGGCAATGAAGTTTGAATTAATCATGCATGCACCATTGGATTCCCTTTTATCAACTTTCACCAATTCCACATGCAAAGGACAAGCATGGTGGGCAGCAAGCATCAACTTTGCAGGATTTCAATGGTGGCATGTGAAGCAAGTGGAGCTAGGGAGCATGGACATGACCCAAAGCATGGAGCATCAAGTGGGAGGACCAATAATTCAAGAAAAGGAGTGGACGAGAGCGTTTGGGCGGTGCAACTCGTGGAGCACGCGGGCGGGGAAAGTTGCGGAGGCGAAATGATCGTGCCGGGAGAAAGACGCGCCGAGGAGGAGCCGGAGCACCCCGGGCCGGCCGGCCTAGGCCGGCCGGCCTGCCCTATAAATGGCGTCCCCGGCGCCCGTCTTCGCGAGCAAGCTTCCCTCTCCTTCCCTTGTTTGTGTGTTCAAGTTTGTGTGCTCAGAACCTCCGTAGACTTAGCCAACCACCCAAGCTTGAGAGCTCAAGAAAAAAAATCCACCTCCCTAATCCACTCAAAGTCCACATCCGAAGCAAAGAGTTTAAGTGCCTAGTTTACCGGTTGCAACCCGGATTTTTAGTTGAAGAGAGAGTGCAGCAAGCATGTGGAAGAAGACCACAAGTCTCTTCTCTAAGAAGAAGAGTTCGTCGTCGTCCAAGCCGTCATCAACCACGTCTTCGAGGAGGCACTCGGTTTCCGAGTCTCCCGGGGAGCATGGAGACGGACACGGCACCACCGAGGAGGAACGACGCTCTCCTCCTTGGTGGGATGAGGGCTGCGAGAAGCACTTCCATGAGGTTCACCGAACCTCGTGGGCACACGGAGGAGCAACCTGCGCCACCACGACGATCGACTCGCTCAACCGCACCACCTCCTTACACCCCGACACAATCTTCGTACGGCTTCATCATCATGTCGGCGGAGGAGGAGGATAGGCTCGCCAATCTTGAGAAGAGGCTTGTGCCAAACGTCGAGATCGACGACCAAGCACTCCACACCTTGGGTTTTCGCACCGACATAAACTACATGTTGGGGCACCTCGGGTGGATTCGGTTCTCCAACGGAATCTCGGTGGACACCCACTTGGGTTACACCTTGGAAATTTTAATGACTATGGCACCCATCGTTGATGATGATGGGGTGCAATGCTTGTCATTCCGTTTGGAGGGAATCCAACAAGTGGTTCCCTACGAGCACGTAAGGGAGCTGCTTGGATTCCACAAGGGCGCTCCGAGAAAGTCGACGTGCCTCCCGGCATGTTGGCGGAATTTTGGGGCATGATCTCCGGAGATGCCCATCAACAACGCAAAAGCATCCGCAACCCCATTATCCGGATATTTCACTCTTGGATGTGCAAGAGGGTATTGGGGAGGATGAGGGAAACAAAGGTGACCGACACGGAGTTAAATTGGCTATACTCGGCTTTGATTGCCAGGCAGCCAATTGACCCCTCTTACCTCATGATCAACCGTTGGTGTTGTGAAGCAACATCGGGGGCTAGTGATATTGGTTCGGGGTGTTACCTCTCCATGTTGGCCTATTCCTTGCGACCGGGGATCGCAAGAAACCCCGCTCACCTTTTGCGCGGTACCTCTCTCGGTTTTGAGTACTTGCGGCAAGGCAAGTACATTAGTGGAGATGAGAGAAGAGGTTACCGATTGGCCATTGTGAACCTCCCTCTTCCGGATGAGAGGCTTAGGCTTTTCACCGAAGGAAGGGAAGATTGGTTGGAAGAGGGAATACTTGTCCCCGCAAGGAAGAACAAAAGAGGAAGGATCGTAGAAGAGGGAACATCCTCCGCACAAGAGGGTGGAGCACAACCCAATGTGCAACCATCCGGCGGGGTTCCTCCTCCGCCAAGTTATTACGGAGGGTCTCAACAACAAGCATGGGGGGGTGGTGCACCGGTACCCCCACAAAATTATGTTGTGCCCAACGCTAACTTCGCGGAGTCCTACGCTCATCATCCCCAACCACAACAAAGCATGGCTATTATTGGAGGATATGCTGCAAGAAATGCTCAAAATATAGCAGCCATCCAATCCAACGCAGCTCAACTCGGTGAAGGCAACGCAAATATTGCCTTTGAACTTGGACGCCTTCACCTTGTGGAGCCAAATCAATTCGACGGAGGAAGCGTTCATTCATATTATGAGCAGGGGTATTATTATCAAGACTATCAACATCAACCACCGGTGGAGGACTAGAAGATTTAGGAACTTTAGTTTTCTTTTCTTTTCTATTTCTCTGTAATTTTCAGCTTTTTCTTATGTGTGTTTGCGTAGTATTTTTCTGTTTTTATTTAATTTTCAGCAAGTATGTTTCTTTATTTTCAGTGTGTATTTCAACTTGATATCACCATTAATAAAGTCACCACCTTGATTATATCATTGGAAAAGTTACAAAATTCGTGCCATGTTGATATATGATTAAATTTGCAGCTTTGTTCATCTTTGTAGTTGATTTATGCATGTTTAAGCTAGTGCTCTCTTAAAAATACAGATCTGAATTTATTTAAATGCTAGCTTAATTTTCAGCGGAGGTTATGATTAAAATAAAGACCCATAGTGTTTTATGTGCTCTCAAGTTATGAATGGATTGAAGATGTCTTTTATGCTCAAAAATATTGCTAACCTTGTCACAAATATCACTTGTGTGTTGCTCAACCTATCCAAAGCCTTATATATATTTGAGTGCATAAACCTTAGTGTACAAGATTTATTTTTGAGTGAGTTATTGCAGGCCATGATTTCTCTGGCCCGAGACTAAGAAGCTGGTCATTCCGTTTTTGCGTATCTATCTTTTTGCTAGCTTTTTATCCGTGCATTGTGTATCCCCACATCGGTGATCTCACAAACTTCGCCGGATATCCACCCTTAAACCAAATATCATCTTTTTTGTGACTACCTCCTTGACCACAACCTATCATTGAGGATGGATCATCAATTCAAGGAAGATCGCAAGACGGTGCCAACGTTGAAGATTTCAAGTATCTCTCCAAGGAAAAATATCCGGTACCTACCTTATTTTTCGCCTCTTTGCTCGAGGACGAGCAACGTCTAAGCATGGGGGAGGAGGTAGGTACGGTGCAGTTTTAGAGTTCAAAAGGGAGTATTTAAAAAAAAATATATATATATAATGATGAAAGAAAAAAAAAACCAGTGATATGCATGACTTTCAAGGTATCAAAAAATCAAAACTTCATTGTGAAAGTCATGGACTGAATATATGACGAGGCAAGAAAAAAATGAATGAATGAAAGAAAGAAAAGAATGAGAAAGAAAAAAATATATATTTGTGCGTAAAGTGAACTCCCCGGTTCTCTAAGAGTGCATTCAAGGCTTCAAGATAAAAAGATCCATTCTCAATTTTCCAACCATGTGCAATCCGATAACGAGGACTTTCTTTGTGCCTCGGGATCACTCTTTGCCATTTGCACATGTCCACTCATCTAAAGTGTGTGTATTTTTCTCTTTCCCCTCCTTGATTTAACATTATTTTCCAATGACCTTTTTGACGAGTCTCGGTAAGACCATGAGAAGCTTGTCTTGTTTTGACAACACCTCATTTATAAATTCTTGTTAGGACTAAACTTTCCCAAAAGCTCCATATAAAGCCTACCACATATATATGAGAGGGAAAGGAGTAGAATATATAGGCTTGAGAGACAAGTGAGATGAGAGTTTATGAGCAATACATGAGATGATTTAAATTTGTGAATTTGGTTTAGCTTTTCTTATCTCGTTCTTCATTTCAAAAATTCGAGATCCATTTAAAACTTAGTGAGCATGTTAATACTTGTGGGATAAGCTTAATAAGAATCTACCCTCCGTGGAGATGAAGGCTAGTACATTATGGAACTTTAATGAATTAATATTTTGAGAGCATTATGTTTACTCATGTGTAATCAAGTGCAAAGTTTAAACATTGTTTAGCAATGATGATATCCATCGAAGGCTTACTCGAGGACGAGCAAGGTTTAAGCATGGGGGAGATGTTGACGGTGAAAATCCGTCAACCTAGCCATGAGTTTACCTTCGGTGTTGGCATGAATTTTATACCTTATCCATTGGTACTAACCCCCGTGGTATAACAAGTTCACGTGTGCATGTCGTTTTTGGAGTTTAATGTTTATGCAGGGATTTAGTGTTGAATGCAAGACTTTCGGGGTAAGTTCATCAAGCACCTCATGACAAGACTTTGAAGCCCCGAACAAGTCATGCAATGAAGTAAAATTAACTCCAAGAAGCCGGGGACTTGATCCGAGAAGACGACATACTCCGGGGACCCGACCGAGAAAAGTCTTGAATCTTCCAAGACAAGGAGTTGAGTCCAATTCGGAGAGAAACCGACGACATGGACCCGTATGCGAAGGGGGAAGCATCCGAGAAGCAAGGGAACCGACCTCGGGCAAAGGAGCCCGCGGGCCGGGCCTAAATGGGCCCGGGCCGGCCGGCCCGTCCCGGTCGGCCCGTGCCCATTTAGGGCCCAAACACGTCGTCCTTTGCCCTAGCTGCTAATCGGGCTATTTATAGTCCCCTGACCGAGAGCCACGCAGAGAAGATTTCGTCTTCGGCCGCCGAGAAGCAGAGAAGAGAGGGACACCATCTAGGAGAGGAGAGGGTCGAGCTAGTTGACTAGGGTTTCCCTAGCCGACGTGGGAACCTTGCAAGGAAGACCACGTCGGAGTTCCCGAGCTAGAAGCAAGATCAAGGAAGGATCCCGGTGGTGATCTTGTGTATGTATCATTGTTATAGTTGAATTATCAAGTTGAATCTTTTCTCAGCGATCAAGTGTTTCCTCGAAGATTTCGTTTTTCGATCGGCTTTGCTTATTCCAATTCTATTCTCGAGATAGATTACATAGGGTGTTCTTGTAGCCGCGGTGGCTAGAGGTACACGCCGGATCTTCCGAAAGAATCTCGACTTGTCTTTTGACTCGCCCTAAGCTCCCCGCATGAATAGGGATACGTTGTGACGAACGGGGGTCTCGAAAGGCGGATGTTTTCGGATTTGGACGGGAAACCACGATTTAAAGAGGCTTTTATTAAGATTCGATTTGCTACTTCTTCTCTTGCTTGGAACTTCAACGAAAGGCTTACCCCGATCCCTCTAGATCGGTTTATCTACCTAATCTTACTTTGTTTTCTCCGGTTTTTAGTAGATTAGATTCGTTTTGTGTCTTTTACTTAGATGCATTAGGTCTTTTATCGATTATTGAAGATTACTTGGCTTTAATAGATTAATTCTTGCGTCACACATTTGTTCCACGGATTCGATACCTTGGGTTCACCACTCGAGGGAAGAAGGGTCCCTTGACTACGACGGGAGACTTGTACGCTTGCGAGTCACGAACGAACTTTGATACAAACATTAACCGTCAACAAAGTTCACCCTCATCCTTTGATGCATGCTTCCGTCCTAGTTTTATAAATATACCCTATACCCGTTTTATAAAGCGCATATTGTTTTACCGCAAAACATGGTAGGATAGCCACCCTTGATTGCTATGATTGAACCTTGTTTTGACCTAAATGAGTGCTTTAAAATGTGTGAGTGCTTTCAAAACGTGTGAGTGCTTCAAAAACAAAAGGGGGATATGTTTGGAAAATGAGTAAAGAAGCTCGGGTAGACGGGATGGACGTGTGTGTCGGGAGTATGGGTGAGCTCGTACCGTGTGGTTGAGCGTGTTGGGAGTTGTCCATCTTGTCGGTTAAGGACCGGGTTGCGTGACATCTCACCCGACCCAAATCATCGTACAACCACTCGACCGTTGTATGTGGCAACGGCTTAGCATAAACCCCACTAGTTAATCTACTTGCCATCCGGTGTGCGGGTGAGCGACGGGGAGACCGAGGAGTCGGGGTACGCTCTGTGTGAGGTACGCCCTGGTTATGTGGGATAACCCCTTGGTTGCTTCCGTGGTGGCTCGTAGGGTTAGCTAAGGTGGGTAATGGCTTTGATAGGATCCGTACCGGCACTGAGGTGTCCGTGTGACGGTACCCTACTTGTGGGTAAAGATGTACAACCTCTGCAGAGTGTCAAACCTATTCGAATAGCCGTGTCCACGGTATTGGACGAGTCACGGTGTGGTCACAAAAACTAGTGTTTGGGATGGGATGTTTTCTGGCGTGAGTTGTTTTCTGGGTGAAGTGTGTGGCTGTGTGCCTGGGCTACGACGGACGGGAAGTCCGGTAGATCCACAGTGGTTTTTCCCTAAAGCGATTGAGTTACTTGGGTTATGAAAATGATTTGCGAAAACCTTTTTGAAATGAACCCCTGCATGTGTAAGTTTGCTAAATGAACCTTAACCTGATCCTTGTTATACCTTATGCATGATTCTGTTTATAAGCCCCTCCGTGGGTGGGGTTGGATTTGCTGAGTACGTATGTGCTCACCCTTGTTTTACTAACTATTTTACAGAGGAGGATCCCGATTACATTCCCGAAGACGTTGAGTAGGTTGTGCCCTACACCCAACCGTGCCTGTGTACCCAGGGCCCTACCAAAAGCTTCCATGGTGTGGTACTGCGAGGAGGCTATGGAAGCCTTTGCTATTGTAGTGTGGTCGCTAGCGTTTGTGTTGTTCCTTGTAGCGTTGGCACTACCGTGCCCTTTGTGTCGCCGTGATGTAAAAGACTCGATTTCCACCTGTTGTAATAAATGTGTTACCGACCTCCCCCGGGACTCGGTATTTGTGGCACATTTAGTCACCTCTCGATGAGGGGGACGCTTCACCCGCTCGAGGGGCGGCACTCCCTTCGGGCGGGCACCACCCCGCTCGAGGGGCGGCACTTCCCTCGAGCGGGCTCGCCTCGCTCGAGGGTACGCCCCGCCCTCGGCCGGGGTCCGCCACGCTCGAGGGGTGCCCCTCACGCGTGTGCCGGCCCCGTACACGGGCATTTAACGCCCGACGCGCGCGGAGACGGCGCCATCATGCGCCGGGGCTCGCACCCCCGTGCCGCCGCACCTACTCCCCGGGGAGGAGCCCATCCCCGCCACGCGTGGGAGGGGACCGTGCGGTGCGGCGGTGTCGTCCCGTGACACGGTGCGCACGCCCTAGTACGGCTAACGCGCCGAGCCCCTCGAAGGGGGCCGGCGCACCCTCGATTCACTTTCTTGTGACCCTACGGGGGTTAGGGTGGGAGGCGCTAGGCCGGTGGACCGGCCATCCCCGCCACCGCAACGGCGTGCCGCCGTACCCGCGCGTGCGGTGCGCACGCCGGCCCCGTAGCAACGACTCCGGCCCCCCGTGAAGCGCGTCGGGGAAGGAACGCCGTTCGACTATCCCCGTGCGCCGTACGGGCCTCGCGTCGGCACCTCCCTCGAGCCTATCGGAGGACATCACCACCATCCGCTGCTCTCCAACCCTCGAACCGCCACCGTTCGGGCACAAGTCGTGCCATGATGACCGGATCGGCTGCAAGGATCGCCCGGATGGCCGCCCATTCTCCAAAGATAGCACGTCGTGCTTCTCCACGTAGCTAGATAGCGCGGCATGCATGTAGTTCGCCCCCCTTGATCTATAAAAGAGGGACGAACCCCCCCGGCCCGCGGGGGGAGACGAGACACGAACGGCCGACACGCTCAAGGCCATAGACCAAGAGCCCTTGACATATGCCGTGCACTCACTCTCTAATTCTCCCACAACATCTTCGCCCACTTCACAAGGGACTTGGAAGCCACGCTTCCTCTCCCGCCTCGCTTGTAGCACCCCACTACGAGCACCCCGGTGCTGAGCAATATAGTGCCGTGAGCACACCCCCCGCCGGACGTACGGCCCCCTCGGTCGGAACCGGGATAAAAACCCCGTGTCACTTGTTGCTTAGCATCAACCATTGAGGGATAGACCTCGGCGCTATCTCTCGGTTAGTGTCGGGACCATATTCCGCACCGACGGTTGGCGCCCACCGTGGGGCAAGCGAGCGCCTAAGGTCATTTCGCCAACTCCCTCCATGGTGATCCGCACCGAGTACCGTGCTACACGCTACCGCATGGGTAGCTCGGACCCCCTCCCGGCCGGGTTCGAGATCCGCTTCGGGGGACCCGAACTTTCGAGGCCACGGGGAACAAGCCTATCTCATGCGCCTCACTAACCGTGAGGAACTCCCGCGCGCGGCGTGAGGCCGGGTCCGCTCGGACCCCCCGCCGCACGCACAACTCCGGGCGCAGCGCCCGCAGCACCGGAGGCCGCGGGTCCATCGACGCCACGACGCCGTCGTCGCTCGGGACAACGCTCGCGCCGGGCGCGGTCCGAGCGGCGGCAGCCGAGCGCGCCACCGCCTAGCGCGGTGCGCCGACCATCACGACCGCCACCGCCCGGCGGGGCGCGCGCGCGTCTGCGGACCGCGCATCCCCATCGGGCCGCGTGGCGCTACGACGGCCTACAACGCCAACGTCAACACGACGATGCGCGGGTTCCGCCCGCCGCCACGTCTTCGTCGCCGGGGACCCCGCGCCTCGGCCAGGCGGATGAGTCATCCCCCGGGCTCCGTCGACACGATGCCACCCGCCAACCGCCACGGATACGCGGAGTGGGGACTTCTCCGGCGTGCCGGACCCGGGCCGCGTTCCGGCGTTTCCTCGACGCCACGGACTACGGGTTTGGTCGCTCCGACGACTCCCGGACCGGGAGCTACGACCCCACGCGGGGGAGTGTTGCGCCGTCATCACCAACGACCCGGCTAACGCCGCCGCGCGGTGGGCGCGCGGAGACGGGGAGGTCACGCCCGCCCTGGGGATCGCCACGCGCCGGCCGCGGGGCCAAGCGCTCCGCCGGGGCCGACGTCGACGCACGAGCCGGCCCAAGCCCGCGAGCTCGAGGCCAAGCCGGCGGAAGAGTACCGAACGGTGCGGTTGCTCCGCGCCTCAATGGCGGAGAGGCCCCCCGCGCGTGGCGAACGCGCACGGGAGCCGGGCCGACATGTCCGCGACCGCATCAACACCGTCCCCAACGTTGAAAACGCGGACGTGCCCCCACGGGCGAGCCGAAGCTCGTCGCCGCCGCCGCGACGCCGCCGCGGGCTATGCGCACCCTCAACCCCCGAGGCTCGAGACATGCACCGCGAGGTGCAAACTCTCATCGAGCAAGCGGCCGTCCGAGCCAGGCCGAGAGCTCGGCCTCACGCATCCGCCAACAGGGGGGATGCGCGGGGCGATGAAGCCGCACCGGGAGGCGAACCCTCGGTGCACGCGGGGGGGCCGGCGGGGCGTCCCACCGAGCAAGCGCGCACGCCGGCCAAGGAGCGACTCCTCGACGCGCGCGAGGCACTAGATGGCGACGCTCGCAACGTCATCAACGCCGGCGCACCGGCAAGGCGGACGCACGAGCGGCAAGGGGCTACCACCCTCGACGGGGGTGGGCGCTACGACGGCGGCGAGGACCGCTCCCCGACGCCGGAGCCCCCGGGCACCCGCGTGTTCGGGGCGGGGAGATCCGAGCGGCGCATTCCCCCAACGCTTCCGCCAACCCTCGACGATCGTCGAGTACAACGGGGAGACGGACCCCCGCGTGTGGCTCAACGACTACCGCTTGGCTTGCCGGTGGGCGGGGCCACCGGCCGACGAGGTCATCATCCGCAACCTCGCCCCTACACCTTGGCGATGCGGCCCGAACATGGCTCGAGCACCGCCCGCCAGCCGCATCCATAACTGGGACGACCTAGTCCACATGTTCGTGGGCAACTTCCAGGGCACATACGTGCGCCCCGGGAACTCTTGGGACTCGCGCGCTCCGCACGCGTGAGGCCGGCGAGTCGCCGCGGGACTTCATACGGCGCTTCTCCAAGCGCCGCACGGAGCTCCCCGGCGTGGCGCGTCCGAAATCGTGCATGCCTTCCTCGGGGGGCACCACGTGCCGGGATCTCGTGCGGGAGGCCGGGACGCGCCCCCGCCCGCGGACTCCAACGAGCTATTCGACATCGCCGCCGCTTCGCCTCCGGGGAGGAGGCCATGGGGGCGATCTTCGACGGCAAAAAGGGCAAGCGCTGCGAGGACGCGCCCGCGGAGGGCGCAAGTCCAAGGGGCCGCACCGCAACGACAAGCGAGGGCAAGAAGGGGGGAAAAAGCCGCGCCGCGAGGCGCGCGAGCGAGGGGCGCGACGGCAGCAACGCCGAGGCCCTCGCCGTCGACCCGGCTCGACGGGGCCCTCGACCGGCCCCTCGAGGCCGCGGGTGTTCGACGACATGCCGAAGAAGCCATGTCCCTACCACAAAACCCCGGTGCATCACACCCTTGAGCAAAGTGCGACATGCTCAAGAAGTTCTATGGCCGCGCCGCCGCGAAGGAGGCGAGAGGCCAAGAAAGACGGAGGCGATGGCGACGCCGGCGGCTTCCCCCGCCGTCGAAAATGTGTTCCTCATCTTTGGGGGGATCTACCGTCGACATGTCGACCGGCAGCGCAAGAAGGAGCGGCACGAAGTCCTCGCCGCGGAGAGGGCGCCTCGGCCTTCCTCAATTGGTCGGAGGACGTCATCACCTTCGGCCGGGAAGACCACCCGAATCGCATCCCCAACCGGGCCGCACCCGCCGGTGGTTGACCCCATCATCGGGAACGCCGGTTCTCAAAGGTCCTTATGGACGGAGGCGTAGCCTCAACATCCTCTTCGCGCATACATTGCGCCCGATGGGGATCGGGTTGGACCGGCCGCGGCCCGACGACGAAGCCGTTCCACGGCATCGCGCCCGGCAAGGGGTTCAACCCCTCGGGCGATCGACCCGCCGGTCCGGTTTGGCACCCCTAAGAACTTCCGCAAGGAGACCCTCACCTTCGAGGTGGTGGGGTTCAAGGGGCCTACCATGCTATACTTGGGCGACCCTGTTACGCCAAATTCATGGCGGTCCCCAACTATACCTACCTGAAGATGAAGATGCCCGGCCCAAACGGCGTCATCACCGTCGGGTCGTCCATCGAGCACGCATTCGACTGCGACGTCGAGTGCGTGGAGCACGCAGAGGCACCGGCGCCGGATGAAGCGCTGGTGAACACGCTGGAGAAGATGGTCAACGAGGACCTCAACTCCGCCGCCAAGCACGTCGGCACCTTCGAGGCAGCGGAGCAGACCAAAGGGGTCCCCCTCGACCCTTCAGCCCCCGAGGGCAAGGCGTTGAGGGTCAGCTCCACCCTCGACCCCAAATAGGAAGCAGTGCTCGTCGACTTCCTCCGCGCCAACGCCGACATCTTCGCGTGGAGCCCCTCGGACATGCCAGGCATCCCGAGGGAAGTCGCCGAGCACTCCCTTGACATCCTCGCCAAACGCCCGCGCCGTGCGGCGGCGGGCCGCGCCGCTTCGACGAGGAGCGGCGACGGGCAATCGGAGCGGAGGCCGTGGAAGCTTCTCGAGGCCGGATTCATCAAGGAAGTATTCCACCCTACATGGCTAGCCAATCCCGTGCTTGTAAAGAAGAAGAATGGGAAGTGGCGGATGTGTGTAGACTACACTAGTCTTAATAAAGCATGTCCTAAAGTTCCTTTTCCTCTCGCCACGCATAGATCAAATAGTTGATTCAACGAACCGGGTGCGAATTGCTCGTTTCCTTGATGCCTATTCCGGGTACCACCAAATAAAAATGAAGGAGTCCGACCAGCTCGCGACTTCGTTCATTACACCGTTCGGGACGTTCGCTACGTCACGATGCCGTTTGGCCTCGAAACGCGGGTGCGACGTACCGCGCCGCATGCGGCACGTTTTTGGGGATCACATCGGACGGACGGTCGAAGCATACGTGGACGACATCGTCGTGAAGACCGAGAAGGCGGACGACCCGGTTGGCGACCTTGGCGTCGCGTTCGAGCCGCCTACGGGCCAATGGGGTCAAGTTAAACCCCGAAAAATGTGTCTTTGGAGTGCCGCGAGGCATGCTCGCGGGGTACATTGTCTCCCAGCGGGGAATCGAGGCCAACCCTGAAAAGGTCGCGGCCCTCGAACGAATGGGTCCGATCCGGGACCTCAAAGGGGTGCAGAAGGTGTTGGGGTGCCTTGCCGCCTTGAGCCGCTTCATTTCGCGGCTCGGTGAGAAGGGCCTGCCCCTCTACCGCCTACTCAAGAAGCACGAGCGTTTCTCCTGGACCACCGAGGCCCAGGATGCGCTCGACAAGCTGAAGGCGTCTCTAACACACGCCCAGATCCTCACGCCGCCGCAGGACGGCGAGCCCCTGCAGCTCTACGTGGCCGCGACCACCCAGGTGGTGAGCGCCGTGATCGTGGTGGAGCGCACAGAGGAAGGGCATGCCTTGCCCGTGCGGGGGCCGGTCTACTACATCGGCGAGATCCTCTCGGACACGAAGATGCGCTACCCCCAAGTCCGAAGCCGCCGTACACGGTGGTTCTTGCGCGGCGCAAACTCCGCCACTACTTCGAGGCCCACCCGGTCACGGTGGTTTCCTCCTTCCCACTAGGAGAAATCATCCGCAACCCCGATGCCGCGGGCAGGATCGCCAAGTGGTCCATGGAGCTGAGGGGCGAGACGCTCGCCTACGCCCCGCGCAAGGCTGTCAAGTCCCAAATCTTGGCGGATTTCGTCACCGAATGGACGGACACGCAACTGCCACCCCCCACAAATCCGGGCGGGAGTGCCGGGACTCTCGTTCTTCGACGGCTCGGTGATGAAAACGGGAGCGAGGGCGCGGGCCCGCTCTTCGTGTCACCCCTCGGGGAGCACATGCGCTACGCAGGGCGCCTCCATTTCCCCGCGTCCAACAATATGGCCGAGTACGAGGCCCTTCTCTCGCTGCCTCAAAATCGCCATTGAGTTGGGTGTCAAGCGCCTCGACGTGTGAGGGGACTCGCGACTCGTGATCGATCAAGTCATGAAGAACGCGAGCCGCCATGATGACAAGATGGAGGCCTACCGCAAGGCCGTGCGAGCCCTCGAGGACAAGTTCTACGGCATCGAGCTCAACCATGTGCCCCGAAGGTACAACAAAGAGGCGGACGAGCTCGCCAAGATCGCGTCCGGGCGGATCACCGTCCCCCCCGAACGTTTTCGCGCGTGACATCGCTCAACCCTCGGTCGCCTTCGAGCCCTACCCCTCGAATCACAACGAACCCTCGGGGGCTCCCTCGAACCCAGCGGGTGCGGAGCCCATGGACGAGGACCCCTCGAACGAGGCGTACGTACTCTCCCTTCTCGAGGGGTACGGCTCTCACGAAGCCGACATGATGGACATCGAGCCGGCCCCCGTCCAGGCGGACTGGCGGGAGAAATACATTGCCTCGGATCGCTCGAAGGGGGAACTCCCCCGCGGACCGGGCCGCGGCTAGGCGCATCGCTAGGATGGCTAAGTCTTTTTCCCTCGTCGACGGCGAGGCCGTACAAGCGCGCCGCCTCCGGCATCCTACGGCGGTGCGTTCCCATTCCCGAGGGGGCGCGAGCTCCTACGGGACATCCATGTAGGGATGCGTGGCCACCACGCCGCGCCCCGCACCCTCGTCGGCAACGCGTTCCGCCAAGGCTTTTGCGGCCTACCGCGGTCGCGGACGCTAGCGAAATCGTACGCACCTGCGAAGGGTGCCAGTTCTACGCCCGCAAGTCCAACTTGTCCGCCCACGCCCTACAGACCATCCCCGTCACATGGTCGTTCGCCGTGTGGGGGCTGGACATCGTCGGGCCCCTGCGGAAGGCGCCCGGGGGCTTCACCCACTTGTTGGTCGCGATCGACAAGTTCTCCAAGTGGGTGGAGGTGCGCCCCATCACGAATCTAAGGGCGGAGAGCGGCGGTGACATTCTTCACCGACATCGTCTACCGCTTTGGAGTGCCAAACTCCATCATCACAGACAATGGGTCCCAGTTCACGGGCCGGAAGTTCTTGGAGTTTTGCGACAAGTTCCACATCCGTGTGGATTGGGCAGCTGTGGCGCACCCACAGACCAACGGCCAAGTGGAACGTGCCAATGGCATGATCCTACAAGGCCTAAAACCTGAATTTTCGACCAGCTCAACAAATCTGGGCGAAAATGGCTCCAAGAACTACCAGCGGTCGTGTGGAGCCTAAGGACCACCCCAAGCAGAGCCACCGGGTTCACCCCATTTTTTCTAGTCCATGGCGCGGAGGCCGTCCTCCCCACGGATTTAGAATACGGGTCGCCCAAGGTTCGAGGCTATAACGAGGATGCTAACCAACGAGCCCGCGAGGACTCGCTGGACCAGCTGGACGAGGCACGCCTCGTAGCCTTAATGCATTCCGCGAGGTATCAACAGTCCCTAAGACGCTACCAAGCACGCAAGATACGTCGACGGGATTTCAGCGAGGGGGATCTGGTCCTAAGGCTGCGCCAAGATAACCGAGGGCGCCACAAGCTATCGCCCCCATGGGAGGGACCCTACGTCGTGGTGAAGGTACTCAAGCCGGGCACATACAAGCTGGCCAACGAGGACGGTGAAGAGCTCACCAACGCTTGGAACATCCAACAGCTACGTCGCTTCTACCCTTGGCTAGGATTTTCCAAATATCTTTGTTGTAAAAATCACATCGCCAACGCCCCAGTTGGCAACGACTATGTAAATACTTAAAGTCTAATGAAAAGGATAACTCGGCTTTCCCCGAAACCCAAGTTACCCTCGGGGGCTACTGCGGGGGGCATCCCCCCCAAAACGGTCCCATTTTTCGCGCAAAAAACAAAACAACACGCGCTAAGTTTGTTTCCTACTTCAACCTCGAGCCACGATTCGAACAGGGCGCAGGCGGCACGGCGGAAGGAGCGTGCGAGCCAGAGATAGCCTACGCCGCGTGGACATGGCCCTTCTCTCTCGCCTCCAACCCAGCAGGCCCCCTGCGAAAATCGAACTCCCCTAACTAGAATCTACTCAGGAAGAAGGAGAAACAAAAAGCGTGATAAACAAACGACTTCATTTACAGCAGATGCTCATGTTCATAAAACAACTTGTTTATTTACAAAAGGCCACGAGGCCAGAATACTGATACACATAAACAAAAAACGGGCCTAGCGCCCAAGCGCTCGGGCGGGAGGAGCGAAGCAGCGTCGCCGGCGTCCGGGAAGAGGAACTCCTCGAAGGCCTCGGCGAGCGACCGGCGGCGTCGGCGGCCGAGCGCATCCACACGCTCCATGGCCACCTCGTCCTCGACGCCCTCGGGAACGATGTACCCCTCCGCCAGCGCCTCGAAGTTAACCTCGTAGTGGGATCGCACCACTCCGAGGGCCTTCTGGACGCCCAGCTGCAGCGCCCGGCGCATCCGCTCGGTGACATGGCCACCAAGAGCACGCAGACGGCTGGCCAGGGAGCTGCCGGCCTGGGCCTCGCCCTCTTCGACGGCGCGGCAGGTCTCGAGGGCCGCATCGCGCAGCTCCCGCAACTCCTGCTCGGAGGAATTGTAGGAAGCTCAGCCGCCTCGGCCCGCTCGACCGCATGCCCCGGGGGCGGTGCGCAAGCCACGGAAATGCCAAGGCAAGAAAGAAATCGAGAAAAAGGGAATGCGAGTTCCCAAATGAAAAACCAACAAAACAAGTGTCAAACAATGGCTCACCTTCGACTTGCTTCCTATCCATCTCGAGAGCGCGGCGCTCGGCCCTCGACCGCCAGCTCGAGACGCTTGACGGTCTCACCTTGCTCCCGGAGGGATATCTCCTGACTGGCGTTGGTGATGCTGAGCATAATCACCTCGCCCTCGGCCTCGGAGAGCTTGGCATCTCGAGCCGCCGGGGTCTTCGCGTCACCTCGTGGGCGGCGCGCTCCTCGCTCCCGGAGCCGCACGGACGTCGGTGAGGGCGGCATGCCCCCGCCGGAGCCGTTCCTCGCCCCTTGGCGGGCGGTGCTCTCTTGCGAGAGCCGCTCCTCCGCGACGACGAGGGCCGCGGCCTTGGCGTCGAGGGCGGCCTTCGGGTCTTCGGCCTCCTTGGCCCGCCGCTCCGGCTCGCGCGCCCGCTCCTCGGCCGGCGTTGCCGCGCCCGCGCTCCCTCAAGCGACGAGCGAAGCTCCCGGCTTCGCCATGGACGGTCGCCACCTCCGCCTCCCGTTAGCGGCCGGCGTCCGCGTCTTCTCCAAGTCCTCGCGTGCGTGCCACGGCCGCCTCATCACGATCGACGAGGGCCGCGCGCACTCGCTCGAGGCTCGAGCGGCGCGCCGTGTCCCGCCTTGAGCCCTCGGGCAGCTCGTCGAGCCGGTGCCGGGGCCCGTGCACGCCCGGCCCGCTGTCCGGGGGACCCGAGAGCGTCGGCAAGCGCGTCGAAAGCGCCGCACTCGCTCCCGAGCTGGTGGACCTCGGCGTTCACCCGTCGAACGCATCGTACTTGTCGTGGGCGCGACGCTCGAGCTCCTGGCAACCACAGAATCGAAACCCATAAGTACCGCGACACGAAGGCAGCATACACAAACGAAAGAAAGGAGAGAACGAGCAACCACGGCTAACCTGGAAGACGAGCCATGCCGGGCCGCCATGGACCCGCAGCGCCTCGTTCAGCGCGCGGTTGAGCGTAGCGCCGTGACTCCGGAGCTCGTCCCAGAGCTCCTGCTCCACCCGAGCGTCAGCAAACGCCGGGGGATCATCGACGGCCCCCTCCACCGGGGCGGGGGCGGCCGGCGCGGGAGGACGAGGCCTCGACGCCGTGTCCTCGACTCCCCACCACCGAGGGTGACCCTCGCGCCGCCTCACGAGGGCCCCCTCCCGGGGCTCGGGGGAGTCGTGGGCCGCCCGGCCCACCGATCCCACCCGGGTGGTGGAGAGTCGTCCGAGACCTCCACCACCTCCGCTTGCGAACGCCGGCGGGCGCCGCCGCTCGTGCCGCCTCCACCGGCGCCTCCGCCTGCGTCTCCGCGGCCGCGGGCGCCGGCACGGCGCCGCGGCCACCACCTGCGGCTGCGCCTCGCGGCCACGGGCGCCGCGGGTTGCTCCCGCTCCGCCTCTTCCACGGCAACGCGGCCCCGCGGGCTGCGCCTCCACCACCGCCGCCGCCGCGGCCCGCACCCCCGCGACGGCCGGCGCCGGCCGCTCCCTCGGCCGACCGCCGGCCGCGCCGCGGCGGGCGATCCGGTGGCCGAGGCCTCGGGGCTTCGGCCGCACCCTGCGAGCTCTCGCCCGCCGGCCGCCGTACTTGTCCCCGCCCGCGGCGCCCTCGACGAGCGCCGCCGGGTGGGGATGGACGCGTCCGTCCTCGGCACCTTGGCGGTGCGAGAGGAGGCACGGTTGGCACCACCGCGCGCGGGCGCGAACGGAAGGTTAGAACGCCTAATCATCAACTAGTTAAACCGAGCGAAGCATCGAGCCCCTTACCTAGAGGAGGAAAAGGCACGCTTCCTCGTTCCTCGAAGCCTCGGCGGATGAGGCCGGCGCGGCCGGCGCGCTCGCCGCCGCGTCTCCCCGACGCGCGCCGCCACGCGCGCGCGCGCGCGCCCGCCCGCGCGCGGGCGCGCCCGATGACGCGCCTCCCGACGACGCCGGCCCGCGCGCGCGGTGCACGCTCGCCCCGCGTGCGGGTGTGCACGCCGCCGCCGCACTCCCCGACGACGTCGCCGCGCGCGTGGATGCGCTTACCCCGCGCACAGGCACGCTCGATGCGCGCGCCGCGCGCGCTCCGTGCGCGCCCCCGACGAGCGCGCGCGGCGCCCCCGGCGCGCGCGCGCGCCCTTGATGTCGATGGCCCGACGGCGGGCGCCGTTGCGCCCGCCCCGGGCGATGCCGCCCTCGCCGCCGGCGCCGGCTCCGGCGAAGGAGGCGCAGTCGCCACACGTCGAGGGGCCCTCCCCCTCGGCCTCTTCCTCTTCGTCCTCCTCCGAGGACGAAAACTCCTCGGTCCCGGGGAGGAGAGCCCCGGCTCTTCACGCGCGCCGATACTCCGCGTCCCGCCGGCCGCGACGCGCTTGATGTCGCCTCGCGCGCTCCCTCTTGCGCGCCGCCCGCTCCCTGGCCGCCGCCGGCCGCGCCGCCCGGCCAAGCGCGCGGGGAGTCGGGGGGGTGGGCGGAACGGACTTGGCGATGGTGAAGTCCACCGCCCGCACGCGGGAGCGACAATGGCGCGTCGGGAAACGAAACAGACCAAGAACCAAAACGAAATCAAGAACCACACTCACCAATGGGCCGGTGTGGAGCATCTCGAGGTCCCACGGGGTCCGACCCGCGGGCGGCGGCACCGGGTGTCGACGGCGCTCCGCGCCGGGTGAGCGCGTACGGCCGCTCGAGGGGCGTCGGGAGCATCCGCGACCTCGCCGAGTCGACGGGATTGGCCGCCTCCGTCATCTCGAAGATGCGGAGCGGCCTCTCCATCAACGGCATGATTCGCCGGTGATGAAGGAAGGCGAGGACGCCCATCGCGTTTAGCCCCATCTTCGCCGGGCCGCGCCGCGGCGGCCAGACCGACTCCTGCCGCCTCCGATGCTGGGACGTAGACACCCCGTAGCCCCAAGAGTCAGGCCTCTCCTTGAACACCCGACCGGTGTAGGGGGAGGCCGGGCTCGGCGTTACGCAAGTAGAACCATCCCCGCTCCCAGCCGGCGTTGTTCGTCGTCATGGTGCAGGGGATGTAGACGTCCTTGAATTGCCCCCACGAGGCGAGCGACATCCCGCCGCGCGCATCGCGCGGCGGGTCCTCGGCTCCGTCGTGGGCTGCGTGATGAGCTCCGCGCGGAAAAGGTGTACCCAGAGCTCCCAATTGACTGGGACCCCCAGGTACCCTTCGCAGACGCCCACGAATGTGGCCGCCTGCGAGATCGCGTTGGGGGCGAAGTTGTGCAGCTCCACTCCGTAGTGGTGGCACATCGCCCGCATGAAGGTGCTCGCTGGCGCGTTGAAGCCCCGCTCGTGGTAGCGGATGAAGCTCACCACGTAGCCCTCCGGCGGGTTGGGCTCGCGGTGCCGCGCCGGCGGCACGATCCACTCGCCGGACGTCCGTCTTCATTGGCCGTCACCGGGCCGGCGGCGACCGGCTCGCCAAGGGCCGGGGCCGCGTCACCGTCGACCTCTCCCAGGCATACGGCTCCAGGATCCTAAGGGGAAGCTGAGGCGGCGCCATGAGGAAGGACGAAGGAATGCGAGGACGGAGAACGAGGAACGGAAGAAAAGCTCTAACGGCGACACCGCGCGGTGGCAAGAGCGAGGCGAAGACGAAGGGGCGGGGGACTGAAAATGGTGAGGCGTCAAGGTAAAAAACCGCCGTCTCCTCCACCCCTCAGATTTATAAGCCGACGGGGCGAGCTCTCCGGAGCGGACACCCCGCTCGCATTAACTGCAGGGAATCTTCCCTTCACGCCGACGGACGGGCCCCACCACGACTGTAGCGGCCACATCACTGCAGGCGGGCCATCATCACGGCGAAGACCCGCGAGGCTCGAGGTGAAGCCGTCACGTCCACCTCGCCACGCGCGCCCACTACGCGCGCGCGCGCGCGCAGCCGCCTAAAAAGACGCGCCCGCGCCGCAAAAAACCACGGCCTCGAGCGCGAGGCATTTAATGACCGGGTCCCTTGCCAAGCAAGGAGAACCCTCGAGCGGGGCGAGCCCTCGGCTCAAAACGATGTCAGCCCTCGAAGGGACATCGACGTGAGAAGGTCACCGGGACCCGCTTGATGTAACGCGAGGCACCGCGGTACCCATGCCACGTAAAACCCTCGAGCGGCGCGGGCCCTCGGCTCAAAACGATGTCAGCCCTCGAAGGGACACCGACGTGAGAAGGTCGCCGGGACTCGCTTGATGTAAAGCGGGGCACCGCGGTACCCATGCCACGTAAAACCCTCGAGCGGCGCGGGCCCTCGGCTCAAAACGATGTCGCCCTCGAAGGGACACCGACGTGAGAAGGTCGCCGGGACCCGCTCGATGTAGAGCGGTGCACCACGGTACCCATGCCACGTAAAACCCTCGAGCGGCGCGAGCCCTTGGCTCGAGACAATATCGATTCTCCAAGGAAGGGCACATACGCTGTGCTACCAACCAGCACCTCGAGGGCTGGCTCGCCCAGACCCCTCGATGGCCGCAAACGTGAAAAGACGGGGCCGCCCAGGCGCCACCCCGCACGGCCCTACTGATCAGAGGTTCGAAGCCTGACCCTCGACGGGTTCGAACGAGCGCCACGGATCGCGAGTTAGGGACGACGAGGGCACGCGCATTCGAGCCGTTCCTCGAGCCCGTCGGCTCGAGGGTGCCCCACATGTCGTGTTCGAGAGCCGGCGAGGGCGGCCTAGCCGGGGGATCCCACCGAGGGAGAGCTCGCGCGCCCTCGGTCCCTATCGAACGGGACCGAGCCCCACCTAGCAAACCCACGCAAGTGCTTCCATGGACGTGTCTCCGGACCGCGCAGCCTACCCTTATCGAACGGGGCATGGACGTCCACTTGAACCACCCGCTAGCAGCTCGACGAGGAATCCGCAATCCGCGACCCGCTCGATGGGGGTTGCGGAAACCTCACCCTCCGTCCCGCGGAGGGACGGCGAGGGCGCATTAAAAAACAAGTCGCCAAGCTCTACCCGATCGCCTCGAATGGGCCAAGGCTCGGGGGCTTGACGCACGGCTACACCTCCTTGAAACTGCACCCGTCGGAGACAGTGACAGCGGTGCGTGCACCCCGAAGCCGGCTGAAATACCGCCGATGCCGGTTGGCATATGTGCCACGCCTCTCTGACCAAAATTCTCGCGGTTAACCCCTGCAGGAGAACCCACACTCCTGCAGGCTTCGGGGGCTAGACCCGCGGGTCCGCTGACGCGGCCCCACGGAAAGCGTTCGCAGAACAAGGAGGGAAGAACGTCCTATCAGTAGGTTCCAGCATCTCCGGGAGCCTCAATGGCAAACCCACAGATGCTCGGGGGCTACTGTCGGGGATTGCCCTAGGGGTCCCCTTAAACAATGGGGGAAAACCTCACTTAAAACCCGCAACGAAACCCAAATACGTTAAGCCTAACCATGCAGGTGCCTAACCATGCAGGACACAGCCCACAGGGACTCCGACGGCCGATCGAGGCGGCCCACGAAAGGATCCCCTCGAACAGGGCTTCGCCCGCTCGAGGGGCGCACTCCCTTCGGGCGGGCACCACCCCACTCGAGGGGCAGCACTTCCCTCGAGCGGGCTCCGCCTCGCTCGAGGGTACGCCCGCCCTCGGCGGGGTCCGCCACGCTCGAGGGTGCCCCTCACGCGTGCGCCGGCCCCGTACACGGGCATTTAACGCCCCGACGCCGCGGAGACGGCGCCATCATGCGCCGGGGCTCGCACCCCGGTGCCGCCGCACCTACTCCCCGGGGAGGAGCCCATCCCCGCCACCGTGGGAGGGCGTGCGGGGCGGCCGGTGTCGTCCCGTGACACCGTGCGCACGCCCTAGTATGGCTAACGCGCCGAGCCCTCGAAGGGGGGCGGCGCACCCTCGATTCACTTTCTTGTGACCCTACGGGGGTTAGGGTGGAGGTGCTAGGCCGGTGGACCGCCATCCCCGCCACGCGTAACGGCGTGCCCGCCGTACCCGCGCGCGCGTGTGCACGCCGGGCCCTGTAGCAACGACTCCAGCCCCGTGAAGCGCGTCGGGAAGGAACGCCGTTCTGACTATTCCTGTACGCCGTACGGGCCTGCGTCAGCACCTCCCTCGAGCCTATCAGAGGACATCACCACCATCCGCTGCTCTCCAACCCTCGAACTGCCACTGTTCGGGTACAAGTCAGGCCATGATGACCGGATCGCTGCAAGGATCGCCCGGATGGCCGCCCATTCTCCAGCATAGCACGTCGTGCTTCTCCACGTAGCTAGATAGCGCGGCATGCATGTAGTTCGCCCCCCTTGATCTATAAAAGGGGGACGAACCCCCCAGCCGCAGGGGGGAGACGAGACACGTAACGGCGACACGCTCAAGGCCATAGACCAAGAGCCCTTGACATACGCCGTGCACTCACTCTCTAATTCTCCCACAACATCTTCGCCCACTTCACAAGGGACTTGGAAGCCACGCTTCCTCTCCCGCCTCGCTTGTAGCGGCCCCACTACGAGGCACCCGGGCTTGCCGAGCAATATAGTGCCATGAGCACACCCCTGCTGGACGTACGGCCCCCTCGGCGGGAACCGGGATAAAAACCCTGTGTCACTTGTTGCTTAGCATCAACCATTGAGGGATAGACCTCGGCGCTATCTATCGGTTAGTGTCGGGACCATATTCGCACCGACACCTTGCCATCTAAATTCTTCAATATTTTCTCCATAGCCTCGAACTTAGTGATGACGTCCTTGTTGATCTTAGCTTGCTCGTCCATGAAGTTCTTGAATTGTGTAGAAAGAGCAACCAAATCTTGGATGGACGAACTTGCATTAATTCGGGGTTTACCTTGGACATGGTCGTACTCCTCACACTCCTCGCATGTGGATCTTGCCTTGGCAGCCTTTAGGTCTTGAGCTTCATCCTCTATCTCCATCTTCTCCATCCTCCTCTTAAGTAAACCGATTTGCCACTCAAGGAATCCGGCTCGTATGTATTCATTGAAACGCTCCAAAGCTCTCGCAATCGTCATGTGGATAGTTGAGACCTTGATCTTGAACGGCATTCCGACGTCTAGAAGGTTTATGATAGGTAGATCAACGATGTCCGGGGGCATAGCTCGCGCTCCGGTTGTGGTTGTTCTCCCATGGGTGGTGATTGAGGTTGATCTTCCTTTGGACTTGGAGGTGGTGATTCCCTTGGAGATTCCAACGGTCCTTCAACTTCGACTTTTGAATCTAGGGTTTCCAACCCTTTAGATTGTGTTGCACGTCTCCTTTGCCCGTAAAGTTTTCTGGATCATCCACAAAAGTTTTGGGTTTCTTGGAGAGGTAGCCAACCATCTCCGGTTAGGGTTAGCAAAAACAAAAACCTAAAAAAGAAAAATTAGGGTTAATCAAAACTAGATTAGATTGATTTTTTTCTTTTTGAGGATGATCAAACTTAAGAGATGCAAAAGAAAATCAAAAGAAAAACTGTAAAATAAGCGATACTAGATTGGATCTTGATTGCTTGTTCCCGGCAACAGCGCCGGAAAAAGGGGCTTGTTGATGGTTAATAGTTATATCAAAGTTCGTTTAGACTTGCAAGCGGACAAGTCTCCCGTCGTAGTCAAGGGACCCTTCTTCCCTCAAGTGGTGAACCCAAGGTATCGAATCCGTGGAACAATGTGCAACGCAAGGATTCAATCTAGTAAAGCAAGGAAAGCTATCTAATGAAGAACCAAATTGCATCTAATCTACTAACTCATAAAGGAAACACATCTAATCTAATCTACTAAAGAGGTAGCAAGAGAAAGCAAGAGATAACTGATCTAGAGAGTCTAGATCATGCTTATGTTGTAGCTCCAAACAAGATAGATGAAGATAGAAAAGCGAATCTCATTAAAAGCATCTTTAAACCGTGGCCTCCGGTCCGATTCCGAAAACGCCCGCCTTTCGGAACCCCCGTTCGTCACAACGTATTCCTATTCATGCGGGTAGTCTAGGGCGAGTTCGATAAGAACAAGTTGAAATCACTTGGTCGGTCCGGTATGCACCTCTAGCCACCGCGGCTACAAGAGCACCCTATGCAATCTAGCTATAGACTAGATTGGGGAAGAAGCAAAACCAAGAAGAAAGCAAAATCATCGAGAAGGCACTTGATCGCTAGAAATCGGATTCACTATAAAAACTTCACCATGAATGATTACATGAACAAGATCACCACCGGGATCCTACCTCGATCTTGATCCTTGCTCCGGAGCTCCGACGTGGTCTTCCATGCAAGGTTCCCACGTCGGCTAGGGAGATCCTAGACAACTAGCACGACCCTCATCTCCGAGATGGTGTCCCTCAAGCTTCTCTGCTCCTCGGTGGCGGATGACGAATTAGTTCCTTCGTGGCTCTCGGTCAGGGGGCTATAAATAGCCAGAGATGCAACTAGGTCAAAGGGGGGGGCGACTGGGCCTAGAAATGGGCTGGGCCGGCCGGCCTAGGCCGACCGGCCTGGGCCCAGTTCGGCCCAGTCCGCGGCCTCCTTCGCCCGACGTTGCTTCCTGAGTCTTCTAGATCCTCCCTCCTTCTGCATGTGGGCCCTTGTCGTCAGTTTCTCTCCGAATTGGACGAAGCTCCTTGTCTCGCAAGATTCGGCACTTTTCTAGCTAGGTCCTTAGAGTTTTCCATCTTCTTGGGTTGGGTCCTTGGGCTTCTTGGAGTCGTGTTCACTTCATTACTTGACTTCTACCGGGCTTCAAGGTCTAGTCATGAGGTGCTTAATGAACTTATCCCGGAAGTCTTGCTTTCAACGCTAAAACCCTGCATAAACACTAAACTCCAAAACCGACATGCACAAGTGAACTTGTTATACCACGGGGGTTAGTAGCAATGGATAAGGTATAAAACTCATGCCAACAACATATGTAAACTCATGGCTAGGTTGACGAAATTTCACCGTCAACAAGCGGCCCCTGCGACACGGGCCACTGCTCCCCGTGGTCGGGCGCGCGCGGGCGTGTGCGCGACCGTCTCCACATAAAGCTCATGGGCCAGGGTTAAAAAAACTGCTTGCTGCTGGCCGGGAAACCGCGATAACTGGTGTTACCGTCCGGTCCGGTAGCAAAAAAAATCTCGGTTAACCGACCCAAACTGTACCTAAAAAAAGGGCCCAACCAGTTAACCGGTCTGGTTCACCGGTTAGCCGGCCTGGTTTTTCGGGCGTGGTGAACTAGATCGATAGCGGGTTTTTTAACCCTGTCGTCGGCGGCCAGGGCGGAGCTCCCCGCGGCCGAGCGCGGGAGCTCTCACCGGCGGCGCATGAAGGGGCGGGTGAGCTCCCCCTGTGGTTTTGCATCTCCTGCCCACCCATGTAACATCTCTTTTTTCTCAGGTTTGTCGCTTGTTGCAAGCTAAGGTTTTCATTGTTTCAGTTGCTTCATGTGAATGTTGCAAAATGTTTTGTATGGATGTTTTAATGATGTTGCAAAGAAAATCATGATGTGCAATTGTCGGGAACAGCCATAGGGCTCCCTAAAAAACCGGGGGAAAACCTATTTTCTTTCGCAAATAACAAAACACAAACGACCCCACCAGCATAAAACACGCCCAAGACGATCACGGCCCAGCGGCAGGGGCCCACGGACCTGGCGGCCTCAGCGGCCCACCAGAACAGTCAGCCCCAGCCCCCTCGGGCGAAACTCCGTTTCGCTCGAGGGATACAGCACCGCACTAATGAAACTCTGCCTCGCTCGAGGGCTGGGCGCCCTCTCGGGTGAAACTCCGTCTCGCTCGAGGGATACAGCACCGCACTAATGAAACTCTGCCTCGCTCGAGGGCTGGATGCCGCCTCGGGTGAGACTCCGCCTCGCTCGAGGGCCAGACACCCCCTCGAGCGAGACTCCGCCTCGCTCGAGGCTCCCATGGAATCGCCGCTCCCACACCTACTCCCCCGACCAGAGCATTTAATGTCGCCCGAGTCAAAGACGAATCCGCGCCATGCTGTCCCTCAGACACGCCTGGGAATCATATCTCGGCGCTGTCCCGCCATCCTCCCGGTGAGGCCATCCCCACCACTGTACGACACTGTGCGGTAAGGCCAGCGTCGGCTCTGACACTGTGCTACCCACTCTTGTACGGCCCGCGCGCCGCACCCTCGAAAGAGGACGACGGAACCCTTGAAAAGGGGGATGGACGCCTATCTTGCGCCCGTCCGGGACAACGCCGTGATGTCGAACCAGTGAGGCGTCTCCTCCGTCATCGTCGGCCCTGTGCGACCATTCCCGCTACCACGCCACCATCTCGGGCACTGCAGCACCATCCCCGATGTTGTGGGAGTACGGGACGACAAGACGCCACCACGCCTGTTGCTATGCGCCTTACGGCCTTCCGTCACCCCGACCCTCGAAATGACGCACGCATGACGACCAGGGAAGAAGCTCCCACACCGCCACCCTCGAAGCCGCTCCTGGACGGATACAGGGCATGCCACGACGCTCTACCAGAAGCGAGATTCGCCAGAACGGCCATCTACTCTACAACATTGTGCACCATACCGCTACACGTAACTAGAACAGTGCGACACAATTGTAAGTTGCCTGCCCTTAGCCTATAAAAGGAGGAGGCAGTCCCCCGGCCGCAGGGGGGACGACGGAGAGCACACTTCACGCTCACCGCCCTCACCACGATATTGGCACTTAGCCTCAATCAAACCTCAGGGACCTTGAGGCCCTGCCTCATCTCCCACCTTGCTTGTAGCTCCCCTCTGCAAGCACTACAGTGCAGTGCGATACAGTGCCTCGAGCACACCACTGCTGGACGTACGGCCCCGGCCGAAACCAGGATAAACCTCGTGTAATTAGTTGCCTAGCACCGGCCATCAAGAGATAGATCTCAGCGCTCTTACTAGTTAGTGTCGAGACTACTTTCTGCACCGACGAGAGGCGCACCGAGGTAGGGGAGGCGGCGGCGAAGATCGGCTTTCCACCGGCGATCTCGATGGTGATCCGCACCGAGTACGTGTCCCGGAGGTACTCCGTGGGTAGCTCGGACCCCCGGGCGAGCCGGAAATCCACCATAGGAGGTGCGAGTCATAGGTTACCGTTTATTGATTTTATAATCATAGTCACACATTAGCATTTTAGTTAAGCGATTTAAAGGAACACTTAATTTCTAAGCAAATTGCAAGCACTTGTTGAGCTCTAATTTGAAAAGACAAACTTTAATACATGAACTAATGAATACTAATAAGTAGATAATGGGAGATTAGCGAGGCATGAACTAACGAATATTAAGTATCTAATGTGAGATAGCGGCTTGTTGGGGGGCGCCGGGCCCCCTCGGTCCCCCCTCCCTCCGCCCCTGCGGACCCCCTCCCGAGTCGGGTTCGAAATCCGGTTCGGAGCCTGAACTTTCAGGCCACAGGGAATGGCTACCTCATGCGCATCACCAACTGTGTCGAGCTTCACCCATGGCGGTCGGCGGGCCGGGACCGGTTCCCGTCGTGCCCACCGTCGATGCCCCGGCGCCCGCCCAAGCGGACGGCGCGGGCCCTTCGCACCTCGACGCCGACGACGCTCGGCCGGCGCTCTCGTCGAGCGCGGATGGGATGACGTCGGGCCGCTCGCGTCGCCTCACAACGCGACGCACCGCCGCCGAGACGGCGGTAGCACCCGTGGGGGAGCGCGTGGTTCCCAAACCGCGGTTCCCCCACGGGATGCGCAACGCTGCGACAGCGTACGCCTCGTCCACCGGCACCGACGTGGTGGTGTACGAGGATCTTCCCCGGCCACCACCTCCGGCGGTCGAAACCTCATCGCCACCACCAACGATGAGTCCTACCACGGCTCCGCCGGCGAGCGCCACCCGCCACCTCGCATGGGTACGCGGAGTGGGACTTATCCGGCGTGCCGGACCCGGTGATGTTCCGGCGGTTCCTCGATGTCGCGGACTGCGGGTTCGGCCGCTCCGACGACTCAAGCGCGGGAGCTACGCCCCCACACGTGAGTGCTTCGTAGTGGTCGTCGATGACCGGGCCGATGGCACGAATGCGGCGGGGGGCGGCGACGGGAGAAGCCCCCCCGAAACTCGGGGGTTGGCGTACCCCGAGAACCGAGAGGCCGAGCGCACCCCCACCTCGTCGGCGAGAGGCACCGATTTCAACGGGCAGATGGCTCAAGCGTGTGAGCTCGAGGCAAAGCTCGCGGAGGATGTTGACGGTTAATAGTTGTATCAAAGTTTGTTTATGACTTGCAAGCGGACAAGTCTCCCGTCGTAGTCAAGGGACCCTTCTTCCCTCGAGTGGTGAACCCAAGGTATCGAACTCGTGGAACAATGTGCAACACAAGGATTCAATCTAGTAAAGCGAGGTAAAGCTATCTAATGAAGATAAGTTGCATCTAATCTACTAACTCATAAAGAAAACGAATCTAATCTAATCTACTAAAGAGGTAACAAGAGAAAGCAAGAGATAACCAATCTAGAGAATCTAGATCATGCTTATGTTGTAGCTCCAAACAAGATAGATGAAGATAGAAAAGCGAATCTCATTAAAAGCATCTTTAAATCGTGGCCTTCCATCCGACTCCGAAAACGCCCGCCTTTCGGAACCCCCGTTCTGTCACAACGTATCCCTATTCATGCGGGTAGTCTAGGGCGAGTTCGATAGAACAAGTTGAAATCACTTGGCCGGTCCGGTATGCACCTCTAGCCACCGCGGCTACAAGAGCACCCTAAGTAATCTAGCGCAAACTAGATCGTAGAAGAAGCAAAACCAAGAAGAAAACAAAATCATCGAGAAGGCATCGCTAGAAATCGGATTCACTTACAAACTTCACCATGAATGATTACATGAACAAGATCACCACCGGGCCCTCCCTCGATCTTGATCCTCGCTTCGGAGCTCCGACGTGGTCTTCCATGCAAGGTTCCCACGTCGGCTAGGGAAACCCTAGACAACTAGCACGACCCTCATCTCCGAGATGGTGTCCCTCAAGCTTCTCTCGCTCCTCGGCGGCGGATTACGACTTCGGTTCTGCGTGGCTCTCGGTCAGGGGGCTATTTATAGCCTGAGAAGCAATTAGGTCAAAGGAGAGGCCGATTGGGCCCCGAATTGGGGCGGGCCGGCCGGCCTGGGCCGGTCGGCTCGGGCCCAAGTCGGCCCATCCCTCGGCTGCTTCGCCCGGTGTTGCTTCCCACGTCTTCTAGATGTTCTCCCCTTTTTGCATGTGGGCCCTTGACGTCGGTTTCTCTCCGAATTGGACTCAACTCCTTGTCTTGCAAGATTCAAGCACTTTTACGGTTCGGTCCTCGGAGTTTATCATCTTCTCGGGCTTGGTCCTTGGGCTCTTGGAGTCATGTTCACTTCATTGCTTGACTTGTATCGGGCTTCAAGGTCTTGTCATGAGGTGCTTAATGAACTTATCCCGAAAGTCTTGCATTCAACACTAAAACCCTGCATAAACATTAAACTCCAAAACCGACATGCACACGTGAACTTGTTATACCACGGGGGTTACTACCAATGAATAAGATACAAAAGTTGTCGTATGGACCTCCCTGGGCCCACTACCTCGGTGGGTACCGGGACCGACTACTCGGTGGGCCCACGGGACTACCCGGCTTGCGGCCGCACGGCACCGAAGGCGTGGAGCGCAAGGACAACACAGGAGTAGTACTCGGTTAGGACTCTGTACACGTTCGGTCTCCTAGACGTACTCGGCTAGTACTCTTTCCCTACTCCGACTTGTAACCCTGCCTCCCGGACTATATAAGGCGAGGCAGGGGCCGATCTCAGGATCACCTCATCCAATCTCATACAACCCACGGCGCACTATTGCACCATCCTGTAATTGTGCCCTATCAATCCAGAGCTACGCAGCATACAGGACGTAGGGTATTACGCACCTCGCGGCCCGAACCTGTCTAAATTGTGTGCCACGTGTCTCTTCCTTCGAGTTACCGATCTCGGCGAGTCACATTCATCTACTTCGGGTACTCCCCGTAGTAGGTTGCCGGTCCAAAACACCGACAGCTGGCGCGCCAGGTAGGGGCTCTCGCTCGAGATCACATGGCGAACTCGACGGCTTCCGTCCACATCAAGCCAACTGTTGCCTTCAACCGCGGCGACACCTTCGTCTTCGGCGCGCACGGGTCCGCACCGCCGATGGCGCGGGCTCCTTCCGGCGCCGCGATCATGCAACCCGACTCGAGGACGGACGCCTTGTGACGCTTCCCGAAGTTGTCACAGGCAAGCTCGCCGACAAGTTCGGCGAAATTTCGCTTTCCAACATCCACGCCGACTTCGAGCTCGAGTCCGTCTCCAACTCGAACCCGACGTCGCCACGGGCCATCGCTTGCGAGCCGGGCTGCTCGGCCATCGCAAGCGGTCCCTTCACCATGCCGGCGCTCCGCGCGTGGCCCCCGCGTCCCCGGCCGGGCCCGCACGGAGGCTCCCGCACCACGCCGGGCCGGCAAGGAGCCCGTAACCGAGTACAACTCGGACTCCGACGCCGTCCCCGACCCCCGTCTCGGACTCCGGCCCTCTCTCCCGAGTTCTACTCGAACCCGGATTACGAATTCGACTTCGGGTCGGACCCCGAGGGGCCCGAGTCCGAAGATGACTCCACCGAGCTTCCCTTGTCGGGGCCGGCCTGCGGGGCGGTTATAAGATCGACGCCGGTCGGAAGATATGTCCTCGGCCGGACCTCAAGCTCTGCCGAACCGACAAAGGAGGACTCACGCTACGTCGCCTACATCGACTCGCTACCGTTCCGGGAGGGAACACCAGCCGGCCGGCCGACTCAAACACACCAAGGCGAGGTGGCACCTTCGAGTCAAGCTTGGGTACCCCCGACCGCCAAGTCTTCATGGCTGCCGGCGACACCCGGGACCCTCGGGCACGGCCGCGGACAAGTACTTGGAGGACATCTCCGCGAGACGAGCCGTCCGCCGATGCCCCCCGCGGACGAGACCGACGCCAACGGGGACGCCGGCGCGAACGTAACGGGGAAGCGCAACGAACGACGCCGGCGGCTCGGAGACAACCTTCCCATCCGCAACCTTGCGGAGGCTCTCGAAAGCGGTCGAGAGCGAGTCCACACCACTCCCGAGCAATGCCTCATGTCGATCACAACGATCGCACGCCATGCTCGGGGCATACGCGCCGGGGAGGTCATCGCCAAGCTCGGCCGAAGAAGCCTACTTCATGCGGGTCGACAAGAGAGTCGACCAACCTCCCCCGCCTAAGCCTCGCGACAACGAAGCTACTAGTCGCGGTGCGACCCCCGGTCCTAACCGTACTCGGGGCGACATCCCGGCCGACCCAAACCGTCGACGCTCCACCGCCGGGAGGACCTTCGAGACAAGAGCAAGGCAACAAGGAAGTCGTCCCCCACCGTGCTCCGCCGGTGGCGGCGGCAACGACCCCGACGGCGGCGGCGGCGGCGGCGGGAGCTCCAACCACGGGGCCAACAAGAAGGCCGGGAGGCGGCGGCGGCCGCGGCGGCCGCGGCCACGCGCACGGCCACGCCTCCGGTGCCTCTCATGGCGGGTACGATGCTCGCCAAAGGATCGAGGAGTTGCGGCAGAAGAAGTCGACCACCGCTGCTGAAGGCGACGGCTTCCCCGCCTTCTCACCACGGCTTCGCAACCTGCTCCTCCCCGACAAGTTCAAGCCTTTGGGGATCACCAAATACGACGCGAAGCGAGGATCCCATCCGGTGGCTCCGATGCTACGCCCTCTCCATCGAGAACGGCGGCGGCAACGGCGACACCAAGTGCCTCTACTTCCCCTTCGCACGGGACCAAGCCCCACTCACGTGGCTCGAGTCGCCGGACAAGCACTCAATCGACAAGTGGGACTAGCCGAAGGAGCAATTCACAAGCAACTTCGCGGGCGCCATGGGCCGTTCGGGTACTCGCATGGACCTTGCCATGATCAAGCGAGAACAAGGCGAGACCCTCCGCAAGTGCATGCGCCGCTTTTTCGACAAGCGCGCTACCGTCGTGGACGTCACCGACAAGGAGGTCATCGACCTCTTCCAGGACGGGCTCTACCATCGCCGCACCTTCGAGGACTTCGGTCGTCGCCGCCCCCGGTCCATTCCCCACCTCAAGGACATGATCACGTCCGGGCGGATGAAGAGGACAAGGCCAACGCCAAGTACGACGCCATCCGCGGCAAGTCCAAGCGGAGAACCGGGGCGGCGGCGGCGAAAGCAATCCAAACCAAGGCGGCCGCAACAACAACAACAACAACAACTTCTCGGGTTCCAACCGCAAGCGCAAGCCAGACAACACCGTCGCGGCTATCCAGCGCCCTCCGAAAGGGAACTCGAAGAAGAATTCCGGCGGGTTCAAAGACCTGCTGAAGGAGAAGTGCCCGTGGCACCCAAACGGCAACCACACTACCGAGCAGTGCTACCAGCTCAGGCATGCACTCAAGGATACGCCGGAGCCACCGCACCCTCACGATCAAAAGAACAAGAATAAGGACGGCGACGACAACGACTTCCAAGAACCCGAGAAGACCGTCAACGTCCTCTTCGGCGGACTACCCGAGAGGGCGGGAGCGAAGAAGCTACTCGCCGTGAAGTAATGTCCATCGAACCAGCGGTTATGACCCCTCTCAGGTGGTCAGAGACACCCATCACCTTCTCCCGCGCGGACCAATGGACCGGCTTCTCCGAGCCGGGACGTTTCCCACTCGTCCCGAAACCAACGATGGCGGGTTCCAAGCTCAACAAGGTGCTCATCGATGGTGGAAGCGGGCTCAACGTCCTTTTCACCAAGACCTTGAAGAAGATGAACCTCGACGTCACCCCCATGCTCGACAAGAGCAGCATGCCGTTCTACGGCATCGTCCCGAGCAACGCGGTTGTCCCACTAGGCTCGGTGGTGCGCCGGTTACCTTCGGGGCGTCTCGGGATAACTACCGCACCGAGTACATCAAGTTCGAGGTTGCGGATTTCGAGACTTCCTACCATGCCATCCTCGGCGGGCGGCCATCGCCAAGTTCATGGCGGTGCCCCACTACACCTACTTGGTACCGAAGATGCCAAGTCCGGCCGGCGTACTCTCCCTCCAAGGGGACTTGAAGATCTCTCACGACCGCGATACGGGAGGCCGTGGCGATCGCCTCAACAAACCAAGTACCCACCCCAATGATGGAGGTCTACGCCGCGTCGAAGAAGCTTGCCACGAGCGAACTCGACATCCCGAGAAGTACGACGGCGCCAACAAGCCTCGGCCACCGAGGAGGTACTCGTCAAATCGGTCGACCTCGGAACGGGCGACCCCACCAAGACCACCACCATCGGGGCCGGCCTCGACCCCAAATAGGAAGACGCGCTCATCGGCTTCCTTCGGGCTAACCGCGACATCTTCGCGTGGAAGCCGGTGGACATGCCGGGAGTGCCCCGGGGAGCGATCGAGCACGCGCCTCAACGTCGATCCAAAGGCCACCCCCAAGCGACAACACCTCCGACGCTTTGCCGACGACAGACGGGACGCCATCAAGAAGGAGCTCGCCAAGCTACTCGCAGCCGGCTTCATCAGAGAAGTCTTCCATCCTGAGTGGCTCGCCAACCCCGTCCTCGTCCGCAAGAAGAACTCGAACGAGTGGAGGATGTGCGTCGACTACACCGACCTCAACAAGCACTGCCCCAAGGACCCCTTCGGGTTGCCGCGGATTGATCAAGTCATCGACTCCACGGCGGGGGCGCGACTGCTCGCTTCCTCGACTGCTACTCCGGGTACCACCAGATCGCAATCAAGGAAGAGGACCAGGAGAAGACCGCGTTCATTACCCCGTTTGGCGCGTACTGCTACACGACCATGTCATTCCGGGCTGAAGAACGCCGGCGCCACCTATCAACGGGCCATCCAGGCCTGCTTCAAGCGGCAACTCAACAAGAACGTCGAGGCCTACGTGGATGACGTGGTTGTCAAAACCAGGGACTCCAGTACCCTCATCGACGACCTTGAACAGACCTTCGCATCACTACGCGAGTACCGCTGGAAGCTCAACCCGAACAAGTGCGTCTTCGGCGTACCTTCGGGTAAACTACTCGGCTTCATCATCGGCCCGGCGCGGCATTGAAGCCAACCCCGAGAAGATCTCCGCCATCACCGGCATGAAAGCTCCCACGAGCATCAAAGACGTCCCGAAGGCGACGGGGTGCATGGCGGCGTTGAAGCGGATTCATCTCGAGGCTAGGAGAACGGGGTCTCCCCCTTCTTCAAACTACTCAAGCACCACGAGAAGTTCATGTGGACTGCGAGAGGCGGACCAAGCCCTTGCCCGGCTCAAGGACTTCTGTCGAAGCCGCCGGTCCTCACGGCTCCCTACAAGGGCGAGCGATTCTTGCTCTACCTTGCGCGACTACTCACGTGGTCGATGCGCCATCGTTGTCGAGCGGCGGGGAAGACGGCCACGCCTACCGGTCCGGCGCCCGGTCTACTTCGTCGGCGAGGTTCTATCGAGTCCAAGGCCCGCTACCGGCCCGTGCGGAAGCTACGTACGCTCTACTCATCACCTCGCGGAAACTACGACACTACTTCCGGGGAGTACTTGGTTTCCGTCGTCACCGACTACCCGCTCGGCGACATCCCGAGGAACCCGGACGCCACCGGAAGGATCTCCAAGTGGGGCTGTCGAGCTCGGCGCCCTCACCATCGACTTCAAGCCACGCACGGCCATCAAGTCGCAAGCGCTAGTTGACTTCATGGCGGAGTGGCGAGAGAACCGGCTACCTACTCCCACCGTGCGACCAGAGCATTGGGTGATGTACTTTGACGGCTCACTCAACCTCGAGGGCGCGGGGCGGGGGGGTACTCCCCGATCTCTCCAACGGGCGAACAACTCAAGTACGTCCTGCAGATCTTCTGGAAGGTCTCAAATAACGAAGCCGAGTACGAAGCTCTCCTACACGGGCTCCGCCTCGCGGCTTCACTTGGCATCAAGCGGCTACTAGTCTACGACGACTCCGCAGTGGTCATCAACCAAGTCAACAAGTCCTGGGACCGCAACAAGGAGAACATGGACGCCTACTGCCTAGAAGTACGCAAGCTCGAGAACAAATTCTACGGTCTCGAGTTCCATCACATCGTCCGCGACAACAACGTTGCAGCGGACGTCCTCTCGAAGCTCGGATCTACCCGCGCCCAAGTACCCGCGGGCGTCTTCGTCCATGAGCTTCACGCGCCATCCATCCCGGAGCCGGCGCCACCGACCACTGTCCCAGCTAACCACCCAGCTGGACAGGAGGTCATGATGATCGACGTGGACTGGAGGCAACCCTTCATCAACTACCTCGGTGAGCGAAGGTCCCCTCCGACAAGAACGCAGCCGAACAACTCATCCGCCGCGCCAAGTCTTACGTCCTCGTCGGCGACAAGCTTTACAAGCGAGGCGCATCTTCCGGAGTACTCATGAAGTGCGTCCCTCGCGATGAAGGCAAGGACATCTTGGAGGAGATCCACAAGGGCGTACGCGGCAACCACGCGTCCTCACGCACGGCGGTCGGCAAGGCCTTCCGGCGAGCTTTCTGCGGCCCACGGCCCCGGGCGATGCCGAAGAACTCGTCCGAAGGTGCAAAGGATGTCGGTTCTTCGCCAAGCGGCAACACGTCCCGGCCTACAAGCTAGTCACCATACCGCCAACCCGGCCCTTTGCCTGGCGGGGGGCTCGACATGATTGGGCCACCGCCAAGCCGGCGCCGGGAGGATTCAACGGAGTGCGGTGGCTATCGACAAGTTCACCAAGTGGATCGAGGTCAAGCCGGTCACATGCCCCAAGGCTGACAGAGTACTCGACTTCTGGACGAACTCGTACACCGCTACGGGCTACCCCACCGCATCATCACAGACCTGGGGTCCAACTTCAACAACCACCAGTTCTGGGAGTACTGCGAGAACAGCGGAATCGACGTCAGATACGTCTCAGTCGCCCATCCACGGGCCAACGGACAAGTCGAGCGCGCCAATGGGATGGTGCTCGACGCCCTCAAGAAGCGGCTACACGACGCGCTAACTCAAAAGGGGGCAAGTGGATCAAGGAACTACCGAACGCACTGCGGGGGCTGCGGACTCAACCGTCCAAGCCAACGGGGCAATCCCCCCTACTTCCTGGTCTACGGCTCCGAAGCCATCCTCCCCCGCCGATGTCATATGGAACTCGCCGGCGGTGGAGCACTACGACGAAGGCGTCTCGGAAGACGACGGACGAGCCGATATCGACGGCCTCGAAGAAGCTCGGCGTGCCGCCCTCGTCCAATCGGCAAGGTACCCGGAGGGTATCCGACGCTACCACGATCGCAACGTCAAGGAACGCTCCTTCAACGTTGGAGATCTTGTCCTCCGCCGCATCCCGAACACGGAAGGACTCCACAAGCTCGGCTCCCCACGGGAAGGCCCCTTCACCGTGGCTAAGGTGGCCGGGCCGGGCTCCTACCGCCTCCAAACACTTGAAGGCGAAGAAGTCAACAACTCGTGGAACGTCGACCAACTCTGTCGATTCTACGCCTAGTCTACACGACTACTCCGGGGTTCAAGTCCACACGACTACATCAACACCCCTTGCCGCAAGCGACCCTCCGGGTCCCGGCTCTAAGTCTCGGACTACTCTCCTCCGAGTCCGGCCCGTGCGGCTACCTACGGACCACGGGGCGCGACGAGCGTCAAGGACTCTAGCGGCGGTCTATCAAGAGACCACACCCCAAGATCCGGCCCGCGCGGCTACCTACGGATCGCGATCCGGCCTATACGGCTACCTACGGATCACTTGCGCAAGCGGCTACCCGCTCCAAAGCACTACTTAGGCGTAAGCGGCCTCACGGTCCGGGCGACTACTTGTAACTACGGCCCCCGGCCACCCGGGTGTACTTCTTCGGTAATAAAGCTTGATTGTTTATCAACTTCTTTCTTGTCTACTCCCGCGACGGGACTACTAAGCCGAGTACTACTACTCGCACCTACTCCACGATGGGCGCTCCGCACTGCGAGATCGCGGTTACGAGTACTCATTGATGGAACATCACATTTCATTGATACATGAATAGTTCATTACAAGCGTTGTTTCTGTACAACTACGGCTACTAGCTATCTATGCGGGGCTACCGGAGGTTCAACTTCTCGGCTACCGCTCCGCGATGGGAGACATCCGCTCCGGCGGCTCGCGTCTTGCTCGTCGGCAGTTGGCGGCCACCCCGCCGGCGACTACCTCCACTGGGGCCTTCGGGAAGTACGACTTCATGAAGGCCAGCACCTGCTTCGGGATCGACCTGGCCATGTGCTTGACGTAGGCGGCCAGCCGGCTTGGCGCCTCACGAAGTCGATCCGCCAGCGGAGCGATCTTGGGGCCGCCCGGGTGCGGCACCAGGAGCCTCGCGATCGGGAGAGCAGCCTCTTCAAGATCCTTCAGCTGGGCCCGGAGCGCCTCGCAATCCTCGTTCAACTTCTGCAAAGATTTGTAGCAGTTGACGAGGTCTCTATCAGATGCAATCCGCAGCTCCATGTGCTTCTCGCACTCGAAGGCCAGCTCCTTGTAGTCGAGTTCAAGTACCTGGCGGGCTTCCTGCTCCCGGTAGAAGAGGTTCTTCATGCTAACCTCCGAGGCCTTCGCGCCTGCTCCACCGGCCCTCGAGCTCTGCAAACACAGCAACGGGTCAGAGCCTCGGCGACTTCCAACAAGTACCCGACAAGTCAAGAGGCATACCTTTGTTCTTGTTGCGGAGGCCCTTGTTCTTCCGTACCAGATCATCACCTTTCGCCTGCAGCTCCATCACATCGTTGTGATACTTGGCGAAGGCGGCGTCGAGCTTCGACTGCATCGCGGCCGCGTGCTTCCGCGACTTCAAGAGCTGTTCCTCCAGGGCTTCGGCTCGGAGCACGGTATCACCGTAGCCTTGCAGCATGTTCGACTTCTCGCGGGATCGCTCCGCGACGTCCTGCACAAGACAAGATCAAGTCAAGCAGAGTACTCTACGCGAAGGATGGACTACTCGGGAAGCTACGACTACGTACCTTCATCCACTGCTCGGCTCGTCGCATCGCCTCCAGGTGCTGCGCCAACATTGCCGGCTCGACGAGATCGTCGGCCAGCAGCTCAATCCCGCCACGGCTACTCGAAGTAGCCTCCGTCATTGGCGCCGAGCGGATCGGCTCCGCGTCTTGGATCTCGGGGGATCGGATTGCCACCTCCAGGGCAACCCCTGGCGACGTGGTAGCCGCCTCCCCCTCGACGGGCTTCTCGACGGTTTCCCTCTCGGGCTCGGGGACTCCGCTTGCGGCCTCCGGGGGCCTGCGGTGTCGGCTCTCCGCATGGGTACCCCCTGCGGGGATGTCACCTCCTTCGCCTCGTCAACAAGGAACACGCGCATCGGTGCCTACAACTACTCGTCCCGGAGTTCTACGGCTTCAAGAAGGGTACTTACCTTCAATTACGACCGCCTGCGGCGGCGGCGCCGCTCGGCGGTCGGGGGCTCCGTCGCGACTTGGGCTTCGGAGCGGGCTCCTCGACGGACGGCGCGGCCTCTTCTGCCTCCACCGTCGCGGGCTCCTCCCCGTCCCGGCTCAAATGCGTGGATTTTCTCGCGAAGTATCCACAAAGGGTCGTCGAGAGAAAATCGACTACTACAACGAGTACTACTCATGAAGGCGTGGTACTTACAAGTTCGACCAGGACGATAGTCACGGCGGAGCACCGAGGATGCGGCGATATCAACCGGTCCACCCTCGGCGGGCGTCTCTTCCTCCGCCTCTTCGATTACCGCCTCCTCCACGGTGGCGGCGGACGGCGCGGAAGTTTCCTCGCGTCCCCTGCGGCTTCCACCTCTTCAACGGCGGCGGCCGCGGTGCCTCGCTCCCCTCCGGAGCGGGGGGCCGGCGCTCCGAGGTCGCGCCGAAGTTCTTCGACAGTGGGGGCTGGGCTTCGGTTTCCAGCTGGTTCCCCCACTGTGGGCCTCATGCCCTCATCACCTTCCTCCACGGGCTCTGCTGGCGGCCTCTCCTGAAGACAAAGGAAGAGTACTCGTCAACAATGTACTCGAACAGCGGGAACTCGACCACTCCACTCAAGATAACTTACTTCGGAGGCGTGGTCTACGAGACCTTCATCTTCTTTGCCACCCGCTTCTTGGCGGGGGTTGCGCGGCTTCCTTGGCGGCGCGGCAAGGCTAGCCTCCGGAGCTGGCGGTGGGTCTTGTACAAGTGGCACATGAGGCAAGCCGGACGGCTAAACCTCGACCGCAACCGGAAGCGGTCCGTAGCGTCTCCTCGTCTTCTTCGTCATCGGAGGTATCCTCCACGATGACGGGATCGTCGTCGTCTCCGACTACTCGGCGCTCCTTCACCTTCTCCACCGTTGGGATCTCGATTCCGCTCGGTGGTGGCCGCGGCTCGGAGACAAACCGCTTCACATCATCTGCGCAAAAGACACAAGGCGTCGGCAACTCGCTACAAGTGCCTACTACTCGACGAGGGGGGTACGGCTACCTACCTCGTTGGGCGGGCGCGCGGCGGAGTACTCCTCGACAGGGCACGCCGTGTACTCCGGCATGTCCTTGAAGATTCTCGACAACCTCTCGATGATATCGTTGTCGTCCAGCTCGCCCCCTGGCATCCACGACGTGTCGTCGTCGCTGGTGTACTCGAAGCCCATCGTATCCCGCGCCATCAGCGGCTGGATCCGGCGCTTCATGAAACTGAAGGCCACGTGTTCGGCCCTCAGTCCCGCATCCCGCGAGTCTTGATGCGCGCTAGCAACTCACGGGAGCCGGATCCCCTCTTGCATGGTGGGCTCCGTGTTCCACCACTCTTGATGCACGGGCCGCCGTCCGCTCGGCTTCGGCGGCTCGGGATGGTGGTTCGTGATGTAGAACCACCTCGTCTTCCGGTCGGTGTTGGAGTCCACGAGCTTGTACGCCGAGTGCGCTCCGCGGCATCCTCCCTCAAGCGGATCCCGGCCCCTCCGACTACTCGGGGGTTGGAGGCGGCGGGAGCGGCGGCTTCACGCGGAAGAACTTCCGGAAGAGAACCCAGTGCGGCTTGATTCCCAGGAAGGCTTCGCAGAAGTGGACGAAGACAGAAGTATGGAAGATACCATTGGGGTTCAGGTTGAGGTACTCGATGCCATAGTACCTGAGCAGCCCCTTGAAGAAGTCGCTCGCTGGGAGCGCAAGGCCGCGCTCCACGAAGCGCGAGAACATCGGGATCTCGTCTTCAGCCTTCTCCATTGGATAGGGATCTCCTGCGGCGGATCTCCACATGTCGATCTCCTTCTCCCTGATGAACCCGCTGTTCAACAGGGTCAGCAGGTCCTCCGTCTTGACCTTCGACTTTTTCCACTCGCGGCTTGGGTCAGCGCGCGGTGGAGATGTGGGCGCCGCTCCGGTGCCGGCCGCGGCGGCCTCCGCACGGCTCCTCTTCTTCCCGCCGGCCTTCGACGTCTTCGACGGTGACGGTTTCATTCTCCAAGTACAAGGAGTCTTCACTCGCATTCGCTCGGGGGCTAACCTAAAGCTTTCGGGTGGCGATGCGTTCGGATCTACTACGGCGGCAGCGCTCGCTGGAGTGGATCTACTTCAAGATTCAAGTGGCAAATGACTGCGGCTCACTTGGGTGAAAACCCTAAGGGTTTCGGCTTGTATTTATAAGCCAAATCGCCTCCGCAACGGGCGGCCGGATAAGTCCGCGCGCGGCTGACTCAGCGGCTGCGCGTGACCCTTCGTATTCTACTAGTCGACGCGCCTCACCCGGGGGGCTCGGCTACTTCTACTTGACTACCTGGGACGCGGCTAGTCTCAAGAGCATCTCAGGACACATTCTCCAAGAAGACCCTTCAATTCGAGAGGAAGTACTCGACTCAAGGCTCGGGGGCTCCGTGCCACGTGTCCTTCGGTTTTTTCTCCGGATTTTTCGGGATTTTCTTGCCAAGACTTTGGATAGATCCTCGGCCAGAGCCCGCGGCTCGAGGCTCGGGGGCTGCTCCATGTGGATTGCGGTTCTGCAAATCGCGTCTCCATGACGGCTTCGGCTTCAAGACAAGACAGGCATTTTTTGAAGACCTTCGAAGGCGGATTTCAAGGACGCTTGGGACTACTCGAGAAGACTTCAAGATTGCTCAAACATCGGTGGAGTACATTCCGGCCTCGGGATGCTTCGACTACTCTTGAGGACTTTTGACTTGTAGCACTCGGGGACGCTTGAGGACTACTCGTTAAGGCCGTCAAGACTACGGAAGCTATCCTTCTCGACTACAAAGTACTCGGGGGCTTGTCGTATGGACCTCCCTGGGCCCACTACCTCGGTGGGTACCAGGACCGACTACTCGGTGGGCCCCGGGACTACCGGCTTGCTCGCACGGCACCTGAAGGCGTGGAGCACAAGGACAACACAGGAGTAGTACTCGGTTAGGACTCTGTACACGTTCCGCACTGTATAGAGGTCTCCTAGACGTACTCGGCTAGTACTCCTTCCCTACTCCGACTTGTAACCCTGCCTCCCGGACTATATAAGGCGAGGCAGGGACCGATCTCAGGATCACCTCATCCAATCTCATACAACCCACGGCGCACTATTGCACCATCCTGTAATCGTGCCCTATCAATCCAGAGCTACGCAGCATACAGGACGTAGGGTATTACGCACCTCGCGGCCCGAACCTGTCTAAATTGTGTGCCACGTGTCTCTTCCTTCGAGTTACCGATCTCGGCGAGTCACATTCATCTACTTCGGGTACTCCCCGTAGTAGGTTGCCGGTCCAAAACACCGACAAAAGTCATGCCAACACCGAAGGTAAACTCATGGCTAGGTTGACGGATTTTCACCGTCAACATCTCCCCCATGCTTAAACCTTGCTTGTCCTCGAGTAAGCCTTCGATGGATATCATCGTTGCCCATCAATGTTTAAACCTTGCACTCGATCATACATGAAAAAAATCATAATGCTCTCAAAAGTTTAATTCGTTAAAGTTCCATAATGTACTAGCCTTCACCTCTACGGAGGGTAGATTCTTATTAAGCTTATCCCACAAGTATTAACATGCTGACAAAGTTTAAATAGATCTCGAGAATTTTTGAAATAAAGAATGAGATAAAGAAAAGAGCTAAACCAAGTTCACAAATTTAAATCACCTTGAATATTGCTCATGAACTCTCATCTCGCTTGTCCCTCAAGCCTATATATTCTACTCCTTTCCCTCTCATCACATATATGTGTGGTAGGCTTTATATGGAGCTTTGGGAAAGTTTAGTCCTAACAAGATTTTATAAATGAGGTGTTGTCAAAACAAGACAAGCTTCTCCTGGTCTTACCGAGACTCGTCAAAAAGGTCATTGGAAAATAATGTTAAATCAAGGAGGGGAAAGAGAAAAATACACACACTTTTAGATGAGTGGACATGTGCAAATGGCAAAGAGTGATCCCGAGGCACAAAGAAAGTCCTCGTTATCGGATTGCACATGGTTGGAAAATGAGAATGGATCTTTTTAACTTGAAGCCTTGAATGCACTCTTAGAGAACCGGGGAGTTTACTTTACGCATATATTTTTTTCTCTTTCTCATATTTCTCATTCTTTTCTTTTTTTCTTTCTTTCTTTCTTTCTTTCATTATATATTTTTTTTTCTTTCTTCTTGTGAGACCTTCACCTTGGAAGTCACGTTCATCGCTGAAATTTTTTTTCATTCATCATTTTTTTAAAATACTCCCCTTTGAACTCTAAAACTGCACCGTACCTACCTCCTCCCCCATGCTTAGACGTTGCTCGTCCTCGAGCGAAGAGGCGAAAAATAAGGTAGGTACCGGAAATATTTTTCTTTGGAGAGATACTTGAAATCTTCAATGTCGGCACCGTCTTGCGATCTTCCTTGAATTGATGATCAATTCTCAACGATAGGTTGTGGTCAAGGAGGTAAACACAAAAGATGATATTTGGTTTTAAGGGTGGATATCTGACGAGGTTTGTGAGATCTCCGATGCGGAGATACACAATGCACGGATAAAAGGCTAGCAATAAGATAGATACGCAAAAACGGAATGACCAGCTTCTTAGTCTTGGGCCAGAGAAATCAAGGCCTGAAATAACTCACCCAAAAATAAATCTTGTACACTAAAGTTTATGCACTCAATATATATAAAGCTCTGGATAGGTTGAGCAACACACAAGTGATATTTATGACAAGGTTAGCAATATTTTTTTGCATAAAAGACATCTTTAATCTATTCATAACTTGAGAGCACATAAAACACTATGGGTCCTTATTTTAATCATAACCTCCGCTGAAGATTAAGCTAGCATTTAGATAATTTCAGATTTGTATTTTTAAGAGAGCACTAGTTCAAACATGCATAAGTCAATTACAAAGATAAACAAAGCGGCAATTATAATCATATATCATCATGGCACAAACTTTGTAACTTTACCAAAGGTAAAAACTTGGTGGTGACATTATTCATGATGAAAATAAAAACTAAGACACACGCTGAAAAATTAAACTAACACTTAAAATTAAAGTAAAACTGAAAATACTACGCATACATAGGCGCAAACAAGCTGAAAATTAAAGAAAAGGGGGGAAGGAAAGATAACTAAAGCTCCTCCTCTCTCTAATCTTCCGCCGGTGGTTGATATTGATAGTCTTGGTTGTTGTACCCTTACTTGTAATAGGAATGCACCACTCCTCCTATGAATCGTCCGACGGTGCTAGGTGAAGGTGTCCAAGCACATAAGCGACGTTTGCATTTCCTTCACCCATTTGGTTTGCATTGGTTAGGATGGCTGCAATAATTTGCATGTTCCTTGCAGCGTATCCTTGGTGGCCACATTTTGTTGTGGTTGAGGAAGGTGTGCATATGGCTCCGCAAAGGCTACGTTGGGCACCGCAAAAATGGTGGGGGTATGGCTGCACCACTCCCCCATGCTTGCATTGGTACACCACCGTAGTAACTCGGCGGCGCCGGGGTTCCTCCCAATGGTGGGACATAATTTTGTTGTGCACCTCCTTCTTGGGCCGTGGAAAAACCTTCTCCTACAATCCTTCTCTTTTATTATTTTTTTTCGCCGGTCACAAGAAGTCCTTCCTCTAGCCGATCTTCTTCCCCTCAAGAAAAGTCTTAATCTTCAAATCCGGAGGGGCAAATTCACCTAGGCCACTTGGAAGCCTCCTCTCTCATCTTCACTCTTATATTTTCCTTTCTTCATATATTCCTAGGGAAGTCCCGGGTAGGAGATGATTTGGGTTCCTTGTAATACCCGGTTTTAAAGAGATAGCCAATATGGAGAAGCAACACCCCCAACCAATATCTTCCGAACTCGATGTTGCTTAACAACACCACCGGTTGATCATAGGTAAGTGGGGTCTATTGGCCACTTGGCAATCAAAGCCGAGTAAAGCCAATTCAACTCCGTGTTGGTTATCTTTGTCTCTCTTGTTCTCCCAAAAATCCATTTGCACAAAAGTGACACACTTGGATGATGGGGTTCCGGATAGTATTTCTTCGTTGATGGTCTCTTCCCGTGATCATATTCCAAAAACCTTCCCATGTGCCTTCATCCACATCCACTTGTTCCGGAGCTCCCTTTTGAAAATAGGTGACACTCGCCCATGGGTCTACGATACTATAACATGCAATCGTTTCGAACATGAATGCCAATCTAATCTATCGGGAATTGTGTTGAATGGATCCAAGGAAGCATTGAGGTCTATACTCCCTTTACGGCATGGTAGCTCACCTTAAGAATTAAAGTATTTCCAACACAAGATGATAGATAGATAATCCAACAAAGTGTGATTACATCTCAAGATCGATTGCAACCCATGGATGAAAGGAGATTACCCCATCAAGGTGCTAGAAATAGCATCATTGATCAAGGTTACCCTTCCGACGGTGTCTTCCTTCTTCTCCTCTTGTGGGCTCCCTCCAACAAAATGAGAGACTCAGCACTCCTTCATCAAGGGTATGCGCCATGGTCATGAAAATTTCCTAGGCGAATTCCTTGTGGGTGTTTGCCGACACTCCGTTAGAGAATTGCACCGGTGTCCCGTATGAAACCCAATATGTGGAGAGCTTGGTCGTCGATGTCGACGTTCGCTACAAGCCTCTTCCCAAGGCGAGCGAGCTTCTTCTCCTCCTCCGTCATGATGACATACCCCTCGGAATACCGCGGAGCGTATGGAGGTGGAGCGGATGATCGTGTCGAGTGGCGAGGTTGGACGAGCGGCTCCTCCATATGTTATTGAAGTTTGGTAAACCTAATAAACGAGTTTCGTGTGGCCCTCATGCCACCGAGGAGAAGAGTGTGGTTCCTCCTTGGCGGTGTCGTGTCCTCCTCCATACTCCGAGGAAACTCGGAAACCGAGTGCCTCCTCGAAGAGGTTGTCGATGATGGCTTAGACGACGATGATCCCTTCTTCTTTGGTGAAAAGGCTTGTAGTCTTCTTCCATGATTGCAACGCTCTCCCTCACAAATAAATATCCGGGGTTTTCACCCGGTAACAAGGTACACAAATATTATTTTGGAGTCTGGACTTTGAGTGGATTAAGGATGCGATTTGTTGCACGAAACAAACGCGGTGGATGGCTAAGTCTAAGGTGGTTCCGGCCTACAAACTAGAGCACACGAACAAAGAGCTGGATGGGAGACTTACCTCTCTCCTCCTCTTGGCTCGGTTCTTCTCTAGTGCATGTTGCTTCGTGACCGCGTACACCTTCCAAACGTTCCCGTCCACTCCTTCGCTTGCATTATTGCTCCTTCCACTTGATGTTTTCGCTTTGACTCACTTCCATACTCCATTGCCTCACATGCATCCATGATATTCCTACAAAACAAAGCCTTGGCTGCCCCCTCATGCTTGTACTTTGCATGTGGTTTAAATATGTTGGAGGGGCATCCCGTGATGTATCATGGTGCATGCATGGTTAGGTTAACTAGATTGCCTCCCATTAAGTGTGTTTAAGGCTAAGCACTCCTCTAATTTCGAAATTTAAAAATATTTTTCAGAGCCATGCAAGAGCTCAAGCATAAATTTAGAGAAGTTTTTAAACCATTAAAAACAAATGTAAGTCGAAAATATTTTTCGACTACGTCGATTTCGGTCTCACCGGTATAGTTTGCCTTCATTAGTTGAGAGCAAGCTTTTCCCGGCTTGATCATGGGGGCATAGGTTTAGGTCCTAATTTTGATTAGATGAGAGAGATTTTGAATGAAATAAAATTAAGTGAGGCTTAGAAAAATTCTAATCTTAGAGAAACCAAGGATATGGGTTTTTAAACCAACCAAAAATCAAGATTCCGGGTTCACGCGAGTCTCACCACGTGCTGAAATTTAAATAACATCTAGATACAAGTCGTGGCTCTACTCGAGTGTTTTTAGCATGAAAAACAAGTCAACCACAGCACCATAATGAGGGTGAAGGGTTGAGTTAGGTTCTGAATTTTTTTTTGTTGTGGTTTCTCGAAAAAGAAGCAAACAATCACATAGGATGGTTCATGTAAAGGATTTATGATCAAGCAAAATATTCAACCAAGAATTATATCTCTAATATTGTTCAACCATTCTAAGTCTAAGGTTTTGCATAGTAAAATTCAAAACTGAATTTATTTAAAAAGACTTGAAAAACCTGGAATCGGGTTGTCCTCCCGGTAGCTTATTCTTGACTCGACGAAACGGGTTGCCTCCCGCCTAGCGCTTCGTTTATAGTCCATGGCTAGACTTCTTCACTTGATTACTCCGGATCAACGCTCTTTGCGGGCGTTGCAATCTTGGGTACCCACTTCCGCACCATCTTGGGCACGGGCTTCTTCTTCGGCTTAGTCAATTTTTTTGGTCTTCACAGGCTGGCATTGTTCTTTGGTCTTGACGGATGCAACAACTTCCTTCATGTAGTGGCTCGGCATCTCGAACTCGGTCTTCGGTTGTGATCTTCATGGTCTCTAGTGTGATCATTCATCTCTCCCGAATGAGTTTGAGTAGCCTTCGTCGTCTTGGGACCTTGGAGTTGTCTCGGATATTCTTCTTTGTTACCCATCGGGCGCCCGGCAAGTTGTCCCACTTGCGTCAAGCATCTTCATCACGATGAACACTTCACGTATAGAGCTTCCGACCTTCGTCACCTTGCCATCTAAATTCTTCAATATTTTCTCCATAGCCTCGAACTTAGTGACGGCGTCCTTGTTGATCTTAGCTTGCTCGTCCATCAAGTCCTAATTGTGCACAAAGAGGAACCAAATCCTGAATCGACGAACTTGCATTAAATCGGGGTTACCTTGGACATGGTCGTACTCCACACACTCCTTGCATGTGGATCTTTCTTCGGCGGCCTTTAGGTGTTGAGCTTCTTTCTCCATCTCCATCTTCTCCATCCTCCTCTTAAGTAAACCGATATGCCACTCAAGGAATCCGGCTCGTATGCATTCAGCTCTCGCAATCGTCATGCGGATAGTTGAGACTTTGATCTTGAACGGCCTCCCGGCGTCTTGAAGGTTTATGATAGGTAGATCAACGATGTCCGGGGTGCGTAGCGCTCCGGTGGTTGAGGTTGATCTTCCTTTGGACTTGGAGGTGGTGATTCCCTTGGAGATTTCGACGGTCCTTCGACTTTGGATCTAGGGTTCTCAACCCTTTAGCTTGTGTTGCACGTCACCTTTTCCTGTAAAGTTTTCCTGGATCATCCACAAAAAAGTTTGGGTTTCTTGGAGAGGTAGCCAACCATCTCCGGTTAGGGTTAGTGATAAAACAAAAATCTAACAAAAGAAAAATTAGGGTTAATCAAAACTAGATTAGATTGATTTTTTTCTTTTTGAGGATGATCAAACATAAGAGATGCAAAAGAAAATCAAAAGAAAAACTGAAAGATAAGCGATACTAGATCGGATCTTGATTGCTTGTTCCCCGGCAACGGCGCCAGAAAAAGGGGCTTGTTGACGGTTAATAGTTGTATCAAAGTTCGTTTATGACTTGCAAGCGGACAAGTCTCCCGTCGTAGTCAAGGGACCCTTCTTCCCTCGAGTGGTGAACCCAAGGTATCGAATCCGTGGAACAATGTGCAACGCAAGGATTCAATCTAGTAAAGCGAGGTAAAGCTATCTAATGAAGATAAGTTGCATCTAATCTACTAACTCAAAGAAAACGAATCTAATCTAATCTACTAAAGAGGTAACAAGAGAAAGCAAGAGATAACCAATCTAGAGAATCTAGATCATGCTTATGTTGTAGCTCCAAACAAGATAGATGAAGATAGAAAAGCGAATCTCATTAAAAGCATCTTTAAATCGTGGCCTTCCATCCGACTCCGAAAACGCCCGCCTTTCGGAACCCCCGTTCTGTCACAACGTATCCCTATTCATGAGGGTAGTCTAGGGCGAGTTCGATAGAACAAGTTAAAATCACTTGGCCGGTCCGATATGCACCTCTAGCCACCGCGGCTACAAGAGCACCCTAAGTAATCTAGCTGCAAACTAGATCGTAGAAGAAGCAAAACCAAGAAGAAAACAAAATCATCGAGAAGGCACTTGATCGATAGAAATCGGATTCACTTACAAACTTCACCATGAATGATTACATGAACAAGATCACCACCGGGGCCCTCCCTCGATCTTGATCCTCGCTCCGAGCTCCGATGTGGTCTTCCATGCAAGGTTCCCATGTCGGCTAGGGAAACCCTAGACAACTAGCACGACCCTCATCTCCGAGATGGTGTCCCTCAAGCTTCTCTGCTCCTCGGCGACGGATTACGACTTCGGTTCTGCGTGGCTCTCGGTCAGGGGGCTATTTATAGCCTGAGAAGCAATTAGGTCAAAGGAGAGGCCGATTGGGCCCCGAGTTGGGCCGGGCCGGCCGGCCTGGGCCGGCCGGCTGGGCCAAGTCGGCCCATCCCGCGGCTGCTTCGCCGGTGTTGCTTCCCACGTCTTCTAGATGTTCTCCCCTTTTTGCATGTGGGCCCTTGACGTCGGTTTCTCTCCGAATTGGACTCAACTCCTTGTCTTGCAAGATTCGAGCACTTTTACGGTTCGGTCCTCGGAGTTTATCATCTTATCGGGCTTGGTCCTTGGGCTCTTGAAGTCATGTTCACTTCATTGCTTGACTTGTATCGGGCTTCAAGGTCTTGTCATGAGGTGCTTAATGAACTTATCCCGAAAGTCTTGCATTCAACACTAAAACCCTGCATAAACATTAAACTCCAAAACCGACATGCACACGTGAACTTGTTATACCACGGGGGTTAGTACCAATGAATAAGATACAAAAGTCATGCCAACACCGAAGGTAAACTCATGGCTAGGTTGACGGATTTTCACCGTCAACGAGAGGAGTACCACGCGGTACGGACCGCTTCGCACCTCCATCGCCGGAGAGGCCTCGCGCACGGCGAACGCGTCCGTGAGTTAGACGGGCAAGCCCACGAGCGCATCAACGCCGACTTCAATGTCAACGACCCAAACACACCTCCACGAGCGAGCCGAAGCTCATCGCAGCTGCGACGGACGCTGCGGGCCATGCCCGCTCCCTCTACGCCCGAGGCGCAAAACCTGCACTGCGAGACGTAGACGCTCATCGAGCAGGCGGCCGTGCAACAGGCAGAAAGCTCAGCGTCCCGCATTCGCCAGCAGGGCAGCGCACGGGATGACGGCGGCACGCAAGGCCCAGAAGCGTCCGTTCATGCAGGCGGTGCGACGGGACAACCGACCAACCAGGGTCGAACGTCGGTCAGGGAGCAAATCCTTGATGCGCGCGGACATGCCCAGGATAGCGACGCATGCGACATCATCAACGCCCGCTGAACGTGCAACACGGAGGCATTGGCGGTGGTTGCCTACTACCCACGGTGGGGCAGGCGCTATGACAGCTGCGAGGATTGCTCGCCGACACCGGAGCCCCCGGGGACCCGCGTGTTCAGCCGGGAAATTCGTACGACAAGCTTCCCTCAACGCTTCCGCCAGCCGACGTCGATCGACAAGTACATGGGGGAGACGAATCCTTGTGTATGTCTCAACAACTACCGCATGGCATGCTAGCTAGGCAGCGCCACCACCGACGAGGTCATCATCCGCAACCTGCCACTGCACCTCGCGGACTCGGCCCAGACGTGGCTCGAACACCGCCACCTAACCGGATCCATAAGCGGAACGACCTGGTGTGCACGTTCGTGGGGAACTTCCGGGGCATGTATGTGTGCACTCGGGAACTCCCGGGACTGCGGGCGTGCACCGAAGCACGGCGAGTCGCTCGGGTCTTCATATGGCGCTTCTCCAAGCGTTGTACCTTGAGCTCCGTGCACTCCTTCCTCGAGGGCACCACCTGCTGGGACCTTGTGCACGAGCTCGGGCGCAGCCCGCCGGACTCCAACGAGCTGTTCGACATCACCACCAGCTTTGCTTCAGGCGAGGAGGCGGTGGGGGCCATCTTCGACGGCAAGAAAGGCAAGCGCGTGGATGACGCACCCGCGGAGGGCAGCAAGTCCAAGGAGCCCCAGTAGAAACACAAGTGGGGCAAGAAGGGCAAGAAGCCGCACCGCGAGGCACGCGCACAGGGACACGATGACGATGGGGACGAGGCCCTCGCAGTTGACCCGGCCCGAAAGGGCCCTCGAGCGGCCCCTCGAGGCCCCGGCGTGTTTGACGACATGCTGAAGAAGCCGTGGCCGTACCACAAGACCCCGGTCAACCACACCCTCGAGCAGTGCGACATGCTCAAGAAGTACTACAGCCGCGCCGCCGCGAAGGATGGCGAGACCAAGCGAGGACGGTGGTGATGGAGACGCCGGTGGCTTCCGGCGGTGGAGAACGTCTTCCTCATCTTCGGGGGACCGGCCGTGGACATGTTCAACGGCCCGGCGCAAGCGGGAGCGGCACGAGGTCCTCCTCGCGGAGAAGCTCCCCCTCCTTCCTCGGCGGTCGGGGGACACCATCACCTTTAGCCGCGAGGATCACCCTAACCGCATCCCCAATGCGGGCCGGTACCTGCGGTCGTCGACCCGGTCATCGGCAACGCGCGGTTCTCCAAGGTGTTGATGGACGGAGGCAACAACCGCAACATCCTCTACGCGCACACCCTGTGACTGATGGGGATCGGGTTGGACCAGTTGCGGCCCAGCACGACGCTGTTCCACGGTGTTGCGCTAGGCAAGCGCGTCCAGCCCCTCAAGTAGATCGAACTGCCAGTTTGGTTCGGCACGCCGGCCAACTTTCGCAAGGAAACGCTCACCTTCGAGGTGGTGGGGTTCAGGGGCGCGTACCACACCATCCTCAGGCGGCTTTGCTATGCCAAGTTCATGGCGGTCCCGAACTACACGTACCTCAAGATGAAGATGCTAGGACCAAAAGGCGTCATCACTGTGGGCTCGTCGATCGAGCACGCGTTCGACTACGACGTTGAGTGCGTGGAGCACGCCGAGGAGTTAGCGTCGGATGAAGCGCTCGTCGCAAGCATGAAAAAGTTGGTCAACGAGGACCTCGACTCTACCGCCAAGCACGCCGACAGCCTTCGAGGGCGCCGAGCGGACCAAGGAGGTGCCCCTCGACCCCGCCGCCCCCGAGGTCAAGGCGTTGAGGGTCGGTTCTACCCTCGACCCGAAATAGGAAGTGGTGCTCATAGACTTTACGTACGCGAACGCCGACATCTTCGCGTGGAGCCCCTCGGATATGCAAGGCATCCCGAGGGAGGTCGTCGAGCACTCCCTTGAAATCCTACCTCACTCCCAAGCTATGCAACAACGGCGCGGCGGTTTGACGAAGAGCGACGCGGGCGATTGGAGTGGAGCTGTGGAAGCTCCTCTAGGCCGATTCATCAAGGAGGTCTTTCACCCTACGTGGCTAGCTAATCCTGTACTAGTTAAGAAAAAGAATGGGAAGTGGCGGATGTGTGTAGATTACACTAGTTTGAATAAAGCATGTCCCAAAGTTCCTTTTCCATTGCCACGGATCGATCAAATCGTTGACTTGACTGCAGGGTGTGAGCTTTTGTGTTTCCTTGATGCCTATTCCGGGTACCACCAAATAGAGATGAAAGAGTCCGACCAGCTCGCGACTTCCTTCATCACGCCGTTCGGGATGTTCTGTTACGCAACGATGCCATTTGGCCTCCGAAACGCGGGCGCTACATACCAGCGATGTATGCAGCATGTCTTCGGAGACCACATCGAGCGGACCGTTGAGACTTACATAGACGACATAGTCGTGAAGACCAGGAAGGCGGGCGACCTGGTTAATGACTTGCGCATCACGTTCGATTGCATGTGGGCAAACGGGGTGAAACTAAACCTCGAGAAGTGTGTCTTCGAAGTGCCGCACAGCATGTTGCTGGGGTACATCGTTTCCCAGCGAGGCATCGAGCCCAACTCCGAGAAGGTCGCGACCCTTGATCGAATGGGCCCGATTCGAGACCTCAATGGGGCCCAGAAGGTGTTGGGGTGCCTTGCCGCCTTGAGTCGCTTCATCTCGCGGCTCGGCGAGAAGGGCTTGCCTCTCTACCGACTCCTGAAGAAGCACGAGCGATTCTCCTGGACCGTCGAGGCCCAGGAGGCGCTTGATAAACTCAAGGCGACGCTCGCCCACGCGCCGATCCTAATGCCACCCCGGGGGTGGCGAGCCTCTCGTACCTCTACGTCTCCGCGACCACACGGTGGTCGGCGCCGTCATCGTGGTGGAGCGCACGGAGGAGGGGCACACCCTACCGGTCCGAGGCCCGTGTATTACATCGAGAGAAGTCTTGTTCGAGACCAAGGCGCGGTATCCACGGATCCGTGTCGCTCTACATGGTGGTGCTCGGACGACACAAGCTCCGGCACTACTTTGAGGCCCACCTGGTTACGGTGGTCTCCTCGTTCCCGTTGGGGGAGATCATCTGTAACCCAGACGCGGCGGTCAGGATCGCCAAGTGGTCTGTGGAACTTATGGGTGAGATGCATGCCTACGCACCGCACAAGGCAATTAAGTCCTAGATCCTAGCTGATTTCATCGCCGAGTGGACGGACACACAACTGCCGCTACCGCAAATCCAGGCCAAGTGCTGGACCCTCTACTTCGACGGGTCAGTGATGAAAACGGGGGCGGGCGCGGGCCTGCTCTTCATCTCACCCCTCGGGGAGCACGTGAGGTACACGGTACGCTTACATTTCCCCACATTGAACAACATGGCGGAATATGAGGCCCTTCTTTGCGGCCTCCGAATCGCTGTCGAGACAGGCATCAAACGTCTCGACGTCAGGGGGACTAGCAACTCGTGATTGACCAAGTCATGAAGAATGCGAGTTGTCACGACGACAAGATGGAGGCCTATTGCAATGTACGAGCCCTCGAGGACAAGTTCTACGACATCGAGCTCAATCATGTCCCCCGCCGGTAGAACGAGGAGGCGGACGAACTCGTCAAAATCTCATCGGGGCAAATCACCGTTCCCCCGAACGTTTTTGCGCGGGACGTTGCGAAACCGTCTGTCAACCTCGAACCGACACCCTCAAGTCAAGAGGAACCCTCAGGGGCTCCCTCGAACCCAGAGGGTGCGGAGCCTATGGACAAGGACCCCTCGAATGAGGCATTTGTTCTCTCCTTACTTGAGGGTTACGGCGCGGACGAGGCCGAGGCCATGGACACAGAGCCAGCCCCCCGCGTGGAGTACTAGCGGGCCAAGTACATAGCCGGGATGGATCGAGGGGAGCTTCCCTTGGATCGATGCGAGGCCGTGCCCTTTGCCGGGATGGCCGAATCATTCACCCTCGTTGACAGCAAGCTGTACAAGCGTGCCGCATCAAGCGTCTTGCAGCGGTGCATACCCATCCCCCAGGGGTGCGAGCTCCTCCAAGACATCCACGCGGGCGTGTGTGGCCACCACGCGGCGCCGCGCACCCCTGTGGGCAACGTGTTCCACTAGGGCTTCTACTGGCCCACCGCGGTCGCTGACGCCAACGTGATTGTGCGCACCTGCGAGGGGTGTCAATTCTACACCCGCAAGACCAATCTCCCAATGCACGCCCTCCAGACGATCCCCATCACATGGCCTTTTGCCATGTGGGGGTTGGACATTGTCGGGCCCCTGCGAAAAGCGCTCGGGGGCTACACTCACTTGCTGGTCGCCATAGACAAGTTTTCTAAATGGGTCGAGGTGCGCCCAATCACAAACCTTCGAGCAGAGCAAGTTGTATCGTTCTTCACTGACATCATCCACCGGTTCGGGGTGCCTAATTCCATCATCACCGACAATGGGTCCCAGTTCACCGGCAGGAAGTTCCTGGAGTTCTGCGATAAGCACCACATCCGCGTGGATTGGGCGATTGTCGCACATCCACAGACCAATGGTCAAGTGGAGCGGGCCAATGGCATGATCTTACAAGGCCTCAAGCCTAGGATTTTTGACAAACTAAACAAGTCTGGCCAAAAATGGCTCCAGGAGCTGCTGGCGGTCGTGTGGAGCCTCAGAACCACCCCGAGCAAGGCCACGAGTTTCACCCCATTCTTCCTGGTCTATGGTGCGGAGGCTGTTCTCCCCACAAACTTGGAGTACGGGTCGCCCAGAGTAAAGGGTTATGACGATGGCGCCAACCAACAAGCCCGCGAGAACTCGCTGGACCAATTGGACGAGGCGCACACCGTGGCCCTGATGCACTCAGCAAGGTACCAGCAGGCGCTGAAACGGTACCAAGCCCGGAAGGTAGGACGCCGAGATTTCGACGAAGGGGGCCTAGTCTTAAGGCTGCGCCAAGACAGTCGAGGCCGCCACAAGCTATCGCCCCCATGGGAGGGACCCTACGTCGTCGTCAAAGTGCTCAAGCCCGACACCTACAAGCTGGCCAATGAGGACGACAAGGAACTCACCAATGCTTGGAACATCCAGCAGCTATGTCGCTTCTACCCTTAGAAAGGATTTCCAAGTCTTTTTTCGTTATTTACATACCCAACACCCTAGTTGGTTGTACAAATGTAAATTCCATTGAATTAATAAAGTCAAAGAGCGACTCGGCTTTCCCCTAAAAACCAAGTCCCCCTCGGGGGCTACTGCGAAGGCATCCCCCCAAAAAATGGCCCCATTTTTTTTTGCAAAAATTCGTCGTAAATATGCTAAGTATGCCTCGACCCAAACTTTGGGTGAATTTATGCGGGACGCGAGTAGCCAAAGGGCGAAGAAGCGCGAGTCGAGGATAGCCCACGCCTCCAGCAGGATACGGCCTTCCCCCTTGCCACTTTGCCTACAAGCTACTCATGCGAACGAAACCTTCCCAGCCAAGATTCACCTAAGAAAATGAGGAAGCAGAACAACACAACTGCTAAAATAAATAACAAGCGTTTCAATTTACAAACATTCAAATGTTTTATTATATAGCAAATGTTCATTACAAAGCCACACGGCTCAAACCCTGACTAAAAGGTTCAAAGGGCTCAAACGCCTAGCTACTTTCAGGCCTCGGGGCCACCAGCCGGAGGAGCATCCGGGAAGAGGAAGTCCGTGAAGTCTTCGACAAGGACGTTGGCGGCAGGAGCAGTGAGCGTGTCCATGCGGTTCATCGCCACCTCGTCGTCGACGCCGACGGGGACGACATAGCCCGTGGAGATGGCCTCGAGGTCGACCTGGTAGTGGGAAGCCACCACACCGAGCGCTTCTTCGGACACCCAGGTGAAGGGCGCGGCGCATGCGCTGGGTAACGAGCCTGCTGAGGGCGCGGAGGCGACTTCCCATCGAGCTCCCATCCTACACCTCACCTTCCTCGACCCCCTGGCACGCCTCGAGGGCGGCGACCCGCAGCTCTTCCAACTCTTGTTGCGAGGAGTTGTAGACCATCTGGATGGCCTGCACCTGAGTCGCCGAGTTCCCAAGAGCGGTCCGCAGGCCTGAAAGCCAAAGCACAAACCAAGTTGGGAGCGAATCCCGAACGAATCAAGCCGACAAACGAAAGGCAGAAAAGGATGACTCACCCTCGACCTGTTTCTTCTCCGACTCGAGGGTCGTGCGCGCGGTCTCAGCCTCTTGCTGCAGGTCCAGGATCATTGCATGCTTTCGTCCCGGCACCGGTGCGGATCCTTGTGGGAGACGCTCGGTTGGTTCGGCTCCCCACGAGCCGCGAGATTTCCTCATCTCGGAGCTTGAGGGTGGCCCGTGCCTCCTCGAGCGCAAGCACACTCCCCCGCCGGAGTTGGCCCCTGTGCCTCCTCCGGCGCCATGCGTTCACACTCGAGGGCGGCTCGAGGCCTCCTCGAGAGCGGATCGCTCCCGCCGGGAGTCGAGCCTCCACCGCCGGCGCGCGCTGCGCTTCGTTGGAGCCGCCCCTCCGCCATGGCGAGCGCGGTATCCCTCTCCGCCGGCTCGACTCTCGGTGCTCGGCCTCCTTGGCACTCTCCTCGGCTGGCTGCCAAGACCGCGCTCCCTTGAGGGTTGCGCAATCTTGTTCGAGCCGAGCTCGAGTTGAGGTGACCTCTCGTCTCCCATTCCGCCGCCATGGTCCGCATCGCGGCCGGGTCCTCGCGCACTTTTCATAGCACCTCATCCTTGTTCCAACGGCCGCCGTCGTCACCCTCTTGACCACGGAGGCGTCCTCCATAGCCACGGGCGCCCCGATCCGAGAATGCGTCTGCACGACTTGCGGCCCGTACTCCGGCCCGGCGTTGTCGGTCCGCGCAGCTTACACGAGGGCGTCGAGGGCGTCGTGCCGGTCTCGGTACCGCAGCGAGCGGAACTTAATTGGGTGAGGCGACCGTACCTCTCCCGAGCTCGACCCTCCCGGCTCTGTCGCGGCGGACAAGGTGCGGGAGAAAACGAAGTCAAGAGACACGCAAACACGGAAGAGATGAGGGAGAAACTCCAAATTTCAACGTAAAGAATGCATCCGGAAGATCCGCCACGCGGGACCCCGTGTGTCACACCCGGTTTTAAAGGCAAAACCGAATGCATAGATCACGTGTGCGCCGGGATCAAGTTACACACACGCTTAGACATTATGAATACCAAAATCGGTGCCACACGAATAAAGAGTTATTACAAACCATAGTCTTAATCGAAACTTAAATTAACGAGCTCTCGCGGCGGACAAAATGCCTTCACGGGCGACTAACCGGAGACTACGCACACCTAGAACTCCCGGAAATCTCCTGGAATATCTTCAAAAGTTCTCCCGGTCGAGCAAGAATCCGGTATTGTAGATGCAAGAGAATAAACAAGCGTGAGCACATGACGTACTCAGCAAGAGAGAACAACATAACATGCAAGGCCATATGGTGGATGGCTAAGGTTCAAGCAGTTTAGCATTTTAGTGAGTCAAGTTTTATTAGCAACCTGATTACTAAAAGAGTGTAAGTTCATACCAACCCAATTAATAAGATATGAGCATCATAAATAAAGAATAAAACAGCAAATTAAGCATTAAAGTTCCATAATTTAATCATGTGAGTGTCCAGGCCGCTCTTGACCGTGAGCACGACTAATCGATTAGTTTAACACTGGAGAGGTTGTACATCTTTACCCACAAGCAAAGCATAAAAGCTCCGAAGAACTTGGAACCCAACCATGTGGTGTTTGCAAGGCACCATACCACACTACCGAGGTGTGATTGCATAGGGACGCTACATGGCCTTTACAAAGGTTCCCTAGCAAGTTATGACCCACAAGGTCGGGATCAATTAGCAAGGTATAAAGTCCCCTAGCGGGTCGATAACCCACCATAAAAAGAATAACTCACCCAACCCCCGCTAGAGCGAGTCCATACCCCACGATACCGCCGATCCCTTGTCCTTATCGGAGTAAGACCATCCCAAGCTAAAGTTCCTAATTATTCGGCCAAGACCATTGCCCATTAGTTCTTGTGGTTGTCTTGTTTTCTGGGTGGTTCTCCATGTTCCGATTAACATATTAAAGTGGTCTTGTAAAGTAAAAGATCATAAACGGAACATAGAATAATAAAGGTAACCAAGTTTGGTTAATACCAATCCCAGTTGAGCATGCTAAGCAATAGCTACCACAAGATTAATTTAATAAACCCGGTAACAAGGTAAAGGTAGTAAAAGACTAGGCATGATCCTTAATAGGTTCCCATCAAGTTAATGCAAGCAGGAAAAATAAATACAGTGAATTTAAATGCATGTTATGTAGGATAAGCGGGTATGCATCAAGGAAGACTTGCCTTCAACAAAGCTGTGATGCTCAAACTCTTGCACGTCTTGATCTTCAAATCCTTCGAACGAATCGCTCTCTACGATCCACAATCATCACATACAAGCATACAACAAGAATAAATAAGAAACAGTCACCAACAGATCAAACAGAACTAAACAATGGCATAAAACTAATCTAAGCTTCGAGACGAACGCGTGGACATAAAAAACGCTAAAATCGGAGCTAAAACAACTAAGTTATGGTCTAAAGAAAGTGTAGGGACTAATATGTGAAGGTTTGAAAAGAATCGGGCTAAAATAAAGAAAAAGGACTGAACTATAAAGAATCTCCTAAGGTGGAAGGGTATTTTTGTGAATACCGGAAAACCCGGGGACTTTTCTGCAAAATCGCCTGAGCCGGCGGGGGTTTGACCTAGTTGACCGGGTTGACTAGATCTGGGCCCGTTGGATCTAGATCTAGCGGCCGAGGTGTTTGCGAGGTGGAGGCTTAGCTCGGCACGTTAGATCCGGATCTAACGGCCGTGAACGGCCGCAAGCGGCGGGGGCGGCGGAACGCAGCCGGCCGGCGGCAAGCGGCGGCGAGCTCGCCGGCGAACCCGATCTAGGGTTCCGGCGCACGAATTGAAGCGCGGGTGGCATCTTCTTGAAGCGCGCGAGCACGCGAAACTAGCGCAGGCGACGGCCGCGGCGGGGTCGCGGCGGAGCGGCAAGGTAGCTCCCGCAAGGTACAACGGACGGCTCAATGCTCCGGCTCGAAAACAAGCGACACCACGGTCCTCCTCACCTCCAAACACGTCTCCGGGGCAGCTCCTTGGCGACGAAGCGGCATCAGCGGCGAGAAGCGGCGACAGCGGAAACCTAGGGTTTCGGCGGCTTGCGGCTAGGCGAAGGGGCGGCGCGGATTGCTCAGACAGGACGTCTAGGGGGCGGCGGTGGCCTAGAATAGCCCCGGGCGGACTCCTTAGCATGCGGGCCACGCGGAGGAGGCGTGCTTCGCTCGGACTCGGGCGACGGCGGCGCCGTCCGGTCGAGGCCGACGCGAGGTAGGGGATGACCCTTGGGCCCCACTAGTCGGCGACACGGGCGCGCGAAGGCGGGGAGCGGGCGGGGCGACGGCTTGGGCCGGAAGGCCGCCCTTGGGCCGCCGCTGGGCCGGGCGGGCCGCAAGCGCGAGCGTGTCCCGCCGTGTGCCGCCGGTTGGAGCGGGCTAGAGTGGCCGCCGGGCCTGCCGCGCAGCGCGGTGCCGGGTTGTGCATCCGCCGCGCCGAAGAGAAAGAGGGGCACCGGCGGACTTCCCACAGATGGGTCGCAAGCAAAACCGGGCCGGAAAGGATGGGAGGCTCGGGGATAAAAGGGAAGGTTTGACTAATTTTAAAAAGGGGTTTAGAAAAGGATTCAAACAAAAGAATTCAAACTTGAATTTGAATTCCAAAGCAAACAAAAGAAACGCACCAAGATGAATGCAACAATTAACTCCTATAGTTTATTAATTTTATTTTAGAAAAGTTTTAAATGCCATAAAATAAATAAAGCAACCTTATATTCCTTAATCAATTAATGGTTTCTAACAAATTTTAATAAAACCAAATTTTTAGCAAAATTAGGGTGTTACACCGTGGATGCAAGTGCCTCGTTCGGCCGTGTTGTTGAGCGAGGCGCCGTGGTCTCGAAATTCTTGCCACGGCGCACCGCTCGGCCCGGGCCTCGTCGAAGTGAGCGGGCGGCGCGCGCCGGCGTGCCCCCTCGCTCTTGCTCCGGCGCGCAATGGTGACATTTGGGGTGGCCGAGGCCGGCGCGTGACGACGAGGCCTCGGTGCCATGCGTCAGACGCCACGACATCACGTAGCCGTCCTCCCGCATCACTAGCACCCCCACCGCAGGCACAGGGGCTGGCGTGGGCCAGTTCTCCCATTGGCCCCACCCAGGCGGCGGGGCGTCATCGTTGGGGATCTCCACTACGGCAGCCCGATCGCCCGCGGTGGGGACGGGCACTGGTGGAACCGCCGACACGGCGGTTGTTGCTGTTGTGGCCGCCGCCGCGGCCGCCGCCTTCGCCGCGACCCCGTGGCCACGGTCGTGCCGCGTGTCGGGGACGCCCTAGGGGTCCCCTTAAACAACGGGGGAATCCCCACTTAAAACCCGCAACAAGCCAAAGCCAAACGCGCCTCGCTTAACTACACAAGGCACGGCCCACGCCACGGTGGCCCCCGACGGCCCACCAAGGCGGCCCAATTAAAGATCCCCTTGAGCAAGCTCCGCCTCGCTTGAGGGCGGATGCCTCCCTCGGGCGGGCTCCGCCCCGTTCGAGGAAGAACGCTTCCCTCGAGCGGGCTCCGCCTCGCTCGAGGGTCCGCGCGGCCCTCGAGCAGGCCCCGCCTCGCTCAAGGGCGTTCCGCGCACACTCACGCCCGATCCCGTACGCGGTACGGGCATTTAATGCTCGACCATAGCGAGGGGCGGCGCCATCATGCGCCTAGGGCTCGCACCCCGGTCTCGTCGCACCAACTCCCTAGGAGGGAACCCATCCCCGCCACCGTGGGGGACCGTGCGGCGTGGCCGGTGCCGGCCCCGTGACGCCGTGCCGCCTACTCCCGGTACGGCTAACGCACCGAGTCCTCGAAGGGGGGGCCGGCCGCACCCTCGATTCGTTTTCTCGTGACCTTGTAGGGCTAGGTTGCGGCGTTAGGGCCGGTGGGGAGCCCTCCCCCGCCACCGTTAACGGTGTGGCGACCCCACGCCGGCACTATGGCGACGGCTCCGCACCGCGACGCGTGCGGGAACGGGACGCCGCCTTACCCGCCCCCGTGCCCCGTACGGATCGACGTCGCAACTCCCTCGAGCCCGCCCGAAGGCATCACGGTCGTCCGCCGCGCTCCCGCCCTCGAGGTTGCCCCCTGTTCGGGTACAAGATACGCCATGATGGCCGGATCACGGCAAGGACCGTCGAGGCGGTCGTCTACTCTATAGCATGGCACACCACACTTCCCCACGTAGCCAAGTAGCACGGCATACATGTGATTCGCTCTCTCCTTGGCCTATAAAAGGAAGACAAACTCCCCGCCCGCAGGGGACGAACGGACGATTGTGTTAGGACACAACACAAGGCAGAACAACGCCATACACCAGGCGCTTGTTCTCCAATTCTCCCACAACATCTTCAGCCACTCCACCAGGGACTTGGAAGCCACGCTTCCTCTCCCGCCTTGCTTGTAGCCGCCCCACTACAGGCACCCCCGGTGCTGAGCAATATAGTGCCTCGAGCACACCCCTGCTGGACGTACGGCCCCTCGGCCGGAACCAGGATAAAACTCGTGTCATTAGTTGCTTAGCATCGACCATTGAGGGAGAGACCTCGGCGCTTATTACTGGTTAGTGTCGGGACCATATTCCGCACCGACGGTTGGTGCCCACCGTGGGGCAATCGAGCGCCTAAGGTCAATCCATCGTCAACTCCCTCCATGGTGATCCGCACTGAGTACCGCGGCACGCGTTACTCCATAGGCGCTCGGACCCCCTCCCGGCCGGTTTTGAAATCCGGTTCGGTGGCCTGAACTTTCAGGCCACGGGGAACGACTACCTAATGCGCCTCACCAACGGTGAGGAGCTCCGTGCGCGGCACCGGACCGGGTCCACTACGGCTCCCGGCCGCGCGGGCCGCCACAACACGGACACCCGCCGGCACGTACGCCGCGAACCCGTCGCCGCCACAACACCGCGTCGCTCCGGCCGGCGTTCGCGCCGGGCGCGGTCCAAGTGATGGCAAGCCGAACGCGCCGCCTCCCAACACGGCGCGCCCGTCACCACAAGCAACCACCGCCACGGTGGGGGAGCGCGCGGTCTCGGACCACGCTTCCCCATCGGCCTACGCGGTGCCACGATAGCCTACAACGCCAACGTCAACACCACAATGCGCAGGGTTCCCCCTGGCCGTCACGTCTTCGTCGCCGGGGACCCCGATGCCTCCCGCAGTGACGAGTCGTCCCCGGGCTCCCTTGACGCATTGCCACCCGCCAACCTCCATGGGTACGCGGAATGGGACTTTTCCGACGTGCGGGACCCCGGTCATGTTCAAGCGTTTTCTCGATGCCACGGACTATTGGTTCGGCTGCTCGATGACTCAAAGACCGGAAGCTACGACCCCACGCGGGAATGTTGCGTCGTCATCGCCAACGACCCAGCAAACGCCACCGGCGCGGTGGGTGCCGGCGACGGGGAGGTCACGACCGCCCTGTGCATCGCACCACGCCGAGCCGCGGGGCCAAGCACCCCCCGCCGGGGATGACGTTGACGCGCGGTTGGCCCAAGCTCGTGAGCTCGAGGCCAAGCCGGTAGAGGAGTATCGAACGGTGCGGCTGCTTCGCGCCTCAATGGCTGGGGAAGCCTCCGCGCGCGGCGAACGCACGCGGGAGCTGGGCAAACAGGCCCGCGACCGCATCAACGCCGACTTCAACGTCGATAACCCGACGCGCCTCCGCGGGCGAGCCAAAAGCTTATCACTGCCGCGACGTTGTTGCGGGCCATGCCGGCCCCCTCGACCCCCGAGGCACGGAACCTGCACCGCGAGGTGCAGACCCTCATCGAGCAGGCGGCCGTCCAGCAGGCCGAGAGCTCGGCGTCACACATTCGCCAACAGGGGGAAGTACGAGGCGACGGAGCCGCACAGGGGGGCGAACCCTCGGTCCATGCGGGTGAAGCGGCGGGGCGACCTGCCAACCCGGGACGCACGCCGGCCAAGGAGCGGCTCCTCGACACACGCAGGCGCCGGGACGGCGATGCCCGCAACGTCATCAATGCTCGGCGCACGAGCGGGGGCGTACGCACGAGCGGCGACGAGGCTACCACCCTCGACGGGGTGGGCGTTACGACGGCGATGAGGACCGCTCTCTCGACGCCGGGAGCCCCCGAGAACCCGCGTGTTCGGGCCGGGAGATCCGCGCGGCGGCCTTCCCCCAACGCTTTCGCCCCCCCACGACCATCGTTAAGTACAACGGGGAGACGGATCCCCGCGTGTGGCTCAACGATTACCGCCGGGCGTGCGCCCGGGGCGGGGCCACCGGCCGACGAGGTCATCATCCGCAACCTCGCCCCCGCACCTCGGCGATTCGGCCGGACGTGGCTCGAGCACCCGCCCGCGCCCGGATCCACAACCGGGACGATCTGGTCCGCACGTTCGTGGGCAACTTCCAGGGCACATACGTGCGCCCTGGGAACTCCTGGGATCTACGCTCCTGCACTCAGAGGCCTGGCGAGTCGCTCCGGGACTTCATACGGCGCTTCTCCAAGCGCTGTACAGAGCTCCCAAGCGTGGCACAGTCCGAGATTGTGCACGCCTTCCTCGAGGGCACCACGTGCCGGGACCTCGTGCGAGAACTGGGACGTAGCCCGCCCGCGGACTCCAACGAGCTGTTCGACATCGCCACCAGCTTCGCCTCAGGAGAAGAGGCCGTGGGGGCGATCTTTGACGGCAAGAAGGGCAAGCGCTCGGACGACGCGCCCGCGGAGGGCAGCAAGTCCAGGGAGCCCCACCGGAAGGACAAGCGGGGCAAGAAAGGGAAGAAGCCGCGCCGCGAGGCGCGCGAGCAGGGGCGCGACGGCGACGACGCCGAGGCCCTTGCTGTTGACCCGGCTCGACGAGGCCCTCGACCGGCCCCTCGAGGTTCGGGGGTGTTCAACGACATGCCGAAGAAGCCATGTCCATACCACAAGATCCCCGTAAATCACACCCTTGAGCAATGCGACATCCTCAAGAAGTTCTACGGTTGCGCCGCCGCAAAGGACGCGGAGGCCAAGAAGCACGGAGGAGATGGCGATGCCGGCGGCTTCCCCCGCCATGGAGAACGTGTTCCTCATCTTCGGGGGGACCCACCGTCGACGTGTCAACCCGCCGGCGCAAGCGGGAGCGGCACAAGGTCCTCGCCGCGGAGAGGGCGCCTCCCTCCTTCCTCGACCGGTCGGAAGACGCCATCACCTTCGGCCGTGAAGACCATCCGAACCGCATCCCCAACCCGGCCGCACGCCGCCGGTGGTCGACCCGATCATCGGGGAGCGCGCGGTTCTCAAAAGTCCCGATTGACGGGGGCGGCAGCCCTCAACATCCTCTACGTGCATACGCTGCGCCTGTTAGGGATCGGGCTGGACCCGGCTACGGCCCGGCACGACGTCGTTCCATGGCGTCGCGCCCGCAAGCGCGTCCGGCCCCTCGGGCATCGATCTGCCGGTCTGGTTCGGCACTCCGAAGAATTTCCGCAAGGAAACGCTCACCTTCGAGGTGGTGGGGTTCCGGGGCGCCTATCACGCCATACTTGGGCGGCCCTGCTACGCCAAGTTCATGGCGGTCCCCAACTACACCTACCTCAAGATGAAGATGCCGGGACCGAACGGCGTCATCACCGTGGGCTCGTCCATCGAGCACGCGTTCGACTGCGACGTCGAGTGCGTGGAGCACGCGGAAGCGCTGGCGCTGGATGAAGCGCTGGTGACCACCTTGGAGAAGATGGTCAACGAGGACCTCGACTCCACCGCCAAGCACGCCGGCAATTTCGAGGCCGCGGAGCGGACCAAGGAGGTACCCCTCGACCCCCGCCGCCCCCGAGGGAAAGGCGTTGAGGGTCAGGTCCACCCTCGACCCAAAATAGGAAGTGGTGTTCGTCGACTTCCTCCATGCTAACGCCGACATCTTCGCGTGGAGCCCCTCGGATATGCCAGGCATCCCGAGGGAGGTCGCCGAGCACTCCCTTGACATCCTGCCTCATGCCCGCGCTGTGCAACAGCGGCTCCGCCGTTTCGACGAAGAGCGGCGGCGGGTGATCGGAGCGGAGCTGCGAAAGCTCCTCGAGGCCGGGTTCATCAATGAAGTGTTCCACCCTACGTGGCTAGCAAACCCTGTACTTGTAAAGAAAAATAACGGGAAGTGGCGGATGTGTATAGACTACACTAGTCTTAATAAAGCATGTCCTAAAGTTCCTTTTCCTTTGCCACGCATTGATCAAATTGTTGATTCAACGGCCGGGTGTGAGTCGCTTTGCTTCCTTGATGCCTACTCCGGTATCACCGGATAAAGATGAAGGAGTCCGAACAGCTCGCGACTTCGTTCATCACGCCGTTCGGGGTGTTCTCCGTTACGTCATGATGCCGTTCGGCCTCCGAAACGCGGGTGCAACATATCAACGCTCGCACGCAACACGTTTTCGGAGATCACATCGGGCGAACGGTTGAGGCGTACGTAGATGACATTGTCGTAAAAACCGGAGAAGGCGGACGACCCGGTTGGCGATCTCGGCATCGCGTTTGGGCGCCTACGGGCCAACGGGGTAAAACTAAACCCCGAAAAATGTGTCTTTGGAGTGCCGCGAGGCATGCTCCTAGGATACATCGTCTCTCAACGGGGCATCGAGGCCAACCCCGAGAAGGTTGCGGCCCTCGAGCGAATGGGACCAATCCGGGACCTCAAAGGGGTGCAAAAGGTGCTGGGGTGCCTCGCCGCCTTGAGCCGCTTCATCTCGCGACTCGGCGAGAAGGGCCTGCCCCTCTATCGCCTCCTCAAGAAGCACGAGCGCTTCTCCTGGACCGCCGAGGCCCAGGACGCGCTCGACAAGCTGAAGGCATCCTTGATTCGCGCCCCGATCCTCACGCCGCCGCAGGACGGCGAACCCCTGCAGCTCTACGTGGCCGCGACCACCCAGGTGGTCAGCGCCGTAATCGTGGTGGAGCGCACGGAGGAAGGGCACGCCCCCGCCGGTCCGGCGGCCGGTCTATTACATCGGGGGAGTCTTGTCCGACACCAAGACGCGCTACCCTCAAGTCCAAAAGCTGCTCTACGCGGTGGTCCTCGCGCGGTGCAAGCTCCGCCACTACTTCGAGGCCCACCCCGTCACGGTGGTCTCCTCCTTCCCCGCTAGGGGAGATCATCCGCAATCCCGGACGTGGCAGCGGGATCGCAAAGTGGTCGGTGGAGCCGATGGGCGAGACGCTCGCCTACGCCCCGCGCAAGGCCATCAAATCCCGGATCCCGGCGGATTTCGTCGCCGAGTGGACAGATACGCGCCTACCACCGCCGCGCATCCAAGCAGAGGCCGGACTGCGTATTTCGACGGTTCGGTGATGAAAATGGGGGCGGGCGCAGCCCGCTCTTTGTGTCACCCCTAGGGGAGCACATGCGGTACGCGGTGCGCCTTCACTTCATCGCGTCAAACAACATGGCTGAGTACGAGGCCCTCCTTTGCGGCCTCAAGATCGCCGTCGAGATAGGCATGAAGCGCCTCGACGTGCGGGGGGATTCACAGCTCGTAATTGACCAAGTCATGAAGAATGCGAGCTGCCACGACGACAAGATGGAGGCGTACTGCAAGGCCGTGCGAGCCCTCGAGGACAAGTTCCATGGCATCGAGCTCAATCACGTGCCCCGCCGAACAACGAGGAGGCGGACGAGCCGGCCAAGATCGCATCCGGGCGGATCACCGCCCCCCCCCCCCCCCCGAACGTTTTCGCCCGTGACGTCGCCCCGGCCCCCTCGTCGTCCTCGAGCCTCACCCCTCGAGTCACACGGAACCCTCGGGGGCTCCCTCGAATCCAGCAGGCGCGGAGCCCATGGACGAGGACCCCTCAAACGAGGCGTATGTACTCTCCCTCCTCGAGGGGTATGGCACCTACGAAGCCGATGTGATGGATGTCGAGCCAGCTCCTGTCAAGGCTGATTGGCGCGACAAGTACGTCGCCTGGATGGCTCGAGGGGAGCTCCCCTCGGACCGGGCCGAGGCCAGGCGCATCGCCAGGATGGCCAAGTCCTTCGCCCTCGTCGGTGGCGAGCCGCACAAGCGCGCCGCGCCTCCGCATCTGCAGCGTTGCATCCCCATCCCCGAGGGGCGTGAGCTCCTGCGGGACATCCACGCGGGGATCTGCGGCCATCACGCCGCGCCCCGCACCCTCGTTGGCAACGCTTTCCGCCAGGGCTTTTATTGGCCTACCGCGGTCGCGGATGCCAGCGAGATCGTGCGCACCTGCGAAGGGTGCCAATTCTACGCCCGCAAGTCCAACCTTCCCGCTCATGTCCGCGGACCATCCCCATAACATGGTCGTTCGTCGTATGGGGGCCGGACATCGTCGGGCCCCCGCGAAAGGCGCCGGGGGCTTCACCCACCCGCCGGTTGCAATCAACAAGTTTTCCAAGTGGGTGGAAGTGCGCCCCATTACGAATCTCGGTGCGAGCAAGCGGTGACGTTCTTCACCGATATCATCCATCGCTTCGGAGTACCGAACTCCATCATCACCGACAACGGGTCCCAGTTCACGGGCGGGAAAATTCCCGGAGTTTGCGACAAGTTCCACATCCGTGTGGATTGGGCAGCTGTGGCACATCCACAGACCAACGACCAAGTAGAGCGTGCCAACGGCATGATCCTACAAGGCCTTAAGCCCAGAATTTTCGACCAGCTGAATAAGTCTGGTCGGAAATGGCTCCAGGAGTTACCAGCGGTCGTGTGGAGCCTAAGGACCACCCCAAGCGAGCCACGGGTTCACCCCGTTTTCCGGTCCATGGCGCGGAGGCCGTCCTCCCCACGGACCTAGAGTACGGGTCACCCGGGGTTCGAGGCTACGACGAGGACGCAAACCCGCCGAGCCCGCGAGGACTCACTGGACCAGCTGGACGAAGCACGCCTCGTAGCCTTGATGCACTCTGCAAGGTACCAACAGTCCCTTAGGCGCTACCAGGCACGGAAAATACGCCGACGGGATTTCAGCGAAGGGGATCTGGTCCTAAGGCTACGCCAAGACAACCGAGGACGCCACAAGCTATCACCTCCGTGGGAGGGACCCTACGTCGTGGTGAAAGTGCTCAAGCCGAGAGCACGTACAAGCCGGCCAACGAGGACGGCGAAGAACTCACCAACGCTTGGAACATCCAACGCCTACGTCGCTTATATCCCTAGCCTAGGATTTCCAAGTTTTTCGTTGTAAAATTGCGTTACCAAGACCCCGGTTGGCGACAACCGTGTAAATATCATCTCGTTTAATAAAAAGGGCAACTCGGCTTTCCCCCGAAACCCAAGTTACCCTCGGGGGCTACTACGGGGGGGCACCCCCCCCAAAAATGGTCCCATTTTTCGCACAAAAATGAAACAACTCATGCGCGCTTGCATGTTTCTACTTCGTCCCCGAGCAAAGATTCGAACGGGGCGCGGGCGGCCTAGCGGAAGGAGCGCGCGAGCCGAGAGATAGCCCACGCCTCCGCGAGGATACGGCCATTCTCTCTCGCCTCCAACCCAACAGGCCACCGGCGAAAATCGAACTCCTCTAACTAGAATCTACTCAGGAAGAAGGAGAAACAAAAAAGCGTGATAAAACAAAGGACATCATTTCACTTCAACAAATGTTCACAGCAAAGTAATCCGTTTATTTACAAGGCCACACGGCCAGCATACTGATACATAAACGATAAGGGCCTAGCGCCCGCCGTCTTCGGGGCCGGAGTAGCGGCGGCGTCAGCGGCGTCTGGGAAGAGGAACTCCTCGAAGGCCTCGGCAAGCGTCCCGGCGGCGTCGGCGGCTAGCGCGTCCACACGCTCCATCGCCACCTCGCCCTCGACGCCCTCGGGGACAATGTAGCCCTCCACCGGCGCCTCGAGGTTGACCTCGTAGTGAGATCGCACCACCCCGAGGACCTTACGGACGCCAAGATGCAACGCCGGCGCACGCGCCGGTGACGTGGCCGCCAAGGGTGCGCGAGCGGCCGGCCGCCGAGCTCCCGGCCCGTGCCTCGCCCTCCTCCCACGCCCGGCGGTCTCGAGGGCCGCAGTGCGCAACTCCAACAGCTCCTGCTCGGAGGAGTTATAGGAGGTTTGCAGCGCCTCGGCCCGCTCAGCTGCGTGCCCCAGCGCAGTACGCAAGCCTGAAGTTGTTCGGCGAAGAAAAAGTCAGAAAAGGGTGCGAACCCCTTAAGAGAAAACCAGCAAAACAGGAGTCAAACAGCGACTTACCTTCAACCTGCTTCCTCTCCACCTCGAGGGCGCGGCGCCCGGCCTCGACCGCCTGCTCGAGACCCCTGATGGTCTCGCCTTGCTCCTGGAGGGCCAGCTCCTGGCTCGCGCTATTGATACCGAGGACCATCAGCTCGCCCTCGAGCTTCGAGAACTCGGTGTTCCGGTCCTCCAGCGACTTCTGCGCCGCCTCGCGAGCGACGCGCTCCTGCTCCAGCGCCGACCGGCGTCGGCAAGGGCGGATCGCTCCGCCGGGAGCCGCCCCTCGGCCTCTGGCGGGCGCACGCTCTCGCGAGAGCCGGTCCTCGGCGGCGGCGAGCGCCCCGATCTTGGCGTCGAGGGCGGCCTTCGGGTCATCGGCCTCCTTAGCCCTCGGCTCGGCGCGCGCGCGCTCCTCGGCCCGGCCTTGCCGAGCCCGTGCCCCCCGGAGCGACGAGCGGAGCCCCCGGTTGTCGTTGCGGACGACGGCCACCTCCGCCTCCCGGTTGGCCGCCGGGGGTGCGCATCTTCTCCGCATCCGCCGCGCGCCGCCACGGCGCCTCATCCCGATCGTTGAGGGCCGTACGGACCCGCTCGAGGGTGGAGGGGTGCGGCGGGTCCCGCCTTGCGCTCTCATGGAGTTGATCACGCGGGGCCATGGCCGGTACGACAGCGCCCATCCGTCCGGGGTCCTCAGGGCGTCGGCAAGTGCGTCGAAGGCATCGCACCGCTCCCGGAGCTGGCGGGAGCTCGGCGCTCACCGGTCGAAGGCTGCGTACTTGTTACGGGCGCGGAGCTCGAGCTCCTGTCACCAACAAGTCGGAACCTGTAAGCATCATGACGCAAGGATCGCGCGCAGAAACGAGAAAAAGGAAAGAAGCGAGCAACGATGCCCCACCTGGAAGACGCGCCACGCGGGGCCGCCATGGACCCTCAGCGCCTCGTTCAACGCTCGGTCGAGCGTGGCGCCGTGGTTTCGGAGCTCCCCCCACAGCTCCTGCTCTCCCTGAGCGTCGGCGAACGCGGGCGGGTCGCCAGCGAACCCCTCTACCGGGGCGGAGTGGCCGGCGCGGGAAGACGAGGCCTCGGCACCATGCCCTCGGCCTCCTGCCACCATGTGGCCCTCACGCCGCCTCACGAGGGCCCCATCCTGGGACTCTGGGGAAAGCGTGGGGAAGCTCACCCACTGGTCCCACCCGGGCGGCGGGGAGTCGTCGTCCGGACCTCCACCACCACCGCCGCCGGGAACCACCGGCGGTGCCGCCCGCGTCGCCACCGTCGACGCCTCCGCCCGCGCCTCCGTAGCCTCGGGCTCCCGCCGCGGCGGCGCGGCCATCGCTTCCGCCGCGCCCCCGCGACCACGGGCGCCCGACTACCCTCCTCGGCCGCCGCCGCCGGCCGTGCCTCCACCGCGACCGGCGCCGCGACGCGCGCCTCCGCCACAACCGCCGCCGCCGGCCGCGCCTCCACCGCGACCGGCGCGCGGACCGCGCCTCCGCCACAACCGGCGCCGCGGCCGCGCCTCCACCACGGCCGCCGCCGCGGCCGCGCCTCCGCCACGACCGGCGCCCGCCGCTCCTCGGCGGCCGCCGGCCGCGCACGCGGGGCCGATCCGCCGGCCGTGGCCTCGAGGCCTCAACCGCGCCCCGCGAGCTCTCGCCCGCCGCAACCGTCGCGCTCGCCCCCGCCCACGGCGCCATTGACGAGCGCCGCCGGTGGGAACGGATGCGTCCGCCCTCAACACCTTGGCCGGTGCGAGGGGAGGCACGGTCGGCACCACCCTCGCGAAAACACAAATAACTAATCGTAATCCTTAGTTGTCAAAAACACAACCTCACAAAGGAGCAAGCCCCTTACCTCGAAGAGGAGAAGGCGCGCTTCCTTTTCCTCGAGGCCTCGGCGGATGACGTCGGCGGCGACCGGCGCGGCCGCCGCCACGCCTCCCCGCCCTCTCCGTCGCGCGCGCGTGCCCGCCCCCGCACGCGGGCGCGCTCGCCGCGCGCGCGCCCGCGCGCGCGCGCGGCACCTCCGCGGCCCGCGCCGCTCTGTCGACGATCGCCCGGTGGCGGGTGCCTCCGCACCCGCCCCGGCGATGCCGTTCTTGCCGCCGGAGCCGGCTCCCGGCGACGGGGGCGCAGGCTCCCACCTATCGAGGGGGCCTGCCCCCCGGTCTCTTCCTCCTCATCCCCCTCCGAGGACGAGTACTCCCTCGTCCCCGGGAGAGGAGAGCCCCCGCCGCTCGCGCAGCCGGTACTCCTCGCTCCGCCGCTCGCGGCGCTCGCGGTGCCGCCTTGCGCGCTCCTTCTTGCGCGCCGCCCGCTCCCGCTCCCCCCCGCGCGCGCCGCCCGACCGACCGCGCGGGAGTCGGGGGAGTGGGCGGAACCGTACTTCGCAGGTGCTCGGACTCACCGACCGCAAGCGAAACACCGAAGCACGTCGACAACCCGAAGTATCAACGAGACCAAAGGCGAAGTCGGGGAATCCTACTTACCAACGGACCGGTGGGGAGCATCTCAAGTTCCCACGGGGACCGGTCGGCGCGCGCAAAGCAATCGGGTGTCGACGGCGCTCCGCGCCCGCGTGAGCGCGTACCCCGCCGGGAGGGGGCTCGGAAGCATCCGCGACCTCGCCGGCCGCGACGGGGTCCGCCGCCTCTCGTCATCTCTAAGACGCAGCGGCCTCTCCATCGGGGGCACGACCCGCCGGTGGTGGAGGAAGGCGAGGACGGTCGCCGCGGTCAGCCCGCGCGCCGCCAGGTTCCTCAGCGCGGCCAGGAGCGAGTCCAGCCGCCTCCGATGCTGGACCGTGGACACCCCGTAGCTCCAGGAGTCGGGCTTCTCCCGGAGCACCAGACCGGTGTAGGGGGGAGACCGGGCTCGTCGTTGCGAAGATAGAACCACCCCCGCTCCCAACCGGCGTTGTTGGTCGTCATGGTACAAGGGATGTAGTCGTCCTTGTACTGCGCCCGTAGAGCGAGCGACATGCCGCCAGCGCGCACCGCGCGGCGGGTCCTCTGCTCCGTCGTCGGCTGCGTGAACAGCTCCGCGCGGAAGAGGTGTACCCAGAGATCCCAATTCACTGGGATCCCCAGGTACCCTTCGCAGACGCCCACGAACGTGGCCGCCTGCGAAATCGCGTTCGGCGCGAAGTTGTGCAACTCCACGCCGTAGCGGTGGCGAGCGCCCGCATGAAGCGGCTCGTCGGCGCCGCGAAGCCGCGTTCGTGGAAGCGGATGAAGCTCACCACGTAGCCGTCCGGCGGGTTGGGCGCGTGGTCCCCGCCGGCGGCACGATCCATTCCGCCGGCCGGCCCTCTTCATTCGCCGCCGACCGGCCGGCGCACACAAGGTCGCCGAGGGCCGCCCGCGTCACCGACGAGCGCTCCCACGCGTACGGATCAACGATCGTGAGGGGCGGAAGGGGCGCCATGAGGAAAGGCAAGGGGGCCGAGAGCGAAGGACGGGAAGAAGGAGAAGAACTCCAAACGGCGAAGTAGCGCGGTGGTGCGAACGGGACGAGGCGAGGAGCGCAAGGGGCAAGGACGGCGAAACGCTAAGGTAAAAACCGCCGTTTTCCCTCTTCTCAGATTTATAAGACGCGGGCGTGCTCTCTGGAGCGCGCGTCTCACACGCATTAACTGCAGGGGAATCTTTCTCTCACCGACGGGCGGGTCCCACCACGACTGCGGCGGCCACGCCACCGCGGGCGGGCCATCATCACGGCGTAGAACGGGGAGGGCCGGGTGGCGGGCGGTCACGTCCGCCCGCCCTCGCCACCCACTACGCGCGCGCGCGCGGCCGCGCGCCTAAAAAGGCGCGCCCGTGACGCGAAACCGCGGCCTCGGCTCCGGAGCATTAAATGGCCCGGTCCCTTACCAAGTAAGAAGGACCCTCGAGCGGCACGAGCTCCCGGCTCGAGAAAGTTCAACCCTCGAATGGGTGCAAGGGCGTCGGACGGTCACCTCGAGGCCCATCCGGGATAAAACAGCACGCGCAGCACCGACCCCGCACCATCTTGCGATCGGCGCCTCGAGGGCCGGCTCGCACGAGCCCCTCGAGGATTCGCATATGCCGGCCGGGACGCTTAGCCGCCACCCCGCACCATCGTACCGATCGCCGCCTCGAGGACCGGCTCGCCCGGACCCCTCGAGGATTCGCGGATGCCGGGCGGGAGCGCTTAGCCGCCACCCCGCACCATCTTGCGATCGAGCGCCTCGAGGGCCGGCTCGCCCGGGCCCCTCGAGGATTCGCGGATGCCGGGCCGGGAGCGCTTAGCCGCCACCCCCGCACGGCCCTACCGATCGGAGGTTCGAAGCCCGACCCTCGACGGGTTTGAACGGGCGCCCCGCATCACCGCAGTCGGGGACGACTAGGGCACGCGCATTCGAGCCGTTCCTCGAGCCCGCCGGCTCGAGGGTGCCCCACATGTCGTGTTCGAGAGCCGCCGAGGGCGGCTAGCGGGGGGATCCCACCGAGGGAGAGCTTCCGCGCCCTCGGTCCCTAGCGAACGGGACCGAGCCCCACCTAGCAAACCCACGCAAGCGCTTTAATGGACGTGTCTCTGGACCGTGCAGCCTACCCTTATCGAACGGGGCATGGGCGTCCACTCGAACCACCCACTAACGACTCAACTAGGAATCCGCAATTCGCGACCCGCTCGATGGGGGTTGCGGAAACCTCACCCTCCACCCCGCGGAGGGGCGGCGAGGGCGCGATAACAAACAAGTCGTAGAGCTCTACCCGATCGCCTTGAACGGGCCCGGGCTCGGGGCCTCGACGCAAGGCTACACCTCTTGGATTGCGCCGGCCGCAGATAGTGCCAGCAGCGCGTGTGCCACCGAAGCCGGCTGAAACATCGCCGATGCCGGTTGAAACATGTGCCACGCCCTCTGACCAAATCTCGCGATAAACCCCTGCAGGAGCACCCACGCTCCTACAGGGCTTCGGGGGCTAGACCCGCGGGTCCGCTGACGCGGCCCCACGGAAAGCGTTCGCAAGACCAAGGGGGAAGAAAGTCCTATCAATAGGCTCCAGCATCTGCGGGAGCCTTGACGGCGAACCCACAGATGCTCGGGGGCTGCGTCGGAGACAGACCCCTAGGGGTCCCCTTAAACAACGCGGGGAATCCCCACTTAAAACCCGCAACAAGCCAAAGCCAAACGTGCCTCGCTTAACTACACAAGGCACGGCCCACGCCACGGTGGCCCTGACGGCCCACCAAGGCGGCCCACTTAAAGATCCCCTCGAGCAAGCTCCGCCTCGCTCGAGGGCACATGCCTCCCTCGGGCGGGCTCCGCCCGTTCGAGGGAGAACGCTTCCCTCGAGCGGGCTCCGCCTCGCTCGAGGGTGTTAACACCAAAATTTGGTAAGGAGTCTGACTTGTGGGTCCAGCTCTGTGAGGAGTCCGTTTGGTGGAGGGAAAGGATTTTTCCAGATGTATTCGGCAAAGAAGTCTGCGGTCGGCTATCTGCTCCCGTTCGGCAAAGGAACAGTAGAGATGATTTTGCGGGATTGGACGGTGACGTGGCTCAAGCAGGAAGGACGAATGGATGGATAGGCGATCAAGCTTAGAGATAAGTTAGGCAACGAATCCATTCGAGATTGTACTTGGCAGGGTATAAATATGAGCCCCGAATGTATGTAATACACACAATCATTCTTCAATACAAACCGGCCTTACACCAAACCCTAGAGTCCTTTTGTCGTGTCGTCAAGTTCTTCGGGAGGGTTCATCGATCCGTCGACCTCCGTGAGTACCGCAACCTTGTATCATGTCTAGTATCATGCGGTGGATTTAGATCTGATGCAAGTAGTCTTTTTACCATGCTTCGTGTCATGCGGTAGATTCAAGCTTGGTTCAAGAGGGTTTCTTGTTAGGTCATGAGCCATGCGGTAGGCTAAGATCTAGCTTGAAGCTAGTTATAGGCTCTATTGGGTTTTGGCAAGATCCAATAGATTCATTAAGTTACCCCGTGTTGCTTTGAGTTTTTACTTTATGTTTAAGTTCATGTAACACCTTTTGCCCAATCTAGATGGTTTTGGATCGGCTTTATTCCTCTCGTGGTCCTTGTACAAGTAGATTTCGTGTTTTAGCACGTGGATCTTGTGCTTTCCGATAGCCGAAACCGAATCGATCTAGGTTGTTACGTGTTGCGGGTTCAAGCTTGCCAATGTTGGTATAAATCTTGAAAGAACTGAGTATCACGCGGTAGATGCGGGTTTTTAGGTTGCTTTGGAGCTAGTCATCCGGTGGATTAGATTTCAAATCAATCGATAGATTTATTCGCTTGGTAATGTTCGTTCCTTCTTCATGGACCCCGAATCGGCCGTTCACTGCATTCGGTTATGTTTCGTCACGAGTAGAACACCGTTGACGGTTAATAGTTGCATCAAAGTTCGTTTGTGACTTGCAAGCGGACAAGTCTCCCGTCGTAGTCAAGGGACCCTTCTTCCCTCGAGTGGTGAACCCAAGGTATCGAATCCGTGGAACAATGTGCAACGCAAGGATTCAATCTAGTAAAGCAAGGTAAAGCTATCTAATGAAGACAAGTTGCATCTAATCTACAACTCATAAAGAAAATGAATCTAATCTAATCTACTAAAGAGGTAACAAGAGAAAGCAAGAGATAACCAATCTAGAGAATCTAGATCATGCTTATGTTGTAGCTCCAAACAAGATAGATGAAGATAGCAAAGCGAATCTCATTAAAAGCATCTTTAAATCGTGGCCTTCCCATCCGACTCCGAAAACATCCGCCTTTCGAGACCCCCGTTCGTCACAACGTATCCCTATTCATGCGGGGAGCTTAGGGCGAGTTCGATAGAACAAGTTGAAATCACTTGGCCGGTCCGGTATGCACCTCTAGCCACCGCGGCTACAAGAGCACCCTATGTAATCTAGCTATAGACTAGATCGTAAAAGAAGCAAAACCAAGAAGAAATCAAAATCATCGAGAAGGCACTTAATCGCTAGAAATCGGATTCACTTACAAACTTCACCATGAATGATTACATGAACAAGATCACCACCGGGGCCCTCCCTCGATCTTGATCCTCGCTCCGAGCTCCGACGTGGTCTTCCATGCAAGGTTCCCACGTCGGCCGGGGAAACCCTAGACAACTAGCACGACCCTCATCTTCAAGTTGGTGTCCCTCAAGCTTCTTTGCTCCTCGGCGGCGGAATACGAAATCTTCTCTGCGTGGCTCTCGGTCGGGGGACTATAAATAGCCCGATCGGCAATTAGGTCAAAGGGCGGCGTGTTTGGGCCCTAAATGGGCTCGGGCCGACCGGATCGGGGCCGGCCGGCCGGGGCCCATTTAGGCCCGGCCCGCGGGCTCCTTTGCCCGAGGTCGGTTCCCTTGCTTCCTGGATGCTTCCCCCTTCGCATGTAGGTCCATGTCGTCGGTTTCTCTCCGAATTGGACTCAACTCCTTGTCTTGCAAGCTTCGACGCACTTTTCCGGTCGGGTCCCCGGAGTTTGTTGTCTTCTCGGATCGAGTCCCCGCTTCTTGGAGTTAATTTTACTTCATTGCATGACTTGTTCGGGGCTTCAAGGTCTTGTCATGAGGTGCTTAATGAACTTATCCCGGAAGTCTTGCTTTCAACGTTAAAACCCTCGCGTAAACACATAACTCCAAAACCGACATGCACAAGTGAACTTGTTATACCACGGGGGTTAGTACCAATGAATAAGATACAAAAGTTATGCCAACATAGAAGGTAAACTCATGGCTAGGTTGACGGATTTTCACCGTCAACATCTCCCCCATGCTTAAACCTTGCTCGTCCTCGAGTAAGCCTTCGATGGATATCATCATTGCTAAACAATGTTTAAACTTTGCATTTGATCATACATGAAAAAAAACATAATGCCCTCAAAAGTTTAATTCGTTAAAGTTCCATAATGTACTAGCCTTCACCTCTACGGAGGGTAGATTCTTATTAAGCTCATCCCACAAGTATTAACATGCTCACAAAGTTTAAATAGATCTCAGAATTTTTGAAATAAAGAACGAGATAAAGAAAAGCTAAACCAAGTTCACAAATTTAAATCATCTTGTATATTGCTCATAAACTCTCATCTCACTTGTCTCTCAAGCCTATATATTCTACTCCTTTCCCTCTCATATATATGTGTGGTAGGCTTTATATGGAGCTTTTGGGAAAGTTTAGTCCTAACAAGAATTTATAAATGAGGTGTTGTCAAAACAAGACAAGCTTCTCATGGTCTTACCGAGACTCGTCAAAAAGGTCATTGGAAAATAATGTTAAATCAAGGAGGGGAAAGAGAAAAATACACACACTTTAGATGAGTGGACATGTGCAAATGGCAAAGAGTGATCCCGAGGCACAAAGGAAGTCCTCGTTATCGGATTGCACATGGTTGGAAAACGAGAATGGATCTTTTTAACTTGAAGCCTTGAATGCACTCTTAGAGAACCGGGGAGTTCACTTTATGCACATATATATTTTTTTTCTCTTTCTCATATTTCTCATTCTTTTCTTTCTTTCTTTCTTTCTTTCTTTCATATATATATTTTTTTTTTTTTTTTTTTTTTTTTTCTTCACCTTGGAAGTCATGTACATCGCCGAATTTTTTTTTCTTTCATCATTATATATATATATTTTAAAATACTCCCTTTTGAACTCTAAAACTGCACCGTACCTACCTCCTCCCCCATGCTTAGACGTTGCTCGTCCTCGAGCAAAGAGGCGAAAAATAAGGTAGGTACCGGAATATTTTTCCTTGGAGAGATACTTGAAATCTTCAACGTTGGCACCGTCTTGCGATCTTCCTTGAATTGATGATCCATTCTCAACGATAGGTTGTGGTCAAGGAGGTAATCACAAAAAGATGATATTTGGTTTAAGGGTGGATATCCGGCGAGGTTTGTGAGATCACCGATGCGGGGATACACAATGCACGGATAAAAGGCTAGCAAAAAGATAGATACGCAAAAACGGAATGACCAGCTTCTTAGTCTCGGGCCAGAGAAATCATGGCCTGCAATAACTCACTCAAAAATAAGTCTTGTACACTAAGGTTTATGCACTCAAATATATATAAGGCTTTGGATAGGTTGAGCAACACACAAGTGATATTTGTGACAAGGTTAGCAATATTTTTGAGCATAAAAGACATCTTCAATCTATTCATAACTTGAGAGCACATAAAACACTATGGGTCTTTATTTTAATCATAACCTCCGCTGAAGATTGAGCTAGCATTTAAATAAATTCAGATCTGTATTTTTAAGAGAGCACTAGCTTAAACATGCATAAATCAATTACAAAGATAAACAAAGCGGCAATTATAATCATATATCATCATGGCACAAACTTTGTAACTTTACCAAAGGTAAAAACTTGGTGGTGACATTATTCATGATGAAAATAAAAACTAAGATACACACTGAAAATTAAACTAAAAACTGAAAATTAAAGCAAAGCTGAAAATACTACGCAAACATAGGTGCATACAAGCTGAAAATTAAAGAAAAGGGGGTAAAGGAAAGATAACTAAAGCTCCTCCTTTCTCTAATCTTCCGCCGATGGTTGATATTGATAATCTTGGTTGTTGTACCCTTACTTGTAATAGGAATGCGCCTCTCCTCCTATGAATTGTCCGACGGTATTAGGTGAAGGTGTCAAAGCTCATAAGCGACGTTTGCATTTCCTTCACCCATTTGGTTTGCATTGGTTAGGATGGCTGCAATAATTTGCATGTTTCTTGCAGCGTATCCTCCAATGGTGGACACATTTTGTTGTGGTTGAGGAAGGTGTGCATATGGCTCCGCAAAGGCTACGTTGGGCACCGCAAAAAAAATGGCGGGGGTATGGCCGCACCACTCCCCCATGCTTGCATTGGTACACCACCGTAGTAACTCGGCGGCGCCGGGGTTCCTCCCAATGGTGGGACATAATTTTGTTGTGCACCTCCTTCTTGGGCCATAGAAGATCCTTCTCCTATAATTCTTTTCTTTTATTATTTTTTTTTTTTTTCTTCGCCGGCACAAGAAGTCCTTCCTCTAACCGATCTTTTTCCCCTCAAGAAAAGTCTTAATCTTCAATCCGGAAGGGGCAAATTCACCTAGGCCACTTCGAAGCCTCCTCCCTCATCTTCAAATAAATTTTCCTTTCTTCATATATTCCTAGGGAAGTCCCGGGTAGGAGATGATTTGGGTTCCTTGTAATACCCGGTTTTAAAGAGATAGTCAACATGGAGAGGTAACAACCCGATCTCCCGAATCCGATGTTGCTCACAACACCACCGGTTGATCATAGGTGAGTAGGGTTGATTGGCTGCGAGTAAATCCAATTCAACTCCGTGTTGGTTATCTATGTCTCTCTTATTCTCCCCAAAAATCCACTTGCACAAAAGTGACACACTTGGATGATGGGGTTCCGGATAGTATATCTTCGTTGACGGTCTCTTCCGTGATCATACTCCAAAAGCCTTCCCATGTGCCTTCATGCACATACTTGTTCCGGAGCTCCCTTTTGAAAATAGGAGACACTCGCCCATGGGTCTACGATACTAGACATGCAATCGTTTCGAACATGAAAACCAATCTGATCTATCGGGGATTGTGTTGAATGGATCCAAGGAAGCATTGGAGCCCTACTCCCTTTATGGCATGGTTGCTAGCCTTAAGCATTAAAGTATTTTCAGCACAATATGATAGATAGATAATCCAACAAAGTGTGATTACATCTCAAGATCGAATGCACCCCATGGATGAAAGGAGATTACCCCATCAAAGTGCTAGAAATAGCATCGTTGATCAAGGTTACCCTTCCGACGGTGTCTTCCTTCTTCTCCGCTTGTGGGCTCCTTCCAACGGAATGAGAGACTCAAGCACTCCTTCATCAAGGGTATGCGCCATGGTCACGAAAATTTCCTAGGCGAATTCCTTGTGGGTGTTTGCCGACACTCCGCTAGAGAATTGCACCGGTGTCCCGTGTGAAACCCAACATGTGGAGAGCTTGGTCGTCGATGTCGACGTTCGCTACAAGCCTCTACTTAAGGCGAGCGAGCTTCTTCTCCTCCTCCGTCATGATGACATACCCCTCGGAATACCGCGGAGCGTGTGGAGGTGGAGCGGATGATCGTGTCAAGTGGCGAGGTTGGACAGAGCGGCTCCTCCATATGTTATTGAAGTTTGGTAAACCTAATAAACGAGTTTTGTGTGGCCCTCATGCCACCAAAGAGAAGAGTGTGGTTCCTCCTCGGCGGTGCCGTGTCCTCCTCCATACTCCAAGGAAACTCGGAAACCGAGTGCCTCCTCGAAGAGGTTGTCGATGATGGCTTAGACGACGATGATCCCTTCTTCTTTGGTGAAAAGACTTGTAGTTTTCTTCCTTGATTGCAGCACTCTCCCTCACAAATAAATATCCGGGGTTTTCACCCGGTAACAAGGTACACAAATATTATTTTGGAGTCCGGACTTTGAGTGGATTAAGGATGTGGATTTTTTTTTTCTTGAGCTATCAAGCTTGGGAAGGTTGGCTATGTCTACGGAGGTTTTGAGCACACAAACTTGAACACACAAACAAAGGAAGGAGAGGGAAGCTTGCACGCAGAAAACGGGAGCCGGGGGGCTCCTTATGTAGGTGAGGTCGGCCTCGGTGCTCCTCCCCGCCTCGTCTTTCTTCCAAGCACGATCATTTCACCTCTCGCAACTTTCCCCGCCCGCGTGCTCCACGAGTTGCATCGCCCAAACGCTCTCGTCCACTCCTTTATTGGTCCTTCCACTTGATGCTTCATGTTTTGACTCACTTCCATACTCCCTTGCCTCACATACATCCATGATATTCCTACAAAACAAAGCCTTGGCTGCCCCCCCATGCTTGTCCTTTGCGTGTGGAATTGGTGAAAGTTGATGAAAGGGAATCCAATGGTGCATGATTACTAGAGCGCCTCCATTAAGGTGTGTTTAAGGTCAAGCACTCCTCTAATTCGAAATTTAAAATATTTTTCAGAGCCATGCAAGAGCTCGAACATAATTTTAGAGAAGTTTTTAAACCATTAAAAACAAATGCAAGTCGAAAATATTTTATTTTTACGTCGATTTCGGTCTCACCGGTATAGTTTGCCTTCATTGGTTGAGAGCAAGCTTTTCCCGGCTTGATCATGGGGGCATAGGTTTAGGTCCTAATTTTGATTAGATGAGAGAGATTTTGAATGAAATAAAATTAAGTGAGGCTTAGAAAAATTCTAATCTTAGAGAAACCAAGGATATGGATTTTTAAACCAACCAAAAATCAAGTTTCTAGGTTCACGCGAGTCCTACCACGTGCTGAAATTTAAATAACATCTAGATACAAGTCGCGGCTCTACTCGAGTGTTTTTAGCATGAAAAACAAGTCAACCACAGCACCATAATGAGGGTGAAGGGTTGAGTTTGGTTCTGAAATTTTTCTTTTTGGTTGCGGTTTCTCGAAAAAGAAGCAAACAAACACATAGGATGGTTCATGTAAAGGGTTTATGATCAAGCAAAATATTCAACCAAGAATTATGTCTCTAATATTGTTCAACCATTCTAAGTCTAAGGTTTTGCGTAGTAAAATTCAGAACTGAATTATATTTAAAAAGACTTGAAAAACCTGGAATCGGGTTGTCCTCCCGGTAGCTTATTCTTGACTCGACGAAACGGGTTGCCTCCCCGCCTAGCGCTTCGTTTATAGTCCATGGCTAGACTTCTTCACTTGATTACTCCGGATCAACGCTCTTTGCGGGCGTTGCAATCTTGGGTACCCACTTTGGCTTAGTCAATTTTTTTTGGTCTTCACAGTCGGCTTTGTCCTTTGGTCTTGACGGATGCAACATCTTCCTTGTGGCTCGGCATCTCGAACTCCGGTCCTTCGGTCGTGATCTTCATGGTCTCTAGTGTGATCCTTCATCTCTCCCGAATGAGTTTGAGTAGCCTTTCGCCGTCTTGGGACCTTGGAGTTGTCTCGGATATTCTTCTTTGTCACCCATCGGTTGTCCGGCAAGTTGTCCCACTTGCGTCTCTAACATCTTCATCACGATGAACACCCCGCATGTGGATCTTGCCTTGGCAGCCTTTAGGTGTTGAGCTTCTTTCTCCATCTCCATCTTCTCCATCCTCCTCTTGATTTGAATGGCCTTCCGGCGTCTTGACTTGGAGGTGGTGATTCCCTTGGAGATTTTGATGGTCCTTCGAGCTTGTGTTGCACGTCACCTTTGCCTGTAAAGTTTTCCTGGATCATCCACAAAAAAGTTTGGGTTTCTTGGAGAGGTAGCCAACCATCTCCGGTTAGGGTTAGTGATAAAACAAAAATCTAACAAAAGAAAAATTAGGGTTGATGAAAACTAGATTAGATTGACTCTTTTTTTTTCTTTTCAGGGATGATCAAACATAAGAGATGCAAAAGAAAATCAAAAGAAAAACTGAAAGATAAGCGATACTAGATCGGATCTTGATTGCTTGTTCCCCGGCAACGGCGCCAGAAAAAAGGGGCTTGTTGACGGTTAATAGTTGCATCAAAGTTCGTTTGTGACTTGCAAGCGGACAAGTCTCCCGTCGTAGTCAAGGGACCCTTCTTCCCTCGAGTGGTGAACCCAAGGTATCGAATCCGTGGAACAATGTGCAACGCAAGGATTCAATCTAGTAAAGCAAGGTAAAGCTATCTAATGAAGACAAGTTGCATCTAATCTACAACTCATAAAGAAAATGAATCTAATCTAATCTACTAAAGAGGTAACAAGAGAAAGCAAGAGATAACCAATCTAGAGAATCTAGATCATGCTTATGTTGTAGCTCCAAACAAGATAGATGAAGATAGCAAAGCGAATCTCATTAAAAGCATCTTTAAATCGTGGCCTTCCCATCCGACTCCGAAAACATCCGCCTTTCGAGACCCCCGTTCGTCACAACGTATCCCTATTCATGCGGGGAGCTTAGGGCGAGTTCGATAGAACAAGTTGAAATCACTTGGCCGGTCCGGTATGCACCTCTAGCCACCGCGGCTACAAGAGCACCCTATGTAATCTAGCTATAGACTAGATCGTAAAAGAAGCAAAACCAAGAAGAAATCAAAATCATCGAGAAGGCACTTAATCGCTAGAAATCGGATTCACTTACAAACTTCACCATGAATGATTACATGAACAAGATCACCACCGGGGCCCTCCCTCGATCTTGATCCTCGCTCCGAGCTCCGACGTGGTCTTCCATGCAAGGTTCCCACGTCGGCCGGGGAAACCCTAGACAACTAGCACGACCCTCATCTTCAAGTTGGTGTCCCTCAAGCTTCTTTGCTCCTCGGCGGCGGAATACGAAATCTTCTCTGCGTGGCTCTCGGTCGGGGGACTATAAATAGCCCGATCAGCAATTAGGTCAAAGGGCGGCGTGTTTGGGCCCTAAATGGGCTCGGGCCGACCGGACCGGGCCGGCCGGCCCGGGCCCATTTAGGCCCGGCCCGCGGGCTCCTTTGCCCGAGGTCGGTTCCCTTGCTTCCCGGATGCTTCCCCCTTCGCATGTAGGTCCATGTCGTCGGTTTCTCTCCGAATTGGACTCAACTCCTTGTCTTGCAAGCTTCGAAGCACTTTTCCGGTCGGGTCCCCCGGAGTTTGTTGTCTTCTCGGATCGAGTCCCCGGCTTCTTGGAGTTAATTTTACTTCATTGCATGACTTGTTCGGGGCTTCAAGGTCTTGTCATGAGGTGCTTAATGAACTTATCCCGGAAGTCTTGCTTTCAACGTTAAAACCCCGCGTAAACACATAACTCCAAAACCGACATGCACAAGTGAACTTGTTATACCACGGGGGTTAGTACCAATGAATAAGATACAAAAGTTATGCCAACATAGAAGGTAAACTCATGGCTAGGTTGACGGATTTTCACCGTCAACAAACACGTGCGTAATTCATGTTTTGAATGACGTGTGCTTTTAGCTTTCCATATTTAGATTGTATCATGCGGTAGATAGATCTATTTGTGGAAAGTGGTACGATTTTCATGCAAGTTGTATCATGCGGTGGATAGATTTGTTTTGGCATCGTACCCGACGGATTTTTAAGTATCTAGACATGCGGTAGACTAGTGCTTTGGATCTATGCATGCTTATTTATTACATGTTTATGTTTGTGCTTTACTTTATCCATTTATTTAATGTTAGTTATCATGGGGATCGGTCATGGTCTCGTGCGCATGCATCTTTGCTCAAACAAAGACCGATTACCTTCATGCTTACGTCATCCATTCGGCAGTGTTACTTTTCCTTTTATAAGTTCCCGAATGGTTTCAGTTTATTGGCAGATAGCTTTCTATAGCTATGTGTCAACCCATTTGGCTTCTTAGCCGTAAATATGGAACTGTCTGGTACCACCCGGCAAGTTCCAAGCTTTGGTATCTAACTGCTTTATCTTTTGTTAATTTTCAGGAAAAATTGACTGGCACGTCTCGTGATTCCTTGCGCGTGTGAAGCCAGCTTTGTTCGGCTTGCTGTGTGTTTGGCGCCGGGTGCACATTTTGCGTCAACACGGGGTCCGCGCGGCCCTCGAGCGAGGCCCCGCCTCGCTCGAGGGCGTTCCGCGCACGCTCACGCCCGATCCCGTACGCGGTACGGGCATTTAATGCTCGACCATAGCAGGGCGGCGCCATCATGCGCACGGGGCTCGCACCCCGGTCTGTCGCACCAACTCCCTAGGAGGGAACCCATCCCCGCCACCGTGGGGGACCGTGCGGCGTGGCCGGTGCCGGGCCCCGTGACACCGCGCCGCCTACTCCCGGTACGGCTAACGCACTAAGCCCTCGGAAGGGGGGGCCGGCTGCACCCTCGATTCGTTTTCTCGTGACCTTGCGGGGCTAGGTTGCGGTGTTAGGCCGGTGGGGAGCCCTCCCTACCACCGTTAACGGCGTGGCGACCCCACGCCGGGCGGCTCGTGGTGGCCGGCTCCGGATCGCGACGCGTGCGGGAACGGGACGTTGCCTTACCCGCCCCCGTGCCCCGTACGGATCGACGTCGCAACTCCCTCGAGCCCGCCCGAAGGCATCACGGCCGTCCGCCGCGCTCCCGCCCTCGAGGTTGCCCCCGTTCGGGTACAAGATACGCCATGATGGCCGGATCACGGCAAGGACCGTCGAGGCGGTCGTCTACTCTGCTGCATGGCATACCACACTTCCCCACGTAGCCAAGTAGCGCGGCATACATGTGATTCGCTCTCTCCTTGGCCTATAAAAGGAAGACGAACTCCCCCGCCGCAACGAACGGACGGGTTAGGACACAACACAAGGCGGAACAACGCCATACACCATGCGCTTGTTCTCCAATTCTCCCACAACATCTTCGACCACTCCACCGGGGACTTGGAAGCCACGCTTCCTCTCCCGCCTTGCTTGTAGCCGCCCCACTACGGGCACCCCGGTGCCGAGCAATATAGTGCCTCGAGCACTCCCCTGTCGGGATGTACGGCCCCTCGGCGGGAACCGAATAAAGCTCGTGTCATTAGTTGCTTAGCATCGACCATTGAGGGAGAGACCTCGGCGCTTATTGCGGTTAGTGTCGGGACCATATTCCGCACCGACACCGCGCGGTGGCTCGCTCGTCGCCACCGCGCTCCCCGCCGTCCGTGGCGTCTCGACGAGCGTCCCTCGTAGGCACGGATGCGTCCAACCTAAGCGCCTTAGCAGGCGCAAGGGCGGGGGCCGGTCGGCGCCACCCCGTGAATGCGAGAACATAAACCGAGCTCCAGCCCCTCGAAATCAGGGGCGCCTGGGGAGAATGCCACTTACCTCAAACTGGAGAAGCCCCGCTTCCTCTTCCTCGAAGGTTCGGGATGCGTCACCACGGCGCCCGTCGTCGCCGCCACTGCGATCGCCGACACCCCCGCGGCACTCGTCGGCGCCTCTGCAGCGCACATGGCCTCCTCCACTGACCGCCTGGCGGCGGGCGCCTCTGCACCCTCCGCAGGCGCCTACTCCTCTACCGCCTCTGCGGCCCTTGGTGACGGGGGTGGGGGATTCCACCTCTCGGGGGGCCGCCCCCCGTCACTCTCCTCTTCCTCCTCCTCCTCTGACAACGAATTCTCTGGAGTCGCCGGGGGAGAGCCCCTGCTGCTCGCGCAGCCGGAACTCCTCACCCTCTTGCTCCCAGCGCTCCCGGCGCCAGATCCTCCTCTCCTTCCTATGTGCCGCCTTTTCTTGTTCGCGCCGCTGCGCGGCACGGGCGGCTGCCCGGGCCCGAGGCGTCAGTGGATCCGATCGTGCGGCGTCCACGGTCACTCTCTGCTGAAAGACAACTATCAAGACCGCATCGGTGCATCACGAGAGAATGAGGAGGAGAAGGGAGGCCTACTCACCGTTGGAGCGTCGGGGAGCATAATGAATGACCAGAAGTCATCGTTGCTGTGTCACACGTCCTTGAGGCTGATGGCGCGCCTCGCCCTCGTGGCCGCATACTCCGAGGGAAGGCGTTCGTGCACCAGCCGCAAACGCGCCAACGCCATAGGGTTGGTCGTGTCACTTATCTCGAAGATGCGGAGCTCCCTCTCCATGAGGGGGACGATCCACCTATGGTGGAGGTTAGCGAGGACCGAAGCCGTGCCCAACCCGGTGTCCACCAGGCCCTTCAACGCGTTCAGGAGCGACTCCAGCCGCTCCTGGCGCGAGGAGGGAGACACGTCGTGATGCCAGGAGTCACCTTTCTCCTTCAGCACCTTGCTGGTGTAGGGGGAAGGCCGGCGCCGTTGTTGCGAAGATAGAACCACCCCCTCTCCCACTCCGCGTTGTTAGATGTCATCGTGCAGGGCAGGTAGAACTCCCTGCGTGAGTCCCGCAGAGAGATCACAGGCCGCCGGCGCGCACTACCCGGCGCACCCGTGTCTCGGCCGTGGCGAGCGTGTGCAGCTCCGCGCGGAACAAATGGACCCAGAGGAACCAGTTCACGGGGATCCTCAGAAACCCCTCACAGACACCGACGAAGGTGTCTGCCTGTGAAATCGCGTTGGGGGCGAACTTGTGAAGCTCCACCCCGGTGGGTTGGCCTCCCGATCCGTCGCCGACGGAACGATCCACACCGGGGGTGACCCCTCCACATTTGGCGCCAGCTAACCGCTGTTCACGAGCTCGTGCAAGTTGAACTCCGTCACCGTCGATCAGTTCCACGGCAACGGATCCAGCACCACGATTGGCTGGGGTGGAGCCATTGCGATTGGCGGCGGCGCGCGAAGATGAAACGAGCAGCGTGCGAGAGCAAAAGGGCGTGCAGCCAGGAAGCGAAGGCGAGAAGTAAGGGGCAACGGATGCTAAGTGATGAGGTAAGGGACTTCGCCCTCCCTCTCCTTAGATTTATAGATCTGGGGGAGCCACTCTCCCCAAACCGCGCGCGCTGCACGCATTAACTGCAGGCGGCGGCATCTACCGCTGACGAGCGGGCCCCACCGCGTCGAAACAGCCGGGCGCGCACGCGTGTGTGATCATTACGGCGTGGCAACCAAAGGGCCGCGACGGCCCGTCACGTCCGCCCCCATGTCACCCACCACGCGTGCGGTTGCGCCGCCTGAAAAGGCGCGCCCACAGCGCACGACTGCTGCCACAACTGCGGTCATTTAATGATCCGGTTCCTTACCGAGTAAGTGTAACCGCCACGCGGCCCGAGCCAAGGGCAGGAGAAACCAGACCCTCGAAGGGTGCGATTACTGACAAGTGGTCTCGAGACCCGCTCGGTGAGAGCGGGCGCCACAGGTGCCCTCGAATCCAGAGGATTACTGATCAGCAGCTCGACGGTCGGCTCAGCTGCGAACCCATGAATCCTGCAGATGCAACCAAAACGGGGGCACCTAGCTGCCACCCCGCAACGGCCCTACTGATAAGTGGTTCGAAGCGTGACCCTCGAAGGGTTCGAACAGGCACCCCGGATCGACGAGAATCGGGGGACGATGATGGCGCGCGCATTCGTGCCTATCCTCGAGCCCACCAGCTCGAGGGCGCCCCACGTGTCGTATTCAAGAGCCAACGAGGGCAGCTAGTCGAGGGATACTATCAAGGGAGAGCTTCCACGCCCTCGGTCCCCAGTGAACGGGACCGAGCCCTGCCTAGCAAACCCGCGTGAGCGATTTCATGGATGAGTCTCCGGACGGGGGCATGGGCGTCCACTTGAATCACCCGATAATAGCTCGACAAGGAACCCGCAATTCGCGACCCGCCAGATGGGAGTTGTGGATACCTCACCCCTCCGTCGCGCGGAGGGACGGCGAGGGGGCACGTACACAAGACGGAGAGCACCCCTCGATCGCCTTGACTGGGCCCAGGCTCGGGGGCTCGACGCATGGCTACACCTCCTGGAAATGCACCGGACGTAGACGTGCGCCAAGTACGTGTGTATGGCACTGCCGAGGCCGGCTGAGATATTGCCAACACCGTGGCCGAAACTAACACCTCGCACACCGGTAGACTACAAAAAAACCTTGCGGGAGCACCCACGCTCTTGCAAGGCTTCGGGGGCTACACCCGCGAGTGCGCTAGCGCGCCCCCACGGAACAAGACAACATCCGGGAGGGAAGAACGTCCCATCGGCAAGTATCGGCCTGCGTGGGATCCTAACGGATAACACCGCAGAGGCTCAGGGGCTACTGTCGGGGGCAGCCATAGGGGTCCCATAAAAAACCGGAGAAAACCCCATTTTCTTTCGCGAATAACAAAACACAAACGACCCCACCACCATAAAACACGCCCAAGACGATCACGGCCCAGCGGCAGGGGCCCACGGACTGGCGGCCTCGGCGACCCACCGAACGGTCGGCCCCCCCCCCCCCTCGAGTGAAACTCCATTTTGCTCAAGGGATACAACACCGCACTAATGAAACTCGCCTCGCTCGAGGGCCGGGCGCCCCCTCGGGCGAGACTCCGCCTCACTCGAGGGCTAGACACCCCCTCGAGCGAGACTCCGCCTCGCTCGAGGCTCCCATGTACTCGCCGCTCCCACACCTGCTCCCCCGACCGAGCATTTAATGTTCGACACATGCGAGCACCCGAGTCAAAGATGAATCCGTGCCATGTTGTCCCTCCGACACGCACGGGAATCATATCCCGGTGCTATTCCGCCAACCCTCCCGGTGAGGCCATCCTCGCCACCGTACGCACCGTGCGGTAAGGCCGGCGTCGGCTCCGTGACACCGTGCTACCAACTCTTGTACGGCCCGTGCACCGTCTCGCGCCCACCCGGGACAACGCCGTGACGTCGGACCAGTGAGGTGCGTCTCCTCCATCAGTGTCAGCCCTGTGCGACCATCCCCGCTACCACGCCGCCATCCCAGGCACTGCAGCACCATCCCCGACGCTGTGGGAGTACGGGACGACAAGACACCGCCACGCCTGCTGCTGTGCACCATACGGCCTTCCGTCAGCCCGGCCCTCGAAATGACGTACGCATGATGACCAGGGAAGAAGCTCCCACACCGCCACCTTCGAAGCCGCTCCTGGACGGATACAGGGCACGCCACGACGCTTTGCCAGAAGCGAGATTCGCTAGGACGGCAGTCTACTCTACAACACTATGCACCATACTGCTACACGTAATTAGAACAGTGCGGCTCGATTGTAATCTGCCTCCCCTTAGCCTATAAAAGGAGGAGGCAGTCCCCCGGCCGCAGGGGGGACGACAGAGAGCACTTCGCCACAATCAAACCTCATGGACACGGAGGCCCCGCCTCCGCTCCCACCTTGCTTGTAGCTCCCCTCCGCAAGCACTACGGTGCGGCCGCGATACAATGCCTCGAGCACACCACTATCGGACGTACGGCCCGGCGGGAACCAGGATAAACCTCGTGTCACTAGTTGCTTAGCACCGGCCATCGAGAGATAGATCTCGGCGCTCTTACTAGTTAGTGTTGGGACTACTTTCCGCACCGACAACAATATTGCAAATGGTTCACACACATGTTACAAGTGCTTTATTTTTATGTTGCATTTCAAGTTTTCTACAAGACATTTGAATGTTCCAACCAACGCTCCGTCGAGGTCGAGCTCCCCGCGCGGGATGCTCGGGTCGCGGCTCGCCAACGTTTTGACAACCCCATCCTATATAACTCCGTACTATCGCTTAAACCACTCTATTTGGGCATTAAGCAATAATAAAGAATCATCCCGTTGAGTGTTGCCGGGTTTACACCCAGTAAATCACTTGAAAACACAGAGAGGATCGAACGTATGCATTAAAACTCCCACAAAGGAGAGTCCAGAGTGCCTTACAAATTAATACTAAACTCCCCGTAGGGTCCATTATTACAAACCATAGTTCTTGACTTGAAGGTAAATGGTTCAGAGTTTATTAAAATAGCGGAAGTACTAATAGCGATATGATACGACATCACAGGAGGCCATCCGTGATGCCATCACTCGCGTCATCATCCACCCATTCCAACTCCCAGCCGGGTGGAATCTCACCGAGCCAAACAACCTCACATGAAAGCAACAATTATAGCAAGGCTGAGTATACTAATACTCAGCAAAACTTACCCGACAAAAGTTACCTCTAGACATGTAGGGCTTTTGGTGGCTGGGTTTGTTTTGCCAAAAAGCAACTAAGATCATCGATCCTTACTTTCAATATTTTAGCTCAGATTCTAGTAAGATTACCATTACTATAGTGAGCAACTAATACAATCAAGAATTGTACAATACAATTAATTCATGCAAAAGAATTCACATAGTTCCATCATCAAGGGATATCATGGCCAGTTGATTAAGCAGTCTCGGATAACGGTGAGAGACCGACAATCGATTGATTCAAACCTTGCAAGGTAGATCTAAACACATAGAGCGGTGCCCCAACAGAGCCAACACCGACCAAACGGTTCCCAAAAATCCTCGGGTTGGGATAATAGCTCACAGTCCCGGGTATAAGGCTATCTGGCATGCCCCACCTAGTACACCCGGCCTCACACAAGTACCCTCCTCTCGGTTGCAAGTCGGGGAGGAGACGAATCGGGAGTAGTAATAGTAAAATCTCGTGTCGTCTCATTAAGGTACTGGGTTTACCGGTCCCATTCCCGACAAGTGCTTAGTACGTTCAAAAGCTTAGCCCACGAAGCCACCGGACCGGAGCCCAAATCCCATGCTCTTACCACATGAGCAATCCATTTATAAATAGGGTGATTCCATAAAGGAGGTCCTATTCTCGCGAGTGACGAATATCACTCGACTTGTACCGGATCCTTAGAGTATATCAACTAGCGACCTAGCATGCTAGTAAAAGAACATAGGCACCTAGGGATCATGCAACTAAGGTTTCATTCAATTCCCGAATGTAAATGCACATACAATAACAAGGATAGTTGCATAATTTAAATAAAACATGGGTTAATGATAAACCGGGGCTTGCCTTCATTGGCACAAGCGATTACACAAACTTCGGACTTTGGTCCGGTCTTGCTCTACGGTGACGTAGTGCACGTCTCCTCCCTGCTCCCTCGTTCACGTCCGCCGGCACGAGCGTGTAGCTACCGTCGGGGACTTCCACATGGAGGATGCAAATGCAAGACATAATTGACGAATTGATTTAATTAATTCCAAAACAACACATGACAACCATGGGGTGCATGGTTGACCACATTCACCTAGATAATAATACATTCGAGCATACTCTTCCTATAAAGGATCAATATGTGATGCTTCATTATCTAAACTTTTTAATAGTGATTGTGTACATATATATATAAGTAAATTAATTTGATTCCCACAAAATAGCAAGGGATTGGTTATAAACTTGTTAGCAAGTTTCACAACACAAACACAAGGTCCTTAGGTGTGGAGTGTGATTTCACAATTAATTTCAATATTAAACCTACAAGGGTTCCTTCACTTTAATTCAACAAAAAGCCTTGCAAACAAGCCAACTAACACCCACCGGTCTCTCCGGCCAGGAACACTTCATCGGGACAGCAAGCAACCAAAATGGAGCTTTTGAAAATAAACTATATGAATAAAAGCATTTCTAACTAGCACAAATAGGATAAATGCACACAAAAATAAATACAACACTTCGGGAGCCAAACTTTCTCCTACACACTCTCTAGTCTAAAACAAGCCAAGGAAACCAACAAACACATCTATAGCCATTATAGAATTTGATCTACACATTTATGATTGAAAACAAGCATAAATCGGGGATAAATATTTCTAGCAATCCAAAAATCATGATTAAATTCAGTGAAGGTGTATTTGGACATTTCATGACTATTCCCGAAGTATAGCTCAAAAATCTATTTACTTTTTGTTACAAAAATCATCTAGGCGAGAAAAGTCATAAATGCAAGATAAATCATAATAAAAGATTCCTTCAATAAGCGTGCAAACTTTTGCACGGGGCCTACACATGCTAGTACTCACAACATATCCAAAAATCAGCTCATGAACAATTATGGATTTTGCAGAACAACGAGATCTAGGTAAAAGGGATGTCTAACTAAAGCTCAAAAGTATATACAAGTCTCGTGAAAGTTGTAGTTCTAGTCACACAGAGCAAAACAAAATTGGTTTTGCAATATTTGGATTTTTCTACAATTTTATATGGATTTTACAAGGTGCAGCTAAAACACTCAAAAGGTTTAAGAATCTTTTTTCGAGAACACCCCTGGAAAGTTTTGGATGCTCACGGTTATGCCCTTGGTTTGCACCAAACACCCTAAAAAGAGCTCGGGCCTCGCAATGCGGTCCTCGGGGCCATGGGGGCGGCGCGGTTGGTGAAATTCCGTTGAGGTGCTCGCCGGAGAGGGTCGGGGAAGGGGAGAAGTGGGCCTAGGGGGTCTCGTATGACCAACTTGTGGCCCGAGTTGGGGTTGGGACGCCGCCGGCAAGGGGCGCGCGTGGCTCGGCCGTACCCCCGGCCGCCGCGGTTGGGTGCGTCGGCGGGGTGACGGCCTAGGATAGCAATGCGCGGCTCGGGAAGCTTCACTTGGACCTTGGGTGAGACGCCCGGATGGTTGGGCGGCCGGGAAAACAAGTGGCAAGGAAGCTCGACGTTGACGACACTAATGGCGGCTGCGCGGCGCACCGGTGCTCACGCGCGAGGGAGGGAGGTTCCTGGCTTTTATAGGCGGCCGGCGCTTGCGAAGGTAGTTCGCGCATGTCCACGCGTAGGTGAAATCGTAGCATGGTGTTGACGGTTAATAGTTGTATCAAAGTTCGTTTGTGACTTGCAAGCGGACAAGTCTCCCGTCGTAGTCAAGGGACCCTTCTTCCCTCGAGTGGTGAACCCAAGGTATCGAATCCGTGGAACAATGTGCAACGCAAGGATTCAATCTAGTAAAGCAAGATAAAGCTATCTTATGAAGATAAGTTGCATCTAATCTACTAACTCATAAAGAAAACACATCTAATCTAATCTACTAAAGAGGTAACAAGAGAAAACAAGAGATAACCAATCTAGAGAATCTAGATCATGCTTATGTTGTAGCTCCAAACAAGATAGATGAAGATAGAAAAGCGAATCTCATTAAAAGCATCTTTAAATCGTGGCCTTCCCATCCGACTCCGAAAACATCCGCCTTTCGAGACCCCCGTTCGTCACAACGTATCCATATTCATGCGGGGAGCTTAGGGCGAGTTCGATAGAACAAGTTGAAATCACTTGGCCGGTCCGGTATGCACCTCTAGCCACCGCGGCTACAAGAGCACCCTATGTAATCTAGCGCAAACTAGATCGTAGAAGAAGCAAAACCAAGAAGAAAACAAAATCATCGAGAAGGCACTTAATCGCTAGAAATTGGATTCACTTACAAACTTCACCATGAATGATTACATGAACAAGATCACCACCGGGGCCCTCCCTCGATCTTGATCCTCGCTCCGAGCTCCGACGTGGTCTTCCATGCAAGGTTCCCACGTCGGCTAGGGAAACCCTAGACAACTAGCACGACCCTCATCTTCAAGTTGGTGTCCCTCAAGCTTCTCTCGCTCCTCGGCGGCGGATTACAACTTCCGTTCGCGTGGCTCTTAGTCGGGGGGCTATTTATAGCCCGAGAAGCAATTAGGTCAAAGGAGAGGCCGATTGGGCCCCGAATTGGGGGCCGGGCCGGCCGGCCCGGGCCCAGTCGGCCCATCCCGCGGCTCGCTTCGCCGGTGTTGCTTCCCACGTCTTCTAGATGTTCTCCCCTTTTGCATGTGGGCCCTTGACGTCGGTTTCTCTCCGAAGTGGACTCAACTCCTTGTCTTGCAAGATTCAGCACTTTTCTGGTTCAGTCCTCGGAGTTTATCGTCTTCTCGGGCTTGGTCCTTGGGCTCTTGGAGTCATGTTCACTTCATTGCTTGACTTGTATCGGGCTTCAAGGTGTTGTCATGAAGTGCTTAATGAACTTATCCCGGAAGTCTTGCTTTCAACGTTAAAACCCGCGTAAACACATAACTCCAAAACCGACATGCACAAGTGAACTTGTTATACCACGGGGGTTAGTACCAATGAATAAGATACAAAAGTTATGCCAACACCGAAGGTAAACTCATGGCTAGGTTGACGGATTTTCACCGTCAACACATGGGTGTGTGGCGGCGACGTGGGGGCGGGGTACGGCGGCTTCACCGGTGGTCGGTCGGCGCATGGTCGGCGTGAGGCGGTTCGCTCGGCCCGTGGGCGCGCGGCGCGTGGCGACGGGAGACCGGGCGCGGACGTCGGTGTGGTCTTGTGGAAGAACCGGCGGTCACCAAGATGCCTCGGCGTCCGGCCCCGGTGGGGGGCCGCGGTGCGGCGGTGCGCGATGCGGCGGCGGCAATGCGCTCCGGGCGCCGGGGGCAAAACCAAAAATTGAACTATAGTGGTCCAAGGGGTAATAAGGAAAGTTGTAGATCTCTTGATCCCCCGCAACTCCCGGAATGGGTGTAAGGCATTTTTCTCAACTATTTTTGCACAAATGGCATGCCAAGTTGGCAGTTTTCTAGGCATTGATGAATTGTGCCTAGGAGCGTTGACCGAGGTTTTTCACCTACTTAGGCTTCAAATTTCCAATGCCACTCAACATAAAAGTTGTGTACCATGAAAAACTACATAACTTTTGTATTGGGAGAATTTGGAGTGTTTAGGTGAAATTTGGAGAACACGGCAAAAGTTACCGGTGACACTAGAGGGTCAAAGGGGTTTTGGGGGTTTTGGGGCTAGGGTTTTGGCCAACTTGACCAAGGGTTGACCAATAAGAGTCATTAGGGGTTGTTGGTGATGTTTTCGAGGTGATGGCCCGAGTAGACCGTCATTTGACCAAAGTCAACTCGGTTGACCGAATCATTAGGGTTAATGAACCCGGCCAAAAACCCGGGGCGTCACAAACGTCGTCGCTACCGCGCCCGGGGTCGAGCTCTCGGGGTAAAGGCATGGGGCCGTGGCTCGTCGGTGTCGCGTGTGCCGCCCCGGGGTTGAGCTCCCCACATGGAGTCTAGGGGGTCACATGCTCGTCGACGTCGTGCTCGGGGAGGTCGAGCTCTTTAAGGGAAGACCAAGGCCATGGCTCTTTACCTCATTTTCGATGGATGATTATCAATATTTTTACATATTTTTATGTTGCAACCATTAATTTTTAATTTTTTATGTTGCAGGCATGTGATGTTGGGTGTTGTGTCAGAGGAAGGAGGGAGGAGGGCCCCTGATGTCGGATGTTGCACGCAACATGAGTCGCTTAGGTGTTGTGTCGAGAGGAAGGAGAACCTCTAATGTTGGATGTTGCACGCAACATGGCTCGCAACATGAGATGCTGAACTTCGATCTAACAGCTAACGGCCGAGATGCTTCGAACCCAACAGCCGCGAAAGCGTCCGATACTAGCGTTGATAGTTCCGACAGAGGCCTCGTTCATTTTCATGGGATTCAATCCGGTCGGGAATGACAAATACTATATAAAAAATCAATATAGATACTATAGAGACCCGAATTTATTCCGATTCGAGAACTAATTTACTCATCATGATAAGTATAACAAGGATCTAAAGAGCCGAATTGCTTCCACACCTCTTGACTAGTGGATTAATTCCAAGTCTCTTGGTGTCCATACCATGAGTAAATTAGTTTCCGACCCAGAATAAATATGAATCCCATATGATAGCTATCATAATTTTTCTTGTTATATTTATCTATTCCGCTCGGATTCAATCCAGTGGAGCCGAATGAGCCGTAAGGCCTCATTCGTTTTCATCGAATTGATTCCGACCAGAATTGATAAATGTAATGAGAAAATCATGATAACTATTATAAGAGATGGATTTATTCCGGGTCGAAAATTAATTTACTCGTGATAGGCACACCATGAGACTCGGAATCAATCCACTAGTCAAGAGGTGTGGAATCAATCTGGCTCTTCGATCTCTTGTTCTACCTATCATGATGAGTAAATTAAATCTCGATCCGAAATGAATCCGAGTCTCTGTCATAAATTTCTCGATATATCAATTATTCCGGCCAGATCGAATCCCATGGAAGGGAACAAGGCTCGAAGCAAAATGAGTCTGCGGTCGCGATATATCTATTGGTGTTGCTAGCGACCGGACGTCCGGAGGGAAGCGGGCCTCCGGACGGCGCAGAGCCATCAGATCAATTGTGGGGGTCAGATGCGCCACTGTAGCGCTAAAAAAAGAAAAGTAGGAAAAAATCTCGTCGCAACATCTGACCATGTTGCATGTAACATGGTGAAGGAAAATTCGCAACATTCAAAAACAACATCCGCAATATTCAAAAAATAACATCCGCAACATCGAGATCTACTTTTGCAACATTACATCATGGAAAAAAATCATGACGCAACATCAACTCATGTTAAGTGCAACATGGAGCAGAATTCCGCAACATTCAAAAACAACATCTGCAACATTCAAAAATAGCATCCGCAACATTGTTGACGGTGTATTTTGGTACACCAAGCATGTTCATTACACTTTGGTTTGGATTTGATTATGGAACTAACCCGTCACTAGGCACAATAATCATATAACAAGTTCATCTATGTGCATGCATTTGGAAGTGTTATGTTTATGTAGGAAAACATAGACATAAAGGACGGATTTGCAACAAGTTCAAAGGAGCATTTACGGAGTCTTGTTCGTGTTCATGAGCTTGATGAAATCACCGCAATGGTGGCAAGGACCGAAGTGCTACGAAGGAACACCCCCGGGGATTGAAGCGTAAAAGACCGAACTTCATGCGCGGAGAACCTCCATCTTGGACACGAGGATGACATCGTCAAAATCATGCAAGTGGAGAGGGCAAAGTGCATAATCACCTGAGGACCCACGGGAGCAAAGGGGCGACCGAACCGGCCGCGATGGGCACGGGCCGGTCGGCCCGGGCCGGCCGCCCAGCCCCCCTCCGGGGGTCGGTTCGGCCCCCTTTCCTTGCACCCGAAGGATCTTCAACCCTAAAACCCTGGAGGCGCCGCCATTCGACAGGGAGAGAGCCATTCGCACCAGGAGGCCATCCACAAGCTAGAGAGAGAGGAGGGAGATCTCCAGAGGGAGATCAACCACCTCGAAGGAAGCACCCACAAGTGGAGAAGAAGGAAGACACCGTCGGAAGGGAAACCATGATCAATGGTGTTATGTCCAAGACCTTGATGGGGTAATCTCCTTATTCGTCCATGGGTTGTAATCGATCTTGAGATGTAATCGTACTTTGTTGGATTATCTATCTATCATCTTGTGTTGAATATACTTTAATGCTTAAGGTTAGCTACCATGCCGCAAAGGGAGTAGAGCTCCAATGCTTCCTTGGATCCATTCAATACAATGTGTCCATCATAGGTCTAGTCACGAATACCTTCACGTAGTGACAGTACGAGAGGAGGGAAAGGGCGAAACCGTGGTCACAACCCATGATAGATTAGATTGGTTTTCATGTCTTAAAGCGATTGCATGTTCTAGTATCGTAGACCCTTGGGCGAGTGTCTTTTATCTTGATATCTTGATCATTCTCTAGTGTAGTTTAGTTGTTTTCTAGTTTAATCGTAGTTAGAGTTTTAGTAGCTAGTGTGTAAAGGTAGATCGAACGCTTGTAATCCCCTTCCTCCGCGGATTGACAAGAACCTTGGGAATCCCGTGGTGAGAAAGGTGTGGGGTCCGTACGCTTGCGGATCGTAGAGGGATACGTCTTTTATCGGTCAACAAACATCAAGATCTAATTTTACAACATTGCAACATCGAGATATGCTTTTTGCAACAACCACATGAAACACTTGCAACATTCCTTCAAAACCTCATAAACACTCAAAACATACGCTTGCAACATCATTAAAAACCTGTTGCTGCTCGTTATCGGCGCCGCCCAAAGCTCCTTCGCCGGCCGGCAAGCTTCGCCCTTACCTTGACCACTTGCCCAGCCGGGAGCGGGGCCGCAGGTGAGCCATGGACGCGCCCACTCCTCGGCTCATGCGTCCACCCGCGCGTGGTGGTGGCGCGGCGACCTGACCGGGGAATGGATGCGCCGCTCCCCCACGACGACACCTCGGGGTAGCGCAGCGCGAAGGCACCAGCGAGCCGCGGCCCCCACCTCCACCCTGAGAGATCGACCCTGGAGGCAGCGACCATTGAAGCTCCTTGCAGGCGGCCATCGACGACGGGTGAACCCCTCCTCACGTGTGATGGTGGGGTTGTTGCCTGGTGCGCGCGACACTGTGGCCATGGTGGTAGCCGTCTGGGAGGGGGCGCAGGGGAATCGTGGTTGTGGCCGTAGGCACCCTTACCGGCGAGGCTCACCGGATCCACGAGGGAGCGATGCTTGCTCCCATTCGTCATGGCCGTGGAGATGCGACGGAGGTGCCGTGGAGATGAGATGGGAGCAGTTGGCGCTGAAAAAAAGAGAAGGTGAGATCTCGCATGGGAAATGGCGTGCGTTCGTCCGACGCGTCGTACGTCCGTCTCGAAGCATTGTCTATACGGGCGGCCGACGGCTCATGGAGGGCACCGCGTATCAGGCCATATTTGGCGCTAAAAAAAGAGAAGGTGAGATCTCGCGTGGGAAATGGTGAGACATTCGTCTCGAAGCATTGTTTATACCGGGGGGCTCCTATCTACCTACCGGAAGGTGGATAAGGATGCGAATTTCCAGCCCACCAAAGCCCATCTAAACAGTCTTGTTTTTATTTTTCCACCAGCCCGTGCATTAGAAAACGTTTCAACATTTTTTAGAAAATGTTGTCACATTTTCAACGCCCGAGAAGAGTTGTATCAACATTTTTCGAGAGAAAACGCTAGATTCAACATTTTTACGGAAAGTTTCATCAACACTTTTCAATATTTTCATAAAAATGTTGATCAACATTTTCTCAAAATGTTACAACATTTTCCAGAGAAAAAAAATCAACATTCCCCTCTTTCTTCCACCTTGAACCGTCGCCGGTGGGGGGAGGAGCACGTCGGCCGGCCGGCCACGGTGCCGCGCGGGCGTGGCGGAGTCGCGCGGGCCGCCCGCTCACCGGCGCGCGGGGCCGCCGGCGAGCTCCCGCGGCGGCCGGACGAGCTCCGGCGCGGCGGCCGGACGAGCTCCCGCGCGGCGGCCGTGCCTCGCCACGGCCGCCGCTTGGGGCGCGCGGCGGCGGCACGGAGGGCGTGCGGGCGTGGAAGCGGGCGCCGCGCAGCGGCACGCGCGGGTCCGCGCGGCCACTTGTGGCGGCGGCGGCGGCAGGAAGCAGGCGGAGGGGAAGAGAGAGGCAAAGGCTAGGGTTCGGTGATGAAATCCAAAGGTTGTGGTTTGTTGCACGAATATAAAACAGTGGAAGGTAGGTTGAGAAAACTTCCGGGAGGTATATAGGATTGGCGTTATACGGGCGGCTCAGGGACGGCACCGCGTATCAGGCCATATTTGACGACAGATATGTTACCGGTCCCGATACGGCCCATTAAAAGCCCGCACCCTCACCCTGCCTGTCCCACACTCTCACGCCTTCTCCCTCCGATCCCCCCTCTCAGCACTTCAGCCGCCGCCGCTCCCTGCTCTCCCCGGTGACGAGCACTCACAAGGTACGCCCTCCCTTCCTGCTCAGCGAAACGGAGGACCTGTCAGCTGTTTGTATTCGGATCTGATCTGACCCTATTCCGATATACTTACTGAATTCGATTTTGTTTGAAAAAAAATTACCATATGCTTTCCGTTCCTAGTTCCTTGTGTGGTGAAATCTCGGTTTACTGCTAAGAGTCAATTCAGTTTTAGGGTTTTACATCTGTCCTCGATGCTATAGAATAGAAGTCTGCTTGCCCTGATGACCTAGTGGATATGTTGTACTTGGGGCTTTTTTCATATCGTAAGGATGTTTGAATTCGGATTTGAATCAGTTACGATACTTACCTGCTAGCTTTGATTTTGTTTGCAAAAATTGTCCTGTGCTTTGTCCGCCCCTGATTCCTTGTATGCTATTAGATCTGGGTTCATAGGTAAGAGTGAGAAGTTTCAGGGTTCTGATTTGTCCTTGATGCTATAGAACAGAAGGCTGCTTGCTTGTCCTAGTGATCTGGATTTCATACTTGTGGGGGCTTTTTAATACTGTCGAGGATAATATTTGTCTTCTCTGCAGCATTTTGTGCGCATAAATTGTTGCATGAACTCTGAATTGAAGTTATCTCACTTTAAATGCAAACATAGGTTAGGATCAGGGTTTAGTGCTGCTTGATAGTTTCAATCAACATTGTTTCTGGTCTCAGCTTTACAATTGAAGCTCATTGCTTGTTTCTATGATCAGTAGACTTTTGTTCTGATGGTATCATATGTTGTTCTCTCTATTCTGTGCTACAGATCACCTGTGAAACTTTCTTGAGGGGAGATGGCGGTTTCTTTTGCAAACGTCAACTCCGACGCAGGGCTTAAAAAGCTTGATGAGTACCTTCTCACTCGCAGCTACATCACTGGGTTTGTGACTTAGACTACTCTATGTACCATGTGGCTATATCTGCTTGATATTTACACTGTATTAAATATTAACCTTCTCCTAGTTACCAAGCTTCCAAGGATGACTTGGCTGTCTACTCTTCATTTTCTGCGGCTCCCTCATCCAAGTACATCAACGTTGCAAGGTGGTTCAGTCACATTGACGCACTTGTGAGGCTATGGTATCCACTTGTGCTAACCTTTTTTTTTCTTGGCATGCCCTGTTAGCATTTTGAGTTGTGAATGTGCTTAATGGTCTGTGCATGTTCCAGTGGAATAACCGCAGAGGGCCAAGGTGTCAAGGTTGAGTCATCTGCTGTTCCATCAGCCTCAACTCCTGATGTTGCTGACGCAGCGGTACTATTCTTCACCTTCTAGCCTGAACTATCAAATTATCTAAATGATGTGTTGTTTCCTTTGTGTTTTGCCAAAAATTACTAAGTGCTCTTAAATGATCATATAATTAAATTGGTGATGTACTGCTGATCACTGGCTTAAACTGTTGTTGATGAAAGTTAACATTGTTGTTTGATTTGCTCTATCACAGATATTAACCCCCTGTACGCTAGTTACTATGTCTCACAAACCATATCTAAAGTGTACTTTCTAAATGCAGGCCCCAGCTGACGACGACGACGATGATGACGTCGACCTTTTTGGTGAGGAGACTGAAGAGGAGAAGAAGGCTGCTGAAGAGCGTGCTGCGGCTGTCAAGGCTTCCGGCAAGAAGAAAGAATGTTAGTTTCTCTCATCCATCTCGTTGGTGTTGATACTATTTTGGAAATATGCACCCTCAGTATCGACATTGCTATTTGAGCTTTGCTTCCTTAACTGAAAACTTTGTGAAAACACTTCTCACTAGTCGTGAGCCTGGTGCTAATGTTTCCTTACCCTGCCAGCTGGGAAGTCGTCAGTTTTGCTTGATGTGAAGCCATGGGATGATGAGACTGACATGGCCAAGCTTGAGGAAGCAGTAAGGAGCGTCAAGATGGAAGGACTGCTCTGGGGTGCATGTATGTTAAAACTAACATATTTTCCTGTTCACGAAATTTAGTGTTTCACACTTGTTTGGCCATTTTAGTTTGGTTTCTGATATGAATACTTTACTGCCTTTTTCAGCCAAGCTTGTCCCAGTTGGGTATGGCATCAAGAAGCTGCAGATCATGATGACCATTGTTGATGATCTTGTCTCTGTCGACACTCTCATCGAGGACCATCTGTGCGCTGAGCCAGTGAACGAGTACGTCCAGAGCTGCGACATTGTCGCCTTCAACAAGATCTGTAAGTCTCCAATCGCGTCAACCTCTAAATTTCTACAACTTCAATAACATTATCTAGGGTCAACCTCTAAATTTCTACAGCTGCAATAACTGAATAACATTATCTAGGGTGTTCTATGAATGCTCTATGTTTCTGAAAAGTTGCCTTTGTCATCACTTCCGTATTGTTGTCCTGCAGTTCTCTTCCATGGATACTGGTTACCATCTTACTAACCTTTGATCAATCCTTTTGTGTTGCAGAAATCCAGATTTATCCAGATTCTGCGGTTGGTGGACAAGGCACCGGCCCAATTTATCCGGATTTTTTGTTGCCTATGTCAGCTTCGTGTGTCGACTAGTAATTGCCCGTGAGGTTTTTGGAACCTAGTCAAAAGTGCACACCCTTGCTTGAATTTGAATATCATCTGGCTGGATTTCTGTTACTACTGTACTCGTAGTTCTTTGTTTTCCTGATGTTCTTTTGTCCGGTTCTGGTAGCATGTGCGGTGCTGCCTCCTAGTCCTCTAGCTGGCATTTACGATCTCATTCGACTCCCCTATCCGATCTCCTAGTTTGTTCTAATTTCAGTTGCATTTACGAGGTTATGCTGCATAGCGAAGCCGATTGTCCATTATGCCTGCGCCCTACGTCGTTGTGGGTAAAGGCGGCTAGAAGCGACGGTTACCGGCAGAAACAGGCTTGCTGGAGAACTGTCCAGTTATTTGTTGTAAATACTGACGCTGGAACTGGGCTTTGTTAATGCTTGAATAACCAAGGTCTGGCATGGCCGGCCGTGTAGCCTTGCGCCAACGTCTTCACTATTTCAGCGCAGCTTCCGTTGTCAAATTCTAAAGAGTCCATGCCCAGTGAAATGGTTATGGTACGATAAAAATACAAAGAGAAACGCACAATTGCCTTTTCTAGCAGCAGGAGTACTAGGCATAGCAGCAGGAGCACAAACGCTTCTGCACAAACCCTGTGTAGACTGCCCGTCAGCCACTCGAATGCATCCTTTGAAGCTATGCATATTGCACATGGTGACATGGACCTGAATCCTAGCAACTCACTCCAAATTCACGAGAAGATATCAATTTCAAAATTCTAAGCCGTCAGTGAACATCTGAATCCCCAAACCTGCGTGCACAGAGACCAGAGTAAATTGAAGCTCGTGCATCAACAACTGTAAGGTAAATTTGCATCGATCAGAATGGAATGCCTAGGCCTGCAAACTCGCAGCCCGTTCGTTCGGCTTATCGGTGTTGCAAACTGAATTCTAACTCTCATTGAGAGAGGATGACACTAGAAGTTGGGACAATTTTTCGGTTTTCTTCATTCACAATGTCATGCCAACCCCGTAGGTTGGGGTTACATATTTATAGGCTGCCGGAGCTCGCTAGTCGGCCAAAGATATGCTAGATGCTAGTCAAGATGCTAAACTAGATGCTATCCTAAAAGCAGTCCAAGCCGAGGTGCTGCTTGTCCTAGATGCTCTAATCTAGTCTAAGATGCTCTAGTCTAAGATGCTGAAAAACCACCCCCGCCGCAGCCCTACAAAGGACCATGTGTGCCGGCAGAAACCACCCCGCAAAGCAGCCCCTACAAAGGACCATGTCTTCGCAGCCCCCACAAAGACCGAGTACGAGAGACTTATCCATCATTCTCCCCCTAAGTCTTGTGCGTCGTCTTATGGGAACGCCGAACCATCCCAATCTTGGAGCAAAGCTCCGAGAACTCGATCCTCCCAAGAGGCTTGGTGAGCGAGGTCGGCCACCGATCCACGGTGTTGATGTAGCCTCGCCTTGATGCTCCCTTCCTCCAAACGGCCGCGGATGAAGTGGTACCTCACCCGGATGTGTTTGCTCCGTTCATGAAAAACGGGGTTCTTTGCCGGGGCCGAGCGGACTTGCCGTCCACCCGCGGCTCCACCGCTCCGGTGTCTCGGCCGAGGAGATCACCAAGCGCGTCGAGCGAGCCGCAGCGCCCGAGTCGAGGCGGTGGATGCCGCTATGTACTCGGCCTCGCGGCACTGGATAGAGCCACCACCTCGCTTGACCGATCGCCACCGACGAGGCACTTGCCAAGGAAGAAGAGTATCCCACTAGTGCTCTTTGCCGGTGTCGATGTCGCCGGCGTGGTCGCCGTCGGGGCCGTACCCGACGAAGTGTGTCGCTCCGGACACCTCGGGTAGAAGAGGCCGTGGTCGAGAGTCCCCGCAACGTAGCGGATGATCCTCTTCACGGCCACCGGTGCTCCGTCGTCGGTCGTCGCATGTACCGACCGACGTAGCCGACGGGGAACGCCAAGTCCTGGCCGCGTGTGGGCGAGGTAGCGAAGGCTCCCCACAAGGCGCCGGTACTGCGTGGCGTCCACCTCCTCCGTCGTCTTTGTCGCGGCTGAGCTTCAGCCTCTCCTCCATCGGAGTGAGAGGCTGGGTTGCAGTCGGTGAGCCCAGCTAGCTCAACGACGCGCTTGGCGTAGGCGGTCTGTCGAAGCGTGATCCCGGAGTCGTCCTGGTGCACCTCGATCCCCAAGTAGAAGGAGAGAGGCCCCAAATCGCTCATCTGGAAGGTGGCCTTCATCTCTTCCTTGAACGCCGCCACCTCCGCATCGTTGGTGCCGGTGATCACCAAGTCGTCGACGTAGACGCCCACCAGCAAGGCATTTCCTCCATTGCCCCCGCCGGTAGACGGCCGCCTCGTGCGGGCTTTGCTTGAAGCCCATCCTCTTGAGCGTGGAATCCAACTTGGCATTCCATGCCCTCGGTGCCTGCCGCAAGCCATAGAGGGCCTTGCGCGAGCGTAGCACTTCTTGCCCTCCTTGCCGGGGATCGCAAACCCCGACGGCCGGTGCACGTAGACCTCCTCTCCGCAAGTCGCCGTTAAGAAACGCCGACTTGACGTCCATGTGATGGACACGCCGGCCCTCCGGGCGGCCGGCGCAAGAAGGAGTCGCACGGACTCCATCCGTGCCACGGGAGCGAAGGCATCGTCGAAGTCAATCCCCTCCGCCGCAGAAACCGCGAGCCACCGGGCGAGCCTTGTGCTTGACAATGGCGCCGGCTTCATCCCTCTTCGGCCTTGAACACCCACTTAAGGGTGATTGCACGGTGACCTCGAGGGAGATCGGCAAGCTCCCGAGTGCGGTTCTTCTCAATTGCGTCCATCTCCGACTGCATCGCGGCACGCCATGCCGCGTGTCCCTCGGCCTCCGCGAAGGACCGAGGCTCACCGTCTTCGCACGCAAGGTGCAACTGTGCCTCCAAGTCACGAGGCGCCAGTCCTGGCACCGACTGGTCGTCGAGAAGATCCTCCATCGTACGGTACCGCAACGGCTCGCCGTCGTGGTACGCGTCGATCCGCTCCTCGTCGTGGGAGAGCGGAGTAGCGAACTCCACCGGCCGTGCTCAACTCGAGCCGGTGTCGGAGTGGACGTGCCGGAGGGAGTGGCTGTCGGTGTCGGAGTGCGCGGAGTCGCTGGCTGTGGTGGTGTCGGCGAAGAGCTCGTCGCAGTCGAGGTCGAGGCTCGAGAGCGCGACGCTGTCGGAGTAGTGGGCGCCGGAGTCGGTGGAGACTCGGGAACTGGGGTAGGCATGCTCCGTGAGGAGGAGCTGCCTGCTCCCCCAGCTCTCTCGAAGTGGACGTACTCGACAGTGAAGTCGTCGTACGTCGGAGTCGAGTCGTCGGTCACTGCCTTGTCCCACGCCCATCCTTGCCCTTCGTTGAACACTACGTCGCGCGCTGTGCGCACACGCTGTGTCTCCGGGTCGAGGATGCGGTAGGCCTTTGAGCCCTCCGCGTAGCCGATGAACACTCCCGGAGTGCTTCTGTCGTCGAGCTTGCTGACGTGGCCAAGCTCCTTGGCGAATGCGAGGCAGCCGAAGACCCGCAGGTGGGAGACCGCCGGCTTGCGCCCATGCCAAGCCTCATACGGCGTCTTGCCGTCGAGGGCCTTGGTGGGCGAGCGGTTGAGGATGTAGACAGCCGTCACCACCGCCTCTCCCCAAAAGGTAGCCGCATCCCCCTGCGCTGAGGAGGGCCCGCGCCATTCCCACAACCGTCCGGTTGCGGCGCTCGACGACGCCGTTCGTTGCGGGGCCGTACGGCGCGGAGAAGTAGCGCCGAATGCCCTCATCCGCGCGAAGACGACGCGAACTCGGCCCCGCCGTGAATTCGCCGCCGTTGTCGGTACGCGCACGCGCGCCTTGCGGCCGCACTCGCCCTCGCGGCGACTCGCGCGCGCTTGATGGCGTCCGCGGCCTTCTCCCTTGCTGCCGAGGACCATCACCCACATGTAGCGGGAGAGGTCGTCGACGAGCAGCAGGAAGTAGCGCCGTCCTCCCGGTGTGGCCGGTGTCACTGGGCCACACAGGTCCCCATGCACGAGCTCGAGCCGCTCCGTGGCTCGGAAGCTCGAGTGCTGGGGAAAGGGGAGCCGCCTCTGCTTCGTCAACACGCGTACGTCGCGAACCGCTCCACGTGGTCGAGGCATGGCATGCCTCGCACCATCTCCTTGGCACTGAGCCGCTTCAGGGCGTCGAAGTGAAGGTGCCCGAAGCGCTCATGCCATTGCCACGCCTCGTCGTCCCGACGAGCAAAGAAGGGATCGGTTGTGCCACCCGCACATTAAGGACGTAGAGCCGATTGTTGCCTCTAGTTACCTTGGCAAGGAGGCGACGATGGCGATCCCAAATCCTCATGATCCCGTTCCAGACCTCCACGCGCGAACCATTCTCATCCAGCTGTCCCAAGCTGATGATAGAGTTCCTCAACGCGGGGATGTAGTAGACTCCGGTGAGCAGCCTGTGCTCACCAGACTGGGCGATGAAGAGGACGGAGCCAACGCCCTTGATTTCCACACCGGAGGCGTCCCCCGAACTTGGACGGAGCCGCGGGTGCCGGAGTCGAGCTCGGTGAAGAACTCCCCGCCGACCGGTCATGTGATGGGTGGCGTCGGTGTCAAGGCACCACCCGTCCATCTTGTCGGTGCTGGAGCAGTCGCCAGGAGGGCGCGTGCCTTCGGCTCATCAAGGTGGAGGAGAACCGCCGCGGCCGATGTCGGCGGGGGGTAGCTCGATGCTTGCATGAGCCAGGAGCAGAGCCGGCTCCTCCTCCACCTGTGCGACGTGGGCCTGGCCGTGCTGGTGCGGTTGGCCACGCCTCGGCTGGCGACACTCCTTGGCCCGGTGGCCGACACCGCACGGTTGTGGCGAGAGGTCGTCGCGTGTCGCCTTGCGCTCGCCGGCGGCACCGCCCGGATGCCTCCACGGGCGCCGACACGGGCGCCGCCGCGGCCACCGGCTTGGGCGCCTCCGCGCCCTTGCGCGACTTGCCGCGCTTGCCTCTGCCTCGTCGAGGAAGAAGGCTCCCCCTTCTTCCGGTCACCTCGGGAAGCCTCCCATCGCTCCCGAGTGTAGTGGAGCTTCCCGCCAATGGTGACGGGCCCCGAGAGGGGCTGTGGCTCATCGACGTCGACGACCTTGAGGCGACCAATCGCCTCCTCGATCGACATCGTGGAGAGGTCCGGCAGAGACTCGACCGAGTGGACGATCTGCTTGTACTTGGCGGGGGCGCGGCGGAAGAGCTTCTCGATAGCTCGCTCTTCGTTGTAGGTGGCGTCGCCGAACCGCACCGGCCTTCCGCAACGAGTGTTTAGGCGAAGAGCGAAGTCGTCGATGTCCTCACCGTCTTGAATGCCGGGTTCTCCCACTCCTTGCGAAGTGCCCGCAATGTGGTCTTGCGAGCGCGATCGCCGCCGATGCGTGCCGGCAGCAATGGCATCCCACGCCTCCTTGGCGTTCGCTTCGGGTAAGCGAGAACCGCATCTCGACCGGACGGCGGCGATGAGGGCATCCAAGGCCCGCCGATCCTCGTCGAAGCCGACGTCGCCGTACGGACCGCATCCCACATGCGCCGCACTTGAAGCCCGATCTTCATGAGCGCGGCCCACTCGACGTAGTTGGTCTTGGTGAGGGTCGGCCACCCAAGCACCGGGACCGATGTCCCCGACCACCGCTCGGACCCCGTAGGGGCCGAACTCTCCGTCGACCCGCCCGCCGTGTGCGCCTCCCCCGGGAGCACCACCGCCGTGGGCGCCTCCCCCGGGAGCACCACCGCCGTGCGCGCCTCCACCGGGAGCGCCACCGCCGTGCGCGCCTCCACCGGGAGCGCCACCGCCGTGCGCGCCCTCCACCGGGGAGCGCCACCGCCGTGAGCGTGCTCGCTGCCCACCGTTCCGTCCGTTCTCGAGCCGCATTCCTAGCGAGCAGCCTCAAGGTCCGCGTCGGCGTTGTCGTCGGCACAAACGGAGCCGTTGACGCCGTCGCGCGGTGCCTCGGCCTCGCCGCCGCCGCACGTGCCGGCCCGCCGCCTCCGCCGCCTCCCCCCTCGCCCGCCGGCCGCCGCGCCTCCGCCGCCGCCGCCCTCGACGCCCTCGCCGCCGCGGCGCAGCCGGCCCGCCGCCGCTAGCTCGCGCTCCTCCGCCGCAGCCGAGCTCGGCCTCCTCGCCGCGCCGCACGCTCGAGGCGACCGAGTGCCGAGACCGTCCCCGCGGACATGGCGCGCCGCGGGGGAGCCGCCGCCGCCGCGTGGAGAGTTTCCTCCGCCGCACGAGTTGTCGCTCGTCCGCACGGAGGGGGGGGGAGGGACAGCGCACTCGGTGCCGCCGTTGCCGCCGGGCCGGGGCCGCCGTGAGGCCGAGAGCGGATGGGAAGCTTGGGAAGGGGAAGAACGAGAAGACGTTCGGTGCCGGGGAAAGAACGGCTCCGATACCACTTGTTGCAACCGAATTCTAACTCTCTTTGAGAGAGGATGACACTAGAAGTTGGGACAATTTTTCTCGGTTTTCTTCATTCACAATGCCATGCCAACCCCGTAGGTTGGGGTTACATATTTATAGGTCGCCGGAGTCGCTAGTCGACCAAAGATATGCTAGATGCTAGTCAAGATGCTAAACTAGATGCTATCCTAAAAGCAGCCTCAAGCCGAGGTGCTTTCTTGTCCTAGATGCTCTAATCTAGTCTAAGATGCTCTAGTCTAAGATGTGAAAAACCACCCCCGCCGCAGCCCTACAAAGGACCATGTGTGTCTTGCAGCAGAACCACCCCCGCAGCAGTCCTACAAAGGACCATGTGCCGCAGCCCCACAAATACCGAGTACGAGACTTATCCATCATTCACCCACCACAAAGCAAGCATTTTTCTCTCGTAACAAACCAGCCCACCAAAGAATCGGACAACAAGATTTTCTCTCGAACAAATCAACACCAGCCACCGGCCAAACGAACAGGCCGTCGGATCAAATTCACGAGAATGATAATACTACCAGATAGATATGCAGCACCCTCTGACAGCAAGTCAACACATCTGAATCCCAAAATGACCTGGTTTCCTATTTCCCAGAGCGATATAGCTTGTGATCCTATCCTATCTGAATACTATCTCTCGCAGATTCACCGCTGATACGACACGCTCACAGTTGACCATTTGCTAGATTCACATTCATCAGTAAAATACGTGATGGGTGTCCTAGCTAAGCCATTCTTTTCGAGTTTTTTAACCAAAGGCGACACGCGATTCGGGACCACATCGCGGCAGCTTCTCGGCGCCCTCCTAGAACACCATCCCCAATTCTCGCCCACCTCTCGATATTCTTTGCGCATCGTCTACCGGAGCCACCATCGAAATGGTACCATGATGAGTGTCCCCCCTACCCTGCCCCAAACATTCTTGCACAGCCAGACGCGCACGGAGGAAAAAGAATTGCACGAGCTCAGCTAAACAATGGCCATGGCTTCCGATGGCAACCTTTTTATCTCGTGGATCCCTAGGATCCTTCCCGTTACTGACAAAGACCAAATGTCTCAGCAGAGATGAGCTCCTACCATCTCAAACAAGCTAGAAGCACTGCTACCGCTGCTGTATTTGTATACTATGCATAGTATATGATTACAGTGAGCACATATTCAATGGCGCATCTCGGCATCTGCCAAAGGTGTACAATGTTGCTTGGCACACACTCCTTGGCGCCTTATTTTTCACCGGAGTTGGGCACACACACACACAAGTGTGCCGGGGAGCTGCCCCTGATCCTGGAGCCAATGGAGATTCGGGATGCACCTTAAGGACCAACCTGTCTTTCCGGTTTCGGAAATTAGCATGTTCCAAGAACCCTACTTGTAGTGCTGTTTATGTACATTCAGGTATATAGTTTTCATGCAATCATATGCTTCACGAGGAAGAAGATCATGCATGTTCTAGAGATGGACCACCTACTGAAACTTTTTCTTAATTAACCCATAGGGTGAAAAGAACTAGTATAGTATATATTTAGGATGATAACAATAGTATATTCAACATTAACATATCTGGGATCTGATGAAGATTAGAAAGAAAAGGAAAGTGGAACAAAGCTGATAAATCTTCCTCCTATACGAACAGCTCAAATGCTGCATGCGCTTCAACAAGGCCACCAACGTCTGGACTGTAATCTTCATTCCGTAGTACACCCTGGTGGATCAGGATCCTGTCTGATGGAAGAATCGCTGTTCATCAGCTGAACCTTCCTTCAATAGGGATTATTGTGGCGCCACACTGATGGGATCATGCAAATTTTAGTGCCAGCAGCAATAAAAAAACTCTGAAAAATATTGACAAGGCAATGTGTGCACTTAATTGCAGGGTTTTCATGCAACTTACCACGTTGAATACCATATAATGACCTTGAACTCGTGGCTCTCGTTTTAAATCTCCAGAACAATGACTGCAAGCAGTAACAAATTTCATTAACTCGGTACTTGTTGCCTACTGGCAGATCGAGCTCGTCGCAATGGTATGTTTGATGTTTCCAAAAAAAAGATACGGTGTCCTTACAGTCTGTATCAGTTTTGTCCCACTTAAAGCTATCGGAGCCCTTGTCATCGTCCTCTTCGTCATGAGGACGGTCTCTTATCATCCTCCTCCCACTCGGTTTGTCCTCCAGATAGTACTTCCTCGATGACCCTGCATTTGCACTGCTCGGCCGAGCACTCATCTTCTTGTGCAGCATCGTCTTGAACAACTGCACGCACGCAATTAAACCACAGGAAATATATACATGAGCTTGAAACTTGAAGCAGCGTCTGTGATTACTGGTGAACCCAAATTTGTGCATGCCAATGGCATATCTCTAGCATCGCACAGTTTTACATTACCTTCTCCATCCTTGATTCGACCGGATCCTTCAAGCTCGGCGCGGGCCCGAAGCCGCCGCGGCATGCGAACATCTTCTTGAGGAGGAACTTGAAGGACTTCTGCTTGATGGCGGCGCCGTTGCTGCTGACGAGGAGGTCCCTGGCCTTGCTCAGTATGATCTGCGTGTCCGGCGAGAACTCGCCGCCGTCGCCGGCGGCCGCGTGGCGCAGGGAGATCCGGCGATCCACCTCAAGGCTGGAGGGGCAGTTGAGGAACCTGTCGAGCGGCAGCTGGCTGCTGGCGCGGTCCACGTCCGTGGCGCTGGCACCCGACCCACGGGAGCTCGACTTGGACTTGGCGCGCCGGAGCAGCTTGTTCAGCGCGTCCTGCAGCTTCTTCACCTCCTCGATCGTGAAGTCCGGCACGTCGGCCGCCGCCTGCGACGCGCGCGGGGGTGCCCCATCCGGCGGTGGCGGCTCGTCCCCGAGCATCCCGATCGAGAGGAGGCCCTGCGGCCAGTCGCCGCCGTTAGGGCTCTTCTCCACGCGAGCGTGTTCTTGGCGGCAACTTTCCCGGACAGGGACATCTGAGATGACGACGACGTCGAAATCGCATGCATGCAACAGGAATAATCTCTCGTCATCGCCAAGGCGCCAAGCTATTAGGAACGCACGCACGCCACGCAGGGTGACAAGCTAGCTAGTATGATGCGAAACGCACTCACCGCGAGCCGAGTTGTTCACGCCGCCGGCCTCGGATCGTCTCTTCTCTTGTTTACCATTCAAGCGATTCTGCATCCAGTTAATGATCTGCAGAGTGCACACGAAATTAACCGTGAAACACAGTGGAAGGAATTGCCATGCATGCGATCGATCAGTGGATCAAAACGTAGCTTGCACAGTTGATGAGCTTACCCCCATAGTAGCTGATCCTTTGCCCTTGTACTGCCCCCGGAGCTTAAAACAGTAACCACCCTGTGAATTTCGTGCAGTGCGATAGATAGCCTGCAAGATCGATCAGTGGCAGCAGGGAATCGATCGACTGGAAGAAGGGGTAACAGACGAAGCTCTCGATCGGTGGTTCCTGCAGGGTTTTGAAGGTGTCCTCTCTGATTGGTCAGTGAGGACGCCTGGTTACGATGCACCTACCGCGTAGTGCCATAGTGATTGGCCATGGAGTGAGGGCCGGGAAAGCCGTGAGTGAAGTGGTGAAGCTGTGTGAAGCAGTGGCTTTGGATGCAACCGGGGTCCCCCTACCCACTGAATTTAAATAGGGTTTAGCGAGCCAATAGTCTGCCACAGAAACCCATGGCTAGATTGAGAGCGTAGTAGTGGCCAAATTGCACAGTTACTACGTGATTTACATATGCATGGGACGTTGGCAAGAACTAAGTCCGTACTGTTTAGTAGTGAGCAACTTGGCTGAAGTGTTGAAACTAGAAGACACCACCACTGTAAACACACGAGTAAAAACGTTTCGGTTGGTATTAGGTTTGGGATCGTGCAGGAAGGGAGGCCATGACAACCCAGAAGCAGTAGAAATATCGCGGCGCGGGTACCAGGTTCCGGGCGCCGCAGCCAATGGCCAGCGCTCGCCGGCGCCGGAACCGACGCGGCCGACGTGGGCACGCACGCACCCAGCCATCCGGCGGCCTAATTTATTCCCCGTCGGGGCGCGGCCAAAGAAACGATCATCGCCGGCAATTAGGCGGGGGCGGGAGGGGGCTTACGAGACCGGAGGGCACCTCGTGGGGTGGGGGAGGACTGATTAATCGCGGGTGCTTAGGCGGGGAGGAATCAGTCATTAACAAACAGGTGTCAGCCCGACACAGGGAGCCCTGGCCGTGCACGCTGTCGTGACACTTGTCCCGCCCCATCGCATCGCACGGACGACGGACTACCCCCGTTGGCTGCCTCTGCCAGGCCGAGAGACCCACAAAAATGGGAGCGGGATCAGAGAGAGGTAAGTTGCTCCTGGCCGCAATTCGGCATCCATTGACTAGCAAATGGCCTAAGTTGGTCATGCAAGGTAAAATAAGTCTCTCGGTAAAAAAATAATCTATGATAGCAGTTCCATGTAGTAGGTCACGGTCAAAATATATTTCGTGAACATTTTCAATTTATTTTTTACGATCATAACTAAGAGCATCTCCAAGAGTTGCGATTGTGTTGTAGTCCAATGGTAGGACGGTCCAGTAGGATGCTACCCACCAGGGTTCAAATCCTGGTGCTTGCACCTTTTCCTGGATTTTCCAGGATTTACCGGCGTTATGCGTTAAGTGGTAAGCGACGTTCCCATCGACGACGACGCCATTGGTGACTTCGAGAATCTCCAGATCTGCCGGTGCTCAGTCCTTTGGAGGTGCTCATAGGGGTAGGGTTTGCATACGTGTATTCATTGCCGGTGCTCAGTCCTTTGGAGGTGCTCATAGGGGTAGGGTTTGCATACGTGTATTCATAGGGGTGAGTGTGCGTGCGTGTTGTGAGCGTCTGCGTCGTACCGTGTAATTCTAAAAAAAAGAGCATCTCCAAGAGTTTGCCAAATTTTACTCGGCAAATCTTGTGTTTTGCCAACCTCTAAAAAGAAATGCCAAGTAAAAAAAAGAGTTCTTCTCCAACAATTTGACATAATTCTTTATTTCTTTTTTCACCTTCCCACCTACAGGGAAACACCGATGGCAACCACGATCCGCGCGTGCATATATGCGCGTGGCGAGGTGAGTTTTGCCAATTTGGTTTGTCAAACTGTTGGAGACCAATTTTTCTTGTTTTGCCAAAATTAGATGGATGCCAAGTTGGTTTGCCAAACTGTTGGAGTTGCTCTAATGTTCCACTTACGGACAAAATGGAAAAGGTTTAATTTTGGTCTCGTTCAGTGAGAAATTTGCAAAAAAAATTGTTGTAGTAATTGTAAAATTGAAGATTAAAATGACTAAACATATCTAATCATAACACCAATTACACCGGCTGATGGAAAATTGCGAGACGAATCTAAGTGTGATCAATCCATCGCTAGAAATTGTTTACAGTAGCACCACAATATCTAATCATGACCTGATTAGTCTTAATAAACCAAAGTTCCTTTAGCCTAGTCGGTTAGAGGGGCTGAGGTATGGTCATAACCAGGAGACCCAGATTCTCGGTGTTCGAGTGTTTTCTAGGGCGGGAGAATGTTTCTTCTTCTTAATAAAAACACGTGGGCAGTCTTACCCCACTACCCTAGTTTCTAATTAGCAATCCTCTTAATCTTCCATTTTACAATTACTATAACATTTTTTTTGCAAATTTCTCACTAAACTAAACGAGACCAAAAATAAACTTTTTCAATTTTGACCGTACGTGGAACGTTAGTTATGATTGTAAAGATAAATTGAAAATGTCTACGAAATATATTTTGATCGTGAACTACTACGTTGAATTGCTACCGTGAATTATTTTTTACCGAACAGACCTATTTTACCTTACGTGGCCAGCTTAGGCCATTGGCTAGTCAATGGACGCGGAAAGAACGGTCAGCAGCAACTTACCTCTCTCTTAGGTAGTTTGAAGAACTTCAGTGTTGCGATAGGCCACTTGGTGCCAACCCAACACCATACAGTATTCTACTTTCCAAACATTTCAAAAGTACTCCTAAGGGCGTCTCCAACAATCCAGCTTAGAGCTAGTGAAACTAATTTGTTAATGATGAAACATTGCAAAAGACAAGAGACTAACTAGGAGAGAAGAGATAAGCCTCGCTCAATTCCCAATACACTCGTTCTCTCACCGCACAATATTCAAAGCTAGTTGTTGCACTCTTTTCTCGTTTAAATTCATCAGCCTTAGAGCTAATGCTAGCCCATACGATTGGAGACGCCCTAACATCAATCTATCGATCTTCGGATACTAATTAGGAGATTAAATGTGAATTATGACAATACACACTCCACAACATCTACTTTAATTTTCGAGATGGATCTAATGAATCTAATTATGTCATAATTAGACAATATCATACTACAATAATCAATCTCTAATAACATTTTAATAATACTTAATGGATTCATTTTTTTTCAAAAATTTTCACAGAACTAAACAGCACAGACTCCATGCATCTCTATTGACACCGTAGAGACCTGCACATCAGCACGTGGCCAGGACTCGTATGCATTTCTCTAGTGACACCATCAGAGACCTAATTTCAACGCTTAGACACCTTATGAACAAGAGTATTTTGACCTGTCTACGTGTAGACAACGATAATGTACAACCGAGACTGATCGTCTTTTGATCAAAGCTGATATACATAGTATTTTACCACCCATGCTTGCACGAACTCTATTATGTACACTCCAATCTCCAATCCTCCATACAAACACAAAACACAGCACCCCAGTTTTCCTACTACGAATCCGATCCACCACAGCACACCTCCGCACAACACTCGTAGCAGCCGAGGCACGAGAGAGCCGCGCAGACCTGGGCCATTACAATGGCACACTGGTCGTTCATCCTGTTGCACGCCTTGATGCAGCACATGCAGCAGAAGCAGTCGGCGAGCCGGCTGCAGCAGCCGCTTGCCTTTTGCATTATTACAGACTTCTCTGGCGGCCTTACGTCTCCATATCCTGTGATAAGATTATCTCTCGTAGCTTCTTTGTCACCGAATCCCAGTTTTAGGCCATGAAGAGGGATACGTATCTCATCTGGACCTTTCTGTCCTTTCAGTTTCGGCTTAACCTGTTCAAGTACACAAGAGGTCAGGTACATGTTCCTTCAATCAATCAATCAATTGACAGTTGCAGCTTGCAGCAAATGAGATACAAAAGAAACATCAGCATGTGACCCAAAGTCATTTCATAATGGTCCTGCACAAAAATGGAAAATGAAAATTCCTTGAAAGATCATGTTGGACCTACCTTTTGTGTTGCATCTACTTTATCCAGATTGGTTTGAAGTAAGACCATCTCTGTGTACTCCGAGGGAACACTATTTTGTATGCTTAATTTTATAACCTGCAAGATTGACAAGAATCGCATGTTATTCAAAAATGAGTAAGAGGATACTAGAGCAGAAGGATAAACGACATAAAGGTAATTCTGTGGTCATTTTGTGATATTGTGTGGCATGTACCTTAAGGCTGCCATAGGATAGAATTTCATCAAAACTAGCTATATTTTGGCAAATCAGAAATAATCTGAACAAATTGGTTCACCAACTGTCTCTCTCAAATCAAATGGCTAAGTGGAATTTGTGTATTGGTCCTTTGCCAATGGCAACATATGATGATAGTGAGATGAAGCTTTTGTTCGAGGCTGATTTGCTCCTTATCAAACCAAATTTGATGCCTCCATGTTAATCAAAGCATAAAGTTTGTCTGACTTACAACCCACCTTTCTCTCCAATTGTTTGTCAGCAGAAAGCCATGCCTTTGATGTCAGAAGACTAATCCGTTGTGTAGCCAACACCTGAAATTCATACATGAAAGGAATAAACAAGTTGAAGGTCTATTAGCATAATGTGATGAGTGAGGAAGCATAGTATCTGAAAAGAGTTTGCAAGATATGCCAGTGTTATAGCCCGAGCTTTGAATCATGCCAGTGAAAAATTTGTCCTTGCGAAAGTCCATTGAATCAATAAATTTCTTAGATCTGAACATATCTCTAGCCCACGCCCCCCCCCCCCCCCCCCCAAAAAAAACACTTTTCACGAAATAACCATACTCTTTCACCACTATGTCTGAACCTACAAATGAAACTACAACAGGCATGTCGTAAAGGACATGTGTTTTTGTGGAAACTCTTTTTCTCAAAAATTGGTTTTGTGATGCTTTAGTAGCTTACTCCCAACTCGCTTGGGACAACAAGGCTTGTCGTTTTTATAATTTCAAAAGAAGTAGTTTGAAATGTAGGACATCCTAATAGACACAATGTTTGGAAATAGCTTGAGCATCTTACTTTATCAAGAGGTATTTCCTTTAGATGTTGGACCTTCAGTTCAATCGAGATTTCCTTCATGTCAGCCAAGTAACCTTTAGCTATAACTGTGTCTGGGAAGTTGCCGTTGTATTTTCCAGATACACATAAAGGTGATTTCACGGAAAGATCTGGAATGTACTCAGAGTCAACCTAAAGAACAAAAGCACAGTAATTAGACAAATATAGTGTTTCCAGCAAAACTAGCAAAATATCGACCAGCGTTAGAAATTATTGCTAGCATTGGTATTGACAAAAGGCAGTATAAGCATAAGATACACTACAGACATAGAAAGAAATGAAAATTTTCTCGTAGGTTATAAAGTAGTATTTTTAGCCTAAACATCTGTGTATCAACAAATAAGCATGATACGCGGTTTTATGAAGATTATAACTTTGTCCAGTCCAATCTGCATCTATACCTACCTAGCTTGGAAGATTGGGTTGAATAAAATGAAATCAGGTAAGGCCATGACACAAAATGGCTTTTGCATTATGAAATTTTAAGGCATCAAGGACTTTGTGGTGAGATTCTTGGCTACCAAAAAATGACCAAAAGCAAAGGTTTATAGCATATAGGCACAAGAATCATAACATAAACTAATTAATAAAAATAAGTAATTACTTAAACCACACACAAACTCACTTCAAACTCATCAAGATGTGCTATAGCATCAATGGAGATGTTTGCCACAATTGTACTTGATGCTCTCGCAAACCACTTACGAATCCGGCTCTCAATTGACGCTGGATTGACAAATTCACAACAAAACCATATGTTAAAGTCATATATGCACTAATCCAATGCATGCATACAAAAAAAACAGAATCATTATTTCAGAAATATGAATTTCATTTATTAAAATACAAGTGTACATCCAGTCAGAATGCAGAAGGAAGAAACTCTGAAGACCCAGATCCAGTCAGAATGCAAAGCAAGAAGCAAGCTTCAATAAATTTTGTACCAAATTGGGTTCAAGCTCGAAAAGCAGAACTAAATGTAAAAATAACCATAACTAGAAATGGTCACAGCTTATATTAATGGGAAGAATTCAAGCCAACAAGAATCCAACTGAGGATGGAAATGGTGCATGCTGCTAGATCATAATTGCAAAGGCAGAACCTCTAGTACCTGTCTCAAGTGCAGCATCATAATGCCCCTTGCCAATTGACGCTAGCATGCGCAAGAAATAGTGGTTGCAATGCGATCCTAACATGTTTCAGTCACAGAGAATGAGCACCATCAGAGACCATGCAATATCTAACAAATAATGATCTTTACAAAAGAAAGGATAGATAAAAGAGTTAATCCTTTTAAATTATGATTTTTATTGTTTTTATGGGAACTAATATTTGCATATAAAATTATGAGAAGGCGGTAGGGAAAAGAAAGCAGGGCAGAAGAGCTTTTAGTTCAAGTCAGGAACTCCTTGTATGCACTGCATGAACTGAATTTTGATTGGAAGTATGCCAGAATTTACCTAGTCCAAAAGTAGAAATGCGGGGAGATTTAGATCCTCTATTGACAATCTCCGTTTTCATAGTTTGGCAGATGTTATGTTCATCCTCAACTGAACCATCAGTCATGAGGTATATTTGTGGAAGTGCATCATGGACACTTGATAGTAAAGCCATTGCCTTGAATTGAGAAACAAATAACAGTATGAATAACAAAACAAAAGGATACTATAAAATAAGACAATTCCAAATGGTATTTTGAAATGAGGAAATGTAATACCTCACTCAAAGGATGCATAATATCCGTACCGCCCTCAGCAACAAAGTTTGAGTTCATCCAATCAGTAGCGCTAGTTATTGTTTTTTCATTCACTTGCTCTAAACATGAAGAGAATGAGTGAAGCTCATCATTAAATGTTATAATATTGAAGTAATCCCCTTGCGCAAGCTCTGAAAGAGCAGTAGACACTGCATTCTTGACATTCTCAAGAGGCTTTCCTTGCATGCTTCCACTTGTGTCAACAATGAACACCACTGCTTTTCTGAAGACCTATACAATTATCTGATGTGAGATAAAAGAACAGGAAGGTATATTTCTTAGAATACGAGAGGTTGATATGAGACTAAACTTCTGAGCCGATGAACCAAAACAGGTACAAAAAGGGTATAAAAACACCAATATACTATTCCAACTTTAATGCTGTATTTGCATAGTAGCAAGATATCAAAGCTATAACAGCAGTTCTTTTGGGACAGAGAACAGGCTGAATGATAATTTAAAAGAATTTCACAATAACAGTTCCATGCAGCTTATAAAAAATGCTGAATCAGTTCCTTGTTCTTAAAAACTCAGGTGCAGACATCTCGTTAAAGGAAAATAATGTCGAAAGTAGCAGCAACTAACCTTTCTGCTGCCACTTCCAGGTAGAAGAAAAATGCAGAACCTATCTCTATCATCATAGTCACTCAACGTTGTGGGTTGCACGAGCACACCACCAGACAAATCAGCTGAGTAAACCTACACACATCAACATAAATTTGTATTCATATTAGGCAAGGGACAGCAGATTCAGTAACATTGCAAGTTCTTCACTGTTGAATATTGACAAGAGTTGCAATATAGCTCATTATTTGCATGTATAGTTTTCCTTTAATTGGGATAACAGATTCTGAAGCAACTAAATTACTCACAGTGTATGAAAAATTGAAATCTTTGCTTGACCAATTCTCAACAACAGCTTCATGCAGGCAGGACAATTTATCACCTTGCCTAGCCTTTTCCTGAAATAGAAATAAAAAAATCAGAAGACCAAACCCAGGAGATCTTGATGTCCAAATGCACAACAAACAGTATTAATGAAGAGGCTAAATTTTGTCACCTTCAACGGGTGGCTTGTTCCTTGCAATAAAACCTCTTTACTGAAACCACTATTCACAGTTAACTGAATTTTTTCCCTCTTCATGAAAACTTTTGGTAGTGGATTGACAAAATAAGGGAAACGGAAAGGTATGTCAACAGAGAAGCAGCCATTGTCATATAGTAACTTCTGAGACCATCGAAATGTAGCATATATATCTGCTCCACCCTCAACCTTGATTAATGAGACAGAAGCGTGTGAATCAGCAAAGTGTTACGGCACTACCAGAAATCAGTAAACAAAAATTACCAGGGACGTGAGATTTGTATGTATGTAGCACATACCTGCGGTACTGTCAGGAAAAACAATTGGGGCTTTAAAAGACCGCCACTCTGAATTTGTCCATGATGCACACTGTGATCTTCTACATCGATTACTTGAGTATTATATGATCGTCTTCCAATGGTAACCTCAGCGCCTAGAATTGAACCCTATTAGCCAAACCGCTCTTAGGTTGAGACCAATACAAACATGGAAACAGATGTAGCTAAGATAATAAGTACAAATATTTCAAAAAATATATATATATCTTCAAAAATATCTAATGCTTCATTTGTTGTTGGTGATGTCTATCAGTAACACAAAATAAATGTACATGATGTACCAAGAAATGATGAAATAAGGAGAATCTTTATCACATGTACCTATCACATTATCAAACTTGATCAATCAGATCTCTATCAATAACTTCACAAAGAACCTAATGTTCATGAGAATGCGTCATTTCTTTTTTTATTTAATGTCTTATCCGGTCCTTGTCAAACCCCGATCAGCAAGACAAGACAAACAGCAATGGCCCTGCATAAACCTAATAGTATGCCATAATCATAAAAGCAACACTTAAAAACTTCAAAATCAAATTAAGTTTCATGGCCCAAGGAACAAGTATACTCTTTTTTAGGGCATTTGAAAACAAGTATACACTACAATGCCCAAGAAACAGAAAACAGTACTGACCAAAGCTGACTTAAGATCCAAGCAATCCAACACATGGACATTGGAACACAATATAGCCCCTATCCTCTCTGAGTAAGGTTGTTCAAAGTTATTATACAGGTTTATTGTCAGGTTACCTCTCTGCAGAACCAAACATATTGCTTCCATTGTTTGACTTCCATTGGACAAAGCAACCGATTACTTTTAATTGCCTAAGCAACTACACTGAAATTTACTATTCAATTTATAACTGAAGAGTGAAGAAACTCCTTCCGCTTATCTGGATTCTTGACTCTATGAATCAAGTTTCAACAACATTTATAGATTACAAAGCAAACCAGCAATCATAGTCAGCACCCTTATCATCAAAACACATAACTATTGTAAAACTTGTAAACTATTCATCGGGAAAAAGTCGGATTGTACAAATGCTGCATTATAAACTGCGACAAAGTAACCAACAAATCCAACACATTATCGAAGTAAAAAGTGCATCCAAGTCATAGGGTCATTTGTAAATTATTAACAGCATTCACGCCTACACCGACCAACAAAATACATGGGCCTACGGTCTGGTCAAACAGCTCCAGATATACTGCAACGGCAATGATTTGAATCCCCACCAAACTGAATCTAAGGATACGAGTCAACAGAAGCAGACAAAAAAACCCGAAATGCCAACCCGCGACATAACAGGGGGGAGAGGAACCCGGATCGTGCTCACCTGCTCGCCCATGGGCACGACGAGCCGCACGTCGCACGCGCGGCTCCGCGTGACGCAGTGCATCCACCACCGCGCGCGGAGGGTGACGTGCGCGGCGTCGAGCGCGCAGTCGACGGCGAGGTCGACCTCCTTCATCTGCAGCGGGATGAGCGCGGGCGGGTCGAGGCGGCCGTAGACGTAGGGCTGGTAGCTGGGGACGTCGGGGGTGTCGACGGCGCCCGGGTCGGTGACGACCGCGTACGCCGTGGGCGCCGTCGGGAGCAGGCGCGGGTCGGGCCCGGCGGCGGCGGACGACACGATGCGGTCCATCCCCGACGGCGGGCGCGGCGGGGGCACCCCGCCCGGGAGCACGAGCCGCTTGGAGAGCTTGAGCCCGTCCTCCACCGCGCGCGCGAAGTCGTCCATGGCGCGGCGCGGAGAATGGCGCGATCCGCTAGGGTTCCGACGACGTGGCGGGCGGGACGACGCGAGAAGGATCGCGATGCAGGAGAAGAGGAGGAGAGGCTTGTTGTTTGGGGAGGAAGGCGATGAGCGCGCCGCGTCGGGGGCGGCGCGGCGAGTGTTTTTATTTGGTTGGGTGGTGCGTCGGGGGAGGGAAGGAAGGCGATTGATGAATGAAGCCGGCCGCCCCCGCGCCGTGCCCTTTGCCCTGGAGAAGGAAAATGAGGAGCTGGGCGTGGGCGTGGCCGGCTGCGTGGGGCCCAGGGGGCGGTGAGAATAAGGGTCTGGTGGCGTCTACCTGTCTGACTATGTCTGTGTGTGGTTTGTTCGATTCGTTAACCGGGGCCAGTGAGATTTGGGTTGGTACAGTGCTGGCTGATGCCCGTTAGCGTTGATGGTGGAGCTGGCATCTTTTCTTTGGCTCTCGCTGTTTCCTTTCATTTGTTTTTGTTTTTTTAACATCGTGTCACCATCCACATTGCCTACTCCTGAAAGATTGTGAGATGCTATGTTGATTGTTTATACTCGTAGTAGTGATGATCAGTCGGGATATAATTGAGTTGCTTTTAAGGTCCGTGTTCTCGGAGAGATGCAAGTTTTGTGAGGTGGGCTTTCAGGGTGTTGGTGGGATTTGGCCATTTGGGAATGGTCGATCCGTAGAGCAGAGCACAAATGCATTTGTTGCGGAAGCAATCATCAGTCATGCAGCATGATCTCGACATCGTCTGGTATATAGAAGTGTAGCCACAGCCACTTCCACGGAAATTAAAGCGTGAGTTGTTTATGTCCCAAGCAAGTAACATCGATCACCACCACTCTCCCAACGTAAAAGTATTGCAAGCTCCGGATAAGAATGCCTTTTTGCAAAGTTGCCTCTAGACGCCGCCTCGCCTGTCCAAGACCAAGACCAAACAGCAGCTTGTGGACGTGGACGCTTCTGGTTGGTCGATCTTAGCATATTTATGATTTATGAGACAATCCTGTCGCATCAGGCTTTTCACCAACCTTGAGCAGCTGAGCTCAGTGTGGTAGACGTGTTGCATCACATAAACCGGCCCCGTAACCAAGGCTTTGATCACGCAAAGCAAGCACTTTTGCCGACTGGGGCGGTGACCGGACTCGCGCACGGGAAAGCTCCGAAAGCCCCGCCTTCCCAACGGCCAGTTCCATTCAGGCCGGCCGGCTCGCCCCCGCGCGCCACGTGTGGCCGTCGGCAGCTGTTCCTGGGATCCAACGGGCAGGTCAGGGGTGGCTGGAGCTGGATCCAGGCGGCGGCCACGCGCACGCGCGCAGCAGGGGACCGGCACGCGGTGGCGTCCGGCTAGGACCTGCAACGGCTAGCCGCCCCTCTCCTTTGTTTGGTGCAGTGCATGTGAGCCCACAGTACGGCGCCCCCTGGGTCCTCTTTTCGAAAAACAGTTCCAGACTCCCCCAGCCTCGGGACAGCATGGAGCTAGGTCATGTTTGTGGCACGCAGCACAAGTCTTTTTTTCGCGCAGATGAAGCAGCGTAGTAAAAAGATACTACTAATGACGTGCCGAAAGAACAGCTCTAGACATGACACGGAGATAATCGGTGAACATTAATTATACTTTTTCAAAAGATTAAAGAAAATTCGGACAACATCAGTCAGTCGCTCGGCACGCAGCTTTGGGTTAGTAGTAGTAAGACCGTAGATCGTCTTGAAAGCTCGACAAACAATTGTTCCTGGTTGCTACCTGTCGTTCGATCCACGTCCACGTGATCTCTTAAGTAAAATAAAACCAGGGTCGTTCTCGACGGCGACCGAGCGTACAACGACGCGCCGGCGCGGCGAAAGCGACGCCCGGGGTGGCCGCCGTGCTCGCGTGGCCAAATGGATCGCCGTGCCCATGCCCATGCGGGGTGACGAGAGCTGGCAGCGACCTCCACCCTCGACCACGATCGAAGACGAAGGTCACTCACCTAGTCACCTGACGAGGCTGGGGATCGGAAAACGGGGGGCCGCGCGACGGTCACGGCACGGGGGAGGAGGAGGAGGGCGTTCGCCGGCCTTGAGGATAGATAGTTTCTGCGTCCTCGCGACCGTGCCGTAAATTTGGCTCGTTTCGCTCGCGCATCGTGCTTCCTTTTCGTCGCGATCGGAAATCCAATAATTCCGGACGATAACAACACCGCGGCGAAGGCGATTGACGGAGAAAGCGATAGGCTGCGTACCACGGTCTTTGACGGACGGACGGGCTCCATCCTGTTTCTATTCCCCCGCTGGCGGCACCAGGAAATGCAATGATCTTGAGCTCAAAAGGGGGAAACGGCCCAGCAACTCAGTTCGGAGGAGGTGGCAGGCCTTGATGGGCGGCCGTGCACCGAAGACAGGCCGGATTTCCCACAAACCAGGCCACACCCGACCAGGGCATAAACTTTTGATTAAGATGATCGTTTATCACAAGTAAATAAATTATTTCTCTAGAAAGGAGTAATTTCACGCATGCCATTACAATTTTCAATAGTTTGGAACATTCCACTGTAGAAATCCATGAGTACAATAATTTGATAAGCCAACGATCTTTCATAATACGGATAACCACCATGTTAACTAATTGATTACAAAAAGTTGGCGGTTTTATGGGTTTTTTTCTGCAGTGCCTTGACGTAACATGAGCGAGTACTCCTACTTATATACTCCCTCTGTAATTTTGATTTTCTCATTTTTTTAACTAATAACTCTTCTTGTTTTTCACATGGTAATCGGCAGACAACCATCCTTTTTAACTTATGCAGACATTTCTAAAAAAGACTTCTGCAGACATCTGCCACATTTTCGCACCATCATGTTGTGAAGAATACAAGTATAAAACTAGTAATGAACGTTCCAGGTCCAGGTTGGGACGATCCAATTTTGAGGCTACTCGCCCTGTTCGTTTGGCTTATCAGCCCCCAGCCAACAGTACTTTTCTCTCAGAACAAACCAGCCACCAGCAACCAGCCAACAATACTTTTCTCTCAGAACAAATCAGCACCAGCCACCGGCCACCTGTGACAATCCCATCCGAGATACTTCCGTACTATCGTCTAAACCACTCCATTTGGTCATTAAGCGATAATAAAGAACCACCACGTTGAGTGTTGCCGGGTTTACGCCCGGTAATTCACTTGAAAACACAGAGAGGATCGAACGTATGCATTAAAACTCCCACGAAGGAGAGTCCAGAGTGCCTTACAAATTAATACCAAATTCCCCATATGGTCCATTATTATAAACCATGGTTCTTTGACATGAAAGTAAATGGTTCAGAGTTTTATTAAAACAACGGAAAATACTGATAGCGATACTATACAACATCACAGGAGGCCATCTGTGATGCCATCACTCGGCGTCATCATCCACCCATTCCAGCTCCCAGCCGGGTGGAATCTCACCAAGCCAAACAAATTCACCTGAAAACAACAATTACAACAAGGCTGAGTATACTAATACTCAGCAAGACTTACCCGACAAAAGTTACCTCTAGACATGTAAGGCTTGTGGCTGGTGGGTTTGTTTTGCCAAAAAAGCAACTAGGATCATGGATCCTTACTTTCAATATTTTAGCTCAGATTCTATGGAGATTATCATTACTATAATGAGCAACTATTGCAATCAAGAATTGTACAATACAGTTAATTCACGCAGAAGAATTCACATAGTTCCATCATTAAGGGATATCATGGCCAGCTGATTAAGCCGTCTCGGATAACGGTGAGAGGGCGACAATCGATTGATTCAAAACCTTGCAATGTAGACCTAAACACATGGAGCGGTGCCCCAACAGAGCCGACACCGACTGAACGGTTCCCAAAAATCCTCGGCTTGGGATAATAACTTACAGTCCCGGGTACAAGGCTATCTAGCATGCCCCACCTAGTACACCCAGCCTCACACATGTGCCCTCCTCCCGGTTGCAAGCTGGGCAGGAGACAGCTCAAGAGTTGTAATAGTAAAATCCCGTACTGTCTCATTAAGGTGCTAGACTTACCCGTCCCATTCTCGACAAGTGATTAGTACATTCAAAAGCTTAGCCCACGAAGCCACTGGACCGGAGCCCAAATCCCATGCTCTTACCACATGAGCAATCCATTTATGAATATGGTGATTCCATAAAGGAGATCCTATTCTCGCGAGTGACGAACATCACTCGACTTTTACCGGGTCCTTAGAGCACAGCATCTAACGACCTAGCATACTAGTAAAAGAACATAGGCACCTAGGGATCATGCAACTAGGGTTTCATTCAACTCCTGAACGTAAATGCACATAGAATAACAAAGATAGTTGCATAATTTTAAACAACAAGGGTTAATGATAAACCGGGGCTTGCCTTCGTTGGCAAAGATGGCCTTTGGCCCTTCTGGACTTTGGTCCAGGTCTTGCCCTACGGTGACGTAGTGCACATCTCCTCCTGCTCCTTCATCCTCGTCAGCCGGTACGAGCGTGTAGCCACCGTCGGGGACTTCTACACGGAGGATGCAAATGCAAGACTTAATTGACGATTTGATCTAATTCATTACAAAACAACACATGGCAACCATGGGGTACACGGTTGACCACATTCACCTAGATAATAATAAATTCAGCATACTCTTCCTATAAAGGAACATAATGGACTTCTCACAATATACGGAGACCAAGACGATGCTCATGACAAAGAATATAATATAGGCAGTGACATTAGACAAAGAGAAAGAAGAGAGGAAGACAGTGAAACTCAAGAGCTCGAAATCAAAAAGAAGTTGAGCCAAGATGAAGGAAAGAGAATACAACCTCAGGAAAAAAAGGTGCGTCTTTGCGAAGATGTGCGACAAATTGGTCACCATTGCAAGGGGTGACTGAAGAAGAAGAAAACTTCCTGATCACATGTTTATGAAACAATGAAAACGCATTTGCTTGGAGCGAGGGACCTTAAGGACCACTGCATTCCCAAATATAATAAATTTATACGATAACAGGACGACAGTCCAAATTGCAACATGTTTCGATTTGACTACCATACTACGCCCTGTTCGTTTGGTTTATCAGTCACCAGCTAGCAATACTTTTCTCTCAGGACAAACCACCTCTAAGATAACAGGACGACAGTCCAAATTGCAACATGTTTCGATTTGACTACAATACTACGCCCTATTCGTTTGGTTTATCAGTCACCAGCTAGCAGTACTTTTCTCTCAGGACAAACCACCTCTAGCCATCAACCACCAGCCAAACGAACAGGCTGCTAGTCTACGTGCACCATAGCGATGTGACATGCCTCTTGCATAAGGATGGGTCGCAAGTCCAAGTCCTAATAAAATTGCCCCTTCAAAATTTTTGGAAAACCTTTTCATAGATAGAGTTTATTTGTAAAACCTTCACATATGAGTGCAGTTTTGCGTGACGAATCTAATAAGTATAATTAATTCATGATTTGTTACAGTTATACTACAGTAACCATCCTTTAATCATGTTGTTAAAGATCTTATTAGATTCATTTCGCGAATAACACAAAGTTGTGATTGGTAGTTTTGTAAATTGATTTTATTTAATACTTTTAATTAGCGGTCAAAAGTATGTGAAAATTTTTCAACCTCCATCAAAAGTGTAGATTGTATCTACGGAAACTAGTGTCACGTCACCCGATTCTTAGCGAACTGCTCCATGGACAACATCTCCAAGTTGAACTACAAGTGGATAGTAAATTAGTAATAATAAGGGGTAATAATAATAATACTCCCTCCGTTCCGAAAAAACTGACGTTTAGGACAAGGTTTGGGTCAAACCTTGGGAATATAAATCATCAATAACTTTTAAGATGTTATGTTTGTAAATGTGAAAACTATATGAATAGATTTGTCTTCAAAAATACTTTCATAAAAGTATACATACATCACTATTTGATAAATATTTTTATATTAACAAGAGGTCAAAGTTGTATTTTGAAGACCGTGTCGCTGTCCTAAACGTCAGTTTTTTCGGAACGGAGGGAGTATACTCCTGTAGTAATGAAATGCTTTGACGGTTGTCTGAAGAAGGCCGCATTCGGAAAATTAAGAAGTCCGGCTCATTCACCGACACGACCCAAGCCCAACCCGATGCCGGTGTGTGTTACTTTGGTCGAATCATCGCAGCCGTTGATTTCGAATTCGCGGCTGATCGCGAAGTCTCATGGATCGCGATCCGTGTCGTTGCTCGTCGACCAATGAGCGGGAGGCGTGTCCAGCTGTCCCTTCTCCCCCGCTCAAAAATTCGGGAGCCGCGCCTATAAACCGGAAGGCCGAGAGCCTGTTCGTTTGGCTGGTGGCTGATTACTGCTGCTGATTTGTTGTGAGAGAAAAGTACTGTTGGCTGGTTGCTGTTGGCTGGTTTGTTCTGAGAGAAAAGTACCGCTGGCTGGTGGCTGATAAGCCAAACGAATAGGCTGCGAAGCCGTCCCCACGCAACACGCATTTCCCCTCCCCAAGGTCTGGTTTAGATGGCTAAATTTTCTAAATTTTTTCTCACTCTCTCTATCACATCACATTAAATACGTCAAAAAACATATGTTCAAAATATTAAATATAGGTAAGAAAATAATTAATTACACAGGTTGGATGTCCTTTGCGACACGAATCCTATTAGCCTAGTTAGACCATGGTAGGATAATTTTTATCACAAACAAACGAAATGTGCTACATTATGCTACAAGAGTTTCAGCCGTTAAATTTGCAAAATTTTCAACCAACTAAACAAGGCCTGGTTTAGATGGCAAATTTTTTGCCAAAAATTTGCTATTTTTCCAACTCTTTCTCAATCACATCACATTAAATACACCAAAAAACATATGTTCGGAGCAGTGAATGTAGGTAAAAAATTACTAATAACACAGTTCTGTTGTACATCACGAGCCGAATCTTTCGAGCCTAATTACTCCATGGTAGGATAATATTTACCACAAGCAAACGAAATGTGCTACAGGAGTACTACAGGAGTTGGAACAGTTACTTTTGCTGGTTTTTCCAACTAAACAAGGCCCAAATCCCCAATCGTGCCGCCCCCGCTTGCCTTTGCCCCCATCGCGCCGCCCCCGCTTGCCCGGGCCCCGCCGCCGCGCGCGCGCTCTCCCGCCGCCGACGCCGGCCATGGCCTTGCCAATCTTCACCATCGCCAACCTCGACGACCTCGAGGCCATGATCGTCGTCGCCAAGCCGCGCGAGATCGACATCGCCGCGCTCCCGGCCGTCCGCGACGCACCGGAGTTCCTCGCTGCTGTGGAGGAGAAGGTGGCGCTGGGATGGACGTGCCCCCGCATACCCAGCTAGTCAAGGCTGATCGGTTTTGCTTCCTTCTCACCAAGCTCGCCGACGAGGACCTGCCCCGGCTCACCGTCAACCCCGCCGACGTTCAAGCGCTCAGGGACCTGCGTTCCCGCGGAGACGCCATGTACCGCCTTCGCAAGTCCGCATCCAGCCTGCCTCAGCTCGTCAACCTGGCGGGCTGCTTCTCCAATGGCCTTGCCCGCTCTGCAAGACATGCGCTCAAGAATCACCACGCCCACCAACTCTCCCTGGCGAGGATCCACCTCATCGCCGATCGTGTGGAGGAGTGCCTTAACTCACCCATCACGTTCAACCTCGGCGTCGGCGTCGGCAACCCGGCGGCGCCAACCTCGGCAACAGCAACAACCAGGAGGTTCCGCACACCGGCATCTACGGCGGAGAGGAGCTCTAAGGAGACAAGACAAGGAGAGATCTAATAGCCCGACGCCAAGTACAACTCCTTCTTGTGAATAACTTGCTTTGTCCGCTGCTAAGGCACGAGCGCTGCCATAATAGATATGTAATTATTACTTAAGTATACGAGTCAAATTCCTTAGTTTTACTTTTGCTTGCCAATCCGTTATCCTGGGTAGAAACGGCTGCCATAAGTGTTAAGCAGTTTTGGTGTTAAGTGTACATGTTAGGTGCAGTTGTTATGGGAACTTATTCTACCTTACATTCACAATTTGGCAACAAGGATTGTCTCACTTCCATATGTTTTCTCGAATCACCCCAATTCTGAATGTTGTGATCTGTTACTAGATCCTCATGTGATTGATTCTGGAATGTTGCCTTTGGTATGAGTTTTTCCTGCTTAAGGCATTGTTATCATATTTGTGATTCTGAATATTGGTTTGTAGAGGGACATGTGCTTGCTATCCACCCACTTCGTTTTCAGATTAAACTTGGAATGCAGTCCTTCATACTGTTCACATTTTTATGTGCTTGACTCTTTTACTGCCCATGTTCTGGTATCAAAATAAGTGTTGATATTCATTGAGTATGGCACAGTTCTGGATGATATTGTTGCTGATTCAATTTCTTGCCCATGTTCTTGTAATAATGACCAAAATAAGTGTTAGTTATTCACTAAGTAAGGCACAGTTTTGCTAGATGCTATTGTTGTTGACTTGGATACAATGATATGTTGAACCCTTAGTCTCTTTATCTGTTCAGAAGTAGATCATGAACAACAAATGTAGTCTCAGTTAGACAGCTTAATCTCCCTATTGGCTGGGGACAATTGGAAGTGCGCTCAGTTTTAAATCAATGTAGGCAGTTTTTTATAATTGTCATGCTAATGCTCTGTTTCCAAAAGTTGTGGAAGTTTGTCTTGGAACTAATAGCTTTGATGATCTCACCGTGAAAGGATCAAGATGTCGACTAGAGGGGGGGTGAATAGTCGAACCCGAAAATCACAAACTTTTTCGCAATGTTAGATCGGAGTCCGGAGACTCCGGATATTTTTCCGGATACTCGGGAAATCGGAGAATCCGGGAAAATGTCCGGATAGTCCGGCTGTTAAAGGGAGATTAAATCGACGAGGATTTAAACTTGCTCAAAAGTAAATCCGTGAAAATAGGTAATGCACCGAGGTGATATAAGCTCGTTTATCCACTTAAAACCCGTAGGAACCTCAGGCACGAAGTAGATCGGCACCAAACCCTAGATAAGTGTTCGAGCAAGATACAAGCATGCAACAAGATGAACAAGCACAAGAAAACACAGGATTTGTTACCGGAGTTCAACCTCACACCTTGAGGTCTACGTCTCCGTTGCGGTACCCACAAAGGGTGGACCTTTACACCTAGGTCACTTTCCTCCCTCTAGCGACCACAAAGATCGAGCTAGAGTTACTTACTCAATTTCGGGGTAATACAAACCTCCTTGGGCAGCCACAACCTTTGGATGCTCCAAGGCAACGCCTAGCCGGCTAGGAGCTCAAAGCTCCAAGAGTAACAAACACGAATTTTGCCAACCAAGCGAAGAACTAGGTGCTCTAGAGATGGGAAATCAGCTCACTAGCACTCTCCAAGACCTTGCTCTCAAATCCTCTTAACTCCCTCTACAAATCTCACCAACTTTGAGCCAAAGGGGGAGAGAGGGGGAGTAAATGAGGGTTGCGGTACTGTTCGGGACGAAAATGGCAGGGAGAGGAGTAAATGAAGGGGTGGAGGGGGCTTTTATACCCCCCTCACCCGAGAATATAGCCGTTGAGGCTTTATGACCCGGAGTATCCGGGTTGAACCCGGACTCTCCGGGAAGTCCGGAGTCTCCGGGCTAAAACCCGGACACTCCGGCCTTCCAAGGCCAAGCACCCAAGATAAGATTCCCGTGAATGTGTTGGTGCAAAGGTGTCTCTCATAGGTTTTGTTTTAGCAACTAGAGCACCTGTTCGACTCTTGGAAGTCATGATTCCTGTCCCTCTTGATAGTACGGCATTCCTAGGACTCAAATTCAAAAGTAAAAATAAATAAGCCTTCTTAGGAATTCTTTTAGAGCACCACTTTCTTTTTGTGTAGTCAACGAGCTGTGCTTGATGCCATACATAATTTTAAGACCTGCTCATGGACTTGATAAACTCATTAGCCACTTAGGTGTGTGTCATTATATCACCAAAACTCACTTAGGGGGCCAAGATACTCTTCAATCTCCCCCTTTTTGGTGATTGATGACAACACAACTAAGTCATATAAGAGATAAACAATGAATATTTAAAGCTTTTGTAATACTCCCCCTTAATGTGTGCATTTTTGATTTTGAATATCAATGGTCCTATTAGGGCCAATATTTTGCACAACAAGAAAAGCAAGAGGGTATTACAGTAGTGGGGTGCTTGTGATGTGCAACAAAATACAAGGTGAAACACTCATGACAGATTATGCACTCAACTAGAGATAAAAGAGATCCGAGTGCCGAGTAGTCCGGATTCTCCGGCCAGTCCGGAGTGTCGGAAAGTCCGGATACTCCGGAAAAAGTCCGGAGTCTCCGGGCTTCAGCAAAGCAGCAGAAAAACATATAACATACAGTTTTCAATCTAGCATAAGCTGTCCTTAGCAGATAAAAAGCAGTTAAAAACACACCAAGCACACAAGCAAATGTCTCAAACTCACATAGTCTCACACGAGCGAATATTAGAGTTATTACAAACCGAGTTCCAAATACAAATTATTACAAGCCAAGTTCATTGTTTTGACGACACAAATAGATGATATCACTCCCCCTTTGGCATCAAGCGCCAAAAAGGAAGTGAAGAGCAAGTGGAGTCACTCGGAGTCGTCCTCGTCCTCCTCCTCCTCTTCTTCTTCATTGCCCTCCTCCTCTTCTTCCTCTTGGGCACCTTGGGCGTCCCACTCCGCAAATGGGTCATCGAACTCGGGAAGCTCGCGGTAGGGGTCGGTGGGGAGGCCAAGGTGAGACTTGATCTCGATGATGTCGCGCCGGTTCTCATTGGTCTCCGTGGTGATGGTCTTGCACATGCTGAAAATGCTCTTGAGCACTCTCTTGATCATGGAGCCACGGTGACGACGAGGAGGTGGTGAAGGGGAACGAGCAGCGGGCACATCATCATGGGACGGAGCTGCACTCGACGATCCAACATATTTACGGCCTTTGGGAGGCCTCTTTGCACGATCACGGAGGTGGCGAAGGGGCTCATGGACAACATCCTTTGGGTAGCGGACATTGGTCACTCTCTCAATCATATACATGAGATAGGGGGCATATGGAAGGTGCTTCATTGGATCATTCATGGCCCTCCTCAACTCATTCCAAATAAAGTCGAAGACACAAAAGCCTTCTTCATCCGGTGCCATTCTATTGAGAAGATTGGGAGCAAAGTACCTTAAGGCTGTCACATCTCCAATCTTAGGGTCGATAGTGGCACGGAAGAATTGATTGAGATAGTAGTAGTAAGGATTGAGTTGGTCCGCTTTGCCCTCAATGGCCGCATCTCGGCTAGGAAACATGAAGGGGAGCTCCTTGGGCTTGTATTTGTTCTCATTGTGCACGGGGGTGCGCCTTTCATCCTTAGAATCAAGACCCAAGAGCCGAGAGAAGGTCAAGTAGTCAATTGTGCATTTTTGGCCTTGAGTTGTCCATGTGATGGTGTTGTCATGGGGATTGAAGTAGTAGGAGCAATGGAATTGAGCCAAGATTTCTTTGTTCCAATTATACCTAAAGCCCATGATGTCGTAGAGCCCGACCACCTTGCACTTGTCAATCACCGAGTTGAACACCGTGTTGTTGAGCTCCTCGTAATACTTCCAATCAATATACTTCATTGGCACAATGGGTGCCATGTTCTTGGAGGCCAACTTGGGATTGCGGATCACCGATTGATAGAAGTCCGGTGGAAGTCACACCAAAACCTAGCCTCAAGTCCCTCTCCCTTGAGATAGCGATAGACATTTTCCTCCCTTTGCTCCCCGACCGCTAGGGAGTTTCTCAAGTAGTCCCCGATCATGTGCTCAGCAAATCCAAGAACTGACCCCGGGTCCCTTAGCTTGATAGGTGTCTCAACCACTCGGACATTGGGTGGAAGGGTAGGGATGAGTCTAGGAGGGGTTTTAGGACAGATGTGAGCAGCTACTCCTTGCTTATGTTTTGGAGGAACTCGAGTAGCTGGGCGGCTTTGGTGGATGTAGGGGGCTTGATGGCTCTTTTTGGGATGGGGCTTGTAGTGGGAGCTTTCTTTGGCTGGCCCCTTTCCATGACGACGAGGAGGCTCAGGGGATTGCTTATAGATTTCATCCTCAACTTCGTCATCATCACTTTCCGTTTGCTCTTCCTCCTCCTCCTCTACAATATCTTCTTCACTCCCTTCGGCATAGGAGGGAGGAGGATCACCCCGTCCGGGTCTTGAGCCGCGCCGAGAACTCTCTTGCCCCAAGGCTTCTTGCACGGCCCGAAAGGCGGCGGGGTCATGCCTAGCCTTGGTCCTCCTTTGGGTGGAGGGCTCCTCATTGCCACGGCCGACCTTCACTCGACTATCCGAATGGATAAAAAGATATGGAAATGAGAGATTGTCAAGGGTGAAGACATGTCGCATTAGTGTTTTAGGGTTGCGGTGCGAACCCCGGATACTCGGGGAAAAAGTCCGAGACTCGGATTTTTTCGGAGACTCCGGTCCCTCGACCCGGAGAGTCCGGTTTCGCAGCCGAAACCCTAAATCACAATGCGAGATGTTCGTCCATCCAAACCGAGAGGAAACGCAGATTTAGAGCCTAAAGAGTGTTTCCTACCTATTCCCTACTAGGATACCGCAAGTACTACGCTAGGGAAGTAGATCGGAAAAGTTCCTTTTGAGAGTACCTTGGGAAGAGAGGGGAAAGGGCTTGGATCCTTTGAAGCTTGCGTAGATCCTTGTTCTCCACGTCTTGGAGACTTCAAATCCTCACTCTCACGCGATTTTGATGGTTGGAAGGCAAAATCGCCCAAGGGAATGAGAGGGGGCGACGGGGGGAGATAGGGCACGGTTGAAAGGTGAATCGGAGGTGAAAAGAGGTTTTCACCGCGGTCAAAAACCTTATATACCTTTAAAACCCGGAGTCTCCGGTCAGGTCCGGATCGTCCGGAAACCCGAGTGTCCGGCCTTGACCCCGGATACTCCGCTCCCCCGAACTCGGCGAGCGGATTTTCAAGGAATTTGATTTAGAATGGATTTGGAATGTTGCTTATGTGATAAATGTGAGCCCGAGCAAGTATCAACGCCTTGGACTAGCCACAAACAAGCAAAGAGAACAATAGTCCAAGTGTTGTACCTAAAGATGCAAATTTTTCAAAGACAAATGCAATACAAGCCTTTTCACAAATCTTTTGTTTTAAAAGTCCCGTACTAGGTCACTCAAATATGTGCATGATCTCAAGCCAAGTTATGAGAATCCAAGATATTTAGCTCACTCCTCAAAGCACAAAACCTTAGTTCATCAAGAGGCTTTGTGTAGATATCGGCTAGTTGCTTATCGGTGCTCACATGACTTAGAGCGATATCTCCTTTGGCTTCGTGGTCTCTCAAGAAGTGGTGTCTTATGTCTATGTGCTTTGTTCTTGAGTGGTTTACGGGGGTTGTTTGCTAGCTTAATGGCACTCTCGTTGTCACACAAGAGTGGCACCTTGCTAAACTTGCAACCAAAGTCTCTCAAAGTGAGCCTCATCCAAAGTAGTTGAGCACAACAAGCGCCGGCTGCAACATACTCGGCCTCGGCGGTGGAAAGGGCAACGAAGTTTTGTTTCTTGGAACTCCAAGACACCAAGGACCTTCCAAGGAATTGGCAAGTTCTGGATGTACTCTTTCTATCTACTTTGCAACCGGCATAGTCCGAATCAGAGTAGCCAAGTAGATTGAAAGTAGAGCCCTTAGGATACCATAAACCAAGGTTAGGAGTATGAACCAAGTATCTAAAAATTCTCTTAACGGCTATTAGATGGCACTCCTTAGGATCAGCTTGAAACCTTGCACACATGCACACACTAAGCATAATATCGGGCCTAGATGCACAAAGGTAAAGCAAAGAACCAATCATGGAATGATATACCTTTTGATCGATGCTTTTGCCTTCTTCATTTAGATTAAGATGTCCATTTGATGGCATAGGTGTTTTGATGGGCTTGGCGTTGTTCATGTCAAACTTCTTAAGCATGTCGTGGGTGTACTTGGTTTGAATTATGAAGGTGCCATCCTTGAGTTGCTTGATTTGAAAACCGAGAAAGAACTTCAACTCTCCCATCATAGACATCTCGAATCTTTTAGTCATGATCCTACTAAACTCATCAACCCAAATTTGATTAGTGGAGCCAAATATGATATCATCAACATAAATTTGACAAACGAACAAATCATTGCCTTGTTTACGAGTAAAGAGAGTAGGATCGGCCTTGCCTATCTCAAAGCCTTTCTTTAAGAGAAAATCCTTAAGGCATTCATACCATGCTCTAGGAGCTTGCTTGAGCCCATAGAGCGCCTTATGGAGCTTGTAGACGTGATTTGGGAGTAGTGGATCTTCAAAGCCCGGTGGTTGCTCAACATAGACCTCTTCGGAGATTGGACCGTTCAAAAAGGCACTCTTGACATCCATTTGATGTAGCTTGAAGTTGTGATGAGTGGCAAAGGCTAGGAGTATACGAATTGCTTCAAGTCTTGCCACGGGTGTAAGTTTCTCCAAAGTCTAAGCCTTCTACTTGAGTATAACCCTTTGCAACCAATCTAGCTTTGTTCTTGGTCACCACGCCATCTTCATCTTGTTTGTTGCGAAACACCCACTTGGTTCCAATCACATTTTGTTTGGGGCGTTCCACTAAGGACCAGACTTCATTCCTAGTGAAGTTGTTGAGCTCTTCTTGCATTGCCATCACCCAATCAGCATCTTCAAGAGCATCTTCGACCCTAAGAGGTTCCAACGTGGAAACAAACGAGTAATGTTCACAAAAATTTGCTAATCTTGAACGAGTTGTTACCCCTCTACGAATGCTTCCAAGTATGTTATCAATGGGATGATCCCTTTGAACACTTTGTCGAACTCTTGGATGTGGGTCGGATACTTCTTGTTGGATCAAGTCCTCATCTTCTTGAGCGCATTGTGACGTTTCAGGCGGGTCCGAGTCTCGGGCTTATCTCCGGACTCTCCGGAAAATCCGGATTCTCCGGGTTTTAGCCCGGATACTCCGGTTGCGCAAGGAGGGGGCGTATCGCGCATCCTCAATTATGCAGTCCTCATCATCATCTTCTTGAGGCTTGATTTCTCCAATGGCCATCCTTCTTATAGCCTTTTCTGCGGGTACTTCCTTGCCTACACACAATTCATCAACTTGCTCCTCTTGAGAGCCATTAGATTCATCAAACGTCAAGTCACACGTGACTTCAACACAACCCGGTGGTTTTGTTGAGGACACGATAGCCATGAGCGTTTGAGGCGTAACCAAGAAAGATACCTTCATCAACTTTAGATGCAAACTTAGAGCTTTTGGGCTTCTTGTTGAGAATGAAACACTTACAACCGAAAACTCTAAAGTAAGAGACATTAGGCTTTTTACCAATTAGGAGCTCATAGGCGGTCTTGTGGCGAAGCTTGTGAAGATACAAACGGTTGATAGCATGACACACCGTGTTAATTGCTTCCGCCCAAAAACTATCCGAAGTCTTGTACTCATCAAGCATGGTTCTTGCGGCTTCAATAAGAGTTCTATTCTTCCTCTCTACAATCCCATTTTGTTGTGGAGTGTATGGGACGGAGAGCTCATGACCAATGCCTTCTTCATCAAGATACTCTTCAATGTTGGTGTTCTTGAACTCGGTGCCATTGTCACTTCTTACTCTTTTGATCTTCACATCAAACTCATTTTGGGCTCTTGTTGCAAATTTCTTGAATATCTCATGAACTTTGCTCTTGTCTTTCATAAAGAATACCCAAGTGTATCGAGAGTAATCATCAACAATGACAAATCCATACTTGTTTCCCCCAATGCTAACATAGGCTACCGGACCAAAGATATCCATGTGAAGTAGTTCCAATGGTCTTGTGGTTGATACAATATTCTTGGCGGGATGAGGGGCACCAACTTGCTTTCCGGCTTGACAAGCACTACAAATTCTATTTTTCTCAAAATGAACATTTGTTAGTCCTAGGATGTGTTCCCCCTTTAGAAGCTTATTGAGATTGTTCATCCCAACGTGAGCTAGTCGGCGATGCCAAAGCCAACTCAAGCTAGACTTTGCCAATAAGCATGTATCAAGTTGGGCTTTATCCGATGAAAAATCCACCAAGTAAAGCCTTCCCTTGAGTTCACCCTTAAAGGCAACGGAGTCATCGCCCCTTCTAAAGACGGTCACACCCTCATTAGTGAACAAACAATTGTAGCCCATCTCACAAAGTTGTGAGACGGACAACAAGTTGTAGTCCAAGGATTCAACCAAATAAACATCGGAAATTGAATGATTGATTGAGATAGCAATTTTACCAAGACCAATAACCGTTCCTCCACCATTGCCTCCAAAGGCAATGCTTTCCGTAGGATTTTCAATCATATCACAAGATGTAAACATTTTCTTCTCCCCGGTCATATGATTTGTGCATCCACTATCAATCACCCATTTTGTTCCACCGGAGGAGTATGCCTACAAAACAAATTATGCTTGTGTTTTAGGTACCCAAGTGGATTTGGGTCCTAGAGTGTTAGTCACAAGAATCTTGGGCACCCACACACTCCTTTTTATCATTGTTCCTTTTGTGTGAGGCCCTACATACTTGGCAACCACCTTACCCTTGTGGTTCCAAGTCAACACATAATCGGCATAAAAACTATCTTGTGATGCATGAGGTTTGGGCTTCTTGATTGACTTGTTTGACTTTGAATGTGATGCTTGTGAGGTTACTTGGGTGCTCTTGAACTTGATTGGAGTGTTGTATCTCACTTGATTGTCATGCTTCTTGACACCCATTTGCTTCATCCCGTGCACCACATTCATTGTTCCCATACCTTTGGTGTGGTGATTCTTGATGAATGGGATGGGGTCTTTTGTACCTTGTTCTTGCTTACCAAGCCCCTTCCCATCCTCAAAGCCAAACTTCTTCATGTAGCTTGACCCAAAGCCTTTGGTGTGGTTTTCAAACTCACCTCTTTTGGGTTCTTTCTTCTTTTCAACTATAAGTGATTTTGACAACCTAGCAATTTCCTTTCTCATGGCATTCATCTCGGCAACATTAGTAGCACAAGCATTTACATCAAATTTATAGCATCTAGAACAACCTTTGCTTGTTGATGTTTGAGAGTTTGAGAGAGCATCATTAGATAAAGTTGTAGCATTGTTCTTGAGGTTGTCAAGTTGAACTTCTAATGCTATGTGACTAGTCTTTAAACTATCAATGCTCTTTTGAAGTTCAAGCTTTTCATCCTCAAGTTTCTTGCAAGCATCCTTAGCTAGGATAGACTCCCTAGTTAATTCATCTACTAACAACTTATCTTTAGCTAGAGATTTTTTGAGGCTAAGAATTTCTTTCTCCTTTTCCTTGAGCGAGTCCTCTTGCACCTTGAAACCCTTCTTTTCAATTACAAGGGCATCCTCAAGGGCAATGGTTTTCTCCCGCTCAAGTCTAAAGAGTTCTTCTTGCACCTCAAGAGTCCCATCTCTATTCTCAATTTCTTTCATTAAAAACATAATTTTCTTAGTTGCCTTTTTACCAAATCTAGTGATCATTTTTTCAAAGTCGAAATCATTTTCACTATCATCATCTAGAGGAGGGGTAGGAGTGTCAACCTTTGAGCCCCTAGCCATAAGGCAAATGTGGGTGAAGTCATCTTCATCATCGGTGAGATCTTCAAATAATGATGACTTGTTGATTGGTTCCTTGATGGTTATGGTAGCAAGACCGGCTTCTATGTCGGAGTCGGAGCTATCATCATTTGAATCCCACTCTTCACCCAAATGAGCTTCACCAACTTCCTTTCTCTTGTTCTTGTCAAACTTGTTGGTGTCTCTTCTTCTCACCTTTATGTTAGGACACTCCGCAATGAAATGTCCCTCCTTTCCACATCCAAAGCATGGTCTCTTTGAGGATCTCTTGGTCTTGATCTTGTCCTTGTCCTTGTTCTTGTTGAGGAACCCACTTCTCTTGAACATCTTGTTAAACTTCCTCACAAAGAGAGCCATTTGTTCGGGGGTCATGTCCATGTCACTATCTTCATCATCATCTTCCTCGGCCATGATTCTTGAGGTTGATGAGCTTGACCTTTTCTCCTTGCTAGATGCCTTGAGGGCCACTCCCTTGTTCTTCTCAAGTTGTTCATGCATCTTTGACATCTCTTGTGAAAGCTTGGACTCCTTAATGGTGATGAGGTGTTCTTCCATTCTTCCAATCACATCCGCCGGAGTGAACTTGTTGAATCCTCTCTTCTCCCTTATGAGAGTGGGGAGTTGAACATCCCTTGCCATGTATGCGGAGAGGATCTTGTCAACCACTTCTCTTCTTCCCCATCTTGTACTTCCAAGAGATTTGATCTTGTTGATGATCTTGTTCAATCGGTTGTACATGTCTTGTGGTGATTCATCGTCCTTGATGACAAACCGGTTGAGCTCACTTTCCAAGGCTCGAATCCTTCCTTCCCTAACTTGCTTTGTCCCTTCATGATTGATGAACAAGGTGTCCCACATTTCTTTGGCGGACTTCAACCATCTACCTTGTCATATTCTTCGGTCGTGAGTGAACTCTTGATGATGCGGATAGCTTGATAGTTTCTTTGTATCTCATTTGCTTGATCTTGAGTTAGCGTCGCATCACCACTTGGAAATGTCATTCCCCTGTTCACAATAGTCCAAAGTGCGGGATTCACCGCCATCAAATACTCCTCCATCGAGTTCTTCCACTTGGAATAGCCGGTTCCATCAAATTGGGGTATCTTCCCAATGTGGCTAGAACCCGATGGATGGTTAAATGATAAGCGAGAGTAATCGAAAGAGGTTCGAGTGTAATCCCTTGATGGTCGACGAGCGGAGCGGGTGGATCTTGCATCATCGAATTCTTCGTCCTCACTATCGGAGGACTCATCACCTCTTCGGGCGCTTGATGACTAGTGCTTGCACCACGCGTGTTGTCTCCTCGAGGTGGAGGAGGCATGCCAACAACATTGTTGACGGGATCACCTTCGGTGAGAGGCGTGGCTTGATCATTTGGATTCGACATCTTCTTGACTCCAAGTGGTTAGGCTTCACACACGGAGCACCGAGGCTCGATACCAATTGAAAGGATCAAGATGTCGACTAGAGGGGGGTGAATAGTCGAACCCGAAAATCACAAACTTTTTCGCATCCGTTAGATCGGGTCGGAGACTCCGGATATTTTTCCGGATACTCCGGAAATCCGAAGAATCCGGGAAAATGTCCGGATAGTCCGGCTGTTAAAGGGAGATTAAATCGACAGGATTTAAACTTGCTCAAAAGTAAATCCGTGAAAATAGGTAATGCACCGAGGTGATATAAGCCTCGTTTATCCACTTAAAACCCGTAGGAACCTCGGCACGAAGTAGATCGGCACCAAACCCTAGATAAGTGTTCAAGCAAGATACAAGCATGCAACAAGATGAACAAGCACAAGAAAACACAGGATTTGTTACCCGATTTCAACCTCACACCTTGAGGTCTACGTCTCCGTTGAGGTACCCACAAAGGGTGGACCTTTTCACCTAGGTCACTTTCCTCCCTCTAGCGACCACAAAGATCGAGCTAGAGTTACTTACTCAATTTCGGGGTAATACAAACCTCCTTGGGCAGCCACAACCTTTGGATGCTCCAAGGCAACGCCTAGCCGGCTAGGGAGCTCAAAGCTCCAAGAGTAACAAACACGAATTTTGCCAACCAAGCGAAGAACTAGGTGCTCTAGAGATGGGAAATCAGCTCACTAGCACTCTCCAAGCCCTTGCTCTCAAATCCTCTTAACTCCCTCTACAAATCTCACCAACTTTGAGCTAAAGGGGGAGAGAGGGGGAGTAAATGAGGGTTGCAACTGTTCGTAACGAAAATGGCAGGGAGAGGAGTAAATGAAGGGGTGGAGGGGGGCTTTTATACCCCCTCACCCAGAATATAGCCGTTGAGGCTTTATGACCCGGAGTATCCGGGTTGAACCCGACTCTCGGGAAGTCCGAGTCTCCGGGCTAAAACCCGACACTCCGGCCTTCCAAGGCCAGCACCCAAGATAAGATTCCCGTGAATGTGTTGGTGCAAAGGTGTCTCTCATAGGTTTTGTTTCAGCAACTAGAGCACCTGTTCGACCCTTGGAAGTCATAATTCCGTCCCTCTTGATAGTACGGCATTCCTAGGACTCAAATTCAAAAGTAAAAATAAATAAACCGTCTTTGGAATCCTTTTAGAGCACCACTTTCTTTTTGTGTAGTCAACGAGCCGTGCTTGATGCCATACATAATTTTAACACCTGCTCATGGACTAGATAAACTCATTAGCCACTTAGGTGTGTGTCATTATATCACCAAAACCCACTTAGGGGGCCAAGATACTCTTCAACCTCGCATACCCATATTACTCATAATCATGTCCGATATTGATGGCCTTGTGAATAGGTGTGGGTTTTCTATTCCTTTTTTCTTTGCATTATCATTAGTTTGTGAATTCAACAACAAGCATAAATCATTAAATTGTGAAGCAGCTAGTGACCAGGAAACATTTTTTCTTTGTACAATCCAATGAAGAAGGTCGAGAATTTCAAAATGCTGCAAACCATCAATACAATGTGCTATCATTTCAAATGTATTTTGATGTGGCTATACTCTGTGGGAATAACAATGAGCTTATGGTGTGGAGAATGGTTGAATTGTTGTTATTTTGTTCCTCTATAAATTGAACATAGCCTTATGAAGCGAGAACTGGTCTCCTTGTAGGCTAGAACCAGAAGGTAGCCCTGCAGACTAGTGACTGAGTTCCGCATTATTAGTGAAACTGAATCATTAGTGGAAGAAACAAAAAATATTGGGAATTCACTCTGAAGTTGACATCTTAGTACCCCTATGAAGTTATTAGGTTGTCTTTGGTTTTCTTCTGGCATTGTGTTGTTCCTTTATTTTGATTTGACTACCATACTTATCGGTTTTTCAAGTGCTTCTTGGAATTTGTATTGTGATGGATTGTGAACATTCCTAGTTAACACTGTGTGTTGTGCGCATCAATCTATCTTTTGATGTTCTCCTGTTTTGTAAATTCATGGTTGTGTGCTAGTTCTGTGATAATTAACAAGAGCGACATGTCAAAATGATCAAGTTTGCTATTGTGTGATGCATGGAGAATGTTCCTGTAGAATAATGCTTTCGGTGTGTTGAGAATAGACATTTCGTCATGAACAGTGCTGTAACAAATTTATCGATTTGGTCTATGATGAGGGCCCGGATTAGGCCCCCTGTTGACGTGATATAATCTCTCACGACATGGAGTCTTCTGACACCATTGACAATGTGAAGGCTAAGATTGACAACGTGAAGGCCAAGATTCAAGACGAGGAGGACCGAAGCCTCTGTCAAGACCATCACTGGCAAGACGTCCCGTTCCCGACCCGTTGGGAGCATCTCCGACCAGTTCCCCACTAGAGGGACCCCCTACGACAAGTCTCCGCCTCGCACGACAAGTCTCCGCCTCGTACGACAAGACGCTCGTTCGCACGACCAGTCTTCACCTCTGACTAAGGCCTGGGCCACGCCACGCGACACGACCCTGAGACACAAACACCTTCACCGCGATGCGTGGGGGACCGATTCCCCGTGCCATGCAAACACACCAGCAGGCGACCGGCACGGGCAGCTAGCCCCGACAGGTGCCTTAATACGGCCCTGCTCGGCTGCGCAACTGTCACATCGCCATCATCTCCAACCCTGCAGCGCGCAAGCTCCGCTAGAGGCACTCAAGCACCCCCTAAGACGAGCTCAGGCCTACGGTTAGGTCTTAACGTGACGGGCTAGTCCAGTGCTCAGACGGACTAAGTCGCCGCCAAACTACTTGGAAGGGGCGCCAGGCGTCCCAGAGTGAACAGCCCCGCCCGGCCACGCGGTGGTTTCTACGTCTACGACAATGCATCACAATTCCACTTCAATGCGTCCTGACGGACAGCGACGCGCGAGAGGACATCTCAGTGACCGACACTGTAACTCTTATTTCTTTCCCCTTATTGCTACTCCCCTTACATCTATAAAAGGGAGAGGAGGGCAACCGTCACAAGAGTTAGCCAACGAACCGAACACTCGTTCTAAGGGACTTGGGTCCGACACCCTCTCCCGACCAATTTGTAACCCCTACTACAAATAACCCTAGCACGGGAACACGACAGCTCGACATTGGACGTAGGGTACTACTCCCCAGAGGCCCGAATCAGTATAAATCCCATTGTCTCTTGTGCTAACCATCTGAGCCCGACACACGATCGATAGAAATTTACTGTCAACGGTAGAGAACCCCGACTGAGAGACATGGGTACCCATGGGTCCCCACCGACCAGGGTCCTGGAGGTCCCTGTCAAGTGGACCCGACCTGTCAGAAGACCTGCCGACCTGCAAGTGGGCCCGGAGACCTTATCCACAACCCCGGCGACCTTGGAAGACCCTAGGTGACCTCATCCAGATCACAAAAGACATGTCAGGCTTGTGGCGCAAGCTTCTCCCCTAGGTCGCGGCGCGGCGCCGCCAGTAGGTTCGCGGATCGCGGGATCCGCCCTGTAATCACGGAAGATGACCTTCCTAATTTGTAACCGACCCCGATGAGGGTCCAACGACCTCGAATGGAAGCCCTAGATGTTGGCCATATAAGGCGGCTTAGAGCTCCATTCGAGGGGACTCCCCCATTCACGCATAATCCCACCGCATACTGGACGTAGGGTTTTACTCTCTGGAGGCCTGAACCATTCTAAACCTCTGTGTCTCTTGCCATTCTCACCGTATTCCGAGTTCTCCCTGCGAACTACCACCTATTCTCTTAGGTCCTGATCCCCTCCAATCAACCTACAACCGCTTGGGTCGCCCCCTAGCGGATCTGTCCAAGTCTCACCCCTTACAGTTGGCATGCCAGGTAGGGGTGATCTGGAACACGCTGTGCAGCATGGTGGCTCGATCTGGTGTCGTTTTTCCGGCGAGCATGGCAGACATCCTCGCCAACCCCGTGGAGATCTGCTTCGGCTCCTTCACGGCAACCTCAACCACACTGGCAGCGGCGACCTCCCCGGCGGTTGTTGTGAAGATCCCGGTGACACCCGTCGCCACCCCTGGTTCCAATCTAAAGTTGAAGTCCCACGCTCCCGACGACCTCGGACTTGCCCGTCTTCTTGAGCTCGAAGAAATAGCGCCACAAATGGAAGTGTGGAGCTATGCTGAGGTATGCCTCGCAAAGGTGGATGAAGGTGGAGACGATGGTGATCGAGTTCAGAATGAGGTGTACCAGCTCGATGAGGTAGAAGAAGAGAAGGTCGCAGAGGAAGTCCGAAGCGTCCCCTCATCGAGGTGACTAAATGTGACACAAATACCGGTCCCGGGAGGTCGGTAACACATTTATTACAACAAGGTGGAATCGCCTTTTACATCACGGCGGCACAAAGGGCACGGTAGTGCCAACGCTACAAGGAACAACACAAACGCTAACGACTACACTACAATAGCAAAGGCTTCCATAGCCTCCTCGGAGTACCACACCATGGAAGCGTTCAGTAGGGCCCTGGGTACACAGGCACGGTTGGGTGTAGGGCAATGACCTACTCAACGTCTTCTGGAATGTAATCGGGATCCTCCTCTGTAAAATAGTTAGTAAAACAAGGGTGAGCACATACGTACTCAAGAAATCCAACCCCACCCACGGAGGGGCTCATAAGCGGAATTATGCATAAAGTATAACAAGGATCGAGTTATGGTTCACTTTGCAAACTTACTCATGCGGGGGTTCATTTCAAAAAGGTTTTCGCAAATCATTTTCATAACCCAAGTAACTCAAATGTTTTAGGAAAAACCACGGTGGAACTACCGGACTTCCCGTCCGTCGTAGCCCGGTGCACACAACCACACACTTCACCCGTAAAACAACTCACGCCGGAAAACATCCCATCCCAAACACTAGTTTTTGTGACCACACCGTGACTCGTCCAATACCGTGGACACGGCTATTCGAATAGGTTTGACACTCGCAGAGGTTGTACATCTTTACCCACAAGTAGGGTACCGTCACACGGACACCTTAGTGCGGTGACGGATCCTATCAAAGCCATTACCCACCTTAGATAACGCTACGAGCCACCACGGAAGCACCCAAGGGGTTATCCCACATAACCGGGGCGTACCTCACACGGAGCGTACCCCGACTCCTTGGTCTCCCGTCGCTCACCCGCACACCCGATGGCAAGTAGATTAACTAGTGGGGTTTATGCTAAGCCGTTGCCACATACAACGGTCGAGTGGTTGTACGGTGATTTGGGTCGGGTGAGATGTCACGCAACCCGGTCCTTAACCGACAAGATGGACAACTCCCAACACGCTCAACCACACAGGTACGAGCTCACCCATACTCCTGACACACACGTCCATCCCGTCTACCCGAGTTCTTTACTCATTTTCCAAACATATCCCCTTTTTGTTTTTAAATCACTCACACATTTTGAAAGCACACACACATTTTAAAGCACTCGTTTAGGCCAAAACAAGGTTCAATCATAGCAATCAAGGGTGGCTATCCTACCATGTTTTGCGGTAAAACAATATGCAAATTTATAAAACGGGTATAGGATATATTTTAAAACTAGGACAGAAGCATGCATAAAAGGGGGAGGTTGAACTTGCCGTCTTCGAAGTCTTCGGGGAGTGCCGGCTCGGTGTTCGGGACCTCGGGCTCGCTCGCCGTAGTCGGCTTCGATCTCCGGCCGGGGTACCTTCCTCCGTCTACTCCGTCGGCTATAGCACTCACACAAGCAAGCAAGCGTATTAGCACACATGTTTCCGCCGAGCTCGGGGAGGGGGGAAGTGAGCGGAGGAGGGGTATAAATAGGCCCTAGGAAAGGGGTTGGTTCGGGCGGGGGTACCGTGGTGAAATTTGGATTTAATCGGAAATAAAATTGTGCATGAGATGTTAGGTTAAAGAGAGATTATAAAGGCTAAGGACCTATTAGTAATTTTTATTAATAGGGGAAGGGGTGATTATGATAACATAAACTTGGTTAGGGCCTGGTTTGTAAATTATTTAGGGTTTGGCAGCATTCAATCTGTAATTAATTACTGATCCAGGGGCTATTTGAAAAGAGTAAAGGGAGGGGGAATAGAGGCAGGGGCTCGTTAGGAAAAAGAAAGGAGGCAGGGGGTTTTTGGCCTAACGGCCTTCTTCCTCCTTGCGAATCAGAACCGAGACAGAAAGAAAAAGGGGGGGGCGGCCCGTGCAGGAAGGCCGGCCGGTGGGGGTGCCCGCCGGCGACCTCGGCCATGGCCGCGGCCGGGAGATGGGGCAAAACGGAGAGGAGACCGAGGGGGATTTCATTCCCGTGCTCACCTCGGGTTGAGGCTGCTTGGGGAGGTGGCTCCGTGGCTCGTTTCGGGCGGCGGCGGCGGGAGCTAATGGTGGCGGCGCGATTGGAGGCAGTGGTGGAGCAAGGGGGGCTATTGAGGTTTGGTTGCGGGGTGTGGAGCGACGAGGGACCGCCGCCTCCATTTATAGACGCGGGTAAGGCGGCATGGCCGGGATTTCTTCCGAGCTCGTGAAGCTTCGAGGTCCAACAATGGTGGGGAGGCAAATATCTCGCCGTTGACTTGCCCGACGAGGCCGCGGCGGGGTTCACGGTGGGGGCGCGGCGGCCGTGGGACGGGACCCGTCGTGCGGACGCGGGCGGTCGAAGATGGTGGAGGTGACCGGTCGGGCGGTGCCTTTAATGGCGGTCGTCGGCAACGAGGGGGTGCCGCCGGCCTTTCGTTGCAGCTCGTGGACGAGCACCGGCGTGCCGTCCGGGCGATGTAGGAGAGGGAAGGCGGGGGTGCGCCCGCGGGGGCGCTCGGGGGGTGCCGTGCGTGGGGGGAGGTCGCGACCCCCCCTGCGTCGGCGTGGGGAAGGGGGAGCCGCGCGGGGGCCTCGGCCTGGAGGCGAAGGAAGAAGAGGGGGCGGTGGAAAAAGAAAGGAAGGAAGAAAAAGAAAAAGAAAAAGGAGAAAAGGGAAAGAAAAAGAAGAAAAGAAAAGGAAAAATAGGAAAAAGGAAAAATCAGAGAAATAGAAAAGGTATTTAGAAAATTAGGAGAATTCCTGGAAAAATTTAGGAGAAGGGGTTTTGCGGATTTTTCTGGGTTTCTCGGATACCGGCGTTAATTCCGGAAGGGCGGTGATGGCGAGGCGGACTGGCCGGCGGGACCGAGGCGTGCGCGGGATTCCCGGTCGGTGGCCGACCGCGGCGTTGGGAAGGCGCGCAGGGGCGCGACCGAGGTGTGGTGTCGGCGGGAATCGCGACACGCGCGTCGGGGAGAGAAAGAGAGAATAACGGCTAGGGTTTGAATGGTAACTGAGCTCGCCGGATTGGTTTTTGAAATTACGCATGATTTAGTAGGTGATTTATTTAGAGCTAAAAACGCGGGCGTTACAAACCTACCCCACTTAAAATGAATCTCGTCCTCGAGATTCGGCTAAGTCTCGAATAGGTGGGGAAATTCTTTTCTCAGTGCATCTTCTCGTTCCCAGGTAGCTTCTTCCACCCCGTGTCTGCTCCATTGGACTCTGCACACCCGTACTTCGGTCGTTCTTGTCCGCTTGACCACAGTGTCTAAGATCTTGACGGGCACCTCCTGGTACCTAAGGTCTGGCTGTAGGTCGATGGTCTCTACCGGTACTCGCTTCTCTTCTAGAACCTTTAAGCATCGGCGTAGCTCAGAGACGTGGAATACCGGGTGTATATCTGCCATTTCCTCGGGTAGCTCCAACCGATATGCTACTGCTCCGACTTTCTTGATCACTTTATACGGGCCGATGTACCGAGGGGCCAACTTCCCGTGTACTTGAACCCTTCGAGTCCCCCGGATGGGTGAAACCTTGAGGTAGACGATGTCTCCTGGATTGAAGCTCGCTTCACGCCTCTTCTTGTCTGCGTAGCTCTTCCGTCGGGACCGGGCGGCTTTCAACTTTTCTCGAATATCGGCTATGCGCTCCTCGGCTTCCTTTATAAGTGCGGGCCCAACCGGGGCACGCTCTCCTACTCGACCACATCGGGGGTGTCCCGCATTTTCTCCCGTATAGTGCTTCGAATGGCGACATTCCCGGACTTGCTTGGTAGCCGTTGTTGTAGGAAAATTCGCATATGGCGGGCTCGCTCCCAATCTTTGCCGTAGGTAAGGACGCATGCTCTCAACATATCTTCCAAAATTTGATTCACCCTTTCGGTCCGTCCGTCCGTCCGTGGGTGGTATCGTCGAGCCGAAGTCTAGCTTGGTGCCCATGGCTTTGTGCAGGGCTTTTCCGGAACCTAGAGGTGAACTCGGATCCCTCCGTCCGAGACTATTCTGCTGGGCACTCCATGCAGCTTTACTATATTCTCTATGTAGAGTTTTGCCAACTTTTCTCCTCCATAGGTGGTCCGTACGGGTAGAAAGTGAGCGACCTTAGTGAGTCGGTCCACGATCACCCATATGGAGTCATGTCCCTTCTGAGTCCTTGGCAACCCTACTATGAAGTCCATACCTATCTCGTCCCACTTCCATACTGGGATTGGTAAAGGTTGCAACGAGCCCTGCGGGCTTCGATGTTCGGCTTTGATCCTCTCGACAAGTGTCACGGTGGGCGACGAACCGTGCAATGTCTGCCTTCATCCCATTCCACCAGTACTTCTGCTTTAAGTCCATGTACATCTTGGTGGATCCCGGTGAATGGAATATGCTGAGTTGTGTGCCTCATCCATGATGGTCTGTCGGAAATCTCCACCTTCGGGCACGCATATCCTGTTCTTGTACCACAGGGTGCCTTGGTCATCTACCCTGAAGTCAGGGGCCTTGTTCTCTCCGGTATGCTTGCGGATCCTCATCAGATCCTCGTCGGCTTCTTGGGCCTTCCGGATCTTCTCTTCTAGGGTAGGCCGAACACTCGACCGGTGGACGTAGCCTTGGGGAACGATGTGTACGTTGAGCCGCGCCATCTCTTCTTGCAACTGGGCACTCTTAGGTGCTACCTTCTCGTAGGTTTTCCGGCTTAGCGCATCTGCTACTACATTGGCCTTCCCCGGGTGGTAGTGAATCTCCAGGTTGTAGTCCTTGACTAGCTCTAGCCATCTTCTTTGCCTTAGGTTTAGGTCGGGCTGGGTGAAGATGTACTTTAGACTCTTGTGGTCTGTGTAGATTTCACACTTGTTCCCAATCAGATAGTGTCTCCAGATCTTCAGGGCATGCACTACGGCTGCAAACTCCAGATCATGGGTGGGATAATTCTGCTCATGGGGTTTGAGCTGACGGGAGGCATATGCCACTACCTTCCCATCTTGCATGAGAACACACCCCAACCCTTGTCGGGAGGCGTCGCAATACACGACAAAGTCCCGTTGAATGTCTGGCAGGGTTAGCACTGGGGCGGTGGTCAACCTTTTCTTCAGCTCTTGAAAACTTCTCTCGCAGGCCTCGGTCCAGTTAAACTTCTTCTCTTTCTTGAGCAGCTCTGTCATGGGCCGGGCGATCTTGGAGAATCCCTCGATAAATCTCCGGTAGTATCCGGCTAAACCTAGGAAACTCCTGATCTCACTTACATTGGTGGGTTGCTGCCAGTTGGAGACTGTCTCAACCTTTCCGGGGTCTACGGCTACTCCTTCTGCAGTCAATATGTGCCCAAGGAAGGATATTTTCTCCAGCCAAAATTCACACTTGCTGAACTTGGCGTAAAGCTTGTGTGCCCTCAATTTTCCCAGCACTACTCGAAGATGTTGTTCATGCTCCTCCACGCTCTTGGAGTAAACAAGTATGTCGTCAATGAAGACCACGACAAACTTGTCCAGCTCTTCCATGAACACCTTATTCATGAGGTTCATGAAGTATCTTTGGTGCATTGGTTAGTCCAAATGACATCACCGTGAACTCATATTGCCCGTAGCGAGTGACAAAGGCAGTCTTGGGGATGTCACTCTCCCTAATCTTGAGTTGGTGATACCCTGATCTTAGATCCACCTTCGAGAAATACTTGGCTCCCTTCAGTTGGTCAAACAGGTCATCTATTCTGGGAAGAGGGTACTTGTTTTTAATAGTGACCTCGTTCAGCGAGCGATAGTCCACGCACATCCTCATGCTCTTATCCTTCTTCTCCACGAAAAGCACTGGTGCTCCCCATGGTGATGAGCTTGGTCGATGAACCCGCTTCGCCGAAGCTCGCTAGCTGCTTCTTCAACTCGCCAACTCGGGGCTGCCATCCTATAGGGCCTCTTGGCTATGGGAGAGGTTCCGGGGATAAGGTCGATTACGAACTCTATATCCCCTGTCCGGTGGCATTCCGGGGAGCTCTTCGGGGAACACATCCGGGTATTCTCGTACTATCGGGACATCTTCTAGGGACTTGGCTACTATGTTGAAAACCATTATATCCGACCTGTGTCCTGCGGTGTGGCGGAGTCACTTGTATCCCGTCCGGGTTGGTCGGGTGAACTACTTTATCGGCGCAACTTATGAGGCCATGGTGTTGGCTTAACCACTCCATACCAAGGATCACATCTATCCCCTTGGATTTCGGTACTACCGAGTCTGCTAGGAACTCTACCCCACTTAGAATAATCCTTACCGGGGGCATCCCAGTTGACAATTAATGTCACCTCCGGTGTTCGAGTTATTAGGGGTGCTTTGAGTAGTACCGTGGGTATGCTATGCTTTTCCACAAAGCTTGAGGATATGAATGAGTGTGATGCTCCCGAATCGAACAAGTATGGTAGCCAAAGCGAGCCGACCAGGAACTCACCGAGTACTACTCCTTGTGCTTCTGTGCCTCCTGCCATTGATGTGATTCACCCGGCGCGTCCATACGACCGCCGGGGCTGCCTCATCCGCTGGTTGTTGGGGTTGTTGCCGAAGTTGTTGTTGCTTTGCGCACCGGCATGCGGTTGGCTCTCGACGCAAGTGGCCTTGGCCCGTTCACCGAGTTGGAGTAGGTGGTGGGTGGCTGGCTTTTAGCATAGGGGCGTTGGCGATGAAGTGCCGGTTTCTCGGCAATTGAAACACACTCGGGAGCGTTGTTGTTGTTGTTGGTAGTGATCCGCTGGTGTTGTTCCGTGGGGGCTTCATGGCATTCGGTTGTAGGAGGGCTTGAACGCGGGCTGCTGGGGGCCTGTGAGCTCGTGGCTTGGGATTGGGTTACTGCATCGCATAGGAGCTTGGAACCTGGACATGGGGTGTCCAAAGTTTCTCGGCCTCTGGGACCGCTCTTGCTGCTTGGCCTTGTGTTCCATGAATTTGCGCTTGTTTTCCTTCTTTTCTTCGGCCTTTGCTCTTTCCGTGAGAATTGCCATGTTCATAAGGGTATTGAAGTCCGGGTAAATGCGAGGAGTCGGCGGTGTCCTCGGTTCGGAGTCGGCCCCTTCTTGAACATCTCTTGCTTTTTAAAATCTTTATCCACCTCCTCGGGGGCATAGCGTGCCGGCTCTATGAGCGGTATGTGTACTCCTCCACGGACATGTTGCCTTGGCGGAGTTCGCGGAACTCATCTGCCTTCCGCTTCAGTGTGGCCTCCGGGATGTGATAGCGGCGGAACTCCTCCACGAATTCATCCCATGTGATGGCGGAGGGATCCTTGGGCTCGCGGCGCAAGTAATTCTCCCACCGAGGCTAGGGCCGTCCGTGGTGAGCCGGTGAGCCGCCAAGAGAACCTTGTCATGGTCCTCGCAGTGGAGGGGCTCCAGTTCCCTCAGGATGGCTCTCGGCCAATCGTCGGCGTCCGGAGGATTCACCGACCCGCCGAAGGTGGGCGGCTTAGTCCCGAGGAACTCGATCGGCCTTCTCATTCATGCTCATGGCACGGGGTCTTGGGCGGTTGATGGCATTGAAGATAGCCTCCATCAAGACGATCTGGTTGGCTAGGACTTGAGCCAAGTCAATAGGAGGGGGTGGTGGTGGCGGGACCACGTTCTCTCCTCCATCTTCATTTTGGTTAACCTCCCGGTCGTGGAGGCGCTCCCTCCGATCGGCTTGCGATCCCTCAGCGTCCGACCGGTGGGTCCTGACAGGCGCCTGGAAACCATCCGTAAAGAAGCGGGTTTCTAAGAGATCTAGTTTTATGTGATGTTTAAGTGGATTATAACGGATTTCTTTTTGAAAAGGCGGGGTTTATTCGCCGGTAAGCACACCACAAGCACATAGCAAACAAGCAAGCACAAACAAGTTTTTATTACAAACCGGCGAGGAGGATACATCCCGACTACGCGGACACACTACACGACTAAGGGCTAAGGGCGCGACTTGGACCGTACGGCTTGTCACACCCGATTTTCCGAAGAAAACCAAATGCATCTCATATGTGCGCCAGGATCAAGTTTACACACATATGATGGACGTCATGAGTGAAATATCAATAAACAGCAATAAAAACGTACAAGAGTTAAACTATTACATTATCTCTTTATTACACTCAGACGTTAGACTCGAAGGTCTTTACAACGATCAAACGTTAACTATGAAGACGCAACTCCATCTTCATCTTCCACGGGGCACATGATCGGGGGCACGCAAGCCTCGAACTCCTCGTAGTCGCCGAAGTACTCTCCTCCGGTGTTCTCCTGCGAACGGCGAGTAAGCAAGGGTGAGCACACTTATGGTTGGAGCTCGGCAAGTGGGGGAAGATGCAAGGCTATCAAGGATAGGCTAAGAGTTTCTTTGCGGTTAGCATTTTAATGTTGGTCAACTTTTATTAGCAAGCACCTAATTACTAGGTGTAAGTTTATACCAACCCACTTAAGCATTTAGGAAAGCATCTCCTCTCAAAAACCCATAAGAAACCACGACTTAATTTCCATCTTCAAGTTTATTAATCATGTGAGGGTCCGGGCCACTCTTGACCGTGAGCACGGCCGATCAATCGGCTTTACACTGCGGAGAGGTTGTACACTTTACCCACGGTTCGTGTTCCCCATGTTGCCGGGTTGATCGGACCCTTAAACACTTCCGAGGTGAGTGGCTAGGGGTCCACTACGAAGCCTTTACAAAGGAAAGAAGAGAAACCAACGCCCCCCGCAACAGCATTACAGCGGTGGAGCGGGCCATAACCCTCCCTAGTGGTCAACACCTTAGCCAAGGCGCTACCCCAAAAGGACCGGGCTATACCCCTTCAACTCCGGCCCCCTGTGCCCCTCTCGGAAAAGAGCTATCAGCTAACCCACTCTCCTAATTAATCGGCTAAGCCAGAGCCATGTGGACTGTGGTTGTACTGTTATCCTGGGTGGTTCTCCATGTTCCGATTAAACCATATGATCTTGTTATTAACCATAAGCACACACATACATGTATATCATCCAAGCTATCATGATCAACATTTATCATATTGTAAAAGATTCATTTTAACCATCCAAAGTTATAGCAACTAAGCATTTCTACCCAAAACATTTATTTAAAAAGGGTTGTCCAAGGTAATGAAGGTAAAAGTCTAGTCATGTCCTTAGAAAGGTGATTTCCCATCAAATTTATGCAATACAACATTTAAAAGTAAACATAGTTATCATGCAATTGTTTAGGACAAAGAAGAATATGCGAGAGGGAGAAGTCCACTTGCCTTCCTTGCTTAAACACCGGAGTTCTTCTTCTTCAAACACTTGCTCTTGATCTACTCCAGCGGTCGCTCACTTGAAACCGCACGACGTCTACGAGCACACAAGAAAGCATACAATAAACAAAACAATACACCAAGCGTGAAAAGCTTAAAGAGAAGACAAGGGTTGGCTCTAGAAACGCGAACACAAAAGCACTAGGAACTATCGGAAGATTTGGATGATCATAAACAAGAGCTAGTTATGTGCTTGGTATCTTTTAGTTAAGTAAAATCATGTGTATAGGTTATTTCAGAGAAATACCCTATTTATAATTGAGCAAGTTATATTTGTATTTAAAAGACGATGTAAGCCTACTTCAATTTTATTTATAAATATTCAAGTTTAACTTATACAAATTAAACATTTAATTTAAAAGAAACATGTAAAAGCATCTAAGCGCTTCTCTTTATATTCCGAGTTATTCTAATCAAATTATAACTTAAAAACACATTTATATTCATATTAATCAAGTTAACAATTTAATTAAGAAAACTCGAGATAAACCTATATTGCTTTTATATAGGAAGCAAATTGCATAATCATTAATCAAATTAAGTTTGATTATAAAAACCGAGGTACACATCTAATTGGCTTTTAATTATAAGAAATATTTAACTAATATTAAGCATATTAACTTTCTTATGAAAACACGTATTGAACTCTAACTAGGTTTTAATTAGAAAAGCATGCATAATAAGATTTAATCATATTAATCATTTAAATAAATTATAAAACAAGGAACATGTACCACATTGGTCCTATCACGTAGTTTTCGTTGATATGAGCCTAACGCAACTTGAAACGGTGGAAACGGAGCTAAAACGCACAAGATACGGCCAAAACAAGATTCTAAAACTCGACGGGCTTGAAAAGACGGTCGTGTGGACACCAAGAACGCTTAAAACGGAGCTAGGACGGAAAAGATATGGCTAAAACAAGGTTCGGGGGCTTTTCGCGAAGAAACTAGGCTTCCGGGGGCTTAACCGCAAGAAACCGGGGGCTAAAACAGAATTATACATATAAACGAGAGGGGGTTTATATGCAAACAGGAGTGAAAAGGACCTCTGGTGGAAGAATCTAGGAAGTTCAGGGGCTAGATCATAAAAACAGGGACCTATTCGTAAGGATCTTTGATGGTGGAAGGACCGGCATGATATACTAGGAAACCGCAGGGGCTTTTGTGCAAAATGGCGGCTGACGGCGGTGGATCTGGTGATGTGTCGCCATGTGGCGTGCGGTGGTTGGCTGGGCTGACGCAGTGCTGACGCGAGCATGACGCAAGCCCGTGGACCGGCGCCTGCAGACCCGGTCCACTGGTCCACGGTGGACCGATCTAAGGGGTATGCCCCCTTTTGATCTGGGCCGTTCAAATCAGATCAGGCGGTGGCGGTCGTATGCAAGCGGGTGGGCAGCCGCGGCTGCCTTCCAGGCGGCGGCGCGCGATGCCGGGCGGCGGCGGGCTCGGCCGGCCGGCTCGCCGGCGGCGGCCAACGGGGCCTCCTAGTCAAGGAAAAACTACCAAATTGAAAAGAAGGCCACGAGGGTTTCCACGAGGGCTCGGAAGGGAGGGAGGAGCGCCGGGAGAAGCGGATCGGCGGCGAGGGCGAGCTCGGCGGGCGGCGCTTCGGCGGCGCGGTGACCTAAGGCACGAGGAGCTCGAGTAAATAGGGGAAAATGAAGAGAAGATGATGGGGAACACTTGGAGATCTTCACCTTGGACGAGAGACGGACGGGAGAATGGCCGGTGGTGGAGGATTGCGGCGGCGGCGGCGGTCGCGGTGGCGGATGGGGTTCCGGTGGGTCTCCGGTGACGGGAAGGGGCTGAGGAGGTGTGGCTCGGCTCGGCGAAGCTGCGGGCGATGCTCGTTCGTCCCGAAGATCGACGGGGTTAGTGAATCGGCGTGGCAACACCGGCGGCGGCGGTCGGAATCCAACGGCGACGGCGCGAGCGCGAGGATGGAGGATGTGCAGATGCGTGAGCGGTGTGGAAAGGAGGAAAAGGGCGAGGCAGGGCTCGGCCTCGGCTCTTGTAGGGGAAAGGGAAGGAGAGGGGCGCCCGCCGGGGAGGCGGCGGCCATCAATGGCCATGAGGGCCTGCGGCCTTCAATGCATTCAAGGGGGCGGCGTGATGGGAGGAGAAATGGATGAGAGTTAAGGAGGGAGAGGAGTGAAGCGGGCTTCAATTGCCCCTTGATGGCGCGCAAGTTGGCGGGGGGGAAGTGGGGGGGCGCCGGCGGCGGCGGCCGGATGCGGAGCGGGGGACGCGGGCGGAGGAAGGGGAAAGGGCCGACATGTGGGCCCGGTCGGTCGCTGACCGGAAGAGAGGGGACGAGAGGGGAGGCCGGGCCGCGGGTTTGGTGGGTCGCGCGTGCGGGTGCCGGGCCGAAAGAGGGAGGAGGTGGGCCGGCGGAGGATAGCGGGTGGTGGTGGGGTGCGAAAAAGGGGTTGGGTAGGGAGAGAGTTGAGTTTTGTTTTGTTTTGTTTTTTTTTCAAACATCCAAATTCAAACCATTTTCAAACCAAAAACATTCAAAACTTTTTCAAACTTTTCACAAAATTTTGTAAACTTTTCAAACCTCACACAAGCAACCAAAAATTATGCAAAAGTCAAAAGATGATGCACATTCACTTATTGACTCTAAAATTACTCAAAAGTGATATTAAATACTTTAGAGCATAATTTATTTGATAATTTATTTAATCCTTAGAAAATAAAATCTAAAACACCTTGTTTCTTATATTAATTTGGTGATGGAATTTTAGGGTGTCACAAATCTACCCCCCTTAAAAAGAATCTCGTCCCGAGATTCGGAGAGATTGAAAAGAACTAAGGGTATTATTCTGAATCCCTCTTGTATACTGAACTCTTCTGGCAATCGTAGCTTCTTCTTTTGCTTTCCTTCATCTTAATTCACTTTTCCTTCTTTCTTGGACGGGGCAGTCGTGGCAACTTCAATCCTATCTCCTTGTGGGCTGGTTAAGAGCACTGACTTCTTGGCACACAGAATTATTCCATCACATTCGCCTAACCAATCCATTCCAAGTATCACATCTATTCCACTAGATATAAGATCTACTAGGTCAGCTTGAAAATCCATTCCCCTGATTCTAAGATTGACTCATGGGCATACATAAGTGGATTTCATTTCACCGTTCGGGGAACTAATCAGCAAATGTGTCTTCATAGAACTCATAGGTGTATCATGCTTTGCCACGAATTGTTCGATAACGAAAGAATGTGATGCTCGGAATCAAATAAAATCGTTGCGAGGCACGAGTTGACAGGAAACATATCCGGCACAATTCTAGGAGCGTCTTGAACTTGTTCGAGTTGTCACGTGGTTCACTCGCCACGCACGTACTTCCGTTAACTCTTGTTGATGCGGGAATTTGCACTTCCATGGTGTATACGAGATGTTGGTTGTCTGAACCTTTGACCATTATCTTTCTGGGGAGTCTAGATGTTACGATTTGGGCAGATGCGGGTATATCATTCCAATTCTCCACATCTGAAACAACCATTAGAGTGAACTTGAGAGTTGTTTCTCATCAGTGCACCTAAGCGATCTCGATGATGATTTGGAACATGTGGTGTTTGTTGGCTGAAATGTTGGAACTGCTGGGTTGAATGCTTGCAACTGAGAATTTTGCAAATAATTTCCACTTGATCCACCAGAACTAAACCGTGGTCTGTGATGAGTTGAAGAGGGGACGTGTGTTGCTGATTGTCCATGTGTTTGGAACTTGCGCTTCGTTCACCAAGTTACGCATGTTTATTCTCTAGACCTATGTTTTGTTTAGTAATGTTGCGAAGTCCGAGAAGGTTGTGACTTTGTAGGCGATAATTGAGTGGCCCTATCGGACCATCCGGAAGCGTTCTTGCCTCTTTGGGTTGGTATTAACTTGATCGGTGCATAGCGGGACAACTGAGTAAACTTGTCCAGATACTCGTTAACTAACGTATTGCCTTGCTTTAGAGTGAGGAACTTTCTTTGCTTAAGCTTGATCACACCAGAGGGAATATGGTGCACGTGAAAACTATCCCTGAACTCCTGCCTGGTGATGGTGTTAGATGTAGCATGTGCGACAGTGTACGCATTCCACCCTTCAGCTGTTAATCCTCACAAACAACCTGCTGTATACAAGACCATCTCTCAATCAGTGCATTGTGTCATCTTCAACTTTTTGGTGACAGTCTTTAACCAATCATCAATATCCAATGTATCAGTTGAGTAGGAGTATGTGGGAGAGTGGGAGGATGGTGACTCATGAATTCCTTATGCTTGTCCACCGGTGCGGTGGTGCTGCTTGGTGGTGGGCGACTTCGCCGAGCTTGAATGTTTTGATTAGTGGCGGACGGGTTTTGGATTAGGCGCATGTCGGCGGCAAGAGATTGTTGTGTTCTTGGATCCATCGCCGGGTTGGGGTGATGCTTGAGTTCGTTGATTAGCAATATGAGCACGGACGACCAATAGAATGTCTTGACCTTCTCCTGACCTGATGCTTACCATCGATTCTTTGGAGAAAGATATTTCAGATAGGAATAGTGAACTATTGCATGGTGAGATGAACTCAAAAGTTTAAACAATTTGAGCTTCCAATTTAAGAAAGATTCTCATCTCGAGATTCACAAAGGCTAGCATGAAACAAGAGTTCGGGTGTTTAGCATCCAACACTGCTTATCTTGCTTCCATATAATTCGTCTTGCACAAGCTCCATAAACATAATTCTTTATTCTTCACAACTCACTCTATAAACATCAACGGAATACTCAACCTAACTCCCGCTTGTATTGTCCATTCCTTTTCTCGACTCGTTGATTTTCCTTTGTAGGATTTTTCCTCTTTTCTTGATAAAGTGATTTGAATAGAGTTGGATCGACTCCATAGTTGTTTCTTTTCCTAAGCTTAGCCATCTCGAATCATACTTCGGGTCCTCATACACAATCTTTTAATATTCTTCTCCATTTGATCCAAAGGCTTCTTGGGTACTAACTTATGAAATGTCCCTCTTTGTTACAATAGAAACATGCTTTTCTTGCTTTAGTATCTGGCGATTGTATGTTTGACTAGAAGTAAGGGTATTGAGATTTCGATCCTGGGGTTGATTACTATCCTATTTTGCAAACCAACTAGCAAGACATCCATTTTCTCCATGCTTGAGGCAATATAATCCATCGTGATTAGGCAAAATCCTCTTACACTTTGTTGAACAATTATTAACATAGTGGCCTTCTTCACCACATTTGAAACATAGTCTCTTAAGACCTTTGTCTTGGCTTTCTTCACTTGCATGCTTCTTGAGTTGTTTGATTCCGTCGAAATTTGAAATTCATTGAAAGTTATACTCCAATCCTCAAGGTTGATAATGCGATTACTATCTATAGCTTGAGCAATTTTTTTAGGATTTGGATTTTGGGTACATAATTTCCTTTTCTTATTGATATTCAAATGGTAACATTGTCTAGCCTCATCCGTCATTAGGTGGCTTCTTTTTGGAGACATGAACGACCATAATGCTCACAACATTGGCTTGTTCTTGTAGTCTTCATATGTTCTTGTTGTTCATTCGTCCGCAATTCGATGCTCCATGACTTCTCGATTATTTTGATGATTCCATACTTCTAAAACTTTCTTCTTCACGGTCTGCGGAACTCCGGCTTTGGTTATCTCTCGTGTTATGAGGGGATGTTGTGTTGGTTGCTTCTGTCCTTGTAAGACTTGAGCTTGCACGACCGATAGCTTTTCCTTGTCCAATGACGATGAAACAGTCGGAATATGACGGTTATCACCCAAAGCAAGATTGGGATTCCTAGGATTTGATGCTTGCTCTATAATATCTTGATGGATATTACCCATGGTTTGAGTCATTGCTTGCTGAGTACGAGTTTGTGTTACCATATACCCTAGCATCTTGCGTTCAATTCTTCGAGGTTATAGATGGAATGTTGATGTTTCCTTTGTTGTCTTTATCTTCGTGATTTCCATTGGGACTCGCCTTCGATTGTGTGATAAAGGTAAGCTCGAAGAGATTGGAAACAGATTGAAGAGCGAGGGTAAAATTATTGTTATCGGATCCATCTTTTCTTGTTGTTATTGTAATCACACCGTGGTAGAGAGGAGAACAACGGGAGTGAAAGAAACTTCTTTCATATGTTGATTTCGTATATGCTTGTAGATTCTTGGTTGTTGAGGTTAAGGTTTTAATCTTCGACATCCTCCAACCATTTTGAATGACGAGATAGGGATAAACCAGATTTGAACCCAAACTATCTTTATTAACCTAACAATTTATTTCATGTTGCATTTGTGGCCATCACTCCACAATACAACTCACACAAACAAAGATCCAAATCAAACATGTGTTCAAACAACAAACATCAACACAACGATCGTCCTCACAGAAACGTTTCTATCGAAGTTGATAAGGGGTAGGCAATCTAAGAACTTATATCAGACAACCTTGGTGGTGAAGATTCGGTGATAGCACAAGAAAAGAACTCGAATATATCAAAACAAAACGATGTGTTTTAACAAGAAGACAAGATTAAATTAGTTTTTTTTATGTAAAATAAGTCAATTTTGAAGGATGACAGGCTTTCTAGAACATGAATCCTTACTTTTCGACCATTTCTAACTTAAGGTTGCGTCCTACAGTCATCACTGCTCTGATACCACTCTGTCACACCCGATTTTCCGAAGAAAACCAAATGCATCTCATATGTGCGCCAGGATCAAGTTTACACACATATGATTGACGTCATGAGTGAAATATCAATAAACAGCAATAAAAACGTACAAGAGTTAAACTATTACATTATCTCTTTATTACACTCAGACGTTAGACTCGAAGGTCTTTACAACGATCAAACGTTAACTATGAAGACGCAACTCCATCTTCATCTTCCACAGGCACATGACTGGGGGCACGCAAGCCTCAGAACTCCTCGTAGTCACTGAAGTACTCTCCTCCAGTGTTCTCCTGCGAACGGCGAGTAAGCAAGGGTGAGCACACTTATGGTTGGAGCTCGGCAAGTGGGGGAAGATGCAAGGCTATCAAGGATAGGCTAAGAGTTTCTTTGCGGTTAGCATTTTAATGTTGGTCAACTTTTATTAGCAAGCACCTAATTACTAGGTGTAAGTTTATACCAACCCACTTAAGCATTTAGGAAAGCATCTCCTCTCAAAAACCCATAAGAAACCACGACTTAATTTCCATCTTCAAGTTTATTAATCATGTGAGGGTCCGGGCCACTCTTGACCGTGAGCACGACCGATCAATCGGTTTTACACTGCGAGAGGTTGTACACTTTACCCACGGTTCGTGTTCCCCATGTTGCCGGGTTGATCGGACCCTTAAACACTTCCGAGGTGAGTGGCTAGGGGTCCACTACGAAGCCTTTACAAAGGAAAGAAGAGAAACCAACGGCCCCGCAACGATTACGGCGGCGGAGCGGCCATAACCCTCCCTAGTGGTCAACACCTTAGCCAAGGCTGCTACCCCAAAAGGACCGGGCTATACCCCTTCAACTCCGGCCCCCTGTGCCCCTCTCGGAAAAGAGCTATCAGCTAACCCACTCTCCTAATTAATCGGCTAAGCCAGAGCCATGTGGACTGTGGTTGTACTGTTATCCTGGGTGGTTCTCCATGTTCCGATTAAACCATATGATCTTGTTATTAACCATAAGCACACACATACATGTATATCATCCAAGCTATCATGATCAACATTTATCATATTGCATAAGATTCATTTTAACCATCCCAAGTTATAGCAACTAAGCATTTCTACCCAAAACATTTATTTAAAAAGGGTTGTCCAAGGTAATGAAGGTAAAAGTCTAGTCATGTCCTTAGAAAGGTGATTTCCCATCAAATTTATGCAATACAACATTTAAAAGTAAACATAGTTATCATGCAATTGTTTAGGACAAAGAAGAATATGCAGAGGGAGAAGTCCACTTGCCTTCCTTGCTTAAACACTGGAGTTCTTCTTCTTCAAACACTTGCTCTTGATCTACTCCAACTGGCTGCTCACTTGAAACCGGCACGACGTCTACGAGCACACAAGAAAGCATACAATAAACAAAACAATACACCAAGCGTGAAAAGCTTAAAGAGAAGACAAGGGTTGGCTCTAGAAACGCGAACACAAAAGCACTAGGAACTATCGGAAGATTTGGATGATCATAAACAAGAGCTAGTTATGTGCTTGGTATCTTTTAGTTAAGTAAAATCATGTGTATAGGTTATTTCGAGAGAAATACCCTATTTATAATTGAGCAAGTTATATTTGTATTTAAAAGACGATGTAAGCCTACTTCAATTTTATTTATAAATATTCAAGTTTAACTTATACAAATTAAACATTTAATTTAAAAGAAACATGTAAAAGCATCTAAGCGCTTCTCTTTATATTCCGAGTTATTCTAATCAAATTATAACTTAAAAACACATTTATATTCATATTAATCAAGTTAACAATTTAATTAAGAAAACTCGAGATAAACCTATATTGCTTTTATATAGGAAGCAAATTGCATAATCATTAATCAAATTAAGTTTGATTATAAAAACCGAGGTACACATCTAATTGGCTTTTAATTATAAGAAATATTTAACTAATATTAAGCATATTAACTTTCTTATGAAAACACGTATTGAACTCTAACTAGGTTTTAATTAGAAAAGCATGCATAATAAGATTTAATCATATTAATCATTTAAATAAATTATAAAACAAGGAACATGTACCACATTGGTCCTATCACGTAGTTTTCGTTGATATGAGCCTAACGCAACTTGAAACGGTGGAAACGGAGCTAAAACGCACAAGATACGGCCAAAACAAGATTCTAAAAGGCGACGGGCTTGAAAAGACGGTCGTGTGGACACCAAGAACGCTTAAAACGGAGCTAGGACGGAAAAGATATGGCTAAAACAAGGTTCGGGGGCTTTTTACGCGAAGAAACTAGGCTTCCGGGGGCTTAAGCGCAAGAAACCGGGGGCTAAAACAGAATTATACATATAAACGAGAGGGGTTTATATGCAAACGAGGAGTGAAAAGGACCTGCGGTGGAAGAATCTAGGAAGTTCGGGGGCTAGATCATAAAAACGGGGACCTATTCGTAAGGATCTTTGATGGTGGAAGGACCGGCATGATATACTAGGAAACCGCGGGGGCTTTTGTGCAAAACGGCGGGCGACGGCGGTGGATGCGGTGATGTGTCGCCATGTGGCGTGCGGTGGTTGGCCGGGGCCGACGCGGCCGACGCGAGCATGACACAAGCCGCGTGGACCGGCGCCTGCAGACCCGGTCCACTGGTCCACGGTGGACCGATCTAAGGGGTATGCCCCCTTTTGATCTGGGCCGTTCAAATTAGATCAGGCGGTGGCGGTCGTATGCAAGCGGGTGGGCAGCCGCGGCTGCCTTCCGGGCGGCGGCGCGCGATGCCGGGGCGGCGGCGGGCTCGGCCGGCCGGCTCGCGGCGGCGGCCAACGGGGCCTCCTAGTCAAGGAAAAACTACCAAATTGAAAAGAAGGCCACGAGGGTTTCACCCGAGGGCTCGGAAGGGGAGGGAGGAGCGCGGAGAAGCGGATCGGCGGCGAGGGCGAGCTCGGCGGGGCGGCGCTTCGGCGGCGCCGGTGACCTAAGGCACGAGGAGCTCGAGTAAATAGGGGAAAATGAAGAGAAGATGATGGGGAACACTTGGAGATCTTCACCTTGGACGAGAGACGGACGGGAGAATGGCCGGTGGTGGAGGATTGCGGCGGCGGCGGCGGTCCGCGGTGGCGGTGGGGTTCCGGTGGGTCTCCGGTGACGGGGAAGGGGCCGAGGAGGTGTGGCTCGGCTCGGCGAAGCTGCGGGCGATGCTCGTTCGTCCCGAAGATCGACGGGGGTTAGTGAATCGGCGTGGCAACACCGGCGGCGGCGGTCGGAATCCAACGGCGACGGCGCGAGCGCGAGGATGGAGGATGTGCAGATGCGTGAGCGGTGTGGAAAGGAGGAAAAGGGCGAGGCAGGGCTCGGCCTCGGCTCTTGTAGGGGAAAGGGAAGGAGAGGGGGCGCCTGCCGGGGAGGCGGCGGCCATCAATGGCCATGAGGGCCTGCGGCCTTCAATGCATTCAAGGGGGCGGCGTGATGGGAGGAGAAATAGATGAGAGTTAAGGAGGGAGAGGAGTGAAGCCGGGCTTCAATTGCCCCTTGATGGCGCGCAAGTTGGCGGGGGGGGAAGTGGGGAGGCCGCCGGCGGCGCGCCGGATGCGGAGCGGGGGGACGCGGGCGGGAGGGGAAGGGGAAAGGGCCGACATGTGGGCCCGGTCGGTCGGTGGCCCGGAAGAGAGAGGGACGAGAGGGGAGCCGGGCCGCGGGTTTGGTGGGCTGCGCGTGCGGGTGCTGGGCCGAAAGAGGAGGAGGTGGGCCGGCGGAGGATAGCAGGCCGGTGGGCTGAAAAAGGGGTTGGGTAGGGAGAGAGTTGAGTTTTGTTTTTTTTTCAAACATCCAAATTCAACCATTTTCAAACCAAAAACATTCAAAACTTTTTTTCAAACTTTTCACAAAATTTTATAAACTTTTCAAACCTCACACAAGCAACCAAAAATTATGCAAAGTCAAAAGATGATGCACATTCACTTATTGACTCTAAAATTACTCAAAAGTGATATTAAATACTTTAGAGCATAATTTATTTGATAATTTATTTAATCCTTAGAAAATAAAATCTAAAACACCTTGTTTCTTATATTAATTTGGTGATGGAATTTTAGGGTGTTACACGGCTTCATTCCCCGGGTCTTGGGGCACACTACTCGCGAGGGGGAGTCGTCTTACGGGGTCGAGTGTTCTTCCGGCGGAATGAGCAACTCGTCGTCGTTTCCGCCTTCGGGGTCTCCGTTTTCCGGGGCCGTGCTTGCGGCTTCGGTGGTAGGCGTTGGGGGTTCGGTGACCGCCGGTGGTCTTTGGTGGGACTTCTATGGTTCCTCCCCATCCTACAAGGGGTGTCCCCGGCAGGACTTGAGGTTCCCCTATGGCTGGAACGGGCGTTCCGCCGTGGGTCCATTCTTGCATGCGTTGGTCCTGGATCCTTCTGAGGCTTTCCGGGCAACGGCCTCCTTGCGCTATGGCTGCTGCGGTCCTCGCTTCGGCCTTGAGCCACTCGGACTTGGTGCATCCGCACTGTGACTTCGCCTTGCTCGGCCGCCGATCCGTTCCCTCAAGTGTCCGGCCTGGTCATCAAAGAGCTTGTCCGGGGAGACAAGGTAGGCGACTACGTGGTATAGCGGTGTCCGGTGGCGGCGTCGCTCCAAGTTCCTCATGCGGGCCTCGCCAACCGGGGTCCCGATGGCGGGAGGGAAGTACCTCATCGGTGTGGGGACGAGGTGCTCTTCGTAGATTCGGCACGGGTAGCGGAGGGCTTTTACGAGGGCCAAAGGATAGGTATCCCGGTGTCGGAACCCCGTGGCGGTCACTCGCCACGGCTCGATGTTGGTGTGGCGGTTGCTTCTAGCGACGGAGAGGACCACTCTACGGCGAAGAGTGCGGGAGTTGCTCGTACTCTCTGCTGTAGTACCTAGGGCGCTCGGTGATACCGAGGCGCTCCGGAGAGTTGATGAGCGGGCGAGCAAAACCGGGCTCCTCCCGGCACACGCCTTGGGTCCATCCATCTTCCGCCATCCGAAAACAAAGGTAGAGTTGAACGAGGTTGTGGTGGGGTACAAGAGATGGATAACTTTATTCGGTAGGGGGTTGGGGTACATTCTTCGGGGTACACTTATTATTACTAGGACTCAACTTCTAGCCTAACACCCTAGTCTTATCCTCATGGTGACTCTTCCTCTAGCCTGGATACGGCGCTTCTTTAGTGGAAGATCTTGCTCCAATATCTCATCTTCGGTCCGGGTCCCTTTGTCCCGGTGGGTTTCTTCGGGTTCATCTTCTTATGCTGCGGCTCCTTCATCTCTCGCTTCTTCGCTCCTTTAGTTCATCCCATAGGGCTTTATGGGCCAACGGCGTGCGCTCTCTTTCCCCGAGGTATTCTTGCTTGGTGTTGTGTAGTTCAACTTCGCTATGGTTGTCTTCACCCTTTCTAGTTCTATCCTCTCGTTCTCGCTCTTTCCGCCCGTCGATCTGTCGCTTCACCGCCGGGCTTGCTCCTGATAAAGGTGGTCTAGGCCTCTGAGGTATGTGGATAGGTGGGAAACTGCCTCTTCTAAGTCTTCTTCCTCTCGTTCCAAACCTCTCATGCGATCAATCCACGAGCGTCCTCTTCCTCCGGAGGGTGGAAAGAATCCCATAGGAGTCCTTCGGAGGTGTTGTCTGTAAACCACTCGTAGCTGTCGCAGGGCCTTCCGAGCAGCCTTGGGGTAGGTGTCGGCAAAGCGAAAACCCGTGGCGTTGACGAACCATGGCTCTATGTCGGGGTAAAGCGTGCTCCTTCCCACAAAGATCAGCAGCTTACACCGAAGGGTGCCGAAGCGTTCGTACTCCCGTAGACGAACTGCGGCGGATCCCTTACTCCGACGCGCTCTAGGCCGAGTAGCAACGAGTTAGGGAGGCCGAGCCGGACGGGGCAAATTCCTCCGTTCCACTCGGGGTTAGGCATCCGGAAACGGGCAAGAATCAAGGTAAGGATTTGGGAAAAGGTGAGCTTAGCAAAGGAAAGGTTAGAGAGGGCCGAGAGGAGGTCTCGTATCCTAGGGGTCATGTCCTACGGCCAACCTACGGCTGCGATACCACCGAAGCGTCCCCTCATCAGAGGTGACTAAATGTGACACAAATACCAGTCCCAGGAGGCTGGTAACACATTTATTACAACAGGTGGAATCGGTCTTTTACATCACGGCGACACAAAGGGCACGGTAGTGCCAACGCTACAAGGAACAACACAAACGCTAACGACCACACTACAATAGCAAAGGCTTCCATAGCCTCCTCGAGTACCACACCATGTAAGCTTTCGGTAGGGCCACGGGTACACGAGGCACGGTTGGGTGTAGGGCAATGACCTACTCAACGTCTTCGGGAATGTAATCGGGATCCTCCTCTCGTAAAATAGTTAGTAAAACAAGGGTGAGCACATACGTACTCGGCAAATCCAACCCCACCCACGGAGGGGCTCATAAGCGGAATTATGCATAAAGTATAACAAGGATCGAGTTATGGTTCACTTTGCAAACTTACTCATGCGGGGGTTCATTTCAAAAAGGTTTTCGCAAATCATTTTCATAACCCAAGTAACTCAAATGTTTTAGGAAAAACCACTGTAGAACTACGGACTTCCCGTCCGTCGTAGCCCAGGCACACAGCCACACACTTCACCCAGAAAACAACTCACGCCAGAAAACATCCCATCCCAAACACTAGTTTTTGTGACCACACCGTGACTCGTCCAATACCGTGGACACGGCTATTCGAATAGGTTTGACACTCTGCAGAGGTTGTACATCTTTACCCACAAGTAGGGTACCGTCACACGGACACCTTAGTGCCGGTACGGATCCTATCAAAGCCATTACCCACCTTAGATAATGCTACGAGCCACCACGGAAGCACCCAAGGGGTTATCCCACATAACCAGGGCGTACCTCACACAGAGCGTACCCCCACTCCTTGGTCTCCCGCTGCTCCCCGCACACCAGATGGCAAGTAGATTAACTAGTGGGGTTTATGCTAAGCCGTTGCCACATACAACGGTCGAGTGGTTGTACGATGATTTGGGTCAGGTGAGATGTCACGCAACCCGGTCCTTAACCGACAAGATGGACAACTCCCAACACGCTCAACCACACGGTACGAGCTCACCCATACTCCCTGACACACACGTCCATCCCGTCTACCCAGTTCTTTACTCATTTTCCAAACATATCCCCTTTTTGTTTTTAAAGCACTCACACATTTTGAAAGCACACACACATTTTAAAGCACTCGTTTAGGCCAAAACAAGGTTCAATCATAGCAATCAAGGGTGGCTATCCTACCATGTTTTGCAGTAAAACAATATGCAAATTTATAAAACGGGTATAGGATATATTTTTAAAACTAGGACAGAAGCATGCATAAAAGGGGGAGGTTGAACTTGCCGTCTTCGAAGTCTTCGGGGAGTGCGGCTCGGTGTTCGGGACCTCGGGCTCCCGCTCGCCGTAGTCGGCTTCGATCTCCGGCTCGGGGTACCTTCCTCTCGTCTACTCCGTCGGCTATAGCACTCACACAAGCAAGCAAGCGAGTATTAGCACACATGTTTCCGGCCGAGCTCGGGGAGGGGGAAGTGAGCGAAGGAGGGGTATAAATAGGCCCTAGGAAAGGGGTTGGTTCGGCGGGGGGTACCGTGGTGAAATTTGGATTTAATCGGAAATAAAATTGTGCATGAGATGTTAGGTTAAAGAGAGATTATAAAGGCTAAGGACCTATTAGTAATTTTTATTAATAGGGGAAGGGGTGATTATGATAACATAAACTTGGTTAGGGCCTGGTTTGTAAATTATTTAGGGTTTGGCAGCATTCAATCTATAATTAATTACTGATCCAGGGGCTATTTGAAAAGAGTAAAGGGAGGGGGAATAGAGGTAGGGGCTCTTTAGGAAAAAGAAAGGAGGCAGGGGGTTTTTGGCCTAACGGCCTTCTTCCTCCTTGCGAATCAGAACCGAGACAGAAAGAAAAAGGGGGGGCGGCCCGTGCAGGAAGGCCGACCGGTGGGGGTGCCCGCCGGCGACCTCGGCCATGGCTGCGGCCGGGAGATGGGGCAAAACGGAGAGGAGACCGAGGGGATTTCATTCCCGTGCTCACCTCGGGTTGAGGCTGCTTGGGGAGGTGGCTCCGCGGCTCGGTTCGGGCGGCGGCGGGAGCTAATGGTGGCGGCGCGATTGGAGGCAGTGGTGGAGCAAGGGGGGCTATTGAGGTTTGGTTGCGGGGTGTGGAGCGACGAGGGACTGCCGGCCTCCATTTATAGGCGCGGGTAAGGCGGCATGGTCGGGATTTCTTCCGAGCTCGTGAAGCTTCGAGGTCCAACAATGGTGGGGAGGCAAATATCTCGCCGTTGACTTGCCTGACGAGGCTGCGGCCGGGGTTCACGGTGGGGCGCGGCGCTGTGGACAGGACCCGTCGTGCAGACGCGGGCGGTCGGAGATGGTGGAGGTGACCGGTCGGGCGGTGCCTTTAATGGCGGTCGTCGGCAACGGGGGGGTCTTTCGCCGGCCTTTCTTTGCGGCGCGTGGACGAGCACCGGCGTGCTTTGTCCGGGCGATGTAGGAGAGGGAAGGCGGGGGGTGCTGCCCCGCGGGGGCGCTCGGGGGGGTGCCGCGCGTGGGGGGAGGTCGCGACCCCCCTCGTCGCGCGTGGGGAAGGGGGAGCCGCGCGGGGGCCTCGGCACGGAGGCGAAGGAAGAAGAGGGGGTGGTGGAAAAAGAAAGGAAGGAAGAAAAAGAAAAAGAAAAAGAAAAAGGAGAAAAGGGAAAGAAAAAGAAGAAAAGAAAAGGAAAAATAGGGAAAAGGAAAAATCGGAGAAATAGAAAAGGTATTTAGAAAATTAGGAGAATTCCGGAAAAAATTTAGGAGAAGGGGTTTTGCGGATTTTTTACGGGTTTCTCGGATACCGGCGTTAATTCGGAAGGGCGGTGATGGCGAGGCGGAGCGGCCGGCGGGACCGCGGCGTGCGCGGGATTCCGGCCGGTGGCCGACCGCGGCGTTGGGAAGGCGCGCGAGGGGCGCGGCCGAGGTGTGGTGTCGGCGGGAATCGCGACACGCGCGTCGGGGAGAGAAAGAGAGAACAACGGCTAGGGTTTGAATGGTAGCGAGCTCGCCGGATTGGTTTTTGAAATTACGCATGATTTAGTAGGTGATTTATTTAGAGCTAAAAACGCGGGCGTTACAAAGTCGCCCGCCGGGACCCCGAATCCGCGCTCGATGTGCGTGAGGAAGACAACGGTCTCGCCGGTCCCCTCTGTCGGGAACTCCTCGCCCGACGCCGGCCTCCAAACGACCTCCATCTTGGGTCTCAGCAACCTGCGGGTCGCCAAGGCCTGGATCTCCTCCTCCGTCACCGTGGGTTCCCAGACAGTGTGCGACTCCGGAATCGGCACTTTCTCCATCTTCCCCTCCTCGAAGCCGGGGAATTTGGATCTAAACACTACCAGGGTCTCCCCACGGCGGGTTCACACCACGTCTCCTAGGCCCAGCTGCCTACACGCCTTCTAGGTTGCCCCGACCTACAATGGCTCCCCTCTATCAACGACTCCGTGCTTAAAAGCTCTACTGTCCGTTGACGACCTATTGGTCCTAATCACAGTGCTTTGCTGAGGCCCTGTTGCCTTCTAGGTCGATTTCAACCTACAGAATTCAGGGGTGATGCTAGGGATGGCAACGGGCACAAATTACCCGCGTGCCCATGGGCAAAAACCTGGTAGGGCGAGGATCGAGTTTGTTTTTGTGCCCACAGGTAAGGGTGCGGGTCTGAAGTTATGCTCGCGGGCAAAATATTAGCGGGCATGAAAATGTCTTACCCGTGCCAGCAAACCTGCGAACCCATTGTTTAGTTCTATGACATGTGGACCCCTTGTGCAAACTATATAAGGAAGCTAGGAGGACTTTTAGGGTATCTTGTTTCCCTCCTCATTTTTCTCCGTTCTCCCTACCGCACATCAGGAGGCTGCCGCCGCGGCCCCTATCTCCCTGACCCCGTGACAGCGATGCACGCGGTGCATCCTCGCAAGTCGCGACCTCGCTCCATGTTCGCCGCCCGCTCCAGCCTCCGGCCTCCGACGCTCCTCCAGCCCCCAAAGCACCGAGCCACCGACGCTACAGGCACAAACACTCCTCTGGCCCTCCCGTCGCCCCTGGCCCTGACACCTCCAATTCCCCACCACCCCGCAACTGCATTGCCTGCACGCCGTAAGCCCCACCGTCCGTCGCTCCCCAGCATCCTGCTGGTTGCTCGCAGGCCGCCGACACTCCCCTAGACCTGGGATCTCGATTTGGTCAAGCGGGGTTGCAGGATGCACTGCCCCTCCCGGACCTTCTTCTGCCGACGGGATCCACCTCCCCTCCTCCCTCTAAGCGTTGACGCACCCAAGGGCGATCTCGATTTGCTCGAGGGGGGGGGGGGGAGGGGCTCGATGTGCTTGCAGTCCCAAGGCGCCACCGCTTGTTGCCTGGCGGCTGGCGGGCACGGGTGTGGCCGCGGGTTTGATGTGCCTGCGGGTGACGGGCGCGGGCACAATTTCTTACCCGTGACGGGTGGTGGGTGCGGACGCGCCACAAAATTTACCTCGCGGGTGCGGGTTTGAAAACCCTCTACCCGTGGGTAATGTGCCTGTAGCTATCTATAGTTGACACCCTTACGTTGTGCCACTGCGCAGCGGCCGTGTTGGCCCAGGTCGACACGGACCCTCTTGTCAGTCATTATGGCCTTCTAAAGGTCGGTGTGCTACCATAGCCCTGCCAGGACCTTGGCCATGCCGGCGCCTCATCATAGTAGTCAAAACACATCAGTTGCCATGCAAATATGTGTATAAAAGCTTCGTAAGCTACAAAAGACCTTGGCCCATGGCCCATTACAAGGTACAAACATATTAAAGGTCCTGATCTACCTTACATGGTTTCTGCGGCACAACCTAGACTGATGAAGCGCGTCGCAAGCTTTCTTCTAGCTTCAAGACCTACTTAGATACCTGCACCGCCATTGAGGTCGAGGTTGCCACACAATCACCTCTACTCTAGCCCCAGAAGGTTCGCTATGGAGTCCCATTTTTGCTAGGGTGCTCTCACTAGATTCCAATATGGACCAGCTTCACCTCAGGCCTCTCCCGGTGCATCACAGTGGTCTCCAACACCACATTAGGCCCTTTCTCTCAAGATCCGTCAAGGCATGTACTGCCCCATGCTGCACCTGGATTCTTCACTGGGCGCGGGCACAGAGATTGGTGGAGTTCTCCTAACTTCGCAAGCATTCTTCTAGCTCCAAGAGACAATACTCTAGCACTATGCTCAGGTGGACACACACATGATCAAGGCATTGCAGCATTATCAAGCGGTGTTGCCATGGTGTTCCTACTTGGTGACAAAAGCAAGTGGTGAGGCCCCTTATTTATAGCAGTGGTGCTCTGCAGTGGCCGCTACTCGTCCTTCAGCCGACGCAACATCCTTATCCGCAACACTGTTTGCATGTGGAGCACGAGGTCTTTGTCCATTTTCGAGCCTGCTGACACGTCTGTTGGGTGCGCGACGACACCTTTTAAGTCTTTGTCTCCTAGTGGCAGCGGCTGCACCTCTACTCGGGACAGGCCTTGTGCCTGCATAGTGCACTCGTGGGTCACTACGAGACGAAGAGTCCTAGCGCCTGGCGCTATCCTGTGAAGATTCTAGATATTTTGTCTTATTCAACAGGAAGAACATCTTTTCGCTCAAGCAGATGGTCGTAGATTCTCGGTTTCTTCTTCGAGCATCAACCCAACCTTCTAGGTCACCTTACTGCTCGGGAGCTACTCCACGAGAGCGTCTTGTGACTCCCTCTTTTGCCTACATCACCTCGACCTACCAGAAGCAAGCTTCCAACACTCCTCTGCTTGACCTCCCTTTGGTCGGAATTTAGACCTTCCTAGAAGGTGTGATGATCTTCCTTGATTCTGGTCAAGTCGGCAGTTCTTCAAGCAACTACAACACCTTGTCTTCACTACAAGCCCCTGGATCTATGCCCTAGGAGCTTGACGTTCGACTTCGTATGCGCTCAAGAGGATTTTCTTTTTTGGATCACTGTGCACCCTACGCGACCTCAGCATCGCTATGTCTTTGCTTCGCCTCAGCATGACATCGTCTCAGCCGCTACGCCTACATGTCGATCAGGGGCTTTAGAGACATGGGTACCCACAGACCAGGGTCCTGGAGGTCCCTGTCAAGTGGACCCGAACTGTCAAAAGACCCGCCGACCTGCAAGTGGGCCCGGAGACCTTATCCACAACCCCAGTGACCTTGGAAGACCCTAGGCGACCTCATCCAGATCCCGAAAGACCTTTCAGGCTGGTGGCGCAAGCTTCTCCCCTAGGTTGCGGCGCGACGCCTCCAGTAGGCCCGCGGATCGTGGGACCCGCCCTGTAATCATGGAAGATGATCTTCCTAATTTGTAACTGACCCCGATGAGGGTCCACTGACCTCGAATGGAAGCCCTAGCCCGGTGGCCATATAAGGCGGCTTAGAGCTCCATTCGAGGGGACTCCCCCATTCACGCATAATCCCAACGTATACTGGACGTAGGGTTTTACTCTACTGAGGCCTGAACTAGTCTAAACCCTTGTGTCTCTCACCATTCTCGTTGTATTCTGAGTTCTCCCTATGAAGTACCACCTACGCTCTTAGGTCCCGATCCCCTACAATCAACCTACAACCGCTTGGGTCGCCCCCTAGCGGATCTGTCCATGTCTCACCCCCTGACACCGACAGTTGGCGCGCCAGGTAGGGGCACATCATCTGTCTCGACGAACTTCACTAGCGGATCGGATGGAGGGCCGCAGGGTTCCGTTGACCCCTGGGGACACTTTGCGCTTCGGCTCCCTCAACTTCGTCTACACCGGGCCGGCGGAGTCCGTCGCCGGGCGTACTTTTGCCCGGCCACCCCGTCCCGATGTCCTGACGGGGGCAGCGGGACGCGCGACATTCGTTCGAGGCTTCTCGAACGAGACTATCATGGCCATGTTGGGTCAAACCCAAGACAAGATCATTTTAGTCTCACCGCCTACTACCTCACCTTCCAGGCAAGCAGGGCCAAGCCGCTCGTAAGTGGAGAAGAAGGAAGACATCGTCGGAAGCATCACCATGATCAATGGTGCCATGTCTAGCACCTTGATGTGGTAATCTTCTCATTTGTCCATGGGTTGTAATCGAACTTGAAGATGTAATCACTACTTTGTTTGGTTATCAATCTATCATCTAGTGTTGAAGAAGCTTTGATGTTTAAGGTTAGCTACCATGCCGTAAAGGGAGTAATATCTCAATGCTCCCTTGGATCCATTCAATACATCATGTCCATCATAGGTCTAGTCACGAATACCTCCGCGTAGTGATAGTACGGGGGGAGGGAAAGGGCGAAACCGTGGTCACAACCCCCGATAGATTAGATTGGTTTTCATGTCTTAAGGGGTTGCATGTTCAAGTATCGTAGACCATTGGGAAAGTGCCTTTTACATATCTTGTTGGTTTAATTGTTCTCCCTAGTGTAGCGTAGTTGTTTTCTAGTTTAACCTTAGATTAGGGTTTGGGAAGTTAGTAGCTAGAGGTAGATCAAACACGTGTAATCCCCTTGCTTCGCGGATTGATAAGAACCTAGGGAATCCTCGTGGTGGAAAAGGTGTAGGTCCGTACGCTTGTGGATCGTAGGTGGATACGAGTTTTATCCGTCAACAAGCCCCTTTTCTGGCGCCGTAGCCGGGGAGCAAGCGAGTTTACATCATTTGGTTTTACATCTAACTTTGTTTTATATTTAGTTTATCTTTTATTTGCTAATATCTAACCCCTATTACCTAAAAACCAATTTATTTTGTTTTTGTTTTTATTTTGTTGTCTAGATGGCGTTCATCAACCACCCTGTGGAAGAACCGGAGAAATCACTAAGGGATTACGCTAGTCCTCGATGTGAAGACATAAAGGTACAAGAGTCGGATTCGAAGCTCGAAGCGACAGAGTATGAAATCAAAGCCAAGATCATCAAGATGGCAGCGTCAACCCCGTTTGAAGGGATGGCTACGGAGAACCCGTATAGACACATAAGGCATTTTACAACGCTATGCAACACGATGCGTCAAGAAGGAGTTTCCGATGAATGGTTCAAATGGAATCTCTTTCCCTACTCACTTGCCGGTGAAGCAAAGACGTGGTACTCGTTTGTGTCCTTTGAAGTTGAAGGCAATTGGAACAAGTTGACAAAGAAATTTTGTTAGATTTTTTTTCCAATTAGCAAAGTTCAACATCTAAGGAGGCAAGTGATCACTTTCATGCAAGGAGAAGAGGAAGGGATAGACCAAGCTTGGAATAGATTTAATGAGTTAATTGAATAAGGACCAAGACTCGGCTTCTCCGGTGATGTACTCTTGCATACATTTTTCTTTTCCCTAACCCCTAGTTGCATGCAACACGTTCAAATGTGTGTAGGTGGGGATCTCATGGAGAAAATACTCACGAAAGCCGCTAAACTTTTACAAAAGATTAGCAAAGCGGTGGCCATGCAAAGAGATTGGGAAACAAGACTTGCGGGAGAGTCGAAATACAATTCAAGGATGAAGACGTGTGCTGAAATTTCTAAAGAGGCAACCTCCGACGTCAAGAAAGAGGAGCCTATCCCAAAAAAGCTTGAAGAAGTGCACATCAAGTCAAGAACTACCCCGAGCGTTGACTTCGCCGAATCAAATGAAACAAACAAGAGGAGTATGTCAAGCGCGAAGCCATTAAGGGAGTTCGAACATATGGATTGGATTCCAATCGATTACGGAGAGGTATTCAATAAGAGAAGACTATTCCCTAACCAAAAGGGGTTGGCAAGAGCATTGGAAGCGGATTTCCCACTGGAAAAGCAACCGGAAGATTCATACGATCTTGAAACCACCGGTGAGATCTTTCAAAAACTCTGAATCCGGAACATATAGCCGAGGTGAAAAGAATCATGGGGGTCAAGCCCTAAGCATCATCATATGCTCGCCTTGTCGAAGTTTACGCGATAGGATCCGAAGAAGAGGAGAAGATGGCAGCACACTTGAGTTGCGAGATCAATGGAGTTCAATGCAGAGCTTCTTGCGACATCGGAGCCCAAGTAAGTGTCCTATCTTCTAAAATTTACGATAAAGTTCAAGACCACAACCTAGACTTAGCTCCAACATCAATAAAGTTAATTATGGGAGATGGTAGAGCTATTAGACCTATAGGTATTGCTTGCAACATTAATGTAATCATCTCCGGAAAATGCATACCAACCAATTTCTTTGTTATAGATGCTTACCATAGTAATCATGATCATATAATCCTAGGTAGGCCCTTTCTTAAGTTGGTTGATGCCATGTTGAATGCTGGAAAAGGCAAAGTAACAATGAATCTTAATGGAAAGGAGTACATATATAACTTTCTTCGCGTTTATAAACACCCTTCACCTTTTCCTCCTGAAGAAGTAGATAGTCTTTGTTTTGTTGAAACCCTTAGAGACTCGCTCCAAAGAGTGATGGAGAATCAAGCTAATGATCAACAAGTAGAAGAACTAGAGGAAACAATGAAAGGACTAGAACAACAAGATGGAAGCATGGAAGAAGAAAAATTCGAAGACATAGGAGAAATTAAACCCGAAGAGCCACAAGTGCCCGAGGTGGATCTTAAACCTTTGCCCAAAGGATTAAAGTACGAATTTTTGGGCCCAGACAAGACTTATCCAGTCATCGTGAGCGACGAATTAAGTCCCGAAGAAAATGAGAAGTTGCTGAATTTATTGAAAAAGCATAGGAAGGTGACGGGATATTCGATTAATGATCTCAAAGGACTTAGCCCAGCCTTTTGCACTCATCGTATACCTATGGAAGACCAATGTAAGCCCGTAGTGGATCACCAAAGGAGGCTAACTCATGCCATGCGAGGGGTAGTAAAGAAACAGGTCATCAAGTTACTTAATGCCAGAATCATCTACCCGGTTCCGCATAGCGAATGGGTGAGCCCGGTACATTGTGTACCGAAGAAAGGAGGTTTAACCGTGGTGAAGATCGAGAAGAACAAATTAATACTGCAAAGAACCGTGATTGGATGGCAGATGTGTATCGATTATCGAAAGCTAAACAAAGCAACGAAGAAAGATCACTTCCCCTTACCGTTCATTGACGAGATGCTCGAGAGATTAGCAAACCACGCTTATTTTTGCTTTCTCGATGGGTACTCGGGGTTCATGCAAATTCCCATTCACCCGGATGATCAACACAAAATAACGTTTACATGCCCTTATGGAACGTTTGCATATAGAAGGATGCCCTTCAGTCTATGCAGCGCTCCGGCCTCTTTTAACGTTATTTTGGACTTCTCAAAGATCACTAAGCCTTTAACACATCTCCTTCAAAAGGATGTGGCTTTTGACTTTGATGAGAAGTGCTTGGTGGCATTCCGGACCTTGAAAAGTGCTTTGGTGAGTGCTCCCATTATTCAACCTCCGGACTGGAGCCAACCTTTCGAGACCATGTGTGATGCAAGTGACTATGCCGTAGGAGCGGTTTGGGTCAAAGAAAGGAAGGCCGAGTTCATGTCGTTTACTACGCTAGTCAAACTCTTAGTGAGGCACAATTAAATAATGCCACTATGGAGAAAGAGTTGCTAGCAGTGGTATTTGCCTTTGAAAATTCAGATATTACATCGTGAACTCGAAGGTCATTGTTTACATCGATCACGCAGCCATCAAATATTTCTTGGCTAAGAAAGATGCTAAACGAATTCGTTGGATCCTTCTTCTCCAAGAATTTGATGTTGAATTTCGTGATAAAAAGGGGGTGGAAAATGTTGTGGCCCATCATTTATCTAGGATGATCCGTGGACAAGATGATAAAGAGCCCATAGAAGACAAGATGAGAGATGACCACCTCTATCGAGTACTCGACAAAGATACTTGGATGATCGATATCATTCGAGCAATTCGGAAGATGCCTCTTGATCACTTAGATAAAAACACTCAAAGCAGGATAATCTTCGAAAGTCGAAAATACTTTTGGGATTCACCTTACCTCTTCAAACTTGGCAATGACGGAGTTATGAGAAGATGTGTGCCAAGAGAAGAGAGGTTAGAAATTTTGAGAAAGTGCCACTCGGCGGAGTACGGTGGACACTATAGCCATTTTCGGACCCAAGCAAAAGTGTGGTCCAGCGGATTCTATTGGCTGGAGATGCATGAAGATACTAAAAGATATGTTGCGTCATGCCCCGAATGCCAAAGAACCGGGGATATTTCTCAAAGGAATTCCATGCCCTTGAAATATAATCTACAAATCGACTTACTCGATGTTGACGGTGAAAATCCGTCAACCTAGCCATGAGTTTACCTTCGGTGTTGGCATGAGTTTTATACCTTATCCATTGGTACTAACCCCCGTGGTATAACAAGTTCACGTGTGCATGTCGGTTTTGGAGTTTAATGTTTATGCAGGGATTTAGTGTTGAATGCAAGACTTTCGGGATAAGTTCATCAAGCACCTCATGACAAGACCTTGAAGTCCTGAACAAGTCATGCAATGAAGCAAAATTAACTCCAAGAAGCCGGGGACTTGATCCGAGAAGACGACAGACTCCAGGGACCTGACTAGAAAAGTGCTGAATCTTGCAAGACAAGGAGTTGAGTCCAATTCGGAGAGAAACCGACGACATGGACCTACATGCAGAAGGGGGAAGCATCCAGAAGTAAGGGAACCGACCTCGGGCAAAGGAGCCCGCGGGGCCGGGCCTAAATGGGCCCGGGCCGGCCGGCCCGATCCGGTCGGCCCGAGCCCATTTAGGGCCCAAATTCGTCGTCCTTTGCCCTAGCCGCCAATCGGGCTATTTATAGTCCCCCGACCGAGAGCCACGCGAGAGAAGTTTTCGTCTTCGGCCGCCGAGGAGCGAGAGAGAAGAGAGGGACACCATGTCGGAGAGGAGAGGGTCGAGCTAGTTGACTAGGGTTTCCCTAGCCGACGTGGGAACCTTGCATGGAAGACCACGTCGGAGTTCCGGAGCTAGAAGCAAGATCAAGGAAGGATCCCGGTGGTGATCTTGTGTATGTATCATTGTCATAGTTGAATTGTCAAGTTGAATCTTTTCTTAGCGATCAAGTGTTTCCTCGAAGATTTCGTTTTTCGATCGGCTTTGCTTATTCCAATTCTATTCGTACGATAGATTACATAGGGTGTTCTTGTAGCCGCGGTGGCTAGAGGTACACGCCGGATCTTCCGAAAGAATCTCGACTTGTCTTTTGACTCGCCCTAAGCTCCCCGCATGAATAGGGATACGTTGTGACGAACGGGGGTCTCGAAAGGCGGATGTTTTCGGATTTGGACGGGAAACCACGATTTAAAGAGGCTTCTATTAAGATTCGATTTGCTACTTCTTCTCTTGCTTGGAACTTCAACAAAAGGCTTACCCCGATCCCTCTAGATCGGTTTATCTACCTAATCTTACTTTGTTTTCTCCGGTTTTTAGTGGATTAGATTCGTTTTGTGTCTTTTACTTAGATGCATTAGGTTCTTTATTGAAGATTGCGGTTACTTGGCTTTAATAGATTAAGTCTTGCGTCACACATTTGTTCCACGGATTCGATACCTTGGGTTCACCACTCGAGGGAAGAAGGGTCCCTTGACTACGACGGGAGACTTGTACGCTTGCGAGTCACGAACGAACTTTGATACAAACATTAACCGTCAACAAGCCCCTTTTTCTGGCGCCGTTGCCGGGGAACAAGTGATCAAGATTTGATTTTTTATCGCTTTTTTTTGTAATTTTCAGTACTGATTTTGTTTTATTTTTGCATCTACTAAATTTTGATCATCCTCAAAATACATCTAATCTAGTTTGTCTAACTCTAGTCTTTATAGATTTGTTTTGTTCTCTAGTTTTTTTTTTTTTGCATACTTGTTTATTGCTAACCCTAACCGGAGATGGTTGGCTACCTCTCCAAGAAACCCAAACCTTTTTGTGGATGATCCGGGGAAAACTTTACGGGGCAAAGGTGACATGCAACACAAGCTAAAGGGGTGGAAACCCTAGATTCAAAAGTTGAAGTCGAAGGACCGTCGAAATCTCCAAGGGAATCACCACCTCCAAGTCCAAAGGAAGATCAACCTCAACCACCGGAGCGCCGCGCACCCGGACATCGTTGATCTACCTATCATAAACCTTCAAGACGCCGGGAGGCCGTTCAAGATCAAAGTCTCAACTATCCGCATGACGATTGCGAGAGCCGAATGCATACGAGTCGGATTCCTTGAGTGGCATATCGGTTTACTTAAGAGGAGGATGGAGAAGATGGAGATGGACAAAGAAGCTCAACACCTAAAGGCCGCCGAAGCAAGATCCTCATGCAAGGAGTGTGTGGAGTACGACCATGTCCAAGGACGCCGTCACTAAGTTCGAGGCTATGGAGAAAATATTGAAGAATTTAGATGGCAAGGTGACGGAGGTCGGAAGCTCTATACGTGAAGTGTTCATCGTGATGAAGATGCTAGACGCAAGTGGGACAACTTGCGGGCGCCCGATGGGGTAACGAAGAAGAATATCCGAGACAACTCCAAAGTCCCAAGACGGCGAAGGCTACTCAAGCTCATTCGGGAGAGATGAAGGATCACAGAGACCATGAAGAACACGACCGAAGGACCGTAGTTCGAGATGCCGAGCCACAAGGAAGTTGTTGCATCCGTCAAGACCAAGGACAAAGCCCACTTCGTGAAGACCAAAAAAAATTGACTAAGCCAAAGTGGGTACCCAAGATTGCAACGCCCGCAAAGAGCGTTGATCCGGAGAAATCAAGTGAAGAAGTCTAGCCATGGACTATAAACGAAGCGCTAGGCGGGAGGCAACCCGTTTCGTCGAGTCAAGAATAAGCTACGGGAGGACAACCCGATTCCGGGTTTTTCGAGTCTTTTTAATGATTTAGTTTTTGAGTTTTATTACGCAAAGACATTAGACTTAGAAGTGGTTGAACAATATTAGAGACATAATTCTTGATTGAATGTTTGCTTTATCATAGACCCTTTGCATGAACCCTCCTATGTGCTTGTTTGATTCTTTTCTTTTCGAGAAACCCTCAACCGAATAATTTCAGAACCTTAACTCAACCTTTCACCCTCATTATGGTGCTGAGGTTGACTTATTTTTTCATGCTAAAACCACACGAGTAGAGCCACGATTTATGTTTAAGTGTTAATAAAATTCAGCACGTGGTAGAACTCGCGTGAACCTAGAAATCAAAACTTTTGGTTGGTTTTAAAAATCTATATCCTTGGTTTCTCTAAGATTAGAATTTTTCTAAGCCTATTCTAATTTTGTTTTATTCAAAATCTTTCTTATTTAGCCAAAATTAGAACCTAAACCTATGCCCCCATGATCAAGCCGGGAAATGTTTGCTCTCAACCAATGAAGGCAAACTATAACCGGTGAGACCGAAATCGACGTAAAAATAAAATATTTTCGACTTGCATTTGTTTTTAATGGTTTAAAAACTTCTCTAAAATTGTGTTCGAGCTCTTGCATGGCTCTGAAAAATATTTTAAATTTCGAATTAGAGGAGTGCTTAACCTTAAACACACCTTAATGGAGGCAATCTAGTAATCATGCATGCACCATTGGATTCCCTTTCATCAACTTTCACCAATTCCACATGCAAAGGACAAGCATGGTGGGCAGCAAGCATCAACTCGTAGGAATTTCATGGTGGCATGTGAAGCAAGTGGAGCTAGGGAGCATGGACATGACCCAAAACATGAAGCATCAAGTGGAAGGACCAATAAAGGAGTGGACGAGAGCGTTTGGGCGGTGCAACTCGTGGAGCACGCGGGCGGGGAAAGTTGCGAAGTGAAATGATCATCTTTGGAAGAAAGACGAGGCGGGGAGGAGCACCGAGGCCGGCCTCACCTACATAAGGAGCCCCCCCCGGCTCCCGTTTTTCTGCAGCAAGCTTCCCTCTCCTTCCTTTGTTTGTGTGTTCAAGTTTGTGTGCTCAAAACCTCCGTAGACATAGCCGAACCTTCCCAAGCTTGATAGCTCGTAAAAAAAAATCCACATCCTTAATCCACTCAAAGTCCACATCCGAATCAAAGAGTTTAAGCGCCTAGTTACCGGTTGCAACCCGGAGTTTTAGTTGAAGAAAAGAGTGCAGCAACCATGTGGAAGAAAACCACGGGTCTCTTCTCCAAGAAGAAGAGTTCGTCGTCATCCAAGCCGTCATCAACCACGTCTTCGAGAAGGCACTCGGTTTCCGAGTCTCCCGGGAGCATGGAGACGGATACGGCGCCACCGAGGAGGAACGATGCTCTCCTCCTTGGTGGTATGAGGGCTGCGAGAAGCACTTCCATGAGGTTCACCGAACCTCGTGGGCACACGGAGGAGCAGCCCGCGCCACCACGACGATCGACTCGCTCAACCGCGCCACCTCCTTACTCTCCGACACACTCTTCGTACGGCTTCATCATCTTGTCGGCGGAGGAGGAGGAGAGGCTCTCTAATCTTGAGAAGAGGCTTGTGCCCAACTTCGAGTTCGACAACCAAGCACTCGCACCTTGGGTTTTTGCACCGACATATACTATATGTTGGGGCACCTCGGATGGGTGCGGTTCTCCAACGGAATATCGGTGGACACCCATTTGGGGTACGCCTTGGAAATTTTGATGACTATTGCACCCATCGTTGATGATGATGGGGTGCAAGGCTTGTCATTCCGTTTGGAGGGAATCGAACAAGTGGTTCCCTACGAGCACGTTAGGGAGCTGCTTGGATTCCACAAGGGAGCTCCGGAGAAAGTTGACGTGCCACCCGGCATATTGGCGGGATTTTGGAACATGATCTCCGGAGAAGCCCATCAACAACGCAATTGCATCCGCAACCCCATTATCCGGATATTTCACTCTTGGATGTGCAAGAGGATATTGGGGAGGATGAAGGAAACAAAGGTGACCGACACGGAGTTGAATTGGCTATACTCGGCTTTAATTGCCAGGCAGCCAATAGACCCCTCTTACCTCATGATCAACCGTTGGTGTTGTGAAGCAACATCGGGGGCGGGTAATATTGGTTCGGGGTGTTACCTCTCCATGTTGGCCTTTTCCTTGCGGCCGGGGATCGCAAGAAACCCCGCTCACCTTTTGCGTGGTACCTCTCTCGGTTTTGAGTACTTGCGGCAAGGCAAGTACATTAGTGGAGATGAGAGAGGAGGTTATCGGTTGGCCATTGTAAACCTACCCCTTCCGGATGAGAGGCTTAGGCTTTTCACCGAAGGAAGGGAAGATTGGTTGGAAGAGGGACTACTTGTCCCCGCAAGGAAGAACAAAAGAGGAAGAATCGTAGAGGAGGGAACATCCTCCGCACAAGCGAGTGGAGCACAACCCAATGTGCAACCATTCGGCGGAGTTCCTCCTCCGCCAAGATATTACGGAGGGTCACAACAACAAGCATGGGGGGTGGTGCACCGGTACCCCCACAAAATTATGTTGTGCCCAACGCTAACTTCGCGGAGTCCTACGCTCATCATCCCCAACCACAACAAAGCATGGCCATTATTGGAGGGTATGCTGCAAGAAATGCTCAAAACATCGCAGCCATCCAAGCTAACGCAGCTCAACTCGGTGAAGGCAATGCAAATATTGCCTTTGAACTTGGACGCCTTCACCTTGTGGAGCCAAATCAATTCGTCGGAGGGAATGTCCAATCATATTATGAGCAAGGGTATTATTATCAAGATCATCAACATCAACCATCGGCGGAGGACTAGAAGATTTAGGAACTTTAGTTTTCTTTTCTTTTCTTTTTCTCTCGTAAATTTCAGCTTTTGCTTATGTGTGTTTGCGTAGTATTTTCTGTTTTTATTTAAATTTCAGCAAGCATGTTAGTTTATTTTCAGTTTGTATTTCAACTTGATATCACCATTAATAAAGACACCACCTTGATTTTATCATTGGAAAAGTTACAAAATTCGTGCCATGATGATATATGATTAAAATTGCAGCTTTGTTCATCTTTGTAATTGTTTTATGCATGTTTAAGCTAGTGCTCTCTTAAAAATACAGATCTGAATTTATTTAAATGCTAGCTTAATTTTCAGCGGAGGTTATGATTAAAATAAAGACCCATAGTGTTTTATGTGCTCTCAAGTTATGAATAGATTAAAGATGTCTTTTATGCTCAAAAATATTGCTAACCTTGTCACGGATATCACTTGTGTGTTGCTCAACCTATCCAAAGCCTTATATATATTTGAGTGCATAAACCTTAGTGTACAAGATTTATTTTTGAGTGCGTTATTGCAGGCCATGATTTCTCCGGCCCGAGACTAAGAAGCTGGTCATTCCGTTTTTGCGTATCTGTCTTTTTGCTAGCCTTTTATCCGTGCATTGTGTATCCCCGCATCGGAGATCTCACAAACTTCGCCGGATATCCACCCTTAAACCAAAATATCATTTTTTGTGATTACCTCCTTGACCACAACCTATCGTTGAGAATGGATCATCAATTCAAGGAAGATCGCAAGACGGTGCCAACGTTGAAGATTTCAAGTATCTCTCCAAGGAAAAATATTCCGGTACCTACCTTATTTTTTCGCCTCTTTGCTCGAGGACGAGCAACGTCTAAGCATGGGGGAGGAGGTAGGTACGGTGCAGTTTTAGAGTTCAAAGGGGAATATTTTAAAAAAAATGATGAAAGAAAAAAAATCCAGTGATACTCATGACTTTCAAGGTATAAAAAATCAAAACTTCATTGTGTAAGTCATGGGCTGAATGTATGACGAGGAAAAAAAATAAATGAATGAAAGAAATAAAAGAATGAGAAATATGAGAAAGAAAAAAATGTGCGTAAAGTAAATTCCCTAAGCTCTCTAAAAGTGCATTCAAGGCTTCAAGTTAAAAAGATCCATTCTCATTTTCCAACCATGTGCAATCCGATAACGAGGACCTCCTTTGTGCCTCGGGATCACTCTTTGCCATTTGCACATGTCCACTCATCTAAAAGTGTGTGTATTTTTCTCTTTCCCCTCCTTGATTTAACATTATTTTCCAATGACCTTTTTGACGAGTCTCGGTAAGACCATGAGAAGCTTGTCTTGTTTTGACAACACCTCATTTATAAAATCTTGTTAGGACTAAACTTTCCCAAAGCTCCATATAAAGCCTACCACATATATATGAGAGGGAAAGGAGTAGAATATATAGGCTTGAGAGACAAGCGAGATGAGAGTTCATGAGCAATGCATGAGATGATTTAAATTTGTGAATTTGGTTTAACTTTTCTTTATCTCGCTCTTTATTTCAAAAATTCGAGATCTATTTAAAACTTTGTGAGCATGTTAATACTTGTGGGATAAGCTTAATGAGAATCTACCCTCCGTAGAGATGAAGGCTAGTACATTATGGAACCTTAATGAATTAAAGTTTTGAGAGCATCATGTTTTCTCATGCGTAATCAAGTGCAAAGTTTAAACATTGTTTAGCAATGATGATATCCATCGAAGGCTTACTCGAGGACGAGCAAGGTTTAAGCATGGGGGAGATGTTGACGGTGAAAATCCGTCAACCTAGCCATGAGTTTACCTTCGGTGTTGGCATGAGTTTTATACCTTATCCATTGGTACTAACCCCCGTGGTATAACAAGTTCACGTGTGCATGTCGGTTTTGGAGTTTAATGTTTATGCGGGGATTTAGTGTTGAATGCAAGACTTTCGGGATAAGTTCATCAAGCACCTCATGACAAGACCTTGAAGTCCCGAACAAGTCATGCAATGAAGCAAAATTAACTCCAAGAAGCGGGGACTTGATCCGAGAAGACGACAAACTCCGGGGGACCCGACCGGAAAAGTGCCGAATCTTGCAAGACAAGGAGTTGAGTCCAATTCGGAGAGAAACCGACGACATGAACCTACATGCGAAGGGGGGAAGCATCCGGGAAGCAAGGGAACCGACCTCGGGCAAAGGAGCCCGCGGGGCCGGGCCTAAATGGGCCCGGGCCGGCCGGCCCGATCCCGGTCGGCCCGTGCCCATTTAGGGCCCAAATTCGTCGTCCTTTGCCCTAGCCGCCAATCGGGCTATTTATAGTCCCCCGACCGAGAGCCACGCGAGAGAAGTTTTCGTCTTCGGCCGCCGAGGAGCGAGAGAAGAGAGGGACACCATGTCGGAGAGGAGAGGGTCGAGCTAGTTGACTAGGGTTTCCCTAGCCGACGTGGGAACCTTGCATGGAAGACCACGTCGGAGTTCCGGAGCTAGAAGCAAGATCAAGGAAGGATCCCGGTGGTGATCTTGTGTATGTATCATTGTCATAGTTGAATTATCAAGTTGAATCTTTTCTTAGCGATCAAGTGTTTCCTCGAAGATTTCGTTTTTCGATCGGCTTTGCTTATTCCAATTCTATTCGTACGATAGATTACATAGGGTGTTCTTGTAGCCGCGGTGGCTAGAGGTACACGCGGATCTTCCGAAAGAATCTCGACTTGTCTTTTGACTCGCCCTAAGCTCCCCGCATGAATAGGGATACGTTGTGACAAAACGGGGGTCTCGAAAGGCGGATGTTTTCGGATTTGGACGGGAAACCACGATTTAAAGAGGCTTCTATTAAGATTCGATTTGCTACTTCTTCTCTTGCTTGGAACTTCAACAAAAGGCTTACCCCGATCCCTCTAGATCGGTTTATCTACCCAATCTTACTTTGTTTTCTCCGGTCTTTAGTAGATTAGATTCGTTTTGTGTCTTTTACTTAGATGCATTAGGTTCTTTATTGAAGATTGAAGTTACTTGGCTTTAATAGATTAAGTCTTGCGTCACACATTTGTTCCACGGATTCGATACCTTGGGTTCACCACTCGAGGGAAGAAGGGTCCCTTGACTACGACGGGAGACTTGTACGCTTGCGAGTCACGAACGAACTTTGATACAAACATTAACCGTCAACACTCGATGTGTGGGGAATAGACTTCATGGGGCCCTTCAAAAACTCACATGGATTTGAGCATATCTTAGTCATGGTTGATTATGTATCCAAGTGGGTAGAGGCCATGTCATGTCGTAAAGCTTCCACGGAGGAGTCCATTGCAATGATCAAGAGCATGATTTTCCCTCGCTTTGGTACTCCGAGAATCTTGATAAGCGATGGAGAAACTCACTTCACCGGGAAGAATTTCAAAAAGTGCTTGTCCAACTTGGGAATTGAACATAGAATTTCTACGGCCTATCATCCACAAACCAACGGACAAGCGGAAACATCGAATAGGCAATTAAAGAGCATCCTCAATAAAACCATAGAGAAGCGAGGTAAGGATTGGTCAAAGAAATTAGAGGGAGCTTTATGGGCATATCGAACGGCGTTTAAGACACCGATAGATATGACCCCTTATCAATTTGTCTATGGCAAAGCTTGTCACCTTCCGGTTGAGTTAGAGCATAAAGCCTATTGGGCAATTAAAGAGATGAGCCTCGATCTAGACAGCACGGTGGTGAAGGGAAGAATCCAAATAAGCGAACTAGAGGAGATGAGGTTAAAAGCCTATGAAAATGCGAGTATATACAAAGATAGGATTAAAAGGTGGTATGACACAAGATTGAAAAAAAAGGAATTCAAAGAAGGAGATAAGGTCCTCCTCTACAATTCGAGGTTTAAAACCTTCGGAAAGGGGAAATTGCAAAGCAAGTGGGACGGACCTTATATTGTTCATTGGTGCTCTCTAATGGAGTGGTAACCATCATGGATGTGAAAGGTGATCAATTCATGGTGAATGGTTACGACTTAAGGTTTATTACGAACCCTACGTTGTGCCTCTTCACCATATTGATGTCTTCACCATGGAGGAAGAGCCCGAACGTCAAGCCTAGGACGTAAAACAAGGTGATGATTTTGTAAATAGTTTTTCTTTTATTTTTCTGGAGTTTTGTGAAGTTTTACGAGGCCATCTTTTTCTCATGGGCTGAAAATGCGAAATAAGTGGGACACACGAAAAACCGGACTGAACCGGCCCGCGAACCGAGGCAGGCCGGCTGGCCCGGTCCGACCGGCCCAGAGGGCCCAGGCAGCGGTTCGCCTCGGGTTTCCTCTGGGACGCGCGTTTTTGACTTCCTTATTTGATCAGAAAATTTAAGGGAAGTTAAAAAAAGAAAATGAGATTTCTAGAGTATTCCTTCCTGGACTATTTAGTTGGTCGAGATGGGAGCTCGGGAATCCATCACAATTCGCATCCTTTTGCACCCAAGCAGCAGCCATGACATCCCTGAAGAGCGTAGAGTTGAATCTAGGCGCCAAGGAGCCATTGGCGGAGGAGGTGAAGTGATGCAAGCTCAAGCTACCCATGGAGATCAAGAGGACCGCCCGGATCCGTTGCGGAGGGCGTGTCCCGACCGGGGCAATCGCATCTCGCTACCCCGTCAAGGAGGAGAAGGTCTCTACTCCCGTTCGAAGGTCGGAGCACATCCGAGGCATGAAGAGGAAGGATTACAAGGAGGTGTGCCCGAGCCTAAAGACTACGGGGGGAGTGACTATTCTGATGATCGTAGCTCGAGCTTGTGGGCGGCCGCCGGAAGGGAGGACAATGACTTATATTATTAGGAAGAGGTGCCCAAGGAGAAGACTCCCGAAGGGCCTAACGGCGGCGGCGGCGACGACGGCGGCGGCGACGGTGATGGTGGAGACCCTGGTGATGACGACCCTTTCAGGATGCATCCGATGTGTTGTGCAGCTTGTCGTCACTCTATCTCGGAGCTCTACGCATCGGTCGACGAATGTCTCCAGACCATGGAGGCGATGAGGCAGCGCATGGAAGATTTGGAGCGCGTGGTCGAAGACGACTATACATTTCTGGATCGCAACGTGCGGAAGTTGTTTGGCATGGTGGGGAACATGAAGGGCAAGTGGTGCAATAGCTGCGGGAAGTACCACTAGTTTGAGTTTTCCCCCTTAGATTTTTTGTAAGATACGATGAGGACGCCGTATGATTTTAGCACGGGAAAGCTAGCTAGCTAGCCTTTTGCTTTAAGATTAGTTTTGGTTTGGTTTAATTTTCGCGAGAGTGTGAGAGTCTTAGAGTCTTAAGTTTTAGGAGTGTGCTTTTAAATTTTGGAAAGTTTAAAGTGTCTTAAAGTTAGTGTTCGTGTCAAGAAAATCAAATAAAAAGAGTCATTTAAATTTTTCTCTCTTATGATGCTTTTCTTGCTTTACTTGTTTGTTCGTCTTTAAATTTTGATAAATAAGCATAAGTGTTTGGTTTGAAACATTAACCGTGGTGCTTAGTGGAGTCTCTACCTCTAAAAGTACCCGTATCATGCTTTGATCTAGAACTTCGTTTTGGTTATGCTATGTTTGATGCTTAAATTTGGAGGAATTTAATTATGAGAATTATTGAAAAAGCTCTGTAATAAAGGTTAGCAAATTCTCTTTTTTCAAGTTGAGAGTTTAAGAAAAAAATCCTGTATAAAGTCAAATTTAATTTTCGCTCCACCATAAGTGCGATTAGCATCCCCACTACAGAGTTCTCTCAACATGCAAGCATGCCACCTCAACAGCCCCATTAAGACCATGGCATCCAGTGGTGAGCCCATTGTTTGAACTAGCTAAAAATGTTATAACTCAAAAATCAAAAAACCAAATTAAATTCTGATTACACCATTAGATTCCTTTTAATAAATTTTTCAAAACAAGATCTCGATATATTTTGATAAAATGACAAAAGCCCCATCGATGATAGTTGGTATAGAGTAAAGTGAAAAATAAAAAAAGAATGAAAAACGGAAAAGGAAAAAGAAGAAAGAAAAAGAATAGGAGGGTGATAGTAATATTCTAACTCATAGATTTATCCTACATACTCGCGGCAACGCGCAAGGAATTGAGGAATATAAATGAATAGCAGTGTAGATAGTCCTAGCGGAAACATAACGATCAGATTTTTTTTCATTTAACATCATGAAATATATCCACTTTTATACTAAGTAGCTATTTAACACATGAGTAGGCCCGACACTAAACTACGCTTAAAAATAGTGTAAGTTATGGTTTCTAAAGTTCCTTTTGGACAATGACCATTCGTGAAAGAAGAATGTTATTGTAAAGAGATATGTTATTGTAAGAGAAATCGTGCAAACTACAAGTAAAGTTAGGTGAATTTTGGTGAAATACCACCGTGACTTTAGTATGTCATCATGCTAACACACGGTAACACCGATTACTCTAGGATTTAGGGTCGCAACAACGCGCGTGGTGTTCAAACCTAGATCAAAGAATTACTAACGGCGGCGATGAGGTTACCGAGATCGTCGAAATTCTCTCTTATGATCAGACGCGCGAGGTTGCCGAAATTCTCTCTTACGATCATTGTATTTGTCTTAATTCCCGCAACAACGCGCGGATGAGATTCCACTTGTTTTCATAGATCATAGTTGTTGGCTCCTCTTCAGGCAAGGTTTTCACCCCAACAATTTAGACGACAACCGTGTTCCGTTCCAGCAGACCACAATGCCACTGTCGGCCATACACCCCAGGTACCCATACAAGGAAGGATGATGTCGGGGACGGCCACAAGGGGTCCCCTAACCAAGGGGATAATCACCCTCGCAAAACGCAAATCACCCACGACCATACCTCCATGGGCCAAAAGGAGACAAAGCGCATGCAAAGCCCATGGTGCGCTATGACCCAACAGTGCGTCTGAGAAACTAAACTCTGAAGGGGAGAAAAAATTGCAGGTTAATATGCATGAAAGAGTGGCTGAAAGGTCAATGACGAAGCGCTATTGCTGACTTCAAGAATCTCCAAATATGTCGGTGCTCAGTCCTTCGGAGGTGCTCATAGGGGTAGGATTTACGTACGTGTATTCATAAGGATGAGTGTGCGTGCGTATTGTGAGCCTCTGTCCTAAAATAAGAGTCGTCTGGAATCTGTGCCTGTGAGGAGAACACACTTATTTTGGGACGGAGGGAGTACTTGTGAATGCCAGGATTGATGGCTTTCAGGTTCTTATCGATTTCAGCTGTTGTCAGTCAGCCTGTTCGTTTGGCTGGTGGTGTGACGCCCCAGGTTTTCATCCGGGTCTTTAACCCTAATGCTCTAGTCAAACAGGGTTGACTTTGGTCAAACGACAGTCAACCTGGGCCATCACCTCGAAAACATCACCAACCATCCCCAAATGACCCACTTTGGTCAACTAGGGCACCCTTGGTCAAAACCCTAGTCAAAACCCCTAGAACCCCTTTTACCATCCTTTGTCATCCGGAACCTTTGTCGCGTTCTCCAAATTTCACATAAACACTTCAAATTCTTCCAATATAAAAGTTGTGTAGTTTGTTGAGGGACACAACTTTCCTGTTGAGTGGCATTTGAGATTTGAAGTGCAAATTTGTCAAAAAGCCTGGTCAACGCTCACCGGCACTATTCACAGGCACCTAAAAAACAGCTATGTTGGCATACAAATTGTGCACAATTGGTTGAGAAAAATACCATACACCCTTTGTGGAAATTATAGAGGGATGGGAGATCTAATACTTTGCTAATTAGCACTTGGCCCACTTCAATTCAAAAATCTTGAGAGAAGAGCAGTCAAACAGTGCTACATTGAATTGTTCCAAAGCTAGAACGCGAGAGCGCGCGACGTCGCCCGTGCCGCGTTGCACCCGACCACGTCGGCCCGTCGCTGTACCCCGTCGTACACGCACGTCGAGGCAGGTCTGCGACCGTTGGTTCGTGTGTCGTGCCCTAGTGACTGTGCGGAACGCGGGAAGATCCCTTGGTCGGTGCCACGTGTTGCGCGCGCACCCGCCGGCCGGGCCGCGCCGCCTTACGCCATTGGGTCGCCGTCCCCGCACGTCGCCGCACCATGCCGAGCCCATGTCGTGCCATGGCTTTAACCGGTCCGTCACAAAGCGCCTCACCACCCCGAGCAGGCTATAAAAGCCATCGTTCCCCTCTTGCGCGAGCACACCGTGCTCCGCCGCGCACCATTGAAGGGCCGCCGTCGAGCTCGTTCCCCACTTGCGCCCCGAGCCTCCTAACCTCCGGACCTCACCTCTAGCACCCACTGGAGCTTCCACGGCTGCGCATTGTCCTACCTCACTTCTTCTCCATCGGGGTTTGGGCAACTGCGACCACCACCGCCTCCAGTGACACCTCCCGGTGAGCTCCCTACTCCGGTCCTTCCCGGAGCCGTCCGAGCACTCCTAGCCATCCCCTAGGACACCTAGAAACTCACCCCACTGCGCATTGCCCTGCGCAGGCCCTCACCTCGCCGGAATTGAAGTCGTAGCGGTCTCGTCGCCACTGCTCTGTCGTCGTCACTCGCCGATGACGTCTCCGGCCAAACCTCCTCTGCATGTCGGTCCGTGGTGAGCTAAATCGCAGTCTAGTGTCGCTTGTGGGCCACCTCCGGCGACCCCTCACCGGCGGCGAGCTCCCCTGCACCACTGGGATCCCTGTGCATCGATTTCATTCTTGCAGGGACTAGACAGTAAAGGCTGAGGGCATGGTTGTGATTGCACAAAACTTTCCACGGACCTATGTGTAGTTAGATTCTTCATTTCTTTTGTGTGGTGCCTGAAATTTGTAAATTGCTAGAAATTCACAGAAAAATCAGACAAATGTGAAACTAATTTTGCCAGTTTCGTTGTGAAGAGTACTACAACTTTTGTAAAGGCTGTATATACTTTTGTGTGATGTATTTTGCATGAAAAATTGAAATCCATTTATCCTAGATCTGTTGTACTGCCAAAACTACTTGTGATCAGGAGATGATTTTTGGATATGTTGTGCTTCATGTCATGTTTAGTCACCACACCAAAATTTGCAGAAAGTTACTGAGTAAATCTTTTTATATGATTTATCTTGTGTTAATGATGAATCTACTTAGATGAATTTTATAGCTTAAAATAAATTTATTTTTGTTCCCAACTAATGTCTATTGTCTTTTTATGCTTACATACACCTCTGGTGAAATTACCATGATTTTATCTCTGCCAGAAATATTTATTCTTGATTTATGCCTAGTTTTATAAGTAATTGCATATCTCCAGTTCTATAATAGCCCTAGATGAATATGTTGGATGCCTAGCCTTGTTTTGGACCAGAGAAACAGTGAGCGAAAGTTTGGGTCCAAAAGTGCTTTATTTTTTGATATGCATTTATCTTGTTTGTGGTAAATAGAAATGTTATATTTGATGTATTTATTTTTATAGCTTAAGTAAGAGTGCATGTGTGATTAGTGGCTTGTTTTAGACTTCATGAGCTTAGGGAACACCACTCTTGGTGTTTTATAGTTTATTTTGTGAATAAAGTGGAGAAGTCATTGTAGGTTTAATAATGAAACTAATTGGGAAAAATCACACTCCATACCTAGGACATTGTGTTTGTGTGGTAAAACTTGATAACAAGTTTAAAACCCACCCTTTACTGTTTTGAGGTAATTAAATTATTTCATGCACAAGAATGGCATGTGTATTACTGCCGCAAACTTATTTATGATACCTCTACCGAAGAAAGTTTTGTACGCATATGGTATGTCAACCACATCGAAGGTCACCATTTCTGTTCTCATCAGCGCTCCTATTCCAAGGCTCACATTCATTACGATTGTTCCCAAAACCTCAACCTTCTTATTTCTGAAGTCGTACAACGACTTCGATGACTTTTGCAGTTAATCATCTCAGAACTCCATTCTCTTGAACAACTCATATGTTATAATGTCTGCTGAGCACGAGTGGATCTTCTCGGAAATACTTAGTGTTCTTCCCCAATACTACCCTGATTACGAGTGGATCTTCGTGAGGATACTTTTTCAGCTTGAGGGTTGCCTCTGTGAATGTGATCAGAATGTGTGACCAGTCTATTTTGAATACCCTCCTTGCACACACATGGCTTACTACTCTTTTTTGATCACTCTTTTGTCTCTTTGTGAGATGCTCCGGGGAATTTCACCCACCTGTTATGGTATTGATTATGTTCATTCTTCGGTAGCGATCATCATCGTTTTTCTGCTGATCAGCCTGTGAAGTGAAGGTGCCTGATGGCTAGTCTTTGGTTTTTGTTGGCACGAAGTTGTGCTTTGCTGCTGGACTTGCATCATGTTTGGGTTGAACTGTGGTGGGAATGGGAGTTGCTGAAAGCATGGCTACGGAAATGTATGGTTGCCAATTCTGCATTGAGCTCTAAGCCATCGAAGATGTATGATTGACCAACTTCAACTGCTTTTGTGTCGCTTTCTTTTTTTCTTCTTCAATTTGTCTCTTTTCAAGCAGTGTTTTGTACTCATATGACCAGTGTCCCTTGTTGACGCCATGGATAGAAAATACCGATTGCGGGGTGGTCCTCTGCCATCTTGATTTTTGCTTGGTCCTTATGTGAGCTACCATCAAACGCTTTGGGTGGCCCTTATATTGATAAACCGCCTTTTGGAATCTAGTTATTGTGTGATGTAGACTTGTGCCTGCATGTTTGAAAAGCTTGTTGGAGTATTCCCTCTATAATTTCATTTTTCTTATATTGTCTTTTTATCTTACTCTTCTTGTTTTCGTATGGTAATATCGGCATTACAGTTCTCCCTCACTGAAGGTCTATCTTAACGCCACAGAGAGTGTAAGTGCAATCAAGCCCTAAGTGGGTTTTGGTGAATTAAGTGACAACTTGATTAAAACCCTAACACTCTTGTGAAGCATGTGAGCAGGTTAATAATATTTGATAAATGATATTTATGAGTAAATTCATGCATTTGGCTCATATTGCAAGTAAGACAAGAATGGATCATGACAATGTATATGTAATGATTATAAGCATGCTAAGAGTGAATGTCATGATAAAGAAAGGATGTTCTTCCCATTGGACTTTACATAAAGCCTACAACAAGTAATCCTAAGCTAAAGAAAAGCAAAAATAAAGACATGATTACATGCGATGATTGGTTGGCTTTTCTATGTTAAGCAAAGCACATTTTGGAAGAAAGGAGAAGCTTGTGGTATAGTGGGAGAATTAAATTAAAGTTGAATATGGCATCAAGGGATTTCACCATTGACACATGATAGAGATTGATGACCAATGTTGTGAGCTTTGTCAAGAAAAACATCAAGGGATTTCACTATTGCTACAAGATGGACCTTGATGATCTAGACAATAAGTTTACCAAGTTCAATATCAAATGGTTTTCACTCTTATACTTCATGAAGTTTATTGACTTGTACAAAGAAGATATTTGCAAGACTTCGAGATAGATTTTAGCAAAGGTCAATTGGCTATCTATATTACTTTGGACCTACAATTGGAAGATTGCAAAAGCAAGAATAATTGATATAAATCAAAGGACAAACAAATTGAGTGGCATCTCAAATGGTTTTAACTCTATGGTGCAAGGCTTGACTCAATTGTGGCAAGGATAAGTGGTGAAGAGATCAAGATGGCTAAAACGAGGAACTAAGCTAAGGCAATGGATAGCGACCATAAGCGGAGTGGCTAGGGTGAAGTTGAGAGCATCAAGGATTTCGAAGTATCATATCCAAGCCTACCGAGGAAAGTGATAAATTGCATCTAACGTCATGATTGATAAATTCAAGTGGCTTAAGAATTCAAAGTGATTGATCTCTACTCTATGGAAGAATTATAGGCACTAGCTCAAAGTGGACATGCTCAAGCACATGCATATAATTGTTCATCTACAACATGTGCTCAGTTGGTACACGTCATTGGAAGCCCTCAAATCATTGAAGATCATTTATCGGCGTACCTTGGAGGTTCAAGCTCAGTGGATTAATTAGGGTTTATCTTTTATCTTGAGTTTAGGTATGTCGTACTATCAAGAGGGATGAATCATTGGTTGGACAACAAACATCAAAAAGTGCTCAAGTGAAACCTAGAGAGACTAACCCGTGAGATCAAAACCTTAGTTGAGCTCTCTGGCCAAAACTGGCCTGACCGATTTTGGAAACCGGTCTGACCGGTTTGGGCACTGACACCGTCCAACGGCTAGTTGGTTTGAAAACCGGTCTGACCGGTTTGGCAAACCGGTGCGACCGGTTTTGTCTAACAAACTAACGACTAATTTTGAGTGAGCTGGGTATTTATACCCATGAGCTCCTCTTTGAGGGGCCGTCGGTTCTCTTCACTCCTAACACATTCCTGAACCATAGCAAAGCTCTTCCCAACCTCTCTAAGTGAGATTTAAGCCTCTAGTGCCATATCCTTGAGTTGGGTTAAGAGAGTGACTAGTGTGAGAACTTTAGAGAGCTTTGAGAAGCCTAGTGAGCATCCAACACTTGAGCACCTGCTGATTTCATTGAAGATCTTTGAAGCATCTTTTACTCTTGGAGCATTTGCTCCTAGACGGCTAGAGGTCGCTTGGAAGCTCCAATCGAGATTGTGGAAGCTCCAAGAAGTTTGTATTACCCCTGTGAATCTAGTGGAAACCTTCTCATCTCAAGAGTTCGTCCTCTTGACTTGAGACCGAGGTAAAGGACAAGCCTTGTGTGGTGAGTATATCCTTGTGTGGATACCTCAACAACGTGGACGTAAGCAAGCCTTTGTGGCGAGCTGAACCACGGGATAAATCCTTGTGTCAATTGTGCATTTACTTCATATATATCTTGTTTGTTGATTTATCTCTCATTCTAGCATATATCTTGTGCTTCCGCTTCGATCTACTTTGGTGTGCTTGTGCTATGTGCAGGGACCTTGTTGGTACTCTTGGAAACCCTTGTGGAAGTCCCACACCAAGTTTGGTTTGTGCTAGAACTCGTAGAGGAGATTTACATATTGTCAGTTCTATCTGTGTAAAACCGGTCTGACCGGTTTCAGTACTGACAGTGGGTTGAATTTTTATAAGTGTGCAGATTCGCCTATTCACCCACCCCCTCTAGGCGACATCAAGATCCTTTCAATTGGTATCAGAGCGAGGTTCTCCGAATCGAGCTTAACCGCTTGGAGAAAAGATGTCGACAACAATTGAGGTATCTTTTGAGCCATTGACACTAGGTGGCTCAAACTTTGATTCTTGGTCTGCTCATGTACTTAATAAAATTAGGACTTTTGGTCCACATGCCGAGCAGGTTGTAGTCGCTAGTATTCTCCCTCCTTGCACTAGAGTAGACAACTTTGACTTGTCAAATTTATCTAGAGAGGAGTTAGAATGTTGGCAACTCAACGCTCAAGTTACTAATTACATTCGTAGTACCTTGAGTTGTGATGTGCAGGAATTGATTTGTGACGACATAATTGATGCACATGACATTTGGGTAATTTTTCAAGATCTCTACGATATGCCAAATGTGAAGATCAAGATCAAAGAGTAAGCTTGCTGTTGGACTCAGTCTAAAGATACCAAGTAACGATCGTTCCTAGTTGGGGTTGTAAGGAAGATCCAATTTTCAGGCTACCGACAGCAGCTGAAATCGATGAGAACCCGAAAGCCTTCAACTCTGACAGTGACAAGCAGAGCTGAGGTCTGAACTGCCGAAGAGAACAGATCTGCTCGGCCACTAGTCTTCTGAATCTTGCAAACTGATAGACGATTACTTACTGTACAGTAGAGTGTGTATAAGTACTCCATAACAATATGCTGAACAACGAAATGTTCCCTAGCTTATTCCGGTAACTGACGTTGTAGACCACTAGATTTTCCTATGCAGAAGCTGCGACCAGCTGCTCCTGTGTCACCAGTGCCAGAGACAATTTCCCGATGAAGTTGGTGGAGAGGCTTCCCAGGAAGATGTCCCCGTTGAACTCGTTCACCGAGGTGACGAGGTTGATCACCTTCCCTTGCGAGTCGTCGAGCACCCGGACGATGTGGCCGTCCTCCGACACCTGAGCCACCATGGCCCCCTTCACAGTCGACTTGATCCACTCGACGAGCGCCGGGAACGTGGCGACCACTCTCTTCGCCAAGGTCGAGCGGGTGATCAGGTCCAACCATGTCGACCTCGCCTGCACGCATTTCGAACACGGAAGCTGTCAGCTGCGAGCCAGGAGACGGTAGCCAGTAGCGGCTGACCTGGAGCAGGTGGAGGGCGATCCAGAAGTAGCCATCTGATCCGAGGCGAATGTTGTCGGGACACCCCGGGAGGTTGTCGACGAACGTCTCGGCTTGGCCAGCCTTCTCCCCTTTCAGCCAGACTTTCATGCATCTGAACCTGCAATTTTTCTCCCATTCGATCAGAGTTTGGTTTCTCCGTCTACATGAATCCCTCCTGTATACAGTATACATATGGTTCAATTTCAGTTATACCTGCCGGTCTCGCAGACGATGACGAAGGCCTCGTCCCTCGGCAGGGCGACGCCGTTGGCGAAGCTGAGGTGGTCGAGCACCACGGAGGTGTGCCCCGTGCGCGGGTCGTAGCGGAGGAGGCGGCCGGTGGCGCGGGACTCGAGGAAGTCGTGGAACCACCTGTCGAACCCGAACCTGTTGGTGCTGACGTCGCTGAAGTAGACTGTGCCGTCCGACGCCTCGACCGCCGCGTCCGCGAACCTGAAATCAGCAGATGTTTTGAGAAAAGTGTGTTCGGCTGGTAGAATGAATATTATTATGTGAGAGGAAATAAGCCAAGACAAGCCGAAATATGCCAAGATATGTCAGCCGAACAGCCTCAAAATCGGCAGGGGATCCACAGCGATCAGCAGGGAAGCACCGCTGCACACGGCGAACCTGATCGGGGTGCCATCGACTTCAGAAGCAAGAAGGGTCCCTCCTTCCGCCCCAACTCTTAAAAGTCCCTAGCCAATGCAACAGAGAGTACAGTTTCATTCATAATTTTATATCGGTGTGCTCCTGTTCATCATGATGACACGTAGATCGAACCCAAGCATGTACGTGCAGGCGCAGCAGGTATATACCTTGTCCGCGTCGCAGACGAGCATTGCGCCGTCGGCGGACGGCGTGATCCCGAGCAAGCCGGTGCCGCCGACGAAGCGCCACCGCTCCCATGACCCGTTGCCGGCGTGCATCCTGTGCAGCCACCCGTCCCTCGTGGCCGTGTACAGCGCGCCGCCCGCCGCCGCGTCCACGTACACGTCCTCCGGCGCGTCCAGCACCCCTTCCCCCAGCTTCTCCAGCCTCTGCATGCAGCCATGCGCGCACGCTGCGAAGTTATTTCCCATGAAATTAAACGGCAAGGATAGTGGTCGGGCAAGAACGAAGAATTCAGAGGATGAAGAAGGACTCGTCGATTAACCTGGAGTAGGTTGTTAGGCGGCGGCGTGGGCGGCGCCCGGGGCGACGGCACAGGATCTATCGGGCAGTTAAGAGCGACGTGGGCGGCGAAAGACGCCACCGCGGCCAGCGCGGTGGCGGCGAAGAGGCCGAGCGCCATGGCCACCAGCGGAGGAGCTCCAGAGAACCAGTGACAGAGTTGCAACAAGTGGAAGAGACTGGGAGTGCAGATCGATGGGTTGTATCGCAATCGCAGCTTCTTGATCTTTTTGAGCTTTATCCTATCGTATCCTATGAGCTCTCTGAGGTTGCAGTGCGCAGCGTCGGAGACATGCGGACGGAATAGGCGTGCCCTTCTTTCTCCCGGTGCACGTACATTGCGTTTTTTTGTCTGGAACACACACTCAAAAAAACAAAAACAAGAAGGACTGGTCAAGAAAGAAGCCACGTCCTCCTGCAGCCAATGGCTACGTGAGCGACGTGGAGCTGCAGAGCAGTGGCGAGATTGGTGAAGTCTTTGTCCGTCTCAATCTCAACGAAACGCCGGACTCGCTAGATTCACTACTACAAACCCCCGATTTGGATAGTTGGATGCATGAATGCATCTGAGGTTTGCTTTTTTTAAAAAAATGAAACATGAGGTTTGCTTTCAGATTTTACGTTTTCAAGCTCTGTGTCAGAAGGAATGATCTAATTTTCAGGCTACTAACAACAGCTGAAATCGACGAGAACCCGAAAGCCATCAACTCTGTCATTGGCAAGCAGAGAGGTCTGAACAGCCGAACAGAACTATCATGTTGTACTAGTCTTCTGATACTGCTCGGCCACTAATCTTCTGAATCTTACAAACTACTACTCTGGTAGCCGATTATTACTACTGTACAGCAGAGTGTGTAAGCTAAACAACAAATGATGTTCCTAGCTTATTCCGGTATAATTAAACCGACGTTGAGGCCATTAGATTTCCCTACTCAGAACCTGCCCCCCTGCTGCTCCTGTGTCACCCGTGCCAGAGACAATTTGCCCACGAAGTTGGTCGCCAGGCTCCCGAGGAAGATTTCCCCGTTGAACTCGTTCACCGAGGTGACGAAGTTGATCACCTTCCCCTGCGAGTCGTCGAGCACCCGGACGATGTGGCCGTCCTCCGACACCTGAGCCACCATGGCCCCCTTCATCGTCGACTTGATCCACTCGAAGAGCGCCGGGAACGTGGCGACGACTCTCTTCGCCAAGGTCCAGCGGGTTATCAGGTCCAGCCATGGCGACCTCGCCTGCATGCATTTCGATCAAACATGGAAGATTGTAAGCTGCCAGCTGGTGATGCTTTTCTTAGGGATCAATGGATTGTGATCGGGAGGAGCTAGGTAGTAGCGGCTGACCTGGATGAGTGCGATCCAGAAGTAGCCGTCTGATCCGAGGCGAATATTGTCGGGACACCCCGGGAGGTTGTCGACGAACGTCTCGGCCTGACCAGCCTTCTCCCCTTTCAGCCACACTTTCATGCATCTGAACCTGCAATTTTTCTCCCATTCGATCAGAGTTTGGTTTCTCCGTCAACGAATCCCTGTATTTACACGGTTCAATTTCAGCTACCTGCTGGACTCGCAGACGACGACGAATGCCTCGTCCCTCGGCAGGGCGACGCCGTTGGCGAAGCCGAGGTGGTCGAGCACGACGGAGGTGCGGCCCGTGCGCGGGTCGTAGCGGAGGAGGCGGCCGGTGGCGCGGGACTCGAAGAAGTCGTGGAACCACCGGTCGAAGCCGAACTTGGTGCTGGCGTCGCTGAAGTAGACCGTGCCGTCCGACGCCTCGATCGCCGCGTCCGCTAACCTGAAATCATCAGCAAGGGTTCACAGCGATCATCAGCGATGCACTGCTCGGCGCGGCACGGCGGGTTGCTTCGGAGTTTTTGAAGGGATTGAGGAAATCACGAACCTGATCGGGGTGCCATCGACCTCAGAAGCAAGAAGGGTCACTCCTTCCTCCCCAACTCTAAAAAGTCCCTAACCAAAGTAAGTACAATTTCTTTAATAATTTTTCGGTACGTAGAACGTGTTTCATGCTGCTGTTCATCATGACACGTAGGTCCTGAGCATATACCTTGTCCGCGTCGCAGACGAGCATGGCGCCGTCGGCGGACGGCGTGATCCCGAGCAAGCCGGTGCCGCCGACGAAGCGCCACCGCTCCCATGACCCGTTGCCGGCGTGCATCCTGTGAAGCCACCCGTCCCTCGTGGCCGTGTACAGCGCGCCGCCCGCCGCCGCGTCCACGTACACGTCCTCCGGCGCGTCCAGCACTCCTTCCCCCAGCTTCTCCAGCCTCTGCATCCACGCCCCGCAATTATTCCCGCATGCCGGCCCATGGAAGTTAACGGCAAGAAGAATTCAGAACGAAGAACTCGTCGGTCGTTTAACCTGGAGGAGGCTGTTGGGCGGCGGCGTGGGCGGCGGCCGGGGCGACGGCACAGGATCTATGGGGCAGTTGAGCGCGACGTGGGCGGCGAGCGACGCCACCGCGACCAGCGCGGCGGCGGCGAAGAGGCCGAGCGCCATGGCCACGAGTGGACGAGGTCCAGAGATGCAGTGGTATAGCTGAAATCACCTCTAACCTTGGAGGCCCGAGATTCTGGAGACTACTGGAGTGAAGAGTGAACTAGTAGATAGGATCGCGGGCGTTTGATCTTTTGAGCGTTATCCTATCGTACGTATGAGCTGTGAGCATCAGCTTGCAGTGCACATGGACGCGTGGAAAATAGGTGCGCGCTTCGTTTTCGCGGTGCACTTATCGGCTTTTCGTCTGGAAGCCAAAAAACGAGAGTAGAGTGATGGCCCTAGTTCGCCGGCCGGGGGTTCAGAAGTCGGATGTCAGTTTGCGACGCATCCGCACGCAATAGACGACTGGTCCAACATACTCGTAGTCGTAGATGGCTAGAAGCAACGCTCGACATGTGATCTGTACCTGTCTTGTTCGTCTGCACGAGCACGAGCGCCGTACTTGCTAGACTCACAGTCACAGCTACCGCGAGTAGTGTTCGATGGACAATCTGCACTATACTATGTTGGGTAGCAGCACAAATGATTGTATCAACGAATAGCTTGCTAGCGAATAGCGAGTACCAGGGGGCATGCACCATGCACAATTGCACATGCAGCAGTACAGAACTCAAGTTGTCATTGTTATTCTGGAGAAAATCACATCAGTCGGGCGCCGCCCAGGTCAAGCCATTGTTTATTGTTATCTTGACCAGAGAAAAGTCAGAAAAAACCGTATTGATCAGTCTGAGATGTCGATGCTCGATGGCATACCTTCGTTCCATCACACGTTTGTGAAGCCTGATCATCTAGGGTGTGATTGGATGACTTCTCCGCCGAGCCTGGCTCGGTCCTCGGCAGCCTGGCCACTGCTGGCCAGCAGCACCTCAGCCAGGCCCGATAGAAACGAGATTGAATCTCGTATCTGGCGAGCCAGGCCGAGCTCAACAAAAGACACATTCACGGATGCAAGGAGAGCTCCAGCCAGGCAACCAATCAACTGATATTGCATGCGTGGAGCCTGGCTAACAATGGTGAAGGTAAGCAAACAAAGCAACGTTGCATCTGAACAGCCTGGTTAGGACATAATCGCCCAACCAAACGCGCCCCTAATGTGTCTTTTGGCCCAGCTTCCGGTGCTCTCTCTACGCTACCACACACGCCGAAAAGATGCATTATGTCTGCTGGCGCTAGCATAACTGCAGCAAAAATGATTTTGCTAAGCCTTTAATTTCTTGTCCATTTCTCTAGCTATTTTTTTACAACAACCATATATAGTAGAGATGAAGCAGAAAGATTACAAAAAGGTCCTCAAAGAAGACCAGAATTACAGCAAGGTCCAGCGACCAGGAACACACAACACTTACATCGATGCGTTCAACGGCGAGCTCGCCGGCGGGAGTTGCAAGGGCTACGAAGGCGCATGCACTTATACGGAGGACCGCGCGAAGCAAGGGGCGACGGGGCCAAGAGCAGCACACCAAGCGACTGAAGGATGATTTTGTCATCGTCGCTGGAGAGTAGATGTGGACCATGAAAGGACCTTGATGTCGCCTAGAGGGGGTGAATAGGCGTGACGACCAAATTAAACTCTTTTCCCCAACCACTTGAGCTGACAGTGCTCCACCGGTCAGACCGGTGGTGGTGACCGGTCAGACCGGTCAATCACTGGAAGTCAATCACTGGACTTCACAGGTGACACCGGTCAGACCGGTGCGCCTCACCGGTCAAACCGGTGTAGCACAGAACACCTGCAAAAACAACTTCAAGCACCTCTTGACTTCTAGCACGAACCGAACTTAGTGTGTGGCCTTTGTAGATGATCACAAGCAGGGTAATGATCCCTGCACATACAAGTAGCACACCCAAGTAGATCGAAGCGGAAGCAAATGTAATATGCTAGAAAAACAACTTAGAAAGTCAAACCACACGAAGAAGGCAAGGATTTGTTTCCCGAAGTTCACCACCCACATAGGAATGGCTACGTCTCCGTTAAGGAGCTTGTAAGGGACAATTCCCACAACAAGCCGGGTCTCTTTCAACCACTTTCCTCTTTTCCACTAAGGTGACCTTTTCCACGAAGAGGCAAGATCGCAGCCCTTACAAACTTCCCGCTGCTCACCACAACCTTGGGAGCTGGCCGGCGACACCTAGCCGTCTAGGAGGCAAACCTCCAAGAGTAACAAACGCTTCAAAGCTTGTAGACGCGAAACCAAAGTGCTCAAGCTATGAAAAAGCTCTTGTTAGCTCACTAGGTCACTCTTAAGCTCACTTTCTCAACCCAACACAAGAATATGGCTTGAATCCACAAATCTCACAAAGAGAGGGTTGGGGAGAGCCACTAAGGCTTAGAGCTAGTTAGAAATGGCTTGGGACCTTAGCAAACTTACTAGAAACAGCCACCCTCACTAGAAGAAGGCTTGGGGTATTTATACCCCTCAGAAGAGAAAACAAGCCGTTGGTCCCCGGGTGGCACCGGTCAGACCGGTGCCTCACACCGGTCAGACCAGTGTTTGAAAAACTAGTCGTTGGGCTAGCGACACCGGTCAGACCGGTGCCTCTGACCGGTCAGACCGGTCAGGCCCGAGATACCCCCAAAACCTCTTTCTAAGAAAGTAGTACTTCATCACCAAGATGAAATGACCCAGGTTAGGTTAGGAGGGTTTGTTAGCACACTCTAAGGCTAGATCTCACTTAGGTCAACTAAAGAGCACTTGACTCGGTCAACTCGCTAAATTGCATCCCTCTTGATAGTACGGCATACCTATACTCAAGAAAATAATAAAAGCTCCGTTGATCTCTTGAGTTCGAACAATTTCAATTCTTGCCATACTTAAACAATATCCACTTGAGGGCTTTCAACATAGCCTTTGACTTGAGCACGTCCATACTTGAGCTAGTGACTTAGGATCTTTCCATATAACATTGGAATGCACACTTGGATCCATGGTCACTCCATATTGCCAATCTTAACAAGTTGATGATTCGCAAAGCTTCCCTCGGTTAAGGTTTGAATATGATACTTGAAGACCCCACGGATGCTAGAACTTCACCTTAGCAAAACACTAATGGCGGCTTAGCTACGGCCCCAAAGATTGCTTAGTCCCTCACCCTAGACATCTCGGTTGATCTCTTCATCACTTATCCAATCCACTTTGAGTTCCACTTTGCTTCATACGCAATTAACCTTCATTTGAAAATCCCGCTTCAAATGCTTGATCTTGATTGACAACGAATGTGCAAGCTTCCGATTTAGAACCATAGTGTTTACACTTATCCTTATGTCCTCTTTCAATTTCCACATGAAGCCTTGCACTTTAGCTTGGTAGAATTACCAACTTCTTTTTGAATGATCCCCTTTTTATTTTAGTCAAGCCACCACTCTCTTTGGAGGCAAGCATTCCAACTTTACAAAATATCTCCAAAATATAAGTCCATTTATTGCTTGACATTAACCAATGTGCATAAAGAATCATTCATGTATTTGTCTTTTCCAATGTGAGACATATAGTATTTGTTTACAAATAAATACTCCAATAATTTCTTATGAATCTCAAGATAAACCTCGCTCACAAACTTAGACAAATACATTAGTCCTTTAATCGTCTTGTCATTCAATTCACCAAAATCCACTTAGGGGCCTAGATGCACTTTAAATCTCCCCCTTTTTGGTGATTGATGACAACTCGATTAAAGCTTACAAATAAAACATTAAAGTGCGATTCTTAGATATAGCTAGAGCTCCCCCTTAATTTGTGCTTTGAGTTGAATTTCAAAAAGTTGGCCTCAAATGCCAATAGCACAAATTTGGAAGAATAAGCGCGTGAGCTCCCCCTATATCTTAGAATCAGTGGAGTGCAACATGTGTGAGCGACAAAATAAAAACCGTGATGCGTATGACAAAATGTGCACAAAGCAAAGAGAAGTGCACTGACTAGGCAAAGACTCGGTCGGGCCGGTGCTGCGACCGGTCGGGCCGGTCAAGACCGGCCAACACACACGACCGGGCGGCACCGGTCGAGCCGATGCCCCCGACCGGTCGGACCGGTCGGGTCCAATCAACACACAAAGCAACGAAGTGCGTGCTATTTGGTCCAAGGTGATCGAGCCGGGGTTGCAAGTGGTTTAGATCACTTTGCTCCATTTAGCCGCCAACACAAACAAACACCATTCAATTCATGCATCACAATCTAGCAATAAAGTCGCTTAAATATTACAATAAGGTTCAAACACACAGTAGCACTCACACAAATGTTCTCAAGTCCACTAAGATAAAGTTCTAGCTTATTACATGGCTTTTCTCAACGGCCCGGCAGGCACCTGGTCGAGCCGGTGCAACACGAACGACGACCCGGACAAGACAGATTACAAGGCTTTAATCTCGAATCTTCTCCCCCTTTGTCATCAAGCATCCAAGAAAGACCCGGAAGAGAAGCAACTACCGATCACCGTCCCCGAGATCCGTCTCCCGGTGAGAGCTCCCTCCTATTTGAGAATTGTCAAGAATCCAGTGCAAAGGAGAGTTTAGATAAATAGACTCCGAGACGGTGATTTGAGACGGATGAGTTATGGGAGCGCTGTTTTTACCGTAGAAATAAGGATTGTAGCCAAAGATCTCGGCGGAGAAGCGAGCGCCCCAATCTTGTACTTGCTCTGGAGGTGGAAGAGGTGGAGGTGCTTGCTCTTCTTCCATGAAGTGTGATGATCCTGCCACATCCGGAGGAGGAGGAGCAAATGGTGGAGGTGGAGGAGGAACCGATGAGGAAGATCCTTGCCCTTGCTCCGACTCAAAGAACATGGGCCCATATTGATTAAGCATGTCGTTGTTGGCCCATCCTCTCATCCTATCCTCAAAGGATGGTATCTCAACCTGTGAAGACTTGGGAGATGGCGGAGAGCGAGGTGGTTGAAATCCTTGGGCATTATGCATTAGCTTCATCGTGTCCCTCATTTGCTTATTTGCCCTTCTAGACCTTTGTTTCTCAACTTGGATGTCATGCCGGCTCCCGCACATCCCAAATATGAAATTGAGAAACTTCCGCAAAGGGGAGGTGGGCCTATGAGGATGTCGTGCTCCCGGCCTCCCCACCGGTCGAGCCGGTGCTCGGCCGGCCGGTCGGACCGTGACGGTCCGTGTCCCTGCCTGTGGCTGATCTGGCTGAGCTGCTCCCTCCTCAAAAATTTCTCCCTCCTGTCCAGGTGCATGCTCAACTCTAGGTGATGGAAATCGAGGATTTTTGCTAGGATTGAGCTTCAAGGACTTGTGAGTCACATTTTTCGGAAACTCCATCTTTGCAACCTTTTCAATCATATACATGATGTATGGGCTATAGCTGCAAATCTTTTTGGGGTCCTCGGATAGGTGCTTGATTTCTTGCCAAATGAAATCCCCAACACTAAATTCCGGAGCTTCCGGCCTCAAAGCAACCATCAAGTTTTTCTGGAACTTTGTGATCTCAGAGGGGTTTCCATCTCTAGGTGTAATAGACACTCTAAGGAGCCTATTAAGAGCAACATAGTAGGTGTAGAGATTCTTTACCCTCCCATAGTTGGCATGATCACCTCGCGGGTACATAAGGTGCAATGCATCCTTCTCGAGCTCTCCCTCATCATGGAGCTTCCTTAAGTCCCCGTCTCCCGCCATGATCCCAAAGCACCTCAAGAATCTATGGAACGTGATGGAGTACTTTTGACCATTTGTCATCCAAGTCATAACTCTCTCGGTCTCAATGTATCCAAAGTGCACTGTGGCATAAAACTGAGCTATGATCTCCTTGTTCCAATCCTGTCGGAACCCCATAAGTGCCTTGACCCTTTGCCTCTCACAATTGTTTATGACTTCATCAAATATAGGGTCACTCTTTCTAGCCATGTGCTCCCAATCCACATATTGTGCCTTATGAGTGATTTTGGGCTTCTTAATGATTACCGTAGCATAATAGTCCTACTGAAACTTAGCTCAAAACCTCGAATCCGATGCGGTCTTAGCCTCCTCATACGGGTTCTTGTCTCTCAACTTCTATAGGGCCTTGGTCATGCCTGCCCCGTGGTACTTCACTGGTCTGTCAGGGTAAATGTAAGTGGGTGGCATGATCTTCAATCTACCCTGATCATCATCATCCTTATCCATGGCATCCACATCCTCTTCCTCATCCTCCTCATCCTCATCCTCAGCCTCGTCGCTGTCAGACCCAGCCTCCTGGTGCCTCCTCAGCTCATCCGACCGGGGAAAGATTTCATCCTCAACATTATCATCACCGCTAGTGCCGGTGTCACCTCCTAGGTCGGGATCCTCGCACTTGCTTGAGCCGAGTGACGTCTCAACCTTTTGTCGCCGACATTGACGGTGCTGCCCCCTTCCCCAAAGTCACCGGGGACGGCTCCTCGGCGAGAGTGCACCTCTTCTCTTCTTTTCTTTGCCCCTTCCTTTTCCCGTACCATAGGCCGCCGTCCCGAGTCACAAATAGGATGACAAGTTTGTATAAGACTCCGGGGAAAAAGATTGAATTGATATAGAATTGATTATTGAAAGTTCGAACAATTGGGTGCCTCGGGGCCACACCGGTCGAGCCGGTGAGGGGCACCGGTTAGACCGGTGCCACCCAGAACAGAGCCAATTGCTCCTAAAATCAATCAAAGCGGTTATGAGTCTAAGATTTGGTCTAGATGAACAAAAGACATCCTAGAATAGATATGTGTTGAAATACAAGGAGAAAACAACATGGGGTTGGAAACGCGCCACCAGTCAGACCGGTGACGGCCCCCGGTCAGACCGGTGAAGGCCGTTCGACCCCAAATCTTGGGTTCTCACAATGTGTCCAACGAAACCTTATGGATCTATAGGAATGTCTTCTAGGTGATCTCAGAAGATGTTCTACCAATGGAAATTCAAATCTTTGCACCATGTAAAGAGATCGGGAAAAAAGAAGATTTGAATACCTTTGGAGAGAGGAACTTGAGTTGAATACGAAGAACTTGAAGGGGAAAGTGAAGTGGGGCCTTGGGAGATCCTTTTGCTTCCAATCTTGAGTCTTTCCCTTGGTTGAAACTTCAAATCTCCATTGGAGTTGAGAGAGGTGAAAGAGAGGAGAAGAGAGGGGCCTCCATGGTTTGGACGTGGTGAAAGCTGGTGAATAATGGAGGAGAGAGAAGAGAGAGGGGTAAAAGAGAGGATATTTTCACTATTTGGCCCACGGGTTGAAGTCGGGCGTCACCGGTCGGACCGGTGACCGCCCTTGGTCGAGCCAGTGAGCCCTTATCGGTTTTTCCGACCCACCCTCGGTAGAACCGATGATTTTGATAAAATTCAACAGAGAGGCCTTATCGGTAGAACCGATGTACCCTCTGTAGTGTCGATCCTTCTCTTCCATCTTGAGAATTTGCTCCTTAAATATTCTCAAAAACTTTATAGGACAATTTGCATCCACTTAGGTTGCAGAAAAAGGATTATGTGACTTCAAGGTCACCACCGGTCAGACCGGTGATGCGCACCGGTCAGACCGATGCTCCCTTGAGAAAATGATTTTGAGCCTCAGAGGAAGATTTCCATACCAACCTTTATAGATGTTTTGGATATGAGAAGAGAGTTGATAATGATCCAAAATCATCAATTCTTAGAGGAGTGAGGGATTATCCAATTTATTCGAAAATTCTTGATCCTTCCAAGAGAGAGAGAAATAAAGATGGATTTTAGGGACTTGAGAAAATCTTCTTAATTGTGACTAGCCATCAATCAAACAAGAAGAACTATAGTCACAATTAAGTTGATTGGGTCACTAAGACCAAGAACCAAATATTTTTCAAAGTGAGCACACTTCCTATGCATGCTAGTTGATTTTTGAAAAGTCTATCCTATGTCACAAAGTGCATGCATCCACTTCAAATGAATGTCCTAACAAGCATATTTGACTCATATCTTCATCCTCGAGACACAAAGACGAGTAGAAGTAAAGATATCAACCAAATATCTAGAGAGACGCACCAGAGGTTCACTTGAAGCAATTACATGCTAAAGATGGCACACTAGCATGGTATTATGGCCTAGATGCGTTACGGTATTTCAATGAGTTTCATGTAAACATACCTTTGCCTTAAGACCATTTCATTTGTGCATATATTTAGATTTAGATCGATGCTAGCTCTTACTTGTTCCTTTGGAAGTTACACTTATTAAGAGCTTCCTTTGAGATGCACAAAAGAGTGAGACTACGGGATCACTTAGAAGAACTCATTAGTCCCGCAAGTGACTCAAGTGTTGTAATGAGCTTCCCCTTAAATAGTGCTAGAGATTTTGAATTTCTCGAACAAGGCACTTTGTTCTATTAAGAACTTGGTGAGTCTCATTCAAAACTTGGTCGAACACATGAATGATTTATTAATTGAAATGTGTTGAGTCTCTCATAACCTTTGACACTGAATCACCTTTCTTCTTGAGGGTTAGATCAATTCCGGGTCACCCAGCCATAGAATTCGGGTCACCCTGCAGCATACAGAGGCGTACCGGCTCACCCAGGCACACATGTCGGGCCACCTACCCAAATGCACTTGCTGCGTTGACACCGGTCAGACCGGTGTCTGCCACCGGTCAGACCGGTGACCACCAATTTACACCTTTTTGGTGCTTTTTCCTTCCCTTTTCCTTGAATGCATGAATGTATCACTAATTTAAATCCTGCAACATGGATAAGACATTACTCTACTAGAGAGCCATTAAAAGCATCGAATGGCATGACAGAGTAAATTTTCATAAAATGGTCAAAGTCACTACCTCATGTTTCGCTCATGCGAGAAGAGCGTCACATGAATGTTCACCAAGGACCAAGAGCGACTTAGACTCAACCAAAGCGCATTAGTTACCGAGATGACATTGATTTCAAGATATATATGAGTTTGCTCTTCACAAGGTCAATTGAATCCATCAAGATTTCCAAGTCTTCCAACCATGTGCTCAATGCATCTCTTTCAACCTGCAAGCTCAGTAAGCATTTCTTGGTACCCAACACTTGTTGGGTCCTATTGGATTAGTCACAAGGTGCTTAGGAACCCAAATAGCTCTCATGCTATAGCGAGGTGAACTGATCTCCCTTGTAGCACAAGTTCCATTCTTATCGTTCCTAAGCTTATGGAAATCATAATTAACTAAGCTTGATTGAGGAATGTTACCATTTGGACAATCTTTGCCCATGTGACCCTTTTGACGGCATTCATAGCAAATGCAGCTTTTGTTCTTGTTGGTCATATCATTCCTTGCAATTTCTTTTCCATGCTTGCTTCGAGTCTTGTTCTTGGAAAAGGTGGCTTCCTTGCCTCGGTTTGCTTGAAGTGGTCCCGCTCGCCGTCACCGGTCCGACCGGTGGCATGCACCCGTGGCCTCGACCCGGTCATGGTCGATCCCACTACCCATTGTTGCTTTTGGGCACGAGTCGGCAAAGTGCCCCTTCTCTCTACATTTGTAGCACACCCTCCACTTGTTGGAGCTTCTAGGCTTCTTGGGGAGTGATTTTTGTGTCTTGTGCTTGATTGGGCGATATTGGGATTTGTTTTGCCCAATCTTGCTCTTTTCTTGAATCTTGTTCTTGTGGGTCATTGTATGTTGTTGAGGGATTGATCTAGTGACGGTTGATCTCTTCTCAAGCTTCTTCACCATGCTTTCACGGTTATCTTGAGAAGGTTGCACTTTGATCTTCTCCTTCAACACACACAAGTCCTTTTGTAGCTTTTCAACCTCTTGCTTTAGTTTATCATTTTCTTCAAGAATGAGATCATCACAAGATTCTACAAGTACATGCTCAATGCTAGATTGGCTTGCTTGAGACAAACAATCATTAGCGCAAGATAAATTAACTTGAGCTTGTGAGCATGTGCATGTGTGAGATGGAGGTTGTATGGATTTTACCGATGAAAGCACAACCTCATGGGCTATCTCTAGTGTAGCATAAGAATCGACAAGCTTCTCATAGGAATGTTCAAGTTCGTTGTGATTAGCTTGTAGAACCATATGTTCACTAGTGAGCTTCGCTAGTTTGGCTTCTAGATCATCATTGGCATCTTCTTCTATTTTAGCTCTGCAAGAAAAGGATTTGATGTCATGATCATATTTGTTAGCCAAAGTTTCATACTTACAAACCAAGGATGCAAGCTCGGATTTGAGAAGTTCAAGTTCTTTTGACGGAGAGCTTGATGCTTCAATCTTATGGCCCTTAGCCCCTTGGCTTGTCTCTTCTTCTTGCTCTTCTTTTCCTTCTTGGCCATCAAGCAAGTTGGCATGCCTCGCCGGCACCGGTCGACCGGTGGGTGTCACCGGCCTAACCGGTTCTGCGAGAGGGACAGCGTGTTCGCTTCTTTGATCTTCTCTTTGCTCGGGGGTTGATGCTTGGTGATCAGTGGATGTTGTAGAGGTAGGGCACATCTCCACTGACTCATCTTCATCATCGCTCTCGAGTTCATCCCATTTGGTGTTTACCAACTCAAGTAGTAATTTCCAAATGAGATGAGCATCTTCGCAAATCTTTTTGCTCTTTAGAATAAGATATTTTAGTTCTCTACATACACGGCTACACAAAAGATTAGTAATAATAATGGCATTGAGTTGCTTCTTCTCCAAGTCCATTGGCGAGACACATGTCTCATCCTTTGGAAGGATACTCGCAACCATAATGCTCTCGGCGGTAGGACCCAAAACCTTAAGTGCAATGAGAACATTAGAGCACAAAGAAGAATAGTTTGAGCCATCTAGAGCTAGAGAGGCTGAAACGGTACCTCACAAGTTGTCGACATCGAAGAACTCCAAGCGGTTAAGCTCGAATCGAGCACCAAGCTCCGATACCAATTGAAAGGACCTTGATGTCTCCTAGAGGGGGGTGAATAGGCGTGAAGGCCAAATTAAACTCTTTTCCCCCAACCAATTGAGCCGACGGTGCTCCACCGGTCAGACCGGTGGTGGTGACCGGTCAAACCGGTCGGGCACTAGACTTCACAGGTGACACCGGTCAGACCGGTGCACCTCACCGGTTAGACCGGTGTAGCACAGAACACCTGCAAAAACAACTTCAAGCACCTCTTGACTTCTAGCACGAACCGAACTTAGTGTGTGGCCTTTGTAGATGATCACAAGCAGGGTAATGATCCCTGCACATACAAGTAGCACACCCAAGTAGATCGAAGCGGAAGCAAATGTAATATGCTAGAAAAACAACTTAGAAAGTCAAACCACACGAAGAAGGCAAGGATTTGTTTCCCGAAGTTCACCACCCACATAGGAATGGCTACGTCTCCGTTAAGGAGCTTGTAAGGGACAATTCCCACAACAAGCCGGGTCTCTTTCAACCACTTTCCTCCTTTCCACTAAGGGGATCTTTTCCACGAAGAGGCAAGATCGCAGCCCTTACAAACTTCCCGTTGTTCACCACAACCTTGGGAGCTAGCCGGCAACACCTAGCCGTCTAGGAGGCAAACCTCCAAGAGTAACAAACGCTTCAAAGCTTGTAAACGCGAAACCAAAGTGCTCAAGCTATGGAAATGCTCTTGTTAGCTCACTAGGTCACTCTTAAGCTCACTTTCTCAACCCAACATAAGAATATGGCTTGAAATCACAAATCTCACAAAGAGAGGGTTGGGGAGAGCCACTAAGGCTAAGAGCTAGTTAGAAATGGCTTGGGACCTCAACAAACCCAGTAGAAACAGCAACCCTCACTAGAAGAAGGCTTGGGGTATTTATACCCCTCGAAGAGAAAACTAGCCATTGGTCCCCGGGTGGCACCCTGGTCGGACCGGTGTTTGAAAAACTAGTCGTTGGGCTAGCAGAAGCACCGGTCGGAGGCCAGGTGCCTCGACCGATCGGACCGGTCGAGCCCGAGATACCCCCAAAACCTCTTTCTAAGAAACTAGCACTTCATCACCAAGATGAAATGACCCGGAGTTAGGTTAGGAGGGTTTGTTAGCACACTCTAAGGCTAGATCTCACTTAGGTCAACTAAGGAGCACTTTGACTTGGTCAATTCGCTAAGTTGCATCCCTCTTGATAGTACGGCATACCTATACTCAAGAAAGAATAAAAGTGCTTCATTGATCTCTTGAGATTGAATAATTTCAATTCTTGCCATACTTGAACAATAACCACTTGAGGGCTGTCAACATAGCCTTTGACTTGAGCACGTCCATACTTGAGATAGTGACTTAGGATCTTTCCATATAGCATTGGAATGCACACTTGGGTCCATGGTCACTCCATATTGCCAATCTTAACAAGTTGATGATTCGCAAAGCTTCCCTCGGTTAAGGTTTGAATATGATACTTGAAGACCCCACGGATGCTAGAACTTCACCTTAGCAAAACACTAATGGCGGCTTAGCTACGGCCCCAAAGATTGCTTAGTCCCTCACCCTAGACATCTCGGTTGATCTCTTCATCACTTATCCAATCCACTTTGAGTTCCACTTTGCTTCATACGCAATTAACCTTCATTTGAAAATCCCGCTTCAAATGCTTGATTTTGATTGACAACGAATGTGCAAGCTTCCGATTTAGAACCATAGTGTTTACACTTATCCTTATGTCCTCTTTCAATTTCCACATGAAGCCTTGCACTTTAGCTTGATAGAATTACCAACTTCTTTTTGAATGATCCCCTTTTTATTTTAGTCAAGCCACACTCTCTTTGGAGACAAGTATTTCAACTTTACAAAATATCTCCAAAATATAAGTCCATTTATTGCTTGACATTAACCAATGTGCATAAAGAATCATTCATGTATTTGTCTTTTCCAATATGAGACATATAGTATTTGTTTACAAATAAATACTCCAATAATTGCTTATGAATTTCAAGATAAACCTACTCACAAACTTAGACAAATACACTAGTCCTTTAATCGCCTTGTCATTCAATTCACCAAAATCCACTTAGGTGCCTAGATGCACTTTCAGACCACTAAGTCACTTCCCAGGTGGAGGAAACAAAAATGAAACAGCCACCGGAAACCGCTGTGGAGTTGATGTGGATCTGACAATCTGTTGTCGAAGGAGGGACTGCTCCAATCTTCAGGCAAAGGTGGAGACGGTAGCGGGCGGTCGACGATGCGTTCAACCCCAACGAACTCGCTTCAACCGGAGGCAAGGGCGGAAGAACAACCATCGAAGAACACCCACAAGGGCGAAGGCGGAGGTAGAGGCCAAGACAGGGAGTATCAGTGCGCTCAACAGCGACGAACACACCGTTGGAACAACCACGCCGATGAGGAAACCCCCAAACACATATCCACCCAAGGGGAGACCCGATCTGCAGGCGGGAAGGTCGCATCGACCCAGCCACCAGGCAGATCTGCTTGCTAAATGTCAGCTCTAAAGTAATTACCAAAGCCCTGATGCTATAGTTTGAAGATTGTATGAGCAAAATTATAAATAAAAGTCAGAATGCCTTCATAAAAGGGAGAAACATAATGGATGGAGTGCTGAGCTTACATGAGATTTACATAATACCAAAATCAAGAAAAAAGATGAAATAATATTAAAACTAGACTTTGAGAAGGCGTATGATAAGATCAGCTGGAGCTTCCTGTTTGAAGCTCTGAAACAAAGGGGTTGTGTGAAAAATGGCGTAATTGGATCAAAAAGGTGGTTTCTAGTGGGACTTTGAGTATTAAAATAAATGAAAACATAGGAAGCTACTTTAAAAGCAAAAAAGGTGTTAGGTGTGGGGATCCTTTGTCTCCCCTACTCTTTAACCTAGCAGCTGGTTGCTTAGCAAAAAATGGTACAGACTGCTCAAAACAATCCTAATTGAAGGGTTGATACCTGAATATGTAAATAAGGGTCTGGCAATACTACAATATGCTGATGACACAATCCTATGCATGAACAATGATGTTGAAACATCACAAAATATGAAAATCCTACTCTATATCTATGAAAAGATGTCAGGGCTAAAATAAACTTTCACAAAAGTGAAATAGTCATGGTCTGATGAAAAAATTCACTATGGTACTCTGATATGATGAATTGTGCAACTAGACAGTGGCCTATTAAATACCTGGGAGTGCCTCTTTCTAGAGCTAGATTACATGTCAGAGACTAGGTATATCTAGATGAAAAAATTATGAAAAGATTAAATGGATTGCAAGAGACCTCCCTATTCTATGGAGGGAGGCTGATATTACTCAGTGCTTGCCTTAGCAGCATTCCCACTTATGCTATGTCCATGTATCTAATGCCGAAAACAGTGATTAAGAAAATGGACAAAACAAGGAAGATATTTTTTGGCAAGGGGGCAGTGTAAAAAAGAAATACTATCTAGTTAAATGGACATTGATATCAAGACCCAAAAATAAAGGGGGCATGGGGATAAAAGACTTGAGAAAGATGAATATAAGTCTACTTGTAAATGGTGGTGGAAAGTGGAATACGGAGAAGGTTTATGGCAAGAGATAGTGAGGGAAAAATACAAAATCAGAGGAGGGATAGCCCATTTGAGAGGTAAACCGAACAATTCCCCTGTGTGGAATGACATAATCAAGGTGAAAGATTTTTACCTTGGGGTGGATTTATAAAAATTGGGTATGGCACAATATTGATTTTTGGAAGACCCTTGATGTGGATTCTCATTGCTCTAAAAGAAAAGTTCAGAGACCATTATGAAGTCTGCAATGAACAAAGGGAATCTGTGGTTTTAATGGCTCAGAGAGAATGGAGATTAACCTTCAGGAGATGGTTGGTTAAAAATGCTCAAAATCAGTTGAGGCAATTGAGAGATACTCTGACAACCTGTGCCTTGGGATCTAAGAAAGACAAACCCATCTAGATATGGGAAAAGCATAAACAATTCTCTGTTAAAACCATGTATGATCACCTCTGTGGAGCAGATATTGAGAGCCCTAACAAAAAGATTTGGAAAGCAAAGATCCCCTTGAAGATAAAATTTTTTCATGTGGCTCCTGCAACAGAATGCAATTCTGGCAAAAGACAATATATTAAAAAGGAAGTGGCAAGGGTATAAGAGGTGCAGATTTTGTAATCCATATGAATGTGTGACTCACCTATTCTTTGACTGCTCACTAGCCAGATATGTATGGAGCTTAGTGGCTATGGTGGTAGGGGCTGACTGCAGACCCTCCAACTTAGACCAATTCTAGGAATGGTGTGACAGGTTCTTACCAAGAAATAAAAATGTTCATACGGTTGGCCTTGCAGCTATATGCTGGGCAATTTGGCAAACCCGCAATCTTGTGTGTTTTGAAAAGAAACAAGTCAGATCTCCTACCGAGATCATATGCCTAGCCTCATCTTTTATAACTTACTGGGCAGGTCTTCAAAACGAGGATACGAAGCACAACCTAGATATGGACGCATAAACTTTGAAGGAAGCTACACTACAACATCATCCCCAGCGTAGGACCATGCAGACCAAGCAGAACCTGGTGCAGGGACAATGTACTTTGCTAGGAAACTATTAAGAAGGAGATTGAAGTCCCGACGAAAGAGAAAGATTAGGGCTAGTTGAAGCTATCAGCCCCCCAGTTCCTTCTATGATAGTTTTGTTTTTGTCCCAAATCCCTGGAGAACCTTTTGTTGTGTTGGAGGTACCTGATATGTTCTGTAGGTGCTCCACTGTGAGAACCCTGGGTGTTGCTCACAGCACAATGGAGTGAGGGTAAAACATTGATGTGTCTAGTTGGTCATGTTGTACTTTCTTGAACTCTCAAAAGTATGTAATTTCGTTGCCTTGGTAGTGAAATTCGGACGTGACCCTTAGTGGAAAAATTATTCTCAAACTGGACTTGTATAATATATAGAGTGCATATGTTCTATTCTATACATTTGCATTCCTACCCGTGATGTGAAAAATAAGAAAAATAATTTCTAAATAAACTAAGTATTATTGGTTGATCAAGGCCACGACTGGTGACCTCAAGTCTCGAGGACAGGGGAGAGCCCGACCTTGGAGCGTGCTATTGTGATCTTGTCGATGGCCTTGGTGTTGACCTCCGTGGAGATCTCGTGACCAATGACTTTGGGCCTTGAGCGCACACGCACCTTCCATGCCGTAGTTGCTAAAGCCTTCACAATGGTCACACAGCTAGTCCAGGGCGTGCTGTGTCCGAAAGGTGATGGTGTTCTCAACTTCTCATTGCTCGAGACAAAGCTGTAAGTGACAACGGCTGTAGTTAGAGCAACTCCAAGAGTAGGCTAAAAACTACTCTCCTAAAATAATGTGTTGGGGACTATCCTAAAAACTTCTTTCCCTAAAATGTTGTCATGCTCCAGCAGATCCCTAAAAATTAGTCTCCTAAAAACATGCCATGTCATCAGAGTTGGCCCGTCCACACTCCACACCCTAGCTACCAGCGGCGCCAGATGGCCTAAAGCCACTGCCCAACTCCTCTCTCTTTCTTAGGGAAGATCCATTGTTTGTTTTAAGATGGTTCTAGCAGGAGAGAGAAAAGAATATGAGAGGTGCAATACATTGGAGGGGGTGCTAAGAGTGAAGCTAGCAGAGCACTTTAGCCCGAGAACGCACCCGGTGCCGGGGAAAGAAGCACTGATGGGATCTTTTTGTCAGTGAGCAGGAAGTGAGGAAAAGTTAGATTCTCTGTTATTTATTCTATGGTGGGCCCCACGTTTAGGTGGTGCTAGGCAGTTCTACACAATGGACCGTGTTTTGCTAAGCTAGAGCTAATGGTGTGGGTCCTGCCTTAGTGCTACTTTGTGTTCTAAACGTTAAAGTTGCCCTTATGCACCGGCCATGGGAGCCCGAAGCGTGCGAGGTGGGGAGAGTTGCCCCTGTCGGGAACGGTGACGTGTAGGCGACCTCTTTCTGCCCAGCCCGGAGTGGTGGCAAGGGACGGCGAACTGCCCCGACGGGAGCGGCTGCGCGCCGGCGACGCAAGAGCGGCGAGTTGCAACCCCCAACAGGCAGGCTCGGCGAGCTTTTGCCCCTACGGGAGCGGGGATGTGGTCTTGGCGAGGTGCACATCCTCGGACACGACGGGTGGGCCCGGTGATCTGCAGCCTTCGACGGGAACGGCGGCATGGGCCCGACGAGCTGCAGCCTCGACGGGAACGGCGCATGGCGGCATGGCGCAGGCCAGCCTTCGGTGCATCGACTTCACCTACAAGAAGGTCGTCGACAGAGAGGATGCGAAGATCGACGACGAGGGGCTGACACTGCTGGGCTTCGTCGGCTTGAAGGACCAAGCTAGGCGCCCCGCAGGTGCTCCTATCGCTGCTTCAACACCTCCACAGACTGGCAGTGGAGCCCGCATTGCACGATTGGGGAGGAATGGAGGCGCCAATATATGCGGGTTGTTGACGGTTCATAGTTGTATCAAAGTTCGTTTAGATTTGCAAGCGGACAAGTCTCCCGTCGTAGTCAAGGGACCCTTCTTCCCTCGAGTGGTGAACCCAAGGTATCGAATCCGTGGAACAATGTGCAACGCAAGGATTCAATCTAGTAAAGCAAGGATAGATATATATTGAAGAATCAAATTGCATCTAATCTAAGATATCATCAAGAAAACTAATCTAATCTAATCTAATCTACTAAAGAGGTAGCAAGAGAAAGCAAGAGATAACCGATCTAGAGAGTCTAGATCATGCTTATGTTGTAGCTCCAAACAAGATAGATGAAGATAGAAAAGTGAATCTCATTAAAAGCATATTTAACTCGTGGCCTCCCTTCCGACTCCGAAAACGCCCGCCTTTCGGAACCCCTATTCTGTCACAACGTATCCCTATTCATGCGGGTAGTCTAGGGCAAGTTCGATAAGAACAAGTTGAAATCACTTGGAGCGGTCCGGTATGCACCTCTAGCCACCGCAGCTACAAGAGCACCCTATGTAATCTATCTTAAGTATAGATCGTAGAAGAAGCAAAACCAAGAAGAAAACAAAATCATCGAGAAGACACTTGATCGCTAGAAATCGGATTCACTATAGAAACTTCACCATGAATGATTACATGAACAAGATCACCACCGGGATCCTACCTCGATCTTGATCCTTGCTCCGGGGCTACGACGTGGTCTTCCATGCAAGGTTCCCACGTCGGCTAGGGAGACCCTAGACAACTAGCACGACCCTCATCTCCGAGATGGTGTCCCTCAAGCTTCTCTGCTCCTCGGCAGCGGATGACGAATTGGTTGATGCGTGGCTCTCGGTCGGGGGGCTATAAATAGCCGGGATGCAACCGGGTCAAAGGGGGAGGCCGGGCGGGCCCCGAAACAAGCCGGGCCGGCCGACCTGGGCCGACCGGCCTGGGCCCATCTCGGCCCAGTCCGTGGCCTCGTTCGCCCGGTGTTGCTTCTCGCGTCTTCTAGATCCTCTCCCCTTTTGCATGTGGGCCCTTGTCGTCGGTTTCTCTCCGAATTGGACGAAGCTCTTTGTCTTGCAAGATTCAGCACTTTTCTGGCTAGGTCCTCGGAGGTTGTCATCTTCTCGGGCTTGGTCCTTGGGCTCTTGGAGTCATGTTCACTTCATTGCTTGACTTATACTGGGCTTCAAGGTCTTGTCATGAGGTGCTTAATGAACTTATCCCGGAAGTCTTGCTTTCAACGTTAAAACCCTGCGTAAACACTTAACTCCAAAACCGACATGCACAAGTGAACTTGTTATACCACGGGGGTTAGTACCGATGGATAAGATATAAAAGTCATGCCAACACCGAAGGTAAACTCATGGCTAGGTTGACGGATTTTCACCGTCAACACGGGTCGAGGGAGTTGTTTTTCGCGTTCTCAAACTTTTGGAGCTTTTTTTTGCTGTTTTCCCCAAAATCAGATATTGGGAGAGGTATTAGCACTCTTTTGGAGGTGCTATATGAACTCACCAAATGGTAGTACGAAGCAGCAATATTTTGTGTGTGTTGGCATTCGTTGCTACAGAACAATGTCAAGAAACCCATCAGCAAAATAGCTGTCATGCCGAGTGCTTTTGGGCTGCAAGGTTTTCCGGCCATTTTGTTTCAATTGGGTCAAGCCCAATAACCGCTAGAGTAGCTGAAGCATTCAATGATGGGCCAGCCAGAGTTTACGTCCGATGGACTTGTTCGCCACGCCACGCGTTTCCGTCCGCACCGCCGCCCAAACGCCTCGGCGGTCGGCGCATGCACGCACGACCGTCCCATTCCCACGCGTGGTCGGCGAGGCGCCAGTACTCCGTTCCGATGGGGCACCAGCACGGTAACCACACGCCACTGCAGCCGGCCAGCAGCCCAGCCGCGCTGCTGGCGCCGGGGAGCCAGGACGGCGGCGGGCCAGTTCCTTGAGCTAGCGCCGCCCAGTCATAGCGTCCAGAGAGCGTGGCGTACGTGATCTCCCGATAAAAAAAAAGAAAGAAAGGAAGAAAGAAAAAAAATCCCTAGACGACCCCGCCGGCCGGTTCCGTTGTTTACGCTTGCTGGGGGGCGGCAGGCCGGCGGCTGTCCGCGTCCGCACGCGTTCGCTCCAGCGCGCACTTTACCCCCCGCGTACGTGCTCGTGCTCCACGTTGCGCAGCACGCGCGCGACGACGTCACTAGCTCCACGTTGCGCAGCACGCGCGCGACGACGTCACTAGCTCCACGTTGCGCAGCACGCGTGGTACGTACGCGTGTCGCACGAGCGAAATGATCACGGGAAGGATCACGGCTATCGACTTCTTCTTCCTTGGAAGCAACAGCGGCCGACGCGGCTGGCTGGCCGCGCTTTGCCAACACGTACGGGGGGCGGGCCGCTTTTGCGAACTCGCCTCGCTTTCGTTGCCGGTTCCCTTTATTCGAAAGAACGGAGCGCATGCCAATTTTCTCCTCATCATTAGAAGATGCGTTTCATGTCCCACGATCACCCCAAATCGCCGATTGAAACCGTTACGTGTATAGGCTACTATACTTCACGTACGCGTACTTCTTTTTTTGCGAATATACTTCACGCGTAACCGGACCGGTCGAATAATGCCCTGAAAAAATACTACTAGCAAAAAAATACGGTGCCCTTAAGTAAATTTTTTTTAAAAAAAACAACGGATAAGACCGGTGAGCTAGTGCCGTGATTTCGTCGGGCAAAGCAAAACCCCAGGCGCACGAAACGGCCGCGGCGGCCAAGCCATGCACATGACGTCAGCGCGGTCGGTCACGCGCACACCACACGGCAAATCGGCAAAGGAAGGAAGCGGCCTCCGCGGCCCACTTGGCGGCCGACAGCTGGCCGTCCGGACCGGACCGCGTCCTACGTGGCGGTCTGGGGCGGGGTGGGCCCCGCTCCATAATTCACTCCCCCGCGTGGGCCTCGCCACAGCAGCGTTCCTTCCTTCCTTCCTCCTGTTAAAAGGCCGCGGGGGGCCTTGCCGACCCCGCGCTGCTGCTGTCTGCTGATCGAAGGAGAAAGAGGGTGCGGAGCTGGATGGAAGCAGGCGGGGGCCGAGGCGCCCACGGCCACGACCGGGAAGCAGCTGAGGGGGAGGACCCGCCGGCGATCTGCCGCGAGGTGCGCGTTCTCTGCTGAGATCGAGCTCTGGGGAAGGATGGGAGCGGAGGAGGACATGGACATGGAGAAGGAGGTCGTCGTCACTGAGGTGGTGGAGGAAGAGGAGGAGGAGGTGGCGTGCGAGTGCTGCGGCTTCACGGAGGAGTGCACGGCGCCGTACATCGCCGGGGTGCGCGCCCGGTACGGGGGGCGGTGGATCTGCGGCCTCTGCGGGGACGCCGTCGGCGAGGAGCTCGGCCGCGCGTCGCCGCCCATCTCCCCCGCCGAGGCGCTCGACCGCCACGCCTGCGTCTGCCGCCGGGGCTCGGCGCCGCCGTCCCCCGCGGGGAGCCCCGACGGCCTCATCGCCGCGCTGCGCCTGCTCCTGCGCCGCAGGCTGGGTTCGCCGCCGCACCAGCTGGCGCCGAGGAGGGCGCGCTCCACGCCGAGCAGCCCGAGGCGCGACGACGCGCTCCCCGGCGCCATCGCCACCTCCGTCGCGGCCGTCGCCACCGCCGGCGGCGCCGGCAGCTCGCTCGCAAGGACGGGGAGCTGCTTCGCCGCGCTCGTCGAATGATAAAAAAAAGCCAAGAGGAATTGAATGAAATGCCGACAACCCAAAAAAAAAATGAAGTGAAAAGCGTCAAGGAATGGTAGTCTCTTGCAGCTCCAGTTTTCTTTCCCTCTTGTCTTGTGCAACGCACTGTAATTTTCTACGTACCATGCTTTTACCTTTCTCTAGCTACTACCAGCAGTAGAATCCAAGCTCAATAAAACATGTGTACATATGGGGGAAGAGCCACAAAACTATATGAGAAATGGAAGTAATTCCATGGTTTTCTCAGGTACACCCCTGCTGCTTCTGAATGATTCCCGCTTTCTTCTGTTTTCCCAAAAGGAATGGTTTGTGTTTCTGCTTCTGCTCTTGTTGTGCTTCAGCTGAGCTCTGCTCTTGACTTCTTGTAAAAATCAACATGCTCTGCACTCATGTATAAATGACTAGTAAATGTAATGTACAGATACGAAACACAATAATGCACTGTCGTTTGCTTGTAGTACGTTGCAAGTCATGCCTTGTTTTTTGTTCCCACTCTCGATTCACAAAATGGTTGGTGATGGCAGACCATTTCAGAGACGGCTGGATGGATCATTTGGGTCTAGCGGTCGATCATCACTTCACCCTCCATTGGTCAGGCATGAGAGCGGGCTACCTATACGGGGAGAGCACAGCGACATGCGAGTAGTTTTCTCGCCGCGCATGGTACACGCGGGGCGAGCTCCTCTGACGTTGATCGGGCATCCATCGCTGGCCGTGCATCGTCGTCGTCCCCGCGCTAGCTGCTAGCTGCCTTGAGCCAGCCTCCAGGCTCGCAATCACCAATCCGTCCGTTGTCCGTGCTGCAGTGCAGTGCCATCCCGATCGCTCCCTGAATGCTAATATCTTCCTAGCTACTACCCCGCGCAGATCTTTTTCAGTAGGGGTTCTTTTGGGAGAAATCCTTTTGGTTTGATTATTAGCGGCTAATCTGTCGGAATCGCTCTCTCCGGGGCAGGCCGTATCCGTATGTTGTTCGTACGTGCTACGTGGTTGTCGCCATGTACGTCGACGTGTCGAGGCGACGGACTTGCGTTTGATTAAGGAGAAGACTTAGGCATACGAAATTGATTAAGAAGGCACAGGTCAGTCGCCGTCGTGGGCGTCTGTCTAAACCCCTACTCGTAATCATAGTGCCACCCTCGTTACGAAAAGGCGCCGGATTCGTCGACATCTCGCCCGCCGTGCAATGTCTCGTGTGTGATGCCGCGAATCCATCTCTAGGCATTCTGCTTCGAGTCCGTTTTTTTTGGTCTCGTGATAAAATTGCAGTGTGACGAGAATCTTCCGCTCAAATCTTTGTGACTTACGGTTAGGGATGCAAGTGAGTACCCGATGGTGTTTTTTGGGTCCACTGATTAATTACGATAAGACGCCACTCTAGTTCATTTCCTCTCCAAAATTAATTACGTGAAATCGCCATCCTGGATTCATTTTATCAATTTTTTGGGTCGGCCCCCAACGACCCATTACAATGCCAACTTGCATCCCTACTTACGGTGAAGATACTGAAAGTGAGTATTGGATGGATCCACGTCAGCATGGCCCCTCCTTGACGATGTGGACTGAGAATCCGTATCGACCAGAAAAGGGGAACGGAATAGTCCGTGGTGGCGAATATCTTTTACCGAATCATGATCCGAATGGCAAATACAATTGATACGGGCGAGTCACTTCACTGCACAATTCGAGAGAGAAAAAGAAAAAACAGAGTCCGAGCATCTCGGGCCTCGACTCTCGACCATATTTTTGCAACGCATGCCGCAAACCAAATGCTCGCTTCGACCAGATTTCTCACGGATTTTACCCATGAAGGGCATGGAGCCCAATCACATGTTGCTTCGTTTGGTTTGGAGTTACACGAACGAGTGGCAGCAGCAATCATGATGATGTGCACCCCTGTGTGCTGTGTGCTCCACACTGATGACGTGTAACCTGGCGAGGCAGCTAGGAGACAAGTAGACCACTGCTGGCACTGCCGCCGGAGAGCCACCACAGCGTTGTCTACTCTGCTGCAGAACAGAACCAAGCGAGGTCAATTGGTCAAACAGTGAGCGCTACACGGGCTACGGCTGCCTGCTCCCGCAACAGCCGGCAGCATACGTGCTCGACTGCTCGCCTCGTCGTCCGGTTACTCTCCCCGATTCCATTCACCTCATCACGGGCAGCCATCGCCGGGGGCCCGACGAGCGAGGGCCCGACGAGCGAGGCCCCGTGCTCTAGCTAGCCGTGTACTACTACGCGCGGTCTAGCCTCCGATCCGCTCCCCGCCGGCGATCTTCCCGGCCCCTGTCCCTTTCCGCGGTCGCTGGGATCAGATCAGCAATAGCGTGCGCGCTGGGGCCCCGGCGCGGTCGTCGTCATCGTCGTCTCCGGCAACAAAAAATCATTGGTCGTGCTCGTGGCACAGGCAGTGGTGCCGCCCGCCTCCTGCTGTCCCCGCCCGAACCCGGGTCAATCGCCTTGTAGGCTTGTGGCCGGAGGTGGAGGTAGGTTCCCGATCCACTGGCGACGCTGTCCAGCATGTGCAGCCTCTTCTCGCTGCTCCTGCGATAGGATTCTGAATCGGAGCTCGAGGTCGAGGGCCCTTTCGTTCAGAGTTCAGACGATCGACAGCACGGGGATGTGTTGCCTGAGCGGCTGTTTGGAATTGCCGAAACGAGTAGAGGGGGCGGGTGCCTTTCAGTGAGGTTGGGAGCCTGGCGCCCTGTTTGGTGACCGCAACCGTTGCGGCGAGTCGGCGAGCGATCCAATCCGCTGCTCACCCACCCACCCGTGGTGGCGCAGCCGCAGTGGCTGTGCTCGCCCTGCGAGCCCCGTGCATGCCACCCAATAATTGGAGCTATCCAGAACCTTCTCGACGTTTCTCTCTACGCATCTCTCTCTGTGTGTGCAGGCTGCAGCGGCAGTGGAGTGACTCCTCCGATTGATGACCGCAGCCACAAACAAAAAATGGTGATCGTCCCCGCGCGATGCTGCATAGGAGTACGACGCGCGGATTGAGTGAAGCCGGAAAGGTTTGAGCACCAAGGAACATGGCGGACTTTTGAAAATTCCGATGCCTTGCCGCCGTCGCACCAAGGGGGGTGTGGCGTGCCGTGGGCCAACCAGAAGCAAGCCGAGCTGCCAATAATTGAGGCGCGGCAGGCCACGGCCACGGGCCACGCGCGGCGCATCTGGTTGGCTTGGTCTGCCTGGGAAATGGAGCTCGTCATCATCCATCCATCAACAAGATAACATCACCGCTGCTCGTGACATGCCGAGAAGAAGAGGAAAGGAAGGAAGACGAAGGCCAGGAGAAACGTGCTGCCGGCTGCCGCGCCTTCTTCGAAATGCACATGCTGCTGCCCGCCGCGGAGAAGAAGAGGAGCACACCACCACACGTGTGAGGCTGATGAGCCCGCCCGCCAGGCCGCCGGTATCTTCAGCTTGGTCTCGTGCCCACTGCCCAGGCCAGGTGACAGTGACACCGTGACAGGCGGACAGGATGTGACCGTGATGCGACGTGGCGCGACAGATGATCGATCATTGTACTGCCAGTGCTGTACTGTTGCCGGCCAGTGTGCACTGGCCACTGGCCAGTCGGCAGGGGAGCGCGCCGTGCGTGATGGATGAGGACATGAGGTGCAGTGAAAGAAACCTTGAGCTCTTGTTCGCCTCAATTCCGGAAAAAAAAATCTCCCATCCTTCGCAGAATAATCCAACTGTTTTTCCCAGGCCATGGAGCCTCAGCTCGCGTGTTTGGCCTGTTGACATAGTAATAGCTGCTGAGGCTGAGCCATTTCGACCTCCATCTCTGTCGTGAGGGGGCGCAGGAAGCAACGAAACGTGTGAGCCGGAGGTGCTGGCTGCTGGGCGGGCTGTTGTTCGCGGATCTGCAGATCGCAACGGTGTTGATGGCCCGACAAAACCGCGATGTAGACGGATAGCGACTGAGAGAAACCGTTTCGGAAGCAAGTTTCAGAAAGGGGAGTTGGGACTCGGAGAAAGCAACGTTTGATCATTTGGCGTGTTCTGCTGCATGAGCATTGCATAATTGCGTGCAGGGATGTGTAAGCATCAGCGTATAACTGTACTACTGTAGGTCTGTATCGCGCCGGCAAGCTTGGTCCGAACAACTGATGGGTTGCGTGATGGAGGTATCCAGACAGCTGTAACAGATCAAAGGAGGAATCAGGCAAGGGCACACCGCCCGCCTTCAGCACCAGGCTTCATGCCTTCATGAATTAGCCCCTAAGGCACATATCAAAGATTCAAAGGTATATATGCAGAGCAGGCCCGTGCAGGAGGGTGTGCAGCCGGTGCACAAGAACAGGGCCCCCAATTTTTCCAGGGCCTCATTTTTCGTTTGCTTTTAGATGCAGTCTATTAGCTCAACAGAATACAACAAGGTAACTCTTATTTATGAATCGCTCGTGTCTTTGATTCTTCTCGGAGTCTACTGTGCGAAGCCTATCGATTCCCTGGTTATCTAGATCGCGCCAGACAGGTTGCTGGCGCAGCACCTCATGCCCTCATGTTCCCAATCAGCCGATCAGTTTGTCTATCCCATCCGCATGGAGCACATCCAAGCGACGGGTGAGAGTGCATTTGAATGGCCAAGCACAAGAGTCGTTGAAGCGTAGCTCTCTCATAAACGAAATCCAATATGACAAGTTACCACTATTCACCAATCATAGACGATTTACCATACTAAACAAACCTTAAGGGTTAAGCTGCCGCACGATTTATTATTCTACTTTACTAGCTTAGTAAGTCCAATTATAATTCTGTACGGGGCCTTAATTTATGCCGGCACGGCCCTGATGCAGAGACAGGGAGAGTCATCCAAGATAACTGCACTGCTGCAAGCAGGTCAAGGATTAAAGTTGAAAGTAATCGTATCCTTCCAGATCAAGAGCAAAACATTTTATGGAGCACTGCAAGTAAGATCCAGCTATTTCTTTCCTAGCTTTGTACTATATCAGTTAGTACAGATACAAGGTGAAAAGATTATGTACAAGTCCAGAAATCAAACTGAAATCCACAAGGCAAAGCACTTGTAATCTAGTACAGCTGTAGATGACTTAGCTTGATGAAAAGAGCAGCGTAGGCGTAGCCATGGCAAAACGTACAGGTCAACTACTCAACTGGCATCAAGTGCCAGAAGCAGCGGAGGGCGCCATGTTCAGAGTTCGGAGAAACTGGTAGTATAGCCTCATCTGATGTAGGCGACATGGCCGAACTTGGCTGCCGGGACCGAGCACTCGAACCTCTTCCCGACTATCTCCACCACCCCTCTCAACAACGATTTCATGGCGCGCGCAAGGCCGGCCTGCGCCGCCGACCGCCGCTTCCCTGTCCTCGCCGCCCCCGCCGCTGATGAACGGGCAAGGTCGTCGTCATGGCCGCCGTCGGCCGCGACGGCCTTTACTACCCCACCCTCAAGCCATGGCAGCAGCAGCAGCTGTTGGAGCGCCATCTCCCTGCCACCGCGGGAACAAGACGACGATCCTCCAGTGCTAGCACTGTCCATTCCAGCTGCCGGATCAAAAGCAGTTCATGGCGTGTTTGTCTGTGGTGCGGCCACTGCGTGCAGCGACTTTAAGGGTGAAGCAAAGCGTCACGCGATGCAGGGAGAGTCTGGCTTGAAGACCGCAGGCCAGAACGAGGCCAATGGCGTACGGACGTCGGCGCCGTGCCGGGTCGCCGGGTGCGTGGCAGCGCCGGACAGCGACGTGGGAGATGACTTCGTGCCATACACTCGCGCGTTCTCGCTCGCTGATTTCAGCAATGGAAAAGTCAAATACAAGAGCCGCAGGCCGTCATCCGGATACGTGCAAGGCATAACTTGTTCAGATGTTCATTTGTGAATTGAAAGGGAGGAAGGAACTAAACTCAAGTGAAGTCTTTGAGAAAATGGCGTGAAACTATGCAATGTTCCGATCCATCACAGCGTCAGGACATAGTTTCATTCTGTACCACGCTTCTGTGGGCCAGCAAATTGCAATATACCAGAGCCTGTTAGTTTGATCAAGAACATCTTGTCTTACACCTTTGTAAAGAGAACACCCGTCGAGATCTACTACTAGTGATCCTGAGAATCTAACATAGCCAAACAGAATGAAGGATGCCGATCACTGCTCAAGAATTGTACCCCCTCATCACATGCCCATGGCCTGTACATACGTTTTTGTGCAATTCTTCTTGAGTAAAATTCGATGGCAGCCCCTAAACTTGCGTGGTTGTGTCATCTAAGTCCCAAACTTAAGATTTTTGATATTTGAGTCCCTCAACTTGGAGGGTTGTGTCATCTGTGTACCAAACTCAAAATGTCGATATTTGATCCTTAAACTTGCACGATAATGTTATCTAGGTCCCAAATTTCAGCATTTATATAGAATAAAAGGTTCAACTTTCACCGTATGATTTTTTAAAAATTAATGAAAATAGTAACTTGAACATATAATAACTAAATATGTTCAAATAGAACACCCAATGACATTTTCATAAGAATTTTTGTACCTATTTCGTATTTTTATTATTAAAAAAATTAGTTATGACTTTTAGATTAACATAGTTTTCTTTAAAGTTTCGTAAATTAGGTGTAAATCAAACCTTTTCCAATAAAATTTTTGAATTTGGGACCTAGATGACACTACCATGCAAGTTTGTGGACGCAAATATTATAGATCATGAGTTTGGGACCTAGATGATACAACCGCCGCAAGTTTAAAGACCCAAATATCAAAAATCCGAGTTTGAGACCTAGATGACACATCCGATCAAGTTTAGGGACCGCTAATGAATTTTACTCATTCTTCTTGTAGCTTCATCTGAAGACAAAAGCATACATGCATGTGTAGAGAACAGAAAAGCTTCCGGTGTATAAATTGCTCTAGTTTTGAGCCACACTCTGCATCTCACTGTATAACAACTGAAAAGAAAATAAAAACCCAATGAAATTTTACAGGGATGCATATGATCCTAACCAATAGCACCTCGCCACCTCATATGTACACACACGCATGCACTGCACTCAAACGGGCTCGAGAGCACGGACGGACGCGTACGTCACGCCTTCTGCTCGGCCGGCAGGTGCCACACCCAGAACTCCTCCTTCTGACCGGCGCCGCCACGCTTCCTGGGGCTCGCCTTCGGCGACATGGGCCTGCGCCGCCGTACGTCCTTCCTCGGCGTCCGGTCCTTCTTCTCCTCCGCCGCCGGCGCCTCCGTCTCCGTCGCCGCCACGAACAGCACCACCGGCCCAACCGGCCCCACAGGCGCCAGGGGCACGTCGTCCTTGATGCCGAGCAGCGGCTCCAGGGCCTCGACGACGGCGGACATGTCCGGCCGGTTCTTGGGACTGCTGCTGAGGCACCGGTACGCGACGAGGGCCGCGCTCTGCGCCGCCCGCGCCGAGTACTGGCCCTCCATGGCCGGGTCCATGATCCGGGCCAGCTTGAGCGGGTCCTTGAGGCACGGCCGCGCGTAGTCCACCAGGTTCTGCTCCCGGCTCGGCCGCGCCTTGTCCACCGACCGCCGGCCCGTCAGGATCTCCAGCAGCACGACGCCGAAACTGTACACGTCGCTCTTTGCCGTCAGGTGGCCGGTCATGATGTACTCCGGCGCCGCGTAGCCGTGCGTGCCCATTACGCGCGTCGACACGTGGGTGTCGTCGCCCTCCGGGCCGTCCTTGGCGAGCCCAAAGTCTGACAGCTTGGCCTTGTAGTTCTGGAGATGGGTCGAATTCATCATAAGCGAGCTATTTGGCATCGAATTCATTTTAGGCCCATTTGAGGACCTGAAAGTGCTTTGTTTTCCTTTTTTTCCTTTTCCCCATATTTCTCTATCTACTTAGATATATAATATAAACCGGCATGACATTATAGACTAGTAGGTAGTGACACATATGGGATTAGGGATCACTTTCTAATTTGGAAAATATCAGATAGCTCAGTCAATTTAGTGCTTGACTTACGGGTTCAAGTTCTAGAACACTGAATGTCTGAATCAGATGAGTCTCTGAAGTCTGAACCTACTCCATGGATGTTTACTGATATATAGATACTAGTCCAACAACGTATGACGCACGGCCTGACAGCATGTATGCAAAAGTAGTTCATCAAAGATGACATGGGAAACAGCAGAAACTACTCACCGAATCGAGCAAGATGTTGGAGGCCTTGAAGTCACGGTAGATCACCGGCTTCTCTGCGTCATGGAGGAACGCCAAACCCTTCGCGGCGCCTACTGCAATGTTTAGTCGGGTTGACCATGGCAGCACGGCAGGAATCTCTGCGGAGATATCACAGGAAATTCGATCAGTAGGATCTTCGCATCGTGATCTCAAGCTACAATGAATGTCTATTGTTTAGCATACACACATCATCAGACATTCAGACGGGATGGGCCTATCAGTATTATTGCACCAGGATTTCAGGAAAAGAATAGTACTGGTTGCCAGTAGTGGATGAGCTTATCGCCGGGTCTTCAGAATTTTAATTTCTTTTCTACATATGTTTCCTAAAACCACATATATACTTATAAAACAACGTGGGGGGATGGATCCAGTCAACACGTTGGGCGATTTCCTTATGACCAAGAACAGATCAATCAGTGATCGATCGACGACATTGATCTAGCAACAACAATACGTGACCTCACTAGCCTCTGACCTCTGAACTCTGTCTCTATCCAGTGTGTTGTTCAAGCTAGTTCCACAATGCCAATCGCCATGCGTCTCGCATTTGGTGATCAGATCGAACTCGGAAGGGCTTGGAAGGTGGTTGAAGGAAGGGAGGAAACCCAGTCCACCACCTTGCGATGGATGAGAACAGTCTGAAATTTTCCGCAACCCCCAACTTGAAAATAAAACTTTGATTTCTTCCCAATAATTCCCCCCTGATTCTGTGAGCTTATTGGTTAGGTGGAGACCCCATTTCCCCTGCTAATAACCACGCCAAGTCAACACTGATGAGACTTGTCAACCTCGTCTCACATCATCACTGGATTCACTGCAGCCGGCATTGCGTCGGTTCGAATCCATATCCATCCATCATCGTCCCAAATCAGCGATGACAATTCGGCATTTCAGCAAGCAACTAGCATTACTAATCGAGGTTACTGCTATTACAGAGAGAGAGAGAGAGAGAGAGAGAGAGAGAGAGAGAGAGAGAGAGAGAGAGAGAGAGAGAGAGAGAGAGAGAGAGAGAGAGAGAGAGAGAGAGAGAGAGAGAGAGAGAGTGTGTACTCACGTTTGAAGAGGTGGTTCTCGAGGCTGCCGTGCTCCATGTACTCGTAGACGAGCAGGCGGTGCTCGTCCTCGCAGCAGTATCCCACCAGCTTCACCAGGTTTGGGTGCCGGAGCTGCCCCAGGAAGATCACCTCCGCCTGCGCCCAACAACGACGACGTCAGGATCACCGTGCCCGAGCCCAGCTTTTCGCTTGCCACCGTCGAGATTATCCGCCCCCGCGGCTGCTGCCGCCGGAACCCGGCCGAGCCGTCGCGGTCGCTCAACCACCCGGACCCCCTCGGCGTTGGCTTCCGCCACACGTGTCCGCGTCTCACTTGCCGACGAGATATTTCCAAGCGCCCGCGCGGCCAATCATGCCGTGCGAGTCGTGACATGCGTGATGCTTTTTTTTCAAGAAAATGAAATAAAAACGGATGCGTGGTGCTAATTCAAACCTATTTTTTAGTAAACTGGAGACGTATAAATTATTAGTATGTTGAGCTAACCTTGATTTCCTCAGGATTATACTAGATTTAGATTAATTGACGATTTAACAAGTCAGGTCTCGGGCTTCCTTGAGGTTTGGGATAGATGATGCTTGGAATTCTTTGGACACATCTGGAAGCATAAACTACTTCCGCTGGCTATCTTGAATCAAAGATTTGGGTTTTCGATGGGGTTACTCAACGGAATATCGAAGTATCACTTTATCTGAAATGCGGTTGCTGGTAGGTTATTACTCAAGGCTGCAGTTGCACCAGATGTCATGCGATGAACTTGTTTGATGATGTGGTTGCCATAAAGATTGGGCTTAGTGATCCTTGTAAGGGAACTGACCGGTGGCTAGCTTCGGCTCACCACAAGATCACTCTTTTACTACAAGAAAGCTTCAGACGACCGCCGGAGTACGTCCTCCATTTTTTTCTACAGACAAAATCTTTTGGAGACGTACTACGACTCTTGTAAGCAAGCCATATATGCTACCGTTCGATCTAGTCTAGATTCTAGAAGGCGGAGTGCAAGTGTACTACTAGTAGACAGGAATCGGAATTAGGAGTATATATATGTACTAGCTTGCTAATCACTACACGCGGTGTGATAATCAGGACACGTGGCATGATTAGACAGGGCGTATTACGGCGGGATGGATGGATGAGAGGGGTAACGAGCAGCAGTAGTAGCGCACGTACCAGCCACTCCTTGTGCCCCTGCGCGCCCTCGGGGTCCCAGAGCTTGACGGCGATGGCCTGCGGCTTGAGCCCCTTCTTGACGCCGTCGGCGACGAAGCCCTTGTAGACGGGGCCGAAGCCGCCCTCGCCGAGGAAGTTGCCGGAGACGAACCCGCGCGTGGCGTCCTTGAGCTCGGCGACGGTGAACACGTGGAGGTTGGACCCCACCAGCGACACCGACAGGTCCTGGTCCGCCGCGCCGCTCAGGTCCGTGAACGACAGCCGCCCGCCGCCGCCGCCGGGACGCACCTTCCGCTGCTGCCTGCCGCCGCCGCTGTCCGCCTTCGCTCCTCCTCCGCCGCCGCCGCCGAGGCAGCCGCCCAGCAGCGACCTCCACGCCGACGCCTTCTCCTTCCTCGTCGTCGTCGTCCTCATCGGCCTATCTCCCGGGTCGAGAGCGCCGCTGCGCGCGACGGTGTCGGAGCAAGTAAGCACGCGAGCGCGCGCAGGTTCCCGCGGCCGCGCGCGTGTGCGAGGCAAATAAATTAACCCGATCGATCAAATAAAGGCTGAGAGGATCGGAGCAGAGAAGCCAGAGAGGTGGGGGTGCGCTTGCGCTGCGGCGAGGTGGACGCACGGCACGGGGGCGCGCGGTGGATATATAGACGCGCGCGCGAGAGGCGCGGCGGCCACGGGGGCTCTGGTCGGGGCGCGGCATCATGTGGTTGGGGTCGGGACCGTCGGGTCTCGGGTGGTGTGAGCTTGGAATGGGTTATACAATTGGTTGCTGTCGCTGTTGCTGTGGTTTCAATGCGGGGGGTTTCTTTTCTTTTTGTTGGAGCCATGCATGTTTCCGTTCCGTGTGTTGAGTTTTCGGAACGTGTTCTGTATCATATCATCCTCCCTACCTACTTCTCGGCTCGCGGGTCTCTGACTTTGCGAGAGAGGATCGGAAGTAGTAGGTGACGCGTTTGATTAGCATTTGGTTAATTATCCGGGATTTTTGTTTTGTTTTGTTATGTCAGGGATCGGACATTTGGGGTGCGAGGAGAAATGGTCGGCGTCGGTCTCGTTCATGGAAATGGAAAGAAGAACCGGACTGATCCGTTCAAAACCGCAGTGGTTCTGGTGAAGAACGGGACCGTGCGTGGTCAAGGAAGGCAGGGGCGTTTCAACACTAGCACTAGCAGCAGAACAGAACGGCCTGGGCTTGTTAACCCAACCACCGCCGGTGCGCGCACGAGACGTACTGTACAGCAGCAGCAGCAGGAATGCAGGCAGGATCCATCTGTGGCGAGGCTGTACCCACGCGTCCGCCGGGGTCTTTCTTTTAGGATCATCACCCGTACACGCGCGGCACCAGGTCACACGGTCCGAGCCACCGTGGCCACACGCCCGAACGAACGCGCACGGCCCCGGCGCGGCGGGGACCCGATCAACTTGCGTAAAAGGAAAAAAGCGCTCTTGACGAATGCGCGCCGCGCCGCCGCCGAAAAGGGCAGCCACGATGCCCTCTCTCCCCTCTCCACGCATCGCGCTCGCGCCCACCACTGCTCCTCTCCAGCCATGCACCACCCATCGCCTCGGTTTCAGCACAAGACAGGGTCACCGTCCGGCCGGCCCCTGGATCGGAAGTCCTCGGTTTCTCACCGAGCTCCTTTGGCTGGGCATCGGCCGATCTCGGCGCCCGCCCGTCAGAACGGAACGGAGCACGCAGGAAGGAAGGAGCGCATCGGTGGCGGCCGTCGGTCGGTCAGTCCGCGTCCGGGGAGGGGGCCCCGCGAGAAATTCCCGTCGGTTTGGAGCTTTCCTTCCTTCCTAGTAGTAGTAGTAGTAGAGGAGGGGGTGCGACGCGACGCGATGCGATGCGATGCTTAAGGATGACGCGCGCGGGGGCGATGCACACACAGAACCGGGCGACAAAAAAGGCCGCCGGCCGGCGTCAGTGTCAGCGTCGTCGTCGTCGGCGCGCGGCTCGCGATTCCTATCGGGTTTCGGAGACGACGTCGCGCGGTGCAGGTGCCATCGGACGGTTCGGCGGAGTGGGAACCAAACTTCGCTTTTCTTCTAGAGGGAAAGGGACGGAAGCTTCTTCAATTCCCTGCAGTCCGCCATGGATCGATGGGGTCCCCGGCCGTCCCCCCTCTCTAGCTCCCTGATGGCCATACCATGTCTGCCGGAGCAGGACGACGTACGGAGAGTCCGTCGATTGCCACGGAGCTAGAAAGCATGCATGTTTCCTGCAGCTCCGGACCAGTCGGCCCGTACGCGTGCAAGTAAATGGATTTATTTACTAGTAGTATATATTTTGTTACGCGATCGATGGATCGGTCTTTGCGGCTATGCAATCGTCAAATGCGCGCGATCTATCTATGCCGACGTTGGCGGGGTTAGGTTAGGGGTTAAAAACCCCTGAAACGACGTCGATCAGAGATCTAGTTTTTTTTTGGGGCAGCAGATTGCGTCTTGCAGGGACAGAAAATTAATGTCGCGAGAATTTGATTGTCATCAGGACCATGTAAAAGGTTTGGGTATTTTTAGGATATCCGCAGGAGGCACGAACACGAACACGACCGACCAAGTCGTGGCTTGCTTTCAAAAAAAAAGAGAGTCGTGGCTTCACCTGCAACAGCACCCGCCGGCTTGCGTTTTTCTCCGGCAGGTGGAGGAGTTGGAGCAAGCGGGCGGGCATGCACTCTCTTTGGTGGCAGTACGGTCGAGCAGCCTTGGATCGGATGCGTGCCGTGCCTGCGGAGAAATAATCCTCGCATCCTTTTTGACTTCGCATCCTTAGTTCGATCGATCGAGAGCCTGCTGCGTTAGTTATGACGATTAGTAGTAGGAAAGTAACAGCGCGATTCGTTTGGTGGTGGTTGATGGCCAGATGCGATTTGTTACGGGAGAAAATCTGATTGACTGATCGTTGGTGGCCCGGTTTATTCCGAGAGAAAATCTTGTTATTTGGTGGGCGATAAAGCAAACGAGCAGGCTGTAACAAACCCGGCTCACTCAGATCACGTGATCAATCAAGATGGGGGGCCCACCACCTGTTCGTTCGTTACAGTTGACAGCGTGGTGCCGTAACAAGTTGGTTACTCTCTCGATCAGTGAACTCATGGCCACGGACAAGAAATTCCTCCCGCCCTTTGTTTCATCTCCAAGAAACCCTGATCTTGAAAATACTTGTACATCGATCGGATCAATGACGTCACGTCAACTCTTGTGCACACAGTTTCCAACAACGGCATCAAGAAAAACATGCAAGGTCGTCAGAGACTGATCACACAACAACATCGATCTGCATGCGGCCGCGTCACCGGGACAGCAATTCGACCGACGATCGATCGACCAAGGAAGAAGAAGAGTCAATTTAACTCGAGCCTGACAAATTAAATGATACATATCCCTCTCGATCAGCTCCTCCTCATCAAACTGTGACCTTGAAATTAACCGAAACAAGCTCCCGAAATTGACACGTTCTAGAAACCCGGCCATGATCACATGCAGAGAACGCACGGTAATGACAGTCATCTGCAGGTGATCGAGCGGCGACAGGGCACCATGGGAGATGGATACGGGGTAGGTTCGCCATCTTTTTCCATGAAGAGATCAGAGCTCTCCTCAAGTGTCACGCGACGACCCGTCACCAACTGCATGCGTGTAATACATGGTCGAGGCGGCAGGGCTTCTCATCCACTTCTCGACGATCTCGATCGCTCTGTCTTAATTTCTTGTGTTAATTTGAAGATATAAGCCGCGCACTTTGGCAGGTACAACCGCAGGGTTATAAGATATACATGATCTAGACCCTTATAGCATCTGTCATTTTCAGCTAAACATTCTAGATCAATGGCTACTACTCTGTGCGTTTTCAGAAGAGACGCATGCTGGAGTAGCTGCTGGGTAGTAGCTAGGGTTCTTGATTTTGTTGAACATACTTGTGATTTGATACGGATTAATTCATTCATGCCCCCCGACGTGAGCACAGATTCCTCATCAGGTTCTTTATGCTGGGAGATGTGATCTGAATAAGTTTAGTGATAATTGTTATTCGTCTATTCGATATCCCTTGTAGATATGCAGCTCTGTTGGGTTGATACATCAATCTTAATTCGCATACGTGTTACGAATGGCCGGCGATTAGTTGGTGTAGGCATCTCTTAGTTGATCTGTAGCATTTCAATCTGTCGGCTACAGGCAAACAAGTCCGCTCAATAGCTAGCCTGATTATACTTTTTTTTAAATGAGAGATTATCTTCAGCTTGATTTGGTCAACAGGCATATACACTGAACTGGAAAGTGGCGGGGTGCTCACTTCTTCAATAGACAGCTTACTGAACATCTGAATTCTGAACCCAAGAACAAGAACAAAATGTCTCCTATGCAATTTTTTTTTCTCTTGGACTAGTTCTATACCAATTATTCTATACTATATCCTAGGGATTGAATCACAATTGTTCTTCCTTTTGTCAAAAGCAGAGGCTTTACATTTTTAATGTAGGCATTTAATCAACCTAACACCATTAGCACCAACATCATCCTTCGGTACATGGTCATTATTAATTGCCAATGCAAACTTTTCATGTCAACGCAACGCATGCTTGCTTTTGTGTATTGATATCTTTTCACGACATCTATCCGGTCAGCAGCGGACATCTGCTCCCAACTTCCCAGACACTGCTACATGTCAACAACCTCATGGAGGTCATGGTAGTTGCATCGAGTTCAAACCACAGGAAAGGTAATTAGCAACCAAATACAATTTCATTAACACAAATAAGTGGTTGTTGGCACTCCTTTGTGACAAAAGTTCAACAGAGTAATATCCAAGTAACACCTCTTTTCCCCCCTTTTGAAAAGGGAAAAATAAAGACAAACATAGGAAAATAAGGGAACCGAGCCGAGTTCTTTTTAATGAAAAAAACCTAGCTAGATATTTCTGATCAAGGAGCCATGTTTTTCGACAAGCTTGTAGCGTACTGAAAAGGTGACAGTTCAGTTTAGCAGTGTTTCTGTTGTCGCTTCTCTATGATTAAGCTTTGGATTCTTTGGCTTATCTTGTCTGCCCTCTGTACACGATCCACGGTTTTCAACCTTCTTGGGCATTTGTTTGTGTGCCATGTCCCATTGCTTGGTTGGAATTTGCAAGGGGGATGGATGGTCCCATGTTTGTTTTTTTGGCAGTTCCCTTGGCCATGGTTCCCTTTCCAGCTGCTTTGTGCGGCAGGAACACGAGCCGCGTTGACACAGGATGTTGGTGGAAAAAGAATGGCCCCCCCGGCATAGCATAGATGAGTCGAGCTTGACATGACTCGAGCCACACCATAAAAGATGGACGATTTCTTTTGTATACTTGCAAAACATGGACCCCTTCTGTTTAGAATAGAGCAGTGCCGTAATATGCACAAAGATTGGTGCGTCATTAGCCCTAAGTTCTTGGGGTCAAAAGATTGGTTCGTCACTGAGTATCCCTTGCTGTCCTGTGCTGCAATATACATGCTGGCATGTTGCCAAATAGTCGTCGCTCCCCTCCTTTTTTTTTTGGCTTGCCGCAGTGAGCCCCATATGTCGATAAACACATCGATTGCAAATTATGGATTGAGCAAATTTTGTATTATGACGTGATGGCTAGCTTCTTCCAGTAGCATAAACCTTTTTTTTTTGCCAATTGCAAACACTATTTAGCGTCAAAACTTAAGTAGGGGAGGAGTCCGTGGGCTACCTAGCTCTTAGGATAAAGACCCTAAGAGCAACCGAGCAAGTTCTTCAAAAGCTAAGCTCTAGAACAAGCCAGTCAAGCCTAGTGAAGAGTCACGGATTTTTTTCGGCCTTTTGCTACTCTAGAATTCCAATAATACTGCGTGTAAACAAATTTTTAAAGAAGTAAACCTTTTGGCACGCCAATGCGCTTGGCTGGATCTCATTTCTCAGCTTGATCAAACCAAACTGATTGGCACGACTCAATAAGCAGAGCCGCACTCAAATTCGTCACACCAAATAGCTTTGGCCTGACCGGCCTTACGCAAGTATCTTAGCATGACAAGTTCACGGCATGCACTTAGACATGACAAAAAGGCTACTACTTAAAAATTACTTTCACACACGATAGTAAAAAATTCGAGTTCTTGAATTAAAAAAAATGCCCACTGGTGTTCTTTATATGCCCCATAGGCTGATAGGATGGACTGAAATGGGAACAGAACTTTTTAAGTGTTGAAACAGAGTAGCAACATGGGCCACGAAATCCTCCAACAGGTATAGCACTTGCAGCCATGATAGGCGGGAAAAGGACAACGCATAGCATCATCAACGAATATGATCTGTTGCCACTGCAGCATCACATCAGAATAAAAAAGGCGATAGAACGATTTACGAAAGCGAATGGCACCACGACCCAAAGAATATGTACAGTACGGCACCCCAGGCGGCTAACGCTGGGGTGCAAACCATTCGCAAAATTTGGTATAACACAAACACAACAGGCGGTGCGACAATTCTGTCAGGAAAAACACAGCCTACACAGCACTCTTTTCCCCCTATCCACCAACTACTACTGGTTCACTGGAAGTACCTTGCAAAACTTCAGGCCCAGATAGAAGAATAACTATGATTTTTTGGAGAAGGATCAAACTAAAGAAATGGAACACTTTGTCTTCCTCAGCAGAACTATCGGGGGACGGACTCCCCCGCATCTCAATAGAACAGGAACTCCGCCACGGTAGCCAGACTAGGTAAAGATATTGCCGCAGTATACATCTGCAAAGCATAAAAGGTAAATTCATATAAGTTACATGGAGCCAACATAAACTAAAGAGAAGTCAACGTGCATTTTTCAGTGGAGGTATAAAAGCAGGAAATGCATTTAACCAATTGTCTTCCATTCAGCTAAACTACGCAGTTGGCATGTACTGCTAGTATGCTACTGGAAACAAATGCAAGGAGCTTACAAATCACTCCGTACAAAAACCAAACTATCAAACAGAATGTTCAAGAGAACAGGAAAATACCCAACAAGATGCCCACATGCAACATAATGTGTGAAACTAGGCCTGTTGTTTTTATCCACTATCCATATTCAAATCCACACCCATCTCAAATGGGGAGGGTATGGGTAGAAAATAATTATCCATTGAAGAAATGGGTAGGGTGGGTGCGGGGAGGGTACAAATAATCCATTGGGTATGTATATAATCTAGTACAAAACTAATTATCCATTGGGTATGGGTGGGATTGGGGAGGGTATGGATAAATCCACTCTTGGGATTTGGATGTGAACAAGAGTGGATTTATCCATACCCTCCCCAGTGGCAGGCTTATGTGAAACAGAATTTTTTAAAAAAAACAGATAGACAGCTTGAATCGCATTAGAGGCAAGAGGTTACCTTTCAATCTCGGAAATGGTAGCTCTATATACATTGATGATGAAAACTATTCTGCATTCATAAAGAATTTAGCCAAAAAATCAGAAAGGAAAAAATGCAAAAAGCGTACAGAACAGAATGGAATAATAACTACCTATGCTTGAAAAACACAGCTGAGGAGGCTTCTGCTGGCAAACATATTGAAAATGCATGAATGATGCTATCTGAATACAAGACTCCCATTCCCTTGAGGTCTTAATTTCTCGATAAGCGATTGATAAAATGACCTGAATGTCTTGATATCATTTCCCTGCAGAAACAGGAGCAGCGTTCATTACAACAATAAACAGTCTATTCAAACAATCCAAAAGAAATGGCGTATTCAAATGCTAGAGATGAGATCATGAATCTGGGACAAACGGTATATAGCCACTTAAATCACCCAACAAAAGTTGACCAAAGTTATTTGTTAAATGTTCACTGTGCAAGGCACCATTTGATTTGAAATGCTAAGCTGACATCCAACTACACAACTGAGTTCACTAATTTAAGAAAAATATTCAACATACAAAATTTCCCTAAGGTTATGTCGAGCATCATATCAATGACAAATCTCAAAAGAAGAGATGTTCAAGAGAAGAGAAACAAACCTGTAACTTCTCGTGATACTGTTTAGCTAGGTCTGGTGGGCAGCAAACTTTTGTAAGGCCTGTTTCTATAAATTTCTGAACGAAGACATCCCCAAACCTTTCATACATTATCTTTTGGGCCACCACAATTTCACCAAAGAGAACAAGCTAGAGAAAGAAACAAGTCAAATGAATAAAGCTGTTGAAGAAAAAGATTCAATCCATGCACCAAAAAATTCACTAGCAATGTTGTAAATTGACAACTCAGAGTATTCTTAATCAAAAAATATGTTAATGCCAAGTATGTGCCTACTCGACTCCAAACATAAATATGGAAGGCCCAGGCCCACTATCCTGACATGCTTAATTAGGACACAGTAACTTATATACAGTTTACATTTAACATAGCAAATATAGGTTGCCACAGCAAAGAGTTGCTTGCATATCTTACCGAATTTGCATCACGTAAATCAAATGATTTATCAAGTACACTGTACAAACAGCAATCAGTAGCAAACTTCTCGATCATAAATTCTCGGAAGCCAGTAACCTGAGGAAAAGAGGGTAATAAAGGAAGAACTATGTGAACAATCCAACTGAATGTCAATACCTCAAAATTCATGACAAAACAAGATTACCTTATCTTCAGAGTTAGTGCACCAGTCCTTTACAAGATTCACAAAAATTTGTACACATCCCTAAGAAAACCATGACCACAGTGTGAGTAAATGGTGTCCACAGCTTAACTTAAAGTGAAGGCTAAGAATACAGATAAATTGAAATGTAAGATAAGTAATGCAGATAAATCATAGTCCTCACCTTGCGGAGTAGTATATCTTTATGTTTACATGAAGTAAATAAAAGCAAGTGCATTATAGTATCCAGATACTGCATACAGCTAGGAGTAAGGAGGATTGTAGAAAGGTCATGTGTTGCCATAGCATGCAAGAAAGTGTATAACGTCCTCTGCAGCTCTTGCAGCTCTCGCATTTCCTGTAGTGGTGAGACGATCATGCGTTACACAAGGAAACATATTCTGTAACTGTATATAAGCTAATCATCAATGGTAACCAAAAAAGTAAATTAGCTAAGAATTTAGATGGGGGCAATGACCTATCACACGAGCCATACAGCATCTTGGTTCATTTAGAGCATCTCCAAGAGAGTGCTAATCCTACCCCTAATACCTGTTTTAGGGAGAAAAGTAGAAAAACTAAGGTCCAACAGATCCCCTAAAAGACCCCTAAAATATTAGGGACCCGAAAAAACACCCCACCAGCCCCGCATATATTCGCAACCCGAGAACTTCCCCAATCCGCCTCCCGGCCTCCTTCCCGCGCATCTTTTTTTCCGGGCGCACGCACCAGCGCCGGCCTGCCGCCCTGTACCCCTGCCCTGGAGCTGGGATCTTGTCTCTGGAATGACGTCCATGGAATCAGAGAGAATGGAAGTAGAGAGAATCAATGCACATCATGAAGGAGCACGGGTGGCCACTGTCCAGTGGAGCAACGGAGCAAGAGCAAGACAGCAGGTGCACATGGGGTTGGGCTGGAGCTGAACCGCTGGACGGACCGAGTGAGGAAATATTCTAGACATTACAGTTTTTTTTTTTGAAATGGACATTACAGTTCTTAATAGAGATAGAAATTGAAGGTCCTTGATGCTAGTGAGAAGGATATAAATGAAATAAAAAATTGCATTAGGGGTGACCCACATGTTCTGATGTGGGTTTAGGAATATTGGGGACTAGTTATTAGCAATCTGCTGTGGGTTGATATGTTTTTGGGGAAAGAAAATTTTTTAGCAACCCCCAATACATGATTTTTGGGGGTAATTTTTTCACATTCTCTTGGAGATGCTCTTAGTGACTATTGATAAAATCGTGCAAGTATTTGCTTTCTTGAACTGGATTAGGCACGTGTCATACAGGCTTACAGCTAGATTTGCACTTAATATATAAAAAATAGCAAATGATGTAGTATATCGACTACATCACCAAGGCTAGTACATTTCAAAGGCACTAGCATTGTTGCAATATGAGCAGATACATAAAAAAGTTATTGCAAGAACATGTAACTAGAAAATAACTTGTTTAAAGATGCGATCACCATTAGTCAGTCCCAAATTACTATTTGTTTTGGCTTTTCTAAGTAGCCAGTTTTTTATATACATAGCAAAAGTGATGTATGTAGAAAAGCCAAAATGAAAAGTAATTTGAGACGGAGGGAGTACCTCAGTATTGCTTGCAGGACCAGCTGAAAATGCATCTTGTGATAGTATCACAGACAAATGACTTGCAATAGTGGGAAAAACTTCTTCCAGTACGGCACTAGCTGAAGATTTGAATTTGCAGATTATTTGGTTCGTTAACACAAGAAATTCCACCATATCTTTAGCCTGTACGAAAATAACAATGATATGAGCACTGATATGATGCAAGATAGAATCACTGTAAGATGATAAAAAAGAGAGTCAGGACAAACTTGAAGTATTCAAAGGTTAAGAACAGTATACATTTTTAGTTATATTAACTGACTCTAGGAGTATACTTGGGTGACTTAAAAACAATGCCCTGCCCTGGTGATCACACCCTTTGCTTAACCGACCTAGGACTCAAGTTGTCCAGGAATGGTGCGTTTATTAGCTCAACCTGTGTTCCACATCGATAAAGCACTAAAAGTGGTATTTCCAACTACAAAACACAAATGAAATGAGTGCTGGAACAAAGAAGTCTGCCAGGCAGAGTGCTGGAACCTATGAGAAAATGATAGATGTATGGCACAGTCACACGGACTGGGAAGACAGTGTATACACAACATGGGGGCGAAGCCATAGAGGTGCAGAGGATTTGTACCAATGTTTTTTTAGTCATTTTAATAGGACTAAAAACCATTAGTAACATGCAGCTCAATGACAATGCCCCCAATCCCACCTCAAAAGAAAAAATGACTAATGTACTTATGTAACATTACTAACTGCTTCAGGGTAAAAATATGAAAATGATTTTTGGAGCATGATGCAGGCCAACTCAGAAAGGAAAGTTTGCACTGTTATTCAGATAATGCCTAAAACAGTAATATCCAGCTTAAAAGGAGAATGAGGTATATAAGGAATTGTTAATGCATATCTATGACCTACTGTGCCTGTGGCTTCCGTTGTTATTTGGCTAGATAAGACACCACACAATAAACAATTTTCCTTTCGATTTAAACGATGTAAACATACTTATAAAACTACAACTACTATTTGCACAGCACAACTCTGTCCAATCGCTTTGCATTGAAGAAATTTTGTTATAGGAAACAAATCTTGCAAAGCAGAAAACCAAGAAACAAAAGCTTCTATTAAAATAATAACTGAAATACCTCACTATCGAGAAGCAGTTGTCTCAGTGCGATTGGAATATATGGAAGCACTGGGATACCTAATATCTCAATCATCCGATGCAGGAAGGATATGACCTGAATTTCAGCATTGCATGAATTAGGAAATGGTTGATCATGTTATCAAAGCAGGAAAAATCAAGATACATATGAAACAGGTCCATATTTACCTTAGATCGCAAAGGTTTCACATTAGGAAATGAGACGAGGACTTGCAGAACAACATCAAGGGTCTGGGGAGAAGAAGATAATGATTTTTTATATCAGAAGAAAAAGGCAAAGTGAAGACCACTGATGTGGTGTTTACTGATGCAGGGAGTAATTGAGGGCTAACAACTGTTTCCTTGTCTGGCTATTGCATAAACATACAATATATGATGACCGAAACCATACAATACTAGTCAACATGAGAAAGTTTGCAGTACTTACTTTCTTGAACATGACTCCAATAGCTGGCCTATTTGCCATCACAAGGCGCTCATTAAAGCCCTACAAAAGGGGTCACACACCCAGACCCAGTAAGTGTGAGGTGCAAATGAATGCCCAAAGAATTATTAAATGAGAATAATCAAAACTTCGAAGATTCGAGTACCAGCATAATGTACCAAAATGGCTTATAATGTCAAACTACGTTTTAGAGAATGGCTCATTGGATCAAATTACCTTGCTGACCATATTCAATGCAACAATGATCTGTTGAAGACTAATGGCTCTCGGTGACGATTCTTCAAGTCCTTGCGCTTTGGCATCCATGACAAGTGACTCAATCTAGGAAAAAATGCAAGTATCAGTAAGTTCCTCATGTCTCAAAGAACCAAATGCTATAATGTTTAGTAAAAAAAATGATCACCTGATGACATAGAGGATTTAGCAGAGCAGTCAAGCACTGAGCCTGCTTCTCTGGTGAGACCTCTTCAATGCTGATCAATAATCCAGCAGCCTAAAAAAGGCCATGTGTCAGTCAAGTTAGATTCCAAGGCACAAAACATAAATGAGGCACATGTAAGTTGGGTTCCAGAAATAAATAAACAATGCACCTCAAAAATTTGGCTCCCATCCTCCGAGCTGGGAAACTTCACATCTTTGTTTGCCCAATCCATAGAAGTGAATTGGCCTAGGACATCTTGCAGGTTCTGTTAACTCACAGACACATAGCTTCAGCTACAGAATAACATAAAAGTCAAGTGTTTATCCACTAACGGAGAGAAGGAAAGACCTGCAAAATGGTATCCAGGTAAGGCACTAGCTTTGCCTTCAATAACTTGACTGCCCTCATGAATAAGTACCCTGCACGCCGGCTCACATGGGCATTCGGATGGTGTATGCCACGATTATCCAAGAAGACACTAAGCAGGTGTGGAACATACTGCACATGCTGCTGCATAAACTTCATGTAGCGGGTAATTGTCTCCAGATACACCAATGCAACTAAGCGGTGTGTGTGACATGAGAATCTCGCAGCAAGGAGCATGGGCACAAGCTCACCCAACAGACCTGCCCCAGTCCGAATCTCTTCCTCACCCACTGCTTCTCCAAGTCGGTAGAATAGGGTAAGAGTGACCTCAACATCCTCCACACTAGCTTCTGCCGACGAGAGAGCTGTCACAAGCAACCCTCTTATGAATAGCTGAGCAGCAGCTGGCGCTACACGACAAATGCTCCGGAACAATACGATCAAATCCTTCCGTTGCTCTGCCATGAGGTCCTCCTCCTCCTTTCCTATTTTGTCGAGCACATCAAGATGCACCCTGTATACTGGATCATATGACATCCGCACCCGCACCACCTCCAAGATCCGTCCCAAGTGCCCCAACTGCTTCTCAGACGGCGCCTTCATCATGCTCACATAGCCAGATAAAAACTCAAGCACAGAACCAGAATCCACTTCTTCTTCATCGGAGCTCTCTGCGGCTGCAAATACAGCCGGCAGCACCCCTTCCAGCATCTCCAAAGCTGCAGCTCCATCAGCATCACTAGGGCCAAGCTTCCGATAACATTCTAGAGCCTCCACAGCATATGTTGTTACCAAGGGTGCCATCTTTAACCCACTGTCTGGGCTACCAAGACCCTGCTGTGCAACCAGGAGCGACCTCAGCAATCCCACCTTCGCCCTGGCGTCCATCCTCTTCGCTGCCACAGCAGCAAGGCACCCCACGGCTGCGGCAGCAAGCGGAGCCACACTTCCAGGTGAAATCGCAATGTCAAAGAGCAGAGGAACAAACACATCGTTGGCCACCAGTCCGACATCGATCCACGAGATGCACCTGCGCGCCGCGTCGAGGGCTACAGCCGCAGCCGCGGGGTCGGCCGTACGGAGTGTGGCGGCGGCTGCGTGCCAGTGGCGGGCGATCTGGGGCACACACTGCACGCGCATGGAATCCTTCACCCGCATGGCGTCGGTGGCCTCGTCGGCACTGCGGGGGTAATCTTGGGAGAGCAGGTCGTCGTCGAGTGAGATGAGGACCCGCGCGAACATGTCCGTCGGGCCCGGCTGCGGCGGCGCGGGTGGGAGGAGGTCAAGGAAGTAGGAGGGGTAGACATGGGGGTAATCTAGGCGTACGAGGAGCGCGACGAGCTGGGCGAGCTTGTTGCGGAGGAACGGCGGCGATGCGGCGTGTGAGGAAACCGCTAGCGAGAGGAGTGAGGAGCGGAGCAGCGCGAGGTCGTCGGGGAGCACGAGGCGGCGGCGGAGGAGCGCATCGTGAAGGGATTGGAGGCACCAGAAGTGGACCTGCGCGTGCGGGGAGGAGGCGAGTCCAGAGAGGCAGAGGCGGAGGAGAGATGACGGCGGGGACTCGTCGCGGGCGCGGGCGCAGAAGGCGAGAGCCTCCACGCGGACGGACGGGGACGCCGCGGCGGCGGCGGGGGAGTCGGAGGCCAGCAGGATGGCCTGCTCGAGGTCGTCCATGGCGGTGCGGAGGAATCTGGGGGAAGCGGCGGTGGAGGGGGGCGGAGACGGGGAAAGAGAGGGGGAGGAAGACGGAGGTGGGGTTAATATAGGAGAGGGTTTGCTCCGCCGTGCTCCTCTTTGTTTGCTTGGACGGGTGGTTTTGCTGTTTGTTTTGGTTTCGGCGGCCTACGGGTGGGTTTTTGAGCGGATTTGGGTTTAGGTTTTTCTCTATATTTTATTATTATTTTCTAATGAAAAACATAGTGAAAAATGGAAATTCTGATAAGAGACATCTTATTTAAGAATAGCGAAAGAAAATAAAAATGTGTGACTGGCGTCTAACTTGGGATGGAAGCTAGTACTTGGGTCGGAAAAGACATTTCACGGACGTGCATGGGATGAATATTATTTGGCGCGAAGTTCGTAGCATAAGTACAACATGCATATTGCGTGTCAGCATGCGTTTATGTAAGGTTCTTAATTACAACGTCTGTCGATATTGTCACGAACATTTTGAAGTTGCTTTTCAACGTTAATTTAATTAAAAGTATTGAACTCGATAACCACAAGTATTAAGATAGGTATATATTTAAGAAGTCATCATGGTTCCTACCACGAATACCATGTAGGAATACAGGGATACATTAAATACATAACATCCTAAAGTAATAATACTCATTAACATTTTTTAATATAGCAAAAAAAAATTTTGCGAAAATTGCAGTGCAGATAATCTCTCTTCTCATCTCTACTCATCCGTCGTGCATTGCAACTGATACAAGAGTTTTCAGTCACCGAAGTAAGTGGATTAAAGCACTAAGGACCAGTACTATCGAATTGTCAATAGACCAGAATCGAAGCTCACGGTGAACGTGGCGAAAAGAAATGCTCACGGAGAGCGTGCCCAGGCCTCCTCGGTGAACACGTGACCAAAAACCGCATCATGCGCGTTCACGACAACGCCAGGACGGAACAGCTGGTGATGACTGATGACGAGTCAAGCGGTGCAAAAGGAGGCTTTTCCTTTCCTCCTTTCGGCGAGACGTTGGGCCGATTGGCATCTCAAAGACGAGAAAGGATGTATATTTTGTGCTTGCGGCTATCCTTGTTCTCGACCTTCTTCGGGCAGTCGGCGACGAAGTGTCCCGGCTTGCCAAACTGGAAGCATGTCCTCGTGTTCCTGCTCGTGTTCACCTAGTTCTCGTGCAGCCTCTCGAACTTCCTCGTCGGCAACGCCAGCTCATCCTCTCCACGCACGTCGAACTCCTCATCTGGCATAGACATCAAAGAGGACAAGGAGAACATCCTGGTGGATGGGTTAGTGTTAGTCTTTCCTTTCGAACCACCGATGAGGGCGAGACTGTGAGAGTCAGTCGGGCCCTCAATCTTGGCTATCATGCCTCGATCCACCTCTGCCGACTTGAGCTTTAAGAACAGCTCATTCACGGTCAGAGTGTCATACTTTCTCCGACTCCACAATGGTCTCGAACTTTCCGCCCCAAATCGTACGATCCAACGAGTGTAAGAGGTTGACAACCCTATCATGATCATCGTACGGGAGCACGTCCACATTGGCCCTCATGTTGTTTACCACCACCGTAAACCTCTGAAATAAGGCATCGATGGACTCACCAGGGAGATGAGTGAAGTTCTCGTACTCTCTCCGGTAGGTCGCATACATCCGAGCCTGAACCTGGGCATTCCCAACATGAGCTTCCTTCAACACCGACCAGATTTTACAAGCCAAGTGCTCGGTGTGCACCCGATCGAATTCAGGCTGACACAAAGCACGAAACAAGTAGCATACCGCCTTGTTGTTGGCGTCGAACATGTCCCTCGATCCTGGAGCAAGGAAGTTCATCGACTGGACATAGCTTGTGTCCACCGTGACATCCCAAAGGATCTGACCCTTTCCGCGGAGGAACTCCGCCATCCGCATACTCCACATCTGGTAGTTCTTTCCATCGTAGTGTGGAGGACACGAACCTCGTTCATGGTACGTCATCCTTGGATCTTAGACTGGTTCGAGTCAATCAAGACTCGTAACCGACTCTGATACCACTTGAAGGACCGAAGCGGCGAACCAGAGAGTAGGAGAGTCAATAGGAGCCGATAAAAATTTTATTTAAGAATTCGGCCTATGAACCCGATTTCACTCGTGCACCTCCATAAGTTTCTCTTGCCAAGTCCACGCAGACACTGGAGTGCTACTGGACCTAGGAGCAAGATCCAAACCAGCAACCACACAACACATGTAGCGGAAACACACGACACAACTGCTGGAACCTAAAACCGGTCAGGCCAGTTTCTGAAACCGGTCAGACCGCTTCTGTTGGACTTAGTCTCACACAGACAGGGGAAACCGGTTAAAATGGTTTGGCAAACCGGTCAGAACGATTTTGTCCAGAAACTCCCCAAAACCCCTCTGAGACCCAAAACACCTTAAGAGCCTTTCCACATCTGAACAAAAGAAGCCATAGCACAGCAGAGACTCCCTTGCTCAAAAACTCTTCTTGGCAGCCCACAGGGCGAAACCGGTCGAGCCGGTTTTGGCACGGACGATCGGGGAAGAACACGCCCGCGGGAAAAACTCAAAACTCCAAGCGATCGATCTCCCAATTCGTTCTACGGATCAAAGTGAGACTTTGGGGTAGTTGGGGCACCTCGTGGGCTACCTTTGGCTAGAAGCTCGGCCCCCAAGACCCACTCAATCAAGAGGAATCAAAAGTCAACCCTCAAGACCACCTTCCCATGGAAACCATCGAAAACACCCAAATCAAAGCCGTTTCGGAGGGTTTGTTGGATCAAGGTCATCAAGCAAAGAGGCACAAGGTCCTCATACGTGACATCCAACAATAATCCCTCAAAGAAACGCCCCCGAAACTTCCCCACGGAAACTCCAAGAAAAGATCCAGAAAATCACCAAAAAGGAAAAACGGGAGGAACACAACCAAGCCTTGAGGAACCACGCCGAATCATCTATACATACCAAAGAGGTTCATACAAGGTCTAGCTTGCCGCCGATCATCCTTCCCTCTCCCAAGATCTCACCATGAAGCTCTCACCTAGTCCTGGAAATCCTAAGGAAAATAGGAGAAGGAAAATAACAAAACGAAATGAGATAGGGTTCCAAGAGTTGGCTGCCATCCTCTCGCCTCTTGAGTTATATGGAGGAAGCCTAAAGTCTAAAATGCTCCTAAGGCCTGAACTAGGATACACACCCACCAAGGGCACTTTGGGAACTTGTCTTCGACACCATCAGACGGATGCCCAGCGATCGCATTTCGCGTAGCCTCGACGCAAGTTTTGCGATCCCGACGCGTGTCCTCCGCTCGAAGCTTCCGGCGCCTTGCGACCCCAAACCAGTCAGACCAGTTCTCCAAACTGGTCAGACCGGTTTTGGCCTGACAGCCACGCCCGGTCTTTGGCCTCGGCTTTGTGGCTCCGCCGAGTAACCCGATGATTTTCTGGTGAACCACCATAAACCCCGCGAACTTGATGTAGCCTCCGCCAATCACCACTCATGACTTGGCTCCCACGAAGTCCCGGCTCAACCTTGGTTCTGTGGCTCAACTAAGGAATTGTCATCGACTTCATCTTGCCGTTCTTGCCACCATGCGGCCCGCACTTGACCTCGCTGGCCACCGGGTCCCTCGAACGAAGCCTACTTGTCTTCTCCGCACATGGAGGCCTCACCGGCAACGATCTTTCGCGCTTGTTCTTCACCTGCACCAACACGAGTCAAGTCACAACCTGCACCTGCAATACTTAGCCAAGAATCAGTCCACACAACGTTGTCAATCACTCATCACACCGGGAAGCGACCATCCACCGGTCCTCGAACCACACATGGTCATCGCAAAGGCTCTATGGGGTTTTGGTCCACCATTTTTGCATGAATTGCAGGGAAACTTCGAGATTTTCTCGGCTCCCGTGAATAGTAGATCTAGGCGTTGACCTACATTTTTCACCATTTTGCACTTTGAATCAGCAATGCCGCCCAACATGAAAGTTGTGTGCCTCGACCAACTGCACAACTTTCCCATTGGAAGATTTTAAAGTGTTTAGGTGAATTTTGGAGAACGCACCAAAAGTTCTAGAGAGAGTGAGAGACAAGAAAGGTCAAAGGGAAGAGTTAGGGTTTGACTCAGGGTTTTACAGGGATGAAAAGTGACTTGGTTAGGAAGGTCATCAACACTAATTGCCACTAAGCAAAAACACGGGGGCAATGATGAGTTGTGCTCCCCTCATTAAAAGTAATAAGACGAGGCAAGGTAATACTTTGCATATGCATAGATGAGCCGACACTATAGCAAAGCAAGTGAAAAAAATAAATAAAACGAAACCTATACTTTTATAATATCTTATTAAAAAATATTCAATTTTTTAATGCAATATTGATATTTTGTTTAAAAATCTTTTATCTATAACTATTATTAAAAAGAAAAATCTTTACATTATTTTATAAAAGATGTATATAACTCCAATCGTACTTTAAAAGTATAAAAATGCTTTTAAGGTAAAAGTAGGTAATACATTAAAGAAATAAAACCAAACATTCATATAAATTCAAACTACCCGTGCTTGTTGCACGCCCTGCTCTTGTTTCCATCCATTGGTGCCACCCCTGCTCTTGTTTCCATCCATTTGGTGTCATCTCTGCCATGCATTGTCTGTGCTGGTTTGCAGTGCCTCGTGCACATCGTCTCGTCACAGCTGCTCGTGCTCATTGCGAGTGCACATTGATGTCATTTATCGCCACAACGTGCTACTTGTGCTCACCACAATGCCTTTGGAGAAGAAGAAGAAATAAAAAAACTAACATTTCAAAAATGTTGTTCTTTGTTCTTAAAGAGTTGAATTTGTTTCATTCACGTGAAGTTAAAAGAAAATATTGAGTGTGTTATTAAAAGTGATGTTGATTGTATTTTTAAATGTCAGTATGACTTTTTAAAATTAGAAATTTGTTAGGTTAAAATATTAATTACTTTAGATTTTTAGACAAATTTATAAAATACAGAACCTTTTCCATCATCTTATGATACATTAAACTTATATGTCGAGCCGGTGTTGTATCACGTATCCGATGAGCACTCAATATGTATATTCAAATTGAAATTAAAAAAATGAATGTTGATACATAAATGATTTTTTCGATACACCCCAGCAGCTACCCTGTTCATCCTCAACCCGACGAGCATACTATCCACCTTATGTCTTCTACTGTCTCTCCCCTTTCCTTCCCGCAACCCATCACCTTCTTTCTCCTCGCGACTTCAACGCGCGTCGCTTTCCACGCGGTCGGCTTGTGCGCTGCTCTCCGCACTCCCTTGCCTAGTTGCAGCTCGAGTCTTTTCCACGACTTCCTTTATTTTTTTAAGATGACGAGTTATGCTTCCCTCGTTAAAAGTAATAAGACGATGCAAGGTGATACTTTGCAAATGAGACGAGGCGACGCCGTAGCAAAGCAAGTGAAAAAATAAATAAAACGAAAAAGAAAAGGAGAAGGAAAAAAAAAAGACTCGGCTGCCTCGGCCCGTAAGTCAGCCCAACCTATGAATCCAGCAACAGCCGCAACGGCCCATCTCTCCCACAGGATTCCCCTTCTTCATCCTGCTCCGACGAGCCGCCGCCGTTCGGCAGGGCTAGAAGCAGCGCGGCGGCGGTGGTGCCGGGAGCCCTGCGCTGAGGCCGGAGGAGGACGTGGGGCTGCGGCCTGTGGGTGGTGGAGCAGGGAGGAGCGCGGCGGCGGCGGCGGCGCGGTGGGGTCTATTTCCCCTCCATTCTTCCCCTCCCTCACTCACTCTTGCTGCTTTTTAGCCAGGCGACCAGGATTGTTCTAGCGCCTTTGAAACCCTTCGTCCAGCGACGGGCGCTTTGCCGGCGACGAAGATCCGACAGGGCTATGCCTTCCTATTCCCCTCCCTTCCCATCCTGCTGCGCGAAACCGAACACCCAAACACCCAATTCCATCTTTTTTTGCAGCAGTTATTGGGTGTACATGTGTACACCCATGTCCTATGCTGGGTCCGCCCCTGGCCCCAGAATTCATGGGTAGGCCTAGCGACTGTGCTGCTTCTACTAATCTTATTAGTCTAGAGAAACTGTTGCCGAGAAACTTCTATGCTAGCTAGATGGTTTTGCAGTAGTACAAAGTTGCATCTGTTGCTTCCGAAGTGACATTGGTACATCCTAGAACTTGCAGTTATATAGTGATTATTTTCTTTTTATTTCTTGCAGGAGAGTTTGATGTAATCTGGAAGGTGTGAGTGCAGTTTATGCAACAGCTCATTCATGCTTCTGCTCGTACTGTCAATGTAACGAGGGGATCGGCTTCCCTCGTCTATGCGCCGGGCAGTCCCAGGGTTCCTACGGCGAGCCCGTGCAGTCAGGAGCTACTCCCCAGTGCTGCGTCTTTCCTCTCAGGCTTGTTGCTTGAATAGCTCGGATAATGAGGAGCCCGGTCGGAGTCCTGCTTACAGTGATTATAGAAGCCAGTGTCTGCTTCCCTCCATCACGCTAGCAGTGCGGACTGCCAATTGGGATGCTGCCAGAAATATAAGCTTCAGGGAGTGTGTGAGGTTATACGGGATATCTCAATCAATTGGTTTGTTTGCATTGCTTGTGCAGCTGTTCTTACCACGGAGAATTAGAGAGATCCGGTGCTTGATTCAGAGCATTGTTCATTACTGTGGAAATGCTGGCCAGGAGTTGTTCGAGTTGGCTCCTATGTTGGTCAGCAGATTGGGTGGGTCAATGACGCTGTTGCAAGTTTATGCTGCAGCCATCCGGATTTTTGTAGAATTGTCAATGTTTGAGGATGCTCTTCTCACTTATGTTGAGGCCAAGAAGGTTGGTGTTGAGCTGCGTTTGTGCAACTTCTTGCTGAAGTGTTTAGTCAAGGGGAATCAGATCGTGTATGCAAGGAGTTTATTTGATGACATGAAGAGCTCCGGCCTTTCACCAAATGTCTTCTCTTATTCAGTTTTGATGAGTATGTATACACATGGAGAGAGGTTATGCTTAGAGGAAGCTTTTGAGCTTCTTCGTGAAATGGAAATGAATGGTGTGAGGCCGAATGCTGCAACTTATGGAACTTACATCTATGGGCTTTGCCGTTCCAGACAGGTAACATCTGCATGGGATTTTCTTCAAAATCTTTGGCAGAGAGGGTGCCCTTGCAACACTTATTGTTTTAATGCAGTGATTCATGGTTTCTGTACTGAGGGTCAGGTCCACGAAGCCATAGAAGTGTTTAATTGGATGAAGAAATGTGGGATTCTCCCAGATGTCCACAGCTATAGCATATTAGTTGATGGGTTATGCAAACAAGGGGAAATATTGAAAGGTTATTACATGCTTGATGAAATGGCAAGAAATGGAATCAGTCCTAACCATATAAGTTACAGTTCACTTTTGCATGGTCTTTGCAAGACTGGAAATGTTGAATCTGCACTTGAGATTTTCAAGAGGCTTAAAGACCAAGGTTTCAAGCATGACCAGATAATGTACAGCATTCTTTTCCATGGCTGCTGCCAACATTTACATCTAGATATTGTCAATGGCCTTTGGGATGACATGATTCATCATGATTTTGTTCTAGATGTTTATGATTATACCAATCGTATCTATGCGTTATGTAGACATCGATGCCTTACTGAAGCATTGGATGTATTTGAATTCATGCTTGACAATGGGATAACTCCCAACATTGTGACATGCACCATCCTTGTTGATGGCTTTAGCAAAGAAGGGCTGATTGGTGAGGCCTTCTTATTCCTGGATAAAGTACATCAGTCATTGGGAATTGCCCCCAACCTTTACACATACAAAGCTATTATCAACGGCCTTTGTAAGATCAACAAATCGAATAACGTTTGGGAACTTTTTGCAGACATGATAAAAAGGGGTTATGTTCCTGATGCTATCCTCTACAGTATTGTTATTGATGGTTTTGTGAAAGCTTTGGAGTTGCAGGAAGCTTTCAGGCTATACCATAAAATGTTGGATGATGGGATAAAACCTACTGTTTTTACATATACTAGCCTCCTAAATGGGCTGTGCCATGATGATGGACTTCCTAGATTTAGGAAATTGATGAGGGATATGATTGGAGAGGACTTGGTACTTGACAAGGTTTTGTGCACATCTATTATTGCACACTATTGTCGACGTTCAAATATGAAGGCTGCCATGGAAATGTACAAAAAGATGGAAAGCTCTGGTTTATCACCAGATGCTTTTGTATATACTTGCCTAATTAGCGGCTTCAGTAAAGTTCGTGCAATGGATGGTGCACTTTTGATGATGGAAGAAATGGAAAAAAAGAATGTTAAGCCTACTGTAGTAACCTATACAGCTCTCATCATTGGATACCTTAAAACAGGGGATGAGAAACAAGCTAATGATATGTACAGAAGTATGTGTGAGGCGAGCATTGATCCGGATGACAAGCTGAGTTGCATATTGGATGTTGGCAATGACGGGGTTGATTCTCAGAAAGCAAAGGATGTCGTATAGGTTTTCTGACGGAGCTCTATTAACTTGACCAAGGGTCGGCTCAGTGGTGGTGATCAGCTCACCTAGTGTTGAACAATATTAATGGTTCTGTTTGTTTCCTCAGCTTCCACACTGAATCAGATGAACGAGGAACAGAAAGAAGTAACCTGAAAGTGGCAGTTTAATCCATGGGCAGCACCTGGAGGGTGTTATGATTACAGGTAGGCCATTGCTTTGTGCAAGTGTCTAATATCATATATTAGACTGCAATTTATAAATTAACTTTAGGTTTTTTGTGAAATGATGCATTCACATGAACATTAGTTTTTTTGTGAAGTTTTTATTGTTAGAGATCTGATTGATCATGTTTTTGATAACGTGGTAGGTACATGTGAGCCTCTACATGTGATAAAGATTCTCCTTATTTCATTATTTCTCGGTACATGATGTACATTTATTTTGCGTTATTGATAGACATCACCAACAATCAAGCATTACATATTTTGAATGCATTTTTCTGAAATATTTGTACTTATTATCTTAGCTACATCTGTTTTTATGTTTGTATTGGTCTCAACCTAAGAGCGGTTTGGCTAATAGGGTTCAATTCTAGGCGCTGAGGTTACCATTGGAAGGCGACCATATAATACTCAAGTAATCGATGTAGAAGACCACAGTGTGCAGCATGGACAAATTCAGAGTGGCGGTCTTTTGAAGCCCCAATTGTTTTTCCTGACAATACCGCAGGTATGTGCTACATGCATACAAATCTCACGTCCCTGGTAATTTTTTTTATTGATTTCTGGAAGTGATGTAACACTTTGCTGATTCACACGCTTCTGTCTCGTTAATCAAGGTTGAGGGTGGAGCAGATATATATGCTACATTTCGATGGTCTCAGAAGTTACTATATGACAATGGCCGCTTCTCTGTTGACATACCTTTCCGTTTTCCTTATTTTGTCAATCCACTGCCAAAAGTGTTCATGAAGAGGGAAAAACTTCAGTTAACTGTGAATACTGGTTTCAGTAAAGAGGTTTTATTGCAAGGAACAAGCCACCCGTTGAAGGTGACAAAATTTCACCTCTTAATTAATACTGTTTGTTTTTCTCAAAAAAAAATTAATACTGTTTGTTGTGCATTTGGACATCTAGACCTCCTCCTACGTTTGGTATTCTGATTTTTTTATTTCTATTTCAGGAAAAGGCTAGGCAAGGTGATAAATTGTCCTTCCTGCATGAAGCTGTTGTTGAGAATTGGTCAAGCAAAGATTTCAATTTTTCATACAGTGTGAGTAATTTAGTTGCTTCAGAATCTGTTATCCCAATTAAAGGAAAACTATACATGCAAATAATGAGCTATCTTGCAACTCTTGTCAACAGTGAAGAACTTGCGATGTTGCTGAATCTGGTGTCCCTTGCCTAATACGAATACAAATTTATGTTGATGTGTGTAGGTTTACTCGGCTGATTTGTCTGGTGGTGTACTCGTGCAATCCGCAACGTTGAGTGACTATGATGATAGAGATAGGTTCTGCATTTTTCTTCTACCTGGAAGTGGCAGCAGAAAGGTTAGTTGCTGCTACTTTCGACATTATCTTCCTTTAATGAGATGTCTGCATCCATCATTAATTGGCAAAGAAAGGTTAGTGGCAGAAGAACAAGGAACTGATTCAGCATTTTTTATAAGCTGCATGGAACTGTTATTGTGAAATTCTTTTAATTATCAGTCAGCTCTGTTCTCTGTCCTAAAAGAACTGCTGTAATAGCTTTGATGTCTTGCTACTATGCAAATGCATCATTAAAGTTGGAATAGTATATTGGTGTTTTTATACCTTTTTTGTACCTGTTTTGGTTCATCGGCTCAGAAGTTAGTCTCATGTCAACCTCTCTCGTATTTTAAGAAATATACTTTCCTGTTCCTTTATCTCATATCAGATAATTGTATAGGTCTTCAGAAAGGCAGTGGTGTTTATTGTTGACACAAGTGGAAGCATGCAAGGAAAGCCTCTTGAGAATGTCAAGAATGCAGTGTCTACTGCTCTTTCAGAGCTTATGCAAAAGGGGATCACTTCAATATTATAACATATAATGATGAGCTTCACTCCTTCTCTTCATGTTTAGAGCAAGTGAGTGAAAAAACAATAGCTAGCGCTACTGATTGGATGAACTCGAACTTTGTTGCTGAGGGCGGTACGGATATTATGCATCCTTTGAGCGAGGTATTACATTTCCTCATTTCAAATACCAGTTGGAATTGTCTTATTTTATAGTATCCTTTTGTTTTGTTATTCATACTGTTATTTGTTTCTCAATTCAAGGCAATGGCTTTTCTATCAAGTGTCCATGATGCACTTCCACAAATATATCTCATGACTGATGGTTCAGTTGAGGATGAACATAACATCTGCCAAACTATGAAAACGGAGATAGTCAATAGAGGATCTAAATCTCCTCACATTTCTACTTTTGGACTAGGTAAATTCTGGCATACTTCCAATCAAAACTCAGTTCCTGCAGTGCCTTAGATTTCATACAAGGAGTTCCTGACTTGAACTAAAGCTCTTCTGCCCTGCTTTCTTTTCCCTACCGCCTTCTCATAATTTTATATGCAAATATTAGTTCCCATAAAAACAACAAAAATCATAATTTAAAAGGATTAACTCTTTTATCTATCCTTTCTTTTGTAAAGATCATTATTTGTTAGATATTGCATTGTCTCTGATGGTGTTCATTCTCTGTGTCTTGAAACATGTTAGGATCACATTGCAACCACTATTTCTTGCGCATGCTAGCGTCAATTGGCAAGGGACATTACGATGCTGCACTTGAGACAGGTACTAGAGGTTCTGCCTTTGCAATTATGTCTAGCTGCATGCACCATTTCCATCGTCAGTTGGATTCTTGTTGGCTTGAATTCTTCCCATTAATATAAGCTATTTCTAGTTATTGTTATTTTTACATTGTTCTGCTTTTCGAGCTTGATCCTAATTTGGTACAAAATTTATTGAAGCTTGCTTCTTGCTTTGCATTCTGACTGGATCTGGGTCTTCAGAGTTTGCTAACTCTTCTTCCTTCTGCATTCTGGCTGGATGTACATTTGCTCTAGTTTTTTATGCTATGGTCTTACCTTCGTATATATTATTGATTTGTATTTTAATAAATGAAATTCATATTTCTGAAATAATGATTCTGCTTTTTTCTATGCATGCATTGGACTAGTGCATATATGACTTTAACATATGGTTTTGTTGTGAATTTGTTATCCAGCGTCAATTGAGAGCCGGATTCTTAAGTGGTTTGCAAGAGCATCGAGTACAATTGTGGCAAACATCTCCATTGATGCTATAGCACATCTTGATGAGTTTGAAGTGAGTTCGTGCGTGGTTTAAGTAATTACTTATTTTTTATTAATTAGTTTATGTTATGATGCTTGTGCCTACATGCTATAAACCTTTGCTTTTGGTCATTTTTTGGTAGCCAAAAATCTCACTGCAGAGTCCTTGATGCCTTAAAATTTCATAATGCAAAAGCCAGTTCGTGTCATGGCCTTACCTGATTTCATTTTGTCCAACCCAATCTTCCAAGGTAGGTAGGTATCGATGCAGATTGGACTGGACAAACTTATAATCTTCATAAAACTGCGTAGTATGCTTATTTGTTTATACACGACTAAAAATACTACTTTATAACCTACGAGAAAATTTTCATTTCTTTCTATGTCTGTAGTGTATCTTATGCTTATACTGCCTTTTGTCAATACCAAAATTAGCAATAATTTCTAACGCTGGTTGATGGTCAGTCAAGATTTTGCTAATTTTGCTGGAAACACTATATTTGTCTAATTACTGTGCTTTTGTTCTTTAGGTTGACTCTGAGTACATTCCAGACCTTTCAGGGAAATCCCCTTTATGTGTATCTGGAAAATACAGCGGCAACTTCCCAGACACAGTTATAGCTAAAGGTTACTTGGCTGACATGAAGGAAGTCTCGATTGAACTGAAGGTCCAACATATAAAAGAAATACCTCTTGACAAAGTAAGATGCTCAAGCTATTTCCAAACATTCTGTCTACTAGGATGTCCTACATTTCAAACTACATTTTTTGAAATTATAGAAACGACAAGCCTTGTTGTTCCCAAGCGAGTTGGGAGCAGGCTACTAAAGCATCACAAAACTAATTCTGAGAAAAAGAGTTTCCACAAAAACACATGTCCTTTACGACACGTCTGTTGTAGTTTCATTTGTAGGTTCAGACATACTGGTGAAAGAGTACGGTTATTTCATGAAAATTGTTTTTTTTGGGGTGGGGGTGGGGATATGTTCAGATCTAAGAAATTTATTGATTCAATGGACTTAACACTGGCATGATTCAAAGCTTGGGCTATAACTACTGTACTGCAAACTCTTTTCAGATACTACGCCTCCTCACTCATCACATTACGCTAATAGACCTTCAACTTGTGTATTTCTTTCATGTATGAATTTCAGGTGTTGGCTACACAACGGGTTAGTCTTTTGACATCAAAGGCATGGCTGTCTGCTGACAAACAACTGGAGAGAGGTGGGTTGTAAGTCAGACAAATTATTCTATTAGATTTTCTTGGCTTCACACTCTCTTTTTAGTGTAACTTTATGCTTTGATTAGCATGGACGCATCAAACTTGGTTTAATAAGGAGCAAATCAGCCTCGAACAAAAGCTTCAACTCACTATCAAGACATGTTGTAAAATCAAATGGCAAAGGACCAATGCACAAATTCCACTTAACCATTTGACTTGAGAGAGACAGTTGGTGATGTGATATTGTTCAACTTAATTCTGATTTGCTAAAATATAGCTAGTTTTGTAGAAATTCTATCCTATGGCAGCCTTAAGGGACATGCCACACAATATCGAAACTGACCACGGAATTACCTTAGTTTATCCTTCTGCTCTAGTATCCTCTTAGTAGTCATTTTTGAATAACATGATATTCTTGTCAATCTTGCAGGTTATAAAATTAAGCATACAAAATAGTGTTCCCTCAGAGTACACAGAGATGGTCTTGCTTCAAACTAATCTGGATAAAGTTGATGCAACACAAAAGGTAGGTCCAATATGATCTATCAAGGATTTTTCATTTTCCATTTTTGTGTAGGACCTTTATGATAGCCCTGTACATGGTCTGGTTGCAACCCATCTAACCTGCGAAACCAGCCCATATGAAACCGTATCTGCAAGACATGCACGGGTTGGCTTGGTTCCGGTTTGAACCGGCTAACCGTTCAGCATGTTCAATTCGAAAGCTAATCTACTATAAAGAGGAAACAACGATAGATAGGCAGTGTTTGAGCGTGATGTCGTCGTCCTCCACTGCGGTGACCTACAGATTACTCTGGCGATGCATCAGCTGGTTGTTGACGTCTGGTGCTTCGTGCTGTTGCCACCGCCTCGCGTGCTATTTGCTCACCGCTGCTGCCGCCTGCCTCGCGTGCTGTGCGCTCGTCACCACTGCCGCCTCGCGTGTGCACTGGCTGCCATCATGCGAGCAAGCGAGCTCGCACGCTGCAAGCGTCTCACCTCCTGAGCACCGCTCTGCACATCGGTGATGGTGACAGCAATCACTGCCGGTCTGCCGCCACCGTGGAAACCACGATTGATCGTTACATGTGGCCAGTAAACTGTGAAAGCCATCCAACCCGTTGGTTTGTAAACTGACCTCCTAATGGTTCGGGCTGTGCTGGGTTTTAAGTTTTAACCAGAAACCGGTGAAACCGGGCCATGTACAGGGTTACTTTATGAAATGACTTTGGGTCACATGCTGATGTTTCTTTTGTATCTCATTTGCTGCAAGCTGCAACTGCGTTTGATTGATTGATTGAAGGAACATGTACCTGACCTTTTGTGTACTCGAACAGGTTAAGCAGAAACTGAAAGGACAGAAAGGCCCAGATGAGATACGTATCCCTCTTCATGGCCTAAAACTTGGATTTGGTGACAAAGGAGCTACGAGAGAAAATCTTATCACAGGATATGGCCGGAGAAGTCTGTGATAATGCAAAAGGCAAGCGGCTGCTGCAGCCGGCTCGCCGACTGCTTCTGCTGCATGTGCTGCATCAAGGCGTGCAACAGGATGAACGACCAGTGCGCCATTGTAATGGCCCAGGTCTGTGCGGCTCTCTCGTGCCCCGGCTGCTGCAACGAGTGTTGTGCGGAGGTGTGCTGTGGTGGATCGGATTCATAGTAGGAAAACTGGGGTGCTGTGTTTTGTGTTTGTATGGAGGATTTGGAGATTGGAGTGTACATAATAGAGTTCGTGCAAGCATGGGTGGTGAAATACTATGTATATCAGCTTTGATCAAAAGACGATCAGTCTCGGTTGTACATTATCGTTGTCTACACGTTGACAGGTCAAAATACTCTTGTTCATAAGGTGGCTAAGCGTTGAAATTAGGTCTTTGATGGTGTCACTAGAGAAATGCATACGAGTCCTGGCCACGTGCTGATGTGCAGGTCTCTACGGTGTCAATAGAGATGCATGAGTCCTTGCTGTTTAGTTCTGTGAAAATTTTTTGGAGAAAGATGAATCCATTAAGTATTATTAATAAGTTCATTAGAGATTGGTTATTGTAGCACGATTGTATGATCATGACATAATTATACTCATTAGATTCATCTCAAAAATTAAAGTAGATGTTGTGGAATGTGTTTTGTCATTAATTCACATTTAATCTCCTAATTAGGCCATTCTCAATGGGGTTCATGAACATTAAATAGGCGTATTAATGAAGATGGAGGTAAAATGTGTTTCATAAGGATGAAACCCTTCTACACAGTTACCCAGACAACTTGTGTCTTGCACAGAACTAGAAAACAACAATAGATGAAACTATGTATTGAGAGGGAGGTGTTTCATTATAGTTTCAAATGTTTTTAAAGATGATGTGTCACTCTAAGTAATCGTGTTCATGACTTCTTTATTGAAATTGGTCTTAATTGATGTTACAAGTAATTTTGAAGTTTTTGGAAAATAGAATATGGTGTTGGGACCAAGTGGCCTATCGCAACACCATTTCTGTGGCGACACGGGCGGAGAGCGCCGCCGCTGGTCTCTGTGCCGCCACCGCCGCTGTCCACCTATGGCCCCCGTTCTCCCTCGTCCCCGGCCTCCTAGCCGGTGGCAAGGGGAGCGGGGTCCATCCCTTTAGTAGATCGGGTCGTAATCGAGTATGTCGATGCTCGGCGATGGAGTTTGGTTTTGCCGGTGGAGCGTGGCTCCTCTGCGGCTTGGTTTTCCTGGCGGCGCCGGCGATGTGGAAGCAACGGTGTTGCAGAGGAATAATTTCTCCCAGCTTCTTCCGTTCTCCGATGGCGATCTACTCCGACGTCAACGGAGAGGCCGGGGAGACTTGTCCAGGAGTCGAGGGTCGGCGCGTCGTCGTCTTCTTCAGGTGATGATGTTGTTGATCCTGTTAATCTCAAGGAAGATGATCTTTGGAAGAAATCTGAGTATTGCTCGGGTTGCCGGTGGTGGAAACGAATGATGCGTCGTGGGTACTAGAGTTGGCCGATACGCCTGGGAGGCGGTGTACTCGGCTGATTCGCCTAGCAGTAAGCCCTCCTCTGCGGCCTCCACTTTGTAGAGTTTGACTTTGGTGCCCAGCGATGATTGGGAAGCGGCTTCGACGGCGGGGACGAACGGATCGTTGAAGGCTTCGAGGAAGATGAACAGGAGTTTTAAACTTCTTTGTATTTTCACTTTTCTTTCGGGTCCTGTTTGTAAACGGACTGGTGTAATGCGCTGTACAGGTCATTATCAACTATCCACTTGTTTACGACGACTAATCCCAAAAAGATATACATATATAAGATCAATATGCATACCTACATGATGCTCCTGCGTGGTGCACGTACTAATCAGCGATTAGATAGAGATAAACGAGGCGCTTTGGTCACCTCTCGTTTACTCCTTTTAAGGAATCGAGTGTGCCTCGCCTTGGCTTAATAAACGAGGCGCTTTGGTCCAACAAATCCACCTCTATTAAAAGTGACGTTGATTGTATTTTTAAATGTCAGTGTGACTTTTTAAAGTTATGAAATTTGTTAGGTTAGAATATTAATTACTTTAGATTTTAGACTAATTTATAACTTACTAGCAATTATGCCCGTGCGTTGCAACGGGAGAAAATATTACTCGTCTTTCCCGTCATCCGCATCCATCTTCCTCTCTATCAAGTTTTCTCGGTATCTATCTGTCTTTGTACCTCATCCTTCTTTCTCCCCTTTTCTTCTGCTCTCCTCTTCTTTTCCATTCTTTCTCTCCCCCCCTCTTGCTCGGCGGCTCCGACCCTCCCCCTCGTCGCGGATCTCCTCTCGCTCGCACACCACATCATCGGAGCCGGGCCCCGAGCCCCCGACGGCTCTCGACGACAGCAGCAATAACTCCGGTAGCAGCTCGGACACGACTTCTGAGCAAGGGTGAGAGGGCGGTGTCAGGCGTGCAGGCCCCGCAGCATGTGCCAAGTCCGTCGATGCCTCCCTCCACCAGGTGTACCATGGCGGCTTCCGTCCGTGGCCAGTGCCTGATTAGATCCTCTGACATGTGGACCCTACCTTTCAGGACGGACGAAAAAAGGGGCAAAAGCAATCCTTGCTTTAATATTAGGTAGAGATTTGCAAAAGCTTCGTCCCCTTCTCGAATGGATCAACTATGTCCTCTAAAAGCAAACTTTTCCCACCATTTTGGTTATTTTGTTCATGGGAATTTTTTAAAAGATTTTAACTAATTATAATCCAACATTATCATTTTTTAAATAGGATTTGTAAAAGCTCCGTCCCCTTTTCAAATGGATCGGTTATGTCCTCTGAAAGCAAAATTTTCCGACCATCTTAGTTATTTTGTTCATGGGAGTTTTTTAAAAAAGATTTTAACTAATTAGCCAAAATAAAACAGCCGAAAAGTTGTGCTTTGACAGCTAATTCTCTATTGTAAAATTTTGACAAAACTATAAAACAATTCAAAGGGGGCGAATGTGCCTCCTTTGTAATTCGGCCCAAGGCCCTTAGCTTAGCTCTTCTTGGGCCATAGACGCATCCGGCCTGCCGGCCGCCGGCTGCTGTTGTTCGTCCATCTCGTCGGACGACTGTCAGTGAGTTTTCTTTGGATCAAAACCGGCCCGACAGCCGTACCCCGGAAAACCCGAACCATTTTCTCCTTCTCCCCCAGCAGCCGCATGCGGCGGCAACACATGGGTGGCATGCCCGTGGCCGGCTAGGCTGCAGGCAACGGTGAGGAGCGACACCACCGGCACGAGACCGCGGCCAGCTCCCCCTTTCTTTCGTTTTACTTTCCCTCCTTTTCCCTTTCCTCTCGCCTTGCAAAATCCAGCACGAGCGTCCATGGCGGCCGGAGAGAAAATGGTGGTGCCGGTCGCCGGCGGCACCACCGTCGACGCTAGCCCGCGGCGAGCTCCCCTTTCTTCCCTTTTCCTTTCCCTCCCTTTCCCTTCCATCTCGCGAGGAAATGCGAGGAAGTGACTTCGTCGCCTCCACCGTGAGTACCCCGGCCGGTCCCCTTTCTCCTTCTCCCTTTCCCCTCCACCTCACCCGAGCCTATGACATGTGGACCTTACCTGTCAGGACGGACGAAAAAAGGGGCAGAAGCAATCCTTGCTTTAATATTAGGTAGAGATATGTGTCGAGACGGTGTTGTATCCCGTATCCAATGAGCACTCAATATGTATATTCAAATTGAAATTAAAAAAATGAATGTTGATAAATAGGTGATTTTTTCGATTTCACCCAGCAACTGCCCTGTTCATCCTCAACCTGACGAGCATACTATCCACTTATGTCTTCTAATGCCTCTCCCCTTTCCTTCCCGCAACCCATCACCTTCTTTCTCCTCGCGATTTCAACGCGCGTCGCTTTCCACGCGGTCGACTCGTGCGCTGCTCTCCACACTCCCTTGCCTAGTTGCAGCTCGAGTCTTTCTCACGACTTCCTTTACTTTTTTAAGATGACGAGTTGTGCTTCCCTCATTAAAAGTAATAAGACGAGGCAAGGTGATACTTTGCAAATGCATAGACGAGGTGACGTCGCAGCAAAGCAAGTGGAAAAAGTAAATAAAACGAAAAAGAAAAGAAGAAGGAAGAAAAAAAGACTCGGCTGCCCCGGCCCGTTCCTCAGCCCAACCTATGGATCACCTACAGACAGAAGCCCAAGAGAGTTTTCCACAGCCCAATAGCCACTTACCGCAAAACCCTTTCTAGCCCCCATCAACGGTCACTGCTCCCCCCTATCTCGCATCCAACGGCGGCCGCACCACGCTCCCGCTTTATAAGGACACGCCATTCCAGCCACTAGGGTTTCCTCCTCCCCTCCCTCCCCCGCCTCCAGCCCTCCCCTACTCCTCCCCTCCCAGGCGCCGCTCAGGTAAGTCAGCGGCTAGCGGCAGCGGCGGCGGCGATGACGACCCGCTTCAAGAAGAACCGCAAGAAGCGCGGTCACGTGTCCGCCGGGCACGGCCGCATCGGCAAGCACCGGAAGCACCCTGGAGGTCGCGGTAACGCCGGTGGCATGCACCACCACCGCATCCTCTTCGACAAGTACCATCCCGGTTACTTCGGCAAGGTCGGTATGCGCTACTTCCACAAGCTCCGCAACAGGTTCCACTGCCCGGCCGTCAACGTCGAGCGCCTCTGGTCGATGGTGCCCGCCGAGAAGGCGGCGGAGGCCGGCGGTGACAAGGCCCCGCTCATCGACGTCAGTCAGTTCGGCTACTTCAAGGTGCTCGGCAAGGGGAAGCTGCCGGAAAAGCCCATCGTCGTCAAGGCCAAGCTCATCTCCAAGGTCGCCGAGAAGAAGATCAAGGCCGCTGGCGGAGCCGTCGTGCTCACCGCCTAGGTTTCAGTCCTTGTCCGCCTCTTGGTTTTGAGATCTATATCTGAGTAGTGCGTTACTGTCTCAGTTATTTGTGTTAAAAAGACTTGCTAGCTTTTAAATTGCTGTTGCTACTGCCTGGTGGGGCAGTGCTTATGAGGATTTTGAAAGTAGTGATGTCAGTCCATATCAAATATCTCGGATATATCGATGCTATCTTTTGCTATCAGCTATCGCAATTTCTTGTGCGTCGATTCGTGATGCATCACCTGTGATTTATGATGTAGTTTAATTCTTAACTGTGGTTGCTTTACAACGTTTTCTGTTAGAGATGATGTGAAATGAGTGTTTTGTGGTCGTTATTACTCTTTGTATTGGCTGATCAATGTCATGTAACCTTGATTCTGCGAATTGTTTTGTCTATAGATGAAAACTATGATGCAGGTTCATGCAGTCATGGACCTGGTAGTCTCGGCCTTAGACAATTTTATTGGTTGTCAGCTATTGGGCTGGCACTTTTTATGTCCAGTAAATACTGTAGTATTGTTAGCAAACTCAAAGCCGGATGTTTTGATAATACTGGAGGGTTTATTTCCTTCTTTTGTAAGCATTCAAGCATGGTGAGACTTTGGGAATTTTGCAGTTAGCTATGTCAGATGATGTCAAAGGTTCTAGGTTTATTGATGCTATTGACGCCAACTGCGATCCTTTTTTTCTGTGCCTGATCTTGTTTGTATAGTGGATTACACAAACTTGCTTACATTACTACTACTATGTTTAGGGGCTGTGTCGTGAGTACCTGTTTTGTATCAATTACTCATGTTTCCTGTCCTATAATTCAATATGTGCTGTGCTGTTCATTCCTATGAATCCATCCAAACCCGAATGTTTTGTTAGTCAGCATGTTTTTGGGGTTTTATAATTATGACTGCCTCTTCCTATCCATATGGAGTCACATGCTTTATTAATTGTCCTGCATCTGCGGATGGGTTTGGGTCACTCACACATGTATCTACCAATTGCGAACACATTTGTTCCTTGTACAGAGTTTTGTTTGCACGGTGATTGGTGGTAGGGTTAGCGTTATGATGATGTTTGATTAACTGCATGTCTGCATATAGGTGATTTTCGATTGTATGCCTGAATGATGAGGATGTTGTTTTCAAGTAGAATGTGTTTGTGCTATCTGTGGTTGGCTATGGTATTATCTGTTGCTGTGTGTGATTTACAATTGAACGAGCGTTGAAGCTCAGCTCACCCAGCTGGTATGATATCTCATTTAGCTTACTGAGAATTGGTTTTAAGTTTTTACCTCTATACTGCTATAGAGTATCATTGTGTTTGCAAATAACTTCTGTAATGTATCTGATCGTCGGTACAGAATTTTATTGACTTGTGATATTGAAAACGTCACATTCGGTTTGTGCGAACGATGCTTGCGAATGTAGTAGCCAGTCTCAGTGCAAGTGATTTCATCGCACTATTACCAAGACTGCCATGTCATCTTTTGAAGTGAATAAACTCTCACTCTCAGTGCACCTTTTCATTGCACAATTTCATATACAACTTGTAGCATTTAATTCTTGCATGGAGTTAATGATCATATGTGTTATGTGATGAAACTATAACACCCTCAATGCAAGTTTCATTGGATTTCATGGGACTAGGTAAGTGTGCCATGTGAGTGTCATGGGGCCTGTTTGGATGGTGGGGTAAATGGGGCAAATTTACCCCTAATTTACTCCTAAGGTGCCAAACATGTGGGGCAAATGTTTTGCCCCCCTAATTCAATTTACCCCTAAAAGTAGCAAATTGGAGCAAATTTGTGGTGGGTCCCGCTCTCCCTCCCTCATCCACATGCATATTTACCACTCCCTCCAAACACCCAAAGGGGTAAATCTTAGTAGGGGCAAATGGGAGGGGTAAATCATTTTTCTTGGGGTAAATATTTACCCCTACCATCCAAACAGTGCCATGGTGATGAAACTCTCATGAAACTCTTATCATCTCTCTTCGTAAATAGAGTGTCAAGTCATCAAATCTGCTTATGTGGCATAGAATTTAATACCTACGAAACCTCTCATGACACTCCACTAAGACTGGTCTAACGGAAACGGTACTCGCTGAAAGCGTGTCAGTGCTGCTACGCGGCTGCGCCCGCTCGCACGGGTCGTGTGTCGCCAGTGCTTCGCGGCGGTGCACCAGGAGAAAAGCTACCACGGCCGAACACTGCCGGCGCCGCAAGCCCGCAACTGTGGTCACCTGGCTCGACGCGTCCGGTGACGGTACGAGCTGGCGTAACCCAACTCCGAACGCCGGACGGCTTGCTGGGTGACTGGGTCGTTGGTCCCCCGAGTCCAGAAGCAGCAGGCCAGGCCAGATCATTTCCAATCGTTCTGAGCTTATCCCTTCGCATGTGAGGTATTTTAAAAATTGACCCTAAGTTCGCACGCCTCACTTAATATGATCCCTAGTTCGCAAGTCTTTCGAAATTTAACCCCAAGTGATGTGAACATTTCGATTCGAGGGTTTCTCACTCTTTTTCACCATTTCATGATTTTCTTTCTCCTTTTCCATATCCTTGCCCCTCATATTGAGTCATCTTCAACCTCTGGTCGGTCGCCGCCGCTTGTCCCATGGCCCTCGTCGTCGAGGCCGACCGTCGCTGCTCAACCCCATGGCCACACGGACGGCTTGGAGGGCGCGTCCGGCCACCTCTCAGGCTCCCCTGGAAGACGAGGCGGACAGGTCCCCGGCTCCCGCCGGCGGTGGCGGCGGCCCGTGGCTTGAGGACGGCCGCCGAGGACAGAAGAGGGCACATGCGGGAATGAGGGCGCCGCCGATGGACCCGCCTGAGGTCGAGATGACTCAATATGAGGGGCAAGATCCGGGCACAGGACAACGCAGGGAGGGCGAGATCCGGGCAACGATGCCCGGGGACCGGCAGTGGCCCACCGCAGCAGCACCCACGGTGGTTGCCGGCGCCTCTTCTGTCAGCGCCCAGAACGAAGGTTGAAGATGAGCCAAAAGTGGGGCCCACACGTCAGTGGTGGAGAATGAGATAAAGACAGGGGCAAGAGCGTCCATTCAGTTGGCCTGGAGAAACAAAATGTAAAAGAAAATCATGAAATGGTGAAAACCCTCGAATCGAAGAGTTCGCGGGCCTCGAGGCTAAATTTCGAAAGGCTTGCTAGCGAGGGGTCATATTAAGTGAGGCTTGCGAACTTAGGGTCAATCTTCAAAATATCTCAGTCAAGTGAGCTGACGCTGGCAAGTGAGCTAGGTTTCCAAAATTCCGGATAGCGAGTGATAATTCTTCAGTCATTCGTCAAATAAGAGAAGGAACGGGCGTGGGTCCCTATGGGCACATTGTTCATGAGAATTTGACTAGAGCTAGAGAATTCGAGAGAACAAGAGTTTGTTCATAAGTATTCGAGAGTCGAACAAAGATGCTCATATATATTAGCTAGAAGTTCTATTTACAAATTACAATAGTGTTGGTCGTCATGTATGGTTTACAGCACCACCAGATGGCGTTTGTATCACCCAAAATCGTTGAATAATAATAAAGTGTGGTCGGTGGCGGAACCGGGAATTTTCGATAGGGGGCCGGCTAAACTAACATCATTGACATCTCGCCTATAATCTTTAATTTGCATCATAGTATTATCAACACCTTCCCGATCTCAAGTAGAATGGCAAATAACACATGGGAATCAGTTAGTGAATCGCAGAGCGAAGCTGGTAGCAAGCCCCAATGTAATTGTGGTCAGCAATAATTAGATACATGTTTTCTAGGTTTCATGTTACACAAAATTAATACATAGATCTAAAAAGATGAGATATACTGAGGAAAAAATCAAATGGATACAAGTAGTAACTATGCCTAATTGTGTGTGTGTGTATATATGATTGGAATGTATTGCCCAGCAGTGCATTCCCCCACTGCAGGGGATTATTATGTCTAGAAGAGCGGCGGTCGGTGATGCTCAACAATGCTTCTATATAGAGCTTATTGATTGGAACTTAAGTCACATCTTAACATTTATATGTAATAAATACCTCAAATAGTTTATGTCGACTTTGGACTTTGAATTGGATTGGAGGTGCGATTCTAATCGTATCACTCAAATACTTACCATCACTTAAATACGGCTTTGGAGCGTCATGTAATACTGAGGGTTTAGAGCTTTTTCAGCGTGATAGGGGGGGGGGGGGCGTGGCCCCTACCAGCCCCCCCTTGGTTCCGCCACTGAGTGTGGTGATGGTTCGAACCCATGTCTCTCCCTCGCAAGTCACAGCAGGCAAGGCGCATGAGCGAGCAAAACATGGGGATGGGCCAAGCCCCCGAACCGACCGCCTCTGCAACGTTACTATTCTTGCCGAACCGGCAAGCAAGCAAAGCAACCCCGTCCGTCTCCGTCGTCCACACGCACACGGAACCGAAGCCGAAAGCCGTGTCCTTCCGTTGGCGTCGAGACGGTCGCCGCGCGGTGCGTGGCACTCTTTCGGACCCACGTGCCAGGGAGAGACAGGCACGTTTCGGGCGCGCGTCAGGCCCGCCGCCTGTGCGGGTGAAGCCGCCGTGGCGCCGTGCCGTGCGTATCCTTTTCTGTTTTCTCCCCCGTCGTCCTCATCCGTTCTCTAGTCAGTGATTTCCTCGTGCTGGTCTTCTTATCGGGATTCATTCATTTTGCAGAGAGCACCCTGCCATACTCTTTTCACATAGCAACCTTGCGGTGCAGACATTTACATGGCAAGCGAAGGGTGTGGTAATCCTAATTCCTTCAAATGTTTCAAAATTCAAGGGTTTTTTTTCCAGATATCGAGTGTCGCCTCTGGATAGTAGCGAGATTAAAGTACGGAGGTGGAGAGTTTTGGACATGCATGAGACAATCAAATGATCCTTGTCCTTAGAGTGAGTAGGGTTTGTTTGGCGGATCAATTTGTTGGCGAGTCATGAGACACACTTAGTGATTGGTGCATAGATCATTTCCATACAAGAGAACAATTTTTTCACTTGGTATTGCGTCATAGATCACCTTTCAGAATAATCATGAATTTTTTCAATCCAACAAAATATGGTGTACCCAAGCATGAATAAATAATTCCATGTGTGGAAAGTTGAAAAAAGGGGGAAACAAAAACTGTAAAAAGGCAAAATTCCTGCCCATACCCCCAAATTATTGTGCAACACGAGGTCTAAACTGCAAATGAGGAGGCTACTTCCCCGACCAGGTTACTATTCATAACCGCCCGACCACGCGCGAAACCGAGGAGCCCAACCTCCCAAACCATTTCCTCCACGCCACGCCGCCTCCCGTCTCTCCCTCCGCTCTCTGCCCCCCCTTCGCCTGCAAGCCTCCCCCTCGCCCGCCCCCAATCGCCCACGCGGGACAAGCCATGCCGCCGTCAATCACCTGCACGGTCAAATGCCGCCCCAACCCCCGTCTCGCCCCGCAGCAACCCGCGGCGGCGCTGGAGCTTCCCGCCGCAACCGACATGCGGGCGGCGTCTGCGCGGTGCCGGAGCCCGCCGTCCCTGTCCCTCTCGCGCTCCGCCGACCCCCCGGAGCCCCGAGCGCACACGTGCCGCGGCGGCCCGTCCGCCAGGCGGGCCCGCGCCGCCGTGGCGGTTGGGGGAGTTGACGGCGGCGGAGACTCATCTCCCGCGCTCATGCTCGCCGGCGCGCTGTCGCGGTACGCCATCTTCCGCGACGATCTCGTGCGGAGGGCCTTCGCCGTCGCCGAGGCGGCCCACCGTGGCCAGGTAGGTGCTGGACCGTGTCGGCTGTCGCTGTCGCGCTTGCTCGCACTTGCGTTCCGGATTGCGAGCTGCCCAAGTGGCTGAAACTGCGTTTCCTTGGGTGCGCAATTGGTTGCTCAGGTGCGCGCGAGCGGCGATCCCTACCTGGAGCACTGCGTGGAGACGGCGGCGCTGCTCGCGGAGCTCGGCGCCGGCCCTGCTGTCGTCGCTGCCGGGCTGCTGCACGACACGGTCGACGATGCCGGCCTCGACTACGGTTTCATCTCCGAGCAGTTCGGTGCTGGTGTCGCCGATCTTGTTAAGGGGGTAATTACTTCGATTCATCCTTTGTAATTTGGATATGATCAGACCTCGCACGCGCTCATAATTTCCTGTTTTTTTAGAGGAAATAGTTCGTTGTTGATTACTATATCCAACAGTAGCTGAAAAAGTCCAACAGTAGCGTTGTTGAATTTAGTATTGCTGCAATTATACTATTGTAAAGATCCCTTGTTGCAGGCAGCACCTATTATTACACATATTGACCATATCAACAGCATATCAAAATCGGAGCATGTCATTGAGGCCCTATACTTGAGCATAACATAAGAGGCGCTGGAGTGCAAGATCAGATCACAGACGACCGCAGTTCTACAAAGAGGCCTTCTCATGGACCCCTGTTATTTATTCTGATATTTTGCCTTTGTCATTTTCGTGACCAGGAATTGGGTGGTCTGATTGTGACTGACAGAACTTATTGATCGTTACTTTGTTGATGGGGCTTCTAGAATAGATGCCTATATAAGTTAGGTATCACGTTACCATCACCAGTATATTATAGTTGGTACTTGCTGAATCTAGGAATGACTTATCTTTCAGTAATGTAAAATCAATCCGTGGTTGGTTATCGGATCCATTCTTTCCCTATCGTTTTATTTGTTGATTATATGTTTTGTTTACGATGTTACATCACCTAAAAAAATGGTGTCACAACAATTTATATGGAACCTCGAAGATTCTGCCGTTTGCTCTGCTAATGAATGCTATGTGTTTTGATTGTATGAACTATGAAGTCAATATTTACACCTAATATATGCTGAAGAAACTTTGGTTGCTTGTGAAATTTTGGCTTATTTTCTTGGAAGCGATGGTGATGTTGTATATCAATTGACTAAACAACAGATTCATGGCTTTCTTTACAGGTTTCCAATCTAAGTCACTTCAGTAAACTGGCTCGTAGAAATGATACAGCCAGTAGAATGGATGAAGCTGACAGATTACGTACAGTGTTCCTTGCAACGGAAGATGCAAGAGCTGTGCTCATAAAACTTGCTGACAGGCTACACAACATGAGGACGTTGGATTCTTTGCCCAAGATCAAACAGCAGAGCTTTTCAAAGGAAACACGGGAGATATTTGCTCCCTTGGCGAATCAGTTGGGCATCTTGAATTGGAAGGAACAACTTGAAAATCTGTGCTTCAAGTATCTTTACACAGATAAATTTGATGAACTGTCAACCAACCTTCTTGAATTCTACAACAGAGATATGATTGCAGCTGCAACAAGGAGACTGGAACAAGCCCTTGACGTGAGAGGATTATCTTATTATGCGGTATATGGGAGGCACAAGAGCGTTTACAGCATCCACAGCAAGATGGCAAGGTAATATACTGTCTCATGTTTTTTATTTTGTAGGTTAGACTTTGGAGAGAGTGCTGTATGTATCATTCTTCCTTCCAAGTAAATCCTGCAGCAACTCCGTTATAACATCTCGAAGGAAAGTTGTTAGCTGAAATATATTTTCATTAAATGTGCTAATGTTTTTGCACTTGACTACAGGAAGGAACTTGCAATGGATGAAGTTTATGATATACACGGGGTGCGTGTTATAGTTGAGAACAGATCTGATTGTTTTGCCACATTAGAGCTTGTCCATCACTTGTGGCCTCGAATTCCCGGGAAGTTCAAAGACTATATCAGCAGCCCCAAAACAAACGGGTACGCCTATCAAAACTATGCTACTATGCAATAATGTAACCACATGGTAACTGAATATTTTCTAAACTGTAGGTATCAGTCCCTGCACACAGTTGTGCTCACTAAAGAAATGCTCCCACTGGAAATACAAATCCGTACCAGGGACATGCATTTGCAGGCAGAGTTTGGAATTGCTGCACATTGGAGATACAAGGAAGGTGTTCGAAATTGCTCTTCATCTGTTCCTGAAATGGTAGAGTGGGTTAGAAGGGTAGTTACATGTCAGTGTGAAACTTTGCGCACTGACCATCCTTTGTCACTTGCACCTGAAACTTCACCAAGGAACAGTCACACGATTAGGTCGCACTCTGATGTCTGTCCCTTCTCCTATTCAAAACAATGTGATCACAGTGGACCGGTTCTAGTAATACTTCTGGAGGATGAAAAGGTACCTCCCATCATTTTGCTACTTTGCAGTCTCGTTAACCATAATTCCATTTTTTTTCACTTTTTCTGTAGTGTTGGTGAATTCGTCCTTGAGCAAGAAAACTGAAATATTTTTGTGTTTTTCAGATGTCGGTGCAAGAACTCCCGAAAAACTCAACAGTTTCGGACCTAATTAAGAGGTCATCTAACTACGGCGTGCCATTGAAGCTGAGGCTAAACTGCCAAGAAGTCTACAACTGGAACCAAGCACTAAAAATGGGCGATGTTCTTGAACTGATTCCTTCAACTCCATGCAAATCTGGAAGTTATACGAGGGAGTTCTACCAGATGTTTGATCACCGTGTCCCCGTTTCTTAGTCCTAACGTGCATAGATTACTGAACCTTGTAAATACATGACGTGACACCCCATGTAAATCATCTGAAGTATAGCTTCCCCCTGAACTGACACAGAGAAACGAGAAAGGGTCAGCAAAGAAAAGTTGAGAGTAACCCGATTTGTGTATCAGTGTATGGTATACTCTTGTTTCAGTAGAGTGGACTGACCCTAACCTGTGAATTTGCTCTACTTCTGTTTCTATGAAGTTGAAGAGGGTTAGCCTGTAAATGCTTCAAACATTTTGGAATTTAACTAAGGAAGTAGTCCAGGTAGCATCGTGTCAGTTCTTTTGAGAAGGAATCCCTGCAATTTGTGAGGTCAGAACGAGAGATTTCCCGGAGCTGAACTGTGAAACGAAACTGACATCATAACAGGACAGGTAAAGAAGCAAAAAGAGAGGAAAGAGGCAAAAGGAGAGAGCAAAACAAAAAAGCAAAAGTATACGACGCCTGAGAGATTCGAACTCTCGCGGGGAAACCCCATGTACTTAGCAGGCACACGCCTTAACCACTCGGCCAAAGCGTCGTTGTTGGATGCTGTGTGTAACAAGATTTAATAAAAGAAACCGCGTCGCCTAATCGCGTCACAACTCCCACGAATCGCCCGTTCCCCCCTTCCCGTAATCTGCCCTGATGAACTCATGGACGCCGCCGTCGGGGCGTCGACTTCGCCGGTGGCGGCCGGGGAAGAGCCGCGTGATGCAGGCGTGGTGCGGAGGATGCTCCACTCCTTGGGTACAGTACGACCCGCGGGCGGTGGGCAGATTCGTGGAGCTCGCCCGCCGCTACGCGGGCGACGTGCTCAGCCAGGCCATGGCGCACGCCGGCAGGGCGTCGCTCGAGGCCGACGACGTGCGCCTCGCGATCCGGACCAAGTCCGCGTTCTCCCCCGGGCCGCCGCGTCACGAGGTACAGTAGTTTTGACGAATCTGCTGTTGGTCGCTTGATCATGCCTGCGTGTTGCTTGGGGTATGGATCCTGCGCGTTCGTGTAGAAATCGAACGAATTGTTACTTATTGATCGAGATACTGTGGGTTTGGTGTCTGAATCGAGTGGCGTGTCAAGCCATTGTTCAGTGTTTGCAGTTGATCCTTGTCAGATATTGATGCAGAGCACCAACTTTTCTGTTGTGCTACATAGTACTGTAGCTACGACACTCTGTAAAATGTCGATGGATCCCAGCTCCTAGGGACGCCAAGCTCTAAAAGTCAAGCATGGTGGACGTTGTGATTGCACACAGTGCACGACTGATTTGTAGTCCTCCAGCTTCCAAAAGGATTCCGCGCACTGCTTTGTTCAACTAATGTCGAATGATCTTTGCACAATTCTTCTGGGATCCACTTTTGAAAAGAACCCATCTTCGCAGTCACGTGATTTGGTAGTTGTCGTAACATGACGATCTTCTCCCCTTTGGACAGACTATCTTTGAGACTTTGACCTGGCACGCAGCAAAAACACAATCCCTCTGCAAAAGGCGACTGCTCCTCCTGGACCGATCCCTCTCCCGTCTCCGGTTATGCCATCCCTTGATCAGGAAACTGAAGATTGCGATGAAAGTTCAGACCTAATTCCAACACTGAACAAGAGCACAATGGGTATGGCCGTGAGACAAGAGAAGGTGGAGGATGACACCAACGGTTGATCATGGGCACATTAATGCTGCATTGCTGCTGCATCAATAGATCAACTAATCGATTTTGTTTTAAGGGACGGCAAGGGAGTTGCTGTGATTTTTATTAGAAGGAAAAAAGAGGTACAAGAAGACCTCAAACTAAAATGTAAAAAACAAACAAAAATAACTCTTACAACTCTGTAAAGCTAAAGACAACTAGAGGCAACAATTGCAAAGGACAGAGAAAACTCAGAAAGCGACCCAAGGAGAAGAGAAAACAAACTAAGAAGGAGCCACGTCCACTCGCACGGTCACTTGTGCTGAAGCCAGATGTTGGAAGTCTCGGGTGTTGCTTAAGATCAAAGAAGCTACTTTTGCTATCTCCAGTGAGACCTGTTGAATGACTCTTCTATTTCGTTCTTTCCAAATATTCCACTAAAAGTAAGGAATGAGGCCATCAATTTGAGGCCTTTGTTTTTTGTCAAAAGATCGTCGTAAACGTTTCCACCACCCATTAACAGTACATGCAGAAGGATGTTGTAAATCTTGTCTCTGTAGTTGGGTGGTGAGGTGCACCCACACCGCCCTGGTGAACGGACAATCCAAGCACAGGTGAGTCAGTGTCTCCGGAGAGGTTTGGCACAGTTTGCAAATCGGATCATGTGGCCACCCTCGTTTGGCAAGGTTATTAGCAATGAGGATTTTATGCTGAAGGAGAATCCATGCAAAAATTTGGCATTTAGGTTCAGCTTTCGCTCTCCAAAATCGGCGTGGAGGCTAACTTCTTGTAACGCCCCCTGAATTGTATTTGATAAGCGCTTTGCGTTATGTACTGCCCGTCTACCCGTCTGGTGTCCATTTCCACTTAATCTGATTTTCTAGATGTAATTTCTATCCAAAGGAGAATGAACTCATTTAGCTCGGTAGTCGTGAGAATTGGAGTGATGTGATTGATCCATCTGTTGTTTTCAGTAGCTTTCATCACTGTGATTCTCTTTGATTTTTGGAAAAGTGACGGTGCCAAATTTTTTGGGCTTGTTCACTAATCCAGTTTGAATTCCAGAAGCCCAACTAATCGAAATTTCGAAGTGGCATTTAGACACTGCTCAAAGCAATCTCTCAGTGATCATAGTGTTTTGAGTTTATCACGCTTCCACCCCCAGGCCCCAGGTTCAGATGCCCCATTTTTCCTACCCAAAGGATCAAACCTCAGAGATCATTGAGCCGACTTTTGAAAATTGCAATCCTGTATCTGGCCCAATGCATCAGTCACGTTTTTTCTTAGTTTTTTTAACAAAACTGTGCACTAGCGATATGCATTGTGCATGTCTCTCTAGTTATCTTGTCAGTTGTCCGGCCGGACTCGGAGATAAAAAAAAAAGACAAGCACAACCGGAGAGTCCTTGCAAAACAATACACCCCGCGAGTGCTCGCTCTCCATCCATATATCCGGGGCTCTCGCGCGTAAGAACACCACCCCGACCGCTTGAATTACACGACCGCCACTCGATCCCGACCGCATGCCGACGCTGGGCATCGCGCCGCTGCTCGACGCCTACTTCCGGCGCCGCTTCGCCGCGGCGGCGCTCGTGGAGGCGTCCGTGCCCCTCGACGGCGGCGCCACCACGGTCCACTGCTGGCGCTTCCAGCCGGGCGCCGTCGACGCGCGCCCCATCCTCGTCCTCCTCCACGGCTTCGGGCCCCCGGCGACGTGGCAGTGGCGGCTGCAGGTGGTCCCGCTGTCCCGCCGGTTCCGCCTCATCGTCCCGGACCTCCTCTTCTTCGGCGGCTCCTCCACGTCGGCGGGCGCGCGCGTCTCGGAGGCCCAGCAGGCGGAGGCGGTGGCGAAGCTCGTGGCGGCCGTGGCGCCGGCGCCGGCGCGCGTGTCGGTGGCCGGCACGAGCTACGGCGGGTTCGTGGCGTACCACGTGGCGCGGCTGCTGGGCCCCGGCGCGGTGGACCGGGTGGTGATCGCCAGCTCCGACCTGCTCAAGGCCGACGCCGACGACCGCGCCCTGCTCCGCCGCGGCGGCGCCGAGCGCGTCGAGGACGTCATGCTGCCGCGCTCCCCCGAGCGGATGCGCCGGCTGCTGCAGCTCGCCTACCACCGCCCGCGCCGGTTCACGCCCGCCTTCGTGCTCCGCGACCTCGTCCAGGTAAAAAACGCAACACCCCTCGCCATCGGATCGTTCCTTCACTCGGTTGATCCAGCTCGTCGTCGTCGATCGAGTTCTCGGGCCGTCCGGCTTGCCGCTCGGTGGCGTTCATGCATGACCTGGAGTCCACGTCACGCGCGAGACCTTGCCACGTCCCATGCTCGTGACGTGGCCGGTGGCCCTGGATTGGGATCTTGTTCTGAAGCGAAGCTACCTCCTCGTGCTCGCCTATCGGCCTCGCATCGCAGGTTTCCCAACCGCCGCGTTGGATCGCCATCAACTCCCAACGGCAGTGGGCTCTTCCTTGTTGACTCCCTCGCGTCTCCCAACCGTTTCTCCGGCACTGCCGCTCTTCCAATCAACCCCGAACGCTCCGTCCAGCCGTCCAGGCCTTCTAGAACCACCAGACTCCCTGCACCTGCAGGTCACCGACCGATGCACGCGCGTCGCCGCATGCCTGCCTACCTGCATTCCAACAAACGACAGTCACAGACTCAGAGAGGCCTCTCGGGTCCCGGCAATCTCGTGCTGTCAGACAAAACCATTTTGATGGCTGCCATGCGCCATCGGTGGCGACGCGTCTCTGCAACTCACCTGCACATGTTTCCGTAGTTACACTATCTCAACTTCTCTGCAAGAACATCCAATACACATGTACAGTATCACTCTTGATTGTTGAAATGTTGAGGAGGATAATTAGGTGCTGGTATTGTACATCAGCAGGTCATGCATTCTCTATGCTGGAAACCCTGTTTAGTTTTCAAAAATATTCTTTGACAAGGTCACAACAAATCTGTGAACAAAATGTGAGTTAATGACAAAACTCACTCCATAACTTCCGTCAAATGGCAAGATGAGGAGAAGGAGACTAATAATGCCATGATCATACAACGTCATGTAGTAAACACTCTCTAATTACATTAGGTTTAATAGATTTGCTACGATTTCCACCCATCTATGTAATTAGTCTATGTTTAATATTTTTAATATACCTTGAAAAGGGGATCCAAAATTTTTTGCCAGGAAATGATCTTGCAATTGCCCAATTGCAGGCCTTGCATTGGGTCAGAGGCCAACGCGGCTACTCCAACATTTTGAGTTTTGACAAGCTTGATGCATCTCAAATGCTCATCTTTTTTCTCCAACATGTAGGGAGAGCTGTGGGTATTTAGAGATGCATGTGAATCCAATCTTTTTCGCGTTTGCATTCGTTTCACGAGTTCAGTTACTTCTGCACACAATGCCCAGGTCAGGTCAAGATGTGGGTGGTGCAATTGTGCAAAATCAATAATCTGAAGAAGGAAATTCAGACTCTAAAATTCTTGTTTGAACATTAGTGCATCCAGCCCCGTGCCCGAGGATTTAACGGAGTGGCAAGCCCCGCGGCGGCGGAGGTTTGCGGGGCCGGAGAACGGCGACGAAGACGCCGGCAGCGGTGGATTGGAAGTCGCAACGAGTCGTCGTCTCCGGCCTCTGTTCGTCTCGTGTGGAGTGCGAGAAGTAGAGGCGGTCTGGGGCTCTGGGCACGAGGCGTCCGCCGTCGAGGAGGGTTCGGGGAGCTCGGAGCTGGCCATGGCGGCGGGGACCGCGATTTTAGAGTTTATTTAAACCCCCCTGAATTGGATCGCATCCATTGATCGCGATCCAAATATTTTCGGAAAACCCCTCACATAGTTTCATCAAAACAACCTGAATCGGATCGCGGCCAATTTGGGGGGCTTCTGGTAAATATAAATATTTGGATCGCGATCCAACTCCCTCCGTCTCGATATACAAGGACCCGGATGGTTCAAATTTTGTACCAAAAACATAAGGACCTGAAGGGATAAGATAAAACTAAATGAGTTGGTGGGTAGTGTAAAATGAGGGGTATAAAGGTCATTTCCTCCTGATATTGTTTTTTTGAGTTTGAACTCTCCGGATCCTTATATTGCGGGACGGAGGGAGTATTTACAAAACAGCCCCTCCTGTGCCTCAGTCCGTCGCCCGGCTCCGGCTCCGGTGACGGCGGCCTCGCCTCGTTGTCGGGAAGGGAACGGGCTTAAACTGCGCACCAAAATTGGTTGCTGGTAGACTACACTCTGGCGATTGCAATTTTGTAGCTACTATGTTGTGATCATCGCGCCGGGCGAGCTTATACTCCTCGAGGAATGTGTGCCCGGCTCAGAATCAGATCTTTCCTTTCCACGAGCGTGCGTTCTGGCGGGGACGAAATGATCCCGTCATAGACACAGCTATGTTCATACCATGCTACTATCAGTTTCAGAATGAAAATGAGGTTGAGATAATTCTGATTTCTGAACTCTAGTAAGTTATTCCAAATAGTAGCATAATTTGGGGACATTCTTGTTTGAACGTTAGTGGATTGCCTAAGGAATAATCTCAAGGTTAAACAGGTACTCAACTGCAGTCTTGTTTGTGAGATTACATAGAAACTACCTGCTTCTGTAGAATGAAATAGAACAGAGTAATAATTCGTTACTGATACTAGTATCTTTGTGAGCTCAGCATGCATACAACCTCTAGTTTGTTCGAGTAATAGTGAGATTCTGTTGCAGTATCTGTACAGTGACAAAGTAGAAGAGAAGAAGGAACTGATAAAGGGGATAACGCTGGGCAACAAAGACAAGTTCCAGCTTACACCACTCCGTCAGGTACTTCATTTTTCAGACAGATAACTGCAGCAACGCATCAGCAACGTCCATGTTTCTCATCCTTACCCAACCTCTGATCCATCTCTCAGGAAGTCCTTGTGTTATGGGGAGAGCATGATCAGATATTCCCTATAGAGAAGGCATTTGAAGTGGCGAGGTCAGTGCATGTTGATCTCACCAACGATGTTATTGCAGTTTGATTTCACGCGTTGCATTTACCTTGCAATGTAACTTACGGAAGATTGACTAACGCAGGAAACTTGGAGCAAATGCTAGGTTGGAGGTAATCAAGGACACCGGACACATGCCTCAGGAGGAGGATCCCAAGCGGTTCAACGAGGCAATCCTGAACTTTTTGCTTCCAGCTCCAAAATCCTCTTTGTAATGCAATATGAATGGTTATTCAGGACCAAAGATCACAAGTGGGTTCATAATTTAATCTGCATCCTGCCACGTTGGTTTGATATTACCTCCAAGATTGATTAAGTTGAGAAAACATGTGATTCCCCTTTGAATGCACAATTTTAGCCTGTTTGTGACTTTGTGTTGTGATATTGGAGGGTGAATGATTTGTGCCACTGCAAGTGCCATTACAATTTCAGGTCAGAAATTTGGAAGTATTATACATATTTGATATTTGAACAGAAATAACTTCGGTAATTCTGTTCAAAGTTTTCAGGATTGTCAATTTATGAGCTGATTTGATGAGCGCTAGTTGAACTTTGACCTGAATAACCAATGAGTAAACTGAGTTTTGGCATTTGTACAAACTGCTGTGTGCGGCTGTGCGCTCTTGTCTGTGCCGATCACCCGCCCAGACAACCAACATCAGAGGCTCAGACACGCCGGCGCTCGCGCGTCACACTACCCCCATCCCCATGTCCGGCCAGCAACAGAGCGCTCGCCTTGATCCCGCCGTCCATCTCCTATTCTCAAGAGTAAGCCTCCGGGCCGGCCTGCGCCGGCCGCCACAGGGAACAGAACGACACGGACTGCCCTTTCCACCGGAGCCCCACCGCGGCGCCGGCGGACGGCGACGGCGGCACCAACTCCCACCCGCCGTCGTACTTTCTCAGCAGCGCCTTCGCCGTCTCCACCGCCTCGCCCCCGAACGCCGCCTCCTCGAACCCCGCCGCGGCCAGGCGCGCCCGCCACGCCTCCCTCCCTCCGCCCACGACAGCTCCCCGCCGCGCCGCGGCCGCCAATGCTGTCCCGGCCTCCGCTTCCATCACCCTCCTTTCATCGGCGTCCTTTCCCTTGAACGCTGCGGCTGTCGACTCCAGGAACATCCAGAGATGCTCCAGCCTGGCCGCGAACTCGCTCGCCGCGCCGCCGTCGCTTCGGCCGCCGCACTCCAGCTCGGCGAGGACTAGTAGCTTCGGGTTGAGGCTCCTGACGTTTCGGAGCACGGCTGCTTGCTCGTTGGCGGCGGCGTGGCCGAGCCGGAACTGGAGGCAGACGACGAGGGTCTCGCCGGGGGTGAGAATGCCGTGGAAGGTGTCCAAACTTGGTGCCTGCACGATGGTGAGGTCGAGGTTGATGGTCTTGGCGTACCGGAGCAGCTGCGGTGAGCAGTCGTATCCCGGAGGGGAAGACGAGAATGGCGCCGGTGGGGTGGCCGCGTAGCCGGCGACGGTGAGGCGGACGGAGGGCGGCGTGGAGCCCCGTGGCACGCGGGTGAGCGCCTCGAGCAGCGTCGGCCACTGCACGCCGTGCGAGACGCCGACGTCCACGACGTGAACCCGACGGGGCTCGGCTGCCGCACCCCTCGCCGACGCGGCATGTGCGATCGCAGCGTTAGCGAGCGCGTTCGGCACGGCGAACCACGGGCTGACCTCGTTGAACCTGATGAGCGACGCGCGGAAGAGGCGCGGGTCGGTGCCGGAGAACGCCGGCGCCGGGCACTCGCAGGACGGCACCTTTACGGTCGCCGCAGCCGCTAGGCCCACGGCGGCCGGGAGGCGGACGGCGAGGGCGCGCAGCCCGTGCGCGGCCAGGCGGTGGTTTGGCTCACCGGAGAAGTAGGCGAGCTCGCCGAGCACGTACAGCAGGTGCTGCGCACGCGGCAGGTTGCCCGCCTCGATGGCGGCCGCGCACGGGTTGAGCAGCTGCTCCGCCCACCTCGCATCCCTGTCCAAGCTCGCCGCTCCTGCCCTGGCACTGCCCTTCTTGCTCGGCTTCCGGCTGCAGCTCGTTCCTCCCCTGTCAAGCTCAGGGCCGCCACCGCCGTCGCCGCCTCCAAAAGCACAACGCTGGCTGCTGTGCTGCGGAGACTTGCGTTTCCTGGGCTGCCCGGACTCCTGCGGCGACGCCACCGGCGACGACGCAACGATGTTAGTGGAAACAGGGACGCCCAGGCCGGACTGAGGCAAGGTGGTGACCGGAGGTGGCAGTGTCTCCGTCACCATACTGTCGATGCCTTGCTGCTCCACCTCTGCTGATGCCTGCAACCAGCCATAGGCATCGACGCCGAGGTCAAGGTCGGCGGCGAGGAAGGCGATGGACTCATCGAGCCAATCCGAGGCGCTGCTGCTTGTGGCGGCGGCGGGTTCTTGGTCACCTCGCTCATTGCTCATGGCGATCGCATGGGGTGGAGATCTCTCACTCGCCTCTCAAGCTTGCAAGGGCTTGGAGATCTTAGCAAATGTGTACTGCAACTATGACAAGGTAGGACGAAGTACAGATCCTATCTATCAGTGGAGTACTTGAGAAGTGCGGCGCTCCCAGCATTTTTATACTACCACCACCCTTGTGCTGATGATTGGATGGTGACAAGGAACGCTTCTAGTTATATGTCCATCTCACCAGTTCCTTGGAGCCACAACACTACGAAAGCGATTAGACGATGGTTGCTGCCCAAATGATGCTTGCGTAGTCCATGACGCGGGTGTTGTGGGACACTAGTAATCTTGCATAGTGACATTGCTGTCTTCAACAAATTGACAAGCATTTTTTTCTCTCTAAATAATCTCTTACGGCAGGTAGCCTAGGCTAAAATCTGAGCCTGTAAGGACTCGACAGTTGTTCAGGCCTGAAAAATGATTTGCATTTTTTAGCCGATCGTCGTTTGTATCCATGCATATTGTACATGTAATCCAACCAATGGCATGCACATCAAGGGAATAATGCAGTTTTCAGCCTTGATCGGTAGCAACAAAAACTTTGTAGTTTACAAAAAGGATCTGTTTCCCATCAAGGAAAGGATCATTCGAGCAACTAGTCATATAAAAAAAACAGAAACTTGTGGTCTTTGTCATAGTTGTTTGGGATTAACCTTAGAATTTTAGAAGTAGGCGACACAGTTACAACGGCAAGACAGAGGTTGCTCTCTTCCACAGTTCCACGGTTTATTCAGGTCTGTGCTGAGTAGATAGGAGATAGCGACTGTAAAATGTTTATCCATTAGCAAACTGTATGAATAGCAGTGTCTTTTTTGTTGCCGTGTGTATTGAAGTACTCTCACTGCAATCCAGCAGCTTTCTATCCTACACACTGGAACACTAGATACTAGCTCGAGACAAAGTTTCAACGAGACACCTGTTACTGAAAGTCTGAAAGACACCGTTGTTTAGCTGTAGTAATCGATGGATTGGCTTAATGACATCGAGCTGTCCTTGTCGAGAGCAATCCACGCCGCATTAACAAATGGTACAGTGTTACGTACCCATCACAGGATCATAGATGTTCCGGAAACTTCAGTGATTCTCTTATGCAATTGCTTCAACTTGCTAATGGTACTAAAACTGATGCCTATCAACCAGTTGCTTAGGATCTGCAGGGAATCAAGCAAACAGCAGCTAAGCTCAACACGAAGAAACGTCTTCGTTTGCCTTTGGTGCTCAAATCAGCAAACTGGATGGTCAAGGACTCCAGGGCCTATCTGCGTTCCTTGTGTAAAGATTCCAAATTCCTTACTGTTATGATATTTGGCCCGTTTACAAATAATTTCATGAAAACCCATGTGAAGTTTCTAGATCCCAAATTGAGTTTTCTTACAAGTTCATTACAACATGATGTTGTCATACAGAATCATTTTTCATGTGCGGCATCATTATAGTAATGTGTGAGCTCTGAGCCTCTGACATGTAAGGCAGCCTAACCTACATTTTACTAACTAATCAGGGAATTAAACTAGTAACTAGAGACACGCATGATGACCTAGCAGCGTAGGAATATCAGAATATGCCTTCTGAAAATCCCATTATGTTCCATTCTAGAATGGACTATCGTCTCTGAATGAACAGGCTTGGTTTTTAATTATTAGGACATCAGTGAGAGGATTGGTCCTCCCCATGCCAAGAAACACCTACTTGCTGCGTTAACATGTATCAGCGCGAATATTTTTGCCATGTGTACTATTCGCTGAGCTGAAACATCGGTTGACGGTTTGTTGCGGTCAGTGATTGGAGAAGTCTACAGAAATATAAAGATTTGATAGTGACAAAGAGGTGAAAGCGAAGGGTCAATGGGTTATATTTAAATTTATTGACCAATATAATTAATTTTTAATAATAAAAATACATTAATATAAATTTTAATTTTAATTACTCTAGTTTGTTTATGTATTGATGAAAATATTTTTCATGTATTTTTTATTATTCTGTTTGATAAATAAATAAATAAATAAATATATTAAAATATGTATTTATTAATAGTGTTAACTATTATATGATTAATTATAAAAATAATGGATGAATGTGATACTTTTAATGTAATAATGCTTTAGTCTTTACATGATTTTGTAATTACTAGCAATTAAGCCCGTGCGTTGCTACGGAGAAGTGCTAATTGCATTTTTAAAAATTGTGGGGTTTTTGTATTTGTATCACAATAATTACATCAAGTGGATACACATTTGCTATTGTTATACTCATATAATCATTCATTTATATATTTTTTTGTTTAGGCAAGAAATTTTTTAGAGATAAAAAATATGTACAATTACATTGCACCATACGCTGATCGTATATCTAATTGTACTCTTTTATGAAAGTCAACAAGGATCATATTTCACACATGATCCAACATAACAACAACTATCATCAAACTCGACTCAAACCATCAATTCCAACCGTGTTTCAAATCTGCCCAAGTTCTGAAAACAGCCTATAGTTGGCACCAAAACAATTTGATTTCTCCATATTCTAGATATAAGCTTCGGAAAGATCCTTTCTATAAATTGCAGCCTTATGTACCAAAGTGACACACACATCTAGTTTGAACATTTTACTAAACATATTGGCCCTCAATTAGACACTTAAACTTGCTAAAAACTCACTTTAAATGCTCCCATGAAATTCAGTTAAATCATATTTTCCCCAAACTTTGAGCCTCTGTAACTTCAAATGAATAGAGTTGTAGTTGATTACCCTTACTAAAAGTTGTAGAGGAATGTGTGTTCTACAACTTTAGTATACATTTTTGGGATGAGTTATGCACGAATTAGGGGAGAAATTGTCCGTCGAAGTTCGTTAGTTCGAATACCCTCTCAAAACTTAACTGAATAGCTTGCTCCATTCAGCTCATCACCTGCCAGTCAGCACACAACGTCGACAGGCGGCGTCCATGTCCATCTTCTGCCGGTGAGTCCAGGCATCACCACAACGACGTCCACACTCCTCGCCACCCACGACCTTTCAGTACTCTTCCTTCTCCCTTAGACATTACCTACCTATCTCTATCTTTTTTTCGTCCCGGAAATCAAAAAGCAGAGCAACGGGAGCATTCTACCGCCGGACAAACCTCTCCCTGCTGTGGCCACCAATCTCCAGTAGCCATATGCCAACCTTTCCCCACCTCCCAGGCTCCACAAGCCTCCTCACCTTTGCGGCAGCCATGGCCCATTGGATAGGATTTAGAGAATCCTCACCCGACATTGCCGCCGGCCCCGAGCTCAGGTGCTGCCGGTGAGCTCTGCTACCTCGGCCACTTGTTCTCCAACCAACCTCCAAAATGGAATCCTGGTGAGCCATGGATGCTCCCAGCCTTGTTTACCCATCTGCTCCGCCACCATAGACATTGGATTTTGGTTGGAATCACCGCCTGTGAGTCTGTACCGCCATCGCTTGGCGCCGACTGGGTCAGGCTGCTGTTCCGTTGGGTCCCGGGTGGGTACGCGTGCGCCTCGTCGCGCTGGTTGTAGTGGAGTAGGTCCCCTCATCGCCGATGATGGGCAAGGACGGGATAGGGGAAGAAACAGACAGACGGAGGAGAGCGTCAACGGTGAGGAAGAGTTGTTGTAAAAAAACGGTGATGAAGAGTAACGAACCGAGACATATGACAGGTGGGACCCACCGGTCAGGACGGACGGAAATTTGGGCAGAAGGAGTTCTTGCTTTAATATTAGGTAGAGATAAATTATTATTAATAATGAAAATTGATAGATGTTGTCTTCCAAATTGAGTAAGTATCTGAATGCATTTCCGAATTCGAGATATCGGTTTTGTATTCGTATTCGAGTAAAAATATGCTAAAAGGTGTTATCCGAATACAATTTCATACGAATCCGAACTGTTTCCATCCCGATCCGATGACCTCCGATGCCTGGGGAAAGGTGCGGATAGGCGTGTGACGCGTGTCTGCACTTTGCGAGACGTCAATGGGTAATCTCAACAAGAGGAGCGGGAGCGGAACCGATTCTCTGCCGGATAAAATTTGCTAGGAAGAAGTTCAGCCCACACACACCACATCATCTACTACGTTGGGTTGGGTTGGGTTGCATGCGTGGCTGCCTGCTGCTCGCTGCCCGGCGATGCGAACGCGAGCGAAGCACGCACACCACCGTGCTTCTCCGTCGGCGGTAGCCGACGGGCGATGGTGCAACCACCGACCGGCGGCTCGGCTAGCGCTGTGCCTTCTGACGGATCGACGGATCGTGTGGTCGTGCCTTGCAGTATGCCGCACACACGCTCTGATGTTTGTTGTTGAGAGTTTTACACGTATGTCAATAAAAGAATTGCTTCCAGGGCCCTGTTTGGCTCAATTTGCTCTAAACACACCCAAACAGGAGGGGTTAGTTTGGGCTAAATGCAACTTGCCTCCCAAAATCACTTGCCATCCAAGAGATGCAAATGAGGACTACTTCTGGTGGGACCCACTCATTTCTCCCCCTCCTCCCACACGGGATCCCCATCTCTTCTTATCTATTCGCGTGGAGGGGTGAGGGCGCCGCCAGGCCCCACCGCCGTCTTCCCCAACACCATCCCAGGGCGCAGCCAGCCATCCCAAGCGCCGGGAACAGGAAGGAGCCGACGAGGATTCGTTCGCGCGGGGAGGAATCATCCGTGCCACGGAATCGTCCGCCTCCGATCCGCACCGGGCTGCGCCGCCGCCGACGAGAATGGCGTACACGTAAAAGTTTAGATGGATGACACACATAGCTAACAAACTTTCCAGTGGCACACATGTTTGACAACGTTTTTAATACGTACACGTAAAACTCTCTTGTTTGTTTGCTTGCCTGCCTACCTTTTCTGGTTTAGGAACCACCGCTGTTGGTCTCTTGATTAAGCACGTGCTACCTCTGTTTTTTAATATATAACATTTAAAATAAGTAATTTAATTTATTTTTAATAATTAATTGTTTTAAATGTCATATATTTAAGAACGAAGGTAGTACTTCGTAACTTTTTGCCCAATCGAGCTATCATGCAGTTGATTTATGGCCTGATCGAAGCCGCTCAATCCTTATACAAAACATTTTATTTTTTATTCATATATAGCCAGATATGTAACACTTGTCCATATATTTTTTCTAAAAGAAAAAAAGTTGAAGTACATAGCGCTTCCCCGATAATTAAGGAAAAAAGATAAATCTTAATTGTACCAATCTAATTATTTTTATCGGTTTATCTTTATGTAAGAAATGCAAGTCAACTCACCACTAAAGAATCGACCTTTGGTCCAGAGGCTCAATATCAGGTAGTTTTGCACCTGATACTAATGGTCTTGCGGCACCCAACCCATGGCACTTGACCTCGCAGTGGTCCGGCACCATGGGTTGGGTGGATCTCTGGACTGGCATCCTTCTCTGCGACCTGCTACATGGAGACCAACACAACCCCACAATCCGACACCTGCCGCTGCCATTGCCCATGGATGAAATCACTTGCAACAACGGGATGGGAGCTAAGCTTTTTTTTAAAAAAAACCGGGAATGTATTTCACATAAACATTACGGTGGTTACAACCCAAGATTTACAAGAACATCCTTGAAAGAAACAAAAATTACAACATGGTCCTTGTAAACTCCTCCCGGTGTCCTTCGCCGCCGGTGGCCAGAGCACGGTGCTTGAAGCGACCCCTTCTCCAGCGAAGAACCATAGATTTTAGTTGTCGTCTTGTGCAGCTCGCCAATGACGAACTCTCTAAACGCTGAGGGCGTGTTTGGAAAGGTGGCCCGTGGGCTCGGCTGCACTCCCGGGAGCCCATTTTCGTGTTTGGCCCCCTTTTCCCCTCCCCCGGCCTGGCCCGCTAGAGGCAAAACCACCCCCTCCGCCTGGCTCCTCTCATACGCCATTTTCCATCGTAGCCAGAGGGCTTGGCTCCGCGCGGCGCTGAGCGGGCGATTTCGGAGCGATTTGCGCCGGCGGCACGTGGCCTTGGCGGGCTCGTGCGGGAGAAGGGAAAGTTCCTCCCGCCCTTCTCCGTCGCGAAATCCATGGCCTATAAAGGCGACCGTCGTCGCCTCCTCTCTTCTTTCCCCTCCCCCCTCGCTCCCGTGAGACACCAGCTAGGGTTTCGTGGTGGTTGCGGTGGGTGAGCTCTAGTCCGCGACCGGCGGGCTTCCTCTCTGTTCTCCCGCTGCGGATCTGCTCCGACTCGCCGACGCGCCGGCGTTGACCCTGCTGGAACTCTGGGCGGTGCGGTTCTTCTTCCTCGGTGCCGACGTTAACCTAGGGTTTGCTGTGGACCGGATCTGCTTCCTCTTCCACCTGGTCTTCTGCTCTGCGTCCTGTGCCTCCTCCGAGCTCCCCAAGGTGAAATCAACCCCCGAATCCCCATCCTTGTTATGGATTTCTTCTCTGCGTTCATTCTTGTTTCGATGAGATGCGAATATATTCTTGTTCCGATGCGGTGCGGTTGTGGTGCAGTTGTTCTTGTCTCGATGTGTCAGGTTGTTCTTGTTTAGATTCGATGCGGTTGTTCTTGTTTCGATTCGGTGTGATTGTTCTTGTTTCGATGCAGTGCGGTTTGTATTGTGGTCGATGATGATGTCCTTTGCGCTGGGAGGCTTGTTGAATCAAGCAGCCGTGCAAAAACATTATGAAGCATGCAAATCTTTGTTGATGCTAGTCAGGGCTACCTTACTTAGATATTCTTTGTACTATGCATGTAGATGGATGTTCCTGAGACCCGTGAAATGATGGTGAGGCAAGCTACTGGCATGATAGTGACCATGGTTTCTGTTGTTGTCTCTACTCTAAAGAGAATGAGGGATGAACCTGAGCCTGATACAGAGCCAAACCCTCTCCTGTATAGCCTTAGAGCTGATGCTGAGCAGCATAGACAGAGAACCCTGCAGGCCATCTATAATTCCACAGATGTAGAATGTGTCTCTATGTTAAGAATGAGGAGGAAACCATTTTTTTTGTTTGTGTGAGACATTTAGATCCAAGGGGCTTTTGCATGACAATGCTGGTGTTAGTGTTGAGAAACAGGTTGCAATGTTCCTTCATGTTGTTGGGCACAATCAGAGATTTAGGGTGGTGCACCAGTCATTTAGGAGGTCCATTGAGACAGTTCACAGACACTTCCACAAAGTTCTGTTTGCTCTTGGTGAGCTTAGGTCTGAGATGATCAAGCCTCCTTTTACCACTACCCATCCAAAAATCCTTGGGAGCCACAGATGGAACCCATACTTGCAGGTAACCACACATGAACACTACTAGTAGAGAGTGTGGTTGTCCTGACTTGTTCTAACTACACATGCACATTTTTTAGGACTGTGTTGGTGCAATAGATAGAACTCATGTGTTCGCAAGGGTTCCTAGAAGCAGACAACAACCATTCAGGGGTAGGCACAAAGACCCCACACAAAATGTCATGGCTGTTGTGGACTTTGACATGAAGTTCACCTATGTCCTAGCTGGTTGGGAGGGCTCAACACATGATGCCCTCATACTTGCTGATGCACTTGAGAGGAATGATGGGTTTGTTGTACCTTAAGGTAAGAAGCCACCATTTACAATGTAGTTGTTCACTGTCTTATTATAATTTAGAGGCCTTAGGATTCATTTGTTGTCCCTGCAGGTAAATTCTACCTTGTAGATGCTGGGTATGGGTGTCGTAATGGCTTCCTTCCTCCCTACAGGGGGGTGAGGTACCATCTGTCAGAGTATGGCCCAAGGAACAGACCAACCAATGCAAGGGAGCTGTTCAACCTGAGACACTCTTCACTTAGGGTCACAATTGAAAGGGCCTTTGGTGCACTGAAGAACAGGTTTAGTATCCTAGACAACAAGCCATTCCACCCATTTAAAACACAAGTGAAGCTTGTCCTTGCTTGTTGCATATTGCACAACTGGATCATAGGCTTTGGGTTAGATGAAGTTGTGCCTAATGAAAATTGGGTACCCCCTATGGACCAATACACTTCACATATTGATGAGATGTTCTCCCAAGACTCTCATGCCATGACAGCCAAGAGGGACAGCATCTGCAATGCTACGTGGGATGGGAGGGGTGTTCATAGGACTTGATGCATTTATTTGTTATTCATTGTATTATCTAATTTGGTAGCCCTGCTCTAGAACTCTTGGATTTGTGATGCTGTTGTAATAATTATTGGACAAAGCTGAGACATATTCTTTCCTATATGTATTATTTATTTGTTGTTCATGAGTATTATTTCTCTGTTATTTACATATTATCCTCAATGTATTATTTCTTGGCTGCAACTATACTAGGATGGCATCTGCTAGTGTTGAGGAAGTTGTGGGTGTTGTTGCTGTTGATGTTGAGGCTGGTCCTGCTGTTGCTCCAGCAGCAGCTCCAACACCAGCACCTGCAGCAGCACATGCTGGTCCTATGAGGTGGAACAATTCAACATCTGACTTTGTACTTAGGAGGATGGCACAGCTAGTGAGTGATGGCAGTAGGCCTGACAAAGTATTCAAGGACAAGGATGTGAACTTGGTTGCCAAGCAACTATTTGAGTTTAGTGGTGAGGTTGTCAGCCCCACTCAGGTGTACAACCACGTAAGGAAGTGGAGGCAGAAGTGGGCAAAGGTTGCTGAGCTCAAAGATTTGAGTGGGGCTCTTTGGGATACTGACCTTAGTGCCATCATGCTGGATGTGGAGCACTACTCTAACCACATTAAGGTAGAAATCATATCCTCCTCTCTTTACTTAGGTTCCATATCCAGTTGAGTTTATGTGAGTGAGCCAACCTTGTTACCCTTGTGCAGGACCACCCTAAGGATGCTGAGTTCCTTAACTGTCCCATTAGGTTCTACACTGAGATGGAAGCCATCTTTGGCCATTCTATGGCCGCTGGGAAGTATGCTCTAGGGTCTGGTGAAGCACTTGGTGCAGCTGTAAAGACTGAAGGGGCTGGTGAGACCATTGACATACCCAACAGCAGTACCAAGCCAACTGAGCTCATAACCAACTCTGTTGGTTGTGGGAAAAGGAAGAGGGGAGCCTTTAGTGAGGATGAGAAGTTGTTGCTGACTAACATGTCTGATGCTGTCAACAATGTGGCCAATGCCCTTAGAGAGACTGGTCCTGCCCATGTTGATGCAAACTTGTACCTTGCTGTGATGGAGACCCCTAGTTTTAGTGAGGAGGCACTGATTGTTGCGTACACTTACCTGATGGACAACAAGGCCCAGGGCAGGGGCTTTGTTGGTATGAGTGACAACCATAGAGGCCTTTGGCTTAGGACCTTCCTCTCCAAAAACTTCTATGACTAGATGAGGACTAGAGCTGACTCATCCACTCTCTTCTTTTGACTACAGTTGACACACTGGGCTGTAGAGCATGTGCAGGTAGTTTGGCTAACTTTCTGCTGTCCTTTTGGGGTTTTGTTTTGCTGAGAGGGTGGCTAACTATTTGATATACAATTGCTGTGTTGTAAGACTATTTGTAGCCTTTGTTGGCTGCATGAACAACTAAATGCAATGTTGTCTCTTATGTTTCACTTATTATGTTGCATTTCTGCTATTTACTTGGTGGATATGGATTACAATTGGCCTATGATGCAACATATACTTGAGGTGGCTGCTATGGTTCCTATTTGAACTACTTCTTGTTACTGTCTTCAAACTTGGTTGTTGCTTATGCCTTGTGTGACCCTTCACTCAGTTGCAACACTAAGCTGTTGCTTCAGATGATGGCACTGAATGATGTTGTCCATCTGACCATTTTCCTAAATTGCTTGTTCTTGTGTTTCATTTGTTGTATCTTCTTTATGCTTTTCCTAGCAGCCACCAATGATAGGAACCATGCAGTGAGTCCACCTACTAACATAAAGCTGAGGCCTCATTCTATACTATACTATTTTGTATATTCTGCCTCATAATTTGGTTCTGTCTATGTTGTTCTTTGGCCTATTGTGAACAACCTCTTGAACAACTATTTTGTCATGTTACTCATCAAACCATGAGACACATCCATTCCCATGCTTTCAAACATGGGATGAATGTCTCCCACGGTTCCATGACTGACATGAACTTGTTTTATCACACATCAAACTTGTTCTGAGGCCTCATTCTATACTTCACTGTTTTGCCTCATATTTGGTTCTGTCTATGTTGTTCTTTGGCCTATGATGAACAACCTCATGAACAACTATTTTGTCATTTTACTCATCAAACCGTGGGACACATCCATTCCCATGCTTTCAAACATGGGATTGATGTCTCCCACGGTTCCATGATTGACATGAACTTGTTTTTCTTACACAACAAAATTGTTCTGAGGCCTCATTCTATACTTCACTGTTTTGCCTCATATTTGTTTCTGTCTATGTTGTCCTTTGGCCTATGATGAACTTTAACTTGTGAGGGAATGGTATTTGGTACTTATGTTTCTCATGTTACTCATCAAACCGTGAGAGACATCCATGCCCATGCTTTGAAACATGGGATGGATGTCTCCCACGGTTCCATGGGTGACATAATCTTGTTTTTCTTACACATCAAACTTCAGGATTCATGTTAAAGTTCAAATGATATTGGAAACTGTTCTGAGGCCTACTTGTGTTATTTTGTCCCTGTTGTCATGCCTATGATGATCTTGTATGCCTCATGCCACCCATCAAAACATGCGAGACATCCATGCCCATGTTTTTCCAATATTGGGCTGGATGTCTCTCATGCTTCTATGGTTGCCATGATTAATGTTTGTCATGTGTTCCATTAAAACATCAAACTCATCCATGGTCCAAGTTTAAGCCTGGACCTGGTGAGTTTGATGTTTTCATGGAACCCATTCAGCTCTTATGTCCGAGGCAAAGATTGTATCTACTATTTCTTCATCTTGTGCCAAACTTTCATTAATTGCTACTTGTAGTGATACAAATATTTCTCTGAGGCAATCTGTAATTGTGATGATGAACTTATGATATTGTAATTGTGAGAACAATTGTAAGATTTTATAAATGTGATGATGAAATCATATATGAAAATGTGTGACAAATTGTTGGTTTTGATCTTATGTGTGTGATATTGGGATGTAACCTGGTGCTTGGGCGGCCTGGCTTGGCGCCAAACACCATCCTGCTTCAGCGGTTGGTGGCAGTTGGGCTGCCAGCCCGGCTCCCAGGTGGTGTCCAAACACCAGCTCGGCGCGCCTAGGCTCTGTTGGGCCAAGCACCCAAACAAGAGGGGGCGGCCCGTTATAACCGGCCTCTGGCTGGCCACGTCCTGGGTCCTGGGCCGAGCTGGCCACAACCACCTTTCCCAACACGCCCTGAACGAACCGGCAAGAAACGATGACCATCGGCCATCTCATCACTGGTCACCAAGAAATCCGACGCCTCAAAAACCAGAGTCCTCAGGTTCACTAGCCGATGAAGAACCCCGAAGGGGGCAAAACCACCAAAGATGGTGGGATCCAAAATCCAACTTGGCATCTCAACGAGTTGGTATACATACCTCCCAGCATCTTCACCGAAGACGACACCAGCGTCGTCGCCGGAGAAGACGAGGAAGGGACAAAAGTCGAGCCCGCCTCCGGATCCAACGAGGTCGCAACGCTTCCTGCTACAGCATCCTCCAGCTGAGTCGGGGAAACCGTCGCAGATTGCGGAGCCGGACTCCGCAGATCCACGTCGTCGCTCGCCGGAAGCACCGCACAGGCATGGAAAACCTAACCCTAAACTACTAATACAAGCCCTAGAAGACACTAGTATATACATCTCCTCCGCCGATCCATTCAACCCCCCTCCTCCTCCGACGCCGGCGGGGGCGCCAGAGATGAGGGCGGCGGCGAATCGACGGGGGAACGCGGAAACGTCCCTGGTCGCCGCTCTCAACTGTAGACAGGCGAGAGGGTTCGAGAAAGTTGATGGGAGCTGAGCTAAGATCCCCGGTCTGTAGCCGTGGCATTGCCGCCTGCACAAAGCGTGGCAGGGCCTGCCTCAAGTTTGCCGAACTGGATGTCACCAGCGAGCGTCTTCCCTACGAGGATGTCGAGACCCGGTTGCCTGCCTTCAAGGTCGATGGCTGGACCATCACCACATGGAGCAACACGAGGATGGCTGGCTGGTGCTTACGAGGACTGGGAAGAGGAATCCACGGTGCTTGGTTCTGAGCTCGAGATCAGTGACGCCGCACGCTTGCAGTTGCAGAAGACTGGATTGCTGCGGCGTAATCCGTCACGGGAAGGCGAGGAGGCTGTTGTTGATATCGGGTTGCAGAATCTCGTTGTGTTTGAACTTTGAACCCAAACCCAGCATGAATGACGAAGATGATGTCGTGTACCTGATGGCCAGGACAAAGTTCATGCACCCCGAGGTTTATGCTCTGGCTGTTGACACGAGGAACAGCCTGCTGCTAGGTCTGGCTGAGTTCAGCACTGGATTACGATCACTTTCGGTTTCACATATCACTTTGGTGCTATCACCAAGTATATATGAATCTGGTGACACTCTAGGTAACGGTTATGTTATGCATCAAATGCTTCATGTTGTTACTTCGATGAACCACCATTGAAGCATATGCATTCTGTACTGTGTTTGAATTATAATTTCAGATTATGAGCCCCTTTGGTAGGGCTTCACACACGGCTCCAGCAGCAGCTTCACATGGAGCCCTGCCAAACAGCTGTTTTTTGCAACGGCTCTGGAGCCGAAGCCCCTGAAATCCCGCTGACTGGAGCACTTTTGCTCGCGCGGAGCCACGAAATGGCAGCTCCGTCCGGCTCCAAGCCTCTCCCTTGCATTACTCTGTGTCCTTGCCGTCCGGGTAGTAGCGGAGGCAGCCCGAGGTGGAGGCGGGGCGAGGCGGGTGGCGGTGGAGGCGGACCGAGGCACTGGCGGAGTGGGCGGAGGCGGGGAAGACCGACGTGCGCCATGGTGGCCCGCCGCCTCCGCGCCGGAACCCGGCCGGAGGCCGCCGTCGGCGCAGCCCTGCCTCGTCGGACGGGAGAGGCCGCGGCCTCGGCTCCTCCGTCGCCGCCTGTGCTTCCTTCTCCACCGTCGGCCGCGAGAGGTCTCCATGGCCGCCGGATCCGGAGTAGAACAGGGGAGAGGCGGCTGTGGGGCGGAGCGGATGCGGGCGAGGCGGAGGAGGCGGCGGGGCGGAGCGGATGCGGGGCAGAGGCGGAGGAGGCGACGGGGCGGAGGAGGAGGCGGCAGGAGGTGGCCGACATGATCTCTCGGGTGAGCTCTGGTGCTCCGGTGGTTGAGCTCGGGTGAGCTCTGGTGCTCACTGGAGTCTTCCAGAGAAGATAAGGTGGGGAAGGAGAATAAAAAATAAGAAAAAAAGTAGAGAAAAAAATAAAGAAAAAAAGAAAAAAAGAAAGGGCATTATGGACATTTTACATTCTTATTCATCTTTACACAGTTAGAAGAAGCCGTTTTGCCAAACGTTTTCTTAAAACGGCTCCTACTCCACAAGAAGAGCCGCTCCACCAGAGTAGCCGGAGCCGAAGCCGTTTTGGTTGGAGCCGGAGCCCTCCCAAACGGGCCCTATGTTGATAGAGATTGTTTTCTTCTTAACCATTATGATTGCCTCAGTTTTCATGCTCGGGATGTGCAACCCAAGTATGCAACATGCTAGTTGGCCAGCTGCACGTTGGACTGTTCATCTGATCCTGTTCCTACTCTGCCACATGTGTAAACATCTTGAATTGCTATGCTGTTTTTACCCTTTTCTAATTATCTTTATACGTATCCGGCCGCTGCTGCGCGGTTTCTTAATCGATTGCATCCATGTCCTCAATTCTCAAAGTCAGCTGTCTAAACATCCAGACTTTGCAGCTTGCTACGTCTAGCTAGAGGTGGGAATTGATCAGAATCCAACTCCAAACAATTTTCTTTTTCATTGTTTGAGGAGTGACCACGAGCGTTGGTGTTGGGCTCTGGACGACCTTCACCGAATCACATAGGAGTAGTTGCTGTGGTCAGGATAAAGCCCTGTTCGCTTGGCTTATCAGCCACCAGCCAACAGTACTTTTCTCTCAGAACAAACCAGCCACGAGCAACCAGCCAGCACTTCTTTTCTCTCAGAACAAACCAGCACCAACCATCAGCCACCAGCCAAACGAACAGGCTTCTGCGGAATGGTGATCGAGCACGTCCAGTCCTTAACCAACGGTTGATTAAATTCTACAATCTAACATCACAAGTGACCTAATTATGCTCTTGGAGCTAGACAAAAACATGGAAAATAACTACGGAGTACACATGTTTGCAGAGAGGCAGAGTGCAACATAAAGGTTAGCCAACTGCGTATTTCACTATTCTGATAGTCCAGACTCCTGAGTTTCTGACAAAGCATGTGACCATTTTGACAAGAGAAAGAACAAAGAAAAGCTAGGTATTACTCCCAGCAAATTAGCTGGATGAGTTACAAACAAAAAGAAAAAAAAAGACAAAATGTGACTATCCTTACTTAATCGTAGTAGTCTTCATCTGTTTACACAAAACAATTGCTTCGTTAGAATCTTTATAAATGGACAGGTTTTTTAATTAAGAAAAGAATCAGTCAGTCATTCAAATAGACGTTCCAATAGGAAACTTACGTGCTTCTTCCTCTTGATTCCAATCATCGTCGTCGTCGTCAAACTCAATATTCTACAGGTTAAAATTCAAGGTTGAGTGATATATAAAAGGAATTATGCATATTTTTGAAGCCATAGATCACCTAAAGAAGCCTCAACAACAACCAATTCAGAAGCACTCACCTGATTATAGTCATCATCTGAATTTTCCTCCTCCTCTTGTACTTCTTCTTCTTCGTCTTCATCCTCCTCATCACCTTCCTTTTCCACCTTGCTTCCATCCTTCAAATCACCAAGAAGATGACAGATAAAAAAATTGTAGAAAAAAAACAAAGCCACATGCTTCTCTTGTTGTCGAAAGCTTTGCTGATATGATGAAGAGAAACAGAGCTCAAACTTTAAACCAGTCATGATAAGAACAAAAAAATTTAACATGCTCACTAAATGAACATTATATACAAGGTTAAGCAGGACTGAAAAAAAGATGACGGTGATGCCCTTGCCTTGTGCTTCTCTTCTAGCTTCTCAAACGCTTCAAATGCATTTTCATCTGTCAAACACAAAGGTAGGATCCAAGTAAAAAGTTGGAAGTATGCTGAATAATATCTAGAAGTAGCAAGTGTTCCCTACAATTATTTGTGCTACCCAACAGGAAATAGAGTTTGTCAAAATCAGACTGTTCAAGTCCTATTTCATGAAGAAATGAAAGGGATATTATCCTTTAGTTCTTGAAAGTTTTCAAACCTGAATCTTTATCCCACCGGAGTTTCTTGTTGCTTACTTGTACTCTTCTAGAACCTGAAAGAAGCAGAATACCATGGTTACTATGCTAGAAACATAGATAGAGCCAGTAAAAAAATTCACTGTACAGAACCATGTTCAAGGGTCAACATTACCTTGTACCAGTTCAGCAGGAAAATTTGAAGAACTTAGTTTGAGATATGATGCAAGAGCTTCACGTTTGGCTTGTGCCTTGCGTTTCCTATCAGAAAATCTTTCAATCGGTTTGTCTTCATTCTCTGATAACATATCAAATATATAAGGCAATTAAACTAAAAAATTAACAAACTAAAGCCAGAAAAAAGGCCAAACTAGGATGAAAAATAAATAGTACCTAAAGATGATAGAGTAACAGAACACGGTATAATACGCTAGCAATGAAAAACAAAATGATGCTTTAAGACGCTGAATTGTGAGTTTGCAAAATTGGCCCTACAAGTCTATCAATTCTCTGCATATCAATTTCACAATCCAAAGAGCTGCAACTAGTACAAGAAGATTCAGCAACGCAGATGACAAATTTGCCACACGCTGAAACACTATACAGGAAAAGTTCAAGCGCCTAAATGTCCAGTAAAAGGCAGGGTTAAATGATCCATTACCATATAGTTGTGCAAGACAGAATGAGGCTTGAGAATCTAGATTTGCACTCAACCAAAGTAGAACAATGGAAATAAAAAACCAAAATAGAAGGGCACTCAGTAATATAGGTGCTCATTTTTCATATACCAGCAGAAGTACAAAACTACCTTCAATCCAACACTGTCTATAGCTGATAATTTCCTCAAACGAAATATAAGGCATTCCCACCAAATACCGAATCAACTAATCTACTAACTTCTTGTTTTTTTTAGAATTGTTTGCCTACGGTAAATAGATAAACCAGGTTTGACAGCTTCAGGATGATTCATGTAAGGCTTCAACCCAATTCTTCAACCAACTACTTGAAAGAAAAAAAAACATTGCAGCCTCTAAATACTTTACATGAATGATTGTCTACCTAACAGCTTTAGAGAAAACAAGCAGCAAGGCCATACATCAGGGTGCAAGGAACACTACCATTAAAATGAATCAGTAGATGTGATGAGAACAAATAGGTTAGCCATGAAGTTCAGCCAAATTACTTTTCTTGGGAGCATCCTCCTCTAGGTGGTAGCAGGAAGTCCTCCAGAACTCCTGGAGCTTCAACGTGGACAGTATCAGCGCCTTCTCCTCGTTGCTCGCCTTGACGCATGTCAACTCCGGCAGGGTGATGTCCTGCTCATACGCCGCCCCAATCAGCCAGCCAAACGAGTAACCGAAAGAACAAAACAATCTGGGAGCAGGGTAGCACATCAATTCTACACCACGAAACGCAAGGAGCGAGCGGAGAGACTGACCGGGAAGTTCTCGTGCGGCACGTGCTTGGCCCCGTGATCGAACCCGCCGAACCGCCCCCCTCTCCCGCGCCCCCCTCTTTCCACGGCCTCGGGACGACATTGGGAGGGAACGGCGCGCGGCGAGGAGGGGCGGCGCAGCGTCGTCGGCAGCCGGAAAACGGCGGTAGGGCAATGTACGTGGGCCGGGGAGGGTTCTGGTGGGCTGGGCTGAGTATCCAAAGGGCCCGTTTAGTAAATGCGATGGCCCATCTTGATGACGTCATTGATTCTTGGAGCGGGATGGACGACGTGTGGCAGTGGCCGCATCTCCCTCACCACCTTCCATGTCCCAAACCGCAAACCAAGAAGAAAAGGTGGAAAGGGATCGCCGGTCGGATCGCAACAATTCTCCGCCACCGCCACAGCCACCGCCACAGCCTTCTTCCCCGTCCGTCCGAGCTCACCCGTTCTCTCTCCCTCTCCTCCCCTGGTTCATGCTCATCCATCTCTGGGGGTAGTGGCAGAGACGGCCGGCGACGAGGTGGGTCCTCCTCCTCCTCCTCCTTCCTCTCTCGGATCGAGGCATGGTAGTGGTTGGGTTATGGATTAGCGTTTCGGGGTTCGGGGTTGTCGGGGGAGGGTTCCGTGGCCGGCGGGCTTAGAGGAGCGTCTGGCGGCGGCGGATCGATGTTGGCGAGGCGAGGCGGCGTGGGCGCCGCCGGCCGGGCGGCGGAGGACAACTGGCGGGGTGGAGGGCGGCTTGTGGGGTGGCGCGACCGGAAGCGCCATTGCTGGCGGTCGGGTGCGGCGGTGGAGGCCAGCGGTGGCAGGGGCAGTACGGGAGTCCGGGTTCAGCCTGGACTCCGCATGCCGTCGCCCGTTGCCCAAAATCTTGTATGGCCATTTTTACTTTTTGATTGATTGGATGCCCCCATGGATTTGAATAATGCTGTTTTAGGAGCTGTCGATTCTCACCTCGCCTTGTCATGCCTTTAGCTCCAAAATAACAGTCTGTACCAAGGGCTCTGTATTTTACTGTATTATAAGTGTGATCTCTTGATGAAGTTGGGCGTAATGTTTACAAGTCTCTCAAGGAAATTTGCATCATGCAACTCAACATTAAGTGATGGTTCTATCACTTATTTTCGCATGCCCTCTAGGAACACCTTCAATTTCTGATTTGACAATTTGTGAAGTTATCAGTTGAAAATGTTGCAATGACGCAGAATGCTTAAATAGATTTATCACTTATTATCTCTTACGCAAAATAATGACCTGAAAGCTTACCTCTCAAGTTCATAAGTCATAACCATCTTCTTGCAGGTTACTAAAATGGATAAGCTCAATGGTTCTGCACGTCTTATGATTGTTTCAGACCTTGACCATACAATGGTGTGTGTGATTTTCAGCTCATATGCTTGATTCAACTTGAGCTATCTGTATGTAATTTGATGTTGATTCTTTTGGGACTGGCTAAAATTTGCAGGTTGATCACCATGATGAGGAGAATTTGTCCTTGCTTAGGTTTGGTGCCCTATGGGAGTCCATTTACTGTCAGGATTCTCTGCTTGTCTTTTCAACTGGACGATCCCCTACTCTGTACAAGGAATTGAGGAAAGAGAAACCTATGCTGACCCCAGACATCACTATCATGTCTGTGGGTACTGAGATAACATATGGTGAGGCAATGGTTCCTGATGATGGCTGGGAAGAATATCTGAATGATAAGTGGGACAGAAATATTGTTGTACAGGAAACCGCGAGCTTTTCTGAGCTGAAGCTTCAGGCATGTTCTGCTGCAAGCATTATTGCTGTCTTTATCCCTATTCTTTTGGTTGTGAGCTAATAATGCCTTGTACATTTGCATGGATACAGCCAGAGACAGAACAGCGTCCACACAAGGTCAGCTTTTTTGTTGACAAGAAGAATGCCCAGGAAGTGATAAAATCTGTTGCAGAGAAGTTGGAGAAACGTGGGGTGAGGCTCTGTGCATCATATGTCATTGTGTTTCGGTTTCGGCACATCTTTTTATCTATATGCTCTTATTCCACATTATGATGGGTTGCTTTATTTCTTGTAAACAGCTAGATGCGAAAATAATATACAGCGGTGGCCAGGACCTTGATATATTACCTCAAGGGGCTGGAAAGGGTCAGGCACTTGCATATTTGCTTAAGAAGCTAAGTTCATGTGGAAAGCCACCAAACAATACTCTTGTTTGTGGTGACTCTGGTAATGATGCAGAATTATTCAGCATTCCTGGTGTACATGGTGTCATGGTCAGTATATAATATATTGCATGATGTGTATAACAAAGTTCATGCCTGAACCAATGAGTTTATTGCAACTTCAAAAATTTCAAATGTTTAGGTCAGCAATGCCCAAGAGGAACTACTTCAGTGGTACACAGAAAATGCGAAGGACAACCCTAAGATAATTCATGCAAGTGAGAGATGTGCAGCTGGTATTATACAAGCTATTGGGCACTTCAAGCTAGGACCTAACATTTCTCCTAGAGACGTGGACTTCCCTTATGTGAAGGAAGCCTCTTTCAAACCTACAGATGCTGTAGTGAAGTTCTATGTTCTCTATGAGAAGTGGCGCAGGGCTGAGGTTCCAAAGTCTGACTTAGTTATACAGTACTTCAAAAATATCACTGTAAGTACATAGCTTCACTGTTTGATTTTCTTTTATAGTCTAGCTCTCTCTCCTCATACTCATATTGGCATGTATATGATTTAGCTTATGTATGTTAAAGCGTGATTATTCACATTGCATGCACATTATTCTTAAAACTTCTCATAACTTCCATAAAAACCTTAACAGAGAATGTGCATCGTAATGCCTTATTACTGTTTCGGTAATCTTTTAAAATTAATTCCTTCTTATTTATTCTACATGTTAGCATGCAAATGGGGTCATCATCCATCCTGCTGGGCTTGAGTGCTCTCTTCATGCATCCATAGATGCATTCGGATCATGTTATGGTGACAAACAAGGGAAGAAGTACCGAGCATGGGTGGACAGACTTTCTATCACAGAGACTGGTTCAGATAGCTGGGTGTTGAGATTTGACTTGTGGGAATCAGAAGGTGAGTCTTGAATATTAACAGAACAACCAAATGAGCTTCTTGTGCCTTTGAATACAGTCTGTTCAAGGTGTAATCGTGTTCCCCAACTTTCATCTCTGCTTAGTCATTGTTTTTCTTTGTGACTTGTAGGTTGGGTTGCTCATATTCATGAGTATCATGACCATTTCACAAGAGAATCTCTTTACTCAATATTTAAAGTTTTGATTGCCAGATAGTTTGTGAAAATGATTAACATATTCATGTAGAACTTTGCAACGATACATACCATTGTTATACCCTTCTGGTTTTCATTTGTAGTCATTTTATTATGTGTTTTATAAATACTAACTAGCTCGTCAAGATGGAGAATTAAAACACAAAGTGCACACTATGACTTTGACTCTGTGTAGGAAGAAGATATTTTTTTCTCGAACAACGCAGGAGAGCTGCGCATCATTTCATTAAGGTAGAAGAACACATGTCAAATACAAGATAACACACACCAACCATACACCACGACCTCTACATTCTAGCACCCAAAAACAAACAGGAGTTGTTGAAAGACATGCTGAGCTTAAGCTCCCTGGGATAACGACCTAGACACTAGCTCTTGGAGTTTTGACGCCCCCGCCATGCACCAAAGGCTATGTGTCAACTGCTCTCAAAACCTCCTGGGTATTTGGCCTTACATGATCAAACACACAGGCATTACGATTCTTCCAGATTTTCCATGCGACCAGAATAATCAAAGAATTTAGTCCTTTACGTGCCTCCTTAGGAACAGCCAAAGAGGACCGCCTCCACCACCCAAAGAAACGCGATCCTGCTGTTTCAGGTGCCAAATGAATCAAACCCAGTTGTTGGAGAACATGAGCCCAGATCTGACAAGAGAAGACGCAGCCAACCAGGAGGTGGTGGATTGTCTCCGCATCCTGATCACAAAAGGAAGAAGATATAGTTCATTGGGTTTTTCATATCTATATTTTGTTTTGCAAAATAAATCCTGGCTGGATAGGCAAAACAAATATTAGTATTAGCTGATGGAAATATTTACAGCTCATGAAATCCTTCTCATATACTCCATACATGGAAGAATTCATTAGTCATATCCTTGTATCTTTTTCAAAAGTTAAATATTCAGTTAGTGTAGCCTCAGTTGGTGTACAAGAAGAAACCTCAGTACATTCATTTACATTATGGCTTGTATTATTGGGATGTGATGGATAACCTGTTATATACATTGTCGCAGTTAAAATACTGAACAGGGAATTGGATTTGAATGTAGTGTAGCCATGGATGGTTTGTTGGTATAAATTGCATGTGGTTTCGAAATGATGATACTGTGTTTGGTACCTTTAAATTCCTCTCTAGTTTATTTGAAGAGAATCCCCACTTAATAGTTTGGGTTTTTATGATGTACTGTATAGTATGAATTTTTATTTGATTTTTTGACTTGTCAAAAAATATAACTTTTTTTATATGCTACATGATCGAACATTCTCATTGTGTTGCTGACAAGTTGGGTACTTGGGTATGAAACTGGACCCACATATTAGTGTTGCAATCTATACATGTGATGAGGTCAATAATCAACATCATACAAGGAACTTAGAAGTAAAATGGCCATCAGTCCATCTAGTCAGAAGTATTATGTTTTCTCTACAGAAGAGGTCAGATTAGCGCGATAACAGACAGTGGTTTATAAAGCAGCTTAATTTGCTGACTAGTTTAGTCTTTGGGTAATAGGCAAGGGATTTGTTCCTGACTTTCCATGGCAAGAGCTGGGAGGTGCATGCAGTAGCCCAGTTTGATCCCTGTGTCAGCTGAGAATGTGAAAAAATCTATTGGGTTGCAAGATTGATTTAAGCAAAAATGTTTGGCAGCCTCTTTGTTCTCCTCATCCTCCACTGTACCTTGATTACATATGTTGTATAATTTATGTTCTTGTTTCATGTGCTTGCTCATCTATGTGGTGTACTTATCAGTAACTAGTTACTAAAACTTTGCCTTATTCTTCAATTCTGTACAATGTAGGACATGTACTTTCAACTGTTTGTTTCTGAGATGTTTTCATTTATTCATAATTTAAAAGCTTTCTACATCACCCGTTTCATTCTTTTTTCTTACAACTGATTTTGACATGAATCTTTCATACTTTCAGGTGATGTGCGTGTGTGCTCTTTGTCAAGTCTTGCCTTGAGTCTAAAGGTATTCCGGCTTTGCTTTGCTACAATACCTTCTGTCTTCCACATGCACGCTTACATTTTGCAACAGATATGAAGCTCATACGACTGTAATTTTTCTTGTGCCAGACTGAATCCCCCGAGGGCTTTGTGGTAACACACATCCAGAAAACATGGTTCAACGGATACTCTTCAGGGGTTGAGCAGGCGTCTAAGCTTTAGACAGATTTGCCACTTCTTCAGGCAGTCGAATGGACTTTTCTTCATGATAGAATAATGTACCTACTCATCTGAGGAAAAATCTTCTTTTCCTGTTTATAATGTTAACTTCTTCCCGAAACTGTACCGGAGGATGTACAGGGAGAGGATTTGTTGCCTACTTGTTTGGTGTGGAGTATGTAAGATAAATGCTCCATCTCATGATCTTCACGAGAACTTGAAGTTATTCATCTTTGGTATATACATATACACTAATTTTGATTCATAATGAGTGCTATTTTAGTGATCTGCAGTACACCCGAGATCTCCTGCAGTTACACATTCTTATCACTGTTGATACTAGTTGCTCTTGATGTTCCGTTGCCAACAAGGAAGAACAAGGTGCCCTTTCAAGGGCCCGTTTGTAATGTACAGCTTTTCCCATCAGATAAGGATATATTGATGCGGCATTTCATCGATGCTCCAGCTCTTTTGCACTCCCGGACGTCACGGTACGTCTTGGGTCTCCTTGCCGCGAGGTTCAACAATTGATTGTGTGGACTGTGGAACAGTACTAACTAAATGCTGAATTAATTTAATGCCTTAGATAAAGATAAATTGGATCAGGCCCAGTTAAATCTAATGAGCTTTCCATATCAACAATCTCCATTGAATTTCAAATTAACCTTTAAGATGCCACTATTATATGACCATCTAATTAATTTTTATTCTCCCTCTCTCCAATGTTCGACAAATATTATATTACCTTTTTTCACGAGTTGACTGAAATCTGAATATATAGGCTCCAATAATGCACTGAACAAACAATACGGTAATTTGAACAAAATGCCACTTGCCCTATTTAGTATAGTTATCGATCATAGTTTGAAGTTGTGGAAGACATCATTAGCTGCTCAAATAGAAATGGCCGGCTTGCTAACGCTAGAAATAATGTTTGAGCTAGCCAACTGAGTCCGTAGTGTTCGATAATTTATCAACCGCTGATTGGTGCACAGAATATTCAACAATCACAGCAATAAAATTGGACGCGCACTATCCAATGAATACATGTCATCAAGAGTCAAGACAATGATAATCTATTTAGATGAGATTTTAGTACTCAAAAAGTTACTACATCTTTTGTGAATATCTTGAAAATTTCATCACCTATTCACCTGAGATACTGTCTGTGACTCGCGACTATGTAACCGGCCGGTAGAACAAATGTGTTCTCAAGAAAGAAAAAAGAACTGAAATTCCAGGCCGAGTCGCCGATCAAGTTTATACCCCCAAAGTTTATTCAATTCATATTCTATTTTTAGTACAACAAATGCACTGAATAAACAACTAATCATTCGCCTATGGGGGGGGATAAATTTTGGATGAATGCCTTGGGTAGACACGGTATACGCAGAACTTGATTGCACTTTGGAGTGCAGACGAAAATATGCGAAAATGCAGTCCACAAGGAACCAAAAATGCATCCAAATTCTTTTGAAAAAATAATAATAAGAGAAACCATTCAAATTATTTCGCAACTAAATAAGCTTCACCTTGAGAAATCCTACTGTTCCGCGAGCCATTGAGTAGCTAAGTTGGCCTCATCACGACACGCATGACGGATGGTTTGACGAATTCTACGACTATATTGTGCTATATCCATTATTGGAACTACGGTCAGACATTATATGTCTCCAACTACTAGTGTACTAGTTTAGTTGTAAGGGGTGCTTTTGTCTGCCTTCGATTGTCCTACTTTTCCATTTTCCTTTTAAATACGAGCATCAAATACTTAGCATTTTGTGATTATTCCAATCTATAGATAAATTTGAAAAATAATCCAGGGTGCGATGCTTCTAAAGAAGCAATAGATTTTCTAAATTTTCCGAATTGTAGGTTCCGATATCAAAAAGAAGAGAGCATCTGGGCTAATAATATCCATTGTACAAGTCTCCAGAATGTATGGTATCGTGGATATTGTTTCTTAGAGTCACAAGCAAAAGAGGCAATGTTGTGTGGGCCATAAATAAATATCTTACTCCCTCTATCCACAAATATAATATATTTTAAGGTTCTCAGAAGCTGAACTTTTTAAACTTTGACTGTTATTCTCCCAACCATCCAACAAATCCACAAAGATTACCAATGTAAAAATGATGTTGCTATATTCATCATAAAACTAACTATCATAATATGAATTTGTAATATATTTTTATTATATATATTATTATTAATAATAGCATATCGAAGATTGTGTCGGTATTTAAATATGTATGTAGCATCTTATAATGTTAATTTTGTCTTACAAGATAAGATAACAACAATACCTTTCTTTACTCCCCCCCCCCCCCCCCCCCCCGCATCACTCAACGACGCTTATGATACTTTTGATAGAATGCTTGTGGTGTGCACAAAGTGATATATGTGTTTTTTTAATAAAAATGAATTGTCTCCGACCTCTCAACCATCATTAATTAGCTCATTTGCTACTTCTATTGTTTTAATTTGGAGGGAGTCAGAGAGTTAATTACAAAACGAGTCTATAATGGAAACGGACAAATGGACCGTATGTGAAGGAACATGGAAGTTAGTGGGCTACTCCCTCAGTCTCTCTCTCTATATATCGCTCATCGATTTGGCATGTGAGGCAGTGCGCCACTCCATCTCCATTCTCAAAGTTCCATATTGTCTCTCCGAAGTTGTAACAGTAACACACCACGCCACCAGTCGTCGTCCAGCTAGAGCTAGTCCACCACACATACTCCTACATGGAGCTCCAAACCCGGAGACACTTCGCGGACCGACGCCACCCGCTCGTGAAGACGGAGCACAGGCACACCGAGGCAGGTCACTGCAGCATCTGCCTCCTCAAACTCGCCGGCCTCCGCGGCTACGGCTGCTACTTCTGCAATATCCACGTCCACAGCGAGTGCGCCGATCACTTTAAGGAGACAATCTCCTTCTTTGCGCACCCGTCGCACACGCTCAAGCTAAGCCGCATCGTCCCCAGCGGCTGTGAACGACGTCGTCGGACCTGCGACATCTGCGGAGGGGAATGTCCTCCGGGAGCTTCGTGTATCGCTGCATCGGCTGCGGCTTCGACGTGCACTCCCTCTGCGCGATGCTCCCGGAGACAGTCGGCAACCTCCAGATGGTCTTTTCTTCGTCTGCAGCTGGGTGCTGCTCGGGGTGCCGCCATCCTTTGCAAAAGTGGCGCTACGAATGCTCTTCCCTCGGCCTCCGATTACACGTCACATGTGCCATTGTCATTGACCCTAATTCCACCCGCGGCGACGGCGGCCCTGCTGCTGGCATCCATGGCGCTGCCGCTCAATGTAGGAACCATGGCGCTGCTGACTTCCGGCGGCGAGGCATTGGCAGCGGCCCAGCTGGCCAACAGGGATGGTACTACGGTGGCGCCCCTGCCGGCCTGGGCGGCTACTTCGGCGGCCCTGTCTTCCAAGGGGGCGGCCCGCCTGTCTTCCAAGGGGTATTCTGGCCTCCCCCTCCCATGCAGGGCTGCTACTACTACGGCGCCGCCGCCGGCGTCCCTTTCATCCAAGGGGGGTACTGTCCTCCCCCTCCCATCCAGGGCAACTACTACCCCCCTTACATGCCCGGCGGCTACGGTGATGCCGGCGGCAACGGAAATAACATTTTCGGTAACCCGACGAGCGGCCTGATGACTGGCATAGCCAACTTTCTCTTCCGCATGGGGATCGACACAGTAGCCGGCGACTTCGCATCCCAGTTCCTGTCGGCGATCTTGGGTTGCTGATTGGCGGCACCATGTCGTAGCCGCGCTGGTCCGGCCGGCCGGTGTCTGCGTGCCGGCGGCCCTGCGATCCCATACGCAGCCAACTACGCGGTGTGCTGCAGCTCGTGTTTCAATAAGCGCACAGACACGACAGTACTTGGATCGATGGCTAGGCTACTGTTCGCGTCTGGCGCACTGTCCGTACTCTAAGCCTGTTCGCTTGGCTTTATCACCACCAGCCAGCAGATTTTCTCTCACAACAAATCAACCGCCAAAGAACCAGCCAGAAGATTTTCTCTCGAGAACAAACCAGCACCAGCCATCGACCACCAGCCAAACGAACAGCTGTAAATAGTCCGGTTTTCCGGTTCTTCAGGTGGGTTTTTTCTTGTGCCGTGAGTTACAGTTACGGTTGTGCATTGTACTTCTGCGCACCATCGGCGGACATACTGGATGATGTATTTTTTTTAAAGAAATTGAGTAATGTTGATTTTTATTTTTTTATATTGTTTGAGATCCGAATTGATTGTACTCGTAACCGTATCAAGTCTCCAAGTGGTATTTTATACACTCGTTTGCATCGCCATACACATGCCCTAGGCCTTTTTCACGTATCGGTCCATCCCTCGGGTTTTTGCTCCCGATGCTCGGTGAAGCCTTTTTTGACCTCCGTGACCTATAGCACATGATTTCATGGCCGAACACCTGCCCGGAGGTCATTTTCACGAATCTGGTCCATCTCTCCTGTTTTTGTCCCCAGTGCCCGGAGAAGCCGTTTTGGACCTCCTGTGGCCTATAGCACATGCTTCCATGGCCGAACACCTGCCCGGGGGTCATTTTCTCATGTTCAGTCCACCTCCCACGTTTTTGCTCCCGGTGCCGGGTGAGACCGTTTTTGACCTCCCGTGCCACATGTTTCCACGGCCGAACACGTGACCTATAACCGATTGTCGAGTCATGAGTAGACTTGTGACATGTAATCTTATAGTATCAATATCGACATATGGAAGTTTGAGTTTCAATACAACTTATTTTTTTGCTTTGCTTAGACTTCACCGAGTCCACGATATGTCACGGTTAACAAGCATGCAAGGTTCGGAGAGCATGAAGCCGTAGTCTGGTGTTTAGGGGGAGGGACGAATCCGTGCGAAGTGGGGCTGGATCTCAGTGGATCGTGGTAGCAAGGCCACTCGCCATTTACAATACCCCGTCGCGTATTTAAGTCGTCCGCAAAGGATTCGGCTCACCGCCCGTTAGGAAGGGGAGCTTCGAGGCGTCCTGCCACGGCTCATCGGCCGGGCGAGGCTTAGCCAATGGTACGAGCCCCCGGGGTGCGAACACCCTAATGTGGGTCGGGGCGAGTGGCGGGCACGGGCGAGTGCCTCCTCGAAGACGTCATCGAAGACGGCTTGGATGATGATGACCCCTTCTTCTTGGTGAAGAGACTTGTGGTTTTCTTCCACATGATTGTAGCACTCTTCTCTCCACTAAAATTCCGGGTTGCAACCGGTAACTATGCACTTAAAATCTTACTTCGGAATGTGGACTTTGAGTGGATTAAGGGTGTGTATTGGTTGAGCTATCAAGCTTGGGAAGGTTGGCTATGTCTACGGTGGTTCTGAGCACAAAAACTTGAGCACACAAACCGAGGAAGGAGATGGATGCTTGCCTGCAGAAGATGGGAGCCGGGGGGCTCCTTTTGTAGGCCGACCGGCCTGGGTGTCCGCGTGCCTCTCCCCGCCTCGTCTTTCTTCCAACACGATCATTTCTCTTCCATGACCTCCTTGCCCGCGTGCTCCACGAGTTGCACCGCCGAAACGCTCTCGTCCACTCCTTTTCTTGTATTATTGGTCCTTCCGCTTGATGCTTCATGCTTTGAGTCATGTCCATGCTCCCTTGCTCCACTTTCTTCACATGTCACCATGAATTTCCTGCAAAGTTATGCTTGCTTCCCACCCATGCTTGTCCTTTGCATGTGGTCTTGATGAAAGTTGATGAAAGGGCATCCAATGGTGCATGCATGATTAACTTTAACTAGATCGCCTCCCTTTAAGTATGTTTAAGGCCAAGCACTCCTCTAATTTCGAAAATTAAAAATATTTTCAGAGCTATGGAAGATCTCAAACATAAATTTAGAGAAGTTTTAAGCCATTAAAAATAAGTGTAAGTCGAAAACATTTTTCGACTACGTTGATATCGGTCTCACTGGTATAGTTTGCCTTCATTGGTTGAGAGCAAACTTTTCCCGCTTGATCATGGGGGCATAGGTTTAGGTTCTAATTTTGGCCAAATGAGAGATATTTTGAATAAAATAAAATTAAATGAGGCTTATAAAAATTCTAATCTTAGAGAAACCAAGGATATAGATTTTTAAACCAACCAAAAGTTTAATTTCTATGTTCACGCGAGTACTACCACGTGCTGAAATTTAATTAACACCTAAGTATAAGTTGTGGTTCTACTCGTGTGTTTTTAGCATGAAAATCAAGTCAACCACAACATCATAATGAGGATGAATGGTCGAGTTAGGTTCTGAATTTATTTGGTTGTGGTTTCTCGAAAACAAACAAACAAACACATAGGAGGGTTCATGTAAAGGGTTTATGATCAAGCAAAATATTCAACCAAGAATTATGTCTCTAATATTGTTCAACCACTTCTAAGTCTAATGTTTTTGCTTAATAAAATTCAAAACTGAATTATTAAAAAGACTCGAAAAACCTGGAATCGGGTTGTCCTCCCGGTAGCTTATTCTTGACTTGACGAAACGGGTTGCCTCCCGCCTAGCGCTTCGTTTATAGTCCATAGCTAAACTTCTTTACTTGATTACTTTGGATCAACGCTCTTTGCGGGCGTTGCAATCTTGGGTACCCACTTCCACGCCATCTTGGTCACGGGCTTATCTTCCGGCTTAGTCATTTTTTGGTCTTCACAGGCAGCTTTTCTACCTTTGTCTTAACGGATGCAACATCTTCCTTGACTTTCTTCACGTCCTTCTTTTTCAGCTCTTTCTTCTTTTTCAGCCCTTCCTTCTTCCTTAACAACGCGACGATGAGGTGGAACATCTTTAACTTCAATCATACTGCATGCCTCGAGTCGTGGTCGGAACTTGAAAGAACTCCTCCGTTAATATCGAACATGATCTCCCCCTTGCCAACATCAATAGTAGCTCCCACGGTCTTGAGGAAAGGCCTCCCAAGGATGAGCGGTGGCTTCTCCCTCTCTCCCATCTCGAGCACCACGAAGTCGACGGGGATGAAGTGGTGTGCGACCTTCACGGGTACATCTTCGGCAATGCCCAAGGGATAGCGAATGGAGTTATCTCCCAACTCCAAACACATACCCGTAGGCTCCAACGGTAGGCGTAGATTCTCGAACACATCCCTTGGCATGACGCTCACACTTTCTCCAAGGTCGCATAACGCCTTCTCGAAATTGAATGAACCAACGGAACATGGAATTGTAGGGCACCCGGGGTCCTTTTGCTTCTCTAGCCCATTAGCAATAGCGGCACTACACTCCTCGGACATCTTGACATGATCTATCCCGAGTGTTGCTATCTCATATTTATTTGCAAGTGTGTCTTTAAAGTAACGAGAATATGTAGGTACTTGTAGGGCATCTAATAATGGCATGTTGATGCTAAGTCTACGCACAACCTCCACAAACTTCTCAAAGTGAAGTTTACCTCGGAAATAGCGTGGCTTGAGTTGTGGTATCCTCGTGTCTTCTTCCGGCATCTCAAATTCGGGCTCTTCGGTGACGATCCCCGTAACCTTCTCCTTAGCAATTCCTTCCACCTCGGCGGATGGTTTAAGCTTCCTTGCTCCCACGGAATGTTCCGGATCGTTGGTCTCCTTTCCTGAACGTGTTTGAATAGCCTTCGCCGATTTGGGATCTTTTGGTTGTCCTAGAAGCTTCCCTTCATCATTAGTGAGGCGCCCGACAAGTTGTCCCACTTGCGTCTCGAGCATCTTCATCATGTTGAGCACTTGATGGTTGGAGCTCCTGACCTCCGTCACTTTGCTATCGATGTTCTCCAACACCTTATCTATGGTCTTGAAATTGGTGACGGTGTCCTTGTTGATCTTGGCATGCTCTTCCATGAATTCCTTCAATTGTATAATGTCGGGGACAGCCACCTGGGGGTCCCCTTAAACAACTGGGGAAACCCTACTTAAAGCCCGCAAAAAAAGGCCAAGGCCAAACACACCTCGCTTAAACACACAGGGCATGGCCCACGCCACAGTGGCCCCGACAGCCCACCAAGGCGGCCCACTCAACGATCCCCTCGAGCAGGCTCCGCCTCGCTCGAGGGCACACACCTCCCTCGGGTGGGCTCCGCCCGTTCGAGGGAGTGCGCTACCCCTCGAGCGAGGCTCCGCCTCGCTCGAGGGTCCGCACCGCCCTCGAGCGGGCTCCGCCTCGCTCGAGGGCGCTCCGCACGCGCACGCCCGTTCCTGTACGCGGGTACGGGCATTTAATGTTCTGACAACGGTGGGGCGGCGCCATCATGCGCCTGGGACTCGCGCCCCGGTTCGTTGCACCAACTCCCTAGGAGGGAACCCATCCCCGCCACCGTAGGGGACCGTGCGACGTGGCGGTGCCGGTCCGTGACGCCGCCGTTGACGGTTAATAATTGTATCAAAGTTCGTTTGTGACTTGCAAGCGGACAAGTCTCCCGTCGTAGTCAAGGGACCCTTCTTCCCTCGAGTGGTGAACCCAAGGTATCGAATCCGTGGAACAATGTGCAACGCAAGGATTCAATCTAGTAAAGCAAGGTAAGCTATCTTATGAAGGTAAGTTGCATCTAATCGTTAACTCATAAAGAAAACGAATCTAATCTAATCTACTAAAGAGGTAACAAGAGAAAGCAAGAGATAACCAATCTAGAGAATCTAGATCATGCTTATGTTGTAGCTCCAAACAAGATAGATGAAGATAGCAAAGAGAATCTCATTAAAAGCATCTTTAAATCGTGGCCTTCCCATCCGACTCCGAAAACATCCGCCTTTCGAGACCCCCGTTCGTCACAACGTATCCCTATTCATGCGGGGAGCTTAGGGCGAGTTCGATAGAACAAGTTGAAATCACTTGGCCGGTCCGGTATGCACCTCTAGCCACCGCGGCTACAAGAGCACCCTATGTAATCTAGCTATAGACTAGATCGTAGAAGAAGCAAAACCAAGAAGAAATCAAAATCATCGAGAAGGCACTTAATCGCTAGAAATCGGATTCACTTACAAACTTCACCATGAATGATTACATGAACAAGATCACCACCGGGGCCCTCCCTCGATCTTGATCCTCGCTCCGGAGCTCCGACGTGGTCTTCCATGCAAGGTTCCCACGTCGGCCGGGGGAAACCCTAGACAACTAGCACGACCCTCATCTTCAAGTTGGTGTCCCTCAAGCTTCTCTGCTCCTCGGCGGCGGAATACGAAATCTTCTCTGCGTGGCTCTCGGTCAGGGGGCTATTTATAGCCTGAGAAGCAATTAGGTCAAAGGAGAGGTCGATTGGGCCCCGAATTGGGCTGGGCCGACCGGCCTGGGCCGGCCGGCCTGGGCCCAATTCGGCCCATCTCGCGGCCTGCTTCGCCCGGTGTTGCTTCCCACGTCTTCTAGATGTTCTCCCCTTTTGCATGTGGGCCCTTGACGTCGGTTTCTCTCCGAATTGGACTCAACTCCTTGTCTTGCAAGATTCAGCACTTTTCTGGTTCAGTCCTCGGAGTTTATCATCTTCTCGGGCTTGGTCCTTGGGCTCTTGGAGTCATGTTCACTTCATTGCTTGACTTGTATCGGGCTTCAAGGTCTTGTCATGAGGTGCTTAATGAACTTATCCCGGAAGTCTTGCTTTCAACGTTAAAACCCTGCGTAAACACATAACTCCAAAACCGACATGCACATGTGAACTTGTTATACCACGGGGGTTAGTACCAATGAATAAGATACAAAAGTAATGCCAACACCGAAGGTAAACTCATGGCTAGGTTGACGGATTTTCACCGTCAACATCTCCCCTATGCTTAAACCTTGCTCGTCCTCGAGTAAGCCTTCGATGGATATCATCATTGCCGAACAATGTTTAAACCTTGCACTTGATCATACATGAAAAAAAACATAATGCTCTCAAAAGTTTAATTCGTTAAAGTTCCATAAAGTACTAGCCTTCACCTCTACGGAGGGTAGATTCTTATTAAGCTTATCCCACAAGTATTAACATGCTCACAAAGTTTAAATAGACCTCAGAATTTTTGAAATAAAGAACGAGATAAAGAAAAGAGCTAAACCAAGTTCACAAATTTAAATCACCTTGCATGTTGCTCATAAACTCTCATCTCACTTGTCTCTCAAGCCTATATATTCTACTCCTTTCCCTCTCATAACATATATGTGTGGTAGGCTTTATATGGAGCTTTGGGAAAGTTTAGTCCTAACAAGATTTTATAAATGAGGTGTTGTCAAAACAAGACAAGCTTCTCATGGTCTTACCGAGACTCGTCAAAAAGGTCATTGGAAAATAATGTTAAATCAAGGAGGGGAAAGAGAAAAATACACACACTTTTAGATAGGTGGACATGTGCAAATGGCAAAGAGTGATCCCAAGGCACAAAAGAAGTCCTCGTTATCGGATTGCACATGGTTGGAAAATGAGAATGGATCTTTTTATCTTGAAGCCTTGAATGCACTCTTAGAGAACCGGGGAGTTCACTTTACGCACAAATATATTTTTTTTCTTATATTCTTTTCTTTCTTTCTTTCTTTCTTTCTTTCTTTCTTATATATATATATATATTTTTTTCTTTCTTCACCTTGGAAGTCACGTACATCGCCGAATTTTTTTCTTTCATCATTATATATATATTTTTTAAAATACTCCCTTTTGAACTCTAAAACCGCACCGTACCTACCTCCTCCCCCATGCTTAGACGTTGCTCGTCCTCGAGCAAAGAGACGAAAAATAAGGTAGGTACCGGAATATTTTTCCTTGGAGAGATACTTGAAATCTTCAACGTTGGCACCGTCTTGCGATCTTCCTTGAATTGATGATCCATTCTCAACGATAGGTTGTGGTCAAGGAGGTAATCACAAAAAGATGATATTTGGTTTAAGGGTGGATATCCGGCGAGGTTTGTGAGATCACCGATGCGGGGATACACAATGCACGGATAAAAGGCTAGCAAAAAGATAGATACGCAAAAACGGAATGACCGGACTTCTTAGTCTCGGGCCGGAGAAATCATGGCCTGCAATAACTCACTCAAAAATAAATCTTGTACACTAAGGTTTATGCACTCAAATTTATATTAGGCTCTGGATAGGTTGAGCAACACACAAGTGATATTCATGACAAGGTTAGCAAGATTTTTTAACATAAAAGACATCTTTAATCTATTCATAACTTGAGAGCACATAAAACACTATGGGTCTTTATTTTAATCATAACCTCCGCTGAAAATTAAGCTAGTATTTAAATAAATTCAGATCTGTATTTTTAAGAGAGCACTAGGTTAAACATGCATAAATCAATTACAAAGATAAACAAAGCGGCAATTATAATCATATATCATCATGGCACAAACTTTGTAACTTTACCAAAGGTAAAAACTTGGTGGTGACATTATTCATGATGAAAATAAAAACTAAGATACATGCTGAAAATTAAACTAAAAACTGAAAATTAAAGCAAAGCTGAAAATACTACGCAAACATAGGTGCATACAAGCTGAAAATTAAAGAAAAGGGGGTAAAGGAAAGATAACTAAAGCTCCTCCTCTCTCTAATCTTCCGCCGGTGGTTGATATTGAAAGTCTTGGTTGTTGTACCCTTACTTGCAATAGGAATGCGCCTCTCCTCCTATGAATTGTCTAATGGTATTAGGTGAAGGTGTCAAAGCTCATAAGCGACGTTTGCATTTCCTTCACCCATTTGGTTTGCATTGGTTAGGATGGCTGCAATAATTTGCATGTTCCTTGCAGCGTATCCTCCAATGGTGGCCACATTTTGTTGTGGTTGAGGAAGGTGTGCAAATGGCTCCGCAAAGGCTACGTTGGGCACCGCAAAAATGGTGGGGGTATGGGCGCACCACTCCCCCATGCTTGCATTGGTACACCACCGTAGTAACTCGGCGGCGCCGGGTTCCTCCCAATGGTGGGACATAATTTTGTTTTGCACCTCCTTCTTGGGTCGTGGAAAAACCTTCTCCTAATCCTTCTTTATTATATATATATAAATGATTTTTTTTTTTTTTCGCCGGCACAAGAAGTCCTTCCTCTAACCGATCTTCTTCCCCTCAAGAAAAGTCTTAATCTTCAATCCGGAAGGGGCAAATTCACCTAGGCCACTTAGAAGCCTCCTCTCTCATCTTCACTCTTATATTTTCCTTTCTTCATATATTCCTAGGGAAGTCCCGGGTAGGAGATGATTTGGGTTCCTTGTAATACCCGGTTTTAAAGAGATAGTCAACATGTAGAGGTAACAACCCGATCTCCCGAATCCGATGTTGCCACAACACCACCGGTAGGTGAGTAGGGTTGATTGGGCGAGTAAATCCAATTCAACTCCGTGTTGGTTATCTATGTCTCTCTTATTCTCCCCAAAAATCCACTTGCACAAAAGTGACACACTTGGATGATGGGGTTCCGGATAGTATTTCTTCGTTGATGGTCTCTTCCCGTGATCATACTCCAAAAGCCTTCCCATGTGCCTTCATGCACATACTTGTTCCGAGCTCCTTTTTGAAAATAGGAGACACTCGCCCATGGGTCTACGATACTAGACATGCAATCGTTTCGAACATGAAAACCAATCTGATCTATCGGGGATTGTGTTGAATGGATCCAAGGAAGCATTGGAGCCCTACTCCCTTTATGGCATGGTTGCTAGCCTTAAGCATTAAAGTATTTTCAGCACAAGATGATAGATAGATAATCCAACAAAGTATGATTACATCTCAAGATCGATTGCAGCCCATGGATGAAAGGAGATTACCCCATCAAAGTGCTAGAAATAGCATCGTTGATCAAGGTTACCCTTCCGACGGTGTCTTCCTTCTTCTCCACTTGTGGGCTCCCTCCAACGGAATGAGAGACTCGGCACTCCATCATCAAGGGTATGCGCCATGGTTATGAAAATTTCCTAGGCGAATTTCTTGTGGGTGTTTGCCGACACTCCGCTAGAGAATTGCACCGGTGTCCCGTTTGAAACCCAATATGTGGAGAGCTTGGTCGTCGATGTCGACGTTCGCTACAAGCCTCTACTTAAGGCGAGCGAGCTTCTTCTCCTCCTCCGTCATGATGACATACCCCTCGGAATACCGCGGAGCGTATGGAGGTGGAGCGGATGATCGTGTCAAGTGGCGAGGTTGGACAGGCGGCTCCTCCATACGTTATTGAAGTTTGGTAGACCTAATAAACGAGTTTTGTGTGGCCCTCATGCCACCAAGGAGAAGAGTGTGATTCCTCCTCGGCGGTGCCGTGTCCTCCTCCACACTCCGGGGATACTCGGAAACCGAGCGCCTCCTCGAAGATGATGGCTTAGACGACGATGATCACTTCTTCTTTGGTGAAAAGGCTTGTAGTTTTCTTCCATGATTGCAGCACTCTCCCTCACAAATAAATATCCGGGGTTTTCACCCGGTAACAAGGTACACAAATATTATTTTGGAGTCCGGACTTTGAGTGGATTAAGGATGTGGATTTTTTTTTCTTGAGCTATCAAGCTTGGGAAGGTTGGCTATGTCTACGGAGGTTTTGAGCACACAAACTTGAACACACAAACAAAGGAAGGAGAGGGAAGCTTGCTGCAGAAAACGGGAGCCGGGGGGGCTCCTTATGTAGGTGAGGCCGGCCTCGGTGCTCCTCCCCGCCTCGTCTTTCTTCCAAGACGATCATTTCACCTCGCAACTTTCCCCGCCCGCGTGCTCCACGAGTTGCACCGCCCAAACGCTCTCGTCCACTCCTTTATTGGTCCTTCCACTTGATGCTTCATGTTTTGACTCACTTCCATACTCCCTTGCCTCACATGCATCCATGATATTCCTACAAAATAAAGCCTTGGCTGCCCCCTCCATGCTTGTACTTTGCGTGTGGTTTAAATATGTTGGAGGGGCATCCCGTGATGTACCATGGTGCATGCATGGTTAGGTTAACTAGATAAGGCTAAGCACTCCTCTAATTTCGAAATTTAAAAAAAAATTTCAGAGCCATGCAAGAGCTCGAACATAATTTTAAAGAAGTTTTTAAACCATTAAAAACAAATGCAAGTCGAAAATATTTTATTTTTACGTCGATTTTGGTCTCACCGGTATAGTTTGCCTTCATTAGTTGAGAGCAAGCTTTTCCCGGCTTGATCATGGGGGCATAGGTTTAGGTCCTAATTTTGATTAGATGAGAGAGATTTTGAATGAAATAAAATTAAGTGAGGCTTAGAAAAATTCTAATCTTAGAGAAACCGAGGATATGGATTTTTAAACCAACCAAAAATCAAGTTTCTAGGTTCACGCGAGTCCTACCACATGCTGAAATTTAAATAACATCTAGATACAAGTCGTGGCTCTACTCGTGTGGTTTTTAGCATGAAAAAATAAGTCAACCTCAGCACCATAATGAGGGTGAAAGGTTGATTAAGGTTCTGAAATTTTTCTTTTTGGTTGCGGTTTCTCGAAAAAGAAGCAAACAAACACATAGGATGGTTCATGTAAAGGGTTTATGATCAAGCAAAATATTCAACCAAGAATTATGTCTCTAATATTATTCAACCATTCTAAGTCTAAGGTTTTGCGTAGTAAAATTCAGAACTGAATTAAATTTAAAAAGACTTGAAAAACCTGGAATCGGGTTGTCCTCCCGTAGCTTATTCTTGACTCGACGAAACGGGTTGCCTCCCCGCCTAGCGCTTCGTTTATAGTCCATGGCTAGACTTCTTCACTTGATTACTCCGGATCAACGCTCTTTGCGGGCGTTGCAATCTTGGGTACCCACTTTGGCTTAGTCAATTTTTTTTTTGGTCTTCACAGTCGGCTTTGTCCTTTGGTCTTGACGGATACAACAACTTCCTTGTGGCTCGGCATCTCGAACTCCGGTCTTCGGTTGTGATCTTCATGGTCTCTAGTGTGATCCTTCATCTCTCCCGAATGAGCTTGAGTAGCCTTCGCCGTCTTGGGACCTTGGAGTTGTCTCGGATATTCTTCTTTGTTGCCCATCGGGCGCCGCAAGTTGTCCCACTTGCGTCTAGCATCTTTATCACGATGATCACTTCACGCTCCTTGCATGTGGATCTTGCCTTGGCAGCCTTTAGGTGTTGAGCTTCTTTCTCCATCTCCATCTTCTCCATCCTCCTCTTAAGTAAACCGATATGCCACTCAAGGAATCCGGCTCGTATGCATTCAGCTCTCGCAATCGTCATGCGGATAGTTGAGACTTTGATCTTGAACGGCCTCCCGGCGTCTTGAAGGTTTATGATAGGTAGATCAACAATGTCCGGGGTGCATAGCTTGATCTCGCGCTCCGGTGGTTGAGGTTGATCTTCCTTTGGACTTGGAGGTGGTGATTCCCTTGGAGATTTTGATGGTCCTTCGAGCTTGTGTTGCACGTCACCTTTGCTCGTAAAGTTTTCCGGATCATCCACAAAAAAGTTTTGGGTTTCTTGGAGAGGTAGCCAACCATCTCCGGTTAGGGTTAGTGATAAAACAAAAATCTAACAAAAGAAAAATTAGGGTTCATCAAAACTAGATTAGATTGACTCTTTTTTTCTTTTCAGGGATGATCAAACATAAGAGATGCAAAAGAAAATCAAAAGAAAAACTGAAAGATAAGCGATACTAGATCGGATCTTGATTGCTTGTTCCCAAGCAACGGCGCCGGAAAAAGGGGCTTGTTGACGGTTAATAATTGTATCAAAGTTCGTTTGTGACTTGCAAGCGGACAAGTCTCCCGTCGTAGTCAAGGGACCCTTCTTCCCTCGAGTGGTGAACCCAAGGTATCGAATCCGTGGAACAATGTGCAACGCAAGGATTCAATCTAGTAAAGCAAGGTAAGCTATCTTATGAAGGTAAGTTGCATCTAATCTGTTAACTCATAAAGAAAACGAATCTAATCTAATCTACTAAAGAGGTAACAAGAGAAAGCAAGAGATAACCAATCTAGAGAATCTAGATCATGCTTATGTTGTAGCTCCAAACAAGATAGATGAAGATAGCAAAGAGAATCTCATTAAAAGCATCTTTAAATCGTGGCCTTCCCATCCGACTCCGAAAACATCCGCCTTTCGAGACCCCCGTTCGTCACAACGTATCCCTATTCATGCGGGGAGCTTAGGGCGAGTTCGATAGAACAAGTTGAAATCACTTGGCCGGTCCGTATGCACCTCTAGCCACCGCGGCTACAAGAGCACCCTATGTAATCTAGCTATAGACTAGATCGTAGAAGAAGCAAAACCAAGAAGAAATCAAAATCATCGAGAAGGCACTTAATCGCTAGAAATCGGATTCACTTACAAACTTCACCATGAATGATTACATGAACAAGATCACCACCGGGGCCCTCCCTCGATCTTGATCCTCGCTCCGGAGCTCCGACGTGGTCTTCCATGCAAGGTTCCCACGTCGGCCAGGGAAACCCTAGACAACTAGCACGACCCTCATCTTCAAGTTGGTGTCCCTCAAGCTTCTCTGCTCCTCGGCGGCGGAATACGAAATCTTCTCTGCGTGGCTCTCGGTCAGGGGGCTATTTATAGCCTGAGGAGCAATTAGGTCAAAGGAGAGGTCGATTGGGCCCCGAATTGGGCTGGGCCGACCGGCCTGGGCCGACCGGCCTGGGCCCAATTCGGCCCATCTCGCGGCCTGCTTCGCCCGGTGTTGCTTCCCACGTCTTCTAGATGTTCTCCCCTTTTGCATGTGGGCCCTTGACGTCGATTTCTCTCCGAATTGGACTCAACTCCTTGTCTTGCAAGATTCGAGCACTTTTCTGGTTTAGTCCTCGGAGTTTATCATCTTCTCGGGCTTGGTCCTTGGGCTCTTGGAGTCATGTTCACTTCATTGCTTGACTTGTATCGGGCTTCAAGGTCTTGTCATGAGGTGCTTAATGAACTTATCCCGGAAGTCTTGCTTTCAACGTTAAAACCCTGCGTAAACACATAACTCCAAAACCGACATGCACATGTGAACTTGTTATACCACGGGGGTTAGTACCAATGAATAAGATACAAAAGTAATGCCAACACCGAAGGTAAACTCATGGCTAGGTTGACGGATTTTCACCGTCAACGCCCGCGCCGCCTACTCCGGTACGGCTAACGCGCCGAGCCCTCGAAGGGGGCCGGCCGCACCCTCGATTTGCTTTCCCGTGACTTTGCGGGGGTTAGGTCGTGGTGTTAGGCCGGCGGGGGCACCATCCCCGCCACCTTGTTAACGGCATGGCGGCCGCCCCCGTGTGTACAACCCCACGCCGGCACCGTGGTAACGGCTCGGCGCCATGGAGCGTGCGGGAACGAGGACGCCGCCATGCCCGCCACTGTATCCCGTACGGATCGACGTCAGCAACCCCCTCAAGCCCGCCTGGGGACATCACGGTCGTCCGCTGCACTCCTACCCTCGAAGCTACCACTGTTCGGGTACAAGATACGCCATGATGGCCAGATCGCGGCAAGGACCGTCAAGGCGGCCGCCTACTCTACGGCGCAGCACACCACACTTCCCCATGTAGCTAAATAGTGCGGCATACATGTAATTCGCTCTCTCCTTGGCCTATAAAAGGAAGACGAACTCCCCCGCCGCAGGGGACGAGACAGAAGAGACAAGGCAGAGCAACGACAGCAACACGCGACACATCACACACTTGCTCTCCAATTCTCCTACAATATCTTCAGCCACTTCACCAGGGACTTGGAGGCCACGCTTCCTCTCCCGCCTTGCTTGTAGCAGCCCCACTACAGGCACCCCCGGTCTTTGAGCAATACGGTGCCTCGAGCACACCAGCGCTGGACGTACGGCCCTCGGCGGGAACCGGGATAAACCTTGTGTTCCGATTGTTTAGCATCGACCATTGAGGGATAGACCTTGGCGCTTATCACTGGTTAGTGTCGGGACCACATTCCGCACCGACAGTTGGCGCCTACCGTGGGGCGATCGAGCGCCTAAGGTCAACCCATCATCAACTCCCTCCATGGTGATTCGCACAGAGTACCGCGGTACGCGCTACTCTATGGGCAGCTCGGACCCCCTCCCCGCCGGGTTTGAAATCCGGTTCGGGGGCCTGAACTTTCGGGCTACGGGGAATGGCTGCCGATGCGCCTCACCAACCGTGAGGAGCTCCAAGCGCGGCGCCAAGCGCGGTCCGCCCCGGCCGCCGCCGCGCACGTCGCCACAATGCGGACACCCGCGGGCGCGGATGCCTGCGGGCCCGACAACGCCATGGCGTCGCCGTCGCTCGGCCGGCGTTCACGCCGGGCGCGGTCCGAGCGGCGGCAAGGCCGAACGCGCGCCTCCCCAACGCGGCGCACCCGTCGGCGCGCGACGACCGCCGCCCCGACGGGGGGAGCGCGCGGTCTGCGGGCCGCGCTTCCCCATCGGTCCGCGCGGTGCCACGACGGCCTACAACGCCAACGTCAACACCACGATGCGCGGGGGTTCCCCCGGCCGTCACGTCTTCGTCGCCGGGGACCCCGGTGCCTCCGCAGCGACGAGTCGTCCCCGGGCTCCCTTGACGCATTGCCACCCGCCAACCTGCATGGGTACGCGGATTGGGACTTCTCGGCGTGCCGAACCCGGTGATGTTCGGGCGTTTTCTTGACGCCACGGACTGCGGTTCGGCTGCTCCCGACGACTCCGGAGCACGGGAGCTACGACCCCGCGCGGGAATGCCGCGTCGTCATCGCCAACGACCCGGCCAAACGCCACCGGTGCGGCGGGCGCCGGCGACGGGGGAGGTTACACCCGCCCCGGGGATCGCTCCGCGCCCGGGCGCGGGACCGAGCACCCCGGCCGGGGCCGACATCGACGCGCGGCTAGCCCAAGCTCGCGAACTCGAGGCCAAGGCGGCGGAGGAGTATCGGACGGTGCGGTTGCTCCGTGCCTCCATGGCGAGCGCGACCCGCCCGCGCGCGCGCGAGCGCGCGCGGGGAGTTGGGCATACGGGCCCGCGACCGCATCAACGCCGACTTCAACGTCGGCAACCCGGACACGCCTGCGCGGGCGAGCCGAAGCTTATCGCCGCCGCGGCGCCGCCGCGAGCCATGCCGGCCCCCTCGACGCCCGAGGGCGCGGAACTCCGCACCGTGAGGTGCGAGCCCTCATCGAGCGGGCGGCCGTTCAACGGACCGATAGCTCGGCGTCACGCATCCGCCGGCGAGGGGGACGCACGAGGCGACGGGGCCGCGCGGGGGGGCGAACCCTCGGTCCATGCGGGGTGAAGCGGCGGAGCGACCCGCCAACCCGGGACGCACACCGGCCAAAGAGCGGCTCCTCGACACGCGCGGGGGCGCGGGGACGGCGACGCCCGTAACGTCATCAATGCTCGGCGAACGAGCAAGGCGGACGCGCGAGCGGCGGCGAGGCTACCACCCTCGGCGGGGCGGACGCTACGACGGCGATGAAGACCGCTCTCCGACACCGGAGCCCCCGGGGACCCGTGTGTTCGGGCCGGGAGATCCGCGCGGCCCCGCCTTCCCCCGGCGCTTCCGCCGGCCCACGACCATCGTCAAATATAACGGGGAAACGGATCCCCGTGTATGGCTCAACGATTACCGCCTAGCATGCTAGGCCGGGCGGGGCCACCGCCGACGAGGTCATCATCCGCAACCTCCCCCCGCACCTCGGCGATTCGGCCGGACGTGGCTCGAGCATCCGCCGGCCGGCCCGGATCCATAGCCGGGATGATCCGGTCCGCACGTTCGTGGGCAACTTCCGGGGCACGTACGTGCGCCACGGGAATTCCCGGGACCCGCGCTCCTACACCCGAAGCCCGGCGAGTTGCTCCGGGACTTCATACGGCGCTTCTCCAAGCGCTACACGGAGCTCCCCAGGTGTGGCGCAATCCGAGATTGTGCACGCCTTCCTCGAGGGCACCACGTGTCGGGGATCTCGTGCGGGAGGCCGGGGCGCAGCCCCGCCCGCGGACTCAAACGAGCCGTTCGACATCGCCACCGGCTTTGTCGTCGGCTTCTCTCCGAGTTGGACGTAGCTCCTTGTCCCGCAAGATTCGGCACTTTTCTGGTTAGGTCCTCGGAGTTTGTCATCTTCTCGGGTTAAGTCCCTGGCTTCTTGGAGTCAAGTTTGCTTTATTGCATGACTTGTACGGGGCTTCAAGGTCTTGTCACAAGGTGCTTGATGAACTTATCCCGGAAGTCTTGCTTTCAACGCTAAAACCCTGCATAAACACTAAACTCCAAAACCGACATGCACAAGTGAACTTGTTATACCACGGGGGTTAGTACCAATGGATAAGGTATAAAACTTATGCCAACACCGAAGGTAAACTCATGGCTAAGTTGACGGATTTTCACCGTCAACAAAGATAAGAAAACTGTCACATCACTCGAATCCCGCATTGCATTTCGTGTAGATCTTTCCCGACGGTGACTACTCGCTCGTCCGAGAAGCCGAGGGAGGAGAAGCGGAAGCTGCTCTGCAGTACGTGGAAGTACTCGACGACACCGAGGGTGCTCAGGCTAACCTTGCTGACGAAGGCAAGCCCCGGTGCATATGACCCAGTTTTTCAAATTATTATACACTTATCTATGGATGTTTGTGCATTTAAGTTCAGGAGTTGTATGAAACCTTAGATGCATGACCCATAGGTACCTGTGTCCTTGCTAGTATGATAGGTCGATAGCTGCTAAGCTATAGGACCGTCACAAGTCGGGTGATGATGTCACTCGCGAGGATAGGTTCCTAGTTAGGAATCACAAGATATCCTCAAATGGATCGCTCATGTGGTAAGAGCATGGTATGTGGACTCCGGTCCAATGGCTATTGTGGGCTAAGTGTTTGAACGTACTAAGCACTTGTCGGGAATGGGACCGGTAAGCCTAGTACCTTAATGAGACGATTAGGGATTTAACTTGTCACTACTCTTGGGATGCGTCTCACGGCTAGCTACCGGTGGTGTATGGTGAGTCGGGTGCCTCGCGGGGTATACCGGATAGCTCGCACCAAAGAGCGTGGCCTTTTATCCCGACACGAGGATTTTTGGGGACCGTGTGGTGGTTGTCCTCGCGGGGGCATCCCACCGTGTGTTTAGGTCTACCTTGCAAGGTTTTGAATCAATCGATTGTCGGCCTCTCACCGTTATCCGAGACTACTCCACTAGCCATAAGATCCCTAATGATGGAAGTTGATGAATTTTATGCTTGATTAATTGTATGGTACAGCCTTGTCCGTACTAGGTGGCAAAATTAGTAAAGCTTAAACCCACTAGAACTTGTGCTAAAATCTTGAAAGTAAGGATATACTCTTTGTTACTTTTCAGCAAAAGAAATCCGGTGGCCAAAAGCCTTACATGTCTAGAGTTGGTGAAGTAGTTATCACCGACGGGTAAGTCTTGCCGAGTATTAGTATACTCGACCTTGCTATAATATGTTGATCCGGGTAATGCTTTCGGTGATGTGTGGCCGGAGAGATCCCGCCGGCCGGGAGGCGGAGTGGGTGGAGGATGACGACTGAAGGCATCATGGCTGGCCTCCCGTGGTGTTCTCGTTTTCCGCTTTGTTGATTTCCGTCGTTTCAAAAACTCGAACTACGTCGTTATGACAAAAACTTCGGTTTGTAATAATTAAACCCTTCGGGGTAAATTCGGATGTTAATTTATGTTGTATCTCGGACTCGCCTTCGTGTGAGTTTTAATGCATATATAACGATCCTTGTTGCTTTATAAGTGATTTACGGGCGTTAACTCGGCAACTAACGACAAGATGATACTTTATTACCGCTTAACGACCAAAGTGGATTGGTTTAGGCGGTAGTACGGTATTTTCTGGGCGGGTTGTCACGGTTGGTATCGGTGCAATTATATGCACCGAGAGATTAATTAATAACCCTAATCACGGGTTTTTGAATAAAATTGGCCAAGATTGTTTGATTTTCCAAAATACGTTGGTCCGTTAAGGATGAACTAGACCGAGAGGCCCTAGAGGGAAATTTTTGGTTCTTCCGGGTGGCTTACTAACCTATAGTTTATTTTGCTAACTCCCGGCACATTACTTTGTGTCGGACTTACTTTCTTACACATCCAAACTAGATGAGCCACGTGTTTTATACGTGTGCTTGTGTCGCATCACGGGAATTGCGAGGGTTGATGGAGTGATCCATTCCACGGATCCCATCTTCGCGTCTGGTTGTGAGTTGTGTGTCGCCACGTGTTTCATACGTGTGCATTCCGCATGTCGATCATGCGAGGCAAGGATACACTCCATTCAAACGGAGGATGTCCGAGGTTGGACGCCGTCCATGCGGCGGCTTAACTCATGGATACCGTTTCTATAGTGAACGGTAATGTATGGGGACGCTTTCGTGACGTGCTGGCACGAAAGGTTCGTTTTCTGCAAGTATATAACAGTGCTTCGCTAGTCGCTAGGCGAGTACCGTGTAGCTCTCGACTAGATATTATAGAGAGAGACGAGTAAAAGCCTTGCCACCGGCACTAACATCGATTTTGGCTTGATTGCCATGTGAGGTCGAATAGGATGTCTTGCATGCATACTAAAAATCGAAATAACTAAAATGGACCCAAAGCAAAATTTCCGTATGCTCTCTAAGGGAGATTATACTAGTGTGCTTTTTGTAAAAATGAAGTGCCTTTTTTTGCTTAGGTGTTGTGCTGCCAGAAAAATTTTTTGGTAAAAGCTTGTTCATCTTGTTTTGTACCACGTACTAGGAATGATTTAACCAATATGCTAAAACAAGTTGTTCCTTGCTAGTCTAGCTTTCGTTCGTAAATTTCGATCACGACTTCTTTCGGCTTGGCTAACACCTTTCTAAGCGAATCTAGACATTACATTCTTCCACTTTGTGTCCTTAACCTAGCTCAACCTTGGTTACCAAAAGTATGTAAAAGAACCATTGTAGTAGCCGGAAAACTTGGGGGAAAATGTATAGGGTTCTGGATTTTTGGTTATGAATTTCATTCACAGCTGCCAGAACTTCACCATTTGACTTGCCGTTCTCCTTGAGACCTGACATGTGTTACATTTTTATACAGATGGCTTTCCCCGTGTTTCACGAGTTTGACGCTGACGGTACAATCCGTACCAATGGGTTGCACTGGGAGGGTTTTCCACGTCTTGCGTGGGAAGCACTCGGCGCCCTTTGGTTACACTACTCCACCAACTTACAAGGTGTCCGACTTATTGGGTGTTCCCCGTTGCGGGGTGATTGTCACCGTACTACCACACCGGACCACACCGACCGGTTCGACTTGAGTTTTGTCCGTCGGTGCGGAATGTAGTCCCGACACTAACTAGTAACAAGCGGCCGAGATCCGCCTCTCGTTGGTCGGTGCTAAGCAACTAAGGACACTTGGTTTATCCCGGTTCCGGTCGGAGCCGTACGTCCGACAGGGGTGTGCTCGAGGAACTATATTGCTTCGCACCGGGGTGCCCGTAGTGGGGCGGCTACAAGCAAGGCGGGAGAGGAGGCGTGGCCTCCAAGTCCCAAGCGGAGTGTTTGAGGCAAGTGCCAATATCGTGAGGGAGGCGGAGAGCGTGTGATCGATCGCTATCCGTTATCCTGTGTCCGATGTCCTCCCTCGGGGCGAGGGGGATCGCCTCCCTTTTATAGACCAAGGAGAGGGCGATTTACGGGCATGCCGCACTATTTCACTACGTGTGGCGGTATCTCGTACAAGGTGCGTGGAGCCGACGCCCGTCCCGGCGAATCTTGCTCCTAGTCATGGCGTCGTGGCATGCCCCGTGCTTGAACGAGGGCGGCTTCGAGGGTGGAGGCGTGGTGGTTGACCGGGGCGTTTCCGGGCGGGCTCGAGGGAGCCGTTGACGGTGATCCGTACGAGGTGCAGTAGCAGGCGTGGCGGAGTCCCATCCCCGCATGCTCAACGGCGTCGAAGTAGTTGTAGCAAAGGCGCGTCGTGGCGGCGCAGGGGCGGGGATGGCCGCACGGGACCGACGGCCGACGGGGGGTCGCGCTCCCGCCGGCCTGACGTCACGGTTTGACCCTCGCGAAGTAACGAGAGGAGGGCTCGAGGGTGCGGCCAACCCCCCTTCGAGGGTGCGGCGCGTTAGCCGTACAAGAGTGGGCGGCACGGTGTCATGGGGCCGACACCGGCCCCGTCGCACGGTTCCCCACAATAGTGGGGATGGGCTCCCTCTAGGGAGTTGGCGGAACGCCGCCGGGGCGTGATTCCCGGGCGTGTAGTGGCACAACTCTCCATTGTGTCGGGGCATTAAATGCCCGTACGCGCGTGCGGGACCATGCGTGCTCATGAGGGGAACCTCGAGCGAGGCGGAGCCCGCTCGAGGGAGGCGAGGACCCTCGAGCGAGGCGGCTTGCTCGAGGGGGCGCGAGCCCTCGAGCGAGGCGGACCTTGCTCGAGGGGGCGCCTTATTGGGCCGCTGCGGTGGGCCGCGGGGGCCACCGAGGCGTGGGGGGCGCGCTGCATGTGCATGTTTTGTTTAGGTTCGAGGTGTGTTTGCGTTTTGTGTTTTTTGCGTGGTTTTAAGCGAGATCCCCCCGGTTTTTTAGGGGACCCTCGTGGTTGTCCCCAACGGTAGCCCCCGAGCATCCGTGGGCATACGGTCGGGTTCCCCCAGATGCTGGAGCCCACTGATAGGACGTTCTTCCCTCCCGGTCGCAAATGCCTTTCCGTGGGGCCGCGTCGGCGGATCCGCGGGTCTAGCCCCCGAAGCCCTGCAGGAGCGTGAGTGCTCTGCGGGGGGGTTTTCTTGCGGAATTCTATCGGTGGCGTGGTACGTATCTCAACCGGCATTGGCGATGTTTCGCCCGGCTTCGGTGACGCACGCGCAAGCGATGTCTTTCGCGTTCGGTGCATCCCGGAGGTGTAGCCGTGTGTCGAGCTCCCGAGCACGGGCCCATTCGAGGCGATCGGGGGCGAGCTCTTCGTCTTGTTTCAAGCACGCCCTCTCCGTCCCTCCGCGGGACGGAGGGTGAGGTTTCCACAACCCCCATCGATCGGGTCGCGGATTGAGGATTCCTCGTCGAGGCGGTAGCGGGTGGTTCAAGTGGACGCCCATGCCCCATTCGATAAGGGTAGGCTCGTGGTCCGGAGACTCGTCCATTAAAGCGCTTGCATGGGTTTGCTAGGTGGGGCTCGGTCCCATTCGCTAGGGACCGAGGGCGCGGAAGCTCTCCCTCGGTGGGATCCCCCCGGCTAGCTGCCCTCACTGGCTCTCGAACACGGCATGTGGGGCGCCCTTGAGCCGGTGGGCTCGAGGAAAGGCTCGAATGCGCGCGCCCTCATCGTCCCCGACTTCGGTGATGCGGGGCACCGTTCGAACCCTTCGAGGGTCTGGTTTCGAACCCCTGATCAGTAGGGCCGTGCGGGGTAGCACCTGAGTGCTCCCATCTTTTCGCATCTGCGTATTTCGAGGGTTCTCAGCCACGCCGGCCCTCGAACCGCTGATCAGTATACTTCGTAGATCGAGGACACCTGTGGCGCCTCTTTACTTCGAACAGGCTTCGAGGCCACTGGTCGGTAATCGCACCCTTCGAGGGTCGCTTTTATCCGAGCGGGGGCTCGTGCCGCTCGAGGGTCTTCCTTACTTAGTAAGGGACCGGCCATTTAATGCCCACGGTCGCGGCCGTAGCCGGTGCGCGGGCGCGCCGCCTACGGGCGCCGCGGCCGCGCACGTAGTGGGCGGAGTGGGCAGGCGGACGTGACCGCCCGCTGCGGCCCCCGATTCTACCGCGCCGTGATGATAGCACGCATGCAGACGTGCGGCCGCCACGGTCGTGGGGGGTCCCGCTCGTCAGTGAGAGAGATTTTCACCTACAGTTAATGCGCGCGGGGTGTGCGCTCCGGAGAGCACGCCCCGTGGATCTATAAATCCAGTAGGGGGAGGAGAGGCGGTTTTTCACCTTCGCACTTAGCGTTTGCCATCCTTGCCTCTCGCGCTCCTTCCCTCGTGCTGTTCTTGCCATCGCGCCTCTGCTCTAGATTCATTCTTGCTCCTCGCTCCTCGTCCCCTCGCCCATTCACATGGCTCCCCAGCAGTCCATCACTGTCATCGACCCACCAGCATGGGAGCGCTCGACGGCGACGACGCTGTCTCCGAACCTGGCGGTGGCCGGCGGTCACGGGGCGGCGAATGTAGATGGGCGGCCCGCGGAGTGGATCGTGCCGTCGAGAGAGGGACCGGGTTCCCAACCCACCGTTCGGCTACGTACGTTAACACCAAAATTTGGTAAGGTAAGGAGTCCGACCCGTGGGTCCAACTTGGTGAAGGATCCGTCCGGCGAAGGAAGGTTTCTTCGGATGAATTCGGCGAGAAGAGTCCGCGGTCGGCAATTCGCTTCCGTTCGGCAAGGAAACCATTGCGCCGATTTTGTGGGATTTGCGTGATGACGTGGCCCGAGCGGAAGAGGTGAATGGATGGATAAGCAATCGCGCTTAGAGATAAATTAGGTATCAAATCCATTCGAAGTCATGCTTGACGGGGGTATAAATATGGGCCCCGAATGTATGTAACGAACATTCGAAACATTCTCAATACAAACCGGCTTTACGCCAAACCCTAGAGTCCTTTGTCGTGTCGTCGAGTTCTTCAAGAGGGTTCATCGATCCGTCGACCTCCGTGAGTACCGGCAACCTTGTATCATGTCTAGTATCATGCGGTGGATTTAGATTTGATGCAAGTAGTCTTGTTACCATGCTTAGTGTCATGCGGTAGATTCAAGCTTGGTTCAAGAGGGTTTCTTGTTAGATCATGAGCCATGCGGTAGGCTAATATCTAGCTTGAAGATAGTTATCGGCTCTATTGGATTTTGGCAAGATCCAATAGATTCATTAAGTTACCCCTGTTGCTTTGAGTTTTTACTTTATGTTTAAATTCATGTAACACCTTTTTGCCCAATCTAGATTGATTTGGATTGGCTTTATCTCTTTCGATGATCCTTATGCGACTCAAGTTCGTACCCGTGATTTAAATAGCACGTGGATCACATGTTCCCTAATAGCCGAAACCGAATCGATCTAGGTTGTTACATGTTGCGGGTTCAAGCTTGCCAAATCTTGTATAAATCTTGAAAGAGCGGGTATCACATGGTAGATGCGAGGTTTTAGGGTTGTTTTGGAGCTAGTCATCTGGTGGATTAGATTTCAATTCAATCTGATAGATTTATCTTGCTTGGTAATGCTCGTTCCTTCTTCATGGACCCCGATTCGGTTGTTCAGCCGTATTCGGTTATGCTTTCACGAGTAAAACGTGCTCATAAGTTATGCTTTAAATATCGTATGCTTTTAGCTTCCCATATTTAGATTGTATCATGCGGTGGATAGATCTATTTGTGGATGGTGGTATGATTTCAAACAAGTTGTATCATGTGGTGGATAGATTTGTTTGGTATCATGCTTGACGGGTTTTAGAGTACCTAGACATGCGGTAGACTAGTGCTTTGAATCTATGCATGCTTGTTTATTACATATTTATGATCATGCTTTACTTCATTTATTGTTTAACATTATTTATGCGCGAGGATCGATCATGACTTTGAGCACGTGCAATTTTATCTAAATAAAGATCGATCTGTCATCATGCTTATGTCATCTATTCGGCTATTCTCTTTTACACTTCAAATCTCCCGAATGGTTTCTAGTTTGCTGGCGAGATAGGTTCTTATAGCTATATGTCGTCTTACTTGGCTTTATAGCCGTAAATATGGAACCGTGCGGTACCACCGGCAAGTTCCAAGCTTTGGAATTTAACTACTTTGTCTTTTGTTAATTTTCGGGGGAAATTGAGCGGCACGTCTTGGAATCTTTTCACGTGTGAAGCCGGCTTGTTCGGCTTGCCGTGTGCGTGGCGTAGAGTGCAGATTTTGCGTCAACAACGTCGTCGGCTTCATCCTCTTCCATGAGCGCGGCTTCGCGGCGGCGGCGAGCCGCTTCATGCGGGCCCCGTGCTACCACTACGGCGTGGAGCCGCACAACTTCACGCCGAACACGATCTCGCGGGCGGCGTCGCGAAGGCTTCCCCGGGGATCCGGTGAAGCGCGATCTCGCGGGTCCACCTCTTCCGCGCGGAATTGCACACGCCGGTCACGCCGGAGCCAAGGACTCACCGCGCGGCGCGCGCCGGCGGGTTGTCGCTTGAGTTGCGGAGCTCACGCAGGGAGGAGTACATCCCCTGCACGATGACCTCCAACAACACGGAGTGGGAGCGGGAATGGTTCTACCTCCGCAACGCCGACCCCGGCCTCCCCCCTACACCGGCAAGGTGCTGAGGGAGAAGGCCGCCTCCCGGTACCACGGGGTGTCTCCGCCCTCGCACCAGGCGCGGCCGGACTCGCTCGGGCCGCATTGAAGCACCTGGCGGACCGCGGGGCGACCGCGAGGTGCGTCCTCGCCAACCTCCACCACCGGCGGGTCGTTCCCCCCGATGGAGAGACGGCTCCACATCTTTGAGATGGGCGAGGACGCGGACCCCGTCACGTTGGCGGAGTCGCGGCCGCTGCGGGACCTCTTCCCGGCGGCGATGCGCGGCCACCCGGTGCGGCGCGCCATCGACCTCGGCCGGGCGTTGTGACGACGCGTCCTTGTGGGCATTCGCCATGCTCCCCGTCGGCCAATTGGTGAGTGAATTTCTTGATTTCCTTTCTTGTTCTGCCGGTTTTTGAGTTACCGGCGTGTTTTAAGGCTTTGCCCGATTCCCGAGAGATGGTGCGCGTGAACGCCGCGTGGTCCGACCCGCCCACGCCTCGATCCCGCGCGCACGCGTGCGCGGCGCAACGCGCGAGAGAAGGAGCGGGTGGAGCGCAAAACGGAGCGGAATGCGCGGCGACGGGAGCCGGGAGCGGAGGAGCGAGAAGTTCGGGCGCGCGAGCGGCGGGGGGCTTTCCTCGCCGGGACGAGAGGAGTACTCGTCGTCGGACGAGGAAGAGGAGGAAGAAGATAGGGGGCGGGGTCCTCCCCGACGGGTGGGAGCCCGCACCCCCGTCACGGGGAGGCGATTCCGGTGGTGGGGGAACAATCGTACGGGGCGGGCGCGGGGGCGCCCGCCGCCGGCGGTCTACGGCGGAGGCGGCACGGGCCGCGGAGGTGCCGGCGCGCGCCACGGAGGCGCCCATGCGCGCGGCGAGGGCGCCCGCGCGTGCGGCGGAGCCCGCGCGCGCGGCCGGGGGCGGGGGGGCGCGGCGGCGGCCGCGCGGGCCGCGCCCACGGCGTCGGCGGGGGACCTCGAGGAAGAGGAAGCGAGCCTTCTCCTCCTTGAGGTAAGGAGTTGCCTTTCGAGGGGTCGTGTGCCCGATAGGAGGGGGTCTTGACGATTTATTTCCATGTCGCGGGGGTGGCACCAACCGTGCCCCCCCTCTCACCGCCCAAGGTGCCGAGGGCGGACGCGTCCATCCCAACCGGGGAGGCGCTTGTAGAGGGCGCCGCGGGCGGGCGCAAGCACGGCGGCAACGGCGAGCGGGGCCTTGCAAGGCGCGGCCGAGGCCTCGGGGCCGCGGCGGCAACGACAACCGCGGAGCCGTGGCGGGGGCGGCGGTGGAGGCGCGACATGAGCCGACCGTGGGCCGAGGCGCGGCCGGTGGCGGAGGCGCGGCCAACGACGCCGGTCGTAGTGGCGCTGCCGGCATTGTCGGCCGCGGAGGCGCCTCCGGAGCCCGCGGCCCGTGAGACGGCCGCCGGAGGCGTAGGTTGCCACGCCGCGGCAAGAGCCCGCCCTCGCCGGCGGCTCCCGGGCGACGGCGGTGGAGATTCCCGATGATGATGTCCCGCCGCCGGGTGGGACCGGTGGGGAAGCCTATCCGCACCGGCCCCCCGAGCCTCGGGGGGGGCGCTCATCGAGCGGTGGGATGGCCACATGGTGGCCGGGGGCTCGAGGCATGGCGCCAAGGCCTCTTCGTCCCACGCCGGCCCCCCCCGGCTCGAGCGATCCGGCGGTGGGCCCGGGGGCGGGGGCAAGAGCACGTTGATGCGCCATCCCCCCCTCTTCACCGACGCCCAAGAGGAGCGGGCCGGCGTGGGAGGAGGCCGCGCGGCCACGGCTCTTTGCTCAGCCGGGCGTTGAACTAGGCGCTGCGAGATCCACGGCGGCCGGCGTGGCGTGTCTTCCACATATGTTGCCATCCGCTAGATTGTTGCTTTTTTCCGTGTTCGTCGTCTTCGCGTTTGTTTTTCGTGGCGCGACGCTCATTGGTCTCTCGTCTGTTGGTGGCAGGAGTTGGAGCTCCGCGCCCCGCGGCGGTACGATGCTCTCGACCGGATGAGCGGCGAGCTGCGCCAACTCCGGGAGTAGCGCGATGCCCTCGACGCCCTTGCCGAGGCCCCGAGGACCGGGACCCGGGCCGGGTTGGCGCACGGGCGGGGGGCCGCGCGACCAAGTCTTGGAGCCGGAGGGGCAGCCCACGCCGCGTTCCTCCGCCGTTGAGCTGGTCCGCACGACCCTCATCGACCGGGACGAGGCACGGCGGCGCGGTGAGGGAGGACACGGAGAGGGCGCGCTCCGTGGCGGTCGGACCGGGAGAGGGAGGTGGTCTCCGTCCGGGCCGAATGCCGGCGGGGAGCGCGCGGAGCTCGAGGAGGTGCGGTCCCGGCGAAGCCGGGCCGAGGAGAGGGCGCGGGGAGGCCCGGCGAGAGGGGCCAAGGAGGCGAGAGGAGTTGAAGGCCGCCCTCGCCGCCAAGGCCGCCGCGGTCGTCACCGCGGAGGAGCGAGCTCCGGCGAGGAGCGTGCCGCTCGCCGGGGGTCGAGGGCCGGCTCCGGCGGAGAACGGGGCCGAAGGATCAGATGGCTACTAGAGAGGGGGGAGTGAATAGGAGCCGGTAAAAATTCTTCTCAAAGAACCCGTCCTATACCCTAGTCAAATCCCGGTCACACACAAGCGATGGATCGAATCACACGCCAATCGCCAAGACAACGAGGTTATGGATCAACCTCTAGTCTTAGGAACGATTCCTTTAAGCACACGCGGAAGCACTAGAAAGGAAGGGAGGAATCGAACCAAGAAGCAAAGTGGCGCCCTGCGGCGGACCGTCCCGGCCGGGCGGGGGCGGACCGTCCGCGATGGCCGCGCGGACCGTCTGCGCGCGGTACCGCGGACCGTCCGCACCCTTGCCGCGGACCGTCCGCCCGAGCCGCGGACCGTCCGTTAACGCGAACGAACCACGCGAACCGACCCGAGAAAAACGGACCGTCCGCGAAGACCGGGGCGGACCGTCCGCGCGGGCCACGGACCGTCCGCGAACTGGCTGCAACGAAAACCTAAAGCAAAACCGGATCAAAAGCAAAGCGCGCAAGAACACGATGAACACGCGAAGAACACTCGACGAACAGCACCCGCGCGGACCGTCCGCCAACACCACGCGGACTGTCCGTGCCGCACAGACAGAGCAGAAAACTGCTCGACCCCGAGGGTCAACTCTCTCAATCTATCACCGGATCTCCCAAACGGTAGAAGCTATTGAGACAAGAGTTTGGGGACAAGTTAAGCGTCAAACAAGGATGCTATACCCCAAAAATTTCGTCTCCTAACTCCCTAAATCATCGGGAATCGCGGATCCTTTGAACACCACCAAAAGCTAGAGCACCGAACGAAAATCCTTGAATCGAAGTGGTTTCCCGGCGTTTGAGGGCACAAGATCAATCACAAAGATGCACTAGACATCCATCCATGTTTCCCTCAAAGAAATCCGGGGGAGAAACCCACTCATATCCGCGGAATCACACCAAGAGCAAAGGCACGAAAACAAGCACAAAAAGACCACGAAAAACACAACTCCGAATCTTCTATACAAACCGGAAAGATTCACAAGGTCTAGCATGCCGCCCTAGCATCCATCCCTCTCAACAAATCTCTCATGAAGCTCTCATGCTAGCCTAGAGAAAATGGAGAAGAAAATAGCTACGAAAATGAGAAAAATGGAAGGGGGAAAATGAAACCCTAAGTCGCCGAGAGAGAGAGAGCCATCCACATACACTCATGGCTTATATATCGGGTCCCACCGGAGTGGTAAATGACTCGACTACCCCTAACTTAACTACCGGCCATACAACCCACACGGGGGCATTTAGGTAATGTTTGTGGGTCTTGCCATCGGACGGCCACGCCTTTGCCGCACCCCGCGTCCTCCCGACGCAAGCCATGCGATCCCGCCGCGTGTCCTCCGCTTCGAAGCTTCCCGACACGCCTGGATCCCGTCTCCGTCGTGTTGGGCCCTCGGACTTGGTTTTGAGGCCCAAACCAAGAAACCGTCCTCTGATGGTTTTGTGGGCAAACCACCAAACCCCGCGTGCTCGGTCCGGCCTCCCACTAAACCACTTGACTCGACCGCCACGGTGCACCGGCTCCACTGTCCATGACTTCGTCTTGCTCGTGTCGCCACCATGTGGCCGGCACCCGCCCCGCCGTCCACCGGGTCCCTCGAACCGAATCTACTTGTCTCTCCATCTCCGGAGGCCCCCTCAAGGCCGAAGACCTTTCGCGCCCGTTCTTCACCCTCGCAACAACACGAACTAGGCCGCGGCCTACACCTACGCACTAAGCCAAGAGTCAGTCCAACACCCGTTGTCAATCACTCATCACTGAGGAGCGGTCATCCATCGACCACTGGGACGCTCCTGGTCCTTAATCTCCCCCTTGATGAGTGCATTGACAACACACAACGCGAAATGAAATTCAGAGAAAAGAAGAAAGGAAGAAGAAAGAAAAACAAAGAAGCTCAACTCATGACCAAAACCAAAGAAAGGCAAAGAAAGGTCACAAGCCAAGCAAAGCACAAACTCCACACTGAAATCAGCAAGAAAGCTCCCCCTGAACAAATGCATTCAAACTTCCAAATTTTAGCTCACCTCTTCTGAATTTGCATTAAGCTCACCTCTTCTCCCCCTTGTTGACAATGTATGAATCAAGGTAAAAGTGCATAAACATGAGACAAAGCATATAAACATCTACATGAGCTTCTCAAATAGGCCAAATCTAGTGTCAAAGGCTAGAAATGAGACAAAAATCATACATATGAATCATAGCATAGTCAAAGCATTGCCACAAGTAATATATGAAAATACAAGCATGTGAGAAAGCAAAATTTTCAGATTTAAGCAGTTTTACCAAAAGAAGGCTCGCTTCACATGTAAAAGCCTATCCATGTCACACTCGAGCCACAAACATGCATACCACTCGAGAGATCATACAAGGATATCAAATTCTCAAAGCAAAAGATCATGGCAAACACCCATAAAGCAAAGCATGTCATGTTAAAGCTCATGAGCCATGTGTCCACTTCGGGGAGACTTCTCCACTGGTGAACATCATGCAACATGTTTCGCACCCATATGTGAAAGATAAGACATTTTAAGCATAGACATGATGGATGGAGCATTTTTCAAGCATGCACACTTCTTTTTAAGATTAATTCATTTCATGGTACATGAAGTGCCTTTGCGGCAAAAAGAAGCTTATGCTCCCCCATGAATGCAATATAGGCTAAACATTCACAATGATATTCGGCCTTTGGCCCAAATGCAAGAAAAAGGCATCCAAGCACAATCTAAGCATAGAAAGCACATTGAGACCAAAACATGACATGGATACACTACTACACATGAGTGGAGCACATTTCACCAAAAAATAATCAAGATTAGCATTTATTCCAAAAAGGGCTATCTCACCACACATATATCTCAAATATTCCAAGAGCATAGCCTCACATCACCATTTCTCCACACATATGACCAATATCTCACAAATAGCCAAAGAGACTCAAATAAGGCATATGAAAGAAGCTCATCAACCTAAAATGCAATATGATACAAATGCAACATGATATATGACAAGATGGCTATCCTACCATGGTTTGTACATCAAACAAAACATGTATATACATCAAAGTAAAACATGGTAGGATACATATGGTACAAGAAACTCCCCCAATAATCAACTAGAAAGGGTAACAAACCCCAAGTTCCCCCCCCGCAAGCGCACAAATGTAGCTTGGTCGAGAGGCTTTGTAAAGATGTCGGCTAGCCGATCTTGGGTAGGGACATGACTCAACACAATGGTTCCTTTTTCCACATTGTCCCTCAAGAAATGATACCTCACTTCTATGTGTTTGGTTCCGGAGTGAAGCACTTCGGGTTTTTCGCTATGCTTATGGCACCGGTGCTATCACAAAGAAGTGGGATCTGGGTGCACTCCTCACCAAAGTCTCTCAAAGTGTATGAAATCCACAACAGCTGGGAACAACAACTCGCGGCCGCAACATACTCCGCCTCGGTGGTAGACCGAGCTACACTAGGACTCGCTTGCGGTGAAGACCATGAAACCAATGAAGACCCAAGAAAGCGGCAAGTACCGAAGTAGACTTCCTCTCGACTCGACAACCGGCGAAATCCGCATCGGAAAAACCATGAAGAGAAAGAGTCGAGGAGGACGAATACCAAAGGCCAAGACCGGGCGGATCGTAGGTACCGAAGATCCTCTTGACGGCCGTCGATGTGATGTCCTCGGCGAAGCCTCGAAAACGAGCGTACGGACACACATTGAACCGTATGTCCGGCCTCGTCACCGTCGGGGTAGAGGAGGGAGCCGATCATGCTCCTGTACTCCCGCTGGTCCACTGGTTCTCCGTCCTCGTCCGCATCCAAAGTGGTCGTACTCCCCATGGGAGTCGACATCGGCTTCACATCTTGCATCTGGAACTTCCTCAACATGTCTTTCGTGTACTTGGTCCGGTGCGCGAATGTTCCATCGTTCACTTGCTTGATCTGGTGCGCCCGAGAAAGTACCGCAACTCACCCATCATGCTCATCTCGAACTCCCTCGCTCATCTCATCCGCAAACTTGGCAACAAGGTTATGCGACAAGACACCAAAGACAATATCATCCACGTATATCCGAACAATCAACAAGTCATTTCCATGCTTGAGGAGAAACAAGGTCCTATCCACGGTACCCATCACAAACCCTCTCGCTCACCGAGAAAACCTCTCAATCCCCCATACCAAGCACGGGCGCCGGTTTCAACCCATACGAGCCCTTTTCAACCCGTACACCCCGTGTGGGTACAACTCTCTCTCAAACCCGGTGGTCGCTTCACATACACCTCCTCCTCTATGACCCCATTCGAAAGGCACTCTTCACATCCATCGGAAACAACTTGAACCCTTTAGCCACGGCAAAGGCTAGAAGAATCCGAATTGCCTCAAGACGGGCCACGGGGAGCAAAGGTCTCCTCATAGTAGATCCCCTCCTTTCGACTAAACCCCTAAGCAACAAGTCCGGACTTGTTCCTCACAACCATCCCATTCTCACCCTCTTTGTTCTTCCAAACCCACTTGGTTCCTATAGGATGGCAATTTGGAGGTGGTTCAACTAACTCCCACACCCGGTTTCTCTCAAAGTTTTCCAACTCCTCATGCATAGAATTGACCCGGTTTGCATCGGATAAAGCGTGTCCAATGTCCTTGGGCTCAAAGGTGGCAACAAAAGCAAGCATGCGCAAAATGAGAGGAATTCCGGACCTTGACCGTGTAGTACGTTCGTCGATGTCCCCAATGATCTTCGACGGGGGATGCACTTCTTGAATCCGCCGGGGGAGCCTCACGCCTCGAGACTACCTCCCCCTCAACTTCGGCCTTCTCTTGCTCGGTCCTCTTGTCGCACCGTCGTTTTCCATGAAGTAGACAGTCCACGCTCCGTAGTGGTCGTAGGGGAAGTAGTGGGTACACACTCGGCTTCGGGCGCATGGTTCTCCCCATCATCATCTCCAGTTTCATCCTTCTCTTCAAAGAGGTCCTCGGCCATTTCCTCTTCACCCGCACATTCAAATCCAAGAGAGGTACATGGCATTGTCTCGTCGAAGGTTACCTCGCAAGTCTCCATGATTTTGTTAGTCTCAAGGTTAAGCACCCTATAGGCTCTAGAGTGGTTAGCATATCCAAAGAAAATACCATCACTAGACCTAGCCTCAAACTTGTCGAGTTTTCCCTTCTTAAGAATAAAGCACTTGCGACCCAAAGACTCGGAAATGACTCACCTTGGGTGCCCGACCATGCGTAAGCTCATAACGGGTCTTCTTCTTGAAAGTTCGCAATAAAATCCCGTTGGAAACATGACAAGCCGTATTGACCGCCTCGGCCCAATACCTCATAGGAGTCCCGTGCTCATCGAGCATCGTCCTAGCCATCTCACAAAGAGTCCGATTTTTCCTTTCCACGACTCCATTTTGAGGGGGCACATAAGGGGTCGAATACCGATGTTCAAGACCTAGATCACGACAAAAGGCATCAAAACGAGAGTTCTTGAACTGCGAGCCACTATCACCTTGCGGATAGCTCGAGTAGCATTCCCATGCCTCTCGTTTTTCAACCTCACGATCGATCTCGAACAAAACCAAATGTCTCACTCTTATCCTCCAAGAAAAACACCCAGGCATAGCGAGAGTAATCATCCACCACAACAAGGACATACCACTTCCCACCCACCGAGCGAACTCAAGCCGGCCCAACAAGGTCCATGTGCAACGGCTATGTCGGACGCTCGGTCATGACATCGGTCAGGGGTGGATGGGGAGTGGCTACCATCTTGCCATGCCTACACGGAGCACAAACCAAATCCTTCTCAAGCTTCAACCTCGGCAATCCTCGGACAAGGTCAAGACCACTCAAGCGGGAAACCAAATCAAAGCTCAAGTGTCCCAACCGCCTATGCCATTTCCACAAATCAGAAGAAGGACCGGCCATCAAACAGCGAGCGAGGACCCAAAGAACGAGAGAAATCGCCCCGAAAAATCGACCCTCGGGGATGATCATACAGACAAGATCACCTCGAGAATCCAGCAAATGAGACTCTCCAGACTTGAAACGCACCTCAAAGCCCTCATCAAGCAACTGAGAAACCGAAAGAAAATTGAAACCCAAAGACTTCACAAGAGCAACTCTCTTCAACGTTACCTTGTCACTCACATGTACAACACCCTCAGAAATCACCCTTCCTCGTCCATTGTCCCCAAATGTGATGTACATCTTTTCCTTCAACGGGGTGAGGTCGGAGAACCACTTCTTATCTCCGGTCATGTGTCGAGAACATCCCGAGTCGATCAACCAAATGTTCTCCAAGCCTCCCGCCCGTAGTCGAAACAAGAATTAGAATGAGCTAGCTACTCGACACTCGGGGTTAGCACAAAGTAAGTTAAACCAAAGTGTCGAGCCATCTCGCTCAAAAGAGGGGTTAGCAAACATCATTCCCTTGCCACCAAACTTCCCATGTCCCATGGAAGGAGTACGAGCACCACGAGGGGGAAAACGTGGTCCGTAGTTCCTCTGGAACCCAAAGCTGCGATCATCTCCCCTAAACCCGTATTGAGGACGAGTAGGGGGGATGTCCAGCAAAACCACCACGAGCCCGACCAAACCTCTCACCAGCATGCACACCATCATCTCTCCTAACAAACCTACCACCCTGAGCTCCAATTCTACCAACACTCTTCACACTTCCCACACCCCGTGGAAGTGGCACTCTAGGCTCAGGAATACCATGAGACTGGCGATACCTGTCCTGGTTTGCTTGCTCCCTAGCAAGCCTCTCATCCCTCTTCCTCTTGTAGCAAAACTCTGCTAGGTGTCTCTCCTTGCCACAATACTCACACCTGAAGGGGATGGGTTTTGGTTTTGGCTCGGCTTCTCTCTAGGCTTCTCACCCTTCTCACTCACAAACTTCACCGGTTTCTTGAAGTCATTTGTCTTAGGTGGGAATTTGGGTGGATCTTGGGTTGTGTCAAGCTTGTTGCAAAGGTGGTTGGGCTTTGGTGTGAAAGAGTTCTTGGGTGCTTTTGGAAGTGGGACTTGGATGTCTCTCGATCACCTCAAACTCGGGGTTAGACTCAACACACTTCTCATACACACTCTCCCCATTGTTCTCTCCCACTTTCTCACCCAACTTCTCAAAACCCAAACCACGACCATCGCCTCTCTTGAACTCCTCAATCATGATTTTCAATTGAGGTTCCTACCCGGACAACCAACTCAACACCTTCCTCAAATATTCATTCTCCTCATAGATGACATCCAAACGGGAAGTAAGTTCAAGATTGCGTAAAGTAACTTCATCACGCCTAGAACATGCATTGACAACAGGAGATTTCAAAGAAGCTTCCAAAGAGCTAATAGTAGAACGAGCATCAACAAGCTTTGCATGCATAGTAGGACATGATTTACAAGCACCAAGCAAAGTGGGTCTAACCTTAAGATCATCATACTCAGTCCTAAGAGCATCTAGTTTAGCCAAAGTGGAAGCATTCTTCTCATTAAGCAACTTGATCTCATTCAACCATGCATCACACTCAAGACACTCAACATCATCAGGAGTAGTAGGAGCAAGTTTCAAAGAGTCATTCTCAAGTTTCAATTCAAGAAATTTGGACTCTAACTCTCCTACTTTCTCACTAGCATTCTCAAGTTGAGCCCTAAGTTCATTCCTCATCTTTTTGGCATCTCTTAGCACACTATCACGGTTGTCAATCAAGCCATTCAACCTAGTGATCTTAGCAAGCAAAGAATCGGGGTCACGATTTCCCTCATCCACCGAGTCGAGTCGCCGTCTTCCTTCTCGCTCTTCTTGCCGCTTGAGCTATGGGCCATGCCACAAAAGCCCTCAAGCGCCACACGGCTCAACCCACCGAGGTTCCGCTTGCACTCTTCCCCGCCATTGCGCCTCCCGCATCTTCTTCTTCACCGCTTGAGCTTGACTGCGCGTCGCTTGAGCTTGAGTCGACGTCGCTTGCACCGGCCACCATGGCTCTTGCCTTGTCCTTCTTGTAGTCGCCCTTGCTCGGTCGCCGCTTCTCCTTGTCCTTGCTCTTGGACTTGTCAAGTGCTTGCCCTTGGAGGAGTACTTGTCTTCACGCCTCGGGTGCACCTTGTACTCGCTCATCTTGTACTTGTTCTCCTCCGCTTACGGGCACTCGGCGATGAAGTGGACACGCTTGCCACACTTGTAGCACGTCCCCGAGCTCCGCCTTGCATTCCTCCGACTCTCGTGTAGTCGATCAAACCTTCTTGAGAGCAAGGCCGGCTCCTCCTCGCCCGGAAGACATCAAACTCCTCATCCGGAATAGACATGAGAGAAGACAAGGAAAACCGTCGACAAGAAGGGTTAGCTTTGCCCTTTGATCCGCCCACAAGAGCAAGACTATGGTCGGGTCGAGCCCTCATGCTTGGATTGCAACTTCCCGTCAACCTCGAGCCGACTTGAGCTTAGAAAAGAGGTCATCCAACTCAATAGTCAAATATTGCCCGGACTCCTTGATGGCCTCAACCTTAGCACCCCAAACATTTGGGTCCAAGACATGCAAGAGCTTCAAAGCTTGATCATGCTCGTGTAAGGGAAATCCTCAACATTAGCCTTCATGTTGTTCACGATGGCGGTGAACCTCGCGAAACATCGCATCAATGTCCTCACCGGGAAGTTGAGTGAAGTTCTCATATTGCATCCAGAAGAGACAAAGAGGCGAGCCTTCACATGGTTATCACCACCGTGAGCAACCAACAACTTCTCCCAAATTTGCCAAGCAAGATTCAAATGGCGAACACGCTCCAACTCGAGATCACACAAGCTCCGACCAAGTGATCAACGGCTTTTGCATTTGCCTCATACTTGGCCTTAGCACCGGCATCGGTTACCATAAGAGTATGTGAGGACCGGGAGCGTCCCAAGGGGTCGATGGATGACCGCTCCTCGCTGATGAGTGATTGACAACGGGTGTTGGACCGACTCTTGGCTTAGTGCGCAGTGTAGGCCGCGGCCTAGTTCGTGTTGTTGCAGGTGAAGAACGGGCGCGAAAGGTCTTCGGCCTTGAGGGGCCTCGGGAGATGGAGAGACAAGTAGGCTCGGTTCGAGGGACCCGGTGGACGGCGGATCGGGGTGCGGGCCACATGGTGGCGACACGAGCAAGACGAAGTCATGGACGTACGAGCGGTGCACGGTGGTGGTCAAGTCAAGTGGTTTGGCGGGAGGCCGGACCGAGCACGCGGGGTTTGGTGGTTTGCCCACAAAACCATCGACGGGCGGTTTCTTGGTTTGGGCCTCAAAACCAAGTCCGAGGGCCCAACACGACGGAGACGGGATCCGGCGTGTCGGGAAGCTTCGAGGCGGAGGACACGCGGCGGGATCGCATGGCTTGCGTCGGGAGGACGCGGGGGTGCGGCGAAGGCGTGGCCGTCCGATGGCAAGACCCACAAACATTACCTAAATGCCCCTACGTGGGTTGTATCGCCGTAGTTATGTTAGGGGTAGTCGAGTCATTTACCACTCCGGCGGGACCCGATATATAAGCCATGAGTGTGTGTGGATGGCTCTCTCTCTACGCAACTTAGGGTTTCATTTCCTCCCTCCTCTTTCTCATTTTCGTAGCTATTTTCCTTCCATTTTTCTCTAGGCTAGCATGAGAGCTTCATGAGAGATTTGTTGAGAGGGATGGATGCTAGGGCGGCATGCTAGACCTTGTGAATCTTTCCTGGTTTGTATAGAAGATTCGGGGTTGTTTTTCGTGGCTTTTCGTGCTTGTTTTCGTGCCTTTGTTCCCGGTGTGATTCCGCGGATTTGAGTGGGTTTCTCCCCGGATTTCTTTGAGGGAAACATGGATAGATGTCTTGTGCATCTTTGTGCTTGATCTTGTGCCCTCAAACGCCGAGAAACCACTTCGATTCGTGAGTTTTCGTTCGGTGCTCTAGCTTTTGGTGGTGCTCAAAGGATTCGCGATTCCCGGTGATTTAGGGAGTTAGGAGGCAAGATTTTTGGGTTATAGCATCCTTGTGTGACGCTTTTCAAGTCCCCAAACCCTTGTCTCCATAGCTTCAACCGTTTGGAAAATCCGATGATGATTTGGGGGAGTTGACTTTCGGGGGTCGGGCCGTTTCTCGCTCTCCGTCCGCACTTGGCGGACCGTCCGCGGGGTGCCGGCGGACGATCCGCGAGGCTAGGGTTCGTCGTGTTCTTGCGCGCCTTTGTTTTCGATCCGGTTTGGCTTTTGGTTTTGGTTGCGCCCGGTTTGCGGACGGTCCGCACTCGAGTAGCGGACGGTCCGTGGGTGGCGCGGACGGTCCGCCCGGCTTGGCGGACGGTCCGTTTTTCTCGGGTCGCTTCGGTGTTCGTGTGTGTTTAACGGACGGGCCCGGCGGGAGAGGGCCGGACGGTCCGCGGACGTCGGCGCGGACGGTCCGCGTAGGCAGTCGGCGTCCGCGCGGTTCATCGCGGACGGTCCGCACGCGCCGGCCGGACGCTCCGCCGAGAGCCGTGTGCAGTGCTTCTTGTTTCGATTCCTTCCTTCCCTTTCTAGTGCTTCCGCGTGTGCTTCAAGGAATCGTTCCTAGGACTAGAGGTTGATCCATAACCTCGTGGTCTTGGCGATTGGTGTGTGATTCGATCCATCGCTCGTGTGTGACCGGGGTTTGACTAGGGTATAGGCCGGATTCTTTTGGAAGAATTTTTTACCGGATCCTATTCACTCCCCCCTCTCTAGTCGCCATTTGATCCTTCAATTGGTATCAGAGCTTGGTGCCGGATTCTTTGCGACTTTGACAAGTCTCGAATCCTAAGATGGCGTACGTTGAGCGGGGCGGTCCGCCGCACTTCGATGGCAAGGGTTACCACAAGTGGGCGGCTCGTATGATGATTTTTCTTCGTGGAAAGCCGTTGGATTTCATTGTGCTTGACAAGACCTATGCTATTCCTGGTCAACATCCATACTCTTATGGTGACCGATGCCGGTGCTAAGGCCAAGTATGAGGCTAATGCAAAAGTCGTCGATCACTTGGTCGGAGCTTGTGTGATCCGTAGTTTGAGCGTGTTCGCCATTTGAATCTTGCTTGGCAAATTTGGGAAAAGTTGTTGGTTGCTCACGGTGGTGATAACCATGTGAAGGCTCGCCTCTTTGTCTCTTACCTGGATGCAATATGAGTATTTCACTCCACTTCCCGGTGAGGACATTGATGCGATGTTTCGCAGGTTCACCGCCATCGTGAACAACATGAAGGCTAATGTTGAGGATTTTCCGTACACCGAGCATGATCGGGCTTTGAAGCTCTTGCATGTCTTGGACCCAAATGTTTGGGGTGCTAAGGTTGAGGCCATCAAGGAGTCCGGGCATTACTTGACTATTGAGTTGGATGACCTCTTTTCTAAGCTCAAGTCGGCCGAGGTTGACAGAAGTTGCAATCCAAGCATGAGGGCTCGACCGACCATAGTCTTGCTCTTGTGGGAGGATCAAAGGGCAAATCTAACCCTTCCCGTCGACAGCTTTTCCTTGTCCTCTCTTATGTCCATTCCGGATGAGGAGTTTGATGTGCTTGGGCGAGGAGGAGCCGGCCTTGCTCTCAAGAAGGTTTGAACGACTACACGAGAGTCGGAGGAATGCAAGGCGGAGCTCGGTGGACGTGCTACAAGTGTGGCAAGCGTGGCCACTTCATCGCCGAGTGCCCGAAGCGGGAGGAGAACAAGTACAAGGTGAACGAGTACAAGGCGCACCCGAGGCGTGAAGACAAGTACTCCTCCAAGGGCAAGCACTTCAACAAGTCCAAGAGCAAGGACAAGGACAAGCGGCGACCGAGCAAGAGCGGCTACAAGAAGAACAAGGCAAGAGCGATGGTGGCCGGTGCGAGCGACGTCGACTCAAGCTCAAGCGAGGAGCAATCAAGCTCAAGCGGCCGAAGATGAAGACGCCGGGAGGCGCAAGGGCAAGAAGAGTGCAAGCCGAACCTCGCCGGGTTGAGCCGTGTGGCGCTCGAGGGCTTTTTGTGGCATGGCCCATAGCTTGAAGCAAGAAGAGCGAGAAGGAAGACAGCCGACTCCGACTCGGAGGATGAGGTAAACCGTGACCCCGACTCTTTGCTTGCCGAGATTGCTAGGTTGAATGGTTTGCTTGACAACCGTGATAGTGTGCTTAGAGATGCCAAAAAGATGAGGAAAGATCTTAGGGCACAACTAGAGAATGCTAGCGAGAAAGTAGGAGAACTAGAGTCAAAATTACTTGAATTGAAACTTGAGAATGACTCTTTGAAACTTGCTCCTACTACTCCTGATGATGTTGAATGTGTTGAATGTGATGCTTGGTTGAATGAGATCAAACTCGCTTAATGAGAAGAATGCTTCTACTTTGGCTCAACTAGATGCTCTTAGGATCGAATATGATGAGCTTAAGGCTAGACCCACTTTGCTTGGTCCTTGCAAATCATGTCCTACTATGCATGCTAAGCTTGTCGATGCTCGTTCTACCATTAGTTCTTTGGAAGCATCTTTGAAATCTCCCGTTGCAAATGCATGTTCTAGCCGTGATGAAATTACTCGCGCAATCTTGAACTTACTTCCCGTTTGGATGTCATCTATGAGGAGAATGACTATTTGAGGAAGGTGTTGGGTTGGTTGTTCGGGGGGAACCTCAATTGAAAATCATGATTGAGGAGTTCAAGAGAGCCGATGGTCGTGGTTTGGGTTTTGAGAAGTTGGGTGAGAAAGTGGGAGAGAACAAGGGGGGAGAGTGTGTATGAGAAGTGTGTTGAGTCTAACCCCGAGTTTGAGGTGATCGGAGAGATCCAAGTCCCACTTCCAAAAGCACCCAAGAACTCTTTCACACCAAAGCCTAACCACCTTTGCAACAAGCTTGACACAACCCAAGATCCACCCAAATTCCCACCTAAGACAAATGATTTCCGTAAACCGGTGAAGTTTGTGGGAGAGAAGGGTGAGAAGCCTAGAGAGAAGCCGAGCCGAGCCAAAACCAAAACCCATCCCCTTCAAGTGTGAGTATTGTGGCAAGGAGTACTCGGGGAGTATGCCCGATAAGCCCCCGAGCACGTTGGAGTCGAGAGAAGTAGTTCGAGTAGTCTTGAAGCCTCTTCGAGTAGTGCTTGAGCGTCCTCGAGTACCGCTTGGAGAAGTCTTCAATAGTACTTGAACGGCCGCGAGGCCGGAAGGTGGTCCACTCAATCGGTCTTGAAAAATTTGAATGATGGGTGTAGCATAGCAGCCCCCCGAGCCTTGAAATGATTAGGTAATCAATCCAAGGGTCTTCAGTGTTCGCGAAGCCATCATCCGAGTACTCTTGCAGCGTGTAGCCCCCGAGATAAGAGAGCCGTATGAGCCACGTCGAGTAGTGATTGGTGAGGAGCCCCCGAGCTCGAGAGCGAGCGAAGCATGCCGAAGTTATCTTCAAGTAGCCCCCGAGTCGGGAGAGATTCCAAGTAGCGAGTTTGGCGTCGAGCCGTGGAGCTTGAGAAGTAGTCGTGCCGTCGAGCGGACTTTAGTTACGACCGAAGTCGACTTTAGATGCGCGAGAGCGGACTTTAGAATGCGACTTAAAAACCGAAGTCGACTTTGTGCCACGCGAGCGGACTTTGAGATGCGACTTGAAATCCGAAGTCGACTTTGTGCCGCGCGAGCGGACTTTGAGATGCGACTTGAAAACCGAAGTCGACTTTGTGCCGCGCGGAGCGGGACTTTGAGATGCGATTTGAAATCCGAAGTCGACTTTGTGCCGCGCGGAGCGGACTTTGATATGCGACCTTAGAAGTTGACTTTAGTTGCCGCGTAAAGCGGACTCTTAGGTGCGACCGCAAGAGTCGACTTTGTGCCACGCGGAGTGGACTTAAGATGCAAAAAACGAAAAGCACTTTCCGGAAAGCCAAAGCGAATGAAAAATCGTAGAAAACGAGTAGTTTTGCCGCCGGAGCGGGCTTAAGATTGCGACCGGAGCTCCGCTTGTGCCACCGGAGTGGGCTTAAGTACCCGAGCCATGGATTTCGGACCCAAGGTACGCTTGCCGCCGGGAGTGGGCTTGTGCCACCGGAGTGGGCTTGAATGCGACCGTTAGCGTCGACTTGTGCCACCGGAGTGGGCTTAAGTACCTGAGCCATGGATTTCATACCCAAGGTACAGCTTGCCGCCGCAGCGGGCTTGTGCCACCGGAGTGGGCTTAAATACCGAGCCATGGATTTCGGACCCAAGGTATGGTTGCCACCGTAGTGGACTTGAAGGTGCGACCGAGTCGGCTTGTGTACCTAGGCCATGGATTTCGGACCCAAGGTAGGTGCGACCGGAGTCGACTTGCATACCGGGCCATGGATTTCGTACCCAAGGTACGGAGCACGAGTACTTAGGGTACTTGGACCCATGGTACGGAGCATGAAGACCACGTGCGCCTAGGTTCCATCGTCGCCGGGACCCGAGGGTCGCTGCAGCCTAGGATCCATCGAAGCTTACACACATAGTATGCCACCGAAGTAGGCGAAGATGCGACCAGCGTCGACTTTAAGTTGCCGCGCGGAGCGGACTTTTAGAATGCGACTTTAGAAGTCGACTTTAGATTGCCGCGCGTAGCGGACTTTAGAAACTGCCTCCTAGGGATAGCCCCCGAGTTGATGAAGTAGACTCGCGGCGACTTGATTGATATGCCCCAAGAGTAGTCAGCAGAGTGTAGCTCCCGTGAAAACCCGCCGAGAAGCATACACAAATGAGTAGCCGCAAGTAGTCCTACATGATGAGGAGAACAAGCCAAGAAAACAAGAATCATTTAGATAAATGACTTAGCCGTTGTCGCCCGGCGTACTTGTTGATGAAGCCGTGGCGGTCAGCGATGGAGCCACGAGGGTTGTTGTTGAAGTTGACTAGTCGTAGTTGATTCCCGCTGGTCGCCGGGGGCGTGATGTGCCGTTCTCGACTAGTTTGGAAAACTAGTCGAGATGAATGGTCGACGCGATGCGACCGAGGAAGATGACGTCGTGGTAGCATGCGGCGCACTCGAAGTAGAGCCAGTGTTGCCGCGAGGCAAGTAGTCACCACGCACGGCGTGGCCGGGGGAGAGCCGCCGTGGCCGCAAGACGAAGTCGCGGCGCACGCAGTGGTCGACGACGAGCCTGGGCGAGGCAGAGTAGTCGACGACGAGCCTGCGCGAGGCGGAGTAGTCGACGACGACGAGCGGCGGGGACGAGCCGCATGACGAGCCGCGCGACGTGCCGAGGCACCCGACCCGCGGCGGAGGTGAAGTAGCCGACGACGAGCCCGAGTAGTCGACGATGGGCGGAGCGACGAGCCGCAAGACGAGCCGCGCGATGTGCCGAGGCACCCGGGACGCGCGGCGTAGGCGAAGTAGTCGACGACGAGCCCGGAGTAGTCGACGACGAGCGGCGCGAGGAGCCGCGTGACGAGCCGCGCGACGTGCCGAGGCACCCCGACGCGCGGCGTAGGCGAAGTAGTCGACGACGAGCACGGAGTAGTCGACGATGAGCGGCGCGACGAGCCGCAAGACGAGCCACGCGACGTGCCGAGGCACCCCGGGACGCGCGGCGGAGGCAAAGTAATCGACGACGACGAGCCTCGCGCGAGGCGGAGTAGTCGACGACGAGCGGCGCGACGAACCGCGTGACGAGCCGCGCGACGTGCCGAGGCACCCGGGACGCGCGGCGTAGGCGAAGTAGTCGACGATGAGCGGCACGACGAGCCGCAAGACGAGCCGCACGACGTGCCGAGGCACCCGGACGCGCGGTGTAGGCGAAGTAGTCGACGACGAGCACGGAGTAGTCGACGATGAGCGCGCGACGAGCCGCAAGACGAGCCGCACGACGTGCCGAGGCACCCGGGACGCGCGGCGAAGACTAAGTAGTCGACGACAAGTAGTCGACGACGGCGGCGCGACAAGCCGCGGGACGAGCCGCGTGACGTGCCGAGGCACCCCGACGCGCGGCGAAGACGAAGTAGTCGACGACGAGTAGTCGACGATGAGCGCGCAACAAGCCGCGTGGACGAGCGCGCGCGACGTGCCCGAGCACCCCGACGCGCGGCGAAGATGAAGTAGTCGACGATGAGTAGTCGACGACGAGCGGCGCGACAAGCCGCGTGGACGAGCCGCGCGACGTGCCGAGGCACCCGGGACGCGCGGCGAAGACGAAGTAGTCGACGACGAGCTCCGGGCGAGGCGAGTAGTCGACGAGCGGCGAGGCGAGCCGCGTGACGAGCCGCGCGACGTGTCGAGGCACCCCGGACGCGCGGCGGAGACGAAGTAGTCGACGACGAGCCCGGGCGAGGCGAGTAGTCGACGACGAGCGCGCGACAAGCCGCGTGACGAGCCGCGCGACATGCCGAGGCACCCGTACGCGTGGTGAAGACGAAGTAGTCGACGACAAGTAGTCGACGACGGCGGCGCGACAAGCCGCGGACGAGCCGCGTGACGTGCCGAGGCACCCCGACGCGCGGCGAAGACGAAGTAGTCGACGACGAGTGGCGCAACAAGCCGCGTGACGAGCCGCACGACGTGCCCAGCACCGCGGACGCGCGGCGAAGATGAAGTAGTCGACGACGAGTAGTCGACGACGAGCGGCGCGACAAGCCGCGTGACGAGCCGCGAGACGTGCCGAGGCACCCCGGGACGCGCGGCGAAGACGAAGTAGTCGACGACGAGCCCTCGGGCGAGGTGGAGTAGTCGACGAGCGGCGAGGCGAGCCGCGTGACGAGCCGCGCGACGTGCCGAGGCACCCCGGACGCGCGGCGGAGACGAAGTAGTCGACGACGAGCCTGGGCGAGGCGGAGTAGTCGACGACGAGCGGCGCGACAAGCCGCGTGACGAGCCGCGCGACATGCCGAGGCACCCGCACGCGTGGTGAAGACGAAGTAGTCGACGACGAGCCTGGGCGAGGCGGAGTAGTCGACGACGAGCGGCGCGACAAGCCGCGTGACGAGCCGCGTGACGTGCCGAGGCACCCGGACGCGCGCCGCGTACGAAGCTGTCGACGACAACCCGGGCGAGGCGGAGTAGTCGACGACGAGCGGCGCGACAAGCCGCGTGACGAGCCGCGCGACGTGCCGAGGCACCCGGGACGCGCGGCGAAGACGAAGTAGTCGACGACGAGCGGCGCGGCGAGCCGCGGACGAGCCGCGCGACGTGCCGAGGCACCCCGACGCGCGCGGCGGAGACGAAGTAGTCGACGACGAGCCCGGGCGAGGCGAGTAGTCGACGACGAGCGGCGCGGCGAGCCGCGTGACGAGCCGCACGACGTGCCGAGGCACTCGGACGCGCGGCGGAGACGAAGTAGTCGACGACGAGCCGCCGCGAGGCGAGTAGTCGACGAGCGGCGCGGCGAGCCGCGTGACGAGCCGCGCGACGTGCCGAAGCAACCGAAGCGCGGCGTAGGAAGATTGATTCCGCTTTGACAAGAGCAAAGCGACTTGCTTCACCGGATCTCGGCGAGTCGACGAGTGGATTGATCTTGTTGACGAGGGTCCTTCGAATTCACCCGTGGTGATGATCACCCCTACCCGGCGCGCCACTGTCGTATGGACCTCCCCGGGCCCACTACATCGGTGGGTACCGGGACCGACTACTCGGTGGGCCCCCGGGACTACCCCGCCTTGCGCTACACGCACCCGAAGGCGTGGAGCACAAGGACTACACAGAGTAGTACTCGGCTAGGGAGCCGTACACGTTCCGCACTGTATAGAGGACTCCTAGACGTACTCAACTAGTACTCTCTCCCTACTCCGATTTGTAACCCTGCCTCCCGGACTATATAAGGCGAGGCAGGGACCGATCTCCCTCATCCAATCTCATCTCATACAACCCACGGCGCACAACTGCACCATCGTGTAATCGTGCCCTATCAATCCAGAGCTACGCAAAGCATACGGGACGTAGGGTATTACGCACCTCGCGACCCGAACCTCGTCTAAATTGTGTGCCATGTGTCTCTTCCTTCGAGTTACCGATCTCGGCGAGTCACATTCATCTACTTCGGTACTCCCCGTAGTAGGTTGCCGATCTAAAACACCGACACCGGCGCGCCGTGTAGGGGCTCTCGCTCGAGATCACATGGCGAACTCGACGGCTTCCGTTCACATCAAGCCAACCGTCGCCTTCAACCGCGGCGACACCTTCGTCTTCGGCGCCGGGTTTGCACCGCCGATGGCGCGGGCTCCTTCCGGCCGCCGCCTAACCATGCAGCCCAACCCGAAAACGGAGCCTCGTGACGCTTCCCGAAGTTGTCACGGGCGAACTCGCCGCAAGTTCGGCGAAATTTCACTCTTCGACCATCACGCCGACTTCGAGCTCGAGTCCGTCTCCAACTCGAACTCGACGTCGCCATGGGCCATCGCTTGCGAGCCGGGCTGCTCGCCCATCGCAGACGGTCCCTTCACCGCGCCTCGCGCCCCGCGCGTGGCCCCCGCGTCCTCAGCCGGGCCCGCACGAGGGCTCCTACTCCACGACGGGCCGGCAAGGAGCCCGTAACCGAGTACAATTCGGACTCGACGCCGTCCCCGATCATGTCTCGGGCTCCAACCCCCTCTCCGAGTTCTATTCGAACCCGGACTACGAGTTCGACTTCGGGTCGGATCCCGAGGAGCCCGAGTCCGAAGACGACTCCACTGAGCTTCCTTTGTCGGGCCGCCCTCCGGGCCGGTTATAAGATCAACACCGGCCCGGCAGATACGTCTCAGCGGCCGGACCGCAAGCCCGCCGACCCGGCAAAGGGAGAATCACGCTACGTCGCCTACATCGACTCACTACCGTTCCGAAGGGAACACCACCGGCCCGGGCCGACTCCAACACACCCACCGAGGTGGCGCCTTCGAGTCCGGCCTCGCACTCCCGATCGTCAAGTCTTCATGGCTCGCCGGCGACACCCCGGAACCTCGGTGCACGGCCGCGAGACAAGTACACGGAGGACATCTCTCGACGAGCCGTCCGCCGACGCACCCTGCAGGCGAGACCGACGCCAATAGGGACGCCCGGCGCGAACGTAATAGGAAGCGCAACGAACGACGCCGGCGGCTCAGAGACAACCTTCCCATCCGCAACCTTGCGGAAGCTCTCGAAGCGGTCGAGAGCGCAGTCCACACCACTCCTGAGCAATGCCTCATGTCGATCACAACGATCGCACGCCAAGCTCGCCGAAGAAGCCTACTTCATGCGGGTCGACAAGAGAGTCGCCCAACCTCTCCCGCCTAAGCCTCGCGACAACGAAGCTACTAGTCGCGCGCCGACCCCGGTCCCCTAACCGTACTCGGGCGACATCCCGCCCGACCCAAACCGTCGACGCTCCACCGCCGGCGGACCTTCACGACAAGAGCAAGGCAACAGAGAAGTCGTCCCCCACCGTGCTTCGGCCGGTGGCGGCGGCAACGACCCCGACGGTGGCGGCGGCCGACGGCGGCGCCTCCAACCACGGAGCCAACAAGAAAGCCGGGGGCGGCGGCGGCCGCGGCGTCCGCGGCCACGCGCATAGCCACGCCTCCGTGCCTCTCATGGCGGGTACGATGCTCGCCGGAGGATCGAGGAGTTGCGGCGAAGAAGTCGACCACCGCCGCCGAAGGCGACGGCTTCCCCGCCTTCTCACCCCGGCTTCGCAACCTCGCTCCTCCCCGACAAGTTCAAGCCTTTGGGGATCACCAAGTACGACGCGAAGCAAGACCCCATCCGGTGGCTCCGATGCTACGCTCTCTCCATCGAGAACGCCGGCGGCAACGCCGACACCAAGTGCCTCTACTTCCCCTTCTGCCTGGACCAAGCCCCACTCACATGGCTCGAGTCGCTAGACAAGCACTCGATCGACAAGTGGGACCAGCTGAAGGAGCAATTTACAAGCAACTTCGCGGGCGCCATGGGCCGTTCGGGTACTCGCATGGACCTCGCCATGATCAAGCAGGAACAAGGCGAGACCCTCCGCAAGTACATGCGCCGTTTTTTCGACAAGCGCGCTACCGTCGTCGACGTCACCGATAAGGAGGTCATCGACCTCTTCCAGGACGGCCTCTACCACCGTCGCACCTTCGAGGACTTCGGTCGTCGCCGCCCCAAGTCCATTCCCCACCTCAAGGACATGATCACGTCCTGGGCGGACGAAGAGGACAAGGCTAACGCCAAGTACGACGCCATCCGCGGCAAGACGAAGTAGAACCGGGCGGCGGCGGCGGAAGCAATGCAAACCAAGGCGGCCGCAACAAGAACAACAACAACAACTTCTCGGGTTCCAACCGCAAGCGCAAGCCGGACAATACCGTCGCGGCTATCCGGCGCCCTCCGAAAGGGAACTCGAAGAAGAACTCCGGCGGGTTCAAGGACCCGTCGAAGGAGAAGTGCCCGTGGCATCCGAACGGCAATCACACTACGAGCAGGTGCTATCGGCTCGGGCATGCACTCAAGGATACGCCGGAGCCACCGCACCCTCACGACCAAAAGGGCAAGAAGAAGGACGGCGACAACGACGACTTCCGGGAACCCGAGAAGACCGTCAACGTCCTCTTCGGCGGACCGCCCGGCCAGGCGGGGAGCGAAGGCTACCCGTCGCGAAGTGATGTCCATCGAGCCGGCGGTCATGACCCCTCTCGGTGGTCGAAGTACCCATCACTTTCTCCCGCGCGGACCGGGGGACTAGCTTCTCCGAGCCGGACGGTTCCCTCTCGTCCCGAAACCAACAAGGGCGGGTTCCAAGCTCAACAAGGTGCTCATCGACGGTGGAAGCGGGCTCAACGTCCTTTTCACCAAGACCTTGAAGAAGATGAACCTCGACGTCACCCCCATGCTCAACAAGAGCAAGACGCCGTTCTACGGCATCGTCCCGAGCAACGCGGCTATCCCACCGGGCTCGGTGGTACCGCGATTACCTTCGGGCGTCTCGGGATAACTACCGCACCGAGTACATCAAGTTCGAGGTCGCGGATTTCGAGACTTCCTACCACGCCATACTCGGCGGACCGGCCATCGCCAAGTTCATGGCGGTGCCCCACTACACCTACTTGGTACTCAAGATGCCAAGTCCGGCTCGCGTACTCTCCCTCCGAGGGGGACTTGAAGATCTCCCACGACCGCGATACGGAGAGGCCGTGGTGATCGCTTCAACAAACCAAGTACCCACCCCAATGATGGAGGTCTACGCCGCGTCGAAGAAGCTTGCCACAAGCGAACTCGACATCCCGCAGAAGTCCGACGGGCCGCCAATAAGCCTCGGCCCACCCGAGGAGGTACTCGTCAAGTCGGTCGACCTCGGAACGAGGCGACCCCAAGAAGACCACCACCATCGGGGCCGGCCTCGACTCCAAATAGGAAGACGCGCTCATCGGCTTCCTTCGGGCTAACCGCGACATCTTCGCGTGGAAGCCGACGGACATGCCGAGAGTGCCCGGTGGAGCCGATCGAGCACTGCCTCAACGTCGATCCAAAGGCCACCCCCAAGCGACAACACCTCCGACGCTTTGCCGACGACAGACGGGACGCCATCAAGAAGGAGCTCACCAAGCTCCTGGCGGCCGGCTTCATCCGAGAAGTCTTCCACCCTGAGTGGCTCGCCAACCCCGTCCTCGTCCGCAAAAAGAACTCGAACGAGTGGAGGATGTGCATCGACTACACCGACCTCAACAAGCACTGCCCCAAGGACCCCTTCGGGTTGCCGCGGATTGATCAAGTCATCGACTCCACGGCGGGCCGCGACTCGCTCCGCTTCCTCGACCGCTACTCCGGTACCACCGGATCGCAATCAAGGAAGAAGACTAGGAGAAGACCGCGTTCATCACCCCGTTTGGCGCGTATCGCTACACGACCATGTCATTCGGGTTGAAGAACGCCGGCGCTACATATCAACGAGCCATCCGAGGGCTCGCTTCAAGCGGCAACTCAACAAGAACGTCGAGGCCTACGTGGATGACGTGGTTGTCAAAACCAGGGACTCCAGTACCCTCATCGACGACCTTGAAGAGACCTTCGCCTCACTACACGAGTACCGCTGGAAGCTCAACCCGAACAAGTGCGTCTTTGGCGTACCTTCGGGTAAACTACTCGGCTTCATCATCGCCCGCCGCGGCATTGAAGCCAACCCCGAGAAGATCTCCGCCATCACCAAGCATGAAAGCTCCCACGAGCATCAAGGACGTCCAGAAGCTGACGGGGTGCATGGCGGCGTTGAACGGATTCATCTCGAGGCTAGTAGAACGGGGTCTCCCCTTCTTCAAACTCCTCAAGCATCACGAGAAGTTCGTGTGGACTCTCGGAGGCGGACCAAGCCCTTGCCCGGCTCAAGGACTTCCCGTCAAAGCCGCCGGTCCTCACGGCTCCCTACAAGGGCGAGCGCCCATCGCTCTACCTAGCCGCGACTACTCACGTGGTCGGCATCGCCATCGTTGTCGAGCGGCGAGGAAGACGGCCATGCCTACCCGGTCCGGGCGCCCGGTATACTTCGTCGGCCGAGGTTCTATCGGAGTCCAAGGCTCGCTACCGCCCGTGCGAAGCTTCTTGTAACACCCTAATTTTATTAAAATTTTGGCTTTGTTAAAATTTGATAGCAACCATTCATTTGCCTAAGGAATATAAGGTTGTTCCATTTACCTTTAGGCATTTAAAACTTTTCTAAAATAAATTTAATGAAAGATAGGATTTATTTGTTGCATACATGCTCGGAGCATTATTTTTGGTTGCACGGGATTCAAATTCAAAATTTGAATTCCATTTGTTTGGTGCCTTTTTCCTAAATCCCTAAAATCCCAAACCCTATTCCCTTAACCCCTTTTCCCCCTTCTAGCCCAACCCACCGCACCGCGCTAGCGCCCAACCCGCCCGGCAGCCCGCAACCGCGCCTCCGCCCCGGCCCACCGCTCCGCGGCCCACCGGCCTCCCGCCCGACGCCCCCCGCTGCGCGGCGCGGCCGGCGGCCGCCGGCCCAACCGTCCGGCCGCCGGCCCAAGCACCACCCGCAGCCCGCCTCCCTCCCGCCGACACCGACGGTGGGGACCACCCGTCATCCCCCACCCGTGGTCGTCTCCGACCCGACTCGCCGCCGCCGCGCCGCCCGTGTCCGACCCGCGCACGCGTCCTCCGCGTGGCCCGCACGCCAAGGCCGGGCCCCCGGCTATTTATAGCCGCCCGCCGCCCCCGGACCTCCCACCCAAGCCGCCGTCCCGCGCCGCCGGAAGCCCTAGCCGCGCCGCCGGAACCCTAGCCGCGCCGCCGCTTTCGGTCTTCGCCGCCGCCGCCGCCTCGTCGTCAAGGAGCCCGCCTAGAGCCGCGCACGGAGGTGAGCTAAGCACCCGCGTCGCCCGTCGCCGTCCCCGTGCACCGTGCCGCCCGCGGTTGCTCGCCGGAGCTCCGCCGCTACCCGAGCCGCGCCGCCGCTTCGTGTGCCGCCTCCGTCGCGTTCGGCCGCCGCCGCCGCCCTAGATGGGTTTGCGGTCTCGCGCGCCGCGCTTAGGTGTCTTCCTCGCACCGAACCGAGCCCCGGAGCCCTAGATCGGGTTCGCCGGCGAGCCCCGCCGCCGCCGCCGCCGGTCGCCGCCGTCGGCCGTCACCCCCTCCGCCTCGCGGCTCGCTCGCACGCGTCCTGCACCGTCGGATCAGGATCCGACGCATCTGGTTCAGCCCGCCGCCCCTCTTAACCCGCGCGCGACCACGGCCTTTTGGATCTAGATCCAATGGATCTAGATCAAGCCGACCGAGTCAATACCGGTCAACCCGGTCTGTTCCCGTGATTTTTGCAAGAAAACCCCTGAGCTTTTGGTATTTACAAAAATATCCTTCCACCGTATAAGATTCCTTACAGTTTAGTCCTTTTTCTTTATTTAAGCCCGAAACCTTTTCAAATCTTCACAGATTAGTCCCTGGAACTTTCCGAGCCCATATCTTGGTCGTTTTAGCTCCGATTTTAGCGTTCTTTATGTCCACGCGTTCGTCTCGAAGCGTAGATTAGTTTCATGCTACTGTTTAGATCTGTTTGATCTGTTTGGTGACTGTTTCTTATTTATTTCTATTGTATGCTTGTATGTGATGATTGTGGATCGTAGAGAGCGATTCGTTCGAGGGATTTGAAGATCCGGTCGTGCAAGAGTTTGAGCAGCAAGGCTTTGTTGAAGGCAAGTATTCCTTGATGCATGCCCGCTTGTCCTACATAACATGCATTTAAATTCACTGTTTTTACTTTTTCGCTTGCATTAATTTGATGGGAACTTATTAAGGATCATGCCTAGCTTTTGACTACCTTTACCTTGATGCCGGGAATTAAACTAATCTTGAGGTAGTTATTGCTTAGCATCCTCAACTCGGGAATTGGTATTAATCTACTTGGTTACCTTTTGTTATTTCATGTTCCGTCTATGATCTTTTACTTTGCAAGACCACTTTAAGGTGTAATCGGAACATGGAGAACCACCCAGGAAAACAAGACAACCACAAGAACTAATGGGCAATGGTCTTGGTCGAATAATTAGGAACTTTAGCATGGGATGGTCTTACCCGATAAGGACAAGGGATCGGCGGTACCGTGGGGTATGGACTCGCTCTAGCAGGGGGTTGGGTGAGTTATTCTTTTATGGTGGGGTATTGACCTGCTAGGGGACTTTATACCTTGCTAAGCGATCCGGACCTTGTGGGTCATAACTTGCTAGGGAACCTTTGTAAAGGCCATGTAGCGTCCCTATGCAATCACACCTCGGAAGTGTGGTATGGTGTCTTGCAAACACCGCATGGTTGGGTCCAAAGTTCTTCGGAGCTTTTACGCCGCTTGTGGGTAAAGATGTACAACCTCGCAGTGTTAAACTAATCGATTAGCCGTGCTCACGGTCAAGAGCGGCCTGGACACTCACATGATTAAGATATGGAACTTTAATGCTTAAATTGTGGTTTATTTTCGTATTCATGATGCTTATATCTTATTAATTGGGTTGGTATAAACTTACACTTTTAGTAATCGAGTTGCTAATAAAATTTGACCAACTAAAATGCTAAAGTGCTTGAACCTTAGCCATCCACCATATGGCCTCGCATGTTATGTTGTTTTTCCTTCTGTTGAGTACGAAATGTGCTCACGCTTGTTTATTCTCTTGCATCTACAATACCCGGATTTGTCGCTCGGAGCGGGAGAACTTTGAAGATAATCCGAGAAGATTTCCGGGAGTTCTAGGTGTGCGTAGTCTTCGATCATTTCCCGTGGAGGCGTTTTGTCCGTCGCGAGAACTCGTTTGTTTAAGTTTCGTTTAAGACTATGGTTTGTAATAACTCTTTATTCGTGTGGCACTGATTTTGGTATTCATAATGTCTAAGCGTGTGTGTAACTTGATCCTGGCGCACACGTGATCAATGCATTCGGTTTTGCCTTTAAAACCGGGTGTGACAGAGTGGTACCAGAGCTGTGTTGACTGTAGGAACGCTAGCCTAGATAGTAATGGTCGAATTAAGGATTTTATACTCATAGAAGCTTTCTTACACATGCTTGCTTTATTCTTTACTAACCTTACTCTTGCCTTTTTGCTTCACTCTTGAGCCGTCTCGCATTCTTTATCTTGTGCTTGCTTTAGCTCTCATCCTTTTACCTTACCATCTTTCTCATTCCGCACTACACTACGGATGGTTCGTAGCTTGGAGACTTCTCGGGCCGGGAGCAGTCCACCGTATGCTCCACAGGAACAATACCATGATTTGCATGATGGAGATACGGATGAGGAGATTGAGATGGAGCCCGCACCGTGGTTTTCCCCAACCTTATCATGGTGCTCGATGATGAGGAAGATCCGGAGGAGGTGATCCAAGAGGAGGACGAGCTAGCTGAACAACCCAACTTAGAGGAGCAAGCGCCAGAAGAAGATGAAGATTCCTCGGATCAAGAGATGGAGGAACAAGAGCAAGAGGAGGAAGAGAGGGAAGCGATCCGGGAAGTGTACCATTACGGAGCCGATGGAGTAGGCATACCCATGGCGGACCACCCGAGGGCAATGGTACTTCGCCTAGGCTATGATAAGGCCCCCGTCTACCATTGTGAGCTGTGGACCCACCCGTGGTTCGAGCCCCATTGGGAGGTTGCTGCCATCTTGGAGGAGTACGTTCCATGCCGTGGAGTGAAGGAGGTGTCCAAGCATCATGATGTGGCTCACAGGACTACTATGGATGCTGGGATAGCAGAGTCAGCTCGGAGGGCGCTCTATGTGCTCTCTCACAAGGAGCGTGACAGGTTGGAGGATACCCACTGCCGCTACACACCTTTCAGGGCAAGTGGGGAAGCCAAGACTTACATCGCCCCAGCACCAGCCTATGAAGGGACGCTCAACAATGTCCGAGGCCTACTTGCAGCTGTGAACACTGCATTGGATGATGCCAACAACCCGCTATATGCAGCACGGCAGCGAATCTTCACTCTAGAGACGCGAGAGGCGTGCCTTGGAAGCCGCACTTTTGAACGAGGGGAGCGGGCCGGAAGCCCATGAAGCCGCAGAAGGATGTACCTCCCCATCACCCAAGAGGCCACACTACGACTCCCCTGACGCTCGCACAGATGCCATGGCTGAAGATAGTCCTTAGGTTTAAGATTAAGGATAGGATTTCCTTGTAATCGCTAGTAGACGATCGGTAAAGTGTGTTTAGCTTAGAGGTGTGGTTGAATGCTTGATTTTGTGCTTAATGTGTGAGTTGGATTTTTGGTTGAGTGCAATGTGTTGTGGAGTGATGACCACAACGACATTGGTTTAGTAGTAAGTTTGTGGGGTTATCTTTCAGTCTCAATCAGTTATCTATCTTAATCTTTTTTGTCCTCTTAAGTTTTCCCTTAATACAAATTCGAGATCCCAAAAATCTGTTCGCACAGTTTTCTGAGTCAGCAGTACTGTTTTAATTTTATCTCGGGCTACAAAACTCCGATTGCAGTAAAACCAATTGGAAAAGTTCAAGAATTTCATTACTGATTTTCTGTGAAAAATTCAGAATATTTGGATGGAAAACCAGAGAGATATGACTAAAACATTACAGCCCCACGAATCTGTTAAACACTGCCGACCTACCTGACTTGTTTATTTTATAACCAGAGCTACACAACTCCGATTGAGGTGATTCCAGTTGGAGTAGTTTCATAATTTCATTACCTTTTATCAGTCCAAAATCCATAATTTTTGGTTACTTATACAGAGAGCTATGCCTGATTGTTTGGAGTCAACAGAATCTGTCTCATCTGAATATCATTGCTATCTTATCTTCCTAAGTTTAAACCTTGGTGCAGTCATCTAAAATAATGTTCCTAACACTCGGATGGTGAACACCGGGTCAGGATCAGGTGTTAATCAACCCGCAGGAAGAGCACCCCAGCCAGTACAAATGGATCCCGCTATGCAGCAGTTCTGGAGGCACGAGACCCAGCCTCCTCCAAAACTTGACCACCACCGTGACAAACTTGCAAGCCCGAGGTCAACAATCCGCCGGTGCCGCCACCGCGCCTCGCAACAAGCACCGAGAGTTCATGAGTCATCACCCTCCCGTGTTTACTCACGCCGCGATCCACCGGAAGCTGAAGATTGGCTCAAGACAATGCGAAGATGCTCACTACCCGTCGGTGTGACGACGAGAGAAAAGGTCCCGTATCTTTGCGGGACGACTTCAAGGCTCTGCCGGCCGCTTGGTGGGATGCGTACTCGCCGCTCATGCCGCCCGGACACTATCACTTGGGAGGAGTTTACCACCAACTTCGGGAGCCATCACATACCCTCTCGGAGTCATGAAGATCAAGAAGAAGGAGTTCCTTTCTGCGAAGCGGGGAGGAATGTCGGTGGCCGAGTATAGAGACAAGTTCATCGAGCTATCTCGCTATGCACCGAGGAGGTTGTGAAGATAGGAAGAAGCGAGAGCTGTTTTTGGATGGATTGGTTGGTTCGGCTGCGGTACCACCGATGTCATATCCTTTTCCTAACTTTCAGCAGCTAGTTGATGCCGCTATCCGCTTAGAGCACAAGCGCAAGGAGCTCGGAGAGCAGAAGAGGAAGGCCGCCAGCTCTGGGCAGTTTGGGAGTGCGTCTCGCCCGCGCTTCAACCCACCGCCTAACACCCCGTTCCGCTATGGGGGACCGGGTGGAAACTTTGGGCAGCAGCAGTCCCAGCGTCCTGTTCAGCAGTTCCAGCAGTCCGCTCAGCAGTTTCAGCGTCCTGTTCCTCAGACTCCCCGCCCAGCTTCCCAGCAGAGTCAGCAGAGAGCCCCAGTTGGCACACCCGTAAGGACCGTGGCACCGCCCAATCCTCGCCACCACCACTTGCTTCAAGTGCGGAGAACTTGGTCACTATGCCAATGCTTGCCCAAAGAGGAACCCTCCACACACCCCTACACGGAACCGACAACGGACAAGGAGCGGAAGCCAAACCCCGGTCAAACAAGGGACAACGAGAGCTATGCACGAGGCAAGGCAATGCACGTTGATGCCGAAGTCGCCCAGAGAACCCCGAGTAGTGCTCGGTATGTTTCTAGTTAACTCTACTCCCCGCCTCGCTTTGTTTGATTCGGAGCATCCCATTCTTTCATTACATCCCGGTTCGTAGCTCAACATAATCTACCTATCGGTCCCATGTCTCTACACATGTTAGTTACCTCACACCGGGGGGGAATTGAAAGCTATCTATAAATGTGATAACGTCCATCTCAAGATCGTGGGCGAGAGATTTCCGTGCCAATCTTATAATCTTGGATTCAAAGGGGATCGATGTGATAGCGGGAATGGGATGGTTGACCGCGTGTGATGCGGTGATTCGGTGTGCTAAGAGGTCAATCCTTCTTACAAGTCCACGGTGGTGAAAGGTTTGAGTTTGCAGCAGATCCCGCGCCATCAAGTGCCAGTGCCGTGAATAAGCTTGACGGAGCAGCCTTGGAAGACATACGAGTAGTGTGCGATTATCCTGATGTGTTTCCCGAGGAGTTGCCAGGTATGCCCCCTGACCGAGATGTTGAGTTCGTTATTGATCTTTTACCTGGTATTGCTCCTATCTCTAAGCGCCCATATAGAATGTCTAGTGATCAGTTACAAGAACTTAAAGCCCATATTAAAGAATTATTGGGTAAAGGGTTCATTCGTGCTAGCTCATCACCTTGGGGAGCACCCGTTATCTTTTTGGGTAAGAAAGACGGCACACGAGAGAATGTGTGTTGATTACGAGTCTCTTAATGATGTTACTATCAAGAACAAGTATCCTCTCGCCACGTATTGAAGATTTGTTTGATCGGATGAGAGGAGCAACCGTGTTTTCTAAGATCGATCCGCGATCGGGTTACCATCAGTTGAAGATTAGGCCTTCAGATATTCCTAAGACAGCCTTTTACTACCAGGTACGGACTTTATGAGTACACAGTTATGTCTTTTGGGTTAACCAATGCACCCGCGTACTTTATGTACTTGATGAACAAGATCTTTATGGAGTATCCGGACAAGTTCGTTGTGGTATTCATTGATGACATTCGATCTACTCCAAGAATGAGGAGGACCATGAGGAGCATTTGAGACTTGTGTTGCGGAAGCTAAGAGACCATGAGTTATATGCGAAGTTCGGTAAGTGTGAGTTACGGCTCAAGGAAGTGTCTTTTCCGGGTCATATCATCACCAACGGAGGTATTCTTGTGGATCCTAGCAAGGTTAGCGATGTATTGAAGTGGGAAGCCCCTCGTACGTTGTCCGAGATTCGGAGTTTCCTTGGACTTGCTGGTTACTATCGTCGGTTTATTGAAGGATTCTCTAAGATTGTGAAGCCCCTCACTACATTGCTAGAGAAGGACGGGGGAATTCAAATGGACCAAGGTGCATGTCAGTCCAGTTTTGAAGAGTTAAAGAAGCGGTTAACCACAGCACCTGTTTTAGTGATGCCCGATCTACGAAAGAGTTTTGACATATATTGTGATGCATCTCGACAAGGACTAGGATGTGTGTTGATGCAAGAAGGTCATGTTATAGCCTATGCATCTCGTCGGTTGAGGAAGCATGAGTTGAACTATCCAACGCATGATCTTGAGTTAGCGGCGGTGGTTCATGCATTGAAGATTTGGAGACACTACATTATGGGAACTAAGTGCCGGATCTATACCGATCACAAGAGTTTGAAGTACATCTTTACTCGAAGGATCTTAATCTAAGACGGCGTCGTTGGTTAGAGTTGATCAAGGACTATGATCTAGAGATTCACTACCATCGGGTAAAGCGAATGCGGTTGCCGATGCCTTAAGTCGGAAGGGCCACACTAACATGGCAATGACCATTCGGTTTCGACGAGTTGGCAAAAGAGTTTGAAAGGCTCAACTTGAAAGTAGTTGCACATACGGAAGGAGTGACTTTGGAAATACGATCTACTCTAGAGCAAGAGATACGTAAGTGGCGGATAGAGGATGCCGGAATACAAAAGATTAAAGAGAGCATGCAACAAGGAGAAGCCCTAGATTTCACAGAAGATGAGCAAGGAACCGTATGGTTTAAGAACCGGTTGTGTGTCCCGAGACGAGGAGATCTTAGAGAGAAGATCTTGAGAGAAGCTCACGACTCGGCTTACTCTATCCATCCAGCAGTACCAAGATGTACCGGGATCTCAAGCGCAGGTATTGGTGGTACGGTATGAAGAGAGACGTGGCCGCCCATGTGGCTTTGTGCGACACTTGTCACCGGGTTAAGGCCGAACACCAAAGACCCGCCGGTTTGCTTCAACCTTTGAAGGTGCTCGAGTGGAAGTGGGAAGAAATCGGAATGGATTTCATAGTGGGTTTACCCCGGACCCGAGATGGTTATGATTCGATTTGGGTCGTCGTGGATCGTTTGACCAAGGTAGCTCACTTCATTCCGGTAAAGACTACCTATACGGGAGCTAAGTTGGCGAGCTATACATGTCCGGGATCGTGTGTTTGCATGGTGTACCAAAGAAGATCGTGTCGACAGAGGTACTCGGTTTACTTCTCGTTTCGGGGGAAGTTGCATGAATCTCCGGATACTAAGCTAAATTTCAGCTCGGCTTATCATCCACGGACGGATGGACGGACAGAGAGAACCAATCGGATCCTAGAGGACATGCCGAGAGCATGTGCGGCCGAAGCATGGTTGTAGTTGGGATAAGAGCTTGCCGTATGCCGAGTTCTCTTATAACAACGGCTACCAAGCTAGTCTCAAAATGTCACCCTTTGAGGCTCTATATGGAAGGAAGTGTAGGACTCCGTTATTTTGGAGTGAGACAAAGCGAAAGGCGGTTATTTGGGGCGGATATCATCAGAGAAGCGGAGAAACAAGTTCAGATTATCGGTAGAAAATTTGAGGATTGCTCGGTCTAGACGGAAAAGCTATGCGGATGGTAAACGAAGAGATGTGGTCTTTCGGGAAGGCGATTACGTGTATCTAAAGGTATCACCTATCGAGGTTTGCGTCGATTCGCAGTTAAAGGGAAGTTGTCACCTCGCTTTATTGGACCTTTCAAGATCATTGAGAGAGTGGGAGAAGTGGCTTACAGATTGGAGTTGCCAGTCCAGCTCGCTGATGTGCATGATGTATTCCATATCTCTCAGTTGAAGAAGGGTTTTGGTCCTCATGACAAGGAGCCGTTACCCTTGGACGATCTAAACGTTGAAGAGGATCTCACTATTGTTGAACACCCCGTTCGAATATTGGAAACCATGACAAGGGTCACCAGGAATAGTGTGATTAGGATGTGCAAAGTACAGTGGAGTAATCATGCGGAGGATGAGGCAATATGGGAGAGAGAGGATGAGCTGAAAGCGAGTTTCCGCATCTTTTTCCCAATCCGTCCGAATCTCGAGGACGAGATTCTTCTTAAGGGGGGTAGGATTTGTAACACCCTAATTTTATTAAAATTTTGGCTTTGTTAAAATTTGATAGCAACCATTCATTTGCCTAAGGAATATAAGGTTGTTCCATTTACCTTTAGGCATTTAAAACTTTTCTAAAATAAATTTAATGAAAGATAGGATTTATTTGTTGCATACATGCCGGAGCATTATTTTTGGTTGCTCGGGATTCAAATTCAAAATTTGAATTCCATTTGTTTGGTGCCTTTTTCCTAAATCCCTAAAATCCCAAACCCTATTCCCTTAACCCCTTTTCCCCCCTTCTAGCCCAACCCACCGCCTCGCGCAGCCGCCCAACCCGCCCGGGGCAGCCCGCAACCGCGCCTCCGCCCGGCCACCGCTCCGCGGCCCACCCGGCCTCCCGCCCGACGACCCCCGCTCTCGCGGCGCGGCCCGCGGCAGGCCGCCGGCCCAACCGTCCGCCGCCGCCGCCCAAGACCACCGCAGCCCGCCTCCCTCCCGCCCGACACCGACGGTGGGGACCACCCGTCATCCCCCACCCGTGGTCGTCTCCCGACCCGACTCGCCGCCGCCGCGCCGCCCGTGTCCGACCCGCGCACGCGTCCTCCGCGTGGCCCGCACGCCAAGGCCGGGCCCCCGGCATTTATAGCCGCCCGCCGCCCCCGGACCTCCCACCCAAGCCGCCGTCCCGCGCCGCCGGAAGCCCTAGCCGCGCCGCCGGAAACCCTAGCCGCGCCGCCGCCGGTCTTCGCCGCCGCCGCCGCCTCGTCGTCAAGGAGCCCGCCTAGAGCCGCGCCCGGAGGTGAGCTAAGCACCCGCGTCGCCCGTCGCCGTCCCCGTGCACCGTGCCGCCCGCAGCGCTGCTCACCGGAGCTCCGCCGCTACCCGAGCCGCGCCGCCGCTTCGTGTGCCGCCTCCGTCGCGTTCGCGCCGCCGCCGCCCTAGATGGGTTTGCGGTCTCGCGCGCCGCGCTTAGGTGTCTTCCTCGCACCGAACCGAGCCCCGGAGCCCTAGATCGGGTTCGCCGGCGAGCCCCGCCGCCACTCGCCGCCGGCCGCCGCCGTCGGCCGTCACCCTCCGCCCTCGCGGCCGCTCGCACGCGTCTCGCACCGTCGGATCAAGATCCGACGCATCCGGTTCGACCCCGCCGCCCCTCTTAACCCGCGCGCGACCACGGCCTTTGGATCTAGATCCAATGGATCTAGATCAAGCCGACCGAGTCAATACCGGTCAACCCGGTCCGTTCCCGTGATTTTTGCAAGAAAACCCCCGAGCTTTTGGGTATTTACAAAAATATCCTTCCACCGTATAAGATTCCTTACAGTTTAGTCCTTTTTCTTTATTTAAGCCCGAAACCTTTTCAAATCTTCACAGATTAGTCCCTGGAACTTTCCGAGCCCATATCTTGGTCGTTTTAGCTCCGATTTTAGCGTTCTTTATGTCCACGCGTTCGTCTCGAAGCGTAGATTAGTTTCATGCTACTGTTTAGATCTGTTTGATCTGTTTGGTGACTGTTTCTTATTTATTTCTATTGTATGCTTGTATGTGATGATTGTGGATCGTAGAGAGCGATTCGTTCGAGGGATTTGAAGATCCGGTCGTGCAAGAGTTTGAGCAGCAAGGCGTTGTTGAAGGCAAGTAGTCCTTGATGCATGCCCGCTTGTCCTACATAACATGCATTTAAATTCACCGTTTTTACTTTTTCGCTTGCATTAATTTGATGGGAACCTATTAAGGATCATGCCTAGCTTTTGACTACCTTTACCTTGATGCCGGGAATTAAATTAATCTTGGGGTAGTTATTGCTTAGCATGCTCAACTCGGGTTTTGGTATTAATCTACTTGGTTACCTTTTGTTATTTCATGTTCCGTCTATGATCTTTTACTTTGCAAGACCACTTTAAGGTGTAATCGGAACATGGAGAACCACCCAGAAAACAAGACAACCACAAGAACTAATGGGCAATGGTCTTGGCTGAATAATTAGGAACTTTAGCATGGGATGGTCTTACTCGATAAGGACAAGGGATCGGCGGTACCGTGGGGTATGGACTCGCTCTAGCAGGGGGTTGGGTGAGTTATTCTTTTATGGTGGGGTATTGACCTCGCTAGGGGACTTTATACCTTGCTAAGCGATCCGGACCTTGTGGGTCATAACTTGCTAGGGAACCTTTGTAAAGGCCATGTAGCGTCCCTATGCAATCACACCTCGGAAGTGTGGTATGGTGTCTTGCAAACACCGCATGGTTGGGTCCAAAGTTCTTCGGAGCTTTTACGCCGCTTGTGGGTAAAGATGTACAACCTCTCGCAGAGTGTTAAACTAATCGATTAGCCGTGCTCACGGTCAAGAGCGGCCTGGACACTCACATGATTAAGATATGGAACTTTAATGCTTAAATTGTGGTTTATTTCTCGTATTCATGATGCTTATATCTTATTAATTGGGTTGGTATGAACTTACACTTTTAGTAATCAAAGTTGCTAATAAAATTTGACCAACTAAAATGCTAAAGTGCTTGAACCTTAGCCATCCACCATATGGCCTCGCATGTTATGTTGTTTTTCCTTGCCGAGTACGAAATGTGCTCACGCTTGTTTATTCTCTTGCATCTACAATACCCGGATTTGTTGCTCGGACCGGGAGAACTTTGAAGATAATCCGGAAGATTTCCGGGAGTTCTAGGTGTGCGTAGTCTTCGCTCGACCGCCCGTGGAGGCGTTTTGTCCGCCGCGAGAACTCGTTTGTTTAAGTTTCGTTTAAGACTATGGTTTGTAATAACTCTTTATTCGTGTGGCACCGATTTTGGTATTCATAATGTCTAAGCGTGTGTGTAACTTGATCCCGGCGCACACGTGATCAATGCATTCGGTTTTGCCTTTAAAACCGGGTGTGACACTTTGTACGCTCTACTCATCACCTCGCGGAAGCTACGACACTACTTCCAGGAGTACTCGGTTTCCGTCGTCACCGACTACCCGCTCGGCGACATCCTGAGGAACCCAGACGCCACCGGAAGAATCTCCAAGTGGGCTGTCGAGCTCGGCGCCCTCACCATTGACTTCAAGCCACGCACCGCCATCAAGTCGCAGGCACTAGTCGACTTCATGGCAGAGTGGCGGGAGAACCAGCTACCTACTCCCACCGTGCGACCAGAGCATTGGGTGATGTACTTTGACGGCTCACTCAACCTCGAGGGTGCAGGCGCAGGGGTACTCCTGATCTCTCCAACGGGCGAACAACTCAAGTACGTCCCGGGATCTTCCGGAAGGTCTCGAACAATGAAGCCGAGTACAAAGCCCTCCCGCACGGGCTCCGCCTCGCGGCTTCACTTGGCATCAAGCGGCTACTAGTCTACGACGACTCCGCAGGTGGTCATCAACCAAGTCAACAAATCCCGGGACCGCAACAAGGAGAATATGGACGCCTATCGCCTAGAAGTCCGCAAGCTCGAGAACAAGTTCTATGGTCTCGAGTTCCACCACATTATCCGCGACAACAACGTTGCGGCGGACGTCCTCTCGAAGCTCGGATCCACCCGCACCCAAGTACCCGCGGCGTCTTCGTCCATGAGCTTCACGCGCCATCCATCCCGGAGCCGGCGCCACCGACCACTGCCCCAGCCCATCCACCAGCTGGGCAGGAGGTCATGATGATCGACGCGGACTGGAGGCAACCCTTCATCGACTACCTCAGCGAGCAGAAGGTCCCCTCCGACAAGAACGCGGCCGAACAACTCGTCCGCCGTGCCAAGTCCTACGTCCTCGTCGGCGACAAACTTTACAAGCGGGGCGCATCTTCTGGAGTACTCATGAAGTGCGTCCCTCGTGAAGAAGGCAAGGACATCTTGGAGGAGATTCACAAGGGCGTCTGCGGCAACCACGCGTCTTCACGTACGTTGGTCAGCAAGGCCTTCCGGCGAGCTTTCTACTGGCCCACAGCCCTGAGCGATGCCGAAGAACTCGTCAGAAGGTGCCAAGGGTGTCAATTCTTCGCCAAGCAGCAGACGTCCCGGCCTACAAGCTAGTCACCATACCGCCGACCCGGCCCTTTGCCTGCTGGGGGCTCGACATGATTGGGCCACCGCCAACCGCGCCGGGGAGGATTCAACAGGTACCGGTGGCCATCGACAAGTTCACCAAGTGGATCGAGGTCAAGCCGGTCACATGCCCCAAGGTCGACAGAGTACTCGACTTCCGGACGAACTCGTACACCGCTATGGGCTACCCCACCGCATCATCACGGACACCCGGGGTCCAACTTCAACAACCACCGCCCGGGAGTACCGCGAGAAGGCGCCGGGATCGACGTCGATACGTCTCGGCCGCCCATCCACGGCCAACGGACAAGTCGAGCGCGCCAATGGGATGGTGCTCGACGCCCTCAAGAAGCGGCTACATGACGCCGCCAATTCTAAAGGGGGCAAGTGGATCAAGGAACTACCCAACGCACTCGGGGGCCGCGGACTCAACCATCCAAGCCAACGGGGCAATCCCCCCTACTTCTGGTCTACGGCTCCGAAGCCATCCTCCCCGCCGACGTCATATGGAACTCGCCGGCGGGGGAGCACTACGACGAAGGCGTCTCGAAGACAACAGACGGGTTGATATCGACAAGCTCTCGAAGAAGCTCGCCGCGCCGCCCTCGTCCAATCGGGCAAGATACCCGGAGGGTATCCGACGCTACCATGATCGCAACGTCAAGGAACGCTCCTTCAACGTTGGAGATCTTGTCCTCCGCCGTATCCGAACACGGAAGGACTTCACAAGCTCAGCTCCCCATGGGAAGGCCCCTTCACCGTGGCTAAGGTGACCAGGCCGGGCTCCTACCGCCTCCAAACACTTGAAGGCGAAGAGGTCAACAACTCGTGGAACGTCAACCAACTCGTCGATTCTACGCCTAGTCTCACGACTACTCCGGGTTCAAGTCTACACGACTACATCAACGCCCCTTGCCGCAAGCGACCCTCCGGTCCCGGCTTCAAGTCTCCGGACTACCCTCCTCCGTGTCCGGCCCGTGCGGCTACCTACGGACCCACGGGCCGCGACGAGCGTCAAGGACTCTAGCAGCGGTCTATCAAGAGACCACATTCCAAGATCCGCCCCCACGGCTACCTACGGATCCGCGGTCCACCCCCTACACGGCTACTTACGGACCACCACCGCAAGCGGCCACCCGCACCCGGCTCCACTTAGCCGTAAGCGGCCTCCGAGTCCAGGCGACTACTTGTAACTACGGCCCCGGCCATCCAGTGCACTTGTTCGAAGAATAAAGTTTGATCGTTCATCAACTTCTTTACTATCTATTCCCTACAACGGGACTACTAAAGCCGAGTACCACTACTCGCACCTACTCCACGATGGGCGCTCCGCATTCTGAGATCGCGGCTACGAGTACTCATCAATGGAACAACTTCATTTCATTGATACATGAACAAGTTCATTACAAGTGGTTTCTGTACAACTGTGGCTACTAAGCTACCTATGCAGGGCTACTGGAGGTTCAGCTTCTCGGCTACCTGCTCCGCGATGGGAGCCATCTCGCTCCAGGCGGCTCGCGCATCGCTCATCCGAGCGTTGGCGGCTACCCCGCCGGCGACCACCTCCACTGGAGCCTTCGGGAAGTACGACTTCATGAAGGCTAGCACTTGCTTCGGGATCGACTTGGCCATGTGCTTGACGTAGGCGGCCAGCCGGCTTGGCGCTTCACGAAGTCGATCCGCCAGAGGGGCTATCTTGGGGCCGCCCGGGTGCGGCACCAGAAGCCTCGCGATCGGGAGTGCAGCCTCTTCAAGGTCCTTCAGCTGGGCCCGGAGCGCCTCGCAATCTTCGTTCAACTTCTGCAAAGATTTGTAGCAGTTGACGAGATCCCGGTCAGATGCAATCCGCAGCTCCATGTGCTTCTCGCACTCGAAGGCGAGCTCCTTGTAGTCGAGCTCAAGTACCTGGCGGGCCTCCTCGCTCCCGGTAGAAGAGGTTCTTCATGCTAACCTCCGAGGCCTTCACTGCTCCACCGGCCCTCGAGTTCGCAACACACCACAACAACGGGTCGAGGCTTTGACGACTTCCAACAGAACCCGACAAGTCAAAGGACTTACCTTTATTCTTGTTGCGGAGGCCTTTGTTTTTCCGCACCAAGTCGTCGCCTTTCGCCCGCAGCCTCCATCACATCGTTGTGATATTTGGCGAAGGCGCGTCGAGCTTCGACCGCATCGCGGCCGCATGCCTCCGCGACTTCACGAGCTCGCTCCTCCGGGGCCTCGGCTCGGAGCACGGTGTCGCCGTAGCCTTGCAAAGCATGTTCGACTTCTCGCGGGATCGCTCCGCGACGTCCCGCGCAAGACAAGATCAAGTCAGCGCAGTACTCTACGGAAAGGATGGACTACTCGGGAAGCTACGACTACGTACCTTCATCCATCGCTTGGCTCGTCGCATCGCCTCCGTGTGCCGCGCCAACATCGCCGGCTCGACGAGATCGTCGGCCGCCGCCTCAATCCCGCCACGGCTACTCGACGTAGCCTCCGTCATCGCCGCCGAGCGGATCGGCTCCGCGTCTTGGATCTCGGGGGATCGGATTGCCACCTCCGGGGCAACCCCCCGGAGACATGGTAGCCGCCTCCCCCTCGGTGGACTTCACGACGGTTTCCCCCTCGGGCTCGGGGGCTCCTTCTGCGGCCTCCGTGGCCCCTGGTGTCAACTCCTGCATGGGCACCCCCGCAGGGATGTCACCTCCTTCGCCGCGCCCGTCAACAAAGAACACGCGCATCGGTGCCTACGACTACTCGTCCCGGAGTTCTACGCCTTCGGGAAGGGCACTCACCTTCGACTATGGCCGCCTCGCGCGGCGGCGCTTCGGGCGGCCGGGGCTCGGTCACGGCTTGGGCCTCAGGAGCGGGCTCCTCGACGGGCGGCACGGCCTCCCCTGCCTCCGCTGTCGCGGGCTCTTCCCCGTCCCAGCTCAGATCTGTGGATTTTCTGCACAAGTATTCACAAAAAGCTCGTCAGGCAATCGTCGACTACTGCAACAAGTACTACTCATGAGGACGTGGTACTTACAAGTTCGACCGGACGATAGTCACGGCCGGAGCTCCGAGGATGCTGGCGATGTCAACCAGTCCACCCTCGGCGGGCGTCTCTTCTTCCGCCTCTTCGGTCACCGCCTCCTCCACGGTGGCGGCCGGCCGGCGCATATGTCTTCTCGCGTCCCTGTGGCTTCCATCTCTACAACGGCGGCGGCCGCGGTACTCGCTCTCCACCGGAGCGAGGGGCGGCGCTCCAGCTGCGCCAGAAGATCTTCGACAGTGGGGGCTGGACTTCGGCTTCCAGCCGGTTCCCCCACCGGGTCCCACACGCCTTCGTCGCCTTCTTCGACGGGCTCCGTTGGCGGCACCTCCTGCACACAAGGACGACTACTCGTCAGCACCGTACTCGATCACTGGGTACTCGACTACTCTGTTCAAGATAACTTACCTCCGGAGGCGTGGTCTCTGAGACCTTCATCTTCTTCGCCACCCGCTTCTTGGTGGGGTTGCGCGGCTTCCTCGGCGGCGCGGCAAGGCTAGCCTCCAGGCTAGCCGGAGGGTCTTGGATGAGTGGCACGTGAGGCAAGCCCGGACGGCTAAACCTCGACCGCAGCTGGAAGCGGTCCTGCAGCGTCTCCTCGTCTTCTTCGTCATCGGAGGTATCCTCCACGATGACGGGATCGTCGTCTTCTCCAACGACGCGGTGCTCCTTCACCTTTCCCTCTGCCGGGATCTCGATTCCGCTCGGCGGTGGCTGCGGCTCGGAGGCAAACCGTTTCACATCATCCTGCGCAAAAGACACAAGGCGTCAGCAACTCTGCTACAAGTGCCTACTACTCGACGAGGGGGGTACGGCTACTCACCTCGTTGGGCGGGCGCGCGGCGGAATACTCCTCGACAGGGCACGCCGTGTACTCCGGCATGTCCTTGAAGATGCGCGACAACCTCTCGATGATGTCGTTGTCATCCAGCTCGCCCCCCGGCATCCGCGACGTGTCGTCGTCGCCGGTGTACTCGAAGCCCAACGTATCCCTCGCCATCAGCGGCTGGATCCGGCGCTTCATGAAACTGAAGGCCACATGTTCGGCCCTCAGTCCAGCCTCTCTGAGCACCCGGATGCGCGCTAGCAGCCTCGGGAGCCGGATCCCTTCCCTGCATGGTGGGCTCTGTGTTCCACCACTCCCGATGCCTGGGCGGCCGTCCGCTCGGCTTCGGCAGGCCTGGGTGGTGGTTGGTGATGTAGAACCACCGCGTCTTCCGTCCGTGTTGGAGTCCACGAGTTTGTACGCGGTGCGGTCTGCGGCGTCCTCCCTCAGCTGGATCCCGGCTCCCCCGACTACTGCGGGGGTTGGAAGCACCGGGCCGTGGCTTCACGCGGAAGAACTTCGGAAGAGCACCCGGTGCGGCTTGATTCCAAGGAAGGCCTCGCGAAGTGGACGAAGACCGACGTGTGGAAGATGCCGTTGGGGTTCAAATTGGGGTACTCGACGCCGTAGTACCCGAGCGGCCCCTTGAAGAAGTCACTTGCCGGGAGCGCAAGTCCGCGCTCAACGAAGCGCGAGAACATCGGGATCTCGTCCTCCGCCTTCTCCATCGGATACGGATCTCCGCGGCGGATCTCCACATGTCGACTTCTTTCTCCCCGATGAACCCGCCGTTCAACGGGGGTCGGCGAGTCCTCCGTCTTGACCTTCGACTTTTTCCACTCGCGGCTCGGATCGGCGCGCGGTGGAGACACGGGCGGCGCCGCATCCGTGGCGGCCGCGGCGGCTTCTCGCACGGCTCCTCTTCTTCCCGCCGGCCTTGGACGTCTTCGACGGCGACGGCTTCATCCTCCAAGTACAAGGAGTCTTCACTCGCATCCGCTCGGGGGCTACCCTAAATCCTTCGGGCGGCGATGCGCTCGGATCTACTACGGCGGCAGCAGGCGCTGGAGTGGATCTACTTCAAGTTTCAAACGGAAATGACTGCGGCTCGCTTGGGGTGACAACCCTAAGGGTTTCGGCTTCTATTTATAAGCCAAATCGCCTCCGCAACGGGCGGTTGGATAAGTCCACGCGCGGCTGACTCAGCGTCAGCGCGTGACTCTTCGCATTCTACTAGTCGACGCGCCTCACCTCGGGGGCTCGGCTACTTCTACTCGACTACCGGGATGCGGCCGGTCTCAAGAGCATCTCAGGACACATTCTCCAAGAAGACCCTTCAATTCGAGAGGAAGTACTCGACTCAAGGCTCGGGGGCTCCGTGCCACGTGTCCTTCGGTTTTTTCTCTCCGGATTTCTCGGGATTTTCTTGCCAAGAATTCAGATGGATCCTCAGCCAGAGCCCGCGGCTCGAGGCTCGGGGGCTACTCCATGTGGATTGCGGTTCTGCAAATCGCATCTCCACGACGGCTTCGGCTTCAAGACAAGACAGACATCTCTTGAGGATCTTCGAAGGCAGATTTCAAGGACGCTTGGGACTACTCGAGATGACTTCAAGATTGCTCAAACTTCAGCTGGAGTACATTCCAGCCTCGGGATGCTTCGACTATTCTTGAGGACTTTTGACTTGTAGCACTCAGGGACGCTTGAGGACTACTCGTTAAGGCCGTCAAGATTACTGGAAGCTATCCTTCTCGACTACAAAGTACTCGGGGGCTTGTCGTATGGACCTCCCTGGGCCCACTACATCGGTGGGTACCAGGACCGACTACTCGGTGGGCCCCTGGGACTACCCGGCTTGCGCTACACGGCACCTGAAGGCGTGGAGCACAAGGACTACACAGGAGTAGTACTCGGTTAGGGAGCCGTACACGTTCCGCACTGTATAGAGGACTCCTAGACGTACTCAACTAGTACTCTCTCCCTACTCCGATTTGTAACCCTGCCTCCCGGACTATATAAGGCGAGGCAGGGACCGATCTCCATCATCCAATCTCATCTCATACAACCCACGGCGCACAACTGCACCATCGTGTAATCGTGCCCTATCAATCCGAGCTACGCAAAGCATACGGGACGTAGGGTATTACGCACCTCGCGGCCCGAACCTCGTCTAAATTGTGTGCCACGTGTCTCTTCCTTCGAGTTACCGATCTCGGCGAGTCACATTCATCTACTTCGGGTACTCCCCTTAGTAGGTTGCCGGTCTAAAACACCGACGGAGGCATCTTGCGAGTTTTGCTACAAGAGGAAGAGGGGTGAGAGGCTTGCTAGGGAGCAAGCGAACCGGGACAGGTATCGCCGGTCTCGCGGTATTCCCGAGCCTAGAGTGCCACTTCCACGGGGTGTGGGAAGTGTGAGGAGTGTTGGCGGTGTTCCCACGCAGAGAGGTGGTGGTGAGAGGTTTGTCGGGGAGAGAGGATGGTGTGCGTCTTTGGTGAGAGGTTTGGTCGGGCTCGTGGTGGTTTTGCCGGACGTCCTCCTACTCGTCCTCGGCACGGGTTCGGGGGAGATGATCGCAGCTTTGGGTTCCGGGAGGAACTACGGACCACGTTTTCCCCCTCGTGGTGCTCGTACTCCTCCCATGGGGCATGGGAAGTTTGGTGGCAAGGGAGTGATGTTTGCTAACCCCTCTTTTGAGCAGATGGCTCGACACTGGTTTAACTTTCTTTGTGCTAACCCCAGTGTCGAGTCGCTAGCTCACTCTCGTTCTTGTTTCTGACTACAGGCAGGAGGCTTGGAGGACATTTGGTTGATCGACTCCGGGTGTTCTCGACACATGACCGGAGATAAGAAGTGGTTCTCCAGCCTCACCCCAGTGAAGGAAAAGATGTACATCACATTTGGGGACAATGGACGAGGAAGGGTGCTTGTCTCGAGGGTGTTGTGAATGTGAGTGACAAGGTAACGTTGAAGAGAGTGGCTCTTGTGAAGTCTTTGGGTTTCAATTTGCTTTCGGTTTCTCAGTTGCTTGATGAGGGTTTTGAGGTGCGTTTCAAGTCTGGCGAGTCTCGGTTGCTTGATTCTCGAGGTGATCTTGTCTGTATGATCATCCCCGAGGGTCAGATTTTCAGGGCCGATTTCTCTCGTTCTTTGGGTCCTGCTCGCTGTTTGATGGCCGGTCCTTCTTCTGATTTGTGGAAATGGCATAGGCGGTTGGGACACTTGAGCTTTGATTTGGTTTCCCGCTTGAGTGGTCTTGACCTTGTCCGAGGATTGCCGAGGTTGAAGCTTGAGAAGGATTTGGTTTGTGCTCCTTGTAGGCATGGTAAGATGGTAGCCACTCCCCATCCACCCCCCGACCGATGTCATGACCGAGCGTCCGACGTAGCTGTTGCATATGGACCTTGTTAGGCCGGCTCGAGTTCGCTCGGTGGGCGGGAAGTGGTATGTCCTTGTTGTGGTGGACGATTACTCTCGCTATGCCTGGGTGTTCTTCTTGGAGGATAAGAGTGAGACATTTGGTTTTGTTCGAGATCTGATCGTGAGGTTGAAAAACGAGAGGCATGGGAATGTTATTCGAGCTATCCGCAGGTGATAATGGCTGCGAGTTCAAGAACTCTCATTTTGATGCCTTTTGTCGTGATCTAGGTCTTGAACATCGTATTCGACCCCTTATGTGCCCCCTCAAAATGGAGTCGTGGAAAGGAAAAATCGGACTCTTTGTGAGATGGCTAGGACGATGCTCGATGAGCACGGGACTCCTAGGAGGTATTGGGCCGAGGCGGTCAATACGGCTTGTCATGTTTCCAACAGGATTTTATTGCGAGCTTTCAAGAAGAAGACCTCGTTATGAGCTTATGCATGGTCGGGCACCCAAGGTGAGTCACTTCCGAGTTTTTGGCTGCAAGTGCTTTATTTTGAAGAAGGGAAAACTCGACAAGTTTGAGGCTAGGTCTAGTGATGGTATTTTCTTTGGATATGCTAACCATTCTAGAGCCTATAGGGTGCTTAACCTTGAGACTAACAAAATCATGGAGACTTGCGAGGTGACCTTCGACGAGACAATGCCATGTACCTCTCTTGTCTTTGAATGTGCGAGGTGATGAAGAGATGGCCGAGGACCTCTTTGAAGAGGAGAAGGACGAAGTTGGAGATGATGATGGGGAGAATCATGCGCCCGAAGCCGAGTGTGTACCCACTACTTCCCCTACGACTACTATGGAGCATGGACTGTCTACTTCATGGAAAACGACGGTGCGACAAGAGGACCGGGCAAGAGAAGTCGAAGTTGAGGGGGAGGTAGTCTCGAGGCGTGAGGCTCCCCGGCGGATTCAAGAAGTGCATCCCCCGTCGAAGATCATTGGGGACATCGACGAACGTACTACACGGTCAAGGTCCGAGAATTCCTCTCATTTTGCGCATGCTTCGCTTTTGTTGCCACCTTTGAGCCCAAGGACATTGGACACGCTTTATCCGATGCAAACTGGGTCAATTCTATGCATGAGGAGTTGGAAAACTTTGAGAGAAACCAGGTGTGGGAGTTAGTTGAACCACCTCCACATTGCCATCCCATAGGAACCAAGTGGGTTTGGAAGAACAAAGAGGGTGAGAATGGGATGGTTGTGAGGAACAAGTCCGGACTTGTTGCTTAGGGGTTTAGTCGAAGGAGGGGATCTACTATGAGGAGACCTTTGCTCCTGTGGCCCGTCTTGAGGCAATTCGGATTCTTTTAGCCTTTGCCGTGGCTAAAGGGTTCAAGTTGTTTCGGATGGATGTGAAGAGTGCCTTTCGAATGGGGTCATAGAGGAGGAGGTGTATGTGAAGCGACCACCGGGTTTGAGAGCGAGTTGTACCCACACAGGGGTGTACGGGTTGAAAAGGGCTCTATATGGGTTGAAACGGGCGCCCGTGCTTGGTATGGGAGATTGAGAGGTTTTCTCGTTGAGCGAGAGGGTTTGTGATGGGTACCGTGGATAGAACCTTGTTTCTCCTCAAGCATGGAAATGACTTGTTGATTGTGCGGATATACGTGGATGATATTGTCTTTGGTGGCTCGTCACATAACCTTGTTGCCAAGTTTGCGGATGAGATGAGCGGGGAGTTCGAGATGAGCGTGATGGGCGAGTTGCGGTATTTTCTCGGACCGCGGATCAAGCAAGTGAAGGATGGAACATTCGTGCACCGGACCAAGTACACAAAAGACATGCCGAGGAAGTTCCGGATGCAAGATGTGAAGCCGATGTCGACTCCCATGGAGAGTACGACCATTTTGGATGCGGATGAGGACGGAGAACCAGGTGGACCGGCGGGAGTACGGGAGCATGATCGGCTCCCTCCTCTACTTGACGGCGACGAGGCCGGACATACGGTTCGCCGTGTGCCGTGTGCTCGTTTTCGGGCTTCGCCGAGGACATCACATCGACGGGCCGTCAAGAGGATTTTCGGTACCTACGCTCCGGCCCCGGTCTTGGCCTTTGGTATTCTTCCTCCTCGACTCTTTCTCTTCATGGTTTTTCCGATGCGGATTTTGCCTTTGGATGTCGAGTCGAGAGGAAGTCTACTTCCGGTACTTGCCGCCTTCTTGGGTCTTCGTTGGTCTCATGGTCTTCCCGCAAGCGAGCCTAGTGTAGCTCGGCCTACCACCGAGGCAGAGTATGTTGCCGCCGCGAGTTGTTGCTCCCACCGTTGTGGATTTCATACACTTTGAGAGACTTTGGTGAGGAGTGCACCCGGATCCCACTTCTTTGTGATAGCACCGGTGCCATAAGCGTAGCCAAAAACCCGGTGCTTCACTCCCGTAACCAAACACATAGAAGTGAGGTATCATTTCTTGAGGGACAATGTGGAGAAAGGAACCATTGTGTTGAGCCATGTCCCTACCCAAGATCGGCTAGCCGACATCTTTACAAAGCCTCTCGACCAAGCTACATTTGTGCGCTTGCGGGGGAACTTGGGATTTGTTGCCCTTTCTAGTTGATTCTTGGGGGGATTTCCTTCATGTATCATATGTATCATACCATGTTTACTTTGATGTATATACATGCTTTGCTTGATGTATAAACCATGGTACGATAGCCATCTTGTCATATATCATGTTGCATTTGTATCATTTTGCATTTTAGGATGACGAGCTTCTTTCATATGCCATGTTTGAGTTTCTTTGGCTACTTGTGATATTTTGGTCATATGTGTGGAGAAATGGTGATGTGAGGCTATGCTCTTGGAATATTTGAGATATATGTGTGGTGAGATAGCCCTTTTTGAAATAAATGCTAATCTTGACTAGTTTTTTTGATGAAATATGCTCCACTCGTGTGTAGTTGTGTATCCATGTCACAGTTTGGTCTAAATGTGCTTTTCATGCTTAGATTGTGCTTGGATGCCTTGTTCTTGCATTTTGGCCAAAGGCCGTATATCATTGTGAATGTTTAGCCTATGTTGCATTCATGGGGGAGCATAAGCTTCTTTTTGCCGCAAAGGCACTTCATGTACCATGAAATGAATTAATCTTGAAAAGAAGTACATAATGCTTGAAAAATGCTCCATCCATCATGTCTATGTTTAAAATGTCTTATCTTTCACATATGGGTGCAAAACATGTTGCATGATGTTCACCGGTGGAGAAGTCTCCCCAAAGTGGACACATGGCTCATGAGCTTTGACATGACATGCTTTGCTTTATGGGTGTTTGCCATGATCTTTTGCCGAGAATTTGATATCCTTGTATGAAACTCAATCCACCGTTAGACAAATTTCTTCTCAACACTACGGGTACAAGTTGCACAAAGGAGACGACAAAGCACCAAAAAGACAAGAGGTGAAGCTTTTTTCAACAACTCTTACCGCTGTGAATGTAATTCATGTTTCAGTTGTCAAAGTGTGTTTATGGTTGTGGTAATTATTTGATGTCATTATGCTATTTTTATGAATCACAATCAATCTTTGGTTTGCTATATGTTGTTGTTTCACAAATTCCAATATTAGAGATTAATTGATGCTAGCTTAAAAATTTTGTTGATTCTTTACGGTGATGACACCTCCTTGCATTGAATCCCCCTTTGCCGATCAAGTGTTGGGATCATCTCCAAGTAACAATTGGTCGACCAAGTTCTTCATGTCCTAGCAAATTTGTCTACTATGTGTTGAAACAATGTCCTGTGCCAAACTTTTCAGTATTTAAGTACTTCATGAGTCATGTAATTAACTCGATGGATGGTTCAATGTTGGTTAATTAAATATAGATGCATTGTTATATTTATCTGTCGATGTTAATTAATGCCGCAATTACCGCTCGCTACATAAATGAGCGTGGCGAGAATACATCGGTGTTTTTCGTTGCCAAAAGTAGCGTGGCAATAGTAAGGTGCACTTGTAGCACCCCTAATACGAACGTGGTAATAAGAAATTCAACTTGTAGCAACACAAAATGAGCGTGGCAATAGATAGTGCTCTAAGAGCAACCCTAATAGAAACGTTGTAATAAAGACTTTAACTTATGGCAACCAACCAAATGTCGAAGCAATAATAGAGGACCACATATTACAACCAATCAAATTACGTGGCCATAGATAGTGCACTTGTAGCAACCCTAATAGAAACGTTGTAATAAAGACTTTAACTTATGGCAACCAACCAAATTTCGAAGCAATAATAGAGGACCACATATTACAACCAATCAAATTACGTGGCAATAGAGGATACCACCTATAGCAACGTAACCAATATCGTGGCATCAAACAATACTACCTATCGCATCGAAATCAACTTTTGTGGCAATAGAGGAGACCACCTATAGCAACTAACCAATTTCGTGGCATCAGACAATACTACATATTCCAACCAAATTACTTTCGTGGTAATAGACGAGGTTCAACCAATAGCAACCAAAGACAAGTGCGTAGCAATACTATAACTTGCAACGAAACAGAAACGTTGCAATTGCACCTTTGGCAACACCACAGATGCGTCGCAATAGTACACTTTGCAACCAGAACAAGCGTTGTAAAAAAACCTAATTGCAACGTTGCGTTACGTTGCAACAAAAAAACTTTGGCAACCACTAGATGGACAACGTCGTAATAACCTAATGCAACGCGGCTTATCGCAGCCCACGGTCCACGGAACAATTTGGTTGCAATTTTGTCTATTGCAACCAAAAATGGCATATTGCAACACATTTTGTGCGTTGCTTTAGGGGGAAAATCTAGTAGTGTTGAGTGGTATGCATGTTTGTGGCTCAAGTGTGACATGGATAGGCTTTTACATGTGAAGCGAGTCCTCTTTCGGTGAAATTGCTTAAATCTGAAAATTCTGCTTTGTCACATGCTTGTATTTTCATATATTACTTGTGGCAATGCTTTGACTATGCTATGATCCATTTGTGTGATCTTTGTCTCATTTTTAGCCTTTGACACTAGATTTGGCCTATTTGAGAAGCTCATGTAGATGTTTATATGCTTTGCTTTGCATTTCTGCATTTTCACCTTGATTCATACATTGTCAACAAGGGGGAGAAGAGGTGAGCTTAATGAAAATTCGGAAGAGGTGTCGAAGAGGTGAGCTGAAATTTGGAAGTTTGCATTCACATGTTCGGTGGGAGCTTTCTTGTCGTTTTCGGTGTGGATTTTGTGCTTTGCTTGGCTTGTTTCCTTTCTTTGCCTTTCTTTGGTGTTGGTCATGAGTTGAGCTTCTTTGTTTTTCTTTCTTCTTTCTTTCTCTTTTTCTCCGAATTTCATTTCGTGTTGTGTGTTGTCAATGCACTCATCAAGGGGGAGATTGAGGACCGGGAGCGTCCCGGTGGTCGATGGATGACCGCTCCTCGTTGATGAGTGATTGACAATGGGTGTTGGATCGACTCTTGGCTTAGTGCGCCGGTGTAGGCCGCGGCCTAGTTCGTGTTGTTGCGAGGTGAAGAACGGGCGCGAAAGGTCTTCGGCCTTGAGGGGCCTCGGGAGATGGAGAGACAAGTAGGCTCGGTTCGAGGGACCCGGTGGACGGCGGGGCCCGGGTGCGGGCCACATGGTGGCGACACGAGCAAGACGAAGTCATGGACAAACGAGCCGGTGCACGGTGGCGGTCAAGTCAAGTGGTTTGGCGGGAGGCCGGACCGAGCACGCGGGGTTTGGTGGTTTGCCCACAAAACCATCGGCAGACGGTTTCTTGGTTTGGGCCTCAAAACCAAGTCCGAGGGCCCAACACGACGGAGACGGGATCCGGGCGTATCGAGAAGCTTCGAGGCGGAGGACACGCGGCGGGATCGCATGGCTTGCGTCGGGAGGACGCGGGGTGCGGCAAAGGCGTGGCCGTCCGATGGCAAGACCCACAAACATTACCTAAATGCCCCTACATGGGTTGTATCGCCAGTAGTTAAGTTAGGGGTAGTCGAGTCATTTACCACTCCGGCGGGACCGATATATAAAGCCATGAGTGTGTGTGGATGGCTCTCTCTCTCCGCGACTTAGGGTTTCATTTCCTCCCTCCTCTTTCTCATTTTCGTAGCTATTTTTCTTCCATTTTTCTCTAGGCTAGCATGAGAGCTTCATGAGAGATTTGTTGAGAGGGATGGATGCTAGGGCGGCATGCTAGACCTTGTGAATCTTTCCTGGTTTGTATAGAAGATTCGGGGTTGTTTTTCGTGGCTTTTTGTGCTTGTTTTCGTGCCGTTGTTCCCGGTGTGATTCCACGGATTTGATTGGGTTTCTCCCCGGATTTCTTTGAGGGAAACATGGATAGATGTCTTGTGCATCTTTGTGCTTGATCTTGTGCCCTCAAACGCCGAGAAACCACTTCGATTCGTGAGTTTTCGTTCGGTGCTCTAGCTTTTGGTGGTGCTCAAAGGATTCGCGATTCCCGGTGATTTAGGGAGTTAGGAGGCAAGATTTTTGGGTTATAGCATCCTTGTGTGACGCTTTTCAAGTCCCCAAACCCTTGTCTCCATAGCTTCAACCGTTTGGGAAATCCGATGATGATTTGGGGGAGTTGACTTTCGGGGTCGGGCTGTTTCTGCTCTGTCCGCACTTGGCGGACCGTCCGCGGGGTGCTGGCGGACAGTCCGCGAGGCTAGGGTTCGTCGCGTGTTCGTCGTGTTCTTGCGCGCCTTTGTTTTCGATCCGGTTTGGCTTTTGGTTTTGGTTGCGGCCCGGTTTGCGGACGGTCCGCGCTCGAGTAGCGGACGGTCCGTGGGTGGCGCGGACGGTCCGCCCGGCTTGGCGGACGGTCCGTTTTTCTTGGGTCGCTTCGGTGTTCTCGTGTGTGTTTAACGGATAGTCCGCGGAGAGGGCCGAACGGTCCGCGACGTCGGCGCGGACGGTCCGCGGTAGCGGTCGGCCCGGGGTCCGCGTGGTTCATCGCGGACGGTCCGCACTGCCAGGCCGGACAGTCCGCCAGGAGCTGTGTGCAGTGCTGCTTGTTTCGATTCCTTCCTTCCCTTTCTAGTGCTTCCGCGTGTGCTTCAAGGAATCGTTCCTAGGACTAGAGGTTGATCCATAACCTCGTGGTCTTGGCGATTGGTGTGTGATTCGATCCATCGCTTGTGTGTGACCGGGGTTTGACTAGGGTATAGGCCGGATTCTTTTGGAAGAATTTTTTTTTACCGGCTCCTATTCACTCCCCCCCCCTCTCTAGTCGCCATCCGATCCTTCAAGCATGGATGTTGACCGGAATAGCATAGGTCTTGTCAAGCACAATGAAATCCAATAACTTGCCACGAAGAAAGATCATCATACGAGCCGCCCACTAGTGGTAACCCTTGCCATCGAAGTGCGGCGGACCGCCCCGCTCAACGTACGCCATCTTAGGATTCGAGACTTGTCAAAGTCGCAAAGAATCCGGCACCAAGCTCTGATACCAATTGAAGGATCAGATGGCGACTAGAGAGGGGGGGAGTGAATAGGAGCCGGTAAAAATTCTTCTCAAAGAACCCGGCCTATACCCTAGTAAAAACCCGGTCACACACAAGCGATGGATCGAATCGCACGCCAATCGCCAAGACAACGAGGTTATGGATCAACCTCTAGTCTTAGGAACGATTCCTTGAAGCACACACGGAAGCGCGAGAAAGGAAGGGAGGAATCGAACCAAGAAGCAAAGTCGGCGGCCTCGGCGGACCATCCGGCCGGGCGGGCGGACCGTCCGCGATGGCCGCGCGGACCGTCCGCACGGCACCGCAGATCGTCCGCACCCTTGCCGCGGACCGTTCGGCCCGAGCCGCGGATTGTCCGTTAAAGTGAACAGAACCACCAGAACCGACCCGAGAAAAACGGACCGTCCGCGAAGACCGGCGGACCGTCCGCGCGGGCCACGGACCGTCCGCGAACCGGCTGCAACGAAAACCTAAAGCAAAACCGGATCGAAAGCAAAGCGCGCAAGAACACGACGAACACGCGAAGAACACTCGACGAACAGCACCCGCGCGGACCATCCGCCAACACCACGCGGACTGTCCGCGCCGCACGGACAGAGCAGAAAACTGCTCGACCCCGAGGGTCAACTCACTCAATCCATCACCAGATCTCCCAAACGGTATAAGTTGTTGAGACAAGAGTTTGGGGACAAGTTAAGCGTCAAACAAGGATGCTATACCCCAAAAATTTCGTCTCCTAATTCCCTAAATCATCGGGAATCGTGGATCCTTTGAACACCACCAAAAGCTAGAGCACCGAACGAAAATCCTTGAATCGAAGTGGTTTCCCGGCGTTTGAGGGCACAAGATCAATCACAAAGATGCACTAGACATCCATCCATGTTTCCCTCAAAGAAATCTGGGGAGAAACCCACTCAAATCCGCGGAATCACACCAAGAGCAAAGGCACGAAAACAAGCACAAAAAGACCACGAAAAACACAACTCGAATCTTCTATACAAACCAGGAAAGATTCACAAGGTCTAGCATGCCGCCCTAGCATCCATCCCTCTCAACAAATCTCTCATGAAGCTCTCATGCTAGCCTAGAGAAAATGGAGAAGAAAATAGCTACGAAAATGAGAAAATGGGAGGGGGAAAATGAAACCCTAAGTCGCCGAGAGAGAGCCATCCACACACACTCATGGCTTATATATCGGGTCCCGCCGGTGTGGGAAATGACTCGACTACCCCTAACTCAACTACTGGCGATACAACCCACGCAGGGGCATTTAGTTAATGTTTGTGGGTCTTGCCATCGGACGGCCACGCCTTTGCCGCACCCCCGCGTCCTCCCGACGCAAGCCATACGATCCCGCCGCGTGTCCTCTCGCTTCGAAGCTTCTCGACACGCCCGGATCCCGTCTCCGTCGTGTTGGGTCCTCGGACTTGGTTTTGAGGCCCAAACCAAGAAACCGTCCTCCCATGGTTTTGTGGGCAAACCACCAAACCCCCGCGTGCTCGGTCCGGCCTCCCGCCAAACCACTTGACTCGACCGCCACCTTGCACCGCTTGATCGTCCATGACTTCGTCTTGCTCGTGTCGCCACCATGTGGTCCGCACCCGGCCCCGCCGTCCACCGGGTCCATCGAACCGAGCCTACTTGTCTCTCCATCTCCCGGAGGCCCCTCAAGGTCGAAGACCTTTCGCGCCCGTTCTTCACCCGCAACAACACGAACTAGGCCGCGGCCTACACCTCGCACACTAAGCCAAGAGTCGGTCCAACACCCGTTGTCAATCACTCATCACCGAGGAGCGGTCATCCATCGACCACCGGGACGCTCCCGGGCCTCATGGGCCGCCCTTGTCGAGGCCAGGTCGGCGCTCGAGCGGGAGCACACTGCACTCGCGGGGGCGCAGGCGTCGCTGATGGAGCGTGAAGACGAGCTCTCGAAGCTCGACGGGGAGCTGATCGTCCTCAGCATCTCAAACGAGGACCAGCGTCGGTCCCTCGAGGAGCAGAGCGCCACGGTCTTAAACCTGCAGCAGGCGGTCGAGGTCGAGCGCCAAGCTCTCGAGGTGGAGAGGAAGCAGGTCGAAGGTGAGTTGTCGTTTTGTTCCTTGTTTTGTTGATCTTCCCTTTGGGGGTCCGTTCCCCTCTTGATTTCCTTTGCTCGTGGCATCCAGGCCTGCGCACCGCGCTGGGGCACGCGACCAATCGGGCCGAGACGCTGCAGTCGCCTATGACTCCTCCGAGCGGGAGCTGGTAGAGCTGCGCGCCGCGGCCCTCGAGACCTGCCGGGCGGTCGAAGAGGGCGAGGCGCAAGACGAAAGCTCGGCCGGCCGCCCGTCCGCGTGCCCTTGGTGGGCATGTCTCGAGGCGCATGCGCCGCGCGCTTCACCTGGGTGTCCAGAAGGCCCTCGGCGTGGTGCGGTCCCACTACGAGGTGAACTTCGAGGCCGTGACGTCGGGCTACGTCGTCCCGAGGGCGTCGAAGATGAGGCGGCGATGGAGCGCGTGGACGCGCTCGCCGCCGATGCGCCCGAGACGCTCACCGAGGCCTTCGTGGAGTTCTTGTTCCGGACGCCGCCGACGCCGACGTGCCTCAAGCCTCGAAGATCGCCGGGCACTTGGCCCATTTTTTGTTTGAATGTTAGTATTTGGGCCGTGCCGTGTAAATAAACAAGTACTTTGTTTTAAACACTTGTGGAAGTGAATGGTGTTTCTTATTTTATCGCGCCGTTTTGTTTCTTCCTTTGCTTGGGCGAATTCGGGTTGGGGAGTTCGGTTTTCGTGAGGAGCTTGCCGGGCGGAGGCAAGAGAGAAGGGTCGTATCCTCGCGGAGTTCTAGGCTATCTCCTCGGCTCGCACGTCCTTTCCGCTAGGCCGCCCGCGACCCGCCCGAACTCGCTCGAGGCTAAGGTCGAGTCATAGTTAGCGCGCTTGTGGTTTTTTGCGAAAAAATGTGTGACGGAACCGCCCAAAATAGTTCCGTATTATCGCCTAAGCCGGTCCACGTGGCCATTAAGCAATAATAAAGAACTATTCGTCGCTTCCGCCGGGTAAAGCCCGTAAATCACATACAACAGATCGCCGATATGCGCTAAGCCCACACGAAGGCGGGACCGCAGTACAACATTACATAAAAAGTTTCACAAGTTAACATTATTACAAACCAGGTTTTTATACATAAAGGTAAACATGGTTCGTAGTTTAAACGGCGGAAAGTAAACTAACGCGTGATACACATAGGAGGCCATCCATGCATATCACTCATCACCATCGTTCTCCCATTCAACCTCCCATCCCTCCGGAATAGAACCAGGCCGGATGGGATTACCCGAAAACAACAAATTAAACAAGGCCGAGTACTAATACTCAAGAAGACTTACCCGACAAAGATAAAGCAAGACTAGACATGCAAGGCTTTTTGGCTTGTGGGTTTGTTTTGCCAAAAGCGACTAAGAGTGGATCCTTATTTTCAAGTTTTAGCTCATATCCTAGTATGTTAATCGGCCTAGGTGAGCACCCGTGCTAAACAAGCATGTTGTGCAAACAATATTAAACAGTAACAATATTAAGCCAAAATGTTCCATAAATAAACATGGGGTAGCCAGGTGGTCAAGCCGACTCGGATAACGGCGAGTGACCGACGATCGATCGATTTATATCCTTGCAAGGTAAACCCAAGATACACGGAAGAAGGTAGACCAAGTGCAGTGTCTACCCCAACCAGGCGGTTCCCAACATCCCACAGTTTAGGATCGTACGCTACAAACTGCGGTACACGGTTATCCGGAGGGTCTAACCCGACCGTCCGACTCACACACTATACCACGGGTAGCTAGCCCGGAGACACATCCCAAGCGGGTAGCTAGAAAGATCCCGCCCCGGTTCGAAGGTACTAGGCTTACCGGTCCCATTCCCGACAAGTACTTGGTACGTTCAATAGCTTAGGACCAAAGACAATGCTACTCGGCCGAGACCGAACCCATTGCTCTTACCACATGAGCGAGTCATTTTAACCAACTTATGATTCCAACATAAATAACCTATATCTCGCGAGCAATGAGTTATTACTCGACTTCTACCGTATCCTTAGAGCATGGCACTAGCGTTCCTAACATACTAGTAAAAGAGCATAGGAGTCCTAAGGATCATGCATCTAGGTTTCAAAGCAACTCCCGAAACTTAATATGCACAAAGTAAAGCATAAGGCGCTGATAAGTAAGGACATGATTTTTAATTTAAAAACATGGGTTAGATGAAACCGGTGCTTGCCTTCCTCAAACTCAGCACCCAAACAAGCCTTTGGCTCTTCCGGACTTTGGTCCGGGTCTTGCTGCACACTCAACTGATTCACCTCTCCGCTAGTCGCTCCCTCCTCCTCCCGGGTGAGTGTGTACGCCCCGTCGGGAAGATCTACACGGTTACATGCGTATGCATTCGATTATGGTGAAGGTGGGAGAATTATCACAAAACTAACTCTTGTTGGACACATACACCCAAATATTGATATCTTCTCATATAAATTATTAGGGTGTGTGATAAATAACAAAACACTATTTTGATGGTGATTGTGTGCACATCTAAGCAATTTAAGTTATTTAACTTCACCAAACAGCAAGGGGTGTGTTTAATTTAATAAAAACAGAAACAAACATGATTTTACCATTTAGCACATTTAATTTCCATTTCTTTCTTTAATTATTTACAACAAGCCTTTCTACCATAAATCCAAATTAAATCAAAAACACTTCCAATGAGCCTAATCTTTTGCACACAGCAACATATGCTTAGTTTAAGTTTTCACACCAAAATTTGGCTGAAGAACATTTATAAATTAATTTATATGAAAAAGACAAATTTCAGCCTAGTAAATCAACATTAATTCATATAAAAAGATTTAATAAACTTTTTGATCCCAACTTTCTCCTACAGGTCAAGTAAGCCAAATATGAGGTTCTAACCAAGGCATGGTTGTAAAATCAATTTATTTTTCAGATTTTGAATTTAAGCTCCTACACAAGATTAAATCCAAAACACCAAGTAAACAATTCCCTAAAATCACATCCATCACACCAGAGGTACTACTCATCAAGTCAAAGCCCTAGGGTGCACTTGTGCTCAAAGAAAAGTTCATTAAAGGTGCTATAAAAAGCATCAAACTTATTCTAGCATAAAGCTTACAAAAATCATAACTGAAAATATATACATCAAAACCCTGCAAATTTTTGTCACAGATCTAGACATGCCATAAAGAACAACATATCCAAAATTCAAGTTCATAGCATGTGTATATTTTAAACTGCACTAAAAACACTCCAAACTGCGTTTGAATTTTTAATTCAAAAACTGTACAGAAAAACCCTATACATGCTTTCTAGAAAAGGTAGATTTCTTCACCACGAACCCAACAAAATTGGTTTTGCATTTTTCTGATTTTTCTACGATTTTTAATGATTTTTCGAAGGTACTGCCGAATCCCTAAAACTGCTTTTACAGCCGGGTCCCTGGAATCTTACACAAATCTCCCTGGAATTACCTTCTCGTTTGCAATGTGGTCCCTGGCGGCGGAGGGAGCTCGCCGGCGGCTACCGTTGGCCGGAGACGGGCGGGTGAGTGGCTAGGGTTGGGATTGGGCTCACCCTAGACCGATTCCCGGCGGTGGTTGGGGCGGTGGAGCCTTCGTCGGCGACCGGCGGCGTGGCGCGCCCGAGACGTCCGCCGCGTCCGCCGTTGGCCGGCGACGGCGCGACCGGCGGGTCCGGTGGCGGCTTGGCGGAGTTGGGGGAGGAGCGAGAGAAGGCTTCGGACGGGGAGGTGGAGATGGCGCGCTCGCGGAGGCCGTTCGCGGCAGGGGACGCCGGCGGTGGCTTGCCGTGCCGGGAACCGCGCCGCGCGTGAGTGAGTCCGGCGACGCGTTGCGGCTTGTTTTTGAAGATGGACCACACGACGCGACCAAGGAGTTGGGGGTCCGCCGAGAAGCGGCTAGGTGGCACGGCGCATGGCGCGGCTCGTGCGCGGGCGCACTCGCGCGCGGGCGCGTGGCCCCGGGGCGCACGGCACGGTGCCGAGTGCGCCGGCGCGCGGGGTGTGCGTAGGCGCGTCCCACCCGCGCGGAAACGGGCGGAGGAACCACGGTGCAGGTCCACCGCGATGGGATCGAGGGTCCGTACGCCGGGGACGGGGGCCGAGGCGACGCGTGGCGCGCTCGGCCCCGTACGTCCATGGCGCGGGAGCTCTCGGGGTGCCGGTTTTCATTTCACTTGCACGCATTCGAAATTGCATAACTCCAAAAATCGTCAACTAAGTGAAAAATCTCCCAAAAGCAAAGTTGTAGAGGAGCTGTAGATCTACAACTTTCCCGAAGGCGACATATGTTTTGATCAATGGTTTGCCCGGGAACGCCAACCGAAGTTGCAGATTTTCCACGGCTCGGCCATCGTTCATAGCGCAGGAAACTCGATTTTTGGCCAATTTGCGCTCAAAATTGGAATGTCCGCCAATTACGAAAAATGTGTTCCGGAAATAACGAACAACTTTCGTATTGGCAGATTTTGAACTTCTATAGTGAAATTTGGAGAACGCGCAAGAAAACCATTTCAGCCTTTAAAGTAGATCTAGGGTTTGACCGTGGTTTGAGATGTTGACCGGGGTCTTTTGTGCAAAAGTGTGCCCAATCATGTCAAACATGTTTATGAGCCAAATTAAACACGATTAAAGCCGCTAATTAAGCTAGTTGGCTTTAACAAACACTCGGGGTGTTACAAAATGGGACCATTTTTTGGGGGGGGATGCCCCCCGCAGTAGCCCCCGAGGGTGACTTGGTTTTCTGGGGAAAGCCGAGTTGCCCTTTAACTTTATTAACTGACTGTTGTTTACATTTGTGCTGCCAACTGGGGTGCTGGGCATGTAATTTACAACAAAAAACTTAGAAATCCTAGCTAGGGATAGAAGCGACATAGCTGCTGGATGTTCCAAGCGTTGGCTAGCTTGTATGTGCCGGGCTTGAGCACCTTCACTACGACGTAGGGTCCCTCCCATGAGGGCGACAACTTGTGGCGGCCTCGATTGTCTTGGCGTAGTCTTAGGACGAGGTCCCTTTCGCTAAAGTCCCGTAGTCGCACCTTTCGAGCTTGGTAGCGCCTTAGAGCCCGCCGGGTACCTTACGGAATGCATTAGGGCCACGGTGCGTGCCTCATCCAGTTGGTCCAGCGAGTCCTCGCGGGCTCGCTGGTTGGCCTCTTCGTCGTAGCCCCGGACTGCGGGCGACCCGTATTCTAAGTCGGTGGGGAGGATGGCCTCCGCGCCATGGACCAAGAAGAATGGGGTGAACGCGGTGGCCCCGCTTGGGGTGGTCCCGAGGCTCCACACAACCGCCGGCGCCTCTCGGAGCCATTTCCGACCAAACTTATTCGGCTCGGTCGAAAATTTCGGGCTTGAGGCCTTGTAGAATCATGCCGTTGGCACGCTCCACCCGGCCGTTGGTTCGTGGGTGCGCCACGGCTACCCGGCCTACGCGGATGTGGAACTTATCGCGAAATTCCGGAGAACTTCCCGCCCGTGAATTGGGACCCGTTGTCGGTGATGATGGAGTTGGGCACTCCGAAGCGGTAGACGATGTCGGTGAAGAACGTCACCGCCTCGCTCCGCCCGAGATTCGTGATGGGGCGCACCTCCACCCACTTGGAGAACTTGTCGATTGCGACCAACAGGTGGGTGTAGCCCCCGGCGCCTTCCGCAAGGGCCCGACGATGTCCAGTCCCCACACGGCGAAAGGCCACGTGATGGGGATGGTCTGCAGGACGTGCGCGGGGAGATTGGACCTGCGAGCGTAGAACTGGCACCCTTCGCAGGTGCGCACGATCTCGCTGGCATCAGCGACCGCGGTGGGCCAGTAAAAGCCCTGGCGGAACGCATTGCCCACGAGAGTGCGGGGTGCGGCGTGATGGCCGCATACGCCCACGTGTATATCCCGGAGAAGCTCGCGCCCTTGGGGGATATGCACACATCGCTGCAGGATGCCGGAGGTGGCACGCTTGTACGGCTCGCCGTCAACGAGAGTGAAAGACTTGGCCATCCCGGCGATGCGCCCGGCCTCGGACCGGTCCGGGGGGAGTTCCCCTCGGTCCATCCGGGGCCGATGTACTTGTCGCGCCGGTCCACCTCGCCGGGGGCCGGTTTGACGTCCATGGCTTCGGCTTCGTCGGCCGCCGTACCCCTCGAGGAGGGAGAGCACGTACGCCTCATTCGAGGGGTCCTCGTCCATGGGCTCCGCGCTCGCCGGATTTGAGGAAGCCCCCCGAGGGGTCCGTGCCTCTCGAGGGGTGCGGCTCGAGGTTGACGGACGACCGGGCGACGTCCCGGCGAAGACGTTCGGAGGGACGGTGATCCGCCCCGACGCGTTCTTGGAGAGCTCGTCCGCCTCCTCGTTATACCGGCGGGGGCACGTGGTTGAGCTCGATGCCGTAGAACTTGTCCTCGAGGGCCCGCACGGCCTTGCGGCATGCCTCCATCTTATCGTCGTGGCGCTCGCATTTTTCATCACGTACGTCGAGGCGTTTGATGCCTATCTCGATGGCGATTTTGAGGCCGCAAAGCGGGGCCTCGTACTCAGCCATGTTGTTCGATGCGGGGAAGTGAAGGCGCACGGCGTACCGCATGTGCTCCCCGAGGGGTGAGACGAAGAGCAGGCCCGCGCCTGCACCTGTCTTCATCACCGAGCCGTGGAAGTACAGAGTCCAGCATTCGGCCTGGATCTGTGGTGGCGGCAATTGCGTGTCCGTCCACTCGGCTACGAAATCTGCCAAGATTTGGGACTTGATGGCCTTGCGCGGCGAGCGTTTCACCCATCAGCTCCACCGACCACTTCGCAATTCTGCCCGCTGCATCCGGGGTTACGGATGATTTCCCCTAACGGAAAAGAGGAAACCACCGTGACCGGGTGAGCCTCGAATTAGTGGCGGAGTTTGCGTCGTGCGAGAACCACTGCGTAAAGCAGCTTCTGGACTTGCGGGTAGCGCGTCTTGGTGTCGGACAAGACTTCGCTGATGTAGTACACCGGCCGCTGAACCGGCAAAGTGTGCTCCTCCTCCGTGCACTCCACCACGATTACGACGCTGACCACCTGGGTGGTTGCGGCCACGTAGAGGTACAGAGGCTCGCAATATTGCGGCGGAGTAAGGATTGGGGTGTGGGTAAGAGACGCCTTCGGTTTATCCGGGCGCCTCCGGGCCTCGGTGGTCCGGGAGAAACGCTCATGCTTCTTGAGGAGCCGGTAGAGGGGCAAGCCCTTCTCGCCGAGCCGCGAGATGAAGCGGCTCAAGGCGGCAAGGCACCCCAGCACCCTTTGGACCCCCTTAAGGTCCCGAATCGGACCCATTCGTTCGAGGGCTGCAACCTTTTCGGGGTTGGCCTCGATGCCTCGCTGGGAGACGATGTATCCTAATAGCATGCCCCGCGGCACGCCAAAGACACATTTTTCGGGGTTTAACTTCACCCCGTTGGCCTGTAGGCAGCCGAACGCGATGCGAAGGTCGCTAACCAGGTCGTCCGCCTTCCTGGTTTTTACGACTATATCGTCTACGTACGCCTCAACGGTTCGCCTGATGTGGTCTTCGAAGACGTGCTGCATACATCGCTGGTATGTCGCGCCTGCATTTCGGAGGCCGAACGGCATCGTGACGTAGCAGTACATCCCGAACGGCGTGATGAACGAAGTCGCGAGCTGGTTGGACTCATTCATTTTTATTTGGTGGTACTCGGAATAGGCGTCAAGGAAACAGAGCAGTTCGCACCCGGCGGTCGAATCAACAATCCGATCGATACACGGCAAAGGAAAAGGAACTTTGGGACATGCTTTATTAAGACTAGTGTAGTCTACACACATCCGCCACTTCCCATTCTTTTTCTTTGCTAATACGAGATTAGCTAGCCAAGTGGGGTGGAACACTTCCTTGATGAACCCAGCCTCGAGGAGCTTCCGCAGCTCCACTCCGATTGCCCGACGCCGCTTTTCGTCGAAGCGACGCGGCCGTTGCGGCACGGCGCGGGAGTGAGGTAGGATGTCAAGGGAGTGCTCGGCGACCTCCCTCGGGATGCCTGGCATGTCCGAGGGGCTCCACGCGAAGATGTCGACGTTGGCGTGGAGAAAGTCGACGAGCACCACTTCCTATTTCGGGTCAAGGGTAGAACCGACCCTCAACGCCTTGCCCTCGAGGGCGGCGGGGGTCGAGGGGCACCTCCTTGGTCCGCTCGGCGGCCTCGAAGCCGCCGGCGTGCTTCGCGGCAGGAGACGAGGTCCTCGTTGACCATCTTCTCCATGTTGGCGACGAGCGCTTCGTCCGGCCGCCGGTGCCTCGGCATGTTCCACGCACTCGACGTCGCAGTCGAACGCGTGCTCGATGGATGAGCCCACGGTGATGACGCCGTTGGGCCCCGACATATTCATATTGAGGTAGGTGTAGTTGGGGACTGCCATGAACTTGGCGTAGCAGGGTCACCCGAGTATGGCGTGGTACGCGCCCCTGAACCCCACCACCTCGAAGGTGAGCGTCTCCTTGCGGTAGTTGTCCGGCGTGCCGAACCGGACCGGCGAGGTCAATCGCCCGAGGGGCTGGACGCGCTTGCCGGCGCGATGCCATGGAACGGCGTCGTGCCGGGCCGCAGCTAATCCAACCCGATCCCCGGCGGACGCGGCGTGTGCGCGTAGAGGATGTTGAGGCCGCCGCCTCTCGTCCATCAGGACCTTCGAGAACCGCGCATTCCCGATGACTAGGTCGACCACCAGTGGGTACTGACCCGGGTTGGGGATGCAGTTCGGGTGATCCTCGTGGCTGAATGTGATGGCGTCCTCCGACCAGTCGAGGAAGGAAGGAAGCACCTTCTCTGCGGTGAGAACCTCGTGCCGCTCCCACTTGCGCTGGCGGCTGGACATGTCGATGGTCGGCCCCCCCGAAGATGAGGAAGACATTCTCCACGGCGGGGAAGCCACCGGCGTCACCGTCAACCTCGTCCTTCTTGGCCTCGTCGTCCTTCACGGCGGCGCGGCCGTAGAACCGCTTGAGCATGTCGCACTGCTCGAGGGTGTGGTTGACCGGCGTTTTGTGGTAGGGACATGGCTTCTTCAGCATGTCGTCGAAAACTCCCCGGCCTTGAGGGGCCGGTCGAGGGCCCCGTCGAGCCGGGTCAACGGCAAGAGCTTCGCCATCATCATCGTTGCGCCCCTGCTCGCGCGCCTCGCGGAGCGGCTTATTTCCCTTCTTGCCCCGCTTGTTCTTTTGGCGGAGCTCCTTGGACTTGCCGCCGTCCGCGGGTGTATCGTCCACGCGCTTGCCCTTCTTGGCGTCGAAGATCGCCCCCACCGCCTCTTCGCCCGAGGCAAAGCCGGTGGCGATGTCGAACGCCTCATTTGAGTCAGGCGGCGGCGGGCCGCGCCCGAGCTCGCGCACAAGATCCCGCACGTGGTGCCTTCGAGGAAAGCGTGCACGATTTCGGACTCGCGCCACGCTTGGGAGCTCCGTATAGCGCTTGGAGAAGCGCCGTATGAAATCCGGAGCGACCCGCCGGCTTCCGAGTGCAAGAGCGCGAGGTCCCGGGAGTTTCCGGGCGCGCGTACGTGCCCCGGAAATTTCCCATGAACGTGCGGACCGGTCGTCCCAGTTGTGGATCTGGCTGGCCGGCGGTGCTCGAGCCACATCCGCGCCGAGTCCACGAGGTGCGGGGGAGGTTGCGGATGATAACCTCGTCGTCGGTGGCCCCCGCCCGACCGACACGCTAGACGGTAGTCGTTGAGCCACACACGGGGGTCCGTCTCCCCGTTGTACTTCACGATCGTCGTCGGCTGGCGGAAGCGCCGTGGGAAGGTCACCGTACGGATCTCCCGGCCGAACACGCGGGTTCCGGGGGCTCCGGTGTCCGCGAGTGGTCCTCCTCGCCGTCGTAGCGTCCACCCCGTCGAGGGTGGTAGCCCGCCGCCGGCCGCGCCTCCGCGTTGCTCGTTCGCCGGGCATTGATGACATTGCGGGCGTCGCCATCTTGATCTTGCCCGCGCGTGTCGAGGAGCCGTTCCTTGGCCGGCGTTCACCCCGGGTTGGCGGGACGCTCGGGCCGCGCCGCCCGCGTGCACCGAGGGCACGGGGGCCTTGGGCACCCCCATCGTCCCGTGTGCTCCCCTGTTGGCGGATGCGGGACGCCGAGCTTTCGGCTTTGTTGGATGGCCGCTTGCTCGATGAGTGCCTGCGCCTCACGGTGCGGGTTCCGCGCCTTGGGAGTCGAGGGGGGCGGGCATGGCCCGCAACAGTGTTGCGGTAGCAATAAGCTTCTGGCTCGCTCGCGGGGGCGTGTCGGGTTGTCGACGTTGAAGTCGGTGTTGATGCGGTCGCGGGCTAGTCTGCCCAACTCACGCGTGCGCTCGCCGCGCGCGGAGGCTTCTCCTACGATAGAGGCGCGAAGCAACCGCACCGTGCGGTATTCCTCCGCCGGCTTGACCTCGAGCTCGCGTGCTTGGCCTAGGCCGTGCGTTGATGTCGGCCCCCCTCGGTGGTAAAGGGGGAGGGGCGCTTGGCCCCGCGGTCATGCGTGGTCCGGTTCCCGCAGCGGGATGAACCTCTCCGTCGCCGGCACCCGCCCGGTCGGCGGCGTTTGCCGGGTCGGCCGGCGATCACGACGCGGCACTCCCGCGCGGGGTCATAGCCCCCGCCCGGAGTCGTCGGAGCGGCCCGAACTAGTAGTCCGTGGCGTCGAGGAACCACCGAACATCACCGGGGTCCCGCACGCCGGAGAAGTCCCCACTCCGCATATCCATGCAAAGTGGCGGGGTGGCGGCTCGTCGGTGGAGCCTTGGGACGACTCGTCGCCGGCGGAGGCGCCGGGGTCCCCGGCAACCGAGGATGTGGCGGCCGGGGGAACCCCGCGCATCGTTGTGTTGGCGTTGGTGTTCGCGACGTATGCCGCCGTGGCGCCGCACAAACCGATAGGGAAGCGTGATCCGAGACCGAGCGCTCCCCCGCACGGGCGGTCGGCGCGTCACCGGCGGGCGCGTCGCGTTGCGAGGCAACGCGTGCCGCATGACGGCGCTCCGACCGCGCCCCGTCGCGAGCGCCGGCCGGAGCGACGGCGACGCCGTGGCGCCGAAGGGCCCGGCGGCGTCCGTGCTGGTGGGCGTTGGTGTCGTGGCGACGCGTGCGGCGGCGACCGGGGTGGACTCGGCCGGCGCCGCGCGCGAGTTCCTCACCGTTAGTGAGACGCATGAGGTAGCCGTTCCCCGTAGCCTGAAAGTTCAGGCCCCCGAACCGGATTTCGAATCCGGCTGGGAGGGGGTCCGAGCTGCCCATGAAGTAACGCCGACCGCGGTACCCGTTGCGAATCACCATCGAGAGAGTTGGTGAGATGTTGATCTTCGGCGCGCAAGGTGCCCCACGGTGGGCGCCAGTGTCGGTGCGGAATGTAGTCCCGACACTAACTAGTAGTAGGCGCTGAGATCTGCCTCTCGATGGTCGGTGCTAAGCAACTAAGGACACTTGGTTTATCCTGGTTCCGGCCGGAGCCGTACGTCCAGCAGGGGTGTGCTCGAGGCACTATATTGCTTCGCACTGGGATGCCTGTAGTGGGGCGGCTACAAGCAAGGTGGGAGAGGAGGCGTGGCCTCCAAGTCCCAAGAGGAGTGATTGAGGCGAGTGCCAATATCGTGGGGGAGGCGAAGAGTGTGTGATCGATCGCTATCCGTTATCCTGTGTCCGATGTCCTCCCCTCGCGGCGAGGGGGATCGCCTCCCTTTTATAGACCAAGGAGAGGGTGATTTACGGGCATGCCGCACTATTTCACTATGTGTGGCGGTATGTCGTACGGTGTCGTGGAGTGGACGCCCGTCCCGGTGAATCTTGCTCCTAGTCATGGCGTCATGGCGTGCCCCGTGCTTGAACGGGGGGTGGCTTCGAGGGTGGAGGCGTGGTGGTTGACCGGGCGTCTCCGGGGGCGGGCTCGAGGGAGCCGTTGACGGTGATCCGTACGGGGTGTAGTAGCGGGCGTGGCGGCATCCCGTCCCCTCGTGCTCAACGGCGTCGGAGTAGTTGTAGCAAAGGCGCGTCGTGGCGTTGCGGGGGCGGGGATGGCCGCACGGGACTAACGGCCGACGGGGATCGCGGTCCCGCCGGCCGACGTCACGGTTTGACCCCGCAAAGTATCGAGAGGAGGGCTCGAGGGTGCGGCCGGCCCCCCCTTCGAGGGCGCGGCGCGTTAGCCGCACAAGAGTGGGCGTCACGGTGTCACGGGGGCGACACCGGCCCTATCGCACGGTTCCCCACGGTGGTGGGGATGGGCTCCCTCTAGGGAGTTGGCGGAACAGCCGCCATGGCGTGATTCCCGGGCGTGTAGTGGCGCAACTCGTTGTGTCGGGGCATTAAATGTCCGTACGCGCGTGCGGGAGCGGGCGTGCTCGTGAGGGAACCTCGAGCGAGGCGGAGCCCGCTCGAGGGAGGCGAGGACCCTCGAGCGAGGGCGGAAGCCTCGCTCGAGGAGGCGCGAGCCCTCGAGCGAGGCCGGCCTCGCTCGAGGGGGGGGCGTGAGCCCTCGAGCGAGGCGGACCTTGCTCGAGGGGGCGCCTTGTTGGGCCGCTCCGGTGGGGGCTGCGGGGGCCACCAAGGCGTGGGGCGGGCTGCGTGTGCATGTTTGTTTAGGTTCGAGGTGTGTTTGCGTTTTGTGTTTTTTTGCGAGGTTTTAAGCGGGATTCCCCCGGTTTTTTAGGAGACCCTCGTGGTCGTCCCCCGACATTGTCTATTGGGGTTTTATTACCCCACGAGACCGTCGAGTCGGCCACTCTCCGAGTGCCGACGGACTTCGTGACCACAACCCCCCCGTGGTAGCTCTCTCTCCGTTCGGGCCGTTTGCTACCGTGAGTCCTCACGACCCAGCATGGTTGGACCGTATGGATCACCCGCGGGAGTCTGTTGTTGCTAGCGGAGCCGCTAGATGTCACTCGTACGTTGGCTCGTTGTCTTAACGTTGTCTTCACACTTCGGGGGGCTGCGTTACAATACCACGGCGATTATCGGGCGGCGTCCGGAGGCGGCTAGTCGGGATTGGCGGCGCACTGTCGCCGGCCCACCGGCCACCGAACTTTACACTTACTCAGATGCAGTAGGAGAATGACAGGCTGCATGCTAGGAGATTCCAGTTAGAGTTAGAGAGAGGCGACCGCCTGCAGAGGATTGTAGATCTGGAGGCAGAGGTTCACACCCTAGAGGAGAATGCTGATGCATATGAGATTGAGAAGTTGACGCTACTTCAGAACATTGCGGATATGCAGCACCAAGTGGAGGAGGACGAGGTGCAGGGTTGCGGCTCTACGGGCTATAGTGGCCTTACGGACCACTACCTCCAATACGAGCACACCGGAGGAGCAGCGGGGTCCGTCCGGTCTAGATCGGATGAGCCAAGCCGGACCACCGTTACCGACTCCACCGGACTCACTGCGGGCGGTGGTGCATCGGTGGGTAACTAGGATGCCGGGGAACGACATCAAGAAGAAATGTGCTCCTAGGTGTCATCTTCGGGATGATTGTGGTAATCGGCTTAGGAGTATGTCGTCGTGCAATGCGATTGCATTGTAACTCGGTTGTATCATGATGTTTTCGATTTGAGTATTATAGTGTCCTTGGACCCTATCCATCGTGTTGTAATAAAGAATGTTTAAGCACATTGTGTTTCGACTCGAGTTTGATGTGATTCCACCGAGCTATTGAGATCTTGTGCGAGTTGTTTAACCAAGTGTGTCGAGTGTTACCATAACCGCACTCGCCAACACTAAGCATTTTGCATGATAATGAGAGAACCACGAGATTTTTGGTGAGTGCGGTCGGTGGCCAAAGCGGCCCGGCGATTATTCGCACGTTACCTTCTCCGCACGCGCGAAATGGGAAAATTCGCCACGAGTTGAAGGCTAGCTCGAGGGACTCGAGTCATCGTATTTTCTAGCTATGACCGAAGAATGATTTTATGAATCTTAATTTGGTTGCATGATATCTTTCGACCGTTCTTTGTCATCATCATATCGGTGCGAATGAGCTATGGTTATGCATGATTGCACTTGTCATCATTTACGAGTAAGATTTTGGCTGTGTCTAATAAAGGCTCGCATTTCAGATGGTGGGAACCACGCGCAGCTCTCCCAACGGGTTCGGAGCGAACAGTAGCGGTGACTTGCCGCCACCACCGCCCATGACGCCGTCGGAGTCCTTCATGGCCACGCAAACCGAGGTGCTCGCGCCGGATCTTGCGGACGCGGCAACGCATTGCTCGGCGGATGAACCGAGGGCCACCACGGGGCCAATCACGAGGGGCCTAATCGAGGTCACCACGTACGCCCGAGTTCATCGGGATGAAGCCACCAATTTTCTCCAAGGCGGAAGACCCCCTGGAAGATAAGGCTTGGATCAAGGCCATCGAGGCAAAGTTCTGCCTTTGTCTTGCCTTGCTCAAAGGAGAACAAGGCCAACTTCGCGGCTCCGCAACCGCGAGGGGAAGCTTTAATGTGGTGGGATCATTTCAAGTCAATGCGGCGAGGGCGTGCCATAACTTGGGAAGATTTCAAGCAAGCTTTTAAGAGTCATCACATCCCCAAGGGGTTAATGGATAGAAAAATGAGGGAGTTGTTGGCCCTTAGGCGGGGGTCCGATACGGTGTACCAATACGCCCGAAGTTTAACGGCTTGTGCCAATATGGTGGGCATCACGTAGACTCGACGCGAAGAAGATGGAAAGATTCCGCGATGGGCTAGATGGCAAGTTGTACGAGCGGCGAACCTGCTCGGGCCGAGAAAATTTTCATGAGCTTGTGAACAAGGCAATCTCCCGGGAGGATGCCATGAAAAAGGCCCACGGGGACAAGAAGAGACCGTCCGGTTTTGCTCCGGCAGCGAGAACAAATAAGAAGTTTCGCTTTGTGAAAAAGAATGTTCCAAACTCATCCCGGCAATCTCCGACCGAACGATGAAGCCATCCCCGAGCAAACCCTTAGGGAACTTCCGGCCCCGAAATGCTCGACCAGCCAGGCTCCAAAGCCTAATGCACCTCCTCGCAACGTCGGTGATCGCCGTTGCTTGAACCGTGGTCAACCGGGCATTACATCGGCGAGTGCCCCAAACCCAAGCGAGATCAAGCCCAACCCCCGAATCAAGGTGCGGGAAGCAAGCCCGCCACCCCGCCTAAGAAGCCTATGGTGCAAGTACACCAAGGCAAGCCGAACTTCACCACCATGAGTGATACTCCGGAGGGAGCTTTAGTGCTCACGGGTACATTCTCTACCAACGATACTCCTGTTAAGATTTTATTTGATTCGGGAGCTACCCACGGTTTCGTAAGTGGAAAACTGATAAGCAAAATGGGTTTAAAGGGTTCTCATACCAAGTCCGCTTACAAGATAATTACCCCGGGAGGGCAAATCACCTCTCGAGATCTTAATCCGTGGAGTATGTTTGGGATTAGGTAGTAAAATATTTCCAACAAACCTTATCGCCATAAGCTTGGTAGGTATGGATGTCATCTTGGGTATGGATTGGATGACCCTACATAAGGTGGTTTTAGATATTTCGGATAGAGTTGTAGAGACAAATTCACCTACGGTCGGGCACACTACCTTGTACCTACCTTTCAAGGATGGTATGAACTCTTGTGCCTATGTGACCATTATCTCCCCTCTTGAGGAAATTCCGGTAGTGTGTGAGGGTCTGGATTTCTTTCCTGATGAATTGCTCGGTATGCCGCCGGACAAAGATGTTGAGTTTGTAATTGAAATCCAACCGGGTACCGCATCTATTTCCAAACGACCTTATCGCATGCCACCCAAAGAGTTAGCCGAACTAAAAAATCAACTCCAGGAGCTATTAGATAAGGGTTATATTCGCCCGAGCTCTTCTCCTTGGGGTTGTCCCGCTCTCTTTGTCAAGAAGAAAGATGGTAGCTTGAGGCTGTGTGTGGATTACCGACCGCTCAATGCAGTAACCAACAAGAACAAATATCCTCTTCCCCGAATCAATGTTCTTTTTGATCAACTTGTCGGTGCGGAATATGGTCCCGACACTAACCGGTAGATAACGCCTAGGTCTATCCCTCAATGGTCGATGCTAAGCAACAAATGACACAAGATTTTATCCTGGTTCCGCCGAGGGGGCCGTACGTCCAGCCGAGGGGCGTGCTCGTGGCACTATATTGCTCGGCACCGGGGTGCTTGTAGTGGGGCAAGTACAAGCAAGGCGGGAGAGGAATGGTGGCTTCCAAGTCCCCGGGTGAGTGGCCGGAGATGTTGTGGGAGAATAAGAGAGTGAGTGCACGGTGCGCCGTGTTCCTCGAGTCGCCCCCCCCGCGGCCGGGGGCTCGCCTCCCCTTTTATAGGCCAAGGGGGCGGCGAGTTACATGCACGCCGCGCTACCTAGCTACGTGTGGGAGCACGTCGTGCTACGGTGTAGAGCGGGCGGCCGTCGGTCGATCTTCGCCGCGATCCGGCCATGATGGCCTACCTCGTACCCGAACGGTGGCGGTTCGAGGGTAGGAGGCGGAAGATGGCGATGGCGTCCCACGATAGGCTTCGAGGGAGGTGCCGATGATGGGCGGTACGGGGTACGGGAGCGGGGCGAACGGCGTTCCTTCCCAATGAGCTCGCGGTGGTGGAGTGGTTGCCGGTGTTCGGGCGTGCGCCTGCGGAGTCGGGGCGTGCGCCCGCACGCGTGGGTACGGTGGCCGCGCCGTTACGGTGGCCGGGATGGCCGCCCATCGGCCTAGCGCCCCTCACCCAACTCCGGGGTCACGGGAAAGTGGAGTCGAGGGTGCGCCCGGCCCCCTTTCGAGGGTCGGGCGCGTTAGTCGTACGGCGGCGGGCGCACGGTGTCACGGGACGACACCGGCCGTACCGCACGGTCCATCCCACGGTAGCGGGGATGGGCTCCTTCTGGGGAGTTGGTGCGGCGGCACCGGGCGTGAGCCCGGGCGCATGATGACGCCGTCCCGCGGCGTCGGGCGTTAAATGCCCAAGTACGGGGGCGGCGCACGCGCGTGGGGGCGCCCGTGAGCGTGGCGGGCCCCGGCCGAGGGTGGAGCGGACCCTCGAGCGAAGCGAGGCCCGCTCGAGGGGGATCGAGCCCTCGAGCGGGGCGGGACCGCTCGAGGGAAGGGTCGCCCCTCGAACGGGGGCGGAGTTCGTTCGAGGAGGGGGGGTTGCCCCTCGGAAGGGGGCGGAGCCCGTTCGAGGAGGAGCGTACCCTCGGGCGAGGCGGAGCTCGGCTCGAGGGGTCTTACGGACGAGCCGTCTTGGTGGGCCTCCGAAGTCCTGCTTGCATGGGCCATGTCCTTCGTGGTTAGTTTCTGCATGGTTAGGCTTAGCTTATTTTGATGCGAGAATTTAAGTAAGGGTTCCCCCATTGTTTGAGGGGACCCCTAGGGCGGTCCCCGACGGTAGCCCCCGAGCATCCGGGTTTGCCATTGAGGCTCCCGCGGATGCGGGGAACCTACCGATAGGACGTTCTTCCCTCCTTGTTTGCGAACGCTTTCCGTGGGGCCGCGTCGGCGGCCCCGCGGGTCTAGCCCGAAGCCCTGCGGGGAGTGTGGGCTCTCCTGCGAGGGGTTAACCGCGAGCAATTTGGTCGGAAGGGCGTGGCACATATGCCAACCGGCATCGGCGGTATTTCGGCCGACATCGGGGGTGCACGCTCCCCGTCACCGTTGTCTCCCGGCGGGTGCAATTCCAAGGAGGTGTAGCCGTGCGTCAAGCCCCCGAGCCTTGGCTCGTTCGAGGCGATCGGGTCGAGCCCGACGACTTGTTTTTTATCGCGCCCTCGCCGTCCCTCCGCGGGACGGAGGGTGAGGTTTCCACGACTCCCATCGAGCGGGTCGCGAATCGCGGATTCCTCATCGAGCCGCTAGCGGGTGGTTCAAGTGGACGTCCATGCCCGTTCGATAAGGGTAGGCCGCGCGGTCCGGAGACACGTCCATGGAAGCGCTTGCGTGGGTTTGCTAGGTGGGGCTCGGTCCCGTTCGCTAGGGACCGAGGGCGCGGAAGCTCTCCCTCGGTGGGATCCCCCCGCTGGGCCGCCCTCGGCGGCTCTCGAACACGACATGTGGGGCACCCTCGAGCCGACGGGCTCGAGGAACGGCTCGAATGCGCGTGCCCTCGTCGTCCCTAACTGCGTGATGCGGGGCGCCGTTCGAACCCGTCGAGGGTCGGGCTTCGAACCTCGATCGGTAAGGCCGTGCGGGGCCGTGCATGGGACGGCCCCCGTCTTTTCGCGTTTGCGGCCGTCGAGGGGTCCGGGCGTGCCGAGCCCTCGAGGTGCTTGGTTGGTGGCATGGCGCGGTATGAGTGCTTTCGGTGTCGCTCTATTTCAAGCGTGACACGGGCGATCCTCTTACGCGCGTGCCTTCTTTTAGAGGGTTGACATCGTCTCGAGTTGGGGGTCATGCCGCTCGAGGGTCCTACGTGGCATGGGTGCCCGTGGTGGTCCGCTCTACGCCGAAGCGAGGTCCGGGACGACCTTCTCACGGCCGATATCCCGTCGAGGGTCGCCTCGTTTCGAGCCGAGGGTCACGCCACTCGAGGGCTTCACGTGGCATGGGTGCCGCCGCCTCGCTCTACACCGAGCGAGGTCCCGGCGACCTTCTCACGCTGTCATCCCATCGAGGGTCGCCTTTGTCTCGAGCCGAGGATTCGCCTCGCTCGAGGGCTCTCCTTGCTTGGCAAGGGGCCCGGGCATTTAATTGCCTTGCGGTCGTGGCCGCGGTCTTGCAGCGCGGGCGCGCCTTTTTAGGCGCGCGCGCGCGCGCGCGCGTAGTGGGCGGCGCGGCGAGGGCGGATGTGACGGTTTTGCCTCGGTCGCGGCCGTTCCTCGCCGTAATGATGACCCGCCTGCGGTGTTAGAGCCGGCCGCGGTCGTGGTGGGGCCCGCCCGTCGACGCGATGGAAAGATTCCTGCAGTTAATGCTGGCGGGGTGTCTGCTCCGGAGAACTCGCCTGCCGCCTATAAACCGGCGGGGGGGGAGTGGACGGCGGTTTTTTACCTTGGCACCTTACCACTTTCGGTCCCCGTCCCTTCGCCTTCGCCTCGCTCTCGCCACCGCGCGGTCTCGCCGCTAGAGCTTTTTCCTCGCTTCCTTGTCCTCCGCCTTCGCATTCGTCCTCTCTATGGCGCCGCCTCGGCCTCCCCTTAGGATCTTGGAGCCATACGCACGGGAGAGGTCCACGGTGACCCGGCTCGCCTTGGGCGAGCCGGTCGCCGCCGCCCGTTGGCGGCCAACGAAGATGGGCGCCGGCGGAATGGATCGTGCCGCCGGCTGCGGACCGCGAGCCCAACCCGCCGGAGGGCTACGTGGTGAGCTTCCTCCGCTATCACGAGCGTGGCTTCAACGCGCCGGCGAGCACATTCATGCGGGCAATGTGCCACTACTACGGGGTGGAGTTGCACAACTTCGCCCCCAATGCGATCTCGCAGGCGGCCACGTTCGTGGGCGTCTGCGAAGGGTACCTGGGGATCCCAGTCAACTGGGAACTCTGGGTACACCTCTTCCGCGGGGAGCTCTTTACGCAGCCTACGACGGAGCCAAGGACCCGCCGCGCGGTGCGCGCGGCGGGATGTCGCTTGCCCCGCGGGGGCAATTCAAGAACGTCTACATCCCCCGCACCATGACGACGAACAACGCCGCCGGGAGCGGGGATGGTTTTATCTCGCGCAACGCCGAGCCCGGCCTTCCCCCTACACCGGCCGGGTGTTCAAGGAGAGGCCTAGCTCCCGGGGCTACGGGGTGTCCACGCCCCCGGCACGGGCGCGGCAGAGTCGGTGCTGGGCGCACTGGAGCGGCTGAGGAAGCACGGGGTGACCGCGATGGGCGTCCTCGCCTTCCTCCACCATCGGCGGGTCATGCCCCTGATGGAGAGGCCGCTCTGCATCTTCGAGATGACGGAGGCGGCCAACCCCATCGACCGGCGAGGTCGCGGATGCTCCCGACGCTCCTTGAGCGGCCGTATGCGCTCACCGGGCGCGGAGTGCCGTCGACACCCGGACGCCGCCGGCCGCCCGAGGGCCGGACCCCGTGGGGACGTCGAGATGCTCCCCCTTCGGCCCGCGGGTGAGTTGGGTTCCCGATCTCGTTTTAGTTCTTGGTCTTGCTTTCGTCTCCGATCCGCCATTGTCACTCTTGTGCGCGACCGGTGGAGTTCAACATCGCCAAGTCCGTTCCGCCCACCCCCGACTCCGCGCGCGCTTGGCCGGGCGGCGCGGCGGGAGCGGCGGGAGCGGGCGGCGCGCAAGAGGGAGCACGCCGGGCGTCGCCAAGCGCGCGCGACGCATGGTCCGCGGAGTATCGGCGGCGGGAGGAGCCGGGGCTCTCCTCCCGGACATCGAGGAGCCCTCGTCCTCGGAGCGAGGACGAGGAGGAAGAGTCCGAGGGGGGAGGGCCCCTCGGACGGTGGCGGCTCGCGCCCCGTCGCCGGAACCCGCGCCGGCGTCGGGGGGGCTTTGCACGGGGTGGGCGCACGGGCGCCCGTCGCCGGCAATCATCGTCGGGGCGGCACGCGCGCGCGGGGTGCGCCGCGCGCGCGCCACGGAGCGCGCGCGCGCGCACGTGCTCGCGCGCGCGTCAAGCGTGCCGCGCGCGCGGCGGGAGCGCGTCCGCGCGAGCGGGCGTCGTCGTCGAGGGGCGCGTCGGCGGGCGCGCGCGCGCGCGCGGGCTAGTGTGCCCCCGCGCGCGGTGGCGTCATCGGGGGGTGCGGCATCGGGCGCGCCCACGCGTGAGGCGGGCATGCCCGCGCGTGCGGCGGCGCCGTCGGGGAGGCGCCGCGGCGGCGCGGCCCCGCGCGCCGGCCTCGTCAGAGGCCTCGAGGAAAAGGAAGCGGGCCTTTTCCTCCGCGAGGTAAGGAACCCGTTCTTCCTTTGTTTGGCTTTAGTTTGCTGGTTATTAGATGCTCTAACCCTCCGTTCGTGTTTGCGTAGGGCGGTGCCAACCGTCCCTCCTCTTGCACCGGCCAAGGTGCTGAGGACGGACGCGTCGATTCCCACCCGGCGGCGTTCGTCGAGGGGGTCGCGCCCGGGGACGGGCGCGGCGGCGGGCACGAGCTCGCAAGGCCCGGCCGGGGCCTCGAGGCCCCGACCGGCGGATCGGCCCGCCGCGGCGCGGCCGGGGGTCGCGCGGGGCGGCGGCGGCCGGTCGCCACGGAGGCGCGAGCCGCGGCGGTGGCTACGGTGGAGGTGCCGCCCGCGGCGGCGCCCCCGCGGAGGAGGCGGAGCGGGCGCAACTCGCGGGAGCGCCCGCCGGATGCGGCGGCACGGACGGAGGTGGCGGCGACGGCGCCACGACGGGCGCCGTGGCCGCGGAGGCGCGGTGGAGGCGCCGGCGGAGGCGGAGCGAGCGGCTCCTCCCCGCCGGCGGTCTCCGGGCGGAGGTGGTGGAGCTCTCGGATGACTCCCCCGCCGCCGGGGTGGAACCGGTGGGCGGGCGGCCCCACGACCTCCCCGAGCCCCGGGGAGGGGGCCCTCGTGAGGCGGCGCGAGGGTCACCGACGGTGGGGGGTCAAGGGCACGGTCTCGGGGCCTCGTCCTCCCACGCGCGACCGCCCCGCCCCGGGGGGGGGGGGGCGTGGAGGGGATCCCCCCGCGTTTGCCGACGCCGGGGGGGGGGAGCGAGAGCTTTGGGGCGAGCTCCGGAGCCACGGCGCCACGCTCAACCGCGCGTTGAACGAGGGCGGCGCGGGTCCACGGGCGCCGGCCCTGGATCGTCTTCCGGGTGAGCCACGGTTGCTCTTCTCCCTTCCTTTTTCGTTTTCGCGTGCGCATTCAAGACTTGGCGCTTACGAGGCTCGATGTGTGGATGCCGGGAGCTCGAGCGCCGCGCCCATGAGAAGTACGGCGCGTTCGACCGGGTGAACGCCGAGGCCCGCCGGCTCCGGGAGCGATGCGGCGCTTTCGACGCGCTTGCGGAAGCTCTCGGGACGCGGACGGTGGGCGGTGTGCGGGCGATGGCGTGGTGCGACGTGCTCCCCGAGAGCTCGGGCGGGGGCACGGCGCGTCACGCGAGCCTCGAGCGGATCCGCGCGGCCCTCGTCGATCGCGACGAGGGCGCCGTGGAACGCGCGTGAGGACACGGACAAGACGCGGACGGCCGGCCGCCACACAGGGAGGCGGAGGTGGCCACCGCTCGCGCCGAGACCCGGGAGCTCCGCACGTCGGCCGAAGGGGCGCGGCGCGGCGGCGCGCCGGGGCGAGGAGCGGGCGCGCGGGGGCGGAGCAGCGCGCCAAGGAGGCCGATGACCCGAAGGCCGCCCTCGATGCCAAGGCCGCGGCCCTCGTCGTCGGCCGAGGAGCGGCTTCGGCGGGGGAGCGCGTTGCCCGCCGGGGGCGAGGGGCGGCTCCAGCAAGAGCGGGCTGCCCTCGGCGACGCCCCGAACGGGGCGCTGGAGAGGGAGCGCGTTGCTCGCGAAACGGCGGAGAAGTCGCTGGAGGAGCGGAACGCCGCATTCTCCAAGGTTGAGGATGAAGCGCTCACGCTCAGCATCAGCAATGCTAGCCAGGAGCTGGCCCTCCGTGAGCAAGGCGAGGCCGTCCAGCGTCTCGAGTCGGAGCTCGAGTCCGCACGCCGCGACCTCGGTTTGGAGAAGAAGCAAGTCGAGGGTGAGACTTTTCGACTCGTTTGTTGGTTTTTTGCTTTAGAGGGTTCGCTTCCCCTTTCTGATTTCTTGTCGTCTTGTTGATTCCAGGCTTGCGCACTGCCCTGGGACACGCTGCTGGGCGGGCCGAGGCCCTGCAGGCCTCCTACAACTCCTCCGAGCGGGAGGGCCGCGGGAGGCCGCGGGACGCGGCCCTCGAGACTGTCGCGTCGTCGAGGAAGGCGAGGCCCGGCCGGCGGCTCGGCCGGCCGGCCGCCTACGCGCCCTCGGCGGCCATGTCACGGAGCGGATGCGCGGGGCGTTGCACCAGGGCGTGCAGAAGGCCCTCGGAGTGGTGCGATCCCACTACGAGGTCAACCTCGAGGCGGTGGCGGAGGGCTACATCGTGCCCGAGGGCGTCGAGGACGAGGTGGCCATGGAGCGCGCGGACGCGCTTGTTGCTGACGCCGCCGGGTCGCTTGCCGAGGCCTTCGAAGAATTTCTCTTCCCAGACGCCGCCGATGCTGCCGCTCCATCCGCCTGAAAGCACCTGGGCGCTGGGCCCGTTTTTTGTTTATGTGTATCAGAATTCTGGCCTCGTGGCCTCTTGTAAATAAACAAGTCATCTCATGAATCATGGATAGTTGCTTGTAAGTGAAATTGTTTGCTTATTACGCTTTTTTGTTTCTCCTTCTTCCTGAGTAGATTCTAGTTAGGGGAGTTCGTTTTTCGCAGGGGGCCCGCTGGGTTGGAGGCGAGAGAGACGGGCCATAGCCACGCGGCGTAGGCTGTCTCTGGCTCGCGCGCTCCTTCCGCTGTGCCACCTGCGCCCTGTTCGAATCATGGCTCGAGGTTGAAGTAGGAAACAAACTTAGCGCGTGTGAGTCGTTTTTTATTTTTGCGCGAAAAATGGGACCATTTTGGGGGGGGGTGCCCCCCCGCAGTAGCCCCCGAGGGTAACTTGGGTTTCAGGGGAAAGCCGAGTTGCCCTTTTATTCTACTTAGAGTATTTACATAGGTGACACCAACTGGGGCGTTGGCCGTGCGTTTTTACAACAGAAAATACTTGGAAATCCTAGCTAAGGGTAGAAGCGACGTAGCTGTTGGATGTTCCAAGCGTTGGTGAGTTCTTCGCCGTCCTCGTTGGCCAGCTTGTACGTGCCCGGTTTGAGCACCTTCACCACGACGTAGGGTCCCTCCCATGGGGGCGATAGCTTGTGGCGCCCTCGATTGTCTTGGCGTAGCCTTAGGACCAAATCCCCCTCGGTGAAATCCCTCCGACGTATCTTGCGTGCTTGGTAGCGTCGTAGGGACTGTTGATACCTCGCGGAGTGCATCAACGCCACGAGGCGTACTTCGTCTAGGCGGTCCGGTGAGTCCTCGCGGGCTCGGCGGTTAGCATCTTCGTTGTAGCCTCGAACCTTGGGCGACCCGTATTCCGGATCCGTGGGGAGGATGGCCTCCGCGCCATGAACTAGGAAAAACGGTGTGAACCCGGTGGCTCGCTTGGGGTGGTCCTTAGGCTCCACACAAGCCGTTCGGTAGTTCTTGGAGCCATTTCCGGCCGCATTTGTTGAGCTGGTCAAAAATTCGGGGCTTGAGGCCCTGTAGAATCATGCCGTTGGCGCGCTCCACTTGGCCGTTGGTCCGTGGGTGTGCCACGCACTGCCCAATCCACGCGGATGTGGAACTTGTCGCGAGAACTCCAAGAACTTCCGCCCGTGAAGTGGGACCCGTTGTCCGTGATGATGGAGTTTGGCACTCCAAAGCGGTAGACGATGTCGGTGAAGAACGTGACCGCCTGCTCAGCCTTCAAATTCGTGATGGGGCGCACCTCCACCCACTTGGAGAATTTGTCAATCGCGACAAGCAGGTGGGTGAAGCCCCCGGGCGCCTTCGCAGGGGGCCGACGATGTCCAACCCCCACACGGCGAACGGCCATGTTACGGGGGATCGTTTGCGGGGCGTGAGCGGGCAAATTGGTCTCTCGGGCGTAGAGCGGCACCCTTCGCGGTGCGCACTATTTCGGCGGCATCCACGACCGCGGTAGGCCGTAGAAGCCTTGGCGGAACGCGTTGCCAACGAGGGTGCGCGGCGCGGCGTGGTGGCCACGGATCCCCGCGTGGATGTCCCGTAGGAGCTCGCGCCCCTCGGGAATGGGTATACACCGCCGGAGGATGCCCGACGCGCGCGCGCTTGTACGGCTCGCCGTCGACGAGGGTGAATGACTTGGCCATCCCGGCGATGCGCCCGGCCGGCGGCCGGTCTAGCGGGGAGTTCCCCTCGAGCAATCCGGGCGATGTACTTCTCCCGCCGTCCGCACGGACGGGGAGCCGGCTCGATGTCCATCGCGGACGCCCTCGTGGGAGCCGTACCCCTCGAGAAGGGAGAGCACGTACGCCTCGTTCGAGGGATCCTCTTCCATGGGTTCCCGCACCCGATGGGCTCGAGGGAGCCCCCGAGGGTCCGCCGTCGCTCGAGGGGTAAGGCTCGAAGGTGACCGAGGGTCGCGCGATGTCGCGCGCGAAAACGTTCGGAGGAACGGTGATCCGCCGGACGCGATCTTGGCAAGTTCATCTCGCTTCCTCGTTGTACCGGCGGGGTACATGATTAAGCTCGATGCCGTAGAACTTGTCTTCGAGGGCCCGCACGGCTTTACGGTAGGCCTCCATCTTGTCATCGTGGCGGCTCGCGTTCTTCATGACTTGATCGATCACGAGGCGCGAATCCCCTCGCACGTCGAGGCGCTTGATGCCCAACTCAATGGCGATTTTGAGGCCGCGAGAGAAGGGCCTCGTATTCCGCCATATTGTTAGACGCGGGGAAGTGGAGACGCCTTGCGTAGCGCATGTGCTCCCCGAGGGGTGACACGAAGAAGCGAGGGCCCGCGCCCGCTCCTGTCTTCATCACCGAGCCGTCGAAGAACGAGAGTCCGGCACTCGCTTGGATCTGAGGGGGCGGCAGCTGCGTGTCCGTCCACTCAGCGACGAAATCGGCTAGGATTTGCGATTTGATGGCCTTGCGCGGAGCGTAGGCGAGCGTCTCGCCCATCAACTCCACGGACCACTTGGCAATTCTGCCTGCCGCGTCGGGGTTGCGAATGATCTCTCCTAACGGGAAGGAAGAGACCACCGTAACTGGGTGGGCCTCGAAGTAGTGGCGGAGCTTGCGCCGCGCGAGGACTACCGCATACAACAGCTTCTGGACCTGGGGGTAGCGCGTCTTTGTGTCCGACAGGACTTCGCTGATGTAGTAGACCGGCCTCTGCACGGGCAAGGCATGCCCTTCCTCCGTGCGCTCCACAACGATCACGGCGCTGACCACCTGGGTGGTTGCGGCCACGTAGAGTTGGAGGGGTTCGCCGTCTCGCGGCGGCGTAAGGATTGGGGCGTGTGTCAGAGACGCCTTGGCTTGTCGAGCGCTTCCCGGGCCTCGGCGGTCCAAGAGAAGCGTTCGTGCTTCTTGAGCGGCCCGGTAGAGGGGCGGACCCTTCTCACCGAGCCTCGAGACGAAGCGGCTCAAGGCGGCAACGCACCCCAACACCTTCTCGCACCCCTTTGAGGTCCCGAATTGGACCCATTCGCTCGAGGGCCGCGACCTTTTCGGGGGTTGGCCTCGATTCCCCGGCTGGGAGACGATGTATCCTAGGAGCATGCCCCGCGGCACTCCGAAGACACATTTTTCGGGGTTGAGCTTGACCCCGTTGGCCCGCAGGGCGGTGAACGCGATGCCGAGATCGCCGACCAGGTCGTCCGCCTTCCTGGTCTTGACGACGATGTCGTCCACGTAAGCCTCGACCGTCCGCCCGATATGGTCCCCAAAAACGTGCCGCATGCGGCGCCGATATGTTGCGCCCGCGTTTACGAGGCCAAAAGGCATCGTGACGTAACGAACGTCCCGAACGGTGTGATGAACGAAGTCGCGAGCGGGTCGGACTCCTTCATTTTTATTTGATGATATCCCGAATAGGCATCAAGGAAACGAGTAGTTCGCACCGCTACCGTTGAATCAACGATTTGATCTATACGTGGCAAAGGAAAAGGAACCTTTGGACATGCTTTATTGAGGCGGGTGTAGTCAATACACATCCTCCACTTCCCATTTTTCTTTTTTACAAGCACGGGATTAGCTAGCCACGTAGGGTGGAACACTTCCTTGATGAATCCGGCCTCGAGGAGCTTCCGCGGCTCCGCTCCGATCGCTCGTCGCCGTTCCTCGTCGAAGCGGCGCGGCCGGCTGCCGCCGAACAGGCGCGAGCGTTAGGCGAGACATCAAGGGAGTGCTCGGCGACCTCCCTCGGGATGCACGGCATGTCCGAGGGGCTCCACGCGAAGACGTCGGCGTTGGCGCGGAGGAAGTCGACGAGCACTTGCTTCCTATTTAGGATCGAGGGTCGAGCCGACCCTCAATGCTTTGCCCTCGGGGGCCGATGGGTCGAGGGGGACCCCTTTGGTTTGCTCGGCGGCCTCGAACGTGCCGACGTGCTTGGCGGCGGAGGCGAGGTCGGCGTTGACCATCTTCTCCGGTGTGTTCACCGGCGCTTCATCCCGGCGCTAGTGCCTCCGCATGTTCCACGCACTCGACATCGCGGTCGAATGCATGCTCGATCGATGACCCGACGGTGATGACGCCGTTTGGACTCGGCATCTTCATCTTCGGGTACGTGTAGTTGGGGACCGCCATGAACTTGGCATAGCATGGTCGCCCAAGGATGGCATGGTAGGCCCCTTTGAATCCCACCACCTCGAAGGTGAGGGTTTCCTTGCGGAAATTCTTGGGGGTCCCGAACCGGACGGGCGGATCGATCCGCCCGAGGGGTTGAACTTTGTTTGCGGGCGCGATGCGCGTGAAACGGCTTCGTGCTTCGGGCCGCAGCTGGTCCGACCCAATCCCCATCGGGCGCAATGTATGCGCGAAGAGGATATTGAGGCTACGCCTCCGTCCATAAGGACCTTCGAAAACCGGGCGTTGCCAATGATGGGATCGACCACCGGTGGGTGCGGCCGGGTTCGGGATGCGATTTGGGTGATCATCCCGGCTAAAGGTGATGGCATCCTTCGACCAGTTGAGAAAGGCCGGAGGTGCCCTCTCTGCGGCGAGGACTTCGTGCCACTCCTTCTTGCGCTGCCGGGTCGACATGTCGACAGTAGGTCCCCCAAAGATGAGGAAGACATTTTCGACGGCGGGGAAACCACCCGCGTCGCCATCGCCCCCATCCTTCTTGGCTTCGCCTCCTTCGCGGCGGCACGGCCATAGAACTTCTTGAGCATGTCGCACTCGCTCAAGAGTGTGGTTTACGGGGGTCTTGTGGTAGGGGCATGGCTTCTTCATCATGTCATCGAACACCCCGGGCCTCGAGGAGCCGGTCGAGGGCCCCGTCGGGCGGGTCAACGGCGAGGGCCTCGGCGTTGCCGCCGTTGCGCCCTCGCTCGCGCGCCTCGCGGCGCGGCTTCTTCCCCTTCTTGCCCCGCTTGTCGTTGCGGTGCGGCTCCTAGGACCCGCTGCCCTCCGCGGGCGTGTCCTCGGAGCGCTTTCCCTTCTTGCCGTCGAAGATTGCCCCCACGGCCTCCTCTCCCGGAGGCGAAGCTGGTGGCAATGTCGAACAGCTCGTTGGAGTCCGTGGGCGGGCTGCGTCCCAGCTCGCGCACGAGGTCCCGGCACGTGGTGCCCTCGAGGAACGCGTGCACGATCTCGGACTGTGCCACGCTGGGGAGCTCCGTGCAGCGCTTGGAGAAGCGCCGTATGAAGTCCGCGCGGGCGACTCGCCCGGCTTCGCGTGCGGGAGCGCGGATCCCGAGGAGTTCCCGGGGGCGCACGTACGTGCCCCGGAAGTTGCCCACGAAGGTGTGGACCGGGTCGTCCCGGCTATGGATGCGGTGGCGGGCAAGTGCTCGAGCCATGTCGGGCCGCGTCGCCCGGATGCGGGGGGCAAGTTGCGGATGATTACTTCGTCGTTGGTGGCCCCGCCCCGGCGACGAGCCGGGCGATAATCGTTGAGCCAGACACGAGGGTCCGTCTCCCCGTTGTATTTGACGATCGTCGAGGGTTGACGGAAGCGGCGGGGGAACGCCGCCGTGCGGATCTCCCTGCCGAACACGCGGGTGCCGGGGGGGCTCCGGCGTCGGGGAGCGATCCTCACCGCTGTCGTAGCGCCCACCCCTTCGAGGGTGGTAGCCCCTAGCCGCCCGCGCGTCCGCCTTGGCCGGTGCGCCCGGCGTTGATGACGTTGCGGGCATCGCCATCCGGCGCCCGCGCGTGTCAAGGAGCCGTTCCTTGGCCGGCGTGCGTCCCCGGTCGGCGGGGTTGACCTACGTGCACCGAGGGTTCGCCTCCCGGTGCGGGGATCATCTCCTCGTGCGTCCCCCTTGTTGGCGGATGCGTGAGGGCCGAGCTCTCGGCCGCCGGACGGCCGCTTGCTCAAGGAGAGTCCGCACCTCGCGGTGCATGTCTCGAGCCTCGGGGGTTGAGGGTGCCGGCATGGCGCGTAGCAACGTCGCGGCGGCAATGAGCTTTTGGCTCGCCCTTGGTGGCGTATCCGCGTTGTCGATGTTGGGGACGGGGTTGAGGCGGTCACGGACCGTCGGCCCCGGCTCCCGCGCGCGTTCGCCGCGCGCGCGGGGCCTCCCCCGCCATCGAGGCGCGGAGTAGCCGCAGCGTCCGTACTCCTCCGCCGCTTGGCCTCGAGCTCGCGAGCTTGGGCCGCCGTGCGTCGACGTCGGCCCCGGCGGGGAGCGCTCGGCCCCGCGGCCGGGCGCGTGGCGATCCGGGGGCAGGCGTGACTTCCCCGTCTCGGCGCCCCGCCGCCGCCGGCGGCGTTGGCCGGGTCGTTGGTGATGACGGCGCGGCACTCCCGCGTGGGGTCGTAGCTCCCGGTCGTGGAGTCGTCGGAGCGCCAAACCGGTAGTCCGCGGCGTCGAGGAAGCGCCCGAATGCGGCCCGGGTCCGGCACGCCGGGAGAAGTCCCACTCCGCGTACCCGTGTCGGTTGGCGGGTGGCATCGCGTCGACGGAGCCCGGGGACGACTCGTCCGGCCGCCGAAGTGCCGGGATCCCCGGCGACGAAGACGTGCCCGACCGGGCGGAACCCCGCGCATTGTCGTGTTGACGTTGGCGTTGTGGGCCGTAGTGGCGCCACGCGGTCCGAGTGGGGATGCGTGGTCCGGGAGACCGCACGCGGTCTGTCGGGACGGTGGCGGTCGTTGTGATGGTGGGCGCACCGCGTTGGGTGGCGGCGCGCGCGAGCTTGCCGCCGCTCGGACCGCGCCCGGCGGGAGCGTAGCCGGAGCGGCGACGGCGTCGCGGCGTCGACGGGCCCGCGGCATCCGTGCTGCGGGCGCCGCGCGGTGTCGTGCGTGCGGCGGAGACCGGAGCGGACCCGGCCTCGCGGCGCGCGCGGAGCTCCTCGCGGTTGGTGAGGCGCATGAGATAGCCGTTCCCCGTGGCCACGGAAGTTCAAGTCCCCGAAGCGGATCTCGAACCCGGCGGAAGAGGGTCCGAGCTACCCATGTTGTAGCGGGTGCTACGGTACTCGGTGCGAATCACCATGGAGGGAGTTAGCGAAATGACCTTAGGCGCTCGTTTGCCCCACGGTGGGCGCCAGCGTCGGTGCGGAATATGGTCCCGACACTAACCAGTAGATAACGCCTAGGTCTATCCCTCAATGGTCGATGCTAAGCAACAAATGACACAAGATTTTATCCTGGTTCCGGCCGAGGGGGGCCGTACGTCCCGGCCAGGGGCGTGCTCGTGGCACTATATTGCTCAGCACCGGGGGTGCTTGTAGTGGGGCAAGTACAAGCAAGGCGGGAGAGGAATGGTGGCTTCCAAGTCCCTGGGTGAGTGGCTGGAGATGTTGTGGGAGAATAAGAGAGTGAGTGCACGGTGCGCTGTGTTCCCCTGAACTTCGTCCCCCCCGCGGCTGGGGGGCTCGCCTCCCCTTTTATAGGCCAAGGGGGCGGCGAGTTACATGCACGCCGCGCTACCTAGCTACGTGTGGGAGCACGTCGTGCTACGGTGTAGAGCGGGCGGCCGTCCGGTCGATCTTCGCTGCGATCCGGCCATGATGGCCTACCTCGTACCCGAACAGTGGCGGTTCGAGGGTAGGAGGCGGCAGATGGCGATGGCGTCCCCTGATAGGCTTCGAGGGAGGTGCTGATGATGGCTGGTACGGGGTACAGGAGCGGGCAGAACGGCGTTCCTTCCCAATGAGCTCTGCGGTGGTGGAGTGGTTGCTGCAGTGTTCGGGCGTGCGCCTGCGGAGTCAGGCGTGCGCCCGCACGCGTGGGTACGGTGGCCGCGCCGTTACAGTGGCCGGGATGGCCGCCCATCGGCCTAGCGCCCCTCACCTAACCTGCAGGGTCACGGGAAAGTGGAGTCGAGGGTGCGCCGGCCCCCTTTCGAGGGTCGGGCGCGTTAGTCGTACGGCGGCGGGCGCACGGTGTCACGGGACCGACACCGGCCGTGCGCACGGTCCATCCCACGGTAGCGGGGATGGGCTCCTCCCCGGGGAGTTGGTGCGGCGGCACCGGGGCGTGAGCCCGGGCGCATGATGACGCCGTCTGCGGCGTCGGGGCGTTAAATGCCCAAGTACGGGGGCGGCGCACGCGCGCGGGCGCCCGTGAGCGTGGCGGGCCCCGGCCGAGGGGTGGAGCGGACCCTCGAGCGAAGCGAGGCCCGCTCGAGGGGGATCGAGCCCTCGAGCGGGGCGGGACCGCTCGAGGGAGGGGTCGCCCCTCGAACGGGGCGGAGTTCGTTCGAGGGAGGGGGGTTGCCCCTCGAACGGGGCGGAGCCCGTTCGAGGAGGAGCGTACCCTCGGGCGGGCGGAGCCTCGCTCGAGGGGTCTTGCGGACGAGCCGTCTTGGTGGGCCTCCGAAGTCTGGCTGCATGGGCCATGTCCTTCGTGGTTAGTTTCTGCATGGTTAGGCTTAGCTTATTTTGATGCGGGAATTTAAGTAAGGGTTCCCCCATTGTTTGAGGGGACCCCTAGGGCGGTCCCGACACAGGCGGCGGGAGCCGAGTTTTCTCAAAGATCGACCTTCGTTCGGTTACCATCAAATCAAAATTCGACCTTGTGACATTCCTAAAACCTCTTTCTCCACTCGTTATGGTCTTTACGAGTTCTTGGTAATGTCCTTTGGTCTCACGAATGCACGGCCTACTTCATGTACCTCATGAACTTTGTGTTTATGATGGAGCTCGACAAATTCGTAGTGGTCTTTATCGATGATATCCTTATCTACTCCAAAAACGAGAAAGAACATGCCAAACATCTCCGAATTGTCCTCCGGCGTTTGCGAGATCATAAGCTTTACGCTAAGTTCTCCAAATGCGAATCCTGGTTGAAGAGTGTGAAATTCTTGGGGCACACCATTTCCCAAGATGGTATCTCCGTAGATCCTAGCAAAGTTCAAGAGGTGATGGATTGGAAACCACCCCAAGTCCGTACACCCGAGGATCCGCGGTTTCTTAGGGTTGGCGAGATACTACGACCGTCGATTCATTCTAGACTTCTCTAGAATCGCGAAACCTATGACCGAACTTGGCTCAAGAAAGGAGTAAAGCTCATGTGGAGTGAAGCATGTGAGAAAGCCTTCCACACCTTGAGACAACATTTAACCTCGGCCCGGGTGCTAGTGCAACCCAGATAATTCCAAACCTTTTGAAGTCTGGCGACGCATCGGGCCACGGGTCTGCGGTCGTGTCCTTATGCAAGAAGGACGAGTCATTGCCTATGCTTCACGGGTACTTCGACCTCATGAAATCAATTATCCTACCCACGATCTTGAGTTGTTGCTGTTGTTGTCCACGCTCTCAAGATATGGAGACATTATCTCGATGGGTAATCATTGTAACATCTTCAACGATCACAAGAGTCTCAAATACATCTTTACTCGCCGAGTTGAATATGAGGCAATGAAGATGGCTTGAGTTGATTAAGGACTATGACCTAGAAGTGCATTATCATCCCCGGAAAAGCAAATGTTGTTGCGGATGCTCTTACCCGCAAAGTTCACTGCGGTCATCTAGAAGTTCGAGCCGGTTAGTGACCCATTATGCGAAGAAATGAGAAGGCTCAACTTAGAAGTGGTACAGCAAGGAAATCTTTATGCCTTGGGCTGGCGGAATCCAATCTTTACGATCAGATTGTCGCTTGCTCAACGCAATGATGAAAACTTGCAAATCATCCAACGTGAAACTAGCCGAGGGAGATCCTAAGTATACTTGTTTCGGAAGGATCACCAGGATGTGATCAGTGTTCGGCAAACGCCTTGTGGTTCTGCGTCGATCGCGAAATCAAGAAGATCATCCTTGATGAAGCTCATATGTCCAAATTCTCTATTCATCCCGGCTAGGTACCAAGATGTACCAAGACTTGAAGCGAGAATTTACGGTGGTCCAACATGAAGGTGGATATAGCCAAGTATGTGGCCTAGTGTGATACTTGCCACCAGATGAAAGCAAGCCATTTGAAATCGGCGGGTGTACTCCAACCCATGTCGATACCCATGTGGAAGTGGGATGACATTAGTATGGATTTCATTGTGGGTTCCCTACCCCCGGCTCCAGAAAGAAGGATTCTATATGGGTAATCATGGACGGACTCACCAAGACCGCTCATTTCATTGTCGTGCATACCACTTATTCGGTGCAACGGATGCGCAGTTATACATGGACCAAATAGTTTGTTTGCATGGAATTCGAAGACTATAATCTCCGACGAGGAACTCGGTTGTAGCTCGCCGCACGGAAGCAATTACACGAGTGCTTAGGAACCAAGCTAATTCGCAGTTCCAGTTATCATCCGCAGACCGATGGTCAGACGGAAAGGATAAATCAGATTTTGGAAGACATGCTACGAGCAAGCATCTTACACTTTGATAAGAGTTGGGACAAGTGTTTGTCCTTGGCAGAATTCTCCTACAACAATAGTTATCAAGCTAGTTTGAAGATGGCACCGTTCGATGCTCTTTACGGACGAAGATGCCGCACTCCATTGAGGAGGTCGGAAACTCGGAGAAAGGACACTCTTTGGTCCAGATCTAGTTAAGGATGCCGAAGAAAAGGTGCAAGTAATACGGGAGAATTTGAAGATAGCTCGGATGAGGCAAAAGAGTTACCATGATAAGGGAACCGCACCCCGACACTTTGAAGTGGGAGATTACGTGTTATCCGAAGGTGTTCCCCACCAAAGGTGTGCAAAGGTTCGGAGTCAAAGGAAAGTTAGCTCCGCGCTTCATCGGACCCTATGAAGTCATAGAAGTATGTGGGCCGAGTGGCTTATCGTATCCTATTGGGGACGGAATGGTTTTCCGCGTCCACAATGTGTTTCATGTGACTCAATTGAAGAAGGGAATGCTGCGTGCCAGAGAACAAGGTAATCACGAAGCTAATGCTTGGATTGAGCGGGATTTCTCGCTCATCGAGCACCCATTAAGAGTATTGGACCAAAAAGAGCGAAAGACCCGAAGACAAACAGTACGAATGTACAAGATACAATGGAGTCACCACACGGAAGAAGAGGCAACTTGGGAGATGGAGGAATACCTCAATGCCAAGTATCAGGGATTCCTAGGTCCTCACCTCGAATAACCTCAACGCCAAGTATCACGGTCAACCCGGGTCCTCACCTCGAAAAACTCACCAACCAACTCTATTGAACCCTTTGACCTAGTGGACACACATGTGGGGCCAACCCATGGTCAAAGACTTGGTCAAACCCCACTTAAACCCTAGTGCCCATAGATGTCTTTCGGAACATTTGCCACGTTCTCCAAAATTCACCTAAACACTTCAAAGTCTACCTTTATGAAAGTTGTCCAGCTTGTTGAGGGACACAACTTTCATGTAGATTGGCATTTCAAATTTTGAGTGGAAAAGCATGAAAAACTTGCTCAAAGGTCAGGATCTCCTGTTCATGAACAACGCGCCGGCATTCAAAGTTGGCAAGCCTCCCTTGCAAATTACGTCTGTGAGAAAAACCCTATATAGCCTTTTTGAAAGTGATAGAGGGTTGCTAGATCTACAATTTAGGTATTCAAAGTTTGGTCAATTTCTATTCAAAAATTTGGAGAAAATTTAGCTCAAATAGGGAGCCGGCAACACTTTTGGGCGGGGGCGGCCGTGCCACGACGTCGTGCGCGCCGAGCGGCTCCTTTCCCTCGCCCGCGCGCGGGGGCCCGCCTCGGCGTCCGCACCCGCTCGCCGCCCGACGTGCCCCTCCGCCCGAGGCCGACCGCATCCCAAGGCTACGCCGCCGCCGAGGACGCCCGCGCCCCACGATGCGCGGGGGTCTGCGCGCGCCACGCGCCTGCTCGCCGCGCTTGCCGTGCCGGCCGGACGCGCCCCCCTTCATCTACCGCGGTCCATCCGCGTGTCCTCTCGCCCGCGTGCGCCGTACTACCGGGCCGGGGCATCACACCGCCGTCACCCCCCGCCCCGCCGCCCCCCCCCTATTTAAACACCGCCATTCCACCATCCGCGCGCCAACCGAGCCGCCACCCTCCATTGCCGCCGCCACCGGGTGAGTTCGCGGCTCCTCTCGCTCCCGGCCGCCGCGGCCGACCGCCCCCACTCTCTCCCCTAAGACCCGTAGAACCTCCCCAAGCCGCATATTGTCGTCCGTGCGCTTCTCCTCCACCGAACCCCGAGCCGCCGCGGCCGCCGCCGCCGGCCACCGCCGAACCCCCACGCCGACAACTCCTTCGCCCGAACCAAGACCGTCAACCCACCCTAGGTGAGCATGCACTTGACCCCGAGTTGTTCCCCGACCGGGAGCGCCGCCGGCCCCCGGAGCCGCCGGAGCTGTCCGTTCCGCGAGCTCGCCATCCCGTGGGTCGAGGGACCCAATTGCACGATCCCGAATCTTTCCCGGGGGCCTAGTCGCAAAGTTATATCTTCAATAGTGTATCCCTTTTGCTAAAATTTGTAAAATGTGGCAAAAGGAGCCGTTTGCGCTCGGATTCGCGGGATCGCGTCGTGACGTGGCCGGACGGAAGGAAGGGACGAATGGATGGATAGGCATTCGCACTTGGGCATTAATTTAGGTATTAAATATTGTGCTCGTAGTCCACCAGGAGTCGTGTTAGGACAGGGTATAAATATGAACCCTGGATGTATGTAATCATAATCGAACATTCTCATAACAAACCGGCTTTACGCCAAACTTTCGAGTCCTCTAGTCGTGTCGTCGAGTTCTTCGAGAGGATTCATTGATTCGTCGACCTCCGTAAGTACCGGCAACCTTGTATCATGTCTAGTATCATGCGTGTGGATTTAGACCGTGATGCAAGTAGTCTTGTTACCATGCTTAGTATCATGCGGTGGATTTAAGTTTGGTCCAAGAGGGTTTCTTGTTAGATCATGAGCCATGCGGTGGGCTAAGATCTAGCTTGGAGCTAGTTATCGGCTCTATTAGATTTGGCAAGATCTAATAGATTCATTAAGTTACCATGTGTTGCTTTGAGTTTTTACTTTACGTTTAAATTTATGTAACACTCTTTTGCCCAATTTAGATTGGTTTGAATCGGCTCTATCTTGTTTGATGATCCTTATGTAACATGCTCATATCTTTGGCTCAATACGGCACGTGGATCACGTGTTCTCTAATAGCCGAAACCGAATCAATCTAAGTTGTTACGTGTTGTCACACCCGGTTTTAAAGGCAAAACCGAATGCATTGATCACGTGTGCGCACCGGGATCAAGTTACACACACGCTTAGACATTATGAATACCAAAAACAGTGCCACACGAACAAAGAGTTATTACAAACCATAGTCTTAAACGAATCTTAAATAAACGAGTTCTCGCAGCGGACAAAATGCCTCCACAGTGCGGTGGGACGACTACGCACACCTAGAACTCCTAGAACTCTCCCTGGAATATCTTCAAAGTTCTCCCGGATGATACGAGCGACAATTCCGGGTATTGTAGATGCAAGAGAATAAACAAGCGTGAGCACATATCGTACTCGCAAGAGAGAACAACATAACATGCAAGGCCATATGGTGGATGGCTAAGGTTCAAGCACTTTAGCATTTTAGTTGATCAAGTTTTATTAGCAACCTGATTACTAAAGGTGTAAGTTCATACCAACCCAATTAATAAGATATAAGCATCATAAATAAAGAATAAAACAACAATTTAAACATTAAAATTCCATAATTTAATCATGTGAGTGTCCAGGCCGCTCTTGACCGTGAGCACAGCTAATCGATTAGTTTAACACTTGGGAGAGGTTGTACACTTTCACCACAAGGGACCGTAAAAGCTCCGAAGAACTTTAGACCCAACCATGCGGTGTTTGCAAGACACCATATCACACTTCCGAGGTGTGATTGCATAGGGACGCTACATGGCCTTTACAAAGGTTCCCTAGCAAGTTATGACCCACAAGGTCCGGATCAGTTAGCAAGGTATAAAGTCCCCTAGCAGGTCGATACCCCACCATAAAAGAATAACTCACCCAACCCCCTGCTAGAGCGAGTCCATACCCCACAGTACCGCCGATCCCTTGTCCTTATCAGGTAAGACCATCCCAAGCTAAAGTTCCCAATTTTTATTCGGCAAGACCATTGCCCATTAGTTCTTGTGGTTGTCTTCCGTTTTCTGGGGGCTTCTCCATGTTCCGATTAACATATTAAAGTGGTCTTGTAAAGTAAATGATCATAAACGGAACATAGAATAACAAAAAGGTAACACTACTAGATTTTCCCCCTAATGCAACGCACAAAATGTGTTGCAATATGCCATATTTGGTTGCAATAGACACAATTGCAACCAAATTGTTCCGTGGGACATGGGATGCGAAAGGCCGCGTTGCATTAGGGTATTGCGTCGTTGTCCATCTAGTGGTTGCCAAAGTTTTTTCGTTGCAACGTAACGCAACGTTGCAATTAGGTTTTTTTACAACACTTGTTTTGGTTGCAAAGTGTACTATTGCGACGCATCTGGGGTGTTGCCAAAGGTGCAATTGCAACGTTTCTGTTTCGTTGCAAGTTATAGTATTGCTACGCACTGTCTTTGGTTGCTATTGGTTGAACCTGGTCTATTACCACGAAAGTAATTTGGTTGCAATATGTAGTATTGTCTGATGCCACGAAATTGGTTAGTTGCTATAGGTGGTCTCCTCTATTGCCACAAAAGTTGATTTCGATGTGATAGGTAGCATTGTCTGATGCCACGATATTGGTTACGTTGCTTTAGGTGGTATCCTCTATTGCCACGTAATTTGATTGGTTGTAATATGTGGTCCTCTATTATTGCTTCGACATTTGGTTGGTTGCCATAAGTTAAAGTCTTTATTACAACGTTTCTATTAGGGTTGCTACAAGTGCACTATCTATGGCCACGTAATTTGATTGGTTGTAATATGTGGTCCTCTATTATTGCTTCGACATTTGGTTGGTTTCCATAAGTTAAAGTCTTTATTACAACGTTTCTATTAGGGTTGCTCTTAGAGCAATATCTATTGCCACGCTCATTTTGTGTTGCTACAAGTTGAACTTCTTATTACCACGTTCCTATTTAGGGTTGCTTCAAGTACACCATACTATTGCCACGTTCCCTTTGTGTTGCTACAAGTTGAATTTCTTATTACCACGTTCGTATTAGGGGTGCTACAAGTGCACCTTACTATTGCCACGCTACTTTTGGCAACGAAAAACACCGATGTATTACGCCACGCTCATTTATGTAGCAGCGGTAATTGCAGCATTAATTAACATCACAGATAAATATAACAATGCATCTATAGTTAATTAACCAACATTGAACCATCCACCGAGTTAATTACATGACTCATGAAGTACTTAAATACCGAAAAGTTTGGCACGGGACATTGTTTCAACACATAGTAGACAAATTTGCTAGGACATGAAGAACTTGGTCGCCAATTGTTACTTGGAGATGATCCCAACACTTGATCAGCAAAGGGGGATTCAATGCAAGGAGGTGTCATCACCGTAAAGAATCAACAAAATTTTTAAGCTAGCATCAATTAATCTCTAATATTGGAATTTGTGAAACAACAACATATAGCAAACCAAAGATTGATTGTGATTCATAAAAATAGCATAATGACATCAAATAATTACCACAACCATAAACACACTTTGACAGCTGAAACATGAATTACATTCACAGTAGTAAGAGTTGTTGAAAAAAGCTTCACCTCTTGTCTTTTTGGTGCTTTGTCGTCTCCTTTGTGCAACTTGTACCGTAGTCGTTGAGAAGAAATTTGTCTAACGGTGGATTGAGTTTCGGGATTGTTAACACCACCTTTAGTGCTTCGGTTTTGCGAAATACTTGTTTTCGATCTTCTCCGGATTCCTTCTCCTATGAACCAATCATTTGGAAGGACAAGATTAGGCGTAATTTCATCAAGAATCGATGATATGTACTAGTAAAAAGTTGTGAATTCGAGAACAACCTGAGTACACGAGAGCACATTCCTGGAGTCTGGTTGTACATTCCCAGATGTAGGAATTGATGGTTCCGCCGCCACGTTGTCTGCGGATTCAGCGACAAGGTTGTTTTGCTGGGTGATTGATGCAACCGCCGCTTCGTCGGCAGATTCAGTGACATTGTTGCTTGGGCATGGTTGTACAGATATTGGCTGGTCAACCTACCAAAGGATACAAACATTCATATATAGAACCCAAGGAAAGAAACGCATTCATGCAAATAGCTTGACCCGCACTGTGGAACTTGTGATTGTCCATTTGATGCTTGCGGCATTGATAGGAACTCTTGCCTAAGCCGTTGTAGTTACGCCTGCCTTCTCTTTTCACTTTCTTCAAGTTGGCGTGCATGTTCTCTCCTTTCTCGCTTCCCTTTCTTCTTCCCATCCCGACATTTTTTCTTGTAGGCGCCCAAATGCGTCCATGAGCTCGACGTGTTCCTCATGCCGTAGCTCTTCCCTACGAATTTGTTCCTCGCGCTCCGCATTGAGCGGCTGCCTTCTAGTTGGGTTTTTTGCCGGGTACCCGTTTCCATGCAACTTGGTTGATTTGCACTTCGTGACATGTTTGTAGGCTTTTTGGAACATCTCGTTTTTTTCCTTTTGGGAAACAAAGTTGTTGTCCGCATTTGATTCCGCCTCGGCAATAACGCCGCTTGCGGTGTCCTAACATTTGCAAGGCACGGGTGGAGGAGTTAGTTGAACAAGAGATTGGTTGCATTCTATAGTTGCATAAGCCTATGTATAGTAATGTATGTACTAATTCATTGAGAACTCACATAGACATTTTTAGATTGTTCGTCCGTCCAAGACCCCTGGTTAGTGTGAGTTATCCACCAAAGTTCCATATCATTCGGCTCTTCACCGGTTTCGGGTCTCTCTCGTTATGCCAAGAAAATAACAAATTAATGTTCTTCATCCCGCAAGACAGATTGGAGATGTGCTTGTCCAGTTATTACCTTCTCATAGCCGCGCGAGAATAAGGCTTAGCGCCGACAAATGTCTTGTCATTTGTTGGCATCGAATCGCGAGAATTTTGTGTGCTCCTTTCCTATACAATGAAAAGTTATGAACAAAAATCTTAAAGACTCAGACATCGCCATTTGAATGAAAAATGTAGTGGTCAGAAATCGTAATTAACAATGTGGAACAAACCTTGAATTTAGCAGTACTGAAATACTTCAACAGATAGTGCCATTCAACAATATCTAATTCCGTAGACTTATGTAACATTCTCTCGGTGGTAGGCTGTTGTATGTCTTGGTCGTAGCACCGAAAGTTGAACGCCATCCTTTGTAACGCTCCCTAGCAATGGCCCATATCTTTTCCCTTGATTCAAGATTATCCTCCATGTCCCACTTTGCCTGTTATATAATCACAATAGCATTCAAATATTGTGTGAGTTTATATGTTAGTTTTTATTTGAATTGTACTTGAAAAGCAAAGTCTATTATTACCAATACATCAGTTGCTATTGCGTTTTTGACTTCTTCCCTAACATTTTTCCATGATTTCACTCCAATGATAGGAGCCCTTTTCCTTGTATACATGACCACTTCATCAACGAATGAGCGGTAGTTATCACCTACCGGTCCTCCATGTTTAGAGAATTGAATGTCTAACCGTCGCTTTGCCCGCCTTGATTCTCTTGGCGATTACCGTCAATGCTCTTACGGGACCGCGTCCTCTTTTCTTAACTTTTTGGGAGCCTATTCCATGCGAACAACATGCATGTGATAATACCCACAAAATAAGCGTATGCACGGACGGGTAATTTCTATGGAACACATGTTACCGGATCCTTGCTCGTGTTGTTTCCAACGCCGAGCATGAGATGGAGGCCGCACTTGCGGGTGTTGGGTTCATTTCATTCCTGTGTTGCAAAATGAAGGTGGGGTCCACGTACCGTTCGCGGAGAATTTAGTGGCATATGATGACCGATCATATTTTGTAGTATGACAAAAAATGGTAATTTGCTTGCAAATTAGGAGAGGGATATTACCGATGTCTTCAAGCAGTCCGCAACATTCGGGTATTCTCTCGTATGTATCGATTGTGTCATCCCCGAAAATGTCTTTTAATTCTGAAATATAATCCATAATTAATTTCATTCATGTGATTGAACATGCAAATTCGGAGTATAAGTACACAAATATTTGGTGAAGCATATCTTACCCAAGGCTTTCTTCTCTTGATGCAAATCGGCTAGCCAAAGTTTGTATTCATCTAAGTCACATTCTTCTACTTCTTCTTCAACATCGGCATTTATGTAAGCACTTTTGGATTTCAAAGGTGTTATGGCCATGGTATGGTTTCTAGGTATTGGCTCTGCGGAGACAACTAATCCGATCACCATCTCCTCCTCGTGAATCTGTTTCATTCTTTCTACGTCAACGTCGTAGTCGATCTCGGTGAGTGTTGCTTCCGCAAGAGAGTCGGGAATTCTAGTCTTGTAGTAAACAATGTCCCTCATCCCGTACCCCGGTTTTTGTTTCGGGTTGTTTATGGTTTGTAGGGTGATTTGTGAACCACGAGGGTGACAAGTATGTGTTGTATCCGGCTCCCCATCTATACCCTTCTCAATCATATATACGGTCCAAGACCGATCATCTAATGATGCGCATTCATTTCGATGTCATATCAATAACATGTGAAAAAATTTGGTGTGCAAATCGCGTGTTCAAATGCATGAAATCTAGGGTACCGGTGCGTGCACGGATGCATGAGATGTTGGATGCGGTACGAACGAGGGGAAAGATGGAACCAAGATACGGCGTACCGGCCTCGGTCGTCTCGTCCCGAGATGAAGGTAAAACATCGGGTCCGCACCTATGTCCACGTCGACGCGTGCTTCATCGTCGCCGAAGGTGATGATGACCCAAAGAGAGCCCCCCGTCGCCCTAGGCCTAGGGGCCATGGTGGCGGTAGGTTCATCAATCGCCGCACCAGGGGTTGTGAACATTCTAGGTAGCATGGCCGACGACGGTGTGCGCTGCGCTTCAGAGGTCGTAGGGGTCACCCTTGCCGGCTCCCTCGACGACGGCATCCTCGTGTACGCGCGGCGAGAAGCAGCTTGGCGGCGGCGGCGGCGGTAGTCGTATCGTCTACCCGGCCCCTAACTGACCGAGTTCTAGATTTGTTTTGCGAGGGGATTCGGGGAGGGAAAGTAAAGACGCGCGACTTTTTACTCTTGTAACCCGGCGTGGTGGCCCCGGTCATGGTTGCGCGGTAGTTTGGGCGAAAGTTAAATAATTCGGATGGGAAACAAGCGGCGCCACATTCCAAATCGCCGGCTACCCATTTTTTCACGAACGTTTGGCGTATTTGAGGGATGCATTTTGGTGTGGCCACCGACGGGTGGGTCCCACAAAGTTTACTTCTTGTTTACCACAAAGTTATTGTATATTGGTTACACATTTTTTTGTATAAACTTTAGGCGACTACCATAAACCCTTTATCGATTTGTACCGGAGTAAAATGCATCACACAAATATGTGTAACAAACATAAAGATTGGGTACCAATCGGTAAGATTTATGACAACCGAGTTTTCACGGGCTAGCTACCCGAGTCACGTTGACACCACACCAACTAAGGATCATCAAAAACATGCTCTACAAGGACACAAATTGTAAAGACACATACATAGTCGAAAGACACAACTTGAGAGACATGCTTTGTGTTTATTAGCTAGATTTCTTCAAAGATGTGAGTCGAAATGACGCCCGAGCCTCTCTCGCAAGGTCCCTCGTCACTTGCGGATAAATTTCCCGAACATGAAGAAAGCATTAAACGAAGCGTCGAACAAATGATAACTCAAATCTTGTGCACTTGAAACAATGTTTAGCAATCGATGTGAACTTGTAAAACACAAGAAAGAACGCAAACATGTACACCGAAATCCGAATGTCTTTTAGGGTGCATCATGTGTGGAACTAATTTATCAAGAAATATCAGCAATCACAACTTTTATACCTTCCTTCGGATCATTAACGCTTCCTTGAGTGTGTAGAAGAACCAATCACACTCGTTTCGGATCCTACACTCCTCGCGCTGCAGAACCTACGCCACGAGTACCAAGCATGCCATCCGCGTGGTCGCCACACCCGCGACCCGCACACCGCAAATCGTCGTGGCGAGGTACGGGCGCCGGCACCGGCGACACGGCAATCGCATTCGCATCCAGGTACGGGGTAGTGCCACGTCGACGCAATGATCCCGGAGCGGCGTTGTGTGCAAGTCAAATTTATCCAAGGAAGCACCGTCGCCCCCTCTTGGGGTGCCTCGACCAAGCGCGGGAGCCGCCCGGCCTCGTCGTCGTCGGCCTCGCCGGCTGTTGGGTCCGTAGAGGAAGAGGGAGAGGGCGTACATCGATTCCTTGTGACCCGCCTCCGCGGCGCGCCGTAGCCGGGTCGAGGCACGGCGTGATGACGCCACGTGTGTTCCCCGATCGCGCGGCGCAAGCCGCCCCGGAACAAGGCCTCGGGTTGCCGACGTTGGCCGGTGTGTTGACGAGCGCCGTGCGATACTCGTGGCCGAGGTAGAATCGACGCCGCGAGACGCGTTTCGGGGCTAGGCGTCGTCCGACCGTGGCGGCGCCGCCCACCACGCACATTGCCTTGCATGTTGCGCGCAAGGTTGCGGAGATCCACAATGGCATCCTCTCGACCGCGCGCGACGCGGGAGACGATATCAATCGTCGGCTCCGTCGGCGGTTCCGGCGGCCTCGACGACGCCTCGTAGCGAGCCACGGAGATCTTTTCCATGGAGTGGTTGCAGTTCGTCACGCACGGAGGGTAATTGGATGTGCGACGCTGTTATCCCCGGCGAGGATGAGGGGAGATGGAAAAGAACCGCCGCCTCCAGATCATGTTGTAGATTGAATTTGGGGGGTCGCAGGGGTTCATTGGGTTCTAAGGAAGCCGCGCTTTCATAGGGAGGACACGGAATCACGGGGGTCAATGACGGGTGTACCCGAGCACTAGTTGGCCCACAAATCGGTCCGTACGGAAATTTGACCCCATCCGTGGACGGAGTTGCGGGACCCCCTGTCGGTAGGATTGTTGCGCCAAGCGTCGGCTCGAACCCGCGAGAGATTTCCCCATTGGACGAGTTGTGGGCCCCACTGTCGGCACCATTGGGATGTGTTCTTGAGTTGTTCATGTTCATAATGAACTTGATCATTTGTATCGTTTAATCATAACTTCAAAGTTGTTTATATTTGTCAAATGACGTCCAAATCGGGAAATTTTTTTTCCTACATTCTTATGACAACATAATCTAGATCATGGTGTCCACTCCATATCGTGTCACGGCGTACGAGCAATAATAATTTGAAAATAGAACATTTCATAACTAGATTCAAGATTTTCAATCGAGTAGACGACGTCAATTTGAAATGAGATGAATACCAAAGTTTCATAGCTCGTCGAGATGAACAATCTTTATATTGGTTGGATTCTCATTTGAAGAAGTGGTACGATCACGTAGAACAAAAATGACATGTCTCCGACCAAGTTTCTTAAACAATGAGAGTGAACCTAGGATTAACTAACAATGTGTAGGACCACTTCTGAAGAAACTTAAAATGACATGCACTAAAGAAACTTAAAATGACATGCACTAAAGTTTCTTAAAATGGTCCTACACATTGTTAGTTAATCCTAGGTTCACTCTCATTGTTTAAGAAACTTGGTCGGAGACATGTCATTTTTGTTCTACGTGATCGTACCCCTTCTTCAAATGAGAATCCAACCAATATAAAGTTTGTTCATCTCGACGAGCTATGAAACTTTGGTATTCATCTCATTTCAAATTGACGTCGTCTACTGATTGAAAATCTTGAATCTAGTTATGAAATGTTCTATTTTCAAATTATTATTGCTCGTACGCTTGTGACACGATATGGAGTGGACACCATGATCTAGATTATGTTGTCATAAGAATGTAGGAAAAAAAATTTCCTGATTTGGACGTCATTTGACAAATATAAACAACTTTGAAGTTATGATTAAACGTTACAAATGATCAAGTTCATTATGAACATGAACAACTCAAGAACACATCCCAATGCGGGGTGCCGACAGTGGGGCCCACAACTCGTCCAATGGGGAAATCTCTCGCGGGTTCAGGCCGACGGCTTGGCGCAACAATCCTACCGACGGTGGGTCCCGCAACTCTGTCCACGGATGTGGTCACCCGAGTCAAATTTCCGTACGGAGCGATTTGTGGGCCAACAAGTGGCTGGGTAGACCCGTCATTGACCCTTGGTAACCGCCCCACCCCCCGCCGAGTTAGTGGGGTCGCGTCCCCGCAATGGGATATTTTGCCTTTTAGTCATTGATCTGTGGGCCCCACACGGCAGTGGTACGAATGCAGTTGCCCCGACGCGAGTTATATAACCGCGGGGCCTCGCTGTGTTTTCCAATCCCGCTCCTTTGCACCGCGCCGCTCTCGTCGATCTTGAGTACCCGCTCGTCTCCCGCCCCCCCTCGACTCCCTCGCGCGCATCTATGGCGGAGAGAAGCGCCCCGCGAAGAGGCCCCGGGGGTTCGTCGCCGTCGGTCCCGCCCGCGTCTCCGTCGGTTGCTTTCTCGCCGGGGGTGAGTGTCTTTCTGTCTCCATAATTTCCTATGCTCGCCGAGGATCCGATGCCGTCATTCTTCTTCGTTTCCTAGTGCGACATATGGCCCGGTCCTTCGGCCGGCGCGGCGCCTCCGTCCCGGTGGATCTTCGTCGTCGGAATCCCGGAGCTTGTCTTCTTCCTCGTCTCGGGGCGACGCCCCCGTTCGTCGGGGGAGGCCGGGGACTTGGCGAGAGAAGCGGCGAGGACGCGGCGTCGTCTGGACGACGCGGCTGCGCAAGGTACGGGACCCGGAGGGGACCCGGGATGCGATGCACACCACCCTTCGGGCGGGCCGAGACGGAGACGACCGAAGTTCGCGGCGCCAAGGCCGATGTGGAGGCCCGCCGCTTTGGTGAGTTCTGTATTCCGTCGTGCACGCCGCCCACTAGGCTCTTGTTTGACTCGTCGCCATTGTTTCTTGCCTCGCCCGAGGAGGCGGAGGCGTCTTTCCGCCGCGAGGGCGGCAAAGGAGGAGCTGCGCCGCCGCCCGAACGATGCGGAGGATCGCCACGATGAACTTACGCGCGCGGCGGAGGTCGCCGTCACGGTGGTCGGCCGGGGGCTCCGGGCCGCCGCCCGACCGTCTTCGCGCGCTCCCAAGGCGTGTCAAGGAGGCGGTGCGTGCCGGTGCGCGCGGGGAGCCGCCCGCGCGCTCGCGGCCGGCGGACGCGCAAGTCGACTTTCCCTTGGGCCGATGCCGGCGGAGTGGCCGTTCCCGCCGGAGCGCACCGGCACTACGCGCCGCACTTCCCCATTGCGGCCGATGCCGCCGCCGCGGGGGTTGACATCGACGGCGTGCTTCGCGACGCGCGCGCCGCCGACATCGGCGGCCCGTAACTCACCTTTTTAAGATTACTGTACCGGCCCCTCGTGGCCGAGGAAATCGAACTTCGCATTGTTCCTTGTTTGTGCCATTGCGATTTTTGTTCACCTTTGCGGGGGGGGGGGGGGGGCGTGGTCGGGTGTACGAAGCAAACTACTCCGGCCTCCCCGTGCCGTCTTGTCACCCGTCACGGCAGTCGACGCGTGCGCGTAGGAGGCTAGGAGCTACGTTGAACGGGCATCCAGGGCACTCGAGTAGAGTACGTAGGACCGAACGCGTGGGAGATCGCGAGGCGCGGCGCTGCGTTTCTTCTTCCGTTCGCATCTAAATAAAATTAGCCCCAAGAATCTTTCATAAATGGAACACTAAATATAATTTATTTGTAAAACCTTTTCACGTGTCGGCGTAACTTTGTGTGACGAATCTAATGAACCTACTTAATCCAAAGTATTTAGCTACGATTTTGAAAGTAGTTTTGAAAATAACTTACTTTAATACATGTAATTAATGGTGCACCTCCATGGAGTAGTAAATGTAGATGAAATCTAAAACTACATAAATAATTTGGATCTACTTTGCGATACGTAGCTTTTCGCAAGGGTTTTCGGACATCAAACCCCTTAGTGTGATTTTGCATGCAAATATCCTATGTGCCGGCGAAGCGTTGCGGCCAGACCACGACTCCCCAGGCGCGCGTGCGTGTAGCAGTTAATTAGGATCCGCCGCCCCTTCGTGTTGCCGGTTGTCTTCAAATCTTGCCATGCCCATTGCTTCGGCAACCGGCACGTCGATTTGACCTGTATATGAAGCCGAAACGACAGCATATACTATACTAGTTTAGCCTCTTCCCTACCCCGCCCCACCCACTCGCTCCCACTGTCGCATCGAAGGAGAAGGGGTTTTCTTGCCTGCCGCCATTGCCGGCGACCCCCCCAAAGCTTGCAATCTCTGCAACCGCCATCGCAAGCGACTGGGATACAGCGGCGATGACCCGAAGCGACGCATCGGGTGACGGCGGCGCCCCACAAATGAAGGGGGATGCCGTAGAGGCCACGCGCCGCCGCCGCCCGTACAAGCAACCTAGGTGATGCGGGCGGATCAATCCCGGCCGCGTCGTCGGCAGCCGAGCGTCGCTTCGAGCAGGGTTAGTCCTGCAAGGCACAAACGAGTTGCTAGCTAGTCGTGGATTTGTCCCTCGACGACGATTTGGAACTTTGCTTTCTTGGTTTGGGACGGCGGGGTGGCAAGCGTGTCGCCCTCAACCCGTGGGAGGCCGCCGTTGATCCGGCCGACGTTCGAGATCGGAGCGGCCGGGACGAATGGCGCCCCCGCCGTCGTCCGTCCACGACTTTCGGAGGAGCGGGGACCGCCCCCAACTACCATGCACGAGGTTGAATTCTTCAAGGAGCGGTACCCGAGCATCAAGACCATCGTCACTTGCGACGCGGAGTAGTGGCGGAGTTCATCGACGAAATCAAAGGTAGCCCCACCTCCCGAACGTTTGCTCGTCGGATTGGACACCGAGTGGATTCGGCTTCGCGATGGCGGGTACAAGCTCGCATTGCCGCAATTGTGTGTCGGTTCGAGCCGCCTTATTTACCAGGTGCACCATGCCGGCTACAAGCTTCCCGATGTCCCGAGCAAGTTTCTCGGCGAGGAAGGCCACATCTTTGTGGGAGCGCACATCACCAACGATGCCGAACGCCTACGGGAGGACCGCGGCGTCAAGATTTCTAATTGGAAAGACCTTCAACCGATTGTTGCCGACGTTCATGAGAAGTATAGGCATCCGTACCGAAATGGTTACGGATCGTCACCGGAGAAGATTGGAAATCGAGTATCGGAGCTACCTCCGTACAAGGACGTAAAATGTGAACCACGGGCTTTGGGGTTTGAGGGTGTTGCACGAATGGCGGGTGCAATACGCCGCCAAGGATGCATTTTCGTCTTTTGAGATCACTAATCGGCTTGAGATCAAGCATGGTTACCGATTTCTGCCAGATGCTCATTTGTAGAATCATGTAAATAATGTACTAACCAAAAGTAGCAAGTAGAATTTCTTGGTTTTCGGAACAAGTACATGTGTACATATTAGTAGTAATTCAGTGATGGATTGAAACTAGGAGGCCTTGTTTATTTGGGCAATTTTGACGAGATAACTTCCATATTACTCTAATTATTTGTTGATTTACTAAAGATTAATTTGTATCATTTGTTAGTCAATTTTTTATTTTCTATATCAACATATTAAAAGCAACAAGACATTTGCAAATTATCAATGTGCCCTTTTGTTAGAAAAGGATTGCGTCCGAGATTGGGCCGGCCCATTTGTCCTTATTACTTCCGGTGTGTGCGAAGCGCGCACAAAGAAGACATTCAGAAAATCTTTAGTGCCACACCGCTACCTCAAGCGGGCGCACCACAACTTAAAAGGCGAGGCGTGCTTGCCATCCCGAACTCCTCTCGAACACTCGCTTCCTCTCTACTAATCTCCGGGCTTGTTGGGCCGGCCGGCCCATCGGGCTCCCGCTCGCCGGGCTTCACGCTCGCCGGTAGAGCACGTTGGTGACCGGCCCGCCCCTACGCCCCCTATTTTTGTTTGTCATACCAATTTTTTGATTCATATTTTAAATATTAAGATTTATGCAAAAGTCTTCCGAAGTAGTAAATAATGGCAACATAGAAGTCATGACTACGGTCGAGTAAGTATCAATTGAAAAACTCATAATCTTGGGCATCTTGAACTATTGGTGCAACAATTCCATCATCAATGTACGTGTCATCCGCATCATGTTCATCATCAACATCAAATACTTCGTCGTCCGGTTCGTCAACCGCCTCGGCCCGAACCCGATTAATAACTGAGACATCGCCGGTTGTGCCTTCCTTGTCCGATCTAGACCAATTTGTCAAAACCTGGTGTTCACCGAGCAAATTAATACCTTCGATACCCACGGCAAGTGAGTCCTCGAGATCTAATTCGAGGCATGGCAAACAAGTTCCTTGGTTTCATTGAAATAACAACTTGCTCCCGGCCGGGTTTGTTCACCGATTCACATAAAACACCGATTCGCTCGTGTTGCCGGAATATAGGGTTCATTGCTAAACTTGTGTCGAGTAGTATCGATGTCAATGACCCCATATTTATCTTTACTTGTATCCTCTCGCCTCCGTTGGTACTTGTGACAAGAGGCACATCAAACCGATCACACTGGAACGAGAATAACTTCTTTTTGTCCAGGGAATTCCGGTGAGATCATTCTTTTAATCACCCCATACCAATTTGTGCCTTCGCCTCACCCTTGACAAGCACACCACCGTTTTGTGTCACAAGGGTTCTCTCGATGTTAACGGTACGAAATCGACCAATTGTTGATATGACATCTATTCAATGTACGAGGTCGGGGATCCGGTCCTTGAGCAAGTGCAAACAAATCTGAACTTACTTCCCCTCTAGCATGTAAACCCGTGATCTTGCTTTCAAACCATCTTACGAGTTGAGCCTCATGTCGCTTATCAAGATTTACGGATCCATGTGCCCTCGGTTCTTCCAAATGCTCGCTCGCACACAAAAGAATATTACCGTTAGTTAGATATTTAAAATTAAAAGCAATAATGATGTTCGGTAGTGCATCTTACTCGACATATGGTCTAGCTTCATCACAATTGCAAATTATGTAGTGCCTCATCTTCCGAAACTCATTTGGTGGTATTTCTTCAACGTCTGTCCTCTCCTCTTGTAATCCATTTACGAAAAAATGCTCAAACCGGATGGTGGCTCATTAACGATAACCGTTTCATGTCGATCAACACGATTGTCTTTGGTGTCCACGTCCAAGAATCTTGAGCGAGAATGTAAGGCACTCCTCGAGTATGTATCCCTCAGGCAATTGAACCTTCGGGGTGAGCCTTGTTCCTCACATATCCTTTCACGGTGCGTAGGTACCGTTCCACCGGGTACATCCATCCGTAACACACGGCCCCCCAAGTTTAGCTTCTTCGGCTAGATGAACGAGGCAAATGGATCATGATATCAAAAAATGCGAGGTGGGAATATCATCTCAAGTCGACAAACGGCCTCCCTAATTGAACAGTGAGCTGTCCAATTCGATTCCACCAACTCCTTTGAACATAGTGCATCGAAGAAATTACTAAGCTGAATCAATCCAATGACAACAACTTTCGGCAAAATCCTACGCACCACTAAGGGTAAAAGTTTCGTAGAATTAGATGGTAGTCATGCGTTTTCAAGCCCGACACCTTACGTGACTTTACATCAACACATCTTCTTATATTCGAGGAAACCCCATCGGCATCTTCACTCCATATAAAAATTCACACAAACTTTCCCCGGCATCCTTATCTAACTCGTACAAGGCCGATGGCAAGGTATACTTATCATCTTTAATCACAGGGTGCGGCGGTCGTATCCGTAGATGCTCCATGTCAAGCCGAGCATTCTCCCCGTCCTTACATTTGCCATCCAACTTAAGCAGAGTGCCTAGTATGCTCTCGCATATATTTTTCTCAATGTGCATCACGTCCAAATTATGCCTGATGAGCAAAGAAGACCGAGTAAGGGAGCTCAAAAAAAATACTCTTCTTCCTCCAGTTGTGCCATCTGTTGTCTTCGTCACGCTTCCTTTTTTTTTGATAACAATGTCTTTCCAAATTCTACTTGTTCAAAAGTAGAATATCGCTCAAGTACACTGTGCACCGGATAGTGATTCGGTGCCTCCTCGGTTTCGACCTTGTTGTTGAAGCCGACCGCATTGTTGCGCCATGGATGGTCGGGGGGGCCAAAAAACGTCGATGTGCCATGTAGCAAGGTGCTTCCGCCCATGTTTCAACCACAAATACTCAGTATGTTTGTGGCAGTATGGACATGCAAACTTCCCTTTAGTGCTCCAACCAGACAACATAGCATAGGCCGGGAAGTCATTAATTGTCCAAAGAAGTATAGCACGCAATCTAAAATTCTCCTTAGTCCCTGCATCTCTTGTTTTAACACCATTATTCCAAAGCTCCTTGAGCTCCAGTATCAGGGGCCTCAAGTATACATCAATATCCATTCCAGGAGATTTTGGACCAGGAATCAACATTGACAAAATCCAGTTAGATTGTTTCTGACACATCCATGGAGGCAAATTGTAAGGAACCGGGATGACAAGGCCAAATGGAATACGTAAGACTTTGCATGCCAAAGGGATTGAACCCATCGAAGCAAGACCCGGCCTAACGTTACGACCTCCTCCTTCCGAAAACCATGTAAACTGCGAATCCACGTGCTTCCATGCCTTTGAGTCGACGAGGTGACGCATTTTCGCATCATTCACCAATTCATTCTTGTGCCACCGCATATCCTTTGACATTTGCTTTGACATATACATTCTTTGAAGCCGAGGAATAAGAGGAAAGTAGCGTAGGATCTTAATCGGTAACCGCTTCTTAACGAAGTAGCACCCACCGCACCGCAATTATTATCGAGGTTTTATCTACAACTTTCCACCTTGACTCCTTACAAATGGGACATGTTTCAAGATTTGCGTATTTATCAAAAAATAACACACAATCATTTTGGCATGCGTGTATCTTGACATAGTCCAAGCCCGGGTCTCGAATCACCCTTTGCACTTTATCCAAGGAGTCGGGAATACAATGCCGGTCGGGGAGAACCTTTCCAAAGAGCTTAAGTATGGCCTCCAATGACGCGTTACTTAAGCCATACATGCACTTTATCCGAAAAAGCTCCACAATAAAAGAGACCTTCGTTGCATTTTTGCATCCTGGATACAATTCCTTCTTTGCCTCGCTCTAATAGTTTCAAAAAGATCTCTACCTCGCTTATCCGCCTCTTCCTCATCTCCGGTTTGTCTATGATGTATAGTGCCACCGATAATGTTTCTAATCGCAGTATTGGTGGCGAAGCAGGGTTATCATCCAAACCATCTTCTTCATCGTCTTCTACAAATAAATGTGTTGTATCATCACCGTAGGTAGTGCATCATGATTTTCGAGATCGGCAGTAACATCTTGATTCACGGGACCTTGAGAAGAAGTATTAGTTTGGTCTTGAATGTTACCAACATCGATGAAACAATCAAAGCAAACCCTCTATTGAGTAAATGAATTTGAATGCGACCCACGGTGGAATGTCCGATCATGCATTGACACAATTTACATGGACACGCAATAGATCCACCTCGCGCCGATGAGGCCGTAAATTTTTGCAAAAAAATTCGAAAATTGTTCTGCCAATCCGCTGAGTGTCGAGGCAAGCGCATCCAACTTCGATCTTCGTCCGATGCCATTAGTTAATCCGCATTGTTCATGTTTAATTTCAATCGACCTTGATGACGATATATATACCAATATGCATATATATGCAGCGAACGATTGGATATATATACGAGATCAAGACATCGGTACGTACCGGTCGTGGCCGTAGCGCCGCTCAGATCTCCGCAACAAGAATCACGTGGAGATCGCCGTGGAGATCGATCCCCTAGAGGCCGTCGTGGAGATCTCCGCAACAATAACCGGGTTGTCGAAGACGGAATTTTGGAATGGTCCGGATCGGAAGAGCCCCTATCCGATCGTGGCAATACATACACGATAGACAAAATTTTAGTACAACCAAGGAAAACCTAGGTTTCAATATTTCGAGGTTGTACGTAGTATGACCTTTCTCGGGGTTTTCAACATATGCGTAATTCATTATTTTTCTTTTTCGATCGGCTACTATAGGGGCTAACAATAATACACAAAATTCAGGAGTTCTAGTGAAGAGTCTCCAAATTGTTGATCACAATGCTTTGTGAACATTCACATGAATAGCATAAACAATAGCATGTCGCAATTCGAAAACGGACGGATGGTTAGTCCAAATATGCATGACAGACCCAACAGATTTCAATTTGTGTCACTCATGAGTTCAAATATTTTGCAAGGGCTCATCCAGATCCAAACACATAGACATATGAAGATGCATGTATAAATGTTCAAAGTTATTACTTAGATGTTGCCACATACACATCCATAGACCATTCACCAAAGATCCGCATAACATTCACCTAGAACCCGGTTATGTTACGTACTAAGCTAGATTACTACTACTTGCGATTGACTTTATCCCGAAGCTTGCGGATCTTCTTCGCCATCACTTCTAACTTGTCGCAACGGCCTCCATGAATTCCTTCGGGGTCATCTCCATGTCTTCCGCGTTCCAAAGCAATGTCGACGCTTAGGTTCTCAATCCGCTCCCGCAAATCATCATAGCGCTCCTTCACTCGTTGAACCATTTGGCGCAAGGGCATTTGCTATGGCGGACAACAAACACAAGTTACTAACATGAAATGTGTTACAACAGTTGTGGCCAATGCAGCAAATTAGTCAAAAAAATACACCTTTCTTTTTGATGATCCCGAAGCTTTTGATGGAGACGGTTTCTTGCTATTGTCCCGCTCAGCATCCGAGTCCGGAATGATGATCCTCACCGACTAGCAAGTGTTCACTAGCCCGAGCAAACAAAACAATTTGTCGTTATTCGAGTTTTAAACGACCTATTCAATCTCTTGACTCATAATGTATACCAATTTACCCGTGATCCCCCGACTACCTGCCATAAAAGGCCTAACCTACTAAATGGGACAGCCTGCGTTCATTTGGCTGGCTTTGTTTTCAGGATTGTGATCAAATGTACACATGTCGATTCACAGCAAAAGATGGCAAGAAATCAAGCCAATTATCATTATCATTATCTAGTATGGGGTGAGATGGATGCACACAAAAACACAATTACCATTATCTAGTATGAAATTTTGATTACTATGAACTACTAACATTTTTCTAATTGCAAAAGGAGTCACACGATTCCCGGAAAATCAAAGAGGGTAGGGCGTGTACCTCACTTCTCTTCGGGAACGCTTGCATCCGACTAGGGCCTCGCTTACCCTTACGGATGGATCGACTTGGCGATGCGGGCCGTTAGACGACGACGACGAGGTGGCGGTGTCGTCCGTACCGAGGACGACGACGGGGTTGGGGTGCCGCCGACCATACGGGAGGACGACGAGGTAGGTGGTGTGGAACACTTGAACCGCCCGCGTGCATCGCGCTCTCGCGTGGTGGAGTATTGGCACCTCCGTACGCCGCCGCCGCCGCCCGAAAACCCTCGGTGCGGCCCCGCCGTCCGCCGCCGCCGCTCTCCGGGGATCCCCTCGATGCGGCCCCCGCCGCCGTGGCGGCGCTCGGCCGTGTTACGGCGCCGCGGCCCCTTCGTCCGCGCCCGCCACCGGTCCGGGAAGGCTCGATGCGGCCACTCCGGCCGCCGTCGCCGCTGCCGCAGGGAAACCGCGATGCGGGGCATCTCGATGTGGACGCGACGGTCGAGCCGACGAGGGGGATGGTTGGGAGCAACAAAGTGTATTGGGGGTGGGGGAGCCGTAAGTTATAGACGATTTGGGCCGGCATATCCTTGTTTTTATTACTCTCATCGGCCCATTTGACATTTTCACATCCTAGTCTCCGGTACCTTTAGTGCCACCCCGTAAACCGAGAAGGGGGTATCCCGGCCTTAAAAGGAGAGGCGTGCTCGCGCTTTCGAACTTCGTATTACCATCATCAACTAATGCTTGCTACTTGCGCTCTGGGGCTTAATGGGCTGGCCGGTCCACTCGGGCTCCCGCTCGCTGGGCTTTACGCTCGCCGGTTGAGCCTATTGTGGTCTGGCTTAGCCCACATCCCCATAGAACACAATTTTTTTCCTCTATTTTTTCATGGTACATATAGTCTATACCATATTGTTAAAATTCAGATTTTTCATAATAAAATTTATTTATTAAATCGCATTTTAAATTTCGCTACAACCCCATTGCAGATTTTTTTCATCTAAACAAATTTTGTGGCAATACGTACACAATATTCCTCCTTGAGGCTAGAGACGAAGCAATAGCCTTCCTTGTATTGCAACAACGCAAAGAGATATTTGCAACCCAAATAAGACGTTGCATAAGGCCGTTCAAACGCAACCAACCCTAGTATGGTAGCCATAGCAAATTTATATTGCAACACCCGAATTTCTAGTGCAACGCGAAATAGGGTAGCAATATTTCCTACCAAATGCAACACAATTCCGAATAATGGGTGCATTAGCGCCAACTTGTTGCAACATCGCAAAGATATATTTGCAACCAAAATTCTACGTTGCGACATACTTGTTCAAACGCAACCATCCCTAGTATGGTGGCTATAGCAACTTTCTCGTGGCAACGTAAGGAATGCTAATGCAACACAAAATTGGGGTGGCATTATTTCCAACCAAATGCAACGGAAATCCTAAAAAAGGGTGCATTAGCGTCAACATGTTGCAACCGAACAAATAAATAATGCAACTCAAATTTTGTGTTGCAATAGACACACAAATTGCAACCAAATCACCATTTCGGTGCAATAGTACCCCCCTATTGCAACCGAAATAGTGGTGTTGCCTAAGGGATTTGTTGCAATAGGGGGAAAACCTTGTAGTGTAACCAAGTTTGATTAATACCAATTCCCGATTGAGCATGCTAAGCAATAGCTACCACAAGATTAATTTAATTCCGGTATCAAGGTAAAGGTAGTAAAAAGCTAGGCATGATCCTTAATAGGTTCCCATCAAATTAATGCAAGCGGAAAAGTAAAGACAAGTGAATTTAAATGCATGTTATGTAGGACAAGCGGGCATGCATCAAGGAATACTTGCCTTCAACAAAGCCTTGCTGCTCAAACTCTTGCACGACTTGATCTTCAAATCCCTCGAACGAATCGCTCTCTACGGTCCACAATCATCACATACAAGCATACAATAGGAATAAATAAGAAACAGTCACCAAACAGATCAAACAGATCTAAACAGCAGCATAAAACTAATCCACGCTTCGAGACGAGCGCGTGGACATAAAGAACGCTAAAATCGGAGCTAAAACGACTAAGTTATGGCTTAGGGAAGGTGTAGGGACCAATCTGTAAAGATTTGAAAAGGTTTTGGGCTAAAATAAAGAAAAAGGACTAAACTGTGACAAAACTTCTAAGGTGGAAGGGTATATCTGTGAATATAGGAAACTCAGGGGCTTTTCTGCAAAATTGCCAGGGCCGGCGGCGAGGTTGACCTAGTTGACCGGGTCGGGTGCTTTAGATCCATTGGATCTGAATCTAACGGCTGCGGTCAACGCGGGGCGGCTAGCTTAGATCGGGCCATTGGATCTCGATCTGGCGGCCGAGGACGCGAGCAAGCGGCGGGCGGCGGGGAGCGCAGGGGCGCCGGCGGCGAGCGGCGGCGGACGGCGGCGGGCTCGCCGGCGAAGAACCCGATCTAGGGTTTCGGCCACGGGCTCGGACGCGGAGGGCACCTACGCGACGCGCGCGAACCGGCGGATCGATCTAGGGCGGCGGCTCGGGCGGAGATGCGGCGGCGAGGGCGGTCGACGCGGCGGCGCGGGGCGCGAACTCCGGCGAGGTCCCTAGGGTGGCCGGGTGCACGGGGACGACGACGTGCAGCACGGGCGCGAAGCTCACCTCCTTGCGCGGCTCCGGAGCGATTCCTTGGCGGTGGACGGACGACGGCGGCGGGAACCCGAAGGCGGCGGCGCTAGGGTTTCGGCAAGGGCGCGGCGCAAGAGGTGCGGGCGTCTTGGGTAGGCGATCCGGGGGGCGGCGGACGGCTTAAATAGGCCCGGCGGGGCTCCTTGGCGTGCGGGCCACGCGGAGGCGGCGTGTGGAGCACGGACTCCGCGGCGGCGGCGAGCTCGGACTCGGGGGCGAGTCCGCCGGGGGCACGGGAGGTCGGGGATGACGGGTGGGGTCCCTCCGTCATAGGGCCGCGCGAGGGGGAGGCGGGCGAGGGCGGGGCGGCGGCGGTTAGCTAGGCCAAAAGGCCGTCCGGGCCGGCGCACGTGAGGCCGGCGGCCGAGCCGCCCGTTGCAAGCGGGCCGCGCGGGTTGCTAGGAGGGTTGGGCTGAAAACAAAAAGGAATAGGGTAGGGGGGAAAGAAGGTTTAGGGATTTTTAGGAAAGGTTTCAAACAATAGAATTCAAATACAAATTTGAATTCCAAAGAACCAAAAAACAATGCGCCAAAGATGAATGCCACAATTAACTCCTATATTTCATTGACTTTATTTTAGAAAAGTTTTAAATGCCTAATAATAAATAAAGCAACCTTATTTTCCTTAAGCAAGTAAATGGTTTCTAGCAAATTTTAATAAAGCCAAATTTTAGTAAAAATTAGGGTGTTACACGTGTTGCAGGTTCAAACTTGCAAATCTTGTGTGAATCTTAAAAGAACCGGGTATCATGAGGTAGATGCAGGTTTTTGGGTTGTTTTAGAGCTAATCATCCGGTGGATTAGATTTCGATTCAATCTGATAGGTTTATCGTCTTTGGCAATGTTTGTTCCTTCTCCACGGAAACCGATTCGATTCTACTGCATACCGTATTCGGTAATGCTTTCATGAGTAAAACGTACTCATAAGTTTGTTTAGATAACGCGGGCTTTTAGCCTTCCATATTTAGATTGTATCATGCGGTGGATTGATCTCTTTGTGGTTGGTGGTGTGATTTCGGACAAGTTGTATCATGCGGTGGATAACTTGCTTGGTTTCATGCTTGACGGGTTTTAAAGTACCTAGACATGCGGTAGACTAGTGCTTTTAGCCTATGCATGCTTATTTACTTCATATTTATGAGTATGCTTTATTTTATTTATTTTATTTGTTGTTTATCATCAAAATTGGTCATGATCATGTATGAGCAACGTTATCTAAACAAAGACCGATCTTTTGTCATGCTTTCGTCATCCATTCGGCTATGTTCTGTTTTATGTTCTAAAGCTCCCGAATGATTTTCAACCTATTGACAGATAGCTTCTCATAGCTATATGTCATCTTACATGGCTTTCTAGCCGCAAATATGGAACTGTCTGGTACCACCCGGCAAGTTCCAAGCTTTGGTATTTAACTGCTTTATCCTTTGTTAATTTCGGGAAAATTAATCGGCACGCTTTGGAATCGCTCGTGTGTTAAGCCGGCTTTGTTCGGCTTGTCGTGTGCTTGGCACGGGGGTGCGGATTTTGTGTCCTCTTGGGGATTTGATGGGGGAAATTTGTGGGAACCCTTCGTGGTTCTTTGGGCTGTGATTCCCCTCCCAAATCCGTGAGTAAAGGGGCTCGATTTTGGGGTTTTCCGAGTTTTAGGGTTAGAGGTGTTCTTGGCGGGATTTCTTCGATTCCTCCTTTTTGGACAAGTTTTGGTGGGATTAAACTTGGCTATGGACTCCTCATGAGGTGTTCCTATTATCCCCAAAGTCTTGTTCAAGTCCGTGGAGCGATTCGGGAGATCGAGGTTTGGATTTGGGGGAGTTGACCCGCGGGTGCTGTTCATCCCGAGCTGCCCAGGCTACACCGGTCTGACCGGTGCAACCCTCGGTGGGTTTTTGCTCGGGTGAACGTCTGGGTGTGTTCGCTGTTGTCCTGTGTTGGGGCTGTTTCGAGTTTGGGTCAGTTTGGAGGTCGGTTGGCTCGTTGGGTGCCTTGGGGGCTTTTAGGCCGTGACCGGTCTAACCGGTGTGTCTCACCGGTCTGACCGGTGTGGAGCCACTTAGTGAAAGTTGTCCGTTTCACCGGCGGGGACCGGTCTCGACCGGTGTTGGTCCGTAGACTCGAGGTTTTGTGTTCCGCCGCGTTCTCGGGTTGGAAGGTTGTGTGTTGGTTCCTAGGTCCAAAGTGGCACTCCGGTGGCTACGTGGGCTTGACCAATTTGGGTAGTGAGTTGGAAGCCGCATTCATCTTGTTGGAGTTTCCATCTCCTTCGAGAAGAATTTTTATCGGCTCCCATTCACTCCCCCCCCTCTCCGGTTCGCCTATCGGTCCTTCAAGTGGTATCGAGCCGGTTCGGGTCTTTATTGATTCTAACCGTCTAAGATCCAAGGATGGCTTACCGAGAATGGGGTTTGGGTCCTCCACACTTCGATGGCAAGAACTACCGGATGTGGAGTAAGCGGATGGGTGCGTTCCTCCGCGGAAAGGGTCGATCCTTTGGGATGTCACGGTGGACACGAGGCTATGTCCGGCCGATGGACTTCCTTGCTCCGAGATCGAGGGACGATTCGACGCCAACAATAAGGCGGTCGACTACTTGTCTCATGCTTTGTGTCGGCCTTGAGTTCGATCGGGTGCACACCGAGCACTTGGCTTGTAGAATTTGGACGGTGTTGAAGGAGGCTCATGTTGGGAATGCCCGGAGTTCGGGCACGGATGTATGTGACCTACGGAGAGAGTACGAGAACTTCACTCATCTCCCCGGTGAGTCCATCGATGCCTTGTTTCGAGAGGTTCACGGTGGTTGTGAACAACATGAGGGCCAATGTGGACGTGCTCCCGTACGATGATCATGATAGAGCGGTCAAGCTCTTACACTCTTTGGATCGTACGATTTGGGGCGGAAAGTTCGAGGCCATTGTGGAGTCAGAGAAGTATGACACTCTGACGGTGAACGAGCTGTTCTCGAAGCTCAAGTCGGCTGAGGTGGATAGGGGCATGACTGCCAAGCTCGAGGGTCCGACTGATTCCCATAGTCTTGCCCTCGTTGGTGGTTCGAAAGGAAAGGCTAACACTAACCCATCCACCAGGATGTTCTCTTTGTCCTCTTTGATGTCTATGCCAGATGAGGAGTTCGATGTGCTTGGAGAGAACGAGCTGGCACTGCTGATGAGGAGGTTCGAGAGGCTGCACGAGAACCGGGTGAACATGAGGAGGAACACGAGGTCATGCTTCCGGTGCGGCAAGCGGGACACTTCGTCGCCGACTGCCCAGAGAAGGTCGAGAACAAGGACGGCTACAAGCACAAGCCGAGGATGGATGGCAAGTACCGCCGAGGCGCGACCACAAGAGCAAGCACAAGAACAAGGACAAGGATGAGCGACGATCGAGGAAGAAGGAGAGCCGAGGCAAGACCCGAGCGATGGTTGGAGCGAGCGACGTCGACTCCGGGGTCCGCGTACTCCACCTCGAGCTCAAGCGGCGGTGAAGATGAAGGTGATCGTTGTAAGAGCAAGAAGTCGTCCAAGAACCTGAGTGGGCTGAGCTGCTTCGCTAGAGATGGCTTCTGCACCATGGCGCTGAGCTCCGGGAGCAAGAAGAGCACACAGAGTGACTCGGACTCTGATTCCGACGACGAGGTGCGTGATGAACTTCCCTTCTTGCGCCAGGAGAATGAGAGGCTTGGTTCTTTGTTGGATAACCGTGATGACATGCTTAGAGAGGCCAAGAAAATGAGAAAAGAGCTTAGGGCTTCACTCGAGGATGCTAGGACTAGAGTGGCTAAGTTAGAAACACGGGTGCTTGATAGCAAGCTTGAGATTGATTCCCTTAAGGCTAGCCCCGTTGTTTCGATGAGGTTGATTGTCTTGATTGCTCCATCTTTCTTGCCGATCTTGCTTTGTTTAAGGAAAAGCATGCCTCCAAGTGTGAGGAACTAGATGTGCTTAGGGTTGAAGTGGCTGAGCTTAAATCTAGATCTTCTTTGCTAGGTGCTTGCACTTCTTGCCCTGTTTTGCATGTTAAGATTGATGAGATGCATGCTTACACTAGTTCTCTTGAGGCTAACCTGAAAGAACCCATGCCTACATCATGCTTTACCTGTGAAATGCATGCTTTGAAAAATTTGGAACTTGCACATTATGTTGATCGTTTGCAGGATGAGAATGATGAGCCGAGGAAGTTAATGGGTTGGTTGTCCGGTCATGAGCCTCAGTTGAGGATGATGATCGAGGCATTTAAGAGGCAGGATGGTGAGGGACTTGGGGCAAACAAGGTTGGTGAGGGAAGTGGAGAGAATATCCCAGAGCCACCAAAAACCCACCACAAAAATGATTTCCCCCCAAAACCTAACCATCTTAGGAACCGACTAGACACAACCCCAACTCCACCCATGTTTCCTACACCCACAAATGATCTCCAAAAGCCTATCAAGTTTGTGAGCACTTCGGGGAAAGTGTTCTTTGGGAAGGGAAGTGAGAAGGCTAGTGAAGGGAAATCGGTGGAGGAGTTGAGTGGAGAGAAACCAAGTGAGCGACCACAACCCAAGCCTAAGCCTAAGCTTGTGAGGTTGCATTGTGGCTATTGTGGGAGAGATGGCCATAAGGGTGAGTTTTGCTTCAAGAGGAAGCGAGAGGAGAGAATGGCAAAGGAGTGGGCCAACAAGGACAAGTACCACCCTTCCGATGGTGTACTTGAGCCTCGTGTGCAGATGCCCAGGGCCAAGGCGAGTGTGAGGACAGTTCGGGCTTGGGGAGAGCGGAAGGTCGTTGGAGGTGCTCGCTTGCCTAGGTCACACCGGTCGGGCCGTGTGGGGCACCGGTCAAACCGGTGCGGGCACGGACGGATAGCGGTTTGGGTTTCGTGCTCGTACAGGTGCGAGGGTTGTTTCTGGAGGTCGTGGTTCTGGTGGTTGGGCTGGAGAGTTTGCAGGTGGTCAGGTTGCTAGGCGTTCTCCCCCTCGAGTTCACTACGGGGATGGGAGGAGTCGTAGCTTTGAGAAGGAGAGGAGGGACGTTCCACGGGCTTTCTTTCGTGGTTTTGGTCCTCCTCCAGGCAGAGAGGGGTGGTTCCCTCAGGGTGGTTACCGTGGTGGTGTTCGTGGAGGTAGCTTTGGTAGGAGAGATGCTTTGGTTTGTGCTAACCCCACTTTCGAGCAAATGGCTCGGCACTCGGTTTTACTCTTTTGGTACTAACCCCGGTCGGTTGAGTCGTTTGTTCGCTCACGTGCTCATTTTTGAATTTCGGGTGGGAGACTTGAAGAACATTTGGTTGATTGACTCCGGTTGCTCGAGGCATATGACCGGAGACAAGGGGTGGTTCTTAAGTCTCGTCCGGTGGTGACAAGGAGGTACATCACTTTTGGGGACAATGGGCGTGGGTGTGTGCTTTCAGAAGGTGAGATCAAAGTGAGTGACAAAATCACTCTCGGGCGTGTTGCTCTTGTTCAATCGCCGGGGTACAATTTGCTTTCTGTGTCCCAGCTGTTGGATGAGGATTTTGAGGTGTTGTTTCGGCCTGGTGGTTCTCGGATTTGGATTCTCGAGGGGACCTTGTCTGTATGGTCATTCCCAAGGGTCAGGTGTTTCATGCTGATTTTCTCAGTCTTTGGGTGTGGAGCGTTGTTTCTTGGCTGGTTCTTTGAGTGAGTTGTGGAAGTGGCATAGGAAGTTGGGTCACTTGAGCTTTGACCTTTTGTCTCTCTTGAGTAAACTCAATTTGGTCCGAGGATTGCCACGGTTGAGGCTTGAGAAAGAGTTGGTTTGTGCGCCTTGTAGTCATGCCAAGATGGTAGCCTCTTTTCACCCACCTCTCACCGATGTGATGACTGAGCATCCATGCGAGCTGCTCCATATGGACCTTGTTGGCCCAGCTCGTGTGCGATCTACGGGTGGGAAGTGGTATGTCCTTGTTGTGGTGGATGACTATTCTCGGTATGCGTGGGTGTTCTTTCTGGAGGATAAGGGGGAGACGTTTGGTTTTGTTCGAGATCTAGTCTTGAGGTTGAGGAACGAGAGGCACGAGAGATGCCATACGAAGAATCCGCGGTGATAATGGCTCGGAATTCGAAACTCTCGTTTTGAAACCTTTTGCCATGACTTGGGTCTTGAGCACCGTTTTTGAGTTTGTATACGCCTCCCCGAATGGTGTTGTGTAAAGGAAGAATAGGACTTTGTGTGAGATGGCTAGGACGATGCTTGATGAGCATAGGAATCCGAGGAGGTATTGGGCCGAGGCGGTGAATACCGCGTGCTATGTGTCAAACGAGATCTACCTCGAGTACACAAGAAGAAAACATGCTATGAGTTGATGCATGGTCGCACACCCAAGGTGAGTCACTTCCATGTCTTTGGTTGCAAGTGTTTCATTCGAAGAAAGGCGAGGAAGTTGGATAAGTTTGAGGCTAGGTCTGTCTATTGTATTTTCTTTGGTTATGCATCTCATTCTAGAGCATATCGTGTGCTCAATCTTGAAACTAACCAAATCGTGGAGACTTGCGAGGTAACCTTCGACGAGACAGAGCCACGTAGTCAGCTTGTCTTTGAGTGTGCAGGTGATGATGAGCTTGGCGAGGAGATCTTTCAGGAGGAGGAGCATGAACATGGAGACGATGAAGATGGCGGTGTGGTGCCCCCGGGCCGAACATGTACCCACTACTTCGACTACGGTGATGGACGGACCCTCTCCTACACCTACGACTACAAATCAAGAACGAGAAGGCGATGTTGAGGGGGAGGTAGCATCGAGGCGAGAACCTCCCCGGCGAGTACAAGTGGATCACCCGGCTTCGAGGATCATCGGCGACATGAATGAATGCACTACACGGTCGAGGGTTCGGAACAACTCCCATTTCGCTCATGATGCATTTGTTGCTACTTTTGAGCCCAAAGACATTGGACACGCACTATCCGATCACAATTGGGTCAATTCGATGCATGAGGAGTTGGAGAACTTTGAGAGGAATCGGGTTTGGGAGTTGGTTGACCCTCCCCCGGGGTGTAAGCCGATTGGTACAAAGTGGGTGTGGAAGAACAAAGAGGGAGAGAAGGTGAGGTTGTGAGAAACAAGTCGAGGCTTGTTGCTCGGGGATTCGGTCGAAGGAGGGGATCGACTATGAGGAGACCTTTGCTCCCGTAGCCCGTTTGGAGGCGATAAGGATCCTTCTAGCCTTTTCCGTGGCTAAAGGGTTCAAGTTTCACTAAATGGATGTGAAGAGTGCTTTCCTGAATGGTGTGTTGGAGGAAGAAGTGTATGTGAGGCAACCTCCTGGGTTTGAGAGTGAGAAGTACCCCCACCGGTGTACAAGTTGAGGAAGGCGTTGTATGGGTTGAAGCGAGGTGCCTAGAGCTTGGTATGGCGAGGTTGAGGGGGTTCTTGTTTGAGAGAGGTTTTGAGATGGGGAAGGTCGATCAGACCTTGTTTCTACTGAGGCAGGGCAGAGATATCCTGATTGTGCAGGTGTACGTGGATGATATTGTCTTTGGTGGCTCGTCTAACTCTCTTGTTGCAAGGTTTGCGAGAGGATATGAGTAGAGAATTTGAGATGAGCATGATGGGCGAGTTGCGGTTCTTCCTCGGGCTTCAAATCAAACAATCAAAGGAAGGAACATTTGTGCACCGGGCTAAGTACACCAAGGACATTGTGCGGAAGTTCAAGATGGAGGATTCCAAGGCTATGACGACGCCGATGAGTACGACTACAACTCTTGATGCGGACGAGGAAGGTGAACATGTGGACCGAGAAGGAGTACCGTTGACGGTGAAAATCCGTCAACCTAGCCATGAGTTTACCTTCGGTGTTGACATGAGTTTTGTATCTTATTCATTGGTACTAACCCCCGTGGTATAACAAGTTCACTTGTGCATGTCGGTTTTGGAGTTGTGTGTTTACGCGGGGTTTTAACGTTGAAAGCAAGACTTCCGGGATAAGTTCATTAAGCACCTCATGACAAGACCTTGAAGCCCGATACAAGTCAAGCAATGAAGTGAACATGACTCCAAGAGCCCAAGGACCAAGCCCGAGAAGATGATAAACTCCGAGGACCGAACCGTAAAAAGTGCTTGAATCTTGCAAGACAAGGAGTTGAGTCCAATTCGGAGAGAAACCGACGTCAAGGGCCCACATGCAAAAGGGGAGAACATTTAGAAGACGTGGGAAGCAACACCGGGCGAAGCGAGGCCGCGGGATGGGCCGAATTGAGCCCGGGCCGGCCGGCCCGGGCCGGCCGGCCCGGCCCCATTCGGGGCCCAATCGGCCTCTCCTTTGACCTAATTGCTTCTCGGGCTATAAATAGCCCCCGACCGAGAGCCACGCAAAGACCGAAGTCGTAATCCGCCGCCGAGGAGCGAGAGAAGCTTGAGGGACACCATCTCGAAGATGAGGGTCGTGCTAGTTGTCTAGGGTTTGCCTAGCCGACGTGGGAACCTTGCATGGAAGACCACGTCGGAGCTCGGAGCGAGGATCAAGATCAAGGGAGGGCCCGGTGGTGATCTTGTTCATGTAATCATTCATGGTGAAGTATGTAAGTGAATTCGATTTCTAGCGATCAAGTGCCTTCTCGATGATTTTGTTTTCTTCTTGGTTTTGCTTCTTCTACGATCTAGTTTGCGGCTAGATTAGATAGGGTGCTCTTGTAGCCGCGGTGGCTAGAGGTGCATACGGACCGGCCAAGTGATTTCAACTTGTTCTATCGAACTCGCCCTAAGCTCCCCGCATGAATAGGGATACGTTGTGACAGAACGGGGGTCTCGAAAGGCGGATGTTTTCGGAGTCGGATGGGAAGGCCACGATTTAAAGATGCTTTTAATGAGATTCGCTTTTCTATCTTCATCTATCTTGTTTGGAGCTACAACATAAGCATGATCTAGATTCTCTAGATTGGTTATCTCTTGCTTTCTCTTGTTACCTCTTTAGTAGATTAGATTAGATGTGTTTCCTTTATGAGTTAGTAGATTAGATGCAACTTACCTTCATAAGATAGCTTACCTTGCTTTACTAGATTGAATCCTTGAGTTGCGCATTGTTCCACTAATTCGATACCTTGGGTTCACCACTCGAGGGAAGAAGGGTCCCTTGACTACGACGGGAGACTTGTCCGCTTGCAAGTCACAAACGAACTTTGATACAACTATTAACCGTCAACAAGCCCCTTTTTCTGGCGCCGTTGCCGGGGAACAAGCAATCAAGATCCGATCTAGTATCGCTTATCTTTCAGTTTTTCTTTTGATTTTCTTTTGCATCTCTTATGTTTGATCATCCTCAAAAGAAAAAAAAAAGAGTCAATCTAATCTAGTTTTGATTAACCCTAATTTTTCTTTTGTTAGATTTTTGTTTTATCACTAACCCTAACCGGAGATGGTTGGCTACCTCTCCAAGAAACCCAAAACTTTTTTGTGGATGATCCGGGAAAACTTTACGGGCAAAGGTGACATGCAACACAAGCTAAAAGGGTGGAAACCCTAGATTCAAAAGTTGAAGTCGAAGGACCGTCGAAATCTCCAAGGGAATCACCACCTCCAAGTCAAGACGCCGGAAGGCCATTCAAGATCAAGAGGAGGATGGAGAAGATGGAGATGGAGAAAGAAGCTCAACACCTAAAGGCTGCCAAGGCAAGATCCACATGCGAAGTGTTCATCATGCTAGAGACGCAAGTGGGACAACTTGCCGGGCGCCGATGGGCAACAAAGAAGAATATCCGAGACAACTCCAAGGTCCCAAGACGGCGAAGGCTACTCAAGCTCATTCGGGAGAGATGAAGGATCACACTAGAGACCATGAAGACCACGACCGAAGGACCGGAGTTCGAGATGCCGAGTCACAAGGAAGATGTTGCATCCGTCAAGACCAAAGGACAAAGCCGACTGTGAAGACCAAAAAAATTGACTAAGCCAAAGTGGGTACCCAAGATTGCAACACCCGCAAAGAGCGTTGATCCGGAGTAATCAAGTGAAGAAGTCTAGCCATGGACTATAAACGAAGCGCTAGGCGGGAGGCAACCCGTTTCGTCGAGTCAAGAATAAGCTACGGGAGGACAACCCGATTCCAGGTTTTTCAAGTCTTTTTAAATATAATTCAGTTCTGAATTTTACTACGCAAAACCTTAGACTTAGAATGGTTGAACAATATTAGAGACATAATTGTTGGTTGAATATTTTGCTTGATCATAAACCCTTTACATGAACCATCCTATGTGATTGTTTGCTTCTTTTTCGAGAAACCACAACCAAAAAGAAAAAAAAATTCAGAACCTAACTCAACCCTTCACCCTCATTATGGTGCTGTGGTTGACTTGTTTTTCATGCTAAAAACACTCGAGTAGAGCCACAACTTGTATCTAGATGTTATTTAAATTTCAGCATGTGGTAGGACTCGCGTGAACCTAGAAACTTGATTTTTGGTTGGTTTAAAATCCATATCCTTGGTTTCTCTAAGATTAGAATTTTTCTAAGCCTCACTTAATTTTATTTCATTCAAAATCTCTCTCATCTAATCAAAATTAGGACCTAAACCTATGCCCCCATGATCAAGCCGGGAAAAGCTTGCTCTCAACTAATGAGGCAAACTATACCGGTGAGACCGAAATCGACGTAGTCGAAAGATATTTTCGACTTACATTTGTTTTTAATGGTTTAAAAACTTCTCTAAATTTATGCTTGAGCTCTTGCATGGCTCTGAAAAATATTTTTAAATTTCAAAATTAGAGGAGTGCTTAGCCTTAAACACACTTAACGGGAGGCAATCTAGTTAACCTAACCATGCATGCACCATGACACATCACGGGATGCCCCTCCGACATATTTAAACCACATGTAAAGTACAAGCATGGGGGGCAGCCAAGGCTTTGTTTTGTAGGAATATCATGGATGCATGTGAGGAAAGGGAGTATGGAAGTGAATCAAGCGAACACGTCAAGTGGAAGGAGCAATAAAGCAAGCGAAGGAGTGGACGGGAACGTTTGGAAGGTGTACGCGGTCACGAAGCAACATGCACTAGAGAAGAACCGAGCCAAGAGGAGGAGAGAGGTAAGTCTTTCATCCAACTCTGTGTTCGTGTGCTCTAGTTTGTAGGCCGGAATCACCTTAGACTTAGCCATCCACCGCGTTTGTTTCGTGCAACAAATCACATCCTTAATCCACTCAAAGTCCGGACTCCAAAATAATATTTGTGTACCTTGTTACCGGGTGAAAACCCCGGATATATATTTGTGAGGGAGAGTGCTGCAATCATGGAAGAAAACTACAAGCCTTTTCACCGAAGAAGAAGGGATCATCGTCGTCTAAGCCATCATCGACAACCTCTTCGAGGAGGCGCTCGGTTTCCGAGTCTCCTTGGAGTATGGAGGAGGACACGGCACCGCCGAGGAGGAACCACACTCTTCTCCTTGGTGGCATGAGGGCCACACAAAACTCGTTTATTAGGTTTACCAAACTTCAATAACATATGGAGGAGCCGCTCGTCCAACCTCGCCACTTGACACGATCATCCGCTCCACCTCCATATGCTCCGCGGTATTCCGAGGGGTATGTCATCATGACGGAGGAGGAGAAGAAGCTCGCTCGCCTTAAGTAGAGGCTTGTAGCGAACGTCGACATCGACGACCAAGCTCTCCACATATTGGGTTTCACACGGGACACGGGTGCAATTCTCTAGCGGAGTGTCGGCAAACACCCACAAGAAATTCGCCTAGGAAATTTTCATGACCATGGCGCATAACCTTGATGAAGGAGTGCCGAGTCTCTCATTCCGTTGGAGGGAGCCCACAAGAGGAGAAGAAGGAAGACACCGTCGGAAGGGTAACCTTGATCAACGATGCTATTTCTAGCACCTTGATGGGGTAATCTCCTTCCATCCATGGGTTGCAATCGGTCTTGAGATGTAATCGAACTTTGTTGGATTATCTATCTATCATATTATGTTGGAAATACTTTAATGCTTAAGGCTAGCAACCATGCCGCAAAGGGAGTAAGGCCTCAATGCTTCCTTGGATCCATTCAACACAATCCCCGATAGATTAGATTGGCTTTCATGTTCGAAACGATTGCATGTTCTAGTATCGTAGACCCATGGGCGAGTGTCCCCTATTTTCAAAAGGGAGCTCCGGAACAAGTATGTGCATGAAGGCACATGGGAAGGTTTTTGGAGTATGATCACGGGAAGAGACCATCAACGAAAAAAAATACTATCCGGAACCCCATCATCCAAGTGTGTCACTTTTGTGCAAGTGGATTTTTGGGAGAACAAGAGAGACAAAGATAACCAACACGGAGTTGAATTGGCTTTACTAGGCTTTAATTGCCAAGTGGTCAATAAACCCCACTCACCTATGATCAACCGGTGGTGTTGTTGCAACATCGAGTTCGGGAGATATTGGTTCGGGGTGTTGCCTCTCCATATTGGCTATCTCTTTAAAACCGGGTATTACAAGGAACCCAAATCATCTCCTACCCGGGACTTCCCTAGGAATATATGAAGAAAGGAAAATATAAGAGTGAAGATGAGAGAGGAGGCTTACAAGTGGCCTAGGTGAATTTGCCCCTTCCGGATTGAAGATTAAGACTTTTCTTGAGGGGAAGAAGATCGGTTAGAGGAAGGACTTCTTGTGCCGGTGAAGAGAAAATAACAAAAGAGAAGGATCATAGGAGAAGGATCTTCCACGACCCAAGAAGGAGGTGCACAACAAAAATTATGTCCCACCATTGAGAGGAACCCCGGCGCCGCCGAGTTACTACGGTGGTGTACCAATGCAAGCATGGGGGAGTGGTGCAGCCATACCCCCACCATTTTTGCGGTGCTCAACGTAGACTTTGCGGAGCCATTTGCACACCTTCCTCAACCACAACAAAATGGAGCCACCATTGGAGGATACGCTGCAAGGAACATGCAAATTATTGCAGCCATCCAAACCAATGCCAACCCAATGGTGAAGGAAATGCAAACGTCGCTTATATGCTTGGACACCTTCACCTAGCACCGTCGGACAATTCATAGGAGTAATGGTGCATTCCTATTACAAGTAAGGGTACAACAACCAAGACTATCAATATCAACCATCGGCGGAAGATTAGAGAGAGGAGGAGCTTTAGTTATCTTTCCTTTACCCCCTTTTCTTTAATTTTCAGCTTGTTTGCGCCTATGTTTGCGTAGTATTTTCAGCTTTGCTTTAATTTTTAGTGTTAGTTTAATTTTTCAGCATGTATCTTAGTTTTTATTTTCATCATGAATAATGTCGCCACCAAGTTTTTACCTTTGGTAAAGTTACAAAGTTTGTGCCATGATGATATATGATTATAATTGCCGCTTTGTTTATCTTTGTAATTGACTTATGCATGTTTGAACTAGTGCTCTCTTAAAAATACAAATCTGAAATTATCTAAATGCTAGCTCAATCTTCAGCGGAGGTTATGATTAAAATAAAGACCCATAGTGTTTTATGTGCTCTCAAGTTATGAATAGATTAAAGATGTCTTTTATGTTAAAAAATATTGCTAACCTTGTCATAAATATCACTTGTGTGTTGCTCAACCTATCCGAGCCTTATATATATTTGAGTGCATAAACCTTAGTGTACAAGATTTATTTTTGAGTGAGTTATTGCAGGCCATGATTTCTCCGGCCCGAGACTAAGAATTTGGTCATTCCGTTTTTGCGTATCTATCTTTTTGCTAGCCTTTTATCCGTGCATTGTGTATCCCCGCATTGGAGATCTCACAAACCTCGCCGGATATCCACCCTTAAACCAAATATCATCTTTTGTGATTACCTCCTTGACCACAACCTATTGTTGAGAATGGATCATCAATTCAAGGAAGATCGCAAGACGGTGCCGACATTGAAGAATTCAAGTATCTCTCCAAGGAAAAATATCTCCGGTACCTACCTTATTTTTCTCCTCTTTGCTCGAGGACGAGCAACGTCTAAGCATGGGGGAGGAGGTAGGTACGGTGCGGTTTTAGAGTTCAAAGGGGAATATTTTAAAAAAATGATGATGAAAGAAAAAAATCCAGCGATATTCATGACTTTCAAGGTAAAAATATATATATATATAATGAATGAATGAAAGAAAGAAAGAAAGAAAAGAATGAGAAATATGAGAAAAAAAAGTATGAGCATAAAGTAAACTCCCCGGTTCTCTAAGAGTGCAATCAAGGCTTCAAGTTAAAAAGATCCATTCTCATTTTCCAACCATGTGCAATCCGATAACGAGGACTTCCTTTGTGCCTCGGGATCACTCTTTGCCATTTGCACATGCCCACTCATCTAAAAGTGTGTGTATTTTTCTCTTTCCCCTCCTTGATTTAACATTATTTTCCAATGACCTTTTTGACGAGTCTCGGTAAGACCATGAGAAGCTTGTCTTGTTTTGACAACACCTCATTTATAAAATCTTGTTAGGACTAAACTTTCCCAAAGCTCCATATAAAGCCTACCACACACATATATATATGAGAGGGAAAGGAGTAGAATATATAGGCTTGAGAGACAAGTGAGATGAGAGTTCATGAGCAATATACGAGATGATTTAAATTTGTGAATTTGGTTTAGCTCTTTTCTTTATCTCGTTCTTTATTTCAAAAATTCTGAGGTCTATTTAAACTTTGTGAGCATGTTAATACTTGTGGGATAAGCTTAATAAGAATCTACCCTCCGTAGAGGTGAAGGCTAGTACATTATGGAACTTAAACGAATTAAACTTTTGAGAGCATTATGTTTTTTTTCATGTATGATCAAGTGCAAGGTTTAAACATTGATGGGCAATGATGATATCCATCGAAGGCTTACTCGAGGACGAGCAAGGTTTAAGCATGGGGGAGATGTTGACGGTGAAAATCCGTCAACCTAGCCATGAGTTTACCTTCGGTGTTGACATGAGTTTTGTATCTTATTCATTGGTACTAACCCCCGTGGTATAACAAGTTCACTTGTGCATGTCGGTTTTGGAGTTGTGTGTTTACGCAGGGTTTTAACGTTGAAAGCAAGACTTCCGGGATAAGTTCATTAAGCACCTCATGACAAGACCTTGAAGCCCGATACAAGTCAAGCAATGAAGTGAACATGACTCCAAGAGCCCAAGGACCAAGCCCGAGAAGATGATAAACTCCGAGGACTGAACCAGAAAAGTGTTGAATCTTGCAAGACAAGGAGTTGAGTCCAATTCGGAGAGAAACCGACGTCAAGGGCCCACATGCAAAAGGGGAGAACATCTAGAAGACGTGGGAAGCAACACCGGCGAAGCAGGCCGCGGGATGGGCCGAGTGGGCCCGGGCCGGCCGGCCCGAGTCGGCCGGCCCGCCCCAATTCGGGGCCCAATCGGCCTCTCCTTTGACCTAATTGCTTCTCGGGCTATAAATAGCCCCCCGACCGAGAGCCACGCGAGACCGAAGTCGTAATCCGCCGCCGAGGAGCGAGAGAAGCTTGAGGGACACCATCTCGAAGATGAGGGTCGTGCTAGTTGTCTAGGGTTTGCCTAGCCGACGTGGGAACCTTGCATGGAAGACCACGTTGGAGCTCGGAGCGAGGATCAAGATCAAGGGAGGGCCCGGTGGTGATCTTGTTCATGTAATCATTCATGGTGAAGTTTGTAAGTGAATTCGATTTCTAGCGATCAAGTGCCTTCTCGATGATTTTGTTTTCTTCTTAGTTTTGCTTCTTCTACGATCTAGTTTGCAGCTAGATTACATAGGGTGCTCTTGTAGCCGCGGTGGCTAGAGGTGCATACCGGACCGGCCAAGTGATTTCAACTTGTTCTATCGAACTCGCCCTAAGCTCCCCGCATGAATAGGGATACGTTGTGACGAACGGGGGTCTCGAAAGGCGGATGTTTTCGGAGTCGGATGGGAAGGCCACGATTTAAAGATGCTTTTAATGAGATTCGCTTTTCTATCTTCATCTATCTTGTTTGGAGCTACAACATAAGCATGATCTAGATTCTCTAGATTGGTTATCTCTTGCTTTCTCTTGTTACCTCTTTAGTAGATTAGATTAGATTCGTTTTCTTTATGAGTTAGTAGATTAGATGCAACTTACCTTCATAAGATAGCTTACCTTGCTTTACTAGATTGAATCCTTGCGTTGCGCATTGTTCCACGGATTCGATACCTTGGGTTCACCACTCGAGGGAAGAAGGGTCCCTTGACTACGACGGGAGACTTGTCCACTTGCAAGTCACAAACGAACTTTGATACAACTATTAACCGTCAACAGATCGGAGCATGATCGGGTCACTCCTCTACTTGACGGCGACGAGGCCGGACATCCAGTTCTCGGTATGTCTGTGCGCTCGTTTTCAAGCGTCTCCCGAGGACTTCGCATCGGCAAGCGGTGAAGTGAATTTTTAGGTACTTGCGTCACACTCCCGACTTCGGCCTTTGGTACTCCGCGTCCTCTTCTTTGGCGCTTCATGGTTTTTCAGACGCTGATTTTGCCGGGTGTCGGTTGGATAGGAAGTCCACTTCTGGGACTTGCCAGTTTTTGGGTTCTTCTTTGGTGTCTTGGTCTTCCCGCAAACAGTCGAGTGTTGCTCAATCCACTACCGAGGCCGAGTATGTTGCCGCTGCTAGTTGTTGCTCTCAGCTCCTTTGGATTTCATACACCATGAGTGACTTTGGTGAGGAGTATACCCATGTCCCACTTCAATGTGATAGCACCAGTGCTATAAGCGTTGCAAAGAACCCAGTGCTCCATTCCAAAACCAAGCACATAGAAGTGAGGTATCATTTTCTGAGAGACAACGTAGAGAAAGAAAAGATAGCTTTGATCCATGTACCCACACATGACCAACTAGCCGATATTTTCACCAAACCCCTAGATCAAGCAACTTTCACTCGTTTGCGGGGGGAACTTGGTGTGTGTTTGATTTCTTGAGTTGGGTGTGTGGGAGCTCTCTTTGTAGCATATGTATAGCTTTCCTTTGTGCATTTCTTGCATTGTGCATGGCATATGTAACATGATGTATAGGCATCCTTGTATCTTAGATTGCATGCATTTTGTATCATATGCATTGGTTAGGAAAAGCTTCTCCTATATACATTGTTCACCATGGAATGCTATTTATGTCTTTGTGAGCTTGTTTGGTATGCTATGGTTAGTTTGGCTTAGCTCTTGATGATCTTGATGAATAATCCATGGTTGATGGCTATGTTTTTTTTGAAAAATGTCACATGTATACTTTCTCATGTGTAAATGCCTTTATATGATCTTGACATGTTTTAGTGGCTTTGCTATGCTTAATTTGTGGTTGGATAGCTAGTTTATTGATCATATGGGGCCAAAGGCTCATTTGCCATCATGAATGTTTAGCCCTCTTGCTTCATCTTGTGGAGGTGCATAAGTTCCTTTTTGTCGCAAAGACATTTCATGTACCATTTAAATCTGAAAATGAAATGGAAAATGCTTGGAAAATATGCTCCCATGTCATATGTGCTGAATTTAATTTGCTTTGGGTGCTAAACCGTTGCATGATGCCTACCAATGAGAAGTTTCATACATAGAAGTAGGCACAAGGCTCGGTGGCTTTGACATGACATGAGGTGCTTGTGGGTGTTTGTGATGGTCTTATGATTAGAATGGCTGTCCTAGCATGAAGTTTGTGTGGCTTAGCCATTTTGATATGTTTTGATCATGTTTAGGACTTTGCTCATGAGAGGCGAATTTTTCGCAAAATTGCCCAAATCCATCTTAGCTTCGTCCAATGGTTGTGAAACTTGGTGATCTTGAAGTTGATGTCAATACGAAGCTATAGAGTATCTAACTTTGCTCATTTGGACATGTGTATGATCCTATGTTGAATTTTGTCTATTTGAGAAGCTTTAGGTTGAAAGTTTTGCATTTTCGCCTTAATTCATGTATTGCCAACAAGAGGGAGAAGTTTGAGCTTGAAATGGCTTGCTGGATGCATTTAGAAGGTTTTGAGGTGGTTTCAAGCCATTTCGGGCTTGTTGGTCCCGGTCCGACCGGTGTAAGTGCCGGTCCCGTGCACATGTTGGGCACCGGTCCGACCGGTGGTGATGACCGGTCTGACCGGTGTGAGCTGAAAGTGTTGTAGCTGTCCCGTTTTCAAGTGTTTTGCATGCATTCGTCCAGGGGGAGGTGCATTGGTCCAGGGGGGAGATTGCATGTGTGCGAGAGGGAGCTCTTTGTGGTTGTTCGATCTTTGCTTCGGTGGTTTGCGCTCTTTGTTTGAGCTTTGCTTTGTCTCGGATGTGTCGAGCCGTTGCCTTTGCCTAAGGGGTCCGAGACTTGTCTTCTTCAAGTGATCTTGCTCTTTGCCTTTGTTTGGCTTTCGATCGCTTGTTGCGGTTTCATTTTGTTCGTTTCTTTTCTTTTTCTTTTCTCTCTTGTTACTTGTCGTGTGGGTGTTGTCAATGCACTCATCAAGGGGGAGATTGAGGACCATGTGTGGTTCGAGGACCGGTGGATGGTCGCTTCCTTGTGTGATGAGTGATTGACAACGTTGTGTGGACCGATTCTTGGCTAAGTATTGCGGGTGCGGGTTGCGGCTTGACCGGTGTTGGTGCGGGTGAAGAACAAGCGCGAAAGGTCGTCGCCGGTGAGGCCTCCGGGTGTGGAGAAGACAAGTAGGCTTCGTTCGAGGGACCCGGTGGCCGGCGGGGGTCAAGTGCGGGCCGCATGGTGGCATGAACAAGCAAGATGAAGTCATGGACGGTTTCTTGGTTGAGCCTCAAAACCAAGGTCGAGCCGGGACTACGTGGGAGCCGAGTCATGAGTGGAGATTGGCGGAGGCTACACCGAGTTCGCGGGGTTTCCGGTGGTTCACCGGGAAAACCACCGGGTTCCTTGGTTGATCCACAAAGCCAAGACCGAAGAACCAAAAACGGGGGCTGCGGCGGCCGCCGGACCGGTCCGACCGGTGTGCGACGACGCGGTTCGGAGACTTTGAAGCGAGAGGACACGCGTCGCGGATCGCATGGCTTGCGTCGAGGCTACGCAGGGTGCGGTCGCCGGGCATCCGTCCGATGGTGAAGACATGAAGACTTCCAAATCCGCCCTCGAGGGGCTTGTATCCCTAGTTATTAGGAAAGGGCATTTTAGACTGTCGGTTGCCTCCATATAACCCAAGAGGTGAGAGTATTGCAGCCAAGTTTTGAAACCCTAGTTCATTTGCTTTCCTATTTTCCCTTCCCTATTTTCCCTTCCCTATTTTCCTTAGGATTTCCATAGGACTAGCTTGAGAGCTTCATGGCGAGATCTTGTGAGAGGGTTGGATGATCGGGCGGCAAGCTAGACCTTGTATGAACCTTTGTGGCTTGTATAGATGATTCGGCGTGGTTCCTCAAGGCCTTGTTGTGTTGTTCCCGGTTGTTCTTGGTGGTGATTTTCGAGCCCTTTCTTGGTGTTTTTCTTGGGTTGTTTTCTGGACCTTTCTTTTGGGGATTTGATGGGGGAAATTTGCAGGAACCCTTCGTGGTTCTTTGGGCTGTGATTCCCCTCCCAAATCCGTGAGTAAAGGGGCTCGATTTTGGGGTTTTCCGAGTTCTAGGGTTTGAGGTGTTCTTGGCGGGATTTCTTTGATTGCTCCTTTTTGGACAAGTTTTGGTGGGATTAAACATGGCTATGGACTCCTCATGAGGTGTTCCTATTATCCCCAAAGTCTTGTTCAAGTACGTGGAGCGATTCGGGAGATAGAGGTTTGGATTTGGGGGAGTTGACCCGCGGGTGCTGTTCATCCCGAGTCGCCAAGGCTACACCGGTCCGACCGGTCCTCTTGACCGGTCTAACCGGTGCAACCCTCGGTGGGTTTTTGCTCGGGTGAACGTCCGGGTGTGTTCGCTATTGTCCCGTGTTGGGGCTATTTCGAGTTTGGATCTGTTTGGAGGTCGGTTGGCCCGTTTGGTGCCTTGGGGGCTTTCGGCCGTGACCGGTCTAACCGGTGTGTCTCACCGGTCTGACCGGTGTGGAGCCACTTAGTGAAAGTTGTCCAGTTTCACCAGCGAGGGACCGGTCTGACCGGTGGTGCTCACCGGTGTGACCGGTGTTGGTCTGTAGACTCGAGGTTTGGTGTTCCGCTGCGTTCTCGGGTCGGAAGGTTGTGTGTTGGTTCCTAGGTCCAGTGGCACTCCAGTGGCTACGTGGGTTTGACCAACTTGGGTAGTGAGTTGGAGAAGTGTGTTGGAAGCCGCGTTCATCTTGTTGGAGTTTCCATCTCCTTCGAGAAGAATTTTTATCGGCTCCCATTCACCCCCCCCCCCTCTCTCGGTTCGCCGTATCGGTCCTTCACTTGTTATACCACGGGGGTTAGTACCAATGGATAAGGTATAAAACTTATGCCAACACCGAAGGTAAACTCAAGGCTAGGTTGATGGATTTTCACCGTCAACAAAGATAAGCAACCGTCACATCACCCGAACCCCGCATTGTATTCCGTGTAGATCTTCCCCGACGGTGACTACTCGCTCATCCCGTAAGCCGAGGGAGGAGAAGCGGAAGTCGCTCTACGTACGTGGAAGTACTCGACGACACCGAGGGTGCTCGGGCTAACCTTGCCGACGAAGGCAAGCCCCGGTGCATATGACCCGCTTTTTCAAATTATTATACACTTATCTATGGATGTTTGTGCATTTAAGTTTAGGAGTTGTATGGAACCTTAGATGTGTGATCCCTAGGTACATGTGTCCTTACTAGTATGATAGGTCGATAGCCGCTGCTAAGCTATAGGACCGTTACAAGTCGGGTGATGATGTCACTCGCGAGGATAGGTTCCTAGTTAGGAATCACAAGATATCCTTAAATGGATCGCTCATGTGGTAAGAGCATGGGATGTGGACTCCGGTCCAATGGCTATTGTGGGTTTAGTGTTTGAACGTACTAAGCACTTGTCGGGAATGGGACCGGTAAGCCTATACCTTAATGAGACGGTTAGGGATTTAACCGTCACTACTCGTGGGATGCGTCTCACGGCTAGCTACTAGTGGTGTATGGTGAGTCCGGTGCCTCGCGGGGTATACCGGATAGCCCGCACCAAAGCTCGTGGCCTTTTATCCCGACCCGAGGATTTTTGGGAACCGTGTGCTAGTTGTCCTCGCGGGGGCATCCCACCGTGTGTTTAGGTCTACCTTGCAAGTTTTTGAATCAATCGATTGTCGGCCTCCGACCGTTATCCGAGACTACTTACTCCACTAGCCATAAGATCCCTAATGATGGAAGATGATGAATTTTATGCTTGATTAATTGTATGGTACAACCTTGTCTATACTAGATGGAAGAATTAGTTGTCGGGGACGCCCCTAGGGGTCCCCTTAAGCAATGGGGAAACCCTCACTTAAACCCCGCATCGAAACACGCTAAGCCTAACCATGCGGGTAACTAACCATGCGGGACATGGCCTACGCGGCGGGACTCCGGCGGCCCACCAAGACGGCCCGCTTAGAAGACCCCTCGAGCAGGCTCCGCCTCGCTCGAGGGCGCGCTCCTCCTCGAGCGGGCTCCGCCCCGTTCGAGGGGCAACTCTTCCCTCGAGCGGTCCCGCCCCGCTCGAGGGCTCGCTCCCCCTCGAGTGGGTCTCGTCTCGCTCGAGGGTCTGCTCCGCCCTCGGCCGGGGCCCGCCACGCTCACGGGCGCCCCGCACGCGTGCGCCGGTCCCGTACACGGGCATTTGACACCCGACGCCGCGCAGACGGAGCCATCATGCGCCGGGGCTCGCACCCCGTGCCGCCGCACCAACTCCCCGGGGAGGAGCCCATCCCCGCCACCGTGGAGATGGACCGTGCGGTACGGCCGGCGTCGGTCCCGTGACACCGAGCGCCCACTACAAGACGGCTAACGCGCCCGACCCTCGAAAGGGGGCCGGCGCACCCTCGATTTCACTTTCCCGTGACCCTACGGAGTTAGGTGGGGGGCGCTAGGCCGGTGGATGGCCATCCCGGTCACCGCAACGGTGCGGCCGCCGTACCCACGCATGCGGGCGCACGCCCGGCACCTTGCGAGGGCGCACGCCGGGCGTCGTAGCAACCACTCCGCTACCACGGAGCGCATTGGGAAGGAACGTCGTTCTGCCTGCTCCTGTGCCCCGTACCAGCCATCATCAGCACCTCCCTCGAAGCCTATCCAAGGACGCCACCACCATCTGCCGCCCCCTACCCTCGAACCGCCACTGTTCGGGTACGGGGTAGGCCATCGTGGCCGGATCGTAGCGAAGATCGCCCGGACGGCCGCCCACTCTACAGCGTAGCACGACGTGCACCCCCACGTAGCTGGATAGCGCGGCGTGCATGTAACTTGCCGCCCCCTTGGCCTATAAAAGGGGAGGCGAGCCCCCAGTCGCGGGGGGGGGGGGGGGGGGGGGGGACGGACGAACGAGCACAACACTACACACCGTGCACTCACTCTCTTATTCTCACACAACATCTTCGGCCACTCTACCGGGGACTTGGAAGCCACGCTTCCTCTCCCGCCTTGCTTGTATTTGCCCCACTACAAGCACCCCGGTGCCGAGCAATATAGTGCCACGAGCACGCCCCGTCGGACGTACGGCCCCCTCGGCCGGAACCGGGATAAAACCTTGTGTCATTTGTTGCTTGGCATCGACCATTGAGGGATAGACCTAGGCGTTATCTATCGGTTAGTGTCGGGACCATATTCCGCACCGACGGTTGGCGCCCACCGTGGGGCAAACGAGCGCCCGAGGTCATTTCGCCAACTCCCTCCATGGTGATCCGCACCGAGTACCGTGCTACGCGCTACGGCATGGGTAGCTCGGACCCTCTCCCGCCGGGTTCGAGATCCGCTTCGGGGACCCGAACTTTCGGGCCACGGGGAACGGCTATCTCATGCGCCTCACCAATCGTGAGGAGCTTCGCGCGCGCCGCGAGGCCGGGTCCGCTCCGGTCTCCGCCGCGCGCACGACACCGGCGCGGACGCCCGCAGGCACGGATGCCGCGGGCCCGTCGACGCCGCGACGCCGTCGTCGCTGCGGGCTACGCTCACGCCGGGCGCGGTCCGAGCGGCGGCGGGGCCGAGCGCGCCGCCGCCCAACGCGGTGCGCCCACCGTCACGACGGCCGCCACCGCCCCGGCGGGGCCGCGTGCGATCTCGGACCACGCGTCCCCATCGGGGCCGCGTGGCGCCACGACGGCCCATAACGCCAACGTGAACACGACGATGCGCCGGGTTCCGCCTGGCCGTCACGTCTTCGTCGCTAGGGACCCCGGCACCTCGGCCGGCGAGACGAGTCGTCCCTGGGCTCCGTCGACACGATGCCGCCCGCCAACCGCCACGGGTACGCGGAGTGGGGACTTCTCCGGCGTGCCGGACCCGGGGTCGCGTTCGGGCGCTTCCTCGACGCCACGGACTACTGGTTTGGCTGCTCCGACGACTCCCGCACGGGGGAGCTACGACCCCACGCGGGAGTGTTGCGATGTCTTCACCAACGACCCGGCCAACGCCGCCGTGCGGGGGGGCGCCGGGGACGGGGAAGTCACGCCCGCCCCGGGGATCGCCGCGCGCCCGGCCGCGGGGCCGAGCGCTCCCCGCCGGGGCCGACGTCGACGCACGGTACCGGCCCAAGCCCGCGAGCTCGAGGCCAAGCGGCGCAGAGGAATACCGGACGGTACGGCTACTCCGTGCCTCGATGGCCGGGGAGGCCTCCGCGCGCGGCGAACGCGCGCGGGGAGCCGGGGCCGACAAGTCCGCGACCGCCTCAACACCGCCCCCAACGCGGACAACGCGGACGTCCCGCCGCGAGCAAGCCAGAAGCTCGTCGCCGCCGCGACGCTGCTACGGGCTATGCCAGCACCGTCGACCCCCGAGGCTCGAGACATGCACCGCGAGGTGCAGACTCTCATCGAGCAAGCGGCCGTCCAACAAAGCCGAGAGCTCGGCCTCACGCATTCGTCAACGGGGGGGATGCGCGGGGCGATGAAGCCGCACCAGGAGGCGAACCCTCGGTGCACGCGAGCCAACCCGCCGACCGGGGGACGCACGCCGGCCAAGGAACGGCTCCTTGACACGCGCGAGGCACGCGGATGGCGACGCTCGCAACGTCATCAACGCTCGGCGCACCGGCAAGGCGGACGCGCGTGCGGCAAGGGGCTACCACCCTCGAAGGGGGTGGACGCTACGACGGCGGTGAGGATCGCTCCCCGACGCCGGAGCCCCGGGCACCCGTGTGTTCGGCCGGGAGATCCGCACGGCGGCGTTCCCCCGCCGCTTCCGTCGGCCCTCGACAATCGTCAAATACAACGGGGAGACGGACCCCCGCGTGCGGCTCAACGACTACCGCCTAGCTCGTCACTGGGCGGAGCCACCAACGACGAAGTGATCATCCGCAACTTGCCCCCGCATCCGGGCGACGCGGCCCGGGACATGGCTCGAGCACTTGCCCGGCCCGGATCCATAACGCGGGACGATCTAGTCCACACGTTCGTGGGCAACTTCAAGGGCACGTACGTGCGCCACGGGAACTCCCGGGACTCGCGCTCCGCACGCGAAGCCCGGTGAGTCGCCGCGGGACTTCATACGGCGCTTCTCCAAGCGCCGCACGGAGCTCCCCGGCGTGGCACGGTCCGAGATCGTGCACGCGTTCCTCGAGGGCACCACGTGCCGGGACCTTGTGAGCGAGCCGGGACGCGGCCCGCCTACGGACTCAAACGAGCCGTTCGACATCGCCACCGGCTTCGCCTCGGAGAGGAGGCCGTGGGGGCAATCTTCGACGGCAAGAAGGGCAAGCGCTCCGAGGACACGCCCGCGGAGGGCGGCGGGTCCAAGGAGCCGCGCCGCAACGACAAGCGGGGCAAGAATGGGAAGAAGCCGCGCCGCGAGGCGCTCGAGCGAGGGACGCGACGGCGGCAACGCCGAGGCCCTCGGCCGTCGACCCGGCTCGACGGGGCCCTCAACCGGCCCCTCGAGGCCGGGGGTGTTTGACGACATGATGAAAAAGCCATGCCCCTACCACAAGACTCCCGTGAACCACACTCTTGAGCAATGCGACATGCTCAAGAAGTTCTACGGTCGTGCCGCCGCGAAGGAGGCAGAGGCCAAGAAAGATGGGGGTGATGGCGACGCGGGTGGCTTCCCCGCTGTCGAGAATGTGTTCCTCATCTTTGGGGGACCTACCGTCGACATGTCGACCCGGCAGCGCAAGAAGGAGCGGCATGAAGTCCTCGCCGCAGAGAGGGCGCCTCCGGCCTTCCTCAACTGGTCGAAGGATGCCATCACCTTTAGCCGGGACGACCACCCAAACCGCATCCCGAATCCGGGCCGATGCCGCCGGTGGTCGATCCCATCATTGGGAACGCCCGGTTTTCGAAGGTCCTTATGGACGGAGGCAGTAGCCTCAATATCCTCTTCGCGCATACTTTGCGCCTGATGGGGATCGGACTGGACCAGCTGCGGCCCAGCACGAAGCCGTTTCACGGCATCGCGCCCGGCAAGCAGGTCCAACCACTCGGGCAGATCGATCTGCCAGTCTGGTTTGGTACCCCCAAGAATTTCCGCAAGGAAACCCTCACCTTCGAGGTGGTGGGATTCAAAGGGGCCTACCATGCCATACTTGGGCGACCTTGCTATGCCAAATTCATGGCGGTCCCCAACTACATGTACCGAAGATGAAGATGCCGGGTCCAAACGGCGTCATCACCGTCGGGTCGTCGATCGAGCACGCATTCGACCGCGACGTCGAGTGCGTGGAACATGCGAGGCACTAGCGCCGGATGAAGCGCCGGTGAACACGCCGGAGAAGATGGTCAACGACGACCTCGCCCTCCGCCGCCAAGCACGTCGGCACCTTCGAGGCCGCCGAGCAAACCAAAGGGGTCCCCCTCGACCCGTCGGCCCCCGAGGGCAAGGCGTTGAGGGTCGGCTCGACCCTCGACCCTAAATAGGAAGCAAGTGCTCGTCGACTTCCTCCGCGCCAACGCCGACGTCTTCACGTGGAGCCCCTCGGACATGCCGGGCATCCCGAGGGAGGTCGCCGAGCACTCCCTTGATATCCTGCCAAACGCCCGCGCCGTACGGCGGCCGGCGGGCCGCGCCGCTTCGACGAGGAGCGGCGACGGGCGATCGGAGCGGAGCTGCGGAAGCTCCTCGAGGCCGGGTTCATCAAGGAAGTGTTCCACCCTACGTGGCTAGCTAATCCTGTGCTTGTAAAAAAGAAAAATGGGAAGTGGAGGATGTGTATAGACTACACTAGTCTCAATAAAGCATGTCCAAAAGTTCCCTTTCCTTTGCCACGCATAGATCAAATCGTTGATTCGACAGCCGGGTGTGAACTACTCTGTTTCCTTGATGCCTACTCGGGATATCACCAAATAAAAATGAAGGAGTCCGACCAGCTCGCGACTTCGTTCATCACACCGTTCGGGACGTTCTGTTACATCACGATGCCTTTTGGCCCCAGAAACGCGGGCGCAACATATCAGCGCTGCATGCAGCACGTTTTTGGGGATCACATCGGGCGGACGGTCGAAGCCTACGTGGACGACATCATCGTCAAAACCGGGAAGGCGGACGACCGGTTAGCGACCTTGGCGTCGCGTTCGACCGCCTACGGGCCAACGGGGTCAAGCTAAACCCCGAAAAATGTGTCTTTGGAGTGCCGCGGGGCATGCTCCTAGGATACATCATCTCCCGGCCGGGGAATCGAGGCCAACCCCGAAAAGGTCGCGGCCCTCGAGCGAATGGGTCCAATTCGGGACCTCAAAGGGGTGCGAGAAGGTGTTGGGGTGCCTCGCCGCCTTAAGCCGCTTCATCTCGAGGCTCGGTGAGAAGGGCCCGCCCTCTACCGCCTGCTCAAGAAGCACGAGCGCTTCTCCGGACCACCGAGGCCCAGGACGCGCTTGACAAGCTGAAGGCGTCTCTGACGCACGCTCCAATCCTCACGCCGCCGCGAGACGGCGAACCCCCTGCGGCTCTACGTGGCCGCAACCACCCAGGTGGTCAGCGCCGTGATCGTCGTAGAGCGCACGGAGGAGGGACACGCCTTGCCCGTGCAGAGGCCAGTCTACTACATCAGCGAAGTCCTGTCGGACACGAAGACGCGCTACCCCCAGGTCCAGAAGCTGCTGTACGCGGTAGTCCTCGCGCGGCGCAAGCTCCGCCACTACTTCGAGGCCCACCCGGTCACGGTGGTCTCTTCCTTCCCGCTAGGGGAGATCATTCGCAACCCCGACGCGGCAGGCAGGATTGCCAAGTGGTCCGTGGAGTTGATGGGCGAGACGCTCGCCTACGCCCCGCGCAAGGCCATCAAATCACAAATCCTAGCCGATTTCGTCGCCGAATGGACGGACACGCACCGCCGCCCCCTCAAATTCCAGCGAGTGGCCGGACTCGCGTTCTTCGACGGCTCGGTGATGAAGACGAGGAGCGGGGCGCGGACCTGCTCTTCGTGTCACCCCTCGGAGAGCACATGCGCTACGCAAGGCGCCCTCCACTTCCCCGCGTCCAACAATATGGCCGAGTACGAGGCCCTCCTCTCGCGGCCTCAAAATCGCCATTGAGTTGAGCGTCAAGCGCCTCGACGTGCGGGGGGACTCGCAGCTCGTGATCGATCAAGTCATGAAGAACGCGAGCTGCCACGACGACAAGATGGAGGCCTACTGTAAAGCCGTGCGGGCCCTCGAAGACAAGTTCTACGGCATCGAGCTTAATCACGTACCCCGCCGGTACAACGAGGAAGCGGACGAGCTGGCGAAGATCGCGTCCAGGCGGATCACCGTTCCCCCCAAACGTTTTCGCGCGCGACATCGCGCAGCCCTCGGTTGCCCTCGAGCCCTACCCCTCGAGCGACGGTGGACCCTCGGGGGCTCCCTCGAATCCAGCGGGTGCGGAACCCATGGATGAGGACCCCTCGAACGAGGCGTACGTGCTCTCCCTTCTCGAGGGGTACGGCTCCGTCGAGGTCGATGCGATGGACATAGAACCGGCTCCTGTCCAAGCGGATTGGCGGGAAAAATACATCGCCTGGATCGATCGAGGGGAACTCCCCGCAGACCGGGCCGCAGCCAGGCGCACCGCCAGGATGGCCAAATCTTTCACCCTCGTCGACGGCGAGCTGTATAAGCGCGCTGCGTCAGGCATCCTCCAGCGGTGTATACCCATTCCCGAGGGGCGCGAGCTCCTACGGGACATCCACGCGGGGATCTGTGGCCACCACGCCGCGCCCCGCACCCTCGTCGGCAACGCGTTCCGCCAAGGCTTTTAGCGGCCTACCGCGGTCGCGGACGCCGGCCGAGATCGTGCGCACCGCGAAGGGTGCCGGTTCTACGCCCGCAAATCCAACCCGCCCGCTCACGCCCTACAAACCATCCCCCGTCACATGGCCGTTCGCCGTGTGGGGGCCGGACATCGTTGGGCCCCCGCGGAAGGCGCCGGGGGCTTCACCCACCCGCAAGTCGCGATCGACAAATTCTCCAAGTGGGTGGAGGTGCGCCCCATCACGAATTTAAGGGCTGAGCAGGCGGTCACGTTCTTCACCGACATCGTCTACCGCTTTGGAGTGCCAAACTCCATCATCACAGACAACGGGTCCCAGTTCACGGGCCGGAAGTTCTTGGAGTTCTGCGACAAGTTCCACATCCGCGTGGATTGGGCGGCTGTGGCACACCCACAGACCAACGGCCAAGTAGAGCGTGCCAACGGCATGATCCTACAGGGCCTCAAGCCCCCGAATTTTTGACCAGCTCAACAAATCTGGGCGGAAATGGCTCCAAGAACTACCAGCAGTCGTGTGGAGCCTAAGGACCACCCCAAGCAGAGCCACCGGGTTCACCCCGTTTTTCCTAGTCCATGGCGCAGAGGCCGTCCTCCCCACGGACCTGGAATATGGGTCGCCCAGGGTTCGAGGCTACGACGAGGATGCTAACCAGCGAGCCCGCGAGGACTCGCTGGACCAGCTAGACGAAGTACGCCTCGTGGCGTTGATGCACTCCGCAAGGTATCAACAGTCCCTACGACGTTACCAAGCACGCAAGATACGTCGGAGGGATTTCAGCGAAGGGGATCTGGTCCTAAGGCTACGCCAAGACAACCGAGGGCGCCACAAGCTATCGCCCCCATGGGAGGGACCCTACGTCGTGGTGAAGGTGCTCAAGCCGGGCACGTACAAGCTGGCCAACGAGGACGGCGAAGAACTCACCAACGCTTGGAACATCCAACAGCTACGTCGCTTCTACCCTTAGCTAGGATTTCCAAGTACTTTCTGTTGTAAAAACACATGGCCAACACCCCAGTTGGTGTCAACTATGTAAATACTCCAAGTCTAATAAAAGGGCAACTCGGCTTTCCCCTGAAACCCAAGTTACCCTCGGGGGCTACTGCGGGGGGGCACCCCCCCCCCCCCAAAATGGTCCCATTTTTCGCGCAAAAGTAAAAAACAACTCACACGCGCTAAGTTTGTTTCTTACTTCAACCTCGAGCCACGATTCGAACAGGGCGCAGGCGGCACAGTGGAAGGAGCGTGCGAGCCAGAGATAGCCTACGCCGCGTGGCTATGGCCCTTCTCTCTCGCCTCCAACCCAGCGGGCCCCTTGCGAAAATCGAACTCCCCTAACTAGAATCTACTCAGGAAGAAGGAGAAACAAAAAGCGTAATAAACAAACGATTTCATTTACATCAAATGCCCATGTTCATGAAACGACTTGTTTATTTACAAAAGGCCACGAGGCCAGAGTACTGATACACATAAACAAAAAATGGGCCCAGCGCCCAACTGCTTTCAGGCGGGAGGAGCAGCAGCATCGGCGGCGTCCGGGAAGAGGAATTCTTCGAAGGCCTCGGCGAGCGACCCGGCGGCGTCAGCAGCGAGCGCATCCGCGCGCTCCATGGCCACCTCGTCCTCGACGCCCTCGGGCACGACGTAGCCTTCCGCCAGCGCCTCGAAGTTCACCTCGTAGTGGGATCGCACCACTCCGAGGGCCTTCTGGACACCCAGCTGCAACGCCCGGCGCATCCGCTCGGTGACATGGCCACCGAGGGCACGCGGACGGCCGGCCGTGAGCCGCCGGCCCGGGCCTCGCCCTCCTCGACGACGTGGCGGGTCTCGAGGGCCGCATCGCGCAATTCCCGCAACTCTGCTCGGAGGAGTCGTAGGAAGCCCGCAGCCGCCTCGGCCCGCTCGGCGGCGTGCCCCGGGCGGTGCGCAAGCCTGGAATCGACAAGACGAAAAGAAATTAGAAAAGGGAATGCGAGTCCCCAAACAAAAAACCAACAAGCAAAAGTCAAACTGTGGCTCACCTTCGACTTGCTTCCTCTCCATCTCGAAGTCCCGGCGCACGGCCTCGAGCGACAGCTCGAGGCGCTGGACGGTTTCGCCCTGCTCGCGGAGGGCCAGCTCCTGGTTGGCGTTGCTGATGCTGAGCACGAGCGCCTCGTCCTCAACTTTGGAGAGCGCGGTGCTCCGCTCCTCCAACGACTTCCGCGTCCCCTCGTGGGCGGCGCGCTCCCGCTCCAGCGCTGCACGGGCATCGACGAGGGCGGCCTGCCCCTGCTGCAGCCGCTCCTCAGCCCCTTGGCGGGCGGCGCTCTCTTGCAGGAGCCGCTCCTCGGCCGACGACGAGGGCCGCGCCTTGGCGTCGAGGGCGGCCTTCGGGTCGTCCGCCTCCTTGGCGCGGCTGCTCCAACCCGCGCGCCCGCTCCTCGGCCCGGCGCGTTGCGCCTGCGCCCCCCTCGAGCGACGTGCGGAGCTCCCGGCTTCGGCGCGAGCGGTGGCCACCTCCGCCTCCCGGTTGGCGCCAACGTCCGCGTCTTCTCCGGGTCCGCGCGCGCATTCCACGGCGCCTCGTCGCGATCGAAGAGGGCCGCGCGGACCCGCTCGAGGCTCGAGCGACGCGCCGCGTCCTGCCTCGAGCTCTCGGGGAGCTCATCGGAGCCGAGCCGGGGGCCCGGCATGCCAACCACCGTCCGGCGTCCCTAAGAGCGTCTGCAAGCGCGTCGAAAGCGCTGCATTGCTCCCGGAGCCGCTGGGCCTCGGCGTTCACCCGGTCGAACGCGCCGTATTTGTCGTGGGCGCGGCGCTCGAGCTCCCCGGCATCCCCACGTCAAATCCCGTAAGCGCCAAGACTTGAATGTAGCATGCGAAAACAAAAAGGGAAGAGGGGCGAGCAACCATGGCTCACCTGGAAGACGAGCCGGGGCCGGGCCGCCATGGACCCGCAGCGCCTCGTTCGGCGCGCGGTTGAGCGTGGCGCCATGGCTCGAGCTCGCCCCGCAGCTCCCTGCTCCCCCCGGCGTCGGCGAACGCGAGGGGGATCCTCCACGGCCCCCTCCACCGGGCGGGGCGGCCGGCGTGGGAGGACGAGGCCTCGGCACCGTGTCCTCGGCCCCCCACCACCATGTGACCCTCGTGCCGCCTCACGAGGGCCCCCTCCGGGGCTCGGGGGGAGTTCGTGGGCCGCCCGGCCCACCGATTCCATCCGGGCGGCGGGGAGTCATCCGAGAGCTCCACCACCTCCGCCCGCAAATCGCCGGTGGGCGCGGTCGCCGTGCCGCCTCCGCCGCACCTCCACCCGCGCCTCCGCGGCCACGGGCGCCCGTTGTGCCGCCGTGGCCGCCACCTCCGGTCGTACCGCCACGTCCGCGGGCGCTCCCGCGGTTGCGCCCGCTCCACCTCCTCCGCGCAGGCGCCCACCGCGGGCCGCACCCTCCACCGCCGCCGCCGCCGCGGCCCGCGTCTCCGTGACGACCGGCGCCGGCCGTCCCCCGGCGGCCGCGGCCGCGCCTCGGCGGGGTGATCCGCCGGCCGGGGCCTCGAGGCCCCGGCCCGGATCTTGCAAGCTCGCGCCCGCCGCCGTACTTGTCCCCGGGCGCGACCCCCTCGACGAGCGCCGCCGGGTGGGGATCGATGCGTCCGTCCTCAGCACCTTTGCTGGTGCAAGAGGAGGAACGGTTGGCACCTCCCTGCGCAGGCACGAACGGAGGGTCAGAGCACTTAGTCATCGACAAGCCAAACCAAACGGAGAAGGACAGGCTCCTTACCTCACAGAGGAAAAGGCCCGCTTCCTTTTCCTCGAGGCCTCTGCGGACGAGGCCGGCGCGGTGCCGCGCCCGCCGCAACGCCTCCCGACGGCGCCGCCACGCGCGCGAGCACACCCGCCCCATGCGCGGGCGCGCCCGATGCCGCACCTCCCAAAGGCGCCACCGCGCGCGGGGGCACGCTCGCCCCGCGCGCGGCACGCCCGCCGGCCGCGCCCCTTGACGATGACGCCGCGCGCGCGGGCACGCTCCCCCCACGCGCGGCACGCTTGACGCACGCCCGGGCGCGTCCGCCGCGCGTGCCTCCGCGGCGCGCGCGCGGCACCTCCGCGGCGCATGCCGCCCCCGATGACGATTGCCCGGCGGCGGGCGCCGGTGCGCCCGCCCCGGACAAAGCCGCCCCGACGCCGCGCGGGTTCCGGTGACGGGGGCGCAGTCGCCACCGTCGGAGGGGCCCTCCCCCTCGCCCTCTTCCTCCTCGTCCTCGTCCGAAGACGAGGGCTCCTCAATATCCGGGGAGGAGAGCCCCGGCTCCTCGCGCCGCCGTACTCCGCGGCCCGCCGGCCGCGCGCGCTTGACGACGCCCGGCGTGCTCCCTCTTGCGCGCCGCCCGCTCCCCGCCGCCCCGCCGCGCCGCCCGCCGAGCGCACGGGAGTCGGGGGTGGGTGGAACGGACTTGGCGATGTTGAACTCCACCAGCTGCGCACAGGAGCGACAATGGCGCATCAGGAAACGAAAGCAAGACCAAGAACTAAAACAAAATCAGGAACCCAACTCACCCGCGGGCCCGTGGGGAGCATCTCAAGGTCCCACGGGGTCCGACCCGCAGGTGGCGGCGTCCGGGTGTCGACGGCGTTCCGCGCCCGGGTGAGCGCATACGGCCGCTCCAGCAGCGTCGGGAGCATCCGCGACCTCGCTGGGTCGACGGGGTTGGCCGCCTCCGTCATCTCGAAGATGCGAGTGGCCTGCATCGGAGGCACGACCCGCCGGTGGTGGAGGAAGGCGAGGACGCCTATCGCGATGAGCCCGTGCTTCGCCGGCCGGCGCGGGGGCGGCGAGGACGGACTCTTGCCGTGCCCGATGCTGGGCCGTAGACACCCCGTAGCCCCAGGAGTCCGGCCTCTTCTTGAACACCCGGCCGGTGTAGGGAGGAAGGCCGGGCTCGGCGTTGCGCAGGTAGAACCATCCCCGCTCCCAGCCGGCGTTGTTCGTCGTCATGGTGCGGGGGATGTAGAAATCCTTGAGCCGCCCCCGCGGGGCAGCGACATCCCGCTCGCGCGCACCGCGCGGCGGGTCCCTCGGCTCCGACGTGGGGCTGCGTGATGAGCTCCCCGCGGAAAAGGTGAACCCGAGAGATCCCGGTTCGGCGGGATCCCCGAGTACCCTTCGCGGACGCCCACGAACGTGGCCGCCGCGAGATCGCGTTGGGGGCGAAGTTGTGCGGCTCCACCCCGTAGTAGTGGCACATCGCCCGCATGAAGGTGCTCGCCGGCGCGTTGAAGCCACGCTCGTGGTAGCGGAGGAAGCTCACCACGTAGCCCCCCTCCGGCGGGTTGGGCTCATGGTGCGCCGCCGGCGGCACGATCCACTCCGCCGGGCGCCCGTCTTCGTTGGCCGACGGTGGCGGCGGCGACCGGCTCGCCAAGGGCGAGCCGGGTCACCGTCGACCTCTCCCAGGCGTACGGCTCCAGGATCCTAACGGGGAGCTGAGGCGGCGCCATGAGGAGGAACGGAGGAATGCGAAGGCGGAGGACGAGGAAACGGAGGAAAAAGCTTTAAACGGCGAGCCCGCGCGTTGGCAAGAGCGAGACGAAGGCAAAGGGGCGGAGAAGCGAAAACGGTGAGAAGCTAAGGTAAAAAACCGCCGTCCCTTCCTCCCCGCGGTTTATAGGCCGACGGGCGAGCTCTCGGAGCGGACGCCCCGACTAGCATTACTTCGCGGGGAATCTTCCCATCGCGTCGACGGGCGGGCCCCACCACGACCACGGCGGCTATAACACCGCGCGGGCAGGGGTCATCATTACGGCAAAGACCGGCGCCGACCGAGGCAAAACCGTCACGTCCGCCGCCGCGCCGCCCACTACGCGCGCGCGCGGCGGCCGGCGCACGAAAAGGCGCGCCCGCGGCTGCAAAACCGCGGCCACGACCGCGAGGCATTTAAATGCCGGGTCCCTTGCCAAGCAAGGAGCACCCTCGAGCGGGGCGGACCCCGGCTCGAAGCAAAGGCGACCCTCGATGGGATATCGGCGTGAGAAGGCCGTCGGAACCCGCTCGGTGTAGAGCGAGGCAACCGCGGGCACCCATGCCACGCAAAACCCTCGAGCGGCATGACCCTCGGCTCGAAGAAAAGGCGACCCTCGATGGGATATCAGCGTGAGAAGGCCGTCCGGGACCTGCTCGATGTAGAGCAGGCAACCGCGGGCACCCATGCCACGTAAAACCCTCGAGCGGCATGACCCCACGGCTCAAAATGACGTCAACCCTCGATGGGATATCGACGTGAGAAGGTTGCCGGGACCTGCTCGATGTAGAGCAGGCAACCGCGGGCACCCATGCCACGGTAGACCCTCGAGCGGCATGAGCCCTTGGCTCGAGACAATGTCAACCCCCTAAAAGGAAGCACATACGCTGTGCCACCAACCCGACACCTCGAGGGTCGGCACGCCCGGACCCCCTCGACGGCCGCAAACGTGAAAAGACGGGGCTGTCCAGACACGGCCCCGCACGGCCTTACTGATCAGAGGTTCGAAGCCTGACCCTCGACGGGTTCGAACGGGCGCCTCGGATCACGAGTTAGGGACGACGAGGGCACGCGCATTCGAGCCGTTCCTCGAGCCCGTTGGCTCGAGGGTGCCCCACATGTCGTGTTCGAGAGCCGGCGAGGGCGGCTAGCGGGGGGGATCCCACCGAGGGAGAGCTTCCGCGCCCTCGGTCCCTAGCGAACGGGACCGAGCCCCACCTAGGGAAACCCACGCAAGCGCTTCCATGGACGCGTCTCCGGACCGCGCGGCCTACCCTTATCGAACGGGGCATGGGCGTCCACTTGAACCACCCGCCGGCGGCTCGACGAGGAATCCGCGATTCGCGACCCGCTCGATGGGAGTCGTGAAGACCTCACCCTCCGTCCCGCGGAGGGACGGCGAGGGCGCGTTAAAAAACAAGTCGTCGGGCTCGACCCGATCGCCTCGAACGGGCCAAGGCTCGGGGGGCTTGACGCACGGCTACACCTCCTTGAAATTGCACCCGCCGGAGACGGGGACGGGGGAGCGTGCACCCCCGAAGCCGGGCCGAAACACCGCCGATGCCGGTTGGCATATGTGCCACGCCTTTCTGACCAAAGTTCTCGCGGCCAACCCCTGCGGGAGAACCCACACTCTGCGGGGCTTCGGGGGCTAGACCGCGGGTCCGCCGACGCGGCCCCACGGAAAGCGTTCGCAAACAAGGAGGGAAGAACGTCCTATCGGTAGGTTCCGCATCCGCTGGAGCCTCAACGGCAAACCCGCGGATGCTCGGGGGCTGCGTCGGGGGACAGCCCTAGGGGTCCCCTTAAGCAATGGGGAAACCCTCACTTAAACCCCGCATCGAAACACGCTAAGCCTAACCATGCGGGTAACTAACCATGCGGGGACATGGCCTACGCGGCGGGACTGCGGCGGCCCACCAAGACGGCCCGCTTAGAAGACCCCTCGAGCGAGGCTCCGCCTCGCTCGAGGGCGCGCTCCTCCTCGAGCGGGCTCCGCCCCGTTCGAGGGGCAACTCTTCCCTCGAGCGGTCCCGCCCCGCTCGAGGGCTCGCTCCCCCCTCGAGTGGATCTCGTCTCGCTCGAGGGTGCCGCCTCCGCCCTCGGCGGGGCCCGCCACGCTCACGGGCGCCCCGCACGCGTGCGCCGGTCCCGTACACGGGCATTTGACACCCCGATGCCGCGGGACGGAGCCATCATGCGCCGGGGGCTCGCACCCGGTGCCGCCGCACCAACTCCCCGGGGGAGGAGCCCATCCCCGCCACCGTGGAGATGGACCGTGCGTACGGCGGCGTCGGTCCCGTGACACCGAGCGCCCACTACGGTACGGCTAACGCGCCCGACCCTCGAAAGGGGGCCGGCGCACCCTCGATTTCACTTTCCCGTGACCCTACGGAGTTGGGTGGGGGGCGCTAGGCCGGTGGATGGCCATCCCGGTCACCGTAACGGTGCGGCCGCCGTACCCACGCATGCGGGCGCACGCCGGCCTTGCGGGCGCACGCCGGGCGGCGCAGCAACCACTCCGCTACCACGGAGCGCATTGGGAAGGAACGCCGTTCTGCCTGCTCCTGTGCCCCGTACCAGCCATCATCAGCACCTCCCTCGAAGCCTATCCAAGGACGCCACCACCATCTGCCGCCCCCTACCCTCGAACCGCCACTGTTCGGGTACGGGGTAGGCCATCGTGGCCGGATCGTAGCGAAGATCGCCCGGACGGCCGCCCACTCTACAGCGTAGCACGACGTGCACCCCCACGTAGCTGGATAGCGCGGCGTGCATGTAACTCGCCGCCCCCTTGGCCTATAAAAGGGGAGGCGAGCCCCCAGCCCGCGGGGGGGGGGGGGGACGGACGAACGAGCACAACACTACACACCGTGCACTCACTCTCTTATTCTCCCACAACATCTTCAGCCACTCTCCCAGGGACTTGGAAGCCACGCTTCCTCTCCCGCCTTGCTTGTATTTGCCCCACTACAAGCACCCCGGTGCCGAGCAATATAGTGCCACGAGCACGCCCCTGCCGGACGTACGGCCCCCTCGGCGGGAACCGGGATAAAACCTTGTGTCATTTGTTGCTTGGCATCGACCATTGAGGGATAGACCTAGGCGTTATCTATTGGTTAGTGTCGGGACCATATTCCGCACCGACATTAGTAAAGCTTAAACCCACTAGAACTTGTGCTAAAATCTTGAAAGTAAGGACATACTCTTTGTTACTTTTCAGCAAAAAGAAACCCGGTGGCCAAAAGCCTTACATGTCTAGAGTTGGTGAAGTAGTTATCACCGACGAGTAAGTCTTGCCGAGTATTTGTATACTCGACCTTGCTATAATATGTTGATCCGGGTAATGCTTTCGGTGATGTGTGGCCCGGAGAGATCCCGCCGGCCGGGAGGCGGAGTGGGTGGAGGATGACGACCGAAGGCATCATGGCCGGCCTCCCGTGGTGTTCTCGCTTTCCGCTTAGTTGATTTGCACTTCGTTTCAAAAACTCGGAACTATGTCGTTATGACAAAAACTCGGTTTGTAATAATTAAACCCTTCGGGGTAAATTCGGATGTTAATTTATGTTGTATCTCCGGACTCACCTTCGTGTGAGTTTTAATGCATATATAACGATCCTTGTTGCTTTATAAGTGATTTACCGGGCGTTAACCGGCAACTAACGATAGGATGATACTTTATTACCGCTTAACGACCAAAGTGGATTGGTTTAGGCGGTAGTACGGTATTTTCCGGGCGGGTTGTCACACACGGGCTATCCTCGGTGGAAGGTTCTCATGGAGGCCTATCTCCAAGCAAAGGACCTTGATGTTTGGAGAGTCACCGATGAGGGCATGAAAAATGGTACTAGGAAGGAAAAGCAATTTCATGTAATTGCTAAGAGTATCATTTTGTCCTCACTAGATGTAGGCGTTTTCAATAGAGTTTTTACTTCGAAAATGCTCATGAGCTATGGAAAATTATCAAGGAGCAAAATGAGGGTTCAAAAGAAGTTGCTAATGAACGCTACGGTTGTCTCCTTGAGGAATTCAATAGCTTTAAGCAACTTGCTAATGAAAATACCGAATCTATGTACTCACGCCTAAATGTGCTTGTTAATGAGATCAATGCTTTAGATGTGAAGGACATCACGAACTTGAACATCAACCGCAAGATCCTTCAAAGTCTCCGGAAGCCCGATTATGACTTGGTGAAGGCAATCATCTACGAGAAGAAGCTCAAAGAATTGAAGCCATCTCATATAGCAAGATCATGGCACATGAGCTTCAACTCATGCCCAAGTCAAAGAACGCGCCACAGGAAAAGCCCCAAGAACCACCCTCTCCAACTACAAGCCATGCTCCCTCAAGCCAACAAGAGAAGATGTTGAGTAGGATGGCTACTCATGGAAGCTCAAGCGAGGATGACGGTGATGATGGTGACGATAAAGATTCCTCAAGTGATGAAGAGGTTGAATCCATGGTGGCCGAGTACGTGAAGAAGATCTTCAAGTATGTGAAGAAAGTCAACATGTACGGCTACAACATCCACTTGAGAGAAGGGCGTCATCATCAACACATCAAGTTCACCAAGATCGAGCACAAGCCCAAGAAGAAGGTGGCAAGGAGAGGAAACCAAGACAAGAAGCAACTATCGACGCCCGTGAGTCGACAAGTGGTGGAGAATCAAGTTCTTCTACCTCAAGTGATGAATCAAGAAAGAACTTCACCACCCGCTTCATGCAAGGTCCTCTCGTCATCACTACACATGTGCCTTATGGCCAAAGGTATGGAGAGCAATGTAAGTGATGACGAATCCGACACCACCTCGTTGATGATCTTGTTGATCTAGTCCATGAGCAAAAAAGAAATGCTTAAGAAACAAGCTAATGAAATTAAAGAACTCAATGCTCTCAATGATCTCGGTGCAACCCTTGCTACAAATTATGAACATTTGTTGTGCAAATTCAAATTGCTTAGCAAGGAGTGTGATGAGCTAAAGTCTAAGCTTGAGAGAAATGAGACTAAAACAAGTAATTCCTTTGAGCTTGATGAATCATCTATCCCTTGTGCAATTCCTATCTCCAAGGTAGATGCTTCAACTTCTTACATTGATTTAATTGATGAATCTTGCTCACCATCTTGCAATGAGAATGTTGTTGTAGAAACATGTGATTCCCTCATAGGCAAGAAGAATGATGAGCTTAAGCAAGAAGTGAAATGGCTCCGAGAGAGGTTGGCAAACTTGATGGGCAAGGGCAAGAACAATGAGGAACAAGTGGACATCTCTCAGGACATGAAGAGCAAAGTCCAACCTTCTCAAGATAACCGTGATCCCATGGTGAAGAAGCTTGAGAAGGGTGCAACCGTGACTTGCTACAAGTGTCATGGAGAAGGGCACAAGTTCTACAAATGCCCTCAATTTGTCAAGAAGATGGACAAGGGCGCAAAAAAGAAGTTGAACCCCACCATCAAGAGCTCCCTCATCTACACCAATCCCAACCACAAGAACAAGACCAAGAGCAACACCTACGTCATCAAGAAGAAGGCTAATGATAAGGTGGTTGCACACAAGGTTGGGAAGATGAAGGAGGAGCGGGGTAGGAACCAACCCATTTGGGTGCCCAAGGAAGTCATCGTCAACATGAAGGGGCCTCAAATGGTTTGGGTTCCAAAGGCCACTTGAAGGCCATAAGCGCGGGGACTTGGGAGGCTTGGCACAATCAAGATGAGTAGATTCAAGCCTATAAGCCAAGCTTGCAAACTGGACATGTGTTGCCCAAGTTCCCCGGTTGAGGTAATGGAAACTAGTACATATCTCTTGTATCATTGTAGCTCCATTGCCTTGTTTTAGTTGCATTTGTTGCAATGTTTACATATGGTAGGTTGCTTGTGTCATGTGCTAACCCATGAGCAACCTACATGGTTTGATTAGTGTGTAGGAAAGCTACACTTGTTCTTTCATGGTGCATGTTTTCTTAAATATCTTTTTGCATCATGAGCAAGCTATAGGGTTAGCTTCCCTTTTGTTGTCATAAACAATGTGCATACATTTGGTTGGTGATTCAAACACTAAATGCACACATTTAGGGGGAGCTCATCCTATGGTTTGATTATGGGACTAACATTGTTTCAAGCTTATCTTATGTAGTCCCTTAGCGACGCGTTCCGGTGCGGTACTTCATTCTAAGAGAATGCTATTTCACTCTCAATGTGATCTAACATCTCTAAAAGAGTGAATATAGCAATATGAGCTTCATGCTATTGAGTCATGTCCTTGCGAGCTTATGTCTATATAGGTTCAAAGGTGATGTACTCATACATTCCTAATCCATGTAGTACCCCATGTGTCTTCTTTGCAAGCTTCTTTCAAGTGGTGTCACCTAGTGATATCATTTCCAAGTGGCTCATCTCAATGTGGTGCCAACAAGGTAGAGAGGATAAACCCCCGGAGGTGTGCAAAGATCAAAAGACTACAAGTGATATCTACAAGTGGTAATGTAACAAGAACCTACTTGTTCTATCTCTTATCCTTTAAGCTACCTCCTTGCATGATATGCTCTAAGCTTCCTTGTCTTTCAAGTTTGTAGTTGTGCACTTGTTTCTCACTACCCTTGTCTTACAAGTGGTATCCTTTTGTGCACACACTTAGGGGGAGCTTAGTTTGTATCATGCTAGTCTCATGAGCTTGTGATCCACCTTAGTTATTCTCACATGTGGTATCTTCATTGATATCATACATATGGATCATGGTTCATGCGGCTTTCTCCCTTGCATTTAACATTTCTCCTTTGAGCTATGTTTGCTAGGTCCTGCTAGTTTCCTTAGACCCTTTTTGCTTGGGACTTTTTGGAGATTTTATTCCAAAGGGGGAGAATGTGAGACCAAAGCAAGCTTGTGGCTTAAATCTTACAAGTGGTTACTTGTGCTTAAAGCTTACAAGTAGTTTCAAGGATATGAGACCAAAGGGGGAGAATGCGAACATAAGATCAAAAAGGGGGAAGTTTGATCTAGGGGGAGTTTGGATGATGGCAAGCATCCAAGCAAGTGTAAGTGGATCTAATTCTGTCAATTTTGGCAAATTTATGCTTGCTTTGGTTGTGTTTTCATAAATCACCAAAAAGGGGGAGATTGTAGCGAACATGGCCTCATACGTCATTAGTTCGAGTTTGATCTTCGTGATTCATGACAACATGATCATTGGGACTAACCATATTATTTTAGCATGTCTTTGTAGACACTTTTAGTTCCCAAGGATGCAAGAAAATCACATGCAAAAATGCCAAAACAAAGGGTCAAAACCGAGCAAGAAAAGGAAAAGAAAAGACACCGTCGGATGAACCGACGATATCAATTTAACAAGCGTCGGTGCAATCGTCGGACGAGTTGGTACACAGGGCGAAACCCTAGGTACCGTCGGATGAACCGACGGTCCCGCTTTTTTTTAGTAGCGTCGGACGAGTTGCGAGAGGAAGAGCAAGGAAGACGACAGCACCGGATGATCCGACGGTCCGAGTGAGGACACCGTCGGTCTATCCGACGCTCAGTTTGAATCAAGATAGAGACACGCCAAGATGAAGCCTTCGAGACCGGATGATCCGACGCCTTGGTAAGGGTGAAGCGTCGGTCTATCCGACGGTCGATTGGAAGCTAACAGAGGCAACTTGGACGCGGGGTCTTCGAAGACCGGATGATCCGACGCACCGTCGGTGCATAGCGTCGGAGCGGTTGTGTCGAGAGAACCTCAACGGCTAAGTGACGTAGGAGGGGCACCGGATGAACGACGCCCGGAAAATATAGCGTCGGATCATCCGACGGTACCTTTTTCAGTGGACGTTAGCCAACGGCTAGTTTGATGCCTTGGGCTATTTATACCCCCTCCACTCACCCATTTGAGGGGGCTGGATTGTGTGGAAGTGCAGAGGAGTTCAAGACACATTGAAGATCATATCCAATCCATCCAAGTGCTTAATTGCTCATCCTTAGACTTGCATATGCTTTGTGTATGTGCTTAGTGCTAGGCTTAGCTTAGAGTTGAGTGAGTGCAAGGTTGTGCCAACCTTGTGAGGTGATTCTTGAGTGAATCCGGTTGTACAAGGTTCGCGGAAGCCTTGGGGCCTAAGTGGCTCACCGGCAATCGTCATCGACCCTCCCGGCTTGGTGTGGAGCGGCGAGGACACTTTGTGCGGGGGACGTGGAGACCCCCTTCCTTGGTGGAGAAGCTCCTTAGTGGAGGCGGCATTAAGGTGACCAAGGGAGCTTGACAAGTGCCTAAGTGGCTAGCCTTTGTGGCGTGTCAAGTGGTGCTCTTGGGAGAGACTTGGTGGCCGAGAAGCAATACTCTTGTGTGAGTGCTTCAACGTAGACTAGGGGTGGCTAAGTGTCTACCGATACCAGGGGATAAATTGTGTGTCAAGAGTTTGCTTCCTCTCATCCCCTTTACGTTTCTGCATTTACTTTATTGCAATATTTGCTTGCCTTTACTTCCTAGAGTAGTATCATGCTAGGAATGGCTATAGGTTGCAAACCTTGTTTTGGGATGGGAGTTTCACCCTAGAACAACGTAGTTGCACATATAGATAGTATGTTCTAGTTTACTTTTGTGTAAAACTTAGTGAGCCATAGGTTAAGGTTTCAAGTTACCTAATTCACCCCTCCCCCTCTTAGGCTAACGAGCATCCGATTCCTTACACTCGGCTTGAGGAGAAATTTGGCGATCACGGTACGGCGTCTAGGCCCGCCGACGAGCGCACCGCTGCTATTGGTTTGGGTGACGGCGGCGAGCTGCCGCTGGCCGGCTCGTCGTCCTCGTCCTCGCCGACAACCAATTCGTGTTAGTTCGATCTCTTCAACGTTACGGCCCAAAGGCGCGTAACGGGTTGGATCCCGCGCCCGGTCGGGGGCGCCCAACCAAACCATGGTTGGTGGGCCCCCGTCGCACGGTGCTATAAAGAGGGGGGTGGGGACCACGGCTCGCCGTACGAGGTTCACCGCGCCGCCGATACACCCCACCCCACAAACCCTAACCGACCGAGGGAGCACCGGAGCGGCGGGAAGCTCCGCCACCGCCGCCACCGCGTCCCTCCTCCCGGATCCGGTGCACCCGGTGCCACCGCCCCCACGCTCGACCGGAGAGTTCCGGATCCCGTCGTCCCCGAGCCCGCTTCGCTACCTCTACGTCAGCGGCGCCGCCCCCCGCGACCCCCGACCCTAGAGATGGCCTCCGACTCCGCGCTCCCCTCGAACCCAGATGGTCTGCGACCCTCGTTCACCCTCTGTTTTCTTTAGTAGTTGCTTTAGGTGTAGTAGATCTAGATCTAGGTGGTCGAGTTCCCTATCTGTAATCATTAAGTATCTACCCGAAGTGATTAGCTACTGGTGTTTTGTGTTCGGTTAAGTGCTTAAGATTTAACAATGGTATCAGTGGTCAGGCCAGTTAGCATTTTTATTTCGGGGTTAGATCTATTTCGTTCAGTGTAGCAAGTAGAAGGAGATGACCCCAAACCTTTTAGATGCGGGGGAGAGAACACCGGATTCGAAATAAAATCGTTGAAAAACGAATCAAAGTTCAAACCCTAACCCTAGATCTTGCTCGGGTTAGGGGAAGGAAACACACGAACATGCATCCGAGAGACTACCCTAACCCTAGATCCACTCGAGGTTAGGGGAAGAAATTAAGCAAAAAGATGCAAAATCGAGTCAACAACCAACCCTAGATCCCAATCCCCAACCTCATGAACACCGCATCCGTGCGGGTTGACTCGCCGTCGTGCGGGGCATGCTTTGAGCAGATGCTCGCCGCCGCCACGACGGCATCGGGGCGGTGCCGTGGGCGCCGCCACGGGGCCGCTCGACGGCCGCGCGCTCACCCATGGGGTGGACGCGCGCGCCGGCGGGGGCGGCGGCGGCGCCGCCTTTCTTCCACCGAGCCAACGGGGATGGTTTCCTATCGTTATTGCGGTTCTAAAGTTTTTTGGTGGAGAAACGGGGGAAGAAAATAAAGGTTTGGTGGCTGTTGTTTTTGGGGTCGACCGGCCGCCGCCGGGCAGACGCCGGCCGCCGGCGAGATGGCCGCTCACCGCCGGCGGCGGGGCCGCCGGCCGCGGGGCGAGGAAATGGCCACCACCGCTGGTGTCTTTGCGCAGCCCGGGGGAGGAAAAATGAGTGGTCTAGGGTTTTTCCAAGGCTCCTTGCGCTTATATATCCCTCCGATTTCGGTGGGTGGATTCTCGTCCGTTGATCCGAGATGAACAAACCGTGATGACACGGGGACCGCGCGGGCGAAAACGGCCCAAGAGGGAGAGCGGCCGGGCCGTTTGGTCGGCCCGGCCATTGGCTGCCGGGCCAAAAGCCCATGCGCGTGCGTTAAGCGGGCCACGGGCGGATTTCGGTACCGGGCCGTTCGGTCGGCGTGAACGATAAAGGTTTTGATTTAAGCATTTAATTTCAGAAGCAATTTTGTCTTGATTTCCTTGTTTTTCTTGCTGTTTTTTATTTAAGTTAATATCTCTGTTTAATTTTTGATCAATTCATTAAATTTAACAGAGAGTTGAATGCTTCTGAAATTAAAGTTTTTTATCTGTTCATTTGTTTGTTTTTCCGCTGCGTTGATTTATTTTCTCTAGTTAAATTGAACCAAAGGGATATTTAATTAGGGAAGGTTTTTCTTTTAAGAATATGTTATGATATTGTTATTTTTCTGGCCAAAGCTGATAATTACAATATTATAACCTGATATACTAAAGTTTTATGCATTAGTTCTATTTTTCTGCCCAAAGGTGATATAGAATTAATGTAGTAGCATGTTGTATGTATTAATTTTGACCAAAGTTAAATTGATGCATGCAATATTTGTTGTTAAATGTTCTCACACTTTTTCTGAATTTTATTTTCAGCTCAAGCTGGGTATGTTGGTCAGATCCCTGAGTTGACCGGCAACAACTACACGGCTTGGCGCAAGTTGGTGAAACTGGCATTTCTAATGCTGGGTATGGAGTATGTGCTGACCACAGAGCGTCCTGCTGAGCCTCAGGCACCTGTCAGAGAGGCAAATGAGACTGATGATGCATGGAAATTAAGGGAAGACGCCCATGTCAAGGCGGAAAGTGAGCATCAACTCGCTAAAGCGAGGTGGGATCTAGACAACAAAAGGTGTCTAGCGATCATTCAGACTAAGATGACAGAGGCAATTAAGGCGTCCATTCCTGAAAAGGATAAGGACGGAAGGTTACTCACTGCCTCCGAATATTTGGAGATAGTGGATAAGCAGCACTCTCATCACACTAAGACTTATGCCAGTACTACTATTGGCAGTTTGGTTGCAATGAAGTACACTGGTGGTGGTATAAGGGACCACATACTTAAGATGAGCAACATGAACGGCAAGCTTGCTGAGATGGGCATGGTCCTTCCCAATGAGTTTGTCATTCATTTGATTTTTAAGTCCCCGCCTCCCGAGTTTTCGGCTTTTGAGGTTAACTACAACACCATACCGGATAAGTGGGATGTGCACAAGTTGATTGCCATGTCGGTCCGGGAGGAGGAAAGGTTAAAGGCTCGAATGGTGGTCTTGTTAACTATGTAAACCATGGTAAGAAGCCACAGAAGCGAAGCTTTCCACATAAGAACTTTCAAGCTAAGAATCAAGCGGAAAGCGGACCTTCCAATGCACCTCCTCAGGGACAGATGAAGTCTAATGGAAAGGCTCCCATGCAGATTGATCAGCCTCCTAAACCTCAGAAACCGCCTCAGCAGATGGAGTTTGCTCCAAACCAGTGTCACTGGTGCAAGAAGACAGGGCATTGGAAGAAGCAGTGTCCTAAGTGGTTGCACTTCATGTGGTCAAAGGGTGAGGACATTATTACATTTGTAGATGAATCCCTGTACTTAAGTTATAGTAAATCTACTTGGTGGATTGATTCAGGTGCAACAATTCATGTTGCTAATTCTATGCAGGGTATGACTACAACCAGAATCCTAACAAGAGGAGCAAGAACAATTAAGGTTGCGAATGGCGTCGAGGCTGAAGTTGAAGCCATTGGTGATCTCCCCATCAAGTTGAAGGACGGCTTCACGCTTCTGCTTCATGACGTTCTTTATGTTCCATCGTTGAGTCGCAACTTAATTTCAGTTTCATGTTTAGCAGACAATGGGTTTGAGTGTCAGTTTAGTGCAAAACATTGTTCTATTAAGTTAAATAATGATATTGTGGGTCTTGCCATCCGACAAGACAAACTTTACATGTTGGCTATTCATGATGATTGCTCTGAATGTGTTGATTCTGTGTGTGAAAATGCGAATGTTGAATCATCTACGAATGTAAGCAAGAAGCGGAAGCGAATTGATACCGTATCATCGAAATTATGGCACTGTCGCTTAGGCCATATTTCGAGGGGAAGGATGGAACGCTTAGTTAAGGAATCAATTCTTCCGCCGTTAGAATTTAATGATTTAGAACAATGCATAGATTGCATTAAAGGCAAGTTCATTAAACAAATTAAGAAAGGCGCAAAGCGAAGCACAGGAGTGTTGGAGATAATCCACACAGACATTTGTGGTCCATTCCCTGTGGCGTCTGTGGATGGTTTTGATTCGTTCATTACATTCACAGATGATTATTCTCGATATGGATATATCTATCCAATTAAGGAGAAGTCAGAAGCGCTTGAGAAATTTAAGATATTTAAGGCTGAAGTTGAAAATCAGCACAACTTAAAGATTAAGGTGGTGAGGTCCGACCGAGGTGGGGAGTACTACGGTCGACACACCCCGTATGGCCAAGTTCCTGGACCTTTTGCAAGGTTTCTACAGGAAAATGGCATAGTTGCCCGAGATAGTACACGGGTGAACCTCAACAGAATGGAGTAGCTGAAAGAAGGAACCGTACCTTGATGGATATGGTTAGAAGTATGTTAAGCTACTCGACATTACCGATTAGTTTGTGGATGGAGGCATTAAAAACCGCCACTCACATTCTAAATAAAGTACCTAGTAAGTCAGTACCTACTACACCATATGAGTTATGGACGGGTAGGGAACCCTCCTTGAATTATATGCGTGTGTGGGGATGTCCAGCAGAGGCTAAAGTTTTCAACCCAAATATTGGGAAGTTAGACCCCAAGACGGTAAGTTGCCATTTCATTGGCTACACGGAAAAATCTAAAGGATATCGTTTCTCTTGTCCTCACGGGACATACAAGGTTCGTGGAAACGAGACACGCCGTTTTTCTAGAGGATGAAATGATCGGAGGGAGCAAGGCGGTTCGAAAGGTTGATCTTGAAGAAAAGCGGGTGTGCGCACCCACTCCGATGGTTGAAGAACCGTATTTTGAGGGGCTTTTGTTGTTCGATAGCCACGGTGCAACCCACCGTGGTACCGGAACCTCGTTGTTAGTACGCCCGTGCCATCGGTGGAAGAAAATGAGGAAAGCTGTTCCACGAATCCTACAAGTACAACCGATGCACCGGAAGAAACACAACGGCCCCAAGTGCGGGGAAGAGCCGGTTGCGAGAGGCTCCGAGAAGGTCATCAAGAGTCGAAAGTCAGCTATCCCTGACGATTATGAAGTTTATGAATGTGAAGAAATTCACATAGAAGGTGATCCTACTTCTTATGAAGAAGCTATGAGTCGTTCTGATGCATCGAAGTGGCAAGAAGCCATGGAAGATGAAATGAAGTCAATGAGTACCAACAGAGTTTGGGACTTAGAGGAAGTTCCTAAAGGAGCCAAAACAAAGAGGGCCGCAAATGGGTCTACAAGATTAAATATGACTCCAAAGGGAATATAGAAAAGTATAAAGGACGGCTTGTGGCCAAGGGATACACGCAAAGAGAAGGGATAGATTACAATGAGACGTTCTCTCCAGTCTCATGTAAGGATTCTTTTAGAATCATAATGGCTTTGGTGGCGCACTATGATTTGGAATTACACCAGATGGATGTTAAGACGGCATTTCGAATGGAGATTTATATGAAGATGTATACATGACTCAACCCAAAGGTTTTGTTGTGAAAGGGAAGGAACATTTAGGGTGTCGTTTAAGAAAATCCATTTATGGTTTAAAGCAAGCCTCTAGACAGTGGAATCTAAAGTTTGATGAGACCATCACAAAATTTGGTTTTAAGGCAAATGTTGAGGACAAGCTCGCGTTTATGCAAAGTTTAAGAATGGGAAATTCATTTTCCTAATACGTATGTGGATGACATTCTACTAGCTAGTAGTGATGTTAGACTACTACGAGAAACGAAAAAAGTTCTTGTCTTCAAAATTTGATATGAAAGATCTTGGTGAAGCCTCATATGTTTTAGGCATTGAGATTCATCGAGATAGAAAGAAGGGGGTCTTAGGATTATCGCAAAAGGCATATCTTGAAAAGGTACTAAAGAAATATAATATGCATGCGAGTAGAGCCACACCTGCTCCTATAGTAAAGGGCGATAAGTTTGGACTTCACCAATGTCCAAGGAACCAATATGAGATCGATCAAATGAAAATGGTTCCATATGCTTCGGCGATTGGTAGCTTACGGTATGCACAAGTGTGCACTCGCCCCGATTTAGCATTTGTTACGGGAGTGCTTGGTAGATATCAAAGTAATCCGGAAAGGATCACTGGATGATGGTAAAGAAGGCCTTTCGATATCTACAAGGCACGAAAGATTTAATGCTAACATATAGAAGGTCCGATTCCCTAGAGATAAAAGGGTACTCGGATGCGATTATGCGGGAGATAGGGATGATAGAAAATCCACGTCGGGATATATATTCACTCTCGCGGGGAGGAGCTATTTCGTGGAGAAGCTCAAAACAAGAACTAGTTGCAACATCTACGATGTATGCGAGAGTTCATTGCTCGTTATGAGGCAACGGGACGGGTGATGTGGCTAAAGAAGTTTATACCGACTTAAGAGTAGTGGATTGTATTCACAAACCACTACGGTTATACTGCGATAATAAACCGGCGGTATTCTATGCTCACAACAACAAGTTAAGTAATGCTACCAAACCGATAGAAATAAAATTCTATGCGGTGAAAGACAGAGTCCGGGATAAAACTATAAGTCTGGAGCATTTAGGCACTAAAGAAATGTTAGCGGATCCGCTCACAAAAGGCTTACCACCCAATGTGTTCGGAGAACACTTAGCCGGTATGGGTTTAAGGGAAAGCCTATGATTCCCGGACTGGGCCCATGTTAAGATCCTATCAAAATGGATAAGTGTATTGTGGCAGGTTAATCTGGTTGTGATTACAATTTAGATGACCCATGCTCAATATGTTTATTTGTGATGAGATGGATGTCAAGTAAAGGACTCGAGATTAAGTGATTGTTGTAGAAGAGATCGAGAGGGAGAATGTTAGTTCGATCTCTTCACCGTTACGGCCCAAAGGCCGTAACGGGTTGGATCCCGCGCCCTGGTCGGGGGCGCCCAACCAAACCATGGTTGGTGGGCCCCCGTCGCACAGTGCTATAAAGAGGGGGTGGGGACCACGGCTCGCAGTACGAGGTTCACCGCGCCGCCGATACACCCCACCCCACAAACCCTAACCGACCGAGGGAGCACTGGAGCGGCGGGAAGCTCCGCCACCGCCGCCACCGCGTCCCTCCTCCTGGATCCGGCGCACCCGGTGCCACCGCCCCACGCTCGACCGGGAGAGTTCCGCATCCCGTCGTCCCCGAGCCCGCATCGCTACCTCTACGTCAAGCCGGCGCCGCCCCTGCGACCCCGACCCTAGAGATGGCCTCCGACTCCGCGCTCCCCTCGAACCCAGATGGTCTGCGACCCTCGTTCTCCCTCTGTTTTCTTTAGTAGTTGCTTTAGGTGTAGTAGATCTAGATCTAGGTGGTTGAGTTCCCTATCTCAGAATCATAAGTATCTACCCGAAGTGATTAGGCTACCGGTGTTTTGTGTTCGGTTAAGTGCTTAAGATTTAACAATTCGAAGGCACAGCTGATGTGCAGCCGCCCCGCGCAAGGGCAGACGTAGTGCCACACGGGTACACTCTGATCGCACGTCGAGCAGCTCCCTGACGAAGGAACCATGCGTAAGTCATGCTCCGGGTGTTGGGGGACACGGATCGTTTGAAGGAGCATGGTGCAGAGAGGGTGCACATCGAACAGGCACTGGACGCAGCGGTAGACGAAGCTTCCCGGGGGCACTCCTCCATGCAGAGGTCGCACGACCAGGTCATCCCGCTGCTCGCGTGACTGGGGATGCGGCTTAGCTTGAGGGTGTGCCACGGGTGCGCGAAGAAGGAGATTGTCTCTTTGAAGTAATTGGCGCACTCGTCGTGGAGGTCGATGTTGCAGGCGCGCTGCAGCGGTTGCCGATGGCTTCGCCGGTGAGGTTGGTTATTAGGCAGATGTCGCAGCGGCCGACCACACTGTGCCGTACCGCGTCTTCACTAGCAGGTGCAGTGGATCGAAGTGTCTCATTTGATCAGACGTCACGCCATGTCTGCGGTGGAGACTTTGATTTGCAGCTTGAGCCTAGCTGGCTCTGGGAGCAGCGGCTAGCTAATTTATACTACTACTAGGATCGACAAATTGCTAAATATATCCTGCAGCTTTTGTCACAGGCCGGGCCGCTTTGGTCCCTGAAGTACCAAAACAATGCATTTTAATCCTTCAACCTTTTATTTTTGACCAAAATAGTTCATGAGCTGATGTGGCATGCCACATGTTCTTGTTCCATTCCATTTTTTTTAACAATACATTAACTCGACCTCCCTCAAGCATGATAAATTTTTTGAGTTCAGTGTGTTGGAGCTCGATATGGACAGACCAACGAAGGCTCCTGCCAGCTGCTCCGCGGGAAAGAGGACGACCAGTCGACCACGGGGCAGAGTAGCTAAGCTTGGTCGTAGTTGCCGACATGCAAGAGCTTTCACCGTGGTTTGTTTGGGAGCGAGACCAGTTGGGGTTCGTTGCCGGTTGATCTTTGTCGACCACCTTAATTTCGCGGAAACGAACTCCCGGCGGCAACATGCATGCGTCATGACTCGCGCGTGAGCGCGTGGGGCTGCGTCTCCGCTTGCTTGAGGACGCCATGCATGGCGACCAACGGATCGAGATGGCATGCGTAGTATTGTGAATGTGATCTGGTTATTGGTCGTGCCATCGCAACCAGCGCTGCGTGGTGCGGGGTCCGTGCGGAGCGAGCAGCCGGAGAGGACACCGTACCGGTCAACCTCGGCGCGAGGTGGTGGGGGGTTGGGGGGGCGCTAGGCTGGGGACGACGTGGTTCTGTTCTATCCGTGGCGACGACGACGTGGTCGGCCTCACGAGGGTGCCTTCAAGTCGATCAGCTCCTAACTTTAGGAAGTGTTATTATTTGTAACTTTAGGAGGTGTTTTAGGGTGGGCATAATATTGCCTGAACGAGCGCTTGTCTCTACGGGTTTGGAAACGATGATACAGACGACCGCTACTGCATGCGCTAGTGTTGACTTTACTTTCAGCCCATCGTCTTCTGGCTATATGTTTTTAGTTTTTTTACGGTACACAATACGACCCAATAATAGTCGTACAGTCATACTATCGGTTTCTTCGGTTGTTTCTTGTGAGACATGGGTACCCCTGATTTCCACCGACCGACAAGTGGGTCCGGCCTACCAGAAGACCCGCCGACCTATCAGTGGGCCCAACCGACCTAGTTGGTGGTCCGCATGACCTCCTAAGGACCTTCCAGAAAATTCCTCAGACGACCTCATTCAGAACGACCACAAGACTTGACGTGCAAGACAAGACAGTCCAGACGGATTAAGGCAGCTCGGATAAGCTTTCCATGTTGTAACTGACTAGAGATAGGTTTCTCTATTGTAACCGATTTAGACTCCGGTCCGCTGACCTTGTCCGTCGCCCAATATAAGGTGGGCGAGGGCGTCCTTTTGAGGACCACCGAGATCAAATCAATACAAACCGAAGAAGCGGACGTAGGGTTTTACTCTTTGGAGGCCCGAACCAAGTATAAAATCGCCTTGTCCCTTGTGTCTCGCCGTGATTTCCGTGTGCTACACTAGCATAACCATCACGTTCTTAGCTCCCGATCTCTCCGCCGAACAACTAAATCACAGGGATTAACACCATGAGGTCGGCCCTGTCAGACTCCTTGCAGCCATGCTAGGAGATCTGAGTGCCTCTACACTTCGTTCGATCAAGACCGTGACGCAGTTTTCTTCTCTTGAGCGTCAAACCAGCCATGTTGCCCGCTTTAATGCTCGGGGACTACTCTACGAGAACGTCTTCGACGCCCTCTTGATTTCTTCGTCGTACCGACCTGTTGGGAAACCTGTTTCTCATCACGTCATTACTCGACCTACTTTTTCATCTCTTCTTTTTTTGGATCATCATACCGGCCATCCTGCCTATCACGATGCTCGGACACTACTCTATGAGTGCATCCTTGATGCCCTCTGAATTTTTTCATCATCGTTTCGATCTATTGGAAGTCTGCTTCCTATAGGTCGTCACTTGACCTCTCTTCGTTCGACAAGACTACAAACAGGTCGACTGCTAAGCTGACTTGTTCTTTTTGGACCGACGTGCATGCTATCGACCTGTCGATAGCTCTACGACTTCGTCATGACCTTTCTAAGGTCGTTGCGCCTACACCTTGCTCGGGGGCTTGTGAGACATGGGTACCCCTGGGTCCCCACCGACCAGGCTCACGGTCGTCCCTGATAAGTGGGTCTGGCCTACCAGAAGACCCGCTGACCTGTCAGTGGGCCCAACCGACCTAGTTGGTGGCCCACACGACTTCCTAAAGACCTTCCAGAAGATTCCCCAGACGACCTCATTCATAACGACCACAGGACTTGACGTGCAAGATAAGGCAGTCCAGACAGATTAAGGTGACTTGGATAAGCTTTCCATGTTGTAACTGACTAGAGATAGGTTTCTCTGTTGTAACCGATTTAGACTCCCATCTGCCGACCTTGTCCGTCGCCCAATATAAGGCGGGCGAGGGCGTCCTTTTGAGGACCAGCTGAGATCAAATCAATACAAAACCGAAGAACTGGACGTAGGGTTTTACTCTCCGGAGGCCTGAACCAGTATAAAATCGCCTTGTCCCTTGTGTCTCGCCGTGATTTCTGTGTGCTACACTAGCATAACCATCACGTTCTTAGCTCCCGATCTCCCCGCCAAACAACTAAATCACAGGGATTAACACCGTGAGGTCGGCCCTGTCAGACTCCTTGCAGCCATGCTAGGAGATCTGGGTGCCTCTACACTTCGTTCGATCAAGAACGTGACGCAGTTTTCTTCTCTTGAGTGTCAAACCAGCCATGCTGCCCGCTTCAATGCTCGGAGACTACTCTACGAGAACGTCTTCGACGTCCTCTTGATTTCTTCGTCGTACCGACCTGTTGGGAAACCTGTTTCTCATCATGTCATTACGCGACCTACGTTTTCTTCTCTTCTCTTTTTTGGATCATCATACCGGCCATCCTGCCTGTCACGATGCTCGGATACTACTCTATGAGTGCATCCTTGATGCCTCTGAATTTCTTCGACATCGTTTTGATCTATTGGAAGCCTGCTTCCTATAGGTCGTCACTTGACCTCTCTTCGTTCGACAAGACTACAAACAGGTCGGCTGCTAAGCTGACTTGTTCTTTTTGGACCGACGTGCATGCTATTCGACTTGTCGATAGCTCTACGACTTCGTCATGACCTTTCTAAGGTCGTTGCGCCTACACCTCGCTCGGGGGCTTGTGAGACATGGGTACCCCTGGGTCCCCACCGACCAGGCTCACGGTCGTCCCCGACAAGTGGGTCTGGCCTACCAAAAGACCCGCTGACCTGACAGTGGGCCCAACCGACCTAGTTGGTGGCCCACACGACTTCCTAAAGACCTTCCAGAAGATTCCCCAGACGACCTCATTCATAACGACCACAAGACTTGACGTGCAAGACAAGGCAGTCCAGACAGATTAAGGCGGCTTGGATAAGCTTTCCATGTTGTAACTGACTAAAGATAGGTTCTCCTGTTGTAACCGATTTGGACTCTGGTTCACCGACCTTGTCCTTCACCCAATATAAGGCGGGCAAGGGCGTCCTTTCTGAGGACCACATGAGATCGAATCAATACAAACCGAAGAACTGAACGTAGGGTTTTACTCTCCGGAGGTCTGAACCAGTATAAAATCGCCTTGTCCCTTGTGTCTCGCCGTGATTTCTGTGTGCTACACTAGCATAACCATCGTGTTCTTAGCTCCCGATCTCCCCACCAAGCAACTAAACCACAGGGATTAACACCCTCCTGGGCTGTCTAGATCTCACCATATGACATTTCTCAATGGTAAAATGGTAATTTGATAGATATATATTATTTGGGAAAAAATTTCCCGCTGCCCCTTATACTATCTAAAACATTTCATATATTTTATTTCCTATATTACAACAACACCATTTTACATTTTCGATAATACCCTTATATACCCATACGATCTTTGAATACTATCGTACAACAGCTAAAAAAACAGTCATATAGAATTAATCTCATCTGTCGTATGCTTACATATAGGTCCTTTTCTATTACATACGAGTCACTTTTCAACCGGTCGTACATGTCGTATTGTGTACCGTAAAAACCTCTACGTTTTTTAAAATGTTTATTTTTACACATCAGGGCATTGTATTTTGTAAAGATTTTGATCATTTCCTGATTAATGTTCAATAACCCCCTAAACTAAGTTTTGGCAATCCTGCGGAGCACAATGGCGGGGAGCTCGATCTACGGCGGCGACGCGCCACGTGGCACCATCGCTGTCCATGGAGAGTCCGACGAGTTGACGACAATGGGTCATTGTCGAAGTTTAGCGAACATGGTCTCCTTTGCCATATGTTCGAGTTGATTATGGTGATTCATGCTAACACAAGTAATAGGACTAACCACATTGTCTAGCATGTCTTTGTAGGCATTCCTAAGTCTCATGGATATTACCACAAGTTATTATATCATGCACAAGTTAACATGTCATACCCCAAGTTAACATATCATGCTTAAGTTAACATGTTCATAAAAAAAGAGAGCTTAGTATATATTTTGAAGCTTTAAGCGATGGCATGTTAAGTAAGTGATGGTATGTTAAGTGATGGCACATTAAGTTGAAGCAATTACAAGTTAACATGACAAGCGATGACATTAATTCATGAACCAAGTAGATTCATCTCACGGTTTGCACTCCATGACTCCATCTCTGTATAATTAGTTTCATATTTACTCTATATTTAATTTTTTAATTAATGTCAAAACATGTGACATGTGACAGGAGATAGATTGAACTCCAACTTTTAATTATCGGCAATGCTCACCCACGAACGTCCGGACGCTTCGGACAGATGACCAAACGGCGGGGCCCACCTTTTTCATCTTTATCTCTTCCCACCGCTGGTTGCCTCTCGTAACCGCATCTCCTCCCCATTCCTCCCGCACGCACCCCATGGCATCCGGATCTCGTGATGCACGGAGCTCCGCCCGCCGCCGGCGCCCGCGCACCCGGAGCTCATGGCGACGCCGGCGCGTGCGGAGCTCCTGTCGCCGTCGCGAGCTCGCGGCCGGGGTGGTGGAGCTCGCCGGCGCACGGGCCGCGGCTCCCCGTGGAGCTCGTGTGGCCGGGAGCCGCTTCCCCAAGGCCGTGTCCCCACCTCCGTGCGACCGGGGGCGGAGCCCCTTGCGGCCGGGGAGTGGGAGCCCCCGGCGGCGCGGGCCGCCGCTCCCCGTGGCCGGAGCGCACGGGTGTGCACGCGACGGCCTCCATACGGAGCTCGTCGGCGGCAACCTTCGCACGGAGCTCGCCGGTGGTCAAGACTTCACTCCTCGCGGTCAAGTGCGAGAGCTCACCGGCGGCGCGGAGCGCCGCTCCCCCACGGCCGGGAGGAGGAGCTTCGGGCGGCGGTCATGGTGGCCAACAGGAAAGGTTTCGGGGGTTGTTGCAAGTGTATGTTGTATGTGTTGGGGATGTTTCGAAGAATGTTGCAATGTTTCATGCGAATGTTGCAAAAGTGGATCTAGAAGTTGCGATATTGTAACTATTTTCATACGCATGTTGTATGTGTATTAATCTGGATGTTTGCAAAAGTAGATTTAGATGTTTCACCGTTGCATACGTCAAGTTTCGATGTTGCGTACGCATGTTACCGGGTAAACATTAAAATTCAATGTTGCGGATTTTGAGTTTCGTTGTTGCATACATGTGAGGAGGAGGAGAAGGAAGCTCTCGATGTTGCTCTGTTGCACGCAACATGAGTCGTTGTTTTGATGATGTTGCAACATTTTGTTTCCCGTGTTTCATATGCTACTCTAACATGTTGCGACATATGCATCTTAATGTTTCACGGATGATTTAGGAAATGTTGCGGATGTTGAGTTTCAATGTTGCGGACATGTAATGTTGGGTGTTGTGTCAAGAAGGAGGAGGGGGAGGGAGGGCTCTCGATGTTGGATGTTGCACGCAACACGGGTCACAACATGACCGCAATATAGTCGCAACATGTGGGGGAGGGGGGAAGAAAGACGCCCGATGTTGGATGTTGCACGTAACCTCGTTCGCAACATGCTCGGAACACGTTCGCAACACGCTCGCAACATCGTTCGTTGAATGTTGCAAGGACGACGGTTCGCAACATGGGAAAAGCTCTTCGCAACATCGCAAAAGTTGTTCGCAACATTTGCTACGCTCTCAACGCGATGGACGGCTGATAGCTTCCCTTCATCCAAATCGTGCGGCCCGGGACCCGTCCGATGCTAGCGCCGGATCGGACGTCCGGCGCTAGCAGATCCGTTTAATTATTCACCATCTTTTCACTCATCACATGCAGTCATGCACACCGTCCAATACATTATTCTGCCATCACACCCTCACCACACACCACTTAAACTTTCCACTATCCATATCCACCGAATTTCACCAACTAATAAACAGCTCCAAACAAAGCTTGAGAGCATCAAACCAACAGATCGATATAATACATATACAACACGTACGTAGATCGATGGCCGCGAGCATCGATCATCACATGATTGTGCAGGCACCACTCGAAGCCACCACTTCCATCACCGCGTGGGCGCCATGCACGACATGCGGCAAGTGATGCAAGGTCTCGTCGAGAGTGCTCCGGCGCGGCCGCCCCCTGTGGGCGTGGGCAACAAGGGAGGTGACGCACCTCGGGTGCACGTCGTAGTTGCACGGCGGGCAGAGGTACATGTAGCTCCCCGCGCGGGAGGTCTCCCTGCAGACGTCGCAGTACCGGCTGGCTCTCAGGCGGACGAGGGTGAGGCCGTGCAGGTGGCTGTGTCGCATGTCCGAGGCGGACATGAAGCCGGGGAGGCCGAGGCACGACTCGTGGATGTCGAAGTCGCACCCGCCGCAGCTGTACCCGGTGCCGGTGACCATGAGCTCGCATGCGTTGCAGAAGTACGAGGATGCCTTGCCGTAGTTGTATCGTTTTAGCGGGTGCTCTGGGTGGAACAAGGTGCTCTTGATGGTAGCACTAGCGGCTGCCATCTATCTCGTATCTCTGGCTCTGCTGACTAGCTAGCAGTAGCGCGTGTGCGTGTGTGTGTTGTGTGTCTTCGCGGTTCGCGCTAGGTTTGAGGTAGTTTGTGTGAGTTCTTGCTTCCCTCTTGTGAATCGAACCGCCAAATATACACACACGGTGTAGTACTGTAGTGGATAATTTTGCTGACTGGATGTGGGCCGACAGGTGGCTATATATAGTATATCGAAATGATTGAATCCTTTATCAGTGTTTTTATTTTTATTTTTTGCTTTTGCAGTACGTATTTGCATTGCATTGACTAGCTAGTGTACCGAGTCTACACGCCAACGCCCATACCCAATAATTTGGCAATCCGGACGCTGCATTATTGTTGTTGCACATGGCTGGCAGGATTTTTTTTATTTTTTTAACCCTTTTTAATCTAAAATTTTAAAACTAACCCCTCCCCAACTAAAATTGCAAGAAGTAGCCCTTTTGGTCACGCCAAGCCTCGTGGCGCGACTAATACTTGAGTCACGCCACATGAAGTGGCGCGACTAATGTCCACGGTGGCGTTGGAAAAAGTCGCATCTGACGTGGCGAAGGGAGTCACGCCACACCGCGTGGCGCGACTCATGCACGAGTCACGCCACGCTCCCTGCCGTGACCGGATCTATTCCAGTACTTAGACTGGGAATCCCGGTCTCATTTAGCCGTGTTTACTTATTCCTTTTAATTAGCAAATGAACTCCTAATTTGTGAAACTCGAGGTGTATGATCTATAGAGTGCATACGTTCCATTTTAACTATGTGAACTACAAATCATGGTGTATAAAATGAGAAATATAATTTTGAAATAGCCCAAGTGTTATCAAATCAACACATGAAAAATGCTAAGTCTGAAAATAGAGTTAACTAGTCAACTTTAGGCATACTTTTTGAGAAATTTTACACTAATATATTAAATACTTTTGGGATACGAGTGAATTTGATGTTCATAGGATCATTTGAACGAGTGTTTGGTCAAATATAATAAATAATTCATAATTTAAAGGAGGCTTAAAGTTAGAAAGTTGTGCTGTTTTACACTAAGCCATTAAACAACACAACTTTCTAACTTTAAGCCTCCCTTAAATTATGAATTCTTTGTTATATTTGACCAAACACTTGTCCAAATGATCCTATGAACATCCAAATTCACTTGTAGCCCAAAATTATTTAATATATTAGTGTAAAATTTCTCAAAAAGTATGCCCAAAGTTGACTAGTTAACTCTATTTTCTGACTTAGCATTTTTCATGTGTTGATTTGATAACACTTAGGCTATTTCAAAATTAGATTTCTCATTTTATACACCATGATTTGTAGTGCACATAGTTAAAATGGAACGTATACACTCTATAAATCATACACCTCGAGTTTCACAAATTTAGGAGCTCATTTTCTAATTAAAAGGAATAAGTAAACACGACTAAATGAGACTGGGAACTCCCGGTCTCAGCACTAGACCGATCCGGTCACGCCACGTGACTCACGTACTAGTCGCGCCACGCAGTGTGGCGTGACCACCTCCGCCACGTCAGATGCGACTTTTTCCAACGCCATCATGGACATTAGTCGCGCCACTTCATGTGGTGTGACTCAAGTATTAGTCGCGCCACGAGGCTTGGCGCGATCAAAAGGCTACTTCTTGCAATTTTAGTTGGGGTGAGGTTAGTTTTAAAATTTTAGATTAAAAAGGGTTAAAAAAATAAAAAAATTCCGGGGAGTGGGGGTCGAGACTCTTGGAACATAGCCAGCCATATGCGAAGCGACAGTGGACCGTCGTCGGTAGTACATCGAGCATGCATCACATTTTGTTTGTATCTGATTTTAGTATTAGTGTTCATGTCTTCATGAATCGAATTCGTATGATGAAATTAAGAACAAAAAGCTTGCTACAGGTTTGAAAACGATGACACACGCTACGTACTTCGGGCACCTGCGCCCTGTTCGCTTGGCTTATCGCCCACCAAGTAAGACGATTTTTTCTCTCGTAACAAACCAAGCCACCAAAGAACGTGACCACCGTACTCATCTCTCGGTACAAACCAGCACTACCATCAGCCACCGGGCAAACGAACGGACTCCTGGTGTTGTGTTACTCGGCCAGTCGTATTTTTTCTTTGTCACACACTCACACCCTTTAATTTTGATGAAGATAAATTTAATTTACACATTTAACTTTTACGGATAAAAAAGAATAAGCATGCTGTATTCTTCTTTCTTTTAGTTGGTGTCAATAATTTGTTATTTTTGCTAAAGATTGTCTGGTTTAATATTCAAATTATAAACTAATAACGACGACAGGACTGCAATAAAAATAAGTAAAATATATACATTGATATAGATACAACATTGATAAAAATGTTGAAGTGGTGGTACATTCCAAATGCTGATTAAGCAGCATGATATGGTTTGAATGGAATAAAAAAATGGACTCATCTTTCGAGAGAGAAAATGTGTTCTGAGATTGGAAATCAATTTATTTATACCTAGCCACTGTCCAGCCGATCCCCTTGCGACTTGCGACGCACTGTTCAAGAGGCCCACCCTAACTCGCATCATTGTCTTCTTCAAGTACGATATTTTTGACCCTTTTAATCTCGACGGAGATGGTCCGTGGAAATGTGAACTTTGCTCGGGTTGTTGGCGTTGGAAACAAATGTTGCGTCGTGGGTGTCAGAATTGGCTGATGCACCTGGGAGACAATGTACCCGGCTGATTTGCCTAGCAGTAAGCCCCTTCTCTACGGCCTCCACTTTGTGGAGATTGGCTCTGGCGTCCGGCGACGATTGGAAAGCGGATTCGGCAGCGGCGACCGGTGACGAAGGGATTTCTGAGGCTTTCGAGGAAGATATATAGGGGTTTTGGACTTCTTTGTAACTAAGTGATACCCCCGCGCTGCTGCGGGAATTTCTATAAAATGATGCAATTTGAAAATAGAAACACTAAAATGAATGCATCACAATATTTTTTGCAAACAACAATGTAGATGAAAATCATTCATTTTATTGAGAGGGAACTACTTAGAAATTCCCGCGAGGTGAGGCTGGATAGTTCTCCTGATAAAGCTCACTGGCTCCTGGAAAAGTCTGGGAAGTATACGACTAAATCTCTGTATAGATTCTTGCTTCATAGGGGGGTGGTGGACAAGCGCATGAGAAGGCTTTGGAAGAACAGGCTGCCCATGAAAGTTAGGGTCTTCATGTGGCTTGCTTGTCACAACAGAATTCAGTCAGGCGAGGTCCTAGGGGGGATGAAGTGGAAAGGAAATAAAAACTGCAGAATCTGTAATGTTCTTGAAACGACTGACCATATTTTTTTCCACTGCCCGCTCGCCAAGTTCGTGTGGGCAAGCTTGAAAGAGATGCTAGGGTGGGAAAGAATGCCGAGGGGGCTGTGGGATCTCCTTGAGCTGTGGCTGCCTTTGGGTTGTAACTCTTATAACCTGAAGTTTTTCTATGTGTCGGTAGTCCTATGGGTGCTTTGGCTTGCACGGAACAAGATGGCAATAGAGGGGATTTTTGTGCGCGGAATCCTACCGAGGTTTTACAAAAGATATGTGTGTTTTTGCGAGAGATGGAAGCCGAGGTTGAAACCCGCCGATCAATCTCATCCGGAGGAGGGGGAGCGTCGGTTAGGAGGTTGGATAAAAGACTTTAAGGAGAAAGCTAGACCGTGGTGCTCGAAGATAGTTTCATTTAGTCTCTTTTGTCTAGTGTCGGCTTAGGTGTCTCTCTCGTTTGTCGGGTTCGGTGCTCGGGTAGAGGGTGTAAAGTGTCCCCCGGTTTCCTTGTTGGTCCTTGATGTAAGTTGGCAACCCCAACATGGAGTCCGTATCGAAAACCTTAATTTGCTTTCTATAAAAGTAGGGTTGTTGCCTCCTTCAAAATAAAAAGAACTACTTAGAAATTTATAGCATGACATTTGTTACTATTAGCCGTAGAAAATCGACAGAAGACATAAATTCATGATTCTGGTGGATGGTGATGTGGACAGCGCTTGCATGTTGAGAGAAGATCAGGTGGATAGTGATATGGACCTCTTGCATGTTGAGATAAATCTATTCATGGTGTGTAGTGGTCTCACCTATATAGTTTTTTTTAATTACACAGCACAACACAAATGCTCAAATTATGCACGCAACACTCACCCCTATGAACACACCTTAACCCTATGAGCACCTCTGAAGGATTGAGCACCCACATTGGAGATTCCCGAAGTCATCACTGGTGCCTCGTCGTCGACGGGAACGTCGCTTACCACCGCTTAAGGCATAACGCCGGAAAATCTCACAATAAATGCAGGAAAAGGTGTAAGCACCCAGATTTGAACCCTAGTAGGTAGCGTCCCACTGGATCGTCTTACCATTGGACTACAAGCCCATTCGCGCCTCACCTATACAGTTGTTATAATTTTTTCTTTTCTTTGGGGTCCTGTTTGTGAAAAAGCCGGTGTGTTGCGCTAAGATCAATACATTAAAAAACAGCTGGCAACCCTAACTCGAATCTTAAAGTGGAGTTTCGTCTCAGCCTGTTCGTTTGGCTGGTGGCTGATGGCTTGTTGGATTAATTGGGCCTTGGGCCATTTAGTCTCGGTTAATCCTAAAAATTAAAAGGTCCACAAAATAAATGCTAGGGATTCAATCCTGCATTGAAAGCCAATGAGAATCTTAACTAACTTAAAGGGTGGACCAACGGTGGACCACTTGTGAAGTTGGTAAAAGGAGAAGGGCGTGCCACACGCGCGCGCTCGCTCGCTCGCCTCGCCGCGCCGGCCGGGCCGTGGCCGTGGCCGTGGCGTGGCGTGTCGAGTCGAGACCGTGACCGTGACCGTGACCGTGACCTACACCGTTTTTTGTCATTCATGTCGGTCATTCATGTCAGCCATAATCTTCTCGTATTAAAACGACCGTTGCGGTAACCGATGACGTTGAATACGAAGATTCATCGGTGCTTGTCGTTTAATGAGAATTACGGTGGTCGGCGGCGTCCGGGTTCATTCTCCTCTCCTCTCCTCGCGCCTATATAAGAGGACTCCCTCCTCCGGCACGGACACACATTCTCACACCCGGGTACTCCTACTTAGGAGACCTCTATCTTCTCCCTCCGTGTTGTCGCTCTCTCGCCATTCCCAACGCAAGCTTTGCGCGCACACCGCTTGCGTGAGCGATTGCCTCCGAACCTCGTCCACCAAGCGATCCTTCTCGGGATAGGCGGGCGATAAGGTTTTTGGGGAGCGTACCCATACGCGCCGCTCGCTCTCCCGTACGTCTACGTCCCCGTCCATGTGAACGACTACTTCCGGTACGACTACGTCCTCCGCGAGAACGACTACTTCCGGTACGACTACATCCGCGTGAACGACTACTTCCCGAAGGCTGCTCGTGGGACTTCACCGCAACGACTCGCCACCGCATCAACTCGTACGACTACACCGAAAAGGTCCCTCCACGATTAGCATGTCTAGTCCAAGGGATAACGGCGCACGGTTGACTCCGTCAACCGTCCCGCCTTTGGGTACACACTAAACCTCTTCTCGTGTAATTTTGTTAAAGTTTTATTTGAAAATTAATTTGAACACATGCACATGCTTTGCTATCACGGGATCACTTATATTTGTCATGAACTTGTTAATAATTTCTGGAATTAAAATGTACCAAAAATTGCCTAATTGTCTAACAATCCAAAAACCTTATTTTGTTGATAGGCTTTCGGTAACTAGTTTTGTTGCATCGCTCAAACCAAATGTTTTCGATGGTTCAAATTACAAGCGTTGGAAGCAAAGGGTTACGTATTGGTTGACAGCGATGAGCATCATGCATGTCATACAGGGGAAGCCCGAACAGTTTTCTCCAGAGGAGGAGAAGGCTTTCGAGGCAGTCGATAACCTGTTTCGTGGTGCCATCTTGAGTGTTCTCGCTGAAAACCTTGTGGACACGTACCTTCTGCTGCCAAGTGGCAAAGATATTTGGGATGCGCTTGAGGCTAAATTTGGGGTTTCGATGCCGGTGGTGAGTCGTATGTCATGGAACGACTCTATGACTACAAAATGGTTGAAGACCGTTCGTTACGTGGTAGAGCGGGCCCATGAGATTCGGGCGCTAGCTAGAGATCTTGAGAATTATAGCAAGGATGCACCATGTAAGTTGCCCGACAAGTTTGTGGCTGGAGGTATCATCTCCAAGTTACCACCTTCTTGGAAGGACTTTGGAACCTCTCTAAAACACAAGAGGTAAGAGTTTCTTCGTTGTCGATCTTATCGGCACTCTTGATGTTGAAGAGAAGGCGAGAGCAAAGGACAAGACACATGGTAAAGGGATTGTTGGGTCTTCTAGTGCTAATTTGGTGCGAGAAGAAGAATAACAATGCACTCAAAAACAAGAACAAGCCGCATCAAAACCAACCAAAGGCTAAGCGGACGGCTCGTTTAAGCGAAAAAGCCGCCAAGCGGAAAATGCTCTTCGTCGTGGTAGCACGGAACACTTTGCCGCAAAGTGTCCGGATCGCAAGGATAAGAAAGATGGCAAAAGTGCCAACATGGTTATTAGTGAAACCGATGGAACGTCGGGGTACGGTAATCTTTTACCTACGGTTCTTTCGGTATGTCGGTCACACCGATTGGTGGATTGATACGGGTGCTAATATCATGTTTGTGCTGACATTTCCTTGTTTTCCTCTTACCAGGCGGGCGGAATTTTCTCCTTGTTGATGGGAAACGGATCTCATGCGCGTGTTCTTGGTGTTGGTTCGGTCGATCTGAAGCTTACTTCGGGAAAGATCGTTCGATTAAAGAACGTGCAGCATGTCCCTACTATCAAGAAGAACTTAGTCAGCGGGTCTCTTCTATGTAGAGACGGCTTTAAATTAGTCTTTGAATCCAATAAATGTGTAATTTCTAAGTTTGGAAGTTTTATTGGAAAAGGTTATGATAGCGGAGGTTTGTTCCGCTTTTCTTTGTCATATGATTGTAATAAAGTTGTGAACCATGTCTCGAATGTTAATGATGAGTCAAATGTTTGGCATTCGCGACTTTGTCATGTTAATTTTGGTTGTATGATGCGTCAAATAAACTTGAGTTTAATTCCGAAATTTACCTTAGTCAAAAATTCTAAGTGCCATGTGTGCGTTGAATCAAAACAACCTCGCAAGCCTCATTTTTCGGGCCGAGACGAGAGACTTGGCACCTATAGAACTAATTCATTCGACTTATGCGAGATGAATGGTGTGTTGACGAAAGGTGGTAAAAAGTTTTTCATGACTTTGATAGACGATTGTACTAGATTTTGCTATATCTATTTGTTGAAGTCTAAAGATGAAGCGTTACAATATTTTAAAATCTATAAAGTCAAGTAGAAAACCAACTTGAGAGAAAGATCAAAAGAATTAGGTCCGATCGTGGTGGAGAGTGTCGGTGTTTTAGACCGGCAACCTACTACGGGGAGTACCCGAAGTAGATGATTGTGACTCGCCGAGATCGGTAACTCGAAGGAAGAGACACGTGGCACACAATTTAGATAGGTTCGGGCCGCGAGGTGCGTAATACCCTACGTCCTGTATGCTGCGTAGCTCTGGATTGATAGGGCACGATTACAAGATGGTGCAATAGTGCGCCGTGAGTTGTAGGGGATTGGATGAGGTGATCCTGAGATCGGTCCCCGCCTCGCCTTATATAGTCGGGAGGCGGGGTTACAAGTCGGAGTAGGGAGAGAGTACTAGTCGAGTACGTCTAGGAGTCCTCTATACGGTGCGGAACATGTACGCCTCCCTAACCGAGTACTACTCCCGTGTAGTCCTTGTGCTCCACGCCTTCGGGTGCCGTGTAGCGCAAGCCGGTAGTCCCTGGGGCCCACCGAGTAGTCGGTCCCGGTACCCACCGAGGTAGTGGGCCCGGGGAGGTCCATACGACAAGCCCCCGAGTACTTTGTAGTCGAGAAGGATAGCTTCAAGTAGTCTTGACGGCCTTAACGAGTAGTCCTCAAGCGTCCCCGAGTGCTACAAGTCAAAAGTCCTCAAGAGTAGTCGAAGCATCCCGAGGCCGGAATGTACTCCACCGATGTTTGAGCAATCTTGAAGTCTTCTCGAGTAGTCCCAAGCGTCCTTGAAAACGCGTCGTCGAAGGTCTTCAAAAAATGCCTCGTCTTGTCTTGAAGCCGGAGCCGTCATGGAGGTGCGATTTGCGTAACCGCACTCCACATGGAGTAGCCCCCGAGCCTTGAGCCGCGGGCTGCGGGGCCGGGGGTCCATCTCGAAATCTTGACAAGAAAATCTCGAAAAATCCGGAGAGAAAAAACCGAAGGACACGTGGCACGGAGCCCCCGAGCCTTGAGTCGAGTACTTCCTCTCGAATTGAAGGGTCTTCTTGGAGAATGTATCCTGAGATGCTCTTGAGTCTGGCCGCTTCCCAGGTAGTCGAGTAGAAGTAGCCGAGCCCCCGAGGTGAGGCGCGTCGACTAGTAGAATACGAAGAGTCATGCGCGGCCCGCCGAGTCGCCCGCACGTGGACTTATCCGGCCGCCCGTTACGGAGGCGATTTGGCTTATAAATAGAAGCCAAAACCCTTAGGGTTTTTCACCCATTCGAGCCGCAGTCATTCCATTTGAATCTTGAAGCAAATCCACTCCCAGCGCCTGCCGCCGCCGCAGTAGATCCGAGCGCATCACCACCCGAAACCTTTAGGGTAGCCCCCGAGCGGATGCGAGTGAAGACACCTTGTACTTGGAGGATGAAGCCGTCGCCGTCCAAGGTATCCAAGGCCGCCGGGAAGAAGAGAGGCCGTGAAGAGGCCGCCGCGGCCGCCACCGGAGCGCCGCCGCCCATGTCTCCACCGCGGGCTGATCCTAGCCGCGAGTGGAAGAAATCGAAGGTGAAGACGGAGGACCTGCTGACCCTGCTGAACAGCGGGTTCATCAGGGAGAAGGAAGTTGACATGTAGAGATCCTCCGCGGGAGACCCATATCCAATGGAGAAGGCCGAGGACGAGATCCCGATGTTCTCGCGGTTCGTGGAGCGCGGTCTTGTGCTCCCAGCCAGCGACTTCTTCAAAGGGCTGCTCGGGTACTACGGCGTCGAGTACCTGAACTTGAACCCCAACGGCATCTTCCACACGTCGGTCTTCGTCCACTTCGCAAAGCCTTCCTCGGAATCAAGCCGCACCGGGTACTCTTCCGAAGTTCTTCCGCGTCAAGCCGCAGCCCGGTGCCTCCAACCCCGCAGTAGTCGGGAGGGGCCGGCATCCGACCGAGGGAGGACGCCGCGGAGCGCACTCGGCGTACAAGCTCGTCGACTCCAATACGGACCGGAAGACCCGGTGGTTCTACATCACGAACCACCACCCCGCCCTCGCCGAAGCCGAGCGGACGGCGGCCCCGTGCACCGTGAGTGGTGGAACACGGAGCCCACCATGCAAGAAGGGATCCGGCTCCCCCGAGTTGCTAGCACGCATCAAGGTGCTCAAGGAGGCGGGACCGAGGGCCGAGCATGTGGCCTTCGGGTTCATGAAGTGCGGGGTCCAACCGGCCGATGGCGCGGGAGACACCGGGCTTTGAGTACACCGGCGACGACGACGCGTCGCGGATGCGGGGGGGCGGCCGGACGACAACGACATCGTCGAAAGGTTGTCGCGCATCTTCAAGGACATGCCTCCGTACACGGCGTGCCCGGCCGAGGAGTACTCCGCCGCGCGCCCGCCCAAGGAGGTGAGTAGTCGTACTCCCCTCGTCGGGTAGTGAGTACTTGTAGTAGAGTTACCGACGTCTTGTGTCTGCGCGCAGATGATGTAAGGCGGTTCGTCTCCGAGCCGCAGCCGCCACCGAGCGGGATCGAGATCCCGGCAGAGGGGAAGTTGAAGGAGCGCCGCGAAGTCGGTGGAGGCGACGATACCGTCATCGTGGAGGATTCCTCCGATGACGACGAAGAAGACGAAGAAACGCTGCAAGACCGCTTCTAGCTGCGGTCGAGGTTTAGCCGCCCGGGCTTGCCTCATGTTCCACTGGTTCAAGATCCTCCGGCTAGCCTGGAGGCTAGCCTTGCTGCGCCGCCACGGAAGCCGCGCAACCCCCGCCGAGAAGCGGGTGACGAAGAAGCTAAAGGTCTCGGAGACCACGCCTCGGGAGGTAAGTCGTCTTGAGCAGAGTAGTCGGGTACCCGTTGTTCGGGTACATTGCCGATGAGTAGTCTTCCTTTGTATGCAGGAGGTGCCGCCAGCGGAGCCCGTCGAAGAGGGCGACGAGGGCGTGTGGGACCCGGTGGGGGAACCGGCCGGAGGTCGTAGTCCAGCCCCCACTGTTGAAGAACTACTGGCGCAGCTGGAGTGCCAGCCCCCTGCTTCAGCAGAGAGCAGAGGACCCGTGGCCGCCGTCGTTGGAGAGGTGGCGACCTCAGAAGCGCAGGAGAGATCTGCGCCGGCCCGCCGCCGCCGTGGAGGAGGCGGTAGCCACAGGGGCGGAGGAAGAGACGCCCGCCGAGGGTGGACTGGTTGATATTGCCAGCATCCTCGGTGCTTCGGCCGTGACCATCGTCCTGGTCGAATCCGTAAGTACCATATCCTCACGAGTAGTACTTGCCGCCGTAGTCGATGTTTGCTCGACGACCCCTCTCGTGAATACTTCGCGAAAAATCCACGGATCCGAGCTGGGATGGGGACGAGCCCTCATCAGCGGTGGCGGAAGAAGTCGCGCCGCCCGTCGAGGAGGCCGCTCCCGATGCCCAAGCCGTGACCGAGCCCCCGGCTACCGAACCGGCCGCCGCCGGGAGGCGAGTGTAGTCGAAGGTGAGTACCCTTCGTGAAGCCGCGGAGCTCCAAAAGGAGTAGTCGCAGCACCGACGCCCGTGTCGTCTTGTTGACGGGCGCCGAGGGTGGTGACATCCCCGTGGGGGTGCCGATGCGGGAGTTGACACCGAGAGGCCCGGGGGGAGGCCGGAAGGAGCCCCCGAGCCCATGGGGGAGGTCGTCGAGAAGTCCGCCGGGGGGAGAGGCGGTCACCACGTCGCCAGAGATTGCTCTGGAGGTGGCTATCCGCTCCCCTGAGATCCAAGACGCGGAGCCCATCCGCTCTGCGCCGATGACGGAGGCTGCCTCGGGTAGCCGCGGCGGGATAGAACTTCTGGCGGACGATCTCGTCGAGCCGGCGACGGTAGCCAAGCACCTGGAGGCGATCCGTCAAGCCGAGCAATGGATGAAGGTACGTGGCCGTAGCCTTAGAGTAGACAATCCTTCGTCGTTGAGTACTCTTCGTGACTTTAGTTGTCTTGTGCAGGATGTCGCGGAGCGATCCCACGAGAACTCGAACCTCGCCGGGGTTATGGCGACACCGTGCTCCGAGCCGAGGCCCCGGAGGAGCAGCTCGTGAAGTCGCGGAAACACGCGGGCCGCCATGCGTCGAAGCTCGACGCCGCCTTCGCCAAGTACCACAACGACGTCATGGAGTTGCGGGCGAAGAGCGTCGACTTGGTGCGGAAGAACAAGGGCCTCCGCAACAAGAATAGTATATCCTTCGACTTGTCGAGTACTTGTTGGAAGCCGAGAAGCATCCGACCCGTTGCGTTGCGTTGCCGTGTTGCGCAGCTTGAGGGCCGGGTGGAGCACTCGAAGGCCTCGGAGGTGAGCATGAAGAACCTCTTCTACGGGAGCGGGAAGCCCGCGGGTACTCGAGCTCGACTACAAGGAACTCGCCTTCGAGTGCGAGAAGCACATGGAGCCGCGGATTGCTTCGACGGGGATCTCGTCAAGCTGCTACAAATCTTTGCGAAATTGAATGAAGACCGCGAGGCGTTGCGGGCCCGTTGAGGGAGTTGGAGGAAGCCGCTCTCCCAATCGCGAGGCTCCGGTGCCGCACCGGGGCGGCCCCAAGATCGCTCCCCGGTGGATCGACTTCGTGAAGCACCAAGCCGGCCGGCCGCCTACGTCAAGCATATGGCCAAGTCGATCCCAAGACAAGTCTTGGCCTTCATGAAGTCGTACTTCCCGAAGGCTCCGGTGGAAGTGGTCGCCGGCGGGGTAGCCGCCAACTGCTCCGATGAGCAAGACGCGAGCCGTTGGAGCGAGATGGCTCCCATCGCGAAGCGGGTAGCCGAGAAGCCGAACCTCCGGTAGCCCCGTAATAGGTAGCTAGTAGCCATAGTTGTACAAGAAGACAATTGTAATGAATTGTTCAAGTATCAATGAAATGAAATTTTCCAGCAATGAGTACTCGTAGTCGCGATCTCAGAGTGCGGAGCGCCCATCGTGGAGTGGGTGCGAGTAGTAGTACTCGACTTCAGTAGTCCCGTCGTAGGGAGTAGGCAGTAAATAAGTTGATGAACGATCAATCTTTATTACTGAAGAAGTACACCTGGGTGGCCAGGGCCGTAGTTACAAAGTAGTCGCCTGGACCCGGAGGCCGCTTACAGCTAAGTGGCGCTGGAGCGGGTAGCCGCTTGCGGCAAGTGATCCGTAGGTAGCCGTGTAGGCCGGATCGCGCATCCGTAAGTAGCCGCGCAGCCGGATCTTGGAGGGTGGTCTCTTGATAGACCGCTGCTAGAGTCCTTGACGCTCGTCGCGGCCCCGGGGTCCGTAGGTAGCGCGCGCGGGCCGGACCCCGGAGAGGAGAAGTCCGGAGACCGGAGCCGGGGACCGGGGGGTCGCTTGCGGCGAGGGGTGTCGATGTAGTCGTGTAGACTTGAACCCCAGAGTAGTCGTGTAGACTAGGCGTAGAATCGACGAGAGTTGGTCGACGTTCCACGAGTTGTTGACGTCTTCGCCTTCAAGTGTTTGGAGGCGGTAGGAGCCCGGCCCGGTCACCTTAGCCACGGTGAAAGGGCCTTCCCAGGGGGAGCTGAGCTTGTGGAGTCCTTCCGTGTTCTGGATACGGCGGAGGACGAGATCTCCAACGTTGAAGGAGCGTTCCTTGACGTTGAGATCATGGTAGCGTCGAATACCCTCCGGGTACCTTGCCGATTGGACGAGGGCGGCGCGCCGAGCTTCTTCGAGGCCGTCGATGTCTACTCGCCTCGTCGTCTTCTCGAGACGCCTTCGTCGTAGTGCTCCACTACCGGCGAGTTCCATATGACGTCGGCGGGGAGGATGGCCTCGGCAGCCGTAGACCGAGAAGTAGGGGGGTTGCCCCGTTGGCTTGGATGGTTGAGTCCGCGGCCCCCGCAGTGCGTTGGGTAGTTCCTTGATCCACTTGCCCCCTTTGGAGTTAGCGGCGTCGTGCAGCCGCTTCTTGAGGGCGTCGAGCACCATCCCGTTGGCGCGCTCGACTTGTCCGTTGGCCCGTGGGTGGGCGACTGAGACGTATCGGACATCAATCCCGCCGTTCTCGCGGTACTCCCGAAGCGGTGGTTGTTGAAGTTGGACCCCGGTGTCCGTGATGATGCGGTGGGGTAGCCCATAGCGGTGTACGAGTTCATCCAGAAGTCGAGTACTCTGTCGGCCTTGGGGCATGTGACCGGCTTGACCTCGATCCACTTGGTGAACTTGTCGATAGCCACCGGTACTGCGTTGAATCCTCCTAGCGCAGGTTGGCGGTGGCCCAATCATGTCGAGCCCCCGGCGGGCAAAGGGCCGGGTTGGCGGTATGGTGACTAGCTTGTAGGCCGGGACATGTTGTCGCTTGGCGAAGCACCGACATCCTTGGCACCTTCGACGAGTTCTTCGACGTCGCCCGTGGCCGTGGGCCGTAGAAGGCTTGCTGGGAAGGCCTTGCCGACCGGCGTGCGTGAAGACGCGTGGTTGCCGCGCACGCCCTTGTGGATCTCCTCCAAGATGTCCTTGCCTTCTTCACGAGGGACGCACTTCATGAGTACTCCGAGAAGATGCGCCCCGCTTGTAAAGCTTGTCTCCGACGAGGACGTAAGACTTGGCGCGGCGGACGAGTTGTTCGGCCTGCGTTCTTGTCGGAGGGGACCTTCTCGCTCGCCGAGGTAGTCGATGAAGGGTTGCCTCCGTCCACGTCGATCATCATGACCTCCCGCCCGGCTCGGTGGATGGGCCGGGACGGTGGTCGGTGGCGCCGGCTCCGGGATGGATGGCGCGTGAAGCTCATGGACGAAGACGCCGCGGGTACTTGAGCGCGGGTGGATCCGAGCTTCGAGAGGACGTCCGCCGCAACGTTGTTGTCGCGGACGATGTGATGGAACTCGAGACCATAGAATTTGTTCTCGAGCTTGCGGACTTCTAGGCGTAGGCGTCCATGTTCTCCTTGTTGCGGTCCCGGGACTTGTTGACTTGGTTGATGACCACCGCGGAGTCGCCGTAGACTAGTAGCCCCTTGATGCCCGGTGAAGCCGCGAGGCGGAGCCCGTGTAGGAGAGCTTCGTACTCGGCTTCGTTGTTTGAGACCTTCCGGAAGATGCCAGGACGTACTTGAGTTGTTCGCCCGTTGGAGAGATCGGGAGTACCCTCGCGCCCTCGCGCCCTCGAGGTTGAGTGAGCCGTCAAAGTACATCACCCAATGCTCGGTCGCACGGTGGGAGTAGGTAGCCGGTTCTCCCGCCACTCGCCATGAAATCGACTAGTGCTTGCGACTTGATGGCCGTGCGTGGCTTGAAGTCGATGGTGAGGGCGCCGAGCTCGACGAGCCCCACTTGGAGATTCTTCCGTGGCGTCTTGGTTCCTCGGGATGTCGCCGAGCGGGTAGTCGGTGACGACGGAAACCGAGTACTCCCCGGAAGTAGTGTCGTAGCTTCCGCGAGGTGATGAGTAGAGCGTACGAAGCTTTCGCACGGGCCGGTAGCGAGCCTTGGACTGCGATAGAACCTCGCCGACGAAGTAGGCGGGGCGCCGGACCGAGTAGGCGTGGCCGTCTTCCCCGCCGCTCGACAACGATGGCGATCGACCACGTGAGTAGTCGCAGCTAGGTAGAGCGATGGTCGCTCGCCCTTGTGAGGAGCCGTGAGGATTGGTGGCTTTGACAGAAGTCCTTGAGCCGGGCAAGGGCTTGATCCGCCTCTGTAGTCCACACGAACTTCTCGTGGTGCTTGAGTAGTTTGAAGAAGGGGAGACCCCGTTCTCCCAGCCTCGAGATGAATCTGTTCAACGCCGCCATGCACCCCGTCAGCTTCCGGACGTCCTTGATACTCGTGGGAGCTTTCATGCTGGTGATGGCAGAGATCTTCTCGGGGTTGGCTTCAATGCCGCGCTAGCTGATGATGAAGCCGAGTAGTTTGCCCGAAGGGACGCCGAAGACGCACTTGTTCGGGTTGAGCTTCCAGCGGTACTCGCGTAGCGATGCGAAGGTCTCTTCAAGGTCGTCGATGAGGGTACTGGAGTCCCTGGTTTTGACAACCACGTCATCCACGTAGGCCTCGACGTTCTTGTTGAGTTGCCGCTTGAAGCAGCCCGGATGGCCCGTTGATAGGTAGCGCCGGCGTTCTTCAACCCGAATGACATGGTCGTGTAGCAAGACACGCCAAACGGGGTGATGAACGCGGTCTTTCCCGGTCCTCCTCCTTGATTGCGATCCGGTGGTACCGGAGTAGCGATCGAGGAAGCGAGCGGGTCGCGGCCCGCCGTGGAGTCGATGACTTGATCAATCCGCGGCAACCCGAAGGCGTCCTTGGGGGCGGTGCTTGTTAAGGTCGGTGTAGTCGACGCACATCCTCCACTCGTTCGAGTTCTTCTTGCGGACGAGGACGGGGTTGGCGAGCCACTCGGGATGGAAAACTTCTCTCGATGAAGCCGCTGCGAGTAGCTTGGCGAGCTCCTTCTTGATGGCGTCCCGTCCGTCGTCGGCAAAACGTCGGAGGTGTTGTCGCTTGGGGGTGGCCTTTGGATCGACGTTGAGGCGGTGCTCAATTAGCTCCCCGGGCACTCCCGGCATGTCCGTCGGCTTCCACGCGAAGATGTCGCGGTTAGCCCGAAGAAAGCCGATGAGCGCGTCTTCCTATTTGGGGTCGAGGCCGGCCCCGATGGTGGTGGTCTTGCTGGGGTCGCCTGTTCCGAGGTCGACCGTCTTGACGAGTACCTCCTCAGGTGGCTGAGGCTTGTTGGCGCTGTCAGACTTCTCTGGGATGTCGAGTTCGCTTGTAGCAAGCTTCTTCGACGAGGCGTAGACCTCCATCATCGCGTTAGGTACTTGGTTTGTGGAAGCGATCACCACGGCTTCTGTATCGCAGTCGTGGGAGATCTTCAAGTCCCCTTGGAGGGAGAGTACACCGGGCCGGACTTGGCATCTTGAGTACCAAGTAGGTGTAGTGGTGCACCGCAATGAACTTGGCGATGGCCGGTCTCCGCCGAGGATGGCGTGGTAAGAGGTCTCGAAATCCGCGACCTCGAACTTGATGTACTCGGTGCGGTAGTTATCCCGAGACGCCCCGAAGGTAAGCGGCGTACCACCGAGCCCGGTGGGATACCCGCGTTGCACGGGATGATGCCGTAGAAGGGCGTGCTGCTCTTGGTGAGCATGGGGGTGACGTCGAGGTTCATCTTCTTCAAGGTTTTGGTGAAGAGGACGTTGAGCCCGCTTCCACCGTCGATGAGCACCTTGTTGAGCTTGGAGCCCGCCACCGTTGGCTTCAGGACGAGGGGGAAACGTCCTGGTTCGGAGAAGCTGGTCCATTGGTCCGCGCGGGAGAAGGTGATGGGTACCTCCGACCACCTGAGAGGGGTCGGGACCGCTGGCTCAATGGACATCACTTCACGACGGGTAGCCTCTCGCTCCCGTCTGGCCGGGCGTCCGCCGAAGAGGACGTTGACGGTCTTCTCGGGTTCTTGGAAGTCGTTGTTGTCGCCGTCCTTCTTCTTGCCCTTTTGGTCGTGAGGGTGCGGTGGCTCGGCGTATCCTTGAGTGCATGCACGAGTTGGTAGCACTGCTCGGTAGTGTGGTTGCCGTTTGGATGCCACGGGCACTTCTCCTTCAGCAGGTCTTTGAACCCGCCAGAGTTCTTCTTCGAGTTCCCTTTCGCAGGGCGCTGGATAGCCGCGACGGTGTTGTCTGGCTTGCGCTTGCGGTTGGGACCCGAGTAGTTGCTGTTGTTGTTGTTGTTGTTGTTGTTGTTGTTGTTGTTGTTGTTGTTGTTGTTGTTGCGGCCGCCTTGGTTTGCATTGCTGCCGCTGCCGCCGCCCTGGTTCTCGCTTGGACTTGCCGCGGATGGCATCGTATTTGGCGTTGGCCTTGTCCTCTTCATCCGCCCGAGACGTGATCATGTCCTTGAGGTGGGGGATGGACTCGGGGCGGCGACGACCGAAGTCCTCGAAGGTGCGGCGATGGTAGAGACCGTCCCGGAAGAGGTCGATGACCTTCTTTGTCGGTGACGTCGACGACGGTAGCGCGCTTGTCGAAGAAGCGGCGCATGTACTTGCGGAGGGTCTCGCCCTGTTCCTGCTTGATCATGGCCAGGTCCATGCGAGTACCCGAACGGCCCATGGCGCCCGCGAAGTTGCTCGTGAACTGCTCCTTCACTGGTCCCACTTGTCGATCGAGTGCTTGTCCGGCCGACTCGAGCCATGTGAGTGGTGCTTGGTCCGGACGAAGGGGAAGTAGAGGCATTTGGTGTCGCCGTTGCCGCCGCCGTTCTCGATGGAGAGGGCGTAGCATCGGAGCCACCGGATGGGATCTCGCTCGCGTCGTACTTGGTGATCCCCAAAGGCTTGAACTTGTCGGGGAGGAGCGAGGTTGCGAAGCCGGGGTGAGAAGGCGGGGAAGCCGTCGCCCTCGGCGGCGGTGGTCTACTTCTTCCGCCGCAACTCCTCAATCTTACGGCGGGCGTCGTACCCGCCGTGAGAGGCACCGGGAGGCGTGGCCGTTCGCGTGGCCTCGGCCGCCGCGACCGCCGCCGCCTCCGGCCTCTCTTGTTGGCCCCGTGGTTGGAGCTGCCGCCATCGCTGCCGCCGCCGTCAGGGTCGTTGCCGCCGCCACCGGCCGGAGCACGGTGGGGAACGACTTCTCGGTTGCCTTGGTCTTGCTGTGAAGGTCCGCCGGCGTTGGAGCGGCGGCGGTTTGGATCGGCTGGAATGTCAGCTCGAGTACGGTTGGGGCCAGCGTTGGCGCTGCGACTAGTAGCTTCGTTGTCGCGGGGTTTAGCTGGAGGAGGTTGGTTGACTCTGTTGTCGACCCGCATGAAGTAGGCTTCTTCAGCGAGCTTGGCGATGACCTCTCCCGGCGCGTATGCCCCGAGCCCGGCGTGCGATCGTTGTGATCGACATGAGGCACGCGCTCGGGGGTGGTGTGTACTCGCTCTCGACCGCCTCGAGAGCTTCCGCAAGGTTGCGGATGGGGAGGTTGTCTCTGAGCCGCCGGCGTCGTTCGCCGCGCTTCCTGTTGCGTTCCCGTCGAGCGTCCCCGTTGGCGGCGGTCTCATCCGGGTGCATTGGCGGACGGCTCGTCCGCGGAGATGTCCTCCGTGTGTACCGTCCTCGGCCCGTGCCTCGAAGGTCTGGGGTGTCGCCGGCAGCCATGAAGACTTGGCGATCGGGGGTACCCAAGCTGGACTCAGAGGGTGCCACCTCAGTTGGTGTATTTGAGTCAGCCCGGGTTAGTGGTGTTCCCTCCTGGAACGGTAGCGAGTCGATGTAGGCGACGTAGCGTGAGTCTCCCTTTACCAGGTCAGCGGGCTTGCGGTCTGGCCAGTAGACGTATCTGCCGGCCGGCGTTGATCTTATAACCGGGCCCCGAGGGCGGCCCCCGACAAGGGAAGCTCGGTGGAGTCGTCTTCGGACTCGGGCTCCTCGGGGGTCCGGACCCGAAGTCGAACTCGTAGTCCGGTTCGAGTAGAACTCGGAGAGAGGGTCGGAGTCCGAGACGCGGTCGGGGACGGCGTCGGAGTCCGAGTTGCACTCGGGTACGGGCTCCTTGCCGGCCCCGCGCGAAGTGGGAGCGCTCGTGCGGGCCCTGCCGAGGATGCGTGGGGCCACGCGCGGAGTGCCCGCGTGGTGAGGAGGCCGTCTGCGATGGCTGAGTAGCCGGCTCGCATGCGATGGCCCATGGCGACGTCGGGTTCGAGTTGGAGACGGACTCGAGCTCGAAGTCGGCCGTGGTGGTTGAAGAGCGAAATTTCGCCGAACTTGCCGGCGAGTTCGCCTGTGACAACTTCGGGAAGCGTCACAAGGCCTGTCTTCGAGTCGGGCTGCATGGTTAGGCGGCGGCCGGAAGGAGCCCGCGCCATCGGCGGTGCGGACCCGGTGCGCCGAAGACGAAGGTGTCGCCGCGGTTGAAGGCGGCGGTTGGCTTGGAAGTGGACGGAAGGTCTGTCGAGTTCGCCATGTGATCTCGAGCGAGAGCCCCTACCCGGCGCGCCGGCGTCGGTGTTTTAGACCGGCAACCTACTACGGGGAGTACCCGAAGTAGATGATTGTGACTCGCCGAGATCGGTAACTCGAAGGAAGAGACACGTGGCACACAATTTAGACAGAGTTCGGGCCGCGAGGTGCGTAATACCCTACGTCCTGTATGCTGCGTAGCTCTGGATTGATAGGGCACGATTACAAGATGGTGCAATAGTGCGCCGTGAGTTGTAGGGAATTGGATGAGGTGATCCTGAGATCGGTCCCTGCCTCGCCTTATATAGTCCGGGAGGCAGGGTTACAAGTCGGAGTAGGGAGAGAGTACTAGTCGAGTACGTCTAGGAGTCCTCTATACAGTGCGGAACATGTACAGCTCCCTAACCGAGTACTACTCCTGTGTAGTCCTTGTGCTCCACGCCTTCAGGTGCCGTGTAGCGCAAGCCGGTAGTCCCGGGGGCCCACCGAGTAGTCGGTCCCGGTACCCACCGAGGTAGTGGGCCCGGGGAGGTCCATACGACAGAGAGTATTTTTCTAATGTTTTCACCGCGTTCGTGAGGAACACGAATAATTCATGAGAGGACGCCTCCCTATTCACCTCAATCAAACGGGGTAGCCGAAAGAAAGAACCGCACTCTAACTGATTTGGTTAATGCCATGTTAGACATAGCGGGACTTTCCAAGGAATGGTGGGGTGAGGCTATATTGACTGCATGTCATGTCCTGAATCGTGTTCCTGTAAAGAACAAAGAGATAACACCATTTGAGGAATGGGAAAAGAAAAGGCTAACACTTTCATACTTACGGACTTGGGGATGTTTGGCCAAAGTGAATGTGCCTATAACCAAGAAACGTAAACTAGGACCTAAAACTCGTCGATTGTATCTTTCTTGGTTAAGCTCTACACGGTGTGGGTTATAGGTTTTTAATAGTGAAGTCGGAGTACCTGATATGCATGTTGGCACCATCATGGAATCCAGAGATGCTACATTTTTTGAGGACATTTTTCCTATGAAAGAGATAGATAGCACATTTAGTTATGAATTGTCTATTAATAATGAACTCAAAGAACCTGCTGTTTTGATAGAACACAATGAACAACCACATGAGAAAAATCCTGAGGAGGATGGCAATGAAGCTCTTAGAAAGAGCAAGAGATAGAGGATTGCAAAGTCCTTTGGTGATGATTTCATTGTGTACCTCGTGGATGACACTCCTAGAACCATTGAAGAGGCATATTCCTCTCCGGATGCTGACTATTGGAAGGAAGCAGTTCGGAGTGAGATGGACTCTCATTATGTCTAATGGTACTTGGGAGGTTGTGGAGCGTCCCTATGGGTGCAAACCTGTAGGATGCAAGTGGGTGTTCAAGAAAAAGCTTAGGCCTGATGGTACTATTGATAAGTACAAGGCAAGACGGTAGCTAAAGGCTATACTCGAAAGAAGGAGAAGATTTTTTCGATACTTACTCACCAGTTGCCCGATTGACCACTATTCGAGTACTACTTTCCTTGGCAGCTTCCCATGGTCTTATCGTTCACCAGATGGACGTTAAGACAGCTTTCCTAAATGGAGAGTTGGAGGAGGAGATCTATATGGATCAACCAGATGGATTCGTAGTAAAAGGTCAAGAAGGGATGGTGTGTAAATTGGTAAAATCTTTGTATGATCATAAGCAAGCTCCTAAGCAATGGCATGAGAAGTTTGACAAAACTTTAACGTCGATTGGCTTTGTTGTGAACGAAGCCGACAAATGTGTGTACTATCGCTATGGTGGGGGCGAAGGAGTGATCCTATGTTTGTATGTAGATGACATACCGATATTTGGGACAAGCCTTAATGCGATTAAGGAAGTGAAAGAATTTGTCGGGGACCGCCCTAGGGGTCCCCTTAAACAATGGGGGAACCCTCACTTAAATCCCCGCATCAAAATGAGCCGAGCCTAACCATGCGGGAAAACTAACCATGCGGGACTTGGCCTATGCGGCGGAGACTCGGAGGCCCGCCAAGACGGCCCGTCGGGAAGACCCCTCGAGCGAGGCTCCGCCTCGCCCGAGGGCACGCTCCCTCCTCGAACGGGCTCCGCCCCGTTCGAGGGGCAACCCCCTCCTCGAACGAGCTCCGCTCCGTTCGAGGGGCGACCCTTCCCTCGAGCGGTTCCGCCCCGCTCGAGGGCGCGCTCCCCCTCGAGCGAGCCCCGTCTCGCTCGAGGGTCCGCTCCGCCCTCGGCGGGGCCCGCCACGCTCACGGGCGCCCCGCACGCGTGCGCCGGCCCCGTACCCGGGCATTTAACGCCACGACGTCGCGGGACGGCGCCATCATGCGCCGGGGCTCACGCCCGTGCCGCCGCACCAACTCCCCGGGGAGGAGCCCATCCCCGCCACCGTGGGGTGGAGCGTGCGGTGCGGCCGGCGTCGGTCCCGTGACACCGCGCGCACGCCACCGTACGGCTAACGCGCTCCGACCCTCGAAAGGGGGCCGGGCGCACCCTCGACTCCACTTTCCCCGTGACCTCCGCAGGTTGGGTGAGGGGCGCTAGGCCGGTGGGTGGCCATCCCGGCCACCGCAACGGCGCGGCCGCCGTACCCACGCGTGCGGGCACACGCCCGACTCCGCGGGCGCACGCCCGAGCACTTGCGGCAACCACTCCACCACCGCGAGCTCATTGGGAAGGAACGTCGTTGCGCCCGCTCCTGTGCCCCGTACCGCCCATCATCGGCACCTCCCTCGAAGCCTATCGGGGACGCCATCGCCATCCGCCGCCTCCTACCCTCGAACCACCACCGTTCGGGTACAAGGTAGGCCATCATGGCCGGATCACGGCGAAGATCGACCGGACGGCCGCCCGCTCTACACCGTAGCACGACGTGCTCCCCACACGCAGCTAGGTAGCGCGGCGTGCATGTAACTCGCCGCTCCCTTGGCCTATAAAAGGGAAGGCGAGCCCCCGGCCGCGGGGGACGAATTCGAAGAATACGGCGCACGCGTGCACTCACTCTCTTATTCTCCCACAACATCTCCGGCCACTCACCCGGGGACTTGGAAGCCACGATTCCTCTCCCGCCTTGCTTGTATTTGCCCCACTACAAGGACCCCCGGTCTGCCGAGCAATATAGTGCCACGAGCACGCCCCTGTGGACGTACGGCCCCCTCGGCGGGAACCGGGATAAAATCTTGTGTCATTGGTTGCTTAGCATCGACCATTGAGGGATAGACCTAGGCGTTATCTGCGGTTAGTGTCGGGACCATATTCCGCACCGACAGTTGGCGCCCACCGTGGGGCTAGCGAGCGCCTAAGGTCATTTCGCTAATTCCCTCCATGGTGATTCGCACTGAGTACCGTAGCACCCGCTACAACATGGGTAGCTCGGACCCTCTTCCGGCCGGGTTCGAGATCCGCTTCGGGGACTTGAACTTCCAGGCCACGGGGAACGGCTATCTCATGCGCCTCACCAACCGTGAGGAGCTCCGCGCGCAGCGCGAGGCCGAGTCCGCTCGGGTCTCCGCCGCACGCACGACACCGGCGCGGGCACCGCGCAGCACGGATGCGGCGGGCCGTCGACGCCGCGACGCCGTCGTCGCTGCGGGCTACGCTCGCGTCGGGCGCGGTCCGGCGGCGGCGGGGGCCGAGCGCGCCGCCGCCCAACGCGGTGCACCCACCATCACGACGGCCGCCACCGCCCCCGGGCGGGACCGCGTGCGGTCTCGGACCACGCATCCCCATCGGGCTGCGTGGCGCCACTACGGCCCACAACGCCAACGTCAACACGACAATGCGCGGGGTTCCGCCGGTCGGCACGTCTTCGTCGCCGGGGATCCCGGCACTTCGGCGACGGACGAGTCGTCCCCGGGCTCCGTCGACACGATGCCACCCGCCAACCGACACGGGTACGCGGAGTGGGACTTCTCCCGGCGTGCGGACCCGGTCGCGTTCGGGCGTTTCCTCGACGCCACGGACTGCGGTTTGGGCCCGCTCCGACGACTCCGGCACCGGGAGCTACGACCCCACGCGGGGAGTGCCGCGCCGTCATCACCAACGACCGGCCAACACCCAGCGGTGCGGCGGGCGCGCGAGAGCGGGGAAGTCACGCCCGCCCCGGGGATCGCCACGCGCCCGGCCGCGGGGCCGAGCGCTCTCGCCGGGGCCGACGTCGACGCGCGGTGGCCCAAGCTCGCGAGCTCGAGGCCAAGCCGGCGGAGGAGTACGGACGGTGCGGCTACTCCGCGCCTCGATGGCGGGGGAGGCCTCCGCGCGCGCGGTGAACGCGCGCGGGAGCCGGGCCGACGGGGTCCGTGACCGCCTCAACCCCCGTTCCCAACGTCGACATCGCGGATACTCCGCCGCGGGCGAGCCAAAGCTCATCGCCGCCGCAGCACCGCCGCGCGCCATGCCGCACCGTCGACCCCCGAGGCTCGAGACATGCACCGCGAGGTGCGGACCCTCCTTGAGCAAGCGGCCGTCCAACGGGCCGAGAGCTCGGCCTCACGCATCCGCCAACGGGGGGGGACGCGCGGGGTGACGATCCCGGCACCGGGGGCGAACCCTCGATGCACGTGGGTCAACTTGCCGACCGGGGACGCACGCCGGCCAAGGAGCGACTCCTTGACACACGCGGGGCGCCGGATGGAGACGCCCGCAACGTCATCAACGCCGGGCGCACCGGCAAGGCGGACGCGCGGGCGGCTAGGGGCTACCACCCTCGAAGGGGTGGGCGGCGCGCGCGGCGGTGAGGATCGCTCCCCGACGCCGGAGCCCCGGGCACCCGCGTGTTCGGCGGGGAAATCCGCACGGCGGCGTTCCCCCCGGCGTTTCCGTCAACCCTCGACGATCGTCAAGTACAACGGGGAAACGGACCCTCGTGTCCGGCTCAACGATTACCGCCCGGCTGTCGGCCGGGCGGGGCCACCAACGACGAAGTAATCATCCGCAACTTGCCCCTGCATGCGGGCGACGCGGCCGGACATGGCTCGAGCACCGCCCACCGGCCCGGATCCATAGTTGGGACGATGCGGTCCACACCTTCGTGGGCAACTTCCGGGGCACGTACGTGCGCCACGGGAACTCCTCGGGATCCGCGCTCCGCACGCGGAAGCCGGGCGAGACGCTGCGGGACTTCATACGGCGCTTCTCCAAGCGCTGCACAGAGCTCCCCAGCGTGGCACAATCCGAGATCGTGCACGCGTTCCTCGAGGGCACCACGTGCGGGACCTTGTGCGCGAGCCGGGACGCGGCCCGCCCACGGACTCGAACGAGGCTGTTCGACATTGCCACCAGCTTCGCCTCCGGAGAGGAGGCCGTGGGGGCAATCTTCGACGGCAAGAAGGGCAAGCGCTCCGAGGACACGCCCGCGGAGGGCGGCGGGTCCAAGGAGCCGCGCCGCAACGACAAGCGGGGCAAGAAGGGGGGGGGAAGAAGCCGCGCCGCGAGGCGCGCGAGCGAGGGCGCAACGGCGGCAACGCCGAGGCCCTCGCCGGTGACCCGGCCCCGACGGGGCCCTCGGCCCGGCTCCTCGAGGCCGGGGGTGTTCGACGACATGATGAAGAAGCCATGCCCCTACCACAAGACCCCCGTAAACCACACTCTTGAGCAGGTGCGACATGCTCAAGAAGTTCTATGGCCGTGCCGCCGCGAAGGAGGCGGAGAGGCCAAGAAGGATGGGGGCGATGGCGACGCGGGTGGTTTTCCCGCCGTCGAAAATGTGTTCCTCATCTTTGGGGGACCTACCGTCGACATGTCGACCCGGCGGCGCAAGAAGGAGCGGCACGAAGTCCTCGCCGCGGAGAGGGCACCTCCGGCCTTTCTCAAGCGGGTCGAAGGATGCCATCACCTTTAGCCGGGATGATCACCCAAATCGCATCCCGAACCGGGCCGCACCCACCGGTGGTCGATCCCATCATTGGCAACGCCGGTTTTCGAAGGTCCTTATGGACGGAGGCGGTAGCCTCAATATCCTCTTCGCGCATACATTGCGCCGATGGGGATTGGGCCTGGACCAGTGCGGCCCGGCACGAAGCCGTTTCACGGCATCGCGCCCGGCAAGCGGGGTTCAACCCCTCGGGCGATCGATCCGCCCGTCCGGTTCGGGACCCCCAAGAATTTCCGCAAGGAAACCCTCACCTTCGAGGTGGTGGGATTCAAGGGGGCTTACCACGCCATCCTTGGGCGACCATGCTATGCCAAGTTCATGGCGGTCCCCAACTACACGTACCCGAAGATGAAGATGCGGGTCCAAACGGCGTCATCACCGTCGGGTCGTCAATCGAGCATGCATTCGGCGCGATGTCGAGTGCGTGGAACATGCAGAGGCGCTAGCGCTGGATGAAGCGCTGGTAAACACACTGGAGAAGATGGTCAACGATGACCTCGCCTCCGCCGCCAAGCACGTCGGCACGTTCGAGGCCGCCGAGCAAACCAAAGGGGTCCCCCTCGACCCGAGCGGCCCCCGAGGGCAAGGTGTTGAGGGTCGGCTCGACCCTCGATCCTAAATAGGAAGCGGTGCTCGTCGACTTCCTCCGCGCCAACGCCGACGTCTTCGCGTGGAGCCCCTCGGACATGCCGGGCATCCCGAGGGAGGTCGCCGAGCACTCCCTTGACATCCTCGCCTAACGCTCGCGGCGGCTCGGCGGCGGGCCGCGCCGCTTCGACGAGGAACGGCGACGGGCGATCGGAGCGGAGCGCGGAAGCTCCTCGAGGCCGGATTCATCAAGGAAGTGTTCCACCCTACATGGCTAGCTAATCCCGTGCTTGTAAAAAAGAAAAATGGGAAGTGGAGGATGTGTATTGACTACACCGATCTCAATAAAGCATGTCCAAAAGTTCCTTTTCCTTTGCCGCGCATAGATCGGATAGTTGATTCCACAGGCGGGTGTGAACTACTCTGTTTCCTTGATGCCTATTCGGGATATCATCAAATAAAAATGAAGGAGTCCGACCGGCTCGCGACTTCGTTCATCACACCGTTCGGGACGTTCGTTACGTCACGATGCCTTTTGGCCTCGAAACGCGGGCGCAACATATCGCGCGCATGCAGCACGTTTTTTGGGGACCATATCGGGCGGACGGTCGAGGCTTACGTGGACGACATCGTCGTCAAGACCCGAGAAGGCGGACGACCCGGTTGGCGATCTCGGCATCGCGTTCGGGGCGCTCGCGGGCCAACGGGGTCAAGCTCAACCCCGAAAAATGTGTCTTCGGAGTGCCGCGGGGCATGCTCCTAGGATACATCGTTTCCCAGCGGGGAATCGAGGCCAACCCTGAAAAGGTCGCGGCCCTCGAACGAATGGGCCCAATTCGGGACCTCAAAGGAGTGCAGAAGGTGTTGGGGTGCCTTGCTGCCTTGAGCCGCTTCGTCTCGAGGCTCGGTGAGAAGGGCCTGCCCCTCTACCGGCTGCTCAAGAAGCACGAACGCTTCTCTTGGACCGCCGAGGCCCAGGAAGCGCTCGACAAGCTGAAGGCGTCTCTGACACACGCCCCAATCCTTACGCCGCCGCGAGACGGCGAACCCCTCCAACTCTACGTGGCCGCAACCACCCGGGTGGTCGGCGCGGTGATCGTTGTGGAGCGCACGGAGGAAGGGCATGCCTTGCCCGTGCGAGAGGCCGGTCTACTACATCGGCGAAGTCCTGTCGGACACGAAGACGCGCTACCCCCGGTGTCCGGAAGGCGTTGTATGCGGTAGTCCTCGCGCGGCGCAAGCTCCGCCACTACTTCGAGGCCCACCCGGATTACGGTGGTCTCTTCCTTCCCGTTAGGAGAGATCATTCGCAACCCCCGACGCGGCGAGCGGAATTGCCAAGTGGTCCGTGGAGTTGATGGGCGAGACGCTCGCCTACGCTCCGCGCAAGGCCATCAAATCGCAAATCCTAGCCGATTTCGTCGGCCGAGTGGACGGACACGCGGTGCCGCCCCCTCGGATTCAAGCGAGTGCCGGACTGCGTTCTTCGACGGCTCGGTGATGAAGACGGAGAGCGGGCGCGGGCCGCTCTTCGTGTCACCCCTCGGGGAGCACATGCGCTACGCAGTGCGTCTCCACTTCCCCGCGTCTAACAATATGGCGGAATACGAGGCCCTTCTCTGCGGCCTCAAAATCGCCATTGAGTTGGGCATCAAGCGCCTTGACATGCGAGGGGATTCGCAGCTCGTGATTGATCAAGTCATGAAGAACGCGAGCTGCCACGATGACAAGATGGAGGCCTATCGTAAAGCCGTGCGGGCCCTCGAAGACAAGTTCTACGGCATCGAGCTCGGTCATGTACCCCGCCGGTACAACGAGGAAGCGAGATGAACTTGCCAAGATCGCGTCCGGCGGATCACCGTTCCCCCGAACGTTTTCGCACGCGACATCGCGCAGCCTTCGGTCACCTTCGAGCCCTACCCCTCGAGCGACGGCGGACCCTCGGGGGCTCCCTCGAACCCAGCGGGTGCGGAACCCATGGAAGAGGACCCCTCGAACGAGGCGTACGTGCTCTCCCTTCTCGAGGGGTACGGCTCCCACGAGGCTGTCGCGATGGACATCGAACCGGCTCTCGTCCAGGCGGACTGGCGGGAGAAGTACATCACCTGGATTGCTTGAGGGGAACTCCCCGAAGACCGGGCCGCGGCCAGGCGCATCGCCAGGATGGCCAAGTCATTCACCCTCGTCGACGGCAAGCTGTACAAGCGCGCCGCGTCGGGCATCCTCCGGCCGGTGTATACCCATTCCCGAGGGGCGCGAGCTCCTACGGGACATCCACGCGGGGATCCGTGGCCACCACGCCGCGCCGCGCACCCTCGTCGGCAACGCGTTCCGCCAAGGCTTCCATCGGCCTACCGCGGTTGCGGATGCCGCCGAAATAGTGCGCACCGCGAAGGGTGCCAGTTCTACGCCCGCAAGACCAATTTGCCCGCTCACGCCCTGCAAACGATCCCCGTGACATGGCCGTTCGCCGTGTGGGGGTTGGATATCGTCGGGCCCCTGCGGAAGGCGCCCGGGGGCTTCACCCACCTGCTTGTCGCGATTGACAAATTCTCCAAGTGGGTGGAGGTGCGCCCCATCACGAATTTGAAGGCTGAGCAGGCGGTCACGTTCTTCACCGACATCGTCTACCGCTTTGGAGTGCCAAACTCCATCATCACGGACAACGGGTCCCGGTTCACGGCCGGAAGTTCTTGGAGTTCTCCGCGACAAGTTCCGCATTCGTGTGGATTGGGCAGCGTGGCGCACCCACGGACCAACGGCCGGGTGGAACGTGCCAACGGCATGATTCTACGGGGCCTCAAGCCCCCGAATTTTTGACCAGCTCAACAAATGCGGCCGGAAATGGCTCCAAGAAGCGCCGGCGGTCGTGTGGAGCCTAAGGACCACCCCAAGCGGAGCCACGGGTTCACCCCCGTTTTTCCTAGTCCATGGCGCGGAGGCCGTCCTCCCCACGGATCCGGAATACGGGTCACCCAAGGTTCGAGGCTACAACGAAGGTGCTAACCGGTGAGCCCGCGAGGACTCACTTGGACCAGCTAGACGAAGTACGCCTCGTGGCGTTGATGCACTCCGCAAGATATCAACAGTCCCTACGACGCTACCAAGCACGCAAGATACGTCGCAGGGATTTCAGCGAGGGGGATTTGGTCCTAAGGCTGCGCCAAGACAATCGAGGGCGCCACAAGCTATCGCCCCCATGGGAGGGACCCTACGTCGTGGTGAAGGTGCTCAAACCGGGCACGTACAAACTTGCCAACGAGGACGGCGAAGAACTCACCAACGCTTGGAACATCCAACAGCTACGTCGCTTCTACCCTTAGCTAGGATTTCCAAGTATTTTCCGTTGTAAAAACGAACGACCAACGCCCCAGTTGGTGTCACCCATGTAAATACTCAAGTCTAATAAAAGGGCAACTCGGCTTTCCCCTGAAACCCAAGTTACCCTCGGGGGCTACTGCGGGGGGGCACCCCCCCCAATGGTCCCATTTTTTCGCACAAAAAACGTAACAACATGCGCTAAGTTTGTTTCCCACTTCAACCTCGAGCCATGATTCGAACAGGGCGCAGGCGGCACAGTGGAAGGAGTGCGCGAGCCAGAGACAGCCTACGCCGCGTGGCTATGGCCCGCCTCTCTCGTCTCCAACCCAGCGGGCCCCTGCGAAAGGCGAACTCCCCTAACTAGAATCTACTCAGGAAGAAGAAGAAGCAAAAAGCGCAATAAGCAAACGATTTCATTTACAACAATCGACCATGTTCATGAGATGACTTGTTTATTTACAAGAGGCCACGAGGCCAGAATTCTGATACACATAAAACAAAAAACGGGCCTAGTGCCCAGGTGATTTCAGGCGGAGGGAGCGGCAGCATCGGCGGCGTCCGGGAAGAGGAATTCTTCGAAGGCCTCGGCGAGCGACCCGGCGGCGTCAGCAGCAAGCGCGTCCGCACGCTCCATGGCCACCTCATCCTCGACGCCCTCGGGCACGATGTAGCCCTCCGCCACCGCCTCGAGGTTGACCTCGTAGTGGGATCGCACCACTCCGAGGGCCTTCAGCACGCCCAGGTGCAACGCCCGGCGCATCCGCTCCGTGACGTGACCGCCGAGGGCGCGCAGACGACTGGCCAGCGAGCTGCCGGCCTGGGCCTCGCCTTCCTCGACGACGCGACAGGTCTCGAGGGCCGCGTCCCGCAGCTCCTGCAGCTCCTGCTCCGAGGAGTTGTAAGAAGCTTGCAGGGCCTCAGCCCGCCCAGCAGCGTGTCCCAGGGCAGTGCGCAAGCCTGGATTCAACAAGACGACAAGAAATCAGAAAGGGGAAGCAAACCCTCTGAAGCGGAAAACCGACAAACAAGTCAGAAAGTGACTCACCCTCGACTTGCTTCTTCTCCGAACCGAGGTCACGGCGTGCGGACTCGAGCTCCGACTCGAGACGCTGGACGGCCTCGCCTTGCTCACGGAGGGCCAGCTCCTGGCTGGCATTGCTGATGCTGAGCGTGAGCGCTTCATCCTCAACCTTGGAGAATGCAGCGTTCCGCTCCTCCAGCGACTTCTCCGCCGTCTCGCGAGCAACGCGCTCCCGCTCCAGCGCCGTTCGGGGCGTCGCCGAGGGCAGCCTCGCTCTTGCCGGGAGCCGCCCCTCGGCCCCACGGCGGGCAACGCGCTCCCCGCCGAAGCCGCTCCTCGCCGACGACGAGGGCCGCAGCTTTGGCGTCGAGGGCGGCCTTCGGTCATCGGCCTCCTTGGCGCGCCGCCTGCTCCCGCCCGCGCGCCCGCTCCTCGGCCCGCGCGGCGGCGCGCGCTGCGCCCCCTCCGGCCGACGTGCGGAGCTCCCGGGTCTCGGCGCGAGCGGTGGCCACCTCCGCCTCCCGGGTGGCGGCCGGCCGTCCGCGTCTTGTCCGGGTCCTCGCGCGCGTTCCACGGCCGCCTCGTCGCGATCGACGAGGGCCGCGCGGATCCGCTCGAGGCTCCCGTGACGCGCCGTGCCCTGCCCTGAGCTCTCGGGGAGCACGTCGCACCACGCCATCGCCCGGTAGACCAGCCAGCTGTCCGGCGTCCTGAGAGCTTCCGCAAGCGCGTCGAAAGCGCTGCATCGCTCCCGGAGCTGGCGGGCCTCGGCGTTCACCTGGTCGAACGCGCTGTACTTCTCATGGGCGCGGCGCTCGAGCTCCTGGCATCCACACACCGAACCTCGTAAGCGCCAAGTCTTGAATGCAGCACGCAAAAACGAAAAAAGGAAGGGAGAAGAGCAACCGTGGCTCACCTGGAAGACGATCCAGGCCGGGCCGCCGTGAACCCGCAGCGCCTCGTTCAACGCGCGGTTGAGCGTGGCGCCGTGGCTCCGAAGCTCGCCCCAGAGCTCCTGCTCCCTCTGGGCGTCAGCAAACGCCGGGGGATCCTCCACGGCCCCCCCCCACCCGGGGGGGGCGGCCGGCGTGGGAGGACGAGGCCTCGGCGTCGTGCCCTTGACCCCCCACCGTCGGGTGACCCTCGCGCCGCCTCACGAGGGCCCCCTCCCCGGGGCTCGGGGGAGGTCGTGGGCCGGCCGGCCCACCGGTTCCACCCGGCGGCGGGGAGTCATCCGAGAGCTCCACCACCTCCGCCCGGAGACCGCCGGCGGGAGGAGCCGCCCGCTCCGCCCGCCGGCGCCTCCACCGCGCCTCCGCGGCCACGGGCGCCCGTCGTGGCGCCGTTGCCGCCACCTCCGCCCGTGCCGCCGCATCCGCGGGGCGCCCCGCGAGTTGCGCCCGCTCCGCCTCCCCGCAAGGTGGCCGCCACCGCGGGCGGCACCTCCACCGTAGCCACCGGCCGCGGCCCGCGCCTCCGTGGCGACGGGCGCCGGCCGCCCCGGCGACCTGCGGGCCGTGCCGTGGCGGGCCGATCCGCCGGCCGGGGCCACGAGGCCCCCGGCCGGCCTTGCGAGCTCGTGCCCGCCGCCGCGCCCGTCCCCGGGCGCGACCCCCTCGACGAACGCCGCCGGGGTGGGGATCGACGCGTCCGTCCTCGCACCTTGGCCGGTGCAAGAGGAGGGACGGTTGGCACCGCCCTGCGCAAACACGAACGGAGGGTTAGAGCATCTAATAACCAGCAAACTAAAGCCAAACAAAGGAAGAGCAGGTTTCTTACCTTGCGGAGGAAAAGGCCCGCTTCCTTTTCCTCGAGGCCTCCGACGAGGCCGGCGCGGGGGCCGCGCCTGCCGCGGCACCTCCTGACGGCGCCGCCGCACGCGCGGGCACGCCCGCCTCACGCGTGGGCGCGCCCGATGCCGCCACCACGCGCGGGGGCACGCTAGCCCGCGCGCGGGCGCGCCCGCGCGGGCGCGCCCCTCGACGAGGACGCCGCGCGCGCGGACGCGCGCTCCCGCCGCGCGCGGGCACGCTGGACGCGCGCGCGAGCACGTCCGCCGCGCGCGCCTCCGTGGCGCGCGCCGGCACCTCCGCGGCGCGTGCCGCCCCCGACGATGATTGCGCGCGGCGGGCGCCCGTGCGCCCACCCCGTGCAAAGCGCCCCCCGACGCCGCGCGGGTTCCGGCGACGGGGGCGCGGGCGCCACCGTCCGAGGGGCCCTCCCCCTCGGACTCTTCCTCCTCGTCCCGTTCCGAGGACGAGGGCTCCTCGATGTCCGGGGAGGAGAGCCCCGCCTCCTCCCGCCGCCGTACTCCGCGGACCGTGCGTCGCGGCGCGCTTGGCGCCGCCTTGCGTGCTCCCTCCCGCGCGCCGCTCGCTCCCCGCCGCTCCCGGCCGCGCCGCCCGGCCGAGCGCACGGGGAGTCGGGGGTGGGTGGAACGGACTTGGCGGCGTTGAACCGCACCGGTACGCGCGCGCGAGAACAACGATGGCACGTCGGGGAAACGGAATCAAGAACAAGGACCGAAACGAATCAAAGAACCACACTCACCAACGGGCCGACGGGGAGCATCTCGATGTCCCACGGGGTCCGACCCGCGAGTGGCGGCGTCCGGGTGTCGACGGCGCTCCGCGCCGGGTGAGCGTGTACGGCCGCTCCGGCGGCGTCGGGAGCATCCGCGACCTCGCCACGTCGACGGGGTTGGCCGCCTCCGTCATCTCGAAGATGCGGAGGGGCCTCTCCATCAACGGCACGACCCGCGGTGGTGGAGGAAGGCGAGGACGCCCATCGCGTTGAGCCCCTCCTTCGCCGGCCCGCCGCAGGCGGCAAGGACGGACTCTGGCGCGCCGGTGATTGGCCGTAGGCAACCCGTAGCCCCGGGGAGTCCGGCCTCTTCTTGAACACCCGGCCGGTGTAGGGAGGGAGGCCGGGCTCGGCGTTGCGCGAGATAAAACCATCCCCGCTCCCGGCCCGGCGTTGTTCGTCTTCATGGTGCGGGGGATGTAGAAATCCTTGAGTCGCCCCCGCAGCGAGCGACATCCCGCCGGCGCGCACCGCGCGGCGAGTCCCTCGGCTCCGACGTGGGCCGCGTGATGAGCTCCCCGCGGAAGAGGTGTACCCGCAGCTCCCGCTGACCGGGATCCCCGGGTACCCTTCGCGACGCCCACGAATGTGGCCGCCGCGAGATCGCATTCGGGGGCAAAGTTGTGCGGCTCCACCCCATAGTGGTAGCACAATGCCCGCATGAATGTGCTCGCCGGCGCGTTGAAGCCGCGCTCGTGGTAGCGGAGGAAGCTCACCACGTAACCCTCCGGCGGATTGGGCTCAAGGTGCGACGACGGCGGCACGATCCACTCCGCCGGCGCCCTTCTTCGTTGGCCGACAGCTGGCCGGCGGCGACCAGCTCGCCCAGGGCGAGCCGGGTCACGGTCGACCTCTCCCATGCGTACGGCTCCAGGACCCTAATCGGAAGCTGAGGCGGCGCCATGAGGGGGGGCGAACGAGTGCGAGGGCGGAGGACAAGGAAACAAGGAAGAAGCTCTAAACAGCGAGCCCGCGCGACGGCAAGAGTGAGGCGAAGGCGAAGGGACGGAGGACTGAAAACGGTGAGGAGCCAAGGTAAAAAACCGCCGTCCCTTCCTCACCGCAGTTTTATAGGCAACGGGCGAGTTCTCCGGAGCGGACGCCCCGCCGCATTACTTGCGGGAATCTTTCCGTCGCGTCGACGAGTGGGCCCCACCACGCCCGCGGCGGCTCTAACACCTTGCGGGCGGGTCATCATTTCGGCAAGACCGGCGGCGACCGAGGCAAAACCGTCACGTCCGCCGGCCACGTCGCCCACTACGCGCGCGCGCGCGCGCGCCGCCTAAAAAGGCGCGCCCGCGCCGCAAAACCGCGGCCACGACCGCAAGGCAATTAAATGCCCGGCCCCTTGCCAAGCAAGGAGAGCCCTTGAGCGAGGCGAATCCTCGGCTCGAGACAAAGGCGACCCTCGATGGGATGACGGCGTGAGAAGGTCGCCGGGACCTGCTCGGCGTAGAGCGGACCACCACGGCACCCATGCCACGTAGAACCCTCGAGCGGCATGACCCTCAACTCGAAACAAGGCGACCCTCGATGGGATATCGGCGTGAGAAGGCCGCCGGGACCTCGCTCGATGTAGAGCGGACCACCGCGGGCACCCATGCCACGTAGGACCCTCGAGCGGCATGACCCCCAACTCGAGACGATGTCAACCCCCTAAAGAAGGCACGCGCGTAAGAGGATCGCCCGAGGTCACGCTTGAAATAGAGCGACACCGAAAGCACTCATACCGCGCCATGCCACCAACCAAGACACCTCGAGGGCTCGGCACGCCCGGACCCCTCGACGGCCGCAAACGCGAAAAGACGGGGCTGTCCATGCACGGCCCCGCACGGCCTTACTGATCAGAGGTTCGAAGCCCGACCCTCGACGGGTTCGAACAGCGCCCCGCATCACGCAGTTAGGGACGACGAGGGCACGCGCATTCGAGCCATTCCTCGAGCCCGTCGGCTCGAGGGTGCCCCACATGTCGTGTTCAAGAGCCGGCCGAGGGGGCGCCTAGCCGGGGGATCCCACCGAGGGAGAGCTTCCGCGCCCTCGGTCCCTAGCGAACGGGACCGAGCCCCACCTAGCAAACCCACGCAAGCGCTTCCATGGACGTGTCTCCGACCGCGCAGCCTACCCTTATCGAACGGGGCATGGACGTCCACTTGAACCACCCGCTAGCGCCTCGAAGAGGAATCCGCGATTCGCGACCCGCTCGATGGGAGTCGTGGAAACCTCACCCTCCGACCCGCGGAGGGACGGCGAGGGCGCGATAAAAAACAAGTCGTCGGGCTCGACCCGATCGCCTCGAACGAGGCCAAGGCTCGGGGGCTTGACGCACGGCTACACCTCCTTGAAATTGCACCCGCCGGGAGACAAGGTGACGGGGAGCGTGCACCCCCGATGCCGGGCCGAAACACCGCCGATGCCGGTTGGCATATGTGCCACGCCTTTCGACCGAATTGCTCGCGGTTAACCCCCGCAGAGAACCCACACCTCCCGCGGGGCTTCGGGGGCTAGACCCGCGGGTCCGCCGACGCGGCCCCACGGAAAGCGTTCGCAAACAAGGAGGGAAGAACGTCCTATCGGTAGGTTCCGGCATCCGCGGGAGCCTCAATGGCAAACCCGCGGATGCTCGGGGGCTAGCGTCGGGGACCGCCCTAGGGGTCCCCTTAAACAATGGGGGAACCCTCACTTAAATCCCCGCATCAAAATGAGCCGAGCCTAACCATGCGGGAAAACTAACCATGCGAGACTTGGCCTATGCGGCGAGACTCCGGAGGCCCGCCAAGACGGCCCGTCCGGAAGACCCCTCGAGCGGGCTCCGCCCCCTCGCCCGAGGGCACGCTCCTCCTTGAACGGGCTCCGCCCCGTTCGAGGGGCAACCCCCTCCTCGAACGAGCTCCGCTCCGTTCGAGGGGCGACCCCTTCCCTCGAGCGGTTCCCCGCCCGCTCGAGGGCGCGCTCCCCCTCGAGCGAGCCCCGTCTCGCTCGAGGGTCCGCTCCGCCCTCGGCCGGGGCCCGCCACGCTCACGGGCGCCCCGCACGCGTGCGCCGGCCCCGTACTTGGGCATTTAACGCCCGACGCCGCGGAGACGGCGCCATCATGCGCCGGGGGCTCACGCCCGTGCCGCCGCACCAACTCCCCGGGGAGGAGCCCATCCCCGCCACCGTGGGGGTGGACTGTGCGGTGCGGCCGGCGTCAGTCCCGTGACACCGCGCGCACGCCACTGTACGGCTAACGCGCTCGACCCTCGAAAGGGGGCCGGGCGCACCCTCGACTCCACTTTCCCGTGACCCTGCAGGTTAGGTGAGGGGCGCTAGGCCGGTGGGTGGCCATCCCGGCCACCGTAACGCGCGCGGCCGCCGTACCCACGCGTGCGGGCACACGCCCGACTCCGCGAGGGCGCACGCCCGAGCACCGCAGCAACCACTCCACCACCGCGAGCTCATTGGGAAGGAACGCCGTTCGCCCGCTCCCGTGCCCCGTACCGCCCATCATCGCACCTCCCTCGAAGCCTATCGGGGGACGCCATCGCCATCGCCGCCTCCTACCCTCGAACCACCACCGTTCGGGTACAAGGTAGGCCATCATGGCCGGATCGCAGCGAAGATCGACCGGACGGCCGCCCGCTCTACACCGTAGCACGACGTGCTCCCACACGCAGCTAGGTAGCGCGGCGTGCATGTAACTCGCCGCTCCCTTGGCCTATAAAAGGGAAGGCGAGCCCCCAGCCGCGGGGGGACGAATTCAGAGGAATACGGCGCACCGTGCACTCACTCTCTTATTCTCCCACAACATCTCCAGCCACTCACCCAGGGACTTGGAAGCCACGATTCCTCTCCCGCCTTGCTTGTATTTGCCCCACTACAAGCACCCCCGGTGCTGAGCAATATAGTGCCACGAGCACGCCCCTGTCGCCGGACGTACGGCCCCCTCGGCGGAACCGGGATAAAATCTTGTGTCATTGGTTGCTTAGCATCGACCATTGAGGGATAGACCTAGGCGTTATCTACTTGGTTAGTGTCGGGACCATATTCCGCACCGACGTAATTCTTGTCTCAAAGCTTCGAGATGAAAGATTTGGGGGAGGCCGATGTGATTCTAAACATTAAACTAGTGAGAGAAGGTGATGGTGGGGTTGTTCTTACACAATCTCATTATGTGGAGAAAATCTTGAGTCGTTTTGGTTACAACGACCGCAAGCCGACTCCAACACCTTATGATGCTAGTAAAATGTTAAGGAAAAACATAAGAATAATGAGAGATCAGCTGAGATACTCCCAAATCATTGGTTCACTAATGTACCTAGCTAGCGCTACTAGACCCGACATCGCATATGCTGTAAGCAAACTGAGTCGATTCGTGTCTAACCCGGGAGATGCTCATTGGGAAGCTCTTGAACGGGTAATGCGCTATCTGAAAGGAACAATGGACTACGCGATTCACTATACTGGGTATCCTAGGGTACTAGAGGGTTATAGTGATTCGAATTGGATCTCTGATGCAGATGAGATTAAAGCCACAAGTGGATATGTGTTTACACTTGGAGGTGGCGCTGTCTCCTGGAAGTCTTGCAAGCAGACCATCTTAACGAGGTCAACTATGAAGGCAGAACTCACTGCATTGGACACCGCCACGTTGAGGCCGAATGGCTTCGTGAACTCCTTATGGATTTACCGGTAGTTGAAAAACCGATACCGGCGAGTCCTCATGAACTGTGATAATTAAACGGTGATTGTCAAGGTGAATAGTTCAAAGGACAACATGAAGTCATCTAGGCATGTAAAGAGGCGGGCTGAAATCGTCGAGGAAAATGAGAAACTCCGGAGTGATAGCCTTGGACTACATCCAAACGGCTAAGAATCCGCGAGATCATTTCACAAAGGGTCTTTCACGTAATGTGATAGACAATGCATCCAGGGAATTGGGCTTGAGACCCGTCGGCGTTATTCGGTAGTGGTAACCGTCCTATGTGATCGGAGATCCCGTGAATTAGGATAGTGCAACAAACTATCGTTTAACGAGAGAGAAGAGAACCTTTGTAAATGGCTCATTCCAAGAGAGATGCATTTCTCTTCTAAAATCTGTATGGCGAGGTTGGTGAAAAACCTTAATGTGATCCGAGTGGCTCAAAGAGGAGCAAAGATGTTGGCCTACGAACATCTTAAAGGATTGCACCTATATGGGTCGATTACTAGTCACAATCTATGAGATAGGGTGATCTCTAGACACCCATGAAAGGCACGGAGTATGACTTATACGCTCCAACCCGAGGGGATGCTTATAGCAACCTAGTACCGGCAAGGGCTCTAGTCAAACTTGTTTGCACGAAACTCGCCAATTCAAGGCATAGTCCATTGGTCGGTTGTGAATGAGTGTAGCTTTTGTCTCGGGTGGATGTTCAACTTAACGGTCTCCACCGTAAAGTCGAGATATCAAAACAAGAGTTGAGAAGAGGACATTTCTTTGTGTACCTTGAAATTCTTGGTGGGGATTGTTGGATTAATTGGGCCTTGGGCCATTTAGTCTCAATTAATCCTAAGAATTAAAAGGTCCAAAAAATAAATGCTAGTGATTCAATCCGCATTGAAAGCCAATGAGAATCTTAACTAACTTAAAGGTTGGACCAACAGTGGACCACTTGTGAAGTTGGTAAAAGGAGAAGGGCGTGCCACACGCGCGCGCGCTCGCTCGCCGCCGCGCCGCGCCGGCCGTGGCCGTGGCCGTGGCCGTGGCGTGGCGAGTCGAGACCGTGACCGCGACCGTGACCTACACTCGTTTTTTGTCATTCATGTCGGTCATTCATGTCGCCCATAATCTTTTGTATTAAAACGACCGTTACCGGTAACCGATGACGTTGAATACGGCGATTCATCGTTAACCGTCGTTTAATGAGAATTATGGTGGTCAGCAGCGTCCAGGTTCATTCCCCTCTCCTCTACTCTGCGCCTATATAAGAGGACTCCCTCCTCTGGCACAGACACACATTCTCACACCCAGGTACTCCTGCTTAGGAGACCTCTCTCTTCTCACTCTGTGTTGCTGCTCTCCGCCATTCCCAACGCAAGCTTTGCGCGCACAGTGCTTGCGTGAGCAGTTGCCTCCGAACCTCGTCCACCTAGCGATCCTGCTCGGGATAGGCGGGCGATAAGGTTTTTGGGGAGCGTACCTGTACGTGCCTGCTCGCTCTCCTGTACGTCTACATCCCTGTCCACGTGAACGACTACTTCCAGTACGACTACGTCCTCCGCGAGAACGACTACTTCCAGTACGACTACATCCGCGTGAACGACTACTTCCCGAAGGCTGTTCGTGGGACTTCACTGCAACGACTCGCCACTGCACCAACTCTGTACGACTACACCGAACAAGGTCCCTCCACGATTAGCATGTCTAGTCCAAGGGATAACGGCGCACCGGTTGACTCCGTCAACCGTCCCGCCTTTGGGTACACACTAAACCTCTTTCGTGTAATTTTGTTCAAGTTTTATTTGAAAATTAATTTGAACACATGCACATGCTTTGCTATCACGGGGTCACTTATATTTGTCATGAACGTGTTATTAATTTCTGGAATTAAAATGTACCGAAAATTGCCTAGTTGTCTAACATGGTCGGTGCCGGTTTGTTCTGAGAGAAAAGTACCGTTGGTTGGTTGCTGATGGCTGATTTGTTTTGAGAGAAAAGTACTGCTGGCTGGTGATTGATAAGCCAAGCGAACAGGAGGTGCCCAATGCAACAACACTATCAAGGCTCGTATGGATAAGAAAAGGATATTCATAACTTCAACTCTTCAAGGATGGTGCTGGTGCAGTAGGGTGTTTCTGGACTTGGATTGCGAGTTATTTTTTGTGCTGAACACATAGGTTTGGGTATTTGAATCGAGCATCGCAAAAGTATAGTAACACGAACTTACGACGACATTTGTGGTTTGGTCATCGAAGAACTTACCGATTAGGTAATTGAGCTTGAGGTCATTTAGTGCAGCTGATGTAGTCGTCCACCTGATCCCGGTGCCACCGCCAGCGGGGATGCGGCTCAGCGTGAGGCCGTGCCACGGGTCACAAATTAAAAAGGCGACGGCCTCCTTGAAATAGCCAGCGCACGCCTCGTGGAAGTCGATGTCGCAAGCGTTGCAGAGGTAGCCGGCGAGCTGGGATCGGCACATGTTAGGGAGGATGTGGTTTCCTGGCGTTTCAGTCCGGAGCTGGGTGCTAGGAGCGGGGAGGTGGCAAATGGCAATATGGCATTGGGCTCCGGTCAGTGGATCGATGACAACGGCTGCAGTAGGGTCATCGTTGAAGACGCCGCCGGCGAGCGGCGAGGACGCGAGCTGAGGACCTCTAGCCATGGCGTGAGCGGCACCGGCAAGACCACGATGTCCGGCCGATGTCCATGTCCAGCTTTATTTTATCACACCTCGGAGCCCTTTGATTGCGCCGCCAACGTCCACACGTCGCGGCCGCCGGCACAAAGAAGATGACGCTCCCTGGCTCTGCTATACATACGCGGCGATTCTTGCCGGCGCTGCCATCTTGGGTGGTGCCGCGCGCCGTGGCACACCGGAGCTCGGCCGTCGTGAGCCGGAGGGCGGGGAGGGGATGCGTCGCGTGGCGCGGGGAAGGCGGGCGAGAGGAGGGGAGGACCTCGCTAATTGCAGCTATCCGCGTCGATCTCGGCCGCACAATCCCGATCCAACGTCCGACACAGACCCAGGGTGGACGGTATTTCAGTGTCCAACTGGGCGGCGCCACTGGCGACGGCCACGCCGTCCACGCCTCCAGCGGCAGCTCTCCTCGGATCAAGAGGGCTCGAGACGTGTTCCAGCTTCCCAGGGAGAAAGTGCAATCTGCATCGGCGTGGACGCGTGGTCGACGGCGTCGCGGTTTGACGCCCAGGCGCGCGCAGGCGGCGAGCCGGCGAAGCTACGAGGTGCCCGGTGGAGCTACGTTCTGGCCCATCTCCGTGATTATTCTCCGCGATCCAAATTTACGCAGGTAACCCCCTATTTTGGATCACGATTATTCTCCGCGATCCAAATATATGCATTAAACCCCTTATCTCTGGATCTTTCAGTTTGCAAACCAGTCCTCCTTTTCTAGCTGCCACCTCGTCGCGCTCTCGATTCTCGAAGGCCAGCCATGGCTACCAGTTCGCCGACGGCGACTGCTGCCCTTGCCGCCGACTTGCCGAAGCATCGTTTCCGATCGCCAAGGAGGATCTCACCTTTCTGTCATCGTGGCTGTGGCGTACTGGCGTGCTCCACCTCCTTTTCCTCCGTTCCATCTGTCTGACCATCTTCCCCTTCTCCGATAGTCCGATCCCCTCTCCGGCGGCGGCGAGCCGAATTACCGAGCCATAGCCAGATAGCCTGAAGCGCCTACTTCGAGGGTTGACGGGGCGGCGTAGTATCTTGTGCGTTGACAGTTTCCATCTGCGGTGCGTTCATCCTGACGGCGGGCATTGCTCCTCGCCGGCCTACCTCGTCGCCCATGCATGGCCGATGGCACCGCCGTCTCACTTTCCGTGCCCACGGTACTCGAGCATTGTACAATCATTTCGTGAACACAGACAAGTAGTTAACCTATTTAGGGGCCCGTTTGGCACAGCTCATATTCACCTGCAGAGCTGCTTTTTTAAAACAACTCCACGAAAGCAACTTCGATGTTGGAGGAGAGAGCCATGTTTTGGCAGCTTCACCACGTGCTTAACTATATGAGAGTGAGTTGTCGAAGAGGTTGACCGGAGAGTTGGTCGGAGAGTTGTTTGGTTTATTGAAGTTGTGAAGCCGCTTGCGTTCGTTTCATCGCCATCGTACCAAACGGGCCCTTATTGTTAAGATGCCAACATCGTGTTTGACAGTTTGCACTACTTCAACCCCATCTCCAGTTTCATGGTTCAAGTTTAGAGCTTGCTTAAATTCGATTCAGCACCGCTCGACAGTGGCTAGTCAGCGCACAGTTGACATCATCGTTGAGAAAAAGCTGGCGAAGGATTGACACAGTTTAACGGCTGCATTTGCATGTGAGAAACAAGCGAGGATTGAAGGATTGATTCTTCTGTAGGAGTACTAAATTCATTTGTGAAATATCCTTTTATCTATACATAACAAAATGCTTGCCCCTATTACTACACAAACAAGACAGATTTGGATGAGACTGTTTGTACCCTGCAAAAAACAAAAAAAAATGACACAAGCATCTTCTTTCAAATAAAAAGATCCCTGCCACTAGCTTCTTGTAGTGCTTTCCTTGTAATTCACTTGTTTTTGAGCTATGCTCACATACAAATTAAAGGTTGCAACAATAAGCGCAATTATCATCAATTTGTTTGGATAATTTGGCTCAGCTTGTTTATTTAATTCTATATGTAACTTCCTTTATTTCAATTCATATGCAAACAGAAATAATGTGTTTCTAAAAAAAACTATGATTGTTCAAATTGTCCAAGGATGGGCACCTGCAATTGTAACAATGCTTCAAGAGGTGCAACATCATTGAGTTAGTAGTAACCACTAGACGCATGGGTATAGCAAAATATGGAATGCACAGGCACAGTCATGGCAGGAACTTCCTAGTTTGATCCTCCATTCTTAATAATTCTTATTCATCCTACTGCCATCTTCAGTTTCATAAGTTCAAACCACAACTTTTCAACAAAAAAAATCACAACCAAAGGGAGCCATTATTCACCAATAGCACCCTCTGAGGCTCTGAACAAAATTTGACCATGAAGCTCTCACCGGAGCTCTATGACAGGTGGCCCAATGATGAGGTCCAGCACCAGAACCACATATATCGAGTAGACACTTAGATGACTAGGACAATGACACTGCCAAAAAATCCATAACTATGAACTATCAACATAATTTCTAGTACAGGTACACTCTGCCCGTTCAATAATAAATGATTGTTCTGTATGTGTCTATTGTATATAGTTTCATGGAAAATGTATCACAATTTGAAAACCTTGAAGCTTTGTTAGAACTACACTTACCAGTCCTCTCTGCAGACAAGGCCAACAAACCTTAATATTCACCTAAACCCAGGATTCACAAATCACGATCAATCTCCAAACCCCGAGCAAAAGTAGAATAAACAATTGCAATAATTGAAACTCCTCCAATCAAAATAAGAACATAAACTTTTAGAAATGTGAGCATCTCAGACAACATTCCCCAGTGATTTCTTCACTGCACAGCTCAAAGTGCAAGGATGAGTAAATTTGGATGTAACATCACTGATGCTGAGGAAAACAAACGGAAAATTTGACCAAAAATTTTAAAAAAATCAAATCTCACAGCACAAAAGCCGATAGCTGGAAATCTTGATATGATTATCCCAGTACTCACTGTACCTGTAGCAAGAGAGGATTGGCCAGTGTGATTGTAAGACTTTTCACATAACTATTTCCAAACACTCAGATGAAATGACATGGTAGAACAATATTCTGATCAAAATGCAATTATAAAGGCTTTGTTCAAGCAGACTGTACTTATACTAGCAAGAGCTTCACACGGAAGAATGACAAATGGGCACAGCAATGTTTGAACCATATAGCCGGATGGTTTGTTTCTGCGGGAAGATGCTTGACGTGCAGAGATCAATCATGAATCCTAGGGTTTAGATAAGTAGAGGACTGGTAAATGATGTTGTAACAGAGCAATTTGTTAATTATGGATTTTCGACAATGTTCATCATCTCAGTCAGTTTACATAAGATACTAGATTTTCTCCCACAGAATCGAGCAAATTGTGGTTTCTAGTTGTAATACTAGTTTACATAAGAAATGCGAGCATCTCAGACAACATTCCCCAATGATTTCTTCACCGCACAGCTCAAAGTGCAAGGATGAGTAAATTTGGATGTAACATCACTGATGCTGAGGAAAACAAACGGAGAATTTGACCAAAAAATAAAAAAAATCAAATCTCACAGCACAAAAATCGATAGCTGGAAATCTTGATATGATTATCCCAGTACTCACTGTACCTGTAGCAAGAGAGGATTGGCCAGTGTGATTGTAAGACTTTTCACATAACTATTTCCAAACACTCAGATGAAATGACATGGTAGAACAATATTCTGATCAAAATGCAATTATAAAGGCTTTGTTCAAGCAGACTGTACTTATACTAGCAAGAGCTTCACACGGAAGAATGACAAATGGGAACAGCAATGTTTGAACAATATAGCCGGATGGTTTGTTTCTGCAGGAAGATGCTTGACGTGCAAAGATCAATCATGAATCCTAGGGTTTAGATAAGTAGAGGACTGGTAAATGATGTTCTAACAGAGCAATTTGTTAATTATGGATTTTCGACAATGTTGATCATCTCAGTCAGTTTACATAAGATACTAGATTTTCTCCCATAGAAATTGTGGTTTCTAATTGTAATACTAGTTTACATAAGAAATGCGAGCATCTCAGACAACATTCCCCAATGATTTCTTCACCGCACAGCTCAAAGTGCAAGGATGAGTAAATTTGGATGTAACATCACTGATGCTCTGAGGAAAACAAACGGAAGAATTTGACAAAAAGATATCAAATACTACAACAAATTGTGGTTTCTAGTTGTAATACTAGTTTACATAAGAAATGCGAGCATCTCAGACAACATTCCCCAATGATTTCTTCATCGCACAGCTCAAAGTGCAAGGATGAGTAAATTTGGATGTAACATCACTGATGCTCTGAGGAAAATAAACGGAAGAATTTGACAAAAAGATATCAAATACTACAACAAATTGTGGTTTGTAGTTGTAATACTAGTTTACATAAGAAATGCGAGCATCTCAGACAACATTCCCCAATGATTTCTTCACCGCACAGCTCAAAGTGCAAGGATGAGTAAATTTGGATGTAACATCACTGATGCTCTGAGGAAAACAAATGGAAGAATTTGACAAAAAGATATCAAATACTACAACAAAAACTAATAGCTGGAATTCGTGACAAAAAGAATGTCAAGTACTCACTGTTCCTGCAGCAAGAGAGCATTGGCTAGTGTGATTGTAAAGGCTTCAAGGTTTCTATTGCGAATTACTTTTCACAAAACTATTTCCAAACACTCCAATGAAATGACATGGTAGAACATAATTCCAATTAAAATGCGATTTTAAACACTTTGTGCAGGCAGACTGTACTTATACTAGCAAATACTTCACAGGAAAAAATGACCAATGTAGAATGCATATCACATGAAAGATTGAAAGAATGACGGCACATCAAAGTTTGAACCATATAGCCAGAAGGTTCATTCCCCCAGGAAGATGACTGAGGTTTAGAGATCAATCATGAATCCTTGCATTTATATGAATATTAACTTATTAAGGTTTGTTGGCCTTGTCTGTAGAGAGGACTGGTAAGTGCAGTTGCGACAAAGCAAATTGTTAGTTGTGGATTTTCCAGTGTCATTGTCCCAGCCAGTTAACATAATATACTAGGTTTTCTCCCACTGAATCAAGCAAGTTTTGGTAAACCAAGAGGATTGAATGCTTTCGACGCATATAACGATATGTAGCACTCAAATGGAATAAAAGGGCCATGGCAAGCACACATGCTGACATTCAGGATCCAGGCAAGACCATTATACTTCAATTCTTCCTCCTGGGAAGAAAAATCCTTATTCATCCAAACTGCCATTCTAAATTCCACAAGTTGACAACCAGAATGGGTACATTATTCCCAAATCTCCAACACACTTAGAACCGAAATCAAACCTGAACCCTCTCAGAGAGCCGGTGATGGAGCCCCAGCCTCGACGACAAAGTCCAGCACAACCACCTCGTCGAGAAGTGGTCTGACCGCGGCCTTCGCCTCCTCTACCTTGCCGTCCCCTTCCACGGCGTCTAGCTCCTCCACGCTGTCGAACACTGCCACCATCCCGAACTGGTACCCCTTGGCCCGCGCGGGGGAGAAGTTCTCCCCGAAGCTCACCTTGGCGCCCTTCGCCTCCCCGGCGGCCTTCGTCGCAGCGCCCACCTTCTCCACGAGCTGCGCGACCTCCACCCCCTCCTTGACCTTGGCGAGCGTTAGCCGCACGGCGCTGCCGGGGCCCACTGGGGACGGGAGCTCCGCGGCGTTGACCCAGTCGACGGCGGTGGTGTCGAGGGCGTTGGGGAGCACGTGGCCCTGCACGGCGGCCACGTGCGCCGGGTGCGCCGCGTAGGTCGCGAGGTCCTGCTTGGTGGCGTAGCGGGAGTGGAGGAGGTGGGTGGGGCCCAGCGCCTCCGCGGCCGGGGAGCGGAGGCGGAGGACCGGGCCCGCGTGGATGTAGGCCAGGCCCGGGACCTGCGTGGCGAGCGCCTGCAGCGCGGAGACCATCGCCGCGGTGGCGCCCGAGGCGACCGCCTCCGGGCGGGCCTTGAGGAGCACGATGTGCTCGACCGGGGCGGCGACCGCGGAGGAGGAGGAGGAGGACATGGCGGCGATGCGGGTGCGGAGGGCGGAGGAGGGAGGGGCGATGCGGCGGAGGGTGGGGAGGTGGAGAGGGGAGGAGAAGGCTTTGAGGCTAATCATGGTTGGGTTGGCGTGACGACAGGAGGGTTAATGCACAGCGCCGGTGGTTTAGTGAGACAGTGACCTGACGAGGCTGAGAGGCAAGTTGGTTTTATATAGGTGAGCTCTCGCTTGGCACGCGGCGGCGGCGGCCGGTGGCTGCTGCTACCTGTGATGTGTGGACGAGCAACTGGCTATGATCCTAAACCCTTATTTTCTTTTTTTTCAATAAATAAACCTTTATTTTCTCATGATCAGTGTTTGTATGTATGATCGTGGAGTATAGACCTTAATCTTATCAAAGTTCCCATCGTTTTTCACAGCAAGAATATGTCGAATGTCTTCAGTTTTGCACAGTGTTTCGGATCTGAACTTGTTCGACGATTTGGACTGACCGTTCTATGTTCTCCAACAACAAGTGATCCAACTGGAAGAAGTAGCGGAATCAGCCGCTCTTGTGTCACGGCCTAGGCCGGAGACGGAGGAGGAGATAGGTCGCCGGCGTTGCGCTCGGCTGGTAGGGTCGGCGGCGCCGCCCGGCGGAACGGAGGAGATGAAGGGGATAGCGATCGAGCTTTGGTATTTTCTTATCGTTAGGGTTTCCCGGCTCCTCAGCCCTACTTAGTTACACATCAGGCCACTTGGACCGGTCGTTACATGGGGCTCGCCCTTTCTCGGCTCGCAGGCCGGTATACGTCATGGCTGGGCCGTGACATCTTGCTGTGGCCACCTTAATGGACTTCATAATACTCAATTCTTCACTGATGTGTTGGTCAACTGCATCAATGGAGATAATCCCTCAGACCCTCTAGATTGGAAGATCAAACCCTTCACCCAAGCTAGTGTTGCCTCTTCGACAGGTTCCTCCAAGACCCATAAGATACCCAGAACTCAAAATCAGATGGCTAGCTCGCTTGCTATAAGAGGACTTAATAGTTCACAATCTATTCAAGTTCCCCTTTCTACAATTTGCTATAATTCTGCTCATTTCCATGGGTGCCCTCTTCTGTGTGCACTCCAGTTTCGTAACCCTTAATGTTGTGATGGTCTCAACAGCTTCATGCCGTTAAGTTATGAATGAAATGTTTGTTGTAAAAAAAAAAGTGCCCCGACTGGAAGAAGTGTTATATGAATCCTTTTGCAAAGTTCTGCATACTTTCGCGACAACCGTGTGGAGAATGCTAAGGCGACCGGCATAAACCGGCACCTACATCGTATACTGATTTGGAACAAGGAAGTCCACGAGACCAACATAACCGCCACGTCTGACGTCTCCACGAGACCAACATAGCCGCCAATCCTGTTGGTACAACTGGGGAAGGCATGAGGACAGAGCAAATACCAGTACACAAGATGGCAAAGCCAGAGTCCGAATATGCCCAGTCATGCCATCCAAGCAGTCATTGTTACTAATATAAGCTGATAAGGTGTAAATAAAATTGAGAAACCACATTGTTAATAGCTCTATGATTCGAGACAGTCATTCTTTTTCTCTACAAAATCCACATTGGTGCACAGAATGTGCAAATACAAGACTTCTATCTGTGCTACAAATAAATAATTTCTTCTGTGTGGTTCCTACTGTTCTTTGCGATTTCATCTCTACAACATTACTACCATATGCACCTTTGTCTGATCCTCAACCTGTTGAAATGTTCTCGAGCTCTTCTTCCTCTTCCAGCATATGGAATCAGTCCAGCATGCAGATTTCTGGCCGAGCATTGATGCCAGCAAAGAATGGTATGGCCTTGCTACAGTGACAAGTTATTTGCTAGAAATCTGAATGATATATACAGATCAAACTTGAATGAGTAATCGGAGTTCTGCATAGTGGGCACTCAGGTTTCTCATTGCACCACTCCATTATACAATTCCTGCATGGAATGTGATGAATTAATAAAACCATTCCAGAGGGTGCAGGAACCAGCATCAAAATATAAGTTTTTACCAGCAGAAGACATGCCCACAGGTTGTGGCAGTAGGATTTTGCCGGGTACTGAGACACAGGGTGCATTTGCTCTTGCCACTGGAAGCCTGAACATTAGGCATGTAAATGTAAGCTATCCTCCTTGCATATGGAACCCACACAAGTATCATTCAAGAATAGCAGTTGAAGGCACATGTAATCGATCCATAAAAATCTTTAAATGTTCGTGCATTCAACTGCTCGTTTTCTGAATAAATTGTTCTGCTATGTCTACTTAAAGAACAACATGGTATTATAAACATGTTGCCTTCTGTAAATATCTAGCTTAATTAATGGAGTATCAGACAATTTTCTACAGTTTCGCGCTACAAAAGAAGGTAAAAATACTCAGCGTTTATATGATAAAGCGAATACCTCCGGATGAGAAGCCACATCTGCAGCTTTTCCACCACGGATGTCACTGATGACATGTCCATCTTCATTTAAAATAGGGACGCCTCGACCTGGATCATCATTGACGAACACAAAAAACAGAAACAAACAAATATTTATATCATTGTAGCTTGTTAGCAAGTAAAACTCAAGATTTAGCATAAGAGCCAAGAAGATAGATAAATTCAACACAAGAGCACCTGCAGTGGATGGATAGCTTCCAGATGATATTTGGTTAATGGAACTAGCTATGGACGATATATTACTTCTCCGGAGTCTTTCAGCACCAAGAATACACAACTGAATCAACAGAAAAATACCCAAGATCTGATACCTGCAAAATGTTGTGAGCCAATTTTTATTTTCTGGAGAATTTCTATCTGTAAAGGTAAATAATTTATGCGAATATGATAAGAAGTACTTGAGATCTGCAAACTGATTTATTGGCATGCAACTTCATGGCATTGACAGCCATCCAATTTGTTCGTATCGTATGCAAGTCTTCTGTATTAGCAAACAAGATGAGCAAAGAGGTAAAAATATTACCTAGGCCTCTGATTCATTGGCTTGCCAATAAATACATAACGAATACCAGCTGCTCGCTTTGGCAAATGATAATACAGTCCTGCAACAAAGGGAGCATAAAAAAATTATATGATTATCTCTTTATCTCTCAAACATGATGGTATGATCAGTTCTTAATGAAGCAGTGTCACAGTATGGTAATGTTACTTCCCTCCATAGGTACATTAAAGGAACAAATTCAAATCCAAACTTTTTTCTAGAATGACTATAAAATGCTCAGATATGCAGCACACTTTGACAGTAAATTGCACAGTTCTTTCAAAGTACTATGTTAGATAGCTTATGATTAAACGGATCTTAGATGGCCCAGTCCAGGCGTTTCGCCGTTTCATTTGCCTACCAGCTCACAATTACTTCAGGTTTCATGAGTTTAAAGTGATCATCAATCAGGATGTGAAAAAGAGAAATCTTTGGTTTTAAACTTTTTACCCTCCGACAAAAAAACCCACAATCCACTGGCCCTCAAATCCTCAATCATATGTATAAATGGGAACAGAATTTTGCAGTCTATAGCACATTGCTTACCTTCAAAATAGAATAACATTAGGTTTGTTCGGATAGCCAACTGTATAAAATCTTGAGCAAATGGCAGCATCTAAGGACAGATAGTAGATAGCATAGAGGTATTAGGAAAGAAAGCATTATGTTGAACATTACTTAATAATTGATAAAATACAGATGAAGAAAGCAACTTGAAAACTTTCTTACTGAAGGCCATTTCTGAAGAACCCATTGCCACAAGGCATGAACTCGGCCTCTTAACCTTGACAAAGCAGAAATACTCAAGCTTCTTGATGGAACATCATTATTTGTGGTGGACTGTGCAATGCCACTACTAGAATTATCACTTTCAGGATGACCATCAAAGTGAGATTCATTGAGGGCAATACTACGTGCAACAATTCTGGAGCTGTTAAATCATTATGGAAGTAGAAGAAAAGGCAATCAGCTTGTTTCTCCAAGAAAATAATGGTCAAAGGACAGGCAAACTAATAGTTTCAAACCTGATTCGTTCAGCAAGATAGGGCACAGTAGTTTGATACAAAATGAAAAGGATCCGCCTAGCAGGTGTAGGTGGAAGTCCATGCAAGGTTGCAACCTGAAGAGTACAGCATAGACAACATCAGCGTAGTAGCGTTGCATTATTGTGAATAACTCTTTTTGGGGGATTCAAATTTCTAGAATTAAGAACAGGGGGAGTAATAATCAGTGTCAGATTCAAGAGGGGGAAATTTTGCCTTGCTCCATTATTTCTGCTATTGCTACGCAAACGAAACAATTGCACATGTCCAGTACTGGAGACAATTTGATGAAGCATGATAGGGCTTAAATATTTAGAGCTAAAGAGAAGCAGCAACTGTAAAACATACTGCCAGATAAAATAACTGCATGGCACACAAGAAGGGGCAGAAGATCTTCTCCCTTTCTGACAGAAATAACAATTGCTAAAGAAGAAAAGGCAGTATAACCTGAGATATATCACAATATTCTTCTCCAAGTGTTTGCTGACCTGAACCAGTTGTTAGCAAGTAATAAAGGGACTGACCAAGCAATTTTATCTGTGAAAGATAAAAATCAGTGTAGGTTAATGCTGCAATTTATTACTTACACAGAGCAATGTACTCTCCACTGAACAATATAGTAGATATTTGGGCAGAAAAGATAATACTTGAATTCATACATCATAAGATAGCTCTATGGACTAAAAACATTTCACTTAAATCAACAGAAAAGGGCCTTGGAGTTGCAGCAATTCTATAAAATACAACAGACACCCAGCACCCTACTGTGCTGAGATGGCAATGGCATATAGTCATAGTGCCATTTACAAATTATTCAACCAACAACCAATCTGAAGCATTACTCATGATTCATGAAGGACATTAGCTCAATGTAATGCAGACTAGCTGTATCAGCTAAAGCTCCTCTCCTCAGAATAAAAGTTTAAGTGTTCCAGAAATTCATATATTTACAGTTTCTAGGTACCCCGTACACCCACTATAGAAATGGTTACCCAAACTGAAAGCATGCAGGCTAACTAAAGTATGTTTTCCTCCAAGCAAGCAAATTAACTAGGTTTTCAACAAGATTCCTAGTAATTGACAGCTAGATCAAAGTATGAAGTACTCAAATCTAACAGCATCCAATAGCCAATCCAAGAGCAGAATGGTATAGCCAAGCATACAATACTGATAGGCTCCATATGCTCTGGCCCAAAGTGTACTTAACAGACCAAAAACCATCCGCGTGACTCCTACATAGCAGACGCCCCAGCAACAGAAGTAACAGAACCAATTGCCACTGATTTTTAGTCGAAGAACATGCCCACATAGGCAACGAGCTCTCACCTCATTCTGATAAGCAACAGCAACCCTGGTACCTGTATCGTCACACAGGCCAAAACACCTCAAATCGCTATCAATTGCACAATAAAAAGCTGTATTTGGGAAAATTGGAGAGTCCTCCAGTACCGAAGAGGTGCCGAAACGCGTCGCGGCAGGCCTCGGTGACGTGCGCTGCGTAGCTGTCGTCCTTCTCCGCCGCCCGCATGATCTCCGGCTGCGCCGCCCCGGGGAACCTCCGCGGCCGCGAGGGCGCACCGCTCCCGGCGCCGGAGCCAGCGTCGCCGCGGGAGCTGGGGCCCGCATCGCTGGCGGTGGTGCCTGCTCGCATCTCTCTCCTCGCTCTGTGGACTCCAGAGTCCAGAGCTCACAGGAGGAGAGAGAGAGAGAGAGGAGGAGCTCGTACGCGTGAGTTGGGCCGGACCGAACCGGGCCAGGCCGGGCCGCTATGGTGAGTTTTTCTATAAACACCCCTGTTCTTGGGTACTATTCCTGTCCAAACCTAATACACGGGGGACCCGCATGCCAGTGTCTGGAATAAACTTCTGCTTCGCAGTAGACGGTCCGGGGAGGGGATTATTTAGGGTTTGTGGGTTCTCGAGGAGGCGGCGGCGGCGGCTACACTTTTCTCTGTCTTCGCAAGGATTAGGGTTTGGTTGCTCGGAGAAGCTTGTAGTAGATCCTTCGTTGGGGATTCGCCATGAGCCGGTCGGGGCAGCCTCCGGATCTGAAGAAGTAAATAATCTCGCCCTTCTCGAGCTCGATTTGTTCTGTTGCTGTTCCTCTGTTTTGATTTGATTTTAATCCGCTTTTTTTTTGTTTTGGTGAATTGCAGGTACATGGACAAGAAGCTCCAAAGTAAGTAGTTGCAGATCCTTAAGCTTTTTTTTTTGGCTCCTCTGCGGTTATTATGCGCGGCAGCGCGGGTAGTAAATGGTCGTCGCCGTGTGTTAAAAAAGTGATAATTTAGGCTTTGAGCATAATAAGCTTATGCAATTATTTGGTTGCCTCCGCCTACTTTGCTAACTGGTAGTATATGGTATTGTTTAGTTCAGAGAAATATAGAATGTTGTTGATTTGTAATGGCCTTCACTGCGTGTCTGTCTTTAGTTTGTCTCTAGTTTCTGTGTTAGCACAATTGACTTCCGCTAGAATTGACCTGTGATAGCTTGCTTGAGTTCCTTTAGCTTTATTGATTTTTTTAAATACAGCTGGTTCAATTGAATGCCCTTGTATAACTGTATGTTCTGTTGTTCCGTTTTGAAGGTGAGAAAAAATGTTTCTATGTGAATGCCCTAAATGATGATATCTTTAGTAAAGCTATGGAGTAGTCCAGATGATGCTTCTATGTCATAGTTACTCTGATAGGGCATTTGCTGATTTGTTCTGCTATCAAGTGTATAAAATCTGCTGGCTTACATATACAGGTACATGTGCAAGTTGTATCATGTATGGTCTCTGATAATCTTTGCGCCTTGTTGCCGTGTTCATAGGCCTCTTTTTGTTTGCCATTATTTTCTTACCTTCTAAAGGAGGCCCTTACTTTCATTTATCTCTCGCTTCTTCGTTTATTAGGCTGCTCTAAATGATGAACTTATTTGAAAGGCTATGGATTTAGTTCCAAGTGAAGCTTCTTGTCATAGTTACTCTGATAGAGCAGCTTGATGATTGGATAGGCATACTTCCCAATCCAGTGACTCTTTGAGGAGGTGAAACAGCTGTATTCCCTAGTCTTAAGGCCAAGTGTTATGCTTTGAGAAAGTAATGAACCAGTTTTGGCCCCTTGGAACTTGTATGACCTGAAACATAAGCAAAGCTTTAAGATCCATATATGTTCTGCCTTTTGTTTTGTTATATCTTTTCTTTTGAAGCTAATTCATCTTTGTGGTCTTACTATTACACTAGTTGTGCACCTCGTATTGACTGCTGGATCGTGACTGCTAATGGTATTGCCATCTTACAAATCTTGTATTAATCATGGACGTGTTGCATGATGAAGCTGCAGCATAATTTTCTCATGCTTTGCATGTTTAGACTAAGGTACCTAAAAAATATGGAATAGATGATAGAAGAATCCTGGGTTCCTCTTTTTGTTTGAAATTTCTTGTGTAATTTTATCCGATTGTGGTTGCTGCTTATCTATTTTGTGCATGGTATTAGTGTCAAACCTCCCTCTGTTACAATGTTGCACTGCTGCTATAGTGTTTCTTCCTCCCTCTGCCTCCATGAGATATTCACTGACTAGCTATCTTCAATTTTGTCCAGTCAAGCTGAATGCAAATCGTGTTGTCATTGGCACCCTTCGTGGATTTGATCAGTTCATGAATCTGGTCGTGGACAACACAGTGGAGGTCAATGGAAACGACAAGAATGACATCGGGATGGTGGTGAGTAATTGTCTTCCTTTTCTTCCCTTATCACATATATACTCTCCACACAAACCCTTCGGTCTGAAAATACTTTTTGTCGATTTATTTGGATGCTATGATATATTTCTGACAACAAATATCTTCTGCAGGTTATCAGGGGGAACAGTGTTGTCATGATTGAAGCCCTCGAGCCGGTTGCCAAGGCTGCTCAGTGAATCGTTAGCCATGTTCCCTGGCTAATAAGCTGGTAGTGTTAATTGTGTATGCCATTGGGCACGATGTATCCTGAGTAAGACACTTATTCTGCAAGCTTAAGCACCTTTGTATAGTTTAGCCAACATTTTGATTTGGAATTGCGCAACCTGCCAGAGTGTTATGCACAGCTGCTCGGATTTGTGCTATCTTGGTAGCAATCGTGTTATGTACCTGTTCTGGCCAGGAGTTATCAGTTAACTTCATTGGAAATGAGGTGCCATTCAGGGCCTCGTTAAATCCAATATGTAGTAAGTGATTTCATAAAAACTGTCCCTTTGGTCGTTCTTGGCTCATAGGGTGATTTCATAACAACACAAGTATGAGTGCATGGTCTGGTCTCCCTTTGGTTGTTCTTGGATCACTTAACACAAGCATGAATGGATGATCTCCCTTTGGTCTATGCGGAGATTATATTAACTGCAACTTTTTTTTTAAATTACACAGTATAACGCAGACACTCACCCTACGAATACACATACACGTAAGCAAACTCCCTATGAGCACCTCTGAAGGACTCAGCATCATCTTAATCACGCAAACCCATGTCTGTAGCTGAAGCTTCGGGTTAATGTTGCCACTCTCTCATTCATCAAAGGATTTATTTCTTCTCTCTATGCTGTATTGATTTATTTCTTCTCTATTCACCATGTTTCAAAGAACACACTCATTATTGGTAGCAATTAGCAAGATAACTCTAGCAAATGCCAAGTAGCTAGCTGTCTATGAATCGCCAGACCTTGATATTTTCAACCTCCACTCCATTGTGAAAGGTCTAGTGTGCCCTCTGTACTGTGATTGAAGATGTATGCTTTATCAAAGAAAATATCTACCCTTTGTTAAACTTTTACGCTAATGATTAAGTATTCATTTAGGCCTTGTTAAAATACAAGATACTCGTCTCTATGAGATGTGGATAAATTAGTTCATTTTCGCTCCTCGTGTATTGTATCGGGAGAGATTAGTGTTATAAAGAAAAAGAACCCTCCGTCCTATGAAGAAAGTCATTATAGAAAACCTCAGACAGATTAACAAAGATGTAAAATGACCTTACTACCCATGCATAACCCAAAGAGTATTTCAAAAAAAAAAAGTCGCCACTGTCTGAACTCGTCCCTTTAAAGAGAAATTTTGAAGGGTGTAAGGGCTAACGTACAAAATGTTCAAACAAACCCTAGCCGTCCGATCATGTTACCCTCTATATATTTGCTCTCCTCTTCCAGCACATTTCACATCCGAATCTAGGTTTTCTATCCTCCTCTCCTGCCGCCGCCGCGCCGCCGGCCTCTCCTCCATCCCTTCTATCGATGGCGACCACTCACGCAATCAGCAAGAAGCGGAAGGTATGACCCCGAACCCGCCCTCATCTAGATTGATTTAGCGTGTCTGTTGCGGTGGACGCCTGGACGGGGCGGAGTTAGCGATTTCCCCGGGCACAGGCGCACGGCTGCTGCTCTGACTTGGGCTGTTGCCTGTTGGCAGTTCGTGCGCTGCGGCCGGTGGGATCCGTTCCACGTCGGGGTCGCGGGTGCGGATTCCGGGGTTGATCTCTGATGTCTGCTTGGCTCGCTCTTTCGCGCGCAGTTCGTGGCCGATGGTGTGTTCTTCGCCGAGCTCAACGAGATGCTCACCCGCGAGCTCGCGGAGGACGGCTACTCCGGTGTCGAGGTCCGTGTGACCCCCATGCGGACCGAGATCATAATCCGCGCTACCCGCACGCAGAATGTCCTCGGTATGTTTGCTTCTGCCACCTCCATTCCCGATTACCGTTGTGCAAATGTTGATTGGTTGCTAAGTTTGTTGTTTTGATGCCTTTAAGGTGAGAAGGGTAGGAGGATCAGGGAACTGACTTCTGTGGTTCAGAAGCGCTTCAACTTCCCAGAGGGTGGTGTCGAGCTCTACGCGGAGAAGGTGAACAACCGCGGTCTCTGTGCCATCGCCCAGGCTGAGTCCCTCCGCTACAAGCTCCTCGGTGGACTTGCTGTCAGAAGGTTATGCTCTTGCCTATACAACAATGTTGATGAGGGTTTCTGTAATGATATGCTGTTGCAGTCACTCTCACAGCAGGCTCGACTTATTGCTGTGCCAGACCTGTTTCGGAATGTGACAAAACGGACCATCACCCTCCATGCTTTTTAGAAGCAGTGGAAGGATTTATTACTGTTCCATTGCCTTAGTGTTGGAGGGATATGCTTGTGAGATAATGCATCAGTGGATATTATGTTTTAGTTATGTTCTGTTTAATGTCATCTATAAAGCAAATAGGTTGTTCTGTACCAACTTTGTGTCGGAAGATGACTATATCAACTGTGCCAACTAGAACTTTTCTGAGAAGCTGCTTTGCTGATAAGCTTCTTGCATGTTTCTAGTTGGCCACATTGCTTGTATTGATCTTTTTGTTTGGTTTTTTTACTTATTCTAGCTTGTTCTGGAGCACCTTGTGTACCCGTTTGTATCTAGTTTTTTACATGACTAAAAATGGTTTGTTTGTTTGTTTGCCAGAGCTTGCTATGGTGTTCTTAGGTTTGTCATGGAGAGTGGTGCCAAGGGCTGTGAGGTACCTGCAAAGCAAATAACTGTGGTTTCAGAGTTGATTCTGAATTGATATTGATAAGCACTTTGGGTTCCCCAGGTTATTGTTAGTGGCAAGCTCAGGGCTCAACGTGCTAAATCCATGAAGTTCAAGGATGGGTACATGATTTCTTCTGGTCATCCTGTCAACCTATATATTGACTCAGCTGTGAGGCATGTTCTCCTGAGACAGGTTAGGTTTGATGCTTTTACCTGATGAAATTCTGTATTATGAATACATAATGGTGTTTTGTAAGTTTCATTTCTGGATCTTATATCTAGTTTACCTGCTTTCAGGGTGTGCTTGGTATCAAGGTAAAGATTATGCTTGACTGGGATCCCAAGGGAAAGCAAGGGCCAATCATGCCTTTACCTGATCTTGTTACAATTCACCCCCCTAAGGAAGAGGATGAGCTCATGAGGCCCCTTGCACCAGAAATCCCAGTTGCTTGAAGTAAAAAGTTTAGGTGAACCTATGATTGTGATCCAGTTTTTGCGTTCATGTAATGTTCGTTATTAACGTTGTCACAAGTAAAAAGAGCTTTACTTTTAAAAGTTGCAATGAATATATTCTCTGCTGCTTTTCTCAATATTATTGGCTGTTTATATGGCACATGATGATATACTGAGATATATTATAAGCAACTTATTATATAGTTTAGGTGATTATGAGCAAAGGCTATGTTAGTGGTATTTGTTCTTTGTATTTTCCAGTGTATTCATCTGTATATAGGATTGTGGCTGGATGAGTTTATTTTTTGTAGCAACACTTGTAGTCTTGATTGTTTGATTTAACGAGCATGCAGGAAAGTGTGTATCGGCTTTACGCTACTTTGATGCGTCTTTTGCTGAAAGTGTTTCCTGCTATAAAAATCTGAGGAAAGTGGGCAGTTGGGTTAAGCATATATGCTTTCTCCAACAATCATTTTCTTCTCATGTACTTAAAACCATATTTGTTGCTAAGTTGATTTTCTGTTTCAGTGACCTTAAAATTATTTTAGGTTCCTAGTCTTGATTGGTTTAGTCCAATGTGCCTGCAGGAAAGTGTGTATCGGCTTTACGCTACTTTGATGCGTCTTTTGCCGAAAGTGTTTCCTGCTATAACAATTCGAGGAAAGTGGGCAGTTGGGTTAAGCATATCTGTTTTCTCCAACAATCATTTTCCTCTCATGTACCTAGAAACATATTTGTGTACATTTGATTTTCTGAAATAGTTTTAGGTTCCTAGTCTTGATTGGTTTAGTCTAATGTGCCTGCAGTAAAGTGTGTATCGGCTTTACGCTACTTTGATGTGCCTTTTGCCGAAAGTGTTTCCTGCTATAACAATCTGAGGAAAGTGGGCAGTTGGGCTAAGCATATCTGTTTTCTCCAACAATCATTTTCCTCTCATGTACCTAGAACCATATTTGTGTGCATTTGATTTTCTGAAGTAGTTTTAGGTTCTTAGTCTTGATTGGTTTAGTCTAATGTGCCTGCAGTAAAGTGTGTATCGGCTTTACGCTACTTTGATGCGTCTTTTGCCGAAAGTGTTTCCTGCTATAACAATCTGAGGAAAGTGGGCAGTTGGGTTAAGCATTTCTGCTTTCTCCAACAATCATTTTCCTCTCATGTACAATCATATTCGTGTGCTGTAAGTTGTCTTTCTGTTTTGGTTATCTTAAAATTGTTTTTGCTTGTTTGCATGTTTCTGTTTTTAAACACTACAGAATGTCTTATATGTTTTTCATCTGTGCGTTTTCTTAGTTCTGTATCGCTTGTTGCTTAGCTTCATGCTTTCTGTTTAGCTTAAATTTCTGTTTTTTCCAACAATCATTTTCCTCTCATGTCACTATTGGACCCAAGGACTGGTCACCCTGGGCACATGCCCAGGTTCATTGGTGACCATGTCCGCTAGACCGCTAAGGTCCAATTGTGGAGTAGCATATTTGTAGGTGTTTGTAACTTAAATCCATCAGTTCCCAAATAAAAGAAGTCTAATCCATTGTTCAGTTGACTAAATTGCCCAGGCGCCTAGCGATGTCTGGGTTCACAACTGTCTCATGTGACTGTCAATTTGTTCTCTGTATATGCAATTTTATAAATGTGGGTATTGCTAGCCTAGCAAAATATGAACGATTTCTTGCTTGTGGTTTTGTTTATACAATATTTGTAGTTTGACAAGTTGCAGGGCATGTCTAAATTGGTATACGACTTGTCATTGTGTTGCTAGACCAATTCGAGAAAAATGGGCAGACCAGATGTTGTGGTTTGCTCAACAATCATTTTTTGTGGAATGTTGAGATAAAAGCTTCTGTTCTGTTTGAATGTTTTCATTTTGGTCTGTATGCTCATGGAATGCTTGTATGAATGCGGAGTTGTACCAGATTTTTGTGGTAGAATGCTGGTTCATGTGCCTTCAGAGATAATGCGATTTTGGTGCTTCAGCAGGATTTTTGTATCGGCAGCATGCTGATTTTGTGCATTGTTTCCGAGCGGTCCTGCAAAATTAATCGTGATGCTGGCTTTCGTTTGCATTTAGTGTTAACTACCACTAGATGCATTAAGCTGCTGTTCATATACATTGCAATGCTAACTTGTTTCGACTATGTAAATACATCAATGTTGAGCAGCATTAGGCTCATTTTTTTTCACTGCTATGCTGATAGTCATAGCTACTACAGTTTCGAGCTACTACACAATTTTTTTTATCGTTTCAAGCTACTACAGTTTTCATTTATTGTTAATGTTGATAACATTCTCGCGGTTTGTCAGACTTTCCTTTTGATTGCCTATTTTCACTAGCTTGGGAAATATGCAGCATTTCTGGCTGGTTTTTGTCCAAGGATGTTATCAGTAGATTGCAATATGTAGTAGCTCTGCATTTCTGGCTGGTTTGTCCTGCGATGTTATCAGTAGAATGCAATTTGCAGTTCTGTATGCGGCAGATCAGAAAATTTTCGAGATACATACAGTATGTTTATTAGGTGCATAATTGTGTTTATTGAGAAAACAGAATGTGTCACTCGATGTATGTGCGTAATTGTGTTCATATTGTAATGTGTCTGCAATTTTGGAGTATACCATTGTGTTGCACTCTGATGTAACTCCGTGGCAATATGTTCATTCGTTCAGGATTTCCTACTCCGTGGCAATATGTTCATTCGTTCAGGATTTCCTGGAGATGCCAATTGAGGCCATAAAATCAGAACGTAACAATCGAAACGAATGTCCAACCTGCAGGCTTGCTCTCTGCACGAATCATAGGGCACCGGACGAGCAAATATGCGGTGTTTGTAGTTTGCACTGACCATAGAAAAACCGGATCAAAAAGACTATCCAATACGCTGAGCAAATATCGAACGAATATCCAGTTAAACACGAATGAGTTAGCAGCCTAGCCCACAAGGGCACAGCCGCACTACTTAAAACAAGTTTACAACATTACATGTCACAGCCGTTGCAACTATGTCCGCAACAGCTTTGCTAACCAGCTCGCCCGGCCACGTCCCCTTTTAGGACGGGCGGGCTCGTTTGTTGCTGCCGCCGCCACCGCCGCCGGTGCAGGACGGGCACTTGTACTGCTTGATGTGCTCGGCCTTGGCTGCCGTGATCTTGACGCACTTGCCATGGAACCACTTCTCGCAGATGTCGCAGCAGATCCAGAACTCGTCGGGGCCATAGCTCTCCCCGCACGCGCCGCAGAGTGTCTCGCCATGCTCGCCTTCACTAGCACCGCCTCCGCCACCATCTTCCTCCTCGGCAGCTGGGCCTTCCTCTGCAGGGGCACGGTCTTCTGCCTTCACCTGGGGCGGTGGATGCTTTGGCTGCTTCACCTTAGGCTCCGATGATTTCTGCAATTTCCAGGAGTATATATGAAGGATTGAGCATGGTGGATTTTGGTTGCTAATATGAGAAAAATAGCAGCTAGATTTGGTTAAAGCATATTAATCTGACAGCAAATTTGAAAGGGTGTAACTAACACTAACAAGGTCATTATAGAAAAGATGCATTCATAGATGTGCAAACCAAGTGTTGTATATTTCACACACAGAAGAACTGAATCGCAACAAATACTTATCAAGAGCAAACAGATAACAAGAAATAATGAATTGCAGACAGAAATGTCGTATTTCTGCATTTTATGGGCACAGCTTGAGAATGAGCAGTACCGTTTTGTTGTTGGGTTTAGATTTGCTATTGCTATGGTTATTATTGGTTGGTGGTGCCTTGATTTTACTCTTCCCACTAACAACTTCAAAAGTTGTAGGAAGCTCGTTAATCATACCAAACAGGCGCTTCCTGCACAAGAGTAACAGGTAAGTGTTAGTGTAGCATATCACGCCAAATAGTGGCGAAAATGATAGACATAATTGTTTTGGTCAAGATATGCAACTAACATCAGTCATAAAATCATGTTCAGCATTCCCTTAATACCATCCCTACCCACCCAAACCACAAGGAGCACTGAAAGTTTACTTTTATGCACTAAGAGCCATGCCCGAATTTCATTACTTGTAACCGTAACCACAGTTGTAGAAGAAAAATCTCCAGCGAGTAGACACCGAGGGACTGCTTACTGGAGAGAGTATTACTGACTACAACTTCCTTATAAAAAACAATCCTAGGGGCAGTAAGTTGTCTCCTATTGATAAACAATAGTAAATATTCACCTTAGTGTGTATCATCTGCTCCAGTTCAAACCCTTCACAGATGACAAACGCAAAAGGTTTATTATTTTTCACCACACTCGAGTAGCATTTATCATTTAAGCTATATTTTTCTAGACCTATCACCTGCCAAAATTGGGTTGAACAATTTGCAGGTTAAGCGCCACATGTCTGTAGGAAAGCTGTATATGAAGTGGGAATTTCATAGATAAAAGGAAAACTTGAAAAAAAAATGATGAAACTGCAGTACAGATTCAAGAAAGATAGTGGAAGGTAACCTGTCATTTTTATCAAAACCGAATCGAGCACCAAAGTAAAATGCAACTGAAAGTAACCAAGCATCACTGTGTACAGCAACCATGGACAACCAATCTTTTTCTTGCATTCCATCTCGTGCAAAGTTGATGCCCAGTGCTGGCTCTGGGAGCTCAGGTGGCACCTCTTCTGCGGGCAAATTTACTTCCCAATTCTCATTGGGAAACCCATACAGACACAGATTCTCCTTTTCTACATAACAAAAACATGGTCATGCCAGGATGGACAAACATATCTGCTGTAATTATCAGTAACATGATCATTAGATATTGTGCTGGAAAGAAGGGGGTGAAAATGTTCAGAACTTGGAATGAATAAACTCAGTTACTAAAAAAAGATCACTTCAGATGTGCATTCAAATAAGGGCAAACCCACAGGTAGCCTTCAAAACACATTGAAATAAACATCAAATTAATATCATCGTCTCTGATCTCTCTAACAAAATGGGTTAATAGAAATAATAATTTGACTAAGGCTTCATCAGAGAGCAAGCTACAGAAGCTATGATCACACTATTAAATATCAAAGGAAATGATGACTTTGCCTTTTGTTAGTAACTTGGGACATCCCTTGCGCTTAAATATGCACAATGGATTTTGGTGTTATTTCTTATTTCAGTTATCAGAATATTACATTCCTCTTCTAATTTCAATTCATCAATGGAATTCCCTCCCTCTGTCCAAGATTATAATTACATGGCAATTTATTCCATGGCACCATTTTCTAGGGGATAAAAATATCTGTTCACAAGATTATAATTACTAACCAAAAAGTTCAATGTTCATGCTTCCAGTAGCCTACTCATGGACATTAACCATTAGGGGAACAGCATTTTATTCAATTCAATTCAGCAAGAATAGATCTGATCAACACGAAAGCAGCTTGAGAACTGACAGATGATTTGAGAATTTTCATGAGAATTGAGAGCAAGGGCCATCACGACATTGACAACGCTCTCCCTGGTTCATTCAATACTGTGCCAGTACCATGTAGAGTTTCCAGGTCATTTGTATGGTTTGCAGGCATCAATATGAAGCAATGGCATGCAGTATATGGCAATAATGTCATTAAAGAAGAGAAAGAAGCTGAAAGAGGCCCCATGCAGCAATACAATATTTCGAATTTAGGTGAATTTCAGCTATTATCTGTCATCATGTCATATTGTGATCAAATTGCACCATCATCTAGCAAGCACCACTGCTCTTCCGTTTATGGCATGTACAACAGCAACTGTACCAAATGGTAGCCAAATTCAGCAACCACCATATGGGGTCAGCACTCAACTGCCAGCAGCCTTCAGTTACTTACGCCAAGCAGGAAAGATGGAGACAGAGCTCCTATCATTGCAGCTTGCAGGCATGTAGTCAAAAGAACTACATGGATTATTGTTAGGCCAGAAGAATCACACTGCACCTACCAAGCAGGACCCACTGATATCGAACCCAACAACCCAAACTCAAACGGGTGACCCCTGCATATGTGGCACTTTTCAGCCGAGCAGCGTCTTATTCCCACAGCTTGGAAGGCATTCATGCGAGCACACACACAAAGGTGGAAAATTAAGCGTTAAGGATGTTAATCTGAGCTTAATAAGATGTTAAAAGCCATCCAATCTGAGCAATCTGCGGACATTGGATTAATCAGAACCGTTCATTAATCATTACTGGCCAAGTGGCCATGCTGCTGGCTTCCACAGCTCATACCCACCCCTCAGCCAGTGGTACGTTTGTAATTTAGCCCTACAACTAAGGCCCTGTTAAAATTCTGAGGGCATCAGGTCGCACTCACTCTATAGCTCACATGGGTTCACTACTTCACACATCACACTTGACTTATTTATTCTTTGGACTCAAAGTTAGGTATATAAGGCTAGTGTATCTTCGGTAACCTTGGTTAAGCATATACCAATATAGTTTGAAGAAAATAGGCATCGCTGCTTGAAAAATGCAGTACACGCATCGCTGCTTGAAAACGGAAAAAATATTGACCAGAAGAATTTCGACAGAAGACGCATCGCTGCTTGAAAAATGCAGTACACGCCAAAAGAAAAACCAGGAGCACGGAACAAAAAAAAAGCTGAGGGCAAAAGCAACCCAAAATTGCGCTACGCCGCAATTACGAGCAACAATTCACTCACCCGGGTCGCATTGCTGGTAGAAATCCTCCACATCTGCGGCAACAACAAGCTCAAACAAGTCACGGCACCATCAGACAAACCCCCCACAGGTGGCAGGAAAACTGAAACTCCATTCGTGAAGTCCCATCGTCAGCCACAAAAAAAAACGGAAATCGATCTGCGGCCTACCGGTGGTGAGAGCGCGGATTATCCCGGCGCGGCGGCCCTTGAAGTCGCGGAACACCTCCTCCACCGTCCGCGGGTTGTACCCTGGGTCCATTCGGAGCGGCGGATTGCCGGATTCGGGCGCTGCCGGAGGAGATTTGCTGCCGTTTTTGTTCGGCGTATTTCTGGGTGGTGTCTTCTTCGAGCGGAGGAGGTTTAAAAGAGGAGACGGGAGAAACCGAGAGAGAGGCGGACGCGAGGCGTGGGAATGCGACTTTAAGTAGTGGATTGGAGAGGCTGGAACGTGTCCGTGTTGGTGGGCCCTACGGCCCATACCTTGTGGACTTTACGTTACTAGATAGGCCTGTATGGTTTGGGCCGGCTTTTGGATCTTTCGAATTTGGACGAAATTTCGGAAGGAAAAAGTCCTTTTGAGTCGTTCATCGATTACCGAAGTCTAACTTTCGTCCTTCATCAGCAAAACCGGATATTTGGGGTTCCAAATCCGGTTATTTTTTGTCCCTCAGCTGTTTTGGAGGGTGGTTTTCGCATGACTTTGCCGCAATTGAGTATATAAGATCCCCCAGCTATCAAAAATATTTATTTTTGGTCTCTCAACTATCAACTCTATTTATTTTCCCTTGACTGTTTGGAAGGTGATTCGCATGACGTGGCGCTGGGTCAACATACCAGGCACATGCGGAGGTGGGACCCTATGATGTCACATGACTATCTTCTCCCCTTTTCTCATTCTTCCTTCCCTCTCCCTAATACTTCTTTCTCTCTATCTCATCCCTATCCAGAACGACGGAGCTCTAGGATCGTCGTCCAACGCGACGAGCTCGTGCGGTGGAGAGAGACGAGTGAACTGCGACGAGCTCCTGTGATGGAGCATGCAGAGCGATACGACACGAGCACGACTGGCTCGTGTGGCAGAGCAAGAGGAGAGAGAAAGAAGGAAGCCACATGACACGTGGGACCCACCATCACATGTACCTCGCATGTGTGACTCATCATCACATTATGTGAAAACCACCCTCTAAAACAGTCGAGAGACCTAAAATAAATAGATTTGATAGTTGAGGGATCTCATATATCTGGTTGCAGCCAAATCATACGAAAATCACCTTCAAAACAACCAAAGGACCAAAAATAAACGGATTTGATAGCTGAGGGACCTCAGATACCCAATTTTGCGGATGAGGGACCAAAATCAGACTTCGACTGTAGATGAGGGACGTGAGGACTTTTTCCATTTCAGAATGAATTACAGGCTAAACCTCTGATGATGAAAAGTGGACAATCCTCTCCTTATGCCACGTGTTGCGTTTGTCTGCTTCCTCAACCCCACAACACAACAGCCTAGGGTTGGTAGTGGTTGGAAGGGAGGAGCGTCTAGTTTGGCACTGACCACCGGTCATCCGCAACTAGCAAGGAGCGTCCAGTTTGGCACTGACCACCACAAGTTATTTGATACCACCTTACCTTTTTAATGGAGGGGGAAAAGTAAAAAGATAAAGGTGGTATCCAAAAACTTATCATAAATTTTGCAGCAATTTTAAAAGATATAGCTCCTCCCGAGACATCAATGGTTACACAAGAGGGTAAAAAACAAATTTGTTGACAATATTATATGGCCACGGAGCAAGTGAAGATGGCCACCCACAAGTTTTGATAAATCAAATGCCGCGTTAAAGCAAGGCGTTCACAACTCACTTTATTGACATTTCAGTATACAGGGGGGGGGGGGGGGGGGGGGGGGTATGAAACCACATTGGCAACAAACAATCAAAATCACAACTAGATGGTTGAGCCAACGAGCTTACAAACCTATGTAATCAGAGCCACATTTTCAGGAATGTTCCCAATTTCAGAGCCACATTCAATCAAGATTCAAGAGGGTATGTTTGGTTCATGGGCAATGAGATATTCCAAGTTTCAGGGGCAGAGCATGCGGGAGAACACCCTCGAAAAATATTCACAACTTCAGCTTTAGCTTCTTCAGGTAGAATGGAGCCGAACAATTGCCTGAATTAATTGTTGCAGTGAGGTAGTTCATTGGTGATAGAAATTGCAACAACAGTAAACATTTTGTTGGAAAAAGAAGTCTGATCCAGATGTTCCAGTCAACCGGCAGCTTAACCTAGAGAGAGATATCCATCAGAAACAAGCCAACATAACACTAACAGTTGCAATCAGCATCATGACAGTATGTGGTTCCAAATTTTAACAGAAATGAAAAACAGTAATTGATAGCATTAAAATTAGTATAATTGCAGAAGGTACACAAACAATTAACATGGAAACATGCTCTGGCATCTATAGCAATTAGCATTTAGCAACCAAAACCAAATCTATCCAGGAAAGTTCACTGCAGTAAGCGATGTACTTCAAAAAATAAACTAGCCCCATCTCAAAAGCAAAGACAAGAACAGGATGAACTCTGACAAGTCTTATTAAACAGATGAGGCGGTAAATTACCATCCTCAGCAATTTCACTTTTGAAGCTGGCATCACGACTCTGAACTTCCGGAGCATATTGATCCAAAAACAATTGGATTGCCCTCCAGTACCGGTCCCCTCCAGACATCCAGGTATCCATGTGCATACCACTAGGAAAATCAACAAATCTGCAAGTTCTGTTATGCTCAACAGCTTTATCATATAGCATCTTCATGTGTGTAGGAGGGACAAGTTCATCTTGCAATCCAGAAAGGAAAAGAATGGGTTGATTGACCTGAGGTGAACATATGAACTCAGGCAAGAAATAGCGCATACCAACAGTTGCTTGAATCAAAAGAATGGAAGAATAAAAATGAAAATGAAACTGGAAATGAGCATAAGCAAATATTTGAGGCCATATTGATTTAGTAGCTTGTGGTTATTCCTGTACATACAAGACATAGAATGTTGAAATTGTGTGGCAAACAAATTTAGGTTGGAACTCATTATAAATTTCAAGCACACAGGCCAATGGAGAAAATGTAAACGGACACATGGCATCCAATGTCCTGTAAAAGCACGAAATCTACACCCTAATGTTCCAAAAATGATTAAAGAACAAAAAAATGGTGAGGTGGTAACCAAAGCACAGAACATTGATCTCAGTCAATTTAAACCACCAAAAGCTCACCTCTCCAACAATATCAAGTGTATTCCACGGAGAGCGAACGACACAGTTCAGAAGTTTTGGACCTTTAGATGAGCTGCCACCTATGAACCATCTTAAGAAGGGAAGCATGATACCAGCCATATCCAATATAGATGTAAATGTGTTTTCCAGTATCAGAGCAGCCACCTGCAGCATGGAGCAATTCATGTAATGTTTTTGCTTGATTCCGAAGCAGAACTGAACACATAAGCGAATGTTACACTACAATATGGATTCTTGACGAAGTAATCATATGGCTTAGTTCAGAAATATACTATTAATTGATAGGTGAAAGATGGGACCATAGTTACATGATAGCAGGCAATCTGGATGGAAGGGGGGAGAACAAACAATGTGCTGCCTGTTATAATGTAGCAATGTGCCATCGTTCACTGTCAGCATTATAATCAAGACCTTAGTTGCAGTCAGCCACCAGTCCAATACAAAGGTCAATTTTCCCATTAAATTATGCTACAGCTACAACAGTAATGATAAAATGGGAAGCTTTTGCAGCATGTGGAACTTCACAATACAAGCAGTGGCTGCTTAAGTCAGTCTCCGTTGCACATATCAGCAAATCTTTGCACCACTTCTTACTACTCGCATCAAACCTTAAAGTTATGTTTGATTTAAAATATGGCGTGAGTTTACAAAAGGATCTCTTTTTTCCAGAAAAGAGTATCTACAAAAAAAATGCATCCAACTGTTATCAACCGTAGTTCATCCAGGGGTAAACACCACCAGTATAGCCGAGAGGAGTTGGCTTGGAGGGAAACTGAATCGGGGAACTTGGGATCAATTTCTTCTTTCTTCATTGCTTGATTACAAATGACCGCCATCCCTCCTAACAACCATATCTAATCCTAAGACCTAAACCGTTTAAATGACTGTGGCCATCCAACCTGCCATACCCATAACATCAACAGTCTCCAAAGACTACATATGTTAAGCAGGCTCCAATACCCCCCATCCATGTGTTCAACGTTCTACTGTAGTACAGTCACAACCATGGTCAACTCAGTTCTTGGTTTTTTACATCCTTTCATCCCCTCCCCCCAATTTCTAAACATTGGTCCTAGCATAACATGCAACAACAACATTGTCTTTCAGTCCCAGGCAAGTTGGGGTAGGCTAGAGTTGAAAGTTGAAAGCCAACAAGAGCCACAAATCAGGGTTCAGGCACATGAATGGGGTCCTAGTACACAGGAGGAAAAAAAGTAGAGATGATGGTGGGTTGGTTTGTTCCTGTGGTGGGAGTGGGCATCAGTATGTTCCATCTCCATTAATCATCAAACAAAGTCAAGCTTTCCTATCTTTTAACTTGAAATCCAATAGGATAATCTTAGAAAGGATCATCCACATCATAATTGCAGGATCCATCCAAGTTTAATTTGCAGACATGTTCATGTCAATTCACAAAATAAACTAACATTGATATAAAGTGCACGTGGGGATACTAATGTCACCAATCCAATAGCATAGGCAACAGATCCTCTTTCTTACTTTCCAGCAGCGATAACAATTATATGATGTGGTAAAATGACTACCTTGTCAGGATTATTTTTCGCAAGAACTGCTCCCACAGCACCTCCTAAAGATCTTCCAAAGATAACTATCCTGGATGTGTCGATGTCCTTCCTCTGAGCTAGATGATCAAGTGCGGCCTAGTACATAGGATATTTGTAATTTGAGGAAAGACGGAACCAGTGAAGTAAAATATAACAGAATCAGCAAACCTGTGCATCATATGTGATCCCTTTCTGAGAAGGAGAACCATCACTCTCACCATACCTACAGACATATTCAACTTTAGATGAAAACAAGTGAAAACGTTTGAATCCAGAGTATAAGCTACAGAAGTAATATCGTACCCTCTATAAGAAAGCATAAAAACATTGCACTGTAGCCGCTGCATCATTAGTCGAACAAATTCCAAACGGTGAGCAATATCTACCAATAGTAAAGGATTTTAGCAGAACACGATACCGACAAGATAATCAAAATTTGAGCCATCGTATGAGGTATGATTTTTATGTACATAATTAAGAACAAAAATCAGGATACTGCCAGCATTTTCTTGGAAGAACAGGATGGTTGGACCTGCATCAGAAAAAACATACCATGAAAAAATTAGCAAATCAGGCATAGGAATGAGGACGATTGAGCAAAAATTGGAGAAGCTCATAAGCATGCCATAGTGATTTAGGAAACAAGGTAAGATCAAAGCACAGAAGACTAGAACAGACCATCATCATATCCTCTCCTAAAACGATTCACAATTACCTGATTACAAATGCTACAACAATCGTAACTCCTTTAGCTATATCTTGTTAACCTAATTTAGTATGTAAAAACAACAGCACACGCTGCATTCAATCAAAAAATAGACAAGAACATGAGCCATGCAACTCATTTAGTATATGGCCAAAATCGGTTAGTCCATGATGAACGCTTAGTAATAGATACGAGTAGCAAGATGACAACCATGCAACTAAACAGCTAGGTTATAAGGTTCTATGCATATTCATTATGTTGATCAATCTAGCTTGAATCATTGTATATCAGTCACGTGTGCATCTATACTTTAACAGATCGGCTGTCGCTACCGTCCCCTCTCTCATGGAGCTAGCTGGCCACTGTCCGCTTGCTGGTAAGGGACCAAGGAGTGAACGACTGAGTTGTGCAGGAGAAGCTAGGTTCAGTGCTTTTCATGGAAAGCAAGCCAAGGAAGCTGACCAGTTATGGTGCTGATTTGTTGTGAGAGAAAAATGCCGCTGGTTGGCTGGTTGTGGCTGGTGGCTGGTAAACCAAGCGAACAAGGCGTTAATCTGTTATGGAATTAGTAGATTGGTTTGCCGTTTACGCCAATGACAAAGTACTAGTGCAAACAAAATATATCCTGCCTCAAAACTGCTTTTAACCCACTCTCTGTTCACATGAACACTTTCTGTAATCAAGCATGTCATCTCATATGAACACATAGTGAAAAGGCTTCATACGGCCAAAAAGCTTAGTAATTATAATTTCTAAAGCAGCACATATGGTGGAAACCTAAACCATGAACCAGAAACTTGTGGCATAATATAGTTTGATCTGTTAATAACCATCTAGAGTCAAGCCAAATATAATACACCAAATCTAAGAAGGAAAAAACCTTTCACGCTGGAGCACTTTACAAGGCATTGGACTAATAGCAAAATAATGAAGATCTGAGCACCGCATACACCCCTGGCGCTGAGTACCATGTACGAGATCACAAAATCCACAAAGCAGGAAGCCAGGAACCAGCTAGCTAAATTTCCAACCAAGCTAGTTTCATCAGCTCCGATGAATAATCAGTATGCTGAAACGCAGAGAAATGTGCATCTCACTAGAAACACTAGAGATCGATCAGCCACTACATGCATTCGCATCACAATAGAGTCCTCAAATCAAACCACGAAGAGATCCACGAGCCGACACCACCAGAAAATTAGATACAGTCTACCAAACCTGCAGAGCAACAGCCACGTCCCACGGGGGAAGGAGAGGAAAAGGCGAGCGAAGAGAGATCGAGGGAGGATTGGCAAGTCGAGACGAAGGGGAAGCGGGCTCGCGCTCACCTCGGCAGGTCGGGGAATGGGGGATGAACCAGGAGTGGAGCCGCACGCCGTCGGCGGCGCGGAGCCAGACGTCCTCGTAGGTGAGGCGGAGGCGCGCGGGCGTGATGGGGTAGGCGCGCGCCAGGCCCGGGAGCACGGGCACGTAGACGAGGCGCTCCTGCAGCGCCACCAGGGCCGCCAGGCCGGCCACCGCCACGCCCCCCGCACCGTACGCCAGAGCCTTGAGCCACCCCACCATCTCTCCTCCCTCCGCCGCCGTCGCTGCTCTCTCGGAGGAAGGGAAGCGAGCGATTCCTTCTGGCCCTGGGCACCGTGCGGTGCTGCTGCGGTGAGCACGACGGCGCGGCCAAGACCCGAGACCAAGATGGGTTGGTCCTGGTCCTGGGCTGGGGCCTTGTGTGTCTCCGTGGGTGGGCCGGAGTTCGGCTTAGTGCCTGTTTGGGAGGGCTACGGCTCCGGCTCCACGAGCGGCTCCAGGCGGAGCCCTCCCAAACGATCGATTTTGCTACGGCTCCGGGTGTGGAGCTGCCCCTGAAGCACCTCGCGGCTTCCGAAGGGGAGGCGGAGCCACGATTTCGTGGCTCCACCCGGCTCCGCCCCCGTTTTCCCACCACTGCCCTCGGGTGGTACCCGCGGCTGCGCAACGGCAGGAGGGAGGAGATGGAGGGACAGAGGCGGAGGGCAAGAGAGAAGAGACGGAAAGAGAAGAGGGCGGCGGCAACACCTGGTGCTCCGTCGATTCGCGCCGCCGTCCATCGATTTGCGTCGCCGGAGTCACCGAAGTCGCGCCGCCGGAGTCGGGAGCCGGCGGGGGCGGGGGCGCGGGCGGCCTAGGGAGCCGGCGGGGCGGAGGCGCGGGGGCGCGCGGGGAACCGACGGGTGGGGCGCGGGTGCAGGGGCCGACCAAGGTCGGCGGCCGGCTCAAGGAGGCGCGATGCGGATCCTGAGGAGGAGCGACCGCGCGAGGAGGTGCAGGTGGAACGGATAAGGAAGAGAGGAAGGAAAAAAATAAAAGGAGAGGAGAAAAGGGAAAAGGGAAAGGAGAAAAAAGGGAGAGGAGAAAAAAGGGAAAAAGAAAAGGAGAGGAGAAAAAAAGAAAAAATGCAGGCAAGGGCAATTTTGACTTTTTACAATCTCAATCCAACTGGTGAAGCCGTTTTGCCAAACGTTTTCCAAAACGGCTCCAACTCCACCAGAGAAGCCACTCCACCAGCAGAGCCGAGTCGTTTTTGGAGGAGCCGGAGCCCTGCCAAACAGGCCCTTAATCCGATTGTTAGTGACGACTACTCGTTAACCGGTAATTCAAATAATTCAGATTAATTAGCAACGGTGTCGTTTCAAATTTTTTTATATATATATTTTAATCATTTTTGCAAAAATATACGACGGTTTCAAAATTTTACAGTTTTGACAACCATTCGTCGTGGCCCACGGCGGCCACCGTGACCCACGGCGGTGGGCCACGGCGATTTGGCAGTCGCGATGGGCTACGACGGTGGAAGATGGCGGTTGCAGTGCCTCCGACGGAGGCATGAAGCCGCCTTGCAACCGCTGTGGGCCACGGCGGTTGCATGTGGCCAACCGTTGTGGGCCACGGCAGTTAGTTTTTTAGTTAACGAGAGAAAACACACACACATTTGCAATGGCATGTACGGTGCTAGTACCCTAACGAAGCACCTTAAGTACATATAACATGCCTTAGGGAATTTAAAAATTTCATTGCAACATTCCTAATGAATCTAGTTGTACGAGAACTGCCAAGAGAGCATAGAGCCGCCGGAGTGTTTCAACGACATGTAGTACCCGGTGGGGGTGGAGGTGGTGAAGGTAGAGGGACCAATCTTTCTTGTGGCATTCACAAGTGCAGTCGAACATTTGCAGCACCGGTCTTCTCCTGCGCTAGACGATGGATCTGGAGAAGCCAATGCCTCCGACAAGACACCGCTTCAAAGTTGTAGATAACGACGTCCTCGAGGTAGTCGATGTACCGTTGATAGGGATCAATAGCTAGTGGATCCACCCATTGCGAGAAACCGCGGTTCTCGGCTTTCGTGGAGTACTGCAAAAGGCAAGAAAACGTTACCAAACGAAAGAAAGATGATGAGGAAATTTGTGGACATTGCTTACCCATGCATATGGGCGGTGCCGAAGCGACGACCGGAGTTGTTCCATCCCCGGTACACTTGCATCACGCGGAACTCACCATGTGAACACCTAGGCCACAACATTGTTTGCTTCGGTGCATAGCTTCTAGCATCACGCATCGATCCGAAGTCACTCTTGCCTTTCGGTAGGAAATTTGCTTTGAGATCTTTTGATTGCTTGATGCCACAACTCGGGACCGAAACCGTGTCCATCCCCACTCCACAAAGTCGTTATTGAGTGTTGTGAGAAGAAGGCGATGGAGTGAATGATGGTATATATGGAAGGTGGTCGGCCGGGTGGTGGGCCACTAGATCCGTGGGAAGGGAAACGAAGCATTGACTCGGAGAAAACACACCCTAGTACTAGGACACCGTCGCTTTGTGGGAAAGACGATCCGTGGGAGGCGAACGCGTTAGTGACTCGGAGGAAACACAACGACTCGCATATTACGATCACCGTAATGAAACACACAAAACGAATGAAACACACTCTAATGATGTTCGATTAAAGTTCTTAACGATACAACCGAGGACCCTAGTTGACGATATCATGAAATACGACATTATTTGATACGATCCGGCTAATACTCTAGGGCCACCGAGTACAATGGGGGTATTTCCCCTTCCCGATGGCATCCGGCCCACTGCCTTGGCCCGGTGAGCCCTCTCCCTCTTTCTCTTTCTGTCGGCTACACGGGCCCGGGCCGCTTCACGTTCTCTCATCTCCGACGATGGCGCATTTCCTTCGCTCCTCCTTTTTCCTCTCTCTTTTCTCACTCAATCATGCGCAACCACCTCTCCCTTGCATCACGAGCTTCTCCCTCCACATAGCTCTTGTCGAAGTCGGACTGCTCGGTATCTAGCCACCGCATGAAATCACAAAGAAAAGGTGGAGTCTTTTCCAAAGACATATTAGCAAATATTAAATCACAAATGACAAATGAATAATTGGGAAATGTAGTAAGTTTTTACTTTGGCTCTAAGTTACTGTCGAATGGCTGGATCGGGTCGTGCGCATAGTTAGCGCACATTAAGAATCTTATCCCGTAGGCGTACCCTAGAACCTTGCACCTAACAAGTTTGCAATTGTCACTGCAGAAGCACATAGGAGTGTCGATCCTCTGTGGCACCTCGACATTATCCTTCCTCTACGTGAGGAAGTCCAAGTCCAACTCAGGACCTGAGGAGGCCATTACAAACCTGCAAAACAAGATTAGAACAATCAGAGACTTCAAAAATAATACAACTGAAATCGGCATAAATAATATCTCTGGGTTTACTTCTCACTCATCAACAACACCAGAGACAACATAACCTCTAGGTGCCTGCTCATCCTCAGAATCTCCTTCTTCCTCCTCTTCTTGTTCACCTTGTTCAACATCTTCACCACCTTCCCCCTCTTCACCACCTCCACCCTCGTCCACATCCTTAGCTTCCTCATGCACTTGACTGCTAGACCCACCATTCTGGTAAACTTGGACAAACAAATCACAAGCAGATGAGTGTGGACCTGCCGGCCGCCAGACCCGCCAAGCGCATGCTTGTGCACAACAGTGTGCACCTGGCCGGTTGATGAACTCGCAGATCCGCCGACAGGATGCCGCACGCACAGGCGCACAGCCGTGGGGGCGCACGATGCAGGTCCCTATCGGTGTTTTAGACCGGCAACCTACTAATGGGAGTACCCGAAGTAGATGAATGTGGCCTCGCCGAGATCGGTAACTCGAAGGAAGAGACACGTGGCACACAATTTAGACAGGTTCGGGCCGCGAGGTGCGTAATACCCTACGTCCCGTAGCCGAGTAGCTCGGGATTGATTGTGTACGATTACAAGATGGTGCAATTGTACGCCGTGAGATGAGGTGATGAGAGAGGGGGTCCCTGCCTCGCCTTATATAGTCGGGAGGCGGGGTTACAAGTCGGAATAGGGAGAGAGTACTAGTCGAGTACGTCTAGCGGTGTTCCATACGGTGCGGGACATGTACGGCCTTCCTAACCAAGTACTTCTCCTCTGTAGTCCTTGTGCTTCACGCCATCAGGTACCGTGCAGCGCAAGTCGGGTAGTCCCAGGGGCCCACCGAGTAGTCGGTCCTGGTACCCACCAAGGTAGTGGGCCCAGGGAGGTCCATACGACAGTCCCCGCTGCACGTCGGTCGCGAGCATCGCCGAAGCCGAGCCATGGGGGCGGCCCCCCGGCGGTCATGGGCGCCACTAGCATCGAGCAGGCCTTCAAACGGCGAAGCAAGACCAGATCCGACCATGGATGCCACGGATCCGGCCAGCACACACCAGGATCTTTCCTAAAGGAGGGGGCGATTTTGGATCTTGAATGGGGAAGAGAAGTTGCGGTGGGGGAAAAGTGCTGGGAAATGCAGGGGGTTGACTATTTGTGCCGCGCGCTGCCGTGGCCACCATTGCCGGCGGCCGAGCGGTCCTGGGAGGGGGGGGGTCGGTGACTTGGGCGACGACGCGAGCTAACAATCAGTATTCAAGAAGATAGATGTATCTTCAGTTTTGGCATTGACAAATTTTAAAATCTCATACATTACAGTGGGTGCAAAATAGTAGTATGGTTTGTGCATAGGTTTATTTTAACCGAGGGATTTTGCGGTCGAGACTTTTGTGTATTTTGTGCAGGGCATTGTTTTTTTTCTATAAAAAAAGCCATCTGCTGATTCCGCTCGTCCGAAAGTGACATTTCGCTTGCCTGGCCCGTTGGGCTCACTCAGGGGCCCATGCTCGAGAGTCCGTTGGGCTCCGCACTCGACTCGGAGTCGGGTTCCGGCGGTTCGGGGCTATATAAGTCGGGACAGGGCCTCGACTCGCAACAGAAGAGTAGAGAACTAGAGAAGAGATCAGGCAGAGGCGGAGTCGATTCGCAAGTCGCAGCAGCGATGGCGGGTGAGAAGAGGAGGGGGAAGCGGTCGGTGGAGCAGGCGGAGCACCGCGGTGGAGACGAAAGGGGCCCCAAGATCCGGAAGGTGACGCAGGAGGAGATGGGGAAGCGGAAGGGCAAGCTGCAGATCAAGGACCGCGACAAGCCGACGGAGCTGGAGAAGGTGAGGCCCCTGGAGGAGAAGGGGGAGAAGAAGGCCGTTCCGGATGACGCGGAGGCGGATTTTGCCACGCGGATGACGGAGAAGAAGGTTGCCTTCTACAAGAAGATCGTGGAGGAGGATTGCGGGTATCTCTTGTACACAGAGAAGGCAGCTAAGTACTACCCAGGAGGCCCCGCTGCTGCCATGGCCAGGAACGAAGCCACCCGTCAGATGGTCAAGGAGTTCAAGGCGCACGCGGCTAGGCGTCTCAAGGAGTACAACGCCACCGGCTGCCTCGAGTACTATCCCCCCGACGGCAAGCTTCCTCCCAATTTCCTCAACCGTCTTATCAACAACATGTAGGCCTGATCCCGGCGCTACCATCCCACTGGCTATGATCTGTTCTACTTACCTGTCTTCTATGTAATATGTCTATGTAATCTCTAATCTAATTGCCTGCCTGCAAGTACTGAATCTGCGCAAGTACGCCTTAATTTCCCGTGGGGAAAATTAAATATATCTATGTTATGTTATGTAAGAACAAGCTGGTCCCACATCATGTATGGAATTCTTTTATCAGCTTCACCTTAATTTCATTTTTCATTCACCCATAGAGATTCAAATTGCAGACCCATGATACATTGGCATGACGGAAGCAGGACAAGTGAAGGGAATGGAGGATAGACTTGCAAAAGGAGGGGTTAGCTACATGACTTTTATGCAGATTATAAAGACTGATGGGCTACCACACACCCTCTCAGAAGCTACAAGGGAAGTACTGAAAATTGAAAAACTTCGTTAAGATCACGCAAGGCAGAGTGGTCTTTTGCTTATACGCAGCTTTTATTTGGAGCAAATTATGCATAATGATTCTTTACTATGCAGTCACAAGCTGTGCAATCCTCCGTTTCTGAGGAGAATTTCCGCGTCTGCAACTTCAATATCTAGTGGAAAGACATTTGGTACAACATTCCTGTTCTTGAATCTCTCTCGGAAGACTTAGATGGCGTGTGCTAACTGCTATGCTTTAGGAACGAGTATATAAAATAATCGTTAAAATTTCACACGTTTATCTTTATCTCAAAGATCAGCTAAGGATGTGAGGTGAAGAATGCACCTCACGCTCATATTTTTCTTGATAAAGTATACTACAGTGATACTTGTAGAGAAGACAGTTTGTGGGTCGGGGATAGCTCTGGAGGTGCTCTAGGGCTGTAGAATTATGTTTAAATTTTTGTGTTTTGATCACTTATTATTTCACTCTCAAGCTAAGTACCAATCAAGCTACACTGGATTTGTAATCTTGCCATGTTATGGTCAAATACAGATTTTTTTTTCAAATATATGGTGAAAGTAATTGGTTCTTTAGGTAGCTTTCTTGATGAGTTTGGCTTTCTTGAAAGTAATTCACCATTTAGAGTTGATTCATGTGGTCACTGCCAAATTTCAGGTGTAAGTGATTGCTTTCCTGAAGCGGTCTAGCGCATGATCTTGTCTCGTCATTGATTTTTAAGTTTTTTATGTATATCTTTGTATTTTGCCTGTATATACGTAATCTCATGAGCACTCCGTAATGAAATATCTTTTCGGTCATAATTTATTCTAGTTATTATCATTGATGAAGCACATTTTTACAAAGGGGCATTTGGTACTCCGTACTGCCTTATAATAAGATTGATGTGTATTTGTTCAAATGGCATGTATACAAAGTTGAATATTTTTGCTTATTTTTGTTAGTTCTTGGTTGGCAATACTTCATTTATGTCGCGGATCAATGCTAATGCTAACCTTTTGGGTTAAATAAATGTATTGCTTAGCTTGACTTCCAAAGTTCACAATTAGCTTTCTCAATATGCTAGTACTATCACCTTAGATTACACTGGCAGACCTATCAAAGTATATGGATTTTTGTGTAGTCATGATATTGGCCTTTTATGTTTGCAGTTTATGGTTTTCATCCACTTTCAAGTTTGCACAGTGACCTCATCAGCATGTAGTGGACTAATATCATTGCAGTCTTGAAAAATTCAATATTGTGCCTAGAAGGCTCCATTGTTACATACTGAAGTAGATGTTTTTTTAACAAACAGTAGATGTTATTTCTTGAGTTGGCTATTTTAGACTTTGAATTGGACTGGGATGCATTTTGGATGAAGTTCATTGAGAATGAAGTCAGCACCCAGTTCCAGCCCTCCAGGTCCTTCATGTTGTGCCATCTCTGGCTACATCTGACAGAGGGAGGAGTTCAGTTCAGTACCTAGAGTCGCTCCCTTTCTCTAGTTATGTTGCTGCTAGTATTATTTGTTCATTACAATTTCAATTTTTGAATGTATAAATCCTCCGGATGTTATAGATCTGTCGTTAATGATGTACACATCATGATCTATGATTATTTAACACTGATTCCAGACCACAATTTCACTAGGTTTGTTTCAATTTCACTAGGTTTGTTTCCAGCATGTGCTAAATACTGCACATGTTGGATTAATTGGGCCTTGGGCCATTTAGTCTCAATTAATCGCAAGAATTAAAAGGTCCACAAAATAAATGCTAGGGATTCAATCCTGCATTGAAAGTCAATGAGAATCGAAACTAACTTAAAGGATGGACCAACGGTGGACCACTTGTGAAGTTGGTAAAAGGAGAAGGGCGTGCCACGCGCGCGCGCTCGCTCGCCTCGCCGTGGCGAGGCGTGTCGTGTCGAGTCCGAGACCGAGACCGAGACCGTGAGGCGTATGCACTTTGTTTTTGTCATTCATGTCGGTCATTCATGTCAATCATAATCTTACGTATCATAATCTTCTCACATCCGGGTACTCCCGCTTGGGAGACCTCTCTCTTCTCCCTCCGTGTTCTTTGCTCTCTCGCCATTCCCAACGCAAGCTTTGCGCTCACACCGCTTGCGTGAGCGATTGCCTCCGAACCTCGTCCGCCTAGCGATCCTGCTCGGGATAGGCGGGCGATAAGGTTTTTGGGGAGCGTACCCGTACGCGCTCGCTCGCTCTCCGACGACTACGTCCTCCACGTGAACGACTACTTCCAGTACGACTACATCCGCGTGAATGACTACTTCCAGTACGACTACATCCGCGTGGACGACTACTTCAGTACGACTACATCCACGTGAACGACTACTTCCCGAAGGCCGTTCGTGGGACTTCACTGCAACGACTCGTCACTGCATCGACTCTGAACGGCTACACCAAACAAGGTCCCTCCACGATTAGCATGTCTAATCCAAGGGATAACGGCGCACCGGTTGACTCCGTCAACCGTCCCGCCTTTGGGTACATACTAAACTTCTTCTCGTGTATTTTTGTTCGAGTTTTATTTGAGATTTAACTTGAACACATGCACATGCTTTGCTCTCACGGGGTCACTTATATTTGTCATGAACGTGTTAATAATTTTTGAAATTAAAATGTACCGAAAATTGCCTAATTGTCTAACATTTCAAAAACCTTATCTTATTGATAGGCTTTCGGTAACTAGTTTCGCCGCAACGCTCAAACCAAATGTTTTCGATGGTTCAAATTACAAGCGTTGGAAGCAAAGGGTTACGTATTGGTTGACGGCGATGAGCATCATGCATGTCATACGGGGGGGAAGCCCGAACAGCTTTTCTCCGGAGAGGAGGAGAAGGCTTTCAAGGTAGCCGATAACCCGTTTCGTGGTGCCATCTTGAGTGTTCTCGCCGAAAACCTTGTGGACGCGTACCTTCCGCTCGCCAAGTGGCAAAGTTTGTGGCCGTAAGTTGCCCGACAAGTTTGTGGCCGTAAGTTGCCCGCCAAGTAACTAGAGATCTTGAGAACTATAGCAAGGATGCACCATGTAAGTTGCTCGACAAGTTTGTGGCCGGAGGTATTATCTCCAAGTTACCACCTTCTTGGAAGGACTTTGGAACCTCTCTAAAACACAAAGGCAAGAGTTTGCTTTGTTGTCGATCTTATCGGCACTCTTGATGTTGAAGAGAAGGCGAGAGCAAAGGACAATACACATGGTAAAGGGATTGTTGGGTCTTCTAGTACTAATTTGGTGCGGAAGAAGAACAACAATGCATTCAAAAATAAGAACAAGCCGCATCAAAACCAACCAAAGGCTAGCGAGACGGCTCGGTTCAAGCGAGAAAAAGTCGCCAACCGGAAAGTGCTACTCGCTGTGGTAGCACGAAACACTTTGCCGCAAAGTGTCCGGATCGCAAGGATAAGAAAGATGGCAAGAGTGCCAACATGGTTATTAGTGAGACCGGTGGAACGTCGGGGTACGGTAATCTTATGTCGATCCACCGACCGGTGGATTGATACGGGTGCTAATATTCATGTTTGTGCCGACATTTCCTTGTTTTCCTCGTACCAAAGCGGGCGGAATTTCCTCCTTGTTGATGGGAAACGGATCACATGCGCGTGCTCTTGGTGTTGGTTCGGTCGATCCGAAGCTTACTTCGGGAAAGATCGTTCGATTGAAGAACGTGCGGCATGTCCCTACTATCAAGAAGAACTTAGTCGACTGGTCTCTACTATGTAGAGACGGTTTTAAATTAGTCTTTGAATCCAATAAATGTGTAATTTCTAAGTTTGGAAGTTTTATTGGAAAAGGTTATGATAGCGGAGGTTTGTTCCGCTTTTCTTTGTCATATGTTTCAAATGTTAATGATGAGTCTAATGTTTGGTATTCGCGACTTTGTCATGTTAATTTTGGTTGTATGATGCGTCTTGCAAACTCGAGTTTAATTCCGAAATTTACCTTAGTCAAAAATTCTAAGTGCCATGTGTGTGTTGAATCAAAACAACCTCATAAGCCTCATTTTTCGGCTGAGGCGAGAGACTTGGCACCTCTAGAACTAATTCATTCTGACCTATGCGAGATGAATGGTGTGTTGACGAAAGGTGGTAAAAAGTTTTTCATGACTTTGGTAGACGATTGTACTAGATTTTGCTATATCTATTTGTTGAAGTCTAAAGATGAAGCGTTACAATATTTTAAAATCTATAAAGTCAAGTAGAAAACTAACTTGAGAGAAAGATCAAAAGAATTAGGCTCGATCGTGGTGGAGAGTATTTTTCTAATGTTTTCACCGCGTTCGTGAGGAACACGAAATAATTCATGAGAGGACGCCTCCCTATTCACCTCAATCAAACGGGGTAGCCGAAAGAAAGAACCGCACTTTAACCGATTTGGTTAACGCCATGTTAGACACGGCGGGACTTTCCAAGAAATGGTGGGGTGAGGCTATATTGATTGCATGTCATGTCCTGAACCGTGTTCCTATAAAGAACAAAGAGATAACACCATTTGAGGAATGGGAAAAGAAAAGGCTAACTCTTTCATACTTACGGACTTGGGGATGTTTGGCCAAAGTGAATGTGCCCATAACCAAGAAACGTAAACTAGGACCTAAAACTGTCAATTGTGTCTTTCTTGTTTATGCTCTACACAAGGTGTGGGTTATAGGTTTTTAATAGTGAAGTCCGGAGTACCCGATATGCATGTTGGCACCATCATGGAATCCGGAGACGCTACATTTTTTGAGGACATTTTTCCTATGAAAGAGGTAGATAGCACATTTAGTCATGAATTGTCTATTAATAATGAACCCAAAGAACCCGTCGTTTTGATAGAACACAATGAACAACCACATGAGGAAATCCCGAGGAGGATGGCAATGAAGCTCTTAGAAAGAGCAAGAGACGAGAGGATTGCAAAGTCCTTTGGTGATGATTTCATTGTGTACCTCGTGGATGGCACTCCTAGAACCATTGAAGAGGCATATTCCTCTCCGGATGTCGACTATTGGAAGGAAGCAATTCGGAGTGAGATGGACTCTATTATGTCTAATGGTACTTGGGAGGTTGTGGAGCGTCCCTATGGGTGCAAACCGTAGGATGCAAGTGGGTGTTCAAGAAAAAGCTTAGGACCGATGGTACTATTGATAAGTACAAGGCAAGGTGGTGGCTAAAGGCTATACTCGAAAGAAGGAGAAGATTTTTTCGATACTTACTCACCGGCTTGCCCGATTGACCACTATTCGAGTACTACTTTCCTTGGCGACTTCCCATGGTCTTATCGTTCACCGGATGGACGTTAAGACAACTTTCCTAAATGGAGAGTTGGAGGAGGAGATCTATATGGATCGGCCGGATGGATTCGTAGTAAAAGGTCAAGAAGGGATGGTGTGTAAATTGGTAAAATCTTTGTATGGTCTTAAGCAAGCTCCTAAGCAATGGCATGAGAAGTTTGACAAAACTTTAACGTCGCTGGCTTTGTTGTGAATGAAGCCGACAAATGTGTGTACTATCGCCGTGGTGGGGGCGAAGGAGTGATCCTATGTTTGTATGTAGATGACATACCGATATTTGGGACAAGCCTTAATGCGATTAAGGAAGTGAAAGAATTCTTGTCTCAAAGCTTCGAGATGAAAGATTTGGGGGGAGGGCCGATGTGATTCTAAACATTAAACTAGTGAGAGAAGGTGATGGTGGGGTTGTTCTTACACAATCTCATTATGTGGAGAAAATCTTGAGTCGTTTTGGTTACAACGACCGCAAGCCACCTCCAACACCTTATGATGCTAGTAAAATGTTAAGGAAAAACATAAGAATAATGAGAGATCGGTTGAGATACTCCCAAATCATTGGTTCACTAATGTACCTAGCTAGCGCTACTAGACCCGACATCGCATATGCCGTAAGCAACCGACTCGATTCGTGTCTAACCCGGGAGATGCTCATTGGGAAGCTCTTGAACGGGTAATGCGCTATCTAAAAGGAACAATGGACTACGCGATTCACTATACCGGGTATCTTAGGGTACTAGAGGGTTATAGTGATTCGAATTGGATCTCGATGCGGATGAGATTAAAGCCACAAGTGGATATGTGTTTACACTTGGAGGTGGCGCCGTCTCATCGGAAGTTGTGCAAGCGAGACCATCTTAACGAGGTCAACTATGGAGGCGGGAACTCACCGCATTGGACACCGCCACGCTGAGGCCGAATGGCTTTGTGAACTCCTTATGGATTTAACGGTAGTTGAAAAACCGATACCCGGCGGTCCTCATGAACTCGTGATAATCAAACGGTGATTGTCAATGTGAATAGTTCAAAGGACAACATGAAGTCATCTAGGCATGTAAAGAGGCGGTGAAATCGTCGAGAAAATGAGAAACTCGGAGTGATAGCCTTGGACTACATCCAAACGGCTAAGAATCCGGTAGATCAATTCACAAAGGGTCTTTCACGTAACGTGATAGACGATGCATCCAGGGAATTGGGCTTGAGACCCGTCGCCGTTATTCGGCAGTGGTAACTCGTCCTATGTGATCGGAGATCCGTGAATTAGGATAGTGAAACAAACTACCGTTTAACGAGAGAGAAGAAAACATTTGTAAAGGGCTCATTCCGGTAGAGATGCATTTCTCTTCTAAAATCCGTATGGCGAGGTTGGTGGAAAACCTTAATGTGATCCGAGTGGCTCAAAGAGGAGCAAAGATGTTGGCCTACAAAACATCTTAAAGGATTGCACCTATATGGGTCTGATTGCTAGTCACAATCTATGAGATAGGGTGATCTCTAGACACCCATGAAAGGCACGGAGTATGACTTATACGCTCCAACCCGAGGGGATGCTTATAGCAGCCTAGTACTGGCAAGGGGCTCTAGTCAAACTTGTTTGCACGAAACTGCCAATTCAAGGCATAGTCCATTGGTCAGTTGTGAATGAGTGTAGCTTTTGTCTCAGGTGGATGTTCAACTTAACAGTCTCCACCATAAAGTCAGTATATCAAAACAAGAGTTGAGAAGAGGACATTTCTTTGTGTACCTTGAAATTCTTGGTGGGGATTGTTGTATTAATTGGAGCTTGGGCCATTTAGTCTCAATTAATCCTAAGAATTTAAATGTCCACAAAATAAATGCTATGGATTCAATCCCGCATTGAAAGCCAATGAGAATATTAACTAACTTAAAGGGTGGACCAACGGTGGACCACTTGTGAAATTGGTAAAAGGAGAAGGGCGTGCCACACGCGCGCGCTCGCTCGCCTCGCCGCGCCGGCCGGCCGTGGCCGTGGCGAGGCGTGTCGTGTCGTGTCGTGTCGTGTCGTGTCGTGTCGAGTCGAGTCGAGCCCGAGACCGTGACCGTGTGGTCATTCATGTCAATCATAATCTTCGTATTAAAACGACCGTTACCGGTAACCGATGACGTTGAATACAAAGAAGATTCGGTAACTCGTCGTTTAATGGGAATTATGGTGGTCGGCGGCGTCCAAGTTCATTCCTTTCTCCTCTCCTCTCGCGCCTATATAAGTGGACTCCATCCTCCGGCACGTACACATATTCTCACATCTAGGTACTCCCGCTTAGGAGACCTCTCTCTTCTCCCTCCGTGTTGCTTGCTCTCTCGCCATTCCCAACGCAAGCTTTGCGCGCACACCGATTGCGTGAGCGATTGCCTCCGAACCTCGTCCGCCTAGCGATCCCGCTCGAGATAGGCGGGCGATAAGGTTTTTGGGGAGCGTACCCGTACGCGCTTGCTCGCTCTCTAGTACGACTACGTCCTCCACGTGAAATCCGCGTGAACGACTACTTCCCGAAGGCTGTTCGTGGGACTTCACTGCAACGAATCGTCACTGCATCGACTCTGAACGGCTACACCAAACAAGGTCCCTCCACGATTAGCATGTCTAATCCAATGGATAACGGCGCACCGGTTGACTCCGTTAACCGTCCCGCCTTTGGGTACATACTAAACCTCTTCTGTGTATTTTTGTTCGAGTTTTATTTGAGATTTAACTTGAACACATGCACATGCTTTGTTCTCACGGGATCACTTATATTTGTCATGAATTTGTTAATAATTTCTGGAATTAAAATGTACCGAAAATTGCATAATTATCTAACATCACACCTTTTCGTTGTCATTATACTACGAGTAGTACTATGTAGAGATTTCTTTTGGCGTAATCAATGGTAGTTATAAAAGTGATTTGTGAAAAATGGAGGCGTCACAGTATTTCTTAACCAACGGATGATACACTTCACGTCCACACCACGTATAACTGATCAGTAGTGAGTACTGACTACTGACCAATGAGTGGCTTGACGCTTGAATTGGTAATTTCTTTAAGTGCTAGTTCGTTTCTATATTGGGTTGGCGTGAAAACCATCTTCAGATATTTAAAAGGCACCGAGGACCTTGGGTTGTGGTTCCCGAAAAGGGGATCCGACTATGGTGGGTTACGTGGATGCAGGCTATATGTCCGACCCCCATAATCCCGCATCACGGACTTGTTTTGTGTTTCTCTCGTGGTGGTGCAACCATATCATGACGGCCTCCGTAAAGCAAACCTTGGTTGCCACATCAACCAACCACTCAGAGATAGTCGCCTTGTACGAAGCCACACGAGAGTGTGTTTGGCTACGACGTATGATTAACCACATCCAGAAGTCTTGTGGTAAGGGCGTCATCAACACCCCCACCATTATTTATGAAGATAATGCTGCTTGTGTTGCACAGATGCATATGGGCCATGTGAAGAGCAACCTGACGAAGCATATTGCTCCAAAATTCTTTTACCCCCATGAGCTATAGAAGAGCGGGGAGATTAAGATCCTGCAAGCAAGATCATGTGACAATCTTGCAGATTTATTCACAAAATCTCCGCCGGCATTTATGGAATTGGCATGAGGCGGCTTAAAGATTTTTAGGGTTCAGGTGGAGACCAACCCTGAAAATCATAGCCCATGTTTGTGCTCCTCAAGATCACAAGTCGGTCCTGAAGACCTGACTCGAGCATCAATTGTTGTACTCTTTTTCCCTTGATGAGTTTTTTCGCACTGGGTTTTTCTCATGCAAGGTTTTTAACGAGGCAACAAGTGCAATACGGCTTGCTCGCACAATGTACTCTTTTCTCCTACCTTTTTTTCCCACTAGGTTTTTGGCAGGAGTTTTTGACGAGGCAAGCACTGGGCACATTGTTCACTCAAGGGGGAGTGTTGTGAAACCTTTTCGTTGTGGGTGAACATTGAACAGTAAAAGGGCAAGAATAGTAATCGGTGATGAACAAAAGGGGCAAATGAAATAGTAAATGCAAATGAGCAGTGAGCTCTTAACCTATATAAATAGAGGATCTTCGGATAGTTCAAGTGAGAGATTAGGATAAAAATCTCACTACCCGTATATGTATAATATGTTGAATAATAAAGAGCTCCAATCCTCTCTACCTAAGTGCATTCTCTTGTGAGTGTTCGTGTGAATCAAAGAGCTTGTTTTCTAACAACAAGAACCTCTTTTGACCACTCCTAGTCTCCCCAAGGCGACATCGCGCATACGGCCAAGCCGAACCGTATCGCGGGGATCGGGCGCCCGCGCAGCCCCACACCCCGGGGGCCGCCGCTTGCCTCGCTTTTGCCTTCCGTGACTCGAACTCGAAGAAGGGGCACGTGAGAGTAGGGATGGATTCGGATCGGATACGGACAGTACGAATTCGGATGCCACTATTTACCACATTTTATTTCAAATTCGGATACGAATACGAATATCATCAAATACGAATACAAAATGAATATTGTGAATTCGGATTTGCATTCGAATGCTTACTCGATTTATAGCATAGAGTCGTAATGGATATCAATTTCATTTGTCGATGGTTTTATAATTGATCAAATCATGTTAGAAGTAGAGAGTAAATTATGGCAATTAACATATTAATTAATTAATTAATATATCATAATAAATATAAAATAAGTAATTTTGTAAATATATAAACATCTTTTATTAGTAAAAGTAAGTACATAAATACATTTAAATCTAATCTATTTATTTGCTAAATCCTATAATATATTTAAAACTACTAGACACATCAAAATTAATTAAAAAATATCATTATATAATTTAGTAATATTAGGTTAGCATAATTAGTTAGTTGTCATGTATATAATTTTTAATAGTTAAAATGGTGTAAATAATTACTTTACGAGCTATATTAAAATTAACATCATTTGTAATTAGTATTTAGTAATATAAATAAATTTAGATGGTTTCTATGGGTACTTTATTTTTTTCGAATACGGATAATGTCGGATTTTTGTCGGATAATTCGGATAATGTCGAATACGGATAATATTGAAAATCGGATTCGAAAATACATCCATTTGACAACCATATTAAAACCGAATACGGATACGAATATTCATATTAACGTTTTTAGCGGATACAAATACGGATAATTCGGATTTCCGGACATCCGAATCCATCCCTACGTGAGAGGCCGTGCGGATTGCGTAGCGATGATTGGCGGCCGTCAACAATGAAAAGTCGCTTTAAGTTCATCGACCATGGGGTTCTAAATATCAATTTTGTGACAAGCCAATGAAACCCGACTTGTTAGCTCTAAAATAGGACAAGTCAGCATAAGTTGAATTTACAGGTCGGTTTTTCTTCTTATCCATGATTTTGGTTTGCCCAAATTAAGCGGCATCACTTAGAGTTCATTGTGAAAAGCACAATCATTTTGAGCTGCATCATGGTTGAAGCTCCAACTTAGGAGTTTAAGGCTTGCTACTGCTATAATGAAGTTGTAGGTTGTGTCGGTGCGGAAAGTAGTCCCGACACTAACTAGTAATGAGCGCCGGGATCAACCTCTCGATGGTTCGGTGCAAGCAACTAAAGACACCGGGTTTATCCCGGTTCCGCCGGGGCCGTACGTCCGTCCAGCGTTGATGTGCTCGAGGCACCGTATTGCGTTGCACCGTGGTGCTCGGGAGAGGGGGCTACAAGCGTGGAGGGAGAGGAGGCCCGGCCTCCATGTCCCGCAGGTACCGATTAAGGCAAGTGCCAATATCGTGGCGGAGGCGGAGAGCGTGTAAGTGATTGCTATCCGTCCTCGCGCGTCGTCCCTCGCGGCCGGGGATCGCCCTTCCTTTTATAGGCCAAGTAGAGAGCGATTTACGGGCGTGCCGCACTATTCTTCTACGTGTGAAGGCGTGTTGAGCAATGCCGTGGAGCCGACGGTCGTCCCGGCGAATCTCGATCCGGGCCGTGGCGTCATGGCGTGTCCCGTACCCGAACAGAGCGGCTTCGAGGGTAGTGCCGTAGTGGTTGGTCGTCCCGGTCGTCGTCCGCGGACAGAGCTCGAGGGGCCGTTGACGGTGGCCCGTACAAGGTACGAGGGCGGCTATGGCGGCGTCCCGCCCCCGTGCGCTCCGATAGTGCCGAGTTGTTGCGTAGTACGCGGCGTGGCGCCGCAGGGGCGGGAATGGCCGCACGGGCGGCCGGCCGACGGGGATGACCGCTCCCGCCGGCCTCCGACGTCACGGCTTGACCCCCGTGTAGTCACGGAAAGAGCTTTCGAGGGTTCCGTCGGCCCCCTTCGAGGGCTCGGCGTGTTAGTCATACGAGAGTGGGCGGCACGGTGTCACGGAGCCGACAACGGCCCTTATCGCACGGCGTCACACGCGGGCGGGGATGGGTTCCCTCCGGGAGTTGGCGGAACGAAAGACCGGGTGTTATTCCCGTGCGTGTTAGAGTAGTGGTGCGGCCCCGTGGCGTCGAGCATTAAATGCTCATACGCATGGGCGGGAACAGTGCGCGCGAGAGCCCTCGAGCGAAGCGGCCCTCGCTCGAGGGGGCGTCAGCCCTCGAGCGAGGCGGACCTCGCCCGAGGGGGCGTCTAGACCTCGAGCGAGGCGGACCTCGCCCCGAGGGGGCGTCTAGCCCTCGAGCGAGGCGGACTTCTCCCCGAGGGGGCGTCAGTCCTCGAGCGAGGCGGACCTTGCTCGAGGGGGCGTTTCGCTGTGTCACCTTGGTGGGCCGCGGGGGCCACCAGGGTGACAATCGTGTTGTGTGCGTGTGTTAGGCTCGAGGTTAGTTTACGTTTTGCTTTTTTTGCAGGTCTTAAGCGGGATTCCCCTGGTTATTTAGGGGACCCTTATGGGCTGTCCCCCGACAGGGTTGTGCTATTATTTTGTGAGGTTCAGCCACTTGTAGTTGCGGAAACAATTTATTCCATGCCGCATCTGTTTATCCTTCCTTAGCAATTTGAGAAAATTAATGTACTCTAAAATTTGAGAAAATTAATCCCAACATAAATTTCTCGCAAAACATCCTCAATCTTTCTATCAATCACGGGGCTACAAGTCATAGCGCGACAACGTCACGTCAATCTTTCTAGTTAACTCTAATTCTTTGGTCTCGGTGGTAGATTTTTTCGATTCAAGATATGATTAAGGCCAATTATGTTGATGCCTTTTACTCCCAATTAGCAAGAAGAAATATTGCAACTATTCCAGTTCGTTATTACTGTAACTGTTCAGTTTTGGCATTGACAAATTTTAAAATCTCATACATTACAGTGGGTGCAAAATAGTAGTATGGTTTGTGCATAGGTTTATTTTAACCGAGGGATTTTGCGGTCGAGACTTTTGTGTATTTTGTGCGGGGCATTGTTTTTATTTTTATCTTTTTGCTATAAAAAAGCCATCTGCTGATTCCGCTCGTCCGAAAGTGACATTTCGTTGGGCTCGGACCATCCACACCGGGGAACGTTATCCGGTCCCTGGAGGGAAGAAATAAGAGAAAACCGCCTGCAGCGGCTTCCTGCAGGGAACGGGAAAACAACGGGGGCTCCTGTTCCCTTCAGATTCGACGCGATGCAGCGCTTCCTCCAGGAGGTGGTGGGCCCACCCCGCGCGGCCCTCCCAACGACTTCGCGCGCGACGGCGAGGAGGTCCGCCCGCCCACCATGGTCGCCAGTGGAGAAGCCGCGCCTCGCCTCGCCTCACGGGTGGGAGGAGGACGACGCAAGGGAGGGGCCGTCGGATCCCCCCGCCCCCGCCGCCGGTGCGGCGCTCCATGGACCGCGCGAGGTCGAGGACCCGTCCGCACCGCCACTCGTCGTCGCGGCCCCGTCTCCACCGCCGTCGCGCGCTGCGCCCCGCCTCCGGCCGTCTCCTCTACCGCCGCATCGGCCGGCCATGGAGCCGCGAGCAGGGGAACCCTGCCTCCTCCAAGATCCCGCCATGGTTCCTCCAAGCTCCCCTCAAATGCCACCACTGCTTCCTCCCTGACCAAGCCGCCGGAGGGAGGAGTGGAGGAGCAGGCGCCGCCGGGGAAGACGAGGACGTCGTCCGCCGTGCCGACCCCCGCGCTTCTCCTCTCGCTTGGGCTCGAGATCCGCCCGCCGCCACGTCCCACCGTGGGAGGGAGGAGGGCGTCGTGGACCCGTCCACACCTCAAGGCCGGGTCGGGAGTTCGTCGCAGGGGGAGATGACGAAGAGGGGCGAAGGTTGGCGGTGCCGCCGGACGCCCGCTCGATCTACCACCGGCGATGAGCATGAGGTGTGATTTTGGGGGAGAGAGAGAGAAAGGGGAGGAATGGGTGGGACTGTGGGAGGGGGGGCTGTGGGGAGAGTAAAAGGAGGGGTGAGAAAATGACGGGTGGGTCCCACGTGTGGGTAGTTGGGATGAAGAAGAGAAATAAATGATGATGAATGCGGGAGAAGTTGATATAAAGGAGAGAATTTCACCGACCGGGTAGGATATTCTGTTTTGAAGGAAACCATAAAGTATGATGAGTGTTGATGGTCTCACTCCTAGCCGTTTTTCTGTCATGGGCGCATGCTCGAGGGTCCGTTCGGCTCCGGACTCGAGTCGGAGTCGGGTTCGGGCGGCGGTTCGGGCAAGCCGAGTCGGACACGGTGCATCCCCGTGGTAGGGTTTCGGGACTATAAAATCAGGACAGGGCCTCGACTCTACCGAGAAAAAGGAGTAGAGAAGAGATCCAGACAGAGAGTCGATTCGCAAGTCGCAGCAGCGATGGCGAAGCGGTCGGTGGAGCAGGCGGAGCACCGCGGTGGAGACGACAAGCCGACGGAGCTGGAGAAGGTGAGGCCCCTGGAGGAGAAGGGGGAGAAGAAGGCCGTTCCGGATGACGCGGAGGCGGATTTTGCCACGCGGATGACGGAGAAGAAGGTTGCCTTCTACAAGAAGATCGTGGAGGAGGATTGCGGGTATCTCTTGTACACAGAGAAGGCAGCTAAGTACTACCCAGGAGGCCCCGCTGCTGCCATGGCCAGGAACGAAGCCACCCGTCAGATGGTCAAGGAGTTCAAGGCGCACGCGGCTAGGCGTCTCAAGGAGTACAACGCCACCGGCTGCCTCGAGTACTATCCCCCCGACGGCAAGCTTCCTCCCAATTTCCTCAACCGTCTTATCAGCAACATGTAGGCCTGATCCGGGCGCTACCATCCCACTGGCTATGATCTATTCTACCTACCTGCCTTCTATGTATTCAGTATTGGTTCATGTATTCACTGGCTAAGTACTGAATCCACTGGCTATGATATCATGTATTCCCAATTTCTTCTTGTCTATGTAATGTCTAATCTAATTGCCTGCCTGCAAGTACTGAATCTGCGCAAGTACGCCTTAATTTCCCGTGGGGAAAATTAAATATATCCATGTTATGTTATGTATGTCCTCAATTATGTGCTCTCTGTTATGTTTAGATTATGTTTTCTCATCTTAATTTTGGGATGCAGTTCTGTTGAAGTTAGAATTCTGAGCTCTGTTAGTGAAGCAGAAATCGCTTGCTTCCATGGGATGATAAGTTCTCTTTAGTGTCTAAGAAGAAATTGCAAGGGTGCGGAGTTGTGCTTCTACAGAGATTAGATGCCTTCCTCATCGGTGATGAGGATTTAATTGTTCTGGTCGCTTTGCAGCAATGTTCTTCAGATAGCCCACAACATTAAGAGTTGCACTGAAGCCACCAACATGTCAAAAGATCATCACTCTGATTCTGGGAACTGGAATGTAAATGATCCCCTAGAAACACTTCTTTGTAAAAGAACATGTAAGAACAAGCTGGTCCCGCCTCATGTATGAAATTCTTTTATCAGCCTCACCTTAATTTCAATTTTCATTCACCCATAGAGATTCAAATTGCAGACCCATGGTACTTGGCATGACGGAAGCAGGACAAGTGAAGGGAATGGAGGATAGAAATGCAAAATGAGGGGTTAGCTACATGACTTTTCTTAACAGTAATGCATATACAAAACCATAGTATTCGCTTTTATGCAGATTATAAAGACTGACGGGCTACCACACACCCTCTCAGAAGCTACAAGTACTGAAAAAGTGAAAATTGAAAAACTTCGTTAAGATCACGCAAGGCAGAGTGGTCTTTTGCTTATGCGCAGCTTTTGGAGCAAATTATGCATAATGATTCTTTACTATGCAGTCACAAGCTGTGCAATCCTCCGTTTCTGAGGAGAATTTCCGCGTCTGCAACTTCAATATCTAGTGGAAAGACATTTGGTACAACATTCCTGTTCTTGAATCTCTCTCGGAAGACTTAGATGGCGTGTGCTCCTGACAAAGGTCTAGGCAGTTGCTATGCTTTAGGAACGAGTATATAAAATAATCGTTAAAATTTCACACGTTTATCTTTATCTCAAAGATCAGCTAAGGATGTGAGGTGAAGAATGCACCTCACGCTCATATTTTTCTTGATAAAGTATACTACAGTGATACTTGTAGAGAAGACAGTTTGTGGGTCGGGGATAGCTCTGGAGGTGCTCTAGGGCTGTAGAATTATGTTTAAATTTATGTGTTTTTATCACTTATTATTTCACTCTCAAGTTAATTACCAATCAAGCTACACTGGATTTGTAATCTTGCCATGTTATGGTCAAATACAGATTTTTTTTTCAAATATATGGTGAAAGTAATTGGTTCTTTAGGTAGCTTTCTTGATGAGTTTGGCTTTCTTGAAAGTAATTCACCATTTAGAGTTGATTCATGTGGTCACTGCCAAATTTCAGGTGTAAGTGATTGCTTTCCTGATGCGGTCTAGCGCATGATCTTGTCTCGTCATTGATTTTTAAGTTTTTTATGTATATCTTTGTATTTTGCCTGTATATACGTAATCTCATGAGCACTCCGTAATGAAATATCTTTTCGGTCATAATTTATTCTAGTTATTATCATTGATGAAGCACATTTTTACAAAGGGGCATTTGGTACTCCGTACTGCCTTATAATAAGATTGATGTGTATTTGTTCAAATGGCATGTATACAAAGTTGAATATTTTTGCTTATTTTTGTTAGTTCTTGGTTGGCAATACTTCATTTATGTCGCGGATCAATGCTAATGCTAACCTTTTGGGTTAAATAAATGTATTGCTTAGCTTGACTTCCAAAGTTCACAAATAGCTTTCTCAATATGCTAGTACTATCACCTTAGATTACACTGGCAGACCTATCAAAGTATATGGATTTTTGTGTAGTCATGATATTGGCCTTTTATGTTTGCAGTTTATGGTTTTCATCCACTTTCAAGTTTGCACAGTGACCTCATCAGCATGTAGTGGACTAATATCATTGCAGTCTTGAAAAATTCAATATTGTGCCTAGAAGGCTCCATTGTTACATACTGAAGTAGATGTTTTCTTTTTGAACAGACAGTAGATGTTATTACTTGAGTTGGCTATTTTAGACTTTGAATTGGACTGGGATGCATTTTGGATGAAGTTCATTGAGAATGAAGTCAGCACCCAGTTCCAGCCCTCCAGGTCCTTCATGTTGTGCCATCTCTGGCTACATCTGACAGAGGGAGGAGTTCAGTTCAGTACCTAGAGTCGCTCCCTTTCTCTAGTTATGTTGCTGCTAGTATTATTTGTTCATTACAATTTCAATTTTTGAATGTATAAATCCTCCAGATGTTATATCTGTCGTTAATGATGTACACATCATGATCTATGTTTATTTAACACTGATTCCAGACTACAATTTCACTAGGTAGGTTTGTTTCAATTTCACTAGGTTTGTTTCCAGCATGTGCTAAATACTGCACACCTTTTCGTTGTCATTATACTACGAGTAGTACTACGTGGAGATTTCTTTTGGCGTAATCAATGGTAGTTAGAAAAGTGATTTGCGAAAAATGGAGGCGTCACAGTATTTCTTAACCAACGGATGATACACGCACGTCCACACCACGTATAACTGATCAGTAGTGAGTACTGACTACTGACCAATGAGTGGCTTGACGCTTGAATTGGTAATTTTAAGTGCTAGTTCGTTTCCATCGGATTCAATCCGGTCAGAAATATAATATATCAAAAAAATTATAATAGAGACTCGGACTTAATTCGCATCGAAAATTAATTTACACATCATGATAAGTAGAACAGGAGATCGAAGAGCCGGATTGATTCCACACAGGAGTGTCTTTGTACTTATCATGAGTAAATTAATTGTCGACCCGGAATAAATTCGGATCTCTTATAATACCTTTCATGGTTTTCATGTTACATTTATCAATTCCAGTCGGAATTATAGTTCGTTTATATAACAAGAAAATTATGATAGACACCGTAAGAGGTCCGGATTTTTTTTACAACAAACTAAGAGATCCGGATTGATTCCGGAACGAGAATACTCATGATAGACACTCATTTGCACCCGGATTTAATCTATTAGTCGAGAGGTGTGGAATCAATACAGATCTTTTGTTGTACATATCATGAGTAAACTAGCCATTGACCCAGAATAAATCCAAATATCTTATAATACTTATCATAATTTTCTTATTATATCTATTTCGATAGATATAACAAGAAAATTATGATAGATAGAGCCTCCGATTTATTCTGGGTGGGAGACTAATTTACTCATATTAGGTACATCGAGTGACTTGAATTGATTCCTCTCCTCTAGATTAGTGAATTAAATCGGGATGGAAATGATTTATCATGAGTACATTAGTTTTCGAGCCCAAATAAATTCAGATATTTTATAATATCTGTCGTGATTTTTTTTGTTATATCTAACCGCTCCATCCGGAATTCAGTGCGGTGGAAACAAATGAACCCTAAGTTAGGTGGTTTGGTACACATACACGGGCAACTAGTTTTGAAAGTAGCATGCTCGCACTGGCTAAACTTTGTATTCTTTTGGGTGACAGACGTGCTAGTAATTTTTGAACCGAACGACTCTCCGGCGTCATGGCAAGAGTGCGATGTATCTGCATGACAGAAGCGCTACGGTGTGCAGGTATTACGTGATCTTTTTAAGCAACATATATACATGGCGATCAGGGAAGGTATGGGGAGAGTGAGTCACCCTCGCCACCTTGACATCTGGCCTCCCAGCACACCGAGGTGATGGCAGCATAATACAAACCGAAACCGCATGGACACTTAGGGCCCGTTTGGTACAGCTTCATGAGCGGCTTCACGAGCAGCCTTCACAACTTCAATAGCCAAACAGCCAACTCTCTCGCCCAACTCTGCGGTCGGCTTCTCCGACAACTCACTCTCACAGAGTTAAGCACATGATGAAGCTGCGAAAACATGGCTCTCTCCCCCACTCATGAAGTTGCTCATGGAGTTGTTTTCTAAAAAAAACAGCTCTACTGTGCGAAGCCGAGCAAAGGCCAAACGGGCCTTTAATCATCTAAATATATTAGTTCTGAAGTCCACCGTCTCAGATAAACTTTAAAGTCCTAGATCCACACGGAATCGTACTCGAAAGAGAGCAAAGCCACATATATATTTTGAAAATTCCAATGTTTGAGGTGATGTTGTTTCACCGTGCACTGTGGCAGAGCTAGGCACAAAATGAAGGGATTACTCAATATGTTGTGCATTAATTGCACAATTATTTTTGTAATAAGCAAAGCATATTATTGTAAAGTTAAGACTAAACAACCATCCCTAGCATGGTAAATTCTCAAAAAAAGTAAATGATCTTGGTTAACTACATGCTGTCTTTTTTTGAGAATTTAACATGCCATGTCATCTTGATTGCATGGTTAAGTAGAGTAGTTCTTCATAATTGCAAGTTTGCAAAAATAAAGGAACATGTACCATGAGACTAAACAACAGGGATTAACACCCCCGTGGGCTGTCTAGATCTCACCATCTGACAGTGACGAATGGTAGATTTCTAGAACAATCATGTTCTGAGCATGAATGACGTTGAAGCCAATGACATGGTGATGATCGCACAACACTTGCAACAATTTATGGTTTTGGGGGCCACTATGGACATGCGAAGCACCACACACTTGTCATTTGCTTGAGATTGAGGTGGAAGAAGGGAATACTAAGATGTGATCCCTAGCATGATCATATTTAAGTAAGCTCATGTTGTTTTGCTAGTTCCTACGATTGCTAAATGATTTCATCCTCTTGTGTTGCTCGGTTCGTGCTAATGAACCACGAGTAGTTCATAAGAAAAATTAGCATTGCTAGGTAGCATGACCCATGTTGGTCGACACCTATCTCTACCAGTGTCTTTGTATATGACGATAAATGTAGACAAAGTTGAAAGTCTTCTCTTTTTTTCAAGTGTTTTGCGTAAAATGGGATGAATTTGCAACTATTTTGTAGATAAAAAAAGTTGTGCAAGTTGTTTTCAATATTTGAAGTAGGGGCACTATGGCGGCTCCATGGAGTTGGTACTATAAACACAACAATAGTTGGCTATAGTGGCATGATGCTACCGCTAAACCTTATTTTCTTGTAATGCACTATTTAAAATACCAGTTGCTTCATATATGACCTTTAATGTTAGAAAAGAAAGTTCATATTTTATTTATATATCATGAACTCCATTAGAAAGAAATTCTTTTGATGGCTACATTAGTGATATCTACATTTCTTGTTGGATTGGTGTTATTTCCCAAATGTGAGTTACTATATTTTTGGTATTTTTTGTAAAGTTGTTCCACTCTTATTGAGTGTACCTAAATAGTAGGCGTCATGAAGTGATTCAGCGTCTATCTAGCACATAGGTGTGGAAGGTGTGTGAAGGTCAACATAGAAAAGAAAAGAATACGAGTGGCATCACCTGGAGCTAGCATGGTTATTGCTCAGGAAAGGTCGTACTACCCAATGCAACGAGTCCAATTTTCATATGATCACATCCAAATGTAGGTTGTAGAGCTCATGTCGTCCTCATCATCTAGAGCTCATGTTGTCATCATCACGTTGAAATCGTGCTCATTGGTCCAATTTTGTAACATAGTCGTGGAATAAGACATCAAAGCTGACGATAGTCATGACAATAAATTCGATTTCAAATTTCGAAGGTGTTGAGTGGTTCCACACGAGCGTGGTGCTCGAGAGACACATGTGAATACTTCTAAATGGAGTACTTTATGTCATCATGAAAAACAACTACACGTACGTGAGCAATTTTGCATTGGTTATAAGTTGATCCTTTTCAAAGTTCAAATAGTAGACTTTAGAGCTACCTTATGTGGAATCCATCACTAGTAGCTTACATCCATCTTATCATAATTTCTTAAATCAAATAGTTGAAAGATATTACTTGCCCGAAATATGTTCAATAAAAACCATTAATTCTAATAATACCAAATTCTTTTTATACGTAATGTATCATATAGGTTAAAAAGGTATTAAAAATATTTTGAATATGCAAATTTAGTGTAAAAAATACTCAACATAACATAAATGACATGTTCTAATATGAACACGCCACCTTTAGCTAGTATTTTCATCTCTCTTAATCATGATTCAGATACAATTTAGTTTTCAAGAGAAGAAATTGCAACCACATTTTCTAATCATATAAGTATAAAAATGGTTATAACTTGGTATCATTAAAATTTTTGTTTGATAACTCAAACAATACATCTCATACAACAATTTACATGTTCTAAATATGTTGGTATATCCTTATTTGTACCTTCACCGTGAAAGAGAAAAGTTTCTCTAGGTAGAATTTGCATGGACACTCAAAGGAAGAGGTTCAAGGGGTCAAATTTAACATTTGATCACATCTGAAAGTAGGTCGTAGAGCTCATGTTGTCCTCGTCACCTAGAAATCATGCTCATTGGTCCAATTTTCTACCATAGTCGTGGCATAAAAATCAAAGCTGACGATAGTCACATCAATGAATTCAATTTCAACTTTCGAAGGTGCCGAGTGGTTCAACATGAGCGTGGTCCCCGAGACACACAAATGGAGTACTTTATATCGTCATGAAAACCACACGTACGTGAGCAATTTCACATTGATTATAAGTTGATCCTTTTTACAAATTGTTCGCTTCGGCTTATCACCACAAATGCCACAAGAAGATTTTCTCTCGTAACAAATCAGCCACCAAAGAACTGAACCAAAAGTATTCTTCTCTCGTAACAAACCAAAGACTACCATCGACCACCAAACCAACCGAACAGTCGTTAAATAGTAGATGTAGAGCTACCTTATGTGCAATCCATCACTAATAGCTTACATACATCTTATCATAACTTTTTAAATAAAATAGTTGAAAGATATTACTTTCCCAAATATGTTTAATAAAAAATCATTACTTATAATAATACTAAAAGCTTTTTACACATAATGTATCATATAGGTTAAAAGGGTATTAAAAATATTTTGAATATACAAATTTAGTGTAAAAATACTCAACATAACATATGTCGGGGACAGCCATCAGGGTCCCCTAATAACCAGGGAAAACCCCTTTTTCGAAAAATAATAAAACGCAAATGAACACTCCTCAAACCCTACAAAACACGCTCCGTGTTGTCGCAGCCCAAAGAAGGAAGGCCCACAGCCCAAAGAAACCATAACGGCCCACCAACCGACTGGCCACCATACCCCTCGGGTGATTCTCTGCCTCGCTCGAGGGGCTGACGCCCCCTTGGGTGGTTCTCCGCCTCGCTTTAGGCCGCCCCGGGCTCGTGGCCTCCACACCCACTCCCCCGACCGAGCATTCACGCGCGCGGCGTCCGGTCAAAGGTGAATCCTTGCCACGCCGACCCTCCGACACGGCCCGGGAATCATATCCCGCGTTGTTCCGCCAACCCTCCCCGTGAGGCCATCCCCGGCACCGCACAGAGCCGTGCGGGAAGGCCGGTGTCAACTCCGTGACACTGTGCCGCCCACTCCTGTACGGCCTCCACGTCGCACCCCTCGAAAGAGGACGACGGAACCCTCGAAAGAGGTACGGACGTCAACCCTGCACCCACGCGGGACGGCGCCATGACGTCGGACCAGTGGAGCGCGTCTCCTCCGTCACCTCCGGCCCTGTGCGGCCATCCCCGCCGCTGTGCTACCATCCTGGGCACTGCAACACCATCCCCGGCGATGTGGGAGCCCGGGACGACAAGACACCGCCATACCCGCTGCTGTGCATCCTCCGGCCTTCCGTCAGCTGCACCCTCGAGTCAGCGTACGGACGGCGACCAAAACGGGAAGCTCCCACACAGCCACCCTCGAAGCCGCTCTTGGGCAGGTACAGGACTCGCCACGACGCCCGACAGGAGCGAGATTCGTCAGGACAACCATCAACTCCACGGCACTGTGCGCCATGCCGCCATATGTAACCTTAGAACTGCGCGGCACGATTGTAAACCCCCTCCCTTGGCCTATAAAAGGAGGACGCGGTCCCCTGCCCGCGTGGGGGGGGGGGACGGATAGCTGCTCACTTGCACGTTTCCGCCTTCACCACGATATTGGCACTTCGCCTCAATCAAACCTCGGGGACCTGGATCCTCTCCTCCTCTCACGCCTTGCTTGTAGCTCCCCTCTGCAAGCACTACGGTGCAACGCAATACAGCGCCCTGAGCACACCCCTGCTGGACGTACGGCCCACGGCCGGAACCAGGAAAAACCTGTGTCATTGTGTTTCTTAGAACCAGCCATCGAGAGATATATCTCAGCGCTCTTACTAGTCAGTGTCAGGACTACTTTCCGCACCGACAACATAAATTACATGTTCTAATATGTACACACCATCTTTAGCTAGTATTTCCATCTCTCTCAATCGTGGTTTAGATACAATTTTGTTTTCAAGAAAAGAAATTGCAACCACATTTTCTAATCATATAAGTATAAAAATGGTTATGCCTTGGTATCATTGAAATTTTTGTTTGATAACTCAAACAATACATCTCATACAACAATTTACATGTTCTAAATATGTTGGTATATCCTTATTTGTACCTTCACCGTAAAAGAGAAAAGTTTGGATAATTTTTTAATTTTAACCTTTTTTTAAAATTATTTTTAAAAATAACCCCCGGGGAACTTTATTTGCACCGGATGACCCTTTTGGCCGCGCGCGCGCGCGCGCGCGCGCGCGCCCGCCGCCGCGCCACATGCGGCGGCGCGGCGGCCCCCGCCACGCCGGCCGCCCGCGCGCGCGCGTGCCGGGCGTGGGCCCGGGCTTGCCGCGCCACATGCGGCGGCGCGGCGGGGCCGCCGCGCCACCGCGCCCGGCGCGGCGGGGCCGCCGCGCCATCCCGCGTGGCGCGGCGGGGCGCCCCGCCCAGAGGGCCCGCGCGGCCCCCCCTTCTTCCTCCTCCCTCCCTTCTTCCTCCTCCGGCCCCGAGCGCCCGGCCGAGCCGCTTGCCGCCGCCGGCCGCCGCCCCCCCATTCCGCCGGATTTGGGGTGGAAAAAAGTGGGGGGGATTTGTTCCCCGCGTTGTTGTGAAGGTATTGACCTAGTTCTCTCCCTCTTTTACCGTTGCATTGTGTAGATCGGAGTAGTTTTTTGTGACCTAGGGTTAGGTATAGAAATTTGAAATTTACACCAAATGCAATTAGTTTTAATGGAAATGATGATTAGTTCATACGCAGTAGTTTCTCTGCCCGTGTTATTGACGTGTAGAACTTGTTGCATGAATCGATTTAATGATATTATTGATGTCAAATGTTTAGGGTAGTTGATAATGGGTGTAGCTATTATATGGATGCCTAACAATTTTGTTGAATACCTAACAATTTTATTAGGGGTAATCTGCACGTGTATATATATAACAAATCGAGATGGATATAATTTTTGTTGAACACAATTCTAATTTTTCATGTATATTTTTAATAAATATCTATTTTAGTACTATATTGTTATTGAACAAGTTATAAATTTTGTAGATGGACTGTTTAGTTCGCATGTTTCATGGGGGCGTAGTTAAAGAAAATGGAGAGTTTGAGAATATGACAGAGTTGGTAGAAACATTTGATTGTCCGCCAAGCTTTAAGGATGTAGTTGATTGTGCAATGGTCAACTATGGAGTTGGAATGCATGAGTTGACATTTAGAGGTCGTTTTGATTGTGGGAAGGCTAGAGCTCATTATGTGTTGATGAGCTTGTCAAGTGAAGAAAATTGGAATCGGTATAAGAAGGTAGTTGGTCAAGCTAATGTGTCATGTCTGGAGGTTGTGGTAGATATAACTCGTGGGCCTAGTGGTAATGTTTACATGAATGAGGAAGTGCCGTTTGAGGCTCTACGAGGTACACAAGAGTCTACAATTTTGGAGGAGGACTTTGGTTGTAGGGAACCTAGTCGGGATGTTGGGATGGTGAATGATGATTTTCCCAATGATTGTTTTGAGCGGGAGGAAGAAACCATGGACGATGATGATATATCCGACGGCTACCTCCGAAGAAGGTGATTCGATGATGAGTCCGATGAGGAGCATGCGGAGGAAGAGCAAAATGATGCCAATGCACATGCGGTCGAAGCACTCCTTGGTTTAAGTGAGGTTAACTTGGATGGTGTTCAAGATGATTATGTTGCGGGACCCTTGGTGAACCATACAACCTTTGAAAGGGAAGTGCACATAAGTAGGCCGCTATTGAACACTATAAATGGTGAAAGTGAAGAACACGTGCCTAGCTTCCGGACAACACTAGAATTGGCGAGAGTACTGAACACTACACCCAAGCTCAGTACCAATTTGGAATCCCTTCTGTTCGCAATGACAGAGACTTGAGTAGGATCGATAGAGCCATTTGTGATTCTACTAGGTTGTTCACAGAAGGAATAATTTTTACCAGGGAGCCTGAGATACATGAGAAAATGATGTTTGACTCCCCGGATGAACTTAAGTTTTTCTTGTCCGACTATGCGATGAAGCATTATAGGCCTTTCACCGTGGTCCATTCGGACGAGAATCTTAGGTATGAAGTAATGTGCAAACAAGGGTGCATGTGGCGTGTATGGGCACGACCGCACAGAGAGGGACAGGGAAATGGAAGATTACAAAGGTTGTGGGACCTCACACATGCTCGGTCGAGTCGGTGAAGGGAGTTCACGCACAATTGACTCGCAAGTTACATTGGAAGGTGTATCTTAGGTGTTGTTCGGGACAATAGTGAGGTGACGGCCAGCAATTTGATAGAGCAAGATATTGATGTTTGCCGGATATCGTGTGAAGTATTCTAAGGCATGGCGGGCTAAACAACATGCAATTGCCTTGCTATGGGGCGATTGGAAAGAGTCATATGCAAAAATCCCAAGGGTCTTGAGAGCCATGAACCACTTCAATCCCGGGGTTAAATGGTTCCCTTACGTGACCGGTTCTCGTGTTGTCGACGGTGGTGTTTTGAAGCCCGTCCTTCTACGTGTTTTTTGGTGCTTTCCACAATGTAAAGTGGCTTTCCAACACCGTCGTCCGGTGATACTTGTTGACGGAACCTTCTTACTAACGCAAGTACGAGAGGTACACTCATGATGGCGCTTGCTTGTAGATCCCGAACGGAAGAACTTGTGCCTTTAGGTTATGCCTTGGCGGAGAGTGAGAATGACGACGAGTTGGTCATGGTTCATGAGGCTCCTTCGCATTAACGTACTTGGTCCAACGCGACAGTATGTATGATCTCGGATCGGCACCATGGTCTCATCAAATGTGCGAGCGACCACCCGGATGGGTATCCACCACTTGTTCATCGGTGGTGCATGAGGCACTTTGCCGCCAATTTGTGGCGTCGTCAAAAGAACAAGGAGGTAATAGGACGGTTGAAGTTGCTGGCATCGGTACATACGAGAGGACCAATTTAAGGAAATGCACAAGGACTTAGTTAAGAACTTGAATGAGGAAGCTAAAGATTGGTTGGAGTATGAAATGGAGGATAAGGACAAATGGGCTCAAGCATATGATGCGGGGGTATGCGTTGGGGTATCATGACAACAAACTATTCGAAAGTTACAACAACATATTTACGGGAATAAGAAGTAGACCCGTCGCGGGGATCATTGAGTACTCATTTGAAAAATGCAATGAATACTTTGTGAAGAGATGGCGGATTGCACGTGATTTGTTGGATAGTGGGGGTAGAATTGGATCCTTTGCGAGATGAGATAATGTACAAAGCTCGTTTAAGATCCGTGACTTTGCGTGCTAGGATTAGTATTGGCACATTTGCCATGCATGCCACCGCAAACTTGTGTGACTTAAATTCCCTAAGGCATGGTAGGATTAGTTGTGGCACATGTGCCATGCATGCCACCGCAAACTTGTTATGTAAGAGAAATGTCTAATGAAATAGCAATGGCCACGGTGTTGAAATTTGTAGTTCTTTAGACTTTTCAGTTTTTAAATGATGCCTCACCGAAAAGGCTAGAGATTCCAAGGACCCTAGAGTTTCGGGGTGCATAGATATTTTCGGGGTGTTGTCGAATCAAATGTTGTACTTGGACAACATGGCTCATCGAAAAGGCTAGGGATTCCAAGGACCCTAGGGTTTCGGGAGTGCATAGATTTTTTCGGGGTGTTGTGAAATCAATTGTTGTACGGGACAACATGGCTCACCGAAAAGGCTAGGGAATCCAAGTAGGCTCTTGTTTCATGACCGCAAAGGCTTTTTCGCAGTGTTGTCAATTCAAATTTTAAAGCACACGTACATCGACTGGTGTTCTAGGTTCAGGCACATAATTGCTTGGAGTGTTGAACACACAAGGATTCTTTTGTTTAGGATGGCTTCTAACGAAGCCGTGATTTAGGACTCAGACCAACTTCTTCCCACACATACATGACATATTAGGTCCATCACCATGGGGTTCCGAATTGAAAGCCGCAAATGGCATAAGGTAGTTTACACAACAATTACAACACTAATAATCTACTTGTACGAGAACCGTCCGGATAACATGGAGCCAAAACCACTCGATTCCCGGGAAGGCATGTAGTAGTTCCCATACGGGGGTGGAGGTGGCGGGGATGGACTTGACGGTGGACTCGTTCTTCATGTGACATCCGCAGGTGCATAGCGCGTCGTCGCTAGATGGTGGATCCGGAGGAGTAAGTGCCTCCGCGAGCTCATGCTTCGGCTTCTCGATGCGTCCTTCTAGGTACGTGATGTACTCTTCATATGGATGAATAGTCGGCGGATCGACCCATTGCGAGAAACCACGGTTGTTAGGGTCATACGAGTACCGCAAGCAACAATAGTATGTTAGTTACCTAAATAAACCGATGGAAATACTTCGATGGAAATACTCGTGGTAGTGTTCCTTACCCGTGCACGTGGACGGTGCCAAAAGCGACGACCGGAGTAGTAAAGTCCAACTCCCTCATAAACTTGCATTACACACAACTCATTGTGCATGCATCTTGGCCACTTTACTGATTTCTTCGAATCGTACGGTCTAACATCCCGCAAAGATCGGAAATAACTCTTCTCTCTTGGTGGGAAGTACTCCTTACATTCGGGATCCTGTTCTGTCCACAAGTCGGGACCGAGAGAATTATCCTCACCTGAGAAGTCATCCATTGCTGGTTATTGCAAACAAATTACCTGAAGGGTGACATATATAGGGAAAGAAAAGAAGTGGTGGGCCATTCAATCCGTGGGAGAAAACACACCCTACCCCGTACCCTACTACATGTGATGTGAGTACAAGAAAAAACACCCTACACCCTCGCCACGGCTATATAAAGAGGGACGGCGACCGCAGTACTACCACTGCCACACCTTGCGTGCTCCTCCCTCTCCTCACGGTGCTCATCTTCTATCTTAGGTACGGTTCCTCTCTTTGTTAATTTAATGTAATCGGTTTAACTACTTCAAAATAATGTTCAATTTTTAACAATAACTAGAGATGTCTACGGCCGCCGCCGTGAGGGGGTCGGGATGGTAATGGTGGTGGTGATCCGAAGGGCAAAAACACAAATACAACACTCGCTCCGAAGAAAATGACCACTTTTAAAAGAGCCATGCTTCGATATATGCAAGGAGAAACCGCATATGCCATTGCAAGAGGAGAGGACCCCCCTTGGGATGGTCTTTTTGCTCCGGTGGTCTTTACGGTCTCCGAAGCAAACCCGTCTCGCTCCTAATCCACCAACTAAAAAAGGTACCAAGAAGGATAAACCTTCGTCATCACATCACAAGGATGCCTAAATATTGGAACTTTGTATGAGGTCGTTGTCTTCGACCATGCGGTGTTGTAATATTTGAGCTACTATTTCGTTTACACCATGGTAGTGTTATATTGTTCCAAGAAAACTACATCCTTAATGTGTTGTAATAATGGAACTATTATTCCTAATTTTTTTATTCTTCTAATCTCCTCGCTCCATTAATAAATCCGCATGCAACACAACCAAACACATTTTTTCATTGAAAAAATTGTTCAATACAACACATACAACCGATTCTTAAGGACCATTCATCATCAACTACATCACATAACAAAGTGTTCACTTAACACAAAACTACCAAACACACTAGTTCATTGAAAAAAATATTACAATGCAACACATGCAAGCGACACTTGACCACCATTCATCATCCTCCCACAATCCTCTTACCTTTTCGTCGGCCTCGCCTTGCTAGCCGCTTCATCCCTCGACCTATCCCCGGACCTATCCATCAATGCCTTCCACTCCTCTTCCTTTTTCCTCTTCTTCTCACTCTTCTCCTTTGCGGTCAACGGACGTATCCCCCGTTCTAAGAACTTCTCCCCGTTACAACGCCAATATGCCACAACTTTCTCGTAGTTGGCGTAACCAACTACAAATTCTAGCTCCACTCCGGTTTCACGAACCATCTCATCACAAATTGGACCACTTAGATCCTCCTCTTCCGTAAGGGCACACCATATTTTGCTCTTATCTTGTTTCTAATAGATTCGGTTTTAAACCTCCTCCCGGGTTCGAAGTTCGTCCCAACTCTAACATTAACTCACGACGACCAAGAAATTGCTCCCAATCACAAGTCCGCCCCTCCCGCAAAATATAAGACCGTATCATACAAAGTTAAATCAAAATGAGGACAACCACAACGGTAGTGCTACCTAAATCAAAGAAGTTCACATCGTGCTCACCCAAAAGTCTCCATATGCATTGCCACAAAACATTCCAAAACCGAGCTCAGATGGCACAACACCTTCCGTGGCTACTATGCCACACTTGCACCGTGAAGGTGGATAGCTAAGGCAAGGCCAAGCCTTCGTCCGGACTCGAACTCTTTCACTTCGATTCGGTTGGCCACTCCGATCTTGGTCCATATATGTATTCATTGAAGTCACACCTAGGCCACCCACTGCGAAATGCGAACAACCATTAATAGCAATGAGTCATGGACATTTATAAAACTTAAATGAGAACAAGGATATGCTTTTTACTTACAACGAGTCTTTAGGGAGCAACGAAAGAATGGTGTAAACTTATTTGGGGCCTCAATGTTTGGTCGTTGAAGATACGCACGCACTCCACAATCACACACCGGAGGGTTGTTAACTCGCTCAATGGCGGCCAACCGCTTCTCCTCATAAGTCATCGGTGGAGGATTAGGTGGAGGAGGAACCCATCGTTGAAACTCATGATATGGCTTCAACACATGACTCGCATACGGGAATAGACGTATCCTAGGATCAAACTTGTCGGGCCCGTCTATCCACCGCAAAAAATAACAAGGAGCTGCCGGGGGTGGTGCTTCCCTAATCCAACAACAAGAGAATGCTCTACCCGCACGGTCCGGCACACCTAGATCGTTTCACATAAGCCGGCACACCACATAAACAATTGGGTACGGGGAGAGCTCGAGGCACGGGACCGTTTTCATCCCACTCTTCGGGAAAACTTCCTTTACCCCTAACAATGGCACAAGAACGTGGGTTTTGGTGGCTCATGTCTACTAATCCTGCAACCAATGATATCAAAATGAACAATCACTTTAAACATATTTGCAACATTGTATTAAGCATGTAGTAAAGCAAACCTACACTAAAGCATGTAGTAAAGAAACGTATTTTCAACATATCAATAGATGGCACATTGTCTAATGAAACTTCTCAAAGCATAACTTTCAACACACCCAACATCTAACACATCACAATTTCAAATTATTGTCAAACCCTAGCTCACCTATACATGCAAAATACGGCAAAATTACGTGCTAAACCGAGATTCAATAAGGGCAATACCTTCCAAGGATACAGGGATCGATTTCCCACACTATCCCCGCCACAAATCACCGGATAGAAGGGGGGGGGCGGCGGCGGCGGCGGAGCCGCGCACGGGCGTGAGCTCGGGGTCGGGAGAGAAGAGAGGGAGGAGGAAGAAGAAAGGAGCCGCGCGGGCCCTTTTGGCCGGTCCCGCGCGCCGGGCGCGGTGGCGCGCGGCGCCCGCGCGGTGCATGTGGCGCGCGGGCGCGCAGACCGGCCCACGCCGCGCGCGCGCGCGCGCGCGGCGGCCGGCGTGGCGGGTGGTCCGCGCGCCACATGCGGTGGCGCGGCGAGGCCGATTGCCGCGCCACGCGCGCGCGCGGCCAAAAGGGTTAGGCGGGTGCAAATAAAGTTTCCGAGGGGTTATTTATAAAAATAATTTTAAAAAAAGGTTAATATTAAAAAATTATCCGAAAAGTTTCTCTAGGTAGAATTTGCATGGACGCTCAAAGCAAGAGCTTCAAGGATGTTCTAGATTGAATAGTTACACTTTTTCAATAAAGATCAAGTTATTTTTTGGACAGCTCTAAGAATCCAAAAGAACCCAGCAAAATACTGTCGACCTATGCGGCTATGCCAATCATAATTAATAATCGTGTATCCGGTTCTTGGTGCACCTACCAATATTCAAAGACTGATGACGTGTGAGCACCGAGCGGTGCAGAGGAGACGAAACGTCTTCCTTTTGTTTAAGCGCCGAAAGAAATAACAAACTCACAAAAAGACAGAAAGGGCCTGCACAGTAGGCGCATATATTTGGCAGCAGGAGCGCCCTCGTCCTGCCCCGTATTCTCAGTTGCTTCAACGTATTTCTCTCTCTCTACGGCTCAAGGGACCGGAGGTGGTAGAGAGAGAAACTCGAAGGGGAGAGGAGGTAGAGAGAGAGAGGTACAGTCCTCCTGATCCCCCCTAAGGAATCCTCGATTGGTCAATTCAGTTCTTGAGTTCGCCGTTGCTACAGATTGGATGGCTGCTCTGCTCTCCGCTCCCGGAGTGGCATCGTGCTCTCCTTGGTTACCTGCGGTTGATTCGATTAATCTTGTTCTTCAATCTTGCCACCGCTGATGTTTCCCCTTTAGTTTTCGAGCAAGGTTTGCCTTTTGGGTATCTGTGAACTTTAACAGGAATTTTTGGCTGGCGCTGCATATTTTTGTTCTTGACCGTTCTTGCTTGCTTTATAACATTTAGTTTTAGCTTGGCTCGCATTACGCGATGCGTTCTTGCTACAATCCAAGCACATCTTCTATGAGCTGACATATGTGTTGCGGATTGCGTGGGGTGGCGTGCTAGTGTTTTGGGCTGTGGGGAGGATAGAAATCTGCAATCCCTGTGGCTTGAAGCTTGTTTCTTCTTTGTTTTGTTTTCCCTTTTGCGAATTGTGGCGATTCGGATTGAATTAGTTGTGTAATAGAGTTGTCTCAAGGTGTGGATATGCATCTTAGCACTTGGGGGAGTGCTGGATCAGGTTAATCAATTACTGAGCTTGTTGGTAGGAGCTAATGCTTTACTGCAGTATGCCAGTATCTTGCGGTCTGGTAATAAAAAGGTTTCCCAGAGAGTTCTTGAGGGTTCCAACGTCTGGGGTGGGGAAACAAAAGAAACTGGTTCCACTGAGAGCAGATACCACTTGGAGCTCTGCCTGCAATAGATGTACGCCTTGTTCGCTTGGATTATCAGCCACCAGCCAGCAGTACTTTTCTCTCACAACAAACCAGCCACCAACAACCAGCCAGCAGTACTCTTCTCTCAGAATAAACCAGCACCAGCCATCAGCCACCAGCCAACCGAACAGGCTGGTAAATCTGAGATCAATGTAGTAACACAGATGGGTAGCCCGACTCTTGTGGAAAAAACAGAATTAATTTGAGGTAGAATTTCTCAGGAATCAATTATTAGTAATGAATTTGAGCAGGGGATAAATTGCCTTGCTTGGTGATACATCATTGCTGTATGAAGCGGCCATGCCACCTCCAGTCAGCTCTTCATTAATTTACTGAAAATGGAGCTGTAGTAGGTCCTTATCTATTATATGTACTTGACCTAGGGTGATGCTTCTTTAAGCATTGGAAAGGGTAGAGAACAGTTGACATAGGAGTATATTCCTATTTATAGCTAGTTCCGAGCAGTTAGTTTCAGAATTTTGATCAACCTACTTTATGTCCGGTGCTGTTTTTTTTTTGGGGGGGGGGGGGGGGGGGTCTTTCTATTTCTATTGTCCTGTATCATTTGCTCATATGCCTGTCTGTTTGTCTTTTTTTTGTAATAATGTCTTAACATCTGCAGACACTTCAAGTCACTATGCATAAACATATTTGAGTGAGCAAGTACAGATCAACGTAAGATGAATTTGTCATCAATGACCCACGTCTTTAGCATGTCATTATCGATTCAACTGATTAATGCTGGCAACTTGCCATGAAGATTAATGCAGGTGTCATTCATCAAATTTCTGTGAAGGATCATCCTGTCCATCCCATGTCTAAGTCCAACCATGTAAGTTGGTATTTATGTTGAAAACCTGGGGTGTTGCCTGTTTGCCATACCACAAACAATTAACTTATCAGCTAGCCTACATGTGTAGAGCTTCTTGTCAGGCAATGACCATGAGCTGAAGCATTTAGCTTTTGGTCATACAATCCACAAGGACTCGTCATCAGAGTCTGGTCAGTCTCACCAAGAAGCGTCGGCAGTGAGTGAAACCAGTCTAAACGAACATGCCTCAACTCAATCTGGTAATCCTTTATCACTGACCACATTATCAGTTATTATTCTCTCTGCATCTTCTTTTACACCATTGGAATATAGCTTGTTTTGAAAGTATTTCGCAAAAGATGCTAGACTGATGAGTATTAGGCTTAACATGTTCAGATGCCTTTATATGCTCAGCTATGCTATGGTGCCAGTATCTCATGGCAGTCATAAGTTCTATTAAGAGCTCATGTAGTGCTACGGTCATTTTCATATTCCTGTAGGTGCTCCTTGACCTTGAGTGTTTGTCAGATAATTTGCATAGGGGCTTAAAATAGAATTGGCTGTATCAAAAATGTAGTCACTTTTGTTTTAGATGTTCCTGCATTTCTTTGAAATTTCCTTTGCTACTGTTACCAGCTTTGCACATGCATGTTTTGAGTAATCTCCTGTAAACTTGGTTTTAATGGATCTTTTAATATGTTACTGACCTGTCTCTCGGACCATGTTCCCATACCGAAGCCTCATATTTAAGACAGTTAGTTGATATGTTAAAATAGTCATGACAGTTAGTTTGTTTTATCTTCAGACGACGATGAAGGTCATGGGAAGCATAATCAGGACACAGTGAAGCCAGTATTGTCCATGGGGAAGCAAGGATCTGCCTTTTCGCCACCAAACCTAGATTACAGTCCATCTTTTGTAAGTTTCTTCTGTTGTGATATTTACTGATTTGTTAAATCTTATGCACTGGTTTCAGCTAACTTCCTACATCATGTTCCAGGCTTGTCTTCCTCATACTGCTGATGCTTACTATGGTGGGGGTTTGACAGAATATCCTCCACATGCCGTTGTAAGCTCACTCTTACTTTTCAGTTTTCGACCACATGAATAGATCTATACAATCTGAGGTTATAAGATCATGTAAATTTATCTCTCGATTCAGTTGCAATTATTTTTAGTTTCAGAAAGAGAACTCATTTATCCTTGCATGCTAGTAGTCACAAAGGCTTCTTGCGGAAAGAAGACATTCTTTCTGTTTCCTTATTGCTGAATACGTTTATTTTTCCAAGGAAACAGAACAGTGGGTTCACATAAAGCTCTGGAATGCACAAATAATTGTTGGAGCATTTGGAGCCACGTTTGTAGTCTTTCAATTTGCATGGAACTTAATGGAAGCTGCTTATGATTAAAGACCTGTTGGAATACAAAAGCAAAACTATGCACCCTGCATCCCTGCCACATCTTTGGCTATCGCATGCTAGCTGTTATTCTTGAATGTCCAGAAATATTTTTGTTGTTGACCTCACATTAATATCATCACTTATGTACTATGCATCTAGGTTCATCCCCAGCAAAATCAAACAACAAATGCTCCAGTTGAACCTGCAGCAGAAGAGCCAATTTATGTTAATGCAAAGCAATATCATGCAATCCTTAGGAGGAGACAGACACGTGCTAAATTGGAGGCCCAGAATAAGCTGGTGAAAGGACGGAAGGTAATACCTAGTAATTTTGTCAGAAGGCAGAAATGAATTCCCTTTTGATTGTTCCTCAGCATTTGCTGCATACATAGCTTTGAACACCAATTGTCCAATTCAATAGATTTTTCTTGGGTCATATTCAGAGGGAGGTCACAAAAAGCCCCTCTGGTTATAATTGGAGTAGGTTTCCATTTTGCTTAACTTTTTGAGTAAAACTTTGTTTAGGATTTGTGGCACCAAACATCTTTGAAGGAGTCAGATGCATACTAATTGTTTCCTTCCTATCTAACACTAAGCATTCCTTAGGCTTCTGCGTCACTTTTGGCCTGTTCTTTTCTGATTTTCAAGTTGCATGAATCAATCCTCCTGCATTTCAATCTGTAAAGGATAATTCTGTTATTTACAGCTATATATTTTACCTGTCAAATATAAATTAACAAAGTTCATTTCTTCTCAGCCATACCTTCATGAGTCTCGACACCGACACGCCATGAAGCGAGCTCGTGGGTCAGGAGGGCGGTTCCTCAACACAAAGCAGCTCCAGGAGCAGAACCAGCAGCATGATGCATCAGGTGGTTCGAGCTGCTCAAAGGTCATTGGCAACAACATCAGCTCCCAGAGTGATCCCACCTCCACCACACCTTCAGCACCCACTTCAGACACCACAAGTGCTTCAAGGGCCAACCAGGACCGTACCTGCTTTCCATCAGCTGGCTTCCGCCCCGCCATGAACTTCAACGAACAAGGTGGAGGCAGCGCAAAGTTGGTCAAGTGAAGAGAAATGGAGTGGGCACAGTAGCATCGCCAGGCATACTGCCTCTGGCAACTCATCCTTGGCTTTTGAAACCATGAAAATGTAATGGACATGTAGCTTAACAGTCACAGAATTACCAAACGCCGTATATATATGTGCAAGTCCTTTTAAGCTTGCTGTGGCTAAAAGAACTGTGGTTATGAGTTCGTTTCTAGACTGAAATCCATATAGATAGTATTGTATTCTGAGGTGTAGGCCTCAAAACTTATTCAGCAGATATTGCCTTTTGTGTGTGCTAGGAAATTGGAGATCTGATTTCTAGTACCTGCTCATTGCTCTGGTTATCACTATTCTCATTATTTTGTTCATGATGAAGATAAATCTCCGGTACACCATCGAGTGGACTCAGGACTGGTACAAAATATTACTCCCTCTGTCCTTATATATGACATTTAGGACAAGAAATCAAGTTCAAAATGAACTAATTTGCTTGTCCTAAACATCATATATTTAAGGATGGAGGGAGTATAACTAAGTTGACTTGCTGAGACAATATAATCACACGATAAACACAGAAGAATTAATCGCTTGCATATGCAGTTACTTAGCAAAAAAGAACTCTGAGACCAAAGTATAGAATGTGTTCTTGAGCTCAAATTAATAGAAAAGCTGAGCAGAACTCAGGTTTTACAAGTAGTTCTTAGCCAACTGCATCAATTTACAGGCCCACCGGTAAACAATTTACAACTTGGGCAAAGAAAGTATTAGGGGAATTGGAAAATCAGTCCCTAATTTTTAAATGGAAGCGCTCAGTCTCAGAACCATCTCAAGCCTCTCAGCTTTGCGGTAGTCATTATCAGTAAGCTGTCCAGCGGGGAAAGGTGTAATCTCCAGAACTAGGTGAGGACTGGGAAGCTCGTCGAACAAAGCCCTCACATTGTAGCAGCATACACTCTCACCATGAGCACTTTCCCTCCTTATTTGGCAACCCTGGTCAGTAATTTAAACATGTTGAAAATCAACTTAGGAACAACCAAATATGCACAAAAGAAACATGTTTGACACCTCCCTTTTTACAGGTGTTTTTGTATCCCAAAATGATGTACAATAAAAGGAGAGCATGTGCTCTATCCAGAGAAAAGAATTTACCTTGTGAGTTGAAGCATCCACAAAATGGTCATCTTCGGACAGAACTGAAGCTATCTCTTTCAGGATCCGCCTTCCTTCTTCAGTTGATCGAACTCGGTAGGTTCTCTTCAGTGTACCTTTAGTAGTCGGCCTCCATTTGCTAGTTAGCTTCCTCTTATCCTGTGCATCTTTCTCACCTGATGAACAAAAGCAAAGATTTAGATTAATCACATTCTCTATTACATAACAAGGTAATGAGGTATAGATGCTTAGAAATTTCGACAGATAGCTTGTAAATACATAAACAGTACGAATCTGCAGTTCTGGAACTCTAAAAAAATCTACAATTCTGGATAAGAAGTCTCAAGTGATTATAAAGATCATGATGGTTCCCACTGAACTGCTTCTGTCATATTGCTGAGGATATGTTCGTGTTTTTCCTCCTTGACGTTGAATCTAAATGTAATGAAATCTAATGAAAAACACAAATGCTGATTAAGGTTACTAACCATCATAATATAAAAGAGAAAACATTCTGGTCCCATTACAATGAGGTTTGACATGGAAATTGGAAAACAAATTCTTAAATTTCGAAACAAAATCCAGAAGTCAAACATAGGGACAAGAACAGACTTCAAACCGGTATACTTCTAAAAAAGGCCAACACTGACATTTACATACGTTACAAATTGTTGGTCATTTTATCCTTTCTTGCAAGCAGATGCAAACTTTGTAGTGATCCTTTGTAAGAGTGGCAGTTGACTAAGAAAGCCAACAAATTGTAAGATTTAACAAACCCAATGGAACATTCCAAATTTGATCACTTGTTCCTTTCATCATGTAAAGCCTACGGAACCGACACGCGTCAACATTCGGATTCTCACATCAATACCATCCAGCATCAACCCAGTGAGTGACCCCATGAAAGTGTGACATGTTGACACACCTATTTCTATCATGTGTCATGATAACCACCTAGACAAACAGAAGTGTATGTCAAACCTTCTGTACCAGAATTGATAAATTCCTCCAAGGACACTGAAATACCTGCCAGGCTGCCACCATGTACTATGATCCTGCCTAATCAGCAGAATAAGATTCTGAAAAGAGCAATATCCTTCCGCATCCAAAATCTTTTCCAAGATGCAGAACAGCGGAACCATATAAATCTTTCACGGTATCCACTTCCACTAAACGAAGCATCAACGATGAACCAAAGAGATGCATAAATAAATAACCAATTACGATCGAGCAATAAACAAATTAGAAAGCTGCACGAGACCTGAGGCGCCGCCACGGAGCTTCTCGGCCCACTTGGAGAACCCTAGGTCGCTGTCGCCGGCGCCGTCCTCGCCGATCTCTGCGCACCACACGAGCATAAAAAAAACCATCAGCACCCCCACTCCTCATTCCCGAACCAAAACGGCACGAATCGAGACCCGCGACCCCCCGCGAGGCGACGCGACTACCGTGTGAGAGGAAGGGGTTCCGCGGCGAGCCCGCGAGACCCGCGTGGAGGAGCGCGTAGTAGAGGCAGAGGCGGGCGGCCCAGACCAGCACGGGGCCCTCGAGCAGCGACGCGGCGATGGGGGCGGCCGCGGCGGCCGGGGAGAAGGCGGACGCGGCGGCGCGCCCCGGCGAGGCCGGGCGCGGGAGGGAGGGGAGGAACGGGGTCCCCGCCGGCGGCGGGAGCGAGCGGAGGGCGAAGGCGCTGGGCGCCGCGGCGACGGCGGCGGCGGAGGCGGCGGCTGGGGCGTGGAGGAGGTAGGCGAGCATGGCGATTGGCGGCGATACGGGGGGCGAACTGGCTAACTGCAGTGAGGAGCGTCGTGTCCCTGTGCGCGTGCGTTCAGTGTGCTTGCTCAGTTTTTAAGCGTCAGACACTCTCTCGACCCTCCAGCGTCACCATGTCAATTGTCATGTGATGTCGGGTGCAGTGGTTTGGAGAAGGGAAGGAGGAAACCATCTCGATCTTTCTCGTTTCGATCGATGATTTTTGTGGTAGAAAATTTAGCAAATCCTTGCGCAGAAATGCAAAATTTGAGAGCGTGAACTATCTCTTATATTCGAGAAAAGATGCTTGTGTGTGGGTGGGTGGGTGATTAAGAAAATTATATCTTGCACTTCCACACGAAATGTGCACGTGGACGCCTCGGATAATGGCGAAGGCCTGGAGAGGATAATGGAGTGCGACAGGTAGGACTTGGCGACTGGCGATACTAATCTTCAGACACCAGAGCTTTCAGGTGGCACACGTCGTAGATCTACTGTCTCTTCTCCCTCACTTGTCGACGGAAAAGATACGGGTTTTCGTTCTTATTCGCCGCCGGTCACAAGAAACAAAATCAAGCGAAACCGATAAAAGCCCGATCCAGCCCAGGTCACGAACTCATGATTGACTGTAAACATCTTTTTTTTTCTCGAAAGAAACTGACTGTGTATATTAGAAGATGAACTTCACAGCTTTACATTTTTTGGGTGGTCATGTTTGACTGTGTATGTTCACAGCGTACAGTTTGTGTGTGTGCGCCTTTGTGAGACGACCAGTCACTACTTGGCGGCCGCCTCTTCCTCCCCCTCCTCCTCTTCCTTCCAGACGGGAAGGATGCCTTGCCCGGCCAGCCTCTTGTAAACCCAGAACACCACGTACTGGGGGGTTATCCTCTTCTCGTCGATTAGGAATGGCTCGATGGTGCTCACCTCGTTGCTGTAGGAAGATAGCGCAAAGCCCTTCGGTCCTGCATTATTTGACGATAGGAGATTATTAGCATGCCCATCTTATCAGTTCAGTTTGCTGGTTTATAACATTGTAAAGGCATTGCGAGGCAGGTTTGCGCTATCATACTGCAAAGTAGATTGACACAGAACTGGTGGTTCTAATCTAGGTACTCCATACATTATTCAGTAATGAGAAGGCAGATCACCTGCAATTTATGTTCCATCCTAATGTTGTTAGGAAAAATCTGTATAGTCTATGCTACCGCATAGCAGATGAAAATAATCTTAAGATATGCCGTGTAGTATTCAGAGTAAGCATGGTAGTGTTTAATGAGAAACTCCAAAGTTTGTTAGCAACAGACTGAAATCTGTATAATGAATGGTCCTCCTATCAGCAAGGAAAACAGCAGTGCACATGGAAGTTCAAGAAGGAAATGACAGAAATGTAAGACAGTATGTACCTGTGAGCTCTCCTTTTGGAAAGAAGGCCCAAAAATAATAAGGGACGTCTTCCTTTATGAAGGAACCTTCCAACTGCAATTCATCAGCGAATGATTAGAAACCTGCTATGTTGGGCAAACCCTGAAGAATTTTGCTCAAGTTTTGCATATTGCAGTCCCAAACAATTGCTCAGATATGTTAGTATTGTGTCTGACAGTGGTGGCTGGAGATTGACGTAAGTTGAAGACTATGCTTGCGTGGTTGTTTCTACCCACTGCGCGCATGTTCATCGACACATATTTTTTATGTTAGAAGAATATGCTTGCGCGGTTGTGCCTACATACTGGATGATGCATGAAGTATCCAGTGATGTTCGAGCATGGACCTGACATAATCACTACTGCGCTATGCCAACATCGATATTACTAATCAGTTTTTTCCCTTCCTGTTACAGTGCTCCAGAAAGTCATAAACACAAACTGCACAAACACAATTCTTTGATACGGTGTGGCAACTTCGTGATACTGATGCTGAAATTCAACTGCTCCCTGATGGTGATCAATTATGCATTTGTATATCTTTGTTTGCTAGAACAGATGCAATAGCAATGCCACATTACATAACTATGGTGTTTGGAGTTGTAAGATGATAAAACCATTTTGTTTCTGTTCTTTCTTTTTTGCAGAAGAGCATGCTTGCACAGTAGTGCCTATATACTGGATTCATGTTCACCAACACAGTAAACGGTTAATCATGAAGTATCCAGTTATTGTGCTATGCCGCTATTGATCATGAGCATCGACCTGACTTCACCACTGTTGTGCTATGCCGCTATTGATACTACCGAACAGTTCTTCCTTCTATGTTACAGTGCTTGAGGAACTCATATACCGAACAGACACAACTCTTGATACGGTGTGGGGCATTAAGCCAGGACAATTTCGTGCACAATACTGAAATCAGGTGCTCCTCTTGACGGTGACTTATTATGCCGTGGTGCAAGAACGCTCAGTCAACTATGCAATCACATCTTGTTTGCTACAAGCCCAGAACAGATGTGCAATAGCAATGCCACATTACAAGCTCCGGAGCTGTTGTAATTCTGAAACAGTTACCGCTCACTAACCCCAAACATTCTGTTGTATTCAAGTCAGTACTCACCGTGTTGTTTTGGAAGGAAAGCTGGACCTGGGACACGTCCTCCTCCGCTTCCAGGGCGTCCTTGAGAGGAGGAATGATCTCCTCCTGCATCATCTCCGGCAGCGGCTTCGCCGGGGCCTTCTTCGGCTTCGCGGCCGCGGCAGGCTTTGCTGCCGCCGCCGTGGCTTCCTTCTTTTCACCGTCTGCAGCATCCTTCTTGCTAACTGCACGAAATGGAAATAACCGAAAATGGTGTAAAGGCCTTGAGAGTCCAGACTGAATAAACATCGATCCACACAACCAACCAACATCCGTAAACGTTTACTTATTCAGAACAGTTAAGTGCCAGCCTCAACCAACTCAGCAAAGGGTATGTACCAGTGGTGGAGGTGGAGGACTCCTGCACGGCCGAGCACAAGGCGACGGCGCCGCCCCCGCTGCTGCCGGCACGTGGGAAGGCGACGACGGCCGGGAGCCTCTTCCCGAAGAGCGGGGCGGCGGAGCACCTGCACACTGCCGCGTTGCCAGCGGGAGAGCTGCTCATCAGCCTCATCAGGGTGCGCAAGGGCTGAGGCGCCATGGCGATCGACGAGAGCGAGGGAGCACCACACCACACCACCAGCGGTTTCACGAGCCGCGCGGGCCGGGTAGCATGCGGGCGGATCAGCTGCCGGTAGGGACGGACGATTTGTGCGTGCCCGCGCGCGCGCGATCGAGGTGGATGGGCACACGGAGGGATGCGAAAAAAAGGGTCGGCTGGCGAGGAGGATGAGGCGGCCCGGGTTAGTGGGAGTCGTTCTCCTCGAGTCGGAGGTGGCTCTTGTCCACTGGTTCAGTTGGACGGCATTGGTTTGGCGCCACGCTTATCTGCTCGCCTCCTCAAACCTGCGGCCCTCCCTCGCGGCGCCTCCGAGTGCCAGCCGTTGTTGTATCTTCACCGTTACGGGTCACAGGAACGGGGGCGAGTGGCAGTCCATTTGCCATCCTGGTCCACAGCCAGTGTGTGACTCGGATGACCCCACTCGCCGGTGAGAGAGCGAATTGACTCCACCCAAAAAGTGGCTACCACGTAGCGTAGCTCCCGGATGCGCGGGGCGTGGGCCCCTACGATTATCATCGCCTCAGGTCTAGCTCGTCGATCCAGAGGGCCGGCGAAAGGCGGGTGCGGCAAAGTCCCCCGGTCTCGCAGCAGCGGAGGTGGTGCCATCGGGTCGCCGTGAGACTGACTCCAGCGGCTTCTTCAACCCTTTGCGCGCGCAGCAGCTACTGTGGCTGCTCCAGCAGAGCGCGCAAAAGGATGCTGCAAAATACAGCAAGCCCCTCGGGCACGCTCATTCCTGGGGAAAACTCCCCTTTCTCTCTCCTTTGCTCAAAGCAACAGCCCGGCCTCCTCTCCCTCGCTCCCGCCTCCGTCGCCCGAGCTCGCCCCCACGCCCTCGTCGCACTCGGCCACCCGGCCTCGTCCACGCGCTCAAGCGCCGCCGCCATCTTCTTGTGCGGTCCCGCAACCCCATCCACCATTGCGCAGAGTGGTGCACTCGGGTCAACGCCACTACCATCCTCCTTCCCGGCGCGGTGAGCGCGGCGGTGGCCGCGGCAAATCCGCGCGGGAGGACGCGAGGAGGCCTCGCCGACCGTCTCCGCCACTTGCCCCCACCCCGCCCCCACCCGCCCACGCCGGCCGTCTCCGCCACCCCCCCCCCCCCCCCCCCCCCCCCCCGCCGCGTCGGCCGGCGCGCATCCGCGCGGTAGGACGCGTCGCCGCCGGGAGGAGATGAGGCGCCGCCGGTAGGAGGTCGCGCCGCCACCGGGGGACCGTAGTTCCCATCCTCGCCGGCGCGCACGGTCTCGGCCGGTCCCCATCCTCGCCGCGCGAGGACGACAAGGAGGCCGCATCCGCGGCGAGGACGACGAAGAGACCGGCCCGGGGCGGGACGTCGAGGCGGGGCCGGCCTTCCCTGGTCGTGCCGCCTTCTTTCCGGCGAGCAGGGCCTCCGCCCTCCGCCCCCCCTATCCCTCTCCTCCGGCGCGAGCTGCTAGCGGCGGATCTCACCAGCACTGGACTTCTCCGGCTGCTCGCGGGAGCACAACTGCCGGTCGGTTGCGCGAAGGGAACGGGAAGATTGCTAGAGTTCCTCCTCTTTTGCAGCAGGGGATGCTCCTCTCTCCTGCTGCATATCCCTACGTTTTGCAGATGCGCGAAGGGCATGTGCTAGAGATGGTATGAGCCCGCGCCCGGCCCCCCTCCGCCCCGACGTCAATGACGGTGGCCCCCGCCGCGCTACCACTCGATCCGTCTACGCGTTGGGCTGCCCGCCCGCCCCCGTCGGTCACGGCGGCCTGTTCGTTTGGTGGTGGGCGATGGCATAGTGGCGATTTGTTATGAGAGAAAAGACTAAGATCGCTTGGCTATTAGTTGTTGGTGGGCTGATAAGCCAAACGAACCGCGCAAAACTAAAATCGCCCGAGCATCTCTCCTGGAGCGTGACTCGTGGTCATGTGGTGCCGGTGCCCTGCTCTGCACTATAGCTCATCATCCGTGTCACGCCTCCTCACGGGTATTGCGTGCCGAACTGTGTTGGTTCCTACGGCCTGACCTGCCCTCGTTGCTTCCTTATCACGATTCCATACACCGATCGGTAGACCCGGACCACATGAGCGCAACAGCGCAAGCTTTGGCCACGCGGCGCAGGCATCGTGCGCTGTGCGTCCGGTCCATGTCATTAATCACCGTCGTCGTGCTCGTGCAGGCAGGCACGCGTCTGGTAAAGACGCGCCGTAATTAACATTAACAGGCAGTAACTCCGAGTATAATTTTTTTTAAAACCGTGAGTAACTCCGAGTAATCACCAAGCCGGCAAACCCATCCAATTCACCCACTCCCACCCACCCACCCACCAGCGGAGGACGTACTGCCCTATTGCACTTCCTCCACCGGCACGATGACCCGGCGCGAGCACTGACCGTGGGTCCAGGACCTATCGGGCCCCACCACACCAAAAAGCTGCCAGAGAAGAAGCCCGGTCACGGGTCGCACTTTGCGCTCCACCGGAGACGTGTCAAACTAGGGGAGCAGTGCGGGCCCGGCGGGTCAGCGAGGCGCAGGGGGGCAGTACCGCCATTAGAGCGCGAGCTAAAGAAAAGAAGGGGTCGCCCTAATTGGGATCCGGCGGAGGGAAGGGACTCCCGTTGGTAGTTGGGTTTCACTGACATGTGGGTCCGGACCCACATGTCAGTGACCCAACCGCAGAGAGGAAGCTTGAGGTAAACCCGTCCTCCCGCTTTTCCCCCGGAATATCCTGCTCTCCCCCCTCGGGTCGCGCACACCGACAACGCGCCCACCCACGGGTTCACACCACCACCAGGCACCAGGTCACGACGTTCCCCCTCTGCCCCCACCACTTGCGCCTCCCGTCCCCGTCCCCCACCAGCGCTTGCCGAAAGACAAAAGGCGGAACGCAGCGGCTGTACTCCGCCGTCTCCTCGCGCACCCAAACAAACAAGGGAACTGCACCACCACTCCACTTCAGCCGTTCAGCGATTAGCACCCGACACCGCTGAAACCTTTATTTAAAAAAAACGCCGTTCAAACCACTTTTTTACTCTCCAAGCCTGATTTTCACTGCACGGACAAGTGGTATACATCCTGCAACCGGGACCCGCCTGGCAGCGTGACAGAACTCCGGCTTCGTGATAGACCACGAGCAACACGGCGCGACCACCGTGAACCAGAGACACAACACAACAGGCCGCTCCGGAGGCCCTGAAGCGGCCTCTCCCAACCGAAAAAATTCTCAAAAAAATACAAGAACTTGGAAGCCCGGGTTGCCCTTTGCCTCTCTGCAGGCTGAGGGCGGCGCCTCCATCGCTGCAACCACATGCATTTCACCTATCTCAAAGCAGTAACCAGAACATAGCGCAAATCAGCCAATTGGAGATGCAGTACTTCAGGAATTCAAATGCAGGCAACGGCTACTAAGGGCATTTGAACGGGAGACATTTCCCGGGCTTTCTTTTGGAGGGAAAACTACAGTTTGAGCATGCCTATACCGCCAATGCAACAGAAATTTGAAAGGGTGGAGGGAAAACCCCAGGATGGCAACTACCATTTGAAAATATGGAGGGAAAAATCCAACAGGAAAGGGGGTTCAGGCAAGGGACAGACTGATTAACTCATCTGGTTGACTACTAAGCCTACAAGGCTACACAAGTTGTTTCTCCATTACCTCCTAAAATCTGCTATTTTTTAAGAGGAGGCTGAAGCTCTCTCTCAATTCATCAAAAGTCTTTACACGAAAAAACCGATAAGAAAAAAGGAAAGACAGGGGAAACCCACCATTTCTGTTCCTGCTGCCTGCTGCTGCTGATCCTGCTGCTTACTTCTAGCTGAGAGAAAGGGGGAGGTAGAGGATCCATGTACATTGGTTACTTCGTCAGTGGTGCTTGAAGGGCCTCAAGTCCTCAACACCATCATCCTCACTGTCATCGCCACTGCCTGACGGATCATCATCTCTCTTCCGCTTGGCACCCTGTGAGGATGAAGGCTGGTCTGTAGCCCCCTCATCATCGTCATCCACCTCCTCTCGGTCTTCATCAGCATCGTCAGGTTCAGCAGCATCAAAGTCATTTCCAATGGCCATGGCCTGAGGTTGGGCAATCGGCTGAACAAGATATTCTGTGTCTTCATCCTGAAGAAATAAAGATTTACAAGGAACCATTGTTAGACACAAATTTTCCTCTCCATAAACATAAAAAATGAAGTGTAGAAAATAAAATACAGAAAACTCAAGGCAGAACACTGGTAAGCAACATGCAGCTGACCAAAAATACAAGAAATCTCTAGGTACCAGAAGGTCCAGATATTCGAAATTCAGCAAAACATGCACATAACAATTCAAACAAGTAAACCCTGGACATAGCAAAGAGAGCACATCACACAGTCACTAACAGCTAAATATGTAGGGTAAGGGTACCATGCTCACAACACTTCAAAGATTAAGCCAGGTCACTAAAAGTGACGACCCAGACATCCAGAATGAACTAGATACAAGTTAAATACCGTGTCGTAAACGTCAATTCAAGGTGAGCAGAGGGTGTATAAACCATACTATTGTGAATTTGATAAATACAATTTTCTATCAAAAATCATAGCAAGTAGTCTACCCATAATATGACCAAGATATTAAGAAACAAGTTTATGATGCAGTTAAAATAAAAAAGTCTTGCACTACACGGATTAACAGATCACAAATAAATATGTGTGTGGATAAAAGGTGCAAGGCGGGACATAAATAATCTGCATCCGTATTATTAGGGGGGCTGTTCAAAATTTCATCTACTGCCAGGACAAAAGAGGCACAAAACATAGTGCCCAAGTTCATGGAGAACTCCCTGGAACCATAAAAATAAAACCCACAGGCACAAAAGAACAAATATAACAGTGATAGTCAAAGCTCCTGGTATAATCATCAAGTGTACTGATCCTGGGGAACAAGAAAAAAACATACTCCCAAAAACCAGCCAACAGATCCTAATAAAAAATAAAATTTTCAGACTGCCAGAGGTCAGATTATCATTGTTTGCATTTTAGGTACAAAAGGGTTCCACATAGAAGCAGTGACACCAGGCCCAAAGAAAAGATGTAATGGATGCAAACTTGTCCCAAATGCTCCTAAGCAGCACACTCTGGTTAACAACCATACTTGACAACCTCTTGCTTAAACAGACAAAAGAGGGAATGCCAAACGACTTAATTCCTCTACTTTAACTCAGGCTGACGTGATATCATGTTAGCTCAATATATAACGTTAGCTAAGGTGTGCATCAGTGCATGCATCACAAAGTAAACATTATACTGAGTTAACGTGATACTAGTAACGCAGACATCTGCTAAAAACAGTCGCAATTCTATGCAAAAATATGAACTAACAGACAATAGTAACACAATATCTGCTGAAGAAAATTGGCAGTCATCTGCAACATTATGAACTAACAGACAATACTAAGCAAATTACCAATCAAACAAACAGGAAACTGCAATTAATGATAAAAGAGCAGTGAAGTTTGCAAGAAAATTGATGTGTATACCTCATCATCTGCATCCTCATCATCATTTCCCTCCACATAAACCCCATCACCCTCCAGTCCCTCATCATCCTCTTCTCCAATCTCACCATTCTCATCCTCATCATCCCCCTCTCCATGCTCATGTCCATCTATCTCTTCTCCATCCTCTCCTGTCATCATGGCAACCCGCCCACTGCTCTGTGGCTCAGCCTCCTCACCTTCATCCTCAACCTCCTCTTCGTCATCCTCTTCATCCTCATCCTCCTCAACACCATCTTCGTCTTCATCAGTACTCGGTACATCATGAACCTCCACAACAGCATCCTCATCATCACCATCTTCATCGATCTCCTCCCCCAAATCCTCCTCCTCATCAAAGTCCTCATCATCTTCGTCTTCATCATCATCCTCCACGTCCTCATCCTCCTCGTCTGGGGCTTCTCCTGCCACCGCGACCCGAAACCCGTTCGCCCCATGGTGGTGCTCGACTCCCCCGTTCGGAACGACCTCGTCAGCATCGCTCTCTTCCTCGTCCACATCGATCACACCGTTCACCTCCACCAGATGCGACGCCACGCCGCCGCGCGAGTGAGAAACACCCCCGTTGGCAACCTCGCCGCTCCCGGGGTCGTCCTCGTCATCTTCATCGTCGTCATCTTCGTCGCCGTCGCCGTCGCCGTCCCCCTCCCCTTCCGCCTCCCCTTCGCCATCATCGTCATCGTCGTCCGACTCGGGGCGCTCGTTCTCGTCGGCGTCCATCTTGTCGAGGTACTTGAGTGTCCGGATCATCCCGAACACCCTGGATCTGTAGTCCTTGACCCTTGTGACGGGGCACTCGTAGAGGTCGAGCGAGACGAGGCGGAGGTCGGCGAGAGGCGCGAGGTCGTCGACGTCCTGGATGCGGTTGTTGCTGAGGTCGAGGTCCCGCAGAGAGGAGAGCCCCGCGGCGACGAGGTGGTCGAGGCCGCCGGCGATGCGGTTGTCGGAGAGCGTGAGCCGCGTGAGGTTCCGCAGCCGCGGGAACCCCTCGAGCGACGTGACCCCGATGCCGGCGATCGAGAGGTGCTCCAGGCTCTGGTGCCGCTCCAGTATCTCCGCCGCCGGGAGCCGGCCGTGCATGCACTTCACGGCGCCATCTAGCGTCAGGCTCCGCGCGGGCGACGAGCTCCCCTCGCCGCCGGCGTGGAGCGCCGCCTCCACCGCCCGCTCCCACGCCTCGTCCACCATCTCTTCCCCTTCTTCTCCTTCAATAATATTTTTTTTCTTCCTCCGGTGCTGTTTGGTTTTTAGGGGATTTGAAATACAGAGTGATTTATACGGGGAGGGTGTTTTCCTCGCCATTGGGGAAGAGGGGGGCGGCTCACAGGGCGCGCCGTGGACCAGGTGCAGGGAGGGTGGGCGAGGGGGTTGCCTGGACAGCCAATGGGAGCGCTCGGATGGCGGGGCGCGGATCGCTGATGTGGCGGGATCCGAGGGGCGTGTGTTTCTTCTGAGAGGAGGCGGGTGGGAGAAGCGGAGCGGAGAGGCGTGGTGGGCTGGATGATGCCAAAAGCATCTTTTTCTCCGGCTCCGTTTTTCTTTTTTTGCTCCTCTGATTTTTTCTTCAAGCTCGAGATACTATTAGTTAATTCGTGGGCCCACCCGGAGGTCGGTTTGAATAGAGCGAATCGCTGACAGGATGGGCCACGCTTCGTGGGACCCAGATGGAAGTGGCTGGGTTTGTGCGGGTCTGGAGGGGAGTGTAGCGAGCAGATGACCGTCCGATTGGATTGAGGCGTTTTGAAACCGTCGGATCTGTGTGGCTGGCGTCTGGCTGGTTCTGCCTACCCCCGGGTGGAGTAGGGGCTGCGCAGGCAGACTGGCAGTGGGGCCCCGTAGGGCGGCTGGAGGTGTAGCGATTGGCAACTGGCACCGTGATGTGGACCCAGATCAGCGTTGGGCTGGCCTGCAATGGCGACGGTTTGGGGAACACGGCACGGCCGCGTTGATGTGCAAAGCTGTGGGTTTCCGGTTTTGGGTTATTATATTACTAGTTTTGCTCATTTGTAAGGCGTATTATTTGATATTTTTTTCTGATTTGTATGACAGATTTATTTTGAGTGTGCGCTAGTTTGTACATTTGATTTGTGCTGAATTATGCTCCGACAATTTCAAATAAAGTGATTCATTGGAAACATCTTCTGTAGTCAACCAGTTTGACTTCTCACAGTTTTAGCTAGGATTGGATTTAGTTGACTCAATATATAGCTATAACAGTAGTTCATGAGATCTTAGTAGTTAGGAGTGAAACTAATGTTTTGCAAAGATTTGGTAGAAATTTTAGCTTATCTATGTAGCACGATACATATGACATTATGACACATGTATGCGTGTCTATCATGTTAAGAAAAATGCGAGCAGTATATTTTATATGACCTTTTGGAGTTATGGTAATATTTCATTAAATAAGTTGGATGGATGGTGGATCATAACGAATTGACATAGTAGGTGTTTCAGTAGGGTATTATGGAATTAAAACTATCAAAGCTCAGCGCTTCATTTTTGGTGGGAAAATAAAATCTTAGTTCGTTTTCATTTCCACAACCAGATTTCGGAAGTTCCACTCACCATCATATATCTTACATGTACACATATAATTAGTAGAAGAAAATCTTATTTTCTCCACTATGGATCGTGGGTTTGAGTTTTTGGGGTGAGTATATGGGGCGGGTGGGTTTAAAAGAGCATACGAACATGATCTTGGACTATATGGAATAATAAGAAGAAGTAGAGGACAATTTTTAAGTCATTTGCTCAAAGCTACTAGCTACATGATCTCTTCGTACCATGAGTAGATTGACTCGACAATAGCATACTCCTTTTGTCCCGTAATAATCGTCCCTTAGGAATCGAGAATGTAAGAGGAGCACGGATTTGTAGCAACCATCATAGCGGGACAGAGGGAGTATGTGTGGATGTGCTCGATCAACTTGCACATTTATAACCATTCGAAAAAATAGATGTGAACCAAGTGGTTTAAATTCTAAAGGGGTGTAAGTTATTTCAAAACAACTAAACTGTGAGACAAGATGAAGTGAACGAAAATGTGAATATTTACAACCGTGAGACTCACTATGTCCTCATCATACTTGTGCTTAGTGCGTATGTTTGTAATATATATGATTTTCTTCTAGATAACACTCCAGCAAGTGATGATGTTGCCGATCAAAACAATAAAAAGACGTACTAATTTTGCAATAACCTTTAGCCTAAACAAACGTAACAAATACTGGAAACTAATTTAAAGCTACCTAAACACAGACAATCTTGATAAAAAGCTTCTTGTCAAAAGAATATTGACCAAGAGCAACCAATTCGTCACTTTCCTACACTACGACTAGGTATCGGTTCAGTGGTACTTTCTCGTCCATGGAGTGTGGCCCTTTTTCCATGAAGACTACACGTGTATGCAAAGAGTGCAGGGAGGTTGTCAAAATCAAAACTGATAGGACACGAGAATGCTAACGACACACATTACATTAGAAAAGCATATACTTGATGCCAAAAGAGACCAAAGAATTACACAAGAGAGATTTGCTCAAGGCTCGAAAGTGTTTGCCAAAGAGAGTAAGAGACTATAAAAAGATCAAGCTGCATGCTTGTTGTGCCAATGTTGTGGTTCCCAAAACGATTAATGTGCAAGAACATCGCATAACAACCGTATGTGAAAACGCTAATGAATTTTTGAGATAGTAAATTTGGCCCTTTCTTTCTTCTTCGTTAAGAGTAAGTTGTTCGTTAAAAAAAGTTAGTTAAGAGTAATACGCTCAACTGGTTAGTCATGTGACTTTATCGCATGGTTCGCCGAATCGTTGGGAACCAGTCCGAGTCAACCGGTCAAACCGTTCGGCATGGTTCTTAAAACAGCCGCTAAGCATATCCCGACCGACCTTAGAAAATCTGACCAAACCGGGTGTTTTGGTTTACCGGCCAATTTGACCGCACCGGTTTTTGTCGGCTAACCGGACCGGGTCTTGAAAAAAACCCTATTCATAAGCAGTTGGCAGGTAGCATGCAGCTTGAATGCTCGATCCAGCCACGCATCGTCACGTGACTTTTCCGAAGTTCCTAAAACAAAAACAGAGAAAGGTATTATTACTTCGATTTTTTATATTTAATTTTTCACGATTTTCGCAAAAATATATGGTCCGACACAAATTTAGAGAAAATATACATCCGGCGCCGTGGCCCACGGCGTCGGGGACATAACTCCGTGGGCCGCGACGCCGGGTGCCGCCGGAGTGGGCCCCTAGCGTGGCCCGGATGTGGCGCCCTACGCCGCGACGTTAGGGGCCTAGCGTCGCGGGCCACGGCGTCGGCCTTAGCGTCGTGGCCCTCGGCGACGGCAGAGCCCCCAACGCCGTGGGCCGCGGCGCTAGGGTTCCCACGCCTATATAAGGCCGAAATTCGGTCGAAAATGTCATAATAATTCGAAAAAAAGAAAAGAGAGGGGGAAGATGAGAAGGGGGTGAGGGAGGAGGTGGTGAAGATGCGAAGCTCCGCTTAGGTTTTTCGTCTCGTTGAAGATAATACTCTCGAACTTAATAGTTTTAGTGTATATGTGCTTAGTAGATATACGGTTGAAAGGATCAAGATGTCGACTAGAGGGGGGTGAATAGTCGTGTCCGAAAATCACAAACTTTTCGCGGTACGTTAGACCGGAGTCCGGAGACTCCGGATATTTTTCCGGATACTCGGGAAATCCGGAGAATCCGGAAAATGTCCGGATAGTCCGGCTCGCTAAGGGGGAATTAAATCGACGGGATTTAAACTTGCTCAAAAGTAAATGCGTGAAAATAGGTTATGCACCGAAGTGATACAAGCCTGTTTATCCACTTAAAACCTGTAGGAACCTCAACACGAAGTAGATCGGCACCAAACCCTAGATAAGTGCTCAAGAAAGATACAAGCATGCAAAAGATGAACAAGCACAAGAAACACAGGATTTGTTACCGGAGTTCAACCTCACACCTTGAGGTCTACGTCTCCGTTGAGGTACCCACAAATGGTGGACCTTTACTCCTAGGTCACTTTCCTCCCTCTAGCGACCACGAAGATCAAGCTAGAGTTACTTACTCAATTTCGGGGTAATACAAACCTCCTTGGGCAGCCACAACCTTTGGATGCTCCAAGGCAACGCCTAGCCGGCTAGGAGCTCAAAGCTCCAAGAGTAACAAACACGAATTTTGCCGACCAAGCGAAGAACTAGGTGCTCTAGAGATGGGAAATCGGCTCACTAGTTGTAACACCCAAAATTCCATCACTTAAAAAAATGCTAGCAACAATTAGAATTTTTATTTCTAAGGTTAATGAATTTGAATAATTAATTTTGCCTTTAAATATATGCAATGATAATTAATTAATTTAGAGAAACCAAGTGTTTGTGCATCATGTTGAATGCATGGTTTTGAATTGATTGTGTGGTCAAAAGTTTGTCTAAAATTTTTGAAAAAGTTTTTGAGTAAAAGCTTGAAAAGGAAATAAAAGGAATTGAAAAAAAAAAAGAAAAAAAAAAAACAAAACAGACCATCGCTCACCCCTCCCTCTTTCCAGCCCAGCCTGCCCTTTTCTTTTTCACCCGCGCGGCCCAACCTAGCTCCCAGCCCACAAAACATTGTGGCCCATTTGCACCCGGCCGGCCCGCTACCCCTCTCTCTCTCTCTCTCTCTCACCGACGGGGCGGGGCCCACTTGTCAGGGTTGCCTTCAACCTCCAGCCGCCCACCTTCCTCCCATCGCCGCGCCGGCCGCTTCCCGCCCGGCGTCGATTCGCTTCTTCCGCGCCGCCTCCCCTTCTCCTTTAGTGCGCCAAGCATTAACCCGGCGCCGCCCAGCCCTTCCCCTTCCTCTCCCTCCCCGAAATGGCCACGCACCGAGCCCCGGCCATTAATGGCGGCCGCCGGTGTGCCCGCCGTCCACCGCCTCGCCCGCGGCTCCTCCACTCCCCTCACCACCTATAAAAGGCCGCCCCCGAGCTCCTCTCCACCTCGCACCGCTCAATCGAGCTCTTCTCCCCTCTACACCGCTGCCCCCAAGGAAGCCCGCCGGAGCTCCGCGCCTCGCCGCCGATCCGCTCCGCCGCCGCCTCTTCTTCCCCTTCGAGCGGCTTGGTGAATTCCCCTCCTCCTCCTCTTCGTTTTGGTGCATTCCTCCCCGTTGTTTAGTGTCTTGTAGCGGTTTTTAGGCTACTCCGGCGAGCCGGCCGGCGAGCGCCGCCGCCGCCACCGCGCGCGCCGCCGCCGGAACCGGGCCGCCGCCTCCCTTAGCCACCAACCAACGCGCAGCCCCTAGATCCTCAATCCAACGGCCTAGATCAAAGGAGCCCCCCCGGTCAACAGAGCATACCGGTCAAACCAGGGTTGCGCCGGCAATTTTTCTAAAGAGCCCCTGTCTTTTATATATTTTGCAACCCGGTCCTTCCACCATATAAAAGCCTTGCAAGTTAGTCCCTGGTTTTTATAGAAAAGCCCCTAGCCCTTTCAAAAATATTCAACCGTAGTCCAAAAGCCTCTTTTTGCACCTAGGACCTCTAGGTTATATTTATAATTATGTTTTAGCCCCTGAATTTTTATAGAAAACCCCCTAAGGATCATTTACTTTTACAAAATAGTCCCTAAAATTTGTTTTAATCATAACTTTTCCGTCCTAGCTCCGATTTAGGTGTTTTTGGTGTCTACGCGATCGTCTCAACAAGCACGTTAGTTTTAGAAGCTTGTATTAGACTTTTAGCAATGTTTGATGTACTGTTTTATTTATTGTTTGTTTTTCTTGTGTGATCGTAGAGGACGTGCGTTCGAGATTGAGCAGGAGCCATCTTTTGAAGAGATTGAGCCCCAGTTTTTAGGAGAAGAAGGCAAGTGGATTCCCCCCCCCCCTGCATACTCTTTTTGTCCTAATAACTTGCATGTTATCACACTTTAAATTTTATCGTTATGCATAAATTTTGATGGGAAATGCCTATTAAGGAAATGACTAGATTTTAATCCTTATACCTTGCATACCTTGTTTTAAATAAATGTTTGGGTAGATAAATGCTTAGATGCTATACTTTGGGAATGGAAGTTATCTTTTAAAATGTTGAATTTAAATGGAATTTGTGTTTATGGAATTTCAAGAACACATAAAATTAAAACATGGAGAACCACCCGGGGAAAACGGTGCAACCACGGTCCACATGGCTCGGCTTAGCCAAATAATTAGGAGTGTAAAATATCTAATAGCCCTTGTCGGAAGGAACACGGGGGCTCCGGGTTGCGGGGGTATAGCCCGGTCCTTTTGGGGTAGTAGCCTTTGCTAAGGTGCGACCACTAGGGAGGGTTATGGTCCGCCCGAGTCAGAATCGTCGTGGGATATCGGTGTTTTGCACACCTTTGTAAAGGCTTCGTAGTGAACCCCTTGCCACTCACCTCGGAAGTGTTTAAGGGCTTTGCAAACCCGGGCGGGGATGGGGAACACGAAGCGTGGGTAAAGTGTACAACCTCGCGAGTGAAAAAGCCGATCGATCAGCCGTGCTCACGGTCAAGAGCGGCTTGGACCCTCACATGATAGTTAACTAGAAATGGAATTCAAATTGTGGTTCACTTATGATTTGGAGGAATATTCTTGAAAAGCTAAGTTTTGGGGTGGTATACACTTACACTTAGTAAATAGGTGCTTGCTAATAAAATTTGACCAACTTAAAATGCTTACCGCTGAAAACCCTAGCCTACCCTTGACAGCTTTGCATTTTCCCCCACGGGCTGAGTACCAACCATAAGTGTACTCACCCTTGCCATATGTGTTCAGAGGAGGATGCCGGAGCGAGTTCTTCGACGAGTTCGATGGATTCTGAGGCTCGCGTTACCCCCAGTCAGGAGCTTGTGAAGTTGGAGACGGTGTTCCATCGTCTAGCTATCGATGTTCGTGTTTAGACCTTCGTGTCTATCGATGAGTGTAATAAATTAATAAACCTCTCTATGTACATTTTGAGTATTGTACTATGATATTACACTCATTTGTCGATCATATGTGTGAAATTGTGATTATGGCACACGTATGAGATGCATTCGGTTTTCTTCGGAAAACGGGTGTGACACTAGCACTCTCCAAGCCCTTGCTCTCAAATCCTCTTAACTCTCACAACAAATCTCACCAACTTTGAGCCAAAGGGAGAGAGGGGAGGAGTAAATGAAGGGTGCAACAGTTTAGGACGAAAAAGGCAGGGAGGAGAAGTAAATGAAGGGGTGGAGGGGGCTTTTATACCCCCTCACCCAGAATATAGCCGTTGAGGCTTTATGACCCGGAGTATCCGGGTTAAACCCGGACTCTCGGGAAGTCCGAGTCTCCGGGCAAAAACCGGACACTCCGGCCTTCCAAGGCCGCACCCAAGATAAGATTCCCGTGAATGTGTTGGTGCAATGGTGTCTCTCATAGGTTTTGTTTTAGCAACTAAAGCACACTGTTCGACTCTTAGAAGACATGATTCTTGTCCCTCTTGATAGTACGTGTCACACCCGATTTTACAAGGAAAACCGAATGCATCTCATATGTGCTCCAAGATCAATTTACACGGACATGATAGACAAACGAGAGTAATACCATTGCTGTAATAAAACGTACAAGAGTTTAAACCGGTATGATAACCATTATTACATCCATAAGGGTGGACTCGAAGGTCCGAACAAGACGATAACTAAACGACGACGAGCAACTCCATCGCCGACTTCCACGGGCATGATGAGGCGGGGGATCCGCATGCCCTAGAACTCCTCGTAGTCGCTCCAATACTCGTCCTCACCTCCGACATTCTCCTCTGAACAGCGGTAAGCAAGGGTGAGCACACTTATGGTTGGAGCTCAGCAAGTGGGGGAAACAATGCAAGGCTATCAAGGATAGGCTATGGTTCACAACGGTAAGCATTTTATAAGTTGGTCAAGTTTTATTAGCAAGCACCTAATTACTAGGTGTAAGTGTATACCAACCCACTTAACCTTAAGAGAAACCTCAAACCAAACCACAAACCCATGATTTGCATTAATCTTCAAGTTTATTAATCATGTGAGGGTCCAAGCCGCTCATAACCGTGAGCACGGTCGATCGATCGATTTAACACTGCGAGAGGTTGTACACTTTACCCACGGTTCGTGTTCCCCATCTTGCCGGGTTAGCTAGACCCTTAAACACTTCCAAGGTGAGTGGCTAGGGGTCCACTACGAAGCCTTTACAAAGGAAAGAAGAGAAACCAACGGCCCCGCAACGATTCGACGGCGGAGCGGACCATAACCCTCCCTAATGGTCGGCACCTTAGCCAAGGTCTGCTACCCCAAAAGAACCGGGCTATACCCCTTCAACTCCGGCCCCCTGTGCCCCTCTCGGAAAAGAGCTATCAGCTAACCCACTCTCCTAATTAATCGGCTAAGCCAGAGCCATGTGGACTGTGGTTGTACTGTTATCTTGGGTGGTTCTCCATGTTCCGATTATGAATCAAGTTATCTTGTATTAAACACAAGCACATAATATAGGCAAAGCCGAGATGTTTAACATAACCAAAGCATAACCAAACTCATGTAAAGCAAACTAAGCATTTATCTACCCAAACATTTATTTAAACGGGGTTGATCAAGGTAAAGTGGTAAAGCATCTAGTCAAGTCCTTAGTTAGGTGTTTGCCCATCAAGTTTATGCATAACAACGGGAATAGTAAATATTGTTTAGCATGCGGTGTCATAGGTTCAAAAAGATTATGCGAGAGGGGGAAAGCCACTTGCCTTCCTCCACGTGCTGAGTGAAATCCTCCTCGAAGACGGGCTCTTCCCGATCACCTCCGAACGGGGAGCTCGGACGAAATAGGCACGATATCTACGAGTCACACATGAACAACGAGACAATAAATAAAACAGTACACCGAACAGTAATAAAACTGATAAATTTACTGTTTAAAAGATTCTACTCGTCGAGACAATCATTTCGGTATATAGAACGCTTAAAACGGAGTTAAAATGAGAAAGATATGATTAAAACGAGTTTACGGGGGCCTATCCGCAAGAAAACTAAGTTTACGGGGCTGTTTATAAATAAAATCGGGGGCTAAAACGTATTTATAAATTAAATCGAGAGGGGTTTATACGCTAAAAGGATGAAAAAGGACCTTTATATAATGAATCTAGGGCCGGCCGGGGGCTAAAGTATAAAAATCGGGACCTATCTATGACAATACTCTGGGGTGGAAGGACCGGCTTGCAAAAACATAAAAGTTCAGGGGCTCTTTAAGCTAAACGGCTCGGCTGAGCCATGGATCGCGGATCCAACGGGCCGAGGATGCGCGTGGATCGAGCCATGGTCGCGGTCCATGGGTCCACGGTGGACCGGCCTCATCAAATGAAGGGGTACGCGATCCTGTCCGCTCATCGCAGATCAGACGGCCTGGAATGCGTGCAAGCGAGGGCGGCGGCGGCGGCGCGGAGTGCGGCGGTGCGCGGCGGCGGCTTCGCCGGCGCAACCCAAGACCGAGCCGTGGGGCACCGTTTCGCGCGCGAGCGAGCCCTACACGTAGGCGAGCGGCATGCGCACCCCTCCGGGGGGGGGTTTAGGGTGGCGGATCGTGCTACCACGGCGGCCGCACCGAAGGGGGGCGGCGCGGGGGTTCGCCGGCGTGCGGGCGCCGGTGTTGCGGTGGGAGTTCGGAGGAAAAATCAAGCGGGATGTTGATGCTCACCACGTGAAGAAGCGTGGAACGTGTTCACGGGCGAGGAAGAGGCGGCGGCGAGGCAAAACGTTGATGGCGGCGAGCTCCGGCGGGAACGAGGGCGCGAGCTCCACGTGCGGCCGACGCGCGCGATGAGGAAGGCGACCTGCAGCAGGGGAACTCGATGAGCATCAAGCGCATCGCAAAACAGGGAAGAGAGGAAGGGAGAAACCCTTCACCGACGACGGGCAACACCGGCGGCCAACAATGGCTTGACGGCCGGGGAGCGACGGCAAGGGCGCAAGCGAGTGCGTGGGGCGATGCTAAGCCTGCTCGGGTGGGAAAAGAGGAAGGCGTGCAAGGCCTGAGCACAGTTCTTAAAGGACAAGGGAAGGGGAAAAAGGAAGCAGCGGCCGTGCCTATGGCCATTGGGCGCGGCGGCGGATTCCAAAAGATTGGGGCGGGATTAAGGGAAACTGATGAGGGTTAAAGGGGGGGTAACTAATCCCTGGTGCTCCGGCGCTTGATTGTCCGTCTTAATGGCCAGAGGGAGCAAAGGAAGGCGGGCGGGCGCAGCGGGATCCGCGGCGGCGCCGCCGTGCGAGAGGAAAGGAAAGGGGGAGGGGGGAAGGAAGGGGAAGCGCTGACAGGTGGGGCCGCAACGTCGGTGGCTCGGTGAAAAAGAAAAAGAGAAGGGGGAGAGGTGGGCTGGCACGGGAGGCGGGTTGGGCCGCCCGGGCCGAAAAGGGAGCCGGCTGTTTTTTTTTCTTTTCCTTTTTCAAACTTCATTTTCAAATCATTTTTCATCTCAAATTCAATTCAAACTTTTTCAATCTTTTCTCAAGAATTTTATAGACTTTTTAGAAACCACACAAGCAACCAAAAACCATGCAAGCCAACTGATGATGCACATACACTTGTTGTCTCTAAGTTTATTAAATTATCTTTAATATTTTTAGAGCTCAATTTAAATAACAATTTAATCTCCTTAAATCCCTAAGACTAATTTAAGTTGCTAAGTAATTTTAGTGATGGAATTTTAGGGTGTCACAAATCCTACCCCCTTAAAGAGAATCTCGTCCCGAGATTCGAAGACTTAGAGAACGGTCGAGGAAAGTCTTCCTTGAGTTCATCCTCTCTTTCCCAAGTTGCCTCTTCCTCGGTATGATGACTCCACTTGCACTTTACACATTCTAATGATCTTACTCCTGGTAACTCTTTCGACACATCCAAGATCTTAACGGGGTATTCTTTGTATGTCGGGTCATTCTCCATTTGAATATCCTCTAACCGTGCATGGTTCTATCCTAACCTCACTTGTGCATTTCTTCGGTTGTGATACGTGAAACACATCATGAACTCCCGATAACCGTGTCGGCAACTCTAACCGGTATGCTACTTCTCCTTTCCGTTCCAAAATCTTGAAAGGTCCGATAAATCGAGGTGATAACTTTCCTCGACATTAAACCTTCGTAATCCCCGAATAGGTGACACTGCGAGGTATGCATAATCACCGACTTCCAAAATCACCTCTCTTCTCCGAGGATCGGCATAACTCTTCGACGTGACCGTGCCGCTTTAAGATTCTCTCTTATGATTTCAACTTGCTTTTCACGCTTCTCGTATCTTTGTCCGGCCCAAAGAATTGCCTTTCACCGGTCGATTCCAAAACAACGGTGTTCTACACTTCCTTCCATACGAGCTTCAAAAGGTGCCATTTTGATCTTGGGATCGATAGTTGTTGTTATAAGCAAACTCGCATAAGGCAAACTTTTATCCCAAGCGCCATCGTTCTTTAACGCACAAGCTCTCAACATATCCTCAAGTATCCGATTCGTTCTCTCCGTCCGCCCATCCGTCCGAGGATGGTATCCGAGCTGAAGTTTAACTTTGTATCCATCGATTCATGCAACTTCGCCAAAACCGTGAAGTGAACTGTGTGTCTCGATCCGACACTATCTTCTTTGGTACCCCGTGCAAACACACTATCCTTGAATTATACAACTCGGCTAGCTTCACTCTCTGTATAGGTCGTCTTCAACGGGATAAAGTGCGCTACCTTGGTTAATCTATCCACAATAACCCAAGTAGAGTCATACCCGTCACGAGTACGAGGTAATCCCACTATGAAATCCATACCGATTTCCTCCCATTTCCACTCAGGTACCTTCGGAGGCCGAAGCAATCCTGCTGGCCTTTGATACTCAGCCTTCACTCTTTGACACACATCACACAAAGCTACATGAGCTGCTACATCTTTCTTCATCCCATACCACCAGTATCTCTGCTTCAAGTCCTGATACATCTTGGTACTACCAGGGTGTATAGAGTAAGCTGAATCATGTGCTTCCTTCAAAATAGCTTCTCTCAACTCCTTGATCTCAGGTACACAGATTCTGTTCTTAAACCACACTGTTCCTTGCTCATCTTCTCTGAATTCCGGAACTTTGCCTAACTTAATCAACTTCCTGTATTCTGCAATCTTGTCATCAGTCAACTGTCCCTTCCTGATATCCTGCTCAAGTGTCGACTCAATCTCTAATGTCAGAGTCTCACTCGAAGCAACCATTCCCAAGTTAAGCTGTGCCATCTCCCAACATAGCTCCTGAGGTAACAGGTGTCCTATCAGCATGCTAGTCTGTCCCTTCCGACTCAAAGCATCTGCCACAACATTTGCCTTTCCTGGATGGTACTGGATATCCAAATCATAATCTTTGATCAACTCTAACCATCTTCTTTGCCTCAAATTCAAATCCTTCTGAGTAAAGATATACTTCAGACTCTTATGGTCAGTAAAGATCTTACACTTGTTCCCAATCATGTAATGTCTCCAGATCTTCAATGCGTGAACAACCGCAGCTAACTCAAGATCATGAGTAGGGTAGTTCTGCTCATGTTTCCTCAACTGTCTTGAAGCATAAGCTACTACTTTTCCTTCTTGCATTAGCACACATCCCAAACCTTGCCGAGAGGCATCACAGTATACATCGAACCCTTTGTGTATATCTGGCATGATCAACACGAGTCTTGTAGTCGGCCCTCTTCTTCAACTCCTCAAAACTAGCTCGACACTTCTCATCCCACTTGAATTCTCTTCCTTTCTCGAGTAGAGTGGTAAGTGGCTTCACTATCTTAGAAAACCCTTCAATGAACCTCCGATAGTATCCTGCAAGTCCAAGGAAACTTCGATCTGCGGCACATTCTTAGGCGGACTCCGAGTTCAATACATCCCGAACCTTGCTTGGATCGGCGCTATGCCTCCATCCGTGATGATGTGTCCGAGAAAAGAGACCTCCTTCAACCGAGAAAGCACACTTGCCGAACTTGGCATACGGTCGATGTTCCCGTAGCTTCGTAACACAAGCCTCGGATGTTCTTCATGTTCTTCCTCACTCCGAGAGAATACCGGTATGTCATCAATGAATACCACAACGAACTTATCCGGATACTCCATGAATACCTTGTTCATCAAATACATAAAGTATCTTTGGTGCATTGGTCAGGCCAAAGGACATCACAGTGAACTCATACAACCCGTATCTAGATGTGAATGCTGTCTTTGGTATGTCCTCCACTCGAATTTTTAACTGATGATAACCTGATCTAAGATCTATCTTAGAGAAGGCCTTAGATCCTCTCATCTGATCAAACAAATCCTCAATCCGAGGTAAAGGGTATTTATTCTTGATAGTAACCTCATTAAGTGATCGATAGTCTATACACAACCTCCTAGATCCATCCTTCTTATCAACGAAGAGTGTGGGGGCTCCCCATGGTGATGAACTAGGACGGATAAACCCTTTACTAAGTAGTTCTTCGATTTGTTTCTTTAATTCGGCTAGATCTTTAACATCCATTCTATATGGTTTTTAGATATGGGAGCGATTACCGGGTATAAGTTCAATACTAAATTCAATGTCACGATCGGGTGGCATACACGGCAAATCCTCCGGAAACACATCAAGAAATTCATTCACTACCCTTATATCCTCCAAAGCCTTGCCTTCAACGAGTTCACAACTCCTTTGCTAGATGAGGGTGCACTCACATATTCTACTCTCTCCCCTTGAGGACCGGTTAACGACGCGACCTCTTCCGACACCGAATAACTCCATCACAACTCCTTAACCAATCCATACCAAGAATGACATCTATTCCCCATGATTTTAGAACTACCGGATTAGCAAGAAAGTCTACCCCCATGATATTAATCTTTACTTGTGGGCATATATGACCAGTTTTCATTTCTCCCCCAGGAGTACTAACTATCAGTGGGTTCTTCATTGTACTCATAGATAAGTTATATTTTGCCACAAATTGATCAGTTATGAATGAATGTGATGCTCTTGAATCAAATAATACGGTAGCAGGCACAGAGTTGACGAAAAACGTACCCAATACCACGCCGGCATCATTTTGAGCTTGCTCCACTGATACATGATTGACTCGGCCACGCACATGACTCTGCTGGCCTCTCTTGCTGGGTGTCTGTGGAGTACGAGCCTGTGAAGATGGCTGCCCAGTCCTGTTTCCATTGTCTCTCTGCGGAGTCTGCATCACCCTCTTGGGACAATTGTTAGCATAATGCCCCAGCTCTCCACACTTGAAGCATCCACCAGGCTGAACAGGGTTGGTGTTTCTGACAGGTGCCCCAGAGTTATTGCTAGGACGACTCGGCCCGAGGGGTAGGAGCTGCGGGTGTCCGAGGATTGAAGCGCCGTGGCTGAAACGAGCGCCGCAGCTCGCATGTTACGTGGGTACCTCCCACCTTGACCACCGGGACGATATGGAGTCGGGCTGCGTTGAGAACGCGTAACGGGGACGGGTGTTACCGCTAGACCGCCCATGAGGACCGAAACTTGCGTTTCCGTTCACCCATCTCCTTTCTCTTGCTTTCCGGCCCAATAGCTTTGTTCACCGGCGTACGAAAGTACGGGGAAGATGTGACTGCGAGTTGATAGTTCAAAGGACCAATCAAGCCATCCGAAACCTTTCCGCCTCTTTGGATCGGTGTTGACTTCATCGGGTGCATAGCGTGATAAGTGAGTGAACTTGTCCGGATACTCGATCAGCGACATATTGCCTTGCCTCGGTGACAAGAACTCCCTCTTCTTAAGCTTGAGAACCCCCGAAGGAATGTGGTAAGTACGGAAGTTGTCACGAAACTCTCCCAAGTGATGTTATGCCCGTTGGGATGAGCGAGTTGAGTACGCATCCCACCAATGCGCTTTGCCCCACAAGTCTTCCGGCGGATACATGACCATCTCTCTGTCGGTGCATTGCACGATCTCCGGCTTCTTGGTGATAGTTTTCGGCCGGTCATCGGCATCCGGTGGATCGGTGAGTGGGAAAATGTAGGGGGATGGTGGCTCATGAACTCCTTGTGCTCGTCCCTTGGTGGCGGGGGTGGTGGAGGGATCGGTACTGTGGTGGCTGGTTTTGTTGAGCTTGCATCTCGCTGCCTTGTGTTGGTAAGGTTTTGAATCGGTTGCATTTGTCTTTGCCGAAAGCGCTACATGTTTGGGTCCATTGCTTGGTTGATCGGTGGAGGTGATGCTTTGGGTTTTGCTGATTTGCAATATGTGCCCGGATCACGGGTGGCACGTCTTGACCTCCTCCGGACCTGGTGTTTACCATCTGACCGTTAGAAAAATCATATCTCGGATAATTGTACTTGAATCATTGCATAAGAGGATAACTCAAAATGAAATAACAGCATGTTCTTCGGTTAAGACAGATTCTGTTGACCTCAAAGAATTATGTATAACTTTCTGTGTAATTATCCAATGACCACGAATTTTTACCATATTATAATGTATAAAATTATGGAACCATCCCAACTGGAATCACCTCATTTGGATATCTATAACTCGAGATAAAATTCAAACAGTACAGCTATATCAGCAGAGATTTACAGATTCTGACATGTTCATTACTTCGTGCATAACTCCCAGAATAAATATTGTATACCATTGAATTTTTGAAAGAAATTCATCCTCTAAATTTGTGAACTAACCCAACTGGTTTCATGTCATTTGGAGTTCTGTAGCTTGAGTTATAAACAAAACATTACTGGTATGTCATATGACTGCGAAAACAGATTTGATCCAACCAAACTTGCATAAGAGATTAAGCAATGACAACCGATAAAACCCAAACCAAACTTTAATTAACTTAAAATTTCAGATTGCATAGTGGCCATCACTCCACCATACAATTCACAATCAAGCAAAGATCCAACTCAAACATGTTTGCAAACAGCATTCATTATTACAAGCAAATACGTTCACGCAGGAACGGTCTAACGAAAGGTAAATGATAAGGGCGTGCATCCTAGGATCCTAGCCAAGACGAGTAGTAGCTTCATCAGTGCCGTAACGAAGCCTCTTGCGCGGAGGGGAAGCTGTAGTCTGATATGGCATGACTTCCTGAGGGAGTCGCTGTCCTGCCAGCTGTGCTTCCAGACGTGCTATCTTCGCCTGAGCAGCCTGCAACTCTTCATGATACTTGTTCATCTCCAAAGTTGCTCCCTCCAGATCCGCGTTCAGAGCAGCAGTCACCCGTGCCAAGACATCGATGCGGTCATTGCCTCCTGCTGGCACCACGGTCACTTCTGTGCCACTTGCACGTCGAGGCACATGGCGGTACTCCGATTGGAACAACCGCACCCGATTTGCATGGCGAGACCAGACCGGAGCGCCCTCCTTGCGCATCATTCACCGCGGCATCATCCGTAGAGAAGCGAGCCGTGCTATGGTGAGATGAGCAATACCTCCATCCTTCCGTATCATTCGGAGGCTTCCCGATGTAAACTCGCAAGTGTAGTAATCCCTCATTCGGGCTCACTGAAATGCTTGGTCACATAGAGAGGCCTTATGGTATATCCCAGATACCTCAGAACATCCCACAGAAGAATGCAAAACTGTCCATTCTCAGCTTCAGTAGAATGTTTGTGGTATTCAGCTCCGTGATAGCGGGGATCCTCATCTTCCTCTGGGTTGCCAACAGCATTGTCACCATCATCCTCACCCACACTATCACCACTGGAGTCTTCTGGGTCACCTTCTTCATCATCGAGCCTTGGATCAACGGGTGCGGGGGGTGCTTCCTCATTGACTACAGGCGCCGGTGGGATCACGATGTCTCCATGCGTCCGCACTCTAGTCTTGTGCCATCGTACAGCTGTGGCTGTTCCAATGGCTCTTCTGGCTCCTCCTCCTCCATCTCGACCTCTTCGGGATCTTCTTCTTCTTCTTCGTCGGACCTCCTCTGGGTCTTCCTCCACCTCAACCTCTGGCTGGAACTCCTCCTGTTCCTCCTCAACATCTTCAAGACGATGGCGAGGGGCCGGTACGTCCCGAAGGAAAACGCCCACCATTGCTCTTGCGAGGGGTCATGTAAGTCCGGCCATCGTCAAAGCAAAGCGATCTCGAGTACGGAATAAATCAAAATGATAGTTTAAAATGATAAACAAAATTAAATTAGATTTTTAATGCGTAAATAAGATGATTTGAAACATGATAAGGCTTTCTAGAACATGAATCCTTAATTTCGTCCATTTCTAACTAAGGCTGCGACCTACAGTCATCACGGCTCTGGTACCACTTTGTCACACCCGATTTTACAAGGAAAACCGAATGCATCTCATATGTGCGCCGGGATCAATTTACACACACATGATAAACAAACGAGAGTAATACCATTCTTTGTAATAAAACGTACAAGAGTTTAAACCAGTATGATAACCATTATTACATCCATAAGGGTGGACTCGAAGGTCCAAACAAGACGATAACTAAACGACGACGAGCAACTCCATCGCCGACTTCCACGAGGCATGATGGGCGGGGGATCCGCATGCCCTAGAACTCCTCGTAGTCGCTCCAATACTCGTCCTCACCTCCGACGTTCTCCTGCGAACGGCGGTAAGCAAGGGTGAGCACACTTATGGTTGGAGCTCGGCAAGTGGGGGAAACAATGCAAGGCTATCAAGGATAGGCTATGGTTCACGACGGTAAGCATTTTATAAGTTGGTCAAGTTTTATTAGCAAGCACCTAATTACTAGGTGTAAGTGTATACCAACCCACTTAACCTTAAGAGAAACCTCAAACCAAACCACAAACCCATGATTTGCATTAATCTTCAAGTTTATTAATCATGTGAGGGTCCAAGCCGCTCATAACCGTGAGCACGAACTCGATCGATCGGTTTAACACTGCGAGAGGTTGTACACTTTACCCACGGTTCGTGTTCCCCATCTTGCCGGGTTAGCTAGACCCTTAAACACTTCCAAGGTGAGTGGATAGGGGTCCACTACGAAGCCTTTACAAAGGAAAGAAGAGAAACCAACGCCGCAACGATTACGACGGCGGAGCGGACCATAACCCTCCCTAATGGTCAGCACCTTAGCCAAGGCTGCTACCCCAAAAGAACCGGGCTATACCCCTTCAACTCCGGCCCCCTGTGCCCCTCTCGGAAAAGAGCTATCAACTAACCCACTCTCCTAATTAATTGGCTAAGCCAGAGCCATGTGGTGTGGTTGTCTTGTTATCTTGGGTGGTTCTCCATGTTCAGATTATGAATCAAGTTATCTTGTATTAAACACAAGCACATAATATAGGCAAAAGCGAGATGTTTAACATAACCAAAGCATAACCAAACTCATGTAAAGCAAACTAAGCATTTATCTACCCCAAACATTTATTTAAACGGGGTTGATCAAGGTAAAGTGGTAAAGCATCTACTCAAGTCCTTAGTTAGGTGTTTGCCCATCGGGTTTATGCATAACAACAAGAATAGTAAATATTGTTTAGCATGCGGTGTCATAGGTTCAAAAAGATTATGCGAGAGGGGGAAAGCCACTTGCCTTCCTCTACGTGCTGAGTGAAATCCTCCTCGAAGACGGGCTCTTCCGATCACCTCCGACGGGGAGCTCGGACGAAATAGGCACGATATCTACGAGTCACACATGAACAACAAACAATAAATAAAACAGTACACCAAACAGTAATAAAACTAAAAAATTTACTGTTTAAAAGATTCTACTCGTCGAGACGATCATTTCGGTATATAGAACGCTTAAAACGGAGTTAAAATGAGAAAGATATGATTAAAACAGTTTACAGGGGCCTATCTACAAGAAAACTAAGTTTACAGGGCTGTTTATAAATAAAATCAGGGGCTAAAACATATTTATAAATTAAATCAGAAGGGTTTATACGCTAAAAGGATGAAAAAGGACCTTTATATAAAGAATCTAGGCTAGCCGGGGGCTAAAGTATAAAAATCAAGACCTATACGTGACAATACTCTAGGGTGGAAGGGCCCGGCTTGCAAAAACATAAAAGTTCAGGGGCTCTTTAAGCTAAACGGCTCGGCTGAGCCATGGATCGCGGATCCAACGGGCGAGGATGCGCGTGGACCGAGCCATGGTCGCGGTCCATGGGTCCATGGTGGACCGGCCTCAACAAATGAAGGGGTACGCGATCCTGTCCGCTCATCGCGGATCGGACGGCATGGAATGCGTGCAAGCGAGGGCGGCGGCGGCGGCGCGAGTGCGGCGGTGCGCGGCGGCGGCTTCGCCGGCGCAACCCAAGACCGAGCTGTGGGGCACCGTTTCGCGCGCGAGCGAGCCCTACACGTAGCTGAGCGGCATGCGCACCCCTCCAGGGGTTTAGGGTGGCGGATCGTGCTACCACGGCGGCCGGCACCGAAGGGGGGCGGCGCGGGGTTCGCCGGCGTGTGGGCGCGGTGTTGCGGTGGGAGTTCGGAGGAAAAATCAACCGGGATGTTGATGCTCACCACGTGAAGAAGCGTGGAACGTGTTCACAGGCGAGGAAGAGGCGGCGGCGAGGAAAAACGTTGACGGCGGCGAGCTCCGGCGGGGAACGGGGCGCGAGCTCCACGTGCGGCCGACGCGCGCGATGAGGAAGGCGACTGCGGCGGGGGAACTCGATGAGCATCAAGCGCATCGCAAAACGAGGGAAGAGAGGAAGGGAGAAACCCTTCACCGACGACGGGCAACACCGGCGGCCAACAATGGCTTGGCGGCGGGGAGCGACGGCAAGGGCGCAAGCGAGTGCGTGGGGCGATGCTAAGCTTTGCTCGGGTGGGAAAAGAGGAAGGCGTGCAAGGCACGAGCACGGTTCTTAAAGGACAAGGGAAGGGGAAAAGGAAGCGAGCGGCCGTGCCTATGGCCATGGGGGCGCCGGCGGCGGATTCCAAAAGATTGGGGCGGGATTAAGGGGCGATGAGGATTAAAGGGGGGTAACTAATCCCTGGTGCTCGGCACTTGATTGACCGCCTTAATGGCCGGAGGGGGAGCAAAGGAAGGCGGGCGGGCGCGGCGGGGATCCGTGGCGGCGCCGCCGTGCGAGAGGAAAGGAAAGGGGGAGGGGGGAAGGAAGGGGAAGCGGCGACGGGTGGGGCCGCAACGTCGGTGGCTCGGTGAAAAAGGAAAAGAGAAGGGGGAGAGGTGGGTGGCACGGGAGGCGGGTTGGGCCGCACGGGCGAAAAAAGGGAGCCGGGCTGTTTTTTTCTTTTCCTTTTTCAAACTTCATTTTCAAATCATTTTTCATCTCAAATTCAATTCAAACTTTTTCAATCTTTTCTCAAGAATTTTATAGACTTTTTAGAAACCACACAAGCAACCAAAAACCATGCAAGCCAACTGATGATGCACATACACTTGTTGTCTCTAAGTTTATTAAATTATCTTTAATATTTTAGAGCTCAATTTAAATAGCAATTTAATCTCCTTAAATCCCTAAGACTAATTTAAGTTGCTAAGTAATTTTAGTGATGGAATTTTAGGGTGTCACGGTACGGCATTCCTAGGACTCAAATTCAAAAGTAAAAATAAATAAGCCTTCTTAGGAATCCTTTTAGAGCACCACTTTCTTTTTGTGTAGTCAACGAGTTGTGCTTGATGCCATACATGATTTTAATACCTGCTCATGGACTAGATAAACTCATTAGCCACTTAGGTGTGTGTCATTATATCACCAAAACCCACTTAGGGGGCCAAGATACTCTTCAATCTCCCCCTTTTTGGTGATTGATGACAACACAACTAAGTCACATAAGAGATAAACAATGAATATTTAAAGCTTTTGTAATACTCCCCCTTAATATGTGCATTTTGATTTTGAATATCAAAGGTCCTATTAGGGCCAATATTTTGCACAACAAGAGAAGCAAGAGAGTATTACAATAGTGGGGTGCTTGTGATGTGCAACAGATTAAAAGGTGAAATGCTCATGACGGATTATGCACTCAACAAAAGAGAAAAGAAATGCGGTGCTGAGAAGTCCGGATTCTCGGCCGAGTCCGGAGTGTCGGAAAATCCGGATACTCGGGAAAAAGTCCGGACTCTCGGGCTTGACAAAACGACGTAAAAAACGAGATAACACACGAGTTTTTCAATCTAGCATAAGTTGTCCTTAGCGAGATAAAAAGCGAGATAAAACACCACAAGCACACAAGCAAATGTCTCAAACTCACATAGTCTCACACGAGCGAACATTAAAGTTATTACAAGCCAAGTTCCAAATTCAAATTATTACAACCCAAGTTCATTGTTCCAAAGACACGAATATCACTCCCCCTTTGGCATCAAGCGCCAAAAAGGAAGTGTAGAGCAGCGGAGTCACTCGGAGTTGTCGTCCTCCTCCTCTTCTTCTTCTTGGGCACCTTGGGCGTCCCACTCCGCAAACGGGTCATCAAACTCGGGAAGCTCGCGGTAGGTGTCGGTGGGAAGGCCAAGGTGAGACTTGATCTCGATTATGTCGCGGCGGTTCTCATTAGTCTCCGTGGTAATGGTCTTGCACATACTGAGAATGCTTTTAAGCACTCTTTTGATCATAGAGCCACGGTGCCGACGAGGAGGTGGTGAAGAGGAACGTGCAGCGGGCACATCATCGTGGGACGGAGGCGCACTCGACGATCCAACATACTTGCGGCCTTTGGGAGGCCTCTTTGCACGATCACGGAGGTGGCGAAGGGGCTCATGGACAACATCCTTGGGATAGCGGACATTGGTCACTCTCTCAATCATATACATGAGATAGGGGGCATAAGGAAGATGCTTCATTGGATCATTCATGGCCCTCCTCAACTCATTCCAAATGAAGTCAAAGACACAAAAGCCTTCTTCATCGGTGCCATCCTATTGAGAAGATTGGGAGCAAAGTACCTCAAAGCTGTGACATCTCCAATCTTAGGGTCGATAGTGGCACGAAAGAATTGATTGAGATAGTAGTAGTAAGGGTTAAGTTGGTCCGCCTTGCCCTCAATGGCCGCATCTCGGCTAGGAAACATAAAGGGGAGCTCCTTGGGTTTGTATTTGTCCTCATTGTGCACGGGGGTGCGCCTTTCATCCTTAGAACCAAGACCCAAGAGCTGAGAGAAAGTCATGTAGTCAATTGTGCACTTTTGGCCTTGAGTTGTCCATGTGATGGTGTTGTCATGGGGATTGAAGTAGTAAGAACAATGGAATTGAGCAAGGATTTCTTTGTTCCAATTGTACCTAAAACCCATGATGTCGTAGAGCCCGACCTCCTTGCACTTGTCAATCACTGAGTTGAACACTGTGTTGTTGAGCTCCTCATAGTACTTCCAATCAATGTACTTCATAGGCACAATGGGTGCCATGTTCTTGGAGGCCAACTTGGGATTGCGGATCACGGATTGATAAAAGTCCTGGTGGAAGTCACACCAAAACCTTGCCTCAAGTCCCTCTCCCTTGAGATACAAGTAAACATTCTCCTCCCTTTGCTCCCTCACTGCTAGGGAGTTCCTTGAGTAGTCTCTAATCATGTGCTCAGCAAATCCAAGGACTGAGCCTAGGTCCCTTAGCTTGATAGGTGTCTCAACCACTCGGACATTTGGTGGAAGGATAGGAATAAGTCTAGGAGGGGTTTTAGGACAGATGTGAGCAGCTACTCCTTGCTTGTGTTTAGGAGGAACTCGAGTAGCTGGGCGGCTTTGGTGGATATAGGGGGCTTGATGGCTCTTTTTGGGATGGGGCTTGTAGCGGGATCTCTCTTTGGCTGGCCCCTTTCCATGACGACGAGGAGGCTCGGGGGATTGCTCATAAGTTTCATCCTCAACTTCATCATCATCACTTTCCGTTTGCTCCTCCTCCTCCTCCTCCACTATTTCTTCTTCACTCCCTTCGGCGTAGGAGGGAGGAGGGTCACCCCGTCTAGGTCTTGAGCACGCGCGAGAACCTTCTTGCCCCAAGGCTTCTTGCACGGCCCGAAAAGCGGCGGGGGTCATGCCTAGCCTTGGTCCTCCTTTGGGTGGAGGGCTCCTCATTGCCACGGCTGACCTTCAACCTAACCATCTGAATGGATAAAAAGATATGGAAATGAGAGATTGTCAAGGGTGAAGACACGCTGCACTTGTGGTCTAGGGTTGCAGTGCGAACCCCGGATACTCCGGGAAAAAGTCCGGAGACTCCGGATATTCGGAGACTCCGGGTTCTTTGACCCGGAGAGTCCGGGTTTCGCAGCCGAAACCCTAAATCACAATGCGGTGAGGTACGTCCATCCAAGGCGAGAGGAAACGCGGATCTAGAGCCTAAAGAGTGTTTCTTACCTATTTCCTACTAGGATACTACAAGAACCACGCTAGGGAAATAGATCGGGAAAGTTTCTTTTGAAAATACCTTGGGGAGAGAGGGAAAAGGACTTGGATCCTTTGAAACTTGAGTAGATCCTTGATCTTCACTCCTTGGAGCCTTCAAATCCTCACTCTCACGCGATTTCGATGGTTGGATGGGGAAATCGCCCAAGGGAACGCGAGGGGCGATGGGAGAGATAGGGCACGGTTAAAAGATAGAGTGGGGTGAAATAGAGGGTTTCACTGCGGTCAAAAACCTTTTATACTTTTAAAACCCGGAGTCTCCGGGTCAGGTCCGGACTATCCGGGAAACCCGGAGTGTCCGGCCTCAACCCCGGATACTCCGCTCCCCCTGAATCCAGCGAGCAGATTTTCAAGGAATTTGATTTTGAATGGATTTGGAAGGTTGCTTATGTGATAAATGTGAGCCTGAGCAGTATCAACACCTTGGACTAGCCACAAACAAGCAAATAGAACAATAGTCCAAGTGTTGTACCTAAAGATCCAAATTTTTCAAAACAAATGCAATACAAGCCTTTTTACAAATCTTCTTTTTTTTTAAAAAAATCCTGTACTAGGTCACTCAAATATGTGCATGATCTCAAGCCAAGTTACGAGAATCCAAGATATTTAGCTCACTCCTCAAAGCACAAAACCTTAGTTCATCAAGAGGCTTTGTGAAGATATCGGCTAGTTGCTTATCGGTGCTCACATGACTTAAAGCGGTATCTCCTTTGGCTTCGTGGTCTCTCAAGAAATGGTGTCTTATGTCTATGTGCTTTGTTCTTGAGTGGTTTACGGGGTTGTTCGCTAGCTTAATGGCACTCTCGTTGTCACACAAGAGTGGCACCTTGCTAAACTTGCAACCAAAGTCTCTCAAAGTGAGCCTCATCCAAAGTAGTTGAGCACAACAAGCGCCGGCCGCAACATACTCGGCCTCGGCGGTGGAAAGGGCAACGGAGTTTTGTTTCTTTGAACTCCAAGACACCAAGGACCTTCCAAGGAATTGGCAAGTCCCGGATGTACTCTTCCTATCTACTTTGCAACTGGCATAGTCCGAATCGGAGTAGCCAAGTAGATCGAAAGTGGAGCCCTTAGGATACCATAAACCAAGGTTAGGAGTATGAACCAAATATCTAAAAATTCTCTTAACGGCCATTAGATGGCACTCCTTAGGATTAGCTTGAAACCTTGCACACATGCACACACTAAGCATAATGTCGGGCCTAGATGCACAAAGGTAAAGCAAAGAACCAATCATGGAGCGATATACCTTTTGATCGATGCTTTTGCCTTCTTCATTTAGATCAAGATGTCCATTTGATGGCATAGGTGTTTTGATGGGCTTGGCGTTGTTCATGTCAAACTTCTTAAGCATGTCGTGGGTGTACTTGGTTTGACTTATGAAGGTGCCATCCTTGAGTTGCTTGATTTGAAAACCGAGAAAGGACTTCAACTCGCCCATCATAGACATCTCGAATCTTTTAGTCATGATCCTACTAAACTCATCAACCCAAATTTGATTAGTGGAGCCAAATATGATATCATCAACATATATTTGACATACAAACAAATCATTGCCTTGTTTACGAGTGAAGAGAGTAGGATCGGCTTTGCCTATCTCAAAGCCTTTCTTTAAGAGAAAATCCTTAAGGCATTCATACCATGCTCTAGGGGCTTGCTTGAGCCCATAGAGCGCCTTATGGAGCTTGTAGATGTGGTTTGGGAGTTGTGGATCTTCAAAGCTCGGTGGTTGCTCAACATAGACTTCTTCGGAGATTGGACCATTCAAAAAGGCACTCTTGACATCCATTTAATGTAGCTTGAAGTTGTGATGAGTGGCAAACGCTAGGAGTATACGAATTGCTTCAAGTCTTGCCACCTAGGTGCATAAGTTTCTCCAAAGTCTAAGCCTTCTACTTGAGTATAACCCTTTGCAACCAATCTAGCTTTGTTTTTGGTCACCACGTCGTCTTCATCTTGTTTGTTGCGAAACACCCACTTGGTTCCAATCACATTTTGTTTGGGGCGTTCCACTAAGGACCGGACTTCATTCCTAGTGAAGTTGTTGAGCTCTTCTTGCATTGCCATCACCCAATCGGCATCTCCAAGAGCATCTTCAACCCTAAGAGGTTCCAACATGGAAACAAAAGAGTAATGCTCACAAAAATTTGCTAATCTTGAACGAGTTGTTACCCCTCTACGAATGCTTCCAAGTATGTTATCAACGGGATGATCCCGTTGAACACTTTGTCGAACTCTTGGATGTGGGTCGGACACTTCTTGTTGAATCAAGTCCTCATCTTCTTGATCGCATTGTGAAGTTTCGGCGGCGAAGTCCGAGTCTCCGGACTTATCTCCGGATTCTCGGAAAATCCGGAGTCTCCGGGGTTTTTGCCGGATACTCGGGTTGCGCGAAGAGGAGGCGCATCTGCTCGCATCTTCAATTATGCAGTCCTCATCGTCTTCTTCTTGAGGCTTGATTTCTCCAATGGCCATCCTCCTTATAGCCTTTTCAACGGGTACTTCCTTGCCTACACACAATTCATCAACTTGCTCCTCTTAAGAGCCATTAGATTCATAAAACGTCAAGTCACACGTGACTTCAACACAACCGGTGGTTTTGTTGAGGACACGATAGCCATGAGCGTTTGAGGCGTAACCAAGAAATATACCTTCATCAACTTTAGATGCAAACTTAGAGCTTTTGGGCTTCTTGTTGAGAATGAAGCACTTACAACCAAAAACTCTAAAGTAAGAAACATTAGGCTTTTTACCAATTAGGAGCTCATAGGCGGTCTTGTGGCGAAGCTTGTGAAGGTACAAACGGTTGATAGCATGACACGCCGTGTTGATTGCTTCCGCCCAAAAACTATCCGAAGTCTTGTACTCGTCAAGCATGGTTCTTGCGGCTTCAATAAGAGTTCTATTCTTCCTCTCTACAATCCCATTTTGTTGTGGAGTGTATGGGACGGAGAGCTCATGACCAATGCCTTCTTCATCAAGATACTCTTCAATGTTGGTGTTCTTGAACTCGGTGCCATTGTCACTTCCTACTCTTTTGATCTTCACATCAAACTCATTTGGGGCTCTTGTTGCAAATTTCTTGAAAATTTCATGAACTTTGCTCTTGTCTTTCATAAAGAATACCCAAGTGTACCGAGAGTAATCATCAACAATGAAAAATCCATACTTGTTTCCCCCAATGCTAACATAGGCTACCGGACCAAAGATATCCATGTGAAGTAACTCCAATGGCCTCGTGGTAGATACAATGTTCTTGGCGGGATGAGGAGCACCAACTTGTTTTCCGGCTTGACAAGCACTACAAATTCTATTTTTCTCAAAATGAACGTTTGTTAGTCCTAGGATGTGTTCCCCCTTTAGAAGCTTATTGAGATTGTTCATCCCAACGTGAGCTAGTCGGCGATGCCAAAGCCAACTCAAGCTAGACTTTGCCAATAAGCATGTATCAAGTTGGGCTTTATCCGATGAAAAATCCACCAAGTAAAGCCTTCCCTTGAGTTCACCCTTAAAAGCAACGGAGTCATCGCCCCTTCTAAAGACGGTCACACCCTCATTTGTGAGACGGACAACAAGTTGTAGTCCAAAGATTCAACCAAATAAACATCGAAAATTGAATGATTGATTGAGATAGCAATTTTACCAAGACCAACAACCGTTCCTCCACCATTGCCTCCAAAGGCAATGATTTCCGTAGGATTTTCAATCATATCACAAGATGTAAACATTTTATTCTCTCCGGTCATATGATTTGTGCAACCACTATCAATTACCCATTTTGTTCCACCGGAGGAGTATGCCTACAAAACAAATTATGCTTGTGTTTTAGGTACCCAAGTGGATTTGGGTCCTAGAGTGTTAGTCACAAGAATATTGGGCACCCACACACTCCTTTTTATCATTGTTCCTTTTGTGCGAGGCCCTACATACTTGGCAACCACCTTACCCTTGTGGTTCCAAGTCAACACATAATCGGCATAAAAGCTATCTTGTGATGCATGAGGTTTGGGCTTCTTGATTGACTTGTTTGGCTTCGAATGTGATGCTTGTGAGGTTACTTGGGTGCTCTTGAACTTGATTGGAGTGTTGTATCTCACTTGATTGTCATGCTTCTTGACACCCATTTGCTTCATCCCGTGCACCACATTCCTTGTTCCCATACCTTTGGTGTGGTGATTCTTGATGAATGGGATGGGGTCTTTTGTACCTTCTTCTTGCTTACCAAGCCCCTTCCCATCCTCAAAGCCAAACTTCTTCATGTAGCTTGACCCAAAACCTTTGGTGTGGTTTTCAAACTCACCTCTCTTGGGTTCTTTCTTCTTTTCAATTATAAGTGAGTTTGACAACCTAGCAATTTCCTTTCTCATGGCATTCATCTCGGCAACATTAGTAGCACAAGCATTTATATCAAATTTATAGCATCTAGAACAACCTTTGCTTGTTGATGTTTGAGAGTTTGAGAGAGCATCATTAGATGAAGTTGTAGCATTGTTCTTGAGGTTGTCAAGTTGAACTTCTAATGCTATGTGACTAGTCTTTAAGCTATCAAAGCTCTTTTGAAGTTCAAGCTTTTCATCCTCAAGTTTCTTGCAAGCATCCTTAGCTAGGAAAGATTCCCTAGTTAATTCATCTACCGACAACTTATCTTTAGCTAGGGATTTCTTGAGGCTAAGAATTTCTTTCTCCTTTTCCTTGAGCGAGTCCTCTTGCACCTTGAAACCCTTCTTTTCAATTACAAGGGCATCCTCGAGGGCAATGGTTTTCTCCCGCTCAAGTCTAAAGAGTTCTTCTTGCACCTCAAGAGTCCCATCTCTATTCTCAATTTCTTTCATTAGAAACATGATTTTCTTAGTGGCCTTTTTACCAAAGCTAGTGATCATTTTTTCAAAATCGAAATCATTTTCACTATCATCATTTAGGGGAGGGGTAGGAGTGTCAACCTTGGAGCCCCTAGCCATGAGGCAAGTGTGGGTGAAGTCATCTTCATCATCGGTGAGATCTTGAAATAATGATGACTTGTTGATTGGTTCGTTAATGGTTATGGTGGCAAGACCGGCTTCTATGTCGGAGTCGGAGCTATCATCATTTGAATCCCATTCTTCACCCAAATGAGCTTCACCAACTTCCTTTCTCTTGTTCTTGTCAAACTTGTTGGTGTCTCTTCTTCTCACCTTTATGTTAGGGCACTCCGCAATGAAATGTCCCTCCTTGCCACATCCAAAGCATGGTCTCTTTGAGGTTCTCTTGGTCTTGATCTTGTCCTTGTCCTTGTTCTTGTTGAGGAAACCACTTTTCTTGAACATTTTGTTGAACTTCCTTACAAAGAGAGCCATTTGTTCGGGGGTCATGTCCATGTCACTATCTTCATCATCATCTTCCTCGGCCATGATTCTTGAGGTTGATGAGCTTGACCTTTTCTCCTTGCTAGATGCTTTGAGGGCCACTCCCTTGTTCTTCTCAAGTTGTTCATGCATCTTTGACATCTCTTGTGAGAGCTTGGACTCCTTGACGGTGATAAGGTGTTCTTCCATTCTTCCAATCACATCCGCCGGAGTGAACTTGTTGAATCCTCTCTTTTCCCTTATGAGAGTAGGGAGTTGAACATCCCTTGCCATGTATGCGGAGAGGATCTTGTCAACCACTTCTCTTCTTCCCCATCTTGTACTTCCAAGTGATTTGATCTTGTTGATGATCTTGTTCAATCGGTTGTACATTTCTTGTGGTGATTCATCGTCCTTGATGACAAACCGGTTGAGCTCACTTTCTAAGGCTCGGATCCTTCCTTCCCTTACTTGCTTTGTCCCTTCATGATTGATGAACAAGGTGTCCCACACTTCTTTGGCGGACTTCAATCCATCTACTTGTCATATTCTTCGGCCGTGAGTGAACTCTTGATGATGCGGATGGCTTGATAGTTTCTTTGTATCTCATTTGCTTGATCTTGAGTTAGCGTCGCATCACCACTTGGAAATGTAATTCCCCTGTTCACAATAGTCCAAAGTGCGGGATTCACCGCCATCAAATACTCCTCCATCGAGTTCTTCCACTTGGAATAGCCGGTTCCATCAAATTGGGGTATCTTCCCAATGTGGCTAGAACCCGATGGATGGTTAAAGGATAAGCGAGAATAATCGAAAGAGGTTCGAGTGTAATCCCTTGATGGTCGACAAGCGGAGCGGTGGATCTTGCATCATCGAATTCTTCGTCCTCACTATCGGAGGACTCATCACCTCTTCGGACGCTTGATGACTAGTGCTTGCACCACGCGTGTTGTCTCCTCGAGGGGGAGGAGGCATGCCAACAACATTGTTGATGGGATCACCTTCGGCGAGAGGCGTAGCTTGATCATTTGGATTCGACATCTTCTTGACTCCAAGCGGTTAGGCTTCAAACACGGAGCACCAGGCTCTGATACTAATTGAAAGGATCAAGATGTCGACTAGAGGGGGGGTGAATAGTCGTGCCTGAAAATCACACACTTTTCGCGGCTGTTAGACCAGGTCCGGAGACTCCGGATATTTTTCCGGATACTCCGGGAAATCCGGAGAATCCGGGAAAATGTCCGGATAGTCCGGCCTGCTAAGGGGGAATTAAATCGACAGGATTTAAACTTGCTCAAAAGTAAATCTGTGAAAATAGGTTATGCACTGAAGTGATACAAGCCTGTTTATCCACTTGAAACCTGTAGGAACCTCAACACGAAGTAGATCAAGCACCAAACCCTAGATAAGTGTTCAAGCAAGATACAAGCATGCAACAAGATGAACAAGCACAAGAAACACGGGATTTGTTACCGGGAGTTCAACCTCACACCTTGAGGTCTACGTCTCCGTTGAGGTACCCACAAAGGGTGGACCTTTACACCGAGGTCACTTTCCTCCCTCTAGCGACCACGAAGATCAAGCTAGAGTTACTTACTCAATTTCGGGGTAATACAAACTTCCTTGGGCAGCCACAACCTTTGGATGCTCCAAGGCAACGCCTAGCCGGCTAGGAGCTCAAAGCTCCAAGAGTAACAAACACGAATTTTGCCGACCAAGCGAAGAACTAGGTGCTCTAGAGATGGGAAATCAGCTCACTAGCACTCTCCAAGCCCTTGCTCTCAAATCCTCTTAACTCTCACAACAAATCTCACCAACTTTGAGCCAAAGGGAGAGAGGGGAGGAGTAAATGAAGGGTGCAACAGTTTAGGACGAAAAAGGCAGGGAGGAGAAGTAAATGAAGGGGTGGAGGGGGCTTTTATACCCCCCTCACCCGGGAATATAGCCGTTGAGGCTTTATGACCTGGAGTATCGGGTTAACCCGGACTCTCGGGAAGTCCGAGTCTCCGGGCAAAAACCGGACACTCCGGCCTTCCAAGGCCGCACCCAAGATAAGATTCCCGTGAATGTGTTGGTGCAATGGTGTCTCTCATAGGTTTTGTTTTAGCAACTAGAGCACATGTTCGACTCTTGGAAGACATGATTCCTGTCCCTCTTGATAGTACGGCATTCCTAGGACTCAAATTCAAAAGTAAAAAAATAAATAAGCCTTCTTAGGAATCCTTTTAGAGCACCACTTTCTTTTTGTGTAGTCAATGAGCTGTGCTTGATGCCATACATGATTTTAATACCTGCTCATGGACTAGATAAACTCATTAGCCACTTAGGTGTGTGTCATTATATCACCAAAACCCACTTAGGGGGCCAATATACTCTTCAACAGTTTTAGTGTACATCTGTGCAGTTAATACATAGTTTAGTGTAGATCTGCTTAATGAATACTCCCTCCTTTCTCGTTTATAAGGCATGAGCAGACACGACACGGTCTTCCAAACTATACTTTGACCACTAATTCTTCTTATATTATTTTATTTGTGGTTATGAACGTATAATCATTAGAAACTACATTTGAATACAAATTCAACCATGTCAAATTTACATTACAAAACAAAAAATATGATGAGTAAATTAGTAGTCAAAGATTGTAAAGTTCGAATATTGTTATACGTGCGCGCCTTATAAACGAGAAGGGAGGGAGTACATAGTACTAGTGTAGATCTGCTTACTAAAATTACGTTTTTAGTGTAGATCTGTTTAGTAAAATTACAGTTTTAGTGTAGATCTGGTTAGAAAAATTATAGTTGTAGTGTAGATCTGAGTAGATTTATTTTGTAGTTGCTGATCCAATTGTTAATAGTGTTTTATTTTTTTCATGCTGTCAGACATGTCAGATGATCTCAGTGTCAAGTTGTATTTCGGTAATGGGCAGATTAGATATGGTGAACATGGAGTTGACTCGTCAGAATTTAATTCCGTTGACCATGTGCTTAAAAAACAGCCTCAAGAAGTTTTAGGTCCATTGTCCTGTTTTTTTAAGCGCATTTCATGTAGATGCAGGGCAACATGACTTGTTCATTATGGCTCTAATCAATAGAAGTGAGTCATTATGTTGGGAGCTTATGCCAGTTCAAGGCACTGAACATTGGAGGAGTTATATCAAAACAGCATGTGATATTGGTTTGCCTGTGATGCTGTTTGTCCAAGTTGTTCATAAGGCTGGGTCTAGCAGTCAAGTGCCTGTAAGTGATGCTCACCAGGGTGAGGCTGAAGTACAAGCAGGAGATGGTCCTGCAAATGAGCCACAAGAAGAAGGAGAAGGACATGGTGAGGAAGAAGAAGGACATGGTCACACACACTTTGAGGGTGCAATTGACGAGGGGGAAGTTAATGAAGAACTACTCAGGCGGTTTGAAATGGAGGCCAATGGGGATGAACGTGGATTGGAAGAGGACTCCTCAGATGATGAGGATGACCCGCTAGTTCCAAGGGATTGGGGCAGTCACAATTTCTCACAGCTATCTGTCAATGCTGGTGAGAATGTGGCCTGGGAGTATAGAGAAAATGCAGTTTCTGTTGACGCCATGTATAAGAGTGCAGTGAAGAGGTGATCCACCCTTACTCTGCATAGAGAGTTGAGGGTAGTGAAGAGTTCTCCACATATATATGATGTACACTGTCTGAAGCCCAACTGTCCTTTTTGTGTGTATGCTTCCAAGGGCAAGTGGGAAAATTACTGGGAGATCAAATCTGTTGTGGATCACACTTGTGTAGTTGAGCAGCTGGATGCAAGCCATCGTAATTTGTCATCTGGTTTTGTGGCTAGCTAGATGTTTGCTAAGATTGTGGAAAATCCTGCTTTTGAGCTTAAGTCCATTACCTTGGCAATTGAGGAGAAATTTAAGTATCACATAAGTTATGGTAAGGCATACATGGCAAAGAAGAAGGTAATGGAGATGAGGTGGGGAACTTATGAAGCATCTTATGACAATCTGCCTCGATTGTTGAACACCATTGCGACGCTAAATCCTAGTAGTTATTATGATATCAAGGCTTATGATCATGTGTCAAAGCTAGGAAAGCAAGTCTTGCAGCGGGCATTCTTAGCATTGGGTCCTGCTATTGCTGCATTCAAACACTGTCGACCAGTTATTTGCATAGATGGCACATTCCTAACGGGAAAATACAAGGGCACAACCCTTACAGTTGTGGTTGCAGATGGCAACAATCAGTTGTTGCCTTTGGCAATTGCTTTTGCAGAGGGAGAGAATGGTGACAGTTGGTATTGGTTTCTGGAGAGATTGAAGCACATGGTGGTGAGAGATGTGTCAGACGTGTGTGTGATACACGATAGACACAAAGGTATTTTGCAGGCCATTAGTGACATCAAAGAAGGTAGTCAAGAGCGTTACAGAGCAGCACAATGGCCAGATGTGCATAGCAGGTGGTGCATGAGGCATATGGGAGCAAATTTTCATAGCCAGTTCAAGAACAAAGAACTTACACAATTGTTCAAGCATCAGAAGAGATAGCTAAGAAGCCTGTAAGTACTGAACCCGAGGAAGAGCCAGTTTCTCTAGAGGACGTTGGGCTAGATGGTCCAAATGTCAGAAGGGCCTAAGGAGAAATGGTCTCTCCTGTTTGATAAGGGAGGTGTGAGCCATGGGATAATGACAACAAATTTTGCTGAGGTCTACAACGCTGTTTTGCGTGGTGCCAGAGCTCAACTTCTTGTTGGTATCATTGAGTTCTTCTCGTACCGCACCATCAAATACTTTCTTGACCATGCTAATACAGCACATGCAACAATGCAGTACCATTAGAAGGTGTATTCAACATGGATGACTGAGTACTTGAACAAAAAACAGAAGGCTGCTCTCTGTCAGAGAGCTCACCAAGAACCTCTACGTCGTGAGCCTGGCGATGATGTGCGGTGGAAATATCAGATAAGTTATCAGTCCAAATCACAAAAGGCCAATGGCAAAATAACAATACAGAAATCTGTTATTGGGAATCATACATGCTCATGCTCTTACCAGAAGCCACAAATCCTGCACTACCCCTGCTCACATGTGATCATTGCATGTCTTGCATCAAAGAATCAGCATTGGGGCCGCTACCGGCCTATTCATTTGGCTGGTGGCTGGTGCTGATTTTTTCTGAGAGAAAAGTACTGCTGGTTGGTTGCTGGTGGCTGGTTTGTTCTGAGAGGAAAGTACTGTCGGCTGGTGGCTGATAAGCCAAACGAACAGGCTGTACATGCCTAAATACTTTCTGAAGCAAACCGTTCTAGACACTTAGAACCAAACTATTGAGGGTTACCTGCATATTGGAACTTTCACTCAAGACCCCAAAGACAGTGCGTTGTACATACCAAATCCAGATCCAGCCATGTGTCAAGGTGTCGGTCGACGCAAGAAGAACAACATGGATGAGGCTGAAGCTGGACCTCAGGGGCAGATATGCTCCAAGTGTAACAATCCTGGACACTCCTATAAGAAATGCGCCGAAGCATCTTATTTTTCCACTGCCACTTCTACGCCACCTTCATCTAGTGCACGTGGACGTCGTTCCAGTCGCTGCAACGAAGGAATGCAGTGACCGTACTTGTTTGTGCTACCGTGTGGTAATAATTGAATTACTTGTGTATGTTGTCGTCTTGTAATATTTGAACAATTTTATCTTGCAAGGTCTTGTAATATTTGAACATATGCATGTTATCGTGTTGTAATAATTGAACTATCTTTTCATGTGCGTACTGTCTTATTCTTGCCGTCGAATTTCTTATCATATACGGTTATGTTTTGTTCAATAATTTCAAATGAATCAGGTAATGAAATATCATATTTCTTATATGTTTTGTAGGCTTTCAATGGCTTCAACGGGTCCTGAGTTGGATTTGGAGTTGCTCACCAGTAGGAAGGATAGGTTTGAGGTGCCAAAGTGGATCCACACTCCTATGTGCTACTGCGGTGACAACTGTAAGTTTGTCAAGTGCAACGTTCTCGGGTACCGCTACGGGATGAGGTTCTTCATGTGCGAGAACTACGAGCATGACCCCTCCCACCATGTCGCAATGTTAGACCAAAAGTAAGAACTAACTGAATTACTAAATAAATATTATGTCATTGCTATTTTAATACGCGCTAACTTGTCTTTGAAAAAAGACTCCACCTCCTCTCTATGATTTTATGTAGTGGCTAGTTTGTGAGCAGTCCGAACAAGACAAGCGTTACGTCGAGGAGACGGGTCATTCAGCACGTGAGAGGTGGCTAAGTATGGTTCAAGCAGAAAAATAAGAACAAAAACGTAAGGAGCAGCAGGAGAAAATTCGCATTCGGCGGGAGATCAAAGAACGTGAAGCGGCCGCGGCCCGTGAAGCAGATAGAGAGAGAAAGAGGGAGAGAGCTCGCCGGGCTAAGGAAGCTGGGCCGGATGCTACGTGTAACGCCCGCGTTCTTAGCACCAAATAAATCACCTAATAAATCGTGCGTATTTTCAAAACTGTCCAGCCAAGCTCAATTACCCCCTTCAAACCCAAGTCACTGTCCCTCCCCCTCGCCCCGGCGCGCGTGCCGCGAATCCCGCCGGCACCGTCCGCACCCGGCCCGCCGCCGCCCGTGGAGCTCTCTCCCCGCGCCGCCTCGGTCCAAGGTGAGTGAGGGGGAAGGATCCCCCCGTCGCCCTCTCCCTTTTTCCCCTCTCGCCGGCCGCGGTCGTGGCCGGGAGGCCGGCGGGCCGCCGCCACCCAAACCTCCCCTGCCTCTGACCCGGGGCGCAGGCCAAATGAGGAAGAAGGCTATTTAGCCAAAACCCCCCTGACCCCCTCCTATTTCTCCCCACCGAGCCCCTCCTTCTATTCCCTTCTTTTCTTTTCCAAGATACCCCCTAAACCTTAAGTTTCTTTACCAAAACACCCCTGTTATTTTTAGATAGACCCCTAAGCTAGTTTAATTAAACCCCCACCCTACCTAAATATTACATTTAGGTCCTTTTAATTCAAACTAAATTACTAACCAACCCTAGTTAATTATAATCACCTCCCTAACCCGACATTTCATGCGCGGGTTTAATCCCAATCGCGCCCAACCTTCCCCATTAATAGAAATTACCAATAGGCCCTTAGCCCCTGTAACCCCTCTTTAACCTAACACCTTATGCACAATTTTATTCCCGATTAAATCCAAAGTTCACCACACCCTTCCCAGTAGTACCCCCACCGAACCAACCCCCTCCCTAGGACTTATATATACCCCCTCTCCGCTCATTTCCCTCCTCGAGCTCGGCCGGAGATATGTGTGCTAATATTGCTTGCTTGCCTATGTGTGCGCTATAGCCGACGGAGTAGACGGAGGAAGGTACCCCGAGCCGGAGATCGAGGCCGACTACTACGAGTAGGAGCCCGAGGTCCCGAACGCCGAGCCGGCCCTCCCCGAAGACTTCGAAGACGGCAAGTTAAATCTCACCCTTTGATGCATGTTTTTGTCCTAGTTTTATAAATATAACCCTATACCCGTTTTATAAATTGCATATTGTTTTACTACAAAAAAACATGGTAGGATAGCCACCCTTGATTGCTATGATTGAACCATGTTTTGGACTAAATGAGTGCGTTAAAATGTGTGAGTGCTTTCAAATGTGTGTGTGCTTTAAAAACGGAAAGGGGGTATGTTTGGGAAATGAGTAAAGAACGGGGTAGACGGGATGGACGTGTGTGTCAGGAGTATGGGTGAGCTCGTACCTGTGTGGTTGAGCGTGTTGGAAGTTGTCCATCTTGTCGGTTAAGGACCGGGTTGCGTGACATCTCACCTGACCCAAATCATCGTACAACCACTCGACCGTTGAATGTGGCAACGGCTTAGCATAAACCCCACTAGTTAATCTACTTGCCATCTGGTGTGCGGGTGAGCAGCGGGAGACCAAGGAGTAGGGGTACGCTCTGTGTGAGGTACGCCATGGTTATGTGGTATAACCCCTTGGGTGCTTCCGTGGTGGCTCGTAGTGTTAGCTAAGGTGGGTAATGGCTTTGATAGGATCCGTACCGGCACTGAGGTGTCCGTGTGACGGTACCCTACTTGTGGGTAAAGATGTACAACCTCTGCAGAGTGTCAAACCTATTCGAATAGCCGTGTCCACGGTATTGGACGAGTCACGGTGTGGTCACAAAAACTAGTGTTTGGGTTTGGGATGTTTTCTGGCGTGAGTTGTTTTCCGGGTGAAGTGTGTGGCTGTGTGCCTGGGCTACGACGGACGGGAAGTCCGGTAGTTCCGCAGTGGTTTTCCTAAAACAATTGAGTCACTTCGGTTATGAAAATGATTTGCGAAAACCTTTTTGAAATGAACCCCTGCATGAGTGAGTTTGCAAAATGAACCTTAACCTGATCCTTGTTATACTTTATGCATGATTCGCTTTATAAGCCCCTCCGTGGGTGGGGTTGGATTTGCCGAGTACGTATGTGCTCACCCTTGTTTTACTAACTATTTTACGAGAGGAGGATCCCGATTACATTCCCGAAGACGTTGAGTAGGTCGCCGCCCTACACCCAACCGTGCTCGTGTACCTGTGGCCCCTACCGAAAACTTCCATGATGTGGTACTCTGAGGAGGCTATGGAAGCCTTTGCTATCGTAGTATGGTCGTTAGCGTTTGTGTTGTTCCTTGTAGCGTTGGCACTACCGTGCCCTCTGTGTCGCCGTGATGTAAAAGACTGATTCCACCTGTTGTAATAAATGTGTTACCAGCCTCCTAGGACTGGTATTTGTGTCATATTTAGTCACCTCGGATGAGGGGACGCTTCGGGTGGTATCGAGCCGTAGGTTGGCCGCAGGACATGACCCCTAGGATACGAGACCTCCTCGGCCTTCTCTAACCTTTCCTTTGCTAAGCTCACCTTTTCCCCAAATCCTTACCTTGATTCCCCGCTCGTTTCCGGATGGCTAACCCCGAATGGAACGGAGGAATCGCCCCGTCCACCGGCCTCCCTAACTCCGTTGCTACTCGGCCTAGAGCGCGTCGGAGTAAGGGATCCGCCGCAGTTCGTCTCATCGGGAGTACGAACGCTACGACACCCCTCGGTGTAAGCCGCCGATCTTTGTGGGAAGAAGCACGCTTTACCCCGACATAGAACCATGGTTCGTCTCCGCCACCGGTTTTCGCTTCGCCGACACCTACCCCAAGGTCGCTCGGAAGGCCCCGCGACGCCTACGAGTGGTTTATAGACAGCACCTCCGAAGGACTCCAATGGGATTCTTTCCACCCTCCGGAGGAAGAGGACGCTCGTGGATTGATCGCATGAGAGGACTAGAATGAGAAGAAGAAGACTTAGAAGAGGCAGTTTCCCACCTATCCATCTACCTCAGAGGCCTGGACCACCTTTATCAGGAGCAAGCCCAGCAACTGAAGCAGCAGATTGACAGAGCGGAAAGAGCAGAGCAGAGGATAGAACTGGAGAGGATAAAGACAACCATGGCAGAGGTTGAACTACACAACACAAAGCAAGAGTATCTTAGGGAAAGAGAGCGCACTCTGTTAGCCCATAAAGCCCTATGGGATGAACTAAAGGAGCGTAGAAGCAGAGATGAAGGGGCTGGAGTAGAAGAAGATGAACCCGAAGAAACTCACTGGGACAAAGGAACCCAGACTGAAGATGAGATACTGGAGCAAGATCTCCCACTGAAGAAGCGCTGTATCCAGCTAGAGGAAGAAGCACCATGAGGTTAAGCCTAGGGTGTTTAGGCTAGAAGCTGAGTCCTAGTAATAATAAGTGTACCCCGAAGAATGTACCCCAACCTGCCTACTAAATAAAGTTATCCATCTCTTGTACCCCACCACAACCTGTTCAACTCTACCTTTGTTTTCTGATGGTGGAAGATGGATGGACCCAAGGCGTGTGCCAGGAGGAGCCTGGTTTTGCTCGCCTTCTCATCAACTCCCTGGAGCGCCTCGGTATCACTGAGCGCCCTAGGTACTACAGCAGAGAGTACGAGCAACTCGGCACTCTTCGCTGTAGGGTGGTCCTCTCCGTCGCTAGAAGCAACCGCCACACCAACATCGAGCCGTGGCGCGTAACCGCCACAGGATTTCGACACCGAGACACCTATCCTTTGGCCCTCAGAAAAGCCCTCCGCTACCTGTGCCGGATCTACGAAGAACACCTCGTCCCCACACCAATGAGGTACTTCCCTCCCGCCATCGAACCCCGTTTGGCGGTGCCCGCATGAGAAACCCGGAACGACGCCGCCACCAAGAAGACCCGCCGTACCACGTAGTCGCCTACCTTGTCTCCCCGGATAAGCTCTTTGATGACCGGAGCCGAGGCACTTGAGGGAACAAATCGGCCGGGCCGAGCAAGCCGAAGTCACGGTGAGGATGCACCAAGTCCGAGTGGCTCAAGCCGAAGCAAGGACCGCGAGCCCGCCATAAGCAAGTGAAGCCGTTGCCCGGGGAAAGCCTCGGGGAGAATCCGGGACCAACGCATGCAAGGATGGACCAACGGCGGAACACCCGTTCCGGCCATTGGAGAAGCTCAAGTCCCGCCGGGGAACACCCCTTGTAGGATGGGGAGGAACTATCGAAGTCCCCCCAGCACCACCAGCAGTCACCGAAACCCCAACGGCCGACCGCCGAAGCCGCAAAGCACGGCCTCGGGGAAAACGGAAACCCCGAAGGCGGGAACGATGACGAGTTGCTCATTCCGCTGGAAGAACACTCGACCCCAGAAGATGGCTCTCCTCGCGAGTAGCAGGCCCCAGTGACCCTGACCCAGGGGATGAAGCCGTACTGGTCCAAGTCGCACCCTTAGTCCTGGTAAGCACACAACAAGCACATAGCAAACAAGCAAGCACAAATAAGTTTTTATTACAAACCAACGAGGAGGATACATCCCGACTACGCGGACACACTACACGACTAAGAAAGGAAATCCGATATAATCCACTTAAACATCACATAAAACTAGACCTCTTAGAAAACCTGTTTCTTTACAGATGGTTTCCAGGCGCCCTGTCAGGACCCACCGATCGGACGCTGAAGGATCGCAAGCCGATCGGAGAGAGCGTCTCCACGACCAGGAAGTTAACCAAAATGAAGATGGAGGAGAGAACGTGGTCCTACCACCGCCACCCCCTCCCGTTGACTTGGCACAAGTCTTGGCCAACCGTACCGTCCCGATGGAGGCCATTTTCAACGTCGTCAACCGCCCAAGACCATGGGTTTTGGGCATGAACGAGAAGCTGATTGAGTTCCTCAGGACTAAGCCGCCCACCTTTGGCGGGTCGGTGAATCCTTTGGATGCCGACGATTGGCCGAGAGCCATTCCGAGAGAGCCGCAGCCCTTCAACCGTGAGGACCGCGACAAGGTTCTCCTGGCGGCCTCACCACTCACCGAGACAAGCCCTAGCCTAGTGGGAGAATTATCGCGCGGCAGCCCAAGGATCCCTCTCGCCATCACATGGGATGAATTCGTGGAGGAGTTCCGTCGCTACCACATCCGGAGGCCACACCGAAGCGGAAGGCGGACGAGTTCCGCGAACTCCGCCAAGGCAACATGTCCGTGGAGGAATACACGTACCGTTCATAGAGCCGTCACGCTATGCCCCCGAGGAAGTGGACAAAGATTCCAAAAAGCAAGAAATGCTCAAGAAGGGGCCGACTCCGGAACCGAGGACACCGCCGACTCCTCGGATCTACCCGGACTTTAACACCCTTATGAACATGGCAATACTCACGGAGAGAGCAAGGGCCGAAGAGAAGAAGGAAAACAAGCGCAAGTTTATGGAGCACAAGGCCAAGCAAAGAAGAGCGGTCCCGGAGGCCGAGAAACTTTGGACACCCCATGTCCGGGTTCCAAGCTCCCATGCAAGGACGGAACCCAATCCCAAGCCACAAGCTCGCAAGCCCCCGAACCCGGTTCAAGCCCTACAACAACCAAAGTGCCATGAAACCCCCACGAGAACAACACCGAGCCGGATCACCGCCAACAACAATAACAGCTCTCCCGAGTGTGTTTCAACCGCCGAGAAACCGGCACTTCATCGCCAATCGCCCGTATGCTAAAAAGCCAACCACCACCACCTACTCCAACTCGGTGAACGGGCCAATGCCGCTTGTGTCGGGAGCCAACCGCATGCCGGTGCGCAAGCAACAATAACTTCGGCAACAACAACAGCAACCAGCAGATGAGGCAGCCCCAGCAGTCGTATGGACGAGCCCGGGTCAACCACATCAATGCGCAGGAGGCACAGGAAGCACAAGGCGTAGTGCTCGGTGAGTTCCTGGTCAGCTCAGTCTTGGCTACCATACTATTCGATTCGGGAGCATCGCACTCATTCATATCCTCAAGCTTTGTGGAAAAGCATAGCATACCCACAGTACTACTAAAAGCACCCCTAATAACTCGAACGCCCGGAGGTGACATTAAGTGTCAACTGGGATGCCCCCGGGTAAGGATTATTTTAAGTGGGGTAGAGTTCCTAGCAGCACTCGGTGGTACCGAAGTCCAAAGGGATAGATGTGATCCTTGGGATGGACTGGTTAAGCCAGCACCATGGTCTTATAAGCTGCGCAGATAAAGTAGTGCACCTAACCAACCTAGACGAGATACAAGTGACCTGCCACACCCGAGGACACAGGCCAGACATAATGGTTTTCAACATAGAAGCCAAGTCCCTAGAAGAGGTCCCGGTAGTGCGAGAATACCCAGATGTGTTCCCGAGAAGAACTCCCGAATGCCACCGGATAGGGACATAGAGTTCGTCATCGACCTTATCCCCGGAACCTCTCCCATAGCCAAGAGACCCTATAGGATGGCAGCCCCCGAGTTGGCGTAATTGAAGAAGCGGCTAGCAGAACTCCAGCGAAGTGGGTTCATCAGACCAAGCTCATCACCATGGGGAGCCCCAGTGCTTTTCGTGGAGAAGAAGGATAAGAGCATGAGGATGTGCGTGGACTATCGCTCGCCGAACGAGGTCACTATCAAAAACAAGTACCCTCTCCCGGAATAGATGACCCGTTTGACCACCGAAGGGAGTCAAGTATTTCTCGAAGGTGGATCTAAGATCAGGGTACCACCAGCTCAAGATTAGGGAAAGTGACATCCCCAAGACCGCCTTTGTCACTCGCTACGGGCAGTATGAGTTCACGGTGATGTCCTTTGGACTAACCAATGCACCAGCATACTTCATGAACCTCATGAATAAGGTGTTCATGGAAGAGTTGGACAAGTTTGGTGTAGTCTTCATTGACGACATACTTGTTTATTCCAAGAGCGTGGAGGAGCATGAACAACATCTTCGAGTAGTGCTGGGGAAATTGAGGGCACACAAGTTGTATGCCAAGTTCAGCAAGTGTGAATTTTGGCTAGAGAAAATATCCTTCCTTGGGCATATTCTGACTGCAGAAGGAGTAGCTGTAGACCCCGGGAAAGTTGAGACAGTCTCCAACTGGCAGCAACCGACCAACGTGAGCAAGATCGGGGAGTTTCCTAGGTTTAGCAAGGTACTACCGGAGATTTATCGAGGGATTCTCCAAGATCGCCCGCCCATGACAGAGCCGCTCAAGAAGGAGAAGAAGTTCAACCGGACCGAGGCCTCGTGAGAGAAGTTTCCAAGAGTTGAAGAAGAGGTTGACCACGGCCCCGCGTCGACCCCCGCCGACATTCAACGGGACTTTGTCGTGTATTGCGACGCCTCCCGACAAGGGTTGGGATGTGTTCTCATGCAAGATGGGAAGGTAGTGGCATATGCCTCCCGTCAGCTCAAACCCCATGAGCAGAATTATCCCACCCATGATCCGGAGTTTGCGACCGTAGTGCATGCCCCGAAGATCCGGAGACACTATCCGATCGGGAACAAGTGTGAAATCTACACAGACCACAAGAGTCTAAAGTACATCTTCACCCAGCCCGACCTGAACCTAAGGCAAAGAAGGTGGCTAGAGTTAGTCAAAGACTATAACCTAGAAATCCACTACCACCCAGGGAAGGCCAATGTAGTAGCAGATGCCCTAAGCCGGAAAACCTACGAGAAGGCAGCCCCCAAGAGTGCCCAGTTGCAAGAGGAGATGGCACGACTCAACGTACACATTGTCCCCCAAGGCTACGTCCGCCAGCTGAGAGTTCAGCCTACCTTAGAAGATAGGATCCGGAAGGCCCAAGGAACCGACGAGAATCTGATGAAGATCCACAAGCCTACCGGAGAGAACAAGGCCCCTGACTTCAGAGTAGATGACCAAGGCACCGTGGTACAAAAACGGGATATGCGTGCCCGAAGGTGGAGATTTTCGACGAGACCATCATGAATGAGGCACACAACTCAAAGATACTCCATTCACCGGGATCCACCAAGATGTACAAGGACTTAAAACAGAAGTATTGGTGGAATGGGATGAAAGCGAGACATTGCACGGTTCGTCGCCCACCGTGACACTTGTCGAGGATCAAAGCCGAACATCGAAGCCCGCAGGGATTGTTGCAACCTTTACCAATCCCGTATGGAAGTGGGACGAGATAGGTATGGACTTCGTAGTAGGGTTGCCAAGGACTCGTAAGGGACATGACTCCATATGGGTGATCGTGGACCGACTCACTAAAGTCGCTCACTTTCTACCCGTACGGACCACTTGTGGTGGAGAGAAGTTGGCAAAACTCTACATAGAAAATATAGTAAAGCCGCATGGAGTGCCTAGCGGAATAGTCTCGTATAGAGGGACCCAGTTCACCTCTAGGTTCTGGGAAAAGCCTCGCACAAAGCCATGGGCACCAAGCTAGACTTCGGCTCGGCGTACCACCCACGAGATGGACGGACGACCGAAAGGGTGAATCAAATTTTGGAAGATATGTTGAGAGCATGCGTCCTCACCTATAGCAAAGATTGGGAGCGAGAGCTCGCCATATGCAAAATTTTCCTACAACAACGGCTACCAAGCAAGTCTGGGAATGTCACCATTCGAAGCACTATACGGGAGAAAATGTAGGACACCCCTGATGTGGTCAGAAGTAGGAGAGCGTGCCCTGGTTGGTCCCGCACTTATAAAGGAAGCCGAAGAGCGAGTAGCCGATATCCGAGAAAAGTTGAGAGCCGCCCTACCACGACAGAAGAGCTACGCAGACAAGAAGAGGCGTGAAGCAAGCTTCAATCCGGGAGATTTCGTCTACCTCAAGGTTTCACCCATCGGGGGGAACTCGGAGGTTTCAAGTACACGGGAAGTTGGCCCCTCGGTACATCGGACCATATAAAGTGCTAAAGAGAGTCGGAGCAGTAGCATACCGGTTGGAGCTACCCGAAGAAATGACAGATATACACCCAGTGTTCCACATCTCCCAGCTACGCCGATGTTTGAAGGTTCTTGAAGAGAAGCGAGTACCGGTGGAGACCATCGATCTACAGCCAGACCTTATTCTTGTCGTGTTATCGTGTTGTAATAATTGAACTATCTTTTCATGTGCGTACTGTTTTATTCTTGCCGTCGAATTTCTTATCATATACGGTTATGTTTTGTTCAATAATTTCAAATGAATCAGGTAATGAAATATCATATTTCTTGTATGTTTTGTAGGCTTTCAATGGCTTCAACGAGTCCTGAGTTGGATTTGGAGTTACTCACCAGTAGGAAGGACAAGTTTGAGGTGCCAAAGTGGATCCACACTCCTATGTGCTACTGCGGTGACAACTGTAAGTTTGTCAAGTGCAACGTTCTCGGGTACCGCTACGGGATGAGGTTCTTCATGTGCGATAATTACGAGCATGACCCCTCCCACCATGTCGCAATGTTAGACCAAAAGTAAAAACTAACTGAATTACTAAATAAATATTATGTCATTGCTATTTTAATACGCGCTAACTTGTCTTTGAAAAAAGACTCCACCTTCTCTCTATGATTTTATGTAGTGGCTAGTTTGTGAGCAGTCCGAACAAGACAAGCGTTACGTCGAGGAGACGGGTCGTTCAGCATGTTAGAGGTGGCTAAGTATGGTTCAAGCAGAAAAACAAGAACAAAAACGTAAGGAGCAGCAGGAGAAAATTCGCATTCGGCGGGAGATCAAAGAACGTGAAGCGGCCGCGGCCCGTGAAGCAGATAGAGAGAGAAAGAGGGAGAGAGCTCGCCGGGCTAAGGAAGCTGGGCCGGATGCTACGTGTAACGCCCGCGTTCTTAGCACCAAATAAATCACCTAATAAATCGTGCGTATTTTCAAAACCGTCCCGGCCCGAGCTCAATTACCCCCTTCAAACCCTAGTCACCGTCCCTCCCCCTCGCCCGCGCGCGCGTGCCGCGAATCCCGCCGCACCGCCCGCACCCGGCCAGCACCCACGCGTGCCTTCCCAACGCCGCGGTCGGCCACCGTGCCGGGAATCCCGCGCACGCCGCGGTCCCGCCGGCCGGTCCGCCTCGCCATCACCACCGTCCCGAGAATCACGCCGACGCCCGGAAATCGAAAAACCCAGCAAAAACCTTTCCCCTATTTTCCTAACAAATTTTCCAATTTTCTAAACCTTTTCCTCTATTTCTTTTCCTTTCTTTTCCCATTTTTCCTTTCCTTTCTTTACTTTTCTTCCTTTTCTTTTTCTCCTTTCTTCCTTTCTTTTTTTCTTTTCTCTTTTCTTTCCTTCCTTCCTTCTCTCTTCCTCCCTCCTCCTTCCTCCCTCCTCCCGCAACCAGCCGCGCCGCGCCTGGCGCCGTTGACCGGCCATGCCGGCGGCGCGCCGCCGCCCCGCCGCACGGCCCGCGCCGGCCGACAAAGACGCCACCCGGGCCCGAGCCGCCGCAGGGGGAGGGGGCCCCCGCCGAGCACGGCCGGACGAGCCGGCGACCGCCATTAAAGGCGAGCTCGCCGGGACACGCCACCGTGTCGCCCCTCCTCCTCCGCGAGCACCCGCACGACGCGTCTAATCGCACAAGCACCACGGCCCCACCGCGGTCTCCGCCACGGCCTTGCCGAAAAACGTCAACGGCAAGATTTTTCCCCACCTCCATTGACGACCCTAGAAGCTCCTCGAGCTCGAAAAATCGGCCGCCCGAACCGCCTTCCACCGCCTATAAAAGGAGCCGGCCGCCCACCGGGCCGCCGCACCTCACCACGACCACCTCCTTCCTTGCCTGAGCACTAGAACACCGCCGCCACCAAGCACCACCACCACCGGTCTGCCGCCGCCCGTGGAGCTCTCTCCCCGCGCCGCCTCGGTCCAAGGTGAGTGAGGGGGAAGGATCCCCCCGTCGCCCCCTCCCTTTTACCCCTCTCGCCGGCCGCGGTCGTGGCCGGAGGCCGGCGGGCCGCCGCCGCCCGAACCTCCCCGCCTCTCGACCGGGCGCGAGCCAAAGGAGGAAGAAGGCTATTTAGCCAAAAACCCCCCTGACCCCCTCCTATTTCTCCCTACCGAGCCCCTCCTTCTATTCCCTTCTTTTCTTTTCCAAGATACCCCCCTAAACCTTAAGTTTCTTTACCAAAACACCCCTGTTATTTTTAGATAGACCCCTAGGCTAGTTTAATTAAACCCCCACCCTACCTAAATATTACATTTAGGTCCTTTTAATTCAAACTAAATTACTAACCAACCCTAGTTAATTATAAACACCTCTCTAACCCGACATTTCATGCGCGGGTTTAATCCCAATCGCGCCCAACCTTCCCCATTAATAGAAATTACCAATAGGCCCTTAGCCCCCGTAACCCCTCTTTAACCCAACACCTTATACACAATTTTATTCCCGATTAAATCCAAAGTTCACCACACCCTTCCCAGTAGTACCCCCACCGAACCAACCCCCTCCCTAGGACTTATATATACCCCCTCTCCGCTCATTTCCCTCCTCGAGCTCGGCCGGAGATATGCGTGCTAATATTGCTTGCTTGCCTATGTGTGCGCTATAGCCGACGGAGTAGACGGAGGAAGGTACCCCGAGCCGGAGATCGAGGCCGACTACTACGAGTAGGAGCCCGAGGTCCCGAACGCCGAGCCGGCCCTCCCCGAAGACTTCGAAGACGGCAAGTTAAATCTCACCCTTTGATGCATGTTTTTGTCCTAGTTTTATAAATATAACCCTATACCCGTTTTATAAATTGCATATTGTTTTACTACAAAAAACATGGTAGGATAGCCACCCTTGATTGCTATGATTGAACCATGTTTTGGACTAAATGAGTGCGTTAAAATGTGTGAGTGCTTTCAAATGTGTGTGTGCTTTAAAAATGGAAAGGGGATATGTTTGGGAAATGAGTAAAGAACGGGGTAGACGAGATGGACGTGTGTGTCGGGAGTATGGGTGAGCTCGTACCGTGTGGTTGAGCGTGTTGGAAGTTGTCCATCTTGTCGGTTAAGGACCGGGTTGCGTGACATCTCACCTGACCCAAATCATCGTACAACCACTCGACCGTTGAATGTGGCAACGGCTTAGCATAAACCCCACTAGTTAATCTACTTGCCATCCGGGTGTGCGGGTGAGCGGCGGGAGACCAAGGAGTAGGGGTACGCTCCGTGTGAGGTACGCTCCGGTTATGTGGTATAACCCCTTGGGTGCTTCCGTGGTGGCTCGTAGTGTTAGCTAAGGTGGGTAATGGCTTTGATAGGATCCGTACCGCACCGAGGTGTCCGTGTGATGGTACCCTACTTGTGGGTAAAGATGTACAACCTCTGCAGAGTGTCAAACCTATTCGAATAGCCGTGTCCACGGTATTGGACGAGTCACGGTGTGGTCACAAAAACTAGTGTTTGGGTTTGGGATGTTTTCTGGCGTGAGTTGTTTTCGGGTGAAGTGTGTGGCTGTGTGCCTGGGCTACGACGGACGGGAAGTCCAGTAGTTCCGCAGTGGTTTTCCTAAAACAATTGAGTCGCTTCGGTTATGAAAATGATTTGCGAAAACCTTTTGAAATGAACCCCTGCATGAGTGAGTTTGCAAAATGAACCTTAACCTGATCCTTGTTATACTTTATGCATGATTCTGCTTATAAGCCCCTCCGTGGGTGGGGTTGGATTTGCTGAGTACGTATGTGCTCACCCTTGTTTTACTAACTATTTTACAGAGGAGGATCCCGATTACATTCCCGAAGACGTTGAGTAGGTCACTGCCCTACACCCAACCGTGTCTGTGTACCCAGGGCCCCTACCGAAAACTTCCATGGTGTGGTACTCTGAGGAGGCTATGGAAGCCTTTGCTATCGTAGTATGGTCGTTAGCGTTTGTGTTGTTCCTTGTAGCGTTGGCACTACCGTGCCCTCTGTATCGCCGTGATGTAAAAGACTGATTCCACCTGTTGTAATAAATGTGTTAAGCCTCCTGGGACTGGTATTTGGGTCACATTTAGTCACCTCAGATGAGTGGACACTTCACTACGAGGAAGGGGAATACCCCGTTGTACCCAGTAGACGTAGAGTACTCGACGCCGAGTGCTACTGTATCAAAAAAAATTATCATTTCATTTCGTCATTCTCTAGAGTCGGGTTGTATCTTTAAGAACTTGATTTAAGATGCATTTCAGATGTGAACAGTAAAACTTGTACTAGAATGTGTTTTTTGTGAAATGCTCAAAATATTGAACACATAGGGTGTGTTTTCTGTGAGTCACTACACCAAACAGTGTACCTAGTGCTAGGGTGTGTTTCCTCTGAGTCAGTGGCCGTTTTGTTGCTCCGGATTGAATGGCCCACCATCCAGTCTGCACCTACATATATGTGACCACTCTTCACCATTCTCACTTCACAACACAGGAAGCAACAATGAGTTCCTGCACTGGGGCTGATGATGATGACTCCCTCGGTCCAGCACGGTGTAGCCAGCAAGATCCAGAGTTCAACACCAACTTTCCAGTCTTAGACAAGAGAGATTTCAAATCCATGCGTGATGTTAGAAAGTACGCACCAAATCAAACGATTAACTGGCCAAGGTGTGCACAAGGTGAGTTATGTGTGATGCAGGTTTATCAAGGATGGGACAACTCAGGTCGCCGCTTCTGGCATTGCTCACGAGCATGGGTAGGTAAGAATCCATGACCTCTATCCTTCATCTTTTTATTTATGATTTACTATGTAATCACGGTTTCCGCAGTACTCCGAACAACCAGATAACTGCGGTTTCGTGCAATGGCTGGATCCCCCAGCTATTCACCCGTATCAAGAGTACATCAACTACCTCGAGGATGTTGTCATCTTCAACCTGAGGCAATAACTCACGTCGACATTGCCTTCTCCAGATCCCACATCTACCAACGGCCGACGGACCTGTGACCGGACCAATGGTGGTGAAGACGAACACTGGCTGTGAGGATGAGTACTGCTGCTGTCCGTGCCACGAAAAGAAGGACAACACTCCACCAACAACTCCACCATCTGATCCAACTCCACCCCCGACGGGGTACTACATGCCCCCAGCAGTCCGGCGGGTCTATGATGTCTGGGTTCTTTGGGTATTATTCGTACAATTAGACTACAATTGTTGTAATCGTTCATCTAAATTCTGTTAGGACTAGCTAGAGCGACACAAAGTTAGGGTAATTGTGTCGCACATGCCATTGCAAATGTATGGTTGATCTAAATTCGTCGTTAAGTATTAATGGTTGGTCGTTCTATTCAATCCTTCAACAATTCGAATTTTAAAAAAATAAAAAAATCCTACCGCCGCAGCCCACGGCGGTAAGGAATACATACCGCCGTGGACCGCGGCGTTACCTCGCCCGCACGCGCGCGCGCGCGGCGCTAGGCGCGCTAACGCCACGGGCCACGACGACAGGGACTTAACGCCGCGGCCCTTGGCGTTACGGCTAAGGGCCCACTCCTGGCGGCACCTAGCGCCGCGGCCCACGGCGTTATGTCCCCGACGCCGTGGGCCACGGCGCCGCGACGTATATTTTCTTAAATTTGTGCGGACCATATATTTTTGCAAAATCAGTGATAAATTAAATATAAAAAAATTCTCTCCCTTCTTAGCCCACTGTCAGCTACACAGCGTCACCAACGACCACCCTTTCCCACACTCAGCCACTCCACAGTCCACACTCCCATTCCCAGCTGCCACAGGGCCACCCCCGTCTCTCGATTCCACCCGCGTCCCCGGAGCCATGAAGGCCGGCGTCGACCACCACCACCACCACGGCCTCCACTCTCCCACGCAGGCGGCGGCGACCAAGATCTCGATCCCCATCTCGTCTGGCGAGGCGGCGCTGTTCGGGAAGGGCAGGTACAAGGCGTGGGCCCTCGCGGCCATCGCGCTCCTCGCGCTCTGGTCCATGTTCGCCGCTTCCGTCACCCTCCGCTGGTCCTCCGGGGACGTCGCTACGTTCGGGGACGCAAGCGACCCGCTCATCGACGAACTCGATCCTCTTGTACGGCTCATCAACTCCTCCATCCCCCCTCTTAGATCTCGACGCTAGCCTGCCTGTTGATGCGATGCAAACTTCGGATGTGTATAATGGAAATTTGCCACTATCTGGCATTGCAATTTGCAAAAGGGGAAAGTAATGCATTACTTTTAGATTTCACTGTCGATTTCAATGGCTAATTGTTTATTAACTTCAGTGAAGATAAATCTGGTCCTGGTTACAATTCTCAACTTCTTTTAGTTCTCCATTTACAATAATGATTGCAGTTCTGTGCTACTAATGAACAGCTACTACATATTATCATAACCTAAGCTCTATATTGGTTGAAAGCTGGTGCTAAATTGTTTCACTACAGTGTTAGAAAAACATCTCACTTGCAATGCTTTTGGGCTGTGAAGACAAAAACTGAAATATGCCTAATTGGGCGTTGAACAGGAGATGGAGCAAAGGGAAAAACTAGTGCGCCGGATGTGGGATGTCTACACACGCACGGGTGATCATGTACGGCTTCCGCGGTTCTGGCAGGAAGCATTTGAGGCTGCATATGAGGAGCTTGCTGGTGATGACACACAGGCTACTGATGCAGCTATATCTGAGATTGCTCGCATGTCAGTCCATAGGCCTGAGGTTGAGCAGTCATGGAATAAGAATTAGGTATGAACTAATTGACCTACCTACAAACTTAGTCGCTACATGTCCATATTATCTTCTTTTTTAGACTTGCCATCAAATATTTATGTTTGGTGTGAGCATTCTGCTGCTCTTTCTGATTATCAGCAATAAAGTGGCATCATATTGTATTACTGTAACCTTCGTAAGCTAATGAAAAAAAGTATACTAAAGTTTCTGCTTCTTCTGCCGTTGTTAACTTTTCTGAATGCAAAGCTGCAAGGCCCCGTTTGGTTCCCATAAGTAGGGTGACTTAAAGTGCAAAAAGTGCAAAATAAGTCACATGTGAAATCAAACAGCCCCGACTTAAAGTGCTGCAACTTATAAGTTGCATAAGTAGCTCTAACCCTACTTAAAGGGACTTATTTCCACTTTTTCCTCTACCACCCTGTGTGAAGCCCACTGACTTATAAGTCACTGCAACCAAACAGGACCGACTTAAAGTCGCGTGCACTTGGACCTACTTATGGGAACCAAACAGGGTCTAAGAGTGTAAGACCAAAGTTTGAGATGCGTAACGGAATTGCCACATGATCATAGTTATGAGTCCTATCTGATCACACATTCCATTTCTGTTAAGGGTGTGGCTCCCTCAGTTGATCAGTTCCCTTTGTCGTCATTGTGTAGGCTTTTTTACTGCATCCTGAAATCCCAGTTTCTCAGTTCCAGTCGATGTGTCTGCACTATTGGATCATTGAAAATATACCTATGCTTCAAAAAGTTTAGTTTACCCACCTGTACTTTCAATTTGGTCCACATGTGTTGAAAGTATCCTCCTACTTTCCAAAATTTGATGATAAAGTTGACATATAGGCAAGACAGAGATGATTTGATTTTAACTTGCCAACTCAAAAGAATAGGTGATAATCTGACAAAAACAGAAAAACCGTAGTCCGTAGGTAACACTGCTACAAATTTCTCAAAGGAACACCAAGCATTGTTGACATGCCCGGCCGGCGGCCCACCAGAGGGGGCGCGAGCCCCGGGGGGAAGCGCGGCCCCCGGAGCCTCGGGCGCCCAAGCCGCCGATCGTCTTCCGCCGTCGGATTCGTACTCGTCGTTAGGGTTTTCATATTTGTAATAAATACTTTGGGATTGTTAGGAGAATAATCGGTTTGGCAATCAATCAAAGATTGCCCGCCTCAAGGGCCAACCCTAATTCTCTCGCCGCCGCCTCCCTCGTTCACGTGAACGCACCCGCGCGGGTGCGCGTAGCACGGCCGCCGCCACCCTCCCGGCCGACCACGGCGCACCCGCCGTTGTCGCCCACCGCCTCCACCTCCCTCTCACGCGTATTCCCCGCGAGAGATCCCCCGTAGGGCTAGGAATCCTTCCAACCCGGTATCGGGTATGCCGGGCGACGACGACAAGGGGAAGGACGCCGGCCGGAGCCCACCATGCACGACCTCCTCCGGGCGATCAAGGACCCGGGCGGCCAAGTCAAGGACCCGAGCACCCGCGTCCGGGCGCTCGAGAGGCGGCCGCCCCCGCCCTCCGTCGCCATGCCCGAGGGTTTTTCGTACGGTTGCCGGGCTATGGCGGCATCCCACCGATCTCCGAGCCGGCGGCGACGATCCCTCCGGGGTCCTCGGCGCCGAAGAAGATCACGGAGATCCGGCTTTCCCCACTCACCGTCGCGCAGCCACCGCTCTTCACCGACCGCCGAACCCATCCGTGACCGGTCGCGGGACGGCGGCGGCGCAGACGCCTACCGCCCCCACAAGGCACCCCCACCTTGGCGGCGCCCCCCACCGGCCCCCCTCCCCGGCGGCGCGGTGGCGGGCCATACCGGGGGCCGGGGCGTTCCGCGCTTCAACAAGCCGGGAGTTCCCCTCCTACGACGGTTCGTCGACCCGCCGAACCGGTTGCGCCGCCGCGACCGCGTTTTCCGCGGCAACACACGGCGCCGGGGGGCCTCGATCGCGTCCGGCTCGCCTCCTTCCACCCGGCGGGGAGACGCCCGGACGTGGTACTACGCCTTGGAGATTGACGAAGGCGTACCGACGTGGGAGCGTTTCGCGGACCCGTGCCATCAACGGTTCGGGCGGCGGTGCGTACCAACCGCTCGTCCGAGCCGGGCACGTCTTCCCTTCGCGAGCTCCGTCCGGGAGTACCGGGGAGCGCTTCAACGAGCTCGTCCGCCACACCGACAACCTTCTCGCCGCACCGAGAAGGCGGACCTCTTCGTGGGAGGCCTTCCGACCATATCCGCGTCGACGTCGAGCCGCGTCAACCGACGACCTCCCGCACGGCCATGTACCCGGCACGGGCATACGAGCGGCGCGCGGCGGCATCCCGCCCGCCGACGCACCACGCCCGTCGAGGGCGCCTTCGCGCTTCCGCTTCCACCGCCGCGCGCGCACCCCCTGCGGCGCTTCCGCGCCACCCCCCGGCGCGCCCCCGCCGCGGCGCCCGCGGTCCACCGGCCCGTGCGCAGCGCCCACGCGCCCCTTTCGCCGTCTCACACCGGCGGAGATGGTTGAGCGCCGCCGCTTGGGACTCTGCTTCAACTGCGACGAACCTTTCGTTCGCGGGCATCAGTGCAAGCGGCTCTTCAACCTCCTCATCACCGACGACCCGGAGGACGGCGCGGCCGACGCCGACACAGAGGCCGCCTTGCACGCGGCCCTCATGGCGGAGCAGCCCACACCGGAGGAGCAGGCGCCACCTACCGACGAGACGATGCGCGTGTCGCTCTATGCGATCGCGGGCATCCGTACCAGGGACACCATCGTGATCCCAGTCTTCATCAACGGCCAGCGCCTGGAGGCCCTCGTCGACACCGGCTCCTCCCACACCTTCGTCGACACGGCGGTTGCGCGCCGCATCAAGTCGCCGTCCGCGCCGCCAACCTCCGCGTGACGGTCGCCAATGGCGACAAGGTGCCGTGCGCGGCGGTGGCGCGCGGCGTTCCGATGCTCGTGGGTCGGGAGGAGTTCTCCATCACCTGCTTCAGCATCGGCCTCGGCGGGTTCGACTTGGTGCTGGGCGCCGACTACCTGCGCACCCTCGGCACCATCCTGCTGGACCTCGACTCCCTCCGCATGGCGTTCCAGTGGCGGGGACCCGCGCGTCTTCCGGCGCGGGCTAGGGGCGCCCCACTCGGAGGGATCCGTGGCGCACGCCCACTCCGTCGACGCCGACCCCCGACCGGCCCTTCATCGACGACCCGCTACGGGAGTACGACGACGTCTTCGCCGAGCCGCACGGGCTCCCTCCGTCCCGTCCCTACGACCACAGGATCCACCTCCCGCCGGGGACCCGGCGCCCGTGGCGGTCCGACCGTACCGCTACCCACACCGCGAAGGACGAGCTCGAGCGGCGGTGCTCGGCGATGCCGGCGCAGGGGATCATTCGCCCCCAAGACGTCGCCGTTCTCTCGCGCCAGTGCTCCTTGTCAAGAAGGCGGACGACTCCTGGCGCTTCTGCATCGACTACCGCGCCCTCAACGACAAGACATCCAAGGATAAGTTCCCGATCCCGGTCGTCGACGAGTCGCTCGACGAGCTCCACGCGCGTGCTTCTTCACCAAGCTCGACTTGCGCTCCGGGTACCACCAGGTGCGCATGCACCCCGCCGATGTGGAGAAGACGGCGTTCCGACGCACCACGGCCACTTCGAGTTCTTGGTGATGCCATTCGGCCTCTCCAACGCGCAGCGACGTTCCGAGCCCTCATGAACGACGTGCTCCAGACCTTCCTCCGTCGTTTCGTCTTAGTTTTCTTTGACGATATCTTGATTTACAGCTCCTCCTGGACTGAGCACCTGCAGCACGTCCGCCTCGTCCTCCGTGCCCTTCGGGCGCACCACCTCCACGTCAAGCGCTCGAAGTGCTCTTTCGGCGAACGCTCGGTGGCCTACCTGGGCCACGTCATCTCCGCCAACGGCGTGGCCATGGACAGCGACAAGGTCGAGGCTGTGGCGTCCTGGCTCGAGCCCCGCTCGGTCCGGGCGTCCGGGGGCTTCCTCGGCCTAGCAGGCTACTACCGGAAATTCATCCGGGACTTCGGCGCGATCGCGGCGCCTCTGACCAGCCTCCTGCGGAAGGACGCTTTCGCCCGGACGCCCGAGGCGGCCCGGGCATTCCGTGCGCTCAAGGAGGCGCTCTCCACGAGCCGGTGCTCCGGATGCCCGACTTCGCCCGGCGGTTCGTCGTTGATTGCGACGCATCGGGCACCGGCTTTGGCGCGGTACTACACCGGGGGCGGGACCCCCGGCCTTCTTCGCCCGCCCGTTTGCGCCCGCCACAACAACCGGCGGCCTACGAGCGCGAGCTCATCGGCCTCGTCCGGGCGGTGCGCCACCGGCGCCCCTATCCGTGGGGGCGCCGCTTCCTCGTCCGCACCGACCACTACGGCCGAAGTTCCTCCCGGACCGGCCGACCGTCCACCGTTCCCCGGCATCGGTGGCTCGGCAAGGCCGTTCGGGTTCGACTTCACCGTGGAGTACCGCCCCCGCCGCCTCAACACGGCGGCGAGACGCCCTCTCTCGCCGTGACGGCCGACACCGACGACGCGCCCCCCGGCCTCCGGGCGTTGTCCGGACCGACGTTCGCCCTCCTCGAGGAGCCGCGAACCGCCACCGCCGAGACGTCGAGGCAGGCGCCTCCTCCGGCAGCCTCCGTGAGGGCGCCTTCGCACGCCGTGGCGCGAGGACCACGGCCTCCTTCTCCACGGCAAGCGCGTCTTCGTGCCGGGACGTTCCCGACCTTCGCCGGCCGCGCCGCCCGGCTTGTCCACGGCGCCGGCCATGAGGGGATCCGAAGACGCTACGGCGCCGCGTGCGGAATTTCACATTCCGCATGACAAGCGCCTCGTGCGGCGTTCGTGCGGGCCTCGCGAGACGTGCCGCCGCAACAAGACGCGAGACGCTTCGACCAGCGGGGTTGCTCCAGCCCCTCGACGTTCCGTCCCGTGTGTGGGCGACATCTCGATGGATTTCATTGAGGGGCTGCCGAAGGTGCGCGGGAAGTCAGTTATTCTGACTGTGGTGGATCGCTTCTCCAAATATGCGCACTTCATCCCGCTCAGCCACCCCTACACGGCAGCTTCGGTGGCGCGGGCATTCTTCGACGGCATTGTGCGCCTGCACGGCTTCCCGGCGTCCATCGTCGGCCGATCGTGACCGGTGTTCACCGGCCGCATGTGGCGCGACTTGTTCCACCTCGCCGGCGTCCGGCTCCGCTTCGGAAGACGGCCTTCCATCCCCGGACGGACGGCCGCCTCCGAGGTAGTCAACAAGGTGATCGCCATGTACCTACGGTGTGCTACGTGCGACCGACCGCGGCGTGGGTTGACCGGCTTTCGTGGGCGGAATATCGCTACAACACCTCTTACCACACCGCCCGCGCACCACGCCATTCGAGGTCGTCTACGGGCGGCCGGCGCCGCCCTTGCCGCCTCGACCGGCCGGGATGGCGTCCACCGGGGAGGCCGACGCATTGCCGCGCGACCGCGACGCCTACCTCGCCGACATCGGGGAGCGTCTCCTTCGGGCCCGCAACTACGCCAAGTCCTCCTATGACCGCCGCCATCGCGACCGGAGTTTGCGGTGGGGGATTGGGTGTGGTTGCGGCTTCTTCATCGACCGTCGCACGCGCTGGAGCCTCGCGCCAAGGGGAAGCTCGGGCCTCGCTACACTGGGCCCTTTCAGGTGGTAGAGCGTATTGGTCAGGTGGCATACCGTCTAGCTCTTCCGGCGGACGCCCGCCTGCACGATGTGTTCCATGTCGGCTTGCTCAAGCCGTTTCAGGGCACTCCTCCGGCTGTGGTGCCGCCTCTGCCAGCCATCGAGGATGGCCGTGTGCTTCCGACTCCGGCGCGGGTTCTCCGCACCCGCAGGGTGTCCGACTCATGGGAGCTGCACGTCTGTTGGGAGGGCGTTCCAGTGGAGGAGGCCACTTGGGAGCCACTGGAGGACTTCAAGACTCGCTTCCCTGACTTCCAGCTCGAGGACGAGCTGTTTGTCGAGGAGGGGAGAGATGTTATGGCCCAGCCGGCGGCCCACCAGGAGGGGGCGCAGGCCCAGGGGGAGGCGCAGCCCCTGGAGCCTCAGGCGCCCAAGCCGCCGATCGTCTTCCGCCGTCGGATTCGTACTCGTCGTTAGGGTTTTCATATTTGTAATAAATACTTTGGGATTGTTAGGAGAATAATCAGTTTGGCAATCAATCAAAGATTGCCGGCCTCAAGGGCCAACCCTAATTCTCCCGCCGCCGCCTCCCTGTTCACGTGAACAGTACCCGCGCGGGTACTGTAGCACGGCCGCCACCACCCTCCCAGCGCCGTCGTCGCCCACCGCCTCCACCTCCCTCTCACGCATATTCCCTGCGAGAGATCCCCGGTAGGGCTAGGAATCCTACCAATTGTTGACATGCTGCTATTGTAACTACTCATAAACATACTCCCTCCATACTCATAAAACAAGTCGCTTAGGACAACAACACGGCCTCCAAAGTGCAACTTTGACTTCTGATTTTTATAAAAACATTTATTAAAAACTAACAAATGTATACTTTTATGAAAGTATTTTGCAAGACAAATATATTCATGTAGTTTTCACATCTTCAAACTCAACGACTTAAAAGTTATTCATGATTTATATTTCCAATTTTTGACTAAAATCTTGTCCAAAACGACTTGATTTATGAGTATGAAGGGAGTACATGATTTTTAGCTTGAGGGCCTTTGCTAATGTCAGTGGTTATCTCTTACTCTTATTTTGTTAGCAACTATGGAAAGTGAATGTGTGCATTATTTTAATAAATATAATCGATGTACACTTCCCATTTGTTTATGTAATGTAATAGAATTTTTAGAACGTAATGAGTAAGGATGAGACATCAAGCATGCATTCATGACTCATGTTACAACTATAACCTTTAACTAAACTATCATATATTCAAATAGTTAGTGTAAATAGGTTCTATGTTGGTTTTTCTGCAAGCTTGCTTCACTGAGTTACATAACTAGCTGAAATACCATTTTTTTTTTTTTAGAAAAGGGTATTTACCCTGCTTTTATAGAAAGCTTATAAAAGTTTTGGTACATCCAATTCACAAGCTGGGAACACCAGCTTACCGATAACAAGAGCAAGAAGGCCAAAGACAGGAGAGAAAAGAAAAAAACAGGCGCCCAAAGGCCTACAAGTCCAGCAACCAGACAGACACGACATGAAACAGAGCTAGCTAGCAAAATACGTCCTTCGTCGGTCGTCGTCTTCTCTCCTCCAAAAAGCCCATTATCCATCCATGCACTTGGACAATCAAGACATCCAGCTTCTCCACATCAGAACACCTCAGCCTTGGCTTCCATTTCTGTAGAAAAGTGTATATTTTAAACAACACATCAGCTGGGTCTGATGGGAACACCCCCTCCAAAACCATCTTGTTTCTGGTAATCCAAAGCACCCAAAGAACCATTGTAAATAAAAACAGTTTAAATTTATACTCATCATCGTTCATATGTAACCATCCATCCAGGAAGTCCTGGAGACTTTTTGGGGTCTTGTTCCAGCCAAAGGCCCGACCCAGACACCCCCAAGTGAATCTAGCTAGCACACACGAAAAGAGTATATGATCTGCACTCTCAGGCCTGTTGCACACTACGCATCTCGGGTCTCCTTTCCAATGCATCCTTTTCAAGTTCACCCCCGACTGGATCCTGTCCTGACTTACCAGCCACATAAACATTTTAAGTTTCATCGGAAGTTTACTTTTCCATAGTTTTTTCATCCTCCCGTTACTCACCCCTCGATGTAGAAGCCACCTATACATTGATTTTGTGGAGTAAACCCCCGTTTTCTCGAGTTCCCAAGTCATTTTATCCCTGCCCTCGTTTAGACGCACCTCCTTCAGCTGTCTTACTAAAGCTTCCCATTGTATCGCCTCCCCCTGTGTAAGCGTCCTCCTGAAATCCATGTACCAATCTCCCTTGTCATAGCATTCACTCACCAGACAGCACTTGTCCCTGCTATATTCATACAGTTTTGGGAAAGAGAGCTTAAGTGGGAGCCCCCCTGTCCATGCATCTTCCCAAAACTGGGTATTCTCCCCATTGTTCACCACCATAGTTGCCCCAAACTTAAGTTTATGTTTCACCCTATTCACCCCTGCCAAAATTGGGATCCTTTTTTAGGATTACATCTTGCAAACGTTTTCCGTCTCAGGTATTTCTTTTTCAAGAGCTGGCAGCAAATGTAACCCTGTAATGTAACCATGTTTGCTTCGGTGCATCACTCCATGCGATCTTTTTATTTTTTTGAAGCAGCACCCCATGTTGAACTGTCCACATTGTGGGACGCATATTGATTTTTTTTTTGTGTCTGATCGTCTGATGCAGGAGTGGCACAGGAGGAACATTTGGAAGAGTTGGAACTGGTAGGCTGAAGCAGAACGGGGTGAGCAATTGAAAGAGTTGGAACTTGTTGGCTGAAGGTGAAGATCATTTTGCCCCTGTAAATGATGCCATCCCGTCTGAAGATCACATGCAAAGTCTGGTGTTTGCAGCAATTGGAGTTTTTAAGCTGCGCTGTATATTTGTTGACTGACTTGCTTGCCAGTGCAAATGATGCATTTGCCTGCAGCTATAGAGCCTTCTCCATTGTTCTTGTATTCACGCAACTGAAAACCACTCTAGTTCTGTACTCCGATCACACATTCCATTTCTGTTAATGGTGTGGCCCCCTCAATTCCCTTTGTCGTCAATCATCATTCAGTAGCCCTTTTTACTGTTATCCTGAAATCCCAGTTTATCAATTCCTGTTGATGTGCCTGTACTATTGGATCATTGAAAATAAAAATATACCCATGCTTTGAAAAGTTTAGCATAACGACCTGGTCTTTCAATTCCTACTTTTAAAATATGAATGACTTGGCATATAGGCAAGACACAGAGAAGATTTGGTTTTGGCTTACCAACTCAAAAGAATAGGTAATAATCTGAGAAAAAAGAAAAATCGCAGTCCCTAGGTACCACTGCCGCAAATTTCTGAACATAACAACAAGCATTGTTGGCATGCTGTTATTGTAACTACTCATAAGCATACATGTCTTTTTAGCTTGAGGGCATTTGCTAATGTCAGTGGTTATCTCTTACTCTTATTTGTTCGCAATTATGGAAAGTGAATCTGTGCGTTATTTCTATAAATATATTTGATGTACACTTCCCATTTGCTTATGTAATGTGATAGATATTTTAGAGAGTAAAGAGTAAGGATGAAACATCAAGCATGCGGTCATGACCCATGTTACATCTGTAACCTTTACCTAAACTATCATATAGTTGTTGTTAATAGGTTCTATGTTGGTTTTTTTCCCCATTTGTTTATGTATTGTGATTGATATTTTAGAGCATAAAGAGCAAGGATGAAACATCAAGTATGCAGTCACGACTAATGTACATCTGTAGCCTTTACTTAAACTATCATATAATTGGTGTAAATAGGTTGCATGTTGTTTTTTCTGCAAAGATCGCTTCCCTGAATCACCTAACTAGCTTAAATACCATATTTTAGTGGGTTTACGGCATTCTATGTGCCCCGTGTAATGTAATCCTGTTTGCTTCGGTGCATTACTCCTTGTGATCCTTTTCTTTTTGAAGCAACACTCACATTTAATCTTGAGCTGGTTAAACTTTTTTTTTAAAGAATCACGCAGTACGACGCAGACGCTCACAACACGCATGCACACTCACTCCTATAAATACACGTACGCAACCCTACCTCTATGAGCACCTCCGAAGGACTGAGCACCGGCAGATCTGGAGATTCCCGAAGTCACCAATGACGCCTCGTCGTCGACGAGAACGTCGCTTACCACTTAACGCATAACACCGGTAAATCCTGAAAAATCTAGGAAAAGGTGCGAGTACCAGGATTTGAACTCTCACTGGACCGTTCCTATTAAACTGTCCACATTGTGGGATGCATATTGAATTTTCTCTGTCGTCTGATGCAGGAGTGGAACGTGATGGACATTCACAAGAGTTGGAACTGGTAGGCTTAAGCGGATCGGGATGAGCAATTGGAAGAGCTGGAACTTGTAGGCTCAAGATGAAGATCGTTCTGTCCCTGTAAATGAAACCATCCCGTTTGAAGATCACTTGCAAAGTCTGGTGTTCGCAGCACTTGGAGTTTTTAAGCTGCGCTGTATATTTGTTGACTTGCTTGCCAGTGCAAAGGATGCATTTGCCTGTAGCTATACAGCCTTCTCCATTGTTCTTGTATTATTCACGCAACTGAAAACCACTCTAGTTCAGTAGTTCTGTACTCTCGAGTCTCTGAACATATTGGCAACGTAAGAACTTTGGGCATCGGCACATTTTTGCACTCTCCTTGAGATGGTAAAGGCAGAACAGGAAAGCCGATGGCGGGTGTCTCCAGCTAGTCCATGGGCTGATCAGCTGATGCAGGCGGCCCAGGACAGAACACGCACGCACACAACACAACTCTCAAGACCGAACCATTCAGTCGGGCACGAGTAGGGAGTAGCTGACCACCACACACTAGGACTCGTATGTTGATCGAGTTCTAGATTGAACTGACGCCACTATCTGCAGAAATCTGACCCTGACCGTGCAGACGCGGACTTCAGTCCTGAAAAATTAACGAGAACCTGCATTGCAAATCTCACCCAACACGGAAGACGGAGCACGTCCTAATCGTCAACGAAATCGTACCTGACTGACCATCCTGACAGGGTCCAACGCACTGCTGTTATTAGGTCCAGCACGTCCTAATGCTCCTCTGCCGAATCCATTCCGGGAGGAACACTGACGCCGACTCGTAGCCTGCCTACTGCTAACTTTTGCTCGTCTGAATCAGCGTCCTGTTCCGGAATATTTCTAAAATCGGGGGATCAAGAAAAGCAGTTAACCACTACGGCAGCATTTACCCTTGACACGAACAAGAAAGAACTGCAGCTGAACAGGATGTAAGATCGAAGAGGCGAACGTGCTTGGACTGCACCCAAAATGACCCAACCGTTCTGAAACCAACCACTCGCCATCTACCCCCCATCCAACATCCCTTCCTCTGAAATTCCATGACGCGTTTGAAAATCCCACGAGTTTTAAACAAATGCTCGCGCACACAACACATGACCAACCTTTCCGTCCCACCACTCCAGAAACATTCCCACACAAAACAACCCTTCTATAGGCCCCTTTCCCTGCAAAATTAACCACGACGACACCAAGAATTTTAAGTCACCAATTCCGTGCCCGCAAACTGAAGCTGTTAAGCAAACTGACACGGCCAAAGAAGGCTCCGATCCATGGACGAGCACGTTAAGCAGCGCGTCAGTTTTTTTGCGACGATGCCGTGAACGAAATGGCCCTCCAAATCTCCAATCCGTGAGACAAGAACACACGTATCAGGCTCAGCCGTGCACACAACTCCATGGCACGGCCGGCCTCGCGCTCGCGCCCTGAATTCCTCTGCGGGAATACACCGAAACTGACGTGGTTTTCGCGTGCCCGCAGGCAGGATCAAGGGGGGAAGAGCTAGGCGTCTAGCGCGGCCGGCCGGGTCGGCCAGGCGCGGCCTCGTATTTAATGGCGTCACCACTTCCTCACGCCTCCAACGTCTCGCATTCCATTCCATTCCGTCGACGTCCTCCCCCATCCTCTCGAATCATCATCGTCGTCGTAGTCATCATCCTTCCTCCTGACTCCTCCCATGTCATGCAACGCAGCGTGCGGCGCGACACGATCACAGCCACGGCGAGCGCTCTACATGTAGCCATTATTCCCTGACCAAAGCGATCAAAGTTCGCCGACGGCCGAGCTGACCATAGCTGTAGCGAGCTTTGCTAGCCACCACCACGTGTAAAGCTGATCAGCCGATCGACTAGCTCCTCTACTCGACGTGACAGCCGCCTGACTCGAGCCGGGCAAGGTCCACGCGCGGCTGGGGGGAAGCACGGCGGCGCCCATGGCCGCCGCCGGGTGCGAGCGACGACGATGCTCATCCTGCGCGGTCATCGTTGCCCTCCTGCTGGTCGCCGCGTCAGTCTCCACGGCGGGCGGCGCGGCGGACGGGTTCATAACGTGGGGAGACCTCAGCATCCCGCCGGCCGCCGCCGTGGCCGCGCCGCGCGGCGTGTCGGACGGCGGCGGCGGCGGCGTGAAGGCCTGGGCGCGCCACGACCTGGAGACGATCGTGGTTTCGCAGGACGGGAGGGGGCACTCGCGCACCGTGCAGGGCGCCGTCGACATGGTGCCCGCCGGCAACCGGCGCCGCGTCAAGATCCTCGTCAAGCCCGGCGTGTACAGGTGCGTTGGGTGATCGGCCGCCGGCCGCCGCCGCCGCGCTGCTTGCTATGCCTCCGCGCCTCCACTACCGCGTCTCTTCTCTGCTAGTAACTGCCTCAGCGTTAATGGGGTATTAAGTGATCACGACGTGAGCTCGATCGTCGTCTCCCTCTCTTGACCTCTTTGCTTAGCTGCAACTCTTCTCGAACTTTTTTGCTTTTATTTTTTTTCCTTTGCTTGTTTTGGACAGCCAGTTCATTCATTTTCCTACTAGTAGCAGTTTTCCATTTTTCTCAGTGTTTAAGACTTGAAAGCAACTCGGAGCACTGTCGTCTAGCTTGCGAACTGCAATCTGTAGGTGCTAAATTTGTGCATTGCTTCGTTTAATCTGGTATAAAAACATCCGATTTTGCGCGGTAAAAACTCTATCACTGTGATTTGTAATGAATGTAAACAAGGTGTGCAATCGCCGGTGGGTGCAGGGAGAAGGTGACGGTGCCGATCACGAAGCCGTTCGTGTCGCTCATCGGCATGGGCACCGGCCGAACGGTGATCACGTGGAACGCCAGGGCGTCGGACATCGACCGCTCCGGCCACCAGGTCGGCACCTTCTACTCCGCCTCCGTCGCCGTCGAGGCCGACTACTTCTGCGCCAGCCACATAACCTTCGAGGTACGTGCTCGAGCCTTGTTCGATCTTTGCACCGAAGTGGCTGCGCACCATCTGATCATCGGATGAATGAATTGCCCTGAACAGAACTCCGCGCCGGCGGCGCCGCCGGGGGCGGTAGGGCAGCAGGCGGTGGCGCTGCGGCTTTCCGGCGACAAGACCATGCTGTACAGGTGCAGGATCCTGGGGACGCAGGACACGCTGTTCGACAACATCGGCCGGCACTACCTCTACAACTGCGAAATCCAGGGATCCATCGATTTCATTTTTGGGAACGCGAGGTCCCTGTACCAGGTAGGCACAGCAAGAGAAATTTGCTCAAATTTTCGCCATGGTTTATACATTTTCTTGACAGAAAAAAAAAAGTCCAGACATTCTGCACCGCTAAACAAGCTGCCATGTTTTGACCACACTACTGGTTTTATTGCTGGCATCATTAGCTTTCCATATCCATGCCTTCCTTAGCTTTTGATCAATGGTGTCACGTTGCTGTCAGAAAATCACAATTCAGGCACTCACTAACCCTTCCATTTCATGTACTTGCAGCGATCCGACTTTTATTCCCTCACTTTATATGTGTCTAGCTCTTGGAATGCTCTGCTTGGGCACACCGGTTATCACTTAGGTCTCCTAGACGGCTCAGTGGAATCAGATCGTTAGGAACCTAGCCCTGCACGACGCTGAGTCGCTGAAGCGCTCTTGCACAAATCCATGCTCAAAACCTCAACGGAGTCAGTGGTCACATTCCTTTTGTACCCTTGGCACAACTGTCCAGTCCAATTGGCAACGACAGCGATGTCCCGCTTCTGCTCCTCCTCTTCGATGCTGATTGCTGGACGTTCCAACGAAATCGCAGGGGTGCACACTGCACGCGGTGGCGACGAGCTACGGCGCGATCGCGGCGTCGCAGCGGAGCTCGCCGAAGGAGGACTCCGGGTTCTCCTTCGTGGGGTGCAGGCTCACCGGCTCCGGCATGCTGTACCTGGGCAGGGCGTGGGGCAGGTACGCCCGGGTGGTCTACTCCTACTGCGACCTCAGCGGCATCGTCGTGCCCCAGGGCTGGAGCGACTGGGGCGACAGGACAAGAACAAAGTGAGCTGCTCGCTTCTACTACCATCACCATCTTGCTTTTAGTTTTTTTTACTGCTCTGATGATCACAATTACAGTTAACCGAACTGGTTTGCGAGTTGCCTGAACGATCAAACTCATAGGAAGTTGGTAGGCAGTTGCCCAGCAGGACAGGCTCACCAAACGGTCTTTACAGGGAAATGTAGTTAGTTACCACATGTGACTCGGTTGTTACCTGCCGGGTTCTCTCCAAACCTGACAAAAACGCTACTACTACGGCACAGCATCGTTTCAGAGATTGACATTTCTGGGCTCAAATTTTTGGACAGGACGGTGCTGTTCGGGGAGTACAGCTGCAAGGGTCCAGGGGCGAGCACGAGGCAGCGGGTGCCTTGGTCCCGGGCGCTCACCTACGAGGAGGCGCGGCCGTTCCTCGGCCGGAGCTTCATCAACGGTGAGGAGTGGCTCAAGCTGTAGATCCATCCTCTGCAGCCGTTCCTCGGTCGGAGCTTCGTCGGGCGGCGAGCAAACGGCCCAAGTTGTAGATCCTGCAAGTTCTTCACACTACTCTGTTCAGTCTTCTTCAGTACAGATAATGCACCTAGCAAGCAGCTTAGTCAGTAGACAAGTACGGTGTACCATATACTACCATGTAACAAACCTGAAACGTCCATATATGTGGTGAGATACTGAGATGCATAGGTCTGTTTGGTCTGCATGTGTGAAGGGAAATAAGGGAGGCCAAAGTCCATCACGTGACATGCCTCTGTCAGGGACCTCAGGCCTAACATAACAGAAAATCAAAATGATGAGATCATGGCGCGCGCCTTCCCGCATTCTTAGTACAGGCAAGTTCAGATCCACGATGCCACAAATAGATGGCACATGACTCGCAGAGTGAAAAATGCTCTCATTTGGCAACCTCTTCAGATCAACATGCGCAGCTGCAGTTCAGGGGATGGTAGGATGCATCATAGCGATCAGAATGGAACATCATGATTCGCTACGAGAATCAACAGCACCTAAATGCTGACACCAACTGAGCAAAGAGAAGATACAAAATTGCAATACAAGTAATGGCAAGGTTTCTGTCTAGAAAAATGAATGAAGTTAAGTGATTGCGATGAATTGAACTAGTCGAGCCGGGAAAACAGCAGAGCAAAAATACTGCTATACAGCACGATTGGGAAGGGTACCATTTAGCTTGCAATCCATGTCTCGTAACATAAACACCACACCTACCAGCAAATTAAGAATACCAGTAGAGGTTCGTGTATGAAAAAGAGGCTCTGATATCAGCAACCTAGTAAAACCCCTCCCTGGAGGTTTCAATTACCATATCTATAGCTATGTACATGAGTCTAACGAGTTTGGGACTCCCAAACCTCATGTCTTGACAACATCTACACCTACTTCCCCATTGCAGTCTTGTTCATCATCATCTCTGGGACGCTTGCCTAGAATTGTTTGTTTCTCATCCCCCACAAGTAGGGAGGAAATTTCAACAGTCAAACTAACCTCAGTTTGCTTGCTAACTTCTGTTGGTTTATCTCCATTGGAAGTTGCTTGGATAGCTTCAAGGCCTTGCTCAGTCACTGGTTTATCTTCATTGCAGCTCACTTGGGTAGCTGCAAGCCCTTGCTCAGGCACTAGTTTATCTCCATTGGAGTTTGATTGGATAGCTTCAAGCCCTCGCTCAGGCAGTGGTTTATCTCCATTGGAGTTTGCTTGGAGAGCTGCAAGCCCTCGCTCAGGCACTGGTTTATCTCCATTGGAGTTTGATTGGATGGCTTCAAGCCCTCGCTCAGGCAGTGGTTTATCTCCATTGGAGTTTGCTTGGATAGCTGCAAGTCCTTGCTCAGGCACTGGTTTATCTCCATTGGAGTTTGCTTGGATAGCTGCAAGCCCTTGCTCATGTGCTGGTTTATCTCCATTGGAGTTTGCTTGGATAGCTGCAAGCTCTTGCTCAGGCAGTGCAGAACTGCTAGAGTCCAGCATGCCAACAGAAGACAAATTATCAGGTTGCCTTGTTTTGACACCATCTGAAGGTATTCGTGACAACACATTTGTCTCTATTTCAATATCAACCCATTTGTTCTTCACCCAATCTTTTGAGATTCTTACATCCTGTAGCTGGCATACCCGAAAAAAGTTCTCTCCTGGAATGATATAACAGCAGAAATGTCACCATCTTCATGCACATATTGTAAATGATGATACATTTATTAGAAGCACCCAATCTTTGTCTTATACAATATGATTACGCATAATCACACATTGTTTCATGATAGATTTAATAAAAGTAGCATATTTGAAAAGAAAAATAATAAAAATGGTCAACAATTTGGGGTTTAAACCAGCAAAAAATGTTGTATTTTCAACGATGTGAATTTTACTCTGTTAACCTAGTGCTAAAATATTGTCAAAGCAACTTTTGTTTTTCATAGGTTAGACAAACTAAGGAGATATTGATTAAGCAAGGAAAAGGTACCTGGAAAATATACTTGGAGGCTATCTGCAGCAGGGTTCTCTATACTGACAAAAATTCCTTCCCACCAGCCGCTAAATTGCCAGACATCAATAGCAGTTCCAGGTACCAAAGAAGCACCATTAACAGAAATATTTTGTTGAGGGCGTGGCCTAATTCTTAGTCGGTCTGGGCTTCTCAGTCCCAATTTATCAGGAAGAGCCAATGTAGAGGCAGGCACTGTCTCCTGCACAGATGCATGTAAAATCATATTGATGTAGCACGAAATGGTATCAACTTTTGATCAGAGAACACATTTTATACAAGAACAACAATAGAACAGGTCATGGCATTGAAAGAGAAAAGAAAAGAGACCATACCTCCAATCTCCCACTATCATCAGCATTTTGGAGATCATCATACTGAACCTTCAGTTTGTTATGATTAGTACATGACTTTAGAACAGTGCACCTGAACCAGCAGCCAATAATGCCACTGTCTTGAGACAAGATCTCTACTCTGTCACCAGCACTGTATGTGGGCTTTAGTTGAATCTGGGGCCCTATAAACTTGATAGAGAAATGCTTTCCAGGAGATTGCTTATTATTTAATATCTGATAAGGTGGTATGGAGTCTGCTTGTGGACCTCGACAGATTTTAGTACCCAAACATTTTGAATAAAGCCTTTCATACTGCTTCTGAAATTTAGTCTTCCCAGGTGTGATTTCACCATTCTTTTCAGACTCGGCTGGAATTTTCAAGGACAGAACAACAGCTTGACTAAAATATCCACGCAGTGTACTCAAGTCAAAATGCTTGAACTTATTTTTGCTATACTGGCGAAAGCAGAAACGTATCCCAACAAAAGAAGAAGTCGGCAATGCATTGGAGCACTTTTCATAATGGTCAGGAGTTAAAACGGTTGCAATATCATCAACACATTCCACACTGATTACTTGCGTAAAAGGAGTGATGAAAACTTCACAAGGATGAGGGGGAGGCGGAGGTATGGCACAAGCGAATTCCTGGTTTTGATGAAACCACCGCACTTTGACCTTCTTCTGTCCCTTCTTATCTTCATACATGTCTTCCAAGTAAGCAAGATAGCGACTTTCTTCCTCTGACAAAACCAGCACAAATGTGTGGGTCTGCAAAATAAGATGCCATAAGACATTCTGGAAGATCTAGACATGATCATGGCATATACACAATATCATGACAAAACTTACAGATATTGTGGTTCCATTGCGACAAAAAGCTCGATAGTGCCGAAGCTGCTTGCCACATGTCCAGAATGAACCAGACCATGTAATGTCTGAGCTGTAGTCTTTCCCCTAACAAAGACAACAGGAAAAATACCAATGAGCTCATGATGCATGGAAATAAAATACACAAATTTATAACTGATGACTTACTAGATTTTGGTGCTGAAAGCTATCAGTTTCACTGTATCCATCTACCCCAGTGTCACTATCCGCATAAGATCTGCATTTTGAGAATTCTGAAAAGGACAACAAATTATTACAGTTACAAATAGAAGACATTGATATCAATAATACATATAAGCGTTCTTCGAACTAGTTATTGACCTGAAAGGTACTCCAACGTGAGTGAGTGTTATTTTTGTGTTTGTGTGCATGAGTCTATAACTACAGGTATTAAATAGAAGCCATGCACTCCCAAATAGGATGATAGTTATCGGAGGGCATTCCTGGGGAAGCTCCATGCCTTTTCGGCTGGGAAGCTTAACGACCTCTCCACGAGCTTCTCTTAGCAGATAATTTTTTCCCACTTCTCTTCGTGCCAAAATAAATATAATACAAGGGAAAGGTGTGTTCATGAAGTGCACAAAGCAGAACATTTCATTGTGTTTGACAAGCCCTTAAAAATGAATTTAAGCATTGTGCATATCACAATCAAATGCTTCTATGATAAGTGTAGAGGGAGGCCAGCTACCTAAACAGAATAGCACAACTTTGGCATTCATGGATTTCAGAACACAATTTAGGCTCAAGTGAATAAGAGCAGTGGATTCTGTGACTACTAATGCAGAATAAGAATTCATGTACTCCGAGTAAAAAAACTAATAAAACGAAACAGATGCAATCAAGAATTACTTACTCGAGTTAAGTGCCTTAACCGGGAGGAAGGACGCGAGCCAATCCACCACCTCGCGGCGCGACCTCCACTTGCGCGCAAACACGGTCGGCCCACCGGCGTCATCGGCGCCGCCGCCACACCCCCACGCGGCGCGGAAGTCCTCGGAGACCACGTAGAGCATGTGGCGCAGGCTCCTCTCGGTACCGACGACGGCGAGGTGGGACCCGCCGCCGGCGTCGTCGAGGTAGTAGTGCACGACGCGGCTGCCCCGCTCCTGCGACACGAACTCCTCCCTCCACCGCACGAACACGGGGCCGTCCTCCCTCGCCATCCTCGTCCGCAACCGCCCACGCCGGAGCAAGGAAGGACGCGCCCACGCCAAACAGCCCGGCGGGGGGCACGGCACTTAAACGAACGGAGGCGCCGCCGCCCGCAGCAAGCTCATGTCCTTCTCGAGCGGGGTCTGTGGGAGAGACGCCCCCCGCTTAGGGCTGCTCTCAGTTCGCGGGGAGGCAAAAGGGGGGAGAGCGGAGAGCCTGGTGCGGTGCCTCTCGGAAAACCTCGGAGGGCACGAGAGAAATTTCACAGGAAACTTGAGATTAACCCGGGAGACAAGGGTGTCGCTCGGCGGCCGGGGGGATTTCTGGGAACCCCCGGACGGGAGGACGATTTCCCTAGGGCTTCAGAGGGATTTGGGGGCAGTCCTCGCCGGCCAGAGCGGCTTGAACCGGAACGGGTTAAGGCTGAGCAGGAACCCCTCCATAAAACGGAAGGCGGCGGCGGCAAAGCCTGCTCCTGCGCCGACGACCGATCCTCGTCGCGGAAACCCCCCAGAAAAAATCTCAGAAGTGACGGCGAGGAAAGTGGGCGGCGGAGGTGGCGGCGGCGGTCGGGGAGACAGGAGGTGGCGGGACGGGCGGACGAGAGGCGCGGGCGGAGCGGAGCGGAGAACTCCTCTCCCGGCGGCGGGGCGCCCGCGCGCAAGGACGGCCTCCCTCTCAGCGGCGGCGGGGAAAGGAGAGGAGGGCGCGGCGCGGGGGAGGAAGAGGAAGACGGACAGGTGGGAAGGTGAGGAGAGGGGTTGAAGGGAGAAGGGGAATCTAGTACTGTGCTTGGCTCCCTGCCTGCCTCCCTCTCTTTCGGGTGAACGCAGCAGCGGCGCAGGCTGCGGGGGCAGGGCGACGGTTGGTGTGGTTTTCCTTCCGGGGGCAAGTTAATTTTTTTTTCTAGGTTTCGGGTTGTGAACTTGTGCTGACGATAGAACGAACAAAGTCGAAAACAACGGTGAGATGGTCACGGTTTTGTCCATGGACCAATGTAAATTCTGAGCCGTCGGTCAACGACGATGTGTGATTGGCTATGGGACGATACTAGGTGGTTTTTGAACAACTTAGCCTTGCGAAAAAAATGTGATTAAGCAGACACGCTAGTAAGTACATCCTTCCACGGTAAGTATAGGATGTTTTGGACATGAGGATTGAATGGTGTGCAAAGCTTTGATGTTTGAACGTTGTTTATTTACAAAAGGTGGTGGTAGTGGTTAATATAATTTATCTTCTGTCAAGTATTTATATCACTATGCATATTACATATAACAATATTTAAACATCATCTTAAAGAGCGTGAAAGTATCATAAAACAAACGGTTCGAGTAGTAAGTTCTTTCGACAGATAGATGTTAACATAGTAGTTACCATATATTATCGATGCCATCAAGAATTAAAAAGCGCAACATTCAAGTTGATTTATCATGCAACAAAAAGTATTTGTCTAATAGTGTTCAAAATAATCAAAATAATCAAACCCAGTTCGTAGAGTTTAGCATCTACTACCTCTGTTTTCCTATAGATGACGTTTCCGACAGTCGCTGCGTTACAATTTAGCCTGAGTTTGTGACCGCCGGCGTCAACTATAAAAAAACGAAGGTAGTACCACAGAACACGTATGACCAATAGTGTCAGATTCTACAAGAAGAAAGTCGTCAGAAGTACATGTTCATGGTGATAGAAGGGGAATGAGTTTTAAAGTTTTATGAAAAAAATTATTCAAAGTTCTCTTATAAGCTTATGACACGGTACCCCTAAAAGCTCATGACAAATCATACAAAACTTAGTTTTCGAGTCCCCACTGCAGGACTTTCCTCACTTCTCAGCTATCCACGTCATCTCCGACCCCACCCTTCGCCCTCCCGCAGCCCACTTCTCCACCCGCGCGGCATCCCACCCTTCGCCCTCCCGCAGCCCACTTCTCCACCCGCGCGGCATCTTTAATGTTAGCATGTCAGCAACTCTTCCTTTATCTCAGCAACTCAACATGCCGAGCATGCAGGCAACTGCAGCACTCTGGCTGCTTCTTTGATCTGGGCAATAAACAGGCTAATCATGTAGGCAACTGAAGCACCCCGACAGCTTTAATCTGGGCAACTCAACAGGGTGGCAACTGAAGCACCTAAGACTATCTCCAACAACTCCCCCGTCCCTTCCCCCATCCCCAAAATGAGTGAGCAACGAGCATTGTAGCAGCTCCAACAACTCCCCCATCCCTTCCCTCAAAATGAGCACACCGACCTCACCTTCCTCAATCTTGGGTATCTCTCTCCTCTCCCTCATCCTGCTGGTCCAACTGCCGGCCCCGCCAACCTCTGTCTCCGCGTCGCCCTCCCCTCCCCTGCTCCCTCCGTTTCTGCGCTGCCACTCCCAGGCCAACGCAGAGCTGCAGGATCCAGCACGCGAGGAGGTCCACAGAGGTCGAGGAGGAGTAGGGCCAGTGCGGTGCAGGTCCTCGATCCGGCGTCGGTGGCTCGATCCGCGACGGAGGGTCCTCGATCCGGCGGCGGAGGGCTTGATCCGGTCGGTGGCTCGATCCGCGACGGAGGGTCCTCGATCCGGTGACGGTGGGCTCGATCCGGCAGCGGGGCCTCCTCGATTCGGTGGCGGGCGGCAAATCCGCGACGGGTTCGCCGTCGGAGCTCAAGGTCGCAACGGCTCATCGACCCCGGCGAGCTCCGCCACCTCTAGATCCGGGCGTCGGCGCGTCGCTCCGACCGCGGTGCCGAAGAGGTCGGCGCGGCGGGCTCGAGGCCGCCGCCGCCGCCGCCCAGGGAGCTTGCCGCCGCTCCTCAGTGGGCCCGCCGCACCTCTGGGCGGTCGCGGGAGCTAATTTCCTTGTCGATTAGGGATGGGGATGGGGATGAAGGGGATTGCTGGAGTGCCACTTTTTTTAGGGAAGTTTCCTTCTCTCTCATTCTCTCATACCGGGTTTTTGAATGTGGGAATGAGGGGGATTGCTGGAGTCGGTCTAACGATATTCAAACATGCAAACATTCTCCCTTTTTAACCTCCCTCCTCTTTACTCTCACCACGGCAGATTACGCCTCAACAGGTTCAGCGGAGAATTGAGCAACTCAAGTGCCATCGAGACATGTTGTTCTCTCCTTCATCGCCATCTCCTTTTCACCATGGAGCAAAGGCAGTCCTCCAATCATGTGTGCCCGTGGACGTCGTGCTGCCCCTGAGAAGGAGAGGGCAGGGAGCCAGGGACATTCGAGCAGGACGCGTCAGCCTAGGGGCTCGCCGACCGCCATCCCAGCGGCGCGCGGCCGATCACCGTGCGTGCGCGCCGCCGTCGAGTCTCTGCCACCCCTGCCTGGCCGGGTGCGCGCGCGGTCGCAGTCTCGACGCCGCACTAGCTGTTCGAGCTCCCATCGGCTTGTGGGCTCTTCCGCCGCTTCATGGTTGTGAGCTCCCGTCGTCATCAACCTTGACTCGCTCCCTTCTCCTCAAGCTTGACAGTTAGTTGGTGTTCTACGTAGGTGACAGTGAGTACAGAGTAGATACTATGTTTTCTCTCTGTTTGACATTATTTATTTGTTGAGTTAAGAGCCACATTTTATTTCACTTAACATGTAAGATTGTAAGGTATCCACATCATAATCCATTAAGATTATATATTGAAATCTTTCACTGATTTTGTGACTAAATTTATTGATTATCAATTGATTAACTGATGTGTAATATTGTTTTCAAAAGAATATTGTTATGCAATCACTTTAGTGTTTTTCAATTCTAAATTTCATCTTAAAACTTTGTTTAAAAAAATCCCGCAACAACGTGTTTTAAAAATCCCGCAACAACGTGCGGGGTATCACCTAGTAAATAAAGATATAAAACGAACGAAATAAAACAATAATTTAATTTTAAAAAAAGATAAATGAGCTAAGTGGTAGAGGCCTATCACGAAGAAGCAACAACCACAGGCTCAGTCTCTACTCTCTACCTCTTCTGACCTCCTCACATCCCAGAGACCCGGACACCACCACATCACCGGGCCAAGCGGCGGCGACGGCAGCACAAGATGAACCACATCTCTCTCCTCCACCGCGCCCTCCACCTACCTCGCCTCTCTCCGAGACGCCGCCATGGCCTCGCCGCCGTCCGAGCTCGCCTCCCCTCCCATGAGCCCACCCCACAGAAGCAAGCAACGGTACTGGCCGTAGCACGTCATCAGGAAAGCATGGAGGGAACGGCCGTGTCAGTGGCGGAGAGAAAGCCGCGGCAGCAAGAGCCCGCGGCCGACGGCGGCAGGACGTGCGCGCTGCCGACGTGGGCGCTCATCGGCGGCATCACGGCGGGCGTGGGCGTGGCGCTGGCCCTGTCGGCGGGGGCCGGCCCGGCGCTCGCGCTGGGTCCCGAGGGCCCCCTGGTGGAGGAGTTCTGGGACAACATGCGGCGGTACGCGCTGTACGCGCTGACGGTGAGCACGGGGGTGGCGTACACGGTGCTGCAGCCCATCGTGGAGCTGCTCAAGAACCCCGTCACGGCGCTGCTCATCGTGGCGGTCATCGCCGGCAGCGGGTTCCTCGTCTCGCAGGTGCTCAACGCCATGGTCGGCAACTCGGACTTCATCTACAGGTACGAGTAGTGAGTGGGAGAAGCACGGAAAGCAGCAAAGCGAAGCGTGTGGCGCTGAGCCGCCTCCGTGCCGGCGGATGACGACGGATCAGATAGATGTGCGCGTGACGTGTCAGTGAATCACTGGCGCTGGTGCTGATAACTCAAGCTCCCGAGCACACTTGGGCGAGATGAGTGTAATCCGGAACGTCTCTCTTCCTCTGCCTTTTTTAGCTCGATCGACTAGAACACAGGGTTGTGGTTGAAGTAATTTACCTCGTTACGGTTGTATTTTATCAGTTCATCGCCCTGTTTGATGCAATTACTTGGAGCAACTTGGCAACTTGCTTGCGTTTGCTACTGGTCTCAGTCCCTACTCGTTAGTCGTGATTTCGTGAACCCGCAGCACAGGCAATAATGCTTGCGACTTGCGTCTGTAGACATGAACGGGCCATTGTTTTGAGCAGTTCGACGCAGCTTCACGGCCGCCGGGAACGCGCATGGCAACGGCGTCGGCGTGAATCCGGCGGGAGGGCAGCGCGGTGTGCGCACCAACACTGCCCGCTAGCTACCGCGCCGCGGCCCACGCCATGGCTGGAGTAGGGATGGCAGTGGGTTTCCGCCACCCGTTTACTCGCGGGTAAAAACCCTATTAGGGTACGGGTTTGGGGGAATTTGCCCCCCACGGGTCTGTTAATGGGTGAAAACCCTCACCCATCGGGTGAAGCGGGTGCGGGTGCATTCTTGAGTATCCCGTACCCGTTACCCGATGGGTCACCCATTTAAGTATGACAGGTAGGTCCAACCGGTCATTCACTTAAAATTTGTTATATATAAAGGATGGAAACCTTACATCAGCATTCACTGTTCCCAATTCCTATTCCACCCAACCGGCCACCGCCACCCTCTCTCTGATTCTTGCGAGGTGCCCTCCGCTCCTATCGCCCAAGCGCTCGGCCGTAGACCCCCTCCCTGCGCGAACACCACCAGCCCGACCGCCGCCTGCCGTCCCTCCCCCGCGCGCGCACCACCGGCCGGCGCCGCCCGCGCCCCTCCCTACGCGAGTCGCGCGCCGCCCAATCCACCACCCCTCCTCGCGCGGTTGCGCGCCGCGCGAGATCTCGACCAGGATCGAGGGCACCGCCGCCGCTCCCCGGACCTCGACCGGCGGCACCGCTCCGGACCTCCAAGCCGCCGCGTGTGCGTGAGTGCGGCTCGGCAGGCGTCAGGGTCGGGGCGCATCGAGGACTCGGGGGCTACAGCGCAGCGGCGGCCTCACGGTAGGCGGGTGTGGATCACCCGATGGGTGCCTGTTACCCGCGCGGGTGGCGGGTATGGGGAATTATTAGGCCCGCCACAGGTGATGGGGCGGGTGACGGGTCTAGAAATCTTAACGGGTGGCGGGTGTGGTTTCCTACCCCACCGGGTTTTCCACCCGCTACCATCCTAGGCTGGAGGGATGCGGGCCGACGCACAGCGGACGCCGGCCGGACGGGAACGGTGTCAGCCGGGCCGGCCGGCGCGTGAGTGGGTGGATACTTGGTCTGCCTTGGAGAATTGTAAGAGCCCCATGGCGACGCCGCCAAGTTGGGAATTCCTGTCTTTAAGGCTCGGTCCGGCCCATGCTTGAAAAAAGGCTTAATCTGGACAGCCCATTAGTGGATCGGGCCATGTTGACAGAACTGGGACTGGGCTTGAGTTTCTACATGAAATGGCCAGCCCAAAGCGTAGCACAGTAGTTTTCTCAAAAAAAAAAACGTAGCACAGTAGTACGTCATCGTCATGCTTCCGTGGCAAAAGGGATACTAGTATATAGCTCTTGCTGAAAAAAAAGGGGACCGGTCCTGTTTTGTTTTTGGGCTGCATCGTTGGCACGAGAACAACTCCGCACCAAACTGTCGCCCTCGCGCGGCGTCGCGCATGCTTTGCTGCTCGAGTTCAGAGAGTCTTCAAACACGCGCATGATGAATCCCCACCGGGCAGGGCCGTATGCCTCTCGACCCCGTCTCCGTCCCACCACGGACGCGCGGCTCCCAACTTCCATCAACGGCACTCTCCGCGCCCGTCCGTGCCCGAGCCGAGCCATCACGTACGCTCACTTTCTCTTGCTCGCTCGGCGCTCTCGTGCCGCCGCCCGTCGTCTTCGTCATGATACCTCGCTCGTGTCCTCAAGACGCTGCTGCAGATCCAGCGTGGACCACAAGTCCACCGTCGCTAGGGGATCGGATCAACGCATGCAGAAAGGTCAGCCTCGAATCCGGAATTCGAGTGTGTGCTGCTCTCGAAGTGTGCGAGCGAGACGACGGGTCGTTTGTTTATCCGGAGAATCTCTCGGCTTTGCAGGCTGTCCCGTGCAACCAAAGCTTCCTGAAACTCCTTTTCCGGGATCCTGCTTCTTCTTCTTCCTCGTCGTATCGTCTCGGCCGATGAACGGTGATGCGTTGATGCTCCCGTAGCGAAGACACGCTGTGCATGCGCTTCGATCGAGGGGTTCTTCTTCGTCGATGGACTAGCGACAAAGCTGATTATTGGAACTTTGCAGGAATAACAACAGTTGGGCCAGCTCCAAAGTGTACTATAGTGTAGGGGATCAGTGCGAGTTCGATTTCAGTTTCCTTCCACTGTTCCCCTTGACGTCCAGTGGCTCATTAGTCTATCAAAAAGACTCTCCCTTTCTCTCTCAGTTCAAGAGATTCTTCTGCTCTGGAGAATGGAATATGGGCCACCATTGCATGGTCTCCGATCGACTGTTCGTTCGAGCAGCCAGCTTGCAAGTTCGATTTTCATCAAAAAGATCGTCGGCTTCGTAGGCTGTCCCCTTTTCTCCCTTGGAGTTTGGATCTTGCTTCCTTCTCGGTTTGATGAAACTTCTAGTACGATGCACGCATATGCGCTGACACCAAGCAATGCTAGGCACTGTGTAGTACGAGCAGTTTTGACGCGGTACGGCAGCACTTTTATTCCAGCTGCTCCCTTCGAGCTGGCCACCCGGGTACAGCACTACAGAAGGCAGCAGCACATCCACTGATCCACCTGCTCATCCACTCGCCACTTCTCCAGCACGGGGGGTACGGCGGCGATGACCCCGATCCGTTTTAGTGGATCAGTTAAAATGTCTGTGGGTGACTGACTGATGCCGGCCGTAATGGCGTCCCTGGTCCTCTGAAACCGACGCTCCATCTTCCCGATCCTCTTTTCCTCACGCTTTTCTGATCCTTTTGTTGGCGTCATTAATCATTAAACTTTGTCCGTTCCTTCACGGGCGAAACAGTGTGTTCAGTACTAATCCTTTCCCGGCGTCACTAATCATTAAATCCTTTTTTTTCGTTTGGGTGTATTTGAGAGTTGGGTGTAACAGGTCGGAATTGTCCACTGTAGGGTAGCCAATCATCGAGCAGGATCATTATGCTTCGCTGGTGCTGTATACCCAGCAACAGCATAAGGATAAAACAATCCAGTGGTACAAACGTTGCGAGCGGAATGGTGGCACGTACACATCTCGGGTGATATAATCGCAACCTGAAAGCTCAATGCTCGTTTTTAACTAGGAACTAATCACGTCATAGGCGTAGGAAAAACTCGTAAAACCGGACCATTAGTCACAGGTAACGTAAACGCAAGATGCCAGAGAAACTGTCTGCGTGCCCGGGAGAGACGGTGTAGCGATTGGACGGGCGCGTGCTCGCCCCCCTCCCCCCAGTCTGCAGAAATGGACGCGCCACCGGCAAAAAAAAAAAAAAAATCACACTGTCTGCCGAAATGGTCCTTCCTATCGCGAGCCGAAGAAGATGTGCGACAGAGGGCGAGCACCGACACCAACTCCGCCTCGGACTCGCAGGCGTGAGGAAAGAAGAAAACCCCCGTCGTGTAAACGCCGCAAGGGGTGCGTGCGTGTTAGGTGGGCGCAGGGGGAGGAGGAGTACGTGCACGCCGCCGCCCGCCGTCTTCGCGCCCCGGCGTGGCATGCGGCGGGCACCGCACCGGCGCACCCGCACACATGCGCGCGCGCGCCGCGCGCGTGCCCCGCGCTCCGCCGCGGATAATTTTTTAATATTAATCTTTTTTAAAAATTATTTTTATAAATAACCCCCGGGGCAACATTTTTTTTTTGACTCGGGTAACCCTTCGGCCGCGCGCGCGCGTGCGGCGCGCGCCGCCGGCGCGCGCGCACGTGCGGCGCGCGCGCCCCCGCCCGGCCGGCCGGCCGCGCCGCGCGCGCGGGGCGTGGGCCGGGTCCCCGCCGCGCCACATGCGGCGCCGCGCGGGGGCGCGCGCCACCGCGCCGCGCGCGCGGGGCCGGGTCAATAGGGCCCGCGCGGCCCCTTCTTCTTCCTCCTCCCTCTCTTCTCTCCCAGCCCGAGCTCTCTCCTCTCGCACGCGCGCGCGCCGGCCGCCGCCCCCCCGTGTCCCGGCGATTTGTGGTGGGGATAGTGTGGGAAATCGACCCCTGTATCCTTGGAAGGTATTGCCCTTATTTAATCTCAGTTTTAGCACTTATTTTTGCCGTATTTTGCATGTATATGTGAGCTAGGGTTTGACAATAATTTGAAATTGTGATGTGTTAGATGTTGGATGTGTTGAAAGTTATGCTTTGGGAAAGTTTCATTAGACAATGTGTCATCTATTGATATGTTGAAAATACGTTTCTTTACTACATGCTTTAGTGTAGGTTTGCTTTACTACATGCTTAATACAATGTTGCAAATATGTTGAAAGTGATTGTTCATTTTGATATTATTGGTTGCGGGATTAGTAGACATGAGCCACCAAAACCCACGTTACTTGTGCCATTGTTAGGGGTAAAGGAAGTTTTCCCGAAGAGTGGGATGAAAACGGTCCCGTGCCTCGAGCTCTCCCCGTACCCAATTGTTTATGTGGTGTGCGGCTTATGTGAAACGATCTAGGTGTGCCGGGGACCTGCGGGTAGAGCATTCTACCGTTGTTGGATTAGGGAAGCACCACCCCCGAGCCTCCTTGTTATTTTTTGCGGTGGATAGACGGGCCCGACAAGTTTGATCCTAGGATACGTCTCTTCCCGTATGCGAGTCATGTGTTGAAGCCATATCATGAGTTTCAACGATGGGTTCCTCCTCCACCTAATCCTCCACCGATGACTTATGAGGAGAAGCAGTTGGCCGCCATTGAGCGAGTTAACAACCCTCCGGTGTGTGATTGTGGAGTGCGTGCGTATCTTCAACGACCAAACATTGAGGCCCAAATAAGTTTACACCATTCTTTCGTTTCTCCCTAAAGACTCGTTGTAAGTCAAAAGCATATCCTTGTTATCATTTAAGTTTTATAAATGTCCATGACTCATTGCTATTAATGGTTGTTCCGCATTTCGAGTGGGTGGCCTAGGTGTGACTTCAATGAATACATTTATGGACCAAGATCGGAGTGGCCAACCGAATGCGAAGTGAAAGAGTTCGAGTCGGGACGAAGGCTTGGCCTTGCCTTAGCTATCCACCTTCACGGTGCAAGTGTGGCATAGTAGCCACGGAAGGTGTTGTGCCATCTGAGCTCGGTTTTGGAATGTTTTGTGGCAATGCATATGGAGACTTTTGGGTGAGCATGATGTGAACTTTTTTGATTTAGGTAGCACTACCGTTGTGGTTGTCCTCATTTTGATTTAACTTTGTATGATACGGTCTTATATTTTGCAGGAGGGGCGGACTTGTGATTGGGAGCAATTTCTTGGTCGTCGTGAGTTAATGTTAGAGTTGGGACGAACTTCGAACCCGGGGAGGAGGTTTAAAGCTCGAATCTATTAAAAACAAGATAAGAGCAAAATATGGTGTGCCCTTATCGGAAGAGGAGGATCTAAGTGGTCCAATTTGTGATGAGATGGTTCGTGAAGCGGAGTGGAGCTAGAATTTGTAGTTGGTTACGCCAACTACGAGAAAGTTGTGGCATATTGGCGTTGTAACGGTGAGAAGTTCTTAGAACGGGGGATACGTCCATTGATCGCAAAGGAGAAGAGTGAGAAGAAGAGGAAAAAGGAAGAGGAGTGGAAGGCATTGATGGATAGGTCCGGGGATAGGTCGAGGGATGAAGCGGCTAGAAAGGCGAGAGGCCGACCGACGAAAAGGTAAGAGGATTGTGGGAGGATGATGAATGGTGGTCAAGTGTCGGTTGCATGTGTTGCATTGTAATATTTTTTTCAATGAACTAGTGTGTTTGGTAGTTTTGTGTTAAGTGAACACTTTGTTATGTGATGTAGTTGATGATGAATGGTCTGAAGAATCGGTTGTATGTGTTGTATTGAACAATTTTTTCAATGAAAAAATGTGTTTGGTTGTGTTGCATGCGGATTTATTAATGGAGCAGGAGATTAGAAAAATAAAAAATTTAGGAATAATAGTTCCATTATTACAACACATTCAGGATGTAGTTTTCTTGGAACAATATAACACTACCATGGTGTAAACGAAATAGTAGCTCAAATATTACAACACCGCATGGTCGAAGACAACGACCTCATACAAAGTTCCAATATTTAGCCATCCTTGTGATGTGATGACGAAGGTTTATCCTTCTTGTTACCTTTTTTAGTTGGTTGATTAGGAGCGAGACGGGTTTGCTTCGGGACCGTAAAGACCACCGGAGCATAAAGACCATTCCAAGGGGGGTCCTCTACTCTTGCAATGGCATCTGCCAGCTTTTTCCTTGCATATAACGAAGCATGGCTCTTTTAAAAGTGGTCATTTTCTTCGGATCGGGTGTTGTATTTGTGTTTTTTCCCTTCGGATCACCACCACCATTACCATCCCGACCCCCTGCGGCGACGGCCGTCGACATCTCTAGTTATTGTTAAAAATTGAACATTATTTTGAAGTAGTTAAACCGATTACATTAAATTAACAAAGAGAGGAACCGTACCTAAGATAGAAGATGAGCTCGTGAGGAGAGGGAGGAGCCCGCAAGGTGTGGCGGTGGTAGTCTTGCGGTCGCCGTCCCTCTTTATATAGCCGTGGCGGGGTGTAGGGTGTTTTTTCTTGTACTCACATCACATGTAGTAGGGTAGGGGGTAGGGTGTGTTTTCTCCCACGGATTGAATGGCCCACCACTTCTTTTCTTTCCCTATATATGTCACCCTTCGGGTAAGTTGTTCACAATAACCGGCAATGGATGACTTGTCGGGTGAGGATAATTCTCTCGGTCCCGACTTGTGGACGAACGGGATCCCGAATGTAAGGAGTACTTCCCACCAAGAGAGAAGAGTTATTTCCGATCTTTGCGGGATGTTAGACCGTACGATTCGAAGAAATCGGTAAAGTGGCCAAGATGCATGCACAATGAGTTGTGTGTAATGCAAGTTTATGAGGGAGTTGGACTTTACTACTCCGGTCGTCGCTTTTGGCACCGTCCACGTGCACGGGTAAGGAACACTACCACGAGTATTTCCATCGGTTTATTTAGGTAACTAACATACTATTGTTGCTTGCGGTACTCGTATGACCCTAACAACCGTGGTTTCTCGCAATGGGTCGATCCGCCGACTATTCATCCATATGAAGAGTACATCACGTACCTAGAAGGACGCATCGAGAAGCCGAAGCATGAGCTCGCGGAGGCACTTACTCCTCCGGATCCACCATCTAGCGACGACGCGCTATGCACCTGCAGATGTCACATGAAGAACGAGTCCACCGTCAAGTCCATCCCCGCCACCTCCACCCCCGTATGGGAACTACTACATGCCTTCCCGGGAATCGAGTGGTTTTGGCTCCATGTTATCCGGACGGTTCTCGTACAAGTAGATTATTAGTGTTGTAATTGTTGTGTAAACTACCTTATGCCATTTGCGGCTTTCAATTCGGAACCCCATGGTGATGGACACGATATGTCATGTATGTGTGCGAAGAAGTTGGTCCGAGTCCGAATCACGGCACCGTTAGAAGCCATCCTAAACAAAAGAATCCTTGTGTGTTCAACACTCCAAGGAATTATGTGCCTAAACCTAGAACACCGGTCGATGTACGTGTGCTTTAAAATTTGAATTGACAACACTGCGAAAAAGCCTTTGCGGTCATGAAACAAGTAGCCTACTTGGATTCCCTAGCCTTTTCGGTGAGCCATGTTGTCCGTACAACAATTGATTTCACAACACCCCGAAAAAATCTATGCACCCCCGAAACCCTAGGGTCCTTGGAATCCCTAGCCTTTTCAAAGTGAGCCATGTTGTCCAAGACAACATTTGATTCGACAACACCCCGAAAAAATCTATGCACCCCGAAACTCTAGGGTCCTTGGAATATCTAGCCTTTTCGGTGAGGCATCATTTCAAGCCGCAAAACCGAAAAGTCTAAAGAACTACAAATTGTTTTGTCAACACTGTGGCCATTGCTATTTCATTAGACATTTCTCTTACATAACAAGTTTGCAGTGACATGCATGGCACATGTGCCAAAACTAATCCTACCATGCCTTAGGGAATTTAAGTCACACAAGTTTGCAGTGGCATGCATGGCACATGTGCCAATACTAATCCTAGCACGCCTTAGGTAATTTAAATCACACGAGTTTCCAATGACATGCATGGCACATGTGCCAATACTAATCCTAGAACGTCTTAGGAAATTTAAATCACACAAGCAATGGCACGTGTTACACATAACAACAATCATGCACCACTGATGAAGTCATCGCTCCACTTCTTGAAGTCCTCAAGTTCCTTCTTCACAAGAGCTTCGATCTTCGGGGTCTCCATCGATTTTCTTCCCCCTCGCCGAAACGCGGCATCCGGACCACTAATGAAGTCGTCGATCCATCGCTCGAAGTGGCACGCCCTCGTCACCTTTGGAGCAACGGAACTATCGCTTCCCTTCAATATATGCCACGTAGATACAAAGTTAGAAATGAACACCACGAAGTAGGTATAATGGTACTTAACGGTATCATTTATCGCCAATGCCGCAAGCTCCTTTTTAGCTTGATCGATGTTTTGACAACACCAAAACCGCCCGCCAAACGTTTCATCTTCACGTGAGACCTTGCATCCCGCATTCATGCCACAATGGCACTGCGGGGGGATCTCGCCTTTCGGCCTCTTGTTCAAACCGAATATGGATCTATTGGGATCATTTGGGTATGCCCCCTCCATGGCTTCCATGGCCCTCCTCACATCCATAAACCCCCACCCCGAGCCCATCTCCGACAACCAACACTCTCAAACGACTGGAGGAATGGAGGTGATGTACGAGTGGAGGTTGCCTGTGAGGATTGGAGGTGAGTGATGAGTGGAGGCTACCCCCCTTTATATAGAGAAGGTGGGTGTGGTGGACCCCATTTCTCTAAATCGGTGTGGGATTGGATTCTCGGAACCCGGCATTCGATTAGGCAACTAGGATGGAAGAGACGGGCATTCGCATTTGCAAGGAAGTCCTCGTGGCTTAAATCTGCCGCGCCACAACGCTTGGCGCGGTAGACTAACGTTGCCGCGCCATGGTGCACGGCGCGGCAAGACTGCGTTGCCGCACTTACCTTCCACGAAATCCAGCACGCTCCCTCGGCCAAAATTCAAGTTTAGCGGCGCGCGCGGCAACACGAGCTTGCCGCGCCATGCGCGACGGCACGGCAAGCGCCCCGCCGCGCCATGCGGTGTGGCGCGGCGAGCCCGGCACGCGTAGATGCATAGGTGACGTCGGCGGGCGAGCTCGCCGCGCCACCCCGCATGGCGCGGCATGGTTGCTTTGCCGCGCCGTCCCACATGGCGCGGCGGGCTCGTGTTGCCGCGCCCCCGCCAAACTTGAACCTTGGCCGAGGGTGCATACCGGGTGTTACAAAACTTAAGCGCGGCAACGCGGTCTTGCCGCGCCATGCCCGTCGCGCGGCGGCATGCGCCCGCCGCGCCAAGCCTAGTGGCGCGGCGGCGCCGGGTGGAGGTGGCCACCGGTGGCACCCAAGTTGCCGGGGATCGCCGCGCCCTTGGGGATGGCGCGGCGGGCGCATGCCGCCGCGCCAACGGGCATGGCGCGGCAAGCTCGTTGCCGGCCCCGTAAAACGTAAATTTCTTCTGGTTTCTGTTGCCCTCTCACCTCGACGCACCTGCAGGAAATCAACAGAACTCATCCACGCATCAAGAAGCCAATATGGGGACACTTCCCATGCTGGAAACATAGTTTCATACAACGTGCGTACATTCAAACATAGTTCGGCACACAAACATCACACAAAGTGCTTAAGTTCAACATCCTAAGGCCAACACATGCTCCGACAAAGTCCGGCACACACAGTTCAACATCCTAAGGCGTAGACATGCCTCCGACATAGTCCGACACACACAAACATCACATATCGTCCATACGATCAACGACGGCGGCGGATTTGGTCGTCGGGGCTGAAAATTTGTTTAGGTCGGCGTTCCCTCCCCGGTTCGTGTCCAAGACGTTGGCACTACCAACTTCGGCGGGCCCACGTGGACGACGGCCGCGGGCTTTCTTCGCCGGAGGCGGTGAGGCCGCAAAAATTGGACAAAACACTATAGAAGAGCAAGGTAATTTCAAATGCCGACTTGGATGGAAATTTTTGGATTCATTACCCGACTCGTCGACTCTCCTTGTGTTTGAGTTACGGGTGGGGCATCAAACAGACGTCCATCGGAATCTCTCGAGACGTACGTGGGGTCTCCACGCTCACTACCCGGTGCCGGTGAGGAGGAGGAGGAGTCTCCATCGTCCTCATCACCGGGCTCGGGGGTGGCGATTTCCTTACCACGACCACGGCCGGCACTAGTAACAACACGACCCGCCGATGCCGACGCGGTGCGAGCGGTGCTTCGAGATGGGGTCCTTGTCGAGCTTCTAGCCCCATGGTGAAGCGGGAGTGCGGCGGGATCCGAAGAAGTGGCTCGAACATTGCCGCCGTGGACAACATCTGGAGCCGCTATGCAGTTCAACTTCATTGCCATACGCTGCAGCTCCTCCGGACCCTCTGCAACATGCAATTGGTACAAAATGAAGACATGTTCAAAATATGGATAAACCTAAGCATTTAGTTTTTGAAAAGTAATACTACCTCTCGCAAAGTTGCGTAGGGCTCCACCTTCGGAAGCACTTGCATGTTCCATAGCCACTCCCGCCTCATTTGCAAGCCTTGCAAGTTGTTATCCCTAAAAAAAATCTTATTATAGATACAAATTAATAGAAACCGAAGTGATCAAACAACATTGGCTTGGGATAAATTTACCAAGTAATTGTGCAAAGGTGCTCGCTCCGGGCCGTGTGCCCACACGTGTCGGGGTGTCGTACTCATCCGCGATGTCGTCGTCGGAGTACGAGGGGGCATCTTCAATGTGCTCATCCGTCAAAGCCGGCTTGATCTTAGTTCTTGTAGAGGTATGGTACCACCTCATATACTCTCTATGTGGTTCGGGACGCCAAGCAGGGCCATCTTGATGATCCATCCTCTGCCGATTGTTCCAAATGTCCAAGTACCTAGCATGCTTCACCGTCCAATCATTCTCCTTGTATCTTTTTTGCCTGTTCACCCTGAAATAACAAAATTGCTTGTCACATAATTCACAAACCAATTTATGCCATATGAGAATAATGAAAAATGCATCGAGTTGGTTTCTTACTTGTGCAAGGCTGGAACGGTGGACGTGTGCTCTGGAGGCGAAGGCTGAAGCCTCCCAAACTGGCGTAGCACCCGTTTGGCAAATGCCACTCGACAACATAGTAGATGATGAGTGGCACCGTCGACCTCCCTAAGCCTCGTCTCCGTAACACATGGGTGAGAACCGGACGTGCCGAGGAAAGTCGCGGTCGTACGGTAGCCACTCAACCTACAAACATACAACATGTTTAGAGAAAATGTGATGACACAAAATTTACAAATTGAACACGAACTAGTGGACATGGGCTTGTACCGTGCTCGAGTAAGACAAGTACAACTCGTTTGTGTAGAACTTGTACCTCCTTCCGGAGGACCACGTACGCATTGTCGCCGTCTTCCACACAAACGCAAAAGTGGGTCGAGAATCCCGCCGATTCCAAGCCTCGCAAAATATAACCAAACTTTGAAAAGATTAATAATTCATGAATATAAGTCCGCATGAATAAATAACAAAAGATTTGTATGTACCTCAACCGGCCCACGGTGTGGTCGGCCCTACCGGAAGACGCTCCCAAACCCAAATCGCAGGAGGTAAGCGCATCCACCAAGGTTGGCGTCCCGTCCACTCCGCCTACAAGCATCACATAGCCGCCTATACGGCCCATGCCAAAACCGCCGAACCCCAACCGTAGCCACGGATATTGTCCCAATCCCGACCCAAAAGTGGCGAACCATCCAAGAAACGGTGTTACCGCCGCATGACGGTAGCGAGGAACGTGGCAACAAAGTGTCAAAGCCACACACGTGCGTGCCTCTCTACAACGACCGAGGAGCTCCCCGGGGGCAAACGGTGAAGTGTCGCCTCAACCAAACCGTGTTCACTCCGGAGGTCTTCTTGGACGCATCCCCCTCATCGGCATCCGGTGGTCTCACCCCAATGTGCAACTCAACCATGTCTCGCCAACCAAAGACTCGAATGATCCCACTCACCGCCCGGCCCCTCAAGTGGAAGACCAAGGATCATGGCGGTATTACGCAAGGTCACCGTCATCTCTCCGCACGGTAGGTGGAAAGAGTGGGTCTCCGGACGCCATCGATCCACCAAGGCCGACAACAACGGCCCGTCCATCACAGGGCAACCCACGAACCACGACCAAAGCAATGTCCAAGAACCCCGCTCTAGCCAAGTACGGGGCGTATCTCTCGTCCCAAGGAAGTGGAAAGTGCTCTCGCACCCTCAACGGGTTCAAGTCCGAAAAACAATAAAATTCAATAATTACAACATTAGCAATGTCTAGTCCTCAAAATGCAAGAAATATGCTTAGCTCACATATTAAACACAACTAGGAGGTACAATAACTAATAAATTTGGATCTTAAGTTCAGGCTTTTGTAAATACCTCGTGAAGGTCGGCCAGAAGGTGTGCACGATGGCCGCCATCATATGCGGCCTCAAGGAGCGGGTACACTGGGTGCGCCATCCTGAAAAAATTTACTTGTAGTTAGTAACAATAATTAAAAATTGAAGGTAAGTATATAGAAATATAAAATTATTTAACTTGCATACAAAATTTCATAATTTTTCACCTACTAACATAGTACTATGACACCTACCCTCGAGTTGGAACCACCCATCCTTCTATTTGTCCCCGTTGCTTTTTTCTTGCCCTTCGATTTTCTTTTCCGACACTTGCAGTTTTTAATTTCTTTGTGACATTTTGAGCAAAGATACGTCATCTTGTCCGCATCAGCTTCAAAATCACCCATATCATAAGCGGCGGCAAACATTCCTTGACACGCGTCCATGTCCCCTTTCAAACGCTTCTTTTGCCTCCTACCCGTTTTCAATTTCTTCAAAGACGGCGGTGGCACGTACTCCGGGCCATCATATTCGGGCCATTGTGACGGATCAAGGTACGGCTCAAAGTCGGATTCCCAAATCTTAATGGTGTGTTCTCTATAGAACAAAGGAGACATGTACATGGCATTTTCATAGTCTAGACCTCTAGCGAGTGCAAGTTGTCATCAAATGAGAACAAGGAAGATGCAACAATTGAGGACCGTTACGAGGTGCAAGTACCGGCCGGAGGTCCACCCTATAGTGTCGACCGCCATGACTCTCCCCTCCAACATTAGTAGTAGAGGAACCTCGAATAGAATAAATCATTCGTCCGGACCATATGGTTCGCATGTTGGTTCACGGATCTTAAAGCAGCTTTATACATTATCTCATCTGCAAAGGATCCAATTCTACCCCCATTATCCAACAAATCACGTGCAATCCGCCATCTGTTCACAAAGTATTCATTGCATTTTTCAAATGAGTATTCAATGATCCCCGCGACGGGTCTACTTCTTATTCCTCTAAATATGTTGTTGTAACTTTCAGAATAGTTTGTTGTCATGATACCCCAACGCATACCCCCGGCATCATATGCTTGAGCCCATTTGTCCTTATCCTCCATTTCATACTCCAACCAATCTTTAGCTTGCTCGTTCAAGTTCTTAACTAAGTCCTTGTGCGGTTCCTTAAATTTGTCCTCCGTATGTACCGATGCCGGCAACTTCAATCGTCCTATTACCTCCTTGTTCTTTTGACGACGCCACAAATTGGCGGCAAAGTGCTTAATGCACCACCGATGAACAAGTGGTGGATACCCATCCGGGTGGTCGCTCGCACATTTGATGAGACCATGGTGCCGATCCGAGATCATACATACCGTCGCGTTGGACCAAGTACGTTAATGCGAAGGAGCCTCATGAACCATGACCAAGCGTCGTCATTCTACTCTCCGCCAAGGCATAACCTAAAGGCACAAGTTGCCGTTCGGGATCTCGACAAGAATCGCCATCATGAGTGTACCTCTGTACTTGCCGGTCAAGAAGGTTCCGTCTACAAGTATCACCGGACGACAGTGTTGGAAAACCACTTTACATTGTGGAAAGCACCAAAAAACACGTAGAAGGACGGGCTTCAAAACACAACCGTCGAGAACACGAGAACCGGTCATGTAAGGGAACCATTTAACCCCGGGATTGAAGTGGTTCATGGCTCTCAAGACCCTTGGAATTTTTGCATATGACTCTTTCCAATCGCCTCATAGCAAGGCAATTGCATGTTGTTTAGCCCGCCATGCCTTAGAATACTTCACACGATATCCGGCAAACATCAATATCCGCTCTATCAAAGCTGCCGGCCGTCACCTCACTATTCTCACGAACAACGCCTAAGATACACCTTCCAATGTAACTTGCGATCAATTGTGCGTGAACTCCCTTCACCGACTCGACCGACATGTGTGAGGTCCCACAACCTTTGTAATCTTCCATTTCCCTGTCCCTCTTTGCGGCCGTGCCCATACACGCCACATGCACCCTTGTTTGCACATTACTTCATACCTAAGATTCCCGTCCGAATGGACCACGGTGAAAGGCCTATAATGCTTCACCGCATAGTCGTACAAGAAAAACTTAAGTTCATCCAGGGAGTCAAACATCATTTTCTCATGTATCTCGGGCTCCTCGGTAAAAATTATTCCTTCGTGAACAACCTAGTAGAATCACAAATGGCTCTATCGATCCTACTCAAGTCTCTGTCATTGCGAACGAAGGGATTCCAAATTGGTACCGAGCTTGGGTGTAGTGTTCAAGATTGTCACCAATTCTAGTGTTGTCCGGGAACCTAGGCACGTGTTCTTCACTTTCACCATTTCTAATGTTCACTCGGCGGCCTACTTATGTGCACTTCCCTTTCAAAGGTTGTATGGTTCACCGAGGGTCCCGCAACATAATCATGTTGAACACCATCCAAGTTAATCTCACTTAAACCAAGGAGTGCTTCGGTACCGCATGTGCATTGGCATCATTTTGCTCTTCCGCATGCTCCTCATCGGACTCATCTTCGAATCACCTTCTTCGTAGCCGTCCAGATATATCATCATCGTCCATGTTTTCTTCCTCCCGCTCAAAACAATCATTGGGAAAATCATCATTCACCATCCCAACATCCCCACTAGGTTCCCTACAACCAAAGTCCTCCTCCAAAATTGTAGACTCTTGTGTACCTTTGAGAGCCTCAAACGGCACTTCCTCATTCATGTAAACATTACCACTAGGCCCACGAGTAATATCTACCACAACCTCCAGACATGACACATTAGCTTGACCAACTACCTTCTTATACCGATTCCAATTTTCTTCACTAGACAAGCTCATCAACACATAATGAGCTCTAGCCTTCCCACAATCAAAACGACCTCTAAATGACAACTCATGCATTCCAACTCCATAGTTGACCATTGCACAATCAACTACATCCTTAAAGCTTGGCGGACCATCAAATGTTTCTACCAACTCTGTCATATTCTCAAACTCTCCATTTTCTTTAACTACGCCACCATGAAACATGCGAACTAAACAGACCATCTACAAAATTTATAACTTGTTTAATAACTATATAGTACTAAAATAGATATTTATTAAAAATATACATGAAAAATTAGAATTGTGTTGAACAAAAATTATATCCATCTCGATTTGTTATATATACACACGTGCAGATTACCCCTAATAAAATTGTTAGGTATTCAACAAAATTGTTAGGTATTACCCCTAATAAACGTGCATCCATATAATAGCTACACCCATTATCAACTACCCTAAACATTTGACATCAATAATATCATTAAATCGATTCATGCAACAAGTTCTACACGTCAATAACACGGGCAGAGAAACTACTGCGTACGAACTAATCATCATTTCCATTAAAACTAATTGCATTTCGTCTAAATTTCAAATTTCTATACCTAACCCTAGGTCACAAACATCTACTCCGATCTACACAATGCAACGGTAAAAGAGGGAGAGAAGTAGGTCAATACCTTCACAACAACGCGGGGAACAAATCCCCCCACTTTTTCCACCCCAAATCCGGGGAATGGGGGGGGGGGGGGGGCGGCGGCGGCAAGGGGCGCGGCGGGCGGCTCGGTCCGGAGGAGGAAGGGAGAGGAGAAGGAAGAAGGGGGCCGCGCGGGCCCTATTGACCCGGCCCGCCGCGCCATGCGCGGTGGTGCGGCGCCCTCGCCGCGCCGCCGCATGTGGCGCGGCGGGGACCGGCCCACGACGGCGCGCGCCGGCGCGGCCGGCCGGGCGTGGCGGGGGGCTGCGCGCGCGCGCGCATGCGCGCGGCGGCGGCGGGGTTGCCGCGCCACGCCGCCGGACGCGGCCAAAGGGGTTACCTAGTGCAAAAAATATTTCCCAAGGGTTATTTATAAAAATAATTTTTTAAAAAAGGTTAATATTAAAAAATTATCCCTCCGCCGCTGGTTTCTCGACGCCAACCTAGCTGCTCGCGCTCGATTCCGCTCGTGTTTTTGGTGGGTTCGCTCTCTCCACGAACCAGCGGGGAGGCGTCGTCCGCGCCGCCCGTTCGTCTCGGCTGCCACAGTACCACGGGCGCGGCACGCAGGCCGAGGCATAAATGTGACAACGCGATCGCCTCCCGTGTTCGGAACAGGGGCCGTCCGCGTCCGATCCGTCCAAAGATTCTCCATGCACGCGAGAGCTGCAGCTGCAGGCACAGCCAGCCAGCGCGGAAGCTGCTGCTGCTGCTGCCGCTGCAATTGCAAAAGCCTCTCTGTTCCGAAAGCTCGCGGCGGGGGCGTAGGCAACCGCACACACTACGCACGCAAGAAGGTTCCAGCGTATTTTTAATATCGACGCGGATCAGGGCCGAACGGCGGATGAGTTGTGGAGCACTTTGTGAGCAAATGCGCCCCTTTTCCGCCGTGCCAGATTGCCACGGACACTGCCAGTGTGTACAACTATGGAGATCGTATGCCTATGATTGAAATTTGGAAGGGGAAACTTTCCACTACTAGTTTAGTACGTATTGAATTTGCAAAGTTGTTGGCCTAATCCCCGTAATCCGATCACACGCTCACCGGTTCACCCCCTGCTACCAACAAGCGCATAATAAACAAAACGAGAGCTTGGCTGACGATGGGCCGCAGAAACTGAGAACTACTACTAGCACGCACGCCCGTACAAAAAGAAGGCCACTGAAGAAGACGCGCACGATTTCGCAATGTGCTACTAGCTATAGGAGTACCTCCCTCTGAATGATTTGCTGGTAAGCTGTCACGCACGAAACTTTGCGAAATAAATAAAAGGTAGTAATGCTGAGCTGTGCGAAATATAAAATGTTCCTTTTTTTTCTCATTCCGTTCCTTTTCCGAATGACACAGTGCCATTCATGGCCGTGAGAGTGAGACCTCGATCGATCCGTCCACCGCGGCGACTGCACGGGACCGCGGCCGGCATGGCATCCTCGTTTCGTTTCCATGACCCGGCGGTCGCTAGCGGCCAACACTACACTAGGGAAGCCTCATCATGAAGACGCCGCCAAGCCAAGTGAGGTGTCCGTTTCGCTCGGTGCCTTTGGCCGGGCTCTCTCTCCTCCTCCTATTGCTGTTAGTATACGCTCGCTCTGAAACTGATACATCGCTGCTGCTCGCCTGCTTCCAAGCATTGTTGCCTCGACCGCCTGCGCCCCAAAAAAGCCATACGTATGCTACGAAAATTTCCGTTCAGCTTTCCTTTTCGCATCCATTGTTTGTGCATTATTGGCTGGCTACTCCTCTTGCTTAGTATTACCACACCGACAGCTTCTCTTCTCTGTAAGCAACTGCAACTCGCTGCCGTTTTCGTCGTGTCCGGTGAAAACGTACGCGCGTTTCGTGCCATCTCAGAAACGTAGCGTTCCTTCATATCCGTGAGCGTAAGTAGATTCCACGAGTGGTGAGCCGCGTTGGTACACTGATTGAGAAGCGTCGTGTTCGTGAACACCGACTGGGCGACTGGCACTGCCACGGCAACGACGGCCTCGCCACATGCTGCACAGCTAATAAGGGTCAAAGGGCCGCGCGGACCGGGGGCCCACGCGTCGGTGGCCCCGGGGTTGGTTGGTGGTGCTTACAGCTTAATTAGTAGTCGTGGATTAATTTAGCCAGGCCTGCGTGCGCCAGCGAGAGAGCTCCGTCCGGGTTTAAAACGCCGCACCACCCACCGCGCTTCTCCTCCCCGTCCCTTCCTTCCTTCTCCTTCCTCGCGCACACACACTCCCTAGACAGCCGACAGGCGGCAGCCGGCCGCCATCCCGGAGTCCGGAGTCCACGCCGGGCGGCGCAGCACGGTGACGGAGCCTCGAGCGCCATTCCCATGGCGGACAAGGTACGCGGAAGAGCGCCGATGGATCCTGATACTCCTTTCCAGTGTCCTTGCTTCCTTCTCCAGCTCTCTCCCTCTTCACGGGTGATTTTTTTTAGTTCCGTTCGGTATTGATGCCCATGTCTTCTTCTTGGGGATGGACTTCTGCAACTCGTGTTCAATGGTGTCCATCGATCGATCTCTGTTACATTTTCAGTTTTTTTTCTCATCCGTCTGCGAATTCACTGGATTTTACTGACAGAAATTCAGAGCAGGAAGTTGGAAAAAAATGGTCGTTTTCCCTGATGTAAAAAAAAAACATGTTATTCTGGAGACCGTCGTTTTGTTTGATTGATAGAGACACTAGATAAAGTTCGGCAGATGTTGATACTTGATAGATTAATTGCACGCAGTTTTTTGTCCAAACATGAGCTGTTGTGTGTAGCCAAAAAAGAGTGTGGAGTACTCAACCAGAGCCTTAGAGGTATGGCGAGTGAAGTACTGACCAAGCAAATGTCTCCTCTAGTGACTCTGGCTAAAGCTCGCTTCCTTTTGTCCGAGGCCCAACCACTTTACACGCCAAGAAGAAGAAGAAATCTGTGTCCCAATCGTTTCAACAAAGCTACACATTTTTTTTTCAACCTCTGCTGATGTCCTTTTCACATTTTCTCTACGACACACTTTCAAACTTACTGTAGAGGACTCATGAGTGACTATTTTTGGCGCCCACCTTATTTAGTTGTTTGTTTAAAATGTGAACTAATCTCTGCTATGCATGTTCTTCTAGAAACAGTTCTTCTTTGGACGCCACTGCATTTTTTTATAAAAAATTCTTGTTCCAGTAACTAGTGATGATCCCTTTTTTTGTTTTGTCCTGGTTTGCAAGTTCATTCCATTTGGTACTGGTTAACCTCTAAACAAAAACTTGACAATTGCATTTTGGAGTACTGTACTGTGTACCAGTTGTACTGCTACTGGATCTACTTCCAATAATAGTCAGCATTTACCACCATTTAATCATTTGATCTCATCCCAGATCTCCACGATCGTCCTCAAGGTTGACCTTGAATGCGAGAAATGCTACAAGAAGATCAGAAGAGTCCTCTGCAAGATCCAAGGTACAGTATTGTATAGCCCACCCTCATCACCCTTCACCAGTGCAAACACCTATATGCAACAAGTCTGCCAGTGACAGTGCCCGTCACGCCGTGCGGTAACGCTAGCTGACATGTGGGCCCGCCTTCATCACATGGCTGCATGAGCGACCACCTCGGCGGTGGTTGGGCTCACCTGTCACCTCGTGTTACAAGTTACCAACTGTTTTTGTGTTGATTAATTAACAATGATCATTCGTGACGGGCATGGCTGATTGTGATTGGTTTGGGCTGCGCAGACAAGATGAACATCAAGACGATCTCGTTTGACGAGAAGAGCAATGCCGTCACGATCTCCGGCCCGTTCGACGCCGAGAAGGTCTACAACAAGCTCTGCTGCGAGGCCGGCCGTGTCATCCACGAGATGGACATCAAAGGCAAGGAGAAGGCCAAGGACGGCGGCAGCGGCGGCGGCGACAAGCCGAAGGCCGCCGCCAAAGGGGGTGAGAAGGACGCCGCCGGCAAGCCGGAGAAGGCCAAGGAAGGCAAGGGTGAGAAGGAGGGCGGCAAGGCCGAGAAGAAGGAGGAAAAGAAGGAGGACAAGAAGGAGGACAAGAAGGAGGGCAAGGGCGACAAGAAGGAGGCGAAGCCGGACAAGGCGGAGAAAGGCGGCAAGGACGAGAAGGCGGAGGCCAAGAAGGTCAAGTTCGACTTGGAGGACGCGCCACCCGCCGGGGACGCGAAGCCCGGCAAGCCCATGGCGATGAGCAAGGCCGACCTCGGCCCGCTCCTGGAGAAGATGATGGCGGCCAAGGCCGGGCCCGAGGCGCCGCGCGGCGAGCCGATCGCGCCGGCGCCGGCGATGGCGCCGGGCGCCGCGCAGGGCGTGGCCGTGCCGTCCATCTGGCCCGCGCCGGCCGGGTCCGTCGCCGGCTACGGCTACAACCCGAGCTACGAGGCGTCGGCGTACTACGGCGGCGGTGGCGGCTACGGTGGCTACGGCTGCGGCTGCGGCGGGTACAACGGGTACTGCCGGTGCGGCAAGCCGGCCGCGCCCGGCGGGTACTACGGCGTGCCGGTGTACGACAGCCAGGGGTGGTACTACGGCGGCGGCGCCGGAGCCCGGCAGCCGTACTACGGGCACCAGCAGCAGCCGTGCTACGAGGACCCCAATGCCGGATGCAGCGTCATGTGATGGCGCCATGGATGGACAGACTGAGCAGATCGCAATCAGTGTGTGGTCACACCTCCGTGGCCAGTGCTGAGGAAAACACCCCCTTCATTTCCAATGCCGCCGTGTTCTTGTTTATGCCTGTGTTTTTTTTGGTTTATCTAGCTAGGGAGTTGAGTTGTGCATGTGAACAGGTAAGCTGTGATGCTTATGGTGTCTTCCTTTCCGTGTTTGCGATGAAGTATAATCTTATAATGAGAAGAATATAGTACTACAGTAGTATATTTAGATGAAACAAAATAGAGTGCTCCTGGAGTCAAACTTGAACGTGCGACAATGTGCCATGATCATGAGCCCCCCAAAAAGTGGGTTTATGATCCTCTGAACCAAAACAAACAATCTACACAAATCCTAAAATGTCCAGGCTGGTCGTCCGTCCCTAGCAGCAACAGGACATTTCCAATGCATTGTCCTGAATGGTACGCGATGAACTGATGACTGGAGTGTGACCGGCGGCTCCAGTACTGCCCAGGCCAGAGCGGCGAGTCATTGAGCTGGAACCGGGGGGGCATGGATCCATGGACACCGGCTTTCGGTGGCCGCCGGCGCGCAGGGAGATTCCCGAGAGTTCTTCCCATGGCCGCACACCGCGCCATGCCATGAGGGAGATTGGTTTGGTCAGATATCTCTGTCTCCTGGGTCTGTCTTGTCTAATCCATCATCCAGAGATCAACCAGCCAATCAATCAAGCAATCAGTGTACGGGGGTCGGAGCAAGAACGAACCCGCGCGTGCTCATCTCATCATTCAGCTGATCCTCCGCATTAGCGGATGATTAGTGGAGCTAGTCACAGCCTGGCACAGCACAGGTGGAGTGGAAAGCATCGGAAGACAGAGGCTTGGAAGTGGAGCGAGGCTTCATGGGAACTTCCGCCTCCTCCCTTTCGGAGGCGTAAAGCTGGGAGCCTCCGAGAAAGGCGAAGAAGAGAAGCTGCTGCGGCTGCCGCTGCAGACTGCAAGATCCTTCCTGCCTTCCTGGCCGCGCGGCTTTGAGTGATTGAGTTCAGGACGAAAGAGGCTTTTGCGCTTGTCAACGGATGCTGCCTTCTTTTGATTCCTGGTGTTTGATGATGCGGCCGGAAATGGGTCTAGGACATGGCGGTGTCCGGCTTTGCTATGCTTTGCGATGCATTTGGCTGGATTACGGAGCCTGGACTGGACCACATGCACGGACATGAGGAATGAATGATCGCCCGACGAGCCTGTTATAGTGTTATGAATTTTCAGGACGTGGTTTGGGACCGGGCGAGTTTTACCCGTCGTACCGGCATGATTACACTCGCTTTTACTTACGTCATTCACCGCGCAACGTCGCCGTTCCATGGAAATAGCTCACGGTGATGGAGCTGGACGCTTCAGGCTTCTTCTTCAGCCATCGGCAAGGTCGCAAGGACACACGGGCGCCTGCGTGCTCGTGATCGCCGGAGGACGACGACGCGACCGAGCGGACCGCGATTCACATGGCCCGTTGCTGCTGGCAGCCTGGCACATAGCCCATGTCGGGTCAGTTTGGTCTCGCGTGGGCTTTCTCTCTCGGGTACATTTCTTCCACTATTTGGTCTGACGAGCCTGGTTGCGGATAATTTTTTAATTTTAACCTTTTTTTAAAATTATTTTTAAAAATAACCCCTGGGCAACATTTTTTGCACTAGGTAACCCTTTTGGCCGCGCGCGCGGCGCGCGCGCGCGGCAAGCGCGCCGCCGCGCCACATGCGGTGGCGCGCGGGCACCCGCCACGGCCGGGCGCGCGCGCGCGCCCGGGCGTGGGCCGGTCCCGGCCGCGCCACATGCGGCGGCGCGGCGGGGCGCCGCGCCACCGCGCCGCGCGCGCGGGGGGCCGAGTCAAGAGGGCCCGCACGGCCCCCTTCTTCCTCCTCCTCGCTCTCCCCCTTTCTCTCCGCCCCCGCGCCGCCCCGCCGCGCAGCACCGCCGCCGGCCGCCGCCCCCCTTCTAACCGGCGATTTGTGGCGGGGATAGTGTGGGAAATCGATCCCTGTATCCTTGGAAGTTATTGCCCTTATTTAATCTCAGTTTTAGCACTTATTTTTGCCGTATTTTGCATGTATAGGTGAGCTAGGGTTTGACAATAATTTGAAATTGTGATGTGTTAGATGTTGGATGTGTTGAAAGTTATGCTTTGGGAAAGTTTCATTAGACAATGTGTCATCTATTGATATGTTGAAAATACGTTTCTTTACTACATGCTTTAGTGTAGGTTTGCTTTACTAGATGCTTAATACAATGTTGCAAATATGTTTAAAGTGATTGTTCATTTTGATATCATTGGTTGCAGGATTAGTAGACATGAGCCACCAAAACCCACGTTACTGTGCCATTGTTAGGGGTAAAGGAAGTTTTCCGAAGAGTGGGATGAAAACGGTCCTGTGCCTCGAGCTCTCCCTGTACCCAATTGTTTATGTGGTGTGCGGCTTATGTGAAACGATCTAGGTGTGCCGGAGTTGCGGGTAGAGCCTTCTACTGTTGTTGGATTAGGGAAGCACCACCCCGGCAGCTCCTTGTTATTTTTTGCAGTGGATAGACGGGCCCGACAAGTTTGATCCTAGGATACATCTATTCCCGTATGCGAGTCATGTGTTGAAGCCATATCATGAGTTTCAACGATGGGTTCCTCCTCCACCTAATCCTCCACCGATGACTTATGAGGAGAAGCAGTTGGCCGCCATTGAGCGAGTTAACAACCCTCCAGTGTGTGATTGTGGAGTGCGTGCGTATCTTCAACGACCAAACATTGAGGCCCCAAATAAGTTTACACCATTCTTTCGTTGCTCCCTAAAGACTGTTGTAAGTAAAAAGCATATCCTTGTTCTCATTTAAGTTTTATAAATGTCCATGACTCATTGCTATTAATGGTTGTTCCGCATTTCGAGTGGGTGGCCTAGGTGTGACTTCAATGAATACATATATGGACCAAGATCGGAGTGGCCAACCGAATCGAAGTGAAAGAGTTCGAGTCGGGACGAAGGCTTGGCCTTGCCTTAGCTATCCACCTTCACGGTGCAAGTGTGGCATAGTAGCCACGGAAGGTGTTGTGCCATCTGAGCTCGGTTTTGGAATGTTTTGTGGCAATGCATATGGAGACTTTTGGGTGAGCACGATGTGAACTTCTTTGATTTAGGTAGCACTACCGTTGTGGTTGTCCTCATTTTGATTTAACTTTGTATGATATGGTCTTATATTTTGCAGGAGGGGCGGACTTATGATTGGGAGCAATTTCTTGGTCGTCGTGAGTTAATGTTAGAGTTGGGACGAACTTCGAACACGGGGAGGAGGTTTAAAAGCTGAATCTATTAGAAACAAGATAAGAGCAAAATATGGTGTGCCCTTACGGAAGAGGAGGATCTAAGTGGTCCAATTTGTGATGAGATGGTTCGTGAAGCGGAGTGGAGCTAGAATTTGTAGTTGGTTACGCCAACTACGAGAAAGTTGTGGCATATTGGCGTTGTAACGGGGAGAAGTTCTTAGAACGGGGGATACGTCCGTTGTTCGCAAAGGAGAAGAGTGAGAAGAAGAGGAAAAAGGAAGAGGAGTGGAAGGCATTGATGGATAGGTCCGGGGATAGGTCGAGGGATGAAGCGGCTAGAAAGGCGAGAGGCCGACGGAAAAGGTAAGAGGATTGTGGGAGGATGATGAATGGTGGTCAAGTGTCGGTTGCATGTGTTGCATTGTAATATTTTTTTCAATGAACTAGTGTGTTTGGTAGTTTTGTGTTAAGTGAACACTTTGTTATGTGATGTAGTTGATGATGAATGGTCCTTAAGAATCGGTTGTATGTGTTGTATTGAACAATTTTTTCAATGAAAAAATGTGTTTGGTTGTGTTGCATGCGGATTTATTAATGGAGCGGGAGATTAGAAAAATAAAAAATTTAGGAATAATAGTTCCATTATTACAACACATTCAGGATGTAGTTTTCTTGAAACAATATAACACTACCATGGTGTAAACGAAATAGTAGCTCAAATATTACAACACCGCATGGTCGAAGACAACGACCTCATACAAAGTTCCAATATTTAGCCATCCTTGTGATGTGATGACGAAGGTTTATCCTTCTTGGTACCTTTTTTAGTTGGTTGATTAGGAGCGAGACGGGTTTGCTTCGGGACCGTAAAGACCACCGGAGCATAAAGACCATTCCAAGGGGGTCCTCTCCTCTTGCAATGGCATCTGCAGCTTTTTCCTTGCATATAACGAAGCATGGCTCTTTTAAAAGTGGTCATTTTCTTCGGATCGGGTGTTGTATTTGTGTTTTTGCCCTTCGGATCACCACCACCATTACCATCCGACCCCCTCCGGCGAGCGGTACCGTAGACATCTCTAGTTATTGTTAAAAATTGAACATTATTTTGAAGTAGTTAAACCGATTATATTAAATTAACAAAGAGAGGAACCGTACCTAAGATAGAAGATGAGCCCGTGAGGAGAGGGAGGAGCACTGCAAGGTGTGGCAGGTGGTAGTCTTGCGGTCGCCGTCCCTCTTTATATAGCCGTGGCGGGGTGTAGGGTGTTTTTTCTTGTACTCACATCACATGTAGTAGGGTAGGGGGTAGGGTGTGTTTTCTCCCACGGATTGAATGGCCCACCACTTCTTTTCTTTCCCTATATATGTCACCCTTCGAGTAATTTGTTCGCAATAACCGGCAATGGATGACTTCTCGGGTGAGGATAATTCTCTCGGTCCCGACTTGTGGACGAACGGGATCCCGAATGTAAGGAGTACTTCCCACCAAGAGAGAAGAGTTATTTCCGATCTTTGCGGGATGTTAGACCGTACGATTCGAAGAAATCGGTAAAGTGGCCAAGATGCATGCACAATGAGTTGTGTGTAATGCAAGTTTATGAGGGAGTTGGACTTTACTACTCGGTCGTCGCTTTTGGCATTGTCCACGTGCCTGGGTAAGGAACACTACCACGAGTATTTCCATCAGTTTATTTAGGTAACTAACATACTATTGTTGCTTGCAGTACTCGTATGACCCTAACAACTGTGGTTTCTCGCAATGGGTCGATCCGCCAGCTATTCATCCATATGAAGAGTACATCACGTACCTAGAAGGACGCATCGAGAAGCTGAAGCATGAGCTCGCGGAGGCACTTACTCCTCCAGATCCACCATCTAGTGACGACGCGCTATGCACTGCGGATGTCACATGAAGAACGAGTCCACCGTCAAGTCCATCCCCACCACCTCCACCCCCGTATGGGAACTACTACATGCCTTCCCGGGAATCGAGTGGTTTTGGCTCCATGTTATCGGACGGTTCTCGTACAAGTAGATTATTAGTGTTGTAATTGTTGTGTAAACTACCTTATGCCATTTGCGGCTTTCAATTCGAACCCCATGGTGATGGACACGATATGTCATGTATGTGTGCGAAGAAGTTGGTCCGAGTCCGAATCACGGCCTTCTTTGTTAGAAGCCATCCTAAACAAAAGAATCCTTGTGTGTTCAACACTCCAAGCAATTATGTGCCTGAACCTAGAACACCAGTCGATGTACGTGTGCTTTAAAATTTGAATTGACAACACTCTGAAAAAGCCTTTGCAGTCATGAAACAGTAGCCTACTTGGATTCCCTAGCCTTTTCAGTGAGCCATGTTGTCCTGTACAACAATTGATTTCACAACACCCTGAAAAATCTATGCACTCCTGAAACCCTAGGGTCCTTGGAATCCCTAGCCTTTTCAGTGAGCCATGTTGTCTAGTACAACATTTGATTCGACAACACCCTGAAAAAATCTATGCACCCTGAAACTCTAGGGTCCTTGGAATCTCTAGCCTTTTCAGTGAGGCATCATTTCAACTGCAAAAACTGAAAAGTCTAAAGAACTACAAATTGTTTTGTCAACACTTGTGGCCATTGCTATTTCATTAGACATTTCTCTTACATAACAAGTTTGCGGTGGCATGCATGGCACATGTGCCACAACTAATCCTACCATGCCTTAGGGAATTTAAGTCACACAAGTTTGCGGTGGCATGCATGGCACATGTGCCAATACTAATCCTAGCACGCCTTAGGTAATTTAAATCACACGAGTTTCCAATGACATGCATGGCACATGTGCCAATACTAATCCTAGCACGTCTTAGGAAATTTAAATCACACAAGCAATGGCACGTGTTACACATAACAACAATCATGCACCACTGATGAAGTCATCGCTCCACTTCTTGAAGTCCTCAAGTTCCTTCTTCACAAGAGCTTCAGTGCTGGGGTCTCCATCGATTTTCTTCCCCCTCGCCAAAAAACGCGGCATCTGGACCACTAATGAAGTCGTCGATCCACTGCTCGAAGTGGCACGCCCTCGTCACCTTTGGAGCAACAGATCTACTGCTTCCCTTCAATATATGCCACGTAGATACAAAGTCAGAAATGAACACCACGAAGTAGGTACAATGGTACTTAACAGTATCACTTACTGCCAATGCCGCAAGCTCCTTTTTAGCTTGATCGATGTTTTGACAACACCAAAACCGCACTCGCCAAACGTTTCATCTTCACGTGAGACCTTGCATCCCGCATTCATGCCACAATGGCACTGCGGGGGGATCTCGCCTTTCGGCCTCTTGTTCAAACTGAATATGGATCTATTGGGATCATTTGGGTATGCCCCCTCCATGGCTTCCATGGCCCTCCTCACATCCATAAACCCCCACCCCGAGCCCATCTCGGACAACCAACACTCTCAAATGACTGGAGGAATGGAGGTGATGTACGAGTGGAGGTTGCCCGTGAGGATTGGAGGTGAGTGATGAGTGGAGGCTACCCCCCTTTATATAGAGAAGAGAAGGTGGGTGTGGTGGACCCCATTTCTCGATCTTTTTTTAGGAAAACTTTTTTATTCGCTGTTTTTTCTTTTATCCTAAAGATATGCAGAACGAGTGTATTATGAAATGTTCGTTGTCTAGCTTTGCATACATCGCTACTTAATCATTTAGTGGTTATCGATGATATTACTTCACCATAATATAGAGAAAATATTATGGAAGTTTTTATGTATATTATTGGTTGCTTTTGTTTATGTCCAATGGGAAAAGTTGATCTTATAAATTCATATGTTTAGCCTAAAGTAAGTAACTTGTATTCCTCCCTAGTTCTTGCAAAGCCACCTAATCAAGCCTCACCTCATTTTTAGTTAGAACATGTTCATCATGTTCAGCTGAAAGCAAACTAAAAAATAAATTGGGCTTTAATCTGCCGCGCCACAGGGGTCCCCGCGGCAGCATAACGTTGCCGCGCCATGCCCCATGGCGCGGCAAGAGCGTGTTGCCGCGCTTAAATCCTACGAAAGCCAGTACGCACCCTGGGCCAAGGTTCAAGTCTGGCCAGGGGCGCGGCAACACATGCCTGCCACGCCACGCGCGGCGGCGCGCGGCAAGCCGATCTGCGGTGCCATGCGGTGTGGCGCGGCGAGCCCGGCACGCGTAGATGCACGGGTGACGGCTCGCCGCGCCAAACCGCATGGCGCGGCGGGGCTCGCTTTGCCGCGCCGTCCCCCATGGCGCGGCGGGCTCGTGTTGCCGCGCCACCGGCCAAACTAGAACCTTGGCCGAGGGGTGCACCTGGATGTTGTAAAACTTAAGCGCGGCAACGTAGCCTTGCTCGCGCCGGGCCCGTCGGCGCGGCGGCATGCGCCCGCCGCGCCATGCCTTGTGGCGCGGCGGCCGGGGGGTAGAGGTGGCCATCGGTGGCACCCAAGTTGCCGGGGCCCGCCGCGCCCTTGGGCATGGCGCGGCGGGACTATGTTGCCGCGCGCGCGCGCATGGCGCGGCAAGCTGTTACCGGCCGAGAAACGAAGTTTCTTCGGTTTCGTTGCCCTCTCAACTCGACGCACTACGGAGGAAATCAACATAACTCATCCCTTCATCCGAAGCCAATATGGGGACACTTCCCATGCGGAAACATAGTTTCATACAACGTGCGTACATTCAAACACGGTTCGGCACACAAACATCACACAAAGTGCCGAAGTTCAACATCCTAAGGCCAACACATGCTCCGACAAAGTCCGGCACACACAGTTCAACATCCTAAGGCGTAGACATGCCTCCGACATAGTCCGACACACACAAACATCACATATCGTCCATACGATCAACGACGGCGGCGGATTTGGTCGTCGGGCTGAAAATTTGTTTAGGTCGGCGTTCCCTCCCCGGTTCTGTGTCCAAGACGTTGGCACTCCCAACTTCAGCGGGCCCACGTGGACGACGGCCGCAGGCTTTCTTCGCCGGAGGTGGGTGAGGCTGCAAAAAATGGACGAAACACTATAGAAGAGCAAGGTAATTTCAAATGCTGACTTGGATGGAAATTTTTGGATTCATTACCTGACTCGTCGACTCTCCTTGTGTTTGAGTTGCGGGTGGGGCATCAAACAACGTCCATCGGAATCTCTGAGACGTACGTGGGGTCTCCACGCTCACTACCAGCTGCCGGTGAGGAGGAGGAGGAGTCTCCATCGTCCTCATCACTGGGCTCAGGGGTGGCGATTTCCTTACCACGACCACGGCTGCCACTAGCAACAACACGACCTGCTGATGCCGACGCGGTGCGAGCGGTGCTTCGAGATGGGGTCCTTGTCGAGCTTCTAGCCCCGTGGTGAACTGGAGTGCGGCGGGATCCTGAAGAAGTGGCCTGAACATTGCCGCCGTGGACAACATGCGGAGCCGCTATGCGGTTCAACTTCATTGCCATACGCTGCAGCTCCTCCGGACCCTCTCGCAACATGCAATTGGTACAAAATGAAGACATATTCCAAAAATAGGAATAAACGTAAGCATTTAGTTTTTGAAAAGTAATACTACCTCTCGCAAAGTTGCGTAGGGCTCCACCTTCGGAAGCACTTGCATGTTCCATAGCCACTCCCGCCTCATTTGCAAGCCTTGCAAGTTGTTGTCCCTACAAAAAAAATCTTATTATAGATACAAATTATTAGAAACCGAAGTGATCAAACAACATTGGCTTGGGATAAATTTACCAAGTAATCGTGCAAAGGTGCTCGCTGCGGTTCGTGTGCCCACACGTGTCGGGGTGTCGTACTCATCCGCTATGTCGTCGTCGGAGTACGAGGGGGCATCTTCAATGTGCTCATCCGTGAAAGGCGGCTTGATCTTGGTTCTTGTAGAGGTATGGTACCACCTCATGTACTCTCTATGTGGTCCGGGACGCCAAGCGGGGCCATCTTGATGATCCATCCTCTCGCCGATTGTTCCAAATGTCCAAGTACCTAGCATGCTTCACCGTCCAATCATTCTCCTTGTATCTTTTTTGCCTGTTCACCCTGAAATAACAAAATTGCTTGTCACATTATTTACAAACCAACTTATGCCATATGAGAATAATGAAAAATGCATCGAGTTGGTTTCTTACTTGTGCAAGGCTGGAACGGTGGACGTGTGCTGCGGAGGCGAAGGCCGAAGCCTCCCAAGCGGCGTAGCCCCTGTTTGGCAAATGCCACTCGACAACATAGTAGATGATGAGTGGCACTGTCGACCTCCACAGAAGCCTGTCTCTGTAACACATGGGTGAGAACTGGACGTGCTGAGGAAAGTCGCGGTCGTACGGTAGCCACTCAACCTACAAACATACAACATGTTTAGAGAAAATGTGATGACACAAAATTTACAAATTGAACACGAACTAGTGGACATGGGCTTGTACCGTGCCACGAGTAAGACAAGTCCAACTCGTTTGTGTAGAACTTGTACCTCCTTCCCGGAGGACCACGTACCGCTGTCGCTGTCTTCCACACAAACACAAAAGTGGGTCGAGAATGCTGCCGATTCCAAGCCTGCAAAATATAACCAAAATTTGAAAGATTAATAATTCATGAATATAAGTCTGCATGAATAAATAACAAAAGATTTTTATGTACCTCAACTGGCCCACGGTGTGGTCGGCCCACTGGAAGACGCTCCCAAACCCAAACTGCGGGGAGGTAAGCGCATCCACCAAGGTTGACGTCCCGTCCACTCCGCCTACAAGCATCACATAGGCGCCTATACGGCCATGCCAAAACCGCCGAACCCCAAGCGTAGCCACGGATGTTGTCCCAATCCGACCCAAAAGTGGCGGAACCATCCAAGAAACGGTGTTACCCGCGACATCCGGTAGCGAGAACGTGGCAACAAAGTGCCAAAGCCACACACGTGCGTGCCTCTCTACAACGGCTCGAGGAGCTCCCGGGGGCAAACGGTGAAGTGTTGCCTCAACCAAACCGTGTTCACTCCGAGGTCTTCTTCGACGCATCCCCCTCATCGGCATACGGTGGTCTCACCCCAATGTGCAACTCAACCATGTCTCGCCAACCAAGACTCTGAATGATCCCACTCACCGCCGGCCCCTCAAGTGGAAGACCAAGGATCATGGCGGTATCCTGCGGGGTCACCGTCATCTCTCCGCACGGTAGGTGGAAAGAGTGGGTCTCCGGACGCCATCGATCCACCAAGGCCGACAACAACGGCCCGTCCATCACGAGCAACCCACGAACCACGACCAAAGCAATGTCCAAGAACCCCGCTCTAGCCAAGTACGGGGCGTATCTCTCGTCCCAAGGAAGTGGAAAGTGCTCTCGCACCCTCAACGGGTTCAAGTCCTGAAAAACAATAAAATTCAATAATTACAACATTAGCAATGTTTAGTCCTCAAAATGCAAGAAATATGCTTAGCTCACATATTAAACACAACTAGGAGGTACAATAGCTAATAAATTTGGATCTTAAGTTCAGGCTTTTGTAAATACCTCGTGAAGGTCGGCCGGGAAGGTGTGCACGATGGTCGCCATCATATGCGGCCTCAAGGAGCGGGTACACTCGGGTGCGCCATCCCGAAAAAAATTTACTTGTAGTTAGTAACAATAATTAAAAATTGAAGGTAAGTATATAGAAATATAAAATTATTTAACTTCCATACAAAATTTCATAATTTTTCACCTACTAACGTACTACCATGACACCTACCCTCGAGTTGGAACCACCCATCCTTCTATTTGTCCCCGTTGCTTTTTTTCTTGCCCTTCGATTTTCTTTTCCGACACGTGCGGTTTTTAATTTCTTTGTGACATTTTGAGCAAAGATACGTCATCTTGTCCGCATCAGCTTCAAAATCACCCATATCATAAGCAGCGGCAAACCTTCCTTGACACGCGTCCATGTCCCCTTTCAAACGCTTCTTTTGCCTCCTACCCTTTTTCAATTTCTTCAAAGACGGCAGTGGCACGTACTCTGGGCCATCATATTCAGGCCATTGTGACGGATCAAGGTGTCGGGCATACTCCCCGGGTACTCATGCAAGGAAGGAAGAATAGTAGAAGACGGACTCCTGGTAGAATTCCCCTGTACTCCTACTAGGACTCGCTCTGTGTACTCCTACTAGGACTCCTGCCTTGTAACCGACTAGGAACCCGCCCCCTGGACTATATAAAGGAGGGCCGGGTACCTAGCCGCACACCCCCAATCCCTCCGGGGACAACCAACACCAAGCGCAGGGCGCCATACTTGATCCCCCAAACAGGACGTAGGGCTCGCCACCTTGGCGGCCCGAACCTGTATAAATCTTGTGTCCCGTGTCCTTGCGCATACCTTCGAGTTCTCGGTCTCCCGATCACGATCCCCACCGCACAATCTACTACCTCGGGTACCCCTTGGTAGGTTTGCCGGTCTAAAACACCGACGGGCGCGCGCCGGGGTAGGGGTGATCATCACCACGGGCGAATTCGAAGGACCCTCGTCAACAAGATCAATCCACTCGTCGACTCGCCGAGATCCATTGAAGCAAGTCGCCTTGCTCTTGTCAGAGCGGAATCAATCTTTCTACGCCGCGCTTCCGGTCGCTTCGGCACGTCGTGCGGCTCGTCCGCGGCTCGCCGCGCCGCTCGTCGTCGACTACTCCGCCTCGCCCGGGCTCGTCGTCGACTACTCCGTCTTCGCCGCGCGTCCCGGGTGCCTCGGCACGTCGCGCGGCTCGCCGCGCGCGCTCGTCGTCGACTACTCCGCCTCGCCGGGCTCGTCGTCGACTACTTCGTCTTCGCCGCGCGTCCGGGTGCCTCGGCTCGTCACGCGGCTCGCCGCGCCGCTTGTCGTCGACTACTCCGCCTCTCCCGGGCTCGTCGTCGACTACTTCGTCTTCGCCGCGCGTCCGGGGTGCCTCGGCACGTCGCGCGGCTCGTCACGCGGCTCGCCGCGCCGCTCGTCGTCGACTACTCCGCCTCTCCCGGGCTCGTCGTCGACTACTTCGTCTTCGCCGCGCGTCCGGGGTGCCTCGGCACGTCGCGCGGCTCGTCACGCGCGGCTCGCCGCGCCGCTCGTCGTCGACTACTCCGCCTCGCCCGGGCTCGTCGTCGACTACGCCGTCTTCGCCGCGCGTCGGGGTGCCTCGGCACGTCGCGCGGCTCGTCACGCGGCTCGCCGCGCCGCTCGTCGTCGACTACTCCGCCTCGCCCGGAGCTCGTCGTCGACTACTTCGTCTTCGCCGCGCGTCGGGGTGCCTCGGCACGTCGCGCGGCACGTCACGCGGCTCGCCGCGCCGCTCGTCTTCGACTACTCCGCCTCGCCCGGAGCTCGTCGTCGACTACTTCGTCTTCGCCGCGCGTCGGGGTGCCTCGGCACGTCGCACGTCTCGTCACGCGGCTCGCCGCGCGCCGCTCGTCGTCGACTACTCCCGCCTCGCCCGGGCTCGTCGTCGACTACTTCGTCTTCGCCGCGCGTCCGGGGTGCCTCGGCACGTCGCGCGGCTCGTCCACGCGGCTCGCGCGCGCCGCTCGTCGTCGACTACTCCGCCTCGCCCGGGCTCGTCGTCGACTACTTCGTCTTTGCCGCGCGTCCGGGTGCCTCGGCACGTCGCGCGGCTCGTCACGCGGCTCGCCGCACCGCTTGTCGTCGACTACTCCCCGCCTCGCCCGGGCTCGTCGTCGACTACTTCGTCGCGCGCGCGTCGGGTGCCCTAGGCACGTCGCGCGGCTCGTCCGCGCGCGCTCGCCGCGCCGCTCGTCGTCGACTACTCCGCCTCGCCCGGGCTCGTCGTCGACTACTTCGTCTTCGCCGCGCGTCGGGGTGCCTCGGCACGTCGCGCGGCTCGTCGCGCGGCTCGCCCGCGCCGCTCGTCGTCGACTACTCCGCCTCGCCCGGGCTCCTCGTCGACTACTTCATCTTCGCCGCGCGTCGGGGTGCCTCGGCACGTCGCGCGGCTCGTCACGCGGCTCGCCGCGCCGCTCGTCGTCGACTACTCCGCCTCGCCCGGGCTCGTCGTCGACTACTTCGTCTTCGCCGCGTCCGGGTGCCTCGGCACGTCGCGCGGCTCGTCACGCGGCTCGCCGCGCCGCTCGTCGTCGACTGCTTCGCCTCGCCCGGGCTCGTCGTCGACTACTTCGTCTTCGCCGCGCGTCCCGGGGTGCCTCGGCTCGTCACGCGGCTCGCCGCGCCGCTTGTCGTCGACTACTCCCGCCTCGCCCGGGCTCGTCGTCGACTACTTCGTCTTCGCCGCGCGTCCGGGGTGCCTCGGCACGTCGCGCGGCTCGTCACGCGGCTCGCCGCGCCGCTCGTCGTCGACTACTCCGCCTCGCCCGGGCTCGCCGTCGACTACTTCGTCTTCGCCGCGCGTCCGGGTGCCTCGGCACGTCGCGCGGCTCGTCACGCGGCTCGCCGCGCCGCTCGTCGTCGACTACTCCGCCTCGCCCGAGCTCGGCGTCGACTACTTCGTCTTCGCCGCGCGTCGGGGTGCCTCGGCACGTCGCGCGGCTCGTCACGCGGCTCGCCGCGCCGCTCGTCGTCGACTACTCCGCCTCGCCCGGGCTCGCCGTCGACTACTTCGTCTTCGCCGCGCGTCGGGGTGCCTCGGCACGTCGCGCGGCTCGTCACGCGGCTCGCCGCGCGCCGCTCGTCGTCGACTACTCCGCCTCGCCCGGCTCGTCGTCGACTACTTCGTCTTCGCCGCGCGTCGGGGTGCCTCGGCACGTCGCGCGGCTCGTCACGCGGCTCGCCGCGCCGCTCGTCATCGACTACTCCGCCTCGCCCGGGCTCGCCGTCGACTACTTCGTCTTCGCCGCGCGTCCGGGGTGCCCTCGGCACGTCGCGCGGCTCGTCACGCGGCTCGCCGCGCCGCTCGTCGTCGACTACTCGCCTCGCCCGGGCGCGCGCCGTCGACTACTTCGTCTTCGCCGCGCGTCGGGGTGCCTCGGCACGTCGCGCGGCACGTCACGCGGCTCGCCGCGCCGCTCGTCATCGACTACTCCGCCTCGCCCGGGCTCGGCGTCGACTACTTCGTCTTCGCGCGCGCGTCCCGGGGTGCCTCGGCACGTCGCGCGGCTCGTCACGCGGCTCGCCGCGCCACTCGTCGTCGACTACTCCCGCCTCGCCCGGGCTCGCCGTCGACTACTTCGTCTTCGCCGCGCGTCGGGGTGCCTCGGCACGTCGCGCGGCGCGTCACGCGGCTCGCGCGCGCGCTCGTCGTCGACTACTCCGCCTCGCCCGGGCTCGTCGTCGACTACTTCGTCTTCGCGCGCGCGTCGGGGTGCCTCGGCACGTCGCGCGGCTCGTCACGCGGCTCGCCCGCGCCGCTCGTCGTCGACTACTCCGCCTCGCCCGGGCTCGTCGTCGACTACTTCGTCTTCGCCGCGCGTCCGGGGTGCCTCGGCACGTCGCGTGGCTCGTCACGCGGCTCGCCGCGCCGCTCGTCGTCGACTACTCCGCCTCGCCCGGGCTCGTCGTCGACTACTTCGTCTTCGCCGCGCGTCGGGGTGCCTCGGCACGTCGCGCGGCTCGTCACGCGGCTCGCCGCACCGCTCGTCGTCGACTACTCCGCCTCGCCCGGGCTCGTCGTCGACTACTTCGTCTTCGCCGCGCGTCCCGGGTGCCTAGGCACGTCGCGCGCGCTCGTCACGCGGCTCGCCGCGCCGCTCGTCGTCGACTACTCGCCTCGCCCGGGCTCGTCGTCGACTACTTCGTCTTCGCCGCGCGTCGGGGTGCCTCGGCACGTCGCGCGGCTCGTCACGCGGCTCGCCGCGCCGCTCGTCGTCGACTACTCCGCCTCGCCCGGGCTCGTCGTCGACTCGCTCGTCTTCGCCGCGCGTCGGGGTGCCTCGGCACGTCGCGCGGCACGTCACGCGGCTCGCCGCGCCCGCTCGTCATCGACTACTCCGCCTCACCCGGGCTCGTCGTCGACTACTCCGTTTTCGCCGCGCGTCCGGGGTGCCTCGGCACGTCGCGCGGCAAGTCACGCGGCTTGTCGCGCCACTCGTCGTCGACTACTCGTCGTCGACTACTTCGCCTTCGTCGCGCGTCCGGGTACCTCGGCACGTCGCGCGGCTCGTCATGCGGCTTGTCACGCCGCTCGTCGTCGACTACTTGTCGTCGACTACTTCGCCTTCGGCGCGCGTCCGGGTGCCTCGGCACGTCACGCGGCTTGTCGCGCCACTCGTCGTCGACTACTCGTCGTCGACTACTTCGCCTTCGCCGCGCGTCGGGGTGCCTCGGCACGTCGCGCGGCTCGTCACGCGGCTCGTCACGCCGCTCGTCGTCGACTACTCGTCGTGGACTACTTCGTCTTCGCCGCGCGTCCGGGGTGCCTCGGCACATCGCGCGGCTCGTCACGCGGCTCGTCGCGGCGCTCGTTGTCGACTACTGCGCCTCGCCCGGGCTCGTCGTCGACCATTCGCGTGCGCCGCGACTTCGTCTTGCGGCCACGCTGGCTCTACTTCAGCCAAGCCGTGCGTGGTGACTACTTGTCTCGCGGCAACACTGGCTCTACTTAGAGTACGCCGCGCGCCGCCACGACGTCATCTTCCCCGGTCGCATCGCGTCGACCATTCATCTCGACTAGTTTTCCAAACTAGTCGAGAACGGCAGTCACGCCCCCAACAACTAGTCGGAATCAACTCTGACTAGTCAGCTTCAGCAAAAACCCTCGTGGCTCCATCGCTGACCGCCACGGCTTCATCAACAAGTGCGCCGGCGGCAACGGCTAAGTCATTTATCTAAATGATTCTTGTTTTCTTGGCTTGTTCTCCTCATCATGTAGGACTACTTGCCGACTACTCATTTGTGTATGCTTCTCGGCGGGTTTTCACGGGAGCTACACTCGCCGACTACTCTTGGGGTATATCAATCAAGTCGCCACGAGTCTACTTCATCAACTCGGGGGCTATCCCTAGGAGGCGGTTTCTAAAGTCCGCTACGCGCGGCAATCTAAAGTCGACTTCTAAAGTCGCATTCTAAAGTCCGCTCGTGCGGCATCTTAAAGTCGACTCCGGTTGCATCTTCGCCCGCTTCGGTGGCATACTACGTGTGTAAGCTTCGATGGAACCTAGGCGTAAGCGGCCCTCGGGTCTGGCGACGATGGAACCTAGGCGCACGTGGTCTTCACGCCCGTACCATGGGTCCAAGTGCCCTAAGTACTCGCGCTCCGTACCTTGGGTGCGAAATCCATGGCCCGGTACGCAAGTCGACTCCGGTCGCACCTTCAAGTCCACTACGGTGGCACCCGTACCTTGGGTACGAAATCCATGGCCCGGAGTACGCAAGTAGACTCCGGTCGCATCTTCAAGCCCGCTCCGGCGGCAATCGTACCTTGGGTCTGAAATCCATGGCTCAGGTACTTAAGCCCACTCCGGTGGCACAAGCCCGCTCTGGCGGCAATCGTACCTTGGGTCTGAAATCCATGGCTCAGGTACTTAAGCCCACTCCGGTGGCACAAGCCCGCTCTGGCGGCAATCGTACCTTGGGTCTGAAATCCATGGCTCAGGTACTTAAGCCCACTCCGGTGGCACAAGCCCGCTCTGGCGGCAACTATACCTTGGGTCTGAAATCCATGGCTCGGGTACTCAAGCCCACTCCGGTGGCACAAGTCGACGCTAACGGTCGCACTCAAGCCCGCTCCGGCGGCAACTGTACCTTGGGTCTGAAATCCATGGCTCAGGTATTTAAGCCCACTCCGGTGGCACAAGCCCGCTCCGGCGGCAACTGTACCTTGGGTCTGAAATCCATGGCTCAGGTACTTAAGCCCACTCCGGTGGCACAAGCCGACTCCGGTCGCAACCTTAAGCCCGCTCCGGCGGCAAAACTACTCGTTTTCTCTGATTTTTCATTCGCTTTGGCTTTCCGGAAAGTGCTTTTCGTTTTTTGCATCTTAAGTCCACCCCGCGTGGCACAAAGTCGACTACTGCAGTCGCACCTAAAGTCCGCTCCGCGCGGCATTCTAAAGTCGACTTCTAAAGTCGCATCTCAAAGTCCGCTCCGCGCGGCACAAAGTCGACTTCGGATTTCAAGTCGCATCTCAAAGTCCGCTCCGCGCGGCACAAAGTCAACTTCGGACTTCTAAAGTCGCATCTCAAAGTCCGCTCCGCGCGGCACAAAGTCGACTTCGGATTTCAAGTCGCATCTCAAAGTCCGCTCTGCGCGGCACAAAGTCGACTTCGGTTTTTAAGTCGCATTCTAAAGTCCGCTCTGACGGCACGACTACTTCTCAAGCTCCACAGATCGACGCCAAACTTCTACTTGGAATCTCTCCAGCTCGGGGGCTACTTGAAGATAACTTCTGCGTGCTTCGCTCGCTCTCAAGCTCGGGGGCTCCTCACCAATCACTACTCGACGTGGCTCATACGGCTCTCTTATCTCGAGGGCTACACGCTGCAAGAGTACTCGGATGATGGCTTCGCGAACACCGAAGACCCTTGGATTGATTACCTAATCATTTCAAGGCTCGGGGGCTGCTATGCTACACCCATCATTCAAATTTTTTCAAGACCGATGAGTGGACCACCTTCCGGCCCTCGCGGCGGTTCAAGTACTATTGAAGGCTTCTCCAAGCAGTACTCGAGGACGCTCAAGAACTACTCGAAGAGGCTTCAAGACTACTCGAACTACTTCTCTCGACTCCAATGTGCTCGGGGGCTTGTCGGGCATACTCCCCGGGTACTCATGCAAGGAAGGAAGAATAGTAGAAGACGGACTCCTGGTAGAATTCCCCTGTACTCCTACTAGGACTCGCTTTGTGTACTCCTACTAGGACTCCTGCCTTGTAACCGACTAGGAACCCGCCCCCTGGACTATATAAATGAGGGCCGGGTACCTAGCCGCACACCCCCAATCCCTCCGGGGACAACCAACACCAAGCGCAGGGCGCCATACTTGATCCCCCAAACAGGACGTAGGGCTCGCCACCTTGGCGGCCCGAACCTGTATAAATCTTGTGTCCCGTGTCCTTGCGCATACCTTCGAGTTCTCGGTCTCCCGATCACGATCCCCACCGCACAATCTACTACCTCGGGTACCCCTTGGTAGGTTTGCCGGTCTAAAACACCGACAGATACCCATCCAGGTGGTCGCTCGCACATTTGATGAGACCATGGTGCCGATCTGAGATCATACATACCTGTCGCGTTGGACCAAGTACGTTAATGCGAAGGAGCATCATGAACCATGACCAACTGTCGTCATTCTCACTCTCCGCCAAGGCATAACCTAAAGGCACAAGTTGCTGTTCAGGATCTACAGCAACTGCCATCATGAGTGTACCTCTGTACTTGCCGGTCAAGAAGGTTCCGTCTACAAGTATCACCGGACGACAGTGTTGGAAAGCCACTTTACATTGTGGAAAGCACCAAAAAACACGTAGAAGGACGGGCTTCAAAACACCACCGTCGAGAACACGAGAACCGGTCATGTAAGGGAACCATTTAACCCGGGATTGAAGTGGTTCATGGCTCTCAAGACCCTTGGAATTTTTGCATATGACTCTTTCCAATCGCCCCATAGCAAGGCAATTGCATGTTGTTTAGCCCGCCATGCCTTAGAATACTTCACACGATATCCAGCAAACATCAATATCTGCTCTATCAAATTGCTGGCCGTCACCTCACTATTCTCACGAACAACGCCTAAGATACACCTTCTGTTGACGGTTAATAATTGTATCAAAGTTCGTTCGTGACTCGCAAGCGTACAAGTCTCCCGTCGTAGTCAAGGGACCCTTCTTCCCTCGAGTGGTGAACCCAAGGTATCGAATCTGTGGAACAAATGCGTGACGCAAGACTTAATCTATTAAAGCCAAGTAATCTTCAATAATCGATAAAAGATCTAATGCATCTAAGTAAAAGACACAAAACGAATCTAATCTACTAAAAACCGGAGAAAACAAAGTAAGATTGGGTAGATAAACCGATCTAGAGAGATCGGGGTAAGCCTTTTGTTGAAGTTCCAAGCAAAAGAAGAAGTAACAAATCGAATCTTAATAAAAGCCTCTTTAAATCGTGGTTTCCCGTCCAAATCCGAAAACATCCGCCTTTCGAGACCCCCGTTCGTCACAACGTATCCCTATTCATGCGGGGAGTTTAGGGCGAGTCAAAAGACAAGTCGAGATTCTTTCGGAGGATCCGGCGTGTACCTCTAGCCACCGCGGCTACAAGAACACCCTATGTAATCTATCTCGAGAGTAGAATTGGAATAAGCAAAGCCGATCGAAAAACGAAATCTTCGAGGAAACACTTGATCGCTGAGAAAAGATTCAACTTGATAATTCAACTATAACAATGATACATACACAAGATCACCACCGGGATCCTTCCTTGATCTTGCTTCTAGCTCCGGGAACTCCGACGTGGTCTTCCTTGCAAGGTTCCCACGTCGGCTAGGGCAACCCTAGTCAACTAGCTCGACCCTCTCCTCTCCTAGATGGTGTCCCTCTCTTCTCTGCTTCTCGGCGGCCGAAGACGAAATCTTCTCTCCGTGGCTCTCGGTCAGGGGACTATAAATAGCCCGATTGGCGGCTAGGGCAAAGGGCGTCGGATTTGGGCCCTAAATGGGCTGGGCCGACCGGGCTCGGGCCGGCCGGCACGGGGCCCATTTAGGCCCAGCCCGCGGGCTCCTTTGCCGAGGTCGGTTCCCTTGCTTCTGGATGCTTCCCCCTTCGCATACGGGTCCATGTCGTCGGTTTCTCTCGAATTGGACTCAACTCCTTGTCTTGGAAGATTCGGCACTTTTACGGTCGGGTCCCCGGAGTATGTCGTCTTCTCGGATCAAGTCCCCGGCTTCTTGGAGTTAATTTTACTTCATTGCATGACTTGTTCGGGGCTTCAAAGTCTTGTCATGAGGTGCTTGATGAACTTACCCCGAAAGTCTTGCATTCAACACTAAATCCCGCATAAACATTAAACTCCAAAAACGACATGCACACGTGAACTTGTTATACCACGGGGGTTAGTACCAATGGATAAGGTATAAAACTAATGCCAACACCGAAGGTAAACTCATGGCTAGGTTGACGGATTTTCACCGTCAACATCTCCCCCATGCTTAAACCTTGCTCGTCCTCGAGTAAGCCTTCGATGGATATCATCATTGCTAAACAATGTTTAAACTTTGCACTTGATTACACATGAGTAAACATAATGCTCTCAAAATTTAATTCATTAAAGTTCCATAATGTACTAGCCTTCATCTCTACGGAGGGTAGATTCTTATTAAGCTTATCCCACAAGTATTAACATGCTCACAAAGTTTTAAACGGATCTCAGAATTTTTGAAATGAAGAACGAGATAAAGAAAAGCTAAACCAAATTCACAAATTTAAATCATCTCGTGTATTGCTCATAAACTCTCATCTCACTTGTCTCTCAAGCCTATATATTCTACTCCTTTCCCTCTCATATATATGTGGTAGGCTTTATATGGAGCTTTGGGAAAGTTTAGTCCTAACAAGAATTTATAAATGAGGTGTTGTCAAAACAAGACAAGCTTCTCATGGTCTTACCGAGACTCGTCAAAAAGGTCATTGGAAAATAATGTTAAATCAAGGAGGGGAAAGAGAAAAATACACACACTTTAGATGAGTGGACATGTGCAAATGGCAAAGAGTGATCCCGAGGCACAAAGAAAGTCCTCGTTATCGGATTGCACATGGTTGGAAAAATGAGAATGGATCTTTTTATCTTGAAGCCTTGAATGCACTCTTAGAGAACCGGGGAGTTCACTTTACGCACAAATATATTTTTTCCTCTTTCTCATTCTTTTCTTTCTTTCATTCATTCATTTTTTTCTTGCCTCGTCATATATTTCGATCCATGACTTTCACAACGAAGTTTTGATTTTTTTTATACCTTGAAAGTCATGAATATCACCGGATTTTTTTTTTCTTTCTTTCATCATTATATATTTTTTAAAATACTCCCTTTTGAACTCTAAAACTGCACCGTACCTACCTCCTCCCCCATGCTTAGACGTTGCTCGTCCTCGAGCAAAGAGGCGAAAAATAAGGTAGGTACCGGAGATAATTTTCCTTGGAGAGATACTTGAGATCTTCAATGTTGGCACCGTCTTGCGATCTTCCTTGAATTGATGATCCATCCTCAATGATAGGTTGTGGTCAAGGAGGTAATCACAAAAAGATGATATTTGGTTTAAGGGTGGATATCCGGCGAAGTTTGTGAAATCACCGATGCGGGGATACACAATGCACGGATAAAAGGCTAGCAAAAAGATAGATACACAAAAGCGGAATGACCAGCTTCTTAGTCTCGGGCCAGAGAAATCATGGCCTGCAATAACTCACTCAAAAATAAATCTTGTACACTAAGGTTTATGCACTCAAATATATAAAAGGCTTTGGATAGGTTGAGCAACACACAAGTGATATTTGTGACAAGGTTAGCAATATTTTTGAGCATAAAAGACATCTTCAATCCATTCATAACTTGAGAACACATAAAACACTATGGGTCTTTATTTTAATCATAACCTCCGCTGAAGATTAAGCTAGTATTTAAATAAATTCAGATCTGTATTTTTAAGAGAGCACTAGCTTAAACATGCATAAATCAGCTACAAAGATGAACAAAGCTGCAATTTTAATCATATATCATCATGGCACGAATTTTGTAACTTTTCCAATGATATAATCAAGGTGGTGACTTTATTAATGGTGATATCAAGTTGAAATACACACTGAAAATAAATATACATGCTTGCTGAAAATTAAATAAAAACAGAAAAATACTACGCAAACACACATAAGCAAAAGCTGAAAATTACAGAGAAATAGAAAAGAAAAGAAAACTAAAGTTCCTAAATCTTCTAGTCCTCCGCCGGTGGTTGATGTTGATAGTCTTGATAATAATACCCTTGCTCATAATATGAATGAACGCTTCCTCCGTCGAATTGATTTGGCTCCACAAGGTGAAGGCGTCCAAGTTCAAAGGCAATATTTGCGTTGCCTTCACCGAGTTGAGCTGCGTTGGATTGGATGGCTGCGATATTTTGAGCATTTCTTGCAGCATACCCTCCAATAATGGCCATGCTTTGTTGTGGTTGGGGATGATGAGCGTAGGGCTCCGCGAAGTTAGCGTTGGGCACAACATAATTTTGTGGGGGTACCGGTGCACCACCCCCCCATGCTTGTTGTTGAGACCCTCCGTAATAACTTGGCGGAGGAGGAACCCCGCCGGATGGTTGCACATTGGGTTGTGCTCCACTCGCTTGTGCGGAGGATGTTCCCTCCTCTACGATTCTTCCTCTTTTGTTCTTCCTTGCGGGGACAAGTAGTCCCTCTTCCAACCAATCTTCCCTTCCTTCGGTGAAAAGCCTAAGCCTCTCATCCGGAAGGGGGAGGTTCACAATGGCCAATCGGTAACCTCTTCTCTCATCTCCACTAATGTACTTGCCTTGCCGCAAGTACTCAAAACCGAGAGAGGTACCGCGCAAAAGGTGAGCGGGGGTTTCTTGCGATCCCCGGTCGCAAGGAAAAGGCCAACATGGAGAGGTAACACCCCGAACCAATATCACCGGCCCCCGATGTTGCTTCACAACACCAACGGTTGATCATGAGGTAAGAGGGGTCAATTGGCTGCCCGGCAATCAAAGCCGAGTATAGCCAATTTAACTCCGTGTCGGTCACCTTTGTTTCCCTCATCCTCCCCAATACCCTCTTGCACATCCAAGAGTGAAATATCCGGATAATGGGGTTGCGGATGCTTTTGCGTTGTTGATGGGCATCTCCGGAGATCATGCCCCAAAATTCCGCCAACATGCCGGGAGGCACGTCGACTTTCTCGGAGCGCCCTTGTGGAATCCAAGCAGCTCCCTTACGTGCTCGTAGGGAACCACTTGTTGGATTCCCTCCAAACGGAATGACAAGCATTGCACCCCATCATCATCAACGATGGGTGCCATAGTCATTAAAATTTCCAAGGTGTAACCCAAGTGGGTGTCCACCGAGATTCCGTTGGAGAACCGAACCCACCCGAGGTGCCCCAACATGTAGTATATGTCGGTGCGAAAACCCAAGGTGTGGAGTGCTTGGTCGTCGAGCTCGACGTTTGGCACAAGCCTCTTCTCAAGATTGGCGAGCCTATCCTCCTCCTCCGCCGACATGATGATGAAGCCGTACGAAGATTGTGTCGGGGTGTAAGGAGGTGGTGCGGTTGAGCGAGTCGATCGTCGTGGTGGCGCGGGGCTGCTCCTCCGTGTGCCCACGAGGTTCGGTGAACCTCATGGAAGTGCTTCTCGCAGCCCTCATCCCACCAAGGAGGAGAGCGTCGTTCCTCCTCGGTGGTGCCGTGTCCGTCTCCATGCTCCGGGGAGACTCGGAAGCCGAGTGCCTCCTCGAAGACGTGGTTGATGACGGCTTGGACGACGACGAACTCTTCTTCTTAGAGAAGAGACTTGTGGTCTTCTTCCACATGCTTGCTGCACTCTCTCTTCAACTAAAAATCCGGGTTGCAACCGGTAAACTAGGCACTTAAACTCTTTGCTTCGGATGTGGACTTTGAGTGGATTAGGGAGGTGGATTTTTTCTTGAGCTCTCAAGCTTGGGTGGTTGGCTAAGTCTACGGAGGTTCGAGCACACAAACTTGAACACACAAACAAGGGAAGGAGAGGGAAGCTTGCTGCGAGAAGACGGGCGCCGGGGGGACGCCATTTATAGGGCGGGCCGGCCGGCCTAGGCCGGCCGGCCCGGGGTGCTCCGGCTCCTCCTCGGCGCGTCTTTCTCCCAACACGATCATTTCGCCTCGCAACTTTCCCCTGCCCGCGTGCTCCACGAGTTGCACCGCCCAAACGCTCTCGTCCACTCCTTTTCTTGAATTATTGGTCCTCCCACTTGATGCTCCATGCTTTGGGTCATGTCCATGCTCCCTAGCTCCACTTGCTTCACATGCCACCATTGAAATCCTGCAAAGTTGATGCTTGCTGCCCACCATGCTTGTCCTTTGCATGTGGAATTGGTGAAAGTTGATAAAAGGGAATCCAATGGTGCATGCATGATTAATTCAAACTTGATTGCCCCCATTTAGGTGTGTTTAAGGTTAAGCACTCCTCTAATTCGAATTTTAAAATATTTTTCAGAGCCATGCAAGAGCTTGAGCATAATTTTAGAGAAGTTTTCAAGCCATTAAAAACAAATGTAAGTCGAAAATATTTTTCGACTACGTCGATTTTGGTCTTACCGGTAAAGTCTGCTTTCATCGGTTGAGAGCGAACGTTTTCCCGGCTTGATCATGGGGGCATAGGTTTAGGTTCTAATTTTGGCTAAATAAGAAGGATTTTGAACAGAACAAAATTAGAATAGGCTTAGAAAAATTCTAATCCTAGAGAAACCAAGGATAAAAAAAATTTTAAAACCAACCAAAAGCTGATTTCTAGGTTCACGCGAGTCCTACCACGTGCTGAATTTTTATAACATGAATATAAATCGTGGCTCTACTCGTGTGGTTTTAGCATGAAAAATAAGCCAACCTCAGCACCATAATGAGGGTGAAAGGTTGAGCTAAGGTTCTGAAATTATTTGGTTGGGGGGTTTCTCGAAAAGAAAAGAATCAAACAAGCACATAGGAGGGTTCATGCAAAGGGTTTATGATAAAGCAAACATTCAATCAAGAATTATGTCTCTAATATTGTTCAACCACTTCTAAGTCTAATGTCTTTGCGTAGTAAAACTCAAAAACTAAATTATTAAAAATACTCGAAAAACCTGGAATCGGGTTGTCCTCCCGTAGCTTATTCTTGACTCGACTTGACGAAACGGGTTGCCTCCCGCCTAGCGCTTCGTTTATAGTCTATAGCTAGACTTCTTCACTTGATTACTCCGGATCAACGCTCTTTGCGGGCGTTGCAATCTTGGGTACCCACTTCCGCACCATCTTGGGCGCGGGCTTGTCTTTTGGCTTGGGCGGCTTAGTCATTTTTTTGGTCTTCACGAGCGGCTTCTCTTCCTTTGTCTTGACGGATGCAACACCTTCTTTAATTTTCGTTACGTTCACTTTTTTCGGCTCCTTCTTCTTTTTCAGCGCCTCCGTTTGTTTTGGTTCTACCTTAACTCCAATCATGTTGCATGCCTCAATCCTTGGACGGAACTTGAAGGAACTCCTTTCTCCGTTGATATCGAACATGATCTCCCCCTTGCCAACATCAATAGTAGCTCCCACGGTCTTGAGGAACGGCCTCCCTAGGATGAGCGGCGGCTTCTCCCTCTCTCCCATCTCGAGCACAACGAAGTCGACGGGGATGAAGTGGTGTCCAATCTTCACGGGTACATCTTCAACAATGCCCAAGGGATAGCGAATGGAGTTGTCACCCAGCTCCAAACATATTCCCGTAGGCTCCATTGGTAGGCGTAACTTCTCGAACACATCCCTCGGCATGACACTCACACTAGCTCCAAGGTCGCATAACGCCTTCTCGAAGTTGAAAGAACCAACTGAACATGGAATTGTAGGGCACCCGGGGTCTTTTTGCTTCTCTAGCCCATAAGCAATAGTTGCACTACACTCCTCGGACATCTTGACATGATCTACCCCGAGTGTTGCTATCTCATATTTATTTGCAAGTATGTCTTTAAAGTAACGAGAATATGTAGGTACTTGTAGGGCATCTAGTAACGGCATGTTGATGCTAAGTCTACGCACAACTTCCACAAACTTCTCAAAGTGGTTGTCAAGTTTACCTCGGAAGTAGCGTGGCTTGAGTTGCGGTATCCTCGTGTCATCTTCCGGCATCTCGAATTCGGGTTCCTCGGTGACGATCCCCGTAACCTTCTCTTTAGCAACTCCTTCCACCTCGGTGGACGGTTTCGGCTTCCTTGCTCCCGCGGTACGTTCCGGATCTTCGGTCTCCTTCCCCGAACGCGTTTGAATGGCCTTCGCCGATTCGGGACATTTGGGTTGTCCGGAAGCTTCCCTTCATCATTAGTGAGGCGCCCGCAAGTTGTCCAACTTGCGTCTCGAGCATCTTCATCATGTTGAGCACTTGATGATTGGAACTTCCGACCTCCGTCACTTTGCTATCGATGTTCTCCAACACCTTGTCTATGGTCTTGAACTTGGTGACGGTGTCCTTGTTGATCTTAGCTTGCTCATCCATGAACTCCTTCAATTGTATCCGAAGCGGAACCGCGTTAGGAATAGATGAGCTTGCATTAAATTGAGGCCTACCTTGCCCGTAGCGGAAGTTCGGCAATTCTCCCTTCCTCATGTAGTCGAGCACTTTGGCTTCCTCCGGACAATCTTTGCGGACATGGCCATACTCTCCACATTCTTCGCATGTGGACCTTGCTTCGGCGGCCTTCAAGTCTTGAGCCTCTTTCTTTTCTATCTCCATCTTCTCCAACCTCCTCATGAGCGAGTCGATCTTGCCTTCAAGTATGTCTTCCTTCTCCACTTGCAAGACTCCTTTGACGTTCCCCATGGGTTGAGCCGGGTGTAGGCGCCGGATGACACCCACGTGTCATTATCCGCGACCTTCTTGAATAGCGTGAAAGCTTCCGTCGGTGTAAGCTCGATGATAGATCCTCCCGCCGATGCATCGATGATCGTCCTTGACGCCATGGTGAGTCCTTGATAGAACTTTTGCACGAGGTCTTCTTTCGGGAACTTGTGATGTGGAACCGCCCGGTGTACTCGTTGAAGCGCTCGAATGCCTCCGAGATAGTTTCGTAGGATATTGAACAAAGGTGGCAATCTTATTACGCAAGCTTTGAGTTTTACCGGTGAGTAGTATTCCTTCATGAAAGCCTTCATCAACGTGTTCCAATTTTGCACCGTCTCCGCCGGTTGAGAGTGGAACCATTGCAACGCCTTCCCGAGTAGTGAAAACGGGAAAAGCCTTGCCCTCATTTGATCTTGAGTCACCCCATCCATGTTGAAAGTCTGACATAGTTGAATGAATGCTTGGAGGTGAAGGTTCGGATCCTCTTTGCCGGTGAAGGGTGAATGTTGCACCATGCGGATTGTTGAGGTCTTGATCTCGAACGGTCTTCCGATCTCGTCGAGGTTCAAGATTGGTAGGTCGATGATGTCTGGGGTGCATAGCTCCCCAATCTTGCGTTCTTCCGGTGGTTGGTCACCCATTGGTAGACGTCGGTTCTCCCGCGGACTTTGAGGTGGTGAATTCTTCGGAGATTCCTGCGATCCTTTGTCTTCCGACTCCGAATCTACAAAATCCAGCTTTTTAGCTTGATGTGCTTCGCGTCTCCTTAGCCTGTAAAGTTTTTCTGGATCATCCACAAAATTATTGGGTTTGTTGGAGAGGCAGCCGTCCATCTCTGTTAGGGTTAGCAATAAACAAAGTATGCAGAAAAAACTAGAAAACAAAACAAATCTATAAAGACTAGAGTTAGACAAACTAGATTAGATGTATTTCGGGGATGATCGAAATTTATTAGATGCAAAAATAAGACAAAATCAGTACTGAAAATTACAAAAAAAAAGCAATAAAAAATCAAATCTTGATCACTTGTTCCCCGGCAACGGCGCCAGAAAAAGGGGCTTGTTGACGGTTAATAATTGTATCAAAGTTCGTTCGTGACTCGCAAGCGTACAAGTCTCCCGTCGTAGTCAAGGGACCCTTCTTCCCTCGAGTGGTGAACCCAAGGTATCGAATCCGTGGAACAAATGCGTGACGCAAGACTTAATCTATTAAAGCCAAGTAATCTTCAATAATCGATAAAAGATCTAATGCATCTAAGTAAAAGACACAAAACGAATCTAATCTACTAAAAACCGGAGAAAACAAAGTAAGATTGGGTAGATAAACCGATCTAGAGAGATCGGGGTAAGCCTTTTGTTGAAGTTCCAAGCAAAAGAAGAAGTAACAAATCGAATCTTAATAAAAGCCTCTTTAAATCGTGGTTTCCCGTCCAAATCCGAAAACATCCGCCTTTCGAGACCCCCGTTCGTCACAACGTATCCCTATTCATGCGGGGAGTTTAGGGCGAGTCAAAAGACAAGTCGAGATTCTTTCGGAGGATCCGGCGTGTACCTCTAGCCACCGCGGCTACAAGAACACCCTATGTAATCTATCTCGAGAGTAGAATTGGAATAAGCAAAGCCGATCGAAAAACGAAATCTTCGAGGAAACACTTGATCGGCGAGAAAAGATTCAACTTGATAATTCAACTATAACAATGATACATACACAAGATCACCACCGGGATCCTTCCTTGATCTTGCTTCTAGCTCGGGAACTCCGACGTGGTCTTCCTTGCAAGGTTCCCACGTCGGCTAGGGCAACCCTAGTCAACTAGCTCGACCCTCTCCTCTCCTAGATGGTGTCCCTCTCTTCTCTGCTTCTCGGCGGCCGAAGACGAAATCTTCTCTCCGTGGCTCTCGGTCAGGGGACTATAAATAGCCCGATTGGCGGCTAGGGCAAAGGGCGTCGGATTTGGGCCCTAAATGGGCACGGCTCGGGCCGACCGGATCGGGGCCGGCCGGCCCGGGGCCCATTTAGGCCCGGCCCCGCGGGCTCCTTTGCCCGAGGTCGGTTCCCTTGCTTCCCGGATGCTTCCCCCTTCGCATACGGGTCCATGTCGTCGGTTTCTCTCCGAATTGGACTCAACTCCTTGTCTTGGAAGATTCAAGACTTTTCCGGTCGGGTCCCCGGAGTATGTCGTCTTCTCGGATCAAGTCCCCGCTTCTTGGAGTTAATTTTACTTCATTGCATGACTTGTTCGGGGCTTCAAAGTCTTGTCATGAGGTGCTTGATGAACTTACCCCGAAAGTCTTGCATTCAACACTAAATCCCCGCATAAACATTAAACTCCAAAAACGACATGCACACGTGAACTTGTTATACCACGGGGGTTAGTACCAATGGATAAGGTATAAAACTAATGCCAACACCGAAGGTAAACTCATGGCTAGGTTGACGGATTTTCACCGTCAACATCTCCCCCATGCTTAAACCTTGCTCGTCCTCGAGTAAGCCTTCGATGGATATCATCATTGCTAAACAATGTTTAAACTTTGCACTTGATTACACATGAGTAAACATAATGCTCTCAAAATTTAATTCATTAAAGTTCCATAATGTACTAGCCTTCATCTCTACGGAGGGTAGATTCTTATTAAGCTTATCCCACAAGTATTAACATGCTCACAAAGTTTTAAACAGATCTCGGAATTTTTGAAATGAAGAACGAGATAAAGAAAAGCTAAACCAAATTCACAAATTTAAATCATCTCGTGTATTGCTCATAAACTCTCATCTCACTTGTCTCTCAAGCCTATATATTCTACTCCTTTCCCTCTCATATATATGTGGTAGGCTTTATATGGAGCTTTGGGAAAGTTTAGTCCTAACAAGAATTTATAAATGAGGTGTTGTCAAAACAAGACAAGCTTCTCATGGTCTTACCGAGACTCGTCAAAAAGGTCATTGGAAAATAATGTTAAATCAAGGAGGGGAAAGAGAAAAATACACACACTTTAGATGAGTGGACATGTGCAAATGGCAAAGAGTGATCCCGAGGCACAAAGAAAGTCCTCGTTATCGGATTGCACATGGTTGGAAAAATGAGAATGGATCTTTTTATCTTGAAGCCTTGAATGCACTCTTAGAGAACCGGGGAGTTCACTTTACGCACAAATATATTTTTTCCTCTTTCTCATTCTTTTCTTTCTTTCATTCATTCATTTTTTTCTTGCCTCGTCATATATTCAGTCCATGACTTTCACAACGAAGTTTTGATTTTTTTTATACCTTGAAAGTCATGAATATCACTGGATTTTTTTTTCTTTCTTTCATCATTATATATTTTTTAAAATACTCCCTTTTGAACTCTAAAACTGCACCGTACCTACCTCCTCCCCCATGCTTAGACGTTGCTCGTCCTCGAGCAAAGAGGCGAAAAATAAGGTAGGTACCGGAGATAATTTTCCTTGGAGAGATACTTGAGATCTTCAATGTTGGCACCGTCTTGCGATCTTCCTTGAATTGATGATCCATCCTCAATGATAGGTTGTGGTCAAGGAGGTAATCACAAAAAGATGATATTTGGTTTAAGGGTGGATATCCGGCGAAGTTTGTGAAATCACCGATGCGGGGATACACAATGCACGGATAAAAGGCTAGCAAAAAGATAGATACACAAAAGCGGAATGACCAGCTTCTTAGTCTCGGGCCAGAGAAATCATGGCCTGCAATAACTCACTCAAAAATAAATCTTGTACACTAAGGTTTATGCACTCAAATATATAAAAGGCTTTGGATAGGTTGAGCAACACACAAGTGATATTTGTGACAAGGTTAGCAATATTTTTGAGCATAAAAGACATCTTCAATCCATTCATAACTTGAGAACACATAAAACACTATGGGTCTTTATTTTAATCATAACCTCCGCTGAAGATTAAGCTAGTATTTAAATAAATTCAGATCTGTATTTTTAAGAGAGCACTAGCTTAAACATGCATAAATCAGCTACAAAGATGAACAAAGCTGCAATTTTAATCATATATCATCATGGCACGAATTTTGTAACTTTTCCAATGATATAATCAAGGTGGTGACTTTATTAATGGTGATATCAAGTTGAAATACACACTGAAAATAAATATACATGCTTGCTGAAAATTAAATAAAAACAGAAAAATACTACGCAAACACACATAAGCAAAAGCTGAAAATTACAGAGAAATAGAAAAGAAAAGAAAACTAAAGTTCCTAAATCTTCTAGTCCTCCGCCGGTGGTTGATGTTGATAGTCTTGATAATAATACCCTTGCTCATAATATGAATGAACGCTTCCTCCGTCGAATTGATTTGGCTCCACAAGGTGAAGGCGTCCAAGTTCAAAGGCAATATTTGCGTTGCCTTCACCGAGTTGAGCTGCGTTGGATTGGATGGCTGCGATATTTTGAGCATTTCTTGCAGCATACCCTCCAATAATGGCCATGCTTTGTTGTGGTTGGGGATGATGAGCGTAGGGCTCCGCGAAGTTAGCGTTGGGCACAACATAATTTTGTGGGGGTACCGGTGCACCACCCCCCCATGCTTGTTGTTGAGACCCTCCGTAATAACTTGGCGGAGGAGGAACCCCGCCGGATGGTTGCACATTGGGTTGTGCTCCACTCGCTTGTGCGGAGGATGTTCCCTCCTCTACGATTCTTCCTCTTTTGTTCTTCCTTGCGGGGACAAGTAGTCCCTCTTCCAACCAATCTTCCCTTCCTTCGGTGAAAAGCCTAAGCCTCTCATCCGGAAGGGGAGGTTCACAATGGCCAATCGGTAACCTCTTCTCTCATCTCCACTAATGTACTTGCCTTGCCGCAAGTACTCAAAACCGAGAGAGGTACCGCGCAAAAGGTGAGCGGGGTTTCTTGCGATCCCCGGTCGCAAGGAAAAGGCCAACATGGAGAGGTAACACCCCGAACCAATATCACCGCCCCCGATGTTGCTTCACAACACCAACGGTTGATCATGAGGTAAGAGGGGTCAATTGGCTGCCTGGCAATCAAAGCCGAGTATAGCCAATTTAACTCCGTGTCGGTCACCTTTGTTTCCCTCATCCTCCCCAATACCCTCTTGCACATCCAAGAGTGAAATATCCGGATAATGGGGTTGCGGATGCTTTTGCGTTGTTGATGGGCATCTCCGGGAGATCATGCCCCAAAATTCCGCCAACATGCCGGGAGGCACGTCGACTTTCTCCGGAGCGCCCTTGTGGAATCCAAGCGGCTCCCTTACGTGCTCGTAGGGAACCACTTGTTGGATTCCCTCCAAACGGAATGACAAGCATTGCACCCCATCATCATCAACGATGGGTGCCATAGTCATTAAAATTTCCAAGGTGTAACCCAAGTGGGTGTCCACCGAGATTCCGTTGGAGAACCGAACCCACCCGAGGTGCCCCAACATGTAGTATATGTCGGTGCGAAAACCCAAGGTGTGGAGTGCTTGGTCGTCGAGCTCGACGTTTGGCACAAGCCTCTTCTCAAGATTGGCGAGCCTATCCTCCTCCTCCGCCGACATGATGATGAAGCCGTACGAAGATTGTGTCGGGGTGTAAGGAGGTGGTGCGGTTGAGCGAGTCGATCGTCGTGGTGGCGCGGGCTGCTCCTCCGTGTGCCCACGAGGTTCGGTGAACCTCATGGAAGTGCTTCTCGCGGCCCTCATCCCACCAAGGAGGAGAGCGTCGTTCCTCCTCGGTGGTGCCGTGTCCGTCTCCATGCTCGGGGAGACTCGGAAGCCGAGTGCCTCCTCGAAGACGTGGTTGATGACGGCTTGGACGACGACGAACTCTTCTTCTTAGAGAAGAGACTTGTGGTCTTCTTCCACATGCTTGCTGCACTCTCTCTTCAACTAAAAATCCGGGTTGCAACCGGTAAACTAGGCACTTAAACTCTTTGCTTCGGATGTGGACTTTGAGTGGATTAGGGAGGTGGATTTTTTCTTGAGCTCTCAAGCTTGGGTGGTTGGCTAAGTCTACGGAGGTTCTGAGCACACAAACTTGAACACACAAACAAGGGAAGGAGAGGGAAGCTTGCTCGCGAGAAGACGGGCGCCGGGGGACGCCATTTATAGGGCGGGCCGGCCGGCCTAGGCCGGCCGGCCCGGGGGTGCTCCGCTCCTCCTCGGCGCGTCTTTCTCCCAGGCACGATCATTTCGCCTCTCGCAACTTTCCCCGCCCGCGTGCTCCACGAGTTGCACCGCCCAAACGCTCTCGTCCACTCCTTTTCTTGAATTATTGGTCCTCCCACTTGATGCTCCATGCTTTGGGTCATGTCCATGCTCCCTAGCTCCACTTGCTTCACATGCCACCATTGAAATCCCGCAAAGTTGATGCTTGCTGCCCACCATGCTTGTCCTTTGCATGTGGAATTTGTAACATCCCTAGTTTTGACTTGCTTTCAAATGTCGAATTTCAAAAACAAACTTGGATTGAATTGGAGTGCTCGTAAATCGAATAAGGATGTCTTCTTCTTCTCTTCCTTAATTCCTAGATTTACATTGAGCTAAATGAAAATTCCTAGGAGATATAAAAATGATAGTGTGAGAAACTTCGAGATTCTATTGGTTTTATTTGGAATTTGTTTGAGTGGGGTTTCAAACTTGAATCGCATTCAAATTTGAATCTAATTTAGAAAAGGGTTTGAAGGGGAAATAGAAAAGGGGAAGGGGGGATTGTTTCGGGGCCGCGGGCCCAAGCTCCCGAAGTCCGTCGGGCCACCCCCATCTATTTTTCTCCGCACGCCGCGCCACCCGCGCTCCTTCCTCATTTCAGCCCACCGCGGCCCGGCCCGGCGCCGGCCCGCCTCCCACCTACCGCGGCCGCCGCCGGGACACCGACGGGCGGGGCCCGTGTGACGTCGCCCGGCGTCGGCCCGTCTTCCTCCCGTCACCCTTCCTTTTGCTTTCCCCCTTTTGCACTTTGCGACGTCGCCCGAGCTCGCCGCCGCCCCGCTCGCCGCCGCCCGTTCACGCCCACCGGAGTGATCCGTGCCGTCCACGCGTCCCGCATTCCGCCCCGCGCTATAAGATGGCCGCCGCCGCACCACGGCGTAGCCGCAACCCTAGCCGCCGCGGGGAAGAACACCCGTTCCACACCGCCTGCGCCCGCCGGGAGGAGAAGGAGGAGGAGGAGGAGAGGAGGAACCCCCGGAGCTCGCCGCCGGCTCGCCGTCGACCGCGCGGAGCCGAGGCCCACTCGAGGAAGCCCGAGGACGCCGCGAAGCCAAGAACCGCGACGCCCTCGCTTCCTCTCGCCCCGCGCCGCCGTGCCACGCCGCCACCTCTATCGGCGCCGCCTCCGTCCTCATCTCTCGCGCCACCAATCTTCACCGCCGTCCGCACGTCGGCCCGTGGCCACCAAGGTGAGGCAAACCCCCTCGCCCCTCGTGGTTGACCCGGCCCTCGAGCCGCGGCCCTCTTACACACGCCGTGCCGACCTCGCCGCCGCGCCGCCGCCGCCGGTGATGCCGGCCATCGTGCCGGGCCGGGAAGCGTGTCTGCGCAGTGCCACCGCCGCCGGTCGCCGCAAGCGCGCGCTCTCGCCGCCGTCCCTTTTCTTCTCGTACCGCACCGTCCTCGCGCGGCCGACGCGCGTCGCGCCGCCGTCGAGCTCCGAACGCCGCGTCGCCGGCCCGCTCGGTTACGTTCGCCCGCACCCGTGCATGTTCCACTCACCGAGCCCGGCGCCGCGATCGCCTCGATGCCACCGTCCACCGTGCGCACGCACGCGGGGCCACCCCAGGCCGGAGCCGTGCCCGCACCGTACCGCGCCGCCGGCCGGGCTGCGCCGCGGAGGGCAAGAGCCGTTCCGACAACCCGGGGGGAGGAAAAAACCCGGCTTTAAGCGTTTGCGCACCCATAGGACCCGTATCGACCACCAACCGAGCGCCGGACTTCGGTATGGCGCCGTCGCCGCGACCCTCGCCGCGCCGCCACCCACACCGTCGCCGCCGCTCCTTGCCATGCCGCGCCGCCGCCCATCCTTGGCCAAAGCGACGCACGGCTAAGGGGTATCCCAAATCCCGCTATGCCTCACCCTCACCGCGGTCTCTTGTGGGTCCGGCCCGGCGCACCTCGCCGCCGGAAAGCCGCCGCCGCGCCGCCGCCGTCTCGGGCATTCCGTCGAGCACTTCACGCGCGGGGGGAAAAGGCCCCAGGCTCGCGCGCGCACGAGCGCCTACACACGCGCGCGGCCGCGGGTAGATCCGTGGGATGCGGTGCGGCCCCGCCTCTCACGGCCACGGCCACACGGAAGCCCACACCGCGGCCGGCGCCGCACGGCGGCGCCGCCGGATCGGGCCGCGGGCCGGCCGGGGGGAGCCAAGCCCCACCGCGGACCACGGGGGACCCCGGCCGCGGCGGGATCCGGGGATCCCGTGCGGCCGGTCGGCGGGAAGGATTTTCTTTTAAATAAAAATTCCGGAAAATTCCTTTTCCCTTTTAAAGATCCTAGAAAATCCATTTTATCTCCGAAAATTATGAAACCTTTTCCAAGTAAATTTCTAAAAACTTAAACCACGGGTTGGGATCTTGTTTGCTCCCGTTTTGGATCTTAATTGCTCTTAATTTGGATTTAAGTTGCCATAGGACCGCTGTTTATTTTCCTTTTTCGCGCTACTAGGAGCAGGGGGAGCCGGAGAGCTGAGTCAGGAGTACGACTACGCCGACGACTTCGCCGCGGAGGACTACCCGACCCCAGGTTCACGCCCGACCGACTCTGAATTACCCATTAGGCATTGCTGAGTAGTATTGCTAGCGCTTTACTTTATGTATGCATGATGAGGAACCTTGCAATCGCCTCTTTATTTACCCCCGTCCTTGATTGTCCTACTACCGCTATATGTTTATATGGGCGTGTATGTGCGCCGAGCTTCGCGATGCATGTGTTAGGATGGGATTAGTGGTTCTTGGCGTGAGTGGGGTAAAACCGGCAGGAGAAGGCGTTTTTGGGTACTTTGGCGGGGGTGAGCTCGAAACAACCGATCCGGGGATCGGGGATAGGGGTGCACTCCTCGGTGCATCCCTCCCGTTACGGTTTTCGGAGCCTAGGTGTTGGGGTTTTCGTGCGCTTGGAGGACATGAGCTCGCCCCGTCCGAAATCGAGTGGATCAACTTGTTTATAGGACATCGTACACACCACCCCGCCGAGAGTGGGGATAGGGCCGTGTTGAGCTCGGCAAGTGCGAAACCATACCTGCTTAGGATGGATAGCGGGGTATCAGTGGGGGAGCGGTGGAGGTGAGACCACCCTCTCAGAGCGACTCCCGTGTGGCCACACGGGAGCATTTCACAGTTCCGGTGTAGTCCCTTCCGAGGGGGGGGCAACTTTGAGGGCCGGATGCAGGATGGGATCGTAACTACCGAGAGTTCGCCGGTAGGATGGGCTCGGTCGGCCGTACACCGGTCGGGTACCATTCCGGGATGGGTACAGGTGTACACGCTGCGCAGTTGTTCGATCTATAGCTATAGCCGCGTCCTCGGTCATGGACACTGCCTAGAAGACGTACTTGATCCTCATGTTTTGGGATTTCTACCTCCCCCCTATAGGTGAGAGTGTGGTGAGCCGTGGTTACGGCCCGGCTAGAGGAGAGAGGCTCCATCTACCTCGTCGATCCGGTTGTAATCATTGAGATGCGAGGAGAGGAAGTTCTCGCATCGCCCCTAGACAGGAGTAGGAGCTGGTGACGGGTCTTCTGGGCGACCAGTTGGATCCGGGTTGTGTTGAGAGACTTGGGTTTTGGGATATTGATGGAGATACCTTGTTTATACTCGTCGTCGCTAGGAAACCACAGCCGATTCCTTGTCTACTCTCTTTTCCCTTTAGATGTTAGGCCACTTAAAGCCGCATACGGTTGGTGACGTGGACCTATCCCGCTCCTTGGGGATAGACTTTGGGTGTGCGGGGTACGAGTCCGACTTCGACCGCAACGCCGACGGATGGTACGACCGAGGGATACGTCGCTTCGCTCGAGTTGCCCGTGGCGGGAAGAATAAAGATGGAGACCCTTCGAGAAGATAGCTACCGCCGCATAGAATTTTCACTCCGATTCGCCAAGAGGCTTGTAATGTTGTACTCCATTATGGGCATGTAATAAATTAATGTACTATTAACATTATGTAATGCGATGTATGACTTTGCGTATCCGTCCGTGAGACGTTCGTACGCGATAGCCACCGATCCGGGGACTATCGCGATGGTACGAGGATTCGGGTTTTCTATGAAAATCCGGGGTTTTACAGGTGGTACCAGAGCCATGCTTGACCGTAGCGCGTATCCCTAGGAAAGGTCGATAGAAATAGGACTCTATACGCTCTATCTTTATAGTTATACCCTTGAGCTATATTATAAAACTCGTTCCCTCTTTGAAAATTTCTTACTCACCGCGCCGACGAAATTTCTTGCGTTTCACGAGAGATGGAGCACCGGGTCGCGGAGATCACCCCCGAGACCGCGGGGCGATCCGCCACCGGATGGAGAGGGCCCTTCTCGTGCTTGGAGTCCCTCCGACCTACGTCACGTACCGCGCCGAGTACGTCCCCGCCGTGATTGGGCGGATGGTGCTCGCACGGTCGCCGTGCTCCCTCACCCGAGTCTCCCCGGGTTTAAGGGAGAGGTCCGCTACAGCCGCCGCACTCACCGTCGCGACCGCGCTCGACGTCGCCCGCCGCCGTGCCCCGGGCGCCTACTCGCACGCACCGCGCCTCCTTCGAGACCGGGACTCTTCGGCCGCTACCCCCGGACCACCGGCGCCTCGCACCGCTCGTGGACGGAGTTCCTTCGTACGAGGGGATCCGGAGACGACGTCGACGCCGCTCCCTTCCGCGAGACCGACGAGACTCGGTGGAGACCGCCGGCCTACTTGGTCGACCTCGACAAGTACACGCGCCGACCGGAGGACGAGTCACGTACCCTCTACGGCCGGGTCGGGTGGACGCCACCATCGACGCGCTCCCGGCACCCGCCCACGCCGCGCCGAGCCGGGAGAGGGAGAACACCGCTCTACGCCACCGTGTTCGCCAGCTCGAGTTGAGCCTCGACCGCACGACCGCCGTCCTGCTGCAGTCCGAGAGGGAGAGGGTGGACACCAGGGAGGAGATGCTGCACGCCAAGGAGGACCTACGCAGGCTGACCGCGAGTCAGAACAGGCTGAAGGACAAGCTCGAGCGCAAGGACGACCTGCTCACGGTGCGCGCTCACCTGCTCGGGTGTGAGCGGCTCAAGGTGGAGAAGCTGGAGAAGAGCCGAGCGGACAACGTCGCCAACATCGCGTGGCTCACGCGCACGGCCGTCTACCTGAGGGACAAGGCCGAGAGACTGAGGAGGACTTGGGAGGACGCCGACTCGCTTCGCGTGGACGAGCTCTTCGAGCTCAACGGAGAGCTACCCCCCGAGTCACAGCGTGAGATCCGCACTGAGACCTTCGAGCTGCACCAGTCACGCCTCAAGCTCCACCTGTGCCCGATGGCTCGTCTGCCGACTCCCGTCGAGACCGAGGAGGTTCGAGAGGCTCACGCCTTGGTGTCCCTGGATCTTCCCGCCGACTACCCCACCGAGGACCGCTACCCCGTCACGTACCGGCCGGGCACGCACGGAGTAGAGAGTTGCGCAGAGGAGGCATGACCTAGAGTAGTGTTCTATGCTAGTAGTTTTCATGAGATGTTCCATGCAGCCGCGAGCATGTTCCGGCGCATGAGGAGAGTCATGCCACACCCTGTAGACACTACCCTTTTGAGATTGTACCGATGTATTAGATCGTTGACTTGTTGCTGCTACCCCAAGGTCTGAGTCAGCCTCAGGGGAGCAAGTGTAATAATCATGCTTGATGTGTGCTTGGATCTTAATGGCGTTATTTGTGTCTTAATGCTTCTTCTGCTTGAGTGTAGGTTATATGTAGAACTATTTTCTTGAATGTCTAAGACTCATGTGTGAGTTAGTGAAGTGACGTGCGTAAGCACCTTTCTTTTCCCTTATGTTTTCAGAAGGATGTCGATCCGCCGCTCCAACCGGCTGATAGCTCGCCTCGAGGAGGCAGCTGCTGAGGAAGAAGCCCAGCTGGGGCGTGGACGCGGCCGTGGCCGTGGCCGTCCACCCCCGCGTGGAGGAGCCTTGGGGGCTAGGGCCCGAGGTGACGGGGCACCGCCACCGCCGCCCGAGAACCCTGAGGCCGCGGTTGAGCAAGGAGCGCCCGCGCAAGGCCGGCCCGAGGCCGGAGCGCCCACCACCACCCCCGCCTAACTTGGTGGAAGTGATGGCGCTCCAGACTCAGCTGATGCAGAGGATGGCAGAGGCCATGGAGCACCGTGGCAACGGTGGGAACCGCGTCGCTCCGCAAGACGAGGACCTCACGCGGAAGATCGAGAGGTTCATCCGCCTGAAGGCCCCCACCTTCGCCTACTCGGATGACCCACTCGAGGCCGACGACCGGCCGAGGGTGATCGAGACCAAGCTCGACCTCACCGTCTCGCTCCGACGAGGAGTGTGTCGCTATCGCCGCGCACCGCCCGGAGGGTCCCGCCAAGGCGTGGTGGGACAACTACACCGCCACCCACCCGAACCCGGCGTTCATCACCTCGGGCCGGGAGTTCTCGCGAGGCGTTCCGCGAGCGCACCTTCCCCGACGAGCCGCCGGTCCGAGAAGGCGCAGGAGTTCCGCACCATGACTCGGGGTGCGATGAGGGTCGAGGAGTACGAGCGTCACTTCATGAAGATGATGCGGTACGCCCCCGACGACACCAACACCGACCGAAGAAGCGAGCTCGGTTCCCCGCGAGGCCTTCACCACGGCCTTCGCCAGGCGCTGAAGGCTAGTGAGCACAAGTCCCTGCGCCATCTCGTCAACCGCGCCATCGCGGTCGAGGACGAGAGGAGGGGCCACGAGGAACGCATGAGGGGCAAGAAGAGAATGGGAGATCGGGATCAGCCTGACCGATCTTTCCAGAAGCCGAGAAGCGGACAGAGCAACATGCTGAGGGGGAGCTACCGCCCGGGGCACAACCAGCCTGGGCGTGGCTTCGGAGGTAGTGGACGTAGCCCGTTCCCCCGGAGGGGAGGAACCCCCGGCTACCCCCGCCAGACCGGGAGGCTACACCCGTGCTCCACCGAGCACCGCGCGACCCGCCGCAGGAGGCTTCACCGTCACCGCTTCGCGTGTGGCAAGCCGGGCCACAAGTCCTACGACCGCCCCGACAAGAAGATCGCCGCCACTCCCGCGAGGGCACCTGCTCCAGGGAGCCGACCTCCTCAGGCTGCACCGCCCCCGGCCGCCGGCCGTGGGAGGCTGAACCACCTCACTGAGGAGGAGGCTGCCGATGCCCCCGACGTCGTGATCGGTAAGTTTTTGGTTTGTGGTACTTCTGCTCTGGTTCTCTTTGACACCGGTGCAACCGGGTCTTACATCACCTCCCGGTTCGTGAGTAAACTTTCCCTCCCTACAACCACCCGATCGATGCCCATCATCACGAGCTCTCCGCTCGGGGATATCCGATGCACCCTGCTGTGCAAAGGAGTAGAAGTGGTCATCCAAGGACACACCTTCTATGGGGATCTCACCGTGCTGCCTTCCCATGGTATCGACGTGATACTAGGAATGGATTGGATCACCGCCCACAAGGGTGTCATCTCCACTTCACCGAGGCTGGTGACACTACCGCACCCCCGACGGGACAAGGGTGACCTTCGAGCCAATGAAGTCTCGAGACATACCGGCCGTATACAGCCTTCGCACGAAGGCCATATCGACGTGCCGTAGTATGTGAGTATGAGGATGTGTTTCCGCAGGAGTTGCCGGGTTGCCTCCCCGATCGTGATGTGGAGTTCGTGATTAACCCGGTGCCGGGAACGGCGCCGATAGCCCGCAGTCCGTACCGTATGGCGGAGGTTGAGCTGAAACCGCCGAAGGCGGTAGCCGGACTCGCTACTCGAGAAAGGGTTCATTCGGCCGAGTGCCTCACCCCGGGGTTCACCGGCACTATTCGTACCAAAGAAGGATGGGACGCAACGTCCGTGCGTCGACTACCGCGCCTTGAACGCGGTGACCATCAAGAACAAGTACCCACCGCCCGAGGATTGATGATTTGATGGATCGACCGAGGCAAGCCAAGTACTTCGGAACAAGATTGATCTCCGATCGGGTTACCATCGATGAAGATCCGCCGGAGGACATCCACAAGACGGCATTCGTAACCCGGTATGGGCGTATGAGTACACGGTCGTGTCGTTTGGCCCGACCAATGCCCCCAGGCATACTTCATGAACATGATGAACAAGGTCTTCATGGACGAGTTGGACAAGTGTGTCGTCGTCTTCATAGACGATATACCGGTCTACTCCCGCACGACAGAAGAACACGAGGGGCACCCGAGGATCGTACCGGGGAAAGCTCGGGCAAAGCATCGGTTGTACGCCAAGTTCGGCAAGTGTGAGTTCGGGATGGAGGAAGTCGCATTTCGGGTCATGTGTTGTCGGCTAAGGGAGTTGTCGTAGATCCGAGCAAGATTGAGGCCGTATCGAAGTGGCGATCACCGAAGTCCGTGACAGAGATCCGCAGCTTTTCTCGGTTTGGCCGGTACTACCGCCGGTTTATCGAGAACTTCTCCAAGATCGCCAAGCCTATGACCGAGCCGTTGAAGAGCAAGCACGCCGTATGTGTGGTCGGACAAGTGTGAAGCCAGTTTCCAGGAGCTCAAAACTCGTCTCACCACTACCCCGGTCCTGACCCTGCCCGACGCTAGCAAGGATTTCGTGGTGTACTGTGACGCGTCAAGGCAAGGACTTGGCTGTGTGTTGATGCAAGGAGGCAAGGTAGTGGCATACGCTTCACGACAGTTAAGGAAGCATGAGGAGAACTACCCGACACACGATCTCGAGCTAGCCGCTGTCATTCATGCGTTGAAGATATGGAGACACTATCTGATGGGGAACAAGTGCGACATCTACACGGATCACAAGAGTCTGAAGTATATCTTCACCCAGTCGGAGTTGAATCTGAGGCAAAGGAGATGGCTAGAGCTGATCAAGGACTACGACTTGAGCATTCACTACCACCCTGGTAAGGCAAACGTTGTGGCCGACGCTCTGAGCCGCAAGCACTACTACAGCAACCTGATGGTGCGAGAGGAACAACCCGCCTTACATGAAGAGCTAGAAAAGCTGAGCTTAGAGATTGTGGAGGAGGGGCAGTTGAACCAGTTGAGGGTAAAATACACACTCGAAGACCAGATCCGCCAAGCACAGAAGGAGTGTCCAGAGATCCAAGAGGTGAAGCGCCTGATGGAGAATGGCAAAGCAGCTGACTATCGCCTCGACGAGCAGGGTACACTGTGGCTGAAGGACCGCATCTGCGTGCCTCAGGACAAGGAGATTCGGGGCTCGATCCTTAAAGAGGCCCACGATTCTCGATACTCGATCCACCCTGGCTGTACCAAGATGTACAAAGACCTGAAAGTACGGTTTTGGTGGGAAAGGATGAGAGAGGACATCGTCGAATACGTCGCCGTGCGACACGTGCCGCCGAGTAAAGGCCGAACACCGCAGGCTCGCCGGACCGCCGCAACCGCTCGAGATACCCACGTGGAAGTGGGATGATATCGCATGGACTTCATCGTGGGGTTGCCGCGCACGCGTAAAGGGCATGACTCCATATGGGTGATTGTTGACCGGCCGACCAAGGTAGCACATTTCTTACCGCTAGGGCGGACTACCGCGTGAGCCGACTTGCGGAATCGTATGTAGACAACATCCCGAAGCTTCATGGGGCTCCGAGGAGTATTGTGTCGGACCGAGGGCCCCGGCTCACCGCTCGCTCCGGGAAGAGCTTACACGCTTCTATGGGCACCCAACCGAACTACAAGCACGGCGTTCCACCCACGTACCGACGGACGTACGGAGAGGGTAAATCGGGTGCTAGAAGACTTGCCGAGAGCTTGTGTGTTGACCTACGGATCGGATTGGGAAAAGAGCCCGTCATATGCCGAGTTCTCATACAACAACGGCTACCGGTGCCGCCTTGAAGATGGCTCCGTTCGAAGCCCCGTATGGCGAAAGTGCTCGGACACCGCCGATGTGGTCCGAGGTGGGGGAGCGAACCTTTTTCGGTCCCGCCACTATTGTTGAGGCCGAGGAAAATGTCGCCAAGGTACGAGAGAACCCGAAGATAGCTCGGAAGCAGAGTAAGAGCTATGCCGACGCAAAACGGAAGGACGTCTCCTTCGAGGTAGGGGATCACGTCTACTTGAAGGTGTCGCCCCTCCGAGGTACGAAGAGGTTCCACATCAGGGGGAAACTATCCCCTAGATACGTTGGTCCCTACCCTATTGTGAGTAAGGTCGGAAAGGTGGCGTACAAACTCGAGCTACCTCCGGAGCTCGCGGGCGTTCACCCGGTGTCCATGTTTCCCAACTTCGGAAGTGTGTGGTCGTCGAGAAGAGAGTGCTCGCTCGGGCGCTCGACGTCCAGAAACCCCCGGAGTACTTGGAGTACCCGGTTCGGATCCCGGACCGGGCGGAGAAGTCGACCGAGAACACCACCGCGCGCTTCGCAAGGTGCTGCGGAGTAATCACTCCGAGCGCGAAGCCACGTGGGAGAAGGAGTCGCATTGAGGGAAAAATACCCTCATCTCTTCGAAACGGAGGTAACTTTCTAATCTCGGGGACGAGATTCTTGTGAGGGGGGGGAGTTCCGTAACATCCCTAGTTTTGACTTGCTTTCAAATGTCGAATTTCAAAAACAAACTTGGATTGAATTGGAGTGCTCGTAAATCGAATAAGGATGTCTTCTTCTTCTCTTCCTTAATTCCTAGATTTACATTGAGCTAAATGAAAATTCCTAGGAGATATAAAAATGATAGTGTGAGAAACTTGGGGATTCTATTGGTTTTATTTGGAATTTGTTTGAGAGGGGTTTCAAACTTGAATCTGCATTCAAATTTGAATCTAATTTAGAAAAGGGTTTGAAGGGAAATAGAAAAGGGGAAGGGGGACTGTTTCTGGGCCGCGGGCCCAAGCTCCCGAAGTCTGTCGGGCCACCCCCATCTATTTTTCTCCGCACGCCGCGCCACCCGCGCTCCTTCCTCATTTCAGCCCACCGCGGCCCAGCCAGCGCCGGCCCGCCTCCCACCTACCGCGGCCGCCCGGGACACCGACGGGGCGGGGCCCGTGTGACGTCGCCCCCGGCGTCGGCCCGTCTTCCTCCCGTCACCCTTCCTTTTGCTTTCCCCCTTTTGCACTTTGCGACGTCGCCCGAGCTCGCCGCCCCCGCTCGCCGCCAGCCGTTCACGCCCACCGGAGTGATCCGTGCCGTCCACGCGTCCCGCATTCCGCCCTGCGCTATAAGATGGCCGCCGCCGCACCACGGCGTAGCCGCAACCCTAGCCGCCGCGGGGAAGAACACCCGTTCCACACCGCCTCTGCCCGCCGGAGGAGAAGGAGGAGGAGGAGGAGAGGAGGAACCCCGGAGCTCGCCGCCGGCTCGCCGTCGACCGCGCGGAGCCGGAGGCCCACTCGAGGAAGCCCGAGGACGCCGCGAAGCCAAGAACCGCGACGCCCTCGCTTCCTCTCGCCCCGCGCCGCCGTGCCACGCCGCCACCTCTACCGCCGCCGCCTCCGTCCTCATCTCTCGCGCCACCAATCTTCACCGCCGTCCGCACGTCGGCCCGTGGCCACCAAGGTGAGGCAAACCCCCTCGCCCTCTCGTGGTTGACCCGCCCTCGAGCCGCGGCCCTCTTACACACGCCGTGCCGACCTCGCCGCCGCGCCGCCGCCGCCGGTGATGCCGGCCATCGTGCCAGGCCGGGAAGCGTGTCTCCGCAGTGCCACCGCCGCCGCCGCCGCAAGCGCGCGCTCTCGCCGCCGTCCCTTTTCTTTCGTACCGCACCGTCCTCGCGCGGCCCGACGCGCGCGCCGCGCCGCCGTCGAGCTCCCGAACGCCGCGTCGCCGCCCTCGCTCGGTTACGTTCGCCCGCACCCGTGCATGTTCCACTCACTCGCAGCCCGGCGCCGCGATCGCCTCGATGCACCGTCCACCGTGCGCACGCACGCGAGGCCACCCCAGCCGGAGCCGTGCCCGCACCGTACCGCGCCGCCGGCCGGGCTCGCCGCGGAGGGCAAGAGCCGTTCCGACAACCCAGGGGGAGGAAAAAACCCGGCCTTAAGCGTTTGCGCACCCATAGGACCCGTATCGACCACCAACCGAGCGCCGGACTTCGGTATGGCGCCGTCGCCGGCGACCCTCGCCGCGCCGCCACCCACACCGTCGCCGCCGCTCCTTGCCATGCCGCGCCGCCGCCCATCCTTGGCCAAAGCGACGCACGGCTAAGGGGTATCCCAAATCCCGCTATGCCTCACCCTCACCGCGGTCTCTTGTGGGTCCGCCCGGCGCACCTCGCCGCCGAAAGCCGCCGCCGCGCCGCCGCCGTCTCGGGCATTCCGTCGAGCACTTCACGCGCGGGGGGAAAAGGCCCTAGGCGCGCGCGCACGAGCGCCTACACACGCGCGCGGCCGCAGTAGATCCGTGGGATCCGGTGCGGCCCGCCTCTCACGCCCACGGCCACACGAAGCCCACACCGCGGCCGCCCGCACGGCGGCCCGCCGGACGGCCGCGGGCCGGCCGTTGGGGGAGCCAAGCCCCACCGCGGACCACGGGGGACCCCGGCCGCAGCCGGGATCCGGGGATCCCGTGCGGCCGGTCGGCCGGGAAGGATTTTCTTTTAAATAAAAATTCCGTAAAATTCCTTTTCCCTTTTAAAGATCCTAGAAAATCCATTTTATCTCCAAAAATTATGAAACCTTTTCCAAGAAATTTCTAAAAACTTAAACCACGGGTTGGGATACTGTTTGCTCCCCGTTTTGGATCTTAATTGCTCTTAATTTGGATTTAAGTTGCCATAGGACCGCTGTTTATTTTCCTTTTTCGCGCTACTAGGAGCAGGGGGAGCCGGAGAGCTGAGTCAGGAGTACGACTACGCCGACGACTTCGCCGCGGAGGACTACCCGACCCCAGGTTCACGCCCGACCGACTCTGAATTACCCATTAGGCATTGCTGAGTAGTATTGCTAGCGCTTTACTTTATGTATGCATGATGAGGAACCTTGCATCGCCTCTTTATTTACCCCCGTCCTTGATTGTCCTACTACCGCTATATGTTTATATGGGCGTGTATGTGCGCCGAGCTTCGCGATGCATGTGTTAGGATGGGATTAGTGGTTCTTGGCGTGAGTGGGGTAAAACCGGCAGGAGAAGGCGTTTTTGGGTACTTTGGCGGGGGGTGAGCTCGAAACAACCGATCCGGGGATCGGGGATAGGGGTGCACTCCTCGGTGCATCCCTCCCGTTACGGTTTTCGGAGCCTAGGTGTTGGGGTTTTCGTGCGCTTGGAGGACATGAGCTCGCCCCGTCCGAAATCGAGTGGATCAACTTGTTTATAGGACATCGTACACACCACCCCGCCGAGAGTGGGGATAGGGCCGTGTTGAGCTCGGCAAGTGCGAAACCATACCCGCTTAGGATGGATAGCGGGGTATCGGTGGGGGGAGCGGTGGAGGTGAGACCACCCTCTCGGAGCGACTCCCGTGTGGCCACACGGGAGCATTTCACGCTTCCGTGTAGTCCCTTCCGAGGGGGGGGGGCAACTTTGAGGGCCGGATGCGGGGATGGGATCGTAACTACCGAGAGTTCGCCGGTAGGATGGGCTCGGTCGGCCGTACACCGGTCGGGTACCATTCCGGGATGGGTATGGTGTACACGCTCCGCGGAGTTGTTCGATCTATAGCTATAGCCGCGTCCTCGGTCATGGACACCGCCTAGAAGACGTACTTGATCCTCATGTTTTGGGATTTCTACCTCCCCCCTATAGGTGAGAGTGTGGTGAGCCGTGGTTACGGCCGGCTAGAGGAGAGAGGCTCCATCTACCTCGTCGATCCGGTTGTAATCATTGAGATGCGAGGAGAGGAAGTTCTCGCATCGCCCCTAGACAGAGTAGGAGCCGGTGACGGGTCTTCCGGGGCGACCGCTGGATCCGGGTTGTGTTGAGAGACTTGGGTTTTGGGATATTGATGGAGATACCTTGTTTATACTCGTCGTCGCTTAGGAAACCACAACCGATTCCTTGTCTACTCTCTTTTCCCTTTAGATGTTAGGCCACTTAAAGCCGCATACGGTTGGTGACGTGGACCTATCCCGCTCCTTGGGGATAGACTTTGGGTGTGCAGTGGTACGAGTCCGACTTCGACCGCAACGCCGACGGATGGTACGACCGAGGGATACGTCGCTTCGCTCGAGTTGCCTGTGGCGGGAAGAATAAAGATGGAGACCCTTCTGAGAAGATAGCTACCGCTGCATAGAATTTTCACTCTGATTCAGCCAAGAGGCTTGTAATGCTGTACTCCATTATGGGCATGTAATAAATTAATGTACTATTAACATTATGTAATGCGATGTATGACTTTGCGTATCTGTCTGTGAGACGTTCTGTACGCGATAGCCACTGATCCAGGGACTATCGCGATGGTACAGGGATTCGGGTTTTCTATGAAAATCCGGGGTTTTACGGAATTGGTGAAAGTTGATAAAAGGGAATCCAATGGTGCATGCATGATTAATTCAAACTTGATTGCCCCCATTTAGGTGTGTTTAAGGTTAAGCACTCCTCTAATTCGAATTTTAAAATATTTTTCAGAGCCATGCAAGAGCTTGAGCATAATTTTAGAGAAGTTTTCAAGCCATTAAAAACAAATGTAAGTCGAAAATATTTTTCGACTACGTCGATTTTGGTCTTACCGGTAAAGTCTCGCTTTCATCGGTTGAGAGCGAACGTTTTCCCGGCTTGATCATGGGGGCATAGGTTTAGGTTCTAATTTTGGCTAAATAAGAAGGATTTTGAACAGAACAAAATTAGAATAGGCTTAGAAAAATTCTAATCCTAGAGAAACCAAGGATAAAAAAAATTTTAAAACCAACCAAAAGCTGATTTCTAGGTTCACGCGAGTCCTACCACGTGCTGAATTTTTATAACATGAATATAAATCGTGGCTCTACTCGTGTGGTTTTAGCATGAAAAATAAGCCAACCTCAGCACCATAATGAGGGTGAAAGGTTGAGCTAAGGTTCTGAAATTATTTGGTTGGGGGGTTTCTCGAAAAGAAAAGAATCAAACAAGCACATAGGAGGGTTCATGCAAAGGGTTTATGATAAAGCAAACATTCAATCAAGAATTATGTCTCTAATATTGTTCAACCACTTCTAAGTCTAATGTCTTTGCGTAGTAAAACTCAAAAACTAAATTATTAAAAATACTCGAAAAACCCGGAATCGGGTTGTCCTCCCGTAGCTTATTCTTGACTCGACTTGACGAAACGGGTTGCCTCCCGCCTAGCGCTTCGTTTATAGTCTATAGCTAGACTTCTTCACTTGATTACTCCGGATCAACGCTCTTTGCGGGCGTTGCAATCTTGGGTACCCACTTCCGCACCATCTTGGGCGCGGGCTTGTCTTTTGGCTTGGTCGGCTTAGTCATTTTTTTTGGTCTTCACGAGCGGCTTCTCTTCCTTTGTCTTGACGGATGCAACACCTTCTTTAATTTTCGTTACGTTCACTTTTTTTCGGCTCCTTCTTCTTTTTCAGCGCCTCCGTTTGTTTTGGTTCTACCTTAACTCCAATCATGTTGCATGCCTCAATCCTTGGACGGAACTTGAAGGAACTCCTTTCTCCGTTGATATCGAACATGATCTCCCCCTTGCCAACATCAATAGTAGCTCCCACGGTCTTGAGGAACGGCCTCCCTAGGATGAGCGGCGGCTTCTCCCTCTCTCCCATCTCGAGCACAACGAAGTCGACGGGGATGAAGTGGTGTCCAATCTTCACGGGTACATCTTCGCAATGCCCAAGGGATAGCGAATGGAGTTGTCACCCGACCTCCAAACATATTCCCGTAGGCTCCATTGGTAGGCGTAACTTCTCGAACACATCCCTCGGCATGACACTCACACTAGCTCCAAGGTCGCATAACGCCTTCTCGAAGTTGAAAGAACCAACCGAACATGGAATTGTAGGGCACCGGGGTCTTTTTGCTTCTCTAGCCCATAAGCAATAGCCGCACTACACTCCTCGGACATCTTGACATGATCTACCCCGAGTGTTGCTATCTCATATTTATTTGCAAGTATGTCTTTAAAGTAACGAGAATATGTAGGTACTTGTAGGGCATCTAGTAACGGCATGTTGATGCTAAGTCTACGCACAACTTCCACAAACTTCTCAAAGTGGTTGTCAAGTTTACCTCGGAAGTAGCGTGGCTTGAGTTGCGGTATCCTCGTGTCATCTTCCGGCATCTCGAATTCGGGTTCCTCGGTGACGATCCCCGTAACCTTCTCTTTAGCAACTCCTTCCACCTCGGTGGACGGTTTCAGCTTCCTTGCTCCCGCGGTACGTTCCGGATCTTCGGTCTCCTTCCCCGAACGCGTTTGAATGGCCTTCGCCGATTCGGGACATTTGGGTTGTCCCGGAAGCTTCCCTTCATCATTAGTGAGGCGCCCCGCAAGTTGTCCAACTTGCGTCTCGAGCATCTTCATCATGTTGAGCACTTGATGATTGGAACTTCCGACCTCCGTCACTTTGCTATCGATGTTCTCCGACACCTAGTCTATGGTCTTGAACTTGGTGACGGTGTCCTTGTTGATTTTAGCTTGCTCATCCATGAACTCCTTCAATTGTATCCGAAGCGGAACCGCGTTAGGAATAGATGAGCTTGCATTAAATTGAGGCCTACCTTGCCCGTAGCGGAAGTTCGGCAATTCTCCCTTCCTCATGTAGTCGAGCACTTTGGCTTCCTCTCGGACAATCTTTGCGGACATGGCCATACTCTCCACATTCTTCGCATGTGGACCTTGCTTCGGCGGCCTTCAAGTCTTGAGCCTCTTTCTTTTCTATCTCCATCTTCTCCAACCTCCTCATGAGCGAGTCGATCTTGCCTTCAAGTATGTCTTCCTTCTCCACTTGCAAGACTCCTTTGACGTTCCCCATGGGTTGAGCCGGATGTAGGCGCCCGGATGACACCCACGTGTCATTATCCGCGACCTTCTTGAACAGCGTGAAAGCTTCCGTCGGTGTGAGCTCGATGATAGATCCTCCCGCTGATGCATCGATGATCGTCCTTGACACCATGGTGAGTCCTTGATAGAACTTTTGCACGAGGTCTTCTTTCGGGAACTTGTGATGTGGAACCGCCCGGTGTACTCGTTGAAGCGCTCGAATGCCTCCGAGATAGTTTCGTAGGATATTGAACAAAGGTGGCAATCTTATTACGCAAGCTTTGAGTTTTACCCGGTGAGTAGTATTCCTTCATGAAAGCCTTCATCAACGTGTTCCAATTTTGCACCGTCTCCGCCGGTTGAGAGTGGGAACCATTGCAACGCCTTCCCGAGTAGTGAAAACGGGAAAAGCCTTGCCCTCATTTGATCTTGAGTCACCCCATCCATGTTGAAAGTCTGACATAGTTGAATGAATGCTTGGAGGTGAAGGTTCGGATCCTCTTTGCCGGTGAAGGGTGAATGTTGCACCATGCGGATTGTTGAGGTCTTGATCTCGAACGGTCTTCCGATCTCGTCGAGGTTCAAGATTGGTAGGTCGATGATGTCTGGGGTGCATAGCTCCCCAATCTTGCGTTCTTCCGGTGGTTGGTCACCCATTGGTAGACGTCGGTTCTCCCGCGGACTTTGAGGTGGTGAATTCTTCGGAGATTCCTCGCGATCCTTTGTCTTCCGACTCCGAATCTACAAAATCCAGCTTTTTAGCTTGATGTGCTTCGCGTCTCCTTAGCCTCGTAAAGTTTTTCGGATCATCCACAAAATTATTGGGTTTGTTGGAGAGGCAGCCGTCCATCTCCTGTTAGGGTTAGCAATAAACAAAGTATGCAGAAAAACTAGAAAACAAAACAAATCTATAAAGACTAGAGTTAGACAAACTAGATTAGATGTATTTCGGGGATGATCGAAATTTATTAGATGCAAAAATAAAACAAAATCAGTACTGAAAATTACAAAAAAAAAGCAATAAAAAATCAAATCTTGATCACTTGTTCCCCGGCAACGGCGCCGGAAAAAAGGGGCTTGTTGACGGTTAATAATTGTATCAAAGTTCGTTCGTGACTCGCAAGCGTACAAGTCTCCCGTCGTAGTCAAGGGACCCTTCTTCCCTCGAGTGGTGAACCCAAGGTATCGAATCCGTGGAACAAATGCGTGACGCAAGACTTAATCTATTAAAGCCAAGTAATCTTCAATAATCGATAAAAGATCTAATGCATCTAAGTAAAAGACACAAAACGAATCTAATCTACTAAAAACCGGAGAAAACAAAGTAAGATTGGGTAGATAAACCGATCTAGAGAGATCGGGGTAAGCCTTTTGTTGAAGTTCCAAGCAAAAGAAGAAGTAACAAATCGAATCTTAATAAAAGCCTCTTTAAATCGTGGTTTCCCGTCCAAATCCGAAAACATCCGCCTTTCGAGACCCCCGTTCTCGTCACAACGTATCCCTATTCATGCGGGGAGTTTAGGGCGAGTCAAAAGACAAGTCGAGATTCTTTCGGAGGATCCGGCGTGTACCTCTAGCCACCGCGGCTACAAGAACACCCTATGTAATCTATCTCGAGAGTAGAATTGGAATAAGCAAAGCCGATCGAAAAACGAAATCTTCGAGGAAACACTTGATCGCTGAGAAAAGATTCAACTTGATAATTCAACTATAACAATGATACATACACAAGATCACCACCGGGATCCTTCCTTGATCTTGCTTCTAGCTCGGGAACTCCGACGTGGTCTTCCTTGCAAGGTTCCCACGTCGGCTAGGGCAACCCTAGTCAACTAGCTCGACCCTCTCCTCTCCTAGATGGTGTCCCTCTCTTCTCTCTCGCTTCTCGGCGGCCGAAGACGAAATCTTCTCTCCGTGGCTCTCGGTCGGGGGACTATAAATAGCCCGATTGGCGGCTAGGGCAAAGGGCGTCGGATTTGGGCCCTAAATGGGCACGGGCCGACCGGATCGGCCGCCGGCCGGCCCGGGCCCATTTAGGCCCGGCCCGCGGGCTCCTTTGCCCGAGGTCGGTTCCCTTGCTTCCCGGATGCTTCCCCCTTCGCATACGGGTCCATGTCGTCGGTTTCTCTCCGAATTGGACTCAACTCCTTGTCTTGGAAGATTCAAAGCACTTTTCCGGTCGTGTCCCCGGAGTATGTCGTCTTCTCGGATCAAGTCCCCGCTTCTTGGAGTTAATTTTACTTCATTGCATGACTTGTTCAGGGCTTCAAAGTCTTGTCATGAGGTGCTTGATGAACTTACCCCGAAAGTCTTGCATTCAACACTAAATCCCTGCATAAACATTAAACTCCAAAAACGACATGCACACGTGAACTTGTTATACCACGGGGGTTAGTACCAATGGATAAGGTATAAAACTAATGCCAACACCGAAGGTAAACTCATGGCTAGGTTGACGGATTTTCACCGTCAACACCTTCCAATGTAACTTGCAGTCAATTGTGCGTGAACTCCCTTCACCTGACTCGACCGACATGTGTGAGGTCCCACAACCTTTGTAATCTTCCATTTTCCTGTCCCTCTCTGCAGTCGTGCCCATACACGCCACATGCACCCTTGTTTGCACATTACTTCATACCTAAGATTCCTGTCAGAATGGACCACAGTGAAAGGCCTATAATGCTTCACTGCATAGTCAGACAAGAAAAACTTGAGTTCATCCAGGGATTCAAAAATCATTTTCTCATGTATCTCAGGCTCCCTGGTAAAAATTATTCCTTCTGTGAACAACCTAGTAGAATCACAAATGGCTTTATCGATTCTACTCAAGTCTCTGTCATTGCGAACAGAAGGGATTCCAAATTGGTACTGAGCTTGGGTGTAGTGTTCAGTACTCTCACCAATTCTAATGTTGTCCGGGAACCTAGGCACGTGTTCTTCACTTTCACCATTTCTAGTGTTCACTAGCGGCCTACTTATGTGCACTTCCCTTTCAAAGGTTGTATGGTTCACCGAGGGTCCTGCAACATAATCATGCTGAACACCATCCAAGTTAACCTCACTTAAACCAAGGAGTGCTTCAGCCGCATGTGCATTGGCATCATTTTGCTCTTCCGCATGCTCCTCATCGGACTCATCATCAGAATCACCTTCTTCAGAGCTGTCAGATATATCATCATCGTCCATGGTTTCTTCCTCCCGCTCAAAACAATCATTGGGAAAATCATCATTAACCATCCCAACATCCCGACTAGGTTCCCTACAACCAAAGTCCTCCTCCAAAATTGTAGACTCTTGTGTACCTTGTAGAGCCTCAAACGGCACTTCCTCATTCATGTAAACATTACCACTAGGCCCACGAGTTATATCTACCACAACCTCCAGACATGACACATTAGCTTGACCAACTACCTTCTTATACCGATTCCAATTTTCTTCACTTGACAAGCTCATCAACACATAATGAGCTCTAGCCTTCCCACAATCAAAACGACCTCTAAATGACAACTCATGCATTCCAACTCCATAGTTGACCATTGCACAATCAACTACATCCTTAAAGCTTGGCGGACCATCAAATGTTTCTACCAACTCTATCATATTCTCAAACTCTCCATTTTCTTTAACTACGCCACCATGAAACATGCGAACTAAAAACGGTCCATCTACAAAATTTATAACTTGTTCAATAACAATATAGTACTAAAATAGATATTTATTATAAATATACATGAAAAATTAGAATTGTGTTCAACAAAAATTATATCCATCTCGATTTGTTATATATATACACGTGCGCATTACCCCTAATAAAATTGTTAGGTATTCAACAAAATTGTTAGGCATCCATATAATAGCTACACCCATTATCAACTACCCTAAACATTTGACATCAATAATATCATTAAATCGATTCATGCAACAAGTTCTACACGTCAATAACACGGGCGAGAGAAACTATCGCGTATGAACTAATCATCATTTCCATTAAAACTAATTGCATTTGGTGTAAATTTCAAATTTCTATACCTAACCCTAGGTCACAAAATCTACTCCGATCTACACAATGCAACGGTAAAAGAGGGAGAGAAGTAGGTCAATACCTTCACAACAACGCGGGGAACAAATCCCCCCACTTTTTCCACCCCCAAATCCGCCGGAATGGGGGGGGGGGGCGGCGGCCGGCGGCGGCAAGGGGCTCGGGCCGGGCGCTCGGGCCGGGAGGAGGAAGAAGGGAGGGAGGAGGAAGAAGGGGGGCCGCGCGGGCCCTCTGGGCGGGGCGGCCGCCGCGCCACGCGGATGGCGCGGCGGCCCCGCCGCGCCGGGCGCGGTGGCGCGGCGGACCGCCGCGCCGCCGCATGTGGCGCGGCAGACCGGCCCACGCCCGGCGCACGCGGCACGGGCGGCCGGCGTGGCGGGGCCCCCCGCGCGCGCCGCATGTGGCGCGGCGGCGGCCGGGCGCGCGCGCGCGCGCGCGTGCGCGGCCAAAAGGGTCATCCAGTGCAAATAAAGTTTCCCAGGGGTTATTTATAAAAATAATTTTAAAAAAAGGTTAAAATTAAAAAATTATCCCCTGGTTGCGTGGGTGAGAGCAGGTCAAGAATTTTGGGTTACGTTTGGTTTAGTGATACGTTTTGATTAGTTGTGTGTGGTGATTCAAATTCAAATGGGTTGTCTTGTACATCAAGCGTTTTCTTCTTTTCAAATAAATACCATGCTTCAAATAAACTAGTTTTTAATTACTTTAATAATCTACTAAATTTTTTGTATGGTGCCATAGGGGGGTTAATAGGAAACTTTGAAAAAAAATCCATGCGAGAACAAAAATAGTCTTATGTCTCAATTAAAGCCCAGCCCTCCTCTCTTCTAACTGATCAGCCCAAAAGATTATGAAAAGGCGAATTAAATCAAATACGATTGACATAAACATGTCGGAAGGGGGCTGCATTTTACTTGTGTTAAACATGTCTCATGTGAGCCCGCATTTTACTTATGTTAAACACGTCTCATGTAAGTTAGATGTTGATGATGTGTTTGCTTCCGGATGTAGTTGTTTTGTATTACCTTTCATTACATTTTACCTACTTGTATTTGATTGTTCAAATGGTATGAGAAATGTTCTAGTGCCATGTTGAATCGTGCCAAATGCCATACTGCGTCCCCCTTAAAAAAAAGTCATCCTGCGAGCACCAAATGCCAGCTTCATGGGTTTATAATATTTTCAAACCTTTTGAACTAGGGTACTTTCCAAATTCCAACAAGGAAATATGCTACTTCGTGCGATTTTTCCATGGATTCATGCATTGCAACAATCCGCAAAAAGGATGGCACTACTGATCCGCATCATCGACTGATATGGATTCTACCCATTTTGACCCTCCTAGCTCGCGTTTCTTCAGCTGCTCCGTGCGCCGGTTCACGAACTCCGCGATATCGGCTACCAACTTCTTGCTGTCCGGGAGCTCCTCGAACATGTAGAACGCGTGGATGGCGTCCGGGTACTTCGCCACGGTGACCTCAACCGCGCCCGCGGCGTGGAGCGCCTCCGCGTACGCCCTCTGCCTGTCCTGGTGCACGTCCCACCCGCCGACGCACACGAGGGTCGGCGGGAACGCACGCCACCGGCCCTCTCCCTCGTCGGCGTCGCGCCGGATCGCCGCTGGCACGTTGGCAGCCTCGTGGTCCCGCGTGGCGCCGGGGGGCAGGAACGCGCGCCACAGCCACGCTAGCCGCTCGGGCGCCCCGAACGGCGCGCCGCGGAGCCGCTGCTCGGACTCCGTCGGCGCCTCGCCGCCGAAGAACGGCTGCAAGGCAACCAGGCCCGCGACTTTGCTCGGAAGGCGCGCGGCAACGTGGTGGGCGACGTTGCCGCCGGCGCTGTCGCCGGCCACGAAGACGGCCGCGGGCCGGGGAGACGGGAGCGCGCCGCCCGCCCCGGCGAGGACCCACCGGAGCGCCGCCTCGCCGTCGTCGTAGGGATCCGGGAAGCGGTGCTCGGGCGCGAGGCGGTAGTCGACCGAGGCGAAGACGGCTGGGACGGCCGAGGCGAGGCGGCGGCAGAGCTCGTCGTACTGCGCCGTCGCCACGGAGTGGAAGACGAAGCCGCCGCCGTGGAAGTACACGACCACCGGGAGCTGCTTGCTGTCACCGTCCCCAGTGGTGGTGGGGGCGAAGAGGCGAACGCGCAGGTGGTCGGAGACGGCGTGGTCCGTGGATGCCACGCCGGCGACGGGGGCCGGGGTGGGCGGCGCGGCGCGGTCGAAGAGGGAGAGCAGGAATCGGTTGACGGTGCCGTCGCCGCGGAGCGAGGCCCCGTGCAGGGTGGAGGCGGCGCCCACAAGCAACCGCGCGCGCCACGGCAGCGGGGGCCTCCCGGGCCGTGGCGGCGGATCCGGCGCGGCCATCGCTCTCCCTGTCACCCTTGGTTTCTTGGGTGAGTCGTTTGAGCGTAGGCCGCTGGTTGCTGATGATAAGGGCGCGACACTGATCACGGGTAAAAACGTCCGGGTCCAAGATTTTAGATTTGTCAGTTTTTGACGTAGAGAGGCGCGAAGTCGTCGTTCACAAACAAACAAACATTTTTATCACGTGCACACAGTTGCATGATCAATCAATGGGCTTAATTTTATCTCGGTAAACATGGGCCTCGATGGACTGGTAGTAAATATAAGATTGGGCCCAAATGTGCATCGGTCGGTATAGACAGACAAACTTGAACTAGAAAGAATAAAAGATAGTACTAACCTACATTTGCTTTTTCAGATGAAATAATAACAACAGCGCGATACAGTAAAATTTACTAGTCATTAACATATGTTTATTAGTTTTTTTTCATTCGATTACTACTCTAGATAAAAGAGAGAACGAAACCTCTCTTCGTTACATTTCAAAAGGTGGAGGAGAATTGAGTTGTCGAACTATCGGAGTTTGTGGGCGTGTTTGATTTCTTGGTGCTGGCGAGCCTGGCCCATGAGCTTGGCTATGGCCAGCCAGAGCTAAGCTCCACCCATACAACTCTGCTGTTTGATTCTTTTTCTCATTGAGCTAGGTTGAGTTCATATTTGTGTTTGATATGGTACAAAGTGGGATATGGTGACCTTGCAATTGGCATTCGGTGGCCTTACCACCCTCTCCCCCTCTTTGGCATTTCGTCAAACACTCCCGCCGCAGTAGCGAGCACCATCGTGGGCACGGCCGCATGGGGGAGCTCGCCCCCCGGCCGCCACCGCTCCGACCACCGCCGCCGCGCGCGGCCGGGAGCAACCGCGGGCGCGGGGAGCTCCGCCATGACCGCCGCCGCCGCCGCGAGCGCGGGCTCGGGGAGCTCGCCCGGACACCTCCGCCACGCGCGAGCGCGACCACGGGCACGGGGGATCTCCGCCCCCCGCCACCGCCGCCGCGCGCGGAGGGGGAGCGACCGCGGGCGTGAGGGAGCTCCGCCCCACACCACCGCCGCCGCCACGAGCGCGGGATCGGGGGGAGCTCGCCCCGCCCACCGCCGCCGCGTGCGTGTGTGTGACCACGGGCGCGGCCCCGCCACCGCCGCCGCGCACGAGAGGCGAGCTCGCCCCCGCCCACCGCCGCCGCGCGGGCGTGACCACGGGCGCGGCCCCGGCCACCGCCGCCGCGCACAGGAGGCGAGCTCGCCCGACCGCCATTGCTGCCATGACTCTTGAGCAAGAGGGTGAGGGAGGTGAGAGCATCCGAGCGAGAGCCAGCCACGACTCGGCTCTGGAAAAACGAGGAGGAGAAGCGTGCGGGCAGAGCCAGGAGAGAGAAGAGAAATTGGCCGCCGGCAGCCTGGCTCCCAACTCGGGCATCGATATCAAACAAGCGAGATTGACTCTGGTGGGCTTGGCTGGGCAAAATTGGCCCATATCAAACACGCCCTGTATATCCCGCGCGGCCATCGATCTCCCCTGTCTCCATTGACCCTTGGTTTCTCGGGTGAGCCGTGAACGAGCATAGGCCTCTGGTTGCTGATGACAATGGCGCGCCACTGAGCGGATCACGGGTACGAAATGCAGTACTTGTCGCGATTTCATTACCAGATTTGATTTTATGGAAGACGTTTAATAACCGCAAAAACGTCCGGGTCCACGTACAGAGAGACCTTTTTTTTAGGAGAGGCGCAGACTAGTCGTCGTTCACAAAATAACATTTTTTTCACGAACACAGTTGTATACTTGGGCCGATGTTCTGTAGTAAGTATAAGATGGGCCAAATCTAGAAATCACTATAAAAGGTTTTTTATTTATATTTTTTTAATTCATTTTGCAAAAATATACTACCGTTTCAAAATTTATCAGTTTTGACCACCAACCGTCGTGGGCCACGACGGTTGGAATCTAACCGCCGTGCGCCACGACGGTTGGAGTCCAGCCACGACGGTAAGGCCAGTCATGGGCCACGAAAGGCAGCCCATGCAGTCGCCGTGGGCCACGGCGGTTGGTTGGGGCGTCGGGTGGCTGGTTAGTGTACTAAATTAATTTTTTTCTATTTATTTTGATTATTTTTAGCGCAATTTTCAGGCTAAGGGGACCTGCCGCCGTGGCTCACGGCGTTTGCAGAACCCTATCATTATGGACCCACGACGGTTGGTCCTGCCGCCGTGGCGCACGGCGGTTAGGCTCCGATCGTCGTGGGCCACGGCGGCCGGCCTCCCGCACGATGGGCCCGCGGCCGTTGACCTAACCGCCGTGGCCCACAGCGGTTACACCTCCAAACGTCGTGGCCCATGGCGGCTGCCGTGCGCCACGACGGTTGGTTGTCAAAACTGATAAATTTTGAAACGGTTTGCAAAATGAATTAAAAAAACATAAATAAAAAAATTCTAAAAGGTTTCTAGAAATCACTTTAGAAGGTTGGGCCTAATTGAGGTCCTTATTAGCCCGGAGCATCGATATAACTTGAACTAGAAGCTCCTTTTCACAAGATAGTGCTAACTACTTTTGCTTTTTCAGAACTCGGAAAAAATCATAACAGCGCGACACAAAAAAAAAATTAGTCATCAACATATGTTTAGTTTATTTCATTCGATTACTATTCTAGATAAAAAGAGAGTGGAACCTTACATTTCAAAAAGTGGAGGAGAAAAACACCCCGCTGTTGAAGCACTTTGGGGAATTAGGAAAGCAAGGCGATGGCTTACATCCACCACTCGATGGTCGATGCACCCATTGACATCTGACTCGGAATTGAATGATCTCTTCAGCATTATATTGTGCAGCTCCCACCGATGAGGCCTCGATCGCACAGCGGTGGCGCGCAGGTCAGGTCAACCATGCTTTTGGTTGGGGCATGGCCGCCGACAGCGCGCCACCTGAAGCACTAGCGAAGATATTCTGCCTGCGGGACCAAACCCCATGGACGCACGATCTCCATCTGTGATGAAGCGCCATGTGGGATGTGTCCCCCTCCGATATGTACTAGTAGTACTGTAAAATTTCAAAAAAAAAACTGGTAATACTGTAGGCCATTGCCCATTGGCCAGTACACAATGCAAATTTGATGAGCTCTGAGCTGCCGCTTGCCAGCAGAGATCTCTACGCTTGCCAACGAAATGAAATGCAAGCAGTAGGGGTCGAGCGAGCCAATCCAGGGTTTTAAAAACCGGTGGGAACCGACCGGTTTACCGCGGTAAGCGGTAAAAACCGGTCCGCACGGGTAGCGGTTCCGGCCAGTTCCCACCGGTTCAATTCAAAAATTCAAATTCAAATTAAAAAAATAAAAAATACTTCATGATTTATGTGTGCATTGGAAGTTCAACAAAAAATTCGATTGGTTCAACTTCTAAGAGCAACTCCAAGAGTATCCCTATATTTACCCCAAAACCTAATTTTGGGAGAAAAATAAGAAAATCGAGCTCCAACAGTTAACCTATCCTTCCCGTAAAAATACGCCGCCGCTAAAAACTCCTCCGTCACCCCGCAAATATCCGCGTCGTGACTCCTCCCCCAATCGGTGCCATGTCATCATTTCCAAGCATCGGGGGCGCGAGCGGCATGCCGACACTGAATGCTACAATGGCTGCGAACCGGAGGTGGCTTCGGTGGGCGGCGAGCAGACCGGCTATGGTGATGACAAAGGTCCAAGAAGAAGATCTCGGTGGCTTCGGTGGACGTTGAGTAGACCGACTATGGTGATGACGAAGGTCCAAGAAGAAGATCTCGGGAGGAGGAGCCAGGAACTCACTGGTGGCGGATAGATGGCTATGGACCGTTCTGTGAAAATGAGACCAGCGGCAACAGGGGTCACGAGATCCGCGATTCCCTTCGAGGTGGAGCATGGCTGCACCTAGGGTTTGATTTCGGATGGACATGGGGAGGTTGTGATGCTGTGGGTGCGAGGAATTGGTCGGAGGTGTGATGTGGCCGGCCGGCGGGCACTGCTCTGTGCCTGTCTTTTTTTGGCCGAGCAAGAAGTAGAAAGAGGTCGTCAATACTATACATCACTTAAGCGACAATTTTGCAATCTGTCGTGGTTGGTGGTTTTTTTCTTCCTCCGGTTCGCAGGCGGGCATCTCCCGGGTCGTGGGCTACTTTCGTTTCCTGTTTCCGTTTTTTCTTCCGGACTTCCGGGTTTTTTTCTTGTTTCCGTTTTTTCTTCATGTTTCCTTTTTCTTCCGGACTTCTGGTTTCTTTTTTTCCTGTTTCCGTTTTTTCTTTATGTTTCCTTTTCTTTCTTTCATTCCCTGTTTTTTTCCTTCTCACACGGTTTTTTTTCTCAATCCTATACAAAATTAGAATAAAAAAATCCTCCAATCACAAGTTTTGAACTTCAGACCTTCAACTAAACAAGATACTAGTTAGCAACCATTGCACCACACAACACTTCATGACTACTTAGAGTTACAAATCATCTTATTTCACTTTTATTTCCTTTTTTCTTCTTTCTTTTTCTTCTATTTGTTTTATTTTTCTGATTTCACTTTTATTTCTCTTTTCTTTTTACTTATTTATTTTTACTTTCTACTTTATTTTTTCTGTTTGCATTTTTATATTCTTTCTTTTTAATAGTTTCTGCTCCATTAATATTTTTATTGTTCGAGATGAGATGTAAATTTGTTCTCGGTAGAATAATAAGTTGTTCTAGATATAAATATCTTGTTCGGGCTACAATAACAACTTGTTCTGACCTTTGTTCTGACAGTACATTTTTTTAGATGACACACAAAATTGTTCCGACTATAATCGGATTTTGTTCTAACAATTGTTTTCATTTGTTCTGACACCTTTTTGTTGTTCGAGATGACATACAAACTTGTTCTGGCTATAGTAATATTTTTTTTGTCTATAATAATAACATTTGTCTGACCCTTGTTCTAACACCATATTTGTTGTTCGAGATGACATATAAACTTGTTCTGACAGTTGTTCTCGTTTGTTCTGGCACTTCTATCGTTTTGTTCTAGCGATAACAGAATATATAACCGTAATTAAAAAATATGAATAAAAAAGTTTGTCAAAATATAGTCAAGTGAGATCTTGTTTCGAAATTTTATTATCGAAAATCCAATGGTGCGATCGGAATTTAATTTTGATGTTTGGTTTGGATTTATAGATTTTTTTAGTTTCAATCAAAGTTGCATGTGGCTGGTGTCATCACTTTTGCTTTCTTTTGCATGCATGCACTGCAGCCCCTCTTTCCTTGAGGGATGGGTTGATTTTTTTTCGCTGAGCGCCATACAAGAGCACCCAGCGCCGGTTGCGTGATCCGGCGCTGGATGTTATCTGTCGCTTCAGCGACAGATTCATCTAGCGTCACGCCACACGTGGGAGGGCAGGGGCGGACGCAGTTTTTTTTTCTTTTTCTGTTTCTTTCTTTTATCTATTCCTTTCTTTCTTTTTTATTTCTTTTCCTTTTTTTATTTCCTTGTTTCTTTTTTTTCTTATTCTTGTTTCTTTTTTATTTCTTGTTTCTTGTTCTTTATTTATTTCTATTTTCATTTTTCATTTTTTGTTTCTTTTATATTTATTCCCTTTTCGTTCCTTTATTTTTCTATTTTCCGTTATTATTATTTTTCTCTATTCATTTTATTTTCTCTTTCTTCTCTTTTTTCATTTATTTACTTATTTAACTAATTATTTATTTTCGTCTCTTTAATCTTTTCATGTTTGTTATTTTTCTTATTCTTTACGATATTTCTCTTTTACATATTTGTTCGTCTTCTGTAAATATTTGTTCGTCTATAATAGGATCTTATTCTGATAATTGTTCTTATTTGTTCTGACATTTTATTTTGTTTTTATATTTTCATTTTTATATTCTTTCATTTTGAATATTTTTCCCTCCATTAATATTTTTATTGTTCGAGATGGGATGTAAATTTGTTCTCGCTAGAATAATAAGTTGTTCTGGCTATAAGTATCTTGTTCGTGCTATAATAACAATTTGTTCTGACGCTTGTTCTGATTTATTTTGACACTGCATTTGTTTTTGTTCGAGATGACACATATGTTCTGACGATAATATGATTTTGTTATAACAGTTGTTCTCATTTGTTCAGACACTTTTTTTATTCGAGATGACATACAAACTTGTTCTGACTATAATACTAAGTTGTTCTGGCTATAGTAATATATTGTTCTGCCTATACTAATATGTGTCTGACACTTGTTCTGGTGTGTTCTGACACAACATTTGTTGTTCGGGATGTCATATAAACTTGTTCTGACAATTGCTCTCATTTTGTTCTGGCACTTCATTCGTTTTGTTCTAGCGATAACAGAATATATAACCGTAATTAAAAATAGAATTTTTTTTGTCAAAATATAGTTAAATGGGATCTTGTTTCGAAGTTTTTATTGTCAGAAATCCAATGTTGCGATCAGAATTTAATTTCAATGTTTCATTTGTGATTAATAATTTTTTAGTTTCAGTCAATATTGCATGTGGCTGATGTCATCAATTTTGTTTTCTTTTGCATGCATGCACTCCAACCTGGGATCTTTAGCGACAAATTGTTGTTTTATGGCTGAAGCGACATAAAAGAGCACCCGAAAGAGGTAGAGTGAAGGATGAGAGTGAAGAAAGGCGAGCCCTCGACAGATCGTAGGCCATGCACAGCTTGCTCGTGCATTGGTGCCGGCCGTTTCCCTTTTACAGCTCTTGTGCGTTTTTGGCTCGGCGGGCTTCCAGGCCATGAACCACTGATGGTTCATGCTCTGCTGTGCAGCTGTGCACGAGGGGGGAGGAGGTGGGCAGTGTGAGATGGACTCCAATACAATGACGTGGCCTATTTTAAAATATTGGGGAACGGAAACTGTTGTGTGATGTTGTGATTTTGAGGCAAATAAAATTTGAAAGTGCCCCTAATACATAGTTTTTGGGATAATTTTTCAGCAATCTCTTGGAGATGCTCTACTGCCCGAAAAAACACTAAATGGACTGATATTGAAAATTTTTGACACCATTAGATTCTACACACCTTGAATGATTTTTAGAAAATTTTCTTTTCTACGTTTTTGATTCGCAACCGACCGGCTAACCGCTATTACCGGTCGGCTAACTGGTCTTACCGACCGATTAACCGCTTGCGACCGTTTGCACTAGCGTTTCGTTTTCGTTTGAAAATTCGAATTTGACTGGTTTCCACCTGTAATGGTCTAACCGGATTAACCGGACGCCGGCGGTAACATGGCCCGAAACGGTATTAAAAACCCTGGGGAGCAGTGGTTGCCGGCCTTGTTTAGATTGCTAGGAATCCTCCTTTTGACTCTCTCTCCACCACATTAAATACGCCAAAACACATATGTTCAGAATACTAAATGTAGATGAAATCAAAAACTAATTACACGATTGTGATGGCCTTTGCGACACAAATCTTTTGAGTCTAGTTAGACCATGGTAGGACAATATTTACCAAAAATGTCGAAATTTAGCTTTTGCTACAGTGCGTTGAAAAGATAAATTTTTCTGAGATCTAAACAAGGCCTAAGCTAGCGAATGTCTACATGCTAGCTGCTGCTCACCTGCAGTGTGTCGGTACGATACAAATCTGCTGTCACTGTCGAGCATCATGAATTCATGATGGCGGCCAGGGGCGCAAAATCGCGCGTCGCTATTTGGTCGGTCGAGTGCCCGCTGGGCTCCGCCGCTGCATCACCGATCGATCGGTCGGCGGCGACCCTGCTGGCTTTTTCTGAATCCCCTTGGAGAGCTAGAGAGAGATAGTACAAGGTTGCTGGCTTGAGGCTGCCTTTCAAGTGTCAACTCAACCACGAGGAGCCACACAACAGACCACACTCAGGTCAACGCTTCATCAGCGCTAAAAAGATCTTGAAGTTAGAACTCGATCACGGCCACAAATCAGCACTCGAATCATCTGAACGAAAACTACGTTCTAGCCGCACGTCTAGTACTGTTTACCAGTTGCCTCACGGACAGGCCGGCCGACGCCATCATCCTCCACCTCCACACATTAATCCCCCGGCGCCGCCCGCCGGCGCGCGGCCTCACACCGCCGCCCGGCCGACCGGCCGCTGACGACCTCATCACGCGCCCCCGCCGCGCCGGGCGCCGGGTATAATCCACGGCCACTTCTTCTTCACACGATCCCCGTCAAATCACCATGTGGTTCGATCACCACAGCCTCGCACGCAGCTGTAGAGCAGGTTGTCGTCGTCAGTTGCTGTGGACGCAGCACGCATCGCAGTCGGCTCTCGGCCAATCTAGCTGCAGATGAAGCGAGATATTTCACCGGTGTCGAGATCGAGCTAAATGTTGCCACCTGTACTGTCGAGCACCGACACGTCACTCATCAACAATTGTTCAAAGCAGGCGCAGGAGCACGTAGTACGGCAACAGACCGACGGTGACAAAAACAAATCAAATTACCAACTGTTCAGAAACAGAATTAGCGAATGGATCACTGTCAACTTCACTTCCCATCCCCATCGATCACTCCATCAGCTAGCCTAGCTCGCCCATGTCACGGCGAGGGCACAGCACACATGCTGGAGTGATGCGTACGACACACTCCGCACGCTGCAAACGTAGGGCCTGTTTGGCAGGGCTCCGGCTCCTCCAAAAACGGCTCCGGCTCTGACTCCTCTGGTGGAGTGGCTTCTCTGGTGAAGTTGAGTCGTTTTAAAAAACGTTTGGCAAAATAGCTCCTCTGGTGGATTTCTAGTTGGAGCTGGGTGAAGCCCACCAAAACGCGCTCCACCTCCCTCTTTGAAAGCTCGCGAGGGCGCGGGCCTCCGCTCCACACCCGAGCCGGTGCAGCTTTCCACCGTTTGGCAGGCTCCGGCCGAGCCGCTCGAGGAGCCGGAGCCGGAGCCCTCCCAAACAGGCCTGTAGCTCTGGCACAGTGACAAATCGGCATGCCACACTTTTCTCCTCACTAACTGCTGGATCATAGCCGTCATCGTCACCTGTAACCTCACTCGCTTTCCCCCTTAATGATCATGTGTGTGTGCCTTCCATCATATATTATTATTATTCATTTTAATTTTTATAGATACACAGTCTTTAACGTGTATAACGTATCTCTAGAAAAATGTAAAATAGATACTCCCTCCATCCTTTCACATACGACATTGGTTAGCTCAGCTCAGTCATATACTCCATCTGTCCCAAAATATAGTTTTGTTTAGACTTTTTCAACTTTGACCAACAATAACTCCTAAAATAATTTATTTGAAATAGAGAAGATTACATGTTTTAATAGTTGGTTTCATGTTAAATCTATTAACATTATTTTATGTTATTAGCATTTATGATTATTTCGTTATACATTGTCAAAGTTGAAAAAGTTTGACTTTGAAAAGTTTAAACGAAGTTATATTCTAGGACGGAGGGAGTAAAAAAAATAAAACTGCAAAACTTCGCTTGGTCAAAGTCTCAGTTAGTGTTTTAATGTTACCTAGTAGTATGGGCTTTAAGTTTCTTTCTCTATTATGTAATTACAACTCTGTAACAGTTCGCTTGCTTCTTCTCCTTAAATGATTGTCAATCAGTACTCTTACCTTTTTTTCAAAAATAAAAACGAAACGGAGGTAATAGTATTTTGGATATGCAGCGACAGAGCTGACTAACCCCTGCCGGTAGCATCTGCTTCCAGGTGCATGTTCCATGTGGAAAGGAACTGGTAACTAACCTGCAAGGGCATGGTCCCGGCTCCGATCGAGCAGTACCTGTTGCACTCCAAATAATTGACCGGCCGGTCCACTACTAATATAATCAAATCCTTGCTAATAAGGACAATGATTACTGGAAAACTACTCAAACTTTGTCTCGTGAAGCCAGTGGTAGGCTTTCGTCGTTGCAAATGCCATGTCGTCGGGGTCGATCTAGTGGGCACTCATTGCAAAAAGCGACATGTAATTTGTGTAACTTTAGCCTGCACTTGTTAAGAAAACACACACAAAGGAACCATCATGCCTCTGATTTTTAGGGGACAAATTATATATCGTCGATATGGTAGTTGTCAATTTGAAAGCAATGTTTCTCCTATGAGGTAGGTAAAGAAATTCGGAGACAATTTTTAAATCAATTATTGGCATGTAGCTAAAGAAAACAATCCAATGCATACCTAGGAAATGTGCAAAAGGGGCAGTGCACATGCACTTGGGCACTTCGCTCGGCGTCACTTGGCAGTAGTCATCGAGGCTTCTTCTTTGACCTATAGATGTGTTGGGTAGCTGCAACCTGCAACGGCTGCTTTTGCATCACTAGAAATGAAATGCTTCTTTTTTCGGAGTGGTTGGCCGTTTGTGGTGAAAGGCTACGGTTTATTGGTTTTCATTTTGTATCTACATATGCTTGTTTAGTGGCGTGGGTGATATGGCATCATTTTGGACAGGGACATGTCCAAATAGCCAATATTTCGATAGGGGCGTTTGTTGGTTTCTCCATTGGTCCAAACAAAACTACTTTCAGTTAGAACCAACTTCGGTTAATTTTCGACTCGCCATATGTATTCAACGTTCACCGTGAACCATTTTTTTAACCCAAAGAAAAATTCCCTTAAATTCGACATGAGATTGGATTTCAGCATCGAAACTTGTGAAACTTAAGAGTGTTCGACAGACCTTAAATGCATAAGCCGACAGATTATCTGTGAGAGAAAAGTACTGCGGAAGAAGTTATACGGCAGATTGGTTATGAGAGCAAAGTACTGCGTAATAAGCCTAAAGTGGGCTGCCGAACGTTCTAGAAATACTAGTACAAAACATTTTACTCTACACAACAAATCCAATGTCGCAGTCTGAATGTCTGATCACTAGTAGATATTTTCTGATAAATGAAAAGAAACCAGAGAGAGCCTCGCCGTTGTTGTACGAGTGACCATCACCGTAGACACGTCACACAAGTGGTCAATGGACACTGGACACGTCAGACTCACCCGCTCCACGTCCTCACTCCTGCGTGGCAGCCTCCCGGGGACCACCCCCCGTGGATCACGCACCAGATCGCGCCCCTGGCCCACTCCGACGGCCCGGACCCCGCCAGCGTGGCAGAAACGGACGGCATCAGCGAACACTGGCTGGCCCAACACTTATCGACAAACAAACGGCCCACGCCGCGACACGTCGCCCCCTCGATGCGTTCTTATCCCCACGATTCATCCGACGAACCCTGCCATTCTCCACTCCGCTCTCGAACCCCCCCGCTCTCCGCTCTCCCTCTCCCTCCCTCTCCCACCTCGCTCTGCTTGCTCCCCTGCTCTCCTCCTCGTCCAGATTCTTCGAACCATCCACGTTCATCCGCACTTGATCTGCTGCTCTTTGAGTTCTTGATTCGGAGCGGTGATTTTTGTTCAGGCTGGATCGTCTTGGACAGCCTTGGAGACGACTTGTCTGACTTCACCGGGAGAGAGAAGGGAGGAGCTTGCTGCAGCGTTTGTTGGATCGGCGGCGATGCCGGACTCCGACAACGAGTCCGGCGGACCGAGCAACGCGGATTTCTCGTCGCCGCGGGAGCAGGACCGGTTCCTGCCGATCGCGAACGTGAGCCGGATCATGAAGAAGGCGCTCCCGGCGAACGCCAAGATCTCCAAGGACGCCAAGGAGACGGTGCAGGAGTGCGTCTCCGAGTTCATCTCCTTCATCACCGGCGAGGCCTCCGACAAGTGCCAGCGCGAGAAGCGCAAGACCATCAACGGCGACGACCTCCTCTGGGCCATGACCACGCTCGGCTTCGAGGACTACATCGAGCCGCTCAAGCTCTACCTCCACAAGTTCCGCGAGCTCGAGGGCGAGAAGCTGGCCACCGGCGCCGCGGGATCCTCCGCCTCGCAGCCGCAGAGGGAGACCACGCCGTCCGCGCACAATGGCGCCGGCGGGGCCGTCAACTACGGCGGCATGTACGGCGCCGGCGGCGGAGGCAGCGGCATGATCATGATGATGGGGCAGCCGATGTACGGCTCCCCGCCGGGCGCGTCAGGGTACCCGCAGCCCCCGCACCACCAGATGGTGATGGGCGCGAAAGGCGGCGCGTACGGCCACGGCGGCGGCTCGTCGTCGTCGCCGTCGGGGCTCGGCAGGCAGGACAGGCTATGAGGCGTGGGTGAGCATGACCGCTCCGGCTGGCTGCATGGCTGAAGAGGACGGCCGGCTTCTTGGTTGTTGGTGTCGGCAATATAATCGGTGCCGGCCTGCTGGTTAAGTTAACCTTCGTTTTTCTTTTTCGCGGTTTACAAATATAATGTCGTGCTAAATGGAGCCAGTGATATGCGGTTTATACTTAATACTAGTTGCTTAACCTCTTGGTAATCCCATGGCTAATACTTAATACTAGTTGCTGAGCTGAGCCATGGCGACTGGCGAGCAGCTTGTAGCCTTGTACTACTGCTACAGAGAAATGGTGCCATGGAGGATTTGACACGGTATAATGCAGTACCTAGTATGTGTTATGACTCTTGTATAACAACTGATAGTGACATTTTCTTTTCCTTTCTACGCTATTTGTTGTCTTAGGATTAGTTGATTGGTGTTCTGCTGGCATTGCTGTGTCGAGATTATATTTTAAAGGTTAAGGTGTCCTGTCACACGATGACAAGTGTCGGCGCGAGCTTAATCATTGGAGAAAAAGATGATATATGACACGCAGCATCGATTCCTTGAGGTTCTAGTGGTATCTTGTGTACTACTGCAAGTACTACTCTATTTTCTGAGGATACCTTTGCTGCAGTGCTATTGAAAAACCTGTTTAGTTTCAGAAGAAAAGCCTGGTATCTTCGATCGCCAGGGCATCTGGGATTCCGGGTTACAATTAACCTACAAGTTGGGCTACAATTAAAGACACGGTTCACTGTGTGCTTTGTTTTCCCTGACAAGTCGCTTTAGCAGAGAGCACTATCTGGGGGAGGCATGTGCACATGACAATTTTCTCATCAGGACGTGTTACATCAACTTCAGGACAGGTTTATCGTGATCCTTTTTGACGCTAGCTTTACTCCATGCTAAAACAGTAGTGGTTTTTCCTCTAGGCAGCCAACACGTACGCACCTTGCCTACCAAAATGCTGGCAAACTGAAACCTGTTACCTTCAAAGAATCATTGGAATCATCACACACTAGAACATAACTAATAACACCGCACCATCTGAAGAACAATGCTGCAAAAGTATATTATTATTTATTTTTAGTTGGTGTGACAGAATATTAGTGCAAGAGAATAGGATCAGTCGATCACCACACATGCTCCCTGCTGCCTCCCTGGTCCCTGCCTTGTGCTATCGTCACACATGCTCCCCCGGATCATCGTCACAAATCTTGACACGTGGAGGGTGCGGGCGCTTTTAACAATGGGCATAAAATGGAATTATCTAAGACACCGCAACACACATCCTTAACGTGCAAGTAATGACACGCGAATCACTTGATCCATGATCAGTCGCCATCTAATCCTCAGCCTTACTTTATCCTGCCAGCGAGCTAATGTTTTCGTTATCCTCCCGCCGTGTCATGGCGTGGCAATTGGCGATCGATCAGGCGTGGATCAGCAAGGGCAGTGTGTGTGTTGATCTCAAAAAAAAAAAAAAAGACAATGCAGTGCTCCTGCAAGCTTTTCGAGAGGGGAAAAAAAGCTAACTGCACTTAGCTTGCACTCGCAGGCAGGGGGCGGAAAGAGAAGATGGGCAGGATAAGGATGGATTGCTCCTTTATTTTTTTTTATAAAAAAGAGAGGATGGATGGGTTGCTCCTCAAACTCAAAGGATGAATTGGGCGCATTTTGTTTCGTGCTGGGGAAGATGGAAAGGCAACCTCAGTTTTGTCCCTCTTGTATTATGGTTTTTATTAAAAGGAAGCATGCATGTGTTTTACATTATTGTCAGTGGAAGGTTGGAGGTCAACGCCGACCCACACTCGTGCACGGGGGACCGGTCGTAGTGCCTGCACTGCGCTTTGGTTTGCCGCGCGTGTTGCGCGGGCCGGTCGCGCGACGCGTCACGTCCGGGGCACGATGCATGGAGAATTGGAGATGGGTGGAGGCAGCGCGTCCGTGGACTCCGATCGCGGCAACCGCGTGTGTCGTCGTCGCCCAGGAGGTCAACGCCTTCTCGCTCTGCGATCTCCATGCGCATTCCGGAGGCCGGAGAGGGAGGGAGGGGAAAATCTGACCACAACAACACAGCAGTCGCAGTCGCGGAAAGCAGAGGCAAAAGTCCCGCCCTGGCGCCGTGCGCCCGTGGTGGCCCGAGGAAGAGTACAGTCTATACAGAGCTAGCGCACGCATGCATGCAGATGCAGTGCGGCGGCACAGGAGCACCGACGGCGAGAGGCGCGGCTGCGCACCACCCCACCCCACCGCACCGCACCGCGCCCCCTGGGGGGAAAGGAGGTCAGCGCCGAAGCGGGGGATCGCGCTTCGTGTCCACGCCACGGAGCGTGTGGTGGGGAGGCAGAAGAGGTCAACGGCCGCCGCCTACCTCATGTCCTGATGACTGACGTCGACGCGCGTCGAGCCGTCGCTCTCAGCGAGCCAGGAGGGCCCGCGCCCGTTTTTGACTTGTGTTGCGCGCCCGTTTTGAGGCGCCGGCGCGTCGTCCCTTCCCATCCCAATTCCCAACCGGGGAGAGTCGTCCTCCCTCGTTCGCGCGCGGGCAGCGTGCTACCTGGGGAGCGTCGTGCAACGAGCCAAGGACGCCACGGGCCCACACGGCGGCATACGGGAGGGGAACGCGCATCATCACTTCAGCAGACGAATGCAATTAACTATCGGAAACAAAAAAATGAGAGTACAACTCTGCTTACAAATTGCATCTCTGCATATACAGCAACACCCCCACCAAACAGCCGCTTTGTATCCGACCACATCAGCTTTGCTGGCAAGCATCCTCCGCTTCAAAATAAGCCCTCTCATGGTCGATCACTCCCTGCACAAGTAACACAATGTCTCGTACTTATTAGTATTTGCACTGTTGATCGACTGTCACAAAACTCAACAAGCACATACGTACTCCGTATCTATACCTTTAGGATCAAAATTGCTGCCTCCTTGTCCAAAACTTCATTGTATTCACTGCATGTCAGCGACTGGGGAAAAAAACAAAATATGGGCCAGACAAACCAGATCAAAGACCCTGACGTTTATATAATAAACTCGAGTTCGGCACGGTATGCGTACAGTAATTTTACCTGGATACAGTTTGGACAGCCAGTAGCACTCGTGCAGTCGCACGTGGAAACGAGTTCTAGAGCAGCTAGTAGTAGTTCTCCGAAGAGCATTTGGGCCTGCATAATCAGTAAACAAAAGACAAAAAGGCATGCAAATTTTAGTCTTCACTAGGTCGGCTGAATCCTAAACATCTCACCAATTTTGCTTTCTGTGGTGGTGTAGCAAGAACTGGTCATCTTTTACGAGATCAGTATATTTAGCGTACAATTTACCAATGATGCTATTTCTCTAAAGTGAACAGTTACGGCACGTGAACAGTTTGCAGCGATAAAGGAATAATAATAATAGACAGTTTACAGAAAGAAAGATCCATCTAACGTTTAAGCATAATGCATTCTGAGCCTAACATCCATCAGTGGACAGCTCACCCGTGACGCTATGCCGATGCCACCTGGGTGTCTGTCATATAAAAGAATTCTGTGCGGAATACCACGGGTTTCATGAGGATTTGCGCATTCTGTTCCTAGGTCAGAAGTACTACACATCATATGCCTGCAAAAAATCAATCAACACAGACAATTAAACGGTTGCAATACAAGTGCATGTTGTAACTTAGGAAATTAATATTCACTACTGCATTCTCAAACCTCACATTTTCTTGTTTACGCAATTCCATTTCCCTCTGAATTTATCTACCAGACATCAATTTGTACATATACTGATAAATAACTTACAGAGGAACAATATTCAGGAGTGCATGAGAAGCAGCATGTGAGCCACCTCGAAACTGTAGCTTTCTTTCCTCCACAAGTATCTTTACTGAATGTGGAATCTGTACCCAAACAGCCTATAGTTGAGCATCATACAAAAAGTGTAAGAATTAGAGGAGCATGTGTCATAGTATTACTAAGATGATCGTACATGAGCCACAGACCTGAGAGACAAAGGAATACGGGGGTAGGTTGAGCTCAACACTATCCGATATTTTATTGCTTGATTTTGATATGCGATAAAACCCAAACCATTTAGTAGTCACTGTGCAATCATTTGCTTGAGCAGTTGTCTTCACATGATTAGTTCTACACGTACTTGTAGGTAGATAGGCCTTCAACATGTATTACAAGAGTCAAAGTGCAAGTGCTCAAGATATTTGATGAACTTAGTCAAGATAATCAAAACACAAAAGTAGTACTAAACAAAATGAAGTGCTAAAAAATAATCCAGGGGATGACTCAGACTAATAATGCAGAATGTATACGAAGCAAAAGTTATAAACTTATAATGCTCAAGATACCATACAAATTCTCCTCCGAGGACATTGATGTCAGTGTAGTCCCGTGTTTTTGTGTAATACTTTAAATCCGCTTTCCTACAGAAAGCTGTCCTTGATGATAAGTCAAGTTCCTCAACCAAGTAATTGACACCCTGATGCATGTAAACAGCACCTTCATAAACCTGAAATCGAAGAAAATGATACTTGATTAAGTAAGGTACTAATGCAAGAAGGCATACAGTGGCAGATCTACACTACATGCATACAAGTCCATAATAACAAACTTATATGTGTTGATTAAAAGTTTTTATGCTAATTCAAAAATCCATCAGCTTATCTGTCAGTTTTGCCAGCACTGGAAAAATATTTAAACAGCCCAACATGTACCGCATATGATCATAGTCAAGGAACTGATGCGGGTACCTGAAAAAAGGCCTTGCTTTCCTCAATTTCCTCAAGTACTCTATTATTTAACTTGTTGATCACTTTGTACTTGTCATGCTCAATCGCCCGTATGCTCACTGCCTGTGAAGGACTTTTCTGCAGAAAGCCAATACTTATTGCTATTAAAAACATGTTACAACATAGGATACAAAATATGGAATAAACAAACCTCAGGTCCAATATAGTCCCACATGCTTGAAGAGAAAGGTCCAGATGGATTGTTAATGATATAACCTTTGTCTTTAAGGTTCGCCATTGCACTACCCAAACTAGAACCAAAGTAGCGCTCATCGTATTGCAGGCACAAGGGATGTTCATAAGCAGCGCAAGCAAGCTGCTGTCCTAACACCTGTAAGAAATTTAAAATTTTGAGGCAAAAAGAGAAGAGTCGAGTCCTTAAAGAATTTATATTAACTAGACAATAAAAGAAACACAGATCGATAGACCTTTAGATTATGTGAATCTACATGGCAATGTTCAATTGGCTTGCCAAATAATTTATGTGGGAACTTCATGAAATACTGATCTAAAGGACCTTCAAAGGCAACATAAATGGCTAATGATTGTTTTGCTCTTCTTCCAGACCTTCCGGCTTGCTGCCACAGGCTGCAGTTAAAATTATGTATCTTAGTTCAGTGACAGGATAAACATAGGGCTTCATCAAACCCATCATTCTTCACCTACCTGGCAATACTCCCAGGAAATCCAAGATGCAATGTTGCATCAATATGTCCAACATCAATTCCTAGTTCAAGAGCATTAGTAGCAGCAACACCACGAAGTTTCCCCCCGAAAAGATCAGACTCAATTTTTCTTCTGTCCTGCAAATAATTTGTTTCTGAGTCCATAGTACTTCCATAATAAAATGAACATTGATGTGTAAAACATAGTTTCTCTTGAAAATTTTAAAGAAAATCTAAAGCTCGAATTCACGCAGCTGTCTTGGTGTGAAGTGATATAATTCTTCTCCTCAGAAGTGAGCACTATAACACTTTTTTATGCTCAAAGAAAAATAAGGGCTTCATCCATTTACCAACCCAAAAGTAACTGTTGTACTTCGGCAATATGTATTTTTAGGGAATATTTTGCCTTCACCAAAAAAACATTTGTGTTGCAAAATATTTTATATATTTTTTCAGTGACAAATTAGCCATAAAATGTATTAAAAAGATTGGCAAGGGAGAAAATATATGACACATTCACAAAATAATGTAATACTAAGTGAATAGAACAGAGCTCAAGTACAAGACAATCAACGTTGTCAAAGTCCTGCTACGATACTGTTGCATGTGACAGAACCTTACAACTCTTGAGTTCTCCTTGGGATATAGAAGTATCGTCAATGAATGAAAGTGGAGGCAGAATAGAAAATTAGTGAGCGCCACATCCAATTTTCTCAATAAACACACAGGCTAAAAATATGAATAAACCTTGTGCTTGTTAAAAAAACGAATGGGCAGCATAGGCAAGTGAAATTACTAACCCATCTATTGGAAGGTTAAAATATGGAAGTCCTAATCAGGACGATGTGTAAGAATATGATCGTAAAAATACGCACATGTTGCAAAACAATTGTGAGATCATGGACAAGGATGTTTTTACTCGATCTAAGAGCATATCTTATCAGGCTGAAAGTCATTTCAAATCATAAAAACAACCCCGAGTCATAAGCAGATGACAGTACACATTTGTGAAACATAATGGAACATAACAACCTCTGCAATGTAGCCACCACGATATACACAAATAGAATCTACCAAGTCTTTTGCAGTCCACTGAATAATTTCACGCCTACAACAACAAATGGGTAATGGATCATCTGGAGTAAAAAATGCATGTAGCAGAAAGTTCAACAAAAACAGAGAAGTGGTCCATAGAAGAAAATGTGTTCTTACGTGTAAGCTAGGACAAGCTCGCATAGCTTTCTAGTTTTACAGAATGCAATGCAACGGAGCCCATGTTGAACCATCTCAGCAAATAGATATGAAACCTCTACTATCGAGCTAGCAAGGAAATAATTGGTATTAGAGTATTTCCACAAAACAGTAGTTATCACAAAGATACTTCTATAATATAGGAGGAAACAACTAATCACTGGTATGCAGCAGTAAACCAAGTACATCTGTACCTGTGGTGTTAAATAAATTTTATTACAGTTCTGATATGGAGTTGTACAGTTAAATTTTGCATTTTGGATCCAGGTAGACATAGGAAGTTGGCACAGTTCGACACCTCTACTTTTCAATACATAATTTGTTGCTTACACATAACAAGTTAGTAATTGAGATTCAAGAACGATGGTATCACAGCTATGTCGGTGCGGAATGTAGTCCCGGCACTAACTAGTAATAAGCGCTGAGATCTGTCTCTCGATGGTCGGTGCTAAGCAACTAAGGACACTTGGTTTATCCTGGTTCCGGCCGGGGCCGTACGTCCAGCAGAGGTGTGCTCGAGGCACTATATTGCTTTGCACCGGGGTGCCTGTAGTGGGGCGGCTACAAGCGGAGTGGGAGAGGAGGCGTGGCCTCCAAGTCCCGAGCGGGGTGATCGAGGTGAGTGCCAATATCGAAGGGGGGAAAGGCAGAGAGCGTGCAATCGATCGCTGCCTGCTACCCGTGTTTTCGATGTCTTGTCCCCCGCGGCGAGGGGGATCACCTTCCTTTTATAGACCAAGGAGAGGGTGATGTACATGCGCGCCGCACTATTCGGCTACGTGCGGAGGTATGGCGTACAGTCCCGTGGAGATGACGCCCGTCCTGGCGAGTCCTGCTCCGGTCACGGCGTCGTGGCGTGCCCTGTTCTTAAACAGGGGCGGCTTCGAGGGTGAAGGCGTAGTGGTTGACCGTGGTGTCTCCAGGCGGGCCCGGGGGAGCCGTTGACGGCGGTCCGTACGGGGTACAGTGGCAGGCGTGGCGGCGTCCCGTCCCCGCATGCCCAACAGCGCCAGAGTAGTTGTAGCAGTGCGCGGCATGGCGCTGCAGGGGCGGGGATGGCTGCACAGGACTGACAGCGACGGGGATGGTGCTCCCGCCGGCCTGACGTCACGGTTTGACCCTGCAGAGCAACGAAAAGAGGGCTCGAGGGTGCGGCCGGTCCCCTTTCGAGGGCGCGGCGCGTTAGCCGTACTAAAGTGGGCGGCACAGTGTCACGGAGCTGACACCGGCCTCGTCGCACAGTCCCCACAGTGGCGGGGATGGGCTTCCCCTAGGGAGTTGGCGGAACAGCGCCGGGGCGTGATTCTCAGGCGCGTGATGACGCAGCCCTGCTGTGTCAGAGCATTAAATGCTCGTACCCGCGTGCGGGAGCAGGTGCGCTCGTGAGGGAGCCTCGAGCGAGGCGGAACCCACTCGAGGGGACGCTTGAGCCCTCGAGCGAGGCGGAACCCGCTCGAGGGGACACTTGAGCCCTTGAGCGAGGAGGAACCCGCTCGAGGGGGCGCTTGATTGGGCCTCTCTGGGGGGCCGTGGGGGCCACCGCAACGTGGGCCGCGCCGTGTGTGCGTGCTTAGGTTAGAGGTGTGTTTTGTTTTATTTTTTTCAGGTTTTAAGCAGGATTCCCCCGGTTTTTTAGGGGACCCTCAGGGCTGTCCCCGACAAGCTAAACAATATTTGCTTCTGAAAAAGGTAAAGACCTCAAGTACCATGTTTTTGAGAGAGAAGCTGTTGGGGAATCTCCACCCCCTTTCGTTGACATTAAGATTTGTGGGGGTGGGTGAGGCAGTGAACCTTGACTGCCTATGACTCTAGGAGACATACAAGTCATTTTCTCAGGGAGGCTTGATCAACTGAGCAGTCACTTAATAAAACTTCTAAATTTTTGTTGAACAATACTAAAACTTCTAATAGACAGTATGCTTTTAGCCAGGAATGGAAACAAAGAAATTGCGATCTGGCATCAATGATCAAACAACCATAATATCATAACTCAAGTAACTACCACTCTACAATGCCTATATCATCAACATAATAACTATTAGTGACAAATGGAGAATTATTAAAAAAATTTGAACATAGAGTAGTGGCTGAAATAAATGTACCGGTAACATAACTAAAAGGGAACATATGTCCCTATACCTTGAGCGTCTAGGTATTGAACTAGCTTTTGAACTTCCTTCTGTCATATATAGTGGGGGATTCCACAAGAGAAAGTACTTGGAACCACAAGGGCTTCCATCATTCTGAATCAATTCAACTTCATCCAAATTAGCCAGTTCCTGGAACAAACATACTTCATTGTGAAGATAATGCATCAAATTTCATGCAATATTCCTGAAACAGTGGATGAACATAGAAGTTTTCGAATATAAAAATGGCTAAGTCACGGAAATGCAGGATGAGGCCAGTGTGTTTACAAAATTTATTAAGAACAGCAGGTTTCTTTTTGCTTGGTACCATGCTTCTTTTCAAAATTACACTAAAGGGAGGGGCAACCTACCATAACATGCTCACATGGATTTGCTGAGGTTGCTGTACAAAATACGAATGTAGGATGACTACCATAAACTGCAATACAAAAAACCAAGGGGTTTATAAATTATGTGTAACTGCTTCAGTAGCCTCCTAAACTTTCATGGAACTGAAAAAGTTACACCTCAAAAGTTAGAAATTCTAAGGAATACATTGAAATGTTTAGGGCTCTGATTGGGATCTTGTAAATGAATTAAAGTTATAAATTACCCTAGTCCTGCTACACAACATAGATGGAGCCTTAGGTCAACTAACAAATAAAAAGGTGGGTTCAACTAAGCATACATACCATTTGAACAAATACGCTTCAATCTTCGAATTATAAGTGCAGTATGGCAGCCAAATGCCCCTTTGTATGAATGTGCTTCATCAATGACAATATACCTGAGTAAATTGTAACAGAAATGATATCCCATTATGGAATGCACAGGAAATCGTGAATATACAAGCAAAAGGCACAACTATGCGTCTGAAAATTTAAAGTGAATCCCAGATGACAAAACACATGATTGACAAAAAAGAAAAGAAACTAAACAACGAATAAGGTCATCAATAATAACTTTTTACCTAAGATTTGATAAAATTCTCTGGAACTGACCATGATACGGCAAGATTGACATGTGCAACATATCTGGGTTGGTAATTAACTGAGTAAAAAAGTATGCCATTAGATGTATCAAAATAAATAATCAGATAAAACACAGTTCTATAGCCCTAGAAGCATATACTTACCAATCGGGCATTATCCCTGATCCACAAACGATCTTCCCTAGGAGTATCACCATCATATATTTTAACATCAATATCAGTATGAAATGCATTCTTCATCTCTAATAAAGTTCTTAATTGATCTTGAGCTAAAGCCTGAAAACAAAGGAATGTGAACTTGTCTATATTATTGACGATCATTACTAAAATGTAATAATTAGCAAGAAAAAATTACTAAAATGTAATAGGTCATGACTAGACCTTTGTTGGAAATATATACAGAGCACAAGCCATCAAGTCTTGAGAGAGGGATTCAAGAACAGGAATATTGTAACACAGAGACTTTCCACTTGATGTAGAAGTTGAAACAACAATGTGCCTCCCAGAAATAGAGGATTCTATGGCTTGAGACTGCATCCAAGTAAACAAAAATCAATATAAGAAAGAATGATCTTCATCAACAAATAAATATGCACAAAGATGACACACCCTGGAATACCTGGTGGCTGTAGAGTCTAGATATTCCAATACTAGTGAGTGCTTCCCTCATAGCTTCTGAAAGATGACAAGGAAGTTCTGTAAATGATGCCTCTCTAGATGGTATCTCTTGCATATGTACGATCTGCACATACAAATTGTAATGGTGAAAAGACTATGGTTTTCTTTGCAGTACTATATTCAGAAAGTCATATAAAGTGTAAACCTGGTCCTCCTTTCCAAGTCCTTGTTTCAGATGTTCAACCATTTCAGCAGGTTCCAAAGGGTGCATATCCTGCATCCCGCCACATAATCAAAATTCAAAACACTAATTTCTGTGAAAGTAACTCTGGCAGGCCAATGTGTGTAAAGACATGCTAAATATAAGACATGCTGCCAGTTGGGTTTCTTGTCTGGGTAATGGGTGATGAAAATTGAAATTGACATGGGGCAGAAAGAAAAATATAGGGAAGACGTACATGACATGATGTAGCTGCAGATTTGGTCACCCCATTTTTCTTACTCATATTGCGCTTCTCAGCCGTACCATTCTCTCCAGAGGAAAGAGTTTCTGGGGAACCATTTCCGTTTTCCTTGCATGTTTTTTTCCTTTTCCTTGACGATCCTATTGATGAACTTCGACACGGTGGCATATCCTCTGCAAACCTCCCGGAGCACGGGTCACATGGGGAGTAAAATTCTTTGGATGCAACATCAGACTGTGGGCTGGATGGCATTGCTGAGAGGTCATCCATAATGTCTTGCCAAGCTGAATTGGCCGCAGCTGACACTTTTGGTTGTTTTAGCGCACAGACGCCCTGCTCCTCACTTGGCACGTTCACTGAAGAACCTTGCTGTGACGACCTTTTGAAGGGAACGAGAACGACAAATTCGCCATCGCCTATGGCAAGGCTCTCGACCTCAGCGTCCAAACGCAATTTAACACCCTTCACGGCGAGAAAATAAAAGGTGAATCATCGTGAGTAGGGAGCAACAGCACAGGTACAGTGTCGAGCATAGTTAGGGAGCAACAACACAGGTCCGGGGCAGGACCGCCGGAGAGGTAGAGGTAGGTTGAGAGGGGCTGTTGCGCGGCACCTTGAGGAAGAGGTGGAAGTTCGGGGCGACTTGCGCGGGCGGGAAGGAGCTTCGGAGCGCGGCCTTGAGGTCCCGGACGGAGGCGCCGTGGCCGAGCCTGACGGCCGTGGACCGGGCGTCGAGGGCCCGGACCTGGACCTCCCTGCCCTCCAGCTCCAGGTCCCCCGCCATCGGTAAGTGCGGCCAGGAGAGGGAGGATGTTGCGGTTCGGGAGCCGGCAGCGCTCACTCCGGCCGGTGGCTGGTTTTGGCGCGCGCCGCGCGAGGATGGGGGCGCCGGAGGCGGCGGCGGTTGCGCGGCCCTTTGGCAATTGGTCTGTATCCCCTCCCTGTGTGTGTATCCGCCGGCGCCGGCCTAGGCTGGTTGGGCAGAATGGCAAGCGGGCTCCTCCGACGCATGGTTTTTGGCCCATGTGGCCTTATCTGTCACCTTGACCCATGGCCCATTCCATCTCCAAACATATATTAGTGCATCTGCGTGGGATTATTGGGCTCCCGAACCAAGCATGTGCATTTTCTATGACATTTTTTATTTTTATATTCCTTTTTTAAAATTTTCAAAAATATGCTACTCGCTTCAAATTTTGTAAAACTATGCTACAACCGTCATATCACATGACGGTTAGACCCAACCACCATATGGAGGTGCTACAGTATTCCAACCGCCGTGTGGTAAGGCGGTTATGAACAATGCCCCCGTGCGAGTACTGTAGCATCTTCAACCGCCGTATCACACGACGGTAGGGTCAGTCCGTTTTCAAAAAATCGTTCCTTTTTTTGTATGAACTCAGATTAATGTGAAAATTTTAGCTTTCATTGAGATCATATCTATAACTTTGTAATTCAAATTTGTTTCATTTGAAGTCAACTGAAACGGAGGGAAAAACGATATACTAGCAAGATCTCAGTTTTCGGTATCCACATTTGAATAGTATATCGATTATTTGAGCCACAAGATGACTTCAAATAAAAAAAGTTTGAACTATAAAGTTCTTGTTGAAAACGCATTTTTTAAAGTTTATCTCCATCCGAGTTCATAAGAAAAGGTTACATTTTTTAAAAACCGGATTGACCCCTACCTCCGTGTGATACGGCGGTTGGAGGCGCTATAGTGCGCGTGCGGGAGCACTATTCACAACCGACATACCACACTGCGGTGGAACACTGTAGCACATATGGTGGTTGGCCCAACCATCATGCGATATGGTGATTGTAGTATAGTTTTGCAAAATTCGGTTTGGGTCATATTTTTTGATAAATCAAAAAATAATATAGAAAATCATTTTCTACTATGCGTTTCACCCATTAAAATGTGATAATCTTTTCATAAATTATCCATTTTCAAATTCAATTGCATCAGTGTATTCATTACAACAATTTCTCCAAAACTAGCCCCGTGATATATTTCGAGATAGTTTTTTTACTCTAGCAACTTATGGTGAATAAGATGCAGCTTTATCCTCCCAAATTGTTGAACAAGTTGTTGCTGGTGAAGATAGATAAGTTGTTGCTGCCACTGAATATAAACCAAGTTGTTGCCGCTGCTGCTAAATATAGATCAAGTAGGTGCTGCTCTCAAACAAGTTATTCTTGTTGTTGCTGCTGAACCAGTTGCCGCTACAGGCACTTAAAAAGTTATTGTTGCTCTTTACACATAAGTTGCTACAAATAAAAAATCATCAAACATATGTAAGTGGATCCAGTTTTGTTTATCTCGACATGTAGAAGACAACTGTGAAAACAAGATCAGAAATATAATGGATACTCTATTCAAAAGTTACATATGTTGAAAATCTAGTTTTGCTACTAGTGCATTGTCTCTACTCTCTAATCAGTCTTCTCGGACACACGTTAGAGAGGTTTCGCAACAAGGAAGGCAACTAGTGGGGGTTGCGTGCTGCTCCTAGCCCGTGATGTATCGCACATTAGCTCGGTCCAAGGAAAAAACTCAGAGACCTCTGTAACTCTCATGAATATTTAATTTTCTAACTGCGTGCAGTTAGAAAATCCGTTAATTTTAGATGAGAAAAGAGTTTTCGTATTATTTTCTAGTGTATTTGTACTATATATAAAATAGATCCGACAAGATGGAACGATAAGGCCAGTCTCAATAGGAGAAACTACATAGTTTCTATAGCATAGGATACCACATCAAGAAACTACTTCTTCCCCACCCATAATTTCTATAATCTTGTTAGTGTAGAGGGTAACTAAAATGCAGCATATCTTTTATGGTGGAACATATCACCTCGGGCTAAGAAAAAACATTGTTTATGTCATAAGGAAAATTCGAAATGAAAAATTTTGAAAAAATCATTTTTGAAATTTGAATTGAAATTTTTTATAGGAAATGGAAAAAAATGGGAAAAATCAATTTTGAAATTTGGATTGAAATTTCAAAATTTTAAAATATGTCACGAAAATTTGAAACGGAAAATTGGAATTTTTCATTTTTTTAAAATTTGGAATTTTTTCATTTTTGAAATTAATATTTTTTTAAAAAATTTTGGCCATATCACCAAATAGAAATGAAAAAACAATTGAAATGAAGATATCATATATTTCGTTTATGCCACCGAGATAAAACTTCCAATAATACCCCTATACCACCTATGCATACCACCTTATACCACATGTACAAGTTGTAGTGGTATACAATTAATCTTAGCCGTTGGATCCTTTCATACCGGTCCTTTTCCAACAGTGGTATGAGGTGGTATGGTCCACCGTAAAAGAGCCCAAAAACAAATGGATCAATTGTGGCAACTGTTTTTGCAGCTTAAGCTTCTATGTACGTAGTTAACTGCATGTTCTGCATGTTCCTTGCATATCACCCAAACCAAGCCTTTTTCAGCAAAAGTTCTAACACTTCATTGTAGCTCTACGATGCATCTACAGTTTTGATTATACTTGCTTTTGGATGATTTGCACTTTGGAGCATGGCCGACGGCAAGTAGCTCATCTGGTTCATTTGCCTGCCAGTCTGCTTCACCATGGCTTAAGCCATCGTAGTCAACAAATCAAGCTGACATGAGCCGGCAATGCAACGGGGACACGAGCTAGCAAGAATTTTTTTTAAATTTTAACCTCTTTTTGCGAATTTTTAAATTTTAACCTTTTTAAAACTAAAATTTTAAAAATAATTCCTCTCTAACTATATTTTCTGGCGCGACTCCCGCAGTAATCACGCCATCTTCCTTGGCGTGGCTGAACATCCACGCACCACGCTGGCTGTTGGTGCTGATGCGGGAGACCTCAGTCGCGCCGCATGCAATGGCGTGACCGAGTCGCGCCGCTGCGGCTGGCGTGACCGACGCCTCCTATTCCTATCGGTTTCTGGTTTCTCTCACCACATTCCCCTCTCCCTCTTATTCTTCTTGTCTCCTCCCTTCCTGGATCCAGGTGGGTGGATCCAACATAATGCTTTGCTAGCTTGTTCATCTTCATGACTTGTTTTCTTGTAAAATGGTACAGCGAGGGAAAATAAGGAACCGAACTCTAAGTTGGTTAATAGTTATTGTTGTACCCCGGGGTGATTTTTGTTCCTCTTCCTTGTATTAGGAAATTAAATTTTATTTTGTCACATAACTTGGTTCTTGATCTTTTATGGAAAATTGGAATGAAAATTTAGCATTTGCAATGTCAGCGAGCTGAGTGTAGGTAACAAGATAAACTTTAAATGGAATGCAATTGCTGACCACCGGGAATAAAGAAGAGGAATATACTGGATGGAAATATGGAATTTATGAGAGATGATATTACTATAGAATGGTTCTTACCAAGGGAAAATAGATGCTACACAATTGTTCTATTCTTCCTTGCACCGATCAGAATTCACAATTGTTGCTTGCTATTTATCTGAACCTGACAAAGATTATGTTTATTTGTGGTTTGTGCTACATGATCAGTAGCTGAACGGCAAGAGGAGGTTTGCCACCAGCGGCTCCAACTTTGTGTATGCCTACGCCGTCAAGGTTCAGCAGCTGCCAGTTCCCCTGCAACTTCACCAGCCGTCAGGACCTCGCCAAGCAGAAGGTTCTCATCGCCTTCATAATCTGTCACCAGATAACTTATCTGAACTCTGATCCTAACCACCTGTGTCTGTGCCTGTATGTGTTCCTGCAGAAAGTGTTGTTCATCTCTGATGACCTCGAGATCGAGTGCGAGAGGAAGAAGTACAAGTGCGGCTCCAACTTCTTCTGGAACTGGTGAAGTGTGTGCTAGATTGGCCAGGAACTGGAACCGGAGGCGGAGGGACTGCTGGCGCTGTATTGAGCCTAGATGCATGACCAAACTGCAGGAAAATTTTGCATGTGTGTATAATTTACCATTCTTGTCTCACCTAGCAGCTGCAGCTTCAATTATCTTGTGTTCTTGTTTCAGATAGTACTCCGAATGGGATGGTGCAGAAGCTGATACGAAAAGGGAGAATAAAAAGAAGAGCCAGGAGATACAGAGAAGAAAACAATGAGAAGACTTTGTATCTCTTGCAACTGCTTCTAAATTGTAATGATATACGAGAACCTTATTCACATTGATTGCTATATAATCGTTGGCTCGACTGCAGGGTGCGAACTCTTATGCTTTCTTGATGCCTGTTCCGGGTACCACCAAATAAAGATGAAGAAGTCCGACCAGCTCGCGACTTCATTCATCACTCCCTTCGGGATGTACTGCTATGTAACGATATCGTTCGGTCTCCGAAACGCGGGCGCTACATACTAGCGATGTATGCAGCACGTTTTCGGAGATCACATCGGGCGAACCGTTGAGGCTTACGTAGACGATATAGTCGTAAAACCAGGAAGGCAGATGACCTGGTTAACGACCTCCGCGTGGCATTTGATTGCCTGCGAGCCAACGGGGTCAAGCTGAACCCTGAGAAGTGCGTCTTCGGAGTGCCGCGAGGCATGCTGTTGGGGTACATCGTCTCCCAGCGGGGGATCGAGCCCAACCCCGAGAAGGTCACAGTCCTCGAGCGGATAGGGCCGATTCGAGACCTAAAGGGGGTCCAGAAGGTGCTGGGTGCCTCGTCGCCTTGAGCCGTTTCATTTCGCGGCTCGGCGAGAAGGGGCTGCCCCTCTACCGACTCTTGAAGAAGCACGAGTGCTTCTCCTGTACCGTCGAGGTCCAGGAGGCACTTGACAAGCTCAAGGCAACGCTCGCCCGCGCGCCGATTTTAACGCCGCCCCAGGACGGCGAGCCTCTGTACCTCTACGTCGCCGCAACCACTCAGGTGGTCAGCACTGTCATCGTGGTGGAACGTGCGGAGGAAGGGCATGCCCTACCAGTCCAACGACCCGTTTACTACATTAGCGAGGTGTTGTCCGAGACCAAGGCGCGTTACCCGCAGATCCAAAAGCTGCTCTACGCGGTGGTGCTCGCGCGACGCAAGCTTCGCCACTACTTCGAGGCCCATCCGGTCACGGTGGTCTCCTTCTTCCCTTTGGGGGAGATTATCCGAAACCCAGACGTGGTAGGCAGGATTGCCAAGTGGTCAGTGGAGTTAATATGCGAAACACTCGCCTATGCGCCGCGCAAAGCGATCAAATCCCAGATCCTGGCGGATTTCATTGCCGAATGGACGGACACGCAGCTGCCGCCGCCACAAGTCCAGGCTGAATGCTGGACCCTCTACTTCGATGGGTCGGTGATGAAAACCGGGGCGGGCGTGGGCTTGCTCTTCATCTCACCCCTCGGGGAGCACATGAGATACGCGGTGCGCCTGCACTTCCCCGCGTCAAACAACATGGCAGAGTACGAGGCCCTTCTCTGCGGCCTCAGAATCGTCATCGAGACGGGCATCAAACGCCTCGACGTCAGGGGGGACTCGCAGCTCGTGATCGACCAGGTCATGAAGAACGCGAGCTGTTACGACAACAAGATGGAGGCGTACTGCAACGCCGTGCGAGCTGTCGAGGACAAGTTCTACGGCATAGAGCTTAACCACGTGCCCCGCCAGTACAACGAGGAGGCGGATGAGCTCACCAAAATCGCGTCGGGGCGAATCACCGTTCCCCCGAAAGTTTTTGCGCGGGACGTCGCCAGACCGTCCGTCGACCTCGAGCCGGCCCCCTCGAGCCAGGAGGAACCCTCGGGGGCTCCCTCAGACCCAACAGGCGCGAAGCCTATGGACGAGGACCCTCGAACGAGGTGTTCGTATTCTCCCTGCTCGAGGGGTATGGTGCGGACGAGGCCGAGGCCATGGATACAAAGCCGGTCCCCCACGCGGAGGACTGGCGAGACAAATATGTTGTCTGGATGGACCGAGGTGAGCTTCCTTCGGACCAATCTGAGGCCAGGCGCATCGCCAGGATGGCCAAGTCATTCGCCCTCGTCGATGGCGAGCTGTACAAGCGCGCCGCGTCAGGCGTCCTGCAGCGATGCGTGCCTATCCCTCAGGGGCGCGAGCTCCTTCGAGACATTCACGCGGGCGTGTGCGGCCACCACGCGGTGCCACGCACCCTCGTGGGCAACGTGTTCCGCCAGGGCTTCTACTGGCCCACGACGGTCGCTGATGCCAGCGAGATCGTACGCACCTGCGAAGGGTGCCAGTTTTACGCCCGCAAGACCAACCCTCCTGCGCACGCCCTCCAGACAATCCCTTTCACATGGCCCTTTGCCGTGTGGGGGTTGGACATCGTCGGGCCCTTGCGGAAAGCGCCCGGGGGCTACACCCACCTAATGGTTGCTATCGACAAATTCTCCAAGTGTGTCGAGGCGCGCCCGATCACGAATCTCAGGGCAGAGCAGGCCGTGACGTTCTTCACCGACATCATCCACCGGTTCGGGGTGCCTAACTCCATCATCACCGACAACAGGTCCCAATTTATGGGCAAAAAATTCCTGGAGTTCTGCGACAAGTTCCACATCCGCGTCGATTGGGCGGCCGTGGCGCATCCACAGACCAATGGTCAAGTGGAGCGCGCCAACGGCATGATCCTACGAGGTCTCAAGCCCAGGATTTTCGACAGACTGAACAAGTCCGGTAGCATATGGCTCCAGGAGCTACCAGCGGTCGTGTGGAGCCTCAGAACCACCCTGAGCAGAGCCACGAGATTCACCCCGTTTTTTCTTGTCTATGGCGGGGAGGCCGTTCTCCCCACGGACTTGGAATATGGGTCGCCTAGAGTCCGAGACTACGACGAGGGCACCAACCAGCGTGCCCGCGAGGACTCGCTGGACCAACTGGACGAGACCCACACCGTGGCCCTGATGCACTCGGCAAGGTACCAGCAGGCGCCGAGGCGTTACCAGGCCTGGAAGATACGGCACCGAGACTTCAACGAAGGGGACCTAGTCCTAAGGCTGCGTTAAGACAACCGAGACCGCCACAAGTTGTCGCCCCCGTGGGAGGGCCCCTACGTCGTGGTCAAAGTACTCAAACCCGACACCTACAAGCTGGCCAACGAGGATGGTGAAGAACTCACCAACGCTTGGAACATCCAACAGCTACGTCACTTTTACCCTTAGGAAGGATTTCCAAGTTCTTTTTGTTATTTACGAACCCAACACCCTAGTTGGTGGCACGAATGTAAATTTTCATTAAGATGAATAAAGTCAAAGGACGACTTGGCTTTCCCCAGAAAACCAAGCCACCCTCGGGGGCTACTTCGGGGGGCACCCCCCAAAATGGTCTCATTTTTTTCTCAAAAACTCGTCGCAGATGTACCAAGTACGCCTCGACCCAAGTTCTGGGTGAACCTACGCGAGACGCGAGCGGCTAAAGGGTGAAAAAGTGCGAGTAGGGGATAGCCTACGCCTCCAGCAGGATACGGCCCTTCCCCCTCGCCTCTTCGCCTACAAGCTACTCGTGCGAACGAACCTTTCCCAGCTGGGGTTCACCTAAGAAATTTGGAAGGCGGAACAATACAACTGCCAGAGCAAAAAGCATTACTTCAATTTACAAACATTCGAATGTTTCAAACAAGTAATTGTTTACTACATGGCCACACGACCCGAATACTAACACTTAAACAACAAGGGCACAAACGCCTAGTGATCTTCAGGCTTGAGGGCCGCCCGCCGCAGGAGCGTCTGGGAACAAGAAGTCAGTGAAGTCCTCCGCAAGCATATTGGCGGCGGTGGCGGCGAGCGCGTCTGCATGGTCCATCGCCACCTCGTCCTCGACGCCGACCGGGACGACGTAGCTCGAGGAGACAGCCTCAAAGTCGACCTGGTAGTGAGATGCCACCACGCCAAGGGCCTTCTTAACGCCCAGGTGAAGGGCGCGGCGCATGCGCCGGGCGACATGCCCACCGAGAGCACGAAGGCGACTCGCCATCGAGCCCCCAGCTTGCGCCTCGCCTTCCTCGACCTCCTGGCAGGTCTCGAGGGCGGCGGCACGCAGCTCCTCCAACTCCTGTTGGGAGGAGTTGTAGGCCGTTTGCACAGCCTAAGCCTGGGTCGTCGAGTTTCCCAAGGCGACCCGCAGGCCTAAATGCCACAAACAAGAGACAAAAAATTGGGAGCGGATCCCAAAAAGAGACGAAACAACCAGCGAGAAGACAAGCGAAAGATAACTCACCTTCGACCTGCTTCTTCTCCGCCTTGAGGGCCTGGCGTGCGTCCTCAGCTGCCTGCCGCAGGCTGAGAACCGTGGCCTCCAGATCCTCGAGGGACTGGCGCAGGTCCTCGTGCGAGACGCTGAGCTGGGTCGCCTCCCCATTGAGCCTCGAGACCTCGTCATCCCGTCGCTGAGGGTCGCCCGCGCCCCTCAAGTGCGGCACGCTCTTGCTAGAGCTGGCCCTGCGCCTCTTCCCGCCCCAGACGCTCACGCTTGAGGGCGGCCCAGGCCTCGGCGAGGGCAGTTCGCTTCTGTTGGAGCTGGGCCTCCACCCGCTGGCGCGCGACTTGTTCCTGTCGGAGCTGCTCCTCCGTCGTGGCGAGAGCGGCGACCTTGTTCGCCAAGCTAGTCCTCATCCCCTCCGCCTCCTTGGCCCTCTCTTCTGCCTGGCTCTGCCAAGCTCGCGCTCCCTCGAGGGTCGCGCGGTCTTGTTGGAGCTGGGCCCGAACAGAGGCCACCTCGGCCTCCCACTCCGCTGCTAGGGTTCACGCCCCCGCCAGGTCCTCCCGCGCCTTGTGCAGCGCCTCGTCCCGGTCCACGAGCGCAGTCTTCACCCTCTCGACCGCGAAGACGTCCTCCGCAGCCTGGGCGTCCAACTTCGGGGGCTTATCCCGCAGGGCTTCCGCCCGGTACACCAGCCACTGGTCCGGGGTCGACAGGGCCTCGATGAGGGCGTTGAGGGCGTTATACTGCCCCCGGTACCAGCTGAGCTTGGCGTCCAGCCGGTCGAGGGCGCCGTATCTCTCCCGGGCCCGACCCTCCAATTTCTGCCGCCGGCGGACGAAGCAAGAGAAGACGGGGATCAGAGGAAACGCAAACGCGGAAGAAACGAAATCAGAAAGACCACAAAACCCAGTGAGAGGTCACAAACCCGGAAGATGCGCCATGCAGGACCTCCATGAATCCATAGCGCCTCGTTCAGCGCCCGGTTGAGCGAGGCGCCATGGTCGCGGAATTCCTGCCACAGCGCTTATTCGGCTTGGGCATCGGCGAAGTGCGCCGGCGGCGCGTTGACGCGTTCCCGCTCAGCTGTTGCGGTTCGGGAGCCGGCAGCGCTCACTCCGGCCGGTGGCTGGTTTTGGCGCGCGCCGCGCGAGGATGGGGGCGCCGGAGGCGGCGGCGGTTGCGCGGCCCTTTGGCAATTGGTCTGTATCCCCTCCCTGTGTGTGTATCCGCCGGCGCCAACCTAGGTTGGTTGGGCAGAATGGCAAGCGGGCTCCTCCGACGCATGGTTTTTGGCCCATGTGGCCTTATCTGTCACCTTGACCCATGGGCCCATTCCGTCTCCAAACATATATTAGTGCATCTGCGTGGGATTATTGGGCTCCCGAACCAAGCATGTGCATTTTGTAAAATTTTCAAAAATATGCTACTCGCTTCAAATTTTGTAAAACTATGCTACAACCGTCATATCACATGACGGTTAGACCCAACCACCATATGGAGGTGCTACAGTATTCCAACCGCCGTGTGGTAAGGCGGTTATGAACAATGCCCTCGTGCGAGTACTGTAGCATCTTCAACCGCCGTATCACATGACGGTAGGGTCAGTCCGTTTTCAAAAAAATCGTTACTTTTTTTGTATGAACTCAGATTAATGTGAAAATTTTAGCTTTCATTGAGATCATATCTATAACTTTGTAATTCAAATTTGTTTCATTTGACGTCAACTGAAACGGAGGGAAAAACGATATACTAGCAAGATCTCAGTTTTCGGTATCCACATTTGAATAGTATATCGATTATTTGAGCCACAAGATGACTTCAAATAAAAAAAGTTTGAACTATAAAGTTCTTGTTGAAAACACATTTTTAAAGTTTATCTCCATCCGAGTTCATAAGAAAAGGTTACATTTTTTAAAAACCGGATTGACCCCTACCTCCGTGTGATACGGCGGTTGGAGGCGTTATAGTGCACGTGCGGGAGCACTATTCACAACCGACATACCACACTGCGGTGGAACACTGTAGCACATATGGTGGTTGGCCCAACCATCATGCGATATGGTGATTGTAGTATAGTTTTGCAAAATTCGAAGTGGGTCATATTTTTTGATAAATCAAAAAATAATATAGAAAATCATTTTCTACTATGCGTTTCACCCATTAAAAATGTGATAATCTTTTCATAAATTATCCATTTTCAAATTCAATTGCATAGTGTATTCATTACAACAATTTCTCCAAAACTAGCCCCGTGATATATTTCGAGATAGTTTTTTACTCTAGCAACTTATGGTGAATAAGATGCAGCTTTATCATCCCAAATTGTTGAACAAGTTGTTGCTGGTGAAGATAGATAAGTTGTTGCTGCCACTGAATATAAACCAGCGAGAAGGCAAGCGAAAGATAACTCACCTTCGACCTGCTTCTTCTCCGCCTTGAGGGCCTGGCGTGCGTCCTCAGCTGCCTGCCGCAGGCTGAGAACCGTGGCCTCCAGATCCTCGAGGGACTGGCGCAGGTCCTCGTGCGAGACGCTGAGCTGGGTCAGCTCCCCGTTGAGCCTCGAGACCTCGTCATCCCACTGCTTGAGGGACGCCCGCGCCCCCTCAAGTGCGGCACGCTCTTGCTAGAGCTGGCCCTGCGCCTCTTCCCGCCCCAGACGCTCACGCTTGAGGGCGGCCCGGGCCTCGGCGAGGGCAGTCCGCTCCTGTTGGAGCTGGGCCTCCACCCGCTGGCGCGCGACTTGTTCCTGTCGGAGCTGCTCCTCCGTCGTGGCGAGCGCGACGACCTTGTTCGCCAAGCTAGTCCTCAGCCCCTCCGCCTCCTTGGCCCTCTCTTCTGCCTGGCTCTGCCAAGCTCGCGCTCCCTCGAGGGTCGCGCGGTCTTGTTGGAGCTGGGCCCGAACAGAGGCCACCTCGGCCTCCCACTCCGCCGCTAGGGTTCACGCCCCCGCCGGGTCCTCCCGTGCCTTGTGCGCCGCCCTCGTCCCGGTCCACGAGCGCAGTCTTCACCCTCTCGACCGCGGAGACGTCCTCCGCAGCCTGGGCGTCCAACTTCGGGGGCTTATCCCGCAGGGCTTCCGCCCGGTACACCAGCCACTGGTTCGGGGTCGACAGGGCCTCGATGAGGGCGTCGAGGGCGTTATACCGCCCCCGGCATGGGCCTCGCCCGAGCTTGGCGTCCAGCCGGTCGAGGGCGCCGTATCTCTCCCGGGCCCGACCCTCCAATTTCTGCTGCCGGCGGACGAAGCAAGAGAAGACGTGGATCAGAGGAAACGCAAACGCGGAAGAAACGAAATCAGAAAGACCACAAAACCCAGTGAGAGGTCACAAACCCGGAAGATGCGCCATGCAGGACCTCCATGAATCCGTAGCGCCTCGTTCAGCGCCCGGTTGAGCGAGGCGCCATGGTCGCGGAATTCCGCGCACGCGCCGCCTATTCGGCCCGGGCATCGGCGGCGGGCGCGGCGGAGCGTTGACGCGTTCCCGCTCCTGCTCTGAGCGCTCCGCGATGCCGTCCGAAGCTGGAAGGGCGGCGCGCGACGACGAGGCCTCGGCGTCGTGCGCCGGGCGCCCCGACATCACACATCCGTTGCCCTCATCACAAGCACCCCCACCGGGGGCTCGGGGGCTGGTGCGGACAGGCTCTCCCACTGGTCCCATCTGGGCGGCGGGGTGTCGTTGTCTAGGACATCCACCACCACCACCGACCGCCGCCGACGGGGGTGCGCCGGCCAGGGAATCGACGGCGCGGTGGCCGCCATGGTCGTGGCCGCCGCCACCGCCGCGGCCCCGTAGCCGCGACCACGCCGCGCGGAGCCCTCGCTCGTTGCTGCCGTCGTACCCCCTGTCGCCCGTGGCGCCCTTGATGAGCGCCGCCTCGTGGGGATGGACGCGTCCGCCCTAAGCGTCTTGGCGGGCGCGAGGGGGGTGGGGACGGTCGGCGCCACCCTGCGAACGTAAAGACAGAAAGATTAAACTCCTGCCTCTCGAGAACGGGGCGTCTAGAGGAGTGATGGCCTACCTCAGGGTGGAAAAGCCCTGCTTCCTCTTCCTCGAGGGCTCGACGGGCGCTGAGGCCGCGGACGACGTCGCCACCGTCGCGCTGCCGAAGCCTCCGCGCGCGTGCCGCCTCTTCGTAGACCGCCCGGCGGTGGACGCTTCCGCGCCCGACCCAGGCGCTTGCTCCTCTACCGCCTCCGCGACTCTCGGTGAGGGGGCCGCAGGCTCCCACCTCTCAGGGGGCCCCGCCCCCCATCACTCTCCTCCTCCTCCTCTTCCTTATCCGACGACGAATACTCCGAGGTTGCCGGGGGAGAGAGTCCCTGCTGCTCGCGCAGCCGGAATTCTTCGTCCCTCTACTCCCGCCGTTCCCGCTGCCAGATCCTTCGCTCCTTCTTGCGCGCTGCCCGCTCCTCCTGCTGCTGCTACGCCGCGCGCGCGCACTCGGGCTCGGGGCATAAGCGGGTCGGACCGCGCGGCGTTCACGGTTACCCTCTGCTAGGGAGATCAAACGTCAGAACCACGACGGCGCGTCACGGGGGGATAAAGCAACCTGGGGAGAACCCACTAACCGGTGGGGCGTCGGGAAGCATAATGAACGACCAGAGGTCGTCGTCGCTGTGCTTGACGGCCTTGAGGCTGACGGCCCGCCTTGCCCTCGTGGCCGCGTACTCCCGCGGAAAGAGCTCAAAAAGGAATCATGAGTGCGCCAGCGACACGGGGTTGGCCGTCTCGCTCATCTCGTAGATGCGGAGCTCCCTCTCCATGAGAGGGACGATCCGCCGGTGGTGGAGGTTCGCGAGAACCGAAGCCGCGCCCAGCCCAGCATCCGCCAGGCTCTTCAGCGCGAGCAGAGCCGATTCCAGCCGATCCTGGCGCGACGAGGCCGATAGGCCGTGCCACCAAGAGTTGGCCTTCTCCTTCAGAACTTTGTCGGTGAAGGGGGGAAGGCCGGGCTCGTCATTGCGGAGGTAGAACCACCCCCGCTCCCACTCGGCGTTGTTTGAGGTCATCGTGTAGGGAATGCAAAATTCCCTGTGCGACTCCCGCAGCGAAATCGTCAAGCACCGGCCTGCACCGCACGGCGCATCCGCGGCTCGGGTGTAGTTAGCGTGTGCAGCTCCGCGCGGAAGAGATGGACCCAGAGATCCCGGTTCGCTGGGATCCCCAGGAGCCCCTCGCGGACGCTGACGAAGGTGGCCGCCTGCGAGATCGCGTTCGGCGCGAAGTTGTGCAGCTCCATCCCATAGTGGTAGCACAACCCGCGCATGAAGCGACTCGCCAGCGCCACAAAGTCGCGCTCGTGGTGGCGGATAAAGCTGACGATGTAGCCGTGCGGCGGGTTGGGCTCCCAATCCGTCACTGGCGGGACTATCCACGTCGCGGGCTGCCCGTCCACATTCGGCGCGAGCTGGCCGCTGTTCACAAGTTCGCTCAAGGCGAACCTCATCACCGTCGAACGGCTCCACGACAGCGGGTCCACCACAGTGATTGCCTGCGGGGGAGCCATATCGATCGGCGGGGAGGCACGGCGACGAAGAGAACGTTAGGAGAAAAAGCGTCGGTGCGGAATATGGTCCCGACACTAACCGATAGATAACGCCTAGGTCTATCCCTCAATGGTCGATGCTAAGCAACAAATGACACAAGGATTTATCCCGGTTCCGGCCGAGGGGGCCGTACGTCCAAAGCAGCTGGTGTGCTCGTGGCACTATATTGCTCAAGACCGGGGTGCTTGTAGTGGGGCAAATACAAGCAAGGCGGGAGAGGAAGCGTGGCTCCCAAGTCCCTGGTGAGTAGCTGAAGATGTTGTGGGAGAATAAGAGAGTGAGTGCACGGTGCGCCGTGTTCCTCTCGGATTCGTCCCCGCGGCGGGGGGCTCGCCTTCCCTTTTATAGGCTAAGGGAGCGGCGAGTTACATGCACGCCGCGCTACCTAGGCGCGTGCGGGAGCACGTCGTGCTATGGTGTAGAGCGGGCGACCGTCCGGTCGATCTTCGCCGCGATCCGGCCATGATGGCCTACCTTGTACCCGAACAAGGGGCGGTTCGAGGGTAGGAGGCGGCGGATGGCGATGGCGTCCCCGATAGGCTTCGAGGGGGGTGCCGATGATGGCGGTACGGGGCACGGGAGCGGCGCAACGGCGTTCCTTCCCAATGAGCTCCGCGGTGGTGGAGTGGTTGCTGCAAGTGTTCGGGCGTGCGCCCGCGGAGTCGGGCGTGTGCCCGCGCGCGCGTGGGTACGGCGGCCGCGCCGTTACGGTGGCCGGGATGGCCACCCACCGGCCTAGCGTTCCTCACCTAACCCGGCAGGTCACGGGGAAAGTGGAGTCGAGGGTGCGCCCGGCCCCCTTTCGAGGGTCGAGCGCGTTAGCCGTACGGGGGCGTGCGCGCGGTGTCATGGGACCGACGCCGCCGTACCGCACGTCCACCCCACGGTGGCGGGGATGGGCTCCTCCCCCGGGGAGTTGGTGCGGCGGCACGGGCGTGAGCCCCGGCGCATGATGGCGCCGTCCCCGCGGCGTCGGGCGTTAAATGCCCAAGTACGGGGCCGGCGCACGCGTGCGGGGCGCCCGTGAGCGTGGCGGGCCCCGGCCCGAGGGTGGAGCGAACCCTCGAGCGAGGCGAGGCCCGCTCGAGGGGGGAGCGAGCCCTCGAGCGGGCGGGACCGCTCGAGGGAAGGGTCGCCCTTCGAACGGGGCGGAACCCGTTTGAGGAGGGGGGGTTGCCCCTCGAGCGGGGGCGGAGCCCGTTCGAGGAGGGGAGCGTACCCTCGGGCGAGGCGGAGCCCCGCTCGAGGGGTCTCATAGGCGAGCCGTCTTGGTGGGCCTCCGAAGTCCCCGCCGCATGGGCCACGTCCCGCATGGTTAGTTCCCCGCATGGTTAGGCTTAGTTCATTTTGATGCGAGAATTTAAGTGAGGGTTCCCCCATTATTTGAGGGGACCCCTAGGGCGGTCCCCGACGCAGCCCCCGAGCATCCGCGGGTTTGCCATTGAGGCTCCCGCATGCCGGAACCTACCGATAGGACGTTCTTCCCTCCTTGTTTACGAACGCTTTCCGTGGGGCCGCGCTAGCGGGACCCGCGGGTCCAGCCTCGAAGCCCCGCAGAGTGTGGGCTCTCCCGCAGGGGATTAACCGCGAGCAATTCGGTCGAAAGGCGTGGCACATATGCCAACCGGCATCGGCGGTGTTTCCCCGCACGGGGGTGCACGCTCCCCGTCACCGTCTCCGGCGGGTGCAATTCCAAGGAGGTGTAGCCGTGCGTCAAGCCCCCCGAGCCTTGGCCTCGTTCGAGGCGATCGGGTCGAGCCCGACGACTTGTTATTTATCGCGCCCTCGCCGTCCCTCCGCGGGTCGGGAGGTGAGGTTTCCACGACTCCCATCGAGCGGGTCGCGAATCGCGGATTCCTCTTCGAGCCGCTAGCGGGTGGTTCAAGTGGACGTCCATGCCCCGTTCGATAAGGGTAGGGCCGCGCGGTCCGGAGACACGTCCATGGAAGCGCTTGCGTGGGTTTGCTAGGTGGGGCTCGGTCCCATTCGCTAGGGACCGAGGGCGCGGAAGCTCTCCCTCGGTGGGATCCCCCCGCCAGTCGCCCTCGCCGGCTCTCGAACACGACATGTGGGGCACCCTCGAGCCGACGGGCTCGAGGAACGGCTCGAATGCGCGTGCCCTCGTCGTCCCTAACTCGTGATCCGGGCGCCCGTTCGAACCCGTCGAGGGTCGGGCTCGAACCTCGATCGCAAGGCCGTGCGGGGCCGTGCCTTGGCCCCCGTCTTTTCGCGTTTGCGGCCGTCGAGGGTCCGGGGCGTGCCGACCCTCGAGGTGTCGGTTGGTGGCATGGCGCGGCATGAGTGCTTTCGGTGTCGCTCTATTTCAAGCGTGACCCGGGCGATCCTCTTACGCGCGTGCCTTCTTTAGGGGGTTGACATCGTCTCGAGTTGGGGGTCATGCCGCTCGAGGGTCCTACGTGGCATGGGTGCCCGCGGTGGTCCGCTCTACATCGAGCAGTCCCGGCGACCTTCTCACGCCGATATCCCATCGAGGGTCGCCTTGTTTCGAGTTGGGGGTCATGCCGCTCGAGGGTCCTACGTGGCATGGGTGCCTCGCGGCCGCCCTCGCTCTACACCGAGCAGGGTTCCGGCGACCTTCTCACGCCGTCATCCCATCGAGGGTCACCCTTGTCTCGAGCCGAGGATTCGCCTCGCTCGAGGGCTCTCCTTGCTTGGCAAGGGGCCCGGCATTTAATTGCCTTGCGGGCGTGGCCGCGGGTTTTGCGGCCGCGGGCGCGCCTTTTTAGGCGCTCGCGCCGCGCGCGCGCGTAGTGGGCGTCGTGGCCGGCGGACGTGATGGTTTCGCCTCGGTCGTCGCCGGTCTTGCCGTGATGATTACCCGCCCGCAAGGTTAGAGCCGCCGCAGCCGTGGTGGGGCCCGCCCGTTGACGCGATGGAAAGATTCCTGCAGCTAATGTTGGCGGGGCGTGCGCTCCGAGAACTCGCCCGTCGCCTATAAACCGTGGTGAGGAAGGGGCGGCGGTTTTCTACCTTGGCTCCTCACCGTTTTCGCCCTTCCGTCCCTTCGCCTTCGCCTCGCTCTCGCCGTCGCGCGGGCTCGCTGTTTAGAGCTTTTTCTTCGCTTCCTTGTCCTCCGCCTTCGCACTCGTTCGTTCCCCCCCATGGCGCCGCCTCAGCTTCCGATTAGGGTCCTGGAGCCGTACGCATGGGAGAGGTCGACCGTGACCCGGCTCGCCCTGGGCGAGCTGGTCGCCGCCGGCCAGCTGTCGGCCAACGAAGAAGGGCGCCCGGCGGAGTGGATCGTGCCGCCATCGTCGCACCTTGAGCCCAATCCGCCGGAGGGCTACGTGGTGAGCTTCCTCCGCTACCACGAGCGCGGCTTCAACGCGCGGCGAGCACATTCATGCGGGCATTGTGCTACCACTATGGGGTGGAGCTGCACAACTTTGCCCCCAACGCGATCTCGCAGGCGGCCACATTTGTGGGCGTCTGCGAAGGGTACCGGGGATCCCGCCCAGCGGGAGCTCGGGTACACCTCTTCCGCGCGGAGCTCATCACGCAGCCCCCACGTCGGAGCCGAGGACCCGCCGCGCGGTGCGCGCCGGCGGGATGTCGCTCGCTGCGCGGGGCGGCTCAAGGAGTTCTACATCCCCCGCACCATGACGACGAACAACGCCGGGCCGGGAGCGGGGATGGTTTTATCGCGCGCAACGCCGAGCCCGCCTTCCTCCCTACACCGGCCGGGTGTTCAAGAAGAGGCCGGACCGCCGGGGCTACGGGTTGCCCACGGCCAACCATCGGGCGCGCCGGGGGTCCGTCCCTCGCCGCCTTGCGGCGGCCGGCGAGGGAAGGGCTCAACGCGATGGGCGTCCTCGCCTTCCTTCATCACCGGCGAATCGTGCCGTTGATGGAGAGGCCGCTTCCGCATCTTCGAGATGACGGAGGCGGCCAACCCCGTCGACGTGGCGAGGTCGCGGATGCTCCCGACGCCGCCGGGAGCGGCCGTACGCGCTCACCGGGGCGCGGAGCGCCGTCGACACCGGGGACGCCGCCACCCGCGGGTCGGACCCCGTGGGACATCGATATGCTCCCCATCGGCCCGTTGGTGAGTGTGGTTTTTTGATTCTCGTTTTAATCCTTGCCCTTGCTTCCGTTTCCGATGCGCCATCGTTGTCCTTGCGCGCACCGGTGCGTTCAACGCCGCCAAGTCCGTTCCACCCACCCCCGACTCCCGTGCGCTCGGCGGGCGGCGCGGCGGGAGCGGCGAGGGAGCGGGCGGCGCGCGCAGAGGGAGCACGCAAGGCGGCGCCAAGCGCCGCGCGCGACGCACCGTCCGCGGAGCACGGCGGCGGGAGGAGCCGGGGCTCTCCTCCCCGACATCGAGGAGCCCTCGTCCTCGGACCGAGACGAGGAGGAAGAGTCCGAGGGGGAGGGCCCCTCGGACGGTGGCGCCCGCGCCCCCCGTCGCCGGATCTCGCGCGGCGTCGGGGGTGGCTTTGCCCGGGGCGGGCGCGTCGGCGTCCGCCGCCGGCGCGTCATCGTCGGGGGCGGCACGCGCCGCGGAGGTGCGCGGCGCGCGCCACGGAGGCGCGCGCGGCGGACGTGCGCGCGCGCGCGTCAAGCGTGCCCGCGCGTGGCGGGAGCGCGTCGCGCGCGCGCGGCGTCCCTCGTCGAGGGGCGCGTCGGTGGCGCGCGCGCCGCGCGCGGGGCTAGCGTGCCCCCGCGCGTGGTGGCGGCGGCGGGGCGCGCCCACGCGTGAGGCGGGCGTGTCCGCGCGTGCGGCGGCGCCGTCGGGGAGGTGCCGCGGCAGGCGCGGCCCCCCGCGCCGGCCTCGTCGGAGGTCTCGAGGAAAAGGAAGCGGGCCTTTTCCTCCGCGAGGTAAGGAACCCGTTCTTCCTTTGCTTGGCCTTAGTTTGTTGGTTATTAGACGCTCTAATCCTCCGTTCGTGTTTGCGCGGGCGGTGCCAACCGTCCCTCCTCTTGCACCGGCCAAGGTGCCGGGGACGGACGCGTCGATCCCCACCCGGCGGCGTTCGTCGAGGGGGTCGCGCCCGGGGACGGGGCGCGCGGCGGCGGGCACGAGCGCGCAAGGCCCGGCCGGGGCTTCGAGGCCCCCGGCGGTGGATCACCCGCCGCGCGCGGCCGGAGGTCGCCGGGGGGCGGCCGGCGTCGGCCGCCACAGAGGCGCAGGCCGCGGCGGCGGCTACGGTGGAGGTGGCCGCCCGCGGTGGCGGCCATTGCGGAGGAGGCGGAGCGGGCGCAACTTGGCGGGAGCGCCCGCGGATGTGGCGGCACGGACGGGAGGTGGCGGCAACGGCGCCACAACGGGCGCCGCGGCCGCGGAGGCGCGGTGGGGGCGCCGGCGGAGGCGGAGCGGGCGGCTCCGCCCGCCGGCGGTCCCCCGGGCGGAGGTGGTGGAGCTCTCGGATGACTCCCCGCCGCCGGGTGGAACCGATGGGCCGGCCCGGCCCGTGAACTCCCCCGAGCCTCGGGGAGGGGGGCCCTCGTGAGGCGGCACGAGGGTCACGTGATAGTGGGGGGCCGAGGGCACGACGCCGAGGCCTCGTCCTCCCACGCCGGCCGCCCCCGCCCGGGGGGGGGGGGGGCCGTGGAGGACCCCCCGGCGTTTGCCGACGCCCGCAGGGAGCAGGAGCTGCGGGGCGAGCTTCGAGCCACGGCGCCACGCTCAACCGCGCGTTGAACGAGGCGCGGCGCGGTCCACGGCGGCCCGCCCGGGATCGTCTTCCGGGTGTGCCACCGTTGCTCTTCTTCTTTCCCTTTTTCGCTTTCGCGTCTTGTATTCAAGACTTGGCGCTTACGAGGCTCGATGTGTGGATGCCGAGAGCTCGAGCGCCGCGCCCACGAGAAGTACGGGGCGCGTTCGACCAGGTGAACGCCGAGGCCCGCCAGCTCCGGGAGCGATGCAGCGCTTTCGACGCGCTTGCGGAAGCTCTTAGGACGCGGACACCGGGCCGGTCTACCGGGCGATGGCGTGGTGCGACGTGCTCCCCGAGAGCTCAGGACAGGGCACGGCACGTCACGCGAGCCTCGAGCGGATTCGCGCGGCCCTCGTCGATCGCGACGAGGCACTGTGGAACGCGCGCGAGGACCCGGACAAGACGCGGACGTTGGCCGCCACCGGGAGGCGGAGGTGGCCACCGCTCGCGCCGAGGCCCGGGAGCTCCGCACGTCGCTCGAGGGAGCGCGGGCGCGGCGAGCCGCCGGCCGAGGAGCGGGGCGCGGGGCCGGGAGCGCCGCGCCAAGGAGGCCGATGACCCGAAGGCCGCCCTCGACGTCAAGGCCGCGGCTCTCGTCGTCGGCCGAGGGGCAGCTCCGGCGAGAGCGCATCGCCCGCCGTGGGGCCGAGGGGCGGCTCCGGCAGAGCAGTCGCCCCCGGCGACGCCCGACGGCGCCGGGAGCGGGAGCGCGTCGCGCGCGAGACAGCGGAGAAGTCGCTGGAGGAGCGGAACGCCGCATTCTCCGAAGTTGAAGATGAGGCGTTGGCGCTCAGCATCAGCAATGCCGCCCAAGAGATGGCCCTCGTCGAGCAAGGCGAGACCGTCCAGCATCTCGAGCTGGCGCTCGAGTCCGCGCGCCGCGACCTCGATCTGGAGAAGAGGCAAGTCGAGGGTAAGCTACTGTCTGACCCTGCTTGTTAGTTCTTGCTTCGAGAGGGTTCGTTTCCCCCTTTCGATTTCTTGTCGTCTTGTCGCTTCCGGGGCCCGCGCACGGCCTTGGGGCACGCCGTTGGGCGGGCCGAGGCCCCGCAGCCTCCTACAACTCCTCCGAGCGAGAGCGGCAGGAGCCGCGGGACGCGGCCCTCGAGACCCCGTCGCGTCGTCGAGGAAGGCGACGCCCGGCCGGCGCCCTCGGCCGGCCGCCCGCCTACGCGCTCTCGGTGGCCACGTCACGGGGCGGGTGCGTCGGGCGTTGCACCCGGGCGTGCGAAGGCCCTCGGAGTGGTGCGATCCCACTACGAGGTCAACCTCGAGGCGGTAGCGGAAGGCTACATCGTGCCCGAGGGCGTCGAGGACGAGGTGGCCATGGAGCGTGCGGACGCGCTTGCCGCCGACGCCGCCGAGTCGCTCGCCGAGGCCTTCGAAGAATTCCTCTTCCCGACGCCGCCGATGCCGCCGCTCCACCCGCCCCGAAAGTACCCGGGCGCTAGGCCCGTTTTTTGTTTATGTGTATCGAACTCGGCCTCGTGGCCTCTTGTAAATAAACAAGTAGTTTCGTGAACATGGTCGGTTTGTAAATGAAATCGCTTGCTTATTGCGCTTTTTGCTTCTTCTTCTTCCTGAGTAGATTCTAGTTAGGGGAGTTCGCCTTTCGCAGGGGCCCGCTGGGTTGGAGGCGAGAGAGACGGGCCATAGCCACGCGGCGTAGGCTGTCTCTGGCTCGCGCGCTCCTTCCACTGTGCCACCTACGCCCTTTTCGAATCGTGGCTCGTGGTTGAAGTAGGAAACAAACTTAGCGCGTGTTATTACGTTTTTTGCGCGAAAAAAATGGGACCATTTGGGGGGGGGGTGCCCCCCCGCAGTAGCCCCCGAGGGTAACTTGTGTTTCGGGGGGAAAGCCGAGTTGCCCTTTTATTAGATTCGGAGTGTTTACATAGGTGACACCAAGCGGGGCGTTGGCCGTGCGTTTTTACAACGGAAAATACTTGGGAATCCTAGCTAAGGGTAGAAGCGACGTAGCCGTTGGATGTTCCAAGCGTTGGTGAGTTCTTCGCCGTCCTCGTTGGCAAGCTTGTACGTGCCCGGTTTGAGCACCTTCACCACGACGTAGGGTCCCTCCCATGGGGGCGATAGCTTGTGGCGCCCTCGGTTGTCTTGGCGTAGCCTTAGGACCAAATCCCCCCTCGCCGAAATCCCCGCGACGTATCTTGCGCGCTTGGTAGCGTCGTAGGGACCGTTGATACCTTGCGGAGTGCATCAACGCCACAAGGCGTACTTCGTCTAGCCGGTCCGGTGAGTCCTCGCGGGCTCGCCGGTTAGCATCCTCGTTGTAGCCCCGAACCTTGGGCGACCCGTATTCCGGCATCCGTGGGGAGGATGGCCTCCGCGCCATGGACTAGGAAAAACGGGGTGAACCGGTGGCTCGCTTGGGGTAGTCCTTAGGCTCCACACGACCGCTGGCGCTTCTTGGAGCCATTTTCGCCGCATTTGTTGAGTTGGTCGAAAATTCCGGGGTTTAAGGCCCCGTAGGATCATGCCGTTGGCACGTTCCACTTGGCCGTTAGTCCGTGGGTGCGCCACAGCCTGCCCAATCCACTCGGATGTGGAACTTGTCGCGAGAACTCCAAGAACTTCCGCCCGTGAACTCGGGATCCGTTGTCGTGATGATGGAGTTTGGCACTCCAAAGCGGTAGACGATGTCGGTGAAGAACGTGACTCGCCCGCTCGGCCTTCAAATTCGTAATGGGGCGCACCTCCACCCACTTGGAGAACTTGTCGATCGCGACGAGCAGGTGGGTGAAGCCCCCGGCGCCTTCCGCAGGGGCCCGACGATGTCTAATCCCCACACAGCGAACGGCCATGTTACGGGGATCGTTTGCGAGCTTGAGGCGGCAAGTTGGTCTTGCGGGCGTAGAACCGGCACCCTTCGCAAGTGCGCACGATTTCGTTGGCGTCGCGACCGCGAGGGCCAATAGAAGCCTTGGCGGAACGCGTTGCCGACGAGGGTGTGCGGCGCGGCGTGGTGGCCACAGATCCCCGCGTGGATGTCCCGTAGGAGCTCGCGCCCCTCGGGAATGGGTATACACCGCCGGAGGATGCCCGACGCGGCGCGCTTGTACGGCCTCGCCGTCGACGAGGGTGAATGACTTGGCCATCCCGGCGATGCGCCCGGCCGTGGCCCGGCTCCGCGGGGAGCTCCCCTCGAACAATCCGGGCGATGTACTTCTCCCGCCGGTCCGCCCGGACGGGAGGCCGCTCGATGTCCATTGCGACGCCCTCGTGGGAGCCGTACCCCTCGAGAAGGGAGAGTACGTACGCCTCGTTCGAAGGGTCCTCTTCCATGGGGTCCGCACCCGCCGGATTCGAGGGAGCCCCCGAGGGTCCGCCGTCGCTCGAGGGGTAGGGCTCGAAGGTTACCGAGGGCCGCGCGATGTCGCGCGCGAAAACGTTCGGGGGGAACGGTGATCCGTCCGGATGCTATCTTTGCCGCCTCGTCTCGCTTCCTCGTTGTACCGGCGGGGTACATGATTAAGCTCGATGCCGTAAAATTTGTCCTCGAGGGCTCGCACGGCTTTACAGTAGGCCTCCATCTTGTCGTCGTGGCAGCTCGCGTTCTTCATGACTTGGTCGATCACGAGCTGCGAATCCCCTCGCACATCGAGGCGCTTGATGCCCAACTCAATGGCGATTTTGAGGCCGCAGAGGAGGGCCTCGTATTCCGCCATGTTGTTAGACGCGGGGAAGTGGAGACGCACTCGCGTAGCGCATGTGCTCCCCGAGGGGTGACACGAAGAGCGGGGCCCGCGCCCGCTCCCTGTCTTCATCACCGAGCCGTCGAAGAACGAGTCCGGACTCGCTTGAATCCGAGGGGGGCGGTCGCGTGTCCGTCCATTCGCCGACGAAGTCGGCTAGGATTTGCGATTTGATGGCCTTGCGCGGGGCGTAGGCGAGCGTCTCGCCCATCAACTCCACGGACCACTTGGCACCCCGCCCGCCGCGTCGGGGTTGCGAATGATCTCTCCTAACGGGAAGGAAGAGACCACCGTAACTGGGTGGGCCTCGAAGTAGTGGCGGAGCTTGCGCCGCGCGAGGACTACCGCATACAACGCCTTACGGACACGGGGGTAGCGCGTCTTCGTGTCCGATAGGACTTCGCCGATGTAGTAGACCGGCCTCTCGCACGGGCAAGGCATGCCCTTCCTCCGTGCGCTCCACAACGATCACGCGCCGACCACCCGGGTGGTTGCGGCCACGTAGAGTTGGAGGGGTTCGCCGTCTCGCGGCGGCGTAAGGATTGGGGCGTGCGTCGAGATGTCTTCGCTTGTCGAGCGCTTCCCGGGCCTCGGCGGTCCAAGAGAAGCGCTCGTGCTTCTTGAGCGGCCGGTAGAGGGCGAGGCCCTTCTCACCGAGCCTCGAGACGAAGCGGCTCGGGCGGCAAGGCACCCCAACACCTTCGCACCCCTTTGAGGTCCCGAATTGGACCCATTCGCTCGAGGGCCGCGACCTTTTCGGGGTTGGCCTCGATTCCCCGTCGGGAGACGATGTATCCTAGGAGCATGCCCCGCGGCACTCCAAAGACACATTTTTCGGGGTTGAGCTTGACCCCGTTGGCCGCGAGCAGTTCGAATGCGATGCCAAGATCGGCGACCGGGTCGTCCGCCTTCCGGTTTTGACGACGATGTCGTCTACGTAAGCCTCGACCGTCCGCCCGATATGGTCCCCGAAAACGTGCCGCATGCGCCGCCGATATGTTGCGCCCGCGTTTCGAGGCCAAAAGGCATCGTGACGTAACGAACGTCCCGAACGGTGTGATGAACGAAGTCGCGAGCGGGTCGGACTCCTTCATTTTTATTTGATGATATCCCGAATAGGCATCAAGGAAACGAGTAGTTCACACCGGCGGTGGAATCAACGATCCGATCTATGCGCGGCAAAGGAAAAGGAACTTTTGGACATGCTTTATTGAGACCGGTGTAGTCAATACACATCCTCCACTTCCCATTTTTCTTTTTTACAAGCACGGGATTAGCTAACCATGTCGGGTGGAACACTTCCTTGATGAATCCGGCCTCGAGGAGCTTCCGCAGCCTCCACTCCGATCGCCCGTCGCCGTTCCTCGTCGAAGCGGCGCGGCCGGCCGCCGAACAGCCGCGAGCGTTAGGCGAGATATCAAGGGAGTGCTCGGCGACCTCCCTCGGGATGCCTGGCATGTCCGAGGGGCTCCACGCGAAAACGTCGGTGTTGGCGCGGAGGAAGTCGACGAGCACTGCTTCCTATTTAGGATCGAGGGTCGTGCTGACCCTCAATGCTTTGCCCTCGGGGGCTGATGGGTCGAGGGGGACCCCTTTGGTTTGCTCGGCGGCCTCGAACGTGCCGACGTGCTTGGTGGCGGAGCCGAGGTCGTCATTGACCATCTTCTCCGGTGTGTTTACCGGCGCTTCATCCGGCGCTAGCGCCTCTCGCATGTTCCACGCACTCGACATCACGGCCGAATGCATGCTCGATCGACGACCCGACGGTGATGACGCCGTTTGGACCGGCATCTTCATCTTCGTGTACGTGTAGTTGGGAACCGCCATGAGCTTGGCATAGCATGGTCGCCCAAGGATGGCATGGTAGGCCGCTTTGAATCCCACCACCTCGAAGGTGAGGGTTTCCTTGCGGAAATTCTTGGGGGTCCCGAACCGGACGGGCGATCGATCCCGCCCGAGGGGTTGAACACCTTTCGGGCGCGATGCCGTGAAATGGCTTCGTGGCCGGGCCGCACTCGGTCCGGCCCAATCCCCATTAGGCGCAATGTATGCGCGAAGAGGATATTGAGGCTACTGCCTCCGTCCATAAGGACCTTCGAAAACCGGGCGTTCCCAATGATGGGATCGACCACCGTGGGGTACTGGCCCGGTTCGGGATGCGGTTTGGATGATCATCCCGGCTAAAGGTGATGGCATCCTTCGACCGGTTGAGAAAGGCCGGAGGGCGCCCTTTTCGCGGCGAGGACTTCGTGCCGCTCCTTCTTGCGCCGCGGGTTGACATGTCGACGTAGGTCCCCCAAAAATGAGGAACACATTTTCGACGGCAGGGAAGCCACCGCGTCGCCGTCGCCCCCATCCTTCTTGGCCTCTCGCCTCCTTCGCGGCGGCACGGCCATAGAACTTCTTGAGCATGTCGCATTGCTCAAGAGTGTGATTCACGGGGGTCTTGTGGTAGGGGCATGGCTTCTTCATCATGTCGTCGAATACCCCCGGCCTCGAGGAGCCGGTCGAGGGCCCCGTCGGGCCGGGTCAACGGCCGAGGGCCTCGGCGTTGCCGCCGTTGCGCCCCGCTCGCGCGCCTCGCGGCGCGGCTTCTTCCCCTTCTTGCCCCGCTTGTCATTGCGGCGCGGCTCCTTGGACCCGCCGCCCTCCGGCGGCGTGTCCTCGCAGCGCTTGCCCTTCTTGCCATCGAAGATTGCCCCCACGGCTTCCTCTCCGAGGCGAAGCCGGTGGCAATGTCGAACGGCTCGTTCGAGTCCGTGGGCGGGCTGCGTCCCGGCTCGCGCACAAGGTCCCGCACGTGGTGCCCTCGAGGAACGCGTGCACGATCTCTCGGACCGTGCCACGGCGGGGAGCTCGTGCGCCGCTTGGAGAAGCGCCGTATGAAGTCCGCGCGCGAGTCGCCCGGCTTCGCGTGCGGGAGCGCGGCATCCCGAGGAGTTCCCGGGCGCACGTATGTGCCCCGGAAGTTGCCCACGAAAGTGTGGACTAGATCGTCCCAGTTGTGGATCTGGCCGGCGGGCAAGTGCTCGAGCCATGTCGGGCCGCATCGCCCGGATGCGGGGGCAAGTTGCGGATGATCACTTCGTCGTTGGTGGCCCCGCCCGACCGACGAGCCGGGCGGTAATCGTTGAGCCAAACACGAGGGTCCGTCTCCCCGTTGTATTTGACGATCGTCGAGGGTTGACGGAAGCGCGCGGGGGAAAGCCGCCGTGCGGATCTCCCCGCCGAACACACGGGTGCCGGGGGCTCCGGCGTCGGGGAGCGATCCTCACCGCCGCCGTAGCGCCCACCCCTTCGAGGGTGGTAGCCTCTGGCCGCTCGCGCGTCCGCCTTGCTGGTGCGCCTGGCGTTGATGACGTTGCGGGCGTCGCCATCCGGGGCGCCCGCGTGTGTCGAGGAGCCGTTCCTTGGCCGGCGTGCGTCCCCGGTCGGCGGGTCGACCCGCATGCACCGAGGGGTTCGCCCCCCCGGTGCCGGATCATCACCCCGCGCGTCCCCCCGTTGGCGGATGCGTGAGGCCGAGCTTTCGGCTTGCCGGACGGCCGCTTGCTCAAGGAGGGTCCGCACCTCGCGGTGCATGTCTCGAGCCTCGGGGGTCGAGGGTGCCGGCATGGCGCGCGGCGGTGTCGCGGCGGCGATGAGCTTTTGGCTCGCTCGCGGCGGAGTATCCGCGTTGTCGACGTTGGGGACGGGGTTGAGGCGGTCGCGGACTTGTCGGCCTAGCTCCCGCGCGCGTTCGCCGCGCGCGGAGGCCTCCCCCGCCATCGAGGCGCGGAGTAGCCGCACGGTCCGCACTCCTGCGCCGCCTTGGCCCCGAGCTCGCGAGCTTGGGCCGGCCGCGCGTCGACGTCGGCCCCGGGCCGGGAGCGCTCGGCCCCGCGGCCGGGCGCGTGGCAACCCCCGGGGCCGGCGTGACTTCCCCATCTCCGGCGCCCGCCGCACCGGCGGCGTTGGCCGGGTCGTTGGTGATGACGGCGCAGCATTCCCGCGTGGGGTCGTAGCTCCCGATCTTTGGAGTCGTCGGAGCGGCCCGAACCGCAGTCCGTGGCGTCGAGGAAGCGCCCGAACGCGGCCCCGGGTCCCGCACACCGAGAAGTTCCACTCCGCGTACCCATGACGGTTGGCGGGTGGCATCGTGTCGACGGAGCCCGGGGACGACTCGTCCCGTGGCCGAAGGCCGGGATCCCCGGCGACGAAGACGTGCCGACCGGGCGGAACCCTCGCGCATTGTCGTGTTGACGTTGGCGTTGTAGGCCGTAGTGGCGCCACGCGGCCCGACGGGGACGCGTGGTCCGGAGACCGCACGCGGTCCCCGCCGGGGCGGTGGCGGCCGTCGTGACGGTGGGCGCACCGCGCTAGGCGGCGGCGCGCTCGCCCGCCGCCGCTCGGACCGCGCCCCGACGCGAGCGTAGCCCCGAGCGGCGACGGCGTCGCGGCGTCGACGGACCCCGCGCATCCGTGCCCGGGTGCCTCGCGCCGGTGTCGTGCGTGCGGCGGGAGACCGAGCGGACCTAGCCTCCCGCCGCGCGCGTAGCTCCTCACGGTTGGTGAGGCGCATGAGATAGCCGTTCCCCGTGGCCCGGAAGTTCAAGTCCCCGAAGCGGATCTCGAACCCGGCGGGAAGGGGGGGTCCGAGCTACCCATGTTGTAGCGGGTGCCACGGTACTCGGTGCGAATCACCATGGAGGGAGTTAGCGAAATGACCTTAGGCGCTCGTTTGCCCCACGGTGGGCGCCAGCGTCGGTGCGGAATATGGTCCCGACACTAACCGGTAGATAACGCCTAGGTCTATCCCTCAATGGTCGATGCTAAGCAACAAATGACACAAGGATTTATCCCGGTTCCGCCGAGGGGGCCGTACGTCCCGGCGCGTGGTGTGCTCGTGGCACTATATTGCTCGGCACCGGGGGTGCTTGTAGTGGGGCAAATACAAGCAAGGCGGGAGAGGAAGCGTGGCTCCCAAGTCCCCGGTGAGTAGGCGAAGATGTTGTGGGAGAATAAGAGAGTGAGTGCACGGTGCGCCGTGTTCCTCTCGGATTCGTCCCCCGCGGGCGGGGGCTCGCCTTCCCTTTTATAGGCCAAGGGAGCGGCGAGTTACATGCACGCCGCGCTACCTAGCTGCGTGCGGGAGCACGTCGTGCTATGGTGTAGAGCGGGCGACCGTCCGGTCGATCTTCGCCGCGATCCGGCCATGATGGCCTACCTTGTACCCGAACAGTGGCGGTTCGAGGGTAGGAGGCGGCAGATGGCGATGGCGTCCCCTGATAGGCTTCGAGGGGGGTGCTGATGATGGCCGGTACGGGGCACAGGAGCGGGCAGAACGGCGTTCCTTCCCAATGAGCTCTGCGGTGGTGGAGTGGTTGCTGCAGTGTTCGGGCGTGCGCCTGCGGAGTCAGGCGTGTGCCCGCGCGCGTGGGTACGGCGGCCGCGCGTTACGCGTGGCCGGGATGGCCACCCACCGGCCTAGCGTTCCTCACCCAACCTGCGGGGGTCACGGGAAAGTGGAGTCGAGGGTGCGCCCGGCCCCCTTTCGAGGGTCGAGCGCGTTAGCCGTACAGTGGCGTGCGCGCGGTGTCATGGGACTGACGCCGGCCGTACCGCACAGTCCACCCCACAGTGGCGGGGATGGGCTCCTCCCTGGGGAGTTGGTGCGGCGGCACCGGGGCGTGAGCCCCGGCGCATGATGGCGCCGTCCCGCGGCGTCGGTGGCGTTAAATGCCCAAGTACGGGGCCGGCGCACGCGTGCGGGGCGCCCGTGAGCGTGGCGGGCCCCGGCCCGAGGGTGGAGCGAACCCTCGAGCGAGGCGAGGCCCGCTCGAGGGGGAGCGAGCCCTCGAGCGGGGCGGGACCGCTCGAGGGAAGGGTCGCCCTTCGAACGGGGCGGAACCCGTTTGAGGAGGGGGGTTGCCCCTCGAGCGGGGGCGGAGCCCGTTCGAGGAGGGGAGCGTACCCTCGGGCGAGGCGGAGCACCGCTCGAGGGGTCTCATAGGCGAGCCGTCTTGGTGGGCCTCCGAAGTCCTGCTCGCATGGGCCACGTCCCGCATGGTTAGTTCCCTGCATGGTTAGGCTTAGTTCATTTTGATGCGGAGAATTTAAGTGAGGGTTCCCCCATTATTTGAGGGGACCCCTAGGGCGGTCCCCGACAAAAACGAAGGGGCGCACGGTTCTCTGGAGCGGAAGCAAGAAAGACGGGAGCGGTGGGCGCTAAGTGTTGAGGTAAAGAACTCGCCCCTCCCTCTCCTTGGATTTATAGATCCATGGGAGCCACGCTCCCCGAATCGCGCGCTCGCGCGCGCATTAATCCGTGGGTGACGGCACCCGTCACCGACGAGCGGGCCCCACCGTGACCGGAACCGCCACACGCGCTCGATCATTACGGCGCGGCAACCGAAGAGTCGCGGCGGGCCGTCGCGTCCGCCCGCCCACGTCGCCTACTACGCTCGCGGCGGCAACGCTTGAAAAGGTGCGCCCGCAGCGCGCGACTGTGGCCACGACTGTGGGCATTAAATGGTCCGGTCCCTTACCAAGTAAGCGTGACCCTCGAGCGGCTCGAGCCCAGGGATCAAAAAATCCGACCCTCAAAGGGTGTGATTACCGACCAGTGGTCTCGAAGCCCACTCAGCGAGAGCGGGCGCCACAGGTGCCCTCGATTCAGGAGGATTACTGATCAGCAACTTGTGGGCCGGTTCGACCGCGAGCCCCCAAGTCTTGCTGATGTAGAAAGACGGGGGGCACCTTGCTGCCACCCCGCAGCGGCCCTACTGATCAGGGGTTCGAAGCCTAACCCACGAAGGGTTCGAACAGGCGCCCCAGATCAACAGAGTCAGGGACGACGAGGGCGCGCACATTCGAGCCTATCCTCGAGCTCACCATCTCGAGGGCGCCCCACATGTCGTATTCAAGAGCCGACGAGGGCAGCTAGTTGGGAGATCCCATCGAGGGAGAGCTTCCGCGCCCTCGATCCCGACCGAGCCCCACCTAGCAAACCCATGTAAGCGCTTTCATGGACGAGTCCCCGAACCACGAGCCAACCCTTATCGAACGGGGCATGGGCGTCCACTTGAATCACCCGATAGCGGCTCAACGAGGAATTCACAATTCGCGACCCGTTCTATGGGGGTTGTGGAAACCTCACTCTCCGTCCCGCGGAGGGACAGCGAGGTAGCGTTCAAAACAAGTCGAAGAGCTCGCCCCGATCGCCTCGAACGGGCCCAGGCTCGGGAGCTCGACACACGGCTACACCTCCTATGGCGCACCGAACACAGATGATGCCGGATACGTGCGCTTGGCACCGCCGAGGTCGGCTGGAATATTGCCGATGCCGGCTGAAACTAACACCCCGCACGGCGGTAGATCCTATGTAAAAACCCTTGCAGGAGCACCCACGCTCCTGCAAGGCTTCAGGGGCTAGACCCGCGGGTCCGCTAGCGCGGGCCCACGGAATAGCATCAGCAACCAGGAGGGAAGAACGTCCCATCAGCAAGCATCAGCATCTGCGGGATCCTAACGGATACACCCACAGATGCTCGGGGGCTACTGTCGGGGACAGCCATGAGGGTCCCCTAAACAACCAGGGACAACCCGCTTAAATTCGTAAAAAACAAATGCAAACGAACCTAAACACGCGCACAAAACAAACCCACAGCCCACCAGACAATCAGCCTAGCCACCCTCGGGCGGAACTCCACTCCACTCGAGGGATACGGCATCACCTCGGTACAACTTTGCCTCGCTCGTGGGCCAGTCACCCCCTCGGGTGAGGTTCCATCTCGCTCAAGGGTCGGACGCCCCCTCGAGCGGGACTCCGCCTCGTTCGGGGGCTTAACGCCCCCTCACGCGAGGCCCCGTCTCGATCGAGAGCCAAGCGCCCCCTCAAGTGAGTTTCCGTCTCACTCGAGGGCATCACGGGCCCGCCGCCTCCATACATTTAATGCATTGAAATCTGCAGGCGCCCAAGTCAAAGGCGAATCCACGCCACTATGCGCCTGGGAATCATGCCCCGGCACTGCTCCGCCAACTCCCCGGGCGAGGCCATCCCCGCCACTGTGCAGCGCTGTGCGGCGGGGTCAGTAACAACCCCGTGGCACTGTGCCACCCACTCCCATACGGCCGACGCGCCGCACCCTCGAAAAAGGACGGCGGAGCCCTCAAAGAGAAGACGAACAACCACGCCGCACCCGTGCAGGGACAACGCTGTGACATCAGGCCAGCGGGACCGGTCACCTCTCTCACCATCGGCCCTGTGTGACCATCCCCACCGTCCCCGACGCCATCCCGGCCACTGCATCACCATCCCCAATGCTGTGGAAGCGTGCGGTGACGGGACGCCGCCACGCCAGTAACTGTACCCCCGTACAGCCTCACGCTACGGCACCCTCGAGTCCTAACACAGGCGGTCGCCGAACAGGAGATTGCTGCACCGCCACCCTCGAAGCCGCTCCTGGACGCGCACAGGACGCGCTATGACGCCCCGCCAGAGGCAAGATTCACCAGGACGGCCGTCTACTCTGTGACGCTGTATACTGTGCCTCTACACGTAGAAAAAATAGTGCGGTACGCTTGTAAACTGCCGCCTCTTGGCCTATAAAAGGAGGGACAGTCCCCTAGCCACGCGGGATGAGAGGATGGACAACGCACACTTGCACGCTTTCCGCCTTCAGCACGATATTGGACCTCTGGGACCTGGAGGCCCGACCTCCTCTCCCGCCTCGCTTGTAGCCCCCTCTACGAGCACCACAGTGCAACACAATATAGTGCCCAGAGCACACCCCTGCTGGACGTATGGCCCCCGGCCGAAACCAGGATAAAACCCAGTGTCATTAGTTGCATAGCACCGACCATCGAGAGATAGATCTCAACGCTTCTTACTAGTTAGTGTCGGGACTACTTTCCGCACCGACTGTTTGGCTGGTGGCTGATGATTGGTGCTGGTTTGTCCTGAGAGAAAAGTACTGCTGGCTAGTTGCTGGTGGCTGATTTGTTCTGAGAGAAAAGTACTGCTGGATGGTGGCTCATAAGCCAAGCGAACAGGGCGATTCTTGTGGTCCTGTGCAAAACTCCAAAAAATAAGCCCTCAATTTTAGTTAAAACTAGAGGTCATATGCAGGGGCACTCAATAACACTTAGCCTTTTAGAATTTAGATTTATTGTTTGTTACATCATGCTTTTAATGTGCAAGCACTAAAAATGGAACATGTGTACTTCATAGATTATACTTGTTGAGTTTGGCGATTTTAGGAGGTCATTAGCTATTTAAAATAATGAATGAAAAAAGCAAAGCGAGTTGTATTTTTATGCATTGAAGTGCAGGTAGCTGGTCAGCCGTGTGTCTGGCGTGACTCTGGCTTGGGTCAGACTATCCGCAGGAATGGGATATCCCCGTCATCCCTGTAGCGGTGTCCTATGAAGGAGAAAGTCCCCGCAGCGGGGACTGTAAACCGTCTTCACCCCCCCAAATCCTCCGGATGAGTCTCCTCTGCAGTACTGCAGAGGGACTACTCTCACTGATATGTGGGACCGGACCCACATGTAAGTGGCAGTGAGTCCCTCTAAGTACTGCAGAGGATTGGGTTCCAAATCCTCCAGATCTCCCGTGATGGAGGACCTCCTCTAGGAGGAGGCGGGCCCACCACACGCCCCATTGCCGTGGTCCCTCCAACAACCGCGCGCCATCCATCGGAACGCCGGAAAAGGAGAGGGAGAGGGATGGCTGCCGGAGGAGTTCTCCTACCTCACCGTCGGCGACGAGCTCGAGCACGGCCGCGCTGGCGAGCCGCCTAGATGGAGATGGGGATGACGAGCTCCTCCGCCGCCTCCGCCTCGAGCTCGTCCTCGTGGAGCCATTGCACCTCATCGCCGCCGTAACCTCCGCAGTGGTTCCCGTCCCTGTCGATGGAGCTCGTCGCCGAGAGCCAGCGCTAAGACGGGAGGATGACAAGAGGGTCCCGCTGTGGATTGTTGGATGAAGGAGAAATATGAAGAATGATGAATGCGGGAGAAGTAAGTATACGTGAGAGATTATGGATGAGTATGATGGAATATTCCGTTTTGAAGGAGAAAATGAAGGAGACCGAGTGTGGATGGTCTCACGCCACACACACTGGCGCGACTAGGTCGCCACCTCAGCGCCATATCACACTCGATTTACTTTAGTCACACCATTGGATGTGGCGCGATTCAAGTATTAGTCGCGCCATGCAGTTTGGCGTGACCAAAAGAGCTACTTTTTGGAAATTTAGATCAGGAGGGGTTATTATAAAATTTTAGACTAAAAAGGTTAAAATAATAAAAAATTCAGTTAGCAAGCATGCAAGAGCTAGCAGAATGGATCACGGTGAAATTTTGAACGTTTACAGCACAGCCGTCGCCCGTCGGTGGTCTCCTTATTCTCTTCTGCTCCCCTGCTCGTGCCGCCCGGTAGAGCTCATCATCGAATCCACTGCCGTCGAGCAACCACCGACAGTTTCCTCACGTCCACAGTACTGTGACAACCTGCAGAGCACCCCGGATAGCTCCCCGTCCGATGGAAGACACGCTCGATTGCCGCCACATCCCGCTCTCTGTTCCACCGCCCGCCACGGTGAGAACCCGCTTCCCGACCATCTTCGCTCCAGGTAGCTGCAGGAATGGATTAGCGGGAGCTTACCGATGCTCGTGCACGTGTGTGTTGGAGTAGATCAAGGCTTTGGCGGCCATAATGCCAACCCTACCAAAGCTCGGACTAGCCTTGCATTCGCGGGAGATCTGGTATGCATGTGAGGGAATAAGGGGCGGCCGTGCTACTGGGAGGAGGGAGCACCGCGCTACGCTGTCGGAGAGGATGGAGGACTAGGGCCGGCGGACGGGCGGCGGCATAAAGCGGACGGGAGCAGTGGATCTGGCGCTACGTGAAGATTTAATGATTTCTCCCCAACGCAGTCCGACTCGTTTCCTTGTGCCTCGGTGCGAGCATAGACATCGTTCCTTCACGTAGAAATCATTGCCTTCTTTTCTCTCCTCTCTCTTCATTAACTCTTGTGTCACATCATCAAAATGTTGAGTTGTCAAAGTAATTAATATGGCAACATATCAGGTGGAAACCAACCTCTCCGTGAAAACTATGGAAACTTCAATCTGAGCCACATGATGTTGATCCAACGAAGCGCTTAGAGGAGGTGGGAGGAGTGATTTGCAAAAGCACCTTTGCAAATCATCCCTCCCACCTCCCATGAATTTTGCAAATCACCCCTCCACCTCTCATGGGTTCTCCCTTGGATCAAGATCGTGTGGTTTAGATTGAAGTTTCCGTAGTTTGCACGGAGAGATTGGTTTCCACTAGATATGTTCCCCAATTAATATAGATAGAAACCAAAATAAATTTACCATTAGGACTACCCTAGGTAAGCTAGCCTCTTATAAAATAACCAGTGGAAGTGCACTTGCGACACACACGTGATATTTTTAAAAAAATATAGCATATTTTGTTATGTAACATAATTTAATAATTTACCAGGCAACATTTTGCTAAGCAACTGAATAGAAATAATAAATATTTTTATTGAGATATCATCTTACACACCATATATGAATCTGTGGCAATCATGCAGTAACTAAACTATGGATGTTCACCCTTGACCGGGATAGTTGTACCTCTTGATCGCCACATCCGTTTGACCCTTCGTGGAGAATGTGACAACATCGTAGTCCATCATGTTAGCCACATAGATGCTTGCCGAGCTCGCACCGCTCCATGTGCCATGAAAGGGGTAGTTTAGACCAACAAACGAGAGATGTGCCAAGGTCAATGGCATGGATGCGGCTCCACGTCTGCCGCATATCATCAAATTTGAATAAGAAAATTTCATCAACGTCCTCAAACCTGTCAAGTTCACTCTTGAGAACCCTGTAGTACGGACGCTTCAAGGTTTCACCGCTTCCTTGTACGCAAATTAGTATTAGCTCATATGCAGGGGTCTTGGCTAGGTAGAAAACACGACTATCTGAGTTAAAAAAATATTCCTCAACAAATGGGATATTTGTTGAAGTAATTATAACTGGATTGTCACCTTGATCACCCATGTGCCATGAAAAAACAAAACCTTCAGTGTCTACAGCTACCACCCTGCCCTTGTGGATAATGGCGTCCATATATAGATATGTAAAATAGTTGTGGGGAGACTGATAGGCAAGAAAGGTCCACGTGGGACTACTTCTGGACGTGTAAGCTAACACCTCACAATCAAATAAAGCAATTGCTAAGTGTCCTCCCTCGACAGATGGTGTTTTGGATAGCACAACTCGAAGGAGACTACCGACAGTGTATCCACAAACCACTTCATGTTTAGTGTATTCGTCATGCTCGAACTTGTGGTGCAAGTCGAACAATGGCAATGGAACCATTTGTCCAGTCACAAGGTTCACCAATTCCAACGACCACTTGTTATCAGATATTACGAGCCAATCGTCCTTTCCACCTACCCACACATTGTTCTTGAGGCAATTGCTGTTCACAAGGAACGACGTTCCTTCCAAAACATCGTGCATACCAAATGAGCCATCTCCATGAGATTCAGTCATCCTACTGCGATTGCTGTCAGCTCTAGATGTCAACAACATAGGAGTTCCTGTTGTTTACAGAGACAACGTGTGCATCAATAAATTATTCATGGCGTATATATTTTTTGGAAGAAACTCGAATAGCAAGATACATCCTATATTAAGCATTAATACCTGATGTGAGTCGCTTTTTGTTTAGCTCGAAGCTCACTTTAGACCATTCTTGGCAGGTTGACATGAAGTTCTGAACATCGAGGATGTCAAGGCGGTTGATAACGTGGCTCCATGCATCAGCGTCGAGGTTGAACCATTGGACACCTCTTGTTTTAGCTGATTTTTCTTTAGGAGATGCCATTCACACTTGTAGACTGTATCCTTACCTGACATAAAAACACACATGATTATAGTTCAATCATTGTTGTAAAAGCTTTTAACAGTGCTATATTTCAATTTATATGAAACATACCTATAAAACAAAAGGTTCTCAACCTACAATAAAAAATTAAAATAAAAAATTTAAGACAATCAAAGAAATATTACAAAGGCATGACAAATGCATAATTTTGTATTTACTTCTGGTAGGCACTTAATTTGGTAAATACTCGTTGACATGCGTAAACGAATTTTATGGAACACACAGACAAAATTGCAATCCACACTTATTGACATTATTTTAATATAAATGTTGTACTGTTGAAAAACAACTAACGTAACATTTCTACTGGACCCATGACATCAGGCTTATAGCCGCATATGTCAATATGGTCACCATGTTGCACACCAAGTTGCTCAAAGAATGACCCTCGAAGCACGCATACGAAAGCCAATTGGAACCATGAATCCTACATCTATCTCTATGGCGCAAATGGATATGACAACCGAAAAGACGGAAATGCACAAACATGATTCGCCAGTAACAAGACACGTGATTCTCTTTATAGTATAGGTAAATATATATATACATAGAAATATTGAAGGAGAATGATCATTTCATTTTTATATAATACTGTTATACACGAAATTGACAGTGCGAAATAAACATCTACACTATGTGTATACTCACCGTTGAGTAGTGTAGCTTCCTGTTTCGTCTATGCCGCCTTGTGTTCTTGTGTGTAGAGGGGATGAGGTGATGTTATATAGACTATATATATGTATCAAGCAAGGTAAGTTTTTATATTAATATGGGAACTGCAGGAAACAAATAAGACATGCAAGGCACACGATTAGGGAGTATTCATGATCATGAGAATTATATGGGGTAGGCAACATAATTATAGTAATGTAATCCTGGGAATTATATGGTAAGTGTAGCAACAAATAAAAAGGTAACTATACCAGCAAAATCAACCAGACGTCATCTCATGGACGTTAGAAATGGAAATAAAGGCATGGAATCAGGGGGCAAGATCACCCTCAGACCTTCCTTATTTGACCGGCTGACAAATTTTCTTCCCACAATTGCATGATTAATTTCCAAATATAAAAAGGAGATTCCAATGCCATTGTGTATCTTTTTATTTGGAAGGAGGAAAATGAAATTGACGGGCGCGGTGCGAAGATCCCGCCGGATCGCATCCCCGCCGTCACCGACGCGTGATCCGAGGTCGATCTTGTCCTGTGCGCCCCCTGCCGCTGGACGCTTTAAAACGTGGCACCATCTAGTTGGTGCGGAGGAGGGTCCGTGGCCTGACATATCAAGGGTTGCGACGTGTCGTCCCACGATTGGATGAGAGAGTTCGCTGATTGCGAGGGTGATACGCCTGCGGTAAGGTAGCGATCCCGATGAGGATTAACGCTACATTTGGTTTAGATTTGCTCCTGGATTTGTGCTGACACTTATATTTGATTCGTTCCTTTTTCTCATGTTTATTATCCAATTTATTTTATTTATTCAAAAAAATCATTAGAGCTTTCACCATTAGACATAGGATCATCTAGTGGAATTGCACGTGTTTTCCCATTAGCACCTGCTTTACAAACTTTGCTCATTTTCAATGATCAAGAAACCAAGAACAAGTAATATATTTACCAATCAATTTGAAGAAAAACGAAACATTAATTAATCAATTATAAATGCTCATTATTCCAATTTTCATCTTACACACCATACATGGGCATCATGATAAGCAAGCAGAAATTAAACTACGGCTGTTCGTGCTTTAGTATTGGCCGGATTTAGTAATTGTCGGGGACAGCCCTAGGGGTCCCCTTAAACAACGGGGAAACCCTCACTTAAAACCCGCAACGAAACCAAAACACGCTAAGCCTAACCATGCAGGTGCCTAACCATGCAGAACACGGCCCACGCCGCAGGGACCCCGACGGCCCATCAAGGCGGCCCTCTTAGAGATCCCCTCGAGCGAGCTCCGCCTCGCTCGAGGATGCACCCCTCGGGCGGGCTCCGCCCCGTTCGAGGGGCAGCACTTCCCTCGAGCGGGCTCCGCCCCGCTCGAGGGCTCGCTCCCCCCTCGAGCGGGTTCCGCCCCGCTCGAGGGTACGTCCCGCCCTCGGCCGGGGTCCGCCACGCTCGAGGGCGCCCCTCACGCGTGCGCCGGCCCCCGTACACGGGCATTTAACGCCCGACACCGGTGGGACGGCGCCATCATGCGCCGGGGCTCGCGCCCCGGTGCCGCCGCACCAACTCCCCGGGGGAGGAGCCCATCCCCACCATTGTGGGAGGGATCGTGCGGTGCGGCCGGTGTCGGTCCCGTGACACCGCGCGCCGCTCCAAAGACGGCTAACGCGCCGGACCCTCGAAGGGGGGCCGGCGCACCCTCGATTCACTTTCCCGTGACCCTACGGGGGTTAGGTGGAGGCGCTAGGCCGGTGGATCGCCATCCCGCCACCGTAACGGCATGGCCGCCGTCCCCGCGCGTGCGGGCGCATGCCGTGCGCCGTAGCAACCACTCCAACACCGTGAAGCGCGTTGGGAAGGGACGCCGTTTTACCTACTCCCGTGCCCCATACAAGCCAACGTCAGCACCTCCCTCGAAGCCTATCAGAGGACGTCGCCACCATCCGCCGCCCTTCTACCCTCGAACCGCCACTGTTCGAGTACGAGGTAGGCCATCATGGCCGATCGCCGCGAAGATCGTCCGGACGGCCGCCCACTCTACAGCGTAGCACGACGTGCTCCCCCACGTAGCTAGATAGCGCGGCGCGCATGTAACCCGCCGCCCCCTTGGTCTATAAAAGGGGGGCGAACTCCCGCCGCGGGGAGACTCGGCAAAGCACACGAGACACCACACACCACGTACTCATTCTCCCACAATATCTTCGGCCACTCCTCCGGGGACTTGGAAGCCACGCTTCCTCTCCCCGCCTTGCTTGTAGCGGCCCCACTACGGAGCACCCCGGTGCTAAGTAATATAGTGCCTTGAGCACGCCTCTGCCTGGACGTACGGCCCCCTCGGCGGAACCGGGATAAAATCTCTCGTGTCACTTGTTACTTAGCATCGACCATTGAGGGACGGAGACCACGGTGCTATCTACCGGTTAGTGTCGGGACCATATTCCGCACCGACAGTTGGCGCCCACCGTGGGGCGAGCGAGCGCCTAAGGTCATTCCGTCAACTCCCTCCATGGTGATCCGCACTGAGTACCGTGGTACACGCTACTGCATGGGTAGCTCGGACCCCCTCCCAGCCGGGTTCGAAATTCGCTTCGGGGACCTGAACTTTCAGGCCACGGGGAACGGCTATCTCATGCGCCTCACCAACCGTGAGGAGCTCCGCGTGCAGCGCCAGGCCAGGTCCGCTCTGGTCTCCGCCGCACGCACCACCACGGCGCAGCGCCCGCAGGGCACGGATGCCGCGGGTCCGTCAACGCCACGCCGCCGCCGCCGCTCCGGGCTACGTTCGCGCCGGGGGCGCGGTCGGAGCGACGGCGGGCCGAGCGCGCCGCCTCTCAACACGGCGCGCCCTCCGACACGATGACCGCCACCGCCCCGGCGGGACAACGCGCGGTCTCCGGCCCACGCATTCCCATTGGGTTGCGTGGCGCCACTTCGGCCTATAACAACAACGTCAACACCACGATGTGCAGGGTTCCGCCCGGCCGCCACGTCTTCGTCGCCAGGGATCCCGGTGCCTCAATGGCTGACGAGTCGTCCCTAGGCTCCATCGACGCGTTGCCACCCGCCAACCGCCACGGGTACGCGGAGTGGGACTTCTCCGGCGTGCCGGACCCGGCCGTGTTCGAGCGTTTCCTCGACGCCGCGGACCACCGGTTCGGCCGCTCCGACGACTCCAAAGACCGGGAGCTACGACCCCGCGCGGGAGTGCCGCGCCGTCATCACCAACGACCCGGCCAATGCCGCCGGCGCGGTGGGCGCCGGGAGACGGGGGAGATCACCCCCGCCCCCGGGGATCGCCGCGCGCATGGCCGCGGGGCCAAGCGCTCCCGCCGGGGCCGACGCCGACGCGCAACCGGCCCAAGCCCGCGAGCTCGAGGCCAAGGCGGCGGAGGAATATCGGACGGTGCGGCCGCTCCGCGCCTCAATGGCGGGGGGAAGCCTCCGCGCGCGGCGAACGCGCGCGGGAGCCGGACCGACAGTCCGCGACCGCATCAACACCGTCCCCAACGTCGACAACACGGACGCGCCCCCGCGGGCGAGCCAAAAGCTCATCGCCGCCGCGACGCCGCCGCGCGCCATGCCGGCATCCTCGACCCCCGAGGCTCGAGACCTGCACCGCGAGGTGCAAACTCTCATCGAGCAAGCGGCCGTCCAGCAGGCCGAGAGCTCGGCCTTGCGCATCCGCCAACGGAGGAGACGCGCGGGCGACGAAGCCGCACCGGGAGGCGAACCCTCGGTGCACGCAGGGGGACCGGCGGGGCAACCCGCCGACCAAGGACGCACGCCGGCCAAGGAGCGGCTCCTTGACGCACGCAGGCGCCGGGATGGCGACGCCCGCAACGTCATTAACGCCGGGCGCACGAGCGGGGGCGGATGCACGAGCGGCCGAGGGGCTACCACCCTCGACGGGGGTGGGCGCTACGACGGCGGCGAGGACCGCTCCCCGACGCCGGAGCCCCCCGAGCACCCGTGTGTTCGCCGGGAGATCCGCGCGGCGGCGTTCCCCCAACGCTTCCGCCAACCCTCGACCATCGTCAAGTACAACGGGGAGACGGACCCCCGCGTGTGGCTTAACGACTACCGCCCGGCTTGCCACCGGGCGGGGCCACCGCCGACGAGGTCATCATCCGCAACTTGCCCCTCGCATCTCGGCGACGCGGCCGGACATGGCTCGAGCACTTGCCGCTAGCCAAATCCACAACCGGGACGACCCGGTCCACACGTTTGTGGGCAACTTCCGGGGGCACGTACGTGCGCCACGGGAATTCCCGGGACCTCCGCGCTCCCGCACGCGGGGGGCCCGGCGAGTCGCCGCGGGACTTCATACGGCGCTTCTCCAAGCGCCGCACGGAGCTCCCCGCCGTGGCGCGATCCGAGATCGTGCATGCCTTCCTCGAGGGCACCACGTGCGGGACCTCGTGCGGGAGCCGGGACGCAGCCCGCCCGCGGACTCCAACGAGCCGTTCGACATCGCCACCGGCCTTCGCCTCTCGGGAGAGGAGGCCGTGGGGGCGATCTTTGACGGCAAGAAGGGCAAGCGCTCGGAGGACGCGCCCGCGGAGGGCGGCAAGTCCAAGGAGCCGCACCGCAACGACAAGCGGGGCAAGAAGGGGAAGAAGCCGCGCCGCGAGGCGCGCGAGCAGGGCGCGACGGCGGCGGTGCCGAGGCCCTTCTTTCGTTGACCCGCTCGACGGGGCCCTCGACCGGCCCCCCGAGGCCCGGGGTGTTCGACGACATGCCGAAAAAGCCATGTCCTTACCACAAGACTCCGGTGAACCACACCCTTGAGCAGTGCGATATGCTCAAGAAATTTTATGGCCGTGCCGCCGCGAAGGAGGCAGAGGCCAAGAAAGACGGGGGCGATGGCGACGCAGGCGGTTTCCCCGCCGTTGAAAATGTGTTCCTCATCTTTGGGGGGCCAACCGTCGACATGTCGACCCGCCAGCGCAAGAAGGAGCGGCACGAGGTCCTCGCCGCGGAGAGGGCGCCTCCGTCCTTCCTCAATTGGTCGGAGGATGCCATCACCTTCAGCCGGGAGGACCACCCGAACCGCGTCCCCAACCCGGGCCAGTACCCGCTGGTGGTTGACCCCATCATCGGGAACGCCCGGTTCTTGAAGGTCCTCATGGACGGAGGCAGTAGCCTCAACATCCTCTACGCGCATACGTTGCGCCTCATGGGGATCGGGTTGGACCGGGCGCGAGGCCCGCACGAAGCCGTTCCACGGCATCGCGCTTGGCAAGCGTGTCCGGCCCCCTTGCGCATCGACCGCCGCTTGGTTTGGCACCCCGAAGAATTTCCGCAAGGAGATCCTCACCTTCGAGGTGGTGGGGTTCAAGGGGGCCTACCACGCTATACTTGGGCGACCCCGTTACGCCAAATTCATGGCGGTCCCCAATTATACTTACCGAAGATGAAGATGCGGGACCGAACGGCGTCATCACCGTCGGGTCATCCATCGAGCACGCGTTCGACCGCGACGTCGAGTGCGTGGAGCACGCAGGCACGCGGCGCCGGACGAAACGCTGGTGAACACGCTGGAGAAGATGGTCAACGAAGACCTCGACCCCGCCACCAAGCACGCCGGCACCTTCGAGGCTGCGGAGCAGACCAAGGGGGTCCCCCTCGACCCGTCAGCCCCCGAGGGCAAGGCGTTGAGGGTCAGCTCCACCCTCGACCCCAAATAGGAAGTGGTGCCCGTCGACTTCCTCCGCGCCAACGCCGACATCTTCGCATGGAGCCCCTCGGATATGCCAGGCATCCCGAGGGAAGTCGCCGAGCACTCCCTTGACATCCCTCGCCAAACGCCCGCGCCGTGCAAGAACGGGCCGCGCCGCTTCGACGAGGAGCGGCGACGGGCAATCGGAGCGGAGGCTGCGGAAGCTTCTCGAGGCCGGATTCATCAAGGAGGTGTTCCACCCTACGTGGCTAGCAAACCCCGTGCTTGTAAAGAAAAAGAATGGGAAGTGGCGGATGTGTATAGACTACACTAGTCTTAATAAAGCATGTCCTAAAGTTCCTTTTCCTTTGCCGCGCATTGATCAGATCGTTGATTCAACGGCTGGGTGTGAATTGCTTTGCTTCCTTGATGCTTACTCCGGGTACCACCAAATAAAAATGAAGGAGTCCGACCAGCTCGCAACTTCGTTCATCACGCCGTTCGGGACGTTCTGCTACGTCACGATGCCGTTTGGCCTCGGAAATGCGGGTGCAACATATCAGCGTTGCATGCAGCACGTTTTTGGGGACCACATTGGACGGACGGTCGAAGCATACGTGGACGACATCGTCGTAAAGACCAGGAAGGCGGACGACCTGGTTGGCGACCTTGGCGTTGCGTTCAACTGCCTACGGGCCAATGGGGTCAAGTTAAACCCCGAAAAATGTGTCTTTGGAGTGCCGCGGGGCATGCTCCTGGGATACATTGTCTCCCGGTGGGGAATCGAGGCCAACCCCCGAAAAGGTCGCGGCCCTCGAACGAATGGGTCCGATTCGGGACCTCAAAGGGGTGCGAAGGTGCCGGGGTGCCTCGCCGCCTTGAGCCGCTTCATCTCGCGGCTCGGTGAGAAGGGCTCGCCCCTCTACCGCCCTCGCTAAGAAGCACGAGCGCTTCTCTTGGACCACCGAGGCCCGGGACGCGCTCGACAAGCCGAAGGCGTCTCTAACGCACGCCCCGATCCTCACGCCGCCGCAAGATGGCGAACCCCCGCAGCTCTACGTGGCCGCAACCACCCGGGTGGTCGGCCGCCGTGATCGTCGTGGAGCGCATGGAGGAAGGGCACACCTTGCCCGTGCGGCCGCCGCGATCTACTACATCGGCGAGGTCCTATCAGACACGAAGACGTGCTACCCCCGGGTCCGAAGTTGCTGTACGCAAGTAGTCCTCGTGCGGCGCAAGCTCCGCCACTACTTCGAGGCCCACCCCGTCACGGTGGTTTCCTCCTTTCCGCTAGGAGAAATCATCCGCAACCCTGACGCCGCAGGCAGGATTGCCAAGTGGTCCGTGGAGCTGATGGGCGAAACGCTCACCTACGCCCCGCGCAAGGCCATCAAATCGCAAATCCTGGCGGATTTCGTCGGCCGAGTGGACGGACACGCGACCGCCGCCCCCACAAATCCCGGGGCGAGGCCGGACTGCGTTCTTCGACGGCTCGGTGATGAAAACGGGAGCGAGCGCGGGCCCCGCTCTTCGTGTCACCCCTCGGGGAACACATGCGCTACGCGGTGCACCTCCACTTCCCCGCGTCCAACAACATGGCTGAATACGAGGCCCTTCTCTCGCGGCCTCAAAATCGCCATTGAGTTGGGCGTCAAGCGCCTCGACGTCGGGGGGGACTCGCAGCTCGTAATCGATCAAGTTATGAAGAACGCGAGCTGCCATGACGACAAGATGGAGGCCTACTGCAAAGCCGTGCGAGCCCTCGAGGACAAGTTCTACGGCATCGAGCTCAACCATGTACCCCGCCGGTACAACGAGGAGGCAGACGAACTGGCCAAGATCGCGTCCGGGCGAATCACCGTTCCCCCAAAACGTTTTCGCGCGCGACATCGCGCAACCCTCGGTCGTCCTCGAGCCCTACCCCTCGAGTCACGATGGACCCTCGGGGGCTCCCTCGAATCCAGCGGGTGCGGAACCCATGAATGAGGACCCCTCGAACGAGGCGTACGTGCTCTCCCTCCTCGAGGGGTACGGCTCCCATGAGGCCGACGCGATGGACATTGAGCCGGCTCCGCTCAAGAGGACCGGCGCGAAAAATACATCGCCCGGATCGCTCGAGGGGAACTCCCCGCGGACCGACCCGCGGCCGGGCGCATCGCCGGGATGGCCAAATCTTTTGCCCTCGTCGACGGCGAGGCCGTACAAGCGCGCCGCCTCCGCATCCTACGGCGGTGCGTGCCCATCCCCGAGGGGCGCGAGCTCCTGCGGGACATTCACGCGGGGATCTGTGGCCACCACGCCGCGCCCCGCACCCTCGTCGGCAACGCGTTCCGCCAGGGCTTTTACTGGCCTACTGCGGTCTCGGACGCCAGCGAGATCGTGCGCACTTGCGAAGGGTGCCAGTTCTACGCCCGCAAGTCCAACTTGCCCGCCCATGCCCTGCAAACCATCCCCATGACATGGCCATTCGCCGTGTGGGGGCTGGACATCGTCGGGCCCCTGCGGAAGGCGCCCGGGGGCTTCACCCACCTACTGGTCGCGATCGACAAGTTCTCCAAGTGGGTGGAGGTGCGCCCCATCACGAATCTAAGGGCAGAGCAGGCGGTAACATTCTTCACCGACATCGTCTACCGCTTTGGAGTGCCAAACTCCATCATCACAGACAATGGGTCCCAGTTCACGGGCCGGAAGTTCTTGGAGTTCTGTGACAAGTTCCACATCCGCGTGGATTGGGCGGCTGTGGCACATCCACAGACCAACGGCCAAGTGGAGCGTGCCAACGGCATGATCCTACAGGGCCTCAAGCCCCGGAATTTTCGACTAGCTCAACAAATGCGGGCGAAAATGGCTACAAGAACTACCGGCGGTCGTGTGGAGCCTAAGGACCACCCCGAGCGAGCCACCGGGTTCACCCCGTTTTTCCTAGTCCATGGCGCGGAGGCCGTCCTCCCCACGGACTTAGAATACGGGTCGCCCGGGGGTTCGAGGCTATGACGAGGATGCTAACCGGGGCCGAGCCCGCGAGGACTCGCCGGGACCGCTCGGACGAGGCACGCCTCGTAGCCTTAATGCATTCCGCAAGGTACCAACGAGTCCCTAAGACGCTACCAAGCACGCAAGATACGTCGACGGGACATCAATGAAGGGGATTTGGTCCTAAGAGCGCACCAAGACAACCGAGGGCGCCATAAGCTATCACCCCCATGGGAGGGACCCTACGTCGTGGTGAAGGTACTCAAGCCGGCACGTACAAGCCGGCCAACGAGGACGGTGAAGAGCTCACCAACGCTTGGAACATCCAACGCCTACGTCGCTTCTACCCTTAGCTAGGATTTTCCAAGTACTTTTTGTTGTAAAATCACATGGCCAACGCCCCGGTTGGTGACAACTATGTAAATGCTTCAAGTCTAATAAAAGGGCAACTCGGCTTCCCCCGAAACCCAAGTTACCCTCGGGGGCTACCGCGGGGGCACCCCCCAAAAATGGTCCCATTTTTTGCGCAAAAATAAAAAACAACTCACACACGCTAAGTTCGCTTCCTACTTCAACCTCGAGCAATGATTTGAACAGGGCGCGGGCGGCCCAGCGGGAGGAGCGTGCGAGCCAGAGATAGCCTACGCCGCGTGGATATGGCCCTTCTCTCTCGCCTCCAACCCAGCGGACCCCCAGCGAAAATCGAACTCCCCTAAGTAAAATCTACTCAGGAAGAAGGAGAAACAAAAAGGCGCAATAAGCAAAAACTTCATTTCGCATCATCAAATGTTTACGATTAAGACAATGTGCTTATTTACAAAGGCCCCATGGCCAGAACACTAATGCACGAACAAAAAACGGGCCTAGCACCCAGCTGTTTCAGGCGGGAGGAGCAGCAGCGTCAGCGACGTCCGGGAAGAGGAACTCCTCGAAGGCCTCGGCGAGCGACCCGACGGCGTCGGCGGCGAGCGCATCCACACGCTCCATCGCCACCTCGTCCTCGACGCCCTCGGGAACGATGTAGCCCTCCGCCAGTGCCTCGAAGTTGACTTCGTAGTGGGACCGCACCACTCTGAGGGCCTTCACGGGACGCCCGGATGCGGCGCCGGCGCATCCGCTCCCCGACGTGGCCGCCAAGGGTGCGTAGGCGGGCGGCCGGCCGAGCCGCCGCCCGCGCTTCGCCCTCCTCCACGGCACGGCGAGGTCTCGAGGGCCGCATCACGCAACTCCCTGCGGCTCCCACTCGGAGGAGTTGTAAGAAGCCTGCGCCGCCTCGGCCCCGCTCAGTGCGTGCCCCGCAGCGGTGCGCAAGCTCGGAACCGCCAAGACGGAGGAAGGAAATCGAAAGGGGGGAAGCAAGCCCTCTAACGAAAAACCAACCAAATAAGAAGTCAAGCAGCAGCTCACCTTCGACTTGCTTCCTCTCCGCCTCGAAGTCGCGGCGCACGGCCTCGACCGTCAGCTCGAGGCGCTTGACAGTCTCGCCTTGCTCCCGGAGGGCCAGCTCCTGGTTGGCGTTGGTGATGCTGAGCATAAGCGCCTCGTCCTCGACCTTGGAGAACGCGGTGTTCCGCTCCTCCCGGGACTTCTGCGCCGCTTCACGAGCGACGCGCCCTCGCTCCCGGCCGCCGTCCGGCGTCGGCGAGGGCGGCTCGCTCCTCGCCGGGAGCCGCCCCTCGGCTCCTTGGCGGGCGGTGCGCTCCTGCCGAAGCCGCTCCTCGGCGATAGCGAGCGCCGCGCCCCTTGGCGTCGTGGGCGGCCTTCAAGTCATCGGCCTCCTTGGCCCGCCGCTCCGGCCCCCGCGCGCCCGCTCCTCGGCCCGGCGGCCGCCGCGCTTGCGCCCCCTCGAGCGACGAGCGGAGCTCCCGACACTCGCCGCGGACGTTGGCCACCTCCGCCTCCCGGTTGGCGGCCGCAGTCCGCGTCTTCTCCAAGTCCGAGCGCGCACCGCACGCAGCCTCATCGCGATCGATGAGGGCCGCGCGGACCCGCTCGAGGCTCGAGCGGCGCGCGAGGGTCCGGCCTCGAGCTCTTGGGGAGCTCGTCGCTCCACGCCATGGCCCGGTACGCCAGCCAACCGTCCGGCGTCCTGAGGTCGTCAGCAAGCGCGTCGAAAGCGCTGCACCGCTCCCGGAGCTGGTGGACCTCGGCGTTCACTCGGTCGAAGGCGTCGTACTTGTCGTGGGTGCGACGCTCGAGCTCCTGGCAACCACAGAATCAAAACCCATAAGTGCCGAGACACGAAGGCAGCATACACAAACGAAAGAAAGAAGAGAACGAGCAACCACGGCTTACCTGGAAAACGCGCCATGCAGGGCCGCCATGGACATGCAGCGCTTCGTTCAGCGCGCGGTTGAGCGTGGCGCCGTGGCTCCGGAGCTCGCCCCAGAGCTCCTGCTCCCCCCTGGCGTCAGCAAACGCAGGGGGATCGTCAGCAACCCCCTCCACCCGAGCGGAGCGGCCGGCGCGGGAGGACGAGGCCTCGGCGCCGTGTCCTCGGCTCCTCGCCACTATGTGACCCTCGTGCCGCCTCACGAGGGCCCCCTCCGGGGCTCGGGGGGAACGCGTGGGGGAAGCCGGCCCACCGGTCCCACCCGGCGACGGGGAGTCGTCCGAGACCTCCATCACCTCCGCCTGCAGATCGCCGGCCGGGCGCCGCCGCTTGTGCCGCCTCCACCGGCGCCTCCACTTGCGCCTCCGCGGCCGCGGCGCGCCGGCACGCGCGCCGCGGCCACCACCTCTCGGGCCGTGCCCCCGCATCCACGGGCGCCGCCACGGAGTTGCCCCCGCTCCACCTCCTCTCCGCGCCGCGGCGCCACCGGCCGCGCCTCCGCGGCGGCGCCCCTCCGCGGACCGCACCTCCACCACGGCCGGCGCCGGCCGCTCCTCGGCCGACCTCCGGCGGTGCGCCACGGCGGGGCGGACCGCCGGCCGGGGCCTCGAGGCCCCGGCCGGGGCTTTGCGAGCTCTCGCCCGCCGCCGTGCTTGTCCCCGGCCGCGACGCCCTCGACGAGCGCCGCCGGTGGGGATGGACGCGTCCGTCCTCGCACCTTGGCCGGTGCGAGAGGAGGCACGGTTGGCACCACCCCGCACGAGCACAAACGAGAGGATTAGAACGCCCGATCATCGGCAAATCGAACCAAGCAAAGGATCGAGCCCCTTACCTCGAAGAGGAAAAGGCGCGCTTCCTTTTCCTCGAGGCCTCGCGGACGAGGCCGGCGGGCCGGCACGCCCGCCGCGCGTGCCCCCCGACGGTGCCGCCGCGCGCGCGGGCGCGCCCGCCCCGCGCGCGGGCACGCCCCGACGCCGCGCCTCCCGAAGGCGCCGCGCGCGCGCGCGGGCACGCTCGCCCCGCGTCCGGCACGCTTGCCGTGGCGCCTCCCCCGACGACGCCGCCGCACGCGCAGCACGCTCGCCTTGCGCGCGGGCGCGCTTGATGCGCGCACGGGCGCGCTCGCGCGCGCGCGCCTCCGTGGCGCGCGCCGGCGCCCTCCGCGGCGCGCGCCGGGCACCTCCGCGGCGCGCGCCGCCCCCGATGTCGATTGCTCGGCGGCGGGCGCCGTTGCGCCCGCCCCAAGCGATGCCGCCCTCGCCGCCGGCGCCGGTTCGGCGACGGTGGCGCAGCTCGCCACCTATCGAGGGGCCCTCCCCCTCGGCCTCTTCCTTTTCGTCATCCTCCGAGGATGAGTACTCCTCGGTCCCCCGGGGAAGAGAGCCCCGCCTCTTCGCGCCGCCGGTACTCCGCGCTCCGCCGGTCGCGGCACGCTTGATGTCGCCTCGCGCGCTCCCTCTCGCGCGCCGCCCGCTCCTCGCTCCCCGTCGCCGCGCCGCCCGCCAAGCGCGCGGGAGTCGGGGGTGGGCGGAACGGACTTGGAGACGGTAAAGCTCACCGCCGCACACGGGAGCATCAAGGACGCGTCGGAGAGACGGAAGCAACACCAAGAACCAAAACAAAATCAAGAACCAAACTCACCCGGCGGGCCGGTGGGGAGCATCTCGAGGTCCCATGGGGTCCGGCCCGCGAGCATCGGCGCCGGGTGTCGACGGCGCTCCGCGCCCGGGTGAGCGCATATGGCCGCTCGAGGGGCGTCGGGAGCATCCGCGACCTCGCCGGATTGACGGGGTTGGCCGCCTCTCGTCATCTCGAAGATGCAGAGCGGCCTCTCCATCAAGGGCACGACCCGCCGGTGATGGAGGAAGGCGAGGACGCCCATCGCGTTCGGCCCCCCGCCGCCGCCAGGCGCTGCAGGCGGCCAGGACCGACTCCTGCCGCCTCCGATGCTGGGGCGTGGACACCCCGTAGCCCCAGGAGTCGGGCCTCTCCTTGAACACCCGACCGGTGTAGGGGGGAGGCCGGGCTCGGCGTTGCGCAAGTAGAACCATCCCCGCTCCCGGCCCGGTGTTGTTCGTCGTCATGGTGCAGGGGATGTAGACGTTCTTGAATTGCCCCCGCAGGGCAAGCGACATCCCGCCGGCGCGCACCGCGCGGCGGGTCCTCGGCTCCGTCGTGGGCTACGTGAAGAGCTCCGCGCGGAAAAGGTGAACCCAGAGCTCCCAGTTGATTGGGATCCCCAGGTACCCTTCGCAGACGCCCATGAACGTGGCCGCCTGCGAAATCGCGTTGGGGGCGAACTTGTGCAGCTCCACTCCGTAGTGGTGGCACATCGCCCGCATGAAGCGGCTCGCCGGCGTGTTGAAGCCCCGCTCGTGGTAGCGGATGAAGCTCACCACGTAGCCCTCCGGCGGGTTGGGCGCGTGGTCCCCCGCCGGCGGCACTATCCACTCTGCCGGGCGACCGTCTTCATTGGTCGCCAGCTGGCCGGCGGCGACCAGCTCGCCAAGGGCCAGTCGGGTCACCGACGACCTCTCCCAGGCGTATGGGTCCAAGATCGTGAGGGGAGGCTGAGGCGGCGCCATGAGAAGAAGGCAAAGGAAGGCGAGAGCGGAGGACGTAAAACGGAAGAAAAGCTCTAATGGCGACACCGCGCGGTGGCAAAGGCGAGGCGAAGACGAAGGGGCAAGGAACTAAAATGGCGAGGAGTTAAGGTAAAAAACCGCCGTCTCCCCCTCCCCTCAGATTTATAAGCCGTGGGCGAGTTCTCCGGGGCGGATGCCCCGCGCGCATTAACCGGCGGGGAATCTTCCCTTCACGCCGACGAGCGGGCCCCACCACGACTGCAACGGCCACATCACCGCGGGCGGGCCATCATCACGGCGAAGACCCGCGAGGGACCGAGGCGAGCCGTCACGTCCGCCCGCCACGCCGCCCCCCGCGCGCGCGCCGCAACGCCAAAAAGGCGCGCCCACGTTGCAAAACCGCAGCCTCGACTGCGAGGCATTTAATGACCGGGTCCCTTGCCAAGCAAGGAGAACCCTCGAGCGGCACGAGCCTTTGGCTTAAGATGAAAGCAACCCTAGAAGGGACATCGACGTGAGACGGCCGCCCGGGGCCCGCTTGATGTAAAGCGGGGCACCGCGGCACCCATGCCACGTAAAACCCTCGAGCGGCACGAGCCCTTGGCTCCAGACGATAACAGCCCTCGAAGGGACATCGGCGTGAGAAGGCCGCCCGGGACCTGCTTGATGTAAAGCAGGCACCGCGGGCACCCATGCCACGCAAAACCCTCGAGCGACACGAGCCTTTGGCTCAAAACGAAAGCAACCCTCGAAGGGACATCGACGTGAGAAGGCCGCCCGGGGCCTGCTTGATGTAAAGCAGGCACCGCGGGCACCCATGCCACGTAAAACCCTCGAGCGGCACGAGCCCTTGGCTCAAGACGAAAGCAACCCTCGAAGGGACATCGACGTGAGAAGGCCGCCCGGGGCCTGCTTGAAGTAAAGCAGGCACCGCGGGCACCCATGCCACGTAAAACCCTCGAGCGGCACGAGCCCCTGGCTCGAGACAATACCAACTCTCTAAAGAGGGCACGTGCGTGAGAGGGTCGCCCGGGACCTGCTTGATGTAAAGCGGGCACCGCAAGCACCCATGCCGCGCTGTGCAACCAACCAAGCGCCTCGAGGGCTGGCTCGCCCAGACCCCTCGACGGCCGCAAACGCGAAAGACGGGGCCGTCCAGGCGCGGCCCCCGCACGGCCCCTACCGATCGGAGGTACGAAGCCCGACCCTCGACGGGTTCGAACGGGCGCCTCGGATCGCGAGTCGGGGACGACGAGGGCACGCGCATTCGAGCCGTTCCTCGAGCCCGTCGGCTCGAGGGTGTGAGGACCATGTGTGGTTCGAAGACCGGTGGATGGTCGCTTCCTTGTGTGATGAGTGATTGACAACGTTGTGTGGACCGATTCTTGGCTAAGTATTGCGGGTGCGAGGTTGCGGTTTGACTCGTGTTGGTGCGGGTGAAGAACAAGCGCGAAAGGTCGTCGCCGGTGAGGCCTCCGGGTGTGGAGAAGACAAGTAGGCTTTGTTCGAGGGACCCGGTGGCCGGCGGGGGTCAAGTGCGGGCCGCATGGTGGCATGAACGGCAAGATGAAGTCGTGGACGGTTTCTTGGTTGAGCCTCAAAACCAAGGTCGAGCCGGGACTTCATGGGAGCCAAGTCATGAGTGGTGATTGGCGGAGGCTACATCAAGTTCGCGGGGTTTGCGGTGGTTCACCGAGAAAATCACCGGGTTACTCGGGCCGAGCCACAAAGCCGAGGCCGAAGATCGGGTGTGGTCGTTCGGCCAAAACCGGCCTGACCGGTTTGGAGAACCGGTCTGACCGGTTTGGGGTCGCAGGGCGCCGGAAGCTTCGAGGCGGAGGACACGCGTCGGGATCGCAAGGCTTGCGTTGAGGCTACGCAGGGTGCGGTCGCTGGGCATCCGTCCGATGGAGAAGACATCAAGAATTCCAAATCCGCCCTTGAGGGGCTTGTATCCCTAGTTAGTAGAGAGGGGCATTTTAGACATTCGGTTGCCGCCTATATAACCCAAGAGGTGAGAGGTTGGCAGCCAACTCTTGGAACCCTAGCTCATTAGTTTTCCTATTTTCCACCTATTTTCCTTAGGTTTTCTCTAGGACTAGCAAGAGAGCTTCACGGAGAGATCTTGTAGAGAGGGATGGATGATCGGGCGGCTTGCTAGACCTTGTACGAACCTTTGTTTCATGTATAGATGATTCGGCGTTGTTCCTCAAGGTTTGGATGTGTTTTTCCCGGTTGTTTTTGGTGGTGATTTTCGGAGCCCTCTCTCGGTGATTTCTTTGGGTTGTTTTCGGGACTTTTCTCTTGGGGATTTGATGGGGGAAATTTGTGGGAACCCTTCGTGGTTCTTTGGGTCGTGATTCCCCTCCCAAATCCATGAGGAAAGTGCTCGATTTTGGGGGTTTCTTGAGTTCTTGGGTTGGAAGTGATTTCGGCGGGATTTCTTCGATTCCTCCCTTTTGGACGAGATTTGGTGGGATTAAACTTGGCTATGGACTCCTCATGAGGTGTTCCTGATATCCCCAAAGTCTTGTTCAAGTCCGTGGAGCGATTCGGGAGATTGAGATTTGGTTTTGGGGGAGTTGACCCGCGGGCTGTGTTCTTCTCGACTGTTCGGGCTAAAACCGGCTCGACCGGTTTCCCAAACCGGCTCGACCGGTTTCGCCCGATGGTCGTCGAGAAAGATCTTTGAACAAGGAAGTCTTTCTCGCTCCATGGCTTCGTTTGTTCGGATGTGGAAAGGCTTTTGAAGTGTTTGGGGTCTTTGGGGGAGTTTCGGGACGTAATCGGTCCGACCGGTTTGCCTAACCGGTCCGACCGGTTTTTCCCCTCGCCTTCGTGAGGCTAAGTCCAACGAGAGCGGTCCGACCGGTTTCGAAACCGGCCCGACCGGTTTGTGCTGCCCGCAGCCTTGTCGTGTGTGTGTTTTCCGCTGCGTGTGTGTTGAGGTCGTTGTTTGGGTCTTGTTCCTAGGTTCGTAGCACTCCGGTGGCTACGTGAACTTGGCAAGAGAAGCTCGCGGAGGTGCACGAGTGAATTTGGGTTCATAGGCCGAATTCTTGAATAGAATTTTTATCGGCTCCCATTCACTCCCCCCTCTGCGGTTCGCCATTTCGGTCCTTCAAGTGGTATCGAGCCGGTTCGGGTCTTTGTTGACTCTAACCGTCTAAGATCCAAGGATGGCGTACCGAGAACGGGGTTCGGGTCCTCCACACTTCGATGGCAAGAACTACCGGATGTGGAGCAAGCGGATGGGTGCGTTCCTCCGCGGAAAGGGTCGAGGCCGCTTTGGGATGTCACGGTGGACACAGAGGCTATGTCCACCGATGGATTTCCTTGCTCCGGGGTCGAGGGACGCATTCGATGCCAACAATAAGGCGGTCGACTACTTGTTTCGTGCTTTGTGTCAGCCTGAGTTCGATCGGGTGCACACCGAGCACTTGGCTTGTAGGATTTGGGCGGTGTTGAAGGAGGCTCATGTTGGGAACGCCCAGGTTCACGCACGGTTGTATGCGACCTACCGGAGAGAGTACGAGAACTTCACTCATCTCCCCGGTGAGTCCATCGATGCCTTGTTCCAGAGGTTCACGGTGGTGGTGAACAACATGAGGGCCAATGTGGACGTGCTCCCGTACGATGATCATGATAGAGCGGTCAAGCTCTTACACTCTTTGGATCGTACGATATGGGGCGAAAAGTTCGAGGCCATAGTCGAGTCGGAGCGGTATGATACTCGACGGTGAACGAGCCGTTCTCGAAGCTCAAGTCGGCCGAGGTGGATAGGGGCATGACCGCCAAGCTTGAGGGACCGACCGATTCCCATAGTCTTGTCCTCGTTGGTGGTTCGAAAGGAAAGGCTAACACTAATCCATCCACCGAGATGTTCTCTTTCTCCTCTTTGATGTCTATGCCGGATGAGGAGTTCGACGAGCTTGGAGAGGACGAGCCGGCGCTCTCGACGAGGCGGTTCGAGAGGCCGCACGAGAACCGGGTGAACAAGAGGAGGAACACGAGGACATGCTTCAAGTGTGGCAAGGCCGGACACTATTTCGCCGAGTGTCCGAAGGTGAACAACCACGACAAGCACAACTTCATGGACAAGAGGAAGAAGTCCAAGAAGAAGGATCACGAACATGGGAAGAAGGCTCGGTCTCGAGAGAAGATGAAGAGATCGAGCGACATTGAGTCCGATTCCGAGGACACGTCTTCAAGCTCGAGTGATGAAGACGAAGAGGATGAGAAGAAGAGGAGGAAGAAGAAGAACGTTGGCAAGTATCTCAACGGCCTTTGTGTGACGGGCCTAAGCCTCAAGGACGACTTCGCGGCATGGCTCGTAGTTCGAGCAGCAGCAAGAGAAGCCAGAGGGACGCCTCGGACTTGGATTCCGAGGATGAGGTATGTGATGAGCTCTCCTCTTTGCGCAAGGAGAATGAGGAGTTGGTTGACTTGCTTGATAATCGCGATCACATGCTTAGAGAGGCTAAGAAGCTTAGGAAGGAGCTTAGATCTTCACTCGAGGATGCTAGGACTAGAGTGGCTGAGCTAGAGACACAGGTGCTTGATAGCAAGCTTGAGATTGATTCCCTTAAGGCTAGCCCCGTTGTTTCGGATGAGAACGATTGTGCCGATTGCTCTCGTTTTCTGGGCCGACTTGATCGATCTTAGGGAGAAGTATGCCTCCAAGTGTGAGGAACTAGATGTGCTTAGGGTTGAGTTGGCCGAGCTACAATCTAGACCCACTTTGCTTGGTGCTTGCACTTCTTGCCCTAGTTTGCATGAGAAAATTGCCGAGCTCCGTTCTCGCATTGTTTCGCTTGAGGCTGATTTGAAAGTGCCTATTCCTACTTCTTGCTCTACATGTGAGTTGCATGCTATGAAGAATTTGGATCTTGCAAAATGTGTTGGTCGCTTGCAAGATGAGAATGATAAGTTGCGTGAAGCGCTGAGTTGGTTGTCGAGTCAAGAACCTCAGTTTGGTATGATGATTGCTAGCTGTAAGCGCTTTGACGGTTGGGCTTTGGGATTGGATAAGGTTGGTGAGGGCAGTGGTGAGAGAGAAAGGAAATTTGGGAATGTTTCGGTTCCACCACAACCCACACTCAAATACAAGCTTGCATCCAAGCCAAACCAACCAAAAGAAAAACCGAGTGAGAAGGCAAGTGAAACGCCTAGTGAGAAACCAAGTGAGGAACCTTGTGAAGAGCCTCATCCCAAGCCTAAGCCCGGCATCGATCCGTTTCCATTGTGAGTTTTGTGGAAAGGATGGTCACAAGAGAGCATTTTGCTTCAAGAGGAAGCGTGAGGAGAGAATGGCGAAGGAGTGGGCTATCAAGGACAAGTACCACCCTTCCGATGGTGTACTTGAGCCTCGTGTGCAGTTGCCCAGGGCCAAGGCGAGTGTGAGGTCAGTTCGGGCTTGGGGTGATCGAAAGAGTGCAGGAGGTGCTGCTGGAGAAGTGAAACCGGTCAGACCGGTTTGGGGTCTGCGGAATGACAAGCTTGGTTTCCGTGCTCATACAGGTGCGAGGGTTGTTTCTGGAGGTCGTGGTTCTGGTGGATGGGCTGGAGAGTTTGGCGGTGGTCGGGTTGCTAGGCGTTCTCCCCCTTGAGTTCACTACGGGGATGGGAGGAGTCGTAGCTTTGAGAAGGAAAGGAGGGATGGTCCACGGGCTTTCTTTCGTGGTTTTGGTCCTCCTCCGGGCGAGAGAGGGTTGGTTCCCTCATGGTGGTTATCGTGGTGGTGTTCGTGGAGGTAGCTTTGGTAGGAAAGATGGTTTGGTGTTTGCTAACCCCACTTTCGAGCAAATGGCTAGGCACTGGTTTTACACATTTGGAACTAACCCCAGTGTTGAGTCGGTTGCTCGCTCTCGCTCTTGGTTTTGAGTTGCAGGTGGAAAGTCCGGAGAACATTTGGTTGATATCGGGGGGTGGTTCTTCGGCTTCATATCCCGGTGGTGACATGTAGGTGCATCACTTTCGTGGATGGTGGACAAGGATGAGTGAATTGTGAAGAAATGATAAAGGTAAGTGTATTTGTGACCTTCGAGTGTGTGGCCTTGGTCAAGCCACTTGGTTTCTTTTGCTCTCTGCCTTATCTCATGTGTGTAAGGTGAGCTTTGTACGCTCTTTGACCTTAATGCATGAGTTTAGGGGGAGCTTTAAAGTTTGGTGCTCCTTTGCTCTTTTGCCGGTAGTGTCGAGCCCGTTTTGCCTCCCCTCGAGGAGCCGGTGGTTTGTGAGCTTTGTGTGTGGGAGCTCCTTTGTAGCATATGTATAGCTTTCCTTGGTGCATTTCTTACATTTGGCATGGCATATGTAACATGATGTATAGGCATCCTTGTATCTTAGATCGCATGCATCTTGTATCATATGCATTGGATAGGAAAAGCTTCTCTTATATACTTGGTTCACCATGGAATGAGATATATGTCTTTGTGAGCTTGTTTGGTACGCTATGGTTAGTTTGGCTTAGCTCTTGATGATCTTGATGAATAATCCATGGTTGATGGCTATGTTTTTGAAAAATGTCACATGTATGCTCTCTCATGTGTAAATGCCTTTATATGATCTTCACATGTTTTAGTGACTTTGCTATGCTTAATTTGTGGTTGGATAGCTAGTTTATTGATCATATGGGGCCAAAGGCTCATTTGCCATCATGAATGTTTAGCCTTCTTGCTTCATCTTGTGGAGGGGCATAAGTTCCTTTTTGTCGCAAAGACATTTCATGTACCATTTACAAATCTGAAAATGAAATGAAAAATGCTTGGAAATGTGCTCCCATGTCATATGTGCTGAATTTAATTTTCTTTGGGTGCTAAATCGTTGCATGTTGCCTACCAATGAGAAGTCTCATACATAGAAGTAGGCACATGGCTCGGTGGCTTTGACATGACATGAGGTGCTTGTGGGTGTTTGTGATGGTCTTATGATTAGAATGGCTGTCCTAGCATGAAGTTTGTGTGGCTTTGCCATTTTGGCATGTTTTGCTCATGTCTAGGTTTTTGCGTGTGAGAGAGTAACTTTTCGCAAAATTACTCAAATCCTTGTTAGCCTTGTCCAATGGTTGTGAAACTTGGTGATCATGTAGTTGAGGTCCATACAAACCGTAGAGTATCTAACTTGCTCATTTGGACATGTGTAGCATCTTGTGATGAATTTTGTATACTTGAGAAGCTCTAGATTGCATTTGTGCCTTGATTCATGCATTGGCAACAAGGGGGAGAAAGGAAGGTGGAGAAAAGTTGTTTTGTATCCCCGGAACCTATCCCAAGTGTCAAGGGGGAGCTTGTGCTTTTCTTTTGCATTTTTTGGCTTTTGGGGTGTGGTCTGCTGTGTGAAATCGGCTCGATCGGTTGTGGAAACCGGTCCGACCGGTTTTTGGTGGAACCGGCCCGACCGGTTATGGGAACCGGTCCGACCGGTTTGTGCCCCGAGTTGGCACTTGATCGGGGGGGAGCTTGCTTCGTGCGGGGGGGAGCTCTTGTGTGCTTTGGTGGTTGGTGCTCTTTGCTTGAGCATGGTTTTTGTCTTGGATGTGTCGAGCCGTTGCCCTTGCCTAAGGGGTCCGAGACTTGTTTTCTTCAAGTGATCTTGATCTTTGCCTTTGTTTGGCTTTCGATCGCTTGTTGGAGTTTCTTTTTGTTTGTTTCTTTTCTTTTTCTTTTCTCACTTGTTACTTTCATGTGGGTGTTGTCAATGCACTCATCAAGGGGGAGATTGAGGACCATGTGTGGTTCGAAGACCGGTGGATGGTCGCTTCCTTGTGTGATGAGTGATTGACAACGTTGTGTGGACTGATTCTTGGCTAAGTATTGCAGGTGCAGGTTGCGGTTTGACTCGTGTTGGTGCAGGTGAAGAACAAGCGCGAAAGGTCGTCGCCGGTGAGGCCTCCAGGTGTGGAGAAGACAAGTAGGCTTTGTTCGAGGGACCCGTGGCCGGCCGGGGTCAAGTGCGGGCCGCATGGTGGCATGAACAAGCAAGATGAAGTCGTGGACGGTTTCTTGGTTGAGCCTCAAAACCAAGGTCGAGCGGGGACTTCATGGGAGCCAAGTCATGAGTGGTGATTGGCGGAGGCTACATCAAGTTCGCGGGGTTTGCGGTGGTTCACCGGAAAATCACCGGGTTACTCGGGCCGAGCCACAAAGCCGAGGCCGAAGATCGGGTGTGTGGTGCTCGGCCAAAACCGGCCCGACCGGTTTGGAGAACCGGTCCGACCGGTTTGGGGTCGCAGGGCGCCGGAAGCTTCGAGGCGGAGGACACACGTCGGGATCGCAAGGCTTGCGTTGAGGCTACGCAGGGTGCGGTCGCTGGGCATCCGTTCGATGGAGAAGACATCAAGAATTCCAAATCCACCCTTGAGGGGCTTGTATCCCTAGTTAGTAGAGAGGGGCATTTTAGACATTCGGTTGCCGCCTATATAACCCAAGAGGTGAGAGGTTGGCAGCCAACTCTTGGAACCCTAGCTCATTAGTTTTCCTATTTTCCACCTATTTTCCTTAGGTTTTCTCTAGGACTAGCAAGAGAGCTTCACGGAGAGATCTTGTAGAGAGGGATGGATGATCGGGCGACTTGCTAGACCTTGTACGAACCTTTGTTTCATGTATAGATGATTCGGCGTGGTTCCTCAAGGTTTGGATGTGTTTTTCCCGGTTGTTTTTGGTGGTGATTTTCGGAGCCCTCTCTCGGTGATTTCTTTGGGTTGTTTTCGGGACTTTTCTCTTGGGGATTTGATGGGGGAAATTTGTGGGAACTCTTCGTGGTTCTTTGGGCTGTGATTCCCCTCCCAAATCCGTGAGTAAAGTGCTCGATTTTGGGGGTTTCTTGAGTTCTTGGGTTGGAAGTGCTTTCGGCGGGATTTCTTCGATTCCTCCCTTTTGGACGAGATTTGGTGGGATTAAACTTGGCTATGGACTCCTCATGAGGTGTTCCTGATATCCCCAAAGTCTTGTTCAAGTCCGTGGAGCGATTCGGGAGATTGAGATTTGGTTTTGGGGGAGTTGACCCGCTGGCCGTGTTCTTCTCGACTGTTCAGGCTAAAACCGGCCTGACCGGTTTCCCAAACCGGTCTGACCGGTTTCGCCCAGTGGGCTGTCGAGAAAGATCTTTGAACAAGGAAGTCTTTACTGCTCCATGGCTTCGTTTGTTCAGATGTGGAAAGGCTTTTGAAGTGTTTGGGGTCTTTGGGGAGTTTCTGGACAGAATCGGTCTGACCGGTTTGCCTAACCGGTCTGACCGGTTTTTCCCTGCCTTCGTGAGGCTAAGTCCAACAGGAGCGGTCCGACCGGTTTCAGAAACCGGCCTGACCGGTTTGTGCCGCCCGTGCCCTTGTCGTGTGTGTGTTTTCCGCTGCGTGTGTGTTGAGGTCGTTGTTTGGGTCTTGTTCCTAGGTTCAGTAGCACTCCAGTGGCTACGTGAACTTGGCAAGAGAAGCTCGCGGAGGTGCACGAGTGAATTTGGGTTCATAGGCCGAATTCTTGAATAGAATTTTTATCGGCTCCCATTCACTCCCCCCCCTCTCTGCGGTTCGCCGTTTCGGTCCTTCGGGGTGCCCCACATGTCGTGTTCGAGAGCCGGCCGAGGGCGGCTAGCCGGGGGATCCCACCGAGGGAGAGCTTCCGCGCCCTCGGTCCCTATCGAACGGGACCGAGCCCCACCTAGCAAACCCACGCAAGCGCTTCCATGGACGTGTCTCCGACCACGCGGCCTACCCTTATCGAACGGGGCATGGACGTCCACTTGAACCACCCGCTAGCAGCTCGACGAGGAATCCGCAATTCGCGACCCGCTCGATGGGGGTTGCGGAAACCTCACCCTCCGTCCCGCGGAGGGACGGCGAGGGCGCGTGAGAAAACAAGTCGTAAAGCTCTACCCGATCGCCTCGAATGGGCCAAGGCTCGGGGGCTTGACGCACGGCTACACCTCCTTGAAATTGTACCCGCCGGAGACAGCGCCAGCAGCGCGTGCGCCACCGAAGCCGGCTGAGACACCGCCGAGGCCGGTTGGAACATGCGCCACGCCCTCTGACCAGTTCTCGCGGTTAACCCCTGTAGGAGCACCAACACTCCTGCAGGGCTTCGGGGGCTAGACCCGCGGGTCCGCTGACGCGGCCCCACGGAAAGCGTTCGCAAAACAAGGAGGGAAGAACGTCCTATCATAGGGTTCCAACATCTGCGGGAGCCTCAATGGCAAACCCACAGATGCTCGGGGGCTACCGTCGGGGACGCCCCCTAGGGGTCCCCTTAAACAACGGGGAAACCCTCACTTAAAACCCGCAACGAAACCAAAACACGCTAAGCCTAACCATGCAGGTGCCTAACCATGCAGAACACGACCCACGCCGCGGGGACCCCGACGGCCCATCAAGGCGGCCCTCTTAGAGATCCCCTCGAGCGAGGCTCCGCCTCGCTCGAGGATGCACGCCCCCTCAAGCGGGCTCCGCCCGTTCGAGGGGCGGCACTTCCCTCGAGCGGGCTCCGCCCCGCTCGAGGGCTCGCTCCCCCTCGAGCGGGTTCCGCCCCGCTCGAGGGTACGTCCCGCCCTCGGCCGGGGTCCGCCACGCTCGAGGGCGCCCCTCACGCGTGCGCCGGCCCCCGTACACGGGCATTTAACGCCACGACACCGGTGGGACGGCGCCATCATGCGCCGGGGCTCGCGCCCCGTGCCGCCGCACCAACTCCCCGGGGAGGAGCCCATCCCCACCACCGTGGGAGGGACCGTGCGGTGCGGCCGGTGTCGTCCCGTGACACCGCGCGCCGCTCCAAAGACGGCTAACGCGCCCGGACCCTCGAAGGGGGGCCGGGCGCACCCTCGATTCACTTTCTCGTGACCCTACGGGGGGTTGGGTGGAGGCGCTAGGCCGGTGGATCGCCATCCCGGCCACCGTAACGGCATGGCCGCCGTCCCCGCGCGTGCGGGGCGCACGCCAGGCGCTGTAGCAACCACTCCAACACTGTGAAGCGCGTTGGGAAGGGACGCCGTTTTACCTACTCCTGTGCCCCGTACAAGCCAACGTCAGCACCTCCCTCGAAGCCTATCAGAGGACGTCGCCACCATCCGCCGCCCTTCTACCCTCGAACCGCCACTGTTCCGGTACGAGGTAGGCCATCATGGCCAAATCGCTGCGAAGATCGTCCGGACGGCCGCCCACTCTACAGCGTAGCACGACGTGCTCCCCCACGTAGCTAGATAGCGCGGCGCGCATGTAACCCACCGCCCCCTTGGTCTATAAAAGGGGGGGGGGGGCGAACTCCCGCCCGCGGGGAGACTCGGCAAAGCACACGAGACACCACACACCACGTACTCATTCTCCCACAATATCTTCGACCACTCCTCCGGGGACTTGGAAGCCACGCTTCCTCTCCCGCCTTGCTTGTAGCAGCCCCACTACGAGCACCCCCGGTGCTAAGTAATATAGTGCCTTGAGCACGCCTCTGTCGGACGTACGGCCCCCTCGGCGGGAACCGGGATAAAATCTCTCGTGTCACTTGTTACTTAGCATCGACCATTGAGGGACGGACCACGACGCTATCTATCGGTTAGTGTCGGGACCACATTCCGCACCGACAGTATTGACCGAATATTTCAAACTACTATAGTAATTAATATTTGATAAAACACAATGGTGGAAAGCATGATGATGCAGTTAATTTTGCATCAGTCCTCATCTGAATCTATGATAATAATAGTATGTTCGATGCTTTTGACTGGGCGATTGGGCTCTAGATAGTCGGGCTCTTCATCAGCAAACAATTTGCACCTCAAGTGGCCCAGTGTGTGCGAATCATCTTTGATGCTTTTTCCTGTATAACAATAGGGCTCTTCAAGAAATAAGTCGTCCCATGTTATGTCCATGTACGCCTTGCCATCTTTGAATTTGGTTGATGGCCTCAAGAATTCCACCTCCTGAGAAAAAAAATCAAAACAAACATCAATGTAGCAACATATAAGTATGAGATACATGAGTGATAATTTTAATACTTACTGCTGTGTCCAACATCAACTTGGTTTGATTCGACGGAGTTCTCATCCTCTTTCTTGATCGATTCCCAACACCATGTAGGTCACCACCATCAATTCCCTTCCCCCGCACGACCTGATCTGGACCTTTGATTTCCTTAACGGTGACGGCGCCGGTGGCAATATCCCCTTCGCTTGACTTCACGTCAGATGGGGTGTGATGTGTCGATGAGGACATCCTGTGAGAACATGGCAGCGGTTAGTGATCTTCACTCTGATTTTACTATATTATAAGCAATATGGCACACATAGATGTACGGATAGTAAAAACGTCATCGAAGTTCAGAGTAACGTCTAACCTCAGAAAACTTGACCCTAGCGACCGGCGGCAAGCACAGATGAGTGGAGGCAGGGATGGGATATTGAATGAAGTTGTATATATAGGATAATTAGTATAGATATGTGTACAACAAATAAGGAAGGTATATACATTATGGTGCCTGCTTGGTGGTTGATCAGGAAATCAGTAATTTGGGCAGCGCGTGATCATGGGAATCAATTTTCTTGGTAGGCACGCGATCAGGGAGTATTCATGATCATGGTAATTAAATGCAATGTAATTATAGTAATGTGTATCTCCTTTTCCCTTTGTAAATTATAAAAAAGGAAGTGTACCAAGAAATAAAGTTAAGTCAACCAGAAATTATTTTTGGTCATTACAAATTGAAACAAAATCACGGAATCGCGGATACACATGCCCTCAGACCTTACTAATTAGACTGACTAACAAATTTTGTTCCCAAACTTGCAAGGTTAATTTCCATGGGCATGTATTTTTTCTGTGGAAAGGAAAACAAAATTAAAGGATGGTGCTGGCGCAAAAGATCCAATAGGATCAAATCCTGTCGCCGCCGTTGCGGGATCCAAGATTGATTCTGTCGCCGATGGATTGGCTGCGTGGCAGGCTCTAGTTGGCGCGGAGGAGACCGAGGCGGGGCGAACCACGGGAGCTTGCCGTGTGTCGTCCGCCGGTTAGCACCTGTCAGAACTGAGGGCGGCAATCCCGTAGCGGATTTGGTGCTAAATTTCGTGCATATCTGCTCCGGTTCTAGTGCCGACGCTGATATTTGATGCAATTACGGATGCAGTTGCTCTGATTTATAATTATGTTTTTTGTTTATTCACAAGTTGACAAAAATCATTAGTACTTTCACCATTAGACATAGGGTCATCTACTATTTCACCCCCTGACCATGGATTAGGCAAGGATCTTTTGAAAACAATTCTCTAAACTACATTTTGGAGATCTCGGATCTCGAGATTTTTCAAACTAAATTCTGTAAATCTCGGTTCTCGGGATTTTTCAAATACCTCATGTTTATTTATGTTTTCGAATGGCACAAACGTAATGTAGTTTTGTGGGGGGGGGGGGGGATGCAGCATTTATTTTTGTGTTTTTTTACTGAATGATGAATGATGAAACGCAACATATGGCAAAAAATGTAGTATCTATATTACATACTCAATTGATATGTATAAGTAAGTAAGGTCAATAAATTTGAATTTAAATTAATACCCCATACACAATATATTGTGAACGTCAAGCTCCAATCAATGTCTCACAAATTCTGAAATACAATTATATATGGGAAATTTTAACTTAAAGAAAATAAACTCTTCGACCAATGCAAAATGGGGGTACATAATGCGGGCGCACACATTTATAGTCTATCCTGACTTGTATATCTATTCAAACAGATACTTCAAAGGACGGTTGGAGTCGCTTCCAGTGTCCAAGGAAGCTGATCCTTCGAAGGGACACACAAGCCTTAACGCATTCACGCATATCGTAGTCCTTTCTCAAAGCATCTCTAACATCTGCAAAAAAGGGTCAAATTTATCATCAGCCATACTTTGCAAAAGATGTTTTCTCAACTAATATGTTGTTTACCTTCAAGCGGGTCGGTTGTTGCATGTTGGAAAAAAGTGATTTTAGTGTCTAAAGTTGTCACCAAGCAATCTATAATAAAGAGAGATAATATATTATATAATAATAGGGGAATGCAAATTGGCTCGTAAATAAAATTGAATTTAGTATCGACATATATGAAAAAATTGTACTTATGCATGTTTTGGTCTACAACAACATGTTCAACCATTATAATGTGGTTGTGGACTTCTGCTTCAATAAACAGTTTATGTCCTTCGACTTCGTATTAACGGACTCCCAAACGAAGGTATTCTAGTGAACTACATACATGCATATATTTATATTTACTATTTAAATAAATTGCAAAGTAATTAATAGCAAAAGGTAGTCTATGTAAATGAATGTCCTAGAAATTAAATGCGAACCTGAAGTCTGCCAAACAAACCTCCCGTACTCCCCATTGATCATGATCCTGAACGTTGATTGTTTTACCAACAAATGCCACGACAGCTACTACAAAAACAACCGTAGTCCCATGTGGGAGATCCATAGTAGTCGCCAGATCAATAGGAACACCATTATTATCCTGAAAATATGAAACATGTTGAAGTGTAGTTACGTGACTAATCAGTTGCACACAATAGTCAATCAAATAATTCGAATAATAAGAATAAGAAGGTCATAAATATATCTCGAAATATCTCTAAATCAGCAGCATCTATCTAGCTACGAACATATGAACGCAGACATATAATATTTCTCACAATATTTCTCAGGAGAGAGCAACGACCTTGAAGGCAGATGGAGCATGGGTATAAATTAGCGAGAGGGGCAGGGATATATGTATCTGGGTAGAGAGGTTGTGTTAGGTAATAAAAAATATTTCCGTATTTATTTATCATCACATCGTCAATTTCCTTAGGGTGCGGATAAGATTTGCTCAATCAAAATTGCTGATTGGCCACAGTGAGGTGTATTATTTCCTTGCTTTTCGTGCATGTGAATGCATGCGCAATGCATGAAGATCAATACATGCATGCTTTCCTTTTCTTTAAAAAATGGCATATTTTCACAAATTGATTTCAATCAACAAATTTTTCGTGCATGTGAGTGCATGCGCAATGCATGAAGATCAATACATGCATGCTTTCCTTTTTAAAAAAATGGCATATTTTTACAAATTGATTTCAATCAACGAATTAGTATTAGTTATATACTGCTTTCTTCATCTCATGCGGCTGCTATAAATGCAAGAAATCGAGTACATGTGGCACATGTACTGGTTATTAATGACAAAATAGGAGAATGAGTACATCACTAATTATTTCAAAGATATTCCATTACAACTCCAAATCTCACACGATTGAACCAGAAATTCAACTCCAAATATCATAATTGAAATTGCGATTGAACCAGAAATTCAATAAATAAACTACTTAAGGATCTTCAGTGCCTTCTGTGTCGAAACTCTCCTCATGGTTCCCCTCATCAGAGCTACCTGATTTGTCCATGATCTCCTTGCCATTGGAACCTTGGTTGTCGCATGGAGGCTTCTCGTCCATTACCGTGGCCATCTCATGAACACCATCTTGATGCACACATCTTTTCTTCTTGAGTGGCAGATCCTCGTCTTGGTATTCATCATGTTCTTCGTAGTAGTCGTCGTCCTCATCCTCCATGTCTTCTGCTTGGTAGTCATCATCATCCTCTTCGGCCGCGTCACCGATCCAGTCGTCGTCTTGCTCGCTATCCACCCCATCCGCTTCGTAGTCCCCATCATCCTCGGCATCGACAGTGTCCCAATCACTGTCCTTCTCATCATCTTCCTCCTCCACTTCTGATTCGGTGATGTCATCATCTTCTTCATCGCACACGTCTTCCATTCCAGATTCAGTATCCTCTACTTCATCCTCATTTGGAACCCATTCTCTATCTTCCGCGTCTACCTCTGTTGACCCAGCATCGGTGCTTTCTTCATCATAGTCCACTTCATCAGATGACTCCATTTCTAGTTGGTGTCTGGTGGAACAAAGGAGAAGGAAGTGTTATTAGTCTATGCGATGTATGGGGATCTTAATATAGTTGCTACCATATCACTTTTTTCTCAAGTCCCGACTGATTGATATGTCAATCGAACTTGATTGATTAATTTCCTTTAATATAATACAAATTTTTTCATATCACATGCCAAAAATTACTTGTTACTTGCCTAGTTTGTAGGCTATATGTCAATCGTAATTAATTATGGCAATGCTTCTTAATTGATTGATTTCTATCCTGCCGGACACCCTTCTTTTGATTAATTTGGTCAGGGATATGGCAATGCTTTTGATGATCAATCTAATTTCTTCCACTAAAAATTAATATCCTGATTTATCATATGGTCAGGCACCGGCGGATTTGCTGGTTCCAGCGATTTTTTTAGTGAAATCAGTGGTGATTTTATGCTATCATGCGTTGTTGACGTCGCTGGCCACGGCGTGGATCCCGGAGCAGATCTCCCTCCTGAAAAGCTGCGATGTATCTGGTCGGTTTCAGCGCCCCATGCGTCCGAGGTTGCAGGCTCCGCAGCGCCCTCCCTCGCCACTTGGCGCTTCCCCAAAGACGCAGACGGGCGCACGTCCTTCGACCTCCATGTGTATACCTGGCGCCAGCGTCCATGTTACCGCCGCAAGGAGGGCAGGCGTATCTGCATCGGATCAGGTGCACGCGAAGATGGATCTTCTACAGCGACCAAATTTTCTGCGCTTGCACCTGGGTATTATGCTCCAAGCGGATCCACTACGCCAGCAGCCGTAGCTTTAGCATCGCATTGGCCAACTCCTCGCATTAAACATGGCCAGCTATTGTTACATCTAATGGACGCATTGCAAAATCCAAATTGGAGTAGTTGAGAAATAAAACTTGGCATGTTAATTTTGATGCCCTTTTGAGAAAAAAACTTGGCATGCAACAAGATCAACGGTTGGTCCATAATCTATACTATTAAATTAAACCATATAAATTAAATATAGTACGTTTACTATCAATAAAAAAGTTATTATAATAAATAGCAAATATTATAGATAGATAACTCAACAAATAACAACTTATTCGAATAATGTTTCATCAATTCCCCAAAAATAAGCGTAATGTTTCACAACGGATATGTGGCCACATTGAGAAGAAAAATAGTTACACCTTATTGATGATAAACTTCATGGATGACTAATAAAATCTACATGTATCTCTCGACATTCGTATTCCATATGGAAGAGCAAGCGGCTCTGACATCTTCTGGTTTGTTATTTGCACTCTCATTAAACTTGCATTTCAGGACATCAATTAGGAGCCACTTCCTCAGGATTCTTGAATCCTGTCATTGAGAAATTAAATTAAATTAGTGGTCACTCAAGAAATTTCGCGAGAAGCCTCCGTTGACTATCAAACTACCAATACTTACCAAATTGAGTAGTTCAAGCCGTGCACCATCCCACATGTTCATGAGCTCAACTACTAAAAACCCCGAAAGGAACCTGGGCAAATTAAATAGCTATATAAGTTCGTCTGAGAAAATGTTGTCAACATATACGGTGAGGCGTAGTAATCTTGTTACCTGTCAAGTAACTTGGGGACAAGGCACGGGAAAACATGTTGCCAATCAAAAATGTCATCATTCCAAGAGGGATCTACTACATCCATCGCACGATCAAACGTTTTAGCAACCTTTTGTAATCTAGGAATATAGTAGTAGGATAGATGATTATATGCAACATTTGTTAAAAGTGGTGAATGGTCAATTATAGCCGTGGTTCTAGACTTGTAGTGGAAGGCAAACATGCCGAAACGTCCCAATTCATAGTAAGGCACCACAACCTACATTGGTACATGTAAACATTAATTGTGTCAACTTCAGGAGATACTACGACCAAGAGTGAGATTACTTACCATGCCACATTCTGAGAATGTAACTCCACTATTAGGCCAATCATCAAAGTATTTTGCAATCACATTAGCATCATATCTTTGGCGATTGCAAGGATGACGTCTATAACCACATATCCACTGCCGAGACAAATAATCATTATATCATTATATTATAAATATTATCATTATCAAGTAATAAATATTTATGAGCTTGCAGATATATATTATATCATTCTAATATAGTATAAAATAACTTACTGAAAATTTCAAGTCTATGAAGTGAGTCTTTGGTTCCCTGAGCACCGTGACCTCGTCACATGCAAGCATTCGCATTGCTAGATTGAACACATCAATGTCCATGCCTTGAAGGGTTTTCAAACTCAAAATTATAGGATGAGGATCTGAACTCCGAACCCATTCTTTCCTGTTAAAGCAACGTTTGATTGACATTGTGTACATACATATATATTAGTTGTCAATTAAAGACATGTCACTTACTCTAAAGCAACAGTATCATTAATGGATAGGATATAGTCGCAAATTGCCGCAGCAGTATCCCTCCACCTAGCCGTGGACGTGAGTTGGGACATTTGTGTTTGAATAACGATGCTTTCATCAGCCGCAACGGCACCGGCAGACGCGATGAGGGTCAAAAGTATTGTCAGATGATCCCTTTGCAGTGTTAAGTGGTGAATCCAAAAGGATGGCAGCAAGCTTCAATCTGAAGTTGTTCATGTCGCTCTGCGCAATATTATAGTTTTGTAGATTAATGATGTAAGTGTAAAAAATAATAATTATGTAGGATGGGAGAATTTTATTTTATTTTTACTAATATTGTAGTGTTTGTACCTGTGTAAAAGTGTCAGACAGCTCCTCACCCGTCCAATATTCCATGAAGTTAATTAGAAACAAACCACATGACACCCTACAGGGTGCAGCAAGTTTTATAATAAATAATAAATGTAAATGTAAATAATAATAATTATTTATTATTAAATAAAAATAATAATAAGAATTAACCTATGTGCATATTCTCGTTTTTTAATAAAGGGAAGCAATTGGAAAAGCGTACCCATCAGTCTGCATCTTGTGATCAAAATACTCAACAACAGGCCACAAATTAACCTGAAGATCAAGCCAAATGTGGCCTTCTAGATCCACAGACTCTAGTGCTGCATCAATCTGCAACTGGAGCCCGTCCATCTGTGATTTTATTATAATTATAATTATCAATTATATTATATTATAAATTATAAATAATAATAAATTTATAAATTATAAATTATAAAAAATATCGAGGAATAAAATACATTATGAGTACAAATAATAATGTGAAGGAATACCATTATACTTACAACGTGCTTTAGATCATCACGACACATTGGTCCCAATGAGTCAAGTACTTGTATTTCACGCTTCTTACTGTTACCAACCGCAAGGTACCAATGCATTTCTTGGATATTAATCGGAAGAAAAATCTGATGCAATCAAATAGTCCACATGAAGTGTCACACAGAAAAATTGATGCAAATAGAAAAGCACTTCAATAATAAGTCACAAAAAATTACCATGTCATGTGCCACATACATCTTTACCCTCTCAACGACTGTGTCCTCTTTAACATTGGGTTTCATTTTCTCCTTGTTTTTTCCGTCACGATGAAGAAGGCCAGTAATCAAAGTATTTTCAATATAAATCGTTGAATCTACCCTGTGCATCAGGTGCTTTTCAGCCCTGATGAGGTTTATGTAGGCGTTTATAATCTACAATAATTTAAATAAACTTATAAACTGATGGTTATAATAGCTGAATGATATATATACAAGAAACCGCACCATACTTATTCTGTTCTATATTACAAAAAACATATCATGTATATAGTACTCACATCTCCATAAACATAAGCTTGACGGCGTAAAAGGCATTTGAATGTCTTGTAATCAACAAAAACATCATCCACCCTCAGTAAAACATGATCTTCTGCAGGGTGACCAATTGATGTAATAATGGCTTCATCTTCGTTGTCACACACGTAGTCTGCATTATTTTGATAAAAAAATGTTTGAGAAATGTAAAATAAGTTGTAGATCGCATCGCTTACGTTAATAAGTACCTAAGGGTTGGACTTGATCCACGTGGGCTTTCTTAGGCTTGTTATGACGATGCACAATGGGTACTCCAATTTCGTGGGGAGCAGCTGCATTCTCCTCGGTATCTATCACGTGCATGAGGTCAAGAAGATTATTACCGTCTTCTAATTTCAACACGTCATCGTGCATAAGTATATCTTCTGTGGAAGCGATGGCATCGGATGCATTCACGATAGTGGTGTGCCCCAATTTCTTCTCAACAAAGATTCCCCTCGGCGCCAACCTTAGTAGCCACGTCATCTTCGAGGGGCACCACTTCTTGCTCTAATGAGTTTGTCTCGCACCGCACCTGTCAAGCACAATAGGTCACCATTTCAATTTTCATACCACAATATCTATAATTATTGGAATGTCATTGTACCAGGCTTTGAGTAATAATGGTTCCATCTGTTGGGTCCATGTCGATAGTGGTTTCTTGATCATCGGCAACAATGATACTACCATCGGATGCAACACCATTGAGAGTTATTTCCTGCAGGTCTTCATTTGTATCAACTCCCGCACCTGGGTCTTCAGTCGTTTGCACACAAGAAATCATTAGGGCGTCTGCTTGCCCAATATCTACCTGCAGCACAGTGAACGAACAAATACGAATGTAGAATTAATTACTTATCACACACATTCAATTGTTCAACAAAACTCATCGCACACATGTAATTATTTACCTCGCTACTACTGGTGATTATGGTAGATCCATCATTCATTGATAAGTCAATAGTTGTTTTTTCAATATCTCCATCACCGAGACCTTGGTGATCCGCGGCGACAAAGACTTTCCCCGCATTATATTATACATAGCGAGAAGAAACGATGAAACATTAATGAATTATAAATGAATCATGAAAGTGCAACACACAAATGATGAAACAAGGCTAAGTAACATGAACCTCCATCTCTTGGTCGAAGAAGTTTGCGCCACCGATGGAGAATAGGCCGTAGGTACACGTTTGGGAGAATAGAGTTGTTGCGAGTTCATTGGGGGAGGGAATATATATAGCCTTGTCGATCAAGAATGTTTTTTTAAACCGAAAAAAGGTATGCCGCAAAACCAGGTGGAGTGATTTGAGGAATCGTAATCATAGGGTATACAAGGAAAGGCAACATATATACAAGGATAGGAAGTGACCACCCCAATCAAAAGCGGAAAATCAAGTGACTAATTTTTTGGAAAAAACATCCTAGCAAAGGATACAAGGAAACTTAACGGAGCATTATTTTTGGAAAAAACATCCTAGTAGTATAGCATGTTTCCTTTTAATAGTAGTACCACATGTTTTATTTTAAGAGCATAATTTTTAGAAAAAAATCATCCTGGTAGTATCACATGTTTCCTTTTTTGGTAAAAACTCATCCTAGCAGCGGATACAAGGGAACTTAACGGAGCATAATTTTTGGGAAAAAACATCCTAGTAGTATCGCATGTTTCCTTTTAATAGTAGTACCGCATGTTTTATTTTAAGAGCATAGTTTTTAGAAAAAATCATCCTGGTAGTATAGATGTTTCCTTTTAGATTAATGTGCTTACGCATCTGATTAAGCACCCAGATCGACATTATCGTTTGCTCCAACTATATGAAATAGGAAAGCGACGGGCAAATGTGGAGGGCTGCGGCCGTGTGAAACAATTGAAATAGGAAAGCTCAAACAAGCGAATAGGAATTGAAATAGGAAAGCTCAAACAAGCGAATAGGAAAGCTCCATAACGGAAGGAAAGTGCATCCTGATTAGGCAAGCTCGCTAGGAAAGTCAGGATTAGGAAAGCGCGATCCACGCGCGGGACATCAGGGTACATTTGAAGGAAAGTGCAGACAAGGAAAGTGTAGACGCGGGAGGATGCAACAAATCAGGGCGCGGGTACACAAGGGTGGGTAAACAACAGCGCCTGGTAACAAAAAAATTTGGTTTTCAGCGGAAACATTTTAGAATAGCGAAAAATTTGGCTATCCCAGGTTTCGTCTAGCTCTTTTGGGTGGGCCTCGCCTGACATGTGGGTCCTCTGTGAGGGGTGGGTATGTTTTACGTTGGGTAAGAATTGTTCTCAATTCTTTCTGCCTTTACAGTATAGATTGATTAGCCTATCTCAATGGTTGACCGACTTGTGCCAATATGAATAGGGTTATGCACATGCACTTACAGAGTTGAGTGTTCATACGCATGTGAGCGTCTACGTCTATACTCTATATTGTGTTTCAAAATAAGTCATATACCACTGTGTGTGTCAAAATATAGTTAGGTGTGTGGATTATACCATATGTACAATGGTACCGTCCGAGAGTATTATTGTAGCATCATATGACAATGGTTATCCTGATGGTATTATATACTTTTTTCCGGAAAAAGTCATATACCACCACGTGTCTATGTATAGTTAGAATGTAGATTTATACACCGTATATATGTACAGTGGTACCGTCTGAGAAATGAGAATATTATTACAGAAACAGAACCATATGTCAATGGTCCCTGACGATACCTTTACATTATAATATTGTTGTTTATATTTGCTTTTTCCCCCCTCCGATAACGGTATGCAAGATTAGATACAATAAGTCGTATACCCCATATGTCTAATAAATATAGTTAGGCATGTAGATTTATATCATACGTACGGTGGTACCATCCAAGAGCATTATTATTGTAGCACCATATACGTCAACGGTCAGTTACTTAGTTGTATATGAGTACCGTACACTGCAAATTGACCATACTACTGTATATACGCATGCATGGTACCTTTACACATTGTTTCTATTTACATTTCTTCTTTCCTCCGCAGCATAAATACAAAAGTTCAAATGCATAGACGCATACTTATCTATGGACAATCATATTCGAGCAACCAGATATATATACAAATTAAGGGTTCGTTTGACAGAGCTCCGGCTGTGGCTGTGCTAGTGGAGCGGATTTTGTGGGGGAGCTTAATCTGTTTTAGAAAAATGTTTGGCAAAACAACTTCTACTGGCTGTATAATGTGGATAAGAGTGTGAATTGTCCAGAATACCCTTCTCTTTTTTATTTCCTTCTTTATTTCCTCCTATTTTCCTTTTCCTTTTATTTTTTCCTTCTCATTATTCCATTTTTTTCTTATTTACTTATCCACCCCTTCCTTTATCTCCACCAGCCAGAGTCTTATCCATTCCCATGCCCACCCCCGTCGGCCCCGCACGAACTCGCCGACACCCTCCCTAGCCGCCTCTGGTCGCGTCTGTCACCGCGTGCCACCGTCGAGCCTCCCTCACACTGTCACCGAGCTCCCCCGACCGGGGCCTCGCCGTCAGCCATGGAGGCGGCCTGGTCAGAGCTGCAGGGGCAATTTGGTAAGGTAAAGGGCGGTGTCAGACGGAGCCGGGGGAAGCCACGTTTTCGGCTATGGTGCTCGTTTCTCGCTCTAGAGAGCAGGAATCCCGGCGGGTGTGCCGGGCGCTTACGGGAGGGAGCCGTTTTTCTCCACCATTTGGCACGGATTCGTCAAAATGCCTCCCTCACACCGTCACCGAGCTCCCCCGACCGGGGCCTCGCCGTCAGCCATGGAGGCGGCCTGGTCAGAGCTGCAGGGGCAATTTGGTAAGGTAAAGGGCGGTGTCAGACGGAGCCGGGGGAAGCCACGTTTTTCGGCTCTAGTGCTCGTTTTCTGCTCTAGAGAGCAGGAATCCCGGGCGGGTGTGCCAGGCGCTTCTGAGAGGGAGCCATTTTTCTCCACCATTTGGCACAGATTCGCCAAAATGGCTCCCCAAGTGTCTCACGCATATTCAACCCATGAGCATTTATAGGAGACTAGCTGAACTTAATTACCTCAAGTGTCTCACTGTCAGCAAGAAATTTAAAAGAATGTTGTAGTTAATTTCTAGAACAAATCCAGAAAAAAATGCAAATCACTTGTATTGAGTCGATGACTTGATGCCATCAGTTAGCCGTGTGGGATTATAGAATTATGGACACATACATATTCTCACATGTGTACATGCATACTCATTCCGATGGGAACACACCACACGCATACACACTCTCGATTGAGGTATTTAAAATTTTATTTTAGATATACGCGGCATAAAGTTTGGTGAGTGCCCCCTAGATGGAACTGGAATGTGTTGTTGGGCTCGTAGTCCAATAGTAGGACGGTCCAGTAGGACGCTACTCACCAGAGTTCAAATCCTGGTGCTCGCATCTTTTCCTGTATTTTCCAGGATTTACCGGTGTTATGCGTTAAGTGGTAAGCGACGTTCCCGTCGACGACGAGACACCATTGGTGACTTCGAGAATCTTCAGATATGTCAGTGCTCAGTCCTTCGGAGGTGCTCATAGGGGTAGGGTTTACGTACGTGTATTCGTAGGGATGAGTGTGCGTGCGTGTTATGAGTGTCTGCGTTGTACTGTGTAATTCTAAAAAATGGAACTGGAATGTGGTGTGTAAGTGTAACCTTCCCAATTGGGGGTGTAAGTTTGATAAGTGTGCATCTATTACCTTTTTAGTGCATGAGATGTCAATCATTGTTAGGTGAGCAACCTTGCCGATCTTAACACCTACGGAACTAGATGTGCGAGTTCATAAGAGTGTGGAAGCCATGGATGTGCATGTGTACATATGTATGATTGTCTACGCTATACTTTGTTTTTAAAAAAAACTTCAGAATACAATCAGCTACCTTATTTTTTTTGTTTTTTTTGAAAGTATAATATACTTTCAACGGCATATCATCTACGGGCTTTGTATTTATTACATGGGATTTGGGAACAAGAGATCTCTTAAGAATTCCTCTCCTTGTGGCATGCCGTAGTATATATATCATTGTATTACAAAAATTACGTCTATTTCTCTTACACGAGTTAATGCAAGTCATTCACTTAGTTGCCTCATAACATTATTCAAAATAAAAAGAGTTGAGGAGCCAAAAACGAGTTGTGCGAGGCCCCTCGGTTCGTCTCCTGAGCCACTCACGCAGGGCGACTCGGGAGGCGACCACCCCCACCGCTGCCAGCCCCCTCTCCCCCGACTCCGACGGCCGCCATTGCTGGCGCACCTGCCGGCCGGCGGCGGTGACGGCCCCGAACAACTTGTGGTGTGGAGTTTTTTCTACTCCTGCTCACTCCATTCTCCCTCTTCCCCAAGCTCCCCTCCCCCCCCCGAGCTTGAGGGCAGCCATGTCAAGGCCGTCGGCGGCGGGTTTCGTCATCCTCGAGCGTAGAGCCGGCGTCCCCCAAGGATGGATCTGGCGTCCTCATGGGCGGACCTCACGGCCAGATCTGGCGTTCTCGAGGTCAGTTCGGTCCCCCCTGGGTGAGCCTCGATGGGGGTGCCTCTCTGGCGGCACCGGCACGTTCCCAGCTTCCCATCGCGGCTGTCGGCGGGCTGGTGCGCGCCACCGGGCCTTGCTTCAAGAGTTGCGCGCGGTGGCAGCCATGACTCGTCGGTCTGCGCCTGGCTGTGCGGTGCTGCACGGTGGGGCCTGGTGGTTGACTGGTTTGCTTGCTCAGCGTCGGCATGCACTGCAATGGCAGAGTAGGCATCCGCCAGTGCCTGCCGATCCATCTGCTTGTCGGGTCTGGCGGCCGGCTACTTGGCGCCAGAGCAAACTACGACGGCGGAACCTGTAGCCGTCGGGGGTCTCTGGCCGGCGTTGCACCCGTGGTGCTCCAAGGGCCCGGGCGATGTCCAGTTCGCGGTGGTCAGGTATGGACTTCACTCGGTGCTCTCTGTCATGGCTGGTTGTGTGTCTAGTTTCCGCGGTGCATGTGATGTAGAAAAATGGTTACGAATCGCCGGGAGAAATCCCAGCTTTGCTTCGTGCTAGTGTCAACAATGGCGACACCTTATGGTGTCGTTCTTCCTCCTTGAAGGTGTTGTTTCGAGGCGACTCGAAATCAAACAAGAATGCTAGTTCAGATGTGTGACCATCAAGAGAAATGCTAGCTTGGCCTTGTGCCGGTGTTGTCAATGGCAACACCCCTTGGGTGCTGCTATCCTTCTTGAAGGCAATGACGAGACGTCACTCTTCCTGTTCTAGTATTGTCTGTTGCTTGGTTCTCTATGTTGTCTCTTGCCGGGAGTGCTTCTACGCCCTCACTACTCTTCGCAGGCAAGGCTAGCACTGATGGTTGGTGGAGGCTATGGTTTGAAAAGTCTCTATCGTCGACGCATCTACTTCGTCGATGCTCTCCTTGTTGATGGTGACAGTAAATCAATTCCCGGGTGGTGATTCACTGCTTCCGTCATTCCCCTTCAAGGATTCCCCCCTTGAGCGGAATTGGATGATGGTACGTGGAGCCCACATGCGCTGGAGTGTTGCCACTAGCTTCAAGGGTGGTCGCCATATCCGGTGAAGCTTGACTCGTGTACCTATTGTCGTCTTTAGTCCACATTCCGCTTGTCAGGCCTCATATGGAGGGTAGCAGCGAGGCGGCGTAGCTACGAAAGGAGAACATGGATGCAAGGGCCATGAAGGAGTCAACAAGTATGTGTTTCAATGGTGACGCTTATCAACAATCGACGGTGTTCACATAGATGTGTCATGCTTTTTGTTCTTGTTTTGTTTCGGGAGTGGTGTGTTGTACCTTGGTAATGTACTTTCCTCACTGGTAGAGTCGGAGGCTTTGGTACACCCCTTTAGTCCTGGATCAACTTTGGAGCCGGGACTAAAGGTTTTTTGTCGACGTGGCTCGAAATAGTTGTAGGAACTACCCCTTTTAGTTACCAACCGTGACTAAAAGGGGGCATCGAACAACTATTTTCGAACAATGATTGACTCTCGCCTTTAGTCCCGGGTGGTATCACCACCCGAGTGTGACGCCCCAGGTTTTTAATTAACCCTAATCGTCGGTCAAACCGGCTGACAGTGGTCAAATCACGGTCAACCTGGGTCCTCACCTCGAAAAACTCACCAACCAACTCTAATGACACCTTTGATCTACTGGACACACATGTGGGGCCAACCCATGGTCAAAGACTTGGTCAAACCCCACTCAAACCCTAGGAACCCCATATGTCTTTCGGAACTTTTGCCGCGTTCTCCAAAATTCACTTAAACACTTCAAAATCTACATTTATGAAAGTTGTCCAGCTTGTTGAGGGACACAACTTTCATGTAGATTGGCATCTCAAATTTTGAGTGGTAAAGCATGAAAAACTTGCCCAACGGTCAGCATCTCCTGTGCATGGCATATGAGTGGCATTCAAAGTTGGCAGTTTTTTTTGTGCAACATCTATGGATAAAAACCCTATATGGCCTTTGAGAAAATTGTAGGTGGTAGTAAGATCTGCAACATTCGTATTCAAAGCTGAGTGTACTTGTATTCAAAAAAATGGAGCATTTCATTTTCAAACCCGAGCTCAGCGACACGAGTTGTGCCAGAGCGCCCCCGCCCCACGGTGTCGTGCACGTGACGCCGCGCCCGTGCGCCCGCGCCTCGGTGTCCGCGCCATGCGCGCCCCGAGACCCCGACAATCGAGGCCGCCGTGTCCCTAGGTACCCGCGCCCCGACGTGCCTCGTAGTCGGCCCCGTGCGTGTCGCCGCGCCGCCGTGCCGTACGCGCGCCGCGCACCGGGCGGACCGCCGGTCCGACCCGCGCGTCGCCGTACGTGCATCGGTCGAGACGCCGCCGTACCACGACGGCGTCTTCGTCGTCGGCACGCCGTCACCCTCGAGCGCCTACTTAACGTGGCCGCCCGCCCCCGTGCGCGCCAGGCCGAGCCGCCCATCCTCTCCGTGCCGCCCGCCATGAACGCCGTCGCCGCTGAGCTATAGTCCGAGACGTCCCTAGCCACCGAATCGTTTGGGCGCCGTCCCTAGACCCCCTTGTGCCCCTAGCATCGCGTGTGGTCCACTCCGTGCGCCGGTCTCGCCAGAATCGCGGCCGTCCCCGCCGGTCACCGCCGTGCGCCGTCGTAGAGTGCCTCCCCGCCTGAGTTCCGAGTGTCAACGGCCCCTTGGTGAGCATGCACTCCTCCCCATGCCCTCGCCCGGCCGGGAGCGCCGTCGGTCTCGCCAGAATCGGCGGAGCCGCGCCGCCCCCATGGCCGGGGACCCAATTGCGTGATCCCCTTTCTTTGCGGGGACTTAAGTGCATGGCAAGGGAATGTATGTAACGTTTTGAATATTTCTAGGGGTCTCGGTGCAAAGTGAATCTTCAATAGTAGTTGTGAATTGCTGAAACTTGTAAAATGCGTAGAAAATCGTAGAAAATTCAGAAAAATGCAAACTCAATTTTGTTGGATTCGTTGTGAAAACTCCTACAAGTTTTGTTATTCTTGCCTGAGCTTTTTCCTGATATTTTTGGCATGAAAAATAGAAATGTGAAAAACCTAGATCTAAGATATCTCAAAATCCACGAGTCCTCTATATCCAATTTTTGGATATGTTGTGTGTTGTGTTATGACTAGATCCTGTGCCAAAAATTGCACAAAGATATGATGTAAATCGTTTTATATGAATTGTTTTCTTTTTATGCAAAATCTGCCTAGATGATTTTTGTAGCTAAAAATATTTATGTTTTTGTTCCCAACTTGTGCATGCTGTCTTGTTATGTCAAGATACACCCCTGGTGAATTAATCATAGTATTTGATTGATCAGAAGTAATTATTCTTAATATGTGCATGTTTTCCTTTGTAATTTAATAAAGCAAGATCAGTAGTGGTTCTAGGTGTGTTTGCTGGTTTTCTATGATGGTTTAGGACCAGAGAGCATGTATGAGAAAGTTTGGAGCATTTTGATACTTAGTTATTTTTTGTATGCATTTAACTTGAATTACTAGCTAGTCGTTGTTATTTTTAAAGTATTTATTTTCCTAGCTTTTCTAGCATGGAAAGTGTGTTCAGTAGCTTAGTATAATGTTATGATGCTTAAGAAACCCTCCATTGAATTTTTTAATGAATTATTGATAAATAAAAGCTTGGAGGCCTGTTATAGATTCATGTTTGGATTAAACTAGGAAAATGCCTTTTACTTCTTTTACCCTTTTTGTGAAATGTTGTCAAGCTTAATTAAGGGCTACGAACACACCCTTGCTGTTGAAGAATTAATTTATAAATAATTATCTTTGTACACACCCTTGCTAGTGAAAAGTGAAGTATTAAATCCTCACATGAAATAACAATTATGAAAGGAAACGTTAATTAAGTGTTTAATTAAAAGAATAAAACACATGTCAATAATAACCTTCATGAAAAGGAAATGAATAATTAATTATTTGTTAAGGTGAATTTGGCCAACAAGAGTTGGATAAGACAAGTAAATTATCACATCATTTGGAAAGCAAAAGCAAAAAAATCAGAGAAAATGAGAATTTTTGCCGCCGGAGCGGGCTTAAGATTGCGACCAAAGTCGGCTTGTCCCACCAGAGTGGGCTTGGATGCGACCGTTAGCGTCGACTTGTGCCACCAGAGTGGGCTTGGATGCGACCGTTAGCGTCGACTTGTGCCACCGGAGTGGGCTTGGGTGCGACCGTTAGCGTCGACTTGTGCCACCAGAGTGGGCTTGGATGCGACCGTTAGTGTCGACTTGTGCCACCGGAGTGGGCTTGGATGCGACCGTTAGCGTCGACTTGTGCCACCGGAGTGGGCTTGAGTACCTGAGCCATGGATTTCACACCCAAGGTACGGGTGCCACTGTAGTGGACTTGAAGGTGCGACCGGAGTCGACTTGTGTACCGGGCCATGGATTTCGGACCCAAGGTACGAAGCGTGAGTACTTAGGGTACTTGGACCCATGGTACGGAGCGTGAAGACCACGTGTAGCTTGGTTCCATCATCGCCGGGACCCGAGGGCCACTTACGGCTAGGTTCCATCGAAGCTTACACACGTAGTATGCGGCCGAAGCGGGCGAAGATGCGACCGGAGTCGACTTTAAGTTGCCGCACGGAGCGGACTTTAGAATGCGACTTTAGAAATCGTCTTTAGATTGCCGCGCGTAGCGGACTTTAGAAGCCGCCTCCTAGTGATAGCCCCCGAGTTGATGAAGTAGACTCGTGGTGACTTGATTGATATACCCCAAGAGTAGTCAACGAGTGTAGCTCCCGTGAAAACTCGCCGAGAAGCGTACACAAATGAGTAGTCGGCATGTTATCCTACATGATGAGGAAAACGAGCCAAGAAAGAAAAAAGTAATCATTCCAATAAATGACTTAGTTGTTGCTTGCTCAGGCGGATCGTTCTCGAAGCCGTGGCGGTCGGCAATGGAGCCACGACGATTGTTCTTTGAGTTGACTAGTCGAGTTGATTCCGACTAGTTGTTGGGGGCGTGGCCGTTCTCGACTAGTTTGGAAAACTAGTCAAGATGAATGATCGATGCGATGCGACCGGAAGACGACGTCGTGGCGGCGCGCGGCGTACTCGAAGTAGAGCCGGTGTTGCCGCGAGACAAGTAGCCGCGACGCACGGCGTGGGCGACGTAGAGCCGTGTGGCCGCAAGACGAAGTCGCGGTGCACGGAGTAGTCGACGACGAGACCGCGCGACGTGGAGCGGCCGACGATGAGCGGCGCGACAAGCCGAGTGACGAGCCGCGCGACGTGCCGAGGCACCCGGACGCGCGGCGGAGGCGAAGTAGTCGACGACGAGCCTGCGCGAGGCAGAGTAGTCGACGACGAGCTGCGTGACGAGCCGCGCGACATGCTAAGGCACCCGGACGCGCGGCGAAGGCGAAGTAGTCGACGACGAGCCACGTGACGAGCCGCGCGACGTGCCGAGGCAACCGGAAGCACGGCGTAGGAAAATTGATTCCGCTTTGACAAGAGCAAGGTGACTTGCTTCAATGGATCTCGGCGAGTCGACGAGTAGATTGATCTTGTTGACGAGGGTCCTTCAAATTCGCCGGTGGTGATGATCACCCCTATCGGCACGCCGGTTGTCGGTGTTTTAGACCGGCAAACCTACCAAGGGGGTCCCGAGGTAGTAGATTGTGCGGTGAGGATCGTGATCGGGAGACCAAGAACTCGAAGGTATGCGCAAGGGCACGAGACACAAGATTTATACGAGTTCGGGTTGCCAAGGTGGCGAACCCTACGTCTGTTTGGGGATCAAGTATGACGCCTTGCACTTGGTGTTGGTTGAGATCGGGTGCCGGCTAGGTACCCGGCCCTCCTTTATATAGTTCGGGGGGTGAGTTCCTAGTCGGTTACAAGGCGGGAGTCCTGGTAGGATTACACGGTACCGGTCCTAGTAGGATTACGGGGGGAATTCTAGTAGGAGTCCGTCTTCATCCTTCCTTGCATGGGTACCGGGGAGTATGCCCGACACCGACGGTGACTACTCGCTCGTCCCGAAGCCGAGGAAGGAGAAGCGGAAGTGTGACGCCCCAGGTTTTTAATTATCGTCATTAACGCTAATGACCGGATTAGCCGGTCAAATGGTCAACCCTAGGTCAACCTGGGCCCTCACCCATGAAAACTCCCTAACACACCCCTAGAGACCCTTAATGAATAGTATTTACACTTGTGGGCCAACCCATGGTCAAAGGGTGGGTCAAACCCCCTTGCCATCCCAGTGTCCACAGGTGTCTGCCGGAACTTTTGCCGCGTTCTCCAAAATTCACCTAAACACTTAAAATTCTACCTTTAGGAAAGTTGTAGGTCTTGTTGAGGGACACAACTTTCATGTAGAGTGGCATTGCAAATTTGGAGGGGAAAATTTTGAAAAACACCTTGGAAGGCAGGGTTCACTGTTCCCAGACACAGGCTGACATTCAAAGTTGGCATTCAAATAGATTCAAATCTAGAGAGAAAAACCTTATACAGCCTTTGTGAAAATTGTAGCTGGTACTTAGATCTGCAACTTTGGTATTCATTGCTTGGTCAAGTTTTATTCAAATTTTTGGAGAAAAAGTTGATCAAACACAAGCACCAAACAACACCGCCGGGGCCGGTGCGCGCCGCGCGCGCGTCGTGCGCGACCCGTGCGCCGCCGCCGCCGCCCGCCGCCGGCCACGCCCGGCGTCCGTGCCCGCGCGCCCAAGGCCTCGACGCTCGCGCCGCGCCCGTCCCGATGCCCCGCGCCCCCGCAGCGCCCCGTCCCGAGGTGCCCCGAGGCCCGCGCGCGGCCGGCGCGCGCGCGCGCGCACGGACCGGCGGTCCGTCGGCGGCGTCGCCGCCGCTGCGCGCGCGCCTCGAGCCGCCGTACCACGGCCGGTATCTCCACCGTCATCCCCGCGTCACCCACGGGTAGGCCGAGCCGGGTATTTAAGCCCTCTCGCTCCTCCCCGCGCGCCACCCCGAGCCGCCCCACCGCCATCGTCGCCGCCGCCGGTGCCGAGCTCCTCGCTCGCGCTCGCCGGTTATTAAGTTTTTGAACGTACTAAGCACATGCCGGTTATGGGGCCGGTAAGCCTAGTACCATAATGAGGCGGCTAGGGATCCTACCGTTACTACTCTTGGGATTCGCTCTCACGGCTCGCCACCGGTGGTGTATGGTGACTCCGGGTATCTCGCGGGGTATGCGGGGATAACTTGCACCAAAGACTGTAAGATTCGATCCCGACCCGAGGATTTATGGGGACGGCCTGGGGAGTTGTCCTCGCGGGGGCAGCCGACCGTGTGTTTGGGTCTACCTTGCAAGGTTTAAATCAATCGATTGTCGGCCTCTCACCGTTACCCGAGACTACTTACTCCACTACTCATGTGATCCCTAATGATGGAAGTTGATGAAGATGATGTTTGACTAATTGTATTGTACAACTTTGTTTGTACTAGTTGGCTAATGTAGTAAAGATTAAACCTACTAGAACTTGTGCTAAAATCTTGAAAGTAAGGACCTACTCTTTGTTACTTTTTAGCAAAGGCAACCCAGTAGCCAAAAAGCCTTTCATGGTCTAGAATTGGTGAAGTAGTTATCACCGACGGGTAAGACTTGCTGAGTATTAGTATACTCGGCCTTGCTTTAATGTGTGGATCCGGGTAATGCCTTCGGTGATGTGTGGCCCGGTGAGATCCCGCCGCTGGGAGCCGGAGTGGGTGGAGGACGACTACCGAAGCATCATGGATGGCCTCCCGTGGTGACTTCGCCGCCGCTAGTTAATTTCCGCTTTGCTTTTCAAAACTCGAACCTGTCTCGTCGTGACAAAAACTATGGTTTGTAATGAATAAACCCTACGGGGTACGAATGTGGATTTGAATGTTGTTGTATCTCCGGACTCGCCTTCGAGTGAGTTTTAATGCATATATTGATCCTTGTGCTATTCAAGTGATTTACGGGCGTTAACCGGCGACTTACGACGGGATGGTACTTTATTATTGCTTAATGACCAAAGTGGATCGGTCTTAGGCGATAGTACGGTATTTTCTGGGCGGGTTGTCACGGAAGGCGTCTGCGCAAGACATGGAAGTACTCGATGACACCGAGGGTGCTCAAGCTAACCTTGCTGACGAAGGCAAGCCCCGGTGCATATAACCCAGCTTTTCAAATTTGATATACAATTATCTATGGATGCTTGTGCATTTAAGTTTAGGAGTTGTATGGAACCTTAGATGCATGATCCCTAGGTACCCATGTCCTTACTAGAATGATAGGTCGATAGCTGCTAAGCTATAGGACCGTTACAAGTTGGGTGATGATGTCACTCGCGAGAATAGGTTCCTAGATAGGAATCATAAGATCTCCTTAAATGGATTGCTCATGTGGTAAGAGCATGGGATGTGGACTCCGGTCCAATGGCTATTGTGGGTTAAGTGTTTGAACGTACTAAGCACTTGTCGGGAATGGGACCGGTAAGCCTAGTACTTTAATGAGGCGGCAAGGGATCTTACTATTACTCATCTTGGGATGCATCTCACGGCTAGCTACCAGTGGTGTATGGTGAGTCCGGGTGCCTCGCGGGGTATTCTGGATAGCCTGCACCAAAGACTGTAAGATTTGATCCCGATCCGAAGAGTTTTGGGAACCGCTTGGTGGTTGTCCTCGTGGGGGCATCCCACCGTGTGTTTAGGTCTACCTTGCAAGGTTTGAATCAATCGATTGTCGGCCTCTCACCGTTATCTGAGCCTACTTACTCCACTAGCCATGAGATCCCTAATGATGGAAGTTGATGAATATTAAGCTTGATTAATTGTATGGTACAACCCTGTATGTACTAGATGGCTAATTTAGTAAAGAATAAACCCACTACAACTTGTGCTAAAATCTTTAAAATAAGGACATACTCTTTGTTACTTTTCAACAAAGAAACCCAGTGGCCAAAAAGCCTTTCATGTCTAGAGTTGGTGAAGTAGTTATCACCGACGGGTAAGTCTTGCTGAGTATTAGTATACTCAGCCTTGCTATAATCTGTTGCTCCAGGTAATTCCTTTGGTGCGGTGTGGCTTGGAGAGATCCCGCCCGGCTGGGAGCTGGAGTGGGTGGAGGAGGACGAATGAAGGCATCATGGCTGGCCTCCCGTGGTGTTCTCGTTTTCCGCTTAGTTTAATTCCGCTGTTTTAACAACTCTGAACTACGTTGTTATGTCAAAAACTTCGGTTTGTAATAATTAAACCCTTCGGGGTAAATTCTGTTGTTAATTAAGTTGTATCTCTGGACTCGCCTTCGCGTGAGTTTTAATGCATATATGTCGATCCTTGTTGCTATATTAGTGATTTACTGGGCGTTAACCCAGTGACTAACGACATGATGATACTTTATTACTGCTTAATGACCAAAGTGGATTGGTTTTGGGCGGTAGTATGATATTTTCCTGGGCGGGTTGTCACCCCGAGACTAAAAGGTACCCCTTTAGTCTCGGGTGGAAACACCACCTAAATCTTTAGTCTCCGGTGGTTTCCACCCGAGACTAAAGCCTCTCGCACCCACCACGTAGGCCACCCTCCTCTTCTCTCTCATTTTATTATCTGCTCCACCCACCCCTCAACACTTATCTCTTTCTTCCTTCCTTTCCTTCCTTCCTCATCTCATCTTCTTGATCTCTTCCCTGCAGGTCGCTGGGCTAGAGGGTGGCGGGGTCGCCAGCGCACAACGCGCGGCACGTGGGGTCGTCGGCGCATGGGGCCGGCCGTCGCGCGGAGTCACACGGGCCGCGGGCGCGCGGCACGGACGGCTCACGGGGCCGGCGGAGCGGCACGCGCGGTGCCGCCGGCGTGCACGCACGACGCCCATGGAGGCCGGCGCGGGCACGACGCCCCTGGTGGCCAGCGGGAGGCAAGATTTTTTGTTCCTTTTTCACGATTTTGTGACGAATCGAGTTGTGAATCCAATTGAATTTATTTGTCATAATGAACTATTTTGTGGATTGTTTACTTCGCAAATTTACTTAGGTAGCACCTCTTGTGTGTTGTATGATGATGAGATGAGCCTATGTGTTAGTGGTATGAACTGATTTGAGTATGTGTTGAATGTAATTCTTGAAATTGTGAAGTCGTGTTCTTGATTTGAGCTCGAGCTCAACGATGAAGAGGATGAGGATGGAGGACAGGGATAGGACAAGGTGCAGTTTTTTTGTTTTTCCTAACACTTTTAGTTGCGGTTGGTATTACCAACCGAGACTAAAGGGGGTGCTGGCATGCCCCCTTTAGTCCCGGTTCGTTCACCCGGGACTAGGGGGCCTTTTGTCTCTCATCATTTGTCACTACGTGAAAACCTCAAATAGGTCACGCAACATTTTTAATGGCCCCTTAACACCCGTTACATGCACCCACATCTGTAACGGTTGTTACTTGTCGCCCGTTACAGATAAGCGCGGCAGGCCGACCTCGGGGCTGGTCTCCGCAACGCCCGTTACCAATGTGGACTTTTGGTAACGGTCTTCTTAAACGCCCGTTACATGAATTCTTTGTAATGGATGTTAAATAGAGCCTGTTACACAAGTTAAACATATCGGTAATGAACTTGTAAAGTCCGTTACTAATCAACGCCCTATTGGTAACGGGTTGTTCAAGTCCGTTACTGATCACTCTGTATTGGTAACGTGCTATAAAGTCCATTACTGAAGAGCATTTGATGCCCGTTACTAGTTTGAGAGCTCAATAATTAAAGTCCGAGAGCACTCAACTACCGTGAAGCGGGAGCACGACGTCAGTGAACAAATGAGACGGAGGTTTGTTAATCATCGTCTCCTTTGAGTTTGTCCTCATTGACAGGTCAACTCGATCCATCTCTCATTGCTTCCATTTTGACATACAGGCACAATCAACACACATATCTTCTGAGACAAAACAGACATCATAAGAGAGATAACTTGTCCACAAAGATGAAGATAACCTGTCCACAGAAATAAAGATAATTATTACAAAAGGTTAACTTGTCCATATATCAAGCTAGGACTTAACTAGTCCATCACATTATTTACTATGGTCGTGCTATATGACCATACACATCAACAAAGGCGTGCCCCTTGAACATCCACAAAAGTATGGCTACTGACCCTACACATCAACAAACTTGAACTAGATCATGCCCCATCAGGATTATTGGATCCTTTTGCAGCTTCTTCATAAGCAACCAACGATTCTTGAAGCCCTTCTAGCACACCTTAAATGGGCACGAGATTTTGTTCAATAGTATAATTGTACCTCCTTATGTGCTTAGCCTTTTGATGAGGATGTTCACTTCTTTTGTGTTTTTCTCAAAATCAGGTTTCACATAATCCCAGACATTAAGGTTAAGAAGTAACTCAAGCTCTGGTTAAGAAGTAACTCAAGCTCTGCTCACGACTCAAAGAGTTTTGCCTGAAACAGGGTTAAACATGGTATAAGAACAACATAGTTAATTCAGAACTAATTTGCCTCAGACCTTGGAGTAGGGTGTGACAAGTAAAAGTAGAACTTAGTTCAAAAGCGATTTACCTCAGAACTTGGTATAATTAAGATCATGACAAGCATGGAAGACATCATCATAGGCACTAATTAACTTTATGAAGCTCAAGCTCAAGCTACCTTAAGCTCCATCTATAAAACAAGTAAAAAGGTAGTGAGATTCAGAGAAACTTTCCTCGCCGTCGTCGTAGTCGTTACTAGAGTCAGAGATGAGGTCCTCTACACCTTCTCCGCCACTCCCTCGACAACTCTTTGTAGTTGTCAGACACTTGTGCTCACAAACGTGAGGTAGGCCCCTCACCCACTTCGCTGCCCCCTCACTAACACGCTCCTCCTTGCCGCTGCTTGGCCCCTCGTCGGAATCTGAATGGATCCAGTCGAGGACCCTCATCTCCGGCATTGGGTTCACTCCACCGCCGCTTGGCCCCTCTCTGGCGCCCATCGTCGTCTCCCTCTTCGCTGCCATCTCGTCGGCACGCGTGCGGATCCAGTTGCGGCACCGCTTCGCGTTCTGGTTCTCCTCGATCCCGGGTGCGCGGGGTCGTTCGCTGCTTGGCCCCTCGCCGGCGCTCATCGTCGTCTCTGTCTCCACGTCTCTTCTCGCGCCTCCCCTGCGCTTTTTTTCCAAGGAAAGTGCTATGCTTATCCATTTGGAAACAAGAAAGGGGCAATATTTGGGATGGAGGGGGTAGTAGTCAATGCCGACGCGGGTTAGCAAACCCGGGTCGCTTTGTTGGCTGGTGCGCGGGCAATGGTTACCTTCTTTAACGCTTTTTTTAAATGACACTTAATTTCTTCCCTCAAAAATTAGGGCCCATAAAGCATCACCTAAAAACTAGGTGATTCCCCGCGCGTTGCTGTGAGATATGAGAAAAGTTTTTGATAAATTATGAACCAATTTTCTACCACAACCAGTTTATGCAATAACCCTTAATTGATGGAAGATGATGTGGGTAGTTTGTATAAAGAAAGAATTGGTGTAATGAAGAGAAAAAGAGATAGAGTTAATAACTCTTAGTTTGATGGGAGATGATGTGGGTAGCTTGCATGAAGAGAGAAATGAAGTTAATGATAGTTAGTGGGTACCAATTATATAAGTTATATAGATTAAATAGATTAATAAAAATACGAACAATTCATAGTTTTTTTAAGAATCAAACAACTCATAGGAGTAGTTGGGCATTTGGTATTTTGAATAAAATATGAACAATCACACGTCTCCTTGTGACCACATGATTTTTGTGGCCAAGAGCTCTGCGAGCGGACATGGGTTCCGAGGCACGTGACCGACCGCCCGACGGTTCGTCGTCTCGTCAATATAAATCTCGGCCGGCCAAGAACTTCGTCAACCGCGGCACCAAGAAAACCCCGACTGTTGTCTCCGGTCACCAAGAAGTGAATCCAAGAGCTTCTCCTTCCTCAAGCAAGCGCATGGCGTCAAGCGAGCCATCAAGGAAAAGGGGGAGGGAGGAGGTGCCCCCGCCCCCACCCGTCGAGCCCGAGGAGGTGCTGCCGCCCCCGCCCGAGGAGGTGAAGTGGCTGAAGCCGCCCTGGTGCAAGGTGGCGCGACAGCCCGTGGTGCCATTGCGTGCTCCAAAAGTAGATTTTCAGGATGCCTGTTTTTTAGTGAAGATGCTCTACGTGGCTTGGCAGAGTCTTGGAAAGCTGGCCGTTCATCTCGGGGTCCAACGACCCACAGATCCACTGCAGACGACTGTGATGGATTACGCCTTCAAGGTCAATGTCTTGGCTGGGAAGCTGGAGAGAGAAGTGGTCCCCCCCGTCTACGACGACGACGACGACGATGGCGGCCTCGACGTCTCCTGCTCCGGCTCCGACTCTGACGTGGGGCTCCTCCGGCGGTGACTACCTTTGCTTAATTAATTTGTTCCTCTGTTAATGTGCTCTTCTAGTGTGCTTGTTGAACTTGTGATGGACTAGCTAGTAGATTTGTGTATGTTGAACTTGTGATGAACTAGTAGATCTAAGAGGCGCGGTAGATCAATCCATGTCTCCTATTTTGGAAGGCATTGCAATGTCTATGGTAGCAGCTTACAATGAATTGCAATGTGTATGCTAGAAGTTTGATACTCTATTTGTGTCATTATATGGCAGAAGTTCACAATGAATTGCAATGTGTGTATATGCCAGAAGTTTGTTACTCTGTTTGTCTTAATAATCCGCATTTCCTTTCCCTCGTGCTGCAATGAAATGGCAGCACAAATGAATTGATGAATTTTGTGATGTGTGACACATTAAGATTTGTGACCCAATTGTCATTCCATTCATTCTTCATTCATACATTTAAGTTTGTCATATGTGACAAATTTTTCATTCTTCATCCACACAGATGAAGCAAAAGCACCACTTTTAACATCAGAATTACTTCTTTGCAGCATACATCCCTAGTAAACATCCAAATACTACACAAACAACAGCCACAATAATCAAGTTCATCTTCCAGATCACATTGTCCATCTTCTCCTCCAGTGCTTTCTTCCTATGCGTGTCCTCCAGTGCTTGCCTCTGCTCGCCGCTCCCAATTTGACATTCCACTGAATCAACTACTTCATTGACTGTGTCTGCCCAATTCGACGGTCAAAAAACGATGACGTCAACATCCTCTAGCATCTGGAGGAACTCCTTGTGGAAACAATAAAATCCACAATTCTTGGCGTACTGCATAGTCAAAAGCACATAAGAACCCTAACTCAGATTTGGGAGACGCAATAGACTACTCACCGAGTTCCTTTCACACTTGAAATAAAGACGACCGTGGTTTTCACCTTCCTTCTGCGTCCGCCCCTCCACCACCCGAGCCATACCACAGTACGGGCAAGGGACCAGTGGAAAGCCGCTTAGCTCACCGACTGGATCCAAGCCGATGGAGTGATTGCGGCTGCTCCGGCAACCTTGAACCCTGCTCCTCGCACGTGCACCTTCAAACAAATCGACGTAGTGCGACATGTGTGCGACGACGGGTAAGGACGGGCGGGCGGCGGCGACAGAGCTCAGATCGGGGAAGAAGGGGGCAGGGGTCAGGGCGCCGGGGCGGATGCATATTCATTCGGCAAGAGGCATTTCTGACAATGGAGCACTTGTTGGCGACGATGGTTAGTGTACCCCGTCACCAGGGCAAATGTCGGCCAGGGGCATAATGGAGCGCTTGTTGGCGACGATGGTTAGTCTACCCGCATCGACTTTGTCGGTCGGGCAGGCTACGGTTATCTTTTTTATATAGGCTTCTGATGCTGACGCGTGGGCCCGACACTATTTTTTCTGAATTGAAACTTGCTTCCCTCAAATATTATACCTCATAAACGGCACCAAACAATTCGTAAAAAATACGAATAATTCATAGTTGGTAATTTAGTATTTGAATAAAATATCAACTGCCACACTTGTTTAACCAAATTTCTTAAAATTAGAATTTTTATCTCTTGTTTACGATATAATAATTATAGTAACGTCTTAGTGTGTTCTAAAAATTCTACAAATTGACTTGGCAACATAATATAAGTCCCTAAGCTTGTCTTAAAAAATTCAAATGGTTTCGAAAACGGAAGATTATACTTGTATACAAATGTCTACATCTCTCACATAGTTTCTTAGAATGTTACTTCAACATTGAAGTTTTCCACACTTTAAAACATGTTCGAACTCATATGCATTTGAAATTTTAACATAACCTTATGTTCACCATAAGATTACAGAATGCAAAGTTTAATTAGTAATGGTTGTGTAAAACAAATACTATTTATATGTTGTACTTATAAGGAACAATATAAGGTGTATAAACAACATCCAAGAAATGTAGTTACATACAAAAAATGCCATAAATGAATAGATGTTGATTTTAGAAAAATTTAGAAAAAAATATCATCAAATTTGGATTACAGTTGACGGATAAAAACGTGATACAAAATTTGATTGTGCATTAAAAGGGGAAAAGCAAACTGTTCTTCATTCGAACAGACCTGGCCCCGCCCCTTCATTGGAGACGGGTGTTTGTTAATCATCATATCATTTGCACATCCGAACCTTTTTAATAAACGCTCCGCTCTGCCTTCCGCCTTCTATACCCTTCTTCGGCTTCCGCCTTCCTCATCTCTGTCGCAGCCTCGTCTCCGTCGCAGGTATGGCCTGCGACTCTAGGGGGAGGTTCTGCAAGGAGGAGGCCCCGCGGCCACGTCCCCGTCCGTCTTCCTCGGTGCTGTCCGCCACCCCCGCCAAGAGATTGAGGTTCTGCAGTGACGAAGAGGAGCCGTCCCAGCGCGCCGCCCCCGTGCGTCTTCCTCGGCGCTCCATGGAAGAGGTCGGTTCTTCGTCGGCCCGGGGGAGGAAGCCGTACACGCGCGCAAGGGCAAGCGGACTCCAGCGACGCCCGCCATGGAGAGGCAGAGTTTTTTCCTCAACGCAAAGGAAGAAGCAGTCCATGTGCATTGAGGTGAGCGCAGACTTCTCCAGCGACGACCCGTGCAGCAGAGTGGTGCTGGGAGACCTCATCTCCTCCGGCGACGACTCTTGCAACAACTCCGCGATGACTCCGCAACAACTCGGCGTCGATTCCGAAGACCATGAGGCAAGTTCCGAAACCATCACGCACGAGATTTGTCCTTGGACCTTCACATCTTCAGCGATCAATTGTTCTAATGCATCAATTTCCATTTGTTGTAGGGAGTTGTTGCACATGACATTGACGGGATTTGGGACTGAAATCAACAAGCTCAAAGAATCGGCGAAGAGAAGCGGGCAAGTTTTGAAACCGGTTAGAGCTAAAACAACTTTCTTGTAAATTACAACTATTATGAAGTTTGCATCAATATAAATTTTCCTTTGTTTTAGGACCGTCTTGTTACTCGTGATGACATTGACTACATCTGAAAAGGAATCAACAAGCAGGATGAGCAGCTTAAAGCCGCACAAAAGAGGCAGGAGATTGAACTTCTAAAGAAGAATGCTGAGCTGGCAGAAAGAGTTGCAAAACTAGAGATAAGACTAGCTGTACTTGAGGGCTTGAGGCAGCAGCACAAAAGAAGCCATCTAGCTAGCTAACTAGTTCCCTTGCAGTAACAATCTAGTTTGGTGATGTGCCCAGCTGATGCAGTCTTATTTTGGTGTTGTGCCCTGCTGATGCATGTCAGATGTGAATATGTTTGTTATGACTTATGAGTTAGTTTGCTTGGTGATGTGACCTACATTACTCATTTTAAGTCCCACACAAGCCCACTCGCGCTAGGTTAGTAGGGAAGGATGCCTTTCTCACGCAGTCTCCTCCCACTCTCCTCTCGCGCCGCCACCGCCACTTTCTCCCCCTCGCCTTCGTCCCCCTCACCTCCCCCCCATGCTGCGACCCACTCTACACCCCTTCGCTGAGATGCACGCCACACCACGCTCGGCGCAACGCACACCACACATCGACGGCGGGGATCTAGAGGAGGAGGGATCCGGCTACGGCAATGATGACGACGACGACTAGAGGAGGGATCTAGCGACGACGACGACGACTAGGAGGAGGAGGGATCCAGCCACGAGGTCGACGTGAGGACGAGGACGTGGCGGCGGAGCGGCGGCGACGAGGAGTAGAGATCCCTCTGCTCCGGCAGTGCGAAGGTTAGTGGCGAATCTAGGATTTGAGTTTATGGTATGCCGCTCTAAAAATGTCTTATACAATTCGGTAAATGTGTTCTACCAACTCGGTAATAATTGTAAAATTAACAATAATTCAGTAATAAGGTAATTTGGTATATTTGCTTGAGTTTATGGAATTAGGCCAAGCGCGCTTTTGCAGCACACATACGTATGGTTTTCTTTTTATATAAATGCGTATAATATACTTGTAATTGTGGGAAATGCAGGGTATGTCGTGGCTCCTTTGTATAAGTACATGTGGACATACTTAGCTGTCGATTGTATACATACTTAGCATTTCCCTTTAGATTGACTCTTACATTTGGTTTTGCTCTTGTTCCTATGCACATATGCACATTCTCTCGAAGTTGAATAAGTACCTCATCAGCAACCGAGGCGGATCGCATCTTGCTCTTTAAAATGGTATGGTCGCTTTGCCTGCACTAATTTTTTGGTTACTGAATTTTCCATTTATGTTAATGGTTTACCAAGAACCAATGATATTACAGTGGGCTAAAGTAGTTACTGTAATTCCCTTGACTATTTATTCACAGGATAATTCTGACGAGGACTATAGACCTGGGCCACGAGATGAAGAAGAGGGTTATGGCACTGGTAGTGCACAACAAGACAAGATGGGTGGGGCTCAGCGCCGAGGCAGAGCGCCAAGGACATCCACAAAGTGGCCAAGTAACACAATGATAGTCACTGAGGTCGACATAGTAGGGATGCTAGTACCATTGACTCAAAAGCGCAGGTTCAGGGCGCTTGCGGGGCTCGTTGCCAGACAAAAGATACCTTTGAACTTACCGGAAATCAAAGAACTAAGCAATGATGAAAAGTGAGACTTGTTTGATAAGCATGTGCAAAAACACTTGAAGTTCCGGGGAAGATGCGAAACCGCGAGGCATTCAAGCTTTTACGGAAGACGGCGGCCAAGGCATGGAGACAATGCAGATTTTAGCTTAGGCAAGATTTTATCAGAAAAGGACTTGAGCCATTTACAAGGCACCCGTTTATTGTCCTAGAACAGTGGAAGGAGTTCATGAAACAGGCAGAAACCAAGCAAGCCTCATCTGCTAGTGTCAAGTTCAAAGAACTTTGAAGCCGGAACATAAGCGAGCACAACATGGGTCCAACTGGTTATACTGTGAAACTAGAACAATATGAGGAAGAGGACACACAATTAGCTATAGCTGGTTTCCCCAACCCACATGACGCCTGCCTTGACGATCGTTCCAAGAATTGGCTACAAGCAAGGAGTAAGCTAGCGATTAAAGACCATATTGCCGTGATAGTGTTCAACAACAAAGAGGCAGAAAAATTGGCTGCGGACATCAAGGAGAAGATTGCATGTGCAGTATCTTCAGGAATGGCAGGGTAGAGGGAGGATGATGTGCTAAGTCAGTACTTGAGCCGCCCTGAACAACACAGTCGTGTGTGTGGTGTCTCCAGCTACCAGGGCTGGAAGTATGCATGGCCTCAGCACGTCGAGATGTACAGGAAGAGGAAGAGGACGAAGACCGACACATCAGTTGATACGGAAAAGATAAAGGAACAAATCAAGCAAGAACTGGTGGCTGAGATGTGGATGTAGAACATGCAGATGCAGAGGTGGTGTTGTCACCAGATGGAATTGTCACCAATGTCCAATCGCACAAGCCCTTCACCCGCCACACTGAAGAGCAGCTGTGTGTCCGCAGATGTAGGTTTGATCGATGGCACTATAGAGTTGCGACGGAGGTGCGTTGTGACGATCGTACACACAAAGACCTTATAGGCATGTTGACTGAACCCACACACCGTGGCCTATGGATCACGTGGAGGGGGATTCAATGTGAGGTTGCACTTGGTCTTGTTCATCCCGAGGAGACTACGCTACAAACAGTCCCGATTCATGAAGACTGTGTTGTTGTTGAAGTGATCACTTGTATATACTATCTTTGCGGATGAGCTTGTTGGAATACCCTCCTAATGATGAGGTGATGAAACTCGTACAAGCTCAAGGACAGAGGTTACAGTGGAGAAGGTGTCGGATTGACATCAAAGGAGCACCAACATGTATATCTCGTTCACAGGCTATTGTACAGATTCCTTGTAGTTCACACAGTACGGTACAGGTTCCTTCCTCAGATGGTTCCCCTCGTCCTCCTCTTTCTCCTCAATCCCCACACGTTCCATCGCCACATCCGGAAGATACACAAAATATTCCATCCCCACCTACTCTTAGTCCTGAAAAAACAGAAAAACTTGCATCCCCACATCTGCAAGAGACACCAAATAATCCATCCCACCCACCATTCCCACCACCTCCTCCTCCTTCTCCTCCTCATGAAACAACAAAACCTACACCCCCAAACGGAAGTGCTCAAAACAATCATGCCAAAGCAGGTACATCTGGGCCTAATACCTTTGTAATAGGTCCTGGTGAGACACCACTAGGCAAGAAAGCCCTTGAGAAACCTTCAGCCATTTCAAATCAGCAAGGAAAGAAACTTGCCGGAAATAATATCTCTACACCACGTACAGCAGGCAAGAAGTCCCTTGAGAAACCTTCAGCCAATTCAAAGTTGCAAGAAGAGAAACTTGCCAAAAATAAAAGCTCTACACCACCTACAGCAGGCAAGCAAGCCCTTAAGAAACCTTCTTCAGCCATCTCAAAGCAGCAGGAAAAGGAAATTGTTGTAAATAAAACCTCTAAGAGGCCTACTAGAAAGCGATATAAAAGAAACACCAAGGAGAATCGTTGGTATTTGACTAACCCAAAGCAATCTGAGAGTGACACCAAGAAAAATCCTTGGGCTATGGTTAACCCAAATTACAAATTCGGAAAGAGCCTTCTCAGTGATGGTGATCTCAAAAAGGCTGCTCCTTTTATTAGAAAGCTCCACACATTCTACATGCAACGTGATAAGTCAGATGATGATTCTCAAATTATGGTCACACTACGGCCCGGGACCAATGCATGGCTGAAGAGAGATGAATCGTCAAACTCACTCCAGCAGCTACCTATGCAACTCAGTGATTTGTACGATCTCTTCAACTTGGATGCTTTGGATCTGACACTTCTCTGCTGCTTCATCCTGTAAGTTGCTTGAAAATTTAATCTGGTTCTCACTAATCTCATCCTCTATCGAACTGTGCTTTTTACCTCACATCATCTTTATTACCATGTATTTTGTCTCCTTAAACTTTGTTTTTTCTTACTAATAGGAATATGACTGTAGAAGTTGAGAACAAGGGCCCTGCAGTTGGCTACCTTAATCATGAATGCCTTTGCTCGATAACGTTGAACAACACGGATAACACTCTTGCTTTCTTTGTGTCCTATATGCTCAATGCCTTCAAACTATATGCTACAAAGAATTTAATGGTTACTGCTTATCTCAGTACGAACCACTGAATTGCAGTGACGATCGTTCCGAAGCAGCAGAAGGTCTACTATCTTGATTCATTGAAGAAAATTAATACTAATACTGGCCCTTTCGAGCTAATCATTAATGAGTAAGTTATTTCTTTCTTAACCTGCGGACGTTCCTCAACAAATTGTACAAAGTATATTAATTAATAGTGTCCTAACCTTTGTTGACTGTTTTGTTGTAGGGCTTGGGAACGTTATTGCGGCAAAAAGTTCTCGCGCTGTGTCGCCTTGAAACACGTCAAAGATGTTAAGGTACATACCACTTATTTCCTTCCTGTGGAAGCTAGTACTAAAGGTTGAGTTTAGTTCTTCTCGATCACCACTATTTTTCTTTGTACATTTATTGCAGTGCCACCAACAACCTACTGGATCCAGACTCTGCGGCTTCTATTGTGCCTATCACATGCTTCGATTAAAAGAAAGCGGCCCACATATGGAGGTACTTTATTGGGATCTTCATTTGTAAAACCTGCAACTGAGCACAGTTCTTGCTTATTAGCACTGCACATGTTTGGTAACCACCTATATATGTGTGCTGACTGGTGACATTGTTATATCCAGAGCTTAGGGCTAGAGGAGCATCCTCTCGACAAATCATTGCTGGCAGATGTTCGTGAAAGAATTGCCAAATTCCTCATGGAATAGGTGATCATAGCCGGAGGAAAATTTTATGCTGATGACGTTGTGTGGGCTGAGATTATGTATGGTGACTAGGAAATTTTTGCATTCCTCCTTGTCCATGAATTTTTGCATTCCTTGTTGTCCCTGAGTTTTTGTGATATTATTGCATTCCTCCTTGTGAAATGAATTTCCTCCTTATGAGATGATGATGCTGGATTTTGTCATATGATGCATGTGAATTGTGCATTTCTGTGAATTTGGATGTGGCATCTAATTTCTGTGAATTTAGTAATATCCTGGCTAGTTCCAGGATGCAGCCCCTGATGGCTGCCAAATCCTGGCTGGATCCGGGATGCGGCCAACAACCGAGCGACGGAGTTCTTGTAGGGGTGGCCTACGTATCTATAACGAGTGTTAATTAAAGCTCGTTACAAACATCGACCACCGAGTAACGGGCTTCCATTGGAACACCGTTACAAACTTGCCAACCAAGTAACGGACACCGTAAATGCTCGTTACCAATACCGACCGGTTCACCACACGCATCTCTGATATTGATTTCGCAGTAACAGACTTTGTTTTGGTGCCCGTTACCAAAGTTCCTTGTGGGCCCAGAGAAACAGTCATTTTCATGTGACCGGTGGTAGTTGTGGTAACAGTTGTTGTTTTATGCCCGTTACGAATATGTGTTATCAGTAACGGGCATCTGCCTGTTACCTTTCTTGGATTATTTGTAACACTTGATCGGTAACGGGCGCATTACCCGTTACCAAAGGCGATCTACGCCTGTTACCAAAGCCAGTTTTTCACGTACTAAGTCCCGGTTGGACATGAGAGACCTATTCCCTTTACCAACCAGGACTAAAGCCCCTCTCCCCTCTTTGTCCCCACAGTTTTCTTGGTGTATCATCTATGTAAGGCTTTTTTTGTATTTCCACAAGCCGTTTAATGAATACTAGTAAAGTGCATGTGTTTATTGTATAAAATTTTGAAATTGAAACAAACTTGGTCGTATCTTTTTCATTCATTTTTAACAACTTTAGATGCTTCAAAACGAAATTCAAAATCTCCAAAATTAAAACATATATCAAATATATAATACAAACCCTATTTCTTTAAATTTTTTGACATAAAATGAAATATATATTTTTAAATGAAACAAGCTTTGTCATATATTTTAATTTAAGCACGGTCCAAGCACATGTATCCAACAACTTTACTGTATATATTTCATTAATATATCAAAACGAGATTCAAAACTTCATAGTTTGAAAGATATCACAAATATAGAATACGATATTTCAAATAGACTTCCACACTAATTCTTTCAATTATTTGTCTTGTCTTTTGCATCCTTGCGAAGCTTCTGGATTGGACTGGCTCTAGGTGACAACTCAGATCAACACAAATAACAATCAACACACTCTTGATTTCGGCATCTCTTTGACTTATGAAACCATTATACCTGTCAGCCAAGATGTGGATATCATTTATAGCATCACATGCCCAATCTTTGCATGTTCCAGCGTCCTTTACCATGTGAACAAACTCAGCTTTGGTCGTCTTGTCTATTTATATGAGATGTGTAGACAAAAAATGAAAAAATACATTGGCACACGGTTGTTGAGGATCCTGGCTTTGCTCCCCGTCTCCACTGCAGGCACAACGAACTCGATGATGTTCCAAGGGGAGCCGTTGTTGTCCTGGCTTGTCTGGTGGATGGCCTTCCGGCTGATGAGGAGCTCCAGCAGCACGACGCTGAGCTCCTGCAGCCGTTAGTACCCTGGGTCGATGTACCCGACGGTGCCAGTGGCGGCCCCCGCCGCCGCTGGCGAGGGAGAGGCCGAAGTCGGAGACCTTGGCCGTCCAATCACCATCGAGGAGGACGTTGGACGGATTCACATCCCGGTGGATGATGGGCGGCGCGGTGTAGCAATGCATGTACTCCACACTGCATGTCGCGTCTAGTACCACCCGGAGTCGCGCCTCCTTCAACGCGAATAGCGGCGAGCCGTCGTGGAGGTGGTCGTGGTGGTTGTTGTGGAGCGCGTCGTGGGGCGTGAACTCGATCACCAGAATGCGCTCACTACGCTCCTCGCAGAAGCACAGCAGTGCACCAGGTTCCGGTGGTTGATGCGTGACAGCAGCCGGAGCTCCGCTCGGAACGTGCACTCCGCGTCGAACCACCGTCGTCGCTGCCCGGTGCCACCAGCGCCACGCTCGGAGCGCTTGATGGCGACCTCGCGGCCGTCGGGGAGCTTTGCGTGGTACACAGACCCGAAGCTTTCGCTCCCAATCTTCTTCTCCTCCTCCGATAAGCCGCAGTGAGGCGCGACAGGTCCCAGAGTGTGAACTCCAAGCACCCTAGCGGCCGTGTCGGCCGCAGTGGCGACACCTGTGGCGCCTGCATCACCATCGCCTCCACGTCGCGGCAAAGTCGTCGCGACGACGACTCCCCGAGCCCCAGCATCTTCTTCCTTTCTCACTTTCTGATCGCCACGAGGTAGAACACTGCCCCGGCCACCGCGAGCACCGTGACGCGCGGTGCCGGCCACACCGAGCATGATCGCCGGTGTCTCCTTTTTCTTTGCGTCATCTTCATTGCCTGGTGTCGCCGGAGCACTCGTCCCATTGGCGATCATGATCCTCGACATGTCGATCGGCGGCGAGCGGGGTGGCGGACGGCGAGCTCGGCGACGCCGGCCGTCGTTTCCACGGAGCGCCCACGACCTCGAGATTACACCGTAGGGGCGGGTCCGGCCGAGGCGCGCGGTGCGGGCATGGTGGGTTGTACACGAGGCCGGCCTCCGCGCATGTGTTCACTCTTCCCCCAACACGGGACGCGGTAGTTGTACATGGTGATGTCGCGGATGGCGTCGCCGTCGGCCTCGATCGCCGGGAACTCCGTGCTCGGTACTACACCGGCACCGCACAATCTTACGTCCGTCAAGGACGCGGTGGTGTCGTTGCGAGCGCTATGGCACTCATGTTGTCCGACGGCTCGGCGAGGCGACACCACGGAGCACCGGCGCACCAACACGCGAGTGTCGACGGTGCACACGTGGCGGAGGCCGGCGGCGACGGTCTGGATGCTGGCGGCATCGGTGTCGCAAACAACGATGCCTTCATGCCGCCGTAGTAGTTCATGGTAGTGTTGTCGGGTTTGGGGATGCCGCGAGAGGAAGTCCTTGGCTCCTTGCCGAGCGCAATGCGCATGAAGTCAAGGCCCTTGGGGAGCGTGAAGTTCTTCCACTCCCGGCGAGGTGGGGTCATGGTCATCGGAGAAGGCGCAAACGTGGGCGCCCACGTGAGAATGGATTGAACGAGATGCGGTGATCTCGTTGCGTGTTGATTTTATAGATGGGAAACGCCCCCACCGTGGCTTGTACACGAAGATAGGAGATTACACGGGATTACAACAAACCCTATCTAAACTACCTACTTGTACAACAAGTTCATCGTTTAACACTCCCCCACAATCTCGGCCACTTTGAAGGTTGAGATTGTATCTAAACGATGAAGTTTTCCTCCGGTAGTGGCTTGGTAAACCCATCCGCAACTTGATCACCGGAGTTAATAAATGCGATTTCCAATAGCTTCGCCGCAACTCGCTCACGAACAAAATGAAAGTCTATCTCAATGTGCTTGGTCCTTGCATGGAAAACCGGATTAGGTGAAAGGTAAGTAGCCCCTAGATTGTCACACCACAACCTTGCTCTAGGGGGATGCTGAATTTTCAGCTCACTTAGAAGCTTTTGTACCCAAAGTACCTCGATTTGTGGCATTGGCTAAAGACTTGTACTCGGCTTCGGTAGATGAGCGAGATACGGTTGACTGTTTGCGTCTTTGTCCGGGAAATCGATTTCTCACCAAGATAAGCTGCGAACCCACCGGTCGACCTTCTATCATCAACACGGCTGCCCAATCTGCATATGAGAAAGCACTCACCAACATGGAGCTTGATCTCACTAGTTTAAGTCCCATAGTCACCGTTCCTTGTACATAGCGCAGTATACGTTTGACGGCACTCCAATGAGACGTTGTTGGGGCATGCAGAAATTGACATACCTTATTCACTGAGAAAGATATATCAGGTCTTGTCAAAGTCAAGTACTGCAGCGCCCCAACTACACTCCTATATTTAGTTGAATCAGAAGGGCCAAGTTTCTCTCCTGAGTGAACACTTAGCTTCTCAACACTTGACATAGGTGTATCCATGGGTTTGCACTTGTCCATCCACGACCTCATAAGTACATCCCGCGCATATCTCTCATGTGACATCGGTAGCCCATCCTTTCCTCTCTTAACTTCTATCCCCAAGAAATAGTGAAGGTTGCCCAAATCCTTGAGAGCAAATTCTTCCTTCAAATCCATAAGTAAGGCATTGACGACTTCGAAGATGAGCGGCCACAATGATATCATCAACATAAACCGAGAATAAACATTGAGTGCCCTCCTTTATTATAATAGAACAAGGAAGTGTCGGCTTTAGAAGGGACAAACCCGAGTGCCACTAATTTTCCACATAATCTCCCATACCGGGCTCGAGGTGCTGTTTTAGACCATAGAGTGCTTTATCCAATTTACAAACGTAGTCGGATGTACCTTATCAACATACCCAGGTGGCTGGCACATATACACTTCTTCTTCCAAAATTCCATGAAGAAAGGCATTCTGCACATCTAGCTGCCTCAAGCACCAATCCTTGGACACAGCTAAAGATAATATGAGCCGTATAGTGGCTGCCTTAACCACAGGGCTGAATGTGTCTTCATAGTCAATTCTGTATCTCTGTTTGTAGCCTTTTGCAACCAACCTTCCTTTGTACTTATCAATGGACCCATCTGGTTTTCTCTTGACCTTCCAAACCCATTTGCATCCAATGATATTCTTCCCCTTTGGTTTTGGAACTAAATGCCAAGTCTTGTTATGCATGAGCGCTTGGTATTCAACATCCATCGCCGCGAGGCCAATTTTTGTCATTGAGAGCTTGTTCAACCATGGTTGGTTCCTGCGGGACGATCGAGGTACTCATTCCCCATCTAACGGTTCCATCCGTGTATGTCTTTGGCTTGACAATTCCCCTTTGGCACCTAGTGACCGGTCCTTGATGTGTTGTAGAAGGAGCAAGCGCGGCGGGGCAAACGAGGTACCCGCCGCACCGGGCGATCCGGGCGCCGCAGCTGATCCCGGCGTGGAAAGCGAGATGGATTCGCCCCGGATCCAATGTGGCCGCGAGGAAACGACCCGAGCACGGGGACGGCCGATCCGGCCGCGAGGAGGATCCAAGAGCGCGCGGCGATTTCGCGGCGGGCGCCGCGTCGGAGAGCGCGGGGATGCGTCGGCGTTTCCCGAGGATGATGCGCGGCGGCCCGTCCGAGGTTGCGGGCGGATCCGCCTCGCCCCCGTCTTGCTCCCGGCGGGAGGCACATGAAATGCCTCCGGTCTTCTGATGAGTTTGGGGCGATTTCTCCATGATTTTCGCCCAAATTTTCACCTGAAACCACACAATCTCGAGGAGATCTTTGTGAAGGGTTAGATGGCAATGAAGAATCAGCACTATGATCAGGTGAAAACGTATCCCCAAGGCTAGATGAGAGGAAAAGATCAAGCATTAGAGCATGCTCAGCTCTGAGTTGAGCACCGGCGTTTGGATGTAGAGAGGCAAAAGGGAATACATGTTCATCAAAAATAACGTCCCTGGATATGTAGACACGTCCTATGGACGGATCAAGGCACTTGTACCCTTTGTGTTTGTGACTATATCCTAAGAAAACACATTTTTTCGACCGAAGTTCCGGTTTCCTTGAATTATAGGGTCTCATGTTTGGCCGGCATGCACACCGAACGTTTTTACGGAAGGAGTAGTACGGATGTTTCTTGTGTATGTGAAAGAAAGGAGTTTCATTGTTGATAACCCTAGAAGGTAGGCGGTTTATGAGGAAAAGCTGCCGATCAAGAAAGCTTCATCCCAAAATTTTAGTGGCATGGAAGCATGAGCAAGGAGGGTAAGACCTACTTCAACAATGTGCCTATGTTTTCGTTCAGCTGAACCGTTTTGTTGGTGAGCATGGGGACAAGACACATGGTGAGAAATCCCCATGTTTGTGAAGAAAGAACTTAAGGCACGATACTCCCCTCCCCAATGCGACCGAACAAAGCCACGAATCTTTCGATCAAATTGTCGCTCAACAAGGGATTGAAACTCACGAAAACACGTAAAAACTTCGATTTTTGGCGCAACAAATAAATCCACGTGAATTTGCTAAAGTCATCAATGAAGCTAACATAGTATTTATTTCGACCTAGCGAGGTCGGAGCGGGACCCCATACATCCGAGAAAATGAGATCTAGAACCCCGGTAGACACACTCGTCGGCGGGGGTAAGGAAGGCGATGACCTTTGCCCTTTTGACGGGCATCACATACACCATCATTATTGGGATCTTTGGTGAAAAAGAGCTTGTGGAAGTTGAGCACTCGGCCGGACGACGAGCGATGCAGGGTGCCCTAGCCGGTGATGCCACAAGGATGTCGAGGGCTTGGTGGCGCCAAGCACAGTTTTATTGCGCAACTTCACGGGGTATAGGCCATCCTCACATGGCCCGGTGAGAAGGGTTCTCCACATCTCCTGATCCTTTACGGAGTAATGGTTTGGATGAAATTCAAAAAAGACATTGTTATCATTAGCAATGCGATGGACAGATAGAAGATCTTTATTTGCACAGGGTACGTGCAAAATGTTTTTAAGATGAAGATTTCTAGCAGGGGAACGTAAAATACCATGACCAATATGTTGAATCTCCATACCTGATCCACTTGCAGTGTGGACTTGATCGCCGCCGAGATACTTGTCCCGAGTGGTGAGCTTCTCGAGCTCCCCCGTGATGTGGTTCGTGGCACCGGTATCCATGTACCAGTTCGTGTCCACTCCATAGCCCGTCATTGCTGCTCGAAGCTTGCTTCGGTGGTGGCCTGTTGTAGTTGTTGTCAAAACGTTTGAAGCACCTTGATGCTGGGTGCCCCTCCTTGCCACGGATGCGGCGAGAACACGCGGCTTGGAAGGTGTTACGGCCACCTCCTCCACGTCGGAGCCACCACGTCCACCACGACCACCGTTGCAACCGCCAAAGCCGCTACGTCCTCCACGGGATGAGCCCCGTTGTTGCGGTTTCCTTTAGAAGCCGCATTGACGGAGGATTGATGTCCTCCGTTCTTTGCGTAGCTCAAGGCGTTGCTCGTGAGCGATGAGTTGGGTGTATAGTTCCCCAACCGAGATGGGTTCCACTCGCGCCGCCACCGCTGACACGACCGGATCATAATCAAGATCCAAGCCCGTCGGCACATAGGAGATCAGCTCTTCATCTTCAAGGCGTCGCCCGGCCGCCGCCATCTCATCCGCCAAACTCTTCATCTTGGCGAAGTACTCACCGATCGTAGATGCACCCTTGGACGGCGATGATCTTGGCGCGAGACCGAGAGGCAAACAATGCCTCAATGGCCGCCCACGCACCTCTTGTTGTAACCTCGGTGTTGACATGGCCGAGAATCTCCTTGGAGAGGTTGGTGAGGAGGTAGCTCAAGACCGTCTGGTCCTTTGCTATCCACACAGCATACTCCGGGTTCTCCACCGGGAGTTCTTTATCGTCGTCGGGATTCTTCTTGGGAAGAAGCTTCGCCGGCAGCTCAGCATTGGCCTCCAGCCAATCTGCCAACCGAGCACCTCTCAAGGCAGAGAGGACTTGCGCCTTCCACGACTGATGGTTGGCGCGATTTAGTTTCTCCGTCACCAGCAGGAACGTGGTGAGGGAAACGGCAGCAGAAAGAGCGGAGGAAGAAGAAGCGAAAGCCATGGCAAAGCTCGTTGGAGAAGAAGGCTCTTGATACCATGTGAAAATGGATTGAACGAGATGCGGTGATCTCAGTTGCGTGTTAACTTTATAGATGGGAAACGCCCCCACCGTGGCTTGTACATGAAGATAGGAGGTTACACAAGATTACAACAAACCCTATCTAAACTACCTACTTGTACAACAAGTTCATCGTTTAACACCACCAACATTGAGGGAGCGGAGCGAGGGGCCCCAGTAGAGGCGGCGTCCGATGGGGCGGGAGCGGTTGAAGACGGCCTCCTCGGAGAAGGACCACCAGCGCATGGCGGTGTGGCCGCCGGTGGGGGCGATGAGGCCGCAGAGAAAGTTGGTTCCGACGGCGATGGTGTTGTATGGGATCTCCGCGGAGGGGGTACTCGAACTGCTTCCTGTCGGGGAGCGACGTGCAGTGCATCTTGGAGCTGGACGCCTAGACCCTCCCGAGGGTGTTGCATCACCGTCGGTGATGAGCGTGCAGACGAGAGTAGCGTTGGGTGAGTGGGAGATGGCGACCATGGAGAACTGTCGCGGCTTCGAAGGCACGCCGAGGGCGCTGGCGAGAAGGAAGAAGCAATGGGATCAGGAGGTGCATGCGAGGAGCCACGAGACTACGAAGGGACGCGTGGGGGTACCTGTCGATGACCCCCGTGCTGCCGAACTCCTACACGTCCGCGGGCGCGCCGCCGCCCCGTGGCCGGCGCACACGACCCGCGCGACGTCAACGTCGTAGAGTATCGCGAGGGCGGGTGCGCCTTCTTCTTCTTCGGCCCCTTCTTCCTCGTGTTGAAGGACCTCGTGAGAGCCACCGCACGGTCGATGAGTACGGGTTCGGACCTTGCCGCGCGGCATGGCGGGTGGCGGCAGGAATCCCTAGTACTCACACGAGCTCTCGGGCTACGGTCGGCAAGGACACGATGGCGCGGCCCAAGTTGTGAAGGCAGCACTGCTCCGGTCCGGTGGGCAAGGGCGGCGCAACTCCGGTCGGCGGGCGCGTGCGAGGACTGCGCCGCCGAGACCCGAAAGGATGACGCGCGGGGAGGAGAAAAAAATAGAAACGAACCGGTACGCTTGTGTAATCAGTGGCAGTGGTGGGTAATTTCCACTCAACTCCACGAGTGAGTACAAAACCAGCGCCTTCGCAGAGTACCCCTTGAGGTACTCCATAAATTTGGTGGAGTTGGGAGCTAGATTCATATTTTGGTGTATCTGAAGTTTTCAGAGTTGAGGTGTTTGGTAGAAAAAAAATTAAAATGGAGCTATTTTTTGAATTTAGAGCAGCCCTCCCAAACACAACAGGCCCTAAGGGCATGTACAACGATTAGACGACGGTATGTCTATTTGAGTCCACATAAGCAAAATGAGATGACATGGCCATCATTAAATGAGGAAAGAGGGTGTTCTTGTCTACTATCTCATCTACTACTGCGGTCGTGCTCCCATGCAAAACAACATCAATTAGAGAGGGTATTAAATAGCAAATAGACAATGACTAAACGAACGTAAATTTGTCTAAACCGTTGTAAGTTGCCTATTTATTGTCTGTGTATGTCGAATAGGACAGACGGATGTCTAAAGCATTGTTGTACATGCCCTAAGTAGCGGGCGCGCATCCGGAGCGAACGAATTCCAACAAACCAGCACTAGGCTTCGGCGTTACTACTTTCTTGCCATTGGTGGCCGGCCCCACACGTGCCTGACGCTGGCCCCCGTGCAACGTTGCAGCACATGCCGGTTAAAAAAACAAAGGAAGTTGGACATGACTGGAGAAAAAAATCTGAAATGCAAAACGATTTTTAAATAAAAGAACTTAGAAAGAAAAACTTATATATACAAATTTTCAATTAAAAAGTTATACATATAATTTATATCACCGAAGCAAAACTTACATCTATAACTTTGTAAAAAAAAGGCATATATATAATTTATGCAGGAGAAGAAAAGTTTATATACATAACCTATACGAGAAAAGCAAAGCTTATGTGTATAACTTTTCAAATAAAAAAATTATATACATAACTTATGCGAAAGAATCAAAGAAGTAAAACTTATGTATATAACTTTGCAAATAAAAAGTTTATATACATAATTTATGCGAGAGAGAGGCAAATTTATGTATATTTTTTTTAAAAAAAGTTATGTGCACAATTTTTTTAAGAAAAAAGTTAAGTACACAATTTATGTGGACGGAGGCAAAACTAACCTCAGCAACTCAACTTTCGTTGTGCGTAGTGTTAGGCTGCGCAGACGGATGCAGTGCACGCTCGCCAACGTGGAGCACACCCTGACGGTAAGAAAATTGCTCGCTCAGGGCGCGCAAGCTAAATTGATTTTGTGCGCGTATGAGATTGGAGCGAGCACGGGGTGGGCCCAGCAGAAATGGAGGGTGGGTAGGTGCGGGGTGTGTGACAAAAATAATTCGTTTTTGGCAGAAAAGCTCCTCAAATTGCGATTTTTATAATCGTTCCACCTTTTTGTCATCGCGCATGACGACGGGTGGATCCGACGTGAGGATAAAGCCGGGCCGAATTTGGTGAGAAAAGTTTCAATTGTCTTCGCTCCTTACAGTGCAGAGATAGAAGATTCAGGTGGGGATGCTCTCCCGTGACCATCAAAAAATAAATAAAATAAGATAAACAGAGCTACCATAAAATTAAAAAAGATTCATACGTGTCACACTCATCTGCCCTCCTTCCTGTAGGGGAAGACGACTTTGTGCTCACCAAGACTCATGGAGCTCGTGCGGCGTCAACTGGATCGGAGCTATCTTGTTCACGGACGCCTATATAAATAGCGCCTTTGCCCATGATCACTAGCCAGTCACCACTCACTAGCATAGCACTGCATGGCCATGGCGACCAGCAACGGACCAGATGCTGTCGGCCCGGTGCCGTTCAAGGACGTCGTCGCCGGTGACGCCGTGCCTCTTTCCACCGTCGTCTCTGACCACCACCTACCCCACCCCAAGCTGTGGGTGCGCTGCTACCAGGGCACGTGGGTGCTAGAGGGGTGGGTGCCGGGGATCATCGCCATCCAGCGGAGCTTCACACCGCGCCGCGGCGACGTTGTACTCGTGAGTCCGCCCAAGTGCGGCACCACGTGGCTCAAGGCCCTGGCCTTCGCCACCATGGCGCGCGGCGCGTACCCGCCGGGCCACGACGAGCACCACCCGCTCACCCGCCTCAACCCGCACGACTGCGTCCCGTTCATGGAGATGCTGTTCGCCGACGGCTCGGGGAGCGGCAAGATGGACGCGCTGCCGTCGCCGAGGCTCATGGCTACGCACATGCACCACTCCATTCTGCCCGCTTCTATCAAGGACAATGCCGACTGCAAAATCATCTACATATGCAGGTGACTCGATTCAGACCAAATTGTGCTATACTTATTGCTAGTCAAATTAACTCTAATCATCTATGCGAGAGGATCATTTTACTTAGCAGGGAGCCGAAGGACATGGTGGTTTCTCTGTGGCACTTTGCAAGAAGAATGCAACCAGACATCTCCTTCTCTGAGACGTTCGAGGCTGCCTGCGAGGGAATGACACCGAGTGGGCCTATATGGGATCATCTCCTTGGGTACTGGAACGCAAGCAAGGCGAGCCCGGAGACGGTGCTCTTCCTGAGGTACGACGAGATGCTGCGCGATCCCGTCGGCAACGTCAAGAAGCTAGCGCAGTTCGTCGGCCAGCCGTTCTCGCCAGCCGAGGAGGAGGCCGGGGTCGTGATGGACGTCGTGAGGCTGTGCAGCTTCGACAAGCTGAGAAATCTCGAAATCAACAGGGCTGGTCCGTCGCCCTCCCCCTCCCCCTCCTCCTCCTCCTTCCCCAACGATTCCTACTTCAGGAAAGGGGAGGTGGGGGATTGGGCGAGCTACATGACGCCGGACATGGCGCGGCGTCTGGACAATGTCGTCGAGGAGAAGCTCCGCGGGTCAGGCCTCTCGTTCGCGTGATGGGTTGGATGTGCTCGCTAGTCCTGCAGATCAATAAACCTTGCAGTTGCAGCAGGCCTCTGCCATTGCTGAACTGCAACTCTGCAAGCCAAGGCGTGAATGTCACCTAAGTGCTCCAACCTGCTGTCGATGGCTCGATGTAGCGAGGAGCTCGTTTGATTTTCTCTTTCTGTCTCTCCTGTTTCGTCTAACAGGGGCGCAAAATAAAACGTACTCCATACGTTCCAAATTACATATCTTTTTTTGATTTTCTAAGTTCATAAATATTATTATGTATCTTGACATATTTATAAATCTAGAAAAGCACTAAGAGCTGCGCCCGGTTTTTCTTAAGTAGCCCTAAAAGGCACCAAGGAGTAAGTACTTACATGGGCCGGAGGGGCGTTCATAAATATTAAAAATTCTGAATAAAAAGAAAACGAAAAATTGATTACGTTTAAGGATATGCACGTGGATGGAACGGTGAATGTCTATGATAGCTAATAATTCAAACATAAAAAGCATTGCTAGCACCCGAACAAACATCCGATGATGCGGACGGACGTGAGAGCAACATCGAAAATATATAGTTATAATGTTGAAATAAATAAATAAATATGTCGTTAGTTTCCGAGATAGAAAACTTTCCGTCATTACAAAGAACACTGGGATTCACGTAAACCCCATCATGGCCCGCCCGACCTCACAAACCCGCTCGATCATGTGACTGGTTGAGTGTGGGTCAATTTTTTACCAAAAATTCGATCCAATTCAAAAATTATAGGAAAAAAATGTAACCCGACCTGACCATATAACGGGTTGGCAAGTAGGGATGAAATCGGTCGGAAACGGTTGAACACGAAATCATAAATGTAGAAAAACGGTCGGAACAGAACAATATTTTTCTACATTTATAAAAGTAAACTACTACAAAATAATGAAGAATGACATTAAAATTAATTGAATCTGACTAATTTTCATAATTCGGTAAAAATGAGAACAAAATCATAATTTAGTCATAATGTAGAAAAACGGTCGGAACGGAACGGGATATATCCCGGCCGTTTTCAACCCTATTGGCACGGGTCAAGAATTTCAACCCTGACAACTCGAACGACCCCGACTCAACCCGACAAACGATAATGTCAAGTTTCATGCAACGTTCATTGTGAAACATGTTTGATTTTTCTTCTCCGTTTTCACATTACTTGGAAAAAAACTCAGTGCTGAGATATTTCACCAGTTTCGCTAGACTATCTTATCACTATCGCTCTCAATAATTGGTGGAAATCTATAGTGTAGACCAACTTTTTGATGGGAGTGCCAAATTAGCACTATAGCTGATTGTACTGAAACATCATCACATATGGTTGGAAATTGGTTGACGGTGTTGTAAACCCGTCGGCCTGAGTTGGTTGGGCAGAAGCCAACCGCAGTTGTGGTTGGCTTCTGCCCGTATCCGTCACCTTGACTTCATTTGTTGCATTGGTCCAAATCCATCTCCAAAGCTATATTTATCCATGCATCCATGGGATGTAGACAAAAAGCTCGGGGATCTTGAGTAACTTCCGCACATTTTTAACAATTTCTTGGCATGAAAAGAGTTAGTCATACGAATTTCTAGTGTATCTGTACTATATATAAATAGATTGGTAAGATGCGACGGTAAGTAAGCTAGCCATGACTACTATATCTAATTCTCATAAAATATTTGATCAGCATATCTAGAGAATTTGCCGGCGAAATCCTTTGGAGGTAGATAGGGTTATGCACATGTATTTATAGGGTTGAGGGTTAATTAAACTGTTAACGTGAGTGTGTCTTCGTCTGTACTGTTTTTTTAAAAAAAAATCATATACCAATATATGTGTCTAGATATAGTTACAAACTTATATTATTACAATGTAGATTTATACCACATGTACCTTGTGAGAGTATTATTGTAGCACCATATGTCATAATGTCAATGATTATCCTGGTGGTACCTTTACTTTAAATTTGTGGTGTTGTTTATATTTGCTTTTTTTCTCCCATAGAGATATGCAACATAGATACAATAAGTCGTGTACATCCATGTGTCTAATAGATATAGTTAGGCATGTGGATATATATATTTATACCATGTGTACGATGGTACCATCCAAAGAGCATTATATAGCACCATATATGCCAACGGTTATTTGTATGAGTACCGTACACTGCTAATTGACCATACCACTGGATATACATATATGGTACCTTGACATATTGTCGCTATTTACATTTTCTTATTTTCCTCCAGTAATACACATAAATATCTATGGACAATCATAAGTGAACCATACATACGAAGGCAGTGACGGATCTAGTGGTGGGGCGGGTGGGGCTCAAGCCCCCCTACCGCTGTGGAATCCATAGAACTCCCCTTAGTCTCTCCTAAAATTTCTGCATGGATACAAAGATTAGAAAGGGTTGGAGGTTCAAGATGAAATGTTTCTGGAGGTTGGAGGCGATGTATTTCACGAGATGGGCCAGCAGACTGCGAACTGGGCTGCTTCCACATGAGCCTACCAAAAAAAAAGCTCAAGTGGCCATAAGACAGGCCTTTTCTCTCCTCCCCAGTCCCCAACATATAACCAACCCATTTCAGCATATCGCTCCAGTGTACTGATGCTAAGTAACAAAATAAAACTGTAACGTTGATTCTTGATTTATTTAACAAAACAAAACGTCCTCTTAGTTCTACACCATCGCTTATAGTTTGTCAGCCCCCCTTGGGGGAATCTTGGCTCCGTCACTGTACGAAGGTAACATCTAACTAGTAACTACATTATTCTACCTCCTTATGCCAATGACAGGCAAACCATTTTTTATAAATTTAATACAGACATAGACACTCATATTATCATATATATATATATATTCGCACCAACACTATTCACATTTATATTTGAAATGCACCCATGCATATTCAAACCCCATGATTGTCTAGATATACTTTGTATTTTTTAAAAAGAATACAATCTACTTTATATTTTGTTTCTTAAAAAGCATAATGTACATCCAACCTCATGTCTATGGAGCTTTGTATGGATTTGGGAGTAGAGCGAAAAAACCACTTGTAGTCTTGTACCATGGTCCGCTGAGTCTATTGGAGCTCTACCATTGGTTGCATGCAACTACAGACCACACCTTGCATGTCGTGAGATTCTGCCTTTCCTATAATTTATGTTGTGTGGGTCCCATCCGGTCAACCAGCCGCTAGGCAAACATTGTGCCTCGGTGACACGGCACCTTGCTTATAAATCGATCATGAGGGATCTCAAGCATTTCACCTTGCTGACGAAAATGATGGACGGGGATAAAATCCCCAAAACATCAAAGCCGTAGCCACCAGCAGCCAAAAACCTACCCAACTATATCCATGGTCATGGGCGTGCGCTCGGCATGGCAGCAGGCGGCGGCGGAGGACGACGTCGTCGAGGAGAAGCTCGTTCGCGTGATGGACCGGATGTGCTCGCTAGTCCCGCAGATCAATAAACCTTGCAGTTCAGGTCTGCCATTACTTTGCTGAACTGCAACTTTGCAAGCCAAGGCGTGAATGTCACCTCTCGGCCTGTAGCACCCGCACATGCATACGTGCCTCAACCTGCTGTCGATGGCTCGATGCAGCGAGGAGCTCGTTTGATTTTCTCTCTCTTCTGTTCGTCTAACAGGGGCGCAAAATAAAACGTACTCCATCCCTTCCAAATTACATGTCGTTTTTTTATTTTCTATAAGTTCATAAATATTATTATGTATCTTGATATATTTATTAGAGAAATTCTAAGGCGTTTTTTAATGAGCCGGCCATCGACGAAACCTAACGGTGGAAGTATCAGGAAGTTGCTATGGGAAGCACTAAGAGCTGCGCTCAGTTTTCTTTAGCCCTAAAAGACACCAAGGAGTAAGTACTTACATGGGCTGGATCTGCGTTCATAAATATTAAAAATTTGAATTAAAAAGAAAACGAAAATTTGGTTATGCGGACGTGAGAGCAACATCGAAAATATATAGTTATAATATTGAAATAAATAAATAAATATGTCGTTAGTTTCTGAGACTTTCCATCGTTACAAAGAACACTATGATTCATGTAAATCCTATCATGTCCCGCCCGACCTGGCAAACCCACTTGATTATGTGACCGGTCGAGTGCGAGTCAATTTTTTACCCAAAATTCGACCCAATTCGAAAATTGTAGAAAAAAATCTAACCCAACCTGACCATATGACGGGTTGGCACGGGTCACGAATTTCAACCCTGACAACTCGAACGACCCTGACTCAACCCGACAAACGATCATGTCTGGTTTCATGCAACGTTCATTGTGAAACATGTTCGATTTTTCTTCTCCGTCTTCACATTACTTGGAAAAAACTCAGTGATGATATACTTCACCAGACTTCTTATCAATATCGCTCTCAATCGTTGGTGGAAATCTATAGTACAGACCAACTTCTTGATGGGCGCGTCAAATTAGCACTATAGCTGATTGTATTAAAACACCATCACATATGTTTGGAAATTGGTTGACGATTGCACCTTGACTTCATTTGTTGGGCCCAAATCCATCTCCAAAGCTATATTTATCCGTGCATCCATAGGATGTAGAAAAAAGCTCGTGGATCACAAGTAACTTCCACAAGTTTTTAGTAATTTCTTGGCGTGAAAAGAGTTTCATAGGAATTTCTAGTGTATTTGTACTATATATAAATAGATTGGTATGATGCGACGATAAGTAAGCTGGCCATGACTACTATATCTAATTCTCATAAAATATTTGATCAACATTGTTGTGACGTAGCGAAGCCACCCCTCACGAACAATGAAAGAAAACTAAAGACTCGAGATCACAAACTCAGATGAATACAAAAGGAAAACCAAAAGCTATCTCTCAACCGTGAATTTCTTAAAAGCCGATCCCTTTACAAGTGCCGGTCGGCCTCATTTTATAGGGAGACAGACGAACTTTTTACATACCGAGATTGCCCTCGTGTAAAACGGATCGATACAGAATGTGCTAGGCTAATTTTGGGAAATATCCATTAGGTGTTCACGTAATCGGCGCTTCATGACGTCACGCCGCAAATCACAGCGCTTTTCCCGACATCAACACGTGCGCCTGCGGGTGAAGACCGTCAACTTTTTGGAGAAGCCCCTTTCGCCTAGCACGTCCTTGCACCTGATTCACATTCCAAAGCCAAACGTAAATGCATTAGATGCTAAAGGCGACGAAATCCCCCAGGCGAAACCCAGGCTGTAGCTTGCTAAGTGGGTAAGATTCGGCCCTGGGGTTTCGTCGTGAAGAAAACCAAGCCACCAGACCGGAAATCTAATACCCTGGACCGTTGGACCTATTCGATAATTTCACTGGTGAAGAAAGGTATCAGGCAAAAGATGTGATCTGAAAGGCAGTGTGGAGCTAAATGACTTCAGGGCAGTGTGGAGCTAAATGACTTAAGGGGTTTCACAGTTAATTCTACAGAATCGCACTTGTTTAACTACAACAATCTCACGATTTTGAGTGCGAAAGGCTCGATTCCGAATCCCCCAACAGAAGCCCCTCGGTGGCGAAGCGTTTGCGATGCTGCAAACTTGAGCCATCGAAATTTAGGGTTCGAGAATCGAGGCAAAAAAAACGTCTTCCACGACGTCGGTTCCCGAATCCACCGCGTGAATTACCAAGACGCCCTCCATTTTTAACCATTGGGTTCAAAATTTCGACCGTTGGGTTCAAAATTTCGACCGTTGCGTTTTACTGCCTGCCGCAGTGAACCTGCTGTCACTTTCACCCATTCCTCTCTCATTTAAATTTCGTGATTGAGCTCTTTGGATTCGTTTCCTGCGAGTTGCACTCTGCGAGAGCTGATCCTCTCTAAAGGTTAGCTTTTATCCTGAATGGAAGATATCTTGTGCTTTCCGCCTTTCGCAACGATGTATTTCGAGATTAGGATTTCATAGATACATGACTCGTGTTAGGCACACTGCTAAAGCGATGGAAGGCGAAGGCTGTTAACACCAAAAAATGGTACAGGAGAAAGGCTGACTTGTGGGCCGAGCTTGGTGATGAATACCATTCGGCTGGGAAAAATCTCCTCAAAGGAATCGGTAAAGGACGCTTGCGGTCGGCAGTGCGCCATCGTTCGGCAGAAGGACTGTTTGCGCTTTTCAAAGGGAAGTTTTCAAAAATGCATGGTGACGTGGCCCAATGCAAGGAAAGAACGAGTTGATGGCGTATATGAGACGGACATTAGCGTCGGAGCATTAATTTAAACATTTAATGTTGTACTCGTAGTCGACCAGGAGTCGTGTTAGGACAAGGGTATAAATATAAACCCTTGTTGTATGTAATAGGTATCGAACAATTTCACAATAAACCGGCTTTATGCCAAATTCTCGAGTCCTTTAGTCGTGTCGTCGAGTTCTTCGAGGGGAATCATCGATCCGTCGACCTCCGTAAGTACCGGCAACCTTGTATCATGTCTAGTATCATGCGGTGGATTTAGACCGTGATGCAAGTAGTCTTGTTACCTTGCTTAGTATCATGCGGTAGATTTTAAGCTTGGTTCAAGAGGGTTTCTTGTTAGATCATGAGCCATGAGGTGGGCTAGGATCTAGCTTGGAGCTAGTTATCGGTTCTATTAGATTTGGCAAGATTTAATAGATTCATTAAGTTACCTTATGTTGCTTTGAGTTTTTACTTTATGTTTAAATTCATGTAACACTCTTTTGCCCAATTTAGATTGGTTTGAATCGGCTTTATCTTGTTTGGTGGTCTTTATGTTACATGTTCATATCTTTGGCTTAATACGGCACGTGGATCACGTGTTCTTTAATAGCCGAACCCGAATCAATCTAAGTTGTCACGTGTTGTGGGTTCAAGCTTGTTAATCTTGTGTGAATCTTGACGGAAGCGGGTATCATGCGGTAGATGCGGGTTTTTGGATTGTTTTAGAGCTAATCATCCGGTGGATTAGATTTCGATTCAATCTGATAGGTTTATCATCTTTGGTAATGTTTGTTCCTTCTCCACGGAACCCAATTCGAATTTGTCTCTGTTGTATTCGGTTATGCTTCCATGAGTAAAAAGTGCTCATAAGTTTGTTTTAAATAACACGTGCTTTTAGCCTTCCATATTTAGATTGTATCATGCGGTGGATTAATGTCTTTGTGGTTGGTGGTGTGATTTCAAATAAGTTGTATCATGCGGTGGATTAACTTGTTTGGTTTCATGCTTGACGGGTTGGAAAGTACCTAGATATGCGGTAGACTAGTGCTTTTGTCCTATGCATGCTTGTTTACTTCATATTTATGATCATGCTTTACTTTCTTTATTTTATTTGTTGTTTATCATCAAAAATCGGTCATGATCATGCGTGAGCAACATCATTTAAACAAAGACCGATCTTTTGTCATGCTTACGTCATCCATTCGGCTATATACTGTTTTATGTTTTAAAGCTCCCGAATGATGTTTTAACTGCTGGCAGATAGCTTATCGTAGCTATATGTCATTTTAATTGGCTTTCTAGCCGTAAATACGGAACTGTCTGGTACCACCCGGCAAGTTCCATGTTTTATCTTTGTCAGTTTCAGGAAAATTGACTGGCACGCTTTCAGGATTCATCACGCGTGTTAAGCTAGCTCCTTTCGGCTTGCTGTGCGCTTGGCGTGAGGTGCCGATTTTGTGTCAACACACTTTTTGGCACGCCTGGTGGGACACATCTAGTTGATTCAAGATGCCTGACATTCACGACGTCATGGATGTCACCATTAATGACCTGTCTCCAGAGCAACAAGGGCAGTTGAAAGATGCCATTGACCAGTTTCAGCAGAAATGCCTGATATCATTTGGCAAGAACAGAAGTGGTGTACCATACCTCAAATCTGACATGCCCAGGGTTCTGTTGCCAGGGGAACCTGATTCCACATCTGCTCAAGAGAAACAAGAGGCTCTGAATGCTTTTCGGGAAACTATAGAAACCGTGATGGTCAAACATCATACTGCTTTTTCGAACATGTTCAAGCAGATAATGATCGGAATCTTTGGCCCAGGCATGGAGAGGATGCTTAGTCAAGTATCCCCTCACACATCTTCTGCAGAGGTTGGAGAGACTAGTTCTGCTTAACCAGCTCGAGATGCAGGTGTTCAACCGCCACTGCAAGGCCAATCAATCCAGCCACCTCCACAAAGCGTTGGGAGTCAACCGGTCCAGCCGCCTCTGCAAAACAATGGTGGTCAACCAGTTCAACAACCGAACCCGTATCAGGCAATGCCCAATAGGCCTACATATGGGGACCTGGCGTTCGGTTCATCTGGAATGCCACCTAATTCTACTTACAAGATAGCCCCGACCAACAACAGGCTGCAGAAAAATATGTATGGTGGGGGATATTTAGAAGTCATGGATTATGGTGATATTGATGCTTTCCCAAATCCTGGGTATGGTACAGGAATGCAAGATGATGATATCCTGGTGCAGAAAATGGCCGATGTTTTGCAAAATCAATTCGGCCTTAAACCCAAGATGCAGGGACCAGCTTACACGCCTCCTTTCCCAGAGTGGTACCACAGGGTGATTTTGCCACCAAGAGTGAAACCCCCTACAGAGTTCACAAAGTTCTCTGGGCAGGATGATACAAGCACTGTAGAGCACAATGCCCGATACTTGATGCAGCTTGGGGAAGCTTCAACTGATGAGGCGTTCAGGGTCAGATACTTCCCTTTGTCGTTGACAGGCCCGACCTTTACATGGTTTTCTTCTTTGCCTCCTCAATCAGTCAACACCTGGAAAGATTTGGAACAGAAGTTCCATGCTCATTACTTCAGTGGTAGCACTGAGAAGAAGCTAATTGATCTGGCTACTTTGAGATAGAGGCATAATGAAACACCCTTAGAATTCCTTAGAAGGTTCAGAGAGGTCAAAGGCATGTGCTTCTCCTTGACCCTGCAAGACGATCAATTGGCTGGCATGGCTGTTGCAGGAATGTTACCAGCTATTCGGGAGAAGTTGTTTGGCATGGAGTTTGACAATTTGGGTCAGCTGTCCCAGAGGTTGTCATTAATGAGTAATCAAGCTTATGGATTCAAGAAAGACTCCAGGTTCGCCAAGCACCATGACATAGCTGATATCTACAACCAGTTCCTCGAAAAAGCTGATCGGGTGGAAGAATTTGATGATGACGAGGAAGTGGCCGCAGCTGGGATCATGTGGGGCAAAGAACCGTTAACTGTAAATCAGCGATGGATAAAGCAAGCCAAGGGCACGTATGACTTTGACGTGACTAAGGCTGACAAGCTCTTTGAGTTCCTGGTGAAGGAAGGCCGAATCAAGTTGCACGAGGGGCATTCTATGCTTCGGCCCGATGGAGTTAAAGAGAAACGTTATCGTGGATTTCATGATAGAAACTCTCACTCTATTAATGATTGCAGGGTTTTCAGGATGAGGATCCAAAAGGCTATCCAGGAGGGTCACTTGAAATTCGATAATAAGATGAAGCTGGATGGCCACCCTTTCCCTCAGAACATGGTTGGCTTTTCTGTTAATATGGTAACTACTAAGGAAAAGGGGAAAGTGAAGGTCTAGACTTCAGCTAGAGCAAAACAAGATAGATCAGTTGATCCTACACGTCCAGTGACAGTGGAGCAAGTCCACAAAGAGGCTCCTCGCATCCTGAAAAGCCAGATTGAAGTTGGGGAATCTTCCAGGACCAAGCCCAGGGCAACTACGCGCATTCTCCTTAACAAGTGGCAGCGTCAGCAGGAGAAGGAACGCTACCAGAGGCAAAAATACGAAGAGGAGAAGCGGAGGTTTGAAGAAGGAGCGCGCAGAAGAGAGCTGGAATGCACGGGAACAGGAGCGTGCACATTGGGGGTGCACATTCTTTAGGCATTTTTGGAACGAAGGCTTGAAACTCCCCACATTGAAGAATTGCCCTGAATGCAGTGATAAGTACACTGAATATAGGCAGGAAGCTGTCAATCGCCGTTCCGTCCATGAGAGAATTGGAAGGATATATCCCAATGATGGTCAGCGCTTAAAAATAAATGAGGTCAACGATCACCCAAGGAAAAGACAAGCTGATCAAAAGTGGGTTGATCAAGAAGAACATGAACGCGGACACATCCGGCAAGAAGGACGGTGGTGCCCACCGGCTTGAGGAGAAGCCAAAAGAGAAGGGTTCAACGCTTGAGGAACCAAGAATTGAAGCAGGCGGGAATCAAGAAAAAGCAAGTATGGCGCCCAAAGGACAGGCCTGAAGGATCGGGTCGTTCGGCTCCAGCATGCATGGTGTACTTTCTACCGAATGAGTTCATGGCTCCCGCTAACCAAGTTGTGTAGGAGGAAACGTCTCCAGATATCATTGAGGATGAGCAACTTGGGGGATTAATGGCGCAACTAGTGTTGGCTAAGCAGGCTACCTTCGACAAGCCGACCAGGAATCGACACATGAGGTCGTTGTACATGAAGGGATATGTCAATGGCAAGCCATTGACCAAGATGTTTGTTGATGGTGGAGCTGCAGTCAACGTGATGTCGTACACTACATTCAGGAAGCTTGGCATGGGCCCCGGAGACTTAACGCCAACAAACATAATTCTGAATGATTTTGCTGGAAATCCTTCAGATACCAAGGGCCGCGTGCACATGGACTTGATGATCGGGTCCAAAACTTTGCTCACAACCTTCTTTGCATTGAGGGCAAGGGAGCTTACGGACTTCTTGCTTGGACGGGGACCTGGATCCATGCAACCGCTCGCATCCCATCTACCATGCACCAACAACTTGTTCAATGGGTAGATGATGACATTGAAGTAGTCCAAGCGAGATGATTCGGTGAGCGTAGCTAACGTTGAACTAGCCTTCCGGGAGTATCAAGGCATCGATTGCTTCTCGGGGAAAGGGCGGGGTGAAGGACTGTTGAACCGGTCAGAGGTGATCAACAGCCGATTCAAGCAGTCGGCTCTTATAACAATTTTTAATGGAGAATCCAGTTGATGGAACTGATGGGAAGTTAGGGCGTGGATTCATGTCGGCTGACAAATTAGAAGAAATTGACATTGGAGATGGTGACAAGCCAAGGCAGACATTTATCAGTGCTAACTTGGAGTCAAGTTTCAGAAAAAAATTAATCAAGCTGTTAAAGGAATATAAAGATTGCTTCGCTTGGGATTATTCAGAGATGCCTGGTTTGGATCGTTCCATTGTTGAACATCGATTGCCAATTAAGCCTGGTTTTAAACCTTATAAGCAACCTCCCCGAAAAATTTACAAGGATGAAGTATTGGCCAACGTGAAAAAGGAAATTGAAAGATTACTCGATGCAAATTTCATTCGGCCATGCAGATATGCGGAGTGGATCTTAAACATCGTCCCTGTTTACAAGAAAAATGGGAAGATGAGGGTTTGCATAGACTTCAGAGATTTGAACAGAGCCACTCCTATGGATGGATACCCAATGCCTGTTGCCGATTGTTGACGGATAAAACTCGTATCCACCTACAATCCACAAGCGTACGGACCTACACCTTTTTCACCACGGGATTTCCAAGGTTCTTGTCAATCCGCGAAGCAAGGGGATTACTTGCACTTAACCAAGTACTAATCTAGTTGAATGGAAAACCTTTGAAAGAGAGTATTAATCTAAAGGTAAAGAGAATCTAACCTAAGTTAATCTAAGTTAAGTTGATCAAACAAATCTAGGGTTAAACTAGATGGTAAAGGGGTGAACACAAGAGAGTGAGTAAGAAAGATAAGTGTTCCCTCGCTAGAATCTAGGATAACATGGTATGCATCTACTACACGAAAGGGGTAAACCAATCTACCGGGGGTTGTGACCACGGTTTCGCCCTTTCCCTCCTCTCGTCTCGTCACTACGCGAAGGTATTCGTGACTAGACCTATGATGGACACGGTATGTTGATGGAATCTATGGGAGTAGCGGATATCATACGCCCGAAAAACACGGTGGCCTACCTTAATCATCAAAGCATCATCAACATGAAAACAATAGATTGAAACCACAAATCAAGTAGCGATCACATAGCATGTATCCATCTAATCCTAGGGATGAACGGAGACATTACCCCATCATCTTACACGGATTGAAGCACATAGGGGTGATGGAGACTCCGGAGAATGTCGTCGATGAAGATGGCGGCGATGGAGCTTGGGAACACCCCTAGGCCTGCGGCTTGGAGTCCTCCTCTTGCTTCCTTCTCTCCGCCGGCGTTGATCCTTGCGACGAGCTCATCTAACTCTCTCCCTCATCTTGCGGTGGCGATTTTTTCGGTGATTGGCGTTGGTAGGATGATTTGTTCGATGTGGCGGCCGACGGCGGTGGAGGCAATAAATAGACGAACACCTAGGGCAAAGGGGGGACCAAACCGACCCCGGGAGTGGGGTGGGCGGTCGGCCCGGGCCGGCCGGCCCGGGCCCACTTCGGCTTGGTTCGGCCCGGTTTCCTCCCCGATTGCTTCTCGCGTGATCCCTTATTTGTGTGCACTTGCATGTGGGCCTTTGACGTTGTTTCCTTCACGGTTAAGGCTTGAATCCTTGCTATGCAAGCTTCACTGTTTTCTGGTTGAGTCCCTGAAGACTTGCACATTGACGCTTCGGTCCTCGGGTCATTTGGAGTCAAGTTCATCGCGTGTCTTGACTCTTGTCGGGCTTCATGATCTTCTTCCAAAGTGCTTGGTGAACTTATCCCGAAAGTCTCCTCTTTAGCGTAGATTTCCCGCGTAAACAACAAACTCCAAAATCGACATGCAAGTGTGAACTTGTTACATCATTAGTATGCCTAGTGGCGGGTTAGTTGCAAATCAAAATCGAAACCAATGTATAACAAGTACTTTAGGTTGACGGAAATTCACCGTCAACACCGATCTATTGGTTGATGCCGCTGCTGGACATAAAGTTATCGAGTTTTATGGATGGTAATGCAGGGGTACAATCAAATATTTATGGCGATAGAAGACATATCGAAGACAGACCTTCGGATGTCCTAGACATATAGATTTGTTTGAGTGGATCGTCATGACATTTGGGTTGAAAAATTCGGTGCAACTTATCAACGAGCCATGAATTATATCTTTCATGAGTTGATCAAGCAAAATTGTTGAAATTAATATTGATGATGTCGTGATCAAATCTTTGAATCATGACTCACACTTGAAGGATGTGAAGAGAACTTTGGAGTGCACCCGAAAGCATGGGTTGAAGATGAATCCAAACAAGTGTGCCTTTGGAGTTTCAGCTGGAGAATTCTTGGGATTTCTGGTACATGAAGGAGGGATTGAAGTTGGCAAGAAAAGCATGAAAGCTATCGACGAAGTTGTTCCTCCAACCAATCTCAAAGAGTTGCAATCACTGCTTGGCAAGATCAATTTTGTGAGAAGATTCATTTCAAATTTGTCACAAAAGGTCTTGCCTTTTTCTCCGCTGTTGAAGATCAAGAAGGATCAAAAATTTGTATGGGGTGACGAACAACAAAAGGCTTTTGATGAGATCAAGCGATACATAAAGGAACCACCAGTGTTGGTGCCTCCTCAGTTGAACAAGCCTTTTAAGTTGTACGTGGCGGCCGATACCCAAACCATTGGATCGGCCCTTATACAAGAATTTGAAGGAAAGGAGCGTGTAGTAGCGTACCTTAGCCGAAAATTACTTGATCCTGAGACCAGGTATTCAACCGCGGAGAAAACCGTGCTTATGTGTTTATTACTCGTGTACAAAGTTTCGACACTACTTGTTGAATGCCGAATGCGTTGTATATTCAAAGTTTGATGTAGTAAAACACATGTTATCTATGCCAATTTTGAATGGAAGGATTGGCAAATGGATTCGGCTTTGTCCGAGTTTGAGTTGAAGTTTGAATCGGCAAAAGCTATTAAATGTCGGATTATTGCTGATTTCATTACCGAGCATCATGATCCATCAATTGATTTGCTTGAAATTACTCCTTGGGCTTTGTTCTTTGATGGATCCTCATGTGGCAATGGTGGGGGAGTAGGGATTTTATTGATTTCACCCGAGAGGTGAGATGTTTGAATTTGCTATCCCTATTCGGCCCTACCGTCACAAACAATCAAGCCGAGTACGAGGCACTACTTAGAGGGCTTCAATATTTGAAAGAAGCCGGGGTATGTTTCGGTTGAAATTTATGGAGATTCAGAGCTGGTTATAAAACAATTGAATGGCCAATATGAATGTAGAAGTGATATCCTGAGGAGTTACTACGAACAGTGCAATGAAATCTTGAAAAGTTTTCAGTTAGTAATTTTACAACATATTCTTAGAGAACACAATGAAGAAGCAAACAGGTTGGCTCAAAGTGCTTCGGGTTATAGAGAAAACCAAGAAGTGTTTGCCATGGAGGTGTGTGCTTTCGGGAATGATCTTGCAGAGGATGATTGGAGAAAGGAGATTGTTGATTATCTAGAGAATCCATCCCGAAAGGTTTCTAGGAAGCTCAGGTATAAAGCTATAAAATTTGTTCTTCTGGATGGACGTTTGTTCTACAAAACATTGGATGGGGTGTTGCTGTAATGCCTGGGTCTAGAAGAAGCAAAAGAAAATGATGAGTGAAGTGCATGATGGACTATGTGGAGTGCATCAATCGGCTTATCAAATGAAATGGGTTATCAGGCACACTGGATGTTTCTGGCCGACGATGCTGGAGGATTGCTTTGAGTATTACAAGGGTTGTCAAGATTGTCAGAAGTTTGGGAATATTCAAAGGGTCCGGCGTCGACCTTGAATCCAATTATCAAGCCATGGCCATTCGGAGGATGGGGTATAGATCCGATTGGCCAAATAAATCCTCCATCTAGAAAGGGGCATAAATTTGTGCTTTTGGCAACAGATTACTTCACCAAATGGGTTGAGGCAATTCCATTGAAGAAAGTAACATCAGAGAACATGATTGAGTTTGTTAAAGAACACATCATTTATAGGTTTGGGATTCCTCAAACAATTACAACTGATCAAGGAGTTCAGTTTGTATCTTTGGAGTTCAGAGAGTTTGCCGAAAGCATGGGAATCAAATTATTTAACTCTTCTCCTTATTATGCCCAAGCTAATGGTCAAGCAGAGGCTTCTAACAAGATCATGATCAAGCTTATACAAAAGAAGATTGATCAGAAGCCAAAGAGGTGGCATTCGGTACTCAATGAGGCTTTATGGGCTTACCGAATGGCTCCCCATGGAGCTACAAAAACTTCTCCTTATGAGTTGGTTTATGGGAATCATGCGGTTTTGCCCTAGGAAATACAATCAGATTCTAGGAGAGTGGTTTTGCAAAAGGATCTAAGTTCCAAAGATTACAGTGGCTTAATGATGGACGAATTAGAGGATTTGCATATGATTCGTCTTAAGGCCCTGGAAAATATTGAAAAGAACAAAATGCGAGTTGCTAAACATTACAACAAGAAAGTAAAGGTCAAGCAATTTGCAGAAAGAGATTTGGTTTGGAAGGCGTTATTGCCGATCGGGACTAAGTACAATGCGTTCGGCAAATGGTCCCCGAATTGGGAAGGTCCTTTTCGGGTAGTCAGATGTGTGCCTGGCAATGCTTACATATTGAAAACTTTACTAGGAGAGGAGTTCACTGCTGCTATAACTGGAAGATATTTGAAGAAATATTATCATATTATTGAAATTGATCGTTGAATACGAGCACCAGGATTACAGGCATCTGATACACAGAAACAACCGGCATTCGGGAAAGGAGCCGCATTTAGAACAAAAGATCCTAACACGAAATGGCCAATACTGATGTGTATTGCCCTTAGCACAAAATACTTCACATTACAGATGTTTCTTGCAGGCTTTTATTTGACAATCCAGCTACTCAAGATTGCAAGGGGGTGGGAAGCAGAAGGCCTATAGAAAGAAGAGAAAGTATGCTTCATTCATTTGATTTCTTGTTTTGCTTCCTCAGCTCCTCCCTCTTCAACTGTTCCAGGACCACCGTAACAGCAACCTGGAAGCTTCGGGGGTTGCCATGACTTGCAGCTTCCATTAGGCTGTCCCAAGAAGCCTTCAAGTTGCTGTATCTGTCAGAGATATCTGAAGAAGGGAACAGTTGTCAGGAGAAGATTTGAGATTGAGTACGAGAGTCAAATAAAGGTTGATGATCTTACCCCCTACTAACGCCTCCAAGCTCATGCGGCATTCGCGTTCGGCATTGCAACGGGCGGTGATGTCCTGCAAGTTGTGCTCTAGATGCCGAATACGGCGGCGCAGTTGGTGAATGATCTTCTGTTTCGGTGTGGTGTCTTCTTCTTCAGAGGAGGAGTCAGAAAAGATGTACTCAGGCACTTCTTCAGTCCCAAAGATTTCTTCAGGAAGCAAGTCAAGGCTGGAGAAGACAAAAAGAGGTAAACCATGAGATTGCAAATGAGAGCAAGAAACAGATTGATAAGAAAACTCACTCTCGAATGGTACGCTTCTTTGGTGGAGTGCTGTCCTCCTTGATGGGTTGCTTTCCCTTATCCGCCATGGCCTTGGGGTTTCCTCCTCTGGAGCAGGGGGGAGAAGATGTGAAGTGATGGAAGAGTATGCGAGTGGATTTGCAGGGCACCCAAGGGGGCTATTTTATTGACTATGAGAGTGCATTGGGAGTGATGACTGGTTGGCGTACGTTACTGGAATACCAAGCGGCAGGGTTTTCTTCCCGAATGCGAAGGGTTTTCATTAAACAGTGTTTATGGTTCCCGAATTGAAGATTTTCTGCGGATTTTGTGCCAAAGGGCAGGAGTTTTTGCGTGTTTGGCTAAGGAAAAGTTCCCGAATTCGTTCAAAAACAATAAAGTTCGCAGTCACAAGCAAAAGGGGATCATCACAACACGAATACAAAAATTGAAATTTCATTATTTATTGCCGAAGATTCAAACATCCCTAGTACAAACTAATCAAAAGGCCTATTTAGCATAGACTGGGGATGAGTGATTTCGGCGATGGCGTCACCGTGGCCGTCGAGGCGCTCCAGGATTACTTCGATCTCGTCGATGTCCTCTAGTGCGCCGCCCTGGAAGCCGCGCGGCTGTATGGAGTAGTCGACGCCGGTGTGCGTCGCCATGGCGGCTAGGCCCAAGGTGGTGCCCAGGCGGATGCCGTGAACAGCCACCTCGTCGACACAGTCTTCCACCGCGGCGAGGCGGTCCGCCGGTGTGTCTCCACGAGCGTTCACCTTGTCCGCCAGTTGCTTGACCAGTATCCTCAACTGCTCGAGCTCGGTGTCGCGGGCTGCAACATTACAGGGCAATGGCAGTTAGTTTCAACAATTGAATTGAAGTAAAATCAATCAACGGGATTTACCGTCAATGGTCTCCAGCAGCTGTTTGCGCTGGTCCTCCCATTCGAGCTCGGTGATGCAGTTTTTCTTGGAAATTTCTCCTAGCTTGCGCCGGGATTCATCACGCTCCGCCTTGAAATGGAGGGTGTCGCGCTCACCGTAGGGCACGAGGGAGTAGTTGTACGACTCCGAGGAGTCGTCCGGCAGAGCTGGATTCATGGCCGGCGCAGGGGATGGATTCCATTGGATGAGCCTGAAACAAAGAAGATCATCAGAGAAAGAAAGAAATCTGGGAGGAATCACAAGGGAAGTTGGCGATCACTGCCTCCGACGCGCGCCGGCGCGGCTTCCTTCCGTCTCGTCGCTGGCGCGGCGCCTGTTGCTGCTGCCTGCCATCAGGTTTTCTGGGTGTACTAGTGCTAAAGGAAGAATGCTTAGATTGGCAAAGGTTTGAAGGCAAAAGGCTTGGTGAAAGGCTGGGGGCACCTACGGTTTTATTTATGGGGATGGCAAAGAGATCGTGGCCTTGGATCGTGGTACATATCCCGAGAAATTTGGAAGGTGGAGAGGTTTCCTTAACCGAATCGCCGTCGGGTCGTTTGGAATTCAGGCTGAGTCATATTCAGTTGACTGGCTCGGGTGAGTTACGGTCGGAGTGCTATTCGGGTATGGTACTATTTGGCCACAGTTACTGAATGAATCATCCAAAAATTGCGAACAAGGTAATACAGAAAAAGAAAAATGAAGTTTATAAAAGGCAAGGTTACAAGGACGATTAATTCGGCTACAAATTGCTTAGTGCAATCAAATGTTCAAGTACTTTGCAATAACACTAGAGGCGTTTGATGTCATCTGGTTGATGTTCTCCAGCAGTTTCTGATAAGTTTCTTGAGCATTGGACAGCGTGGAAAGTTTTGCCTTGAGCTGATTCGACTCAATCATGGCTGCCGATGTGTCCTTTTGGATTTTCTCTATTAATCCAGGAAGCTCGGCTATCTTCTTCCTATCAGCTTCAATTTCAGCTGTCAAAGTCTTCAGCTCAGCTTCTAAAGCAGCTTTTCTGGCGATCTTCAGCTCAAGGGCAGGCTGTAGTTCGGTCAGCAGTTCCTTACTGCTCTGGATTTGAGCTTGTGATTCTTTCACAAATTCTTTGACTTTTGCTCTCTTTTGCTCAAGAGCTGGTCTGGAGGATTGATTCCTCAAAGCTCGCCTCACTACTGCATAATGATTGTCCAGATGAGAAATGGGCTCCAAAGAGGCTTTGATGTCATCAGGGAGTTCTTGATCGATAGATTCAAGTATTTCATCCAAGCGATCAACATCTCTGACTTGGTCTTGGGCATCTTTTTGCAACCAGGAAAAGACTTCTTTAAGCCTTGCCTGATTTTCCTCTGACAGGACTTGATTTGAGGATGCTTCATCCTTTTCGGCAGCTGGATCACTCATAATAAATAGAGAGCTTGGTGGTGATGTAGCCTGGTCCTGAAAAAGAAGGTTTGCTGAATTAAGGATGATTTATTGAATGGAAATAAAAGTGTAGATGTTTACACTCACCTCAATTCTGGTTTCCTGGACTGGAGAGGAGGTTTGCTCAGGCTCAAGGGGGATTTCTTGAGTAATCAGCTGAAGAGGAGTTTGAGGATTTCCTGGTAAAGCTGAAGCTTCTAGTTGGGGGGGAAGTTGGTGCAGTCCCTGGCAGATTTGAAGCTTCTGGCTGAAGTGAAGATGGGTTCGTCCCTGGTGAAACTGGAACTTCTGCTTGAGGAGGGGATGATTGAATCCCTGGTGAAGTTGATGTTTCTGCTTGAGAAGGAGATGGTTGAACCCTTGATGAACTTGGACTCGAAGCATGCTGAGGGGAAGAAATCTCCACAGGTTGATTCGCCAATGTTTCTTCTGCAAGTACCAAATAAAGGGTAAATGCCAATGTAAATGATGATCTTTAAAGAGAAAGAAGCAATAAAGGTCATACCAACAGGTGGAGCATTGGCAAATTCTGAAGCTATTGATGGTTGCTGGGTTCTGGTCTGAAATTTCACAAGGTGAAGTTTGTCAGATGAAGAATGGTCTTGTGTTCAAGAAGGAAGAGATATTACCTCAATGGGAATCTTTTTGGTGGTTCTTTTCTTCTTAGCAGCTGGGGGTGCAACCAAGGATAGAGTTTTTCTCTTATCAGAGATTGAACTGATGAGAGTTGGGTCCATTGTAGCATATCTGGACATCAGCTGAGCCAAATTTGTGGATCTAAATCCCATGGCAGAAATTGGGCCTGCTGTATTGTAAGCAATTGTCCTGGCTCGAGGGGCAGACACTGTATTCTGCAGGAAGTGACCAAAATCATGATCAGTAAAGGAGGGCATGCCTGGTCAAAGAAAAAGACAAGTGTATTACCTCTGAAGTTGGCTGGAAGTCAGGCATCAGCTCAAGACAGAAGGAGTGCACTGGCTCACTAAAGATATGGTCATGGAACTCTTGCCACCAGGAGATGAAGAGAGGATGAGCTATTGTTATTGGTGTAAAGAGCCAGGTATAAATAGTTGGGCTACATTGGTATTCAAAGACCCTTCTGGCTTGTATGTTCTCTTTGATTTCCTCTCTGGGTTTGAGGAATTCATGAAGAAATAGCCTTGGGGCACTTGGCCACATCCCAGCTGTCGAGCCATTATGTTTGGCTGATAATATTCATAGGTGCTGTGATTTAGCCTTCCTCCACAGAATTCTGCTGGCAAGATGCATGGATGGATAAAGATATTAAAAATTTCTATGGATCTTGCATCATGACATCCAGTTTCAAAGGAGAATTCATAAGGGAGGGTCAAGTTATCATTGTTCAAATAAGGGAGCCAAAGGGGATTGGTGAAACCTCTGAAGAAGAGCTCAAAAAGTGGACTGACATTTTGATCAATGGATATGGTTGAAGCAGCTTCTCCATAGGTTTGGCATCCTTTGGTGATCTGAGCTTCTCCTTCCTTATGGCTGGATGAAGGGAAATGCCGATTGTTGAGATTGATGCCAACAATCTGGTGCAGTATAGTTGCAGCCACATTTGTACAAACCACCAGGGGCCATTGACACATGATATCTTCTAGCCAGTGTGCATCTAAGAGGTGGTCTGGTGGAGCATATGATATACACTCCCTAGGAGATACTTTCCAAGGGGAACACGATGACCAACAGTCAAATCTTCGGCCATTGCAATATGGTTCAGGGTTGGCTCATTGGCCTTGCCACAGAAGATAAATCTGCATAGCCACATGTTCAAGAATGCCCTGTATTCAACTTCACCTAGAGGGCCATCTTTCATATGATTCTGAATATACGACTTGTATCCACTTCCTGTCTTCACTCCTCTTTGCCTGGTGGAGCCTTTATACTGGAAAGGATACACAGGTCCTATGATATCGAGGCCGGTCATCATGTATACATCGGCCAAGGTAGGAGACATTGGGCCGTGACCAAAGAGGAAGGCGTTGACACCATTTGACCAGAAATGGCAGGCGCAATCAAAAGGTCGTCGTTCTTGGGGGTCTCGGCCGAGATAACTCCAAACACTAGGTTATACGAAGGGTGTCCCAATTGTTGGTTTTTGCACCGTTTATCTGCGAGTATCATCTTGTACCGGTTTCTCCACCCTGCAATTGGAGGCAGAGGCCAGTTCTTGAAAGCATCTTGCCACAACTGGGGCCCTGATAAAGCCGCTTTAAAGGGGATTCTCCTGGATTCAGCTTCAATAAACTCGCGGGGATCAGAGATTCCCACAGGACCGAGGAAATAGGATGATGAGTTGTCCTCAGTGTGAATCAAAAGCTCGGTGGATAGCTCCTATCAAGAGAAGGCGGAAAAAGAAATCTAAGATGGGAATCGGAAAGGTAATACCGAATGAACCTTAAGGGGATGAAGTTTACCTGGATAGCTTGGTCCGCCATTGAAGGTTTGAGCTTGAAGGTTGATGACCTAGGGTTTGGATCTGAGCGGAGACTCCAACGGATTACAGGAGGAGAAAATGGTGTTGAACAGATTTGACTTGAAGACGTTGAGCATTTATGGTCAATTCCGGAATAAAATCACTTTTATCCCGTAACTGAAGGGGCATATGTTAACACCAAAAAATTGTACGGGAGAAAGGCTGACTTGTGGGCCGAGCTTGGTGATGAATACCATTCGGCTGGGAAAAATCTCCTCAAAGGAATCGGTAAAGGACGCTTGCGGTCGGCAATGCGCCATCGTTCGGCAAAGGGGCTGTTTGCATTTTTAAAGGGGGAGTTTTCGGGAATGCATGGTGACGTGGCCCGATGCAAGGCAAGAACGAGTTGATGGTGTATACGAGACGTACATTGGCGTCAGAGCATTAATTTAGACATTTAATGTTGTACTCGTAGTCGACCAGGAGTCGTGTTAGGACAAGGGTATAAATATAAACCCTTGATGTATGTAATAGGTATCGAACAATTTCACAACAAACCGGCTTTACGCCAAATTCTCAAGTCCTTTAGTCGTGTCGTCGAGTTCTTCGAGGGGAATCATCGATCCGTCGACCTCCGTAAGTACCGGCAACCTTGTATCATGTCTAGTATCATGCGATGGATTTAGACCGTGATGCAAGTAGTCTTGTTACCTTGCTTAGTATCATGCAGTAGATTTTAAGCTTGGTTCAAGAGGGTTTCTTGTTAGATCATGAGCCATGAGGTGGGCTAGGATCTAGCTTGGAGCTAGTTATCGACTCTATTAGATTTGGCAAGATCTAATAGATTCATTAAGTTACCTTATGTTGCTTTGAGTTTTTACTTTATGTTTAAATTCATGTAACACTCTTTTGCCCAATTTAGATTGGTTTGAATCGGCTTTATCTTGTTTGGTGATCTTTATGTTACATGTTCATATCTTTGGCTTAATACGGCACGTGGGTCACGTGTTCTTTAATAGCCGAACCCGAATCAATCTAAATTGTCACGTGTTGTGGGTTCAAGCTTGTTAACCTTATGTGAATCTTGACAGAACCGGGTATCATGCGGTAGATGCAGGTTTTTGGATTGTTTTAGAGCTAATCATCCGGTGGATTAGATTTCGATTCAATCTGATAGGTTTATCATCTTTGGCAATGTTTGTTCCTTCTCCACGGAACCCGATTCGGCTCTGTATTCGGTTATGCTTCCATGAGTAAAAAGTGCTCATAAGTTTGTTTTAAATAACACGTGCTTTTAGCCTTCCATATTTAGATTGTATCATGCGGTGGATTAATGTCTTTGTGGTTGGTGGTGTGATTTCAAATAAGTTGTATCATGCGGTGGATTAACTTGTTTGGTTTCATGCTTGACGGGTTGGAAAGTACCTAGATATGCGGTAGACTAGTGCTTTTGTCCTATGCATGCTTGTTTACTTCATATTTATGATCATGCTTTACTTTCTTTATTTTATTTGTTGTTTATCATCAAAAATCGGTCATGATCATGCGTGAGCAACATCATTTAAACAAAGACCGATCTTTTATCATTCTTACGTCATCCATTCGGCTATACACTCGTTTTATGTTTTAAAGCTCCCGAATGATGTTTGAACCATGGCGATAGCTTGTCGTAGCTATATGTCATTTTAATTGGCTTTCTAGCCAGAATACGGAAGCGTTCGGTACCACCCGACAAGTTCCATGTTTTATCTAACTATTTTCATCCTTTGTCAGTTTCAGGAAAATTGACTGGCACGCTTTCAGGATTCATCACGTGTGTTAAGCTAGCTCCTTTCGGCTTGCTGTGTGCTTGGCGTGAGGTGCCGATTTTGCGTCAACAAACTCTCCCCCTCAAACCACGAAGATCGGCCTGCCTCCCCAGAAGTTGCGAGGCCGCCGCAGCCGTCATCCTCGGTTGCGTCCGGCTCGGAATGAATCCGGTAAGATTTCTGGCCTGGATTGGTTTGCTAGCTCTTGCGAGAGTAGTAGCACCTCGTCCACCTCTAATAGCGATGAAAGTAATGATTCGGGTAGTGGAGGGTATGTAGAAATAATGCTGAGCGACAAAGATGCTAAAAATCGCCCTGCTGACATGGAGGAAGGCGAAATTGAAGAAGGGAGCGGCGCGAGGCTCTGCGCGGAGGAGTCCGGAGAAAGCTTGGCGAGATTGAAAGCCGGTCCACGGGATCCGGTTAAACCAAGGACTTGCTTCATGGGTCGATCCTTGATGACCCAAGCTGACTTGGATGCACTGCGATTGGAAGGCTGCTTTGAACCTGGCAGTTGCCGACTGCCCGACAGAGAAACCACTTCGGAACCTAGGAAGTACGAGAGTGTCATGTTTCAAGACTTTTTCATAGCAGGGCTTCGGCTACCGTTTTCAAAGAGATTTGCTTAGATCTTAGCAGCTTACAATGTTTAGATTCATCAGCTGATGCCCAACTCAGTCCCTCAGATAATGAAGTTTTTGTGGGCCCGTCGGACCTTTGCCGGTGACAATGATGTGGAGACGTTTGTTCGCCACTTTGAGATTCACTGGGCGAAGAGGGTGGTGACAGTTGAAGATGAGGAAAAAGAAGCTCAGTATGGATGCTGCACTTTCCAAACGTGACACGTCAGTAAGAGTCAGGCCTTGGTGGAATTAGCCCCTGCATATAAGAACAAAAGGGTCAATCGATGTACCTCTTATTAGTTCTATGCCCCCACTCATGTGATTGGAAGGGATTCAAATCGAGAGGAGGTGACAACCTACGACTTGGCGAGTCATATGATTGATTTGGACGTTGATTTGTCTCCGGAGCTGACGAACGCTAGCCACACTTCTAATAGTACCAACGCTTACTTTCAAGCTACTCATGTAATTACCACACGAGATCCCATGAAGAATTTGTGGCGGTTGATATTTGGCCGTTCCAGCCTCGGTGGGGCTCATGGGCGTTCAAAGTGCAGAAATTGCCTGGGTTGGACTACGAGGTGCAAAGCCCCAAGTTTAATGTGAAACACCCTAATGGAAAGACCGATGAAGAGGTCGTGGCTAAGGTCGAGAAAAAGGTTGTTCAGATAATCGACAACTACACTCACAAAGAGTGGGAGTGCGCCCAAAAGATTTTGAAGCACCAGGGTCGGGTTAATCGTGTCTTTGACGAAATGAACGTTTCGTTCCCTCCGCGCCCGAGACCCTCGACAACTAGTAAGAAAATGCAGCCTACTGGTAATATTGGTTCTGAGCCGGCAGAAACCTCCAAGAAAGGGAAATCTGGCAAGGCAACAGTTGTGGCAGAGGGCACCTCCAAAAGCGCGAAAGCTATTGATGTTTTGGCACAGCGAAAAGCTGAGGCTACCAAAACCACACTGCCCCTGTTGCAGAGAAGACGACCAAGTTGATGAAGGTCAATGAAAATTTGCTCTGTCAAAAGACTGATGCGCCGAAGGTTGATGCCGCGGAGAAGGAAAAGAAGAAACTCAAGACGTAGCACCGCTGGCCATTCTTGAGAAGAAAACCGTTTCAAAAAGAAAAAATTCTAGCGTGAGCGAGAAAGATAAAGAGATTGTTAATGAGAACCCCCAACCTGAAGCGGCGAAGCCCCAAGCCAAAAAATAGAGAACTGAGAAGGTTTCTGAGGATGATGAAGATGTTGATGTTATTGTGACACCTCAGATTCAGCCCTCCACTTTTTACCCCCCCTCCCCCGAAAACACGAGAGATTGAAGAACCAAAGGACCAGCCTATTGAGATTCCAGTTGACCCTGTTGAGGCTACAGCGATCGAAGCCCACAACGAGCATGTGAGATTATATTTCTCGTCCACCTATCCTTCCGGTGAAACACTGAAATAGACTCCGGAGGCGGAGGCAAGGGGAAAATATACTGGGATCATTATGAAAAAACGGGTGAATTTTTGGTGACTGGTCCCGTGCCCACAAAGCGTGTGGCCGGCTTGATGGATGTGATTGACGAGGACGAAGAACTGAACTATATCGACGATGGTACCCCTATGGAAACCTCGGATAAAGAGCATCCTGTCCCAAAAACCGACGAGGCCAGAGTTGATCCTGCGACAGATGAAGGTCAAAACTCGGGCCTGAAACCGCAAGATCCAATCGACTTGGATTCATCTGAGGCCGAAAGGCCCATAGCAAACCAATCCTGATCGCCGTTGCCAACGCTGGAGGACATCGAAAAGCCGACTGTGGGAACTACTAGATATGACGTTGTTCTGAGCGTTAAGGATGACAATGTTCTTCAGCTTGAAAACACAGGTGTGCTTTCTTGACTTGCCTTTATGTTTCCCTTTTTGCTTAACAGTCTTGTTGATTAAGGTCTAGCGCCTTCAGATTCTCCATCATTTTCAGTGGCTAAGACTTTGGATAACCTGAGCGGTAAGGAGAAACACTCGCTCAAGCCTAAAACTAGCACCCCTTATTTTGGAATAGGCAGTGGCCCTTCGATGCTGGAACTCGATATGAGATAATTACTGCTTAATTTGCTCAATAGATTTTAGACTATCGTTTCGTTGTCGGAAATCTGGTGCATTCGCTTGCTTTTTTGATGCGTGCCTTCGTGCTGCTTTGCATTTGCAGATTTTGTCAGTCCCTGGAAAGCCTAAAGAGGGGTGAATTGCTATAGATGATGCAATCCTTTCTTTCGAAAGGCATTTTTGCTTGTCAGAAAGTCTTTGAGCGAGTCGCCAATGATGCGATGGGCTCTCTCACAGAGAAAAATCTTTTAGAGGAAGAGAACCACAAGTTGCATGAGGAGAACGAGAAATTGAAAACCAGTCTCATCAACTCGGCAACCAGGTTCAGTCTTTGACCGACCAATGTACGAAACAAAAAATCGCTATTGATGCTCTAAAACAAGAGTTGGAGAAAAGCTTGCAATGCTATGAAGAGTGTCGCACTGAGCTGATAGACATGGTCACCCAATATGATGTGCAAGAGATTCGAATACAAGCCAACAATAATCTTATCGCCGAACTGAAGAAGGTGAAGGGTGGACTGGAGGATACTTTGGAAAAGAACGAGGCTTATTGTCATCAGTGGGGGGCATATCTGGCCATGGCCTATCGTCGCATCTTAGAACGTTTCGGTGTTGAAACCCAAGAGTTCAAAATTATAGATAACATTGGGAGTTTCGTCCTGTGGTTGAACAGTGAGCTCAAGCTTTTCCGGATACGATATCCAAAGTTGGAGATTATGGAGTGAGCTCAAGCTTTTCCGGATGCGATACCCGAAGTAGATGATTGTGACTCGCCGAGATCGGTAACTCGAAGGAAGAGACACGTGGCACACAATTTAGACAAGTTCGGGCCGCGAGGTGCGTAATACCCTACGTCCTGTATGCTGCGTAGCTCTGGATTGATAGGGCACGATTACAAGATGGTGCAATGGTGCGCCGTGAGTTGTATGAGAGGAGATTGGATGCTAGAGATCGGTCCCTGCCTCGCCTTATATAGTCCGGGAGGCAGGGTTACAAGTCGGAGTAGGGAGAGAGTACTAGTCGAGTACGTCTAGGAGTCCTCTATGCAGTGCGGAACATGTACAGCTCCCTAACCAAGTACTACTCCTGTGTAGTCCTTGTGCTCCACGCCTTCAGGTGCCGTGTAGCGCAAGCCGGTAGTCCCGGGGGCCCACCGAGTAGTCGGTCCCGGTACCCACCGAGGTAGTGGGCCCGGGGAGGTCCATACGACAAGCCCCCGAGTACTTTGTAGTCGAGAAGGATAGCTTCAAGTAGTCTTAACGGCTTTAACGAGTAGTCCTCAAGCGTCCCCGAGTGCTACAAGTCAAAAGTCCTCAAGAGTAGTCGAAGCATCCCGAGGCCGGGAATGTACTCCGGTCGATGTTTGAGCAATCTTGAAGTCTTCTCGAGTAGTCCCAAGCGTCCTTGAAAAGCGCCTTCGAAGGTCTTCAAAAAATGCTCGTCTTGTCTTGAAGCCGGAGGCCGACATGGAGGTGCGATTTGCAAAACCGCACTCCACATGGAGTAGCCCCCGAGCCTTGAGCCGCGGGCTGCGGGCCGAGGGTCCATGCGAAGTCTTGAAAAGAAAATCCCAAAAAATCCGGAGAGAAAAAACCGAAGGACACGTGGCACGGAGCCCCCGAGCCTTGAGTCGAGTACTTCCTCTCGAATTGAAGGGTCTTCTTGGAGAATGTGTCCCGAGATGCTCTTGAGACTAGCCGCTTCCCCGGGTAGTCGAGTAGAAGTAGCCGAGCCCCCGAGGTGAGGCGCGTCGACTAGTAGAATACGAAGAGTCACGCGCGGCCCGCCGAGTCGGCCGTGCGCGGACTTATCCGGCCGCCCGTTGCGGAGCCGATTTGGCTTATAAATAGAAGCCAAAACCCTTAGGGTTTTTCACCCATTCGTTTGCATCTCGAAGCAAATCCACTCCCGTGCTTGCCGCCGCCGTAGTAGATCTAAGCACGTCGCCACCCGAAATCTTTAGGGTAGCCCCCCGAGCGGATGCGAGTGAAGACGCCTTGCACTTGGAGGATGAAGCCTTCGCCGTCCAAGACGTCCAAGGCCGCCGGGAAGAAGAGGGGATGCGAAGAGGACGCCGCGGCCGCCACCGGAGCGGCGCCGCCCATGTCTCCACCGCGGGCTGATCCGAGCCGCGAGTGGAAGAAATCCAAAGTGAAGACGGAGGACCTGCTGACCCTCCTGAACAGTGGGTTCATCAGGGAGAAGGAAGTTGAAATGTGGAGATCCGCCGCTGGAGATCCATATCCAATGGAGAAGGCCGAAGATGAGATCCCGATGTTCTCGCGGTTCGTGGAGCGCGGTCTTGCGCTCCCAGCCAGCGACTTCTTCAAGGGGCTGCTCGGGTACTACGGGATCGAGTACCGAACACCGAACCCCAACGGCATCTTCCACACGTCGGTCTTCGTCCACTTCGCGAAGCCTTCCTCGGAATCAAGCCGCACCGGGTGCTCTTCGGAAGTTCTTCCGCGTCAAGCCGCAACCAAATGCCTCCAACCCCGGGGTAGTCGGAGGAGCCGGCATCCGACCGAGGGAGGGACGCCGCGGAGCGTACTTGGTGTACAAACTTGTCGACTCCAACGCGGATTGGAAGACCGGGTGGTTCTACATCACGAACCACCACCCCGGCCCGCCGAAGCCGAGCGGACGGCGGCCCGGGCACCGTGAGTGGTGGAACACGGAGCCCACCATGCAAGAAGGAATCCGGCTCCCCGAGCCGCTAGCACGCATCAAAGTGCTCGGGGAGGCGGGACCGAGGGCCGAGCACGTGGCCTTCGGTTTCATGAAGCGCGAGATCCGGCCGCCGATGGCTCGGGGAGACACCGGGCTTCGAGTACACCGGCGACGACGACTTGTCGCGGATGCGGGAGGCGAGGCGGGACGACAACGACATCGTCGAGAGGTTGTCACGGATCTTCAAGGACATGCCGGCATACACGGCGTGCCCGGTCGAGGAGTACTCCGCCGCGCGCCCGCCTAAGGAGGTGAGTAGTCGTACTCCCTTGGTCGAGTAGTGTTTGCTTGTAGTAGAGTTGCTAACGACCCTTGTCTTGCGCGAGATGATGTGAAGAAGTTCATCTCCGAGCCGCAGCCGCCACCGAGCGGAATCGAGATCCCGGTGGAGGGGAAGGTGAAGGAGCGCCGCGAAGTCGGTGAAGGCGACGACACCGTCATCGTGGAAGATACCTCCGATGACGACGACGAAGACCAAGAGACGCTGCAGGACCGCTTCCAGCTGCGGTCAAGGTTTAGCCGCCGGGCTTGCCTCATGTTCCGCCGGTACAAGACCCTCCGCTAGCACGGGAGGCTAGCCTTGCCGCGCCGCCACGGAAGCCGCGCAACCCCGCCGGGGAAGCGGGTGACGAAGAAACGAAGGTCTCGGAGACCACACCTCATGAGGTAAGTTGTCTTGAACAAAGTAGTCGAGTACCCGTTGTTCGAGTACGTTGTCGACGAGTAGTCTTTGTATGCGGGAGGTGCCGCCGGCGGAGCCCATCGAAGAGGGCGACGAAGGCGTGTGGGATACGGGTGGGGGTACGGGCCGGGAAGTCGTAGTCCGGCCCCCCCCACCGTTGAAGAACTCTGGCGCAGGCCGGAGCGCCGCCCCCGCTCCCGAGAAGAGAGCACGGGACCCGTGGCCGCCGCCGTTGGAGAGGTGGTGGCCTCGGGGAGCGCGAGGAGACATCCGCGCCGGCCGCCGCCGCCGTGGAGGAGGCGGGAGCCACGGGGGCGGAGGAAGAGGCGCCCGCCGAGGGTGGACTGGTTGATATTGCCAGCATCCTCGGTGCTCCGGCGGTGACCATTGTCCGGTCGAACTTGTAAGTACCATATCCTCATGAGTAGTACTTGCTGCAGTAGTCGATAATGTCTGACGACACTCCGTGAATATTTTTGCAGAAAATCCACGGATCTGACCTGGGATGGGGACGAGCCCTCATCAGCGGTGGCGGAAGAAGTTGCACCGCCCGCCGAAGAGATCGCTCCTGCTGCCCAAGCCGTGACCGAGCCACTGGCTACCGGAGCGCCGCTGCCGGAGGCCAGTGTAGTCGAAGGTGAGTACCCTTCGTGAAGCTACGGAGCTCCAGGAGGAGTAGTCATAGGCGGCGATGCACATGTCGTTTTTGCCGACGGGCGCTGAAGGTGGTGACATCCCTGCGGGGGTGCCAATGCAAAGGTTGACACCGAGAGCCCCGGAGGGCGGGAGGGAGCCCCCGAGCCTATGGCGGAGGTCGTCGAGAAGACCGCCGGGGGAGAGGCGGTCACCACGTCGCCAGAGATTGCTCTGGAGGTGGCTGTCCGCTCCCCTGAGATCCAAGACGCAGAGCCCATCCGTTCTGCACCAATGACGGAGGCCACCTCGAGTAGCCGCGGCGGGATAGAGCTTCTTGCGGACGATCTCGTCGAGCCGGCGACGGTAGCCAAGCACCTGGAGGCGATCCGTCGAGCCGAGCAATGGATGAAGGTAAGTAGCCGTAGCCTTTCGAGTAGTCAATCCTTTTGCCGTTGAGTACTCTTCGTGACTTGAGTTGTCTTGTGCGGGATATCGCGGAGCGGTCCCGCGACAAGTCGAACTCTTTGCGGGGTTATGGCGACACCGTGCTCCGAGCGAGGAGGCGGCCGGAGGAGCAACTTGCGAAGTCGCGGAAGCACACGGCCGCCATGCAATCAAAGCTCGACGCCGCCTTCGCCAAGTACCACAACGACGTCCCGGAGTTGCGGGCGAAGGGCGACGACCCGGTGCGGAAGAACAAGGGCCTCCGCAACAAGAATAAAGGTATATCCTTCGACTTGTCGAGTACTTGTTGGAAGTCGAGAAGCATCGACCCGCCGTTGCATTGCTTTGTGTTGCGCAGCTTGAGGGCCGGAGTGGAGCGGTCGAGGGCCTCGGAGACGAGCATGAAGAACCTCTTCTATCGGGAGCAAGAAGCCGCTGGTACTCGAGCTCGACTACAAGGAACTCGCCTTCGAGTGCGAGAAGCATATGGAGCTGCGGATTGCCTCTGACAGAGATCTCGTCAACTGCTACAAATCTTTGCAGAAATTGAACGAGGACTGCGAGGCATTGCGGGCCCAGTTGAAGGAGTTGGAGGAGGCCGCTCTGCCGATCGCAAGGCTCCTGGTGCCGCACCCGGGCGGCCCCACGATCGCTCCTCTGGTGGATCGCCTTCGTGAAGCTCCAAGCCGGCTGGCCGCCTACGTCAAGCATATGGCCAGGTCGATCCCAAGACAAGTCTTGGCCTTCATGAAGTCGTACTTCCCGAAGGCTCCAGTGGAGGTGGTCGCCGGCGGGGTAGCCGCCAACTGCTCGGATGAGCGGTATGCGTAGCGCTAGTTGGAGCAGATGGCTCCCATCGCGGAGCAGGTAGCCGAAAAGCTGAACCTCCAGTAGCCCTGTAATAGGTAGCTAGTAGCCATAGTTGTACAGGAAAACAGTTGTAATGAATTGTTCAAGTATCAATGAAACAAAAATTTCCAGCAATGAGTACTCGTGGTCGCGATCTCAGAGTGCGGAGCGCCCATCATGGAGTAGATGCGAGTAGTAGTACTTGGCTTTGGTAGTCCCGTTGTACGAGTGGGCAGTAAAGAAGTAGATGAACAATCAAACTTTATTACTGAAGAAGTACACCTGGGTGGCCGGGGCCGTAGTTACAAAGTAGTCGCCTGGACCCGAAGGCCGCTTACAGCTGAGTAGCGCTGGAGCGGGTGGCCGCTTGCAGCAGTTGATCCGTAGGTAGCCGTGTAGGCTGGATCGTAGATCCGTAGGTAGCCGCGCAGGCTGGATCTTGGAGTGTGGTCTCTTGGTAGACCGCTGCTAGAGTCCTTGACGCTCGTCGCGCCCCGGGGTCCATAGGTAGCCGCACGGGGCCGGACCCCGGAGAAGAGTAGTCCGAGAGGGGGAGCCGGGACCCGTAGGGTCGGTTGCGGCGAGGGGGTGTTGATGTAGTCGATTAGACTTGAACCCCGGAGTAGTCGTGTAGACTAGGCGTAGAATCGACAGAGTTGGTCGACGTTCCACGAGTTGTTGATGTCTTCGCCTTCAAGTGTTTGGAGGCGGTAGGAGCCCGGCCCGGTCACCTTTGCCACGGTGAAGGGGCCTTCCCAGGGGGAGCTGAGCTTGTGAAGTCCTTCCGTGTTCTGGATACGGCGGAGGACAAGATCTCCAACGTTGAAGGAGCGTTCCTTGACGTTGCGATCATGGTAGCGTCGGATACCCTCCAGGTACCTAGCTGATTGGACGAGGGCGGCGCAGCGAGCTTCTTCGAGGCTGTCGATATCAACTCGTCTGCCGTCTTCTGAGACGCCTTCGTCATAGTGTTCCACTGCCGGCGAGTTCCATATGACGTCGGCAGGGAGGATGGCTTCAGAGCCGTAGACCAGGAAGTAGGGGATTGCCCCGTTGGCTTGGATGGTTGAGTCCGCAGCCCCCGAGTGCATTGGGTAGTTCCTTGATCCACTTGCCCCCTTTGGATCTAGCGGCGTCGTGTAGCCGCTTCTTGAGGGCGTCGAGCACCATCCCATTGGCGCGCTCGACTTGTCCGTTGGCCCGTGGATGGGCGACTGAGACGTATCGGACGTCAATCCCGTTGTTCTCGCGGTACTCCCCGGGCGGTGGTTGTTGAAATTGGACCCCCGTGTCCGTGATGATGCGGTGGGGTAGCCCATAGCGGTGTACGAGTTCATCCGGGGAAGTCGAGTACTCTGTCGGCCTTGGGGCATGTGACCGGCTTGACCTCGATCCACTTGGTGAACTTGTCGATAGCCACCGGTACTCGTTGAATCCTCCCGGCGCGGTTGGCGGTGGCCCAATCATGTCGAGCCCCCGGCGGGCAAAGGGCCGGGTTGGCGGTATGGTGACTAGCTTGTAGGCCGGGACGTGTTGTTGCTTGGCGAAGTGCGACATCCTTGACACCTTCGACGAGTTCTTCGGCATCGCCCGGGCGTGGGCCGCAGAAAGCTCGCCGGAAGGCCTTGGCCGACCGGCGTGCGTGAAGACGAGTGGTTGCCGCGAGACGCCCTTGTGGATCTCTTCCAAGATGTCCTTGCCTTCTTCACGAGGGACGCACTTCATGAGTACTCCGAGAAGATGCGCCCGCTTGTAAAGCTTGTCTCCGACGAGGACGTAAGACTTGGCGCGGCGGACGAGTTGTTCCGCTGCGTTCTTGTCGGGGGGGACCTTTCGCTCGCCGAGGTAGTCGATGAAGGGTTGCCTCCGGTCCACGTCGATCATCATGACCTCCCCGCCCGTGGTGGTGGATGGGCTGGGACGGTGGTCGGTGGCGCGGCTCCGGGATGGATGGCGCGTGAAGCTCATGGACGAAGACGCCCGCCGGGTACTTGAGCGCGGGTGGATCCAAGCTTCGAGAGGACGTCCGCCGCAACGTTGTTGTCGCGGACGATGTGATGGAACTCGAGACCATAGAATTTGTTCTCGAGCTTGCGGACTTCTAGGCGTAGGCGTCCATGTTCTCCTTGTTGCGGTCCCGGGACTTGTTGACTTGGTTGATGACCACCGCGGAGTCGCCGTAGACTAGTAGCCGCTTGATGCCGAGTGAAGGCTGCGAGGCGGAGCCCGTGTAGGAGAGCTTCGTACTCGGCTTCGTTGTTTGAGACCTTCCGAGAAGATGCGGGACTTACTTGAGTTGTTCGCCCGTTGGAGAGATCGGGGAGTACCCCCGCGCCCGCACCCTCGAGGTTGAGTGAGCCATCAAAGTACATCACCCAATGCTCTGGTCGCACGGTGGGAGTAGGCAGCTGGTTCTCCCGCCACTCTGCCATGAAATCGACTAGTGCCTGCGACTTGATGGCTATGCGTGGATTGAAGTCGATGGTGAGGGCGCCGAGCTCGACAGCCCACTTGGAAATTCTTCCGGTGGCGTCTTGGTTCCTCAGGATGTCGCCGAGCGGGTAGTCGGTGACGACGGAGACCGAGTACTCCGGAAGTAGTTTCGTAGCTTCCGCGAGGTGATGAGTAGAGCGTACGGGAGCTTCGCACGGCCGGGTAGCGAGCCTTGGACTACGATAAAACCTCGCCGACGAAGTAGACCGGGCGCCGGACCGGGGTAGGCGTGGCCGTCTTCCTCGCCGCTCGACAATGATGGCGATGCGACCACGTGAGTAGTCGCGGCTAGGTAAAGCAATAGGCGCTCGCCCTTGTGAGGAGCCGTGAGAATTGGTGGCTTTGACGGGAAGTCCTTGAGCCGGGCAAGGGCTTGATCCGCCTGCGGAGTCCACACGAACTTCTCGTGATGCTTGAGTAGTTTGAAGAAGGGGAGGCCCCGTTCTCCTAGCCTCGAGATGAATGCGTTCAATGCCGCCATGCACCCCGTCGCCTTCGGACGACTTTGATGCTCGTGGGAGCTTTCATCTTTGGTGATGGCGGAGATTTTCTCGGGGTTGGCTTCAATGCCGCGCCGGGCGATGATGAAGCCGAGTAGTTTGCCCGAAGGGACGCCTAAGACGCACTTGTTCGGGTTGAGCTTCCGGCGGTACTCGCGTAGCGATGCGAAGGTCTCTTCAAGGTCGTCGATGAGGGTACCGGAGTCCCTGGTTTTGACAACTACGTCATCCACGTAAGCCTCGACGTTCTTGTTGAGTTGCCGCTTGAAGCGGGGCCCGAATGGCCCGTTGATAGGTAGCGCCGGCGTTCTTCAACCCGAATGACATGGTCGTGTAGCGGACGCGCCAAACGGGGTGATGAACGCGGTCTTTTCTCGGTCTTCCTCCTTGATTGCGATGCGGTGGTACCGGAGTAGCGATCAAGGAAGCAAAGCAGTCGCGGCCCGCCGTGGAGTCGATGACTTGATCAATCCGCGGCAACCCGAAGGGGTCCTTAGGCGTGCTTGTTGAGGTCGGTGTAGTCGACGCACATCCTCCACTCGTTCGAGTTCTTCTTGCGGATGAGGACGGGGTTGGCGAGCCACTCGAGATGAAAGACTTGCGATGAAGCCACCGCGAGTAGCTTGGCGAGCTCCTTCTTGATGGCGTCCCGTCCGTCGTCGGCAAAACGTCGGAGGTGTTGTCGCTTAGGGGTGGCCTTTGGATCGACGTTAAGGCAATGCTCAATCGCCTCCCGGGCACTCCCGGCATGTCCGTCGGCTTCCACGCGAAGATGTCGCGGTTAGCCCGAAGAAAGCCGATGAGAGCGTCTTCCTATTTGGGGTCGAGGCCGGCCCCGATGGTGGTGGTCTTGCTTTGGGGTCGCCGTTCCGAGGTCGACCGTCCCGACGAGTACCTCCTCGGTGGCCGAGGCTTGTTGGCGCCGTCGGACTTCTCGCGGGATGTCGAGTTCGCTCGTAGCAAGCTTCTTCGACGCGGCGTAGACCTCCATCATCGCGTTGGGTACTTGGTTTGTGGAAGCGATCACCACGGCCTCCGTGTCGCGGTCGTGGGAGATCTTCAAGTCCCCTTGGAGGGAGAGTACACCGGCCTGGACTTGGCATCTTGAGTACCAAGTAGGTGTAGTGGGGCACCGCCATGAACTTGGCGATGGCCGGTCGCCGAGGATGGCGTGGTAAGAGGTCTCGAAATCCGCGACCTCGAATTTGATGTACTCGGTGCGGTAGTTGTCCCGAGACGCCCCGAAGGTAAGCGGCGCACCACCGAGCCCGGTGGGATAGCCGCGTTGCTCGGGACGATGCCGTAGAAGGGCGTGTTGCTCTTGGTGAGCATGGGGGTGACGTCGAGCTCCATTTTCTTCAAGGTTTTAATGAAGAGGACGTTGAGCCCGCTTCCGCCGTCGATGAGCACCTTGTTGAGCTTGGAGCCCGCCACCGTTGGCTTCGGGACGAGGGGGAGCGTGTCCCGGTTCGGAGAAGGCCGGTCCATTGGTCCGCGCGGGAGAAGGTGATGGGTACCTCCGACCACCGAGAGGGGTCGGGACCGCCGGCTCAATGGACATCACTTCACGACGGGTAGCCTTCGCTCCCGCCTGGCTGGGCGATCCGCCGAAGAGGACGTTGACGGTCTTCTCGGGTTCTTGGAAGTCGTTGTTGTCGCCGTCCTTCTTCTTGCCCTTTTGGTCGTGAGGATGCGGTGGCTCGGGGTATCCTTGAGTGCATGCCGAGTTGGTAGCCTTGCTCGGTAGTGTGGTTGCCGTTTGGATGCCACGGGCACTTCTCCTTCGACGGGTCTTTAAAACCGCCGAGTTCTTCTTCGAGTTCCCTTTCGCGAGGCGCCGGATAGCCGCGACGGTGTTGTACGGCTTGCGCTTGCGGTTGGGACCCGAGTAGTTCTTTATTCGTTGTTGTTCTTTGTTGCGGCCGCCTTGGTTTGCATTGCCGCCGCTTGTCGCCGCCACGGTTCTGCTTGGACTTGCCGCGGATGGCGTCGTACTTGGCGTTGGCCTTGTCCTCTTCATCCGCCCAGGACGTGATCATGTCCTTGAGGTGGGGGATGGACCTGGGGCGGCGACGACCGAAGTCCTCGAAGGTGCGGCGATGGTAGAGGCCGTCCTGGAAGAGGTCGATGACCTCCTTGTCGGTGACGTCGACGACGGTAGCGCGCTTGTCGAAAAAGCGGCGCATGTACTTGCGGAGGGTCTCGCCTGTTCTCGCTTGATCATGGCCAGGTCCATGCGAGTACCCGAACGACCCATGGCGCCCGCGAAGTTGCTCGTGAAGCTGCTCCTTGAGCCGGTCCCACTTGTCGATCGAGTGCTTGTCGAGCGACTCGAGCCAAGTGAGTGGTGCTTGGTCCGGACGGAAGGGGAAGTAGAGGCATTTGGTGTCGCCGTTGCCGCCGCCGTTCTCGATGGAGAGGGCGTAGCATTGGAGCCACCGAATAGGATCTCGCTTCGCGTCGTACTTGGTGATCCCCAAAGGTTTGAACTTGTCGGGGAGGAGCGAGGTTGCGAAGTCGAGGTGAGAAGGCGGGGAAGCCGTCGCCCTCGGCGGCGGTGGTCGACTTCTTCCGCCGCGGCTCCTCAATCTTCGGCGAGCGTCGTACCCGCCGTGCGAGGCGCCGGAGGCGTGGGCGTCGCGTGGCCTCGGCCGCCGCGGCCGCCGCCGCCTCCGGCTCTCTGTTGGCCCCGTGGTTGGAGGCCGCCGCCGTCGGCCGCCGCCACCGTCGGGGTCGTTGCCGCCGCCACCGGCCGGAGTGCGGTGGGGGAACAACTTCTCGGTTGCATTGGTCTTGCTTTGTGAAGGTCCGCCGGCGTTGGAGCGGCGGCGGTTTGGATCGGGCCGGGAGGTCGGCTCGGGTACGGTTGGGGCCGGCGTTGGCGCGCGACTAGTAGCTTCGTTGTCGCGGGGTTTGACCGGAGGAGGTTGGTTGACTCGTTGTCGACCCGCATGAAGTAGGCTTCTTCGGGCCGAGCTTGGCGATGACCTCTCCGGCGCGTATGCCCCGAGCCGGCGTGCGATCGTTGTGATCGACATGAGGCACGCGCTCGGGGGTGGTGTGTACTCGCTCTCGACCGCCTCGAGAGCTTCCGCAAGGTTGCGGATGGGGAGGTTGTCTCGAGCCGCCGGCGGCGTTCGCTGCGCTTCTGTTGCGTTCGCGTCGGGCGTCCCCGTTGGCGACGGTCTCATGCGGGTGCGTTGGCGGACGGCTCGTCCGCGGAGATGTCCTCCGTGTACCGTCCTCGACCGTGCTCGAAGGTCTCGGGGTGTCGCCGGCAGCCATGAAGACTTGGCGATCGGGGGTACCCGGCCGGGACTCGGAGGGTGCCACCTCGGTTGGTGTATTTGAGTCGGCCGGGTTAGTGGTGTTCCCTCCGGAACGGTAGCGAGTCGATGTAGGCGACGTAGCGTGAGTCTCCCTTTACCGAGGTCAGCGGGCTTGCGGTCTGGCCAGTAGACGTATCTCCCGGCCGGCGTTGATTTTATAACCGGCCCGAGGGCGGCCCTGACAAGGGAAGCTCAGTGGAGTCGTCTTCGGACTCGGGCTCCTCAGGCTCCGACCCGAAGTCGAACTCGTAGTCCGGGTTCGAGTAGAACTCGGAGAGAGGGCTGGAGTCCGAAGCGCGATCGGGGACGGCGTCGGAGTCCGAGTTGTACTCGGGTACGGGCTCCTTGCGGCCGGCGCGGGAGTGGGAGCGCTCGTGCGGGCCCCGGGGCGAGGATGCGTGGGCCACGCGCGGAGCGCTGCGTGGTGAGGGGGCCGCTGCGATGGGCGAGCGGCCGGCTCGCATGCGATGGCCCATGGTGACGTCGGGTTCGAGTTGGAGACGGACTCGAGCTCGAAGTCAGCATGGTGGTTGAAAAGCGAAATTTCGCCGAACTTGCCGGCGAGTTCGCCTGTGACAACTTCAGGAAGTGCCACGAGGCCTGTCCTCGGGTTGGGCTGCACGGTCAGGCGCCGGAAAGAGCCCGCGCCATCGGTAGTGCGGACCCGGGCGCCGAAGACGAAGGTGTCGCCGCGGTTGAAGGCGACGGTTGGCTTGAAGTGGACGGAAGCCGTCGAGTTCGCCATGTGATCTCGAGCGAGAGCCCCTACGGGTGCGCCGGTGTCGGTGTTTTAGACCGGCAACCTACTACGGGGGAGTACCCGAAGTAGATGATTGTGAATCGCCGAGATCGTTAACTCGAAGGAAGAGACACGTGGCACACAATTTAGACGAGGTTCGGGCCGCGAGGTGCGTAATACCCTACGTCTTGTATGCTTGCGTAGCTACGGATTGATAGGGCACGATTACAAGATGGTGCAATGGTGCGCCGTGAGTTGTATGAGAGGAGATTGGATGCTAGAGATCGGTCCCTGCCTCGCCTTATATAGTCGGGAGGCGGGGTTACAAGTCGGAGTAGGGAGAGAGTACTAGTCGAGTACGTCTAGGAGTCCTCTATGCGGTGCGGAACATGTACGGCTCCCTAACCGAGTACTACTCTGTGTAGTCCTCGCGCTCCACGCCTTCGGGTGCCGTGTAGCGCAAGCGGGTAGTCCCGGGGGCCCACCGAGTAGTCGGTCCGGTACCCACCGAGGTAGTGGGCCCGGGGAGGTCCATACGACGAGCCGACGTGCTCTCAAATGATATTGCATCTTTTGGAGCAACAAGGTTGCGAGCATTTCAAGACCTTTAGGAGTCGAAGTTTCGAGTTCCCTACTTCTGAAGACATGCCAACCACGAGCAAAACCGTTGATCTGATCACGAAGATAATTCTTTGCAATTTTTGGGCTAAAAGTGGTCGAGAGTATTCCCGAAAAAGGTTGTTGATCGTTTGACTAAGGTTGGACCCTTTGTCCCGCTTTCGCGATTCTAGCTGATCTTATACATTCCTTGTTCTGATATTTGATTTGTTTCCTTTCTCATAGTTTTATTTTGGCCAGGCAAAGCAAGCCTTGGAGTTGAGCCAGCATCAGGCAATCCATGGTCTGGACGCCACTCTTGGACCTTACGGGCCCTATAGAGATTGGCCACCGAAGACCGGCGCTGATGAAGGCAATCAAGGCATCCTCGGGGCCCCTGCTCGCGACACGACCGAGGTTGAAAGTGGGCACGTGGATCCCATCACCGGCGAGGCCCTCACTCTCTTGCTACACGAAGGGTTGCCCCGTGATCCAAAATCTAATCCTACCACAGAGGTTTAGGATATTAAAAACTCTTTAGGAAGTTGATGTAACACCCGCTCGGGTTCTAGAAAACTATGATGTAAATTCTTGTGCATATTGTTTTGACAGACGTCGGATGAGGGCATGGTGTTGGATGTGATGCCTAAGACTTTTAACCGTGCCAACACCTGCGTCAGCGGTGCTTCTTGGAAGATTTTCCAACGTCGATATCCCACAAAAACCTTCGAAGAATTTTGGGAATTTTGCTGTCAATACTATTCCTTGCATAGCTATCCTCTTCGCTTTTTGATGACCATGAATGATACCAGCAAAGTTGCTTGCTTGGAGCTGGGAGCTTGCGACACCACAGAGGTGAAAGAGGAGCCGTATGAAGAGAAAGACACGAATTATTGCTTCGTGTACTATATGGCTAGAAATTGCGGGGGGAGATACCTAGATGGTTGTGGCGTAGAATTGTTGTTCTCGTGAAAATTACCTACTTATAGGTTGGCATTCTCGCTGCTTTCGATCAAAGTTTATGGAAGAAAACGTCTTCCCCCCATTCGGAAGCGGGGAGAAAGCATATTGAAAACGTTAAGTTGTACCAGTTATATCTCTGTACTTTAAACTCTGCTTGATTAATTGTACTACACCATAATTTACTTGAGGATCTTTTCAATGACGAAAGATGTTGTATAAATTTGTCCACCGATTGTTTCTTTTTTGTTGTGGAAAAGACTTGCCTACAATGTGATGCCTGGGCATTAGACGTATTGTAGGACTAGGAGGTATTCTAGTTGCGTCGAATATTGCAGCTTCTAAGTTGTTTTTTGACAATGAAAGTTTGCTCCTGATTCAATGTCGGCACCTTGGTGCAACTCTAGGTTTCGTTTATACGAACATCTTAAAAATTGAACTTGTACTTGGAAAATCCTGGTTACTGTTTTGAAGCAACAATAGCTCGTTTTCTTTGACACATCCACATCGGATGGGCTATTTGAGAAAACGGCTCTTTAAACGTTAATTCTTGTGAATCATTTATGTTATTTCGATTCGAAATTGAACCGCTTTTGAACGCCCTTTGCGAACGGGCTATTGTAAAAACAACTCTTTAAAACATTGATTCTTGTGAATCATTTTCACTTCACCACTTGTGGGTGGGCTACTTTCGAGTAGCACTTCAACGCACTCGCTTTCAGACTGGGCTATCTGTAGATAGCACTTCAATTCAGCCTGAACGGATCTTGATGTCGCCTAGAGGGGGGGTGAATAGGTGAGTCCTGAAAATCACCACTTAAAATAATTTCATCAGTGAGACCCGGATACTCCGGACCTTTCTCCGGAGTTTCTGGAAAGTCCAGAATCTCTGGACTAGCGCCTGCGCAGCGGAATATGCACTCTGCCCAAAACTGGTGCCACCGGTTTTGCAAATCCGGTGCCACCGGGTTTGCCTGGCAGTGACTCGCCTCTAACCTTCTTGATTGCTTGTTTGAAATCAACTAAAGCTGGATGAGTAGTTCAGAGTGAAGTTCTATGAGGAATATTCAATGCCTGCACTTCACAAACACAAACACCCGAGTAGATCGACAAATATGACAAAGAGCAAACTAGGAATAAGAAGTAAGGTAAATGCGAGGTAAATCAACAAGAGACAGAATGATTTGTTTTACCGAAGTTCGGATTCACCACCGTGTGAATCCTAGTCTCCGTTGGGTGCTTCTCCTACCGAAGCCGGGTTGCATTCAACCCTTTTCCCGATCCACTAGATGACTTCTTCCCTTGCAGAGGCAAAGCAAGACCTTCACAAACTTTCCCACAGCTCACCACACCTTGGGAGCTTATGAGCGATGCCTAGCCGTCTAGGAGGCAACCCTCCAAGAGTAATGAATGCCACGAAGATCTCTTGCTATGAACTCGAGTGCTCAAGGATGGATTAGCTCAACTTTCAATCAATCTTTCAATCCCTCACCCAAATCTTTTCTCTTCTCAAATCTCTTGCTATACTTGATATGGGAGGGCTTAAAAGGGCTGTGGATATGTGTTTTTCATGTGGGGAACCAACAGCCACAAATGGGAGAGGGTGAGGGGTATTTATACCCATCATCCAAAAACTAGTCGTTGGCTGTTAAGTCCCAGAATCTCCGAAAAAACCCCCGGATACTCCGGAATCCCCAAAACTAGCCGTTAGATTCAAAAGTTCCGGAAATTCTGGACATTTTTCCGGAATCTTTGGAAAGTCCAGAATCTCCAGAAAATTGTGTGGAATCTCTGAAGCTTCCTTTGGACAAACACGAGTCACCTCGGAGAAAAAGCCATAACTTTTTACTTCGGACTCCGAATTCAATGATCTTGGACTCTATGGAAAGCTTATTCAGAGGAGCATCCATTCCAAATGAAAATAAGCTCAAAAACCATCAGATTTATGTGTTGTGAAAAGTGTTTCTCTCATGATACCACTTCCGGGTTAGATTTGAGCACCGAGACATAAGCAAAGCTATCCACGTTGCATCCCTCTTGATAGTACGACATATCTATACTCAAGATCAAATATAAATGCAATATTAGAACTCTTGAGCTTCATCTTCATGAATTGCCATATTTGAACAATATATCCATTTGAGAGATTCATCCATCAACGTCTCATTGATTTGAGCACTTCTACCTTGAGCTAGTGACTTTTATCTTTATTCGAGAATGAAACCCAATCGTTAATCAAGTCACCCTTCACATGACTCAACGAATATGTAATGCTTCTTCATTACTTCACTCGGTTAGGCTCGACTTGATGCCTCGAAACTTTCCAAGCTATAGCCACTTCACCCTAGCCAAGCACATGGTCCAAGTCACTACTCGACCAACCTTAGCTTAGTACCTTGTTGTTAATCCATTGCTTGATTTCTTCATCCATTCTTTGCCAAATTGAGTTAATCTTTGATTCAATATTCAGAGTGGAGTTCAATTGAGATCATGCCTTTTTTAATTTAAATATCCCTTTTGATGATAACAAGCTTCTTCCTTCAATAAGAGACCATCTAATGTTCCAATATCAATGTGACTCTATCTTATCCTTCATTAGCTTGTCATATACCATCTATATGCTTCATGGGACTAAACATATCAAATATCATGACATTCATCATTAAGTTAAGCCATTTCACAATATGAGGCTAAAACCATGCCTCAACTTATCTTGTATACACATAGCTTGTTTTCACCATGTAGATAACCAATGTCATATACTATGCTTTGTTATTTATATGTTACCACCTGCTCACATGCTTAACAAAGACATTAGACCTTTAATCTAGTTGTCAATCAATACACCAAAACCCACTTAAGGGCCTAGATTTCTTTCACACCCGCTTGTGGAGTGGGCAATCCTTAGACAGCACTTTGAATTATGCAAGAAAATGAAAGGCGATGCATGTAGGGAGGAACTACTTCATTCATTAAGGAAATGAATTTTACATCAAGGCTGCTATTGAAGGTTGATTGTCGTATCAAAGTTTGATTGGATTTGCAAGCGGACAAATCCCCCGTCGTAGTCAAGGGACCCTTCTTCCCTGAAGTGTGAGAACCCAAGGTATCGAATCCGTGGAACAATGTGCAACACAAGGATTCAATCTAGTAAAGCAAGGAAAGCTATCTTTTGAAGAACCAAGTTGCATCTAATCTAAGAGATTATCAAGAAAATACATCTAATCTAATCTAATAAGAGGTAGCAAGAGAAAGCAAGGAGATAACCGATCTAGAGAGTCTAGATCGTGCTTATGTTGTAGCTCCAAACATGATAGATGAAGATAGAAAAGAGAATCTCATTAAAAGCATCTTTAAATAGTGGCCTCCAGTCCGATTCCAAAGACACCCGCCTTTTGGAGCCACCGTTCTGTCACAACGCATTCCTATTCGTGCGGGCTAGCCTACGGCGAGTTCGATAAGAATAAGTTGAAAACACTTGGTCGGTCCGGTACGCACCTCTAGCCACCGTGGCTACAAGAGCACCCTATGCAATCTATCTTAAGTATATATTGGGGAATAAGCAAAACCAAGGGAGAACAAAATCATCGAGAAGGCACATGATCGCTAGAAATCGGATTCACTATAAAACCTCGCCATGAATGAATACATGAACAAGATCACCACCGGGATCCTACCTCGATCTTGATCCTTGCTCCGGAGCTCCGATGTGGTCTTGCATGCAAGGTTCCCACGTCAGCTAGGGAGACCCTAGACAACTAGCACGACCCTCCTCTCCGAGATGGTGTCCCTCAAGCTTCTCTGCTCCTCGGCGGCGGATGACGAAAGAATTCTTGCGTGGCTCTCGGCCAGGGGGCTATAAATAGTCTGAGAGGCAGCTAGGTCAAAGGGGGGCGACTGGGCCTCAAAGTGGGTTGGACCAGCCGGCTTGGGTCGGCCGGCCTGGGCCCACTTCGGCCCAGCCCGCGGCCTCCTTTGCCCGGTGTTGCTTCCCGAGTCTTTTAGAGTATTCCCCCAACTGCATGTGGGCCCTTGACGTCAATTTCTCTTCGGTTTATATGAAGCTCCTTGTCCCGCAAGATTCGACATTTTTCTGTCTGGGTCCTCAGAGTTTTCCATCTTCTCGGGTTTGGCCCTTGGGCTTCTTGGAGTCATGTTCACTTGATTGCTTGACTTGTACCGGGCTTCAAGGTCTTGTCACGAGGTGCATAATGAACTTATCCCGATAGTCTTGCTTTCAACACTGAAATCCTGCATAAAAACTAAACTCCAAAACTGACATGCACAAACGAACTTGTTATACCAAGGGGGTTAGTACCAATGGATAAGATATAAAATTCATGCCAACACCGAAGGTAAACTCATGGCTAGGTTGACAGAATTTCACCGTCAACAACTTACTCGTTAAAAACCTCACGCTCCAGGATGGAGTCCTCCCTATGTGAGGAAAAGAGTACCTACCTTGTTATTGAATTTAAATTGCGTGAAAGTAAAGACTAGAAAGGTAAATCTAATGAGTCCTCCACACTTATAGTTCCATGCGACGGACTCCTACCAATTTACATTATGGAAAAAATTTGCACAAGTTATCCACATTCCATGAATGCGGTGACTCCACGCCTGCCTCGTCCTTCAGACGAAATCTCGAACGCAGCTTGAAGCAACGTGGGGCCCTTCCCACGCAAACTGAAACTTGCCTACGGAGTCGGCATTCTTCTTTCTTTTCAAGACGAAATCTCCGACCTGAATGATCTTAAGAGAGACTTTCTTGTTTCTCCATTTTTTGGTTTCTTCTTGATACTTCAGAAGATTTTGGTGCATCAAGCCTGTCAATCTCCACCAAGTCTTTGTTCACTTCTTCGCTTTCACGAGAGCTTCCCACCAGAACTCTAGCACTTTCATTGGCTAGCTCTTCTGGGCACATGGCTTCGGCTCCGTAAAGCAATCTGAACAGAGTGAATTTGATGGTTCTTGACTCAGTTGTGTTGTGTGACCAAATGACTCTGGATATTCATCGGCCCACTTTCCCTTCTTCTTATCGAAGAGACATTTCTTTACAGTTGAGAAAACTTGCCCATTGGCCCTTTCAACTGCACCATTGGACTGAGGATGATAGACAGATGCAAAGCGAAGCTTCGTCCCAATTGAACAACAATACTCTCTGAAATCCTGGCAATCGAATTGATTCCCATTGTCAACTGTGAGTTCTTTGGGCACACCAAACCTACAGATGATTTGCCGCCATAAAAATTTTCTGATAGTGGCTGAAGTGATGGTGGCGACGGGCCTTGCTTCAATCCACTTAGTGAAATACTCTATTGCTACCACGACAAACTTGAAGTTGCCTTGAGCTGTAGGTAATGGCCCTGTTGACGGTTAAATAATGCGTCAAGTTACGATCCGCAAGCGCAAGGGTCGGTTGTAGCTTTTCCCTTATAGTATTCCCCCCAAGGTTAATCAATCTGTGGAACAAGTGGATTGCTATGCTCAACTAAGCACTAATGTTGTTGATTTAAAGCTCTTTATCAAATATGTGTAAGTAAGGAACTTAATCTAATTTAATCTAGGTTAAAGAAGACAAAGTAGAGAGTGATGGAAAGGAGATCTCAAGAACGTAGAACGCTTGTCCAAGGGATCTAGGATCACTTGAAGATGTAACCACCTAGCAAGAACAACCCGATCTAATCTATCAAAGGTAAAAGACCACGGAGTCCAACCCTTTCCCTCTCGCGTACTAGTCACTACACGAGGGTAATCCGTGATCGAACACCAAGTGCACAAGACGTTGATGTGTTCTAGGCATGCATGATCAAAGGTGTGAATCAAGTTCATTATGTTTTCCTCTTGTGCACTGTCACTACACGACGGTAATCGCATAAAGAACAAAAGGAACACGATAGTGAAGCTACGAGCGATGCATCCCCAAAGCAAGACGGCCGACCAATAAGATTAAAGCACCATCAACATGAATATGATAGCAAAAGATTCAAAACATAGGTTTGGTGATTACAACTCAAGATCCCCCTTCAACCCCTAGGACAAACAAGGACTTTACCCCATAATGTTACTCATTGTAGCGCTGATCATGGTGTAGAATCCCCTGAAGTAGAGGAAGGCCATGAGTGCTCCCTCCGCGATCCAATCTCCTTGTTCTCGGTCTTGTGGCGGCAGATGGCGAATCCATTTTTCTGTGGCTCTTGGCGAGGGGGCTATAAATAGACCGAATGGTGGCTAGGTCAAGGGGGTGTCGAACCGGGCTTGGAATGGGCTGGGTCGGTCGGCCCAGGCTCGTTTTGGCCCGGTTCGGCCCTGGTTTCCTCCCCGGTTACTTCCCGCATGATTCCTTATTTGTGTGAACTTGCATGTGGGCCTTTGATGTTGTTTCCTTCGCAGTTAAGGCTTGAATCCTTCCTATCCAAGCTTCACCGTTTTCTGGTTGAGTCCCTGAAGATTTGCACGTTGACGCTTTGGTCCTCTGGTCATTTGGAGTCATTTTTCATCACATGTCTTGACTCTTGTCAGGTTTCATGATCTTCTTCCAAAGTGCTTGATGAACTTATCCCGAAAGTCTCCTCTTTAGTGTAGATTTCCTACGTAAACAATAAACTCCAAAATCGACATGCAAGAGTGAACTTGTTATATACGGGGGGAGGGGGGGTTAGTTCCAGTGGTTAGAATAATAAATCAATGCCAGCATTAAAAGTAAACTCATGGCTAGGTTGACGGAAATTCACCGTCAACAGGCCCTACAATGTCCATACCCTAGCGCTGCAATGGCCAAATAGGAGTGATGAGCTGCGATAGAGCCCCTGGCCTTCACTGATGCTTTGGTGTGAACTGGCAAGCCTTGCATGTCTTGACAATCTTCTCATCGTCTCTTATTGCCATTGGCCAATAGAAACCTTGCCTAAAAGCCTTTCCAGCTAAGGCTCTCACTGCAACGTGAGATCCACACATTCTGCCATGAATCTCCTTCATGAGTTCAATGTCTTGCTCTTGAGTGATGCACTTTAACAATAGTGCACACACCCCCATCTTGAAGAGGTTGTCATCCTTGAGAACATAGCCCTTCACACGAGCTTGCATCCTTTTCATGTCGTGGGTTTTGACTGACTCGTAGTGCCCGTGAAGGAAAGAAATGATGGGAGCTCTCCAATCCATACTTGCGATTGCGTTGACTGTGCTGAGTGGCTACTTATTTGGTTTGATAGATGGAGCAGTTAAGATTTCGAAGAATACATTTAGAGGCATCGCCTCCCCCCTAGCAGCTTTCTATGCCAGCTTGTCGGCTGCCCCATTTCTTTTCCTTGGCAAATGTTAGATGATGAAACCTCGAAAATGCGTTTCCATCTTTCGCACCCCCGCAAGGTACTTAACAAGTTCTGGCTCTTTGGCCTCACTTTCCTTTTCCACATGGTCTTTGATGACCTCGGCGTCGCACTTGACTAGGAAATTGCTTGCTCCTAAGGCTCGCACCTTTCTGAGGCCAAGTAAGAGTGCCTCGTACTCAGTAGTGTTGTTGGTGCACATGTCGGATGGATCTGAGTAATCCAGCCTTGCGACGTATCTTAACTTGACTCCCGCCGGTGAAGTGACAATGGCCACAATTTCGGCGCCTTTGCGCCCCCAAGCTCCATCACATCTGATTTCCCACACAGGCACCAATTCCTCATCCTGACCAACATTGCTAGGTGAGCTCCAATCTACCACGAAATGTGCCAATACTTGGGATTTGATTGCTGATCTCTTCCCAAAATCGATTGTGTGCTCCGACAACTCTGTTTCCCACTTGGTGATTCTGGACGTAGCTTCCTTGTTGATGATAAGATCGTTGAGAGGCTGATCAGTGAGCACGGTGAATCTGTGTGCTTCAAAGTAATGTCTAAGCTTTCTCGTGGCCATAACCACTGCATAAGCAATCTTCTCCAGCTCTGAGTACAGTAACTTGGAACCTGACAAAGCTTCTGAAACAAAATAAACAGGGCTCTGATATTTCCCTTTTTCACCGTTGACCTCTCGCACAAGTGCAGCACTGACCGCTGCCTTGGAAGCGGCTACATATAGAAAAGTGGCTCTGACGGGAGAGGCAGTGAAAGTATTGCCATCTCCTCGATGTATGCCTTCAGCTCGGCGAAAGCCTTGCTTTGCTCAGGTCCCCACTCAATTTTGCCTTTGCCCTTCAATGCTTTGAAGAATGGGAGGCTTCGCTCGGCGGATCTGGAAATGAATCTATTCAGAGCCGCAATCCGACCATTCAACTTCTTCATGTCCTTTTTTGTTTTTGGCTCCTCCATTTCCCTGATAGCCTTTATCTTATCTGGATTCACCTCAATTCTCTTTGCTGAGATCATGCATCCTAATATCTTTCCTTTTGTGACTCCAAATACACACTTTTCTGGATTCAATTTCAGTCCTGCTCTTCTCATGTTGGCGAAAGTTTCCGCCAAGTCACTGATGTGGTTAGCCCTGTCGCCGCTTTTCGCTATGAGGTCATCGACGTAGGCTTGAATGTTCCTACCGATTTGCGGCTTGAATACTTCCCCGATCATTCTGGTGAAAGTTGGACCGGCATTTTTCAAACCCTCAGGCATTCACATGAAACAGAAGTTGCCAAAAGGAGTGATGAAGCTGGTTTTTTCCTCGTCCTATTTCGCCATCCAGCATTGATGGTAGCTAGAAAAGCAATCCAGGAGAGACATGATGGCCGTGCTGGCCACTGAATCAATGACCTGGTCTATCCTTGGAAGCGAATAATTGTCTTTGGGTGTGGCTTTATTGAGGTCTGTGAAATCTATGCACATCCTCTATTTTCCATTCTTCTTCTTGATGGACACAATGTTCGCTAGACATTTGGCATACATGACTTCGCGAATGACACTAGCGTCTAGCAATCTCTGAACTTCCGACTTGACCGCTACTACTTTGTCATCAGACATCTTTCTTAGCTTTTGCCTTCGCGGCTTGACCGAAGCGTCAATGTTCAATTTGTGCTCAATGAAGTTTCGATCCACTCCTGTAAGATTCTTGGCAGACCAGGCAAACACATCTCTATTCTTTTGGAGGAATTGGATTAATGCCCCCTCTTCGCTTGGCGAGAATTCCGACCCAATTACGATTGCTTGGTCCCAAACCATTTCATCCAACAGAATCTTCTTGGTGTCACAATCCGGCTGTACATTAATTTTTTCTTTGTCCGCCTTTGGCTGTTTCTGTTTCTCCCCATTTTTGCCCTTGACTGCTTCGTCGAGAGTATTGACATTTCTCTGTCCTGGAGTTCTACCTCTCTCTAGGTTTTGACTATCATTTTGATGCCCCCAGATTGTGATAACCCCCTGCGTCACTGGAATTTTGACGCACAAGTATGCTTGGTGAATGATAGCTTCAAATCTGTTGAGAAATCCTCTTCTGAGGATTCCGTTGTATGGGTAGTACATCACCACGTCGAAGGACAAATACTCAGTTCTAGCGTTTTGAATAGTGCCAAAGGAGACATGAAGTGAAACCTTCCCAATTGCATGGATAACACGTCCTCCGAAGCCATATAGTGGTGTATCGGGAAGTTGCAATAGATTATGGTTCAATCCCATCTTGTCGTATGCATCGGCAATATTATATCTGCTGACGAACCGTTGTCGACCAGGAGTTTTCCCAGAGTCCAGCTTGCTATGTTGCCTTCAATCACTAAGGCATCATTATGGGGAAAACCTTATAGCCTTACATCTTCTTCTGAGAAAGTGATTGGAATGTGAGACCATCTTGTTCTTTCCACTCTCCCCTCTATACAAATATTCCGGACTTTGCAAAAGTAATGCTTCCTGTCTTTCTTGCTATCAAACTCCAGGGCGGAGCCACCCGAAATGGGGAGGATGGTTCTGACACATGCTAATGGGTCGTTTTGGCCCTCAAGCTTTGCTGGTGCTGGCGGGGCGGTTGGGCCTTTGTATGGAGGAGGAGGCGGTGCGATGGGGTGTTGATCAATAGGCATTCACTCAACATTTTGAGCCTCGAAGGCTTGGGATTTCCATGGTGGTGGTTGAGTGTAGGTTGGAATGGGGGTTGAAAGTGAGGTGGTTGGAAAGGGCTAGCGAAAGGGTTCCTTCCAAAATTTGGATTTTGCCAGGCGGGAGCGGAATGGTTTACGGAATTGTTCCTCTCTTTCTCTTATTCTCTTCTTTGAGGATGGCTTCAAATCTTTTCTTGTCTGGGCAATAGTTTGAGCTATGGTCGTCATTCTCTTTGTGGAAAATACAGTACCACTTCCTTTTCTCTTGATAGCCTCGGCCCCTACTGCGACCTCTGCCTCTACCGCCTCCCCTTCCGCCTCTGTGGCCGCCCCCTTGATTTTGGTGCAATGGACTAAACGGGCTAGAGTTTTGGTTTGGGGTGTCTCTTTGAGGATTATGACTTTCCTGGGCGATTTCGCCGTCTAGACCGAAGACATTCCCGGGGTTAGCATGTGAAGCACCCCTAGGATTGGTCCATTCCCTCTCGCTGGACTGATTGGCTTTAGCAGACTTCTTTTGATGGGACTGCTCTTCCATACACATCCTTCCTAAAGTCATTGTCCGAGCGACAGTACTTCTCGAATTCCTCGTACAGGTGCTGGATGGATTTGGGCCTTTCGCGCATGAGATGTGAGCGAAATTGACCTGCCCTCAAACCCATGATTGCGACATTGATAGCAACAACGTCCAACACATTTGGTGCCTGAGCTCTGAGATGAACGAATCTCCTAAAATGATTTTGGAGAGGTTCTTTGTCCTTTTGCTTACACGAGAAAAGATCACTCTCGGTAAGTTCCAGACGCTGGAAACCTTGAAAGTTAGAGAGAATCCATTGCTTACTAAGTGGGTAAGATTTGCCCACGGGGTTTCGTCGTGAAGAAAACCAAGCCACGGACCGAAAATCTAATACCCCGGATCGTTGGACCTATTCGATAATTTCACTTTGGTGACGAAAGGTATCGGGCAAAAGATGCTATCCGAAAGGCAATGTGGAGCTAAATGGCTTCGGGGGTTTCGCAGTTAATTCTCCGGAATCGCACTTGTTTAACTACATCGATCTCACGATTTTGAGTGCGAAATGATCGATTCCGAATCACCCAACAAGCATATCTAGAAAATTTGCCGACGACACCCTTTGGAGGTAGAGATAGGGTTATGCCCATGGATTTATAGGGTTGAGTGCTAATCATCATCATACAAAACTATGTTTTGGCTCCCCACTAAGGATTTCTTTCAACTCTCAAGCGGCCACATCGGCGACTGGTCCCACCGCTCGCCCCTCCGTCCAAGGTCCACGCCGTTACGTCGTCGGCATTCAACCCCCGCCACCCAACCCACCCCGCGCTATCCCCATCACCCCCGGATCCTACGCCCCCGCGCCCAACGCCGCCCCTCACCTCTTGTCGCCGCCGGCCTCTCCCCTTCACTTCCCACCGACGGCACCTCCCCACCACCGCCACCCCGCCTACCTCCATAAGGGCTTGTTTGGAAAATGGAGGATTCAAGTGGATGGAAGAGGATTGAAGGAGATTTTGGGAAATTTTGAGTTATAATGGAAATTCCTCCACCCCAATGCCCTTCGTCCCCCTTCATTCACTAATTCCCAAACAAACTCTAAAAATGCAATCCCCACCCCTCGCACCCCCTCGATTACCCCGGTGATCCGGATGCCCCCACCCCGCGCGAGCTAGGGGTGGCGGCGTTCGATCGGCCGGGCGGGGACGCGCCGCCAATGGAGCCGCGCGTGACCAACAAGTTCCGCCTCGGGCGCAAGGTCGGGAGCGGCTCCTTCGGGGAGATCTTACCTCGGTTCATGCCGCCGGCTCAAGTTTTATTGTTTTGTCCCGATGCGAAAGCTCTTTACTTTTTTCCCTTTACCCGTGGTTCTTCGAACTTCGATGGACGGGTGGTTTGCCGCAGTACCCACGTGTAGACCAACGAGGAGGTCGCGATTAAGTCTGGTGAGTTCACGCAAAGCAAATCTATTTCGATGATATCTGCTCCGTTATACATGATCAGTTAAGTTGCTTTCTTTTGATGAGCGTAGTGCCATAGTACTTTCAATTAAGGGTTGTTCACTGATTGCATATCCCGTCTGTATGAAAAATGTACAAAACTTGGTTGGGGATTTTTAACTTGCTGAATCATAATGCTCCATGCAATTTTGGTTATGAGCAGACTCTGAGTGAGAAAAGGGTAATAGAGAAGCCGAATTCACATATTTTGGAAAGCGACAAAGGGCACCAAAACGGACATTGAGTTAAACATTAGGGAACACATTGGGGCTATCGGGTTGGTTTTCCGGAAATTGTTCTTTGGTAATTCCTAAAATATTTTATGAGATATAGCTTATAGTTCTAAATGATTCGATCCCGTAATGTTTCTACTTTCAAATTTTACCTAAAATTTTGTTTAAAAGTTCCCGTGTGTCCGAAAGTAGTTATTCTCGGGTAATTTCGGATTGTTGGAAGACATTCATAGGTTGGTGTGACGAACAATATGTCGGTTTACATCTAAACTAGCGAGATACTTTCATGTGATTTCGAAATAATTTTTCCATGAAATGAGTACAAAATTTCACCTTGTCATATTTTGCTCATGTAGAGTAGTGCTCGAAATTTACTGCACTTTAGACCAAGTTAGAAATCTCACTGAGATACCTATATTGAAGTCCATATACACAAGCGATAGTATTCGGTTCGTTGCAAATAAATAGATCGGACAATTTATTGATCTCGCTTTGTTGATCTTTGCATGCATTGCGGGACTAAAATATTTTTGTAGATGTATGGCGAATCATTGCATATTCGCTTGATGGGTGAATAACCTTTGCTATTAATCTAAGGGGAAGCTTAATAATCTCATCGGATCAAAATGGGAACCAGTAGAAATTGCAATGCTTATTTGCTTTGCCATAATGGCTTTGGTTGTTCGATCTGCAGACCGGCACCCTCCGGCCAGGTAATGATACTCCCCCTCTTTGTTGGTGATATTGCAAACAAATTAGTTTAGAGTTAAACAGATTGTTATGCATTGCTTCTTTGCTTTTTCGGAATGACTAATTGTGTGGTCCCTGTCTTCGTTTAATTAAGGAACAAATTTTGGGTCTCGCTTTGTTGATCTTTGTCCGCATTACAAGACTAAAATATTTCTCTGCATGGTGAATCATTGCATATTACACCTGATGGGTGAATGACCTTTGTTATTGATCCAAGGGGAACCTAGCTAATCTCATCAGATCAAAATGGAAAATAGCAATGCTTATTTGCTTTGCCATAATGGCTTAGGTTGGTCAATCTGCTGGGTGGCCACCTCCTGCATGTAATTATATACTCTCCCTCTTCGTCCTTCCTACTGTGCTTGATGGGTGATATTGCAAACAAATTAGTGCAGAGTTAAATATATTGTTATGCAAACAAACACAGTAACTAAGTCAGATATTATTCCATCATTTGTCCAGTTTTCTAAATTTACAAACATTTGAAACTTAGATCTAAACCATTTCCATATGTAGCACCATTGTCATGAAATCATCATTCCAACATATAGTGTCCTACCATCCTAAGCAGCCACCATTTTGGTTATTGGTTCATAATTTATCAAAATGTTCTCTAAGATTGTATCATGTTTTTTGAGTTCCGCAGCAACACGCGGGGTTTTCAACTAGTTAAACCGTTAGTGTGTGCGTGTCTTCGTCCGTATTGTTATTTTAAAAAAAATCATATACCAATGTGTCTACATATAGTTACAAACTTATATTATTACAATGTAGATTTATACCACATGTACCGTCCGAGAGTATTATTGTAGCACCATATGTCAATATATGTCAATGATTATCCGATGGTACCTTTACTTTGTGTTATTTATATTTGTGTTTTTTCCTTCGGTAGAGCTATGCAACATAGATACAATAAGTCGTGTACATCCATGTGTCTAATAGATAGAGGTAGGCATATATAGGGGCGATACTAAAATCCACCCGGGGTGCATTACGTATAGCAAATGCACGGACCCTGCGATTGCAACTTCGCACTCGAACCAATTGCAACTTGATAGACCAATTGCAATTCGACGCGAACCAATTGCAACTTGACGGACCAATTGCAACTCAACGCGAACCAATTGCAACTAAACCCGGCCGAGCCGCAACTAGGCGCGAACCAATTGCAACAAAGAGACTAACCGATTGCAACCGTGACACCGTACTAATTGCAACTTGACGGAACTAATTACAACGAATCTAACTCGTTGCAATTGGACACGAACCAATTGCAACTAGACTCCTAGTTGCAACCCGATGTGAATAAATTGCAACCGAGAATGAGCCCCGATTGCAACCGGACAAGACCTAGTTGCCACAAGGGTGGGTGCATTCTCTATACGAGAATGTACCCGGAGTGCACTATAGCGAGAACGTATATATATATATATATATATATATATATATATATATATATATATATAGTGTGTGTGTGTGTGTGTGTGTGTGTGTGTGTGTATACGTGTATATATATACGTGTATATATATATATATGTATATATGTATACACACACACCATGTGTACGTTGGTACCATCCAAGAGCATTATTGTAGCACCATATATGCCAACGGTTAGTTGCATGAGTACCGTACACCGCAAATTGACCATACCACTGGATATAAATATATGGTACCTTGACATATTGTTGCTATTTACATTTTCTTATTTTCCTCCAATAATACGCATAGATGTCTATGGACAATCATAATCGAACCATATATACGAAGGCAACATCTAACTACATTATTCTACCTCCTTATTGTTGGAAAATTGGATAAAAACCTTTCACCCTCGGAACTTCGGAGATCTTGTGACTCTTGCGAATTCGGTAATGTTGGCGGATAAGAGCCAAGTAGCGTGTTCATTTCCGTATCTCTTGCAAATTCGGTAATGTTGGCAAATAAGAGCCAAGTAGCGTGTTCATTTCCGTGACTTCGAAGAATGAGGTTTCGTGAGTCATAGCTTATGTGAAACGTGAATGGAAAATTCTCTAACCTAACATCCTCGGGCGACAAGATCGCTCATGGGATTCAAGTTCGCAAATTTGTTCGTCGTTTCAGGGTAATGAAAACTTCGAAGATCCTCGCGGTTCGGGAAACTCGGCTTCGGTGGTGGTTTCGAGCATTCAAAATAGGAGTTTATGCGTCCGAGGATCTTCGCGAATGTGGGGCAAAAGCCATGAATGAATTGAGTCAAGGACATGTCGTCAAAAGTCCGGGTTCAAGAAGGTGCGAATTAATGACTCGGTTTGTAAATATATGAAGTTAGCTCCGTAAATTACGGGACGTAAAAGACATTAATTTACATATTCCCATTTGGTATATTCTTTAGATCCGATGGCAAATTCGAATGTAAAAGTCCCTTCGTCTCCATGCAAAAGGGTACCAAAGGTCACGTGTAAAGGGCCGCACAACTTTTGAGGAGGATACGAGGCTTTCAGAGATTGTCTCCCGATTCCGAACTTCTTTCGTGCGTTCGTTTCTAAGTTGTCCTCTTGTGTTCGGGGGTTCCATCCGATTTTCGAATCCCCAACACTTCGATGATTAGGCTATCCATTTTTTCTAAATTCAATAGAGACATAGACACTCATATTATCATATATACGCACGAACGCTATTCACATTTTATATATATGAAATGCACACACGCATATTCAAACCCCATGATTGTCTTAGATATACTTGGTTTTTAAAAAAAGAATACAATCTACTTATTTAGGAATCGACGTAGGGGATGAGTGTCCCCACTGTTAATTTACCACAAATCCCAAAGCAAAGTCGGTAATGGACGGGGGCATGCCCCCGAGTACAACTGTTTTCGCACCATAGACGGATGAGTTTCATGAGGGGGTAAGGTGAGGGAGCTTATTCTTTCGGGAGTTTTTTATTTGGCTCTCAGCAAAACCTTCTTTGCCGAGAGTTTTTTATTTGACTCTTGACAAAAACAGTTTTTTATTTGACTCTTGACAAAGACACGAACTCTAGCACATCCTGCGATTCCAGTAGTGACTCATAAAGCTCGTGCGGCGCCAACTGGATCGGAGCAAGTATCTTGTTCACGGACGCCTATATAAATGGCGCCTTTGCCCATGATCACCAGCTAGTCACTGCTCACTAGCATAGCATGGCCATGGCGACCAGCAACGGGCCAGATGCTGTCGGCCCGGTGCCGTTTAAGGACATCGCCGGTGCCATGCCTCTTGCCACCGTCTCTGATGACCACCACCAACCCCACCCCAAGCCGTGGGTGCGCTGCTACGAGGGCACGTGGGTGCCCGAGCGGTGGGTGCCGGGGATCATCGCCATCCAGCGGAGCTTCACGCCGCGCCGCGGCGACGTCGTCCTCGTGAGTCCGCCCAAGTGCGGCACCACGTGGCTCAAGGCCCTGGCCTTCGCCACCATGGCGCGCGGCGCGTACCCGCCGGGCCATGACGAGCACCACCCGCTCACTCGCCTCAACCCGCACGACTGCGTCCCGTTCATGGAGATGCTGTTCGCCGACGGCTCGGGGAGCGGCAAGATGGACGCGCTGCCGTCGCCGAGGCTCATGGCCACGCACATGCACCACTCCATTCTGCCCGCTTCTATCAAGGACAACGCCGATTGCAAAATCATCTACATATGCAGGTGACTCGACTGTCGACTCAGACCAAATTGTGCTATACTTATTGCTAGACAAATTAACTCTGATCATCTATGTGAGAGGATCATTTTACTTAGCAGGGAGCCGAAGGACATGGTGGTTTCTCTGTGGCACTTTGCAAGAAGAAGACAACCGGACCTCTCCTTCTCTGACGCGTTCGAGGCTGCCTGCGAGGGAATGACACCGAGTGGGCCTATATGGGATCATGTCCTTGGGTACTGGAACGCAAGCAAGGCTGTGCAGCTTCGACAAGCTGAGAAATCTCGAAATCAACAGGGCTGTCCGTCGCCCTCCCCCTCCCCCTCCTCCTCCCCCTTCCCCAACGATTCCTACTTCAGGAAAGGGGAGGTGGGGGATTGGGTGAGCTACATGACGCCGGACATGGCGCGGCGTCTGGACAAAGTCGTCGAGGAGAAGCTCCGCGGGTCAGGCCTCTCGTTCGAGTGATGAGCCGGATGAGCTCGCTAGTCCCGCAGATCAATAAACCTTGCAGTTCAGGACTGCAACTCTGCAAGCCAAGGCGTGAATGTAGATGGCTCGATGCAGCGAGGAGCTCGTTTGATTTTCTCTCTCTGTCTCTCCTGTTTCGTCTAACAGGGGTGCAAAATATTATTATGTATCTTGACATATTTGTAAATCTAGAAAAGCACTAAGGGCTGCACCCGGTTTTCCTAGCCCTATAAAAGGCACCAATAAGGAGTAAGTACTTGCATGGGCCGGATGGGCGTTCATAAATATTTAAAATTTTGAATAAAAAGAAAACGAAAATTTGGTTACGTTTAGGGCCCCTTTGGGAACAAATAATCCATCCGGGATCCTCCCCTTTTCCCTGGGCCGCAGCACCGCGTCGATTTTGGCCCGGGGCCAAACCCGTGTGTCATTTGGCAGCCCATTGACCCGGGACGCAGCAACCCTAACCTCTGGTTTTCCCCGTGCCGAGCCTTCCCCACCTCCCACCTCGTGGCGGCGGCGCCCCGTGCCCCTCCGCGATTCCTCCTGTTCTCCGCCTCGTCTTGCTTCTACACGCCGCCGCCGGTCTGCGAGGAGACGTCCGAGCCCGCGCCGGCCGTGCTTGGTCGCCGCGGCGTCGGCCTCGCCGTGCCCGAGAGAGAAGCCGTGCGTGCTCCTCGTCTCCTTGTGCCCCGTCTGCCGTCTCCATCCCTCCGAGCTGCGGCATCCCGGCCCCATTGTCGTCGCCTCCATCTCGACGACACCTCCATCGTCCGCATCTTGGAATATCACGGTATGCTCAATTCTTCCTCCCCATCTCCTCTTCCATTCCCATTCACCCCTTTGCTCTAGGGTTCTAAGCTGTGAAATTGATGATTTCTTTCTTGTTTTATGTTAGCATCTTGATCCATCGGCAAGTCGGGACTCGGTTTCCAGCTTGTTGCTGCGGCACCGGCCTCCGCAAGGTATCAATCCCTTGTTCCTCTTTCTATACTACTGGATTCGATTGCAAAAAGGTCTCAAACAAGCTTTCCAAGATGTGCGTGTGTGATTGCTCTCTTGCTTTTCTTCCTCTGAGTGGCGTGGATCTATGGCTTCTGCTCTTTTCAGCAAGGTGTTGCGCACTGATCTGGTATAAGCAGAAGGCAGCAGCCCACCGTGACCCCGCAGTGACTGATCTCCATCGAGTCTGCAACTCCACCATCTTGTCAACAGCAACCCACCGCTTCGGCAATTTAGGTATCCTTTGCTTTCCGTCACATTGTGCTAAATTCACCATACCAGCATCTGACTCTGTCATCATAGGCTGTGTGTGTGTGTCGCAGTTTTGTTGGCTGCTTAATTCATTAATTAGGTCGGTCGATTGAAAAACTGAAGAGGTCATGCTGTTTGTTTTAGGTGCCGTGTAAAAATTAAAGGATGGTGCTTTGAATTTGTTCCTTGTTTGTGTTAATTTGGTACTGATGATAGTTTGGTGCATATATATGCATGGCAATTACAGTGTTTGTTTTTTCTACAGTTTTAATGCATGCCATGACCAAGCATATGCCTTTTGTTATTTAACCAATGGAAGATATTAAGTAGCTTATCTTTCGGGCGGCAGCCTCTAGCAGTAGCAGCAGCAGCTAGGTGGCGCCAACTTTTGGCCGCCCGTCCGCATCCTCTTCACATGATTGCAAATCCAAATCCTGCTCGCTACTACCTACTATTACTCTGTACTTCTGCAAATAAAAGAGTATGCAACGAGCAGAAGCTGTTTCACCTGAAGAGCACACATCCAGTCATCCAGGGACCAGGGACCTCTTCAAGAAGATGGATACTGAAGAGGTCACCCTAGATCAGTGATGTATTTTTGTTAGTCAGCATTATTCCTTTCAGCTATAGTGCTGTTGTTAAGTGAAAAATGGCTGTTTTTGTTTGACATGAAATAGCATTAGTTTTGGACAGGGCTGTAGGAGTTTGTTGGTTCAGCCTGATCATTCTTTTGCAAACAGCTCAAATGTTTGTTGTGTGCGAACAGTATGTAAAACTTTAATAATCAGGAGGAAAATAACCTAGATCAACTTTTTTGAATAGAATAACCTAGATCAACTTGTGTTCTGATAGTGCAAGATCCATGATTTGTAAGGTCTAACATTTCTATATTGTGATAAGTAAGTGCACATTAGCAAGTGGCAGCATAGCCCTGTATTTCCATATCAAGTTTCAGAATGTCTCTGGCAAACGGTACAAGTGTATATATTTGTCATAATCTTCTATTTTGGTCATCTTTCTGAGACTAAAAAGGCCATAACCGTGTACAAACAGAGAGATGGTCGTGTTGTATCTGATCGGGCTTTCAAATGTTATGTTGTTGTCCTGTCCATCCTCTTATCATATGATTTCCGCTCATTTGTTTCTTCCCTTCCTATTTGCAGTAGTGTCATATGTATTCAGTTATTCGTTTATATCATATTTGTGTGACAAAATTTTCAGCGTTGGTTTGATCTCTCAGGCGAAATCGTCCCTTTGAAATGCTAGTACGAAGGGCAGATCATCAGTGACAGAAATCTGGGCTTGCAGATACGAAGGGCAGATATCTTCCAACAATATTGAGATTGGGATAATTCGACCTGACCGTGAAAAGGAGAAGGAGTCAATGATATGTTTCCAAGAGCAAACTTCAGTAAACAGCAAGTACAAGAAAAGGAGAAGGAGCTGAAAGGCAACTACAAGGTTATAAAAGAAGCTAGGAAAAGTGGTGTGGGCTGGAATGACACTTTGGGCATGATCATTGCAGAACCACAAGGATGGGAAAAAATGATAAAAGACAATCCCAAAGTCAGCAAATTTCGCAAGAAACCATTTCCTCTATATAGCAGCCTGGAATCACTATATGAAGGTAATATATAATCTAAATTTTCTAGTCAGTAAATTTCCTTGTGCACTGTATTAGCATTGCATAGCCTTTTGCATATATATATATATATTTTTTTATCTAGTGATGATATGGATCAAGTCTTGATTCAACTCCACTAATACTATATCATAACTAATAACAGCCTGATAATATGCAGTACTAATGCATGGATGGTTAAGCATCTCTAGGCCTGCACAGCGACTGCTTCTGCATATACATGGTGCTTTAGCTTGAATTTTATATTGATACTATAATTTTTTGTGAATTGTGTTGCTCCAGTATAGTACTCACTGGCCATGGACAGTGGTAACATGGACCAAAGGCAGGCATGCGCGTATTGAAGCCAGATCCAAAGTGCATTTGATATGTCTAATCTAGAAGCACGCCTGTCTATTGTTAATCCATCTTTTCTCAGAAACTGTATTCTTGCATATGCCTATTGTTACAGTTTGATACAAGATGCCATTCACCTATGCATTCCTTTTGCACCCGCTTTGCCATTAGCTTTTCCTTGTGAATTGGCAAAAAAACCGCATTTGTTTCATATGCTTGACTTGATTACATGCCCGTTTATGTGTAATTTAGCATATGTATATGTGTATTAATTGCCTGGTTTTTTGGCTCATTTTTTCTGCATTTATACATGAGAGATGTACATGCAAGCTGCCTGATTCCATCCATACATGCACGCAGGACGAACGATATGCTGGTCTTCTGTAGCTCAACCAGGTGATCTAAACTATATTCAATTGTTTGTTTTGTAGGCAGCATTGCCACAGGTGATCAAATTGTTCATATGTTGCTGCTGTTACTTTAATTGCTGATGTGCATACGTGAAGTCTTTCAATGCCTGGATGCTCACCGTGTTCCATATATGTGTTGAAGTTTGTGATTTAATTTATTATGGGTCAATAGTAACCAATTCTTTTGTTTCATCAATAATAACATATGGGATATATCTATATATTTATTTCCTAACTATATGAACCTGGCATTCTGCTTGTTGAAGATAATGACAAATTGATCTTAATTATTGTTTTATTATTTATTTTTCAGAATCATTGGTTGTTGACCGGAATATGGTGGTTTTGTTGTCTTAATCTCTTGGATAATAGACCATTTCAGAAGGTGTGATGAGTTGCTAGAATATTTTATATAGCAAATACTTACTAAATCTTAGTTGATATTTAAATTAAACTTTGCATGAATTGTAATATATATGGATGTATGGACAAAAGAATTCCAATTTGTCTTGGATGTGCATGTTCTTTGTGATGGAGTGCAAGTCAAGGTGGATGAATATTTTTTGGGGGAACAGGTGGATGAATATTTATAGCTATGCCTTAAACTCAGATTTTTATTTTCAGCACAAGTTTGCCATTGGTACTTATTTTGAATTTTGGATGGTCTTATAGCTGTGCACTGTTTGTATTTTGTGTTTTTTTCTTAACTTTTTTAACCCATATGACCATTGTTATTACGCACACCTGCTGATCCCCTGGGCTTGGCAGCCAAACAGCGATGGGGAAGACAGGCAAAGTAAAACCCCCTGGTGGAAGGGATTTCAAAATGATAATGATTCCCGTTGGGCCATCCCTACCCTGGGTTAGTAGGCCCTGTTCTTCCAAAGGAGGCCTTAAGGATATGCACGTGGATGGAATGGTGAATGTCTATGATAGCTGATAATTCCAAAATAAAAGGCACTGCTGGCACCCGAACATCCGATGATGCGGACGATTAGAGCAACATCGAAAATATATAATTATAATATTGAAATAAATAAATAAATAAATAAATATGTTGTTAGTTTCTTAGACGCAAAACTTACCGTCGTTACAAAGAACACTACGACAAACCCGCTCGATCATGTGATTGGTCGAGTGCAGGTCAATTTTTACCCAAAATTCGACCCAATTCGAAAATCTCTACCTAATATTAAAGCAAGGACGAACTCCTCTTTTTTTCGTCCGTCCTGACAAATGGGGCCCGCATGTCAGTCTCTAATCAGGCGGGGTGAAAAAATCGGCGCAAGAGAAAAATATCATAGGCAACGGAGGAAAGCCGGCACGGTACTCCTGGCGGAGGGAGAATATCGACGGACTTGCGCCTGCTGCGGGGCCCGACCCCGCCCTCGTGCGGTCGTGCCCCTCCCTGCTCGGAAGCCGCGTTGGAGTGCTGCCGGCATTATTGCCACCGTTGTCGAGAGCTGTCAGGGCCCCATCTCCGACGATGTGGTGGGCGAACAGAGGAGATCCGCGGCGAGGAGGGGTTGCGGGGCGGAGATGACAGAGCTCGAGGCCGCCAGAGAGGAGGGGTCGGCCGCCACCTCCACCACGGTGAGGCCTCTGTCCGCCCGGAGGGGTCTCCAGATCGACAACCCCGGGATGCGTACGCCCAGAGAGGATGCCGCCAGAAAGGCATGGCAGATAGCACACGAGCTGGAGAGGGAGAGCTTGCTCGAGCTCCTTGTCTAACGGCCGGCGCGAGGAGGATGCCGAGCTTGAGCAGCAGCAGATCGCCGCATGCCAACGGCGCCACGACTTCACCAGTGTGGCTGCGCCGGCGTCCCCGGGTATCGGGCATCCGCGGGCGAGGAGCCGATGCGCCGCCGCCCTCCCATGCGCGGCAGCCAGCGCCGCCCTCCCGCAGCGCAGATGCATCGTCCTCCCGTGTCGCCGTGCGCTGTGCACAAATGTGGCGCCGCCGGCCGCCCGCTTGAGTGATGGGGAGGTCGCCCGAGAGAGGTCGTCGGCTGCTCACCCCGGGCGAGGTCGGCACTAGGGAGCACTCTCCCGAGCGAATGTGCCGCCACTCCCACCGAGCGGCTCGGCGCGCCGCCGCCGCCGCAGCGAGAGCGCCGCCGCCGCCACCGGAGAGCTTGCTCGGGGATCTCGACGTCGCTCCTCCCGGGAGCTCACCGCGGCGAGCGCCACCGCCGGGAGAGCCGGCCGGGGAGGTCGCCACCACTCTCCCCGGATAGCGTGCCGCCGGATGCTCCGTTGCTGGTGGATGCGGGTGAAATCGAGAAACGAGGAGACCAAGAATGGGGGCCGGTGGCCGGACAATGGATAAGGCGGGGGTTGTTGGCACAGAGAGTACGTGTCTTCGTCAATGCGGAGAGAAGAGATAAGATTAGTTGGGCCGGCGCTTCAGCTTGTTTTTTTCTCTAGATTTCACTGTCAGCTTGGGCTCGTACAGCTGAGCTGCCTTCCTGCACGTGGGCTGTGGCCAAAAATAAAAAGTCGCTGACACAATTAGAACTTGCACAAGAAAGATCATGACATGATGGTGTCTATCCTTCGCAGGCCTCGTTGTTGCACTGCGTGGAGCAAAGAAAGCACAAGCTTGTGTTCTCTCTCTAGCACAGACTCTTTATCATGCGCATGCAAATAATAATTATCCAAATCTTCGGTACAGTACAATCTAATTTGTACTTTGAAATGTGATATCCAGTAGTATCTTGTTTGGACCAATCGAACAACGATGTGATAGGGGAAGGTGATATTGGACACATGATAACAAGAGTTCTGGAGTCATGGACAACGACAGACAAGGTTAAGTGGTGCGGGAGCGATGGGATTGATGGCGAGATCGGAATGAACGATGGGTGAGGTCTGCAGCCTGTTCGTTTGTCTGGTGGCCGATGGTTGGTTCTGGTTTGTTCGAGAGAAAAGTACTGCTGGCTGGTTGTTTGTGGCTGGTTTGTTGTGAGAGAAAAAAGTACCGCCGGGCCGGTGGCCGATAAGCCAAACGAACAGGGCGCAGGGTGGTGCCTACAGCTACAGGACGGGGAAGTAGGGCGAATGACGACGCGGTTGCGAGCAGATGACGACAAGGTCGGGAGGAGCAAACAACAATGGGCAAGGTCGGGGACTCGGGGTCACACATGGATGATGAGAATGATGAAACAACTGATGAAGGCAACGTCGGGCAGGATGATTGTTGGGGTCGTGGATGGTGAGGTTCAGAAGCGCGAACGATGACGAGTGAAGTCTGGGGGGCGCGTGCGCGACGAGATGATGGTAAGGTCAGAGAGCTATATATGTAGGTGGCAAGTGTGTGACGATATGGTCGTTACGGAATGACAATTTAAACCGGAAAAAAATCGTACTAAACCGGCACCGAACCGGAGTCAAACAGTTACTTATAATGTCCCAACCATAGCAAACCGGGGTCACCCTTGTGCCGCGCGCTGCGAGGAAAAGCCAAGCGTAGGCGCGCGCTGACCATAGACCACAGGGAGGGGAGTATAAAAGAAACTAAAAAAAGTGTGCGGATAATAATCAATTATTTTTTAAGTTGTAGATACCTATTAGTTTCCAAACTTATATTCTTCGTGGGCTTAAAGAAAAGAACACGGTGGGCGGTTCAACATGTATTAGAGTATAAAAATTACATACGGATAGAAACATTGCACGTTGATAAGCGTCGGTGTAGGTTAGCGGGGCGAACGAAGCTTGCTGTTTGCGCTTAGAAAGTTAGAAGCAAGTGCACACCTAATGCATATCATCCATGTACGCTATGCTGTGTGTGCTGGTCGAAGCATGTATAAAATATACTAATTGTTGACTCGGATTAGAAACTAAAATTGGAGATATGATTATGTTATATGGTAAAATATGATTTTATTGTCTCTAGCAGCCTAGCTTAAAATAAGAATGATGAATATTTGAGTGCAAGTAAATATGAGTAAAATCTTATCTTATTGACTTTCAAGCAAATATCAATTCAACCGAATGCAATAGAAATAGATTAATAGACAAAAAACTCATGAGATTTAGGAAACAGAATTAATATATTCATCTAGCAATCGTACATGCATTTCGATATCTATGTCTATATACATAATATTAAAGTGTTATTATTTCTTCCAAGGGGTATCATTATTTTGGACAAAAGTCCCACACCTTTTCATAATAACCCGCATTCATTGACAAGTGGGCCCAAGTAGTTGTACATGGTGGCGCGACCGCAACGGGGACGACGACAAGATCGGAAAGCTGTGTGGGGGGTGACGAGAATGATGGCGCGACAGAGGACAATGAAACGGGTATTTTTTTCTCCCGTTGCAACGCACGGGCATAATTGCTAGTTGTAGAAAAAAAAGCTAACCCGACTTGACCATATGACAGGTTGGTATAGGTCAAGAATTTTAACCCGACAACCCGAACGAACCCGACTCAACCCGACAAACAATCATGTCTAGATTCATGCAACATTCATTGTTAAACATGTTTGATTTTTCTTCTCCGTCTTTACATTACTTGGAAAAAACTCAGTGCTGAGATATTTGTGTAGACCAGCTTTTAGATGGGCGCGCCAAGTTAGCACTATAGCTGATTGTATTGAAACATCATCACATATGGTTGGAAATTGGTTGACGGTGTTGTAAACCCGTCGGCCTAAGTTGGTTGGGCAGAAGCCAGCCGCAGTTGTGCTTGGCTTCTGCCCGTATCCGTCACGTTGACTTCATTTGTTGCATTGGGTCCAAAGCCATCTCCAAAGCTATATTTATCCGTGCATCCATAGGATGTAGCAAAAAAGCTTGGGGATCTCGATTAACTTCAGCAAGTTTTTAATAATTTCTTGGTGTGAAAAGAGTTAGTCATACGAATTTATAGTGTATGTATCTGTACTATATATAAATAGATTGGTAAGATGCTACGGTAAGTAAGCTAGCCATGACTACTATGTCTATCGGGAAAAGTTTACTTCACCCCCCAAACTATAAGAGGTGGAACACATCACCCCCCAACATATGAAAATGGATCTTTTATCACTCGAACTTTCTATAACGGGACAAATCACCTCTTGAAGCAACTTTGAAAAATCATAGTAAATCATAGAAAATTCATAAAATGAAAATTCAAATTGTGTTAGACTTCAAATTAGTAGTTTTACGCAGTGAACATATAATATGGAATACTTTAGTACAATTTTGTCGCTGTAACTTCGGATCTATGCTTTTCTTCGTAGTTATAAAAAATGTAGTAACATATCATATTATATGTTCACTGCGTAGAACTACTAATTTGAAGTCCAACACAATTTGAATTTCTATTTTATGATTTTTATGTGATTTACTATGATTTTTCAAAGTTGCTTCGAGGTGATTTGTCCCGTTTTAGAAAGTTCGGGGGTAAAAGATCCATTTTCATAGGTGGGGGGTGATGTGTTCCACCTCTCATAGTTTGGGGGTGAAATAGACTTTTTTCTATATCTATCTAATTCTGATAAAATATTTGATCAGCATATCTAGAGAATTTGCCGACGAAATCCTTTGGAGGTAGATAGGGTTATACACATGTATTTATAGGGTTGAGTATTAATTAAACTGTTAACGTGAGTGTGTCTTCGTCTGTACTTTTTTTAAAAAAAATCATATACCAATGTGTCTAGATATAGTTACAAACTTATATTATTACAATGTAGATTTATACCACATGTATCGTCTGAGAGTATTATTATAGCACCATATGTCATAATGTCAATGATTATCCTGATGGTACCCTTTTTTTTCTCTGATAGAGATATACAACATATAGATACAATAAGTCGTGTACAGCCATGTGTCTAATAAATATAGTTAGGCATGTGCATATATATATTTATACCATGTGTATGATGGTACCATCCAAGAGCATTATTGTAGCACCATATATGCCAACGGTTAGACGGTTAGTCGTATGAGTACCGTACACTGCAAATTGACCATACCACTGGATATAAATGTACGGTACCTTGACATATTGTTGCTATTTACATTTTCTTATTTTCCTCCAGTAACACGCATAAATATCATATATACGCACGAATACTATTTTTTCTAAATTTAATACAGACATAGATACTCGTATTATCATACATACGCACGAACACTATTCACATTTATATTTGAAATGCACCCATGCATATTCAACCCCATGATCGTCTTCGATGTACTTTGTTTTTTATAAGAACTTGGCTAAATCACAGCGGTCTGTCATATAAGCTAGTGGACAGTTGGCTATTTTTTTCTTCCAAATTTGACATTACCGTACCAAGGCCCACTAGCGTAATAAAAAATTATCGGTGCCGGTGCCCACGTGCGTGCCTTGGCCTGCGGCTCGTTGTGACGAAGTACGAACCGCCCAAAATAATTCCGTATTATCGCCTAAGTTTGTCCACGTGGGCATTAAGCAATAATAAAAATCTGTCGCCTCTCGCCGCGTAAAGCCGGTAAATCACTTACAACGAGATCGGGATATGTGCTAAGCCCACATGAAGGCGGGACCGAATACAACATTACATTACATAAAAGTTCACAAGTTTAACATTATTACAAAACAGGTTTTTCATACATAAAAGTAAAGGTAATCAGAGTTTAAGCTGCGGAAAATAAAACTAGCGTAAGATACACATGGGAGGCCATCCATAGAGTATCACTCCTCGTCGTCCTGCTCCCACTCAAGCTCCCAACCATCTGGAATAGATCCAGGCCAGATGGGGTTACCTGAAAACCACAAATTAAGCAAGGCTGAGTATACTAATACTCAACAAGATTTACCCGACAAAAAGAAAATACAACTAGACATGTAAGGCTTTTTGGCTGCTGGGTTTGTTTTGCCAAAAGCGACTAAGAGTTGATCCTTATTTTCAGATTTTAGCTCCAATTCTAGTATGTTAAACATTCTAGGTGAGCACCTGCACTAAACAAGCATGTTGTGCAAACAATATTAAACAGGTAACAATATTAATCCAACAGTTCCATAAATAAGTGGGGTAGCCAGTGGTCAAGCCGACTCAGATAACGGCGAGTGACCGACGATCGATCGATTTATATCCTTGCAAGGTAAACCCAAGATACACGGAAGAAGTAGACCCAAGAAATAAAATAAAAGCGAATGCGGGGTCTACCCCGACCGAGCGGCTCCCGTCATTCCCTAGATTAGGGACAGGCGCTACGGTCCTAAGTACAAGGTTACTAGAACGCCCTCACACGGCACATCCAGACTCACACTTGCACTACCAGAATCAAACCAGGAGAAGCATCCCAAGAGTAGTAGCGATAAAGTCCCCGCACTGGTTCATTAGGTACTAGGCTTACCGATCCTATTCCCGACAAGCACTAGGTACGTTCAATAGTTTAAACCAGCACAATGGTACTCGGTCAAGACTGAACCCATTGCTCTTACCACACAAGCGAGTCAATTTAACCAACTTATGATTCCAACATAAGCATCCTATATCTCACGAGTAATGAGTCATTACTCGACTTCTATCGTATCCTTAGAGCATGGCACTAGCGTTCCTAACATACTAGTAAAAGAGCATAGGGGTCCTAAGGATCATGCAACTAGGTTTCAAAGCAACTCCTGAAACTTAAATGCACAAATTAAAGCAATAAAGTGTTGAAAAGTAAAGGACATAATTTTAATTTATAAAGTGGGTTAGATGAAACCAGTGCTTGTCTTCCTCTGACTCAACACTAACACTAGCCTTGGGCTCTTCTGGACTTTGGTCCAGGTCTTGCTGCACATCAATTTGGTTCACTTCACCATCAACAGTCCCGTCTCCCTCTTAGGTGAGTGTGTACGTACCGTCCGGTAAATCTACACGTACACATGCATATGCATTAGGTGAGGTTAACTTTGAAGGTGATTGTGTGCACATCTAAGCAAATTAAGTTACTTAACTTCTCCAAACAGTAAGGGGTGTGTGTTTAAATTATTTAAATCAGGAACAAACATAAAAACCTTAATTAATCTTAAATAATAAACATCAACTTATTTATGCACTTCCTAGCTAGTCATTCTTCTAAAATTCATATAAAATTTAAAATACATTCATTGGTCCTAAATTTTGGTACACAACAACATATACCTAAACTAAACTCACATGCCAAAATATAGCTTAAGATCATTTATAAATTAATTTATATGGAAAAGATTAAATTCAGCCTAGTAAATCAAAATTAAATCACACAAAAAGATTCAATCGACAAACTTAGCTACTGTCCAAAGCATACATGCATATATTTCATATATTTCAACTTAAGAATTAAACATGATATACCAAGTTAAATCCAAAACACCAAATAAAACACATCCTAAAATCACATCCATTCTACCAGAGGTACTATGTATCAATACAAAGCCCTACAAAGCCCTAGGGTGCACTGGTGCTTAAAGAAAAGTTCACTAAAGGGGCTATAAAAAGCATCAAGCTTAATCTAGCATAAAGCTTACATAATTCATAATTGCAAATCCACACATCAAGATTATGCCAACTTTGGTCACAGATCTAGAAATGCCATAAAGAGCAACATATCCAAAATTCAAGTCCATAGCATGTGTATATTTTAAACTACACCAAAAACACATCAAACTGAGTTTGAATTTTTATTTCAAATTCTACACAGAAAACCCTATACATGCTTTCTAGAAAAGGTAGGTTTCTTCACCAGGAACCCAACAAAATTGGATTTGCATTTTTCTGATTTTTCTACGATTTTCTACAGATTTTTGAAGTTGCTGCGAATAACCCTAAAAAGCTTTTACAGACTAACCCCTGAAGAATCTTTCTGAAATTACGCATAGGCCCTTAGTTTGCAGAACAAACCCTAATAAGATTCTAATCTCTGCAATGTGCCCCTTGTCGGTGCATGGAGCTCCGCCGGCGGCAATGCGGGGCCGGGCCTCACCGGGGAGTCGCCTGTGGGGGTGCACGACTGACCTGTAGGGTGGGGAAGGTGGCCACCGAGCCTAAGTTGCCTCCGGCAGCCTCCCGCGGCGGAGCCGCAGTACCGCTCCCACCGGAGCTCGCTGCAGTGGCTTGGCGTCGCCAAATGGCGGCTGGCGACGACGGGAGAAGATGCAGGAGGACCTGAGGAGGACAACAGAAGGGTCGGCCGGCGTTGGTTGGGCCTGGGAGAACCGGTTCGGCGGCTGCGCAGCAAAGAACGGCGGTGGCGGCTCTGTTCTGCTTGGGTAGGGTACGGCGGCGCGAACAGGCGGGCGAGTGAGGCGAGGAAGGCCGGCTTGGGACACGACCTCAAGGCCTTTAGCGCCTATCGCGGCCAGGTGGCGGCGCGCCAAAGAGGCAGCATGGCAAAGCGGACCGCGCGGCCGGCGCGTGGCGTGGCTCGGCGCGCCACCGCCCGCACTCGGCGTACGACACGGCTACAAGCGGAGTCTCACGGTCCACCCTTGGGTCCACTGTGACGAACTCGACAAGTTTGTACGCCGGGCGGCTGTGGGGACGCCATGTAGACGTGCCAGCCTGCGGGCACGCACGCGCGTGAACGACGTGCTATGCGCAGCGACGCTGGTGGCAGCGCCACAGTTCACTCCGGTTTCCCTGTTTCGAAATTGTGTAACTCCCAAAAAATGATAACTAAGTGAAAAATCTCCAAAACTAGAAGTTGTAGAGGAGCTATAGACCTAAAACTTTCCCAAAGGGTGACCTATGTTTTGGTGCACGAATTGGTGGGAAAATCGTGTTGAAATTGCTGGAAAACTCGGCCCCGGTTTACTGTTCACATCACCTTCAACTCAAATTTTGGCCAATTTATACTCAAAATTGGAATGTCTGCCAATTACGAAAAATGTGTTCCCGGAAATAACGAAGAACTTTTATATTGGCCGATTTTGAACTTCTATAGTGAAATTTGGAGAACACGTAAGAAAACTAAATCAGCCTTTATGGAGCACTTAGGGTTTGACCGTGATTTGGGATTTTGACCGAGGTCTTTTGTGCAAAAATGTGACAAAACATGTCAAACATGCTTAAAAGCTAATTAACCTTGATTAACACAACTAAGTAATGTCATTAGCACAAATAAACATCAGGGATGTTACACTCAAACCACATGCGCCTGGCCTGCGGCAGAAAACATCGTGACAGCGTCAGCTGAAAAACAGTACAAAAATACGGTTGGGTGTGGCATCACTCCCTAGCAGCGTTAAGCACCGAACAGCAGATTCACCTAGCTGATTTGGACGGGGATTCCAAGCAAAAATCCCCCAAAAATCAAGAGATTAACAAGAAGAAATAAGGCAATCTACAAGTACATTCAGGCAACGATCCACATTTGTACCTTGATCCAGTTTTCACTACACTCACAAAAACTCAAAAAACAAGGGGACTATGAACACCAAAAATTGGTACAGGGAAAACACTGACGTGTGGGACGAGTTTGGTAATGAAATACCATTCGGCAGAAAAAATTTCCTCGGAGGATTTGGAAAGAAGCTTGCGGTCGGCAGTACGCCATCGTTCGGCAAAAGGACTGTTTGCGGAAGTTTTCGGGAATACGTGATGACATGGCCCAAATAAAAGGAATAGACGAATTGATGACGGGTACGAGACAAACATTGGCGCCGGAGCATTAATTTAGGTATTAAATGTTGTACTCGTACTCGACCAGGAGTCGTGTTAGGACAAGGGTATAAATATAAACCCTTGGTGTCTGTAATAGGGATCGAACATTTTTCACAACAAACCGGACTTACGCCAATTTTCGAGTCCTTTTAATTGAGTCGCCGAGTTCTTCTAGAGGAGTCATCGATCCGTCGACCTCCGTAAGTACTGGCAACCTTGTATCATGTCTAGTATCATGCGGTGGATTTAGATCGTGATGCAAGTAGTCTTGTTACCATGCTTAGTATCATGCGGTGGATTGAAGCTTGGTTCAAGAGGGTTTCTTGTTAGATCATGAGCCATGCGGTGGGCTAAGATCTAGCTTGGAGCTACTTATCGACTCTATTAGATTTGGCAAGATCTAATAGATTCATTAAGTTATCTCGTGTTGCTTTGAATTTTGCTTTATGTTTAATTCATGTAACAATCTTTTGCCCAATTTAGATTGATTAGATTCAGCTTTATCTTGTTTTACGATCCTGGCGTTGTGTGCTCAAGTTTTTAACCCGACGTGGTGCAAGGATCACGTGCTTTTCAATAGCCGAACCCGAATCAATCTAGATTGTCACGTGTTGCGGGTTCAAGCTTGTTAATCTTGAATAGATCTTGAAAGAACCGAGTATTATGCGGTAGGTGCAGGTTTTTGGGTTGTTTTAGAGCTAGTCATCCGGTGGATTAGTTTTCGATTCAATCTGATAGGTTTATCATCTTTGGCAATGCTCGTTCCTTCTCCACAGAACCCGATTCGGCTGTACAGCTGTATTCGGCAATTCTTCCATGGGTGGAGTGTGTTCACGAGTTTCGCTTTAAATAATGTATGCTTTTAACTTTCTATGAGTAGATCGTATCATGCGGTGGATTAATCTATCCTTGGATAGTGGTATGATTTCAAACAAGTTGCATCATGCAGTGGATTAATTTTGTTTGATATCATGCTTCACGGGTTTTAAAGTGTCTAGACATGCGGTAGACTAGCGCTTTTGCCTATGCATGCTTATTTATTGAAGATTCATGCTCATGCTTTCACATTTATTTATTTATCATGTTTTACCTCCGAAAATCGTCTATGGCTATATACCGCAATGTTATTTGTTCAAAGACCGATCTTTCATCTTGCTTACGTCATGCATTCGGCTATATCCTATTTTATGTTTTAAAGCTCCCGAATGATATTCAATCGTTGACGGATAACTTTTTTGTAGCTATATGTCTTCCTATTTGGCTCTTCGGTCGTAAATATGGAATTTTACGGTACTACCCGGCAAGTTCCAAGTTTCTATCTAACCCCTTTTCATCCTTTTTCAGTTTTAGGAAAATTGACCGGCACGCTTTGAATCCGGCACGTGTGTTAAGCCGCTTCGTTCGGCTTGCTTGTGTGCTTGGCGTGGAGTGCTGATTTTGCGTCAACGGGGACGACCACCCGGTGCAAATCACAAAGCTTTCTGTTGCCAGTTTTCACAAGCTTTCTTCCCCGTATTCAACACATCACATGTGATTTTTGGTTCTTTTTTTGGTTGCCTGCATCATTTGGATCAGTTGTTGATTCCTGCTTTCCATAGTAGCAAGTTGTATCTTCTCCACCCTACCTGCATATGCATCTTGTATCTTCTCACCCTACCAGCATATGTACATAAACTGGATATGTGCATCTTGTATCTTCTCACCCCTGCCTGACTTCACTTGCTCATCTGCGACAACAGAAAAACCAAAAAAAGGATGGTTATTAATTGTTTGCTAGATTTGAATACTAACATTACTTCAGATTAGTACATTATAACTCAATAAAAATTGAATTGACTGACAATGTATGCAGTATGAATTACATATTTGCCCAGATTAGTACATTAGCATGCCTTCTTATTTATTATTTTCCTAGATGTTAGTCTTAATTAAGTAGCATTATATAGTAGCATATTCAATGAAGTGCAAAGAAAAGGTTTGCATAATAATAGCAAAGTACTCTTAGGACTCCACATCTCATCTTTCATTTTGGTCTATAGACATGCAACTCTGAACTGCAGATTATAGTTGCATAACAAAACGAACTATAATGGCTTCGTTTTATTTTTTTCTGGATCCTAAATTGAATTAAGTTTTGTAAACACTGGGTGCATAAAAAATATTCACTTGCCAATCTGTGCAATTTTGTCTCTCCCACCTCCTAGCTGCTTGTAAATTCACTTGCAAAAAGTCTGCAAAAACAGAGGAAGCAACCATATGGTTAGTTAGCACAATGCTGCAGGAAAGGGAAAAAGAAAAAAGATATGGTGATTGCTGGAAACCATAGTTGGCTAGATTGCTATACAAACATGTCTGCATGTTTTTGTTTCCCTGGTTGGTAAAATGAATTAAGTTTCATGACACTATATATATACAATAGTTTATATGGTAATATAGTTGGTGAGATTAGTATATTAACATGCCTTCATGTTTTTATTCTTTTGGCTCTTTATACCTAAACCCATGTTCTACTTTTAATGTTTGGTTGATTAAGTTGCCTTTTCAATCATCAGAATTTGTGGCTAAAATATGCTGATTTGTGTACCAAACAATACTAAGTTGTTGTCCAACAACACATGCTATACTTGAAGCTAGTTGTACTTGTATATATATGGTTGTATGAAAATTATGCTATAGTTAATTATCTAAAAGACCATGCAGAATACAAGAGATAAAAGTAAGCGTACGACTGAATACGCTTACAAAAATGATCATGTTGCCATTCACGTATGCACGGACATGACGTTAACACATCCAACTGCACACAGAAAATCTGAATTGAACCAGATCACGCGACCAGAGAATATGTCCTGCTCGATGCCCAACAGGATCCAGTACTCAGAGAGAGAGAGAGAGAGAGAAGAGTGCCCAGCAGGATCCCAGATGCGTCCGTGCCACGCTTCTGGCACGACATGCTTGATTGAGCAAGACAAAATCTGGCGATCCCAGAGGCTTTTCCTGAACAACTCACTAATCATTCTGGTCCCTCCTGCCCATCATCACCCGGAGCTCAGTTTTGGAAAAAATGGGTTGGTTACACTAGCATAGCTCAAAGACAGGCATAGTATAATGGTGGTTTTGTAACTCGCACCAAAACGATTTCACCAATATCAAAAAACACTTAACAAAAATACTATGATTAGATTTAGTTGTAAATTATGCAGAGTTACTTATTAGGAACAGATCCACGTAGTCTGGTTTAAGTGTATAGTTATTTTCAAAGCTTGTTAAAATGTTTTTGGTATACATATTGTCATTACTTTATGCAAAAACATTTCATATATGTTTTAGGTATGCATTTAGCTATATGCAAAAAATATTTTAAGCATATTATTGTGCTTTTATTTCTAGTTGAATTAGTTGCTTTTGGCATCCAATTAAATTGATGGCTAATTACCGGTAATTTGCATACGGAATAAGATTAAGTTGCTAATTTTAAAGCTTCATAAGCCTATAAGATCATGCCTCGTTCACCGACTTTTTTGCTTTTTGGCCCCTTTTACGAAAGATTCTCACAAATGCGTCCATTTTGGAAATATTTCAAAAAATAGACCCCGAGCTCGGCACCATGGACTACGGCGCGAGGTTGACGACATGGTAAACGGCGTGACATCAAAAATTTTACATTTACCCCCTCGGCGCGCGGCATCACCACGCCGCCGAGGGGGTAAATGTAAAATTTGTGTTTTTTTCTCTTTTTCTCTTTTATACTTTTACAAACAAATAAAAAACAAATTACATCTAAATCCTCCTTATATTATCATAATCATGAAATTATAAAGTAATAATATTTGTTATTGTAATTGATAATGGTGCTAATTATAAAGTAATAATATTTATTGTTGTAATTGTTTGGAACAAATATAATTGTTGAATTTCAAACGAACCAGAAGAGAAGGGATAAAACACAAATTTTACATTTACCCACTCGGCGCTGCAGATCACGGCGCCGAGGGAGTAAATGTAAAATTTGTGATGTCACGTCGTTTAACATGTTGTCAACCTCGGAGCCGTAGCCCGTGGCGCCGAGACGTTATACCTCGACGCCACGGTCCATGGCGCCGAGCTCGGGGTCCATTTTTTGAAATCTTTCCAAAAAGAGCGCACTTGTGAGAATCTTTCGCAAAAAGGGATAAAATGTAAAAAAACAGGCTGTTCATCCCTATGAATATGTGGAAAACCATACAAACCTATGATAAATTAGCCTCACGAGACCTAAATACTTGTCAAAACCCTTGCATTATTCAGTTACTTCAATGGTGTAGTAAAACATAAACTACACAAATTTAATTCTTAGCTATACACCCAAAATGAACACAATTGCATCGGCGAAAGTTTGCCATGAATCAGCGGCACGAGACAACCTAAAGGGGATCCATCCCTAGTTCCACGGGAGGAATGACCAAGGTCTACAACGCACGGGAACACGAGAGCAGGAGAACCACTAAAGGATTGAATAGGGTGAAGAAAGGAGTACATGTTCAATGGGGCAGCCATGGACGAACCTTCGCCGGAGAGACCTGCAAGCACGCACGTCGAGGAAGAAGGGGCCATGCCGGGAAGGAGCCGTCCCATCGCCGCTCGCTCAAGTAAGTTCGCGCGACGCCGGCAAGCGCCCGACCCAATGCTGTTGTGCTCGGGGACCGCCTCCACCGGGTCGGGGAGGGAGCCGCCGCCTCGGGCCCCTCCGGGAACCGTCGCGCACGGGTCAACGTAGCGCCGCCTGCCTCGATCTGCGGGAAAGGGGGCAACCTTCACCCGATCTGCTCGCGGGAAGAGGAAGGAGAGGGTGGCCAGCGGCCGGATCCGGTCGGGGGGCAAGGCGCAGTACCGAGATTTGGCCGGGATTTGGAGCGCATAGTTCGTCGCCAGGCAGAGGAGCTCGAGCGCAGGGGAGAGTTTACGAAACCCTAGGCAACGAGAGAGGGCAGGAGTCAGGTGAGGGGCGAGAAGAGAAGGAGGAGGATCCTAGGAGGCCTCACCTTGTCGGCGCAGTGTCTGCGGGGGAGCTCGCCGGGGGGGTGCCGTTGCCGAGCCCCGCACTGCCGCGAGCGCCGCCCTCGGTGTCACCATCCGCAGCGAATGGAGAGAGAGAGGAGCGCGACGGAACAGATGCAAGGAATGAAGCCCTGGGGGCATGCGTGCGGACGTGGTGAGATAAGGTGGGCCCCTCGCGGCTGTGATTTTTTCTCCCTACAGCCTGATGCAACGAAGTCTTTACCTTTTTAAAAAAGAATACAATCTACTTTATATTTTGTTTCTTAAAAAGTATAATATACATTCAACCTCATGTCCATGGAGCTTCATATGGATTTGGGAGCAAAGCGAAAATACCACTTGTACCAACGGCCGCCGAGCCTATTGGAGCTCTACCATTGGTTGCATGCAGCTACAGACCCCACCTTACATGATGTGAGATTCCGCCTTTCCTATAATTTATGTTATGTGGGTTCCATCTGATCAACCAGCCGCTAGGCAAACCTTGTGCCTCGGTGACACGACACCTTGCCTATAAATCGATCACGAGGGGAAAAAATCTCTCAAGCATTTCACCTTGCTGACGAAATTGATGGACAGGGATAAAATCCCTTAACATCAAAACCATAGCCACCACCAGCCAAAAATCTACCCAACCAGATCCATGGTCATGGGCGTGCGCTTGACATGGCAAGCGGCAGCGGCGGAGGACGACGCGGCGTAGCGGGGAAGGAGGGCAAGCGGCGGCAGCGGCGGAGTACATCACAGTGCAGTGGGGACGGAGGGCAACTAACATCGGTGGAGGACGTCGCGACGCAACGGGGAAAGAGGAAGTTTCACGAGATGCAATTTTTGAAAACAAGTCGCGGGTTAGGGTTGGTGATGAGAGTGCCTGGAAACATTATGTGTAGGTAAAGCAGTCCTGAGCGAGGCATCAACCGACTGAGGCAAACTTTTCATATCCCGCGTGAGGCAACTCATCTGGCTAGGCAAATTGGTTTGACCAGAGTGGGACCCAACAACACTTTATAACCCGCAGCCCCACACGCAAGCCGGGCCCCGAGTAGCGGTAATGCACTTATGGATTTCTGAGCAAGATCCCTTGAGAATCCCTCTTTTTGGCATGCTGTAGTATTATCTCTCATTGTATTAAAAAACTAGGTGATACCCCGCGTGTTCTTTGCGGGAATTTTTTAAACAAAAATTTAAGGTGAAATGTGAAAGTAGTGACACCAAAGATATTACATGGCAATATTCGTTTGTAAACTCATTATATATGAAAGCATGCTATTTTGTTGAGAGTGAATCATTCTAAAATCATCGGCAAGAATTTTGTGGTGTGATATACATGTTATAAGCCACGTAAAACCGATTGAAGACATAAATATGTGATTTTGTGGATGGTGACGTGGAATGACCGCATGTTGAGAGAAATCCAACCATGGCTTGTAGTGAGTCTCACCTATATAAGTTTTACAGATTTACATCTATTTCTCTTACGCAAATGCAAGTCATTGACTAATTTGTCTGTCATAAGTGCGACATTATTCAAACTAAAAGAGCTATCATAAAAAAAAAGGTTTATATGTATCACATTCTCCAGGGAATGTGAAGACCGGATTTATCTAGTTTCTAAAAAAAATCTGTTCTTATTGTAGGGGAAATTAAAACTTTGTGCTCAAGGTCAAGGCTCATGAACCACTTGCGCCATCAATCAACTAGAGCTATCCTGTTCACGGTCGCCTATATAAATAGCGCCTTTGCGCATGCTCACTCATTAGCATAGCATGGCCATGGCGACCAGCAACGAACCTGATGCAGTCGTCGGCCCGGTGCCGTTCAAGGACATCGCCGGCGTCGTGCCTCGTAGCACCGCTGCCTCTGGCCACCACCCCAAGCTGTGGTTGTGCTGCTACCAGGGCACGTGGGTGCTGGAGCGGTGGGTGCCGGGGATCATCGCCGTCCAGCAGAGCTTCACGCCGCGCCCTGGCGACGTCGTCGTCGCGAGCCCACCCAAGTCCGGCACCACGTGGCTCAAGGCCCTGGCCTTCGCCACCATGGCGCGCGGCGTGTACGCGCCGGGCCACGCCGACCACCCGCTCGCCCGCCTCAACCCACACGACTGCGTCCCGCTCATGGAGATATTGTTCGCCGACGGCTCGGGGGGCGGCAAGATGGATGCGCTGCCGTCGCTTAGGCTCATGTCCACGCACATCCACCACTCCATTCTTCCCGCTTCGATCAAGGACAACGCCGACTGCAAAATCATCTACATATGCAGGTAAATCGACTCAGACTGATTATGTTATATTTTAATTATTAATGAACTGTGTCAAACTCCAAGTGTTGTATTACTAGCAATAAGTTTTTCAAAGTAAATGTCACTTATATATCCCACTAGGTGATCTATGAACTCTCAAACTTGCATGGTTCGAGATCCTGATATATTAAAATATGATTTAGATTCACCAACATGAATGCAGAAGTGATAAATTAATGGGCGGATGCTCAACTTGGGGGGTGTTGTTTGGGTCCTCAAACTCCCAAAACGCATTAAACTTGCTAAACGTGAGGTCAAAAACTCAAACCTATATTAAGCTGCTCATGTGGCATGCTAATCTTGTGATGATGTATATCTTGATTTACTTGGGACCCACATGTCAGGTCCATCTTCTACCATGTGTGCATCATAAGGCTGGTCGCACTGGGTACTAGATGGGCAACGGGACGGACCCCTGCGGTACGCCTTTGGCGTTTTTTGCCCCGCACCGGGGGATGCCAAAGCGTGTGCGGGACGTCCCGTTCCACCCCGCATCCCCCAAATCCAGCGCGATGCAGGACGTGCGCTACACCCCCGCGTGGTCCCAGCCGTTGCTGCTCGCGCCATCGCAGAGAGGAGGGAGAGAACGTCGGGGCAGCAGAGAGAGAGGAAGATGGCGCCGGCGACGTCGACGGTGAGGAGTGCCGGCGAAGGGAGGGGGGATGGTGGCGCGCCGGCGAATCAACTTGGAGCCGCCTGCTCCCGGCCGCCGCCGGCCGGGGAAGGGGCCACCGCTCGGTTGCTCATCCTCGCCGTCGCGGCCCGCTCCTCCGCCGCACGAGCTCCATGGCGTGGAGATGAGCCGGCGCGTGGTGGAGCCGTGGAGATGAGCCGGCGCGCGGTGGAGCGGTGGAGCCTCTACCTCGCGCTGGATCCAAGGCACCGCCCCTGCTCACAAACCGGATCCAAGGCGGCGCGCGCGACGGAGGGAGGCTCGCCGGAGGTGGGAGGAGGAGCCGTCCGCCGCCGTCGCCGGACCCGCCGCCGACAGAGAGAGAGAGAGAGAGTCCCTCCTCCTCCACCGCTCCACCGCCGGGAGGTGGGGAGCGAGTTTGAGGCGGCCGGCGGAGGGGAGGGGCGGCGCCGGCCCGCGGCTTGCCGGCGAGGGGAGAAAGGACGGGGGCGGGGCGGCCACCGGAAGAGGAGGCCGGCCGACGGGGCCGCGCCACGAGGATGGGGAGGGAGGCGGGCGGAGAGAGCGAGGGCGGCGCGGGGAACACAGAGAGGTGGAGAGAGGAGGAGGCGGGTGGATAAGGAAGAGAGGAGGCCGACGAGTGGGTCCCACCGCGGTTTGTTGGTATGGAGTAGGAGATATAGGGGATGACGGGTGCGGGAAAGGCGGTGTTGTCTTGGAGAATCTTGGTGACCGGACGGAATATTCGGTTTTAGGGTATGCACATAGAGTACGACGAGTGCTACTGCCTAATACCGGTAATGGAGTTTTGGACTCCACGTGAACCGATTAGAAAGTTTAGGGAATCAGATGACACCCCTTGCCAAGTTGAGGGTCCAACTGTGAATTTATCTCATGCATGAATGTGACGACGATGGCAGTGTGGAAACAAATTGAAAAAAAAACCTCAATCTAACCCTTTCAAACCTGGGTCCAGCTTAACCTTTCTCTAGCCTTCATTGAAACGTGGGGTGGTAATGGATCATGACTCTAACAGGCTTAATTCATTTTCACAATTCAGTAGACCTACTTATTGTGAACTCAAAATTACATATTATTATGACATGTTTTTACGGATGTTAGAGTGGCGCAGCAGAATCCGGCCTAGCCCGCTGTACCCACGAGCCGACACCTCACCAGGCCTAGGTCCACCGGAGCCTACAACAACAAGACCTTGGGTCTAACTCACTCTAACAACAGAGTCCAATATTTAAGTTTGTTGGGTTACATTAAAAAGCACTTTACCAATGCAACCTCGGAGTCTTCTCATCAAAAAATCCAGACCAAGTCAAACCAAAGGCCTGCCCTATCCTCACTGAAGTGTAGGCCCTCTGGTCAAAAGACTCAGGCCGTGTCAAGGCAAAGGTTGTCACTACTCTAACATCCCCCCTCACGTGTGGACTTAGTTTGTCACCGACATACATATAAATTGGAGTGAATTGTAATTATTTTATTAAACGTGTCCATCAATATTCAAACTTGAGAGACTTCGATATCATATTGTATTACATGCACCAATCCATTCAACTTAAAAACATAATTTAATAAGTCCAACAGCCAGGTAGGCGAAAAGCTAGTGTGTGTCTATAAATATCCATAAACCTAAATGATGTCATTTTAGTATATCAAGAATGGGTCCGGATGATAAGTTTAAAAGTTCATGGATAGATGAGAATGCCGGACAAGTTCATTAGCCTACGATAAAATTTACCTTTTTCTCAGGGAGCCGAAGGACATGCTAGTTTCTCTTTGGCACTTTATAAGAAGAGCTCACCCGGGCCTCTCATTCTCTGACATGTTCGAGGCTACCTGCGAGGGAACATCACCGAGTGGGTCTATATGGGATCACGTCCTCGGTTACTGGAACGCAAGCAAGGCAAACCCAGAGGCTGTGCTGTTCTTGAGGTACGACGAGATGCTGAGCGACCCTATCGGCAACGTCAAGAAGCTAGCTCGGTTCGTCGGCCGGCCTTTCTCGCCGGCTGAGGAGGAGGCCGGGGTCGTGATGGACATTGTGAAGCTGTGCAGCTTCGAGAATCTTAAAAATCTTGAAATCAACTAGGCTTCTGGTTCGTCCTCCTCCTCCTCCTTCACCATTAGCAATGATCTCTACTTCAGGAAAGGAGAGGTGGGGGATTGGGCGAGCCACATGACTCCGGACATGGCGCGGCGCCTGGACGCCATCGTCGAGGAGAAGCTCCGCGGGTCAGGCCTCTCGTTCGCGTGATGGGCCGAGTGTGCTTTTCTTTACTAGTCCTTGCAGTTGCAGCAGGCCTGCGATTGTTGTTGGGGCATGTTTGGTGCAGCCCTGGCAGACATCTTGGGCTCCAGGCAGCGATCTCCACCCCAGGCCGACGAAACCGTACGCCTTGAGGTCTCCAAGCAAACAAGCCTTTGATGCAATTGTTTGGTTTTCCTTTTGCTGCTTTTTATGTTTGCACTATTGTTTGGGCAATGACACCCCATGTCTAATAATATAGTTGGCAGAATAAACCTGCAAAGCATAGTCAATTTGCAATTCATTTTTAACAATCTTGATGAAGTTGTTCCATAGACTGAACCATTGGTCGAAATCCATAGACCATATATAGTACAATTTGAACTTTTAAATATTGAACCATTGTTCGAAATCCATCCATAGACCATCAGTGGCGCAGCGTGGAGATCAGCTTCTTGACGGGCGCGCCAAGTTAGCACCAGCTGATTGTTGTATTTGAAAAGAGATAAACCAACCACGTGGTCAGCATCCAAATCAAAATTTGATCCTGTTCCCATCGTCATGGAGTCAAAAGGAACTTGCCTGACGGGCCAACCAAACCATGATGCTCTAGTATAAAAATGGCACGGCGCGTCCGGAAGACACGCCGTCAGTCACTGACAGACCACTTGCTTCGCTTCTCTGCTACCTCGCGCGCCCTCCCTGCTTCTCACTTCCATGGCCATGGACGCCACTGCCGCCAACACGGTGGTTCCTTCGGGCCCTGTCCCGTTCAAGGACGTCGACGACGGCACCGTCCCGGACCACACTCCCAAGGAGGAGTTCGGCGACCTCGTGGCCGCGCTGCCGCGACGGCAGCAGTCCATCCTGGAGCTGCGCCTGTACCAGGGCTTCTGGCTGCCGGAGCACTGGGTGCCGGGCACCATCGTGTTCCAGCGCCGCTTCGCCCCGCGCCCCGACGACGTGGTCCTCGCCAGCTACCCCAAGTGCGGCACCACGTGGCTCAAGGCGCTGGCTTTCGCCGCCGCGGCGCGCGGCGCGCACCCGCCCGCCGCCCCCGGGCACCCGCTCCGCCGCCTCAACCCGCACGACTGCGTCCCGTTCATCGACGACATCTTCGCCGGCGGGGAGGAGACCAAGCTCGACGCGCTCCCGTCGCCGCGGCTCATGAACACGCACCTGCCCTACACGCTGCTCCCGGACCGTGTCACCGACGCCGCCGGCGGGTGCCGCGTCGTGTACGTGTGCAGGGACCCCAAGGACATGGTGGTCTCGTTGTGGCACTTCCTCCGGCGCGCCGACCCGGACCTCTCGTTCGCCGAGACGTTCGAGTCCGTCTGCGACGGAACGGTGGCGGCCGGCCCGGTCTGGGACCACGTCCTCTCCTACTGGCGCGCGAGCGTGGCGCGCCCGGACCGGGTGCTATTCCTCAAGTACGAGGACCTGCTTCGAGACACCGGCGCGAACGTGCGGCGGCTGGCCGAGTTCATGGGCCGGCCGTTCACCGTCGCCGAGGAGGCCGCCGGCGACGTCGCGGCCGTCGTGGAGCTGTGCAGCTTCGACGGGATGAAGGGGCTGGAGGTGAACAAGGCTGGCAGCGGAACCGCGGGGAGGTACCGCGCCATGCCGCGCGACGCCTTCTTCCGGAAGGGGGTCGCCGGGGACTGGGCGAACCACATGACGCCGGAGATGGCGGCGCGGCTGGACGCGATCGTTCGCGAGAAGTTGCAAGGAACTGGGCTCGACTTCGCGCACTGACCGTCTCGAGATGTTGACGTTTTGGGAGCGAATCTCTCCGATTCTATGGATCGGCGTTTTTGTCTTTGGGTTTGAAAATAATTGTACCTGCGTGAATTTGTTTTGGGACTTTTCTCCGTGGCCCTCTAGTTTGAGCACACCGCACACTCCCATCTATTTCGATCGTGCAATATAGTATGCCCACATGTGGAATAATAACGAACTAGCAATTACGTATGTGCGTTGCAACGGGAGAAAAAAATTGTTGGTCTCGTTATTGGCCACCCTGGTCGAGATGTCACCCGTTCCTGACCTCGCTGTCATCCCCATCATGCATGTTCCACCCTACCATCGTCCACCATCGTGCGCGCCCCCAAACGTTAACGCTGTCTCGCCTGCCTGACCACACCTTCCCAGGCCGCCGCCCTGTTCTCTTGGCTTATCGGCCCGTGCGCCAGATCTTTTTCTCTCGACCAAACCACAAACGCCACCGGCCCGGAAGACTTTTCTCTCAGACCAAACCAGCCACCAACAACCAGCCACCAGTACTTTTCTCTCAGAACAAACCAGCCATCAGCCACCAGCCAAACGAACAGGTTGCGCATTATTGTTCCTATTACACATGCGCTAACCCGACATCGTCCTGCTGTCGTCCGCAACTCCTTAACCTCGCTGTCATCCACTCCGACTGCCCCGACATATATTTGGAAAGTAAATATGTAGCTATAATTTTTTCTTAAAATTATTTTTTGTGGGTATTCTTAAAAATTAATTGAATTTTATATATGAGTGATTATAATGTGTTGGGAATCGAACCAACATGTCTACTCCCTCTGTCCAAAAAAAAAAAGATTGTCATTCCAGGAATTTTAGGACAGATTATTAAGTAGGTCAAATGACCTCGATTGCCCCTATTAATTTGCTATATTAGGTGCTAATTGATTGTTGCATGCCTACATGCACATGCACACATGCCAAATTAAGTAAAACGTCATTCTTTTGGGACAAATTTTGAATCCTAAAACGTCATTCTTTTTGGGACGGAGGGAGTATTTAATTTCCATCCAGAAGAGAGGACACTGCCACCTACGCTATAATAACATGTTTGTGACTTCGAATCACATTATAATCTCTGTTAATGGATATAGCATTTCGTCTTGTTTATCAAGATTTTCTTTTTTATACTCAGTTTTTTCGGCACTCATCTTCCTTTATATCTCGTACTCTGTACAACAACTCTATATTTTATCCAATCTCTCCAATCACCACATCTTTCCTTTTTTACAGAGGTCCTTACAAAATCTTTTGCTTCACAGATCTACCCTTCCCTTCACAGCTAGCCCCCTAGACTTTTGGTATCCCTGGTTCCTCCTCTGCCAATAATATATCCCTGGTTCCTCCTCTGCCAATAATATATCACCGTGGAATAGAATTTTGCCCGCAGCTTTTGAGCACACAAAGAGCCTAGTTCTTGTACTAAAAGCCATCCCTGTCATGCCGACATAGCCAAATTGAACAAATGCAAATCTCTGAAACCCAGTCCTCCTTTCTCCTTTCTGCTACACATCAGTTCCCATGACAACCAATGCATTTTATTTTCCTTTTCTTGTTGTGCCCACCAGAACCGCCCCACCATTGTTCCAATGTCATCACACAATGTTTTTGTAAGATCGAAGCAGGACATAACATAAGTTGGGATAGCTTGTGCAATAGCCTTGATAAGAATTTCTTTCCCTGCCTTTGGTAGCAACTTTTATTTTCATCCTTGTATTCTACTCCATACTCTGTCTTTCAAATATGTGAATGTCTGCACCTTAGGCTTTCCCATATAGATTGGGAGTCCTAAGTATTTCTCATTCCTTGCCTCACATGAGATTTCTAAAGCTGCCATAACAACTTCCTTATCCTCTTCCCTAGCATTTTTGCTGAACATGATGGAAGACTTCTCCTTGTTTATCATTTGCCCCGAACAATTCTCATACAATGAAAGAATACTCTGCAACTGACTTGTACTCTATTCATTAATTTTGAAGAAATAGCAAAGAATCATCTGCAAACAAAAGGTGATTAATGCTCGGTGCATCTTGACAGACTTTTATGCCTACCGGATCTCCTATTTCCTCAGCTGAGTTTAATAGGCAGGAAAAAGCTTCAGCACATAACAAGAATAAATAGGGTGATAGGGATCCCCTTGTCTTAGTCCACGCTGCGGTAAAATTTCTTCTGTTAGCTCGCCGTTCACCTTAACACGATAAGACACTGAAGATATGAACTTCATAATTACTTCCACCCAGCTTTGGTGAAAACCCAGCTTGCACATCATTTTGCGAAGAAATTCCCACTCCACACAGTCATATGCTTTGCTCATATCAAGTTTTAGAGCTGCATAACTATCAATTCTTATCCTCTTGTTTTGTAAATAGTGTGTGAGCTCATAAGCAAGCAGCACATTATCTGTGATCAGACGCCTAGGAACAAAAGCGCTTTGGTTCAGAGATATAATATCAGGGAGAACCAGCTTCAGTCTGTTGGCTAAAACCTTGGATGCAATTTTGTAAACCACATTGCAGAAACCTATTGGCCTCCAGTCCTTTAACTTGTCAGGATGCGCCACCTTTGGAATTAGCACCACCACTATGTCATTCCAACTATTTGGCATTTCACCCCCATCCAGAAGATATTTAACCTCCCTCACCACATCCTCACCAACAATCCCCCAGTATTTCTTATAAAATAATGTTGGCATTCCATCAGGTCCTGGAGCCTTCAAGCCCCCCATACTATCCAGTGCGTACTTTATTTCCTCATCACTATAATATCTCAGCAAATCTCCATTCATTTGTTCTGTCACCTTAGTAGGGATATGCTGGAGGAGCTCTTCATATCGATCACCTGCATGAGAAGTGAAGAGTGATCTGTAGTAACCTGTGACAAGGGAGTGTATCCCTGTCGCATTAGTGACCACTTCTCCATCCTCCTTTACCAATCTGCAAATTCTACTTGTCTTTCTCCTATCAGAAGCAAACTGGTGGAAATATTTAGTATTGCGATCTCCATTCTTAAGCCAGTGCATGTTGACAGTGAATTTCCGTCAACCTAGCCAGCATGAATTTTATATCTTATCCATTGGTACTAACCCCTTTGGTATAACAAGTTCGTTTGTGCATGTAGGTTTTGGAGTTTAATGTTTATGTAGGAATTTAGCGTTGAAAGCAAGACTTTCAGGTAAAGTTCATCAAGCACCTCGTGACAAGACCTTGAAGCCCAGTATAAGTCAAGCAATGAAGTGAACATGACTCCAAGAATCCCAAGGTCCAACTCGTGAAGACGGAAAACTCCGAGGACCTGAACAGAAAATGTTAAATCTTGCGGGACAAGGAGCTTCATCTAAACCGCGGAGAAAACTAACGTCAAGGACCCACATGCAGAAGGGAGAATGTTTTAGAAGACACGAGAAGCATCACCGAGGAAGGTGGCCACAAAATGAGCCAGAATGGGCCCAGGCTGGTCGGCCCAGGACGGCTGGCCCAACCCATTAATGGGCCCATTCGTGCCCCCCTTTGACCTAGCCACCTCTCGGACTATTTATAGCCCCCTGGTTGACAGCCACACATCAACTCATTCGTCATTCGTCACCGAGAAGCAGAGAAGAGAGGGACACCATTCCAGAGAGGAGAGGGTCGAGCTAGTTGTCTAGGGTTTCCCTAGCCGACATGGGAACCTTGCAAGTAAGACCACGTCGGAGTTCCAGGAGCTAGAAGCAAGATCAAGGTAGGATCCCAGTGGTGATCTTGTTTATGTATCATTTACTATGTTGAATTATCAAGTTGCAATCCGATTTCTAGTGATCGAGTGTTTCTCCTGCGATTTTGATTTCAATCGGCTCTTCTTACTTTAAGACCTATTCTCGAGATAGATCATAGAGGGTGTTCTTTTAGCTGTGGTGGCTAGAGGTGCATTCCTGACCTTCTGAGAGATTTCAACTTGTCCATTGGACTCACCCTAGGCTAACACGCATGAATAGGAGTGCGTTGTGACAGAACGGTGGCTCCAAAAGGTGGGCATCTTCGGAGTTGGACGGGAAACCATGATTTAAAGATGCTTTTTATGAGATTCGACTTGGCTATTTCTTCTTTGCTCGGAACTTCAACAAAATCTTGATCCAATCTCTCTAGATTGATTTTACCTATCCCTCTCTACCTCTTGCTACCTCCGGCTTTCATAGATTAGATTTGTTTTTTTATGTTCTTTAGATTAGATGCATAAGATTCCCCTTTGAAGATCTAAGTGTTCTCGGCTTTAATAGATAGGATTTTGCATCATACATTTGTTCCACGGATTCGATACCTTGGGTTCACACTTGAGGAAAGAAGGGTCCCTTCACTACGATGGAGGACTTGTCCGCTTGCAAGTCCAAACCAAATTGGATACGCATATACACCGTCAACAGTGCACCTTACGACGTCCTCGTCGTATCTTACAAAAATCCTAAGGGGGGAAACTAACCCTAGTGGTACTTTCCGCAACTATTGCACCACTTTCCCCTCATGTTCCCAACCATGCCAAAAAGTTTGCGCACGTTGCGGTTCAGGAACTTGTAGTCGTCTTTGACCACGCGCTCCAAATCCTCCATACGCTGCCTCATCACTTCCATGGCCTGGAAACATTCGTCGACCGATGTGTAGAGCTCCGAGATGGAGTGACGGCAAGCCACACAACACATCGGATGCATCCCGAAAGGGTCGTCATCGCCAGGGTCTCCGCCGTCGTCAATGCCGCCGCCGTTGGGGCCTTCGGGAGTCTTCTCCTTGGGCACCTCTTCCCAAATGTAAAGATCGTTATCATCTCTTACGGTGGCTGCCCATGAGCTCGGGCTACGATCGTCGGAGTAGTCACTATCCCCTTAGTCCTTAGGCTCGGGCGACACCTCCTTGTAGTCCTTCCGCTTCATGCCTCGGATGCGCGCCGACCTTCGAACGGGAGTAGGGACCTTCTCCTCTTCGACGGGGTTGCGAGAAGCGATAGCTCCGGTCGGGACACGCCCTCCGCAACGGATGCGGGCGGTCCTCTTGATCTCGACAGGTAGCTTGAGCTCGCATCGCTTCGCCTCCTCCATCGATGGCTCCTTGGCGCCTTGCTTCAACTCTACGCTCCTCAGAGATTCCATGGCTGCTGCGTGGGTGCAAAAGTATGCTTGATGAGATGGATTCCCGAGATCCCAATTCGGCCAAATAAATAGTCTGAAGAGGAAAACCCTAGGAACCTCAATTTCCTTATTCAAACTTCCCTTAAATTTTTCTGATCGAAGAAGGAAGTCGAAAAGGAGCAATCCGGGGAAAAATCGGGGTGAAACGCCGCTGGGGCCCACCTGGGCCGGTCGGACTGGGCCGGCCGGCCCACCCTGTTCCGGGGGGCGGTCCGGTCCGGTTTCCCGTGTACCGCCCTTTTTCGCTTTCTCAGCCCATGGGAAAAAGTTGGCTTAGTAAATCTTCGCGAGAAACTCCAGAAAATTAAAAGAAAAACTATTTACAGAAATCCATGCCTTGTTTTTCATCCTAGGCCGGACGTTCGGGCTCTTCTTCCATGGTGAAGACATCAATGTGGTGAAGGGGCACAACGTCGGGTTCGTAGTAAACCTTAAGCCGTTGACCATTCACCATGAATTGATCACCTTTCACATCCATAATGGTTACCGCTCCGTTCGATAGCACCGAATGCACAACATAAGGTCCGTCCCACTTGCTTTGCAATTTCCCTTTTCCGAAGGTTTTAAACCTCGAATTGTAGAGAAGGACCTTATCTCCCTCTTTAAACTCTTTCTTTTTCAATCTTTTATCATACCACCTTTTAATTCTTTCTTTGTATATGCTTGAATTTTCATATGCTTTTAACCTCATCTCCTCTAGCTCGCTTATTTGAATTCTCCGTTTCACCACCGCAGCATCAAGATCAAGGTTCATCTTTTTAATCGCCCAATAGGCTTTATGTTCCAACTCAACCGGAAGGTGGCAAGCTTTTCCATAGACGAATTGATAAGGGGTCATACCTAGCGGTGTCTTGAACGCCGTTCGACAAGCCCACAAAGCTCCATCTAATTTCTTTGACCAATCCTTGCCTCCCTTCTCTATGGTTTTGTTGAGAATGCTTTTAAATTGCCTATTCGATGTTTTCGCTTGTCCATTGGTTTGTGGATGATAGGCCGTAGATACCCTATGTTCAATTCCCAACTTGGACAAGCACTTTATGAAATTCTTCCCGGTGAAGTGAGTTCCTCCATCACTTATCAAGATTCTCGGTGTACCGAAATGAGGAAAAATCACATTCTTGATCATAGTAATGGACTCCTCCGTGGAAGCTTTACGACATGGCATGGCCTCTACCCACTTGGATACATAATCAACCATGACTAGAATATACTCATATCCGTGTGAGTTTTTGAAAGGCCCCATGAAGTCTATACCCCACACATCAAATAAATCGATTTGTAGATTGTATTTCAAAGGCATAGAATTTCTTCGAGAGATGTTTCCGGTTCTTTGGCATTCGGGGCATGATGCAACATATCTTTTAGTATCTTCATGCATCTCCGGCCAATAGAATCCGCTAGACCACACTTTTGCTTGGGTCCGAAAATGGCTATAGTGTCCACCATACTCCACCGAGTGGCATTTCCTCAAGATTTCTAGCCTCTCTTCTCTTGGCACACATCTTCTCATGACTCCATCATTGCCAAGTTTGAAGAGGTAAGGTGCATCCCAAAAGTACTTCTTACTTTCGGAGATTATCTCCCTTTGAGAGTTTTTATCTAGATGGTCAAGAGACATCTTCTGAATTGCTCGAATGATATCAATCATCCAAGTGTCTTTATCGAGCACTCGATAGAGGTGGTCATCTCTCATCTTATCCTCTATGGGCTCTTTATCATCTTGTCCACGATTCATCCTAGACAAATGATCGGCCACAACATTCTCCACCCCCTTCTTATCACAAATTTCAACATCAAACTCTTGGAGAAGAAGGATCCAACGGATCAAACATGGTTTAGCATCCTTCTTAGCCAAGAGATACTTGATGGCTGCGTGATCGGTGTAAACAATGACCTTCGAGTTCATGATGTAAGATCTAAATTTTTCGAAGGCTAATACCACCGCTAGCAACTCCTTTTCCGTAGTGGCATAGTTTAATTATGCCCCATTAAGAGTTTTGCTAGCGTAGTAAACGGCATGAACTCGGCCTTCCTTTCTTTGACCCAAAACCGCGCCTACGGCGTAGTCACTTGCATCACACATGATTTCGAAAGGTTGGCTCCAATCTAGAGGTTGAATAATGGGAGCACTCACCAACACACTTTTCAAGGTCCGTGTTGACGGATAAAACTCGTATCCACCAACGATCCGCAAGCATACGGACCCCACACCTTTTTCACCACGGGATTCCCAAGGTTCTTGTCAATCCGCGGAGCAAGGGGATTACTAGCGCTTAACAAAGTACTAATCTAGTTGACTAAGGAGAGTATTAATCTAAAAGTAAAGACAATCTAACCTAAGTTAATCTAAGTTAAGTTGATCAAACAAATATAGGGTTAAACTAGATGATAAAGAGGTGAACACAAGAGAGTGATTAAGAAAGATAAGCGTTCCCTCCCTAGGATCTAGGATAACATGGTATGCATCTACTACACGAAAGCGGTAAACCAATCTACCGGGGGTTGTGACCACGGTTTCGCTCTTTCCCTCCTCTCGTACTGTCACTACGCGAAGGTATTCGTGACTAGACCTATGATGGACACGGTATGTTGATGGAATCTATGGGAGTAGCGGATATCATACGCTCGAAAAACACGGTGGCCTACCTTAATCATCAAAGCATCATCAACATGAAAACAATAGATTGAAACCACGGATCAAGTAGCGATCACATAGCATGTATCCATCTAATCCTAGGGATGAACGGAAACATTACTCCATCATCTTACACGGATTGAAGCACATAGGGGTGATGGAGACTCCGGAGAACGTCGTCGATGAAGATGGTGGCAATGGAGCTTAGGAACACCCCTAGGCCGGCGGCTTGGAGTCCTCCTCTTGCTTCCTTCTCTTCTCCGACGTTGATTCTTGTGACGAGCTCATCTAACTCTCTCCCTCATCTTGCGGCGACGGTTTTACGGTGATTGGCGTCGGTAGGATGATTTGTTCGATGTGGCGGCCGACGGCGGCGGAGGCAATAAATAGACGAACACCTAGGGCAAAGGGGGGACCGAACCGACCCCGAGTGGGGCTGGGCCGGTCGGCCCGGCCGGCCGGCCCCGAGCCCACTTTGGCCGGTTCGGCCCCGGTTTCCTCCCCGGTTGCTTCTCGCGTGATCCCTTATTCGTGTGCACTTGCATGTGGGCCTTTGACGTCGTTTCCTTCACGGTTAAGGCTTGAATCCTTGCTATGCAAGCTTCGCCGTTTTCTAGTTGAGTCCACGAGGACTTGCACGTTGACGCTTCGGTCCTTGGGTCATTTGGAGTCATGTTCATCGCGTGTCTTGACTCTTGTCGGGCTTCATGATCTTCTTCCAAAGTGCTTGGTGAACTTATCCCGACGAGTCTCCTCTTCGGCGTAGATTTCTGCGTAAACAACAAACTCCAAAATCGACATGCAAGTGTGAACTTGTTACATCATTAGTATGCCTAGTGGCGGGTTAGTTGCAAATCATAATCGAAACCAATGTATAACAAGTACTCTAGGTTGACGGAAATTCACCGTCAACATCTCCCCCATGCTTAAACCTTGCTCGTCCTCGAGTAAGTAATCCTTGCTAAAAAGGGAAATCAATGTTGCCTTCCAACGTTGTCCCCGCACTTAATCATTCATGACGAGACAAATTGCTCTCTTTTCAATTTATTTTTAAAGTTCAAGTTGTGACCGGCTTCTTTTTCATTATGGAAGATAGACTAACAATAAAGAACAAGCCACATTTAGTAAACATGATGCTCTCAAACTTAAGTGAACTTCAAACCATTACCTTGTCACATGGAAGATTTTCAAAAAGATGCATATCCAACATAAGTGAAAATCTCTTGCAAGAGCTCATGGAACACTCATCTCATCAAGTCACTCAAGCCTATACTAGATTATTTTCAACCTACTCTACTCATATGTGATAGTGGAAGTCTTATGTGGAGCTTGGAAGGTTAAAAACAATCCTAGCAAAACATACATCCGAAATATTGTCAAATTAAGAGAGAGGTCTATTCGAATTATCGAGACTCGTCAAAAAGGCCATGGAAAATAAATGTTGGAAAGAGAGAGGGATGAAACACACACATTCAGATAAGTGGACATGTGCAAGTGGAAAATGGATGATCCCGAGGCACGAGTGAAGTCCTCATTATCGGATTGCACATGGTTGGAAGATTTGAGTATGGATTTGTCATCAAGGCACTTGAGAACTTATGAAGCAAAAAGAACCGAGGAGCATCTTTATTTTTTTACTTTATTTCCTTCTCATTTTTTTCTCTTTCTTTTTTTCACTTTATTCTTCCTATTTTTCTTACTTTTCTTTTCTTCTTATCATATTTTTTTCATTTTTCATTTTTTTCTTTTTTTCTTTTGCTCCTCAAAACTTTTTGCAACATAATACTTACATAGCATTTGTGTCGAGAGAATGACTCCTCCCCCATGCTTGAACGATGCTCGTCCTCGAGCATAAAAGAGAGGGGAAATGACGCTAAAGTAAGTATAAATTCCATAATATTGCGGAATATTTGAATCTCCATCGAGAATTTTACTCCATACTCATATTGGGTTGTGGACAAGGAGGTGTTCACAAAAAAGATGTTTTTGGTTTAGGGTGGATGCCTAGCGAAGTTTGTGGAATTTTCTATGTGAAAACCCACAATGCATGGACAAAAAGGCTAGCATGAAAAGTTACACAAAGGAATGACCAGCTTCTTAGTCTCGAACCATAGAAATCAATCCTAATCCAACTCATCAAAACATATGTTTGCAATCTACGGGTTTTGTTATCATAAAACATATATGTATATGGCTTTGGTAGGTAGAACTTTGCAAGAGCATCACAAACATGTAGATAGCATAAAAGTTAAGTTTTCATAAAAACAACAAGTTATCCGGCTATCCATAAACTTAAATCAAAGAGCAAAGATATGTATGTGGGTCTAGAGCATAGTCATTTCACCTCCACAAATAAAAGAGCCGGTATTTAAATTAATTTCAGATCATATTATAGAGAGCAATTAGCCAAGACATGTATAACTTCATGTAGGTAAAATAAGGCGGCAACTTTCATCATCTTTCCGTAAGCATAGGCAATGTAGAACATCGAGGTGAACACATGGTCATGCTTATCTATTGAAAGTAAAAAGAAACCTAGGTTGTCCTCCTAGTAGCCATGTTATTGTTTGAAGAGAAAAACAAAAGGTTGCACCTAGTTGAGGTTGAAGGCATACTTACAAGCATTTGTGTTTGGAAAAGAGAAGGTCCATGGAGATGTTACCATCCTTTGTAATTCTTCGTTGCCTTCTTCCGACATCTCCATGTATCGATGTGGCTTTTGCTTTTGTCTTGATTTATTAATGCTCCTAAACTTATGAATTTGATCTTGTATGCTTAATGGAGTCATTGGTCACCCTTCTCTTCAATGTTGTCATCACCATCTCCTCTTTCTTGTTCTCATCATCTCCTTGCTGTCTCTTTTTCATGGATTTCCCCCTCTGTCCAGAACAGAAAATATATCGAAATATAGCTCTATTGAAAAGTTTATGAAATTACCTTTCCAACGTGTGGTCATTCATCAAAAACGGAGTTCAAACAAGGGGGCTATGTCCGTTTTACTTCAGCGCTGCGTGCTGTCCAAAACTGATTTCAGGACGTGTTGCACTTGGTGATTCGGACATAACCGCTTGTACGAACCTCCGATTGTCTTGATTCTTGATTTGTTGGAATCGTAACTTCATGGGGCTTATAAATATCCAAAAAATATCCAGTGTTTTCCCTTTGAGACCATGCAGAATTTTGATGAGATTGGTGGCTTCTTGCGCATTGATCCGGAGATGTTAACGATCTTTATCATTCTATCTTCTAGAGTGTCATGTTGCACTTCCGTGTTGAAGATTCAGGGTCTCCCACATGCTTAGCATTTTGCTAGTCATGGAAGAAGAAGACAAAGCATTTTTATCTTAGCCATCCTTCAATTTCCTTGTATTGAGAGTCTTTATCTTGCCTGTAAGACGTTTTAAACGCACATTCTACCCCCAAGGTGACGGTTGGGAGTAGATAGAATTGCCAACAATCCAACAATGTCTCCTAAGATTCTTAACTTGTGGCATAATTTGTTTAATGAGGAATAAAAACCTAATGAGTGTACGTGGTGCAAGGTGTGTATGCACATGATAGGAAAGCATATAAGCAAAGACAATGTTTTCACCTAGTTCTAAACACCATGTTTACAACTAGGTTGCCGAATTTCTTCATAGCCATAAAGGTTTATTTATCAAGGGTTAAAACACCATGTCTATCCCTAAATCAATAACTCTTATAGCACAAGAAAAATTAAGTACATTGCAAAGCTTATAAACTAACCAAAGCAATATGAAAACATATAAAAAGCTAGCTAGGTTTATCGAACTTAACGATGATGGTCCGAAATCATGTTTAAACACCACGTTTACACAAGATCACAAAAGGAAAATACCCATAGGGCCCTATGAAGCATTAATATGGAAACTGAAGCATACATCATTAAGTATATAAAACAACCAAGCCAACTATGTGCAAAACATGTATACACAAAGAAACATCACGAGGACAACAAAATGCAATGCATGCAAATAAATAAATATGAGCATGAACATGATGGTGGTTCTAAAAAGGAAAACTGAACTTAGATTAATAACCACAAGTTGATCATCATAAGATAGTGCCATTCTTTATTCTCTCTAAGAAAGTAGTAAAAATATAAAGAAACGGGTTGCCTCCCGAAAAGCGCTTCATTTAAAGTCATAGAGCTCGACTTTCTCACATACCTTCTTTTTGTTGCATAGCCATGGCCCTTCATGCAAGAAGAAAAGGTACCAATGCAGCTTTAATTTACTTCCCATGTTGTGCTTGATCACTTATAGAAGACTTGCCCAAAGCATCCTTTTGTTTCATCGTTATCTCCTTCTCTATCATCCTTCGGTGCTGCCTTCACTCTATTATTTTTTTTAATGTCCAGAACAGAAAGTATACTCAAGCTCTACTCCACTGCACAGTTCACAAAATTTCCTTTCCAACGAGTCTTCATTTGCTCAAATCGGACTCCGGACAAGAGAGTTACGTCCGTTTTACTTCGGCGATAAAATCTGTCCTGAAATTTCAGAACGCGCAACGCTCAATGTTTTCTCCATAACTCCTTGCACGGGTCTTCAAACTTGTTGGTTCTTGATGCGTTGGAACGGTAATTTGATGGAGCTTCTGAATATCTCATTTTCTTCATTTGTACACCTCTGAACAAGCTCTCAAATTGATGAAGACAGCAGCATCCATCGCGGGATTCGGAGAGGTTGACGATTTATCTTGCAACTCTTTTAGGCATGGCTTCTTTTTTCATTATTCAAGCCTTGTCTACATGGTTAGAGAAAATCGGGACTTTCCCGACATATGATTCTTTAAGGTCATTAGCTTGACCAAGCGCAAAGCATGATCGAGATTTACAAAACTTATTGTAAACATACGCGTCCATAATTAACACCACATGTGAATTGTAGCAACAAGTCAAGGTGTAAATAAAAGAAGCATATGTTTCATGCATAGCACTTAGCTCATCATTAGGCAAAGGTTGTTTAGGTGTGAGATTAATTGGATCAAAAATAAATGTTTCCTCTTTTTCGTTCTCAAGAAAATCTAGCCTATCAACATGATCACTATTGGAACAAGGCATAGACATTAAACTATCATTCATACTATTGGTTGAGCATGAGTATTTGAATTTATCAACATCAATACCAATAATATCTTGAGATTTCAGTGCATACCTTGGCCTTAGAACTTTTTCAACAAGAGTGATATTTGGTTCATCTAGCGGTGTTGAAGGCGAATCGATCTCAACAAGTGTAGTTGCCTCTTCATCACCATCTTGCAATTTCTTCAACTCATTATGTGGAACATGTAATCCTTCAACTATGTACGCATTCATCTCTTCTTTGAAGTCTTCTTTATCAACTAGATCTTCATCTTCAAAGACTTGTATGTTGCTTTCTTTATCTCCCGTGTACCACATGTCGTCAAGATCGCTCATTGTTGATTCACTCTTTCCTTCATCCTTGAGTACTTCCATGTCTTGATTTGCTAGTGTGTAGGCTTCAATAGCACACAAGCTATCATCTAGCTTGAGTCCTATCTCCTCCCATTTATCCTTTGAGTCACTAGGCTCATCACGGTTGTGCTCTTCTCTTCCTTCATCATAAATCTTTGAGTTGTCAAACCGGTCGATCCATCCTTCATCTCCTTCTTCTCTTTCTTCTTCAAACATCTTTTGGATCGACTCTCCACTCATCTCTTGATCAAATATATCTTCAATTAGTTTGGCAACGTGTCGGCGTTCCTCCTTCCTTCGGTAGTTAATTAGTGGGGCGAAATCAACTTGAACCCAACCGGATTGAATGAACTCCGCCAATGGTCTAGCATTCCACATACTTCGGCCTACATTCATGTTAGTTTCAACATTTTTAACATCCAAAACAACTTCTCTTACCTTGGGAAGTGGATCTTCACTTTCTTGTATGGTCGGTTCATCTTCCTTGACCTTCGGTTCATCTTTTTCAGAAATTTCAGCAAGCACCTTGGGCTTGCTTTTGTCATTTTGCTCCTCTCGACAACATCTTTGCCAATCTCGTATTGTTCTTTGTCCATTGCTTATCCTTTGTAAGATTTGTGCGGCTTCACTAATTGTTTTATCCATTATGTCACCGCCTGCACACATGCTTACAAAACGAGACGAGTTAGGGGTTAGTGAAAAATAAAAGGTATGCAACATCAAGTCACCGGAAAATCCCAAGTTCGGGCCTCGCTCAAGTAGTTCATTAAAGCGGTCCCATGCTTCATCAATTCCTTCATCCTCTCCTTGCTTGAAAGTGAGCACTTGCCTCCTTAAGTCTTGGACCTTGCTTATGGGAAAGAACTTCAAAAGAAATTTCTTCACTAGCTCATCCCAATTTCCTTTTGCTTCAACGGACGCAAGTGTGTACCATCTTCGTGCTTCATCTTCGAGAGAGAACGGAAAAAGATTCCACTTGAACCAAGCGGACGGAACTCCTTTTTGTTGCACCGTGTTGCATAACATCGTGAATTCCTTAATGTGTCTATATGGGTTGTCATCCTCCAATCCTCTAAATGGTTTTGTCGCCACTAACTTGATGATTCCAGGCTTCACTTCATAGCGGGTTGTAGCAAACGTCAAATCTGATTTTTGCATCTCAATGTCTTCCATTGACGGCATTGCTAGCTCCCTTAGCGACATCTCTTCGTCTTCCAATGGTGAGGTGAACAAATCCATCTAGGCACAAGAAAAGTAGAAAGAAAAACAAAAAAAAATTTCATTTTTTCGAAAATAAGGGTTAGGTGTTAGTAATCAACAAAATTAATACTAGATTAAACGTAGCAAACTGGCTTGCTCCCCGGCAACGGCGCCAGAAAAAGGGGCTTGTTGACGGATAAAACTCGTATCCACCTACAATCCACAAGCGTACGGACCTACACCTTTTTCACCACGGGATTCCCAAGGTTCTTGTCAATCCGCGGAGCAAGGGGATTACTAGCGCTTAACCAAGTACTAATCTAGTTGACTAAGGAAACCTTTAAAGAGAGTATTAATCTAAAAGTAAAGACAATCTAACCTAAGTTAATCTAAGTTAAGTTGATCAAACAAATATAGGGTTAAACTAGATGTTAAAGGGGTGAACACAAGAGAGTGATTAAGAAAGATAAGCGTTCCCTCCCTAGGATCTAGGATAACATGGTATGCATCTACTACACGAAAGCGGTAAACCAATCTACCGGGGGTTGTGACCACGGTTTCGCCCTTTCCCTCCTCTCGTCCGTCACTACGCGAAGGTATTCATGACTAGACCTATGATGGACACGGTATGTTGATGGAATCTATGGGAGTAGCGGATATCATACTCCCGAAAAACACGGTGGCCTACCTTAATCATCAAAGCATCATCAACATGAAAACAATAGATTGAAACCACGAATCAAGTAGCAATCACATAGCATGTATCCATCTAATCCTAGGGATGAACGGAGACATTACCCCATCATCTTACACGGATTGAAGCACATAGGGGTGATGGAGACTCGGAGAACGTCGTCGATGAAGATGGCGGCGATGGAGCTTGGGAACACCCCTAGGCCGGCGGCTTGGAGTCCTCCTCTTGCTTCCTTCTCTCCGCCGGCGTTGATTCTTGTGAAGAGCTCATCTAACTCTCTCCCTCATCTTGCGGCGGCGGTTTTCGGTGATTGGTGTTGGTAGGATGATTTGTTCGATGTGGCGGCCGACGGCGGCGGAGGCAATAAATAGACGAACACCTAGGGCAAAGGGGGGACCGAACCGACCCCCGGAGTGGGCTGGGCCGGTCGGCCCGAGCCGCCCGGCCTAGGCCCACTTCGGCCGGTTCGGCCCCGGTTTCCTCCCCCGGTTGCTTCTCGCGTGATCCCTTATTCGTGTGCACTTGCATGTGGGCCTTTGACGTCGTTTCCTTCACGGTTAAGGCTTGAATCCTTGCTATGCAAGCTTCGCTTGTTTTCTAGTTGAGTCCCCGAGGACTTGCACGTTGACGCTTCGGTCCTTGGGTCATTTGGAGTCATGTTTATCACGTGTCTTGACTCTTGTCGGGCTTCATGATCTTCTTCCAAAGTGCTTGGTGAACTTATCCCGAAAGTCTCCTCTTTAGCGTAGATTTCTGCGTAAACAACAAACTCCAAAATCGACATGCAAGTGTGAACTTGTTACATCATTAGTATGCCTAGTGGCGGGTTAGTTGCAAATCATAATCGAAACCAATGTATAACAAGTACTCTAGGTTGACGGAAATTCACCGTCAACGATCGGAATGCCGCTAGGCACTTCTCATCAAAGTCAAAAGCCACATCCTTTTGAAGGAGATGTGTTAAAGGCTTAGTGATCTTTGAGAAGTCCTTAATAAATCTTCTATAAAATCCGGCATGACCTAGAAAGCTCCTCAAGGACTTAACATCCGTCGGAGGTGGGAGTTGCTCAACCGTCTCTACCTTAGCCTTGTCCACTTCAATGCCTCTCTCGGATATAACATGTCCGAGCACTATGCCTTGCTTAACCATGAAGTGGCACTTTTCCCAATTTAACACCAAGTCTACCTCCGCGCACCTCGTGAGGACCTTATCCAAGTTTGCCAAGCAATCCACGAACGTTTTCCCATAAACGGAAAAATCATCCATGAATACCTCGACAATTTCTTCGATGAATTCCGAGAATACGGCCATCATGCAACGTTGAAAAGAGGTCGGAGTGTTGCATAGACCGAAGAGCATCCTTCTATATGCAAACGTTCCATAAGGGCATGTAAACGTTGTTTTTTGTTGATCATCCGGGTGAATGGGAATTTGCATGAACCTCGAGTATCCATCGAGAAAGCAAAAATAAGCGTGGTTTGCTAATCTCTCGAGCATCTTGTCGATGAACGGTAGGGGGAAGTGATCTTTCTTCGTTACTTTGTTGAGCTTACAATAATCAATACACATCCGCCACCCGGTCACGGTTCTTTGCGGTATCAATTCGTTCTTCTCATTCTTCACCACGGTTAAACCTCCTTTCTTTGGTACACAATGCACTGGGCTCACCCACTCGCTATGCGGAACCGGGTAGATGATTCCGGCATCAAGTAACTTGATGACCTCTTTCTTTACTACTTCTCGCATGGGATGAGTTAGCCTCCTTTGGTGGTCCACTACGGGCTTACATTGGTCTTCCATTGGTATACGGTGAGTGCAAAAGGCTAGGCTAAGGCCTTTGAGATCATTAATCGAATATCCAATCACCTTCCTATGTTTTCTCAATAAAATAAGCAACTTCTCATTTTCTTCGGGACTCAACTCATCGCTCACAATGACTGGATAAGTCTTGTCTGGGCCCAAAAATTCATACTTTAATCATTTGGGCAAAGGTTTAAGGTCTACCTCGGGCACTTGTGGCTCCTCGGGTTTAATCTCTCCTATGTCCTCGAATTTTTCTTCCTCCACGCTCCCATCTTGTGGTTCTAAGCCTTTTGTTACTTCTTCTAGCTCTTCGTCTTGTTGATCATTAATTTGATTTTCCATTGCTCTTTGCAGTGGGTCTCTAAAGGTTTCAACAAAACAAAGACTATGTACCTCCTCAACTTCATCTTCGGGAGGAAAGGGTGTAGGGTGTTTAGAAATGCGAAGAAAGTTTTATGTGTACTTCTTTCCATTAAGGTTCATTGTTACTTTGCCTTTTCCGGCATCCAACACGGCATCAACCAACTTAAGAAAGGGCCTACCTAGGATTATGTGATCATGATCACTACGGTAAGCATCAATAACAAAGAATTTAGTTGATATACATTTTCCAGAGATTTTTACATTCATGTTGCAAGCAATACCTAGAGGTCTAATGGTTCTACCATCTCCCATGATTAATTTTGTTGATGTTGGGTCTAAGTCTAGGTTGTGGTTGAAGGCATCTAGGCCCCTAATTCGTGTTTTGGTAATTAATGACAATCATTATGGACTAACAATTTTATTTGAGTTATAAGAATAGGTTAGTCCGGTGAAATGATGAGATCATGTGGTATACATGGGAAGGTCTTGGTTGACTTGTGTTGGAAAGAGCTCAAGGCAAAGGTAAAAGATAGGGTTTTATTTTTACCGGTCATAAGGTGATTAGAGGATGTTAAATGACCGGGTTAATAGGATAGATAGCCGTACTATCAAGAGGGATCAATTTCATTAGCTTGACTTTCCATAGTGCCACTTGGATAAAAAAAATTGCATGCATTGCATTTAGATGAGTGGCGGTTTCTCTTGGTAAAAGTGTTTCATTGAAAATCATAAGAAAAACAAGTTTTCAGGTATCTGGCGGACAGTCCGGGCCCTTGGGGCGGACAGTCCGTGGGTTGTTGATTTTTATTTAATACCTGAGTTTTTGACAAAAGTTTTTGAGAAAATGCGCTTCCGGGCAGACGGTCCGCGGGGACCAGGCGGACGGTCCGCTCAGACCAGGCGGACGGTCCACGAGGTGCCGCGGATGGTCCGTTATTCGTTACAGAACGGGGTGCTGCTCGGTGGACAGGGCGGACGGTTCGCGGCCCGCTCACGGACGGTCCGCGTGGCCCGTGCGGACGGTCCGCGTGGCCTGGCGGACGGTCCGCCAGGCCCAACGGGCAGTCCCCCCAGCCGTTGATTTCGCGTTTTTACCGTTGGAATTCAAACGCGGACAGTCCGCGAGGGCATCGCGGACAGTCCGCAAGGCATGCGTTTTGTCCCTAACGGCTAGTAACGGGAAGGGGGAGTATTTATACTCCAAGCCCGGGGTTGGAGAGCCTCTCTTGGCACTTTGAAAGGTTCGTACTCCCTTGTAGAGCTCTCCCTCTCCTCTCTCTCACTCACTTGACTTAGTGGTTGTATTCTTTGTGAGATTGAGAGTTTCTAGTGCATTGCATCAAGGTTTTGATCTTTGTGGCACTAGGGAATCATCAAGCAAGTGGTTGATTTGTTACTCTTGGAAGTTGCCGCTTCCTAGACGGCTTGGTGGTGGAAGAATCCGTTGAAGCTCGCAAGAAGATTGTGCGTGGCTCCGGATTTCGTGTTGTGAGAGGTATTGTGCTCACCTCACCGGAGCGGTAAAGAGCAACTCTAGTGGAATCGAGGTGTGGAGTGGTTCTTTTGTTCTAACCGGCTCAAGATCAAGTGGTGTCTTGATAGAGGAGCGGTTGAACATTGAATCCACCTCAACGTGGATTAGGGGTGACCGGCAAGTCATCGATACCACGGGATAAAATTCGTCTCTTGTGCTCGGTTATCTCTTTCCTCAATTTCCTTTCAAGTACTTTACTTTGAGCATTCTATTTCTAGAGATTGTTGTTTATCTTGTCACCCTAGGCCGCAAAACCCCCAACATAGGAATAGAGTAGGTAGAGATTTATTTCTCCTTGTGGTTCTAATTAAATTTCTCTAGTGTTGTGGTTTTAGTTTTTAAACCGCCTATTCACCCCCCTCTAGTCGGTATCCTAGATCCTACAAGTGGTATCAGATCCGAGGACTCCTTGTTTGAGAGGTTTAACCATCTCGTAGTAGGATAAATGGCTGAGGAAGATAAGTTTCATGTTGGGAAGCCACCGGTCTTTGATGGGAACAATTATGACTATTTGAAGAAAAGAATGGAGGTTCACTTTAACGCCTTGGGAAGAGAATTATGGAAGATTGTAATGGAAGGATATGTTATCTTGGATCCTAAGAATAAGTCGGATCAAGATAATAAAAATGAAAAACTCAATGATAGAGCCTTGAGTGTACTTTACGACGCTCTTGCTCTTAGTGAATTCAATAGAGTGAAGGGACTTGAGAAGGCAAATGAGATATGGGAGAAGCTTATGGAAATTTACGAGGGAACATCTACGGTTAAAGAAACAAAACTTTATGTGTATAAGGGAAAGTTCAATGAGTTCACCATGAAGAAGGATGAAGATGTTTCAACCATGTTCAACCGGTTGAATGATATAGTGAATGAACTCAAGTGCCTTGATTTTGATGTATCAAACAAAGACTTCTCTCACAAGTTCCTTAGGTGTCTTCCGGCAAAATATGAGACAATTGTGACCTTGCTTGTGAGGAGTGATTTGAGTAAGATGACTCCTACGGAGGTGCTTGGTGAAGTGCAAACTCATGACCTATTCAAGCAATCACAAAAGGAAGTTCAAGGCCAATCAATTAATGAAGAGAAGAAAAATATTGCTCTCAAGGCCAAGGCTACTCAAGAGGAAAATGATGATGAGAACCAAGATATTGACTCCGATGAAGAAATGGCTCTTATTGTAAAGGGACTTAGAAGAATAATGAAGAAGAAGAAGTTTGGCAAAATGGGGCAATCTTCAAAGAAGAATCCTTTTGAAGGCAAAGATTGCTTCAATTGTGGTGAAATTGGACATATCTCAATTAATTGTCCAAACAAGAAAGAAGACAAATATGGCAAGAAGAAAGACAAGAAGAGTGTACCTAAGAGGAAGAAATATTACAAGAAGGAGAAGAATGGTCAAGCATACTTTGTTGAGTGGGATTCCGATGCAAGCTCCGATGAAGAAGATGATGACAAGCCTTCAAGAGGTCTTGTCGGGGTTGCTATCAAGGAAGCTCCTTCACTCTTCTCCAAGCCATATTGTCTCATGGCAAAAAGGTGAATCAAAGGTAATAATCGATGATGACGGTGATGATTGTGATAGTGATAATGATGATAATGCTTTATCTTATGATGATCTTGTTGCCATGATTATTAAATCCGATGACAAATTGCGCTTGGAGAGATCAAAGTTGAAGGATTTGGAGTTGAAAAATGTTTCACTTCAAAATTCTTTTGAGGAGCTAAAGACTACTCATGAAAATCTAAAGACTTCCCATGAAACACTTAACATTTCTTGGGAAACTCTTAAAGATAAGCATGAGGAGCTTAAGGAAGCTCGCAACTCTCTTCTTGCACAAGAAGTCAAAGGTAAAATAAGCATGGGTGTTGAATGTAATATATTGAATACTTCTTCTTATTCATCTAACCCATCTTATAGCACAAGCACTAGCTCTTGCATTAGTGAGGATATGTCTTATGATTCTCTATTATTGGAAAATGAATCTTTGAAGAAGGAGATTGATTGCTTGTCTAAGGATCTTGCACGGTATTTTGGAAGTCATGTTCGGTTTAATCATATTTGGACAAATCAAAAATTCACCTTAGATAAAAATGCACTTGGTTACTTGCCCAAGAAAGGAAAAGAGGCTTTCATTTCTAAGAAAAGCATCTTTGTAAATTCAAGTGTGTCATTTGAGGAAGAAGAAAAGATGAAGATGTGTCATAAGTGCAAGACAAAAGTTGATGTGAATCACCAATGCAAGAGCAAGAAGACCGTATCCTTGGATCCTTCCTACATTCTTAAGAAAGATTCTAAGGGTGATGTTTGTGCTCAATATGTTGGTCGCTCTCTTGGTAGTAGTGAAAAGAAATCTATTTGGGTGTCAAAAATTTTGGTCACTAACATTGAAGGACCCAAGAAAATTTGGGTACCTAAAACAAAGTAATTTCTTTTGTAGGTGAACTATAAAGCCAGAGGAAGACATTGGGTAATTGATAGTGGTTGTACGAACCACATGACCGGTGAAAGGAAAATATTTTCTCATCTTGATGAAGACATTTCCGATTTTGATAACATCACTTTTGGAGATGATAGAAAAGGAGGTGTAAAAGGCATCGGTGAAATACCTATCTCTAAAGATTATAATCTCTCTAATGTCTTGCTAGTTGATTCTCTTAATTTCAATTTGCTATCTATTGCTCAACTTTGTGACAATGGCTATAAATGTACTTTCACTAGCAATGATTTTGTGGTTACCTCACTTGATGGGAAAGATTCTATTTTTAAGGGCTTTCGTCATGAGAGCTTATATCTAGTGGATTTCTCATCTAAAAAGGCAAATTTGACTAGTTTCTTATTCTCAAAGGCCTCTATGGGTTGGTTATGGCATAGAAGACTTGGTCATGTTGGTATGAAACAACTCAACCGATTGGTGAAACATGACTTAGTTCTTGGCTTGAAAGATGTAAAGTTTGAGAAAGATAAATTGTGTAGTGCTTGTCAAGCCGGAAAACAAGTTGCTAATCCACATCCTAACAAGAGCACTATGTCAACCTCAAGACCATTGGAATTGCTACATATGGATTTATTTGGTCCAACTACCTATAGAAGCATTGGTGGAAATACCTATTGTCTTGTAATTGTGGATGATTATTCAAGGTTCACATGGGTATTCTTTCTTCATGACAAGGCTATTACATGTGATATTTTCAAGTCATTTGTGAGAAGAGCCGAAAATGAATTTGAGCTTAAATTGAAGAAAGTTAGAAGTGACAATGGTAGTGAGTTCAAGAACACAAATGTTGAAGAGTTTTGTGATGATAAAGGAATCAAGCATGAGTTTTCAACTACATATACACCGGAACAAAATGGTGTTGTTGAGAGGAAGAATAGAACATTGATTGAGATGGCAAGATCAATGCTAGATGAGTACAAAGTTTCGGATTCATTTTGGGCCGAAGCTATCAACACCACTTTCCATGCCTCTAATAGGCTATATTGTCATAGATTCTTCAACAAAACACCATATGAACTTCTAAATGGAAGGAAGCCAAATATTTCATATTTCCGGGTTTTTGGTTGCAAGTGCTATATCTTGAGGAAAGGATCTCGGTTGTCTAAATTTCAAAGCAAGTGTGATGAGGGATTTCTTCTTGGATATTCTTCAAATTCAAAAGCCTATAGAGTATACAACAAGTCCAAAGGATTTGTTGAGGAGGCATATGATGTGCAATTTGATGAAACTTTGGGCTCTCAAGATGAAAAGGAGAATTTAGATGATGTGAGAGGTGAAGAATTAAGCAAAGCAATGAAGACTATGGCCATTGGGGATATCATGCCTAGAGAAGAAGACGATGATGAAGATCCATTGATATCTATTGAAGTTAACCCATCTATTTCCACAACAAATGATCATGATCAACAAAATGGTAACTCAAGTAACAATGACTCACCCCAAGAAGATGGTCAAATGGCCCATATGACTACACCGTCTCCATCAACTCAAGAACCAATTGATCAACCAAGAATTCATCATCAAGTCGCCAAAGATCACCCTATTGATCAAATCATGGGTGACATTAGTAAGGGTGTTCAAACTCGATCTCGTGTTGCTTCTTTTTGTCAACATTATTCTTTTGTTTCTTTTCATGAGCCTAAGCGTGTAGATGAAGCACTTAATGATCCGGATTGGGTTATTTCCATGCAAGAATAATTAAATAATTTCACTAGAAATGAAGTTTGGGAGTTGGTTGAAACACCCAAGAATTATAATGTTATTGGTACTAAATGGGTCTTCCGAAACAAAGAAAATGAAGATGGTATTGTTGTGAAGAACAAGTCGAGATTAGTTGCTCAAGGTTATACTCAAGTAGAGGGATTGGATTTTGATGAAACCTTTGCTCCTGTAACTAGACTTGAGGCCATAAGAATCTTGCTTGCTTATGCTTGTTCACGCAATATCAAGTTATATCAAATGGATGTCAAAAGTGCTTTCTTAAATGGGAAAATTAGTGAACTAGTATATGTTGAGCAACCACCCGGTTTTGAAGATCCCATAAAGCCTAATCATGTGTACAAGCTCTCTAAGGCATTATATGGGTTGAAACAAGCCCCTCGTGCTTGGTATGAAAGGCTTCGGGACTTTCTTCTTTCAAAAGGCTTCAAAATTGGAAAGGTTGATACTACATTGTTCACCAAGAAAATTGGAAATGACATCTTTATTTGTCAAATTTATGTTGATGATATCATCTTTGGGTCAACAAATGAAGACTTTTGTAAAGAATTTGGAGAAATGATGTCTATGGAATTTGAAATGTCTATGATTGATGAATTGAGGTTCTTCCTTGGTCTTCAAATCAAACAATTGAAGGAAGGCACTTTTGTTTGCCAATCTAAATATGTGAGGGACATCTTAAAGAAATTTGGCATGGAAGATGCTAAACCCATCAAAACTCCTATGGCTACTAATGGACATCTTGATCTTGATGAGGGAGGTAAACCGGTTGATCTTAAGCTTTATAGGTCCATGATTGGTAGTTTGCTTTATCTTACCGCATCTAGGCCCGATATCATGTTTAGTGTGTGCATGTGTGCTAGATTTCAAGCCGCTCCTAAAGAATGTCATTTGACCGCCGTAAAGCGGATTTTGAGATATTTGAAGTATTCTCCTAACATTGGTCTTTGGTATCCAAAGGGTGCTCAATTTGAGTTAGTAGGCTTTTCGGACTCGGATTACGCCGGTTGCAAGGTTGATAGGAAGAGCACTTCCGGAGGTTGTCAATTGCTTGGACGGTCACTTGTTTCTTGGTCATCTAAGAAGCAAAATTCAGTGGCTCTTTCAACCGCCGAAGCGGAATATATCTCGGTGGGGAGTTGTTGTGCTCAATTGCTATGGATGAAGCAAACACTTCTTGATTATGGTGTGAAATTCAAGGAAATTCCTCTCTTATGTGACAATGAAAGTGCTATCAAGATTGCAAACAATCCGGTTCAACACTCTAGAACCAAGCATATTGATATCCGGCACCATTTTCTTAGAGATCATGTGAGTAAATGAGATATCAAGATTGATGGATGTTGACGGTTAATAGTTATATCAAAGTTCGTTTGTGACTTGCAAGCGTACAAGTCTCCCGTTGTAGTCAAGGGACCCTTTTTCCCTCGAGTGGTGAACCCAAGGTATCGAATCCGTGGAACAAATGTGTGACGCAAAACTTAATCTAGTAAAGCCAAGTAACTTCAATCTTCGATAAAAGAAACCCTAATGCATCTAAGTAAAAGACACGAAACGAATCTAATCTACTAAAGACCGGAGAAAACAAAGTAAGATTGGGTAGATAAACCGATCTAGAGGGATCGGGGTAAGCCTTTTGTTGAAGTTCCAAGTAAGAGAAGAAGTAGCAAATCGAATCTTAATAGAAGCCTCTTGAAATCGTGGTTTCCCGTCCAAATCTGAAAACATCCGCCTTTCGGAACCCCCGTTCTGTCACAACGTATCCCTACTCATGCGGGGAGCTTAGGGCGAGTCAAAAGACAAGTCGAGATTCTTTCGGAAGATCCGGCGTGTACCTCTAGCCACCGCGGCTACAAGAACACCCTATGTAATCTATCTCGAGAATAGAATTGGAATAAGCAAAGCCGATCGAAAAACGAAATCTTCGAGGAAACACTTGATCGCTAGGAAAAGATTCAACTTGATAATTCAACTATAACAATGATACATACACAAGATCACCACCGGGATCCTTCCTTGATCTTGCTTCTAGCTCCGGAACTCCGACGTGGTCTTCCGTGCAAGGTTCCCACGTCGGCTAGGGAAACCCTAGTCAACTAGCTCGACCCTCTCCTCTCCGAGATGGTGTCCCTCTCTTCTCTCGCTCCTCGGTGGCCGATGACGAATTCTTCTCCCCGTGGCTCTCGGTCGGGGGGGCTATAAATAGCCCAATTGGCGGCTAGGGCAAAGGAGGGGGGAAAATGGGCCCCGGAATGGGCCGGGCCGACTGCATCGGGCCGGCCGGCCGGGGCCCATCCCGGCCCGGCCCCCGAGGCCTCCTTTGCTCTACGTCGGTTCCCTTGATTCTTGGATGTTTCCCCCTTCGCATGTAGGTCCATGTCGTCGGTTCTCTCTCCGAATTGGACTCAACTCCTTGTCTTGCAAGATTCGACGCACTTTTACGGTCGGGTCCTCGAGTCCGTCGTCTTCTCGGATCAAGTCCCCGGCTTCTTGGAGTTAAGTTTGCTTCGTTGCATGACTTGTACGGGGCTTAAAGGTCTTGTCATGAGGTGCTTGATGAACTTATCCCGAAAGTCTTGCATTCAACACTAAAACCCCGCATAAATATTAAACTCCAAAACCGACATGCACACATGAACTTGTTATACCACGGGGGTTAGTACCAATGGATAAGGTATAAAACTCATGCCAACACCGAAGGTAAACTTATGGCTAGGTTGACGGATTTTCACCGTCAACATCTCCCCCATGCTTAAACCTTGCTCGTCCTCGAGTAAGCCTTCGATGGATATCATCATTGCCAAACAAGTGTTTAAACCTTGCACTTGATCACACATGAGAAAACATAATGCTCTCAAAATTTTAATTCATTAAAGTTCCATAATGTACTAGCCTTCATCTCTACGGAGGGTAGATTCTTATTAAGCTTATCCCACAAGTATTAACATGCTCACAAAGTTTAAATAGATCTCAGAATTTTTGAAATAAAGAACGAGATAAAGAAAAGCTAAACCAAGTTCACAAATTTAAATCATCTTGCAAATTGCTCATGAACTCTCAACTCTCTTGTCTCTCAAGCCTATATATTCCACTCCTTTCCCTCTCATAACATATATATGGAGCTTTTTGAGAAAGTTTAGTCCTAACAAGATTTTATAAATGAGGTGTTGTCAAAACAAGACAAGCTTCTCATGGTCTTACCGAGACTCGTCAAAAAGGTCATTGGAAAATAATGTTCAATCAAGGAGGGGAAAGAGAAAAATACACACACTTCTAGATGAGTGGACATGTGCAAATGGCAAAGAGTGATCCCGAGGCACAAAGGAAGTCCTCGTTATCGGATTGCACATGGTTGGAAAATGAGAATGGATCTTTTTAACTTGAAGCCTTGAATGCACTCTTAGAGAACCGGGGAGTTCACTTTACGCATATATTATTTTCTCTTTCTCATATTTCTCATTCTTTTCTTTCTTTCTTTATTCCTTTCATTCATTATATATATATATATATATATATATATATATATATATATATATATATATTTCTTCTTGTGAGACCTTCACCTTGGAAGTCACGTTCATCGCCGATTTTTTTTTTCATTCATCATTTTTTTTAAAAATACTCCCCTTTGAACTCTAAAACTGCACCGTACCTACCTCCTCCCCCATGCTTAGACGTTGCTCGTCCTCGAGCAAAGAGGCGAAAAATAAGGTAGGTACCGGAAATAATTTTCCTTGGAGAGATACTTGAAATCTTCAATGTCGGCACCGTCTTGCGATCTTCCTTGAATTGATGATCCATTCTCAACGATAGGTTGTGGTCAAGGAGGTAATCACAGAAGATGATATTTGGTTTAAGGGTGGATATCCGGCGAAGTTTGTGAGATCTCCGATGCGGGGATACACAATGCACGGATAAAAGGCTAGCAAAAAGATAGATACACAAAAATGGAATGACCAGCTTCTTAGTCTCGGGCCAGAGAAATCATGGCCTACAATAACTCACTCAAAAATAAATCTTGTACACTAAGGTTTATGCACTCAAATATATATTAGGTTTTGGATAGGTTGAGCAACACACAAGTGATATTTATGACAAAGTTAGCGATATTTTTGAGCATAAAAGACATCTTTAATCTATTCATAACTTGAGAGCACATAAAACACCATGGGTCTTTATTTTAATCACAACCTCCGCTGAAGATTAAGCTAGCATTTAAATAAATTCAGATTTGTATTTTTAAGAGAGCACTAGCTTAAACATGCATAAATCAATTACAAAGATGAACAAAGCTGCAATTATAATCATATATCATCATGGCACAAATTTTGTAACTTTTCCAATGATATAATCAAGGTGGTGTCTTTATTAATGATGACATCAAGTTGAAATACAAACTGAAAATAAACAAACATGCTTGCTGAAATTTAAATAAAAACAGGAAATACTACGCAAACACACATAAGCAAAAGCTGAAAATTACAGAGAAAAAGAAAAGAAAAGAAAGCTAAAGTTCCTAAATCTTCTAGTCCTCCGCCGGTGGTTGATGTTGATGATCTTCATAATAATACCCTTGCTCATAATATGATTGGACATTTCCTCCGACGAATTGATTTGGCTCCACAAGGTGAAGGCGTCCGAGCTCAAAGGCAATATTTGCATTGCCTTCACCAAGTTGAGCTGCGTTAGCTTGGATGGCTGCGATGTTTTGGGCGTTTCTTGCAGCATACCCTCCAATTATGGCCATGCTTTGTTGTGGTTGGGGATGATGTGCGTAGGGCTCTGCGAAGTTAGCGTTGGGCACCACATAATTTGGTGGGGGTACCGGTGCACCACCCCCCCCATGCTTGCTCTTGTGGCCCTCCGTAATAACTTGGCGGAGGAGGGATCCCGCCAAATGGTGGCACATTGGGTTGTGCTCCACTCGCTTGTGCGGAGGATGTTCCCTCCTCTACGATTCTTCCTCTTTTGTTCTTCCTTGCCGGGACAAGGAGTGCCTCTTCCAACCAATCTTCTCTCCCTTCGATGAAAAGCCTAAGCCTCTCTTTGGGAAGGGGTAGGTTCACTATGGCCAACCGATAACCTCCTCTCTCATCTCCACTAATGTATTTGTCTTGCCACAAATACTCAATGCCGAGAGAGGTACCACACAAAAGATGGTCGGGGTTTCTTGCGATCCCCGGCCGTAAGGAGAAGGCCAACATGGAGAGGTAGCACCCCGAACCAATATTACCCGCCCCCGATGTTGCTTCACAACACCAACGGTTGATCATAAGGTAAGAGGGGTCTATTGGCTGCCTGGCAATTAAAGCCGAGTATAGCCAATTCAACTCCGTGTCGGTCACCTTTGTCTCCTTCATCCTCCCCAATACCCTCTTGCACATCCAAGAGTGAAATATCCGGATAATGGGGTTGCGGATGCAATTGCGTTGTTGATGGGCTTCTCCGGAGATCATATTCCAAAATCCCGCTAACATGCCGGTGGCACGTCAACTTTCTCCGGAGCTCCCTTGTGGAATCCAAGCAGCTCCCTAACGTGCTCGTAGGGAACCACTTGTTGGACTCCCTCCAAACGGAATGACAAGCTTTGCACCCCATCATCAAGGATAGGTGCAATAGTCATTAAAATTTCCAAGGCGAACCCCAAGTGGGTGTCCACCGATACTCGTTGGAGAACTGCACCCCTCCAAGGTGCCCCAACATATAGTATATGTCGGTGCCAAAACCCAAGGTGTAGAGTGCTTGGTCGTCGAACTCGACGTTGGGCACAAGCCTCTTCTCAAGATTAGAGAGCCTCTCCTCCTCCTCCGATGACAAGATGATGAAGCCGTACGAAGAGTATGTCGAGTGTAAGGAGGTGGCGCGGTTGAACGGGTCGATCGTTGTGGTGGCGCGGACTGCTCCTCCGTGTGCCCACGAGGTTCGGTAAACCTCATGGACGTGCTTCTTGCAGCCCTCATACCACCAAGGAGGAGAGCATCGTTCCTCCTCGGTGGTGCCGTATCCGTCTCCATGCTCCGGGAGACTCGGAAACCGAGTGCCTCCTCGAAGACGTGGTTGATGACGGCTTGGACGATGACGAACTCTTCTTCTTGGAGAAGAGACTTGTGGTTTTCTTCCACATGGTTGCTGCACTCTTTTCTTCAACTAAAACTTCGGGTTGCAACCGGTAACTAGGCACTTAAACTCTTTGCTTCGGATGTGGACTTTGAGTGGATTAAGGATGTGGAGTTTTCTTGAGCTATCAAGCTTGGGAAGGTTGGCTATGTCTACGGAGGTTTTGAGCACACAAACTTGAACACACAAACAAAGGAAGGAGAGGGAAGCTTGCCTGCAGAAAACGGGAGCCAGGGGGGCTCCTTAAGTAGGGGAGGCCGGCCGGCCCGGGGGCCTCGGTGCACCTCCCCGCCTCGGCTTTCTTCCAAGCACGATCATTTCGCCTCTCGCAACTTTCCCCGCCCGCGTGCTCCACGAGTTGCACCGCCCAAACGCTCTCGTCCACTCCTTTTCTTGCATTATTGGTCCTTCCGCTTGATGCTCTATGCTTTGGGTCATGTCCATGCTCCCTAGCTCCACTTGCTTTACATGCCACCATGAAATTCCTGCAAAGTTGATGCTTGCTGCCCACCATGCTTGTCCTTTGCATGTGGAATTGGTGAAAATTGATAAAAGGGAATCCAATGGTGCATGCATGATTAATTCAAACTAGATTGCCTCCATTAAGGTATGTTTAAGGTTAAGCACTCCTCTAATTCGAAATTTAAAATATTTTTCAGAGCCATGCAAGAGCTCAAACATAATTTTAGAGAAGTTTTTAAACCATTAAAAACAAATGTAAGTCGAAAATATTTTTCGACTACGTCGATTTCGGTCTCACCGGTATAGTTTGCCTTCATCGGTTGAGAGCAAACTTTTCCCCGCTTGATCATGGGGGCATAGGTTTAGGTTCTAATTTTGGCTAAATAAGAGAGATTTTGAATAAAACAAAATTAGAATAGGCTTAGAAAAATTCTAATCCTAGAGAAACCAAGGATATTGATTTTTAAACCAACCAAAAGTTTTGATTTCTAGGTTCACTCGAGTTCTACCACATGCTGAATTTTATTAACACCTAAATATAAATCGTGGCTCTACTCGTATGGTTTTAGCATGAAAAATAAGTCAACCTCAGCACCATAATGAGGGTGAAAGGTTGAGTTAGGTTCTGAAATTATTTGGTTGAGGTTTCTCGAAAAGAAAAGAACAAACAAGCACATAGGAGGGTTCATGCAAAGGGTTTATGATAAAGCAAATCATTCAATCAAGGATTATGTCTCTAATATTGTTCAACCACTTCTAAGTCTAATGTCTTTGCGTAATAAAACTCAAAAACTAAATTATCAAAAATACTCAAAAAACCTGGAATCGGGTTGTCCTCCCGGTAGCTTATTCTTGACTCGACGAAACGGGTTGCCTCCCGCCTAGCGCTTCGTTTATAGTCTATAGCTAGACTTCTTCACTTGTTTACTTCGGATCAACGCTCTTTGCGGGCATTGCAATCTTGGGTACCCACTTCGCACCATCTTGGGCGCGGGCTTGTCTTCCGGCTTAGTCATTTTTTTTGGTCTTCACGAGCGGCTTCTCTTCCTTTGTCTTGACGGATGCAACACCTTCTTTGATTTTCTTTACGTTCATTTTTTTCGGCTCCTTCTTCTTTTTCAGCCCCTCCGTTACTCCAATCATGTTGCATGCCTCGATTCTTGGACGGAACTTGAAGGAACTCCTTTCTCCGTTGATGTCGAATGTGATCTCCCCCTTGCCAACATCAATAGTAGCTCCCACGGTCTTGAGGAAAGGCCTCCCTAGGATGAGCGGCGGCTTCTCCCTCTCTCCCATCTCGAGCACAACGAAGTCGACGGGGATGAAGTGGTGTCCGACCTTCACGGGTACATCTTCAGCAATGCCCAAGGGATAGCGAATGGAGTTGTCTCCCAACTCCAAACATATACCCGTAGGCTCCATTGGTAGGCGTAGCTTCTCGAACACATCCCTCGGCATGACGCTCACACTAGCTCCAAGGTCGCATAACGCCTTCTCGAAGTTGAAAGAACCAACCGAACATGGAACTGTGGGGCACCCGGGATCTTTTTGCTTCTCTAGCCCATTAGCAATAGCGGCACTACACTCCTCGGACATCTTGACATGATCTACCCCGAGTGTTGCTATCTCATATTTATTTGCAAGTATGTCTTTAAAGTAACGAGAATATGTAGGTACTTGTAGGGCATCTAGTAATGGCATGTTGATGCTAAGTCTACGCACAACTTCCACAAACTTCTCAAAGTGGTTGTCAAGTTTACCTTGGAAGAAGCGTGGCTTGAGTTGCGGTATCCTCGTGTCTTCCTCGGGCATCTCGAATTCGGGTTCTTCGGTGACGATCCCCGTAACCTTCTCTTTAGCAACTCCTTCCACCTCGGTGGATGGTTTAAGCTTCCTTGCTCCCGCGGAACGTTCCGGGATCTTCGGTCTCCTTCCCCGAACGTGTTTGAATGGCCTTCGCCGATTCGGGACTTTTGGGTTGTCCCGTGCTTCCCTTCATCATTAGTGAGGCGCCCCACAAGTTGTCCAACTTGCGTCTCGAGCATCTTCATCATGTTGAGCACTTGATGATTGGAACTTCCGACCTCCGTCACTTTGCTATCGATGTTCTCCAACACCTTGTCTATGGTCTTGAACTTGGTGACGGTGTCCTTGTTGATCTTAGCTTGCTCATCCATGAACTCCTTCAATTGTATACGAAGCGGAACCGCGTTAGGAATAGATGAGCTTGCATTAAATTGAGGCCTACCTTGCCCGTAGCGGAAGTTCGGCAATTCTCCCTTCCTCATGTAGTCGAGCACTTTGGCTTCCTCCGGACAATCTTTGCGGACATGGCCATACTCTCCACATTCTTTGCATGTGGACCTTGCTTCGGCGGCCTTCAAGTCTTGAGCCTCTTTCTTTTCCATCTCCATCTTCTCCAACCTCCTCATGAGCGAGTCGATCTTGCCTTCAAGTATGTTCTCCTTCTCCACTTGCAAGACTCCTTTAACGTTCCCCGTGGGTTGAACCGTATGTAGGCACTCGGATGACGCCCATGTGTCATTATCCGCGACCTTCTTGAATAGAGTGAAAGCTTCCGTCGGTGTAAGTTCGATGATGGATCCTCCCGCCGATGCATCGATGATCGTCCTTGACACCATGGTGAGTCCTTGATAGAACTTTTGCACGAGGTCTTCCTTCGGGAACTTGTGATGTGGAACCGCCCGGGTGTACTCGTTGAAGCGCTCGAATGCCTCCGAGATAGTTTCCGTAGGATATTGAACAAAGGTGGCAATCTTATTACGCAAGCTTTGAGTTTTACCCTGTGAGTAGTATTCCTTCATGAAAGCCTTCATCAACGTGTTCCAATTTTGCACCGTCTCCGCCGGTTGAGAGTGGAACCGGTGCAAAGCCTTCCCGAGTAGTGAAAACGGAAAAAGCCTTGCCCTCATTTGGTCTTGAGTCACCCCATCCATGTTGAAAGTCTGACATAGTTGAATGAATGCTTGGAGGTGAAGGTTCGGGTCCTCTTTACCGGTGAAGGGTGAATGTTGCACCATGCGGATTGTTGAGGTCTTGATCTCGAACGGTCTTCCGATCTCCTCGAGGTTGAAGATTGGTAGGTCAATGATGTCTGGGGTGCATAGCTCCCCAATCTTGCGTTCTTGCGGTGGTTGGTCACCCATCGGTGGAAGTCGATTCTCACGAGGACTTTGAGGTGGTGAATTCTTCGGAGATTCTCGCGATCCTTTGTCTTCCGACTCCGAATCTACAAAATCCAGCCTTTTTAGCTTGATGTGCTTCGCGTCTCCTTAGCCCGTAAAGTTTTTCGGATCATCCACAAAATTATCGGGTTTGTTGGAGAGGTAGTCGTCCATCTCCTATTAGGGTTAGCAATAAACAAAGTATGCAAAAACTAGAAAGTAAAAACAAATCTATAAAAACTAGGGTTAGACAACTAGATTAGATGTATTTTGAGGATGATCAAAATTTAGTAGATGCAAAAAGAAAAACAAAAAGAAAACTGAAAATTACAAAAAGGCAATAAAAAATCAAATCTTGATCACTTGTTCCCCGGCAACGGCGCCAGAAAAAGGGGCTTGTTGACGGTTAATAGTTATATCAAAGTTCGTTTGTGACTTGCAAGCGTACAAGTCTCCCGTCGTAGTCAAGGGACCCTTCTTCCCTTGAGTGGTGAACCCAAGGTATCGAATCCGTGGAACAAATGTGTGACGCAAAACTTAATCTAGTAAAGCCAAGTAACTTCAATCTTCGATAAAAGAAACCCTAATGCATCTAAGTAAAAGACACGAAATGAATCTAATCTACTAAAGACCGGAGAAAACAAAGTAAGATTGGGTAGATAAACCGATCTAGAGGGATCGGGGTAAGCCTTTTGTTGAAGTTCCAAGTAAGAGAAGAAGTAGCAAATCGAATCTTAATAGAAGCCACTTTAAATCGTGGTTTCCCATCCAAATCCGAAAACATCCGCCTTTCGGAACCCCCATTCTGTCACAATGTATCCCTACTCATGCGGGGAGCTTAGGGCGAGTCAAAAGACAAGTTGAGATTCTTTCGGAAGATCCGCGTGTACCTCTAGCCACCGCGGCTACAAGAACACCCTATGTAATCTATCTCGAGAATAGAATTGGAATAAGCAAATCCGATCGAAAAACGAAATCTTCGAGGAAACACTTGATCGCTAGGAAAAGATTCAACTTGATAATTCAACTATAACAATGATACATACACAAGATCACCACCGGGATCCTTCCTTGATCTTGCTTCTAGCTCCGGAACTCCGACGTGGTCTTCCGTGCAAGGTTCCCACATCGGCTAGGGAAACCCTAGTCAACTAGCTCGACCCTCTCCTCTCCGAGATGGTGTCCCTCTCTTCTCTCGCTCCTCGGCGGCCGATGAAGAATTCTTCTCCCCGTGGCTCTCAATCGGGGGGCTATAAATAGCCCGATTGGCGGCTAGGGCAAAGGAGGGGGCCAATGGGCCCCGGAATGGGCCGGGTCGACCGAACCGGGCCGGCCGGCCCGGGCCCATCCGGGGCCCGGCCCCGAGGCCTCCTTTGCTCTACGTCGGTTCCCTTGCTTCCCGGATGTTTCCCCTTCGCATGTAGGTCCATGTCGTCGGTTCTCTCCGAATTGGACCCAACTCCTTGTCTTGCAAGATTCAAGACTTTTCCGGTCGGGTCCTCGAGTCTCGTCGTCTTCTTGGATCAAGTCCCCGGCTTCTTGGAGTTATGTTTGCTTCGTTGCATGACTTGTACGGGGCTTCAAGGTCTTGTCATGAGGTGCTTGATGAACTTATCCCGAAAGTCTTGCATTCAACACTAAAACCCTGCATAAACATGAAACTCCAAAACCGACATGCACACGTGAACTTGTTATACCACGGGGGTTAGTACCAATGGATAAGGTATAAAACTCATGCCAACACCGAAGGTAAACTCATGGCTAGGTTGACGGATTTTCACCGTCAACAATGGAGTAAGCACGGATGATCAATTGGCGGATATATTTACCAAGCCTTTGGATGAGTCTCGGTTTTGCAAATTGAGAAATGAGCTAAATGTGATTGACATCTCAAATGTAGCTTGAGAACTAGCACATGTGTTTATTCATATGCTTTTGCCTATCTCTCTTATTTATTTCTAGCTTATCTCTTGTCTTTTATTTTCGTGATGCTTGCTTTTGCATATTTTTCTAGCACTGCATGGTACATTGCATCATTCAATATTTTTCCTTCATTATTCTTGAGCAATGATCCCAAAAGATATCCTTGAAAATCTTTATCTCAAGTTATTTCACGCTGAAATTAAAATAGGAAGTTGGACGTCCCGCGAAGAATAGGGCGGACCGTCCGGCTGCTCCGGGCGGACCGTCCGCCATGGCGGCGCGCGACCGTCCGCATGGCTCGTGGGGCGAAGGTGCAGCACTGGATGTTCTGGAAGCATTAACGGACAGTCCGCGCCCGGGGTCCGACCGTCCGCGCGGCTCGCGGACTGTCCGCGGCGGTGTCGCGGACCTTTCGCCCGTGCCGCACGCGGGTGGGACCCAGGCCGCGGGATGAAATCGATCCAGCCTCTCTTTCCCTTCCTCCACCGAAGCCAGTTCATCCCTTTCTCCTTCTTCTTGCTCCCTCTCTAAGAAAAGGGCTCCTCCCTAGGGATTTCCATTGGGGCACTCCCCGGACCGTTCGAGCACATCCCCGGACTCTCCGCGAGGTTCTCCACCATGTCATCTGGGTGCTTTTTCGAATCTCTCATTCTATCTCTCGGATTTTGAGCAAGGAGGTGGTTAGGGTTTGGAGGTGTGATCTAAAATTCGTCCATGATTTCAAGATTTTGGCTTGGTGAATGTGTTTGGGATATCAATGTGGTGTTGTGGCAAAATTTTGGTAAAGAAATATTGGTTTTTGATCAAGTTATGAGGTTGGAAAGAATTGAAATTACTGTTCACGGCGCCTGCCATCCCGGACCGGGCGGACCGTCCGCCGCCTCGCGCGGACCGTCCGCGCGGCCCCGTAGCGGCCCCGGCAGCGGCCCCGTGTCCAATGACTTCTAGTATGAGGATTCATGCTCACTTATAATCGCTTCAAATTGTTAATACTCATTGAAATATATGGTTTTTGACAGTGCTCGCAAGGCTATAGCTTCACTCACTAGAAAGGTGACCGAAAAGGGCACATCAAAGAAGAAGGGCAAGGATGTTGGGACATCGAAGAGGCGGAGAAAAGATGATACCTCCGAGGAAGAAGAGGAACCCGACAATCCAAATAATGACAGCGACTTTGATCCGGCCGATGAAGCGGCAAGGGGGAGGTAATAATGTTGAAATCGTTGATGTGGTTAATTACACAGCCTCCTAGAAGGCAAAGTGGACACAAAGAGAGTTTTCTATTGCTCGAAATGAAAATGCTTATAATCAACCCCGCGACACCCACAATTTATTCTTCCACACTCTTGTGCAAGAACAAGCATTTTTCAGTAGTTTGATGGAGTGCACAGTTTTCTCTCATCAAAGGGTTGATTTTGATTATCTTGAGTCTAAACCTGTCCTTGCTGGGGTGGCAACAAAACTTGAATCTTTGGGGTTGAAACCATTTCTTCAGCATAAATGTGACTGGAATGATACAATAGTTAGACAATTCTATGCAACTTATGAAATGGATTTCATAGGGAAGAAAATGAGGTGGATGACTGGTAAGAGTGAGTACGAGGCCACATTTGCAGAATTTGCAGCTGCCAATCATCTTAACTATGAGTATTTTAGCAAGGGTGTTGATGTTTATAACGAGGATATTCTTGAAGATACGTTTCGTATTCTATGAGCCTGGCACCCCTAATGCAACTATAATGAACTGGCTAGCAGCAGGACTTAGACACCATCCGGCTGCAATCAACAACATCATTAGACACACTTTTATGCCTAAAAGTGGTAATAAGGATAAAGTTCGGGAACATTATTGGAATGTGATTGATTATGTTATGAATGGAACTAGATTTAATGTTGTGAAGCTTATTCTTGATCAAATGATTTGCAAGAAGCGTCTTGTCCGAGATAGTATCTATTTTGCTCCCTATATTATGTCATTGATCAAGATCAAGACGGGATTCAATGGTTTATGTGATGTGAAGCATGAACTTTATCGTCCATTTTACAATGCTAAAGCCTTTCTGAACAAGCCATTGACACCCTATGGACAGGATGCAGAGGCTCACAATGTTGCAGAAAATATTGAGGCTCATGGTGGTGATGATGAAAATGCAAATGTTGGCAACATGGGCTATGTTAATGTTGATGAGGGTGCTTATGCTATGCCTCTTCCAGTTCCTCCCATGCAGCCACAGTGGGAGCCTCCTGCTGGATATTTTGATTCCTATTTTGCTAATATTCAACAGTCCATGAACTCTCAGTTTCAGCAAATGCAAACCGGGTTTCAATCTCACTTTGAGGCATATGGACAGCAGATGAGTGATACTTTTCAGACTATGCAGCAGAATTTTCAGCAGCAGATTGATACTAGTCTGGATACTTTTGGACATCATGTCTATAATACTATGCATGACCCCATGATGCAGCGGTTGGGTGATATGCGGATCGATCTTCGAATGACCTCGGTGCCCTTAATGATAGATTCTCTCGATGTCCACCTCGCAGCAAGTATCGCAGTTGCACGATCGGCAGACTCGGCTTCAAGACGATGTCCATGCCCCGAACACTGCTTTTGGAGACTTTTGAGATCATTTTTATCATTACTATCCAGCTCTAGCTCCTCCACCTCAGTTCTATCCCCCTCCGCCATTCTATCCTCCTCCGCCGCCGCCTCACCCTCTTGGTATTTGATGCCAAAGGGGGAGAGAGATTTGGAGGAATGTGTGATCTTTAGGGGGAGCTCACTTTGCTTGCATGAATTTGGAACTCTCTTGCATTGCATCTACATGTTTAATTCCGGTTTTGCATGAACTTCGATTGGCTTGTAATAATTTTGTGAGACTTACGTTTTGGTGTGTGATGTGATTGAGAACTAGAACTTGTGGCTATCTTGTGATGTTCTATAATTATGATCTTGTCTTGTTTATCTTATGGCTTGTTCTAGTTCCCGTAGTAGTTTTTGAAGCTAACCCTTCCTTAATCTTTTTGGATATTGTCGGTGCGGAATATGGTCCCGACACTAACCAAGAGATAGCGCCTAGGTCTATCCCTCAATGGTCGATGCTAAGCAACAAATGACACAAGGTTTTATCCCGGTTCCCGCCGAGGGGGCCGTACGTCCGCAGCGCGGGCGTGCTCGTGGCACTGTATTGCTCGGCACCGGGGGTGCTTGTAGTGGGGCAAGTACAAGCAAGGTGGGAGAGGAAGCGTGGCTTCCAAGTCCCTGGAAGAGTGGCTGGAGATGTTGTGGGAGAGTAAGAGAGTGAGTGCACGGTGTGTTGTGTCCCTCTGAATTCGTCCTCCCCCGAACCTCTCTCCCCCGCGGCTGGGGGCTCGCCTCCCCCTTTTATAGGCCAAGGGGGCGACGGGTTACATGCACGCCGCGCTACCTAGCTACGTGAGGGAGCACGTCGCGCTACGGCGTAGAGTGGGCGGCCGTCCGGACGATCTTCGCCGCGATCCGGCCATGATGGTCCGCTCGCACCCGAACAAAGGGCGGTTCGAGGGTAGGAGGCGGCGATGGTGATGGCGTCCTCTGATAGGCTTCGAGGGAGGTGCCGATGATGGCCGGTACGGGGTACGGGGAGCGGGCGACCGGCGTTCCTTCCCCAATGAGCTCCGCGGTAGTGGAGTGGTTGCCGCAGTGCCCGGCGTGCGCCCGAGGAGTCGGGCGTGCGCCCGCACGCGTGGGTACGGCGGCCGCGGCGACGGTGGCCGGGATGGCCATCCACCGGCCTAGCGCTCGTCACCCAACCCGCAGGTCACGGGAAAGTGAATCGAGGGTGCGCCCGGCCCCCTTTCGAGGGTCGGGCGCGTTAGTCGTACAAGAGTGGGCGCGCGGTGTCACGGGACCGACACCGGCCGTACCGCACGTCCATCCCACGCGGGCGGGGATGGGCTCCTCCCCGGGGAGTTGGTGCGGCGGCACCGGGCGTGAGCCCGTGGCGCATGATGGCGCCGTCCCCGCGGCGTCGGGCGTTAAATGCCCAAGTACGGGGCCGCCGCACGCGTGCGGCGCGCCCGTGAGCGTGGCAGCCCCCGCCGAGGGCGGGGGCGGACCCTCGAGCGAGACGGGACTCGCTCGAGGGGGAGCGAGCCCTCGAGCGGGGGCGGGACCGCTCGAGGGAAGGGTCGCCCCTCGAACGGGGTGGAACCCGCTCGAGGAGGAGCGTGTCCTCGAGCGAGGCGGAGCCTCGCTCGAGGGGTCTTCTAGACGGGCCGTCTTGGTGGGCCTCCGAGTCCCGCCACATAGGCCATGTCCCGCACGATTAGTTTCCGCATGGTTAGGCTTAGCATGTTTTGATGCGAGGGGATTTAAGTGGGGGTTCCCCCATTGTTTATGGGGACCCCTAGGGCGGTCCCCGACGCAGCCCCCGAGCATCCGCGGGTTTGCCATTGAGGCTCCCGCGCATGCCGGAACCTACCGATAGGACGTTCTTCCCTCCTTGTTTGCGAACGCTTTCCGTGGGGCCGCGTCGGCCGGACCCGCGGGTCTAGCCCTCGAAGCCCCGGGCAGAGTGTGGGCTCTCCCGCGGGGGGTTAACCGCGAGCAATTTGGTCGAAAGGCGTGGCACATATGCCAACCGGCATCGGCGATGTTTCGGCCCGGCTCGGGGGTGCACGCTCCCCCCGTCACCGGTCTCCCGGCGGGTGCAATTTCAAGGAGGTGTAGCCGCGCGTCAAGCCCCCGAGCCTTGGCCCGTTCGAGGCGATCGGGTCGAGCCTGACGACTTGTTTTTTAACGCACCCTCGCCGTCCCTCCACGGGACGGAGGGTGAGGTCTCCACGACTCCCATCGAGCGGGTCGCGAATCGCGGATTCCTCGTCGAGCTGCTAGCGGGTGGTTCAAGTGGACGCCCATGCCCCGTTCGATAAGGGTAGGCTGCGCGGTCCGGAGACGCGTCCATGGAAGCGCTTGCGTGGGTTTGCTAGGTGGGGCTCGGTCCCCGTTCGCTAGGGACCGAGGGCGCGGAAGCTCTCCCTCGGTGGGATCCCCCCGCTAGCCGCCCTCGCTGGCTCTCGAACACGACATGTGGGGCACCCTCGAGCCGACGGGCTCGAGGAACGGCTCGAACGCGCGTGCCCTCGTCGTCCCTAACTCGTGATCCGGGGGCGCCCGTTCGAACCCGTCGAGGGTCGGGCTTCGAACCTCCGATCGCAAGGCCGTGCGGGGCCGTGCATGGACAGCCCCGTCTTTTCGCGTTTGCGGCCGTCGAGGGATCCGGGGCGTGCCGACCCTCGAGGTGCAAAGTTGGTGGCATGGCGCGGCATGAGTGCTTTCGGTGCCGCTCTATTTCAAGCGTGACTCGGGCGATCCTCTTATGCGCGTGCCTTCTTTTAGAGGGTTGACATTGTCTCGAGCCGAGGGTCATGCCGCTCGAGGGTTTCACGTGGCATGGGTGCCCGCGGTTGCCTCGCTCTACACCAAGCGGTGTCCCGGCGACCTTCTCACGCCGTCATCCCATCGAGGGTCGCCTCCGTTTCGAGCCGAGGACTCGCTCGCTCGAGGGCTCTCCTTGCTTGGCAAGGGGCCCGGCATTTAATTGCCTTGCGGTCGTGGCCGCGGTTTTGCAGCACGGCGCGCCTTTTAGGCGCCGCGGCCGCGCGCGCGCGCGTAGTGGGCGGCGCGGCGGGGCGGATGTGACGGTTTTGCCTTGGTCGCAGCTCGTTCCTCGCCGTAATGATGACCCGCCCGCAAGAGTTAGAGCCGCCGCGGCCGTGGTGGGACCCGCCCGTCGACGCGATGGAAAGATTCCCCGCAAGCACGTCGGCGGGGCGTCCGCTCCGAAAACTCGCCCGTCGCCTATAAACCGCGGGGAGGAGTGGACGGCGGTTTTTTACCTTGGCACCTTACCACTTTCGCTCCCCCGTCCCTTCGCCTTCGCCTCGCTCTCGCCACCGCGCGGTCTCGCCGCTAGAGCTTTTTCCTCGTTTCCTTGTCCTTCGCCTTCGCATTCGCTCGTCCCCCCCTCATGGCGCCGCCTCGCCTTCCCATTAGGATCCCGGAGCCGTACGCACCGGGAGAGGTCGACGGTGACCCGCCTCGCGCTTGGCGAGCCGGGTCGCCGCCGGCCACCGTCGCCCAACGAAGAAGGGCGCCCGGCGGAGTGGATCGTGCCGCCGGCGACGCACCTCGAGCCCAACCCGCCGGAGGGCTACGTGGTGAGCTTCCTCCGCTACCACGAGCGTGGCTTCAACGCGCCGGCGAGTACCTTCATGCGGGCAATGTGCCACTACTACGGGGTGGAGCTGCACAACTTCGCCCCCAACGCGATCTCGCAGGCGGCCACGTTCGTGGGTGTCTGCGAAGGGTACCTCGGGGATCCCGCCCAACCGGGAGCTGCGGGGTTCACCTTTTCCGCGGGGAGCTCGTCACGCACGCCCACATCGGAGCCGAGGGACCCGCGCGCGCGGTGCGCGCCGGCGGGATGTCGCCGGCCCCGCGGGGGCGCGCCTCAAGGATTTCTACATCCCCCGCACCATGACGACGAACAACGCCGGCCGGGAGCGGGGATGGTTTTATCTCGCGCAACGCCGAGCCCGGCCTTCCCCCCCTTACACCGGCCGGTGTTCAAGGAGAGGCCCGCCTCCCGGGGCTACGGGGGTGTCCGCGGCCCAACATCGGGCGCGGCAAGAGTCCGTCCCCGCCGCCCGCGGCGGCCGGGCGAGGGAAGGGCTCAACGCGATGGGCGTCCTCGCCTTCCTTCATCACCGGCGAATCGTGCCGTTGATGGAGAGGCCGCTCTGCATCTTCGAGATGACAGAGGCGGCCAACCCCGTTGACGTGGCGAGATCGCGGATGCTCCCGACGCCGCTGGAGCGGCCGTACGCGCTCACCCGGGCGCGGAGCGCCGTCGACACCAGGACGCCGCCACCTGCGGGTCGGACCCCGTGGGACATCGAGATGCTCCCTACGGGCCCGCGGGTGAGTTGGGTTCCCGATTTCGTATTGGTTCTTGGTCTTGCTTTCGTCTCCCGATCCGCCATTGTCACCTTTGTGCGCACCGGTGGAGTTCAACATCGCCAAGTCCGTTCCACCCACCCCCGACTCCCGTGCGCTCGGCCGGCGGCGCGGCCGGGAGCAGCAGGAGCGGGCGGCGCGCAAGAGGGAGCACGCCAGGCGTCGCCAAGCGCGCCGCGACCGACGGTCCGCGGAGTACCGGCGGCGTGAGGAGCTGGGGCTCTCCTCCCCGGATATCGAGGAGCCCCTCGTCCTCGGAGCAGACGAGGAGGAGGAGTCTGAGGGGGAGGGCCCCTCGACGGTGTGGCGCCCGCGCCCCCCGTCGCCGAAACCCGCGCGGCGTCGGGGGGTGGCTTCGTCCGGGGCGGGCGCACCGGCGCCCGCCGCCGGCATTCGTCGTCGGGGGCGGCGCGCGCGCCGCGGAGGTGCCGCGCGTGCCGCGGAGGTGCGCGCGCGGCGGACGCGCCCGTGCGCGCGTCGAGCGTGCCCGCGCGCGGAGGGAGCGCGTCCGCGCGCGCGGCGTCGTCGTCAAGGGGCGCGTCGGCGGCAGCGTGCGCGCGCGCGGGGCAAGCGTGCCCCCGCGCGCGGTGGCTTCTTCGGGGGGTGTGGCATCGGGCGCGCCCGCGCACCGGGGCGGGCGTGCCCGTGCGTGCGGCGGCGCCGCCGTCGGAGGCGCCGCGGCGGCGCGGCCGCCGCGCCGGCCTCGTCCGCGGAGGCCTCGAGGAAAAGGAAGCGGGCCTTTTCCTCCGCGAGGTAAGGAGCCCCGTCTTCCTTTGTTTGGTTTTAGTTTGCTGGTGATTAGATGCTCTAACCCCCCGTTCGTGAACGCGCGCAGGCGGTGCCCACCGTTCCTCCTCTTGCACCGGCCAAGGTGCCGAGGACGGACGCGTCGATCCCCACCCGGCGGCGTTCGTGAAGGACCGATACGGCGAACCGTAGAGGGGGGGGGGAGTGAATGGGAGCCGATAAAAATTCTTCTCGATGGAGATGAGAACTCCAACAAGACGAACGCGGCTTCCAACACACGTCTCCGACTCACTACCAAGGTTGGTCAAGCCCACGTAGCCACCGGAGTGCCACCGGACCTAGGAACCAACACACCACCTTCCGACCCGAGAAACGCAACGGAAAAACCAAGCCTCGAGTCTACAGACCCACACCGGTCGACCGGTGAGCACCACCGGCCGACCGGTCCCCGCCGGTGAAACCGAGCAACTTTCACTAAGTGGCTCTACACCGGCCGACCGGTGAGACACACCGGTCGACCGGTGGCACCGAAAGCCCCCAAGGCACCAAACAAAGTCAACCGACCACCAAACGGACCCAAACTCGAAACGAAGCAACACGGGACAACAACGAACTCACCAAGACGTTCACCCGAGCAAAATCCCACAAGGGCTTGCACCGGTCGACCGGTCAAGAGCACCGGTCGACCGGTGTGGCTCGGGCGACTCGGGATGAACAAGACCCGCGGGTCAACTCCCCCCAAATCCAAATCTCGATCTCCCGAATCGCTCCACGGACTTGAACAAGACTTTGGGGATATCAAGAACACCTCATGAGGAGTTCATAGCCAAGTTTGATCCCACAAAAACTCGTCCAAAAAGGAGGAATCGAAGAAATCCCGCCGGAAGCACTTCCAACCCAAGAACTCAAGAAACCCCAAAATCGAGCACTTTTCCTCACGGATTTGGGAGGGGAGTCACAAAGCACAAAGAACCACGAAGGGTTCCCACAAATTTCCCCCATCAAATCCCCAAGAGAAAAGCCCCGAAAACACCCCAAAGAAATCACCGAGAGAGGGCTCCGAAAATCACCACCAAGAACAACCGGGGAAAACACATCCAAACCTTGAGGAACCACGCCGAATCATCTATACATGAAACAAAGGTTCGTACAAGGTCTAGCAAGCCGCCCGATCATCCATCCCTCTCTACAAGATCTCTCCGTGAAGCTCTCTTGCTAGTCCTAAGGAAAACCTAGAGAAAATAGGTGGAAAATAGGAAAACTAATGAGCTAGGGTTCCAAGAGTTGGCTGCCAACCTCTCACCTCTTGGGTTATATAGGCGGCAACCGAATGTCTAAAATGCCCCTCTCTACTAACTAGGGATACAAGCCCCTCAAGGGCGGATTTGGAATTCTTGATGTCTTCACCATCGGACGGATGCCCGGCGACCGCACCCCGCGTAGCCTCGACGCAAGCCATGCGATCCCGACGCGTGTCCTCCGCTTCGAAGATTCCGGACCGCGTCGCCGCACACGGTCGACCGGTGCTCCTCACCGGCCGACCGGTCCCCACCGGCCGACCGGGCCGACCCACCGGTCGACCGGTCCGTGCCGCCGCACCTCCGTCTTCGGTTCTCCGGTCTTGGCTTTGTGGATCAACCAAGGAACCCAATGGTTTTCTGGTGAACCACCGGAAACCCCGCGAACTCGGTGTAGCCTCCGCCAATCTCCACTCATGACTTGGCTCCCACGTAGTCCCGGCTCGACCTTGGTTTTGAGGCTCAACCAAGAAACCGTCCACGACTTCATCTTGCCGTTCATGCCACCATGCGGCCCGCACTTGACCCCCGCCGGCCACCGGGTCCCTCGAACGAAGCCTACTTGTCTTCTCCACACCCCGGAGGCCTCACCGCAACGACCTTTCGCGCTTGTTCTTCACCCGCACCAACACGAGTCAAGCCGCAACCCGCACCCGCAATACTTAGCCAAGAGTCGGTCCACACAACGTTGTCAATCACTCATCACACAAGGAAGCGACCATCCACCGGTCCTCGAACCACACATGGTCCTCAATCTCCCCCTTGATGAGTGCATTGACAACACCCACATGAAAGTAACAAGAGAGAAAAGAAAAAGAAAAGAAACGAACAAAAAGAAACTCCAACAAGCGATCGAAAGCCAAACAAAGGCAAAGAGCAAGATCACTTGAAGAAGATAAGTCTCGGACCCCTTAGGCAAGGGCAACGGCTCGACACATCCGAGACAAAGCAAAGCTCAAGCAAAGAGCACAAACCACCGAAACAAAGCTCGAAAACTCTCAAAGAGCTCCCCCCCGCACACATGCAAGCTCCCCCCGAACCAATGCAACTCCCCCCGGACTAATGCATGCAAGACACCACTTGAAAACAGGCAGCCGCAACAAACCAGCCCCGACCGGTCGGACCGGCCAACACCACCGGTCGACCGGTGTGCAACACATGTGAACAGAGCCAAGACTCACACCGGCCGACCGGTGACCCCGACCGGCCGTACCGGTGCTCAACAGAGCCCGTAGAAATGGCTCGAAACCACCTCGAAAACCTTCTAAACACGCCCAAAGCAAGCCATTTCAAGCTCAAACTTCTCCCCCTTGTTGGCAATGCATGAATCAAGCCAAAAATGCAAAACTTTCAACCTAGAGCTTCTCAAATATGCAAAATTCAACAAAGAATGCTACACATGTCCAAATGAGCAAGTTAGGTACTCTACGGCTTCGTATCGATCTCAACTACATGATCACCAAGTTTCACAACCATTGGACGAAGCTAAGATGAATTTTGGCAATTTTGCGAAAACTTGCCTCTCATGAGCAAAGTCCTAAACATGATCAAAGCATATCAAAATGGCAAAGCCACACAAACTTCATGCTAGGACAGCTATTCTAACCATAAGACCATCACAAACACCCACAAGCACCTCATGTCATGTCAAAGCCACCGAGCCATGTGCCTACTTCTATTTATGAGACTTCTCATTGGTAGGCATCATGCAACGGTTTAGCACCCAAAGCAAATTAAATTCAGCACATATGACATGGGAGCATATTTTCCAAGCATTTTTCATTTCATTTTCAGATTTGTAAATGGTACATGAAATGTCTTTGCGACAAAAAGGAACTTATGCTCCTCCACAAGATAAGTCAAGAGGGCTAAACATTCATGATGGCAAATGAGCCTTTGGCCCCATAAGATCAATAAACTAGCTATCCAACCACAAATTAAGCATAGCAAGGCCACAAAAACATGTCAAGAGCATGTAAAGGCATTTACACATGAGAGAGCATACATGTGACATTTTTCAAAAGCATAGCTATCAACCATGGATTATTCATCAAGATCATCAAGAGCTAAGCCAAACTAACCATAGCATACCAAACAAGCTCACAAAGACATATATCTCATTCCATGGTGAACAATGTATATGAGAGAAGCTTTTCCTAACCAATGCATATGATACAAAATGCATGCAATCTAAGATACAAGGATGCCTATACATCATGTTACATATGCCATGCCAAATGCAAGAAATGCACAAAGGAAAGCTATACATATGCTACAAACCGGCTCCTCGAGGGGAGGCAAAACGGGCTCGACACCACCGGCAAAAGAGAGCTCCCACACACCCAACTCAAGAAATCAAACACACACCAAGTTCCCCCCGCAAACGAGTGAAAGTTGCTTGATCTAGGGGTTTGGTGAAAATATCGGCTAGTTGGTCATGTGTGGGTACATGGATCAAAGCTATCTTTCCTTTCTCAACATTGTCTCTCGTAAAATGATACCTCACTTCTATGTGCTTGGTTTTGGAATGGAGCACCGGGTTCTTTGCAACGCTTATGGCACCGGTGCTATCACATTGAAGTGGGACATGGGTATACTCCTCACCAAAGTCACTCATGGTGTAGGTGATCCAAAGGAGCCGAGAGCAACAACTAGCAAAGCAGCAACATACTCGGCCTCGGTCGTGGATTGAGCAACACTCGACCGCTTACGGGAAGACCAAGACACCAACGAAGAACCCAAAACTCGGCAAGTCCCGTAAGTGGACTTCCTATCCAACCGACACCCGGCAAAATCCGCGTCCGAAAAACCATGAAGCGCCAAAGAAGAGGACGCGGAGTACCAAAGGCCGAAGTCGGGAGTGTGACGCAAGTACCCGAAAATTCGCTTCACCGCTTGCCGATGCGAAGTCCTCGGAGACGCTTGAAAACGAGCGCACGGACACACCGAGAACCGTATGTCCCGCCTCGTCGCCGTCAAGTAGAGGAGTGACCCGATCATGCTCGGTACTCCTTCCGGTCCACGTGTTCACCTTCCTCGTCCGCATCAAGAGCCGTAGTCGTACTCATCGGCGTCGTCATAGCCTTGGAGTCCTCCATCTTGAACTTCCTCACAATGTCCTTGGTGTACTTAGCTCCGGTGCACAAACGTTCCTTCCTTTGATTGCTTGATTTGTAGCCCAAGGAAGAACCGCAACTCGCCCATCATGCTCATCTCAAACTCCCCGCTCATATCATCCGCAAACCTCGCAACAAGAGAGTTAGACGAGCCACCAAAGACAATATCATCCACGTACACCCGCACAATCGGGATATCTCTCGCCCCCGCCAAAGCAAAAACAAGGTCCGATCGACCTTCCCCATCTCAAAACCTCTCTCAAACAAGAACCCCCTCAACCTCGCCATACCAAGCTCTAGGCGCCCGCTTCAACCCATACGCCGCCTTCCTCAACTTGTACACCCGTGGGGATACTTCTCACTCTCAAACCCCGAGGTCGCCTCACATACACTTCTTCCTCCAACACTCCATTCAGAAAGCACTCTTCACATCCATTTGGTGCAACTTGAACCCTTTAGCCACGTAAAAGGCTAGAAGAATCCTAATCGCCTCCAAACGGGCTACGGGAGCAAAAGTCTCCTCGTAGTCGATCCCCTCCTTCTGACCGAACCCCCCGGGCAACAAGTCTCGACTTGTTCCTCACAACCTCACCCTTCTCTCCCTCTTTGTTTTTCCACACCCACTTTGTACCAATCGGCTTACACCCCGGGGGAGGGTCAACCAACTCCCACACCGATTCCTCTCAAAGTTCTCCAACTCCTCATGCATCGAGTTAACCCAATTGTGATCGATAGTGCGTGTCCAATGTCTTTGGGCTCGAAACAAGCAACAAACGCAGCATGAGCAAAATGGGAATTGTTTCGAACCCTCGACCGTGTAGTGCGTTCATTCATGTCGCCGATGATCCTCGAAGCTGGGTGATCCACTTGAACTCGCCGGGGAGGTTCTCGCCTCGAAGCTACCTCCCCCTCAACATCGCCTTCTCCTCGTTCTTGATTTGTCGTCGTAGGTGTAGCGAGAGGGTCCATCCATCATCGTAGTCGAAGTAGTGGGTACATGTTCGCCGGGGGCACCGCACCACCATCCTCATCATCATGTTCATGCTCCTCCTCCCCGAAAGATCTCCTCGCCAAGCTCATCATCACCCGCACACTCAAAGACAAGCCGACTACGTGGCTCGTCTCGTCGAAGGTTACCTCGCAAGTCTCCACGATTTGGTTAGTTTCAAGATTGAGCACACGATATGCTCTAGAATGAGATGCATAACCAAAGAAAATGCCATCGACAGACCTAGCCTCAAACTTATCCAACTTCCCTCGCCTTTCTTCGAATGAAACACTTGCAACCAAAGACATGGAAGTGACTCACCTTGGGTGTGCGGCCATGCATCAACTCATAGCATGTCTTCTTCTTGTGCACCCCGAGGTATATCCCGTTCGACACATAGCATGCGGTATTCACCGCCTCACCCCAATACCTCCTGAGTCCTATGCTCATCAAGCATCGTCCGAGCCATCTCGCACAAGGTCCTCGTTCTTCCTTTCCACAACACCATTCCGGGGAGGCGTATACGGACTCGAAAACCGGTGCTCAAGACCCAAGTCATGACGAAGGTTTCAAAACGAGAGTTCCCGAATTCCGAGCCATTATCACCGCGGATAGCTCGTATGGCATCTCCGTGCCTCTCGTTCCTCAACCTCAAGACTAGATCTCGAACAAAACCAAACGTCTCCCCCTTATCCTCGAGAAAGAACACCCACGCATACCGAGAATAGTCGTCCACCACAACAAGGACATACCACTTCCCACCCGCATCGCACACGAGCCGGGCCAACAAGGTCCATATGGAGCGCTCGCATGGACGCTCAGTCACCACATCGGTGAGAGGCGGGTGAGAAGAGGCCACCATCTTGGCATGCCTACACGGAGCACAAACCAACTCTTTCTCAAGCCTCAACCGTGGCAATCCTCGGACCAAATTGAGTTTACTCAAGCGTGACAAAAGGTCAAAGCTCAAGTGACCCAACTTCCTATGCCACTTCCACAACTCACTCGAAGAACCAGCCAAGAAACAACGCTCCACACCCGAAGACTGAGAAAAATCAGCACGAAACACCTGACCCTCGGGAACGACCATACAAACAAGGTCCCCTCGAGAGTCCACAATCCGAGAACCACCAGGCCGAAACAACACCTCAAAACCCTCATCCAACAACTGAGACACAGAAAGCAAATTGTATCCCGCCGATTGAACAAGAGCAACACGCCTCGCAGTGATCTTGTCACTCACTTTTATCTCACCTTCTCGAAAGCACACGCCCACGCCCATTGTCCCCAAAGGTGATGTACCTCTTCGTCACCACCGGACGAGACTTGAGAACCACCCCCGTCTCCGGTCATATGCCTCGAACAACCGGAGTCAATCAACCAAATGTTCTTCAAGTCTCCCACCTCGCACATCAAAAATAGGCACGTGAGCGAACAAACGACTCAAAGACCGGGGTTAGAACCAAAAGAGGAAAACCAAGTGCCGAGCCATTTGCTCGAAAGTGGGGTTAGCACCAACCAAAGCATCTCTCCTACCAAAGCTACCTCCACGAACACCACCACGGTAACCACCCCGAGGGAACCACCCCTCTCCCTCGCCCGGAGGAGGACCAAAACCACGCAAGAAAGCCCGTGGAACGTCCTTCCTCTCCAACACACCGCCACGACTCCTCCAATCCCCGTATTGAGCACGAGGAGGAGAACGCCTAGCAACCGACCACCCGCACCCTTTCCACCCCAACCACCGAACCACGACCACCGTAAACAACCCTCGCACCCGTACGAGCACGAAACCCGAACATCCGTCCGCCTGTGCCCGCACCGGTCCGACCGGTGCTCCACACCGTCCGACCGGTGTGGTCCGGGGCAGCAGCACCGCCACTGCCCTTCTCTCTCTCCCCAAGCCCGAACCGTCCTCACAATCGCCTTGCCCCCGGGCATCCGCACACGAGGCTCAAGTACACCATCGGAAGGGTGGTACTTGTCCTTGTTAGCCCACTCCTTCTCCATTCTCTCATCTCGCTTCCTCTTGAAGCAAAACTCCTCCTTATGGCCATCTCTCCCACAATAGCCACAATGGAACCTCACAAGCTTAGGCTTTGGCTTGGGATGTGGTCGCTCACTCGATTTCTCTCCACTCAAACCCTCCACCGGTTTCTCACCACTAGCCTTCTCACTCTCCTTCCCAAAGAACACTTTCCCCGAAGTGCTCACAAACTTGATGGGCTTTTGTAGGTCATTTGTGGGTGTAGGAAACACGGGTGGAGCCGGGGTTGTGTCTAGTCGGTTCCTTAGATGGTTAGGTTTTGGTGGGAAATCATTCTTGTGGTGGGTTTTTGGTGGCTCCGGATATTCTCTCCACTTCCCTCACCAACCTTGTTTGCCCCAAGCCCCTCACCATCTTGCCTCTTAAAGGCCTCGATCATCATCCTCAACCGAGGCTCGTGACCGGACAACCAACCCATCAACTTCCTCAAATCATCATTCTCATCCCGCAAACGATCAACATAATGTGCAAGCTCCAAATTTTTCAATGCATGCATTTCACAGTAGAGCAAGATGTAGGCATGGGTTCCTTCAATTTAGCCTCGAGCGAACTAGTGTAAGCATGCATCTCATCAATTTTAGCATGCAAAACAGGCAAGAAGTGCAAGCACCTAGCAAAGGAGTCTAGACTTAAGCTCGCCCACTTCAACCCTAAGCACATCTAGTTCCTCACACTTGGAGGCATGCTTCTCCTTAAACAAAGCAAGATCAGCAAGGAATATGGAGCAATCAAGACAATCATTCTCATCGAGACAACAGGGCTAGCCTTAAGCGAATCAATCTCAAGCTTGCTATCAAGCACCTCGTGTCTCTAGCTCACCCACTCTAGTCCTAGCATCCTCGAGTGAAGCCCTAAGCTCTTTCCTCATTTTCTTGGCCTCTCTAAGCATGTCATCACGGTTATCAAGCAAAGAGCCAAGCCTCTCATTCTCCCGGCGCAAGAAGGGAAGCTCATCACGCACCTCGTCGTCGGACTCGCAGTCCGAGTCGCCGTGTACTCTTCTTGTCGCCGGAGCTCAACGCCATGGTGCGTGGCCGTCTCTCGCGGCGGCCTCGGCCCCGCTCGTGTTCTTGGACGACCTCTTGTTCTTGCGGCGATCTCCTCGTCGTCGCCGGCCGCTCGAGCTCGAGGTGGAGTACGCGGAACCCGGAGTCGACGTCGCTCGCTCCAACCATCGCTCGGCCTTGCCTCGGCCCTCCTTCTTCCTCGATCGTCGCTCGTTCTTGTACTTGTTCTTGTGCTTGCTCTTGTGGTCGCGCCTCGAACGGTACTTGTCGTCGTTCTTCCTTGGCTTGTGCTTGTAGCCGTCCTTGTTCTCGGCCTTCTCCGGCGGCCGGCGACGAAGTGTCCCGCTTGCCGCACCGGAAGCAAGTCCTCGTGTTCCTCCTCATGTTCACACGGTTCTCGTGCGGCCTCTCGAACCGCCCTCGTCACCGCCCCGGCTCGTCCTCTCCAAGGTCATCAAACTCCTCATCCGGCATAGACATCAAAGAGGAAAACGAGAACATCCCGGTGGATGGGTTAGAGTTAGTCTTTGCTTTGGAACCACCAACGAGGGCAAGACTATGGGAATCCGGGCCGATCCCTCAAGCTTGGCGTCATGCCCCTATCCACCTCGACCGACTTGAGCTTCGAGAACAGCTCGTTCACCGTCAGAGTGTCATACTTCTCCGACTCCACAATGGCCTCGAACTTTCCGCCCCATATCGTACGATCCAAAGAGTGTAAGAGCTTGACCGCTCTATCATGATCATCGTACGGGAGCACGTCCACATTGGCCCTCATGTTGTTCACTACCACCGTGAACCTCTGAAACAAGGCATCGATGGACTCACCGGGGAGATGAGTGAAGTTCTCGTACTCTCTCCGTAGGTCGCATACAACCGTGCCCTCGAACCCGGGCGTTCCCAACATGAGCCTCCTTCAACACCGCCCAAATCCTACAAGCCAAGTGCTCGGTGTGCACCCGATCGAACTCGGGCCGACACAAAGCACGAAACAAGTAGTCGACCGCCTTATTGTTGGCGTCGAAGCCGTCCCTCGATCCCGGAGCGAGGAAATCAACCGCCGGGACATAGCTTGTGTCCACCGTGACATCCCAAAGGATCTGACCCTTTCCGCGGAGAAAAGCACCCATTCGCTTGCTCCACATCCGGTAGTTCTTGCCATCGAAGTGTGGAGGACCCGAACCCCGTTCCCGGTACGCCATCCTTGGATCTTAGACCGGTTAGAGTCAACAAAGACCCGAACCGGCTTCGATACCACTTGAAGGACCGATACGGCGAACCGTAGAGGGGGGGGGGAGTGAATGGGAGCCGATAAAAATTCTTCTCGATGGAGATGAGAACTCCAACAAGACGAACGCGGCTTCCAACACACGTCTCCGACTCACTACCAAGGTTGGTCAAGCCCACGTAGCCACCGGAGTGCCACCGGACCTAGGAACCAACACACCACCTTCCGACCCGAGAAACGCAACGGAAAAACCAAGCCTCGAGTCTACAGACCCACACCGGCCGACCGGTGAGCACCACCGGTCGACCGGTCCCCGCCGGTGAAACCGAGCAACTTTCACTAAGTGGCTCTACACCGGCCGACCGGTGAGACACACCGGTCGACCGGTGGCGTACCGAAAGCCCCCAAGGCACCAAACAAAGTCAACCGACCACCAAACGGACCCAAACTCGAAACAAGCAACACGGGACAACAACGAACTCACCAAGACGTTCACCCGAGCAAAATCCCACAAGGGCTTGCACCGGTCGACCGGCCAAGAGCACCGGTCGACCGGTGTGGCTCGGGCGACTCAGGGATGAACAAAGACCCGCGGGTCAACTCCCCCAAATCCAAATCTCGATCTCCCGAATCGCTCCACGGACTTGAACAAGACTTTGGGGATATCAAGAACACCTCATGAGGAGTTCATAGCCAAGTTTGATCCCACAAAAACTCGTCCAAAAAGGAGGAATCGAAGAAATCCCGCCGGAAGCACTTCCAACCCAAGAACTCAAGAAACCCCAAAATCGAGCACTTTTCCTCACGGATTTGGGAGGGGAGTCACAAGACAAAGAACCACGAAGGGTTCCCACAAATTTCCCCCATCAAATCCCCAAGAGAAAAGCCCCGAAAACACCCCAAAGAAATCACCGAGAGAGGGCTCCGAAAATCACCACCAAGAACAACCGGGGGAAAACACATCCAAACCTTGAGGAACCATGCCGAATCATCTATACATGAAACAAAGGTTCGTACAAGGTCTAGCAAGCCGCCCGATCATCCATCCCTCTCTACAAGATCTCTCCGTGAAGCTCTCTTGCTAGTCCTAAGGAAAACCTAGAGAAAATAGGTGGAAAATAGGAAAACTAATGAGCTAGGGTTCCAAGAGTTGGCTGCCAACCTCTCACCTCTTGGGTTATATAGGCGGCAACCGAATGTCTAAAATGCCCCTCTCTACTAACTAGGGATACAAGCCCCTCAAGGGCGGATTTGGAATTCTTGATGTCTTCACCATCGGACGGATGCCCGGCGACCGCACCCTCGCGTAGCCTCGACGCAAGCCATGCGATCCCGACGCGTGTCCTCCGCTTCGAAGATTCCGGACCGCGTCGCCGCACACCGGCCGACCGGTGCTCCTCACCGGCCGACCGGCCCCCACCGGCCGACCGGGCCGACCCACCGGCCGACCGGTCCGTGCCGCTGCACCTCCGTCTTCGGTTCTCCGGTCTTGGCTTTGTGGATCAACCAAGGAACCCAATGGTTTTCTGGTGAACCACCGGAAACCCCGCGAACTCGGTGTAGCCTCCGCCAATCTCCACTCATGACTTGGCTCCCACGTAGTCCCGGCTCGACCTTGGTTTTGAGGCTCAACCAAGAAACCGTCCACGACTTCATCTTGCTGTTCATGCCACCATGCGGCCCGCACTTGACCCCCGCCGGCCACCGGGTCCCTCGAACGAAGCCTACTTGTCTTCTCCACACCCGGAGGCCTCACCGGCAACGACCTTTCGCGCTTGTTCTTCACCCGCACCAACACGAGTCAAGCCGCAACCCGCACCTCGCAATACTTAGCCAAGAGTCGCTCCACACAACGTTGTCAATCACTCATCACACAAGGAAGCGACCATCCACCGGTCCTCGAACCACACATGGTCCTCGCCCGTCGAGGGGGTCGCGCCGGGGACAAGCGCGGCGGCGGGCACGAGCTCGCAAGGCCCGGGCCGGGGCCTCGAGGCCCCGGCCGGCGGATCGCCCCGCCGCGCGCGGCCCGCAGGTCGCCGGGGGCGGCCGGCGCCGGCCGCCATGGAGGCGCGGGCCGCGGCGGTGGCTACGGTGGAGGTGGCCGCCCGCGGTGGCGGCCACCGCGGAGGAGGCGGAGCGGGCGCAACCTCGCGAGAGCGCCCGCCGATGCGGCGGCACGGCCGGAGGTGGCGGCGACGGCGCCACCACGGGCGCCCGTGGCCGCGGAGGCGCAGGTGGGGGCGCCGGGGCCGGAGGCGGAGCAGCGGCTCCTCCCCGCCGGCGGTCTCCGTGCGGAGGTGGTGGAGCTCTCGGATGACTCCCCGCCGCCCGGGTGGAACCGGTGGGCTAGCCGGCCCACGAACTCCCCCCGACCCCCGAAGGGGGCCCTCGTGAGGCGGCGCGAGGGTCGCGTGGTAGTGGGGGGCCGAGGGCACGATGCCGAGGCCTCGTCCTCCCACGCCGGTCGCTCCGCCCGGGTGGGGGGGCCGTGGAGGATCCCCCCCGCGTTTGCCGACGCCGTGGGGGAGCAGAGCTCGGGGCGAGCTCCGGACCACCGGCGCCACGCTCAACCGTGCGTTGAACGAGGCGCCGCAGTCCACGGCGGCCCGGCCCGGCTCGTCTTCCGTGTGAGCCGCGGTTGCTCGTCTCTCTTCCTTTTTCGTTTTCGTGTGCCGCATTCAAGCCTTGGCACTTACGAGATTCGATGTGTGTATGCCGAAGAGCTCGAGCGCCGCGCCCATGAGAAGTACGACGCGTTCGACCGAGGTGAACGCCGAGGCCCGCCGGCCCCGGGAGCGATGCGCCGCTTTCGACGCGCTTGCGGATGCTCTCGGGGACGCCGCATACCGGGCCGGTGTACCGGCGATGGCGTGGTGCGACGTGCTTCCCGAGAGCTCGAGGCAGACACGGTGCGTCACTCGAGTCTCGAGCGGATCCGCGCGGCCCTCGTCGATCGCGACGAGGCGCCGTGGAACGCGCGCGAGGACTCGGACAAGACGCGGACGCCGGCCGCCAACCGGGAGGCGGAGGTGGCCACCGCTCGCGCCGAGACCCGGGAGCTCCGCACGTCGCCGAGGGGGCGCAGGGCGCGGCAGCCGCCGGGGCCGAGGAGAGGGCGCGCGGGGCCGGAGCAACGCGCCAAGGAGGCCGATGACCCGAAGGCCGCCCTCGACGCCAAGGCCGCGGCCCTCGTCGTCGCCGAGGAGCGGCTCCGGCGAGAGCGCGTCGCCCGCCGTGGGGCCGAGGGGCGGCTCCGAAGAAGAGCAAAGCGCCCTCGGCGACGCCCGAACGGCGCCGGGAGCGGGGAGCGCGTTGCTCGCGAAGCGGCGGAGAAGTCGCCGGGAGGAGCGGAAAGCCGCATTCTCCAAGGTTGAGGATGAAGCGCTCACGCTCGCATCAACAACGCCGCCCAGAGCCGGCCCTCCGCGAGCAAGGCGAGGCCGGCCCGCCGTCTCGAGCCGGCACTCGAGTCCGCGCGCCGCGACCTCGATCCGGGAGAGGAAGCAAGTCGAGGGTGAGACTTTTCGATTCTTGTTTGTTGGTTTTTTGCTTTAGAGGGTTTGCTTCTCCCTTTCGATTTCTTGTCATCTTGATGATTCCAGTGCTTGCGCACCGCCCTTGGGGCACGCCGCCGGGCGGCCGAGGCCCCGCAGCTTCCTACAACTCCTCCGAGCAGAGCCGGCAGAGCCGCATGACGCGGCCCTCGAGACTTGCCGCGTCGTCGAGGAAGGCGAGGCCCGTGCCGCGCAGCTCGCCGGCCGCCCGCCCGCGCGCCCTAGGCGGCCACGTCGCGGAGCGGATGCGCCGGCGTTGCACCTAGGCGTTCGAAGGCCCCTCGGAGTGGTGCGATCCCACTACGAGGTCAACCTTGAGGCGCCGGCGAGGGCTATATGGTGCCCGAGGGGGTCGAGGACGAGGTGGCCATGGAGCGCGCGGACGCGCTTGCCGCCGACGCCGCCGGTCGCTCGCCGAGGCCTTCGAAGAATTCCTCTTCCCGACGCCGCCGATGCCGCTCGCTCCACCCGCCTGAAAGCATCTGGGCGCTAGGCCCGTTTTTTGTTCATGTGTATCATAATTCTGGCCTCTGGCCTTTTTGTAAATAAACAAGTCGTCTTGTGAACATAAGCAGTTGCTGTAAATGAAGTTGTTTGCTTATTACGCCTTTTGTTTCTCCTTCTTCCTGAGTAGATTCTAGTTAGGGGAGTTCGTTTTTCGCAGGGGGGCCCGCCGGGTTGGAGGCGAGAGAGACGGGCCATAGCCACGCGCGTAGGCCGTCTCGGCTCGCACGCTCCTTCCGCCGTGCCACCCGCGCCCGTTCGAATCATGGCTCGAGGTTGAAGTAGGAAACAAACTTAGCGCGTGTTGTCACATTTTTTTGCGCGAAAAAATGGGACCATTTGGGGGGGGGGTGCCCCCCCCGCAGTAGCCCCCGAGGGTAACTTGGGTTTCAGGGGAAAGCCGAGTTGCCCTTTTATTGGAGTATTTACATAGGTGACGCCAACTGGGGTGTTGGCCATGCGTTTTTACAACAGAAAATACTTGGAAATCCTAGCTAAGGGTAGAAGCGACGTAGCCGTTGGATGTTCCAAGCGTTGGTAAGTTCTTCGCCGTCCTCGTTGGCCGGCCTTGTACGTGCCCGCTTGAGCACTTTCACTACGACGTAGGGTCCCTCCCATGGGGGCGATAGCTTGTGGCGCCCTCGGTTGTCTTGGCGTAGCCTTAGGACTAGATCCCCTTCGCCGAAATCCCCGCGACGTATCTTGCGTGCTTGGTAGCGTCGTAGGGACCGTTGATACCTTGCGGAGTGCATCAACGCCACGAGGCGTACTTCGTCTAGCCGGTCCAAAGCGAGTCCTCGCGGGCTCGCCGGTTAGCCTCTTCGTCGTAGCCTCGAATCTCGGGCGACCCATATTCCAGTCCGTGGGGGAGGACGGCCTCCGCGCCATGGACCGAGAAAACGGGGTGAACCCGTGGCTCGCTTGGGGGTTGTCCTTAGGCTCCACACGACCGCCGGTAGTTCTTGGAGCCATTTCCCGCCGCATTTGTTGAGCTGGTCGAAAATTCGGGGTTTGAGGCCCCGTAGAATCATGCCGTTGGCGCGCTCTACTTGGCCGTTGGTCCGTGGGTGTGCCACGAGCCGCCCAATCCACGCGGATGTGGAACTTGTCGCAACTCCAAGAACTTCCGCCCGTGAACTGGGACCCGTTGTCCGTGATGATGGAGTTTGGCACTCCAAAGCGGTAGACGATGTCGGTGAAGAACGTGACCGCCTGCTCAGCCTTCAAATTCGTGATGGGGCGCACCTCCACCCACTTGGAGAACTTGTCGATCGCGACGAGCAGGTGGGTGAAGCCCCCGGGCGCCTTCCGCAGGGGCCCGACGATGTCCAACCCCCACACGGCGAACGGCCATGTTACAGGGATTGTTTGTAGGGCGTGAGCGGGCAAATTGGACTTGCGGGCGTAGAACTGACACCCTTCGCAGGTGCGCACAATTTCGCTGGCGTCCGTGACCGCGGAAGGCCAGTAGAAGCCCTGGCGGAACGCGTTGCCAACGAGGGTGCGCGGCGCGGCGTGGTGGCCACAGATTCCTGCGTGGATGTCCCGTAGGAGCTCGCGCCCCTCGGGAATGGGTATACACCGCTGGAGGATGCCTGACGCGGCGCGCTTGTACAGCTCGCCGTCGACGAGGGTGAAGGATTTGGCCATCCTGGCGACGCGCCTGGCCGCGGCCCGGTCTTCGGGGAGTTCCCCTCGAGCAATCCATGCGATGTACTTCTCCCGCCGTCCGCCCGGACGGGGAGCCGGTTCGATGTCCATCGCGACAGCCTCGTGGGAGCCGTACCCCTCGAGAAGGGAGAGCACGTACGCCTCGTTCGAGGGGTCCTCTTCCATGGGTTCCGCACCCGCCGGGTTCGAGGGAGCCCCCGAGGGTCCGCCGTCGCTCGAGGGGTAGGGCTCGAAGGTGACCGAGGGCCGCGCGATGTCGCGTGCGAAAACGTTCGGGGAACAAGTGATCCGCCCGACGCTATTTTTGCCGCCCTCGTCCGCTTCCTCGTTGTACCGGCGGAGTACATGATTAAGCTCGATGCCGTAGAATTTATCTTCGAGGGCCCGCACGGCTTTACAGCAAGCCTCCATCTTGTCGTCGTGGCGCTCGCGTTCTTCATGACTTGATCGATCACGAGCCGCGAATCCCCTCGCACGTCGAGGCGCTTGATGCCCAATTCAATGGCGATTTTGAGGCCGCGGAGAAGGGCCTCGTATTCCGCCATATTGTTGGATGCGGGGAAGTGGAGGCGCACTGCGTAGCGCATGTGTTCCCCGAGGGGTGACACGAAGAGCAGTGCCCGCGCCCGCTCCCCGTCTTCATCACCGAGCCGTCGAAGAACAGGTCCAAAGACTCGCTTGAATCCGAGGGGGGCGGCACCGCGTGTCCGTCCACTCGCCGACGAAATCGGCTAAAATTTGCGATTTGATGGCCTTGCGCGAGCGTAGGCTAGCGTCTCGCCCATCAATTCCACGGACCACTTGGCAATTCTGCCTGCCGCGTCGGGGTTGCGAATGATCTCTCCTAGCGGGAAGGAGGAGACCACCGTAACAGGGTGGGCCTCGAAGTAGTGGCGGAGCTTGCGCCGCGCGAGGACCACCGCGTATAACAGCTTCTGGACCTGGGGGTATCGCGTCTTCGTGTCCGACAGGACTTCGCTGATGTAGTAGACCGGCCTCTCGCACGGAGCAAGGCATGCCCTTCCTCCGTGCGCTCCACGACGACCACCGCGCCGACCACCCGGGTGGTTGCGGCCACGTAGAGTTGGAGGGGTTCGCCGTCTCGCGGCGGCGTAAGGATTGGGGCATGCGTCGCAGATGCCTTCGCCTTATCGAGTGCTTCCCGGGCCTCGGCGGTCCAAGAGAAGCGCTCGTGCTTCTTGAGCAGCCCGCAGAGGGGCGGTGCCCTTCTCACCGAGCCTCGAGACGAAGCGGCTTAAGGCGGCGAGGCACCCCAACACTTTCTCGCACTCCCTTGAGGTCCCGAATTGGACCCATTCGCTCGAGGGCCGCGACCTTTTCGGGGTTGGCCTCGATTCCCCGCCGGGAGACGATGTACCCTAGGAGCATGCCCCCGCGGCACTCCAAAGACACATTTTTCGGGGTTTAGCTTGACCCCGTTTGCCCGTAGGCACCGAACGCGATGCCAAGATCGCTAACCGGGTCGTCCGCCTTCTCGGTCTTGACGACGATGTCGTCCACGTAAGCCTCGACCGTCCGCCCGATATGGTCCCCAAAAACGTGCCGCATGCGCGGCGCCGATATGTTGCGCCCGCGTTTCTGAGGCCAAAAGGCATCGTGACGTAACGGAACGTCCCGAACGGTGTGATGAACGAAGTCGCGAGCTGGTCGGACTCCTTCATTTTTATTTGGTGATATCCCGAGTAGGCATCGAGGAAACAGAGCAAGCTCACACCCGCCGTAGAATCAATGATTTGATCTATACGTGGCAAAGGAAAGGGAACTTTTGGACACGCTTTATTGAGACTAGTGTAGTCTATGCACATCCTCCACTTCCCATTTTTCTTTTTTACAAGCACAGGATTAGCTAGCCACGTAGGGTGAAACACTTCCTTGATGAACCCGGCCTCGAGGAGCTTCCGCAGCCTCCGCTCCGATCGCCCGTCGCCGCTCCTCGTCGAAGCGGCGCGCCCGCCGCCGCACGGCGCGAGCGTTGGGCAGGATATCAAGGGAGTGCTCGGCGACCTCCCTCGGGATGCCTGGCATGTCCGAGGGGCTCCACGCGAAGACGTCGGCGTTGGCGCGGAGGAAGTCGACGAGCACTGCTTCCTATTTAGGATCGAGGGTCGAGCTGACCCTCAACGCCTTGCCCCTCGGGGGCCGACGGGTCGAGGGGGACCCCTTTGGTTTGCTCGGCGGCCTCGAAGGTGCCGATGTGTTTGGTGGCGGAGCTGAGGTCGTCGTTGACCATCTTCTCCAAAGGTGTGTTCACCGCCGCTTCATCCGGCGCTAGTGCCTCCGCATGTTCCACGCACTCGACGTCGCAGCCGAATGCATGCTCGATCGATGACCCGACGGTGATGACGCCGTTTGGACCTCGGCATCTTCATCTTCGTGTACGTGTAGTTGGGGACCGCCATGAATTTGGCATAGCATGGTCGCCCAAGGATGGCATGGTAGGCCCCTTTGAATCCCACCACCTCGAAGGTGAGGGTTTCCTTGCGGAAATTCTTGGGGGTCCCAAACCGCACGGCGCATCGATCCGCCCGAGGGGCCGAACCCGCTTGCCGGCGCGATGCCGTGAAACGGCTTCGTGCCGGGCCACACCGGGTCCACCCCAATCCCCATCAGGCGCAACGTATGCGCGAAGAGGATATTGAGGCTACTGCCTCCGTCCATAAGGACCTTCAAAAACCGGGCGTTCCCAATGATGGGATCAACCACCAGTGGGTACTGGCCTGGGTTCGGGATGCGATTTGGGTGATCATCCCGGCTAAAGGTGATGGCATCCTTCGACCAGTTGAGAAAGGCCGGAGGTGCCCTCTCTGCGGCGAGGACTTCGTGCCGCTCCTTCTTGCGTTGCCGGTCGACATGTCGACGGTAGGTCCCCCAAAGATGAGGAACACATTTTCGACGGCGGGGGAAACCACCCGCGTCGCCATCGCCCCCATCCTTCTTGGCCTCTCGCCTCCTTCGCGGCGGCACGGCCATAGAACTTCTTGAGCATGTCGCACCGCTCTAGAGTGTGGTTTACGGGAGTCTTGTGGTAGGGGCATGGCTTTTTCATCATGTCGTCAAACACCCCCGGCCTCGAGGGGCCGGCCGAGGGCCCCGTCGAGCCGGTCGACAGCCGAGGGCCTCGGCGTTGCCGCCGTTGCGCCCCGCGCGCGCGCCGCGGCGCGGCTTCTTCCCCTTCTTGCCCCGCTTGTCGTTGCGGCGCGCTCCTTGGACCCGCCGCCCTCCGCGGCGTGTCCTCGGAGCGCTTGCCCTTCTTGCCGTCGAAGATTGCCCCCACGGCCTCCTCTCCGGGAGGCGAAGCCGGTGGCAATGTCAAACAGCCTCGTTCGAGTCCGTGGGCGGGCCGCGCCCTAGCTCGCGCACAAGGTCCCGCACGTGGTGCCCTCGAGGAACGCGTGCACGATCTCGGATTGTGCCACGCCGGGGAGCTCGTGCGCCGCTTAGAGAAGCGCCGTATGAAGTCCCGTAGCGATTCGCCCGGCTTCGCGCGCGTGAGCGCGCATCCCGGGAGTTCCCTGTGGCGCACGTACGTGCCCCGGAACTTGCCCACGAAGGTGTGGACTAGATCGTCCCGGCCTATGGATCCGGGCCGGCGGGGCGGTGCTCGAGCCATGTCCCGGCGGCGTCGCCCAAATGCGGGGGCAAGTTGCGGATGATTACTTCGTCGTTGGTGGCCCCGCCCACCGACAAAGCCGGCGGTAATCGTTGGAGCCGCACACGAGGGTCCGTCTCCCCGTTATATTTGACGATCGTCGAGGGCCGACGGAAGCGCTCGGGGGGAACGCCGCCGTGCGGATCTCCCCGCCGAACACACGGTGCCGGGGGCTCCGTGTCGGGGAGCGATCCTCACCGCCGTCGTAGCGTCCACCCCTTCGAGGGTGGTAGCCTCTAGCCGCCGCGCGTCCGCCTTGCCGGTGCGCTCGGCGTTGATGACGTTGCGGGCATCGCCATCCGCCGCCCGCGCGTGTCGAGGAGCCGTTCCTTGGCCGGCGTGCGTCCCCGGTCGGCCAGGTTGACCTACGTGCACCGAGGGTTCGCCTCCCCGGTGCAGATCATCACCCCGTGCGTCCCCCCGTTGGCGGATGCGTGAGGCCGAGCTCTCGGCCCGCCGGACGGCCGCTTGCCCAAGGAGAGTCCGCACCTCGCGGTGCATGTCTCGAGCCTCGGGGTCGATGGTGCCGGCATGGCGCGTAGCAACGCCGCGGCGGCGATGAGCTTTTGGCTCGCCCGTGGCGGAGTATCCGCATTGTCGACGTTGGGGACGGGGTTGAGGCGGTCACGGACCCGTCGGCCCAGCCTCCCCGCGCGCGTTCGCCGCGCGCAGGCCTCTCCCCGCCATCGAGGCGCGGAGCGCCCGCACCGTCCGCACTCCTCCGCCGCCTTGGCCTCAAGCTCGCGGGCTTGGGCCGCCCGTGCGTCGACGTCGGCCCCGGGGCGGGAGCGCTCGGCCCCCGCGGCGAGGCGCGTGGCGATCCCCCGGGGCGGGCGTGACTTCCCCGTCTCCCGCGCCCGCCGCGCCGGCGGCGTTGGCCGGTCGTTGGTGATGACGGCGCAACACTCCCGCGTGGGGTCGTAGCTCCCGGTGCTGGAGTCGTCGGAGCAGCCAAACCAGTAGTCCGTGGCGTCGAGGAAGCGCCTGAACGCGACTGGGTCCGTCACGCCGGAGAAGTCCCACTCCGCGTACCCGTGCTCGGCTGGCGGGTGGCATCGTGTCGACGGAGCCCAGGGACGACTCGTCTGCTGCTGAGGTGCCGGGATCCCTGGCGACGAAGACGTGGCGGCCAGGCGGAACCCGGCGCATCGTCGTGTTCACGTTGGCGTTATGGGCCGTCGTGGCGCCACGCAGCCCGATGGGGATGCGCGGTCCTGAGACTGCACGCGGTCCCACCGGGGCGGTGGCGGCTGTTGTGACGGTGGGCGCACCGCGTTGGGCGGCGGCGCGCTCGGCCTTGCCGCCGCCGACCGCGCCCGGCGGGAGCGTAGCCCCGAGCGGCGACGGCGGCCGCGGCGTCGACGGCCCGCGCATCCGTGTCCGCGGGCGCCCGCGCCGGTGTCGTGCGTGCGGCGGAGACCGCAGAAGACTCGGCCCTCGCGCTGCGCGCGAAGCTCCTCACGATTGGTGAGGCGCATGAGATAGCCGTTCCCCGTGGCCTGGAAGTTCAAGTCTCCGAAGCGGATCTCGAACCCGGCCGGGAGAGGGTCCGAGCTACCCATGTTGTAGCGCGTAGCACGGTACTCAGTGCGAATCACCATGGAGGGAGTTGACGAGATGACCTCAGGCGCTCGTTTGCCCCACGGTGGGCGCCAACTGTCGGTGCGGAATATGGTCCCGACACTAACCAGTAGATAGCGCCTAGGTCTATCCCTCAATGGTCGATGCTCAAGCAACAAATGACACAAGGTTTTATCCCGGTTCCGGCCGAGGGGGCCGTACGTCCCAGCGCGTGGCGTGCTCGTGGCACCGTATTGCTCTCAAGACCGGGGGTGCTTGTAGTGGGGCAAGTACAAGCAAGGTGGGAGAGGAAGCGTGGCTTCCAAGTCCCCGGGAGAGTGGCCGGAGATGTTGTGGGAGAATAAGAGAATGAGTGCACGGTGTGTTGTGTTCCTCTCACCCGTCCCCCCCCCCCGGCCGGCCGGGGGCTCGCCTCCCCCTTTTATAGGCCAAGGGGGCGATGGGTTACATGCACGCCGCGCTACCTAGCTACGTGAGGGAACACGTCGCGCCACGGCGTAGAGTGGGCGGCCGTCCGGACGATCTTCGCCGCGATCCGGCCATGATGGTCCGCCTCGCACCCGAACAAAGGGCGGTTCGAGGGTAGGAGGCGGCGATGGTGATGGCGTCCTCTCGATAGGCTTCGAGGGAGGTGCCGATGATGGCCGGTACGGGGCACGTGAGCGGGCACCCGGCGTTCCTTCCCAATGAGCTCCGCGGTAGTGGAGTGGTTGCCGCAGCGTGCCCGGCGTGCGCCCGAGGAGTCGGGCGTGCGCCCGCACGCGTGGGCACGGCGGCCGCGCGCGCGCGGTGGCCGGGATGGCCATCCACCGGCCTAGCGCTCCTCACCCAACCCGCAGGTCACGGGAAAGTGAATCGAGGGTGCGCCCCGGCCCCCTTTCGAGGGCTCCGGCGCGTTAGTCGTACGAAGAGAGGGCGCGCGGTGTCACGGGACCGACACCGGCCGTACCGCACGCTCCATCCCACGCGGGCGGGGATGGGCTCCTCCCCGGGGAGTTGGTGCGGCGGCACCGGGCGTGAGCCCGTGGCGCATGATGGCGCCGTCCGCGCGGCGTCGTGGCGTTAAATGCCCAAGTACGGGGCCGCCGCACGCGTGCGGCGCGCCCGTGAGCGTGGCGGCCCCCGCCGAGGGCGGGGCGGACCCTCGAGCGAGACCGGGACTCGCTCGAGGGGGGAGCGAGCCCTCGAGCGGGGCGGGACCGCTCGAGGGAAGGGTCGCCCCTCGAATGGGGTGGAGCCCGCTCGAGGAGGAGCGTGTCCTCGAGCGAGGCGGAGCCTCGCTCGAGGGGTCTTCTAGACGGGCCGTCTTGGTGGGCCTCCGGAGTCCTGCCACATAGGCCATGTCCTGCACGATTAATTTCCTGCATGGTTAGGCTTAGCATGTTTTGATGCAAGGATTTAAGTGGGGGTTCCCCCATTGTTTATGGGGACCCCTAGGGCGGTCCCCGACGTATATATATATGTGGTTGTTGCCTTGATCTCTATTTGTAGGGAAACTCCGTCAAAATTTATTATGTTTATGCATATGTGTAAAAATCAAATGGAAATTACATGCACATATGTAGGGGGAGTTCTCTCTATATTTTTATTTTGGAGACATTCACTCTATCTATTTATTGAATTTATTTGAGAAGAGTAAGTGATTCCAAAACACAAAACCTTTCTTATATCACTCCTTTAAATGGTTGTCATCAATTACCAAAAAGGGGGAGATTGAAGTCATCTAGGCCCCTAATTCGTGTTTTGGTAATTAATGACAATCATTATGGACTAACAATTTTATTTGAGTTATAAGAATAGGTTAGTCCGGTGAAATGATGAGATCATGTGGTATACATGGGAAGGTCTTGGTTGACTTGTGTTGGAAAGAGCTCAAGGCAAAGGTAAAAGATAGGGTTTTATTTTTACCGGTCATAAGGTGATTAGAGGATGTTAAATGACCGGGTTAATAGGATAGATAGCCGTACTATCAAGAGGGATCAATTTCATTGGCTTGACTTTCCATATTGCCACTTGGATCAAAAAAAATTGCATGCATTGCATTTAGATGAGTGGCGGTTTCTCTTGGTAAAAGTGTTTCATTGAAAATCATAAGAAAAACAAGTTTTCAGGTATCTGGCGGACAGTCCGGGCCCTTGGGGCGGACGGTCCGTGGGTTGTTGATTTTTATTTAATACCTGAGTTTTTGGCAAAAGTTTTTGAGAAAATGCGCTTCCGGGCGGACGGTCCGTGGGGACCAGGCGGACGGTCCACTCGGACCAGGCGGACGGTCCACGAGGTGCCGCGAACGGTCCGTTATTCGTTACAGAACGGGGTGCTGCTCGGTGGACAGGGCGGACGGTCCGCGGCCCGCCCGCGGACGTCCGCGTGGCTCCGGCGTACGGTCCGCCCGGCCCAACGGGGGCCCCCCGCCCGTTGACTTCGCGTTTTTACCGTTGGAATTCAAATGCGGACAGTCCGCGAGGGCATCGCGGACAGTTCGCAAGGCACACGTTTTGTCCCTAACGGCTAGTAACGGGAAGGGGGAGTATTTATACTCCAAGCCCGGGGTTGGAGAGCCTCTCTTGGCACTTTGAAAGGTTCATACTCCCTTGTAGAGCTCTCCCTCTCCTCTCTCTCACTCACTTGACCTAGTGGTTGTATTCTTTGTGAGATTGAGAGTTTCTAGTGCATTGCATCAAGGTTTTGATCTTTGTGGCACTAGGGAATCATCAAGCAAGTGGTTGATTTGTTACTCTTGGAAGTTGCCGCTTCCTAGACGGCTTGGTGGTGGAAGAATCCGTTGAAGCTCGCAAGAAGATTGTGCGTGGCTCCGGATTTCGTGTGAGAGGTATTGTGCTCACCTCACCGGAGCGGTAAAGAGCAACTCTAGTGGAATCGAGGTGTGGAGTGGTTCTTTTGTTCTAACCGGCTCAAGATCAAGTGGTGTCTTGATAGAGGAGCGGTTGAACACTGAATCCACCTCAACGTGGATTAGGGGTGACCGGCAAGTCATCGATACCACGGGATAAAATTCGTCTCTTGTGCTCGGTTATCTCTTTCCTCAATTTCCTTTCAAGTACTTTACTTTGAGCATTCTATTTCTAGAGATTGTTGTTTATCTTGTCACCCTAGGCCGCAAAACCCCCAACATAGGAATAGAGTAGGTAGAGATTTATTTCTCCTTGTAGTTCTAATTAAATTTCTCTAGTGTTGTGGTTTTAGTTTTTAAACCGCCTATTCACCCCCCCTTTAGTCGGTATCCTAGATCCTACAGTGGTCTTGAACTTTATCGTAAATTTTAGAAGATAGGACACTTACTTGGGCTCTGATGTCGCATAAAACTTTGCATTGAACTCCGTTGATCTCGCAACTCAAGTGTGGTGTCGTCTTCTCTTCTTCTTCGGATCCTATCGCATAAACTTTAGCGAGGCGAGCATATGGCGATGCTTCGGGCTTGATCCCCATGATTCTTTTCACCTCGTCTATGTGTTCCGGATCCACTTCATCATCTCCAAAGAGCTTTTGAAAGATCTCACCGGTGATTTCAAGGTCGTATGAATCTTCCGCCTTCTTCTCCGGTGGGAAATCCACTTCCAATGCTCTTGCTATCCCATTTTGATTAGGGAACGGTCTTCTCTTGTTGAATACTTCTCCGTAATCGATTGGAACCCAATCCATTGGTTCGAACTCCCTTAGTGGCTTCACACTTGACATGCTTCTCTTGTTTGTTTCATTTGATTCGGCAAAGTCAATGCTCGAGGTAGTTCTTGATGTCGGTGCGGAATGTGGTCCCGACACTAACCAGTAATAAGCGCCGAGGTCTATCCCTCAATGGTCGATGCTAAGCAATAAGAGACACGGGATTTATTCGGTTCCCGCCGAGGGGGCCGTACGTCCAAGGCAGGGGTGTGCTCAAGGCACTATATTGCTCGCACCGGGGGTGCCCGTAGTGGGGCGGCTACAAGCAAGACGGGAGAGGAAGCGTGGCTTACAAGTCCCCGGTGTCGTGGTTGGAGGTGTGGTGTTGTGTTTCGTTGTGTGTCTATCCTTCGTCCGTCGTCGTCTTCCCCTCGCGGCGGGGGGGTTCGCCCTCCTTTTATAGATCAAGGAGGGAGCGAATCACATGCGCGCCGTGCTATTTAGCTACGTGAAGGGGCGTGACGTGCTATCTGTAGAGTGGGCGGCCGTCCGACGATCCTTGCAGCCGATCCGGCCATCATGGCCTATCTTGTACCCGAACGCAGCGGCTTCGAGAGTAGAAGGGCGGTGGAGGGTCGTGATGTCTTCTCGATAGGCTCGAGGGAGCCGCCGACGCGCGTCCGTATAGGGTACGGCGGTAGGCAAGGCGGCGCCCGTTCCCACACGCTTCACAGGTCGGGAACCGCGCCACGGCCGCCCGGCGTGCGGTTCGTACGCGCGGGGGCGGCAGCCATGCCGTTAACAGTGGCGGGGATGGCGTCCCACCGGCCTAGCGCCTCCACCTAACCCTGCAAGGTCACAAGAAAGCAAGTCGAGGGTGCGGCCGGCCCCCCTTCGAGGGCTCGGCACGTTAGCCGTACCGGAGCAGGCGGCGCGGCGTCACGGGACCGGCGCGGCCACGCCGCACGCTTCCTTCTACGCGGGGCGGGGATGGGATCCCTCCCCGGGGAGTTGGTGCGGTGGCACCGGGCGCGAGCCCCGTGCGCATGATGGCGCCGCCCCGCCGTTGTCGGGGCATTAAATGCTCGTGCACGGAAGCTGGGCGCACGCGTGCGGGCGCCCTCGAGCGAGGCGGACCCCGTTCGAGGGCGGAGGGACCCTCGAGCGAGGCGGAGCCTGCTCGAGGGGGGAGCGGGCCCTCGAACGAGGCGGAGCTCGCTCGAGGGAGGCGCACTCCCTCGAGCGCGGACGGAACCCGCCCGAGGGAGGCATGCATCCTCGAGCGAGGCGGAGCCCGGCTCGAGGGGATCCTCGAGTGGGCCGCCTTGGTGGGCCGTGTCCCGCATGGTTAGGCGTGTTTGGCTTTGTTGCGGGTTTTTAATTGGGGATTTCCCCGTTGTTTAAGGGGACCCCTAGGGCTGTCCCCGACAAGTAGCCCCCGAGCATCCGTGGGTTTGCCATTGAGGCTCCCGCGATGCCGCAACCTACCGATAGGACATTCTTCCCTTCGGTCCCGCGAACGCTTTCCGTGGGGCCGCGTCGCCGGACCCGCGGGTCTAGCCCCCCGAAGCCCGCAGAGCGTGGATGCTCCCGTAGGGGTTAACCGCGAGAGTTGGACGAGAGGGCATGGTACATGTTTCAACCGGCGTCGGCGTGTCTCGCCCGGCATCGGTGACGCACGCGCCGCCGGCATTATCTCCGGCGGGTGCGGGGCCCGAAGGTGTAGCCGTGCGTTAAGTCCCCGAGCTCCGGGCCCGTTCGAGGCGATCGGGTAGAACTTTACGACTTGTCTTTTAACGCGCCCTCGTCGTCCCTCCGCGGGACGGAGGGTGAGGTTTCCGCAACCCCCCATCGAGCGGGTCGCGGATTGTGGATTCCTCGTTGAGCCGGCCGGCGGGTGGTTCGAGTGGACGCCCATGCCCCGTTCGATAAGGGTAGGCCGCGTGGTCCGGAGACACGTCCATGGAAGCGCTTGCGTGGGTTTGCTAGGGTGGGGCTCGGTCCCGTTCGATAGGGACCGAGGGGCGCGGAAGCTCTCCCTCGGTGGGATCCCCCGCTAGCTCGCCCTCGCCGGCTCTCGAATACGACATATGGGGCACCCTTGAGCCGTCGGGCTCGAGGAACGGCTCGAATGCGCGCGCCTTAGTCGTCACCGACTCGTGATCCGGGGCGCCCGTTCGAACCCGTCGAGGGTCGGGCTTCAAACCTCTCGATCGCAGGGCCGTGCGGGGTGGCACACGGGCGGCCCCGTCTTTGCGTCCGCGACCGTGAGGGGCTCGGGCGAGCCAGCCCTCGAGGCGCCGATTAGTAAAAATGGTGCGGGGCGGCGGCTAAGCGCTCTCGGCCGGCATCCGCGACCACCGGGGCACGGGCGAGCTAGCCCCCGAGGCGCCGATCGCAACACAACGCGGCATGGGTGCTTGCGGTGCCCGCTTTGCTTTAAAACGGGCCCCGAGGCGACCTTCTCACGCCTGTGCCCTTTAGAGGGTTGAAATTGTCCCGAGCCGGGGGCTCGTGCCGCTCGAGGGTACGCGCGCGGCATGGGTGCTTGCGGTGCCTCGCTCTCGTTTCAAGCGGTGCCCGAGGCGACCTTCTCACGCCTGTACCCTTTCGAGGGTTGAAACTCTCCCGAGCCAGGGGTTCGTGCCGCTCGAGGGTCCTGCGTACCTTGCAAGGAACCGAGCCATTAAATGCTCCACGGTCGAGGCCGTAATTTCGCGTCATGGGCGCGCTTTTTTAGGCGTCGCGCCCCGCGCGCGCGCGTAGTGGGCGACGTGGGCGGGCGGACGTGACCGCTGCCACGGTTCTCGTTATTCTTCGCCGTGATGATGGCTTATTCGCGGTGGCGTGGCCGCCGCGGTCGTGGTGGGGCCCGCCCGTCAGCGAGAAAGAAGATTCCCTGCAGTTAATGCGCGCGGGACGTCCGCTCCGGAGAGCTCGCCCGCGGCTTATAAATCTGAGGGGAGGGGAAAACGGCGGTTTTTTACCTTAGCGTTTCGCCGTTCTCGCCCCTTGCGCTCTCGCCTTCGCTTTGCTCTTGCCACCGCGGCCCTTCGCCATTGGAGCTCTTCCCTTTCTTCTTGTCCTCCGCTCTCGCATCCCTTGTCTTCTCTCATGGCGCCGCTTCCGCCCCTCACGATCCTCGACCCGTACGCCTGGGAGCGGTCGACGGTGAACCAGCTGGCCCTTGGCGAGCAAGTCTCCGCCGGCCGCTTGGCGGCAAACGAAGAGGGCCGACCGGCGGAATGGATTGTGCCGCCGGCGGGAGACCACGCGCCCAACCCGCCGGAGGGCTACGTGGTGAGCTTCATCCGCTTCCATGAGCGCGGCTTCGCCGCGCCGGCGAGCCGCTTCATGTAGGCGCTCCGCCACCGCTACGGTGTGGAGTTACACAACTTCGCGCCAAAAGCGATTCCGCAGCGGCCACGTTCGTGGGCGTCCGCGAGGGGTACCTAGGGGATCCCGCTCAAGCGGGAGCTCGGCTACACCTCTTCCGCGCGGAGCTCTTCACGCAGCCCCACGACGGAGCAGAGGACCCGCCGCGTGGTGCGCGCCGGCGGGGATGTCGCTCGCCGTGCGGGCGCAGTTCAAGGACGACTACATCCCCTCGCACCATGACGACGAACAACGCCGGCCGGGAGCGGGGTGGTTCTACCCCGCGCAACGCCGAGCCCGGCCTCCCCCCTACACCGGTCGGGTGTTCGGAGAAGCCCGACTCCCGGAGCTACGGGGTGTCGACGCCCAAAGATCGGAGGCGGCCGGGCTCGCTCCCCGGCCGCTTTGAGGAACTCCGGCGGCGCGCGGGCCGACCACGGCGGGCGTCCTCGCCTTCCTCCACCACCGGCGGGTTGTGCCTCCGATGGAGAGGCCGCTCCGCATCTTCGAGATGACGAGAGGAGGCGGACCCCCGTCGCGTCGGCGAGGTCGCGGATGCTCCCAACCGCCCTCGGGCGGGCGTACGCGCTCACACGGGCGCGAACGCCGTCGACACCGGATGTTGCGCCGCAGACCGGCCCCCGTGGGACCTCGAGATGCTCCCCACCGGCCCGCCGGTGAGCATGGCTCTTGATCCCGTTTTCGTTCTTTATGCGTCGCTCCCCGGTCCCCGACGCGCCTTTGATGTTCTCGCCCGCAACCGGTGACCTTCGCCGCCGCGAAGTCCGTCCCGCCTACCCCCGACTCCCGCGCGGTCGGTCGGGCGGCGCAAAGCAACGGGAGCAGGAGCGGGTGGCGCGCGAAGGGAGCACGCGAGGCGGCACCGCGAGGCGCCGCGAGCGGCGGAACGAGGAGCACCGCCGCGCGAGCAGCAGGGGCTCTCCTCGCCGGGGACCGAGGAGTATTCGTCCTCGGAGGAGGACGAGGAAGAAGAAGCCGGGGGGCGGTGGCCCCTCGATAGGTGGGAGCCCGCTCCCCGTCGCCGAGCCGGCGCCCGGCGGCAAGGGCGGCATCGCCCGGGGGCGGGGCGCAACGGCGCCCGCCGCCCGAGCAATCAACGACAGAGGCGGCGCGAGCCGCGGAGGTGCGCGCGCGCGCGCCGCGGAGGCGCGCGGGCGGGCGCGCGCGCGCGCGGGCGGGGCCCGTGCGTGTGGCGGAGGCATCGGGGGGCGCGGCGACCGGCGCGTCGGCCGCGCGGGCCTCATCCGCCGAGGCCTCGAGGGAAAAGGAAGCGCGCCTTCTCCTCTTCGAGGTAAGGGGCTTGCCCTTTTGCCGAGTTTGGTTTTTTGATGACCGGCGTTCGACTTTTGCTTATGCTTGGGCGGTGGTGGTGCCAACCGTGCCTCCCCTCGCACCGCGCCAAGGTGTTGAGGGCGGATGCGTCCATCCCCACCCGGCGGCGCTCGTCGAGGGCGCCGCGAGCGGGGGGCAAGCACGGCGGCGGCGGGCGAGGGCTCGCAAGGCGCGGTTGAGGCCTCGAGGCCTCGGCCGGCGGATCGCCCGCCGCCGCGCGGCCGGCGGTCGTCAAGGAGCGGCGGGCGTCGGTCGTGGCGGAGGCGCGACTGCGGCGGCGGGCCGTGGCGGAGACGCAGGCCCGGCGGTGGCTATCGCGACGGAGGCGCGGCTCGTGGCGCCGCCCGCGGCGGAGGCAGAGCGAGCGCGGCCGCGGTGGCGCCCGTGGTTGCGGTTGAGGAGGGCGGACGGGCGCCCGTGGTCGCGGAGGCGCGGCCGGGAGGCGATGGCCACCGCGCCGCGTCGGCGCCCATGGCCACGGAGGCGCAAGTTGAAGCGCCGGCGGAGGCGGCGCGAGGGGCCGGCGCGCCGCCGGCGGCTCCCGGGCGGTGGTGGTGGAGGTCCCGGACGACGATTTCCCGCCGCCCGGTGGGATCGGTGGGTGAGCTTCCCCACGCTCTCCCCGCAGTCCCGGGGAGGGGGCCCTCGTGAGGCGACGCGACGGCCACATGGTGGTGGGGGGCCGGGGACATGGCGCCGAGACCTCATCTTCTCGCGTCGGCCACTCCGCCCACATGGAAGGGATTGTCGACGACCCGCCCGCATTCGCCGACGCCCGTGGGGAGCAGGAGCCGTGGGGAGAGCTCCGCGGCCACGGCGCCACGCTCGACCGCGCGCCGAACGAGGCACGCGAGGGTCCACGGCGGCCCGGCCGTGGCGTGTCTTCCGGTAGGGCATCGGTGCTCGTTTTCCTCTTCCCCTCGCTTCCGCGCGCCGTCTCTCGTATCATGATGCTCACGGGCTTAGACTTGTGGGCGACGAGAGCTCGAGCGCCGCGCCCGCGATAAGTACGGCGCCTTCAACCGGTGAACGCCGAGCTCCACCGGCCCTCGGGAGCGATGCGGCGCCTTCGACGCGCTCGCCGACGCCCTCGGTGATCCGGACGGCTGGTTGTCGTACCGGGCCATGGCCTTGCGCGATGAGCTCCACGAGAGCACAAGGCAGGACCCGGCGCTTCCCTCTAGCCTCGAGCGGGTTTGCACAGCCCTCATCGACCGTGATGAGGCGCTGCGGCAGGCGCGCTCGGACCTGGAGAAGATGCGGACGCTGGCGACCAACTGGGAGGCGGAGGTGGCCGGCGTCCGCAGCGAGAACCGGGGGCTTCGCTCGTTGCTCGAGGGGGCGCAGCGCGCGGCCGCCAGGCCGAGGAGCGGGCACGCGCGCTCGAGGCAGAGGGCCAAGAAGGCCGACGACTTGAAGGCCTCCCTCGACGCCAAGGCCGCGGCGCTGCGCCGCCTCCGAGGACCAGCCCTCCCCGCGGGAGCGCACCGCCCGCCAAGGGGCCGAGGGGCGGCTCCGGCAGAGCAAGCCGCCCTCGCCGACACCCGGTCGGCGCTAGAGCGAGAGCGGTCGCTCGCGAAGTGACGCGAAGTCGCCGGAGGAGAGGAACACCGCATTCTCCAAGGTCGAGGGTGAGCCGATAGTGCTCGGCATCGCGAGCGCGAACCAGGAGCCGGTGTTGTGGGGGAAAGCCGCAGCTTTCGCACACGAACAATGAAGGGAAACAAAAGCTCAAGAACCAAAACCAAGACACGGAACAAAGGACAGCCAAAGGCTCTTTACTTGACGAGCGCTGATTTCTCAAAAGTCGATCCCCTTTACAAGTGCCGGCCCGTCTCCTTTTATAGGGAGGCGGGCGGACTTTTTACATTCCGAGAACACCCCCGTGTAAAACGAATCAAAACGAGAATGTGCTAGGCTATCTTCGGGTAATCTCCAATTGGGTCTCCACGTAATCGGCGCTTCATGATGTCACGCCGCAAATCGCGGCGCCTTTCCGCCTCTTATCACGTGCGCTTGTCGGGGTGAAAACCCCCCGAGCCCTTTGGAGATCCCCCTTTTGCCTAGCCCTCTTTGTTACCTCGAAACAAAAACAATACCCAAGTTTAAATCGGCTAAGTGTCGTGAACGACGAAACCCCCCGTGCGAAAACCAAGGCCGAGGCTCCGGAGTGAACAATATTCGCCCGGAGGTTTCGTCGCGGAATAAGGCGTCAAGCGAGACTTCGACACCCCGTGCCATGCCGGGATTCGTTTGATGGCTTCGTTGGCGACGATGGGTGCCGCCAAAACGCAACGCCCGGAGGGTGGAAATGGAATCCGCCGTTTTCGGGGTTTTCGTTGTCGGCGCCCTTCACATGGCCGCTTTCTATTTTTAGGTATACGGAAGGCTTGATTCCGAATCCCCCCCAACGAAGCCCCTCGATGGCAAAGCGCTTGCCTTGATTGCAAACCCGAGCCGTCGAAACCCGGGATCGAGAATCGAGGCGGAAGAAAACGTCTTCCTAGGCGGCGGTTCCCAAGGGTCTTACTGGAAATACCTAAACTGCCCTCGACCGCTCGTCTTTTACCGTTGAGTTTGAAATTTTCGACCGTTGAGTTTTACCGCCTATAAATAGTCGGGGGCCGCCGCCGGTGCAACCCCGCCTGCGTTCCCAACCTCATTTTTCCCTCGCGGCTTTTGCTTGCTGTTTTCGCCTCTCGCTTCCGTGAATCGCTTTAGCGGAAGCCCCATCCAATTGTGAGGTTAGTTTTGCTTCGCTTTTCACACGCACTTTCGTTCTTCGCTTTCAAAGATCGCGCGCTTGAGTCTATGTTTCGAGGAAACTTAGTTGTTTGTGTCGGGCGTTCTTGCGAAAACATGGAGGACAAAGGATCGTCGTCGAATCGTGGAAAACGATTGCGCCGAAGTTGCGGAGGCCGCCGCGACCTCCTCCACCTCGACGTCTAGCTCGGAGTCCGGTAAGATTTCTCGATTTGGATTGGTCTCGCCACCTCTCGTGAGAGTGGTAGTACCTCATCTTCTTCTAGTAGCGATGAAAATAGTGGTTCGGATGGGAGTTATGTCGAAATAATGCCTAGCGACACGGTATGTTGGAAAACGTGTGCTTGTCGACGTGGAGGAGGGCGAGATAGGAGTGGAGACCGATGCGGCTATGGAAGAGTCCGAAGGGAACCCACCGGGGCGAAAGCCCGGACTCGTTATATTGGTCGATCTTTGATGACTCAGGCCGATTTGGATGCCTTGCGGTTGGAGTGATGCTTCGAGCCCGGGGTGTGTCGGTTGCCCGGAAAAGAAACCACGCCGAAACCCCGTAAAATGAAAGTGTGGTGTTTCGGGATTTTTTTCACCGGCGGGCCTTCGGTTGCCGGTATCCAAGAAGTTTGCGGATGTCTTGGCGGCATATGGCGTTCAGATTCGTCAACTGACGCCCAATTCTATCCCTCAAGTGCTGAAATTTTTGTGGGCATGCCGGACCTTCGCCGGGGATAATGATGTCGAAACCTTCGTTCGACATTTTGAGATTCATTGGGCCAGAAGGCTTGTGAAGGTTGATGACGAGGACAAAGAAGCTCAATATGGCTGCTGTACCTTTCGGACCCGTCACCGGCCAAGAATCGGGCTCCGGTGGAGCCGGCTCCGCATACAAGAACAAATGGGCTAACCGATGGACTTCGTATTGGTTTTATGTTCCCATTGAAGTGGTTGGTCGGAATTCGAAGCAAGAAGAGGTGACAACATTCGATTTGGCTAGGCGCATGGTCGATCTAGAGGTTGAACTCGTCGCCGTAGCCGACGAAGGCCAGCCGGTCCTCAGCAAGTACAATGGCATTTTATCAGGCGACGCGTGTGATCACTACGCGCGATGCCCTGGAAGAATTTGTGGCTCGCCGATATCCGGCCGTGCCAACCCCGATGGGGGTCATGGGCATTCAAGATGCAATGGCTGCCGGGCTTGATGATGATGTACGAAGCCCCATCTTCAATGTCAAACGACCGAAGGATGTGACCGACGAAGAAATCGTTCTTTGAAGTGGAGAGGAAAGTTGTGCGATGATAGGGAATTTTACCCACAAGGAGTGGGAATGCGCACAGAGGATTTTGAAGCATCGTGGTCGTGTTAATTGAGTTTTTGATGAGGTGGGCGTGACGTATTCCCCTCGTCCGTGCCTCCGACGGCCGGCAAGAAAGTGCAGCCCCCAGGCAATATTGGGTCTGAGGCCGTCGAGACCTCACGAAAGGCCAAGTCGGGCAAGACCAGCTCAGTTGTTGAAAATGCCGTGAAGAGTAGTAAAGCCCAAGATATCTTGGCCAAGCGGAAGGCGGACGCTGCAAAAGCAACCCTGCCACCGCTTGCAGAAAAATCTACGAAGTTGTTGAAGGTTAATGAGACCCTGGCCCGTCGCAAGGTTGAGGCGGCGAAAGTGGCCGCGACCGATAGAGAGAAGAAAAAGACGCAAGACCCCGCCGTCCCCGGAGAGGCAGACAAGGGATTAGTCTTGAGGAAGAGACCGCTGTACACTGTTGAGAAGGTGAAGCAGCTTGCGGTTAAGGAGAAAGAGCCTGAAGATGCCGAGGCTTCCGCTAAGAGAGCGCGGGTTGATCCAGTTGCTGAAACTGACGAGGATGTCGATATTTTGACGACACCTCAAATTCAACCTTGTACCAAGTACCCTCCGAAAGGATCAGCGCGGAAATTGGCTGAGGGGCCTTCGCAAGTGGGTCTGACTGATGCGGAAGAGTTGGAGGCGCGGGAGGCGAGAGGCAGGCGCGTAGCTGAGCTAATCCAAAAGGATATTGCCATGGCCGAGGCGGCTCCGAAAGAGCGTGTGGCCGGTCTTGTGGATGTCGTGGATGAGTCAGAATCACTTTGCTATATTGATGACGACACCATTCGATCAGAAAAAGGACCAGATGTGTCGCTGCCGCAGCCCCAATGTGAAGCTGCGATGAATTTGAACGAGGGCTCTGGTGCGAAAGCTCAAAATCTGATTGACCTGGATGCTTCGGAAGTTGAAGCTTCGGCAGCACACACATCTCGTTCACCTCCACCGGTGTCACGGGATTTTGACCCGGCAGCAGCGAAACCTACTGAGGCTGCCGCGCCGGAGAAATTGACGGCGCCCGAAAGTCTCCATCCCGAAGATGCTGGTACGACGCTTTTACTCAGGAGCGAAATTTTTGTGCTCTTTCTTTCTATCATGCGTTTTGTTTGCTTACGCTTTTTCCTTTCCCATTATCCTTGGCAGCGAAAACTTTGGTCACCCTAAGCATTAAAGACCGGGAAAAGGAGGTCTCCCAGAACGAGGCGGATCCTTCCGCATCAAGGTCAAGTCTCGCGTCAATGCTGGGGGAGCCTGGTATGAAATTTCGCTTATCGTTTTGCTTTTTGATTTTTGACTTTGTGCCTTCGTCGTGCTGGCGGTGCGAAGGATATACGCTAGATAACGTGGTTGTTGATCACCTTGCAGATTTTGAACGTACCTTGGAGGATTTAAGCGCTGATGATCTAATGAAGGTTGTGCGTGCTTATCTTTCAAGAGGTATCGTCGCTTGCCAGAAGGGCTTCGAAAAGGCTGCGTCGGAAGCAAAGGCCTCTGTCGACAAGAAGAAGATGTTGGAGGATGAAAATCGACGCTTGAAAGAGGAGAATGAGAGGTTAAGACGCGATGCCAGTGAGCAGGCGAATCAACGCGCCAAGCAGCGAGAAGCCCTGGACGCTTTGAAGAGAGAACTTGAGCTGAGCGTGAAATGCTATGAAGAGTGTCGTCAGGAATTGAAGGATATGGTGGTGCAATACGATGCGCAGAACATCTTGCTGGAGGCCAATGCCGACCTCATTGCAGAGTTGAAAAAGGTGAAAGGCGAGCTTGAGGATACTCTAGAGAAGAACGAGGCTTACTGCCACCAATGGGGCGCGTATCTAGCGACTGAGTATCGTCGAGCTTTGGAAAGTTTCGGTGCCGAGGCCCAGGATTTCAAGATTACCGACAACATCTCGAGTTTTGTGGAGTGGTTGCATAGCGAATTGAAGCTTCTTCCCGATACCATGAGCAAGATTGGGGACTATGGGGCAGCTACCTGCTCTGAGATGCTGCTGAATCTTCTCGAGCGACAGGGTTGTGAACACTTCAAAGCTTTTGGAAGCCGAGGCTTCGCGTTTCCTTCACCCGACGACGCTCCAGCCCCAAGTAAGACGGTTGATCTGATAAATAAGATCATCCTTCGCAACTTCTGGGCCAAAAGCGGGCGAGCGCACGCTCGAAAGAAGGTTGTGGATCGCTTGGCAAAGGTAGGTCTTTTTGGTTCATTTCGACTACGACCGTGTCGGTGCGGAATATGGTCCCGACACTAACCGCAGAGATAGCGCCTAGGTCTATCCCTCAATGGTCGATGCTAAGTAACAAGTGACACAGAGGTTTATCCTGGTTCCGGCCGCGGGGGCCGTACGTCCAGCAGGGGCGTGCTCGGGGCACTATATTACTTAGCACCGGGGGTGCTTGTAGTGGGGCAAATACAAGCAAGGCGGGAGAGGAAGCGTGGCTTCCAGGTCCCTGGAAGAGTGACTGAAGATATTGTGGGAGAATGGGAATGAGTACGTGGTGTGTTGTGTCTCTTCTGTCTTCGTCCCCCGCGGCTGGGGGCTCGCTTCCCCTTTTATAGGCCAAGGGGGCGGCGAGTTACATGCACGCCGCACTATCCAGCTACGTGGGGGTGCACGTCGTGCTACGCTGTAGAGTGGGCGGCCGTCCGGGACGATCTCCACGGCGATCTGGCCATGATGGCCTACTTCGTACCCGAACAAGGGCGGTTCGAGGGTAGGAAGGCGGCAGATGATGGTGGCGTCCCCCGATAGGCTTCGAGGGAGGCGCCGATGATGGCCGGTACGGGGTACGGGAGCGTGCGGAACGGCGTTCCTTCCCAATGCGCTTCACGGTAGTGGAGTGGTTGCTGCAGTGCCGGGCGTGCGCCTGCACGCGGGGGTACGATGGCCGCGCCGTTACGGTGGCCGGGATGGCAATCCACCGGCCTAGCGCCTTCACCTAACCCCCGTAGGGTCACGGGAAAGTGAAATCGAGGGGTGCGCCCGGCCCCCTTCGAGGGTCGGGCGCGTTAGCCGCATCGGTAGGCGCGCGGTGTCACGGGACCGACACCGGCCGTACCGCACGGTCCCTCCCCACGGTGGTGGGGATGGGCTCCTCCCCGGGGAGTTGGTGCGGCGGCACGCGGGGCGCGAGCCCCGGCGCATGATGGCACCGCCCCCGCCCGTGTCGGGGCGTTAAATGCCCGTGTACGGGGCCGGCGCACGCGTGCGGGGTGCCCGTGAGCGTGGCGGGCCCCGCCCGAGGGCGGGACGGACCCTCGAGCGAGACGAGACCCGCTCGAGGGGGAGTGAGCCCTCGAGCGGGGCGGGCCCGCTCGAGGGAAGCGTTGCTCCTCGAACGGGGCGGAGCCCGCCCGAGGGGGAGTGCGCCCTCGAGCGAGGCGGAGCCTGCTCGAGGGGACTTCTAAGAGGGCCGTCTCGGTGGGCCGTCGGAGTCCCGCGGCGTGGGCCGTGTCCTGCATGGTTAGTCACCTGCATGGTTAGGCTTAGCGTGTTTTGGTGTGGTTGCGGGATTTAAGTGAGGATTTCCCCGTTGTTTAAGGGGACCCCTAGGGCTGTCCCCGACAGTAGCCCCCGAGCATCTGCGGGTTTGCCATTGAGGCTCCCGCAGATGCTGGAACCTACTGATAGGACGTTCTTCCCTCCTTGTTTGCGAACGCTTTCGTGGGGCCGCGTCGGCGGACCCGCGGGTCTAGCCCCGAAGCCCTGCAGGAGTGTGAGTTCTCCCGGGGGGTTAACCGCGAGAATTTTGGTCGAGAGGCGTGGCACATATGCCAACCGGCATCGGCGGTGTTTCAGCCGGCTTCGGGGGTGCACGCACCGCCGTCCACCGTCTCGGGCGGGTGCGGTTTCAAGGAGGTGTAGCCGTGCGTCAAGCCCCCGAGCCTTGGCCCGTTCGAGGCGATCGGGTAGAGCCTGACGACTTGTTTTTTAACGCGCCCTCGCCGTCCCTCCGCGGGACGGAGGGGTGAGGTTTCGCAACTCCCATCGAGCGGGTCGCGAATTGCCGATTCCTCTTCGAGCCGGTAGCGGGTGGTTCAAGTGGACGCCCATGCCCCGTTCGATAAGGGTAGGCCGCGCGGTCGGAGACACGTCCATGGAAGCGCTTGCATGGGTTTGCTAGGTGGGGCTCGGTCCCGTTCGCTAGGGACCGAGGGCGCGGAAGCTCTCCCTCGGTGGGATCCCCCTGGCTAGCTGCCCTCGCTGGCTCTCGAACACGACATGTGGGGCACCCTCGAGCCGACGGGCTCGAGGAACGGCTCGAATGCGCGTGCCCTCGTCATCCCTAACTCGCGATCCGTGGCGCTGTTCGAACCCGTCGAGGGTCAGGCTTCGAACCTCTGATCAGTAGGGCCGTGCGGGGCCGTGCCTGGACAGCCCCGTCTTTTCGCGTTTGCGGCCGTCGAGGGGTCTGGGCGAGCCAGCCCTCGAGGCGCTGGTTGGCAGCACAGCGCGGCATGGGTGCTTGCGGTGCCCGCTTTACTTCAAGCAGGCCCTGGGCGACCCTTCTCACGCGTGTGCCTTCTCTTAGAGGGTTGACATTGTCTCGAGCCGGGGGCTCGCTCCGCTCGAGGGTTTTGCGTGGCATGGGTGCCCGCGGTGTCTGCTCTACATCGAGCAGGTCCCGGGCGACCTTCTCACGTCGATATCCCATCGAGGGTTGACGTCATCTTGAGCCAAGGGCTCGTGCCGCTCGAGGGTTTTACGTGGCATGGGTGCCCGCGGTTGCTTGCTCTACATCGAGCGAGTCCCGGCGACCTTCTCACGCTGATATCCCATCGAGGGTCGCTTTTGTCTGGAGCCGAGGGCCCGTGCCGCTCGAGGGTTTTACGTGGCATGGGTGCCCGCGGTTGCCTGCTCTACATCGAGCAGGTCCCGGGCGACCTTCTCACGCTGATATCCCATCGAGGGTCGCTTTTGTTTCGAGCCGGGGGTTCGCCCCGCTCGAGGGTTCTCCTTGCTTGGCAAGGGACCCGGGCATTTAAGTGCCTCGCGGTCGTGGCCGCGGTTTTGCAGCGCGGGCGCACTTTTTTAGGCGTTGCGGCGCGCGCGCGCGTAGTGGGCGGCGTGGCGGGGGCGGACGTGACGGCTTCGCCTCGGTTGTCGCCGGTCTTTGCCGTAATGATGGTCCGCCTGCAATGACATGGCCGCGGCGGTCGTGGTGGGGCCCGCTCGTCGACGCGATGGAAAGATTCCCTGCAGTTAATGCTAGCGGGGCGTCCGCTCCGGAGAGCTCGCCCGTCGGCCTATAAAGCGGCGGGGAGGAGGAGACGGCGGTTTTTTACCTTGGCATCTCACCATTTTCGGTCCCCCCCGCCCCTTCGTCTTCGCCTAGCTCCTGCCACCGCGCGGTGTCGCCACTAGAGCTTTCCTTCCGTTTCTTGTCCTCCGCTCTCGCTTTCCTTTGCCTTCTCCATGGCGCCGCCTCAGCCTCCCCTTAGGATCCTGGAGCCGTATGCCTGGGAGAGGTCGACGGTGACGCAGTTGGCCCTTGGCGAGCCGGGTCGCCGCCGGCCACCGGCGGCCAACGAAGACGGGCGTCCCGGCGGAGTGGATCGTGCCGCCGGCCGCGGACCGCGAGCCCAACCCGCCGGAGGGCTACGTGGTGAGCTTCATCCGCTACCACGAGCGCGGTTTCAACGCGCCGGCGAGCACCTTCATGCGGGCGATGTGTTACTACTACGGGGTGGAGCTGCACAACTTCGCCCCCAACGCGATCTCGCGAGCGGCCACATTCGTGGGCGTCTGCGAAGGGTACCTGGGGATCCCAGTCAATTGGGAGCTCTGGGTACACCTTTTCCGCGCGGAGCTCATCACGCAGCCCCACGACGGAGCCAAGGACCCCGCGCGCGATGCGCGCGGCGGGATGTCGCTTGCCCTGCGGGGGCAATTCAAGGACGTCTACATCCCCTGCACCATGACGACGAACAATGCCGGTTGGGAGCGGGGATGGTTCTACCTGCGCAACGCCGAGCCCGGCCTTCCCCCCTACACCGGCCGGGTGTTCAAGGAGAGGCCTGCCTCCTGGGGCTACGGGGTGTCCACGCCCCAGCATCGGGCGCGGCAGAGTCGGTCGTGGCCGCGGCTGCCGCCCGTCGACGATGGGGCCGAGGGCGGTGGGCGTCCTCGCCTTCCTCCATCATAGGCGGGTCGTGCCTTTGATGGAGAGGCCGCTCGCATCTTCGAGATGACGAGAGGCGGCCAACCCCATCGACACGGCGAGGTCGCGGATGCTCCCGACGCCCCTCGAGCGGCCATATGCGCTCACCCGGGCGCGGAGCGCCGTCGACACCCGGACGCCGCCGATGCCTGAGGGTCGGACCCCGTCGGACCTCGAGATGCTCCCCATCGGCCCGCTGGTGAGTTTGGCTTTTGATTTCTAGTACTTTGTGTTGTCTTTGCCTCCTGACGCGCCCTTGTTGCTCCTGTGTGTAGCTGGTGACCTTCACCATCGCCAAGTCCGTTCCGCCTACCCCCCCGACTCCGCGCGCGCCGAGCCGGCGGCGCGGCGGCGGCGGCCGAGAGGAGGCGGCGCGCAAGAGGGAGCGCGCGAGGCGACGCCAAGCACGTCGTGACCGGCGGCCGGCGGAGGCCGGCGGCGTGAAGAGCTAGGGCTCTCCTCCCGGGGGACCGAATGGTGCTCGTCCTCGGAGGAGGACGAAGAGGAAGAGGCCGAGGGGAAGGGCCCCCTCGACGGTGGCGACTGCGCCCCCGTCGCGGAACCGCGCGCCGGCGACAAGGGCGGCTTCGCACGGGGCGGGCGCACGGCGTCCGCCGCCGGCAATCGACATCGGGGGCGCGCGCGCGCGCGGAGGTGCCGGCGCGCGCCACGGAGGCGCGCGCGGCGAGCGCGCCCGTGCGCGTGTCAAGCGTGCCCCGCTCGCGGGGCGAGTGTGCCGCGCACGCGCGGCGCCATCGTCGGGGGCGCGACGGCCGGCGTGTCCGTACGCGGGGCGAGCGTGCCCCGCGCGCGCGCGCGCCTTCGGGGGGGTGCGGCGTCGGTCGCGCCCGCGCACGGGGCGGGCGTGCTCGCGCGTACGGCCGGCGCCGTCCCGGAGGCGCTACGGCAAGCGTGGCGGGCCGCGCCGGCCTCATCCGCTGAGGCCTCGAGGAAAAGGAAACGGGCCTTTTCCTCTTCGAGGTAAGGAGCCCGTCCTTTTTCGTTTGGTTTGATTTGCCGATGATTTAGGTGCCCCAACCTTCTGTCCGTGCCTGCGCAGGGTGGTGCCAACCGTCCCTCCCCTTGCACCAGCCAAGGTGCTGAGGGCGGACGCATCGATCCCCACCGGCCAGCCGCTCGTCAAGGGCGTCGCGCCCGGGGACAAGCACGGCGGCGGCGGGCGAAAAGCTCGCAAGGTGCGGGCCGGGGCCTCGAGGCCCCGGCCATCGATCGCCCCGCCGCGGCGCGGCCCGGGGTCGCCGGGGGCGGCCGGCACCGGTCGTCATGGAGACACAGGCGCGCGGCGGCGGCCGTGGTGGAGGTGCGGCCCCGCGGAGGCCGCCGCCGTGGAGGAGGGTGGAGCGGGCGCGCCTGCGGGGGCGCCCGTGGATGCGGTGGTACGGCCGAGAGGTGGCGGCCACGGCGCCACGACGGGCGCCCGTGGCCACGGAGGCGCGGGGTGGAGGTGCCGGCGGAGGCGGCGCAAGCGACCGCGCCCGCCGGCGATCTTCGGGCGGAGGTGGTGGAGGTCTCGGACGACTCTCCGCCGCCGGGTGGAATCGGTGGGCCGGCCGGCCCACGAACTCCCCCCGAGCCCCGGGGAGGGGGCCCTCGTGAGGCGGCACGAGGGTCACATGGTGGTGGGGGGCCGAGGACATGGTGCCGAGGCCTCGTCCTCCCACTCCGGCCGCCCCCGCCCGGTGGAGGGGGTCGTCGAGGATCCCCCTGCGTTCGCCGACGCCGGTGGGGAGCAAGAGCTGCGGGGCGAGCTCCGAGCCACGGCGCCACGCTCAACCGCGCGCCGAACGAGGCGCCGCGGGTCCATGGCGGCCCGGCCCGGCTCGTCTTCCGGGTGAGCCATGGTTGCTCGTCCTTTTCCCCTTTCGTTTTCGTACGCCGCATTCAAGTCTTGGCGCTTACGGGCTTCACCCCGTGATTGCCGGGAGCTCGAGCGTCGTGCCCATGACAAGTACGACGCCTTCGACCGGTGAACGCCGAGGTTCACCGGCCTCCGGGAGCGGTGCGGCGCCTTCGACGCGCTTGCCGACGCTCTCGGGACGCCGGACGACCGGGCCGGCGTATCGGGCGATGGCGTGGTGCGACGAGCTTCCGGGAGAGCTCGGGACGGGGGCGTCCCGCGGCCGCTCGAGCCTCGAGCGGGTCCGCGCGGCCCTCGTCGATCGTGACGAGGCGCGCGTGGAATGCGCGCGCGGACCTAGAGAAGACGCGGACGCCGGCCGCCAACCGGGAGGAGGAGGTGGCCACCACTCGCGCCGAAACCCGGGAGCTCCGCACGTCGCTTGAGGGGGCGCGGCGCTACGGCCGCCGGGGGCCGAGGAGCGGGCGCGTGGGCCGGAGCAGCCGCGCCGGGGAGGCCGACGACCCGAAGGCCGCCCTCGACGCCAAGGCCGCGGCCCTCGTCGTCGCCGAGGAGCGGCTCTCGCAAGAGAGCGCCGCCCGCCAAGGGGCCGAGGAGCGGCTGCGGCAGGGGCGGAGCCGCCCTCGTCGACGCCCGTGCGATGGCCGGAGCGGGAGCGCGCCGCCCACGAGGTGACGCGGAAGTCGCTGGAGGAGCGGAACACCGCATTCTCCAAGGTCGAGGACGAGGCGCTCATGCTCGCATCGCAACGCCAACCGAGAGCCGGCCCTCCGCGAGCGGGGGCGAAACCGTCCGGCGCCTCGAGCTGTCGGTCGAGGCCGTGCGCCGGGACTTCGAGATGGAGAGGAAGCAAGTCGAAGGTGAGCCACTGTTTGACTCTTGTTTTATTGGTTTTTTGTTTGGGAACTCGCATTCCCTTTTCCTGATTCCTTTCTTGTCTTGGCGTTTCCAGGCTTGCGCACCGCCCGGGGCATGCGGGCCGAGCGGGCCGAGGCGCCGCGAGCTTCCTACAATTCCTCCGAGCAGAGTTGCGGGAGCCGCGCGATGCGGCCCTCGAGACCTGTCGCTCCGTCGAGGAGGGCGAGGCCCGGGCCGGCGGCCCCTCCTCGGCCGGCCGTCCGCGTGCCCTTGGTGGCCATGTCACCGAGCGGATGCGCCGGCGCCGGCACCGGGTGTCCGGAAGGCCCCTCGGAGTGGTGCGATCCCACTACGAGGTTAACTTCGAGGCGCTGGCGGAGGGGTACATCGTTCCCGAGGGCGTCGAGGACGAGGTGGCCATGGAGCGTATGGATGCGCTCGCTGCCGATGCCGCCGGGTCGCTCGCCGAGGCCTTCGAGGAGTTCCTCTTTCCGGACGCCGCTGACGCTGCTGCTCCTCCCGCCTGAAAGCAGTTGGGCGCTAGGCCCGTTTTTTGTTTATGTGTATCAGCATTCTGGCCTCGTGGCCTTTTGTAAATGAACAAGCCGTTTTATAAACATGAGCATCTGCTGTAAATGAAGTCGTTTGTTTATCACGCTTTTTTGTTTCTCCTTCTTCCTGAGTAGATTCTAGTTAGGGAAGTTCGGTTTTCGCAGGGGGCCTGCTGGGTTGGAGGCGAGAGAGAAGGGCCATGTCCACGCGGCGTAGGCTATCTCTGGCTCGCACGCTCCTTCCGCCGTGCCGCCTGCGCCCTGTTCGAATCGTGGCTCGAGGTTGAAGTAGGAAACAAACTTAGCGCGTGCTGTTTTGTTTTTTGCGCGAAAAATGGGACCATTTGGGGGGGGATGCCCCCCGCAGTAGCCCCCGAGGGTAACTTGGGTTTCAGGGGAAAGCCGAGTTATCCTTTTCATTAGACTTGACGTATTTACATAGTCGTTGCCAACTGGGGTGTTGGCGATGTGCTTTTTACAACAAAAATACTTGGAAGATCCTAGCTAAGGGTAGAAGCGACGTAGGCGTTGGATGTTCCAAGCGTTGGTGAGCTCTTCACCGTCCTCGTTGGCCAGCTTGTATGTGCCCGGCTTGAGTACCTTTACCACGACGTAGGGTCCCTCCCATGGGGGCGATAGCTTGTGGCGCCCTCGGTTATCTTGGCGCAGCCTTAGGACCGGATCCCCCCCGCCGAAATCCCGTCGACGTATCTTGCGCGCTTGGTAGCGTCTTAGGGATCGTTGATACCGTTGACGGTGAAAATCCGTCAACCTAGCCATGAGTTTACCTTCGGTGTTGGCATGAGTTTTATACCTTATCCATTGGTACTAACCCCCGTGGTATAACAAGTTCACGTGTGCATGTCGGTTTTGGAGTTTAATGTTTATGCGGGGTTTTAGTGTTGAATGCAAGACTTTCGGGATAAGTTCATCAAGCACCTCATGACAAGACCTTGAAGCCCCGAACAAGTCATGCAATGAAGCAAACTTAACTCCAAGAAGCCGGGGACTTGATCCGAGAAGACGACGGACTCCGGGGACCCGACCGGAAAAGTGCCGAATCTTGCAAGACAAGGAGTTGAGTCCAATTCGGAGAGAAACCGACGACATGGACCTACATGCGAAGGGGGAAACATCCGGGAAGCAAGGGAACCGACGTGGGGCAAAGGAGCCCACGGGGCCGGGCCTAAATGGGCCCGAGGGCGGCCGCCCAGCCCATTTTGGGCCCAAACACGCTCTCCTTTGCCCTAGCCGCCAATCGGGCTATTTATAGCCCCCACGACCGAAAGCCACGAAGAGAAGATTTCGTCTTCGGCCGCCGAGAAGCGAGAGAAGAGAGGGACACCATGTCGGAGAGGAGAGGGTCGAGCTAGTTGACTAGGGTTTCCCTAGCCGACGTGGGAACCTTGCATGGAAGACCACGTCGGAGTTCCGGAGCTAGAAGCAAGATCAAGGAAGGATCCGGTGGTGATCTTGTGTATGTATCATTGTCATAGTTGAATTATCAAGTTGAATCTTTTCTTAGCGATCAAGTGTTTCCTCGAAGATTTCGTTTTTCGATCGGCTTTGCTTATTCCAATTCTATTCGCGCGATAGATTACATAGGGTGTTCTTGTAGCCGCGGTGGCTAGAGGTACACGCGGATCTTCCGAAAGAATCTCGACTTGTCTTTTGACTCGCCCCTAAGCTCCCCGCATGAATAGGGATACGTTGTGACAGAATCGGGGGTCTCGAAAGGCGGATGTTTTCGGATTTGGACGGGAAACCACGATTTAAAGAGGCTTTTATTAAGATTCGATTTGCTACTTCTTCTCTTGCTTGGAACTTCAACAAAAGGCTTACCCCGATCCCTCCGGATCGGTTTATCTACCCAATCTTACTTTGTTTTCTCCGGTTTTTAGTAGATTAGATCTGTTTTGTGTCTTTTACTTAGATGCATTAGGTTCTTTATTGAAGATTGAAGTTATTTGGCTTTAATAGATTAAGTCTTGCGTCACACATTTGTTCCACGGATTCGATACCTTGGGTTCACCACTCGAGGGAAGAAGGGTCCCTTGACTACGACGGGAGACTTGTACGCTTGCGAGTCACAAACGAACTTTGATACAATTATTAACCGTCAACAAGCCCCTTTTTCTGGCGCCGTTGCCGGGGAACAAGTGATCAAGATTTGATTTTTTATTGCCTTTTTTTGTAATTTTCAGTACTGATTTTGTTTTATTTTTGCATCTATTAAATTTTGATCATCCTCAAAATACATCTAATCTAGTTTGTCTAACTCTAGTCTTTATAGATTTGTTTTGTTTTCTAGTTTTTTTTGCATACTTTGCTTATTGCTAACCCTAACCGGAGATGGTTGGCTACCTCTCCAAGAACCCCAAACCTTTTTGTGGATGATCCGAGAAAACTTTACGGGCAAAGGTGACATGCAACACAAGCTAAAGGGGTGGAAACCCTAGATTCAAAAGTTGAAGTCGAAGGACCGTCGAAATCTCCAAGGGAATCACCACCTCCAAGTCCAAAGGAAGATCAACCTCAACCACCGGAGCGCCGCGCACCCGGACATCGTTGATCTACCTATCATAAACCTTCAAGACGCCGGGAGGCCGTTCAAGATCAAAGTCTCAACTATCCGCATGACGATTGCGAGAGCCGAATGCATACGAGTCGGATTCCTTGAGTGGCATATCGGTTTACTTAAGAGGAGGATGGAGAAGATGGAAATGGAGAAAGAAGCTCAACACCTAAAGGCCGCCGAAGCAAGATCCTCATGCAAGGAGTGTGTGGAGTACGACCATGTCCAAGGACGCCGTCACTAAGTTCGAGGCTATGGAGAAAATATTGAAGAATTTAGATGGCAAAGTGACGGAGGTCGGAAGCTCTATACGTGAAGTGTTCATCGTGATGAAGATGCTAGACGCAAGTGGGACAACTTGCCGGGCACCCGATGGGTAACGAAGAAGAATATCCGAGACAACTCCAAGGTCCCGAGACGGCGAAGGCTTCTCAAGCTCATTCGGGAGAGATGAAGGATCACATTAGAGACCATGAAGATCACGACCGAAGGACCGGAGTTCGAGATGCCGAGCCACAAGGAAGTTGTTGCATCCGTCAAAGGACAAAGCCGACCGTGAAGACCAAAAAAAAATTGACTAAGCCAAAGTGGGTACCCAAGATTGCAACGCCCGCAAAGAGCGTTGATCCGGAGAAATCAAGTGAAGAAGTCTAGCCATGGACTATAAACGAAGCGCTAGGCGGGAGGCAACCCGTTTCGTCGAGTCAAGAATAAGCTACGGGAGGACAACCCGATTCCAGGTTTTTCGAGTCTTTTTAATAATTTAGTTTTTGAGTTTTATTACGCAAAGACATTAGACTTAGAAGTGGTTGAGCAATATTAGAGACATAATTCTTGATTGAATGTTTGCTTTATCATAAACCCTTTGCATGAACCCTCCTATGTGCTTGTTTGATTCTTTTCTTTTCGAGAAACCCTCAACCAAATAATTTCAGAACCTTAACTCAACCTTTCACCCTCATTATGGTGCTGAGGTTGACTTATTTTTCATGCTAAAACCACACGAGTAGAGCCACGATTTATGTTTAAGTGTTAATAAAATTCAGCACGTGGTAGGACTCGCGTGAACCTAGAAATCAAAGCTTTTGGTTGGTTCTAAAAATCTTTATCCTTGGTTTCTCTAGGATTAGAATTTTTCTAAGCCTATTCTAATTTTGTTTTATTCAAAATCTTTCTTATTTAGCCAAAATTAGAACCTAAACCTATGCCCCCATGATCAAGCCGGGAAAATGTCTCGCTCTCAACCAATGAAGGCAAACTATACCGGTGAGACCGAAATCGACGTAAAAAGAAAATATTTTCGACTTGCATTTGTTTTTAATGGTTTAAAAACTTCTCTAAAATTATGTTCGAGCTCTTGCATGGCTCTGAAAAATATTTTAAATTTCGAATTAGAGGAGTGCTTAACCTTAAACACACCTTAATGGAGGCAATCTAGTAATCATGCATGCACCATTGGATTCCCTTTCATCAACTTTCACCAATTCCACACGCAAAGGACAAGCATGGTGGGCAGCAAGCATCAACTTTGCAGGAATTTCATGGTGGCATGTGAAGCAAGTGGAGCTAGGGAGCATGGACACGACCCAAAACATGAAGCATCAAGTGGAAGGACCAAGGAGTGGACGTGAGCGTTTGGGCGGTGCAACTCATGGAGCACGCGGGCGGGGAAAGTTGCAGAGGTGAAATGATCGTCCGGGAAGAAAGACGAGGCGGGGAGGAGCACCGAGGCCGGCCTCACCTACATAAGGAGCCCCCCGGCTCCCGTTTTCTGCAGGCAAGCTTCCCTCTCCTTCCTTTGTTTGTGTGTTCATGTTTGTGTGCTCAAAACCTCCGTAGACATAGCCAACCTTCCCAAGCTTGAGAGCTCAAGAAAAAAAATCCACATCCTTAATCCACTCAAAGTCCACATCCGAAGCAAAGAGTTTAAGTGCCTAGTTACCGGTTGCAACCCGGAATTTTAGTTGAAAAAAAAGAGTGCAGCATGAGGAAGAAGACCACAAGTCTCTTCTCCAAGAAGAAGAGTTCGTCGTCGTCCAAGCCGTCATCAACCACGTCTTCGAGGAGGCACTTGGTTTCCGAGTCTCCCCGGAGCATGGAGACGGATACGGCACCACCGAGAAGGAATGATGCTCTCCTCCTTGGTGGTATGAGGGCTGCAAGAAGCACTTCCATGAGGTTCACCGAACCTCGTGGGCACACGGAGGAGCAGCCCGCGCTACCACGACGATTGACTCGCTCAACCGCGTCACCTCCTTACTCCCCGACATACTCTTCGTACGGCTTCATCATCTTGTCGGCGGAGGAGGAGGAGAGGCTCTCTAATCTTGAGAAGAGGCTTGTGCCGAATGTCGAGTTCGACGACCAAGCACTCTACACCTTGGGTTTTTGCACCGACATATACTATATGTTGGGGCACCTCGGATGGGGTGCAGTTCTCCAACGGAATATCGGTGGACACCCATTTGGGTTACGCCTTGGAAATTTTGATGACTATTGCACCCATCGTTGATGATGATGGGGTGCAAAGCTTGTCATTCCGTTTGGAGGGAGTCCAACAAGTGGTTCCCTACGAGCACGTTAGGGAGCTGCTTGGATTCCACAAGGGAGCTCCGGAGAAAGTTGACGTGCCACCCGGCACGTTAGCGGGATTTTAGAACATGATCTCCGGAGAAGCCCATCAACAACGCAATTGCATCCGCAACCCCATTATCCGGATATTTCACTCTTGGATGTGCAAGAGGGTATTGGGGAGGATGAGGGAAACAAAGGTGACCGACACGGAGTTGAATTGGCTATACTCGGCTTTAATTGCCAGGCAGCCAATAGACCCCTCTTACCTCATGATCAACCGTTGGTGTTGTGAAGCAACATCGGGGGCGGGTAATATTTGTTCGGGGTGTTACCTCTCCATGTTGGCCTTTTCCTTGCGGCCGGGGATCGCAAGAAACCCCGCTCACCTTTTGCGTGGTACCTCTCTCGGCATTGAATATTTGCGGCAAGGCAAATACATTAGTGGAGACGAGAGAGGAGGTTATCGGTTGGCCATAGTGAACCTACCCCTTCCCGCCGAGAGGCTTAGGCTTTTCAATGAAGGGAGAGAAGATTGGTTGGAAGAGGGACTACTTGTCCCCGCAAGGAAGAACAAGAGAGGAAGAATCGTAGAGGGGGGAACATCCTCCGCACAAGCGAGTGGAGCACAACCCAATGTGCAACCGTTCGGCGGGGTCCCTCCTCCGCCAAGTTATTACGGAGGGCCACAAGAGCAAGCATGGGGGGGGTGGTGCACCGGTACCCCCACCAAATTATGTTGTGCCCAACGCTAACTTCGCGGAGTCCTACGCTCATCATCCCCAACCACAAAAAAACATGGCCATTATTGGAGGGTATGCTGCAAGAAACGCTCAAAACATCGCAGCCATCCAAGCTAACGCAACTCAACTTGGTGAAGGCAATGCAAATATTGCCTTTGAACTTGGACGCCTTCACCTTGTGGAGCCAAATCAATTCGTCGGAGGGAACGTCCAATCATATTATGAGCAAGGGTATTATTATCAAGATCATCAACATCAACCACCGGCGGAGGACTAGAAGATTTAGGAACTTTAGTTTTCTTTTCTTTTCTTTTTTCTCTTGTAATTTTCAGCTTTTGCTTATGTGTGTTTGCGTAGTATTTTCTGTTTTTATTTAAATTTCAGCGAGCATGTTTGTTTATTTTCAGTTTGTATTTCAACTTGATGTCACCATTAATAAAGACACCACCTTGATTATATCATTGGAAAAGTTACAAAATTCGTGCCATGATGATATATGATTAAAATTGCAGCTTTGTTCATCTTTATAATTGTTTTATGCATGTTTAAGCTAGTGCTCTCTTAAAAATACAAATCTGAATTTATTTAAATGCTAGCTTAATTTTCAGCGGAGGTCATGATTAAAATAAAGACCCATAGTGTTTTATGTGCTCTCAAGTTATGAATAGATTAAAGATGTCTTTTATGCTCAAAAATATTGCTAACCTTGTCACAAATATCACTTGTGTGTTGCTCAACCTATCCAAAGCCTTATATATATTTGACTGCATAAACCTTAGTGTACAAGATTTATTTTTGAGTGAGTTATTGCAGGCCATGATTTCTCTGGCCCGAGACTAAGAAGCTGGTCATTCCGTTTTTGCGTATCTATCTTTTTGCTAGCCTTTTATCCGTGCATTGTGTATCCCCGCATCGGTGATCTCACAAACTTCGCCGGATATCCACCCTTAAACCAAATATCATTTTTTGTGATTACCTCCTTGACCACAACCTATCGTTGAGAATGGATCATCAATTCAAGGAAGATCGCAAGACGGTGCCAACGTTGAAGATTTCAAGTATCTCTCCAAGGAAAAATATTCCGGTACCTACCTTATTTTTCGCCTCTTTGCTCGAGGACGAGCAACGTCTAAGCATGGGGGAGGAGGTAGGTACGGTGCAGTTTTAGAGTTCAAAGGGGAATATTTTAAAAAAAAATGATGACGAAAGAAAAAAATATCCAGCGATACTCATGACTTTCAAGGTATAAAAAAAATCAAAACTTCGTTGTGGAAGTCATGGGCTGAATATATGACGAGGAAAAAATGAATGAATGAAAGAAAGAAAAGAATGAGAAATATGAGAAAGAGAAAAAAAATATATGTGCGTAAAGTGAACTCCCCGGCTCTCTAAAAGTGCATTCAAGGCTTCAAGTTAAAAAGATCCATTCTCATCTTCCAACCATGTGCAATCCGATAACGAGGACTTCCTTTGTGCCTCGGGATCACTCTTTGCCATTTGCACATGTCCACTTATCTAAAAGTGTGTGTATTTTTCTCTTTCCCCTCCTTGATTCAACATTATTTTCCAATGACCTTTTTGACGAGTCTCGGTAAGACCATGAGAAGCTTGTCTTGTTTTGACAACACCTCATTTATAAAATCTTGTTAGGACTAAACTTTCCCAAAGCTCCATATAAAGCCTATCACATATATATGAGAGGGAAAGGAGTAGAATATATAGGCTTGAGAGACAAGTGAGATGAGAGTTCATGAGCAATATACAAGATGATTTAAATTTGTGAATTTGGTTTAGCTTTTCTTATTCTCGTTCTTTATTTCAAAAATTTCGAGATCTATTTAAAACTTTGTGAGCATGTTAATACTTGTGGGATAAGCTTAATAAGAATCTACCCTCCGTAGAGATGAAGGCTAGTACATTATGGAACTTTAATGAATTAAAATTTTGAGAGCATTATGTTTTCTCATGTGTAATCAAGAGCAAAGTTTAAACATTGTTTAGCAATGATAATATCCATCGAAGGCTTACTCGAGGACGAGCAAGGTTTAAGCATGGGGGAGATGTTGACGGTGAAAATCCGTCAACCTAGCCATGAGTTTACCTTCGGTGTTGGCATGAGTTTTATACCTTATCCATTGGTACTAACCCCCGTGGTATAACAAGTTCACGTGTGCATGTCGGTTTTGGAGTTTAATGTTTATGCAGGGTTTTAGTGTTGAATGCAAGACTTTCGGGATAAGTTCATCAAGCACCTCATGACAAGACCTTGAAGCCCCGAACAAGTCATGCAATGAAGCAAACTTAACTCCAAGAAGCCGGGGACTTGATCCGAGAAGACGACGGACTCCGGGGACCGACCGGAAAAGTGCCGAATCTTGCAAGACAAGGAGTTGAGTCCAATTCGGAGAGAAACCGACGACATGGACCTACATGCGGAAGGGGGGAAACATCCGGGAAGCAAGGGAACCGACGTGGGGCAAAGGAGCCCACGGGCCGGGCCTAAATGGGCCCGGGCCGGCCGGCCCGGTCCGGTCGGCCCGGGCCCATTTTGGGCCCAAACACGCTCTCCTTTGCCCTAGCCGCCAATCGGGCTATTTATAGCCCCCCGACCGAAAGCCACGAAGAGAAGATTTCGTCTTCGGCCGCCGAGAAGCGAGAGAAGAGAGGGACACCATGTCGGAGAGGAGAGGGTCGAGCTAGTTGACTAGGGTTTCCCTAGCCGACGTGGGAACCTTGCATGGAAGACCACGTCGGAGTTACGGAGCTAGAAGCAAGATCAAGGAAGGATCCCGGTGGTGATCTTGTGTATGTATCATTGTCATAGTTAAATTATCAAGTTGAATCTTTTCATAGCGATCAAGTGTTTCCTCGAAGATTTCGTTTTTCGATCGGCTTTGCTTATTCCAATTCTATTCGCGCGATAGATTACATAGGGTGTTCTTGTAGCCGCGGTGGCTAGAGGTACACGCCGGATCTTCCGAAAGAATCTCGACTTGTCTTTTGACTCGCCCTAAGCTCCCCGCATGAATAGGGATACGTTGTGACAGAACGGGGGTCTCGAAAGGCGGATGTTTTCGGATTTGGACGGGAAACCACGATTTAAAGAGGCTTTTATTAAGATTCGATTTGCTACTTCTTCTCTTGCTTGGAACTTCAACAAAAGGCTTACCCAGATCCCTCCGGATCGGTTTATCTACCCAATCTTACTTTGTTTTCTCCGGTTTTTAGTAGATTAGATCTGTTTTGTGTCTTTTACTTAGATGCATTAGGTTCTTTATTGAAGATTAAAGTTATTTGGCTTTAATAGATTAAGTCTTGCGTCACACATTTGTTCCACGGATTCGATACCTTGGGTTCACCACTCGAGGGAAGAAGGGTCCCTTGACTACGACGGGAGACTTGTACGCTTGCGAGTCACAAACGAACTTTGATACAATTATTAACCGTCAACGGATACCTCGCGGAATGCATTAAGGCTACGAAGCGTGCCTCGTCCGACCGGTCCGGCGAGTCCTCGCGGGCTCGGCCGGTTAGCATCCTCGTCGTAGCCTCGAACCTTGGGCGACCCGTATTCTAAATCCGTGGGGAGGACGGCCTCCGCGCCGTGGACTAGAAAAAATGGGGTGAACCCGGTGGCTCTGCTTGGGGTGGTCCTTATGCTCCACACGACCGCTGGTAGTTCTTGGAGCCATTTTCGCCCAGATTTGTTGAGCTGGTCGCAAATTCTGGGCTTTAGGCCTTGTAGGATCATGCCATTGGCACGTTCCACTTGGTCGTTGGTCTGTGGGTGCGCCACAGCTGCCCAGTCCACACGGATGTGGAACTTGTCGCAGAACTCCAAGAACTTCCGGCCCGTGAACTGGGACCCGTTGTCTGTGATGATGGAGTTCGGCACTCCAAAGCGGTAGACAATATCGGTGAAGAATGTCACCGCCGCTCAACCCTTAGGTTCGTGATGGTGCGCACCTCCACCCATTTGGAGAACTTGTCAATTGCGACTAGCAAGTGGGTGAAGCCCCCGGCGCCTTCCGCGGGGGCCCGACGATGTCCGGCCCCCACACGGCGAACGGCCATGTGACGGGGATGGTCTGTAGGGCGTGGGCGGGCAAGTTGGACTTGCGGGCGTAGAAGCGGCACCCTTCGCAGGTGCGTACGATTTCGCTGGCGTCCGCGACCGCGGTAGGCCAGTAAAAGCCTTGGCGGAACGCGTTGCCAACGAGGGTGCGGGGTGCGGCGTGGTGGCCACAGATCCCCGCATGGATGTCCCGTAGGAGCTCGCGCCCCTCGGGAATGGGCACGCACCGCTGTAGGATGCCGGAGGCGGCGCGCTTGTACAGCTCGCCGTCGACGAGGGCAAAAGATTTAGCCATCCTAGCGATGCGCCTAGCCGCGGCCCGGTCTGCGGGGAGTTCCCCTCGAGCGATCCAGGCGATGTATTTCTCCCGCCAGTCCGCCTGGACGGGGGCCGGCTCAACGTCCATCGCGTCAGCCTCGTGGGAGCCGTACCCCTCGAGAAGGGAGAGCACGTACGCCTCGTTCGAGGGGTCCTCGTCCATGGGCTCCGCACCCACTGGGTTCGAGGGAGCCCCCGAGGGTCCGTCGTGATTCGAGGGGTAGGGCTCGAAGACGACCGAGGGTTGAGAGATGTCACGCGCGAAAACGTTCGGGGGGACGGTGATCCGCCCGGACGTGATCTTGGCGAGCTCGTTCGCCTCTTCGTTGTACCTTCGGGGCACATGGTTGAGCTCGATGCCGTAGAACCTGTCCTCGAGGGCTCGCACGGCCTTGCAGTAGGCCTCCATCTTGTCGTCGTGGCGCTCGCGTTCTTCATAACCCGATCGATCACGAGTTGCGAGTCCCCCCGCACGTCGAGGCGCTTGACGCCCAACTCAATGGCGATCTTGAGGCCGCAGAGAAGGGCCTCGTACTCAGCCATATTGTTGGACGCGGGGAAGTGGAGGCGCACTGCGTAGCGCATGTGCTCCCCGAGGGGTGACACGAAGAGCAGGCCCGCGCCTGCTCCCGTTTTCATCACTGAGCCGTCGAAGAACAGAGTCCAGCACTCTGCCTGGATTTGTGGGGGCGGCAGCTGCGTGTCTGTCCACTCAGCGACGAAATCCGCCAGGATTTGCGATTTGATGGCCTTGCGCGGGGCGTAGGCTAGCGTTTCGCCCATCAGCTCCACAGACCACTTGGCGATCCTTCCCGCGGCGTCGGGGTTGCGGATGATTTCTCCTAGCGGAAAGGAAGAAACCACCGTGACGGGGTGGGCCTCGAAGTAGTGGCGGAGCTTGCGCCGCGCAAGTACTACCGCGTATAGCAACTTCCGGACTCGCGGGTAGCGCGTCTTCGTGTCTGATAGGACCTCGCTGATGTAGTAGACTGGCCGCTGCACAGGCAAGGCATGCCCTTCTTCCGTGCGCTCCACAACGATCACGGCGCTCACCACCCCGGGTGGTCGCGGCCACGTAGAGCTGCGCAGGGGCTCGCCGTCCGGGGGGTGGCGTGAGAATCGGGGCGCGCGTCGAGACGCCTTCGGCCTTGTCAAGCGCATCTTGGGCCTCGGTGGTCCGAGAAAAACGCTCGTGCTTCTTGAGTAAGCGGTAGAGGGGCAGGCCCTTCTCACCGAGCCGCGAGATGAAGCGGCTCAAGGCGGCAAGGCACCCCAACACCTTCTGCACCCCTTTGAGGTCCCGGATCGGCCCCATTCGTTCGAGGGCCGCGACCTTTTCAGGGTTGGCCTCGATTCCCCGCTGGGAGACAATGTACCCCAGGAGCATGCCTCGCGGCACTCCAAAGACACATTTTTCGGGGTTTAACTTGACCCCATTGGCCCGTAGGCGGCCGAACGCGACGCCAAGGTCGCCAACCGAGTCGTCCGCCTTCTCGGTCTTCACGACGATGTCGTCCACGTATGCTTCGACCGTCCGCCCGATGTGATCCCCAAAAACGTGCTGCATGCAGCGCGGTATGTTGCACCCGCGTTTCTGAGGCCAAACGGCATCGTGACGTAGCAGAACGTCCCGAACGGTGTAATGAACGAAGTCGCGAGCTGGTCGGACTCCTTCATTTTTATTTGGTGGTACCCGGAATAGGCATCAAGAAAACAGAGCAATTCGCACCCAGCCGTTGAATCAACGATTTGATCTATGCGTGGCAGAGGAAAAGGAACTTTGGGACATGCTTTATTAAGACTAGTGTAGTCTACACACATCCGCCACTTCCCATTTTTCTTCTTTACAAGCACAGGATTAGCTAGCCACGTAGGGTGGAATACTTCCTTGATGAATCCGGCCTCGAGGAGCTTCCGCGGCTCCGCTCCGATTGCCCGTCGCCGCTCCTCGTCGAAGCGGCGCGGCCCGTTCTCGCACGGCGCCGGCGTTTGGCGAGGATGTCAAGGGAGTGCTCGGCGACTTCCCTCGGGATGCCTGGCATGTCCGAGGGGCTCCACGCGAAGATGTCGGCGTTGGCGCGGAGGAAGTCGACGAGCACTCGCTTCCTATTTTGGGTCGAGGGTCGAGCCGACCCTCAACGCCTTGCCCTCGGGGGCCGAGGGGTCGAGGGGGACCCCTTTGGTCCGCTCTCGTCGCCTCGAAGGCGCCGACGTGCTTGGCGGCGGAGTTGAGGTCCTCGTTGACCATCTTCTCCGGCCGTGTTTACCGGCGCTTCATCCCGCCGCTAGTGCCTCGCATGTTCCACGCACTCGACGTCGCGGTCGAATGCGTGCTCGATGGACGACCCGACGGTGATGACGCCGTTTGGGCGGGCATCTTCATCTTCGGTGTAGGTGTAGTTGGGGACCGCCATGAACTTGGCGTAACAAGGTCGCCCAAGGATAGCATGGTAGGCCCCTTTGAACCCCACCACCTCGAAGGTGAGGGTTTCCTTGCGGAAGTTCTTAGGGGTGCCAAACCAGACCGACAAGTCGATCTGCCCGAGGGGCTGAACCTGCTTGCCGGGCGCGATGCCGTGGAACGGCTTCGTGCTGGGCCGCAGCTGGTCCAACCCGATCCCCATCAGGCGCAATGTATGCGCGAAGAGGATGTTGAGCCTACTGCCTCCGTCCATAAGGACCTTTGAGAACCGGGCGTTCCCAATGATGGGATCGACCACCAGTGGGTACTGGCCCGGGTTGGGGATGCGATTCGGGTGGTCTTCCCGGCTAAAGGTGATGACGTCCTCCGACCAATTGAGAAAGGCCGGAGGCGCCCTCTCCGCGGCGAGGACTTCATGTCGGTCCTTCTTGCGTCGCCGGGTCGACATGTCGACGGTAGGTCCCCCAAAGATGAGGAACACATTTTCGACGGCGGGGGAAGCCGCCGGCGTCGCCATCGCCCCCGTCTTTCTTGGCCTCTCGCCTCCTTCGCGGCGGCGCGGCCATAGAACTTCTTGAGCATGTCGCACTTTGCTCAAGGGTGTGTTGTATCGGGGTCTTGTGGTAGGGACATGGCTTCTTCAAAGCATGTCATCAAACACTCCCGGGCCTCGAGGGGCCGGCCGAGGGCCCCGTCGAGCCGGTCGACGCCGAGGGCCTCGGCGTTGCCGCCGTCACGCCCTTCCTCGCGCGCCGCGCGCGCGGCTTCTTCCCCCTTGTTGCCTCGCTTGTCGTTGCGGCGCGGCTCCTTGGACTTGCCGCCCTCCGCGGGCGCGTCCTCGGAGCGCTTGCCCTTTTTGCCGTCGAAGATCGCCCCCACGGCCTCCTCCCCGGGAGGCGAAGCCGGTGGCGATGTCGAACGGCTCGTTGGAGTCCGCGGAGGAGGGCTGCGTCCCGGCTCCCGCACGAGATCCCGCACGTGGTGCCCTCGAGGAAGGCATGCACGATTTCGGACCGCGCCACACCGGGGAGCTCCGTGCGGCGCTTGGAGAAGCGCCGTATGAAGTCCCGCGCCGACTCGCCGGCTTCGCGTGCGGGGAGCGCGAGGTCCCAAGAGTTCCCGGGGCGCACGTATGTGCCCCGGAAGTTGCCCACGAACGTGTGGACTAGGTCGTCCCGGTTATGGATGCGGGCCGGCGGGCGGGTGCTCGAGCCATGTCCGGCCGCATCGCCAAGGTGCGGGGGCAAGTTGCGGATGATGACCTCATCGCTAGTGGCCCCACCCGGTGGCAAGCCAAGCGGTAGTCGTTGAGCCACACGCGGGGGTCCGTCTCCCCGTTGTACTTGACGATCGTCGAGGGTTGGCGGAAGCGTTGGGGGAACGCTGCCGCTCGGATCTCCCGCCGAACACTCGAGTGCCGGGGGCTCCGGCGTCGGGGAGCGGTCCTCGCCGCTGTCGTAGCGCCCACCCCGTCGAGGGTGGTAACCCCTTGCCGCTCGCGCGTCCGCCTTGCTGGTGCGCCGGGCGTTGATGACGTTGCGAGCGTCGCCATCTAGTGCCCTGCGCGCGTCGAGGAGTCGCTCCTTGGCCGGCGTGCGCCCTTGCTCGGTGGGATGCCCCGCTGGTCCCCCCGCGTGCACCGAGGGTTCGCCTCCCCGGTGCGGCTTCATCGCCCCGCGCGTCCCCCCGTTGGCGGATGCGTGAGGCCGAGCTTTCGCCCGCCGGACGGCCGCTTGCTCGATGAGAGTTTGCACCTCGCGGTGCATGTCTCGAGCCTCGGGGGTCGAGGGTGCGGCATGGCCCGCGGCGGCGTCGCGGCGGCGACGAGCTTCGGCTCGCCCGTGGGGGCACGTCCGTATTCCCGACGTTGGGGGTGGTGTTGAGGCGGTCGCGGACCTGCCGGCCCAGCTCCCGCGCGCGTTCGCCACGCGCGAAGCCTCCCCTGCCATTGAGGCGCGGAGCAACCGCACCGTTCGGTACTCTTCCGCCAGCTTGGCCTCGAGCTCGTGGGCTTGGGCCAGCTGTGCGTCGACGTCGGCTCCAACGGGAGCGCTTGGCCCCGCGGCCGGGCGCGTGGCGATCCGCGGGCGGGCGTGACTTCCCCGTCTCCGGCGCCCACCGCGCCGGCGGCGTTGGCCGGTCGTTGGTGATGACGGCGCAACACTCCCGCGTGGGGTCGTAGCTCCCGTGCCGGGAGTCGTCGGAGCGGCCGAACCGTAGTCCGCGGCGTCGAGGAAACGCCGAACGCGGACCGGGGTCCGCACGCCGGAGAAGTCCCACTCCGCGTATCCGTGGTGGTTGGCGGGTGGCATCGTGTCGACGGAGCCCGGGGATGACTCATCCGCCGCCGAGGTGCCGGGGTCTCCGGCGACGAAGACGTGGCGGCCGGGCGGAACCCCCGCGCATCGTCGTGTTGACGTTGGCGTTGTAGGCCGTCGTAGCGCCACGCGCCCCGATGGGGATACGCGGTCCGGGAGACCGTGCGCCCGCCCCCGCGGGGCGGTGGCGGTCGTGATGATCGGCGCACCGCGCCGGGCGGCGGCGCGCTCGGCCGCCGCCGCTCGGACCACGCCCGGCGCGAGCGTTGTCCCGAGCGACGACGGCGTCGTGGCGTTGACGGACCCGCGGCCTCCGTGCCTGCGGGCGCCTGCGCCGGAGTCGTGCGTGCGGCAGGGGTCTGAGCAGACCTGGCCTGACGCCGCGCGCGGAGTTCCTCACGGTTAGTGAGGCGCATGAGATAGCCGTTCCCCGTGGCCTGAAAGTTCAGGTCCCCGAAGCGGATCTCGAACCCGGCCGGGAGGGGATCCGAGCTACCCATGCAGTAGCGTGTAGCACGGTACTCAGTGCGGATCACCATGGAGGGAGTTGGCGAAATGACCTTAGGCGCTCGTTTGCCCCACGGTGGGCGCCAACTGTCGGTGCGGAATATGGTCCCGACACTAACCAGTAGATAGCGCCAAGGTCTATCCCTCAATGGTCGATGCTAAGTAACAAGTGACACAGAGGTTTATCCTGGTTCCGGCCGCGGGGGCCGTACGTCCCGACAGGGGGCGTGCTCGGGGCACTATATTACTTAGCACCGGGGGTGCTTGTAGTGGGGCAAATACAAGCAAGGTGGGAGAGGAAGCGTGGCTTCCAAGTCCGTGGAGGAGTGGCCGAAGATATTGTGGAAGAACGAGTTTGAGTACGTGGTGCGTTGTGTTGACTTCCGTCTTCGTCCCCCGCGGGCGGGGGCTCGCCTCCCCCTTTTATAGGCCAAGGGGGCGGCGAGTTACATGCACGCCGCGCTATCCGGCTACGTGGGGGTGCACGTCGTGCTACGCCGTAGAGTGGGCGGCCGTCGGACGATCTCCGCAGCGATCCGGCCATGATGGCCTACTTCGTACCCGAACAGTGGCGGTTCGAGGGTAGGAAGGCGGCAGATGATGGTGGCGTCCCCCGATAGGCTTCGAGGGAGGCGCCGATGATGGGCCGGTACGGGGGTACGGGAGCGGGCAGAACGGCGTTCCTTCCCAATGCGCTTCACGGTAGTGGAGTGGTTGCTGCAGTGCCGGGCGTGCGCCTGCACGAGGGGGGTACGACGGCCGCGCCGTTACAGTGGCCGGGATGGCAATCCACCGGCCTAGCGCCTCCACCTAACCCTGTAGGGTCACGGGAAAGTGAAACCGAGGGTGCGCCCGCCCCCCTTCGAGGGTCGGGCGCGTTAGCCGTCCCGAAGTAGGCGCGCGGTGTCACGGGACCGACACCGGCCGTACCGCACGGTCCCTCCCCACGGTGGTGGGGATGGGCTCCTCCCTCGGGGAGTTGGTGCGGCGGCACCGGGGCGCGAGCCCCCGGCGCATGATGGCACCGCCCCGCCCGTGTCGTGGCGTTAAATGCCCGTGTACGGGGGGGCCGGCGCACGCGTGCGGGGTGCCCGTGAGCGTGGCGGGCCTCGGCCGAGGGCGGGACGGACCCTCGAGCGAGACGAGACCCGCTCGAGGGGGAGTGAGCCCTCGAGCGGGGCGGGCCGCTCGAGGGAAGCGTTGCTCCTCAAACGGGGCGGAGCCCGCCCGAGGAGGAGTGCGCCTCGAGCGAGGCGGAGCCTACTCGAGGGGACTTCTAAGAGGGCCGTCCCGGTGGGCCGTCGGAGTCCCGCGGTGTGGGCCGTGTCCTGCATGGTTAGTCACCTGCATGGTTAGGCTTAGCGTGTTTTGGTGTAGTTGCGGGATTTAAGTGAGGATTTCCCCGTTGTTTAAGGGGACCCCTAGGGCTGTCCCCGACGGACCGTCTTTGCTAAACGATTGCTTATGATGATTGTTAATGCTTTCTTCCTTCTCACAGCTCCATTTTGGGCAGGCAAAACAAGCTTTGGAGCTTCGAGAGCATCGCGCGACCCACGGTCCTGAGGCAACTTTGGGGCCTTACGGACCCCCTAGGGATTGGCCGCCTAAAGCAAATGACGATGCCCCTGAGCAGACAGTCCCCGGAGCCCCTGTTCGCGAAGCACCTCAAGACGAAAGCGTTCAGGTGGATCCTGTTACCGGAGAGGCGTTGGCTCCCCTACGGCTCTGAATCGGCGAGTTAGTGTTTTTGGATGAAAACTAGGAGTGGCGTGCGGCCACTTAAACATTTGAAGGTTGAAATGTAAACTTGTATACGACGATGTGGTGCTGTAAATGTCGCTCGTGATTTTTGTCGTGCTAAGGTCCCCGAACGTTTAGGGCTGAAGTTATTGCCGCTTTCGAGTTATAGCTTTCGGAATAAAACGTCTTCCCCCCCCCCCTTCGAAAGCGGGGATAACTTCAGCTCGCCCATTTTGCTTAGGATTGTTACATTATCGAAGTTTTGGACTTCTTGGTCTGTTGGACGTTGCGCGATGCTACGTGTTGAATTTTTCTCGTTTGTCCCTTACGGCTTTTCGTTAGGAGCGAATAAAACTAGCCTGCGACGCGACGCCTAGGCGTGGAACGTGTCGAAGGACTAGAAGCCGATTTGAATTTGTCAAATTTTACAGCTTTCGAGCTGTTTTTTGACGAGGCGTTCACTCGCGTTTTCGGAACATGTTCGTCCTTGGAAATCCCAGCTACCGGGTTGTTTCGATTCAAGACTGAATCGCTTTAGAACGTCCTTCATGGACGGGCTGTCGAGAGGACAGCTCTTTAAGAAATTGATTCTTGTGAATCGTTTCGACTGCACCACTTGTGGGTGGGCTACTAATGGGTAGCACTTTGATGCTCTCGCTTTCGGAGAGGGCTATTTTGGAATAGCACTTCAATTCATCCTCTTTTGGGATGGGCTATCTTCGAGATAGCACTTTAAATTATGCGAAAGGAACACAACGAAATTTTAGGGAGGAAGTATTCCATTGACTTGGAAATTAATTTTACATCAAGGCTGCCTCGTTAAAAACCTCACACTCCAGAGTGGAGTCCTCCCTATGTGAGGAAAAGAGTACCCGCCTTGTTATTGAATTTAAAATGCGAAAATAAAGACTAGAAAGATGTAAAACTAAGATGAATCCTCCGCACTTATAGTTCCGTGCGAAAGGCTCCTACTAAAAGTAGACTACGGAAAGAACTTACACAAGTTGTCCACATTCCACGAATGAGGCAACTCCACACCGCTTCGTCTTTGAGACGAAAGGCCCCATCTCGAACCGAGCTTGAGACTACGTAGGGTCCCTCCCAAGCGAACTGGAATTTACCTACGACGTCGGCATTCTTCTTTCTTTTCAGGACGAAGTCTCCCACTTTGATGTTTTTGAGGGATACTTTCTTGTTCCTCCATCTCCCGGTTTCCTCTTGGTATTTCAACGGGTTCCGAACCGCATCAAGCCTCGTCGATTTCCACTAGATCTTTATCGGTCTCTTCACTCTCGCGAGAGCTACCGGCCAAAACTGCGGCGCTTTCATTGGTGAGTTCTTCGGGGCACATCGCTTCGGCCCCATACAGGCGGTCCGAATGGCGTGAACTTAGTTGTTCTCGATTCCGTAGTGTTATGCGACCGAGATGACTCTCGAGAGCTCATCCGCCCATTTCCCTTTCTTCTCGCTCAAAGAGGCATTTTTTAATGGCGGAGAAACTTTGCCCATTGGCCCTTTCCACGTGCGCCGTTGGATTGGGGATGGTACACGGATGTGAAGCATAGCTTCGTCCCGATTGAACGACGGTATTCCACGAAATCTTGACAATCGAATTGCTTTCCATTGTCGACAGTGAGCTCTTTGGGTACCCCAAATCTGCAAATGATTTGCTGCCAGAAGAATTTCCTGATAGTGGCTGAGGTGATGGTAGCGAGAGGTCTTGCCTCGATCCATTTTGTGAAGTACTCGACTGCTACCACTGCGAACTTGAAGTTACCCTGGGCAGTGGGAAGCGGCCCGACGATGTCCATTCCCCAGCGTTGCAACGGCCAGGTAGGTGTGATGAGCTGCGACGGCGCGCCAGGCCTTCGCTGGTGCTTTGCCGCGAACTGGCATGCCTTGCAAGTTTTGACGATGTGTTCCGCGTCTTTTATGGCCATTGGCCAATAGAAACCTTGCCTGAAAGCTTTTCCAGCCAATGCTCTCGCTGCAATGTGCGAGCCGCACATCCCTCCATGGATTTCTCTCATGAGCTCGATGCCTTGATCTTGAGAAATGCATTTGAGCAGTGGTGCACATACGCCCAGCTTGAACAAGACATCATCCTTAAGGATATAACCCTTGGCCCGTGCCTGCATTCTTTTGAGGTCGTGGGTTTCGACGGGTTCATAATGTCCGCGAAGGAAGGCAATTATGGGGGCTCTCCAGTCCAGGCTTGCAATTGCATTGATGGTCTTTGAACGGCCGCTTGTCCGGCTTTGTGGACGGAGCGGTTAAGACTTCGAAAAACACGTCCGGCGGCATCGCCTCCCCCCTTGCGGCTTTCTTTGCAAGCTCGTCGGCTTCGCCGTTGTATTTTCTGGGCAGATGCTCGATAGTGAATCCCCGAAAGTGCCTTTCCATTTTGCGCACCTCTGCTAGGTACTTGACCAGCTCCGGCTCCTTGGCCTCACTTTCCTTTTCCACGTGGTCCTTGATGACCTTGGCATCACACTTGACTAGGAAGTTACTGGCCCCCAGAGCTCTTACTTTGCGAAGGCCTAGCAGTAGGGCTTCGTACTCAGTAGTGTTGTTGGTACATCTGTCGGATGGGTCCTTGTAATCTAACCTGGCGGCATATCTTAGCTTGATACCCGCCGGAGAGGTGATGATGGCTGCAATGCCAGCACCCTTGCGCCCCCGAGCTCCGTCGCATCGATTTCCCAAATTGGCACTAGCTCTTCGTCGGCGGTGACATTGCTAGGTGAGGTCCAATCTACGATGAAGTCCGCTAAGACTTGGGATTTGATTGCCGACCTCTTTACGAAATCAATTGTGTATTCGATAACTCGGTTGCCCATTTGGCAATTACGGGACGAAGCCTCCTTGTTTATGAACGGATCATTCGAGAGGTTGATGCGCGAGCACCGTGACTTTGTGAGCCTCGAAATAATGCCTCAGCTTTCGCGTGGTCATGATTACAGCGTAAGCAATTTTCTCTAGCTCTGAGTAGTGCAATTTTGACCCTGCCAGGGCTTCGGAGACAAAATAGACCGGGGATTGGAGTTTTCCTTTTTTCAATTTCGACCTCTCGGACCAGAGCAGCACTGACCGCGGCCCTTGAAGCGGCTACGTAAAGGAGTAGCGGCTCCGAGGGCGAAGGTGGGGACAAGGTTGTCATCTTTTCTATGTAGTCCTTGAGCTCGGTGAAAGCATTGCTTTGCTCGGGGCCCCATTCGATTGCACCTTTGCCTTTCAGTGCCTTGAAGAAAGGAAGGCTTCGCTCCGCGGACCTTGTAATGAATCTGTTCAAGGCTGCTACTCGGCTGTTCAATTTCTGGATGTCTTTCTTCGTTTTAGGCTCCTCCATTTCCCTGATTGCTTTAATCTTGTCAGGGTTGGCTTCAATTCTTTTAGCAGAGATGAGACACCCCAGAATCTTTCCATTTGTAACCCCGAATACGCACTTGTCCGGGTTTAACTTCAAGCCGGCCCTCCTCATGTTGGCGAAGGTTTCGGCCAGATCATTTACGTGGCTGGCCCTATCGGAGCTTTTGACGATGAGGTCATCGACGTAGGCCTGAATGTTTTTGCCGATCTGCGGCTTGAATACTGTTCCGGTCATTCTAGTGAATGTTGAGCCGGCATTTTTCAACCCCTCTGGCATGCGAACGAAGCAGAAGGTTCCGAAGGGTGTGATGAAACTGGTTTTCTCCTCGTCCTCTTTCGCCATCCAACACTGATGGTAACCGGAGAAACAATCCAACAGGGACATGATTGCGGTGTTGGCTGAAGAGTCCACCACCTGATCCATTCGAGGCAATGGATAGTTATCTTTTGGTGTTGCTTTGTTGAGATCGGTGAAATCGATGCACATGCGCCATTTGTCGTTCTTTTTCTTGACCGGCACCGTTTTGGCCAGCCATTTGGGGTACATGACTTCGCGGATGACGGTGGCGTCAAGCAGCCTTTGGACCTCTGACTTGACGGCCACCACCTTGTCGTCAGACATCTTTCTCAACTTCGTTTGTGTGGCTTGACCGATGGGTCGATGTTCAATTTGTGCTCAATGAAGCTTCGGTCAATGCCTGTGAGATCTTTGGCGGACCATGCGAACACATCCTTGTTCTTCTGGAGGAAAAGAACTAGACTTGCTTCCTCATCAGCCGATAGATCCGAGCCGATGACGACGGCCTGATCGAGGACCATCGCGTCCAAAGGAACTCGTTTGGTTTCACAGTCTGGCTGGATGTTGATTTTTTCTCTGTCTGCCTTCGGCTGCTTTTCTACCTCGTTGCACTCGACTGCTTCGTCGAGGGCGTGCACGTTTCGCTGCCCTGGGGTACGGCCTCTTTCTAGGTTGCGGCCATCGTTTTGATGACCCCATATTGTGATGACCCCCAGCGTCGCTGGGATTTTGATGCATAGAAAAGCTTGGTGGATGACGACCTCAAACTTGTTGAGGAACCCCTGCGCCCAAGATGCCATTGTATGGATAGTACATTTCCACAACGTCGAAGGATAAATACTCGGTTCGGCGTTTTGGATCGTGCCGAAAGATACGGGGAGGACCACCTTGCCCAATGCGTGAATGACACGCCCTCCGAAGCCATACGGAGGTGTGTACGGTGGTTGCGGCAAATCTCTATTAAGCCCCATCTTGTCAAAGGCATCGGCAAAAATGATGTCGCCGATGAACCATTGTCCACTAATAGTTTTCCCGAGTCCGGCTCGCTATATTGGCTTCTATCACAAGAGCGTCGTTGTGAGGGAAACCTTGCAACCTCACGTCCTCCTCCGAGAAGGTGATCGGAATGTGAGACCACCTTGTTTTTTCAACTCTTCCCTCCACACGAGATGTTTCGCACCTCACGAAAGTAATGTTTCCGTTCCTTCTTGGTTTCGAATTCCGGGGGCGGAGCCCCCCGAAATAGGCATTATGGTACCGACGGATGGCAAGGGGTCGTTACGGCCCTCGAGCTTGGGCGGGAGCGGCGGAGGGCGAGGGACCTTTGTAAGGAGGGGGTGGAGGAGGGATAGGATGTTGCTCGACGGGCTGCGCTCGATGTTTTGAGCTTGGAAAGTTTGTGATTGCCAAGGCGGAAGGCGGGGGTAGGCGGGAGGCGACGGTTGGTATTGAGGTGGTTGGAATGGGTTTGCGAAAGAGTTTCATCGTTTTCCTTATGGAAAATGCAATACCATTTTCTTTTCTCGTTATGGCCTCGGCCTCTGCCTCGACCTCTACCCCTGCCCCCACCTCTTCCGCCCCTCGCGGCCTCCTCCCCGATTGGAGTGAGGGGGACAAGGTGGGCTTGGGACCGAGGCTCGTGAATCAACCTGCGGGCAAGGATTTTCTTGGGTGTTTTCGCCATCCAGGCCGAAAACGCCTCGAGGATTGGTATGTGAGGTGTTTCTGGGATTGGGCCACTCCCTCTCGCTGGGTTGATTGGCTTTCGCGGACTTTTCTCGCTGGGATTGCTCTTCCATGCACATTCTGAAGTCGTTGTCTGAGCGACAATACTTCTCGAATTCTTCGTAGAGGCGCTGGATAGTTTTGGGCCTTTCGCGCATGAGATGCGAGCGAAATTGACCGGCTCTTAAACCCACAATGGCAGCATTGATGGCGACAGCGTCCAAGACATTTGGCGCACGGGCTCTTAAGTGCACAAATCTTCGAAGTAGTTTTGAAGGGGTTCCTTGTCCTTCGCTTACGGGGAGAAAAGGTCACTCTCTGTAAGTTACGGACGTTGGAAACCTTGGAAATTTGAGAGGATTCGTCGGTTTCGGATCATCCCATCCGTGAATCACGCACGGGCTTAACGAGAGAATACCACCGTCTTCGCCGCGTCATCGGCGGCGATGATGAAAGATTTCACCGGTACGAAGTCGTCACCGCCGGCCGAAAGAATGGCGGCTTCATAGCTCATTAGAAATTGCCTTGGGTCGGAGCGGCCCGAGAATCTAGGCGGTGGAACCGGCTCGTACGTTTGTGGCCATGGAGTGATTTGAATCTCTTGAGACAAGGGGGATTTGGGGTCCCATGGTCTCGTGCGAATGGTGTGAATGTCTTGGTGCGAGGGACCGATTCAAAAGGGCTCGCGAAGGGGGTTGCGGCGAAGGTGGTGTGCGGAGGGGGTTGGGTGAAAAACTCGGTGCGCTCATTGAAATTGGGTTGGCTAGGAAGCTGTGTATTCGGGTGAAGGTTGGGTGAAGCTTAAGGATTGCTTTGCTTTTAGAGCGCGCGAGTTCTTCCTTTAGGCTAGCGATTTACGCTTTTCGTTTTTGTATCTCTGCTTCATGTTGTATTGCCGGGAGCCGTTTCTTGGTTCCGGCCAATTCCTCGGCCTCCTTGCGCGGTTTGGCCGGCTCCGCCTCTTGCGTAGGATTGGGGTGCGGGGGTGCCTCTCCCTAGGTGAGCGAGCCGAGAGATTGGGCTCCTCGTCCAAGGAGGATGACGCCCCTTTGGTGGAATTGACGGTGGTTCTCTTCTTCCTTGTGGACATTACGGGTTTGATACTCGAGCCAAACACAAACGGTGGGCACCAATTGTTGTGGGGGAAAGCCGCGGCTTTCGCACACGAACAATGAAGGGAAACAAAAGCTCAAGAACCAAAACCAAGACACGAGAACAAAGGACAGCCAAAGGCTCTTTACTTGACGAGTTGATTTCTCAAAAGTCGATCCCCTTTACAAGTGCCGGTCTGTCTCCTTTTATAGGGAGGCGGGCGGACTTTTTACATTCCGAGAACACCCCCGTGTAAAACGAATCAAAACAGAATGTGCTAGGCTATCTTCGGGTAATCTCCAATTGGGTCTCCATGTAATCGGCGCTTCATGATGTCACGCGCAAATCGCCGCGTCTTTCCCGGCTCTTATCACGTGCGCTTGTCGGGGTGAAAACTCCCCGAGCCCTTTGGAGATCCCCCTTTCGCCTAGCCCTCTTCGTTACCCGAAACAAAAACAATACCCAAGTTTAAAGCTGGTTAAGTGTCGGGAACGACGAACCCCCGTGCGAAAAGTGAGGCTGAGGCTCCCGGAGTGAACAATATTCGCCCGGAGGTTTCGTCGCGGAATAAGTTTGTCAAGCGAGACTTCGACACCCGTGCCATCTTTGGATTCGTTTGATGGCTTCGTTGGCGACGATGGGTGCCGGCCAAAACACAACGCCGGAGGGTGGAAATGGAATCCGCCGTATACGGGGTTTCTTTGCCGGCGCCCTTCACATGGCCGCTTTCTATTTTTTAGGTATACGGAAGGCTTAATTACGAATCCCCCCAACGGTGGCCCTCCGGGGAGCGGGCGAGACCGTCAAGGGCCTCGAGCTGGCGGTCGAGGCCGAGCGTCGCGCCCTTGAGGTGGAGAGGAAGCAAGTCGAAGGTGAGCCGCTGCTTGACTCCTGTTTTGTTGGTTTTCTGTCAGAGAATTCGCACTCTTTTTTCAGATTTCTTTCTTGTCTTGGTGACTCCAGGCTTGCGCACCGCTCTGGGGCACGCGGTTGAGCCGGCCGAGGCGCTGGGACCTCCTACAACTCCTCCGGCGGGAGGCTCTGCGGGGAGTTGCGCGACGCGGCCCTCGAGACCCGTCGATCCGTGGAGGAGGGCGAAGGCGAGGGCCGGAAGCTCGTTGGCCGGCCGCTGCGTGCCCTTGGCGGCCATGTCACCGAACGGATGCGGCCGGCGCCCGCGTCTTGGCGTTCGGAAGGCCCTCGGAGTAGTACGATCCCACTACGAGGTCAACTTCGAGGCGGCGGCGGAGGGCTACGTCGTTCCCGAGGGCGTCGAGGACGAGGTGGCGATGGAGCGCGTGGACGCGGCGGCCGCCGACGCCGCGGGACGCTCGCCGAAGCCTTCGAGGAGTTCCTCTTCCCCGACGCCGTTGACGCCGCCGCTCCTCCCGCCCGAAGACGGTCGGGCACTTGGCCCGTTTTTGTTGATGTATCGATGCGCGCCCGTGCGGCTTTTGTAAAGAAACAAGTTATTTCTCGCCATAATCATTTGCCAATGTAAAGTGACGTCCTTTGTTTATTACGCTTTTTTGTTTCTCCTTCTTCCTGAGTAGATTCTAGTTAGGGGAGTTCGATTTTCGCGGGTGGCCCGTCGGGTTGGAGGCGAGAGAGAAGGGTCGTATCCTCGCGGAGGCGTAGGCTATCTGCGGCTCGCGCGCTCCCTCCGGCCGGGCTGCCTGCGCCCTGTTCGAATCGTTGCTCGGGGTCGAAGTAGAAAACAAACTTAGCGCGCGTGAGTTGTTTCGTTTTTGCGCGAAAATGGGACCATTTTGGGGGGAATGCCCCCGCAAGAGCCCCCCGAGGGTAACTTGGGTTTTCGGGGGAAAGCCGAGTTGCCCTTTTCATTAGACTTATGGCGTTTACATAGTTGTCACCAACTGGGGTGTTGGTCATGCGATTTTTACAACAAAAATACTTGGAAATCCTAGCTAGGGGTAGAAGCGACGTAGCTGTTGGATGTTCCAAGCGTTGGTGAGCTCTTCACCGTCCTCGTTGGCCAGCTTGTACGTGCCGGGCTTGAGTACCTTCACCACGACGTAGGGTCCTTCCCACGGAGGCGATAGCTTGTGGCGTCCTCGGTTGTCTTGGCGTAGCCTTAGGACCAAATCCCCCTCGGCCGAAGTCCCGTCGGCGTATCTTGCGTGCTTGGTAACGCCCGAGGGACTCGTTGATACCTCGCGGAATGCATCAAGGCTACGAGGCGTGCCTCGTCTACCCGGTCCGGCGAGTCCTCGCGGGCTCGCCGGTTGGCACCCTCGTCGTAGCCTCGAACCACGGGCGATCCGTATTCTAAGTCCGTGGGGAGGACGGCCTCCGCGCCATGGACTAGGAAAAACGGGGTGAACCCGGTGGCTGCGCTGGGGTGGTCCTTAGGCTCCACACGGCCGCCGGCAACTCTTGGAGCCATTTTCGACCGGATTTGTTTAGGCGGTCAAAAATTCTTGGCGTAAGGCCTTGTAGGATCATGCCGTTGGCACGCTCTACCCGGCCATTGGTCCGTGGGTGTGCCACGGCCGCCCAATCCACACGGATGTGGAATTTGTCGCAAAACTCCAAGAATTTCCTGCCCGTGAACTGGGACCCATTGTCGGTGATGATGGAGTTTGGCACTCCGAAGCGGTGGACGATGTCGGTGAAGAACGTCACCGCTTGCTGCCCCCGAGATTCGTGATGGGGCGTACCTCCACCCACTTGGAAAACTTGTCGATCGCGACCGGCAAGTGGGTGAAGCCCCCGGCGCCTTCCGCGGGGGCCGACGATGTCGAGCCCCCACACGGCGAACGACCACGTTATGGGGATGGTCGCGGGACGTGAGCGGGAAGGTTGGACTTGCGGGGCGTAAAGCGGCACCCCTCACGGGTGCGTACGATCTCGGCGGCGTCCGCGACCGCGGTGGGCCGATAAAAGCCTTGGCGGAACGCATTGCCAACGAGGGTACGCGGCGCCGCATGATGGCCGCGGATCCCGGCGTGGATGTCCCCGCGGGGAGCTCGCGCCCCTCGGGGATGGGCACGCACCGTGCGGGATGCGGAGGCGGCGTGTTTGTACGGCTTGCCGTCGACGAGGGCGAAGGACTTGGCCATCCTGGCGATGCGTCTGGCCGCGGCCCGGTCAGTGGGAAGTTCCCCTCGGGCCAACCAGGCCACACATTTCTCACGCCAGTAAGCCTTGGCGGGGGCTGGCTCGATGTCCATCACATCAGCTCCGTAGGCGCCATATCCCTCGAGGAGGGAGAGCACGTACGCCTCGTTCGAGGGGTCCTCATCCATGGGTTCCGCACCCGCTGGATTCAAGGGAGCCCCCGAGGGTTTTGCGTGGCTCGAGGGGTGAGGCTCGAGGGCAACCGAGGGCTGAGCAATGTCGCGGGCGAAAACGTTCGGGGGGACGGTGATCCGCCCGGACGCGATCTTGGCCAGCTCGTCCCCCTCCTCGTTGTACCGGCGGGGCACGTGATTGAGCTCGATGCCATAAAATTTGTCTTCGAGGGCTCGCACGGCCTTGCAGTAGGCCTCCATCTTGTCGTCATGGCCGGCTCGCGTTCTTCATGACCTGGTCAATTACGAGCTGCGAGTCCCCCCGCACGTCGAGGCGTTTGACGCCCAACTCGATGGCGATCTTGAGGCCGCAAAGGAGGGCCTCGTACTCGGCCATGTTGTTCGAGGCGGGGAAGTGGAGGCGCACCGTGTACCGCATGTGCTCCCCGAGGGGTGACACAAAGAGGAGCCCGCGCCCGCCCCTGTTTTCATCACCGACCCGTCGAAGTACAGAGTCCAGCACTCTGCTTGGATTTGTGGCGGTGGCAGCTGCGTATCCGTCCACTCAGCGACAAAATCCGCCAGGATCTGGGACTTGATGGCCTTGCGCGGGGCATAGGCGAGCGTCTCGCCCATCAGTTCCACGGACCACTTGGCGATCCTGCCCGCCGCGTCAGGATTGCGGATGATCTCCCCCAGCGGGAAGGAGGAGACCACCGTGACGGGGGTGGGCCTCGAAGTAGTGGCGGAGCTTGCGCCGCGCGAGGACCACCGCATACGGCGGCTTACGGACTTGAGGGTAGCGCGTCTTGGTGTCGGACAAGACCTCGGCCGATGTAGTAGACCGGCCATTGGACCGGCGGGGGCGTGCCCTTCCTCCGCGCGCTCCACCACGATCACGCGCCGACCACCGGGTGGTTGCGGCCACATAGAGCTGCGAGAGGTTCGCCGTCTGCCCGCGCGGCGTGAGGATCGGGCGTGCGTTAAGGACGCCTTCGGCTTGTCGAGTGCATCCGGGCCTCTCGCGGTCCGGGGGAGAAGCGCTCGTGCTTCTTGAGGAGGCGATAGAGGGGAAGGCCCTTCTCGCCGAGCCGCGAGATGAAGCGGCTCAAGGCGGCAAGGCACCCCAGCACCTTTGGCACCCCTTTGAGGTCCCGGATCGGGCCCATTCGTTCGAGGGCCGCAACCTTCTCGGGGGTTGGCCTCGATCCCCTGTTGGGAGACGATGTATCCCAGGAGCATGCCTCGCGGCACTCCAAAGACACACTTTTCGGGGTTTAATTTGACCCCGTTGGCCCGAGCCGGCCGAACGCGATGCCAAGGTCGCCAACCAGGTCGTCCGCCTTCCTGGTTTTTACGACGATGTCATCTACGTACGCCTTGACCGTTCGTCCGATGTGATCTCCGAAAACGTGCTGCATGCGGCGGTATGTCGCACCCGCGTTTCAGAGGCCAAACGGCATCGTGACGTAGCAAAACATCCCGAACAGCGTGATGAACGAAGTCGCGAGCTGGTCAGACTCCTTCATCTTTATTTGATGATACCCGGAGTAGGCATCAAGGAAGCAGAGCAGCTCGCACCCAGCCGTTGAGTCAACAATTTGATCAATTCGTGGCAAAGGAAAAGGAACTTTAGGACATGCTTTATTAAGACTAGTGTAGTCTATACACATCCGCCACTTCCCATTCTTTTTCTTTACAAGTACGGGGTTTGCTAGCCACGTTGGGTGGAACACCTCCTTGATGAACCCATCCTCCGAAGCTTCCGCGCCTCCGCTCCAATAGCCCATCGCCGCTCCTCGTCGAAGCGGCGCGGCCGTTGTTGCACGGCGCGGGCGTGAGGCGAGATGTCAAGGGAGTGCTCGGCGACCTCCCTCGGGATGCACGGCATGTCCGAGGGGCTCCACGCGAAGATGTCGGCGTTGGCGCGAGAGGAAGTCGACGAGCACCACTTCCTATTTGGGATCGAGGGCGGAGCCGACCCTCAACGCCTTGCCCTCGGGGACGAAGGGTTGAGGGCGACCTCCTTGGTCGCCGCTCCGCGGCCTCGAAGGTGCCGGTGTGCTTGGCGGTGGAGTCGAGGTCTTCGTTGACCATCTTCTCCAAGGTGGTCACCGGCGCTTCATCCGGCGCCGGTGCTTCGCATGCTCTACGCACTCGACGTCGCGGTCGAATGCATGCTCGATGTACGAGCCTACGGTGATGACGTCGTTCGGTCCTGGCATCTTCATCTTCAAGTAGGTGTAGTTGGGGACCGCCATGAACTTGGCGTAGCAGGGCCGCCCAAGTATGGCGTGGTAGGCGCCCTTGAACCCCACCACCTCGAAGGTGAGCGTTTCCTTGTGGAAATTCTTCGCGGTGCCGAACCACACCGGCGGATCGATGCGCCGAGGGGCTGGACACGCTTGCGGGCGCGACGCCATGGAACGGCTTCGTGCCGGGCCGCAACTCGGTCCAACCCGATCTCCATTAAACGCAGGCGTATGCGCGTAGAGGATGTTGAGGCCGTTGCCTCCGTCCATCAAGACTTTTGAGAACCGTGCGTTCCCAATGATCGGGTCGACCACCGGTGGGTGCGGCCGGATTGGGCATCCGGTTCGGATGGTCTTCCCCGGTGAAGGTGATGGTGTCTTCCGACCGGTTGAGGGAAGGATGGAGGCGCCCTCTCCGCGGCGAGGACCTCGTGCCGCTCCCGCTTGCGGCGGCGGGTCGACATGTCGACGGTGGGTCCCCCAAAGATGAGGAACATGTTTTCCACGGCGGGGGAAGCCGCCGGCATCGCCATCTCCTCCGTCTTTCTTGACCTCCGCTTCCTTCGCGGCGGCGCGGCCATAGAACTTCTTGAGCATGTCGCATTGCTCAAGGGTTTGGTTCACCGGGGTCTTATGGTAGGGACATGGCTTTTTCGGCATGTCGTCGAACACCCCGGACCTCGAGGGGCCGGTCGAGGGCCCCGTCGAGCCGGGTCAACAGCAAGGGCCTCGGCATTACCGCCGTCGCGCCCGCGCTCGCGCGCCTCGCGGCGCGGCTTCTTCCCCTTCTTGCCCCGCTTATCCTTGTGGTGGGGCTCCCTGGACTTGCTGCCCTCCGCGGGCGCATCATCCGAGCGCTTGCCCTTCTTGCCGTCGAAGATTGCCCCCACGGCCTCCTCTCCTGAGGCGAAGCTGGTGGCAATGTCGAACAGCTCGTTGGAGTCCGCGGGCGGGCTGCGCCCCAGCTCTCGCACGAGGTCCCGGCACGTGGTGCCCTCGAGGAAGGCATGCACGATCTCGGATTGCGCCACGCTGGGGAGCTCTGTACAGCGCTTAGAGAAGCGCCGTATGAAGTCCCGCAGCGACTCGCCGGGCTTCACGGATGCGGGGAGCGCGGGTCCCGGGGAATTCCCGGGCGCACATACGTGCCCGGAAGTTGCCCACGAACGTGCGGACTAGGCCGTCCCGGTTGTGGATGCGGGCGCGGGCGGGTGCTCGAGCCACGTCGGGCCGCATCGCCGAGGTGCGGGGGCAAGTTGCGGATGATGACCTCGTCGGCGGGTGGCCCCGCCCAGCTGGCACGCCAGACGGTAGTCGTTGAGCCACACGCGGGGATCCGTCTCCCCGTTGTACTTGACGATGGTTGAGGGCTGGCGGAAGCGTTGGGGGAAGGCCGCCGCGCGGATCTCCCGGCTGAACACGCGGGTCCCCGGGGGCTCCGGCGTCAGAGAGCGGTCTTCGTCGCTGTCGTAGTGTCCGCCCCGTCGAGGATGGTAGCCCACCGCTGCTCGCGCGTCCGCCTTGCTCGTGCGCCGGGCGTTGATGACGTTGCGGGCATCGACGTCCGGCGCCTGCGCTCGTCAAGGAGCTGCTCCTTGGCCGGCGTGCGTCCTGGGTTGGCGGGTCGCCCCGCCGCTTCACCTGCATGGACCGAGGGTTCGCCCCCCGTGCGGCTGCGTCGTCCCGCGCATCCCCCTGTTGGCGGATGCGTGACGCCGAGCTCTCGGCCTGCTGGACGGCCGCTTGCTCGATGAGAACCTGCACCTCGCGGTGCAAGTCCCGCGCCTCAGGGGTCGAGGGTGCCGGCATAGCCCACAGCAGTGTCGCGGCGGCAACGAGCTTCTGACTTGCCCGTGGAGGTGCGTCAGGGTTGTCGGCGTTGATGCGGTCGCGGGCCTGTCTGCCCAGCTCCCGCGCGCGTTCGCCGCGCGCGGAGGCTTCCCCCACCATTGAGGCACGGAGCGGCCGCACCGTCCGGTACTCCTCCGCCCGACTTAGCCTCGATCTCGCGGGCTGGGCCGGTGCGCATCGGCGTCGGCCCCGGCGAGAGTGCTCGGCCTCGCGGCCGGGCGCGCGGAGCGATCCCCGGGGTAGGCGTGATCTCCCCATCTCCCGCGCCCACGGTGCGGTGGCGTTGGCGGGTCGTTGGCGACGACGACGTAGCACTCCCGCGCGGGGTCGTAGCTCCCGTACTAGAGTCGTCGGAGCGAGCCGAACTAGTAGTCCGTAGCGTCAAGGAAACGCCGAACATGAGCGGGTCCGCACGCCGGGGAGAAGTCCCACTCCGCGTACCCGTGGACGTTAGCGGGTGGCGGCGCGTCGAGGGAGCCTAGGGACGATTCGTCACCGGCCGAGGCGCCGGGGGTCCCCGGCGACAAAAACGTGACGGCCGGGGAGAACCCCGCGCATCGTGGTGTTGACGTTGGCGTTGTAAGCCGTTGTCGCACCACGCGACCCCAATGGGGAAAGCGCGGTCCGGAGACCGCGCGCCGTCCCGTTGGGGTGGCGGTTGTCGTGATGACGGGTGCGCCGTGCTAAGAGGCGGCGCGCTCGGCTCGCCGTCGCTCGGACCGCGCCCTCGGCACGAACGCGGACCGAGAGCGGCGGCGGCGGCGTCGTGGCGTCGACGGCCCGCGGCGTCCGTGCCGGCGGGCGTCCGCGCCATGGTGGTGCGGCGGCGGCGGGGCGGAGCGGACCCGGCCTGGCGCCGCGCACGGAGCTCCTCACGGTTGGTGAGGCGCATGAGGTAGCCGTTCCACGTGGCCTGAAAGTTCAGGCCCCCAAACCGGATTTCGAACCCGGCGGGGAGGGGGTCCGAGCTGCCCATGCAGTAGCGCGAGCTGCGGTACTAAGTGCGGATTACCATGGAGGGAGTTGACGGATTGACCTTAGGCGCTCGATTGCCCCACGGTGGGCGCCAACTGTCAGTGCGGAATATGGTCCCGACACTAACCAGTAGTAAGCGCCGAGGTCTATCCCTCAATGGTCGATGCTAAGCAATAAGAGACACGGGATTTATCCCGGTTCCGCCGAGGGGGCCGTACGTCCAGCAGTGGTGTGCTCAAGGCACTATATTGCTCAGCACCGGGGGTGCCTGTAGTGGGGCTGCTACAAGCAAGGCGGGAGAGGAGGCGTGGCTTCCAAGTCCCTGGTGTCGTGGTTGGAGGTGTGGTGTTGTGTTGCGTTGTGCGTCTATCCTTCTGTCTGTCGTCCGTCGTCCCCTGCGGCAGGGGGGTTCGCCCCCCTTTTATAGATCAAGGAGGGAGCGAATCACATGCGCGCCGCGCTATTTGGCTACGTGAAGGGGCGTGACGTGCTATGCTGTAGAGTGGGCGGCCGTCCGGACGATCCTTGCAGCGATCCGGCCATCATGGCCTATCTTGTACCCGAACAGTAGCGGCTTCGAGGGTAGAAGGGCGGTGGAGGGCTGTGATGTCTTCTGATAGGCTCGAGGGAGCCGCTGACGTCGGTCCGTACTGGGTACAACGGTAGGCAAGGCGGCGCCCCGTTCCCGCACGCTTCACGGTCTTTGGAACCGTCGCCACGCGCGCCGGCGTGCGGTTCGTACGCGCGGGGGCGGCAGCCATGCCGTTAACAAAGTGGCGGGGATGGTGTCCCACCGGCCTAGCGCCTCCACCTAACCCTGCAAGGTCATAAGAAAGCAAGTCGAGGGTGCGGCCGGCCCCCTTCGAGGGCTCGGCACGTTAGCCGTACCGGAGCAGGTGGCGCGGCGTCACGGGACTAGCGCCGGCCACGCCGCACAGTTCCTTCTACGGTGGTGGGGATGGGATCCCTGCGGGGAGTTGGTGCGGTGGCACCGGGGCACGAGCCCCAGGCGCATGATGGCGCCGCCCTGCCATTGTCAGGGCATTAAATGCTCGTGCACGGAAGCGAGGGCGCACGCGTGCGGGCGCCCTCGAGCGAGGCGGACCCCGTTCGAGGGCGGAGCGGACCCTCGGGTGAGGGCGGAGCACGCGGAGGGGGGACCGGCCCTCGAACGAGGCGGAGCTGCTCGAGGGAGGCGCACTCCCTCGAGCGGGACGGAACCCGCCCGAGGGAGGCATGCATCCTCGAGAGAGGCGGAGCCTACTCGAGGGGATCCTCGAGTGGGCCGCCTTGGTGGGCGTGTCCTGCATGGTTAGGCGTGTTTGGCTTTGTTGCGGGTTTTTAATTGGGGATTTCCCTTTGTTGTTTAAGGGGACCCCTAGGGCTGTCCCCGACGGTTGACTTGATGTGTTCTTCTTCAAGCTTTTCCGGGATTGGCTCCTCTTTTGTGACTTCCGGGGTTGCCTCTTTAGAAAATTCAGCACATTTCTTCATCCTTGAATTATATTCTGGCTCTTCCGCAAGTCTTGTTTCCCAATCTCTTTGCATGGCAGCCGCTTTACTAATTTTTTGTAGAAGTTGAGCGGCTTTCATGAGTGTTTTCTCCATGAGATCCCCACCTGCACACATTTGGACGTGTTGCATGCAACTAGGGGTTAGGGAAAAGAAAAATGTATGCAAGAGTACATCACCGGAGAAGTCGAGTCTTGGTCCTTGTTCGATCAACTCATTAAACCTATTCCAAGCTTGGTCTATCCCTTCCTCTTCTCCTTGCCTCCTTAGATGTTGAACCTTGCTAATTGGAAGAAACTTCTCGCAAATTTTTTTTGTCAACTTGTTCCAATTGCCTTCAACTTCAAAGGACACAAACGAGTACCATGTCTTTGCTTCACCGGCAAGTGAGTAGGGAAAGAGATTCCATTTGAACCATTCATAGGGAACTCCTTCTTGACGCACCGTGTTGCATAGCGTTGTGAAATGCCTTATGTGTCTATATGGGTTCTCCGAAACCATCCCTTCAAACGGGTTTGCCGCCACCATCTTGATGATCTTGGATTTAATTTCATACTTGGTCGCTTCGAGCTTCGAATCTGACTCTTGTACTTTTATGTCTTCACATCGAGGGCTAGCGTAATCCCTTAGTGATTTCTCCGGTTCCTCCCCGGGTTGATTGATGAACGCCATCTAGACAACAAGATAAAAACAAAAACAAAAACAAACAAAGTGGTTTTCTAGATAATATGTGTTAGATATAGCAAACAAAAGATAAACTAAATATAAAACTAAGTTAAATGCAAACCAAACGATGTAAACTAGCTTGCTCCCCGGCAACGGCGCCAGAAAAAGGGGCTTGTTGACGGATAAAAGACGTATCCACCTACGATCAGCAAGTGTACAGACCTACACCTTTTTCATCACGGGATTCCCAAGGTTCTTGTCAATCCGCGGAGCAAGGGGATTACAAGCGTTTGATCTACCTCTACACACTAGCTACTCAAACCCTAACAAAGATTAAACTAGAAAACAACTAAACTACACTAGAGAGAATGATTAAGCTATCAAGATAAAAGACACTCGCCCATGGGTCTACGATCCTAGAACATGCAATCGCTTTAAATAAGAAAACCAATCTAATCTATCGGGGGTTGTGACCACGGTTTCGCCCTTTCTCTCCTCTCGTGTTGTCACTACGCGAAGGTATTCATGACTAGACCTATGATGGACACGGCGTATTGAATGGATCCAAGGAAGCATTGGAGCTCTACTCCCTTTACGGCATGGTAGCTAACCTTAACCAATAAAGTATATTCAACACAAGATGATAGATAGATAATCCAACAAAGTACGATTACATCTTAAGATCGATTACAACCCATGGACAAATAAGGAAATTACCCCATCAAGGTGCTAGACATAGCACCGTTGATCATGGTCACCCTTCTGACGGTGTCTTCCTTCTTCTCCACTTGTGGGTGCTTCCTTCGAGGTGGTTGATCTCCTTCCGGAGACCTCCCTCCTCTCTCTCTAGCTTGTGGATGGCCTCCTGGAACGAATGGCCCCCTCCCTGCGAATGGCGGCTCCTCCAGGGCTTTAGGGTTGAAGATCCTTCGAGTGCAAGGAAAGGGGGGGCCGAACTGACCCCCGGAGTGGGCTGGGCCGGCTGGCCTGGGCCGACCGACCTGGACCCACCTCGGCCCGGTTTGGTCACCCCTTCGCTCCCGAGGGTCCTCATGCATTTATGCACTTTGCCCCCTTCCACTTGCATGATTTTGACGATGTCATCCTCGCATCCAAGATGGAGGTTCTCCGTGCATGAAGTTCGGTCTTTTACAGTTCAATCCCTGGGGGTGTTCCTTCGTAACACTTCGGTCCTCGCCACCATTGGAAGTTATTTCATCAAGCTCATGAACACGAACAAGACTCCGTAAATGCTCCTTTGAACTTGTTGCGATTCCGTCCTTTATGTCCATGTTTTCTTGCATAAACACAACACTTCCAGATGCATGCACAAAGATGAACTTGTTATATGATTAGTGTGCCTAGTGGCGGGTTAGTTCCATAATCAGATCCAAACCAAAGTGTAATGAACACGTTTGGTGTACAAAATACACCGTCAACAAACATAAACCATCACTCCTCTCATCAATGGCTTCCTGATGTCCAGCCGGACTTTGACCCGAAGGTAGCGTCCAAGAGCAATGTCATCGTCATCAAGATCCATGGCCATGAAAGAGCCAATCTCTTCCCAATTGCCTCTCCTGTAGCTTTGTTCATCATGCCGAAAGGTAGTTTCATCACACGAACCCAGATCGGAATGTACACAAACTCCATCTTCTCAATTGCTTTCATTTCATCCAGATCCATCATCACTACCAAGTCCTTCCCAAACATCCATGGCCCATCCTCCAAGGCCCTTCTCTTCCCATCAGCTTGATGGAATGTGAAAAGGAAGATGTTCTCACCTAAATCCTTGCATGTGACGCCCTTGATTGGGCACCAGATTTTACCTAGGGCCTGCGCTATTCCATCAGCACTCACCAGCTTCTCCGCAAAAACCTTACCAACCGCCTGTGGATTAGTCACCTTGTTCTGGGAACGTACTATCTGATCAACCCTAATGCCCTTTTGTTCCGCCGCCGTCAGCTTCAATTGCTCCATCATGCCTTCCACTCTCTCCATTGTTACTACCCTGTAGAGCGTAGAGGCAGGGAACCGCCAAAACACTTCAGGGGCGGCAGGACCTTAGGGTTAGCAGATCTTGGTTGGGCTCCAAGAGGAGAATTTACTGTGGATGCGAGTGTGGGATGGGACGGGGACTCACGATCCAATCGTAGGGTGTAACAGATCAGGCACAAGAAGAGGAAGAGAGATCATAGATGACAAGGAACCCTAACCGCCTACACCTCCCTCGAGTCGCCTAGGCGCCGAGGACTTAGTGGCAGAGGCTTTAACGAACAACGAGTTGGAGACGAACACGAGCAAATTTCATTCCTACAATGCCGCCATCAGTTGTTTCTTGTCTCAACCTATTTGGTCGTGTTTCGGCTCAAACCTTTCCCAAGGAAAAAATCCAAGGAAAAGATGACAAGAGCAACATATACCACCCCTAAAAACGTATTAATCATGTCGTTTACTACCACTAAAAAATGGTCTCGGAATGAGGTTACTTCAAGGCACGAGCTGCTCGCTTTGTGTGTAAAATTGGAAATCAGTATCTGGTCCTTGGAGGCAGCGGTAGTGTGTTTCATTTTTTGTGGCTAGTACAATTAGGGTTTCACTCATGCTTGTTTTACTCTATGCAGACCGTTAGTTACAAGTGAGCATTGTTTTGATCGATTTACTTTTTTAAAAAATCACAGACGAAGACGTTCACATAAACACACGTATACTCGGCTCTACAAACACAAGCACACAATTCTACTCCTATGAGCACCTTCTAAATTTTGTTGGCGTCCTCATAGCCTTTGTTTTCTCCTTTCGGTGGTGTTGTCCTCATGTTGTTTTTCTAAACTCATTGTAATGGGCCTGTCACGAGACCCTTTAGATCAATGAAATAGCAGTTGGGGACCCCCCCTCCCTGAATTTGTTTAAAAAATTCCTCTTCCTACCCCTCCATAAGTTTCAGAATTTATTTTTTAAAAAATCATCTTCCTACCCCTCCATAAGCTTCCATAAATTCCAATAACCAAACACCTCTTAGATCTTCAGAGAGAGATTCAAGAACAGGAGCAGGGATGTTGTATGCAAAGACTTTCCACTAGATTGAAGTTGCAGATGTAGCATTCTTCTCAGAAACAGAGGATTACACTGCTTGAGACTGCATAGTAAAGAATCAATATGCATAAGGAATAAACCATTCTTCCTTGCGTGATCTTAACAATGTTTTTCAATTTTAGGTACTTCCTTGTAGCTTCTGAGAGGATGACACCTCTCCATGATGGTATCCCATCAGTCTTTATGGTTCACTACTTGCACAGTGACAATTAAATTAGACAAAGATTACATAGAAGACATCCAGTAGGTTGTAGCGAACATGGCCTCATATGCCATTAGCTCGAGTTTGATTTTGGTGATTAATGACAACATAATCATTGGGACTAACCATATTGTTTTAGCATGTTTTTGTAGACACTTCTACGTCCCAAGGATGCAAGAAAACCACATGCCAAAATGCCAAAACAAAGGGTCAAAACCGAGCAAGAAAAGGAAAAGAAAAGACATCGTCGGATGAACCGACGGTATCAATTTAACAAGCGTCAGTGCAATCGTCGGACGAGTTGATACACAGGGTCAAACCCTAGGTACCGTCGGATGAACCGACGGTCCACTTTTTAGTAGCGTCGGACGAGTTGCAGAGGAAGAGCAAGGAAGACAGTAGCACCGGATGATCCGACAGCCTGAGTGAGGACACCGTCGGTCTATCCGACGCTCAGTTTGAATTCATACAGAGACGCGCCAAGACGAATCCTTCAGCACCGGATGATCCGACGCCTTGGTAAGGGTGAAGCGTCGGTCTATCCGACGGTCAATTGGAAGCTAACAGAGGCGACTTGGACGCGGGGTCTTCAACACTGGATGATCCGATGCTCCGTCGGTGCATAGCGTCGGAGCAGTTGTGTCAGAGAACCTCAACGGCTAAGTGACGTGGGAGGGGCACCGGATGAACCGACGCCCTGTAAAAATTAGCGTCAGATCATCCAACTGTACCTTTTTCAGTGGACGTTAGCCAACGGCTAGTTTGATGCCTTGGGCTATTTATACCCCCTCCACTCACCCATTTGAGGTTGCTGGATTGTGTGGAAGTGCAGAGGATTTCAAGACACATTGAAGATCATATCCAATCCATCCAAGTGCTTAATTGCTCATCCTTAGACTTGCATATGCTTTGTGTATGTGCTTGGTGCTAGGCTTAGCTTAGAGCTGAGTGAGTGCAAGGTTGTGCCAACCTTGTGAGGTGATTCTTGAGTGAATCCTGTTGTACAAGTTTCGTCGGAAGCCTTGGGGCCTAAGTGGCTCACCGGCAATCGTCATCGACCCTCCGGCTTGGTGTGGAGCGGCGAGGACACTTTGTGCGGGGGACGTGGAGACCCCCTTCTTTGGTGGAGAAGCTCCTTAGTGGAGGCGGCATCAAGGTGACCTAGGGAGCTTGACAAGTGCCTAAGTGGCTAGCCTTTGTGGCGTGTCAAGTGGTGCTCTTGGGAGAGACTTGGTGGCCGGGAAGCAATACTCTTGTGTGAGTGCTTCAACGTGGACTAGGGGTGGCTTAGTGCCTACCGATACCACGGGATAAATCGCGTGTCAAGAGTTTGCTTCCTCTCATCCCCTTTACGTTTCCGCATTTACTCTTTTGCAAGCTTTGCTTGCCTTACTTTCCTAGAGTAGTATCATGCTAGGAATGGCTATAGGTTGCAAACTTTGTTTTGGGATGGGAGTTTCACACTAGAACAACCTTAGTTGCACATATAGATAATATGTTCTAGTTTACTTTTGTGTAAAAATAGTGAAGCCATAGGTTAAGGTTTTAAGTTGCCTAATTCACCCCCTCCCCCTCTTAGGCTAACGAGCATCCGATTCCTTACATAGGTAGAATAGATCATAGCCAGTGGGATAGTATCGCCTCATATCAGGTACTGGCCATCTAAACAACATCAATTTTCATCCTAAGATAATTTTGAAGCTTCATGTTACCATTGGGAATCACGAATTGACAGCTCTTTTTTCGGGCTCAGCACACAATTTTATACGTGGTTCAGCAGCACGCCAGATTGGTCTCCAGCTAGTAATGGTTGCAAATGGAGATCATGTGTGTTGCCGAGGATTGGCACGCGATGTTTCAATTTGTATTGGGTAGGAATGTTTCTCTCTGGATTGTTATTCCATCCCAATTGATTACTATGACATGGTTCTCAGAGTTCCCTTCTTAAAACCTCTAGGTCCTACCTTATGAGATTTTAATGACATTGGCATTTTGGCATTGTGACCCTCGAGTGTTGTGGAAGGGCCTTGGCTCAACTCGGTGGGACATTCGATCAACCAACTGAATTCATTCCATTAACACGTCTGAAACACCATTGTTTGACAATTTGCTCTCCTCATTCAGGGATGTTTTCCGCACTCACACTGACCTGCCACCATCAGAAGCTTATGATCTTCACATTGGCCACTTTGAAGTCTTAATCATGTCTTTCGGACTCTCTAAGGCTACAACGACATTCCAAAATTTGATCAACCCAGTTCGTCACCACCTCTTTTGCACTACAACAAGGTACAACTCCCTGCAAAATAGAGATGCATCCCTTTCAGCAACATGCATGCACCCACCAGAACGAGTCCTGCGCTCTCAGCTACGCCGAGGAGTCTGGCATGTACTAATCAAGTGGTTTGGCCTACCAGCAATGGATGCTACATTGGAACCATTCTAGGCATTTCGAGAAGCTTGTCATGAGTTCCAGCTCGAGGACGAGCTGTTTCCTAAGGGAGGGAGAAATTTTATGACTAGAAGAGTGTATGAAAGGAGGTCTCATGGCTGACGAGAACAACTGTCAAGAGAGGAAGTACCAAGAAGTAGCAGCTTAGATTTATTTGAACTTGTGTGTGTTAGTTAGTTGTTAAAGTACTCTGTAATAGTGTACCCTATTATCAATGGAGTTATGCTTGGAGATCAATTACATCTCTCAGGCGTCTTGTGTGAAACTACCTTGCGTCTCTGAGTTCTTGTCTTCTCGAGAGCCGGCTGTTAGGACGATTATCGAGCAGCGCCGCCGCGCCGCCGCCACCGTCACCAGGACTTCTGGCCTTAGCCATCCACCAGCCACGCATACAACCTCCGCCATACATTGCATAACATCCTAACTGACCACTCACTCTTTGTTGTGCCTGCGGGGAGCTTCTTGGATTGGGTCTATAAGTTCTCAGGGTAAGATTGTCACTTCTGTAGTTTTTTCCTGGCGAGTCGCAAAAGCACTTATAAAAGCCAGATGATGTGAATCAATGCTGCTTTCAAATGTATGTGTTATTTAAATCTTGAACAACAACCATGAGTGCATCAGATAAATAGCCCATGGATTGATGGTTTAATCTTCGGAAAAATTAGATGATTGAGCAATAAAGATGTAAGAGCAACTCCAAGAGACTAGTTATCTTGGTTTAACTAGCTAAAAATAGAAAATATGTCTAAAAACTCAATCCAACAGATTAGTTAAACTTGCCTTTGCTATCCTCCATTAGCTAAAGTGGGGGCTTCGCTAGTCATCTTTGGCTAGCCAGTCCCACTAGCTATCCCCTCGTACATGGGTATGGCAGGCAGGACCCACTAGCGGTGCAGCATATGGAGAGTTGAGTTTAGCTAGTCTGTTGGATTTCATCAACTTTTTACTAACTATTCTTTTTTACTTACTAGTCAAATCAGGGTTTTAGCTAGTAATTTTTAGAAAGGCTCTTGAAGTTGCTTTAAATAATGAGTAGCTTTCCTTTTTCTGTTGTCATAAAATTGCCTTTTCTGGTTGGCAACCGCTAGAAAATTAAAACAAAGAGCCATGAAGTAATAATGTCATTGATTTTCTTTATTTATAATGTTGTGTAATTTTGCTTAGAGATAGTGATATTTTGGGAATTGCTGGTGAATTTAGTTAGCTGAGCCTTCGCAAAATGAGATACATATTATTTTCGTTGCTCATGATAGTGAAGTGGAATTTTATGTGCAAACTAATTCCTCATTTTCCTGTTTCAGGAAGAATGCCTAACGGAGAGCATCAAGTACTCGTTTAGGTTGCTTCTTGACAGCATCCTGTTCTTATGTGGTCCATCAGAACAAAATAGAAGTTCGGTATGGTAGTTAAAACAGAGAGCATCAGGTACTTGTTTTGGTTTCTTTGACAGCAAACTGTTACGGGCGATGGAGATCTCATTCATGTGTGCTACCTATTGAATGGGCCCGAGGTCTTTTATTTTAATAATTAAAGAATTAGCCCATTGTTTTTATGCTACGGAAAATAAAAGTGAATAATACTGTAAAGCTATTTGAGGAGGCTTTTATTCGACTTAAGAGGTATACAAAATGTACACCACTTGTGAAGTTGAAAAAGTAAACTGGCGAGCCACACCCGCGCGCTTGCTCGCCTCGCCAAGGGTGTGGGCATGACGAGACGAGACGAGCGGTCGGTGTAGACATGATGTGTTGTGGGGGCGGAAGCACCTTTTGCCGTTGGAGGAATAATCCTCGGAATATTCTCAATGGTGGTATGCTTTTCTTACCCGCAGGCGTCCAGGTTCTCGCAGGCCTTCCCCGACCTATATAAGGACGCCTCTCCTCCTCTACATTCACACATTTACAATCATATACTCATGTTCACGAGATCTCTCCCTTCTCCCTCTCCATTTTGCTGCGTTCCGCATTCCCGTCGCTTGCACCGCGCGCACGGTACCGGTGAGAGTAGGCCTCCGGAACCTCGATTGTTGCTGAAGATCCTGCTCGGGACAGACAGACGATAAGGTTTTTGGGAGCGTTTAACGCGAATGCTCGCTCCCTGTACGACTACTTCCCAATCCCGAAGGTCGTTCGAGATCTGCACTACGATCATCTTCCTGCACCAAATTCGTACGACTACACCGGCTGAGGTTCTCCCAAGGTTAGCCAAATGGTTAACCCAGAGAACAACGGCACATCGGCTGACGCAGTCACCCGCCCCGCCTTTGGGTACTTTCTGATTTCCTTATCATTCATGTTTAATTGTCATTTAATCATGAATATGTTTATGTTCAATAGTTGTTTAAACATGAACACTTGCACATGCTATGTTGCACACACGATAATTCTTTTGCTGAAATATTTATTTAACCATGGAATTAAAACATGTCGTTTGATAAGCTATTACCTAACACTAGCTGTGGATGAGCAAATGTTTGGTGCAGCTCAAAAGTTAGAATACTTGGTGACTAGGACTTGAACTTTGACCATTCTTGGCATTATGTGTTCCAAGTGCTAGCTATTATTGCAATGTTGAGACCATGCCTAAACCTTAGAGACTTGGAACTAATTTAGTTTTGCTTCATCAAATAAAGGCTAGCCTGAATTATAAAGAAATTAAATGAATGATTCTAATTGCTTATGTTGATGATGTTGCTGCTACAATTTGGCATTTTTTTTAATGGCAGTGTGATCATCATTTTACTAGGTGATACCCCGCGCGTTACTGCGGGAATTTCAACAAATTTTAAAGATAAAATGTGAAAGTAGAAACTCAAGTGATTGTTTCGCAACATTCTGCTGCAAACAACACATTGCATGTATGGATGCATTAGTCCCCAACGCACGACGAACTGCCGCCTCTGGAACCGACCGACTCTGCCGCCGATTCCAACTCGGATCCGGACTCTGCAACCCAAGGGACTATCGAGCACAGGCCTAAAATGGATGAATCATGCAGCCCAGGCAATTGGAAATGCGGCTCGACGGGTCCAGGTTCAGGGAACACAGGCACGACCCAGAACTAGGTATTTCCAGCGCCATGAACGACACCATGCCCCCCAAGCGCAAGCTTCTCCGTCCCAAACGTCTCGCCTGAACAAAACATAACACCTTATACCAGAAGAAAAAATAAAATCATTAATTAACGCCTAATTGGTGGACTTGGAGAAGAAGAAAAGGCCTATGCTACCGTGTATAAAGATCCTCCCTCCCCGAAACGCGCGCAACACACAAGTGGCCCACCACGATCCGCAAACTCCCGTCCAGCCAGGTTTTTTGATTTCCCAAAGAAACGCGATTGGTTCGGGCTTCCGGCGGCGGCGATCACCGGCGATGATGATGAGCTCTCGGATGTCCGGAACCGTCCTCCTCCGCGCCGGGCCCCGCCTCCTCACCGCATCGGCGGGCGCTCGGGCGCCTCTGCTTGCTGGCTGCGACGGCGGCCTCCCGGCGGTCGTGGCGCGGCTGATGTCCACGACGTCCTCCTCCCCCGCCGCCGCCAAGGACGATGCGGCGGCGAAGGCCGCAGCGGCCAATGAGGGAGGGGACAAGAAGAAGGCCGTGGTGATCAACAGCTACTGGGGGATCGAGCAGAACAACAAGCTGGTGCGGGAGGACGGCTCCGAGTGGAAGTGGACTTGCTTTAGGGTACGTGCGTGTGCCCTGCGTTCATTCCATCAGATTTGGATTCTGCAGTTTCCTCCTGCCTCTTGCATTTCCTCTTGATTTGGCCATGAATATCGAACCGATGGATCTCTAGTTCGGTCCTTGTAGCTGGCGTCAATGCATGATTAACTGTGCGTGCGTGATTAATCTGTCCTGTTGCAGCCATGGGAGACGTACACGGCCGACACGTCCATCGATCTGACCAGGCACCACGAACCCAAGACGTTGCTCGACAAGATCGCCTACTGGACCGTCAAGTCTCTGCGCTTCCCCACCGACGTCTTCTTTCAGGTGCGTGCATATTCTGTACTCCAATTTGGTTGTCTTGCTTCACTGTTAATTTCTTTTTGGATTAGGAGTTGGTGGTTTTAGTCGTGTACTACTACTACACAAGCATGGCGTGGCAATCTTGGTACGCCTGGATTTATATTTTCGTTAGCCTTCCCTGTTTTCTCTGAGCTGTTGCAATTTAATTGCAAAATGTGTATGAAATCGAGCATTTTACCACAATCACTCTGGGGAATCGATTTTATTTACATGTACTCACCCAACAGTCAACAGGGGCCGGTTGGCAAGGACATAGTATAAAAAGATATGTATATATGACATTAATCTGGAGTAGGATTGCTAAGTTTGGTCGCATTTCATTTCATCTCTTAAGATTGGCTTTAGAAGAAGATCAAAACCATGTTCCATTGCTAGGTGTATGTGCTGATGATCTGCATATTTCGGAAAAGCCGGTCATTCTTTACTGTCGTGCTGAAGACGCTCACGCGACTTGTCTGCAGAGGCGGTATGGCTGCCGGGCGATGATGCTGGAGACGGTGGCGGCGGTGCCGGGGATGGTGGGCGGGATGCTGCTCCACCTGCGTTCCCTCCGCCGCTTCGAGCAGAGCGGCGGCTGGATCCGCGCGCTGATGGAGGAGGCCGAGAACGAGCGCATGCACCTCATGACCTTCATGGAGGTTGCCAAGCCGAGGTGGTACGAGCGCGCGCTGGTGATCGCAGTCCAGGGCGTCTTCTTCAACGCCTACTTCCTGGGCTACATCCTGTCCCCTAAGTTCGCGCACCGCGTCGTCGGGTACCTCGAGGAGGAGGCCATCCACTCGTACACGGAGTACCTCAAGGACATCGAGGCCGGCAGGATCGACAACGTCCCCGCCCCGGCCATCGCCATCGACTACTGGCGCCTCCCCGCCAACGCCACGCTCAAGGACGTCGTCACCGTCGTGCGCGCCGACGAGGCTCACCACCGCGACGTCAACCACTTCGCATCGGCACGTTCGCTAGCTTCATGTCATTTCGTTATATAACTTGCGTAGTTGTGTTTGTTTATGTTTTGATCAGTTCAGTTCTCACGTCTGATTCGTTTATTTGCCAACTGTGTCGTGCAGGACATCCATTGCCAGGGCATGCAGCTGAAGGAGTCCCCTGCGCCGATCGGGTACCACTGAGGCTGCTGTTTGCGCAAACAGAATTGCCATGTCATGGCTGGAAAATGAGTGTTTTGTTTTTTAAAAGGGAGAAGATGCTTAGCAATATGCTACTGACCGTTTCTTTTAACATGTTTTATGCACTCCGTCGTGTCTTTATTAATGGGAGCAAGCATAAGTCTGGCGTTTTCACCTGTTGAAGAACCTCTCGTCTTCATGTGGGCTGAATTCTGAATTTCGATTCGTGATCTGGAATGCATGGATGCACAACTCTGCATCAGACAGTATCTTGATTTGCAGATGAGTGGTGCGCAGCGTACAAAAATGGCGGTGCACACGAAAAAGGCGCCGAGCTGTTGCTCTCGCATCGCACGCAAGCGAGCTCCAGAAACCAAAGCAGAGCACATAAGGCACTACCTACTCATCAGCAACGCACACATACAAGCGACAGTGACTAACTACTACATGTAGTGATACTGATAACCCAAAGAGGTTTCTGGACACGGCAAGGGAAGTCATCATGGAGCGAACGCGGCAGCCGCAGCCTGGACGATCGTCCCTGGCGCCGGCGGAGCGGAGCAGCTCGAAGTAGAGCTTCGGGTTGGCCTCGAAGGCCGCCTTCATCGACGCGCCCGGCGCGGCAGCGGACCAGTGTGAGTTGCCGCAGGCCGCGGCCACGGCAAGAACGACGGCCAAGACCATCGCGCGGAGGACGACGGTTGGATGGTGGATGATGGCTGGTGCTGGTTTGCTCTGAGAGAAGAGTATTGCTGGTTGGTTGTTGGTGGCTGGTTTGTTGTGAGAGAAAAGTACTGCTGGTTGGTGGCTGATAAGCCAAGCGAACAGGACGACGGTGTGGAGCTGGAGCTACCAGGGCGAGCTTTTTTTGTACGTGGGTGTCGCAGTGGATGCGAATGGAAGTCGAAAGCGGCGCTACGAATTGCTGATGCTGCGCGCGGCACCAAATTTATAGGACAGAACGTCGTCCCTGGAACGCGCAGGCAGTACAGCACAAGACAATAAGAGGCGTTGAGGTTGGTGGCCAAGCGCCGGACACGCGTCCTGCTGAAGCCAACGTGGAGAGGAGGTACAGGTACACCACGACGCTGGACGCCCGCGTGGAATTTTACCGTGCTGTGCGGCTAGGCTACGTGCCTACGTGTCGAACGTCATGGGGAATTTTCACTGTGCCGTCGATATCGCGTGTCGTTCCGGAGAACCACCGTCGGGGCAGAGCGTCAAATGCGGATGCTCATACTACTAGTAGCTCATAATTCCGTTTATTCTGAGGTTGGTAGACAAGTTTGGCGTCTAAATCCGCCGGAAAGCATTTGTAACCATGTACCACGTTTTGAGTAATTGAAGCAGGGTGGTTGCTAAAGAAAGTAAAGTAAATCTCGAATTTCTTGCAAGCGGTCTCCATTCTCCAGCACGCATATATAAGCGCCCGTTCGGTTCCTTGACAATGGCCGTCTAGAACTAATCCAAAGCTGGATTGCTTGCTCAATTGCTATTAGCTTTAGATGGAATGATTTCTTGATGGAATCCTTAATAACCGAAACCTAAGCAATCTCTGTGCCCATTCCTTTTCTTAAAAAAAAAATCTTTCTGCCCATTCCGCCACCAAGCGAGCTCCTTGTGTGTTGTTAGACTGACTCCAGCAATGTGATGCAAAATGCGAGATGTGTGTTGGGGAATTCAGGAAAACCCGTCACCCTCGAAACGTTGAGTTTAACGAAGTTCTTGAGATATGTTTTTCAGGAGCAGGGAATTCACGATTTTCGGGAATCTGGAACCTGCGAAGCTTCGGATTCGCGAACATGCGAATTTCGGGGATCTTGAATCGGCGAAAACTCGGAGTCATGAACACGCGGAAGCACGGAACCTCGAGCGGCAAAGGCGCGAGCTTCGGAGGGCAGCTAATTCGGGAATCTGTCGGGGGGTCCGGTTCGGAAGTCATGCGCGGAGAAATTCACGAATCGGCGAAGAAGCAAAGTCAAAGTTGTCGTCCCAAAAAGTCGGGTTTTGAGTGTGAGCTGGTGGCGAGGCTTGTAAATATGTTGGATGAAAAAGACATTCTTGTATGTGTTCACATTAGGAATATTCTTTGAGTTCGAGGGCGTTTTCGGAATGTAAAAGTCCGTTCGTCTCCCTATAAAAGGGGCGTGAGAGCACGTGTAAATGGACTCGGATTTTTGGAACTTGTGCCACTGTTTAAGAGCGTCACTGTCTCCTCTTGTCCTGATTCTGTGTTTGGGCGTGTGAAGAACTCCCTCTCTCTCTTGTGTTAGGGGAACTTTCCGAATTTTTCGGGTAACCGCCCAACATTGGCGCCCACCGTGTTTCAGCCGAACAAAAGCTCACGATGCCACCACAGAAGAAATCCAAGAAGAACGTTCCAGCAGAGACAAATCGAGATGACCACCATCCTCCTCAAGAGAATGAAATCCCATTCGTTCCTGAACCTTCTAACACCACAGATCAAGAGCGGAGAGCAAAGCTCGAAGCTCTGATGAAGGCAAGAGGGCGAGAAGACGGCTCACACCCAAGAACAACTCCGCGAACGGCAATCATTTGAGAATGTCGATGATGATGATGACACCATAGACAGGGGAGCTAGAAAGAGTTCAGCAAAAGATACGGCATACAACGAGAAAGACAAGGAAAGATTCGCGAGTCGATTTGCAAGAAAAAGAAAGATCTCCGAAAAGTTAGAACAACTAAACAAAGCAAAAGAACAAATTGAAGTAATACGAGAGAAACCGATGAGATGAAAGAACAAGAAAACAGTTCCCTGTGGCAGGAATCACTACATCAGAACTCTGGGCCAGCAAGAGAATCCCTGAAAGAAAACTTCTTCGCGGGAAACGGAATCTCACACTTCGTAGATTCTGAGTCGCCGCTATCCATTCGGCTGCAAACAGCACCTTGGCCGCCGAAGTTTAAGCCCGTCTCTCTCCCGAAATATAATGGCTTCAGAAACTCCAGGCAATTCCTCATGAGGTATGAATCAGCTGTGAATTCAGCATGAGGGGACGATGTTGCACTGGCCAAATCCTTCATCATTGCTTGCGAAGGACCAGTACTGAATTGGTACTCCTTTCTGCCTCCACACTCAGTCTACAGCTGGGCAGATCTCAAGACAAAGTTCATGCAAGCATTTTAGATGTTCCACGACACAACCGTTCGAAGCATCATATTTGTACAACGCAAGCAGAAAGACAGAGAGCCACTGCGGAACTTCGTGAGAAGGTTCATGCAGCAGAGATCCCAAATTCCCGAAGCCGATGAAAGAACAACAATTAATGCGTTAATCAAGGGCCTCACTCCAGGGCCAACAGCTTCACATCTCACCAGAAAGAAACCCAAGACAGTTGAAGAACTTTTTCGTGAATTGGAAGAATACATCTTGTCTGATGATGACCATCGCAAGAGAGTAGCCAAACGAAACGAGGCGAGGCACGACAACAGAGAGATGACATGGAGAGCACAATCCCGGGAGATCCGCGAAATGTCAACAATGTCGAAAATCCACAACTTTGAGCAAAACGACGAGGCCAAGCACCGGAGGAGGGTTCACGCCCGGAGGAAGGGAAAGAGGAAGAGGACCCCCGAGACCCACGAACCACAACCCGAAAGACCCTTACTTATATTTCCAGTATCATGGAAGGGGCCACAGCACCGAAGGCTGCCCAGAAACGAAGAAAAACATGGCAAGAATTCAGCAAGAAAAAGCGCTAATGACATCGCATCCTCAATGCCAAGCCAATTTCGCCCGAATTTCTGGCAGCCGCAATTCGCGAACTCACAACCAAGTCCAGTCTCAGTTCAGCAATTCTCGCAATCACAGCCATCGTGGCGGCCATCGTAGCAATTTTTCACTCAGTCGCAGGCAATCCAGTCAATCCAGCAACCTCAACCGATTCGGGAAATTTTGCCACCACCTCCAGAAAGTTCGTCAAGGCCTCGGTCAAGTGCAGGACCTCAGAACTCCAAAGCATTGCCATCTCTCGGGACTATCATGCCAATCACGGGAGGGTCAGCCATGGAGTTCGAGACTAAGAAGCAAAGAAGCAATTACTTCAGGTCTGTGAACACCATCATCAATGACGGCCCGGCCCGCACGTCGGAGTGGGCAAAGGTGCCAATCACCTTCACAGAAGAAGATTTCAGGCTGAAATCTGCGATTCATAATGATGCTATGGTCATTGACATAAACATAGGCGGGTGGGTCGTAGGAAAAGTCCTACTTGACAATGGAAGTTCGACGGATATCCGGTTCTTGAAGACTTTCGAAAAGATGAATCCGAGCCAAGCACATGTTGGACCCACCGAGTACCCGTTGCAAGGGTTCGGAGGAAAGCCAATCAAGCCGGTTGGAAAGATATCACTCCCTGTTTCCTTCGGAGATCTCGAAAATGCCAGAACAGAGAGTCTCACCTTCGATGTGGTTGACATCTACCACCCGTATCTCGTGATTTTCGGCAGAGGTTTCATGAACAAGTTCGACGCAGTCATAAGGCAGCAGTTTTTATGCATGAAGATGCCCGCACCCAAAGGGGTCATCACAGTATTCGGCAATCAACAAGAAGCCAGAAATATAGAAAAAGGCCACACGCCCGGCCAGACGAACGTGTACCAGCTGAAAAGAGCTGACGAGAAGAAGGAAACTTATGAAGGGGCCAGAAGAGATAAAGAAAAAATTGAAATAGCCGCAGATGGTGAAACCAAGAAAGTGTATCTGGATGACATGCCTGATAGAGCAGTCATAATAGGGGACCTCGGCGCCAAAGAGGACGGGGACCTTGTACGATTCCCCTGGACAAAAACAAGGATGTTTTCACATGGTCGGCTAAGGACCCGCAAGGTGTTGACGGGGACATCATCGAACACACTCGGGAAACGGGCGAAAAAATACCTCCCAAGAAACGAAACTTCGGAAAATGACCGAGGAAAAGGTGAAGGCGATGGCGGTGAAGTTCGAGAGATTACGGGATGCACAAGTAATCGGAGAAGTAAAGTATCCGGTCACGGCTAGCCAACACCATACCGAGAAAAAGAAAAATGGAAAGTGGAGAATGTGTGTGGACTTCACAGATTTGAACAAGGCATGCAAGAAAGACGATTTCCCCTGGAAAGGGTAGACAAAATCGTAGATGATGCAGCAAATAGTGAAATGCTCTCGCTCCTGGATTTGTTCTCTAGGTATCATCAGATCAGGGTTCGCAAGGAGGACGAAGAAAAAACGAGTTTCATCACTCCTTTCGGAACATTCCGTTTCGTGAGAATGCCAGAGGGACTAAAGAACGCAGGATGTACATTCTCAAGAATGATAGCAATAGTACTTCACCCGCAGATTCGAAAAAACATCTTGGCGTATGTGGACGACATAGTCGTCAAAAGTGTTCAAAGGAAAGACCACATCAGTGACCTGGCGGAAACATTTGCGAACATGAGGGCAGCAAATGCGAAGCTGAATCCGGAGAAATGTGTATTCGGCATTCACAAGGGGAAAGTTCTCGGATGCCTAGTTTCAACAAAAGGCATAGAGGCAAATCCCGACAAAATCGAGGCTTTAGTGGAAATGCAAGATCCGGTTTCGGTGAAAGATGTGCGAAGCCGACGGGGAGAGTGGGCGCCCTTAACGATTCATTCCCGAGCTATAGAAAGAAGCTTACCATTCTTCCAAGTCCTCGAAGTGCCAAGAACTTCCAGGTGGTCCGAACCTCGAAGCGAGCCTTCCAAGAATTGAAAGATTACTTGTCCAATATGACCAAGCTCGTCCTCCCGAACCGAAATCGCCACTTCTCGCTATATGTGTACGCATCAAATTTGGCGGTAAGTGCGGTGCTAGTGCAAGAAAAGGAGGAAGAAGGAAAGCTCAAACAAATTTCGTATACTTTGCTTATGAAGCTTTGTCCGTCCGGCTCCAAGATCTTCTATTCCGAACTGGAAAAAATCGCATATGCGGTCATCATAGCGACAAGGAAGCTAAGGCACTATTTCGAGGGTCACGGGATAAGAGTCGTCACCAACCAGCCATTGAATGATTTGTTCGCAAATAGAGAGGCATCCACACGAATAATTAAGTGGGGCGCTGAACTCTCTGAATATGTGGTAGACTTCGAGAGAAGAAGTGCAATAAAGTTGCAAGTTTTGGCAGATTTTGTTGTGGATTGGACTTCACCTATTCAGAATTTCGAGGAAAATCTACCTGAACCGTGGTTAGTACAGTGTGATGGGGCCTGGTGTTACAAGGGAGTGGGAATTTCGGCTGTCGTAACGTCCCCAACGGGCGTAGTGATAAGATATGCAGCTCGGCTCGTATTCACAAACAATGAACATTCCACGAACAACACAACGGAATACGAAGCCCTCCTGTTGGCATTAAGAAAAATGAAAGCCTTGGGGACGGAGACCTTCATAATCGAACGGATTCGAAAGTAATTCAAGAACATATTGAGAAAGAAAGTGAAGTAAGAAATCTTGTTCTCATGAAGTATCTAGAAGAAGTCGGGGAAATGGAAAGACACTTCAAAGGTTACTCGGTCCAAAGATATCCCAAGAGATGACAACAATGAGACGGATAAGCCGGCGAAAGCAAGTAGCCCAAAAATCAAGAACTGCCCCCGGATGTCTTCTTCGAAATCATCAGAGAACCATCCATCAAGGATTCAAGGCCGAAAATCATGAATGTAGTGGAGACTCCCGATAGGAGAGCAGAAATCATGGCTTATCTGAGAGGCCACTATGAACCACAAGATGAGTTGGAAGAGAAAAGATTGAAACAAAGGGCACGGGGCTATATGTAACATCCCGGATGTTTGTTTGTGCTAATGACAAGTAATGAGATGTGTTAATCGAGGTTAATTAGCTTCTAAGCACGTTTGACATGTTTTGACACCAATTTGCACAAAAGACCTTGGTCAAAGCCCCAAATCCCGGTCAAACCCTAGATCTCACTAAAGGCCGATTTAGTTTTCTTGCGCGTTCTCCAAATTTCACTATAGAAGTTCAAAATCCGCCAATACGAAAGTTGTTCGTTATTTCCGGGAACACATTTTTCGTAATTGGCGGACATTCCAATTTTGAGTGCAAATTGGCCAAAAATTGGTTTGATCGCGCCGTGAATGAACGAATTCGAGCCGTGGAAAATCCGCAACTTTGGTCGACGTTCCCGAGCAAACCGTTGATCAAAACATATGTCGCCCTTTGGGAAAGTTGTAGGACTATAGCTCCTCTACGGCTTTGCTTTTTGGAGATTTTCGAGTTGCATTCAAAATTTTTGAGTTACGCAATTCCGAAAACCGGTAAATGAAATAAAAGCGGGCGGCCGCCATCGTCTCGCGCTCCGGAGCGCCGCGCGGTTCCGTCGGCCACGTGCCGTGCGTGCGGGGGCTCCGGCGTACGGATCCTCGATTCCGTCGCGGTGGACCGCACATCGTGGGCCCTCCGCCCATTTGCCTCCCGTGCGCCGCGCCCGTGCGGGCGGACGGACCGGCCGGCGGCCACGCGCCGCGCGCCCGGCCCGCGCGCGCGCGCGCGCGCGCTCATGCAAGGTGGCCACCGGGACCGCGAGGCCTTAAGGCGCGGGGGGTGCCGTCTCGTTCGCATCGTCGTCGAAACCGTCGCCCCCGCCAAAAACGGAGCCGCCGTCGAGTTTCCCCGCGCCACCGCGCGGCCTTGCCCGTCGCCGCCGTCCTTCGACCGCCGGCCGGTCTCGCGGTTGCTCAACCCTCTAGCACCACCCTTAGCCCGGGCAGCAGCACCACCCGGTCGCCACCACCCCCGCAATTTTGGCCGCCGCCGCCGGCGGCCGTGCTCGGGCGGCCGTCCTCCCCTCGCGCTCCGTTGAGGGGGCCGCCGCTCCTTCTGCGGCCGGGCGGCGCACACCGGCGGCACCGGGCGGGCCTCGCCGGTGCCGCTCGGGCACTCGCCCGCGCCCCTCCGCCTCTCCTCCGGCCGCCGGAGTTGGCCACCGCGCCGGCAAGGGTAGGATTGCAACGATTGAAGTATTTCCGGGGAGATTTATGCAAATTTTCGGGGACCCATGGCTGTAAAGGTAGTTCTAGGGTTACGAAAGTAACTTCGGAAAATCATTAAAAATCGTAGAAAAATTAGACAAATGCAAAACCAATTTTGTTGGGTTCGTGGTGAAGAAATCTATCTTTTCTATAAAACATGTATAGGGTTTTTCTGTACAGTTTTTGAATTAAAAATGCAAACTCGGTTTGGAGTGTTTTCGGTGTGATTTAAAATATACACATGCTATGAACTTGAATTTTGGATATGTTTCTCTTTATAGCATTTTTAGATCTGTGGCAAAAGTTTGCATGATTTTGATGTATATATTTTCAGTTATGATTTATGTAAGCTTTATGCTAGAATAAGTTTGATGCTTTTTATAGCCCTTTTAATGAACTTTTATTTGATCACAAGTGCACCCTAGGGCTTTGACTTGATGATTAGTACCCCTGGTGTGATGGATGTGATTTTAGGGAATTGTTTACTATGTGTTTTGGATTTAATCTTGTGTAGGAGCTTAAATTCAAAATCTAAAAAATAAATTGAATTTGCAACCATGCTTTGGTCAGAAACTCATTTTTGGCATCCATGACCTGCAGAAGAAAGTTGAGATCAAAAAGTTTATTAAATCTTTTTATATGAATTAATGTTGATTTACTAGGATGAAATTTGTCTTTTTCGTATAAATTAATTTATAAATGTTCTTCAGCCAAATTTTGGTGTGAGAGCTTAAACTAAGCATATGTTGCTGTGTGCAAAAGATTAGGTTCATTGGAAGTGTTTTTGATTTAATTTGGGTTTATGGTTGAAAGGCTTGTTTTAAGTAATTAAAGAAAGAAATGGATAATTAAGTGTTAAATTTGTGAAATCATGTTTTGGTTCTGTTTTTGATATTTAGTCACACCCCCTTGCTGTTTGCTGAAGTTAAATAAGTTAATTTGCTTATATGTACACAGTCACCATAAAGATTAACTTTAATTAATGCATATGCATGTATACGTGTAGATTTACCGGACGGTACGTACACACTCACCCAGGAGGGAGACGGGACCGTTGATGGTGAGCTGAACCAGCTTGGTGTGCAGCAAGACTTGTACCAAAGTCGAGTAAGGCAAGCACCGGTTTCATCTAACCCATTTTGTAAATTAAAATCATGTCTTTTACTTTTCAAGCATTTATGCTTTACTTTGTGCATTTAAGTTTCGGGAGTTGTTTTGAAACCTAGTTGCATGATCCTTAGGACTCCTATGCTCTTTTACTAGTATGTTAGGAACGCTAGTGCCATGCTCTAAGGATACGGTAGAAGTCGAGTAATGACTCATTGCTCGCGAGATATAGGATGCTTATGTTGGAATCATAAGTTGGTTAAATTGACTCGCTCATGTGGTAAGAGCAATGGGTTCGGTCTCGACCGAGTAGCATGGTGCGTTGGTCCTAAGCTATTGAACGTACCAAGTACTTGTCGGGAATGGGACCGGTAAGCCTAGTACCTTCGAACCGGGGCGGGATCTTTCTAGCTACCCGCTTGGGATGTGTCTCCGGCTAGCTACCCGTGGTATAGTGTGTGAGTCCGGACCGGTCGGGTTAGACCCTCCGGATAACCGTGTACCGAGTTTGTAGTGTCCGATCCCAAACCGTGGGATGTTGGGAACCGCCTGGTCGGGGTAGACCCTGCATTTGATTTTATTTGAATTATTGGGGTCTACTTCTTCCGTGTATCTTGGGTTTACCTTGCAAGGATATAAATCGATCGATCGTCGGTCACTCGCCGTTATCTGAGTCGACTTGACCACTGGCTACCCCATGTTTATTTATGGGACACGTTGGATCAATATTGTTGCCTGTTTAATATTGTTTGCACAACATGCTTGTTTAGTACAGGTGCTCACCAAGACCGATTAACATACTAGAATATGAGCTAAAACTTGAAAATAAGGATCCACCCTTAGTCGCTTTTGGCAAAACAAACCCAGCAGCCCAAAAAGCCTTGCATGTCTAAGTCTTGCCGAGTATTAGTACTCGGCCTTGCTTAATTTGTGCTTTTCGAGTAATCCCATCCGGCCCGGTTCTATCCCGGATGGTTGGGAGCTTGAATGGGAGAACGATGATGAGGAGTGATATGCATAGACGACCTCCCGTGTGTATCATGCGTTAGTTTTATTTCCGTTGTTCAAACTCGATCATGTTTACTTTTATGTACGAAAAATCTGGTTTGTAATAATCTTGAACTTGTGAACCTTTTATGTAATGTAATGTTGTACTCTGGTCCCGCCTTCGTGTGGGCTTAGCGCATATCAGCGATCCTGTTGTATGTGATTTACCGGGCTTTACCCGGCGGAAGCGACTTAATAATTCTTTATTATTGCTTAATGGCCATGTGGACCGGCTTAGGCGATAATATAGAATTATTTTGGGCGGTTCCGTCACACTATACGGTGGTAAACGGAGAGCTATACAAATCGGGGGTCACCGAGCCTTGCTGCCGCAAGTGCATCACTTCCGAAAAAAGGCCCGGAACTTCTAAAAGAAATTCACGGTGGATTTTGTGGTGCGCATATAGGCACCGGGGCTTTGGCCGGAAAGGCGATAAAGCGAGGATTCTATTGGCCTACCATAAACATAGACGCCAAGACATTGGTTCGGCAATGTGAAGCGTGCCAAAAAAAACAGCGAACCAACGAATCTACCTTCAATGTCGGTTCATTTAATTCCACCATCGTGGCCACTTGCAAAGGTGGGGAATGGATCTAGTAGGCCCGTTGCCAACGGCTCGGGGAATTGATGATTTGCGGTTGTTGCGGTCGATTATTTCACAAAAGTGGGTGTAAGCAAAACCACTCGCGAACATCAAACCAACAACAATTCGAAGTTCTTTTGGCGAACATAGTCTCAGATTTGGGGTTCCTAGAGAACTAACCGTTGACAATGGCAAACGAGCTTGATTGTTACACTTTCAAAGAGCATTGCAAGACCTTGGGTACTCATGCGAAATTTTCGTCGTTGTATCACCCACGATCCAACGGAGCGATTGAAAGGGCAAATGGCTCGATTTTTTCGGGAATCAAAAAATGTTTGTTCGACCAAAATAAGGGTAAATGGGTGGATGAGTTACCGAAAGTGATCCGATCTCACAACACTACGGTGTCAAGAGCAACGGGTTTCACGGCTTTTCGCCTACTTTTCGACACCGAAGCAATGACACCGGAGGTCAAAAATGAAAGCATGAGAGTCTTGAAAGCAAAAGAAATCGAGGAAATCGATAAGAAAGTGGAAAAGGGCATGATCGAGCTAACAATCCTCGAAGCCGCCGAGAACATCGAGAAGTACCAAAAAGAGACAAGGGCTTGGAGAGACAAGAAAGTGGTATGAAAGGACATCAAAACTCGGTGATCTTGTATTGAAAAGGAAGAAAACTCGGGAGAACACGGGGAAACTTCATGAGTCTTGGGAAGTGCCTTATATTGCCGGGGAAACGGACATGCCACGGGCTTTTCGCTTAATGGAGCAACCGGCGAAGAGCCGCCATATTCGTGGAATGCCGACGGACTCGAAAAGGTATTAGCCGTGAAAATCCCGTTGTAGCTAGATGTAATATAGAATAGTTTGTCCATTTTCGCAAATTTGTATTCTAAAAAACTAAAAAATCCGAATCACGTGTCTATAAGTGATTTCGGGAAAAACATTAGCTTTTCTTTTCCTAGTTGCATTAGAAGAAGGAGGACCATACTCTTTCCCTTGCAAGGGGGCTCTAAATCAAGAGGCGGGGTTTTTAACGAGGCGGATTCTATGTAAATACTCTTTGTGATATATGTATAAAAAGAGTCTTCCCCAAATTGCGTGTTTCCGTAATTCCATCGTGAAAAAAGAAAAAGTTCGTGAGAAAGGCTTCGTGATAGCCGAATTACATCGTGAAAAAAGAAAAAGTTCATGAGAAAGGCTTCATGATAGCCGAATATTCCATCGTGAAAAAAAGAAAAAGTTCGTGAGAAAGGCTTCGTGATAGCCGAATTCCATCGTGAAAAAAGAAAAAGTTCGTGAGAAAGGCTTCGTGATAGCCGAATTCCATCGTGAAAAAAGAAAAAGTTCGTGAGTAAGGCTCCGTGATAGCGAATTCCATCGTGAAAAAACAAAACAGTTCGTGAGAAAGGCTTCTTGATAGCCAGTATTCCACACGAAGAAAAAAAGACAAAGTCGTGAAGAAAGGCCCGAGACAACAATAAGTTGTGGCCTAAAATCCCATCCACGAAGAGATTCCCACCAGAAAGGCCCGAGACAACAATAAGTTGCGGCCTAAAATCCCATCCACGAAGGGATTCCCACCAAAAAGGCCCGAGACAATAATAAGTTGTGGCCTAAAATCCCATCCACGAAGGGATCCCCAACGAAAAGGCTCAAGACAATGACGAGTTGCAGCCTGAGTTTCCATCATGAAAAGTATTGACAATTTCGGTTAAGTGAATGCGTGGCATTGTTTCAAAATTATGTTTCCTCGATAAAAACTACCGAAAAGTTTTTCGCGAAAAAATCGTTCAGCAAAAAGGCAAAGGGCTCGTTTAGAAATTCGTAGAAAACCATGATTGAAGCAACTAAGGGTTGCAATATCAACGAGCAAGTGTGCCGAAGGCTCAAGTCCACAAAATTCCGAATAAATTTTGTCGACTCGCCTAGCAACACTCGAAGCTTAAAATAATTTACGAAGATTACAACAAAAGCGCGTTTCGCCGAGTTTTGGCAATCCATCTATAAATTTTCATGCAAAACGGCAAGGTGGGGAGGATGATGTTTTTTCAACGAAAAGCGTCCTCATTGCCTTATTTGCATTAAAATTTCAAAACAATTCATCGACAATTACAACAGTTAGTACAAAACCCCTAACAATGTGTTCTTTCATTTGCATCGCGCACAGTGGAGTGGATCGCTCGGTGAGGCAAATTCGGTCGTCTCCAACAACACGAGGTAAATTCTCCGTGAAGCAAAATCCAATCAAATCAATCACTCCTCGTCCCCCGCCTGAGGTCCGCGGAATCATCGGCCTGGCCCATGTACTCGAGCAGCGTGGCAGGTGACGACGCGGTGAATGCAACAGCCATGTCGTCCGTCCCTCTTTTTTTACTTTTTGACCTTTTAGGAAAAGAATTTCACAAATACACTCTTTTTCCAAAGATTTCAAAAAATAGATCCTGAGCTCGGCGCCGTGGACCATGACGCCGAGATAACACGTCTCGGCACCACATATCTTGGCGTCAAGGTCCATAGCCATGCAGCAGACGTGGCAACAATTGATTGACATGGAGATGACATGGCCAAACGCTCGGAGCTCAGCGGCACCGATCTTGACGCCGACGCACAAGACTCTGGCATCCGCTTGAGTGTTGCATGCATGCACACACACATGTTACATGCGCACACGCAAGCCGCATGCCATGCACGGAGGCACACTTCATTCCGCCGAATCATTGCCATGCACACACTTCTGGATGACCTCGACGCCGCAGATCTTGGCGTTGAGCTCGGCACCATGGATCACGGCGCTGAGGTCCACGTCAGGTCCACGTGTGTTGCTCATCCTTTGACCTCGGCGCCAAGATTTACGACGTCGAGACGTGTTGTCTTGACGCCACAGTTCACGGCGCCGAGCTCGGGGTCCATTTTTTGAAATATTTCTAAAAAGGATCTATTTGTGAACTTCTTTCACCAAAAGGGCCAAAAAGCAAAAAAAAAAGATGGTCGTTCGTTGCCGCCGCGGCGGCGAGCGGCTGGCATACGAAGGTGCAGTGTCGTGCGAGCAATGGAGGGAGGAGAGAGACGATGATGGAAGCGTTGTGCAGCGATTCGCTCCCGCACCCGACAACGGGATCTTGGTCATTCTCACGACATCCGGGGAGGGAGGCGCCACCGTCGGAGCTCCGCATGCTCCCAAATCGACGCAACGCCACCTGGAGCTTGCCCGCGTCTGCTCCTCCGTGGACCTAGAGCTCCGCCCGCCTCTGCTGCTCCGCCCATCCCCAAATCGACGAGACGCAGCCGGAGCTCCGCCGACCACTACTCCTCACCGCCACCAAATCGACGAGATGTTGTTGGTGCTCTGCCCGCCCCCAAATCGACGAGACGCCGCTGGTGCTCTGCCCGCCTCTTCTCCTCCGCCCGCCCCCAAATCAACGAGAAGACACTGGTGCTCCGCCCGCCCCCAAATCGACGCGACCGTCGGAGCTCCGCCCGGCGACATCATTCTTTCCAGCGGGCGCGCGCTCTCCTCCTTCTCCCACGCGGTCGGATGCCTTCGAGGAGAAAGGGGATGCAATTTTGCATTCCCTCTCTAAATTGCATTCCCTCTCCCTCCATAGGAGGTATGCCTTCGGCTTTGCCTCCTCTGTTGGAGGCCTTTCAGGGCGTGCATAGTAGCCATTGGAAGGCAAAACTTCATTTGCATTGCATTGTTGGACTTAGTCTTATATCGGCATAAAACAGGATTCAATCAGAGAAAGCAGTTGCAGCCTTGCAGGCTTGCAGCACCAGTACCCAAGACGACGCCCAATGTCAGCACACCCAACAAGCCTGTAACATCCTTAGTTTTGACTTGAGTTCAGAATGTTGAATTTCAAAAACTTGAATTGAAGTTGAGTGCTCGTAATTCGAATAAGAGTGTCTTCCTTCTTCCTTCCCCAAAATTTCTAGATTTAATTTTGGGCTTCCACGATACTTCTAGGACTTATATCCTGCTAGTGTGGAAATTTGGTTCTTTATTTGAATCTTATTTGGATTTTATTTGGGGTAGATTCAATGACTTGTTATCCTCGCTAGTGTATTAGATCGATGACTTGTTGCTGCTACCCCAAGGTCTGAGTCAGCCTCAGGGGAGCAAGTGTAATAATCATGTTTGATGTGTGCTTGGATCTTAATGGTGTTATTTGTGTCTTAATGCTTCTTCCACTTGAGTGTAGGTTATAATTAGAACTATTTTCTTGATTGCTAAAGACTCATGTGTGAGTGGGTGAGTGACGTGTGTAAGCTTTTCCCTTTTTCCTTATGTTTTCAGAAGGATGTCGATCCGCCGCTCCAACCGGCTGATAGCCCGCCTCGAGGAGGCAGCTGCTGAGGAAGAAGCCCAGCAGGGGCGTGGACGCGGACGTGGCCGTGGACGCCCACCCCTACGTGGAGGAGCTTTGGGAGCTAGGGCCCGAGGTGACGGAGCACCGCCACCACTGCCCGAGAACCCTGAGGCCGAGGTTGAGCAGGGAGCGGCCGAGCAAGGTCAGCCTGAGTCGGACCAGCCACCACCACCCCCACCTAACTTGGTGGAAGTGATGGCGCTCCAGACTCAGCTGATGCAGAGGATGGCGGAAGCCATGGAGCACCATGGCAACGGTGGGAACCGCGTCGCTCCGCAGGACGAGGACCTCACGAGGAAGATCGAGAGGTTCATCCGCCTGAAGGCCCCCACCTTCAGCTACTCGGATGACCCACTCGAGGCCGACGACCGGGCCGAGGGTGATCGAAACCAAGCTCGACCTCACCGTCTCGCTCCGACGAGGAGCGCGTCGCTATCGCCGCGCACCCCCGGGAGGGTCCCGCCAAGGCATGGTGGGACAACTACATCGCCACCCACCCGAACCCGGCTTTCATCACCCGGCCGGAGTTCCCGCGAGGCGTTCCGCGAGCGTACCTCCCCGATGAGCCGCCGGTCCGAAGGCACGGGAGTTCCGCACCATGACTCAGGGTGCGATGAGGGTCGAGGAGTACGAGCGTCACTTCATGAAGATGATGCGGTACGCCCCCGACGACACCAACACCGACCAGAAGAAGCAGTTCTGGTTCCTGCGAGGCCTTCACCACGGCCTTCGTCAGGCGCTGAAGGCAAGTGAGCACAAGTCCCTTCGCCATCTCGTCAACCGCGCCATCGCGGTCGAGGATGAGAGGAGGGGCCACGAGGAACGCATGAGGGGCAAGAAGAGGATGGGAGATCGGGACCAGCCTGACCGATCCTTCCAGAAGCCGAGGAGCGGACAGAGCAACATGCTGAGGGGAAGCTACCGCCCGGGGCACAACCAGCCTGGGCGTGGCTTCGGAGGAAGTGGACGTAGCCCGTTCCCCGGAGGGAGGAACCCCGGCTACCCCCCAGACCGGGAGGCTACACTCGTGCTCCCCCCGAACACCGCGAGACCCGCCGCAGAGGCTTCACCGTCACCGCTTCGCGTGTGGCAAGCCAGGCCACAAGTCCTTCGAGTGCCCCGACAAGAAGACCGCCGCCACCCCCGCGAGGGCACCGCTCCCAGAGGCCGACCTCCTAAGGCCGCGCCGCCGCCGGCCGCCGGCCGTGGGAGGCTGAACCACCTCACTGAGGAGGAGGCCGCCGACGCCCCCGACGTCGTGATCGGTAAGTTTTTGGTTTGTGGTACCTCTGCTCTGGTTCTTTTCGACACCGGTGCCACCGGGTCGTATATCACCTCTCGGTTCGTAAATAAACTTTCCCTCCCTACAACCACCCGAACGATGCCCATTATCACGAGCTCTCCGCTCGGGGATATCCGATGCACCCTGCTGTGCAAAGGAGTGGAAGTGGTCATCCAAGATCACGCATTCTATAGGGATCTTACCGTGCTGCCTTCCCATGGTATCGACGTGATACTGGGGATGGATTGGATCACTGCCCACAAAGGTGTCATCTCCACTTCGCCGAGGCTGGTGACTCTAGTGCACCCTGACGGGACGAGGGTTACCTTCGAGCCGATGAAGTCTCGAGACATACCGGCAGTGTACAGTCTTCACACGAAGGCCATATAAGACGTGCCGGTAGTCTGTGAGTATGAGGATGTGTTCCCAGAGGAGTTGCCCGGGTTGCCCCCTAATCGTGATGTGGAGTTCGTGATTAACTTGGTGCCGGGAACGGCGCCCATAGCCCAGAGTCCGTACCGTATGGCAGAGGTTGAGCTGAAACTGTTGAAGGTAGAGCTAGACTCACTACTCGAGAAAGGGTTCATTCGACCAAGTGCTTCACCCTGGGGTTCACCGGCACTATTCGTCCCGAAGAAGGATGGAACTCAACGTCTGTGCGTCGATTACCGCGCCCTGAACGCGGTAACCATCAAGAACAAGTACCCCCTGCCCAGGATTGATGATCTGATGGATCAGCTAAGGCAAGCCAAGTACTTCAGCAAGATTGATCTCCGGTCAGGTTATCACCAGATGAAGATCCGCCCGGAGGACATCCATAAGACGGCATTCGTGACCCGGTATGGGCAATACGAGTACACAGTCGTGTAGTTTGGTCTAACCAATGCCCCGGCATACTTCATGAACATGATGAACAAGGTCTTCATGGATGAGTTGGACAAGTGTGTCGTCGTCTTCATCGACGATATACTGGTTTACTCCTAGACGGCAGAGGAGCACGAGGAACACCTGAGGATCGTGTTGGGGAAGCTCAGACAGCACCAGTTGTACGCCAAGTTCAGCAAGTGTGAGTTCTGGATGAAGGAAGTCGCGTTTCTGGGTCATGTGTTGTCAGCCAAAGGAGTCACCGTAGACCCGAGCAAGATTGAGGCCGTGTCCAAGTGGCAGTCACCGAAGTCCGTGACAGAGATCCGCAGTTTTCTCGGTTTGGCCGGATACTACCGCCGGTTCATCGAGAACTTCTCGAAGATCGCCAAGCCCATGACAGAACTGTTGAAGAGCAACACGCCGTATGTGTGGTCGAACAAGTGTGAAGCCAGCTTCCAGGAGCTCAAGACTCGTCTCACCACTACGCCGGTCCTGACCCTACCCGACGCGAGTAAGGACTTCGTGGTGTACTGCGACGCGTCGAGACAAGGACTCGGCTGCGTGTTGATGCAAGGTGGCAAAGTGGTGGCCTACGCCTCACGACAGCTAAGGAAGCATGAGGAGAACTACCCTACGCACGACCTCGAGCTAGCCGCTGTCATCCACGCCTTGAAGATATGGAGGTATTATTTGATGGGGAACAAGTGCGACATCTATACTGACCACAAGAGTCTGAAGTATATCTTCACCCAGTCTGAGTTGAACCTGAGGCAAAGGAGGTGGCTAGAGCTGATCAAGGACTACGACCTGAACATCCACTACCATCCGGGTAAGGCAAACGTCATAGCCGATGCTTTGAGCCGCAAGCACTACTGCAACAACCTGATGGTGCGAGAGGAACAACCAGCCTTGCATGAAGAGCTGGAGAAGCTGAGTTTGGAGATAGTGGAAGAAGGGCAGTTGAACCAGTTGCGGGTGAAATACACGCTCGAAGACCAAATCTGTCGAGCTCAGAAGGAGTGCCCAGAGATTCAAGAGGTAAAACGCCTGATGGAGAGTGGCAAGGCAGACTCGACTATCGCCTCGATGAACAGGGTACCCTGTGGCTGAAGGACCGCATTTGCGTACCTCAAGACAAGGAAATTCGGGACTCGATCCTTAAAGAGGCCCACGATTCTCGATACTTGATCCACCCCCGGTCGTACCAAGATGTACAAAGACTTGAAGATACGGTTCTAGTGGGAGAAGATGAGGGAAGATATTGCAGAGTACGTCGCTCGATGCGACACGTGTCAGCGGGTGAAGGCCGAACACCAGAAGCCTGCCGGACTGCTACAGCTACTCGAGATACCCACGTGGAAATGGGACGACATCAGTATGGACTTCATTGTGGGGTTGCCACGCACACAGAAAGGGCATGACTCCATATGGGTAATTGTTGATCAGCTGACCAAGGTGGCCCACTTCTTACCCGTTAGGACGGACTACCGCGTGAGCCGACTTGCAGAACTGTATGTGGACAATATCCTAAAGCTTCATGGGGCTCCAAGGAGCATTGTGTCAGATAGAGGGCCACAGTTCACCGCTCAGTTCTGGAAGAGTTTGCATGCTTCCATGGGCACCAAGCTAAACTACAGCACAGCCTTCCACCCCAAGACTGACGGTCAGACAGAGAGAGTAAATCAAGTCCTAGAAGATTTACTAAGAGCCTGTGTGTTGACCTACGGGTCCGATTGGGAAAAGAGTCTGTCATATGTCGAGTTCTCATACAACAACGGCTACCAGGCTAGCTTGAAGATGGCTCCTTTCGAAGCCCTGTACGGCAGAAAGTGTCGGACACCGTTGATGTGGTCCGAGGTGGGGGAACGAACCTTTTTCGGTCCCGCCACCATTGTTGAGGCCGAGGAAAATGTCGCCAAGGTCAGGGAGAACCTGAAGATAGCTCAGAGCAGGCAGAACCCGAAACGAAAGGATGTCTCGTTTGAAGTGGGGGATCACGTCTACTTGAAGGTGTCACCCCTCCGAGGTACGAAGAGGTTCCACATCAGGGGGAAGCTGTCCCCTAGGTACGTTGGTCCCTACCCTATTGTGAGTAGGGTCGGGAAGGTAGCTTACCGACTCGAGCTACCCCCGGAGCTTACGGGGGTGCACCCGGTGTTCCATGTATCCCAACTTCGGAAGTGTGTGGTCGTCGAGAAGAGAGTGCCTGCTCAGGCGCTCGACGTCCAGGAAACCCTGGAGTACTTGGAGTACCCGGTTCGGATCCTGGACTGGGCGGAGAAGTCGACCAGGAACACCACCACGCACTTCTGCAAGGTGCTATGGGGTAATCACTCCGAGCGCGAAGCTACGTGGGAGAAGGAGTCAGCGTTGAGGGAGAAATACCCTCATCTCTTCGAAACGGAGGTAACTTCTTAATCTCGGGGACGAGATTCTTGTGAGGGGGGAGTTCTGTAACATCCTTAGTTTTGACTTGAGTTCAGAATGTTGAATTTCAAAAACTTGAATTGAAGTTGATTGCTCGTAATTCGAATAAGAGTGTCTTCCTGCTTCCTTCCCCAAAATTCCTAGATTTAATTTTGGGCTTCCACGATACTTCTAGGACTTATATCCTGCTAGTGTGGAAATTTGGTTCTTTATTTGAATCTTATTTGGATTTTATTTGGGGTAAATTCAAATTTGAATCCACTTAATAGCCTTAAGATTATTGGCAAGCGTTACTGTACCTAGCAGGCCGCCAACCTCCCAACCAGCCCACGGCCACTTCCGGCCCGTTAGCCGGCCCAGCAACCAGCCCCGCGCCGTGCCACCTACCACCGCGCGCCGGAGCCGCCGACCGGCGGGGCCCGCTGCCCGCGTCGGCCCGGACGCGATGACGCAAGGGTGTCATCCCCTTCCTTCTCGCCTTTGGCCGACGCCCAAAGGAAAAGGCGGGGGGGGGGGCGGCGGGCCGCGCCACCGCCGCCGCGGCGTGCCGCGCGCGCCCGGTGCATCCGGGCCGCCCACGTGTCCCCGCCGCGCCGCCCTATTTAAGAGCCACCGCCGCACCGGCCGGGAGCCCCAAACCCTAACCGCCCCAGGGGAGGAGCCCCTGCCGTCCCACGCCGTCCGCCGGAGGAGTAAGTGGAGGAGGAGAAGGAAGAGGGGAGAGGAGCCGCCCGCGGGAGAGTCGTTCGCCGCGAAGCCGGAGCCGCCCGAAGGAGGAGCCGGACCCGCTGTGAACGCCTACATCCTCTACTTCCCCTTCCTCCTCGACGTCGCGCCGCCACCTTCCTCTTCTTCCTCCTCGCCGGCGAGCCGCACCACCACTCTACACCGACGCTTGCACTACGGCCCGTGGCCACCGAGGTGAGGACAGCCGCTTCCCTCCCCATGTGGATGCCCCGGCCTTCGAGCCGGGGTAGAACGCGCTGATGCCCCGCACCGCCGCGCCGCCGCTAGTGATGCCGGCCTTCGAGCCGGGGGCCGGGATGCCGTTTTCCGCGGTGACGCCGCCCTCGTCGACGCGCGCGCCGCCCGCCTAGTTTTTTTCTCCTTGCTGTAGGACGCTGCGACCATCCGTCGCTGCCGCGCCGTGTCGGAGCGCCGCGTCGCATTCGCGACACGTGCGTGCCCGCGCGCGCGCCCGTGCGGGCCACGGCGCTCACAAGCGTGCACCCCGGCACGCGTGCGCCGCGGCCCGTGAGGGCAAGGCCGGGCCTTGGACCCCTCCTTCGTGCCCGTCGTGATCACTGAGCCCGCCGTGCTCGCCGCGCCGCCGCCGCGCACGGGATGGTCATGTCGCCGTGGTCTTGAACGCGCGCACGGTCGTCAAAGGGTAGCACGCCGCGTTCTAAGACGCCCTAAACACCACGCCGTGCACCGTCACGTACACGCCGGCCAACCGCGGACGCCGCGCACGCCGCCGCCCATGGCGTCGAGCCGAGCTCCGCCGTGACGCCGCCCCGTCGCCCCTATCGCGGCCAACCTCTCCACCGGCCGTGGAGGTCACCTTGCGCGCGCGCACTTCCCCGCACTCGTCGTCGCACGCGCGCCCGCACCGGACTAGGTTCCCGGCACCGCCGCCGCGCCGACGCCGCCGCGCCCACGCCGGCAATGGCATCGCGCGACGGACACCACCCTGGTCTTGCGCCCCTTCGAGCCCGGCAGCCTATGAGCCCCTTGAGGTTACCTCGTTCTGGCAGATTGCCTAGGCGCCGTGGAGGCCGCCGCCGGCGAGGCCATCCCGAGTCGCCGTTCCTCTCCTGGGCATTTCGTCAAGCACCTTGCGTCGCTGCTGAAAACACGGTCTTAGGTGGTGCACCGGAGACCACATGCGGGCGTAGCCATAGTAGATCCGCCGGGATCCGCTGCGGCTCGGCCATCCTCAGCTCGGCCACACGCCAGCCCACACCGCGCCAGGCCGCACGGGTTTCCCCTGGATCGCCTGCGGCCACCAATGGCAGCCCAGCCACACACGGGCCGGGGGGACTGACCGCATCGGATCCGGGTCTGGGGATCCGGTGTGGCTGAAGCTTAAGGGGTTAAACGTATTTTTATTTCCAGAAAGTAGTTTTCCCCTTTGAAAAATCCTAGAAAATCCGTTTTAGCTCCAAAAATGGCGAAACCCCTTCCAGAAAATTTTTAAAATCTTAAACTCCGGGTTGGGTTGGTGTTTGCTCTCTTTTGGTTCTCTAATGCTCTTATTCGGATTTAAGTTGCTTTAGGACCGCTATTTATTTTTCCTTTCTCGCTATTAGGAGCAGCAGGAGCCGGAGAGCTGAGCCAGGAGTACGACTACGCCGACGACTTCGCTGCGGAGGACTACCCGACCCCAGGTTCACGCCCGACTGATTCTGAAATACCCATTAGGCATTGCTAAGTAGTATTGCTAGTGCTTTACTTTAATGTATGCATGTTGATGAACCTTGCACTGCCTCTTTGTTTACCCTGTCCTTGATTGTCCTACCACTACTATATATGTTTATGTGAGCGTGTATATACGCCGAGCTTCCCGATGCATGTGTGGGATGGGAATAGTGGTTCTTGGCGTGTGTGGGGTAAAAACCGGCAGGAGAAGGCGTTTTGGGTACTTTGGCGGGGGTGAGCTCGAAACTACCGATCTGGGATCGGGGATAGGGGTGCACTCCTCAGTGCATCCCTCCTGTTACGGTTTTCGGAGCCTAGGTGTTGGGGTTTCACGTGCGCTTGGAGGACATGAGCTCGCCCCGGTCTGAAACCGAGTGGATCAACTTGTTTATAGGACATCGTACACACCACCCCCGCCGAGAGTGGGGATAGGGCCGAGTTGAGCTCGGCAAGTGCGGAACCATACCGCCTAGGAAGGATAGAGGGTATCCGTGGGGGAGCGGTGGAGGTGAGACCACCCTCTCAGAGCGTCTCCCGTGTGGCCACACGGGAGCATTTCACGGTTCCGTGTCTTGTCTTCCCGGCGGAGAGGACCGCTTTGAGGGCCGGATGCAGGGTGGGTTCGTAACTACCGAGAGTTCGCCGGTAGGATGGGCTCGGTCGGCCGTACACCGGCCGGGTACCATTCCGGGATGGGTACAGGTGTACACGCTCTGCAGAGTTGTTCGATCTATAGCTATAGCCGCGTCCTCGGTCATGGACACTGCCTAGAAGACTTACTTGATCCTCATGTTTTGGGTTTTCTACCTTCCCCCTATAGGTGAGAGTGTGGTGAGCCGTGGTTACCGCCGGCTAGAGGAGAGAGGCTCCATCTACCTCGTCGATCCGGTTGTAGCCATTGAGGTGCGAGGAGAGGAAGTTCTCGTACCGACCCTAGACAGGAGTAGGAGGTGGTGACGGGTCTTCTGGGTAACCAGGTGGACCCGAGCTGTGTTGAGAGACTTGGGTTTCGGGATATTGATGGAGATACCTTGTTTTACTCTGCTGCTGCTGCTTAGGAAACCACAGCCGTTTCCTTGTCCGCTCTCTTTTCCCTTTAGATGTTAGGCCACTTAAAGCTGCATACGGTTGGTGACGTGGACCTATCCCACTCCTTGGGGATAGACTTTGGGTGTGCAGGGTACGAGTCCGAGTTCGACTGCAACGCCGACGGATGGTACGACTGAGGGATACGTCGCTTCGCTCGAGTTTGCCTGTGGCGGGAAGAATAAAGATGGAGACCCTTCTGAGAAGATAGCTACCGTTGCGTAGAATTTTCACTATGATTCAGCCAAGAGGCTTGTATTGATGTACTCCATAATGGACTTGTAATAAATTCATGTACTATTAACTTTATGTGATGCGATGTATGACTTTGTGTATCTATCTGTGAGACGTTCTGTACGCGATAGCCACTGTTTCAGGGACTATCGCAATGGTAAAGGGATTCGGGTTTTCTATGAAAATCCGGGATTCGGGTTTTCTATGAAAATCCGGGGTTTTACGAAGCCAAAATAAACATCGCGATCCAAAGCACACGGAATTAGTGATGCACTACAGTATTATATAATCACACCACAGGAATTTACATAGATCTAGCTAACAGGTTTCGGGCACAAAAGGATCGGACTCGAACAAAGTACAAACATTTTGATACATCAGCAAGTAGGGCTACATGTGTATAACAGCATAACACTTAACACTTGACACTAGCACATACAGTAGCAGCTACGGTGTCTACTGACATGCAGGAGTACCACAACACACTACTAGTCTACTACTACTGGTACTCTAGTCAACCTAAACCCCCGACGCTGGCAGAACAAAGGAACACGATGATCGATGGAGCTCCACATCAAGCAGCGAACGCGGCCACCGCAGCCTGTACCCCGGCGTTACGGAGCAGCTCGAAGTAGAGCTGCGGGCCGGTTGGCCAGGAAGGCCGCCCGCGAGATCAGTAGCCCGGCGGCACCCGGCGCCTTCATCATGGCGACCGGAGCGGCAGCCGGCCACAGGAAGTAGGCGCACGCCGCGCCCACGGCCACGCCGGCGGCCGTGCGGAGGACCAGGTCCGGGGTCAAAACCATCGATCGTGTCGTCGGCGTCGCTAGCTGCTACTGCTAGGGATCGGAGCTGACAGGGTTTCCACGCACGAACGCGCGCGAGGATGATGAAACAGGAGGGTGAAGGAGAAGGCGGTGGAGGGGGGGTGCGCTACGTACGTTGCCGCGGTGCGAAATTTATAGGCCAGGCACGACGAGCTGGGTCTCTAGAACCTGGCCGATAGCAGCTGATCGATCAGAACCGGGACGAGGTGGATCCCAGCGTTGGACGAGCCCAGACACGCGTCCGTTAGTACTTGGAGCCAACGTGTAGTCCAAATTTACCGTGCTGTGCAGGCGACTCGTGTCCGACGCCAGGGGATGTTTTCACTGTGCGGTGATCACTCGTGCCGCCCCATGGTGGTGACGCGTTCAGGGTCATCATATTAGTCGGGAAAAGAAACAGTCATTTTTCTTCTGGTCGAAGGAAGTAGTGAGAACACATAATACGAACGCGCATGAATCTGCGATCCTGATATGCAAACGCGCATGAATTGTGTGCTGCTGTGCTGTTTTAGTGTTTTGGAAAGCATACATGCATATACTGGAGTAGCAGAGAGATCGAGGTGCCAAGAAATTGACGCGATGTGCGGATTGATTGCCAGATCGTCCGTGCAAGACAACTTGAACATGCAGAAGCTCTAAAATGCATGACTGCAAACGATTGACATAAGCTCGCAGCTGCTGAATGCATGGCGGCGAAACGCGCGACGGGCGGGAGGGCGCAGCCGTAGCCATCATCTCTCGACGCCAACTCCCGGCCAGCAAGCACCTTGATCGGAAGGGGCAAGGGCCGGGCCGAGCCGAGCTGTTGCTGCGCCAGAAATCCTGTATTATATACACATGCAAATGTCTCCGGCCCAACAACAGCAAAACCATCTCTGATTAGGAATTACAATACACAAGAGCTCCAACGGCAGCACATTGTTGCGACTTGCTGCCAACACGGCGGCATCTATATATCGTATCATTCACCAAAATGTGATTGACAGACGCTAATGAGGAGAAACATATTGTCAAACGACGAGATCCAAAGCAGAGTACATGGCAAGGCACATCTCTACCCCTAAAAAAAGCGTAAGGGCAACGCACCTCGTGGTTCCGCCCCCCGGCGTTCTGCCGGCAGAACCACGGGCGGGCTATGCGAACGGCGCCGACATGTGGACCCGGCTACTAAACTCGCAACTCCGTTCCCGCAGCACCTCTGATCCGATCGTCGGTTGCTCCTCCGCCCGCCCAACCTCCGGTCGTCAGATCAGGGAGAAGAAGAAGAGGTAGAGAGGGAAGGAAGAGGAGGAGATGCTCGCCTGTGATGTTTAGGCGCGTCGGCGAGGGAGCGGATATAGATGACCAACTGGGAGCCGCAAGGAGATCTCAGCCGCAAGAGAGCAAGAAAGAGAGGAGCGATCCGAATCGGGGTGTGACGAACAAAAAATCATCGCAAAGATCAGTAAATTCATGAATCCGTCACATACACACAGATCAAATCCATAACTCAAAAAACGATCCCCATCTGGTGCCCCATCGGCAGCAGCGATCGACGGCCAGAGTTGACCAAGACGGAAGGATAAATGCGCTCCTACTGACTGCTGCAGACCGGCGGGGACGGGCTGCGGTCGCCGGCTAGCCACTCACCGGAGTCGCTGCATAGCTCGCTTGCTGCCTGCATGCTGTTGGGCGTGTGTGGGTGGCCAAGCATGCTTGCCAAGCTGGAGGTGGCGGCGGCAGGAAGGAAGAAAATGAGAGGTGGACAGTGGGGTGCTCATTTATATACATAGGGTTAGCAGGAGATGTTGGGCTGGCCGTAAAATGGGCTGGCAAACCGAAATATACCTGGGCCACTTTCGTGTTTAGATGGACTACCTTTTCGTGTCGTGTTCATGTTGGCACTGCGTGTCGAGATTGCGGCCCAGACACGGCCCACCATCGTGTCGTGTCGACACTAACACTACATCATCGTGTTAGTGTCGTGTTAGTGTCGTGTTTTTAGTGTCGTGCGTCGTGCCGCCCGTCGTGTCTGGCCCATCTGGACATCTATAGGAGCGGACAGGCAGTCGTCAACGTCGGCAGGAGTAGCGGGCGGCGCTCGCTGCCGGGGAGCACGGTGGGGGCGCGGCCGACAGAAGGGCGCGAGGGGCGGCAGATATGACGGAGAAGGAGGGGAGAGGAAAGGGATATGCGGGTCAGCGGGGAAGAAGAGTCGATCTGGCGCGCGCGGCCGACGAGTGGAGGAAGAGCGAGCTGACGCTCGCCGCCGGGAAGAAGGGCGGAGATGGGCTGGGGACGCGACCGATAGAAGGCTCTGAGGGGGAGCGTGGAAGATCGAGACGCACCGGCCACCGGACATCGCGCTGGGCGAGTTAGCTGTTGGTCGCCTCGTATAGATCCAAACGGGGGAGAAGGAGACGGGCAGGACGCCAGGACAGGAGATCCATCACGGTAGAACAGATCTTCTACCGTTTTACATTGCGGCCCTTATATAATGATAGCAATTAGATTTCAGGCTTTTTTATTTTTTCCACTTTCTACACATCAAATCACATCTTCTAAATAATTATACAAATATTTTTTTCACTTAATCACCATAATTTATTAGATCCATGTACCAATTAAATACATTACAAACGAACTCTTGTCCAAGTTGCATGTTTTGGAAAAGTAACTATTAGAGATGCATAGATAAGATATTTTGATAGCAAAGGATGAGCAATCTGTTAATGTTGCTCTAAGACGAGATGGAAGGGTGGTGTGTGGTGGATTGTATTGGTGGATTAACAGCCTGTTCGTTTGGCTGCTGGCTGATGGCTGGTGCTGGTTTGTTCTGAGAGAAAACTACTGTTGGCTGGTTGTTGGTGGCTGGTTTGTTCTGAGATGAAAGTACTGCTGGCTGGTGGCTGATAAGCCAAACGAACAGGGCGTAAGTCCATGGATCGTGGGTCCCAGTCACAAGAAGGTAGGTTATTATGACTTTATAAGACGTAGCAGAGAAGTTTATAATCAGTATGTGGGGTAAGTTAAATTACGGTTTAGTTTTTTTATGCCAAGACATGAGTCCTAATATATGTACTGGATGCAGCTGAGAAAGCGTTAATCGACCTATTGACGTACAGGGAATCAATATGCGCAACATACTTCAAGTTCTACAAAGTTATCTTGGATGCTGCATTGGCCTCACAAATGGAAAACCGTCAGTTGCTATATGTATTGGATGTTACTCGCAAATGGAAAATCATTAGTTGTTATAGAAAATTGCATTGACGCGTTGGATTTCTTCCCATCATCTTTCACATGTATTTTGCTACTAAAATTTGTGACTTAACTAATTTATTTCTTTGTTCAGAACTTATGTCTCGTAGCAACGCATAGGCTTTCATCTAATCTACCCCTAAAAAGACCCTAAGTGCAACATCGACTCCACCATGGTTCTGGCGGTACCATGGTTCTAAAGGCAACACCATGCTCCGTGTGCTATGTTGATATGTGGTCCCTACCCCTTCCACTCTCCCTTCGTGCTCCCTCCTCCGTCACTTGGTGCGCAACCGCTGCCACTGCTTCGCGCCCGCGCTGACCACCAGGAGGGAGCCAAGCTCGCGACAGGGAGGAGTGAGTGAGTGGGGAAGAGACACCCGGCCAGGCTTGCCGATGGCGGTAGCCAGACCTTCCCGCACCGCTGCCACAAGATCCGCCCGAGCTCGAGGCAAAGCCTCCGAGCGAGCGCTGATCCTCCACCGCCGTGCAGAGCTCGAGGCATGCTGGCAGGGAGCTCAACCCGTCGTGAAGAACTTTCAGAGCATTGATGTCAAGTGCAAGGTGCAGAATTACTTCATGCAATTCCTGCAAGAGTTCTTGAGGCTACACGGTACATGTCAATTTTTTGTTGCAGCTGTGTATAGTAGAAATGGTTGTTTGTATTTGTACGTCATAAACATGCTTGCACCATGTATCACCAAGACCCTGTATCGATTGCCAGAGTTTTTATTTTATATTACAAGTGATGTTGACACAAGCAAGCAATAACTTTCCCTACTGTTGATTATAGATTGTTTTTAATGCCAATTTGAGTACTAGAACAATCTCACACCATGTTAGCTATAAAATATAAACATAATAAAATTGATACTTATGTATTAAAAAATAATGTTTCCCATGCTTTATGTATTTGTGAAAAAATCTTTTATGCCCGTAGCAACGCACGGGCACACTCCTAGTTAGCATATATTCTTCGACAACGCATACGGAGTAGTACTCCATATACACAGTGCAAACTACCACACCACAGGATAATTTAGATTACTACGCTAGAGGGCTAAGTAGGCCCATAAAAGGATCGGAGCTCCAAACACAGGAGTAGAAACTAAAGTGCACCAGAACTAGTAGGGCTACATGCATAGCGCTACTGAAGACTGCTCTCGTTGAGCACATGAGTACTTTAATTATTCAGACGCCGGAAGCCGAGCACGACGACAGGCGGCACGCAACGATCGATCGAGATTCATCAAGGCGCAAACGCCTTCACCGCGGCCTCGACACCGGCGGTGCGGAGCAGCTCGAAGTAGAGCTCCGGGTTTGCCTCGAAGGCCGCCCGCGAGATCACGTACCCGGGAGCACCGGGCGCGATCATCGTGGCAGCCGATATCAGGAGACCGGCCGCACTGGCGACCGGGGCGGAGGCGGCCGAGATGAGGGACTCGGCAGCACTAGCGACAGGGGCTGCGGCAGCCGAAATCATGGAGCCGGCACCGGCGACCGGGGCAGCGGCAGCCGATATCAGGGAGCCGGCAGCTCCGGCGACCGGGGCGGCAGCAGACGAGATCATGGATCCAGCACCGGCGACCGGGGCGGCGGCGGCGGCGACCAGGGAGCCGGCAGCACCGGCGACCGGGGCGGCGGCAGCCGAGATCAGCGATCCGGCTCCGGCTACCGGTGCGGCAGCAGCCGAGGCGAGGCACCCGGCAGCAGTGGCGACGGGAGCGGCGGCATTGGCGCAGGCCGCGACTACGGCTACAATGCATGGAAAGACCATCGTGTTGATCAACGGCGGCGGCGGCGGCTACGCCTTCGGTACGGTTGCTGCTGCTAACTCGGTTTGTGCTTGGGCGTGGATAGAAAGGTTGAGGAGCGAGGTATTTGTAGGTCGAGGGTGCATCGGTGAGGTGGCTGCACGCCTTCATTGCCTTGGTCGCATGCGCGCGCATTTGCTCCTCCCGAGTCGTCCCATCCGACTCGTCTCGGGAAGACGGAGCGTGGAACGCGCGTCGGGAGCCGAATCGGACTTGGAAGTTGGAAGTGGGCTTGGAAGTGCAAGAGGCTCCGCATGCCGAGCACCTGGGTCGATCTGCATGCATGCGTTCGTGGCTTCGTGCTAGCCCCCACTACCGCGGTGGTGGGCTGGTGGCGGCTGCTCGGCTTCCCCTCGGCCACTTCCCAAGACGGTACGGTTTCCCTTTTTCTATTCTTCCTTTTGCGAGGAAAAACACAAGAAAAGTGATTAATTTCTTCGTTAAAGCAACTACAACAGTTTGACAAACCAACTTGGCATCCATATCTAATTTTTGACAAAATAAGAAAAATTGACCTCCAACGTTTTGGCAAACCAACTTGGCAAAAATAAAAACTTGGCAAAACTCACCTCCCCACGCGCATATAGGATCGTGGTTGTCATCGGCGTTTCCCTGTAGGTGGGAGAGTGAAAAAAGAAATAAAGAACAGTGAAGAATTCCTGATGTAAGTTTTCAAGAGGTGGAAGAGCATAAACATAATTTTGTTTCTCTCAGGATTCCTGATGTAAATTAGATCTGGATTTGGCAAGTGGATTATGCCAAATGGTTGGAGATAGACTCTTTTTTTACTTGACATATCTTTTTACAAGTTGGCAAAACACATGATTTGCCAAGTAAAATTTGGCAAACTCTTGGAGTTGCTCTTAGGCCAGTCTCAGTGTAGATGTCATGAACACGATTACCTAGAGTGACACATCATCTAAAAACATTTGAAACAATAATGAAACACCTCACTCTCAATGCATAATTTCATCTATTGTTGTTTTTTAGGTTGCATGCAAGACACAATTTGTCTAGGTAACTGTGTATAGGGGTGTTAATTCTCAGGCCAGTCTCAGTGGAAGGGGTTATGGGGAAGTTTTCAAGAATGACACATCATCTTTACTGTATTGGTTTGCGTGATGACCTACCCTCTCTCAGGGCAGTCCCTATGGTAGAAACCATGCGTAAAGTCCAAGACAGCCACATAAGCAAAATTTCTAATCTAGAAACCATCTCACACAATGAGGAATTTCTTCGCGTAATAAATATTAATCTTATTTTATTCCCTTTCATTTATTTGCTCTCTGCTCCTCTCCCTCAAACCAGCATCGGGGATGCTCTGTTTCGATCCAGCGTGCCGCAGAGCGAGCGCGGCCGCCGAGCGACGCGAGCAGGGCGGGCAGGGCCAGCACCACCCGGGGCTGCGGCGAGCGGACGCGGCGGCCGGGGATCCCGCGGAACGACGCATCCGTGCGGTGGTTCGGCGTGCACGCGCGGCCGGCGGAGCGGCGCGAGGGACCGGCGTGGCACGGCGGTCGGTGAGCGTGACGACTCCGGGGGCGGGCGCGGCGGTTGTTGGCGGCCGTCGACCTCGCAGGGCGGAGCGGCGCGAGTGGAGCGGGCGGGGCCGGCATTGTCCGACTCGCTCGGTGGCGGTCCGGTGAGCCGCAAGGCGAGCACGGATTCAATCCGGCGGCCAACGAGCGCGACAACGGCGCGGGCGGGTGCAACCGCGTGGCGGTCCGGCGAGCCCGCAAGAGGCGCAACGATTGACGAGCGTGCGGGTGATGGACGGCGGCGCGCCGCGGCCGGGCGAGCTCGTGGCGGCCGGGGGGGAGTGTGCGAGGGACGGCTAGCGCGGCGCGGTCGGGGACCGCGCGACTCGTGCGCGCCCTTGCCGGGCAGCTTAGGTGCTCATGACAGCCGGTGAGCTCACGGTGGAGGATGATTTTGTGGCGCGGGTGAGCCCTCTCGGCGGCTGGGGAGCTCTTGGTGGATGGCGAGCTCGCGGCGGCCGGCAAGCGCAGCGCGACGCCGGCCTTTTGCAGCGGCGGGCGCGATGCATGGTGAGCGCGCGGCCGTGGCGTGGCGTGGCGGACGGCGAGCGCGCCGGTGGAGCAAAGCGGGGGCGGTCGCCGCGTGGCGGACGGCGAGCGCCGGCGGAGCGCGCGGGGAAGCTGGCGAGCACATGGGCGGAGCGCTGCGGCGGCAGGCGCAGCGAGCAGGTGAGTGGTGAGTGCGCGGGGGAGAGGCTGGACGCCGTGGAAACCAGCGGTTTCTCCCCAACGGAGTTCCTGTCGTTTCCTAGTGCCTCGATTCAAGAGAGGACGACCAAGAAACGGTTTCCTCAAATTTGCCTCTCTTTCCTCATTTATTTACCTGCCATGTCACCTTTTATGCTTATGTGGCACCTTATTTAATAGAGATAGAAACCACAATTAATACCCATTGGGACTGCCCTCAATGCACAAGTTCATTGCACAGTTTCATAGGTTCATGTACATATTTAATTGTTGCATGTTGGTTGGTCAACTGTGCTTAAACATTGTGTTAACTTGTCTCAGTTGGAGGGTCATGGGGGTGTCATTCGTATGACTCCGCGCCGACCCGGGGTCATGAGGATGACCCTGATTTCCTCTCTCTCCTATTAAATATCATGTCATGTCATCTTATTTGCATATGTGATATCATATTTAATGTCTATGACCCTCTCATTGAGACTGGCCTCATGAAACTCATTTTACCTCTCTCTTAATTAATACACTATTACATCATCAAAAGTACTCACGTGGCAGCCTATTTAATATCTATGAAACCTCCACTGAGACTGGCCTTAACTCTACCTCTTCGAGTCCCACGTTTCATCGTATAAACAAATTCAAATATTTCTGAAAAAAAACACCGAAGTTCGGAGCTACGTGTTTTTTCAAAAGAAATTCTTGGTACAAGATTTGTACTACATGGGGTTTGTAATTTGTTATCAAGTATAGAAATTTTAGAATGTTTGTAATTAATGTGGAGAAAAGTAAATTTTCATCCCTTAGATTTTTTGTTTGGTACAAATCAATCCCTTAGCCAACTAAATTGATGCGTTTATCATTCTGCTTTAGTTTTATAATGATTTAGTGCTATTTAATAGCAGTTTATTTCTAGATAATCATCTGTTTAATCACTACTTTTAAAGTAATTTGTTGAGCAAAATATATAAAACTAAAAAAATTCACTAATTAAATTGGCGAGCTCATATAAATTTTATTAGAAAAAATTGACAGAAAAATTTGACAGAACCTATACTAGACTTTCAATTCAACATGACACGTGATTAAGTGATGATTAGTAAAATTTATTACATATTTACATGGCCTAAACTGATATTATATCACACTAAGCCATCATTAAGTTATTTAGCGGTGAATACATCAATTCATTTAGTTAAGAGATTGATTTGCACCAAATGAAACATGAAGGATGAATGTCACACTTTTATAATATTTGATGAATGAAAAATGTACTTTTTCCTTAACCTGGTATGGTGGTACCTGAGTTTGTAATTTTGTTATCAAATATAGAAATTTTAGGATGAGTTGTACTTAACATAAATTAAATCTACAAAAAAAGTATTGGAAAGCATCAATAGGATTGCTTGTTATTAAGATAAAAAAGCTCTTGAATATTAGTATTTGAACTTATTCAATACCATTTTTTTGAAATTTCAAAATCATACCCCACACTGGCGGAATTCCAAAAATGTACCCAATCGTCTGCTTGGTGTAAGAAATCTCAATTTCGTTCGAAAATAAATGATTTCCTACAATTTTTTACCACAGATTGGACTCAAACAGCGTTATTTCATCTATCTGGTGGACAAAATTAAAACAACCCTATAGTTGGATGGTTTTGCATGACCAAATTAGTTTTGGATACGAAATATAGATTTTGTCCAGTGGGTAAACTGAATCTTGATTGATTTCGTTCAGTGGGCAGACAAAATCTATTTCGTTGAGCAAGCGGAGAAATCTAGATTTCATCTAGTGATCTAGTGGGCAGCAAAATCTATATTTCATAGAGACAAAATATAGAATTAGTGTTTATTTAGAAAAAATCAAGCAGATATATGAACTTTATTCACTACGGGAAACAGGGCCTTCGCCGAGAGCAAAAATCTTTGGCGAGAGCCTCCCCTTAGGCTCTCGGCGAAGAACTCTTCACCGAGAGTAAAAAAAATTCTCGGCGAAGACAAAAACTCTCGGTGAATTAATTCTTCGCCGAGAGCCAAGAAAAAACTCTCAGCGGAGCAAGCCGACTGGCTCTCGGCGAAGAAATTCTTCACCTAGAGTTTTTTTTACTCTCGACGAAGAAATTTTTAAAAATCACTTTTTCACCTTCACACTTTTTCTATCATCAGCATGCACTTATACAAAGGATATGTTCAAATTTGACGCAATTTTATCTCTGTTTGCTATATTTAAAATTTTTACTTCATTCTAGGTAATTTTTTCGAAGACGGCCGATACGAACTGGAAATGCATGATCATAGAGTAAAGTTGTTGGAAAATGAGATTCATGTTCATGAGACATCTCTAAGACCATGTACACGAAATTAAACTAAATTTCAAACATTTTGTTCTCTGATCATGACGAAGATCGTGTCGCGGAATGGTTTTAAAATTGTATAAAATTCAAATAAAGTTTGAAAAATCATGAATTTTGTCGAGCACTCATTATATCTTATGTCGAGATTGTGGTAAAAAGTTGATAACATTTTGAGCACTTTGACACGTACGCTGTTTAGAAACCGGAACATCTCACGAGAAGTTTCAGAGAATTTGAACTTATGTCACTAGGTTTGGTACATTAGAGAAATTTAAATTTGAGTTTGACCACAACAACTTTTTTATAAGCAATACACAACATATGTAGTGTCATGTTAAGTGTTGGAAAAATTTCACACATTTTTGCTATTTTTAAATTAAATTTCACATGTAAATGTTCTTCGCCGTGTATATTCCTCTCGGCGAAGATTTCATGTTGGGCTCGAAGCCCACAATCCGACGAACAGGCCGCCGATTCAGCCCACTCGCCTCTCCCGCCCGGGCCAAATGTCAGCCCATTTATCCGTCGGTCGCCTTGAGTCGTCGATCTCAGGATCGACGGCCACCGTCGATTTTTCTCCATATAAAAATGGCGCCCCCACTCCAACCCTAGTCATCCTCTCACCGCCCCTTTCCTCCTCTCTCAGTGGCCTCCTGGATCCGCCGCTCCTTCCTCCTCCCTCCCGGTGGTGGAGTCACCTCCCCTCATCGATAGCGACCGGGCCACTGTCCCCCATCTCTGCTTCCCCTCCCCTCCCCCCTCTGCTCGCCCCTCACCGGCGGTGAGGAGCAGCGGCGGGGTGAGGTGCGGCGGCGGCGCAACTCGGGGGCTACTGCGAGCGGCGAGACCTACAGCGGCGACGGCGGCGCTACACGGGAGGCTCCCTCTCTCTCTGTTTCTCTCTCTTGTTTCTCTCTCTTGTGCGACAGAGGCAGCGGCGGTCTCCAACGGTGTTGGTGGCGGCCTCTGGTGGTGGTTGTGGCGGCCTACGGTGGCGGTGGTGGCGACCTCCCCGCTCCCTGGTGGGTGGCCAGCCGGTTCCACCTCTCTCCCGTGCTGCTGCTGCCTGCTGGTGGCCTCCGGCGGCGGTGGTGGGTGGGGGCCAGGACAGTGGGGCGACCGGCTGGCCTGAGATTATTTTTTTGTTTTACGAAAATCCCTTCGCTAAGAGCTAGGTGGGCCTCTCGGCACATGTCCGCCGAGAGGCCCCGCATGCTCTCGGTGAAGAGCTCTTTGCCGGTACAGCGGCGTCTTGAGGCCTTCGCCGAGAGCTTCCTCTCGGGGAAGGATTCAATGAGAGGAAAGACCCTTTCAGCGAGAGTAAGCTCCCTCTTGGTGAAAGGGGCGAATCCGGTAGTGATTTGCGCACTAGTTTGGCGCTTCTTTTACCATTTCACACTTATTTGTCGCCACGCCGTGTTAGTTTTTAATCTTGAAGTCACTCTAAAACTTTACCAAAATTAATACGTAGTACAACCAAGATAAATTTATGAAAACCCCTCAAACTTTGCAATAATTTATTTTTCATTCGAACCGCCTCTCAGACCGCGAAAACCCCTAGAGGTAGGGATGCCAAAAGGGCTGTCACTTATACAGAACCCGCTCAAACTTAAACGAAAATAAATAGTAGTCCGTCCAACCACCGGTCCAACATTTTAATTAAACCTCCTCAAATTTAAAAAAACTAACATTTATTTAAGCCACCTCTTATGTCGATCCTGCATCTCCAACAAACTTGAACTTGAACTTTACATGAACTAATACATGATCCACAAAAGAGCATAAACTTTTTACAAATCTACTCCCTCCGCCCAAAAAGAATGTCATTGTAGAAATTTTAGGATAGATTATTAAAGAGGTGGTGAAATGACCTATTTATTTGCTATATTAGGTGCTAATTGATTGTTGCATGCCTACATGCACATGCACACTTGTCAAATTAATTGACAAGTAATCAAAACGTAATTGAGCTGGGTGTGGACAATGGATAAAAACAACCTGAATCGATTCATATACACTACGGTGTGGACAATGGATAAAAACAACCTGAATCAATCCTATGAATCGATACACTACAGGCGCGCGCCCGTCTTTCTAGTGCTTTCGAAACATGGTGACGCACATTGCATATGAAATGAAATTTGCAGAAACAGTAAAGCTGCACTTCCCGAAATAAAATGCATAGCTGGGGTGGCGGCAGCTGAGATCCGAGAGGCTAGCTAGCTAGGGCCACAAAGGATTGTAGTAACTCCCAACAGTCCAACACAGTAGAAACTTACTCCGTACTACATCAGAAACTAGCTAAACGCTAATAAAGAGTGCTGTCGTAGAGAGCTCTTGACACTACGTAGCACTCTGTCAGACGACAACACCAGGCGCCGACGACGACGGCCACGGCCTGATGATCGAGCTCCACATCAAGGCGCAAACGTCTTAACGGCGGCCTCGGCCCCGAGCAGCTGCGGGTTTGCCTCGACTCCGGGCGCGTTCATCATGCATGGCGGCCAGAGCGGCAGCCGAGATCAGGAGACCGGCCGCACTGGCGACCTGCCGGGGCGGCAGCAGCCGAGATCAGGGAGCCGGCGGCACTGGCGACCGGTGCGGCGGCAGCAGAGATCAGGGAGCCGGGCTCCGGCGACCGGGGCGGCGGCCGCCGAGACCAGTGACCCGGTCGCACTGGTGACCGGGGCGCGCGGTGGCAGCAGAGATCAGGCCCCCGGCAGCACTGGAGACCGGAGCGGTGGCATTGGCGTTGGCTCAGGCCGCGACTACGGCTTGAACCACGGGAAAGACCATCGTGTTGGTTGCTGCTGCGCTGCTGCCTCGGTTTGTATTCTTGTGCGTGGAGAACGAGGTTTCAGCGTGTGTGGCTTTGACACAGGAAGGCGTGAGCAAGAGGATATGGATGATGGGCTGATGGCAGTGGATGATGGTGAAGAACGAACGGCGCTAGGGCGCACAATTTATAGGAACGCCGCGAGTTCGTGTTCGATCGTCTGGAAGAACCCTGCATGCACACAACAGTGCTGGGAGTTGAGGTGGAGCACAGATTGAACTAGCGTCGGACACGCGTATGCTTAAGAATGAGGTGGACCGACGTGTGCACGCTGCACGACCGTTCCAGGTGACGTACTCGTGTCAACCGCCGCGTCGGAGTTCACTGCTGGTCACGAGATTACTCGTGTCGTTCAGACGTTCAGTGGAGAAGGTTAGTTCCAGGGTCAGTCAGCAGAAAGTGAAAACGTTACCAGTACTGTTGTTTCGTCATGGTGCGATCGATCCACACATATTAATTAACCTGCACCACCTGCATGACTATGTACTCGCTCCCGTTCCGTGTTAGAAGTCGTTTTGGACAAGGTTTGAGTTAAACATTAGGAATATAAATCATGAATAACTTTTAATTCGAAAATGTGAAAATCATATAAATAAAATTATCTTGAAAATAAGAATATACATATATAACTTTCCAATAAATATTTTTTGAAAAGAGAAGTCAAAGTTGTGCTTTGGTAACCGTGTCACTGTCCTAAACGACTTCTAATAGGGAACCGGAGGGAGTACTACTTAGCTACAGGTAGACGTTAGTTCTACAACCCGAACATGCAATTAATTAACAGTCTGTCTCTAAGTATCTCGGTTCACTCGATCGGTAAGCATACACAACAACTGAAACGAAAACAACTGGTCTGACCGCCGATTTACCGGGCCTGCGCCGTGCGCAAACTCTCTAAAGCATGCATATATGAAACACAAGATAACTGATATAATATCAGGACCAGAACAGCTTACATGCATGAAATTAAAGGTGAATTCGTAGACGCTGCATGCATGCGCAAGTGATCGATAGACAGCTAAACGCGCGCGACGCAGCACGGCAGCCGCTGGATATCTTTTATTTGCGTTCTAGACCGCCGCTAGGCAGCGAATGCGGCGGCGGCCGCCGCCGCCCCAGCCGTGCGGAGGATGGCGAAGTACAGTTTCGGATTGGCCAAAATGGCCGCGCGGGAGATGAGCAGTCCGCCAGCGCCGGGGTCCTTCATCATGACGACCGCCACCGGGGCCGCCACGGGCCACAGGAAGTAGGAAATGACGGCGCCCACGACGAGCATCGCCACCGCTGCCCCGCCGCCATTCGCCGTCGCGCTTGAGCGAGCAGCCTCGCTCCCGGCCGGGTCCTTGGACGAGATATCGATGTGCAAGAGCGCAGCGAACGATCTATTGGCGCGTGGTGAAGTAGCTAGTGTGTGGAGGAACAAGTGGACGTCGCGGCTTTCTGCCTACGAGGAGCGAGGTATTTGTAGGCCGAGGTGCACTGGTGCAGCGTGGCTGCACGACTTCATTGCGTTGATTCAGTGCGCGCGCATTTGCTCCCGTCCGTCTCCCCTCGGGAAGGCGCAGGAACACGCGTCGGGAAACAAATCCAATCGGCCTTGGAACTTTGGAAGTGCAACTGTGCAAGAGACTCCGATCCGCATGCCCGCGCCTGCATGCGCGCATTCGTGCCAGCTGCCCAGCTCCCGAGGCGAGTACCGCGGCGGCGGCAACTGCTCGATCGGCTGGCTTTTCCCTACAGTTTTCAATTCCGTCCTTTCTTCTTCAGCTCCGACGAAGGTTAGAGGTTTGTAGCCTGTTCGGTTGGTTGGTGGCTCACGATGGCTAGTGCTTTGGTTTGTTCGAGAGAAAATCTTGCCCATTCTTGGTGGCTGGTTTGTTACGAGAGAAAAATATCTTTGTTTGGTGCTACTGATAAGCCCGTTTAAGCAGGCGTTGGATTGTGATTTCAAAGTTAGAGATAGACACCTGGCCACTTGGGTTATAAAAGTTTGCTCTCTACTTTTGTATCAAAATAATATTGTTATTAAGATTATAAAAAAGCTCTTGAAAATTAGCATTTCAGGTTTGGTTGGAAGTAGCTAGATTTTCAGAGTATGGGAGGCGTTTCAGTCTTCGGAGTACGATCGACGTACGCATCTGCGGACGGTGTCAAGGGACCCTCGCAAAACAATGGTTGACGAAACGAAAGTTGAAAACGTTGTACAACACAAGAGAAGCAAATGGTTCAACACAAGAGAAGCAGGTCGCTTTGCCTTGGTTCGGTGGCTGCACGCCTTCATTGCGTTGCTTGCATGCGCGAGCATTTGCTCCTCCCGTCGTCTCGGGAAGACGAAGCGTGGAACGCGCCTCGGGAAACGAATCGGCCTGCGTTGGAAGTGCAAGAGGCTCCGCAATCCGCATGCGCGCGCGCGCCTGCGTACGTGCATCCGTTCGTGCTAGCTCCCAAGGCGAGTACCGCGGTCATGGCGGCTACTGCTCGGCTTCACCCCGATCGTCCACTTGCCAGGGGGGAGGAGTAGTTGAGCGCATCAAAAACAAGACGATTTTCTATTCTTCCTTTCATTAGCGAGGAAAACACAAGACAGTGACAATGCACGGTGAGACTTCCTTAAAGGAAAAAAACAGAGACTGAGAACGAGGATAAGAGGTGGTTATCCCAAATCTAAAAATTTGCAGTCCCACGTTTTATCGTCTAAAACTTCCAATCCCACTTTCTGATCATGATTTTACATAACGGGCTAAGGCGTTTAGCGGCAGGACTACCGTTAGCATTTAGCCAGCTATAGCCGACTTTAGTGTGCTAAATGCTATAGCGGATTAGCGGCTGCCCGTTCCAGAAGAAGATATATCCGTTGCGATAGCCGGTTATTTAGAACCTTGGTTTTGAGTGATAATCTTTTTCTGAAAATTTTCTTCGTACGAGATTTGGTACCTGGTTTGCAATTTGTAAAAGTATATTTGCTCTCATTTTTGTATATCAAAATAATATTGTTATTAGTATTTGATTTATCAATAATAATGTAAAAGTTTATCAAAGCTCCTGAAAATTAGGATTTCAGGTTCGGAAGGAAGTAGATTTCCAGAATACGTGGAGGAGTACGACGCATGATCAGACCGTAGCTAGGGGGCCTCGGTCAAAAAAATGAAGCGAAACAACGAGTTGTTTGACTTATGTACGAAGAACAGACTCAATGGTTGACGAGAACGTTGTGACGTATCGGAAGAACAGGCTCAATGGTTCATAAGAACGTTGTGACAAACCGAACACTATGCTTCGCATAACTCAATGGTTGACGAGAACGTTGTGAAAATTAGGATTTCAGGTCGGAAGGAGTAGATTTTCAGAATACTTGGAGGCGTTTCAGAGTAGCGACGCATGATCAGACGGTAGCTAGGGACCTCGGTCAAAAAAATGAAGAGCAACAATGAGTTGTTTGACTTATATCAGCTTATTTCCTCTCACGTAATAGTCTACCAGCTGAATACAACTCTTCGTACGAAGAATAGGGTTGACGAGAACGTTGTGACAAACCGAACACTATTTTTCGCATAGCTCAATCGTTGACGAGATAGTTGTTGTGACAAACACAAGTGCAAAGGACAAATCAGGGATTGTATGTTGCATTGCAGGAGGAGCATGCGTACGTGTGACTGCCTTGACCGCCGCCGCAGCGCCGACGGTGCGAAGGGGACTGAAGTAGAGCTTTTTGTGGGCGATGAACGCGGCGCGGGAGATGAGCAGACCGCTGGATCCGGGCGCCTTCATCATGGCGACGGCGGGTGCCGCCACGGGCCACATGAAGAATGCCAACGCGACGACGGCGACCACGGCCGCCGCTCCCGCGACGGGGTGCCTGGAGGCCACGTCTTTGGCGTGCTCCTTGAGGCAGTCGAGCTTCGCGCCGACGGACTCGTCGTGGGTGTCGGCAACTACTGCTTCGGTGGTGGCGGCGGTGGCCATTTCTTCGTGGGTGTCAACAGCTACTGCTTCGGTGGTGGTGCTGGCGCGCGGTGGCCATTTCTGTTCTTTAATTTGGTTGCGAAGAGGGGGTGGGGCGGTGGGCGGGCTGTTTTTGTAGGGACGCAGGACTTTGGAGGTAGCCGAGAGCGTGCTCCACTGGAGGACGAAGAGAGGTCGTTTTGGGCGGCATGGCTTGAATGGCCAGCGCGGTGCATGCGTGCCAACGTGCTCCGATCCTCCCAACCCGTCTCGTCACTTCGTCGGTCCTGGGAACTCGTAGAGGACTATAGAGTACTACTCCAGTTTTGTGGGTCCCAGGGCGAGTAACCAGCTACTCCTGCATCGGTGAAAAATACAAGACGACGAGGACAACACCACGGCTAGAGCAGTACAGGAGCTCAGTTTGATACTTTGATTTCCCTTCTTGCATGAGCTTCTACACCAATCTCGATCAAGATTTTCTTGCGAAGCGTTCATATTCGCATGCGAGAGCTCTGATTAGATCAGGACACAAATTGACAAACGAACACACGGCTTAACAAACAACAAAAGCAGCTCGCGTCAATACGGTAACGCGAGGGATCAACTTGCAATCATTATCGCACGCAGCTCACATTATCAGAGTGATAACGCCGGTCAATCCTTCAAATCGAACACCGCCGCGTCGGCGCCCTCGCGGCGGAGCACCTTGAAGTAGTGCTGCTTCTTGTCCTCGAACGCCGCGCGGGAGACGCGGCGGCCGCCGGATCCGGGAGCCTTCATGGTGCGGACGGCCGAGGACGACGGCTCGCTGCTGGGCCACAGGAAGTAGGCGGCGACTGCGCCAACGGCCACCACGGCCGTCGCCGCCGCGACGGGGTGCTTGGAGGCGAAGTCCTTCGCCTGCTCCTTGAGGCGGTCGAGCTTCGCTTCGAGGGTTTCTTCGCGGGCGTCGATTTCAGTGGTGGCTTCCATCTCGGTGCTTTGGAGGTGGATGGGAGTAGTTCAGATCGATGAAGGGTATAGAGAGCCTGAGCTAGTGGATCGAAAGGGGACGGAGAGACGGGGAGATGGAGAATTGGAGTGGGCAGCTGTGGACTGTGGAAGACCGGCGGGGAAGCATTTGTAGGCGGGCGGGCATCGACCATTGATCGAGGCTGAAGCGTGGAATGCGCACGCGTCGGAAACGAATCGGCGACTCGGCGTGGGACTCGAAGAGGTTCACTGGAAATGAAGAGGCTCTGCTAGCTCCAAGGTGTCAAGGTGACCTTTCACCGTCCGGCCAAATTCAAAACTGTCACGCGTAAAACAGTGTTTAAAAAAATTGCAGGCATCTAAAAGCAATCCTACTCATGCCTAGTGAAGGCCCAAAGGATCGCTCGGTTTCTCAACTCTGTATAAGGGAATGATGGTTTTCACAAAAAAGGAATGATAGCGGATCTGATTTTATCGCAACGATGTCGGTTTCTCTCCTTGCGCAAAATGTTTGTGAAAATAAATTATTTTATATTTAAAAGTGATTAGATCAGGAGTGTTATATACTCCCCCATCTAAATAAAAAGATACTTTAAATTTTATACTCGATTTGATACGTGGGCATTTGCATGTGGGCAGCCGGCTACCTCTAAATATGAGTAGAACAAGAGTATTGTAATCTAAAATTCATTAGTTTAGGGCGGGGCGGGGGGGGGGGGGGGGGGGGGGGTATGCTCTAATAATAGCACGGAGCCACGGAATGATCTTGTTTTCCAACGATATATTGTTATGTAATTAGTGGCAGAGGAGAGTCTAGAACCACTGTGCTCATCACCTTGTAGATTACCGTTGAGAAAAGGCCCATCATAATTAGCTTAATTGCTTATGAAGTGGCCTTAATTTCGCTGGATTTGCCCAGCTCTACTCGGGAATCCTATATGCCTTTCGGAAGATTTTTTCGTATGCAAGTATAACTCACCAGAAACTCAAAAAAATAGCCCATCTAACCCACAAAAACCTAGCAGGCCTTCTTCCTCATCCCGCCCGCCGCACCCTGTTGTCCCCCCCCCACACACACACATCCCACCTCGGCGTCGCGGCCTGCCCCGTGCGCCGGCGCGTCGGTCGAGCGGCTGCCCGCCGACCGGCTCCGCGCGAGATGTTATGTTTTTTTCCAAAAGAGTTTCATCATTTTCACTAAAATGTAGGTGAAGTGTTTTGAAAAAATGTTGGGTCCAGTGTATCTCTGAACTAATGTTGGTGAACCTCTTTGCAAAAAAATTTGACTCATTTTTTTTATGAAAAATGTTAGTTCAACTCTTTGTTTGAAAAATGTTGCAACACTTTTTAAAAAAATATTGCAATATTTTGTAATTAATAATTATGAGATGGGTTGGTTGAAAAATAATAAACAACAAGTTTAGATGAGCTTTGGCGGTTTGGAAGTTCCAACCCTTATCCACGTTACGGTAGACGTAGGAGCCCCAAGCTCCGCTCCTGCTCTCCACCAAAGTAATCAAGCCATCAACAACCATACTCAAGTTCTACAATTTTTACCCTTTTGGACGAGCTGGCGTCACATGTCTACCTGCCACGGCCTGTTTGCCCTTGCCTTATTTTTTTTTACAACAACCTTTTATTAATTAGCAGCACGAGGCTGCTAGAACCGTTGAAGAATCAAATGCTATAGAGGTATGAGAGAGCACTGTTGACGAGATGCTCATAAGAGCAAGCGGGTACATAATTGGGGTACTGCAGATCTGAAGAAGAGAAAGCTAAACGAGTCATAGAGTCTGCTATACAGTTTAAAGATATATCAATTTTCAGAACTTGGAAACCCCTGTCTCTAGTGTAATCTTAGAACATATATAATCTGGTTGAGCAGAAGCATCCATGTACCGGCAGTGCCAACTCGAGGAGTCATCCAATCTCTTTAGCTGCCGACCCGACATCCACTCGTGTCCTCGGGCTCCTCTTTACTAAATTATAAAATTACTAGGTTCGTGCTCGTGCGTTGCTACGAACATCCAATTATTTATAACGCAATACACAAAATATACAATAAATATTATATAGTACGACATTGTATTTCTCAAGTTAAGACATCATATTCAAAGAGCAACTTGAAGTTGAACGCACATTTTGACTATTAATATGGTAATTTGCCTAAATGACTATGACAAAGACACCCAAAATTCCACACTCCATCTATTCAAAATCTATGCATGTGATGCGTCAAATATAGTATTTAACAATGCTTGGTAGGCGCTTTCTCCAGGCATTTGCTTCATACGTTACAAGATCAACGAAGATAAAATATGTATTCATAGCTATCGTTACAAAGCTAAAGGATCAGAGGCACAAGACATTTGGAAATGATAAATTCATCATACCAAACCAAACAACATTTTATATTATTTTATTTACATATCAAACAAAAATAATTTCTAAGCAACGCAGAAGTAATCAATTGAAATTCACAAGGCTACCTCATTAGATACATCAAAAACACCATCTTGGATTTTTCTTGTAGATTGTTCTAGCAGCCTTAACAAATGCCTGTATTTCAAATTTCAATATCCAGATGAAGAAATTTGGAATATTCTTAACCACACATATAGGCACATTAAGAACCAAGCATCACCTCCTCAATATTTCGTGTGGTTTTTACAGATGCTTCCATAAAGATCATACCATGTTCCTTTGTAAACTGCTGGCATTCCTTGTAGCTAACTGCAAGCCTGTGAGACAAATCACATTTGTTCTCAACCAACATTAGCATAATGTTGGTGTTGGCGTGCAGTCAACCAAAAAATAAACTTCTTTTTTGCCCAGCTGCAAGCATGAATTGTATAAGAAATAACTTTCGGATTCACTAAAGTAAAGATCATTCTATGTCTATAGTCATAATGTTCTAACATGTGTATGCTGACCGTGTCGTGAAACGATCGATTCTCGATAAGACAAAATCGGATCAGCCATTATTTAAAACCACTGTGAAAGTATCAGTGCTTTCCCAGAGAGGATGATATATCTTTACTGTGACAGACACAAGTCAAACATTATCAAGAACTGACAATCATATTTTGTTAGAGTTCCATGGAAAAATCTCTACTCCATCACATTCATCAGGACCAATAGAGTTTTAATTGACTTTTTATAGATGACAAAGATAGCAAGACTCACTTATCTACAGGTTATAGCTATCAGCCAAAAAAGAAACAAAAAGACCAGCAAAAAATGCTCTTAACATCAAAAAATAAGTCATCCACACATGACACTATGAGAATAACTATATGAATATGTTTAATATAGAACAACCAGTTCACTTAACCGCAATCCTGCGATCATGCTTGCTCAGAATTAAACATCTTCAGACTCTCTTGCATACACCGACCAACCTTAAAATGAAAATGGAATGCATTATTAAAAGATAGAACATAGGATTAGACATTTTCAAGAGATAAAAATGGAATGAGCTATTTCTTTGATGCTACTAACAGCAAGTTCACCAAGACAGTAAGGTTTGAAGTTCTGAAGTTCTCCGGTTATGCTTAGTATGAACTGAATAACATACAATGCTAGTCATTTACCTTTCTCCTCAATGTAAATGGAATCCCCAATCTTGGTGAAGGATACATTCTAGCCCTGCAAGCACAAAACACACAATTTAGAATTTTACATCTGAATGAGAATGTTCACTTACCAGTGCCTTTAAGCTCTTAAGGCCTTAGGGAGCATGTAGATCATCATTTCAGCATATCTACCTCTCTCCTACTCCAGGATCATTGCCTTGCTGGGACACCTCCTCATCAAGTGTTCTGATGTAAATGCACTAATAATGAGATCATCACCTTGAGGATAGGCTTTAGCAAAGTATCATTTTATTTGCTAGCATAAAAACTCAGCATTAATTTTAACAGAACATAGTGTAGTCAATAAATAGAAGCCATCCTTAATGCATTTTAAAAGTTTCATCTTCATATTAATACAATAACACATAGACATACACCAAGGGTGGAAATTTTTGTTACTAAAAAGAGGTGCAAAATTTTTTATGAACTCTACCTCCCAGTTCATCGAATCAAGTTCCCTTTCATCGAATCAAGTGCCTTTTGCTAGTATATAGTTGCCTACCATGAAATAAAACACGAAGAAAAAACCAGGTTTGATGAAAGCAAACAACAACTAGTTTGATTGTTGTAGCTGGTACCAAAAACAAACTTAACATCTTACTGCATTAATAGTACTATTGTGCTTCTTTTCATTCCTTCAAAAAACTGGTTTAAGTAGACTTGCATGGATACAGTATAGTGAAGTACACCAGATCCATCGAAGTATCTGATTGAACATTATGATAATGCACTATAGCAGGAAGGTTGTATGCATTAGCAGTTAGTCATGGTATGAACCACACACAACTATAATTTCGGACAATGCCCTCAACAAGAAGAGAAAAACACAATAATTAGTATAAAGAACACAAAAAATAACTCTAATAAGCAGGATATAGATACAATTTAAGCACAACTGTTATTAATGAAAAATAATTGTGGCACAACACACCTGTGTAATCCAGGTGTCACTCTTTGGTGAGTCAAGAATACATGGTAATTTGTAACAGCAAGAATATGGATTCATGATGGGTCTTTGCTGCGAGTAGAAAACAGATGGAGCAAACATCAGTTGCTACTTGGTAAACTAAAAACCCCAACTCCTCAATGACCATCTTACCTTGGAGGCGATTCCTCGAGCACCTTCTGGGCGTTGTCGATATTGAGAACCACTATGACTACTCTGTTGGGGAGCTCACCGGCGAGCCCTGCGCCATGGGAGGAGATACCCACGCTCACTCACCCATCCGAACCTGATTCTGCAGCAACAGCTTGACAAGCTCCACCGGTGCGGCCCCAATCTTGGGGCCCACGCGACCGCACTGTCCATGGTGTAGGCAGGAGGTGGCATCGCATGAAGGGGAAGGAGATGGAGGGGTACGGCGGGCCATCGAGAGATGGAGGGGAACGGGCGCGCCGCGGATTGTGCGGAGGAGTAGGCGACAGCGGCGCCACGACAGTCCACAAGAGACGATGGTGCCCTCAGGAGACGGTGACGGGTCGCGACGGCGGGATCGAACGGAGTATTGGGCGTGGGGGACGACACACGAAGGAGGGAGGTGGGCGGGCAGGCAGGCAGGCGAGCGTCCGGGTAGCGGCGGCGGCGGGTGCGCGGTGAAGAGGTAGACGTCCACAGGGTTAGGGTTTGGGTGGAGAATGTGGCAGGCGGAGGCGGAATGGAAGGGAGAGGGCGGTGAGGCCTCTTGCCGAGGTAGGAGCACCATGACTTGTAGTTCTTGAGGAGCTTCTTCCGGATGCCGCGCGAGACGGAGTGGTGCAGCACGTCGGCGGGGTGGTCGGAGGGGATCGATGGCGTCCCGCCGGCACGGAGCTGCGCGTTGGCGAGGAGCACAAGGTGCTCCCGCTGGTTGCAGACGTTGTGGAGCTGGAAGCCGAAGGTGGTGCCGAGCCAATCGAAGAGGTCGGCGCGGAGGCCGTCCCAGTCGCGTGCGAGCGGCGGCGACAGCAGGTCCGACGCGTGCGCTAGTGCCTCCACGGTCGCGCGCACCTCCGGGAACCGCAGCGACGGGTGGCTCCCGTGCATCACCACGTCCGGATCGGGATGATGTTGTACGCCGCCGGCTCGGGGGTAACCCCCCGCCTCCCGCCGCGCGCCGCGCGGCCGCGGCGGGGGGCGGCGAGTCCGACGCGTGCGCCGGCGCCTCCACGGCCGCGCGCACCTCCGGGAACCGCAGCGACGGGTGGCTCCCGTGCATCACCACGTCCCGGATCGGGATGATGTTGTACGCCGCCGGCTCGGGGGTAACCCCCGCCTCCCGCGCGCGCGCGCGCGCGCGGCCGCGGCGGAGGCTCATCCCTCACGCCTCGCGAAGCCGCAAAAAGGGAAAAAAGAGCGAGGAGGAGGCTCATCCGGATGCGGCACCTCGACGGTGGCGGCGGACGGGGTAGGCGGCGGCAAGGGGCGGGGGTGGGGGGGGGGGGGGGGGGGGGGACATGGGACTACGAGGCGCGGCCGCGGGAGCTCCGGCGGCGGCGCGACCGGTACCCGATGAGCACCGCGGCGGCGGACCCGTACGGCCGGCGCGCGCCGATGGCGCCCGAGGAGGAGCGGCCGCCGCCGTGGTCGTCGTCGTCCCCGAGGCGGCGGCGCCCGTCTTGCCCCCGAGTGCGAGGCGGCCGCCGCGGCCATGCGCCCGGCCCGGCCTTCCCCGGTGCGTGCGCGACGCGGTTGTCACAGCCGACTTCCGCTCCCACGTGGGACCCATCGAGAGGCCGGCGAAGAAGTCCCCCTCCCCCGCCGCCGCCCCTGCTGCTGCCGGCGGGGATCCTCGGCGGCATGCCCGTCTACTGAGTAGACGTAGTACTGATTCAAATCTGCAGCTGCTGGTTCATTCGATTCCGTCCCCCTGTGGAAATTGTAAAGAGATGGAGCTGGGAATCTGGGGGTCGGAGTTGTTGTTTTGTTGCGTCTGTGCCTGTGGAGGATTTTTTTAGGAGGAGGTAGCCGCCTACGATTGTAGAGGAGGAGGAGGAAGGCAAAGTCAGATGCGGCGAAGGCGCGGGGCAACTGTGCGGTGAAGGCGCGGACGGGTGAAGGCGCGGGGAAGGTGTACCGATGAGATTGTCTTACTTTCACACTTTTTAGGAGTAGAGATAGAGATTATAGCGGTAGCCGTTTAGATTTATCGTTTAGATTTGCGACCACAGGGAGACGACGACCTTGACCTTGACTACCAACAGTAGCGAGAATCATTTGTCAAGCAAAGGAAAAGATGGAAAAGGAAGATAACATCTTTCGCGGCCGGTCCCTACTACCCATTGTCGGCAGCTCGAAACAACTCGCCCCAATTGGCTGCTGATCCTGCAATCTAAAGCAAAGCAAGTGAGCACCACCACGCACATACGGTTCCAAGTACTGGATCGAACTCGATCGTCCACATTGTTGCAACGGCACAGTAGGCGCGCGCTCGTCACGGGAAAAAAACTCACGAACAAAATGTACGTATGTACAGCGCCAGGTGAGCTCGTTCAGCCGTCCATTACCAATAATTCCAAATACACGCACAGTACACTAGACTTCTTCGACATCACAGTCGCGTACGGGCGTACACACAAACAACGTACCGAGCAAATTGAAACGCACACATGACACACCAAACCGTGCACACCAAACTCTCGTACCGTACGTATACGTAGGGAGCGAGGCGTATACACGAGCGCACGTATGTACGTGCGCGCACGCGCTAGTAGACGAGCGGCTTCCTGGCGCGGAGGTCGCGGAAGTAGCGCCGGGGGTCGTCCTCGAACGCGTCCCGCGGCATGCGCGCGCCGCCGCGGCCGGGCGCCACCATCTGGCGGCCTCTGCTGCGCGCCCCGCCCGCGCAGCAGCAGCGCCAGCAGCAGCGGGCGACGCAGAGAAGCACGAGGGCCGGTAGCGCCACGGTGACGGCGACGTGCAGCCACTGCCGGAGCGTCTCCGAGCGGGTCTCCGGCGGGAGGAGCTCGTCGACCTTCTCGGAGAGCGCCGAGAGGAGGGTGGCGAGGTAGGCGAGGACCTCCGCGGCCTTCGCCTTGACGAGCTGCCACACGCCCGAGAAGAAGTCGCCGGCGCCGTCGAGGTCGAAGCCGACGGCGACGGCGACGCTTCCCGCCTTGGCGGAGATTCCTGGCAGGAGAAGCTTCCGCGCCGGAGTCCCTGCTGGGAAAGCCATGGCGTCGCTCGCAGTCGCAGCTTCGCGGAGAGGGGCGTTTTGTGTTTGTGAATTGTGGCAGTGTAACCACTTGCGAGACGGGGTAGAGAGCCTCTGGTGAGCTAGTGGATGGATGGGGACCGAGCGACCAAGGGAAGGGGATACGGAGATGGCAGCTGACAGATGATCTGTGAAACATCGTCGGGGCATTTCCGCATTTGTAGGCGGGCCTCGACCATTGATCATCGAGGGTTAAAAGCGTGAAATGCGCACGCGTCGGAAATGAATCGCCGTGGGACTCAAAGAGCCAGGTCACCGGAAATGAAGAGGCCCTGCTAAGTCCCACAACGTGTCACGCTGATTTTTCACCACCCGGCCAAATGAAAACCGAGCGCGTTTAAGCGAAAACAGTGGGTTTCATAATTTTTTTTCCCATTCCTCAATAAAACAATAGATTTATAGTGACACGATGTGATGAATTTAATAAAAGGAGCGAATCGATGGCGACAAAGAATCAGCCTGTGCATCATTGTACTACGAAATGACTGTTTTATTCTATTGTAAAAAGAAACAATCTAAACAAGGCGTAAAAAGAAAAGTTTTTTGTTTGCATATTGCAGCTTTGCAGTACATGGCTCAATGGAAGAGCATATCAGACCAGCTCCGATTTAGCGACAGCAATGATGCATAGATAATTTCTTGATTGGCATTCCAGGTGTTTATAGATAATTTCTTGATTGCCATTCCAGGAGTACAAACACATCGACTCATGAAAATTTACATAAGGGAAATCATCGGACTGCCACGCGTGTTCATACGATCGTGCTGCTCAAAGTATAGTTTTAGAACAAATTTTTTATAATCTGTTCAAAGTTTAAGAACATTTTTGTTTCAATTTATTATCCTCGTCGCTTTCCCGCTGTTAAAATTCGTTTGCTACGAGTATTACCTTGACTCCAAGTATGGTTAACCGTTTTGAACCAACCTTCAAACTTGTCTAACTATGTAGAGTACTCCGTATTTATGCCGAATTAGTTGTATGGAATCCATCATGCAATATTTCTTGATTAGTATTTATTTCTATGAAATCAGTTAAAGTTTGAAAAAAGTTTGACATAAAGGCAACTAAATGACCTAATAATTTGGATTGGAGTAAATCGGAGAAATGCTTTAGTATTATGGGTACTTAATGATGGTTACAAACGCAACATAACACTCAAATTTAGAGGACAAATCAAACTTGATGGATGGCACAGCTCAGTTTAACAGTTTGGCATGCATGCTTCACTACGCGCTGACAGAGGCGCGGAAGAGAGCCGCGACCGGCGCAGCTACAAGCAGGGCGACTGCCTTCGAGCTGAAGACGGCGGCGGCCACGACTGGGCCAGCGGCTCGCAGGATCTGGAAGTAGAGCGCCGGGGCCGCCTGGAACGCTGCGCGGGAAATCAGCATGCCGGCGGCGCCCGGGGCCCTCATGGTGACCACGGTGACACAGTACATGCACTGCGGCAGGAAGCTGGCAAGCACCTGGTGTACGGCGAGGGCGACGAAGTAGAGGCCGTGCCCCAAGTAGCAAACGGCCGACACGAGCGACCTGCAGACCCCCACGGTGACTGTGCACAGGGCGGACCCGCAGTACCAGATAAGCGCTAGGAGTAGGAGGACCGCCGCAGCGCCGAGCACGAACGGGAGCGCGACGGCGGCGGCGGCCTGAAGCCACCGCGAGAGCTCCTCAAGCTTCTTTGGGAGTTCGTGGGCCGCGCTGGTCACAGCGGCTAAGATTCCGGGGAAGAAGCCCTCGACGAGATGCCACAGGACGCCGAGGCCGGAGCTGACGGCACCCGCGGCGTCTGCGGCGGCGGTGACGAGCCACTGCCAGAGCTTCTCTAAAGGCAGGACGAGCAGGTGGGGGGCGCTCGCCAGGGCGGCGAAGATACCAGCGAAGAAGCCCGAGACGTGCTGCCACAGGCCGTCGATGCCTGAGGTGATGGCGCCCGCGGCGGCGGCGGCGACGGTGACGAGCCACTGCCAGAGCTTCTCTAAAGGCAGGACGAGCAGGTGGGGGGCGCTCGCCAGGGCGGCAAAGATACCAGCGAAGAAGCCCGAGACGTGCTGCCACAGGCTGTCGATGCCTCAGGTGATGGCGCCTGCGGCGGCGGCGGCGACGGTGACAAGCCCCTGCCAGAGCAACTCCAGCGGCAGGACGAGCAGGTGGGCCGCGCCCGCGACAGCGGCGAAGAGATAGGCGAGGATGTTGGAGAAGAGGCCCGTGACCAGATCCCACAGGCCGAAGCTGACGCCGCCCACGTCGGCAGCGCCTTGGGCGATGGTGGCGCCATGCAGGAGCTTCCTCGCTGCCGTCTCAACGATGGCGATGGCCGGATACAGCGCTTCTCTCAAGTGAAAGTGAGTGGAATGCTGGTGTGCTTCCCGGCGCAAAGTTGCTGAGTGTACTATACATGCACATTAATTTAATCAAAAGTCATTCTCGGAGCGGCCGGGTTTCATGGGCTCACGTTCCCCAGGCGCGATGGTTTTCAGAAAACAAACCCGCGAATTGGGTTGCAGTTCAATGATAAAATAATTGAGTACCATCGGGTTTAAATTCCGTTGCTCGCAACTGTTATGAAATATTGATTAGTGATCAATTAGCATAACTATGTAATTAGAGGAATCATTAGTGATGTAATTAGGAAGTTACAACCGCCTTATCGAAGGGTCATCCCGAAGGGGTGCAGCACTCGCCAAGGGGTGCCTACGCACCCTTTCCGTATGTATATATTCAGGGGTCCACCCCCTCATCAATCAATCCAATTCATTTGCTTCCATTCCATTTCATTCCACACTTTGTCTTTCAACACGTTATCAGCACGCACTGCTCTCCACTGAGCGCATACACAAAGGTCTGAAGGCTTTGCAGCCACGTTGTTCTTCCTGAGCGCTTGAACAGAAGGGATAATTGAAGGCCTCGTCATCATTAGAGTAAGAAAGGACTCTGCATCCTTCTGTTTCCTTGACACCGGAGTTTTTCTCGTTCTTTGTCTTCCCGGGCGGCCGGCAAAGGATCACCAGACGATGCTCTAACCTGCACTTAAGCAACAGAAGCAGCCATTTTCTTTGCACTGGGAGATGTATTTCTCGTTCTCCCTCTCTCTGGTCACCGCCTCATCGGCAATGGCTCTGGACGCCATGGCCACCATAGTCACTGCTTCCGTGGTGACCGGGATGTCGATTCTTCCTGGCCGGAGTAGCCAAAGACCTTGATGTTGCATCAACAGAGGCATTATCATGACTTCCAATCAAAAACTCCATTGAAGAGTTTGCAAAATCACTATGTCCGCATCAAAGAATTCTTCTTTAATTAAGAAGTATTACCTTCACGGCACCACGTCTTGGCGCTAGCAGCGACGACACTGGCGGCGGAGGCATCGTCGCCGGCTTCGATCCTCAGGCCGCACCTCCCGCCATCAACTCATTCACCGCCTACTAGCATTAGTTTCGGCCTTGCCGGCGAACCCGAGCTTCAATCTCGGGACCATTGCACTTCGCCGTGAACCACAACCGTTCTTCGACACCGCCGGCGGACATCCGCCCGCATCTTCCTCGACGAACTCGACGGCTCCCGTCGGACCAAGGCCCCCTCAGCCATGTCGCGGCCGTGGACCACCACTGTAACGCCCGCGTTTTTGGCACTAAATAAATCACCTATTAAATCATGCGTAAATTCAAAAACCGGTCCGCCGAGCTCAGTTATCACTTAAACCCTAGCCGCTGTTTTCACTCTCTCTCTCTCTTTCTCTTCCCGACGCGCGTGCCGCTCTTTCCGCCGGCACCGCATCACGGCCGCACCCCTGCGCGCCTTCCCGATGCCGCGGTCGGCCACCGGCCGGGGAATCCCGCGCACGCCGCGGTCCCGCCCAGCCGGTCCGCCTCACCGCCGGCCCAAAAATCACGCCGACACCCGAAAAGACGGGAAAACCCCACAAAACCCTCCCTTAATTCCCCTAACAATTTTTCCTAATTTCCTAAACTTTTCCCAATTCCCTCCCTATTTTTTTCCATTTTCTTTCCTTTCTTTTCCTCTTTCTTTCTTTTCTTCCTTTTTCTTCCTTTTCTCCTTTTCCCCTTTTCTTTTTCCCTTCCTTTTTTTTTCTTTCTTCTCTCTTCTCTTCTCCCTTCCCTTTCTCCCTCCCGCGCGGCCAGCGCCCCGCACCCCGACCCCCCGCCTGGCACACGTTGACCCCGGGCCCGCCTCCTCCACGGCGCCGAGGGCCGGCCGGGACGGCCGCACGCCGGCCCCGCGCCCGGCCGGCGACCGCCACCGCGCGCGGTGACCCTTCTCCTCCTCCCTTCCTCTCTCCTCACATCGGGCCGCGCCGCGCCGTTGACGGCCGGCCGGCAGCACGGGCCCGCGTGGCCGCACGCCGACCACGCCGCCCACCCGAACACGCCACCGTCTTCCCCTCCCCTCACCGCCCAAGCGGTGCCGAAGGGACCTTTCCTCGGCGCCGGCGACGACCGAGCTGTCACCTCCGGCCAACCCGCCGCGCCGCCATTAATCCCCTACCGAGCCGTCCATTCCACCACCGGCCGGCGAAGCCAGCCCCGCGCCTGCACGACGGGTCTAATCCCGGCCGAATCCCTGCTCAAGTTGACCGGCCGAGCCATCGCGAAGCCGCCCGAGCTCGCCGGCGACCTCGCCGGAGAAAATATCCCCCCCTTCCGAACCGCCTCTTGCCGCCTATAAAAGGGACCGACGGCTCCCCGGACCGCCGCACCTCGACACGACAGACGCACGCCCACCTCCTCCCCTCCCACGAGCTCCACAGCCCGCCGCCCCCCTTGCACCGCCGCCGCGCCACTGCCTCCTCGCGGAGCCGCCTCCACCGTATACAATAGCGCGAGGTGAGCACGGGAATAGACTCCCCTCGCCCTCCTCTCTCTTTTCCCCCATCCCCGGCCGCCGCCGTGGCCGGAGCCGCCGGCGAGCACCCCCCCACCGGCCGGCCCCCTGCCCGTCCGCCCCCTTCCCCCCCGTCCTCTCGTCTAATTCGAAGGGGGGGAGGGGGAAGAAGATGGCGTTTTGCCAAGAACCCCCCCTGTTTTCCCTTATTGCTTCAAAAACCGAGCCCCTACCCTATTTCCCTTTTATTTCCAAATAAGCCCCTGAGTTAATGGTTAATCAAAGGTTAAACACTATTAAACCCTAGAATAAATTACCAAATAACCCTAACTTAGTGTATATTAGCATAAACACCCTTTTCCGTTAATAGAAATTACCAATAAGGTCCTTGATATCTATACCCCTTCTCCCTTAACCTAGCCCCTTCTCATACACGCCCTTCCCGAACCCTATCGCACCTATATATATATACACCCTCCTCCGCTCACTTCCCACTCCCCGAGCTCGGTCGGAAACATGTATGCTAACATTGCTTGCTTGCTTGTGTGTATGCCATAGCCAACGAAGTAGAAGGAGTGAGGTACCCCGAGCGGAGACCGAAGCCGACTACTGCGAGCAGGTGCCCGAGGTCCCGGACGCCGAGCCGGCACTCCCCGAAGACTTCGAAGACGGCAAGTTCAACCTCCCCCTTTGATGCATGCTTCTGTCCTAGTTTTATAAATATACCCTATACCCGTTTTATAAATTGCATATTGTTTTACTGCAAAACATGGTAGGATAGCCACCCTTGATTGCTATGATTGAACTTTGTTTTGGCCTAAATGAGTGCTTTAAAAATGTGTGAGTGCTTTCAAAATGTGTGAGTGCTTTAAAAATGGGAATGGGATATTTTTGGAAAATGAGTACGGAATCGGGTAGACGGGATGGACGTGTGTGTCGGGAGTATGGGTGAGCTCGTACTGTGTGGTTGAGCGTGTTGGGAGTTGTCCATCTTGTCGGTTAAGGACCGGGTTGCGTGACATCTCACCCGACCCAAATCATCGTACAACCACTCGACCGTTGTATGTGGCAACGGCTTAGCATAAACCCCACTAGTTAATCTACTTGCCATCCGGTGTGCGGGTGAGCAGCGGGGAGACCAAGGAGTCGGGGTACGCTCCGTGTGAGGTACGCCCCGGTTATGTGGGATAACCCCTTGGGTGCTTCCGTGGTGGCTCGTAGTGTTAGCTAAGGTGGGTAATGGCTTTGATAGGATCCGTACCGGCACTGAGGTGTCCGTGTGACGGTACCCTACTTGTGGGTAAAGATGTACAACCTCTCCGCAGTGTCAAACCTATTCGAATAGCCGTGTCCACGGTATTGGACGAGTCACGGTGTGGTCACAAAAACTAGTGTTTGGGATGGGATGATTTCTGGCGTGAGTTGTTTTCCGGAGATGTGTGTGTGGCTGTGTGCCTGGGCTACGACGGACGGGAAGTCCGGTAGTTCCACAGAGGTTTTTCTAAAACAAGTGAGTACTTGGGTTATGAAAATGATTTGCGGAAACCTTTTTGAAATAAACCCCTGCATGTGTAAGTTTGCAAAATGAACCTTGACCTGATCCTTGTTATACCTTATGCATGATTCTTCTTATAAGCCCCTCCATGGGTGGGGTTGGATTTGCTGAGTACGTATGTGCTCACCCTTGTTTTACTAACTATTTTACGAGAGGAGGATCCCGATTACATCCCAGAAGACATCGAGTAGGTCACTGCCCTACACCCAACCGTGCTCGTGCACCGGGGCCCTACCTAAAGCTTCCATGGTGTGGTACTCTGAGGAGGCTATGGAAGCCTTTGCTATCGTAGTGTGGTCGTTAGCGTCCGTGTTGTTCATTGTAGCGTTGGCATTACCGTGCCCTTTTTGTAACCGTAATGTAAAAGACTGATTCCACCTGTTGTAATAAATGTGCTACCGGCCTCCTGGGACCTGGTATTTGTGTCACATTTAGTCACCTCTGATGAGGGGACGCTTCAGGTGGTATCAGAGCCGTAGGTTGGCCGTAGGACATGACCCCTAGGATACGAGACCTCCTCTGGCCCCTCTAACCTTTCCTTTGCTAAACTCACCTTTTCCCAAATTCTTACCTTGATTCTTGCTTGCTTCCAGATGCCTAACCCCGAGTGGAACGGTGGAATTTGCCCCGTCCAGCCTGGCCTCCCTAACCTGTTGCTACTCAGCCTAGAACGCGTCGGAGTAAGGGACCCGCCAGAGTTCGTCTACCGGAGTACGAACGCTTCGGCACCCTTCGGTGTAAGCTGCTGATCTTTGTGGGGAGAAGCACGCTTTACCCCGACATTGAGCCATGGTTCGTCAACGCCACTGGTTTTCGCTTTGCCGACACCTACCCCAAGGCCGCCCGGAAGGCCTCGCGTCGCCTACGAGTGGTTTATAGACAAGCACCTCCGAAGGACTCCAATGGGATTCTTTCCACCTTCCGGAGGAAGAGGACGCTCGTGGATTGATCGCATGAGAGGTTTGGAACGAGAGGAAGAAGACTTAGAAGAGGCAGTCTCCCACCTATCCATATACCTCAGAGGCCTAGACCACCTTTATCAGGAGCAAGCCCAGCAACTGAAGCAGCAGATCGACAGGGCGGAAAGAGCAGAACAGAGGATAGAACTAGAAAGGGTAAAGACAACCATAGCAGAAGTTGAACGACACAACATGGCGCAAGACTACCTCAGGGAAAAAGAACGTTCGGAGAAGTTTTGGGATGAGCTCCAAAAGGAACGTAGAAGGCGAAGAAGAGAAGCCGACTTGGATGAAGAAGAACCCGAAGAAACCCACTGGGACAAAGGGACTCAAACTGAAGATGAGATACTGGAGCAAGATCTCCCACTAAAGAAGCGCCGTATCCAGCTAGAGGAAGAGTCACCATGAGGATAGGACTAGGGTTTAGGCTAGAGACTGAGTCCTAGTAATAATAAGTGTACCCCCGAAGGATGTACCCCAACCTTCCTACTAAATAAAGTTATCCATCTCTTGTACCCCACCACAACCCGTTCAACCCTATCTTTGTTTTCGGATGGCGGAAGATGGATGGACCCAAGGCGTGTGCCGGGGAGGAGCCCGGTCTTGCTCGCCCGCTCATCCACTCCCCGGAGCGCCTCGGTATCACCGAGCGCCCTAGGTACTACAGCAGAGAGTACGAGCAACTCGGCACTCTTCGCTGTAGAGTGGTCCTCTCCGTCGCTAGAAGCAACCGCCACACCAACATCGAGCCGTGGCGCGTGACCGCCACAGGGTTCCGACACCGGGATACCTATCCCTTGGCCCTCGAAAAGCCCTCCGCTACCTGTGCCGAATCTACGAAGAGCACCTCGTCCCCACACCAATGAGGTACTTCCCTCCCGCCATCGGGACCCCGTTTGGCAAGCCCGCATGAGGAACTTGGAGCGACGCCGCCACCAAGAAGACCCGCTATACCACGTAGTCGCCTACCTTGTCTCCCCGGACAAGCTCTTTGATGACCAAAGCCGGACACTTGAGGGAACGGATCGGGCCGGCCGAGCAAGCCGAAGTCACAGAGACGGATGCACCAAGTCCGAGTGGCTCAAGCCGAAGCAAGGACCGCCGCAGCCATAAGAGCAGGAAGCCGTTGCCCGAGAAAGCCTCGAAGGATTCGGGACCAACGCATGCAAGAATGGACCCATGGCGGAACGCCCGTTCCGCCCATTGGAGAACCTCAAGTTCCCGCCGGGAACACCCCTTGTAGGATGGGGAGGAGTCATAGAAGTCCCACCAACACCACCAACATCCATCGAAACCCCAACGGCTACCACCGAAGCCGCAGGCACGGCCTCGGAAAACGGAGACCCCGAAGGAGGAAACGATGACGAGCTGCTCATCCCGCTGGAAGAACACTCGACCCCAGAAGACAGCTCCCCTCGCGAGTAGTGTGCCCCAAGACCCAGGGAATGAAGCCGTACCGGTCCAAGTCACGCCCTTAGTCCTTAGCCGTGTAATGTGTCCGCGTAGTCGGGATGTATCCTCCTCGCTGGTTTGTAATAAAAACTTGTTTGTGCTTGCTTGTTTGCTGTATGCTTGTTGTGTGCTTACCGGCAGAATACACCCTGCCTTTTCAAAAGAAATCCGTTATAATCCACTTAAACATCACATAAAACTAGATCTCTTAGAAACCCGCTTCTTTACAGATGGTTTCCAGGCGCCCTGTCAGGACCCACCGGTCGGATGCTGAGGGATCGCAAGCCGATCGGAGGGAGCGTCTCCCCGAACAAGAAGTTAACCAAAATGAAGATGGAGGAGAGAACGTGGTCCTGCCACCACCACCCCCTCCTATTGACTTGGCTCAAGTCTTAGCCAACCAGACTGTCCTGATGGAGGCTATCTTCAATGCCATCAACCGTCCAAGACCCCGTGCCATGAGCATGAATGAGAAGCTGATCGAGTTCCTCAGGACTAAGCCGCCCACCTTTAGCGGGTCGGTGAATCCCCTGGATGCTGACGATTGGCTGAGAGCCATCCTGAGGGAACTAGAGCCCCTCCACTGCGAGGACCATGACAAGGTTCTCCTGGCAGCTCACCAGCTCACCGGGACAGCCCTAGCCTGGTGGGAGAATTACTGCGCCGCAGCCAAGGATCCCTCCGCCATCACATGGGATGAATTCGTGGAGGAGTTCCGCCGCTACCATATCCCAGAGGCTACCCTGAAGCGGAAGGCAGATGAGTTCCGCGAACTCCGCCAAGGCAACATGTCTGTGGAGGAGTACACGTACCAGTTCATAGAGCTGGCACGCTATGCCCCCGAGGAGGTGGATAAAGACTCCAAAAAGCAAGAGATGTTCAAGAAGGGGCTGACTCCGGAACTGAGGACACTGCTGACTCCTCAGATTTACCCGGACTTTAATACCCTTATGAACATGGCAATCCTCACGGAGAGAGCAAAGGCCGAAGAAAAGAAGGAGAACAAGCGCAAATTCATGGAGCACAAGGCCAAGCAACAAGAGCGGTCCCAGAGGCCGAGAAACTTTGGACACCCCATGTCCAGGTTCCAAGCTCCGATGCAGTACAGAACCCAAACCCAAGCCACGGGCTCACAAGCCCCCGCAGCCCGAGTTCAAGCCCTCCTACAACCGAATACCATGAAACCCCCACAGAACAACACCACCGCATCACTACCAACAACAACAACAACAACGGCTCCCGAGTGTGTTTCAACCGCCGGGAAACAAGGGGCACTTCATCGCCAATCGCCCCTATGCTAAAAAGCCGCCCACCACCACCTACTCCAACTCGGTAAACGGACCAAGGCCACTTGCGTCGGGAGCGAACCGCATGCCGGTGCGCAGCAACAACAGCTTCGGCAACAACCCCAACAACCAGCAGATGAGGCGGCCCCGGCGGTCGTATGGACGCGCCCGGGTGAATCACATCAATGCGCGGGAGGCACAAGAAGCACAAGGAGTGGTACTTGGTGAGTTCCGGTCGCCCCGCTTTGGCTACCATACTGTTCGATTCAGGAGCATCACACTCATTCATATCCTCAAGCTTTGTGGGGAAGCATAGCATACCCACAGTACTACTAAAAGCACCCCTAATAACTCGAACGCCCGGAGGTGACATTAACTGTCAACTGGGATGCCCCCGGTAAGGATTATTTTAAGTGGGGTAGAGTTCCTAGCAGCACTCGGTAGTATTGAAATCCAAGGGGATAGATGTGATCCTTGGTATGGACCGGTTAAGCCAACACCATGGCCTCATAAGTCGCGCCAATAAAGTAGTGCAACCGACCAACCCGGACGGGATACAAGTGACCCGCCACACCGGGGACACAAAGCCGGACATAATGGTTTTCAACATAGAAGCCAAGTCCATAGAAGATGTCCCAAAGTAGTACGAGAATACCCGGATGTGTTCCCCGAAGAGCTTCCCCGGAATGCCACCGGACGGGGACATAGAGTTCGTGATCGACCTTATCCCCCGGAACCTCGCCCATAGTCAAGAGGCCTTATAGGATGGCAGCCCCCGAGTTGGCGGAATTGAAGAAGCGACTAGCGAGCTCCGGCGAAGTGGGTTCATCGGACCAAGCTCATCACCATGGGGAGCCCCGGTGCTTTTCGTGGAAAAGAAGGATAAGAGCATGAGGATGTCCGTGGACTATCGCTCGCCGAACGAGGTCACTATTAAGAACAAGTACCCTCTTCCCGGAATAGATGACCGTTTGACCAACCGAAGGGAGCCAAGTACTTCTCGAAGGTGGATCTAAGATCGTGGTACCACCGGCTCAAGATCGTGGAAAGTGACATCCCCAAGACTCGCCTTTGTCACTCGCTACGGACAATATGAGTTCACGGTGATGTCCTTTGGGCTAACCAATGCACCGAAGATACTTCATGAACCTCATGAATAAGGTGTTCATGGAAGAGCTGGACAAGTTTGTCGTGGTCTTCATTGACGACATACTTGTGTACTCCAAGAGCGTGGAGGAGCATGAGCAACATCTTCGGGTAGTACTGGGAAAGTTAAGGACACACAAGTTATACGCCAAGTTCAGCAAGTGTGAATTTTGGCTGGAGAAGATATCCTTCCTTGGGCACATATTGACTGCAGAAGGAGTAGCGGTAGACCCCGGGAAAGTTGAGACTGTCTCCAACTGGCAGCAACCCACCAACGTAAGTGAGATCAGGAGTTTCCTAGGTTTAGCCGGGTACTACCGGAGGTTTATCGAGGGATTCTCCAAGATCGCCCGGCCCATGACAGAATCGCTCAAGAAAGAGAAGAAGTTTATCCGGACCGAGGCCCGTGAAGGAAGTTTCCAAGAGTTGAAGAAGAGGTTGACCACGGCCCCCGCATCGACCCCCGCGGACATTCAACGGGACTTTGTCGTATATTGCGACGCCTCCCGACAAGGGTTGGGATGTGTTCTCATGCAAGATGGGGAAGGTAGTGGCATATGCCTCCCGTCGGCCTCAAACCCCATGAGCGGAACTATCCCACCCATGATCCGGAGTTTGCGGCCGTAGTGCATGCCCCGAAGATATGGAGACATTACTTGATCGGGAACAAGTGCGAAATCTACACGGACCATAAGAGTCTAAAGTATATCTTCACCCGACCCGATTTGAACCTAAGGCGAGAGAAGATGGCTAGAGCTAGTCAAGGACTATAACCTAGAGATTCACTACCACCGGGAAAGGCCAATGTAGTAGCTGATGCCCTAAGCCGGAAAACCTACGAGAAGGCGGCACCCAAGAGTGCCCAGTTGCAAGAGGAGATGGCCCGACTCAACGTACACATCGTCCCCCAAGGCTACGTCCGCCAGCTGAGTGTTCAGCCTACCCTAGAAGAGAAGATCCGGAAGGCTCAAGAAGCCGACGAGGATCTGATGAGGATCCGCAAGCACACCGGAGAAAACAAGGCCCCTGACTTCAGGGTAGATGACCAAAGCACCCTGTGGTACAAGAACAGGATATGCGTGCCCGAAGGTGGAGAATTCCGACAGACCATCATGGATGAGGCGCACAACTCAGCATATTCCATTCACCCGGGATCCACCAAGATGTACATGGACTTAAAACAGAAGTATTGGTGGAACGGAATGAAGGCAGACATTGCACGGTTCGTTGCCCACTGCGACATTTGTCGAGGATCAAAGCCGAGCATCAGAAGCCCGCAGGACTGCTGCAACCTTTACCAATCCCAGTATGGAAGTGGGACGAGATAGGTATGGATTTCATAGTAGGGTTGCCAAGGACTCAGAAAGGACATGACTCCATATGGGTGATCGTGGATCGACTCACCAAAGTCGCTCACTTTCTACCCGTACGGACCACGTATGGTGGAGAGAAATTGGCGAAACTCTACATAGAAAATATAGTGAAGCTGCACGGAGTGCCCAGCAGAATAGTCTCCGACAGAGGGACCCAGTTCACCTCTAGGTTCTGGAAAAGCCTGCACAAAGCCATGGGCACCAAGCTAGACTTCAGCTCAGCGTACCACCCACAGACCGACGGACAGACCGAAAGGGTGAATCAGATTTTGGAAGATATGTTGAGAGCCTGCGTCCTCACCTACGGCAAAGATTGGGAGCAGAGCCTACCGTATGCCGAATTTTCCTACAACAACGACTACCAAGCAAGTCTGGGAATGTCGCCATTCGAAGCACTATACGGGAGAAAATGCGGGACACCCCCGATGTGGTCGGAAGTAGGAGAGCGTGCCCCGGTTGGGCCCGCGCTTATAAAGGAAGCCGAGGAGCGAGTAGGCGATATCCGAGAAAAGTTGAAAGCCGCTCGGTCCCGACAGAAGAGCTACGCGACAAGAAAAGGCGTGAAGCGAGCTTCAACCCGGGGGACTTCGTCTACCTCAAGGTTTCACCCATCCGAGGGACTCGAAGATTTCAAGTGCACGGGAAATTGGCCCCTCGGTACATCGGCCCGTATAAAGTGCTCAAGAGAGTCGGAGCGATGAGCGTATCGACCGGAGCTACCCGAGGAAATGGCGGATATACACCCGTGTTCCACATCTCTCGCCTACGCCGATGTTTGAAGGTTTTGGAAGAAAAGCGAGTACCAGTGGAGACCATCGACCTACAGCCAGACCTTAGGTACCAGGAGGTGCCCGTCAAGATCTTAGACACTGTGGTCAAGCGGACAAGGACGACCGAAGTACGGGTGTGCAGAGTCCAATGGAGTAGACACGGGGTGGAAGAAGCCACGTGGGAACGAGAGGATGCACTGAGGAAGGAATTCCCCCACCTATTCGAGACTTAGCAGAATCTCGAGGACGAGATTCATTTTAAGTGGGGTAGGTTTGTAACGCCCGCGTTTTTGGCACTAAATAAATCACCTATTAAATCATGCGTAAATTCAAAAACCGGTCCGCCGAGCTCAAACCCTAGCCGCTGTTTTCACTCTCTCTCTCTCTTTCTCTTCCCGACGCGCGTGCCGCTCTTTCCGCCGGCACCGCATCACGGCCGCACCCCTGCGCGCCTTCCCGATGCCGCGGTCGGCCACCGGCCGGGAATCCCGCGCACGCCGCGGTCCCGCCGGCCCGGTCCACCTCACCGCCGGCCCAAAAATCACGCCGACACCCGAAAAGACGGGAAAACCCCACAAAACCCTCCCTTAATTCCCCTAACAATTTTTCCTAATTTCCTAAACTTTTCCCAATTCCCTCCCTATTTTTTTCCATTTTCTTTCCTTTCTTTTCCTCTTTCTTTCTTTTCTTCCTTTTTCTTCCTTTTCTCCTTTTCCCCTTTTCTTTTTCCCTTCCTTTTTTTTTCTTCTCTCTTCTCTTCTCCCTTCCCTTTCTCCCTCCCGCGCGGCCAGCGCCCCGCACCCCGACCCCCCGCCTGGCACACGTTGACCCCGGGCCCGCCTCCTCCACGGCGCGAGGGCCGGCCGGGACGGCCGCACGCCGGGCCCGCGCCCGGCCGGCGACCCGCCACCGCGCCGGTGACCCTTCTCCTCCTCCCTTCCTCTCTCCTCACATCGGCCGCGCCGCGCCGTTGACGGCCGGCCGGCAGCACGGCCCGCGTGGCCGCACGCCGACCACGCCGCCCACCCGAACACGCCACCGTCTTCCCCTCCCCTCACCGCCCAAGCGGTGCCGAAGGGACCTTTCCTCGGCGCCGGCGACGACCGAGCCGTCACCTCCGGCCAACCCGCCGCGCCGCCATTAATCCCCTACCGAGCCGTCCATTCCACCACCGGCCGGCGAAGCCAGCCCCGCGCCTGCACGACGGGTCTAATCCCCGGCCGAATCCCTGCTCAAGTTGACCGGCCGAGCCATCGCGAAGCCGCCCGAGCTCGCGCGGCGACCTCGCCGGAGAAAATATCCCCCCCTTCCGAACCGCCTCTTGCCGCCTATAAAAGGGACCGACGGCTCCCCGGACCGCCGCACCTCGACACGACGGACGCACGCCCACCTCCTCCCCTCCCACGAGCTCCACAGCCCCGCCGCCCCCCCTTGCACCGCCGCCGCGCCACCGCCTCCTCGCGGAGCCGCCTCCACCGTATACAATAGCGCGAGGTGAGCACGGGAATAGACTCCCCTCGCCCTCCTCTCTCTTTCCCCCCCATCCCCGGCCGTCGCCGTGGCCGGAGCCGCCGGCGAGCACCCCCACCGCCGGCCCCCGCACGGTCCGCCCCCTTCCCCCCCCGTCCTCTCCGTCCAATTCGAAGGGGGGGGGAGGGGGGAAGAAGATGGCGTTTTGCCAAGAACCCCCCCTGTTTTCCCTTATTGCTTCAAAAACCGAGCCCCTACCCTATTTCCCTTTTATTTCCAAATAAGCCCCTGAGTTAATGGTTAATCAAAGGTTAAACACTATTAAACCCTAGAATAAATTACCAAATAACCCTAACTTAGTGTATATTAGCATAAACACCCTTTTACTGTTAATAGAAATTACCAATAAGGTCCTTGATATCTATACCCCTTCTCCCTTAACCTAGCCCCTTCTCATACACGCCCTTCCCGAACCCTATCGCACCTATATATATATACACCCTCCTCCGCTCACTTCCCACTCCCCGAGCTCGGTCGGAAACATGTATGCTAACATTGCTTGCTTGCTTGTGTGTATGCCATAGCCAACGAAGTAGAAGGAGTGAGGTACCCCGAGCCGGAGACCGAAGCCGACTACGCGAGGGTGTGCCCGAGGTCCCGGACGCCGAGCCGGCACTCCCCGAAGACTTCGAAGACGGCAAGTTCAACCTCCCCCTTTGATGCATGCTTCCGTCCTAGTTTTATAAATATACCCTATACCCGTTTTATAAATTGCATATTGTTTTACTGCAAAACATGGTAGGATAGCCACCCTTGATTGCTATGATTGAACTTTGTTTTGGCCTAAATGAGTGCTTTAAAAATGTGTGAGTGCTTTCAAAATGTGTGAGTGCTTTAAAAATGGGAATGGGATATTTTTGGAAAATGAGTACGGAAGCGGGTAGACGGGATGGACGTGTGTGTCGGGAGTATGGGTGAGCTCGTACCGTGTGGTTGAGCGTGTTGGGAGTTGTCCATCTTGTCGGTTAAGGACCGGGTTGCGTGACATCTCACCTGACCCAAATCATCGTACAACCACTCGACCGTTGTATGTGGCAACGGCTTAGCATAAACCCCACTAGTTAATCTACTTGCCATCTGGTGTGCGGGTGAGCAGCGGGAGACCAAGGAGTCGGGGTACGCTCTGTGTGAGGTACGCCCTGGTTATGTGGGATAACCCCTTGGGTGCTTCCGTGGTGGCTCGTAGTGTTAGCTAAGGTGGGTAATGGCTTTGATAGGATCCGTACCGGCACTGAGGTGTCCGTGTGACGGTACCCTACTTGTGGGTAAAGATGTACAACCTCCGCAGTGTCAAACCTATTCGAATAGCCGTGTCCACGGTATTGGACGAGTCACGGTGTGGTCACAAAAACTAGTGTTTGGGATGGGATGATTTACGGCGTGAGTTGTTTTCCGGAGATGTGTGTGTGGCCGTGTGCACGGGCTACGACGGACGGGAAGTCCGTAGTTCCACGGAGGTTTTTCTAAAACAAGTGAGTACTTGGGTTATGAAAATGATTTGCGGAAACCTTTTTTGAAATAAACCCCTGCATGTGTAAGTTTGCAAAATGAACCTTGACCTGATCCTTGTTATACCTTATGCATGATTCTTCTTATAAGCCCCTCCATGGGTGGGGTTGGATTTGCTGAGTACGTATGTGCTCACCCTTGTTTTACTAACTATTTTACAGAGGAGGATCCCGATTACATCCCAGAAGACATCGAGTAGGTCACTGCCCTACACCCAACCGTGCCTGTGCACCAGGGCCCTACCTAAAGCTTCCATGGTGTGGTACTCTGAGGAGGCTATGGAAGCCTTTGCTATCGTAGTGTGGTCGTTAGCGTCCGTGTTGTTCATTGTAGCGTTGGCATTACCGTGCCCTTTTTGTAACCGTAATGTAAAAGATCGATTCCACCGTTGTAATAAATGTGCTACCGGCCTCCGGGACCGGTATTTGTGTCACATTTAGTCACCTCTCGATGAGGGGACGCTTCAACCACCCACGAGGAGACCACCCGCCGCGCCGCCATGGCCGGCCGCGCGCCGCAGCAAGTCGTAGCACCAAGGGGGCGGTAGACAAAGCAAAGGAGGAGGAGAAGAGGGGGAGGACGTCGGGCCGGGCCGGTCGGACACCCCACCGGTGGCGGCGCGCAGGCGGCGGTGGCGGAGGGTCGAGGTGGCGGTTGGGGGCGGCAACCCTAACCGCCCACCCCTCACCCTATATACGGGCCTCGCTCGATGGGCCGTTTGGGCCGCAAGCAGGCCGACACCGGGCCCACGGACCAACATGGGGCGCAACGGTACCGACCCATTCAGTCGGATGACTCCTCCAGGATAAAAAAGTCTATTAGACCCCCTCCAACTTTTGCAAAGTTCAATTTACCTCCCTGAATTTACAAATTAGCCCTCAGGCTTTTATCTATTTACATATCAACTTATTAGTGTTGTATATTTACGTTTTAGACCCTGAATTGTTCTACAATAGTGTATTGTCAAGCACATTGTGATTAGTACCCTTAGGTATTTACACCTATGTGATTTGGATGCTAGTATTACCACAGTAATTGTGCATTTTATGATCCGCAGATCATCTTATTGGTGTTAGAAAAATTCTTACATATGCAATTTAATTTCATTTGCATGATTAATGCTTAATCAAATTTTCTACATAAAGTAGAATATAAAGCACAATTAAAATTAAGGCTTATATATTTGGAATAACACAAGGTGATGTGACCTAGGCGCTGGCTGTGATAAGTTCTTTATATGAATTTATTGGCCTTGAGATCCGCGCTTTTAGGCAGCTTTTGCTCATCACTGAGATGTCTACATCTTTATGATAAATACCTTCAAAGAGTATATCCAAATTTCATATATATGGACAAACTATTAATGACTATCAAGTCAAATTATTCCTACAGGAATTGATATGTCCTATATCTTGATTTTGTAAGAATCATCTTACATTCATTGTTTTGCTTGTGTTAAAACACAAATTTACCTCGGTAAATTAACATTTTGGGGCAAGAATCATCTTGCCTTCACTATTTTTGCATAATTATAACACAGGGTGTAAAACATGAATAACACTAAATGACCTCCTAGTATTACTAGTGTAACACAAATACGTGGATCTAGGTATTTATTGCAATCATACAATTTATGCCTATAGCAACGAGTTCCTCGTCCACCATTTCAAATTTTACACCATACTAGTGATTATATTTTGATGTGTTAATTCACTAGTATGTGATGATCGAGTCACACTCGATAGTAACGATTTCATCGTACATCAAAAATGAGGTTCACACTAAATGTAATTCAAATCGCAATTTGAATATACATGATTTTATATAGGATTATTCAAGACTCATCTTGGAATCAAAATTTAATCATAAATTTTGGCTTCAACAAATAGCAGAAAAAGTGTAACGTATTTTATTGATAATACTCTATCATATATAAAAAGAGTATGTTTTGGTAATGATCATCATATCATTTGTTCTCACAAGAATAGAATCCAAAAGCATATGCAACGACTTCTGTCGTTTGACAATTATAAGAATAGTCTACTTATAATCAAGTATCAACTTGATTTAAATAATTTTTGCACTACAATATATTTCATGCTATATAATTTACTCATCGAGTAAATTCATTTAAATACATGATTAACTCATGTAGGACAAGACTAATGTTTCCAAAATGGAAATTTTTGAATTTGCATTGGATTGAATTTACTATCCAATATGGGTACATGATATCAACGATATCATTGCAATATTCATGGCATCCAAGCCACCATCATTGTAGCCACATACAAGTACCCAATCAATTATTAACATTACCACACATGCACCTTTGTGTGTTACTACATTTCCTCAATTCCGATTTTACAAATCAGAATAACCAAATGAGGAAGATCCGTTTATTCTTTAAACTCTTAAGAAGAGTTACCAACAAAGAATATAACTTTTCGTTCACGATATTTACAATACAATGGATCTCATCTATAAAATGTCACTTTTGTTCAAATCAAGTGACCATAATGACTAACTTCAAGTTTGTCTAAAGTGTGGTTGTACATTCATGTACACATGATTTCCAAATCAAATATTTGGTTCAAGCAAATACTTCCACATCATTGGAGAAAAGTGAATTCAAGGAGATCAATTTGAAGCGCACTTCAATAAATTAATAAATTAGATCTCTATATGTTTCCATATAAATTCATAAAATTATCATTAGTTCAATATTATACTACAAGTGTAGTATATTGTCCATCATCAATATCATGTACTTCATACATGATATTTACTCGGGATACACCCAGAAAGAAAAGGAATTCCATTTAGTGGATCACCACTATCACAATTATGAGAAATTTACTTTCCTCACGGGTATTCAATTATTTATTATAGATGCACTCATGTACTCTAGAAATACCCTCAATTTTGTGACATCTATTTCTATATGGTTTCATACTGAAACCTATTACCAAGGATGATGATGAAATATCAGCACTCAACTTGGTAAATAGACAAAAAAATTCAATATTCATACAATTCCTTTCATATTATCTGGGGTATGTTATATGTGCATACATAAATCCAGTATGACATGTTGCGTATCAAATAATTTTTCAATCTTGATTGTATCAAGAATTGACATGATAGCCTTGGTCATTCTAACTCATGAATGATAAGAAAAATTATTATCAATCTTATTGGTCATAGCATACATTCTCAAAATCCTCAGATTTTGTGCTCCGCATGTGTCACTTGAGAATTAATTTTAAGGCCCTCTTACCTTAAATTTGTAAACAATAAGCCACTCAATTTCTTGAAATACATTCAAGATAAGTTGACATATTCAACCATTTGTGGATTATCTAAACACTCACAAGTGCTCATAAATGTATTTACAAATAGTTCCACATGTGACCCTTACTGATCATAAGGCATCACAAATTACCAAATTAATTGCTCTAGTTTTCAACTTTGAGCAATTTGTTTCCTGGACGTAGGATCACATCCATTCATATGGAATTATTTGGTTTTGAGAACTATATCACTTGTATACATCAATTATGGCTTATTTGGATCTCTTATTGAGATAACTTATTTGTATGACCATCAAAATATAATTTAAATTATCAACATCAGGTTGGTAGTATGTGGATTTACATACCACATATATTTACATTCATCAAGCTGCAATCATACGGCTCCCTCTGTTGCAATTAGTACGTGAAAGCTTAGCCACAGCCAAATATTTCCCATCTGCGTGTCGGTTATGTTTTGCACATACTGATATCACCACCTCACAACATACATCATGGGCATTAGGGATCAACATAAAAGGTATTATCCGTCATTCATATAATACCTTAGGTCTCTATGGGGATTTACACAAAAAGCCCGTTTGTTGATCACACCTTGAGGATAATTCCAGGCATTAGGGGGAGATTAATACCACATATAGAATGCCAGGAATACAAAATGAATGTTAACAATCACATTCAATCCTCACATTCACGTACATACAAAAGAATATTTGAACTATCAATTCAAAACATCTTATATATTTGTAGCATATTACAAATATTCTGCCCAATGCATTTACTTATCAAAAGTGTCATCTTATTCAATCCCTACATATCAATGTGCCAGAAAAGAGTGGAAATCTAACAAGATCACTCAACTCCCAAATTAAAATAAGAGGGGGAGAAGTATGGTCACTAGGGACACAACTTGTTAATAAGCATCCGCGGAAACAGGGGAGACATCCTCCAGTATAGTAAGTGCAAATCAACATCATACATGTTGTTAGACACTTTATGGATAATTGAAAATCCAAAGCCTATGAATGTTTAACATTCTAAAGCCCAGTACATGTGCACATAAATTTAGGCACTGAGGCATCATCGGAACATCCAAACTCTATCTTCTTGGGAAATGAGATAAGAGTTATAAGAAGTTAATATTTCACATGCTATATTGGTTCTATCGAATCAATAATACAAAGACTACATAAATGTCGACATATACTCCTGAAAATTGTTATACACCTTAAACTGGATCCAGACCAAAAGTCCTAGGCAGAGTGTATCAACACTCAAATTGGTTCAAATAAAGAGGTGACAATTATGAAGAATTTATCTCATTCACTAGTGAGATGTATTTACCATAGTAATACTATCTTCTCACAAATGCATTCTTTATGGAAGAAAGGTGGTGATACAATGAGATATTGTAGCAATGGTTTCACGCAGAGACCGAGCAACATACCCTTGTGGTATATGTGAAAATTATGTTCCTATACTTTATCATTGGCAGATCAAATAACAATAAAAATCGCGACATATATTGTGTATCACTCAAGTCACTCCATGACTTGAAATAGTCAAGTTGATTGTGGTACAACTGACTAAGCAAGTATCTTCCACAGAAGGATTACTTCAATCACTATGGTTGCATGTGCGTTAATAAACAAATCCAACTTGGATTTTCCATCATCATCTTTAAACACACATTATCAAACAAGCAATAGTTTAATGACGAAATTTAAGATGGAAATTTTGGTAAAACCAAACTATGCTCAAGTTTACAACTTGTGCTGATATATATCAGTTTATCAGTATCTAATTTATAGCATGTAACAATATTCAAAAAATAATATTGGACAAACATATCCATCAACACTTATGGTCATTCTATCCCTAAAAATGATCAATATCCATTTAGACCCTGGGATGATAAATTTTAGTACCAAGAAAGTTCTTGTGTATCATACGAATTACAACATGCTTAATATTGCAGTTGTAGATACCTTTCTATAATTCAACTCCAACAACACCATGCTGGTGGGAGTGAAAAATGATATCCATAGATATCAAATGGTACTAAAAGTCTTGATTAATATTTTGAGACTTGACCAAGTAGGATATGAAAATACTGGCTAACTGATCCCCATGTATATTGCCAGATCATAGACTGATACAAATAATAAAGTTTTCATGGTAGTCATCATAATGGACTCCACAACATAAACTTTTATATATCATTCTGAAGCATCATATTCATATGCTTGACTTTAATGGATGATAAAATGTGATTCCATATAATCACTAGCATTATTTATAAATGATAATGCATCTGTATTGATCAAAATGTTTATCCTCGTTTTTACAAAATGAGAGAATAAATATCTTGCAAAAGGCACTCACTAATGTGCTTATCCACCACTACATCGTAAAATGGTATTCGTGGTAAGTGGTGATGGACAACTTAAACTTTTGCAAGGTTCAAGAGGAGATATTCTCGTCAATTAGAAAAGAAAGATGAGATAGAAATCATGTGCTAATCTTACAGATTTATTCACAATGTCCTTACCAACAATATTATTCCAGAAATATGTTTTTGGAATATGTATGAGACAACTCAAAGATTTGCAAGAATCAGGGGGAGACATTCCTTTGATATAACTTACACATAATCATTTGATTATGAATATTGTACTTTTTTTCCTATATGAGTTTTTCCTACAAGATTTCTCATAAAAGGTTTTAATGAGGCAATATCAATACAAGAACATATCGTGTATCACCTAATTTTTCCACTAAGGTTTTAAGGGTGGTTTTCAAGACATACTCTATGTCATATCTTCCGTATTCTGTACATGAGTTTTTAAGAAGATATATAATCCCTTCTCATATTTTCCCATTGGGTTTTGGAGAAGGTTATTCAAACATGATCCTCATATCATAACATTACTGATCTCTAAACTTATTTATGAGTTTTTCCTTTTCAAGGTTTTCTCATATAAGTCATCAGTGAGACAGTAATCTAAAATGCCATATCATTTTCTTCTTATATTTTCCCATTGGGTTTAAAGGAGTTTTAATGGCATATACACACAGATTGGTTTCTCCTCAAGATTTTTCCCATAGGGTTTTTGGAGGAGTTTTACAAGACAAATATTTACAAATGATTGAAGAAGAATTACATCAATATCCCAAGAAGCAATTGATCAAGGGGGAGTGTTATGAAATATTGATTAGTGATCAATTAGCATAACTATGTAATTAGGGGAATCATTAGTGATGTAATTAGGAAGTTACAACCGCCTTATAGAAGGGTCATCCCGAAGGGGTGCAGCACTCGCCAAGGGGTGCCTACGCACCCTTTCCCTATGTATATATTCAGGGGTCCACCCCCTCATCAATCAATCCAATTCATTTGCTTCCATTCCATTTCATTCCACACTTTGTCTTTCAACAGCAACCTTATTTGATATTTTCTCAAAATTTAGCGTCATTAAGTGGTAAGCGGTGTTCTCATCGACAACGAGATGTCAATAGTGACTTTAAAGAATCTCCATATCTGTCGGGTGATCTCTTCGGAGGTACTCATAGAAGTAGGGTATACTCAGTGCATGCGTGTTGTGAGCGTCTGCGTTGTATTATGTAATTCTCAAGAAGCAAAAAAAATCATCTTGCGCAGCTACCAAATGTCATGTTTGTTTCGCACCCGAGTATAGGATGTTTACTTTTTTTCAAACTTTAACTAATCTAATAGGCATTCAGTGACTTAGTTAAATAAACTATATGATCAAAAGTAAGTAATTTTAAATTACTTGGTAAATTATTCATTTGTATAAATATATGTAGAAAAGATGAATATAGACATATAATCAAATGAATGAAGAATTACTAGTGTTATGTACTAATTAGTTAAATTAAACATGAGTTAATTATAAAACTAATTATACTAATTAAGGTTAATCCACAAAATGAATATATTAAGCCTAATTAATCTATCGTTAGCATAAGTTTACGGTAGGGTCGCATTGTAAATCATGATCTAATTAAGCTTAATAAATTCGTCTTGTGAATTAATCCAAGGTTACGAGATAAGTTATGTTATAAATCTACATTTAATACTCCTAATTAGTACTCCCTTCATCCTAATTTGATCTGTGTATAACAAAATAAAACGTGTCTGTGAATGATATGTGCATTCCTAGTTGGAGCCAGTCGTGTCATGAGTTGCTTGGCTGGCTGGCTCATTTGTTGATGCATCACATAGGGGAATTAAAGTTCTCCTTGGCAGGGTTCCCCAAACCGGACCCGGTCCGGTTTGCGCGGTTCAAAAAAACCGACCGGAAAACCGGGCAAATAGGCTGGTAACACCGGACGGCTCGGTTTGCCCTGGTTTCTTAGGTCCGGTTAGGGACCGGTTCCCGGTCATATTTCGAACCGGGCCGGACCGGTAGGACCGGGAACCGGTAGAACCGGCCCGATTCCCACTGGTTCGGGGAACCCTGCTCCTTGGTCTCTATGTTACACAGCTAGGCGCATATCAAACCTGGACGGAGGGAGTATCAAACATCCAATGTGAAAGGTGCAAAGTTTAGATCAGTCTCAGTGGGGACTGGGGAGTGTCATGAGCATTAAATATCATGCCACAACATCAAATTTATGAAGAAAGAGGAGGGAGAGTGCCATAAAATGAGAGAGGAAGGTCATCACCGTGACTCTCAACCGGAACAGTTCTTAAGATTATAGTTTTGGTAACTATGCGATGACTCTCTGCTGAGACTGGCCTTAGCACTGTCATCCAAACAAACCCTTAGATAAGTTATTATTGTAAAGTGCTTGTTTTTCTATTTGTCCGCAACATCCAATGTACTTCCCGCAAAAAATCCAATGTACTTTGCAAATAACAATCTTTTACAATGTTGGCCTTTGAGCATGCTCTTACATAGGTGATTTGTAACTGTGTGGGGGTGCTCCGCAAAAGACCAAATTATAGGACAACAATGTTTTTTAAAAGAATAAAAGTAAGAGAGAGAGAGAGAGACGACACTAGTAGGGCTGGAGACGACACTAGAGACCGGTTCGGGGAAGGTAACACAAGTTGCCACGAAGAATCCGCCATGCGTATCTTTTTTTTTTAGCAGCCGCCATGCGTATCATTACTGAAAGGTAACATTGTACTACCAAACTACCAATAGTGACGGTTCTCTCTTTTATATAACAGTAAAGCTCGCTGGGCTAACTTTACTGGAATCTCTCTGGCACCAAAGGTTTACTTTGGAACGCCATTGGCTCGAATCGGTTTGTGCGTGCTTTTTGATTGTTGATCTACTAGAGGTGCTCCTCATCCAGGCAGGCAGTTGTGTGCATGCACCATGTTATCACTACGAGTTTTTTTCCTTTCAATTAGCATATGTACAGCATACATGTTTTTTCGTTTATTATGATCGAAGGTTGAAGGAGGTGGACATGGTCTGGGACCGGGAGAGGTTTATCATCGGAGGGCTGGAGTTTGAGTGAAAAGACAATATATTGGACTCGGTTGAAGAGAGATTTTGAATCGACAAATCTAAAACGGTCAGAAGATCAGAATTAATGAAAAAGTAGGACGCGAATTTAGTGGAAGAGAATATACATGATGTGGTAAAAAAATGTTTCGCAAAAAAAAAGATGTGGTAAAAAATTGCTCATTTTCAGGCACATTTTGAAATTATATGGATACCCCTCCTACTTAGTTAGTGCCACTAGAAGAAATTATTCGTTAAATACATGGCTCCGAGGTAAAGCACTATCCAGGCAAAAAGACGCAACAGTTCTGTAACCAATCCAAATTTTAATAGATCAAATCGAATTGAGGGAAGTGTGTATCAGTCGCCGTGTGGATATGTAACGCCCGCGTTTTTGGCACTAAATAAATCACCTATTAAATCATGCGTAAATTCAAAAACCGGTCCGCCGAGCTCAGTTATCACTTAAACCCTAGCCGCTGTTTTCACTCTCTCTCTCTCTTTCTCTTCCCGACGCGCGTGCCGCTCTTTCCGCCGCACCGCATCACGCCCGCACCCCCCCGCGCGCCTTCCCGATGCCGCGGTCGGCCACCGGCCGGGAATCCCGCGCACGCCGCGGTCCCGCCGCCCGGTCCGCCCCTCACCGCCGGCCCAAAAATCACGCCGACACCCGAAAAGACGGGAAAACCCCACAAAACCCTCCCTTAATTCCCCTAACAATTTTTCCTAATTTCCTAAACTTTTCCCAATTCCCTCCCTATTTTTTTCCATTTTCTTTCCTTTCTTTTCCTCTTTCTTTCTTTTCTTCCTTTTTCTTCCTTTTCTCCTTTTCCCCTTTTCTTTTTCCCTTCCTTTTTTTTTTTCTTCTCTCTTCTCTTCTCCCTTCCCTTTCTCCCTCCCCGCGCGCCGCCGCCCCGCACCCCGACCCCCCGCCCGGCACACGTTGACCCCGGCCCGCCTCCTCCACGCGGCGCCGAGGGCCGGCCGGGACGGCCGCACGCCGGCCCGCGCCCGGCCGGCGACCCGCCACCGCGCGCGTGACCCTTCTCCTCCCTCCCTTCCTCTCTCCTCACAGCGGGCCGCGCCGCGCCGCGTCGACGGCCGGCCGGCGAAGACGGGCCCGCGTGGCCGCACGCCGACCACGCCGCCCACCCGAACACGCCACCGTCTTCCCCTCCCCTCACCGCCAAGCGTGCCGAAGGGACCTTTCCCCCGGCGCCGGCGACAGACCGAGCCGTCACCTCCCGCCAACCCGCCGCGCCGCCATTAATCCCCTACCGAGCCGTCCATTCCACCACCGCCGGCGAAGCCGCCCCCGCGCCCGCACGACGGGTCTAATCCCCGCCGAATCCCTCGCTCAGTTGACCGGCCGAGCCATCGCGAAGCCGCCCGAGCTCGCCGGCGACCTCGCCGGGAGAAAATATCCCCCCCCTTCCGAACCGCCTCTTGCCGCCTATAAAAGGGACCGACGGCTCCCCGACCGCCGCACCTCGACACACGCAGACGCACGCCCACCTCCTCCCCCTCCCACGAGCTCCACAAACCCCGCCGCCCCCCCTTGCACCGCCGCCGCGCCCGCCCTCCTCGCGAGCCGCCTCCACCGTATACAATAGCGCGAGGTGAGCACGGAATAGACTCCCCTCGCCCTCCTCTCTCTCTTTTCCCCCCATCCTCGGCCGTCGCCGTGGCCGGAGCCGCCGGCGAGCACCCCCACCGCCGGCCCCCGCACGGTCCGCCCCCTTCCCCCCGTCCTCCGTCTAACTCCGAAGGGGGGGGAGGGGGAAGAAGATGGCGTTTTGCCAAGAACCCCCCTGTTTTCCCTTATTGCTTCAAAAACCGAGCCCCTACCCTATTTCCCTTTTATTTCCAAATAAGCCCCTGAGTTAATGGTTAATCAAAGGTTAAACACTATTAAACCCTAGAATAAATTACCAAATAACCCTAACTTAGTGTATATTAGCATAAACACCCTTTTACTGTTAATAGAAATTACCAATAAGGTCCTTGATATCTATACCCCTTCTCCCTTAACCTAGCCCCTTCTCATACACGCCCTTCCCGAACCCTATCGCACCTATATATATATACACCCTCCTCCGCTCACTTCCCACTCCCCGAGCTCGGTCGGAAACATGTATGCTAACATTGCTTGCTTGCTTGTGTGTATGCCATAGCCAACGAAGTAGAAGGAGTGAGGTACCCCGAGCCGAGACCGAAGCCGACTACCGCGAGCGAGTGCCCGAGGTCCCGACGCCGAGCCGCACTCCCCGAAGACTTCGAAGACGGCAAGTTCAACCTCCCCCTTTGATGCATGCTTCGTCCTAGTTTTATAAATATACCCTATACCCGTTTTATAAATTGCATATTGTTTTACTGCAAAACATGGTAGGATAGCCACCCTTGATTGCTATGATTGAACTTTGTTTTGGCCTAAATGAGTGCTTTAAAAATGTGTGAGTGCTTTCAAAATGTGTGAGTGCTTTAAAAATGGGAATGGGATATTTTTGGAAAATGAGTACAGAACCGGGTAGACGGGATGGACGTGTGTGTCGGGGAGTATGGGTGAGCTCGTACCGTGTGGTTGAGCGTGTTGGGAGTTGTCCATCTTGTCGGTTAAGGACCGGGTTGCGTGACATCTCACCTGACCCAAATCATCGTACAACCACTCGACCGTTGTATGTGGCAACGGCTTAGCATAAACCCCACTAGTTAATCTACTTGCCATCCGGTGTGCGGGTGAGCAGCGGGAGACCAAGGAGTCGGGGTACGCTCCGTGTGAGGTACGCCCCGGTTATGTGGGATAACCCCTTGGGTGCTTCCGTGGTGGCTCGTAGTGTTAGCTAAGGTGGGTAATGGCTTTGATAGGATCCGTACCGCACTAAGGTGTCCGTGTGACGGTACCCTACTTGTGGGTAAAGATGTACAACCTCCGCAGAGTGTCAAACCTATTCGAATAGCCGTGTCCACGGTATTGGACGAGTCACGGTGTGGTCACAAAAACTAGTGTTTGGGATGGGATGATTTCGGCGTGAGTTGTTTTCCGGGAGAGTGTGTGTGTGGCCGTGTGCCCGGGCTACGACGGACGGGAAGTCCGTAGTTCCACAGAGGTTTTTCTAAAACAAGTGAGTACTTGGGTTATGAAAATGATTTGCGGAAACCTTTTTGAAATAAACCCCTGCATGTGTAAGTTTGCAAAATGAACCTTGACCTGATCCTTGTTATACCTTATGCATGATTCTTCTTATAAGCCCCTCCATGGGTGGGGTTGGATTTGCTGAGTACGTATGTGCTCACCCTTGTTTTACTAACTATTTTACAGAGGAGGATCCCGATTACATCCCAGAAGACATCGAGTAGGTCACTGCCCTACACCCAACCGTGCCTGTGCACCAGGGCCCTACCTAAAGCTTCCATGGTGTGGTACTCTGAGGAGGCTATGGAAGCCTTTGCTATCGTAGTGTGGTCGTTAGCGTCCGTGTTGTTCATTGTAGCGTTGGCATTACCGTGCCCTTTTTGTAACCGTAATGTAAAAGACTGATTCCACCTGTTGTAATAAATGTGCTACCGGCCTCCTGGGACTGGTATTTGTGTCACATTTAGTCACCTCTGATGAGGGGACGCTTCAGGTGGTATCAGAGCCGTAGGTTGGCCGTAGGACATGACCCCTAGGATACGAGACCTCCTCTCGGCCCCTCTAACCTTTCCTTTGCTAAACTCACCTTTTCCCAAATTCTTACCTTGATTCTTGCTTGCTTCCGGATGCCTAACCCCGAGTGGAACGGTGGAATTTGCCCCCGTCCACTCGGCCTCCCTAACCCGTTGCTACTCACCCTAGAACGCGTCGGAGTAAGGGACCCGCCGTAGTTCGGTCTACGGGAGTACGAACGCTTCGGCACCCTTCGGTGTAAGCCGCCGATCTTTGTGGGGAGAAGCACGCTTTACCCCGACATTGAGCCATGGTTCGTCAACGCCATCGGTTTTCGCTTTGCCGACACCTACCCCAAGGCCGCCCGGAAGGCCCCGCGTCGCCTACGAGTGGTTTATAGACAAGCACCTCCGAAGGACTCCAATGGGATTCTTTCCACCTTCCGGAGGAAGAGGACGCTCGTGGATTGATCGCATGAGAGGTTTGGAACGAGAGGAAGAAGACTTAGAAGAGGCAGTCTCCCACCTATCCATATACCTCAGAGGCCTAGACCACCTTTATCAGGAGCAAGCCCAGCAACTGAAGCAGCAGATCGACAGGGCGGAAAGAGCAGAACAGAGGATAGAACTAGAAAGGGTAAAGACAACCATAGCGAAGTTGAACGACACAACATGGCGCAAGACTACCTCGGGAAAAAGAACGTTCGGAGAAGTTTTGGGATGAGCTCCAAAAGGAACGTAGAAGGCGAAGAAGAGAAGCCGACTTGGATGAAGAAGAACCCGAAGAAACCCACTGGGACAAAGGGACTCGAACTGAAGATGAGATACTGGAGCAAGATCTCCCACTAAAGAAGCGCCGTATCCAAGCCTAGAGGAAGAGTCACCATGAGGATAGGACTAGGGTTTAGGCTAGAGACTGAGTCCTAGTAATAATAAGTGTACCCCGAAGGATGTACCCCAACCTTCCTACTAAATAAAGTTATCCATCTCTTGTACCCCACCACAACCTGTTCAACCCTATCTTTGTTTTCAGATGGCGGAAGATGGATGGACCCAAGGCGTGTGCCAGGAGGAGCCCGGTCTTGCTCGCCTGCTCATCCACTCCCTGGAGCGCCTCGGCATCACTGAGCGCCCTAGGTACTACAGCAGAGAGTACGAGCAACTCGGCACTCTTCGCTGTAGAGTGGTCCTCTCCGTCGCTAGAAGCAACCGCCACACCAACATCGAGCCGTGGCGCGTGACCGCCACGGGGGTTCCGACACCGGGATACCTATCCCTTGGCCCTCAGAAAAGCCCTCCGCTACCTGTGCCGAATCTACGAAGAGCACCTCGTCCCCACACCAATGAGGTACTTCCCTCCCGCCATCGGGACCCCGGCTTGGCAAGCCCGCATGAGGAACTTGGAGCGACGCCGCCACCAAGAAGACCCGCTATACCACGTAGTCGCCTACCTTGTCTCCCCGGACAAGCTCTTTGATGACCGAGCCGTACACTTGAGGGAACGGATCAGGGCCGGCCGAGCAAGCCGAAGTCACAAGACGGATGCACCAAGTCCGAGTGGCTCAAGCCGAAGCAAGGACCGCCGCGCCCATAAGTAAAGGAAGCCGTTGCCCAGGAAAGCCTCAGAAGGATTCAGGACCAACGCATGCAAGAATGGACCCATGGCGGAACGCCCGTTCCAGCCATTGGAGAACCTCAAGTTCTGCTGGGAACACCCCTTGTAGGATGGGGAGGAGTCATAGAAGTCCCACCAGCACCACCAACAGTCACTGAAACCCCAACAGCTACCACCGAAGCCGCAGCACAGCCTCAGGAAAACGGAGACCCCGAAGGAGGAAACGATGACGAGTCGCTCATCCCGCCGGAAGAACACTCGACCCCGAAGAAACGACGCCTCCCCTCGCGAGTAGTGTGCCCCAAGACCCAGGGAATGAAGCCGTACCGGTCCAAGTCACGCCCTTAGTCCTTAGCCGTGTAATGTGTCCGCGTAGCTCGGATGTATCCTCCTCGCCGGTTTGTAATAAAAACTTGTTTGTGCTTGCTTGTTTGCCGTATGCTTGTTGTGTGCTTACCGGCAGAATACACCCCGCCTTTTCAAAAGAAATCCGTTATAATCCACTTAAACATCACATAAAACTAGATCTCTTAGAAACCCGCTTCTTTACGGATGGTTTCCGTGCGCCTGTCGAGACCCACGGGTCGGATGCTTCGAGGGATCGCAAGCCGATCGGAGGGAGCGTCTCCCCCGAACAAGAAGTTAACCAAAATGAAGATGGAGGAGAGAACGTGGTCCTGCCACCACCACCCCCTCCTATTGACTTGGCTCAAGTCTTAGCCAACCAGACTGTCCTGATGGAGGCTATCTTCAATGCCATCAACCGTCCAAGACCCCGTGCCATGAGCATGAATGAGAAGCTGATCGAGTTCCTCAGGACTAAGCCGCCCACCTTTAGCGGGTCGGTGAATCCCCTGGATGCTGACGATTGGCTGAGAGCCATCCCGAGGGAACTAGAGCCCCTCCACCGCGAGGACCATGACAAGGTTCTCCGGCAGCTCACCGACCACGGGGACAGCCCCTAGCCTCGGTGGGAGAATTACTGCGCCGCAGCCAAGGATCCCTCCGCCATCACATGGGATGAATTCGTGGAGGAGTTCCGCCGCTACCATATCCCAGAGGCTACCCTGAAGCGGAAGGCAGATGAGTTCCGCGAACTCCGCCAAGGCAACATGTCTGTGGAGGAGTACACGTACCAGTTCATAGAGCTGGCACGCTATGCCCCCGAGGAGGTGGATAAAGACTCCAAAAAGCAAGAGATGTTCAAGAAGGGGCCGACTCCGAACCGAGGACACCGCCGACTCCTCAGATTTACCCGGACTTTAATACCCTTATGAACATGGCAATCCTCACGGAGAGAGCAAAGGCCGAAGAAAAGAAGGAGAACAAGCGCAAATTCATGGAGCACAAGGCCAAGCAACAAGAGCGGTCCCAGAGGCCGAGAAACTTTGGACACCCCATGTCCAGGTTCCAAGCTCCGATGCAGTACAGAACCCAAACCCAAGCCACAGGCTCACAAGCCCCCAGAGCCCAGTTCAAGCCCTCCTACAACCAGAATACCATGAAACCCCCACAGAACAACACCAGCCAGATCACTACCAACAACAACAACAACAACAGCTCCCGAGTGTGTTTCAACTGCCGGGAAACTGGGCACTTCATCGCCAACTGCCCCTATGCTAAAAAGCCAGCCACCACCACCTACTCCAACTCGGTAAACGGACCAAGGCCACTCGCATCAGGAGCCAACCGCATGCCAGTGCGCAGCAGCAACAACTTCGGCAACAACACCAACAACCGAAGAGATGAGGCAGCCCCAGCAGTCGTATGGACGCGCTCGGGTGAATCACATCAACGCGCAGAGGCACAAGAAGCACAAGGAGTGGTACTCGGTGAGTTCCTCGGTCGGCCCTCGCTTTGGCTACCATACTGTTCGATTCAGGAGCATCACACTCATTCATATCCTCAAGCTTTGTGGAGAAGCATAGCATACCCACAGTACTACTAAAAGCACCCCTAATAACTCGAACGCCCGGAGGTGACATTAACTGTCAACTGGGATGCCCCGGGTAAGGATTATTTTAAGTGGGGTAGAGTTCCTAGCAGACCTGGTAGTATTGAAATCCAAGGGGATAGATGTGATCCTTGGTATGGACTGGTTAAGCCAACACCATGGCCTCATAAGCTGCGCCAATAAAGTAGTGCAACTGACCAACCCAGACGGGATACAAGTGACCCGCCACACCCGGGGACACAGTCGGACATAATGGTTTTCAACATAGAAGCCAAGTCCATAGAAGATGTCCCAGTAGTACGAGAATACCCAGATGTGTTCCCCGAAGAGCTTCCTGGAATGCCACCAGACAGGGACATAGAGTTCGTGATCGACCTTATCCCTGGAACCTCGCCCATAGTCAAGAGGCCTTATAGGATGGCAGCCCCTGAGTTGGCAGAATTGAAGAAGCAGCTAGCAGAGCTCCAGCGAAGTGGGTTCATCAGACCAAGCTCATCACCATGGGGAGCCCCAGTGCTTTTCGTGGAAAAGAAGGATAAGAGCATGAGGATGTGTGTGGACTATCGCTCGCTGAACGAGGTCACTATTAAGAACAAGTACCCTCTTCCCAGAATAGATGACCCGTTTGACCAACCGAAGGGAGCCAAGTACTTCTCGAAGGTGGATCTAAGATCGTGGTACCACCAGCTCAAGATCGTGGAAACCGACATCCCCAAGACCGCCTTTGTCACTCGCTACGGACAATATGAGTTCACGGTGATGTCCTTTGGGCTAACCAATGCACCAAAGATACTTCATGAACCTCATGAATAAGGTGTTCATGGAAGAGCCGGACAAGTTTGTCGTGGTCTTCATTGACGACATACTTGTGTACTCCAAGAGCGTGGAGGAGCATGAGCAACATCTTCGGGTAGTATCGGGAAAGTTAAGGACACACAAGTTATACGCCAAGTTCAGCAAGTGTGAATTTTGGTCGGAGAAGATATCCTTCCTTGGGCACATATTGATCGCGAAGGAGTAGCGGTAGACCCCGGGAAAGTTGAGATCGTCTCCAACCGGCAAAGAACCCACCAACGTAAGTGAGATCGGGAGTTTCCTAGGTTTAGCCGGTACTACCGGAGGTTTATCGAGGGATTCTCCAAGATCGCCCGGCCCATGACAGAACTCGCTCAAGAAAGAGAAGAAGTTTATCCGGACCGAGGCCTCGTGAAGGAAGTTTCCAAGAGTTGAAGAAGAGGTTGACCACGGCCCCGCATCGACCCCCGCCGTACATTCAACGGGACTTTGTCGTATATTGCGACGCCTCCCGACAAGGGTTGGGATGTGTTCTCATGCAAGATGGGAAGGTAGTGGCATATGCCTCCCGTCCCTCAAACCCCATGAGCAAGAACTATCCCACCCATGATCCGGGAGTTTGCGACCGTAGTGCATGCCCCGAAGATATGGAGACATTACTTGATCGGGAACAAGTGCGAAATCTACACGGACCATAAGAGTCTAAAGTATATCTTCACCCGACCCGATTTGAACCTAAGGCAGAGAAGATGGCTAGAGCTAGTCAAGGACTATAACCTAGAGATTCACTACCACCCGGAAAGGCCAATGTAGTAGCCGATGCCCTAAGCCGAAAACCTACGAGAAGGCGGCACCCAAGAGTGCCCGATTGCAAGAGGAGATGGCCCGACTCAACGTACACATCGTCCCCCAAGGCTACGTCCGCCACCGAGTGTTCACCTACCCTAGAAGAGAAGATCCGGAAGGCTCAAGAAGCCGACGAGGATCTGATGAGGATCCGCAAGCACACCGGAGAAAACAAGGCCCCTGACTTCGGGGTAGATGACCAAAGCACCCTGTGGTACAAGAACAGGATATGCGTGCCCGAAGGTGGAGAATTCCGACAGACCATCATGGATGAGGCGCACAACTCAGCATATTCCATTCACCCGGGATCCACCAAGATGTACATGGACTTAAAACGAAGTATTGGTGGAACGGAATGAAGGCGTACATTGCACGGTTCGTTGCCCACCGCGACATTTGTCGAGGATCAAAGCCGAGCATCGAAGCCCGCAGATCGCCGCAACCTTTACCAATCCCGCATGGAAGTGGGACGAGATAGGTATGGATTTCATAGTAGGGTTGCCAAGGACTCGGTAAAGGACATGACTCCATATGGGTGATCGTGGATCGACTCACCAAAGTCGCTCACTTTCTACCCGTACGGACCACGTATGGTGGAGAGAAATTGGCGAAACTCTACATAGAAAATATAGTGAAGCCGCACGGAGTGCCCGGAGAATAGTCTCCGACAGAGGGACCCGCTCACCTCTAGGTTCGGGAAAAGCCTCGCACAAAGCCATGGGCACCAAGCTAGACTTCGGCTCGCCGTACCACCCACGTACCGACTGGACGTACCGAAAGGGTGAATCAGATTTTGGAAGATATGTTGAGAGCCTGCGTCCTCACCTACGGCAAAGATTGGGAGCAGAGCCTACCGTATGCCGAATTTTCCTACAACAACGACTACCAAGCAAGTCTGGGAATGTCGCCATTCGAAGCACTATACGGGAGAAAATGCAGGACACCCCTGATGTGGTCAGAAGTAGGAGAGCGTGCCCTGGTTGGGCCCGCGCTTATAAAGGAAGCCGAGGAGCGAGTAGCTGATATCCGAGAAAAGTTGAAAGCCGCTCAGTCCCGACAGAAGAGCTACGCAGACAAGAAAAGGCGTGAAGCGAGCTTCAACCCAGGGGACTTCGTCTACCTCAAGGTTTCACCCATCCGAGGGACTCGAAGATTTCAAGTGCACGGGAAATTGGCCCCTCGGTACATCGGCCCGTATAAAGTGCTCAAGAGAGTCGGAGCAGTAGCGTATCGACTGGAGCTACCCGAGGAAATGGCGTATATACACCCGGTGTTCCACATCTCTCGCCTACGCCGATGTTTGAAGGTTTTGGAAGAAAAGCGAGTACCGGTGGAGACCATCGACCTACGCCCGTACCTTAGGTACCAGGAGGTGCCCGTCAAGATCTTAGACACTGTGGTCAAGCGGACAAGGACGACCGAAGTACGGTGTGCAGAGTCCAATGGAGTAGACACGGGGTGGAAGAAGCCACGTGGGAACGAGAGGATGCACTGAGGAAGGAATTCCCCCACCTATTCGAGACTTAGCAGAATCTCGAGGACGAGATTCATTTTAAGTGGGGTAGGTTTGTAACGCCCGCGTTTTTGGCACTAAATAAATCACCTATTAAATCATGCGTAAATTCAAAAACCGGTCCGCCGAGCTCAGTTATCACTTAAACCCTAGCCGCTGTTTTCACTCTCTCTCTCTCTTTCTCTTCCCGACGCGCGTGCCGCTCTTTCCGCCGGCACCGCATCACGGCCGCACCCCTGCGCGCCTTCCCGATGCCGCGGTCGGCCACCGGCCGGGAATCCCGCGCACGCCGCGGTCCCGCCGGCCGGTCCGCCCTCACCGCCGGCCCAAAAATCACGCCGACACCCGAAAAGACGGGAAAACCCCACAAAACCCTCCCTTAATTCCCCTAACAATTTTTCCTAATTTCCTAAACTTTTCCCAATTCCCTCCCTATTTTTTTCCATTTTCTTTCCTTTCTTTTCCTCTTTCTTTCTTTTCTTCCTTTTTCTTCCTTTTCTCCTTTTCCCCTTTTCTTTTTCCCTTCCTTTTTTTTTCTTCTCTCTCTCTCTTCTCCCTTCCCTTTCTCCCTCCCGCGCGCGCCGCCCCGCACCCCGCCCCCCCCGCCCGGCACACGTTGACCCCCGGCCCGCCTCCTCCACAGCGCCGAGGGCCGGCCAGACGGCCGCCGCACGCCGGCCCGCGCCCCGCCGGCGACCCGCCACCGCGCCGGGGACCCTTCTCCTCCTCCCTTCCTCTCTCCTCACACCGGCCGCGCCGCGCCGTCGACGGCCGGCCGCAAGACGGCCCGCGTGGCCGCACGCCGACCACGCCGCCCACCCGAACACGCCACCGTCTTCCCCTCCCCTCACCGCCCAAGCAGCCGAAGGGACCTTTCCTCGGCGCCGGCGACGACCGAGCCGTCACCTCCGGCCAACCCGCCGCGCCGCCATTAATCCCCTACCGAGCCGTCCATTCCACCACCGGCCGGCGAAGCGCCCCCGCGCCCGCACGACGGTCTAATCCCCGCCGAATCCCCCGCTCAAGTTGACCGGCCGAGCCATCGCGAAGCCGCCCGAGCTCGCCGGCGACCTCGCCGGAGAAAATATCCCCCCCTTCCGAACCGCCTCTTGCCGCCTATAAAAGGGACCGACGGCTCCCCGGACCGCCGCACCTCGACACAGCAGACGCACAGCCACCTCCTCCCCTCCCACGAGCTCCACAGCCCGCCGCCCCCCTTGCACCGCCGCCGCGCCACTGCCTCCTCGCGAGCCGCCTCCACCGTATACAATAGCGCGAGGTGAGCACGGGAATAGACTCCCCTCGCCCTCCTCTCTCTTTTCCCCCCATCCCTCGGCCGTCGCCGTGGCCGAGCCGCCGGCGAGCACCCCCACCGCCGGCCCCCGCACGGTCCGCCCCCCTTCCCCCCGTCCTCTCGTCTCCACTCGAAGGGGGGGGGAGGGGGAAGAAGATGGCGTTTTGCCAAGAACCCCCCCTGTTTTCCCTTATTGCTTCAAAAACCGAGCCCCTACCCTATTTCCCTTTTATTTCCAAATAAGCCCCTGAGTTAATGGTTAATCAAAGGTTAAACACTATTAAACCCTAGAATAAATTACCAAATAACCCTAACTTAGTGTATATTAGCATAAACACCCTTTTACTGTTAATAGAAATTACCAATAAGGTCCTTGATATCTATACCCCTTCTCCCTTAACCTAGCCCCTTCTCATACACGCCCTTCCCGAACCCTATCGCACCTATATATATATACACCCTCCTCCGCTCACTTCCCACTCCCCGAGCTCCGGTCGGAAACATGTATGCTAACATTGCTTGCTTGCTTGTGTGTATGCCATAGCCAACGAAGTAGAAGGAGTGAGGTACCCCGAGCCGGAGACCGAAGCCGACTCATCGCGAGCAGTGCCCGAGGTCCCGACGCCGAGCCGCACTCCCCGAAGACTTCGAAGACGGCAAGTTCAACCTCCCCCTTTGATGCATGCTTCTCGTCCTAGTTTTATAAATATACCCTATACCCGTTTTATAAATTGCATATTGTTTTACTGCAAAACATGGTAGGATAGCCACCCTTGATTGCTATGATTGAACTTTGTTTTGGCCTAAATGAGTGCTTTAAAAATGTGTGAGTGCTTTCAAAATGTGTGAGTGCTTTAAAAATGGGAATGGGATATTTTTGGAAAATGAGTACAGAACTGGGTAGACGGGATGGACGTGTGTGTCGAGTATGGGTGAGCTCGTACCGTGTGGTTGAGCGTGTTGGGAGTTGTCCATCTTGTCGGTTAAGGACCGGGTTGCGTGACATCTCACCTGACCCAAATCATCGTACAACCACTCGACCGTTGTATGTGGCAACGGCTTAGCATAAACCCCACTAGTTAATCTACTTGCCATCTGGTGTGCGGGTGAGCAGCGGGAGACCAAGGAGTCGGGGTACGTTCTGTGAGGTACGCCCTGGTTATGTGGGATAACCCCTTGGGTGCTTCCGTGGTGGCTCGTAGTGTTAGCTAAGGTGGGTAACGGCTTTGATAGGATCCGTACCGGCACTGAGGTGTCCGTGTGACGGTACCCTACTTGTGGGTAAAGATGTACAACCTCTCGCAGTGTCAAACCTATTCGAATAGCCGTGTCCACGGTATTGGACGAGTCACGGTGTGGTCACAAAAACTAGTGTTTGGGATGGGATGATTTCTGGCGTGAGTTGTTTTCCGGAGATGTGTGTGTGGCCGTGTGCTCGGGCTACGACGGACGGGAAGTCGGTAGTTCCACAGAGGTTTTTCTAAAACAAGTGAGTACTTGGGTTATGAAAATGATTTGCGGAAACCTTTTTGAAATAAACCCCTGCATGTGTAAGTTTGCAAAATGAACCTTGACCTGATCCTTGTTATACCTTATGCATGATTCTTCTTATAAGCCCCTCCATGGGTGGGGTTGGATTTGCTGAGTACGTATGTGCTCACCCTTGTTTTACTAACTATTTTACAGAGGAGGATCCCGATTACATCCCGAAGACATCGAGTAGGTCACCGCCCTACACCCAACCGTGCTCGTGCACCTGTGGCCCTACCTAAAGCTTCCATGGTGTGGTACTCTGAGGAGGCTATGGAAGCCTTTGCTATCGTAGTGTGGTCGTTAGCGTCCGTGTTGTTCATTGTAGCGTTGGCATTACCGTGCCCTTTTTGTAACCGTAATGTAAAAGACTGATTCCACCTGTTGTAATAAATGTGCTACCGGCCTCCTGGGACTGGTATTTGTGTCACATTTAGTCACCTCTGATGAGGGGACGCTTCAGGATAGTACTAACAAAGAGTCAGTCGAGGGTGACGCAACTAATATGGCGTCAGTACTACATGACGCTAATGCTTGTTTGGTATCTCATTGTCGGCTACTTAAGTAGTGAGGACTTCTGTAGGTTTCCACATACTAAACCTCTTATTTTGTGGGGTGAGCCTTCTGTTTTCGAGAAAAAAAACACAAAACATCACGGTTGATACAGCATACATCTCTGTCGAAGCATACACATTAGGACAGAGGAAACATAGTAGTAGAATCTCAAAGACAACATTTGCTAATTCTACAAATAGGTGGCAGATTCTCAAAGACAACATTTCAGGATTGACTCTTAAGTCATTGTCTACTACTCGTTGGGAGAGTCGTCTTGATAGTGTTAAGGCTATAAGGTTTCAGATCCCACAAATAAGAGAGGCTTTACTACAGGTGGCTGAAACTGATGATGATGCAGGAAAATGTAGTGAAGCTAAATCCTTGCAGTAAAATGAACTTAGTAGCTTCGATTTTTTAGTGGCAATAATCATTTGGTATGAAATATTATCGGTAGTTAATTCGATCAAGAAGTACCGCAATCGAAAGATATGCTTATTGATATTGCAATTGAGTCCGTAGAGGGGTTGATTTCCTTTTTCGTAAAGTACAGGAAACCGGCTTTTCAAAAGCATTGGAAGCAAGAAAAGAAATTGCAATTGAGATGGATATTCATCCGCAGTTCCGCCCCAAGCGTAAAATAACAAGAAAAAGACAATTTGATGAAGGCCCAGATGATGCATCTGTTGCTGCACAATCTGAAGAAGAGTCATTTCGGGTCAATTATTTCATATTTGTTGTTGATCAAGCTATAGCTTCACTTACCAGGAGATTTGAACAATACCAAGGGTATGAGAAAACTTCTGGTTTTTGTTTACTTCGGACAGGCTGCAATCTCTGGATGAGAAGGATTTGTTGGCTGCTTGTGTCAATCTTGAAAATGCACTTAAGAGTGAAGAAAACAAAGATATTGATGGAAAAGAATTGTTTCAAGAGTTAATTCTCATTCAAGATTTACTAAGAAATCTATGGGTCCTCTTGATATTCTGAAGTTTTTGAAGAAGCGCCCCTTTTATCCGAATGCTATTGTTGCATATAGAATTTTGTTAACCATTCCAGTGACCGTTGCATCTGCGGAAAGGAGCTTTTCTAAACTGAAGTTGTTGAAATCCTACTTGCGTTCGACTATGACGCAAGAAAGGCTTAATGGGTTGGCGACAATAGCAATTGAAAATGATGTTCTGGAGAAGATTAATTACGAAGATATTATTGAAGATTTTATTTCAATAAATACTAGACGGATGATGCTTTTTAGTATAAAATGAGGTTAGTACAATGTTTATATTATTTTAGGCTTGATATATTTCTAAATATTGTCTGAATAGCCTATTCTGAAGTTATATAAACATATACCATTGTCTTACTTATATTAGACAAGTACTTTTTACAAAAACTTAGGCCCCATTTTTCATTTGGCACCGGGCCTTCAAATTTCTGGAGACGGCCCTGCTTCATTGCGTTGCTTCAGTGCGCGCGCATTTGCTCCCGTCCGTCTCGTCTCGGGAAGGCGAAGGAACGCGCGTCGGGAAACAAATCGAATCGGCCTTGGAACTTTGGAAGTGCAAGAGACTCCGATCCGCATGCGCGCGCCTGCACGCGCGCGTTCGTGCCAGCTGCCCAGTGTCAGTAATACATGCATATGCATGCATGATGCATACACGAACTTCTCGCTCACTTCTAATCCGACCCGATCGAACTCAAACCCACAAGATTCTTCCCCGCTGTGCGCCGCCGCCGCCTACACCGCCATGGCAGCGCCGATCGCCTTGACCGCGCCGCAGCCGCCGACGGCGTGCGAAGGAGACCGAAGTAGAGCTTCTTGTGGGCGATGAACGCGGCGCGGGAGATGAGCAGGCCGCCGGCTCCGGCGCCTTCATCATGGCGACGGCGGGTGCCGCCACGGGCCACATGAAGAATGCCACCGCGCCGACGGCGACCATGGCCGCCGCTCCCGCGACGGGGTGCCTGGAGGCCACGTCTTTGGCGTGCTCCTTGAGACAGTCGAGCTTCGCGCCGAGGGACTCGTCGTGGGTGTCGGCAACTACTGCTCCGGTGGTGGCGGCGGTGGCCATTTCTTTGTGGGTGTCAACAGCTACTGCTTCGGTGGTGGTGCTGGCGGTGGCCATTTCTGTTCTTTAAGGGCATGTACAACACTTACACGGATCGTCCATAAAGACAGATATACCGACAGGTCATAAAGCCCATAGACAAAGGGTGTCTGTAAGCCGTTTAATGCTTTGTATGTAGCTTTAGATCAACTACCAGTGCATTTGTGTATACCATTGTGATGTCATTTGATTGAATAATATCGAACAGGGACATATGATTGCAATAATTTTTAGGAATAGTAAAAATAATAATTATAGTATATAGCACTATTGTCCATATTTTACTGTTGCACTTTTCATGTGTCGATATTTTGCAAAAGCTTCTGCGTCGTCTTGCCGTTGACTCCAGAAGCCTCTCATCCGACCGGACGATCCATCCATCCAGCCTGCCTCCCGTTCACGGCCGGCACGTACGCCCGGCGCCGCTGCGGGGGGCAAGGTGCGGCGCTGGCCCGGCGCCGAAGGCAACAGGGAGTAGCGGAGCTCTCACGCACGCCCCTATTCTTCTTTCTACCTTCATTCTTCTCCACTAAGCAGCGCCAGCGGTCGGCCAAATACTCCGTCCACACGCTACGATTCTTCAATCCCTCGCGCCCGAGCCTCCTCCACCTCCCCAGCTCAGTCTATGGCCCATCCGCGACGAGCTCTGGCACTTGAGCCACCGGGGATTTCAAATCCCGCAGGCCGCAGCGGGGGAGGAGCATGTCAGACGCAGGAAGAGCTGCTCCTCCGCGCGGCGCGGCCGGCCAGATCTGCGGCGAGGCAGACCTACTACGGCAGCCGCGGCCCGCGGCAGAGCTCCAGGGTGCGATGCGGCAGAGCTCGCGCCAGCCTCCAGGGAGTTCTTCTTCCTCTCCTCTCTCTCGTTGCATCTCGATCTGTCTCGTCTCTCGCCCTTTCCTCCAGCGGGCCACCGACGGCGGCGCTGCTGGGGAACGGGACGACCCCGTCGCCTGATCTAGGGAAGGGGTTCAAAATTACCGCTTTCACAAAATTTTCAAATAAGATAAATGGTCAAATGTAATAGGTAAAAGTCCAAATGTGCCAATATTTTGGGACGGAGGGTGTACACGAGGGGTGGGCGGGCTGTTTTTTAGGGACGCAGGACTTTGGAGGTGGCTCCACCTGGAGGACGAAGAGAGGTCGTCCTGGGGACTCGTAGAGGACTACTCCCTCCGGTTTGTTAAAACAAGTCGTTTAGGATAAAGTTTAGGATAAAGTTGCTAATACCAAGGAGTGATTAATCACGAGTAAGTTTTCCGTGTCTACCCCTATTAAATAGGGGCGCGGGTACTTGAGGACCACAACTCAGCTTTGGCTCTGCCGGTTAGCGCAGCGGCTCCCAAGGTAGTAGGTTGTGGGGTCGAAGCAGGATGACCTCTATTTTTCGCTGCTTGTGCCTATTAAATAGGGGCGCGGGTACTTCAGGACCACAACTCAGCTTTGGCTCTGCCGGTTAGCGCAGCGGCTCCCAAGGTAGTAGGTTGTGGGGTTGAAGCATGATGGCCTCTATTTTTCGCTGCTTGTGTCATTTTGCATGGTACTGTGCGGGACTTGAAAAACGTAACGCGCCCATCGCTCTTTTTTTTACCCGTGCCCATTTTACCGTGACCCTTTTTGGAGCATGAAGTCCGGCACAAGTCCGGCAAGTAGACGACGAGTTCGACGTCGACGTCAGCGAGCAGCTCGACGTCGACGCACAGCGGCCAGAGCAAGACGATGAGTTCGACGTCGATGTCGGCGAGCAGCTCGACCTCAACGCGCAACGGCCGAGCAAGACAATGAGCTCGACGTCGAGAAGCTCGACCTCAACACTCCTGCATTGGAGAAAGGCGATGGGCTCGACCTCAACAAGCTTCCGGCCGTCTGCACCGGACGGATCAGCGTTAGAGCAAGGTACTACTGCTGCGTCTCAATTTCTATCGTTTGTGTCATGTTGCTGGCCGATGCATGATTCTGTTCTTGTTTTACCATGCCATCGATGCATGACTTCGGCTTCTTCTCCATGGCTTCTGGCGCTGCGGCGAGGGCTACCTGGAGCAGCAGTGGCGAGGCGCAGGCGTGCCGGTGAGCAGGCGCGCCGGCAGCGAGTAAGCGCGGCGGCGAGCAGACGCAGCAGGCACCGTGGTTGGAACAGCCGGAGGCGCGTCTGAAAGGGTGATGCGAGGCGCAGCGACAAGGAGAAGGAGGTGCGGTGTTAATTCGGGCATGCAATACGAAGCGTAGCCGCCGGACAGCGCATTGATGAGGGGCACCGATGGAAAAAATGACCTCGGCACGCACTGGACGACTTCAATTTTGCAACCCCTCTTGTAACCCTTCAAAGTTTTATTGAAATGGTTTAGTACAGGAGTTTGGATGGAATCTGCAAAACTAATGCGTTTTCCGCGGATTGCATCATATAAATCGTTCATTATAAACTACTAGTCCATTCAAGTGACATGCAATTCCATTCATATATAGCTGCGTTTAATATGCCCTTGTCACTGTTTTACGACTAGAAAAGTGAAAAGAGAAAAATTTATAACGACCGAGCTCGAATTAAACTTGAAGACTGACCCAATTCTCGTTTAAACGCAAACAGTACTTGTTGAACAGCACGCACACTGATACAATACTATTCCAATATAAGTAGCCTTCATTTCCATTTTTCGATTCTTGTCAAGAAATGTTGACGGGAATAGGGTTTTCAATTTTGGATATAAAAAAATTTCGAAACCCACTGAGAAACAGGAAATTTCCGAAATTCCCGAAATTTCGGTTCAAATTCAAATTGAATTCAGATTTTTTTGAAGACTTGACATGATTTCACAAGAGATCGCGGCTCCAGCAACCTTGCTCGACGGCGTGGAGTGAGGCTGCAACCTGTAGGGCGTCGGCGTGGAGGTCGATCGTGGGCGGCCAGGGGCGCTCGCGGGCAGGTGCTTGAGGCCGGAGCCGCCGCTGGCTGAAAATCCTGGGATAAAATGTGTATTTGGCTTGGAGTTTAAGGTTTCCAAGCCTTATTTACGGTGGGCTGACCAGAACTAGAATTTGGGCCTTTGGGCGAGATTTTGAGCGCGCTCGATGAATTCACACGAAAAATTTTGACAGGTACACGTTTCGTTTCGGTGATCACTGAGAAACCCGAAATTTCGAAAACTTTCGGCCGAAATTAAAAACCCTGGACGGGATATGTAGCTCGATTATGTGCAGTGAACAGAAGCAACCAGAAAATGAACCATTGAACTGAAAATCATATTTCTTTCAGATAAAGAGGGAAGCTACAAGCATATTTTTAGCACACTGAGCACACGAAACTACAAGCATATGGTTCAAACATGGCGCGCAGCCTCATGGACGGAGGGACCCAAGTACCCAACAAACCGAAAGTGACCCAAATTTGCGCACAAAAACCGACTAGCAAGGGCACGAATAGCACGGCCCGCTCCAAATTGAAATGGATTGAAATGCCCTAGGCCCAATCCTTCAAATCGAACACCGCCGCGTCGGCGCCCTCGCGGCGGAGCACCTTGAAGTAGTGCTGCTTCTTGTCCTCGAACGCCGCGCGGGAGACGCGGCGGCCGCCGGATCCGGGAGCCTTCATGGTGCCGACGGCCGAGGACGACGGCTCGCTGCTGGGCCACAGGAAGTAGGCGGCGACTGCGCCAACGGCCACCACGGCCGCCGCCGCCGCGACGGGGTGCTTGGAGGCGAAGTCCTTCGCCTGCTCCTTGAGGCGATCGAGCTTCGCTTCGAGGGTTTCTTCGCGGGCGTCGATTTCAGTGGTGGCTTCCATCTCGGTGCTTTGGAGGTGGATGGGAGTAGTTCAGATCGATGAAGGGTATAGAGAGCCTGAGCTAGTGGATCGAAAGGGTACGGATCGGAGAGACGGGGAGATGGAGAATTGGACTGGGCAGCTGTGGACTGTGGAAGACCGGCGGGGAAGCATTTGTAGGCGGGCGGGCATCGACCATTGATCGAGGCTGAAGCGTGGAATGCGCACGCGTCGGAAACGAATCGGCGTGGAACTCCAAGAGGTTCACTGGAAATGAAGAAGCTCTGCTCGGTCCCAAGGTGTCAAGGTGACCTTTCACCGTCCGGCCAATTTCAAAACTATCTTAAAAAATTGCACGCATCTTAAAGCAATCCTACTCATGCCATAATGCAGGAAGGCCTAAGCATGCCCATGGTTATTGAAGGAAGGCCTAAGCATGCCCATGGTTATAGACGTGGGTTGTACATTAGGTCAGTCTCAATGGAGAGTTTCACCGTCCCGGTTTGCAAGATGTGAAACTTTGGTATAAAATAGATGTCTTCCTCAATGCATAGTTTCATTACACAGTTTCACTAGGCTCAAGGGTCCCACAACCTGTCTCTCATTGTAGGGTTTAATTGCATAGTTGCATGGTGAAACTTTATTTGTGTCTCAATGGGGGTTTCACACAGTTTACAACGCATGTGAAACTGTGCCCAAAGGTTTCACCATGGTGAAACTCTTTCCTTCTCTCTCCTAAGGGTTTAATGCAAAAAGTGAAATTTTGCTGATGTGAAGCTGTATTTAATGTGCATGAAACACTCATGAAACCCCATTGAGACTGACCTTATATCACCTTGTAAGTTACTGTTGCAAAAAGGCCCATCATAATTAGCTTAATGCTCATGAAGTGGCCTTAATTCCGCTGGGTTGGCCCAGCTCCCCTCGGGGAATCCTACTTATATATACCTTTTGGAAGAATTTTTTTCTTATGCACTAGTACTAAATGACAGAAGTCCAAATGACAGCCCACCTACCCCCCACACACACACAAAAAAAATGTCAGCCTTCTTCCTCATCCTGCACGCCGCACCCCGCTGTTGCGCGCGCACCCCCTTGTTGCGGTCGGGCACCAACTATTTCCGCGACCCCCGACCGGTGCAGCCCCGTCACCGCACCACGCGCACCCCCACCCCTCGGCGCGCGCCATGAGGGCCGCGGCCATGGTTGTGCAAGCTCACCGTCCGCCGGCCCGCACGACCGTGAGCCCCGCACGCTCGCCGCCCACCGCGCCCTGCCTCGCGCGTCGGTGCATCGATCGGGCGGTTGCCAGCCGACTCCGCCGAGATGTTATGTTTTTTCCAAAAAGTTCCAATATTTTCAAAAATGTTGATCAAGCGTTTTCACTAAAATGTAGGTTAAGCGTTTTGAAAAAATGTTGGATCCGGTGTTTCTGTGAACTAATGTTGGTGAACCTCTTCGCAAAAAAAAAATTGACTCATTTTTTATGAAAAATGTTAGTTCAACTCTTTGATTGGAAAATGTTGAAACATATTTTAAAAAAATATTGCAACACAACAAGTTTAGATGAGTTTTAGCGGGTTGAAAGTTCCACCTTATCCACGTGACGGTAGACATTCTCTTTTCTTAAAGGCTACCGCCCTTTGCTCGCACCAGAGCGATTCCGGGGGTACGTGGCGTGCAGCGCTGCGTTTGGATGTTTTGCAAAAAAGCCCTCCATTTTGTTATGAATCGTGAAATGGTCCAGAGCGTCCGGTTGCACACGTTCATATACTTTGTAAATACACCCTTCAACTAAAATTTATTGCTACGCTAAGAAAAGAAAATCTATTGTTGATGTCGTTTTGCAAACACTCCCTCCCACCACCCACCCCCCGCCTAATACCCCCTGCGGTCCCCAAACCCTAACCCCCTCATTCCCCTCCCCCCGCCGCCCGCCCCCTTTCTCCCCTCTCCTCCTCCCCGCCACCGCCCGCCGCCATGTACCGTTGCCACCTCCCCTCCTCCCCTCCATTTCTCCGGTGCCTCGGCGCGACGCAATCCCGTCGCCATCTCTCTCTCCCTCTCCTCCTCGCGGTCTCCCTTTCTCTCCAGATCCGGCATAGGTACGGGCCACGGGCCAGCGGCGGGGAAGAGAAGGGTCAGTTAGGCGGAGATGGTCGTGGCCGTCATCGACGCCGTGCTCCTCTTCCTCCTCAAAGTCGGTGCACGGAGGCTCGACACCCTCTCTCCCCTGTGGAAGGCGATGTGTTTCTCTCATCCTCGGCGGGCCGGACAAGCCACCAATGGCACATCCCGACAGAGATACGTCTCCTCCTCCCCCTCCCTCCATCTCCTCTGCTTCATCCCCTCCTATTTCGTTTCTCTCATTTTTTGCTAGGGTTCGACGACGGTGCCATTGGGGCGATGGTGCCTGGTCATCCTGGTTGTGGCCTCCGCGCTCGGTGTCACCGACCCCGCCTTCTATTTGGCACTACAAGAAGGGGTCTCTGCCTCGCCGTCTTCTCCCACGACGGTGGCCTCCTCCCCTGCGTGCATGCTCGCCTCCTTTCCCTCAAGTCCATTGCCCCAGGTTAGCTACCATCCTTCTGTATCCTTCTTTGTGCGCCCACTTGCAGATCCGGTAGAGCATCAAATTGTTCACATACTAGGAATAACATTTTTTCACAACCTAACAAAAGATTTGAATGTAGAAGTAGTAGCCCCCGATTTGCTAGAAATCTTTTGTTTTGAGTGATTAATAGAATTAAATGACATGTTAATACATTTTTGAGAGGTTGATGATTCACAGGGCAGAGGGCAGCGACGCTTCCTAGCGAAGAAAGGGGAGCGGCGGCGGTTTTCTGAAGCAGCAAGATCAGCGAGAAGATGAATGCACTGCAGACCTCATCCCAACTCGAGTGAGAGTAGAAATCATTTGTTTTGAGTGACTAATGGAATTAAATGACATTTTAATACATGTTTTAGAGGCTGATGGTTCACATGGCAGAGGGTGGCGACGCTTCCTGGTGAATGAAGGGGAGCGGCGGCAGTTTTCTGAAGTAGCAAGATCAGCGAGAAGATTGAATGCGCTACACACCTCATCCCAACTTGTCGGTGTTTTAGACCGGCAAACCTACCAAGGGGGTACCCGAGGTAGTAGATTGTGCGGTGAGGATCGTGATCGGGAGACCGAGAACTCGAAGGTATGCGCAAGGACACGAGACACAAGATTTATACAGGTTCGGGTTGCCAAGGTGGCGAACCCTACGTCCTGTTTGGAGATCAAGTACGGCGCCCTGCGCTTGGTGTTGGTTGAGATCAGGTGCCCGGCTAGGTACTCGACCCTCCTTTATATAGTCCAGAGGGCGGGTTCCTAGTCGGTTACAAGGCAGGAGTCCTAGTAGGATTACACAGAACGAGTCCTGATAGGATTACAGGGGAATTCTAGTAGGAGTCCGTCTTCATCCTTCCTTGTATGAGTACCCGGGGTGTATGCCCGACAAGCCCCCGAGCACATTGTAGTCGAGAGTAGTAGTTCGAGTAGTCTTGAAGCCTCTGCGAGTAGTTCTTGAGCGTCCTCGAGTACTGCTTGGAGAAGTCTTCAATAGTACTTGAACTGCCACGAGGGCCGGAAGGTGGTCCAGCTCATCAGTCTTGAAGTCGAGATTTATATGGAAGTGCGGTTGCAAAATCGCACTCCATATGGAGTAGCCCCCAAGCCTTAGGTTGAGTCACAGACTCTAGCTGAGGGTCAATCTTGATTCTGAATCTTCCGTCTTGAAAAATTTGAATGATGGGTGTAGCATAGCAGCCCCCGAGCCTTGAAATGATTAGGTAATCAATCCAAGGGTCTTCAGTGTTCGCTAAAGCCATCATTCGAGTACTCTTGTAGCGTGTAACCCCCAAGATAAGAGAGTCGTATGAGCCACGTCGAGTAGTTATTGGTGCGGAGCCCCCGAGCTTGAGAGCGAGCGAAGCATGCTGAAGTTATCCTCGAGTAGTATGTTGAGTGCAGCCCCCGAGCTGGAGAGATTCCGAGTAGTAATTTGGCATCGAGCCATGGAGCTTGACAAGTAGTCGTACCGTCAGAGCGGACTTTAGGTGCGAACAAAGTCGACTTTAGATGCCGGCAGTGCGGACTTTAGAATGCGACTTAAAAACTGAAGTCGACTTTGTGCCGCGCGGAGCGGACTTTGAGATGCGACTTGAAAACTGAAGTCGACTTTAGAATGCTGCGTGGAGCGGACTTTGAGTTGCGACTGAAGAAGTCGACTTTAGATTGCCGCGTAAAGCGGACATTGAGTTGCGACTAAAGAAGTCGACTTCAGATTGTCGCGTAAAGCGGACTTTAGATGCGACTGCAGTAGTCGACTTTGTGCCACACGGGGTGGACTTAAGATGCAAAAAATGAAAAGCACTTTATGGAAAGCAAAAGCAAAAAAATTAGAGAAAACGAGTAGTTTTGCCGCCGGAGCAGGCTTAAGATTGCGACCAAAGTCGGCTTGTGCCACCGGAGTGGGCTTGGATGCGACCGTTAGCGTCGACTTGTGCCACCGGAGTGGGCTTGGGTGCGACCGTTAGCGTCGACTTGTGCCAACAGAGTGGGCTTGGGTGCGACCATTAGCGTCAACTTGTGCCACCGGAGTACGCTTGAGTACCTGAGCCAAGGATTTCAGACCCAAGGTACGATTGCCGCCAGAGCGGGCTTGAAGGAGCGACCGGAGTCGACTTGTGTACCTGGGCCATGGATATCAGACCCAAGGTACGAAGCGCGAGTACTTAGGGTACTTCGACCCATGGTACAGAGCGTTAAGACCACGTGCAGCTAGGTTCCATCGTCGCCAAGACCCGAGGGCCACTTACAGTTAGGTTCCATCAAAACTTACACATGTAGTATGCCACCGAAGCAGGCGAAGATGCGACCGGAATCGACTTTTAAGTTGCCGCACGGAGCGGACTTTAGAATGCGACTTTAGAAGTCGACTTTAGATTGCCGCGCGTAGCGGACTTTAGAAGCTGCCTCCTAGGGATAGCCCCTGAGTTGATGAAGTAGACTCGTGGTGACTTGATTGATATACCCCAAGAGTAGTCAGCAGAGTGTAGCTCCCGTGAAAACCCGTCGAGAAGCATACACAAATGAGTAGTCGGCAAGTAGTCCTACATGATGAGGAGAACAAGCCAAGAAAAGAAAATAGAAATCATTTAAATAAATGACTTAGCTGTTGTTGCCTGGGCGGACTGTCGATGAAGCCGTGGCAGTCGGCGATGGAGCCGCGACGGTTGTTGCTGAAGTTGACTAGTCAGAGTTGATTCCGACTAGTTGTTGGTGGCGTGACTATTGTTCTCGACTAGTTTGGAAAAGTAGTCGAGATGAATGGTCGACGCGATGCGACCGGAAGACGACGTCGTGGCGGCGCACGGCATACTCGAAGTAGAGCCAGTGTTGCCGCGAGACAAGTAGTCACGACGCACGGCGTGGCTGAAGTAGAGCCAGCGTGGCCGCAAGACGTAGTCGCGGCGCACGGAGTAGTCGACGATGAGCCGTGTGACGGGCCGCGCGACGTGCCGAGGCACCCGGACGCGCGGCGTAGGTGAAGTAGTCGACGAGCAGTGCAACGAGCCACGCGACGAGCCGCGCGTCATGCCGAGGCACCCGGTCGCACCGGCGTAGGCGAAGTAGTCGACGACAAGCGATGAGCCGCGCGACGTGCCGAGGCACCCGCACGCGCGGCGTAGGCGAAGTAGTCGACGACGAGCCGCGCGACGACCCGCGTGACGAGCCACGCGATGTGCCGAGGCACCCGGACGCGCGGCGACGCGAAGTAGTCGACGATGAGCGGCGCGACGAGCAAAGATGACGAACCGCGCGACGTGCCGAGGCACCCCGACGTGCGGCGGAGGCGAAGTAGTCGACGACGAGACTGCGCGAGGCGGAGTAGTCGATGACGAGCGGCGCGACGAGCCGCGTGACGAGCCGCGCGACGTGCCGAGGCACCCGGGACGCGCGACGGAGGCGAAGTAGTCGACGATGAGCCTGCGCAAGGCGGAGTAGTCGACGATGAGCGGCGCGACGAGCCGCGTGACGAGCCGCGCGACATGCCGAGGCACCCGCACACGCCGTGTTGTCGAAGTAGTCAACGACGAGCCCGCGCGAGGTGGAGTAGTCGACGACGAGCGGCGCGACGAGCCACATGACGAGCCGCGCGGCGTGCCGAGGCACCCGGACGCGCGACAGAGGCGAAGTAGTCGACGACGAGCCTACGCGAGGCGGAGTAGTCGACGACGAGCGACGCGACGTGCCGAGGCACTCAGATGCACGACGGAGGCGAAGTAGTCGACGACGAGCCTGCGCCAGGCGGAGTAGTCGACGACGAGTGGCGCAACGACCCGCGTGACGAGCCGCGCGATGTGCCGAGGCACCCAAACGCACGACGTTGTCAAAGTAGTCGACGACGAGCCTGCGCGAGGCGGAGTAGTCAACGACGAGCGGCGCGACGAGCCGCATGACGAGCCGCGTGGCGTGCTGAGGCACCCGGTCACGCAACGGAGGCGAAGTAGTCGACGACGAGCCTGCGCGAGACAGAGTAGTCGACAACGAGCGGCGCGACGAGCCGCGTGACGAGCCGTACGACGTGCCGAGGCACCCGGACGCGCGGCGGAGGCGAAGTAATCAACGACGAGCCTGCGCGAGGCAGAGAAGTCGACGACGAGCGGCGCGACGAGCCGCGTGACGATCCGCGCGACGTGCCAAGGCACCCGAACGCGCAGCGGAGGCCAAGTAGTCGACGATGAGCCTGCGCGAGGGGGAGTAGTCGACAACGAGCCTGCGCGAGGCGGAGTAGTCGACGACGAGCCTGCGCGATGTAGAGTAGTCGACGACGAGCGGTGCAACGAGCCACGTGACGAGCTGCGCGACGTGCCGAGGCACCTGGTCGCGCGGCATAGGCAAAGTAGTCGACGGCAAGCGATGAGCCACGCGACGTGCCGAGGCACCCAGACGCGCTGCGTAGAAGAAGTAGTCGACGACGAGCGGCGTGATGAGCCACGTGCCGAGGCGCGCGACGTGCCGAGGCACCCGGACGCGCGGTGGAGGCGAAGTAGTCGACGACGAGCCTGCGCGAGGCGGAGTAGTCGACGACGAGCCTGCGCGACGCGGATTAGTCGACGACGAGCGGCGCGACGAGCCGCGCGACGTGCCAAGGCACCCGGACGCGCGGTGGAGGCGAAGTAGTCGACGACGAGCCTCGCTCGACGCGGAGTAGTCGACGACGAGTGGCGCGACGAGCCGCGTGACGAGCCGCGCGACGTGCCGAGGCACCCGGGCCGCGCGGTGGAGGCGAAGTAGTCGACGACGAGCCTACGCGAGGCGGAGTAGTCGACGACGAGCGGCGTGACGAGCCGTCGGACGAGCCGTGCGACGCAGGGTAGTCGACGATGAGCGGCGCGACGAGCCACGTGATGTGCCGAAGCAACCGGAAGCGCGGCGTAGGAAAATTGATTCCGCTTTGACAAGAGCAAGGCGACTTGCTTCAATTGATCTCGGCGAGTCGACGAGTAGATCGATCTTGTTGACGAGGGTCCTTCGAATTCGCCCGGTGGTGATGATCTCCCCTACCTGGCGCGCCAGCTGTCAGTGTTTTAGACCGGCAAACCTACCAAGGGGGTACCCGAGGTAGTAGATTGTTCGGTGAGGATCGTGATCAGGAGACCGAGAACTCGAAGGTATGCGCAAGGACACGAGACACAAGATTTATACAGGTTCGGGTTGCCAAGGTGGCGAACCCTACGTCTTGTTTGGAGATCAAGTATGGCGCCCTGCGCTTGGTGTTGGTTGATATCAGGTGCCCGGCTAGGTACCCGACCCTCCTTTATATAGTCCAGGGGCGGGTTCCTAGTCGGTTACAAGGCAGGGGTCCTAGTAGGATTACACGGAATGAGTTCTAATAGGATTACAGGGGAATTCTAGTAGGAGTCCGTCTTCATCCTTCCTTGTATGAGTACCCGGGGTGTATGCCCGACACAACTCGAGTGAGATCAGCCACCCTCTCCTTTTTGTGCCATCCATGTCCTGCCTTGTTGGAATCTAAATGCTAATAACTTCGTTGTTGCTGCTTCTGGGGAACAATTTAACAGGTGCAGACCAACAAGGCCTCAATGCTTGATGATGGCATTATGTACCTGAAGCAACTTCAACTACAAGTGCAGGTGACCAAGCTGATGTTGTGTTTCTAATTTTGCTACTATGATTATTGCCAATTGGGATATATACACTGCTAGAATACACAGTAACAACTAACATATGTGAATGCTAAGTGAGTCTGACGAGAGTGAATGCCAAATAGTTATGTTCTGCAGTTCCGTGAAAAAGAATAGAAAAAACTTATCCCTTTTAAGCTCTGAAAATGTCTTGCTTGTAAGCAGTGTATGCTTATTTACTGGAGATACAGCAAAGAATATGTGCCTCACAAAGAGTTCAATAGGATAGAATAATAATGATAGCAATAGTAGGAGTTTCTCATGAGAAGCTAATTGAATATATGTATGGTGTGCCGTCTGTCCTTAAAAACTTGAAGCGTTGATATTTAGAGCAAAAGACCTTAACTAGAATATATGTATCTGATTAAAATTTCATCTTCTTGGTATTTGTCTCTGCTACCATACAAAATGGCTTTTCCTGGTGCATATGTGTGGGCATTTATATGATTTCTGTTGTGTTATAGACATATTACTGTTATGGTCCTTTTGCTGATCCGCGTTGTGTGCTTCAATTTTGTTGTGTGTTGTTGGCTGGTAATTTGGTGTCCTGTGTTGCCTTTTATTGATGGTTGGTTCTCTATCTGAGCAAGCTGCTCGCTGCCGTGAGAAGGCCCAGGCAAAAAAAAACTTGTGCTTGCGTCTGTCCAATTGCCAGCCTGTAGAAAAAGAAAGTGAGTACCCTGTATTTTGCAAACATGCCCCATGCTATTGGGTTCTCTGTCTGACCCATGAGTGCCCATGCTGTACCGACATCCAAGAGTGTTTGTTTGAATCTATTTGTATTGAAATCTAGGTACAATGAAAAGACTAATTTTTTATATATATTGTGGTTGGATCACAAGGAATGAAGGAATAATATGTTGGTGCCTATCACTGTTGGAGGTTTTTGCTGTTTCAAGAATTTCGTAAATTGATGCAGAGGAGTAAGCGTCAGAGTGCTTATGTTATAGTTTACTTTAGAGATTGCCCTTCTTTAATGTTCAAATTGTTCTTTTTTTAGGAACTGTGCTTCTTTATCCATTATGTTGCCATTTTAGTTCAGTGAGATTGCAAATTAGGTGGTAGTTAAGAGAGAATTACTGGCAAACTAAAGCATATAGTGTAAGGCCTGTTCATAGCATATTGCTCGCCACTTGGCCTGTTCATATCCTTTGTGGAACAGTTAGATGTACTGCAAAGTGTGTGATCGACAATCTCAATGCTTAAAGGGACTAAACTGACCTATTGTGTGAACTGGAGTTTGTCATGTTAAGAGATCTCGAAGTGCATTTGTTTCTTCCTTTCATACACTTTGTATATAGATGTTTTATGTCTTGGTTGGCCATAGTTTTGTTTAGGATAGGGCGCACAACGTGCGCCGAGTGTTCTAGTATAGTAAGAGCCCCAAGCTCCACTCGTGCTCTCCACCAAAGTAAAACATGGCATCAAGCCATCAACACAACAACTATACTAAAGTTCTACAATTTTTACCCTCTTCGACGAGCTAGCATGACATGTCTACCTGCCACGGTAGAATGGCCACGAAAAAAGACATGTTTGCCCCTGCCTTATCTTTTTATTTACAAAACACAAGCTATATTAATTCAGCAGACAAGTTACAAAGAGGACCTCAGAAGATATCCTAATTACAACAAAGTCATGTATCATGAACAACCAACAGCTACTACAGAGATGTTGTTGGAGTTCATCCCGCCGCCGAGATGGCGCGGGGGCTTGAAGGCGTATGCCAGGGCGGAAGAGCCGCACAGAAATGTGTCGGTTGTAGCAAGGATGGTCATGCCGACGAGGGAAGCATGCACCGGCGACCGAACGATGTTAGTGAAGACGTCACCGGAGATAAACAGGGCACAAACCATGATCCTAGGGGTAGACGGGAGAGTCCAGCCATCTCCAGAAGTTGAGCTGCGAGGTGAAGGAGAACCAGGACATGCAACTGCTGAATGGGTGAGGGAGAAGACGGCGGTGGTGGAGCAAGGAAAGAATGTACTGAAACGTTTGACCATGTCAAGTTCACCTCCACAGATGGAAATCGAAACATCGGAACAACCCTCGGGACATTACAGCGGCAGAGCAAATTTGCCATGGAGCCAAAGGGGAAAAGGGAGTTGTGGCCGAAAATCACTGATGCGTTCAACGATGGCAAAAGCAACTCACCCGGAGGAAGCAGGGGCATCAGAACAACCAAAGGGAAACTAGTCAGCGCAGGAAAACCAAGATCCATAGTCGAAGCGAGCAGATCGAGGCTCGGAACTGGAATCCACGACAGAAGCAAGATGGGGGGAGGTGGATCTCGGCGGTGAGATAGGTGAGACGAGGGTGAGATTCGGCAAGGAAAGAGGCTGGGGAATTTATTTGACCAAACCTCAGATGCGTCTGAGTCGGCGGCAAGGACGTCGAGGATGGCGACGAGGGGGGCGGCGACAATAGGACATGGTACAAGCTATAAGGCAACTGAAACAAGAAAGAAAACCTAAAGAACTATTGTCAGGGCCTCCCTTCCATTTTCACCGTTGGCGAGATCGTCGGAGGAGATGAAGGGAGGGGCCCATATAGAGGTGCAGGGGAGCCGAGGGGCGAGGAGGGGGAGGCTTCGAGAGGAAGGAAGCTCATGTCGGTTTTTCACGGTACACAGTACGACCCAACGGTCATATGGTTGTATTATCGGTTTTTCTCTACGAGTAAAATGGTAACTTGATAGATATATCATTTTGGAAAAAGTTTCTCCGCTGTCCCCTTATACTATCTCACACATTTCATATATTTCATTTCCTATATTATAACAATACCATTTTACATTTTTGATAATCACCTTATACTACCCATACGACTTTTTAATATTTCCCATACGACAGCTAAGAAAACCAATCATATACAGTTAATCTCAACCGTCAGATCCTTACCTATAGGTTTTTTTCTATTACATACGAGTTATTTTTCAACCGGTCGTACAAGTCGTATTATGTAGTTAAAAAAACTCTTATCTCTTTAGCTGCCGAGTGCCGACCCGACATCCACTTGTGTCATCGGTCTCCTCTTTACTAACAGCATGTTCGTTTGGCTGGTGGCCATTATCTTTGATTTATTTTGGGAAAAGATCTGGCTTACGTCATTCTTGATGGTTTGTTTCGGAGAAAAATACTGGTGGTTGGTGGCTGATAAGCCAAGCGAGCAGGCTGTAAATTATAGCGCTAGCCATTTAGATTTATCGTTAGATTTGCGACGAGAGGGAGACGACGACCTTGACTAACAACAGTAGCAGGAATCATTGTCACGCAAAGGAAAAGATGGAAAAGGAAGATAACATCATCTTTCGCATCCGGTCCCTACTCCCTACTACCCATTGTCGGCAGCTCGAAACAACTCGCCCCGATTGGCTGCTGATCCTCGTATTGTGAGCACCACGCACGTACGGTTCCAAGTAGTGGATCCAACTCGATCGTACAGCTTGTTGCAGCGGCCGGCACAGCATGCGCGCGTTCCTCACGGGAAAAACCACACAAACAAAATGTACACACGTACAAAATGTACGTATACAGCGCCAGGTGAGCTCGTTTAGTGGTCCATTACCAATAATTCCGAATATACGCACAGTACAATGATACACTAGACTTCTTCGACATCACAGTCGCGTACGGGCGTACACACAAACAACGTACCGAGCAAATTGAAACGCACACATGACACACCAAACCGTGCACACCAAACTCTCGTACCGTACGTATACGTAGGGAGCGAGGCGTATACACGAGCGCACGTATGTACGTGCGCGCACGCGCTAGTAGACGAGCGGCTTCCTGGCGCGGAGGTCGCGGAAGTAGCGCCGGGGGTCGTCCTCGAACGCGTCCCGCGGCATGCGCGCGCCGCCGCGGCCGGGCGCCACCATCTGGCGCCCTCTGCTGCGCGCCCCGCCCGCGCAGCAGCAGCGCCAGCAGCAGCGGGCGACGCAGAGGAGCACGAGGGCCGGTAGCGCCACGGTGACGGCGACGTGCAGCCACTGCCGGAGCGTCTCCGAGCGGGTCTCCGGCGGGAGCAGCTCGTCGACCTTCTCGGAGAGCGCCGAGAGGAGGGTGGCGAGGTAGGCGAGGACCTCCGCGGCCTTCGCCTTGACGAGCTGCCACACGCCCGAGAAGAAGTCGCCGGCGCCGTCGAGGTCGAAGCCGACGGCGACGGCGACGCTTCCCGCCTTGGCGGAGATTCCTGGCAGGAGAAGCTTCCGCGCCGGAGTCCCTGCTGCTGCTGGTAAAGCCATGGCCACGCTCGCAGCTTCGCGGAGAGGGGCGTTTTGTGTTTGGGACTTGTGAATGTCACACTGTGAGTCTGTGACTCTAGCTGCCTCAACAAAGGAACCACTTGTAGAACGAGGGAATCGATGGCGACAAAGAATCGGCGGCCTTTGCATCATTGTACGGAGTAGTGGAGTAGTAACTGCTTTATTTTTAGAAAAAAAGGGTTTTTGTCTGACTTGACTCCTAAGCTATCCATTTCGTTTTTTCTTGTTTGTAAAATAAATCACTTTTGTCCCACTCCCACATTACTATACATCTTTCTTCGATTTAGCGATTGATAGTCTGATATTCGATTTGGACCATGTGCAGACCACATTTTTGAAAGATCATTGAGCAAAACCAAGTAGTACAGCATTGGCAAATGATGCAAATAGATAATTCCTTGATTGCCATTCCAAGATCTTTATTTTTTATGATGGTTAAGCACATCGACACTTGCAAATCTAGAGAAGAGAAATCATCGGACCAGCGCGACGCGTGTTCATGCATACTCGATCGCGCTGCTCGGTGCTCTCGCTACATACGCGCATTCGACGACGGGGCCGCGGAAGAGAGCGGCGACATGCGGGGCAGCGATCCTGGCGACGGTTACCGTGCAGAAGACGGCGGAGGCCACGACGGGCCCAGCGGTGTGCAGGAGCAGGAAGTAGAGCGCCGGGTTCGCCACGAACGCGGCGCGCGATATCAGCATGCCACCGGCTCCTGGGGCCTTCATGGTGTCGCGGGCGCGGCCCACCTGCTCGTCCTGCCGCTGGCGGAGGTGCTCGGGCACGGGCAGTGGCTTGTCACCGTCGCCGCCGCCGTCGCGGGCGCCATCAGCGCAGGCCTCGACGGCATGTGGCACCACATCACGGGCTTCTTTGCTGGGACATTCGCCGCCGCCCTGGCGGGCGCAGAAACGGCGGAGGCACTGCGCGCAGGCAGGTAGTAGGAGAAGGAGGCAGGCGACCGCCCTGCCGACGGCAATGGCGATGCAGTACAGGCCGAGCCCGAGGAGGCAAATGGAGTACACGAGCACCTTGCAGACCGCTATGGCGACGGCGTGCAGGGTCGACCCGCAGAACCAGACGAGCGCCACGAGCACGAGGATCACAGTGACACCGAGCACGGACGGGAGTACGGCGGGCTGGATCCACTGCCAGAGCTCGTCTAGCCTCTGCGATAGCTCGTGCGACGCGCTAGCCAGAGCAGCGAAGATCTTGGGGAAGATGCCCGTGACGAGCTGCCACAGGCCGTCGAGGTGGAGGCTGATGGCGCCCGCGCCGTCGACGACGTTGGTAAGGAGCCAGTGCCAGAGAGACCCTAATTGCTGAGCGAACTCGTGGATCGCGCCCACAACAGCGGCGGAGAGGTGGGCCAGGATTCCGGGGGGAAATCCCTTGGCGAGCTGCCACAGGCCGTCGAGACCGGAGCTTACCGCGCCGGCGGCGTCGGCGGTGGTGGTGGCAAGCCATTTCCAGAGCGTCTCTAACGGCAGGACGAACTGGTGGGCCGCTCCCGGCAGGGCAGCGAGGATCTCAGCGACGAAGCCCGTGACGTGCTGCCACATGTCGTCGAAGCCGGCGCTGATGGCGCCCGCGGCGTTGGCGGCGGTGGTGACGAGCCACTGCCAGAGCTTCTCTAGCGGGAGGACGAGCAGGTGGGGGGCACTCGCCACGGCGGCGAAGATCTCAGCGACGAAGCCCGTGACGTGCTGCCACATGTCGTCGAAGCCGGCGCTGATGGTGCCTGCGGCGTTGGCGGCGGTGGTGACGAGCCACTGCCAAAGCTTCTCTAGCGGGAGGACGAGCAGGTGGGGGCACTCGCCACGGCGGCGAAGATCCCAGCGAAGAAGCCCGTGACGTGCTGCCACATGCCGTCGAGGCCGGCGCTGATGGTGCCCACGGCGTCGGCGACGGTGGTGATAAGCCACTGCCAGAGCTTCTCTAAAGGCAGGACGAGCAGGTGGGGGGCGCTCGCCAGGGCGGCAAAGATACCAGCGAAGAAGCCCGAGACGTGCTGGCAGAGGCCGTCGAGGCCTGAGGTGATGGCGCCCGCGGCGGCGGCGGCGACGGTGACAAGCCCCTGCCAGAGCAGCTCCAGCGGCAGGACGAGCAGGTGGGCCACGCCCGCGACAGCAGCGCAGAGGTAGGCGAGGATGTTGGAGAAGAAGCCCGTGACCAGATCCCACAGGCCGAAGCTGATGCCACCCACGTCGGCGGCGCCTTGGGCGATGGTGGCGCCATGCAGGAGCTTCCTTGCTGCTGTCTCAGCGATGGCCATGGCCGGATGCAGCGCTTCCCTCAAGTGAAAGTGAGTGGAATGCTGGCGTGCTTCCCCGCGCAAAGTTGCTGAATGTAGTGACAAACATGAAACATGCACATTAATTTATTCAAAAGTCATTCTCGGCCGGGTTTCATGGGCTCACGTTGACGTTCAACAGGTAGTAGTAATTCCTCTCGCGCTGGTTTTCAGGAAAAGGAAAATCCTCTCGCCCTGGTTACCAATTGCCATGCTTGTTTTTTTCTTTTTTTCCGGAAAGAAATGCCATGTTTGTTTCGCACCCGAGTATAGGAGTGACTTATTTTTTTCAAAGTTTAACTAATCTAGACTTAGTTAAATAAATTATATGATCAAAAGTAATTTTTAAATTACTTTGTACATTATTCATTTGTATAAATATTTGTAGAGAAGATGAAATCAAATGAATGAAGAATTAGTAGTGTTATGTACTCCCTTCATTCATTTATTCAAAGTCTACTTGTACTTTACTCAAAGACCAAGAAAAAGAAATTAAGTCTCTTCTGTCATTAATCTCTCCCGAAAAATCATGTGAGAGAGATTTATGTCTCGCACAGATGTCAAAGCGTCAATTTAGTGTTTCCCAATGAAAAAACACAAATGGGCTCGCATAAATGGATTTTTCAGATTTTGAAATAGGCCTTGGATAGTTGAACGGAGGGAGTACTAATTAGGGGAACTAAACATGAGTTAATTATAGAACTTTTATAATTATACTGATGAAGGTTATTCACAAAATGCCTAATTAATCTATGGCGGAATAGCCATTTCAGTCCCCGAACTAATAACTACACTCAAAGCTCAATGTCGTCCCTGAACTACAAAAACGATCGTTTTGGTCCTCAAACCTTCGCATCTGGCTCGGTTTCGTCCCTGGACTACGAAAATAGTCGTTTTGGTCCTCAAACTTTCACATCCGACTCAAATTTGTCCCTGGCTGATAGCCAAATACCCCTTTTACCGTTCTCCTACCCCTACGCAACTGAATTACACATCACCAGCTGAGTCATACACACAAACTTATCATGAGGCTCAAATACTTTTTTAAAAGTCCGGGTTCAAAAAAAAGAAGGCACATGTATGGCATTATTTAACCTCTTGGGCACTTGTAGGCATAGACAACATATCTCTGCCTGCTATTTCGGTGTATGTGCACAAACAAGGCCTCCTCTCTGCTTCTAGTTTAGAGCACGAGCGACATGAACAAACACACGTGAAGAAGATGAATAAGCCACTGCCAATGGACGGATCGTACAATAGTAGATCGAGTTGAACGAGAGGTAGGAATGTCAAGTATCAGAAGGACTCATCCAAGAAGAATTGGCATATCTGGCATCGCCAATGCGATGTCAGCTTGCCGAAGAGGGCATCGTCATGCTTTCCTGATCACTCGGCGTGTTTGGTCCTTCGTGACTTGCAGTTGTGATGTGCTCACTCGCAGTTGCTTCTCTAGGTTGGATCATCCATTGTGGTGTCCATTATTTCATTTTCATCCTCACCCCGCTGCCACGGTACCCTATATATAATCCTCTTGATGCTTCTTTCCTCTCAGTTTCACACCTCGAAACTAATTGCCTTTGATAATATTTGAAGTCTAGCTTCTTGCAAGATTGTAAGGGAGAGCACAAGCGAAGAGCAATGGAAAAACAAGGAAAAATGAAACGAGTAGCGCCAGTGTCCGTTTTTTGGGTAGTTCTTCTTTGGGAACAGGGGGCATCTGGAGAATTTCTCTACGGAGGACCTCCTCAACTTCAGGCGTGTATATTCTTGCATGCTTGCTTTTGTGGGTGCAAATTGTGACCTACAGCTCCGATTCGCCAGCAGCGAGCTGTGTGTAGGGATAGGAGAAGGGTAAACAGGGTATTTGGCTATCAATCAGGGATGAATTTGAGTCAGATGTGAAAGTTTGAGGACGAAAATGACCATTTTCGTAGTTTAGGGACGAAATTGAGCCGGTTGCAAAAGTTTAAGGACCAAAACGACCGTTTTCGTAGTTCAGGGACGAAATTGAGCTTTGAGTGATAGTTCGGGGACTGAATTGGCTATTCTGCCTTAATCTATCATTAACACAAGTTTACCGTAGCATCACCTTGTCAAATCATGGTCTAATTAAGCTTAATAAATTCGTCTTGTGAATTAATCCAAAGTTATGGGATAAGTTCTGTTATGAATTTATATTTAATACTCCTAATTAGTATCAAACATCCAATGTGAAAGGTGCAAAGTTTAGCACTGTCATCCAACACAAACTCTTAGATAAGTTACTATTATAAAGTGTTTGTTTTCTATTTGTCCGCAACATCCAATGTATACTTTGCAAATAACAATCTTCTACAATGTTGGCCTTTGAGCATGCTTAGATTGGTGATTTGTAACTGTGGGGGTGCTCCACAAAAGACCAAATTATAGGACAACAATGTTTCTTTTAAAAATAAAAGTAAAAAAGAGAGAGAGCAGGGGGCTATGCGGGGAAAGGTAACACAAGTTGCCACGAAGAATCCGCCATGCATATCGCATATCATATTGTACCAAACTACCAATAGTGACGGCTCTCTCTTTTATATAACAGGGAAAAGGTATCAACTGGCTCTCACAACGAAAGCTCGCTGGGCTAACTTTACTGGAATCTCTCGGCACCAAAGGTCTACTTTGGAACGCAATTGGCTCGAATTGGTTTGTGCGTGCTTTTTGGTTGTTGATCTACTAGAGGTCATCCAGGCAGTGTGCTTGCGCCATGTTATCACTACGAGTTTCCCCCCCCTGTCAATTAGTATATGTGCAGCATATGTTTTTTCGTTTATTATGATCGAAGGTTGGAGGAGGTGGCATGGTCTGGGGCCGGGAGAGGTTGATCATCGGAGGGCTAGAGTTGAGGAGATTTTGAATCGACAAATCTAAAACGATCAGAAGATCAGAATTAATGAAAAAGCAGGACACGAATTAAGTGGAAGAGAATATACATGATGCGGTAAAAAAATGTTTCGCAAAAAAAAGATGTGGTAAAAAAATTGCTCATTTTCAGTTACATTTTGAAATTATACGGGTACCCCTCCTAATTAGTTAGTGCCACTAGAAGAAATTATTCATTAAACATATGGCTCCGAAGTAAAGCACTATCCAGGCAAAAAGAGGCAACAGTTCTGTAACTACTCCAAATCTCAATAGATCAAATGGAACTGAAGGAAGTGTGTATCAGTCGCCGTGTGGATAGTACTGACAAAGAGTCAGTCGAGGGTGACGCAACTAATATGGCGTCAGTACTACATGACGCTAATGCTTGTTTGGTATCTCATTGTCGGCTACTTAAGTAGTGAGGACTTCTGTAGGTTTCCACATACTAAACCTCTCATTTTGTGGGGTGAGCCTTCTGTTTTCAAGAAAAAAAACACAAAACATCACGGTTGATACAGCATACATCTCTGTCGAAGCATACACATTAGGACAGAGGAAACATAGTAGTAGAATCTCCAACCACAAAAGCTACATCGAGCTTGCTGATCAGAGAAAAAAAGGGGGACGATAGTAGTAAAACGCAATATACTAGTGCGGAGGTGCTCCATACTTCATGCACCCGGTAAAGCATTTGATGGGACCTGATCTTATTAGTGACTATGCCGGTATCCATCACTGAATCGAGATGGATCGCTCTACGGTGGATGCCTGGGTCACCGAAGGGTGTTGATGACAGTGTGTTGTCTTCGAGTTCAGCTGCAAAACCGCATCAGGAAGAGCTCATCTGTTATTGACACTGCGGAGCATCCATGGTGGCAGCTTACCGCTGTTTACTTCAGCAGGAGTCGCTTCAGGTTCAGACTCCCCTTCTGTTCCTCTAGGTTGGCATGGCCTAAAATGGCAAGGATGAGTGGTACTACTATGCAGGACTACTGGTAAGAATGTAATATCAGTACCATGACAGGTTTAGGTAGAAATAGCAAGGTCAAACCAGAAAGTTAGTTTCAGTTATACTTAATGGACTAACAACACTTACTTAAGCTAATTTATCATTCTTTTTGGCAAATCTAGAGCATAGTCCCCTCAGGAGAAAGAATTCACTAAAAATAATGAAGGTGTGCAGGTGCACAATACCCATTATTTAAAGTCGGCAAGGAATCTGGAGCTGTTGACGGTGGCGGTGACGGCGAGCTTGTTGATGCTCCATTTTGCTGCTCCCGGAGGTGTGCATTCATCAAAGCATTGTTTTTCTCCTTCTCTGCCTCCATGAGCTGTTTTAAATACAGTTAAGTCTGGCATCCTAGACTGAATTTGTCACTCTATCATAGATAAGAAAGGAATCCCTACCTTTTGCAGGACACCATTTTGATCCGTAAGTGATTTCTCCTGCACAAAGGAAGATAGTTTATTGTAGATGCTGTCACCAGAAGTATTATCAGCATTCAGGAATTTGCTGCCAGACTAGATACAACACAACTACCACTACTCTACTGAAATGCTGACAGATTAGTGCTTTCTTTTGCATTGTCCTTTCCAGACTCTTTCACTATTTCATGGTAAGGAGTGGCAAATACTAAGGAGCTCCTAAAGCATGCACTGGAGATCAGTTTCAGAGTCAAACCCAAACCCCATACTAATACATCCCATTCTCTTAATGCAATGGTTATCATTCGTTTGCCTCTCACTTCAACACCAATTTGCATTTCCTGAAAATATCTTAGGCTGATCCCACCTGATACACAGATTCAGATCTTCCATTAATTAAATGAGACTCCTAATGTTTGTAATTATAAACACTGAAAAATCATATGTTCAAGTAAGATTTAAGCACAACAAATGAGAGGTAACAGAAGATTGTGAATGTTGAACTAAATCAAAATACATTAATCTTATTCAGCATGTGTATGATTAGGAGACTGAAAACTTTGCTCTCCTTCCTAGAATTCTAGCTAGTGGCTATGTACTATGTTACATACAACATGCAAGGTAGAAGGGAATCTAAAGGATTGTTACATACGGCGTGCAATAAGGTAGAAGGATTGTTGGTCCTCGTACCAACAATTTTCCCTAGTGGTTATGTTACACATGCAGCATGCAAGGTAGAACACTAGAAAGGAATCCAAAGGATTGTAGCTAACCTTTTTCTGGAGCTCAGAAATTGAATCGAACATGAGCTTATTCTGCACCAAGATAAAAATTGTTACTATAATATAATTTGACTAAAAAATTGGGAAATATACCAAATGAGTTGTGCACAGCAGCAGCAACTTGAACCCAATTGATTCACCTTTCTTGATCTTATATGCTTCAGAGAACTGTCTAGTTGTTGCTCCAGCTGCTGGAGTTCTTTTATGGTCAGTGAGTCTAGTTGTTCTCCTAACAGTTGCCTTTCAATTGAGAAAAGATATAAACAGTAAGCCAATAGGCATTTGCAAACAGAATATGGATATTCTTGAGCAAGTCTACAATACCTTTGACTCTTCTGAAGAGCATCAAGTTTGGATTTTAACCTGCCATATTCATCTCCCCAATTTTCCTGGTATAAACCGGACTGCTATAAATACAGGTAACATGTTGATTTTACTGGAATGATAGTTCTTTGACAAATACGAATATTTCGTAATTATACCTGGTCTCCAATATTTGGATCTAGTACTGCTCTTTCTTCAAATGAGTAACGTTGGTAACGCTCAAGAATGGCTTCCATGCTGCATAAATAACAAGTAGAAAGACCATAAAACGTTGATGTCTTATTTGAACATAATATTTTCAGACGTGAGGCCACTAACCAATGGCGGAGCTAGGATAGGAAGAAAGAGGGGACTAATAAGACATCGGAAGGGGTGGATTAGTATTTTATCAAGACTTAAAGCAGTATAAGCTTTGAGGGCCTCTTTTCTTTCCTTCTGTGGAAGACTCCGCCCACCGCTCTCCCTCCCGACCCCCTCCGCCTCCATTCGGGCCCCTCCCCTTCCTCCCCGCCAGCGAGCTCGCCAACGACGAGAAGGGGTAGGGGACCCCCACCTAGTAGATCTACTGTTAATGTTCTTAGTTTTGCCTTGATGGCTTTTGCCCTAAGTGGTATGTGCTACCCCGGTTGTGCCGCCGCCTTGGTCGGCCTCGTCGTCGTCGTCGTCTCCACTATCTCGGTATGCTTAAATAAACTTTCCCCTTCTCTATCCGCCCCGGATCTCGTCCCTACTCCCGCATTCGCCGCGCCCTCTCCGCCAACGACATCCGCCGCCCCTCGTCCCTCTTCCTCCGACGTTCCACTCTGCCTCCAGATCTGGGCTCCTACCGAGCTCTTCGACTTCAGGCATAGGCTTCACGAGCTCGTCATCCCCTGGGATTCGACGATGAGCTCTTCCTTTTACCACAGGTGACAACTCTCAGAACATCTTTCGGTTGCCCGGTGTGATCCCGTACAACGGCTCCGTCGACCCGCCTGCAACCGACACTTTGCGCGGCCACACAGCTGCAATCGTCTCCGGCGCATCTATAGCCTATCGCTGCCGTGCTCACCGAAGCCTTCGTCACCGCTGCCATGGAGTTTTTCTGATCAAGGGACCCTTTGTAATTCAGACCTCTTCGAAGGTCTTTTCTGTAATGTGAACGCATAATATCTATAAAGTGGTGGTTGTAAAAAAAAGTAGTATAAGCTTTCATTAAAAAAATCATCAGGCTTGGGGTGGGTGGGTGGGCGGGTGGGTGTGGAAGGGCATTGCCCTCTTTGGCCCTCACTAGGCTCTGCTAATGTCTCTAAGCTGAATTAGTTAGATGGCCTCAGTAGCACTCTTTGAGTCTATTGTCCATTCAGGCCGCCCGGTCCGGCCCTAGCATGGGCCCGGCATGGCGTGTTCAACACTTCAACTTAGTGTCGGGCTTGGCCCGACACTATACCCCATCATGTTGTGTCGTGCCAGCCAACGGGTTGTGTTGACGATCCAAGCTCAGGCCCACATGCTTATTTTGTGTTGGGCTGGACTAGTGAGACTAGTCCAGGCCCTGCGATGGAGAAATTGGAGATCTCAAAGGGGAGCGGTGTAGGCAGTTAAGGAGGGGAGAGGACGAGTAGCGTCACCACACCGATGCTGGAGGAGAGGAAAGAGGTCAGCGCCGACTGTGGAGGAGAGGATGGGGAGAAGCACCGCTACATCAGTGGTGGAGATTAGGGGAAGTGCAGTCGGCCACACCGGCTTGGGTCGTGGGGCCAAGCAGGCGGTCGCGTCGGCTTGCACCGTGGGGCCAGTCAGGCAGCCACGTTGTCTTGCAGCCTCTGTCGCGGAGCAGCGGGCAAAGGAACACGCCGCGTGTTGACCCCAGTGCAGTCGTGGCCCCATCCCATAGGGGGTAGGACACTCCCGCCACCTCCTAGCAGGTCGCCGAGGGTGAAGACCGAAAGAGGATGGGGTGGGAGGTCACTGGGAGATGAATGGTGACTGCCTGACTAGTGAGAGAGAGCATGCGAAGCAGACGGTGGATAGGCTGAGAGGGAAGGCAAGTGGCGTTGGTGGGATGGAGTAGGAAACTGAAGTGGGCTAGGATTTGGTTTTCAATTTTATATTGGGACTTAGGGTAACGGGCCAACTCTTCAAATTGTGTCGTGCATGTGCCATCTGGCGTGCCAGGGGAGCGGCCCACACTCGACCCGAGGTAGCGGGCTGGGCCAGCACGAGCACGGAGGTCGTCGTGCCGAGCTTGGATCGAGTAAAAAAGCAAGATTCTGGGCGAGCTATCGAGATGCGGATTTTATGGACAACTACATTCAAGTTCTGAATTTGATTCCTCATAGGTGCGAATTTTAGTCCAGGGTTGAATAATCCCCTCACCTACCACAGTAACTAATGCACAGGTCAAGTCCCGGACTAGGTTGCAACTATGGTTGGTTTGGGCTTTCTACTTGGGGTGCACTGAGTTAAGGACCTGTGTAAGGGTGGGGTACATGTTATCCTCCATGATAAGGTCTTTTTTTTTTGAAAATTCCGAGAGTTGTCTTACCACCTGTAGGTCGAGTTTGTTTTACAATATAATCAGATGATTTCGTTTTTCATTTTGCACCTTTATATTCCTAGGTGCAGTACATCCTAAATCTTGTGTGACAAAACTTCCAAAAAAATCCCAACACACAATATTCAAGACGACACAGGATCATATTTTTACAAATTTGTCAAGCAGCTGACGTATGAGCATTTCTCCTGACCCAAAGTTTCATTGAACATTGGAAGTTAACCATGAATATGATGTATAACTAGATGCAAGTATGATTGGAAGAACGTTTGTCATCACATGCAGAGAAGTGGGTGGTTACTCAATGAACTCAGAGTTTTACATAGTCCAAATGCTAACTCAGAAAGGGTGTTTAGAATCAGAGAACATGTCATGAGCACATAAATGTAGTAAAGCTACTTATGCAAACAAAACGTCTCATTGCTTTGTCAATAATCAGATGGATATAACCGTTTACAGACTTAGCACCAGCCTTTTTAGTGGGAATATGATAGTGCAGTCTGTAAATACTTGTTATTGTCCATTAGCAAGTATGATGATTATTTTTGAACCTATTGATGTTTTCGATTCAAACTAGTAAGTGCAACGACCATCAGTACCATTTTGTATGACAAATATATTGAAATGAATCTAGTTAAACCACACTAATAAACTTTTGTGTTAAACAATATTTGGAACTAGCCTACCCAACTTGCTTGAATTTGTATATTTAGAACCCAACTCGTAACCAGTCGTTCCCAGGAAGCTTTTGGTATGACTTTCTATATAAAACAAAAGGAAATGAATATTATATTGCCCTGATTCGAGATATAACATCTCTCAAGTTTTGCATTTTAACACCAGCTCGTGTCACTTGTGTGCAAAAGCTAAATGTGCTATTTCTTGTTGAAACGCTCAGATTTCTTGTACATCATTAGAGAGTACTCATAATAAGACTATGGGGAAAGCAAAAATGTCAGTAACATTCCCCCTGAATGGATCCGTTACATATGAATATGCAGCATGACCAAAGCATGCACTCATGTAATTATTCTCATAGAATCTAACTTTTAATTCTACAATCAAATCACCTTGCATACCACTTGAAATACCAAATATGTAACACAAGCAATCTACTAGCATATTATGCATACATGTCTCAAAGACACTACAAATGTGTGAAATGGTTGTTCGAAAATTCTGTAAATGTTCAGATAAATAGTTGCAGCCCTCCTGATATCTCTTATACAACATGGTAGCAACAGCTATCTCTATAGAATTTTGTCCAGGGTATCACAGACCTATACAAAATGCATCTATCGCTGCATATACAAGGGACAATGAAGCAAAGAAATGCGAGAGATGCTGATACTGATAAGCAACACCCCATATATGTGGTTGATCAGAAGACAAAAGCAGGAGTCTACTTTTGCAGAAGACTCGCTCAAATGCTCCTAATTGACACTAAAGAGTTTAATCGCATGATGAAAATATCAGCACTAATCAGAGCACTTCGACCAAAATCTCGGTTATATTTTGCTGCTGATATTTCATTTTCACAGTAGTTATGTATGGATAAAATATTCCAGATTTCTTGCCCGACTACTAAGTTGAGTTTTCATATACAAGCCAATCACCTCAAGGGTTGAGACCTACTTTGCATGTGCTAATCAATAATCACCATTCACCACTCTAAGGACTTACCACTCACGCTTCAGTAATACTAGCAGAACCGGTCAGACAAAATCCAGGTCCGATGATTACACAGAAACGAATTTCTAGCAACCTATCAGCAGCAGATAATACATAGACATAACCAGAAAGCGAATCAACGATCCAAGTAACCTAAACGATCGTTGATCCAGCTCAGCTCGCCCGTGCAAATAGAATTAATCCGCGCAAAACTAGCACGAAATCACCAGACATGCATGCATCCACAAACAATTCTCACAACTCGATCCCCATCCGAAATTTGACTAACGCAGATGATAACGATCCAAAATCAAGCATCAAAGCTCACCCGACGCCCTCAAACCCCCCAAGCGGGGCGATCGCAGTCGCAGCAACCGGCAGGAAGACAAGGGGAACGAAGCAGCGTGTAAACGTACCTTTCATGACTGGAGTACTCGTAGAGCTTCCCCTTTGTGGAGAAGACGATGAGCGCGACCTCGGCGTCGCAGAGCACGGAAATCTCGTGCGCCTTCTTCAGCAGCCCGCCGCGGCGCTTGGAGAAGGTCACCTGGCGGTTGATCTTGTTCTCGATCCGCCGCAGCTGCACTGGCCCGCGCCCCATCTTCCGCCGCCTCCCCTTCTCCCGCTCGCAGGCGGCGCGGCAATGGTGAGGGCGGCGTGTCGGGTTGGAGGAGGACGGGGAATGAAGGATCAGGTGGTGGCTGTCGACTCGAGTGGTGCCGCAGCGCGGGGAATGAAGAGCTCGGAGGGAGGAGGAAGGGGGGACGGCGGTTTTAGATGGGGGAGGGGAGCGGTATCGCGAAACCACGGTGGTTTCCCTGCCCCGTTGTCGTGTTTTGATTGGATGTCTGCCTTTCGGAGCGCCGTGGAGCGATCTGGGCCGTCGGATCGGGAAAAGGATCGTTATTACGAGCCAGTACAAGGTGGGACCGTGGGGCCGGCGTGCGTGGGCACCCGTGCTCCTGCACTCGCCGTGGCACCCAGGCCTGGGATTGGGCGAGCGCTGTGTGGGCCCAGGAGTGTGCGGTTGGGTAGTGGTGATCCACGGTGAGAAATGGTTTCCCTTGCTCCAAGGGTCGGGTACAAATGGGAGTACTACGGGAGCGATGTGGCAAGTGACACGGGTGAAGCCGCCGGACGACTGACTCATGGGTCCACACGGGTGTGGGACCACGTATCATTGAGTGCATTCCCCTCTTTTCTTTCTTTCTTTCTTTCTTTTCCTCTTCCTCTTTATTATCTGAAGTTGAATTAAAAATTAGCACGCTATTAGAAGTTTTAAAAGTCAACTTCGTCGGTTAGATTCAAATTAGTGCAACCATATGAATTGCTCAATGTGTGGCCAAATTCAAACTGTAATTTCTTAACATATGTTGTCATCTATTATACCAACCCACTAAAACTCCATTTGTTACTCTAAGAGTTAAACCAGTCCTCCGTGATAAGATCAATGTATGGCTGACTAGTCTCTAATGTACATTCCTTTCCTCCTTTGGGCTTATAAAAGCCTTTGTAACACAGACCTTTTTCATATATACACTCCCTGCTAATTCACCTTAAAAAAACTTCACTTATTCATGAAAAATACAAATCTTATGAAGGATAAATTGGATCAGTTAAAAAATCACATTTCAAAAATGATTTGATATGACAATTTGTGGAAATCAATGATATATTGTCCAAGTGTAACGGTAAGGACTTTTAAAAATCCTAACACACCTGTTAAATTAAAATTAATGGAGATGCTATAAATTATTGATGAAGTTATTGGACATGAACTTGCTTGGATTTTATATGAATGAGAAAATCATGAACTTTTTGGCATGGCGAATATCGCCTGTAGCTTCAAGAATTTTTCCTTCATTCCGGATGTGAATATGTACTTTTGCTTTTGTAAAAGATGGCACATCAAAAAGGAAATTTTAGGGAGATCAAACCAAAAAATCATGTGTGAATATAAAGTTATATCTAAATGCAGAAATTCAAATGCAGGACTTCTAGACATCAAGTTGCTATTGTAATGTTTTTAGTGAAAAATTTTGGGGTCCCATTCTCAATGCCTAGGAAATTAGGATGTTACACTTTTGATTTGATTTTTTTTTTTGTAGTAGTCAATGATATATTATCCAAGTGTATCGGTAAGGACTTTTAGAACTCCTAACAACACCTACTAAAATTGATGAAATTACTCGACATGGAATTCCTTGGTTTTATACGACGGGTGAAATCATGAACTTTATAGTATGACGAATATAACTTAAAGCTTCGAGCATTTTTTCCACCATTGTGGATGCGAATATATATGGACTTTTACTTTCGTGAAAGATGGCACATCAAAAAGGGGGGAAATGCGATGTCGTTTTCCATATGGATGAGGCCTCTTTGTCGACATACCGTATACAGTGTGTGATTGTTGAAATGGATAAAAATGGTCTTCATATTCTACAGATAAGTATGAAAACCAAAAGGACTCCGCCGCAGGCAAAACATGTACAATCTCCATCAAAAAAGAACGTGTCGTTTCAAAATAGAAAATAAAAAGATGGTGCATGGATTTCCCAATCATGTCCTTCTTTTTCAAAGAAAACAGCATGCTGGGTCGGTCGGTCCTCTGGAAAATTCCAACACAGAAATCTTGCCTATGTGTCTGTCCTCGGCATGGCATTTGGCTTCCTGATCCGATGACCGATGGTACATTGCCTTCGCTTCGAACTTGCCGCCCAGGCCCGTCGTCGATTCTAGCCGGGGCGAGGCGCCGCGAGGGCACATGCAGAAAGCCACCCAGTGCGTCGTCGTGCCGTCGTCGGAGCCCATGCGGGCATGCCGCTCGCCGCCCGCTCCGCCGGCCGGTTCCCTCTCAAATCTCAACGCGCGCGCGCCCACGAAGGAAAAAGAAACGGACACCAGCGCTGTGGGCCTGTCTGTGGTCGCCCGTTTCATTCGAGTCCCTGTCGCCACACAGTCCAGGAGGCAGCAGCAGCAGCAGCAGCAGCAGCATCAGCGTGTGCTGCAGCTGCAGGCCTGTTTGAAATCACAACTTTGTAATTGTTGGTCGCCCCGGCACACAAGACCACAAAGCAGGCACTTTCCGTGCTATGCTTTTCAGGGAAAATCTGCAGATCCGGTAATCGTATGGATGGAGACCGACGCTAGCTGCCAGGTGGGTGCAGCGTGCAGAGGAGGAGGACCAGCACCCGCGGCGTCGTCCCTCGAATGCGAAGGGCGCGGAGCGGAGAGAGTGGAGGAATGGTCATTTTCCAGGAGTACCATGTGCTACTATTTCGGTATCATGCTTGAATGGACACAAACTTCACGTTTTTTTTGCCCGGTAACAAGAAGGAAAGCCAACAACGACGTTTACTGGATGGCAACGATGGGGAACCTCAAGTTTTGCCCGTGGGCGGAAAGAACCATGGCAGCGACTCGTATAGTTCTTACCTCAAGTTTTGTTCGTGGGTGGAAAGAACCATGGCAGCGACTCGTATAGTTCTTCTAGATTTTGTTAAATAAAACTAAAGATTATGTGAGATCAACAAAGTCGTTGTAGTATAGTGGTGAGTATTCCCGCCTGTCACGCGGGTGACCCGGGTTCGATCCCCGGCAACGGCGAATTTTTTAATTTTCTCGGTCATTTTGTGAATCCTGACTTGTTTTAGTTTCTGCCGCATGGTCGAATGGCTAGCTTTTGCAAACTGATCTTTAGTTTCTTTGTTTGTAAGCAAAGGCACCACCCTCAAGGCCACAACCTTATAAAAAAAACCCTCAAGGCCACAACCACTAAGATCAGCAAAGGGAGATCTGGGACTCAATGAGTGAGAATTCAGACATTGCACGCTCGTGCTCGAAGATACCTTTTGTTTTGCAGCTATGACGATCACGTTACCTGAGCAATCGGGAAACAAACAGTACTAAGCAAGGAATGCAACTAGTCAACTTGGCAGATCCGTTTTGCATTTACATTCAATCCACCAAACGGACAGAAACAGGGGTCTTGAAAACACATAATTATCATGGATAGTAATATAGCATAGCCCGAAACTTTATTCTAATTTCAAGGTAATCCAATTCCAACATTACAAAAATTAAAACACCCCTAAAACCACCAAAGACAGTTTTTTTAGGGAGTTGACAACTTTTCAAGTTACAGCAAAGTGATCTCAGTCCATCGGCACTAATCAAAACAGTATTTCCTTTCAGTATGTATGACTATGTTGTCTTTTCATTTCTTGGGAGGGCCATTTGCAGTGGCAACTCCACCCTTAGGGACTCCACCCTTAGGGGGGTTAAGATCATCCCAGGCATCAATCCATGTGACCATGGCGTCGGCAAGCTTGTTGAAGTATCCATCCACCTTACCGAGCTTCGCCCTGACCTGCTTGGCCAGCTCAAGGTAGCACTTCTGGGCAGTGGTGGCCTCCTTTGGAAGTGAAACTGATTGGAAGAAGGGTATCAGCTCCTCTTGCCAGAAGATGCCGTTGTATTCCTTCTTCAGGTTCACAAACGGATTGCTTGCTTTGCTGTGCCAGATGTAGGGCAGGCCAGTCTTCACTCCCAGGCCAAGATGATCTGTAATCACCTGTATTCCAGAAGAAGACATTGACATGGTTTAGTCAGTACAAAGATATACTGCCCCAGACTGAGAATGTCCATGGACTGTTATAACACTCACTAGCTTGCACAATGCAACCAGTACTAAGCAACTGCGCATGTCCATGGATTCTGAAGAAAATAACAGAAAATACCTTTGTGCACCATCCTGCCCACATGTCGTCGTAGCGACCGATAGGCTGGCCATCGCCCATAAGACCGAAGTACATCGCAGGACCAATGAGCTCACGATCAAATGCAAGGTTCATTCCACACATGGGGAAGAGGGTACCCTTTGGGATTGAAAGAATAGCATCCACATACCTGATTTCAGGACAGAAATACCAGATTAGCAGAAGATGATTGCCAGAACGATGAAAGCTGCTGAAATGCATCATCTTTACCTAGTATTCCTCTCAAGGGGCTTGACAAGCTGGGTAGGGGCATCATAGTCTGGAATGTTGAGCCAAAGCCCGTGAGAAACAGCAGTTGGGACACCCTCACGAAGGCTGAAGGGGTACCCACGAACGAAATCAGCACCCTCACGGTATGGGTCATATAGAGTATTGAAGAAAAATGGAGTTGAAGGACTAAGAAGGTTCTTGATGTGCTGCTCAAGTGCATTGATGTCATTTCCTGATGGATCCTTAGCAACCTGCGAGTTTGCAAAAAGAACAGATCACTGACAAGCCAATGATGAACAACAGAGGAAAGATCTGGCACCGGTTAGCATTACCTAAATATATTTAACAAGTAAAGAGAAAGAGTAGATGACTAAAAATAATGGCGTCACATTCAAAATCTATAAATTATACTGGAAGGTATGTACATGTGCTGGTGTGAGCTGCCAACCAACATACAAAACTATTCTGTAGCCTGTAGGCCTTTCTTTCATGCAAGTAATGTTTCTTAAACAAATATTAGTTCTTAAAGTTGGCTTCTAAATTTCCCAGTGGTACAGTATTTTACAAGCAGGTGGGACCCTAGAGCAACACTGTCAAGATTTGAGCCCCATAGGAACCTTTCTGTTACCCAATGCTAATCCCTAGAGATTCTTAAAATGGCTCTTGGACGTGACTTCTTATGTTTCCTGTTCCCTCATTTTCTTTACAAGATATTCTTTTAGCGGCTTTAAAGTGTCCAGGATCTCCAGTTGTCAAAGTTCAAACATTGTAAGGAGAAAACAGAAGGTGAAGTGCAATGCAAGGCTTGATGATGACCTGGTCCACAAGGTGGTGGTGATTTCAGGCCAGTGGTAGCTCCAGCCTAGCATTACATTACATTTCTAGCGCAAAGGCATGACTTAATAAAAGCTTTTGGCAATAAAAAAGATAGCATGGTCCAAGATTACATGGATAGTGCCGTTCATTTCAACCGCAATGTATGTTTAGAACTTCAGAATAAGCCATGCAAGGTCTCTACTGTTACGTACTTTAGTATTGTCAAATAAGCATTTTTGTCCCCTGGTTACCCAATCTACTGATCATGACCCTGCGACACAAACAAACGCATATGCATCGACGCAACCGACAAAATATGGCGGCAAGGCGACATATACAACTTATCCAACAGCCACTGCGAATTAGCAGACACCAAAGATCAAACGCATATGCCGGTTCGTATAACCTCCAACTGGAAGCAATGCAGGGCCAAAAGCAGTGAGGCTAGATCCAATGCTTGATACTTTTTTAATAGTTGGAACAAATCAAAGGCTGTGACCACCATACGCATGAATGAACTCCAAGGATCAGGGAAACACAGATCAATCAATCATCTGAAACACGTGAAATATGGATTCCACCAGGTTCCAGCAACCCGAATCACAGTAAGACAGTATCAGTGTGTATGACCATAACAAACAGGGCGACCAACAGAGAAGACGTCAAAACCATGTATCACAAGCTCTATCCGCGTTGCATTGTATTGCACCCCAAATTTCACAACTAATTTCATATCCAGGAAGAAATTACAAAAAAAACCCCAAGGATCTCGCTGTATTTTACTCGTCACATACCTAACCAGACCTGAGGCAGTTCAATCCCCGAAATATCAGAGCCCAATAACGGCAAGACTACTACCCGCAACAGAACAGAGGAAAAGCGAAGCATCATAGATCTCGGATCATCACAGGTACGGTAGAGGAGAGGAACGGAGCGATAGTGGGGGCACACTACTCACGAAGCAATCGTCGTCGATGGTGTAGATGTACTTCTTCTTGGAGACCATGTAGCCGAAGCAGCGGCACGCGGAGTCCTTGAAGGAGATGCATGACGCCTTGGGGCCGAGGATGCGGTTGACGTCGTTGCGGTTGTAGAGCTCGTAGTCGAAGCCCTCCGGCACCTTGATGGTCTTGGACGGGTCGCCGTCCTGCACGATGATGAGGTGGTACGGCTGGAAGAAGGGCCGCCACATCTCCAGGAAGTCGAGGTTGCGGATCGTCGGGATGACGATGTCCAGCTCGTCCTTGAGCAGCGGCGTCGGGGCGCGGGAGGCGGACGCCATTGCGGGCGGGGTGGCGGAGCGGAGGTGAGGGAGCAGGGACGCGGGCGGCCGGTGGCGGTGGTGGGAATGGCGTTGTGACTGCCGGACTGCCGGACTGGACTACTGAACAGGGGAGTATAAAAGGGAGGGCGCGGGCGCGGGTGGGCGCGGTGGGCTTGCTTGTGCGGGAAGGGAACGGGGGCCTTTTTTAGTTGGACCCATTCAAACGTTCGGGGCCATTGAGAAGCCCGTCTAAAATGTACATTAGTACAGCCAGCCCTGGGTTCGGCGGCACGGCCGAAAACAAAAGCCAGCTTACTAATTTTTAAGATATTTAAATTTGTAAGCACGGAAATTATATGTTCAGTTATATATTTTTTCCAAAAAAGACTTTTATACATCACACAATATTGTACTTTCTTTGTTCTTTAATATATGACGCTTAGGGAAAAAAATTAATTCATTTTTGAACTAAGTAGCTTGTTCTAAATGTAATATTATTTAATTTAAGAAACAAGAGGTAGTATTTTCTATATACTCGACCAAATGTTTTTCACTGTGCACAACAAACCAGTGAATTAAGCAGATCGACCCTGTAAATTCATGAATATTTTCATCATGAAAATTGATGTCATACTATATCATAACTTATCCTCTCCATATTATAATTGCACTAAACGATTGAGTTGCTTAGCTTGGTCGTAGATTATCACATTCTTTTAAAGATATTAATAATCGGTACCTCTCCTGTCCGGATTTATTGGAAAAACTAATCTTATATGATTTTTTGAGAGAACAACTAATTTCATATGATCGGGTTGGTCGTGCGAAATTCATTTTCAGAGGGGACGGCGAATGATTGATGAACAGGATTAGGCCGAGCACGGTGATCCACTTGGCATTCTCTTGAGAGCGCGCATCAGCAAGCAGCAGCTCTCCAAACAATCGATTTCCGACCAACACACAAATACACAATTACTTCTTTTGGAATATTTTTCACCCGCCGTTCCACCTCATTCCCTTTCTGGGCGAGCTACTGCTTTTCCACTTTCCCCCTTCCATTCCATTCCATTTCAAATACACAAAAAGTTACGAAATAAATTTAGAGCCAAAACTTATACGAGCAAACAGTTATACGGATAAATTATGCTGAGCAAAAAGTTATACAAATAAATTATGTTGAGCCAAAAGTTATACAGATAAATTACACTGATCACAAATTATACACAACAATTATGTTAAAAAATTTGAGCTACTTGAGTTATATATAAAAGAAGCTATGCTGGGAAAAATGTTATACAACTAAATCATGTTGAGCAAAAAGTTATATAAAACAAATCACACTGAGAAAGAAATTATACACAAAAATTATGTTAATAAATTGTGAGCCACTTGAGTTATATATAAAAGTTATACATACAAGTTATGTCGAGAAAACAATTATACAGATAAATTACATTGAGAAAAAACTATACACAAAAATTAAGTTAATAAATTGTGAGCTACTTAAGTTATATATAGAAGTTATACATATGAGTTATGCCGAGAAAAAAGTTATAGATATAAACTACACTGAGAAAAAATTATACACAAAAATTATGTTAATAAATTATGAGCTGCTTGAGTTATATATAAAAGTTATGTTTATAAATTATGACGCGTGTAAATATACGAGTGTACATTTCAAGGATGAATAGCAAAATGAAAAAGAAAGAGGGCAGCGCCCATGGGTCCGTGGCTAGGGATGGATCTAGCAGGGGGACTAGAGGGCTCCTACTGCCAAGATTTTCATTGAAATTAAGGGAAGAAGATGGGAATAAAAGAGGAAAACTAAGAAGAATAAGAGGAAGAGGAAGTGAAGATGGAGGAAGAAGAACTCTGTTCCCTTTATGTTTTGATCTTGCCTCTGTCGTCACTACCAGTGCCGGCCCTAAGACCATGCAACAGAGGCGACCGTCGGGGGCCCAAAGAAAGAGGGGCCCAACAGCCAACAAGAGATTAGACTGCTAGTGCTACGGTGCAACAAAAAGGTTAGCAGGTCACCTTGACTAGTTGACTCACGTAAAGGGCTAAAGGATTAGCAGGTCGCGTCCGTTCGATAGCCGCCGCCAAGGAAAAAAAAAGAGCCTGGGCTTAGCGGGTCACGTACGTTCGATAGCCGCCCCCAAGGAAAAAAACAGCCGCCGCCAGGCACACTCGAGATCGTTGAGTCGTCGGCTCGTCGCCAGGCACACGCGCAGGTCGCCTCCACGGCGATCGCCTAATAGTAATCAACTGATCGCTATTCGCTACCGTTGCCGGCCACTTGTCTACTTCCACACCGCCGTCTGTCGAGAGACTCTCGTGAGTACGACTCACTACCCGTGGCATACACGATCCTTTTTTCAGTAGCAATTGAATTGTGTGTCGGGAAGCTCGCTAGCGCTCGCATGTAGAATCAACTTTGCGCCTTGATCTCATCAGGTCGCGGCCTGTACTGTACGTTTCTAATTTTAATTGTTGAGTGCAAGCGCGCGCTGACTTGAAGATCACACAGCAGGGGGCAGGAAGATGGCACCTTTCCGCGGCGCACGCCATTGCATGTTGCCAATGCGTGGGTGAAATTTTCTAGTCAAAGACGGCACGACCTTGCTGCTGCCCCCCTGCCCGTGCGGTTTGAATCTCGTGTGTTCATTCGTCCATCATAGACTGCCACGCACCGGAAAAGGCTAGAGCTTTCTGATTGACCCGGAAAGTATTCGGTGCCTTTGCTGCCCATGTACCAGAAAGCATTGCCAATGGATACGTATTCGTTAGTTTTGATCTCCACCGACTCGGCCCTTGTGGAAAATTTACATCTAGAGATCGTAGCATCTCCATCAGATTTTACTATGCACGATGATGAAGACGAAGTCACGAAGGGGATGGGATCCACGAACGCAAAGTGCACAGCGGCTGGGTTTCTTCCCCAATTCCTGATGCAGGAAAGGATTCTCCATTCTCACGCTGTCACGCAGTGTTGGGTCGCTGCTTCCGCGTAGTTGCAGGTGCTTTGTCGGGGCACTTGGACAGTTGGACAGGCGGGCAGTGATTGCTTAAAGAAAAAAAATCGCACAGTGGGTGGTCGCGTAGCGCCACCGTAGTACTTTTGGACAGTTGACAGAGTTCCGATTCTTTTCTTTTTGAAAAATACAGAGTTCTGATTCCGAGGCACGCATACCACCCGCCAAAGCAGTACTTATGGTGCCAAAGAAGATCTTTCTTGAATAATAAACCAACACCAAGCACCCGCCCAACCGAACAGGCTGTTCGTTGCGGCCACTTGACTTTGCTTATCGCGCGCGTGGTGTGAGCTCGTGTGCCGAAACGGCGCCTACACGATATGAGCAGCTTGCGCACAAGCAGGATGCAGTTCTTAGGGCACCCGCAATGGTGTCTACCAGACCAGCTCAAGAGTTCCACATAGGAAAGAGAAGTAGGAGAGAGAATAGGGCTGCCGCTAGTCCTGGCGGCATGCGCTAGCACACAGTTTGACAATAGCAGCCCCACCAACACCGATTGTCGTGCCGAGCAGCGGGGTGAGAGGCTGGATGAGGGAAAGTAAAATAAATTCAACACGGGACCCACGGTAGCCAAAGCTAAACGATCAATTGCTAGACGGGTTGTCGTCTATGCTATCTACAAGTTGAGCTGGCCTTGACACCTCGGCATTATAGAGAGCTGCTGCCGTTTACCACTGTTGGTGCCCTTAGTGCTCAATGGCGTTGTTATGAATAGAGATGGAAACGGGTAGAAACCCGTTAGGTAGTGCCGTTCCATATCCACACCCACAAACTTTAACTCCTACCCGCTAAAAAACTCATACCCACATGCAGGTTCGAGTTCTTACCCATACCTGTACCCGCACGAGTTTTTTACCCGTCGGGTAACCTATACCCGATAGCAGGGCCGTGCATGGGGGTGTTCCAGCGGTGCGCTGGAACAGGGCCTCCAATTTTATAGGGCCTCAAAAAAAATCAAACATACATAATATATATAGCTTATCGGCAGCCCATGGGCCATGGCATGACGAGGTGATATTGGGCTCCGCGCAATGCACATGAGGTCGTTCCAATGCAGCAGACACAAGGCAACACGCTGCCGCCCCGTCCCGACGTCAATCGTCATCTGCTGATCTCTGTGTTCCGCCGTTCGCCCGTTCCGCAGGGCCCGTTCTTATTCGTGACTCGGCGACTCGTTAGGGCTCAAAGCTGCCGACCGCCGGGCGATTGATCAGGGCACCAAGAGAACTAGAAAAAGAGGTGATCCCTATTTTCCTTGATCCTTACCGGTTCTAATTTTGTCCAGGAAACTGAACGATTTGTTAATTGACTAGGGAGAGGGATCAGGGAAGGACGACGAACGCGGGACATCGTCATTCATCACTCTCTGGCTGGCCCTACGTCCGTCCGTCTTTGATTTCGTCTGGCAAGCAGGCATTAGGCGGAGGCCCCGACAAGGCCTCACTTAGAATTAGGAACAGGGCCTACCAATTCAACGGCACGGCCCTGCCCGATAGCATACACTTTGTAAACTAATATATTTGAGAACATAACACGTGACAAGATACATACATCAACGAATTTAATTGATAAAAAAGATAAATGATAATTATTAGCTAATTAATAGTCTAATAAAGCATAATTTTTTTTGTTAGTTATCAATATTAATTTTTCCTTCACCCGCGGGTATGCGGGTATGGGTAGTATTAACCACACCCGCACCCGCTTACCCGATGGTGTGACAACCCGCCCAGGAAAGTACCGTACTATCGCCTAAGACCGATCCACTTTGGTCATTAAGCAATAATAAAGTACCATCCTGTCGTAAGTCGCCGGGTTAACGCCCGGTAAATCACTTGAGAGCTCAAGGATCGAATATATGCATTAAAACTCACTCGAAGGCGAGTCCAGAGATACAACAACATTCAAATTCAAATACGTACCCCGAAGGGTTTAATTATTACAAACCATAGTTTTTGTCATGACAGAACAGTTCAGAGTTTTGAAAAGCAGCGGAATTTAACTAGCGGAAGCAAAGTCACCACGGGAGGCCATCCATGATGCTTCAGTAGTCGTCCTCCACCCACTCCAGCTCCCAGCCGGGCGGGATCTCACCGGGCCACACATCACTGAAGGCATTACCTGGATCAACACATTATAGCAAGGCTGAGTATACTAATACTCAGCAAGTCTTACCCGTCGGTGATATCTACTTCACCAATTCTAGACCATGAAAGGCTTTTGGCTACTGGGTTGCTTTTGCTAAAAGTAACAAAGAGTAGGTCCTTACTTTCAAGATTTTAGCACAAGTTCTAGTAGTTTAATCTTTACTACATTAGCCAACTAGTACAAACAAAGTTGTACAATACAATTAATCAAGCATCATCTTCATCAACTTCCATCATTAGGGATCACATGACTAGTGGAGTAAGTAGTCTCGGGTAACGGTGAGAGGCCGACAATCGATTGATTTAAAACCTTGCAAGGTAGACCCAAACACACGGTCGGCTGCCCCCGCGAGGACAACTCCCCAGACCGTCCCCATAAATCCTCGGGTCGGGATCGAATCTTACAGTCTTTGGTGCAGGCTATCCGGCATACCCCGCGAGATACCCGGAGTCACCATACACCACCGGTGGCGAGCCGTGAGAGCGAATCCCAAGAGTAGTAATGGTAGGATCCCTAGCCGCCTCATTATGGTACTAGGTTTACCGGCCCCATAACCGGCATGTGCTTAGTACGTTCAAAAACTTAACCCACATAACCACCGGACGGAGCCCGGATCCCATGCTCTTACCACGTGAGCAATCCATTTAAGGATATAGTATGATTCCTATCTAGGAACCTATTCTCGCGAGTGAGGTCATCACCCGACTTGTAACGGTCCTATAGCTTAGCAGCTATCGACCTATAATACTAGTAGGGACAAAGGTACCTATGGATCATGCATCTAGGGTTTCATTCAACTCCTGAACGTAAATGCACAATCATTCATATATAATTGAATAAAGAATTTCAAAACTGGGTTAGATGCACCGGAGCTTGCCTTCGTCGACTAGGTTAGCTTGGGCACCCTCGGTGTCGAGTACGTCCACGTACTGCAGAGAACCTTCCGCGTTGCCTTCCTCGGTTTCCGGGACCAGGGAGTAATCTCCGTCCGGAAGATCTACACGGAATGCAATGCACTTTAGGTGATGTGATAGTTTGTTGTCTTACCCAACTCTAGTCGGTCACATTCACCTTAACAAGCATCCATCTAAGGTTTCTCTTTTAGGAAGGTTAAGGATTGTACATGGGTTACTCTTTTTATTTTACATCGGAATAAGGTTTTTATTGAGCTCATCATTTCATGTGAAAGCTTCATTTTATTTTATCTTTACCCACATGGTGTAATTAATAATTATTTTCATGAATTAATCCCTTATTAGTGCTGGTAATTACATTTCTTTTATTTATATTAAATAATACTTTTAAAAAGGAAAAGATTTAATTAAAGGTTTCTCTCTATTTTAATTTCCCTTTAATATTAAAAGGGCATTTAAGCCATTTATTAAACAATTAAATTACCAAAAATCAAATGAGTGTTTCTTAGGCCTAACAGCACCTATCCTAGTCCATTGGGCCCACATGTAAGTGTTGGATGCTAGAAAATTAAATATTATTGAAAATATCAAAGGGTTATCTAGTGATTCAACTTAAATGCAAATAAAAATAAATAAGCATCAAAATTACCCAAACTTTCTAGTGAATGCTCTCTGATCCTAAACAAGTCTAAAAAGCTAGCATGTTCACATGGAACCTCTACTGAACTTGGTTTATTAATTTACAAAGGAAAACATGCATAATTCAAGAATAATTATTTCTGTTGATCCAAAATTCATGATTAATTCACAAGATGTGTATTTTGGTATTACAAGACAGTGTGCACAAGTTGGGCTCAAGAACATAAATATTTTTAACATGAAAAATCATCTATGCAGTTCTGCCAGAGATGGAAAAACATTTTTATAAAAAGATTCACTTGATAACTTTGTGCAATTTTTGGCATAGCATCTAGTCTTATCCTAACTCACAACATATCCAAAGCTCAGCTACAGAGAAGCTATACATTTCAAGTTATAACAGATTCAAGCATAACACATTTGTAATTTTTCTGCCAAAACTACTTTGAATCTAGCCACAAGTGTACATCAAGTAGGTGGGGTTTAACATCCTGAGACCTACAAAATTTGTTTGAGAATTTTTGGAATTTTCTGTGAATTATAGGGATTTTCTAAGACCTTGGACTAAATTGTAAGAAAAGTTAGATAGGCCTTTCACAGACTAGTCCTGCACTTTTACTTAAAACACCCTAACAAGAGTTGGATCTCTGCAATTGGGTCCCTGGCCGGCCGGCGGCACGGGCAAAGCCAAATTCCGGCTAGCCGGCGGCGATCCCGGCCGGGCAAGCGGCCGTGGAGGACCACAAGCTCACCTAGGAGGGCTGGGTAGGTGCGGTTGGGGCGGAGAAGGCCTGCACGGCGGCGCTCGACGGCTACCGGCGAGCACGGCGGCGGCGGCTCGGGTTCCCGGCGAGGAGAGCACGGGCTAGGACAACACGCGGCTCTGGGAGTTGTATTAGGGGCTAGGGAAGCTCGTGGGTGGTTGGCCAGTGGGGAGAACGAGCGGCGATGGCGCACGGCGGTGGCCGGCGGCGGCACTCACGGCGGCTCGGTGTCCGCGGTGTGGAAGCCAAATTGACGCAAACAAGCGCGCTTGCGAGCCGGCACGGGTGCTAAGGAAGTGAGTTGAGGGCTTGGACGGCGGCGAGCGCGAGCCGGGGGGCTGCGGCACCGGCGGCGGCGGCGGTGGCGGCGGCAATGGCGCGGGCGGCTCGGTGCGGCGCGCGGGAAAAGGCAAAGAGCCTTTATACCCCGGCTCGGGCGGCCTGCGGGTGACGCACGGGTGACGGCGGAGATGCCGGCCGTGCTACGGCGGCTCGAGGCGCGCGCGTACGGCGGCGGCGACGCCGGCCGACGGACCGCCGGTCCGTGGCGCGCGTGCCTCGGGGCACCTCGGGACGGAGCACCTAGGGGCGCGGGGTATCGGGACGGAGCACGGCACGGACGTCGAGACCTCGGGCGGCGCGGGCACGGACGCGGCGGGGGCAAGGCCGGCGGCGGGCGGCGACGGCGGCGCACGGCGCGCGCGCGCGCCGCGGCGCGACGCGCTGCGGTTCTTAGCGGTGACACCGGTGCCGTGTTCAAGCCACTTTTTCTCCAAAATTTTGAATACAACTTGACCAAACAATGAATACCAAAGTTGTAGATCTAAGTACCAGCTACAACTTTCCCAAAGGTTGTATGGGGTTTTACCGTATAGATTTGAATCTAGAGGAATGTCAACTTTGAATGCCGCATGATTCTCGTCAACGAAGAGAATCTGGCTTGCAAGGGCTTTTTCACAATTTTCCCCTCCAAATCAGCAATGCCACTCTACATGAAAGTTGTGTCCCTCAACAAGATCTACAACTTTCTTAAAGGTAGAATTTTAAGTGTTTAGGTGAAATTTGGGGAACGCGGCAAAAGTTCCGGCAGACACCTGTGGACACTGGGTGGCAAGGGGGTTTGACCCACCCTTTGACCATGGGTTGGCCCCACAAGTGTTTTAACTATTCACTAGGGTCACTAGGGGTGTGTTAGGGAGTTTTCATGGGTGAGGGCCCAGGTTGACCTAGGGTTGACCATTGACCGGCTAATCGTGTCATTAGCGTTAATGACGGTAATTAAAAACCTGGGGCGTCACAGATGGGTACTTGATGTTGCCCATTTATGTACCCGCGGATAGAAATATAATTCCATACCCGTCTCCTTATTGGGTAAAACCCGTCGGGTACTCGGGTTTCGGGTACCCATTGCCATCTCTAGTCATGAATTTATTTTTGCCGATAGGGGGGACGCCCGCGCTCCTCTCCCAGGGGTGACGGGCGGAACCCCGACCGCCGCCGCCGCTCCAAGCACCAGGCCAACAGCCACCTCCGCACCTCACCGTCACCGGAGCGGGTCGCCGACGAGCCGTGCGCCTGTGAGGAGGGCGGCGGTGCGACCTCCCCTACGCAGCGCGTTCCCCATCTATCCTCTTCCCCTCCCCTATCTTCCCTCCCCTTTCCCCGTCCTCTTCGGCGATAGTGTCGGGTTCAGGCTTCTCCACCACTAGATCTGGCAATTATGCGCCCGAATCTAGATGGAGAGGGGGCACATGCCCCCGTTTCTTCCTCACTGGATCTCGCTGGAGCGGGGTCGGATCCGGGTACCCCGGGTTGGCTCCCAACCCCTAAGTGGGAGGTCGGATCCGGTGTCCTCGCGCCTGCGGGGTGCATGGCCGTCCACGGGCGGCTCTGCAGGTTGATCGTTGTGCATGGCGGTCCGGTGGTGGTGTGGTACATGCTTCGCCGTCTGCGTCTTGTGCGGCTGACTATCGCCGGAGGGTGGTGTCGTTCACCGCCTACCTTCTGAAGATTCAAGCTACTCCTTTTGAGATGCAAACTCCCGGCTGGAGCGGTCTAGCTCGTGTGTCATCGCTATGCGGTGGGGCAAGGAGGGATCGATGTTGATGATTGATGCTGTGCAGGTCTCCAGTGGTGATGGCTCTCGCTTTTGCTGTGAGGTGGTTAAGAATACGACTAGAGCGTCATTCGAAGCTTTTGCTATCACCCTGTTCGTTTGGCTTATCAGACACCAGCCAGTAGTACTTTTCTCACAGAACAAACCAGCCACCAACAACCAGCCAGCAGTACTTTTCTCTCAGAACAAATCAGCACCAGCCACCAGACAAACGAACAGGCTGTATGTCCATGGGCAGCCTCCGGCGTTGATTATCTTAGTATTTTGGTCTTCTGTGATGGCGTTGGCCGGTGATTGCTCAAGTGGGGCTAAGTATCGACTTGGAGCGCATCGGGCTTGCAACCTTCATTGACGACGATTTCCTAGTTCTAGCAATGTATTTGTAGCTTGTATCTTCTTCTTGTAGCGGTTTGTTCTTCTGCTTCTTCTCGTAGTGTGTGAGCGTAAGTGCTTTTTGTGTAATCTTAGCTGTGTACACTCTCTTTGATTGTGTACAGGCTAGGTCTTTCCACCCATGATTAAAAAAATGAATTTGTTTTTGCATTGTTGAGGACAGCAACATTGCTAAAACATTTAAACCTTTGGTTGAATTACGATTTCTTGTTGAAAATTACTATAGAGGGGCCATTGCCCCCCCCCCCACCGCCAAGGTTCACGAACTAATGAAGGATTAGTGAAATTAGTCTATTTTGAGTTGTTTGGCCTCCCTTATGGCTGATTAGCCTCCCTGTGTTGGAATCCTGGCTACACCCTACACAAATGAATGGAAAAACGCGAGACAGATCTATTAAACATAATTTATTGGCTGCCTAATCATGCCATGATTAAGTTAACTAGATTCGTCTCACGTTTTGTTATCCGGGTTATGTAATGAGTTTTATCATTAATCCACATTTACTGCTTCTATCCATGTGACAGGTCAATAGTAGATTTCTTTAATGTCTAGGCAACCAAGACATTATACCGATAGATGCGCGGGACGGGACAACATGCATAGCAAATAGCATAGCCCTATTAAGAGTAAAAGGAATGGAATGTAATGGAATGAGGGCAAATGAATTGATTGATTGATGAAGGGGGTGGACCCCTGAATATATACACAGGGAAAGGGTGTGTAGGCACCCCTTCGGGAGTGCCGCACCCCTTCGGGATGACCCTTCGACAAGGCGGTTGTAACTTACTAATTACATCACTAATGATTCCCCTAATTACATAGTTATGCTAATTGATCACTAATCAATATTTCATAACACTCCCCCTTGATCAATTGCTTCTTGGGATCTTGATGTAATTCTTCTTCAATCATCTTTGGATATTGTCTTGTAAAACTCCTCCAAAAACCCTATGGGAAAATCTTGAGGAGAAATCAATCTGTGTGTATGCCACTAAAACTCCTTTAAAACCCAGCCAGAAAATATAAGGAGAAAATGATATGGCATTTTAGATTACTGTCTCATTGATGACTTATATGAGAAAACCTTAAAAAGGGAAAACTCATAAATAAGTTTAGAGATCAATAATGTTATGATGTGAGGATCATATTTGAATAACCTTCTCTAAAACCCAATGGGAAAAATATGAGAAGGGATTCTATATCTTCTTAAAAACTCTTGTAGAGAAAACAGAAGATATGACATAGAATATGTCTTGAAAACCACCCTTAAAACCTTAGTGGAAAAATTAGGTGATGTGTGATATGTTCTTGTATTGATATTGCCTCATTAAAACCTTTTATGAGAAACCTTGTAAGGAAAACTCATATAGGAAAAAGAGTACAATATTCATAATCAGATGATTATGTGTAGGTTATATCAAAGGAATGTCTCCCCCTGATTCTTGCAAATCTTTGAGTTGTCTCATACCTATTCCAAAAACATATTTCTGGAATAATATTGTTGGTAAGGACTTTGTAAATAAATCTGTAAGATTATCACATGATTTGGTTTGCAAGATTTCTATCTCACCTTTCTTTTGTAATTTATGAGAATATCTCCTCTTGAACCCTGCAAAATTTTAAGTTGTCCCTCACCACTTACCACGAATACCATTCTGATATATAGTGGTGGATAAGCAAATTAGTGAGCGCCTTTTGCAAGATATTTATTCTCTCATTTTGTAAAAATGAGGATAAATATTTTGATCAATACAAGATGCATTATCATTTATGGATAATGCTAGTGATTATATGGAATCACATTTTATCATCCATTAAAGTCAAACATATGAATATGATGCTTCAGAATGATATATAAAAGTTTATGTTGTGGAGTCCATTATGATGACTACCATGAAAACTTTATTATTTGTATCAGTCTATGATCCGGCAATATGCGGGGGGGGTCGGTTAGCCGACATCTTGATATCCTATTTGGTCAAGTCTCGAAATATTAATCAAGGCTTTTAGTACCATTTGATATCTATGGATATCATTTTTCACTCCCACCAAGATAGTGTTGTTGGAGTTGAATTATAGTAAGGTATCTACAATCGTAATATTAAGCATGTTGTATGATACGCAAGCACTTTCTTGGTACTAAAATTTATCATCCCGGGGTCGAAATGGATATTGATCCATCTTTACGGATTGAATGACCATGAGTATTTATGTCCAATATTATTTGAATATTGGTACATGTTATCAATTGAATATTGATAAAGCGATATGTATCGCACAAGTTGTAAACTTGAGCATAGTTTGGTTTTACCAAAATTTCCATCTCAAATTCCGTCATGAAATGATTGCTTGTTTGTTTATGTGTGTTAAATATGATGATGGAAAATCCACGTTGGATTTATTTATGAACACACATGCAACCATAATGATTGGAGTAATCCTTCTATGGAAGATACTCACTTAGTCAGTTGTACCACAATCAACTTGACTATTTCAAGTTATGGAGTGACTTGAATCTTGAATGATACACAATATATGTTGCGATTTATATTTAGATATAGAATATGGAATAAGTCGAAGACTTGTATATCGAAATCTATGAAAGTTATATGATCTACCATTGATAAAGTATAGGAACATAATTTCACATATACCACAAGGGTATGCTGCTCAGTCTCTGCGTGAAACCATTGCTACAATATCTCATTATATCACCACCTTGCTTTCATAAAGAATGCATTTGTGAGAAGATGACATTACTGTGGTAAATACCTCTTACTAGTGAATGAGATAAATTCTCCATAATTGCCACCTTTTTATTTGACCCAATTTGAGTGTTGATACACTCTGCCTAGGACTTTTGGTCTGGATCCAGTTTAAGGTGTATAGCAATCTTAAGGAGTATATGTCGACATTTATGTAGTCTTTCTATTATTAATTCGATAGAACGAATATAACATGCGAAATATTAATACTTTAGAACTCTTATCTCATTTCCCAAGATGATAGAGTTATGATGTTCCAATGATGCCTCAGTGCCTAAATTTATGTGCACATGTACTGGGCTTTAGAATGTTAAACATTCATAGGCTTTGGATCTTCAATTATCCATAAAGTGTCTAACAACATGTATGATGTTGATTTGCATTTACTATATTGGAGGATGTCTCCCCCTACTTCCGCGGATGCTTATTAACAAGTTGTGTCCCTAGTGACCATACTTCTCCCCCTCTTATTTTAATTTGGGAGTTGAGTGATCTTGTTAGATTTCCACTCTTTTCTGGCATATTGATTTGTAGGGATTGAATAAGATGACACTTTTGATAAGTAAATGCATTTGGCAGAATATTTGTAATAAGATACAAATATATAAGATGTTTTGAATTGATAGTTCAAATATTCTTTGTATGTACGTGAATGTGAGGATTGAATGTGATTGGTAACATTCATTTTGTATTCCCGCATTCTATATGTGGTATTAATCTCCCCCTAATGCCTGGAATTATCCTCAAGGTGTGATCAACATACGGGCTTTTTGTGTAAATCCCCATAGAGACCTAAGGTATTATATGAATGACGGATAATACCTTTTATGTTGATCCCTAATGCCCATGATGTATGTTGTGAGGTGGTGATATCGGTATGTGCAAAACATAACCGACACGCAGATGGGAAATATTTGGCTGTAGTCAAGCTTTCATGTACTAACTGCAACGGAGGGGGTCGTATGATTGCAGCTTGATGAATGTAAAATATGTGGTGTGTAAATCCACGTATTACCAACTTGATGTTGATAGGTTGAATTCTATTGTGATGGTCATGCAAATGAGTTATCTCGATAGGAGATTTAGTTAAGCCATAATTGGTATGGACATATGGTACTTAGTGATATAGTTCCCCAAACCAAATAATTCCATATGAATGGATGTAATCCTGCGTCTAGGAAAGTTATGCTCAAAGTTGAAAACTAGAGTAATTAATTTGGGAATTTGCGATGCCTTATGATCAGTAAGGAACACAAATGGAACTATTCATAATTGACTCTATGAGCACTTGATAGTGCTTAGATAATCCATAAATGGTTGAATATGCCAACTTATCTTGAATGCATTCAAGGATTTGTATTGTTTAGAATTTTAAGGTAAGAGGGCCTTAAAATTAATTCTCAAGTGACACATGCGGTGCACAAAATATGAGGATTTTGAGAATGTATGCTATGACCAATAAGATTGATAATAATTTTTTCTTATCATTCATGAGTTAGAATGACCAAAGCTATCATGCCAATTCTTGATATAATCAAGATTGAAAAATTATTTGGTACGCAACATGTCATGCAGGATTTATGTATGCACATATAACATATCCCAGATTATATGAAAGGAAGTGTATGAATATTGAATTTTCATGTCCATTTTACCAAGTTGAGTGCTGATTTTTCATCATTATCCTTGGTAATGGGTTTCAGTATGAACCATATAGAAATGGTTGTCACAAAATTGAGGGTATTTGTAGAATACATGAGTGCATCTATAATAAATAATTGAATACCCGTGAGGAGAGTAAATTTCTCATAATTGTGATAGTGGTGATTCACTAAATGGAATTCCTTTTCTTTCTGGGTGTATCCCGCGTAAATATCATGTATGAAGTAGATGATATTGATGATGGACAATATACTACACTTGTAGTATAATATTGAACTAATGATAATTTCATGAATTTATATGGAAACATATAGAGATCTAATTTATTAATTTATTGAAGTGCGCTTCAAATTGATCTCCTTGAATTCGCTTTTTCTCGAATGATGTGGAAGTATTTGCTTGAACTAAATATTTGATTTGGAAATCATGTGTACATGAATGTACAACCACACTTTAGACAAACTTGAAGTTAGTCATTATATGGTCACTTGATTTGAACAAAAGTGACATTTTATAGATGAGATCCATTGTATTGTAAATACCATGAACGAAAAGTTATATTCTTTGTTGGTAACTCTTCTTAAGAGTTTAAAGAATAAATGGATCTTCCTCATTTGGTTATTCTGATTTGTAAAATCGGAATTGAGAAAATGTAGTAACACACAAAGGTGCATGTGTGGTAATGTTAATAATTGATTGGGTACTTGTATGTGGCTACAATGATGGTGGCTTGGATGCCATGAATATTGCAATGATATCGTTGATATCATGTACCCATATTGGATAGTAAATTCAATCCAATGCAAATTAAAAAATTCCATTTTGGAAACATTAGTCTTGTCCTACATGAGTTAGTCATGTATTTAAATGAATTTACTCGATGAGTAAATTATATAGCATGAAATATATTGTAGTGCAAAATTATTAAAATCAAGTTGATACTTGATTCTAAGTGGACTATTCTATAATTTGCTAGCAACGCAAGTTTTGTTGCATATGCTTTTGGACTCCATTCTTGTGAGCATAAATGATCTGATGATCATTACCAAACCATACTCTTTTTATATATGATAGAGTATTATCAATAAAATACATTGCACTTTTTACGCTATTTGTTGAAGCCAAAATTTATGATTAAATTTTGATTCCAAGATGAGTCTTGAATAATCCTATATAAAATCATGTATATTCAAATTGCGATTTGAATTACATTTAGTGTGAACCTCATTTTTGATGTACGATGAAATCGTTACTATCGAGTGTGACTCGGTCATCACAGACTAGTGAATTAACACATCAAAATATAGTCACTAGTATGGTGTAAAATTTGAAATGGTGGACGAGGAACTCGTTGCTATAGGCATAAATTGTATGATTGCAATAAATACCTAGACTCCACGTATTTGTGTTACACTAGTAATACTAGGAGGTCATTTAGTGTTATTCATGTTTTACACCTTGTGTTATAATAATGCAAAAATAGTGAAGGCAAGATGATTCTTGCACCAAAATGTTAATTTACCGAGGTGAATTTGTGTTGTAACACAAGCAAAACAATGAATGTAAGATGATTCTTACAAAATTAAGATATAGGACATTTTAATTCCTGTAGGAATAATTTGACTTGATAGTCATTAATGGTTTGTCCATATATATGAAATTTGGATATACTCTTTGAAGGTATTTATTATAAAGATGTAGACCTTTCAGTGATGAGCAAAAGCTGCCTAAAAGCGCAGATCTCATGGCCAATAAATTCATATAAAGAACTTATCTCACCCAGCGCCTGGTCACATCACCTTGTGTTATTCCAATATATAAGCCTTAATTTTAATTGTGCTTTATATTCTACTTGATGTAGAAAATTTGATTAAGCATTAATCATGCAAATGAAATTAAATTGCATATGTAAGAATTGTTCTAACACCAATAAGATGATATGCGGATCATAAAATGCACAATTACTGCGGTAATATTAGCATCCAAATCACATAGGTGTAAATGCCGAAGGGTACTAATCACAATGTGCTTGACAATACACTATTGTAGAACAATTCAGGGAGATAAGTTGAGCTTTGCAAAAGTTGGAGGGGGTCTAGTGGACTTCTTGAGCCTGGAGGAGTAATCCGACTTAGATGGGCCGACTCGTTAGCGGCCCATGTTGGCCTGGTGCCGGCCTGCTGTGGCCCAAGGCGGCCCACCGGGCGAGGCCCGTATAAATGGGTGAGGGGGTGGGCGGTTAGGGTTGCCGGCCCCCAACCGCCACCTACCCCCGTGACCCTCGCCGCCGCCGCCGCTTGGAGGCCGCGCCGTTGCCGCTTTGTTGGCCGTGCCGCCGCCGGTAGGGTGGCGGCGGAGGGAGGGGTGTCCTTCGGCACCTCCACCAACCCGCGGATCGGTGTCCTCCCCCTCTTCTTTTCCTCCTTTGCTTCGTCTACTACCCCCTGGTGCTCCGGCTTGCTCCGTCTGCCGGCCATGGCAGCGCGGCGGGAGGGGGGCTCGATCCTGCGGGATTTGCCGGGTCCGTCCAGGAAGAAGCCGGCGTGGAGGCGCCGTTGGCTCTGTCCTTGTGGTGGAGCGAGGTGCTCCTTTTAATTGTTGAAACAATTATGCCTTTGTTTCTTTAGTTCTTGTTCTCACTGCAGTCATCTCGAAGATGCAGGCCATGTTTCAGCTCTTTGTGGTGTTGGCGTCGGAAGACGCGTTGATGATAGAAATTGCATATTCCATTTATTTTTTTGTGAGCAAGGTATGAACATGTTTGTTCATTTTTCACTTTGTTTGCAGATGAAATGGAACCCGGTGGTATGGCCGACATGTAAACATCGTTAGTATAGGATCCGTCGTTGCCTTGTTCCCGTGAGAAAGCATACACGGACACGGTGAGGTGAGTCGAGAGAGCATGATGCCTATGATTAGGGCGATCATGGTGTCCTGCAGGGACATTTTCCATTGCGTGGAAACAATTTTCTCTCTTATGTTCTTCCTTTATGATTGTCAGTCATGGTGGCCCTGATGTCGTGCAGGACTGTGGTCATGGCGTGCAAGGAATTGATGCCCACTGTTGCAGAAGCAAAATCTGGGGTGTCGTCCACAGAACCATGGTCGGTAGCCATGTAGAGGAAGAACAAACAAACCTTCTTCTATGGCAAAGAATTGAAATAGAAGGATGCAGGGTCTAGGCTTATCTAGCATTGGAGTCGAGGCCTCCTTCTCTTCCTGTGTTTTACTGTCGGTGATGTTGAGGCCAGCCTTTCGTTCGCCTTCAGGCCTTTGTCTCTTGCGTGCGTGTGTCTCATGGCAGAGGCAGTGCTGATAACGTATTAAGAGTAAAAGGAATGGAATGTAATGGAATGAGGGCAAATGAATTGATTGATTGATGAGGGGGTGGACCCCTGAATATATACACAGGGAAAGGGTGTGTAGGCACCCCTTCGGGAGTGCCGCACCCCTTCGGGATGACCCTTCGACAAGGCGGTTGTAACTTCCTAATTACATCACTAATGATTCCCCTAATTACATAGTTATGCTAATTGATCACTAATCAATATTTCATAACAAGCCCCCCGTCTGAGCTTTCAAGGAAGTTTGGAATACCCCCGGCCTTTGTCAGTTCTGCATTATACGCTTTTCGATGGAAGACAACAATATATATTAATCACTATCGTCGAGAACATTAGACGCCCAAACGTTCGTACATCACAGTTCACAGCAATCAAAGCTTAAAGTTTTATTCTGCGCACACCGCAGACACGTACGATATTTACCGTAACGCACGCGCCCGAACCACACGCGCACGGTAGTACGGTACGCACGCCGGAGCAGCGCCGGCGAGCTGAGCAAATATCGGCTGATGGACCACTACTACTTGTCGGCTGCGGAGGAGGAAGACTGGGACTCGGAGAAGAAGCGGTTGAGGGCCGGGAAGACCTCCGGCCGCTGGGTGGCGAGGAAGCGGCGGAACGCGTGCTGGCTGTACCGCTGGCCCTCGTCGGCGTTGTCCGGCACGGCGCTCCGGCGGTTGGCCTTGCTCACCCGCACGTCCGGGTTCGTGAACACGTTCCGCGTCAGCTGGAACACGCACATCCCCGTCACGAACGACATGGCCGCGATCAGCGGGTACACCTGCACGCACGCACGCAGAGAATGAGTTTAGCACCAGAGTTATACGTACACTATCGCACGATCGTGAAGCCTTTAGCCAATTAGCCACCTGCAGTACAATTACAAAAAGAAGAGGAACGGTCTGATGCGTACATCTGGCTTCAACCAACGGCCCATGTCGATCGACCTGTTGCCTGACGCTAGCTGCTGCTGCTGCTGCAGATTCTGCTGGGATCGATCGATCACTGCTGGAAATCTGGAGCTCTGAAAGTCTTTTGATGCAGATGGGCTCCTGCCTTTTCGATCTTGTGCTGCTGATGGAAGCTGACCGATGGATGCCATGCAAACCCGTTGGCGTGCGTTTATATACCCGCGCTGGCACAACGTCCAGCAGTCCGGCCGCGAAGCAAATTGCTCCGGCGTGTCGCGGTGTCTGGGCGATATGTTTTCTGTGGGCGACGAGGTGGGTTTCAGCTTCACGGCGTGTGCAGGCCGCTGGGCGCTGGCGCTCTCGTCCGCTCGTGCTCCTGCACCGAAACCATGAGCTGCCCGTTGTTTCCCGGTGGCCATGGTTGTCAAGGCAAGGTCTCGGCGCGTGCGCGCTCCCCCGCGGCGCAGCGCAGGTCGATCCCACCCCGCACGACCGTTCAATTTGGGTGCGCGCGGTCAACGCCAGCAGAACGTTCCAGGTCAGCCCGTTGGTGTCAGTACGTAGGGTTTGCGTCACCATCGATATCTCCCCTGGACTCCGTCGACGTTGGTGTGCGTACGTACTGTACGTGTGGATGGCGACTAGTGCTCGTCAGGAAAATATGCCGCCCTTTTTTTCTAGACGCGAAATTGCCGGTCAAGTCCGGGAAGATAAACTGCCTAGACTCTGTTTCAGGTTTCTGAATCTGTGGGAGTGAAGTCTGGTTTTTTGCTCCCAACTGCTGGATGAGCAGCTACGCTTTCGTTGGGACGGCTGGGACGATGCGCTACGTCGCGACGCTTGAACAACCACAGGCTCTCGCTGTATTGGATACTAGCTGGGCAATATTCTCTTTTCATTCCTAAAATGGTGACAGCCTTACACGAGAAACTAGTGTCTAGTACTAGATGGATGGGCATGGGCATTACACGGATCGATGCTTCAGACAACGATGAGTTGTTTTGTCCGAGTGCAATACCATGTACGATAATTTTGAACTAGGGACATGAAACGGATTAGAGATAGGACGAGGGGGATGCCGAATACCCTGTTTTACGGATGGCGGACAAAATTGACTTAGACTTATACGATAGGTCAGGGTCGTTAGATGGACTTATTCCAGGAAAAAAAAGATGCAAACGCGGCTCTGGTAATTGCAACCCAGACTGCGCACGCGGCATGCGCGTTTGGCAATCCTTATGAATTTCTAATTGGCTTGAAATCTTACGGTCGCCAAACTTGCCTACTGATGGCAAGCAAGCATATGACATGTATGCCTTGATAATCATTTTCATTGTGCCGAATTGGTGCTCCCCAAGTTGACGAACACACCTTATAGCTGTTGTGAAGCATAAAAACATATCATGATTGCACCACAATTTTTTTTTCAAATAATAATGTAGATGGAAACACATTCCTTTGTTGAGAGAGAACTACTTATAAATTTCTAGCGTGGTACTCGCAAAGATTAAAACAATGATTACTATTAGCCGATTTTTTTCAAACAATAATGTAGATGTAAACACATTCATTTACTGAGAGAGAACTACTTAGAAATTTGTAGCGTGGTACTCGCAAAGATTAAAACAATGATTATTATTAGCCGTAGAAAATCGGTAGAAGACATAAATTCATGATTCTAGTAGATGGTGCTATATATAACTTGTACGTTGAGAGAAAATATAATGGATGATGATGTGGACCTCTTTCATGTTGAGAGAAGTTTATCTATGATGTGTAGTGGGTCTCACCTATATAGTTTTTGTTATAGATTTCCGTGTAGAAGCACACAAGGGTGTCGTGTGCTACCGTGTACGTGTAGGATATGCACGGTTTACAAATGTGAAAAAAAGTCTGGCCATATCAAGTTGTAGAGAACCCATCGAACTGGTTTAAGCTTGCAGTCTTGTACGTAGGTAGGGTTCTGAACGTGCTACGACAAAATTGTAATTAATTTTATTTACATTAATCGTTTTATAAACCATGGACCTTTTTAGGGGGCTGAAAAACTCCCAACACAGCCTTTTTACGGCCCACTACACCAATTTTCAACGGGCCAAATTTTGATAGGGCTCTATTTAAGGATTATGCCTCACTTTGGCCCACCAGTGTATGTACCAACGGTGGCGCCGCCTCGCCGGCGCCGCCGCAAATATCTCCCACCGCCTGTTCGCACGGCGTGATGTCGGTAACCGAACGAGCTACCACGGTCAATGACACTGGACCCCAACACATCGGTGGGACCCACCTTCCTCAAGAGTGCTGTCACACTAACCTAAAGAATACTAGGCCAATAGTGTTAATCACCCGGTGAGCTGAAGCAATTTCTCCTGGCTTTGACGGCGCTTCCCTTCTCTCCCCCCCATTTCGCACCAACTTCCTTTCCACGCCAGGGCCCAAGCTCCGTGCTAGGGTTTCCCCCTCCCCGCCCGCCCGCCGCCGCCGCCGCCGCGGACGCCGGGGAAGTAGGAGCGGGTGTAATAGCGCCGGGGAGGGGATCATGGGCACGCCGGAGACGTCGCGCGAGCCGTGCCCGGACCGGATCCTGGACGACGTGGGCGGCGCGTTCGGGATGGGCGCCGTCGGCGGCTCCCTCTTCCACTACATCAAGGGCGCCTACAACTCCCCCAACGGGATGCGCCTGTCGGGCGGCGCGCAGGCCCTGCGCATGAACGCGCCGCGGGTGGGGGGCAGCTTCGCCGTCTGGGGCGGCCTCTTCTCCACCTTCGACTGCGCCATGGTGTACGCGCGCCAGAAGGAGGACCCCTGGAACTCCATCGTCGCCGGAGCCGCAACGGGAGGGTTCCTCTCCATGCGCCAGGGCGCGGGGGCCGCGGGGAGGTCCGCGCTCATGGGCGGGATACTCCTGGCCCTCATCGAGGGCGCCGGCCTCATGCTCAACCGCGTCCTCGCCAACCCGCCGTTACCCGCTGAGGATCCCAACCTCATGGGCGCCGGCGCGTTCCCGGGCCTGCCGCAGGTGCCACCGGTGGTGCCGCCTCCTGAGGCTGCGAGCTCCAGCGGTGCGGGTGGGTGGCTTGGAGGGCTGTTCGGCAAGAAAGAGGAGGAGAAGAAGGCCGGCGCGGGTGGGGGGAAGTCGGAGATCCTGGAGAGCTTCGACACGCCAAGCACCCCGATACCGTCGTTCGAGTACAAGTGAGAAAAAAAAGGTACGATTTTTACTCGATTATTAACTCTTCAATCTGGGTTCGTTTCGGATTTAGAAAAGAACTGATATTTGCATTCGATTCGGCCCCTGTTTAGCTCGATTTTTGTTTGATGCTTCGCGGACTAGGACTCTTGTTCTTGCCGTGAAAGTTAGAAATCGCTTGGATTTGCCGGCTGATTATTTCTTGTGCTACATGCCGTGATATTTTTGTTCCTACTAGTTCGTACAGAACCCAACTAGAGATTGTTATAGCTAGAGGATTGGTTTGGCCACCCTATATATATCTGTTCGGCTGGAGCCCGGATCTACAGCAGAAGGGCCACGGGGAGAACATCTTTTTGCCTCCCTTTGCAGAGTTCTAGTGTTGTTCTTTCGTCCACAATCAAAGATCAGGCCGTCAGATTAGGATTAAGCAGCAACTACCATGGAGTCTCTTACGGCTGCATCACCATGTCCAAACCGCATTCTTGTTGACGCGGGTGCAGGATTTGCCATTGGTGGCGTCGGGGGTTCTATCTTCCACTTTGCCAAGGGTTTCCGCAACATGCCTAGTGGCGCACGATTTGCTGGTGGTCTGCAAGCTATACGCATGAATGCCCCACGTGTTGCCGGCAGCTTTGCTGTTTGGGGCGGCGTGTACTCAGCCTGTGATTGCGCTCTTGTTTATGTGCGTAAGAAGGAGGATCCTTGGAATCCCATCATTGCTGGTGCGGCTGCTAGTGGCATCCTTTCTTTGCGTCAAGGCTTCCGCGCAGTCGTTCGGTCATCCATGCATGGTGCCATTTTTTTTGCCCTAATTGGCGGGGCAGAGATTCTGTTGCAAAGCGCTCAACCTGGTGCTATGTCTATGCCGGCAGATGTTCCCACTGTCACCCCTATGGAGACATCTTCTGGTGGTGGGCGGTTCGGTGGATTATTCGCAGAAAAGGTGGAAGGAGTCACAAATAGCAGCAGCAAGACTGATACTTTAGATAATTAGAAGGAGCCAAGCATGCCAGCATCGTCGTTTGACAATGTAGCTGCATGGATGCACATGGGTTCTTAGCTGCACTAGTCGATTGCACTTCTATTAATGTTTCTTTGTTATAGTGTGTATCTGAACTTATCCAGTACCAAAGTCAGGGTCAGTGTCAGACAATGAGAATATTTTGTATGATAAGGATTTTGGATAAATTCAGGTTTCTTTAGTGATGATGTAAAGGAACGCAAATTCAGATTTCACTTGTTTCTTCTTCTAAATTTCTGGGTTGGAATTGGACAAATTGTTTGCTGCCGTTCGTTATGATGCTGGGCGCTACTAGTTCTTTGTTAATTTCATAATTTATGCTCCATTGCACCTGCCTTGATGTTTCAAGAGTTCTTATATGTCATAACTCAGATGGCTCAATAAATTGGTACCAACTGTTGGATCTGCTTAGTTGCATTAGATTTGTCCTGGTCTACAAAATCTGCAAGTTCTGCTTTGATCATAAATATTACTCTGTCGGTAGAAGTTAGAAAGATAGGTAGTGCATATTTTGCTGATGATGATTACTTTGTCCTTTGCCATCATTATTTGTGTGACCTTTTAGGCTTTTACTACTTCCGGGTGTTAGATTGCAAATGAGGGGTTTTTATTTTATTTTATGAGCATATGTGGTAAAGAATGGCTGTCCTGGTTTCCAAAAGGAAAAGTTCCATCCGACTTGTCCTAGTTTTTTGAAAGGTCCAGCATTCTATATTAACAATTTAACTTTCCTTTATTTCAGATTGTAAAAGTGTCTACTTTCTTGTTTGTCAATTTTGTTTGTTCATATGCCATTGCCACCTCGGAAGCTCCATGAGAAATAGTTTTGATCACACACACAGTGTCCATGGAAGTAACTGAAATCTATATAATTGAAACCTGTACTTTAAGCTGGACTGGGATTTTGCTTCAGCAGTATGCCACTGAAATGTTCAAGGCAATTTGCTGTTCATTGGTTGAAACTTGAAAATGGTCACCTGTAACTTTAGAATGTCTAGTCCTTGTCACCTATTATTTTGCTGGATTCTCTGAGATTTTGCAACTGGCAGATGATTTAGTAGTTCGGTTAGACAAGATTGCGCATGCGGTTTGTTTTTGCGTTTTATTTGATGCAAACCTTTTTTGCTGTGCTTCTGATGCTCATCTGGTGACGTCAGAATGATTTGAAATAAGACCAGGATAATTGAGCAAATTATGACTGTCAAATTGATAAAAGGTTTGCAAATGCACATTACATGCCTTATTTTCTAAATGCAATCTTCTTCACCTGTGACTGCACACTCTGGAAACTCATTGAGAAAGTTTTAAGTTCATTGTTTCCCCAAAGCTGTTGAAATTGTAATTTGAATGCTTTAGTTGAATCAAGATGAAGGTTTTCCTGTGTTTAGTTCTGTCATTTAGGCAGCATAGTCAATCGCCATTCTTCGATCAGATTTGCTAAGCTGTTGCTTGCCGTGTCGGGACTCATATAAGTGTCATGCATACAACAATAACAACATCTCAAGCAAGTTGGTGTAGTCCAAAGCCCAGGTAAAGGACGGTTGCGTTAGGTCTGGCGAACCAACATCAAAATCAGCTACTCTAATGGATATGTAACCCATAAGAAATATAAGTGGCATGCATGTAGATTAAAATCGCATTTCCTTGATCCTATTTCTTGGTCATGTTCTCTCTGAAATTCTGACTAGATCAAGATCAAGCATACTGTTTGTTTCTGTACTGCCTGTTTGGTTTGACGTTAAATTTTTTGTAGTGCTTTTGACTCTCATCAAGCTTATGCATAACTGATGATGTTAAGATGCATTAACTCCCGACTAGTGCTTGCAAATGTAATCAATGCTCTTGCAACATTGAACAGTTTCGTCTTCCATATCTGTGGATATGTTACAGAATTCATGGCTATATGGGGTGTGCTAATTTGAACGTACTTGGCAGGTTTGCTGATGGAACTGTTGCTTACCTGTTCTTGGAACGTGGTGGTCGGAATTGGGGATGCAGATCAGCAATACAATAACTGTGAGGACAAGAAAGTGATTCACTTGTTCGTCGATAACTTATTCCTGCCTGCGCCGCTCTGCTTCGACGGCTCATATCTATGCGCCCGCTTGTGTATGTATAAGCCTTCTCATCGCGGCAGATTAGCTACTTTTTTTTTAAATGTTGCAGTAGTTGTAGGAGCAGCCGAAGCAGTATTTGACTGCCTAAATGATAGCGTTTGTGTTGTGCAATATAATGCACTCGAGAAAAACCCTGGTTCTAGGCCTCAGGCTGACCTCTGAAGGGACAATATTTTTGAGTTCTGAGTCGAGCTGTCCCCCTGCATTCTGTTGTTCCGCAAATAAGTTGTTTTGGCAGCAAACTGTTTTTGTTTTTTGAGTTGGAACAGCATGTTCGCTCGGCTTATCGGCCACCAGCCCAGTATTTTTCTCTCACAACAAACCAGCCACCAAAGAATCGGACAACAATACTTTTCTCCCGAACAAATCAACACTGGTCATCAGCCACCAGCCAAACGAACACTGGAAGGCTCTTCCACACGATTTGCGGCATTGCCGTGCGGTTTTTGTTTTCGCCGTCTGATGCCGCACGGTGTGCCGTTGATGTACGGTACTGTGTGAAGTTTGAACTGCTCTATTGATGGCTCCTTGGTACTGCGATTCGGTTGTCCAACTGCCCATCGTGGTGTGCTAGGTAAACGATCGGGATCAATGAGTCCAGAAATGGGCAGTTGAGGTTTACAGCCGGGGGCTTCAGGATTGTTCCATGACGGGCACGAAGTTACTGGCCAACTGAATTGAAATGACGCGGGGAATGAATGCATCATTTTCGCTCTGTTCCTGTTGCTGAACGGGAGAAATCACCAGCCGGACACGTTACTCTGCAGAAAAACACGTACGAACCGATCGAATCGAACCTGTTACCTGTCCATCCTGAAACATGTAATGCATGATTTCTGTTGCAACTTCGTCATTTTGAAATGAATCATAAAGCTTTAAATTACCCCCAAGGCTCGGCACACGTGCCGGCGATCACGAGAAGGTTGAGAGCCGCGACAACGGCCGCGCACCGGACACGGCCAGTCGGCCAAACAAGCACACAAACAAAGCCTTTCAGGTGTTTGGCCGTCGCGATCGGCGACCGTGCCACGGCGGTTGCGATGGCAACTGCAGCCTCCCCCTTTCCCCCCCCTCCTGCTCCTGCTCCTGCTCCCACTACCACTACTCCGGCAGGCGCAGGCGCAGGCGCGCGGTATGCGTATGATCACCAACCGTGGTTGGTTGCTTGGGCAGAGAGGAACCAATCCGCAAGCAATCCCAAGAATGCCCCCCGCGTGCGCTCCGCCACCACCGGGTAGAGGTGTAGAGCGACGCCGACGCGGCAGCAGGAGCAGGCCACGTCGCGACCGACCGACCGGGAGCATAGCAAGCCAGGCAGCATCAGTAGTAGCCTGTAGCCGCGCGCGTACGCGTCGTGCGTCACGGGGCGCCGTGGCGATGAGTTACCGGGAAGGAACCCAACCGACGTTGGCAGAGCAAAGCAGAGCACAGCAGAGCAGAGCGGAGCGGCGAGGTTGGTGGCGCTTTGCCATCGCGGCCGGCGCCGCCGTTGGCTGACGAGCAAGCAACAAGCTTTCTTTGCGTTAAAGACCCGTGCACGCTCGCTGCTTCAACTCACCCACACCCAATGCGCGCGCCCTGCTAGTGCTAGCTAGCCTAGTGCAGCGGCGTGGTGCTGTGCTTGCCCGTTCGGCTCGCCGAGACTTGGCATCGCCTAGCGATGGAGCTCCGGTGCTCCGTGCTGGTCCTGGCCCTCGCCGCCGCGCTCTCCGTCGCAGGTCAGCTCTGCTCTCGTGCCTTCCCCTCTCAGTCTCAGCTCGTGCTGTCTGCTGAAAATTCTGTGTCTTTGCAGCGGCTTACGACCCGCTGGACCCGAACGGGAACATAACCATCAAATGGGACATCATATCGTGGACGCCCGACGGCTACGTCGTGAGTACTCTCTTCTCACTCGCATTGTTGTTCTGAATGATGAGGCCGATCGAGTCTCCTGACACGACGATCGGCACACGACGTGACCGAACGAGTTATAACCGACCGATCGACGGCGTTGCGGGACGCAACAAATGCAGGCGATGGTGACGATCAACAACTTCCAGATGTACCGGCAGATCATGGACCCGGGGTGGACGGTGGGGTGGACGTGGGCGAAGAAGGAGGTGATCTGGTCCATGGTGGGCGCGCAGGCCACCGAGCAGGGCGACTGCTCCAAGTTCAAGGGCAACATCCCGCACTCCTGCAAGCGCACCCCGGCCGTCGTCGACCTCCTCCCCGGGGTCCCCTACAACCAGCAGATCGCCAACTGCTGCCGCGGCGGCGTCATCAGCGCCTACGGTCAGGACCCCGGCGCCGCCGTCGCCGCGTTCCAGATCAGCGTCGGACAGGCCGGCACCACCAACCGCACCGTCAAGGTGCCCAAGAACTTCACCCTGCTCGGCCCCGGACCCGGATACACCTGCGGCCCCGGGAAGATCGTCCCCTCCACCGTCTTCCTCACCCCCGACCGCCGCCGCAAGACCCAGGCTCTCAGTGCGTTCCCGTTCTCTCGCTCTCTTTCTTCTTCTGAGTTCTGCCATGGCAATGGCAATGGCATGGCATGGCTTCCTGCTGTTGCTGACGAACACGCCTACGTGTGCCTTGTGTAGTGACGTGGAACGTGACGTGCACCTACTCGCAGCACCTGGCGTCCAAGTACCCGTCGTGCTGCGTCTCCTTCTCCTCCTTCTACAACGACACCATCGTGCCGTGCGCCAAGTGCGCCTGCGGCTGCGAGCACAAGACCTGCGTCCAGGGCGACTCGAAGCGGCCGCTGGCGGTGACGGGGAAGCACGAGCACGGGCACGCGGCGGCGCGGGTTCACCGGGACAGGGAGGCGCCGCTGCTGCAGTGCACCTCGCACATGTGCCCCGTGCGCGTGCACTGGCACGTCAAGCTCAACTACAAGGAGTACTGGCGCGCCAAGATCGCCATCACCAACTTCAACTACCGCATGAACTACACCCAGTGGACGCTCGTCGCGCAGCACCCAAACCTCGACAACATCACCGAGGTCTTCAGCTTCGACTACAAGCCCGTCGTCGCCTACGGATCCATCAGTAAGTGAATCTCTCTCGATGCTCGGCACTCGATCTGGACACGAACAATTTGACACATGAGCTTGATGGGATCCTTGCTGTCTGTTCTCTTGCGACGTCATCAGATGACACGGCGATGTTCTACGGGCTCAAGTACTTCAACGACCACCTGATGCAGGCGGGGCCGTACGGGAACGTGCAGTCGGAGGTGCTGATGCGCAAGGACGCCAGCACCTTCACCTTGAGGCAGGGCTGGGCGTTCCCGCGCAAGGTCTACTTCAACGGCGACGAGTGCCAGATGCCGCCGCCGGACGAATACCCGTACCTGCCCAACGCCGCCCCGGCAGCCACCGCGGCGTCGCTTGGCGCCGCAGTGGCGGCCGTCGTCGCGGCATTCTTTGTGCTGGCCGTGGTATGAGACATGAAAACTGATCGATGAGAAAAACACATGAGATCGATCTAGTGCTAGAACCGGCTGGCGTGGGGGAGAACAGAAGAAAGATAATGTTTTGCTCTGTAGATATAAATAGTCGACGTTTTGGGTTTCAGGATTGTTTTGTGTGTTCTGAACATACTGAAAAGCTCAAGTTTTTTTTTCTTTCATTACGTGGGCGTGCAGAAGCATAATTTTGAAACAGAAATATGTGCATCTAACGTCAAGATGAGTCATGTAGCTATGCTGATGCCGTGATGCCTGAATGCGATGAATCTCCACATAATCTTGAGGTTGTTTTCGAATTAACAATCGAAGACAGAGTAACTTGCAACAGAATGCAAGTTCAGGCTTCAGATCGGAGTTCAGAGCAAGGGCACACCTAGAGTTCAGATAGGTATGAATATGTTGTGGCGGCGAGGTCAAGCTGAGTGGCTCGCCCCGCCTAACTGTGTACTGCGGGTGGGCGGCGCTGCGCTTCCCGTCCACCACCAGCGGATCCCGCGCGCGAGGTCGGAGCCGGCGTGCGCGGCGTGAATTTGAGGGAGGAGAGCGCGGGTGGTTCTTCGTGGGAGGGGTTATCGTAGGTCGGCGGCGGCGGCCCGGTATTTTCACGGACACCCGTGGTTTGGATCGCGAATATTTTCATATAACCTCCTCAACCGGATCGCGACTAATAATCGTGATCTGAATATTTGCAAATGGACCCCTTGCCGTTGCCGGATTAGAATTTCGCACGGGGGTCCTTAATTTTTTTTAGATAGAAGGCCATTAGGCTCGGCTTTACTTAAAAAGCCCATAGATCTGGGGGTATCGGTTTACGATGATAGCACAAAAAAAAAGTAGATTACAGCCAACGGATAGACCAGAAGGCTTTTAACCCGGACTTGCAATCTACCACACTCTAGCCTCCCTCTTCCTAAAGTTCACAAACCACCAACAAAGCACATCGGGTTCGGATTTTACAGAGAACAACAACTCCTACCGAGCCCCGAGCAAGAGCGACGCTAGTCTTCGATTGCAAAGATGCAATTTGTGTTCTTAGCTTGTGCATCGCCCCGACGATCCATGCTTGATTTCTCTCCTTGTTTAGGATCTTCCATTTCGCATAAAGGATATAGTGCGAAAGACACTAACATCGGGTGAAGCGATTAACATATCATTAAAAACGAAATCGTTTCTAATCAGCCAAAGACTCCAAGCGAAGCAGCCTAAAAGGTAAACAAAATTCCTATTTTTACCATTTGTCCCCTCTACTAGCTTGTCCCAAAGATCCTCCATGCGGACAGGTCGAGCATCCCAACCAAGTGCATCTCTCGATTATATTCCGGCAGAAGTTTGCCACCACACATTGTAGAAAAATGTGTTCGTACTCTCTAGTTCACCACATAACTTGCACCGTAGTGGGCCTGTCCGATTCCTCTTCCTAAGGCTGCTCCGCGCATTGAATTCGTCATTGCAAACTTGCCGGGAGGAAGATTTTAATTTTCGAGAGGAAGGCTTGCCTTCCGGATGTTCCACATCCATTTATTCTCCATACCGGGGAAAGTGAGTTCTTTGTAAAGTGAGGTTGTAGAGAAATCTCCCCGACTTCTCATAAATCCATCCGAAAGAGTCGGAGTTGCTTTGTGAGATAGAGACTCCCTCTACTAACTCCCTCGGCTCTTCCCATTCGTATCTTCGCCTCCCTAAAACCTCTCCCGAAAGTGAGGTTTATCTTCGCTTCTTTTAATACTTTATCCACTGTCCATTCCACTGTCTATTCCTGCTGATTACAAATTGCAAACAAGTTGGGAAGCATCAAATTTAGACCACATGCTCCACTCCAAGTATCTAGCCGGAATCTTATTTTCCTGCCATCCCCCAAAATGTATTTCATCCCTCTCGTTAACTTCCTCTCTAATTGCTAGAAGTCCTTTCCGAATCGAGAACCACCTTTTTTTAACCGAAAATGCTTCTCTCTCCAAGGTACTTTTGTCTTAGCAAATTACGAAGCATATAGTATTATCACCTCTCGCTATTTTGAAGATCCATTTGGCCAACAAGCACTTGTTCATCACTTTAGTATTAGTGAAACCTGCCCCCCCCGGCCTTTTTTAGGTGACGCCATCGGTTCCCACTTTGCCATGTGGTACTTTCTCTTCATATTTGGCCCATGCCGAAGAAGTTGTCCATTTTTGATGGATTTCCTCTTGCAAGCCATACACTCCCATAGTGTAATTGGGCACCGAACTCAAACAGGTAATATCATCTTCCCTCTTGAGGACAGCCCCGCACTCGGCCATGTTGGAACTCTTTTCTCCACCTTTGTTGCTACATAGTTTAAATCGAAGCCGACATATGTTTGTTGTGTACCATCACCCCCAAAAACTTCATAGGTAGATGTCCAATATTGCGGTTGAACATCCGTGCCACTCTAGTCATTTCCTCTTCGAGCAACCCAAGGCAAAAACTTCATCGTTCGATAATTAATTTTCAAACCGGACATGTTTTCAAAGCAAGATAATAAAAATTTTGTGTAAATGATGGACTGGTCATCCATGTTCAAGAAAATAAATGTATCATCCGCATACCGAAGGTGTGTGATCCCTCCCTCTATTAGATGCGGCACCAAGCCTTTAATCTCTCGCTTTGTCTTGGCATTGCTTAACATTGTTGCTAACTAGCACATTGGCCCAAATTTTGTTGCTTGGGTGGTATTGGATTGGTGGATGGAAATCCAATAGCGAATGACACAATCAACGCTTCACTGCACCCTCGCATACATTGCAAGCTCTGCAGCTTTGTATATTGGATTGAAATCGTAAATCACCCTCTCTGGCATCTCTCGGTCCCTCCGCGAATCTCTCTCTCTCTCTGCCTATTCTCTTCCTTATTTTTGTCGAGTGACCTATGCCTTTCTGATACTATGGCTTCTGAGTCCGACTTAGGCATTGACCTTGTGTAGAGTCTCGATGCTCCACCTCCCAATGTGTGGATCTAACTCCTCTTAGCTAGTTCGTCGTACTTGGCAATGATGTAAATTACCGGCGTAGGCGATCTTGAAGGTTTGTCTCGATCTAGGGATATGTTAGTGTAGCGGTGGCACGAGTCCCTTCATCCCTCCTCTCTCATTGCGCGCGCACGCGCACACACAAACCATCCACCCCGACAATGTCTCTTTCTCCTTTACTTTTGTCGTGCAAATTCTACTTCTCTAATTCTCGCGGCTTTCGAGTCCGAATCAAGCATTGTTCTTGTGTAGAGTTTCAATACTTCACCTCTCGGTGTGTGGATTCAACTCCTTCGGTGAGCTCGTTGTACATAGCTATGATGCCAGTTGTTGGCGTAGGCAACTTTGAAAGTTCCTCTTAATCTAGGTACTGGCTCATGCAATAGTTGCATAGGTCCCTCCGATCCCCCTCATCTTCCGACAACACCTCCTTCTTAGTTTCTCCCCTATTTTTGCTGGGCGAACTATGCCTCTCTGATTTCGCGGCTTTTGAGTCCGACTCAGATGTTAACCTTGTGTCTAACTCCTCTGGGCCAATTTGTCGTACCAGGTGGCGATGGCAGTTGCTAGGATAGGCAATCTTGAAGGTTCATCTTGATATAGGGACAAACTCATGTAGCGGTCGCACATGACCTCTCTCTCTCACTTTTCCCTTACTTTTGTCGGGTGAACTCTCTCACCTTGATTCCACGACTTTTGAGTCTTCGGTGTTGACATTGTGTAGAGTCTCGGTACTCCACCTCTCGGCGCGAGGATCCAACACCTCTCGGCGGGCTTGTCGTACCTCGCGGCAACGCCAATTGCTAGCTCGATCCTCTCATGTGTTGGGTGTTGTTGGTCCGATTGCAAATAAGCGCTAATTGGATTTGACTATTTATCTTTTTCTATCAAAATATATCATATTATTGTATTCAAATTTAGATATGAACTAATCATATTGTAAATGAGATGTTTATTAAATGAATGTTCCAATATAGGCTCGTAAAACCACAACATATTAAAGATACAGAAGAAATTAAGGACATATCAAATATTTGCGGTCGATTTGTGGTGGTCAAGCATATTATTTATAAGCACAATATTAACTTTCCTTATTTTTTATAACAATTAGTTATTTATTAATTGTAATTAATATGTACTATTTTATTTAGCTATTTCTCTTCTCGATCCGTATAGAAATCTGCTTCTAATTTTCTTGTTTTTTAAAATCTTGGATTTGTATATATATTTATTAGTTAGTTAGATATGGATTCTTTGGATTGATCTAGACCGTCAGACCAGTGGTGACTTCATCTATCTTGAGGATTTGTCAGCTCACTCATTCGGAAGTGCTCATAGAGAGAGGGGCGAGTATGTGTTGTATGTGAGCATCGCGCCTATACCATGTGATTAAAAAACTTGCTTTCATGTAATTTGTAGACGTATTAATCTATATCCTCTTTTAATTTCAAGTACGTGACATACTCCATGATCCATTAAGGGGAAGTCTAAAAAAGCTTACCGAAGTTTGTTAGGAAATTAAAAAAATACATGCGGATTCAAGTTGGTATTCAACTCGGGCACCTAATGTTAGGCAATAAAAAATATTGCATATGTATCCAATTACGGCGTGCCATAAGGAAAGAAAATCATGGATAAAAAATATTTCAATTTTTTAGAATAATATGAATTGTTAGATCTTCATAAAATCCATCGGTTAAAACTCTTCTCTCATTTAGATTAACGTGGAAATTCCGTTTTTCATAATAATATGAATCGTTAGATCTTCATAAACTCCAACGGTTCAAACTCTTCTCTCATTTAGATTAACGTGGGAATTTCTTTTTTCATAACAAGATGAATCGTTAGATCTTCATAAACTCCAATGCTCCAATCTCTTCTCTTTTTTTAATCAACTACTATTTTTCTTATTTTTAATTCCGAATTTATGTATTTATTAATTGTATTTGTATTGAATATGGACTCTTTAGATTTCCTTATTTTAATTCCAAATTTATGTATTTTTTGATTAATCTAGACCTTCGGATCTTCATAAAATCCAACGGTGTATATTACTCTCTTTTTTAGATTAACGTGGGAATTTCTAGACACTCTCGGCGAACGTGGTGACTTCTTTTAACACTCAAGTATAAAGATAATAGATGCATCACTCACCGGAATAAAGAGGAGAGGGGACGGTGGGTCCGGGGTTTTTTTTACCGACCGATAGGTTTTTACCGCTGGACAGCGGTAACGGTAGCTACCGCGGTTACCGCGGTATACTGCTAAATACCGCTCGAATTCAAATTGCAAATCAAAACCGCTAGTTCAAACGGTATCCTGGGGTATACCGCGGTATAAACTATTTATACCACGGTATAAACTATTTTTACCGTGCGGTAACGAGTTTATACCGGTGCAAAGAAAAAGACCATCCACCTTCGAATAAATGAAAATTTTGGCATGGTGTTGGCACAAATTAGTGTTAAATAACACCCCCAATCAATGATTTATAGTTATCATGGAAAAAATAGCGCGCTAATAGCACGCTATAGCACGCTAATAGCGGCTCCGAGCACTTGCCGCAACGATATCTTACTTTTTTGCGCTATCGGTGCTATTGCCGCTATAGCGCGCTAAAGTGCCGCTATTCAAATTTAGCGCCATAGCGCCGCAAATAGCGCGCTATGAATATTTTTTGATTTTGATGCTCGAAACCCGAACCATAGAAGATCGTTGCTCTTGGACTTGATGCCTTTATAGTTGTTTGCTTGTTTCCTTTGAATTGTGGATGTTTATTTTTGTTAAATGTTTATGGTAGAATTGTGAACTTATGGCTGAATCCTCATGTCTTCATGGTTGAATTAGTGAATTATGAACTTATTATGTTGGTTGTGGCTTGTGGTTATTAGCTTATCATATATATATATATCTTCTTGTTATATTTCTGTTATTTGATTAAAATAGCTCGCTATAGCGGTGCAATAGCGGCAAAATAGCGCGAGCGGACGGGTAACGCGCGCCTGCGCTATTGCGCGGCTATAGCGTGGCAATAGCGGTGCTATAGCGTCCGCTATAGCGGTAATAGCGGTCGATTCGGTTGCCGCTATTTTTCATAGCCCGCGATTAAAAACCTTGATAGTTATACATAGAAATACTACACCAAACACAATAATACTAGCCGTGCATAAGTGAGTTGGTAGTTCAAATACAAATAGTTCATACAAATAATTCATACAAATAGTTCATACAACACAAGTTCAATGGTAGAAAGGAAAGATCCCCAGCTGGGTCGCGGAGTGGTACTCGGCGATGGACATGACATTCAAGCCTCTCGTCCTAAGCAACTCACCCTTGTACTTGTTGCCAAGTTAGGCCCGTCCAAGCCGCTGTTGTCTGCCACTCACCGACTAACAAGTTGTAAAAATCAGGGTCTTCCCATTCATACACCCATGTCGTCTGTGGCTGCGCGTTGATGTCAGGAATGGGATAAAAAGACCGCGACTGGGAGGTATCACCGTGGGAGGAAGAAGAGTACGCCGGGTTGAAAGGGTCGAGGCAATATGACCTAGAGGGGGGGTGAATAGGCTCGCACACAAAATTTAAACTTTTTTCTCGCGAAAACACGTCGGACTTCGGAACCTCCGAGATTATTCTCGGAACCTCCGAACGAGGCAGCCTCCGAGAATAAACTCAGAACTTTCGGCAGCTGTTAGAATAGAGCATAAATAACTTGAGCTGCGAATAACTTGATGAAAACCAGATCTACTAATTTCTAGGAGGTACTTAGGACCTAGCAAGAAGACTTCTAAGCAAGGGACAAGCTAGGAAGGTACCACAAAGTAGATCGGGAGCAAACCCTAATAGATCTAGTCAAGAACAAGCATGAACAAGTAAGTAAACAAGAGCAAGCACGAGACAAAGATTTATCCCGTGGTTCAGCTCGCCACAAAGGCTTGCTTACATCCACGTTGTTGAGGAAGCCACAAAGGCTAGGGACCACAAAGGTCAACTCCTCTCTCACACCTATCACTTTGGGTAATAGGTGGAGTCTTTCCACTAGAATCACAAAGGGTAATACAAACACCTTGGAGCTTCCACAAATCGGTTTTGGAGAGCTTCCAAGAACCTCTATCCGTCTAGGAGCAAGGCTCCAAGAGTAATAGATCCACCAAGCTTGCTAGGGTTCTTCCAAGTGCTCAAGTACCAAGGAGAGAGAGATTGGCTCACTAACTCACTTCAAGAATTGTAACACCCGAAAATTTCATCACAATAAAATATTGCAAGAAACAAGGCTTAGTTTTTATTTTCTAAGGATTTAATAAAATTGAATAAATAAATTTGCCTTTAATTAAATTAAACAACATTTAATAATTAGAATCAAACAAGTGTTTGTGCATCATGTTGAAATGCATGAGTTTTGTTTGTGGTGTGATTCTAAAAGTCTTAAAAAAATTTTGTGAAAAAGTCCTTAAAAATAATTGTGAAAATAGGTGTAAAAGTTTGAATTAAAAAAAGATGAAAGTTTGAATTTAAAAATATGTTTGAAAAGTTGTTAAAAATAGTTTGTGAAAATCCTTTAAAATAGTTGGAGAAATTTGTGTTAAAATTTGAATTTGAAAACATGTAAAAGATTTGAATTTAAAAGGGTTTGAAATAGATTTGAAAAGGATTTGAAAAAAAGAAGAAGAAGAAAAGAAAGAAACCTATCTAACCCAAACCCACCGCCGGCCCGGCCCAACCCCCGCGGCCCACCTCACCTCCCCTCCTTTCTTTTTTCCGGCCCGCGGCCCGGCTCCCGCTTCCGGCCCACACGGCCCGCATCACCCGCCACTCCTCCCTCTCTCACACGCTCACCGACGGGTGGGGCCCACCCGTCGGGTGCGTCCCCAACCTCCCGCCGCCTCCCTTCTCCCGGCCGCGCCGGCCTCCCGCACCCCGCGCCGCCTCCCCGGCCTCCCCGCGCCTCCTCCCCTCCCCTTAGTGCGCCACCGCCCACACGTGCCGCCTCCTCACCTTTCCCCTCCCCCGAAACCGCCCCCACCACGCCACCCCACCGAGCTCATCGCCATTAATGGCGGCCGCCCACCGACCTCGCCGCCCACCGCCTCCACGCCCCTTCCCCTGCTCCTTTCCGGGCTATAAAAGGGCGGTACCCTCCCCTGCACCTCTCGCACCGCTCCTCCTCCCTTACCCACTTGCGCGAAGACCGCCGCCCGTGGAGGCCGAACAGAGCTCCGCCCCTTCGTGCCGATCTCCTTCCCCGCCGCTCCTCTCACCGTTCCAAGCCCCCTGGTAAGATCCTCATGCCTTCCTCTTTCTTCCGGTATTTTTGCCGTGCGAAATGGTGGCGGGAGGCCATCCTTGGCTCTTCTCCGCGAACTCCGCCGCCGGCGCCGCCGCGAGCCGCCGCCGGCCGGCCGTCCGCCGCCGCCCGCCGCTCGCACGCGACCCGGCCGTCCGATCGGCGCGGACGGCCCGGATTAAAAGAGGGGGCGTACCCCTTCGGCGGTCCACGGTGGACCGGTGGACCAAGTCCACGAGCGCCGGTCCATCGCTTGCGTCAGCACCGCGTCATGCTTGCGTCGGCGCCGGCCAACCACGGCCCCGCCACGTGGCACCACCACATTTCACCCGCAGGCCGCCCTGGCAAGTTTGCAAATAAGCCCCCCCATTTCTGGAATTCACAAATATACCCTTCCACCTATATAAAAGCCTTTCAACTAAGTCCTTTCTTTTATGCTTAGGCCCCTGCAGTCCTTAGTTTCTATGTTCTATAGTCCATCCTTGATCTTTTACATGTTAGACCTCCTAGTTTCACACATAATTATGTTTAGGTCCCTGAAATCTTGCAGAAAACTCCATAAACTTTCAGATATTCACAATTTAGTCCCTGAATCTTGTTTCAGCCATATCTTTTCCATCCTAGCTCCGTTTTACGCGTTCTTGGTGTCCACGCGACCGTCTCTCAGAGCCCGTCATTTCTAAAAGCTTGTTTTAGTCTTTTGGTAATGTTTGATGTATTGTTTTATTTATTGCATGTTTTCTTGCATGATCGTAGCCAACGCGCCGTTCGAGGAAGAACAAGTGCAGAGCTTTGCAGATAAGGAAAGTAGCTTATCGTTGGAGAAAGGCAAGTGACCCTAACCACCCTTCTACCTATGCTTTAATCAAGAATACTATAAATTAATCGAACATGGAGAACCACCCGGAAAACGGTGCAACCACGGTCCATATGGCTCGGCTTAGCCAATTAATTAGGTGTGCGATTGTATTGACGACCCTATCCGAAAGGAACACGGGGGCTCCGGGTTGCGTGGGGGTATAGCCCGGTTCTTTTGGGGTAGCGACCTTTACTAAGGTGCCGACCACTAGGGAGGGTTATGGTCCGCCCCGAGTCAGAATCGTCGTGGGTTGTCGGTGCTTTTGCATATCTTTGTAAAGGCTTCGTAGCGTCCCTATGCAATCACACCTCGGAAGTGTGGTATTGTGCCCGATCGGCACATGCGTGGTTGGGTTCAAAGTTCTTAGGAACTTTTACGCGAACCGTGGGAAAAGTGTGCAACCTCTCGCAGAGTGTAAACCGATTGATCGGCCGTGCTCACGGTCAAGAGCGGCCCGGACCCTCACATGATTAATTGAACTTAAAGATGAATTAATATTGCTTTCCGGTTATTCCCGTGGCCTTGCCGAGTACCAACCATAAGTGTACTCATCCTTGCTTACGTTGTTCGGAGAAGAATCCCGGAGTGGAGTACTTCACCGACTACGAGGAGTTCCGAGGATGCGCTCAACCGCCGAAGCCCGTGGAAGATGAAGATGGAGTCGCGTCTTCATAGTTATCGTTGTTCGTGTAAAGACCTTCGTGTCTACCTCTTGAGTGTAATAAAAGTTAATAAACCTTTTATGTACGTTTTTGAGCAATGTCTTGTGATATTACACTCATGAGTCTATCATACGTGTGAAATTGTGATCCCGGCACACATATGAGATGCATTCGGTTTTCTACGGAAAATCGGGTGTGACAGAGTGGTATCGAGCAATGCCGATCGTAGGACGCGACCTCGGATAGAAATGGTCGATATTAAGGACTCTCTATCTAGAAAGCCTTTCCAGCATTCAAAATATCTTATTTACACTTAAAAAAATATATTTTTTATTCTTTACTCTTTAATAAAATCATATCTTTTGTTTTCTTCTACACTGAGTTGGATTCTTGTTCTTTCACCTTGAACTACCACCCGTGTTTTCTAGGATAGCTTCTTAGGTTGCCTACACCTTCTATCAGTTTCGTTTCAATAGAGCTGTTCTTGTGAGGATGTGCGATGTTAATGCTTGTTGCTTGTAAACATGCATGATTTGGATCTTTGATATGATTGGAATGCTTTTGTGGAGTGATGGCCACAAATACATCAATAAAATAATTAAAGTTAAAATTTGAATCTTAGCCCCTTTTCTCTGATTCACCTTTATCAATTCAACTTCCTATCGGAAAACTTCTCTCTCTAACAATCAAATGGTAAACATCAGGTCAGGAGCTGGACAGGATATTCCGTTCGTGCTCACATCGCCAATCAGCTGAATCAAGTTCCCTCCTCCACCACAAGAATTAGCGATGGATCCCACGATGCAGCAGTTCTTTACGGAACAGATGCAATTAATTCAGAACCTCACCGCCACTGTCCAGAATCTACGAGCACGGCGAGAACCGACCACCACCACAAGGACCCCCACCACCTCCACCACCAGTGAACAAGCATAGAGAATTCATGAGCCACAACCCGCCCACTTACTCTCATTCGGTGGATCCCCTCGATGCCGATGATTGGCTCAAGACCATCAACAAGATGCCGAATATCACCCAATGTAATGATCGTGAGAAGGTTTTGTATGCCTCGGGACGTCCGGAAGGTGCGGCCTCCGATTGGTGGGATGCTTACACCGTCGCGCATGCCGCTGCCGACACCATTACCGCGGCAGAGTTCCAGGAGAGTTTTCGTACACATCACATCCCATTTGGTGTGAAGAAGCTGAAGAAGAAGGAATTTCTAGCTCTAAAGCAAGGCAACATGACAGTTAGTGAGTATCTGGATCAGTTTACTCATTTGTCCCGCTATGCACCAGATGAAGTCAACACGGATGCTAAGAGACAAGAACGCTTTCTCGATGGATTGATAGGGCCACTTAACTATCAGTTGCAGAGCCACACATTTCTTAACTTTCAGATGTTACTCAATAAGGCTATAGGCTTGGAGAATAAACGCAAGGAACTTCGTGAACAGAAGCGCAAGTTTCAATCTCAGGGTCGATCTAGCGGTAACACCCGCCCTCGTTACGACTCATCACAAGGCTCTCAGTTTCATTCTAGAGGACAAGGCGGAAGCCATGGACAGAATCAACCGTTCTATCGTTCGTTTGATGAACCCGAAGAATCCAACCCAATGACACCACGGGCTCCAAATCCTCATCGAACCGCTCGAGTGCACCGAGAAGGAACACTACTCCAGTTCACCCCGGTGGATGCTTCAACCGCGGAGAATTGGGACATTATGCCGTATTTGCCCTCGGCGCAATATGCGGACACCTCGGAGAGATAACAGAGGTCAACAGAACAATATGCATGGTAGGGTGAACCATGTGACAGCTGAAGAAGCCCAAGAGGCCAAGAATGTTGTGCTTGGTACGTTTCTTATCAACTCTGTACCTGCAACAATTTTATTTGATTCCGGGGCATCACATTCATTTATTATTGAACGATTCGTGACAAAGCATGATGTACCCAGGAGTTCCATGAAGACACATTTGCTAATTAGTTCTCCAAATGGTGAAATGAAATCCACCTATGTATGCCCACAGGTCAATCTTAAGATCGGAGAGATAGATTTTGAAGCGAGACTTAGTGATTCTAACATCCAGTGGAATAGATGTGATCCTTGGTATGGATTGGTTAAGCAAGCATGATGGAATCATTTTGTGTGCCAAGAAGTCGGTGCTCTTAACTACCCCGCAAGGAGATAGGATTGAGTTTGCCACTACAAGCCCGAAGAAGAAGGAGAAGTGAATAAGCTCTGTGGTAGTAACCCATCATCTATCAAGAACATCTTGTATCTCCTCCTCTTGTTTCCCGATCCCTCCGAATCTCGGGACGAGATTCTTTTTAAGGGGGTAGGATTTGTAACACCCAAAAATTCCATCACAATAAAATATTGCTAGAAACAAGGCTTAGTTTTTATTTTCTAAGGGTTTAATAAATTTGAATAAATAAATTTGCCTTTAATTAAATTAAACATCATTTAATAATTAGAATCAAACAAGTGTTTGTGCATCATGTTGAAATGCATGAGTTTTGTTTGTAGTGTGATTCTAAAAGTCTTAAAAAATTTTGTGAAAAAGTCCTTAAAAATAATTGTGAAAATTGGTGTAAAAGTTTGAATTAAAAAAATGAAAGTTTGAATTTAAAATATGTTTGAAAAGTTGTTAAAAATGGTTTGTGAAAAGCCTTTAAAATAGTTGGAGAAATTTGTGTTAAAATTTGAATTTGAAAAGATGTAAAAGATTTAATTTAAAAGGTTTGAAATAGATTTGAAAAGGATTTGAAAAAAAAGAAGAAGAAAAAAGAAAGAAACGTATCTAACCCAAACCCACCGCCGGCCCAGCCCAACCCCGCGGCCCACCTCACCTCCCCCTCCTTTCTTTTTCCAGCCGCGGCCCAGCTCCCGCTTCCGGCCCACACGGCCCGCATCACCCGCCTCCCCTCCCTCTCTCACACGCTCACCGACAAGTGGGGCCCACCCGTCGGTGCGTCCCCAACCTCCCGCCGCCTCCCTTCTCCCGGTCGCGTCGGCCTCCCGCACCCCGGCGCCGCCTCCCCCGGCCTCCCCGCGCCTCCTCCCCTCCCCTTAGTGCGCCACCGCCCACACGTGCCGCCTCCTCACCTTTCCCCCCCCGAAACCGCCCCACCACGCCACCCCACCGAGCTCATCGCCATTAATGGCGGCCGCCCACCGACCTCGCCGCCCACCGCCTCCACGCCCCTTCCCCGTCCTTTCCGGGCTATAAAAGGGCGGTACCCTCCCCTGCACCTCTCGCACCGCTCCTCCTCCCTTACCCACTTGCGCAAAGACCGCCGCCCGTGGAGGCCGAACGAGAGCTCCGCCCCTTCGCGCCGATCTCCTTCTCCGCCGCTCCTCTCACCGTTCCAAGCCCCCTGGTAAGATCCTCATGCCTTCCTCTTTCTTCGGTATTTTTGCCGTGCGAAATGGTGGCCGGGAGGCCATCCTTGGCTCTTCTCCGGCGAACTCCGCCGCCGGCGCCGCCGCGAGCCGCCGCGAGCCGGCCGTCCGCCGCCGCCCGCCGCTCGCACGCGATCCGGGCCGTCCGATCGGCGCGGACGGCCCGGATTAAAAGAGGGGGCGTACCCCTTCGGCGGTCCACGGTGGACTCGGTGGACCAAGTCCACGAGCGCCGGTCCATCGCTTGCGTCGGCACCGCGTCATGCTTGCGTCGGCGCCAGCCAACCACAGCCCGCCACGTGGCGCCACCACGGTTCACCCGCAGGCCGCCCGGTGCAATTTTGCAAATAAGCCCCCCCATTTTTGGAATTCACAAATATACCCTTCCACCTATATAAAAGCCTTTCAACTAAGTCCTTTCTTTTATGCTTAGGCCCCCGAGTCCTTAGTTTCTATGTTCTATAGTCCATCCTTGATCTTTTACATGTTAGACCTCCTAGTTTCACACATAATTATGTTTAGGTCCCTGAAATCTTGCAGAAAACTCCATAAACTTTCAGATATTCACAATTTAGTCCCTGAATCTTGTTTCAGCCATATCTTTTCCATCCTAGCTCCGTTTTACGCGTTCTTGGTGTCCACGCGACCGTCTCTCAGAGCCCGTCATTTCTAAAAGCTTGTTTTAGTCTTTTGGTAATGTTTGATGTATTGTTTTATTTATTGCATGTTTTCTTGCATGATCGTAGCCAACGCGTCGTTCGAGGAAGAACAAGTGCGAGCTTTGCGTATAAGGAAAGTAGCTTATCGTTGGAGAAAGGCAAGTGACCCTAACCACCCTTCTACCTATGCTTTAATCAAGAATACTATAAATTAATCGAACATGGAGAACCACCCGGGAAAATAGTGCAACCACAAGTACATATGGCTCGGCTTAGCCAATTAATTAGGTGTGCGATTGTATTGACGACCCTATCCCAAAGGAACACAGGGGGCTCCGGGTTGCAGGGGTATAGCCCGGTTCTTTTGGGGTAGCAGCCTTTGCTAAGGTGCTGACCACTAGGGAGGGTTATGGTCCGCCCTGAGCTGTAACTGTCGTGGGTTATCGGTGCTTTCGCATATCTTTGTAAAGGCTTCGTAGCGTCCCTATGCAATCACACCTCGGAAGTGTGGTATTGTGCCTGATCAGCACATGCGTGGTTGGGTTCAAAGTTCTTTGGAACTTTTACGCGAACTGTGGGAAAAGTGTGCAACCTCTCGCAGTGTAAAGGCGATCGATCGGCCGTGCTCACGGTCAAGAGCGGCCCGGACCCTCACATGATTAATTGAACTTAAAGATGAATTAATATTGCTTTCCGGTTATTCCCGTGGCCTTGCCGAGTACCAACCATAAGTGTACTCATCCTTGCTTACGTTGTTCGAGAGAAGAATCCCGGAGTGGAGTACTTCACCGACTACGAGGAGTTACGAGGATGCGATCAACCGGTCGAAGCTCGTGGAAGATGAAGATGGAGTCGCGTCTTCATAGTTATCGTTGTTCGTGTAAAGACCTTCGTGTCTACCTCGTGAGTGTAATAAAAGTTAATAAACCTTTTATGTACGTTTTTGAGCAATGTCTTGTGATATTACACTCATGAGTTTATCATATGTGTGAAATTGTGATCCCGGCACACATATGAGATGCATTCGGTTTTCTATGGAAAATCGGGTGTGACAAGAATCCACTCTCAATTAATGCTAGGCAAGGATTTGGAAGAGAGTAGGTTAGGAGTGAATGCAAGGTGAGAGAAACAAAGTTGGAACGGCGTTCGTGCGAAGGAAGAAGAAGGTAATCGTTGGGGGACCAAGGGGTATAAATACCCCCGCATCCGAACGATAACGACTATATTCCGAGTTCGGAACCTCCGAGAAAAATCTCGGAACTTCCGACCTTTGAAAACTCGCGGATCGTAGCCCGTACGGTCGGAACCTCCGAGAAAAACTTCGGAACCTCCGAACAACAAACGCTGCAGTCACTTCCCTTGGGGTGAGGATTAGGGTTTAAGAAAGATAGATTATGAGCACTTGAAACCACCCTAACTCACCATTAGTATCCCTCTTGATAGTACGGATTGTCCTATACTCAAATTCAAAAAGTAAAATAAATAAACTCCTCCAAGTAGCATAGGTATCCTTCTTTATTCGGTTGAGGGGTCTCCATTCTTTCTTTTGCACCCGTGACAATAACTCTATGCCGCACAATAGTCTCAAAGGCTCATTAGCTCTTTAATTGTGTGGTCAACATCACCAAAACCCTCATAGGGCTTGATTGCACTTATATGGGTCGTATTGTGACGCTCCAACCGTTCTCCTCTGCGACTCTGGTGCTCCATGGTCGCGATCCTAAGTAGCATGTGTTAATTCAGTCTCCCCTACAGTCAACCATGGATCATAATTAGCACATATAGTTAGAAACATCATACGTGTGTGTAAATGTACATGTGTATACATGTGAAACGAATTCCACCACCACCACCACCACCACCACCATCACCATCACCATCATCATCACCGTCATCTTCACCTGAGCTGCTATCCCCAGACTCCTGGTACGGTGGACTACGCTGACCATCATCATCATCATCAGTGGAGGCGTCGCTGGTCACTTCTATTGGTGCTGTTGTCTTGCCTTTTTGACACTTTGGGTCACCCTGCTTAGGCCCACTCTGGAACAACATCTTCCCAATGTGACTGCTACCCACATTTCTTCGTGCCCAATCACTAATGCAATCATCACTCGTAGAGGTTTCGAGATCTCTGGGGTCTATCTGATCCCTCACAAGCCGTGAATTTACCTAACCGCGGTATACCGCGGTGTCGCCCGTGGTATACCGCGTCTCCCCGCGCGACTAACCGCGATGCCCGCGCGGTAGCGGTGGATACCCCGCGGCGCGGCTACCGCCCCTACCGCGCGGTATACCGCGGCCGGGCGCGGTGAACCGCCGGCGGGCGGCGGGTAGCGGCGGCGGACGGGGGCTTGGGGGGTCGCGGACGGGGGAGAAGCGAGGGGAGTGGATGCTCGGGGGCACGCGGTTGGGCGAAGCTAGGTCATCTAGTTCATTTGGGCTTCATGGGCCTTAACGGACCGGCCCATGTTTTTTCTTTTTCTTTTTTTTTTTCAACTTCTAAAGCTCTAAATAAATATCAAATGCACTCAAATTTGAAAACTTTCAACACCATAAGACTCGCAAATCATGAACTATTTTTTGGTGATTTTTACCGATTTTTTCATTTTTGAATTCAAATTCAAATTTGAATTTTGGGGTTACCGCGGTATACCGCGCGGTAACCAACGGTAAAAAACCCCGAGTGGGTCTCCTCGCTTCAAGCCTTTGTATGTATTAAAAAGGCTACCAGCTTCTCCATGACTCCATTGATATCTATCCCTACTTTCGCACACTCGTAACTGTTTCATCCACTCTCTACTAAAGATGGCAATGGATACCCGAAACCCGAGTACCCGACGGGTTTTACCCGATAAGGAGGTGGGTACGGAAGGAACTTCGTACCCGCGGGTACGTTATTGGGCAAAATTTCATACCCATCGGGTATGCGGGTACGGGTGTGGGTGTAGACTACCCATACCCGTCTACCCGCGGTAAGAAAAACCCGCATAAATAACGACCACCCTAAGTCATTTTAGCTCATATGGTGCATGAATTTGGCCTATATATTGGTGCTAATGTGTGCTACTCTATTAGCTTGTTGCAATGATATGGTTATATCAATATTTATAATTTGTAACTTACTAAAAAGTTGGAATTATTTATTATTTTTGTGTGACGATGTCCGATTATTTATGCAATTCTCGAGTATGTTGTCGGGTACGGGTTACCCGTCGGGTAGAATTTACCCGACGGGTACGGGTATGGAATTATTTTCCTACCCGTGTGCATTTGCGGGTAACCCGACGGGTAAAATTTAGTCCTAACGGGCACGGGTACGGGTGGGCACTACCCATCGGGTATGTACCCGTTGCCATCTCCACTCTCTACCCATTTTTCTGGGAAGTTCTTCTTCCGCAGTACCTACAGGGGCCCTTAATTTGGTTGTCTTCTTCCCTTGTCGAGTCACCCCGCTCGATCGGCCGCTTGCTTCCGCCTCCGCCGCCGGGGACGCTGGCGGAGCTCCGTCCTGGCTTGCCCTACCCTCCGCTCCTGAGTAGATCTGCCCCCATCTTCATCCCCCAGAATCCACTGCTGCTCATGTGGACCCAGGTCAGGAATTGAAGTGACAAACTGACAATGCAAGCGGCAAGGACACTAGCAATGGCGATGCAAGGAGTGGGCAGCGGCATTGGTGGCAAAGTGAAAAGTCAAGATTTCACATGCCTGCCAACGGCACTACCTGACAACCATGGAGCCAGTATCTTGAAATTCAGCATTCGTTTTGCTTCAGTAATTACGAACTTCTTCGATTGGGGCTTTTCGAGTACTACTTGCAACAATATGTGCAAGTTCACTGGAATGGTAGGCAGCGAAACACGAAACTTTGCACAATGACGAGGGGAACAGTTTATTTCTCGCCAGTCAGTCTTTGCTAAAATATACAGGTATTGAGAATGTTCAATTTACATTCTTGGTACGTAACTGTACATTTGAATATGATCTGATCCTCCACAATCGGGAATAAAGTTCCGAAAGAAACTCATTGGTCAGCAGGCAATAACATACAGTGCAATCAGGTCAAAACTTTCAGTGAAACACGTGCATCATCTCTACGCATAGGCCAGTAGGACTGCCAATGCTGCCCATACGGCAACGAATGTGAGGAGAAGCGAAGAAGCTGACTGACGTGGAGAGGCGTTGGGCAGCCACGGGTACGCGTCCGGCGGCGGCATCACGCAGTTGTCGCCGTTGAAGTAGACTCGTCTTGGGAACGCCCAGCCTTTCTGGAAGGTGAACGTGGAGGGCTCCTTCCGGAACAGAAGCTCAGACTGAACATTCCCGTCTGGCCCAGCCGTCATCAGCAGATCGTTGTAGTACTTGATCCCCCACAACATCGCTGTATCATCTGCGAAAGCAGAAATTTGAAAACAAATTTGGAATTAGCAGTGCAAGTTTGAATAATGTGTCCAGAGGGTGAATTTCAGTGCCAACAGGTGCTCACTTATCGTTCCGTAGGGGTTCAGAGGTTTGTAGTTGAAGCTGAAAATGGTAGTCAGGTTGTCGAAATTGGGGTGTTGCGCGACGAGGTTCCACTGGGAGTAGTTCATCCGGTAGTTGAAGTTTGACACCGTGATCTTGACCCTCCAGTACTCCTTGTAATTCACCTTGACATGCCAATGCACTCTTATTGGGCACATGTGAGAAGTGCACTGGACTAGAGGTGCCAAGTTGTTCTTGTTGTTTGGATCGTTCACGACAGAGGCCAGATAAGGTGAATTACCCCTGTCGAAGAACAGCACATCATATCTAACCTTCAGATAACTGAACAAGATGAAAACAACATGTTGATGTTCAGTTCTGTCAGTGTGACTTACTCTACACAGCTTCCTGGTTCGGTGCTGTTATTTTGGCAGCCACAAGAGCATGTTGGGCAGTTGACAATGGTGTCGTTGTAAAACGACGAAAGTGAAACACAGCAGGTTGGAGATCTCTGAGCAACAAATTGTGAGTATGTACAGGTCACGTTCCAAGTCTCTGCACAAAGAAAACACAAGATGAACTAAACTACTGCTAATAAAAGCATGGAAATTGTTCATGAAATTATTTTCATTGCGGAATAACTAGAACATGGAAACAATATCTTACTGTGTGCTTGGGTTGATCTCCTCCCGTCCTGCGATATGAACTTGGTAGGTTTCACTACTTTGGCAGGCCCACAGGTATATCCAGGACCGGGAGCCTTGAGAGTAAAATTTTTGGGCACTTTGACGGTCCTGTCGGTAGTCCCAGCCTGACCAACACTGATTTGGAACGACGCCACGGCATTTTCAGGGTCCTGTGCCCATGCATTGAGGACTCCTCCCTTGCAGCAGTTGGCGATCTGCATGTTATAAGGTGTGCCAGGAAGCAGGTCCACAACCTCAGGATCCTTCCTGCAGCAATGGGGGATGTTGTTTTTGAATTTAGAGCAATCACCTTGCTCGGTGGCTTGGCCACCGGTCATGGCCCAGATTATCTCCTTCTTTGCCCAAACCCAACCAAGCTTCCATCCCGGTGCTTGGATGTGGCGATACTGCTGGTAATTGTAAATTGAAACAACAGCCTGGACAGGAGGTTTCACAGGATGTGAGATATCAGATATCAACAGGTCTTGAGAAATGAAGTTGCTCAAGAGAAAGAACATATTTTCAAGATGTCAAATCAATCTCAATTGCGTGAAATGGATTTCATAAAAAAAAGGTATGCAAAATGCATAGGAAGAATTGGTCAGTTCTAGCAGGAAATGTAAGAAAAGGATAAGGGTAATGACGTTTGAGTCCTGATTAGATTAATCAAATGGAACATTTCAGAACAGCTATTGACAGTATACATACTTTCAAAAACTAGCTTTATACTCGTAAAGGGAGGTGTTCAAATGAGGGTTTTTTAACAGTACACAATACGACCCAACGGTCGTACGGTCGTATTATCGGTTTTTCTCTATGGGTAAAATGGTAATTTGATAGATATATATTATTTGAAAAAAATCCCCGCTGCCCCCTTATACTATCTAAAACATTTCATATATTTCATTTCCTATATACAACAACACCATTTTACATTTTCGATAATACCTTATACTACTCATACGACCTTTGAATACTACCGTACGATAGCTAAAAAACCAGTCGTATAGAATTAATCTCAACCGGCGGATCCTTAAATATAGGTCCTTTTTTTATTACATACAAGCCATTTTTCAATACCATAAAAAACCTCTCAAATGATATCCTTCGTGTCCAGCCTTGATTGTAGCATCACTTCACAATATTCAGCTATGCACATCTTAAGCATATTAAGAAAAGTACTGCACTGCTCAACGATAGGCAGATTGGGAATATTTCAAAAGACATCGTTTTCTGACACAAAAGAATGACAAGGAAAGGAGCATATGACAACAAGGGTAAAGACTGAAGACTAAGATGCAGTAATTGGAGTAAACAAAAGATCTTGTGGAATAACTTTTATGTCTGCTTATGAAAGATCTATGAAAGCATATGCAGACTTTTCTTAACAACACTGACATCTTAATGGATGGTAAAAAAGGTAGTTTCAAGCAACAGTAAATGTTTACTCACCACGTAGCCATCTGGAGTCCACTGCATTACATCCCACTTGATTGTTATGTTCCCATTCGGATCGAGTGGATCGTATGCGTCTGCAGATAAGCAAGGGAATTTTCATGAAACTTGCGTGCTAATGAAACGGACAACTAATTGAAGGCATAAAAGCTTTTAGCATCGGGACCAAAGATCCCCAACCAATTGCATGTAGACCAGACATAAGCAAACAGAGTTCTTGATATCTTTGAACTTGGAGCATAATTAAGGAAGCGTACAAGCTTCATTTACATATCAAGAGAAGATTATTGATCGTGAAGAAAATAGTGGTTGCAAAAGTAAAACAAAAGGATACGTGCCCCCTTACCCTAAACAAATTCAAATAATAATCACCGAAAAGATCACAACGTTTAAAAACTGCTTGACATTTCGCACAAGAAACAAAGAAGCAGATGTTTCATTGTAGTCAATGCGTGTATATATACGGCGGGCGGTCGAGAGATTTTTTTTAAAAAAATGAAACGATCAATTTTTTTTTGAAACGAGAGAAATTGCAGAAAAGGAGAAAATGAGTTTATTCGCATGAGCGGGCAGGAAATCAGCAATGACGAATACAAGAAACCCATACCAAATCCTGCAAGGATCATCAATCAATCAAATCAATGAAAGAGCGGCGGCTGATGCGCAAACTGACCTGCCGAATGTGTCAGGAAGGAGAAGGCGACGACGAGCAGCGCGGCGGAGGCGCACAGGCGGCGCAGGGACGCCGGCCGCCGTATCGCCATGGCCCGGCCCGGCAGAGCTTATGACGAAGAAGCAGCAGGTCCCTGCCCCGATCACTCACTCTCCGTGCGGAGGAAGGCTACAGGAGGTCGGAACGCGGAGTGGGTCAGAGAGGGAGAAGCAGAGAGGTCGGTCTCTCTCTCCGCTGTGGCTTCTGGCCTACTAGTGTAGGAGAGGAGACAACAGGAGTACGCGATGGCGATGTGAGGTGAGGTTTGTGTCTGGCCGGGGATGCAGACATGCAGCCAGGTTTGAGCTATTCTTGTGGGTGTGGGAAGCTTCCCTTGTTTCCCTTTTTGTTTTCCTTCTAGGGGAGTGCAAACTGCAACCAAACTCTAGCTGTGTCCTCTCTGTTTTTTTCCCTCCTGACATTCTCTCCTTCATTTTTTGTATTTTTAATAACATGGTTTTTTTTAAAAAAATACTAGAAGTGAAAATTGCGCTCATATTCTGATTTGCCGTAGCGTCGTTGATAGACAAATTTTGGGTACATCCTGGCTGAAACCTGCGTTGGATTTGCAGTTGGGGGTTGAGTGAGGCCTTGGCGGATTCCTTGCTGGTTAATCATCCGATTCCGGCGGTGTGAAAAGAGACCCACCCCTGTCATCTCGGTAGGTTCTCACACCACTAGTGTAGTGAGTGCCTCCAGTCACTCCGAAAAATACCCATCCCTTTCCGTGACAAAAGTCGCTTCTCCCCCCGCAGACTAACAACGCCGGCCGCTCGAGTTTGGGCGTGCGCAATCTTTTGCTGGTGACGCCTAAGGCCGGGCACCGGGCACTTAAGATATCAATCAATCCGCCCAGGATATTGCGGTAGCTAGCTAGCTGCATTTTCTTTGGCCGGCTTGTGGCTTACAGAATGGAGGAAGACTGCATCGCGATGAGCAGACTTTGATGTAAATGAATTGGGGTCAGAAACATTCAGAATTGCGCTGCGCGCGGCGCGCCCCGTTGATCTGGACCTCGTTTTTTTTAATCAATCCTGGGAACGAAAGGTGATTGATGCTAATCGGTCGATCCCAAGGAACGTTCGAGATCGCGATCGTTTATGTCTCTGGTGATGAAAATACACCAGCTGGACAATTTCCTATCCTGTGGCTGAATTGGCGTATGCTGTCTGACCTGACCGTGTGCTGGTGTGCATGTGCCCACACACAAAGGCACGGCAGGGAGACGCCGGAGGAAGCTTCTGGACGGAACGCGCCGGCTCTAGTCTTCACGCGCGTGCACGCGGGTCTCATGACAACCAGGATCCAGGCGTCCGGCGAGAGCAGAAGGCCGGGCGGCGAAGCAACCAGCGGCGGCGGAACGGAGCGAAAACGAGTGCGCACGCAAAGCGTGGCAGGCCTGTAGCTTGAATCGAAGCCGCGGGCGGACGGATCGTGTGACCCGGGGCGCAAGGCAGGCAGGCAGCGCGCAAGCTCACACATCCCCACCAGGTTTCGGACGCCACCAGTGGTCGTGTCGTGGTCCTCGGCCACCACAGTTTGCAGCCTGCTGGCAAGGTGGTGATCACAGCTGGAAGTGAACTGCGGCTGCGGCCTTGCGGCCTATTGCGGCGGCGAGTCCGTGGCGCCTATGACCGATGTGACAGATTGATTAGATGATTTTTATTATATTTGAACCACTAAAGAGGCTCTATTGAAAACTAAATACACCCAAAGGTACTTACTAGACAGAAAACACACGCTTGTAAGAGGTTGTTCGGCTGATACGATGAATAGTGTTCAGTTGGTAGAAAGAAGTCGAGATAAGTCGAGAAATGACCAGCTGAACAGCCTCTAAATGTCTATATATATCAATTAGCTCATGTTGGTTTTGCTGCACAGGCAGGAGACCCTGACAGTAAATAAGAAGTGCGGCGCTTGTTGGTTAGGAATTCTTTGATGCCCCTTTCAGGATCTAGGTACTCCCCAGTCCTAAAAAGAATGACGTTTTAAGAATTCAAAGTTTGTCAAAAAAATGACGTTTTGCTTAATTTGGCATGTTCGCATGTGCATGTAGGCATGCAACAATCAATTAGCACCTAATATGGCAAATAAATAGGGGCAATCGAGATCATTTCACCTCCTTAATAATCCGTCCTAAAATTTCTAGAATGACATTCTTTTTGGGACGGAGAGAGTATTAAAAGTAGACTAATTATAAAACTAGTTACACGAATGGTTAGGAAATCACGAGAGAAATCCATTAAGACTAATTAATTTGTCATTAAAGATTTCTTACCGTAGCATGACATTGTCTAATCCTTAGAAAATTAGGCTTGTTAGATTCGTCTCGAAAAATTAAGAGGGTTATGGAATGATTTTTTGTCGTTAATCCACATTTAATACTTTTAATTAGTGTTCGAAGGCTGATCTACGTCCATGTTGTTGAGGTAAGCCACAGGGGCTTTGAGATCTCTTTCAATCCGCTCCTCTCTCACACCTATCACCAAGGCAATATATGGAGGGTTCCACTATCTCTGATTTGTTGTCACAAACATTTTAGAGCTGCCACACAACAATTGGAAGCTTCCAAGTAACTTCTAGCCGTCCAGGATCCACAGACTCCAAGAGTAACAAATTCTTCAAAAGATGTTCAACACAAACAGTAGGTGCTCAAGTGTAGGATTGCTCACTAAGCTCACTCACAAGTCATTCTCTCAACCCAACCTAAGGATAATGCAATAGAGGCTTGAGTCTCACTAAGAGAGGTTGGGGAGAGCTCAACTGGAGTTCAGGAAGGTATACAATGTGTGGAGAACCAACAACCGCTCCAAGAGGAGCTCATGGGTATAAATACCCACCTCACCCAAAACTAGCTGTTAATCTGTCAGACAAACTAGTTAGACCGGTTTTCAAACCAACTAGCCGTTGGACCGTGTTAGCGCTCAAACCGGTCAGACCGGGTTGGGTCAGAGAACCCTCCCAAGGTTTGATCTCACATGGTTAGTCCCTCATGGGTTCACTTGAGCACTTTATGGTACATGTGTCCAACCATGTTGCATCCCTCTTGATAGTATGACATACCTAAAACTTAAGACAAAAGATAAAAACTATTTAATCCACTTGAGCTTGAATACCAAGGGACATGTTGAAACTTGGTCTTTCTCATCTTGAGGGTCTTCAACATTCCAATATTGCCAACCAACTAATCTCATTGCTTCACCAACTCCATCTTGAGCTAGTGACTTAGGATTTCTCTATATAGTAGTGTAGTGTTCACTTGGATCCTTAAACCACTCCAACTTATCAATCTTAACACATAAATGCTTTGCATTGCTTCCTCAGTAGAGCTTGGATATGATACTTCGAAATCCCTTGATGCTAGCAACTCGACTTTAGCAACCCACTCATGGTCGCTATCATAGCTTTTGCTTGGTCCCTCGTTCTAGCCAACTTGATTTCTTCTTCATTTAGTCTAGCTTTGTATCATCCACATTGAATTCTTATTTGAGATGCCACTCAAATATTTGTTCTTGATTTGTCCGTGCGGAATGTAGTCCCGACACTAACTAATAATAAGCGCCGAGATCTGTCTCTCGATGGTCGGTGCTAAGCAACTAAGGACGTTTGGTTTACCCCGGTTCCCGCCGGGGCCGTACGTCCCGACAGGGGGTGTGCTCGAGGCACTATATTGCTTTGCACCGGGGTGCCTGTAGTGGGGCGGCTACAAGCGAGGCGGGAGAGGAGGCATGGCCTCCAAGTCCCAAGTGGAGTGATTGAGGCGAGTGCCAATATCGTGGGGAAGACGGGGAGCGTGTGAACGATCGCAACCCGTAGTCCCGTGTTCGGTGTCTTGTCCCCCGCGGCGAGGGGGATCACCTTCCTTTTATAGACCAAGGAGAGGGCGATTTACAGGCATGCCGCACTATTTAGCTACGTGTAGAGGTATGGTGTATAGTGCCGAGGAGCTGACGACCGTCCTGGCGAATTTTGCTCCAATTACGGCGTTGCGGTGTGTCCTGTGCTTGAACAGGGGCGACTTCGAGGGTGGAGGCGTAGTGGTTGACCGGGGCGTCTCCATGCGGGCTCGAGGGAGCCGTCGACGGTGATCAGTACGGGGTACAGTGGCGGGCGTGGCGGCGTCGCGTCCCCGCGCGCCCAACAGCGTCGGAGTAGTTGTAGCAGTGCACGGCGTGGCGCTGCAGGAGCGGGGATGGCCGCACAGGACTGACAGCGACGGGGATGGTGCTCCCGCCGGCCTGACGTCACGGATTGACCCCGCAGTCACGAGAGGAGGGTTCGAGGGTGCCATCGGCCCCCCTTCGAGGGCGCGGTGCGTTAGCCGTACGGGAGTGGGGGGCACGGTGTCACGGAGCTGACACCGGCCTCGTCGCACGCCTCCCCCACGGTGACGGGGATGGGCCCCCCCTAGGGGAGTAGGCGGAACGGCGCCGGGCGTGATTCCCAAGCGCGTGATGGCGCGGCTCGCCGTGTCGAGCATTAAATGCTCATACCCGTGTGCGGGAGCGGGTGCACTCATGAGGGAGCCTCGAGCGAGGTGGAGCCCGCTCGAGGAAGGCGGTGTGACAACCCGCCCAGGAAAATACCGTACTATCGCCTAAGAGCGATCCACTTTGGTCATTAAGCAATAATAAATTATCATCCTGTCGTTAGTTGCCGGGTTAACGCCCGTAAATCACTTGAAAAGCAACAAGGATCGAATATATGCATTAAAACTCACTCGAAGGCGAGACCGGAGATACAACAACATTAATATTCAAATTCGTACCCCGAAGGGTTTAATTATTACAAACCATAGTTTTTCCCATGATGAAATAGTTCGAGTTTTCGAAAGCGGTGGAATTTAACTAACGGAAGCGAAGACACCACGGGTAGTCGTCCTCCACCCACTCCGGCTCCCGGCCGGCGGGATCTCTCCGGCCACACATCACCGAAGGCATTACCTAGATCAACACATTATAGCAAGGCCGAGTATACTAATACTCGGCAAGTCTTACCCGTTGGTAATAACTACTTCACCAAATCTAGACCATGAAAGGCTTTTTGGCTACTGGGTTGCTTTTGCTAAAAAGTAACAAAGAGTAGGTCCTTACTTTCAAGATTTTAGCGCAGGTTCTAGTAGGTTTAATCTTTACTACATTAGCCAACTAGTACAATCAAAGTTGTACAATACAATTAATCAAGCATAATATTCATCAACTTCCATCATTAGGGATCTCATGACTAGAGGAGTAAGTAGTCTCGGATAACGGTGAGAGGCCGACAATCGATTGATTTAAACCTTGCAAGGTAAACCCAAACACACGGTAGGCTCGCCCACAAAGGTACAACTTTCCCCAGGCCGTTTCCAAAAATCCCCGTGTCGGGATGAAAGGCCACGTCTTTGGTGCGAGCTATCCGCATACCCCGCGAGATACCCGGAGTCACCATAGACCACCGGTAGCTAGCCGTGAGAGCGAATCCCAAGAGTAGTGACAGTTCCATCCCTAGCCGTCTCATTAAGGTACTAGGCTTATCGCTTAGTACGTTTAAAAACTTAACCCACATAACCACTGGACCGGAGCCCAGATCCCATGCTCTTACCACGTGAGCAATCCATTTAGGATATATTATGATTCCTATCTAGGAACCTATTCTTGCGAGTGAGGTCATCACCCAACTTGTAACGGTCCTATAGCTTAGCGGCTATCGACCTATCATACTAGTAAGGACAAAGGTACCGGGGATCATGCCTCTAGGGTTTCATTCAACTCCGAACGTAAATGCACAATCATCCATAGATAATTGAATAAAGAATTTGAAAACTCGGGTTAGATGCACCGAGCTTGCCTTCGTCGGCTAGGTTAGCCCGGGCACCCTCGGTGTCGAGCACTTCCACGTCTTCGCGGCGAAGCTTCCGCTCCTCCTTCCTCGGTTTCGAGACCAGGGAGTAATCTCCGTCCGGAAGATCTACACGGAATGCTATGCAAGTTTAGGTGATGTGATAGTTTGTTGTCTTATCCAACTCTTGTTGGTCATATTCACCTTAACAAGCATATAGCTAGTGTTTATCTTTTAGGAAGGTTGGCGATTGTACATGGGTTATTCTTTTATTGCACAATTGAATAAAGGTTTCTTTGTACTTGCTATTTCATGTGAAGGGGTAGTCCTTTTACTTTCACAAGCAAAGGTATAACTAATATTCTTATTCATGAATCAATTTCTTATCGGTGAGGATATTTAATTATCTTTTAATTAAATTAGGAAATACTTTCAAAAAGGAAAAAGAATTAAATAAGGGCTAGTTAATGATTCAAATTAAATGCATACAAAAATAAATAAGCATCAAAATGATCCAAACTTTCTCATGCATTCTCTGCGGTCCTAAACAAGCTTAAAGAACTAGCATGTTCACCTAGGAACTCTACTGATCTTAGCTTATTAATTTACAAAGGAATTCATGCATAAATTAAGAATAAATATTTATGTTAAGCTAAAAATCATGATTAATTCACAAGATGTGCATTTTGACATTACAAGACAAGTGTGCACAAGTTGAACTCAAAAACATAAATATATTAAGCAAGAAAAATCATCTAGGCGGTTTACGAGAAAGGAAAATTATTTATTTAACAAGATCCATTGCATAACTTTGTGCAATTTTTGTCACGAGTAGCTAGTCATCCTAACACACAACATACCCAAAATTGGGATACGGAGGAGTTATTGATTTAAAGTTATGCCGATTTAGGTTTTTCACATTTGTATTTTTCGTGCTAAAACTATTTAGAATCCAGCCATGTGCAAATAACAAAAGTGGTGGGATTTGTCTTCCGAACCCAACAAAATTGGTTTGGTATTTTTCCGATTTTTCTACGAATTTCTAGGAATTTTCTAAGGCACCGGACCGAACCGCAAGAAAACTTAGATAGGGATCTTCACAACCGGGCCCCGGATTTTACGCGAAGCACCCTAGAACTATTGCAATCAAAGCAATTCGGCCCTTGGCGGCCGGCGGCGCGGGCACGGCCGCCGCCGGCGAGCCGGCGCGCGGCGCGGCCGGCAAGCGGCGGGCTCGACCACATGCTCACCTAGGAGCCGTAGGTTGCCGTGGTCGGGGGACGAAGCCGGGATTGAAGGATTGCGGGGGCCGCAAAGGTAGATAAGGAAGTAAACACTAGAATTAAGTTTAAATTCTTCTTGATCTACGGTGTTTTCGGTAGAAAAAATAGAACCATGAGGGGGGCCATGGCCCCCGCCGCCCCCCCCGCTAGCTCCGTCCCCGGCCGTGGTTGGGGCGGAGAGGTGGCCGACGACGAGGTTCGGCGGCGGCGGCCGACGGCGGTGGCCGCGGTGGCTCGGGAAAAGGCGGTGAGATGGCGCAATGCCGGGCAACAAGCGAGCGCGTGAGCTTCACTAGGAGCTAGGGAAGCTAACGGGGGGGCCGGACGGCGGCGAGCACGGGCGGTGAGCTCTAGCACGGGCGGCGGGCGGCAATGGCGGCGGGCGGCTCGGGGGCGGGCGCGCGGAGGGAGGCAAGGGCTTTTATACACGGCTCGGCGCGTCCGTGGGTGACGAGGGGGTGACGGCAGAGATGCCCCGCCGTGCTACGGCGCGCGCGCGCGCGCGCGCGTACGGTGGCGACGCGGCCGACGGACCGCCGTCCGTGGCGCGCGCGCGTGTGCGGCGGTGCGCGGCGCGGACTCGGCGCGCCTAGGGGCGGGGGCGCGGCGGGGTGCGGGCGACCTCGGGCGGGGGCGAACCTCGGGCGGCGCGCGCCTCGGGAGGCGCGGGCGCGGCCGCCGGGCGCGGCGGCGCACGGCCGGCGACGGGCGGCGCGATGAGCGCGCGACGCGCGCGCGCGCGACGCTCCGCCGGTTTTTTTTTGTCGGTGCCGTGTTTGAATTGAATTTGCTCCAAATTTTTGTATAGAAGTTGACCAAGTGATGAATACCAAAGTTGTAGATCTAGTTACCCTTAACATTTTCTACAAAGGTTATATAGGGTTTTTCCGCACGACTTTGGAGTTATTTGAATGCCAAAAGTGAATGTCGGACCTTGTCTTGGCAAACGAAGAAATTCTGCCTTGCAACTCATTTTCCAAGCCTTTCCCCTCAAAATTTGAAATGCCAATCTACATGAAAGTTTTGTCCCCCATCAAGATGGACAACTTTCATAAAGGTATAATTTTAAGTGTTTAGGTGAATTTTGGAGAACGCGGCAAAAGTTCCGGCGGACACTCGTGGACACTAGGGTGGCAAGGGGTTTGACCAAACCTTGGACCATGGGTTGGCCCCACAAGTGTGTTTATTAGTCAAATAGGGTCACTAGGGTGGGTTAGTGAGTTTTTCGAGGTGAGGGCCCGGGTTGACCGTGTTTTGACCGCCGTTGACTATTTGACCGACTATTAAGGCTAATTAAAAACCCGGGGCGTCACGGGCGCGGACCCTCGAGTGAGGCGGAGCCCGCTCGAGGGGAGCGCAAGCCCCGTTGGGCCGCTCCGGTGGGCCGCGGGGGCCATCGCGGCGTGGGCGGTGTGTGTGTGTGTATGTTTCGTGTTATGTTTTGTGTTTTTTGCGGGTTTTAAGCGGAGGATTCCCCCGGTTTTTTAGGGGGCCCTCATGGCTGTCCCCGACAGTAGCCCCCGAGCATCTGCGGGCGTACCGGTCAGGTTCCCCCAGATGCTGGAGCCTACTGATAGGACGTTCTTCCCCCTAGTCGCAAATGTCCTTCCGTGGGGCCGCTTCAGCGGACCCGCGGGTCTAGCCCCCGAAGCCCTGCAGGAGCGTGAGTGCTCCTGCAGGGGTTTTCTCGCGGAATTCTATCAGCGGGCGTGGTACATGTCTCAACCGGCATCGGCGATGTTGCAGCCGGCTTCGGTGACGCACGCACGACTGATATCTTTCGCGTTTGGCGCATCCCAGGAGGTGTAGATGTGCATAGAGCCCCCGAGCCCGGGCCCATTCGAGGTGATCGGGGGCGAGCTCTTCGTCTTGTTTTGAACGCGCCCTCGCCGTCCCTTCGCGGGACGGAGGGTGAGGTCTCCACAACCCCCATCGATCGGGTCGCGGATTGCGGATTCCTCGTCGAGCCGTAGCGGGTGGTTCAGGTGGACGCCCATACCCCGTTCGATAAGGGTAGGCTCGTGGTCCGCGGAGACTCGTCCATCGAAGCGCTTGCGCGAGTTTGCTAGGGTGGGGCTCGGTCCCGTTCACTAGGGACCGAGGGCGCGGAAGCTCTCCCTCGGTGGGACCCCCCGGCTAGCTGCCCTCGCTGGCTCTCGAACACGACATGTGGGGCGCCCTCGAGCCGGTGGGCTCGAGGAAAGGCTCGAATGCACGCGCCCTCGTCGTTCCTGACTCTGATGATCTGGGGCACCTGTTCGAACCCGTCGAGGGTCAAGTTTCGAACCCTGATCAGTGGGGCCGTGCGGGGTAACAACGGAGTGCTCCTATCTTTTCACATCTGCAGGTTTCGAGGGTTTTTGGCCGTGTCGGCCCTCAAACCGCTGATCAGTAACTTCCGTAGATCGAGGGCACCTGTGGTGCCCGTTTATTTTGAACGGGCTTCGAGGCCACTGGTCGGTATTCGCACCCTTCGAGGGTCGGTTTTATTTGAGCCTGAGGCTCGGGCCGCTCGAGGGTCTTCCTTACTTGGTAAGGGACCGGGCCATTTAATGCCCGTAGTCGCGGCTATAGTCATGCGCTGCGGGCGCGCCTTTTCAGGCGTCGCGGGCCGCGCGCGTAGTGGACGGAGTGGGCAGGCGGACGTGACCGCCTGCCGCGGCCCACCGGTTACCGCACCGTGCTGATGGCGCACGTGCAGACGTGCGGCCGCCGCGGTCGTGGTGGGCCCCGCTCGTCAGTGAGGGAATATTTCACCTGCAGTTAATGCGTGCGGGGCGTGCACTCCGGAGAGCACGCCCCGTGGTCTATAAATCCGATAGGCGGAGGAGGGGCGGTTTTTTACCTTTGCACTTAGCATTTGCCATCCCTGCCTCTCGCGCTTCAGCCCCCGAGCCTTTCTTGCCTTCGCGCCTCTCGCTCTTGCTTCCCGTTCCTCGTCCCCCCGCCCATTTGTATGGCTCCCCGGCAGCCCATCACCATCATCGACCCGCCGGCGTGGGGAGCGCTCAACGGCCACGACGCCGTCCCCGGGCCTACCGGTGGCCGGCGGCCGGCGGCGGCGAACGTGGAAGGGCGGCCCGTGGAGTGGATCGTGCCGTCGAGAGAGGGACCAAGTTCCCAACCCCCCGTTCGGCTACGTCGTCGGCTTCGCCCGCTTCCACGAGCGCGTCTTCGCGGCGCCGGCGAGCCGCTTCATGCGGGGTCCGTGCTATCACTACGGCGTGGAGCCGCACAACTTCACGCCGAACGCGATCTCGCAGGCGGCCACGTTCGTCGGCGTCTCGCGAAGGTTTCTGGGGATCCCGTAAATTGGGATCTCGGGGGTCCACCTCTTCCGCGCGGAACCGCATACGCCGTCCACGATGGAGCCGAAGACTCGCCGCGCGGCGCGCGCCGGCGGCTTGGCGCTCGCGGTGCGGGAGCTCGCGCGAGGGAGGAGTACATCCCCCGCACGATGACCTCCAACAACGCGGTGCGGGAGCGGGGGTGTTTCTACCTCCGCAACGTCGACCCCCGGCCTCCCCCCTACACCGGCAAGGTGCCGAGGGAGAAGGCCGCCTCCCGGTACCATGGGGTATCCCTGCCCTCGCACCGGGCGCGGGCCGGGACTCGCTCCTGGCCGCGTTGAAGAACCTGGCGGACCGCGGGATGCGTCCTCGCCAACCTCCACCACCGGCGGATCGTCCCCCTGATGGAGAGGCGGCTCCGCATCTTCGAGATGAGCGAGGACGCGGACCCCATCGCGTTGGCGGAGTCGTGGCCGCCGCGGGACCCTTTCCCGCGGGGAGTACGCGGTCACTCGGGCGTGGCGCGCCATCGACCTCGGGCGGGCGTTGTGATAACGCGTCCCCCGTGGGCATTCGCCATGCTCCCCGACGGCCAATTGGTGAGTGAATTCCTTGGTTTCCTTTCTTGTTCGCCGATTTTTAAGGCTTTGCCCGACCCCCGCGGATGGTGCGCGTGAACGCCGCGCGGTCCGACCCACCCACGCCTCGGTCCGGCGCGCTTGCGCGCGCGGCACGGCGGCGAGAGCGAGGAGCGGGTGGATCGCGAAGAGAGCGCAACGCGCGGCGACGGGAGCGCCGGGAGCGGAGGAGCGAGGAGTCCCGGCCGCGCGAGCGGCCGGGGACTCTCCTCGCCGGGACGAGAGGAGTACTCGTCGTCGGACGAGGAAGAGGAGGAGGAGGAAGAGGGTAGGGGGGCGGGGTTCTTCCCGACGGTGGGAGCCTCGCACCCCCGTCTCCGGAGCCGACTGCGGTGGCAAGAGAACCATCGCCCGGGGCGGGCGCAGGGGCGCCCGCCACCGGCGGTCTACGACGGAGGTGGCACAAGCCGCGGAGGCGCCGCGCGCGCGCGCCACGGAGGCGCGGTGCGGGCGGCGGAGGCACCCCGTGCGCACGGCGGAGCCCGCGCGCGGTGGATGCGGCAAGAGGCGCGGCGGTGGGCGCGCGGCCGCGCCCCGTGACGTCGGGGCGGGGACCTCGAGGAAGAGGAAGCGGGCCTTCTCCTCCTTGAGATAAGAAGTTGCCTTTCGAGGGGTCGCGTGTTTGACGGGCGGGGATGTGATACTCTGTTTTTGTGTCCGCGGGGTGACTCCAACCGTGCCTCCCCTCGCACCGACCAAGGTGCTGAGGGCAGACGCGTCCGTCCCCACCAGGCGGTGCTCATCAAGGGCGACGCGGGCGGCCGTAGGCACGGTGGCGGCGGCGAGCGGGAGCTCGCAAGGCGTGGCCGAGGCCTCGAGGCCGCGGCCGGTGGACGTCGCCCACCGGGCCGCGGCCGGCGGTCGCGAGAGGCGCGGCGGCGCCGGCCGTGTCGGAAGCGCGCGAGGGCGACGGGCGCGGCGGAGGCGCGGCCGGTGGCGGAGGTGCGGCCGACGCGCGCCGGTCGTAGTGGCGGCCGCCGGCCGACGTCGGCCGCGGAGGCGCGTCCGGCGCCTCGCGGCCGCCGAGGCGCGGGCCGGAGGCGGCGGTCACGGTGCCGCGGCGGAGAGCCCGCGGCCGCGCAGGCGCGGTCGGAGGCGGCGGTGGTGGTGCAAGATAGGAACCTCGCGCGACCGGCTCTTGGAGCCGGTGGGGCAATCCGTGGCGCGCCCTTCGCCATCGAGCGGGTTCGCACGACCCTCATCGACCGGGACGAGGCGCGCAACAGCGATAGTGGACCCGGAGAGGGCGCGCACCGTGGCGACGGACTGGGAGGCAGAGGTGGTCTCCGTCCGGACCCAGAACCGGCGGGTCCGCGCGGAGCTCGAGGAAGCACGGTCCCAGCAAGGCCGGCCGAGGAGAGGGCGAGGGAGGCCAGCGAGAGAGGCCAAGGAAGCCGAAGAGTTGAAGGCCGCCCTCGCCGCTAAGGTCGCCGCGGTTCCCGCGGCGGAGGAGCGCCTCCGGCGGGGAGCGAGCCGCCCGCCGAGGAGGCCGAGGGTCGGCTCCGGAAAGAGCATGCCGCCCTCGTTGATGCCCGATCGACACTTGAACGGGAGCATGCGCTCTCGAGAGAGCGCGAGAGGTCGGCCGAAGGAGCGGAGTCCGATGTCTCGAAGCTCGACGGGGGAGCCGATCGCCCTCGCATCTCGAACGCGGACCGGCTCCGACCCTCGAGGAGCAGAGCGCCACGGTCGTCAGCCGCAGCAGGCGGTCGAGAGCGGACGCCAAGCTCTCGAGGGAGAGAGGAAGCGAGGTTGAAGGTGAGTCACCGCTTCGTTCCTTTGTTTTGTTGATCTTCCCTTCGGGGATTCGTTCCCTTCTTGAATTTTCTTGCTCGTGGTATCCGTGCTCGCGCACCACGCCGGGGGCGCGTGACCGATCGGCCGAGACGCCGGCAGCGGCCTATGACTCTTCCGAGCAGAGCCGGTAGAGCCGCGCGCCGCGGCCCTCGAGACTTGCCGGCGGTCGAGGAGGGCGAGGCGCATGCCGGAAGCTCGGCCGGCGAGTCGTCTGCGCGCCCTTGGCGGGCACGTCTCGAGGCGCATGCGCCGTGCGCTTCACTTGGGCGTCCGAAGACCCTCGACGTGGTGCGATCCCACTACTAGGTGAACTTCGAGGCTGTGGCATCGAGCTACGTCGTCCTGGAGGGCGTCGAGGACGAGGTGGCGATGGAGCAAGCGGATGCACTTGCCGCTGATGCTGCCGAGACGCTCACCGAGGCCTTCGCGGAGTTCTTGTTCCCGGACGCCGCTGACGCCGACGCGTCCCAAGCCTGAAGACCGCTGGGCACTTGGCCCATTTTTTGTTTAGATGTTAGTATCCGGGCCGCATGGCTGTGTAAATAAACAAGTAAAACTTCTGGAATATTTAAGCGCTTGTAAATTTAAGCGGTGCCTTTTATTTGTCGCGTTGTTCTATTTTTTCCTTTGCATGGGTGAATTCGGGTTGGGAAAGTTCGATTTCGTGGGCGTCCCGCTGGGCCGGAGGCAAGAGAGAAGGGCCGTATCCTCGCGGAGGCGTAGGCTATCTCTAGCTCGCGCGTCCTTTTCGTTTGGCCACCCATGCCGTGCCTTGGTTCGCTCGAGGCTAAGGTCGAAACATACTTAGCACGCTTGCGAGTTAAATTTTTTGCGAAAAAATGGGACCATTTTTGGGGGGGTGCCCCCCGTAGTAACCCCCGAGGGTGACTTGGTTTTCAGGGGAAAGCCGAGTTGCTCTTTAACTTTATTGACTTGCTGTTATTTACATTGTGTTGCCAACTGGGGTGTTGGGCATGTAATTTTCAACAAAAGACTTGGAGATCCTAGCTAAGGGTAGAAGCGACGTAGCTGCTGGATGTTCCAAGCGTTGGTTAGTTCCTCGCCGTCCTCGTTGGCTAGCTTGTATGTGCCGAGCTTGAGCACCTTTACCACGACGTAGGATCCCTCCCATGGGGGTGATAACTTGTGGCGGCCTCGATTATCTTGGCGTAGCCTTAGGACCAAGTCCCCTTCGCTGAAGTCCCGCCGTCGCACCTTTCGAGCTTGGTAGCGCCTTTGGGACTGCTGGTAACTTGTGGAGTGCATCAGGGCCACGAGGTGTGCTTCATCCAAGCGGTCCGGCCGAGTCCTCGCGGGTTCGCCGGTTGGCATCTTCGTCGTAGCTGCGTACTGCGGGCGACCCGTATTCCAAGTACGTGGGGAGGACGACCTCCGCGCCATGGACCGAAAAAACGGGGGTGAAACCGGTGGCCCCGCTTGGGGTGGTCCCGAGGCTCCATACGACCGCCGGCGGCTCCGGAGCCATTTCGACCGGACTTTTTCGGCTCGGTCGAAAATTCCGGGTTTGAGGCCTTGTAAAATCATGCCGTTGGCACGCTCCACTTGGCCGTTGGTCCGTGGGTGTGCCACGGTTACCTGCCCGATCCACGCGGATGTGGAACTTGTCGCAGAACTCCAGGAACTTCCTGCCTGCGAATTGGGACCCGTTGTCGGTGATGATGGAGTTCGGCACTCCAAAGCGATAGACGATGTCAGTGAAGAACGTCACCGCCTGCTCCGCCCTGAGATTCGTAATGGGGCGCACCTCCACCCACTTGGAGAACTTGTCGATTGCGACCAACAGGTGGGTGTATCCCCCGGGCGCCTTCCGCAAGGGCCCAACGATGTCCAGCCCCCACACGGCGAAAGGCCACGTGATGGGGATGGTCTGCAGGACGTGCGTGGGGAGATTGGACTTGCAAGCGTAGAACGGCACCCTTCGCGGTGCGCACGATCTCACCGGCGTTAGCGACCGCGGTGGGCCAGTAAAAGCCCTGGCGGAATGCGTTGCCCACGAGGGTGCGGGGTGCGGCATGGTGGCCGCACACGGCTCGCGTGTATGTCCCGGAGGAGCTCGCGCCCCCGGGGGATAGGCACGCACCGCCGGGATGCGGAGGCGGTGCGCTTGTACAACTCGTCGTCGATGAGGGTGAAGGATTTGGCCATCCTGGCGATGCGCATGGCCTCGGAACGGTCCGAAGGGAGTTCCCCTCGGTCCATCCAGGCGATATACTTGTCGCGCCAGTCCACCTCGCTGGGGGCTGGATCGACGTCCATGGCTTCGGCCTCGCCGACGCCGTACCCCTCGAGGAGGGAGAGCACGTATGCCTCGTTCGAGGGGTCCTCGTCCATGGGCCCTGCGCCCACTGGACTCGAGGGAGCCCCCGAGGGTTCCGTGCAGTTCGAGGGGTGCGGTTCGAGGGTGACGGACGGTTGGGCGACGTCCCGAGCGAAGACGTTCGGGGGGACGGTGATCCGCCCCGACGCGATCTTGGCGAGCTCGTCCGCCTCCTTGTTGTACCGGTGGGGCACGTGATTGAGCTCGATGTCGTAGAACTTGTCCTCAAGGGCCCGCACGGCCTTGCAATACGCCTCCATCTTGTCGTCATGGTAGCTCGTGTTTTTCATGACCTGGTCGATCACGAGCTGCGAGTCCCCCCGCACATCGAGGCGTTTGACGCCTATCTCGATGGCGATCTTGAGGCCGCAAAGCAGGGCTTCGTACTCGGCCATGTTGTTTGACGCGGGGAAGTGAAGGCGCACGGCGTACCGCATGTGTTCCCCGAGGGGTGAGACGAAGAGCGAGCCCGCGCCCGCCCCCGTCTTCATCACCAAGCCGTCGAAGTACGGGGTCCGGCCTCCGCCCGGATCCGTGGCGGCGGCAATTGCGTGTCCGTCCACTCGGCTACGAAATCTATCAAGATTTGGGACTTGATGGCCTTGCGCGGGGCGTAGGCGAGCGTTTCACCCATCAGCTCCACCGACCACTTGGCAATTCCGCCCGCCGCATCCGGGTTACGGATGATTTCTCCTAATGGAAAGGAGGAAACCACGGTGACGGGGTGAGCCTCGAAGTAGTGGCGGAGTTTGCGCCGCGCGAGAACCACTGCGTAGAGCGCTTCGGACTTGTGGGTAGCGTGTCTTGGTGTCGGACAAGACATCGCCGATGTAGTACACCGCCCGCCGAACCGGCAAGGCGTGTCCCTCCTCCGTGCACTCCACCGGGATCACGACGCCGACCACCCGGGTGGTCGCGGCCACGTAGAGGTACAGAGGTTCGCCGTCTTGCGGAGGTGTGAGGATCGGGGCGTGGGTAAGGGACGCCTTTAGCTTATCAAGCGCCTCCTGGGCCTCGACGGTCCAGGAGAAACGCTCGTGCTTCTTGAGGAGCCGGTAGAGGGGCAAGCCCTTCACGCTGAGCCGCGAGATGAAGCGGCTCAAGGCGGCAAGGCACCCCAACACCCTTTGGACCCCCTTAAGGTCCCGAATCGGACCCATCCGCTCGAGGGCTGCAACCTTTTCGGGGTTGGCCTCGATGCCTCGCTGGGAGACGATGTATCCTGAAAGCATACCCCGCGGCACGCCAAAGACACATTTTTCGGGGCTTAGCTTCACCCCGTTGGCTCGTAGGCAGCCGAACGCGATGCGAAGGTCGTTAACCAGGTCGTCCGCCTTCCTGGTTTTTACGAATATATCATCTATGTACGCCTCAACGGTTCGCCCCATGTGGTCTCTGAAGACGTGCTGCATACATCGTTGGTATGTTGCGCCCGCGTTTCGGAGACCGAACGGCATCGTGACGTAGCAATATATCCCGAACGGCGTGATGAACGAAGTCGCGAATTGGTCGAACTCCTTCATTTTTATTTGGTGGTACCTGGAATAGGCATCAAGAAAACAGAGTAGTTCGCACCCCGCGGTCGAATCAACGATCTAATCGATACGTGGCAAAGGAAAAGGAACTTTAGGACATGCTTTATTAAGACTAGTGTAGTCTACACACATCCTCCACTTCCCATTCTTTTTCTTCACTAATACGAGATTAGCTAGCCAAGTAGGGTGGAACACTTCCTTGATGAATCCGGCCTCGAGGAGCTTCCGCGCCTCCGCTCCGATTGCCGGCGCCGCTCCTCGTCGAAGCGGCGCGGCCGTTCTGCCGCACGGCGCGGGAGTGAGGTAGGATGTCAAGGGAGTGCTCGGCGACCTCCCTCGGGATGCCTAGCATGTCCGAGGGGCTCCACGCGAAGATGTCGGTGTTGGCGCGGAGAAAGTCGACGAGCACCACTTCCTATTTCGGGTCGAGGGTAGAACTGACCCTCAACGCCTTGCCCTCGGGGGCAGCGGGGTCGAGGGGCACCTCCTTGGTCTGCTTAGCAGCCTCGAAGCTGCCGGCGTGCTTCGCGGTGGAGTCGAGGTCCTTGTAGACCATCTTCTCCATGTTGGCCTCCGGCGCTTCGTCCCGGCGCTAGGGCCTCGGCGTGTTCCACGCACTCGACGTCGCGGTCGAAGGCGTGCTCGATGGATGAGCCCACGATGATGACGCCGTTGGGCCCCGCTCTTCATCTTGAGATAGGTGTAGTTGGGGACCGCCATGAACTTGGCGTAGCGAGGCCGCCCAAGTATGGCGTGGTACGCGCCCCTAAACCCGGCCACCTCGAAGGTGAGCGTCTCCTTGCGTTAGTTGTCCGGCGTGCCGAACCGGACCGGCGGGTCGATTCGCCCAAGGGGTTGGACGCGCTTGCCGCGCGCGACGCCATGGAACGGCGTCGTGGCCGGGCCGCGCACCGATCCAACCCGATTCCCGGCGGGCGCGGCGTGTGCGCATAGAGGATGTTGAGGCCGGCCGCCTCCGTCCATCGGGGACCTTCGAGAACCGCACGTTTCGATGAGCGGGTCGACCACCGGCGGGTGCCGGCCCGACCGGGTTAGGGACGCGGTTCGGGTGATCCTTGCGGCCGAACGTGATGGCGTCCTCCAACCGGTCGAGGAAGGAAGGAGGCGCCTTCTCGCGGTGAGAACCTCGTGCCGCTCCCGCTTACGCCGGCGGCCGGACATGTCGACGGTTGGCCCCCCGAAGATGAGGAAGACATTCTCCACGGCGGGGAAGCCGCCGGCATCGCCACCACCCCCGTTCTTCTTGGCCTCGTCGTCCTTCGCGGCGGCGTGGCCGTAGAACCGCTTGAGCATGTCGCACTTCTTGAGGGTGTGGTTGACCGGCGTCTTGTGGTAGGGACATGGCTTCTTCAAAGATGTCGTCGAACACTCCGGGCCTCGAGGGCCCCGTCGAGACGGGTCAACAACAAGAGCTTCTTCGTCGTCTTCGTACCCCCCGCTTGCGCGCCTTGTGGCACGACTTCTTTCCCTTCTTGCCCCGCTTGTTCTTCGGCGGGGCTCCTTGGACTTGATGCCCTCCGCGGGCGTGTCGTCCACACGTTTGCCCTTCTTGCCGTCGAAGATCGCCCCCACCGCCTCTTCGCCCGAGGCAAAGCCGGTAGCGATGTCAAACAACTCGTTCGAGTCGACCGGCGAGCCGCGCCCGAGTTCGCGCACGAGGTCCCGGCATGTGGTGCCCTCGAGGAAGGCGTGCACGATTTTTGGATCGTGCCACGCTCGGGAGCTCCGTACGGCGCTTGGAGAAGCGCGCGTATGAAGTCCCGAAGCGATTCACCGGCTTCCGGGTGCAAGAGCGTAGGTCCCGGGAGTTCCCGTGGCGCACGTACGTGCCCCGGGAAATTTCCCATGAACGTGCGGACCAAGTCGTCCCAGTTGTGGATCTGGCTGGTCGGCAGGTGCTCGAGCCACGTCCGCGCCGAGTCGGCGAGGTGCGGGGGGGAGGTTGCGGATGATAACCTCGTCGGCCGGTGGCTCCGCCCGAGCCGACACGCCGGGCGGCGGTTGTTGAGCCACACACGGGGGTCCGTCTCCCCGTTGTACTTGACGATCGTCATGGGGGCCGGCGGAAGCGCCGGGGGAAGGTTGTCGTGCGGATCTCCCGACCGAACACACGGGTTCCGGGGGCTTCGGCGTCGGTGAGCGGTCCTCATCGCTATCGTAGCGTCCACCCCGTCGAGGGTGGTAACCCGCCGCCGCCCGCGCCTCCGCTTTGCTCGTTCGTCGGGCGTTGATGACGTTGCGGGAGTCGCCATCTCGGCTTGCCCGCGCGTGTCGAGGAGCCGTTCTTTGGTCGGCGTGCGTCCCGGGTTGGCGGGGGCGCTCGGCCGCGCCGCCCGCATGTACCGATGGTTCGGGGCCTTGCGCACCCCCATCTTCCCGCGCGCTCCCCCGTTGGCGGATGCGGGACGCCGAGCTTTCGGCCCGTTGGACGGCCACTTGCTCAATGAGCGCCCGCGCCTCTCGGTGCAGGTTCCGCGCCTCGGGCGTCGAGGGGGCGGGCATGGCTCGCAACAATGTTGCGGTGGTGATGAGCTTTTGGCTCGCTCGCGGGGGCGTGTCCGGATTGTCGACGTTGAAGTCGGCGTTGATGCGATCGCGGGCTTGTCTGCCCAGCTCACGCGCGCGTTCGCCGCGCGCGGAGGCTTCCCCCGCAATAGAGGCGCGAAGCAACCGCACCGTGCAGTACTCTTCCGCCGGCTTGGCCTCGAGCTCGCGTGCCCGGTCCACTGTGCCTTGATGTCGGCCCCCCCTCGGTGGTGAGAGGGGAGGGGCGCTTGGCCCCGCGGCCCGGGCGCGGTCCCGTTCCCAAAGCGGGAGGAACCTCTCCGTCGCCGGCTCCCGCCGCGTCGGCGGCGTTTGCCGGGTCGTTGTGACAACCCGCCCGGAGAAAATATCGTACTATCGACTAAGACCGATCCACTTTGGTCATTAAGCAATAATAAAGTATCATCCTGTCGTTAGTTGCCGGGTTAACGCCCGTAAATCATTTGAAAAGCAACAAGGATCGAATATATGCATTAAAACTCACTCGAAGGCGAGTCCAGAGATACAACAACATTGAAATCCAAATTCGTACCCCGAAGGGTTTAATTATTACAAACCATAGTTTTTGCAACGATGAAATAGTTCAGAGTTTTCGAAAAGCAGCGGAAATAAGCTAACGGAAGCGAAGACACCACGGGAGGCCATCCATGATGCTTTCGGTAGTCGTCCTCCACCCACTTCGGCTCCCGGCCGGCGGGATCTCTCCGGGCCACACATCACCGAAGGCATTACCGGATCAACACATTATAGCAAGGCCGAGTATACTAATACTCGGCAAGTCTTACCCGTCGGTGATAACTACTTCACCAAATCTAGACCATGAAAGGCTTTTTGGCTCTCGGTTTGCTTTGCTAAAAAGTAACAAAGAGTAGGTCCTTACTTTCAAGATTTTAGCACAAGTTCTAGTAGTTTTAATCTTTACTACATTAGCCAACTAGTACAAACAAAGTTGTCCAACACAATTAATCAAGCATAAAGTTCATCAACTTCCATCATTAGGGATCTCATGACTAGTGGAGTAAGTAGTCTCGGATAACGGTGAGAGGCCGACAATCGATTGATTTAAACCTTGCAAGGTAGACCCAAACACACGGTAGGTCGCCCCCGAAAGGACAACTTTCCCGGTGCCGTCCCCATAAATCCTCGGGTCGGGATCGAATCTTGTCTTTGGTGCGAGCTATCCGCATACCCCGCGAGATACCCGGAGTCACCATACACCACCGGTGGCGAGCCGTGAGAGCGAATCCCAAGAGTAGTAACGGTAGGATCCCTTGCCGCCTCATTAAGGTACTAGGCTTACCGGTCCCATATCCGACATGTGCTTAGTACGTTCAAAAACTTAACCCACATAACCACCGGACCGGAGCCCGCATCCCATGCTCTTATCACGTGGGCAATCCATTTAGGATATATTGTGATTCCTATCTAGGAACCTATTCTCGCGAGTGAGGTCATCACCCGACTTGTAACGGTCCTATAGCTTAGCGCCTATCGACCTATCATACTAGTAAGGACAAGGTACCTATGGATCATGCATCTAGGGTTTCATTCAACTCCGAACGTAAATGCACGAGTCATTCATAGATAATTGAATAAAGAACTTAATACTAGGTTAGATGCACCGGAGCTTGCCTTTGTAAGCTAGGTTAGCTTGGGCACCCTCGGTGTCGAGTACTTCCACGTCTTGCGGCGATGCTTCCGCTCCTCCTTCCTCGGTTTCGGGACAAGGGAGTAATCTCCGTCCGGAAGATCTACACGGAATGCAATGCAAGTTTAGGTGATGTGATAGTTCTTTGTCTTATCCAACTCTTGGTTGGTCATATTCACCTTAACAAGTATTTCGATAGGGTTTCTCTTTTAGGAAGGTTATTGGTGTACATGGGTGATTCTTTTATTGCACATTTGAATAAAGGTTTCTATTATACTTATCATTTCATGTGAAGGCTTTAATTCCTTTTTCTTTCACAAGCAAGGGTATAAATAATATTTTTATTTATGAATTACTTTCCGAACAGAAATGGTAATTAATTACCCTTTAATTAAATTAGGAAATATTTTCAAAAAAGAAAAAGAATTAAATAAGGGCTTTTCTTTATTTAATTTCTCTCTATTGTTAAAAGGCTTTTAAGCTTTCTATTAAGCAATTAAATTACCAAAAATTAAAGAAATGCTTCTGAATCACATTATCACCAATACTGGTCCATTGGACCCACATGTGATGCTTGGATGCTAGGAAATTAAATATTATTGAAAATAATAAGGGCTAGCTAGTGATTCAATTTAAATGCATACAAAAATAAATAAGCATCAAAATGGCCCAAACTTTCTCATGCATGCTCTCTGGTCCTAAACAAGCCTAAAGATCTAGCATGTTCACATAAAAACTCTACTGATCTTAGCTTATTAATTTACAAAGCAAAACATGCCTAAATTGAGAACAATTATTTCTGGTAAGACAAAAATCATGATTAATTCACAAGATGTGCATTTTGACATTACAAGACAGTGTGCACAAGTTGAGCTCGAAATCATAAACATATTTAGCAAGAAAAATCATTTAGGCAAGATATCTGCAGGAATGGCAAACAATTTATTCAACAAGATCTACTACATAACTTTGTGCAATTTTTGGCACAGAAACTAGTCATATCCTCACACACAACATATCCAAAATTGAGATACAGAGGATTTATGGATTTCAAGTTATGCCGGATCTAGGTTTTCACATTTGTATTTTTCATGCTAAAACTATTTAGAGTCCAGCCTTGTGCAAATAAGGAAAGTGGTGGGATTTCATTTCCTGAACCCAACAAAATTGGTTTTGCATTTTTCCGATTTTTCTACGAATGTCTAGGGATTTTACAAGACACTGGACTGAACTGCAAGAAAAACTAGATAGGAATCTTCACAAACAGGCCCTGCACTTTTACACGAAACACCCTAACAAGATTCTAATCAATGCAATTGGATCCCTGGCCGGGGAGGGGCGGCGCGGGTCCGGCCAATCCGGCGAGCCGGCGGCGATCTCGGCGGGCAAGCGGCGGGTTGGACCACAAGCTCACCTAGGGGTGGCGGGGGAACCGGAGGGGAGGGAGGAGGTGGCCGGTGGTGTGGTCCGGCGGCGGCCGGCGGTGGTGGCCGTGGCGGCTCGGTGAACGACGGCGAGGGGGTGAAATTGGTGGCAACAAGCGAACTTGGGAGTTTCACGGGTGCCTAGTGGAGCTGCGAAGCAATGGGATGGCGGCGAGCGCAAGCGCGAGCTCCGGCACCGGGCGGCGGCGGCAATGGCGGCGGCGGCTCGGGGGCGGGCGCGCGGGGAGGCGAGGGGTGCTTTTATATGCCGCCCGGCGTGTCCGCGGGTGACGAGGCGTGACGGCGGAGATGCTCCCCCGTACCACGGCGGCTCGGGGCTCGCACGTACGGCGGCGACACGGCCGACGGACCGGCGGTCCGCGGCGTGCGCGCGCGTACGCGCGGCCGACCTCGGGGCGCCTCGGGACGGGGGCGTGTTGGGGCGCGGGATCTCGGGACGGCGCGTGCCTCGGGCGGTGTGGGCCTCGGGCGGCGCGGGCGTGGACGCCGGGGGCACGGTTGGCGGCGGGCGGCAACGGCGGCGCGCGGGTGCGCGACGTCGCGGCGCGCCGGCGCTCTGGGTTTGAATGTTTTGCTAGGGCTAAGTTTAACTCGATTTTTCTCTGGATTTTTGTATAGAAGTCGACCAAGTGGTAAACACCAAAGTTGTAGATCTAGCTACCAACAATCTTTTCTACAAAAGCCATATAGGGTTTTTCTGTCCAGATTGAAAGTTATTTGAATGCCAACTTTGAATGTCAGTAGGTTATTGCAAACAGTGAAATCTGTCTTGCAGTTGATTTTTCAAGTTTTTCCTCTCAAAATTGGAAATGCCAATCTACATGAAAGTTGTGTCCCTCATCAAGATCTACAACTTTCATAAAGGTAGAATTTTAAGTGTTTAGGGGAATTTTGGAGAACGCGGCAAAAGTTCGCGGACACTTGGGGACACTAGAGTGGCAAGGGGTTTGACCATCATTTGACCATGGGTTGGCCCCACAAGTGTGTTACTTGGTCAATTAGGGTCACTAGGGTGGGTTAGTGAGTTTTTCGAGGTGAGGGTCCGTGTTGACCATGGTTTGACCACCGTTGACCATTTGACCGGTGATTAAGGCTAATTAAAAACACGGGGCGTCACGGTCGTTGGCGATCACGATGCAACACTCCCGCGTGGGGTCGTAGCTCCCGGTGCTAGAGTCGTTGGAGTAGCCGAACCGCAGTCCGCGGCGTCGAGGAACCGCCTAAACACATCGGGTCCGGCACGCCGGAGAAGTCCCACTCCACGTATCCATGCGAGGTGGCGGGTGGCGGCGCGTCGACCGGAGCCTAGGGATGACTCGTCGCCGGCGGAGGTGCTAGGGTCCCCGGCGACCAAGATGTGGCGGCCGGGGGGGAACCCCGCGCATCGTTGTGTTGGCGTTGGTGTTGGTGACGTAGGCCGCCGTGGCCCCGCGCGGACCGATGGGGAAGCGCGGTCCCGCAGTCCGAGCGCTCCCCCCGCCGGGCGGTGACCGTCACGCCGGTGGGCGCGTCGCGTTGCGAGGCGACGCATGCGGTATGCCGGCGCTCCGACCGCGCCCGACGCGAGCGCCGGCCGGAGCGACGGCGGCGCCGTGGCGCGATGGACCGCGCGGCCGTCCGTGCCGGCGGGTGTTGGTGTCGTGGCGACGCGTGCGGCGGCGACCGGGGCGGATCCGGCTTGGCGCCGCGCGCGGAGTTCCTCACGGTTAGTGAGGCGCATCGAGTAGCCGTTCCCCGTGGCCCAAAAGTTCGGCCCCCCAAACCGGATTTCGAATCCGGCGGGGGAGGGGGTCCGAGCCGCCCATGGAGTAACGCCGACCGCGGTACTCGGTGCGAATCACCATCGAGAGAGCCGGTGACGGGTTGACCTTTGGGCGCGCGCGCCGAGCCCCACGGTGGGCGCCAGCGTCGGTGCGGAATCTAGTCCCGACACTAACTAATAATAAGCGCCGAGATCCGTCTCTCGATGGTCGGTGCTAAGCAACTAAGGACGCTTGGTTTATCCTGGTTCCGGCGGGGCCGTACGTCCCGACGAGGGGTGTGCTCGAGGCACTATATTGCTTTGCACGGGTGCCGTAGTGGGGCGGCTACAAGCGAGGCGGGAGAGGAGGTGTGGCCTCCAAGTCCCAAGTGGAGTGATTGAGGCGAGTGCTAATATCATGGGGAAGACGGGGAGCGTGTGAACGATCGCAACCCGTAGTCCCGTGTCTGGTGACCTGTCCCCCTGCGGCGAGGGGCATCGCCTTCCTTTTATAGACCAAGGAGAGGGCGATTTACAGGAATGCCGCACTATTTAGCTACGTGTAGAGGTATGGTGTACAGTGCTGAGGAGCTGACGACCGTCTTGGCAAATCTTGCTCCAATTACGGCGTCGCGGCGTGTCCCGTGCCCGAACGGGGGCGACTTCGAGGGTGGAGGCGTAGTGGTTGACCGGGGCGTCTCCATGCGGGCTCGAGGGAGCCGTCGACGGTGACCCGTATGGGGTACGGTGGCGGGCGTGGCGGCGTCGCGTCCCCGCGCGCCCACCGGGCGTCGGAGTAGTTGTAGCGGTGCACGGCGTGGCGCCGCGGAGAGCGGGGATGGCCGCACGGGACCGATAGCGACGGGGATGGTGCTCCCGCCGGCCCGACGTCACGGATTGACCCCCGCGAGTCAAGAGAGGAGGGTTCGAGGGTGCCATCGGCCCCCCTTCGAGGGGCGCGGTGCGTTAGCCGTACGGGGAGTGGGGGGGCACGGTGTCACGGAGCCGACACCGGCCTCGTCGCACGGTCCCCCACGGTGACGGGGGATGGGCTCCCCCCTAGGGAGTAGGCGGAACGGCGCGCGGGCGTGATTCCCGGGCGCGTGATGGCGCGGCTCGCGTGTCGAGCATTAAATGCTCATACCCGTGTGCGGGAGCAGGTGCACTCGTGAGGAAGCCTCGAGCGAGGCGGAGCCCGCTCGAGGGGAGCGCAAGCCCTGTTGGGCCGCTGCGGTGGGCCGCGGGGGCCATCGCGGCGTGGGTTGTCTTGTGTGTGTATGTTTCGTGTTATGTTTTGTTTTTTTTGCAGGTTTTAAGCGAGGATTCCCCCGGTTTCTTAGGGGACCCTCGTGGCTGTCCCCGACATGATTGATAGAGAATATCATGATTTGCAAACTTCTACTTGTAGGTCCATTATCTTGGAGTAAGCACATGACCTTTCACTATACTCTTCTTGAAGTCTTGCAAAATCCATTTGTGAAAATCATCTAATCCCGTTTGATAATAAGTGTAAAATCTACTTGATGTTAACTTCCTTTGACTTGAATATCCCATTTGTTTATAACAAGCTTCACTTTCTTCATATAGAGGACGACCAAGAATCTTGTACAATTAAACCTCTTTTTTCACCTTGAATTGCTTGTTGTATGTCTCATGTAAACTTTATGGAATGAACACATAGATCTCATCGTTATTCTTGTCTTTATACCTTCCATGTACGGAGTCATGAATAAACATAGAGACCACATCATGACATTCATCTTTAGTATGCTTGTATACTCTCCATGTACGAAGTCATGATCCACACTTGTTTTCTTTGCAACATGATATTCCTCATAAAGATCATTTATCAATAATTAACAAAGTGCTCACATGCTTAACAAGAGTGTTAGTCCTTTAATTTAGTTGTCACTCAACTCACCAAAACTCACTTAGGGCTTGATTGCACTTACAGGAGGAAGGCCCGAGCTGGTGAGTGGATTATTTTGAAGGGGCAGCATTGGAGGACTGAGGTGGGCAAGCAGAGAAAAAGTGGAGACAATAAGATCCTAATAAACAAACTTGTGTATTGTGATGTGCCAATGCATATTGGTGTACTCCCTCCGTCTCAAAAGAATGACATTTTAGGATTGTCGTAAGTCAAGCTTTCTCAATTTTGACCAAATTTATAGGAAAAATATTAATATTTATAACATCAGATAGATATATTATAAAAATAGATCTCATGATGAATTGAATGATATGTATTTCATTCCATAAATACATTAAGTTTTTCTATAATCTTGATGAAAGTTAAAAATTTTGACTTGGGATAATTCTAAAATATCATTCCTTTTAGGACAGAGAGTATGGATTTTTTTAATTATCCAACCACAAAATTGAAGGTCACATAAATTCCTTGCCTATAAATGATCCTGCTAGCCATTGGCCTATATTTGGCCCAAAATATTTTTAGTCCTAATTTCGGTCCCAAGTCAACTCAACCAATGAACCAATAGTAATTTACCTACATGTCATTAAAAAGATGTGGTTACCCATGTCACAAAAAAAGTTTCTAGACACTTTATGCCACGACCTCAACTTTTATTTTCCTATGTGCCATTCCGTCCACCAACTACTAGAGTTTAATGGTTCCACCAATCTAACATGTGGGATCCACGTATTAAAATGACTATTTTGCCCCTAAGCCATTTACATTTGAAAAAAGTCCATTTTTGACCATCCAACTCTTGTTAAAGTTTGGTTTTGACCATCAAACTCCAAAATCGGTTATCTTTGTCCATCAAACTATCAAAACCGTTCAAATTTGACCATTGGGCTGTTTTCATGGGTGGTTTTAAATTTTTTTATTTACAATTTAGTCTTTAAAACTCCAAATGACTACTACTTTTTGCTCATACCTCCGATTTAAGTGATTCTTGCGGTCACATGTCCATAATGGTGAACTTTATCTTTTTAAAAGTTCTTTATACTATTTTACCTCAATTTATATTATTCTTATGTTTTTGTATAAGATTAATAATATAAAAATAAAATAAACATTTACAAAAAATAATACGGACAATAGTTTAAAAGACACAATTCATCGTTACGAACACATGACCACAAGGATCACTTAAATCGGAGACACGAGAAAAAATATTAATCATTTTAAGATTCAAGGACTAAACCATAAAGAAAATAGTCATTTGATATTAAAATGATTACTATTTTTTTCTCGTATCTTCGATTTGAGTGATTTTTATAGTCATGTGTTCGTAACAATGAACTATATCTTTTGAAGTTTTATTTGTATTATTTTATAACAATTTATTTTACTTTTCTTATATTGTTGTTTTTACACAATAACATAAGAATAATATAAAAAATAATGATAAAATAGTATAAATAACTTTTGAAAAGATAAAACTCACTGTTATGGACGTGTGACCGCAAGAATCACCGAAATCGGAGGTACGAGCAAAGAATAATAATCATTTCAAGTTCTAAGGACTAAATTGTAAATAAAAACAATTAAAATCACCTGTTGAAACAGCCTAATGGCCAAATTCGAACGGTTTTGATAATTGAATGGCCGAAGATAACCGATTTTGGAGTTTGATGATCAAAACCAAACTTTGGCAAGAGTTGGATGGGCAAAAACAAACTTTTTCCTTTACATTTACATGTCCTTCCTCGTTCCGATCCAGTGCGCCCGTCTCAATCCCGTGGCCGGGTCGCCAACCGCAGTCACGCACGGTCGCGCACTCGCGCTCGCTAAAATATTGATGTGGAAGGTTGATTTGCATTGCTACATGCCAGAATAACTAGTTCAAGTATGAATGTATGATCCTAAAACGCAAATCAACCTTCCACAAACAGCCTAAAAAAATCACGAATTTGAAATGTTGCACAAACAGCCTGACGAGCCTCGGGCCTCGGCTGCTAACAAATGAATTGTGGTGTCTCCAAGTTTGTGTACGGATTCAAACACACTCAGAAGGTTGGAACTGAAGAGTACCATATGCACAGAGAACAAAATACCAACAAACTACAGAATCTAACTTCAGTTTTTTTTAGGGCAAGAATCTAACTTCAGCTAGATAGAAATAGAATGCAGCGCATAGCATAATACGACCACAGTTAAAATCCGGTGTTCTCATCCTTTGCTCTCGACATCGCATACACATTTCTTCGCTCTAAATCACCTCTCGCCGCAAAAGGACCAGAATCAGTATTTTGATTTCCCGGAACTAGACCCTCAGGCAAAATCAATGGCAAGACTACAAGTATATCGAGCTAAGACGGGGCACCCAAAGCCATCGTTCAGCAAATCCCCACCACCTACTCACACGGCTCCACTCGTCCACAGCAAACAACGACCTTCTTGGATCTTCACAGTCGGTAATCGTCATGCTCGTCGTAGGATGCATCACCGTTGTTAGCCTCGAGAGATGCTGCCGCGGCCTTGTCCAGGAACCACACCAGCTTGCCATCCGTCGGGTGAATCATCCTTGCAGGCAGCGACCCGGGAGCATCAGTGCCTTCAGTGCCATCAGAAATCGCTGAGTGCACAGCCTTCACCTTGTCGTCGCCGGTAGCCACTATGGCTATGTTGGAAGCGGAGTTGATTACTGGGAGAGTGAAGGTGATCCTCTCGGGTGGAGGCTGCGGGGAGTCAGTAATGTAGGTGATCCAGTCGTCCTTCAGCTCAAGGGCAGGGTGGTTAGGGAACAGCGAGGCCACATGGCCATCAGAGCCCATGTCAAGGAGGATGAGATCAAACTTCGGGCAGTCGTTGCTCTCTGAGACACCGATTGTGCGGACCTTGACCAGCTGCCTGATGACGAACTCATAGTCTGTTGCTGCGTCCTCCACTGTGGCATTGTCATTTATGGAGTAGACATGGCCGTTAAGAATAGGTACCTGTAAGACAATTCAAATACATCAAATACTTAATCTCGGCAAAACAATGCATATGCAAAATGCTGGCCCATGACCAGCAGCAGCAACCATCATAAACATGACACTCACAACTACAATTTTTTTGAATTGATGACAACTACATCTTATTCACTTATTTGCTTCTTGGTGCCAAAGCTAAATATGGAATCAGTGTAAATGAAATGACAAGAATGGGAATAACATGTAACAGATAGACACACAAAAACATGACATGCTTGAAAAAGTCTCATGCAGCTGTAACACTAGCAGAACAGGGAATGATGTGTTTTTGTTAAGGCTATTAAGGCTTATGTGCTCTCTAAAGATTTAAATGGACACAAAAACTAGACAAAATAATAGGGTACAGACAATTGCAGGAACAAAATTCAACAAGCTAATTTTGTTAAGATCGAACTGAGCAATGTTTTAGTTTACAGAAATGAAATCAAGAAATCTGCACATATAATGGGACTGGTTCAAGGAGGAGCTCAGCTGAGTGCAGTTATTCTGTTGCAATAAAAATCCATTTCAATGACTCTTTACTGTGACAACAGGCAACAATCAAAAGCTATGAAAATGTGTGGTTGGTGTGGGGTGCTTCCGGAGTAGCTGTACGTGGAACTATTAAGTCAGTAGTTAGGCAGCTCTAATCAGTCCCCCCCCCCCACCCCCACCCCCAAGTTGGCAAAGGATATAGCATTGTCTGAAGTGTGAAAATATCAGACTACCAGATCATGACACATCAAATGATAAGGTGTATGAACAGTCAGTGTATAAGGTGTAAAATCCACTTAAAAAGGTGCTCTACTTTCAATTTGCATTATTTTTTACTGCAAAAAGAAAGGATAATGGATATGGCCAAATGAGAATGATAGGAGACTATATGTTAGCAACACAGATTTTGAGCTAATATATACCCCTACTCTTGAACTGCTCTTTCATTGCACAATTCATTGCAATAAAGAGCAGAAAATTCTTGAATATCTAAGACTCCCACTGGCTGGTGTGTCAACAACTACTTTTACGCCTTGTAGCTCTGAAGCCTGAAATGAAAGTACCAAATACTCCTAATATTTGGTTGAAACAAGAAAAAATGAAAAAAAAATGCACAGGTCAGTCACACAATCCTAGATAGTCCGTTGAGTACCGTGTCGATAAAATAGTATTTCATAGCATGCACCACATACCAACAATAGAGAATAAAAACACTCAGATCTCAATCAAACAGAGCTAGACAAAAAAAAGCACACTCTTATCAGTAACCCAAAAACAAATATTCAGGCATCAGCAAGTCTGTGCTTGCTTTGTAGGCTCTTTCAGTCTACTTCCATGGTTGCAGCCTCAATGAAGTGGACAAGTATAGTGTAAAGGAAAAGTTCATTGTAAGTGCTGGTTGAATGCAGCTGAAGTTCAGACAGTCAGACTAGTCAAATATTGTATCATCCGGCAGAAAAAAAAAGAATCCCTCAATAGCAAAAAAAAAAACAACCAGATCTAGGCAGGTGGGCACCAAAAGGTCGCACTCTGACTAAAAACACATAGCATTTCAGGTTTTAAATGACAAGACGTACTCACTTCAGCTGTTAAACTTGTAAGAAATTTTTTGACATCTTATGTCTGATTTTTTTAATTGTTTAGGTATGCTGAGGGCAAAATAATATTAGTGTATGCAACAAGGAGAATCGTCAGTATAGAGGATCTCCTGCAAGATACAACCACTATCTGGTCGGTACAGAACAATAAATAAAAGGAAGCCAAATCAGCTCATTTTTCAACGAAGCAGAAAGTAGGTGACAGACATCAACAAGTAAATACAAAATAACAAGAACAAAACATGGAACTTGTGCATAAGCGTTATTTTAGGCTGCCTGCATGTCAAAATCCAGGGTATATTCAGTTCACATACCTTAGCGAGGAATCCTTCTTTTGTTAGCTTATAGTTACTCTCAGCATGGTTCTTCGCTACAGCACGTTCATCAGTCCAGAAGATGTACCATTTTGACCAATCCAGGGTCTTGTTGTATGGGGCTTCACAAAGTTTCCTTGCAGTAATTGAAAGAGTGAAAGTTCAGATATAGGAATGTGAACTGTGTGGGGCTGTTGGTAATTCTTGTGCATACAATTATCAAAAGAAAATATGTTAGATAATAAAGCTGAGGAAATAGCATTACCCCAAAAAACTGACTAGGGGGCCTCCAGATAGGGCAATAGCAAAGTATCCCCTTTCTTTGACAGAAATTTCTGAAATTTGTGAGATATACTCAGCCAGATCTGTTGAGATCTCATCAAAACTCTCAAAAACCCTTATTTCACTGTTCCTTTTTGGCTCATAAGCGGTAGCTGATTCCCTTTCCATTGCTTCTTTGATCTAGAACTCTATTATCACGTTAATATTAAACCAAAATATTCCTGCAGATAGAAGTAGCAGCAAATTAACAACACAACTACAGTCAGGACAAGTGATCCAATTAACATTAGAATATAAGAAAAGCTTGCAAAATGCAGACTCTATAACTTGTACATCAATAGTACATACAGTAGAAGTCGCTATATTCTGGACATACACTCCCAACACTGGCCAAGAAGGGACCTTGTTAAATGGAGAACATTCTATACCTATATGCTTACCCAGCCTAATATCACAAGAGTTATTGTCCCTTTAATAGCAGTAAGACTATTGAAGTGTAACATAGTCTCTGCTAGCCAATCTAAGAGAATAGGCGACATAAAAAAGGGCATTTTGCTAATATTCTGTTCATTGCTGAACATGCTCAAAAAAATACACATATATTCCATAATTATGAAGCTTACTGTAGGGTGGTTCTCTCTAGAATGCAGAAGAATAATAATCGAGGAAACTAGTAGCATAACATGCATCTAAAAACTGGTATGCTGGTTCCTTTTGCTGCATTCTTTAATATGTTATCCTTATACAAGTTATGTTTCACTTCTAAACATTTCAAGCACAACAAAAAATTGAAACACCAACTTGCTGGTTGTAAATGATTAAAAAGCTACTCCTACGTATTGTAGACCTTGACCAATGGCCCAAAAGGAATAAGTATCCCAGCGAAGATTTTGCACGCAACATTAAAGCACCTAAAAAACTGAACATGTATGATTGCATCGCGTTAATTTGGGGATCATAAATTTGTGTGTGTAATATGATTGTGACAGAAACCTAGCTGGGTTGAATAACCAATAACCAATTAAGAATAAGACAGAAGATAAAACTTGTGGGTCTATTATTGCCTTATTTAATTATAGCTTTGACATTTCAGTATGAATTTTAGGGGAAGGGAAGTCTCCTATTGCTGTATATGGAAGTCTTGCTGGCTGCCTATTGCACGTGAATAGCTGAAGCCTGAAACCAAATCGTAGTCATGGATGAATGAGTAAAACAGACTTATCTCACAAATCAGATCATCCAGCTACAAATTTCCTATTATGAGCCAAAAGCTCCAAAGCCAATTGCATAACTCAATCTGAGAACAGTAAAGACTACCACAATGATGCTTCGTTAAGTTCAAAGCATCAGATTAAAACTGAAGTTCTAAAGGGCACATACTAAATACAGAGGTGAAACTGCACAGTAGACAGAGAGCTATCAGCATTACACATGGTATTCACATAGAAACAGTAACGCAAACTCAAAGAACACAAAAATTGCGAATAAAAGAGCAGAAGTTGCCTTTCTTGTTCTGCTGAAGGAATGGAGAAAGCTGTAAGAGCTCTGGGCAGAACTGAGTGACTAGCCATAAGGAACGGACAGTTGCAACTGAAAGCTAGTAGCCATCATTTAAGATGAGAACAATTCAAAGATTCCAATGCTTTTTTTTTTACAATCCCAACAAAAGCACTCAAATATTACTTTACTGCTAACAAAAGTGAAAAGGAAGCAGAAGCACTGCGGGCGAACAATCCATTGAAGTAGATGCTGAAGACTGAAAAAAAAGCTGCTGCCTTTGGCCCCATTGCTCGCGTACTTTCTCCCGAAAAAAAGAACCCAAAAGAATTCGGATATGGTCAGGCGGGCGCACTCCCCGGACAAAACCAGCCGGATCAAAAGAACGCGCAACTCCGCCCCGAAAAAGAAAATCCAATCTCCGATCGACTAGAACGCGCACCAAGCCGCATTACCTAAAACCCATACCAGCAACAAAACCACACTCCATGAATCTCATCAACAAAACAATTCGGCCGCATTTTCCTACCAATGTTCTATCAGGTGGTGCCAATAAAACACGATCCCGTCAAGAACAGCACGAGGCTGACGAGGAAGATGAAGAATTCCAGTTCGTGGCGGCTGCGCGCCGGGTAAATCGCCCCCCACCCCGAGCAAGCAGCGCCCAAACCGGGAACCAACCCTAAGATCACGGGAGCGGAAACGAATCAAGAAGAGCCCCCGGTCGGGTTCCAAGAACTCACCGGAACTGTGCATTCACTCTCGTCCTGCCCCGCGCCCGCCTCCTCCTGTCCCGAAGCCGCAAGCGAACAAAGGAGGGGGGAATAAAAGAAGCCAGGGGAAGCAAGGAAGCGCAGACACACACACATACACATACGCATATACTACATGCGTACGATCTTTTCGCTGGAGGTGTATTGCGTACAGAATTGCTGGCGACAAATATTAAAACCGGAAAAAGGAAAATCTGGGGGTGGACGTCGACATCAGGGAGGAGGGGGTGGAAGAAGACGACACCTTGGTTTGATCTGAACGAATTCTCCCCTGCACTTCTCTTGCCTCTGCGGGTTGTGCGCGCGCTTCTCCTCCTCTGCTCTCCCCCTCTCTCTTTTTTTATTCCATCTCCTCCGCCCTTTTCCCTCTGGCCCTGCGGAGTCTCCACTCTACTCTGCAGATGTGGCTTTATCCTTCTGTTTCCCGGGGGATTAAATTTTGGTTGCGTCCATCTGTCGAGCTGCCGCGCACGTGCGGCTGCCCTCTCATCTCATCCTTATCGCTACCCCACAGCTTCTTCCCTAGTACCTGCCAGCCTCGTCATTTCATCTCCTGGTCCTGGTACATGTGGATTAGCCCTTGAGCTTCCTGTAAGCATGCATCCACGCAGTAACAGCCGGCCGACCCCATTCATCCGCAGACAAAACACTAGCAAATTTAATGGCTTTCGGTAACGGAATCTACCGGGGGGTAGGGGAAGCGCTTTGTCAGTTGGCATCGAGCCGATAAAATCAAGCAAGTTGCAGGGGGGGTCCTCCTCATCTTTTTGGAGAAAACGATTGAGCTTGCTGTCTTCATCTGCAACTGACGCAGCAGAGATAGAGAGAGGGGGGGATGGCGAAGAGCCATTGCAGATAGCATCATGGACCATGGAGGGAAAGGGAGAGGGAGGGAGGAAGGGGAAGGTCCCCAACGCCTTTGATGCTACCCTATACTACCCCAAATCTTTACAAGGAGTACAAATCTGACCCAGCTCGCTTCGTGATCCCCCCACCAACAGTGCAATGAACAGCTGTGCGTACCTACACGCCAATGCCTACCTACCTCGCCCCGAATTTGCTTTCACAAAAAGGAGATAATTGAAGATGGCATCAGTTGCAATTTGCAGGCGGTACTTGCTTGTGTGTTTCAGGTGAGTTGATCGCGATGCATTCTGCTGATCTTTATCCTCAAATTGGGCGTCCTTTTATACGTGTGTACTGCCACAAACTTGCTCAAAATCATGAAAGGCCACACAAAAGTTTGGGGGGCCAAGAGAAAAACACAAACCGTTCCAAGGTGCACACACTGTTTCGGCGTTCCTCTAGCCTATGGAGTACTACGTACGTGGCATAATTTTTTAATATTAACCTTTTTTTAAAAATTATTTTTAAAAATAACCCCAGGGGAACATTTTTTTGCCTTTGGGTGACCCTTTGGCCGCGCCGCGCGCGTGCGCGCGGCATGCGGCCGCCGCCGCGCCACATGCGGTGCGCGCGCGGCCCCCGCCACGCCGGCCGCGCGCGCGCGCGCGGGGCGTGGGCCGTCCGCCGCCCGCGCCACATGCGGCGCGCGCGCGGCCGCCGCGCCACCGCGCCCGGCGCGGCGAGGCCGGTCAAGAGGGGCCCGCGCGGCCCCCTTCTTCCTCCTCCTCTCCCTTCTTCCTCCTCCGGCCCGAGCCGCCCGCCGCGCCCCTTGCCGCCGCCGCCGCCCCCCCCCCCCCTATTCCGGCCGGATTTGGGGTGGAAAAAGTAGGGGGATTTGTTCCCCGCGTCGTTGTGAAGGTATTGACCTACTTCTCTCCCTCTTTTACCGTTGCATTGTGTAGATCGGCGTAGATGTTTGTGACCTAGGGTTAGGTATAGAAATTTGAAATTTAGACGAAATGCAATTAGTTTTAATGGAAATGATGATTAGTTCATACGCGTAGTTTCTCTGCCCGTGTTATTGACGTGTAGAACTTGTTGCATGAATCGATTTAATGATATTATTGATGTCAAATGTTTAGGGTAGTTGATAATGGGTGTAGCTATTATATGGATGCACGTTTATTAGGGGTAATACCTAACAATTTTGTTGAATACCTAACAATTTTATTAGGGGTAATCGCACGTGTATATATATAACTAATCGAGATGGATATAATTTTTGTTGAACACAATTCTAATTTTTCATGTATATTTTTAATAAATATCTATTTTAGTACTATATAGTTATTAAACAAGTTATAAATTTTGTAGATGGACCGTTTAGTTCGCATGTTTCATGGTGGCGTAGTTAAAGAAAATGGAGAGTTTGAGAATATGACGAGTTGGTAGAAACATTTGATGGTCCGCTAAGCTTTAAGGATGTAGTTGATTGTGCAATGGTCAACTATGGAGTTGGAATGCATGAGTTGTCATTTAGAGGTCGTTTTGATTGTGGGAAGGCTAGAGCTCATTATGTGTTGATGAGCTTGTCAAGTGAAGAAAATTGGAATCGGTATAAGAAGGTAGTTGGTCAAGCTAATGTGTCATGTCTGGAGGTTGTGGTAGATATTACTCGTGGGCCTAGTGGTAATGTTTACATGAATGAGGAAGTGCCGTTTGAGGCTCTAAAAGGTACACAAGAGTCTACAATTTTGGAGGAGGACTTTGGTTGTAGGGAACCTAGTCGGGATGTTGGGATGGTGAATGATGATTTTCCCAATGATTGTTTTGAGCGGGAGGAAGAAACCATGGACGATGATGATATATCTGACAGCTCTGAAGAAGGTGATTCGATGATGAGTCCGATGAGGAGCATGCGGAAGAGCAAAATGATGCCAATGCACATGCGGCCGAAGCACTCCTTGGTTTAAGTGAGGTTAACTTGGATGGTGTTCGAGCATGATTATGTTGCGGGACCCTCGGTGAACCATACAACCTTTGAAAGGGAAGTGCACATAAGTAGGCCGCTAGTGAACACTAGAAATGGTGAAAGTGAAGAACACGTGCCTAGGTTCCGGACAACACTAGAATTGGTGAGAGTACCGAACACTACACCCAAGCTCGGTACCAATTTGGAATCCCTTCGTTCGCAATGATAGAGACTTGAGTAGGATCGATAGAGCCATTTGTGATTCTACTAGGTTGTTCACGAAGGAATAATTTTTACCGGGGAGCCCGAGATACATGAGAAAATGATTTTTGACTCTCTCCGGATGAACTTAAGTTTTTCTTGTCGACTATGCGGTGAAGCATTATAGGCCTTTCACCGTGGTCCATTCGGACGAGGAATCTTAGGTATGAAGTAATGTGCAAACAAGGGTGCATGTGGCGTGTATGGGCACGGCTGCAGAGAGGGACAGGGGAAATGGAAGATTACAAAGGTTGTGGGACCTCACACATGTCGGTCGAGTCGGGTGAAGGGAGTTCACGCACAATTGATTGCAAGTTACATTGGAAGGTGTATCTTAGGCGTTGTTCGTGAGAATAGTGAGGTGACGGCCGCAATTTGATAGAGCGGATATTGATGTTTGCGGATATCGTGTGAAGTATTCTAAGGCATGGCGGGCTAAACAACATGCAATTGCCTTGCTATGGGGCGATTGGAAAGAGTCATATGCAAAAATTCCAAGGGTCTTGAGAGCCATGAACCACTTCAATCCCGGGGTTAAATGGTTCCCTTACATGACCGGTTCTCGTGTTCTCGACGGTGGTGTTTTGAAGCCCGTCCTTCTACGTGTTTTTTGGTGCTTTCCACAATGTAAAGTGGCTTTCCAACACTGTCGTCCGGTGATACTTGTAGACGGAACCTTCTTGACCAAGCAAGTACGAGAGGTACACTCATGATGGCGATTCTTGTAGATCCCGAACGAAGCAACTTGTGCCTTTAGGTTATGCCTTGGCGGAGAGTGAGAATGACGACGGTTGGTCATGATTCATGAGGCTCCTTCGCATTAACGTACTTGGTCCAACGCGACGGTATGTATGATCTCGGATCGGCACCATGGTCTCATCAAATGTGCGAGCGACCACCGGATGGGTATCCACCACTTGTTCGTCGGTGGTGCATGAGGCACTTTGCCGCCAATTTGTGGCGTCGTCAAAAGAACAAGGAGGTAATAGGACAAGTTGAAGTTGCGGCATCGGTACATACGAGAGGACCAATTTAAGGAACTGCACAAGGACTTAGTTAAGAACTTGAATGAGGAAGCTAAAGATTGGTTGGAGTATGAAATGGAGGATAAGGACAAATGGGCTCAAGCATATGATGCGGGGGTATGCGTTGGGGTATCATGACAACAAACTATTCGAAAGTTACAACAACATATTTACGGGAATAAGAAGTAGACCCGTCGCGGGGATCATTGAATACTCATTTGAAAAATGCAATGAATACTTTGTGAAGAGATGGCGGATTGCACGTGATTTGTTGGATAGTGGGGGTAGAATTGGATCCTTTGCAGATGAGATAATGTATAAAGCTGGTTTAAGATCCGTGAACCAACATGCGAAGCATATGGTCCGGACGGAATGATTTATTCTATTCGAGGTTCCTCTACTACTAATGTTGGAGGGGAGAGTCATGGCGGTCGACACTATAGGGTGGACCTCGGGGGCGTACTTGCACCGTAACGGTCCTCAATTGTTGCATCTTCCTTGTTCTCACTTGATGACGGCTTGCCTTGCTAGAGGTCTAGACTATGAAAATGCCATGTACTTGTCTCCTTTGTTCTATAGAGAACACACCATTAAGATTTGGGAATCCGGCTTTGAGCCGTACCTTGATCCGTCACAATGGCCCGAATATGATGGCTCGAGTACGTGCCTTCGCCGTCTTTGAAGAAATTGAAAAAGGGTAGGAGGCAAAAGAAGCGTTTGAAAGGGGACATGGACGCGTGTCAAGGAAGGTTTGCCGCTGCTTATGATATGGGTGATTTTGAAGCCGATGCGGACAAGATGACGTATCTTTGCTCAAAATGTCACAAAGAAATTAAAAAGCGCACGTGTCGGAAAAGAAAATCGAAGGGCAAGAAAAAAGCAACGGGGACAAATAGAAGGATGGGTGGTTCCAACTCGAGGGTAGGTGTCATGGTAGTACGTTAGTAGGTGAAAAATTATGAAATTTTGTATGCAAGTTAAATAATTTTATATTTCTATATACTTACCTTCAATTTTTAATTATTGTTACTAACTACAAGTAAATTTTTTCGGGATGGCGCACCCGGTGTACCCGCTCCTTGAGGCCGCATATGATGGCGGCCATCGTGCACACCTTCCGGCCGACCTTCACGAGGTATTTACAAAAGCTCGAACTTAAGATCCAAATTTATTAGTTATTGTACCTCCTAGTTGTGTTTAATATGTGAGCTAAGCATATTTCTTGCATTTTGAGGACTAGACATTGCTAATGTTGTAATTATTGAATTTTATTGTTTTTCAGGACTTGAACCCGTTGAGGGTGCGAGAGCACTTTCCAATTCCTTGGGACGAGAGATACGCCCCGTACTTGGCTAGAGCGGGGTTCTTGGACATTGCTTTGGTCGTGGTTCGTGGGTTGCTCGTGATGGACGGGCCGTTGTTGTCGGCCTTGGTGGATCGATGGCGTCCGGAGACCCACTCTTTCCACCTACCGTGCGGAGAGATGACGGTGACCCCGCAGGATACCGCCATGATCCTTGGTCTTCCACTTGAGGGGCCGGCGGTGAGTGGGATCATTCGAAGTCTTTGGTTGGCGAGACATGGTTGAGTTGCACATTGGGGTGAGACCACCGGATGTCGATGAGGGGGATGCGTCGAAGAAGACCTCCGGAGTGAACACGAGTTTGGTTGAGGCGGCACTTCACCGTTTGCCCCCGGGGAGCTCCTCGCCGTTGTAGAGAGGCACGCACGTGTGTGGCTTTGGCACTTTGTTGCCACGTTCCCGCTACCGGATGCGCGGCGGTAACACCGTTTCTTGGATGGTTTCGCCACTTTTGGGTCGGGATTGGGACAACATCCGTGGCTACGGTTGGGGTTCGGCGGTTTTGGCATGGTTTGTATAGGCAACTATGTGATGCTTGTAGGCGGAGTGGACGGGACGCCAACCTTGGTGGATGCGCTTACCTCCTGTGATTTGGGTTTAGGAGCGTCTTCCGGTGGGCCGACCACACCGTGGGCCGGTTGAGGTACATAAGAATCCTTGTTATCTATTCATGCAGACTTATATTCATGAATTATTAATCTTTCAAATTTTGGTTATATTTTGCAGGCTTGGAATCGGCGGGGATTCTCGACCCACTTTTGCGTTTGTGTGGAAGACAGCGACAGCGGTACGTGGTCCTCCGGGAAGGAGGTACAAGTTCTACACAAACGAGTTGGACTGTCTTACTCGAGCACGGTACAAGCCCATGTCCACTAGTTCGTGTTCAATTTGTAAATTTTGTGTCATCACATTTTCTCTAAACATGTTGTATGTTTGTAGGTTGAGTGGCTACCGTACGACCGCGACTTTCCTCGGCACGTCCAGTTCTCACCCATGTGTTACGAGAGACAAAGCTTCGTGGAGGTCGACGGTGCCACTCATCATCTACTATGTTGTCGAGTGGCATTTGCCAAACGGGGTGCTACGCCGTTTGGGAGGCTTCGGCCTTCGTCTCCGAGCACACGTCCACCGTTCCGGCCTTGCACAAGTAAGAAACCAACTTGATGCATTTTTCATTATTCTCATATGGCATAAGTTGGTTTGTAAATAATGTGACAAGCAATTTTGTTATTTCGGGGTGAACGAGCAAAAAGATACAAGGAGAATGATTGGACGGTGAAGCATGCTAGGTACTTGGACATTTGGAACAATCGGCAGAGGATGGATCATCAAGATGGCCCTGCTTGGCGTCCTGGACCACATAGAGAGTACATGAGGTGGTACCATACCTCTACAAGAACAAAGATCAAGCCAGCTTTGACGGATGAGCACATTGAAGATGCCCCCTCAGACTCCGACGACGACATAGCGGATGAGTACGACACCCTGACACGTGTGGGCACACAGCCAGAGCGAGCACCTTTGCACGATTACTTGGTAAATTTATCCCAAGCCAATGTTGTTTGATCACTTCGGTTTCTAATAATTTGTATCTATAATAAGATTTTTTTTGTAGGGACAACAACTTGCAAGGCTTGCAAATGAGGCGGGAGTGGCTATGGAACATGCAAGTGCTTCCGAAGGTGGAGCCCTACGCAACTTTGCAGAGGTAGTATTACTTTTCAAAAACTAAATGCTTAGGTTTATCCATATTTTGAACATGTCTTCATTTTGTACCAATTGCATGTTGCAGAGGGTCCGGAGGAGCTGCAGGCGTATGGCAATGAAGTTGAACTGCATAGCGGCTCCAGATGTTGTCCACGGCGGCAATGTTCAGGCCACTTCTTCAGGATCCCGCCGCACTCCAGTTCACCACGGGGCTAGAAGCTCGACAAGGACCCCATCTCGAAGCACCGCTCGCACCGCGTCGGCATCAGCAGGTCGTGTTGTTGCTAGTGCCAGCCGTGGTCGTGGTAAGGAAATCGCCACCCCTGAGCCCAGTGATGAGGACGATGGAGACTCCTCCTCCTCCTCCTCACCGGCAGCTGGTAGTGAGCGTGGAGACCCCACGTACGTCTCAGAGATTCCGATGGACGTCTTCGTTTGATGCCCCACCCGCAACTCAAACACAAGGAGAGTCGACGAGTCGGGTAATGAATCCAAAAATTTCCATCCAAGTCGGCATTTGAAATTATCTTGCTCTTCTATAGTGTTTTGTCCAATTTTTGCGGCCTCGCCCACCTCCGCGAAGAAAGCCCGCGGCCGTCGTCCACGTGGGCCCGCCGAAGTTGGGAGTGCCAACGTCTTGGACACACGAACCGGGGAGGGAACGCCGACCTAAACAAATTTTCAGCCCCGACGACCAAATCCGCCGCCGTCGTTGATCGTATGGACGATATGTGATGTTTGTGTGTGCCGGACTATGTCGGAGGCATGTCTACGCCTTAGGATGTTGAACTGTGTGTGCCGGACTTTGTCGGAGCATGTGTTGGCCTTAGGATGTTGAACTTAAGCACTTTGTGTGATGTTTGTGTGCCGAACTATGTTTGAATGTACGCACGTTGTATGAAACTATGTTTCCAGCATGGGAAGTGTCCCCATATTGGCTTCTCGATGAGTGGATGAGTTACGTTGATTTCCCTGCGGGTGCGTCGAGGTGAGAGGGCAACGAAACCGAAGAAACTTCGTTTCGGGCCGGCAACGAAGCTTGCCGCGCCATGCCGTCGGCGCGGCGAAGCATGCGCCCGCCGCGCCATCCCCAAGGGCGCGGCGATCCCGGCAACTTGGGTGCCACCGATGGCCACCTCCACCCGGCGCCGCCGCACCACAAGGCTTGGCGCGGCGGGCGCATGCCGCCGCGCCGTCCCCCATGGCGCGGCAAGGCTGCGTTGCCGCGCTTAAGTTTTGTAACACCCGGTATGCACCCTCGGCCAAACTTGAACCTTGGCGGGTGGCGCGGCAACACGACCCGCCGCGCCATGGGGGACGCGCGCGGCAAAGCGGCCATGCCGCGCCATGCGGGGTGGCGCGGCGAGCTCGTCCGCCGACGTCACCTATGCATCTACGCGTGCCGGCTCGCCGCGCCACACCGCATGGCGCGGCGGGGGCGCTTTGCCGCGCGCGTCGCGCATGGCGCGGCAAGCTCGTGTTGCCGCGCCGCCGGCTAAACTTGAATTTTGGCCGAGGGTGCATACCGGAGGTTGTAAAACTTAAGTGCGGCGGCGCAGTCTTGCCGCGCTAGGAACCATGGCGCGGCAACGTTAACCGCCGCGCCGTGCGTTGTGGCGCGGCGATTTAAGCCACGAGGACTTCCTTGCAAATGCAAATGCCCGTCTCTTCCATCCTAGTTGCCTAATCGAATACCGGGTTCCGAGAATCCAATCCCACACCGATTTAGAGAAATGGGGTCCACCACACCCACCTTCTCTATATAAAGGGGGGTAGCCTCCACTCATCACTCACCTCCAATCCTCACAGGCAACCTCCACTCGTACATCACCTCCATTCCTCCAGTCGTTTGAGAGTGTTGGTTGTCCGAGATGGGCTCGGGGTGGGGGTTTATGGATGTGAGGAGGGCCATGGAAGCCATGGAGGGGGCATACCCAAATGATCCCAATAGATCCATATTCAGTTTGAACAAGAGGCCGAAAGGCGAGATCCCCCCGAGTGCCATTGTGGCATGAATACGGGATGCAAGGTCTCACGTGAAGATGAAACGTTTGGCGGTGCGGTTTTGGTGTTGTCAAAACATCGATCAAGCTAAAAAGGAGCTTGCGGCATTGGCGAGTAAGTGATACCGTTAAGTACCATTGTACCTACTTCGTGGTGTTCATTTCGACTTTGTATCTACGTGGCATATATTGAAGGGAAGCGATAGATCCGTTGCTCCAAAGGTGACGAGGGTGTGCCACTTCGAGCGGTGGATCGACGACTTCATTAGTGGTCCGGATGCCGCGTTTCCGGCGAGGGGGAAGAAAATCGATGGAGACCCCGATCGAAGCTCTTGTGAAGAAGGAACTTGAGGACTTCAAGAAGTGGAGCGATGACTTTATCGGTGGTGCATGATTGTTGTTATGTGTAACACGTGCCATTGCTTGTGTGATTTAAATTTCCTAAGACGTGCTAGGATTAGTATTGGCACATGTGCCATGCATGTCATTGGAAACTCGTGTGATTTAAATTACCTAAGGCGTGCTAGGATTAGTATTGGCACATGTGCCATGCATGCCACCGCAAACTTGTGTGACTTACATTCCCTAAGGCATGGTACGATTAGTTGTGGCACATGTGCCATGCATGCCACCGCAAACTTGTTATGTAAGAGAAATGTCTAATGAAATAGCAATGGCCACGGTGTTGACAAAACAATTTGTAGTTCTTTAGACTTTTCGAGTTTTTGCGGTTGAAATGATGCCTCACCGAAAAGGCTAGAGATTCCAAGGACCCTAGAGTTTCGGGGTGCATAGATTTTTCGGGGTGTTGTCGAATCAAATGTTGTCTTGGACAACATGGCTCATCGAAAAGACTAGGGATTCCAAGGACCCTAGGGTTTCGGGAGTGCATAGATTTTTTCGGGGTGTTGTGAAATCAATTGTTGTACGGGACAACATGGCTCACCGAAAAGGCTAGGGAATCCAAGTAGGCTCTTGTTTCATGACCGCAAAGGCTTTTTCGAGTGTTGTCAATTCAAATTTTAAAGCACACGTACATCGGCGGTGTTCTAGGTTCGGGCACATAATTGCTTGGAGTGTTGAACACACAAGGATTCTTTTGTTTAGGATGGCTTCTAACAGGCCGTGATTCGGGACTCGGACCAACTTCTTCGCACACATACATGACATATCGGGTCCATCACCATGGGGTTCGAATTGAAAGCCGCAAATGGCATAAGGTAGTTTACACAACAATTACAACACTAATAATCTACTTGTACGAGAACCGTCCGGATAACATGGAGCCAAAACCACTCGATTCCGGGAAGGCATGTAGTAGTTCCCATACGGGGGTGGAGGTGGCGGGGATGGACTTGACGGTGGACTCGTTCTTCATGTGACATCGCAGGTGCATAGCGCGTCGTCGCTAGATGGTGGATCCGGAGGAGTAAATGCCTCCGCGAGCTCATGCTTCGGCTTCTCGATGCGTCCTTCTAGGTACGTGATGTACTCTTCATATGGATGAATAGGCGGCGGATCGACCCATTGCGAGAAACCACGGTTGTTAGGGTCATACGAGTACCGCAAGCAACAATAGTATGTTAGTTACCTAAATAAACCGATGGAAATACTCGTGGTAGTGTTCCTTACCCGGGCACGTGGACGGTGCCAAAAGCGACGACCGGAGTAGTAAAGTCCAACTCCCTCATAAACTTGCATTACACACAACTCATTGTGCATGCATCTTGGCCACTTTATCGATTTCTTCGAATCGTACGGTCTAACATCCCGCAAAGATCGGAAATAACTCTTCTCTCTTGGTGGGAAGTACTCCTTACATTCGGGATCCCGTTCGTCCACAAGTCGGGACCGAGAGAATTATCCTCACATGACAAGTCATCCATTGCTGGTTATTGTGAACAACTTACCTGAAGGGTGACATATATAGGGAAAGAAAAGAAGTGGTGGGCCATTCAATCCGTGGGAGAAAACACACCCTACCCCCTACCCTACTACATGTGATGTGAGTACAAGAAAAAACACCCTACACCCTGCCACGGCTATATAAAGAGGGACGGCGACCGCAGTACTACCACTGCCACACCTTGCAGGCTCCTCCCTCTCCTCACGGGCTCATCTTCTATCTTAGGTACGGTTCCTCTCTTTGTTAATTTAATGTAATCAGTTTAACTACTTCAAAATAATGTTCAATTTTTAACAATAACTAGAGATGTCTACGGTACGTCTGTGAGGGGGTCGGGATGGTAATGGTGGTGGTGATCCGAAGGGCAAAAACACAAATACAACACCCGATCCGAAGAAAATGACCACTTTTAAAAGAGCCATGCTTCATTATATGCAAGGAAAAAGCTGCAGATGCCATTGCAAGAGGAGAGGACCCCCTTGGAATGGTCTTTATGCTCCGGTGGTCTTTACGGTCCGAAGCAAACCCGTCTCGCTCCTAATCAACCAACTAAAAAAGGTACCAAGAAGGATAAACCTTCGTCATCACATCACAAGGATGGCTAAATATTGGAACTTTGTATGAGGTCGTTGTCTTCGACCATGCGGTGTTGTAATATTTGAGCTACTATTTCGTTTACACCATGGTAGTGTTATATTGTTTCAAGAAAACTACATCCTGAATGTGTTGTAATAATGGAACTATTATTCCTAAATTTTTTATTTTTCTAATCTCCTGCTCCATTAATAAATCTCGCATGCAACACAACCAAACACATTTTTTCATTGAAAAAATTGTTCAATACAACACATACAACCGATTCTTAAGGACCATTCATAATCAACTACATCACATAACAAAGTGTTCACTTAACACAAAACTACCAAACACACTAGTTCATTGAAAAAAATATTACAATGCAACACATGCAAATGACACTTGACCACCATTCATCATCCTCCCACAATCCTCTTACCTTTTCTCGTCGGCCCTCGACTTTCTAGCCGCTTCATCCCTCGACCTATCCCCGGACCTATCCATCAATGCATTCCACTCCTCTTCCTTTTTCCTCTTCTTCTCACTCTTCTCCTTTGCAACAGTCAACGGACGTATCCCCCGTTCTAAGAACTTCTCCCCGTTACAACGCCAATATGCCACAACTTTCTCGTAGTTGGCGTAACCAACTACAAATTCTAGCTCCACTCCAGTTTCACGAACCATCTCATCACAAATTGGACCACTTAGATCCTCCTCTTCCGTAAGGGCACACCATATTTTGCTCTTATCTTGTTTTTAATAGATTCGAGTTTTAAACCTCCTCCCGGGTTCGAAGTTCGTCCCAACTCTAACATTAACTCACGACGACCAAGAAATTGCTCCCAATCACAAGTCCGCCCCTCCTGCAAAATATAAGACCGTATCATACAAAGTTAAATCAAAATGAGGACAACCACAACGGTAGTGCTACCTAAATCAAAGAAGTTCACATCATGCTCACCCAAAAGTCTCCATATGCATTGCCACAAAACATTCCAAAACCGAGCTCAGATGGCACAACACCTTCCGTGGCTACTATGCCACACTTGCACCGTGAAGGTGGATAGCTAAGGCAAGGCCAAGCCTTCGTCCCGACTCGAACTCTTTCACTTCGATTCGGTTGGCCACTCCGATCTTGGTCCATATATGTATTCATTGAAGTCACACCTAGGCCACCCACTCGAAATGCGAACAACCATTAATAGCAATGAGTCATGGACATTTATAAAACTTAAATGATAACAAGGATATGCTTTTTACTTACAACGGTCTTTAGGGAGCAACGAAAGAATGGTGTAAACTTATTTGGGGCCTCAATGTTTGGTCGTTGAAGATACGCACGCACTCCACAATCACACACCGGAGGGTTGTTAACTCGCTCAATGGCGGCCAACCGCTTCTCCTCATAAGTCATCGGTGGAGGATTAGGTGGAGGAGGAACCCATCGTTGAAACTCATGATATGGCTTCAAGACATGACTCGCATACGGGAAGAGACGTATCCTAGGATCAAACTTGTCGGGCCCGTCTATCCACCGCAAAAAATAACAAGGAGGCTGACGGGGGTGGTGCTTCCCTAATCCAACAACAAGAGAATGCTCTACCCGCCGGTCCCGGCACACCTAGATCGTTTCACATAAGCCGGCACACCACATAAACAATTGGGTACGGGGGAGAGCTCGAGGCACGGGACCGTTTTCATCCCACTCTTCGGGAAAACTTCCTTTACCCCTAACAATGGCACAGTAACGTGGGTTTTGGTGGCTCATGTCTACTAATCCTGCAACCAATGATATCAAAATGAACAATCACTTTCAACATATTTGCAACATTGTATTAAGCATGTAGTAAAGCAAACCTACACTAAAGCATGTAGTAAAGAAACGTATTTTCAACATATCAATAGATGACACATTGTCTAATGAAACTTTCCCAAAGCATAACTTTCAACACATCCAACATCTAACACATCACAATTTCAAATTATTGTCAAACCCTAGCTCACCTATACATGCAAAATACGGCAAAAATAAGTGCTAAAACTGAGATTAAATAAGAGCAATACCTTCCAAGGATACAGGGATCGATTTCCCACACTATCCCCGCCACAAATCGCCGGGACACGGGGGGGCGGCGGCCGGCGCGCGCCGTGCGAGAGGAGAGAGCTCGGGGCCGGGAGAGAAGAGAGGGAGGAGGAGGAAGAAGGGGGCCGCGCGGGCCCTCTTGACCCGGCCCCGCCGCGCCGCCGCATGTGGCGCGGCAGACCGGCCCACGCCCGCGCGCGCGCGCGCGCGCGGCCGGCCGGCCGTGGCGGGGGGGCGCGCGCCACCGCATGTGGCGCGGCGGCGGCCGCTGCCGCGCCACGCCGCGCGGCGCGGGCAAAAGGGTCACCCGGCGGAGAAAAAAAGTTCCCCGGGGGGTTATTTATAAAAATAATTTTTAAAAAAGGTTAATATTAAAAAATTATCCTACGTACGTGGCTCCACCGATCGAACTCGCTATAGATTTCCAAATGGGCCGGGCACGATTAGCGGCACGAGGCACGACCCGAAAAGCACCGGCTCTAGCCCGACCCGAGGCACGATCAATAGTGCCTAGTGCGGCCGCCCGCCCGACGACCTTTTAGTGCCCGGGCCGCCACCTCGGCACGTTGGGCCGCCCGAAGCACCGGCCCGATAGGGAGCGGCACGAAAGCGGCCCGCCCTCGGAGCACGAAATCGGCCCGGCCCGCCACCGCTAGGAGCCCATATTACTTCCAGGATATAAACTACTCCCTTCATCCTTTAACCGTAAAATTTTCCCCTCGCTCCTTCCCACCTCCCTCGCGCCGCCACCTACCTCGCCGGCGCCCCTCCCGTCCCGGCGATCTCGCCGCCGGCCACCCGCGCCACACACCGCCACCCTTCCTTCTCCTCCTCCTCTCTCGCCTCCCGAGTACCCCTCCCTCCGGCACCACCGCCGCCGCCTTCCTCACGGTGGCCCGCGCGCCGGCCGGCCGCCCCCGCCCCCGCCGCGCGCGCGCGCGCGCGCTCGCGCCGCGCGCGCCGCGCGCGCGCGCGCCCGCGCTCGCCCGCGCGCCGCGCGCCGCCCGCCCGCGCCGCCGGCCCCGTCCGCGCGCGCGCCGCCGCCCGCCGCGCGCGCGGTCCCGTCCCGCCGCGCGCGCCGCCCGCCGCCCGCCGCGCGCGCTCGCCCGCCCGCCCGCCCGCGTCGCTCGCTCTCTCCCGCCCGCCCGCGCGGATCCGGCCGCCGCCCCGCCGGGATCCGCCGGCCGCCGCCCCTAGACGGCATGGCGGGGAACGGCCGGCCGAGCCCGTAGCCCGACACCGGCCCCGACGGGCCGGGGCCGGCCGGCCGTGGCCGCCCCCGCCCGAAAAATCGGCTATAGGGCCGTGCTCGGGCCGGCAGCCCAGCACGACGCCCGACACGGCCCGACACGAAACATCAATCGGGCCGTATAGTGTCGGGCAGCATAGGGCCGGGCCAAATCGGGCTCGGGCCGTGCTCGGGCCGGGCGGCCCGTTTGGAATACTATAGAACTCGCGGGTGAACAGCCATCGCTTTTCCAATTCGACGGCCATCGCTTGGCTTTGCTCACTGGCAGATGGCAAGACACCACAGATTTCCAAGGCATCTGCAACGCCAATTCTTGGGAGCTCAACAACCAGGCACACCGATCACCACCCAACGGGAGAGTGGCAACGAGACAGATAGCGGCGAATCAGGCCATGTTTTAGGTCAGGGGCACGAAGGGGGATCGAGCCTGTTTCTGATAAGAGGGATCGCGTTGGAAAGGATATGATGTGTGACCCCCAATAATTTCCGGCCATATCCATCGCTGTCAGCTCCACTGCTGTCCGATTACGCACAGGGAACGGCTTGCTGCCTGGATTTGGATCGTGGCAGTGGCACAGAGGCAGGCGACGGGGGCGCAATGGGCAGGGGTCCAAGGTTGGTGGCCTGTCAAATTCCTCGCTGCAGCGTCTAAAAAAATCGACAAATTTGGGCACACAGGAAACTCGTTATCAACCTCGCCTTAGATTTGTTGCATAGCAACCACACCAGCAACTTTCTTCCCTGCGGCACCTTGCATTTCTCAGGGATTTTATTTTTTGAACGCGAGGGTGAAATATGTCACACAAGAATTCCGATATGGACTGATGGACATTTATAGTTGTATATATATCAGGTGGAAAACATTACTTGGTTTTGCTAGACTTTTGCACACATCGTCTTTCGGTTGCCACTCATTGAAGTGAAGCACCTGTTTGGGTGCATCAGAGATCAGGCTACGCCAATGGAGACAAGAGGGCAAAGGGTCCCAGAACCCCATAGTCTATGTTATCTCCAAAGTGTGTGAAAGAGAGAGACCCTCTATATTGGTGTACTGTAGACGATAGCAGCTTGATCCGAGAGATTGGTTTATGAAATGAGAGCTCAAGAAAAGAGGAACCATCGCACGCAAACTACTAGGTGTATATAAAGTTGCATATATAAAAGAGAGAAAAGAGTCATACCTACCTGATGGAAATCTGGGAAAGGAACGGGTCTCTCTGGCTCTGCATGTTAGTGTGCACCACCCTGATCTCTTCAGCTGTTCCTGCACATCCGGGTCCCGGCAGTGCAACCCCAAATTGCCAATACCTAAACTCTGACGTGACGTGAAGAAATCAATCAGGTGTGCAGAACATATCAATTTCCAGCGAGTGACAACAGATGATGTTCATGTAGAAGCTCAAGCACTCGAGTACATTGGGAAAACAAATTTCCACGAGTAAAAAAAGAAGGGGAAACAGTAACCGTTCTTTAGCGCCCGGTTAGTTCTGGGCACTCGGCTGATTCCTAGTTCCAATGCTTTCTATGAAGAACTACGGAGTGTACATCACCAGAAGTGTAAATAAAAACAAGTGAAATGGTACATTATTTATGCTGTCGAAATGCAAGGTGCTGCACCAAACATCAGCAGAACCACCAATCCGTCAACTGAAAAATGGAACCATACGATGCCCTAACATTGGAAAACATTGCTGTTGGATAGCCACTCACAATGGCAGGCACAAGTCAAGGACAGCAGTTTTACGATCTTCTGGATTGTAATTATGACTCAGTGTTTCCCTTCGACTCTTCCATGATCATCTGCTCCAACCAAACTGATGCATAATTATGAACGATTAGTGACAGTTGCAAAAATATTAAATGTAGTTTAGTTTACAAGAAAAAAAATCATGTGAAGTAAATAGCACACACATTTAAGTCCTTAATTTCACAGTGCGATGATGTGAATTCTGCTGTGGGCAATAAAATCACATCAAACTGGAATCCAGCAGTCTCTGGTACAATGTATGATTCTCATTTATCTAGTAACTTAAGCCATCGGCGGGGCATATAATAGTGCTGCCTTTGTCAAATAAAGTCACATACATGAATTGAGCACTTGCAACTTCAGAACGGTGATTATGTTCAACACTTTAGAATTCTGATAAAAAAATACGCAAACTTAAGGTCAAGGAACATGTCATGACCAGAGCATATTCCATATGTTCAATGCTTCATCGAAATATGATGGTTCAGTTAGTGAGAGGCACTAGCTTGGATGGTGAGAAGCCAGGTTTGTAAAGCTCAGCTCTAGTTATTAAAAAAAAATCTCAGTTCATGATATGATACAATACATAAAGTTGGAGCCTACATGTAGTGGTGGGTCAAAGTACATTCTAAACAGGTAGGAGTAGGTCAGAATATGCTCTAGTGCCAAAGACAAACTTTTAAAAAATTGTTACAGATTAGCACTCTTACAGTATGGAATACTGGAATATGCTCCAGTCATGATAATATATATATTTCAGAACACGAACAGAACTAGACTTCTAGTCTGTATGACTGTATGTGCCATAGCAACCTTTGCAGCACATGATGGAGTCATTCATAAGATGTCTTTAATAGTGCAACACAACTTGAGAACTGCAGCTAATTTTCCATACAACTTGAGATGGAGTTGCTGTGATGTAAAATGATATTCAACAGAAGACTAGACTGTGGGAAAAATGAAGAATTAAAAATGATTAAGACAATTCCAGTCTGTGCTGGCTTTTTGCAGGCATATAGGCATGACAACCTTGGATAAGGAACAATTAAGCAAGTTTAATCCTTTTGTATTTCAAATGTTTTTAGATTTGCATGTATCACAGTCCTTAATAAAGGAAGATTCAAGAATTTTGGTATTTGTAAGTAGTGCACATTGCCTTCCATGAAATATCATGTGTTTATCTTATCAAATATCTGCACTTAACTGTAAGTCATTCTGAATGTGGCAGAATTAAAGTATCTTATCTATGCAACTGCTTCAGTGGACTAAACAAACTAGAAAAATAGCAAAGGGTAAGGGCAAGAAAAACAATGTTAGAATACCAAAATTGCTAAGACTCTGACTCATCTACCGGTTATTAGGAATCCATGACCGATCTACTGGTTAATGGGTCATAGAAATGAAACAAGCTGTGCAGTTCAACTCAAGAGAAACTATCTGCTACTTTGGGATAGTAGCTGTTAACTTTCCTAGATCCAAAAAAAGCCTTTCTGCCTATAATTCTTGACTTAACAGCTTACTCAAGTATCACATTGGTGCATTAATTAGCATACTTCTCTTCAGAGCTTGTCTTCCACACATTCATAAAGAAAAGTAGGCTTATGGCAATCATCTTTAAGTAGAATTGCATAATTCTATAAAAGAAAAGATTATAACACAGTCCTGAATCTGCATACAGGAACCATCGGAAAAACAACATTTCATTGTGTTTTCATAGTTCAAGCGCGAAGAAGTAAGATACAATGCAGAACAAACCACTAACATAAAACACTGGACTGGTCCTGAGAACTATTACCATCCACACAGCAAATGCTTAAGCAAAGATACTATTATGAAAAGTGTAATGAAAGCATAGTGACTTAAAAATTACCCAAAATTTTGCTTAAGCCCGCATTCGCCGCCTGGGCTTCTTGACAAAACTCATTCTGAGCTTGTATAGCCTCTTGCTCTTCAATCTCATTTTCTCCGGCAAAGTGAGCCTCTTCTTCACCTTCTTCTCCTTCTTAGCCTTCACATACCTCTTGTCAATTGTGTACTCTCCTGGTGCCACAGTTACACCGCGTGCAACTGCCTCCCTGAACAGTGCATTTGCACGATCCCCTAAATTGTGCTTAGTCAGCTTCTCAATCAACAAGCTATACGACTTTACTCCTGGAGCATGCCCATATCCTTTCATCATACGGAACACCTTGACGGCATGCTCAACCCTCTCAATCCCACACAAAATCTTGACGAATCCATAATATGCCTTCCTATCAAGCTTATCTCCAAATCCGGCAGATCGCATCCACGTCATCATCTCATCCCCCTCTGAAATACGAGCAGCCTGGTACAAGCTCCTGATGAGCACCAAGTACGTGTCAGCATCCGGTGAGCATCCCCACTCACCCATTCGGCGGAAGAGATTCATGGCATCCTCCGTCTTGCGGATCTTGCAAAGATTCGTGATCAGCACCCTAAATGTCCCAGCATCCCGGGGAATGCCATTGGCCTCCATGTCAAGTAAGAATTTCTCTGCTTCCACAGGCATCCTCAGTGGGTCCTTCTTGCGGCAGAGCCGGCAGACACAATCAAGAACAGCATTGTATGCATCCAAACCTGGCTGAAACCCACCACGGCGTGTCTCACCAATCAACCTCAGTGCATGGTCAAGCTTTCCAGCATTGGCATAGCCAGATACCAGCAAAGTGCAGATATTGTCATCAGGGAAGATCTCATTGGCGACCTTCTTGGCAGCACGCTCTGCGTGCGAAGGGAATCCCTCAGCAGAAAGCGAGGAGACTAGAGAAGTGAGCGCATCACGGTTACGGAGTTGCTTGGGCAATTCGTCGAACACCTTCACGGCGTCCGTGGGGCGGCCGGCTCTGGCGAGCTGGTGGAGGTAAGCGTCAAGCGAGGCGGGCCCGAGCGCAGTGGGGAACTCCTGGATGAGCGCGCGCACGGCAGGGAAGTCGCGGCGGCGCGCGAGGTGGCGGACGACGGGCGCGAGCGCGCCGTCGGAGGGGTGGAGCGAGCGGCGGTGTACTAGGAAGCGGAAGAGGTCGGCGGCGGCGCGCGAGCTGGCGGGCGGGGAGAGCGCGAGCGCCTCGGCGAGGAGCGCGTTGGTGGGGCGCACGTCGGAGAAGTGGAGCGAGAAGTAGGTGTCCGGGGTGGTGGCGGGAGGCGGGGTCGTGGAGAGCGAGGCGAGCGCCGCTGCGAGGGAGGATGCGAGGGAGTTGTCCGGAGCGGGAGTGGTGGAGGTGGAGAGATGGCGCAGGAAGGGCGAAGGGGGCGTGGCTGCGGCGGCGCCGGCGCCGGTGGCCGGAGATGGGAGGAGGCGGCGGAGGAGGTGGCGGCGCCACATTTTGGAGTGGCTGAGATCGGGGGGAGTGGGGAGGGTTTGAGGCCTTGCTCCTGGTGGGTCTGTCTACTCTGCGAGGTGTAAACGCGCCAAGGGCAACGTCAAGCGCCGATCTGAGATCAGACGGTCAGGATGGAAAGTTATAGTTATCTATCATGGACCCCCCCTGGTCGTCGTCGGATCGGATACTCCTCCGGCGGCCCACAACGCCGGCATCGCGTCCCACCCAGCCGTAGCAGCAGCAGCTCACGGAGCCGTCAGCCGTCTGTTTCCCGCAGCGAGGAGTGGAGGCGCGCGTGCGCACGCGATTCGCGGCATCTGAGCGCCACGGCTGCGACCGCGCGCCCTCCGGCGCCACCCGCCGCGGCGCTCGCAGCACGGCCCCGACGGATGCTCGGCCGCTTACCCGTATCGCTCCGCCTCTCGCGCGGCCTGCTGCGGGGGAGCAGCCGCTGCCGCGGCCTGTCCGCTATGGCCGGAGGCGACGGGGAGGGCCAGCTCGGGGATTTCTTCGAGTACATGGAGCGGCTGCGCAACTACGAGCGCTCGGGCGTGCCGCGCGGCGCTGGCACCGACTCTGACGACGGCTTCGACCTTGGTCGCATGCGCCGCCTCCTCCGCCGGCTCGGCGACCCCCACACCCACTTCCCGGTGAGCCGACCCCCGTGTCCCCTCATCGCGTTGACTAACGCAAAAACCTTGCGGCTTCAACGGATGACATCATCAAAGATATTGCAGTGAATGCAAGATGAGCTCAGACAGTTGTGTAGTTGTGTTTGTAGGCTGTGCATATCGCTGGCACAAAGGGGAAAGGATCTACTGCTGCATTCCTGTCCAATATCATGAGGGAGCAAGGCTACAATGTGGGCTGTTATTCCAGGTAATCTTAACTCGTCATCAGCAATGTCAATTGACGCAGTTGTTACTGATAAATTTTGTGGTGCCTCTATGATTGGGACAGGGAATCGAATGTATTCCCTGTTACTCAGCAATATCTATGATTGTTTGCGCTAACAATTTAGCCCCATTATGAACAGTTGCACAGTCAAACGTTTAGTGTTGACTGGTATCAACTTTTACCAAAGGATATTGAACTGAAATTGCAAAATATTAAAGAAAGAAATAGCCTAAATGGGGCTGTTCTGTTGATGGTTCAAAGAGCTATGCAGGAGAAGCATGTAGTTTTTTTAAGGAGCTTTGATCGAATGAGGCTTATGTATATATAAACTCTTCCCTAGCTCTATCCTGTTCAATTCTTAGGGAGCTGGATCTTGCTTTCTAGCAAATTAGTTTTGAATAGTACCTTTCTCCTTTCGCGTTGAGCTGCCAAGGTGTTGATCTGTAATCCTCTATTTTAGATCATTTCTAATTGTCCAGCTGCACCGTGTCTCACTGGGTTTGTCCTGTATAAACACTATACTATGATTCTGTTTTCTATGCAGCCCACATCTTCTAACAATACGTGAACGAATTTCTGTTGGAAACGATGGAGGCCCTGTCCCAGTTGGACTGCTGAGTGATCTTTTTGATCAGTCAAAGGAAGCTATTGATGAATCAATAGAATCAGAAAATGGAGCACTGACACATTTTGAGGTAGTTTGTCTAGTGAAAATGTAACATTCCTCTTTGTCGGTTGATATTTTTTTACTGTTTCATTACACACTCAAATAGTTAAAGCAAACAGATGGTGAGAATTTTGGTAGCCTTAAATAGTATTGGCATTGAATCTCTTCATGTTTGTTTCTCATATAATCATGGTCATTTTAGAATTATCTGCATGCTTTTGCAGGTTCTTACCGCTCTCTCATTTCTTCTATTCTCACGAGAAAATGTTGACATTGCCATCGTTGAAGTAAGTTATGGAACATCTACTACTGCCTTATATGACTTCTCAAGTTTTGTTCCCGTCGCTGTTCAACTCATATAATGTTGAACAGAAGTCACAAGATTTCCTGTGAGGAATGTGGAATAGGCAACTAATTTATTTTGAGACTGTAGGCCAACTGGCACCTGTGCTATTTGATTAAAGGAAATAGTGCTAATAAGTTACAAAAATTCTGCTTGGCTAATACTTGCAACGATTGCTTTCTGGATGGAACTCGGTATAATAGAATATCAAATGAATATGAATACAACAAATATAGGGGCCAATTGGTCTTGAACGCAAGGACGTTGTCATGTTCTTAATGTCATATGTTCTTGCCGACTCTAAATTGCACTGAACCTGAACTTTATGGTTGTCAAAACAATCTCAGTAATGCTTGCATTTGTCTATTTATTTCCTAGGCAGGCCTTGGTGGAGCTAGAGATGCCACAAATGTCATACAAAGTACTGAATTAGCTGCATCTGTCATAACAACAGTAGGGAGGGAGCATCTGGCTGCGTTGGGTGGCTCCCTGCAAAGCATAGCAATAGCAAAGTCCGGAATCATCAAACAAGGACGACCAGTTATGTAATTCTCTCATCATTTTCTTTTGGCATCTCTACCTTATAGCCAACTTGAAAGTCTTGCACTTTTTTTACTTGAATTAAAGTGGTAGTTTGACAAGCCTTGCTCTTTGCTCCTGTTTCATTGCATCGTAGGAATCTTTGATCTTGACTTTGTTCAGTAACATGAGAAAAATACTACTTTATTCTTGAGTCATTCCAAAAGACTTTTGTCCAGTTTTATAATATTATACTTGCATATGATCTGCCAAGGTATGTGACAAGTATGAGTGAACATGAAGGTCCTTTCCTTATCCAGTTATATTCTTACCCCGACTGATTGATTCTCAGATTTGTTTCTTTTAGCTGCAGTGTAGTTAATAGGTTCCTAATATTGAGTTGTGCGCTTGTAATGTCTACCTCAGATGTGGCTTTCTAGTAGATCTTGTAACGTTGCACACTTGCGCTGTATGCAAGGAACAACAGTATTAGGAGCCTTTCTTCTTCCAGTATCCCCAGATTTTTCTTCCTCAATCCCTTCCAGACATTAGAATTTGTTCTGGAATTTGATCTTAAATCTTTAGCCCACTCATATTCCAATATTTTTTTAACATAGTATACATGGTCTGAATAAGGCCACTAAGATTCTTTTTTTTTACATATTCCAGCATGTTTCCTGACCTAGATATCGGACATTTTTTCAGGTTGTGATTGGGGGACCATTTTCGGCGGATATTGAGCAAATTATTCGTGACAGAGCATTCTTAACGCAATCCCCTGTGATATCTGCATGTGATACTGGCATTAAGAGCATTACTAAATGCATAGATTGGGATAATGGAAAGCCATACCAATGCTGTGACATCAGCATCAAGATTTCAAATGATATGCCATTGGTGAGTTACAACAAGAGCCCCCACCTATTTCATCTGAAATTGATAAATTCCCATCTGATTTTCAAATCCTCTGACTGGATAGTGCAAACATTGCTTTTTCAGTCCATTGAATTGCATGATGTAAACCTTCAGCTGCTGGGAGATCATCAGCGCCATAATGCTGTTACAGCTTCTTGCACAGCTCTGTGTCTCCGTAACCTAGGTAATGATGCTATCATGGCAATTTGCTGGCATTGCATCCATCCAGTTTCATCAAAGTAAAGTTACTTCAGCCTTGATGCCACAAAGCACTATATGGTTATTTGTCTGTGTCTCTGTTTATTTATTATACTGCAAGCACTGGCTGATCTATTGGTCCTTCAATTGCATGGGTTTGGGAAGTTAAGGATGGGGTATTTCTGACGCTTCGATCCAAGCTGGCTTAGAGGAGACACAACTTCCTGGGAGAAGTCAGTTTCTTACACAAGAGGAAGCCTTGGTGCTTGGGCTTGATGGGCCATCCACCATACTTATCGACGGAGGTCTGTGCTATATACTATTATTTACCATTAATGGTTTTTCAGTTGTGTTTTTTTTTCCATCTGCTGATGTTCTGAGCATCTTCCAGCCCATACCGAGGCATCAGCAAAGGCCTTGTCAAATGTGATAGAGACTGTCAGACCGGGAGGGCCTCTGGCTCTTGTTGTTGGAATGGCTAAAGACAAGGAGCATCTTGCATTTGCTGAACAGCTTCTAGCAGGTACGAGGACAACTCATCCTTCCTGAGCATTTGAAACCCACTTGCATTGGTTTCTGTTGCCACACAATTTAACAGTAGCACTAGCACAGAAGTTTGTGTAATGTTCTGAAACTTGCTGCAGGTTCAACCAACAATGCTGAAGTTTGTGTATTTTTCTGAAACTTGCTGCAGGTTCAAGGCCCGACATGGTGTTGCTGACAGAGGCGAGCATCGCTGGAGGAGCCTCCCGTGCAATGCCAGCTCTGTCCCTGAAAGAAATATGGTTGGCTGCAGCACGCGACTTGGGCATCAATTGTGTTGACATTGGCACCATAAGTGGTGCAGAGGCTCCAGAGCACATTGCAAATCTGGCCGCATTGTCATCGAACTTCGCTGGAAAACCCACGGTGATGATCGGGTGCCAGGATGACGATGCGCCGTTCTCCTGCGACCTGATCAGGGCGGCTTCCCAACTCATCCTCGAGAGCAGAGGTGGCGGCAACGCATCTCCCGGACTCGTCTGCGTGACCGGCTCCCTGCATGTTGTCGCATCTGTACTGGAGCATCTGGAGCGGCATTAGCTCATGTTGGTGGCCTTGTCTGGTTCTCAAATCTGAAGGAACTATTGGATATCATCACACTGGAATCTGTTACCGGTAGAAGAGTTGCATGTGCTGGTGGATCAGTGGATGGCTCCACGGTTGTGCAGACTGGGTGATTGCCGAAGGCCTGAAGCTGTTGCAGTGTAACTGCTGGTACGGTGGTACCGACGAATCATTGAATATTCGGTGCATGCTGAACTGCTGATGCTGAGATACTGTATGCATTTCCCTTCTTGTCGTGTGCATTTCCGAACGGTCAGCTGTGAGCCCATGCGTCTGATAGACTTGACTTTGAGGTTGCTTTCTTCTTTTTTTCCGGATCAAAACAACAACCTCCCTTTGCTCTCCATTTCAAAATAGAGTTAACCTTCCATCCCCTCTCTTTCTATTCTGTTGTTATTTATTACGGAGTAGTTCCGATAGTACAAAGGAGGTATGGTTTTAAAAATATGCTGTGTCAAATTAGCCATGTATAAATTATTAAGCTCATAAACTGAGTATAAAAATGTCTCCCTAATAATCAACTAGATTTCCCCTAAACTGAGTAGTGATTTTATTCTAAGATACTGTATGCACCAGCAATTCAACATTGCATTCGCATATAACTGACCGATTCAACCGTCCCTCCCCAAGCAGAGAATGAATAGACGTTTCTCCTAACATTTACACGTCCATCTGAATCCTGAGATCAACAAGACATTTACACTATGTATTTATTGGGGAGATAAGGTCCTTCCATGCATACATAGATAATACATACTCCCTCTAGTTTGATAAATGAAGTCGTTTGGGACAACGACATGGTCTCCAAAGCACAACTTTTGACTTTTCTTTCCTATAAAAATATTTATTGAAAAGTTCTATATGTATATTTTATGAAAATATTTTTCAAGACAAATCTGTTGATATGGTTTTCATATTTCCAAACTCAACAACTTAAAAATTATTTATGATTCATTTACCAAACCGGAGGGAGTATAATCATTCTTCATATATTACACCTAGTGATATCACAAGTGATGTTAGCCAATAACAACTTTCTTCAATTTGTATTTACTAGCCAAATACAGATACACAACAAAATTCGCCAATGTGAGGGCTGTAAGAAACCAACAGTAGTAGTCCAGATGACCTTTGTTCAGATCACCTAGTGATATCACAAGTGATGTTAGCCAATAACAACTTTCTTCAATTTGTATTTACTAGCCAAATACAGATACACAACAAAATTCGCCAATGTGAGGACTGTAAGACACCAATAGTAGTAGTCCAGATGACCTTTGTTCAGATCATCCGGTATCCATCCCGGGCTTTGCCATACCTTGGTAACCCTAGCAATGAAGGTGATGATGGCTGAGCTCAAGTAATTGCCGAGAGCAACAGTGAGCAACGCGAATGCCGTCAACGTGCTCTTCATGGAGTCTGGTGCCTGCCCGTGGAAGAATTCCAGTTGAGTGATGTTAGAGAAGCACTCCGCCCCAGCGATAACAACATACTGTGGAAGCTGCCATACAATACTCAGCGGTTCCCCTACCCGAACACTATGTAGCCTCTTTGTTTCTAGAAGTGCAGCCATTGCCATGGCAAAAATCATCAGGAAACGACCAATGCCGATCCTCTGTAACTGTGTGAGCTCTGCACCATTTGCAAAGTATGTTCGGGCTGGTACAACCACTTGGTTCACAAAAAGAACCCAGAGCGTGACACATATAACTTCAAATGAGTACAGGGATGCTGGTGGAATGGACAGGGAGCCAATCTTGGTGTTCATCACAGTTCCCTGCTGGATGAAAGTGGTATGCATTTGAGAGATTGCAGCACCAAAGAGTATTCCAGTCACCCATATTGGGAGTAATCGTATTAGTATTTTCAGCTCCTCAACTTCAGTAACTGTGCATAGACTCCATGAACTTTGGTAACATCCACTGGCCAAGCTCAGATCAGAAATGACTGCTGCCTTGTCTAAGAACCTGGGACAAAATGATGGAATCAGATGATTAAATAAGTGCAGGGCAGCAGGTGAAAACCAATCAAATGAACAAGCAATTCACATTTATTTCCATGTTTCAGGAACAGTTATTATTTTCTAAGTTCACACCATAAGATGGATGAGATATATGCAATCAAAAATCAAATACTACCATTGATATGATTACTTCGAGAAGATTAAAAAATCAAGAGAAAACAAGAAAATTGTACCATGCATACAAGTATCTCATTCTCATGTAAGTAACAAAAAAAAAGTACCTAAAATCATCAGAGTGAACTAGTTTTGCCCTTTGTGTGTCGTTGCTCCTGACCTCATACAGAAGAGAGCTATCAGCAGGAACTTCCAAGCTAATGTTTCTAAAAGAGGCAACAATAACCTGCAAAATCCTCTTCACCGAAGAACCACAAGGCTCATCTTGCAGGAATATGGGTGTTCCCACCAGAAATCCTATCAAAGCAAGACCTATACATGTAGTGGCAATTCCATATCCTATAGCCCAGCTCACATTTTCCTGAACCCAAACTATAATGGTCCCAGAAGTAATCACACCAAAGATGACACATATATAGAACCAACTGAAGAAATTTCTTCTCTTTTTAATATCTAAATTATGCTCATTGCTAAATTGGTTTGCACCAAATGGAAGCAATGCAGATCTTACTCCTCCACATCCAACAGCAGTAAGATACAAACCAACAAAGAAAATCAGATTTTCAGTTCCATGTGACAAGCATGAGCTCACGTCACACAAGACTGAAGTAGAAGGCACAAATGTTGCACCTGTAATCAGTACCATGCCCTGCAATGAGCATTGGCATCCTATTAGAAAGATATGTAAAATTGTGCATCTATTGAATGGTCAGGTTGTCCAAAAACTCAAAATAGTCTAAAAAATGGAAATGTGGAGTGAATAAGAAGCAGCATCTCAGCAGTAAGAGACTAATCTTACAAGTAGGTACATGATAAGGGAGATCAATATGGTCTTGTAATTGCCCAAGTAAGTATCCGCTATGGTGGCTCCAAGTATTGGCACAAAGAAGCTTGTTCCATACCAAAGAGATACAGTTGATGCACTGGAAGCAATACCACCATGGAGAACTGAGCGGATGTACACGACTAGGTTTGTTGCGATGCCATTAAAAGCCATGCTCTCCAAGCATTCCAATCCTGCAGGATTTAGCCGATCAACATTCTCTAAATGGACAAAAAATGCCGTTTAGTTGTTACACAGCATTTTGTTTTTAGATGGTTATTTTGCCTGTCCTTTTAGCCACAAAACCCAGAATATGAAATTTAATTAACAGATAGCCATGGATATGCTTATTGTAGGAACTGTGACAAGGAGGCCAGGAATAGTAGCCCTCTAAAGAGGTAAAAGAGTGATAAGTGCTCTACACAAGAGTTGGTTATTCAGATATTATACAGAACAAAAGTTATGCTTGGCACAACATGACTCACCGAGAATGAGTGCTGGTGCTCTCCAGTCAGAGAGTTTACTTTTAGGCTGTGACCTTTGGTTTGCTTCCAATAGATTCTGTGATTCGTCGCGATGACATGATGTATCATCCTGAAGGAAGGCAAGGTACTAACATGAGACCAAAACGCCTCCTCGGTAACCCATTTTTTTCCCAACAGTTTATTTGATAATTTTGTGTAATTAAGTCCACACATCTAAATTCTGCAGCCAATGTTAATAATCAAATGCTTAACCTCGTGATGGTTTATGCCGGTTTTCAGATCCCCAAGAATATAAGAAGTGACTTCACATTTACTACTTATCTGCTTATACTCCACGACCTACGAAATTCAACGTTTCCCCACAACAGAGTAACACAAATTCTAGTATTTTACCATGTAGACCTACTATTCACAAGCAATCCAATATGCGCGCATGCAGCATGCCAGTATGCCACTCTCTGATGCCTGTCAGCCTGTTCACTCCCCCAGTACTCAAAGTACCTAGTGGCAGTGTGGCACTACATACAAGATGAAATTTGGATAATCCAAATCCCCGCTTTTGGCGTTTCGGGATACAGGGGCCCCGCGTTGAGCAAATTAGATTTGCTTCCGCCTCCCGGCGAGCCCGAGTCCTCCAAAGTCCAAACCCACAGGAGACAACGTTAAGCAAGGAAGATCTAGGCCGGATTCGGCGGAGGGAAATCGAGCAATACCTTGACCAGAAGACTCGTGTGCTCGCCTCCCTCCTCCATGGCTGGCGGCCCACCTCCCCGCTGATCCGAGTGTCCCTCGCCGCCTCACGCCTCCCGTAAATAGTCAGAGGTGCTGGCTGCGGATGTGGTTGCCGACGAAGCGACGGGGAGGCGGGGTTGGTGAGAGCGCCGCCAATAAAATCATTGCGGCCTCGCAGTGGTACCTGGTAGTCTGGTTCTGGCAGGCGGCAGCTGGTAGCTCAGCTCCGCTCCCTGCGCAGGCCACGCCAGCGAGGGGACAAACACGAGGCCCGACGGCGACGCGTTCGGTGCGGGAAAGGGACGTGCGATCTTCTTCTCCTGTTCCGTGGCCAGCATGGTATCATCTCAGGAGAGTGACCTCAGCGGTAATTTTTGACTCGTGCGTGGCTTTCGTTCTCGTCCAGAGAATCAGAGGTGCAACGGTTTCCCTACAATGTAATTTTCGCTACAATGATGTTGAACAATGTAATGGAACAGTATAAAGTGAAATAAGAAAAGTGATTGTCTTTGATGAACATGGTTTACATATATATAGTGCATGCCAATAGAGGCAGTTCCAGGACTTGTAACCGCTGATTAGCAGTTGCTAATCCTTCTCTTTTGCCAAGTAATTGATCATTTAGAAATATTAATAATATTCTCAACACTCCCCCTGATCATTTATCTTCTGGAGATTCCAATGTTCATCATAGTTATTAATCTTGAAAAACCCTGTGGGAAAACCTTATATATACATTGATATATCAGGATAAAACTCCTTAAAACCCAATGGGAAAATATAGGAGAAAACACCATGATAATCATGTGTATGCCCGTACAATATCATCTCCAAAAAAACCCCTGTGGGGAAAACAAGATGATATGACATACATAATGCTGATATTGCCTCGTTAAAAACTTCATATGAGAAACCATTAAAGTAAAACTCATATAAAGAAAAGAGTACAACACGATGCACAAAGGATTTATTTATTCAAATTTACTCCCCCGGATTTCTGCAAGTCTCTCATACCAATTCTTTCAACACATTTATGAAATGATGAATATGGTAGAAATTTTGTGAATAAATCGGCAATATTATCACATGACATAGTTTGCAGAATCTCTATCCCCCATCCTGTTATAACTCATGGGAATAAGATAACTTGGGAGTAATATACTCAGTCAAGTTACTTTTGATGTAACATGATTCCATTTGTGCAGCACAAGCAGCATTATCTTCAAAGATAATTGTTAGTGCATCAAGTGCACCAATTCCACATAATTTGAATATGTGGTCAATCATTCTGCGAAGTCAAACACACTAATGTGATGCTTCACACTATGCAATGATCTCAGAATGGTTAGTGAAGTGGATATTAAAATCTGCTTGGATGACTTCCAAGAGACAGCCGTTCCACCATTCATAAAGATAAAGCATGTTGGGATTTGCTATTATGGGGATCAGATAGGTAGCCTGCATCCGCATAGCCTAAAAGATTATGATTTAGATTTCTTTGATAGAACAATCCAAGATCTCTAGTGCCGTTAAGATACCTGAATACGATCTTAACTCCGACTCAATGTCGTTTCGTAGGAGCTGCACTGTGTCTTGCTAGTAGATTCACCGCAAATGCAATGTCCAGCCGGGTACTATTAGCAAGATACATCAATGCTCCAATGGCACTTAGATAAGGAACCTCAGGTCCCAAAATCTTTTCACCACCATCCTATGGTCTGAAAGGATCTTTCTCAATATCCAAAGATCTCACTACCATAGGAGTCTTACACGGGTAGGCTTCATCCATGTTGAATTTCTCCAACATTTTCTGAATATAAGCACCTTGGTATACAAATATCCCAGATGGTAAATGTTCAAGCTGTAGACCTAAACAAAATTTGGTTTGACCCAAATCTTTCATTGCAAACTTCGTCAAATGATGACGAGTTTCATTGATGTCATGTCTTTTACCAATGATATTAATTTATCAACATAGACAGACACAATGCAAATATGCATTGTAGTTCTCTTCATGAAACCACATAGACAATCATCATTGATTATGTATCCCTTGTGCTTAAGGAATACTCAACCGATCGTACCACATTCAGCTTGATTGTTTTAAGTTATATCATGACTTCTGCAACTTAACACAAAAACATGTTGCTATTTGCCTTAGGAATTTGATATACTTATCCCATCAGGAACATTCATGTATATCTTGGAATCCAATGACCCATACAAATATGTGGTCACTACGTCCATCAACTGCATAGATAGACGATTTTGTACTACCAAAGATATTAAGTATATAAATGTTATGCCACTCATAACTGGAGAATAAATTTTGTTGAAAATCAACATTAGGCCTTTGCGTAAAGCCTTTGCAACTAGCCTTGCATTATATCTCACCACTTCATCGTTTTCATTCCGTTTTCGGACAAAACAAGTTTATATCCAATAGGATGACACTACGAGGTGTTGGCTTAACGCCAGAAAACACTTGAGCAAGGCTATCTCTCGTTTCTATTGCATCCTTTCGTGTGTTCCGGTCCGAGCGCATCGGGCACTCTACCATGGATTTAGACCTGGATCACTTTGAAGGATTTCAGCAATTTATCGGAGAAATAAGCTGTCGACAATGATAATAAGACTCTCCGGTCTCTATGTAATTAATGGCGAACCCTTAATAGATCATCATGATTTCCCAAAACAATCGATCTAGGGTCTTTAGATTTCCCGATCTCATAATTTATGCGCATATGTGAGCCTGGGTAACAATCAAATCTCTCTCAAAAGAATTGATTACTAAAAGATTTATATCAACAAAAGTTGATCTTCATTTACCATTTTCTTTTATTTCGTATCTTGCATCTTAGAATTGCCTCTCCCCCTCTTGCGTCCAAGAGGGATTATTCAAGTGATTATCTTTAGGATCTTTCACTTTTTCAGGCATGTTCCTTGCAAGATAAAATGGTTTAACAACACCTTTGTAATTGGTAAACAAATTTGGCAGATTATTTGCAACATTTGCAAATCTATAAGTCTCTAAACATAAAGTTTAGTGCCCATAGTACGTGGATCATAAAGGACATGCTTCTCGCATTTCAAAGGACATGCTTCTTGCATTACAATCAATTTCCAGGCATTCAATTTTATGGTACAATTCTCCCCCTTAATGCTGGAAAATGATCCTTACTAAAAATACTATCAGCGAAACGGGCCGTACATAGATCACCTGTCATAGGTTCTATATACTTAGTGATCGACTGAGATTGAAATCCCAGAAAGATCCCCAAATTTCTTACTGGCCCCATTGTTGCCGCTGATGTGGTGAGATGGGTACATAAACAACTTACCCAAACTTACGCAAATGTGAAATACTTGGTTAATTTCCACGTACATTTTGTAAGGGGGATATAATAATATGCAGTTAGTCATGGTTGGTTCGATTCAACGGTGTGCAGTACTGCTTGATCCCAACATGATGTAGGCAACTTGCAATTCCTCAATATTGGTCTTGATAGGAGATTAAAACTCGTTAATCAATGGCTTAGGCAAGCCATTTTAATGTGGCTATATCGTACAAAATGCTAAACCTGAATTTCCGACAGAAAATTCAACAGCATTGTACATTCGAATCAATTGATTTCGATGTTCAGAATAATGAGTCTCCAACTTCATTAGTTGAGACAATATTTTAGCTAGCTTTGTTCATGGTTTCATGTCAATGAAGAGATACATTAGACCATCTTATAGATGCATCTATAAATACCATGATTTATCTGAACAATCCACTATCAGGCTGAATCAGTCCACAAAATCACCTTGAATTCTTTCAAGTAATTTGTTTTGGTTCAGCATTCAATTTCCCTTTAGCACATGTAGTGCATACAAATCCAAATATTGTGGGAACTTTTCTTTATGCAAATCAAGACCAATGGAATTGCCAATAATCTTCCTCATCATTCCAACTCTAGGATGACTTAGACTATCATGCCATGCTTGGAATGAATTTGCATTTCGGAAGATTAGTTTATATGCAACAAAAATATAGGTTTTATGTATGTATAGTGCAATCCATATTCGAGCGATGGAATTTTCATAAATTTGTTTGCCATAGCCTGTAAGATTAGTGAAGTAAATTAATTCTTCTTTCCGATCTACATGTATTTCCACATGAAGACCATTCTTACGAATATCTTTATAGCATAGGGTACAAGTTAATCCTGGATACAATAAGGTATCCTCTCTCATTAATTGAGCACTCTTAGGGAGAATAATAGTGGATCAAACTGTATCAACGATTGAAGCATCATACATTGATGATCATAAACTTTCCTTCTCTTTTCTCAAGAGTCCGGAAAAATTCAACTCCCAAAGAATATAGTTTCTAGTACCACTGTCAACAATATATAATTCCATCCTATATTGGATTGACATCAAATATATTCTATAGTCTAATAAGAATGCATACTAAAAGAACTTCTTATTAAACATATAGAAAACATACATAATCACACAAATGTATTATAATATCCAACATATGAGTATGACATTACAATACAAATGTACTCACAATACATCCATCACTAGCAAGTTTGCAATGCAACTCTTCAAATCACATAAAGTTTGCACAAGTATAAATTATTACAACAATTCAACAATCCCACACTATAATGAAATAGATAGTAGCTTCGGCTTGAGACAATTTATTCTAAGTCTCCAAACATGTCATTTGAGGTGAACTCCATGAGCATGTCATCAGTACTTGGAAGGTTCTCCTTCATGAGATCTAGGTTGTCATTATTGTCTGAGCAACCCACTTCCTTAGTCACAGCAGGAGCAAGATTGAAATGTGCTTCATATCTTGGCGATTTGTGCTTGCTTTGATTTGCATCCTTTAAGGACTTTTGGTAGAGAGCTACCAAATGCTTTGGAGTACGACAATCTTTAGCAAAGTGATTGAAAGTGCCACATCTATGACATTTAGTGTCATTTTTGGCCTTAGCATCACCACCTCGCTTACCCTTGTGTTTGGGCTTTTGCCTTTTGTTGAAATCGAGCTTGTTCTTTGGGTCACCAGAATTGGATCCCTTGAACTTTCTCTTACCCTGCACACTATGAGCCTCAGGAAGAGGTGCTGCACCAATCGGGTGCTTATGATGGTTCTTCATTAGAAGCTCATCATGTTTCTCAGCCTGAGTCAGTGTGTGGATAAGTTGACAATACTAAGTGTATTTATTAGCCCGATACTGTTGTTGTAAGACTCGATCCGCAGGAAGCATGGTAGAAAGAGTTTTCTCAATCTTATCAGCATCCGTTGGTTCTTTCTCACAAAACTTCAACTTAGAGCAAATTTTATGAACAAGATGATTGTAGTCGCAACAGACTTGAAGTCCTGCAAACGCAAATGGTTCCACTCATGATTAGCCTCCGGCCAAATGAGTTCCTTCTGCTGATCATAACGCTCTTTAAGCGCAAGCCATAAAACATGAGGATTCATCTCCATGAGGTACTCTTGTTTGAGATCCTTATGGATGTAAAACCTTAATAGCATTAAGGCACCGTACTTCTTTTGTTCTTCCAAAACGACACCTGCAGTAGGCTCGCTAAGGTATGGCAAAAGTCCACGGGATGCAAAGCTAATCTTTATATCCGAAGCCCAAGTGGGGTAATTGTGACCATCAATGGCAAGTTCATCGTACTCTTTTGCCATGGCCATAGCCTACGAAGTAGGACCACATGATTCAATAATTCATTCATGAAATATAATCAAGTGGCTAAAAAAATGTTGTAATAAATGCAAATTAATTCGAATAGCATAACTCTTTAAGGATTAAGAAAAGTATAAGGTAAACAAATAGCATGTAAACCCTCAATTTTTAATCTCATTAACTTGTATACATGGTAGATGGTCTCAAATGCCATAGGACATTGTTGACGGTTAATAATTGTATCAAAGTTCGTTTGTGACTTGCAAGCGGACAAGTCTCCCGTCGTAGTCAAGGGACCCTTCTTCCCTCGAGTGGTGAACCCAAGGTATCGAATCCGTGGAACAATGTGCAACGCAAGGATTCAATCTAGTAAAGCAAGGTAAAGATATCTATTGAAGAACTAAGTTGCATCTAATCTACTAACTCGTAAAGAAAACGAATCTAATCTAATCTACTAAAGAGGTAACAAGAGAAAGCAAGAGATAACCAATCTAGAGAATCTAGATCATGCTTATGTTGTAGCTCCAAACAAGATAGATGAAGATAGCAAAGCGAATCTCATTAAAAGCATCTTTAAATCGTGGCCTTCCCATCCGACTCCGAAAACATCCGCCTTTCGAGACCCCCGTTCGTCACAACGTATCCCTATTCATGCGGGGAGCTTAGGGCGAGTTCGATAGAACAAGTTGAAATCACTTGGCCGGTCCGGTATGCACCTCTAGCCACCGCGGCTACAAGAGCACCCTATGTAATCTAGCCGCAAACTAGATCGTAGAAGAAGCAAAACCAAGAAGAAAACAAAATCATCGAGAAGGCACTTGATCGCTAGAAATCGAATTCACTTACAAACTTCACCATGAATGATTACATGAACAAGATCACCACGGGGCCCTCCCTCGATCTTGATCCTCGCTCCGGAGTTCCGACGTGGTCTTCCATGCAAGGTTCCCACGTCGGCTAGGGAAACCCTAGACAACTAGCACGACCCTCATCTTCAAGTTGGTGTCCCTCAAGCTTCTCTTGCTCCTCGGCGGCGGATTACGACTTCCGTTCGCGTGGCTCTCGGTCGGGGGGCTATTTATAGCCCGAGAAGCAATTAGGTCAAAGGAGAGGCCGATTGGGCCCCGAATTGGGCGGGGCCGGTCGGCCTGGGCCCAAGTCGGCCCATCCCGCGGCTCGCTTCGCCGGTGTTGCTTCCCACGTCTTCTAGATGTTCTCCCCTTTTGCATGTGGGCCCTTGACGTCGGTTTCTCTCCGAATTGGACTCAATTCCTTGTCTTACAAGATTCAAGACTTTTCACGGTTCGGTCCTCGGAGTTTATCATCTTCTCGGGCTTGGTCCTTGGGCTCTTGGAGTCATGTTCACTTCATTGCTTGACTTGTATCGGGCTTCAAGGTCTTGTCATGAGGTGCTTAATGAACTTATCCCGGAAGTCTTGCTTTCATCGTTAAAACCCTGCGTAAACACATAACTCCAAAACCGACATGCACAAGTGAACTTGTTATACCACGGGGGTTAGTACCAATGAATAAGATACAAAAGTCATGCCAACACCGAAGGTAAACTCATGGCTAGGTTGACGGATTTTCACCGTCAACGGACATAGAGAGTAGATTATAATGATAGGCAAATTAATTGCTGCCAAAGCATGGTCTCGAGGCAAATAATTCATCTCGAATCAAATGCAACCTTTGCTAAGGTCTCTATCTCACCATATGTATACTCAAGTTAATGATTGAGCATTTAATTTGGTAATCACTACAATAGTGTTATCCAAAATTCTCAATGGTAATAGACACTGCTATAGTGTAATCCATTGTAATATTTTGATATTTAATCCTTGTTTTGGGAACATCGTATAGGTTATCATCAATCTTCAAAATGAGCATGATGTAGATCTTTAGTAATAGACCGTCAAAATCCATAGACATGGATATGATCTCTATCACATAATGTTTGTATCCCAAAATTTTAAGAGAAATGCATAAATTAATTGCAAAAGGTCACTAGTAATATTTTACTAGTGAGTAAAATCACGTCATTGAGATGGTGTATGTGATAATAATTATTGCAATAACGAAAATTGATTATGAAAGTGCATATAAAATGACACAAACATACTTGCATTCTATAATAGAATTCGAAATTGCATGTGTACAAATATAATAAAACATTTGTACAAATATATCATCACATGATAGATCTAGACTTAAATAAGTAGCAAGACTAAACAGTGATATTCAGCAGTAATTAACATAGGTTAAAAGCTATGATTATAGATTAAAATTGCTGGAAAATTAAAAATAGAAACAGGCCCAGCACAGGCCTCACAGCCATCTGGCCCATGAGCCACCGCCCGGCCCAGTTGGCCTTTTACCGCCGTCGTGGTCGGCCCGGCGCGCCAACGCTTCCTCGCGGCCCGCCCGCCTGCGTCGTCGCGTGCGGCCCGGTGGCCGTGGCCGCGGCCGACACAAGAAGCATGCACGACCGGCCGACCCGGCCGGTCATTTGCGCCATCGGCGGCCCAAATGCAGCAGCCCGCACGGCCCATGCACCGCCGCCTGCCGGGGCCCGCCGACGCACCGCACGGCCCGGCGATCGGCACCGGACGATGCGGCCCGCGTTGGCCGCGGTTGGCCCAAAATAAAGGTCGCGGTTAGGGTTCCAACCCTAACCGCCTCCCTCACCAACCCCGCGGCCGGCTAGGGCGAGCGCCGCGGCCGCTTGGCTTGGCGCGCTCGGCCGCCTCCACCGCCGCAAGTTGCCGCGCCGCCCACCCGTGTGAGGCCGCCACGCTCGCCGTTCGGCGCGGTTGCGGGTCGGCCGACCACGCGCGCCACACGAGGTCGACGAGCGGCCGACCGCATCGTCCCCGCCGTCGTTCATCCGTCACCGGCGCAGTCCCCAGCACGGATCAAGGAAGGAGGCCGCCACCAGGCCTCGAAATCGGTCGCCGTCAGCCAGCTCGGGCCGGCGGCGCCCCTTCCGCTCTGGTCGTCGTTCAGGCCGAGGAAGGAACGCGCCTCCCCCGGAAGGAGAAGCCGAGCCCCCGCCATGGCTGCCGTCGCGCCCGCCCGAGCGCCGGTGCTTGGCGCGATGGTGGCGAGTGACCGGGGTGTCCCGGAGACGGCGTCGCAGCGTCGTCATGCCCGTTGGCCAGCGGGGATCCGGCTGCAGTAGCCGCCCAGTTCGCCGTCGGAGCAGGGGCTGGTGCCGACGACGAAGTACCCGCCGTGTTGGCGTGGTACGATGCTGTAGTCGGCGCCAATGTCCAATACGATGAATCAGGCTCCGGCCATGCCTCCCATGTCCCTGGGAGACCCAACACAGCCTGCGGCTGCGCCATCGCCGGTGGCGCAGGCTGGCGGTGATCGTGGTGAGGACGGCGGACGCCATCGATACCGCGTGTCGACTCGCCGAGGAGGTTGCGGAGTGCGTTGAGGAGGGAGGCGCGAATCATGTCGTCGTCGAACGGGACGCCGATTGTTGACGGTGTATTTTGGTGCACCTAGCATGTTCATTACACTTTGGTTTGGATTTGATTATGGAACTAACCCGCCACTAGGCACACTAATCATATAACAAGTTCATCTTTGTGCATGCATTTGGAAGTGTTGTGTTTATGTAGGAAAACATGGACATAAAGGACGGATTCGCAACAAGTTCAAAGGAGCATTCATGGAGTCTTGTTCGTGTTCATGAGCTTGCTGAAATCACTTCCAATGGTGGCGAGGACCGAAGTGCTACGAGGAACACCCCGGGGATTGAAGCGTAAAAGATCAAACTTCATGCAAAGAGAGCCTCCATCTTGGACGCGAGGATAACAACAACAAAATAATGCAAGTGGAGGGGGCAAAGTACATAAGTGCACGAGGACCCACGGAGCAAAAGGAGCGACCGAACCGGGCTTGAACAAGAACACATCGAGTCAAGAACTACACCGAGCGTCGACTTCGCCACACCAAATGAGACGAACAAGAGAAGCATGTCAAGTGCGAAGCCACTAAGGGAGTTCGAGCCAATGGATTGGGTTCCTATTGATTACGGAGAAGTATTCGACAAAAGAAGACCGTTCCCTAATCAAAAGGGAATGGCAAGAGCATTGGAAGTGGATTTCTCACCGGGGAAGAAAGCTGAAAATTCATACGACCTCGAAACCACCGGTGAGATTTTTGAAAAGCTCTTTTGAGATGACGTGGTGGATCCGGAACATATTGTCGAGGTGAAGGGAATCATGGGGATCAAGCCCGAAGCATCACCATACGCTCGCCTCGCTGAAATTTACTCGATAGGATCCGAAGAAGAAGAGAAGATGACGCCACACTTGAGTTGCGAGATCAACGGAGTTCAATGCAAAGCTTTATGCGACATCGGAGCCCAAGTAAGTGTTCTATCTTCTAAAATTTACGATAAAGTTCAATACCACAACCTAGACTTAGCTCCAACATCAACGAAATCAATTATGGGAGATGGTAGAACTATCAAACCTCTAGGTATTGCTTGCAACATGAAAGTAAAAATCTCTAGAAACTATATACCAACTGATTTCTTTGTTATTGATGCTTACCATAGTAATTCGATCATATAATCTTAGGTAGGCCTTTTCTTAAGTTGGTTGATCTGTGTGTTAGATGCGGAGAAGGCAAAGTAACAATGAACCTTAATGGAACAAAGTACACATATAACTTTCTTCGTGCTTCTAAACACCTTACACCTTTTCCTCCCGAAGATGAAGAAGTAGAAGAGATAGATAGTCTTTGTTTTGTTGAAACCCTTAGAGACCCGCTGCAAAGAGCGATGGAAAATCAAATTAGCAATCAACAAGATGAAGAACTAGAGGAAGCAATGAAAGGCTTAGAGCCGCATGACGGTAGTGTGGAGGAAGAGAAGTTCGAAGACATAGGAGAAATCAAACCCGAGGAGCCACAAGTGCCCGAGGTAGACCTTAAACCTTTGCCCAAGGGATTAAAATATGAATTTTTGGGCCTAGACAAAACTTATCCAGTCATTGTGAGCGACGAGTTGAGTCCCGAAGAAAATGAAGCGTTGCTGATTTTATTAAAAAACATAGGAAGGTGATTGGATATTCAATTAATGATCTCAAAGGTATTAGCCCAGCCTTTTGCACTCATCGTATACCAATGGAAGACCAATGTAAGCCTGTAGTGGACCATCAAAGGAGGCTAACCCATGCCATGCGAGAGGTAGTAAAGAAAGAGGTTATCAAGTTACTTGATGCCGGAATCATCTACCCAGTTCCGCATAGCGAATGGGTGAGCCGGTACATTGTGTACCGAAGAAAGGAGGTTTGACCGTGGTGAAGAATGAGAAGAACGAGTTGATACCGCAAAGAACCGTGACCGGGTGGCGGATGTGTATCGATTATCGTAAGCTTAACAAAGCGACGAAGAAAGATCACTTCCCCCTACCGTTCATAGACGAGATGCTCGAGAGGTTAGCAAACCATGCTTATTTTTGCTTTCTCGATGGATACTCGGGGTTCATGCAAATTCCTATTCACCGGAAGATCAACATAAGACAACGTTTACGTGCCCTTACGGAACGTTTGCATATAGGAGGATGCCCTTCGGCCTATGCAACGCTCCGGCCTCTTTTCAACGTTGCATGATGGCCGTGTTTTCGGAATTCATCGAAGAAATTGTTGAAGTGTTTATGGATGATTTTTCCGTTTACGGGAAGACATTCATGGATTGCTTAGCAAATTTAGAAAAGGTCCTTACAAGGTGTGCGGAGGTAGATTTGGTTTTAAATTGGGAAAAGTTCCACTTCATGGTTAAGCAAGGCATAGTGCTCGGACATGTTATATCCGAGAGAGGAATCGAAGTGGACAAGGCTAAGGTAGAGACGGTTGAGCAACTCCCACCTCCTACGGATATTAAGTCCTTAAGGAGCTTTCTAGGTCATGCCGGATTTTATAGAAGATTTATAAAGGACTTCTCGAAGATCACTAAGCCTTTAACACATCTCCTTCAAAAGGATGTGGCCTTCGACTTTGACGAGAAGTGCCTAGCGGCATTCCGGACCTTGAAAAATGCGTTGGTGAGTGCTCCCATCATCCAACCTCCGGATTGGAGCCAACCTTTCCGGATCATGTGTGACGCAAGTGACTACGCCGTAGGCGCGGTCTTGGGTCAAAGAAAGGAAGGTCGAGTTCACGCCGTTTACTACGCTAGCAAAACTCTTAGTGGGGCACAATTAAATTACGCCACTACGGAAAAAGAGTTGCTAGCGGTGGTATTCGCTTTCGAAAAATTCAGATCTTACATCGTGAACTCGAAGGTCATTGTTTACACCGATCACGCAGCTATCAAGTATCTCTTGGCTAAGAAGGAAGCTAAACCACGTTTGATTCGTTGGATCCTTCTTCTCCAAGAGTTTGATGTTGAAATTCGTGATAAAAAGGGGGTGGAGAATGTTGTGGCCGATCATTTGTCTAGGATGAATCGTGGACAAGATGATAAAGAGCCCATAGAAGATAAGATGAGAGATGACCACCTCTATAGAGTGCTTGATAAAGATACTTGGATGATCGACATCATTCGAGCAATTCGAAAGATGCCCCTCGATCATCTAGATAAAAACACTCAAAGGAAGATAATCTCCGAAAGTAAGAAATATTTTTGGGATGCACCATACCTTTTCAAACTTGGCAATGATGGAGTAATGAGAAGATGTGTGCCAAGGGAAGAGAGGGTTGAGATTCTAAGGAAGTGCCACTCGGTTTTGGTGCACCTAGCATGTTCATTACACTTTGGTTTGGATTTGATTATGGAACTAACCCGCCACTAGGCACACTAATCATATAACAAGTTCATCTTTGTGCATGCATTTGGAAGTGTTGTGTTTATGTAGGAAAACATGGACATAAAGGACGGATTCGCAACAAGTTCAAAGGAGCATTCATGGAGTCTTGTTCGTGTTCATGAGCTTGCTGAAATCACTTCCAATGGTGGCGAGGACCGAAGTGCTACGAGGAACACCCCGGGGATTGAAGCGTAAAAGATCAAACTTCATGCAAAGAGAGCCTCCATCTTGGACGCGAGGATAACAACATCAAAATAATGCAAGTGGAGGGGGCAAAGTACATAAGTGCACGAGGACCCACGGAGCAAAGGGGCGACCGAACCGGGCCGAGGTGGGCACGGGCGGCCGGCCCAGGCCGGCCGGCCCAGCCCACTTCCGGCACCGGTTCGGTCCCGTTTTCCTTGCCCTCGAAGGATCTTCAACCCTAAAACCCCCGAGGCACCGCCAACACCGAGGGGAGGAGTCATTCGCACCAGAAGGCCATCCACAAGCTAGAGAGAGGGGAGGAGGATCTCCGGCGGGAGATCAACCACCTCGAAGGAAGCACCCTCTCGTGGAGAAGAAGGAAGACACCGGCGGAAGGGAAACCATGATCAACGGTGCCATGATCAGCACCTTGATGGGGTAATCTTCTCATTCGTCCATGGGTTGTAATCGATATTGAGATGTAATCGCACTTTGTCGGATTATCTATCTATCATCTTGTGTTGAATATACTTTCATGCTTAAGGTTCGCTACCATGCCGTAGAGGGAGTACGAGCTCCAATGCTTCCTTGGATCCATTCAATACGCCGTGTCCATCAAAGGTCTAGTCATGATTACCTTCGCGTAGTGACAGTACGAGAGGAGGGAAAGGGCGAAACCGTGGTCACAACCCCGATAGATTAGATTGGTTTTGATGTCTTTAAGCGATTGCATGCTCTAGTATCGTAGACCCGTGGGCGAGTGTCTTCTACCTTGATCGTTTATCATTCTCTCTAGTGTAGTTTAGTTGTTTTCTAGTATAATAATAGTTAGGGTTTTAGTAGCTAGTGTGTCGTTGTTGATCGAACGCTTGTAATCCCCTTGCTCCGCGGATTGACAAGAACCTTGGGAATCCCGTGGTGAAAAAGGTGTGGGATCCGTACGCTTGCGGATCGTAGAGGGGTACGTCTTTTATCCGTCAACACCGATGCAACAGGCTCCATAGAAAACCATGAAGATCATGCGAAGATCAAGCATCCCAGGTGGAATGTAAGTCATCAGAGGCAATGCTACCTTGCACTTGCGCTTTCCACTCCGGCGATGAACTTCTCTGGTCACGGACGACCAACAACGACGTCCTTCTTCACGAACGGTCGCTGGCGATCGAACTCCGGTGATCTTTTCAGCAACTCCGGCGAGGGACTCCTTCGCCGGCCACTGCTCCCGGCCTTCCTCAGTGTAGAGCGCTGATAACGTGTTGAACAATGTAATGGAACAGTACAAAGTGAAATAAGAAAAGTGATTGTCTTTATTGATGAACATGGTTTACATATATATAGTGCATGCCAATAGAGGCAGTTCCAGGACTTGTAACCGCTGATTAGCAGTCGCTAATCCTTCTCTTTTGCCAAGTAATTGATCATTTATGAATATTAATAATATTCTCAACAAATGAAAAGCAGGTTGGAGAGAAAAAAATACTAGTCCACAATTTCAAATTTTATATCATTTTATTTTAATTCAAAATACTTCTCTTCAGTAAAAGGGAAGGGAAATGCTACGGTGCATCCGGAGTTCCGGACGCAACAGACTATACTACCATGTGGAGCCTCTTTCCCAACTCGTCCTCCACTTCTTCCACACACGCACACCACCCGGTCCATTCCCCTACGCCTCCTCTCCCCCCCTCCTGTGCTCGACCCACTCCACGCTCCGGCCAAAATCAGGCGGCCGGCCTGGCTCCTCTCCCCTCCCACGCCCGGAGCTCCGACGCAACAACGATGGAAATTTTTTTATTTTTAAATCCTTTTTAATCTAATTTATTAAGAATAACCTCTGCCCAACTAAATTTGCAAAAGGTAGCCCTTTTGGTCGTGCCAGGCCGCGTGGCGCGACTCCTCACTAAGTCGTGCTAGGGCATGTGGCGCGACTGAGGCGCCACGTCGGCCGGGCGCGCGACGGCAACTGCTTAGGTGGCGGGGTGAGTTGCACCACATGCTCTGGCGTGACTCAGTCGCGCCAAGCGGCGTGGCGCGACTCACTTAACATACCGGGGGCCGTCAGGCCCCTTTCTTTCTTCCTCCTCACTTCCCCCTTCAGTCCCAAGACCTAACTCGAGCTCACCCCCTCCCATGGTGCCGCCCCCACCCTCCCATCTAGATCCACTCCATCTCTCATCCGTTTTGAAGAGGAAAGTTTGGGAAATTGCTCGTGGAAGGTAACTCCTCAAATCTAACTAATTAGTTTTCGCGGATTCCATCATTTTCGTTGGATTTTAGGTGGTTAGGTTTAGTGTATGATTTGAGATAGATAGCATGATTGAGTACGAATCGGGTATGATTAAGTGTAGTGTATCGTGCAAGTGGCCGATGTTAACCTCTTCTTATCGTGTAGCTCCTCTTGCATGGTAGGATTTCATCATTTCCATGTTGGATAGTGCAGATGCTATTGATATGTGAGATGAGGGTTGGTATAATCAATTCAATTTGTGGTTGTGTGTAGATGGATCTTTTAGTTCGTATATTTTCGGGTGGCATGGTTGATGACAATGGGGAATTTAAAAGCATGAGGCAACAAGTAGCAAGATTTGATAGTCCTCCAACATTTGAAGATATTAAAACCCGAGTGAATTCTTTGTTCAAGATTGGAAATGAGGGGGGGGGATTAAGGATTCATGGAAGGTTTGATTCCGGTGACAAAAGAAGTCACTATGTGATGATGCCTATTAAATGTGGTGATGATTGGTTATCTTACAAAGAGTGTGTGAAAGAATCTCAAGTTCATTGTGTTGAGTTAGTTGTTTATATTTACTCTCCGGTTGATTCACCGCATAATGATGAGCCCATGGAACACTTAACTCAGGAAGATATGGTACCACGCAATGAGGTTCATGATAATGAGGATGATGAAGAAGGTGGTGATGATGAGCAATGTTCTTATGGTTCAGATGGGGAAGATGACTTTGATAGATGTGGGTTGAACAATAATTTTGGTGAGTATGAGGATGATGAGGAAGATGATGGGGATGATATATCTGTGAGCTAAGGCTAAGAAGAAGAAGAAGAAGAAGAAGAAGAAGAAGAAACTCCAGTTAGCCAACGAACTCCAACTCCAGTTAGCCAACTAACCCCAACTCCACTTAGGCAACCAACCCAACCAACACCTGTGTTTCGAGTAAATCCTATACACCAATTTAGTCCTTTGGGCGAAGAGATTACATTATTTGGTGAGAGGGTAGATGATTATTTGGTGAGAGGGTAGATGAGACGTCTAGAGGGTTGGTGTATACTCTTTCTGGATTCCGAGTACCAAAATTCACTCAAACAAAGTTGAGGCAATTGAAAGTTGTACATGTTGATGTACCTGAAGTTTCCGTTTTCCATTCGGTTCCGAGGAAGGCATATTGTGATTCAGGGTTACGTCTTACTGAAGTTGATCCCAACAGTGGTCAATTATTTATAACGAAGGGAATGCAATTTGATAACTTGGGAGAATTAAAGTTTTTCTTAAGGGATTACTCGGTGAGGCACCATAGGCCATGTAATGTGATTCATTAACCGGCCAAAACAAGATAGATGGTTGCTTGCCAACAAGATGTGCTTGGAAGGTGTGGGCGTGTCCACTTCCAGATGATAAGAACAAATGGAGAATCACAAGAGTTGTCCAACCTCATACATGTGGGACGTCGGAAGTGGCACAAGAACATTCTCAAAGCACGGCTCGTTATATTTCAAGACAGATTGCTGGCATGGTTCATAAGGATCCTGATGTTTCTATAGCTGCCATCATTGAATCCATCAAAACTTTCAGCAACTACACAGTGAATTATGGAAAGGCCTAGAGAGCTAAGCAACATGCAATATCCATGTTGTAGGGTGATTGGAAGGATGCTTACGGTAGGGTGCCAAAAAATCCTACAAGCAATAACACACTTCAACCCGGGTACAAAGTGGTGCACTCATACAACGGGAAAGGAGGAGCTCCACAAAGGTGTAATGAAGCCAGTAATGGAGCGGATGTATTGGTTTGCCCCCCAATGTGTAGATCATTCAAGCATTGCAGACCGGTGATAAGTGTTGATAGCACATTCTTAACTGGAAAGTACATGGGTGTTTTGTTGATCGCCACCGGTGTTGATGGTGAGAATAGATTGGTACCCCTTTCATTTGCCTTAGTTGAAAGTGAGAATATTGACAGCTGGTCTTGGTTCTTGCATTTGGTCCGTCGGGACGTTGTGGGACGTCTAAGGAAGGTGTGCATAGTTTCAGACCTCCATCAAGGAATACTAAGTGTGGTTGAGGATTACATGGAAGGGTACCAACCTGTCGTGAGTCATTCGTGCATGCGACACTTTGCAGCGAACATATGGCATAGGCAAGCTAACAAGAAAGTGAGAGAGCAGCTAAAATCAGCCAAAGCGGAGAGGACGTTTAATATTAGACTAGAGAAACTAAAAACAAATGATGAATCCGAAAGCAAAAGAGTAGTTGGAGATATGGTGTGAACAATACAAATCTATCAGAAGTGCTCAACAAGGTCCTCAAAGGCATCCGTGCTATGCCAGCATTGACTATTGTGGAGTACACATTCTACAAGATCAATTCATATTTTGTGCATAGGTGGAAAAAGCAAGAGACCACATAGATAGGGGGTTACGTGGGGTAAATACTTTTGATAAAGCTGCAAAGAAGCACTTAACCGAACAAGGTTTGAAAACTGCGAGCATGAGGGCTGAGTTGTTCGATCCCACATTGTATGTGTACTCAGTGAGGACAGCTTCCGCTTTGAATGTTAGAGGTGAGATGACGGGCGGACGCATATATAAGGTGGACCTCTCAGGAGTGACTTGCACTTGTTGTATACCTCAATTGCTACATGTTCCATGCTCTCATATGATAGCCGCATGCACTTTTAGAGGGGTGTCTTGGCTAGCACCAAGATACACAACGCAATTGTATTCTAAGGAAACAATATTGAAGACATGGGTGCCTCGTTTTGAGCCAATACTAGACGAGACACATTGGCCTGAGTACAATGGTCTTGACTACGTCCCAGATGACGAGAAAAGGAAAATGGGTGTCGGAAGGAGGAAGAAAAAGTGATTATGCAATGAGATGGACCAAACAAGTGGGTATAGGGATATTTACGGTGCCAGGGAGTTTGACCAAGAAAAGTCGAAGAACCGATGTAGTGTCTGCCACGAGGAGGGTCATCGGAAGGAACGACATAAACAATCTAGTGGGAGCGGGCATACAATAGCTACTTAGGATTTCATGTCTCTATTTCTTAATTATGTAAATAATATTTTTGTCCTTTCCTTTTGTATAAATAATCTGATGAAATTTTATGTTTTTCAGGCCAATGGCGGCAAGCAGAGGCAGGCATGATGATCCCGTCCCACCGCCTCTTCCGGTTCCTATGTGTCATTGTGGCATTCCAGCTCAAGTGAAGCAATCAAGGGATGAGGCAACCGCTGGAAGGGTGTTCTACACATGTGCAAGAAAGTGGATACTAAATGAAGATGGCGGCCCAAGTCAATACAACATAGCACCTTGCTTTTTCCACCAGTGGATTGATGGACCGGAAAAATTTGACCCTAGGATCTGATTATTTCCGTGGCTAGAATCGGTGGTGCAACCCTATCATGAGTTCAAACGGTGAGTGCCACCACCACCAAATCCACCAGAAATGACATTCCAAGAAAAACAAGAGGCGGGATGCAAGCGTGTTAGCAACCCTCCATTGTGTCATTGTGGGAGGCCAAGCAAGTTGCAACTTCCTGATCTTGACCTTCCTGACAAATTCACATCAATCTTTCGGTGCAAGCAAAGAACACATGTAAGCATCATTGCTCTTCTCGACAAATTCATTGTGCTCAATATTTTGACATATAGAGGTCTCATTGAACTTGTTGTGCAGGATGGATGGCCCCTATGTGATTTTTAGGAGGACATATACAGTCCAAAGTCTCATTGGCCGTCAGAAGAAGACGTGCAAGCATTCAAGAGTGGGAAGGAGCCATGGCCATGTGATCAGCCTTATAGGCCTCATTGCAAGTGTGGGATACTCACTCGAAAGGGTGTGGTTCCATCTGAGCTTGGATATGGATGGTATTGTGGTAACTCATATGGAGATTATTGGGTAAAGTCACTTTCCTAACTTTGTATCCATGTGTTGTGCCAATTTAAATGGTTGCGTTGCCTAAAAATTGACATTAATTTTTTTAGGAGGGAAGAACATGTGATTGGGAGAGCTTTGCAGGGAGGGAAGCACTTTGTCTACATGTGGGGCAATGTTCGGGGTATTTGAAAATCAAGGAAACAACCAAGAGAAAAAATAAATTAAGAGAAAAATATGATGTCCCAATTCCATCGGATAAAGAGTTGTTTGGACAAATTGCTAAGGATAAACTTGCTAGAGAGAAGGGATGTTCACAAACTAGTGTTGGAGAGGGCATTAGAGAGGGCCTCATTGAATTTTGGAGGCGTAATAGGATGAACTATCCACCGCCGCTAAGTGCGGATGAGAGAAGGAGGAAGAGGTTGAGGGAGGAGGGAGAGGAGAGGGACATGCATGCGTAACATGAGGGAAAAGTGGCGTTGTGATTGAAGTGAGTTTGATCCATCTAGGATATTTGCTAAGCATTCCATAGCCGAGTGGTTCCAAATGGCGGAGGCAAAGAAAAGAGGGATTATTTAAAGTTGGCTAGAATTGAGGCAAAAATGGCGCAATTGCGGGCAATGAAAGCTCTTGTGAGAGAATTGCCGAAATTTACAACACAAAAAAGAGTAGCAACAATGTAGAGGAAATTGTGGATGCGGCTACCAAATTTCAATGGGAGGTGATAAAGACACCTGCTACCAAGGCGCAAAAGGTGGAGGACAAGGGCAAAGGAAAGGCGCAAGAGGTGGAGGATAAGGACAAGGGCAAAGGCAAAGTGATTGAGGTGGAGGATGACGATTGGGGTGACGATGAACTTTTGTTTGATTTTGATTCAGAGTAGTGAACTTGTGTTGTGTACCTTGTCGACTATTTTAATTATGGCATGTAATGAACTTATGTTGTGGACCTTGTGGAATGTTTGAACATTGTGGAAGTAATGGCCTAAGGGCATGTTGAATGTTTGGTGTATTTCAATTATTTTCGCTCTACAGTGCTTAAGACAAGTCCTAGTGAAACACACTCAAATATGAACTAGTAAAACTGAAAAGAAACTTAGCCAATTTCTCGCACTACTCTTATCTGCAAAATGACTTAGGGCGGTACTAGATATGGGCTTCCACTGACGTGACTCCTTCACGAGTCGCGCCAGGACGCCTGGCGCGACTCGTGAAGGAGTCGCGCCAGTAGAAGGCTCGATTCAGTACCACCCTATGTCGAAGAAGAACCGCGCCTAGAGACATGGCGCGACTCAGTACTGAGTCGTGCCAAGAGACGTGGCCCGACTAGAAACTGGGTCGTGCCAAGGCACATGGCGCGACTCGTGAAGGAGTCGCGCCAGTGGAATCCCATATCCAATACCGGCCTAAGTCATTTGTCGGCCAAGAGTCGTGCCAAGATGCGTGGCGCGACTCAACATTGAGTGGCGCCAAGGCACATGGCGCGATCGTGAAGGAGTCGCGCCAATGACAGCCCAATTTCAGTACTGGCCTAGTTCATTTTCCAGATAAGCGGATTTGAAAAATTGGCTAAGTCTGAGACTGTTTTTTCTAGTGAGTTGAAGATTGTCTATGGGACTTTTTTTCAAGTCATTTCAAGAGTTCGATTCGATTTATGAAACACAAATTCGCATATAGTTCAACACACACACACACACACACACACACACACACACACACACACACACACACACACACACACACACACACACACACACACACACACACACACACACACACACACACACACACACACACACACACACACACACACACACACACACACAGAGATATATATATATATATATCGCTCACAAGCCCACATTGTTCGATTCGATTGACCGCAACCCGACATAGTTCAATCACAAGTCCGCCTACATAGTACATAGTTCGACAACAAGCCACAAACGTACATAGTTCAATCACAAGCCCGCCTAGATAGTTCGACCACAAGCCTACATAGTTCGATCACAATGCACAACCTGACAGTTCGACCACAAGCCTAAAGGAACGTTCAACATATCAAACCGAGCACAAGCCTAAGGATTCGGAGTGTAGATTTTCTTCGCCTTTCGAACCCGCCCAGACTGCGTGTCAATGACATTTTGGCTGCCCACATCTGCACGCTCCCGCCTCCCGCGCTGCTTCGGGAGAGTTTCTTGTGTGCCAAGAGGAGCGCCCACAAGTTGAGAGGACCCAATCACAGTTGGATCGAAAGAAGGGTCTCTCACCTCGTCGTCTACACTGGTCTCGGAGTCGGTATCCGGCTCTGGGGTACGTGGAGGGGATCTAATTACAATCCCCGGTGCACGACGACGACGAGATCCTCCTACAACAATCATATATGCATCATTCATGTCATCAACAATATTAAAAAATAATCCTACAACTATCAGGGCCACACACCTGAAGTTGATGCACTTTGTGCTCGTCTCGTTGATCTTTGTGGGGAGTGTGAAGGTCCAACATCATGTTCGAGTCCCGGTGCCGGTCATGCCAAGCAATTCAACTTGAACACCGCTTTCCTACACCCCCGTCTGATCCTCTGTAAAGAACCATAAACAAATTGAGCATGCATCCATAACTAGCAGTCAGAGAATAGCAGGCAAAAAGGATATTACCTGCACAAAACTCCTCAATACACCCGCCTCCTCCGGAGATCCTATCGGGACAGCCAAAGCTTGCTCAGCCTCATTAGCAAATCTTCTTAGTTGTTGACCCTACATGTGGTTAATAAATTAACATTATGTCATAATACCAACTGAGACTTCAAATTAGTGACATGTGTGTCATCACTTACAATATAATCCTTGAAGGGACCACGCTCTGGCTGCCTCCCACTTCTAGTGATTTCGTCGTACTCGAGGAAAACATCTTCCGGATCAGAAGGTAGATCCTCAATATACTCTTGATCTGTTGCAACCCTTAGCTTTAAGCAGGTGTTTTGTTTTAGCCAATCCAAGTACTGATTCAATGGACCATCACGGTGTTGTGGTCCCCCATGCACTATGTTGTTGGCCCTCGCATTCCATGCATTGACCGCACGAATGTGATGCTCCAGCCAATTCTTGGCACCTCTTTGCTTGCGACGTTCAGTTCTGTATTTACATAGTAAATAAACAACATAGTGAGTAATTTCTAAGAAAACCAACAATTTGAAGGGTATGCAACATATGAAAAATACGTACTCGTGGAGGTTCTGGCTGGTGTTGCAATACTCTGGAGGGTAGGTTTAAAGATGACCAAATTGACATGCCACTCTATGTGGCAGATGGTACTCCACAACATAGAAGCAAATAAGAGGGGAAATGTTACGCCAATAATCTTCATCAATTGTGCACATTGGGCTAAATTCTCCCTGAACAACCTCATCCCTTGTACATGGCCGCCAAGTAACCTAGATATACATATTGATTTGTCTAAGCAAATGTTGTAACCTAAATAAACAATCCATGATTTGTCCTTAGCAATGAAAGTAGTAGTGGTGAAGTATATCACTTACATGACTTGGTCGAAGGCAGTCCAGGCCGTTGGTGTAGTCTGTGTAGCGCCATCATGGGTTCCCATGAACCCTTGCAATGTTGGTCCAAAGATACCCGACGGTGTCCAAGGGAACCTCGCCATCATATGGCAAATCCTGCAACATAGTGCCAAATCTAAATAAGAACTCGAAGGACAAATGCTTAAGAATATTTGAGATGCAAATTACGTACACCAAATGCGTAGCGCCCTGTCCAACCAATTGGAAGACGCTCCCACATCCACAACTGGAGAAGGTAAGCACACCCGCCAAGATTAGCATTAGGACCACTTCTCCTGCATGTATCACACATTTGCCGATACAACCATGCAAGAGTTGCACTCGCCCAACTATAACTTGCAATGCCATCCCATTCTTGCCCGATCATTGGTATCCACATCCAAGATATGGTATTCCCGCTAGAATCAGGAAAAAGAAATCCACCCACCATATGCCACAACCATGCACGAGCATGCATCTGAATCTGGAGGGCATTAGCATGTGGTGGTGGGCGATTACCAAAGTGCTGGACCAACCAAGACAAATTCACTGCAGTGGTTTTCCTATCCTTCACACCTTCTTGTGGTTCATCTGGCCGTACTCCTAGCAATGCCTCAACAATGTCCCTCCAATCTTGTGGATTTATGTGACCAGTCACAACATACCCGTCAACACGAAGGCCAAACAACATGGCGACATCCTCAAGTGTGATAGTCATCTCACCACAGGGAAGGTGGAAGCTATGTGTCTCGGGCCTCCACCGGTCCACTAGCGTTGTCAAAGCAGCATTATCCATCTTCGGGAGCCCCGTCTTGATCAATGTGGCAAGCGGGAGGAACCCCGATCGGTAAATCAAAGGTGTGTATCTATCATCCCATTGTAGAGGAGTGTGAGTGCGGGGTCGTAAAGGGTTCAAAACCTGCAAACAAATATCAACATTGACAACACATGATAAGTATATGACAATCCAATTTCAATCCATACATCACAAAATTAACAAGTGATTCTAATACTACCTCCAAACGCTCTTCAAGCTTCCTCCCACGATGGTTGTCATCATAGTACTTCTCAAGGACTGGATACCGTGGGTGGTAGTGCTCTTGTTGCGCCATGGTCCTAAATAAAGAAAAGAAAATTTATAATCCACCTAAAAAATTGCATGCATATGTAAAGTAAAATTAAAATTCATAAGAAAAGCTAGTGAAGAAAATACTACTAGATGAGCACCAAGATACATACTACTATCTCCAACATGCATACAACTTGTGAAGAAAATACTACTAGATGAGCACTACTATCTCCAACATACAAGCTAGTATGCATGTTGTACTATCATACTCAATCCACCATTAGAGCCCCATAATCAACAAACCCCAGCAATGAGTAAACCCTAGAATACCAATCGAATCAACTAAAACTACTCGGTTAAAGTGAAGGAGGTACCTCTAAGGAGCGATTTCCACCGGTGGAGGAGTTGAATCCCCTTAGGGATGCGCCAGATCTAGAGGGGGCGAAGGGGGCGACGCCATGGAGAAAAGGAGGGAGCTCAGTTTGGGAGAAGGAAAGGAGGAGGAAGGAAGAAAGGGGCTCGGCGGCCCCCGGTATGTTGAGTGAGTCACGCCACGCCACCTGGCACGACTAAGTCACGCCAGAGCATGTGGCGCGACTCACCCCGCCACCTCAGCAGTTGTCGTCGCGGGCCCGGCCGTTGTGGCGCCTTAGTCGCGCCACGCGGCCTGGCGTGACCAAAAGGGCTACTTTTTGCAAATTTAGTTGGGCGCGGGTTATTTTTAATAAATTAGATTAAAAAATAAAAAATCACAATGATGGGGCGAACCTCCTGCTGGCTAGTGCAACTCCCCGCCACGGCTAAGGGTGTGCCCGGATGCGGGAGGTCACTGGCGGCACGACCTCCACGAGCCTGCACGACCAGATACGCGTATGAACGCAGGAGCTCGTCGACGATGCTCGCTCCCTGCGGCTAGGCTCCGAATCTCACCGACGGCACAACCTCCGTAAGCCTCCACGACCAGGGGCGCGGGCCACTGCTCCTCTCCACGGCGAGGGTTGTGGTCAGGCGCATGACCTCACCAGCGACGTGGCCTCCGCGGGTCTCCATGGCCGGGGCACACGCAGAGGAGCTTGCCGGCGGTGCGGGCCGCTGCTCTCCCCACTGTCGCGCTTGTTTTGCAATGTTCCAATATGTGTTTTTCGATGTTGCAAGCGATTTGATATGTTTCATCTGGTGCTATTCGATGTTGCACGAAGTGATTTGAGATGTTTCATCCGCTGGTGTTTGGTGTTGCATTAAGTGTTTTGAGATATTTCACCTGGTGGTGTCCAGTGTCACGATGTTGCCAACGTATCAAACACAAGTGTTAAATTCGGAAGTTACATTTTCATTGAGATGTGTCAAGTGGATTTTGAATGTTCCATGCAACTAGGGTTGAAAACAGACGGTTTGTATCTCGTTCAAATCCGACCGTTTTTCTTCATCATTATGTTCTTCCCGTTTTTACCGAATGATGAAAAGTTGTCAGATTCAATTAATTTTAATGTCATTCTTCATTAGTGTGTAGTAGTTTACTTTCATAAATGTAGAAAAAATCTCGTCCCGTTCCGACTGTTTTTCTACATTTATGATTTTGTGTTCGATCTTTTTCGACTGTTTTCATCCCTACATGCAGCATTAATCGGATGTTGCGTCGGTTTTTTCTCGTCATCAAAGTATATCTAACAACGTTTTTTCCACATTTTTATGTTGCGGATATTAAATTTAAATGTTACATATATTGTATTTGATGTTACAAAGAAATATACAATTTGTTTAGTGGATATTTGTTATGATGCATTGTAGCCGTCAGATTTTAACAGACGGTGATGTATGCGTCCAATGGGAGTTACCCCCTCCGGACGTTTGGACGCTAGTAAGCCCCGTATAATCAAAGTCTGCATAACCTTCTAAAGACGTTTGACGCTAGTAAGCCCCTTATAATCAAAGTCTGCATAACCTTCTAAAGTTTTTTAGTTTTTACTTTAGCCTCTAAACTATGTCATGTTCAAGTTGTCACTTAATGCAATTTGTCTTTCTTGTTTATCCATGCACAAGTGGAGTTTTAAGTTCAAATTTTGTACCATAGTAGAAGACAATATAAGACATGTTAAAAATATATATCATGAATCTCCATCCCTATTTTTATAGGGTAAGATATTTAATAACAAAATTTGTCATTGAGATACAAACCTTTATCAAACTAATGATGAAAATTTCATACAATATTTTTGATATAGATTATGATGTCCACTACCATCCTGCAAAGTCATTATAGTGTAAGTTGACCAAATATCATAGTTTAGATAGTAAATTGTACCAAAATATAGTTTAGAGGTTACATAGTTTAGGAAGTTATCTGAACTTTTGCTATATATGAAGGGAGTAATTAGAACTTCTTATTTGTTTCATAGAAACACTATTATCCAAACAATATATATATCGCTAATTTTATAAAAAAATATTTACTTTAAAATGATGATGATCCACAATTTTTTCAGAAGGAACATGTATATATTGATCTTAGCGCATTACACCGGTCTGTTTACAAACTGGACCCGAAAGAAAAGGAAAATTACAAAGAAGTTCAAAACTCCTGTTCATCTTCCTCAAAGCCTTCAACGATCCATTCTTCGCCGTCGTCGAAACTGCTTCCCAATCGTCGCCGAGCACCAGAGCCAAACTCCACAAAGTAAAGGCCGCAGAGGAGGGCTTACTGCTAGGAGAATCAGCCGAGTACGCTGCCTCCCAGGCACATTGGCCAACTCCAGTACACACGACGCATCCTTCGATTCCACCACTGGCAACCCGAACAATGCTCAGATTTCTTCCAAAGATCATCTTTCTTGAGATTAACAGGGTCAACAACATCATCACTTGGAAAAGACGACGATGTGTCGACCCTCGACTCCTGGACAGGTCTCCCCAACCTCTCCGTTGGCGTCGGAGTAGATCGCCATCAGAGAACGGAACAAGCTGGGAGAAATTATTCCTCTGCAACGCCGTCGCTTCGCATCGTCGACGCCGCCAGTAAAACCAAGCCGCAAAGGAGCCACGCTCCACCGGCAGAACCTAACTCCACAGTCGAACATCGACGGCGAGCAACCCTAGACCTAGAAGGAATTGATTGAGGACTCAGTCTACTAGAAGATGACCCCCTGCCACCTGCTTGAAAGCCGGAGACGAGAAGGAACGGGGGGACAGAAACCTAGCGGCGGCGGCGGCGCCCCCCTTTCTCCTGGGGGGCGACGCGGGGGACAGCTCATATCAGACTAGAGTCTGGGACACACCTCCAGCGTGCCACTTACTTGTTCCATCTTAGAGCCAATAGGTTTGCTAAGCTTTGATGGTAGAAAATGCATCTAATACAATAAAAAAGAGTCCAAATTTATTTCAAAATATAACATACAATACTATTGAACACCTGAATTACATAAAATTAATCTACTAAAGTCTTAGCAAATTTCAGGCTGCTCCAAAAGCCACCTGGCAAATCAGGTTGACTATAAGCTACTCCCTGGTTAAGATACATCTACATTACATTCCAAGATGCTAAGGCCAACAATCCATACTTAATGTCCTACATCACGCAAGTAGGGTTCAGCAAAACCTTCCTCCCAATACACCTTGCAAGCTGTATGTCCTTTTGCACCACTTGTAGGGCCATCTTCTCAAACTTTCTCTACTGAAATTAACAAGGAGGAACATATGAAGCTATGACACTTGTAGCTAGTTCAACATTTCCCACTGCATGTCATCGACAGTACTCCTGAAAAATTGAACTGCATGTCATCGATTGTACTCCTGAAAAACCACAATAACTTCGGTCTCCATGTTGCTAATCTTCAAGTCTTGCTGCATATAGACTAACTCAGCACTGTTTCATTTTTCCCCCATATACAATGCAAATGATAACCAACCCGCATCCAAATGACATCTATTTAACTCTTGTAAAGCAAAGAAATTATCTCGTCACACACTGCATGATTAAATGACCGACAATTATGTGCATGCTTCATTTTGGAAAAATATTAGTCAGGACAAGACCAGACCACAAGACACAATACAAAGATATCACCAGGCGATTTGTGTGTTGCTCTCAGATTTTGATAAGACATTTTAGCTCTATCCTCTGTCTTTTAAGGTAGATTTATTCCAAGCAAAATCTATCTCATATCTGGAATTTCAATTTGGTTCAACAAAGACAAATAGATAAACTTAAAGTGTTCAACAAAATTGTAAATTAAAAACACTTGTGACAACATCTTCTTCGTAACATGTCCAACCACTGCATCAACTGGATGAAGATCAAGAACAACAACACCAGGCTCTCAATGTTGGAAACAAATATATGTTTCCCATCACAAATTTACATATCTTAGATATGTAGAAAACAAACATTGATGCACAAAAGCTCACAAGTCACAACTATATCCAACCATGCTAATTGTTTATACATAATATAGAGTATAATAGCAGGTGCAGTCTAAACTAACAATTCCAAGGCTAAACTCAATTTGCTTGGAACCCAAACGATCAGATGTTCCTTGCCCAGGCAATATGCAAACAGAAAGTACAAGGTTTAGGCACTTTATTTTGATGCGCATGGTGCAAGCTGGTCAAATTATATTAGAAATGGTGTGTTCATGAATATGCAGTACATCTTCAATGCTAATTGAAGAGATAGGCATTAGCTAGTATTAGTCTGTTTGCACATGCAAATGCGCATTAGTTTACCTAAAAGACACCTATTATTTTAGGTAAGCATAGTGCGGGGCTAATCAAAATTAGAGGGAACAGGTCGCTTGCATTAAAAACACAGTTGAAATGGAAGAGATTTTCTCAAGTCAGTTTTGCTAAGTAAAGGAATGTAACGTGCTAGTAACTGAGATACGCCTAAGAGCAGAATATAGGATATAAAATAACGTGCTAGTAACTGAGATACGCCTAAGAGCAGAATATAGGATATAAAATAAAGTAGCATCAATAAAATACTTTATGCAGAAGATTTATTGCAGCTTACCAATAAGCTGTAAGGCCCTGCTCAGAAAAAAAAAGCTGTAAGGCCAGCAGGTCTGTGTTAAGTATATGATTCCAGTAAAACACATATTTGAGTACTAATTTATATTCAAGAAACTCTAATGTGGGAATCAAGCTAATTAAAATTAGATGATCAAATGTGCCATTATGGTGCTATCATAGCAGAATTTGGTGTTAGTAGTCTAAATTTAACCTCCACAAATAATGCATGTATTGAGAAAAAAGCAATTGAGGAGTGACGACTGGCGAGCTTACCATGAGAAGAGATGGGGCCACTGGAGGATTCACAGAATTGTACACAGCAAGCTGCCAGTATTCTATTTATGCACTAAAAGACTCAACTGAAATCACACAACTCCACTATAATGAACATTGAGAAGAGTCCCTTCTCATGTGACATTGTTACTTGTCATTCTTGAACTGCTCCAATATTATGGATATGAAAGAAAAATCAGCTCCATTTTTTCTAAGAAAAACATATATGATGGATAGAGAACTTACCTTTAACAAGAGATTTTTTTTCTAAGAAAAACACATATGATGGATAGAGAACTTACCTTTAGAACAAGAGTGTTGCAAGTGTACTCATTAACTGCTTGCTTAATACGTTCAGGATCAGACATCAATAAGTCGTCCCCTGCAACCTATACACGTTTCATACCATGAGCTCCTCAAGAAGTAAAAACCTAAATTTCAAAAGAACAAAAGCCACCTGGCATAGCTCTAGTGTGGTCAACTTTTTTTGGTGCTCCCAGTCATCTTTGTCGAAGTAGATTAGTCTAAGGTTCAGAACTTCAGATTGCTACTATTCACACGATTTACTTCTTACAGATTAAATCTTCCTCTCTCATAGTCAGATAGGTGCTATCTGCTCAACCTTTGGCTGTGAAGATTCATTTTAAGCCATTGTTCAGCTACCTGCACACAAGGGAAACATAAGAATACAATGTTAGGTCAAACAATATGAATATTTATGCTCTTAAGTAAATTTATTTTATAAAGCAGAAAAGCTTACTTCCATAAGCCAATAAGTCCAAATAGCCCCCATGCTAGGGGATATTTCGTGGCTGATCTGGTTGCAAGAAAGATATCTGTCAATGCAGTTAACTGTCAGATACAAAGTATCAGGAACAATATGATATTCTTCAGCTACCTGCATACAAGGGAAACGTAAGAATACAATGTTAGGTCAAACAATATGAATATTTATGCTCTTAAGTAAATTTATTTTACAAAGCAGAAAAGCTTACTTACAAAAGCCAATCAGTCAAAATAGCCCCCATGCTAGGGGATGTATACTTTTGAATTATTTCCATAAAATCAGTAGATGGCCTTTTCTTACTCTGCTAGAAAGTAATGCAGCACCGTAAATCAGAATGTTCCGTTCAGTGATATAACTCAACAAACCCCAACATTAGATCTTCTTAAAGTAGTACATAAAGAAACAATTTCATGATTGCTTGTAGCTGAACATAATATGCAGACCTCTAGCCACTGAAAAAAGATAATTTTTACCTAGATATGGTAAATATCCACGAACAAACAGTAGATTTAAACCGCTGTATAATGAATTTTGATGGTAGCTATTACTACTATAGATGAATTCAAATGAACAATCAAGACTGACATGTAGAGATATAGTCAAGATCACAGTACCACACTGCCGCCATAATGTCTACGGCTTAGAGTGGATTGCATCACGATGACCTCTATCACAGTACCACACTGTCGCTTTAATGTCTACGGCGGGTGGTTAAATGCAAAAATGCCGCGAAATCGGAATTTCATCTTCTTGGTAGAGGAATATCTTGTAGCGCGGGGGGTTTTGCAAAAAATAGTTGAACGCGATTTCTGTAGCAGAGGGACCTCCCGGACTCGAAACCGAATTATGCACAAACCTAAGGGCTTTTTTGCAAATTCCAACGCACCGCTGGCGGATCCTGGGCCGTCGGATTGAAGCGATCGGACGGCCGCGAAATCCAGGTGACGTAGCGGGCGTCCCTGGCCTCCGCAGAGGCCAGGAATTGATGGATCTCGATGTATCTTGTGTATAATGATCCACAATTTAGGAAGGAAAAAGTCCATTTTTGGCCATCCAATTATAGGCTAAGTTTGGTTTTGGCTATCGAACTTCAAAACCGGACATCTTTGACCATCCAATTGTCAAAACCATTCAAATTTGGCCATCGGGTGGTTTTGATAGGCGGTTTTCAATTTTTTTATTTACAATTTAGTCCTTAGATCTTAAAATGATTATTACTTTTTGCTCATACATCCGATTTCGGTGATTCTTGCGGTCACACGTTCATAATGGTGAACTTTGTCTTTTCAGATGTTATTTATACTATTTTATCACTATTTATTATATTATTCTTATGTTGTGGTGTAGGAACAACAACATACGAAAAGTAAAATAAACGGGTACAAATTAATATGAACAACATTTCAAAATATAAAGCTCATCGTTTAGAACGCATGACCACAAGAATCATTTAAATCAGAGATACAAGTACAAAATAGTAATCATTTTAAGTTAGGAGGACTAAACTGTAAATAAAATGATTAAAATAGTTTTTGAATCTTAAAATGATTACTATTTTTTCCTCATATCTTCGATTTAAGTGATTCTTGCGGGTATGCATTCCTAACTATGAGCTTTATATTTTAAAATGTTATTCATATTATTTTGTACCTGTTTATTTTACTTTTCATATATTGTTGTTTTTACATCACAACATAATAATAATATAACAAATTGTGATAAAATAGTATAAATAACATTTGAAAAGAAAAAGCTCACCATTACGAATGCATGACCGCAAGAATCACCGAAATCGGAAGTATGAGAAAAAAAAGTAATAATCATTTTAAGATCTAAGGACTAAATTGTAAATTAAAAAATTGAAAACCTCCCATCAAAACTGCCCGATGGCTAAATTTGAACGGTTTTGATAGTTGGATGGTTAAAGATGTCCGACTTTGAAGTTCGATTGCCAAAACCAAACTTAGCCTATAGTTGGATGGTCAAAATGGACCTTTTCCATGAAGTACTATTCTTTGCTCCCTCAGTCAGTCCAAATTAGATATAGTAATGGTTAATTATGGTTCTAGACAACTACCATAGTTTTCACTCCCTTTTCTTAATAAGAAAAGAAAACTCCTTCAGATGATCAAAAAACGAAAACCTCCGTTGTTTTGGGGTGTGTTCAGGTTTTAGCAAGACTTTCTGCTACTAAAGTTTCTACTCCTTCAGACGGTATAAAAGAATATATCATCGTGGTAAATTCAGGCTTCAGGCAAGTTTTTCTTCACTACTTTAAGCATTTTTTTTTGCTGAATAGCTTGTCAAATAAGTTTAAAACACAGTGCTGATGTCACCATCCCTGCCATTGGACATGTACCGCCTCGATTTGTGGGCGATCATTTGGAGGTCCACTTTCCCATTCTCACCGTTGCCAGTAGCAGGATCATCATGGATGCGTGAAGGCACCACCTCCACACCAGTCAGGACAGCACAATTCTGCTCACTTGGTTCATCTCTACAGTCACCATTGAGAGTCCTGGTGTGGAGGAACCTTGCGATGCAAAACCTGCCAAAGCCCAAGTTGACAAGCTGAGGATCCTGTGAAATCTGCCATTCTTTGGGCAGGTTAACTTCCTTCCAGGTGCCCACAAGCTGTGGCTGGGAGTCCATGTCTGTAAGGTCAGCAGCAGCCAAGGACTGGTCATTGGCAGAGAGGCCGAACCAGAGTTTCAGCTCGGGTACATACTCAACCTTGCCATGGAAAGGCAGTGTCCACTCGCGTTCATGGCTCCATGTGCAGCTCGATGTGTCCAAGAAGTAGGAGCCAGCGCCCTCCACAGATATGCAGATATGGGAACCGCCACCGACCACGGCGTATGACCTGATCTTGGGGAGGTTCTCTCTGTATTTGAGATTACAAACAAACGGTGGTGGGGGGAGGGGTTTGTTGTGCCAGAACTTGGAGCGATACAGAGAGGGTTTGCTGTAGACGAAGGCCTCAAATTGATGGCTCAGCTGCCCATGACAAAGAGGATGCCACCACCATCATTATGGTCGTCGTCTGTGTTGGCGCTGGGGACGAAGAGGGAGAGCGGCACCCACTTAGGCTTGTGGAGATGGGGCATTGTCACCAAGCGGCGCATTTCTGCGTCGGCAAGAAAGCAATTCCCCGACTGGTCCGCACAGATCACCCTGCGATCCCCAATCGGGAAGCAATGCATGTGTTTATCCTTCAGACTGGAAGTTTTGGCTCGGAAGTTGAAGCTTGGGCTGGGAAGCCAAATCCTCCCCATCTTTAGATTCTTCTGATTGCCTGCATCAGCCGCCGGCGCCCAAAAGGTGGAGTCTTGCAGCCCCTCTTCTGATTCAGAACCGTTCCCGTTCGGCGGCTGTGGAGTTGTATTGTTGAACAAGTGCTGGCGCGTCAGGTCGATGCAGCGCAGCGATTTGACTCCAGGGATGCGGCTCTCAACTATCAGATTCAGAAACCGCCGCGAGAGGCCCATCGTCGATTCGATCGTCAACTTCAAACCAAAAATAAAACAAAAAAATAAACATTTGTTACAAATAAAAGGGGGCGAAAAGGGGTTGTTTTTCCTGAGATAAAATCTTCCCCATTCGAGTACAAGCAACTAGGGTTGTGAGAACTGAGAAGGGAAAGGAAGAGTATACCTGCCACGCAGCAGCAAATCGATTCGAATCTCAAGCCGACTGCACTTCCCTTCCTGCGTTCTTCCTACAACGAGCCAGCTGCAGCGGTGCCTTCAAACACGAGCTGCCATCACAAAAACCTAACAAACATCACAGAGATAACAAAGGCTAAGAGAAAAAAAACTGGCTTTCGATCAGGATGTAGATGAAGCAGATGTACAAGGACGAACAGAGAGAAAAGTAATGTTGGCTGGTTGTTTGTGGCTGTTTTGCTCCGAGAGAAAGGGACTGCTGGTGGCTGATAAGCAAGGGAACAGGGCGCTGAGGTGCACTGGCGAAGGACGGGCCAGGTCGATGGAGCCCACCAGCGCCAGAGTAGAATGGCTACGGGGGTGGGAAGCCGAGCAGCGTCTGTTCGCTTGCAGGCCGCTTATCGAGCCACGGGGCACCAGAAGATCTTTCTCTCGGAACAAACCGGCCCACCAAAGAACCGGCCAGGCGAAGACTTATCTCTCAGAACAAGCCACCAGCCAAACGAACAGGCTGCCGAATGGCGGCGGGGGTGGGAGCAGCGAGAGATGGGACGCGTTCGAGAGGGTTGTTGGGCGTCTTGGACTCTTGCTTGGGTCGACGACAAGGTCCGTCGTCTTCTGACCGTGGGCCGTTTTTTTTTCCGTCGACGAGCGGTTCATGGGCCGTTGGCGACGAGACCTTGAGGCTTTTTTAGAATTTTTTATATTTAATTTTCTTCGATTTACAAAAATAAATGCTCCAAATAAAATTTAATGGATTTATACACCTGCCACCGTGTGATAAGGCGGCAGGAGCCCGACGCCATGCCACATAGCGGCTGGGGAATCCTACCGTCGTATGACACAACGGTAGGGCGTAGCGCCAACGATCCGCTGGAGCACGTGCCCTGCGAGTGGGTTAGGGCACATACCGTCGTGCCACACACAGCGGTTGGAATTATACCTAAGCATTTTAACCCGGCCCGGCCCGCTGGCATAGCCCGGGCCTGGCCCGAACCCGGTCTGCCCATGGACCTTACTGGACGGGTCTGGATGCAGATCTTGCAGCCCGTATAAAAATTCTTGACCCGGGCCCGATCCGAAATTTTGTTTTAGGTATTTTACACTGCTAGTAAAATGTATGTGCGACACACACGTGTTGAAAAGATCATATGAAGTTCTAAATCTAGATACTTTGCACTTCAAAAATAGTCAATGAAAAAGTACACATAGTTTATTTCCTTTTTTATATATTTATACATCCTGTGTACAGTCCATCAAAAAGCTCAACAATTGATTTTGCTAAGCATATGAACATTCATTTCATGGTCATCCTCATGATACCCCGTTCTTTTATTCCTCTCTACCCACTAATTGGTTTTACCAAATATAAACATTCATTTCCTCTATTCTTTTTTGCATATCCAGCACTTTTATAATTTTGTTCCTTTTTAAAATTGCTGTCTCCGTGTGATCCATCATATTGGTCACACCTATAGCATATGGACAGGTTCCATGCATATAATCTTCATAATTATATTGAAAAACAGAGTAACAAAATAGGCCCGTCGATGGCCATGAGCGAGGTGAACGACCGCTCATGGCCCCCAAAAATGAAGGGCCTCCAACTTTAAACAATTAAGTGTTTTGTACTTTAATCACTCATGTTATATTTTCTGTCTAACGTATTCATGTTAAGTGAATCATTGCAATGAGTGTTGTCCTATGCCGACATCGACATTGCAACTAAGTATCTTGCTCTAATGATAAGTTAATTAGGGTGACTAATTCATAAGATGAATGTGTTATACCTAATTAATTCATGATTACCACATATTTTCTGTAGCATAATCATGGATTTATCTCACGAATTTGTTCTCATGTATGTCGTTCTCATTTATGCAATTATTTTATCATTAAGCTATGTTTGTACTTCTAATTAGCATCGAAACATCTGATGTGACTTAGCTAACTTTAGCAAAGGGCTCCAAACACTCTTTAAACATAGATGACAAGTGACCGAGGCTAGTCTCAGTGGGAGTGTCATGAGCATTAAATACCACACCGCATCAGCAATATTTATGACGAAAGAGGAGGTGAAGTGTAATAGATGAGAGAGGAGTGTCATCACCATGACACTCTGCTGTCACGGTCGCAATTTTTCAATCTTGACAATTGTGCGATGACACTCCTTACCGAGACCGATGATCAATCACAAAAGGTCACATTTTGTATTCGCACACGGGCCACAAATTTTTGGAGACGGCCCCGTAACAAATATGTTTTTCGGAATCATACAAAATTATGTTAGAGCTCCCCACTAAGGAATTCTTTGAGCTCTCAGCGATCCACGTCATGCGCTTGTGTCATCCTCCTTCACCGTGTGGCGCTCCTTTCCTTCCCCACCCGCCGCGCCTTGAATGCCGCCGTTGCACCCTCGCCTCCCCCACCACGCCTGTTGTCGTACCACCTCACCCGCCGCCTCGCATCCCCGTTGTCTCACCCATAAAACGTCTGCAGCACAAGCCTCCCCTTGTCATTCCTGCGCGCGCCCGCATAGATCTCGTGGGCCACAACCAGCTGGAAGTAGGGGAGGGAGGCAGGGGTAGGCCATCATGGCTGTGCCTCTCGCTGGAGAGCAGAGGTCGAGGAGAGAGGGTCTTGTTCGCGTTGTGCCGCTCGCCGAAGACGAGCTGGTCGGAGAGGATGGGCCGGTGGACGGCGGCGCTGGCAGGGAATGTGGAGCTCAAGAGGAGGGAGGCGACGTCCTTGATGCGGGGAGGAGCTGCTGGAGAGGGCGCATGGAAGAGGATGCGGGGGAAAGCCTGCGGGCAGGAGCAGCAGTGGGCAGTGTCAGTGTTTTAGGCACCGAGCCTACGACGGGGTACTCGAAGTAGTAGATTGTGCGGTGGGGCTCGCCGAGATCAGGAACACAATGGTGAGACACGGGGCACGATTTAGACAGGTTCGGGCCGCAATGTACGTAATACCTTACGTCCTATATGTTGCGTGACTCTGTATTGATTGCGTATATGTTGAGAGGGGTACCTGCCTCACCTTATATATCAGGGAAGGTAGGGTTACAAGTCGGATTGGTACAAGGGTACTATCTGAGTAGGACTCGGAGTAGCCTATACATGGTATGGAAAGCTATCCTGGTCTTAGTACAAGTCCTTGTCCGCCTTGCCTTGCCTTGTGGTCCACGATACCAACACCATGGCCAACTAGTCGAGTAGTGCAGTTGTGCAAGAACCCATCTCCCGAGTATGTCCCACAATGTGTTGGTGGGCCCAGGGATGCTCGGTCGACAAGCCCCCGAGTACTTTGTAGTTGAGTGCAATGCTCCAAGTAGTCTTGAAGGTATCCACGAGTAGTTCCCAAGCGTCCCTGAGTTCTACAAGCTTCAATCTCCAATAGTACTTGAATCATCACAAGGCTGGAAGGTACTCCGGCTAACTCCACAAGTAGTCTTGAAGTCTTCTTGAGTTGTTCCCAAGCGTCCCCGAGTACTTCCTTTGAAGGTCTTCAATATTACCCGCTTCGTTCTTGAAATCTTTGCATCAAAGATCCATACGGAAATGCGATTTCTAAAATCGCATTCCATATGGAATGTAGCCCCGAGCCTTAGGTCGAATCCAAGATTCAAGCTGAGGGTCATTCTTGAACTCTTTAATCTTGTTCCGAAAAATCCGTAGAAAAATCCGAAAAATAATATAGGAATGCGATTTGAAAAAATCGCATCCTATATAAATGTAGCCCCCGAGCCTTAGTTTGAATTGATAATTCAAACTGAGGGTCAATCAGTAGTTTACGTCAAATAATCCTGCAAAATCCTAAGAAATAACGAAGGACACATGGCACGGAGCCCCCCGAGCCTTGAGTCGAGTACTTTCTCGAATTGAAGGTTCTAATCTGACTGTAGAACAATGGCCTGAATTCAGTGAACTGTAGTTGTAAGAAATCCAATTCCATCGAGTAGTCGAGCCCCCGAGATAGAGCCGGGCAGGTATTGGATTTAAGTCCTCTGACTTAGCCAAATATTTGCATGTGTGAAACCAATCTGTTGAAATATGAAGGGTCACCAAGTTGAATTGTTAGGGTTTTGGTTTTATAAATACCCGAGGGGGTATCCCTTAGGGTTTCATTGCCTCCAATCGCCCTCAGATCTAGAACGCCTTAGCATCCATAGCCTCCGCAGAGCTCGAGCGCCTTGAGATCTAAGAGTTTGGGGTCTAGTTTGGGGTCTCCATCCCTTTGCCTTCCTCCGGTCAATGCGACAGAAGACCCTCATCACAGGAAGGATGAAGCCAACTCCGTCCAAGGGGTAGAAAAGGAAGTCTGGCTGCGGCAAGAAAGAGTTGTCATAGCCAAAGTATAAGACAATGGTGATCACCAAGCCCCCGAGCCCGACTGTGTCTTGGAAGAAATCCAAGATCAGGGAGGAAGATATCCAGGCCCTTGAAGCCGGGGGGTTGCTGGGTGAGAAAGCTTTCGCCGGGTGGAGCTCTGCTACTGGCGATGCGTGGCCGATGGAGAAGAGCCCATATGAGATCTCGATGTTTGGGCACTTCGTTGAGCGTGGGTTGAAACTCCCTTCGTCGGATTTCTTCCGCGGCTTCCTCGACTTCTTCAAGTTAGAGCATGTACACTTCAATCCCAATAGTATTTTTCAGATTGCGGTGTATGTGCATTTCTACGAGGCTTTCCTGGGCATCTGCCCCCGCTGGGCCTCGTTTAGGAAGATATTCCGGTTGAAGCCGCAGCCTAACGCCAACTTCCCAGTAGTAGTCGGTGGGGCCGGAGTGCAGATGCGCCAGAAGGCACGAAAGTTGTGCTTTAAGTACGACTTGATAGATTCCAATCAAGATTGGAAGAATAAGTGGTTCTACATAGAGAATGCCCCGCCACAGCTGCCGAAGCTCAGCATGTTCGCGCTAGTATATGACCGACTCTGGAAGGATGAACCCTCGATGCAAGAGTGTATCCAGATCCCGGAGCTGCTGGCGAAGATGCGCAGAAGAAGGCGCAAGGCTTGACAATGGAGCGGGTGGCCTTCAGCTTCATGAAGCAGAGGATTCAACCCTTGATGCAATGGGAGCATCTTGGGTTCGAGTACACTAGAGCGGATGACGGCTCCAGGCTATCTGCTAAAGAGATTAGTGATTATCTCATGATGGAGCGGCTGCAGAAGATTTTCAAAAATCTTCATGGGATTCCTACAGTTGTCCCTGAGTTCAACGCGAGCAGCCCTCCTCATCTGGTGAGTCTCCAAGCGTTTAGCCCCCGAGTACTTTTATCTAAAAGTAGTCGAGTAACTAATCTTTTGCCTTGTGCTTTGTAGGAGGATGTTGAGAAGTATGTATCTGACCCTCCTCCTCGTCATGAGGACCCGCTCCAAGTGCTGGAAAAAGGCGCAACAGGAGCGGAGCCTGAAGCCCCCGAGGGTAGTCAGGCTGCCCAAGAAGAAGAAGAAGTCTTGGTGGAGGACGCCTCCTCAAGCGATGATGACGGCTTGACAATTCAATAGCGTTATGAAGTGAAAAGTCAGTATGGGTACTCTGGGGCGTCTCTCCCCAGTGGTCTTGCCGCAAGGTCATCAAAAAGACTGGCATCGTCTCTCGCGGATGATGTGTCCTTGCCGCCGCGGAAGAAAAGGACCACCGTGGGAAAACGGGTTGTGGAGAAAATTGGCGGCCCTCCCCCTATTACGGTAAGTATTTGGGGATCCTTTTGCAAGTAGTCATTATTGAATGAGTACTTGTTCTCTGCCCGTGGGCCGTTATTTTTTTCCATCGATCGAGCGGTTCATGGGCCGTTGGCGACGACACCTTGAGGCTTTTTTAAAGAATTTTTTATATTTAATTTTCTTCGATTTACAAACCAAATTTAGTGGATTTATACACCTGCCACCGTGTGACAAGGCGGCAAGAGCCCGACTCCATGCCACATAGCGGCTGAGGAATCCTACCGCCGTATGGCACAGCGGTAGGGCGTAGCGCCAACGGTCGGTTGGAGCAGGTGCCCTGCGAGTGGGATAGGGCACATACCGCCGTGCCACGCAGCGGCTGGAATTATACCTAAGCATTTTTAACCCGGCCCGGCCCGCTGGCCTAGCCCGGGCCCGAACCTGGCCTGCCCATGGACCTTACTGGACGGGTCTGGATGCATATCCTGCAGCCCGTGGAAATTTTTTTGACCCGAGCCCGATCCGAAATATCTGTACTGGAGCATCTGGAGCGGCATTAGCTCATGTTGGTGGCCTTGTCTGGTTCTCAAATCTGAAGGAACTATTGGATATCATCACACTGGAATCTGTTACCGGTAGAAGAGTTGCATGTGCTGGTGGATCAGTGGATGGCTCCACGGTTGTGCAGACTGGGTGATTGCCGAAGGCCTGAAGCTGTTGCAGTGTAACTGCTGGTACGGTGGTACCGACGAATCATTGAATATTCGGTGCATGCTGAACTGCTGATGCTGAGATACTGTATGCATTTCCCTTCTTGTCGTGTGCATTTCCGAACGGTCAGCTGTGAGCCCATGCGTCTGATAGACTTGACTTTGAGGTTGCTTTCTTCTTTTTTTCCGGATCAAAACAACAACCTCCCTTTGCTCTCCATTTCAAAATAGAGTTAACCTTCCATCCCCTCTCTTTCTATTCTGTTGTTATTTATTACGGAGTAGTTCCGATAGTACAAAGGAGGTATGGTTTTAAAAATATGCTGTGTCAAATTAGCCATGTATAAATTATTAAGCTCATAAACTGAGTATAAAAATGTCTCCCTAATAATCAACTAGATTTCCCCTAAACTGAGTAGTGATTTTATTCTAAGATACTGTATGCACCAGCAATTCAACATTGCATTCGCATATAACTGACCGATTCAACCGTCCCTCCCCAAGCAGAGAATGAATAGACGTTTCTCCTAACATTTACACGTCCATCTGAATCCTGAGATCAACAAGACATTTACACTATGTATTTATTGGGGAGATAAGGTCCTTCCATGCATACATAGATAATACATACTCCCTCTAGTTTGATAAATGAAGTCGTTTGGGACAACGATACTGCCTCCAAAGACAACTTTTGACTTTTCTTTCCTATAAAAATATTTATTGAAAAGTTCTATATGTATATTTTATGAAAATATTTTTCAAGACAAATCTGTTGATATGGTTTTCATATTTCCAAACTCAACAACTTAAAAATTATTTATGATTCATTTACCAAACCGGAGGGAGTATAATCATTCTTCATATATTACACCTAGTGATATCACAAGTGATGTTAGCCAATAACAACTTTCTTCAATTTGTATTTACTAGCCAAATACAGATACACAACAAAATTCGCCAATGTGAGGGCTGTAAGAAACCAACAGTAGTAGTCCAGATGACCTTTGTTCAGATCACCTAGTGATATCACAAGTGATGTTAGCCAATAACAACTTTCTTCAATTTGTATTTACTAGCCAAATACAGATACACAACAAAACTCGCCAATGTGAGGACTGTAAGACACCAATAGTAGTAGTCCAGATGACCTTTGTTCAGATCATCCGGTATCCATCCCGGGCTTTGCCATACCTTGGTAACCCTAGCAATGAAGGTGATGATGGCTGAGCTCAAGTAATTGCCGAGAGCAACAGTGAGCAACGCGAATGCCGTCAACGTGCTCTTCATGGAGTCTGGTGCCTGCCCGTGGAAGAATTCCAGTTGAGTGATGTTAGAGAAGCACTCCGCCCCAGCGATAACAACATACTGTGGAAGCTGCCATACAATACTCAGCGGTTCCCCTACCCGAACACTATGTAGCCTCTTTGTTTCTAGAAGTGCAGCCATTGCCATGGCAAAAATCATCAGGAAACGACCAATGCCGATCCTCTGTAACTGTGTGAGCTCTGCACCATTTGCAAAGTATGTTCGGGCTGGTACAACCACTTTGTTCACAAAAAGAACCCAGAGCGTGACACATATAACTTCAAATGAGTACAGGGATGCTGGTGGAATGGACAGGGAGCCAATCTTGGTGTTCATCACAGTTCCCTGCTGGATGAAAGTGGTATGCATTTGAGAGATTGCAGCACCAAAGAGTATTCCAGTCACCCATATTGGGAGTAATCGGATTAGTATTTTCAGCTCCTCAACTTCAGTAACTGTGCATAGACTCCATGAACTTTGGTAACATCCACTGGCCAAGCTCAGATCAGAAATGACTGCTGCCTTGTCTAAGAACCTGGGACAATTCACAAGGCCATTCAGTTTAGCTCAGTGCATTCAGGCCAACCCGCCGCTGGTCACTGTCTTTCTGAAACAAGGCTGCAAATAGACCAAGAGAACGTGGAGTCAGATTTCTTGTTAGATCTTGGCCACTGCATTGTAAGGAAATTCAAAGCCTTTGTATCAAAAGCAAAAGCATCATGGTGTATATCTTCAGATTAGCATACAAAACCAGATTTCATTATAACTAGCACGCACTGTGTTGATTCCTCAATGGAATCTAATCTGTGTTGATCCTGTGATTTCAAAACTGAATATTTGAAATGGAGGAGATCATCAGATAGTATCATGCTGATGGAACTTCATTATTGCATTTGGCTATCAAGTATGATTCAATTGTTTGATGAAAGAATGAAAGCATGCTGAAAGAGAGGCCTGCTAGTTAGAAGAAGACCCTGACGAAGGTCAATTTCTCTACCATGATGCACCTTCTGTGCATGCTAAAACCTACAGCTGATGGCTTTATAGTTCATCAGTTCATGGGGTGTTCATAAAATAATTACACTACGATTTGATCAAGCAAACCGATCATTGAATTGAGTTAGAATTGAGTGTTAATGATCAGGCTATTTTCTTTTATTTCCCACTATTTTCTTCATGAATTTCAAATATGATTCCAACTTCTTGAGAGTACTACTTCACAGTATTTTTGTCCCTCAAGCTAAGATAGATTGATATCATATATAGCTCTTCTGCTCAAGTTTCTTGGATCCTCGAGCATTTCTTGTATGTAAGTCATGCTAAAAAACTAGCTATTTGTAAATGCTCGTCATATTCTAATTGCATTTCCAAAACTGAGACTAGACATTAAATTATAACGGCATTTGAATGCTTTCAACACCAGTCACTTATGAATGATCTAAACCATTTTTCCTCTAACTGAAACTGTGGAAGGAAATTACATCTACTTATGCTGACAGTACAAAGGAGTTTCATTACCCATAATCATCCTGAATTCCTAATCAGGCTGCACGCAGGAATATTTAAAAGGTAAATCAGGCATCGATGCAAAGACGTTTGAAAACAAGCTGATCATTTATAAATCAAACCAGCAAACAATCACAAACAGAACATCAATCAAAGCCGCATCATTAAATGCTGTCTGCATAATGTGGTAAGGTTTGAAAGAGCAAACTCTTTTACATGCCAAACAAAGCCACGTCAGCAAACAAAGCCGCATTAGTATAGCTTCCTGTTCTGCAGGACCTGCTTCCTGTTCAGCAATCAGCAAAAAGCTACAGCCATGTCCACTAATGAACTCGGCTCTGTGTGTGATGGAGAGTTGTAAAAATCAACATCTTTGAACAGCAAAATTTCCTTCCTGTTCTCACACCAATTGTCTAAAAAAATACATTACCAAGAAAGAGATAAAGAATGTCAGTTTCGTCTTGAGTTTGGCATTTGCTCCTCAGTTCACCTTTACTGAATTGTATGTCTGAACTTAAACTCAGTCCCAATTTTGTGCTGCCACCACCAATGCCAGGCCCGACACAATTGGTGAAATTATTAGGTAATTCGATCATTACCAGCCTACCACCTCTGACTCAACTGAGATCCCTCCGCTCATGGAACAGCTATGTTGAAACGTTCATAGTTGTGTTCTAACACAAACATTCATAGCTGCATACAGATTACTGCACCACAAATCAATCTAGTCCAGAGGACTGATTCCAGGACACAAACATTCCACAGATTGGATGCATGATGAGTCCATGACAGTTATCCGAACTTGACACCACAAAGAAAGTAAGCTTGCGGCAAGCTGGCCGGCGGTGGAGATGGATCTAGAGAGGCAGAATGGATCTTGACGAACCTGCCGCGGCGGGTGGACTTCAGGATGGGCTCTGCAATGTCGGATCCAGTCTTGGACCGGCTTAGGGCTTGTTTGGGAATTAGTGGAATGAAGGGGAATGAAGGGTATTGAGGTGGAGGAATTTACATTATAATTCAAAATTTCTCAAAATCCCCTTCAATCCTCTTCCATCCACTTGAATCCTCAATTTCCCAAACAAGCCCTTAGTGGTCTGTCGGAGATGGAACACGGCCGCTGTAACATCCCGGATTTTTCCCGTAATGTTAATGAATGCAAAAATGTGAATTTCAAAATTTTTGTTTTAATTTGAGTGCTCATTTAATTGGTAAGGATATCCTCTTTGCTCCTTTCCTAAATTCCTAGAATTATTTTGAGCAAAATAATAAAATTTAGGAATTATAATATGCTAGTGTGAGAACTTTGGAGTTTATTGGAATCTATTTGGATTTTGTTTGAGTGTGATTCGAATTTGGATTCTAAAATCCAAATTTGAATTGTATGAATTTATGGTTTGTAAGATAATAGGAAAAGCTTCCTTTTTAGCTTGGGCCTTAAACCAGATGAGAAGTCCTCCAAAGGTCCTTGATCTTCACTGCCGGCCTGCTCAAACCGCCCAGCCCATTTGGCCTTTCGGCCCACCGAACCCGCCGGCCTGCCTCCCACCTACCCCTCTCCTCCTAACACCGCCATGTGGGCCCAGCCGGTCAGCCCCTTCTTTCCCCACCTTTTCCCTTTCTCTCTGCCGTCTCCCCCGTGACGAAGCCGTGGGGCAGGGCGCCGCACCGCCAATGGCCGACGCCCCCACCTTCCCAGCCGGATGGGCACCGCGTGCCCTTGGGCGCGGACGCCAAGGTTTGCCCGCCGTCCATCCATCTGCCCGGAAACCCTAGCGCCGCCCTATAAATCGAATCCCCAGCCGCAACTCCCTGTCCACCGCCGCCACTTGGGGATTTTGCCCCTGTCCACTGCTAGAGAAGAGGAGGAGAGGGGGGAAGAAGAAGGGAGGGGAGAGTGGAGCGCCGCCGGGGAGGCTGTGACCGGAGCGCACCGAGGAGCCAGAGCCACCATCCCGGAGCGTCGTGCAGTCCATTCCGGGGCCACCTCGGGCTGCCGTTCATGGAGGAGGGAGGCGCAGGAGGCAGGGGAAGACTGGACCTCGCCGTCCCGGAGCTGTCGACCTGCCGCGGGCGTCGTGGAAGCCCGGAGCCACCCGCATACGGACCTCGACGCCAGGACCGGGAGCACGCCACCGCGTTTCTCGTCTGCTCCCACGGGTGCGCGAAGACTGAAGTCGCAGACCGCATCCACATCACCGGGAGCATCGCCTTGCCGTGCCATGCCACCAAGCTGCTGCCTTTCTTCGACCACGACAGGGCCTTCCACCTCGTTCTCTACCTGCTCGATGAAATGCTTGGGCGTCGCTGCGGTGCTGAACAGCCGCCATGTACCGCGACGCCAAGACCTCTGCACCGACAACCGCCCAGGACGCGAAGACCCGATGAGCCGTTCTGCTACCTCTGCTCGGCCACACCTTCCTCACCCCTGTCCTCTGCTTCATCGCCGACGAGCCCGCTCCGCTCTCTTCACCGATGCCTGCACATCGTCCAGTGGCCACCGAGGTGAGGCCGACCTTCCTTGCCCCTCTGTTGAGGCTCGGCCTTCGAGCCGCGGGCAGGAACGATCGCACCAAGTCGCCGCCTTTCATCTGTTTTTGAAGCTGATCTTTGCACCGTGCTCGTTTCCCTGCAGGTTTGGACCCGACAACGTTGCAATCACCAAGCTGCAGGCACCTAACCATGGCCAAGAGCACGCCTACCACCTGCTCGACAAAATGCCGGTGAGCAATGCCCTTCCAAGCCGCAACCTTGTTGCTTTACCCTGACCTGCTGGTGGTGCGCCTTTGTGCCACACTAATCTCCCACGCCACCTTTGCTACTGCCAGGAAGAACAAGGCCGAGCTACTGTCTATCTTTCGCCTCTACACGACTGCCAACCACCTCACTCACAACGTGTTCGTCGAGTTGCCAGAACAGCGGCAACAAACTGTAGGTGAGCCATCAGTCCTGCCTTGTTGTTCCTATCAGTCGGCCTTCGTGCCAAAGGGTGTGACATGTTGGGTTCACTGCTCCGCGCCGCCGCGCAAACGCCGTCGCTTGTGTGCCGACCTTCGAGTCGAGCCTTACGCCTGCAGGTGCCGCTGCCGTCGACCGCGCGCGCACCCCGCTTGACCGTCACCACCACGCTGCATTGAGTTGTGAGCACCGACCGTTCCCGGTCGCGCCTTGCCCTCACGGCCGCACGTCGGCACGTCGGCCTGCTGTCGTGTCGCGGTCGAGGTTGACCTTGTGCCCACGCGTGTGCAACCCAAGAAAGGGGCAAGACCTCGTCTTTGAACCCTGAACCGCGTCCTGCCTGACCCTGATCGTCGTCGTGGCGTTTCGCTCCCTTGACGTCGCTAAGCTCGCCGTCGTGGCCAAGCCATCGGCGCTCGCCCGCTTTGCGGCCGTTACTCGACACCTAGGGGCCTGGTATGCATCTGCGCGACCGTGCGCACTCGTGCGCACGCGTTCACACCCGCGCACTCACAATTGAGCCGCCTAGCCGGCGTAGACAGTCCTGACGCCGTGAAGCTCGATCCGCTGCCGCCAACCTCTCTTTGCCTTTGCTCTCTTTCCCCAGTCCCCACTGTTCTTTCTTGTCTGGCAAGAAGCTAGCACCTACAATTGAATCCTCTCTACACTGAACACCAGCCGTAGTCCTCTCTTTTCCTCTCCAATCGAGCAAGCAAGTCAGAGCAGCAATCTTCTGTAGGCCTCTCCAATGCAAGCTGCAGTCCTCCTTTAGCTCCTGCGATTCTTGCAAGAGCTAGCAGTGGGAGCTCAGATTCAGGCCACGAGCAGCAAATCCTCCTCATCTCATTTTCTTCTACTCCTATCCCAGCGCATGGTTTCCAATTTATTGCTTTGGCAGGTTGAAACAACAGCCCAAGCTCGAATCGCTAGCAGTACCGCAACCTCCCACTCCACTCCCGCTCAATTTCTCTCAAGAATCGAGTCGAGCAACCAACGCCGTACTTTTCTTTTTGCGCTCGTTTCCTGTACCAATCCCACACGCCATCCTCCCATGTTCCTCTCCCCTCTAATCCGAACAGCCAGAGCAGTCGGGCTCTTCTTTTCCCTTCACCCCACCAAAGCAAGATGGCATGCTGTAGTTTCGGCTTCTCTTGTCTCTCGTTCGGGCGAGCAGCCAAGCCATCAGCTGCATCTCCCTCCTTTGTTTCCCATCGCGTGCACACAAGTAGTAAGCAGACAGCTGCTGCCTCCTATCTCTGCTGCTCCCTGGCGACCTCGCACACCAGCAAGCGAGGCCTCGACTGGGAGATGTGGAGGACAGGGCGACACCTACACCATCGGTCTGCTTCCCCTACACCAAGCTGCTGCCTTACTTCTGCAAGAACAGGACCGCATCCACCTAGCCTTCGGCTTGTTCGATGAAATGCCCGACCGTGACAACAAGCCCATAGGTGAGCTTCCAGCCCCTATCTTGTTGTCCTTGTGTAAGCCGGCCTTTGAGCCGAAGTGATGCGTTGTGGCCAAGAGACATCCCTTGAACTCGTGTCTCTCTCGTACCTTGCTCTACTTGCCACCGTTACGCGTGCGCCGATACCCCTCTGACACGCACGCTGTCGTTTGCTTTTGAATCACGAATCGTACTCTCCGGTCGCACTGTCAGTTTCTGTTCTTCGTCGCGGCCGAACCTCGGCCAAAGACCATCCAATCTCTAACCACTGGCCAAACTTCTTGAGTTCCTACCATGCCGTGGGTATGCTCTAGAGGCCCTCGTGCAGTGCTAGCCGGTGGCTTTTCTGATCCAAACCGTAGTGTTGCAGCCATGCTACCTTGCAAGTGGTTACCATCACATATGCCATGTGTGGGCTATCTCCTCCATGACCAATAACCTTGCTTCCCAAGCCCTCTGCGTGTTTGCCCTAGCAAGGGAAGCACAATCAAATGATGTTGCTAATTCCTTACACTTGTTTGTGCACCTCGCTGACCGGGCAATCGATCCGCCCATCGCGTCGTTGTCTTTCTGTCCAGCCTGTGTGCTCACACCCCCCCACCATCACCGTTTACCGTCTGGCAAACCTTTGAGGCGTATCATACCTGTCTAGCAGCCTTGTTTCCAGCCATGCTTAATTGGTGACCTTTTCGTCCCAATTAGTGAAGTGGTGCTAATGCAGGATGCAAGCAAAGCTGAGACCACTCGTGATTGGTTATGTGCCATGGACGTATAGCTCTAGCGATCTTCCTGGAAATTCAGATCCACCCCGAGGACACGCTGGAGCTACAAATTAAACCTGTAGTGCTGGTTCTCGGCCACAACCCATACAAGTAGTAGATGCTGCTTGTAAATCTATAAGCCGTGTAAGTGCTAATCTAGCCTTAGTTCCTTATCTTTCTTGCTTGTGCGTTGCTTGCTAGCAGCAACACTTGTCCTGTTGTCCGCCGAGCCTTATCTTAGTACCGAGTGCTTGTTCTCAATCTTTCAAGTCCCGACCTTAGCTTTCGCCGCGGCCGGGTCACGCCTTTGCTGTGCACGACGCGTGGGCTAACCAAGCCGTCGACCCTTGTCACACCTCTGCCATGCTCCAGCCTGAGCCGAGTTTCTCAACCACACAACTTCTCTTCTAGCTGATCAATCATACACAGTCTCTTCATCTGACCAAAGGGACCGACGAACTTGTCGTTGGCTCCCACTAACATGTGAGGCTGCTAACTGCCCAACCTGATCTCATCTGGCATACGGGACCCACAGGATGACTTGTGGGGTCCGGTTGACCTTGGACCGTTCTCTTTGACTTGGTCAACACTAAACGTTGCCTAGACAATGAACCATGCAAATTTACCTAGAACCTAGCTTTTGGCTCTCTAACTTGCTAACTTGTGTTTTCTGTGCTTTATCGCGATTAACTAAATTCATAAAATATTTCTTTATTTGAAAATCAATAATAAATTGTTTCTACCTTAGAAAAATATGAAATCTGTTTCTGTATTCCTCTAAAATCATGAAGCACCCGTTAGACTAGCGTTTGGAGTTATTTGGTTCTTTATTGCTTCTCTTTGGAGTTATTTGCCTCTAGACAACGTGTTTATTTATATTTGCGAATCTAGGAATTCCCGGAGCTGAGGAGTTGAGCTAGAATATCAAGTACAACTACGGAAAACTCCGACGACTACTTGCACACAGGTGTTCACGCCCGACTGATTCTGAAATACCTATTAGACATTGCTATGTAGAATGCTAGTGCTTTACTTTAAATGCATGATGATGATGAACCTTGCACTGCCTTCTTTAATTACCCAGTCCTTGATTGTCCTACTAATATATATGTTTATATAAGCGTGTATATACGCTGAGCTTCGTGATGCATGTGTTGGGTTGGGAATAGTGGTTCTTGGCGTGTGTGGGGTAAAACCGGCAGGAGAAGGCGTTTTGGGTACTTTGGCGGGGGTGAGCTCGAAACAACCGATCTGGGATCGGGGATAGGGGTGCACTCCTCAGTGTATCCCTACTTTGACGGTTTTTGGAGCCTAGTGTTGGGGTTTTACTTGCGGATGGAGGATATGAGCTCGCCCCGGTCTGAAACGGAGTGGATCAACTTGTCTATAGGACTTTCGTACACACCACCCCGCCGAGCGTGGGGTTAGGGCCGAGTTGAGCTCGGCAAGTGCGGAACCATACCTGCTTAGGAGGATAGCGGGGTATCAGTGGGGGAGCGGTGGAGGTGAGACCACCCTCTCAGAGCGACTCCCGTGTGGCCACACGGGGGCATTTCACAGTTCCGGTGCAATCCCCACCACGGGGGGATCGTTTTGAGTGCCGGATGCAGGATGGGACCGTAACTACCGAGAGTTCGCACGGTTGGGTGGGTTTAGTCGACTAGCTACCGGCTGGATTCCATCCCGGGTTGGGTACAGGTGTACACGCTCTGTAGAGTTGTTCGATCTATACGTATAGCCGCATCCTCGGTCATGGACAAACCTTGAAGACATGTTCGTTCCTCATGTTTTGGGATTTCTACCTCCCCTTGTAGTTGAGAGTGTGGTGAGCCGTGGTTGCAGTCGGCTAGAGGAGAGTGGCTCCCTCTACCTCGTCGATCCGATTGCAATCATTGAGGTGCGAGGAGAGGAAGTTCTCGCATCGACCCTAGACAGAGATAGGATGTGGAGACGGGGCCCTGGGTACCAGGTGGTTCCGAGCTGTGTTTGAGAGTATGGTTTGGGACTTATATGGAGATGTTTTCTATTTATGCTTTGCTGCTGCATAGGAAACCTGAGCTTTTACCTTGACACTTTTCTTATCCTTTAGAGTTAGGCCACTTAAAGCTGCATACAGTCGGTGACGTGAACCTATCCCATTCCTTGGGGATAGTTTTGTGAGTGTGCGGGATTGGACTTGGCTTGAGAGTACGGGTTCGGGGAATCCATGAAGGAAGGGTTGCGTTGCTTCGCTCAAGGATGCCTGTGGTGAAGACTAAAGATGAAGACTTGAAGCCCTAGCTACCGCTACGCAGGATTTTCTACTTGTCGCTTAGCCCAAGGGGCTTGTACTAAATTCGTATACCGAGCTGTTTCGGGTGTAAATATTATGTGTTGTACTCTGATTTCGTTGTATGGAAATGATACTATTCTTTAATGAGTTCTGTACGTGATAGCTTACCGATCCAGGGACTATCACAATGGTACAGGGAGTCGGGTTTTCCTCACCGAAAACCCGGGCCGTTACAGCCGCCGTGGCAAGGATGGGCAGAGCAGCGTCGGAGTCGCCGTTGCAGGACGGAGATGGGGAAGGACGAGCGGCGACGACCTAGACCACGGGGAGGCTGATTTGGCCGGCGACGAGCTCGATCGTTGACGACGAACGGCGGCCGACGGCGGCGGCGACGACTCGAAGGACCGACCCGAGGTCCCGAGGGTCACCGGGGGTCGAAAGGGTCGCGACCCTTGTGCCCCTATTCTAATCCGGGTCAACCCGATTTGCTCCACTTGATAATTCCAGGGCGGGTTGGCTTGGAAAACGGGTCGACCCGAACCCTTTGCAGGATTCTCACAAATCGGAATCAGACACCGCCTTCCGTTCCTTCCTCTTCCCGGCTTCGACTCGACTTCAATCTACCAGGCGGCGGCGATAAAACCGGGCGCCGCTCCCTCGGATCCTCGCGATACCCTCTGTTTGGTTTTCTTCTTTGGATTCCTCTGCTCTCTTCTGTTTCGAGAGATCCGCTCACGCTTGCTGCGATGGGCGCCAGGAAGCTGCAGGAGAAGGCGTCGGCATCGGAGAGGCGCGGGATGTTGAAGACGAAGAAGTAGGCTTGCTCGTCGTCGGAGGGGTCCGACACCCTAAAGGCAAAGAAGATTCTTTGGATGATGTTAGTCTCCTGCCTTTCCACGGTGTCCCGGGGGTAGTGAGATCTGGATGGATCACTGGCGGGAAATGAAGGCGGCGGAGGCCGCCAGGACCGTGAGGAAGAGGAAGGTGCTCAAGCGCAGATTGCCCAAGGCGCTCATCGATCTCATGGTGGCTAGGCCCTGCAGGAGCGTCGAAGACCTCACTCCTGCTCAGCTGGCAAAGCGTTCTAGTGGATTCCGTCAGTACTACCTGCTCATGACCTTCATCGATGCCAAGCTCCGTGACAAGTAATCATTTAATCTAGCTTAACGCAGAGGGTAAGTTGCTATAAGGAAGAGCTTAAAACACTTTGGAGCAAGCTATTTCTTTTGTTTTGAGCTGAAATATACCCAATTTGACCTAAATATAAGAGTATACACACTATATGCAGTTTTTTATTTCAAAATTATTGGGTGTACATGTGTACACCCATGTCCATTAGCTGGGTCCGCCCATGCCCCCAAACACTTCCTGCCATATGCTTTTCTGTTTCTGTAGGTTCAATTCCTTTCATGCTGCAGCCAGCTGTTACTTCTCCGCACTTGGCTTGTGTTAATCAATTCAGCCTTACCATGTAAGTTGTTACTGATGATGTCCTTTTTATCCATTAAGCATGCAACAGCACATTCGTTAGTTATCCACCTTTCTGTCACAAAAGCACAAGTTTCTGTTCTGTGATTGGGTCTTTTATTGATTTCTTTCAGAAAGTATACTAAGAAATAAGGGTTCTCCCAATGAATTTTGATATAGCTAGTACTAAACAAATGGAGCTTTCTTGTCTTTTTTCCGTCACTGCATCTTTTCTCAATTGATATGCCTGCCATTGTTTGGACCGTGAGTCTACAAAGTTAAACTGATCTGATACTCCGATAACTGTTTTAATAACTACAACCACTGGCATTGCCATCAAACAAGGCATGTGTGATGTAAAGAGACATGCAAAAGGTGGCTGAGATTTATTTTGTTACAATGCTGGATGAAATCAGTGAGAATTAACACGAATGTGAATAGCTGCCTGAGATTTATTTGTCACTGCATTCTCAAAATCAGGCGCGCAAGATGCAAAGCTTCCTGGTACAAAGTGGGGGGGGGGGGGGGGGGGGGGGGGGGGCAATATATATCCCTGCAGATTTACATACCTTCTTTGGTCTGGTAGCGGTAGGAACTCTCGGTTCAATGGATATGCTGTTACTGAATCTAGATAATTGTTTTATTACTAGCTAATTGTTCTCAAGTATATGATGGCTGGCTTCTGAAACGAATAAACTATAATAAGAAAATAAAAATATTCAGTGGCTTGACAAAAGGGACCCTGCAAAACACTGCATATGTTCATAAACCATGTACTGCAGTAGTATATACTATCTTACTTCTGCATAGAAGAACTAAGAAAACACCTTAATGTACATCTTTCAGCCTATCTCTGTTATCTTTCAACCAAAATGGATTTTTTATTTGACAGAGAAAAATGTGTTTGCCTTATACAGAGATGGGAGCTCAGTTGTCTATCAGCCATGAATTCATTCATGATACTGACAAAACCAACTTTATAATACTACTTATGTTCACTGTAAGGTGCAATAAATAAATAATAGATCATGCAATCTCATCTCTAGGTACTACTTAACCGTTGCTTTGATTTTTTTCTCGTGTTATTTGACCACATTGTGATACATTGTATTATTCTGGTGTGGAGCTCCAATTTATTCAACTTTAACGAGGACCAATGAATCAGTCATTTCTATTGACCCAACTTTTTGTAGGGGTGAAAATGTCTTATTCTCATGTTAATCAAGTGTCACTTCACAATATGAATCAAGCTTAGCGAGATATCATCTTCTGATGCCCGTAAGAACTCTTTTTTGCTACAGAGACAGTTCAGTAGCGCACATGGTCAGAATGTTGATGAATGATGATAGTGGATCTGGAAGTATCATTTGCGTTCTACATCTAGGAAGATATACCATTTACAGTATCAGATGCATTAATATATTATTTGCTTTAGATTTGAGAATAGTGTGCTGATTATTGAAGATATTTTTCTTCGTACTGATTACAACAACAGATGCTCAAAGTTGATTATTGGGGACCATGTGTTGTCTAAAATGCTATATATTCTGAAACTGATTAAAAGCTGATAAATTCATGCGCCTACATTTTTTTAAATGAATGAGCTTAAGATAATCTATTCTAAGGCACTGAAAGCGTTTTAATTTCTTCGAGTATACTGTAAGGATTGCTCTGATATTCCCCCCATTTTTTGAATATTACTTTATAGCAGCAAAACTCATAATCACAAAAAGTATTATTTGTAATGCATGATCTGATGTCATGAAAAAGGTGTGATTTGCTCGTCCTTGCTTTAGTCTGAATGTAGCTATTCTAAGGCACTAAAAGCATTTTAATTTCTTTGATTATACTGTAAGGATTGATATGATATTCCCCCAGTTTTTGAATATTACTTTATAGCAGCAAAACTTAGTCACAGAAAGTATTATTTGTAATGCATGATCTGATGTCACAAAAAAATTGACAGAAAGCACCACTATCATTCTGGTTAGGGAGAAAGTCCTTGGGAGTCAATATTGCCTTTATTTCTTTTTGGAAAAGTTCACCTAGGTGTTTTACTAAATGCTTCTCTATATTTTAAGCATGACAATCCGAATTGCAAAAGAAGATCCTACTCCTAGCTTGGGATTCGAACCCACACCAGCATTGATGATCCTTATTTTTAATGCAGGCCATTATAGGTTCATTTTTGTGTGTGTTGGGAGATATCATATATTTTTAATGCTTATTGCCTTTTGTTGAGAGTATGGTTTTTGTTTCTGATATTCATGCTTTGAACTATGATCTGTAGCCAACTAGCCATGAACAAGGAAACCTGTGCTACTCTTATCAGTGCTTCAATGTTAGCTTATGTATCATTTTGTGGGCATATCTAGAATGTAATTGGAGCAAGAGGCTACTTTCTATATTATTATTACATTTTGTTGTAATGTTTATTATGATATTCTTCATTTTTATGCAATTTTTGTGATATATGATTATTCTTCATAAGGAAAAAGGTGATGGCTGAGTGGAGGAATTGTGTTCGTCCAAATTCTATGGAGATGCCAGAGCCAGTGGCTAGAGTTGCGTATGAGGGATCTCTCGTCTCAAGTATTGAAATATGACAGGGAGCTTGCCCTAAACAAGAAGCAAGAAGAATTACAGGCTGCAAGCAAAGCAAACGGTTCTCTATCAGAATCTATGCAGATTCACCAAGGTCATGGAAACAGTATCATGAAGAGGAGAAAGCGGAAGAGGCACGAAGAAGACTAGAACAATCGGCGCGTGATGCGCGCCCTAGCTAAAACTACCAATAAAACTATAAAAACGTTCCAAACAATTTCATTAGACATGATGGATTAGTATTGGCATGTCCATCAGACAAGTTTAGAAGCATTAAACAAGATTTACTCACCAAACAATTTCATTAAACAGAATACATTTCTTCCATTTAGAAACAGACAAGATTTAGAAGCATGTACAGATGGATATAAATTGTGTGTGTTCTATGTAAGAGAAAATTGGCGAGGAAACATGGTGAAGCCAAGCTCTCTACCATGTCTTCACTATACAATCGCTAGAGGCATCTACACAAGTAGGAATAGCGCTGCTCTGCACGAAATCATAACAAAAGAAGCAATTAAGATCACTGTAACTCAGTTACTCAACATTTTAGATCAGTTACAGTTGCTTTATTTTCTTTAATAAATCACATATGTTTACTATTTATTTGCACAGGCATATTTAGATGAAAGTTCAAATCCGTGAATCATGTCAGATTGCAAGTACAGACCATCTCATATGTACTGACATTAATTCTAACCATAACCAAAAGAAGAGATTATATCAAAAACAGGAAATTGAACCTATTACCATTGCAATGTAAACCCTTCCTGGAGGTGGCCTAATCACCTAAGCAAGAAAGACATAACCTGCAGTCAGATGACATTGATTAGAGATAAACAGGTTTCATTGATTAACTTCAATGAATCAACATTTCATTGATTATTTTTAGAAATCAAAATTAACTTGAGATCTAAATTATAAAAAGATCAGGAAGACATCAACAGCACCATACTATCAGTTGATAAACAAGATTCATTGATTGAAATCTATTTTCCCATCTGCTTAACTATAAAATTCCACTCAAATAAAAATAAACAAACTCCTGATGATGCATTAGATAGAAGATGCCAGGTCGCCTCCCTCCTTAGTAGCTCCTGCAGGGGCAACCTCACAAGAACTATGAACATCTTCTGAAATTGTAGTATTCAGTTTGATAATACAAAAAGGTTCAGTACATTGGGCACGTAACAATATTTATGATGAGAAACGTCATATATTTTTGGAGCAAATAAGCTAGATGCAAACATATTTATCTCCAAGCTACATGACTTTTTGGAGGAAACTGAACAAATAGAGATGCATTAAGCAAGTTACAACTATGTTGCATACTTGTGGTTGTGAATATCAATGGTGACACCGACACAAAAGGGAGGTTGGCGAGCACAACACAGACAAGATCAATCTCATCCATGAGTGTCCTCTGTACACAAACACAACCATAAAACATTAAGAATCGAGACCAATAAGCCAGTGTATCACAAAACTGGGCACAACCAGTCAGTTAGCATCCAAGTACAGCGCTGGGAGGCTGAAGGTGCAGCGAGAAACACCGTCTTGAACTGGGTGCGGTTGACAGCCAGGTCTCACCACATGACCTGCTACCCACCTCTGCAAGAACACAAAATAAATAAATCACTGATCAAGGCAAGGCATAGAAAAAAAGACAAATGCAATAAAGGGTTGAGCTCAGTTACACAAGCTTTAGTTTAGGAAGGAGAAAGAGTTGCAGTAGGGCGGAAGACGCTGCGTAGTGCAGCATGTCGATGGCGGAGCCGAGGTGGGCCCGTGCTCCGGGGGACTCAAGCACGCGGCCCGACGGCTCCTTCCCACGTCACCACGCCCAGTTGTGTTCTCCAGCTCGTCCAGCACGGCGTGGCCGCTGGAGTGGATGCAGAAGTGCTCAAAAGCTGCTTTAAGTCAGATCAAATCACAAGCACAGATTAGCTTAGACCGGAGCATTTTTCGGGCCGGGCTCAAAAAAATTTCTGTTATTTCAGGCCGAAAAAATCCTGCCCATGACCATCCCACTAGACGCGGCGGGCCTCAATTTTCGGGTCGGGCTCGGGCTTGGGCGGGCCGCCCACGCATTTTATAGTGTAAAACAACTACAAACAACATTTCGGGCCAGGCTCGGGCCAAAAAAAAATTCGCGGGCTTCAAGATCTCCGCCCACGCCCGTCCCGTGAAGGTCCGTGGGCGGGCTTGGCGCGGGCCGGGTCGGGCGAGGCTCAAAATGCTCGGGTATAGATTAGCCTCAGCCCTCAGACACGGGCCAGGTCCATGCCCACCGCGGCGGCTTCGGCTACGGACGGCATGGTGCGTGCTGGCGCAGCCCCGGATCGAAGCTGTAGCACGAGATTTGATACGCGGTAAATTTACCTGAAAACAACTAAGCAATAACTCTAACAAAGCTCTTTTTAGAAAATCTATTGCAACTGGTTTTATATTTTTCAGAGATCCCGATAAATAGTTGTGAATTTTCAAAGGTGGAAGAATTTATAAACCATTTTCAGAGATTTGTAAAAGGTTTATAAAAACATGCTGACGTCAGCATGACGCCAGCGATCAGTGGGTCCAAGTCATCAGTTTATGGGTCCTTAATGGGTCGAAAGTGTTAGGGGCCTAATTTGGCCCAAACGGCCTGGCCCTACAGGGCCTAGTGAGTGAAGTCCATAAAAACACCTGAACTCCACTCTACAACCTGTCTGGTTACGATGGGTCGCCAGAGTCCAACTAAGCTCGTCTAGGCTTTTACAGGAAAGGTTCGTTGGTGGCCCCTGAAGAATTTTGGGGCTCGATGGCGAACCCTACAGTTGTGCGTTCCTCGCACTCTGGATGCTCCACGATATGTCGGCGGTCCTCTGTGGCGGCGAGGCAAGGTCTGGTCGCCCCGGCGTGGGCTCAGCGGCATGCACCGTGTTGGTTTGGCTTATCAGCCACCGTGAGTAGTATTTTTATCTCGAACAAATCGCCCACCAAAGACCAAATAAAGAAGATTTCTCTTTCTCTCACAATAAATCAAGACGCTACCATCGCCCACCAGCCAAACGAACAAGGCGATAGCAAGGCGAGGGATGGTTCACACACGTCATGCCTGACCTCCAAGCGCGGCCAAGGTCCCATCTTTGGTGAACCCGCACTGTCTTCCTTCGTAAGGAAGCTACCCAGCGCTCCCCTTCGCCCCTTCCGGCCCCCTCCCGTCCGCCTCCGGCGTCCACGCCGGAGCGCGACGGGAGAGGGGCCTTGCCTCCTCGCAGTAGCTTAGGTTAGTTATTAGTTTACCTTTCCCTAGTGCCTCATGGCCAGTGCCCTTCGTGGCTCCTCGCTACCCGATGCGGGAGGAGGTCGCCTTCGTCGTCGCCGGTGTCTTCGCCGGCTGCCTCGTCGCCGTCGTGCTTCATCACCCGGTTAGTACAAATAAAATAAAAAATCCCCACCTCAGCTCAGATCTCCCTCCGCCTCCTCTCCCTCCGCCATCTCCGTCACGCCGACAAGATCTGGGCTCCTCCGTTTCGTATCCACCGACGCCCGCCTCCGCCTCATCTCCGGACCAAGCATCCTCTACAAGGTCAGATCTAGCAAACAAGCAGCTCCACTACATCAAGCGGTGGTTCGATGAACTCGTTCCCCCTGGATCCTGACCGGGAGCTTCTTCAATCGCCGGCGACGACTTTCAAATCATCTTTCGGTCGCCCGGTGTGCGCCTTCAACACTCCGTCGATCCGTCTTCAACCGATGCTTAGCACGATCTCCCATCCGGCCGTACGCGCCCCCGGTGCCTCTCTACGGCCGTTCGACGGCGAGTGTAACACCCTAAATTCCACTTCTCGAATTTGATTAAAATATGCTTAGCAACATTCGCAATCTCGTCTAAGGAATATAAGGATGTTGTGCACTTATAGGCATTTAATCACTTTTCCTAAGTAATTAATGAAATATAGGAGTTTATCGGTGCATACATGCCGCCGCATTGTTTTCGAGTGCTTGGATTCAAATCCCGGTTTGAATTCGTATTGGTTTGTTTGTTTTGGAGGGGAATAGGATTTTGAAACAAAGAAAGATCAAACCTTTTTCGTGCGAGGCCGTTTTTCGGCCCGGCTCCGCAACCCGGCCTATCGCTCGCGGCCCAACCCGGGCGCGGCCCGGCGGCCACACCCGCCGCGCGCGCCGGCGGAGGGCCGACGGGGCGGGGCCCGCCCGTCATCTCCTACCTCCGCTCGGACTCGAGTCCGAGTCGGGCATGGGGTCGCGCCCACCCCCCGCACCGCGTGGGCCCGCGCGCGGAGGGCCTCCCCGGTCTATTTAAGGCGCCGACCGCGCCGCCCCTAAACCCCAAAACACCTTAGCCGCCGCCGCCCGTGGAAGCCCGCGTCGCCAAACCCTAGAGCTCCGCGCCGCCGCCGCGAACCGGGCTCTCGCCGCCTTCCGTCGCCTAGCGGTCGTCTCCGCGCCTTCGCCGCAAGGTGAGGGACGTTTTGGCGCCGTCCGCTTGCGCCGTTGTGCTCCGCGCCGCCGGCTCGGCCCCTCACGGAGTCCCGCCGCCGCGTTTCGCCGTCGTCCGCCGCCCCGCGCCGGCGTCGCCGCCCCGGAAGACGCCGTCGTGTTCGCAGCCGCTTGCGCGTCATTTTGGCGCCGTCCCCGTCGCAATTGGAGCACCCTAGCTCATCTTCGCCGTCGCGCGGCGAGCCGCCGCCCCGCGCCGCCGCGCCTGTTTCCCCCGCCGGCCGTTTCCCCGCCGCGCGCGCGTGCGTGAGACCGTGGCCGCCGGATCTTTGATCCGCGGGCCGGATCCGTTTGATCCCCGGGTCAACCTTTTCCTTACCGGTCAACCTATCCTATCCGCCCGCGTAGATCCCCGGCCGTCCGATCTTGATCCGATGGATCAGATCCATCCTTTTAAAACTTAACCGCGCCGTTTTGCTTAAAAGTCCCCTGGTTTTCCCAGTTTCGCAAAAATATCCTTCCACCTTAGAAAACCTTTACGATTAAGTCCTGTTTTCTTCTGTTTTGGCCCGAAAGCTTAAAATTCTTTACAGATTGATCCTAAAACTTGTTTTAACCATAACTTTGTCGTTTTAGCTCCGTTTTTAGCGTTCTTCATGTCCACGCGATCGTCTCGACGAGTAGAATAGTTTTCTGTTGTTTTTAGTACTGTTTGAGATGATTGGTGTACTGTTTCTTATTTGTTTCCATTGTCCGCTTGTATGTGATGTGTGGAGCGTAGCGTACGAGCAATTCGGGGATTTTTTCTTTGTTGAAGAGTATCAAGACCCTGAGCAGTTTCCGGTGCTGGTAGAAGGCAAGTCCTTGCTGCATTCCCGTTACATTCCTATTACAACATGCATTTCAATTACACTGTTGTTTATTATTGCTATGCATTAAATTGATGGGTCCTATTGCTAAGGTTCGACTAGCTTTGTTATCCTATGCCTTGATCAACCTGGGTTTACTTTATGTTGGGTAGCACATGCTAGCGCTTTACGTGGTTTTGGATGGTTTAATGAACACTTGTTAATATGGCTTTATTTATGCTATCATTCATGTAATGCAAGAACACTTTATGCTTGTTAATCGGAACATGGAGCGACCACCCGGGGAAAACAAGTACTACCACAAGACATATGGCTCTGTCTTGGCTTATTAATTAGTGAACTAGATGTTAGGTATGCTTTACCTGATAAGGGTTGGGGGTTGCCGGTAGTTGGTGTATAACTCGGCCCTCGGACCGATCTCGCTCTATGGTAGCTTCGCAGTTCGAGAGAGGTTTATGCATTGCGCTGTCAAGTAACCTAGCAGGCAGCCTATATCTAGGGATCTTTGTAACGGCCTCGTAGCGTCCCTATGCAATCACACCTCGGTAGTGTGGTATGATGCCTTGCTAGCATCGCATGGTTGGGTCTAAAACTCTTTTGGGTTTTTACGCGACTTGTGGGTAAAGATGTACAACCTCTCGCGAGTGTAAAACTAACTAGTTAGCCGTGCTCACGGTCAAGAGCGGCCTGGACCCTCACATGATTAATTCTATGGAAGATGGAACTTTTAAACTTGTGCATTACATTTTATGGATCTGTTGCATTTTATTATCTGGGTTTGGTATATACTTACACTTGCTAGTAACAGTTGCTTAATAAAACTTGACCAACTAAAATGCTGACTTGCTTATGAACCATCAGCTTCCACCATAAAGCCTTGCATGTTGTTATAGAACTTTTCCCTTGTTGAGTACGAAATGTGCTCATGCTTGTTGTTTATTTATTGCATCTACACTACCCGCCGTCGCTCGGATGGGCGTTTTGAAGACTACTATGATGAGTTCGATGGGTTCTAGGCGTTCGTTCTCCGGTCGGCGCCCGTGGACGACTTCGCGTGTGTTTCTTTTCCGATGTTAGCTACTCGAATGATTGTTTAGTTGAGACATTCGGTCATGTAATAAGCGTTTAATACTCTCTTTACGCTTTACACCGTGTTTTTGGTATTCACCGCGTCGATGCATGTGTGTAACTTGATCCCGGCGCACATGTATTCTTGCATTCGGGTTTGTCCTTAAATCCGGTGTGACGGCGAGCTCATCACTGCCGCCGCCGTGTTGTTGTTGTTGTGTTTATCCGGTCTAAGGACCTTTATGTAATTTTGTCTTCTTCGGAGGACTTTTGTGTAAAACTCGGTCGCTTAATATAATGCTATGCTATTGTCAAAAAAAGGTCCCATCTTTGGTAGAGATGATAACGGGTAGAAACCCGTCGGGTAGTGTCGTTCCATACCCGCACCTGCCAACTCTAACACCTACCCGTTAAAAAACTCATACCCACATGCGGGTTCGAGCTCTTACCCATACCCGTACCCGCGCGGGTTTTTTTTACCCGTCGGGTAACCTATACCCGATAGCATACCCATTGTAAACTAATATATTTGAGAACATAACACGTGATAAGGTGCATACATCAACGAATTTAATTGATAAAAAAGATAAATGATAATTGTTAACTAATTAATAGTCTAATAAAGCATAAGATTTTTTTTGTTAGTTGTGAATATTAAGTTATCCTTCACTAACAATGTACTATTTTACATGTTTATCACATATCGTAGACGGGTTTATTTTACCTACGGTGTGCGGATATGGGTAGTATGTACCCACACCCGCACCCTTTTACCCGATGGGTACATGATGTTGCACGTTTATGTACCCGCGGGTAGAAATATAATTCCATACCCGTCTCCTTATCGGGTAAAACCCGTCGGGTACTCGGGTTTCGGGTGTCGGGGACAGCCATGAGGGTCCCAAAAAACCGGGGGGGATCCCGCTTAAAACCCGCAAAAAAACACAAAACGCAAAACCAACCTCGAGACTAATACAAAATACACACACAACACGATCCACGCCGTGATGGCTCCCGCGGTCCACCGAAGCGGCCCAAAGAAAGCGTTCCCTCGAGCGAGGTCCGCCTCGCTCGAGGGCACGAATCCCCCTCGAATGAGGTCCGCCTCGCTCGAGCGCTCGCGCCACCGTCGAGTGGGGTCCGCCTCGCTCGAGGGTCCCCGCCTCCCTCGAGCGAGGTCCGCCTCGCTCGAGGGTCCCCGCCTCCCTCGAGCGGGGTCCGCCTCGCTCGAGGTTCCCTCACGAGCGCACCTGCTCCCGCACGCGTGTACGGGTATTTAATGCTCTGACACAGCAGAGTCGCGCCACTACCGACTGGGAATCACGCCCCGGCGCTGTTCCGCCAAGTCCCTAAGGGGAACCCATCCCCACCACTGTGGGGAACCGTGCGACGAGGCCAGTGTCAGCTCCGTGACACTGTGCCGCCCACTCTTGTACGACTAACGCACCGCGCCCTCGAAGGGGAGCCGGCCGCACCCTCGAGCCCTTTTCTCGTGACTCCGCGAGGTCAAATCGTGACGTCGAGCCGGCGGGAGCGCCATCCCCGTCGCCGTCAATCCCGTGTGGCCATCCCCGCACTCGCCGCGCCATGCCGCGCACCGCTACAACCGCTCCGACGCCGTTGAGCACGCGGGGACGGGACGCCGCCCACACCGCTACCGCACCTCGTACGGATCGCCGTCACCGGCTCCCTCGAGCCCGCCCGAAGACGCCCGGTCAACCACTACGCCTCCACCCTCGAAGTCGCCCCTGTTAAAGCATAGGACACGCCACAACGCCGTGATCGGAGCAAGATTCGTCGGGACGGCCATCAACTCTACTAAGACCGTTCGCCATACCGCAACACGTATAGAAATAGTGCGGCATGTATGTCAACCGCCCCCTCCTTGGTCTATAAAAGGAGGGGCGGCCCCCGCCCGCGGGGGAACGGACGAACAGGGGACAACGGACGTAAAACGCTCACACGCTCTCTCTCGTTTTCCCCACGATATTGGCACTCGCCTCAATCACATCCTTTGGGACTTGGAGACCACGCCTCCTCTCCCGCCTCGCTTGTAGCCACCCCTCTACGAGCACCCCGGTGCGAAGCAATACGGTGCCTCGAGCACACCCCCGCCGGACGTACGGCCCGGCGGGGAACCGGGATAAACCAAGTGTCCTTAGTTGCTTAGCACCAACCATCAAGAGGCACATCTCAACGCTCATTACTAGTTAGTGTCGGGACTACTTTTCGCACCGACATCGGGTACCCATTGCCATCTCTAATCTTGGGGCCTCTACGGTCGACGCACAATAGGGCGGCAACACACGGTGCGGTGGCGACACATGGGGTTTTGGTCACGACCGGCAGCAGGACGACGTTCAGTGGTAGGCAGGGTTCAAGGCTCCGCCTTTGCACATGGGGATACCTAGGCGCAGCTGTGCAGTGTCGAGGCTCAGCCGGCGCACGCACGGGTATCCGCTGCTCCGGAGCCGCGGTGCGACACGGTGGCGCATAGGCAGCGAAACGACAGGGGGTTTTCCAGGGCAAAGATGCAGCCTTTGCGTGCAAGGGTGCATGACTGTGCAGTGAGGGATCCAGGAAAATTTTTAGAGGGGCTGAACTATAAAGCTATATACACGTAACACCATCATAACCCCTCACAACCCTTCATAATTGACAGATATAACAGTTTAAAGTAGTCTTGTATAATAATATATATTGAACCATTGAGGAACGATGAAAATCATAAAATACATCATAGAAAATAAAGGCTGCAATTTATCGATAACAAACGGTAAAAATCACGAACCAAGGGACGACACGTGACAGTTGCACTCATTATTCATCTGAGCACATATTAGCATGAAGTTAACTGATTGATCATGGATTTCAACATACTGAAATTACGAAAATAGAATCAAAATCAAATATTCCATCATTCATTCATTCGATTATGGATTGAATTTTGCATTTTTTGCTGTAAAAATCACCTGATTAGGCCGGCGTTGTGCCCGGCCGGGGCCTCTAGGCTCTAGCCTATGGGCGATTCAGCCACTCGCCGGCTCGGCCTGGCTGCCTGCGCAGTGTGCCACGCTTCGTGCCACGTGGCGGCTTGCGCGGGCGCGCGGCCGCACCCTCGCCCACCGAGGCGCCGACGGGGGCACCGGGCACCGGCCTCTGTCACACCTCGTTTTTCCAAAGAAAACCAAGTGCATAACTATATGCATGCCGGGATCTAGTTTCATGCATATAGTGACATATAAGTGAATACGAAACGTATCACATAAGGAAGAGAAAGATTATCGGAGATTTACGCTTAATCATGGAAACGAAGGCACCGGACTCCACAAGCGATCGGCGGGGGTTGCGTACGCCTAGAACTCCACAACATCTTCACGTCATCTTCGTCGCATCTTCCACTTTCGAGCAACATTGTTAATAGCAAGGGTGAGCACTTGTCGTACTCGGCAAGTGTGGGGAAAGAATGAATGCAAAGGATTTATAGTGAACTAGCTCAAACCATTTAGCATTTTAGTTGGTCAAATTTTATTAGCACCTAATTACTAAAAAAAGTATAAGTTTATACAAACCCACTTTAAGCTTAAGGTAAGAGATACGTCATAAGCATATGACCGAGTAATAACCGAGAGAGCACGATTTAAGTCCATCTTCAAGTTCGGTTATCATGTGAGGGTCCGGGCCGCTCTTGACCGTGAGCACGGCTAATCGATTAGTTTTACACTCGCAGAGGTTGTACACTTTCAGCACAAGTCGCGTAAAAACTCCGAAGAGCTTTGCACCCAACCACGTTGTGCAAAAGTAGGCACAATCCCACACTACCGAGGTGTGGCCGCATAGGGACGCTACGAGGCCTTTACAAAGAGTCCTCCCGTGCGTATTAATCCATAGTAGTAAGTCTTAGAGGTTATCTTTCATACCACACTTCTACTCACGGACGGTCGACCATAGAGTACTTCCGTTCCAATACCACTCCGAATAGAAGAGCCATAAAAGCATTCCTCCGTCCCCAAACTACTATGCGAGTAATGTCCACACAAAGACTTCCCTAATTACTCGGCCAAGACCAGAGCCATATAGTTCTTGTGGCCGCACCGTTGTCCCGGGTGGTTCTCCATGTTCCGGTTAAACATATGGTCTTGTATATTAAACATCACACATCACATTAGAACATAAAGTAAAAGAGTATCCATGTTGTTTATTACCAACCCGATTGAGCGAGACTAAGCAAGATCTACCATCAAGATTAATTAAACAACCCGCTTATACAAGGCAATGGTAAAAAGAAACTAGTCATAATCCTTAATAGGAACCCATCAAGATTAATGCAAGCAATGCAATGAGTGATTAAATATAATTCTTAGGACAAAAGATCAAGGACACACTTGCCTTTAACCAGAGGGTAGTTGCTCAGAATCTTCCACTTCAAGCTCTTCCAAACTTCTCGAACGGCGTTCACTCTAAACACATCAATCATTGGACACAAACATACACAAAGCAAACAAACAAGCATACCAAGAACAAAGCACCAATCAAAAGAAAACTTTAAAAGAACGCACTAAAGGATAGGCTCGATTAGGTGGATCACTAAAGAACACAAAGTGTGCTTGGAAGGGAAAGGCTTGGTTAGCTTTAAAAAGAGATGGTTGCGGAAGATTGAGCAAGAACCGGAAAGATCACACCGAGATAGAGCTTGATAAAGAACGTCTAACGAATGTTTTGCATACAAGAGAGATCAAACTATGGGCTGGGTTTATTTTTAATTAGCAAAAGTATGTAAGGGATATTTCATAAAGAAAATACCCTAAATTGGAGTTAATGCAGCATTACATTTTATTTGTAAAAGACCTGAGTAAAGAACTAATCAAGTTTTATTTATAAAGATTCATATATTGATTAAATCAATTTAACATTTAATATAGAAAAACTAAACTATATGAACAATCTAAATGAAACTTTGTAATTCGAGTAGATCATATTATTATCAAAACATAATGGTAGTGGCATTAATCAAATTAAAATTTATTATAAAAGTCGATGTAAAAACCTAATTAGTTTTTTAACTTGAAAAAATTAATTAATCGTTAAGAAAAATTAATACTTGACTTACGAAAAACCGGATAAAAGATCTAATTAGATTTTATTTACAAAACCATGTGTGATAAAAAAAATCTAATTAAATTTGATTATGAAAAACGAGTGTATAGATCTATATAGCTTTTATTTAGAAAAGACATGTTTAATTAACATTAATCAAAATTAATATTAAATTTATTTTCAGAAAACAAGCATGATAAAAACACACCACTTATGCGTGCTTTATTTTATTATGAACCTACCGCAACTTGAACGGAGTTAAAACGTGCAAGATATGGAGAAAACAAGATTGGAGGACCTATTCAAGATTAACTATAGATTTGGAGGGTTAGCGAGAAAAGATTCCCGAGACACATCAAATAGTGCTCGCGAAAAGAACAAAGGACGAGGGTTAGATCTATAAAAGGTGCGGGTGGGGTTTATGTGTGAAAGGTGGGATTTCCGTAGGGGGGTTTTCTATATATTGGTCAAGACACAAAACAGATCCGAAAATTACAAGAAAGGCTAGGGGTCTAAACACAAAACAAGGGGACTTCTTCCTCCTCTAGACGGGGAACGTACAAGGAGGGTCGTGGCCTATAGGAGCTTACGGGGCGTTTCAAATCGCCGGGGCTCGGCCAAGGCGCAAAACGAGATAGAGGGGAATGAGGGGATCTCAAGGGTGTGCTCACCACCGGCGGGAGATCGACGAGAGGCGCGGATTTCGAGGACGACGATGGTCGGTGTCCTCCTGTTCGGCTCCCGTGGGTGCTCCGGGGACCGGTTCAAGCGGCTAGGGCCGGCGGCGGGATGCGGCGAGGGCGAGGCGCGGGCCGCTCGACCACATGGCCTTTATAGGCACGGGCTCGGGGTCCCCTTGGCGCGCACGCCATGGCGGGATGGCCGACCGGCAAGGCGGCCTCGGCCTGCGGCCGAAGGTCGATGGGCCTCGCCGGGCCCGGCGGGGCCGGAGCGGGTCGGGCCTTCGGGCTCGGCCCGGGGAAGGAAGGATTAGATTTTTTCCTTTTTTTCCCCGAAATTCTTTCTAGTGCAAATACAAATCTAGAAAATGTTTTAAGGCACAAAAAATACTCGGAAAAATCCCAAAAATTCTAGGAAAATTCCCGGAGACACATTGGGACATGAACAATTCAAATAAAGTATTTGTAGCTTCATGAAAAAGATTTTGGAGCCTTCTAATAAATAGAAATAGCTCAAGGAAAATGAGAATAAATTCCGGAAAAATCCGAAAAATGCTCGGGAGAGTTTGGACAAGACCTCAACGCATTTTCGAAACCTTTAGCACTCAAGAACCACTAGATGCATCGGTATGAATGCAACACTCACAAATTTTTATTTAATTTAGAAAATCAAATAATGGTTTTTCCTATACTATATTCCCCGTAAAGAAAATAAATGTTGGAAAAAATTTAAAATTATGAGAAAATCGTTATTTAATTATTCTTTCTATTCACATCCCGAAATTGGAAATTTTAGGGTGTGACACCTCTCGGCCTCAACGCGGAGCCCGCCGCCCACGCCAACTCCGCCGTGCGCCCGCAGCCGCCGCTAGGAGACCGTCAGATCGAGACACCGAGGAACCGACGAGCGACAGAGGTGAGGGTCGAGGGGGATTGAGGAGTCGCCGAGCCGGGATGCGGCGGACGTGACGAAGATCCTCGGGGGAATCAGATAGGGTTTCTGGTTGGTTCCTTTGCTTTGATAGGCTTTGGGCTTTGAGAGAGATGTGTCCCAACAAGTAAAATACGTGTTTTTCCTCTCTACTCTCAGCCCCTCCTATTATACGTATTATATACAAATTTTCACGAAGGGCTACAGTGGGGCTCCACTTGCCCGCGCACCATAGGGGGGCTGGGCTTGCCCGGCGCCATAGGGGGGGCTCGAGCCCCCCCGCCCCCACCGTTCCCTCCGTCCCCGCGACCGTGGGTGTTGAGGTTTTGGTGGCGAGGCCCCCGCAAGAAGATACGGCACGAAGGGCCGGACAGAGGCGGGTTCGGCTACTACGGCTTGAGCGGTGCGACGTGCTCCGGCGGTGCACGGCGAAACGACACAACGGAGTGGTAAAGGTTGGGCTTTTGGGCGAAAAGGAGGCGACTTGGGTTCATGCAAGGGTGCGGGTCGAAGACCGGTCTCGAACGGTGGCGAGCTCGGGCATAGGTATGGCTAGAAGGGCAAAAGGGGCGGCGCACTCATCGTGGGTCGGCGGTTTAAGCGTCACAAGTGTTCGCGTCCACGGACCCCATGCTCCTCTCGCTTTCGCTTCCGCGGCGGCGTCCCGACACGGCTCCCACGGGCGGACTCCTCCGTGCTCGGCGATGGGTCCGGCTCGTGTCACGGATGACCTCCGCCTCCTCCCCCGCCCAAAAGCGTCGAGCTCTTCTTCCCTTCTCCCTTCTCCCTTCTCCTTCTCTCTTCCTTGGCGGTGGCGGTGGTGGAACACGGGGAAGAGGAAAACCCCAAAGTGATTGGTGGAAGAGCGGTTGGGGCTTGGTCGTGGGGTATAGGCGCTTGGTCAAGGATGGGCAAGGGCAAAAAACGACCGTGAGCTCCGATTGGGCGCCGGGGCGAAGGCGGCGACGTGGCTGCATCCCTGTGGCCGGGCGGCGCTACTTTTAGCGTGGGACGAACCCTTAGATGACCCTTCTAAGATCAAGAGGGAGATCTTCGGTAGTGGTGGCGGAGAAGGACGTAGGGGTCTTTTCCCCCGTGCGGAACCCCTAGAAGTGCTCACGGCGCGCGCGCTCTCGGCGTCCGCACCAATGGTGTGGCTAGGGCTCTCCCCTCGTGCGCATGCGGGTGCTTACGACGACGACAAGGAAAAGGTGAGCAAGGGGGAAAGAAGGGGATTACAAGTGGGGCTCACTTGTCATCGAGAGAACACGCAGCGGCGGCGCGGCTCGGGCGGCCGCGGGATGGCCCGGCGGTTGCCGGGTCGGCGATGCGATCGGGTATAGTATTCCAAATGGGTCGTCCGTGCCTGGCCCGGCCCTAGCCCGATCCGGCCCGGCCCCGATGCGGCCCGATACTATGCGGGACCGATGGCTTTTAGTGCCGGGTTGGGCTCGGCGCCGTGCCGAACTAGCGGCCCGGGCCGGCCCTATGGCCTCTTTTTTCGGGCCGGGGCCGGCACGGCGACACGGGCGGGCCGATGGGCGGCCCGCACTATCCATCCGGGCGGAGGCGGCGCCTTGCGCGGCCCGGGGTGGTGCGGTCACCACAAATTGGGGCGGCGCCGCCGCACCGTGGGAGGGTAGGCGGCGGCGGTAGAATCGGAAGGAGCTCCGGCCGGCGGAGGACACGGGGTACGATGGGGCGGCTTGAGCTCGGGTGCCCCGCGGTAGAGGCGGCGTAGCCGCGTAGGCCGGCGTGGCCACGAGACCTCCGCCCTCGCGGCGGGATCGAGAGGAGCCGAAGAGCGAGGAAGGGAGCGGTGGCGGGATTGGGTGGAGGGCGGGGGGCGGTGGGGAACCGGAGATTCTCCGGCCCCACCGTGGGATCGAGGGAAAGCGAGGAGGAGCGAGGGGGCACGCGGCCGCACGGGATAGAGAGAGGGTGGCGGCGGGATGGGGATGGATTGAGGGACAGGGAGCCTAGAGATGGGGAAATTAGGGTTAGATTGGTGTATATATATGTGAGATGGAAAATTGATATCGGGCTGCCTATCGGGCCACTCAAAATCGGGCCGTGCCTCGGGCCGGCACTATGGGCCGAAGTGGCGGCCCAGGCACTATCAGTCTATCATGCCGTGCCGGCACTAAGCACTATTGATCGTGCCTAGTGCCGAGCTAGGGTCGTGCTTTTTAGGGTCGTGCCTCGTGCCGCTAATCGTGCCCGGCGCATTTGGAATACTATAGATCGGGGTGCCGGTCGCTCGCTCACGACCAAGAGTTGAGTTGCTTCCTATGAACTTTGGTCGCCGGTTCGCCGGATAGTTAGCTTTTGTAAATAGTTTTAAAAGTAGTTTATTTTATAGTTTGAATTTGAATAAGGTTCAAATTCAAACTCCACTCAATTAGAAGAGCCAAATTTAAATCTAAAAGGATCCAACGCCAAATTTAAATATAAAAAGATCCAACTCATATACTAAACCATAATTTGAATTTAGAGTTTTATATTTTGATTTTATTCGTGGGGAATTTGGAAGAGGGGCTAGCAATTATGGTTTAAATTTGGTAGCACTCAAGCTCAAGCGAAAAGTTTTAAATTTTTGAAAATTCTTATCTTTCCAAAACCCGATATGTTACAACATATACGCTTTGCAAGACCTATTTCGATGTTGAAGAACAAACCAAGATCTCTCCCCCTGTGGGATTGAGCGTCGACCGAGGGCTACACTTAGAGCTAGTCGTTTAGGTTGTGTGGGATATGAGTATTTCATATGTTTCGGGTTGTGTTCGACCGGTTTGCTAGCTTGTGTCCATCTCGCCGTCTATTTTAGTTGGGTTGTAACCGAGTACCAATTTCTTTTTCGTCTTAATACAATGATACGATGCACGCGTATTCGAGGGAAAAAAGTAATCATCCTCTAATGCCAATCTCGGTGGGGGTTTCATAGACATTAAATAGGCTGCCGTGTGAGCACTTTTGGTGATGTGGGGAGTGTGTTAATGAAGAGAGAGGTAAAATGAGTTTCATGAGGATGACACTCCCTATACACGATTACTTAGACAACTTGTGTCTTGCATGCAACCTAAAAACAACAATAGATGAAATTATACATTGAGAGTGAGGTTTTTCATTATTGTTTTAAATTTTTTAGATGATGTGTCACTATAGGTAATCGTGTTCATGACATCCGACCGAGACCGACCTAGCCGTGTGGTCAAACACCTCATTGGATTCATCTCGAAAATTACCTAATTTTGTAATGTGACTTTGTTTAATACCTAATTACTCCTAAAAATGCATTTAATACCTAAAATACTCCGTCCGTCCGGGTTTGATATGTGTATAATCGTGTAACACAAAAACCACGGAGAACTTTAATTTCTCTCTGTGATGCATTGAAAAACGAGCCAACCAACTAAGTAACTCATGGCACGATTGACTCTAACTGGGAATACACATATCACTTATGGGCACCTTTTATTTTGTTATACGAAGATCAAATTAGGACAGAGAGTGTTTACTAAACATTGGGCGAGTAAAAACACCTCATTGGAGTAGTGGTTTTTTTTAGAATCATTCATTGGAGTAGTGGTTAAAGATGCATTTAATACCTAAAAATATTTACTTAAACATTGGGCGAGTAAAAATTGTGATAGACCGTTGGATGGATGGTGGGTCCACGGCGGTGAGGAAAACGGAGTTGGCCTCCTCGTTTCCCGCACGCGCGCGTGCTGCGGAAGCCGGAGCCGTTGAACCATTCGCACACACCACTGTGCATACGGTAGGGTCCGCCCACTGGAATTCGAATGGTTGTCGTGCATGTTCTATTTGAGACTCTCCACTCTCCTCCTCGCCCGCACCGCATCCCCCTCACCTCACTGTCTGTCTCTCCTTCAGCCGCGCCCTTCTCTTCCCCTACACCCATTTCGGAATCCCTCCAGATCCAGTCCAGTGTAGAAATACCGTAGACCACCGAGTGGGAGAAGTGGTGAGGACAAATTGCGGTGGAGAAGAGTTGGAGCCTTGTCAGCCTAGCGGCGGCGGACTTCTATGAAGAACACCGGATCTAGTGCCGGCGCTGGAGCCGACGCCGGTGTCGGTGCCGACGCCCGTTCGCCACATCCCGCATGAGGCAGCGCGTCGGTGGATCCGTGATCTTCCCCCGCCGAAGAAGATCTGGCGCTTCTCTTCCATCCGAGGTTGAGGATGAGCGGATCTGCCAGGAAGCCCATTTGTGAAGGCCCTTTCGAGGTCAGCATTCGGCCCAACCGCCCAACACATCTGTACGGCCCATCTCATCGCGCATCGACGACATGGCTTCTCCGCCCCCAACGGTCGATTCTTCGCTCCTTCTGCAAAATCAAGAAATGCCGCCGAAGGACTCCCCCTACCCAAGAAGTCGCCGGCATAACTCGCCGCCCGCCGCCCCCGTCGTCATCTCCGGCGTCCCACCGCCGCCACTCCGCGGGTCTGCTGCGGATTTCTCCGGCCGGGATCCCACGCTCCGACCCGCATCTTCCCCGACCTCCACCACGCTCCGACCCGCAGCTTCCCCGACCTCCTCCATGCTCCGACCCTCATCTTCGCCGACCTCCAACATGCCGTTGGAGATCAGCGATGTTCTCTCCATGGCTCCCCTATCAAGGGGGGCCATCCCTCTGAGGTGAGTTAGCCTGAAGGAGTATTCTTTTTCGATTTGTAGAGATATTCCTGAAAGTCTTAAAGAAATTGTTGTGTTCGCCATAGGTCTTAGACGCCATGGTACTTCTCGATTGCTTGGTTAGGTTAATGGGTGGTGGATGGGAATAGTTGTGCACCAGTGCTTCAATTGATTGACAAACAGGCTTTTGAACACTTCTTGAGTGATCTTGCTCGTTGACGGTTAATAATTGTATCAAAGTTCGTTCGTGACTCGCAAGCGTACAAGTCTCCCGTCGTAGTCAAGGGACCCTTCTTCCCTCGAGTGGTGAACCCAAGGTATCGAATCCGTGGAACAAATGTGTGACGCAAGACTTAATCTATTAAAGCCAAATAATCGCAATCTTCAATAAAGAACCTAATGTATCTAAGTAAAAGAAACAAAACAGATCTAATCTACTAAAAACCGGAGAAAACAAAGTAAGATTGGGTAGATAAACCGATCTAGAGGGATCGGGGTAAGCCTTTTGTTGAAGTTCCAAGCAAGAGAAGAAATAGCAAATCGAATCTTAATAAAAGCCTCTTTAAATCGTGGTTTCCCGTCCAAATCCGAAAACATCCGCCTTTCGGAACCCCCGTTCTGTCACAACGTATCCCTATTCATGCGGGGAGCTTAGGGCGAGTCAAAAGACAAGTCGAGGTTCTTTCGGAAGATCCGGCGTGTACCTCTAGCCACTGCGGCTACAAGAACACCCTATGTAATCTATCTCGATAATAGAATTGGAATAAGCAAAGCCGATCGAAAAACGAAATCTTCGAGGAAACACTTGATCGCTAGGAAAAGATTCAACTTGATAATTCGACTATAACAATGATACATACACAAGATCACCACCGGGATCCTTCCTTGATCTTGCTTCTAGCTCGGGAACTCCGACGTGGTCTTCCGTGCAAGGTTCCCACGTCGGCTAGGGGAACCCTAGTCAACTAGCTCGACCCTCTCCTCTCCTAGATGGTGTCCCTCTCTTCTCTGCTTCTCGGCGGCCGAAGACGAAATCTTCCCGCGTGGCTCTCGGGCGAGGGGACTATAAATAGCCCGATTGGCGGCTAGGGCAAAGGGCGTCGGATTTGGGCCCTAAATGGGCTCGGGCCGACCGGACCGGGCCGGCCGGCCGGGGCCCATTTAGGCCCGGCCCCGCGGGCTCCTTTGCCCGAGGTCGGTTCCCTTGCTTCCCGGATGCTTCCCCCTTCGCATGTAGGTCCATGTCGTCGGTTTCTCTCCGAATTGGACTCAACTCCTTGTCTTGCAAGCTTCAAAGACTTTTCTGGTCAGGTCCCTGGAGTTTGTCGTCTTCTCGGATCGAGTCCCCGGCTTCTTGGAGTTAATATTGCTTCATTGCATGACTTGTTCAGGACTTCAAGGTCTTGTCATGAGGTGCTTGATGAACTTATCCCAAAAGTCTTGCATTCAACACTAAATCCCTGCATAAACATTAAACTCCAAAAACGACATGCACACGTGAACTTGTTATACCACGGGGGTTAGTACCAATGGATAAGGTATAAAATTCATGCCAACACCGAAGGTAAACTCATGGCTAGGTTGACGGATTTTCACCGTCAACATCTCCCCCATGCTTAAACCTTGCTCGTCCTCGAGTAAGCCTTCGATGGATGTCATCATTGCTAAACAATGTTTAAACCTTGCACTTGATTACACATGAGAAAACATAATGCTCTCAAAATTTTAATTCATTAAAGTTCCATAATGTACTAGCCTTCATCTCTACGGAGGGTAGATTCTCATTAAGCTTATCCCACAAGTATCAACATGCTCACAAAGTTTCAAATAGATCTCGAATTTTTTGAAATGAAGAACGAGATAAGAAAAGCTAAACCAATTCACAAATTTAAATCATCTCGTGTATTGCTCATAAACTCTCATCTCACTTGTCTCTCAAGCCTATATATTCTACTCCTTTCCCTCTCATATATATGTGGTAGGCTTTATATGGAGCTTTGGGAAAGTTTAGTCCTAACAAGAATTTATAAATGAGGTGTTGTCAAAACAAGACAAGCTTCTCATGGTCTTACCGAGACTCGTCAAAAAGGTCATTGGAAATAATGTTAAATCAAGGAGGGGAAAGAGAAAAATACACACACTTTAGATGAGTGGACATGTGCAAATGGCAAAGAGTGATCCCAAGGCACAAAAGAAGTCCTCGTTATCGGATTGCACATGGTTGGAAAATGAGAATGGATCTTTTTATCTTGAAGCCTTGAATGCATCCTTAGAGAACCGGGGAGTTCACTTTACGCACAAATATATTTTTTCTTTCTTATATTTCTCATTCTTTTCTTTCTTTCATTCATTCATTTTTTTTTCTTTCCTCGTCATTTATTCAGCCCATGACTTTCACAACGAAGTTTTGATTTTTTATACCTTGAAAGTCATGAATATCACTGGATTTTTTTCTTCTTTCATCATTATATATTTTTTTTAAAATACTCCCTTTTGAACTCTAAAACTGCACCGTACCTACCTCCTCCCCCATGCTTAGACGTTGCTCGTCCTCGAGCAAAGAGGCGAAAAATAAGGTAGGTACCGGAGATATTTTTCCTTGGAGAGATACTTGAAATCTTCAACGTTGGCACCGTCTTGCGATCTTCCTTGAATTGATGATCCATCCTCAATGATAGGTTGTGGTCAAGGAGGTAATCACAAAAAGATGATATTTGGTTTAAGGGTGGATATCCGGCGAAGTTTGTGAGATCACCGATGCGGGGATACACAATGCACGGATAAAAGGCTAGCAAAAAGATAGATACGCAAAAACGGAATGACCAGCTTCTTAGTCTCGGGCCGAGAAATCATGGCCTGCAATAACTCACTCAAAAATAAATTTTGTACACTAAGGTTTATGCACTCAAATATATATAAGGCTTTGGATAGGTTGAGCAACACACAAGTGATATTTGTGACAAGGTTAGCAATATTTTTGAGCATAAGAGACATCTTTAATCTATTCATAACTTGAGAGCACATAAAACACTATGGGTCTTTATTTTAACCATAACCTCCGCTGAAAATTAAGCTATCATTTAAATAAATTCAGATCTGCATTTTTAAGAGAGCACTAGCTTAAACATGCATAAATCAACTACAAGGATGAACAAAGCTGCAATTTTAATCATACATCATCATGGCACGAATTTTGTAACTTTTCCAATGATATAATCAAGGTGGTGACTTTATTAATGGTGATATCAAGTTGAAATACACACTGAAAATAAACATACAAGCTTGCTGAAATTTAAATAAAAACAGAAAAATACTACGCAAACACACATAAGCAAAAGCTGAAAATTACAGAGAAAAAGAAAAGAAAAGAAAACTAAAATTCCTAAATCTTCTAGTCCTCCGCCGGTGGTTGATGTTGGTAGTCTTGATAATAATAGCCTTGCTCATAATATGAATGAACGCTTCCTCCGTCGAATTGATTTGGCTCCACAAGGTGAAGGCGTCCAAGTTCAAAGGCAATATTTGCGTTGCCTTCACCGAGTTGAGCTGCGTTGGATTGGATGGCTGCGATATTTTGAGCATTTCTTGCAGCGTACCCTCCAATAATAGCCATGCTTTGTTGTGGTTGGGGATGATGAGCGTAGGACTCCGCGAAGTTAGCGTTGGGCACAACATAATTTTGTAGGGGTACCGGTGCACCACCCCCCCATGCTTGTTGTTGAGACCCTCCGTAATAACTTGGTGGAGGAGGAACTCCGCCGAATGGTTGCACATTGGGTTGTGCTCCACTTGCTTGTGCGGAGGATGTTCCCTCCTCTACGATTCTTCCTCTTTTGTTCTTCCTTGCAGGGACAAGTAGTCCCTCTTCCAACCAATCTTCCCTTCCCTCGGTGAAAAGCCTAAGCCTCTCATCCGGAAGGGGGAGGTTCACAATGGCCAATCGATAACCTCTTCTCTCATCTCCACTAATGTACTTGCCTTGCCGCAAGTACTCAAAACCGAGAGAGGTACCACGCAAAAGGTGAGCGGGGTTTCTTGCAATCCCCGGTCGCAAGGAAAAGGCCAACATGGAGAGGTAACACCCCGAACCAATATCACCAGCCCCCGATGTTGCTTCACAACACCAACGGTTGATCATGAGGTAAGAGGGGTCAATTGCCCGCCCGGCAATCAAAGCCGAGTACAGCCAATTCAACTCCGTGTCGGTCACCTTTGTTTCCCTCATCCTCCCCAATACCCTCTTGCACATCCAAGAGTGAAATATCCGGATAATGGGGTTGCGGATGCATTTGCGTTGTTGATGGGCATCTCCGGAGATCATGCCCCAAAATTCCGCCAACATGCGGGAGGCACGTCAACTTTCTCCGGAGCTCCCTTGTGGAATCCAAGCAGCTCCCTAACGTGCTCGTAGGGAACCACTTGCTCGATTCCCTCCAACCGGAATGACAAGCTTTGCACCCCATCATCATCAACGATGGGTGCAATAGTCATTAAAATTTCCAAGGCGTAACCCAAGTGGGTATCCACCGATATTCCGTTGGAGAACCGAACCCACCCGAGGTGCCCCAACATGTAGTATATGTCGGTGCGAAAACCCAAGGTGTGGAGTGCTTGGTCGTCGAGCTCGACGTTTGGCACAAGCCTCTTCTCAAGATTGGCGAGCCTATCCTCCTCCTCCGCCGACAAGATGATGAAGCCGTACGAAGATTGTGTCGGGGTGTAAGGAGGTGGTGCGGTTGAGCGAGTCGATCGTCGTGGTGGCGCGGGCTGCTCCTCCGTGTGCCCACAAGGTTCGGTGAACCTCATGGAAGTGCTTCTCGCAGCTCTCATACCACCAAGGAGGAGAGCGTCGTTCCTCCTCGGTGGTGCCGTGTCCGTCTCCATGCTCCGGGGAGACTCGGAAACCGAGTGCCTCCTCGAAGACGTGGTTGATGACGGCTTGGACGACGACGAACTCTTCTTCTTGGAGAAGAGACTTGTGGTCTTCTTCCACATGGTTGCTGCACTCTTTCTTCAACTAAAAATCCGGGTTGCAACCGGTAAACTAGGCACTTAAACTCTTTGCTTCGGATGTGGACTTTGAGTGGAATTAAGGATGTGGATTTTTCTTGAGCTATCAAGCTTGGGATGGTTGGCTAAGTCTACGGAGGTTCTGAGCACACAAACTTGAACACACAAACAAGGGAAGGAGAGGGAAGCTTGCTGCAGAAGACGGGCGCCGGGGGGCGCCTTTATAGGGCGGGCCGGCCGGCCCGGGCCGGCCGGCCCGGGGGTCTCCCCGCCTCCTCCTCGGCGCGTCTTTCTCCCGGCACGATCATTTCGCCTCCGCAACTTTCCCCGCCCGCGTGCTCCACGAGTTGCACCGCCCAAACGCTCTCGTCCACTCCTTTTCTTGAATTATTGGTCCTCCCACTTGATGCTTCATGCTTTGGGTCATGTCCATGCTCCCTAGCTCCACTTGCTTCACATGCCACCATGAAAATCCTGCAAAGTTGATGCTTGCTGCCCACCATGCTTGTCCTTTGCATGTGGAGTGGGTGAAAGTTGATAAAAGAGAATCCAATGGTGCATGCATGATTAATTCAAACTTGATTGCCTCCATTTAGGTGTGTTTAAGGTTGAGCACTCCTCTAATTCGAATTTTAAAATATTTTTCAGAGCCATGCAAGAGCTTGAGCATAATTTTAGAGAAGTTTTTAAACCATTAAAAACAAGTGTAAGTCGAAAATATTTTTCGACTACGTCGATTTTCGTCTCACCGGTATAGTTTGCTTTCATCGGTTGAGAGCGAACGTTTTCCGGCTTGATCATGGGGGCATAAGTTTAGGTTCTAATTTTGGCTAAATAAGAAAGATTTTGAATGAAACAAAATTAGAAAAGGCTTAGAAAAATTCTAATCCTAGAGAAACCAAGGATAAGGATTTTTAAAACCAACCAAAAGCTTCGATTTCTAGGTTCACGCGAGTCCTACCACGTGCTGAATTTTTATAACTCTTGAATATAAATCGTGGCTCTACTCGTGTGGTTTTAGCATGAAAAATAAGTCAACCTCGGCACCATAATGAGGGTGAAAGGTTGAGTTAAGGTTCTGAAATTATTTGGTTGAGGGGTTTCTCGAAAAGAAAAGAATCAAACAAGCACATAGGAGGGTTCATGCAAAGGGTTTATGATAAAGCAAACATTCAATCAAGAATTATGTCTCTAATAATGTTCAACCACTTCTAAGTCTAATGTCTTTGCGTAGTAAAACTCAAAAACTAAATTATTAAAAATACTCGAAAAACCTGGAATCGGGTTGTCCTCCCGTAGCTTATTCTTGACTTGACTTGACGAAACGGGTTGCCTCCCCGCCTAGCGCTTCGTTTATAGTCTATAGCTAGACTTCTTCACTTGATCACTCCGGATCAACGCTCTTTGCGGGCGTTGCAATCTTGGGTACCCACTTCCGCACCATCTTGGGCGCGGGCTTGACTTCGGCTTGGTTGTCTTAGTCATTTTTTTGGTCTTCACAGTCGCTTCTCTTCCTTTTTCTTGACGGATGCAACACCTTCTTTGATTTTCGTTACGTTCATTTTTTCCGGCTCCTTCTTCTTTTTCAGCCCCTTCGTTTGTTTTGGTTCTCCCTTTACTCCAATCATGTTGCATGCCTCAATCCTTGGACGGAACTTGAAGGAACTCCTTTCTCCGTTGATATCGAACATGATCTCCCCCTTGCCAACATCAATAGTAGCTCCCACGGTCTTGAGGAACGGCCTCCCTAGGATGAGTGGCGGCTTCTCCCTCTCTCCCATCTCGAGCACAACGAAGTCGACGGGGATGAAGTGGTGTCCAATCTTCACGGGTACATCTTCAGCAATGCCTAAGGGATAGCGAATGGAGTTGTCTCCCAACTCCAAACATATTCCCGTAGGCTCCATCGGTAGGCGTAGCTTCTCGAACACATCCCTCGGCATGACGCTCACGCTAGCTCCAAGGTCGCATAACGCCTTCTCGAAGTTGAAAGAACCAACCGAACATGGAATTGTAGGGCACCGGGGTCTTTTTGCTTCTCTAGCCCATAAGCAATAGCCGCACTACACTCCTCGGACATCTTGACATGATCTACCCCGAGTGTTGCTATCTCATATTTATTTGCAAGTATATCTTTAAAGTAACGAGAATATGTAGGTACTTGTAGGGCATCTAGTAATGGCATGTTGATGCTAAGTCTACGCACAACTTCCACAAACTTCTCAAAGTGGTTGTCAAGTTTACCTTGGAAGTAGCGTGGCTTGAGTTGCGGTATCCTTGTGTCATCTTCCGGCATCTCGAATTCGGGTTCCTCGGTGACGATCCCCGTAACCTTCTCTTTAGCAGCTCCTTCCACCTCGGTGGACGGTTTAAGCTTCCTTGCTCCCGCGGAACGTTCCGGATCTTCGGTCTCCTTTCCCGAACGTGTTTGAATGGCCTTCGCCGATTCGGGACATTTGGGTTGTCCCGGAAGCTTCCCTTCATCATTAGTGAGGCGCCCCGCAAGTTGTCCAACTTGCGTCTCGAGCATCTTCATCATGTTGAGCACTTGATGATTGGAACTTCCGACCTCCGTCACTTTGCTATCGATGTTCTCCAACACCTTGTCTATGGTCTTGAACTTGGTGACGGTGTCCTTGTTGATCTTAGCTTGCTCATCCATGAACTCCTTCAATTGTATCCGAAGCGGAACCGCGTTAGGAATAGATGAGCTTGCATTAAATTGAGGCCTACCTTGCCGTAGCGGAAGTTCGGCAATTCTCCCTTCCTCATGTAGTCGAGCACTTTGGCTTCCTCGGACAATCTTTGCGGACATGGCCATACTCTCCACATTCTTCGCATGTGGACCTTGCTTCGGCGGCCTTCAAGTCTTGAGCCTCTTTCTTTTCTATCTCCATCTTCTCCAACCTCCTCATGAGCGAGTCGATCTTGCCTTCAAGTATGTCTTCTTTCTCCACTTGCAAGACTCCTTTGACGTTTCCCATGGGTTGAGCCGGGTGTAGGCGCCCGGACGACGCCCACGTATCATTATCTGCGACCTTCTTGAATAACGTGAAAGCTTCCGTCGGTGTAAGCTCGATGATAGATCCTCCCGCTGATGCATCGATGATCGTCCTTGACGCCATGGTGAGTCCTTGATAGAACTTTTGCACGAGGTCTTCTTTCGGGAACTTGTGATGTGGAACCGCCCGGGTGTACTCGTTGAAGCGCTCGAATGCCTCTGAGATAGTTTCTGTAGGATATTGAACAAAGGTGGCAATCTTATTACGCAAGCTTTGAGTTTTACCCGGTGAGTAGTATTCCTTCATGAAAGCCTTCATCAACGTGTTCCAATTTTGCACCGTCTCCGCCGGTTGAGAGTGGAACCATTGCAAAGCCTTCCCGAGTAGTGAAAACGGAAAAAGCCTTGCCCTCATTTGATCTTGAGTCACCCCATCCATGTTGAAAGTCGACATAGTTGAATGAATGCTTGGAGGTGAAGGTTCGGATCCTCTTTGCCGGTGAAGGGTGAATGTTGCACCATGCGGATTGTTGAGGTCTTGATCTCGAACGGTCTTCCGATCTCCTCGAGGTTCAAGATTGGTAGGTCGATGATGTCCGGGGTGCATAGCTCCCCAATCTTGCGTTCTTCGGTGGTTGGTCACCCATTGGTGGAAGTCGGTTCTCCCGCGGACTTTGAGGTGGTGAATTCTCCGGAGATTCCTGCGATCCTTCGTCTTCCGACTCCGAATCTACAAAATCCGGCTTTTTAGCTTGATGTGCTTCGCGTCTCCTTAGCCTCGTAAAGTTTTTTCGGATCATCCACAAAATTATTGGGTTTGTTGGAGAGGTAGCCGTCCATCTCCGTTAGGGTTAGCAATAAACAAAGTATGCAAAAAAAACTAGAAAACAAAACAAATCAGTAAAGACTAGAGTTAGACAAACTAGATTAGATGTATTTTGAGGATGATCGAAGCTTAGTAGATGCAAAAATAAAACAAAATCAGTACTGAAAATTACAAAAAAAAGCAATAAAAAATCAAATCTTGATCACTTGTTCCCCGGCAACGGCGCCGGAAAAAGGGGCTTGTTGACGAGTTAATAATTGTATCAAAGTTCGTTCGTGACTCGCAAGCGTACAAGTCTCCCGTCGTAGTCAAGGGACCCTTCTTCCCTCGAGTGGTGAACCCAAGGTATCGAATCCGTGGAACAAATGTGTGACGCAAGACTTAATCTATTAAAGCCAAATAACTGCAATCTTCAATAAAGAACCTAATGTATCTAAGTAAAAGAAACAAAACAGATCTAATCTACTAAAAACCGGAGAAAACAAAGTAAGATTGGGTAGATAAACCGATCTAGAGGGATCGGGGTAAGCCTTTTGTTGAAGTTCCAAGCAAGAGAAGAAATAGCAAATCGAATCTTAATAAAAGCCTCTTTAAATCGTGGTTTCCCGTCCAAATCCGAAAACATCCGCCTTTCGAGACCCCCGTTCTGTCACAACGTATCCCTATTCATGCGGGGAGCTTAGGGCGAGTCAAAAGACAAGTCGAGGTTCTTTCGGAAGATCCGGCGTGTACCTCTAGCCACCGCGGCTACAAGAACACCCTATGTAATCTATCTCGAGAATAGAATTGGAATAAGCAAAGCCGATCGAAAAACGAAATCTTCGAGGAAACACTTGATCGCTGGGAAAAGATTCAACTTGATAATTCAACTATAACAATGATACATACACAAGATCACCACCGGGATCCTTCCTTGATCTTGCTTCTAGCTCTGGGAACTCCGACGTGGTCTTCCGTGCAAGGTTCCCACGTCGGCTAGGGGAACCCTAGTCAACTAGCTCGACCCTCTCCTCTCCTAGATGGTGTCCCTCTCTTCTCTCGCTTCTCGGCGGCCGAAGACGAAATCTTCCCTGCGTGGCTCTCGGGCGAGGGGACTATAAATAGCCCGATTGGCGGCTAGGGCAAAGGGCGTCGGATTTGGGCCCTAAATGGGCACGGGCCGACCGGACCGGGCCGGCCGGCCGGGCCCATTTAGGCCCGGCCCCCGCGGGCTCCTTTGCCCGAGGTCGGTTCCCTTGCTTCCCGGATGCTTCCCCCTTCGCATGTAGGTCCATGTCGTCGGTTTCTCTCCGAATTGGACTCAACTCCTTGTCTTGCAAGCTTCAACGCACTTTTTCGGTCGGGTCCCCGGAGTTTGTCGTCTTCTCGGATCGAGTCCCCGCTTCTTGGAGTTAATATTGCTTCATTGCATGACTTGTTCGAGACTTCAAGGTCTTGTCATGAGGTGCTTGATGAACTTATCCCAAAAGTCTTGCATTCAACACTAAATCCCCGCATAAACATTAAACTCCAAAAACGACATGCACACGTGAACTTGTTATACCACGGGGGTTAGTACCAATGGATAAGGTATAAAATTCATGCCAACACCGAAGGTAAACTCATGGCTAGGTTGACGGATTTTCACCGTCAACATTGCCTAACATTCGTTCTGATAAATTGATTTAATACTTATTGAATTTGGATTTGTACAAGTGTTGATGATACCTTGCTGTAATTTTGCTTTAAAAGTATGTAGGTTACTTTGATCTAGTGTGCTGACTGGTACAGGAAGTTTCGCAATCAATTGTTGTATGTTATCTTTATGTTTTGTTGTTGTTGTAATCAAATGCTTTGTACAATCATTATGTTGTGCTTTTGTTGCAATCCAATGTTGTGTATCCATTCTGCAATAGTAACAACAATTACTTGATCTCTGTAAACAGTTTCAAATCCCCAAAGACTTCAACTTGGGTTTTGAAAATGGCCGCTGTAATTTTGCTTTAAAAGTATGTTTGTTACTTTGATCTAGTGTGCTGACTGGTACTGGAAGTTCTGCAATCAATTGTTGTATATTATCTTTATGTTCTGTTGTTGTTGTAATCAAATGCTTTGTACAATCATTATGTTGTGATTTTGTTGCAATCCAATGTTGTGCATCCATTCTGCAGTATTAACAACAATTATTTGATCTCTGTAAACTGTATCAAATCCCCAAAAACTTCAACTTGGGTTTTGGGAATGCCCGGAAACTCCAAGAGCAGTTGGTCTCTGAGTTTGAGTGCCTTCACAGCCTAACTAATGCATATCTCGATGCTTATGGTCGTGCGATGGTGTATGGCTTGGAGGCTTTCAAACCAGTATTGGATGACTCAAGGAATGCCATTAGGACCACCAGGGATAAGATCGTGAATCTCATGGTCTGTATTTTTTATCTGGATCTGGATCCTCTACCTCCCAAGGAAGACGTTGACAGAGACGTCGCAAGGATTCTAAACGATAAGCTTTTGATTCCTTCTGCGCGTGAGCTATGTGGCAAGTTTCTTGAGGCCCCTGCCAGTAGCGTGGGAACAGTTACCAATGAAGCTATGGTGTCTGCGATGAGGGACAACAAGGATGCAAGAATGAGGTAATTTCTCCCTCGGTGTCCTTATGCTGTGATTGTGAAGACTGCTTTGGGTTTACATTTTTGAATCTGCTTGCTACCCTTATGTAACTCGTTGTAAATCATGTACAAGGGACTAATGTATACATCTTCGTTATGAACTGTGTTAGAATGTAATTCCCCTTGTACTTCTCCACCCTAGAGAATGGCATATATAGTAGACATTACATGGACCTCATATATGGGCCAGGCCACATGGACCAACACACACATACTCTAGCCGAGGACCGGGAGCGTCCCGGTGGTCGATGGATGACCGCTCCTCGGTGATGAGTGATTGACAACGGGTGTTGGACCGACTCTTGGCTTAGTGCGCGAGTGTAGGCCGCGGCCTAGTTCGTGTTGTTGCGGGTGAAGAACGGGCGCGAAAGGTCTTCGGCCTTGAGGGGCCTCCGGGAGATGGAGAGACAAGTAGGCTCGGTTCGAGGGACCCGGTGGACGGCGGGGACCGGGTGCGGGCCACATGGTGGCGACACGAGCAAGACGAAGTCATGGACGGACGAGCGGTGCACGGTGGCGATCGAGTCAAGTGGTGTGGCGGGAGGCCGGACCGGGCACGCGGGGTTTGGTGGTTTGCCCACAAAACCATCGGCGGACGGTTTCTTGGTTTGGGCCTCAAAACCAAGTCCGAGGGCCCAACACGACGGAGACGGGATCCGGGCGTGTCGGGAAGCTTCGAGGCGGAGGACATGCGGCGGGATCGCATGGCTTGCGTCGGGAGGACGCGGGGTGCGGCAAAGGCGTGGCCGTCCGATGGCAAGACCCACAAACATTACCTAAATGCCCCTACGTGGGTTGTATCGCCAATAGTTAAGTGAGGGGTAGTCGAGTCATTTACCACTCCGGCGGGACCTGATATATAAGCCATGAGTGTGTGTGGATGGCTTCCTCTCTCCACGACTTAGGGTTTCATTTCCTCCCTCCCATTTCTCATTTTCGTAGCTATTTTTCTTCCATTTTCTCTAGGCTAGCATGAGAGCTTCATGAGAGATTTGTTGAGAGGGATGGATGCTAGGGCGGCATGCTAGACCTTGTGAATCTTTCCTGGTTTGTATAGAAGATTCGGAGTTGTGTTTTCGTGGTCTTTTTGTGCTTGTTTTCGTGCCTTTGTTCCCGGTGTGATTCCGCGGATTTGAGTGGGTTTATCCCCGGATTTCTTTGAGGGAAACATGGATAGATGTCTCGTGCATCTTTGTGATTGATCTTGTGCCCTCAAACGCCGAGAAACCACTTCGATTCGTGAGTTTTCGTTCGGTGCTCTAGCTTTCAGTGGTGCTCAAAGGATTCGCGATTCCCGGTGTTTTAGGGAGTTAGGAGGCAAGATTTTTGGGCTATAGCATCCTTGTGTGACGCTTTTCAAGTCCCCAAACCCTTGTCTCCACGGCTTCAACCGTTTGGGAAATCCGATGATGATTTGGGGGAGTTGACTTTCGGGGTCGGGCCGTTTTCGGCCCGTCCGTGCATGGCGGACGGTCCGCGAGGGTCAGGCGGACGGTCCGCGTGAACAGTGTTCGTCAGGTGTTCTTCGTGTTCTTGCTCGTCCTTCGTTTCGATCCGTCGCAACTTTGAGTTTTCGTTGGACGGAGTTTCGGACGGTCTGCAGCAGCGGGCGAACGGTCTGCGGGTGCCTGGCGGACAGTCCGCGTGCTCCCCGCGGACGGTCCGTGTTCCCGGTCGCTTCGTTGGTTCTGTGTGATTTAATGGACGGTCCGCGGCGTAGGGCCGGACGGTCCGCGTGGTTAGCGCGGACGGTCCGCGGCATCGGGGTCGGACGGTCCGCGAGGCCAGTGCAGACGGTCCGCCCCTCCTGGCCGGACGGTCCGCCAGAGCCTGTGAGCTTTGCTTCTTGGTTCGATTCTTCCCTTCCTTTCTCGTGCTTCCGCGTGTGCTTCAAGGAATCGTTCCTAAGGCTAGAGGTTGATCCATAACCTCGTTGTCTTGGTGATTGGTGTGTGATTCGATCCATCGCTTGGGTGAGACCGGGATTTGACTAGGGCATAGGTCGGGTTCTTTGGGAAGAATTTTTATCGGCTCCTATTCACTCCCCCTCTCTAGTCGCCATCCGATCCTTCAATTGGTATCGTAGCTTGGTGCCGGATTCTTTGCGACTTTGACAAGTCCCGAATCCTAAGATGGCGTACGTTGTGCGGGGCGGTCCGCCGCACTTCGATGGCAAGGGTTACCACAAGTGGGCGGCTCGTATGATGATCTTTCTTCGTGGGAAGCTGTTGGATTTCATTGTTCTTGACAAGACCTATGCTATTCCGGTCAACATCCATACTCTTATGATGACCGATGCTGGTGCTAAGGCCAAGTATGAGGCTAATGCAAAGGCCGTTGATCACTTGGTCCGAAGCTTGTGTGATCCAGAGTTTGAGCATGTTCACCATTTGAATCTTGCTTGGCAAATTTGGGAGAAGTTGTTGGTTGCTCACGGTGGTGATAACCATGTGAAGGCTCGCCTCTTTGTCTCTTACCGGATGCAATATGAGAATTTCACTCCTCTTCCGGTGAGGACATTGATGCGATGTTTCGGAGGTTCACCGCCATCGTGAACAACATGAAAGCTAATGTTGAGGATTTTCCTTACACCGAGCATGATCGGGCTTTGAAGCTCTTGCATGTCTTGGACCCAAATGTTTGGGGTGCTAAGGTTGAGGCCATCAAGGAGTCCGGGCGTATTTGACTATTGAGTTGGATGACCTCTTTTCTAAGCTCAAGTCGGCCGAGCTTGACAGAAGTTGCAATCCAAGCATGAGGGCTCGACCGACCATAGTCTTGCTCTTGTGGGCGGATCAAAGGGCAAATCTAACCCTTCCTGTCGATAGTTTTCCTTGTCTTCTCTTATGTCCATTCCAGATGAGGAGTTTGATGTGCTGGGCGAGGAGGAGCTGGCCTTGCTCTCAAGGAGGTTTGATCGACTACACGAGAGTCGGAGGAATGCAAGGCGGAGCTCAGGGACATGCTACAAGTGTGGCAAGCGTGGCCACTTCATCGCCGAGTGCCCGGAAGCGGAGGAGAACAAGTACAAGGTGAACGAGTACAAGGCGCACCCGAGGCGTGAAGACAAGTACTCCTCCAAGGGCAAGCACTTCAACAAGTCCAAGAGCAAGGACAAGGACAAGCGGCGACCGAGCAAGAGCGGCTACAAGAAGAACAAGGCAAGAGCGATGGTGGCCGGTGCGAGCGACGTCGACTCAAGCTCAAGCGACGAGCAGTCAAGCTCAAGCAGCGAAGATGAAGACGCCGGGAGGCGCAAGGGCAAGAAGAGTGCAAGCCGGAACCTCAGCGGGTTGAGCTGTGTGGCGCTTGAGGGCTTTTGTGGCATGGCCCATAGCTCAAGCAGCAAGAAGAGCGAGAAGGAAGACAGCGACTCCGACTCGGAGGATGAGGTAAATCGTGACCCCGACTCTTTGCTTGCTGAGATCGCTAGGTTGAATGGCTTGATTGACAATCGTGACGGTGTGCTAAGAGATGCCAAAAAGATGAGGAAAGATCTTAGGGCTCAACTTGAGAATGCTAGTGAGAAAGTAGGAGATCTAGAGTCGAAATTGCTTGAATTGAACTTGAGAATGACTCTTTGAAACTTGCTCCTACTACTCCCGATGATGTTGAGTGTCTTGAATGTGATGCATGGTTGAATGAGATCAAGTCGCTTAATGAGAAGAATGCTTCTACTTTGGCTAAACTAGATGCTCTTAGGACCGAGTATGATGAGCTTAAGGCGAGACCTACTTTGCTTGGTGCTTGTAAATCATGTCCTACTATGCATGCTAAGCTTGTTGATGCTCGTTCTACCATTAGTTCTTTGGAAGCATCTTTGAAATCTCCGTTGCAAATGCATGTTCTAGCTGTTATGAAGTTACTTGCGCAATCTTGAACTTACTTCCCGTTTGGATGTCATCTATGAGGAGAATGACTATTTGCGGAAGGTGTTGGGTTGGTTGTACGGGCGGGAACCTCAATTGAAAATCATGATTGAGGAGTTCAATAGAGCGGATGGTCGTGGTTTGGGTTTTGAGAAGTTGGGTGAGAAAGTGGGAGAGAATAGTGGGGAGAGTGTGTATGAGAAGTGTGTTGAGTCTAACCCCGAGTTTGAGGTGATCGGAGAGATCCAAGTCCCACTTCCAAAAGCTCCCAAGAACTCTTTCACACCAAAGCCCAACCACCTTTGCAACAAGCTTGACACAACCCAAGATCCACCCAAATTCCCACCTAAGACAAATGACTTCCGAAACCGGTGAGATTTGTGAGTGAGAAGGGTGAGAAGCCTAGAGAGAAGCCGAGCCAAAACCAAAACCCATCCCCTTCGGTGTGAGTATTGTGGCAAGGAGAGGCATCTTGCGAGTTTTGCTACAAGAGGAAGAGGGATGAGAGGCTTGCTAGGGAGCAAGCGAACCGGAGACAGGTATCTCCGGTCTCATGGTATTCCCGAGCCTAGAGTGCCACTTCCACGGGGTGTGGGAAGTGTGAAGAGTGTTGGTAGAGTTGGAGCTCGAGTGGTAGGTTTGTGAGGAGAGATGATGGTGTGCGTCTTGGTGAGAGGTTTGGTCGGGCTCGTGGTGGTTTTGCTGGACGTCCCCCTACTCGTCCTCAATACGGGTTTAGGGGAGATGATCGCAGCTTTGGGTTCCAGAGGAACTACGGACCACGTTTTCCCCCTCGTGGTGCTCGTACTCCTCCCATGGGACATGGGAAGTTTGGTGGCAAGGGAATGATGTTTGCTAACCCCTCCTTTGAGCAGATGGCTCGACACTGGTTTAACTTTCTTTGTGCTAACCCCAGTGTCGAGTCGCTAGCTCATTCTCGTTCTTGTTTCGATTTGCGGGCGGGGAGGCTTGGAGGACATTTGGTTGATCGACTCCGGGTGTTCTCAACACATGACCGGAGATAAGAAGTGGTTCTCCGGCCCTCACCCCGGTGAAGGAAAAGATGTACATCACATTTGGGGACAATGGACGAGGAAGGGTGCTTCAGAGGGTGTTGTGCATGTGAGTGACAAGGTAACGTTGAAGAGAGTGGCTCTTGTGAAGTCTTTGGGTTTCAATTTGCTTTCGGTTTCTCAGTTGCTTGATGAGGGTTTTGAGGTGCGTTTCAAGTCTGGCGAGTCTCGTTTGCTTGATTCTCGAGGTGATCTTGTCTGTATGATCATCCCCGAGGGTCGATTTTCGTGGCTGATTTCTCTCGTTCTTTGGGTCCTGCTCGCCGTTTGATGGCCGGTCCCTTCTTTGATTTGTGGAAATGGCATAGGCGGTTGGGACACTTGAGCTTTGATTTGGTTTCCCTCTTGAGTGGTCTTGACCTTGTCCGAGGATTGCCGAGGTTGAAGCTTGAGAAGGATTTGGTTTGTGCTCCGTGTAGGCATGGCAAGATGGTAGCCACTCCCCATCCACCCCTGACCGATGTCATGACCGAGCGTCCGACAGAGCTGTTGCATATGGACCTTGTTGGGCCAGCTCGAGTTTGCTCGGTGGGTGGGAAGTGGTATGTCCTTGTTGTGGTGGACGATTACTCTCGCTATGCCTGGGTGTTTTTCTTGGAAGACAAGAGTGAGACATTTGGTTTTGTTCGAGATCTGATCGTGAGGTTGAAAAACGAGAGGCATGGGAATGCTATTCGAGCTATCCGCAGTGATAATGGCTCGGAGTTCAAGAACTCTCGTTTTGATGCCTTTTGTCGTGATCTAGGTCTTGAACATCAGTATTCGACCCCTTATGTGCCCCCTCAAAATGGAGTCGTGGAAAGGAAAAATCGGACTCTTTGTGAGATGGCTAGGACGATGCTCGATGAGCACGGGACTCCTAGGAGGTATTGGGCCGAGGCGGTCAATACGGCTTGTCATGTTTCCAACGAGGATTTTATTGCGAGCTTTCAAGAAGAAGATCCGTTATGAGTTGATGCATGGTCGGGCACCCAAGGTGAGTCATTTCCGAGTCTTTGGCTGCAAATGCTTTATTCTCGAAGAAGGGAAAACTCGACAAGTTTGAGGCTAGGTCTAGTGATGGTATTTTCTTTGGATATGCTAACCATTCTAGAGCCTATAGGGTGCTTAACCTTGAGACTAACAAAATCATGGAGACTTGCGAGGTAACCTTCGACGAGACAATGCCATGTACCTCTCTTGGCTTTGAATGTGCGAGGTGATGAAGAGATGGCCGAGGACCTCTTTGAAGAGGAGAAGGATGAAGGCTGGAGATAATGATGGGGAGAACCATGCGCCCGAAGCCGAATGTGTACCCACTACTTCCCCTACGACTACTACGGAGCGTGGACCGTCTACTTCATGGACAATGACGGTGCGACAAGAGGACCAGGCGAGAGAAGCTGAAGTTGAGGGGGAGGTAGTCTCGAGGCGTGAGGCTCCCCGACGGATTCAAGAAGTACATCCCCTGTCGAAGATCATTGGGAACATCGACGAACGCACTACACGGTCAAGGTCTAGGAATTCCTCTCATTTTGCTCATGCTGCTTTTGTTGCCACCTTTGAGCCCAAGGACATTGGACATGCTTTATCTGATGCAAACTGGGTCAATTCTATGCATGAGGAGTTGGAAAACCGAGAGGAACCGGGTATGGGAGTTAGTGTCGGTGTTTTAGACCGGCAACCTACTACGGGGAGTACCCGAAGTAGATGATTGTGACTCGCCGAGACCGGTAACTCGAAGGAAGAGACACGTGGCACACAATTTAGACAGGTTCGGGCCGCGAGGTGCGTAATACCCTACGTCTTGTATGCTGCGTAGCTCTGGATTAATAGGGCACGATTACAAGATGGTGCAATGGTGCGCCGTGAGTTGTATGAGAGGAGATTGGATGCTAGAGATCGGTCCCTGCCTCACCTTATATAGTCCGGGAGGCAGGGTTACAAGTCGGAGTAGGGAGAGAGTACTAGTCGAGTACGTCTAGGAGTCCTCCATACAGTGCGGAACATGTACAGCTCCCTAACCGAGTACTACTCCCGTGTAGTCCTTGTGCTCCACGCCTTCAGGTGCCGTGTAGCGCAAGTCGGGTAGTCCCAGGGGCCCACCGAGTAGTCGGTCCTGGTACCCACCAAGGTAGTGGGCCTAGGGAGGTCCATACGACAAGCCCCCGAGTACTTTGTAGTCGAGAAGGATCGCTTCAAGTAGTCTTGACGGCCTTAACGAGTAGTCCTCAAGCGTCCCCGAGTGCTACAAGTCAAAAGTCCTCAAGAGTAGTCGAAGCATCCCAAGGCTGGAATGTACTCCAGCCGATGTTAGAGCAAATCTTGAAGTCTTCTCGAGTAGTCCCAAGCGTCCTCGAAGACTGCCTTCGAAGGTCTTCAAAAACTGCCTGTCTTGTCTTGAAGCCGGAGCTGATATGGAGGTGCGATTGCAAAATCGCACTCCATATGGAGTAGCCCCCGAGCCTTAGGTTGAGCCGCGGGCTCGGGGCCGAGGGTCCATCGAAGTCTTGGCAAGAAAATCCCGAAAAATCCGGAGAGAAAAACCGAAGGACACGTGGCACGGAGCCCCCGAGCCTTGAGTCGAGTACTTCCTCTCGAATTGAAGGGTCTTCTTGAAGAATGTGTCTTGAGACTAACCGTTTCCCGGGTAGTCGAGTAGAAGTAGTCGAGCCCCCGAGGTGAGGCGCGTCGACTAGTAGAATACGAAGAGTCACGCGCGCCCGCCGAGTCGCCCGCGCATGGACTTATCCGGCCGCCCGTTGGGGAGCCGATTTGGCTTATAAATAGAAGCCAAAACCCTTAGGGTTTTTCACCCATTCGAGCTGCAACCATTCCGTTTGCATCTTGAAGCGAATCCACTCCCAGCGCTTGCTGCCGCCGTAGTAGATCCAAGCGCGCCGCCACCCGAAGCCTTTAGGGTAGCCCCTGAGCGGATGCGAGTGAAGACGCCTTGCACTTGGAGGATGAAGCCGTCGCCGTCCAAGACGTCCAAGGCCGCCGGGAAGAAGAGGGGCCGCGAAGAGGCCGCCGCGGCTGCCACCGGAGCAGCGCCGCCCATGTCTCCACCACGGGCTGATCCAAGCCGCGAGTGGAAGAAATCCAAAGTGAAGACGGAGGATCTGCGCCGACCCTCCCCGAACGGTGGGTTCATCAGGGAGAAGGAAGTCGACATCTGGAGATCCGCCGATGGAGACCCATATCCGATGGAGAAGGCCGAAGATGAGATCCCGATGTTCTCGCGGTTCGTGGAGCGCGGTCTTGCGCTCCCAGCCAGTGACTTCTTCAAAGGGCTGCTCGGATACTACTGGATCGAGTACCCCGAACCTCGAACCCCAACGGCATCTTCCACACGTCGGTCTTCTTCCACTTCTGCGAAGCCTTCCTCGGGATCAAGCCGCACCGGGTGCTTTTCCGAAGTTCTTCCGTGTCAAGCCGCAACCAAGTGCTACCAACCCCGGGGGTAGTCGGGAGGAGCCGGCATCCACCGAGGGAGGACGCCGCGGAGCAGTACTTGGCGTACAAACTTGTCGACTCCAACACGGATTGGAAGACCAGGTGGTTCTACATCACGAACCACCACCCCGGCCTGCGCCGAAGCCGAGCGGACGGCGGCCCGGAGCACCGTGATTGGTGGAACATGGAGCCCACCATGCAAGAAGGAATCCGGCTCCCCGAGCTGCTAGCACGCATCAAGGTGCTCAGGGAGGCGGGACTGAGGGCCGAGCATGTGGCCTTCAGTTTCATGAAGCGCAGGATCCAGCCGCTGATGGCTCGGGAGACCCTGGGCTTCGAGTACACCGGCGACGACGACACGTCGCGGATGCCGAGGGGCGAGCTGGATGACAACGACATCGTCGAGAGGTTGTCGCGGATCTTCAAGGACATGCTGCCGTACAAGGCGTGCCCTGTCGAGGAGTACTCCGCCGCGCGCCCGCCCAAGGAGGTGAGTAGTCGTACTCCCCTAGTCGAGTAGTGATTGCTTGTAGGAGAGTTGCTGACGTCCCGTATCTTTGCGCGGGATGATGTGAAGAGGTTCATCTCCGAGCCGCAGCCACCACCGAGCGGTATCGAGATCCCGATGGAAGGAAAGGCGAAGGAGCGCCGCGAGGTCGGTGAAGGCGACGATACCGTCGTTGTGGAGGATACCTCCGACGACGACGAAGACGAGGAGACGCTGCAGGACCGCTTCCAGCTGCGGTCGCGGTTTAGCCGCCCGGGCTTGCCTCATGTTCCGCTGGTACAAGACCCTCCGGCTAGCCTAGCTGCGCCGCCACGGAAGCCGCGCAGCCCCGCTAGGAAGCGGGTGACGAAGAAACTGAAGGTCTCAGAGACCACGCCTCAATAGGTAAGTTGTCTTGAGCAGAGTAGTCAAGTACCCATTGTTCGAGTACTTTGCTGACGAGTAGTCTTCCTTGAATGCAGGAGGTGCCGCCAGCGGAGCCCGTCGAAGAGGGCGACGAGGGCGTGTGGGACACGGTGGGGGAACCAGTGGAAGTCGTAGTCCCGGCCCCCACCGTTGAAGAAGTCCTGGCGCAAGCGGAGCGCCGGCCCCCGGCTCCGAAGAGAGCACGGGACCCGTGGCCGCCGCCGTTGAAGAGGTGGTGGCCTCGGGGGCGCGGGAGACATCCGCGCGCGGCCGCCGCCGCCGTGGAGGAGGCGATGGCCGCGAGAGGCGCGAGGAGGAGGCGCCCGCCGAGGGTGGATTGGTCGATATCGCCAGCATCCTCGGTGCTCCGGCCGTGACCATTGTCCGGTCGAACTTGTAAGTACCATATCCTCACGAGTAGTACTTGCTGCAGTAGTCGATCTTTGCTTGACGACCCTCTGTGGATGTTTCTGCAGAAAATCCACGGATCTGACCTGGGATGGGGATGAGCCCTCATCAGCGGTGGCGGAAGAAGTCGTGCCGCCCGCCGAGGAGACCGCTCCCGCTGCCCAAGCCGCGACTGAGCCACCGGCTACCGAAGCGCCACTGCCGTAGGCCAGTGTAGTCGAAGGTGAGTACCCTTCTTGAAGCTGCAGAGCTCTAGGAGGAGTAGTCGTAGGCACTGATGCACATGTCGTCTTTTTGAAAGGCGCTGAAGGTGGTGACATCCCTGCGGGGGTGCCAATGCAGAGCTTGACACCAGAGGCCCCGGAGTCTGCAGAAGGAGCCCCCGAGCCCATGGCGGAGGTCGTCGAGAAGACCGCCGGGGGGAGAGACGGTCGCCACATTGCCGAGAGATTGCTCGGGAGGTGGCTATCCGCTCCCCCGAGATCCAAGACGCGAGCCCATCCGCTCGCGCCGATGACGGAGGCCACCGCGAGTAGTCGCGGCGGGATAGAGCTTCTTGCGCACGATCTCGTCGAGCCGGCGACGGTAGCCAAGCACACGGAGGTGATCCGTCAAGCCGAGCAGTGGATGAAGGTAAGTAGCCGTAGCCATGTGAGTAGTCAATCCTTTTGCCGTTGAGTACTCTTCGTGACTTGAGTTGTCTTGTGCAGGACGTCGCGGAGCGGTCCCGCGACAAGTCGAACCTGCTGCAGGGTTATGGCGACACCGTGCTCCGAGCAGAGGCGCTGGAGGAGCAACTTGTGAAGTCGCGGAAGCACGCGGCTGCCATGCAATCAAAGCTCGACGCTGCCTTCGCCAAGTACCACAACGACGTCCTGGAGTTGCAGGCGAAGGGCGACGACTTGGTGCGGAAGAACAAGGGCCTCCGCAACAAGAATAAAGGTATATCCTTCGACTTGTCGAGTACTTGTTGGAAGTCGAGAAGCATCTGACCCGCTGTTGCATTGCTGTGTTGCAGAGCTTGAGGGCCAGGTGGAGCAGCTGAAGGCCTCGGAGACGAGCATGAAGAACCTCTTCTACCGGGAGCAAGAAGCCCGCCAGGTACTCGAGCTCGACTACAAAGAACTCGCCTTCGAGTGCGAGAAGCATATGGAGCCGCGGATTGCTTCGACGAGAGATCTCGTCAATTGCTACAAATCTTTGCAGAAATTGAACGAAGACTGCGAGGCATTGCGGGCCCAGTTGAAGGAGTTGGAAGAAGCCGCACTGCCGATCGCAAGGCTCCTGGTGCCGCACCCGAGCGGCCCCAAGATCGCTCCTCTGGTGGATCGCCTCCGTGAAGCTCCAAGCCGGCTGGCCGCCTACGTCAAGCATATGGCCAGGTCGATCCCAAGACAAGTCTTGGCCTTCATGAAGTCGTACTTCCCGAAGGCTCCAGTGGAGGTGGTCGCCGGCGGGGTAGCCGCCAACTGCTCCGATGAGCAGTATGCAGAGCTGCTGGAGCAGATGGCTCCCATCTCGGAGCAGGTAGCCGAGAGCTGAACCTCCAGTAGCCCTGTAATAAGTAGCTAGTAGCCATAGTTGTACAGGAAAACAATTGTAATGAATTGTTCAAGTATCAATGAAAGAAAATTTTCCAGCAATGAGTACTCATAGTCGCGATCTCAGAGTGCGGAGCGCCCATCGTGGAGTGGATGCGAGTAGTAGTACTCAACTTTAGTAGTCCCGTTGTAGGGAGCAGGCAGTAAAGAAGTTGATGAACGATCAATCTTTATTACTGAAGAAGTACACCTGGGTGGCCAGGGCCGTAGTTACAAAGTAGTCGCTTGGACCCGCGGGCCGCTTACGGTACCGAGTAGCGCTGGAGCGGGTAGCCGCTTACAGCAGGTGATCCGTAGGTAGCCGTGTAGGCTGGATCGTAGATCCGTAAGTAGCCGCGCAGGTTGGATCTTGGAGTGTGGTCTCTTGGTAGACCGCTGCTAGAGTCCTTGACGCTCGTCGCAGCCCAGGGTCCGTAGGTAGCCGCGCGGGTTGGATCCTGGAGAGGAGAAGTCCGAGACTGTAGCCAGGACCCGGAGGGTCGCTTACGGCCAGGGGGTGTTGGTGTAGTCGAGTAGACTTGAACCCCGGAGTAGTCGTGTAGACTAGGCGTAGAATCGACAGAGCTGGTCGACGTTCCACGAGTTGTTGACGTCTTCGCCTTCAAGTGTTTGGAGGCGATAGGAGCCCGGCCCGGTCACCTTTGCCACTGTGAAGGGACCTTCCCGGGGGGGGGCCGAGCTTGTGAAGTCCTTCCGTGTTCGGATACGGCGGAGGACAAGATCTCCAACGTTGAAGGAGCGTTCCTTGACGTTGCGATCATGGTAGCGTCGGATACCCTCCGGGTACCTTGCCGACCGGACGAGGGCGGCGCGGCGAGCTTCTTCGAGGCCGTCGATGTCAACTCGTCCGTCGTCTTCTGAGACGCCTTCGTCGTAATGCTCCACCGCCGGCGAGTTCCATATGACGTCGGCGGGGAGGATAGCTTCGGAGCCGTAGACCGGGGAAGTAGGGGGATTGCCCCGTCGGCTTGGATGTTTGAGTCCGTAGCCCCCAGAGTGCGTTGGGTAGTTCCTTGATCCACTTGCCCCCTTTGGAGTTAGCGGCGTCATGTAGCCGCTTCTTGAGGGCGTCGAGCACCATCCCATTGGCGCGCTCGACTTGTCCGTTGGCCCGTGGATGGGCGACCGAGACGTATCGGACGTCAATCCCGCCGTTCTCGTAGTACACCCGAAGCGGTGGTTGTTGAAGTTGGACCCCGTGTCCGTGATGATGCGGTGGGGTAGCCCATAGCGGTGTACGAGTTCATCCGAGAAGTCGAGTGCTCGTCAACCTTGGGGCATGTGACCGGCTTGACCTCGATCCACTTGGTGAACTTGTCGATAGCCACCAGCACTCGTTAAATCCTCCCGGCGCGGTTGGCGGTTGCCCAATCATGTCGAGCCCCCGGCAAGCAAAGGGCCGGGTTGGCGGTATAGTGACTAGCTTGTAGGCCGGGACGTGTTCTTGCTTGGCGAAGTACCGACATCCTTGGCATCTTCGACGAGTTCTTCGGCGTCGCCCGGTGGCCGTGGGCCGCAGGAATGCTCGCCGGAAAGCCTTGCCGACCGGCGTGCGTGAGGACGCGTGATTGCCGCGATGCCCTTGTGGATCTCCTCCAAGATGTCCTTTCCTTCTTCACGAGGGACGCACTTCATGAGTACTCCGGAAGATGCGCCCGCTTGTAAAGCTTGTCTCCGACGAGGACGTAGGACTTGGCGCGGCGGACGAGTTGTTCGGCCGCGTTCTTGTCGGAGGGGACCTCTCGCTCGCCGAGGTAGTCGATGAAGGGTTGCCTCCGGTCCACGTCGATCATCATGACCTCCTACCCACCGATGGATGGGCCGGGACGGTGGTCGGTGGCACCGGCTCCGGGATGGATGGCGCGTGAAGCTCGTGGACGAAGACGCCCACTGGCACTTGAGCGCGGGTGGATCCAAGCTTCGAGAGGACGTCCGCTGCAACGTTGTTGTCGCGGACGATGTGATGGAACTCGAGACCATAGAATTTGTTCTCGAGCTTGCGGACTTCTAGGCGTAGGCGTCCATGTTCTCCTTGTTGCGATCCCGGGACTTGTTGACTTGGTTGATGACCACCGCGGAGTCGTCGTAGACTAGTAGCCGCTTGATGCCCGGTGAAGCCGCGAGGCGGAGCCCGTGTAGGAGAGCTTCGTACTCGACTTCGTTGTTTGAGACCTTCCGAGAAGATCCGCGGGACGTACTTGAGTAGTTCGCCCGTTGGAGAGATCGGGAGTACCCCCGCGCCGCGCCCTCGAGGTTGAGTGAGCCGTCGAAGTACATCACCCAATGCTCTGGTCGCACGGTGGGAGTAGGTAGCTGGTTCTCCCGCCACTCCGCCATGAAGTCGACTAGTGCCTGCGACTTGATGGCTGTGCGTGGCTTGAAGTCGATGGTGAGGGCGCCGAGCTCGACAGCCCACTTGGAGATTCTTCCGGTAGCATCTTGGTTCCGCAGGATGTCGCCAAGCGGGTAGTCGGTGACGACGGAGACCGAGTACTCCTGGAAGTAGTGTCGTAGCTTCCGCGAGGTGATGAGTAGAGCGTACAGGAGCTTCTGCACGGGCTGATAACGAGCCTTGGACTCTGATAGAACCTCGCTGACGAAGTAGACTGGACGCTGGACCGGGTAGGCGTGGCCGTCTTCCTGCCGCTCGACAACGTGAGTAGTCGCAGCTAGGTAGAGCAGTAGCTGCTCGCCCTTGTGAGGAGCCGTGAGGATCGGTGGCTTTGATAGGAAGTCCTTGAGCTGGGCAAGGGCTTGATCCGCCTCTGGAGTCCACACGAACTTCTCATGATGCTTGAGTAGTTTGAAGAAGGGGAGGCCCCGTTCTCCTAGCCTCGAGATGAATCTGTTCAACGCCGCCATGCACCCCGTCAGCTTCTGGACGTCTTTGATGCTCGTGGGAGCTTTCATGTTGGTGATGGCGGAGATCTTCTCGGGGTTGGCTTCAATGCCGCGCTGGCTGATGATGAAGCCGAGTAGTTTGCCCGAAGGGACGCCGAAGACGCACTTGTTCGGGTTGAGCTTCCAGCGGTACTCGCGTAGCGATGCGAAGGTCTCTTCAAGGTCGTTGATGAGGGTACTGGAGTCTCTGGTTTTGACAACCACGTCGTCCACGTAGGCCTCGACGTTCTTGTTGAGTTGCCGCTTGAAGCAGGCCTGGATGGCCCGTTGGTAGGTAGCGCCGGCGTTCTTCAACCCGAATGACATGGTCGTATAGCAGTACGCGCCAAACGGGGTGATGAACGCGGTCTTCTCCTGGTCTTCCTCCTTGATTGCGATCTGGTGGTACCGGAGTAGCGATCGAGGAAGCGGAGAGCGGTCGCGAGCCCACCGTGGAGTCGATGACTTGGTCAATCGCGGCAACCCGAAGGGGTCCTTGGGGGGGCGTGCTTGTTGAGGTCGGTGTAGTCGACGCACATCCTCCACTCGTTCGAGTTCTTCTTGCGGACGAGGACAGGGGTTAGCGAGCCACTCGGGATGGAAAACTTCTCGATGAAGCCACCTGCGAGCGGCTTGGCGAGCTCCTTCTTGATGGCGTCCCGTCCGTCGTCGGCAAAACGTCGGAGGTGTTGTCGCTTAGGGGTGGCCTTTGGGTCGACGTTGAGGCAAGTGCTCAATCGGCTCCCCGGGCACTCCGGCATGTCCCCTGGATTCCACGCGAAGATGTCGCGGTTAGCCCGAAGAAAGCCGATGAGCGCGTCTTCCTATTTGGGGTCGAGGCCAGCCCCGATGGTGGTGGTCTTGCTTCGGGGTCGCCCGTTCCGAGGTCGACCGTCTTGACGAGTACCTCCTCGGTGGCCGAGGCTTGTTGGTGCCGTCGGACTTCACCGGGATGTCGAGTTCACTTGTAGCAAGCTTCTTCGACGCGGCGTAGACCTCCATCATCGCGTTGGGTACTTGGTTTGTGCAAGCAATCGCCACGGTTTCTGTGTCGCAGTCATGGGAGATCTTCAAGTCCCCTTGGAGGGAGAGTACACCGGCTGGACTTGGCATCTTGAGTACCAAGTAGGTGTAGTGGGGCACCGCCATGAACTTGGCGATGGCCGGTCTGCCGAGGATGGCGTGGTAGGAGGTCTCGAAGTCCGCGACCTCGAACTTGATGTACTCGGTACGGTAGTTGTCCCGAGACGCCCCGAAGGTAATCGGGGACCACCGAGCCCGGTGGGATAGCCGCGTTGCCATGGACGATGCCGTAGAAGGGCGTGCTTGCTCTTGGTGAGCATGGGGGTGACGTCGAGCTTCATTTTCTTCAAGGTTTTGGTGAAGAGGACGTTGAGCCCACTTCCACCGTCGATGAGCACCTTGTTGAGCTTGGAGCCCGCCACCGTTGGCTTCAGGACGAGGGAGAACCGTCCGGTTCGGAGAAGCCGGTCCATTGGTCCGCGCGGGAGAAGGTGATGGGTACCTCCGACCACCCGAGAGGGGTCGGGACCGCCGGTTCGATGGACATCACTTCACGACGGGTAGCCTTCGATCCCGCCTGCGGGCGTCCGCCGAAGAGGACGTTGACGGTCTTCTCGGGTTCTTGGAAGTCATTGTTGTCGCTGTCCTTCTTCTTGCCCTTTTGGTCGTGAGGGTGCGGTGGCTCCGGCGTATCCTTGAGTGCATGCCCGAGTTGGTAGCACCGCTCGGTAGTGGGGTTGCCGTTTGGATGCCACGGGCACTTCTCCTTCGACGGGTCTTTGAAACCGCCGAGTTCTTCTTCGAGTTCCCTTTCGCAGGCGCCGGATAGCCGCGACGGTGTTGTCCGGCTTGCGCTTGCGGTTGGGACCCGAGTAGTTGTCGTTGTTGTTGTTGTTGCGGCCGCCTTGGTTTGTGTTGCTTGCGCCGCCGCCGCCCCGGTTCTCGCTTGGACTTGCCGCGGATGGCGTCGTACTTGGCGTTGGCCTTGTCCTCTTCATCCGCCCGGGACGTGATCATGTCCTTGAGGTGGGGGATGGACTCGGGGCGGCGACGACCGAAGTCCTCGAAGGTGCGGCGATGGTAGAGGCCGTCTGGCGGAGAGGTCGATGACCTCCTTGTCGGTGACGTCGACGACGGTAGCGCGCTTGTCGAAAAAGCGGCGCATGTACTTGCGGAGGGTATCACCCCTGTTCTCGCTTGATCATGGCCGTGTCCATGCGAGTACCCGATCGGCCCATGGCGCCGGCGAAGTTGCTCGTGAAGCGCTCCTTCGGGCCTGGTCCCACTTGTCGATCGAGTGCTTGTCGAGCGACTCGAGCCATGTGAGTGGTGCTTGGTCCGGACGAAGGGGAAGTAGAGGCATTTGGTGTCGCCGTTGCCGCCGGCGTTCTCGATGGAGAGGGTGTAGCATCGGAGCCACCGGATGGGATCCGCTTCGCGTCGTACTTGGTGATCCCCAAAGGCTTGAACTTGTCGGGGAGGAGCAGGTTGCGAAGTCGAGGTGAAAAGGCGGGGAAGCCGTCGCCCTCGGCGGCGGGGTCGACTTCTTCCGCCGCAGCTCCTCAATCTTCTGGCGAGCGTCGTACCCGCCGTGCGAGGCGCCGGAGGCGTGGCGTTCGCGTGGCCTCGGCCGCCGTGGACCGCCGCCGCCCCCGGCTCTCCGTTGGCCCCATGGTTGGAGCTGCCGCCGTCGGCCGCCGCCGCCGTCGGGATCGTTGCCGCCGCCACCGGCCGGAGCGTGGTGGGGGACAACTTTTCGGTTGCCTTGGTCTTGAAGTGAAGGTCCGCCGGCGTTGGAGCGGCGGCGGTTTGGCTCGGCCGGGGAGGTCGGCTCGAGTACGGTTGGGACCGGCGTTGGCGCCGCGACTAGTAGCCTCGTTGTCGCGGGGGTTTGGGCGGGAGGAGGTTGGTTGACTCGTTGTCGACCCGCATGAAGTAGGCTTCTTCGGCGAGATTGGCGATGACCTCTCCGGCGCGTATGCCCCGAGCCCGGCGTGCGATCGTTGTGATCGACATGAGGCACTCGCTCGGGGGTGGTGTGCACTCGCTCTCGACCGCCTCGAGCGCTTCCGCAAGGTTGCGGATGGGGAGGTTGTCTGCGAGTCGCCGGCGCCGTTCGCTGCACTTCCTGTTACGCTCACGTCGAGCGTCCCTGTTGGCGGCGGTCTCGTCTGCAGGTGCGTCAGCAGACAGCTCGTCTGCGGAGATGTCCTCCAGGTACTTGTCCTCAGCCGTGCCTGAAGGTCCTGGGGTGTCGCCAGCAGCCATGAAGACTTGGCGATCGGGGGTGCCAAGGCTGGACTCAGAGGGTGCCACCTCAGTTGGTGTGTTTGAGTCAGCCCGGGCTAGTGGTGTTCCCTCCTGGAACGGTAGCGAGTCGATGTAGGTGACGTAGCGTGAGTCCCCCTTTGCCAGGTCAGCGGGCTTGCGGTCTGGCCAGTAGACGTATCTCCCGGCCGGCGTTGATTTTATAACCAGCCCAGAGGCTGGCCCTGACAAGGGAAGCTCAGTGGAGTCGTCTTCGGACTCGGGCTCCTCAGGGGTCCGGACCCGAAGTCGAACTCGTAGTCCGGGTTCGAGTAGAGCTCGGAGAGAGGGCCGGAGTCCGAAACACGATCGGGGACGGTGTCGGAGTCCGAGTTGTACTCGGGTACGGGCTCCTTGCCGGCCGGCGTGGAGTAGGAGCCCCCGTGCGGGCCCGGGCCGAGGATGCGGGGGCCACGCGCGTAGTGCTCGCGTGGTGAGGCGACCGCCTGCGATGGGCGAGCGGCCCGGCTCGCATGCGATGGCCCATGGCGACGTCGGGTTCGAGTTAGAGACGGACTCGAGCTCGAAGTCGGCGTGGTGGTTGAAGAGCGAAATTTTGCCGAACTTGCGGTGAGTTCGCCCCGTGACAACTTCGGGGAAGCGTCACGAAGCTTTGTCTTCGGGTTGGGCCGCATGGCCGGGCGGCGCCGGAAGGAGCCCGCGCCATCGGCGGTGCGGACCCAAGCGCCGAAAATGAAGGTGTCGCCACGGTTGAAGGCGACGGTTGGCTTGAAGTGGACGGAAGCCGTCGAGTTCGCCATGTGATCTCGGGCGAGAGCCCCTACCGGGCGCGCCGGCCTATCGGTGTTTTAGACCGGCAACCTACTACGGGGAGTACCCGAAGTAGATGATTGTGACTCGCCGAGACCGGTAACTCGAAGGAAGAGACACGTGGCACACAATTTAGACGAGGTTCGGGCCGCGAGGTGCGTAATACCCTACGTCCTGTATGTTGTGTAGCTGCGGATTGATAGGGCACGACTACAAGATGGTGCAATGGTGCGCCGTGAGTTGTACGAGAGGAGATTGGATGCTAGAGATCGGTCCCTGCCTCGCCTTATATAGTCCGGGAGGCAGGGTTACAAGTCGGAGTAGGAAGAGAGTACTAGTCGAGTACGTCTAGGAGTCCTCCATACAGTGCGGAACATGTACAGCTCCCTAACCGAGTACTACTCCTGTGTAGTCCTTGTGCTCCACGCCTTCAGGTGCCGTGTAGCGCAAGCCGGGTAGTCCCGGGGCCCACCGAGTAGTCGGTCCCGGTACCCACCGAGGTAGTGGGCCCGGGGGAGGTCCATACGACAGTTAGTTGAACCACATCCAAATTGCCATCCCATAGGAACCAAGTGGGTTTGGAAGAACAAAGAAGGTGAGAATGGGATGGTTGTGAGGAACAAGTCCGGACTTGTTGCTCGGGGGTTTAGTCGAAGGAGGGGATCGACTATGAGGAGACCTTTGCTCCCGTGGCCCGTCTTGAGGCAATTCGGATCCTTCTAGCCTTTGCCGTGGCTAAAGGGTTCAAGTTGTTTCGGATGGACGTGAAGAGTGCTTTTCGAATGGGGTCATAGAGGAGGAGGTGTATGTGAAGCGACCACACGGGTTTGAGAGCGAGTTGTACCCACACGGGGTATACGGGTTGAAAAGGGCTCGTATGGGTTGAAACGGGCGCCCGTGCTTGGTATGGGAGATTGAGAGGTTTTCGTTGAGCGAGAGGGTTTGTGATGGGTACCGTGGATAGGACCTTGTTTCTCCTCAAGCATGGAAATGACTTGTTGATTGTTCGGATATACGTGGATGATATTGTCTTTGGTGGCTCGTCACATAACCTTGTTGCCAAGTTTGCGGATGAGATGAGCGGGAAGTTCGAGATGAGCATGATGGGCGAGTTGCGGTATTTTCTCGGGGCGCGAGATCAAGCAAGTGAAGGATGGTACATTCGTGCACCAAACCAAGTACACGAAAGACATTCCGAGGAAGTTCCGGATGCAAGATGTGAAACCGATGTCGACTCCCATGGGGAGTACGACCACTTTGGATGCGGACGAGGACGGAGAACCGGTGGACTGCGGGAGTACGGGAGCATGATCGGCTCCCTCCTCTACTTGACGGCGACGAGGCCAGACATACAGTTCAGCGTGTGTCTGTGCGCTCGTTTTCAGGCTTCGCCGAGGACATCACATCGACAGGCCGTCAAGAGGATTTTCAGGTACCTACAGTCTACCCCTGGTCTTGGCCTTTGGTATTCGTCCTCCTCGACTCTTTCTCTTCATGGTTTTTCCGATGCGGATTTTTTTGGTTGTCGAATCGAGAGGAAGTCTACTTCGGTACTTGCCGGTTTCTTGGTTCTTCGTTGGTCTCATGGTCTTCCCAAGCGGTCTAGTGTAGATCGGTCTACCACCGAGGCGGAGTATGTTGCGCCGCGAGTTGTTGTTCCCACCGTTGTTGTGGATTTCATACACTTTGAGAGACTTTGGTGAGGAGTGCACCCGGATCCCACTTCTTTGTGATAGCACCGGTGCCATAAGCGTAGCCAAAAACCCGAGTGCTTCACTCCGAACCAAACACATAGAAGTGAGGTATCATTTCTTGAGGGACAATGTGGAGAAAGGAACCATTGTGTTGAGCCATGTCCCTACCCAAGATCGGCTTGCGAGACATTTTCACAAAGCCTCTCGACCAAGCTACATTTGTGCGCTTGCGGGGGGGACTTGGGGTTTGTTGCCCTTTCTAGTTGATTCTTGGGGGATTTCCTTTTTGTATCATATGTATCATATCATGTTTACTTTGATGTATATACATGCTTTGCTTGTTGTATAAACCATTGTATGGTAGCCATCTTGTCATATATCATGTTGCATTTGTATCATATTGCATTTTAGGACGATGAGCTTCTTTCATATGCCATATTTGAGTCTCTTTGGCTATTTGTGAGATATTGGTGATATGTGTGGATAAATGGTGATGTGAGGCTATGCTTTTGGAATATTTGAGATATATGTGTGGTGAGATAGCCCTTTTTGAAATAAATGCTAATCTTGACTAATTTTTTGATGAAATATGGTCCACTCGTGTGTAGTTGTGTATCCATGTCACAGTTTGGTCTAAATGTGCTTTTCATGCTTAGATTGTGCTTGGATGCCTTGTTCTTGCATTTGGGCCAAAGGCCGAATATCATTGTGAATGTTTAGCCTATGTTGCATTCATGGGGGAGCATAAGCTTCTTTTTGCCGCAAAGGCACTTCATGTACCATAAAATGAATTAATCTTGAAAAGAAGTGTGAATGCTTGAAAAATGCTCCATCCATCATGTCTATGCTTAAAATGTCTTATCTTTCACATATGGGTGCAAAACATGTTGCATGATGTTCACCGGTGGAGAAGTCTCCCCGAAGTGGACACATGGCTCATGAGCTTTGACATGACATGCTTTGCTTTATGGGTGTTTGCCATGATCTTTTTCTTTGAGAATTTGATATCCTTGTATTATCTTTGAATGGTATGCATGTTTGTGGCTCAAGTGTGACATGGATAGGCTTTTACATATGAAGCGAGCCTTCTTTTGATAAAATTGCTTAAATCTGAAATTTACGCTTTGTCGCATGCTTGTATTTTCATATATTACTTGTGGCAATGCTTTGACTATGCTATGATTCATATGTGTGATCTTTGTCTCATTTTTAGCCTTTGACACTAGATTTGGCCTATTTGAGAAGCTCATGTAGATGTTTATATGCTTCGTTTTGCATTTCGCATTTTCACCTTGATTCATACATTGTCAACAAGGGGGAGAAGAGGTGAGCTTAATGAAAATTCGGAAGAGGTGAGCTGAAATTTGGGGAGTTTGCATCCACATGTTCAGGGGGAGCTTGCATTTGTTCAGAGGGAGCTTTCTTGCTGTTTTCCGTGTGGAGTTTGTGCTTTGCTTGGCTTGTGACCTTTCTTTGCCTTTCTTTGGTTTTGGTCATGAGTTGAGCTTCTTTATTTTTCTTTCTTCTTCCTTTCTTTCTTTCTCTGAATTTCATTTCGCGTTGTGTGTTGTCAATGCACTCATCAAGGGGGAGATTGAGGACCAGGAGCGTCCCGGTGGTCGATGGATGACCGCTCCTCGGTGATGAGTGATTGACAACGGGTGTTGGACCGACTCTTGGCTTAGTGCGCGAGGTGTAGGCTACGGCCTAGTTCGTGTTGTTGCGAGGTGAAGAACGGGCGCGAAAGGTCTTCGGCCTTGAGGGGCCTCGGGAGATGGAGAGACAAGTAGGCTCGGTTTGAGGGACCGAGGTGGACAGCGGGGCTCGGGTGCGGGCCACATGGTGGCGACACGAGCAAGACGAAGTCATGGACGGACGAGCGGTGCACGGTGGCGGTCGAGTCAAGTGGTGTGGCGGGAGGCCGGACCGGGCACGCGGGGGTTTGGTGGTTTGCCCACAAAACCATCGGCGGACGGTTTCTTGGTTTGGGCCTCAAAACCAAGTCCGAGGGCCCAACACGACGGAGACGGGATCCGGGCGTGTCGGGAAGCTTCGAGGCGGAGGACACGCGGCGGGATCGCATGGCTTGCGTCGGGAGGACGCGGGGGTGCGGCAAAGGCGTGGCCGTCCGATGGCAAGACCCACAAACATTACCTAAATGCCCCTACGTGGGTTGTATCGCCAGTAGTTAAGTTAGGGGTAGTCGAGTCATTTACCACTCCGGCGGGACTCGATATATAAGCCATGAGTGTGTGTGGATGGCTCCCTCTCTCCGCGACTTAGGGTTTCATTTCCTCCCTCCCATTTCTCATTTTCGTAGCTATTTTTCTTTCATTTTCTCTAGGCTAGCATGAGAGCTTCATGAGAGATTTGTTGAGAGGGATGGATGCTAGGGCGGCATGCTAGACCTTGTGAATCTTTCCTGGTTTGTATAGAAGATTCGGAGTTGTGTTTTCGTGGTCTTTTTGTGCTTGTTTTCGTGCCTTTGTTCCGGTGTGATTCCGCGGATTTGAGTGGGTTTCTCCCCGGATTTCTTTGAGGGAAACATGGATAGATGTCTTGTGCATCTTTATGATTGATCTTGTACCCTCAAACGCCGGGAAACCACTTCGATTCGTGAGTTTTCGTTCGGTGCTCTAGCTTTCGGTGGTGCTCAAAGGATTCGCGATTCCCGGTGATTTAGGGAGTTAGGAGGCAAGATTTTTGGGCTATAGCATCCTTGTGTGACGCTTTTCAAGTCCCCAAACCCTTGTCTCCACAGCTTCAACCGTTTGGGAAATCCGATGATGATTTGGGGGAGTTGACTTTCGGGGTCTGGTTGTTTTCAGTTCTGTCCATGCCTGGCGGACGGTCCGCGAGGGTCTGGCGGACGGTCCGCGTGAACAGTGTTCGTCAGGTGTTCTTCATGTTCTTGCTCGTCCTTCGTTTCGATCCGTCGCAACTTTGAGTTTTCGTTGGACGGAGTTTCGGACGGTCCGCAGCAGCGGGCGGACGGTCCGCGGGTGCCTGGCGGACGTCCGCGTGCTCCCCGCGGACGGTGCGTGTTCCCGGGTCGCTTCTGTTGGTTCTGTGTGATTTAACGGACGGTCCGCGACGTAGGGCCGGACGGTCCCGCGGGGTTAGCGCGGACGGTCCGCGCATCGAGTCGGACGGTCCGCGAGGCCGGTGCGGACGGTCCGCCCCTCCGGCCGGGACGGTCCGCCGAGCCCGTGAGCTTTGCTTCTTGGTTCGATTCTTCCCTTCCTTTCTCGTGCTTCCGCGTGTGCTTCAAGGAATCATTCCTAAGGCTAGAGGTTGTTCCATAACCTCGTTGTCTTGGTGATTGGTGTGTGGTTCGATCCATCGCTTGTGTGAGACCGGGATTTGACTAGGGCATAGGCCGGGTTCTTTGGGTAGAATTTTTACCGGCTCCTATTCACTCCCCCCTCTCTAGTCGCCATCTGATCCTTCACTAGCAAAGCGGATTGTTGTTATTTCGGACTAGCAATGTTTGGATTTTTGGTTTCTACTGCAAATTAGATCACTACTAAATGGGTCAGGTTCCTACACATTCTGACAGAATATTTTGTTTTGGTTGTCGACAGGGGCTCACAATCCTCTTCCCGACTTCGACTCCACTTCAATCTACCAGCAGGCGGCGATAAAACCGGGTGCCGCTCCCTCGGATCCTCGCGATACCCTCTATTTGGTTTTCTTCTTTGGATTCCTCTGCTCTCTTCTATTTCGAGAGATCCGCTCACGCTTGCTGCGATGGGCGCCAGGAAGCTGCAGGAGAAGGCGTCGGCATCGGAGAGGCGCGGGATGTTGAAGACGAAGAAGCAGGCTTGCTCGTCGTCGGAGGGGTCCGACATCCTGAATGCAAAGAAGGATTCTTTGGATGCTGTTAGTCTCCTGCGTTTCCATGGTGTCCCGGGGGCAGTGAGATCTGGATGGATCACTGGCGGGAAATGAAGGCGGCGGAGGCCACCAGGCCCGTGAGGAAGAGAAAGGTGCTCAAGCACAGATTGCCCAAGGCGCTCATCGATCTCATGGTGGCTAGGCCTTACAGGAGCGTCGAAGACCTCACTCCTGCTCAGCTGGCAAAGCATTCTAGTGGATTCCGTCAGTACTACCCGCTCATGACTTTCATCGATGCCAAGCTCCGTGACTACGAGCAGACCCTCATCCGCCAGTACAACGCCCAAGGCTATGCGGAGGACGAGACTGAGGTCACTGACAGCGAGGAGGAGGATGCCACGGTGGTGGAGAACTAGGGGCTGGAGGAAGCAAGCAAGCCAAAAACCTGTGTCCGCCTCTCTTCTCTCTGATGATGTAATAAGACATAACTTTATTTGCTACTGGTCTATTGTTATTCAGCTATTGTCTTATGTACTGTCACATATGGCCATTGGGTTACTAGTGATTCTATTCTCGTGTAATTTGACCACATTGCGTTATATCGTTGCTGATTGTAACAGTACTAATCTTGCTTGAGTGATGGTCTTTCATACACCTGACCCCCAAACAATGGCGGGCGCAAGATTTTAAAATTGGTGTACATTGATAATCGAACAATTGCATTAGGCTTATACTTGAGTTTAAACAATTTAAGTCTTTCTTTTACTTCTTTTGCTTTTCGTTAATGAAATTATATTTCCTAACAGTGGAACACAATAATATAATTAAGTACACCTTCTTGTTTCACCAATTAAAAATCACGAAATTAAACAAAAAAACATCAATGACTTTGAAGGTCACTAAAAATGATAAGAAATGCTAGTTTTTAAATCATGATGTGGGTAAAAGCGGCATGTGAGTATGTGAGCATGGCAAGCAAAGGGCTCTATATTTATAACGTTAAGAAGCTGCAAATATCCATGGTTCCATACTCTTCCATGATTTTATACTCTTCTAAAAGAAAAACTCAGTAATATTCCTAGAATTTGAATCCTAACCCTCTAATCAGTAGCCCAACAAAGACAAATGCATAGTACATGACCACATAAGATGTTTCAGCCATGAGCCATTCAGGATTTTGCAATAAATCGTCAAGACATCAAGGATTTGAATTTGACAAAATGCAAACAGATTAGGGAGACACTCAGCCTTAGCCATATAGTACCGCAAATTGCTGTCCTACGCTAGTGCACTGCTGCCTTCTAGGATCATTTGTGTTGTTGTTGCGACATCAGGCGGGACATAGGACTATTCATGATAAACAACTTGTGGGCCAGCGCTGGGAGCTCCCAAAATATGGGGGCCTGCTAGGGACACCCCACTTGCACTGGTTCATATGCGGACCTGAATTGCCACATGCCACCTAAAAAAGTGCATGAAACAAGATGGTAGAGTATGAATACTTCCTTAATCCATAATCCTACACATCTCAACTCTTAAGTAGCTATATGAAAAATTGAAACTGGTTTGATGAGTAGGCTTTTGAAAATAAGAGATTATGTGTTCATCAGCAATACATAAAAAATCCTAAATGTAGCGACAAGTAGGGGTGGTAATGTGCTATAGCCCTAATGTATTATTTACTATTCAACTAAGGTCTACTACTTTTAGCTCAAAATTGTATATACATGACCCAACCCTTAAATTTGCTAGGCTAAATTTGGGGAGGGGGGGGGGCATTGCCACCCCTAGAGACAAGTCATTTAAGTATTTATCTCACATGCTATCCCTTAGCTTGTTAAAAAAACTCATTGCAAACAATATCATTAAACACTTGAGAGGACAAAACACTAGAGTTAGAGATGGGTGTCACGTTCTCTCACAGTCTGGCGCTACTATGGGTATGTGTCATATGTGGTGGGGGGCGTTTAGTTTATGCTCTATCCACCAAACCAACATGTCGGCATGCCTTTTGTCAAAGGATTCCGCCACCCACATGTCGCCCTCGTGCGAGTGCCGAAATAAATTAGCACAGGAAACATTCCATCGATATGCTAAATATTGGCTCTCATCCAAACAAACTCACCATGTCTGGTGAATAACCAATTATTTGGTCAAGTAAGCATCAGTTGTGAAACAAATGATTCATATGCATGTTTGCATTCCTCAAGCCAACAACAAGTAATCATCTAATCTAGCTTAACGCGGAGGGTAAGTTGCTATAAGGAAGAGCTTAAAACACTTTGGAGCAAGCTATTTCTTTTGTTTTGAGCTGAAATATACCCAATTTGACCTAAATATGAGAGTATACACACACTATATGCAGTTTTTTATTTCAAAATTATTGTCCATTAGCTGGGTCCGCCCATGCCCCCAAACACTTCCTGCCATATGCTTTTCTGTTTCTGTAGGTTCAATTCCTTTCATGCTGCAGCCAGCTGTTACTTCTCCGCACTTGGCTTGTGTTAATCAATTCAGCCTTACCATGTAAGTTGTTACTGATGATGTCCTTTTTATCCATGTAATCAATTCGTTAGTTATCCACCTTTCTGTCACAAAAGCACGAGTTTCTGTTCTGTGATTGGATCTTTTATTGATTTCTTTCAGAAAGTATATTAAGGAATAAGGGTTCATCTAATATTCCCAATGAATTTTGATATAGCTAGTACTGAACAAATGGAGCTTTTCACTGTCTTGTCTTTTTTCCGTCACTGCATATTTTCTCAATTGATATGCCTGCCATTGTCTGGACCGTGAGTCTACAAAGTTAAACTGATCTGATAACTGTTTTAGTAACTACAGCCACTGGCATGGCCAGACATGCAAAAGGTGGCTGAGATTTATTTGTTACAATGCTGGATGAAATCAGTGAGAATGAACACAAATGTGAATAGCTGTCTGAGATTTATTTGTCACTGCATTCTCAAAATCAGGCACACAAGATACAAAGCTTCATTGTTTTATTACTAGCTAATTGTTTCCAGGTATATGATGGCTGGCTTCTGAAACGAATAAACCATAATAAGAAAATAAAAATATTCAGTGGCCTGACAAAAGAGACCCTGCATAACACTGCATATGTTCATAAACCATGTACTGCAGTAGTATATACTATCTTACTTCTGCATAGAAGAACTAAGAAAACGCCTTAATGTAGATCTTTCAGCCTATCTCTGTTATCTTTCAACCAAAATGGATTTTTTATTTGACAGAGATAAATGTGTATGCCTTATACAGAGATGGGAGCTCAGTTGTCCATCAACCATGAATTCATTCATGATACTGACAAAACCTATTTTTTATAATACTACTTATGTTAATTCACTGTAAGGTGCAATAAGTAAATAATTGATCCTGCAATCTCATCTCTAGGTACTACTTAACCGTTGCTTTGATTCTTTGCCATAATGATTATTTCACTGATTTTGAACCACTTATTAGAAAATGGTTAAGTATTAGCTTCTCGGGCAATACATTTACACTGGCATTTACTTCATCTTTGTTTTGCAGAACGATGACGATATTCTCATAGACAATCAAGCAACCAATGATGTCTGTCAGCAGTTTGACAAGGCCAAGCAGCCTTCTGGAACTTCTTGCAAAGAACAGAACATTTCTGCTCCAGTGGAAGTGAAGAAAACTTGTGCTCCAGTGGAGCTATTCTCTGTATACCGCTTGTGCTCTAGCAGAGGAGAAAGAATCATCTGTTGAAAACTCAGCCTCGAAAGGAACTTGTCTCTTCTGGGAGCAAACAGGAGCTGAACTCTAAGAAAAAGAGGAAGAAAGGCTCTTTTTTTACCAGGAAGAAGCAGAGAAAAGAGGCGTCCAAAACACCTGCTGCAAAGGAGGAAAAAAGAGGGCACGCCGTGAGCTGCAAATACCCAAACTGAGAGCACGCCTTCTGCTGTAACAAAACAGAAAACCGAGGGAACGAACATTTTTATCAAAGAAAGATGTTCACAATTTTTTCATAATGTGTGTTATGCATGAATTATTCAAATTTAAGATACCATTTTATTCTCAAAATAAAGATGCTATTTTATAAATTTACTTGTGTTGTTTACCCACATTTTTGTTAATTTCCCCCCTTAAAAGTCGCCCAGCTATTATTTATTGCTGGCTACGCCACTGACCTGTGGTCAGGACAGCACAATTCTGTACACTTGTTTATCTCTACAGTCACCAAAAACCTTGCCATGCAGAACCTGCGACAGCCCAGATTAAGAAGCCAGGATCATGTGAAACCCGCCATTCTTTGGCAACACTAGGTTTTCATGTCTTCAATTCCTACTCTTACAATAAGATCCCAAAACATTCAGAAGATACATTCAGAAGATACATATGGAATAAATACAGGACATCTTGCAAATCAAGACCCTAAAATCAGTCAAAACACTATCCCGATGGTACCATCACTACCATGATGTACATGGGATTCTGAGTGTGGAAGAACCTTGCGATGACAAACCTGCCAGAGCCAAGATTGACAAGCTGAGGATCATCTGAAACCCGCCATTCTTGAGGAGGGTTAAATTCCTTCCAAACACCCACAAGTTGTGGCTGAGAGTCCATGCTGGATAGGTCAGCAGCAGCCAAGTGCTGATCCTCGGCAGAGAGGCCAAACCAGAGATTCAGCTCGGGGACATACTCAACCTTGCCATGGAAGGGTAGCGTACCGGCGCCACTGTCAGCTGATAGGCAGATGTGGGAGCCACCACCAACAACTGTGTATGAGCTGATACTGGGAAGGTTGTCGTGACAGTACATGTTGGGGTTGCAGACGAACGGTGGTGGCGGGAGTAGTTGGCAGTGCCAGGACTTGCTGAAGGAGGTCAAGGTGGACTTGCGGTAGACAAAAGCCTCGAACTGATGGCTCAGCTGCCTAGTAGTCATTCTCAGCTCCGGCACAGGAATACTCTCCATCACAAAGATGCTGCCGACGCCACCATCATCATGGTCCTCCGAGTTGGCGCTGGGGACGAAGAGGGAGAAGGGCACCGACTTGGGCTTGTGGAGGTCGGGCCGGGCATTGTAACCACGTCGCGCGTAACCGCCGCGTCGAAGAGGAATGCACGCCCGGATTGGTCAGCGCAAAGCACCTTGCGATCAGCAAGAGGGAAGCAGTTGACGGTCGCCTGATACCTTAGACCTGACGCTACGAAGTTGATGCTTGGGCTTAAGGCTGCTGCCTGATCGCTGGCACAGCCACCGGCGGCCAAGAGGTTCCCGTTCCCGTTCAACTGCTGTCGAGTTGTGTTGTCGAAGAAGCGCTGGCGCGTCAGGGTCGATGCAGCGCAGCGATTTGGCTGCAGGGATGCAGCTCTCAACGATCAGATTGAGAAACCGCCGCGAGAGGGCCATTCGACTCGATCGTCAACTTCACACAAGAATATTTTTTCTAAAGAAAAACAAGAAAGATCGGTACAAATAAAGAGAGTACTAGCTAGCAACCAAGATTGTGAAAAGGAAAAGAAATAATATACCTGCCACTATTACCAGCACGCAGCAGCAAATCGATTCGAATCTTCCCTGCGAGCAACGAGCCTGCTGCAGCGGCGCCTTCGAACAAACATCAAAAAAAACCTAACAAACAAACATCACCACATAAGAAAGACTGTAAGAGATAAGAAATTGGCATTCGGACGGGCTTGAGGAGGGCTTCTGCCCGTGGTCTGTTTTTTTTTTTTTTTTTTTTGCTTGCGAGCGGTCGGTCCATGGGCTGGCCGGCCCGTATGATATCCCGAATTCGCGGGGCGGGACAAGCCGCTGCGCCACGAGCAGCGTGCGTGGCCCGGGCGGCCGTGCGCCGCGCCGCCGCGTTATCCCCTGAACCGCTCGCCGGCAGGCGGTTGGTAATCGCGGCATGGCGCGTCCCGCCCCAATGCAAGCCCCCAAGTGCCCGGTGCCCATCACGCACGCGCGCGAGGATTAGGTCCTCGCCGCACCGTGGTGTCCGTTCGCCGCGCCGGCACCGGCCGGCCGCTCCCGTCGCATCACGCATGCAGCAGCCTTTTCCTATCCTACTAGACCTACCGGCTACGCCTACAAGCAGCAAGGCGGGGGTATAGCCCATGTGTGGATCCACGCGCATCCACCCGCCGGGCGCATGACCTTGCACTCCCCGCGGCCGACGGCCACACTGCGATGGACGGGACGCGGGACGGGACGCAGCCCATCTCGCCGCCGCCAGTGGCAGTGGGTCGAGAGGCAGGGAACTTCGTGCGCGTTCGTCAGTGCGTAGCTGATGAGTGATGAGCTGAATAGCTGATCACGTTCCTGACTACTGACAGGACGCTGGCACCAAGCATCATCCCGTAGCAGCGCTCTGTTGCCGACCGACTAGATCGACGACGCGACCAACCGCCAACGACGATGTGTTCCCCGCGAGCCGAGATCTCTGCCACCGCTCTCAGTCTCGCCCACACCTGCAGATTGCGCCAATGATGAGAGACGCTGGCGCCCCCACCACCTGGTCTAATCTCTGCACCGAGAACACGTTCGGATTGGAGAGAGCTTTCCATTCTCGTCAGAGATAGATATTGGCATCTTTCCGTCGATGGCAACAGGCAACGACGCAACTTTCCAGCCTCTCATCGACGCAGATTTGGATCTGAAGAAATGGAGAACAAAGGAGCTGGAATCATATCTTCGTCTTCTTGTTTTTTTCTTTTTGAATCTGCCTTGGTGGAATCTTTTTCTTTCCCCCAGGAGTGCGTTGGTGGAATCATATCATTCGGTTCTTGATTTGGAACGGCCATGGAATCATATCATTTGATGATCAGGTTCTAACGAACAGGCTCACAAGGATTCGTTCAGAAGAAAATTCGTTGGTTCATCTCCCACAAGTTTCCACTGCTAAACCGTGCAGCCTCAAGCCCTGAACGACTCGATCAGTCGATCCATGGTTTCCTCAAAAGAAACAGATCACTGCATGCATGCATGCCATTAAAAAGAAATGATCTGCACTAGGCGACCGGTTCCCTTCCACGAAACAGTGCTCTGTTTCCCAGCGTTTGACCGCCTTCGATTACTGCATGCTAGCAGGCTTGGATTACTTATGGCATACTCCAAGCGATGCGTATCTGAACTTCTGACTTCTGAGGACACAGGCGTTGGACTGCAACTATATTGGTTTTAATGTTTTATTCAGGCCTTGCATTTGGCTGTTTCTGTTTCCACCAGATCTTTTTTTGATCGAATCTTCCGACTACTGCAAAGTACGAGTCCTGTGACAAATCTAGTTACCAGTAGGAGTTGACTGAGGAATCAAAGCAGGTTGTTTTTTAAATTTTTATATATACAAGAAAAACAGTTTGATCTTACCGATCTGACTGTATGTAGCTATGACCGAGCTGATTTCTGTATTTGTTGGCAGAGATATCAAAGATGATCATGATCTGAGCCTGACTGGTCCTCGGTTGACAAAGCCGTTTTTGAAGTCCCTGACCTCTACAAAAGTCAGCTTTCAGGATCATGGGAGCAGAGAGTAAACTACTAGTCCTTCTCTTGACAGTACCAGAGTTGACTCCACGAGCAGCTTCATCTAGGAATTGCCTGCAGTCAACTCGTTTGCTCGTATGTCTTTCCTATCTCCTTTTGCCTGCAATGAATTGGTCAAAACACCCACACTAAATACCATCTGCATCCATACTACTTCTTTGCGGCCCTTGGTAAATACTACTAGGAGGTATAACTCCGAGAAGCTAAATAAGAATGTAAAATTTCTATTTCAAAAAAAAATAAAGAATGTAAAATTAACCTAAAGAAAGACATCAGTATACTTTGACAGTTGGCTGTCGTTGCATAGTGTAAAATTTCGTGCATTTTTACATCTCTGTTAATTAAAAGACATGCAAAACTTTCGCACTTAAAGGTGAAAAAGGTATCATTAGTTAGGCTATTCCCGATACAAGTTTCATAGAGGTTTCATGCACATTGATTAGGGTGTCATGCCATTATTTTTGATGATGTGACAGTGAGTTAATGAGAAGAGAGGGGAGAGAGGTTTCATCTAGATGAAACCATATATGCACAGTTAACAACACAATTTGTATGTTGCATGTAGTGCATATGAAATTGCACCATGAAACTTTGCATTGTAGAGGGAGTTTCAAACATAAATTCATTTTCATGTTGCTTGTGTGGCTATGTTGGAAACTTGAAAATTAAACTCTCCGCTAGGATTATTATCGAGTGAAAAAACCAGTTGTACAAGCGGCCGCTTGATCTATCCAACGCCCATGGTGCAACGGTGAGTGTTGGGATGCGGATTAGGGCCCCACCTGCATGGGAAAAAGTCCCCCCGTCGCCGGTGTTTTTTAGTGGTGTGGGACCCAGCCGGTCAACCCTTCTGTGCCTGATAGCAAGCTTTGTGCCTTCAAAACCTGCCTCGCGAAAGGTCCCAGGCGGGATTCGTTGGTGTAGTGAGGCACATTTCGCTTTTGGCACAATGTCCCTGGCTGGCTGGCTGCCTCCTTCCAAAGCAGCCCTGCCTGTCGTCCCTGCCCCAATCTCCCTCCCCTCCCAGTCCTGTCCCAATCCAGATCTCGTCGAGGAGCTCGCTTTTCGCCACCTGAACCCTAGCGCCGCCACCAGGACATCCCCGAGCTCCGCGAGATTGCGCCATGGAGGGCAGTAAGACACCAACACGCGTGAATTCCGCAAGCACTTGGGGGCGCAGGAGCTCGGCTTGTACTCCAGGGAACAAGAACTTTCAGGTATGTACCTTGTTTGTTAATTTTCTCGAGCTCCTCTGTGTTTGATAATGAGATATCCTGATTTATATTTCACTACTACGCAGAGCGGCGAATCATCCTCAACAATGGAGAGCCCAAGCAGGGAGATCCCTAGCAAGAATGATGGCTTGCTGATGACAAGCTCGCTGGAGTCAGATGCAGCTCCACCATCTGCTTTTGACTTGCTTATTCAGGTCAGTTTCTGGTACATCCTGAGATTAGGAGCACAATCATTCTTCTTGGTACTGCTATTTCTAGATCCAATATATAGTATATTCATGAAGAATTGAGACTTAATTACATTCTTTTTGTACTAGAGGCAAATGTTGTTATTATTCTTTATGCACTGATGAGAAACGTGCACTGAGTTTAATTTTTTTTAACTGTTAAGTACTAATTAAGATATTTCTATCGAACTGTTTGTAATACTTAGTAAGACCGTCAGTAAAAAAACCTAGAGTTAGGTGTCTGGAAGACACCAAAGCAAACACACAAGAGAAACATGGAGAAAAGGACACAATCATGCACAAACAGCTAGTTGCTACTAATTTTGTATTTAAGGACAATAAATTGACACATTTGGTCGTATAAAAAAGACCAGATAACTTCATTATATTATGCTCCCAATTGATCACTAGTTGGACATTTTACATTTTATTTATTTTGAAAGCAACTGTGTTATGAATCTAAACTGTTTTCTTGCTTCAAGGGAGTGGACCAAACAATTCACATTCCTCCGAAGACCATCCTTGTTGAAGTCATGAGGAAAATGCCAGCAAAGGAAATCCCTGCTTTCAAGTGTACCAAATACAGTTCTGACCGGTTTGAAGCTACTGTGTCACTTAATGTGTCAGGATCAAGGGTTGCAGCTGATACAAGTGTTAATGTCGTCACCATCATTGGTGATATTGCAGCCACACCGCAGTTATCACAACTCAGTGCAGTGAATAAAGCTTTTGAGTACTTGGAAAAGGAACATTTTGTTCAAGTCAAAGACTACAGCAGCGAGGTGGTTCATGAGTATGAAGACAATATGGTTTGGGGGTATGTTAACTCTGTTGTGTATACCCTTGGGAAAGTCCTGGTTGAATGGAGTGCGATCATAGATAAAATTGAGAACTTCCACTTGCAGCTTGAGAGGAATGAGAACTTAGAAACAACACATAGTGTGAGGAGTGGTGCAGGGGATATTTATGCTGAATCAGAGAACTTCGTTGGTGATCTGCTGACTAGGTATCGTGAAAAGTACCGGGCAAATGAGTCGGCATATAGGGGATATGAAGCTAGGCGCTCTAAGTACCTAAGAGAATCAGAGGATAAAGTAACCCGTTATAGGATGAAGGTAATGCGTCACTTCAAATGTTTAATTTCATTGTTTTGTGCTAATTATATCACCTGTGCAGTGCCATTTATTTTTTGACAGTTCTATATTCAACTTGCAGGGCTACAGGCAGGTTATCAGGTTCACTATGAAGGATGTTCTTGGTTGTGTTCTTACTCAACTTGGTCTAAGTGTAGCTGAGTATATCAATGAACCATCTCATGGTCGGCAATTCACTGGGGAGGTTCTTCTCCAGCTGCCTGACATTGAACATGCTGGAGTTGGTGGTAGAACAAGATTTCATGGCAGCTTGTGTTTGACTGCTGCTGAGGCTGAGCAAGATGCTGCACATAAAGCGCTGAGATTTATGGAGTCTAGGCTGAAGCTGTCCATTGTTGACATGAACTATCTTGACAAGGTTGAAGCAGAGGCGGTACATCACTCCATGGTCATTCTGCTCAGGAACATGATCAGGCTTGCAGAAAACATTGGGAAAGAATGGTGTAAAATGAATGAATATATGTATGCTGGAGCTGGTATATTTGATGGTCCCAAGATGAGAACAGTGGATGGTGTCGATCTTGTTGCTGTGAAGTATTGCAACGAAGCCATGGTGAAGCTCAATGCTGAAACGAACATTGCATATGAAGCTGCGGTGGCAAAGATAAAGGAACTGAAGAAGTATTATCCCACTATTATTGACTATGACGACTAATGTGCCAATACAGCCAGCCTGCAGTTCTTATGTAATAGCTAGGTCACTATTAAGTAGACTTTCTTTTACGCTATGTAATGTTTGGTTGTGTGACAGTGGTACTGACTAATTTGTGGTAACTTGAACCGATCCAAGTTGATGAACTTGATGAATTTGTCGGTAAGTTGAACTGATCCAAGTTTGCTAGAACTGAATTTGTGGATCTTGTTTGACTGGTTTGTTTCATGCTGTTCTTTTTTCAAGTATGATTGTTCAGAATTTTTCTGTTAAAAAACTGTTTGTAGTTCCCTTCTTTTACTTAAGCAAATAAGCTCATGAGCCCAAACATTTTATTGGAACATTATAGTTGGCTTCCTTCTTTGTCTTAATTGGGATGCTTGTGGTCACCATTTGAGCTGTAAAACTGATATGCTTGTGGGCATATCAGTTGGTGAAACTGATATACGACGTGGATGTCATTGTTACACGGTAATAGTGTGCAGAGATTGGCTGCAAGGTACCTTTTTTGATCGCTAATGTAGTGTCCCTAGGGAGTTGCAATTATCGAAAATACTTTCCATTATATGATCTGATAGTATTTCAGCATAAGCTAATATTTTTGAAATTGAATAAAAATGAAATGATACTATGCTTTGATTTAACTTGAGGACATTTCTGCAGGAACCTATCGTTGCAGCTCATGTGCTGTACATGCAGGGGTTGTAATGACAGTAAGGTTTCTGCCATTACCTTTTTCAAATCTAGGGTGAGGTCAGCACAAAAATCTATGGTGTGTACCAGGTCCAGGTACCTTATCTCTTCCTCTTAGTGACGCAAAATGTTTCAGGGACAAAATATATCAATCACTTAAAAAGCACAAAAGAAATGTTTCTGGAACATTTTCATAACTTAAAAAGCAAGAAAGAAATGTTTGGATAATTCAATTTCTAAAAAAACTATCATGGCAAGAATTTTTTACTACATACATTTCATCTATAGTGTTTGTGGTGGCACATATTGGTAGGGTCTACTTTTCATAGTTGTGTAGCTGAGCAGCAGGTGGGTGACATGACAGAAAGGGGGCAGCCCGGTACAATAGATATTCAAAATAAAAATAGCATCAATCAATGCCCATCTATCTATCACACGGTATCACCACCAGTGCAGCCTTTCTCTCCCTCCCACCTTGAGCTCTTTTCCTCCTGGTTTCTCTCCCTCTAACCTTCCTCTCCACGAACTGTTTGACCATTTTCCTTTGCCATGCCACTCTCTGCAGATCTGATAGAACTTCCATAGATCCAAGGTCTGCACATCTAGACTAGCTCCATCTCCATTCATAAGCGAGCCCCCCTGCTGCATTTCTGTACAAGGATAGCAACCTATCAAAGACAGGTGCGTCCAGGCATTTGGAGAAGTGTCTTGATCCATTTTTTCTCTGGTTGTCTGTCTTGCTATTTATTTAGTGTAGAGTCGAAAAGTTCTTCACTAGTGCTACTGTTCTTCTCATCCTAGTATATTTTCTCATGTGTTTTATATTTCTGCAGCTAAAAAATGCTTAGACCTAGGCGTTCTTCTAGGAATTTTGGCAAGAGAGCAGAAGAGTGTAGGGAAAGGCTTCGTAGGTGCATCACAGATGAGGATTGGAACTGTTCCTCTGAAGAAGAGTGTGAGTCTGATGCAGAGGAAGATGTTGAATCCAACAATGATAATTCCATTGCATCCACAAGAAGTTCTGTGAAAAGGGTTGCATCTGTGATTGCAAAGTTTGATGACACAAAACGTGAACTTGTAAAATCAATTGGTTTTGGTGGATTACTGGACCTTCATCAAATCAATAAGGTTAGTAGGAGGTTCACAGTCTGGTTGCTCAGTAGGGTAGATACAGAAAACAGAACAATAGAAGTGGATGGTGAGATCCAAGTAGAAATGGTAGACTTTGATGTGCACCGAATCCTTGGAATCCCCTGTGGTCCTTATAAAGTATCACCCATGAATCCAGATGATGCAAGAACTAGGAAAATGTTCATGCAGCAGTTAGTAGGAGCATCTGCAAATGAATCCAATAGCTTGCTTGCAGCTGGACGTGTGGTTGCAAAGGATTATGGAGGGAAAATGGATAAGAAACAATGTGACAACTTCAAAGTATCATTTGTGGTATTTGTGGTTGGTTATCTCCTTGCTCCGACAACGAAGAACAATGTTGGGAACAGCTCTTTCTGGGGTGCTCTAACAGATCCTAACAACATATCTCGGTACAATTGGGGGGAGTATGTGCTGGAGCAATTGATAGAGGCAGCTGTGAAAGTTCAAGCAGATATAAGGAATAAGAAGAAAATAGCTAACATTACTGGGTGCTCCATCTTACTTCAAGTAAGTTATATCCACCACATTTTACAATTGAAAGGTCTAAACTTTGAACTGCAACATTTGTTTATCATTTGCATATATATTCTTTTGCCACCTTTTGTACCTAGGTTATGTACCTTGAAACTCTGAAGGTAGGAAGTGCAGAGCAGGCACAAGATGTGTATCCTAGGATCAAATTATATACTGCAAGTTATCTTAATAGGTTGGTTGAGGCTGACAAAGCTAGTTCAAGTTCTGGGACGTGCAAGGCGTCTTGGGGTAGTACAATTGTAAGTACATATCAGTAATCCTGTGTCTAGTTACTGCATACAAACTATCTGTCAAACTAAAAACTGTATTCATGTGCAGCGACGCAGTACAGTTGGAATGGATAGATCAAATGTTGAACATGCTTTGCTTGACAAGTTAAAAGAATCAGGCGATTTTAGGGAGAATCTTGCAGTATTTGCTAAAGAAAATTTCAGTGGAAAGGTTAGCTATCTAATGGTTAGTTTGTTGTCAACATGCTAAATTATGAACAAAATTATAATTTTTTACTACACTTGTTGCAGTTGAGTGAGACCCACATCAATGCTTTGATTGCATACGGTGAACGTTGCAACACCCATTTCAACACATTCAAGGACAGTATGATGAAAGAGAACTTGTTTCTAGTTGAGATGCTGATGTGTGGTTCATATAAAGAGAACTTGATTCCTAAAGCTGGTGCAACAAGGTCACATGAAGTGCCACAAACTGAAAAGTTGGAGGGTGGAATGTTACCTCATCGATCGAACATAGGATATCTTAGAGGATACGAGTCGTCATCTGAAGGTAACTGTGATGCTTTGTGATGCTATTATATTGATACATTATTTGTGATGCTATTGTATTGATATGTCTACAATCTTGAAACAAAATAAAATTGTTGCAGGTTCTAAATCTGCTAGAAGACCCGGGAACACTGGTACAAGACACGGCACTGGGGTTGGCACCATTCTTCCCGATGTTCCAACTGGTAGCCATTATGTTCGTTGCATTGATACTGTTTTGCAAGAGAAATGTACTTCAGAGGGTCGTGTCTTGGAAGATAACACTTCTTCAGATGGTGGCGTGTCAATTAATCCTGCTTTACCTGAACCAAGATCTGGACCAGATATGATTGGTATGTCATAAAATTTTTTGTCTAATTGACAAAGAACATTACAATTGAAAACAAAAATAGCTAAATGTTCTAATCTGTAACCAACTTTCAGGGGAAGCTCACGGGTCCATGACGTCAGGGGGTGCAGAGAAGATAAAGAACTTTGGTATGTGTTCTTGGATCCATGATGGTAGAAACAATTCAAATATTGTGAGCTAACATGAATTGATATGTCCAAATTGACAAATGCATTTGCAGGCTATGATGACCCACCGTCATTTGATCTTGGTATTGAGTACCAAACCCAGGGAAAATATATGGAAGCAAAGAAGAAGTGTGTTGAGGAACAACATGGTGTAGTACCAGCCACAGAGACCTCAATGATGGAAATACCATTGCAGAAAGAAGGTGCAGGAGCAGATTACTCTCAGGTATCGCCTGCATTTGGAGCACTTGTTCGGACTTCAGGAAGTGTTAAGAGAAAATCAGATGAACTGACATGGACCAGTCCAGACCAAAGGTTCAAGTCTGTCAACACATCACCAGCATCAATGAGCAAGCTTTTGGCTGATGGGGCTGTTTTCACAAGGATGCTACGTTCAGAAGAAGGGTTGGATATGAACATACAACCTTGGGACCATGACACAACCGACTCACCTGTAATGAATAAAACAGTTGTTAGTGATCGTCTAGCAAAGTCACCATGGTTTCATGGGTTGAAACACAAGTTATGTCCAAGTGAATCAGCTAATGGCATTATGGAGAAACTCATGTCTGAAATGGGGCAGTCCCAACTTGAGAGGTACCTGATGCTATTATTCTCAATTGCGTTTCATTCGTATAACCCCTACCCCCTACATTGATATTTTTTGTAACTGATTCCTAGGACATGGGTAGCCCACAGGACTCCCAGGTTCTTGGAGGTGTCTGGCTCTTGTATCAAGGATTCGTTTTCAATGAAGGTTCCGTTTGACTATGATTTGTATGACATAGCGCTGCGGCGTATTGTTCAATTAGAGAACATATTGTACCAAAATTCTCCTGACAAGCGTTGGCGCCACATCCTTGAGTCTGACTTTGCGGTACGTACAACTTGTGTGCTTGAACTACACTTCTGCCTATTAACATTATAACTGATGCTTGTTGTGCTGTTGAATTTAAAAGGTACTAGCCCAGGCTGATGAGTATCCTGCTTACCACAAGACAATCAGGGAGCAGTTCTATGGGCCAGGTGTGAAGTACAATATAAATAGATGCCGCATGGTACAGCTTATCTAATTCAATTGTGTTCCTTTTTCACACAATCAGTTAGTAATTCCTAGTGCTGGTAGTCCTTCTTTTGATCATCAAATATATTTTATTGCAAGTTTCAGGTTGTTATACCAGCTCAGGTATTGATGAATTGGTGCTGTTATTTTTGGGACTTCAAGAAGAAGGTGATACATGTTGTTGATCCATTGTATAATGAAGAACAATCTGCATACTACAAGAAGCTCCATGGTCCAATAGTTGACAAGATTGGGGCAGAGTTGGCAAACTGCATTGACATATTCTTTGACAAATGGACTGTTGATTGGAGTGAATGGCAGCAAGCATATGTTTTGCCAAAGATCCAAGTTTCACATAGGTAAGCAGATATTAGAGTAGTTGCTTAAATTTCAGCACCAATGTGGTGATTTTGGACATTATGATGGGAGCCTGACCATGTTTTCTTTTTTCCCTGATAAGGAATGAGAGTGCACTGGTTTCACTGATGTCTATACTCGAGTTTGATGGTGAAGGGTTCCGGAATATGACAGAGGTAGCCAATCTGCCAATGTCTTCTCTTATGGTTGGATAGTTGCAAGGAACTTAATAATGTTTTAAAAAAATATTAAGCAACACTATTTTACAGGCATCGTACAAGGAATTCAAGGGGGTGTTGGTTGCTGAAATCCTTTCAATGGTAGATAACCAGGCCAACCCTCCTCTGATGTTCAGTCCACCGAAGATGTCAACGCCACTGATACTTGATATCGACGATGACTAGAGTAGACTAGACTAGAGGTACACCTGAAGATATAAACTGCATTGCAACTGCTTTTGTGCTTGTCCTGTGATTCAATGGTGGGCTGTCCTGTAATTAAGTGGAAATGTCCTACATTTGTTGTCTGATGCATTTTAACTGAAGTGCAATCTAATTATTTAAACTCTGGCTTCAGGTTTGTCTTGTGTATTTGGGTTGCACAGAGTTATGCAACAAAAAGTACTGTGTTTTGTGAGTGTTGGTTTAATGTTTCCCTTGTCATTCCCTGCAGTGAGTGTTGGAAAATGATGTTCATTCATTAGAACAAAAATCACCATTCCTTATGTTGCCTATATGTTTGTATGGAGAAGTTTGGTTCCAGAAATCAGTGCAGTTTTAAAAAATGTTTTTGGGGTGTTGGTTTAAGGAATCACTGTGTTCACCGCAAAACAAAATGTGGGGGATGTACATTTCCTAGAGAATGAAAAATATAGTAGCTCATATAAATTTGCCAGTGAAGTGAAAAATTGTTGATGCAGAATTGGACCTAACCACTAAAAATTAAAACACAACATTTTCTATACAAATAACTAATTATCAGCATTCAGGGACATTTAGGCTGCTGTATGTAGTGGCATAAAGTACTAGAGTAGTGGCATAAAGTACTAGGGAGGGAGGGATCAGGTTTCGGGGAGGGGGGCATGGCTCTGGAGGGACACAATTGCTGGTCAGGTACTGCAATGTACTTGTTGGCTACCTTGAAGCTGATGGAGGCATGCGTAATGCTCATTGGGAAAAGTGGAAGGCCATGGCATTGTTTCCTTCTTGCCAGCAAGCTGATGAGTGGAAGGTGAGCTAATGATTCCAGTAAATATTTGCTCATAATGTTTTGTGCTTTGTTTGGGTTTATACATTGCTCCATTATTGCATCTGAAACATCTGATCTAACTGGTTTATTTTCTTTCTTATGGAAGATGATGAGTGGAATTGAACCTAGTAACAAAAATATGAAAACTTTTTGTACAATTTAACTTGATTGGAACTTTATGTACAATTTAACTTTTCAGTACATCCTAACAGTCAATATTGCCAGTTATTCATGTCACTATATATAAGCATTCTGTACAGTAGTTTGCCATGAAATGTGACACTTTCATATGCATTGTTGTGACCAGCAGAAAACAATGGTTTTGACCAGAACACTTTAGTTAATTATTTTTTGGGCCTGGAAATTATGCTAATAAGGTGGTTTAGCTTGGTATATGTTGGGGTATAAGGTACTAGGAAGGGAGGAGAGGAAGGGAGGATTATGTGAGAGGGTGCTGCCAGTAGTACTACTTGTTGGTCCCACACTACATGGATAGCTGTGGGTGGAATACTTGCATCTAGAATTCTGTGTCAAGTATACAGTATAGGATGTAGTCCTTCGGGCAATTCAAACTTCCACACTCGTTTGAACCATTGGGGCCTGAAAATTTGGGAGGGAAATTTGAATTCCAGTTGAAGGAGAGCCCCTTGCTCCCTTTTATATGTGTGCCTAAGCCCACAGGCAAGCACTGTTCCTTTGAGTTCAAACTCCACACAAACAAACTGTGAGCAAAGATGTCTGAGGAGTCTAGCTACAGCTCTGAGCCTGAGTCTGAGATTTCTTTGTGCACAGAGTTGCTGCAACCTTCCCTGGTTTATCCTTCAATCACATTAGTTTCTTTGTTCTTCCATTTCAGTTCTTCCAACACTTGACTTGTTCTGATATTATTCTAATTTTCTATGCAGGAAGCAGATATGACATCTAGTGGTTACCTTGGTGATGATGAGGACAGCAACCAACCTGATGAGGAGGAGGGTGATGGAGAAGTAACAAGTGCTTACAACCCAACTAAGGTATGTGACATTTTAGCAAAGAAGTTTTGCATTTCTGTTGGTTTTGACTGGACAATTAAAATGTGAGTTGCTTTTTTAGGAGGCCTCGGTGGAGTCAGAATCAGTTGGAGAACCAGATCCTGAGGATGAAGGATGTTCATTGCTAGCTAGAGGAGATGCAGCGTCAAGCAACAATGACCCTCCAGCTGCACCAGTGCGTGCACCAGAACCTGCACCAGGGCCTGCAGAAACTAGGAATCTCCGTCGTGCCCGTGTGTATGTGGAGGGTGAAGCGCAGAAGCGTGCTCGACTTGATGCTAGTAGTGCTAGTTCTGAGTAATCGAGTCATTAATTGTCTTAGCAGTATGAAAAGCTTTTGTAATGTCAGTTAGTTTGAAGGGGAGGTAGCAACTGATGATATGTGTTGATCAGCAAACAGTGCATATCAACACAAAATGTGCCATTGAATGGAGTCATCAGTTGCATGTCAGTTAATCTTTTGTAACTCCAGAATGTTGAATGTATGATGTATTTCCTCTTTCCAGCATCGAGCAATGTTTCTTGTAAAATGTGCTATGGTAAGTGTGTAACTGGGCATATCTGAGAGAAAACTGAGTTCATTATTCAAAACCTCGAAAAAGGTGAGGAGCTTGTAAGGCTAGGGTTGACAGCAACATTGTTTTTTGTCCATCGGGGCATGTAGCTGAAAGGGGTGCAAAATTCGTTGCTTGTCAGGTGGCACACTGTACCTTTTGGTATTCTTATTCTACCTGGAGTGCTACTTGGTTGGTTTGTCTTCCATGCAGGTAACTGTGTCCTGCTTCCATTGGGAGACGTGCTGGTGTCATGCCTATGTGAGAAAGGGGCAGGGACTGTTTCAGGCTCCCATGCCATCGTGTATCTTCTTGGTTATTGCAATCTCAGGGGAAAGGGGGTAGGCTGGTGTGAGCAAGGTGAGTTCCTTCTCCCAAAAATTCATTTTTGATCCCATTTTGCACAAGTTAATTCATTCTTCTTGATCTTGTTCTTCTGACTCAGTTGGGCTTCTTCTTTTCCTTGGTTTCTTCTTCTTCATGCCCTGGCACTACCTAGACAAATGTATATTGTGTTCTTTGGAACATCTTCAGCTAGGATTTTTATTTGATTCTAGGCTCTACTCCTGATTTGTGTATGTCCCTTTTCTTCTTATTCTCAATCACCTTGGTTTGTTTGTCGTCTTGGTGCCCTGACAGATCTCCTGCCACTGCATCTACTCTTGTCCTTCACTAGCAAGTGCGAAAAAATAAGAGTCCTTCATCATATGGAAACTGAAGAACACAATCAAGATTGTGTTCTTTGAAACCTCTTGATGGAACAAAAAAAATACTTTATATTGCAAAGGATTTTGCTCGGGCTGACGCATGCCTCTTACTTATATTACATTACTTTCTTCAAAATGATCTAGATTTTTTATGAAACTTTTTTGTTGTAGGACTCCAGGCCATGGTGGATCTGAGTGTTACTGGTCATGGTGGGGTTAGCAAAGGCAGTGGCATTCTACTTAATGTCAGCAGCCCAAGTCAAGTCCAAGTGAAGTCATTTTGTGAGGTAGGAAAAATTGCCAGAGTGTTCCGGGCATTTGATGATGCAAAGAGGGAGTTGGTCAGGTCAATAGGCTTTGATGGGTTACTGAAGACCCCCTTCATAGATAGATTAGATGACAAATTCTCTTTTTGGTTGATGAGCTGTCTAGACCCCACAACAATGATTTTGGGTTTGCCTAATGGGGAGAGCCTGGCAATTAAAGATGTAGATGCACATTTTGTTCTAGGAATCCCATTTAGAGGCAAACAGGTTTGCCATGACCGTAGGCATGACAAAGATGTCGTTAGCAATGTACTTGGTAAACTGAGCATTGGAGGTCATAAAGCTAGGTTGACATTAGAGTATTTGGAGTGGATACTTGAGAAGGAATATGGAGACAATTTTCTACCAGAAGAAAAAGTGGCTTTCAAAATTTCAGTTGTACTGTACTCAATGGCCTGTTTCTTGGCTGCTCATGGGCCCAAAATAAGTTTCCCTATATGGTTATTTGGGAACTTTGTAGGATCAAGTAAAATCCATGCGTACAATTGGTGTGGTTATATTCTAAGTGTGCTAGCCCATGGAGCAATGCAGTTGCAGGAACAATTAAGAAATGGTGATGATCTTGTCAAGTTACATGGCTGCACATTCCTCTTACAGGTCTGTATGAGAATTTCACAATTCTTGTTTAGTAGTGGAAAATGCTATCTCGTCCTCGATAGTAACCATGAAGTATGCTACTTTTTTCGAGTCTCGTACCTTGACAATATAGATTTTGGACCTTCAAGTGCAGCTCATTTGGACATTCCTAGAGGGTATGTATATAATACTCTTTACCGGAACATTTGATTGATATAGACGGCGAGCAGCATGCGGGGAGTGAGGTTGTCGAGTACGGGCTGCACAAGGTAATGATAAAACCACTAAGTGACCATATAATTCAACGTTACTTATTTTCTTACATAATAATGAGGCATTTTCTTAAACGGCTTAGACTTGGTAGTGAAGTTTGCTACGGAGAGGATGGGAAGGGCCATCATTTGGTAAATGGGGAGAGTATGAGAGTACATATGTGTCCACATCGGTAAGTATAGGATATACTAAGCAACAATATATATACACTTATAAAAAAAGAGTAATTAACACCCTTCCATTGTGTAGGAGATGTTCCATAATATAATTCTTTATGATGAGTCGCTAGCTAGGAGGATTGCTTGGTTCATTGTGCAAGATCGGTGCAAACATGTCTACCGATATTAGGAAAACTTACAAGAATTGGTACCCGAGTACAAAGTCAGTCTTTTCCGCCCTTCCTGCAGGTAGTTAAATGTTTCATCACATTGTAATTTTTCCACAAGCTTGTATACGAGAAATTGTTTTGCATCTCAGGAACTTTCTTCCCATCAAATGTTTCTAAGTTGGGCAAGGAGGTTGGGCATTCTTGCGAGAACTACAAAAGACTGCGAGTCCATCGAAAAGAGCAAGAACTAAATTGCATCCGGAAGCAACACCTAATACTAATTGCGGTAAGTGCCACTTTATGCACTTCTAGATTGTTTGGATGGTTTTGTGGCAAAAACTAATTTTAACCGTGAGAACTTCTTCCTTTTGTGTATGAGTAAAGAATTTAGTGCAAAAAGTGGCACCGAATGTAATCAATCAAAGACTGGAATTGTTAGCGAGAAGCGACCACAAGAACCCATGACGATCGAGTTCAATAACAAAATATGGTGAACAACTTAACTTTTCCTAGTACATCCTAGCAGTCAATATTACTAGTTATTCATGTCACTATATATATAAGCATTTTGTACGGTAGTTTGCCATGCGGTGTCACACTTAACATATTCCTTGTTTTGACCAAAGCACACAACCATGGGTTTGTACGGGTAGATGGTTTTCTAAAGAAGATAGTTAGGGAGCACTCAAAATTCCCCAAGTCACCATTCGAGTTGGGTCGTTTCATGCACAAAATAACATGGAGGAAGAAAACGGCTCTGTATGACCGGCTTGAACCGGGAGCCGAAGATTGGGGTCATCTAACAAGGTGATTGTCAATTCATGGGTTAATGTCAGTTGTCAATTCATGGGTGCATCTCACTAGTCATTTTTTGCTCTAGGACTTGGGTACATATTGATTACCCCGCACCAATCTCATTAATGGGGTATGACCTAAAGACGCAACTGGGACCCCAAGGTTATATGACAACTGTAATGGTTGATGCCATTACCCAGGCTAGCATCAATTTTGATGAGACGACATATGGTGAAACGGGACCAAGGTGGCGCCATTTCCTACCGGCTCGGTTTGCGGTAAGTGGGCTTCGGTGTTACGGTAACTTGGTGTGTGAGCACATTTCGTTCAAGAGCTAAAAAATTAAATGTTCCCGGGAAATTGTGTTGATGGAGGGAGATTTCCTTGCATCGGATGAGATCAAGTCACACTTCACGGGAGAACACATCAAGTACCCGGTTGAGAAGCGTAATTTGGTATGCTCGATCACTTAATGCCCCTGTTTTCATTTGTAAAGATGATATCAATGTTTACGAACTAAATGTGGGTATTTTTTTAAAAAAATTATAGATCATAGCACTTGTGTACTACCACGGGCGGTGGAGTTGCTATGTTTGGGACTTCCACGGAAAGAGTGTTCTCGTGCTTGACCCAACAAGAATGAACACAATTGTTGCGAGCGTTGAGATGCAACATGGTCACTTGGTAGCTAAATTGACCAAAGCTTTGTTTGCATGCATACGAAGTTTCTATGAAGGGTGGGATGTTGACACCGAAATGTGGCAGGAATTATACCCAATTCACCATGGGCCCCGCAGCAAGATGTAAGATAAACACTACTTACGATCCTTAACATCAACAACACATGATGCTTCTTGCTATTTTTCACAATTTTCCGTATATATTTTCCAGATGCACCTCTGGTCTCTACTCCATCCTGTACTCACGTTACTTTGATGGACAAAAGTTGGTTTGTGCACCTAACCAGGTATTAGTCCAATGATAACTATTTATACCCTGCAATATGCTCAACGCTACTTTGATTCATGGATGCATGTTGAAATTTTTGCAGGGAGGACTAATTGAACCTAGGTCAGCAGTGCTTTATGAGCTATTGACTATAAGAGGAAATAAAGGGCAACTACCTGCAAGAATCAAAGACATCGTTACTAGGCCATGGGTGTTAAAAAGACACTGAGAAGAACACGTAGTTTTTTGTAACTTGGAACAATGTGATCCAAGGGTTTTTTGTAACTTGGAACAATGTGATCCAAGGGTTACGGGATAGCGTGGTAGGCTGCTAGAGACTGTGTAAGTCCAGTAGTGAAACAGCGTACCATTTCATAGTTGGAATATTTTGACCTTGTGTGGTCCACAAGGGGACATAATAGAATATAATACTTATTTTTTTATCGATGCACAAAAAATATGTAATTTAAGTATAAGAATCCAAAAAAGGGGACATAATATAAGTTTAACCCTTCAATTTCAAGCCTGTAGTGCTGGTGCAAACATGCCACATTATCATGCTATAGTGGATGGTGAAAAGTTCTAAGGCCTCAATGGACATTTTTCATCATGGCAGCATTCCAAGAAAACAATGTGGCAGGATTGTAGAAAATAAAAGGTACCAAGCAGTTGGCACTTTGTGATGCTTAGAAATTAAGTGTCGATGGGAACACTATGATGGTGAACATGCAAGGACTTGATTAACAAATAACACCATTATGATGGCATTGGTAACAGGTCATCATAATATTTCTAACTGAAAAAAGGGTACATAGTTCAGATCCATTATAATCTACGAATAAATACTAAGGTTTGACAGGTTCTACTTAAATAGGCATGAGGCTGGATAGTATCCACCAGGGGAGGCTGAGTTGCCTAACAAAAAGCAAGTTACAGTAAAATGTTCTAGTCATCAGGAATCCAATGGAACCAAAAGTGCGAAAGAGGATAATGGCATGTCAGTTTTTGCGCTTCCTTGCAGCAGTGGAGGTTGCTGCAGATTTCTTCGAGGAACGCTTCGTCTTGGCCTTTAGCTTGCATGTCCTCCGAGTATGCCCGTCCTCATCACAACGATCACAATAGCCATCTGGATGGGGGGAAACATGGGTAATTACTACTAAGTTTCAAAGAATTACAACACATTACTGTGTACAGAAAAGCATATACAGATGATACACTATATGTAAAGTGTGCCATACTTTGGTTCAGTGCCAACAATCACTAGAAGATGCATTTCATTAATTGTTGGTCGAAACACCATGATAGTTATTAGACTTACCATGGTCAGGAAAAACACCTTTCTTGCCTTTCTTAAACCTCTCAAACATTCTTGGGTATCTGTTTTCTCTTGGGCGGCCTACATTGTTCCGAATAGTAGGAGCCTGGATGGCACGAATGTCTGCATCACTCATATAGGCACTTGACCCAGAAGCTCCATAAGTGTTTGCATTGTCATCATCAAACTCAGATCCAACATCATCACTGTGCGGATCTGATGAGTAACCTGATGTTAGGATGTTATCAGAACATTTATCCCGTTGTTCAACCATTCTTTGGATTTCCTTCTTGGCATTAGAGAGGTAGGTCATGAGGATTTCAGCAGCCTCTGTGTCATTCTCAACTGCCTGCACCGTTTCAAGAGCATTAACATACAACATGTTGTTGCACAATTGAGTGTCAACCAAATTGGACCTGGTCTCAATCTGGTATTCAAAATCCTTTGCATCCCTAGTCCAACGTTTCATGATGTGTGATTCTGGTATTTCCTTTACACCACAGTGGATAAGCACCTGAAATTAGACCAGCCAGTTACGTTCCATCAGTTTTTTTGGGTAAAGGGATAAAGTTGGTAACATGAAGAATGGGCCAGGACTATGCTCAAAAGGAACTGACCTTGATAGAATGGCAGCACAGAACACCAAAGTGCTCAAACATGCCACACTCACAAACCAACTTGCCTTGGTCTTGTTGAATCTTTACAGAGAAAATAGTTCGAGCCCATTTCTTCCTTTTCTCCTCATTATAATGAACAACCTTGACCTCATCGAATGAATCACCTTCCACAACATTGTAGTGAGCTGACTTGTCAACTTCCTCACTGAAGAGTTTACAGACCTTCTTTGTGTACACCTTCATTGCGTGGCTCTCAATGGCGTAAACTCTTTTCCCGCGGTGGACAAACTACCTCAATGATTGAGTTATGAAAAATGCATCAGTACATTATCGCATAGTTATAATAATGAGAAAGAAGATGCATGCGACATAGGGGAGGGGGATTCCACCTGTTTTGTTCTGTGCTCTGCTGTATCTTCAGCAGCAGACCGGATGAATAACATTTTCCTATACTGCTGGACAAACCTATTCATCGAGCAATTCCTTGGAATGACCTTTTTGAGGATGCTGTTTGCACTCTCTGACCTTTGAGTGCTAGCCATCCTAGCACAGTAAATGTCCTTGCACCAAGGCTTTGCCCACATCTTCTTCTTCTTGTATACATTTTGCAGCCACTTGTTATCACGTAGCTTGTAGCATTCCAACAGATCATCCCATGCTCTCTCAAACTCATCCTCAGTTAGCATCTGGTTGATTACATAATGAAATTCCCGCCTGAATGGACCATTCACACGGTACACGGGACCAAGTTCCTCTGGTGCATCCTTGAATATATGCCACTTACACCACAAGTGTGTGGTGCTGCTCAAGACCTCTCTAACTGCCTTGGTCATGGCCTTGCACTGATCTGCACAGGAAAGGGACATTTAGATACTATGACTGTCTTTGACAAAATGGAATAAAAAGGATCAAGTGCAAAAAAAAGAGTTCGAAGGCTAACATAGTTTAGACAACAAATCTATCAGAACAATATTTGAAGACTCAAAAAGTACTAACCTGTCAGGATGGTCATTGGAGGTTTGCCTCCCATCAGGGTTAGAAACTCGTTGAAGACCCACTTAAAACTAGCAGCTGTTTCATCCCGCATCAACACGCCAGCAAAAAGAATAGACTGGAAATGGTTATTAACCCCAACAAACATGCCAAAAGGCATCTTGTACAAGTTGGTGCAATAAGTGGTGTCAAATGTTATAGCATCCCCAAAGAAATTGTATTGGCTCCTACTTTTCCCACTAGTCCACAACAAGGTCTTGATCCTCTTATCATCATCCAAGTCAACACTGAACTGGAACCCAGGGTCTTCTCTCCGCATCTGCCTGAAAACCTCTAATGTTTTTGCAATATCATCATCCTTATGGTCCCTTGCAATCTCTGCACAAACAGCCCGTAATGACTTCCGTGAGAATGGTATGTTTTCCATGCCTCCAAACATGCTGCCCATGAAGCAATGCACCCTACTGAGGGATACATTGTTTTCTCTCAGATAGCGAATCATGTCCTTCACACACTGCTCTATCTTGCTGTGAGAGTTCCACTCTCGCTTCTCACCACATGAAACTGACAATTCATGATTGTGTTCCGCCACATGCTTGCTTATATACCATCCATGGTCTGGGCTGCGGTGCAAGCGCACCATGGCCTTGCGGTGATTCCTCTTAGAGCTATTTGTGCATCGATGGTCAAATCCTGCGGCAACAAACAGACAGTTGTAACTAATAAAGTTTTTATGGAGATTTCTTGACAAAACGATGGTGAATGCAAATTAGGAATATAACTACATACCTCTTTCTCACACACAATCTCCTGCATTGTTCGGTACTTGTTGACCCGGTTCCTTGCACTTGTTCCATAACGTATGCCAAAACCCACTTCCCATGAATACAGGTTCATAAACTGGTAAGCCTCTGCTCGTGAATCAAACACCATGCCTAACACTGGTTCGAATATAAAAGGAGTGGTTCTATTCCTTGAGTTCCTCATAGCCTTCTCAATGGCGCCCATAGCCCTGGGCTGCCTGCAGTCTGGTGGTTCAACACCTTTTGGCCACCTGATCCTGCAATGTAAAACAATCTGTTTAATGATAAAATGAGAATAAAGGGTACTGGTAGCGACAACTCGATACTCATACACACGTATTGACAAAAATGCTGGCATAAAGAAACATTAGGTTTTCAGTAGCAGATGTGCAAATTGGTACGGACCTGGTTTTGATGCGAGAACCACCAGTTACACAACCACCATCACCGAGTTCAGTTGAAACAACCTCATACTCAAGTTCTGGGTCCTTTTCATCCGCCGCAGGAGTGTCTGACTCTGGATCATCATTATCAGACTCAACTCTGGCACCATCAGCCTCAACTCCCTCATCATCAGCCTCTACACCATCATCTTGGTCGTAGTGAGATACACAAAGTTCCTCTTCGTCATCAGTGTCAAGTAGGAATTCTTCATATGCAGCATTGGCAGCCAAGACACCGTCACCGGCATTTGCAACATCTGAGTCAGATAAAAAACATGAGAAACATGACACAGACCACAAACAACCTGGAATATATGAGAAAGGTGAGGATTTAACACAGGACCTGATAAGGTTGGGTGGCAGGGAGTTCCTGCAGAGGATTGTGAATTTGGTGACTTCATCATTGCTTCGACAGAAGCTGGGATGCATGGAACAACTTGAGGTGTGGCATTGCTGGCAAAACCATGTAGTAGGGACTGGTAATACCCATCTAGAGGAACTACAAAACAAATAGCCGGTGCTCAGATATCTAATCTAGTTCGAAAATTGTATAGTGAACAGTCAATTAAATATATATTGTGCTTCTGAACTATGGAGATGATGTGCCAATGTAGATGGAAACAAAAGTAGCAAATAAGCAAATTAAACTACATGACCCAGCTACGAGAACAACACATGAATATCTATAAAATGTGCTCAGTGGGAAAAAACTGTGTGCTCCTGGGTGACAGAGAAGAGAAAATAAAACTGTGTGCTCCTAGATTTAACAACCAATACAGAATGACCGTCAAAAGTATCAACTACAGGCTGGTCATAACTTCTGAAATAATGCCTACGTTTGTATTGGGAATAGTACAGATGGCTGAATCTGGAATGGCAACAACTAGTACCTGATGGATGCTGAATCTGGAATCCGGCGGCAATGGACGGACATCCATTCCCAGGTAAAGAGGAATGGTGGAAGCCTGGAACAACAGTGGCTACGGATGCAGAATCTGTAGCTCCGGCGGGGAGGAAATCTCCAAGACGGGCGGCAGGATGTGCAGCGGCAAACGTTCCAGGCAATCCACCGTAGCTAGGGGGACTGGCTCGCAGCGAGATGTGGCGAGCACCACAACTCCTTGCAAGAGCCACAAGATCCGTCGATGCCGGCGACGTCTGGCTAGAACCCGGGCGGTCAGGTCGGAGCGCCATGACGCAGTCGCAACTGGCCCCGCCGCACCTGGATGTGGCTAACCTACCGGGGTTAAGCCGCCGGCGGAAGCGGTCAGCGGGAAAGAAGACGGGAGGTTGGGGAAAATGGGGACGGCTAGGGTTTCGTATGAGGACTAGACGGCGGCGCCATGGGGAAGGAAGGTTTGGAGCAATGGAGGGTAGGGGAAAACAGGGAAGGCGGCGGTCCCTGGCCTGCCGAAGGCGAGGTTGCCTGGGACTTTTCAACTGGCTTGAGCGGGGGGATTTGGCATCCCGCGCGAGGCAAGAATTGGAATCGCGCGCGAGGCAAAATTTCAGGACGCGCACTGAGTGATGAGGCAAGTTTGGTTTGACCTGATGGGACCCACGCAGAGTAAAGAATGAGATATGGTGGCATGCAATGTGGGACCGGGTACGGGATCGTGCGGCGAAGATAGAATCCGCGGCCGCTTATACGAGTGGTCCTGCATTTTCGGATTATTATCCTTACGATCCCATTGGCTCACTAGATGGAACAGTGAAATCGGGGAAATGAAAGTCTGAATCTGATGCCCTGATGAAGTGATGATGAGCCCTGTCTTTGTGCAAACACGTGCCTCGAGGTTCAGATTACATAAAAAAAAGAACCAGGAATCAGATGGTGAAATAGCCAATCCCGTTGCTACGACGACCAAGTCTAAAACTGATGAGCAGCATCGAGACAATGCATGAGTGATAGTTCTAGCTGCCAAGGATGAAGCGTGACATGCATGAGTTGGGTACATAGTGTAGAATGAGCACACAGTATAAAGGCACTATAGTTTGTTAGGCACACACACCATTTCGTCTGGCTTGTACATGTCAATGGCTCGCTGCTTCGAAACAAAAATGTGACTGGTCAGTGCAAGAAAAAGCGAGCCAATGCATGACGACGATAAATAGATGCATCAATCAATCAACAAGGAGACGATGGCCAAGTATATCAAGTAATAAGCTGGGATGAATTATAAAAAAGAGACTACCTTGAGGCCAAATTTATATAATAACTATTAATATCATAGCTCATGTTCATCATCACAAGCCATATAACACGAGTCACACAGGCGATCACACCAAATTATTTCCGGACGCGATGAAGCACACAAAATGACAAAACTTGCAAGCCTCAACCTGGGAGCTGAGGCTTGCATGGACACACGAACATATTTAGGAGACACTCTCACGACGCCATGCACGGCGACCATTGGCAGCTTCGCCCATGCATGGAGGAGCAAACGAAGACGACGACGGTGATGACGATATATTAGGCCTGGACGGCCCTGACGACGGCCTTGCACACCAGCGGCGTCGCCATCTCCAGCGACATGTTCAGGCGCTCCGACAGGTCGACGACGCCGCCACCGCTGGCCGCGGGTGCCCACTCGAACTGGTGCAGAAGCTGGGCGATCCAGAGGTGGGTGGTGGCGAGCGCCAGCATCTTGCCCGGGCACACGCGGCGCCCGGCGCCGAAGGGGGCGAGGCGGAGGTCGCTGCCAAGCACGCTCACGTCCTCCTTCTGGAAGCGCTCGGGGCGGAACGCCTCCGGCTCGGCCCAGATGGCCGGGTCGTGGGCGATGGCCCACATGTTCACCATCGCCGTGGTGCCGGCGGGGACGAGGTGGCCGCCGACGTGGGCGTCGTGGATGGCGAGGCGCGCCCACGAGAGGAGCGGGCCCGGAGGGTGCATGCGGAGCGTCTCCTTCACGATGCACTGGATGTAGGGGAGGTTGGCCACGTCGGCGTCGGCCACGCCGCGGCCGCGGCCCACGACGGCGTCCAGCTCCGCCTGCGCCTTCGCCTGGATGTCAGGGTGCAGCACCATCCTCGCCATGATCCACTCCATCAGGATCGCCACCGTGTCGGTGCCTCTGAAGATCATTTCCTGATGATCGCAAGAACAGAACAAAACGTGCGTAAATTCAGTGAAACCATTTCGATAAACTAAAAACAAAAGGATTGTAATTTGTAAATTAAACAGTACTACGCATTCTACACAAAACAAGCTGGATCTTACCCAAAGAACAGCGATCATGTCGGAATCTGACATCTTCTCCTCTCCCTCGAGGCCAAGGAGGACGTCGACGAAGTCACCCATGAACTCATCGGCGATTCCTCCATTTGCACGCCTCTCCCTGTGCTCCTGGATGATCTTGCCAACGAACACTTCAACCTTCTGGACTAACCTGTTGCACCGCCGGCGCACGCCCTGGAGATCGAGCCACTTGAGCAATGGCAGGTGATCGGCCCAGTTGAAAGTCCCGAGGAGGTCGTAGCCCTCGGTCACCATCTCCTCCAGCAGGACGCCCTCTTGGCTGGCCAAGTCGTCGTAGTGCTTGCCGAAGACGGTGGCCATGATGTGGTTGAGCGACGCGGCGTGCAGCACGCGCTTCAGGGATACCTCGCCGTGGCGGGCCATGGCGGCGGCGACGTCGGATACCATGGTCGCGCCGATGGAAGCGCGGTGGTGCGCGGCGCCAGCGACGCGGCGAGGGCCGAACAGGTGCGCGGCGGCGAGGCGGCGGAGCCCGCGCCAGTGCGCGTCGCCGGACGGGGCGAAGCCCATGGCGCGGTGGAAGAGCAGGTGGCGCGCCGCGTCCTTGACGGGGCGGTCGCCGAACGCCGGGCTGACGAGGATCTCCCGCGCCGTGTCGGGCTGGCTCGACACCACGAGCCGCGTGAGCCCTACCGAGAAGGACATCAATGCCGCGCCGCCGTCGACGGCGCGGGAGAGCGCCGCCAGCGTGCGGTGCGCCACGGGGCTGGAGAGCGCGGTGACCACGCCCGGAGGGCCGGACGGCGGGCGGCGGCAGCGGGAGAGCGCCCAAGCTGGGCCGCCGGGGGAGAGCCACAGGAGGACAGCAGCGAGGATGAAGACGGCAAGGAGGGGCGGAAGTGGGGAGGTTGTTGGGAGGAGGAGCAGGAGGAGCGAGTCCTCATAGCCAGCGGCCATGGCGAGCACCATTGGTTGCTGGCTTGGGTGGTGTGGGAGATGAGGGGGGTTTGGAGAAGCTGATGGAATGGTGTGAGGGAGGAGGCGACGCTTAAATAGGGAGAGTCCAAGGAATAACCGCTGATTTGGCAGCTGTTATGGCAAATAATTTACTGATTTCCGTTGAAATTGCAGAAATTTGCTACTAATTGTATTACTAAGGAGGCGAGGAATACGCTTGCAGCAGTAATAACGCATTTAAATAAGCTTGAAACCTTTCATGAATGACTTGATTTAGCTCTTGATGAAAAGAAATTTATGGGATCCTTTTTCTTAAAAAAAAAGTATTATTTACATGTTTCTTCGTCCATTGCAATGAGGCCATTTGTTTACATGTTCTATTTTGAAATCATAGATGGTACGTAATGAAATGTTGAGAATTAAGACAAAATGCAGCTCGGGTTTGTATGGTGTAACGTTTCTGACTACCTCCTTTTTTTTATATGACGTTCAGATCAACTATTTTAGGCTAATCTCAATATTGCTTCGTGTCTGAAACGTCAAATATATGAGAACGGGGTAGTATGAAATAATACTCGGGAATATGAATGGCATGTACAAGAGATTTTGAGGCGAACATGTCCAAGGTTCATTGCTATTGCTTTCTTGTATTTAAAATTTGTTGTAGTTCTACAAACACCCACCTTCAAGAGTTCTCTAAATCCTTTCCTAATCCTTAATCTTTAATAAGTAAAAAATATCTTTCCAACAACTCCTAATTTTTTAGGACTTCGGAAAAATCAATATGTTCCTTGTAAAGTTACACATTTTTGTTCGATGCATATCTTCTCCTAAAACAGGTGGAAGAGCTCAGAAACAATAAACAGTAGAAAATGGTTCCTGATGCAAATGTGCAAGAGAGAGAATAAATAAAAATAGTTAAGATAATTTAGAAATAATATAGGATTCCTGATGTAAAATTGTCTATATTTTAGGAGTGGGTTATTAGAAACTATTGGAGATGGTCTTTTTTGTTATTTCTAATACATTTTTAGACGTACTAAAACTTTATATTTTTAGGAGAAAAATATTAGATACACTTGAAGATGTGGTTGGCAAATTTGAAAATTGTTGGAAAACACAGCATGCATTATTTTTTAAGGAAAGTAATCTGGTCCCTTATCTGAAATACAGTAATTTGGTGCTTTCTTTCTCGTGTGCCAGTATCAACATTGAGTATCTTTTATGAAAACACCTTATATGTTTTTATTTCGTCATTGCAAATCAGTGCATTTGAAGTTAACCGAAGTAAAAAATCTGCACTTTCTTACAAAAACAAGGGGAAAATAGAGGTAACTGGAACAAAGTGGTTATACATCTCATTCTGTTTTATAAGAAAATTATTAAGACGCTTTTAATTGTGCAGTGAAGACCATTTCCTGAATTAGGATGTACTAATTAGTAATTAAGAAACATGGCAGAATTCTTTTTCCACGAAAAATCCTGGACACGCGCTGGCAATGCGTGTGCTCTGCTCTCTAGCAGAAGTTGCGAAGCAAAAGCCAGCGGGTGATGCTTTGAAACTGCCGTCGCATCCCCTGAATTCGGCCCAAATTAATACGAACTGAAACCAATGACTTGGAGCAAATTAAATCGGTTGCAAATTCAACAATATCGGTTTCAGTTTCGTTTCGTTTCGTTTATGCATGCACGCAAGCAAGCAGTGATCGAGCTGATTGCTTGTTTTTTTTTGGGTGCGTTCCACCGTAGGGCATGGCCCCAAGTCCAGCCAACGTGAGGTAGGGCAACGCATGAGAGCCGTCTGATTGAAGGCCCCCACACCTCCTTTCTGTGTGTAGGCTAGCTACGAGTGCACACTTCAAGGCATCCCCAAGTGTTTGTTGGTTTCGTCGCGAAATTCGAATTGCCCGTCCAAAAACTGATGACGATACGTTTTTGAACTTTCGATGTGGAAAACTAATCGCCGTGGACGAAATTCCTGCGATTCGATCAAAAACTGATGCTGCCGTTTGCTACCAAAGACGCGCCTATAAACAATCAAAGCCTTCACGCTACCTCTCCATGCTGAGAGAATGTGACATTATTATACGCCGCAATACTTAGCGCAGACAGTTCATAGAAACGGCAGGACAGGGAGATGAACTGTTAACGGAAACAAGCAAAAACAGCTAACGATGATGGGTTGCAATTCTTATCGAAATATCTCCTTTTCTACTCGAAGAAAAATATCATTTCTCTCTACAGTTCATTATGTCCATTTTTACGCGGATGACAGGGGCGGAGCTACGTTTCATTTTTGCTGCGATCTTCATTAAACCAACAAAGAAAAACGTGATAAACATGGCACGTATCCTGCGAAATTTTGGGAAAGCATCCGGCCAACGCACAAATCTTAAAAAACGCAGCTAATTCCAATCACTACGGGAAACCGCGGCTTTGCCGTGCGCCACGAGCGCACGACAAACGCCCCAAAACGCACGGCGTTTTTCGTCGGGGCGCACGGCAAAAGGCGCACGGTAGCATTTTGCACGGTAAAGCCCCTTTGTCGTGCGCCACGTCTGACAACGCACGGTAGACAATCTTTGCCGTGCGTTTTTCCAAGACGCACGGCAAAAAAAACAACTAACGGCACCGGCGCCAAACGGCGTGGGACACCCTTTGCCGTACGTTTTGCTCCCGGCGCACGGCAAACATAAGCTCTTTGCCGTGCGCCTGCCTGAAAAACGCACGGCAAACATAGGCTCTTTGCCGTGCGCCTGGCTGAGAAACGCACGGCAAACAGGGCCTTTGCCATGCGCCTGCCTAAAAATGCACGGCAATAAATGGCACCTTTGTCGTGCGCCTCTATAAACGCACGGCAAAGGCACTGTTTTGGCTGTTGGTTTTGGTCACTTTGCCGTGCGTCTTCCGAAAGACGCACGGCAAAGTGACCATTGCAATTTATTTTTTTGTTTTTTCACGTTTAAAAATACCCAAAAATCACAGGAATATCATATATATCATAATATTCATCACAGGCATCATATATATCATAATATTCATCACAGACATAATATATATCATAATATTCATCACAAGCATCATATATGTCACAATAACCATCACATACATCATATATATCACAATAAGACATCACATATAGATAAATTCACACGTTACTCATCGACAAGTCCACAAGTTCAACAACAAGCATTATTCAAGTTCATCGACAAAGCTCCACAAAGTCTAGGAACTCAAATGACATAAACGCGACTCACTGAGGAGGAGGGAAGAGCTGATGTGGGGGCATCGGTGGTGACATGCCCGGGGACCCTTGTACATTATTCGAAGCCGTCGATTGATTCTTTCAATAAAAAAAGTAAATTGCATGTGAGACCACAATCAAGTTTTCTATGTTATAATCTAAGTTCTAAGTCTCTACTTTCTCTAGGTTTCTAAGTGAGTCTAAGTCTCTACGTTCTCTAAGTCTATAATTATTGAAATGAAAGAATATATGTCAAGTAACTCACCACAGGAGTCTCAGGAGCTGCAGCCGGAGTCGGAAGGACGGGCACCGGGGGCATCGGGGGCATCACGGGCATCGGGGGCATCGGTTGACCGTTCTGGACAGCTAGCATGGAAGCTTGCATGTGCTCGGCCATCATCTCGCTGCCGCAACGCCATCCACCGCCGCATCCGCACCGGTGTGTGGCAAAAAGCCGTTCTTCGGGTCATCAGCGCTACCGCCGGGTCATCTGCTTCGCCGCCGGTCGACCACACGTAGCTCAACCGCGTTTAAGGCCGTCTGCAATTGGTCATCCAAGTGTTACAATTGACGGGAAACATATGTAGAGATTCATTAAGGATGAGTATAACAGAAATAACCTGAAGTCGCTCCACGTAGGCCAGTGCCGCGGCCGGCCGTGGGAGTATCGGAGGGGCATTGCCCGTGTCCCTTGCTTTTAGCATCGCGACAGTGGGAGTAGTGGCTGTGTCCAAAATGCTGTCACCCATGTAGTAATGGCCATGCTTCTTTCCATGACCCATCCTCATGACCATCTCTCCATCAAACGGTGCATGGATCGGATCCCACTCTGTCCCCTGGATATGCCGTCCCGTCTCCATGTATGCATTGATGCGGGAGTGGATGGAGGGATTGCTATACGCCTCTGGCGGGTCGTCGGGGTTGTAGGTGGTCTCGGACGCGGTGGCCTTGCCCTTGTGGGACAAGATCCATCCCATCACCTCGCTGCACTCACTATCTCCATGTGCCCGAGACTGAAAAACAACAAGTTCATTATAGGTCAAGCAGAATTGAGCTTAACAACAAAGAAATGGATATTCGTACCCATCTAGCCCTGTACTGTGAGTTGGAAAGGTTTCCTTGGTGGTGTGATGGGCCTCCCATCAACAAACGCTTCTGTCGGCCAGCATCATGCTTCTCAATCCACTCCGGTGTGAACCACTTGTCCACTATGAGTTTCCAGCAGTCCAAATCGTTGCGGCACCACCACGCAGGCATCTACAAGTAATCAAGTGAACCACATATAAGAATCTCATATTAAGCATTGTTCTCAAGGTGAAATACAATTGTACCTCCTCGTATTGCTCCCGGGTCAGCTTATAGGTTCTTGCTTCTGCTTTTGACATCTTCTTTGCAAGCTTTGAAGCAGAGTAGTTTATGACGCACTGAATTTGCACCTCGTAATGCATGTCCAGCACAAGCTTCTTGCATACCATCTCCTGCACCTTATTTGCATGCTCCTCAAATCCACCCACCAACCTATAGAAATCCTGTATATACACTAGATGATATACAATCAATATTGCAAAAAATGTCCAATGATTACGATGAATTGAGCAGTGTATGCGAGAAAGACTTACCCAAAGCTCGGCCTTCACTCGCTCTGCCTTACTGTCGAAGCATCTGTCGTCCCTATCGATAGTGTTGGTGGCTTTTTTGTAGTGCGCCCACGTCCAGGCCGGCTCGTACCTGGTAGCATCACCCTGACCCATCCGAACTATGCCTGGGAAGTGCAACCTGCACAAAAGGCCTAGGATGCCGTTGACCAGGCGGTTGTGACCAACCGCCTCGACGACCTCCCAACTCCTGCAAAAAGTGAAAAAGATAAATATTAGTCTCTATTGTGATTTCAAGTTCTCAAAGGACAAAATATTAACAACCTCGAAAATTACTTACCGTTTGCCACTGGGTTTAATCAGTGGTCGTCCCGAAACAGGTATCGGCCTATCCGGGAGTCGTGAGCGACCTCACTGCCAAATGGTACCACTAGAGTCACCACCTGTCGTATCATCCTCTTCCTCCCTCTCCTCGCCCCCACTACCCTCCTCAGGCGACGGCGGCACATACTCCTCGTGGGGCTGCTCCTCCTCCTGCTCTTCTTCCTCCTCCTCCTCCTCCTGGTGCTGCTCCTCCTCCTGCTGTCGTGCTTTCCTGGACCTTTTACCCCTCTTGGGGCCACCCTTCCCTCGACCCCTGCCTCTGGTGCCCACTGGCAATGGAGGAGGTACGTCTACAGATCTTCTGAACATAGACGAGCACGTACGCTGAAGGGAGCCGCCCACCATCGTCGTTCTATCACCTGAAAGTAAAATAATAAATCAGTCAGTAGGAGAAACACATAACTAAGAGAAGTAAGGCATAATTAAAAATAATATTTTTGTTAGTAACAGAAAAATGCGTAGTTCTGAAAAAAGTTTAGCTGTAGTCAACAATTACATACGGATATTAATATTCATGGAGGTATAGCTTCATTAACCACCTAAATGAATCAAAATTTCAGAGTAGATGAATGAACATTTAAGTTTACTACCAGCAGAAATTAACACGATATAATAGGCAAAGTAACAACACACAAACAACAATTTCATGTCTAAGACTTGCAACTCTGATATGTGAGAGGACTGGAGCTAGCCTCGATAACTACATGGTAATTAAACCTCAAATTGACCATGCCATTACTCATTTCTCATGATGATTTGATCCAAGTCCATTTGTTTCAAAACTAGCACACGACAGATCTGATTTACTCATTGCAGCATTCTTGCCTCAACCTCAAAGGAGGCAGGGTTAAACAGGAATAGGTCCATTCAATGGAGTTGCATATGTGCAGAAAACAGACCGTATCCGCGCAGGAGGCGGGGGCGCCCGAGGGCGGCCGGCGCGCGAGTGGCCGGCGCGGGCGCCGGCGGACGGGGGCGCGCGGGCGGCCGGGGCGCGCGGGGCGCGCGGGGCGCGGCCGCCGGCGGACGTGGGCGCGCGGGGTGGCCGGGACGGGGGCGCGGGTGGCCGGGAGCGCGCGGGGGGCGGCGGGCGCGCGCGCGCCGGGAGGAGATGGGGGCGGGTGCGGGCGCGGCCGGAGGAGATGGGCACGGGCGAGATGCGGTTTTTTTTCTTTTTGCACCGGCTGGGTTGGGAAGGCGATAAAGGAGGCGAGGAAAAAGAAATGGAGCGTCTTTTTGCCGTGCGTCTCGGCTAGGCGCACGGCAATGATTGCTCTTTGCCGTGCGTTTTCGCCCAAGGCGTACGGCAAAGACGGGTTTTTTTGCCTTTAACACCAGCCGGCGGGTGGAATCACCACTGAGTTTCTTTGCCGTGCGTCTTTGAACACGGCGGACGGCAATGAAGGTTGTTTGTCGTGCGTCTTCCGGAAAGACGCACGACAAACACATATAAAATTCAACTTTTGCCTTTGCATTAATGAAAAATTCAATTTTTCGTGAATGCGATATTCAATTTTTCGTGAATGCGATATTCAAAATCAGATGAACCTTTCCATTGTAGTAAAAAACATTTTACAAATAGTTTTTCTTTTAAGTTATTTACTCAAATTTAATGCACGTCTATTTAAATTACTTAATTATAGTTAATCATAGTTATTATACGAATATTAGCAAATTGATCCAAAAAAATATCATAAACTAACATTACACAATATATGTTGTGTGTCATTTGAGAAAATGTTTTGAAGTCAAAAACCAAGTTTACATTTTACTAAGACTTCAAACCAAGTTAGGTGAGTATAAACACTATGCAACTTGGAGGTGGAGGCTTCGATTTTTAAACAACATGTGTGACGCTTTGTTCAAAACCTTTTTTTACCATTTTTCACAACCTTCCCATAGTATATCATGGGCTCTCCACAAATTTGGTGGCTTTCAAACTTTGTTTGCATTTTATACAATTAAAAAACATTTCAAATACACGTGGATTACCATTTTCACGAACAAAATGTATGAAATTTCAAGTACTTTCATGGGTATGACCTTAAAAAGGTATCAATTACATGAATATCATTTTTCGATGAACTATACTCTACTCTTTTACGCACTTGCAGTTCAAATTTGATTTATACGAAAAAAATTCTATCAACAAAAGAAATTCTTTAAAATTAGCAAAAATATAGATATGATCACATGATTGGAATGTAGAGTGCAAAATAATGCACTAATGGAGGGAAAATTAAAAGGTGGTTCGAAAAGTTACTTTTCAAAAATTCTTTGCCGTGCGTTAGCACAACACGCACGGCAAAGGTACATGTTTGTCGTGCGCCTGGACAAAACGCACGACAAACTTTGCGTCTTTGCCGTGCGTTTTAGTGTAGCACACGACAAAGGGTGACGTCGGCACCGGTGTGAACTTGAAACCGTTAGTGAACAAGGATTGTCGTGCGTCAGTCGTAGGACGCACGACAAACATAAATATTTGCCGTGCGTCGGTCAAAAAACACACGGCAAACAAAGCGATAACCGTGCGTAAATGTGTGTCGTGCGGCTTAGGGAAAACGCACGCACGGCAAAGTTTTTCATGCACGGCAAAGCTCGGTTTTCCCGTAGTGAATAAGGTGCCAGAATGTGGATCTTGACAATTTGTTCTTAGAGCTGCCGGTAACAAGGACCTCTCCTTTCTCATGTGGTATTTAGACCTACCACTATATGTTAGAAGATTGAAAAAGGTGGACTTCCAACCGCTCATAGATGGTGTATGTGGATGTAACCTAACGCAGGTCGAAAGAGTGAGCCTGATAAAGTTCGTCTTGTCCTCCGAACCTGTCTACTTCCTCACGGCAAACCGGCCAAACAAGGAGGTGTTGGAGGTCCTTGACAAACCACAGAGACGTTTTGTGTGGGCGAGCGACAAACAATTGGCGGGAGGAAAATGTAAAGTGAACTAGACACCAGTGTCGGCCCTATGTTTTCGAGTGCCCCGCGGCGAACTCGTTGCAAAGGCCCCTCTAGACTATATATATATAATGTATAACTTATAACATATTGTTAATATTGCAAGTCTGATAATTATAGAGAAATAAAATTAAAAAAAGCAATATCTTTGTACTTCTAAAACTAATATGATTACCTTAAAAAATAATATATCCCTTACTTGTCATGAAAAAAGTTATCTTCGAGCATTTCTTGATGCAAAGTCATCAAGGACAACACTAAGATCAATAGTGTCCAAGATATCCCTCTCGATAGTGCACATAGCCAAGCCATCTATTGCATAAATTATAACTATCACATAAATTAATTTAAAGAAGAATAATATTATTTAAAAAATAACCTCTAGTAGACAACAATATAAATTATAATTATTACATAAATTTATTTAAAGAAGAATAACATTATTTAAAAAAATAACCTCTAGTAGACAACAATATAAATTATAATTATTACATAAATTTATGTAAAGAAGAATAACATTATTTAAAAAATAACCTTTTGTTAGACGTGTTGGATGATCAATTGGATTGGATGAATGATTGGTGCATGTTGGCTGGTTAATCACCGCCGCCGGGCATCGACGGCAATCGTGCTCACGAGAGTCTCTCGACGGACAACAGCGTGGAAGTAGACAAGTGGCCGGTAGCGAATAGCGATCAATCGATCACTATCAGGCGATCTCCACAGAGGCGACCTGCGCGTGTGCCTAGCGGCGATCCGCGAGTGTGCCTGGCGGTGGCTTTTCTTATCTGGCGGCGGCTATGAGGGCTGCCGACCTGCGGAACGGGAGTACAGGACGTGTCCTGTACGTGACCTGCTAACTTTTTTTCTAGCACTGTGCACGTGAGGGTACTCTAATCTCCTGCTAGCTGCTGGCCCCCTCTTCCTTTGGCCCCCCCCGGCCGTCGCCTCTGTTGCATGGCCTCAGGGCTGGCACTGCTAGACACACAACTCCCTGTCGAAGGAGAGCGGTGGTTTGGGCATTCCTAATTAAGATAATTTCGCAAGGGCACCGAGCTCGACGTCAATGGGTTTCCACCGACAAGCCTTGGGTAGGCACTGAAGACCGAAACACCTTGCGATGACAAGGACAAACTACTTTTTGATGCATGCACCACGATTTGCAGACGACAGGAAGGCCAACATTTGGGAGTCCAGCTGGCTTCAAGGGCGCTGTTGACGGTGAATTTCCGTCAACCTACAATACTTATTATGCATTGGTTTCGATTATGATTTGCAACTAACCCGCCACTAGGCACACTAATGATATAACAAGTTCACTCTTACATGTCGATTTTGGAGTTTGTTGTTTACGCAGGAAATTAACGTTAAAGAGAAGACTTTCGGGATAAGTTCATCAAACACTTCAAGAGAAGATCATGAAGCCCGTCACAAGTCAAGACACGAAGTGAGCAAGACTCCAAACAACCCAAAGAACGAAGCATCAACGCGCAAAACTCCGGGAACTTGGATGTTTACCAACGAGATCAACTCAGCACGAGAGATATTCTCACAGCCCAGGACAACATGATCTTTCGGTGCAGATTCGGAGACTTAAACTATAGGTGTCCATTCGGGCCGCCCGGCCCGGCCCTGGCACGAGCCCAGGGTGGCCCGCTCATCTTCGTGCTGGGACGGCCCGGCACTATCATCTACCGGGCCCGTGCCGTGCTAGCTCATGGGCTCGGGGGGCAGCCCAAGCCCGGGCCCGTCGTGCCGTTTCGGGCCGGGCTAGCCCGTTCAGCACGGGCACTAACGGGTTGACAGGCCAGCCCGTAGCCCGTGGAGAGAAAAACCCATCTCTCTTCTCCAAATTTCACAAGTTACAAAGATATCACAATATCACATTTGTTCAACATTTCAAGTTTTCAACAATTTCAAGTCTTCAACAGAATTCAGCAAGGAAGTTCACAACTTCACAGACAAATTTGTACAAGTTTTCATGACTTTAATTGTTCAAGTGTTCAACATAAAAGTGATGAAACAAAAGCAATTGCAGATCTGTTTACAACACTTGATCATTATGATCAAGTGATAACTGCCTCATTAAAAACCTTGCAGGTAAAACTCACCCTTGTGAGAAACCCTGGAAGGGAAAAAGAGTACAGCCCAGATCTACAATTCAAGCAAGTTAATTGTTCATTACATGCATCACATGCAGAAAATTACAAGAATAGAACACAAATGCAACAGAATAAGTCTCTCAGCTGCCTTGCTGCCTTGCACTTGCATCATTCTCGTCCTTGCTTCCCAAAAGACCAAAAGCACTTGCATCTCCTTCCTTCACTTCACACGGTTGGTGCGGATCCGGTGACGGACCCACCGGGCGGTGGCACCACCAAGCACTCCTAGCAAAGATTTCAAACATGTATCACATTATCGGTAAGACATTATCGGTATCGGTAAGACACAATCACACCGAGAGTACACGATCACTTACTCGGTTGGTGCCGGTGGCCCTTCATCCGCTTCAACCTCCACTAGCCCTTCTCCTTTCGGCTCCATCATCCCCTTCTCAACTTCATGTTGTGCCCTTGCATCCCCCAGTTCCCAGTCCTTGACACATGTGAGCATCTCCATTGTATGTGGCAAAGCAACCGCCGACGCCGCTCCTCAATCACCCCCGAGTTAGACTAAAGCAAGACTCCGAAGAAACTGTGGAAACTGGAACAACCATTATATCTCTTGTCATTATAGAAAGAATAGGATATGTAAGTTTGTGCTCATGCCACCAATTCATAAGATTGAACTCATCATCAAAACATGTGACAGTGTCGCTGTCCAAGTAAGAAGCCAACTCAGAAACAGCAGCTATAGGAGTAACACATGTATATGAATGAGTGGAAGAACCAGGAGGAGTAGCAGGAGACCCATAGATCTTACCCCATGCAGTTTTTTTCTTACCAGTAGATCCAGTTGCTTAAGTGTTTCTTTGACCCCTAACAACACCAAACTTGGTTTCATATTTGTTATACAGTTTATATAATTCAGTTCTTACCTCACTGTAGTAATTGGAATAATCAAAACCAAGAAGCTGAGAAAGAATAGTGAGAACATTATGAAAACCTCTCATCTTGGCTTTAGGATCCAAAACAAAAGCAAAGGAATACAAGAGAGGTATGTTTTGCCGTACTTAAGGAACTTCGGTTTCATAGGACTCACAATGTTCATCGGTAATGCATTTGACTCTTGGGCATATAAATGACCACAGCAATGTCAATTATATGATGAAGAATCAAAGGACTTGTAGGATAGTAAACACCAGATAAAGCAACTGTTGATTCATAAAACAATTCAAGAAACTCAAGAATTTTCTGAGCAACAACCCAATGCCCCTCACTGAGTAGAGGCTCACCATTAACCAAACCATAGTTAGCACCAATGAACGTAGAGAAAACCTCTTTATATGGTAAAAGGTGCTTAAGCATCAGATAAGTAGAGTTCCATCTCACATCCATATCCAAATTAAATTTTCGAGGCCGAACATTCTTCACAATGCAAAAGTTATGAAACTGAGCAATGCGTTGGTTAGAAGAGTTCAAAAAAGAAATTGCAGACCTGAAAGCCTCAAGATAGACCTTGATCCTTTTCAAACCAGACTTGACAATTAGATTTATAATGTGGCATGCACAGCGCTGGTGCAAGAGGCCACGCAAGTTATCATTAGCATTATCAAGTGGTTCAGGATCAGGACCAAGATAACCAACAAATTTAGGTATGAGCCTTGACATGACAGAAGCATTTGGAGAAGCATTATCAAGTGTGACAGAGAAAACCTTATCAATCAAACCAAACTGAGAAACAACATCTTCAACACGCTCAGCAATGTTTACACCAGAATGAGAACAATCAATGAGCTTAAAACCGATTACTCTCTTCTCTAACTCCCAATCAGCAGAGACATAATGAACAACCACACTAAGATAATCTTCCTTAGCATTGCCAGACCAAATATCATATGTCAAACAAACAGATGAAACTGATTTAAGTTTATCAATCAGTTCATATCTACGAGCAAGCCAATACTTCTCAAGATCTCTAGTGGTGGTTTGCCTAGATACAGATTTAAAACGAGGATTGTGAGCACGCTGAATGTACTCCTCAAAAGCAGTTTCAAAGCCAAAACCTAGAGGCAAATCAAATCTAGCAATCAAACGACAAAGTTCTTTACGAGCAACATCAGGCTTATACTCCCATGTAGTAAGAACAGTACCATCAGCTTTCATTTGCAGACGAGTCTGAACTAGAGCAGCTTGTTGAGTCTTAGTAACACATACCTTCTGATGCCGGAGCAAATGTCCAGTACCAGCAGAAGAGCGCCCAGAAAGAACCTGGCCACAGTGCTTGCACTTGGCACCGATTCTCACCTTCTTGCCAGTGGGCAAAGTGTCGAAGATCTCATTGAAGTCGTTCCAGGCAGGAGACCGGACACGCTTCAATCGAATGCCGTCGGTGGTGTTCACGGATTGTGTAGAGGAAGGCATCCCAGGCTCGACAAGAGGAGGAGGAGGAGCAGCACCTGCACCTCCATCACTGCCATCAACATTGATCGGAGCAAAACCGCTACCGAGCAGTGCCTCACCACCGGACGCCAGGTCGTCCTCGTCGTCACCAGGGAGCCCACAGGCCCTGAGGTCGTCGTTGATGGTGTACTCCTCCATGTCGTCCATCACGACGACCTCGTCCTGCAGCTCGCCTCCGCGGCTCTGTTCCTCAACGGCGCGCGGCCCCACGCATCATCTCCTGATCTACACGAGACCTGCAAGCATTCGAGACACGAGAGCACAGATCTATCAGAGAAAGGAGATACCTAGTCACCTAGATCTAGGGTTAGGGTTAGGGAGGGTCACGCACCTGCGCAACCGGAGCCCGAAGTCGGGAGAGACGGCGAAGACGAAGACCAACCAGCACCCGTGACCGAACCGAGCAGCGGAGAGTCGGAGGCGGGAGCAGAGAGGATGAGAGGAGGGGGAGTGGGGGACCCAGGGAGGGGGAGGCGACGAGGAGGAACCGAGGAGTCGCGGCGGCGAAGCTCAGATCTTCGACATCTACTCACCGGTGGCGAGGAGATCGACGGGAAACAGGAGAGAAGGCGGTGGGGAAGTGGTGGATCCGCGGATCGGAGGCGGAGACGACGAGTCGACGAGAGCGGCCGCGCTGCGCCGCTGCGGCGCGAGGTGAATGGGGAATGGGATTAGGGTTAGGGCAACAGGGGGGCGCGTCGGGGGGCGTTTTATACGCGAGGGTTGGCGGCGGGGGTTGGGTGGGTTGGGCCGTTGCCGGTTATGTGGCCGGGGGGAGGGGGAGGGGTTAACGGGCCCCGGGGCCCCAGGCGGCCGGGGCCGGTTGGTTCCCACCGTGCGGGCCGTGCCGCCCGATAGGCCGGGGTGGTGGCCCACGCCCGGGCACGGTGTACGGGCCGGGCCAGGCACGCTTCTTACCGGGTCGTGCCGTGTTTGGGCCGTGCCGTTGCAGTGGGCTTTCGGGCGGGCCGCCGTTCACCGGGCCAGATGGACATCTATAACTTAAACGGCCTTTAATGGCAAAAGTTTGACTACCAAAGTTGTGGGCCTTGACGATACCTTCGATTTGGACATGTGGAAGGCCCAATTCGGATAAGGGAGCTAGGAGATATGCCTCCCAAATCCCTGCTGCGCAGTCAGTCCGAAATCAGAACAGATTATCTTCCAAGGCCGATTTGGAGATCTTATCAAACTTGAAGATAATTTCGTGGCACACAACCTGGACACCGAATTTGCATTATTTGGAGTCCGGACATGGGAGATATGGCGCTAGCAAGAAAGGGTTGCGAATCAGGAAAATCTGGATGAGGCTGATTTTATGGAAATAAGTTTGCTTCTCTCCCAAGGAGGATCTCGTGTAAGGCAAGGTGGAGCACGCCCCAAGGCACCCCGAGAACATAAATAAAACCCCCTAGGCGCTCCAAGATGGTTACCCATTGACATCCAATTGTTCTACCGCCGCCAATCACCAGAAAACCGTCGTCGCAAGATGAGGGAGAGAGTTGGATGAGCTCGTCACAAGTATCAACGCCGACGGAGGGAAGGAAGCAAGAGGAGGACTCCAAGCCGCTGGCCTAGGGGTGTTCCCAAGCTTCATCTCCGCCATCTTCGTCGACGACGTTCTCCGGAGTCTTCGTCACCCCTATGTGCTTCAATCCTTGTAAGATGATGGGGTAATGTCTCCGTTCATCCCTAGGGTTAGATAGATACATGTTATGTGATCGCTACATGAACCATATGCCTTTCGATGCTTAATGGTCTATGTCTATTCGAGTGCTTTATTCACATATGTATGTACAACATGTGTTCTTAGTAGGGTTTGTGGTAATCGTGGTGATTAGCTTAACCCTATGGATGCTTAGGTATAGACGCGGTTATACGTGAAAGTGATTGGTTAACTTGCGTAGTGACAGTACGGTGGAGGGAAAAGGCTTAGCGGTCGTATAACCGCCATGAAGCTAGTGTAGGCAACACCCTTTTTATGTAGTAGATGCATGTTCATGTGATCCTAAACCCTAGGGAGGGAACGTCTATCTTAATGTCTCTCTTGTGTCCACTCTTTGCCTTAGACTTCTTAGATTAACATAGGTTAGATTGTCTTTACCTTTAGATTAATACCCCTTCCAAAGGTTTCCCATCAACTAGATTAGTACTTGGTTAAGTGCTAGCAATCCCCTTGCTCCGCGGATTGACAAGAACCTTGGGGTCACCCCGTGGTGAAAAAGGTGCAGGTTCGTATGCTTGTGGATCGAAGGTTGTTACGTGTTTCAACCGTCAACAGGCGCCGACCAAAGGATATTGCGCCAAATCTTTGAGATTTCACAAAAAAAAGAAGAGGTTTCTCCACGACACCCTAAACAACAACACCTGGATACGCAACCTCAACATCAACGAGCGCATCATGTCTTTCGTGTTGCTTTGGAACTTGGTTTGGACTACTGAGCTCCGGTCGTACTTGCAAGACACCATCACACGAAAGCTAACAAAATCAGGGAAGTACTCCACCGCATCGGCCTACAAGGCGCAATTCCTCAGATGCACCACAACCCCACGATAAGCTCCATTTGGAAATCTTGGACGCCGCCCAAATGCAAATTTTTTGCCCGGCTCATCACGCAGAATCGAGTTTGGTCGGTTGACAGACTTGCTGCACATGGGTGGCAACACGATGACTCACGCGTTCTGTGCCTCCGCCATATGCAATATGCCCATCACCTTTTAGCGGACTGCAGATACCAAGCGCATTTGGGAGCATGTGGCAGCTTATATGGCACAACTGGGCTTGAATCCTGTAGACTGGGCATTGACTCACGACACCCTGCAGTGGTGGACTATGATCACCAGAGTGCCAGACACATCGATGAGGGCACTAACAAGCCTTTCCCTACTAGTCATCTGGGAAGATATGGAAAGAGCGAGGCACACTGACCTTCGATAGATCCTCCACTGTTACACTAATAGCAAAAATCAGAGACAAGGCATCAGCTTGGATTGTAGCTGAGGCAAAAGAGTTTGGGCTCCTTATATCACAAGAATAAAACATATCCACTTGTATTGCTGCGGCATAGCCGCTTTCCTGTACTCCCTTCTCTATCGATGAAATAGGCACGCTGACACGCTCTCGTGCCCGTTCATTAAAAAAATTATGCCCGTTTTATTTCTTGAGGAATCAACTAAATACCTATTTAGTATTTTTAATGATCACGAGGAGGCATTTTCACCTGAATTTTATTGAACGATCTTTTTTTTTTTGAAATGATGAGGCAAAAAATACTACAATCCTCGTTTTTCTCTCTTGCTTGCTCTCCCTCTTCTCCTCGATCATCCAGGCTTCAACATGGGGTCCAAAAGCCTAAAGTTCGCATGGGAGTTGACACATGTGCATGCATATGCGTATGACAAGATGCATGCATTCGGGAGGACTGGAATAAAGGTACTACGACGTGGCTACATACGTAGGCAAAATATCTGAGCTTCTTGGAACACGCCGTATAAAAGTACCTGGCCTCTGCAGAAACATCGTTTTGGTTTTCTGATCTAGAAGCTTCTTGTTCTTGGGGCGACGAACACCAGACTGATGCGAAATGCGGCGACCCATTCCGATGAGGCCGCCGCCCATGACGGAATGGATAGCCGGATAGTACTAGGATACCCCGCGTGCGAGTACAGGTAGAAAGCTAGGATACTCCTGAGTCAACTCAGCTTCTGTAGCATTTACTTGGCACTCAGGGTTCATCCTCTAGCTTCTGACGGCTTCTGACGGCATCCGAGGAATTGAGCTTCAGTTTCATGGCGTTCTGGGGTTGCTGGCCACCTGCAGATGGTTTAGTAATTTCATTGTAGTCAAGTTTACGCCTTATACGCCATTAGGAATTGGGATTATTAGCCATCTCAACGCATGCAGCAGAAAATCAGTCAGTTGGTCAGGCTGGGACCTGGGAATGAACTCAGAGAACATAGTGAACAAAGAATCGACGACATTTCAGTGCGTGCACCCGTGCGTCTTGAAATAGATTTGATTTGAGTAAATCGAATTTATTTAGCATCGCTCTCCAAAGACCAAGAGTGCGCACCAACGCCAGCAAAGTAGAACTTGAAATTAGACAACCTTTTTTTTTCTTTCCTAGTACATATCACCACACAAAATTACATCCAAAATGCTGCATGAGAAAATAGGAGGGTGTTCTTGGACACTTCATACGACCTAGCGGTTCGCCGAATCTTAGTTTGCAGCTCTCCCTTGTGATCATACTGCAGGCCAAACAGGGTGACATGGAGCACGGCGGAGACGGAGCCCTCGTGGTAACACTCCCCGCGCATCACGTTCTCGACGAGGCAGAACCTGCCGTCGCCCATGTACGTCAGCGTGGGCTTCAGGTGACGGTGTCCCGGCTTCACCTCATCCTTGTTCCGGAACAGCTTCTCTCTCAGCACCTTGCACTCCGGCCCCCGCGCGGCGGCGGCGCTACGGGAGGCGACCAGGCAGCAGCAGACATGGCCGTTCTCGCCGCGGTGGAGCCCGACCCACGCGTCCAGGTAGCCGTCGTAGTGCCCTTGCCCTCGGAACGGCAGCACCCAGTTCCCGAGCTCCCTCCACGCGCCGCCGCCGGTGTCCAACGCGAATGTCCGGACGGTGGACGACATGAAGATGGTGCGCCCGTCCGGATGCAGCGCGTAGGCGACGACTTCGCTCGCGTCGATGGGCGGCGTCGTCGGTACTAGGCTCGTCCATGACCCGTGCGTCGGTGGGTCCCGTGGTCCCTCGTCGTCGGCGGGCTCCCACGACAGAACCTGCACGGACTGGAACGTCACGGCGTACAGCTTCCCGCCGGCGGCCATGCTCCCGCTCAGGTCGTGCAGCTCATCGGGGACGCGCGGGCCGAGGGCGAGCGCGCCGGTCTCCGTGCTGTAGACGAGGGTCGTGGGCGCGCGGTCCACACCAGCGCCGGACGTGGTGTCGATGATGATGCTGGTGCCGCCAATTGCGGCGAAGGCGATCCCGCCGCGCAGTGCCCCCGCTATCCGGAGCGCGGCGGGCCCTGGGAGTCGCCCGGATGGCTCCATGTCGTCGGCGTCGAGCTTGTAGATGCTGCACCCATTCTGCCAGTCGTCGAGCGCCAGGTACAGGTGCTTGCGCCTGCTCGTGGCGTGCTCGTCGCACTGCCGCCGCCGTTTCGCCGGCGGCACCTCCTCGCCGAACATTGCTTAACTGATCGGGGAGGATCTCTCTCTCTCTCTCTGATCTGGGGTGCTCGGTAGCGGTTTGCGGATGCAAGACTTTATAGAACGCAGATTCCGAGTCATAAACGATGACAGGGAAGTTTGTTCTAAGTCGGTTCGGCTTGCAAAAAGTGCAAGGACAAAAGGCAATGTGCAGATCAATCTTGTACATTGCGTTTAAATAAAGATAGCAGAGGCAAACAAAATCTTTTGACAAGCATAGGACTAGTATAAACAGCTCCGTGACCCTTTGAATTCAGGAGCACCTCAATCAAGTAGCAGTACTTTTCTAACAAATCACCATGAGCCACCAATACTTTCACGTGAAGGAGATATGGAAGAAAAAAAGAAGACATCTCTTTACTTTCATTTTCCTTTTTTTGGCCGCAGCGGAGTTACATATGCTGTAATGGTCAGGGGCCTATTTTGAATATGAAATTTCACATGAAGCTGAGATATCATGAAATTCCACTGTTCCAAACTTGTTCTAAACGGCATTCAGTATTGATAGCCACCCCCAAGATGGCAGTGAATTCTCTGGAGCCCTACTCTGCTACCACACCGCGACGACACCCTTTGCGTAGCGAGTTCCAGCCTCAAACCATACCATCCTCAGCATGTACAGCAGCCATGCAGGTTCACCGGCCGGCAAAACCTGAAGCTAAAATAAACTCGATCTCACGAAGCCTTAGCCGGCGGCATGGAGGCTATCTCGACGAGTGTCTTGTGCAGCGCTTGTGGTTTGGAGAAGAAGGGTGCGTGGTCTGCCCCTTTCAGACGCAGCACCTTCTCAGGCGGGTTGGTGCTGCACATACTCTGCTGGAGAGGCAGGGGGATGGCATTGTCCTCCGTGGTCTCAACGTAGAACCGCCGCACCGAGCCGTACTTCTCAGCTGTTAACTGAAGCTTCTCCAGCAATGGGGTGAAGGGGATTGGCCTAATAGACACCGAGGCTAGTGACACATCCTTCAAGAACCATGAGAGGAAGATAGAGTGAGAACTTGGCTCTGATGCTAGGATCAAGCAATGCCATTAACATGGTAATATAGTACCTTTGAAGGGCTTTGGTTGAACAACAGGTCTCTCAGCAATGCTCTGTCGATGTTGATGGCTGTTGGAGGCTGGTTCTTGCCATTGGAGTAGATGAATTCCTGCGCCTTTTGGAGAGTGCTGTTTGTGTCCATCTGGAGTGTAAGGACAGCATCAGGACACAATGATAGGAAGACAATTGCAATTTGGATGCAAAACAAGGCAGCATTAGACGCTTGTCTGTTTGATTTGGTTAATTTTATCAATCGAAAGACAAAGTTAATGCCTCCAACCTGCTGTTGGAACATGTCAAGGGCACTGTGCCCGTTTGTCAGCATTGCTGCGCAAAGGAAGACGGCCTTGGCAACTTTGGATGGGAACATCTCCATTGCGTAGGATATGCATGCACCACCAACATCATGTCCTACCAAAATCACCTGCATAATGGTAGAGGTATCGAATTGTAACATTTCTGGTAAGACAAGAAAGGAAAAGAATCACTAAAAGCAGGGATCTTCATATAAATCTGAACATAACAGCATGAACATCTCCTGAAAAATTCCTATGATGCTTTCAAATATCAATTTGGCACTGGTAAGAACTTTTCTCGAAGTTCTGGTGAAATACTAAGATGATACATTGCATAGACAAAATATTCCTAGAAATCATTTTAAAGAAATATAGAGAAACTTGAGGGGCACTCAATTATCCTAAGTCATTGGCGCGTACAAAATAATAATGTCATTCTCAAGCATCAAACCATAACTAAAGTTAGGTGGTACTTAGGCTTTCCATCATAATGTGGGACCAGTTCAATCTGGGATTTGCGACTTAATTAAGGTGATTCCTGTTAATGTTATGATAGTGATCTTTACAAAAAAAAAAACAGAATTTAGCGCAAACAAATTTGATCCTGCAGAACACTAAGACATATTGTGTTTTATTAATGATTTCTCCTAGTTCAGTATTTGTACATACACTTCTCTCATAATTTTCATACTGCTGTAGTATCTATCCTTACCTAATATTCGCGAGTTGAAAAAGATAGCATTGGCAGCCTATAAGGTGCCACAGTGCCCTGTACTGAAACCAATGTGCTCCAATAACCATAGAATATAAACTTTTGCAGGAATAAGTACTGTTTTGTCATTATATAGCTCTCAGCTTTAATAAATTAGTTAATGCCACCCCAGTTTGCATAATATAAAATGTAAGCAGTATCCCAGCAAGTTAGTTACAGATAACAATTTTTCTTTCACTGGAGTTTCTTACGGACTACAGTCAGGTAGGCCTTCCTTATATATTACTACATTGGAAAGTCTACAAAGTCAAGCAACTCCTTAAAAGCAAAGAATATTAAAAATGCAAAGCATGAAAGGGGGTTAATTCCAAACATCATGCGCAATATGGCGACAATTGGTTACTTGTTTATGATTGATATATGGGAAGAGGGTTAACCTTTTCAGTGTCGCCTAAGCCTTTAAGGTAAGATGTGAGTGGTTCAGCATACTCAGAAAGACTGCTAATCTTGTTTGAGTCAAAAGAATGAATCCCTGAGCCTGTTAAATCGATGGCATTAACTTTGAACCCACTATCTTCAAGAAGTGATATAGTCTTGTACCAACACCAAGCACCAAAGCCACCACCATGAACAAGAACAATGATGTTGGTTTCCAAATCCTTGGTATTCAAATCCTGTTTGAGAAATGAACCATGAGTCAAAATAATGTTGTCATAAAAACATCAAGATACAAGAATCAAGTGAGGAGGAAACTAGAAAAAAAATATATCTGAGGTCCTGATGAATATTCATACAATCTATTTATTCTTCTGAGTCACAAATGTTGAAATGGTTGTTTGCCAATGAGGACTAAAAGACAGAAATGCCATCAGCAAATACCATGCTGATTCTGTTCAACCTTTCACTGCTTCCAAGAAATTTAGCATACCAACATATTCATTGGCAGCTGAAAAATGACTTTGACAATGTCAAAACACAAACCTCCCAATCACAATGAGCCTGTGGGTTTCCTTGGCTGGTTTCCTTACTAGTCGGTACCACTGTTAGTAGTCAGAAATGCCGGTATATAATACAAGTCAATACAAATTTAGTTGCCACGCCGGCTGCCCATGAGCCCATCCCTTTAATGATCAGGGCAAACCTGGGAGCAGCACACATCTCGACAACATATATGTGCCAATACAGAAACAATTTGAAGTAATCAATCTCAGGATCTCCCACCATGGCACAAGTTGGGATCTCCTCAGCTCCTCCCTTGTCCTTTCTCGAGAGCAACGAACACACATTCCAATATGATTCCGCAACGAGCTAGAAGCAACAATCAATCAGTTTCAACAGACCCTGAGCATGAGGAGCTCGTGAACAAGACCCAATGTATATGACCAACTACTATCCGTCAACGACCGAAGTTTCCCAGTTACTCTAATCGTTTACCAAATCAGTAGTGCTCGGTCGCTGTCAGATGCTTACTTGTTCACACTTCTCAAGAGAGTTCATCAACCCCAAACGATAAAGTCAGGTCTTAGTCTATGTTGAAAATCAGGAACGCATGCCACCGTAGAACATGAATACTATCAACAGATGTAAACATGTGGAGAAGTACATGTGCACAGCATCAGCCCGGATTTGTCGGCTTTCCCGTTTCAAGTTTCAACGACCTTGCTCACCTACGGCATGTGATGTGAATCACATCGCCCGGTCCCACTAGGCAGTGTCACAGATCGCGAAATGTAATCGACTGGTTATTACAGGAGGCAATGGCAAGAAACACATCAGAGGAATTCGTCCGCGAAGGAGCAGCATCGAATTAAACAGCGAATCGGTCGGTCATGTCAATATAACGAGTCAGACAAGATAGAAGGATCAGGAGCGATCAAAATTTTCGGAGCCAAAATCAGTCGAGCAAACCATGAAAGAGGACGAATCTAAATTTCAAGGAAAGGAAAGCAGAAGAACGAGAGAACCGAGGATTGAAACTGGGAAGAAAAATCCTAAGCCGCCACGTTTCTTACACGCGACGCAAAGGCAGTCAGTCGCAGCGAAACCCCGTCGGGAAAACGGGTACTACAAGTCAAACGAGAACAGCGCCAGAATTCAACGCAGCGCACGCGGCGGCACGGACACCAAGCAGACCAAGCAATGGGGAGGCCGAATGCCGAGAGGCGCAAGCAATGGAGGTGGAGGGAGGCAATGGACAAGCAAGAGCGTCCTCACCTTGGCGAGCAGCTGCTGCGGCTGGAGCTCGGGGTCGGCGAGCGACCTCGGGCGCGTGCTGCAGCTCCGGGGCAGCGGCGGGCCCTGGCCCTGCCGCTTGGCGGCGTACCGCACGGACGCGGACCGCTCGAACGCCCCCACGGCGCCCCGCTGGCCCAGCACGAGCGCTGCCGCCGCGGCCAGCGCCTCCTCGTCGATGGACATGGATGCCTTGGCGGAGTCCCTCCCGCCGCCGCCGCCGCCACGGCCGCGGGAAGAAGTGGAGGAGCGGCGCTTCGCCTGCGGCGGCGGCGACGCCGACGGGCAGGGGTCGGAGAGGCAGGAGACCAGCGAGCCCATCGCGCTGGTAGATTTGGAGAAGGGAAAAAAATCCTTGCTTTTGCTGCTCAGCTTTGGCGCAGGCCGAGGAGGGGAAGGAAACGCGGCAGGCGCAGGCAGGCAGGCGGCAGCGGGCGCGGCAGCAATGGCAGGATATTGGATACGAAAAATTTATACTTGTTCTGGTACCGCCGTTTTTGCACATAAGGGCTCCTAGTTGAAGGAATTCCGTCTCAGTCTAGTATTGAGTATTGACTACTGGTGAGGATGAGATTTCATTTAGCAAATAACTAGAGTTTGACAATGTCGTAAAATTGAATCCACGAACTTTCAATCCTTCAAAATTTTACAAGAAAACCATTTTTTGACATTAGGTGCCACAGGCAGAGGAGAACTGACTTTGTGAACTGCAGAATTGAGACGACGTCGACATGCAATTCCTTGACAGGTAAAGTTGAACAGTTTAAGGAATATTTTCTGGTAAGCTTTTCAGCTGCCACTATAATTTGGTAAGTACGTGACTCCGACGTGAATGAGAGGTATACGTGGTTAAAGAAGACTGAAAAAAAAAAGTTACCTAAACTCCTGCCCCTGGCGTCAAAACGTTAGCATGTTTGGTTAGCAACACCACTCAAAAGTAATAGGGCAGGCACAGGAGCACACCTCTGGGCTCTGATCGATGATGAGCCGTTGCCGTCGTCAACAGCAGCCCGATACGGACGGGGACAGGCTCTCCCATGATCTGTCGAGTCCCTACTGCATTTTTTGCTGCTGGGTGCTGGTTGATGACGGCAACAACTCATTCATCAGAGCCTTTGTGAGTTGCGAGTGAATGCGTAACGACCAACGAACGCTGCCGCGGTGCCGACCCGTGCTGGCTCGCACGGCGGCAGCAGCACGTACCGATGTTCCTGTAGCACGACCGGACGGAGCACAGTGCAGTGGCCTCCTCCGGCCACTCGCGTCGCGCGGTAACAAGGAAAAGCAGCAGCTTCCAACCGTGGACGCACAGGCCGGAGGAGAGGTGGCGGCCGGCGGCGGCGGTGTGTTAAACAACCCAGCTGACGACGGCGCGCCGGCTCGGTGTCCACACCACAGATCCTCTCTTCCGGTTCCGGCGGCGCCGAGAGCTCGCCGGCGTAGATTAGAACTCTCGCCTTGCAGGTTTGCTGCTGACCAGAAAGGCAGAAAAGAAACGAGGCAAGGTGCCGAAATTGACTTGACTGGCCAATCCCGATTTCGGAAAAGGACAAGGACGCGGTCCTCGGCGGCAGCCCTGGCTTCACGAATGTGCCGGGCGACACGCGAGTCATGGCGCGATGGTTCTTCTCTGACAGACCAGGGGAAACGATTACTAGTAGTTTTTAAACGAGCCGGTTGTTGAGTCCAACTGAAGGCCGAGGCGAGGAGCAACTCGCACTCGCATTCGCATTCGCAGCAGAATCAAAGTCAAACAAAACCCCCATACGCGAACGGCAGCACAATGCATTTGATTTGACTCCGCACTCCGCAGGGGGATCATTCGGAGAAGAAGAACGTGCTTGGTTTAGTTTGACCAGGCTGATCCACAACAGACATGCGTCTGCACGACACGGCTCGTGCCTGATTGGATTTTATACAGATTTCAGGAACTAATGATTGGGGCCTATCGATTTTTTTGGTTGAGTCGTGGCAACTATTTTGGTAGCGGAATCTAATTACGTATGAGCATTGAACGTTGACACCGATCAAATTAGTAGAGAAAAACAGAGAAGCACGATTAACACATATCGGAGCTAACCCAAAATGCTCTTCTTTATGACCGGTGAACAGCACCGATGCCGTGCCAGGGATTTGGTGGATGTCCTTTGCGACCATTCAATACCATTGCCATCCCAATTCATCACCCATGGGATGCACGGCGATAGCTGCGATACGGCTCACGCGGCCACCGGTGGTTGAGGTCACCAAGGATCAGTTAAACTAGCGCAAAAGGCCTTCCCCACCCCGGCCCGGGGGGCTCCACAAACTCGCACGCTCTTTGCGAAAATTCTCTGGGTTTCGAGGTGATCCTGCCTGTCGATCGATGCCGTTAATTGGCAAGCCATGGCCGTGCCGCGCACCAACCGCGCATGCAGGAGAATGAATTGGTGCGCGAGCGTGGAGATCGCCCATAATGCTTCCATTGCGGATCCGCATCGTAAAATCTTCTCCGTGAACACTGCTCATCCATTTTTGGATCAACAACCGCTGTGAAAAAACAGGGGTTGTGTGTACACTATAGTCTAGTAATATGACCCGAATCTTGAAATTCAAACAAAAAGGATACTCCTATGTTTATCCTCATGTTTGGAGTGGTTTCATGTCATCGTCACGGTTTTCCTTACGCAGAGATTTTTACCCTTCTTTTCTAGACGTAGAGAAAAGGTTAGGTTGGGTGGCACCAAATTGCAACTGTTTGTTGTTGCTAAAAAAAGCAACTGTTTGTTTCTCCATCCAAAAAAGGAAAAGATTGTTAGCCTGCTAATCACAAGTGCTGGACATGATTAGTTAGCACGTAGAAGACACAATGGTCGGTTTTTTAGGGCATTTTAAATATCTTTTAGATGCGAACATGGGGTAAGGAGGATACTTGCCAATCGTCACTCATGCATGAGCATATTATCCTTTTTTCCAAACTGCATGTTAGCAGTGGAAACCTAGCTAATTGGGTGGTCCAAGGCACTACAAGCAACTATACATGTGACGGGCACCTATCAGCAAAGCTTCGCCAAAGAACACCAAGAATGATGCAACTTATGTTAAAGTATCCACTATCCAGAATACCACAATACTGTCAAACTAGATGTTCCAATCAGACTTTTTTTTAAAGGAACCTGTTCCAATCAGACTTACTCCCGCCGTTTCTAGATATATTATGCTTAAAAAAAGCAAGCTAGATAAACAAATAAATTAGTTTGTTATAAGTAAAGACGGAGGGAGCACTTGATGAATTATTTTCCTGACCGTAATTTACTAAAATCATCACAGGTTTTTTTTCGTCACAGGTTGTTCCCAAAAAAAAGCACAGGTTGGAAAACATTCTAACTACTCTCCACACAGTAAAGAAATGGAAGTAAACAATCTAACTTTTGCTTTTAGCCCAACCAACTACAGTTACTAGCATACACAATTTCTCTTTCTTTTGTTAACTTTGTTGACACGCAGAGGACACAGTAATGGAAAGATCAAAGGTGGATTTTACTTGACTTTTGACACCCATCAGTTCAGCTCTGATCTCCCACAGCTTGCTGCTCATTGCTCTCTCACATGTTCCCCACCAAAAGCTTCACTCGAAGTTTCTTCAGGGCCATCCTTTTGGGATCAGGGTATCAGGCAGATGAGATGAGGAGCATCATTGGTCACTTCCCATGGCATCAGGGCCACCCACAAATGTCATGGATCACATGAGACTCCACGTACGGCTACCGCTTTCCCTCTCCTTTTTTAGCTTCATCACAAAAGAAGCCGCGATACGGTGCCCATGGCTAATCATACAAGAACATCATCTGAACGCCGTGAGGGCGCTGCGTGCGAGCCATCATTTCCTCATGAGCTTCTGGAGTGCGGAGTAAGGCTCAAAGAGATTCTGCCTCAAGCTGCCCCTGCAAGCACATATCTTATTGCCAATGGCATCATGCATGGGTGTGCTGATCCTGCACGTCAGCTTTTGGGATGCAGATAAAATTCAAGTGAGATTATTTTTGGGGCTTGGAAGCTCAACTGTCTGAAGAATTCCGTCTTTGCCGCCCTAGACAGAATTGTTAGTTTCCAATGGTGGTCAATACTTACTTCTGCAGATCTGCATGTACATGTACTCGTCAGAAAAAAAAGTGTGATCATTTGGACCATAATAAGCCATCGCATGTGTTCAGAGTTTAAGCAGGGTAGTCTCTAGGCTGTCTGGAACTGATTGAAAGCACTAGTTCATTGAGCCATGTACATATAAAGAAATAAAGAGGAACGTTAAGATATGCTAGTTATGCTTAAAGCACAAAAGCACATCATCAGGGACTGCCGGGACCAGCAAGGTTCAGAATCAACTGAATCCAAACCTCAAGCACACCTGCGAACCCTGTGACTGTGTACATCCTTCACTGCACTTAGGCATCTGGTTCCTCAAACTGAAAGCAACCGATGATTGAAGATCATGTGGTGGTTTAATGAACTGGTAATAATCTGCGGCGCGTAGAACTGTCTGTCAACGGATGCATATACCTACTGCCGATTCCAATTGGCCTTGCATTCATCAGTAAAGAGCAGATCAGGTTAAAAAAGGATCGATCGCCGGAAAGTACAGCCTCGATCGAGGTCCCTCCAGCCACCTGAACGAGCAGTTAGTTTGTGGTCCAGGAATGCGTGTGCGCAACGCTTGTATGAGCTGCGTGCGTGCGTGCAGCCGGTGTTGCGCGTTTAGCGTGTGTATATGCAATCATATGCATGTGCACAGAAAGGCACGGATCGATCAGGAAGCCTTTTGCATTGTAAAATGCAGATGCTTCTGGTTGCCGACGATCCGCGAGGAGTTGTAAAGGGACACAGGAAATCGCGCGCACGTAGCAAGTTGGCCGTCGTTCGACAGCTCCGATCAATGAACTCTCTCAGATTATTGTCGATCAAAATCACAAGCTTTTGAAACAAGAGTTGCATGCGAGGTAGCATCCAAATACTGAAACTAGAAACTACGAGTTGAACTCTCAGATTACGAGGCCTTGTTTGGCTACATTTTTCAACTTTTTCTCCACTCTCTCCATCACATCACATTAAATACGCCAAAAGACGGTTCAGAGTATTAAATATAGGTAAAAAAATAACTAATTACACAGTTTGGATATACTTTGCGATACAAATCTTTTGATTCTAATTAGACTATAGTAAGAGAAACGTGCTACAGTGTGTTATTGGAGTTCCAAACGTTGAAAAGATAAATTTTCAACGAGTCCGGTCCGGCGGGGGGACGACGAACGGCAGGTTCGAAGAAGATAGACCATTCAAAAAAAAAGGTGCAGACCACTCCCGCGGCCTCATGGGCCGCATGCGCGTCTGACCCTATCTGCTTCATTGCCAGGAGAACGTATGGGGTGCTCCAACTCTCTCACGTACTCCTATGTTCCCAAGATTAATAATTCACTAAAAAGTGCATGAAAAAATCAACCAAAAATATAAATGGATGAAGTATACAATGATTGGTGTTCATGTAAAGTTTCAAGTTGAACAAAAAATTGTATAAAGAGAAACAAAAAAGAAAAATTCAGCATGTTATAGGGTCGGATGCACTATTCATCAGAACCCGCAAACCCGCATCTATTCAACCGGAGATTTGTCTTTTTTTCCTCCACGCACAAATTCTTGTTTAATCAATTTTTCCATGAGCTCAGTTCCATGCATCGTGTACTTATTCGTATTTCTGATTGATTTTTCATACACTTTTAGTGACTTATTAATCACGGGAGTATGGGAGCATGTGAGTTGGCGGGAGCACCTGATACATTCTCGCATTGTCGGGCCTCACTCACCACCAACCAAAAAGGGAGTACTGTTACTCTCTCCGTTTCGTAACACTCTTCATTTTACTTTTTAGATGCATTCATTTTGTTGTGCACCTAGATATATACTTATGTCTAGATACGTATTAGTAAAAATATATCTAGAAAAGTCAAAATGACAATATTATTGTCGACTCATATAATAGATATTATAAAAGCTGAATTTTCCAACATCTATTTTAGCACACCGCTTAAAACTAAGGGTTCGTTACTCCGTTCACTTCCCTTCAAAGCACTATTCATTTCCTAACACACCCACCACATTTTCTCTTACAAGAAAAACTATTTTAGCACTATTCAAACAATACTTTTCACCCGTTTTCACCTATCTAAAAATATAGAAAAATAATTAGAAATGAGATGGAAAGTTGAGTCAGTAAGCACAAAGATTTAAAACTAAGAGTTGCATCACTACTGGAAAAACGCTCATTTGTACGGGTGTATAACCTTCATTTGTACCGGGTATTGAACCGGTACAGGTTCTCCGGTACAAATGAGGAATGCGCATTTGTACCGGGCGAGATACCCGGTACAAATGTGAATATTTGTACCGGGTGGTTAGGAGCCCCGGTACAAATGTGTTTTGCCCCGTACGTCTCTTTCCGCCCCTCCTCTCCTCTCTTTCCTTTTTCTTTTTATTTTTGTCTATTTTGTTCTTCTCTTTTCCTTCTTCTTGAGTAATTCTCACAAAATTCACATCACAAAATTCACATCACAAAATTCACACACAGATTCAACAATAAAAATATCAAGTTACAACATTGATTTGATTCAACCAAATCATCCAAACAAGATTCATAAGTTACATCAATTAGATACAAAGAATCACATGGAACATCACACCAAAACAAAATCGCAGTCACATGTTTACAACAATCACAGAACAAGAAGAATGAAAGAAAAGGAACAAGAACATATGCATCTCACATGACAAAACAAGAACAGAGGGTCGGTGGCCTCAACTTCCGCGCCCGTGGCCAGGCCAGCGTTGCCGCGCCCGCACCATGGGGCAGCGCCGCCACACGCGCGGGAGGGTGCGCCGCCCGCGCCGCGCCGCCTGGCCTCCAGGCCGGTGCCAGCCACACCCGCTCGAGTCCCTAGCCCGCACTGCCTAGCCTCCAGGCCGGTGCTGGCCGCGCCCTCCTGTTCTGCCGCCCTGGATCAGAGGAGAAAAGAGGATGTGATAGATGAGGGAGAGGGTGGGTGCGATATTTTTGAAGTGTTGGGGATGAGATGGACGAGGGAGAGGGTGATTTTTACATCTATACCAGGGTGTTGCCTGACGCGATACAAATATCACCACATTTGTAACGGGGCGTATTCCCATCCAGTACAAATGTGGGGATGACACATTTGTACCGGGTGGCGGCTAGCCCTAGTATAAATGTGCCACCCGGTACAAATGTGGCCTCACGGGGCGCCTCAGGGGCTTATTCTCCCCACCCGGTACAAATGTAAATCAGGCCAGAGACAAATGCCTGATTCTCTAGTAGTGCATGTCAAGTTGCCAACCTTAATGCTGCACTGGAACGATGAGTTTGACACTACCAAAGATCAATGTTGAATAAGGTATATGCCCGTGTGTTGCTATGAGCAAAAAAAGTTCTCTATGAGTTTTAGTTTTTTATTATATGAAACATTTTATAATGGCACGTAGCAATGGAGATACACACACTCAAATAAGAAAAAGCACAAATCGTTGTATATGAAAAGGCTGCGTAAGGAGATAGCTAATTGATGGTGCAAGTTCATTACCTTCCTCTTGCACTTACCTTTTGCCCGGCCCTTACTCCAAAATATTTATATCATAACACACAAGACAAAGAATTGAACGAATAAGAAATCAGACTACGATGCATTATCTAACGCCATGAAAACTCAGAACAAAGGTCATAAAACACCTCCAACAACCTACTCCCTCCGTCCCGTGAAGAGTGCAATTCTAGTTTTCTAGGATAGGTTAGTGGTGGCGCGAAAAGATTCTAATATCCTCATTAGTTGGCCATATGCAATAACTTTTAACACACAAATCAGATCTGACCACTTAACTAGTTAGCCAATTAAATCTATTTTTAGAATTGTATTTTTATGAGACGGAAGGAGTAGACAACTGCCTCCTTCCTCACCCCCTCCTACCCGCGAGCCATGCAGTTGTGTCTGTCGATTTGCACCAGCACCTTAGTTCCCTAAAGTGTAGGCAATAGCCTATGTGATCAAAGTTATATTGGAAGTTAATTATTAATTCCGAACCAATAATTTAGATATTTTTACTCATTATAAACCATCTTGGGTTAAATAACTTGGCTAAAAATTGTGGACACTGTGGTGTTGCCATCTGGCACCTATTGACACCTCTTAAGCACATGACAAATCTATATAACATAAGCTATTAGATGCACCCCCTACGAGTCATTGACTCTATTTCTCTCGGTCATGTTTTCTTCCCCCAAATTTCACCAACTATCCGTCACATCAATCTTAGAACATCAATTAAGAGTATTAAATATGGATTAATGACAAAACCCATTCCACATCCCCTACTTTAGTTTTCGAGACGAATCCAATGAGCCTAATTATGTCATGATTAAACAGCGTCGTGCTACAGTAACCGATCTCTAATGAAAAATTAAAATTAGTCTTAATGGATTCATCTCGTGATCTCCAATTCTAGAAGGGATTCCTTATGATAGGTTGGTTAATTGTGTTGATGTGGAGAAGCCCCATCAGAATGTGCACGGAAATGGATCTGATCCAGGTATCTTGTTCCTCACTTGTGCAATGCCCAGAACATATCCATTTTAAATCCTTTCTCCCAAGGAAATGTAGGTGTCCTCAAAGGTGTCAATGTTCTATACTTTAGGAAGTTGGATGTGGTTTTGAACACTAAAGTTGTGGATTTCACCTTCCTTAGCTCAAATTCCCCCTTCACTTCTTTTCCGAAAGATGTACTAAAAGAAGAGTACTATGAATTTCCAATCACTCCCCGAGGTTTAGAGGCAGTAATTGATATTGCTCAGTCAGGGACTGCTAACTTCACGGAGATCATCTTTCATCCAGAGTTTATGGAAGACGAGCTACTTGTCTTCTACTTTGTGGAGTATCATAGGCTGCCCAAAAAGCAGATGCCAACGCGTGATTTGGATCCTGTCGCAATGAACATCATTAAATATGTCCATATAACACTATTGGTGTTGATGTGATAGTGATTGTCAGAAACACAATTTGCTTAGGCAGTGGTGTAGATGATACTAGATCAGCAAGAGGCCCTGGTGCTTTGACAAAAAAAGAGAAGGACACATGTGCCTAGAATGAAAGCGAACTTACTTGAAGCATTAGTTTTTTATGTACATCGACATTCCCAAGCCCACTTAGTCAAACCCCAAGTTGAAAACGTTGCTCTCAGTTTCCCGCATTACCACAACTTGGCAAAGGAACCACATACCTTAAAAGATGCAATGGTGTTGCTTCATCACACCTTTCCCCTTTTCCCGCACCTAGCTAATAGGGCATTTCACCTATTTAGTGTATGAGACTTGCTTGGTGTTGAGCGGCGGTTCCCTATTCCTCAAATTTATGAAGGTAATTTCTTTTACAACTTGTCTTTTCTACAAGTTGGAACTTTCATTAGACATACCTAATTTGTTTGCTTTGCAGCTCCCGGTAATGCTAAGTTGGAAGACGAGAAGCCTTATCCTGGTCTCCTTACCTCAAACTCCTCCAAGGTCAGTTTGCAACATTGAGGCAGCATTTGAATAAATGAATTTGCTACAAATTTTGTTCTTCTAGTGCTGAGCAGCAGTCGTCATTTCGACAGTCTCTGTTGATGTTCTCTATTGAGTTTCTTTAGAACAAATATAGCTATCTGGGCTATGTGAAAGAACTAGCAAAGTTTGCATAGTTGAATAACATACTTCAAAACACATTTAAATCTGAGTAATTTCAAAAGATCAATAAGTAAAATGGCAAAACACTCTAGTAGGTGTCTATTCACTCTAACCTGAAATCCTAAATCTACAAATGTATTTTCCTAGATGCAGAACATGGTTCATGGCTTATGACACCTATTTGTATAGTGCATGTGGATGGCTAGCTCTAGCACTATGGTTTATCAACTACTAATCTGATCTATGTTTGAATGCACCTGAGTAGTCAGAATAATGTAACATTTTGTTTACTATCCACATAAACAGAAGCACACACTTGCTTGCTGAGAAGCTTTTTTTCAATGTTTCCTACTTTCTGTAGGGTCTTAAGCTTTGTCTTTCGTCATCGAATTCAATATTTGGTGTGTTTGGGCCTTTTCTGGAATCCCAAATCTGGGCCCACTCATAGATGTTGACCTTGAACTCAAACTATGTTTTTGTTTTACTTTAAAAATGTCCTGCTGAACTTGGATACAAAATGAATCAAAATTGTATGCTTTGGTGCAAAGGAAGCCAAATAAAAATTGTAGACATTTCATAACTTCCTTGTACTGCCCTGCCCTGCTTTGTTCAGACAAATGTCAGAATTATAGTAACTTCAAATTGATACTAAATTGTTGTGTTCCATAATTTGTTTGGGGTTGTCTTCTTGCCATAAGAAGTTTACTGAGATTCAATCTAAATATTGATTCTTATGTGTCATGTATGTGGATTATTGGGAAGGGAGGAGAGGGTTGGTACTTGTTCTTTGTGAATGCAGATGAACTAGGGAATATTAACTATTTTATAGTGTTGAAGACAAAAATGATTTGAGATAGTAAATTTGAACAAGATATCTGAGACATTTCACTTGCAGGAAAACTGTGTTTCTATTTTTCCACTATTAAGCTCTCTTGCATTAAGTAAATCTCATCAACATACATATCCAGTATCACTATTCCTAGGCTATTTAACTTTTTGCCATCCTTACCAGTGGCACCTCATGAGATGCCAACTTTACAAATGTAACTACAAATTTGCCATATCCGTTGCACATTGCTTACAATTTTGCCACTTTGTCCGACGTGGCGCGCCAACTCACTCGTGCCAGCAGGGATCTCGACATGAAAAGACCAAAATGCCCTTGACTTATCTCTATTAGAGCTCTCCTTTCACTATTTCCATCACTGACATGTGGGACCCACGTGTCGGGTCATCTTCAACCTCTCTGCATCTCTCTCCTCTCTACCGAGCTCGCTGGGCCGCACCCCAGCTCCCCCAAGAGAAGCTCGTCGGGCCGCCGCTGCCGCTCCCTCGAGCGAAGCTCGCCAGGCCGTCGCTGCCACTCCCCCGGACGAAGCTCGCTAGGGCCACCGCCACCGCTCCCCGCTCCCCGGTCGCTCCCTGCTCGGGCGAATCTCGTCCTCGGATCGACGACGGCGAGGAGTGCGGTTGCGGGCTTGGTGACCGGAGGCGGTTGTGAGGTCGGCTCCACTGCGAGAGGAGTAGGAGCGCGATCTCTAGTCCACCGGCGAGACATGGTGGCCAGAGGAGGGGGCGCGGATGCGGTGTACCTCGTCGGTGCCTCCTACCGGAGCCTTGGGGGCAGCAGCAGCCATACAGACGTCGGCACGTCCACCGCCGGAGATGGATGGCGCGGATAGGTAGGCAAGCGCCGGCTGGGGAGGGGCGCGTTCGTAGAGAGATGTGGAGAGGTTGAAGATGACCCTGACATGTGGGTCCCACATGTCAGTGGTGGAGATAGGGGAAGGATGTCTCTAATAGAGATAATGCAGTGGCATTTTTGTCTTTTCACATTCCTATCCAAGCTGGCATGACTGAGTTGGCACGCCACATCAGCGAAAGTGGCAAAAATGTAACCAATTTTCAACGAATGTGGCAAATGCGTAGGTCCAAATCTAAAGTTGGCATCTCAGGAGGTGTCATTGGTAAGGATGGCAAATAGTTAAATGGCCCCTATTCCTACCTTCAAACTTGCTATGTCTTAGTTTTGCATCTTCTCAGTATTGAGTTTCTGGTATTTCATTTCTTTTGTAATTTTCACCAACTAATCCTCACCATGCAATTCTTCTTGTTATTTAACCCATATTTTTTTCACTCTTTAGGTGAATCTTTACTCAATTTAACATAGGAGACCAGTTGTCACAAACTGTGTATTTTTGCACAACCTACAATTGTCAATTGGTGGTCAGTCAGAAATCCTAATTCCGAAGAGCAACCTTGGTCTAGGCATAAATACTTTTGCTAGTTGTTTTTTATGCAACGCTACAACACACATGAATGCTTCTTTCTGTAGCTTTTGCTAGTTCTTGGGGATTTTTTATGTTTGTTGTTGACAGCTGACTTGTTGTAGCAGTGAATCACTGAGAATGAAGAATCTCTTGCACATGACAAATGGTTTCATGGGACAACATTGTTATGTTGCAACTGTCATTTAGAGCTGGGTTACATGTTTTTGGCTGCTAGATAGCTCAAACTCTTGGGGTTGAGGCATTGAAGTAATGTATGAAGTATGAACATGTGTTCTTTGGCCTTCATTGTGCTTCTCGCGCCTTCTGATTTTAGTGCCTCAGGTTCATAAATTTTCGGTGCGATGTCAATTGTGAGCATCCCTGAATACTTTATTCTGATTTTTGACTATGGACTTGTCATTGCGGCTTAGTTCCAATGGAACCACCCGCACTGAACTGTGGTTGGCTGATCCCGTTCTCCGTTCTAGCATGGCCTGTGCAGCTATGCTACATGTTTTATATGGTGCATACGCTCTCATACTAGCATTTGGAAACAAATCTTACCCCAAAAAAGCAATTTCTGAAAATATATCTAATTATCTGTCTAATTAAATGACCATATTTAATTGCATCGTCAAATCTTAACACATGTGGTCAACAAATCAAAACGTAACTCAACAAATCTTCTAAGAGTTGACAAAATCATAAGATTTGCAAATTAAAAATAGTAAACTCTTGTAGATGAGTTCTGTCATTATAAAATATAAACAAATGTCCTTTTGTACAATCTCTACATGAAAAAAGCCTCTAATCTGTCATCCACCAATTTTTTTTTGCAAATATCAGGAGCTTCATTGATCATATATATGGATTACAATCTTTTGCTAACAAGTCTGTAAGAGCAGGTGGAGCTGCTTGCCACTCTTCCACTCTATGCTCTCTTGAAACCTGTTTAGCACACTCATGAGCTACCCTGTTACAAGATCTACTTGAAAAAACTAGAGAAAACTCATCAAAGCTCCTAGATATCTCCTTTATGTCACCCAAGATTGAATTGATTGCCGATCTCTGAGTGTCGAGCTTGTCCCACAGCTGCACCACCGTTAGGCAATCTGTTTCTGCACATACCTTCAGAAACCCCCTTTGTTTCGCAATGATCAAGCCTTCTTTAAGTGCTAGGACTTCCATCATCATGGCGTCAGAAATATAATCACGCCATGTTGCTCGGCCCTGCACAAACCTCCCAGTATGGTCCCTTAGGATGATTCCTGACGCTCACGTTCTATTAAAAATTGTTAAAAAGTATCTGTTGGGCCATTTGTCCAAACCCATAGCTGCCACATCAACAGCCAGTCGAGCCAACGCCGCATTGAGTGCAGCACCACGGCGGCGCGAGGAGGTTTGTGAATACCCAGAGCAGCTCTTTGAGGTCTTCACACTGGATAGCGATAGTAATGCTCGATGGAGGGTAGTGAAGGTAGCACCGTATAATGTATTTCTCTTCTGGAGGACTTTGGTCATTAATGGGATTGTGTACTTCTTCTCTGATGACATTTTTCAGAAGGAAGACCACTTGGGTTCGTTTGACCTTGAGACAGAAGAGTGGATTCCAGGTCTCACAGGACCCCTACGGATGCTTCTGTTGGTGTTGCTACGTATAGAACTCTCATTGGCTACCATGAATGGCTGCTTAGTCGTGGTCCTCTGTAATTCATCAAATATAGACTTGTGGTCTCTCATGGACTTTGAAAGGGGCTTATGGATCAAGCAACACAACATACAAGTTGAACTTGGTGTCCAACAGCATGATGTGCATTCAGTAGGTGTGATGCCCCAGGTTTTTTTAATTAGCATCATTAATGCTAAGGACCGAGTCAAACACGTTGGCTCTAGTCGAACAATGGTCAACCTGGGTCATCACCTGGAAAACCCAGTCAACAATCATTAATGATCCTCTTAATCAAGTCAACACACCCTTGTGGTCAAACCCTAGTCAAATGTTGGAAAAAACCCTGTTGTCCTTGAACCCTCCAAGAACTTTTGCTGTGTTCTCCAAATTTCACTTAAACACTTCAAAATCAGCCAATACAAAAGTTGTTCGTCTTTTCGAGGGACACACTTTTCATAATTGGCAACATTTAAGATTTTGAGTGGAGATTGGTGAAAAACTCGGTCAACTGCAACTGAGCACTATTCACTGGTGCCAAGAAAACCTGATCTTTGCCAGCAGTTTACGCAAAATCCATTGCTCAAAACCCCTATGAGCCTTTCTAGAAGTTGTAGAGAGTTTATTGATCTTCAACTTTGCTTTTTGGCTCTTAGTGCACTTTAGTTCAAGATTTTGGAGATATTCGCAGTCAAACAGGGGCAAATGAACTGGGAGCAAGCGACATCGCGCTGGCCTAACGTGCTGGGCGTGCCCACACACGCACACTACTGCGTGGTGCCCCGCCGCCCTCGGTGTCCGAACCCCCCACGCTGGGCCGCGCCTACCGAGGCCGCGCCTTCCGAGGCCGCACACGGCTCGAGCACGACGTGCTTGGGGAACCGCGTCCCTGCTGCGTGGAACGCGTCCGCGTGCGCCACCACCGGGCCTTGCCGTGCCATCCACTGACCACGACCACACACACCGGCCAGTGTCCGGGCCCCTCCTTCCCTCCCTATTTGCTTCGCAGAGAAGGCGCGAGGCCACCCATAAAAGGGAGCCATTCCTTCCCTCGCGCGCACCCGCCCCACTGCCACCTCTCGAAGCTTCGTCGGCGCCATTGTCGCCTCCATAGCTGAGCTGCCCCTCCGCTCACGCCCACGGCCGCCCAACCACCCTATACTCTACCCTATGACCCCCTAGAGCTCGATCCGCCGCGTGTTGATCCGCCTTGGCCGTCGTCTCGCCGTAAAACGACCCGCAGTGATCGCTGCCGCCTAGCGCCACCGCGCACCGTCGTCGGCCACCTCCTGGAGCAATCCACCGCCACCAATCAGACCTAGGGGAGGCGAATTGCATCCTTGTGCCTTGTTTGCCTCCGCGGGCCCCACATCGCCACCGGCGAGCTCGCCGCCGCCGCCGCCGAGGGCCTACTTGTGAGGATTTCTGGCTCGGGGTTATTTTTGTTAGACGTGAGGGCATGGTTGTGAATCCTGAGAAAGTTCCAGGACCTCTTTGTAGTTTGATTCTTAAATAGTGATTGCATTTTTGCTGAATCTTCTAAAATTCGTAGAAAATTGTAGAAAAATCAGAAAATTGAAAACTCAATTTTGTTGGATTCCTTGTGAAGAACCCTACAACTTTTGCAAAGCATGACCATACTTCTGACTAAATGATTTTTGTAGCTAAAAATAATTAGATTTTTGTGCTCAACTTCTGCATGTGATCTTTCTATGCCTAATTACACCTCTGGTGAATTAATCATCATTTTATATCTATAAGAAATATTTAATCCTGTTTTATGCCTAATTTTCAATGTAAATGCATAGCTCAAGATCTAGAGTAGTTCTTGGTGTTTTTGTTGCTTTCCTAGCTTTGTTTTGAGTTAGAGACTTAGTGAGAGAAAGTTGGGATCAATTTGTTGATTATTTATTTTTGTGTGCTTTTCTCATGTTTTGGTGGCTAGGTTTTGTTATTTTGATATAATTAAATTTATAGCTCATGAAAATATGAAATCTTGTTTAGTAGCTTTATTTTGAATTGTAGTGCTTTAGAAACACACCTAGTGAATTTATTAATTTATTTTTGAATAAAAGCAATAAAGGCACATTTAAGGCTTGATATTAAATTAATTTGGAAAGCCACCAACATCACACCCAATGACTTTAGGTATGTGATGTAAATCATGCTAAGAAGCTAAGTGAGACCACCCTTGCTGTTTGTGAAATTAAATTAATTTATTTATATAAATGTGTACACAGTCACTATAAAAAAGAATCTTCTTCAAAAAAGCTTGGCATATTATTAGGCAAGATGTTTATCTTCTCTGCAAGGAGTTCTTTCACCACAAGGCTGATCTTAAAAGTATCAACTCCTCCTACATCACCTTGGTCCCCAAAAAAGATAATCCTGAGACTGTTAATGATTTTCGGCCTATTTCTCTGCTCAACACGTCGATGAAGATCATCACTAAAATTCTTGCTAACAGGCTGCAGAATTTTGCTCTTCAAGTGGTTCATGAGAATCAATATGGCTTTATCAAAGGGAAGACGATTCAAGATTGCCTTGGGTGGGCTTTTGAGTATTTGCATCAATGCCACCACTCCAGAAGAGAGATCATCATTCTAAAGCTTGATTTTGAGAAAGCGTTTGCTTTAGTTGAGCACAGTGCCATTCTTCAGATCATGAAGGCCAAGGGTTTTAGTGATAAGTGGGTTAATTGGATTGAGGACATTCTGACCTCTGCCACGTCCTCAGTTCTCCTTAATGGTGTCGCTGGCAAAGAGTTTAAATGTAAGAGGGGGGTCAGGCAGGGGGACCCTCTCTCTCCTTTGTTGTTTGCTATTGCTGCTGATCTCATTCAGGGAGTTATCAATCTTGAATATAGGCAAGGCCGGCTGGCTCCTCCTTTCCCCCAGAGCCTGGAGATCCCCTTCCCTATCATCCAATACGCAGATGATACGCTTCTCATCTTGCAAGCTTGTGAATCTCAGCTTTTGCATCTGAAAGAAATTCTGCAGCTGATCTCGACGTCCACCGGGCTTGTGGTTAACTATCATAAGTCCTGCATGTTACCCATCAATGTGGATTCTGACAAAGTTACTTCCCTGGCTAATTCCTTTGGTTGCACTGTTGGTGTGTACCCTTTCACTTATCTTGGGTTGCCAATGGGTCTTACTAAACCCCAAGTTAAGGATTATGCTCCCCTTATTTGTCGGATTGAGAGGAAGCTTTCTGCTAGTTCAATGTTCCTCAACCAGGCTGGTCGGTTACAACTTGTTAATTCGGTCATCTCTTCTCTTCCCACCTACTACATGTGCTCCCTCAAGCTTCCTGTCACGGTGATAGATATTATTGACAAGCATAGAAAGAATTGTCTTTGGAGGGGTAATGACACTAGAAGAAAAGGTTATAATCTTGCTGCATGGGATTTAGTTCAAATGCCCAAAGAGAAAGGTGGTTTGGGAGTCATTGATCTTAGCATTCAGAATGATGCATTGCTTCTTAAGCAGTTGGATAAATTTTACAGGAAAGTTGATGTTCCTTGGATCAGGCTCATTTGGAAGAAGTATTACTCCGAGGATGTGCCCCACTTATCGAGAGAAAAAGGCTCCTTCTGGTGGAAGGACATTCTTAGGCTTAACCCTGTGTTTAGGGGTATTGCTTGCTGTATTCCTAGCAAGGGCGACACCATTGGACTTTGGGAGGATCTCTTTGCTGGTGTGGTTCACTCCCATTCTCTGCCGACTCTTTTTCAGTTTGCCAAAGACCCCAGGATCTCTCTTTATAAGCTTCGGTTATCTGATCCTTTGATTGACTGCTTCAGGATTCCCATGACTAGGCAGGCTTTCAATGAATTCATCCAACTCCGGGATTTAATTGACAACTTTAACGCCTCTACTGATAATTCAAATGATGGCTGGACTTATATTTGGGGTCGGCAGAGTTTCTCCTCAAGAAGATATTATCAGTTTCACTTCTCCTCTGTTTCTACTCCCCGGACTATTCCTTGGCTTTGGGAGTCTAAATGTATGCCTAAGATCAAGTTGTTCACCTGGCTTCTCCTTAATGATAGGCTTAACACTCGGAATATTCTGAGAAGGAGGGGCAAGTTCTTGGAGGAGGGTTACAATTGCGTCCTCTGTCTGGACCTTATAGAAGAGACTATGGATCATTTGTTTTTCTTTTGCTCCTCCTCGGCAGCTAGATGGTTTGCTGTTGGTATTTCCTTGGATGAGGATGCTGACATTCATGAGAGAATCCTGATTGCTAAGCGCAATTTTGGGTTTCCTTTTTTCATGGAGGTGGTGATGATTGGTGCTTGGTGCATATGGAATGAGCGCAATGACCTGATTTTTAATGGGAAGCAACCTTGTTTGGCCTCTTGGAAAGCTCAGTTCAGGAATGAAGTCTTACTCCACTTTTACAGAATTAAGTCTTCTTTGCATCCTGCTATTCGCTCCTGGCTGGACTCTCTGTAATTTTTTCGTTTCTCTCTTCTGCTGTCGGCAGTTAGCTAGTTCTTTTGTTAGTCTTTCTCTGGCCTAACTGCTGGTTAGGCCTTTCTTTCTTGCTTGCTTGTAAGTCCTTCTGTACTCTTGTTTGTCGTAATAATATTCTCGTTGCCGGGGGACTTTGCCCCACGGTTCTTGCTCAAAAAAAAAGAACCCCATATTGTCCCTTTTTGGAAGAGTATGCTGAATGTATTTGTTATCTAGGTGAATGTGGTCAACCATGCACCCCATGGTTGTCATGTGTTGTTTGTAACTAATTAAATTAAAATCGTCAATTAAATCGTGCATTTGCATCCTCGTGTATATCTTCCCAACGGTAGCTATACGCTTGTGCCGAAAGGAGGAGACGAAGGAGCTCATGGTGAGCTGCAGTACATGGACGTAGCTCAGGACCTGGACTAAAGTCCAGAAGGGCCCAAGGCCAACCTTACCAGCGAAGGCAAGCACCAAATCATTAACCCTTCTTTTTAAAATGTTGGAATTATCTTTGTTATGTTTGTGCATTTACGTTTCAAGAGTTGAATTGAAACCCTAAATGCATGATCCCTAGGTACCTATGCTCTTTCACTAGTATGCTAGGTCGATAGCTGCTATGCTATAGGACCCGGTAGAAGTCGAGTAATGTTCGTCACTCGCAAGAATAGGTTCTTATGTTGGAATCATAAGCTTTTTAAATGGATTGTTCATGTGGTAAGAGCATGGGATTTGGGCTCCAGTCTAGTGGCTTTCGTGTGCTGAGCTTTTGAACGTACTAAGCACTTGTCGGGAATGGGACCGGTAAGCCTAGTACCTTAATGAGACGGTGCAAGATCTTACTATTACTAATATTGAGTATTCACCTGCCCGGCTCTCCACCGGGAGGTGGGTACATGTATGAGGCTGGGTGTACTGTGTGGGGCACACCAGATAGCCGTGTACCCGGGACTGTAAGATTCGATCCCAAGCCGAGGACTTTTGGAACTGCCTGGTGGTTGTCCAGTATGAGGGCACCCTACCATGTGTTTAGGTCTACCTTGCAAGGTTATTAATCAAACGATTGTCGGCCTCTCACCGTTATCTGAGACTGCTTAGTCAACTGGCCACGATATCCCTTAAGGATGGAACTTTGTGAATAATACTGCTTGAATTAATTGTATTGTACAATTCTTGATTGTAATAGTTGGCTCACTTAGAAATGGTAATCAACTATAATTTGAGCTAAAATATTGAAAGTAAGGACATACTCTTTGTTGCTTTTCAGCAAAAGAACTCCACCGACCAATAAGCCTCTCATGTCTAGAGTTTGGTGGTGTAGTTATCACCCGACGGTTAAGTCTTGCTGAGTATTAGTATACTCAGCCTTGCTTTATAAATGTTGTTGCAGGTGTTGTTTGTCCTGGAGAGATTCCACCCGGCTAGGAGCTGGAATGGGTGGATGACGATGAGTGATGGCATCACGGATGACCTCCTATGATGTTTATCGTTTCGCTAGTTTATTTTATTCCGCTGTTTTCGAACTCTGAACCTTTACTTATCATGTCACGAACAATGGTTTGTAATAATTAACCCTTAGGGGTAATTTGGACTTAATTTGTGTAATGCACTTTGGACTCGCCTTCGTGTGAGTTTTAATGCATATGTTCGATCCTTTGTGTGATATCCAAGTGATTTACCAGGTGTTAACCTGACAATCAACGATGAAATGATACTTTACTGTCGCTTAATGACCAAAGTGGATTCATTTAGGCGTATTACGGTATTTTCCTAGGCGGGTTGTCACAGTAGGTCACTTGTTGTAATTAAATGATGGGAGAATAGTAATTGCTTACCGGGGACATGATAAGGGATCATTGAGAATTTACAATCCAAGGACCAACACTTCTACGGAGTACATATGTAGCAGAGACTGGGCATTATTTTGCACTTGGTTTGTACACAGGAAGCCCATTAAGCCTTGCAAACTGTGCCAGTTAACAAGGTTAATATTTACATTTTGCTAATGTTCAATATATGTTGTATGCATACCCCAAGACTTCTTTGTTCTTTTTAGCTATCTTCCTAGGTATCTCAATTCTTTTCTTCTCATTTCCTATTGGTAAGGGATGTCATAGTCATCGATGTCTTGTTAAAGGAGTGGCTTTTAATATTGATGATGTTCAATATATGTAGTATGCATATACCCCAAGACAACTTTGTTCTTTTTTCACTGTCTTCCTAGGTATCCCAATTTTTTTCTTCTCATTTTCTATTGGTAAGGGATGCCATAGTCATTGATGTCTTGTTAAAGGAGTGGCTTTTAATATTTAACCTTTAAAAATGTTGCCGATGCTTAATTAATCTTGGATTGCTTTATGGTTTTCTTGAAACAATATATTGTGCTATCACTTGACTCATGTTTACTGCATTGTTTTTTTGAACTTTTACTTAGCTTGAAGAGCTGTTGGATTAGTTGTCACCAGTCATTTTTTTATTTCCACCAATAATGATTATTTCCTTTTTCTGTCGAATTTCCTACTCAAATTAGATAGTGCAACTGCCCTTCATTTTATCTGCGGGAAATTTGAGCTCGCACATGATTATGGTCTGAGGTAGTCACTGAGCTGAAGCCTTAACTTTTTTTGCGAAAGAGAGGTAGTCGATGCAGTAGTTAGGAGGTGTGTAAATATCCTTTGCGTTTAGGAGACTAAGTGGAAGGGTCAGAAGGCAAAAGAGGTGGAGGGTTCTGGTTTCAAGCTTTGGTACACGGGGGCAGAGTCAGACAGGAATGGAGTGGGCATCTTGATCGATAGGAGTTTTAAGGATGGAGTTGTAGATGTTAAGAGGCAAGGTGACCAGAATATTCTAGTCCGGTTGGTAGTTGGGGATATGACTCTGAATGTGATCAGTGCCTATGCCCCACAGGTAGGTCTTAGTGAGAGCGTCAAGAGGCAGTTTTGGGAAGACTTGGATAGCATGGTTCGTACGGTGCCCATCAGGGAGAAGCTCTTCATAGGAGACCTCAATGGCCATGTGGGTGCGACGAATGCTGGTTACGAGCGAGTGCATAGGGGGTTTGGGTATGGTGGCAGGAACCAAGAGGGAGAAGATGTGTTGAACTTCGCGTTGGCCTACGACTTGTTGATAGCAAATACCCTCTTTAGGAAGCGAGAGTCCCACTTGGTGACCTTTCAGAGTGGTCAACACTCGAGCCATATTGACTTTATCCTTGCAAGGAGGGATGATAGACGTGCTTGCTTAGATTGTAAGGTGATACCCAGAGAGTGTGTTGTTCCCCAACACAAGCTTGTGGTGGCAGACTTTAGTTTTCGGGTACGTGTCGTCCGGGACAAATGTGCCGAGATTGCGAGAACAAGGTGGTGGAAGCTTAGAGGAGTAGAGGCGCAAGTGTTCAAGGATAGGATGCTAGGTGAGGGGCCTTGGGAAGAAGGAGAAGATGCTAATGACATGTGGCTGAAGATGGCAACATGTGTTCAGAAGATGGCAGCGGAAGTGTTTGGCGTGAGTAGGGGAGGCAAGCAAGAGGCGAAAGACACTTGGTGGTGGAATGAGGAGGTGCAAAAGGCTATTAAGGAAAAGAAGGAGTGTTTCAAGCGTCTCCACCTGGACAGGAGTGCAACCAACATCGAGAGCTATAAAATAGCAAAGAGGGCTGCAAAGCGAGCTTTGATTGTAGCCAAGGGCCAGGCGTACGATGACCTTTATCAGCGGCTAGGAACGAAGGAAGGGGAGAAGGACATTTTCCGGTTGGCGAGGATCCGAGAGAGGAAGACAAGAGACATCAACCAAATCAAATGCACCAAGGATAGGACAGACCAACTGCTGGTGAAGGATGAGGAGATCAAGGACAGATGACGGGAGTACTTTGATAGGTTGTTTAATGGGGAGGATGAGAATCCTACTATTGAGTTGGATGACTCTTTTGATGACACCAACAGACGTTTTGTGAGGAGAATTCAAGAGGCAGAAATTGAGGAGGCTTTGAAGAGGATGAAGAGAGGTAAAGCGATGGGCCCTGATGGCATTCCCATTGAGGTGTGGAGATGTTTGGGTGCTAGAGCCATAGTTTGGCTAGCAAAACTTTTTAACCTCATTTTCCGAGAAAACAAGATGTCTGAGGAATGGAGGAGGAGTGTATTAGTGTCGATCTTCAAGAACAAGGGAGATGTTCAAAGTTGCACTAATTACCAAGGGATTAAGCTGATGAGCCATACGATGAAGCTCTGGGAGAGGGTTATCGAGCATCGCCTCAGGACAACGACAATCGTGACCCAAAACCAGTTTGGGTTCATGCCTGGAAGGTCGACTATGGAGGCGATTTTCTTGCTACGACAATTGATGGAGAGGTTTAGGGAGCAGAAGAAGGACTTGCACATGGTCTTTATTGACCTCGAGAAGGTGTATAACAAATTACCAAGAAATGTCATGTGGTGGGCCTTGGAAAAACACAAAGTCCCAACTAAGTACATTATCCTTATCAAGGATATGTACAAAGATGTGGTGACGTGTGTGCGTACATGCGGTGGTAACACTAGTGACTTTCCAATTAAAATAGGACTACATCAGGGGTCAGCTTTGAGCCCTTATTTATTTGCTTTGGTGATGGATGAGATTACACGGGACATCCAAGGTAGTATCCCATGATGTATGCTCTTTGCTGATGATGTGGTGCTAGTTGACGAGACTAGGGCAGGGGTTAATGGGAAGCTTGAGTTGTGGAAGGACACTTTAGAGTCGAAAGGTTTCAGAATCAGCAGGACCAAGACCGAGTACATGATGTGCGATTTCAGCATGACTGGACATGAAGATGGAGTTGTGAGCCTCGACGGACAAGTAGTGGCCAAGAAAGAGACCTTTAGATATTTGGGATCGATGCTACAGAAGGATGGTGACATTGATGAGGATGTTAGGCACGGGATTTCAGCCGGTTGGTGAAATGGCACCAAGCTTACGGCGTCCTCTCGTGACAAGAAGGTGCCCCAAAAGCTAAAAGGCAAGTTCTATAGAATGGCGATTCGCCCGACGATGTTATACTGTGCTGAATGTTGGCCTACAAAGAGACGACATGTCCAGCAACTGAGTGTTGCCGAGATGCTTATGCTGCGATGGATTTGTGGGCATACAAGAAGAGATAGAGTCTGAAATGAAGACATTCGGGATAGAGTTGGAGTGGCACCAATTGAGGAAAAATGGGTCCAACACCGGTTGAGATGGTTTGGTCATGTCCAGAGGAGGCCTCCCGAGGCACCGGTGCGTAGTGGGGTGCTAGACCGGGTCGGTAGTGTAAGGGGTAGAGATCGACCTAAACTAACTTGGGAGGAGGCGGTCAAGAGAGACATTAAGGAGTGGGGCATCCCCAAGGAGTTAGTTATGGATAGAAATGCTTGGAGACTTGCAATCAATGTGCCCGAGACATGATTTTCCCTTTTTCTTTTGTGTTTTTGTGCTTTGTGCTTCTCCTTTCCCTGTTTCTTGTGGGTTTCATCTCTAGCCTCCCCAACTTGCTTAGGACAAAAGACCAAGTTGTTGTTGTTGTTATTGTTGTTGTTGGAGATCTATTAATTAAGGGCGTAGGAGCATGTGACTGGCACCTCGAAGAATCATATAGCTAGTGATCTTGACTTTGACGAAGTCGGTAGCTTAACCCCCAAACCGTCGTGGTGGTACACATGCATGACGAAATCTCCAACCTATTGCCTGCATATGCCCATCGTTTTAACTAATGACGACCACCCAATGAATAATGCCTTCGTTCTGCAGGATCCTGCCGTGATTCATTGCCGTCCAGTTCGTTCATATACAAGCTGTTACAGTTAAAATGCAGAAGTGGTACGTAGCAAGGAGGAAGAACACTGTACCATTCCTATACTGCACATCGATACCCCAATAGGCATGCCACTAATTACCAGTTATATCAGCCTTCTGACACTAATCTCTACTCTAAAACAAATAGAAAGGAGAACACCTGGCAGTACGTCTCTTTTCCCCACCGCGCACGCCCCTCACGTGGTCCGTCATTTTTTTTTCTGTTTTTGCCCTTCGCTCCGCCGCTCCCCGCGCCCAATCCACGATGCAAAACAGAAACCGCCGCCTCCTCCTCCCCTTCCGCAAGCCGCATCCACCTCCGCCATGCCGAGGGCGAGCTCCTGTGGGCGAGCGCCGAGGACGACCTCCGACGGGCAGGCACCAAGGGCGAGTACCGGGCCTCCTGTAGCGCGAACGCCGTGGGCAAGCTCCGGCGGCACTGCAAGGACGTGCGGCATCATTTGGCCTTCCTCTGCTCGGCTCCGTGCGGACTGCGGGGAGGAGCACGAGATGGTTGTGCACGCGTGCAGGGGCGGTGACGGGGAGCTGCGGGTCACCATCGACGGGGAGAAAGTGGCGGAGGTACGCCGGGTGGGCTGGGGATTCCGGGGCAACCGCGCCACCGTGCTGCCCGACGGGGAGGTCGTCGACATCATGTGGGACGTGCACGACTGGTGGTTCGGCGGCCGGGATGGTGCCGGCACTGGGGCGCAGATGATGTTCAAGGCCAGGGTGGAGAAGGAGGGCACGCTGTGGATGGCCGACGAGACGGCGGCGAGGGGCCAGTTGCCCGGTGATTTCTTCTTGCACGTGCAGTACTACTGCCGGTGATCGGCGCCCACTGTCGAACCTGTGTTGGTGCTAAAAAATAGTGTAACACTGGATGTACAGAAAGTCACTGCAAAATTCAAACAAAGAAAAAATGTTCTTACAGTTCTATGCAAAATTGCTATGTTTCAAATGGACCTCTCACTGATTTATTTCCGAATGCAGGGTGCCCCTTCCAATCAAATGGGAGCAAGATATCCTCGTACGATTCTTATCTTGCTATTGCTTCAAGGAGCTAATACTGATTTGAAGCACATGACTTTCTATTGTTGAATTTGGAGAAGACAATTTTTTTTCCGAAATACGCAGGAGAGCTACGCATCTTTATATTAAGAAGAAAATGATTTTTGTTTTACAACGCGGGCCAACCGAGCGTACCCACACGGTTTGACATCTTATAAGACTGTACGGCCAAACTAACAACCAAGAGGGAGGAGAGGACGAGCACACGCTACAAGAGGCGCCCGATCCTCCTGCTCCCTTACGATGGCCATCCTAGGGCCGCCATCCATTTTGCTCCTGCCAAAACCCACAGTTCACCTTCTCTCCAGATGTTGTAGACCAACTCACTGCGATTCCTTCTTTCTTTCCAGATGGTCCAGATCACGAGCATGACCACCGAGTCAATGCCCTTCTTCTTGACCTGTCCATAGTTGCCAAACCTGCTTGGAATAGCTGCAAGCGACTAGCAAGTGATCTGCACTCTCTTGTTCCTGATCGCACAAGATGCAACATGTATGGTCCTGAAGCCCATGTCTGTGCCGCCTGTCTGATGTCCAGATTCGGTATCGCACCTCAAGCCATGCGAAGAAGTTGACTTTGAGCGGCGCCCAGGCCCTCCAGATTGGTTTGGCGGCCGCGGAACGAGTTGATCCCTTGAAGAACATACGATACACAGCGCGCCGAGTACGCGGCGGACGACGACCAGCGCCAAGTGATGGCATCTTTTGCCTCCGGTGACAGGACCACACCCTGAATAGCCCGCCAAAGGTGCACGTACTGGTGTATCGCCTCCACTGTCAGTTGGTCAGAGATATCTTTTATCCATTGTCTATCATGCAATGCTGCGGCCACGGTCCGGCGGTGTCAATTCTTGATTTAACAATGTTGCACAGAGCCGGGGCGATGGGCATGGTGAGTCTGCACCAGGGTTTTTTTTACAGTTCGTTACCGCGCCGCGGTAACAGTTGCTACCGCTGGCTACGGTAACGGTACCGAGCGGTAGCAACCGGTCTCAAATTTCAAATTTGAATTTGAATTAAAAAATGAAAAAAATCAAATTTTTTGTAGAGTCTGATGGTGTTGAAAGTTTTCAAATTTGAGTGCATTTGGTATTTATTTCGAGATTTAGAAGTTGTAAAAAAGAAAAAGAAAATTCATGGGCCGGCCCGTTAAGGCCATGAAGCCCAAATGACCGGGATGAACTAGAAGCCGCGGCTGGGAGACACCTCGTGACTCTACTCGCTTTCAATCCCCCTGTCCGCGCCTCTCCCTCCCCGATCCGCCGCCCCAGCTCGCCGCCCGCGCGCCGCCGGCGGTATACCGCGCGGTAGGCGCGGTTAGCCGCCTCGTGGTCGGATCCGCCCGCTCCCGCTCGGCCGGGGCAGCTAACCGCGCGGGAGTTGCGGTATACCGCGGCGAGGTCGGTGGTATACCGCGGACAGGTATGAATTTTTTTCATTTGTGTAGCTTTAGGCTTTAGGATTTGTGTTAGGATTTAGGATTTGTGTTAGGATTTAGGTTTATTTTGGTTTAGGATTTTAGGTAGGATTTAGGATGTGAGGTAGAGGTAGAAATAGAATTGTTGCTTTAGGTAGAAATAGAATTGTTTCTTTAGGTAGGATAATTTGTGGTAGGAATGTAGGATTTGTGGTAGGTGTTATTGTGTTTGGTGTAGTATTTCTATGCATAACTATAAATTATTGATTGGGGGTGGTATTTAACACTAATTTTTGCCAACATCATGCCAAAATTTTCATTTCTTCCAAGCCGGAGGGCCTTTTTCAGTGCAGCGGTTTTAATTACTTACCGAGCGGTAAAAACCCTTACCGCAGCGGTATAAATTATTTATACCGCGGTATATCGCTGGCTACCGTTTGTATAGGCGATTTTGATTTGGAATTTGAATTCAAGCGGTAAGAAGCGGTATACCATTTATACCGATGCGATATACTCTTACCGCTAGGTAGCTGTATAAATGTACCGGTCGGTAAAAAAACGCTGGTATGCACCATTCCATCGGTCGATCCAGAACAAAGCCAAGGTCCCTGCTCCAACGTGAACATCGATAGACGATTGGAACATACTCTGGACTGCGTCATCCTTTCCGAAGTCCAACTGAAGCCCTTTCCACAGCCTGTTGTCTGTGCGTTAGAAACCACAACCATCTGATGTGCAGGACGTAAGCTGCATAGCGGAGAACATGAATGCCAAGCCCACCTGAAAGGACTTTGATGCCGCCTAGAGGGGGGTGAATAGGCGAGACGACCAAAGAAAACTTTTACCTCTTAAACTTGACCTCCACTGGCACAGGCGGTTAGACCGCTCCTAGTGCACTAAGCACAGAGGGGGTGGTTAGACTGGGCCCTAGGGCGGTTAGACCGCCTCCACCCAGTGAACCTGCAAAAGACAACTCAAAGCTTCTCTTTACTTCTAGCAAGAACCTAAGTTCTTGAGTGGCTCTTGTAGATGATCACGAGCAGGGTAATGATCCCTGCACTCAAAGACAAGCACACCCAAGTAGATCGAGCGGAAGCAAAGTAAATATGCTAGAAATCAAAACGAGTGAGGCAAACCAGAAAGGAGTGACGAGGATTTGTTTCCCGAAGTTCACCGCCCACTAAGGAATGGCTACGTCTCCGTTGAGGAGCTTGTAAGGGAATTCTCCCACAACAAGCCGGGGTCTCTTTCAACCGTTTTCCTCCTTTCCACTAAGGTGATCTTTTCCACGAAGAGGCAAGATCACAACCCTCACAAACTTGCCGCTGCTCACCACAACCTTGGGAGCTAGCCGGCGACACCTAGCCGTCTAGAAGGCAAACCTCCAAGAGTAACAAATGCTTCGAAGGCTTTCCGACGCGAATCACAAGTGCTCAAGTTATGGAATGCTCTTGCTCAGCTCACACAAGCTCACAAAGGCTTCAACTCTCAACCCAACACTAGGATATGATTTGAATTGCAAATCTCACAAAGAGAGGGTTGGAGAGTGTTTATTTGGCTTTGGCTTAAGAAAAACAGCAAGGGAAGCACCTCAACAACCATAGAATCAGCAGCCCTAACAAGTGGAGCTCGTGGTACACTTATACCCCTCTCAAGGAAAACTAGCCATTAGAACTCTGGCAGGGGCGGTTAGACCGCCTGCCTCCGGCCAGTTTGAAAAACTAGCTGTTGGCCTGCTAGGGGCGGTTGAGCCCCAAAAGCCTTCTCTCTTCTCACAAGCACTCCAACACGTGTTGAAGTGGCTAATGATGGGTTAGAGGTTTGTTAGATTACTCAGGAACTCTCTCAAGGCTAATTCTCACTTAGCTCAACTAATGAGCACTTTTGATCTTTTGTCTTAGAGTTAGTGTTGCATCCCTCTTGATAGTACGACATCCGTAAACTCAAGAATAAATACAAAACAAAGTTGATCACTTGAGCTTGTAGATCTTCAATCTTGCCATACTTTTGCAATTCCAACTTGAGGGCTTTTAACATAGCCGATGTCTTGAGCAAATCCTTATTTGAGCTAGTGACTTAGGATTTTCCCTTTTTGCATAAGAGTGCACACTCTAATCCTTAAGTTACTCCATATTGTCAATCATAACATATTGATGTGTTGCATTGCTTTCCTCAGTTAAGGCTTAGCAAAACACTAATGGAGGCCAGGCCAGGACCCCAAAGATTGCTTAGTCCCTCACCCTAGACACCTCGGTTGATCTCTTCACCACTTACCCAATCCACTTTGAGTTCCACTTTGCTGCATCCTAAATTAAGTTCCATTTGAAAATCCCGCTTCAAATGCTTGTTCTCAATTGACAACGAATATGCAAGCTTTCTTTTAAGGATCATTAAGTTTACACTCATCCTCGTGTCCTCTTTCAATTACCACATGAAGACTTGCACTTTAACTTGAGAGAATTACCAACTTCTCTTTGTATGATCCCTTTTTATTTTTAGTCAAGCTACCACATTCTTTGGAGACAGGTAATTCATCTTCACAAAATATCCCCAAAATATAAATCCATTTGTTGCTTGACATTAACCAATGTGCATAAGGATCATCCATATATTTGTCTTCTCCAATGTGAGCCATATAATATTCATCCATAAATAAATACTCCAATAATTGCTCATGAATATCTAAATAATCCTGCTCACAAACTTAGACAAATACATGAGTCCTTTAATCGTTTTGTCATTCAATTCACCAAAATCCACTTAGGGGCCTAGATGCACTTTCACCACCGAATTACGGCAGTCTGCAAATCGGTGGCCAGGCAACCAGGCATTGGCCGCCCATGGCCTTCTCTTTGCCCGCCCAGAGAAACCCTCACCGCCTTTTGTCAATCTCTTTGAACACCCAATCCGGGATCTTGAGGGCAATCATGGCATGCGTGCACTTTGCAGATAGAACTGCCTTCACCATGGTCAACCTACCCGCTTTGTTCATCCACCTGGCCTTCCCAATTGGAATTGTGGCACTAACCCTATCCACCAGTGGCTGAAGATGTGCCTTTCTCAGGCGGGTTACTGACAGCGGCAGTCCCAGGTACTGAACAGGGAATTCAACAATCTGAGCGGGGAAGATGTTCCTGACCAGCTCCAAGTTTTTGCTGCCGCATGCGATCGGTGCAACCATCATCTTGTTCATGTTAATGTGCAACCCAAAGCAATCCCCAAAGAAAGCCAGGATCTCGCTCGTGGTGACCAGGTCCTGTACTAACGGCATGATGAACAGCACAACATCGTCGGCGTATAGGGAGCATTGGTGCAGGATGGATGCGTCAGAGGGCGGCGCAAGGACCCCTTGTCGCACTGCGTGAAGTAGTAACCGATGCAAGATCTCCATCAACCATATGAATAGCATGGGCGAAAGTGGGTCCCCCTGCCTCAGTCCCCGAGCATTAGGGATCAACCTCCCTGGCTCACCATTGAGCAGGACTCTTGTAGACGCCGTGGAGATCAGGATAGCTATCCAGTCCCACCACTAAGGGCCAAAACCCAGCCCTTGCAGCATCTGTAGAAGGAAAGGCCAGCTGACGGTGTCGAAGGCCTTCCAGATGTCTAGCTTCACCAGTAGGGACGGCCTGTGCTTCCGGTGTAGGGTCTTGACCGCGAGCTCAACGAACTTGAAGTTGTCGTGGATCGTCCAATTCTTGACAAAGGCACTTTGGTTCATGACAACCAGATATTGGAATTCTAGTGCGACGCGGTTTGCCAACAACCTCGCTACCAGCTTAGGAAAGCTATGGATCAAGCTGATAGGTTGGTAGTTGCCTGCCTCAGTGGATCATCTCCTTTGGGCAGTAGGGTGATCATCGCCCCATTGAGCCTATGAAACTGATCCCTGTTTGTTCTGTAGGAATTGAAGGCAACCATTATATCCTGCTTGATTACTGGCCAAGAGGAGAGGTAGAACTCGATTGTGCATATTTTCTGCTAATAGTGACAGTTCTTTCCTACAGTGTGTAACTTCTAGCTGATCATTCAATTGTTAGCTAACTCATAAGCTATGCAACTTTAAGTTTACCAGATGCAATCTTTTTCCTCACTTGCTACATGTCCTTTATATTTTCCATTTATTTCCGAGACCTTCAATACATGAATAATGCCATGGAAAATATTTAGTAACAAATGTATCTTGATCTTTCTTGCAGGTTGAGTTTAGAAAACTCCTTTGACCATAAATAAGTTTATAGAAAGAAGCTGAGTTTGGGTAAACTTGGATGTCATTTTTTATGGTGGTGCTTTTTCTCCTGTTTGGTTGAGCTCAAAAAAATTCATCAGTTTGGTTGACCAATTACTCAGGGCAAGTCATATAGATATAGTTGGCATTTCTGACTTGTACTACGCTATTGCTTAGAATGAGATTTTGATGGCCTCTTTTTTTATCAATACTTCTTTACTTTTTACCACTAAGACATGATGCAGTGGTCCTAATTTCTACGATGGTCTACTCGATTAGGAAGTTCATGAACTACATGCGAGGTGAATGTTCAGAACAAACTTACTTGCTATGTTGAAGACCACTTTGTTTCATGTTTTCGGTTTTGACAGGGTCAGATTTGTTGAGTTCTCTATCACTTTGATGTTAGCACTTAGCAGAGTGGGTTGATTGGCCTTGTAGTAGTTATTCTTCTTAAAAGATATGCACAGATAGCTGCTTAGAGAGCACATGGAGGAAAGAATCAGAAGCACTTGTGGGACTGACAACTGACACAATTTGAATATCTAGCTATCAAACGTTAAGAAGTATGTCCTGTTAATGTGAAGTTTTCTTTTGGTTTCACAATCAACATTTGGCTATGATGCAGTCTTACTTGGGTTCTTTGCAAGTTGCTTACACTGTCATGACACCTGAATGTTTCCTTTTCATTTCAACAGATTATAAAATGGTACTACCACTTGATACTACGAATGCCACTATCAAGGCTTACATTTTAGGTCATTGGATCAATAAACTGGTAGCAAACCAAAGTTGAAGTTTCTATCTCCAGCATCAACATGACCAAGTGAGAGGTGAACAAACCAATCTCTTAATTTCGCATTTGTCAGACAACCTTTTTTAATTCATTTACTGCTAACATGAATGCAGTCCTACTTATCACCAGTCGAGTTCAGAGAGAAGATCATCATGGTGAGGGTACAAGATCTGCAAGTGGAAGTAGGACCAAAATGAAGCCTGGTGTTGATCTCTTTTAACATGCCAAGGTCAAGACAAGAACCGTATGTGAGGACCCCCTGGAGAACTATCCATCTAAAATTGCTATATTTTGCAGCAATACAACATAGCGTCATGTTAATTGAGGGCTTGAATTGGAAATAAGTGGTAGTTGTCAATGTATATGCCATAGCTTCTTAAAAGTGCATCGTGTATAGATGTCTGTAGTGCTTGAGGAAAGGTTTCACATGACATGAATTTTCCTCAATACAAGTTCACTTGCCATTTCACTAACTCAAGGAGATCACACAAGCATTTCGGTTTTCGAAGTTTAAGCTGCCCAATAACCATGATCTTAGAAAATAAGAAAGGGATTTTCCTCTATTTTAACTCCCTTATTAGCAGATGATAGACGTGCAACTGAGATGCAAACCTGATTCTAAGGTGAAGGGGATAAAATATTTCTTTATTAGTTTTGTTAATTGTTATATATGGTTGAGATACAAACCTGATTCTAAGACAAGGGTCCAAGATATATTTGTTTACTTTTTTATATATAATAGTAGTATGGATCCCCCCCAAGGTATAGCTCAGTTGGTCGTTCTTTATCTTGATATCATAGTAATATTAATTACTATCTTGTATCATAGTAACATTAATTTTATGCCCGTAGCAACACACGGGCACGTACCTAGTTAGAAGTATTAAATGTGAATTAATGACAAAACACAATCCACGACTCCTACCTTAATTTTCGGGACGAATCTAATGAAAATAATTATGTTATGATTAGACAATGTCGTTGTCGGTGCGGAAAGTAGTCCCAAAACTAACTAGTACGAGCGCTGAGATCTATCTCTCGATGGCCGGTGCTAAGCAACACAATGACATTGGTTTTATCCTGGTTCTGGCCGTGGGCCGTACATCCAGCAGGTTGCGCTCAAGGCTCTGTATTGCGTTGCATTGTTGAGCTTGCAGAGGGGGGCTACAAGCGTGGCGGGAGAGGAGGAGAGGCCTCCAGGCCCCTGAGGTTTGATTGAGGTGAAATGCCAATATCGTGGTGAAGGCGGAAAATGTGCAAGTACGCTGCTATCCATCCTCCCCCTGCGGCCAGGGGACTGCCCCCTCCTTTTATAGATCAAGGGGGGTTACAATCACGCCGCACAGTTCCAAGCTACATGTGGCGGTATGGTGTGCATCGACGTGGAGTTGTTGATCGTCCTAGTGAATCTCACTCCCAGCAGGCGTCATGGCAAGTCATGTGCCTGCCCAGGAGCGGCTTCGAGGGTGGCTGCATGGGCGCCTCCCACTTGAGTCGCTGTCTGTACGCCGGCTCGAGGGTGTAGCTGACAGAAGGCTGGAGGATGTACAATGCCAGGGAAGGCGATGTCTTGTCGTCCCGGGCTCCCACAGTGACGGGGATGGTGTTGCAGTACTCGGGATGGTGGCACAGTGGTGGGGATGGCCGCACAGGGCTGACGGTGATGGAGGAGACAAGCTCCACTGGTCCGATGACACGGCGTCATCCCGTGCGGGCGCGGGGTAGGCGTCCGTACCCCTTTCGAGGGTTCCGCCGTCCTCTTTTGAGGGGTGCCACGTGCAGGCCGTACGGGAGTGGGCGGCACAGTTTCACGGAGTTGACACCGGCCCTCCCGCACAGCTCCCCCACAGTGCCAGGGATGGCCTCACGGGGCGGGTTGGCGGAACAACGCCGGGATATCATTCCCAGGCGGTGTCAGAGGGCCGGCGTGGCGAGGATTCGCCTTTGACCTGGGCGCTCGCGGCGTGTTAGGGCATTTATTGCTCCAGTCGGGGGAGTGGGCGCGGGGTTGCGGACTCGCGGAACCCACGAGCGAGGTGGAGATTCGCTCGAGGGGGCGCGTAGCCCTCAAGCGAGGCGGAGATCCGCCCGAGGGGGCGCATAGCCCTCGAGCGAGGCGGAGATTCGCCCGAGGGGCGCGTAGCCCTCGAGCAAGGCGGAAATTCGCCTGAGGGGGCGCGTAGCCCTCGAGCGAGGCGGAAATCTGTGTCGTGGCACCCGCCCCTCGAGCGAGACAGGAGTTCGCTCGCTGAGGATGTGTTAATGGTGAATTTCCGTCAACCTAGAGTACTTGTTATACATTGGTTTTGATTATGATTTGCAACTAACCCGCCACTAGGCATACTAATGATATAACAACTTCACACTTGCATGTCGATTTTGGAGTTTGTTGTTTACGCAGGAAATCTACGCTAAAGAGGAGACTTTCGGGATAATTTCATCAAGCACTTCAAGAGAAGATCATGAAGCCCGTCACAAGTCAAGACACGAAGTGAATAAGACTCCAAACAACCCAAGGACCGAAGCATCAACACGCAAAACTCCGGGGATTTGGATGTTTACCAACGAGATCAACTCGGCCCGAGAGATATTCTCGCAGCTCAGGACAGCATGATCTTCCGGTACAGATTTGGAGACTTAAACGGTCTTTAATGGCAAAAGTTTGACTACCAAAGTTGTGGGCCTCGACGATACCTTCGATTTGGACACGTGGAAGGCCCAATTTGGATAAGGGAGCTAGGAGATATGGCCCCCGAAATCCCTGCTGCGCAGTCAGTCCGAAATCAGAACAGATTATCTTCCAAGGCCGATTTGGAGATCTTATCTTCGTTTTTAAGGAAAGAAACGAATACCAAAGTTGAAGATAATTTCATGGCACACAACCTGGACACCGAATTTGCATTATTTGGAGTCCGAACGTGGGAGATATGGCATTGACAAGGAAGGACTGCGAATCAGGAAAATCTGGCTGATTTTATGGAAACCAAGTTTGCTTCTCTCCCAAGGAGGATTTCGTGCAAGGCAAGGTGGAGCACGCCCAAAGGCACCTCAAGGACATAAATACAACCCCCTAGGCACCCCAATATGGTGACCCATCGAACAAATCATCCTACCGACGCCAATCACCAGAAAACCGCCGCCGCAAGATGAGTGAGAGAGTTAGATGAGCTCGTAGCAAGGATCAACGCCGGCGGAGAGAAGGAAGCAAGAGGAGGACTCCAAGCCGTTGGCCTAGGGGTGTTCCCAAGCTCCATCACCGCCATCTTCATCGACGACGTTCTCCGGAGTCTCCATCACCCCTATGTGCTTCAATCCGTGTAAGATGATGGGGTAATGTCTCCGTTCATCCCTAGGATTAGATGGATACATGCTATATGATCGCTACTCGATTTGTGGTTTCAATCTATTGTTTTCATGTTGATGATGCTTTGATGATTAAGGTTAGCTACCATGTTTTTTCGGGCGTATGATATCCGCTACTCCCATAGATTCCATCAACATACCGTGTCCATCATAGGTCTAGTCACGAATACCTTCGCGTAGTGACAGTACGAGAGGAGGGAAAGGGCGAAACCGTGGTCACAATCCCCGGTAGATTGGTTTACCGCTTTCGTGTAGTAGATGCATACCATGTTATCCTAGATCCTAGGGAGGGAACGCTTATCTTTCTTGCTCACTCTCTTGTGTTCAGCCCTTTATCATCTAGTTTAACCCTAGATTTGTTTGATCAACTTAACTTAGATTAACTTAGGTAGATTGTCTTTACTTTTAGATCAATACTCTCTTTCAAAGGTTTTCCATTCAACTAGATTAGTACTTGGTTAAGCGCTAGTAATCCCCTTGCTCCGCGGATTGACAAGAACCTTGGGAATCCCGTGGTGAAAAAGGTGTAGGTCCGTACGCTTGCGGATCGTAGGTGGATACGAGTTTTATCCGTCAACAAGCCCCTTTTTCTGGCGCCGTTGCCGGGGAGCAAGCCAGTTTGCTACGGTTAATCTAGTATTAATTTTGTTGATTACTAACACCTAACCCTTATTTTCTAAAAAAAAAGAAAAAAATCTTTTTTGTTTTTCTTTCTACTTTTCTTGTGCCTAGATGGATTTGTTCACCTCACCATTGAAAGACGAAGAGATGTCGCTAAGGGAGCTAGCAATGCCGTCAATGGAAGACATTGAGATGCAAAAATCAGATTTGACGTTTGCTACAACCCACTATGAAGTGAAGCCTGGAATCATCAAGTTAGTGGCGACAAAACCATTTAGAGGATTGGAGGATGACAACCCATATAGACACATTAAGGAATTCACGATGTTATGCAACACGGTGCAACAAAAAGAAGTTCCGACCGCTTGGTTCAAGTGGAATCTTTTTCCATTCTCTCTCGAAGATGAAGCGCGAAGATGGTACACACTTGCGTCTGTTGAAGCAAAAGGAAATTGGGATGAGCTAGTGAAGAAATTTCTTTTGAAGTTCTTTCCCATAAGCAAGGTCCAAGACTTAAGGAGGCAAGTGCTCACTTTCAAGCAAGGAGAGGATGAAGGAATTGATGAAGCATGGGACCGTTTTAATGAACTACTTGAGCGAGGCCCAAACTTGGGATTTTCCGGTGACTTAATGTTGCATACCTTTTATTTTTCACTAACCCCTAACTCGTCTCGTTTTTGTAAGCATGTGTGCAGGCGGTGATATAATGGATAAAACAATTAGTGAAGCCACACAAATCTTACAAAGGATAAGCAATGGACAAAGAACAATACGAGATTGGCAAAGATGTTGTCGAGAGGAGCAAAATGACAAAAGCAAGCCCAAGGTGCTTGCTGAAATTTCTGAAAAAGATGAACCGGAGGTCAAGGAAGATGAACCGACCATACAAGAAAGTGAAGATCCACTTCCCAAGGTAAGAGAAGTCATTTCGGATGTTAAAAATGTTGAAACTAACATGAATGTAGGCCGAAGTATGTGGAATGCTAGACCATTGGCGGAGTTCAAGCAATCCGGTTGGGTTCAAGTTGATTTCGCCCCACTAATCAACTACCAAAGGAAGGAGGAACGCTGACACATTGCCAAACTAGTTGAAGATATATTTGATCAAGAGATGAGTGGAGAGTCGATCCAAAAGATATTTGAAGAAGAAAGAGAAGAAGGAGATGAAGGATGGATCGACCGGTTTGACAACTCAAAGATTTATGATGAAGGAAGAGAAGAGTACAACCGTGATGAGCCTAGTGACTCAAAGGATAAATGGGAGGAGATAGGACTCAAGCTAGATGATAGCTTGTGTGCTATTGAAGCCTACACACTAGCAAATCAAGACATGGAAGTACTCAAGGATGAAGGAAAGAGTGAATCAACAATGAGCGATCTTGACGACATGTGGTACATGGAAGATAAAGAAAGCAACATACAAGTCTTTGAAGATGAAGATCTGGTTGATAAACAAGACTTCAAAGAAGAGATGAATGCGTACATAGTTGAAGGATTACATGTTCCACATGATGAGTTCAAGAAATTGCAAGATGGTGATGAAGAGGCAATCGCACTTGTTGAGATCGATTCGCCTTCAACACCGCTTGATGAACCAAATATCGCTCTTGTTGAAAAATCTCTAAGGCCAAGGTACGTGCTGAAATCTCAAGATATTATTGGTATTGATGTTGATAAATTCAAATACTCATGCTCGACCAATAGTATGAATGATAGTTTAATGTCTATGCCTTGTTCCAATAGTGATCATGTTGATAGGCTAGATTTTCTTGAGAATGAAAAAGAGGAAACATTTAAGTTTGATCCAATTAATCTCACACCTAAAGAACCTTTGCCTAATGATGAGCTAAGTGCTATGCATGAAACATATGCTTCTTTTATTTACACCTTAACTTGTTGCTACAATTCACATGTGGTGTTAATTATGGACGCGTATGTTTACAATAAGTTTTGTAAATCTCGATCATGCTTTGCGCTTGGTCAAGCTAATGACCTTAAAGAAGAACATGTCGGGAGAAGGCCCGATTTTCACTAACCATGTAGACAAGGCTTGAATAATGAAAAAAGAAGTCATCAACCTCTCCGAATCCCGCGATGGATGCTGCTGTCTTCATCAATTTGAGAGCTTGTTCAGAGGTGTACAAATGAAGAAAATGAGATATTCAGAAGCTCCATCAAGTTACCATTCCAACGCATCAAGAACCAACAAGTTTGAAGACCCGTGTAAGGAGTTATGGAGAAAACATTGGGCGTTGCGCGTTCTGAAATTTCAGGACAGATTTCATCGCCGAAGTAAAACGGACGTAACTCTCTTGTCCGGAGTCCGATTTGAGCAAATGAAAACTCGTTGGAAAGGAAATTTTGTGCACTGTGCAATGGAGTAGAGCTTGAGTATACTTTCTGTTCTGGACATTAAAAAAATCATGGAGTGAAGGTAGCACCGAAGGATGATAAAGAAGGAGATAACGATGAAACAAAAGGATGATTTGGGCAAGTCTTCTATAAGTGATCAAGCACAACATGGGAAGTAAATTAAAGATGCATTGGTACCTTTTCTTCTTGCATGAAGGGCCATGGCTATGCAACGAAAAGAAGGTATGTGAGAAAGTCGAGCTCTATGACTTTAAATGAAGCGCTTTTCGGGAGGCAACCCGTTTCTTTATATTTTTACTACTTTCTTAGAGAAAATAAAGAATGGCACTATCTTATGATGATCAACTTGTGGTTATTAATCTAAGTTTAGTTTTCCTTTTTAGAACCACCATCATGTTCATGATCATATTTATTTATTTGCATGCATTGCATTTTGTTGTCCTCGTGATGTTTCTTTGTGTATACATGTTTTGCACATAGTTGGCTTGGTTGTTTTATATACTTAATGATGTATGCTTCATTTTCCATATTAATACTTCATAAGGCATTATGAGTATTTTCCTTTTGTGATCTTGTGTAAACGTGGTGTTTAAACATGATTTCGGACCATCATCATTAAGTTCGATAAACCTTGCTAGCTTTTCATATGTTTTCATGTTGCATTGGTTAGTTTATAAGCTCTGCAATGCGCTTAATTTTCCTTGTGCTATAAGGGTTATTGATTTAGGTATAGACATGGTGTTTTAACCCTTGATAAATAAACCTTTATGGCTATGGAAAAATTTGGCAACCTAGTTGTAAACATGGTGTTTAGAACTAGGCGAAAACATTGTCTTTGTTTATATGCTTTCCTATCATGTGCATACACACCTTGCACCACATACACTCATTAGGTTTTTATTCCTCATTATAATAATTATGCCACAAGTTAAGAATCTTAGGAGACATTGTTGGATTGTTGGCAATTCTATCTACTCCCAACCGTCACCTTGGGGGTAGAATGTGCGTTTAAAACGTCTTACAGGCAAGATAAAGACTCTCACTACAAGGAAATTGAAGTATGGCTAAGAAGTGCTTTGTCTTCTTCTTCCATGACTAGCAAAATGCTAAGCATGGGGGAGACCCTGAATCTTCAACACGGAAGTGCAACATGACACTCTAGAAGATAGAATGATAAAGATTGTTAACATCTCCGGATCAATGGGCAAGAAGCCACCAATCTCATCAAAATTCTGAATGGTCTCAAAGGGAAAACACTGGATATTTTTGGATATTTAGAAGCCCCATGAAGTTACGATTCCAACAAATCAAGAATCAAGATAATCGGAGGTTCCTACAAGCGGTTATGCCCGAATCACCGAGTGCAACACGTCCTGAAATCAGTTCTGGACAGCACGCAGCGCTGAAGTAAAACGGACATAGCTCCCTTGTTTGAACTCCGTTTTCGATGAATGACCACACGTTGGAAAGGTAATTTCATAAACTTTTCAATAGAGCTATATTTCGATATATGTTCTGTTCTGGACAGAGGGGGAAATCCATGAAAAAGAGACAGCAAGGAGATGATAAGAACAAGAAAGAGGAGATGGTGATGACAACATTGAAGAGAAGGGTGACCAATGACTCCATTAAGCATACAAGATCAAATTCAGAAGTTTAGGAGCATGAATAAATCAAGACAAAAGCAAAAGCCACATCGATACATGGAGATGTCGGAAGAAGGCGACGAAGAATTACAAAGGATGGTAACATCTCCATGGACCTTCTCTTTTCCAAACACAAATGCTTGTAAGTATGCCTTCAACCTCAACTAGGTGCAACCTTTTGTTTTTCTCTTCAAACAATAACATGGCTACTAGGAGGACAACCTAGGTTTTTTTTTACTTTCAATAGATAAGCATGACCATGTGTTCACCTCGATGTTCTATATTGCCTATGCTTACGGAAAGATGATGAAAGTTGCCGCTTTGTTTTACCTACATGAAGTTATACATGTCTTGGCTAATTGCTCTCTATAATATGATCTGAAATTAATTTAAATACCAGCTCTTTTATTTGTGGAGGTGAAATGACTATGCTCTAGACCCACATACATATCTTTGCTCTTTGATTTAAGTTTATGGATAGCCGGATAACTTGTTGTTTTTATGAAAACTTAACTTTTATGCTATCTACATATTTGTGATGCTCTTGCAAAGTTCTACCTACCAAAGCCATATACATATATGTTTTATGATAACAAAACCCGTAGATTGCAAACATATGTTTTGATGAGTTGGATTATGATTGATTTCTATGGTTCGAGACTACGAAGCTGGTCATTCCTTTGTGTAACTTTTTCATGCTAGCCTTTTTGTCCATGCATTGTGGGTTTTCACATCGAAAATTTCACAAACTTCGCTGGGCATCCACCCTAAACCAAAAACATCTTTTTGTGATCACCTCCTTGTCCACAACCCAATTTGAGTAAGGAGTAAAATTCTCGATGGAGATTCAAATATTCCGCAATATTATGGAATTTATACTGACTTTAGCAGTCATTTCCCCTCTCTTTTATGCTCGAGGACGAGCATCGTTCAAGCATGGGGGAGGAGTCATTCTCTGACACAAATGCTATGTAAGTATTATGTTGCAAAAAGTTTTGAGGAGCAAAAGAAAAAAAAGGAAAAAAAAGAAGAAAAAAATGAAGGAAGAAAAAATTATTATGCTGAGAAGAAAAGAAAAGTAAGAAAAATAGGAAGAATAAAGTGAAAAAAAGAAAGAGTGAAAATGAGAAGGAAATAAAATAAAGAAAAAAAAAGATGCTACTCGGTTCTTTTTGCTTCATAAGTTCTCAAGTGCCTTAATGACAAATCCATACTCAAATCTTCCAACCATGTGCAATCCGATAACGAGGACTTCACTCGTGCCTCGGGATCATCCATTTGCCACTTGCACATGTCCACTTATCTAAATGTGTGTGTTTCGTCCCTCTCTCTTTGCAACATTTATTTTCCATGGCCTTTTTGACGAGTCTCGGTAATTCCAATAGACCTCTCTCTTAATTTGACAATATTTCGGATATATGTTTCGCTAGGATTGTTTTTAACCTTCCAAGCTTCACATAAGCCTTTCACTATCACATATGAGTAGAGTAGGTTGAAAATAATCTAGTATAGGCTTGAGTGACTTGATGAGATGAGTGTTCCATGAGCTCTTGCAAGAGATTTTCACTTATGTTGGATATGCATCTTTTTGAAAATCTCCCATGTGACAAGGTAATGGTTTGAAGTTCACTTAAGTTTGAGAGCATCGTGTTAAATGTGGTTTGTTCTTTATTGTTAGTCTATCTTCCATAATAAAAAAGAAGCCGGTCACAACTTGAACTTTAAAAATAAATTCTTAAGAGAGAGCCATTTGCCTCGTCATGAATGACTAAGTGCAGGGACAACATTGGAAGGCAACACTGATTTCCCTTTTAAGCAAGGATTACTTACTCGAGGACGAGCAAGGTTTAAGCATGGGGGAGATGTTGACGGTGAATTTCCGTCAACCTAGAGTACTTGTTATACATTGGTTTTGATTATGATTTGCAACTAACCCGCCACTAGGCATACTAATGATATAACAAGTTCACACTTGCATGTCGATTTTGGAGTTTGTTGTTTACGAAGGAAATCTACGCTAAAGAGTAGACTTTCGGGATAATTTCATCAAGCACTTCAAGAGAAGATCATGAAGCCCGTCACAAGTCAAGACACGAAGTGAATAAGACTCCAAACAACCCAAGGACCGAAGCATCAACACGCAAAACTCCGGGGATTTGGATGTTTACCAACGAGATCAACTCGGCCCGATAGATATTCTCGCAGCTCAGGACAGCATGATCTTTCGGTACAGATTCGGAGACTTAAACGGTCTTTAATGGCAAAAGTTTGACTACCAAAGTTGTGGGCCTCGACGATACCTTCGATTTGGACATGTGGAAGGCCCAATTTGGATAAGGGAGCTAGGAGATATGGCCCCCGAAATCCCTGCTGCGCAGTCAGTCCGAAATCAGAACAGATTATCTTACAAGGCCGATTTGGAGATCTTATCTTCGTTTTTAAGGAAAGAAATGAATACCAAAGTTGAAGATAATTTCATGGCACACAACCTGGACACCTAATTTGCATTATTTGGAGTCCGAACGTGGGAGATATGGCGTTGACAAGGAAGGACTGCGAATCAGGAAAATCTGGCTGATTTTATGGAAACCAAGTGTGCTTCTCTCCCAAGGAGGATTTCGTGCAAGGCAAGGTGGAGCACGCCCAAAGGCACCTCAAGGACATAAATACAACCCCCTAGGCACCCCAATATGGTGACCCATCGAACAAATCATCCTACCGACGCCAATCACCAGAAAACCGCCGCCGCAAGATGAGGGAGAGAGTTAGATGAGCTCGTCGCAAGGATCAACGCCGGCGGAGAGAAGGAAGCAAGAGGAGGACTCCAAGCCGTTGGCCTAGGGGTGTTCCCAAGCTCCATCACCGCCATCTTCATCGACGACGTTCTCCGGAGTCTCCATCACCCCTATGTGCTTCAATCCGTGTAAGATGATGGGGTAATGTCTCCGTTCATCCCTAGGATTAGATGGATACATGCTATATGATCGCTACTCGATTTGTGGTTTCAATCTATTGTTTTCATGTTGATGATGCTTTGATGATTAAGGTTAGCTACCATGTTTTTTCGGGCGTATGATATCCGCTACTCCCATAGATTCCATCAACATACCGTGTCCATCATAGGTCTAGTCACGAATACCTTCGCGTAGTGACGATGTACGAGAGGAGGGAAAGGGCGAAACCGTGGTCACAACCCCCGGTAGATTGGTTTACCGCTTTCGTGTAGTAGATGCATACCATGTTATCCTAGATCCTAGGGAGGGAACGCTTATCTTTCTTGCTCACTCTCTTGTGTTCAGCCCTTTATCATATAGTTTAACCCTAGATTTGTTTGATCAACTTAACTTAGATTAACTTAGGTAGATTGTCTTTACTTTTAGATCAATACTCTCTTTCAAAGGTTTTCCATTCAACTAGATTAGTACTTGGTTAAGCGCTAGTAATCCCCTTGCTCCGCGGATTGACAAGAACCTTGGGAATCCCGTGGTGAAAAAGGTGTAGGTCCGTACGCTTGCGGATCGTAGGTGGATACGAGTTTTATCCGTCAACAGGATGGAAGCTTGATGGGCTGCTGAGATTATTTGGGCCGTGGGCCTCTCTCCGTATTGGGTTGCGACTACACGAGACGTGATTTGCGGTTCGTGGGTTTGTTTACATTTTGTTATTTTGTGAAAAAGGGGTTTTCCCCAATTTATTAGGGGACCCTTATGACCGTCCCCGACAGTAGCCCCCGAGCCTCTGTTGTGGTATCCGTTAAGAACCCACAGATGCTAACGCTTGCTGATGGGACGTTCTTCCCTCCTGGTTGCTGTGCCATTCCGTGGGGGCGCGCTAGCGCACCCGCGGATGTAGCCCTCGAAGCCTTGCAGGAGCGTGGGTGCTCCTGCAAGGTTTTTTCCACAACGTTTGTCAGTGTGTGAGGTTTTAATTTCAGCTGGCATTGGCGATATTTCAGCCGGCCTCGGCGGTGCCGTGCGCACGTATCGACAATCGTCTGCGTTCGGTGCATCTCCAGGAGGTGTAGCCGTGCGTCGAGCCCTCGAGCCTGAGCCCATTCAAGGCGATCGGGGGCGAGCTATCTGACTTCTTTGTGCACCCCCTCGCTGCCCTTCCGCGGGACGGAGGGGTGAGGCATCCACGACTCCCATCGAGCGGGTCGCAAATCGCGGATTCCTCGTTGAGCTGTTAATAGGTGATTCAAGTGGACGTCTGTGCCCCGTTCGACAAGGGTCAGCTCGTGGTCCGTAGACACGTCCATGAAAGTGCTTACGTGGGTGTGCTATGCAGGGCTCGATCACGTTCGATGGGGATCGAGGGCGCGGAAGCTCTCCCTCGGTGGGATCCCTCGGCTAGCTGCCCTCGTTGGCTCTTGAATACGACATGTGGGGCGCCCTCGAGTTGGGGGACTCGAGGTCAGGCTCGAATGCGCGCGCCTTGGTCATTCCCGACTCTGTCAATATGGGGTGCCTGTTCGAAACCTTCGAGGGTCAGGCTTCGTACCCCTGATTAGTAGGGTCGTTGCAGGGTGGCAGCGAGGTGCCCCTGTCTTGGTTGCATCTGTAGGACTTGTAGGGTCGCGGCTGAACCGACCCTCGAGCTACTGATCAGTAACCCTCTGGGTCGAGGGCATTTGTGGTGCCAACCCTCGGCGAGTGGGACTTAAGACCACTGATCAGTAATCGCACCCTTCGAGGGTCATGTTTTTTGAGCACTTGGCTTGGGCCACGTGGGGGTCATCCTTACTCTATAATGAACAGGGCCATTAAAATGCTACGCTCGTGGCAGTGGTCGTGCACAGCGGGTGCGCCTTTTCCAGCGGTGCAGCCGCGAGCGTAGTGGGCGTCTTGGGTGGCGGATGTGACGAGCCGCCGTGGCCCTTCGGTTGCTGCACCGTAATGATCGTGCGCACACGTGTGCTTGGCCGTTTTAGCGCGATGGGTCCCGCCGGTCAGTGGCGGACGGTGTTGCCTGCAGTTAATGCGCGTGGCGCAGAGTTTTCGGAAGCGTGGCTCCCCTAGATCTATAAATCGCAAGAGGGGCGGTGCGGATCCCTTACCTTGCCACTTAGCATCTGCTACCCTTGTTTCTTGCCTTTCCCCCCGGCTGCGCACTTCCTTGGCTTCACCCTGCTTGTTTCGTTCTCGCGCTGCCGCCTCCCTTGCTTCCAGCTTTCGCCTGCAATGGCTCCGCCTCAGCCCATCGTAGTGTTAGAGCCTCTGCCCTGGACCCGGTCGATGGTGACGCCATTCGCCCTGAACGAGCTAGTGAATGGCGGACTGCTGGCGCCGAACGTGGAAGAGGCGTCTCCAGCGTGGATGGTCCCGCTGGCGTCAGACCGGGAGCCCAACCCGCCGTACGGGTACGTCGTCAGCTTCGTCCGGCTGCACGAGCGTGGTTTCACCGCGCCGGCAAGCCGCTTCATGCGGGGGTTATGCTACCACTACGGGGTGGAGCTCCACAACTTCGCCCCCCACGCCATATCGCAGGCGGCCACCTTCGTTGGCATCTGCGAGGGGTTTCTATGGATCCCAGTAAATTGGGATCTCTGGGTGCACCTATTTCGCGCCGAGTTGCACACCCTCACCACGTGGCAGACGCGGGTGAGCCGGGCGGTCCGCGCTGGCGGCCTAACATTTGCACTACGGGACTCGCGCAAGGAATTGTACCCGGTGTGCACGATGACGTCCAACAACGCAGAGTGGGAGAGGGGGTAGTTCTACCTCCGCAACGACGGTGCCGACCCCCCTACATCGGCAAGGTGCTGATTGCGAAGACTGACGCCTGGCACCATAGCGTGTCTCCTTCCTCGTGCCAGCAGAGGTTGGAGTCGCTCACCAATGCGTTGCGGAGCCTGGCGGACGCCGGGCTAGGAGCGGCCTCGGTTCTCGCCAACCTCCATCACCGGCGAATTGTTCCCCTCATGGAGAGGGAGCTCCACATTTTGGAGATGAACGACGCGGCCAACCCAACGTCGCTAGCACGTTCACGGCTGCTGCAAGACCGCCTTCCTCCAGAGTATGCGGCTACGAGGGCGAGGCGCGCGATCAGCCTCAGGTCAGTGCGGCACAGCAACGATGACCTCTGTTCGTTCGTCATGCCCCCTGACGCCCTAGCGGTGAGTGGGCCTCTCCTCACTTCTCGTTCTCTCATATCGCGTTGGTGCGGGCCTTAATGGTTGTTATCAGTAGAGGGTGACTATGGACGCCACGTGATCAGATCCGCCAACGCCCCGGGCTCAGGCGGCCGCCCGCGCCGCGCAGCGACGGGAATAGGAGCAGGCGGCACGCGCGAGGGATAGGAGGATCAGGACTTGCGGGAGCGCCTAGAGCAATACAACGAGTAGTTTGGCTGCGCGAGCAGCGGGGATCCCCCCCCCGCTGGCGCCGGCGAACTCATCGTCGGAGGAGGAGGAAGAGGAGGAAGGAAGTGACGGGGGGCGTGCTGCCCCCGAGAGGTGGAACCCTCTGCCCCCATCGGCACGGGCCGCATATCTAGTTCCCGTGGCGAGCGCGGAGGCGCTTGCCGCCGGGTCATTGGCTGAGGCGCCGGCAGGCGCGACGGTGGCACCCCCCCGAGCCCTCGAGGAAGAGGAAGCGGGGCTTCTCCATCGCCCCTACACTCTTGATTTCGAGGGGCTGGTGTTCATTCCCCTTCTTTTGTTCGCAGGGTGACACCGTCTGTCCCTACCCTTGCGCCCACCAAGGCGCTCCGGTCGGGAGCGCCCACGACGACGAGGCGGCGTTCCGAGAGGGCACCGCGGACGGCGACGCGGCGCGCGGCGGCGACGAGCGTGCCGTCGCGCGCGGCCGTTGTGGCCACGGGTTCGCAGTAAGGAGAGGTGGCGGCGGTGGCGGCGGTGGCGACGCTGTGGGTACTGGTTCCCCGCGCCCCTTCACCGGGGCACGGGCAGGCTCGTCCGGAGAGTCGGCCCACGGGGGATCACGAGGTGGCGGCGGACGCTGCTGATGACGATGCTCCCCCTAGGTGGGGCCAGATGTTGGTACAACCTGCGTCAGCCCCTGAGCGCTTGCAGGGAGTGCTGGTGATGCGGGAGTGCAGCTGCGTGATGTCGGGGTGCCCGAGACACGACGCCGGGGCCTCGACGTCTCACGCTGCGCCGCCCGCACCCGACGCTGCAGTCGCACACCCAGAGCACAGGCTGCGCTACGCCGGCGCGCCACCCGCCCATTTCGACGAGGCCCAGGCCGAGCAGGCGCTATGGCAGGAGTTTCGAGACTACGGCGCCTCGATCAACAATGCGCTGACCGAGGCATTGCGGGTCCATGGGGGGCCCTCGTTCTGGATTTTCCAGGTACATGTGTCTCGTCGGATTCGAGGCCCGTTCTCCCGTTCCCTTTCCGCTCGCACATTTTCTGATTTGGCCTTTCTCCGTGCTCCTGACCGTCGGTGACAGGAGCTGAAAGGCTGAGCCCGGGAGAGGTACGACCGTCTCTCTCGGTTGAGTGCCGAGCGGGACTGGTACCGAGACTAGTACGACTCCCTTAATGGCCTCGTGGAGGCCCTGCGGACCGACAACGGGTGGCAGGAGTACCGGCTGCGGGCCGTGAGGGACGAGCTCCTGGACCAGGGTGCGCAGACTGCGGAGGGCCTCTGCGGTCGACATGGTGAAGGTCACGCTCTTGGCACGAGACGAGGCGCTGCAGAAGGCGCCAAGGACCTCGCCGCGATGCAGGTTGTGGCAGCGGAGAGGGTGACGACACTCGCTTCGGCTCAAGCCCAGCTCCAACAGGACCGCGCCACCCTCGAGGGGGCGCGGTCTTGGTAGAGCCAGGCCGAGGAGAAGGCCAAGGAGGCAGAGCGGCTGGGGGCCGATCTGGCGGACAAGTCCATCTCGCTTTCCGCGGTGGGGGAGCAGCTCCGTCAGGAGCAAGGCGCGCACCAGGAGGTAGAGACCCAGCTCCAGCAGGAGCGGTCCGCCCTCAAAAAAGCTCGGGCCACCCTCGAGCGCGAACGTTCAGCCCGAGAGGAAGCGCAGGGCCATCTTGAGCGGGAGCGCGCTGCGTTGGAGACGGCGCGGGCCACCATCAAGCTCCGGGACGAGGAGATCACGCGACTGTCCGCTGAGCTGGTCTAAGAAAATGTGTCCTATGAGGACGCTGTCATCCTTGAGCTGCAGCAGGCGGATGTGTCCTATGAGGACGCTGTCATCCTTGAGCTGCAGCAGGCGGCTGCCATCGCGCGCGCCTCCCTCGAGTCGGAGAAGAAGCAGATCGAGGGTGAGTTGCCTTTTTTGTCTTTCGCTTGTTGGCTTAATTCACTTGGGATCCGCTCCCAACTTGGTCTGTATCTTTGTTTTTAGGCCTGCGGACGACGCTTGGGACGTCGACGACTCAGGCGCAGTCCATCCAGACGGCTTACAACTCCTCCCAGCAGGAGCTGGTCGCCGCCCTCGAGGCATGCCAGGGCATTGAGGAAGGCAAGGTGCAGGCCGAGAGCTCCATGGCGAGTCGTCTCCGCACTCTAGGCGGGCACGTTACTCAGCGCATGCGCTGCACACTCCACCTGGGGGTCCAGAAAGCCCTTGGCATGGTGGTGTCGCACTACCGGGTCAACCTCGGGGCGATCTCTACAGGCTACGTCGTCCCCGTCGGTGTTGACGACGAGGTGGAGATGAACCGCGTGGACACGCTCGCCGCCCCTACCGCCAACGTCCTTGCGGAAGACTTCATGGAGTTCCCGTTCCTAGATGGTCCCCTGGCTGGCGGCCCCGAGGCCTGTAAATAGTTGGGCATTCGAGCCCTTAAAGTCTTTTGTTAGGACTTGAGTCGTGCTGCTTTTATAATAAACACAGTTTGTTTGAATCATTTTGAATGTTTGTAAGTTTCGATGTTTGTGCTGTTTCATCTCTTTTCCCTTTGCCTGGGCGAATTTGAGCTGGGATGATTCGATTTCACGAGTAGCTTGTAGGTTAAGAGGCAAGGGAGAAGGACCATATCCTGCCGGAGGCGTAGCCTATCTCCGACTTGCGTGTCTTTCACTTTGACTGCTCGCGCCCCGCGTGGATTCGCCCGAGGTTTGGGCCGAGTCGTATCCAGCGTATTTGAAGTGCGTGTTTTTGCAAAAACATGGGACCATTTTTTGGGGGGGGGGGTACCCCCCGCAGTAGCCCCCGAGGGGGACTTGGTTTTCGGGGGAAAGCCGAGTCGCCCTTTGACTTTATTTTATGATGAAATTTACATTTGTGCAACCAACTGGGATGTTGGGTATGCTGAAACAAGAAAAACTTGGAAATCCTTTCTATGGATAGAAGCGACTTAGCTGTTGGATGTTCCAAGCGTTTGTGAGCTCCTCGCCGTCCTCGTTCGCCAGCTTGTAGGTGCCGGGCTTGGGCACTTTAATTACGACGTAGGGCCCCTCCCATGGGGGTGATAGCTTGTGGCGGCCTCGATTATCTTGGCGTAGTCTCAGGACTAGGTCCCCTCGTTGAAGTCTCGACGCCGTATCTTCTGGGCCTGGTACCTCCTTAGAGCCTGCTGGTATCTTGCCGAATGCATCAAGGCCACGGTGCGTGCTTCATCTAGTTGATTCAGTGAGTCCTCGCGGGCCGCTGGTAGGCGCCTTCGTCATAGCCCTTGACTCTAGGCGACCCGTACTCCAGGCCTGTGGGGAGGACGGCCTCTGCACCGTAGACTAGGAAGAATGGGGTGAATCCCGTGGCCCTGCTCGGGGTGGCCCTGAGGCTCCAAACGACTGACGACAGCTCCTGGAGCATTTTCGGCCAGACTTGTTCAGCCTGTCGAATATCCTGGGCTTAAGACCTTGTAGGATCATGCCGTTGGCACGCTCCACCTGACCATTGGTCTGTGGATGTGCAACGGCCGCCCAGTCTACGCGGATGTGGTATTTGTCACAAAACTCCAGGAACTTCCTGCCGGTAAATTGAGACCCATTGTCGGTGATGATGGAATTCGGTACCCCAAACCGGTGGATGATGTCGGTGAAGAATGACACGGCTTGCTCTGCCCTGAGGTTCGTGATTGGGTGCGCCTTGATCCATTTAGAGAACGTATCCACGGCGACCAGTTGGTGAGTGTAGCCCCCGGGCGCCTTTCGCAAGGGTCCGACGATGTCCAGCCCCCACACGGCGAAAGGCCATGTGATGAGAATTGTCTGCAGGGCGTGAGCCGGGAGACTAGTCTTGCGTGCATAGAACTAGCACCCCTCGCCAGTACGTATGACCCCGTTGGCACCAGCGATCGCGGTGGGCCAGTAAAAGCTTTGGCGGAATGCATTGCCCACGAGGGTACGCGGCGCCGCGTGGTGGCCACACACGCCCGCGTGGATGTCTCGAATGAGGTGGCGACCTTGAGGGATGGGAATGCACCGCTGCAGGACACTAGACGCGGCACGCTTGTACAAATCGCTGTTGACGATGGTGAACGATTTGGCCATCCTGATGATGCGCCTGGCCTCGGACCGATCCAGGGGAAGTTCCCCTCGATCCATCCAAGCGAGGTATTTGGCCCTCCAATCCTCCGCGCGGGGGGCTGGCTCTGTCTCCATGGCCTCGGCCTCATCTGCACCGTAGCCCTCGAGCAGGGAGAGCACGAATGCCTCGTTCGAGGGGTCTGCGTCCATGGGCTCCACGCCCGCTGGATTTGAGGGAGCCCCTCGAGGGTTCCTCCTGCCTCGAGGGTGGCGATCCGAGGTCGACGGGCGGTTTCGTGACGTCTCGCGCAAAAACGTTCGGGGGGACAGTGATTCGCCCCGACACGATCTTATCCCTCTCTCCCATCTCGAGCACCACGAAGTCGACGGGGATGAAGTGGTGTCCGACCTTCACGGGTACATCTTCGGCAATGCCCAAGGGATAGCGAATGAAGTTATCTCCCAACTCCAAACATATACCCGTAGGCTCTATTGGTAGGCGTAGCTTCTTGAACACATCCCTTGGCATGACACTCACACTTGCTCCAAGGTCACATAACGCCTTCTTGAAGTTGAAAGAACCAACCGAACATGGAATTGTAGGGCACCCGGGGTCCTTTTGCTTCTCTAGCCCATTAGCAATAGCAGCACTACACTCCTCGGACATCTTGACATGATCTACCCCGAGTGTTGCTATCTCATATTTATTTGCAACTATGTCTTTAAAGTAACGAGAATATGTAGGTACTTGTAGGGCATCTAGTAATGGCATGTTGATGCTAAGTCTACGCACAACTTCCACAAACTTCTCAAAGTGGTTGTCAAGTTTACCTTGGAAGTAGCGTGGCTTGAGTTGTGGTATCCTCGTGTCTTCCTCCGGCATCTCGAATTCGGGTTCTTCGGTACCGATCCCCGTAACCTTCTCTTTAGCAACTCCTTCCACCTCGGTGGATGGTTTAAGCTTCCTTGCTCCCGCGGAACGTTCCGGATCTTCGGTCTCCTTCCCCGAACGTGTTTGAATGGCCTTCGCCGATTCGGGACTTTTAGGTTGTCCCGGAAGCTTCCCTTCATCGTTAGAGAGGCGCCCCGCAAGTTGTCCAACTTGCATCTCGAGCATCTTCATCATGTTGAGCACTTGATGATTGGAACTTCCGACCTCCATCACTTTGCTATCGATGTTCTCCAACACCTTGTCTATGGTCTTGAACTTGGTGACGGTGTCCTTGTTGATCTTAGCTTGCTCGTCCATGAATTCCTTCAATTGTATATGAAGCGGAACCGTATTCGGAATGGATGAGCTTGCATTAAATTGAGGTCTACCTTGCCCGTAGCGGAAGTTCGGCAATTCTCCCTTCCTCATGTAGTTGAGCGATTTGGCTTCCTCCGGACAATCTTTGCGGACATGGCCATACTCTCCACATTCTTCGCATGTGGATCTTGCTTCGGTGGCCTTCAAGTCTTGAGCCTCTTTCTTTTCTATCTCCATATTCTCCAACCTCCTCATGAGCGAGTCGATCTTGCCTTCAAGTATGTTCTCCTTCTCCACTTGCAAGACTCCTTTGACGTTCCCCGTGGGTTGAACCGGATGTAGGCGCCCGGATGATGCCCATGTGTCATTATCCGCGACCTTCTTGAATAGAGTGAAAGCTTCCGTCGGTGTAAGTTCGATGATGGATCCTCCCGCCGATGCATCGATGATCGTCCTTGACGCCATGGTGAGTCCTTGATAGAACTTTTGCACGAGGTCTTCCTTCGGGAACTTGTGATGTGGAACCGCCCGAGTGTACTCGTTGAAGCGCTTGAATGCCTCTGAGATAGTTTCCGTAGGATATTGAACAAAGGTGGCAATCTTATTACGCAAGCTTTGAGTTTTACCCGGTGAGTAGTATTCCTTCATGAAAGCCTTCATCAATGTGTTCCAATTTTGCACCGCCTCCGCCGGTTGAGAGTGGAACCATTGCAAAGCCTTCCCGAGTAGTGAGAGCGGAAAAAGCCTTGCCCTCATTTGGTCTTGAGTCACCCCATCCATGTTGAAAGTCTGACATAGTTGAATGAATGCTTGGAGGTGAAGGTTCGGATCCTCTTTACCGGTGAAGGGTGAATGTTGCACCATGCGGATAGTTGAGGTCTTGATCTCGAACGGTCTTCCGATCTCCTCAAGGTTCAAGATTGGTAGGTCGATGATGTCCGGGGTGCATAGCTCCCAAATCTTTCGTTCTTGCGGTGGTTGGTCACCCATCGGTGGAGGTCGATTCTCCCGAGGACTTTGAGGTGGTGAATTCTTCGGAGATTCCTTCGATCCTTTGTCTTCCGACTCCGAATCTACAAAATCCAGCTTTTTAGCTTGATGTGCTTCGCGTCTCCTTAGCCTGTAAACTTTTTCTGGATCATCCACAAAATTATTGGGTTTGTTGGAGAGGTAGCCGTCCATCTCCTGTTAGGGTTAGCAATAAACAAAGTATGCAAAACTAGAAAGTAAAAATAAATCTATGAAAACTAGGGTTAGACAAACTAGATTAGATTTATTTTGAGGATGATCAAAGTTTAGTAGATGCAAAAACAAAAACTAAAAGAAAACTGAAAATTACAAAAAGGCAATAAAAAATCAAATCTTGATCACTTGTTCCCCGGCAGCGGCGCCAGAAAAAGGGGCTTGTTGACTGTTAATAGTTATATCAAAGTTCGTTTATGACTTGCAAGCGGACAAGTCTCCCGTCGTAGTCAAGGGACCCTTCTTCCCTCAAGTGGTGAACCCAAGGTATCGAATCCGTTGAACAAATGTGTGACGCAAAAGATGATCTAGTAAAGCCAAGTAACTTCAATATTCGGTAAAAGAGAAACCCTAATGCATCTAGGTAAAAGACACAAAACTAATCTAATCTACTAAAGACCGGAGATAACAAAGTAAGATTGGGTAGATAAACCGATCTAGAGAGATCGGGGTAAGCCTTTTGTTGAAGTTCCAAGCAAGAGAAGAAGTAGCAAATCGAATCTTATTAGAAGCCTCTTTAAACCGTGGTTTCCCGTCCAAATCCGAAAACATCCGCCTTTCGGAACCCCCGTTCTGTCACAATGTATCCCTACTCATGCGAGGAGTCTAGGGCGAGTCAAAAGACAAGACGAGATTCTTTCGGAAGATCTGGCGTGTACCTCTAGCCACCGCGGCTACAAGAACACCCTATGTAATCTATCTCGAGAATAGAATTGGAATAAGCAAAGCCGATCGAAAAACGAAATCTTCGAGGAAACACTTGATAGAAATAGATTCAACTTGGTAATTCAACTATGATAATGATACATACACAAGATCACCACCGGGATCCTTCCTTGATCTTGCTTCTAGCTCCGGGAACTCCGACGTGGTCATCCGTGCAAGGTTCCCACGTCGGCTAGGGAGACCCTAGTCAACTAGCTCAACCCTCTCCTCTCCGAGATGGTGTCCCTCTCTTCTCTGCTCCTCGGCGGCCGATGACGAATTCGATTCTCCGTGGCTCTCGGTCAAGGGGCTATAAATAGCCCGAATGGCAGCTAGGGCAAAGGAGGGGACGAACGGGCACTGGGCAGGGCTGGACCGGCCGGCCTGGGCCCATCCAGGCCCAACCCGCGGCCTCATTTGTTCTACGTCGGTTCCCGTGTCTTCTAGATGTTTCCCCCTTCTACATGTAGGTCCATGTCGTCAGTTTCTCTCCGAATTGGGCATAACTCCTTGTCTTGCAAGATTCAGCACTTTTCTGGTTAGGTCCTCAGAGTTTGTCATCTTCTCGGATCAAGTCCCTGACTTCTTGGAGTTAAGTTTGCTTCATTGCATGACTTGTACGGGGCTTCAAGGTCTTGTCATAAGGTGCTTGATGAACTTATCCCGAAAGTCTTACTTTCAACGCTAAAACCCTGCATAAACACTAAACTCCAAAACTGACATGTACATGTGAACTTGTTATACCACGGGGGTTAGTACCAATGGATAAGGTATAAAACTTATGCCTACACCGAAGGTAAACTCATGGCTAGGTTGACGGATTTTCACCGTCAACACTATTACGGGTCGAGGGTGGAACTGACCCTCAACGCCCTGCCCTCGGGGGCAGCAGGGTCGAGGAGCACCTCCTTGGTCTGCTCGGCAGCCTCGAAGCTGCCCGCATGCCTGGCCGAGGAGTCGAGGTCCTCATTGACCAAGTTCTCCAAGTTCGCGACGAGCACCTCGTCAAGCGCCAGCGCCTCGGCGTGCTCCATGCACTCAACGTCGTAGTCGAATGCGTGCTCGATTGACCAGCCCACGGTGATGACACCTTTTGGTCCCGACATCTTCATCCTGAGGTAAGTATAGTTCGGAACCGCCATGAACTTGGCGTAACACGTCCGCCCAAGGATGGCGTGGTACGTGTCGTATGGACCTCCCTGGGCCCACTACCTCGGTGGGTATCAGGACCGACTACTCAGTGGGCCCCTGGGACTACCCGGCTTGCGCTACATGGCATCTGATGGCGTGGAGCACAAGGACTACAAAGGAGTAGTACTCGGTTAGGGAGCTGTACATGTTCCGCACTGTATAGAGGACTCCTAGACGTACTCGACTAGTACTCTCTCCCTACTCCGACTTGTAACCCTGCCTCCCGGACTATATAAGGCGAGGCAGGGACCGATCTCTAGGATCACCTCATCCAATCTCATCTCATACAACTCACGGCGCACTATTGCACCATCTTGTAATCGTGCCCAATCAATCCAGAGCTACGCAGCATACAGGACGTAGGGTATTACGCACCTCGCGGCCCGAACCTGTCTAAATTGTGTGCCACGTGTCTCTTCCTTCGAGTTACCGATCTCGGCGAGTCACATTCATCTACTTCGGGTACTCCCCTTAGTAGGTTGCCGGTCTAAAACACCGACAGCTGGCGCGCCAGGTAGGGGCTCTCGCCCGAGATCACATGGCGAACTCGACGGCTTCCGTCCACTTCAAGCCAACCGTCGCCTTCAACCGCGGCGACACCTTCGTGTTCGGCGCCTGGGTCTGCACTGCTGATGGCGCGGGCTCCTTCCAGCGCCGCCTGACCATGCAGCCCAACCCGAAGACAGGCTTCGTGACGCTTCCTGAAGTTGTCACAGGTGAACTCGCCGGCAAGTTCGGTGAAATTTCACTCTTCAACCACCACGCTGGCTTCGAGCTCGAGTCCGCTTCCAACTCGAACTCGACGTCGCCGTGGGCCATCGCATGCGAGTCGGCTGCTCAGCCATCGCAGGCGGTCCCCTCACCACGTAAGCGCTCCGCGCATGGCCCCCGCATCCTCAGCCGGACCCGCACGGGGGCTCCCACTTCCCGCCGGGCCGGCAAGGAGCCCGTACCCGAGTGCAACTCGGACTCCGACGCCTCCCGCGATCGCGCTTCGGACTCCGACCCCCTCTCCGAGTTCTACTCGAACCCGGACTACAAGTTCGACTTTGGGTCGGACCCTGAGGAACCCAAGTCCGAGGACAACTCCACTGAGCTTCCCCTGTCAGGGCCAGCCTCTGGGCTGGTTATAGCATCCACACCGGCTGGAAGATACGTCTACTGGCCAGACCGCAAGCCCGCTGACCTGATAAAGGGAGACTCACGCTACGTCGCCTACATCGACTCGCTACCGTTCCAGGAGGGAACACCCCTAGCTCGGGCTGACTCAAGCACACCAACTGAGGTGGCACCCTCTGAGTCCAGCCTTGGCACCCCCGATCGCCAAGTCTTCATGGCTGCTGGCGACACCCCTGGGCCTTCAGGCACCGCTCAGGACAAGTACCTGGAAGACATCTCCTCCGATGAGCTCTCTGCTGATGCTCCACCGAACGAGACTCCGGCGGACAAAGACGCTCGACGTGAACGTAACCGGAGGCGCAACGAACGCCGTCGGCGCCTCCGCGACAACTTCCCCGTCCACAACCTTGCGGAAGCTCTCGAGGCGGTCGAGAGCAGAGTACACACTACCCCCGTGTCGGTGCGGAATATGGTCCCGACACTAACCAGTAGAAAGCGCCGAGGTCTATCCCTCAATGGTCGATGCTAAGTAACAAGTGACATAGGGTTTTTATCCTGGTTCCGGCCGAGGGGGCCGTACGTCCAGCAGTGGCGTGCTCGAGGCACTATATTACTTAGCACCGGGGGTGCCTGTAGTGGGGCGGCTACAAGCAAGGCGGGAGAGGAAGCAGGGCTTCCAAGTCCCTGGCTGAAGATGTTGTGGGAGAATTGGAGAGTGAGTACGTGGTGTGTGTGAAGGGTTCCTTGTCTGTGGCCTTGTGTGTGTTGTGTCCCCTGCGGCTGGGGGGGTTCTCTCCCCCTTTTATAGATCAAGGGGGAGGCGGTTTACATGCGCACCGCGCTATCTAGCTACGTGGGGGAGTGCGACGTGCATGCTGTAGAGTGGGCGGCCGTCCGGGCGATCCTTGCAGCGATCTGGTCATCATGGCCTGACTTGTACCCGAACAGTGGCGGTTCGAGGGTAGGAGAGCAGCGGATGGCGGTGACGTCCTCTGATAGGCTCGAGGGAGGTGCTGACGCAGGCTCGTACGGTGCACAGGAGTAGGTAAAACGGCGTTCCTTCCCGACGCGCTTCACGGGGCTGGAGTTGTTGCTACAGGGTCTGGTGTGCGCCTGCACGCGCGGGTACGGCGGCCGCGCCGTTACAGCGGCAGGGATGGCGGTCCACCGGCCTAGCGCCTCCACCTAACCCTGTAGGGTCACAAGAAAGTGAGTCGAGGGTGAAGCCGGCCCCCTTTCGAGGGCTCGGCGTGTCAGCCGTACTGGAGCAGGCGCACGGTGTCACGGGACTGACACCGGCCGCGCTGCACAGTACCTTCCCACAGTGACGGGGATGGGTTCCTCCCTGGGGAGTTGGTGCGGCGGCACCGGGGCGTGAGCCCCGGGCGCATGATGGCGCTGTCCCGCTGGTGTCAGGGCGTTAAATGCCCATGTACGGGGGCCAACGCACACGTGAGGGGCGCCCTCGAGCGTGGCGGACCCCGGCCGAGGGTGGGACATACCCTCGAGCGAGGCGGAGCCTGTTCGAGGGGGAGCGAGCCCTCGAGCGGGGCGGAGCCTGCTCGAGGGAAGTGCTGCCCCTTGAATCGGGGCGGAGCCCGCCCGAGGGGGCGCGCGTCCTCGAGCGAGGCGGAGCCTACTCGAGGGGATCTCTAAGAGGGCCGCCTTGGTGGACCGTCGGGGTCCATGCGGCGTGGGTCGTGTCCTGCATGGTTAGGCACCTGCATGGTTAGTCTTAGCGTGTTTTGGTCTCGTTGCGGGTTTTAAGCGAGGATCTCCCCGTTGTTTTAGGGGGGGGGGCCCTAGGGCTGTCCCCGACAGTAGCCCCCGAGCATCTGTGGGTTTGCCATTGAGGCTCCCGCAGATGCTGGAACCTATTGATAGGACATTCTTCCCTCCTTGTTTTGCGAACGCTTTCCGTGGGGCCGCGTCAGCGGACCCGCGGGTCTAGCCCCCGAAGCCTGCGGGGAGTGTGGGTGCTCCTGCAGGGGTTAACCGCGAGAACTGGTCAGAGGGCGTGGCACATGTTTCAACAGGCGTCGACAGTGTCTCAGCCGGCTTCGGTGGCGCACGCGCTGCCGACGCTGTCTCCGGCGGGTGCAGGCCAAGGAGGTGTAGCCGTGCGTTAAGCCCCCGAGCCTGGGCCCGTTCGAGGCGATCGGGTAGAGCTTTACGACTTGTTTTTTAACGCGCCCTCGCCGTCCCTCCGCGGGACGGAGGGTGAGGTTTCCGCAATTCCCATCGAGCGGGTCGCGAATTGCGGATTCCTCGTCGAGCTGCTAGCGGGTGGTTCAAGTGGACGTCCATGCCCCGTTCAATAAGGGTAGGCTGCGTGGTCCGGAGACACGTCCATGGAAGCGCTTGCGTGGGTTTGCTAGGTGGGGCTCGGTCCCATTCGATAGGGACCGAGGGCGCGGAAGCTCTCCCTCGGTGGGATCCCCCGACTAGCTGCCCTCGCCGACTCTCGAACACGACATGTGGGGCACCCTCGAGCCGACGGGCTCGAGGAACGGCTCGAATGCGCGTGCCCTCGTTGTCCCTAACTCTGCGATCTGAGGCGCCTGTTCGAACCCATCGAGGGTTAGGCTTCGGACCTCTGATCAGTAGGGCCGTGCGGGGTGGCGCCTGGGCGGCCCCGTCTTTTTTGCGTATGCGGCCGTCGAGGGGTCTGGGCGAGCCAGCCCTCGAGGCGCTGGTTGATAGCACGGCGTATGTGCCCTTTCTTGGAGAATTGATATCGTCTTGAGCCAAGGGCTCGCGCCGCTCGAGGGTTTTGCGCGGCATGGGTGCCCGCGGTGCCTGCTTTACTTCAAGCAGGCCCCGGGCGGCCTTCTCGCGCCGATATCCCATCGAGGGTTGTTATCGTCTGAGCCAAGGGCTCACGCCGCTCGAGGGTTTTGCGCGGCATGGGTGCCCGCGGTGCCTGCTTTACTTCAAGCAGGCCCTGGGCGGCCTTCTCACGCCGATATCCCATCGAGGGCTGTCTTTGTCTCGAGCCGGGGGTTCGCCCCGCTCGAGGGTTCTCCTTGCTTGGCAAGGGACCGGGTCATTAAATGCCTCGCAGTCGAGGGTGCGTTTTTTGCAGCGCGGGTGCGTCTTTTTAGGCGCTGCGGCCGCGCGCGCGCGCGTAGTGGGCGGCGTGGCAGGCAGACGTGACCACTCGCCTCGGCCCCTCGCGGGTCTCCGCCGTGATGATAGCCCGTCCGCGGTGATGTGGCCGCCGCGGTCGTGGTGGGGCCCGTTCGTCGGCGTGAGGAGAAGATTCCCCTGCGGTTAATGCGCGCGGGACATCCGCCCGGAGAGCTCGCCCGCGGCTTATAAATGCGAGGGAGTGGGGGAGACGGCGGTTTTTTACCTTAGCGCCTCACCATTTTAGCCCCCGCGCCTTCGTGTTCGCCTCGCTCTTGTCACCGCGCGGCGTCGCCATCAGAGCTCATCTTCCGTTCTTCGTCCTCCGTTCTCGCATTCCTTCGTCCTTCCTCATGGCGCCGCCTCGGCCCTCTCACGATCCTGGAGCCGTACGCCTGGGAGAGGACGACGGTGACCCGCCGGCCCTTGGCGAGCCGGTCGCCGCCGCCGGGCCGGCGGCCAATGAAGACGGACGCCGGCGGAGTGGATAGTGCCGCGAGGCGGCGGACCGCGCGCCCAACCCTCCGGAGGGCTACGTGGTGAGCTTTATCCGCTACCACGAGCGGGGCTTCAACGCGCCGGCGAGCCGCTTCATGCGGGCGATGTGCCACTACTACGAAGTAGAGTTGCACAACTTCGCCCCCAACGCGATCTCGCAGGCGGCCACGTTCGTGGGCGTCTGTGAAGGGTACCTGGGGATCCCAGTCAATTGGGAGCTCTGGGTACACCTTTTCCGCGCGGAGCTCTTCACGCAACCCACGACGGAGCCGAGGACCCGCCGCGCGGTGCGCGCCGGCGGGATGTCGCTTGCCCCCGCGGGGGCAATTCAAGAACGTCTACATCCCCCGCACCATGACGACGAACAACGCCGGCCGGGAGCGGGGGATGGTTCTACTTGCGCAACGCCGAGCCCGGCCTTCCCCCCTACACCGGCGGGTGTTCAAGGAGAAGCCCGACTCCCGGGGCTACGGGGTGTCCACGCCCCAGCATCGGAGGGCGGCGGGGAGTCGGTCCGGCCGCCTGCGCCGCGCGGCGGCGCCGGGGCCGAACGCGATGGGCGTCCTCGCCTTCCTCCATCACGGGCGGGTCGTGCCCTTGATGGAGAGACCGCTCCGCATCTTCGAGATGACGAGAGGCGGCCAACCCCGTCGATGCGGCGAGGTCGCGGATGCTCCCGACGCCCCTCGAGCGGCCATATGCGCTCACCGGGCGCGGAGCGCCGTCGACACCCGGGTGCCAATGCCTGCGGACCGGACCCCATGGGACCTCGAGATGCTCCCCACCGGCCCGCTGGTGAGAGTGACTCTTGATTTTGTTTCGATTTTTGGTGTTGCTTCTGCCTCCTGACGCGTCCTTGATGTTCCTGTATGCAGCTGGTGAGCTTTACCGCTTCCAAGTCCGTTCCGCCCACCCCCGACTCCCGCGCGCTTGGTCGGGTGGCGCAGCAGCGGCAGCGAGGAGCGGGCGGCGCGCGAGGAGGGAGCGCGCGAGGCGACATCAAGCGCGCCGCGACCGGCGGGCCGCGGAGTGCGGCGGCGCGAAGAGCCGGGGCTCTCCTCCCCGGGGAGCGAGGAGTACTCGTCCTCGGAGGAGGACGAAGAGGAAGAGGGCGAGGGGGAGGGCCCTCGATGGGTGGCGCCCGCGCCCCCGTCGCCGGAACCGGCGGCCGGCGGCAAGGGGCGGCATCGCCGGGGGCGGGCGCAACGGCGCCCGCCGCGGTGCAATCGACATAGGGGGCGGCGCGCGCCGCGGAGGTGCCGGCGCCCGCCACGGAGCGCGCGCGGGGCGGCGCGCCCGTGCGCGCATCAAGCGTGCCGCGCGCGGGGCGAGCGCGCGCGCGCGCGCGGGCGAGCGTGCGCGCGCGCGCGGCGGTGTCGTTAGGCGGCGCTACGGCAAGCGTGCCCGCACGCGGGGGCGAGCGTTCGGCGCGCGCGGCGGCGCCGTCGGGAGGCGCGGCATCGGGTGTGCCCGTGCGCGGGGCGGACGCGCCTACGCGCGCACGGGGGCGCCATCAGGAGGCGCGGTGGCGGGTGTGCCAGCTGCGCCGGCCTCATCCGCTGAGTCCTCGAGGAAAAGGAAGCGTGCCTTCTCCTCTTCGAGGTAAGGGGTTCGATCCTTTGCTCGGTTTGATTTGTTGATGACCAGGCGTCCTAACCCTCCGTTCGTGCCTGCGCAGGGTGGTGCCAACTTTGCCTCCCCTCGCACCGGCCAAGGTGCTGAGGACGGACGCGTCCATCCCCACCCGGCGGCGCTCATCGAGGGCGTCACGGGCGGGGGCGAGCACGGCGGCGGCGGGGCGAGAGCTCGCGAAGCCCGGCCGAGGCCTCGAGGCCTCGGCCGGCGGATCCGCTCGCCTCGGCGCGGCCGCGGTCGGCGGGGAGCGGCCGGCGCCGCCCATCGTGGGGGGGTGCGGGCCGCGGCGGTGGTCGTGGCGGAGGCGCGGCCGCGGAGGCCGTCGCTACGGAGGCGCGTCCGTGGCGCCGGTTGCGGAGGAGGCGGAGCGGGTGCAACCCATGGTGGCGCCGTGGTCGGCGAGGCGCGGCCGGGAGGTGGTGGCCGTGGCGCCGCGTCGGGCGCCGCGGCCACGGAGGCACGGGTGGAGGCGCGGTGGAGGCGGTGCGGGGGGCGGTGCCCGCCGGCGGTTCCGGGCGGAGGTGGTGGAGGTCCTGGATGACGACTCCCCGCCGCCGGGTGGGATCGGTGGGGTAGCTTCCCCACACGCTCCCCCGAGCCCCGGGGAGGGGGCCCTCGTGAGGGGCGGCACGAGGGGCACATGGTGGCGGGGGGCCGAGGACATGGTGTCGAGGCCTCGTCCTCCCGCGCCGGCCACCCCGCCCAGGCGGAGGGGGCCGTCGACGATCCCCCTGCGTTTGCTGAAGCCCGGGGGGAGCAGGAGCTTTGGGAAGAGCTCCGGAGCCACGGCGCCACGCTCAACCGCTCGCTGAACGAAGCGCTGCACGTCCATGGCGGCCCTGCATGGCGCGTCTTCTAGGTAGGTCGTGGTTGCTTGCTTTTCCTTCATCTTTCGTTTTTGCGTGTTGCCTCCGTGTCGTAGCGCTTACTGGTCTTGGTTTGTGGATGCCAGGAGCTCGAGCGCCGCGCCCACGACAAGTATGATGCCTTCGACCGGGTGAACGCCGAGGTCCACCAGCTCCGGGAGCGGTGCAGCGCCTTCGACGCGCTTGCCGACGCCCTCAGGACGCGGACGGGCCGGGCGGCGTGCCGGGCCATGGCGTGGCGCGACGAGCTCCCCGAGAGCTCGGGGCGGGGATCCGGCGCGCCGCTCGAGCCTCGAGCGGGTCCGCACGGCCCTCATCGATCGTGATGAGGCTCGTGGCGGGCGCGCTTGGACTTGGAGAAGACGCGGACACGCGGCCGCCAGGCGGGAGGCGGAGGTGGCCAACGTTCGTGGCGAGGCCCGGGAGCTCCGCACGTCACTCGAGGGGGCGCGGCGCGGCGGCGCCGGCCGAAGAGCGGGCGCGCGGGGCGGAGCGAGCGGGCCAAGGAGGCCGACGATTTGAAGGGCGCCCTCGACGCCAAGGCCGCGGCTCTCGTCGCCGCCGAGGAGCGGCTCTCCGCAAGAGCGCACCGCCCGCGATGGGGGCGAGGGGCGGCTCCGGCGAGGAGCGAGCCGCCCTTGTCGACGCCCGGACGGCGCTGGAGCAGGAGCGCATCGCTCGCGAGGCGGCGCAGAAGTCCTTGGCGGAGCGGGACGACAAGCTCTCCAAGGCCGAGGGCGAGGTGATTATGCTCAGCATCACCAACGCCAATCAGGAGCTGTCCCTCCGGGAGCAAGGTGAGACCGTCGAGCGCCTCGAGCTGACGGTCGAGGCCGTGCGCCACGACTTCGAGATGGAGAGGAAGCAAGTCGAAGGTGAGCCACTGTTTGACTCTTGCCTTGTTGGTTTTTCGTTTGGGAACTCGCATTCCCTTTTTCTGATTTCTTTCTTGCCTTGGCGTTTCCAGGCTTGCGCACTGTCCTGGGGCACGCAGCTGAGCGGGCCGAGGCGTTGCAGGCTTCCTACAACTCCTCCGGCCGGGGCTGCGGGGAGGCTGCGTGGCGCGGCCCTCGATACCGCCGCGCCGTGGAGGAGGGCGAAGCGCGGCCGGCGGCTCGGCGGCCGGCCGTCTGCGTGCCCTTGGCGGCCACGTCTCCGAGCGGATGCGCCGAGCGCTGCATCTGGGCGTCCAGAAGGCCCTCGGAGTGGTGCGGTCCCACTACGAGGTCAACTTCGAGGCGCTGGCGGAGGGCTACGTCGTCCCCGAGGGTGTCGAGGACGAGGTGGCGATGGAGCGTGTGGATGCGCTCGCCGCTGACGCCGCCGGGTCGCTCGCCGAAGCCTTCGAGGAGTTCCTCTTCCCGGACGCCGCTGACGCTGCCGCTCCTCTCGCCTGAAAGTAGTTGGGCGCTAGGCCCGTTTTGATGTATATCAGTACTCTGGCCTCGTGGCCTTTTGTAAATGAACAAGTTGTTCTTTGGACACAAACATTTGCTGTAAAGAAGTTGTTTGTTTATCACGCTTTTTGTTTCTCCTTCTTCCTGAGTAGATTCTAGTTAGGGGAGTTCGATTTTCGCTGGGGGCCTGCTGGGTTGGAGGCGAGAGAGAAGGGCCATATCCACGCGGCGTAGGCTATCTCTGGCTCGCACGCTCCTCCCGCTGGGCCGCCTGCGCCCTGTTCGAATCGTTGCTCGTAGTTGAAGTAGAAAACAAACTTAGCGCGTGTGAGTTATTTCGTTTTTGCGCGAAAAAATGGGACCATTTTGGGGGGTGCCCCCCCGCAGTAGCCCCCGAGGGTGACTTGGGTTTCAGGGGAAAGCCGAGTTGCCCTTTTTATTAAGCTTAAAGCTTTTACATAGTTGCAGCCAACTGGGGCGTTGGCCGTGTGATTTTTACAACAAAAATACTTGGAAATCCTAGCTAAGGGTAGAAGCGACGTAGCTGTTGGATGTTCCAAGCGTTGGTGAGCTCTTCACCGTCCTCGTTGGCCAGCTTGTATGTGCCGGGCTTGAGTACCTTCACCACGACGTAGGGTCCCTCCCATGGGGGCGATAGCTTGTGGCGCCCTCGGTTGTCTTGGCGCAGCCTTAGGACCATGTCCCCTTCACTGAAATCCCGCCGGCGTATCTTGCGTGCTTGATAGCGTCTGAGGGACTGCTGGTACCTCGCGGAATGCATCAGGGCCACGAGGCGTGCCTCGTAGAGCTGATCCAACGAGTCCTCGCGGGCTCACTGGCTGGCCTCCTCGTCATAACCTCGAACCCTGTGCGATCCGTATTCTAAGTCCGTGGGGAGGACGGCCTCCGCGCCGTGGACTAAGAAAAACGGGGTGAACCCAGTGGCCCTGCTCGGGGTGGTCCTTAGGCTCCACACAACCGCTGGTAGTTCTTGGAGCCATTTTCGTCCAGATTTGTTAAGTTGGTCGAAAATTCTGGGCTTAAGGCCCTGTAGGATCATGTCGTTGGCACATTCTACTTGGCCGTTGGTCTGTGGGTGTGCCACAGCTGCCCAATCCACGCGGATGTGGAACTTATCGCAGAACTCCAAGAATTTCCGGCCTGTGAACTGTGACCCATTGTCCGTGATGATGGAGTTTGGCACTCCAAAGCGGTAGACGATGTCGGTGAAGAATGTTACCGCCTGCTCTGCTCTTAGATTCGTGATGGGGCGCTCCTCCACCCACTTGGAGAATTTGTCGATCGCGACCAACAAGTGGGTGAAGCCCCGGGCGCCTTCCGCAGGGGCCCGACGATGTCCAGCCCCCACACAGCGAATGGCCATGTCACGGGGATGGTTTGTAGGGCATGGGCGGGCAAGTTGGACTTGCGGGCGTAGAACTGGCACCCTTCGCAGGTGCGTACGATTTCGCTGGCGTCCGCGACCGCGGTAGGCCAGTAAAAGCCCTGACGGAACGCGTTGCCGACGAGGGTGCGGGGCGCGGCGTGGTGGCCACAGACCCCCGCATGGATGTCCCTTAGGAGCTCGTGCCCCTCGGGAATGGGTACGCACCGCTGTAGGATGCCGGAGGCAGCGCGCTTATACAGCTCGTCGTCGACGAGGGTGAACGATTTGGCCATCCTGGCAATGCGCCTGGCCGCGGCCCGGTCCGCGGGGAGTTCCCCTCGAGCGATCCAGGCAATGTATTTTTCACGCCAGTCCTCCTGGACAGAAGCTGGCTCGATGTCCATTACGTCGGCCTCGTGGGAGCCGTACCCCTCGAGGAGGGAGAGCACGTACGCCTCGTTCGAGGGGTCCTCATCCATGGGTTCCGCGCCCGCTGGATTCGAGGGAGCCCCGAGGGTTCGTTGTGACTCGAGGGGTAGGGCTCGAAGACGACCGAGGGTTGCGCGACGTCGCGCGCAAAGACGTTCGGGGGGAACGGTGATCCGCCGGACGCAATCTTGGCCGGTTCATCCGCCTCCTCGTTGTGCGGCGGGGCACGTGGTTGAGCTCGATGCCGTAGAACTTGTCTTCGAGGGCTCGCACGGCTTTCTGCCGTAGGCCTCCATCTTGTCGTCGTGGCGGCTCGCGTTCTTCATGACTTGATCGATCACGAGCGCGTGAGTCGCCCCGCACGTCGAGGCGCTTGACGCCTAATTCGATGGCGATTTTGAGGCCGCGAGAGGAGGGCCTCGTACTCGGCCATATTGTTGGACGCGGGGAAAGTGGAGGGCGCACCGCGTACCGCATGTGTTCCCCGAGGGGTGATACGAAGAGCAGGCCCGCGCCCGCTCTGTTTTCATTGCGAGCCGTCGAAGAACGAGTCCGGCCTCCGCTTGGATCTGCGGCGGCGGTAGGCGCGTATCCGTCCACTCAGCGACGAAATCCGCCAAGATTTGGGATTTGACAGCCTTGCGCGGGGCGTAGGCGAGCGTCTCGCCCATCAGCTCTACGGACCATTTGGCGATCCTGCCCGCGGCGTCGGGGTTGCGGATGATTTCTCCCAGTGGGAAGGAGGAAACCACTGTGACGGGGTGGGCCTCGAAGTAGTGGCGGAGCTTGCGCCGCGCAAGAACTATCGCGTATAGCAACTTCTGGACCTGGGGGTAGCGCGTCTTCGTGTCTGACAGGACCTCGCTAATGTAGTAGACCGGCCGCTGTACAGACAAGGCGTGCCCTTCCTCCATGCGCTCCACGACGATCACGGCGCTGACCACCTGGGTGGTTGCGGCTACGTAGAGCTGCAGGGGTTCGCCGTCTTGCGGCGGCGTGAGGATCGGGGCGTGCGTTAGGGATGCCTTCAGCTTGTCGAGCGCATCCTGGGCCTCGGTGGTCCAGGAGAAGCGCTCGTGCTTCTTGAGGAGGCGATAGAGGGGCAGGCCCTTCTCACCAAGCCGCGAGATGAAGCGGCTCAAGGCGGCGAGGCACCCCAGCACCTTCTGCACCCCTTTGAGGTCCTGGATCAGACCCATTCGTTCGAGGGCCGCAACCTTTTCAGGGTTAGCCTCGATCCCCCGCTGGGAAACAATGTATCCCAGGAGCATGCCTCGCGGCACTCCAAAGACGCATTTTTCAGGGTTTAACTTGACCCCATTGGCCCGTAGGCAGCCGAACGCGACGGCGAGGTCGCCAACCAGGTCGTCCGCCTTCCTGGTCTTCACGACGATATCGTCCACGTATGCTTCGACCGTTCGCCCGATGTGATCCCCAAAAACATGCGCATGCGGCGCGGTATGTTGCACCCGCGTTTCGAGGCCGAATGGCATCGTGACGTAGCGAACGTCCCGAACGGTGTGATGAACGAAGTCGCGAGCTGGTCGGACTCCTTCATTTTTATTTGGTGGTACCCGGAGTAAGCATCTAGGAAGCAAAGCAATTCACACCCAGCCGTTGAATCAACGATTTGATCAATGCGCGGCAAAGGAAAAGGAACTTTAGGACATGCTTTATTAAGACTAGTGTAGTCTACACACATCCGCCACTTCCCATTTTTTCTTTACAAGCACGGGGTTTGCTAGCCACGTTGGGTGGAACACCTCCTTGATGAATCCGGCCTCGAGAAGCTTCCGCAGCTCTGCTCCGATTGCCCGTCGTCGCTCCTCGTCGAAGCGGCGCAGCCGCTGCTGCACGGCGCGGGCGTTTGGCAGGATGTCAAGGGAGTGCTCGGCGACTTCCCTCGGGATGCCTAGCATATCCGAGGGGCTCCAAGCGAAGATGTCGGCGTTGGCGCGGAGGAAGTCGACGAGCACTGCTTCCTATTTGGGGTCGAGGGTGGAGCTGACCCTCAACGCCTTGCCCTCGGGGGCGAGGGGGTCGGGGGGGGACCCCCTTGGTCTGCTCCGCAGCCTCGAAGGTGCCAGCGTGCTTGGCGGCGGGGTCGAGGTCGTTGTTGACCATCTTTTCCAACGTGTTCACTAGCGCTTCATCCAGCACCAGTGCCTCTGCGTGTTTTACGCACTCGACGTCGCAGTCGAATGCGTGCTCGATGGACGAGCCGACGGTGATGACGCCGTTCGGTCCCGGCATCTTCATCTTTAGGTAAGTATAATTGGGGACCGCCATGAATTTGGCGTAACAGGGTCGCCCAAGTATTGCGTGGTAGGCCCCTTTGAACCCCACCACTTCGAAGGTGAGGGTCTCCTTGCGGAAGTTCTTTGGGGTGCCAAACCAAGGCGGGGGTCGATCCGCCCGAGGGGGCTGGACACGGCTTTGCCCGGCGCAATGCCATGGAATGGCTTTGTGCTGGGCCGCAGCTGGTCCAACCCAATCCCCATCAGGCGCAACGTATGCGCGTAGAGGATGTTGAGGCTGCTGCCTCCGTCCATGAGGACCTTCGAGAACCGGGCGTTCCCGATGATGGGGTCAACCACCAGCGGGTACTGGCCCGGGTTGGGGACACGGTTCGGGTGGTCCTCCCGGCTGAAGGTGATGGTGTCCTCCGACCAATTGAGGAAGGACGGAGGCGCCCTCTCCGCGGCGAGGACCTCGTGCCACTCCTTCTTGCGCTGGCGGGTCGACATGTCGACGGTTGGCCCCCCAAAGATGAGGAACACATTTTCAACGGCGGGGAAGCCGCCCGCGTCGCCATCGCCTCCATCTTTCTTGGCCTCTGCCTCCTTCGCGGCGGCACGGCCATAGAACTTCTTGAGCATATCGCACTGCTCAAGGGTATGGTTCACTGGGGTCTTGTGGTAGGGACATGGCTTTTTCAGCATGTCGTCGAATACCCCCGGGCCTCGAGGGGCCGGTCGAGGGCCCCGTCGAGCTGGGTCAACAGCGAGGGCCTCGGCATTGCCGCCGTCGCACCCCTGCTCGCGCGCCTCGCGGCGCGGCTTTTTCCCCTTCTTGCCCCGTTTGTCGTTGCGGTGCGGCTCCTTGGACTTGCTGCCCTCCGCGGGCGCGTCCTCCGAGCGCTTGCCCTTCTTGCCGTCGAAGATCGCCCCCACGGCCTCCTCTCCGGAAGCGAAGCTGGTGGCGATGTCGAACAGCTCGTTGGAGTCCGCAGGCGTGCTGCGTCCCAGCTCCCGTACGAGGTCCCGGCACGTGGTGCCCTCGAGGAAGGCGTGCACGATTTCGGACTGCGCCACGCTGGGGAGCTCAGTGCAGCGCTTAGAGAAGCGCCGTATGAAGTCCCGCAGCGACTCGCCGGGCCACGCGTGCGGGGAGCGGCGGGATCCCATGAGTTTCCGGGGCGCACGTACATGCCCTGGAAGTTGCCCACGAACGTGTGGACCAGGTCGTCCCAGTTGTGGATCTGGCTAGCGGGCAAGTGCTCGAGCCATGTCCGGGCCGCGTCGCCGAGATGCAGGGGCAAGTTGCGGATGATGACCTCGTCACTGGTGGCCCCGCCCAGCTGACAAGCTAAGCGGTAGTCGTTGAGCCATACACGGGGGTCCGTCTCCCCGTTGTACTTGACGATGGTCGAGGGTTGGCGGAAGCGTTAGGGGAACGCTGCCGTGCGGATCTCCCGGCTGAACACACGGGTGCCAGGGGGTTCCGGCGTCGGGGAGCGGTCCTCGCCGCTGTCGTAGCGTCCACCCCGTCGAGGGTGGTAGCCCCTTGCTGCTCGCGCGTCAGCCTTGCTGGTGCGCCTGGCGTTGATGACGTTTCGGGCGTCGCCATCCGGCGCCCGCGTGCGTCAAGGAGCCGCTCCTTGGCGGCGTGCGTCCTTGGTCGGCGGATCGCCCCGCCTCGCCCCCGCGTGCACCGAGGGTTCGCCCCCCGGCGCAGCTTCGTCATCCCGTGCATCCCCCTGTTGGCGGATGCGTGAGGCCGAGCTCTCGGCCTCGCGGGACGGCCGCTTGCTCGATGAGAGTTTGCACCTCGCGGTGCAGGTCTCGAGCCTCGGGGGTCGAGGGTGCCGGCATGGCCCGCAGCAGCGTCGCGGCGGCGATGAGCTTTTGGCTCGCCCGCGGGGGCGCGTCCGCGTTGTCGACGTTGGGGACGGTGTTGATGCGGTCGCGGACCTGTCGGCCCAGCTCCCGTGCGCGTTCGCCGCGCGCGGAGGCCTCCCTGCCATTGAGGCGCGGAGCAGCCGCACCGTTCGGTATTCTTCCGCCAGCTTGGCCTCGAGCTCGCGGGCTTGGGCCAGCTGTGCGTCGGCGTCGGCCCCGGCGGGGAGCGCTTGGCCCCGCGGCCGGGCGCGTGGCGATCCCCGGGGCGGCGTGACTTCCCCGTCCCCGGCGCCGCCGCACCGGCGGCATTGGCCGGGTCGTTGGTGATGACGGCGTAGCACTCCCGCGCGGGGTCGTAGCTCCCGGTCTTGGCCGGAGTCGTCGAGTAGCCGAACCAGTAGTCCGCAGCGTCTAGGAAACGCCGGAACACAACTGGGTCTGGCACGCCGGAGAAGTTCCACTCCGCGTACCCGTGGCGGTTGGCGGGTGGCAACGCGTGGACGGAGCCCAGGGATGATTCGTCCCCCGATGAGGCGCCGGGATCCCTGGCGACGAAGACGTGGCGGCCAGGTGGCACCCTGCGCATCGTGGTGTTGATGTTGGCGTTGTAGGCCGACGTAGCGCCACGCAGCCCAATGGGGATGCGCGGTCCGGAGACCGTGCGCTGTCCTGCCGGGGTGGTGGCGGTCGTAACGGTGGGCGTGCCGCATTGAGTGGCGGCGCGCTCGCTGCCGCCGCCGCTCGGACCGCGTCCGGCGCGAGCCCGGCCGTCCCGGAGCGACGGCGGCGTCGTGGCGTCGATGGACCCGCGGCATCCGTGCTGCGGGCGCCGCGCGCGGGGTCGTGCGTGCGGCGGGGGCCTGAGCGGACCTGGCCTGGCGCCGCGCGCGGAGCTCCTCACGGTTAGTGAGGCGCATGAGATAGCCGTTCCCCGTGACCTGAAAGTTCAGGTCCCCGAAGCGAATTTCGAACCCGGCTGGGAGGGGGTCCGAGCTACCCATGCAGTAGCGTGTACCACGGTACTCAGTGCGGATCACCATGGAGGGAGTTGGCGAAATGACCTTAGGCGCTTGCTGGCCCCACGGTGGGCGCCAGCGTCGGTGCGGAATATGGTCCCAACACTAACCGGTAGAAAGCGCCGAGGTCTATCCCTCAATGGTCGATGCTAAGTAACAAGTGACACGGGGTTTTATCCGGTTCCGGCCGAGGGGGCCGTACGTCCAGCAGTGGCGTGCTCGAGGCACTATATTACTTAGCACCGGGGGTGCCTGTAGTGGGGCGGCTACAAGCAAGGCGGGAGAGGAAGCAGGGCTTCCAAGTCCCTGGCTGAAGATGTTGTGGGAGAATTGGAGAGTGAGTACGTGGTGTGTGTGAAGGGTTCCTTGTCTGTGGCCTTGTGCGTGTTGTGTCCCCTGCGGCTGGGGGGTTCGCTCCCCCTTTTATAGATCAAGGGGGAGGCGGTTTACATGCGCACCGCGCTATCTAGCTACGTGGGGGAGTGCGACGTGCATGCTGTAGAGTGGGCGGCCGTCCGGGCGATCCTTGCAGCGATCTGGTCATCATGGCCTGACTTGTACCCGAACAGTGGCGGTTCGAGGGTAGGAGAGCAGCGGATGGCGGTGACGTCCTCTGATAGGCTCGAGGGAGGTGCGCGCGAGGCTCGTACGGTGCACGGGAGTAGGTAAAACGGCGTTCCTTCCCGACGCGCTTCACGGGGCTGGAGTTGTTGCTACAGGGTCTGGCGTGCGCCTGCACGCGCGGGTATGGCGGCCGCGCCGTTACAGCGGCAGGGATGGTGGTCCACCGGCCTAGCGCCTCCACCTAACCCTGTAGGGTCACAAGAAAGTGAGTCGAGGGTGAAGCCGGCCCCCTTTCGAGGGCTCGGCGTGCCGCCCGTATCTTGGAGCGAGCGCACGGTGTCACGGGACTGACACCGGCCGCGCTGCACAGTCCCTTCCCACAGTGACGGGGATGGGTTCCTCCCTGGGGAGTTGGTGCGGCGGCACTGGGGCGTGAGCCCCGGGTGCATGATGGAGCTGTCCCGCTGGTGTCACGGCGTTAAATGCCCATGTACGGGGGCCGGCGCACGCGTGAGGGGCGCCCTCGAGCGTGGCGGACCCCGGCCGAGGGCGGGACATACCCTCGAGCGAGGGCGGAGCCTCGTTCGAGGGGGGAGCGAGCCCTCGAGCGGGGCGGAGCCTACTCGAGGGAAGTGCTGCCCCTTGAATCGGGGCGGAGCCCGCCCGAGGGGGCGCGCGTCCTCGAGCGAGGCGGAGCCTACTCGAGGGGATCTCTAAGAGGGCCGCCTTGGTGGACCGTCGGGGTCCATGCGGCGTGGGCCGTGTCCTGCATGGTTAGGCACCTGCATGGTTAGTCTTAGCGTGTTTTGGTCTCGTTGCGGGTTTTAAGCGAGGATCTCCCCGTTGTTTTAGGGGGGCCCCTAGGGCTGTCCCCGACACCACGAGCAGTGCCTCATGTCGATCACAGCGATCGCACGCCAGGCTCAGGGCATTCACGCTGGAGAGGTCATCGCCAAGCTCGCTGAAGAAGCCTACTTCATGCGGGTCGACAACAGAGTCAACCAACCTCCTCCAGCCAGACCCCACGACAACGAAGCTACTAGTCGCAACGCCAACAATGGTCCCAACCGTACTCGAGCTGAGCTCCCAGCCGAGCCAAACCGCCGTCGCTCCAACGCCGGCGGACCTTCACTGCGCGACCACGAGAACCGAGAAGTCGTCCCTCACCGCGCTCGGCCGGCGGGGGCGGCAACGATCCCGGCGGCGGCGGCGGCGGCTCCAATCACGGGGCCAATAGGAGGGGTGGAGGCGGCGGCGGCCGCGGCGGCCGAGGCCACGCGAAAGGCCACGCCTCCGGCGCCTCGCAGGGTGGCTACGACGCTCGCCAGAAGATTGAAGAAGCCGCGGCGGAAGAAGTCGACCACCGCCGAGGGCGACGGCTTCCTCGCCTTCTCACCTCGACTTCGCAACTTGCTCCTCCCCGACAAATTCAAGCCTTTGGGGATCACCAAGTACGATGCGAAGCAGGACCCCATCCAGTGGCTCAGGTGCTATGCCCTCTCCATCGAGAACGGCGGCGGCAACGGCGACACCAAGTGCCTCTACTTCCCCTTACGCCCGGACCAAGCACCACTCACTTGGCTCGAGTCGCCCGGACAAGCACTCGATCGACAAGTGGGACCAGGTCGAAGGAGCGATTCACAAGCAACTTCGCGGGCGCCATGGGCCAATCGGGTACTCGCATGGACCCGGCCATGATCAAGCGGGAACAAGGCGAGACCCTCGCAAGTACATGCGCCGCTTTTTCGACAAGCGCGCCCGCGTCGTCGACGTCACTGACAAGGAGGTCATCGACCTCTTCCAAGACGGCCTCTACCACCGCCACACCTTCGAAGACTTCGGTCATCGCCGCCCCAGGTCCATCCCCCACCTCAAGGACATGATCACGTCCTGGGCGGATGAAGAAGACAAGGCCAATGCCAAGTACGACGCCATCCGCGGCAAGACCAAGCAGAACCAGGACGGCGGCAGCGGCAGCAACGCGAACCAGGGTGGTCGCAACAATAACAACAACAACTACTCGGGCCCCAATCGCAAGCGCAAGCCAGACAACACTGTCGCGGCTATCCAGCGCCCTGCGAAAGGGAACTCGAAGAAGAACTCTGGCGGTTTCAAAGACCTACTGAAGGAGAAGTGCCCGTGGCATCCAAACGGTAACCACACCACCGAATAGTGCTACCAGCTCAGGCACGCACTCAAGGAAATGCCGGAGCCACCGCACCCTCACGACCAAAAGGGCAAGAAGAAGGACGGTGACAACAACAACTTCCAGGAACCTGAGAAAACCGTCAACGTCCTCTTCGGCGGATTGCCCAGCAGGCGGGAGCAGAAGGCTACCCGTCGTGAAGTAATGTCCATTGAGCCAGCGGTCCCGACCCCTCTAAGGTGGTCGGAGGTACCCATCACCTTCTCTCGCTCGGATCAATGGACCAGCTTCTCTGAACCAGGACGGTTCCCCCTCGTCCTGAAGCCAACGGTGGCAGGCTCCAAACTCAACAAGGTGCTCATCGATGGTGGAAGCGGGCTCAACGTCCTCTTCACCAAGACCTTGAAGAAAATGAAGCTCGACATCACTTATATGCTCACCAAGAGCAAAGTGCCCTTCTACGGCATCATCCCTGGCAACGCGGCTATTCCACTGGGCTCAGTGGTCCTGCCAGTTACCTTCGGGGCATCTCGGGACAACTACCGTACCGAGTACATCAAGTTCGAGGTCGCGGACTTCGAGACCTCCTACCACGCCATCCTCGGCAGACCGGCCATCGCCAAATTCATGGCGGTGCCCCACTACACCTACTTGGTACTCAAGATGCCAGGCCCAGCCGGTATACTCTCCCTCCAAGGGGACCTCAAGATCTCCCACGACTGCGACACAGAAGCCATGGAGATCGCCTCCACAAATCAAGTACCCAACGCGATGATGGAGGTCTACGCGGCGTCGAAGAAACTTGCCACAAGTGAACTCGACATCCCAGAGAAGTCTGACAGCGCCAACAAGCCTCAGCCACCTGAGGAGGTACTCGTCAAGACGGTCGACCTCGGAACAGGCGATCCCAGCAAGACGCGCTCATCAGCTTCCTTCGGGCTAACCGCGACATCTTCGCGTGGAAGCCAGCGGACATGCCAGGAGTGCCCAGGGAGCTGATTGAGCACTGCCTCAACGTTGATCCTAAGGCCACCCCCAAGCGACAACACCTCCGACGCTTCGCCGACGACAGACGGGACGCCATCAAGAAGAAACTCGCCAAACTACTCGCGGCTGGCTTCATCGAGAGAAGTCTTCCATCCCGAGTGGCTCGCAAACCCCTGTCCTCGTCGCAAGAAGAACTCGAACGAGTGGAGGATGTGCGTCGACTACACCGACCTCAACAAGCACGCCCCCAAGGACCCCTTCGGGTTGCGCGGATTGATCAAGTCATCGACTCCACGGCGGGCTGCGACCTGCTCTGCTTCCTCGACTGCTACTCCGGGTACCACCAGATCGCAATCAAGGAGGAAGACCAGGAGAAAACCGCATTCATCACCCCGTTTGGCGCGTACTGCTACACGACCATGTCCTTCGGGTTGAAGAACACCGGCGCTACCTACCAACGAGCTATCCAGGCCTGCTTCAAGAGGCAACTCAACAAGAACGTCGAGGCCTACGTGGATGACGTGGTTGTCAAGACCAGGGACTCCAGTACCCTCATCGACGATCTTGAAGAGACCTTCACATCACTACGCGAGTACCACTGGAAGCTCAACCCGAACAAGTGCGTCTTCGGCGTCCCTTCGGGCAAACTACTCGGCTTCATCATCAGCCAGCGCGGCATCGAAGCCAACCCCGAGAAGATCTCCGCCATCACTAGCATGAAAGCTCCCACGAGCATCAAAGACGTCCGTAAGCCGACGGGGGTGCATGGCGGCGGCCGAACGATTCATCTCGAGGCTAGGAGAACGGGGCCTCCCCTTCTTCAAACTACTCAAGCATCAAGAGAAGTTCGTGTGGACTCCGAGAGGCGGATCAAGCCCTTGCCCGGCTCAAGGACTTTCTATCGAAGCCCACCGATCCTCACGGCTCCTCACAAGGGCGAGCGCCTCGCTCTACCTAGCCGCGACTACTCATGTGGTCGGCATCGCCATCGTTGTCGAGCGGCATGAAGACGGCCACGCCTACCCAGTCCAACGCCCAGTCTACTTTGTCAGCGAGGTTCTATCAGAGTCCAAGGCCCGCTATCGCCTGTGCAGAAGCTACTGTACGCGGTACTCATCACCTCGCGGGAAGCTACGACACTACTTCCCGGCGGTACTCGATCTCCGTCGTCACCGACTACCCGCTCGGCGACATCCTGCGGAACCAAGACGCTACTGGAAGAATCTCCAAGTGGGCGGTCGAGCTCGGCGCCCTCACTATCGACTTCAAGCCACGCACAGCCATCAAGTCGCAGGCACTAGTCGACTTCATGGCAGAGTGGCGGGAGAACCACCTACCCACTCCCACCGTACGACCAGAGCATTGGGTGATGTACTTTGACGGCTCACTCAACCTCGAGGGCGCGGTGCGGGGGTACTCCGATCTCTCCAACGGGCGAACAACTCAAGTACGTCCCGGATCTTCTGGAAGGTCTCAAACAACGAAGCCGAGTACGAAGCCCTCCTACACGGGCTCCGCCTCGCGGCTTCACTAGGAATCAAGCGGCTACTAGTCTACGGCGACTCCGCAGTGGTCATCAACCAAGTCAACAAGTCCTGGGACCGCAACAAGGAGAACATGGACGCCTACTGCCTAGAAGTCCGCAAGCTCGAGAACAAGTTCTATGGTCTCGAGTTCCATCACATCGTTCGCGACAACAACGTTGCAGCGGACGTCCTCTCGAAGCTTGGATCCACCCGCGCTCAAGTACCAACGGGCGTCTTCGTCCACGAGCTTCACGCGCCATCCATCCCGGAGCCGGCGCCACCGACCACTGTCCCAGCCCATCCACCAGCTGGGCAGGAGGTCATGATGATCGACGTGGACTGGAGGCAACCCTTCATCGACTACCTCAGCGAGCAGAAGGTCCCCTCCGACAAGAACGCGGCCGAGCAACTCGTCCGCCGCACCAAGTCTTACGTCCTCGTCGGAGACAAGCTTTACAAGCGGGGCGCATCTTCTGGAGTACTCATGAAGTGCGTCCCTCGTGAAGAAGGCAAGGACATCTTGGAGGAGATCCACAAAGGCGTCTGCGGCAACCACGCGTCCTCACGCACGCTGGTCAGCAAGGCTTTCTGACGAGCCTTCTACTGGCCCACAGCTCTGGGCGACGCCGAAGAACTCGTCAGAAAGTGCCAACGATGCCGATACTCCGCCAAGCGAACAACACGTCCCGGCCTACAAGCTAGTCACCATACCGCCAACCCGGCCCTTGCTTGCCGGGGGCTCGACATGATTGGGCCTGCGCCAACCGCGCCGAGGAGGATTCAACGAGGGTACTGGTGGCTATCGACAAGTTCACCAAGTGGATCGAGGTCAAGCCAGTCACATGCCCCAAGGCTGACAGAGTACTCGACTTCCTGGATGAACTCGTACACCGCTACGGGCTACCCCACCGCATCATCACAGACCTGGGCTCCAACTTCAACAACCACCAGTTCTGGAGTACTACGAGAACAGTGGGATCGACATCCGATACGTCTCAGTTGCCCATCCACGGGCCAACGGACAAGTCGAGTGCGCCAATGGGATGGTGCTCGACGTTCTCAAAAAGCGGCTACACGACGCTGCTAACTCCAAGGGGGGCAAGTGGATCAAGGAACTACCCAACGCACTCTGGGGGCTACGAACTCAGCCATCCAAGCCAACGGGGCAATCCCCCTACTTCCTGGTCTACGGCTCCGAAGCAATCCTCCATGTCGACGTCATATGGAACTCGCCAGCAGTGGAGCACTACGACGAAGGCGTCTCAGAAGACAGCAGACGAGTTGACATCGATAGCCTCGAAGAAGCTCGCTGCGCTGCCCTCGTCCAGTCAGCAAGGTACCTAGAAGGTATCCGACGCTACCATGATCGCAACGTCAAGGAACGCTCCTTCAACGTTGGTGATCTCGTCCTCCGTCGCATCCAGAACACGGAAGGACTACACAAGCTCAGTTCCCCCTGGGAAGGTCCCTTCACCGTTGCAAAGGTGACCGGGCCGGGCTCCTACCGCCTCCAAACACTTGAAGGCGAAGACATCAACAACTCGTGGAACGTCGACCAGCTCTATCGATTCTACGCCTAGTCTACACGACTACTCCGGGGTTCAAGTCTATACGACTACACCAACACCCCACCGCCGTAAGCGGCCTCCGGGTCCTGGCTCCAGTCTTCGGACTTCTCCTCTCCAGGATCCAGCCTGTGCGGCTACCTACGGACCCTGGGCTGCCACGAGCGTCAAGGACTCTAGCAGCGGTCTACTAAGAGACCACACTCCAAGATCCAGCCTGCACGGCTACCTACGGATCTACGATCCGGCCTACACGGGCCGCTTGCGGATCAAGCCGTCAGTAAGCGGCTACCCGCTCCAGCACTACTCAGCTGTAAGCGGCCCTCCGGGTTCAAGCGACTACTCTGTAACTACGGCTCTGGCCATCCAGGTGTACTTCTTCAGTAATAAAGTTTGATCGTTCATCAACTTCTTTACTGCCTACTCCCTACAATGGGACCACTACCGCCGAGTACGACTACTCGCATCCACTCCACGATGGGGCTCCGCACTCTGAGATCGCGGCCACGAGTACTCATTGCTGGAAATTTTCTTTCATTGATACTCAAGCAATTCATTACAATTGTTTTTTGTACAACCCCGGCTACTAGCTATCTATTACGGGGCTACCGGAGGTTAAGCTTCTCGGCTACTTGCTCCGCGATGGGAGCCATCTCGCTCCCGGCCGGCTCGCATACTTCTCATCGGTGCGGTTGGCGGCTACTCCGCCGGCGACTACTTCCCCGCGGGGCCTTCGGGAAGTACGACTTCATGAAGGCCAAGACTTGTCTTGGGATCGACCTCGCCATGTGCTTCACGTAGGCCGCCGGCGGCTCGGAGCTTCCTTGAGGCGATCCACCGGCGGGGCAATCTTGGGGCCGCCGGATGCGGCACCGGGAGTCTTGTGATCGGCGGTGCGGCTTCTTCGAGCTCCTTCAGTTGGGCCCGCAATGCCTCGCAGTCTTCATTCAACTTCTGCAGGGATTTGTAGCAGTTGACGAGATCGCGGTCAGAAGCAATCCGGAGCTCCATGTGCTTCTCGCACTCGAAGGCGAGTTCTTTGTAGTCGAGCTCGAGTACCTGGCGGGCTTCTTGCTCCCGGTAGAAGAGGTTCTTCATGCTCGTCTCCGAAGACTTCAGCTGCTCCACCTAGCCCTCAAGCTCTACAACACGACAACAGCACAGTGGGTCAGGAACTTCTCGACCTCCAACAAGTACCCGACAAGTTCAGCGGCGTACCTTTGTTCTTGTTGCGGATGCCCTTATTCTTCCACACCAAGTCGTCGCCCTTCGCCTGCAACTCTTGGACGTCATTGTGGTACTTGGCGAAGGCGGCGTCGAGCTTCGACTGCATGGCAGCCGCGTGCTTCCGCGACTTCACAAGTTGCTCTTCTAGCGCTTCGGCTCGGAGCACCGCGTCGCCATAGCCCTGCAGCATGTTCGACTTGTCGCGGGACCGCTCCGCAACGTCCTGCACAAGACAACTCAAGTCACAAGAGTACTCAACAAACAGAGGATTGACTACTCAGAAGCTACGGCTACTTACCTTCATCCACTGCTCGGCCTGGCGGATCGCCTCCAGGTGCTTCGCCACCGTCGCAGGCTCGACAAGATCATCTGCGAGCAGCTCTATCCCGCCGCGACTACTCGCGGTGGCCTCCGTCATTGGCGCAGAGCGGATGGGCTCTGCGTCCTGGATCTCCGGGGAGCGGATAGCCACCTCCAGAGCAACCTCTGGCGACGTGGTGACACCCTCTTCCCCGGCCGTCACGGCGGCCTCCTCGACGACCTCCTCCACGGGCTCGGGGGCTCCTCCCGCAGCCTCCGGGGCCCCTGGTGTCGACTTCTGCATCGGCACCCCTGCAGGGATGTCACTACCTTCAGGCTCAGCACCGACCGAAAGAAGATGAGTACATCAGCGACTACGACTACTCTCCAAGGGGCTCTATAGCTTCAAGAAGAGTACTCACCTTCGACAACGCTGGCCTCCGGCAACGTCGCCTCGGCAGCCGGGGGCTCGGGCACCGCCTGGGTAGCAGGAGCGGACTCCTCGGCGGGCGGCGCGACTTCTCCCGCCACCGCCGAAAAGGGCTCATCCCCCTCCCGGGACGTATCCGTGGATTTCTGAGAAGCACACATAATTGGTCGTCAGTCAACCTCGACTACTACAACAAGTACTACTCAGGAAGATGGAGTACTCACAAGTTCGACTGGACTATTGTCACGGCCGGAGCACCGAGGATGCTGGCGATGTCGACCAGTCCACCCTCGGCGGGCGTCTCCTCCTGCGCCCCTACGGCCACCGCCTCCTCTGTGACGGCGGCTGGAGCAGCGCTCTCTTGCGCTCCTGAAGCCATCACCTCTTCAACGGTGGCGGCTAAAGGCTCTGTGCTCCCCTGTGGAGCAGGGGGCTGGCGCTCCAGCTGCGCCAAGAGCTCCTCGACAGTGGGGGCTGGACTACGACTTCCAGCTGTCTCCCCCACTGTATCCCACGCGCATTCGTCACCCTCTTCGACGGGCTCCGTTGGCGGCATCTCCTGCATACAAGGAAGACTACTCGTCAGCAAAGGGTACTCGCGCGATGGGGTACTCGACTACTCTAGTCAAGATTATCTTACCTCCTGAGGCGTGGTCTCTGAGACCTTCAGCTTCTTCGTCACCCGCTTCCTGGCGGGGTTGCGCGGCTTCCGTGGCGGCGCAGCCAGGCTAGCCTCCAGGCTAGTCGGGGGGTCTTGCACCAGAGGAACATGAGGCAAGCCCGGGCGGCTAAACCTCGACCGCAGCTGGAAGCGGTCCTGCAACGTCTCGTCATAGTCATCGTCATCATCGTCGGTGGTATCCTCCACGATGACGGTGTCATCGCCTTCACCAACTTCTCGCCGCTTCTTCGCCTTCCCTTCCCTCGGGACCTCGATTCCGCTCGGAGGTGGCTGCGGCTCATAGATGAACTTCTTCAAGTCATCCTGCAAGACACGAAGACGTCAGCAAGTCTACAACAAGTAATAACTACTCGACTAAAGGAGTACGACTACTCACCTCCTTTGGCGGGCGCGCGGCGGAGTACTCTTGGACAGGGCACGCCGTGTACGGCGACATATCTTTGAAGATCCACGACAACCTCTCGATGATGTCGCTGTCGTCCAGCTCGCCTCCAGGCATCCGCGACGTGTCGTCGTCGCCGGTGTACTCGAAGCCTAAGGTGTCTCGAGCCATCAACGGCTGCACCCTCCGCTTCATGAAACTGAAGGCCACGTGCTCGGCCCTCAGTCCCGCATCCCTCAGCACCTTGATGTGTGCCAGCAGCTCGGGGAGCTGGATTCCCTCTTGCATGGTGGGCTCTGTGTTCCACCAATCGTGGTGCCTGGGCTGCCGTCCGCTCGGCTTCGGTAGGCCGGGGTGATGGTTCGTGATATAGAACCATCTTGTCTTCCAATCAGTGCTGGAGTCAACGAGCTTGTACGCCAGATACTACTCCGTGGCGTCTTCCCTCAGCTGGATGCCGGCTCCTCCGACTACCCTTGGGTTGGTGGTACTTGGCTGCGGCTTGACGCGGAAGAACTTCCGGAATAGTATCCAATGTGGCTTGATCCCAAGGAAGGCTTTGCAGAAATGCACGAAGACTGCGGTGTGGAAGACGCCGTTGGGATTCAGATTTAGGTACTCGATCCCGTAGTACCCGAGCAGCCCTTTGAAGAAATCGCTGGCTGGGAGCGCAAGCCCGCGCTCCACGAACCGCGCGAACATGGGGATCTCGTCTTCGGCCTTCTCCATTGGATACGGATCTCCAGCAGCGGCCCTCCACATGTCGACTTCCTTCTCCCGGATGAACCCGCTGTTCAGGAGGGTCAGCAGATCCTCCGTCTTCATCTTGGATTTCTTCCACTCGCGGCTTGGATCAGCCCGCGGTGGAGACATGGACGGCGCTACTCCGGTGGCGGCCGCGGCGGCCTCTTCGCGGCCCCTCTTCTTCCCGGCGGCCTTCGACGTCTTGGATGGTGACGGCTTCATCCTCCAAGTGCAGGGCGTCTTCACGCGCATCCGCTCGGGGGCTACCCTAAAAGCTTTGGGTGGCAGCGCACTTGAATCTACTACGGCGGCAGCAAGCGCTGGGAGTGGATCTACTTCAGATGGAATCGAAATGACTGCAGCTCGGATGGGTGAAAAACCCTAAGGGTTTTGGCTTCTATTTATAAGTCAAACCGGCTCCGCAACGGGCGGCTGGATAAGTCCACGCGCGGCTGACTCAGCGGCTGTGCGTGACCCTTCGTATTCTACTAGTCGACGCGCCTCACCTCGGGGGCTCGGCTACTTCTACTCGACTACCTGGGAAGCGGCTAGTCTCAAGAGCATCTCAGGACACGTTCTTCAAGATGACCCTTCAATTTGAGAGGAAGTACTCGACTCAAGGCTCGGGGGCTCCGTGCCACGTGTCCTTCGGTTTTTTCTCCGGATTTTTCGGGATCTTCTTGTCCAGATTTCAGATGGACCCTGAGTCAGAGCCTGCGGCTCAACCTAAGGCTCGGGGGCTACTCCATATGGAGTGCGATTTTGCAAATCGCACCTCCATATCAGCTCCGGCTTCAAGACAAGACAGGCAGTTTTTGAAGACCTTCGAAGGCAGTGCTCGAGGACGCTTGGGACTACTCGAGAAGACTTCAAGATTGCTCAAACATTAGCTGGAGTACATTCCAGCCTCGGGATGCTTCGACTACTCTTGAGGACTTTTGACTTGTAGCACTCGGGGACGCTTGAGGACTACTCGTTAAGGCCGTCAAGACTACTTGAAGCTATCCTTCTCGACTACAAAGTACTCGGGGGCTTGTCGTATGGACCTCCCTGGGCCCACTACCTCAGTGGGTATCAGGACCGACTACTCGGTGGGCCCTTGGGACTACCCGGCTTGCGCTACATGGCATCTGATGGCGTGGAGCACAAGGACTACAAAGGAGTAGTACTCGGTTAGGGAGCTGTACATGTTCCGCACTGTATAGAGGACTCCTAGACGTACTCGACTAGTACTCTCTCCCTACTCCGACTTGTAACCCTGCCTCCCGGACTATATAAGGCGAGGCAGGGACCGATCTCTAGGATCACCTCATCCAATCTCATCTCATACAACTCACGGCGCACTATTGCACCATCTTGTAATCGTGCCCAATCAATCCAGAGCTACGCAGCATACAGGACGTAGGGTATTACGCACCTCGTGGCCCGAACCTGTCTAAATTGTGTGCCACGTGTCTCTTCCTTCGAGTTACCGATCTCGGCGAGTCACATTCATCTACTTCGGGTACTCCCCTTAGTAGGTTGCCGGTCTAAAACACCGACAGAACGCGCCCCGGAACCCCACCACCTCGAAGGTGAGAGTTCCTTGCAGAGATTATCCGGCGTGCCAAACCAAACCGGCAGATCGATCTGCCCGAGGGGATGGACGCGCTAGCCTGGCGCGACGCCATGGAACGGCGTCGTGCTGGGTCGCAGCTGGTCCAACCCTATCCTCATCAGCTGCAGGGTGTGCGTGTACAGGATGTTGAGGCTGCTACCTCTGTCCATCATCATCTTGGAGAACCACGAGTTGCCAATGACCGGATCGATAACCAGCGGGTACTGGCCCGGGTTGGGGATGCGGTTCGGGTGATCCTCGCAACTGAAGGTGATGGTGTCCCCCGACCAGTCGAGGAAGGAGGGGGGAGCCTTCTCCGCAGCGAGGACCTTGTGCCGCTCCTGCTTGCGTTGGCTGTTGGACATGTCCACGGTCGGTCCCCTGAAGATGAGGAAGACGTTCTCCACCGCCGGGAAGCCGCCGGCGTCCCCGTCACCACCGTCCTTCTTAGCCTCGCCATCCTTCGCGGCGACACGACTGTAGTATTATACTACTCGAGCGTGTGGTTGACCGGAGTCTTGTGATATGGGCACGACTTCTTCAGCATATCATCGAACACGTTGGGGCCTCCACGCTGCTCGAGGGCCCTTGCGAGTCGGGTCGACCGCGGGAGCCTCGTCCCCGTCGTCATCGCGCTCCTGTGCATGTGCTTCTCGGTGGGGCTTCTTGCCCTTCTTGCTCCGCTTGTGCTTCTACTGGGGGTCTTTGGACTTGCTGCCCTCCGCGGGTGTATCGTCCACGTGCTTGCCCTTCTTGCCGTTGAAGATAGCCCCCACCGCCTCCTCGCCGGAAGCGAAACTGGTTGCGATGTCGAACTGCTCGTTGGAGTCAACCGACGGGCTTCGCCCAAGCTCGCGTACGAGGTCCCGGCAGGTCGTACCCTTGAGGAAGGCGTGCACGATCTCGGACTGAGCTACGCTCTGGAGCTCGGTACAATGCTTGGAAAAGCGTCGTATGAAGTCTCGGAGTAACTCGTCGGGCTTCTGGGTGCACGCCTGTAGGTCCCAGGAGTTCCCGAGGCGCACGTACATGCCATGGAAGTTCCCCATGAACGGGCGAACCAGGTCATCCCAGTTGTGGATCTGGCTGGGCGGCAAGTGCTCGAGCCACATCCGAGCCGAGTCCGCAAGGTGCAGCGGTAGGTTGCGGATAATGACTTCGTCGGTGGTGGCACCGCCCAGCTGGCAGGCTAGGCTGTAGTCGTTCAGCCACACACGAGGGTCCGTCTCCCCCGTGTACTTGTCGATCGAGGTGGGCTGGCGGAAGCGCTGGGGGAAGCTCGCCGTGCGGATCTCCCAGCTGAACACACGGGTCCCCGGGGGTTCCGGTGTCGGTGAGCGGTTCTCGCGGCTATCGTAGCGTCCGCCCCGCCAAGGGTGGTAGCCCGCCGCTGCCCGTGCCTCTGCATTGCCCATTCAGCGAGCATTGATGACGTTATGGGCGTCGCCGTCCAGGGCCTACCCGCGTGTGTCAAGGATCCGCTCCCTGACTGGCGTTCTGCCCTGGTTGGCCGGCTGCCCCACCGCGCCGCCTGCGTGAACGGATGCTTTCGGGCCTTGGGCACTGCCGTCGTCCCGCGCACTGCCTTGATGGCGTATGCAGGACACCGAGCTTTCAGCCTATTACACGGTCACCTGCTCGATAAGTACCTGCGCCTCGCGGTGCAGGTTTCGCGCCTCGGGCGTCGAGGGCGCGGGCATGGCTCGGAGCAGCGTCACAGATGTGATGAGCTTCTGACTCGCACGCGGGGGTGTGTTTGGGTCGTTAACGTTGAAGTCGGCATTGATGCGCTCGCGGGCCTGCTTGCCTAGCTCGCGCACGTGTTCGCCGCGTGCGGAGGCCTCTCTAGCAATGCAGGCGCGTAGCAGTCGCACCGCGCGGTATTCCTCCGCGAGCTTAGCCTCGAGCTCGCGCGCTTGAGCCAGCTGCGCATTGATGTCGGTGCCCCCCGCCAGCAAGGTGGGAGGTGCACTTGGCCCTGGGCTCCGAGGTGCGCTCGTCCCCGGAATATGAGGGTCTTCTCCGTCGCCAGCCCCCACCACGCCCGTGTCGTCGACCAGGTCACCGACGGTGACCATGAAGCACTCGCGTGTGGGGTCGTAGCTTCCGGCGCTGGAGTCGTCGGAGCAGCTGAACCAGTAGTCCGCGGCATCAAGGAACCGCTGAAACATCACTGGGTCCGGCACGCCAAAGAAGTCCCACTCCACGTACCCGTGTGAGGTGGCGGGGCAGCTCGCTGGCGGAGTTGTGGTACGACTCGTCATTGGTGGTGGCAATGAGGTTCCTGACCGCCAGAAGGTGGTGGCCGGGAAGGTCCTCGTACGCCGCCATGTCGGTGCTAGTGGACGAGGCGTAGGTTCTCGCGACGTTGCGCATCCCATGGGGGAACCGCGGCTCCAGAGCTACGCGCTCCCCTGTGGGCGCCGCCGTCGCCTCGCTGATGGGCGCGTCGCGTTGTGTCGCGGCGCACGCGGCCCGACGTCGTTCCATTCGTGCCCGGCGCGGCGCGGCCGAACGCCGTCGACGTCGGGGTGCTCGAAGGGCCCACGGCGTCCGCGGCGCGGCGCCGGGGGGCGTCGGCAGCAGGCGCAATGGGAACCGTCCTGTCCTGGTCGACTGCCACGGGTGGAGCTCGGCGCGGTTAGTGATGCGCATGAGGTAGCCGTTCCCCATGGCCTGGAAGTTCATGCTTCCGAACCGGATTTCAAATCCGGCTGGGAGGGGGTCCGAGCTCCCCATGGAGTACCTCTGGGACCTGTACTCGGTGCGGATCACCATCGAGATGGCTGATGGAAAGCTGATCTTCAGCGTGATGCCCCTACCTGGCGCGCCAACTATCACACCTGTTTTCCGAAGAGAAACCAAGTGCATCTCATATGTGCGCTAGGATCAGTTTACACACATATGATAGACGAAATGAGTGAAATATCATTAATAATATTTAAACTTATCTCAGAGTTTAACCACTTATTACACTCATGCGGGAGACTCGAAGGTCTTTAACAACGAAAAATGATAGCTACTCGACAAGTCTTCATCTTCCGCTCCCACAAGCACTTGACTGGGGGTCTGCAAGCCTCAGAACTCATTGTAGTCGTCGTAGAATTCCCCTCCAAAGTTCTCCTCTGAACAGCGATAAGCAAGGCTGAGCACACTTATGGTTGGAGCTCAGCAAGTGGGGGAAGATGCAAGGCTATCAAGGTAGGCTATGATTTTGCAGCGGTTAGCATTTTAATGTTGATCAAGTTTTAATTAAAGAACGCCTATTTACTAGGTGTAAGTTTATACCAACCCACCTAAGAAAAACTTTACAACAAAACTTCCCAAATCTCATCGAACCACGATTTAATCTCATCTTTAAGTTTATTAATCATGTGAGGGTCCAAGCCGCTCATGACCATGAGCACGATTGATCGATCAGTTTTACAATCTACAGAAGTTTGCACACAGTACCCACAGTTCGCGTAAAAGCTCTGTTGACGGTGAAAATCCGTCAACCTAGCCATGAGTTTACCTTCGGTGTTGGCATGAGTTTTATACCTTATCCATTGGTACTAACCCCCGTGGTATAACAAGTTCACGTGTGCATGTCTGTTTTGGAGTTTAATGTTTATGCAGGGTTTTAGTGTTGAATGCAAGACTTTCGGGATAAGTTCATCAAGCACCTCATGACAAGACCTTGAAGCCCCGTACAAGTCATGCAATGAAGCAAACTTAACTCCAAGAAGCCAGGGACTTGATCCGAGAAGACGATAGACTCCGAGGACCTGACCAGAAAAGTGCTGAATCTTGCAAGACAAGGAGTTGAGTCCAATTCGGAGAGACGATGACATGGACCTACATGCGGAAGGGGGAAACATCCGGAAGCAAGGAGAACCGACGTAGAGCAAAGGAGGCCTCGGGGCCGGGCTCGAATGGGCCCGGGCCGGCCGGCCCGGTCCGGTCGGCCCGGGCCCATCCGGGGCCCATTTGCCCCCTCCTTTGCCCTAGCCGCCAATCGGGCTATTTATAGCCCCACGACCGAGAGCCACGCGAGAGAGGAATTCGTCATCGCCCCGAGGAGCGAGAGAAGAGAGGGACACCATCTCGGAGAGGAGAGGGTCGAGCTAGTTGACTAGGGTTCCCCTAGCCGACGTGGGAACCTTGCACGGAAGACCACGTCGGAGTTCCCGAGCTAGAAGCAAGATCAAGGAAGGATCCGGTGGTGATCTTGTGTATGTATCATTGTTATAGTTGAATTATCAAGTTGAATCTTTTCCTAGCGATCAAGTGTTTCCTCGAAGATTTCGTTTTTCGATCGGCTTTGCTTATTCCAATTCTATTCTCGAGATAGATTACATAGGGTGTTCTTGTAGCCACGGTGGCTAGAGGTACACGCCGGATCTTCCGAAAGAATCTCGACTTGTCTTTTGACTCGCCCTAAGCTCCCCGCATGAATAGGGATACGTTGTGACGAACGGGGGTTCCGAAAGGCGGATGTTTTCGGATTTGGACGGGAAACCACGATTTAAAGAGGCTTCTATTAAGATTCGATTTGCTACTTCTTCTCTTGCTTGGAACTTCAACAAAAGGCTTACCCCGATCCCTCTAGATCGGTTTATCTACCCAATCTTACTTTGTTTTCTCCGGTCTTTAGTAGATTAGATTCGTTTCGTGTCTTTTACCTAGATGCATTAGGGGTCCTTTTATCGAAGATTGAAGTTACTTGGCTTTATTAAATTAAGTTTTGCGTCACACATTTGTTCCACGGAGTCGATACCTTGGGTTCACCACTCAAGGGAAGAAGGGTCCCTTGACTACAACGGGAGACTTGTACGCTTGCAAGTCACAAACGAACTTTGATACAATTATTAATCGTCAACAAGCCCCTTTTTCTGGTGCCGTTGCCGGGGAACAAGTGATCAAGATTTGATTTTTTATTGCCTTTTTGTAATTTTCAGTTTTCTTTTGTTTTTCTTTTTGCATCTACTAAATTTTGATCATCCTCAAAATACATCTAATCTAGTTTGTCTAACCCTAGCTTTTATAGATTTGTTTTTACTTTCTAGTTTTTTTTGCATACTTTGTTTATTGCTAACCCTAACAGGAGATGGACGGCTACCTCTCCAACAAACCCAATAATTTTGTGGATGATCCAGAAAAACTTTACAGGCTAAGGAGACGCGAAGCACATCAAGCTAAAAAGCTGGATTTTGTAGATTCGGAGTCGGAAGACAAAGGATCGAAGGAATCTCCGAAGAATTCACCACCTCAAAGTCCTCGGGAGAATCGACCTCCACCGATGGGTGACCAACCACCGCAAGAACGCAAGATTTGGGAGCTATGCACCCCGGACATCATCAACCTACTAATCTTGAACCTTGAGGAGATCGGAAGACCGTTCGAGATCAAGACCTCAACTATCCGCATGGTGCAACATTCACCCTTCACCGGTAAAGAGGATCCGAACCTTCACCTCCAAGCATTCATTCAACTATGTCAGACTTTCAACATGGATGGGGTGACTCAAGACCAAATGAGGGCAAGGCTTTTTCCGTTCTCACTTCTCGGAAGGCTTTGCAATGGTTCCACTCTCAACCTGCGGAGACGGTGCAAAATTGGAACACGTTGATGAAGGCTTTCATGAAGGAATACTACTCACCGGGTAAAACTCAAAGCTTGCGTAATAAGATTGCCACCTTTGTTCAATATCCTACGGAAACTATCTCGGAGGCATTCGAGCGCTTCAACGAGTACACCCGGGCGGTTCCACATCACAAGTTCCCGAAGGAAGACCTCGTGCAAAAGTTCTATCAAGGACTCACCATGGCGTCAAGGACGATCATCGATGCATCGGCGGGAGGATCCATCATCGAACTTACACCGACGGAAGCTTTCACTCTATTCAAGAAGGTCAAGGATAATGACACGTGGGCGTCATCCGGGCGCCTACATCCGGTTCAACCCACGGGGAACGTCAAAGGAGTCTTGCAAGTGGAGAAGGAGAACATACTTGAAGGCAAGATCGACTCGCTCATGAGGAGGTTGGAGAAGATGGAGATGGAAAAGAAAGAGGCTCAAGACTTGAAGGCCGCCGAAGCAAGGTCCACATGCGAAGAATGTGGAGAGTATGGCCATGTCCGCAAAGATTGTCCGGAGGAAGCCAAAGTGCTCGACTACATGAGGAAGGGAGAATTGCCGAACTTCCGCTACGGGCAAGGTAAGCCTCAATTCAATGCAAGCTCATCTATTCCTAATGCGGTTCCGCTTCGTATACAATTGAAGGAGTTCATGGATGAGCAAGCTAAGATCAATAAGGACACCGTCACCAAGTTCAAGACCATAGACAAGGTGTTGGAGAACATCGATAGCAAAGTGACGGAGGTCGGAAGTTCCAATCATCAAGTGCTCAACATGATGAAGATGCTCGAGACGCAAGTTGGCCAACTTGCGGGGCGCCTCACTAATGATGAAGGGAAGCTTCCGGGACAACCCAAATGTCCCGAATCGGCGAAGGCCATTCAAACACGTTCGGGGAAGGAGACCGAAGATCCGGAACGTTCCGCGGGAGCAAGGAAGCTTAAACCATCCACCGAGGTGGAAGGAGTTGCTAAAGAGAAGGTTAAGGGGATCGTCACCGAGGAACCTGAATTTGAGATGCCGGAGGAAGACACGAGGATACCGCAACTCAAGCCACGCGTCTTCCGAGGTAAACTTGACAACCACTTTGAGAAGTTTGTGGAAGTTGTGCGTAGACTTAGCATCAACATGCCATTACTAGATGCCCTACAAGTACCTACATATTCTCGTTACTTTAAAGATATACGATCATGTCAAGATGTCCGAGGAGTGTAGTGCCGCTATTGCTAATGGGCTAGAGAAGCAAAAGGACCCCGGGTGCCCTACAATTCCATGTTCGGTAGGTTCTTTCAACTTCGAGAAGGCGTTATGCGACCTTGGAGCAAGTGTGAGCGTCATGCCGAGGGATGTGTTCGAGAAGCTACGCCTACCAATGGAGCCTACGGGAATATGTTTGGAGTTGGGAGACAACTCCATTCGCTATCCCTTGGGCATTGCTGAAGATGTACCCGTGAAGATCGGACACCACTTCATCCCCGTCGACTTCGTTGTGCTCGAGATGGGAGAGAGGGAGAAGCCGCCGCTCATCCTAGGGAGGCCTTTCCTCAAGACCGTGGGAGCTACTATTGATGTTGGCAAGGGGGAGATCACATTCGACATCAACGGAGAAAGGAGTTCCTTCAAGTTCCGTCCAAGAATCGAGGCATGCAACATGATTGGAGTGAAGGGAGAACCAAAACAAACTGAGGGGCTGAAAAATAAGAAGGAGCCGAAAAAAATGAACGTAAAGAAAATCAAAGAAGGTGTTGCATCCGTCAAGACAAAGGAAGAGAAGCCGCATGTGAAGACCAAAAAAATGACTAAGCCGACTAAGCCGGAAGACAAGCCCGCGCCCAAGATGGTGCGGAAGTGGGTACCCAAGATTGCAACGCCCGCAAAGAGCGTTGATCCGAAGTAATCAAGTGAAGAAGTCTAGCTATAGACTATAAACGAAGCGCTAGGCGGGAGGCAACCCGTTTCGTCGAGTCAAGAATAAGCTACCGGGAGGACAACCCGATTCCAGGTTTTTCGAGTCTTTTTAATAATTTAGTTTTTGAGTTTTATTACGCAAAGACATTAGACTTAGAAGTGGTTGAACAATATTAGAGAAATAATTCTTGATTGAATGTTTGCTTTATTTTTGTGCTTTATTTGTGCTTCTTTCTCCATTCGCTACTTCTTCTCTTGCTTGGAACTTCAACAAAAGGCTTACCCCGATCCCTCTAGATCGGTTTATCTACCCAATCTTACTTTGTTTTCTCCGGTTTTTAGTAGATTAGATTCGTTTTGTGTCTTTTACTTAGATGCATTAGGTTCTTTATTGGATATTGAAGTTATTTGGCTTTAATAGATTAAGTCTTGCGTCACACATTTGTTCCACGGATTCGATACCTTGGGTTCACCACTCGAGGGAAGAAGGGTCCCTTGACTACGACGGGAGACTTGTACGCTTGCGAGTCACGAACGAACTTTGATACAATTATTAACCGTCAACAAGCCCCTTTTTCTGGCGCCGTTGCCGGGGAACAAGTGATCAAGATTTGATTTTTTATTGCTTTTTTTTTGTGATTTTCAGTACTGATTTTGTTTTATTTTTGCATCTACTAAATTTTGATCATCCTCAAAATACATCTAATCTAGTTTGTCTAACTCTAGTCTTTATAGATTTGTTTTGTTCTCTAGTTTTTTTGCATACTTTGTTTATTGCTAACCCTAACCGGAGATGGTTGGCTACCTCTCCAAGAAACCCAAACCTTTTTGTGGATGATCCAGAAAACTTTACGAGGCAAAGGTGACATGCAACACAAGCTAAAGGGGTGGAAACCCTAGATTCAAAAGTTGAAGTCGAAGGACCGTCGGAATCTCCAAGGGAATCACCACCTCCAAGTCCAAAGGAAGATCAACCTCAACCACCGAAGCGCTGCGCACCCCGGACATCGTTGATCTACCTATCATAAACCTTCAAGACGCCGGGAGGCCGTTCAAGATCAAAGTCTCAACTATCCGCATGACGATTGCAAGAGCTGAATGCATACGAGTCGGATTCCTTGAGTGGCATATCGGTTTACTTAAGAGGAGGATGGAGAAGATGGAGATGGAGAAAGAAGCTCAACACCTAAAGGCCGTCGAAGCAAGATCCTCATGCAAGGAGTGTGTGGAGTACGACCATGTCCAAGGACGCCGTCACTAAGTTCGAGGCTATGGAGAAAATATTGAAGAATTTAGATGGCAAGGTGACGGAGGTCGGAAGCTCTATACGTGAAGTGTTCATCGTGATGAAGATGCTAGACGCAAGTGGGACAACTTGCCGGGCGCCCGATGGGTAACAAAGAAGAATATCCGAGACATCTCCAAGGTCCCAAGACGGCGAAGGCTACTCAAGCTCATTCAGGAGAGATGAAGGATCACATTAGAGACCATGAAGATCACGACCGAAGGACCGGAGTTCGAGATGCCGAGCCACAAGGAAGTTGTTGCATCCGTCAAGACCAAAGGACAAAGCCAGCCTGTGAAGACCAAAAAAATTGACTAAGCCAAAGCGGGTACCCAAGATTGCAACGCCCACAAAGAGCGTTGATTCGAAGTAATCAAGTGAAGAAGTCTAGCCATGGACTATAAACGAAGCGCTAGGCGGGAGGCAACCCGTTTCGTCAAGTCAAGAATAAGCTACCGGGAGGACAACCCGATTCCAGGTTTTTCGAGTCTTTTTAATAATTTAGTTTTTGAGTTTTATTACGCAAAGACATTAGACTTAGAAGTGGTTGAACAATATTAGAGACATAATTCTTGATTGAATGTTTTCTTTATCATAAACCCTTTGCATGAACCCTCCTATGTGCTTGTTTGATTCTTTTCTTTTCGAGAAACCCTCAACCAAATAATTTCAGAACCTTAACTCAACCTTTCACCCTCATTATGGTGCTGAGGTTGACTTATTTTTCATGCTAAAACCACACGAGTAGAGCCACGATTTATATTCAAGTGTTAATAAAATTCAGCACGTGGTAGGACTCGCGTGAACTTAGAAATCAAAGCTTTTGGTTGGTTTTAAAAATCTTTATCCTTGGTTTGTCTAGGATTAGAATTTTTCTAAGCCTATTCTAATTTTGTTTTATTCAAAATCTTTCTTATTTAGCCAAAATTAAAACCTAAACCTATGCCCCCATGATCAAGCCGGGGAAATGTTTGCTCTCAACCGATGAAGGCAAACTATATCGGTGAGACCGAAATCGACGTAAAAAGAAAATATTTTCGACTTGCATTTGTTTTTAATGGCTTAAAAACTTCTCTAAAATTATGTTCGAGCTCTTGCATGGCTCTGAAAAATATTTTAAATTTCGAATTAGAGGAGTGCTTAACCTTAAACACACCATAATGGAGACAATCTAGTAATCATGCATGCACCATTGGATTCCCTTTCATCAACTTTCACCAATTTCACATGCGAAGGACAAGCATAGTGGGCAGCAAGCATCAACTTTGTAGGAATTTCATGGTGGCATGTGAAGCAAGTGGAGCTAGGGAGCATGGACATGACCCAAAACATGAACCATCAAGTGGAAGAACCAAGGAGTGGACGAGAGCGTTTGGGCGGTGCAACTCGTGGAGCACACGGGCAGGAAAGTTGCAGAGGTGAAATGATCGTGCTGGAAGAAAGACGAGGCGGGGAGGAGCATCGAGGCCGGCCTCACCTACATAAGGAGCCCCCCCGGCTCCCGTTTTCTGCAGGCAAGCTTCCCTCTCCTTCCTTTGTTTGTGTGTTCAAGTTTGTGTGCTCAAAACCTCCGTAGACATAGCCAACCTTCCCAAGCTTGATGACTCAAGAAAAAAAATCCACATCCTTAATCCACTCAAAGTCCACATCCGAATCAAAGAGTTTAAGTGCCTAGTTACCGGTTGCAACCCGGAGTTTTAGTTGAAGAAAAGAGTGCAGCATGTAAGAAAACCACAAGTCTCTTCTCCAAGATGAAGAGTTCGTCGTCATCCAAGCCGTCATCAACCACGTCTTCGAGAAGGCACTCGGTTTCCGAGTCTCCCCGGAGCATGGAGACGGATACGGCACCACCGAGAAGGAACGATGCTCCCCTTCTTGGTGGTATGAGAGCTGCGAGAAGCACTTCCATGAGGTTCACCGAACCTCGTGGGCACACGAAGGAGCAGCCCGCGCCACCACGACGATCGACTCGCTCAACCGCACCACCTCCTTACACCCCGACACAATCTTCGTACGGCTTCATCATCTTGTCGGCGGAGGAGGAGGATAGGCTCGCCAATCTTGAGAAGAGGCTTGTGCCAAACGTCGAGTTCGACGACCAAGCACTCTACACCTTGGGTTTTTGCACCGACATATACTACATGTTGGGGCACCTCGGGTGGGTGCGGTTCTCCAACGGAATATCGGTGGACACCCATTTGGGTTACGCCTTGGAAATTTTGATGACTATTGCACCCATCGTTGATGATGATGGGGTGCAAAGCTTGTCATTCCGTTTGGAGGGAATCGAGCAAGTGGTTCCCTACGAGCACGTAAGGGAGCTGCTTGGATTCCACAAGGGAGCTCCGGAGAAAGTTGACGTGCCTCCCGACATGTTGGCGGAATTTTGGGGCATGATCTCCGGAGAAGCCCATCAACAACGCAATTGCATCCGCAACCCCATTATCCGGATATTTCACTCTTGGATGTGCAAGAGGGTATTGGGGAGGATGAGGGAAACAAAGGTGACCGACACGGAGTTGAATTGGCTATACTCGGCTTTAATTGCCAGGCAGCCAATTGACCCCTCTTACCTCATGATCAACCGTTGGTGTTGTGAAGCAACATCGGGGGCCGGTAATATTGGTTCGGGGTGTTACCTCTCCATGTTGGCCTTTTCCTTGCGGCCGGGGATCGCAAGAAACCCCGCTCACCTTTTGCGTGGTACCTCTCTCGGTTTTGAGTACTTGCGGCAAGGCAAGTACATTAGTGGAGATGAGAGAGGAGGTTATCGGTTGGCCATAGTGAACCTCCCCCTTCCGAATGAGAGGCTTAGGCTTTTCACCGAAGGAAGGGAAGATTGGTTGGAAGAGGGACTACTTGTCCCTGCAAGGAAGAACAAAAGAGGAAGAATCATAGAGGAGGGAACATCCTCCGCACAAGCAAGTGGAGCACAACCCAATGTGCAACCATTTGGCGGGGTTCCTCCTCCGCCAAGTTATTACGGAGGGTCTCAACAACAAGCATGGGGGGTGGTGCACCGGTACCCCCACAAAATTATGTTGTGCCCAACGCTAACTTCGCGGAGTCCTACGCTCATCATCCCCAACCACAACAAAGCATGGCCATTATTGGAGGGTATGCCGCAAGAAATGCTCAAAACATCGCAGCCATCCAATCTAACGCAGCTCAACTCGGTGAAGGCAACGCAAATATTGCCTTTGAACTTGGACGCCTTCACCTTGTGGAGCCAAATCAATTCGACGGAGGAAGCGTTCAACCATATTATGAGCAAGGGTATTATTATCAAGACTATCAACATCAACCACCGGCAGAGGACTAGAAGGCTTAGGAACTTTAGTTTTCTTTTCTTTTCTTTTTCTCTGTAATTTTCAGCTTTTGCTTATGTGTGTTTGCGTAGTATTTTCTGTTTTTATTTAATTTTCAGCAAGCATGTTTTGTTTATTTTCAGTGTGTATTTCAACTTGATGTCACCATTAATAAATACACCACCTTGATTATATCATTGGAAAAGTTACAAAATTCGTGCCATGATGATATATGATTAAAATTGCTGCTTTGTTCATCTTTGTAGTTGATCTATGCATGTTTAAGCTAGTGCTCTCTTAAAAATACAAATCTGAATTTATTTAAATGCTAGCTTAATTTTCAGCGGAGGTTATGATTAAAATAAAGACCCATAGTGTTTTATGTGCTCTCAAGTTATGAATAGATTAAAGATGTCTTTTATGCTCAAAAATATCGCTAACCTTGTCACAAATATCACTTGTGTGTTGCTCAACCTATCCAAAGCCTTATATATATTTGAGTGCATGAACCCTAGTGTACAAGATTTATTTTTGAGTGAGTTATTGCATGCCATGATTTCTCCGGGCCCGAGACTAAGAAGCTGGTCATTCCATTTTTGCGTATCTATCTTTTTTGCTAGCCTCTTATCCGTGCATTGTGTATCCCCGCATCGGTGATCTCACAAACTTCGCCGGATATCCACCCTTAAACCAAATATCATTTTTTTGTGATTACCTCCTTGACCACAACCTATCGTTGAGAATGGATCATCAATTCAAGGAAGATCGCAAGACGGTGCCAACGTTGAAGATTTCAAGTATCTCTCCAAGGAAAAATATTCCGGTACCTACCTTATTTTTTGCCTCTTTGCTCGAGGACGAGCAACGTCTAAGCATGGGGGAGGAGGTAGGTACGGTGCAGTTTTAGAGTTCAAAGGGGAATATTTTAAAAAAAATGATGATGAAAGAAAAAAATCCAACGATACTCATGACTTTCAAGGTATAAAAAAATCAAAACTTCGTTGTGGAAGTCATGGGCTGAATATATGACGAGGAAAAAAATGTATGAATGAAAGAAAGAAAAGAATGAGAAATATGAGAAAGAAAAAAAATGTGCGTAAAGTAAATTCCCTAGCTCTCTAAAAGTGCATTCAAGGCTTCAAGTTAAAAAGATCCATTCTCATCTTCCAACCATGTGCAATCCGATAACGAGGACTTCCTTTGTGCCTCGGGATCACTCTTTGCCATTTGCACATGTCCACTTATCTAAAAGTGTGTGTATTTTTCTCTTTCCCCTCCTTGATTCAACATTATTTTCCAATGACCTTTTTGACGAGTCTCGGTAAGACCATGAGAAGCTTGTCTTGTTTTGACAACATCTCATTTATAAAATCTTGTTAGGACTAAACTTTCCCAAAGCTCCATATAAAGCCTACCACATATATATGAGAGGGAAAGGAGTAGAATATATAGGCTTGAGAGACAAGTGAGATGAGAGTTTATGAGCAATACACGAGATGATTTAAATTTGTGAATTTGGTTTAGCTTTTCTTTATCTCGTTCTTTATTTCAAAAATTCGAGATCTATTTAAAACTTTGTGAGCATGTTAATACTTGTGGGATAAGCTTAATAAGAATCTACCCTCCGTAGAGATGAAGGCTAGCACATTATGGAACTTCAATGAATTAAAATTTTGAGAGCATTATGTTTTCTCATGTATGATCAAGTGCAAAGTTTAAACACTTTGTTTGGCAATGATGATATCCATCGAAGGCTTACTCGAGGACGAGCAAGGTTTAAGCATGGGGGAGATGTTGACGGTGAAAATCCGTCAACCTAGCCATGAGTTTACCTTCGGTGTTGGCATGAGTTTTATACCTTATCCATTGGTACTAACCCACGTGGTATAACAAGTTCACGTGTGCATGTCGGTTTTGGAGTTTAATGTTTATGCAGGGTTTTAGCGTTGAATGCAAGACTTTCGGGATAAGTTCATCAAGCACCTCATGACAAGACCTTAAAGTCCTGAACAAGTCATGCAATGAAGTAAAATTAACTCCAAGAAGCCGGGGACTTGATCCGAGAAGACGACGGACTCCGGGGACACGACCGGAAAAGTGCTTGAATCTTGCAAGACAAGGAGTTGAGTCCAATTCGGAGAGAAACCGACGACATGGACCTACATGCGAAGGGGGAAGCATCCGAGAAGCAAGGGAACCGACCTCGGGCAAAGGAGCCGCGGGGCCGGGCCTAAATGGGCCCGGGCCGGCCGGCCCGGTCCGGTCGGCCCGTGCCCATTTTGGGCCCAAAACCGTCGCCCTTTGCCCTAGCCGCCAATCGGGCTATTTATAGTCCCCCGACCGAGAGCCACGGAGAGAAGATTTCGTCTTCGGCCGCCGAGGAGCAAGAGAAGAGAGGGACACCATGTCGGAGAGGAGAGGGTCGAGCCGTTGACTAGGGTTTCCCTAGCCGACGTGGGAACCTTGCATGGAAGACCACGTCGGAGTTCCCGGGAGCTAGAAGCAAGATCAAGGAAGGATCCGGTGGTGATCTTGTGTATGTATCATTGTCATAGTTGAATTATCAAGTTGAATCTTTTCTTAGCGATCAAGTGTTTCCTCGAAGATTTCGTTTTTCGATCGGCTTTGCTTATTCCAATTCTATTCGTACGATAGATTACATAGGGTGTTCTTGTAGCCGCGGTGGCTAGAGGTACACGCCGGATCTTCCGAAAGAATCTCGACTTGTCTTTTGACTCGCCCTAAGCTCCCCGCATGAATAGGGATACGTTGTGACAGAACGGGGGTCTCGAAAGGCGGATGTTTTCGGATTTGGACGGGAAACCACGATTTAAAGAGGCTTCTATTAAGATTCGATTCGCTACTTCTTCTCTTGCTTGGAACTTCAACAAAAGGCTTACCCCGATCCCTCTAGATCGGTTTATCTACCCAATCTTACTTTGTTTTCTCCGGTTTTTAGTAGATTAGATTCGTTTTGTGTCTTTTACTTAGATGCATTAGGTTCTTTATTGGATATTGAAGTTATTTGGCTTTAATAGATTAAGTCTTGCGTCACACATTTGTTCCACGGATTCGATACCTTGGGTTCACCACTCGAGGGAAGAAGGGTCCCTTGACTACGACGGGAGACTTGTACGCTTGCGAGTCACGAACGAACTTTGATACAATTATTAACCGTCAACAGCGGGTAATATTGGTTCGGGGTGCTACCTCTCCATGTTGGCCTTCTCCTTACGGTCGGGAATCGCAAGAAACCCCGACCATCTTTTGTGTGGTACCTCTCTCGGCTTTGAGTATTTGCGGCAAGGCAAATACATTAGTGGATATGAGAGAGGAGGTTATCGGTTGGCCATAGTGAACCTACCCCTTCCCAATGAGAGGCTTAGGCTTTTCACCGAAGGGAGAGAAGATTGGTTGGAAGAGGGACTCCTTGTCCCTGCAAGGAAGAACAAAAGAGGAAGAATCGTAGAGGAGGGAACATCCTCCGCACAAGCGAGTGGAGCACAACCCAATGTGCAACCATTCGGCGGGATCCCTCCTCCGCCAAGTTATTACGGAGTCCTACGCACATCATCCCCAACCACAACAAAGTATGGCCATAATTGGAGGGTATGCTGCAAGGAACGCTCAAAACATCGCAGCCATCCAAGCTAACGCAGCTCAACTTGGTGAAGGCAATGCAAATATTGCCTTTGAGCTTGGACGCCTTCACCTTGTGGAGCCAAATCAATTAGTCGGAGGAAATGTCCAATCATATTATGAGCAAGGGTATTACTATCAAGATCATCAACATCAACCACCGGCGGAGGACTAGAAGATTTAGGAACTTTAGTTTTCTTTTCTTTTCTTTTTTCTCTCGTAATTTTCAGCTTTTGCTTATGTGTGTTTGCGTAGTATTTTCTGTTTTTATTTAAATTTCAGCAAGCATGTTTGTTTATTTTCAGTTTGTATTTCAACTTGATGTCATCATTAATAAAGACACCACCTTGATTATATCATTGGAAAAGTTACAAAATTTGTGCCATGATGATATATGATTATAATTGCTGCTTTGTTCATCTTTGTAGTTGATCTATGCATGTTTAAGCTAGTGCTCTCTTAAAAATACAAATCTGAATTTATTTAAATGCTAGCTTAATCTTCAGCGGAGGTTATGATTAAAATAAAGACACATAGTGTTTTATGTGCTCTCAAGTTATGAATAGATTAAAGATGTCTTTTATGCTCAAAAATATCGCTAACCTTGTCATAAATATCACTTGTGTGTTGCTCAACCTATCCAAAGCCTTATATATATTTGAGTGCATAAACCTTAGTGTACAAGATTTATTTTTGAGTGAGTTATTGCAGGCCATGATTTCTCTGGCCCGAGACTAAGAAGTTGGTCATTCCGTTTTTGCGTATCTATCTTTTTGCTAGCCTTTTATCCGTGCATTGTGTATCCCCGCATCGGAGATCTCACAAACCTCGCCGGATATCCACCCTTAAACCAATATCATCTTTTGTGATTACCTCCTTGACCACAACGTATCGTTGAGAATGGATCATCAATTCAAGGAAGATTGCAAGACGGTGCCGACATTGAAGATTTCAAGTATCTTTCCAAGGAAAATATTTCCGGTACCTACCTTATTTTTCACCTCTTTGCTCGAGGACGAGCAACGTCTAAGCATGGGGGAGGAGGTAGGTATGGTGCAGTTTTAGAGTTCAAAGGGGAGTATTTTTAAAAATATATATAATGATGAAAGAAAAAATTCGGCGATATACGTGACTTCCAAGGTGAAGGTCTCACAAGAAGAAAGAAAAATATATATATATAATGAATGAAAGAAAGAAAGAAAGAAAGAAAAGAATGAGAAATATGAGAAAGAGAAAAAATATATGCGTAAAGTGAACTCCCCGGTTCTCTAAGAGTGCAGTCAAGGCTTCAAGTTAAAAAGATCCATTCTCATTTTCCAACCATGTGCAATCCGATAACGAGGACTTCCTTTGTGCCTCGGGATCACTCTTTGCCATTTGCACATGTCCACTCATCTAAAAGTGTGTGTATTTTTCTCTTTCCCCTCCTTGATTTAACATTATTTTCCAATGACCTTTTTGACGAGTCTCGGTAAGACCATGATAAGCTTGTCTTGTTTTGACAACACCTCATTTATAAAATCTTGTTAGGACTAAAATTTCCCAAAGCTCCATATAAAGCCTACCACACATATATGTTATGAGAGGGAAAGGAGTAGAATATATAGGCTTGAGAGACAAGTGAGATGAGAGTTCATGAGCAATACACAAGATGATTTAAATTTGTGAACTTGGTTTAGCTTTTCTTTGTCTCGTTCTTTATTTCAAAAATTCTGAGATCTATTTAAACTTTGTGAGCATGTTAATACTTGTGGGATAAGCTTAATAAGAATCTACCCTCCGTAGAGATGAAGGCTAGTACATTTTGGAACTTTAATGAATTAAAATTTTGAGAGCATTATGTTTTCTCATGTATGATCAAGTGCAAGGTTTAAACATTGTTTGGCAATGATGATATCCATCGAAGGCTTACTCGAGGACGAGCAAGGTTTAAGCATGGGGGAGATGTTGACGGTGAAAATCCGTCAACCTAGCCATGAGTTTACCTTCGGTGTTGGCATGAGTTTTATACCTTATCCATTGGTACTAACCCCCGTGGTATAACAAGTTCACGTGTGCATGTCGGTTTTGGAGTTTAATGTTTATGCAGGGTTTTAGTGTTGAATGCAAAACTTTCGGGATAAGTTCATCAAGCACCTCATGACAAGACCTTGAAGCCCCGTACAAGTCATGCAATGAAGCAAACTTAACTCCAAGAAGCCAGGGACTTGATCCGAGAAGACGATAGACTCCGAGGACCTGACCAGAAAAGTGCTGAATCTTGCAAGACAAGGAGTTGAGTCCAATTCGGAGAGAGAAACCGACGACATGGACCTACATGCGAAGGGGGAAACATCCGGAAGCAAGGGAACCGACGTAGAGCAAAGGAGGCCTCGGGCTGGGCCTGAATGGGCCCAGGACGGCCGGCCCAGTCCGGTCGGCCCAGGCCCATCCAGGGCCCATTTGCCCCCTCCTTGCCCTAGCCGCCAATCGGGATATTTATAGCCTCCTGACCGAGAGCCACGCAGAGAGGAATTCGTCATCGGCCGCCGAGGAGCAGAGAAGAGAGGGACACCATCTCGGAGAGGAGAGGGTCGAGCTAGTTGACTAGGGTTCCCCTAGCCGACGTGGGAACCTTGCACGGAAGACCACGTCGGAGTTCCCGGAGCTAGAAGCAAGATCAAGGAAGGATCCCTGTGGTGATCTTGTGTATGTATCATTGTTATAGTTGAATTATCAAGTTGGATCTTTTCCTAGCGATCAAGTGTTTCCTCGAAGATTTCGTTTTTCGATCGGCTTTGCTTATTCCAATTCTATTCTCGAGATAGATTACATAGGGTGTTCTTGTAGTCGCGGTGGCTAGAGGTACACGCCGGATCTTCCGAAAGAATCTCGACTTGTCTTTTGACTCGCCCTAAGCTCCCCGCATGAATAGGGATATGTTGTGACAGAACGGGGGTTCCGAAAGGCGGATGTTTTCGGATTTGGACGGGAAACCACGATTTAAAGAGGCTTCTATTAAGATTCGATTTGCTACTTCTTCTCTTGCTTGGAACTTCAACAAAAGGCTTACCCCAATCCCTCTAGATCGGTTTATCTACCCAATCTTACTTTGTTTTCTCTGGTCTTTAGTAGATTAGATTCGTTTCATGTCTTTTACCTAGATGCATTAGGGTTCCTTTTATCGAAGATTGAAGTTACTTGGCTTTATTAGATTAAGTTTTGCGTCACACATTTGTTCCACGGATTCGATACCTTGGGTTCACCACTCGAGGGAAGAAGGGTCCCTTGACTACGACGGGAGACTTGTACGCTTGCAAGTCACAAACGAACTTTGATACAATTATTAACCGTCAACAAGCTCCGAAGAACTTTAAACCCAACCATGCAATGTTGGCCAAGAACCATACCACACTTCTGATGTGTGATTGCATAGGGATGCTACGAAGCCTTTACAAAGGCATGCAAAAGACTAACGACCCGCATAGTTACATATCAGGGCGGACCATAACCCTCCCTAATGGTCAGCACCTTAGCAAAGGCTGCTACCCCCGAAGGACCGGGCTATACCCCTGCAACCCGGATTCCCCTCTGCTCCTTTCGAAAAAGGGCCACTAGTACGATCACACACCTAATTATTCGGCTAAGGTCAGAGCCATGTGACACTGTGGTTGTGCATGTTTTCTTGGGTGGTTCTCCATGTTCCGATTAATTCAACTGTTCTTGCATTACCCAAAACATTAATCATTAACCAGACATTTCCTTTTTATAAGACCGTTTTATCCAACCCATGTTGAGCAACTAGCATAGTCTACCCAAAAACGTTTATTTAAACGGGCTATGCCAAGGATCAGTGTAAAAGTTATAGGTAAGTCCTTAAAAAGGTGTTCCCGTCAAATTAATGCAATAAAATCATAAATGTAAACTTAATTGCAATGCAGTTGTATAGGACAAAATTAGAACATGCAGGGGGAGAAGACCACTTGCCATCTTCAACTACAGCAAAGTTTTCTTCTTCCTCGAACAACTACTCCTGATCGACTTCAAGAGGTTGCTCAGTTGAAACAGGCACGATATCTACGATGTCACACATAAAGCATACAATAAATAAAACAGATCACCAATCAAGTCTAAAGACTAAAAACACGCTACTAAAGCGACGGGCTCGCTGAGATGATCATAAAGACAGCTAGAACGCTAAAAACGGAGCTATAACGGTAAAGATACGCTAAAAACAAGGTACAAGAACTAATCTGCGAAGAACTAAACTTTCCAGGGGCCTAACAGCAAGAAAACAAGATGTAATTATGCTTAAAACAGAAGGTCTAAATCATAAAAAGGGTGCTTTGGACCTCGGGTATGAAATTCTAATAAGGACAGGGGCTTAAACATAAAATTTAGGACTTAATTGTAAGAATCTTTCAAGGTGGAAGGACCATCATGCAAATTTAAAGAAACTGGGGTTCTCTTTAACAAAAGGACCCCTGTTGACCGTTACTTGCGGGTTTGACCCGCGGGTCAATTGGATCGGGGTCGTTGATGGCCGATCCAACGGCCATTCACGCCCGCACGCGACTGAGCGGCGGTGTTCGCGCCGGCGCACTCGCCGAAGTTGGCCGAAACGGCGCTTCCGGCCACGAAATCACGCAGGGAAAACGCCTACGCATAGCTGGGGAATTTGCGAACTCGAACATGTGCTTGCATATGTGTTTCGGGCGGTGGCCGCGGCATGGCGCCGAAGGGGGAGGACGGCGGCGGCCGGCGAGTGGCGGCGAAGAAAGCGGCGGCTCGGGAAGAAATAAAAAGAGGGGCGGGGGTTGCTTTCTCACCGCACGTGGAGACCTTGTCGGAAGAGAGAGCGACAGGGAAGTCGATGGCAGCGGAGATCGGCGCCGGCGGCCGAGCTTCAATAGCGGCGGCAGCGAGCTCAAATGGGCGCACGGGAAATGGCGAGGGAGGCGGGGTAGCTCAGGTGTGAGTGAAGGGGGTTGCGGCAAGGCACTAGGGGCACTTATATAGGCCCGGGAGGGGAGGGGAGGCGGCTCCCGGCGGCATGGCCATCAATGGCCATGCGGCCTTGATGGAAATTAAGGGGGGAGGGGATTAAGGAGAGGTAACGGCCGATTGAAGAGGGGGAATGAAGGAGGAGCTTCATTGCGGCTTGATGGCGGTGTTTGAAGGCGAGGGGCGCGGGGGAGGTGCCGGTAACGGCTGGCGTCCCTGATGGGGGGCTGACCCGCGGCCGAAGGTAGGAGGAGGGCCTGACGACCAGGCCCCACCTGTCGGCCTCTGGCGCTAAAAGAAAAGGAGGCGGCGCGGTTGGGCGGGCGGGGGAGCGAGTTGGGCCAGCGTGGGCCGCTAGCGCGCGGGGGGGAGAGAAAGAGGTCGGCGGCCTGAGCTGGCTTCGCGGGCCGGGAAAAAGAAAGGAAGAAAAGGAAAACGGGCCGGGGAAGTGGGCTAAAGGAGAAAGGGAGAGGGCAGAAGAGAAAAGGATTTCTTTTTTTCAAACTCTTTTCAAATTCGTTTGTTTTCAAACTTCACTCAAACAAGAAACCATGACGCACAAGCACTTATTACTTCTAATTTTTTTAAGTAATATTGAAATATTTTTAAGTTCAATTTATTTGATAGTTTAATTATGTCCTTAAAAAAATTAAATATAGTCACTTGTTGCCTATATTAATTTAGTGATGGAATTGTTAGGGTGTTACACCAACTGTCGGTGCGGAAAGTAGTCTCGACACTAACTAGTACGAGCGTTGAGATCTATCTCTTGATGGCCGGTGCTAAGCAACACAATGACACGGGTTTTATCCTGGTTCCGGCCGTGGGCCGTATGTCCAGCAGGGGTGCGCTCAAGGCGTTGTATTGCGTTTCACCGTTGAGCTTACAGAGGGGGGCTACAAGCGTGGCGGGAGAGGAGGAGAGGCCTCCAGGTCCCTGAGGTTTGATTGAGGCGAAATGCCAATATCGTGGTGAAGGTGGAAAACGTGCAAGTACGCCGCTATCTGTCCTCCCCCTACGGCCAGGGGACTGCCCCCTCCTTTTATAGATCACGGGGAGGCGGGTTACAATCACACTGCACAGTTCCAAGCTACATGTGGCGGTATGGTGTACAACGCCGTGGAGTTTTTGATCGTCCTGACGAATCTCGCTCCCAACAGACGTCGTGGCAAGTCCTATGCCTGCCTAGGAGCGGCTTCGAGGGTGGCTGCGTGAGCGCCTCCCACTTGAGTCGCCGTCTGTACGCCGGCTCGAGGGTATAGCTGACAGAAGGCTGGAGGATGTACAGTGGCGGGGAAGGCGATGTCTTGTCGTCTCGGGCTCCCACAACGACAGAGATGGTGTTGCAGTACTCGTGATGGTGGCACAGCGGTGGGGATGGCCGCACAGGGCCGACGGTGACGGAGGAGACGCGCTCCACTGGTCCAACGTCACGGCGTCATCCCGTGTGGGCGCAAGGTAGGCGTCCGTACCCCTTTCGAGGGTTCTGCCGTCCTCTTTCGAGGGGTGGGGCGCGCAGGCCGTACGGGAGTGGGCGGCACAGTGTCACGGAGTTGACACCGGCCCTCCCGCACTGCTCCCCCACAGTGCCAGGGTTGGCCTCACGGGGAGGGTTGGCGGAACAGCGCCGGGGATATGATTCCCAGGCGGTGTCAGAGGGCCGGCGTGGCGAGGATTCACCTTTGACCCCGGGCGCCCGCGGCGTGTCAGAGCATTTAATGCTCCGGTCGGGGGAGTGGGCGCGGGGGTTGTGGACCCGCGAAACCCTTGAGCGAGGCGGAGATTCGCTCGACGTGGGGCGCGTAGCCCTCAAGCGAGGCGGAGATCCGCCCGAGGGGGCGCGTAGCCCTCGAGCGAGGCGGAAATTCGCCCGAGGGGGCGCGTAGCCCTCGAGCGAGGCGGAAATCTGTGTCGCGGCACCCGGCCCTCGAGCGAGACGGGAGTTCGCTCGAGGGATGCTGAGGATGGAAGCTTGATGGGCCACTGAGATTATTTGGGTCGTGGGCCTCTCTCCGTATTGGGTTGCGACTACACGGGACGTGATTTGCGGTTCGTGAGTTTGTTTAGGTTTTGTTATTTTGTGAAAAAAGGGGTTTTTTCCCAATTTATTAGGGGAACCTTATGACCGTCCCCGACAGTCGTGCTACCAATCTCTAATGAAAAATTAATTATACTTAATGGATCTTTCTTGCAATTTCCGATTTATTTGTGTAATTACTAGTCTATGTTTTGAATACCGCTTGCAATTTCCGATTTATTCCTGTAATTACTAGTCTATGTTTTGAATACCGCTAATAGACCTTGAAAAAGATCCAAAAATTTCTAATCTCAACTAAACGGGCCAGCTTCACTTGCACTCACAAAGGGATAATTAAGTTACATTTCTGGTATTTGCTATCTACCTCTCGAGTACTCCGTATTTCCAACACTCTGCTTTCACTTCAACCAAAACCGAGCAATTCTCTAGAATTGAACAGCTGATAGGAATCTAATCCTCAACCTCAAGTATTATTGTACACCCGAACAGGGGGCGCGTGGAATATCCAAAGAAGGAAAACATCACTACTGTACTACCAGGCTCACCGTCTCAACAGAACGGTCTCCGGTCACCGCCACCGGCCGCCGCCGCATCTCCGCGCCGTGACACCGGCGGGATCCTGAAATGCCAGAGCCGGCCAGTCCCGCCCACCCGGAACCGGTCGCAGAGGAACTCCTCGGCGAACGCCTTCTCCACCCTCCTGTTGACGTCGTGCAGGAACACGTCGGTGTCCCCCTCGCCGCGGCGCGCGCGCGCCATGGCCGCCGCCGTCCATATCGCCGCCATCCTACCGGGCGCCGAGGCGAAGTACCCCTTGGGCGCGTCGATCATGAACATGTCCCACTCCGTATCGTACACCTCCGGCGGCAGGTTGTGCAGCGCCAGCGGGCACGCCCAGTTGCCGCGGACGCGCAGGAGGGTGCCGTTGCCACCGCCGCCCGGGAGGCAGGCCGGGATCTTCCGGTAGCCGGCGAGGAGGCGGTCGGCCTGGTCGAGGCGCGTGCGGTAGGCGACAAGGTGCGCGCGGAGGAACGGCGACTGGGCCCTCACGACGCGGTACCAGGCGGGGTCCTCCTCGAGGAAGACAGTGGCGCCGCCGGGGTTGAGCGCGTGCCAGAGCCTGGAGTCGTGGCCCAGGCCGAACACCAGCAGCCGCAGCGGCGCGCGGCGGCGGAGCACGGCGAGCGAGAGCGCGATCTCGTCCCGCGACTGCTGCGGCACGGTCCCGGAGGTGGCGTACTCCACGGCGGCCTCGGCCAGCGCCACCGCGCCCGGCGCGTCGTACCCGGACCCCGACGGCGCGACGACCGCCGGCAAGCACGGCAGCGAGAGCGCCAGCGGCGGAAGCAGGTACGGTGCCAGCGGCGTCGTCACCAGCGCAGCCGCCAGGTAGAACGCGGCGAGGAGCAGCGCGCACGCGCCGGCAGCGAGGAGGCCGCGGCGACCGGGGGGCTTCATCGTGCAGCGCCTTCACCGGCGGCGTCGACGGGAGCGAGGTGCCCGACGCAACGCGACGACCGCGCGGCGTGGATTGTGGGTCCGTATAACGTGGGTTGGGAAGCGAGTGGGCGAGCTGGGCGGTCGGGATTGGTTGCTTTATTTAAGTCTCTGTTTTTGTGTAAGTGGGGTCCACGCACGTGGGTGAGGAGAGGAGAAAGGATTGCCGACCGCTGGTTCTTAATCGACCGGGCAACTACCAATTCCCAGGGTTTTAGTGGTGCGGCGTCGTGTAGTGTTTCCACTCGGTTTTCCATAATCAAGTGACCATGGTATGATTTGGTTTCGTTTCCCTTAGAGCAACTTTAGCAGCTCCCCTTTCCCACCCCAATGCCAAAAAAAACAGTGATATAGGGGATCAGATGATAAAAAACCTCTCCAGCAGACTCCCTATCCTCTTCCCTCTTTTTCTCCATGGACTAAAACTCCCTCTCCATCCCCTTTATAAAGGGAACCTCTCCTCCACTCCCTATCAGTGGGACCCACTCACTTTATAAAGGAGAAGATGATGTGGCATTGTGAGACCCACGAGTTGGGAAGGAAAATAGGGAAACTGCTGAAGCAAGTTGTGTTTTAGGGATGAAAATATTTTTATTCCACCCCCAATAACTTCATATAGGGGATGAAATTTACTCCATCTGATGGAGTTGCTCTTAATATGAGGCATCTTCTTCTTATATGATGTGGCAGAGTCCCTGCCTTTAATTCAAAAATGCAATTCAACATTGCGTACATATATACAGTGGCGTGTTTGGCAGGGCTCCGGCTCCACCAAACCCACTCTAGAGCTGCTGCTCCACCCATTTGCAGCTCCACCGTGGAGCTGGACTCTCCCTTTGGAGCTGAAGAAATGTATTTGGCAGATATAACAACTCCAGCTCCAAAAAATAAAAATTTGAATAGATTGCCCTCTTTTGTCCATCTTTTGTTTATCCCTGTACGCTGGTGTGCTATGCATGTGCATGTGTATCTACATGAAAATCCCTAGCTCATGCTGATCGGAGACTTCTTTGAGCAGAGGAATATGGTTCCGTGTTAGCGTGCGTGAGCATAACATACATGTCTTTGATCGTCTTGCTAATTGCCACGTTAGCTTGGACGGTGAGCACCGGAAAATACATCTTGACAAGCCCGGCACCAACAAGTGGAGGAGGGACGAGCGCATGGCGATGGAGGTCCATGGCTCCAGGCGGCACCAGGACGCCGGCGTTAAGGTGAAGTTCATCGAGACGCAGTTCATCAGCTCCGACGCCGCCAGCTTCAAGTCCGTCGTGCAGCGCCTCACCGGCAACTCCCCATCCCACGCCGCTGCTTGGCCGGCGCCGCATCCGCCGAGGCCGCGCTCGTACCGGCCGGCCTTTGCTAGTGGCGCAGCGAGCGGCGAGGCGCCGGCCGGTGGCGGAGCAAAGACCAACCTCTCGATGACCGCGGCGGCGCCGGACAGAGAGCACGGCGGCGGCAGATGCGCCTCGCCTGGAGGAGAAGATGCACGAGCTCTGCGACTTCTCCGACCTGTCCTACACCACCGCCACCGCGGGCGCGCGGTACGATGGCGCCGGCAGCGCCTTCCCTTACTGAAATGATGGTGCGGGCCTTGATTTTCGTTGTGTGGAGCTCGAAACCTCGAATAGCAACTGCAGCAATAGCACCTACTTTATTGAGTAGGGGCTCTCCCAACTTACAGGGGATGTAGATTTAACCTCCAACTCCAGCAATAGCCCTTTCTCCAAAGCTCCTATTCTCATATGACATGTGGGTCCAATGTGTCATTGAGTTACATATTTTTCCCATCTCCCTCCTCTCTTGCAACAGCAGCGGCCTCTGCCTCACTCTTTCCTCGCCGCCCTCCACTTCTCTCCCAGCACCCACACACACCCGGACATGCAACGGACGACGTCGGAGCTCGCCTCCTCCGGCGGCGGTGCTCCCTAGGGTGGATCCAGCGACACCACTCCCAAGGGAGGATCCGCGCAAGAGGAACCAACACACAGCAGGGAGGATGGAGCGGCGGGCTGGCTCGGCGGCGTGGAGGATGGAGTGGCGGAGCTGCGAGGATGGCACGACGGGCTGAGATCGACCCCCGACCGAGTGTGTTGTGTGGTCAACCCTCCTCTACTGCAGCACGCGAGCTCCGGCTAGACGGTGCGGCGGCGGGGCCCGCACAACCGGATCTATGCGGCGGCCACCCCTCATCTGCAGCGCGTGGAGGTGGCCACGACGCGGCGGGGCACGAGCTCCGACCGCACGCGGAGGCGGCGCTCGCGGAGCTTCGGGCGGCGCGAAGGCGGCCACTATCTGAGCCAGTGGCGCGGCGAGCTCGAGCTCCGGTCGGGTGTGGCGCTCGGGCCGGTCGCGATGAGGGAGGGGAGCTCCAGGCGGCGACGTCTTGCCTCCTCCTTGCCGGTGGTGGTGCTCGATTTGATGGCAGCAATCTCGATTTGGTGATGAGGTGAGCACAACGCCTTCTTCCCATCTTCTCCAAGTGGGATCGAGCTCCGGGCGACGGAAAGGATCACCAGCTCCGGGCAGGATCCCCGGCTCCGGGCGGCCACGGTGGGAGGGACCGGCGATGGGGAAGAAGGCGGAAGCAGGACGGCCAGGGAGGCGGGGCCAGGTGGTGGAGGGAGGGAGGAACGGCTCCAACAGTGGAGTAGGGGCTCCCTTCTCCACCCGCAGGAGAAGGGGCTGGAGGGGGGAAAGTAGGGGGTGAATAGTGATAGAGGCTGGGATTAGGACTCTGCTGGAGTGCGTTTTTTGCTCTGAGCCCTACTTTTTTAGTAGGGGGGCTCAAGTAGGGGCTTTGCTGGAGTTGCTTTTAGCTGACTAACCTTTGGTTGAGTGCGTGCACAATGCAATGAGTAGCTTGAACTCTAGACCTCCTGATTCAGTTTTTGCTTTAAATATTAAAAGTGTTGGTATCTCCATGGGATCAAATGAACAGGAAGTTTTTAATTCAACTTCTGATATAAAGAGTGGGGAAGTAGATAGGTTGCTTGCAAATGAATTAGGAAAAGCATCCGAAGTTAATTATTTAGATGATTCTGATGGTGAAGAAAATAATGAAATAGAGTATATTACACTTGGCCACTTGTGCAGTGGCTTACTCAAAGAAAATTTGGGCGAGGATGCTGATCATAGTGGAGGTGATTGGCAAACAATGTCTAAGAAAAGAGTTCTTTGAGTAAGAATAAATTGAATATTCCATCAGTTACACATATTAAGAAACAAATTAATTCTAAATGACTAAATGAAAGGCGAGAGGTATTAGAGACTTGGCTAAATATAAATTTCTTTATGACACTTCTTGTGATAATCAATTAGACTTCATCGCGGGCTTAGAGACATGCAGAGACGATTTCTCAGCAGTTGACTTGGACCACTTTTGTGGTGGTAAAGATTTCTTTGGCAGTGGACCTATCCTAGAGGACAGTCAGGGGGAATCTTATTAGGTGTCAATCTCCAAATTTCTGATATTGGAGGCATTACATTGGGGGATTTCCATATTAAATTTAATATTAGAAATAAAGAGGATGGCTTTGAGTGGGTTCTTATTTCTACTTATGGAGCATCACAAGATGAATTAAAATAAGCTTTTCTCACTGTGGTTCAAATGTGCAACATAACTGGTAAGCCAATTTTAATTGGTGGAGACTTTAATATCATCCGAAGACCAAGTGAAAAGAATAATGACAAATATAATGACAGGTGACCCTTTCTTTTCAATGCTTGTATTGAAAGTCTGGATTTGAGGAAATTAGATCTCTCTAGCCGTCGTTTCACCTGGGCCGACTCTCTAGACTCTACTACTTTTGAGCAATTGGATAGAGTCTTGATGAGTACAGAGTGAGAATAAAAATTCCCATTAGCGACAGTTCAAGCACTAACAAGGCATATTTCATATCATACCCCGTTACTCTTAGACTCGGGAACATCTGTTATTCACGAAAACCAAAGGCCTTTCCAATTTGAATTATGTTGGTTACTAAGGGAAGGGTTCTATGACCAACTAGCAGAGATCTGAAATAATGAGAAAAGAGGTGGGAATTCTATACAGAGATGGCAATATAATATAAGGCGCACACGTAATATCTTAGGGGATGGGCTAAGGAAATTAGAGGAAAGACGAAGAAAGGAAAAGAAGCTATCAAATTTATGATTGATATGCTAGATAAAAAAGGCAGAACATTCAATTCTATCTCAAAATGAGCAAGATATCGCTCGATGTCTAAGAGATAGAATCTCTTATTTGCTGAGGGAAGAGGAAATTGCTTGGTTCCAGCGATCAAAAACTAAAAACCTATTAGAAAGTGATAATAATACTAAATATTCCCAGCTTATTACAAATGGTAAGCATAGGAAAACATGTATTTTCCAATTGGAAGGAAATAACAAGATCGTTAAAAATGAAGTAGAATTAAAAGAACATATTACCTCGTATTACCAAAATTTGTTTGATGCCCCCGAGGAAAATAATTTCACGATGTTGGAAAGCCGAATTGATGATATTCCCCAAGTATCCGAGGTGGAAAATGACATCCTCACATCATTGTTCACTGAAACTGAGGTTAAAGAGGCTATATTTCAAATGGAACATAACAAGGCTCCGAGACCGGATAGTTTCCAGCCGAATTCTATCAAGTATTTTGGGAGGTAATAAAAGTTGATTTGGTGGCTTTGTTTCATGACTTCCGTAAAGGTGAACTACCTCTTTTCTCACTCAATTTTGGTATTATTACTTTATTACCAAAATGCTAAGAGGCCATAAAAATTCAACAATATAGACCAATATGTCTTTTGAATGTGAGCTTCAAGATTTTCACAAAAGTGGCAACAAATAGAATCAATTTGGTGGCACAGAAGGTCATACGACCCTCACAGACAGCTTTTCTACCGGTCGATATATTTTAGAAGGTGTTACAATTCTCCATGAAACGATCCATGAGCTACATAGGATGAATTTGAGTGGTGTCATATTTAAGGTGGATTTTGAGAAAGCATATGATAAAGTTAAATGACCTTTTCTTCAACAAGCTAACAGAATGAAAGGATTCTCACCTTTGTGGTGTCAATGAATCCACCAGTTTGTCTATGGGGGTAGCATTGCTGTAAAAGTAAATAATGATGTGGGTCCCAAACAAAGAAAGGCCCCCGACAAGGAGATCCTCTATCACCCATTATTCTCAATCTAGTGGTGGATATGTTGGCCAATTTATTGCTAGAGCTAAGGAGGATGGTCAAATTCAAGGACTTATACCACATTTCGTAGTTGATGGCCTTTCAATCCTATAGTACGCTGATGACACCATTTTTTTAGAGCATGATCTTGAGCAAGCAAAGCATATGAAAATCCTGCTATGTGCTTTTGAACAACTTTCAGGGTTAAAATTAATTTTCATAAGAGTGAAATGTTTTGTTATGGGAAGGCTAAGAACTATTCAGACCAATATTCACGTAACTTTGGTTGTGGTATGGGTCAGTACCCTTTCAGGTACTTATCCATTCCATTGTACCATAGAAAACTTAGTAACAGGGATTGGAAAGCCGTGGAAGAACGCTTTCAAAAAGTTAAGTAGCTGGAAAGGAAAAATCCTATCTTATGGTGGTCGATTAGTTTTGATCAACTCAGTTTTGAGTAGCCTTGCTATGTATATGATGTCTTTCTTTGAAGTACCAAAAGGTATTCTTAAGAAGTTAGACTTGTACTGATCCAATTTTTTCTGGCAAGGGAACAATCATAAGAAAAAATATAGATTAACAAAATGAGGAATTTTATGTCTACCAAAAGAACAAGGTGGCTTAGGTATTTTCCTGCTTAGTAAATGGCTATTCAAATTAATAAATGAAGATGGGGTTTGGCAAGAGCTTCTTAGGAAGTACTTAAAAATAAAACAATTGGTGAAGTTCGTTGGAAGCCAGGAGATTCACATTTCTGGTCAGGCCTTATGAAGGCTAAAGACCATTTTCTGGAATCTTCTACTTTCAATATTCATAATGGTGAACTAATTAGGTTTTGGGAGGACAAGTGATTGGGAAAATTTACTCTCAAAGAACAATACTCATCTTTATATAACATTGCAAGAAAGAAGCACATATCAATTACTCATATTTTTAGGTTCGCACCACTAAACATAACGTTTAGAAGAGCATTAGTGGGGGACAAACTACATAGGTGGAATGAGTCAGTCGCAAAAGTTGCATTTGTGCAATTAGATGACCAACGTGACTCCATTAAATGGAACCTTACAAAACAAGGAACTTTTACATTGCAATCAATGTACCAAAATCTGGTAAACCAGATTGCTTTTACTCTAAATAAATCAGTATGGAAACTGAAAATACCACTCAAAATTAAGGTATTTGTTTGGTTTGTGCTAAAGGGGGTCATTTTAACTAAAGACAACCTGTTAAAGAGGAATTGGAGAGGTGATGACAAATGTTGTTTTTGTAACAACAAGGAAGCCATCAATCATTTATTCTTTGGTTGCCATGTTGCACAATTTGTTTGGAGAGTGGCTCAATTTGCTTTTGTTTACAAGCACCAACTAATATAGCGGATATTTCTAGAGTTTGGCTCCAACAAATAAACAGAAAAATGAGACCTCACGTTTGTGTGGGAGTATGTGCAGTTTTCTGGTCTATCTGGTTGTGCCGCAATGATGTGGTTTTTGATGAGAAAATATTATATTCTTATTTGCAGGTTATTTTCAGGACCACTTATTGGATGCGGTTCTGGACCATCCTTCACAAGGAGAAAGACAGATCGAGTTTGAAGCATGTGTGTCGCATGTTGGAGACTGTGGCTATGGAGGTTTGCGCCAAGCACGGGTGGTTGTCATATAATCAGCTGAATTTGTAATTGGCATTATCATTTCATTTGTTGGAATTGCTTTTTGAAAGCTCATTCTCATTCAGCCAGAGGCTGAGACTGTAATAACGAATGGTTAGGTGCATAACTTATGCAGAGGCCAGAATAAAAATTTCTTTTTCTAAAAAATAGTAGCATAAATATAGGTAGATAGATCAACCTCTCTAGATAGTACTACTAGATCGGTTTCACATTGGGAATAATTGAGATCTATGTAAACTAATCACGAAACCGACGATGGACGATCGAGCAGAGCAACGAACCTGCCTGCGCCCTTTCTGATCACTGTTTGCATTGACCGTACTTGGCAGTTGGCGACGAGGGAGCACATGCCTATTATCATGGACTAGGGCAGCCGCATGGATTTACAAATCATGTGTATGTTGGGTTAAGCTAACTGGCTAAGCAAGTGCGTTATTGTGAAGCAGTATGCAGGCCAGGAATTTAAGACTAGTGCGCATGTGGCAATACGTGTAAGTAAGGTATGATGAAAGCAAGAAGAGGCTTCTATGGTTGTGGTATGAGTGGGTAGAACCGTAGAACCGGATCGGCCATGGGCGGGAACTGATACTCTATACAATGATCTTGACAAACAGCTTTTCAGGTTCAACGCGACTATCTTTGGGGAATGGTCAGCAAGCTCGTTTTTGCGAGTCCACATGGTGGTTGGAGGGTCGAGCTCCAAGGGATTTGGCACCGAACTTGATCATATTAGTTTGGAGGAAAAACAACACCGTGGCTATTGATTGCAAAATCATAACTGGACTCGGGGTCTATGGAGAATGAGCACAGCTCAGGAGATGGCCGAGTTTGTCTTGCTATGGGGGCTTTTGGAGCACGTTCAGCTATCTGAGGAACCGGACCAAATTACCTGGAAGTGGAATGCAAAGGGTGTCTACACCACTAAATCAGCTTATGCCATTCAATTTCGAGGGATCCTACTATACTTTTGTAGCGAACATGACCTCATTTTCCATTTGTTCGAGTTGATTTTAGTGATTCATGCTAACACAAGTAATGAGACTAACCACATTATCTAGCATGTTTTTGTAGGCATTCCTAGGTCTCATGAATATAACCAAAGTTAACATACCATGCCCAAGTTAACATACCACGCGCAAGTTAACATGTTCATAGCAAAAAGGAGAGGCTATAAGTGATGACATGTTAAGTAAGTGATGACATGTTAAGTAATGGCAAGTTGAAGACGCAAAGAATACAGCAAAAAACACCATCAGATGATCCAATGGTCCAGTTTCTACATGCGCTGGATGATTGTAAGAAGCAAAGAAGTAGAAGACAATAGCATCGAATGAACCGACGGTCCGATTGGTTCGACCGTAGGTCTATCCAATGATCAGTTTGAAACAAGACAGAGACACACCAAGACAGATTCAGTAGCACCAGATGAACTGACGCCATGGTCAATGGAAGCGTCAGTCTATTCGTTGGTCTTGAGGAAGCTAACAGAAGGTTTTTGGCCACGAAGCCTTCAGCACCGGATGAACCGACCCACCATCGGATGAAGTGTCGGATGAATTGTGTCAGCAGATTTGCAACGACTACGATGACGTGGAGGGGCACTAGATGAATCGACGGTGGGAAAAAAGGGACCATCGGTTCATCTGACGCTAGACTTTTCAGTGGACGTTAGCCAGTGACTCTTCGGATGCCTTGGGCTATTTATACCCCCTCCACTCACCCATTTGATGTTGCTGGATTGTGTGGAAGTGCAGAGGAGTGCAAGACACTTAGAAGATCATATCCAACCCATCCAAGTGCTAAATTGCTCATCCATAGACTTGCACATACTTTGTGTGTGTGCTTAATGCTAGGCTTAGCTTAGAGCTGAGTGAGTGCAAGGTGTGCCTACCTTGTGAGATGATTATTGAGTGAATAAGGTGTGTCGGAAGCCTTGGGGACTAAGTGGCTCATCGGCAATCGTCTTCGACCCTCCGGCTTGGTGTGGAGTGGCGAGGACACTTTGTGCGGTGGACGTGGAGACCCCTTCCTAAGTGGAGGATCTCCTTAGTGGAGGCGGCATCAAGGTGACCAAGGGAGCTTGGCAAGTGCCTAAGTGGCGAGCCTTGTCACGAGTCAAGTGGTGCTCTTGGGAGAGACTTTGTGACTGGGAAGTAATACTCTTGTGTGAGTGCAACATGGACTAGGGGTGGCTTAGTGCCTACCGATACCTCGAGATAAATCGTGTGTCAAGAATTTGCTTCCTCTCATCCCCTTTTAAATTTCCGCATTACTCTCTTGCAATCCTTGCTTGCCTTTACTTTCCTAGAGTAGTATCATGCTAGGATTGGCTATATGTTGCAAACTTATTTTGGGATGAGGGTTTCACAATAGATCAACCTTTAATTGCACATCTAGATAGAACTGATCTAGTTTACTTTATGCAAAGTAGTGGAAGCCATAGGATAAGTTTTTAAGTTGCCTAATTCACCCCCTCCCCCTCTTAGGCTACGAGCATCCGATTCCATACAACTTTTAATGCCAAAGGAATTTGGAAAGCTCGGCTGAAGGAAAGCATCGTTTCTTTACTTGGTTGCTAGTGAAAAAAAAGCTCTTAACTACTGACACACTGCTGGATCATAACTAGCCTTGTAATCCAACCTGCCCTTTGTGTGGTCAGGAACTTGAGTTGGTGGAACACTTAACATTGCAGTGTGTGTTTGCACGAGAGGTATGGGTGTTGGTCTCTGTTTGGTCGCAAGGTGTTGTTCAAGTTTCGGACATGAATATTTCAATTGAAGATTGGTGGAATAATGCTCTACAAGGAAGAACTATGGAGGAGGGAAAGATTGTGTGACAGACCCGTCCCAAATAATTCCGTATTATCGCCTAAGTTTGTCCACATGGTCATTAAGTAATAATAAAGAAGTATTATGCCGTGTCTGCCGGGTCAAGCCCAGTGAATCACTTACAACACAGGATCGATAATATGCACAAAATCCACACGAAGGCGGGTGCAAAGTATGAATTTAAATTACAAAACATCCCACATGTTACTTTATTACAAACCAGGTTTCATACCGAGGTGCATCTACATAGCTTGTGTTATATAGATTTGTCATGTGCTTAAAAGGTGTCAACAAGTGCCACATGGCAACACCACAATGACCACAATTTTTTTTGCACAATTATTTAACCCAAGTTAGTTTATAATGAATCAAAATATCTCAATTCTTGGTTTGGAAAAGTAATATTTTAAAGAAGTAATTTCCAATGTAGGTGCTATGGTCGAAATCTAAATTCCTTTATAAACCACTGGTAAAAATTAAGTTTCATGTGCACGCCTCCTGCGTGAGGTGAACTTTGAGCAAATAGGTTACGCTTTAGGGAACTTGCGTGCCGATGCAAATCAACGGACACAACTGCATGGCTCATTGGCTCGCATATCCTTGGGTAGGAGGGGGTGGGGAAGAAGGAGGCAGTCAGTTGTCGATACTGTTGGAGGGGGTGGGGAAGGAAGCATGCCCTTTGTTTAGAGTTTTCATAGTATTAGATAATGCCTCTTAGTCTGATTTTTTATTCTTTCACTTCCTTTTTCTTATGTGTTATGATATAAATATTGTGGCAGTGAGGGCAGGGCAAAATGTGAGGGCAAGAGGAAGGCAATGAAGTTGCACCATCCATTAGTTATCTCATTAGGCAAACTTTTCATATACAACGATTTGTGCTTTTTTCTTATTTCTGAGTGTGTATCTCCATTGCTACATGCCATTATAAATGTTTCATATGATAAAAAAACTAAAACTCATAGAGAGAATTTGTTGTAGCAATCTATTATATGCTTACTTTGCCTTTTGTCAAACTCTATTCATGAAAATACTAAATAAGTATTTGCATTTTTTATACTAAATAAGTTTTAACATGAAATAATTTCTGTAGTGTCATATTTCACGTCATAAATATTTTTTAAATCATGAAAAACAAAATAGTTTGGCTTGCAATAAAACTAGAATTGCATATATTTTTCTAGACGAAGGGAGTAAAATTTAGGTAACTTTGCAGACAGTTTTGTATGGCTTCTACGCATGCTTGTTGCTCACATCACCTAGCAACAGCTATAACATCCGCAAAGGGAATTGACTAGTAGTGATAAAATAAACATGAAAAAACGTTCTAGTAGCTAGAAAGTTTAAATACAAGTACTAGGTAGCCTCTAATAGATAAGGTAGATCGGTCTCGCTAGATAGATCCACAAAATATTGGGCAAACATATTCTTCTGCTATATTCAGTATAAGTAAACCAGAGGACTACTGAACAATATAGGTGTCATGTTAAGAGAAGCCATGCACGTGTGTAGCAGGCACAACTGCATAAGCTAGGCCTCATTAACCGTTTGAATCATGTGTGCCAGGGGAACGAATTGAACTCAGCAATCAGTCAGTTTTAAGGACTGGAAATGAAGAAGCGAAAAGCAGACAGGCCCAGAGACGAGCAGGCCCAGGAAGATCGCGGGAGTGTCTGGATCTTCAAACGGGCACTAGTCGTCGAGCCCACGAACAGAATATTACGTACAGTACGTACGTGTTGGTAGATAAATAACCTGATCTCAGACTGTCGAGACTGATCAAAGACTGGCCCCTTACCATGCACGTCACCAAGCTAGTGGCTCTCCGAACTTGCACACACACATGTCACCAACGGCGAAATTTCCATGTGAACATGCAGGGGCCGGCATTACTCTACACGTCGTCTACGCCCGGGGAAGACACTGTTCGCATGCAACAGGCCGTGCACAAACGTGCCAGCACGACACGGTTTGGCCCGGACATGATTGGAACACCCTTTCATGCGGTTGTTACATGCCCTCATGCTCATGCTCTGAGAAGCCAACTGAGGAAACAGGTCGCCCTAGCAGCAGAAACCGACCTGAGGAATACAGGGCCTGATTTGCTCCTTGTTCTACTAGCCAGGTATGATCAGGACCTCGTGTCAAATTTTCTAATGCTAATTTGGCGTTGTTGGAATGTTAGAAATAGTGTGCTGCAACTGCAAGCGGGCGAGCGGATCTCCATCGCTGCCTCGCTCGATCCTTTTTCTGACCCGCTACATTGAGGCACTGCTCAATGTCCGACAACAGCGGGAGATGGTCGATGCTAAAGGGAAACAGAAGCTACACCCGGAGAGGAGTGTTCGCCCTACAGCAGGGAGCCCGATTGAGGTAAGATGAATGGATTCCACCAGAAGACGATTGCAGACTGTATGAAAAACGGGTAGGCTACGCTAGCTAATCTACCGCGTACACCTAAGATACTTGCGAGTAGGAGATTATATATCGTTACCACTAGACGTGCAGCGCAGCGGAAGGAGTCGTGCGTCGGTGTAGAGGAAGCAGTCGATCACGTCCCACGAACCGAGCTCCTCGTCCTTGATCCCAACAGCCGATCAGCGCAACAGTAGTAGCAGCGCCTCTACGGAGTCCGCACGTACGGGGATGGAACGCCGGACGTCGGTGTGCTAGCACCGCACGTTCGGCTAGGGCGGCGGCAAGAGGAGGGCAGCGGCAAAGGGGAGGCGCGGCTCACTGGTCATGGCGCCCCCCTTTGCCCCTGCTACGTATATATAGGGCGTACTAATGGGCTTCTATCTCATAGGCCCATTAGTAACCCTAATCTCTCTTGGATAAATATCCTCTTGGGCCTTTAAACCGTATTGTGATGATGGGCTCTTGGCATATCACCAACAGGGACGGGAGTGGCAGCTACTGCAGCACTGCAGAGATGCTGAGGAAGCAGAAGTCCTGGCGTGCTGTGAAGGAATTAAGAGGGCGGTGCTCCGGCCAGATCGCAACATGATTCTAGAGTCGGATTGCTCTACCATGGTGGAGAAGCTCAAGGCCGGAGGCATGGATCGGTCACTGATTGGGCCGCTGATCCATGACGCACGGCGGGATGCTGAACATCTTCAGAGTATTAGCTCCACCAAGGTTGGGAGAGGGCAAAATAAAGCAGCACATGAGCAAGCTCATTTAGCTATCCGAAATAAAGAGTGCAGGGTGTCCTGCTCGGACATTCCAAGTTGTATCGAACCCCTTGTGTTGATGCTTTTCTGATCAACACACACGAGCGCTAGATCGCGCAGAACGTCGAAACGCTAAACTCGCCAAGCTCCTGCCCGGACCGGTCTGACCGGTGTATGCAGAGGCACGGTGAAAACCTAAGATCGCCGCCTCGGGGAGGGACCCCGTCGGAGGTGGCGTGCCTAGAGTTGCTCTAAGGTCGGCAATGCCACTCAGAACGTCCCTGATCGTCGTCGAGACAAGTAAGGAAAGCACGAGGTTGGAAAAGCTAGGGTTTGAGAGATAAAAGTTGTAAAAAGTAATGATTGATTGGGTGATGCCACCTCAAACGGCTGTGGCCCTTTATATTTATAGGGTGGGGAGGTCTTGCCCCGCAAGGAATCCTTTTACAACTCGAAATTCGCAAGGACTCCACAATTCTACTCGGATTCGTGGTCCACCGGTCAGGCCCACCGGTCAGACCGGTGTGGCCATTGCCGGATCGGCTACAAAACGCCCCACCGGTCAGACCGTTGAGGGACACCAGTCTGACCGGTGGCGCTAGCCTGATCGGCATTGTGCCAAATTTGGGTGCGAACATATGCCCCCTGTTTTTTAGTAAAGCTTGCTGTCTAAAAAATAATCCTAAGGTCGATGTGACACCTCACTGGACATTTTTTGGTCTCAGGGCGATTTTGGTCCATATCCTTTCAAGCATCTTGCCAGACACTTGGATGAAATATCTTCAAGTACCTCCCGTTGAGAGCCCTTGGAGGTCGATGTCCTTGCAAAGTTTCCACCATGTAAGAATTCCCAGAACAAATCTTGACGACCTTGTATGGACCTTCTCAACTTGGAGACCACTTGCCGAACTTGTTACTTCTAGATCCAATAGGTAAAATCGTCTTCCAAACCAAGTCACCTACCTGAAAAGATTTGGCATTTACCTTCTTGTTGTATGCTCTAGCCACTCTCCTCTTGTCTTTCTCAATTTCTTCCAAAGCCTCCATACGCTTTTCAGTCACTTCATCAATATTGTCCATCATCAAAGCATAATATGACTCAACACTAAGGTTATTTTGCTTTGCAAGTCTATATGCGCCTAGCTTCACCTCAACGGGCAAAACGACCTCTTGACCATACACAAGCTCAAAAGGAGTAACTTTAATAGCACCATGTATAGAAATACGATGAGCCCATAAAGCTTCAGATAATACCTCATGTCATCTTATAGGATTGTCTTCCATCTTTTTCTTAATGAGCTTTACCAAAGTTTTGTTGCTAGACTCAGCTTGACCATTGGCTTGAGCATAATATGGAGATGAATTGAGCAATTTAATACCATAGGAATCAACAAATTCACGCACCTCTTTAGATATGAATGAAGTTCCTTGATCTATAGTCAAAGTCTGCGGAGTGCCAAACATATGTATGATATGCCCAGAAATAAACTCAATCACCTCTCTATGTGTCATATTCTTCAAAGAAATAGCTTCAGCCCACTTGGTGAAGTAATCAGTAGCCACAATCACAAAACAATGTCCCTTTGACGATGAAGGATGAATCTTGCCAATAAAATCCAAACCCCATCCTCTGAAAGGCCAAGGCTTAATGATTGGATGCATCAACACAGTAGGCACCAATTGAACATCTCCATATTTTGACACTCTTCACAACCTTTGTAATACTTAAAACAATCGGCTATCATGGTAGGCCAATAAAAACAAGCTCGCCTGAGGAGCCACTTCATCTTAGGAGCCGATTGATGAGTACCACAAATACCTTCATGAACCTCTGCCATAGCCAACCTAGCTTGATCAGGACCCAAACACTTTAAGAGCAAATCATCCACAGTTTGACGATATAATTCACCATTATCAAGAACAAACTTAAGAGCCCATTGTCGGATTTTTCTATCAACTAAACTGCTAGGATTATGCAAATAATCAACCAGAGGCTTCCTCCAATCCTCCACCTCACTTTTGTCATGAAAAAACCGAGGAAGAATTTTTATCAGGGGACCGGTCAGACCGGTCATGGTCATCGGTCAGACCGGTGCCATGAACTGGCCCAGATCTGCGTGACCGGTCGGACTGTTCGGTGACATCGGTTAGACCGGTATCACCGGTTAGACCGGTCGGCTGCGTCGGCATAACTGGTGCCTCCAGAGCAAAACACTTGGCTGTAAGCAACGGTTTGTGTTCTTGAAAATTTCTTTTTCGAACATTATAACCAGATGCTTGCTGAGCCAAAGCATTAGCTCTAGGATTCTCCTCTCGTGGTACATGATAGACAACAAATTCATCCATACAAGATATGATGTCTAAACACTTATCAAGATAAGCATTTAAAAAACCATTTAAACACTGACATACCTTGGAAACTTGTTGCACTACCAATAAAGAATCTCCATATGCTTCCACATGTTTCACTTCCATGTCATGCAAAATCTCCAACCCAAATAGAAGAGCCTCATATTCGGTTTGGTTGTTAGTACAATCATGATCCAATTGGTTAAGAGCTTCAAAAACAGCCCCACTTGGTGAAATAATGACAATTCCAACACCACAACCATCTTTGCAAACCGATCCGTCAAAATGCAACTTCCATGGAGTAAAAGTAACATAACCGACATTCAAATCGAGTTGCTTATCTACTCTATGTCCAACAATAAAGTCGGCAACAATTTGACCTTTCATAGAACTTAATGGCTCACAATGTAAATCATATTCAACTAAAGCATAAGCCCATTTGCCGACTCTACCACTTAAAATTGGTTTATGCAACATATATTTGATTATGTCGGTTTGACATGCTACTATGCAAGTACTAGGTAATAGTTAATGCCTCAACTTGGAACAAGTATGATATAACGATAAACACAACTTTTCAATAAAAGTGTACCTTGTTTCGGCGTCCAATAATCTTCTACTCTCATATGCAACAATGTACTCCTTGCCTTCGGTCTCTTGAGTCAAAACACCTCCAATAACATCCTTTTCAGCCGTTATATATAACTTGAAAGGAATACCACTCTTTTGCGCTTGAAGGACGGGTGGCGAAGTCAAATAGCTCTTAATCTCATCAAATGCCTCTTGTTGCTTTGCCCCCCAAGTGAAGTCAACATCATTTTTAACCAAAGTAAAGGAGTCAAAGCATTCACCTTCCCGGACAAGTTACAAATGAACCTCCTCAAATAGTTTACCTTGCCCAAGAACTTTTGCAAATCCTTTTTACAAGTTGGTGCTTTAACACTCTGGATTGCCTCAATATTTTTTAGGATCTATCTCTATGCCTTTCTCATGTACAATGAAGCCTAAGAACTTCCCAGCCGATACACCAAAAGCACATTTAAGTGGATTCATATTTAATTTATATCGACGCATTTTCTCAAATGCAAGTCTTAAATCAGCTAAATGAGAGTCATCTCCAGCCGATTTGACAACAATATCATCGATATAAACCTCTACTATGATGCCAAGCAAATCATGAAAGATTAAATTCATAGCTCTTTGATAAGTAGCACCCACATTTTTTCAATCCAAAAGTCATGACAACCCACTCAAATAAGCCAACAAAACCCGGACATATGAAATCCGTTTTGGAAATATCCTCACCGGCCATAAATATTTGATTGTAACCCGCATTACCATCAAGAAAGCTAAGAATTCTATGTCCGGATGCAGCATTAACAAGAAAATCGGCTATAGGCATAGGAAATTCATCTCTATGAGTAGCTCTATTAAGATCTCTAAAATCAATGCAAACACAAAGCTTTTTTGTTCCTTTTTTCTCAACAGGCACAATATTAGAGATACAATCCGCATAACGACAAGGCCTAATAAACTTTGCATCAAGTAACTGATTGACTTCTTCTTTCACTCGGTCATAAATATCATGATTAAAGTTTCTACGAGGTTGTTTATAAGGCCTAAAACCAGGTTTAATAGGTAAACGATGCTCAACTAAATCACGACTTAAACCAGGAATTCCATGCAAAGCAATCAACATACTCCTTTAATAACTTTATTAAATCAGATTTAAACAAAGGATCAAGATTCTTGTTTACAAATGTCAGCCTAGGTACAGTGCCATCACCAATATCAACCTCCTCTAAAGGATCAGCCGACGTAAACCCTTGTCCTAACTTGCTCAAATCATCAAAGTCTTTGATAGCCTCACATATTGTTCTTATGTGCCCGATAGTGCTCTCGCCTTTGTTGCAACCACTCCAGATTTGCATCCATCAAATCGACAGAGAAGTTCCAGCCTGATCAACGATCGGCTTCATGACAACAGTAGCAAAGCCATCTTTGGTAGAATCAATAAGTTTTAAATTGGATAAATCTAAACTAGTTAAACACTTAAGATTCTCATGATTATCCATAATAGAACTATCGACCACTGCAACACAAGCCGATGCATCACCATGAACAATCTCTACCTCGTCGCCTACCCATTGGATTAAAAATTGATGCAAAGTAGAAGGCACACATTGATTTGCATGAATCCAATCACGACCAAGGATGAGACTGAAGTTACCTTGTGTCTCAGCGACGAAGAATGTCATAGCCAATGTCTTGCTCCCAACGGTGAGCTCCATAGAGATGACGCCTTTAGCTCCCATTGGCTCGCCTCCCCCAACACCACTGACGGTCATGTTGGTATTGATCAGCTCATCATCTGAACCTCCTAGTTTCTTGAACAAAGAATATGGCATCAAGTTGACAAACGCTCCTCCATCCACCAACATGCGAGAGATAGGCTTCCCATTGATATGTCCCTTCATGTACAAAGCCTTCAGATGATTTTCAGTAACTTTAGGCTTCTGGAAAATAGCTTCCTTTGGCCCAAAAGCGAGATGCGCAACGTCTTCCTCCGAGAGCACATAACCATCTATAGACATGTGTATCACGTTGATGTCCAAATTCATGCGCTCAGGCGAAGAACTATAACAAACAAGCTCCTCATCGTCTTTTGGTGCAGGATCCAATGCGAACTTGTCATCACAAACCATGGGAACCGAAGAAGAGAAGTCGGACGGCGTCTCTGGGTCATCGTTCTGACCGTCGACGTCCACCGGTCTGACCGGTGCGACCGGTCTAACCGACTCTTCCACCGGTCTGACCGGTAAGGGTTCAGAGCTGGTCTTGACTCTCCATTCTTTCCCTTGAGGTACCATAGGCCTATAATGGTTGAAAGATTCGTCCCTTTGCTTCTCTAGATCCTTCTTCCTCTTCTCTTGAAATCTTAGGCGTTGAAGCTTCCTCGTTTGTGTGCGAGTCAATCCGGCAGGGCACCACCTTGGCAAGAAGTACTTGGAGTTGGAGCTACTTCCACTGGCCTCATGGTTATTAGCATCAACCTCTGGAGTTGATATCACAACCTTATTGTTTGGAACAATCGGTCTTTTGCCATCTTCTCTAATAGGAACACCCATTGATCCAATTTGAATAATATCCTGACCTCTAATCCTCTCTGGATCAATTTCCATCTTCTACACCTCCTCCCTTTGATTTGTACTGTAGACTTGCTTTACTGGAGGTGGTGCGGCTTTTCTGGCCACACCGGTCTGACCGGTGATAGCGACCGGTCTGACCGGTCGGGTCTGGTGACCCTGACCAGATCGGCGAGGAGCCAATCGGTCCTAGATAGGCCTGGAGATCCTGTCAAAAGCTGATTTCTGTCCACTCCATCCAGGATGAAAGGCTTGTTGGTATGGCACTGTTGACGGTGAAAATCTGTCAACCTAGCCATGAGTTTACCTTCGGTGTTGGCATAAGTTTTATACCTTATCCATTGGTACTAACCCCCGTGGTATAACAAGTTCACTTGTGTATGTCGGTTTTGGAGTTTAGTGTTTATGCAGGATTTTAGCATTGAATGCAAGACTTTAGGGACAAGTTCATCAAGCACCTTATGACAAGACCTTGAAGCCCATACAAGTCATGCAATGAAGCAACCTTGACTCCAAGAAGCCAGGGACTCAACCCGAGAAGATGACAAACTCCGAGGATCAAACCAGAAAAGTGCCGAATCTTGCAAGACAAGGAGTTATGTCCAATTCAGAGAGAAACTGACGACATGGACCTACATGCAGAAGGGGAAGCATCTAGAAGACACGGGAACCGACATCAAGCAAAGGAGGCCGCGGGGCCGGGCTCGGATGGGCCAAGGCCGGCCGGCCCGGCCGGCCGGCCCGGCCCGTCCAAGGCCGTTCGCCCCCTCCTTTGCCCTAGCCGCCATTCGGGCTATTTATAGCCCCGGGGTCGAGAGCCATGCATCATCCAATTCGTCATCGGCCGCCGAGGAGCAAAGAAGAGAGGGACACCATCCCGGAGAGGAGAGGGTCGAGCTAGTTGACTACGGTTTCCCTAGCCGACGTGGGAACCTTGCACGGAAGACCACGTCGGAGTTCTCGGAGCTAGAAGCAAGATCAAGGAAGGATCCTGGTGGTGATCTTGTGTATGTATCATTATCATAGTTGAATTATCAAGTTGAATCTATTCCTAGCGATCAAGTGTTTCCTCGAAGATTTCGTTTTTCGATCGGCTTTGCTTATTCTAAATCTATTCTCGAGATAGATTACATAGGGTGTTCTTGTAGCCGCGGTGGCTAGAGGTACACGCCGGATCTTCCGAAAGAATCTCAACTTGTCTTTTGACTCGCCCTAGACTCCCCGCATGAGTAGGGATACGTTGTGACAGAACGGGGGTCCGAAAGGCGGATGTTTTCGGATTTGGACGGGAAACCACGGTTTAAAGAGGCTTCTAATAAGATTCGATTTGCTACTTCTTCTCTTGCTTGGAACTTCAACAAAAGGCTTATCCCGATCTCTCTAGATCGGTTTATCTACCCAATCTTACTTTGTTATCTCTGGTCTTTAGTAGATCAGATTAGTTTTGTGTCTTTTACCTAGATGCATTAGGGTTTCTCTTTTACCGAAGATTGAAGTTGCTTGGCTTTACTAGACCAACTTTTGCGTCACACATTTGTTCCACGGATTCGATACCTTGGGTTCACCACTCGAGGGAAGAAGGGTCCCTTGACTACGACGGGAGACTTGTCCACTTGCAAGTCTAAACGAACTTTGATACAACTATTAACCGTCAACAAGCCCCTTTTTCTGGCGCCGTTGCCGGAGAACAAGTGATCAAGATTTGATTTTTTATTGCCTTTTTGTGATTTTCAGTTTTCTTTTAGTTTTTCTTTTTGCATCTACTAAACTTTGATCATCCTCAAAATAAATCTAATCTAGTTTGTCTAACCCTAGTTTTTATAGATTTGTTTTTACTTTCTAGTTTTTGCATATTTTGTTTATTGCTAACCCTGACAGGAGATGGACGGCTACCTCTCCAACAAACCCGATAATTTTGTGGATGATCCAGAAAAACTTTACAGGCTAAGGAGACGCGAAGCACATCAAGCTAAAAAGCTGGATTTTGTAGATTCGAAGTCGGAAGACGAAGAATCGAATGAATCTCCGAAGAATTCACCACCTCAAAGTCCTCGGGAGAATCGACTTCCACCGATGGGTGACCAACCGTCCGGTTCAACCCACGGGGAACGTCAAAGGAGTCTTGCAAGTGGAGAAGGAGAACATACTTGAAGGCAAGATCGACTCGCTCATGAGGAGGTTGGAGAAGATGGAGATAGAAAAGAAAGAGGCTCAAGACTTGAAGGCCGCCGCAGCAAGATCCACATGTGAAGAATGTGGAGAGTATGGCCATGTCCGCAAGGATTGTCCGGAGGAAGCCAAAACGCTCGACTACATGAGGAAGGGAGAATTGCCGAACTTCCGCTATGGGCAAGGTAGACCTCAATTTAATGCAAGCTCATCCATTCCGAATTCGGTTCCGCTTCGTATACAATTGAAGGAATTCATGGACGAGCAAGCTAAGATCAACAAGGACACCGTCACCAAGCTCAAGACCATAGACAAGGTGTTGGAGGACATCGATAGCAAAGTGACGGAGGTCGGAAGTTTCAATCATCAAGTGCTCAACATGATGAAGATGCTCGAGACGCAAGTTGGACAACTTGTGGGGCGCCTCACTAATGATGAAGGGAAGCTTCCGGGACAACCTAAAAGTCCGGAATCGGCGAAGGCCATTCAAACACGTTCGGGAAAGGAGACCAAAGATCCGGAACGTTTTGCGGGAGCAAGGAAGCTTAAACCATCCACCGAGACGGAAGGAAGTGCTAAGGAGAAGGTTACGGGGATCGTCACCGAAGAGCCCGAATTTGAGATGCCGGAGGAAGACACAAGGATACCACAACTCAAGCCACGCTACTTCCGAGGTGAACTTGACAACCACTTTGAGAAGTTTGTGGAGGTTGTGCGTAGACTTAGCATCAACATGTCATTACTAGATGCCCTACAAGTACCTACATATTCTCGTTACTTTAAAGACATACTTGCAAATAAATATGAGATAGCAACACTCGGGGTAGATCATGTCAAGATGTCCGAGGAGTGTAGTGCCGCTATTGCTAATGGGCTAGAGAAGCAAAAGGATCCCGGATGCCCTACAATTCCATGTTCCGTTGGTTCTTTCAACTTCGAGAAGGCGTTATGCGACCTTGGAGCAAGTGTGAGCGTCATGCCAAGGGATGTGTTCGAGAAGCTACGCCTACCATTGGAGCCTACGGGTATGTGTTTGGAGTTGGGAGATAACTCCATTCGCTATCCCTTGGGCATTGCCGAAGATGTACCCGTGAAGGTCGGACACCACTTCATCCCCGTCGACTTCGTGGTGCTCGAGATGGGAGAGAGGGAGAAGCCGCCGCTCATCCTTGGGAGGCCTTTCCTCAAGACCGTGGGAGCTACTATTAATGTTGGCAAGGGGGAGATCATGTTCGATATCAACGGAGAAAGGAGTTCCTTCAAGTTCCGACCATGACTCGAGGCATGCAACATGATTGGAGTGAAAGAAGAACCAAAGAAGAAGGAGGGGCTAAAAAAGAAGAAAGAGCTGAAAAAAATGAACGTAAAGAAAATCAAGGAAGGTGAGACAAAGGAAGAAAAGCCGCCTGTGAAGACCAAAAAAATGACTAAGCCGGAAGACAAGCCCGTGCCCAAGATGGTGCGGAAGTGGGTACCCAGATGGCAGCGCCCGCAAAGAGCGTTGATCCGAAGTAATCAAGTGAAGAAGTCTAGCCATGGACTATAAACGAAGCACTAGGCGGGAGGCAACCCGTTTCGTCGAGTTAAGAATAAGCTACCGGGAGGACAACCTGATTCCAGGTTTTTCGAGTCTTTTTAATAAGTTAGTTTTGAATTTTATTACACAAAGCCATTAGACTTAGAAGTGGTTGAACAATATTAGAGACATAATTCTTGGTTGAATATTTTGGTTTATCATAAACCCTTTGCATGAACCCTCCTATGTGTTTGTTTGTTTCTTTTCGAGAAACCACAACCAAATAATTTCAGAACCTAACTCAACCATTCATCCTCATTATGGTGTTGTGGTTGACTTATTTTTCATGCTAAAAACACACGAGTAGAGCCACGACTTATACCTAGGTGTTAATTAAATTTCAGCACGTGGTAGGACTCGCGTGAACCTAGAAACTAAACTTTTGGTTCGTTTAAAAATCTATATCCTTGGTTTCTCTAAGATTAGAATTTTTCTAAGACTCATTTAATTTTGTTTTATTCAAAATCTCTCTCATTTAGCCAAAATTAGAACCTAAATCTATGCCCTCGTGATCAAGCCGGGAAAAGTTTGCTCTCAACCAATGAAGGCAAACTATACCGGTGAGACCGATATCAACGTAGTCGGAAAATATTTTCGACTTACATTTGTTTTTAATGGTTTAAAAACTTCTCTAAATTTATAATTTTCAAATTAGAGGAGTGATTAACCTTAAACACACTTAAAGGGAGGCAATCTAGTTTAAATTAATCATGCATGCACCATTGGATACTCTTTAATCAACTTTCATCAAGACCACATGCAAAGGACAAGCATGGGTGGGCAGCAAGCATGCCTTTGCAGGAATTTCATGGTGACATGTGAAGCAAGTGGAGCAAGGGAGCATGGACATGACTCAAAGCATGAAGCATCAAGTGGAAGGACCAATAATGCAAGAAAAGGAGTGGACGAGAGCGTTTGGGCGGTGCAACTCGTGGAGCACGCGGGCAAGGAAGTCATGGAGGAGGAATGATCGTGCTAGAAGAAAGCCGAGGCGGGGAGGAGCACCAGGCCACCCAGGCCGGTCGGCCCAGGCCGTCCGGCCTCCCCTACTTAAGGAGCCCCCCGGCTCCCGTTTTCTGCAGGCAAGCTTCCCTCTCCTTCCTTAGTTTGTGTGTTCAAGTTTGTGTGTCCAGAACCTCCGTAGACATAGCCAACCTTCCCAAGCTTGATAGCTCGAAAAAAAATCCACAACCTTAATCCACTCAAAGTCCACATCCCGAAGTAAGTCTTTAAGTGCCTAGTTACTGGTTGCAACTCGGAATTTTAGTGGAGAGAAGAGTGCTGCCATCATGTGGAAGAAAACCACAAGTCTCTTCTCCAAGAAGAAGGGTTCATCATCATCCAAGCCGTTGTCGACGACGTCTTCGAGGAGGCATGGAGGAGGATACGGCACCACCAAGGAGGAACGACGCTCTCCTTCTCGGTGGCATGAGGGCAACAAGGAGCACGTCCATGAGGTTTACCAAACCTCAAGGGCACACGGAGGAGCCGCCCGTTCCACCTCGACGATCAACCCGTTCAACTGCGCCACCTCCATACACTCTGATAGGAGGAGAAGAAGAAACTCTCTCGTTTTGAGAAGAGGCTTGTGCCCAACGTCGACTTCGACGACCAAGCACTCAACTACTTGGGTTTCGGCACCGACATATATTACATGTTGGGGCACCTAGGATGGGTGCAATTCTCCAACGGAGTATCGGCGGACACCCACAAGGAGTTCACTTTGGAAATCTTGATGACCATTGCACCTATCCTTGATGATGGGGTGCAAAGTTTATCATTCCGTTTGGAGGGAGTCCAACAAGTGGTTCTACGAGCATGTTAGGGAGCTACTTGCGTTCCATAAGGGAGCTCCGGAGAAAGTTGACGTGCCACCCGGCATGTTAGATGGATTTTGGAATTTGATCTCCGGAGAAGCCCACCAACAACGCAATTGCATCCGCAACCCCATTATTCGAGTATTCCACTCTTGGATGTGCAAGAGGGTATTGGGGAGGATGAGGGAGACGAAGGTGACCGACACGGAGTTGAATTGGGTCTACTCGGCTTTAATTGCCAAGCAGCCAATAGACCCCTCTTACCTTATGATCAACGGTTGGTGTTGCGAGGCAACATCGGGTGCGGGAGATATTGGTTCGGGGTGCTACCTCTCTATGTTGGCCATCTCTCTACGGCCAGGGATCACAAGAAACCCCGAACATCTCTTGCGTGGGACCTCTCTCGGCATTGAGTATTTGCGACAAGGCAAATACATTAGTGGAGATGAGAGAGGAGGTTTTCGTTTGTCCACGGTGAACCTACCCCTTCCGGATGCAAGGCTTAGGCTTTTCATCCAAGGGAGGGAAGATTGGTTGGAAGAGGGACTCCATGTCCCGGCAAGGAAAAATAAAAGAGGAAGAATCGTAGAGGAGGGATCTTCCTCCGCACAAGCGAGTGGTGCACAACCCAATGTGCCACCATTCGGCAGGATCCCTCCTCCGCCAAGTTATTACGAAGGGCCACAAGAGCAAGCATGGGGGGGTGCACCGGTACCCCCACCAAATTATGTGGTGCCCAACGTAAACTTCGTGGAGCCCTACACACAATATCCCCAACCACAACAAAGCGTGGCCATAATTGGAGGGTATGTTGCGAGAAATGCGCAAAACATCGCAGCCATCCAAGCCAACGCGGCTCAACTTGGTGAGGGCAATGCAAATATTGCCTATGAGCTTGGACGCCTTCACCTAGTAGAGCCGGATCAATTCGTTGGAGGGGATGTCCAACCTTACTACAAGCAAGGGTACTACTATCAAGATTACAACACCAACCACCGGCGGAGGACTAGGAGGAAGAAGGAACTTTAGTTTTCTTTTCTTTTCCCTTTCTCTGTAATTTTCAGCTTTTGTTTGTGTGTGTTTGCGTAATATTTTCTGTTTTTATTTAAATTTCAGCAAGTGTGTTTGTTTATTTTCAGTTTGTATTTCAGTTTGTTTTCGTCATAAATAAAGGAACCACCTTGTTTATATCTTTGGAAAAGTTACAAAAATTTGTGCCATGATGATATATGATTATAATTGCCGCTTTGTTTATCTTTGTAATTGATTTATGCATGTTAAAACTAGTGCTCTCTTAAATCATGAATCTGAATTTATTTAAATGCTAGCTTAATCTTCAGTGGAGGTTATGATTAAAATAAATACCCATAGTGTTTTATGTGCTCTCAAGTAATGAATAGATTGAAGATGGTTTTTATGATCAAAAATATTGCTAACCTTGTCATAAATATCACTTGTGTGTTGCTCAACCTATCCAGAGCCTAATATATATTTGAGTGCTTAAACCTTAGTGTACAAGATTTATTTTTGAGTGAGTTATTGCAGGCCATGATTTCTCTGGCTCGAGACTAAGAAGCTGGTCATTCCATTTTTGTGTATCTATCTTTTTGCTAGCCTTTTATTCGTGCATTGTGTATCCCCGCATCGGAGATCTCACAAACCTCGCCGGATGTCCACCCTTCAACCAAATATCATCTTGTGTGATTACCTCCTTGACCACAACCTATCGTTGAGAATGGATCATCAATTCAAGGAAGATCGCAAGACGGTGCCAACATTGAAGAATTCAAGTATCTCTCCAAGGAAAAATATTTCTGGTACCTACCTTCTTTATCGCCTCTTTGCTCGAGGACGAGCAACGTCTAAGCATGGGGGAGGAGGTAGGTACGATGCAATTTTTAGAGTTCAAAAGGGGAGCAAATAAAAAAAATTTTATGAGAAAGAAAGAGAAGAAAAAATGATGAATGAGAAAAAGAAAGAAGGAAAGAAGACAAAACGAAGGAAAAAGTATGAGTATGTGTAAAAGTAAAAATAAAGTAAACTCCCCGGTTCTCTAAAGTGCATTAGGAAATTCAAGGCTTCAAGATTAAAAGATCCATACTCATTTTCCAACCATGTGCAATCCGATAACGAGGATTTCCTTTGTGCCTCGGGATCACTCTTTGCCATTTGCACATGTCCACCTATCTCAAGCGTGTGTATTTTTCTCTTTCCCCTCCTTGATATAACATTATTTTCCAATGACCTTTTTGACGAGTCTCGGTAAGACCATGAGAAGCTTGCTTTGTTTTGACAACATCTCATTTATAAAATCTTGGTAGGACTAAACTTTCCCAAAGCTCCATATAAAGCCACACATATATGTTATGAGAGGGAAAGGAGTAGAATATATAGGCTTGAGAGACAAGATGAGATGAGAGTTCATGAGCAATATGCAAGGTGATTTAAATTTGTGAACTTGGTTTAGCTCTTTTCCATCTCGTTCTTTAATTTCAAAATTTCTGAGATCTATTTAAATTTTTTGAGCATGTTAATACTTGTGGGATAAGCTTAATTAGGAATCTACCCTCCATAGAGATGAAGGCTAGTACATTATGGAACTTTAACGAATTAAAATTTCGAGAGCATTATGTTTTCTCATGTATGATCAAGTGCAAGGTTTAAACATTGATGGGCAACGATGATATCCATTGAAGGCTTACTCGAGGATGAGCAATGTTTAAGCATGGGGGAGATGTTGACGGTGAAAATCCGTCAACCTAGCCATGAGTTTACCTTCGGTGTTGGCATAAGTTTTATATCTTATCCATTGGTACTAACCCCCGTGGTATAACAAGTTCACTTGTGCATGTCGGTTTTGGAGTTTAGTGTTTATGCAGGATTTTAGCGCTCAATGCAAGACTTTAGGGATAAGTTCATCAAGCACCTTATGACAAGACCTTGAAGCCCGTACAAGTCATGCAATGAAGCAAACTTGACTTAAAGAAGCCAGGGACTCAACCCGAGAAGATGACAAACTCCGAGGACCAAACCAGAAAAGTGCCGAATCTTGCAAGACAAGGAGTTATGTCCAATTCGGAGAGAAACTGACGACATGGACCTACATGCAGAAGGGGGAAGCATCTAGAAGACACGGGAACCGACATCAAGCAAAGGAGGCCGCGGGCTGGGCCTAGATGCGCCCAGGCCGGCCGGCCCAGCCCTGTCCAGTGCTCGTTCGCCCCCTCCTTTGCCCTAGCCGCCATTCGGGCTATTTATAGCCCCGGGGTCGAGAGCCACGCATCATCCAATTCGTCATCGGCCGCCGAGGAGTAGAGAAGAGAGGGACACCATCCCCAAGAGGACAGGGTCGAGCTAGTTGACTAGGGTTTCCCTAGCCGACGTGGAAACCTTGCACGGAAGACCACGTCGGAGTTCCCGGAGCTAGAAGCAAGATCAAGGAAGGATCCCGGTGGTGATCTTGTGTATGTATCATTATCATAGTTGAATTATCAAGTTGAATCTATTCCTAGTGATCAAGTTTTTCCTCGAAGATTTCGTTTTTCGATCGGCTTTGCTTATTCTAAATCTATTCTCGAGATAGATTACATAGGGTGTTCTTGTAGCCGCGGTGGCTAGAGGTACACGCCGGATCTTCCGAAAGAATCTCGACTTGTCTTTTGACTTGCCCTAGACTCCCCGCGTGAGTAGGGATACGTTGTGACAGAACGGGGGTTCCGAAAGGCGGATGTTTTCGGATTTGTACAGGAAACCACGGTTTAAAGAGGCTTCTAATAAGATTCGATTTGCTACTTCTTCTCTTGCTTGGAACTTCAACAAAAGGCTTATCCCGATCTCTCTAGATCGGTTTATCTACCCAATCTTACTTTGTTATCTCCGGTCTTTAGTAGATTAGATTAGTTTCGTGTCTTTTACCTAGATGCATTAGGGTTTCTCTTTTACTGAAGATTGAAGTTGCTTGGCTTTACTAGATCAACTTTTGCGTCACACATTTGTTCCACGGATTCGATACCTTGGGTTCACTACTCGAGGGAAGAAGGGTCCCTTAACTACGATGGGAGACTTGTCCGCTTGCAAGTATAAACGAACTTTGATACAACTATTAACCGTCAACAGGCACCCACATCACTCCATTGTCATCATATATCGAGCGTGGTGCATTTGACTTGATGACGCCCATGGTGGAGTAAAGCGTTGCCCTTGCTGTGATGATTCACCCTTAAGTCTTGTAGCAGCCCTTGGAGGTGAAGATGACCCTCCTTGGTGAGTAGGTGACCTCATCCTTTTTTTTAACGGCCGATCACTTGTAACGGCCTTTTGCTTGGAATACTTGTCAAATAGCATGTCGAAAGTGACCTTTGGCTTAGGTCCACTCCCCTGATTTTTTGCTACATTAAGTTTCCAGTTTCTAATCTCCGGACGGCTTGGTTTGATCATCTTCGGACGACCTGGGGGTACACCGGTCTGACCGGTCACATCCACCGGTCTAGCCAGAGACGGCTCAGACGGTCGTTGATCGACGGGTGTAGACGACCCTTGCCCCCTATGTCCAGAGGCACTCACTGAAACCTTGAAGGTCTCCTTGCCATTAGGAGTTTTCTCATACTCAACTTTGCGAACTAGCTCTTTTCCTCTCAAATCGGGCTTAGCCTCCCCGATTACCACGTTCTTGCCTTTAGTTGCTTCAGCTTGATGTGGCCGAACCAGTACCTTAGGCTGCTGCAAATCCATGGTATTGATTCGAAAAGGAGTTTTGTCCACTTGCATCTCACGAAAAGTCAAGCGACCTTCATTTATGGCCGATTGAACCTGTCGACGAAACACATTGCAATCATTAATAGCATGAGAGAACGAATTATGAAACTTGCAATATGCATGTCTTTTCAACTCTTCAAGTGGAGAAATAGTATGAGTTAATTTGATATTTCCAGATTTAAGCAACTCATCAAATATATGATCACATTTGGAAACATCAAAAGTAAATTTAATTTCTTCTTGCCGACTTTTACTAGCCGGCTTAAGAGATGAACAAGAATAAGATTTTTCTTTAGAGGGCCAAACAAATTCAGCAGCATAAACTTCTTTATCACTATCGTTCGAACTATCAGAATCATAATCAATAATATGAGCATTAGAACGACGTGATTTAAAGTTATCCTTCTCTTTATTCATTTGGTTTTCAACAATTAAAGCCCTTACTTGAACTTGTGCAACCAAAAGAAAATCAGAGCCCTCTATCTTATCTCTGATGGATGACCTTAAACCTTTTAGACAAATGTCCGCAAGGTCCAAATCAGTGATTGACAAATTAAAGCACCGGTTTTTAGTTTCTTTAAACCTTTTAATGTAAGCAGAGACAGTCTCATCTCTCCCTTGCCTAACCGATGTTAAGTCTGTCAATTTTAATTGTATGCTCCCACTATAAAAGTGATCATGAAACTTACGTTCTAACATATCCCAAGATATAATAGAACCGGGAGCAAGCAAAGAAAACCAAGCAAAGGCGGTGCCAGTTAAAGATAAAGAAAACAAGCGCATTTTTAAAGCATTATAGACACTAGCTTCACCTAGTTGTGCAGTGTATTGACTAATATGCTCCCATGTGGTCCGGTCATCATCACCACTAAATTTAATCAGATCTGGCATACGCCAACCACGTGGGAGAGCAAATTTATCAAACTCGGGATAATATGGCTTTTGATATAAATTAGTGTTACCTATGTCGACCCCAAGTTTAGTTTTTACCACATTAGCCAAATCTTCCTTGAATCTATTAAAGTCGGCCCAATTAGGATTATTTAGCTGTGATGGTTAAGGATTCTCCAAATTCACTTTATTTAAATAGGGAGCTATCTTAGCTTGAGCTAGACTGTAACTTTCAAACACATCGTCCAAAATAATGTTTTTGGAAGCCGATGCATTTATTGTCGTACTATAATGAGGTCCAATGTTATTGATTGTATCAGGAAAAGTAGGGACCATCTGATTTGGCACGACAGAAACTGGCAAAGGTTGATCGGGCACCAACTCCATAGCACCGGTCTGACCGGTACCCTGCATCGGTCCGACCGGTGTGGCCATGTTTGGCCTATGCGATTGGAACTGAGGGTACTGACCAGATGCTGAATTTGGTGTCAAACCATATGCAAAATTATCATTATTTACAGGCAAAGGTGCTAAGCTAGGATGAGACTCCTGAGGATTCGCTTTAGGAGTACTACTATTAGCATCATTATTATTAAAACCTAAAGCCCTATCCTTTTCAAGATCTTCTAACCGTTCTAAACGAGCAATGTAAGAAGCAAGCAATTCATCACTGCCCACTGTAGATTTCGTAGGAGTAGTATCGGGCGGGAGTTTCTTACTTACAGTGGAAATTACCTCAATATTGATGTCGTTTAGTCTGATCGCTGACAGCTCGAACTCTTTCAATCTTGCTACCTTGTCGGATCGATCCTTCTTGATGTCAGCAAGAATTGCACTCGCATGTACTCTTGTAGCGCCTTGAATTTTTGCTGTTCCTCCAGAGGTAGATCTTCCAGCGACGCGGTGACAATATTGTTCATGTCAAGATCACACCGAGCACCCATCTGGCTGAGATCAGATTGAACGGTTTTAGCAACCAGATCTTTCGTTCCCCAGCGGAGTCGCCAAAAGTATGTTGACGCTTTTCTAGTCAACACACATGAGTGCTAGATCGCGCAGAACGTCGAAACGCTGAACTCGCTGAGCTCCTGCCTGACCGATCTGACCGGTCAGGGGCACCGATCTGACCGGTGTATGCAGAGGCACGGTGAAAACCTAAGATCGCCGCCTCGGGAGGGACCCCGTCGGAGCTGGCACGCCTAGGGTTGCTCTGAGGTCGGCAATGCCACTCAGAACGTCCTTGGTCGTCGTCAAGACAAGCAAGGAAAGCACGAGGTTGGAAAAGCTAGGGTTTGAGAGATAAAAGTTGTAAAAATTAATGATCAATTGGGTGATGCCACCTCAAACGGCCGTGGCCCTTTATATTTATAGGGTGGGGAGGTATTGCCCCGCAAGGAATCCTTTTACAACTCGAAATTCGCAAGAACTCCACAATTCTACTCGGACTCGGGGTCCACCGGTCAGACCGGTCAAGCCACCGGTCAGACCGGTGTGGCCATTGCCGGATCGGCTGTAAAACGCCCCACCGGTCAGACCGTTGAGGGACACTGGTTTGACCGGTGGTGCAGGCCTGATCGGCATTGTGCCAAATTTGGGTGCGAACACCTTGCAATGTTGATTTTGCATTCAACCGTCACGTGTGGACCTCACGGTCGATCTGAGCACTAGCACTCGCTAAGTCGCCAGCTGCACAGACACGACACACCATGCGCGGGCCCCACCATCATTTCCCCCTTCTTCTCCCCACCCCTCCCTCTCTCCAACCGTCCCCGTCCATCTCTTTCCTCCATTCCTCTTCACCTTCACCATTCTCCTTCTCCTTTCAGATCTGCGAGCAACGGTTGCGGCGGCGGGCCAGCGAGCTCTGCCCCGGGGCCTCGGCGATGGTGAGGCTCCGCCCTGGGGAAGCTCGCAAGCGCCGGTGGCTCACTCGCCCGCAGCAGCGCCAGCGAGCTCCCACAGGGGGAGCGGCGGCATGCTCTCCCGCGGCAGATGCTCATTTTTTCAATTTTGATTAAAAGTTTTCAAAACTTTCTTTCCATTTTTAGAATTTTCCCAAAATTTTTCCTCAAATTTTTAGTCTACTTTTTTCTTCCATATTTTTTATTAATTTTGTTTCAAATTTTGTTCGATAAAATCTTTGTGCCTATAATTGTTTCTTCAAATTTTTCTTCAAATTTTCTTTAGAAACTTTTTTCTTTCAAACTTTTTCACAAAATTTTTGTGCCTACATTTTTTCTTCAAACATTTTCCAAAATTTTCTTTTCAAATTTTTTGTTTCAAACTTTTTGCAGAAAATTCTTTTCAAACTGTTTTTTATTTTTTTTGTTTCAAACTTTTACAAAAAATTCTTTTCAAAATGTTGTTTGTTTCAAACTTTTTCCAAAATTTTATTCTCAAACCTTTTTGATTATTTGTTTTAAACTTTAAGTCAGAATATTTCTTTTCTAAAATATTTTCTGAATTTTTATTTTCAGTGTGTTTTTTCTCTAACGCTTATCACCCCTCGTGCACCCACATAGTGTTGAAAACGGACGGGTAAAATCCCGACCCGACTCGTTTTCTACATTAAACCCGCCCGTTTTCGTTTTTGCGGGAAAAACGGGTGCGAGACGGGGTCACGGGTCGACTACTTGCAGGAGAAGGGAGGAAACGGGAGAGGTGCCACCCCGGTCGTATTCCTGAGATCCCGTATTTGGCCGGGACGAACCTAGATTTAACCCGTTTTTGACCGGGCTGTTAAGCCCATCAACCATTCAGCCAAGCTCCAACCTTACTGCTCCTTCTCACTCGCACCCGTCCCACGGCACCAGGCATCGCCGCCAGCCGGCCGCCCGCACCCGCACTGCGGCACCGGCTCCGGGGCTCCGGCCTCCGGGCGGCGGGCGCCCGCCCGCACCACGCGCCGGCGACGCCGCCCGCAGCCCCCGCGTCACCCCACGCATCGTCGCCGACCACCGCGCCGCCCCCACGCATTGCCGCTGATTTACTGACCCGTGAAGACCACCGACCGTCGTCAATCCATCCGTCTGGTGCAGGCTTCGAATCCATTGTTTTAGGACTGCTGCATCTTGTTGTTAGGATCGAATTTGAAGTCTCTACTCTCAAGTCTCAACCTATTCATGCCGCCGCTGATATGAATTTATGCTGACATTTCCTGTTCATGCCGCCCATTAAATATTTCTGAAGATGATGATTTGATCAATTGCTATCCGTTTGTCCGTTTGTGGACTTGTAGTTGCGAGTTGTCACTTGTCACCCGTTGCACTATGTCTCATTGATAGTCGATTGTGGACTTATCATTTGGCTATTATCAATTTGTGGACTTGTGGTTATTAGTTTGTCTTTGTGTGATACTATTCCATAAGTATGAACCATAAACATTGGTGTTGTAATAGGGGTCTTGAGTACTTAAGTTCCCGACTTAAGTTATCCGTTCCCGCCCGAATCCGATGATTTTCCGTCCGCATTGGTTCGTTTCCGCACACCCATTTACCCTGATCCCGCTCCCATTCCTCAGTGTTACCGACCCGGTCCCGTTTCTGGTGAGAAAATGCAGGAGCGGAAATGGGAAAGGGTTCCCAAAGGTAGATGGGGTAACAAAAGAAACCGCGCACAAGAGACGCTACCCACTCAAGTTCTACAGTTTCAGAGACTACTGCTTATTACAAGTTCTACTTCTTTCTTTTAAAAATACCCTCAACACATTCAATAGGGGTAAACTCCTTCTTCCGGGTTTGGCTTTTCTTCAGGTATTGTCTTCATCATCCGCTTCATCTGCAAATTCATCTTGAAGAGTCGGCAGCATCCGCACGACCGGGGCTCTCTGACGGGCCTGTAGGATCTAGTCACATAGAAGGGGGGTTGAATATGGGACTTGTTTTCAAGCTCTAAAGGAAAAACGAATTCCTTAACCTATCAACTAGTGTTGCCCATACTAAAAAGGTTCTTCTCTACTTTTAGAGCACACTAACACAAGTTTCCTTAGCAAATATCACACTAGGAGGCAATATGACAACCTAGGCAAGATATGAAGCACACAAGCGAAACAAGCTAGAACAAAGACAAAGAAACTTGAGAGCGGAATTGAAATGCTGAAAGTAAGTGCTAGAAGTAAATAAGATGGACAAGAGGCGATCGGATTTTTTTTCCGTGGTATCGAGAAGTTGACGCTTCCCCCTAGTCCACGTTGGAGCACTCACTTAGAGTATCGCTCCCCCTTGAGTCACTAAGACACAAGTGCTCACTAAGAGTACCCGTTCTCCATCTCCGGAACGGTGGGTCTCGAACCGTGTACACTAAGCTTGTCTTGAGGCTCCCACAATCTCCAAGAGCTCACCAAGAACCCCCAAGTCACCTAGACCGTCTAGGAGCCGTCAAACTCCAAGAGTAACAAGCCTGCAAACCTTCACTTGACCTGAGCACTCAGCTAAGCCATGGATGCACCTTGAAACTCTTGCTCACAAAGAAAGAACACCTCAATGAAGAGGAAGAGAAATCCCAATAAGCAAGAACACACTCTCCTTCTCTCCTAGGCTGCAGTAGATCTTCAGAGTGGCAAAGGCAGCTCTAGAGAGGCAAGGGGGCTTATATATAGGCCTAGCAAAGGTGGCTAGCCGTTGGAAAAGTCCCCTGAAAAAGTTGTACCGTCGGATGAACCGATGGTGCCCCCCTGCTAAGCGTCGGATCATCCGGTCACTCACAGTGCCCAATATAGCCGTTGAACCTTGAAACCCAGACAATACACCAACGCTATACACCGACGCACTGTCGGATCATCCGGTGCTAAAGGAACCCCACTCGGGGCGGTACTGTATGATTTGAAACAAGCCGTCGGATGAACCGCTGTAAACACCATCCAAGCGTCGGATCATCCGGTGCTGAAGCAGAAGTCTTAGCGCGTCTCTGTTGAATTTAAATGCAACCGTCGGATGAACCGATGGTCAAGGCGTCGGATCGTCCGATGCTTGAGCCCAGACCCTTGACCAGAACTGTAGCCAAACCCTAAGGCGTCGGATGAACCGATGCCCGTACCGTCGGTTCATCCGACGGTCCGTTTTGAACCGCTTGGGCGCGGAACTCATCCAACGCGTGTTAAATGTTGGGCGTCGGATCATCCGATGCTGTGAAGTTGATTTCAACTCATCCAATTCAGCGCCTTTGAGTTTTCCGTCGATTCTTTTGCTTCAACCTTGCTTCCATGAACTCTCTGAGCTAGATAGGATCCAAGGAACACGAGTGTGCATAAAATATGGCTTTTGAGTGCATGGTCAAGCTACTAGTGTACGAACCCCTCTTAATAGTATGGTCAAAACTACAAACTAGTAATCCAAGTGTCCTTCATCTCCTTTGCGACACTTGGAACTAACAAAGTCCTTAGCTTTGCAGTCTTCGACCAAATTGAGCCCATAAATTCAAATTGAGGGGTCTCATTCCATTCAATACTCGTGACAATAACCCAAATAGAAATCCGCTTCAAAACAAAGGTTAGTCACAAGCATATGGTTGTCATTTATCACCGAAACACACCCTTATCAAAGGTGCGAAAGGGCCTAGATCGCTACAATCTCCCCCTTTTTGGTGATAGATGACAACACGAGTAGAGATATACGAAAATTTGAATTAAAAACATATAAACTCTTGAAGAGTATCTTGGCCCCCTAAGTGGGTTTTGGTGATATAATGACACACACCTAAGTGGCTAATAAATTTACCTAGTCCATGAGCAGGTATTAAAACTATGTATGGCATCAAGCACAGCTCGTTGACTACACAAAAAGAAAGTGGTGCTCTAAAAGGTTTCCTAAGAAGGCTTATTTATTTTTACTTTTGAATTTGAGTCCTAGGAATGTCGTACTATCAAGAGGGACAGGAATTATGTCTTCCAAGAGTCGAACAGGTGCTCTAGCTGCTAAAACAAAACCTATGAGAGACACCTTTGCACCAACACATACACGGGGATCTTTTCTTGGGTGCTGGCCTTGGAAGGACGAAGTGTCCGGGTTTTTCCCCGGAGACTCCGGGTTTATCCCGGATACTCCGGGTCATAAAGCCTCAAAGGCTATATTCTGGGTGAGGGGGTATAAAAGCCCCCTCCACCCCTTCATTTACTTCTCTCCCTGCCATTTTTGTCCAGAACTGTTGCAAACTTCATTTACTCCTCCCCTCTCTCCCTTTGGCTCAAAATTGGTGAGATTTGTTGTGGGTGTTAAGGAGGATTTGAGAGCAAGGGCTTGGAGAGTGCTAGTGAGCTGATTTCCCATCTCTAGAGCACCTAGTTCTTCGCTTGGTTGGCAAAATTCGTGTTTGTTACTCTTGGAGCTTTGAGCTCCTAGCCGGCTAGGCGTTGCCTTGGAGCATCCAAGGGTTGTGGCCGCCCAAGGAAGTTTGTATCACCCCGACATTGAGTAAGTAACTCTAGCTTGATCTTCGTGGTCGCTAGAGGGAGGAAAGTGACCTAGGTGTAAAGGTCCACCCTTCGTGGGTACCTCAACGGAGACGTAGACCTCAAGGTGTGAGGTTGAACTCCGGTAACAAATCCTGTGTCTTTTGTGCTCGTTCATCTTGTTGCATGCTTGTTTCTTGCTTGAACACTTATCTAGGGTTTGGTGCCGATCTACTTCGTGTTGAGGTTCCTACAGGTTTTGAGTGGATAAACAGGCTTGTCTCACCTCAGTGCATAATCTATTTTCACAGATTTACTTTTGAGCAAGTTTAAATCCTGTCGATTTAATCCCCCCTAGCAGGCCGGACTATCTGGACATTTTCCCAGATTCTCCGGATTTCCCGGAGTATCCGAAAAAATATCCGGAGTCTTCGGACCTGGGTCTAACAGCCGTGAAAAAATTTGTGATTTTCAGGTTCGACTATTCACCCCCCCCCCTAGTCGACATCTTGATCCTTTCAATTGGTATCAGAGCCTGGTGCTCCGTGTTTGAAGCCTAACCGCTTGGAGTTAAGAAGATGTCGAATCCAAATGATCAAGCCATACCTCTCGCCGAAGGTGATCCCGTCAACAATGTTGTTGGCATGCATCCTCCCCCTCGAGGAGACAACACCCGTGGTGCAAGCACTAGTCATCAAGCGCACGGACGAGGTGATGAGTCCTCCGATAGTGAGGACGAAGAGTTCGATGATGCAAGGTCCACCCGCTCCGCTCGACGACCATAAAGGGATTATACTCGAACCTCTTTCGATTATTCTCGCTTATCCTTTAACCATCCATCGGGTTCTAGCCACATTGGGAAGATACCCCAATTTGATGGAACCGGCTATTCCAAGTGGAAGAACTCGATGGAGGAGTATTTGATGGCGGTGAATCCCGCACTTTGGACTATTGTGAACAGGGGTATTACATTTCCAAGTGGTGATGCGATGCTAACTCAAGATCAAGCAAATGAGATACAAAGAAACTATCAAGCCATCCGCATCATCAAGAGTTCACTCACGGCCGAAGAATATGACAAGGTAGATGGATTGAAGTCCGCCAAAGAAGTGTGGGACACCTTGTTCATAAATCATGAAGGGACAAAGCAAGTAAGGGAAGGAAGGATCCGAGCCTTGGAAAGTGAGCTCAACCGGTTTGTCATCAAGGATGATGAATCACCACAAGACATGTACAACCGATTGAACAAGATCATCAACAAAATCAAATCACTTGGAAGTACAAGATGGGGAAGAAGAGAAGTAGTTGACAAGATCCTCTCCGCTTACATGGCAAGGGATGTCCAACTCCCTACTCTCATAAGAGAAAAGAGAGGATTCAACAAGTTCACTCCGGCAGATGTGATTTGAAGAATGGAAGAACACCTCATCACCGTCAAGGAGTCCAAGCTCTCACAAGAGATGTCAAAGATGCATGAACAACTTGAGAAGAACAAGGGAGTGGCCCTCAAAGCATCTAGCAAGGAGAAAAGGTCAAGCTCATCAACCGCAAGAATCATGGCCGAGGAAGATGATGATGAAGATAGTGACATGGACATGACCCCCGAACAAATGGCTCTCTTTGTAAGGAAATTCAACAAGATGTTCAAGAAGGGTGGCTTCCTCAATAAGAACAAGGACAAGGACAAGACCAAGAGAACTTCAAAGAGACCATGCTTTGGGTGTGGCAAGGAGGGACATTTCATTGTGGAGTGCCCTAACATAAAAGTAAGAAGAAGAGATACCAACAAGTTTGACAAGAGCAAGAGAAAGGAAGTTGGTGAAGCTCATTTGGGTGAAGAATGGGATTCAAATGATGATAGCTCCGACTCCGACATAGAAGCCAGTCTTGCTACCATAACCATTAAGGAACCAATCAACAAGTCATCACTATTTGAAGATCTCACCGATGATGAAGATGACTTCACCCACACTTGCCTCATGGCTAGGGGCTCCAAGGTAGACACTCCCACCCCGCCCCTAGATGATGATAGTGAAAATGATTTCGACTTTGAAAAAAATGATCACTAGTTTTGGTAAAAAGGCAACTAAGAAAATCATGTGTTTAATGAAAGAAATTGAGAATAGAGATGGGACTCTTGAGGTGCAAGAAGAACTCTTTAGACTTGAGCGGGAGAAAACCATTGCCCTTGAGGATGCCCTTCTAATTGAAAAGAAGGGTTTCAAGGTGCAAGAGGACTCACTCAAGGAAAAGGAGAAAGAAATTCTTAGCCTCAAGAAATCCCTAGCTAAAGATAAGTTGTTGGTAGATGAATTAACTAGGGAATCTTTCCTAGCTAAGGATGCTTGCAAGAAACTTGAGGATGAAAAGCTTGAACTTCAAAAGAGCTTTGATAGCTTAAAGACTAGTCACATAGCATTAGAAGTTCAACTTGACAACCTCAAGAACAATGCTACAACTTCATCTAATGATGCTTTATCAAACTCTCAAACATCAACAAGCAAAGGTTGTTCTAGATGTTATAAGTTTGGTATAAATGCTTGTGCTACTAATGTTGCCGAGATGAATGCCATGAAAAAGGAAATTGCTAGGTTGTCAAACTCTCTCATAATTGAAAAGAAGAAAGAACCCAAGAGAGGTGAGTTTGAAAACCACACCAAAGGGTTTGGGTCAAGCTACATGAAGAAGTTTGGCTTTGAGGATGGGAAGGGGCTTGGTAAGCAAGAACAAGGTACAAAAGACCCCATCCCATTCATCAAGAACCACCACACCAAAGGTATGGGAACAAGAAATGTGGTGCACGGCATGAAGCAAATGGGTGTCAAGAAGCATGACAACCAAGTTAGATACGACACTCCAATCAAGTTCAAGAGCACCCAAGTGACCACACAAGCACCACCTTCAAGGCCAAACAAGTCAAACAAGAAGCCCAAACCTCATGCATCACAAGATAGTTTTTATGCCGATTATGTGTTTACTTGGAACCACAAGGGTAAGGTGGTTGCCAAGTATGTGGGGCCTCGCACAAAAGGGACAATGATAAAAAGGAATGTGTGGGTGCCCAAGATTCTTGTGACTAACACTCTAGGACCCAAATCCACTTGGGTACCTAAAACACAAGCATAACTTGTTTTGAAGGCATACTACTCCGGTGGAACAAAGTGGGTGATTGATAGTGGATGCACAAATCATATGACCGGGGAGAAGAAAATGTTTACATCTTGTGATATGATTGAAAATCCTACGGAAAGCGTTGCCTTTGGAGGTAATGGTGGAGGAACGGTTGTTGGTCTTGGTAAAATTGCTATCTCAATCAATCATTCAATTTCCGATGTTTATTTGGTTGAATCTTTGGACTACAACTTGTTGTCCGTCTCACAACTTTGTGAGATGGGCTACAATTGTTTGTTCACAAATGAGGGTGTGACCGTCTTTAGAAGGGGCGATGACTCCGTTGCCTTTAAGGGTGAACTCAAGGGAAGGCTTTACTTGGTCGATTTCTCATCGGATAAAGCCCCACTTGATACATGCTTATTGGCAAAGTCTAGCTTGAGTTGGCTTTGGCATCGCCGACTAGCTCACGTTGGATGAACAATCTCAATAAGCTTCTAAAGGGGGAACACATCCTAGGACTAACAAACGTTCACTTTGAGAAAAATAGAATTTGTAGTGCTTGTCAAGCCGGAAAGCAAGTTGGTGCTCCCCATCCCGCCAAGAATGTTGTATCTACCACAAGGCCATTGGAACTACTTCACATGGATATCTTTGGTCCGGTAGCCTATGTTAGTATTGGGGGAAACAAGTATGGATTTGTCATTGTTGATGATTACTCTCGGTACACTTGGGTATTCTTTATGAAAGACAAGAGCAAAGTTCATGAAATATTCAAGAAATTTGCAACAAGAGCCCAAAATGAGTTTGATGTGAAGATCAAAAGAGTAAGAAGTGACAATGGCACCGAGTTCAAAAACACCAACATTGAAGAGTATCTTGATGAAGAAGGCATTGGTCATGAGCTCTCCGTCCCATACACTCCACAACAAAATGGGATTGTAGAGAGGAAGAATAGAACTCTTATTGAAGCCGCAAGAAACATGCTTGACAAGTACAAGACTTCGGATAGTTTTTGGGCAGAAGCAATCAACACGGCGTGTCATGCTATCAACCGTTTGTATCTTCACAAACTTCGCCACAAGACCGCCTATGAGCTCCTAATTGGTAAAAAGCCTAACGTCTCTTACTTTAGAGTTTTTGGTTGTAAGTGCTTCATTCTCAACAAGAAGCCCAAAAGCTCTAAGTTTGCATCTAAAGTTGATGAAGGTATCTTTCTTGGTTACGCCTCAAACGCTCATGGCTATCGTGTCCTCAACAAAACCACAAGTTGTGTTGAAGTCACATGTGACTTGACGTTTGATGAATCTAATGGCTCTCAAGAGGAGCAAGTTGATGAATTGTGTGTAGGCAAGGAAGTACCCGCTGAAAAGGCTATAAGGAGGATGGCCATTGGAGAAATCAAGCCTCAAGAAGAAGATGATGAAGACTTCATTATTGAAGATGCAGCAGCTCTGCCCCCTGCTGCGCAACCCGGAGTATCCGGACAAAAACCCGGAGACTCCGGATTTTCCGGAGACTCCGGAGATAAGCCCGGAGACTCCGGACCTTCGCCGAAGCTTCACGGTGCGATCAAGAAAATGAGGACTTGATTCAACAAGAAGTATCTGACCCACATCCAAGAGTTCGACAGAGTGTTCAACGGGATCATCCCGTTGATAACATACTTGGAAGCATTCGTAGAGGGGTAACGACTCGTTCAAGATTAGCAAATTTTTGTGAACATTACTCGTTTGTTTCCATGTTGGAACCTCTTAGGGTCGAAGAAGCTCTTGGAGATGCAGATTGGGTGATGGCCATGCAAGAAGAGCTCAACAACTTCACTAGGAATGAAGTCTGGTCCTTAGTGGAACGCCCCAAACAAAATGTGATTGGAACCAAGTGGGTGTTTTGCAACAAACAAGATGAAGACGGCGTGGTGACCAAGAACAAAGCTAGATTGGTTGCAAAGGGCTACACTCAAGTAGAAGGCTTAGACTTTGGAGAAACTTATGCACCGGTGGCGAGACTTGAAGCAATTCGTATACTTCTAGCCTTTGCCACTCATCACAACTTCAAGCTACATCAAATGGATGTCAAGAGTGCCTTCTTGAATGGTCCAATCTCCGAAGAAGTCTATGTTGAGCAACCACCGGGCTTTGAAGATCATCAACTTCCAAACCACGTCTACAAGCTCCATAAGGCGCTCTATGGGCTCAAGCAAGCCCCTAGAGCACGGTATGAATGCCTTAAGGAATTTCTCTTAAAGAAAGGCTTTGAAATAGGCAAAGCCGATCCTACTCTCTTCACTCGTAAACAAGCCAATGATTTGTTTGTATGTCAAATATATGTTGATGATATCATATTTGGCTCTACTAATCAAATTTGGGTTGATCAGTTTAGTAGGATCATGACTAAAAGATTCGAGATGTCTATTATGGGCGAGTTGAAGTTCTTTCTCGGTTTTCAAATCAAGCAACTCAAGGATGGCACATTCATAAGTCAAACCAAGTACACCCATGACATGCTTAAGAAGTTTGACATGAACAATGCCAAGCCCATCAAAACACCTATGCCATCAAATGGACATCTTGATCTAAATGAGGAAGGAAAAAGCATTGATCAAAAGGTATATCGTTCCATGATTGGTTCTTTGCTTTATCTTTGTGCATCTAGGCCCGATATTATGCTTAGTGTGTGCATGTGTGCAAGGTTTCAAGCTAATCCTAAGGAGTGCCATCTAATGGCCGTTAAGAGAATTTTTATATACTTAGTTCATACTCCTAACCTTGGTTTATGGTATCCTAAGGGCTCCACTTTCGATCTACTTGGCTACTCCGATTCGGATTATGCCGGTTGCAAAGTAGATAGAAAGAGTACATCCAGGACTTGCCAATTCCTTGGAAGGTCCTTGGTGTCTTGGAGTTCCAAGAAACAAAACTCCGTTGCCCTTTCCACCGCCGAGGCCGAGTATGTTGCAGCCGGCGCTTGTTGTGCTCAACTACTTTGGATGAGGCTCACTTTGAGAGACTTTGGTTGCAAGTTTAGCAAGGTGCCACTCTTGTGTGACAACGAGAGTGCCATTAAGCTAGCTAACAACCCCGTAAACCACTCAAGAACAAAGCACATAGACATAAGACACCATTTCTTGAGAGACCACGAAGCCAAAGGAGATATCGCTTTAAGTCATGTGAGCACCGATAAGCAACTAGACGATATCTTCACAAAGCCTCTTGATGAACTAAGGTTTTGTGCTTTGAGGAGTGAGCTAAATATCTTGGATTCTCGTAACTTGGCTTGAGATCATGCACATATTTGAGTGACCTAGTATAGGACCTTTGAAAACAAAAGATTTGTGAAAAGCTTGTATTGCATTTGTTTTGAAAAATTTGGATCTTTAGGTACAACACTTGGACTATTGTTTCCTTTGCTTGTTTGTGGCTAGTCCAAGGTGTTGATACTGCTCAGGCTCACATTTATCACATAAGCAACCTTCCAAATCCATTCAAAATCAAATTCCTCGAAAATCTGCTCGCTGGCTTCAGGGGGAGCGGAGTATCCGGGGTTGGGGCCGGACACTCCGGGTTTTCCGGATACTCCGGACCTGACCCGGAGACTCCGGGTTTTAAAAGTATAAAAGACTTTGACCGCGGTGAAAATACCCTATTTCACCCCCACTCAGTCCTTTAACCGTGCCTCCCTCTCTCCCGTCGCCTCCCCTCTCCTCTTGGGCGATTTCCTCACCCAACCCCCAAAAATCTTGTGAGAGTGAGGATTTGAAGACTCCAAGGCGTGGAGATCAAGGATCTACTCAAGTTTCAAAGGATCCAAGTCTTCTTCCCTCTCTCCCCAAGGTATTTTCAAAGGAATCTTTCCCGATCTACTTCCCTAGCGTAGTTCTTGTAGCATCCTCGTAGGGAATAGGTAGGAAACACTCTTTGGACTCTAGATCTGCGTTTCCTTTCAGTTTGGATGGACATACCTTGCTGCATTGTGATTTAGGGTTTCGGCCTGCGAAACCCGGACTCTCCGGGGTCGAAGGACCCGGAGTCTCCGGAATATCCGGAGTCTCCGGACTTTTTCCCGGAGTATCCGGGGTTCGCACTGCAACCCTAAACCACAAGTGCAGCGTGTCTCCACCTTTGACAATCTCTCACTTCCATATCATTTTACCTATTCAGATGGTGAGGTTGAAGGTCAGCCGTGGCAATGAGGAGCCCTCCACCCAAAGGAGGACCAAGGCTAGGTATGACCCCGCCGCTTTTCGGGTCGTGCAGGAAACCTTGGGGCAAGAAAGCTCGCAGACGCAGCTCTAGACCAAGACGGGGTGACCCTCCTCCCTCCTATGCCGAAGGGAGTGAAGAAGAAATAGTGGAGGAGGAGGAGGAAGAGAGAACTGAAAGTGATGATGATGAGGTTGAAGATGAAACATATGAGCAGTCCCCTGAGCCTCCTCGTCGCCATGGAAAGGGGCCAGCTAAAAAAATCCCGCTACAAGCCCCATCCCAAAAAGAGCCATCAAGCCCCCTATATCCACCAAAGCCGTCCAGCTACTCGTGTTCCTCCTAAACATAAGCAAGGAGTAGCTGCTCACATCTGTCCCAAAACCCCTCCTAGACTCATTCCCACCCTTCCATCAAATGTCCGAGTGGTTGATACTCCTATCAAGCTAAGGGACCCCGGCTCAATCCTTGGATTTGCTGAACACATGATTAGGGACTACTCAAGGAACTCTCTCGCAGTGAGGGAGCAAAGAGAGGAGAATGTCTATTTATATCTCAAGGGAGAGGGACTTGAGGCAAGGTTTTGGTGTGACTTTCATAGGGATTTCTACCAATCCGTGATCCGCAATCCCAAGCTAGCTTCCAAGAACATGGCTCCCATTGTGTCAATGAAGTACATTGATTGGAAGTACTATGAAGAGCTTAACAACACCGTATTCAACTCGGTCATTGACAAGTGCAAGGAGGTGGGCCTCTATGACATCATGGGCTTTAGGTACAATTGGAACAAAGAAATTCTTGCTCAATTCCATTGTTCTTATTACTTCAACCCCCATGAAAACACCATCACATGGACAACTCAAGGTCAAAAGTGCACCATTGATTACATGACTTTCTCTCGGCTCTTGGGTCTTGGTTCTAAGGATGAAAGGCGCACCCCCGTGCACAATGAGAACAAGTACAAGCCCAAGGAGCTCCCCTTTATGTTTCCTAGCCGAGATTTGGCCATTGAGGGAAAGGCGGACTAACTTAATCCCTACTACTACTATCTCAATCAATTCTTTCGTGCCACTATTGATCCTAAGATAGAAGATGTTACGGCTTTGAGATACTTTGCTCCAAATCTTCTCAATAGGATGGCGCCGGATGAAGAAGGCTTTTATGTCTTTGACTTCATTTGGAATGAATTGAGGAGGGCCATGAATGATCCCATCAAGCATCTTCCTTATGCCCCCTATCTCATGTATATGATTGAAAGAGTGACCAATGTCCGCTACCCCAAGGATGTTGTCCATGAGCCGCTTCGCCACCTCCGTGATCGTGCAAAGAGGCCTCCCAAAGGTCGTAAGTATGTTGGATCGTCGAGTGCAGCTCCTTCCCATGATGATTTGCCCGCTGCACGTTCCTCTTCTCTACCTCCTCGTCAGCACCGTGGCTCTATGATTAAGAGAGTGCTTAAAAGCATTTTCAGCATGTGCAAGACCATTGCCACGGAGACAAATGAGAACCGCCGCGACATCATCGAGATCAAGTATCACCTTGGCCTTCCCACCGACCCCTACCGCGAGCTTCCCGAGTTTGATGACCCGTTTGCGGAGTGGGACGCCCAAGGTGCCCAAGAAGAAGAAGAGGAGGAGGGCAATGAAGAAGAAGAAGAGGAGGAGGAGGACGACTCCGAGTGACTCCGCTGCTCTACACTTCCTTTTTGGCGCTTGATGCCAAAGGGGGAGTGATATTATCTATTTGTGCCTTTGGAACAATGAACTTGGTTTGTAATAATTTGAATTTGGAACTTGGTTTGTAATAACTCTAATATTCGCTCGTGTGAGACTATGTGAAGCTTGAGACATTTACTTGTGTGTTTGTGGTGTTTTATCTACTTTTTATCTGCTAAGGACAGCTTATGCTAGATTGAAAAACGGTGTGTTGTCTGTTTTTCTGCTGGTGCGCTGAATCCCGGAGAGTCCGGACTTTTTCCCGGAGTATCCGGATTTTCCGGACAGTTCGGACTGGCCGGAGACTCGGACTTCTCGGCGCGGGAATTCTTTTTCTCTTTTGTTGAATGCATAACTTTGTCATGAGCATTTCACCTTTTGACCTGTTGCACGTCACAAGCACCCCACTATTGTAATACCCTCTTGCCTCTCTTGTTGTGCAAAATATTGGCCCTAATAGGACCTTTGATATTCAAGATCAAAATGCACATATTAAGGGGGAGTATTACAAAAGTTTTCAATATTCATTGTTTATCTCTTATATGACTTAAGTGTATTGTCATCAATCACCAAAAAGGGGGAGATTGAAGAGTATCTTGGCCCCTTAAGTGGGTTTTGGTGATATAATGACGCACACCTAAGTGGCTAATAAATTTACCTAGTCCATGAGCAGGTATTAAAACTATGTATGGCATCAAGCACAGCTCGTTGACTACACAAAAAGAAAGTGGTGCTCTAAAAGGATTCCTAAGAAGGCTTATTTATTTTTACTTTTGAATTTGAGTCCTAGGAATGTCGTACTATCAAGAGGGACAGGAATTATGTCTTCCAAGAGTCGAACAGGTGCTCTAGCTACTAAAACAAAACCTATGAGAGACACCTTTGCACCAACACATACACGGGGATCTTTTCTTGGGTGCTGGCCTTGGAAGGCCGGAGTGTCCGGGTTTTTCCCCGGAGACTCCAGACTTCCGGAGACTCCGGGTTTATCCCGGATACTCCGGGTCATAAAGCCTCAACGGCTATATTCTGGGTGAGGGGGTATAAAAGCCCCCTCCACCCCTTCATTTACTTCTCTCCCTTCCATTTTCGTCCTGAACTGTTGCAAACTTCATTTACTCCTCCCCGCTCTCCCTTTGGCTCAAGGTTGGTGAGATTCGTTGTGGGAGTTAAGGAGGATTTGAGAGCAAGGGCTTGGAGAGTGCTAGTGAGCTGATTTCCCATCTCTAGAGCACCTAGTTCTTCGTTTGGTTGGCAAAATTCGTGTTTGTTACTCTTGGAGCTTTGAGCTCCTAGCCGGCTAGGTGTTGCCTTGGAGCATCCAAAGGTTGTGGCTGCCCAAGGAAGTTTGTATCACCCCGACATTGAGTAAGTAACTCTAGCTTGATCTTCGTGGTCGCTAGAGGGAGGAAAGTGACCTAGGTGTAAAGGTCCACCCTTCGTGGGTACCTCAACGGAGATGTAGACCTCAAGGTGTGAGGTTGAACTCCGGTAACAAATCCTGTGTCTTTTGTGCTCGTTCATCTTGTTGCATGCTTGTTTCTTGCTTGAACACTTATCTAGGGTTTGGTGCCGATCTACTTCGTGTTGAGGTTCCTACAGGTTTTGAGTGGATAAACAGGCTTGTCTCACCTCAGTGCATAATCTATTTTCACAGATTTACTTTTGAGCAAGTTTAAATCCTGTCGATTTAATTCCCCCCTAGCAGGCCGGACTATCCGGACATTTTCCCGGATTCTCTGGATTTCCCGGAGTATTCGGAAAAATATCCGGAGTCTCCGGACCTGGGTCTAACAGCCGCGAAAAAGTTTGTGATTTTCAGGTTCGACTATTCACCCCCCCCCCTAGTCGACATCTTGATCCTTTCAACTCTACTTCTAATGCATGAAATAGAATAAGCGATAAACACACATGCATTAAGTAAACACACAAGCATGAGAAGACATGTAAACCATCGACATACACAAGATCCAAATACATGTCTCATCATGAAAAACCACAAAAGCGAGAGAGAGGCGACAAAAACACCAAAACCTGCACTCTCCCCTATCTCCCCCTATCTCTACTCCCCCTAACTATCTCCCCCTTTGGAAACAAGCACCAAAAAGGAGACTAAGCCTGAGGCGGAGAGGAAGGATCCGGCGGCGAAGTGGAGATGACTCGCGAAGGTCGCACAGAGAAGCCGGAAGCGTCGTCGTCGTCGTCCTCCTCGCTGAGAAGAGACCAAGCCAGAGAGGTAGAGCCCGGAGCTAGAGGAGGTCGTGCTGGAGGAACTGTAGTCGTCCCGGCGCCTGAAGTCGGAGTCGGAGTGGATGCGGGAGCTGTAGTAGCCTCGAGAGTAGGAGGAACGGTGTCGGAGGCAAGTGCTGCTGAGATCTGCTCCGTGATCGCTCGAAGGTAGTGGTCCTCCTGTCCCACACCCTCTGTCCTCGGCGTAGGGAACGTCGGAAGTGGTGTAGATGCCGGTGGACTGGGCAGAGTGGTGCGAGCTGGTGTCTCGAAGATGAGTGCTCCTGTGGTAAGCAGAAACACCAGCTGTGACGTCGTAGGCGGGGTCATCTGTAGCTGAGCCAGGAAGGAGGAGGTGACCGCAGCCTGTGGTGTCGTCGTCTGAGGTACCGCGAACGCCCCTGTCTGAAGTAGTGGTGACTGTGGGAAAGTCGCCAGGGGAACGTTCACGAACCCGCCTGCTGGAGGAAGAGGATCTATCGAGTCAGCCTGAAGCTCAGCAGTGGTAGGTGGATGAGGTGGCTGAAGACCTGACTGCTGGAAGAGCTGACCAAGGCAACCACACATGAAGGTGAACATCTGCGAAGTCAACATCTGGTGTTGTAGCATCTGCTACCTCTGTGCCTCCTGCTGCTGTCGGATCCCCTCGAGGATCACCTGCTGCGACTCCTGGTACTGCTGGAACTGAGCTTGCATCTGCTGCTGTACCTGGAGGGTCGCCTGAGTCTGAGCAGCCATAGCCGTGAGCAGTGAAGTGATCTGGTCTGGCTGGGTCACCTGAGCGGCTGTGATCGTGGGAACCGGTGTCTCAGCCTCTCTCTGGCCTGGCAAAGTGGAGCCTCCTGCCTCGTCGTCGTGGGACCGACGGACTCTGAAAACTGGCTCTATCTCTAGAGCAGGTGTGAAGTCCTCATCGTCACTAGAGGACTCGTCGTAAGTGGCGAAGTACTGCCGGAGAGGTGCCTCTGCTGCAGCAAGGGTGGCATCCTGTCATGCTGCCTCGTCCATAGCTGCCTCTGCTGCTGCCCGAGCCTGAAGTGTCTCCTCGGCTCTCCTCATGCCTCTCGGGCCTCTCCTCCTATCACCTGGCATCGGAGGCCGGTAGGTCGGGAACACGAATTTCGATGCCTCAAGCATCCCAACGTACCTCTGAGCCTCGAGCCGGGACAACAGCCAACTGATCCAATGAGTGAAGGGCTGCTGTCGTGTCATCCCCATGCCATCCATAATAGCATCCTCGATCTCAGCTAGCATGATATCCACGAGGTCAAAGGGGCGCTTCGCCATCACGTACATCAGAAGCCACTGCTGCACCCCCGTCAAAGACTCTGCGTTCCCCATCCTATATAGCACAGACCTCCTGAGAGCGTAGTGAACAACGTACGCCTCACGGATCAGACGGTCAGGTGTCCTGGGTGTACCGGGGAGGAATGGTGGCTGGAACAGAAAGTTGATCTCCTCGTTGGAGGGTAGAACTGGTGAGTGTGCACGACGAGGAGGCTCGACGTCGGGGTACGCCAGGTAGTGGATAGAGTCGTCGTGGAGATCCACCTGAAGTAGCTCTGCTATCCCCTCTCGAGTGAGCCACTGCTGCTGACCCATGAACATAAACCTGATGGCGACCCGGTCAGCGTCAACGTAGACAGTGGCGTAGAAAACTCTCACCCAGTCGGGGACCTAACGTGACCTCCGAGTCACTAAGTCCACCAGTCCCCGCTGGTAGTCGAAGAAGGGGAGTATCGCCTCTCCGGTGCACCGCCCTCAAAGCCGTGAACGCGTAGCATACGGTGCCGGGCCGAGCCGAGACCCTCTCGTGAGTGTAGGAGGCGTAGAAGCTCTCTCTGGAGAATCGTCCGAACCGGGGGTCACACTCCTCTCTCGGCCCCGGGGAACCACCGGTCCTCTCGGCACGCTCCTCAACCGCCGGATCTTCGGCCCCGCAAGTGACGGAGGTCACGGAGATAAACTCCGAAAGCCTCTCGCTCATGGACCTCTCGGGGAGGCCGGGGGTCGAGAGCCTCGCTCGCTCTCTCTCTCGTGAGCTCCTCTCGCCGGCTCTCCTCGTCGCGGTGTCGGGCCGTGGCTGTGTGTGACCACCGCGTGTCCGAGGTCCGGACCTGGCCAGTGAGGGTGGTGTCTCTGACTGCTCTGTGGTCTAGTGCCCTCTGCTTGACCGACGTGGCTGCTGCCGCCGCCGAGTCCGTCGCTCTCGCCGCCGCCGCCGCTTGCTCACCCCTGGGGCTGCTCCCCCTGACTCCGTGTGCCCTCTGAAATACGAATGCCCCTCTGCGGCTGCCCCTGTGTGTCTGGCACTCGAGCACGCGCTCCCACTCCTTCTGCTGCCTGGTCTTCTTCTTCTTCGGCTCAGCGACTGCCTTACCCTTCCGCTTATCGCCTGCCATCTGTGAGAGAAAATGGTAGATGATTATAGGATGGCTAGAGATGAATAAACGAGATAAGTAACTAGAGGTAAGGGTCCTTAAGCATAGCATTTGAGCAGATATGAGCCTGGTTCTGAAAAAATCTAGGAGAATTTCTACCACATGATACTAGGTAGGTCCTTAGGTGCAAAAGATGTGCAAAGGTGTGTGAATAATTGAAGGAAATTAAGCCCTAGATGCTCTAGTCAATGAAGGATATGGAAGAATTGCATGAATTGTGGGCACAAAAAGTTAGTTCAATGATTACTCATGACCACAATGCTATCTAGAGCATGAATTAGCACCAATCCAACCCTTAATGTATACGGAACAGTGCAAACAGGTGCAAAACTGCCCTAGAACAGTGCAGGTGAGGAGGGGAATGGTGAAATTCTCACCACAACGTAGAGGATCGATGAGATGCTTGTTGTGGTAGAGGAATAGGGCCTAGCGCTCGCCCTAGGTGCTCGCCGGTGAGATCCCGCGGCGGCAGATGGCCGGAAACGGCGGCGCGGTACAAACCCTAGCTGGGTGCGGCGGCGGCGGCGCGCGAGATTTGGCGCGGTGGATAGGCGCGGCGGCGGCGGCGCGGCACCGAGGGGCCGGTGGAGGAGGCACCGGGGCGCGCGCGACGCGGGGAGGTCGCCGGAGGTGAGCTAGACGGTGGTGACGGGACGATTTGGGCTCGGGCGCGGGCAGCGGACCGAGTTAGGGTTAGAACGAAGAAGACGGCGCCGAACCGTTATGACGGGTGGGACCCACGCTTTTGTATAGCGTCGGATGAACCGACGGTGCAAAAATACGAGCGTCGGTCGAACCGTCGATGCAACTGAGCTCCCATGTGAAACAAGGCATCGGATGGTCCGACGGCCTATTTTTATAACGCGTCGGAGCAGTTGCGCGCGAGTCTGGGAAGAAGAGCAAATTTCTTCAGCACCGGATGAACCGATGGTCAAAAGACGCGAAGCATCGGTTCATCCGACGATGCGAAATTTGCTAACAGTAAGCAACTGAGCGCCCAGACCCCTTCATCGGATGTTCCGGCGCCGGAACCTACAGGGCGTCGGTTCATCCGACGGTGACAATTCGATTTTGTTGAACTATTTCTCATTTTTGATCCATCGAATGTCACACACAAGCCAACACAAGCACGTCTTTGGATCAATCCTGAGTGACAACCTCACCCCTCAAGCACTCCTTTGCAAAATACTTATAATACACAATTAACTCCCAAAAAGGGATAAACCATAGATAAAAATAGGCAAAATAAGAACCAAAGGAGGGAGGGAGCTCCAAAAAGGGAATGTATGAGTTAATTGCCTTTGAACTTAGAGATTGACACCATAAGCTCGTTAGGACTTAACTCAATAGGCATTAAGCACAAACATTTGTCTCATCACACCTTAAGAGTTGTTGATTTGCATTGAGCGCTAAGCAACTTTCTCATAGTGTGAGTTTCCTTTGTGACTTCTCTCACGCAATGCTATGCAAGGACAAATGCATGAAAATAAACATGAGTGCATCTACATGGCAAGCATAAATGCAAAGCGAGAAGGTAAACTATCTTGCCAAGTTTGAACCCTTGATGAGATTATTCATGATGAGCCATTCTTCATCCCTTGAGCGAAACAAGAGAACCACCGGCTCAAGCAAAACCCATGCCCATCACTATCTCATCAAGGTTAGACAAGCCCCTAATCATGTACATATGCAAATGCGAACTATATGACAAGCATTACATGATGTTGGACGCATCAAGCACATTTAATTCACTCTGAATCCTACAAAAGGTGTTTTCATCAAGAGGCTTGGTGAATATATCCGCCAATTGCTCCTCAGAGCGAACACCACAAAGGACAATGTCACCTTTTGCAACGTGGTCTCGCAAGAAGTGATGACGAATATCAATGTGCTTGGTGCGAGAGTGTTGAACCGGGTTGTTAGCAATTTTTACGGCACTCTCATTGTCACAAAGGAGGGGAACCCTATCTAGAACCACACCATAATCCAAGAGGCTTTGCTTCATATAGAGGATTTGAGCACAACAAGCCCCCGCGGAAATGTATTCCCGCCTCCGCGGTGGATAAGGCCACGGAGTTTTGCTTCTTAGAGGACCAAGCAACCAAAGAGCGACCTAGCAAATGGCACCCACCCGAAGTACTCTTACGGTCTACTCGACATCCGGCAAAGTCCGAATCCGAATAACCCAAGAGCTCAAAACAAGCACCATGGGGGTACCACAAGCCAATGCTAGGTGTGTATTTTAAATATCTAAGGATCCTTTTTAAAGCACTTAGGTGAGATTCTTTAGGGTTGGCTTGAAACCGAGCACACATACAAACACTAAACATGATACCGGGCCTAGATGCGGTAAGATAAAGAAGAGAACCGATCATAGAACGGTAAAGCTTTTGGTCAACCGATTTACCTCCTTCATCTAGGTCGAGATGTCCGTTAGTAGGCATTGGGGTCTTGATCGGGTTACAATCATCCATCTTGAACTTCTTGAGAATATCATTAGTGTACTTCTCTTGATGAATGAAAATCCCTTCCTTCAATTGCTTGATTTGAAACCCAAGGAAGAAGTTGAGCTCTCCGATCATTGACATCTCGAATTCCCTAGTCATGAGTTCACTAAAATCCTTGCACACTTTGAGATTAGTAGATCCAAAGATAATATCATCAACATAAATTTGACAAATGAAGAGTTCTTTGTTGATTATCTTTGTGAAAAGAGTGTTGTCCACTCTACCAATCTTGAATCCGACTTCAATGAGAAAATCCCGGAGCCTCTCATACCATGCCCTAGGAGCTTGCTTGAGTCCATACAACGCCTTGTGCAACCTATAGACATGGTTAGGATATGTAATATCTTCAAAACCGGGAGGTTGCTCCACATAGACTTCTTCATTGATGAAGCCATTCAAGAAAGCACTCTTTACATCCATTTGAAATAATTTCATTTTATGACTAGATGCATATGCAAGGAGGATACGGATAGCTTCAAGGCGTGCCACCGGAGCGAAGGTCTCTCCATAGTCCAAGCCTTCTACTTGAGAGTACCCTTTGGCGACAAGTCTTGCCTTGTTCTTCACCACAATGCCATGTTCATCTTGCTTGTTCCGGTAGACCCACTTGGTGCCAATCACATTCTTGTTCTTGGGGCGCTCGACCAACTCCCACACTTGATTTCTTGTGAAGTTGTTGAGCTCATCTTGCATAGCCAAGATCCAATCCGCCTCCCCAAGAGCTTCATCTATAGTTGTGGGTTCTACAAAAGAGACAAAAGCATGATGTTTGCAAAATGAGGCATATTGCTTGCGGTGAGTCCTTGTACCCCCTTGCGGATCACCCAACACAAGATCAATTGGATGATTTGTTGAAGTCCTTGTGCGTCTTCCAAACATTGTAGAGGTGGGATCATCATGAGATTGTACTTCGCCCATGTCCTCTACATGATCTTGTGTGTCTTGTGAGATAGGAGGTGGTTCTTGTGAGAAAGATGGACTATCTTGTCTTGTGGGTGATGTAGGTGGATGTCTTGGTGGATCATTATCATTATCATCATCGGAGGATGAGTCTTCAAGAATGGAGTGAGGGTCATCATCCTCCCTTGGCTTGATGTCACTAATGTCCATCTTCTTCATTGCTTCTCGAAGAGGTTCTTTTCCTACATCATCACAACAAAAACCATCTCCTTGGGAGCCATTAGATTGATCAAACTCCACATCACATGTTTCTTCAATCACTCTAGTAGAGTTATTGAATACTCTATATGCTTTGGAGTTAGATGCATAACCAACAAATATGCCCTCATCCACTCTACTCTCAAACTTCCCTAGATGCTTCTTCTTCTTGAAAATGAAACACTTACAACCAAACACACGGAAGTAAGAGATGTTGGGCTTTCTCCCAATGAGTAGCTCATATGGTGTCTTCATCATGAGTCGGTGGAGATACACTCTATTTGAAGTGTGACATGCTGTGTTGATAGCTTCCGCCCAAAACCTTTGCGAGACTCCATAGTCATCCAACATAGCTCTAGCAAGAGTGATGAGTGTCTTGTTCTTCCTATCAACCACACCATTTTGTTGGGGTGTATAGGTTGAGGAGAATTCATGCTTGATGCCTTCACCATCACAATACTCTTCCACCTTGGTGTTGCGGAATTCCGACCCATTGTCACTCCTTATCTTCACCATGGATGACCCAAATTCATTTTGGGCTCTAGTAGCGAACTTCTTGAAGATATCAAATGTCTTGCCCTTGTCCTCCAAAAAGAAAGTCCAAGTATAGCGTGAAAAATCATCAACAATGACAAGACAATAGAGATTACCACCAAGACTCTTGTATGTAGTTGGTCCGAAGAGGTTCATGTGAATGAGCTCCAATGGTCTTGTGGTAGATACATAAGCCTTCATGGGATGATGACTTGCAACTTGCTTGCCAGCTTGACATGCACTACACAACTTGTCCTTCTCGAACGTAACATCCTTCACACCAAGGACCATGCCTTTCTTGAAAGCTTTCTTGAGTTGGCTCATGCCTATGTGTGCAATGCGACGATGCCATAGCCAACCCTTGTATGTAGTGGAGACGAGGCAAGTAGTCAAGTTTGCTTCACGGGATGTAAAATCTACAAGATAAAGATTGCCATAGCGGAATCCCTTGAAAACAACTTCATTAGTTTTCTTGTTAGTAATTGTGACCCCTTCATCATCAAATTTGCATGAAAGACCAAGGTCACAAAATTGTGCAATGTAAAGCAAGTTATAACTACAAGAATCCACAAAGAGAATATTAGAAAGGGATAATTCATTAGTTAGAGAGATTTCACCCAATCCGGAGATCCTTCCTTTAGAGTTATCACCAAATGAAACTTGTTCATGATCTCCCGCATCATCCACTAGTGAGGTGAACATTTTTACTTGGCCGGTCATGTGTTGAGTGCAACCACTATCGAGTATCCAATGACTCCCTCCGGCCTTGTAGTTCACCTACACACAAGAAATTAGCATTGAGATTTAGGAACCCAAGCTAGTTTGGGCCCTTTGATGTGAGTGACAAGAGCTTTAGGAATCCATAAGCTTCTAGGTGGCTTGACTTTTGGTTTGGCCCCAATGAACTTGATTGCCACTTTGCCATTGTTCTTCTTTATCAACAAGAAGTGGTTGTCATTGTACATGGACTTGTAGTTGCTAGGCAAGGTGGGCAAGGGGCGAGTAGGTGTTGGGCACTCCCTTGTGTGATGACTGGTGACCTTGCAATGTTGACAATAAGATCCAACTTCATTGATGAAACACCCATATAGCTCCTTTGATTTAGGAGTTTCCTTGATGGGATTAGGGAAAGCACCAAGCCCCTTTGTCCCATAGTTTCTTGCATTGTAGTAGAGGATCTCCTTGTGCAACTCCTCACCCTTGGCCAAAGTCTTTACACAAGACCTTAAGTTTCTCACTTCTTCTTCAAGAGCTTTCACCCTATCATGGTTAGTCTTGGAGGAAGATGCAATATTTTCAACATTAAGCAAGACCTTAGGTTTTTCAATTAGATCATCACATGAGGTGGAGGCATTAACTTTAGTGACTTCTCTAGCATTTGCATGCCCACTAGAATCAATGTCCTCACTAGCAAGCTCAAGCTTTTGATATTTCATCTCTAAGAGCACATGTTCTTTCTTGAGCTTCATATGACTTGACTCAAGAGACTTGTTAAGCACGGTTACTGTCGTCATGCTTGACGATTAGCTCATTGTTCTTATCAAGTAACTTGTTGTGGTCATCTCTAAGTGACTTGTTATACACTACCAAAGCATCATGCTCTTTGCTAAGGTCATCGTGCTTTACAAGTAACTCATCATATGAAAGCTTAAGTTTCTCATGAGTCTCATCAAGAGCTTTGAGCTTACTCTTTTGTTTCTTTATCATGGAGGTGTATTCATCAAGAAGATCTTTAAGAGCAAGAGGTGAGAGATCATCATCACTAGAAGATCCACTACTATCACTATCGCTCACCTTGGAGTGCTTTGCCATGAAGCACATAGGTGGAGGTGGAAGTGGAGGCTCATCATCCATGATAGCAATGCTGGCGATCTTCTTGTTCTTGTCCTCTTCACTTTCACTTGACTCACTCGAAGTCTCACCCCCGGTCACCCATTCATTGACCAAGAGAGAACGATGTTCACCCTTCTTCTTGTGGTAGGGCTTGGTTGATGACTTTTTCTTGGATGAGTTCTTCTTGTAGTAATTGGCATCCTTGTCATCTTCATCATTCTTCTTGCTTGAGTTTGACACTCTCTTGTCGGGCTTGGGGCAATCATATGAGAGATGATCATAGCTACCACAATTGTAGCACTTCCGATTGCTTCCCTCACCACTTCTTCTTGATGACCGGAATTTTTGCTTCTTAGGATCATAGTTGTAGCCCTTCTTGCCAATCTTGGAGAGCATTCTTGTGGTCTTCCTCATGAGAAGAGCAAGCTTAGCATCATCGCTCTCCGCTTCACTTGAGTCACTTGGATCATCACTTTCACTTGAGGAAGAAGGAGCTTTTTCTTTGATCTTCTTGGACTTCCCCTTTTCACTAGCCTTGAGTGCAAGATCTTTCTTGGCGCTTGAGTGTGAGGTAGATGATTCCATGTCTTCCATCATGAACATCTCGTGGGAGCGGATCTTGCTCACAACCTCGGTGATGGTGAGGGTGGTGAAGTCCTTCTCAAAGAGAAGTGCCTTGACGATGTTGTATTTTGGCTTGGGAAGCGTTTGAAGGATTTTCCGGATGATTTCCCGCTCGAAAGGTTAGCAACATCGAGAGCATTGATACTTTGAATAAGCACCCCCATCCTAGAATACATTTGCTCTACCCCCTCATCATCTTTCATTTTGAACTCATTGAGTTCCACCTTGAGCAACTCATATTTTTCCTCACGGATCTTTTTGTTACCCACATGGATTTCTTTGAGTTCCATCCACACCTCATGGGCGGTGGGCTTAGCAAAGACCCGATCAAACAACTCCTCATCTAGCGCCTCAAAGATGTGATTCCTAGCACGTGCATTCCACTTAGCCTCACTCTCGGTGGGAACCGAAGGCAACGGATACAAGGTAGTGCGCCATGCATCATGGTGTTGAGCTTGAAGATAGCTAGCCATTCTATGCGCCCAAAAGGTGAAGCGCTTCCCCGCCAACCTTGGGGGGCCATTGCCGCTCCCCTTCCCCATCTCCCTAGGCGGTTAAGCCAAGCAAAAGGGAGCCTAGCTCGGATACCACTTGTAGGATCTAGTCACATAGAAGGGGGGTTGAATATGGGACTTGTTTTCAAGCTCTAAAGGAAAAACGAAATCCTTAACCTATCAACTAGTGTTGCCCATACTAAAAAGGTTCTTCTCTACTTCTAGAGCACACTAACACAAGTTTCCTTAGCAAATATCACACTAGGAGGCAATATGACAACCTAGGCAAGATATAAAGCACACAAGCGAAACAAGCTAGAACAAAGACAAAGAAACTTGAGAGCGGAATTGAAATGCTGAAAGTAAGTGCTAGAAGTAAATAAGATGGACAAGAGGCGATCAGATTTTTTTCCGTGGTATCGAGAAGTTGACGCTTCCCCCTAGTCCACGTTGGAGCACTCACTTAGAGTATCGCTCCCCCTTGAGTCACTAAGACACAAGTGCTCACTAAGAGTACCCGTTCTCCATCTCCGGAACGGTGGGTCTCGAACCGTGTACACTAATCTTGTCTTGAGGCTCCCACAATCTCCAAGAGCTCACCAAGAACCCCCAAGTCACCTAGACCGTCTAGGAGCCGTCAAACTCGAAGAGTAACAAGCCCGCAAACCTTCACTTGACCTGAGCACTCAGCTAAGCCATGGATGCACCTTGAAACTCTTGCTCACAAAGAAAGAACACCTCAATGAAGAGGAAGAGAAATCCCAATAAGCAAGAATACACTCTCCTTCTCTCCTAGGCTGCAGTAGATCTTCAGAGTGGCAAAGGCAGCTCTAGAGAGGCAAGGGGGGCTTATATATAGGCCTAGCAAAGGTGGCTAGCCGTTGGAAAAGTTCCCTAAAAAAGTTGTACCGTCGGATGAACCGATGGTGCCCGCCTGCTAAGCGTCGGATCATCCGGTCACTCACAGCGCCCAATATAGCCGTTGAACCTTGAAACCCAGACAATACACCGACGCTATACACCGACGCACCGTCGGATCATCCGGTGCTGAAGGCACCCCACTCGGGGCGGTACTGTATGATTTGAAACAAGCCGTCGGATGAACCGCTGTAAACACCATCCAAGCGTCGGATCATCCGGTGCTGAAGTAGAAGTCTTAGCGCGTCTCTGTTGATTTTAAATGCAACCGTCGGATGAACCGATGGTCAAGGCGTCGGATCGTCCGATGCTTGAGCCCAGACCCTTGACCAGAACTGTAGCCAAACCCTAAGGCGTCGGATGAACCGATGCTTGTACCGTCGGTTCATCCGACGGTCCGTTTTGAACCAGTTGGCTGCAGAACTCATCCGACGCGTGTTAAATGTTGGGCGTCGGATCATCCGACGCTGTGAAGTTGATTTCAACTCATCCAATTCAGCGCCTTTGAGTTTTCCGTCGATTCTTTTGCTTCAACCTTGCTTCCATGAACTCTCTGAGCTAGATAGGATCCAAGGAACACGAGTGTGCATAAATATGGCTTTTGAGTGCATGGTCAAGCTACTAGTGTACGAACCCCTCTTAATAGTACGGTCGAAACTACAAACTAGTAATCCAAGTGTCCTTCATCTCCTTTGCGACACTTGGAACTAACAAAGTCCTTAGCTTTGCAGTCTTCGACCAAATTGAGCCCATAAATTCAAATTGAGGGGTCTCATTCCATTCAATACTCGTGACAATAACCCAAATAGAAATCCGCTTCAAAACAAAGGTTAGTCACAAGCATATGGTTGTCATTTATCACCGAAACACACCCTTACCAAAGGTGCGAAAGGGCCAAGATCGCTACAGGGCCAGCAACCTGTACGCGATTGCCAGCATCGTCTCCACACCTCTCGTGATATGCTCCTGAATTGTAGCGTTGTAGAGACCTGTCCAATAAGACATGACTGTGCAGGCATGCATACACCATGACTTCAGCAGGGTGTTTGATCCACTTTTTGTCAAAAATAACTTTATTTTTGCTTTTCCAAATTGCCCAACAAACAGCTGCAAAACCGAACTGGTGCACCAATGTCTCCTCCCTGCAGTGCACCATGAATCCATGTTTTGTAATGTTGAACGCCCCTAGGGACACTACGGCAGGCAAGTTCTTCCCCGGGTGCCAACTGCACTCGGGGAAGGACCAGTTGCACTCGGGGAAGGCTTCCCCGAGTGCAACTCTCGGGGAAGAGGGTCCGGGGAAGAGGCTCACGGGGAAGCCGCCTTCCCCGAGTGCCAAAAACTGCACACTCGGGGAAGGCTTCACCGAGGGGCGAAGAAGCACTCGGGGAAGATTTGTGGATTTTTAAAAAAAATGCAAAAGGCGCGCCGCCGCGCCCGCCGCCGCCGCGCCCGCCGCCCGCTCGGCCGCCGCGCCGCGCGGCCGCTCCCCGCCGCCGCGCCGGGAGGGGAGGGCGGGCGCCGCCGCTCCCGCCGCCGAGCCCCCCGCCGCTCCGCCACCGAGCCCGCCGCCGCGCCCGCCGCCGCTCGGCGCCGCCGCGCCCGCCGCTCCGCCGCCGCGCCCCCGCCGCGCCCCGCCGGCGGGAGGCCCCCCGCCGCCGCTCCGCCCGCCGAGCCCCCCGCCGCTCCGCCACCGAGCCCGCCCGCCGCGCCGCGCCGCCGCTCCGGCCGCCGCGCCCGCCGCTCCGGCCGCGCCCCGCCGCTCCGCCGCGCGCCCCCGCCGCGCCCGCCGCCGCTCCGGCCCGCCCGCCGCCGCGCCCGGGCGGGGTCGGGGCCGCCGCGCGGGTGGCGGCGGATCCGAGGGGCGCGGGCGTGGGGGGGGGGGGGGGGCTTGCGGGTGGGGGCCGGGTGGGGGTTATTATAGGGTAGGGTTTCAAGTTGGGGCGCGGCTGGGCCTCTAATTTGTTTTGGGCCGGTTAGCCTTCCCCGAGTGCCTATGTGCACGGCACTCGGGGAAGGGTCTCTTCCCGAGTGCTAGGGTGAGGCACTCGGGGAAGATTTTTTTTTTTTTTTTTGCCTCATTTTTTTTTGTGAAGCCATCCCACATTATTTTAAACTCCTTGCCCAAATTTGGGGTTATTTTGATTTTTTTTTGGTATATTTCATTAGTTTTTTTCATTTTGTTGAATTTTTTAGCATACTTCAAATTTGAACTGCAGGTGCATGATGTAATGAAATTTCTTAATTCAAAAAATGATATTCATTATATTTGGTGTATGTTGAGGCCATATCTAGGAAGCCACATGAAATTTTGAACATCTTTTTTCCGTAACATGACGAACAACTAGCAGGAAAAGTGTTAGTAAATTATATAAAATCCAAACGATGTCCGAAAATCATGAAACTTGTCTGGGTGTCATGTTATGGCGTGTAGAGGTTGTATGCAAGAATTGAGAAGATTTCGAGCAAGTTGGGAGGTCAGATGCCTCAAACCCAGACATCTCCACACATGATCAAGTGATATCATGTGTGGAGATGTCTGGGTTTGAGGCATCCGACGTCCCAACTTGCTCGAAATCTTCTCAATTCTTGCATACAGCCTCTACATGCCATAACATGACACCCAGACAAGTTTCATGATTTTTGGACATCGTTTGGATTTTATATAATTTACAAACATTTTTCCCGCTAGTTGTTCGTCATGTTACGGAAAAAAGATGTTCAAAATTTCATGTGGCTTCCTAGATATGGCCTCAACATACACCAAATATAATGAATATCATTTTTTGAATTAAGAAATTTCATTACTTCATGCACCTGCAGTTCAAATTTGAAGTATGCTAAAAAATTCAACAAAATGAAAAAAACTAATGAAATATACCAAAAAAATCAAAATAACCCCAAATTTGGGCAAGGAGTTTAAAATAATGTGGGATGGCTTCACAAAAAAATGAGGCAAAAAAAAACAAAAAACAAAAAAATTCTTCCCCGAGTGCCTCACCCTAGCACTCGGGGAAGAGGTTAGCTTCCCCGAGTGCTAAAAAAATGCACTCGGGGAAGGGGGTCTTCCCCGAGTGCCGTGGACGATCAGGCACTCGGGGAAGCCCGAGGCACTCGGGGAATTTCCATTCTCCCGTAGTGGGACTGTGTTTGTTTCCAGGCACATTCCAACAATCCCCCATATGCATTTAGCCACTGCACAATGGAAAAAGAGATGGTCTGCTGTATCGGCTTGGGGACAGAAAGCACAAGAAGGATTGCCTTTCCATTTCCTCTTCACCATGTTATCTTTTGTCAACACTGCATTACTCTCTATCAGCCAAGAGACTACCGACACGTACTGTATGTATTCAGCATTCCAGCGATTCAACAAGCTAGAGGCATCCTAGCCTCTTCTTGCTTTCACCGTACCGTTGCAGGCTTGCAGCAGTCTCATTTAGAGAGTGAAATAGTAATGTTTATTGTTTAGCTCTCTTATTTACTTGTGTATAAAAGAAACGATATTCATACAGGAAAAACCCTTTAAGCAGCCAATAATCATGTTAGACACTGCAGTTGCAATTCATGACTTGAAGACTACCACGCGTACGCTTCACAATAACGCGCTTGCTTAGCCAGTTAGCTTAACCCAGCACGCACATGATTTGTCAATCCGCGCGGCTGCCCTAGTCCATGATGACAGGCATGTGCTCCCTCGCTGCCAACTGCCGAGCACGGTCAATGCAAACAGTGATCAGAAAGGGCAGGCAGCTTCGTTGATCGATCGATCGTCCATCGCCGGTTTCGTGATTAGGTTACGGCAGATCTCAATTATTCCCAATCTGAAACCGATCTAGTAGCTAGAGAGGTTGATCTATCTACCTATATTTAGGCTACTATACCTAGTACTTTATATTATATTCAATCTCTAACGGTTTTTCGTCCATATTAATTACATATACTCCGTATTAGTTAACTATAAATCAAATTAAATTCCCTAGTGAGTGTCAGAGATGCATCTACGGACACGTCTACTAATTCTGAAGAGAAAACTGTAGAGTTCAAGCTATACTAGAGTTCAAGCTACTCATTGCATTGTGCACGCACTGCACGAAAGGTTAGTCAGCAGCTAACTAACGACTGTATATATGTACGAGCATGTGACTGGCACGTCAAGAGTATCTCAGCTTGTCCACGTGTTTACCTCATCGCGTATATAAAAAAAACTTGGAACCTTTAGGAAGGAAGAATAGAAGTAGTGCAATAGATCCGAAGAATCATAGCTAGTGATCGATCTTGACTTTGACAAAGTCGGTAGCTTATTAACCCCCAAACCGTCGTGGTTCAGAAAATCTCCGAACCTCGATCTCTTCAGTATGGAGATTTTTTTTAAAAAAATTAACCCTATAATTCGTTTCAGCGAGGAATCGAACACGGGTGGTCGCGACCCTACCTCAACTCCACTAATAACCAACTACTCCCTCTGCCCCGTTTTCATTGTCGTTGGGAATTCATGCTGCCCTCACACAATCATGTTCCCCAACGACTGTTTCTGGGACAGAGGAGAATCATGTTTTCTAGCGACTCTGTTTCTGAGACAGAGGAGTAGGCTAGAGGGCTTTATGGTGATGAACCATTGAACCCATTGATCAGCACGCTCACTGTTGTCGCAGGGCTCAAGAGCAGAAGCAGCCCGATAATTCCCCCAGCCGTGCTTCGCTAGGCTTGCCGGTTTAGGCCACTGATTGTCTCGTAACTCACTCGATGTCTCATGGCGTGGCGCGTGTGAGGCCCGCTATTCACCCCCCTTCCGTGCGTCTGGTCCCTGCCACCCCCCCCCCCCCCCCCCCCCCCCCCCCCCCGCCTGATGAGGCGAAAGGCGGTGTACCGGCATCGGACACAGGCATGTTTTTGGTGTCCCGGCCCGTCGTCGGCCCTTGACGTGACGGGTGTTCTCAATCATGTCCCGGCCGAACCGTGTCGTGCTGGCACGTTTGTGTACGGCCTGTTGCGAACTGTGCCTTCTCCGCGGGCGCGGGGCGTAGACCGTAGAGTAGATGCCGGCCCCTGCATGTTCACACGGAAATTTCACAAGAGATGCACATGGTAATAAGAACAACCTCATGTAGCTAGCACGGCCGGGTTCTTCATTCGTAGCTTCCTTTGAAATAAAATTCTTGTGTTTGCCGCCGTTGGTGAAATATGCAAGTTCCGAGAGGTACTTGGTGATAATGCATGCATGGTAAAGGGCCGAAAGGTGCACGTGAATGAATCAGGGCTCTCGACAGTCTCTGAGATCAGGTCATCTAGCTACCAACACAGTACGTATTGTTCAGCAGTTCAGCAACAAGCTAGAGGCAGATAGGAAAGATCCACTGGACAGAGTGTCAAGACTCAAGAGTGTGTGACCAGTGGGCGACACACGACACCAGACATGCATGCATTTGCGCCACAGTAATATGAAGGGGGAAACGACGACGACTCCGTGGCCCAGGCTACTAACCGCACAGTCCACGCCGGCCGGCTGGCAACCGTCCTGAACGGCTGCATCGCACCCATCTCACATGCACGCCGAAGCTACCGCCGCACACAGCCACACCACACATTATCAGAGCAGAACATCACCCACACACGCGGGCACGCAGCCTAGTTAGGCTACTAGGCAGTAGGAACAGCGGCAGCACGCATACAGCGACGTTGCATTGCGTTGCATTGGTGCAGTGGTCGTCGTCCGATGATGGCAACTCCGGCCGGAGATCGAGCATGCAACCCATGCGCGCGCGAATGAATCATTATTGAGCCGTCGTCGTGCCCAGCTCCTCTCGTACGTACGTACTACGTGGGTCGGGGACCGGCCGGCGGCATCCGGCGGCCGGCCGGCCTACTCCCGATCGGTACCAGATGAACAAAGGCGTTAGTGGCCGGCCGGGCCACATGGTTGCCCCATGGAGACTAGGCCAGGCCGCGAGCGAGCGAGCTCTCGGTGGGATCGGAATCGGATAGGTCGACGAAGCCACCACGCAGCAGGAAGTAGCCTGCCTGCCGACCGGCGGCGAGGCAAGTCGCAAGGCATGGCATGTGCAGCGCTGGTTAGCTCTGAGCGATTCAATCTAAAAGGGGGGTTTGCCGTTTGCCTTGCCGTCTCGCTCGTTCCTGTCCCGCCGTCCCGGCACTTGCGCGTCGGATCGATCGGATCGTCCGTGTGGGTTTGCATCATCGCATACTAGGTTCTCTCCTTCTCCATCGATAGATCCGGTGGCTGGTTGGTCAATGATTATCACAGGTTGGCGTCTGAAATTCTGAATAATGCAGCGCTAGCTCTCGTCGCGCGCGCGCCTAACCATGCATGTGCGTGCAGCGACGTTGCTTGCTGGGTACGTAGAGCCAACGGATTTCGTAGGAAGTGCCAACAGAAATACGCCGTCAACCATCGTGTCTACAGCACAGTACTACAGTAGTACTACCTTCACAAGAATACTACGTACAGTTTGTTCCTGCGACTGCGAGAACGTAACGTACTCCACTGTCCACTCATGCCAAAGTTGACACGTTCTGAATGAAACCTGAACAATCCTCGTGGCGCCGGCCGCGCGCCCAGGGATCTCCGTGGACACTGGCCGGCAGGCAGCTCGTGCGGCGCGCGCGCCCTGACGAAGCAGGTGGCGCGCGGGGCGAGCGAGGTGTTGGTGGGAATCGGGCCCGAAGGGTGGACGCCGACACAACAGCCCCCTGAACTCACTCCCTTCCTTCGCCCTTCCTAGCGAAGTTCCTACTTCTACTTCTACTTGGGCGAGGAAAGGAAACGCAGAAACTTACGAAGACGGAACAAGGAAAATACTCTGCAAACCGAAGTCCGAAGAACTGGCAAAGGCCTTCGGTGCTCTCTTCTCATTACAGGGTATCCGTTTCATTACAAGGGGTTCACTATTTATAGGAGACCCCTGGGTATAGTCATTTGCCTCAATTACACCTTTTCCGTTCCTGACAAACCGCTTTAAACACTTTACAAGGGCATAACAGTAAGTCCCCGCGTCGTACAGGCCTCCAGCGTGTCTTCGTACGGCCGAAACGCCTTTACACGCGGCCGCCCTTGTCTCTGCCCCGACCGGAGCCCACTTTACACGTCGGCAGTGGCCACGTGTCCAGGGTCGTCGGCCCCTTCGGTGCCGAAGTAGCGACCCTGGGCCGGGGGCGTCGGGCCTCTTCGAGCGCTTCGTCTGCGCTGCCGCTGGCCCCGGACGCGACGTCCTGGGCCAGCTTTCTCAGCCCCTGCTTCCCTTGGGCCTTCATTACCGGAGCACCGCCGCTAGCACCTTCGGCGACGAAGGTGGGCGCAACGATGATGGGTCTTCCCTGCACAGCAAAACTTATAAGGCATAAGCGGCATCAGTGTTTCGTTAGTGCTCGTGCAGCGAAGGGTCTTCTCGCGAGACCGAAACCGTATGCACGCCGAAGGTTTCCAGCGTGGGCGGACAAGGGCGATGCTTCCGAAGACCGACTTCCCCAACAGTAGCCCCTCGTCAGTGAGGGCCGTCCTGGCTCCGCGCAGGGCCGAACTTACGATCGACCTTAAACCGGGTGAAGACCGGCCTTCGGAACTCCCCCGGACGGCCCACGCTGACATGGCGTCCCGAAAAAGACGTGCGCTGCCCTTGGACAATTTTACCGTTGAGAGGGGCCGTCCTTTGGGTAAAAAGGTAATTTTGATCGAGGCCGGCGCGATTATCGGAACTCGTTACTATATAAGGGGGGGGGCGTCCTTTGGGTTGCCCCACCCAGCGGCTTCAGCCCAGAACTTACGACGCGCGAGAGCTCCGAAGGCCTACTGTAAGACTTGCTCCAGCCCCTTGCTTCTGCTTTTGCTTCGTGCATAGTTAGTGTTGATGGCGCCGAAGCGTAGACGCGATGCTGTCGCGAGGGAGATCGCGAAGACCTATACGTTCGGTCGAAGCCAAATCGACAAGACCGACGTGGAGGCGTTGGTGAAGAACCGCATGGTCGGGGCCGGCCGAGCCCCCGGCCGTGAGACCGTGCCGCGGCCCCGGGATAACGAGGTCGTCATCTTCCGCGACCTCCTGTACGCGGGGCTTCGGTTCCCACTTCATCCCGCCGTCGTCGACATACTGCGGTACTTCGATATCTACCTCCATCAGCTCACCCCGAACGCCATCCTCCGGCTGTCGGTGTATATGTGGATATGCCGGACAACGAAGATCAAGCCCTCCGCCGAAGGGTTCGCTTCGGCACACCAAGTGCATCACCAGAGGCGGACGGTCTTCGAGGAGGAGGGGGACCAATCCGTGGAGAAGGACTGTCAATTTGGCTGCCTCAACTTCTCTTATAAGGCTGGCGTAGTGAGCCCGGTCACCGCATACAGGAACAAGTGGCCTTCGGATTGGCAACAACACTGGTTCTACTATACCTTGAGTCCCCCTTCTTCCGGAGGCACTCACCCGCTGGCAACGAAGGAGCTCCCGCCCCTGCACGAGTCTTACGCGAAGAACCCTTCGTGTCCGGAGGGTGACGAGTTCGTTATGATGCTGCGTCGGTTCGCGCGGAAGTACGGTACTCGCGACATCGTAGAGGAGTACCGCAGCATCCCCGTGTGCCCGCTGGTCGACGGCTGGTCCGTGGCCGAAGACGAGTGGGCGGAAGACATCGGCGGCATCCCCTGCCCCGATTGGACGAAGGTCTTCGGCTTCACAGCCGATCGTAAGTTACTCTGCAACCTTGAAGAGAATCGCTTCTCGCCATGTATTTAGTAAACGAGAAGCTAACGGACTTGGCTGTTTTTCCGCAGTTTTGAGGAGGAGGAAGGTGGAGGCGCACGGGGACTTCATCCTCGGCCCCGTCTCGCCGAAGGAGTACAAGGACACCGTTGCGGAGTTGAACGGGTCCCGACGAACCGTATTTTTGAGTTTTTCAAGGTCGCGCCGCCTGAACGCGTCGGCTTTGCCAAACACCGCGAGGCGGCCGAGAAGAAGGCCGCGGCGGTCGCGGCCGCCGAAGCGGATGCGAGGAGACGGCGACGTCGCCGCGCGCCGCTCCGCAGAGCCGGCCGAAGGGCCGCACCTGCTGCGGCCACTGCGGCCGCCGAAGGGAAGGCACGGAAGAAACGGGGCGGGCGGCCTGCAGATTCGCCCCCGTCCCCTAAGAGGACCCGCGTCGTGGACGTGGAAACTGGCCTCGTTGGAGACGTGATAGCTGCCGTGCCGCTGCGCGCGGCCGCGCCTTCGGATGTACCCTCCGGCACACCTCCGGCGAGGGCTGGGCAAGGGACTACCGGGCCGCTGCTTGTTCCCCTCAGCCCGCCGGAGAAGGACAGTGACGATGACAGCGATGTTCGCATCGTGTCCTCCGTTGGTGATGCGCCACGCAAGCCAAGCCCTGTTGCCTTCGGCGCCGAAGCCCCCCAAGACAAAGGTGACTCCGGCTCCACCTCTAGCAGCTCGTCGGACACATCTTCCGATGGTACCGAGCAGTCCGCCTCCCCTTCGGCCCCAGCCTCCGAGAGGAATGATGTCGTCCCCGAAGCGGAGGAGGAAGAGGATGAGGTTCCCGAAAGCAGTAGCTACCGGGTGACGCCTGAAGAGCCCCGGGCCGCCGCTGTTCGTCTCCAAATCCCTGCCGAGGCCAAGCTGATTGGCGGGAAGACAATTCGCTTTCTTGGGCTGACGAGCGGCGGTCATGAGCGCCAGTTTCTGGAAGAGGCCGGGGCAAGCTTCGCGATACCTCACGAAGAGGAGTACTTCGGGAAACTCACCGCCGCGGAGCTCACGACGGCGTGCGGGGACCCGTCCCCGAAGGCCTTCATCGCCTCTCGGTGCCTCTCGCGAAGGTTGGAGCAAGAGAGAGCAAGGAGGCGAAGGAGAAATCGGTGGCCTCGTCTCTTCGCTTGAGAACAGAGTGGCAGAGCTGGAGGGGCGTCTGGCTGCGGAGCAGGAGCGCTCCCGGAAGCTGCAACAGGAGAAGGAAGATGCCGCGAGATCCTCCGAAGCTATCCTCAACACACTGCGGCACGATGTGGAGGTCCTTAGCATTGCCAAGGAAGACATGCGCGTTCAGCTCGCCGACAAAGAGGTCAAACTGACCGAAGCGCAGACGAGGGGTTAAGCGAGCTGAGCGCGACACTGGATCAGTACCGCACAGACCACATCCGGAGCGCCGAAGCCCTCCGCGATAACATACTGCAGCTGCTGGAGCAGTGCAACTTGGATGCTCCTCCTGTCCCACTCCCTCGCTGCACTGTTGAGTCATTTTACGAGTGGGTTAACGCCTGCTTTGACGTCATCTCGATGAACACAAAGATCTTCGGGGAGCTTGGGGCTGCGGTAGGGGTTCGTACCCTGGCGTATTCGGTGTGCTCGCTAGTGCCGTCAGATCGCCCATCTTCGGAGAAGACAATCAGCAAGGGCGATCTTCGTCGGCTTACAAAGGAAAACTTTGAGTGGCCTAGCGACGCGGAGCTAGACGTTGGACGCCTTCCCGTGCTCCCGAAGAATCTTGCAAAGAACTTTATGAACACCTTCTTCGCCCGGCGCGCCTATCGCCCTTACCTTGGACGAGTCGGCTCGCCTCGCCGCCGGGGTACGCCGAAGTTGCTTCCTCCCTTTGCTTGCACTTCAGTGAAAAAACATCGTCGTCAATGTTTTGACACATTGGCCTTGCCGCTTTTGCAGATAGGATCTCAGCTGCAGGAACGCGTTTACGCCCGGCTTCTGGCTCAGTATGGCGGTGCTCCACCCTTGCCCCAGTTCATGATGGATGGTGACTGGATCGCCATGCCCGGCGTTCCCCTCATCACCGCCGCGGGCCTGGGAGCTGCGGCACCGGAGGAGGGGGCGGCGCGCCGGCACCGCCGGGGGGCGAAGCCGGCGTTGCCGAAGGCGCGATGGCACCCGACGCCGAGGGAAGGCACGAGAACGCGACGGGGCCCGCCACCGAGGAAGAGCGCGCCGAAGCGGCCACGGAGGGCCGCCACTTTCGGCTCCCGCCGTCCTTGAAGTTGCTCCCGCTCCGAGGGAGGGGTCGCACCCGGAGCCGGAGACGCCGAGGGGGCAAGGGGCCCGCCGGGACGCCACGGTGGAGGCTTCGGACGCGGCGCACGCGGCGGAACTTGAAGCTACTTTGTTGGCTGCCAGCTCTCCCGGCGGCGAATGCCCCGCTGAAGCGGTGGTCGAGGCCACCGAAGCAAGCGCCGTTGTGGATGAAGCCGCCGTCGTCACCGAGGGTGCCGAGGTGTGAAAAACGCATCGCCGCGAACTTTGTGATGGAGTGAACTATTCTCCCCTCCGAAGGGATGGAATTCCCCGTAATATAAACCGATGCACGGTGTCTCGCGCGCAGTTCCTTCGGTGGTTCCTGCGCAGAGAGCCGAAGGTGCGAGCAACTCAACTTTGCCCCTTGACTCACTTTTTGTCGCGCCGAACGTGTGGACGAAGTTTAGCATTCGTCATCCTAATGTCTCATATGCGGAGTTTTTGTCGTATCGAGCGAGCGCTATCGCCTTCACAACGAAGCGGCTAAGCGCTTTTCGCCGAGTTTTCGAGGATCCCGCACGCGGGATGCCATTCTTAGAGAGCGGGCCGCCCGTAGGGCGGCCAAGCGTAGGTTAGTGGACCCCTTCGTGGCCGAAGGGGTCGTTCCCGAAAACGGAGCCAATTGAAGAGGGGGTCCTTGGGCCGCCCGAGTATGTATACTTAATTCCTGACACCTCGTCGGAAAGCTTCGCAGCGGTGAAGGTGGAAACGGAAGGATCTCCTTCGTATAGAATCGACCCGGACTTCGGCGCGGGGCGGATGCCTACCGACGGGGCCGAGCTTCGGGAGATGGCTTTGGAGATCATGGATATGGCATATCTTCGGCCGATCGACGAGATCCGTGAGGATGTACTAAACGAGGATTGATCGCTAAACGTGGCCGCGGCCGGCGCGAAGACTTGAAGCGTAGGACTTCGGAACTCCCCCCCGGAAGTGTTCGCGGCAGGCCCGAAGCCGATGTTTAAGTGCGACTTTGTAGAACTATTGTTCGAGGCAGTATGTGTTGTAACTACACTGTTATTCATTTTGTAAAGTTATGTTGTTTTCCATGATGGATGTTGTAAGCTGAAAATGTGAAGGGGGGTGTTTTTGCCTGACTTTTCGTGCTGCGCGCTTGATCAAGAAAAAACCCTGAGTTCGTTGAGATGAAGCGGCATCGCGCTTCGCCTTTAGGGTTACCGCGTGTCGGTTTTCCTTCTCGGTCCAAACCTATGGTGTAAATCACGTAAGGCGGGTTATTCATCGGTCTGGGACGTGACCGAAGGGTCAGTTTAAGTGTAGGTCTACTTCGGCCCAGCTGTGGCCTCGTTTAAACTAAATATTTTTCCTTAAGACAAAAACGAGACCAATGCGCCGCTGTAAGCATGCGTTTTCTCTGGCCGCCAAGCGGTTTTCTCTTCGGTCTACTCAAACCCGACGCACCGCGCCAGGCGTGCGCTCAATTCGGCCGAATCATGGCCCTTCCCCGCTTCAAGCGGTTTTCTCTTTTCGGTCAACTCGAGACCGACGCATCGCTCCGTGCGTGCGCTCACTTCGCCGAATCATGGCCCTTCCCCGCTTCAAGCGGTTTTCTCTTTGGTCAACTCGAGACCGACGCATCGCTCCGGGCGTGCGCTCACTTCGCCGAATCATGGCCCTTCCCCGCTTCAAGCGGTTTTCTCTTCGGTCAACTCGAGACCGACGCATCGCTCCGGGCGTGCGCTCACTTCGGCCGAATCATGGCCCTTCCCCGCTTCAAGCGGTTTTCTCTTTGGTCAACTCGAGACCGACGCATCGCTCCGGTGCGTGCGCTCACTTCGGCCGAATCATGGCCCTTCCCCGCTTCAAGCGGTTTTCTCTTCGGTCGACGACGATAAGTGACAGGCTTGGTGTGCGTGCCCCTAAGGCGATCCGCGCCAAGGCTGTTACTTACCGCGCCAAAGGCCACTTCGGAGACTAGGCCCCCCCGGAGGCGGTGGCCTAGCTTCGATGGAGTGGCGAGAGCATTCTTTTAGAAAGAAAAGGTAAACTGCACACGAAGGGATGGGGGATAACTGACTTATATTACATGTCAGAAGTCGAAGGGATACAAAGGGCCGCCTCATTAAAAACCTCACACTTCGCGGGTCCAGAGGGGAACCACGAAGCTTCCCCCGTGAGGAAAAGAGTACGTCCCCCACTACTTTAATGTACATAGGATACAAGGTTGGCATCTCGACCTAAAGGAAAGAGAAACTATTGAAACTCAAAGACTATGCTAAGAACTCGCAGCTGCTTCAGACGAAGTACTTCTGAAGCATATCCACATTCCAGGTGTATGGCTCTTCGTCACCCGTCAGCCGACGTAGCTTGAAGGCTGCTTCGTTTGCGGTAGCTGTTGCTATGAACGGGCCTTCCCATTTCCCGTGCATCTTACCCTTCAATTTACCCTTCGGCACCTTTCGTAGCACTAGGTCCCCTGACCGAATGAGCTTTGGTTTGATCTTCTTGTTTTTCCACCTTCGTGTTTCGTCTTGGTAGGCCAAGAGGTTTTCAGCTGCCTGTAAGCGGACTTCCTCGATGTTCTGGACCGAGGCCTTGAGGTCTTCGTCACCGGGAGGGGGTATTCCTCCGGTGCCAAGGCACAATTCTTCGGGGGCAAGCATGGCTTCCTCCCCGTACAACAGTTTGAAAGGGGAGAACTGAGTAGTTCTGGATGTGGTGGTGTTGTGAGACCAGATTACCCTTGGTAGCTCTTCGGCCCACTTGCTCTTGGGCAAGTCAGTGATGTTCCTCTTGATACCAGCGAAGATGATTCCGTTGGCTCGCTCGACCGCCCCGTTGGATGTGGGTGGTAGACCGAAGCGAAGCTACGCCTTCGTTCCCAAGTATGCACTGAATTCCTTGAACTCGTGGCCGTCAAATTGCTTGCCATTGTCCACCGTGACCTCGTGAGGGACACCGAAGCGGCACACTATGTTTTGCCGAAGAACTTCGAATGGTCGCCGAAGTGATGCTCGGCAATGGCTTCGCTTCAACCCACTTGGAGAAATATTCAACCGCCACAACAGGCGTGGGTGTAGTTTCCGTGTGCCGTGGGTAACGGGCCGACGATATCAACACCCCACCGGCGAAGGGCCACACCGGTGGTAGCAACCGTATCTCGTTGGAGGCAAACTTGCCGTAGGGCGCGTGGCGCCGGCACCTCGGGACAAGGTGGCGCACAATGTCGTGGGCGTCACAGCGCCGAAGGCCGCAGAAACCTTGGCGGAAAGCTTTCTGCACCAAAGCTCTGGTGCCGAGGTGGTGTGAGCACATGCCGCTGTGGATTTCGTGCAGTAGCTGCTTCCCCTCGGTGACTGATATGCACTTTAATAATGGAGCGCACACCCCTCTTCGGTACAAGTTGTCGTCGACCAGGTGATAGTTCCTCGCCCTGATCGCCGCCCTCTTGGCGGTGACTCCATCTTCGGCCTCATAATATCCTTTGAGCGCCGCCACTATTGGGGCACGCCAGTCCTCGCTCTGAATTGCGTTCACAAACTTGGGGGTGCCGCTTCTTCGTGCTAGCCGGACCTCGAGGTGGTTGTTTCATAAAAAACATCCGGTGGCAAGGCCTCAAGCGGCGCGTACCGCCTTCGCAATAGCGTCGGCCTCCTTGTTGTGATTTCGGGGGAAACTTCGCACCGTGATGCCAATGAAGAATTTTTCCATGCTTCGGACGGCTTGGTGTACTTCATCATATCCGGGTTCTTTGCCTTGTAGGTTTTCCCAATATGGCAAGCGACAAGCTCGCAGTCCGTCGGGATGACGAGCCTCCCCGGCACCTACGGCCCGGCCTTCCGAAGGGCGAGCAACAGTGCCTTCATACTCGCTACGTTGTTTGTACGCTTGTCGTAGTTGAGCCACGCAGCATATCGGAGTTTGATGCCCGAAGGGGATTTTAAGACCGCCGCAGCTCGCCGAACCGAGGTGGCGCACGCGCCGTCACACCGGACTTCCCATACCGGCTCGTGACTACCGGTTCCCCCTTCGGCGCCGAAGGCGTCCAATCGCCTACAAAGTCGGCGAGGACTTGAGATTTTATTGCGCCGCGGGCGACGAAGCTTATGACGTGCTCCGCCAATTCCGAGGCCCACTTGCCCATCCCCGCCCGTTGACTCCTTGTTCTCGAACATGTCCCGGGAGGGGGAAAGCCGTGGGTACCGAGACGTTGTGGCTCGGGAAGTAGTGCCGAAGCTTCCTTTTTGCCATCACAACCGCATATGCCATCTTTTCCATTTCGGAGTAGAGCGCCTTTGAGCCGCTCGTAGCTTCGGAGACATAGTATATTGGAAATTGCCTCGAACATCCGCCTCCCCGCGCTCTTCCACAAGCACCGCACTAATCGCCGTGCTCGGTTGTCGCAATGTACAACAAACAGGTCGGCCTTCGGTGACGGCTTGGTCATGATTGCAAGCATCTTCAAGATATTTCTTGAGTTCATCGAAGGCTTGCCGTCGCTTCCGGGCCCCATTGGAAGGCCGAGTTTGCTCTGAGGACCTTAAAAAAAGGGCAAGGCTTCGCTCTCGCGCTCTTGGAGATAAACCGGTTCAACGAGGCGATTCCCCGCTGAGCCTTTGGACTTCCTTTCGAGTGGCCGGGGGGCCGCATCCTTCGCAGGCCTCGATTTTTTGGGGGTTCGCCCGGATGCCCCGCTTGGAGACCATGCACCCCAACAGCTTGCCCTCTCCGAATGCCGAAGATGCATTTCTCTCGGGTTAAGCTTGAGGCCGTTTTGCCTCATGTTGTCGAAGGTTTCGGTTAGATCCGCAATGTGATCTTGCTCTTTCTCGCTCATGATGACGATGTCGTCGACGTACGCCGAGGCGTTGCGCCCCCGCCCGGGCCGCCCGGGGATCGCCTTCATCATGCGGTTGAAGGTGGACCCGGCGTTGCGCAAGCCTTCGGGCATTCCGACGAGCGTAAGACACCGAAGGGGGTTGTAAATCCGGTTTTTGCTTCGTCCTCCCTTCGCATCCACACTTGGTGATAGCCGGAGAAGCAATCTAGGAGGCTCAACATGTCGCGGCCGGCAGCTCGATCAATGATGACGTCGATCCTTGCGCAGGAAAAGGGTCCTTCGGGCATGCCTTGTTGAGTTCGGTGAAGTCAATGCACATTCTCATGTTGCCGTTCTTCTTCGGTACCATGACCACGTTTGCCACCCGGATGGGGTATTGCACTTCTCTCGATAATTCTTGCGTCGAGCGACTTTTGCACTTCGGCCTCCGCGGACCCGACTCTATCCGCCGACATGGGCCGCCGCTCTCCGCAGCCTTCGGTTTGACTCTTGGGTCCGCATTTAGTGCATGCTCTATGACCGAGCGGTGAACGCCCGTCGGTCGACTTGGACCATGCGAAGACATCTTGGTTGTTACGAAGGAACCGCAAGAGTCGGCCTTCGTCTTCGCGCCGACCTCGGCCGCCTATCATCACGGTTCTCGCTTGGCACATCCGCGCATAAGGGGACCGTCTTTGTGACGTCGACGGCCTTCATGCGTTCGGCTTCGCCCCCTTCATGGACCGCCTCATTTGGGCTTCGGCCTTGTGCTCTTCGCCGCCGGCAGCCTTCGTTGCTCTCGTCCTCATTGATGACATGGACTTGTCCGTTGTGGACCGAAGTGTTGCGCTCGGCTCTTCGGGCCTCCTCCTCGGCCGCCGTAGACCGATATTACTCCCGCCGCCGTCGGCATCTTCATCGCCAGATACCCTTGGTGGATAACCGCGGCGAACTTGTTGATGGTGTTGCGGCCGAAGATGGCGTTGTACGGTATGCGAAGTCCACAACATCAAATGTTATGATCTCGTTCTCATGGTGGCGTCTTGGCCGAAGGATACATTGACATCAATTTTGCCCAGGGCTTCGATTTTCTTATTGCCGAAGCCGCACGGTACCGTGCTCGCCTTCTTCGGGTCTTCCTTCTTGAACCCCATGCTGGTGAAACATTGCCAGGTCAGGATGTCCGCTGAGCTGCCGTTATCGACGAGGATCCTCCCTACGTCGTTGCCGAAGTAGTACTTCGTGTTCTTGCCGATGTTGGCTCTTATGACGAGCGGATCGTTGTGGGGGTAGTGTTGCAACCGGATGTCGGCTGCCGTAAAGGTTATGGGGACATGGGACCATGGCAGGTGAAAATACTTGCCGGAGCAAATGTGTGATACGCTTCGGTAGTAATCTTGGCGCTGCCTCTTTGTTTCATGGGTCGGCTCATTTGATCCGCCGGAGATCGCATTGATGATGTTGAGCATGCCCGTCATCCCCGAGCTGCTTGAGTCAGGGACCTCTTGCTTTGGCGGTGGTGGGGGTGGCGGTTGGGTGTGGGTGTAATGCACTTGGTGGTGGGTAGGTGGGTTCGGCCACGACGGCACGAACACCGAAGGTTGTTGCGCGAGTGGGGGAGGAGGTGGAAGCAGCTGCGGGGCGGAAGGTGCGTATGGCTGTGGTGGGTGGAAAGCATGCGCAGGTGCCGAAGGTTGGTAAGGCTGGTGGCGGTAGGGTGGTGGCAGGGCCTTGAACTGACCCGCATTTTGGTACTTCATGACATGGTTCACGGCCATGCCTGCTGCCTTCGCCTTCTCCTCCGCTTCCCACTCCATCTTCATCTTGACCGCCGATGGGCACTGGTGCGTGTGGTGCTGGGCATCAATCCCGTGGAGCGCAAAAAAAAACGCTCACCTCCGCCTTCTCGCCGGTTATGCTGTTGCGGCTTCGGCCCCTTGCTATGTTTGTATCCGCCCTTGTGCCCGCCGCCCCTGTTCTGGTTCTGGTCGGGGGGCGCGGACACATTGTTGATCTGGCGATTCGCCTGCTTCGGCGGCTGGTTTTGCCACGCCTTCGACTGGTCCCACTGCCCCTGTTGTTTCTGCTTCTTTGCCGCGTTTGCCCGGTCGAGCCTTCGGCGGCGGCCTTTGTTGGACTTGCAGTATTCTTGCATGACCCCAAATAATTCTTGCACAGACTTCGGCTTGACCCTGTCGAGCACGTCTTGGCAGTTTCCAACCTTCAGGCCACCGACGATGGCGTCGATGATGTCGCTTCGGACACATTGGGCGCGCGCGCTGTTAGTTTGACAACCCTATGCATGTACTCTTGCAATGATTCTCGGTCCCCTTGGACACACATGTTGACGAGGTCGTTGGAGTCCGGCTCTTCGACCCGCATGCCTTTGAAGCCGGATGCCAGCCTTGTTCCGTACCGGAACCATGATGTGATGTGCCCCTTCGGTATGTTGGCATACCAAGCATCGGACTTCTCCCTTGAGTGCGAGTACGAGAGCCTTCGCTTTTGTGGTGGCATCACCCCCGTTGGACTCAACCGCCACTTCGAACTTCATCAGGAATTCCTTGGGATCGTAGTCTCCGTCATATCGGGGGCGGGTGTTGGCGTTGAATCGACGAGGCCACGCGCGCGCTCTCGAGCTCGACCGAGAGCGGGGACACCGGACGGCGTTACGGAGTGGGGCATCGTCGGGAGCGAAGTGCTCGTGCATCTGCCCCCTGTCTTGGCGATGCCCTATGCTTTGTCCTTCGGAGGCATCTTTTTGTCGCCTCCATTGGTCCGGACCGGGCCCGCATGGCCCTGCGGGGTGAGCCGGGCGTGCCGGCCGGGCCGCCGCGCGGCAAGATGCGCGGCCGGCGTCGGTGTCGGTGCAGGCGGTGTCGGAGCGGCTTGGCCGAGGCGGCATCGCGCCGCGATCCGGCTTTGCAAAGCATGGCGAGGTAGCGCTCGGCCACCGCCCGATGTTGAAGTCGATGGCGTCGGAGGCGGTGTGGGGCGGAGCCGCATCCCGGTGCCGGGATGGCCGCACCGCGACGAGGATGGACGCGTCTCCTCGCTCGGCCGAGCCGACACGGACTTGCCGCCGATGAGGGCCCCGATCCTTTCGGGAGGGCCTCGATGTCTTGCGCCGAAGCCCCCGCCCCTCGAGGCCGACTTCGAACATCCCCGCAGCGGTGTGCTCTACCTCCGCGCGCTCGGCCCGGCGGCGGTTCCCGCCGAAGGCTGGACGGCTGAAGGGGATGGGTTGGTGGGCTCCGACGCGAGTGGAGGGGTCGCCGCCCGAGCCGTCGCGGCGGCGGCGCCCGCCGAACGTGTCCTAGCCATGTGGTCTTGAGATCTTCCACGAGGTGGGCGCCAAACTGTTGGTGGGAATCGGGCCCGAAGGGTGGACGCCGACACAACGCCCCCCCTGAACTCACTCCCTTCCTTCGCCCTTCCTTGCGAAGTTCCTACTTCTACTTCTACTTGGGCGAGGAAAGGAAACGCGTAAACTTACGAAGACCGGAACAAGGAAAATACTCGCAAACCGAAGACCGAAGAACTGGCAAAGGCCTTCGGTGCTCTCTTCTCATTACGGGGTATCCGTTTCATTACAAGGGGTTCACTATTTATAGGAGACCCCCGGGTATAGTCATTTGCCTCAATTACACCTTTTCCGATCCCGACAAACCGCTTTAAACACTTTACAAGGGCATAACAAGAAGTCTCCGCGTCGTACGTGCCTCCGCCGTGTCTTCGTACGGCCGAAACGCCTTTACACGCGGCCGCCCTTGTCTCCCCCCCGACCGGAGCCCACTTTACACGTCGAGCGGGCCACGTGTCCGGGGTCGTCGGCCCCTTCGGCGCCGGCAGCGACCCCGGGCGGGGGCGTCGGGGCCTCTTCGAGCGCTTCGTTCGCGCCGCCGGGCCGGCCCCGACGCGACGTCCCGGGCCGCCTTTCTCCCCCCCTCGCTTCCCTTGGGCCTTCATTACCGAGCACCGCCGCTAGCACCTTCGGCGACGAAGGTGGGCGCAGCGATGATGGGTCTTCCCCGCACGAAAAAACTTATAAGGCATAAGCGGCATCGGTGTTTCGTTAGTGCTCGTGCGGCCGGGGTCTTCTCGCGAGACCGAAACCGTATGCACGCCGAAGGTTTCCAGCGTGGGCGGACAAGGGCGATGCTTCCGAAGACCGACTTCCCAACACGAGGTCGTGCAGAGAATCCTGCAGGGCAGTGCCAGTGCGGCAGGGGCGCAGGGCCTCCCGGCTCCGTGCGCCGAGGAATGCAGTGGATGGGATAGGGATAGGGATTCTGCAGGCGCTTCTGCAGGGCCATGGTGGCGCACACGCACAGGCCATGTGGCGCGCACGCCACGCTGGTCGGTCACCCGCCGGCCTCCTCCGCCCGCCGTGCACGTGGGGTGCCTGCAGCTCCCGCCTGACCGCCTCCACCCTTGCTGGCTGCGCCATGCTGTATGTCGCCTCCTCCTTATCCACCAGACCACCTCCTCCTCCTCCTCCCACTTGCTGCCGTCGGCTCTCACCGGCCGGCCGTCTGTACGTAGGGCCATCCATGCTGCCGTCGATAAGCTTGGAACCCCTGGACGACGATGGCCATATTACGATTTGAATGAACCCCTCGACAAACTCCATGGTCACTAGTACGATTTGAACGCGTAAGCGTGAGGTGTGAGACTACTATTTTTCCTCTCTGTCGCTACAACGACGACGACATGCTGCTGTATTCGAATGGTTCTGAACCGGAGTATTGAAACAAGGGTGTGCTCCACTTCCACCACACATATATGCAAGCTGCTCCTGCTCGATCAATATACTGCTCGATCTGCTATCCCTTGCTCGAATTGAGGAACACGAAGGTGCACGGTGTACTTCCTTGTCCCATTTAATCATTCATTCTAACTACTACTACTCCAATCGATTCAGAATCTCGTATAATGGCAACCTTGCGCGCATGTACGGCTGGCGCACAGCCTGCTAGCTGCACTCACTGCTCTAGTTCGGGACCTTTTTGGATTGTCCCATGCATGGCTATTAGCTAGCTACTCATGCCCAATAATACGATAATACGTGTACAAGTAGAGCACAGTTGTACAAGAAACAGCCATCAACTAATAACTAACTGACCGACCGTACGTGTACAAGTAGAGCACAGTTGTACAAGAAACAGCCATCAACTAATAACTAACTGACCGACCGAAAAAGAAAACCCATAAACTAAACTGCATATTCTTTTTCACCATTCAGAATGATGATTCTTCAGAGTCTTTTCTCCAGGTACGTACGTACGTACACTACGCACGCATGTGTTGCCAATTATTAATATTCCCCGTTTCCAGCCTTCCCATGCATGGGAGCAAAAAAAAACTATATTTCTTGACGAAAGAAAGAGCTCAAAGAATATGCACTGCTAGCTGTACTGAGCTAGCAGCAGCAGTAGCACCACATGAGCTATCATGTGATCGAGATGCAAACTGCACGATAACCCTGCCAATGCATCATGGAAATGCGCACGGCGGATGAACATGCACGGTGTGCATGGCATCGTCATCGTGTCCGGTCGATCCAAGAAGCACACACAGCCCGGTGATGTTTCGTCGATAGATCTTGACCTCAGATGATAGAATATGGCGTAGCAACAATAATTCTTTTGAAAGAACAGCAACAAAAGTAATGCCAAGACAGGATGAACCAATCAAACAATTTTCTGTTCACAATTCGTTCCTTTCCCTCTCCAGGTGTTGAGTGATCTATGGCTAGCTCCTTGTCGATCACCTGCAAGATTCTCTCCCATTATTCTTTTAAGTACTACATTACAAGGAAATACAAATAAAAAGGGTGTCGTCAGCAGGATCCTGCAATGCAAGTTGTACCTGAAAAGGGATGGTACTCCACATATTTTTTGCGGCAGGTTTGTTCGTTGCAGTGGCTTGCAATGGCAGGTGCTGCCTGCTTACTTCAGCAGGCATCGGTCGTGCTGGTGGTAAGTACAGTGTCGGCACACCGACTACTGACAGCGGCAAGATAACTATCCCTTCTTAATCTCTGTCAGAGATCAGAGAGAATCCCGTGCTAAAGAATTCTTGCCCTGCGCGTCGATCAGGAATTCTTTGCAATCTGTATTTGTTATTATCGCTGGTTGGTTCGGTGAGTGACGACATACTTGTTTTTACTCTGAAAGTCTGAAGAAATTGGTTGGCGCCTAGAGGTGTAGACTAGGAAGTAGCTAGTTGGCGTGAGCAACAGCGTGTCTCTTGTTTCCGCTTCGATCGTTTCGTCTCTCGTTTCTTTTGAGAAACCATGCAATGATACGTCACTCCTACTGTAAGTCCTAATGGCATCAGTGAATGAATGGTACGTTTAAGCCTAAGAGCATCAATTCGTGCTTTCGCTTTGCGCGTCCTTCCAGAACCCTAAAACCAGGCGTCTCTCTTTTCCCACACTCCCAAGCCATCACGCGTAGAACCTACGGAGTAGCCGAGTAGGAGTACACTTCACACGCAATTTCACCGAGACCTCAGCTACTCTGCTTGGTAGCCAGAGCCACCCCCACCATGCTCTTGCTCTGCTCCTCGTGCCTGCTGGTACTGGTGGCTCCTGCACGCGCGCACGTTGCTCTTACCAGTTGTCACGTTCAATTCGCCGCCACCGGAGCAGAGAAACTGACCGTGACCAAAGCGACGTGCCCGCGTGTGGGAGCGCCTGCCGGCAAGGCACGGCGCGCGCGCGCAAAGCGACGCGGCGTGTGCGTGTGCGCGTCGCGGCCTCGCGGGGCCGGGGGCAGGCAAGGCTCCGGCCGCCCAGCTGCGGCGGCAGCGACCCGGCCTGCCCGCGGCGCGGCGCGGACAGCGACCCGGCGCCGGAGACGCAGACACGGCGGGAGGCTTCCATTGATTGCGCATGCCGGCGGGTGCCCTGATACCGCCAGGATGCACCGCACTGCGTGTCTGCTGCGTTGCGCGACGCCCTCCTGTTCTTGGTGCGTGCTCGCCGCTGCGTGCTTGCAGTGGCTGCTACAGAACCTCGACCGTCTTGCACTACTCGACACTTGACAACAAAGGACTGTTGCAACGGCATGCAGTGATGCAGGGGAGCTGAAAAGCTGCGTGCACATCTAACTCGTGTCCGGTCGCTGACGAGCAACGCTAGCCACACCTAACCTACTGCCCGGGCACTTGCTACTGGTATATTGGTACACTGGCTACAAGCCTGTCCTACACATCAAAGCTTAAGTTTGGTCTCAACTTTCTCGTGCCATGAATTGGGTGTGATTACGGTAATTGAGCCGTCTCACTCTCACTTAAACCTAACCTGATTATTTTCGAAATGGAACGCGCAGGATGAGCCGAACAGGTTGGATTTGGAGTGCCAGGCAATGTGTGGCAAGGACTGGCGCGGCGGGTATAGATGGCCAATCGGGCCGCCCGGCCCGAGCCCGGCCCTAGCCCGATTTGGCCCGGCCCGACGAGGCCCGCACTATACGTGCACGACGGCGTTTCGTGCCGGGCCGTGTCGGACCACCGGCCGAATTGCCGCCCGTGCCCGGCCCTAAGGCCCCTTTTGTCGTGCCGGCCAGCCCGAGGCACGCAAAGCACTACTGGCTAGGGGCCGGCCACCCCGATGCAACAAAAACACCTCAAAATCCTTCATTTTTTCATAGATTTGGAAACAAAAGAAGTATAGAAGTAAAGAACACAACAAATTTACAAGAATTTCAAAAGAAGTAAAAACTTCAAATCACAAGAATTTAGATCACAATTCACAAAAGAAGTAAAGAACACACAATTTCAAAAGTTTGAGCCGGTGCAATGGTTGCCTCATTAAAAACCTATCTAGGTAAAACTCACACCTCGTGAGAAACCCTAGATAGGAAAAGAGTACAAATTGCACTCAATCAATTCATTCATAGTTCAAAGTTATTACGGACCAAGTTCAAGTTCATTACACAGCCTTAAACAGTTCGAATCAAGACTCGGGAGCAACATCTAAAAACAAATCAGCAAAAGCCGCTTCCAGTTCCTTGTCCACCACCTGTTGTTGAAGCCTTGCATCTGCCGCCTCCCAATCCTTAGTGAATGTGAGGATCTCCACCATCTCCGGGCTCAATCGACGTCGTCGCTCCTCAATAATCCTGCCAGAAGTACTAAAAGCAGATTCTGAAGAAATGGTTGAAACCGGCACAGTCATAACATCTCTAGCTAAAATGGAAAGTACTGGATAAGTAGTTTTATGTTCATGCCACCACCTAAAATGTTGAAGCTATCAAGAAATTGGGTGACAGGATCACCTTCCAAGTAGGTAGTCAATTCATTAGCAACACCCATAGAAACTCCAACAGTTAAACTAGTGCTGCCGCCGCTTGCGCAAGGCACTTGCGGTGTTCTTCTAGGCAGATTGAGAGGGGGGGTGCGTAAACCGTTACCAGGACTTGAGAAAATGTCGAAGCAACATCGTCATCACCGCACTTGAAAAAATGTCATCCCAAGCGAGCTTTTCTCTTACCAAGATCGGGTGGCTCGGGAGGTGTTAGCTTGATCGCACCAAACTTAGCATCATATTTCTTAAACATATCGAAGCAAGGCTAGCTCTAACCTCGCAAAATAACCAGAATAATCAGTACCAGTAAGCCTAGATAACAGTCTAAGAACATTATGAAAACCCTTGAGTTTAGCTCTAGGATCCAATATAAATGCAAAAGAGTAAAGCATAGGAATGTCCCTTCAGTACTTAAGATAAACGTCTTGCATAGGCAAAACAACAGGCCTAAGCAATTTATCACTCTCATTAGCCTTCAAGTGCTTACATATCAAAATGAGATGATGCAACATAAGTGGAGCAGTTGGATAATAAACACTAGACAGCTGAACAGTAGACTCATAAAACAGTTCAAGGAACGACAATACCTTCTCCGCAATGTCCGGTGGTCATCCGTTAAAAGCAAAGGCTCATCCTCACCTCTAGGATAGTTAGTTTCAATGAAGACACTAAAAGTCGCACTTCGTAAGGCACCAAATGCTTAAGCATGAGGTATGTAGAGTTCCATCTCACATCCATATCTAGGCCAAACTTTCTCCGTCTAACATTCACAGCAATGCAATACCTCTTAAAAGCTGCAATGCGCTGATTAGAGGAATTTATGAAAGAAATTGCAGTTCTAAATGCTTCCAAGTACTTCTTGATCACATCCAAAGCAGATTTAACAATCAAATTAATAATATGGCAAGCACAAATACGATGCAAGAGCAAAGTACCAACATATTCAGACAATTTAGGGGACATTTTGGTGATTGCGGTGGTATTGGCGGAAGCATTGTCCAAAGTGACGAGAAAAAGTCTTAGCAATCAAACCATACTCCTCTAAGACAAAGAACCACACGATCAAGCAATGTTCGACCACTATGAGATACATCAATGAGCCTAAGCCCAATGATTCTCTTTTCTAATTGCCAACAAGCATTAACATAATGAGCAACCACACTAAGATAATCTTCCTTAGCATTGCCGACCATATATCGAAGTAATAGCAACGAAGAAACAGATGCCAAAGAAGTAATAAGCTTAGCACGACAATCGGTGAAATACTTTTCCATATCTCTAGTAGTGGTTTGCCTAGACACTCCTTAAAAAATCTAGGATTATGAGCAAGCTTGATGTACTCTTCAAAAGCAAAGCAGTTTCACCAATGCAAAGAGGTAAATCTAGTCTAGCAATCAAACGACATAGCTGAGTACGAGCTACATCAAGATCGTACTCCCAAAGTGACGAACACTACCATTAGCATTGAATGACAACAAAGACTGAGAGGAACGGACATTTTTCTTTCTCTCTGGGCAAGAAAGCACATGCCTATTCAAATGTCCAAGTGCAATAGAAGAACGAGCAAGCATAGTATTTCCCACGGTGAAAGCATTTAGCACCGGTTCGAACAGAGCTTACCATCAATTACCTCAAAGATCTTTTCAAAGTCATTCCAAGCATCGATGTACACTTACGCTTCTTGGGGCCATTAACCACGGTGCCATCACCGCCGCGCCACCAAAGCATCATCACCGCCGCGCCACCACCGCGCCCCCAAAGATCACCACCATCGGCAGCATCTACATCAATGAGATCATTTGCAGCACCGAACAACTCTTCTTGATCGGCTTCGAGGTCACTCTCGTCATCTCCACGCAGGCCTGCCATCCGACAGTCATCGTTGATGGAGTGCCCCTGGTCCTCGTCGTCACCGTCCATCGCCGGCGCTCTAGGCCGTCAACCTGCAGCAGTGCAGTGAGACAGATCAGAGAGAGAGAGAGAGAGACAGAGAGAGATAGAGAGACATAGAGCTCGAGTGAGATAGAGATCAGAGAGAGAGAGAGAGATACCTGCTACGAACCCGGAGCACCAGGGCGGCCGGCCAACGACGGATCCGCCCCCTGGTTCCTCAACGGCTACGCGGCGGCAAACGACCTGCACAAGCTACAAAAGTCAAGATCTAGAACAAACAACTCAAGATCTAGGGTTAGGGTTAGGGTTAGGGTTAGATCTCGCCTCTCACCTGAGCACCAGAGTGGCCGGCGACGTCGATGAACCACAAATCCAGTCTAGGAGATGACGAGATGAACCGGAGCGGCGGGATCTAGAGATCCGAGAGAGAGAGGAAGGGCGGAAGGGGGAGACGGGGGAGCTCGAGTGGAGGGGGTCGGGGGGTAGGGAGGAGCAACTACATCAAGATGGCTTTCCCGCCTTCGGCGGCCGGCCGGCGGACCATGCCGCCGGATCTTCTCGGCGCTCGCCGGAGGAGGGGGAGGGGAGACCGGAGACGCGACGCGAGACGGCGAGAGGCGAGAGGAGAGAGCGAGGCGGCCGAGACCGGGGGGAAATGGGGGGAGCGGGGCGAGCGGCTAGGGTTGCGGGGGATGGGGGGGCGCGGGGGGCTTATATATGCCGTCCCCAACGGTCGCATCCAACGGTCGGGGCCGACCGGATCCAACGGCTACAAGAAGGGATGGGGGGGGCGCGGGGAATCGGCCGTTGTCGGCCGGGGGGTTTTCCGGCCGTGCTAGTGCCGGCCGCCGTGCCGAGGATGCGGCCCGGGCCCGGTCCGACCCTCGTGTCGGCCGGCCCGTGGCACGACGCAGCCGTGCCGGCCGTGCTAGTGCCGGCTTTTTCGGGCCGGCCCGTGCCGGCCCGGCCGGGCCTCGGCCCACCGGCCATCTATAGCGGCGGGTCGAGTAGTCCACAGTCCACGTGTCGTGTCGTTGGCAGCTAGCTTTTTAGCCACCAACCAGTAATATTTTCTCTCTCGCATCAAATCAGCACCAACATTACTCACTTTTCTCAACCAACTAGCGATACTTTTCTTCACAGCAAATCAGCAACAGTTAATTGTACGCGACGACGAGCGAGAGAGGCGCTAAGGATGAGCTTTCGGTCTGAGCGAGCTATACTAAGCTTGATGCGGTTCGTGTACCTGTCGCCGTTGACGGGGATTACCGACCGGATGGGATTAGCACGAGAGAACTTGTTGGCTAGCTGCTGGATCTTTGCGTGGTATCGTACAGTGCGCTTGTCATACGGTTCGTGTACCTGTCGCCGTCGAGTCGTTGACGGGATTACATGATGCGATTAGCACGAGAGAGCAAGCGGCGGGCAGCTGTATGCCTGTATCCAAGTGTGGTACGGTGCTCTTGTCAGACCATGTACGTCGTATCCCGGTCCGATGTACCTGGCGTCACGTTCGATCCGCTCCGTCACCACTTATTTTTATGATTATTCTTTAGGATTTGCATCGTTACACTAATAATGTGTGGCTGCAACTGCGAAACAGAGGACGCAATTTCTTAATCATTATTATTGTATATTTTTTTTGGTTTTATGTAGTTCCCTTTTGAAAAGAGGACAAAATAAAAGAAAACATGTGCAGTCAATTTTGTAATGAAATATTTGATCCCCCAAACAAATATCCTTGTAATGGATGAAGTGTAATTTCCAGCTTCTACACTAAATGATATTCTTCACGCGCCTATCAGATTTTGTCAACTCCAATCAATGGAGGCAACCAGCATGCACTCACACTCCAACCAACAATGCTCCTTTTTCTTGTTGTCAAAAAAAAACAGTGCTCCTCTCCGTGTTGTAGTCCTATATGGTAGCATCCATCAGTTTATCCATGGCAATTGATGCTTGGAAGACGCCCACACTAGAGCCTGACGGAGTAAATGTTGAGGAACACCTGCCGTGTCCTTCCGTGATTCACCGCTGCAGATCCTGAATTTTGCGACATTTGGAGGCGGGAAAGGAAAGGAAGAGACAACACGTACGAACGGGGGCGCGCGGGAGTGTAACTGGCGCGAAAAAAACCTAACGAACTCCCTTCAATTCGAAGCGACCGACCCTTCCACCTAACCTAACAATCGCTGCAGCATTGCCAGCATTCACTCACGAGTCACGAAGAACCTCCCTCTCCGGATATTCGACGCCGGAAAAATCCATTCCTTTCGCCCCGCAAAAAAAATAAAAAAATAAAATCGTCGTACGTCTCGTCGGCAAGCAAGATGCTGTTCATGCAAACGCACAGTTTTGTCTTGCGTGACATCCAGATTATTTACTACTTTTCACTTTTTTTACCCATATAATCATGCATTTGACCTTGTTCATCCAACCGGGGATAAGGAAGAATGGAGCAGGACGACGGAGAGCGCAGCATGATGATGATGATGATGATGGCGGGAGGGGGTCCAGCCAGTTCCTGCAGTCCAGCCCACACGGAGGTCGCCAGCACTCGGCAGCCATGCCCCCAGATCCACCCGCACTGGTCCCGGGGCCCCTCCTCCCTCCCCCGTGCTCCGTCAATGCGCCCTGTCTGTCCCTCTCCCCGCGGCTTGGCTTGCCTTCTTGTTCGCTTCCAGTTAACGCCGCGCTCCTCCGGCAGCCGCAGCAGAGTTCGAGTTACAGTATACCAGCAGCAGCAGGCGGCAGCAGGGAGTATCGGCGTCGGCGTGGTTACTGTAACCCTCACTGCACCTGCGTCAGCAGCAGCATGCATCTCACTGCATGCCGGTTGCTGCCGATCGAATAGTCATCCCTCGGCGTCCCTCCCCCGCGCGCCCCGCATCTACGAGGTCTCGGCGTCCTCGGGACTTGTGACGAGCGGCGGCGGCGTGGCATGGACATGGCCGTGGACCATCGGTACACTGCACCAGCACCAGCACCAGCACCGCCATGGGAGTGCTCGCCCTCGCAGTCGCAGCCATCCCGCGCCCCTCGATTGGCGCAGAGCGGATTTTTCACTAGCAGCGGCATGCATGCATGACTGATCACTAGTTGGGCGAAAATTCACGAGACGCCTCACGCCTGGGGGTTTCCGATTGGGCTCGATCGGGGGGTTGTTTACTGTTAACCACGCGCTCGCCATGTGATCGAGCTGGGGCTCACGACAACTCGCTCGCTCGCTCGCTAGATGCATGTGGAACCGGAAGCCGATGCACCACACAAGGACTAGAGTGGAATAACGTTCATCGGGACCGGGACGGCACATGACATGTGTGTGCTGTGTGCCTGTGCTTCATCAGGATAGGCAGGATATGCATGGTTTGTCTGCATCAGGTATCTGTTTGTTTGCATCGCCGAAGGCCAGCCAGAAGATCCGAGACTCTGGTGAGTGTTGTGTGTTGGTTAACCGACCATCATATCCCCCCGCATCAGTACAAGGTTTAGCACTCTAATTAGCAGCGTGCTGCTGATGGTACTGATGAAGGCCGCTCAAAAAACCTAGTACTGTAGCAGCAGTAAACCTTTCTTCTGAGAGAGATAGAGAGGCTTAATTAACGACGTGTTAATGACACACACCTGCTCGTTTGTAAAAGCGCACTAAAGTCCAGTGGCCGTGCATGTTGCACGTAGCTGTGCATCATAATTGCCCTGTCCAAAAAACACACCCCTTCGCAGCACAAAAAAAAAAGTTTCCCAGATCCGTTCTCCATTCGGACAGATTCGAACATCTCCGTTTCCTCTTCGTCCATAACAGCAGCTGGAGCGCTGCGCCGTCAGTAAAAGAGATCACAGGTTAGGAGAGCCGGGCGGTAACTGGCGTCACGCGCTCCATCAGAGTCCGCGCGCGGGAAGAGCAAGCACAACCCGGCAAGACGCATGACTCCATCACCATCCACGGAGAATTGGAAGACGCAGGGGTTTTCCCGCGCTCCTCCACCGTACCGTCGCGGCAATAACATAACGGTTTGAAGGAGTTACATTACCACCAGGCCCACTCTTCTCGCGGCCATCTCCCCCCATACGGACAGACATTCGGGGACGGGGACGTACGCATATACGACCAGAGGATACGATCGATGCGATACGTCGAACGCGACGGACCGCGCGCGCGGGGCGCAATGATGAAGATGAACAGTGAGGAGTACTCGATCTGACGATCTCAGTCTCCCACGCAGCACCCCCGTACGTACATGTTTCTATCCATCCATCCACATGTATACTAGTACGAAGGAGGAGGAGGAGACCGTGCGTGACAGGCACCGGCTGCGATCGTATTCCCAGGTACGAGACGAGCGGCAGCGGCGTGCTGGATGATGTATACGCGTACCACACACCTGGGGCCCCGTCATGGACTGCTGTTCCCCCTCTCGTCTCTCGTCAGTCACCCTGGCAAAAGGGTGGCGACGCGACGATGCCGACGACCGACCGGGGAGGACATGGATACGCGACGCCGGTACCTTCCCACTCCCCAGGAGAGCCGCCGGATGGCATGTCTCTCTGTATGTGATGTGCCTGCCACACCGCGCACGCAGTGCCGATCGACGGCCAGGCGCCAGCCAAGCCCCGCCGGGCCTAGCCGAGCCGACCCACCAATGCCACGGCGACAGCAGCGTGACCGGTGCGCGTAGGCTGGCGGGCGCGTCACGAATTGAAGGGCCGGCCGGCGCTGGCCTGGCCACAGGCCACACCACAGCAAGCTCCTCCTCCCTGCTGTTCCGTTTCCTCAAGACTCCTGTTGCGCTGCGCTGCGGCCTGGCCGGCCTGACAGGCATCACATGCCCGCGCGCGCACACCCACAGGCTCGCAATGATCAGCCCCCCCTCACATGGGCATGGCATTGTGAGATGCAGCGGCAGATGGATGGATGCGGATGCGGGGCGCAGCGCAGGACCAGGGACACGCCTTGACCCACCCCAACACACCGTGCCGGTGCCCCCCACTGTCCCCCCACCCTTCTTATTTCAACGCGCCCCCAGCCAGGCAACGCAACCCAAGCTACCCAACCCAGCCAGCCGGAGGCCTCTCGCTCGCGCCCCTTAAATCCACGGGCCACTCCCCTGCCTCCCTTCTCCTTCCCTCCTCACGAAGAGAGCCTCCCCTCCTGCATGGCGCCGCAATGATAACATTCCTCTGAACTCGCCCGTCCCAAAGCGAAAAGAAAGGGAGGAGAAAGTAACAGAGAGGGGGCTCCAGCTTTCCATATCCCGCACCTGCATCATCGCCGTCGCCGTGACCGCCTCCGCTCTCTGCTTCCGAACCTTCTCCCTGCTCTGGACTCTGGCGGCGGCGGGCGACCCCGTGTGGCCTGGCAGTCACTAGCTGTAGACGCGCCCCCCTGAATGCGACCTGGTTGGTGATCGCCTTGCGCAGCGGCCGCCTTGCTCCGGCGCCTGATCGGGGCTGACAACTGACGATGCCCGTGAGGAGGATGCGCGGCGCCGCGGCCTTCGCCGGCGACGACGCGCGGGACCTCGACCGACAAATGGGGTGCATGGCCGGCATATTCCAGATCTTCGACCGCCAGCGACTCATCACCGGGAGTGGACGGCGCGGCGGCCGGCAGGCGGCGCGCAAGATGCTACCTCCGCCGCCGTCAGCTCCAGGTAACGGGCTTGGCTTTTCCTCCTGTCCTGAGTCGCTTACTGCTCTCTGCATCATTCTGCTCTGCTCTGTTCAAGTTTTTGCGAAATCTTCTGCTGCTCCTCCACCTCCTCTTTGTTTATAGCACTTTGCTTGGCGTTTTTGCTCCCAAGAACTGATCCAGTTTGTACTCACCTTCACGACGATATTCAGCTAGGACAACTCGTTCTGCTGTGTTGACTCGAGATAAGAAAGTTGGGTGTTTTTCTGACCCCAAAGAGAAAAACATGCTACTTGTGTGCGTTGAAACCTAAAATGCGTTTCCATGCTATTATTCAAAAAGTTTGGTAAGATCGACAGTTGGAAGGTTCAGCTAAGAACACAGGACGGATTATTATAAAAAAAACAAAAAAACTTGGTTGGTAAAACTGCTCGGGAGTATAAAAAAACTGGTTGCCTTGCAGCATGGGCGAACCACCTTCCCGTAAAGTGAATGTTGCAAAATAAATTGCCATGTTGGTACCGTAATCCAAATTTTATATATGCGCCTAGGCAGTTTTACTTGACGAGAGGCTAGGAGGTTTCTTGTGCAAGTTACTAGTACATGCTGTAAGGAGAACATGTGTACTATAGCAGTGGTTGACCCTAGTAATTGTGATCATAAAAGCATTAACTTAGGAATACACTAATGACAGCACATGGACACTTTTAGCACTAGATGAGCACCTCATCCACGTACCGAATCCAACGATGAGGATTTGGACACCCCAGAGCTAGAAATAGCATGAGGATAACTATTCACGCCGACTGAAGAAGACCGCGGAACAGTGTATTATGAATTTCATTTATATAATCATGCTGAAGGGGACAGCTTAACATCGAGTGTTTTTTTTAACAAAAAACTAAAACCTATCTGGATTCTAGTAATTATCTGAAGAGGACGTCTTAACATTTAGTTTTAGAAAACAAACCTTCTAAATGACAGATTAGCCGAAGAGGACAGCTCAACACTTGACTGCAACCATTTTATTGATGTATTAATGAATTTAAGTAAACAATTCGTCAGCTTAACTATCAGTGTTTTGCATAACCAACATGGCATAATAATTGCTCTATTTTCTCCGTTTAGATATTTTATTCTAAAACCTTCTTATGTTGTGCAGACAATACTGTTCCAAAGAGCAACAGGAATGTCCCAGTTCAAAGTTCAAGTACCTCAAAGATCGTTCTGGTAATATTCCTACCTGGATTGGACTCAGCTTGTATTCCCTTTTATTGGTCAGGGAAATAATTTTACACATCTATCAGAAGTATATTATGAATGCATAAAGGAGCTGGCACTAACCTATCAGTTGCTTATGCAGGAGAAAACATTCAGCAAATGTACGACTGAGAACAGCAGCCTTTCAATCGAATCATCAAGAGCTTCTTCTTCCTCCTCTTCATGCTCATCCTTCTCGTCGCTTGACGGCAACAAATCAGTCCAACAGGAGCTTCCTTACATCAATGAGGAGCTCTTTGTGCAGAGGTCACTGAAGAGTTCACCAAGTATGAAGGAAACTGACATGAACTCCAAGTCAGGGCATCCTAATGTCGGTTTCAGAGATATAGTGAAGGACTCCATCAACCGGGAATCCGGAGGCCTAACTGTAAAAACCTCAGTGCAGGAGGCACGGAGAAATGGGCAGTACAAGGACTCACCAAGGCCACTGCTGCTGTCCAAATCAATGGATGGTACCTGTATTATTGGGATCGATAGGAGCACAAAAGTTCCTGCAACTGTCACTGAATCTAACTGGCGTTTGCAGGAGCAATCACGCTTTTCATGTGATGACCGAAGACTCCTGCGGCCAGTCGAAACCCAAGAAAGCAAGAGGCCTTCCTCAAGGCCCAAAGAGCTCCCTAGATTGTCCTTGGACAGTAGGAAGGAGTCTCTGAGTCCAAGCTCACGCCAGAAGAACTTCAGTTACAAGAGAACTGATGACATTCTCTTGGATACACTGAGGCCTCAAGATTCCCCAAGCCATAGGAGAGCCAACAGTGTCATTGCCAAGCTAATGGGGTTGGAAGAAGCAACAGATGCTACAGGGGTGCTGACTGTTGATAACCACGAGACTTCAAGATCACCAAGACCTGCACAAGCCACTCAACATGAGAATCCATCACGTTCGCCCAGAAGCACTTGCCAGGATTCCTGCATGATGCAGCTGAAGAATGAGTCTTCAATACTCAGAACCAAGCCTTCCCCAAGAATTCTTGCAGAAGCGGCTCCTTGGAGGCAGCAGGAGAGAAGTGCCAACAACATAAAAGGGCAACAATGTCGAGAAGCTGAAGGGAGGCCAAGAACTGCATCTGTCTATGCTGAGATAGAAAGAAGGCTCGGGGGCATTGACCTTTTAGAGTGTAATAACAAGGACTTCAGGGCTCTCAGAATATTGGGTGCATTGAATGCGAAAGATTCTAAGAGCCAGAATGACAGCAATGCCGGATCAGTGTCTGTTCAGAGGACAGGGTATGATCAAACCACTGAGCCCGGAAACTTCCAGCCTCCAATTGTGGTTATGAAGCCTGCAAGAACCACCGAGAAGCCTGGGGTTTCACTTGCTTCAGTTGCTCCAATTGCAGGCCTCAGAAGCCTGAGGAAGTTGCCGGTCAGAGATTCATCTATCAATGGCACAAATGACAAGATTCATCTTCGGATGTCCAGAGCTCAATCGAAGTCAGAAGAACCTGTCAGCAGTGCCAGCTCACCGAGGCCTACAGGTTCATCAAGCCCCAGAAATGTGCAAAAGAAAGCAGAGTCCGAAAGAAGGTCTCGTCCGCCGGTCTCACCAAAATCTCCAAGCAAGAAGTCCAATGAAGCTGTTTCCCCCAAAGGACGAATAAGATCAAAGCCTTCTCAGGTGAAAAGCCACCGCGATGAGGTCTTGCCGAGTACAGGGAGCAGAATCAGCTTAGCAAAGAAAGTTGATGTCAGTATCATGGATTGTCCAAAGCCTCCAGGTGTAAGCTCATCATTTGTTCAAACATGCAAAGTTGCAACAACATCAAGCCACAAGGTATATATATATCAAGAAACCTTACAGTTCTTTAGTTTCCATGTATTTTGTATTCGTTATTTACCACAAAGATACTTGTGAATAATTCCTCTCTATCTTCTTTCAGGGTCCTTCAATTCTGGGTTCAGACCAAAATATTCATTCACTGGACAACATCCCAAGCCCTGTCTCTGTCCTCGACACATCCTTCTATCACAAAATGATCTCAGATTCATTCAAAGGTGAGAAATTGGTTTCTTCGTTTAACATCATTAACCCGCATTATATAACCCGGCTGTTTCCTGCAAGAACTTTGGTCTTATTCAATTCAGAAGCCCATAGTGTTACTCAAAGGACAAGCATAGCTAGCTGTCAGTGTGCTGATAAGGCTAGTGACAGATAATCTGTAATAAAAGCTACCAGGTAGCTTGTGGTCCTGTAATTAGGAGGTACCACAGCAGCTAGATGTGCTCAACAGTGCATGGCTGCAACCCCACACGCAGCACTGCTTATGCAGAAGCACGATATGTGTCTTTTGGTGTGCATACATGCTAGAGTAGATGTGCCCCACCAATGTCCCCCTCTACAAATACACCTAGTGTGCATCATTCGATGGATCTGTAGGTGGACAGTGTTTTCGTCTCCCCTGTCTGATACATGCTTTGTCTGACAGTGAATTCTGTATTTTTTTCATTTGGTGCATTAAATAGTTCTGCAGTTTATTGGGCATTGTTTTCTAAAAATACCATTATTACCTGTTCAGATGGTGAGACACATTCTTCAGATGAGTGCTGGAACCCAAACAGCCTGCCAGACACACCACAGTCCAAGGCGAGCAGTGAAGTCAACCAGATTAAACCAGAAAACTTGGAATTCCTCATCCAGAAGCTTGAGCAACTGCAATCAATGAGCGAGGAAGCTGCAAATATCAAAGAAGTCATGGCATCAGTCGCTGCAAATAAAGATCATCAGTACATCTACGAGATACTATTGGCATCTGGTCTTTTGCATAAAGAACTTAGTTTCACAACATTACCTGGTCAACTCCGACCATCAAGTAATCTGATCAACCCGGAGCTCTTCCTCATCCTTGAACAAACAAAACCAGATATTGTTTCAGAATTTGAAACTGTCAGTGGAGCAAAGAAACGCTCTAAGCCTTGCACAGGAAAGCTTCACCGAAAACTTGTGTTTGACATGGTAAATGAAACTATAGCACAGAAGATGAACATCTACAGATTTGGAAACCAGCCAGTAAAATTTCTTCAGTCAAGGAAGCTAAGTGGGCGGCAATTATTCAAGGACTTGTGCACTGAGGTTGACAGGCTAACAAAATGCTCCGAAGAGGATGAGAATGAAAGCATGCCAGTAGATGAGAGTATAATCAATGGAACGAAAGACTGGATGAGCTTTGACACAATACTACATGACATGGTTTGGGAAATGGAAAAATCCATATTTAAAGAACTTATAGATGAGGTCGTAGACGGTGGGGTTACGGAGAAGATGCAATGTGGACGATGGAAGCTACGGAGACAGCTTTCTTTCAGTAGTGTAAACTAAATATGTGTGGTAGTAGTTGTTTATGTTAAGAAGCTTAGGCTCTAGTAAATGTAACCTTTTATATTTTGCTGAAGACTAAACTGTAGAAGGAATATAAAGGTTCCTCAATACTAATCTTGCTGCCATCAGTGCTAGAAGAAAGTGAGGAAATCTATATAGTATAATATTCTTTTTGAATCATGCTGCATTCCATATTACACAAGCTGCTGTTTCTTTCATACAGCAATAGTTGAATTCCATCATCACCTGTTTCAGGTACAAGGGGCCATTTGGCTTCTACATTCTACGAACATCTCATACTATTTTAGATGATTATATGGTTTAATTTCTGCCACTCTGCCAGAGTGGTGAACTGGTGATGACACCAACTTGGAGTTCTAAAACTGTAGCCCAAAATATTTTGCTATTAGCTAAAAGAACTGTATAACTTGAGATTCGCACAAGGACAATCAACAAAACCGATCATCACCCTGCCTCCCCAAAGTAAACGGGACTAGGAATTTGTGCAAAGACAACATCCAGCACTGAAGTGGAGGGCCCTCTTTAGTCTGTGCAAGCAAGTAACTTCTCTGTTCAGCATAAACGATTCTCAACGGTATAAAACTATAGCAGAGTCCGTGCCAGATTATGTAGGACAAGAGACGTGGACACAGGACGCGAATTGGCAGCAGAGAAACGAATTGAACTGACGAGGGCAGACATTTTTTCCTGATAGTGACAGAGCAAGGCATACCTCCAACTCCAGAGACCAGACTAGAAAGCGGCATGCACGCTTGCCATTTTTCCAAACTGTGTGCGCACAGTGAATAGGCCAAGATTGCAATGGACCACTAATCTGACCATGGTTTCCAACGGCTTCAGCACCGTTAAGATTTCAATGGCACTGTCAAGTGTCAACCGTCAGAGATTTATCAGCTCAGACATGTGGACTGCTACAGCCTCGCGTGCGAATTGCGATTAGTTTTCGTCATCGCGAAGGACGAACAGTCCTGACCTTGGGAGGAATCCTCTCGGCACCGCACATGGAATGCCGCCGCGCCGCCGCCGCCGCCATGCCAGCGCAAGGAATAAGTTGCCCCGCGTCCCATCGGCGGGTCAGCTGCAACAGGAGCCGTCACCTATGGTGGACGACGCCACCGGCCGGCACGAGTGCCCAACATGCGGGGCGCTGTCACGCTGACGAGGCCATGGTGCGGCACGTACGACCAGGCTCTCTTCACCACCCAGGGCGCGCGCGCGCATTTCGTCGAGCACACGGTCAACACGCCATTGCCAGGTCACCTAGAGACCATGACCGCAACAATCGAAATCCCAGAGAACATCTCACCTCCACCCTCCCCCGCTGCGAAGTGGAACGGCCGATGGAGGGTGCCCCAGCGCGGCAGCGCCCCACAGCTCACAGTGGCTAGTGGGGGTGGCACGGCGAGGCCACCGGCGGTCGAGCGGCAAACCGGGGGCGGAACCGCGGAAGTGGTGGAACCGTGGCCCCGACCGCGCGCGCGCGAGGGGCTCCGCCAAAAAAAGGTCTTCCATGGGGCCCCACCCCTGTTTCCCGTGCTATAAAATGGAATGGTGCAAATGTTCAACGGGCCTACAATGGGCACAGTAGGAAAGCCACATGGGCCCAAAATTAACGCTCACGGCCCGCGGTGACCCGACCCAGGAAGGAAAGAAAGCGTAACCCACCCGAGCTCGAAACTACACCCCTCTCTCCGACGGGCGCGGCCGCCGGCCGCTGGAAACCACCTTATGGGCCCCACATGTCAGTGTATGGTAGCTTCTAGAGCCCGCGCCACCCTAAAACCCCTTCCAAACCAGTTTTGTCCGCTTGGCTATAAACCCTTCACGCCCGCACCCCCTCGTCCCCGTGTCACGCTCCACCTCCGCCCCTCACGGCTCGACCTCTGTTTCGCGCCGCCGAGCCGACTCGCCTCGCCCCGCCTCGCCCCGCTAGGGTTTGCCGTTCCCGACGCAGGCGAAGGCGGCGGCGTCTCGGGGCGGCGCCGTCTTCGTGCCCTCCCGTTCCCAAGGTCGTGCATCCCTTCCTCTCTCTCTTCTCTCGCAATGCGTAGGGTTGATTTCATACGGATGGTTGGCGATCAGGTGGAGTCACCTGTGATCGTACGGGTGTAAGTTTAGGGTTTGGTTTGGTTTGGGTTGGGTGGTAATGGTTGAAATTGGTTTCGGCGCGTGGAGGCGTTGTGCGATTGGGCTCTTGGTAGCGAGATTAATTTTGAATCGAGTGGCTTTGTAGATTGGACCTGTGATTGGTCCTTCACCCGATATAGATAAGTTTGGAGTCGGTTGATTTGTTGATTGGAATTGATGTTGTGCTTCTTAGTCGATTTTGGAACCTATTAGGGTGTTTGGCTTGTGCTGTGATGAATCAGGACATCTTTTTTTCTAGTCCATGTGTAGGATTGGATGGAATCTATGCATTTATGTGGCACAAAAGGTCGACTCTTAAGAGAAACATGAAGCATTGCGAGAATTGCTTGTTGGCAGGGTCCTTGCTTTGAAATTGTCAACAATGGGTTCCTTAATTGCCTGGGTTCAGGCAGTGGTATGAAATGGAATAATGTGCCACTCATTGCACCAATTTTGTGGTTGATTATCAGGTTATCATGAACTACTATTATACTGTCTCCTGTGGTATGTTGTGGGCAATTGTTTATTGTGTTGACTTAGGTTGCTTCCAGGTTGATTTTTTTAATTCTTTTAGTGGTAAGTGCAGTTTCTGTCCGCAGAAAGAAGTTCTGTGTGAATGCAAATTTTGTCACAGATTGATCATTAATAATTCGAATGTAGGAGCTCATCGTTAAATTCCCTGTGCGCTCAGCTGACTAGATGGAATTTCTGTAGATAGATTTTTTTTCATTTTATTCTGAGATACGGTTAACCGTCACACTGCATATACTGGCATGGTCCTTGGGTGCTTAAATACTAATTTATTTACCTTGTGCAGATATGGCAGTGCAAGCTGATAGCTCGGCTGCTCCTTATAGTCCCCATGTGGTATTTTCCCCCCTTTAATCTACTACTATTAGCAATAGTTGTACTATTGAACTTAAAATAATGATGGTTCGGCTTACAGGTTGCGGGTGCATTTGTCAAAAAATACTACCAAACTCTCCGTTACACTCGAGAGGATGCTTATAAGTTCTATAGCGACTCAAGTATTCTTGGTCGATCAGATTCTAATGGAAAAATCATATCGGTAACCACACTGGATGTAAGTTCTTCACGAACATCATGATGTAGATACTTTTAGTGGACACTTGAAATTTGTTTCCCTGTTTGAATTTCAGGAGATTTTCTTGCATGACTTAAATTTTGTATCTTCTCTGTTTAGAATAGTTTTCATATCCGATTTAGGTTGATCATCCTTCCATGTTACCTATTAGCATAGTACAGCAGCAAGCTTCTTGTTTACTATGATAAGCTGGGTGTTATCTCTTGAATTATACTATAGCTATCGGTTTGTGTCTCTGACAAATATCTTTGTTGGTAATAACTTGCTACCAAAGGTCCGTCTTATCTTCTTAGGTATCTTTTTATTGAGTACCCCCTCGCTACATTAGTGGTGTATTTTAAGGAGTCATTTATAATTCTTTTGTAATATATACTAGTTAATTGCTGCAAAATCAACACCTTAAAATTCTCTTGGATATGTTTAATTCATGCAACGTTGCATTAGACCCAGGTATAACTTGACTAATTGTTGGTCAAAGTTTCAAAACCTTTTGATAACTATTACAATATGGATCGAGAATGGAGTGTGTCGTGAATGATGATAAGAAATTAGGACTATGGTGTGTTGAGTGGCGATAAGAATCTTTGGGGTTTTAAGCACTCATTTTCAATTAGTAATCACTCAAGAAATTCAAAGGTTAGGTCTGATTGTTTGATCCGTTTTCTGTGCTTGAGCAGGCTATCAAAGTGCAACTTCAGTCCACAGACTTCACTGACTGTTTGATAGAGTTGGAGACTGTAGATTCACAGCCATCCCATGTGAATGGGGTGCTCATTTTGGTTGCTGGATATTTTACTATTGATGCTGTGAAACAAAAATTTACACAGTCGTTCTTTCTTGCTCCACAAGGAACTGGCTATTTTGTTTTGAATGATATGCTCAGAATTGCAAAGCCATTAACTGAAGTAAAGGAAGTTGTAGCAAGCCATGATGATGTAAGCATTCAGAGTGCCACCTTGCCAGCTGAGCCAGGTAATAAAGTATGAGTGCATTTAAATTTGTCTTAAACATTTGCTGACACATTTTAATATTTGACCAGAAACAGTTTCAATTAAGGAGGGTACAGAACCGAATATTCCACCTACAGAAAACATAATGCCTGGCCATGATGATGCCATTAATCCCTCTACAAATGTTGTTTCTCAAGTTAAAAATGATGCTGTTGTTGAGACATGCGTGAAAGTGGTTAACAAGGATATTGAGAAGAAACCTGTGGCTGCTCCAGCTCCTCCAGCTGACAAGGAAGCTCCTAAGAAGACTTACGCATCAATTGTGAGTTATCTTCTTAATTTCATGTACTTTTCATTATTGGAAGTATCTAATATATGATTTTCGTTTCTATGATTTGTTCTCAACCATCCATAGAAATGCATGTAATGTCGATATATTTGTGTTGATGGGTTGTAGGTTAAGACATCCAGGGAGAGCATACCACCTGCACCCGCTGTTAAACCCAAAACCAGCCCAAAGCCAAAGGTGGCTCAAAATGCGGAGAAATCTGTGTCCTCGCCTTCAAAACCTACTAACACTGCACCCCCAAGCGAGAAGAATGTGTCTAAAACCAAATCCCCTGATGGTTAGTTCTTTTTCTGTATTTTTTAAACAAATGAAAGAAATGGGGTTGTTTTTATTCTGAACTGTAAACTAGCTTTGTCTTTAGAGCCAGGGTATTCAGTTTTTATCAAGAATTTGCCTTTTGAAGCTACTGTTGAAATGGTTGGGCAAGAGTTTAGCAGGTTTGGTGCTATTAAACCTGGAGGTATACAAGTCAGAAAATACCAGGTTAGTATAAGTTGTACGTTTAATTTCCACATGTTGTATCCCTGCTGACATCTTGGTCTTGTTGTTGCAGCTTGATCAGTTTTGTTTTGGCTTTGTTGAATTTGAGTCTCAGCATTCCATGCAAGCTGCAATTAAGGTTTGTTTACTGGCTTGTCCAGAACTGGGTTGACTGCATACTTTCCAATTTTATTTATTTCTTCAGCCGCATTCATGGTTTTTGGTTCTACTAGGCTAATTTAATTTAAATGCTGCAGAAGTGATTAAAGTAGCTAGATTAGCTGGAGTACATGTGAACTAGAATATGCTGTGTTGTGTGCGGTGTTTTATAAAATTTTAAAATATCTGGTTGTTCATAGTATTTACCAGTATTCCATTTCAGGAGTCTACAGTTTATTTCGGCACGTGGGAATCATATGTTGAGGAAAAAAGAACCAAAACACGAGGTTAGTGTGATTCAAATAGCTCTCGACTTTACTATTTTAATTAAATATAGGCCCTCTTGGCTGTTTAAAAGGAATTGGTTCCTATGTATCGAATATAGGCTGCATAACCTGGATGATTATGTATGTTTCTCTTTTCGACTTGTGACAGACAATTGATATCTTTTTTAGATATTGCCTCGAGTCAATTCCAGTAATAATTTTTGAGATACTGCCTGAATTAGTCAAAGGCGCAAGTAGCATTGCCCCCAGAAAAGGAAACGTACTGTTAGCATTTATGTTCCCATCGCAGCTAAATTTTGTTCATTTATGTTCCTACACCTTTCAATTTAGAAAAGCAAAAGAACTGCTTGCAATGTAGTTCAAGAATAAGATATTGTGATTCAGACAGTTATCCTACTATGCGTGCCCATGTGCTCATTTTGGTTTGATTCAACTGATGTGCGACTTTCTTTTCTGTTTTAGTTGTTGATGGTGTTGTTACTCGTGGTGACGACAATGGTGCTGGCAGTCGGTTCTCGTCAGGCAGAGGTGGTTACCATGGCGACAACTACAGGGGACAGGGGGGCTACCGCAACAATGGCTACTACAATGGTGGTGGTAACATGAGGAACGACTACAGGAACCAGAATGAGAATTCGGACCGTGGCCAAGGGCCCCAAGGGAATGGCAACCCGCAGAACGGGAACGGCTACCACCAGAGCAGGAGCGGCTACCATCAGAACGGCAACGGTTACCACCAGAACGGTGGTAACCAACAGCGACGCCCCTACAGCAATGGGAATGGGAATGGGAACGGGAACGGCAGGGTTGAGCGCAACAATGGTCCCAAGCAACAGACACCAGCACCTGCTGCTTCGTAGACCTGTCATTTTGTAGCCCGTGGGAGCAGCGACGAGGGGGTGTTTTTTTGAGGGTAGAACCGTAGAAGTGAGTGTTTACGTGTCCTAGGAACTAGGAGGCTGCACAAACTTTGGCATGGGGCTGCATTTCTGAATACCATCTCATGGGCTGCTAGAATCATTATCTGGAGATGCAATTGTGCGATTTGACTTGTGTGTTTCGTTTGCTCGTTGCTGGATCACTCTGCGTCTTTCATCCGCGGTATCTTAGCTATTCCTACTCTCCTATGCGGCTGTCGGTCGAGGAGCTGCGCACTGGACTGGTTGGTTATTGTGGAGGGAACAACAGAGCTCTTATCCATTTTGGGCCGGGCCACATTCCTCACCACGGCTTTTGCAGACAAGAGCATCCGGCGTGCACGACGTCCCCCCCTACCTTTCCGGGGTCGCGGAGCGGCATCAAATCCCGGCCGCGAGCCCGCGATGCGCCTCGTCCCTCACTCGCTCCAATCGACACGACCCGCCGCGGCTACCAGATATTTCGCGTCCGCCTGCCTTCCCCCGTTCCCTGGTGTCCGTGTGTGCCCGCGTCGATGTCATGCATGCTGCCATTTGCCAAGTATACATGCACTGGTAGACCGCCGGCCGGCCGCACGGCAACTTGCTTCTCTGTGCGGTGCATGCACGCCCCCCCGTCCGCCGCTTTCAGTGAAAGAGCAAAAAGGAGGAGCTCCCGAGAGAATGATGAGAGGCGGAACCTGTGGTGCCCGAACGATTACCATGTATGGTCTCGTCGCCACAAAATTCTATCGTTCAGCTTCGTCAGTCACGGAAGTAGTACACAAGCGCTGAACGTCCGGTATGACCTGACGCTGCAATATGCATGTCGTTTTCTTTTACGAATTATAGGATCCCGCATTTCTCTGTATATTCTACCAAAAACAAACACGACCATTAATACCGAAAAAGGCTCAAAAACAGTAATGTGCTTCTTTTCTCGGAGTACCGTAAAATACACCTTTGTCCGTTTTCACTTGAGAACAACAACCCCAAGAGCCTATCTAAAAATCACTAGATAAAACCCTGATTTGGCTAGTATGTAAAATGAAATAGCTAGCAAAAAGTTGATGAAATCCAACAGACTAGCTAAAATCAACTCTCCGTATGCTCCACAGTCAGTGGGTCCCGCCTGTCATACTCGTGTACGAGGGGATAGCTAGCGGGACTGGCTAGCCAAAGATGGCTAGCGAAGCCCCCGGTTTAGCTAGCGGAGGATAGCGAGGGCAAGTTTAGCTAGTCTGTTGGATTGAGTTTTTGGACAAATTTTCCATTTTTTTTAGCTAGTTAAGCCAAGATAGCTAGTCTCTTGGAGTTAAGCATCTCCAAGAGCTCTTGTATATGTGATGAGTTAGCCTAAAGAAAGAAAAACTTTATAGAAACTCGGATCCTATAGACTCTGTATTTTACTCAGCTAGTTATCCTGTTTTCTATTTCCTCCCCCCTCGCTAGTAAAAAAAACGAAGCCATCTCCCACTGGCCGTCATGTTTTCTATTTAGAGGAGTTGTTGAATTTCATCATCTTTTTGCTAACTATTTCATTTTACATAATATAGTTAAATTAAGATTTTAGCTACTCATATAAACAAGAGCTCTTGGAGATGCACTTTGAATTGCAATGCAAATAGGTTCGTCATAACCAATGGACTGATAATATGAAGAAACTGAGTTTGTAACACTTGATAATAAAAGGAACAAGAAGTTATGCAAAACTTTTTTATAAAATAAATGATGTTACATTGTATTATTGGACAGAAGAAATAAAGGTACCCAAATAAAATGAGCTGAGAAGTACAAGCATGGCCCTAGCAGCTTAATAAATAATAAGTACTCCCCCTTTCTAAATTACTTGTCGTTTTGACTTTTCTACACACATTAATTTTGTCATGTGTATAGATGTATATCTATGTCTAGATGCATAATAAAAAGAATGTATTTAGACAAAGTAACAAGTAATCTGAAACGGAAGGAGTAACTTATATAATATCATGAGTCTGAGAGCGAAGGAATAAGCTGTGCATCAACAAACTAGCAAATGTACTACATTCAACAGTACATTTATCTAGGATAGTATATCTTTCTCCCAATCTGCAAAGTGGGACCACGCACATGAATTATGGCCTGAGCACAAACCGGCAAGTTGCACGTATTGTATCGGCTCCAGGTGCATGCACGAACGAAGCGCCCGGTTGGGGTCCAATGCAAGCGATTTGACGCTGCCGATGCAATGTGGCGTCGTGGCGACACTGAATAGTGGTCGGTGGATAACATAAACTATCACCCACTTGCAATGTACTGGGACTGGATGGAGGATGCATGAAAGGAACATCAACGGGAGGATCCAATTTCTGGGCAATATTCTGCTCCCAAGTTGCAGTTGCGCAAGAGATCGAGCTTTCTGCGCTTGTGGTCAAGGAATGTACTGGGTGGACCTTTCTGTGCTTTTACACGTATCGGCTGTTTGCTCCCCCGGCCCAAATGGCCCCATCCTCCTAGCTGCTTGCTTTTTGCTTGATATGATGTGAAGTTGATGGACTCGACGATGACGTGGACCAAAGGAAGCTAGCGTTTGCGTGGCTTGTAGTATTGTTATGGGTTTGGGGGTAATATAATAAGCACACGGTAGGCTCAGGCCAATTTGAAATGGGGTCACTCACGATGTTTTGGTTTTGGAGGTGATCGAGAACACAATGAAGATGCGGCGTTCATTCTAAAGGAATTAATAATGCTACTATATACACACAGCTATGGGAGTATGAATTAGGAAATACTCCATTCGTTTCAATTTTTATGTCGTTTTTAGCTCCTTTTTAGGTTCACAAATATTTGTATGCATATCTCGATATGCACTATATTTGTCAATTTGTGTGCATAGTATTTTTTTAAAAAAAAAGATCAAAACGCCAAAAATTTTTGGGACGGGGAGTAATATCTTCAGGATCGTAGCGATCAATAATGGGAAATGGCATGTCTTGGGTATGCTAAATTAAGGTTTATTTGGAACATAATTAATCCTACATAGTCGCGTACTTTTTCTAGGACCCGAAATGCTCAGGCTGCGAGAGTTATTACAAAGTTCAATTAGCTAGCTCCAATTTAAATCTCTCACTGGAGAATTACATGCCTTCTACTAGCTGCTTCAGTTTATAGCAACTACCATGCATAAACTTATAGCACGCAGAAGTACTGAATTTTTTTTTGTTCGCCCTGCAAGATGCGCACATGCATGGAGCATGTACGGACAGGCATAGTCCAATGCAACCCTTGAACCTTCTACGTGTACGTACTAACGTACATCTGCAGAGCAGATACATATATATACGTACGGTCTGGCCTACGTAATCCGTACCAAACGATGAAGGAAATTTTCAGTACTGATTCCTTCTCGAAACGTGGAAATTACAATATCCTGCCGCAGCATCATCAGCAACTTTTCTAACTAATTAAGGATCAGATCGTTTTCCAATGACAGATCTATAGCTAGCTAGTAATTAACACACTCGTACTATACTGGTGAGATCAGTAAAAAACTAAATGTTAGTTAACCTTGCAAGAAGGCTGGTAGAGCTATACTCATCTGGTCACCATATTATACATCCTCTCTCTATGGCAGTGGGACTGGTTGCTCCTCCTCCCACGCAGAGAGCTAGTTTTTGTTCACTCCATGCATACGCATGATCCTCAGCGTGTTTCTGGTGTTGACCTTTTAGCTGCAGCGCTAGAAATTTCTCTCAGTTGTTGCTTGGCGTGTCTACGCATGAGCATGACCCACTACTTGCTACTTTCTGATGGTGAGTTAGTGCAGTCTATGTTACAAGTATCCTCCTAGGAACGAGCATATACGCCTCAGATACGCTTTGAATACTTTTCTAGCCGTATCTCAAAAAGGCGGATACGTATTTACTTGGATACACATATCTGATCCATTTAGTCAGCTCAATTAGTCTATACCAGCTACACTACACCCCTCCTACGTGACCTAGCAGCAACCACGATAATGATTTTTTCTTCAAAACAAGCACATTTTTTTTGGACAACTACTCCTTTTGCACCTTCTGCTCTGGTGGTCTACACTGAAGCCCCATTTTCTTCTTTCTTGTGATGTTTTGGCAGTACGAAATGACACCAGTAGAACTAATAAGCAGCAACTAAAGAAAAATCTCTTATGAAATATCTTTCTACTTCTAGAGAAGGCTAGTTCTCAAGGTAATGTTGTGTGGCGATACAAGTATTGCACGTTAGAGTATGAGGAAAGCTACTCGAGAGTAAAATCTCTCTTGCTTCACACACACACACACATGATATTACATATATAATTATTAATTATCCTAATTGTATCCCTGTATCAGTGTTTTTTGGAAAAATGTGCATCCGCGTATCAGATACGTATCGTATCCGATACTCGTACCGGTATCCGTGTAACATAGAGTGCAGTACTCTGTTCATTTCAAATTATAAATCGTTTTGTTTTTTCTAGATGTATAGATATTATTATGCATCTAGATAATATATATATATATATATATATATATAATAAAATGGAGTATATGAATCTAATAAATGATTTATAATATGGAACTGATGGAGTACTTATTAGCACTAACCTACTTCATCATGAGCTGCAAGTGGGGGATTAGTTTAGCAACAGGGGTCAGCTGGTGTTGCTGGTCCCTGCGCTACGGCGAGATCGATGCAACAAGGATCGCATGGCAACTTGCGCTTTTTTCAAACGCTGGCTGTCCAACGATTGTGGCCAATTGCTAGCTAGTCGTTTGCGTGTTGGATCTACCTTTTTTTGGTTATTTATATTTTTTTGGTGATAATAAACAAAGCAGCTATATATAGAGAGGGGGAGAGAGCCGCTATCTAGGTAGCTAGCTACGGTAAACATCACTGTCATTGTCGACAAATAAATACAATGGATAAACCTATCGTCGTGTGATAGTATCTTTTGTTGGATTTGGGACGTCATCGAGTTGTGCAGCAAGTATTTTGTCGACCACTGAAACATATATACGTCTCTAAGTTATGGTCACTGTCACATGATTACATGAACACCACGCCTCTATCGATCGATGGATGCCTCAAGCAGTAAATGGCGATCTCTTTGCGAGAGGCTGACGACACGTTGGAAGTAGACAGGGCCTATGTATACTAAATTAAAGGAACATTTGCAAACGCTTAGTGGAACGCAGAATCATATCCCTTGGAAACTCTAAAGCATTGACATGCTCAAATTTTTTTTAGCCACGTAACAGAACTCTAAAACTCCAAAAATTAGCCATCGGTGTGTGTTACTTAATATCCAATGTGCGTATATATTCTGATCAGGAAATAACATTTGGTCAATCAAAGAAAAAAACAGACAAGAAACAGCCTATGCCATCTGCGTATTTTCAAATTATAGTAAGAAGATGCCGCCTAATATAAGCTAGCGTTAGTGTAGCACGGTAGCGTCACAAAGCAACCTCTGCACCTGCTAAAATAAGCCCATCCCAAGTTGCCTGCACACCACCACTACCTCTAAAGACCTTAGACTGTCCGCACCGGTGGAAGCTACCGGAACGGTAGCCGGCCTGCAGTTCGCTTTTAGCGTCAAAATCCCCGCAGCGGGGGACCGGAAAGGAGACCGAACGTTTCAGTTCCCTCCCGCTGCCGCCATTCTTGGCATCCATCCAGTTAACGCTATCGCTACCGCTCCCAACCACCACCGGCCTCCCGCCCGCGTCCGGAAGCTGCCGCCGCCGCAGAGAGAAGATGGAGGAAGGCCGACCGTCATTGCTCATCACCGCCACAGTGTAGATCTCGAGGCACACCGCTCCTCGCCTCCCGCCGCCGCCGAGGGGAGGGCCACCCGTCGTCGGAGCCGCTCACCGCATCGAGGCCCATCTGCCACGCTCCACACTCCACATGTACCTCGCCGCCGAGCTCCTCGCCGTCGCTGTGCCGCCTGCGCACCACCACCTCCTTCGCCAGCACCCGCGGGGCGCCGCAGCATCTCGCCGAAGAGGGGACTGTTAACACCAAAATTTGGTAAGGAGTCTGATTTGTGGGTCCAGCTTGGTGAGGAGTCCGTCTAGCAGAAGGAAGGTTTCCTCAGATGCATTCAGCAGAAAGATCCGCGGTCGGCTATCTGCTTCCGTTCGGCAATGGAATAGTTGGACTGATTTTGCGGGATTGCATGATGACGTGGCTCAAACAGGAAGGACAAATGAATGGATAAGCGATCAAGCTTAGAGATAAATTAGGTATCGAATCCATTCGAGGTTGTGCTTGGCAGGGTATAAATATGAGCCCTGGTTGTATGTAACAGATATACACAATCATTCTCAATACAAACCGGCTTTGCGCCAAACCCTAGAGTCCATTTTTCGTGTCGTCGAGTTCTTCGAGAGGGTTCATCGATCCGTCGACCTCCGTGAGTACCGGCAACCTTGTATCATATCTAGTATCATGCGGTGGATTTAGATATGATGCAAGTAGTCTTGTTACCATGCTTAGTGTCATGCGGTAGATTCAAGCTTGGTTCAAGAGGGTTTCTTGTTAGGTCATGAGCCATGCGGTAGGCTAAGATCTAGCTTGAAGCTAGTTATCGGCTCTATTGGGTTTTGGCAAGATCCAATAGATTCATGAAGTTACCCCGTGTTGCTTTGAGTTTTTGCTTTACGTTTAAATTCATGTAACACCTCTTTGCCCAATCTAGATGGGTTTGGATCGGCTTTATATCTTTTAGTGATCCTTATGCGAGTCAAGTTCGTGCTTTGGGTTATTTTAACGCGTGGATCACGTGCTCTCTGGTAGCCGAAACCGGATCGATCTAGGTTGTTACATGTTGCGGGTTCAAACTTGCCAATGTTTGTATAAATCTTGAAAGAACTGAGTATCACGCTCGTAGATGCGAGTTTTTGGGTTGCTTTGGAGCTAGTCATCCGGTGTATTAGATTTCAAATCAATCCGATAGATTTATTTCACTTGGTAATGTTCGTTCCTTCTTCATGGACCCCGAATCCTTTGTTCACCCGCATTCGATTATGTTTCTCACGAGTAGAACACGTGCGTAATTCATGCTTTAAATAATGTATGCTTTTAGCTTTCCATATTTAGATTGTATCATGCGGTGGATAGATCTATTTATGGAAAGTGGTGCGATCCCCATGCAAGTTGTATCATGCGGTGGATAGATTTGTTTGGCATCATACTCGACGGATTTTAAAGTACCTAGACATGCGGTAGACTAGTGCTTTGGATCTATGCATGCTTGTTTACGCTCGTGCTTTACTTCATTTATTTATTTAACGTTGATCACCACGGGGATCGGTTATGGTCTTGTGCACGTGCATCTTTGCCCAAACAAAGACCGATCGCCGTCATGCTTACGTCATCCATTCGGCTATGTTACTTTTTCCTTACTTAAGCTCCTGAATGGTGTCAGTTTGCTGGCGGATAGCTTTTTATAGCTATATGCCATCTTACCTGGCTTCGTGGTCGTAAATATGGAACTGTCTGGTACCACCCGGCAAGTTCCAAGCTTTGGTATCTAACTACTTTCTCTTTTGTTACGTCTCGTGATTCTTTGCGCGTGTGAAGCCGCCTTGTTCGGCTTGCCGTGTGCTTGGCGCTAGGTGCACATTTTGCGTCAACGGGGACATAGGAGGGGCGGCCGGCGGGGAACTCGCCCGGATCCGCCCGCCGCCACCGCCGCCGCCGCAAGGCCGCCGGCCTCAACGCACTCGCCTCGTCCGCCGCCGCCGCGCCCCGCGCCGGCTCACGTTAACCTCGCCGTCGCCGTCCGAGGAGGAGGGACCGGCCGCCTACGAAGACCGGCCGGCCGCCGCAGCTGTTGCCCCGCGCCTGGGAGAGAGCGGCCCCGCGTACGGCTCACGTCGACCGCACCGACGCCCGGCGGAGTGGACGAGAGAGCGGACGCGGTGGGTAGGTGGAGGAGATTGGGGAGGGAGAGAGAGGAGAGAGGGGGAAGAAAAGGGTGTATGACGCGTGGGGCCGCAGCTAAGTAGTTCGTATGGAGTTTAAGATATAGAGGTTGACGGATGCGGATAAACTGAAACTAGACTGTAATTTTTCGATGACTAGGCGGGAATATTCCTTTTAGAGGTTGATTTTGGAGGTTGACGAGTGCACACAGTCTTAGATCCGCACTATGCATCCGTCACATCAGATGTTCTCATATGGGTAAATGGGTAAATTCGTGAAACTAATCTATTAAAGATAATTAAATCATGATTAGACAATGCGGTGCTATAGTAAATATTTTTAATGATAACTTAATTAAATTTAATAAATTCGTCTCGTGATTTCTAGTCCATCCCTGTAGCTAGTTTATTTAGATCATAATTAGTCCACATTAGGATCGTTGAACTCGATGTAACATTTTTGACAATTTTTTGCAGTCTATTTAATTGGTTTGACAAATTATCACTATTCACCGTCACATCAAAACGTAGTGCTCCCTATGAACGCAGTATAATAAGTTAAAATATTAATAAATTGGCATTGTTCATCCCTTGTGACTAAAGCAATTCGCCAAGTAACATGGCCTCCGCCAACTATTGGTGTTGAGAAGGGTGGGCGCAACTTGCCGCGACCAACCCAGCCACGGGAAGCCACGTCGAAGCGCGGCGGAGTTAATTATTGGGCGCTTGAATCTGACAGCGCCAAATCGCCGACCCAGATTTTTTTTTTTTGCGCTCACTCTGTGGCCAACATTGTACAAAATCGATATCCTCGAGATTCTGCTCCCCGCCTCGCGGATTTACTGGATCCCCTGCGGATGCCAAGCCTGTAGCAATCGGTGTGCTGCATGAGGTTGTGGTTGTTGTGGTCTGGTCTCTCGGTGTGCACTTTGCACGGCAATCATTGATGCTATAGATGTCTCGATGATCAGTCAGCAGTGGTGGCTGCTTGATGTTTATCCGGATTAAAATGGGTACTTGTGCTCAGAGGCGGAGCCAGCAATTAGACTTATGGGAGGCCAAATCAAGCTAAATTAAATCAAACTTAGACACAATGATTTTGTATGTAACAATGTCTGCGGTGTCAACAACAATTAAAACTGAAGAATTGGGGGACCGAATTACTTAAAAAACTATCATTTGAGGGCTAGGCAATAGTGATCATCCTAAATAATCAGTGACTAGTCTAAATAATTGATGATTTGGGAAGCATTGATCTTTGATTATATGGATCATATGGCCCCTACCAGCCCCTTGGGCCTTGGCTCTGCCCCGGCTTGTGTTATACTTACGTTTTTTTTACAACAACAACTTTATAGATATTATGCAGCCAAATTACAGAAAGGACCTTTGAAGAAGGCCAAATTGCAAAGGGGTCCATGGACCGGATAAACACCACGACATCGGAGGCGAAGGCGACGACAAGCACGTCGGTGAAGGGCTGCAGAGGTGTTGAAGACGCTTACACCTAGGTGGAGAGGCCGCGCAGTACGTTGGTTGCAGGCGGGTCGACGAAGTCGTTGAAGTAGATCACGTCGGGCGACCGAAGGATGATTAGAACTCCATTGCCGGTGGTAGAAGAAAACGCTCAACGTCGAGTCCCAGGGGAAAACGAGCTCGTGAAGGTCTCGCCAGATGACAAGGAGCACAGGGGAGCCTGGATCTACAAAATCGATGGTTGCATAGTAGAGGTGGAGGCGGGTTGGAGCGTCGGAGGAGGTGAATCGAGGGGCAGCGGGTCTCGATGGAGTAGAGGATGAGACAGATTCGGTGGAGTGGGGGGATTCGTGAAGTGGGGAGGAGGAGCTAGTTTATTTAAGCATACCGGTGCAACAGAGACGAGAATGACGAAGAGGCCGACCAGAACGACGGCGCCGGTGCTACGAGGGCAGCACATACCACTAGGGGTTGATGCCATATAGGCAACAACTTAAGTAGAAAAGGTAAAATAGTAGTAGATATATGAGATGGGGGCTCCCTAACCCTTCTAACCGCCGGCGAGGCAGCCGGAGGGGAGGAAGGGAGGTGCCCAAGTAGGAGCGCGGAGGAGGCCGAGAGCAAGGGGAGTCTTAGAGGAGAAGGAAGTGACCCATCCTGCTATGGTAGCCGTTTACAGGTTCCTTATTGCGTTGTGATTGAAATAACAACATGCTTTACTAGCTCATGCAGCGACAATCTTATTTTTTTGAAAGATTCCTGCAATGATGATCTAAATTAGAAAAAGGGGGTAAGATCACGAAAGGTGACCCATTTCTATGCTCTTCCCGGTTCCCACATTTATGACAACTTATATCCTATGTTGATTGTAAGATGAATCTAGTCATTTTGCTACTACAAACAATAAACATACGATAAGTACAAGCCTTTTGTCTCACCTTCCCCTTAGGGTGAGTGTGTGTTGTTGCACATGTTTCATCAGGTTTCTTCTCATAGATTTGTGGTTGCTCTTGACATTTCTACACACAGACAATCATATTAATTTAAACTGGAAACCAACAAAATGAACCTAATATTATAAGGTTGCCCTTTGAGGGAGTACCAAAACCGTCCAAGCTTTCTCTTCCTTAGTATCTTGGTCTACATATCTGATATTTATGGATTTTAAGAATATAGATATATCAAATTTATGAAAAGTATCTTGGCCCCTAAGTGGGTTTTGGTAATGACACACAATTAAGCATATAATGGCTTATTGAGTTAATGAACAAGGATTAAAATTATATGATGGCATCAAGGTGTATAAATTGTTTATCCAAAAGAAGTGATGTTTAGAGGTGCATTCCATGAAGGACTAATTATTTTATATATTGAGTTTGAGTCTTAGGAATGTCGTACTATCAAGAAGGATAAGAAATTCACTTTCCATGAGTTGAAAAGGTGCTCTAGATGAACTAACCAAACCTATGAGAGATACCTTGGCACCAACAAGTTCATAGGGTTATCTTTTTGGTGCTAACTGTGGTAGTTCGAACTTCCTAGAGACTTCGGGTTTTATCCCGGATACTCCAGACTTCCCGGAGACTCCTTACTTCGGTTCGGATACTTCAGGTTTTGGAGTTCCAATAACTCTTTCCTAGTATAAATACCCCTCTCTCTCTCTCTCTCTGTGTGTGTGTGTGTGTGTGCCTATTTTGCACTTCCACACTTTGAACTCATTCACTCTCCCTCTTTACTCCCATTGGCTTTGGGTTGGTGAGATTTGGTGGAAATTAATGGATGGATTCAAGGCAAGAGCAAGAGAGAGTGGTAGTGAGCTGATTTCCTGTATCTAGAGTACCTTGCTCTTGGATTGGTTGATGATTTCGTGTTTGTTACTCTTGGAGTTTGAGCTTCTAGCGGGCTAGGCGTTGCTTTGGATCATCCGACGTGTATGGTTGTCTAAGGAAGTTTGCATTACCATGACATTAAGTAAGTAACTCTAGCTCAATCTTTGTGGTCGCTGGAGGGAGGAAAGTGACATAGGTGTAATGGTCCACCCTTTGTGGGTTCCTCAACAGAGGCACAGACATCAAGGTGTGAGATTGAACTCTAGTAACAAATCCTTGTGTCCGTTGTGATTCTTTTTTTGAATAAAGATCCCTTGTGATTCTTGCTCTTGTTTTTTTTGCTTGATATTCTCTTGAAGCATATATTTTAGGGTTTGTGGTTGATCTACTTCGTGGTGAAGTTCCTAGAAGTTTTGGGTGGTGAAATAGGCTTAGTACATCTCAGTGCATAATCTATTTTCTTAGATATACTTTTTAGCAAGCTTAAAATTTGTTGATTTAGTTTCCTGTCACAAAGTTCTGAGACTCATACATTTTCCTGGATACTCCAGACAGCCCGAAGTATTCGGAAAAATATTTGGGGAGTCCCGACTTTGGTCCGATGATTTGTTAAAAGTTGTGATTTTTCATAATCAACTATTCACCCCCCTTTAGACATCTTGATCCTTTCAATTTAAAAGTATATTAGCTATTCTAAATTTATTTATAATTATTTGTTGGTACCTACATGTCACACATATTTGTTGTTGCATACTCTTTTATTATAACTAAATAGATTTGCAAAAGGCTATTATGATTCCCGTGAATATCTTGTTTGATTGCCAAATTGGCGAATTTCAAGATCCAATGGAATGGATGGCACATGGTTTAAAAGGCAAAATAGACATCTTGGTCCTTCAATTTTGTTCAAGGGTCAAGTCCGTCTTAACTTAAATTGATCAATCTAGTCCCTCAACTTTTGTTTTCGAGTCAAAGTCATCATTGTACTGATGTGGTACTCCATGGTGGCATGGAACTATTGTTAAAAATTATTTTCACCCTTGCTCCTTCCCCTCTTCAATTTCCGTCATCTACAAAACAGATGCTTAATGTGGCAACTCTAATGATCGATCGTAACATGTAAATCTCACTATTTTTTAGCCATGATTGATCAACATGGTATAATCCTGCGGCTAGGATTCTACTTCAACTTCTCATGATTCTTACTCCACAACTATGAAGTTGATGTGGGTTTTATTCAATTTCTTTAGAAAGGTATAATCACGAGATTTTTACAACATACATGTGATGTGTTCTAACCTGAGAACAACGACACGGGGTTACTTGTTTTTTCTTCTTCAAATTATCGTTCTTAGATATGTGTTCCTTGAACAGTTATGTGATTATCACTAATACATTTGATGCGACTAGATAGTTCACTTTCATTTACTAAATTCTTGTTTCTTGTTTTGAGGCGGGGTCGATGGTAAAAAAAGACTTTTAATGCCCGATCCATGCCAACAATGAGCATTAAATTAGTTTAAGGATGATTTTGATCAAAAAAAGAAAGTTGAGGGACTACATAGTCCACATTGGAAGATAAGAGATGAATTTGACCCTTAGAGCAACGTTTAGGGATGAATTTGCCTATTTTGCCGGTTTAAAAGCCATATTTGCATGCCATTAACTCAAGACATCTATTACAAGAATTACTAGAGAGAAAAAATGTATTTTTGTTTGTGACTAACTCAGTTGAAGAGAATTTTAGAGGAAGATTAAGTAGTCGATATCCAAATATACCTACAATAATTTATACTTGAAGACACATTTTAAATATTTAGATATCTTATATTTCATAAGAGATTTAGTATATTACTTGCTACTATTTATTTAAACATCGATTGGACTTGCTCGTTGAGGATCCGCGCTTCCTGTGTCATCCACTTATGTTGAGGGCCCACTCCAGGGATAGTCAAGCATCATTGTTGCCGTTTGTTCAACCTCACGCCGCCACAACCCAACACGGGGATGCGGTGTGCTAGTATGTCACCATCACAATATGTGCTAGGTGTCATGACAACACCCGCTATCTCTTGCAACCCCAAGTATTTGGGCGCCCGGTGTCTAAAGGCCCACATATCACAAACATGAACTTAGCTGGCGGTAGACTTGGATCCAAAAGGGTCCAACTAAGATGTTGTTAAACTTTAGTAGGAGTTCAAAACGTGCTTTAGTCATTATCCATTCAAGAAGTGCTAAAATTTACTAAAACAGAGCAAAGTTCAAAATATCCCTATATTTTCTCCCAAACTACCTACTATCACACAATATTAAGGCCCTGTTAGTCGGTGAAAATTTTTGAAGTTCCCTTTCAATATCTATTAAGAATATTAAACATGAACTAATTATGAAACTTATACACGAATTACAAAACTTATTACATGAATTAATCTTCCATTAGAAATTACTCCCTCCATTCATCTGTGCAAGGCCTATTGCTTGGCTCAAAGACCAAGAGAAGTGCTCTTATCATTAGTGATTCTTGGGAAAAAAGTCAACTAGTATTTATTATGAGTTCGGTTACTCTCTGCATGTGCTTCACTCCCGATGTGTGCATGCGAAGATTTAGTGCCACACCGATTCCCGAAGCATCACTTCCCAAAAAAATGAGAATAAGCCTTGCAAAAGTGAACTTTTCAGATTTTATAATAGGCCTTGCATAGATGAATAGAGGGAGTAATTATTATCGCACAACATTATCTAATCATGACTTAATTAGGCTCGTTAGATTCGTCTCGAAAATTAAGGTAGGGTTTGTGGAAAGAGTTTTGTCATTAATCCACATTTAATATTCCTAGATTGATGTGGTGTGTATTTGGTGAAATTTTTGGAAAGGGCTTAACTCATCATACTCTCTAACACAGTTCCTGAGTAATAAATGAAGGGTAACTCGGTTATTTAGAAAAGTTTAGCAAGAGGATTCAAACAATTATGCATAGGCCAGTCTCAACAGAGAGTGTCATGAGCACTTGTCACATCAACAAATATATTGGGAGAGAGGAGAGTGTCATGGGATGAGAGAGGAGTGTCATCACCATGACACTTTACTAGCACAATTCTCAAGTTAAGTTTAACAACAAATGCTTTACAGTAGTTTGTTACAATAAAAATTTAAACTTAGCAAACTAATTTGTTTTTGTGATCGGTGACCGATGATGATTTGTTCTGAAATAAAAATAATATTGATTTGTTTTAGGAGAAAAATAACAAGCGGGTGGCGAAGCGCACAGGAGCCAGCCATTCCAAACATGCCATGTACAAGCAGGATGCTAAACTGTGCGCTTGATATTTCCATCCAGCCCGGGGAATCCTTCCGAAACGTGTCAGGCCCAACGCCCCACCGCGCCTTCGACACGTCACACTATTTTTAATTAAAGCCCCCCCACCGCAGCGCGCCGGAGCCGAGCCGCACAGCTCCTGGCCCGGCTTGGCTCGTGGCGGCCCAACACGTGTCCGCATTATTCGACACGTGTCCTGGTGCCGTGCGCTCGTAGTCCCATCCGACTAGCCTCCGCCTCCTTCCCCCCTACAAAAACCAATTTCCACTCCCCATTTTCGCTCGAAAAAAAATTCAGCGAAAACCCTCCCTTTTCTTTTTTGTTTAGCCGGGGGGACGCAAGAGCGGAGGAGATTAGAGGGAGGCAATCACCGGACGTCGCCTCTGCTCTCCGCTTCGGCTCGCCTCGCCTCCTAGCGTCCTCCTGGTCCCGCTCACGGTGAGGGATCTTGTCCTCTCTCGAATTCCGCTTCGTTTCGCCGCGTGTGTTCCGCTGTTCTCCCGATTTCACGGTGTGGGATTCGGGCTGCTGCTTTGCTAGCTGCAATGTTACGTGCTCGGGGGTGTCAACTCTGTGTTGCCGGGGGAATTCGCGGCGTGGGTGATGGTTTTTGACTTTTTTTTTTCTTGATAGAAAAATCTGGTGCTGTTTGGTGGTGCTTGGATGAACCGGAAGAGAGCGTGTAATCGGTTGCTGCTGTTCTCTCTGCAGCTGAATTCTTGGTCATTGGGAAGCGTTCCTCCTCGGTGAATCCGTGGGAGGGATTGGAGCCCGGAGGTCGGTGAGGTGGCAGGATGGCGTCGAGGGATTTCCTGGGCGGGTTCGGGCGGGAGGGAGGAGCACCGGCCGCGGGCGGTGGAAGCGCCGCCACCGCCGACTCGGACGACGTCGAGCTCAGCCTCGGTCTGTCCCTCGGCGGCTGCTTCGGCGGCGCCGACCCGGCGCACGACGCGAAGAAGCCGCGCCTCGTGCGGTCCACCTCCATCCCCTCGATCTGCTCGCTGCCCGGCGGATTCCCCTCCGGCGACGGCGAGGAGCCCGCCGCCGTCACGGCGCCGCCGTCCGACCTGCTCCGCACATCCTCGCTGCCCGCCGAGTACATGGAGGACCGGCTCCGCCGCCGCGCGATGCAGAGCCAGCGGCGCCTCGAGGCCAAGCGCAAGCGACTCGAGCGCCGGAACTCCATGAATTCCGGCAAGCTGGGCACCAACGCCGCCACTGCTTCCTGCCGCGACGAAGCCCTCCTGGAGCAGACGGTGCCCAGCGGCTTCCAGTACCGGCGCACGGTCGCCTTGCAGGGGACCACCTCGTCCAGCGTGCCGGAGCACGGTAAGTATAACACAGCGTGCTAAAATCTCTACCGGTGTTTTATTGCGCGTATCCAGCACAATCATCCGTTCCATTTCGTTTTCTTGGTTGCTACTTCTTGATGATGCATGCACAGATTTTGTTCTGTTGGATGTCTTGGTTTCGTTAGGCACGAGATGTCTCATGTTTGATGTCTGAGCAGAGAGATCTAGGCGGAAGCAGGTTTCATCATCAGACATGGATCTTGTGATTTCGTTTGCTGTTCTGATGACATGTAGTACACGCGATCTCTAGTGCTTAGAAGTAGCTAACCATTTTGTTATTGATTGATGCTACCGGAAAGAAGTGTACTTTGCAGGGATAGATGACACGATCTTGATGCCCTAGGAATTTTCCATGTCATGTCCTCGTCATCTTGTTTCATGGTTTTGGGAATTTGCTCTAGCAGTAGTAATGCAGATCTATTTTTGACAAAGATGATGCCCCGAGACACATGATCCCTCGTGTTTTTGGCTGGTAGCTACTAGTTTCCTTCCATTGCTGTCAGTTACGGAATTCTTTGATGTGCACGGCAGTTTTACAGAGATGTTATGCTATGGCTAGACGCTAGACCACATATAGTTAATCAGCATCTGCAATGATACGCAAGTTGAGCCATTAGGTAGCCATAAGTGCGACTATGGGATTAATCATTGTCTGGGCTGGTGTGAAGTAGTATGGTCTAGTACTACCCTACTACCTTTATGCATTGTCCATTGGGGCAAAGTTCGCTATGATGGGTTCGTTCAAAAGTTCAGTACGATGGAAATTCATATTCGTATATATATTCAAACACTGGCACACGCCAGGGTTCGTCTCACCGCAGCTAATGCAGGTTATCCCAGTTGATTCTGAAAGCTTTGTGCCTCTGTTCTTGCAGCATCAGCAGGTAGTGGAACAGAGTCCAAGAGCCCTTCCGCTGCGAACACGGGCACGGCGGAGAACTCAGGTGGGCATAGCAGCTCCAGGCCCCCAACGGCGTCAGGGAGCGGGAGGTCATCGAGTGGCACCACCGGCCGCGATCAGCCGCCGCTGCGGACGCTGCGGTCGCTGACGATGCGGACGACCAGCACCGGCGACCTCCGGAACAGCATGGTGGAGGACATGCCGATGGTCTCCTACAAGGCGGAGGGGCCCAGCGGGCGCAAGACCGATGGCTTCCTGTACAAGTACAGGAAAGGCGAGGAGGTCAGGATAGTCTGCGTCTGCCACGGCAACTTCCTGACGCCGGCGGAGTTCGTGCGGCACGCCGGCGGCGGCGACGTCACCAACCCGCTGCGGCATATCGTCGTCAACCCTCAGCAGTCGGTGTTCTTGTGATGGCGGCGGGCATGTAAACCCTTGTAGGGGGGGATATGAGATGAAGTAGGCACGGCAGAAGCTTAAAACCCTACGAGCAGGAGCCAGAAGCAGAAGAAGCTTCAGTGGGGCATGGTTCTGTTTGTCTGGAACTCCGGATGTCAGAGGAAGCAGGCACAGTAGAAGCTTAAACCCTCTGAGCACGAGGCAGAAGCAGAGGCTTAAACTTCTTGAGCAGTGGGGCCGGAAGCAGAAGCTTAAACTTTTTTGAGGAGCACAGAAGCAGAAGCTTTAAACTTTTTTTTCCTTTTCGTTTCTTGGCAATCAGATGATTAGTTAATTATGTTAGCGAGCTGGATACTGCTGTAACCTGTAAGTTAAGAGAGTGAGGGAACTGTAAGTTAAGAGAGTGAGGGAATTGGAGGGATCTTGAGGTTAACAATGTCCAAAATGGATGCTTGTCCAGTCGGTCGCTGTGCAGTTCCTCACTTTCACTACCTCATCGAGTCACCGTCGTTGCCGAGTTTGCAGGACGGGGACTGGAGAGAGAGCGACAGAAATGTCCGTCCGAATTGTACTGCTGGCCAAGGTGGCAGGCCGCCATGATTGCTGTAGGACGACGCAACGCGACCATGGAAAAGTTGATCGCTGCAGTTCGAGACAGGTGGAATGGGGGTGACATCACCCTGGCCGTTGATTCTCGGACACACCGCCGTGGCGCCGTCCTCGTCACAGCTCCGGTCACGATGATATTTCTCGCCGAACTGACAAGAAATAGGCCGCAAGCAGGCCGCACGAACTGGTCCCACGGATTTTTTTTTACATTTTTCTTTCCTTTTTCCAAAAAATATATTGGTCCGATTTTTTTTCAAAATTATACATCTAGTGTCGTGGGGACGGCGGTGGAGACCTACCGCCGTGGGGGACGGCGGCGGAGATCAGTCTGTTTTAAAAAAAATAATTTTTTTTGTTTGAACTCGGATGAAGGTAAACTTTATATGAAAATTGTAGCTTTCGACGAGATCTTCAACTTTGTATTTCAAAGTTATTTGAAGTTATCTTCAGAGTCTAATCGATAAACTATCCTGATCTCAGTTTGCAGTCTTTAGATCTGAATAGTGTATCGATTATTTGAGTACGAGGGTGACTTCAAATGGAAAAACTTTGAACTACAAAATTGTAGATCTCGTCGAAAGCTACAATTTCATATAAAGTTTACCTTCATCCGAGTTCAATTTTTTTAACATAAACTGAAAACTGAGATCTCGATATGAAAATTGAGATCTGGATAGTATATCGATTATTTGACTATGAAGATGATTTTAAATGAAAAAACTTTAAACTGCAAAGTTGTAAATCTCGTCTAAAGCTACAATTTTCATATAAAGTTTACCTCCATCCGAGTTAAAAAAAATTACAAATTTTTGAAAACAAACGGGATCCCTACCGTCATGACCCACGGCGGTAGCCGTCACTACATATGGTACGACGCGTGTTTCTACCCTGCCGCCGTCCTCCACTGCGCTAGATGTACAGTTTTACAATTTTTTTTACGGGTCGTATATTTTTGAAAAAAAGAGGGGGGAAATGTAAAAAAATTCGGTCCGGCGCGATGATATTTCTTGGCAGTTCGTGCGGCCTGCTTTGGGGTGATCTGTTTCGGCCATTTAGTGGCCCATAACAATTCTCTGTGTCGTAGGAAGTCACTATAGGCCGGTTCAACAATAGGTTGTCTTAATCTCTTGGAAGACACTGTAATCTCCAACAAACTCCGCACCAGATTAACGGCGAGTCGGCGATTAACACAAATCCCGCTGGAATATTCCCCGTTCCGCACGCCTCTGCTTATATAGCGCTCGCCGTCGCGGCAGCCCGCCCAGTCCACCTCCTCCGCTCCAACAGCAGCGATCGCGCCGCCGGAAATGGCATCCCTCCTCTGTGCGTGCACACGACGCTCTCTTGGCCTTACGCCGTGACGCGACGCGACACGATCTTGATACATCGTTTTGCATTGTTAGTCTTGCGTGCAGGGGCGGTCGCGGCCGTATTGGTGGTGGTCGCGGCGGCGGCCGTCGCGTCGAGCGGCGGCGTCGCGGCGCGGCCGCTGGTCGGGGAAGGTGGAGGCGGGGCGTGGGGGCAGGACAGCAGGGCGCCGCTGCAGACGTCGCGGGCCTTCAACATCGCGCACCGGGGCTCCAACGGCGAGCTCCCCGAGGAGACGGCGGCGGCGTACGCGCGCGCCATCGACGAGGGCGCCGACTTCATCGAGGCGGACATCGAGGCCACCAGCGACGGCCACCTCGTCTGCTTCCACGACACCACTCTCGACGACACCACTGACGTCGCCGATCACCCGGAGTTCGCCGGACGCCGCCGCACGCTCGAGGTGCAGTGGGCCAACGTCACCGGATACTTCATCAGTACGTGCACATTTCGCACCGTCTGCCATCATTCAGCGCAATGCAGTGATTTTATTTCTTCTTATCGTTGTGTCGATCGGAAACATCGTCTGTATAATCCAAAGCACATGTTCTTGAATCTTGATTATATCATTGCAGCTGACTTCACGCTGGCGGAGCTGAAGACGCTGAGGGCGAAGCAGCGATGGGACTTCCGCGACAAGTCCCACGACGGTGAGCGGCGGCGCGTCCGCCGTCCGGCGATCAAATCGCAATTCCGACGAACAATGTGTGTCACAGACAATCTGGTTAAACGCTCTCATTTTCCCCGCAGGCATTTCGCCGATCATCACGTTCGAGGAGTTCATAGACATCGCCCTGAACGCCAAGAGGGTGGTCGGGATCTACCCTGAGATGAAGAACCCGGCGTTCATGAACAAGCACGTGCGGTGGGCGGACGGTAAGAAGTACGAGGACAAGTTCGTCGCGACGCTGAAGAAGTACGGTTACGGCGGCAGGTACATGTCGCCGGCGTGGCGCGCCAAGCCGGTGTTCGTCCAGTCCTTCGCGCCGACTTCCCTGGTCCGCGCCGCCGGCCTCACCGACTCGCCGCTCGTCTTCCTCATCGACGACGTGACCGTCCGAACCGAGGACACCAACCAGTCCTACGACGAGATCACCTCCGGCGAGTACCTGGACTACATGAGCAAGTACGTGGTCGGCATCGGGCCGTGGAAGGACACGGTGGTGCCGCCGACCAAGGACAACCGGCTGGCGACGCCGACGGACCTCGTCGCCATGGCGCACGCGCGAGGGCTGCAGGTGCACCCTTACACGTACCGCAACGAGAACAAGTTCCTGCACTTCAACTTCAGGCAGGACCCCTACGCCGAGTATGACTACTGGATCAACAACGCCGGCGTCGACGGGCTCTTCACCGACTTCCCGGCGAGCCTCCGCCGGTTCCAGGAGTGGACTGCCAAGAAGAAGGACTGATCACGATTTTGCATCGAGAAGTTATAGGGATCACTAGGATACGGAGTACACCAGCTTTGTTCAGTTACTGACCGGTAGCTGGTTCTTTGATTCTTCAGATTGTAGATCTCGAATTGTTTTCAGTGTAGAGATAATTCCTTCAATTTTGCAATCCGTATATTGTTTTTTTATTTGGACCAGAGCTACCTCTTATCCGGTCGTCGTGCTAACAGTGATCCGTTTAACCTTTGCATAGGAGTAAATCTCTATCTTGTTTCACATGATCGCCATGCGTAACTGTCTGACCTTCAGCTAATTGAGCTGTGCAGTGTGCCAGAGTATATATAGTGGTCAAGACAAACAGGCATCCAGAAAAAAACCTGATGAACCTGTCCATGTTGCAGTTACACAGGCAGCAAAGCACAGAAAAGTCCTCCGCTCAACTTTCACAGATGAGTAGGTACCGAAACATTCCACTGTACTCTGAATTTGTGTACTTGTTAGTACAAAATAAAAGCCTGAATCAACATACGAATATGACAGGTGCAATGCATTCCTGATGTTGGAATTCTGAGAACCCTTCAACCACTTCAGAAAGAAAACATAGACATTATACGCGAGTGTTTTTCTTTTATTTTCTCATCTCAGGCCTCGGCAGACTGAGTGACAGTTGATACACTTGGTTATAGGCCATACATATACATATCAGTAGCAGTAAGAGCTTAGCAATGCCTCAAACAATGAGGTGTTGTCACCATTCCAAAACTGCAGAAGTTTAGAGGAAGAGCACATGCGTGCACAAGGATTTCCTTCATGATTAATGTTTCAGTATTCCCTGTGGTCACATGATAACTTTGACCTTCATATAAATACTTCAGATTATAAAAATGCAAGCCATAGAATAATAGAAGAATTGTCGAGGAACCTGTTGAATATGACCGCACGTGGAAGTTCAGGAGCTTCTCCTAAGGCAATTACATATGGTGCTTGGGCATGTACAGACTAAACACTAAGGCACTTGATGCACTATAAAGGGAATAATAAAAGAATACAGTAAGGCGATCTTAACTGAAATCTTTGGCATTAAAATTGTTAATTTACACCTGCTCTTCTTATCAGCAGATACATTAGTGAGATTCAGGAGAAAACTATATTATACAAAGCTGCCATCTACAGGATAAAATCTAGTCAAACAGATGATTAGAAAAAAAATCATCAACGGCGCAGGTCACGGTTATCTTTACCTTCTACATGTGGCATGTGTAAATTATTCATCTCTATCGATGTTCACGAATTGGGGGCTGTAGTTGCTTTAACCGCTGGACGACCTGCTTCATGGTTGGCCGAATAGAGAGCGAATCAACAGTGCACATCACTGCTAAGTGCAATGTCTCTACCAAGTCATCATGGGGGCCAACATCCCACAGACCATCGATAAAGAATTCCCGTGAGCGGCCTTGACGAAGCAGCATGCATGCCCAAGCAACTATGTTGAACCCATTACCATAGGGAGAAAATGATGGATCCAAGGCTTTCTTGTCTGAAATTAGCTCCATCAGGACAACCCCGTAGCTATACACATCAGCTTTATCTGAAACTCGGCAAGTCATGGCATATTCCGGAGCAACATATCCAAATGTTCCAGCTACGCCAGTGGTTGCATGTGTTTCCGAATTTCCCAAGAGTCTCGCCAATCCAAAGTCTGAGAGATAAGCATTATTGTTAGTATCCAACAAAATATTGCTTGGCTTCACATCCCGGTGAAGGATACGAGGAACACATGTATCATGCAGATAAGCAAGTGCTTTTGCAACATCCAATGCAATCTTGTGCAGCATTTTCCAGTCGACTGGTCTCTTCGATCTCTCCTGTATAAACCTCTCAAGGTTCCCTCCAGATAAGTAGTTATATATGAGAAACATTTCAGACTCACCAAGATGGTAACCTACCAAGGTAACAAGATTTTGATGCCTTAACCTCCCTAGGGTTTTTATCTCAGCATGGAACTGTTGGGCTCCCTGAAATCTCCCGACTGAGAGCCTCTTGATAGCTACCAACACTCCAGGTGCAATTTCAGCTTTGTAAGTGGCTCCAAAGCCTCCACTTCCAATGCAATTGCTCGCATTGAAACTTCCAGTGGCTCGAACAACAGTCTCGTAAGTGATTGGCACACCTATATCTTGGAAAATTGTAACTTCCTTTCTTCCAGAAGACCGAGCTGACATCCGGGGAGCGCACTTCCTTGTGTATATGAAGAGCACGATCAGTGCAAGGAGGACAGAAACAATTGCTGTTGCAGAAGTTATAGAAGCTATTTCAATTGCATTGAAGGAATTGTTCCCTCCTTCATTTTGTGCATCTGTAGGTGCTGTGTCATTGGAGTCATTCGAGTTCAAACCGCGACCCTGCTGAGCAGCTGAGGGCACAGCCAGAGTGTACACATGACAAGATTGCAGTAAAGGATTCCCAATAGCACTGTCGCATCTAACTGTATTCCCATTCGTTGGCACTGGACCAGACAGATTGTTGAATGACACATTAAACATGGCAAGGGATGCTGAGTTAGCAAATCCTGAAGGAATCTTCCCAGTAAGTTTATTGTTATCAAGGAGGACTGTAGTGAGATTTCTCAAGTCAGCAAGGGCATCAGGGATAACCCCTGTGAGGAGGTTTGATGACAGGTCCAAAACCCGGAGAGCATGCAACTGACTGATATCAGCTGGAATGGTGCCATTCAGAAGGTTATGGGCCAAAGAGAGGCGCTCTAAGTGCGGCAATTTCTTTATAGAAGTAGGAATTTCACCACCAAGGCCATTCCTACTCAAATCCAAGCTGAGAAGGTAACTTAACTCCCCAATACTTGATGGTATCGCACCTGAAAGGTGATTACCAGCAATACCAAGAGCAATAAGAGAACTGCACAACGAGCCAATTTCTGCAGGAATACCTCCAGCTATCAAGTTGTCACTGACTTCCACAACAAAGCCCCTTGAGTTGTTGCACTTGTCAAATATGCTAGGCTGAAGCTGACCACCAAGACGATTCCCATCAGCCAAGAATGCATAGGATCCCTGCATGCCCAACTTCTCAGCAGCAAGCGGCAAGGCTGTGAATGAGCCAGTAAAATTGTTCCTGGCAAAACTATGGTAGCTTGTCAAATGCACACCCAACGGTAATGAGGGTGACATAAAGCCAGCAAGCGCTTGATATGTGAAGGAGGAGGAATACTCTGACACCAAGTCATCCAGTGGGGACTGGGATGAAAGACAATTCTTTGAGGTAAATACTGGAATCACACCAGATAACTGGTTTCCACTGACATCAAATACATCCATGCAAGGCACTGGCAGTGAAGGATCGACTGAACCTGTAAGCTTGTTCGAGCTCAAATTCAAGAACCTCATATTCTCACATTCCACCAGGCCCTTAGGAATCTCACCAGACAACAGATTGTCCCCCAAATTCATCATCTCCAAGCTCTGGCAAGAACTCCAATTGTGCGGCAACTCTCCCTGCAATGTAGCCCTTGGCGCCCATAGCACCCTCAGCTTCGGCAGCGCCGCGACAGCTTCCGGAATCCCTCCTTCGAAGTAGTTAAAGTCGTCAATCTCCCCATAATCGGACGAATTCGAGCCACCAAGCTGCGAGTAAGGATTGGACAGCACGAGCACTGACAGCTGAACACAACCACCAAGCTCTGCTGGCACAGGCCCGCTCAAACTGTTCCTGGACACATCCAAAGCCCGCAGGTTCTTGAGCTGACCAATCTCCGGCGGAATGATGTCATCCAGCAGATTGGCGGACAGCAACAGCGCCTCCAGCTGGCTACAGTTGCCCAGGCTCCGTGGGATACCACCGACGAGCAGGTTCATGGAGAGGTCGAGGAACTGCAAGCTGCGGCACCCGGAGACACCAAGTTCGTCAGGGATGGCCCCGCCGAAGCGGTTATAGGCAAGTGACAGGCGCCGCAGCCCAGGGAGCGCGCCGAGGGCCGCGGGCACGGAGCCGTTGAGCTGGTTGTAGGCGAGGTCCAGCGTCTGAAGGCCGACGCAAGCGAGCGCCGCGGGGATTCCGCCCTGAAGACGGTTGCCGGAGAGGTCGAGCACGCGGAGGCGGCGCAGCGACCAGATCGCGGGCGGGAGCGGTCCCGAGAGCGCGTGGGACGGGAGAGCGAGCACGCGGAGCCCCCGGAGCGCCGCGACGGACGGGGACAGCGCGCCGGCGAGGGCGCGCCCGGGCGCAGAGGTGACGTTGAGCGCGACGACCTCACCACCCGCGCCGCACGACACGCCCTGCCAGCGGCAGTGGTCCGCGGACTCCGGGGTCCAGTCGCGCAGCAGCCCTCCCGGGTCGGCCGTCACGGCCGCCTTGAACTCCATCAACGCCTCGCGCTCGCCGCTGCCGGAGACCGAGGTGGCGTCACCGAGCAGCAGCAGCAGCAGCAGCAAGAGCAGCGTCGGTAGTAGGGTTTGCGCGGCCATGGGAGGAGTCGTCGGCGACCGCGGCGGCGGCGGGGGCCGCCGTCGCATTGAGGCGCAGCAGTGGGGGAGGGGAGGAGTGCTTGGCCCGCGGTGGAGTGTAGAAAGAGTGAGGCGGCGGCGGCGGCCGGCGGCGAGAGGGAGGAGGCACGCGTGGATTATTTGCGGCGGGGACCTCGGGGTGGGTGGAGTTTTGCGCTTTGCGCCCTCGGGTGGAGGTGGGGGTGGGGGTTGCTTGGTTTGGAAGCTTTGGAGAGCATGTGACCCAGCGGCTGGGTTGCCACACTGAGCACAGTGTGCTTCGCGGTGAAGGGCTCCGATTACCCTCAAATTGCAAGCGTTGAAATAGCATTGTTTGGACGGATTTGGGTTAATGCAGGTGACATAAATGTTTTCCTCTTTAGTGCAAAAGTGAGTTATTGGGTAGAAGCAGAAAATCTTTCATAGAATTTCTAAAGGAAGAAATCTTTGCGGAAAGGTGAATAGCATCTTAGGGTGAAGTGAGCTGCCAATTGTGATGTGTCAATTCTTGCGATAAGATATTCTTAGATAAAGATAGATGACTAACACTAGTTTTGATCAAATTTCAAACACATTCGCTCCGGCCCATGCAAAGTATCAGCCCTGTTCGTTTCGTTGGCATTGCGATGGCCGATCTTGGTTTGTTACGAGAGAAAGATCTTCTTGGTACTTGGTTCTTTGGTGGTTGGTTTCTTTCGAGAGAAAAAATCTTCTTTAGGCGGTGGTTGATAAACCCAAGCAAACAGGGTGTATGTCGCGAGCCAAAGAACTCAGTGCGACAGAGTAGGAATGTACCTACGACAACAACATATATTGCGGTTGTGAGCCAGCAACTAAGCTAATTTAGCTTATATATGGATGAGTAGTACGAGAATCATTTGTGGTTGAGCATATTTTCCTAGTGACAACTAATAAGCGGCTTCAACATCAATGGTGGAACATTCTATGTTAGGAACAGTTGAAATCGACAAGACGCAAAAGGCGAAGAAGAGAATCGATGGGTTGTAGCCTTGTAGGGTAGTAAATGCAGTCATAATTGATGATAGCAAAGCTTATTATCATGATTTTCCAAAGTGTTAATTATAATGCCATTTACAAATTTGTGTCATAGATTGATTGGGTCGATTCGTTCAAATTTAGTTAATATAGCATATATAGTTTTTACAATCACTCAGTGTAAGTACAAATACAAGGTTCCCATCTCCCTAAAAAAGACGTTTTAAACCAAAAGAATTCACAACTAAAAACAAAAGTGACCAAGTGAAAATATGGCTTTACCTTATAAAATGTTAGTCACTCTCAGTCACAAGTTGTATGTTGTTTTGGCATTTTAAGGTTCAAATGATTTTCTGTGCAGATAAATACACACTATGCCAGGTATAGATACATACCGAAATATATGAATATAGTAATCCAAAAAATTAATAAAACATAAAATTCAAAACAACAATGGAGGGAGTGCAACCTAATATTGAGCGTGAATTTTAAAGAGTATTATCACGCGGATGGGTAGTTGACGGGGACGATCCAAAATACTCCTACATGAAATATATATGTAAAAAAAAGAATCGATGATATTTGAAGGAAGTAATGGGAGAGATTAATCCGGACCCATTTGATGCTAGCGTTACGAAATTATACTGGTAGTAAAGATGCACAACGAAAGTGATATCGGGAAAAACCACCAAAATCGCTTGCTTTTGCTTAGATGAGAGGGGAAAAAAGCTCGGCAACAATTAAAGCCACGTCCATTCCTGTCAAGGACACCTCAAGCACTTTGTAATTGCAAAGCCAAATGAAAAGGCACACCCACATATAAATAAACAGGTACTAGAAATGATCAGGTTGCCTCATCCTTGCTTCACTCCCCATCCGAGCAAACATACCGTGCCATTTCTGTCACCCGACACGTCGACGTTGCACAGACTTGCAAAGCTCGAGAGAGAGAGAGGCAAAGAGACGGCACGGCTTCTCCTCCTACAGCTACAACCTCGCCGTGCAAATACGAGGAACGCGACGTGCCCCGCCGCAAAACCCCCCACCAGGCCACCACGCACCACCACCGCTGGCGAGGGGGCTCGTCCGTGCCCGCGTGCAATTTCGCGAAAAGGCGGTGTGGGACGCGAAAAGGCCCCCCCACGCTTCGCTTTTCCCCGCTCCGCCCCCCGCCCGCGCTCGGCTCGGCGGCGGCCTCTGCTTTCCACCACCGTCGCCTTTCCCAAACGCATCGTGCGGCCCGGGCGTCGCTCCGCGGGTACCCCCGGCGGCACGCGCTGGCGCTGGTGCTGGTGCGCCCCCTCCCACCCGTTGCTTTCCGCGGCCGGGGGGTTCGGAATTCCGAAAGCGACCCGTGTGCTGTGCCCTCGCCGAGTCCCGGCCCCGGGCGGGGACCGGGGACCACCGCGCCGAGTGGCGGGCCCGTCCTGTCAGCTTCGCGCGAGGGCGCCCGCGACGGTGACGAAACGGGTCGCGCTCGCCGCGTGCCTGTGCCTGCTCGGGCCTCGGGGAGAGGGGGGGCCCGGCAGCCGTCAACGTGCCGCCGGGGCGCGGTCAAAGCGGCGGCGGCTTGCCTGCGGACGCGGACGCGGTAGTGGGTTGGGCTCTAGTGGGTAGTGGCGTCGCACGCGTGCGCGCCCGCGTGGCCGGGGTGACGGGAACGGGAGGGAGACTGGGGGTGGAGGGCACACGGCGAGACGGCCGCCACGCCCACGCCACGGCACGGCACGGCGGCGCAGGGAGTCGCAGTCGCCGGTGGACGGAGATGTGGGATGGGCGGGTGCCGGAGGGTCGCGGGGAAAAAAAGGGCGGCCGCCGTCGGTCGTGTCAACTTTTTGCGCCGGGTTGCGTGTTAGGTTGTCGCGCGTTTTTATTAGCAGGCCGGCGAAAGAAAAACCAGTGGGCTCTCGCTCGCTCGTCCGTCCCGTGCTCTTCCACCACGTGCGCGATACTAGCACGTTATAGCACGCGCCGTTCCGCGGCGAGCCATCACCACTCGCCACTGGGCGGCGCCGTCGCCGTCGCCGTAGTTGAAAGCGAGGCCGCGGATATGAATATCCTGGCGCAACAGAGGAGACAGCGCACAGGCCAAAGGATCGATCTCTTGAACACCCCCGCACGCCACGAACTCGCGCGATCCTGATACATGAATTCAATGGTTTATCCGTGCGGTGGCGCCACGGCGAGCTCGTTGGGGGCGAGCAGCGCCAGCGACCTCTGACCTCAGCTGTTTGTGTTCTGTTCCTGACTGGGGACGGAGATTCGCTCAACAGTTTGCAAAAGGGGAGATCGAGATCGAGGAGACGAGAGCGAGGACAATGGATGGGTGTGGAGTTAGGTCGCGTGCTTTTGTCGCTGGCGTGGTGACGCCCGGCCAGCCAGATAAGGTCGCGCCACAGATTTGCTGCTCGTGATCGTCCGGGAGGCGGGAGGGAGAGGCAAATCTCCGGCCGAATCGGCTGGTCCTCATTCAAATAAACAACAAGATCAGGACACCAAAGTGGGGATGAGCAGGCACCAACGGAACGGAGGGAGGTGGCAAAAAAGGCCTCGCCTTTGCTTTCCGGAAGCATATCCGTCCAGTGACCAGTCCACCAGTGCGCACAACAACCTTCTCTGCTCTTCCGGCGTACTACTAGTATCCATTCCTTGGCGCACGTATTTTTAGACCTGTCTAATCGCGCTTAACGTGATGACTGAGAAAAAAAAATTCTCCGGAAGGGATTTTTTCGCTTCCAGAGCGTCTGCGATTTTTTGGAACAGAAAAAGAAACGAGCAGCTCGTCAGTGTCCCCTGAGTTCTGGCTTAGGTTGGGCCTTACGTCAATTTGCACGCTGGGCCGAGCTTCTCATGTTTATGGGCCTGATACCATACGCGACGTTTCGGCCCGGGCCCGCCCGCCTAGTAGCGGTCGAGTTACCCGACCCGACGCTAAACCCGTGCCATTTCCGGTAGGGTTTAGCCGCCGCTCCACAACCGCAACCCTGAGGGCTGAGGCGGCGATCGCGGCTGGCGGCTGAAGGGCGTCGTATCTAATCCGGAGGTAACGAAATCCTCGCCCCGGTCTTAAGAATCGTAGCTTAGACAATCGCGGTCGCTCAAATCTTCTGCGGTGTTGTCTTGATTCGAGGCGTGCGCTACAGATGCCTCTCGGTTTTGGAGCCAGCTTATCAGTGTTGTGATGTTTGCCTGTCCATTGGGAGCGTTAGGTGTATGGATACAGGTTGAGTCGATTTCAGGTCCTGCGATTCTCTGGATTGTGCGTTCTAGTATCTAATTTCGTTGAGTAAGGTCCCTGGGGAATGGATGAAATTCTCTGGATTGTGCGTTCTAGTGTCTAATTTGGATTCATCTTTCCTGTTGAAGCTGCGCAAGGCTATTCTCTGGATTGAGAGATTGCGCGTTCTAGTATCTAATTTGGATTCATCTTTCCTGTAGAAGTTGCGCAAGCCCCCTGGGAAATGGATGCAATTATCTGGATTGTGCGTTCTAGTATCTAATTTGTATTGATCTTTCCTGTTGAAGTTGCGGAACCCCCCTGGGAAATGGACACAATTCTCTGGATTGTGCGTACTAGTGTCTAATTTGGATTAAGTCTTTCCTGTTCAAGTTGCACAAGGCCACTGGGGAATGGATGCAATTCTCTTGATTGCGCAATCTAGTATCTAATTTAGATTAATCTTTCTTTTTGCGCAAGGCCTCTAGAGAACGGTTGCAATTCTCTTGATTGAAATTTGGATTATTTTTTCCTGTTAAAGTTGTGTAAGGAACCTGTGGAATGGATGATTTTGGTACTTTTTGTTAGATTAGATGTATAAAGTCGACTAGGCTGAATAATCCGTCACACTCCTTGTTCTCTTTCTCGGGTTGATCCTTTTGCGTAAGCAACTGTAGTTTTGTGTCTCACAACCGACCAGGTTGTGTTTCTTTCAGTGCCTGTGGTTGGTCTTTAGCGAGGACTTGGTGCAATGGCTTTCGCTAGTAGAATTGGAAATGCTCTCAGGAGAACTTCGGTGCCCTCTACCTCGCCACTGCTTCAGGCAGTAAGATGCATGTCCTCTTCCAAGCTTTTTGTTGGAGGTATGTTCAGATTGATCTTATCATCCTCTGGTGCCTTCTACATGTAGGATTTGTTTCAGGCTGTCTGTGTATCTAATTCTATTTCTAATCAACCTGCTTGTAGGACTTTCATATGCTACAGATGAAACCACTCTGAAGAATGAATTTTCAAATTATGGACAAGTACTTGAAGGTTGTTTGTCCAATTAATTTGGCCCGCACTCCTTCCATCCTTTAATATATGATGTCGATTAGTTGAAAAATGAGCTAACCAATGTCATATAATGGAGAACAGATGAGTATCTCTCTGTGGGCATTTCTCTTTGTGTTTGTAACAATTCTCTATTCTTGTCTTGCATTCAGCCCGAGTCATTGTGGATCGGGAATCCGGCAGGTCAAGGGGATTTGGATTTGTAACTTATACAACCAGTGAAGAGGCCTCAGCTGCAATTACTGCCATGGATGGCAAGGTATACCATCATGTCTATTGATTTATTGTATATTCTTTCAATTGATTTTATTTGCAAAAAAGGTGAACCCGAAGTTTACCCTTAGTTTCCATGGACACTTGAGGGATAGCACATCAAATGCACATTTCTTGTATTTTTCTGTTATGTCAGAATGTGCAGTGTAGTTATAATATAATAAGGTGCTCCCTGTCATCCAAGATTGGGTTCACTGATTAGTCATAGTGTTCTGAGAACTGGCACTATCGACCTTCTAAATTCTACTTTCTACTTGTTACATTTTAATAAAGCCCCGACTCCTTGTTCAGTTTACCTCCACTTCATGTGACTCTAATAGAAACAAGCAACTATTAACCATTGTTTTTTAGCTGGGCATAGTGATTGACTAGTTTATTTCCAGAACTTCAAAGCATGGATTGACATGGTACCATATATACAAGCAATGGTCACTGAGCAATGGTTTTGGCAAAAATATTCTTTAAGTATCACAGCTCCATTTTGCTGAGTTTTGGCATATATGTTATTGCAATGATTCTTGAGTTGTTTAAATAGTTTCTAATGCAACAATACAGTTGGTATATTCTGTTAGTGTAAATATGTGTGAGTGGCCCATATGGCCTGTGTAGCCCATAGAGGCCCATGTATAGCTAACTCTATATACCCACCCTTCTAGGGTTGGAGGAATACACAGGAAATTATTCCCCAAACATATTTGTAAACACTGAAAGAGCTGATCTGAGCACCTATGTGATAAATGACAATGACTCCTGTTAATTAAATTTACACTGGGTTGATTGGATTTTTGACTTAGCTTAAAAATAACTTGGCCTGTAGGTGGTGCAGCTCTAAGAATTCTTGGAGCTGGAGTTTGGGTCAAGACTTTTTTATGTGTGAGCTGTCTTGGTTCCATTTCAGACTGAAAACAAAGTCCTAGACCAACTTGGTTTTAATCCTACAAACTACAGATCCTGCAAGAATACAGAAGTCAGGGTTCTCCCGAAACAGGCCCTTAATACTCTGGAATTTTCAAACGAGAATAGATTTTATCATTCTTCACATCCAAAGTGACTTCAAAAGTTATTTTAGTCCCCATTCTTGATACATGTCTCTAATAAGCATGCAGTTTCCTGGAACATAATTAGTTTGCTTGTTTGCAAAGCGTTGAAACTATTTCATCTGATACAGGATCTTCAAGGCCGAGCTATAAAGGTGAACCATGCCAATGACCGTGCTGGTGGAATACGTGGAGGTTATGGTGGTGGAGGTGGATATTCTACTGGTGGGTATGGCGGTGGCTACAGTTCTGGGGGATATGGTGGTAACAGTGGTGGATATAGTTCTAGTGGTGGTAACAGCGGTGGATACAGTGCAGATGGCGGCAGCAGCGGCTATGGTAGCAACTACAACAATCCTTCTGGTGGTTATGCTGGCAGTGGTGGTTACAATGGAGTTACCAGTGGCGGTTATGCTAGCAACTTCAACAGTGCTTCTGGTGGAGATGGCGGTGGCAGCAGCGGCTATGGTAGCAACTACAACAATGCTTCCGGTGGCGGATATGCTGGCAGTGGTGGTTATAATGATGGAGCTACCAGTGGCGGTTATGCTAGCAACTTCAACAGTGCTTCTGGTGGAGATGGCGGCGGCGGCAGCGGCTATGGTAGCAACTACAACAATGCTTCTGGTGGCAGATATGCTGGCAGTGGTGGTTACAATGATGGAGCTACCAGTGGCGGTTATGCCAGCAACAACTTCAACAGTGCTTCTGGTGGTGGATATGGCAGTTCTGGAAGCTATGGTAGCACTGGCAATCCTGGTAAAGCTGCTGGGTACAGCTCTCCAAACACCTACGGTGCTGGCAACAACAACACTGGAGCTCCCAGTGACGGTTTTGGTGGCAGTTTCAGCAATGGAGGTTTTCCTGCTACTGCTGGTCCCAACAGTGGTAACAACTTTGCTGGAAATGCTGCTAGTGGTGGCTACAGTGGCCACAACAGCGCCGGAGGATATTCTGGTGGCGGAGCACCAGGCTATGGGGCTAACAAGCCACAGTACAATGGCCAAGATGACCTGCTGGGCCTGGACGACAGCTACTTTGCGGAAAAGGAAGCGGCGGAGCATACATAAGAGTGCTGCACCCATTCATCTGTTGCACGTTGCTGCAGATCCTTTGTTTGACCAAGCTGCATCGGGTCGACCATGATGAATAGAGCAAATAAGAACTTTGTCTGAGCTTATTAGGGTATATACAGCAGAGCATACTCTGCTTTTACTTTCTGTGTTCTGCTTCAGGACAAGTTATGTGGTGCTTTTTGAATTTTCACTCTGGTTGGCGTGACATGCTCTTTTGCGAAAAAAGTGTGCTCTTTCACGAAGAAATCTGATCTTAGCCGAGGTGTTGGTGTTTTTAGCTTGTGCATTGTTCCACGCAAAGCTGTAGAAGACCATGTAGAATTTATACATTACACGTTAAGTCTTTGATCAGCACCGATCTCCCCAGGTGCACATTTCGTTCCAAAATTGCTGGGGCTCTCTGCAAGCCATGTGAGTATGTGACCTTTCCTTCTTCCTGCACCTTGGTGGATGAAAATCGAGACCAGACGATCTGCTTCATCAGTCCTAGTCATGGGTATTGTTAGGGAAGTCATTCATAACATGTGGAAGCACTTTTTTAAAAAACATGTGGAAGCACAAAGACGGCGAGGGCCTTCCGCATCGGGTGAGAACAATTTGTTGTGTACTATCCCTCTTCCTCGCCGGAGCTGGAGGAGCACCGCGCCTGCGCCACGGCAACCGTTGGAGAACGCCACAGACCATGGACTCGTGGAGAGAGTTGCTCGCTAGACGCTAGGAGCATTTGGGTTGGGGATCGTGGTCATCGATTCAATGTCGAACGCCGCCACCACCAGCTGGTAGCTGGTACGAGCGCTTGGACGCCGGCAATCGGAGAGCGGCAGCTACACGTGGTCTCTCTACCCGAGACGTTCTGCTGTACATGCCGCGCCCAGAAAGAGACGGAGGCCGGGGCCCGTGGGCTCCGATCAGCATTGCATCTTGTTCACGCATCACATGGCTGACGCCTGTGTGAGGCTCAACGCGACTCACACAGTCACACTGTAGTGGCATCTGAAATACTGAAACTTCTTCGGTTCTTCCCTTCGTCTGCTCCCCGTTCAAGGTTGATTTCTTGATCCATTCAATCGTGCACCAAACCTGAGCATAGAGACGGTGAAGCATAAAATTAATCCATTATTAAATCTAAATCTGACAACAAGCTGGAATAGCTCAGTTGGTTAGAGCGTATGGCTGTTAACCATAAGGTCGGAGGTTCGAGCCCTCCTTCTAGCGTAGTTTTTTTTATCCCAACCAGCAAAATTTTTTCTTGTTTTGTATTTTTTTATTTTATATCCCCAACAGCAACAACATTTTTTCTTGTTTTGTATTTTTTTATTTTATATCCCCAACAGCAACAACATTTTTTTGTATTGTTTTCCCACATCATTTTTCCTTGTTTTGTATTTTTTTATTTTATATCCCCAACAGCAACAACATTTTTTTATTGTTTTTCCTTCTTTTTTCTTGTTTTGTATTTTTTTATTTTATATCCCCAACAGCAACAACATTTTTTCTTGTTTTGTATTTTTTTATTTTATATCCCCAACAGCAACAACATTTTTTTGTATTGTTTTCCCACATCATTTTTCCTTGTTTTGTATTTTTTTATTTTATATCCCCAACAGCAACAACATTTTTTTATTGTTTTTCCTTCTTGTTTTCGTTTTACTTTTTTCCTTGTGACGGCGCACATCGTTCACCCGACTACAATTTCTTTTTTCCCAGCCAGCAACATTTTTTCTTGTTTTGTATTTTTTATTTTATATCCCCAACAGCAACAACATTTTTTTGTATTGTTTTTCCCTTCTTGTTTTTGTATTACTTTTTTCCTTGTGATGACGGCGCGCATCGTTCACCCGACTACAATTTCTTTTTTCCTCCTCTTGACGGCGCGCGACAGGGCGCAGCTCAGCGAACAAGAGTTCTCAAACGCCACAGCAAAACAGCAAAGCAATTCCCTCCCGGAAACAGATGGCAACACCAGTTCAAATCGTAACATCAGTACATCACCTTAAAACCATGCCGCCAACAGTGAAGTTACCTGTTGCGATTCACAGGTCACAAATAGTGCCGCTCCACCCCCAACACAACACAGCTAGTGTTTCCCCCATCCAATGCGACTATCAGGGGAGATCACAAATTGATCAAGCTAGGGCAAAGTCTGAACAATCCTGCCCAATTAATGCGATCCAGATTCTCCATTCCAGGAGAATGAAGCCTGGACAGCACTCCTGGTCCTAAATCGGTGTCAACACACGCTAGCAAAATACATTCTCCCTACTGGCTGTACAAAAGCACACGTTGAAGCAGCCTTCACAGATCACAACCCTCTTGCAGCAGCAGCGTTGATGTAGTTGGCAGCTCCATCGGCATCCAGTTGCCCCCCTTCCACTAGCCCCTTGATCAGAGTGGTGGCGTATGTCTTTGACGGAGGTGCTAGAGGCAGCTCTCCAGATCTGTACCGTTCAATATCTGATGAGGGGCACCTGTAGAGACCGAAGGAAAGTTAATTAATTATCACATTGCAAGCAGAACATATTTTGACTGCCATTAAAAAGGTTGCATTGAACTGTCATCCGCAAGTGATAATACTGGGGGGAAGACTTAGTAATGAGTACAGTGAAACTCACGTCATAGTGAGAATTGGAAGTTCACCCTCGTCCCCAAGATAAAGTACATTGGAGTACCAGCTATCCTGCAAGATATTTATCTCAAGCATTAGCTAAATTCCAAAACTTTTGAAACTCAGTATGATATGCAGATAATGGAACAGAAATGATATAGTGTCAGAATTACACTTGTAAGGCTGGGTTTGATATTTGTCCAGTAACGAGGTGAAATTGTTATTTACATTTATGTTTTTAGCTTGTAAACTTTCTTTTAAACATTGTTTATAGTGTGAACAGAGATTCAAATCACATACGACAACCAATTAGTCCAAGCAAGCCTTTTGGCTCCCAGATGACCTGGTCATACAAGCATTTCTAAGCCAAAATGAACTTAATGTTAGGGAATTCAGGAAAACCCGTCACCCTCGAAACGTTGAGCTTAACAAAGTTCTCAAAGCATGTTTTTCAGGAGTAGGGAATTCGCGATTCTCAGAAGCCTAGAACCTGTGAAGTCTCGAATTCGCAAATGTGCGAAGTTCGGGAATCTTGATTCGGTGAAGAAATGGGGTCACGAACATGCGGAAGCCCGGAACCTCGAGCTGTCGATAGCCCGAACTTCGGAGGACGGCCGATTCGGGAATCTGATGAAGACCCTGTTCGGGACTCAGGCGCGTGGACATGCACGAACCAGTTGGGAAGCAAGGGCTAATTCGGGAATCTGTTGAAGACCTAGTTCGGGAGTTTCATGCGAAGACATTCACGAACCAGGGGAGAAGCAAAGTCAAAGTTGTAGTCCCAAAAAGTCCGGGTTCAGAGTGTGAACTAGTGGCAGATTTGTAAATATGTTAGATAAAAAAGACAATCATGTATGCGTTCACACTAGGAATATTCTCTGAGGCTAGGGGTGTTATCGGTATGTAAAAGTCCCTTCATCTCCCTCTAAAAGGGGGCGCAAGGGCACGTGTAAACAGATTCAGACTTTTTTGGAACTTGCGCTACTTGCAGAGGGAATCACAGTCTCTTTGCGCTCTTGTATTGTACTTGAACGTGTTAAGAACTCTCACTTGTGTTAGGGCAGTCATCCGAATTTTTCGGGTAACCCCCCAACACTTAAGTATCCAAAGAGGCTGATCCTGGCTCCTTGCTAAAAAGATCAAAATTAAAGGTCTCTATGGGAAAGGACTCGTTCTCTATCAATAAGCTCTTGGAGCAACAGTCAGCCAGACATATGTTCAGGAAGCAGGAGTGATGTTCAACAGCAGAGTGTTATTTAATCTCATTTAGAAACATATAAAAATTGTATGCAAAGGGAAGGGTACAATTGTCGAAGTGGGACAAGCAAATCAAACCTTGATAGGTTCAAGATGAATAGCTTTGTTTGTAGACATAAATTCCATGTCCGATGATCCAATCAAAGGAGAGTCAGGATACACAACATTTCCATCTTTCCCATCCTCCAGCACCAGACGATTCTCTTGAAACAAGATATCATTGAACTGCTCCAGCCTGTTGAAGAGGTACAAAATAGATGAGGCGTGGAGTGCTAACAGAATATCACCCTGCCTGAGAACTCAAATATATATGACATGTAAACGTGGCATACATACGTTATTTTGTACATGCAGACATATGACTTCTCATTGTAGTTTATCTCAGGGTTAAGGAAAGCAACACCACCAGTTCCCCAACAAGGGGTAAAGGATCTACCGAAAAGCAACCTATGAGGCACAGTCTTCCACATGGTTCCTTTTGGTGAGCTCGTGTCACGTGATCCACAGCATGGTATACTCATACCCTCAGCCTATCACAGAAAAAACAGAATAGCAAATTTATCTTTCAAAACATACTTCTTACATAATATAAAAAGATCAAGGCTGTATTGGTGCAAACACTGGAAACTAGTGTATTCCTCAAGTACTGGAATATATCCCAAGAGAATGATGGAGGTCACAACAGCAGTGACATCTAACAAGTAGAACACACTGATCAAAGGAATCAATGCTCATTGGTCCTCACAAAAAACATTTGGTTTTGAACTTTACCTTCCCCCCTTCAATATAGCATAGAAACCTTGGCTTCCACATGTTTGAACCAAAGCTGGCATACCAGACATGAATTCTTGATAAATCTGATCGCCAAGCGAGAGATAAATCAGATATTCTTCTGGACAGTACCACAGAATCAGTTGGATGATGTTCTGCTGTTGAGCAACTTGAGGCAGTCTTCACTGCAAGGTTGTCTTCATCAAGTTTCATTTTTGAGAGGTGTTCACTTATAGCATCATCAGCAAACTGAATAACATTGACAGATTGGACAGCACCAGAGAGCTCATCAACATCTTCACTATCAGGCTCGGAATCAGAGGAAGCGTAGAGCTGTTCATTGCCATAAGGAAACATGAAAGGAAAATTATTCAAGACTGACTACTGGATTAATTTGTCATGGTTTTTATCTCAACTGTCAGCAAGTCTCAATGCAACATGCCACATAAATGATAAAATCAAATGTAATCAAGATATCGTAGATAAAAACCAACAAAATTGAGATATACAACTTATATATGTGCATAAGCAAGGCATCTCAGGAGTTTGGATATAGGAATAACCCGTTAAGTACATTTTTAATGGATGCCTCAATGATGTGGCATGTCAGTTTGGGCTCAAATCGTCAGCATTACACAACAGCCTTTCACAATCACACATTTATCACCATTACACAGAAAATATACAATCATTTATTGCCTTATTGGATGATACAGAGTTCTCTTTTCTTAATAGTTCAGTGTTCTAAAAAAATATAACATGTAATTGTTTATGAACTGAGCTTCTTAACACAGTTGGCAAAGTTCATATTCATGCATTCACCTTTCGAATTAATTGAACTACACTACGCTACTGTATCAAACACTGAACGGAAAATTCTGACCTTGCAATGGGGGTAATAGCTGTAACTATTTTGACAACATATCTCTGGAAAGGGAAAATATACCTCACTTGGTGAAGGTTTAATCCTCAAAGATATATTCTCTGGTAGCTTGGTACTCAAAACAGGCCAGCATGTTTTCAATTCATTGCGTACCTAGTCAATGTGGAGTTCAAAAGGCAAAGCATGACTATATCGTCCACAAGAAGTAAAGAGCTAGACAGTAATAGTGCATGCACATCATTACCGCTTGTATAACTCTCCATGTAGATTCAAATGGCTGCATCTCTGGAGAGCTGAACGTGAATTTGTCTCCCAAGAGAACTTTTGCGCAAGCAAAAACTGAATTTGCTATGGACCTAAGGTTATAGCCTCCTTCAAGGGCCATCACTATCCTTCCTTTAGCAAACCCTAATAGCTGCAGGATTTGGCACATAAATAGTAAGAGCAGGCAATGGATTTTTTAAAAAGTTCTTTTGTATAGGCTTTGCATGATATGTGCAAGTGTTGATTGGCACAGTGAAAAGCCCAAGATGTATAGAAGAAACACTAGATAGATGGAAGGGATCAAATGAAAATCTTATAACAGGCACTAGAGATGCCAAGTTAGAGCTCTAGACAACTTCAATTCGATTAATCTATTCCAGTTTATCCCAACCTTTTTGAAAGTTCAAGTAAGATTATTGACTTCTTTAAGGACAGTGAAGTGCATGATGTTGTGAAGTCTGATTAAAAGCTGTTTTTTTCCTGCAACTGTGTACCTTTGTTAGTAGCAGTGCGTATCCATTTGGTGTGATGCAGCAACCACCGAGAGGATCACCCAATGCTAAAGATGAACAAAAATAGAGTAGAATTTCAAAAGCAACGAATGGTAATAACAGACATGATCTACCACATAGATGCACCAAAACTATAGATTTTAATATAGCATATCTAGAATTCAATACCAAAAGAAAAGGTTCCTGAAAGTATAGATTCCTCGGCAGAAATCTCAGTTATCATGCAACAATATAGTCAGATAGATAAGTTGGACTGGTCTTGGCTCAGATAAGAAACTACAGCTTGTTAGTTGTTAGTACAATGTTGCCTTGGTTTAAATGCTCAAAATAACTAGCTGTTTAGTTAAGAGAATAAAACAAAAAAAATTCTCGAACACGCAGGAGAGCTGCATATCAATATATTAAGAAGAAAAGAATAGAAAAAGAATTTTGCATATATATATATATATATACCTGCATCAAACCCAGCCGATACAAGTATTATATCAGGGTCAAAAGCCTCAGTGACAGGAAGCAATATGTGGTCCCATGCAGCAATATAATCAGCATCACCACACTTCCCATGCTCCCAGGGAACATTAATGTTATACCCTTTACCAGCCTCTTCTCCGATGAAACAATGAGAAGCATCCCCTTCAGCAGGGTAGAAGCTTCCATAATCAAATCTATAGAACAAACATTAGAACAATAAACAATTGATTATGACTTCATTAAGGTGGCTACATACATGCATTAAAATGAAAGCTTATGATCCAAGAAGAAGTCTATCTTATATAAGCATGCAAATATCAATTATATACTAAATTAATAACAGTTCAAGGTCTTAGTCACTATCACAGGTTACAGTATGTCGATCCATCTTAAGCTAGTTAATAGTGCAATAGGCCGCCTCAAGTATGAAAGTTAATAATGCAATGAATTGGTTATCACATCTAAAATAATCAAGGGTTAGAGGGCAACAATTTGGATAGCTACTCATACTACAGTGATGGATATAGGCACTTAATGCTAATTTTCTATTCGACATTACATTAGATTTAGTGTGCACAAAAAATAGTGTGGTGATCTTTTCACAAAACAGGCGCCAAATTTGAGCAGAACGGACGCACCACACCTCCCACCAACTGAGCTAGGCTCAGTTCCTATCACTACAGTCGCATACACGATGGTTTACATGGCACAATATGTTGCACAAACGAATTAGGGTGAAATTTTTTGATACTGTAAGGCACCCAGAGATTAGGCAAGAAGCATGCCAGCAACCAACTCTTGGAGTGATACAAGGATATTATTTGATATTTTCATGTGGATGAGTTAATGAACAAGCTGAATTTGTGGAACACAAGGACAAACCACACTTGATTATACTCAAACAGAATCAAAATACGGCCAGCTTGCTCTACCTACCACGCAGATAACCATTTGAGGCACAAACTTTCCCTATTATCAGAAAGTATCCAGTGTTTGCATGGAAAGGAAACTGGGGTGGCAATACCAAGGGTATTCCAAGACCAATAGCTCTCCAAACAAAAGATAAAATTTGTTCGAAAAAACAAAAGATAAAACAACTGCCATAACTTTGTTAACATCGTATTGCAATGGTAGTGATTCTACTCCGAAGTTTACACAAAAAACTAGCAAAGTAATGTCAAGGTGTCTTGTCAAACCTGTGAACTGAAAAGAACAATACGCGAGGATCATTGTAAAACATTTTCTGTGTGCCATTTCCGTGGTGAACATCCCAATCGACAATCAGGATCTTCTTGATACCTAAATCAGGCTGCAACAGAAAGAGCAAAGATAGTAAGTGAGCAAAACACCTTATTTGATCGCATTAAAACAAAGTATAGTGTTTGGTTCCTTGCAGGGAGTGACAAATAGCAGTAGCACCTTTTGATATAAACTCCACAAAAAGATAGCACAAAAGTTTCAACACCTACCCTCTCATTTAAGAGGTAATCAGCTGCAACTGCCACATTGTTGAAGAGGCAAAATCCCATGGCCTCATCATGTTCTGCGTGGTGGCCTGGAGGTCTGACTAGGGCAATAGCAGAACTTAACTCACCAGAAGCAACTTTCTCAGCAACCTAATAATTGCCAAATAATCGACTTTTCAGTTATTTCCACGCTAATGAGATGGGACATAATAGCTACAGAAAAGTAGAAAAATGTGCTTATACAATGGATGAAATGAAGCTTGGTAATTACCTCTATGACAGAACCAGCTGCAAGAACAGCAGACTCTGAGGAACCCTTGTTGAAGTAAATGGAATTGTATTTCCTAGCAATCTTGTTTCTGGTGGAATCATATTTCTTGGAGCTAATTTCCTTCATCAGTTTTATATGGTTCTGGCTGTGAACAGCAGCTATATACTTGTCCTCAGCTTCCTTCGCCTTAAGGACCACACACCTGGAAGCGAATTATGTTTAAATATCATTGCAGAACCCTATCATCATCCTCAAAAAGAGTAGAAGCAGCAAGCTAACTCGCTAAGCAGAACAATGAACCGGATGAACAGAACATAAGCTGCAATGCTGGTGTTCAAGGTTAATTTTACTGGCATCCCAAGTTCATGATTTACATTTGTAATAAGAGTGCAATTGAAGCATCGATTTCTGGAAAGGGGTGGATGCGGTGTTTGAACTGCTAATTTGCTCTGCATTTTTTTTTGCGCAAAGTGCCAATTAGGATTTCAGCAAGACCTAAGCCTAGGGGGGGAAATCGTGAACCCCGACACTTCCCGAGTTAATAATTTACAAAAATGCTGGGTCAGTCATCAGATCGGGTGGGCACGGCAGTAAGTAGTAGTCAACGGCAGCACTAACGAGCGAAGTGAGGCACGCAGACGCTGAGGTTCTCATCATTCGGGGGGGGGGGGGGGGGGGGGGGGGGGGGGGGGCATTCAGCGAAACCGCGCGCGCGCCTCACGATTCCCACACCGAAACCACGCCGAGTCTTCTGGACTCTAAAAAGGCAAGGGAGCGGCGGCCACTGGCGCCGTACGTACCTGGACGCGACGCCCCCGGCGCTGAGCTTCCGCCAGATGGAGCGCAGCCGCTCGGGGTTCTCCGGGTGCTCCTCCCCGTCGGGCGTCGCGTGCGCGCACATCCGCTCGTCGTAGAGCAGCCCCACCCGCACCGCCGCCGTGGCCGCCGCCAGGGGAGCCGGGGCCGCCGCCATCGCGCGCGTGTGTGTGTGCCGGCGACAGCCTCGCGCGGCGGAGAGGCGGATCACCAAGGGCAAGGGGCGAGCGAGGCGAGACGGAGGGAGGCGTTCTGGAGTGTCCGCTCCGACGACTCCTCGCCACTGGGCTCGTTTGTTGGCTGGCCGGTCCGGTCCTTTCGTTTCGTTCCGTCTGGGCGGGCGGGTGCGCGTGGGCGGGGCGTCCTCTGGTGTCAGACGTGGGTCCCACCTGGAGGAGGAAGTGTGCAGCCGCTGGGCTGTCCGTTTGAGTTTGTTCGGCTCCAACCCAACCAAAGTCGAAAGCGCGGATGTGTGGGCCTCGAGTCTCATGCGCGTACCCTCTTCAATCATTTCTTGCAGCGTATCTTCCCTCCACAGTTTACCACTCTCTTTCCCCCCACCTCATTTCGAATCTCAAGAGCGATGGATTATAAGTACAAGATTTCTTGCAGCGTATCTTCCCTCCACAGTTTACCACTCTCTTTCCCCCCACCTCATTTCGAATCTCAAGAGCGATGGATTATAAGTACAAGATGCAGCATTGGTTGACGGAGCAACGTACCAACGGCCGCCTTTTCCTGTGCGGGACTTCCTCCGTGTGCCATGGCGTGTTGTGGTTGGAGAAGGAGAACCACCGTGCGCCGGTCGCGGTCGCGCGTGTGGCTTTCCGGGTCTCACACATAGCACAGCTCGGTGCAACTAGAAATGGGCCGGGTGGTGGTATCGCGGAACAGGAAGTACCTCCTCAGGTGCTAGACCATCCACACTCGTCATCATTCGTCTCCTCCTTCAAAACAGAATATTCCTACATACAGAACAAAATTCTCTCCTTTATATTCACATCTCCCGCATCCATCATCTTTTATATATCTCCTTCTTCCCAACTACCAACTAGTGGGACCCACTTGTCACTCTCTCTTCCCCTCTCTCTCTCCCTTCTTTTCTCCACCCATGGAGCTTCTCTCTCCCACCTCGTCAATTCCGCCCACGGGCGCCGGCCTCTACTCCTGCCAGCTGCCGGCTGCCCCTCCACACCGGCGACGTCACGCCATGCCTCCTCCCTCCCCCTTCCCCTTCTCTTTCCTCCTCCCCTGTCTCTCTCCCGGCTTGTCCTCGCTCCTCTCTTTCTGCCGGCGGCTGGAGGCGGGGGCAGGCTCTGACCTTGACGAGGTCGCCCTCGCCGCCGCTCTCCGGCCGCGGACGATGTCGCGCGCCGGGGCACGACGCGCTCGCACCGGTGCTTTCTCAAGGCGCGGACGGCGGGACGAGCTCGCGTCCTCGCCGGCGTCGCCGACGCGACGGGGACCACCTGCGGCGTCGGGGAGCGGCCCCGGACCATCGCGCGGTCGAGGCTCCGGCATAGCTCGTCGCTCTCGTCCTCGTCGGCGTGTCGCGAGCCTCTCCACGATGGCGCACCTCGCGCTCGGCCTCGAGCTCGCCGATGCGGGGGCGGCGGGCGGATCACGGCCTCGAGCTCACCGGCTGCGGGGACGGCGAATCGCGACGCACCTCCTCCTCCGCCGCGGCTCACCTCTTCCTCCGCTGCGGCCCCTACTTCTCCTCCGCCGCGATGCGGGTGCCTCCTCGTGTTGCCCCCGGCGGACGGAAGCCGGAGAGGCGCGGTTGCCCCCCCCCCCAATCTCCACCTCCAGCGGCGCCACCCCATCTCCATCTCCAGCGGCGAGGAGTTCCCCTGTCTCCAGCGGCGACGGGAGGAGCACGCACGGAGGAGGCCCGTCGTCCATGGAGCACGCCCGGTCTCTCTCCGAGGACACCGAGGAGCTCCCTCCGCCGCAGCGGACGCGAGGAGGTGGAGCTCCGTGGTCCTCTGCTCCGCCGGCTCCCGCTCTCCACCCCTTCTCTCCTCTCTCCCTGCAGCTCACCGGCGCAGCCTCCGCCCTGTCGTCTGCCTCTGCCGAGAATTCGAGCACACGTGTTGGGGCCGGCGGCAATGGGATGCGTGGTGGGGCCGGTGGTGGCTAAAGGAGCCTCTCCATCCCTGCGAATCTGACAGATCCGGGGGGTCACGGGAAAATGGCGTTGCTCCTGCAGGAGACCGCTGCAGAGCAAAAACCGGCATCCGTCTCCTGCAGGAGACGGATGAAGGAGCCGGTGCGGTTGGTCTGAATCGAGAACTGAACTCTCTGTTCCTGAAGGAACACACGCTCTGCAGTAAATTTTTTTAAGAATTTCAAGGGAGGACCACACAGTTCGATTGCATTGCAAAAGGATAAAGTTGCAGAAAAACCCACTCAATTTGCAGCATCAGAGCATCACCAAAAGAGGCGGCATCAGACTCGCCATCACTATTTTAGTATTTTTACTCATCACGAAGAGATTGAACCTCTAGCAGAATCACCAACATCATCGCCATCGGCCCATCCCTATTCGACTCACCTTCCTGCGATGAATGGTGGGCAGCCAAATTTAGCCGGTCCGTCGTCATCCACCGTTGCAATTTGCAAAGGCAGACAACTAGGCCAGTTGTCAAATTTAGCTATATTAAGAATTGTAGGGATTTGAAGAGGAGTCAGTTTAATTGAACAACGCAACAAAAAGGAATCTTTTTGACAAGTCAAATAGAGAGTTCAACAAGGAGTCAAATTTAGATAGTCTTTTGAAGATGCACTTGGGAGAGTAGCCAGCCCGACTCACACCACATGCCAGCCACAAGGTGTTAGTGCTCACCTGCAACTATGGCTGAGAAGCAGTAGCTGCAAGCCACTATGGCTGAGAAGCAGTAGCTGCAAGCCTGCAACTGTCGCCATACGTAATAGTTGCTGAAACTGTAATCGTGGGTTTTTTTAATAATTAGCAGGAGCACTGCTATATCATATAAGAAGAAAAGGCATGCAAGTTCATACAAAGGTTGTTATTACATAAATTGATGATGGGCTCGAGAACTCTTAAAGTAAATAACATGGGAAACTAGTAATCTCAGTGAGGCAGCGCCCCCTCTCCACACGCGAAGCTCTTGAGGCGCACCTCTTGCTTGACCAGGGACAAAATGCATGTTGGCGGCAATGATGCATTCTCAAAAATACCCCTATTCCTCTCCTTCCATAAATTCCAGCAGGTGTAAATCAGAATTGCTGCAAGACAGCGCTTGTATTCTCGCGGCGTATGTACCAGTGTAGAGTTCCACCAAAGTTCCAATGTGTCCTCCTGGGAAGGAATTGGAACCATCCCAAAGGTCCACCAGATTACAAGTGCCTAGACCTACTGTGCAAAGCTGCAATGCAGCGAGATATGTTTGGTCGTCTCCTGGACTAGATCACATAGCTGGCAAACTGGATTGCAAGGCCAGTTCCGGATGAGCAGCTTGTCCGCTATCAGCAGCTTCTTCTGTAGTAGCAGCCAGGTGAAAAAACGGTGCTTCCCCTCTACCTTCGCCTTCCACACCGCAGTGCAATTGAAGGAACAGAATGAGCCTCTGAACTGCACATCATACGCCGATTTCGCCGAGTAGACCCCATTTGCCGTCCATTTTCAGATCAGGACGTCGTCCTGCTGACCTAGCTGTACATCTTGGATTCGTGGCCACAGATTAATCAATTCAACCATTTGTTCAGCATCATTTGTGCGTCAGAGACCTCACATCCAATTCCCATCTCTTAGCTCATCAGCCACTGATAGGTTCTTCCGCCATGCAAGCTTGTACAGTGTGGGGGCTAGATCACAAGGAGCAGCGCCATCCAGCCATGGCGAATCCCAAAATCTTGCCTTCCACCCGTTCCCTAGCAACACTCTGGTGGATATATGAAACAGTTGCCTGCCCACATCATTGCAAGGCACCTCCCCTCCTGCCCATGGTCGATTCGGCTCGACCCACTGTAACCAGAGCCATCTCATCCTGAGAGCTTGGCTAAACATTTCTAGGTTCAGTACACCTAGCCGGCTAGCCCCCCAAGCTTCTTTGGCCGCTGCACTTTCACTGAATTTACCAAGCAGTGACCTCCACGCACGTCTTCAAAGCCGTTCCATAGGAAAACCCACCGAATCTTGTTGATCCTCTTGAGCAGCCATTTTTTGGTGCGAACACCGTCTGAAAGTACGTAGGAATGGAGGAGAGTGAGGTATTAAGGAGTTTGAGACGACCGACCCTGTTCAAGAATTTGCCTTTCCAAGATGGCAGCCGATGTGCCATTTTATCGATAAGTGGCTGGTAATCCACCCTTCGAAGTTGCCTGAAATGGAGGGGCAATCCCAGATATTTACATGGAAAATTTTGTACTGCTCAAGGAAATCCCTCCATCACCTCTTGCAGATTGAAATCTCCACATCTGATAGGGTACACTGCACATTTGCTCAAGTTGGTTCTTAGTCCTGAAGCATTGCTAAACAAGTCTAAAATTGCTGCCACCGCAAAAATGTCTTCTCTTGTAGGGTTGACAAATAATGTTGCATCATCTGCATATAGGCTTGCCCTCAAGGAAATAAGTCTGTTGTTGAATGGAGACAAGATGCCATCTCTGGTGGCAATCTCTAGCAATTTCTACAGGGGTTCCATGGCAAGGATGAAAACATGGGTGACAACGGATCTCCCTATCTTAGACTATTGAAATGTTTGAACCATCTGCCCCTTGTACCATTCACAAAGACAAAGGAGGAAGCTGTGGAGAGGAGGATGGAAACCCAAGCTCGCCACCTCGGTCCAAACCCAAATTGTTGCAGCACCTCCAAAAGAAAGTCCCACCACACTGAATCAAAAGCCTTGGCTATGTCAAGATTCAAGAATAGGTCGGGTTGCTTGCTTCTGTGCAAAGATCTGATAATGCCTTGAGTGTACAAAAAATTGTCGTGTATGCTACGTCTTCTTATAAATGCACTTTAGGCCCGTGAGACGATGGAGTTGAGTTCAGTGCTCAACCGTGAAGCAAGCAATTTAGAGATGATCTTGGCAATTGAGTGAGTAAGACTGATCGGTCTGAAGTCTGTAATCTGCTTCACATCTGCCTTTTTGGTATGAGGATGACATGTGCTAAATTGAGCTGTTTAAAGTGCTGGTCATGGATCTGACAAAAGGAATTGACTGCATGCATTATATCCTGCCTCACCACATTCTAGCCGTGTTTGAAAAAAAGGCCAATGTAGCCATCCGGGCCCGGTGCTTTCTCAACAGCTATGTCCTTGATAACACCATACACCTCTTCCACCGTAAAGTCTTCATATAGGTGAATCAGGTCATGCCTTTGTAAGCCAATCTCATCCCAGTTAAGAGTAGTCTCTCTCGAGCTAGGAGGCCCAAACTGGGCGTTGAAGTGCTCAAAAATCAATTGCTCCTTGTCCTCCTACGTGAAGGCAGTTCCAGCAGCCGACTCAAGGGAATGAATGTAATTTTTCCGTCGGCGACCATTTGCTTGCAAATAAAATAGCTTGGAATTTGCCTCAGCTGCTCTGATGTGAGCGATGCGCGAGGCCTGGCGTGCCCTGTGCTTCTCAACAATAGTCAACCCAAGGAGCCTAAGTTTAAAATCTTTTTTTAGTTTAAGCTCGTCATGAGTTAGTTGTCGATAATCTTGGACGACATCAAGAATTCCAATAAGTTGTGTGACTGCAATTATCATAACTCTATTACTGCCAACCAGCCATTTAGCCCACTTCCTTAGAGTGATGCTCGTGCGCTTGAGTTTAATATGTAGTCTGAGAAATGGGTTAGCAACTTGCAACACGGTATTCCAAGCACTGGTGACCACCTCACTGTACCCCTGCAACCGTGGCCAGTAAGCCTCAAACCAGAGACCTCTGTGCCTGCGTGCTGGAGCAGTGCCCACAACAAGAAGGGGTGAATGATCTGAGACTCTCGACGAAAGAGCTTGAAGGTGGACGTTTGGCGACATGATATCCCAAGTAGAGGTACAAAATGCTCTATCAATACGAGTATGAGTACGATCATTAGACCAGGTAGATTTCCTACCCCTCAAACTCAATTCTTTTAATTCCAGGTCGCGGACAAGATCCCCGAAGGCACCCATTAGTCTTCTGTTCAGGTTTGTGTTGCTCTTGTCCGAGACTTGCAAGATCATGTTGAAGTCCCCAATTACTAACCATTTGTCAGACACATTCGTGTTCACCCACCGGAGTTCCCCAAGGAAGTGTAGCTTCTCATTATCCCCTTGTGGCCCGTATACCGACGTTAAGCACCATGTCGCTCCACCAGAAATGCTACTAATTGCAGCAGTGACAGTGTGCACGCCCATCTCTGAAGATATGATCTTGAAGTAAACACTGTTGACAGCAACCAAAATTCCCCCGCTCAGATCGGCGGAGGGTAGGGCGATGAAGTTATAAACAAAATCACTATCAATTGTTTCAAACACCAACGTTCTGTCAATGCTCTGCAACTTCGTCTCTTGGAGCGCCACAATCGTTGCCTTGGTGTCTCTAACCAGACTCTTGACTACCTCCCTCCTCGCCGGGTTGTTCAGGCCCCTCACATTCCAATTCAAAATTGTACAATGCTGATCAATCATGTTAAACGGCTGATCATAGAGAAGACATAGCCCCCTTCAGTAACGATCCACAACTCGAGCACCATCAGATGGGAAAGAACACACAAACAACAAAGCCACCAACATCCACTACCCAGCCAATGTAAATGCCACCACCAAGATCAATCCACAATCCCGAGACAACCACATCAATAGAACAGTAAAAGTTGCAGAACACCACCAACTTCCGCAGCCAAACTGAAGCACACTCCAGTCTCCCCCAACCACCTCCATCCCAAGTATAGTAATGAAACACTACATTGAAAAGAAAGATACACACGCCCACACCGGAGCGCCCGTGGCCCTCGGCTGCATCTCAATCCTCAGCTTCAATGGTGAGTACCGCAAGGCTGCCCGGGCCGGAATCCGATGCCCCAACACTTCCCTCATGTTACCAACAATTCCTCCCTGCAGTGGATCCACGAACTGCTCATAGAAATGCATCTTGTTGTCCACAGAAGGGGTCTTGCCCGAGACGGGGATGCTCGCTGCACGCAGCAGAATCAGGGACACCTAGTCCTTATGAGGAACTGAAGCCTTAGAAGCACGAGCACTCGAACGACCCCCAGCATCAGGCACGAGCTTCTTGGGAAGCACATGTTTGTCCCTGGCAGGTGGCGCACAGAGGAGAGACTTTTTCAAAGGAACTGCCAATCTTGCCAGCCCCCAAGACTGCATCTTCGGACCCTTCCCCTCATTGTTGAGCCTGGTATCCGCCACTCCCAGGATGGGCCTGGCGTCTTCAGAAAACACTCCTATGGAAGCCTCATCCGGAATCATAAGCTCCTGGTTAAGATCCAACAGAGGAAGAACACGTCCCTGGGTTGCCAGGAGGGCAACAGCTTTAGACTGAACGAAGGCCTCCCCCAGACCTGCAGTTGTGAAGAGTCCCTTTCCCAGCCTAGGAGATGAATTCCGCCCATTGACGACTTTAGCGAACTTCACGGGCCCATCTGGTTGGACAACGCCCACGGCCTCAGTTGGCCCAACAACCACCACGTCAACTTCCCTACCCGCCCCACCAAGATCAGTGATGCCCAATCCCCCATCATGGGCTTCATCATTAGCAACAAAAGCCTCTGCCACCTCCTCTACTGCTTCAGGCTGAACAACTTCTGTATCCAGATCCGAGTGCGCCCCCTCTGCGATGCGATCTCAATGCAGGAAGGCGTGCTCCCACCCGTACCGGTTGCAGTTGGCTCCACCGAGCATTGCAGCCGCGTGGGAAGGTGCAGCCTAGCATCGAAGAGCGACACCTCAACAAGCATTGGGTCAAGTGCCAGCCGATCAGGGTTCAGACTTGCACGGGAAGGGCAACTGTCAACTACCTCCCCCGGATGAGGAGCCTGACCTCTCCCGAAGGAGACCCGCCTGACGGGCGTAGCACAACCACCGGCTTCGGCTTCCACTGCCAAGTTGCACGTGGAGCCTGCTGCTCCCTTCGTTGGTAGTGCCCTCCGCCTGATCCCTAGCCTCTGCCTCCATCTCCATGCCCAGACGGACCTCGCCCCAAGAGACTCGGGACATCATGCAGCCCAAGCGGTGGGATGTGCCGCAGCCCGGAGCCAAAGGATGGGCCACCACGGGGTGGAGACCGATCCCGACCCTGGCCTCCTAACCGATCAAAGACAGTAGCATGACGCTGCTCAGGCTCTTGCCGCCGATCATCATCCGGGAACCCTAGCCGCCACATGAATGGATACCGGGCAGGCCACTCAGGCTCAAGCTTCTCATCTTGGAGCCCGCTCGTGTCGCTGGTATAGCTACGATGGTCAGGGCTGTCCGGCGGAGGTGTGTAGTCAAGGACCCAATCCACATGCACAAGCAGCTCATAATCCAGGACCTCAGCTCGATCACTGCGATCACCCCCATGGGCATGCCAATCTCAATGAGAGACTCAACGTACTGATCTACGACAAAGTTACCGGCTCCTCCACTTGCAACATCGCATAGGTTGGAATCCCTTCTGGGTTTGTAGTCCAAACCCACAGACAAAGACATTCTTCCTCCTCTGGCTTCTCAAAGTCACAGATCTCATCATCCACAAACGACGGACGGGGGAAAAAACTAGCAAGTGAACACGCACGACGAATATGCTCTAGGATACCCTCAATGCACACTCTAACCTTGTACTGAAACCTTGATAGTGTCGTTGCACTGACCTGCTGTTGCCAAGGCATGAAGCGGAGCTGCACCTGGCTAACCATTATGGCGCCGCGACGATGGGCAGCATTACGCCGCCCCTGGGTGTCGAAACGTAGGAGGTAGGTGCCAGCCGGCAGCCTGGACACCTCCACTGCGAAGGCGGGGAGGCCCAGCTACCTCATAGCCTCCCGCTTGATCTACAGCGAGTAAAGGCGAATGCTCGTGTTCACCGGCACAGCAACAAGCGTGCAGATCTCAAGGCCACGCTCAGCGTCCCGAACAGCCTCAGTCCTCGGCACGCCAACGCGGAGGTGGCTGATGCGCTGCTCAGGGGCACTCGGGATCCGGAAACCATCCTCCATGGTAGCAGGCGCGGGCCCGGCCGTAGCCGAGCAGGGTGGTGGTGGGGCGGTGGTGGGAGTAGGGCGGGTGGGCGGTAGGGTGGAAACAGCGGTGGGGTGGCGGGGTGGTCGGAGCGCAGCTTGAGGTGGCGGAGGAGGTGTCGCACGGCGGGAGGCAGAAGCAGCATCACGCAGAGCGGAGTGGAGGGGAGCGGCACCAGTGTGCCTTGTGACCGAACCTGAAGCAAAGGATGCAATGGTTCTCTGCAGACCTCAATGCGATGCCCAGCGGATAAACAGTTTAAGCACTGGTCTCCGGCCTTCGCCCTGAGCGTCTACCCAGGGGGCGCTTCCCTCCCGCAGCATCTTGAATGCGGGCGGCGCTCCCCAGGCGGGAACCACACTGCCGAAGGGGGCCGAGATGCACCACCCCTCATGGTCTTCTCAATGTACCATCACTTGTCACCCAGTCGCGACTCAGTCGGGAAACGCAGCTTGAAAGAGCGCGGTCACAGCAGAGCATCCCGATAAGAAGGCTTTACTCCACGAGAGACAGCCCCAGGGGAGGAGTCAATGTCCCTGCAACTTGAGAAACGGCTGCCATCTTGATCTGCCTCCACAACCGCTTTACCTTTGTCCATGGTTTTGTCATATCAAGGAAGACTTGGCGCCTCCGAGGAGAGAGCCTGGGGGCCCTAGGCGGAGGGGGTGGGAGCGTAGTCTCATCGACGAAGCCGCTGGGGCAAGGGCTAGAGTGGGGCTGGGGTTTGCCTACCGGCGCCGACGTGGGGCACGGCGGTAGTGGCAGTGGTGGTGGTTCGCTCGCGCTCATTCTTCCTCTTCGCTGGGGTGGTGGACGAGCAAGCTCCCCACCACAAGCCAGAACCATGTCCGCATTTCCCACCTTGCCAGCAGACTCCATCCGAGGTGGCAATGGTGTGCATGGATGCCCCTGTAATCGTGATAGGCATCGGTACAGAGTACCCCCTGAGATGACTCGATTGGAGCTCTCTGTCAATGCTACTATGGCCTGACCCAGCTGGGAGGCTGAATGGGGTGTAATGTAGGGGATCACACTAGGAGTCTCAGGGGGTTGTGTGTGTGGGCCGGGAATGGCCCTGACGACATTGAGAGCACTATAGGCTGCGAGGAGATCGGAGTGTAGAAGAACGGAACACTGGCAGGTAAAATGGAAACGACAAGGGAGAAGCTGGGCCAGGAGTATTTGTCATTGTCATCGGGTGAGGGGATGTTTCCTTTCGTGCATTTCAATTATGGATCACATTTTGCAAGTCAAACAGGTTTCATCACAGATACCCTTTGCACATGTAATTTTCATTCCTTCCACGCACGTTAATCAAGTCTTTATTATTTCCATTAATGCAATTCAATCACATATCATACCCCATGGGGTCAATCACATTTATGTGAGACATGGGTACCCCTGGGTCCTCACCGACCAGGCTCCTGGCCGCCACCGACAAGTGGGTCCGGCCTATCAGAAGACCCGCCGACGTGACAGTGGACCTAATAGATCTGGTCTGTGAACCCGAAGATCTTCCAGAAGATTCCCCAGACGACCTTATATCGTCGTCTGGGTAACTTGACGTGCAAGACAAGACACCAGACGTCGGCTGCGCCTCCAGACCATGGTTAACGGAACCACGGTTTGCCCGATTCACCAAGAACCCAAATTTGTAGGCACGGTTTAAGGGTGGGAACCGAGCCGGTTTAGGTACCGGGTCGGACCAGTACCATCGGGAACTGGCCGAACCGGCCTGGTTCCCACTGGTTCTGTTAACCCTGCTCCAGACAGTCCGAAGATCACGGGATTATGTTGTAATTTACCTTAGATAGGTTTCCATATTGTAACCGACTTGGACTCGAGTCCACCGACCTTGTCCGTCGACCAATATAAGGCGGGCAAGGCCGTCCTTCCGAGGACCACACTTTCATCAATACAATCAAGAACTGGACGTAGAGTTTTACTCTTCGGAGGCCTGAACCAGTATAAACTCGTCGTATCCCTTTTTCGTGTGTCATCGCATAACCATCGAGTTCTTAGCCCTAGATCTCCTCTCGCCGAACAAATAAACCACTAGGGTTGACCCCTTTTGGATTGTTCAGACCTAAACCTCTGACAATTCCTTCCCTACTCTACAATTTGTTTATGCTGGTTTCTTAAGGCACACTATTCAGTAGTCAAGCGAGATTGTGACGATTGAATTTACACTGGTAGAGAAAGAGGCTTTGGTACGCCAATTTAGCCTCGATTCAACTTTGGAGCTGGGACTAAAGGGGTTTCATCGACGTGGCCACTAATGCCATGAGTGCTCACCCCCTTTAGTCTGGATTGATAACACCAACCGTGACAAAAGCCCCCCTCTTTAGTTTAGGTTCTTGTTATGAACCGAGACCAAAGGTCCCCCCTTTTGTCACGGTTCGTAACACGAACCTAGACTAAAGGGGTGACCTTTTTGTCACGGTTGGTAACACTAACCCAGACTAAAGGGGGTCTTTTGTCACGGGTGGTGTTACCAATCGGGACTAAATGGTCTCCCACGAGTTACTATCAGAGAATAACATCCTCTACTTAGTTAGATGTGTTGTGTAGGTGAGATGGTGAGGAAGCTATGCGCGAGGCTAGAGGTCACGAGTTCGAATCCCCGCACCCATGAATGTGTATATTTCGTGTGAAAAATCGTGTGTGTGAGGGCCTCCCAGTGATTTTCCAATATTTTTTTGACCCTGACGTGCCCCCCTTTAGTCCCGATTCGTTCACCCGGGACTAAAGGACCCCCATTATTTTGCATCATTAGTCCCGGTTGGGACTTTAGCTTCCTATACCCCTTACCAACCGGGACCAAATGTCCTCTCTATACCAGTGTCAAACTTGCAAGCGAATTGAGGTGAGGCAAGTACGAGTGCGGCAGGACATGATGGCATGCTCCATGCTAAACTTAACACCCATTCGTGTGCATAATCTTTTCGGTTCTTCATTGTTGTTACGGACCAGATTGTTCCCATCTCTACTAATGTCAAATTCATCAACATGACCATGGTGAGTTCATTCATTACCTCCAATCATACCATGACTATTTGTGTACATGCATTGTTGACAATTCAGAAACTAGGACAATCATGGTTTCTTTAGCAAAGAGTATCATATGTATGTTGAGCCACATCGATGCATGTAATGTTATTGAATATATCCATATTTCTTCATTGTATAAAGTTAAATTATTATTTATGTGTTGTTAGACACATGCTTACCGCACATGCACTTTACATTGCTGTCTTTCAGATTTAACCGGAAGTTTAGACTTCAAATTTTCTCTTTGATACTTGTCGGGGACAGCCCTAGAGGTCCCCTAAACAACCGGGGAAAACCCACATCATCTCGTAAAAAACACAAAATGCGAACCAATTCACGAGCCAAAAAACGCACGCACTGAACGACCACACCCCTGGTGGCCCCCGCGGCCCGCCAGAGCGGCACGACTAAACGCCCCCTCGGGCGAGGTCCGCCTCGCTCGAGGGTCCGCGCGCACACGACACCCCCGCTCCTGCTCCCACGTCCGAGCATTTAATGCTCTGACACCGCAGAACTGTGCCACGACCCCGACGCGCCTGGGAATCACGCCCTGGCGCTGTTCTACCCACTCCCTGGGGAAGACCATCCCCGCCACTATACAACACCGTGCGGAGAGGCCAGTGTCAGCTCCGTGGCACTGTGCCGCATACTTTTGTACGGCTAACGCGTCGAGCCCTCGAAGGGGAGACGGCGGAACCCTCGAATGGGGGTGAATGCTTTTTCTATGACTACACAGGACTGCACCGTGACGTCATGCCAGCGGGAACGGTCTTCTCCGTCGCTGTCAGCCCTGTGCGGCCATCCCCGCCACTACAGCATCACGCCAGGCACTGCGGCAACATCCCCAATGATGTTGAAGCGCACGGGGACAGGACGTCGCCACGCCCGCCACTGTACCTCGTACGACCTCCTGTCGATGCCACCCTCGAGCCGGCCCGCGGACGGCGACCAGACAGCCAACCTCTGCGCCACCACCCTCGAAGTCGCTCTTGTACGGGCACAGGATTCGCCACGACGCCCCAACATGAGCGAGATTCGCCAGGACGGTCGTCAACTCCGCGGCACTGCTCACCACACCCTCGCACGTAGGAGAATATTGCGGCACACCTGTAAATTGCTCTCTCCTTGGCCTATAAAAGGAGGGGCAATCCCCAGCCGCAGGGGGGAGACAGAGACGAACGACACTCTCACACGCTTTTCGGCTTCCATTCCGATATTGGCACTTGCCTCAATCAATACCTCTGGGACCTGGAGGACCAACCTCCTCTCCCGCCTCACTTGTAGCACCCCTCTGCAAGCACCACGGTGTAACGCAATATAGTGCCCCGAGCACACCACTGCTGGACGTACGCCCCCCCGGCCGGAACCAGGATAAAAACCAGTGTCACTAGTTGCTTAGCACCGGCCGTCGAGGGATAGATCTCATCGCTCTTACTAGTTAGTGTCGGGACTACTTTCCGCACCGACAGTTGGCGCGCCTGGTTGGGGTCTTCGTGCTGAAGATCAGCTCCACAATCCCTCTTGATGGTGATCTGTACCGAGTACAGGGGGCAGAGGTATGCCATGGGCAGCTCGGACCTCCTTCCAGCCGGGTTCGAAATCCGGTTCGGGAGCCTGAACTTTCAGGCCACGGGGAACGGCTACCTCATGCGCATTACCAACCGCGACGAACTTCGCATACGACAGTCGACCGGGCCAGAACCGGTCCCTGTCACTCCCGCAGTTGACGCCTCGGCGTCCGCCCAAGCGGACGCTGTGGGCCCTTCGGCGCCTCAGCACCGACGACGCTCCGGTCAACACTCACAACAAGCGCGGACGGAGCAACGACAAGCCGCTCGCGTCGCCTCGCAACGCGGCGCGATCACTGGCGAGATGGCAGCCGTTCCGGCGGGAGAACGCACGGTTTCCGAACCGTGGTTCCCCCTCGGCTTGCGCGGCGCCACGACGGCGTACGCCGCCTCTGCCAACACCGACATGGCGGCGCGCAGGGGCCGTCCTGGCCACCATGTCCCGGCGGTCGCGAACCCTAGCGCCTCCACCGACGACAAGTCGTACCACAGCTCCGCCAGCGAGTTGCCACCCGCCACCTCGCACGGGTACGTGGAGTGGGACTTCTCCGGCGTGCTGGACCCGATGATGTTCCGGCAGTTTCTTGACGTCGCGGACTACTAGTTCGGCTACTCTGACGACTCCAGCGCCGGGAGCTACGATCCTGCGTGTGGGTGCTTCGTGGTAGTTGCCGACGACCAGGCAAACCGCGCAAACGCGGGGGCCAGCGACGGAGAAACCCTTTGCCGCCTGCCCGGAAACCGGAGTACTTCAGGGTGCGGGGCCGAGCCCACCCCCCGCTTCGCCAGTGGGGGGGTGACATCAACGCGTAGCTAGCCCAAGCACGCGAGCTCGAGGCAAAACTCGCGGAGGAGCACTGCACAGTGCGGCTGCTTCGCGCCTCCATTGCCGGAGAGGTCTCTGCGCGCGGCGAACGCGCGCGCGAGCTGAGCAAGCAAGTCTGTGACCGCATCAACGCCGACTTCGACGTCGACAACCCGAGCACGCCCCCATGAGCGAGCCAAAAGCTCATCGCGCTACGGCACTACTGCGGGCCATGTCCGTTCCGTTAACGCCCGAGGCGCGGAACCTGCACCGCGAGGCGCAGACGCTTGTCGAGCAAGCGGCTATGCAACAAGCCGAAACCTTGGCGTCTCGTATTCGCCATCAGGGTAGCACGCAGAAGGACGAGGATGCGCAGGGCCTTGAGGCGTCCATTCACGCAGGTGGCGCGACAGAGCGGCCCGCCAACCAAGGCCGGACGCCAGTCAAGGAGTGGATCCTTGGCACACGAGGGCAGGCCAAGGACAGAGACGCTCGCAACGTCATCAACGCCCGGTGGACGGGCAACGAAGAGGCGCGGGCGGCGGCAGGCTACCACCCACGTCAGGGTGGGCGCTACGACAGCCGCGAGGACCGCTCGCCAACGCCGGAGCCCCCGGGGACCCGCGTGTTCAGCCGGGAGATCCGCACGGCGAGCTTCCCGCAGTGCTTCTGCCAGCCCACGTCCATTGACAAGTACACGGAGGAGACAGACCCCCGTGTGTGGCTTAACGAAAATATCGCCTGGCATGCCAGCTGGGTGGGGCCACCACCGACGAAGTCATCATCCGCAACCTGCCGCTGCACCTCTCCGACTCGGCACGAATGTGGCTCGAGCACCTGCCGGCTAGCCAGATTCACAATTGGGATGACCTGGTCCGCACCTTCGTGGGGAACTTCCAGGGAATGTACGTGCGCCCTGAAAACTCTTGGGATCTGCGCACGTGCACCCAGAAGCCCGGTGAGTCACTCCGGGACTTCATACGACGCTTCTCCAAGCGCAGCACAGAGCTCCCGAGCGTAGCCTAGTCCGAAATCATGCACACCTTCCTCGAGGGCACGACCTGCTGAGACCTCGTGCGCGAGCTCGCGCGCAGCCTGCCTGTTGATTGCAACGAGCTGTTGGACATCGCCACCAGCTTTGCCTCTGGCGAAGAGGCGGTGGGAGCTATCTTCGACAGGAAGAAGGGCAAGCGCGTGGACGACGCGCCCGCGGAGGGCAGCAAGTCCAAGGTACCCCAGCAGAAGCACAAGCGGGGCAAGAAAGGAAAGAAGCCGCGCGGCGAGGCGCACGAGCAGGGGCATGACAACGACGGGGACGAAGCCCTTGCTATTGACCCAGCTCGAAGGGGTCCTCGAGCGGCCCCTCGTGGCCCTGGGGTATTCGACGACATGTTGAAGAAACCCTGCCCGTACCACAAGACGCCGATCAACCACTCCCTCGAGCAGTGCGATATGCTCAAAAAGTACTACAGCCGCGCCGCCACGAAGGAGGGCGAGGCCAAGAAGGATGGGGGTGACGGCGATGCCAGCGGCTTCCCGGCGATAGAGAACGTCTTGCTCATCTTTGGGGGACCGACCGTGGACATGTCCAACAGCCAGCGCAAGCGGGAGCGGCACGAGGTCCTCGCCGCGGAGAAGACACCTCCCTCCTTCCTCGACTGGTCGGAGGACGCCATCACCTTCAGTCGCGAGGATCACCCGAATCGCATCCCCAATCCGGGCCAGTACCCTCTAGTGGTCGACCTGGTCATTGGGAACGCGCGGTTCTCCAAGGTGCTGATGGACGGAGGCAGCAGCCTCAACATCCTTTACGCACACACCCTGCGCCTGCTGGGGATCGGGTTGGACCAGCTGCGGCCCAGCACGACGCCATTCCATGGCGTCGCGCCAGGCAAGTGCGTCCAGCACCTCGGGCAGATCGACCTGCCAGTCTGGTTCGGCACGCCAGACAACTTCCATAAGGAGACGCTCACCTTTGAGGTGGTGGGGTTCAGGGGCGCATACCACGCCATCCTCGGGCGGCCGTGCTACACCAAGTTCATGGTGGTCCCGAACTACACCTACCTCAAGATGAAGATGCCGAGGCCCAAGGGTGTCATCACCGTGGGCTCATCGATCGAGCACACATTCGACTGCGACGTCGAGTGCGTGGAGCACGCCAAGGCCCTGGCGCTGGACGAAGCGCTCGTGGCGGGCATGGAGAAGCTGGTCAACGAGGACCTCGACTCCACCGCCAAGCACGCTGGCAGCTTCGAGGCTGCTGAGCAAACCAAGGAGGTGCCCCTCGACCCTTCTTCCCCAGAGGGCAAGGCGTTGAGGGTCAGTTCCACCCTCGACCCGAAATAGGAAGTGGTGCTCGTCGACTTCCTCTGCGCCAATGCCGACATTTTTGCTTGGAGCCCCTCGGATATGCCAGGCATCCCGAGGGAGGTCGCCGAGCACTCCCTTGACATCCTACCTCACTCCCGCGCCGTGCAACAACGGCTGCGCCGCTTTGCCGCTTTGACGAAGAGCGGCACCGGGCGATCGGAGTGGAGCTGCGGAAGCTCCTCGAGGCCGGGTTCATCAAGGAGGTGTTCCACCCTACGTGGCTAGCTAACCCTGTATTAGTTAAGAAAAAGAATGAGAAGTGGCGGATGTTTGTAGATTACACTGGTTTGAATAAAGCATGTCCTAAAGTTCCTTTTCCTTTGCCACGGATCGATCAAATCATTGACTCGACTGCAGGGTGTGAGCTCTTATGCTTCCTTGATGCCTATTCCGGGTACCACCAAATAAAGATGAAAGAGTCTGACCAGCTCATGACTTCATTCATCACGCCGTTCGGGATGTATTGTTACGTGACGATGTCGTTCAGCCTCCTAAATGCAGGTGCTACTTACCAGTGATGTATGCAGCATGTCTTCGGAGACCACATCGGGAGAACCATTGAGGCGTACGTAGATGATATAGTCATGAAAACCAGGAAGGCGGACAACCTGGTTGACGACCTCCGCTTCGCATTCGGCTGTCTGCGGGCCAACAGGGTAAAATTGAACCCCAAAAAATTTGTCTTCGGCGTGCCACAAGGCATGCCGTTAGGATACATTGTCTCCCATCGAGGCATCAAGGCCAACCCCGAGAAGGTTGCTGCCCTCGAACGAATGGGTCCGATTCGAGACCTGAAGGGGGTCCAGAAGGTATTGGGGTGCCTTGCCGCCTTAAGCCGTTTCATATCGCGGCTCGGCGAGAAGGGCTTACCCCTCTACCGGCTCCTGAAGAAGCACGAGCGCTTCTCCTGGACCGTCGAGGCATAGGAGGCGATTGGCAAGCCGAAGGCGATGCTCGCCCACGACCCGATCCTAACGTCGCCTTGAGGCGACGAGCCTCTGTACCTCTACGTCACCACAACCACTTAGGTGGTCAGTGCCGTCATCGTGGTAGAGCGTGCGGAGGAGGGACACGTCCTACCAGTCCAGCGGCCAGTGTACTACATCAGCGAGGTGCTGTCCGAAACCAAGGCGCGTTACCCGCAGATCCAAAAGCTGCTCTACGCAGTGGTGCTCGCACAGCGCAAACTTCGCCGCTACTTCGAGGCCCATCCGGTCACGGTGGTCTCCTCCTTTCCGTTAGGGGAGATTATCTGAAACCCAGACGCGGCAGGCAAAATTGCCAATTGGTCGGTGGAGCTAATGGGCGAAACGCTTGCCTATGCACCGCGCAAAGCGATCAAATCTCAGATCCTGGCGGATTTCGTCGCCGAATGGATGGACATGCAGCTGCCGCTGCCGCAAATCCAGGCTGAATGCTGGACCCTCCACTTCGACGGGTCGGTGATGAAAACAGGGGCGGGCGTAGGCCTGCTCTTCATCTCACCCCTCGGGAAGCACATGAGGTACGCGGTGCGCCTACACTTCCATGCGTCGAACAACATGGCAGAGTACGAGGCCCTCCTCTGCGGCCTTAGAATCGCCATCGAGACGGGCATCAAGCGCCTTGACGTGAGGGGAGACTTGCAGCTCGTGATCGACCAGTTCATGAAGAATGCGAGCTGCCAAGACGACAAGATGGAGGCGTACTGCAATGTCGTGCGGGCTCTCGAGGATAAATTCTACAGCATAGAGCTCAATCACGTGCCCCACCTGTACAACGAGGAGGCGGACGAGCTCGCCAAGATCGCGTCGGGGCGAATCACCGTTCTCCCGAACATTTTTGCGCGGGATGTCGCTAGACCGTCCGTCAACCTCAAGTCGATCCCCTCGAACCAGGAGGAACCCTCAGGGGCTCCCTCGGACCCTACAGGCACAGAGCCTATGGACGAGGACCCCTCAAACGAAGCATTTGTACTCTCTCTGCTCGACGGTTACGACGCGGGCGAGGCCGGAGCCAGCCCGCCGCGCGGAGGACTGGCGAGACAAATACATCGCCTGGATGGATCGAGGGGAACTCCCCTCGGACCGGTCCGAGGCCAGACGCATCGCCAGGATGGCCAAATCATCCACCCTCGTCGACGGCGAGCTGTACAAGCGCGCCGCATCGGGCGTACTGCAGTGATGCGTACCCATCCCTCAGGGGCGCGAGCTCCTTCGAGACATCCACGCGGGCGTATGCGGCCACCACGCGGTGCCACGCACCCTCGTGGGCAATGCGTTCCGCCAAGGCTTCTACTGGCCCACTACGGTCGCTGATGCCAGTAAGATCGTGCGCACCTGCGAAGGGTGCCAGTTCTACGCCCGCAAGTCCAACCTTCCGGCACACATCCTCCAAACCATCCCCGTCACGTGGCCCTTCGCCGTGTGGGGGCTGGACATCGTCGAGCCCTTGCGAAAAGCGCCCGAGGGCAACACTCACCTACTGGTCGCCATCGACAAGTTCTCCAAGTGGGTCGAGGTACGCCCAATCACGAATCTCGCGGCGGAACAGGCCGTGACGTTCTTCACCGACATCATCTACCAGTTCGGGGTACCTAACTCCATCATCACCGACAATGAGTCCCAATTCACCGGACGGAAGTTCCTGGAGTTCTGCGACAAGTTCCACATCCGCGTGGACTGGGCAGCCTTGGCGCACCCACAGACCAATGGTCAAGTGGAGCGCGCCAACAGCATGATCTTGCAAGGTCTCAAGCCCAGGATCTTCGACAGACTGAACAAGTCTGGTCGAAAATGGCTACAGGAGCTACCAGCGGTCGTGTGGAGCCTCAGGACCACCCCGAGCAGGGCCACGGGATTCACCCTGTTCTTCCTAGTCTATGGCATGGAGGCCATCCTCCCCACGGACCTGGAATACGGATCGCCCAGAGTCTGGGGCTACGATGAGGGCACCAACCAGCGGGCCCGCGAGGACTCGCTGGACCAATTGGATGAGGCCCGCACAGTGGCCCTGATGCATTCCGCGAGATACCAGCAGGCTCTAAGGCGCTAGCAAGCCCGGAAGATACGGCGGTGAGACTTCAACGAAGGGGACCTAGTCCTAAGGCTTCGCCAGGACAATCGCGGCTGCCACAAGCTGTCGCCCCCATGGGAGGGACCCTACGTGGTGGTGAAAGTACTCAAGACCGACACGTACAAGCTATCCAACGAGGACGGCGAAGAACTCACCAACGCTTGGAACATCCAACAGCTACGTCGCTTCTACCCTTAGAAAGGATTTTCAAGTTATTTTTGTAAATTACATACCCAACACCCCAGTTGGCTGTACAGATGTAAACTCTTTCAAATTAATAAAGTTAAATGGCAACTTGGCTTCCCCCAGAAAACCAAGTCACCCTCGGGGGTACTACGGGGGGCATCCCCCCCCCAAAAAATGGTCCCATTTTTTCGCAAAAATTCGCAAGCACGCTAAGTACGACTCGACCTAAGCCTTGGGCGAATTCAGACGGGGTGCGAGCGGCCAAGCGGGAAAGACGCGCGAGCCAGAGATAGCCTACGCCTCCGCGAGGATACGGCCCTTCTCACTCGCCTCTGGACTAGTGGACTACTCGCGGAATCGAACCTCCCTAGCTCAAATTCGCCTAGGCAAAGGAAAATAACAACGGAACAGCGTGACAAGCGAAATAAAAAGCATCACTTCAATTTACAAGATGTTTCAAACAAGCAATTGTTTATTACACGGCCACACGACCCGAATGCTAATGCCTAAACGATAAGGGCACGGATGCCTAACCGCTTTCAGGATTGAGGGCCACCTGCCGCGGGAGCGTCTGGGAACAAGAAGTCGTTGAAGTCCTCAGCGAGCATATTGGCGGCGGTGGCGGCAAGCGCATCTGCACGGTCCATTGCCACCTCGTCTTCAACGCTGACCGGGACGACGTAGCCCGAGGATACGACCTCGAAGTCGACCTGGTAGTGGGACGCCACCACGCCAAGGGCCTTCTTGATGCCCAGATGAAGGGTGCGGCGCATGCGCTGGGAGACTTGTCTGCCAAGGGCGCGCAGGCGACTCGCCAGTGAGCTCCCGGCTTGTGCCTCGCCTTCTTCAACCTCTTGGCAGACCTCGAGGGCGGCTTGTTCTTGACGAAGTTACTCCTCCGCCGTAGCGAGCGCGGCGGCCTTGTCCGCCAGGCTGGTCCTCAGCCCCTCGGCCTCCTTAGCCTTTTCCTCGGCCTGACTCTGCCATGCCCGCGCTCCCTCGAGGGCCGCGCGGTCCTGCTGGAGCTGGGCACGAGTAGACGCGACCTTGGCCTCCCACTCCGCCGCCGCGGTGCGCGCCCCCGCCAGGTTCTCCCGTGCCTTGTGCAGCGCCTCGTCCCGGTCCACGAGGGCTGCCTTCACCCTCTCGATCGCGGGAACGTCCTCCGCAACCTGGGCGTCCAACTCCGGAGGCTGATCCCGCAGGGCCTCCGCCTGATACACCAGCCACCGGTCAGGGGTCCTCAGGGCCTCGATGAGGGTGTTGAGGGCGTTGTACTACCCCCGGTACCAGTTGAGCTCGGCGTCCAGGCGGTCGAGGGTGTCGTACCGCTCCCGGGCACGGCGCTCCAAATCCTACCGCCGATGGGCAAGGCGAGAGAAGACGGGGGTCAGGAAAAGCACAGGCGCGAGGAAATAAAGGGAAAACACCACGAAACCCGGCGAAAAATCACTAGCCTGGAAGACGCGCCATGCGGGACCTCCATGGATCCGTAGCGCTTTGTTCAACGCCCGGTTGAGCGAGACGCCATGGTCGCGGAACTCCTGCCACAGCGCCTGCTCGGTCTGGGCACTGGCGAAGTGAGCCGGCGGCGCGTCAACGTGTTCCCGCTCCGGCTCCAGATGCGTCGCGGGGCCGCCCGAAGCCGGGGAAGGGCGGCGCGCGACGACGAGGCCTCGGCGCCGTGCACCGGACGCCCCGACATCACGCAGCCGTCCTCCCTCATTACGAGTACCCCCGTCGGGGGCTCGGGGGCTGGAGTGGGCAGGCTCACCCACTGGTCCCATCCTGGCGGCGGGACGTCGTCATCCTGAATCTCCACCACCGCCACCTGAGGGCCGTCGGCAGGGGCAGGCGCTGGCGAGATCGACGGCTGTGACAACCCGCCTAGGAAAATACCGTACTATCGCCTAAGACCGATTCACTTTGGTCGTTAAGCAATAGTAAAGTATCATCCTGTCGTCAGTTGCCGGGTTAACGCCCGGTAAATCACTTGGAATTCAAACAGAGGATCGACATATGCATTAAAACTCACGCGAAGGCGAGTCCAGAGTACAACATGAGTTAACATAATTTATTACAAACCATTGTTCATGACATGGAGTAAAGGTTCAGAGTTCGAAAACAGTGGAAATAAAATAACTAGCGCAACGGTAAACATCACAGGAGGCCATCCGTGATGTCAGCACTTGTCGTCACCCTTCCGGTCAACCACACCTGCAACAACAGTTTTAAAGCAAGGCTGAGTATACTAATACTCAGCAAGACTTAACCGTCGGGTGATAACTACATCACCAAACTCTAGACATGAGAGGCTTTTGGCCGGTGGAGTTTTCTTTTGTTGAACAGCTGCTAAGAGTTGATCCTTACTTTCAATCTTTTTAGCACAAGTTCTAGTTGATTACCATTTCTAAATGTGCCATCTAGTTCAATCAAGAATTGGACAAGCAATTAATTCATACAACAATATTCCTCGAGTTCCATCATTATGGGATATCATGGCCAGTTGATTAAGCAGTCTCGGATAACGGTGAGAGGCCGACAATCGATTGATTTAAACCTTGCAAGGTAGACCCAAACACACGGTAGGCTGCCCCCGAAAGGACAACTTTCCCCGACTGTTTCCGTCGATCTTCAGCTCGGGAGCGGAACCTACATTCCTTGGTACAAGGCTTACTGGATCGCTCCCACACGAACGTCCAGACTCACGCAGGTACCACACTGTTGCAAGCAGGGGAACACAAGTGCCCCAGGTTTAGTAGGGAAAGGTTTCCTTACCGCGTCAATCGGGTACTAGGCTTACCGGTCCCATACCTGACATGTGTTTAGTACGTTCAAAAGCTTAGCCCACGAAAGCCACTGGACCGGAGCCCAAATCCCATGCTCTTACCACATGAGCAATCCATTTATAAACATCTTATGATTCCAACATAAGAACCTATTCTCGCGAGTGACGAACATCACTCGACTTCTACCGGGTCCTATAGCATAGCAGCTATCGACCTAGTATACTAGTAAAAGAACATAGGTACCTAGGGATCATGCATCTAGGGTTTCAAATCAACTCCTGAAACGTAAATGCTCAATCATAGCAATGATAATTCATAAATTTCAAAATCAGGGTTAATGATCCGGGGCTTGCCTTCGATGGCAAGGTTGTCCTTGGGCCCTTCTGGACTTTGGTCCAGGTCTTGCTCTACAACGACGTGGTGCACGTCTCCGTCAGCTTCTTCGTCTCCTCCTTCCGGCACACGCGTACAACTACCGTTCGAGAGATCTACACGAGGATGCAAATGCAAGATTTATTTGACGATTTTGATTTAATTAATCACAAACAATAAATGACAACCATAGGGTGCATTAGTTGGACACATTCACCTAGATAAGAATACATTTAGCATACTCTTCCAAAAAGGAACAATATGCAATTTTTTATTAAATATTCTTTTTGATAGTGCCTGTGTACATATATATGTAAATAATTTAATTCAACTTCACAAACAGTAGTGGGTGGGTGCATTTAGCTTTCTAAATCAATTTACAACCACACACAAGTTACCAAGGATGTGTTTGGTGATTTTTCCCATTTAATGACTATTAAGCCCTTAATGACTTACATAACTTTTATTCATGGAATTAATTAATAAAATTCAGTGAAAGGGTGTATTAACCACTAAACACCTATAACAAGCCACTGGACACACATACGTGCTTTGGACAGCTAGAAATTAATTATTTTTGAAAAAGACAAAAGCTAGCTAGATGGACAAGGCAAATGCACACAAAAATAATTACTCAACAAAATGATCCAAACTTTCTCACACATGTTATACGGTCCAAAACTAGCCTAGTGGTGCAGCACATACACCTAGAACTATTGTGAAACTTGAGTTATGAAATTTTAAAGAAAAACAAGCATAATTCAAGAATAAATATTTCTGTTAATTATAAAATTGTGATTAATTCACCAGAGGTGTGTTTTGGAATAAAAAGGCAGTGTGCAAAAGTTGGTTGCAAAAACCTACTTATTTTAGCTAGAAAAATCATTTATGCAGATCATAACTTTGTGCAATTGTTGTCATAGGAGCTAGACATGACCTAACACACAATATATCCAAAAATTGGACACAGAGGATTTATATATTTTGAGATATTACAGATCTATGTTTTTCACATTTGTATTTTTCATGCAAAAACTAACAGGAATTAGCTCAGGCAAGAATAACAAAAGTTATAGAATATCTCACCACGAATCCAAAAAAATTAGTTTTGCATTTTTATGATTTTTTTACAATTTTCTATGCAATTTACAAGAATCAGCCACATCACAAATACTATTTGAGTTACCCTTTGCAGAAAGACCCTCGGGAAGATTCGCTGCTTTGCAATGTGGCCCCAGGGGGCGGCCGGCCGACGCGGGCTGCTCGATTCCGGCGAGCTCGCCGTCGGGAATGGCCGGGGAAGGGTAAGGGGGTGATCTAGGGGTCCGTAGGGTTCGGTTTGTGGGTTGAACGGGGGCAAGGAACGGCCGGTTGAGGGGGAGCACCGAGGGCCAGCGGCGCCGTCCGCCGCGGCTGGCATTGCCGGCGATAGGGACCTCCGCCGTGGCTTTTGGGTGGCGGCGAGCCGCGGTGTAGCTTAGAGGAGGGCGCGGGTGGTGGTCCGGGTGACGGGGGAGGGGGTAGCTCGCCGGGCGGCCATGGCGCGGTGGCCCCCGGCCGCTCGGGCCGGCGCGGGCGCGGCCATGGCACGGCCGCTAAAATAAGCAACAGGGGGAGGGGGCACGTCTTGCACCGGGCGCTAGCGGCCATCAAGGCGGCGTGGAGCCCAAGGTCTTGGCGGTGTGCGCGACGGAGAGGGGGCACCACGGTGACCACCGGTCCGACGGCGGTCCGTCCGGCCGGTCGGACGCGGGGTACGGGCCGGCACGCCGTGCGAGGAGGGGGAGGACTTCAAGGGGCCTTGGGGCGCTCGACACCTCGGGAGGCGCGGGGCACGGACGCCTAGGCGGCCCGGCGCGACGCGGCACGGTCCGGCGCGACGCGGCTCCAAAACGTGTCGGTGTGCCTGTGTTCGACTGCGTTTTTCCCAAAATTTTTGAATAGAAGTGCACAAAACAATGAATAGGAAAGTTGTAGATCTAACTACCCCCTACAACTTTCACAAAGGCCGTCTAGTGTTTTTCTCAATGGATTTTGCAGGAACATCGTGCCAACTTGGAATGCCGCTCTGTTTTGGAAAACAGGAGGTACTGTTAGTCGATCGAGTTTTTCACTAATTTCCACTCAAAATTTGAAATATCAATCTACATGAAAGTTGTGTCCCTCAACAAGATGGAGAACTTTCATAAAGGTAGATTTTGAAGTGTTTAGGTGAATTTCGGAGAACGCGGCAAAACTTTCATAAGCCGGTTTTGACCGTGTCTTTGGCCAAGGGTCCACTACGGGTGTGTGCCAACTTGGTCAAGGGGTTCATTAGGGTTCTTTGGTAAGGTTTTCGAGGTGATGACCTAGGTTGACCTAGGTTTGACCGGTGTTTGACCGGTTTGACTCGGCTGATCCAGTCATTAGCGTTAATGACGGTAATTAAAAATCTGGGGTGTCACAACGGCGGGGTGACCGCCATGGTCATGACTGCCGTCGTGGCCGTCGCCACCTGCTGCGGCTCTGTGGCTGTGGCCGCACTGCGCGGGGCTTCACTCGTTGCCATCGCCGCGCTCCCAGTCACCCTCGGCGCCCTCGATGAGCGCCACCTTGTAGGGATGGCCGCGTCCGACCTCAGCACCTTGGCGGGCGTGAGGGGGGGCACGGTCGGCGTCACCCTGCGAACGCAAAGGCAGAAAAATCAAACTCCCGCCTCTCGAGGACGGGGTGTCTAGGGAGCAATTTCCTGCCTCAGGGTGGAGAAGCCCCGCTTCCTCTTCCTCGAGGGCTCGACGGGCGCTGTGTCCGCGGCCGATGTCGACGCTGCCGCACCCCCCGGCCGCCTCGCGGCACGCGCCGCCTCTCTCATGATTGCCTGGCGGCAGGCGCTCCCGCGCCCGCCCCAGGCGCTTGCTCTCCTTCCGCCTCCACGGCTCTTGGTGAGGGGGGCGCGGGCTCCCACATCTCGGGGAGAGCTCGGCCCCCGTCGCTCTCCTCCTCCTCTTGCTCCTCCTCCGACGAGTCCTTCGAGGTCACCGGGGGAGAGAGTCCCTGCTGCTCGCGCAGCCAAAACTCCTCATCCTTCTGTTCCCGGCGCTCCCGCCGCCGGATTCTCTTCTCCTTCTTGCACGTTGCCCACTCCTGCTCCCGCCACTGCGCCGCGCGCGCTCGGGCTCGGGGCGTGGGCGGATCGGACCGCGCGGCGTCCACGGTCACCAGCTGCAGGGGATGAGCGAAAGATCAGACCTCGCCGGCACGTCGTGGGTAAAAAGCAGGAAGGGGGACAGAAAATCCACTCACCAGTGGGCCATGGGGGAGCATGACGAACGACCAGAGGTCGTTGGTTCTATGCGTGACGGCCTTGAGACTAACGGCCCGCCTTGCCCTCGTGGCTGCATACTCCTGCGGGAAGGGGTCGTGTACCAGCCGCGATCGTGCCAGCGCCACGGGATCGGCCACATCGCCCATCTCGAAGATGCGGATCCGCCTCTCCATGAGGGGGATGATCCGCCGGTGGTGGAGGTTCGCGAGGACCGAAGCCGCGCCCTACCCGGCGTCTTCCAGGTTCTTTAGCACGAGCAAGGCTGACTCTAGCCGCTCCTGGCGCGAGGGGGGCGACGCGTCGTGCCACCAAGAGTCGGCCTTCTCCCTCAAAACCTTACTGGTGAACGGGGGGAGGCTGGGCTCGTCGTTGCGGAGGTAGAACCACTCCCGCTCCCACTCGGCATTGTTGGAGGTCATCGTACAGAGAATGTAGAGTTCCCTGCGCGTCTCCCGCAGCGAGATCGACACGCCGCCGGCGCGCACCGCGCGACGCACCACCGGCTCCGGCGTGACGAGCGTGTGCGGCTCCGCGCGAAAGAGGTGGGACCCGAGAGATCCCCGGGTCGCGGGATCCCCAGGAACCCCTCGCAGACGTCGACGAAGGTAGCCGCCTGCGAGATCGCGTTCGGGGTGAAGTTGTGCAGCTCCACGCCGTAGTGGTAGCACAGCCCACGCATGAAGCGGCTCGCCGGTGCCGCGAAGCCGCGCTCGTGGAAGCAGATGAAGCTGACGACATACCCATACAGCGGGTTGGGCTCCCGATGAAGGATCGGATGGCGACTAGAGAGGGGGGAGTGAATAGGAGCCGGTAAAAATTCTTCCCAAAGAACCCGGCCTATGTCCTACTCAAATCCCGGTCACACACAAGCGATGGATCGAGTCACGCACCAATCGCCAAGACCACGAGGTTATGGATCAACCTCTAGCCTTAGGAACGATTCCTCAAAGCCCACGCGGAAGCACTAGAAAGGGAGGAAAGGAATCGAAACACACAAGACCGCACGGAGCTCTCGGCGGACCGTCCGGCCCGGGCCGTGCGGACCGTCCGCGATGGACCGCGCGGACCGTCCGACCTCCGCTCTCGCGGACCGTCCGCGCCGACGTCGCGACCGTCCGGCCCTTCCCACCGACCGTCCGTTAAATCACACGGAACGAACCAAAGCCACACACGACCCACGGACCGTCCGCGGGGAGCACGCGGACCGTCCGCCCGTGCACCCGCGGACCGTCCGCCCGACACCGCGGACCGTCCGAACTCCGTCCAACCAAAAATCGAAATCGCGACGGATCGAAACAAAGGACGAGCAAGAACGCGAAGAACACGGGACGAACACGGCCTACGCGGACCGTCCGCGACCCCCCGCGGACCGTCCGCCCGGTGCGGACGAGCGAGAAACGGCCCCGACCCCGAAAGTCAACTCCCCCAAATCATCATCGGATTTCCCAAACGGTTGAAGCTATGGAGACAAGGGTTTGGGGACTTGAAAAGCGTCACACAAGGATGCTATAGCCCAAAAATCTTGCCTCCTAACTCCCTAAATCACCGGGAATCGCGAATCCTTTGAGCACCACCAAAACCTAGAGCACCGAACGAAAACTCACGAATCGAGGTAGTTTCCGGCGTTTGAGGGCACAAGATCAAGCACAAAGATGCACAAGACATCTATCCATGTTTCCCTCAAAGAAATCCGGGAAGAAACTCACTCAAATCCGCGGAATCACACCGAGAACAAAGGCACGAAAATAGGCACAAAAAGGCACGAAAAACAACCCCGAATCTTCTATACAAACCAGGAAAGATTCACAAGGTCTAGCATGCCGCCCTAGCATCCATCCCTCTCAACAAATCTCTCATGAAGCTCTCATGCTAGCCTAGAGAAAATAGGGAGAAAAATAGCTACGAAAATGAGAAAGGGAAGGGTGGAAATGAAACCCTAAATCGCGGAGAGAGAGAGCCATCAACACACACTCCAGGCTTATATATCGAGTCCCGCCGGAGTGGTAAATGACTCGACTACCCCTAACTACACTACCTCGGCGATACAACCCACGTAGGGGCATTTTGGTAATGTTTGTGGGTCTTGCCATCGGACGGCCACGCCTTTGCCGCACCCCGCGTCCTCCCGACGCAAGCCATGCGATCCCGCCGCGTGTCCTCCGCTTCGAAGCTTCCCGACACGCCCGGATCCCGTCTCCGTCGTGTTGGGCCCTCGGACTTGGTTTTGAGGCCCAAACCAAGAAACCGTCCGCCGATGGTTTTGTGGGCAAACCACCAAACCCCGCGTGCCCGGTCCGGCCTCCCGCCAAACCACTTGACTTGACCGCCACCGTGCACCGGCTCATCCGTCCATGACTTCGTCTTGCTTGTGTCGCCACCATGTGGCCCGCACCCGGGCCCCGCCGTCCACCGGTCCCTCGAACCGAGCCTACTTGTCTCTCCATCTCCCGGAGGCCCCTCAAGGCCGAAGACCTTTCGCGCCCGTTCTTCACCCTCGCAACAACACGAACTAGGCCGCGGCCTACACCTCGCGCACTAAGCCAAGAGTCGGTCCAACACCCGTTGTCAATCACTCATCACTAAGGAGCGGTCATCCACCGACCACCGGGACGCTCCGGTCCTCAATCTCCCCCTTGATGAGTGCATTGACAACACACAACGCGAAATGAAATTCAGAGTGAAAGAGAAAGAAAGAAGAAAGAAAAACAAGGAAACTCAACTCATGACCAAAACCAAAGAAAGGCGAAGAAAGGTCACAAGCCAAGCAAAGCACAAAAACCACACCGAAAACAAGCAAGAAAGCTCCCCCGAACAAATGCCTCCCCCCGAACATGTGGATGCACACTTCCAAATTTCAGCTCACCTTTTTCTGAATTTTCATTAAGCTCACCTTTTCTCCCCCTTGTTGACAATGTATGAATCAAGGTGAAAATGCAGAAATGCAAAGCAATGCATATAAACACCTACATGAGCTTCTCAAATAGGCCAAATCTAGTGTCAAAGGCTAAAAATGAGACAAAGATCACACACATGAATCATAGCATAGTCAAAGCATTGCCACAAGTAATATATGAAAATACAAGCATGTGACAAAGCAAAATTTTCAGATTTAAGCATTTTTACCAAAAGAAGGCTCGCTTCACATGTAAAGGCCTATCCATGTCACACTTGAGCCACAAACATGCATACCATTTAAAGATCATACAAGGATGTCAAATTCTCAGCAAAAGATCATGGCAAACACCCATAAAGCAAAGCATGTCATGTCAAAGCTCATGAGCCATGTGTCCACTTCGGGGAGACTTCTCCACTGGTGAACATCATGCAACATGTTTTGCACCCATATGTGAAAGATAAAACATTTTAAGCATAGACATGATGGATGGAGCATTTTTCAAGCATACACACTTCTTTTCAAGATTAATTCATTTTATGGTACATGAAGTGCCTTTGCGGCAAAAAGAAGCTTATGCTCCCCCATGAATGCAACATAGGCTAAACATTCACAATGATATCCGGCCTTTGGCCCAAATGCAAGAACAAGGCATCCAAGCACAATCTAAGCATGAAAAGCATATTTAGACCAAATTGTGACATGGATACACAACTACACACGAGTGGAGCATATTTCATCAAAAATTAGTCAAGTTAAGCATTTATCTCAAAAAGGGGCTATCTCACCACACATATATCTCAAATATTCCAAGAGCATAGCCTCACATCACCATTTCTCCACACATATAACCAATATCTCACAAATAGCCAAAGAGACTCAAATATGGCATATGAAAGAAGCTCATCATCCTAAAATGCAATATGACACAAATGCAACATGATATGTGACAAGATGGCTATCCTACCATGGTTTATACATCAAGCAAAGCATGTATATACATCAAAATAAACATGGTATGATACATATGATACAAAAAGGAAATTCCCCAAGAATCAACTAGAAAGGGCAACAAACCCCAAGTTCCCCCGCAAGCGCACAAAGGTAGCTTGGTCGAGAGGCTTTGTAAAGATGTCGGCTAGCGATCTTGGGTAGGGACATGGCTCAAAACGATGGTTCCTTTCTCCACATTGTCCCTCGAGAAAATGATACCTCACTTCTATATGTTTGGTTACTGGAGTGAAGCACTCGGATTTTTGGCTACGCTTATGGCACCGGTGCTATCACAAAGAAGTGGGATCCGGGTGCACTCCTCACCAAAGTCTCTCAAAGTGTATGAAATCCACAACAACCGGGAGCAACAACTAGCGGCAGCAACATACTCCGCCTCCGTGGTAGACCGAGCTACACTAGACCGCTTGCGGGAAGACCATGAGACCAACGAAGAACCAAGAAACCGACAAGTGCCGAAGTAGACTTCCTCTCGACTCGACAACCCGCCAAAATCGAGCATCGGAAAAACCATGAAGAGACAGAGTCGAGGAGGAAGAATACCAAAGGCCAAGACCGAGGGCGGATCGTAGGTACCGAAAATCCTCTTGACGGCTCGTCGATGTGACGTCCTCGGCGAAGCTCGAAAACGAGCGCACAGACACACGCTGAACTGTATGTCTGGCCTCGTCGCCGTCAAGTAGAGGAGGGAGCCGATCATGCTCCTGTACTCCCGCTGGTCCACTGGTTCTCCGTCCTCATCCGCATCCAAAGTGGCCGTACTCCCCATGGGAGTCGACATCGGCTTCACATCTTGCATCTGGAACTTCCTCAGCATGTCTTTCGTGTACTTGGTCTGGTGCACAAATGTACCGTCCTTCACTTGCTTGATCTGCAGCCCGAGAAAATACTGCAACTCGCCCATCATGCTCATCTCGAACTCCCTGCTCATCTCATCTGCAAACTTGGCAACAAGGTTATGTGACGAGCCACCAAAGACAATATCATCCACGTATATCTGAACAATCAGCAAGTCATTTCCATGCTTGAGGAGAAACAAGGTTCTATCTACGGTACCCATCACAAACCCTCTGCTCAAAAGAAAACCTCTCAATCTCCCATACCAAGCACGGGCGCGCCGTTTTAACCCATACGAGCCCTTTTCAACCCGTATACCCCGTGTGGGTACAACTCGCTCTCAAACCCAGTGTGGTCGCTTCACATACACCTCCTCCTCTATGACCCCATTCGAGAAAAGCACTCTTCACGTCCATCCGAAACAACTTGAACCCTTTAGCCACGGCAAAGGCTAGAAGGATCCGAATTGCCTCAAGACGGGCCACGGGGAGCAAAGGTCTCCTCATAGTCGATCCCCTCCTTCGACTAAACCCCCGAGCAACAAGTCCGGACTTGTTCCTCACAACCATCCCATTTTCTCCCTCTTTGTTCTTCCAAACCCACTTGGTTCCTATGGGATGGCAATTTGGAGGTGGTTCAACTAACTCCCACACCTCGATTCCTCTCAAAGTTTTCCAACTCCTCATGCATAGAATTGACCCGGTTTGCATCGGATAAAGCATGTCCAATGTCCTTGGGCTCAAAAGTAGCAACAAAAGCAAAGCATGAGCAAAATGAGAGGAATTCCCGGACCTCGACCGTGTAGTGCGTTCATTGATGTCTCCAATGATCTTCGAAAGGGGATGCACTTCTTGAATCCGCCGGGGAGCCTCACGCCTCGAGACTACCTCCCCCTCAACTTCGCCTTCTCTCGCCCGATCCTCTTGTTGCACCGTCGTTGTCCATGAAGTAGACGGTCCATGCTCCAAAGTAGTCGTAGGGGAAGTAGTGGGTACATGCTCGGCTTCGGGCGCATGGTTCTCCCCATCATCATCTCCAGCCTTCATCTTTCTCCTCTTCAAAGAGGTCCTCGGCCATCTCTTCATCACCTCGCACATTCAAAGCCAAGAGAGGTACATGGCATTGTCTCGTCGAAGGTCACCTCGCAAGTCTCCATGATTTTGTTAGTCTCAAGGTTAAGCACCCTATAGGCTCTAGAGTGGTTAGCATATCCAAAGAAAATACCATCACTAGACCTAGCCTCAAACTTGTCGAGTTTTCCCTTTTTCAAAATAAAGCACTTGCAGCCAAAAACTCGGAAGTGACTCACCTTGGGTGCCCGACCATGCATAAGCTCATAACAGTCTTCTTCTTGAAAGCTCTCAATAAAATCCGATTGGAAACATGACAAGTCAGTATTGACCGCCTCGCCCCAAAACCTCCTAGGAGTCCCGTGCTCATCGAGCATCGTCCTAGCCATCTCACAAAGAGTCCGATTTTTCCTTTCCACGACTCCATTTTGAGGGGGCACATAAGGGGTCGAATACCGATGTTCAAGACCTAGATCACGACAAAAGGCATCAAAACGAGAGTTCTTGAACTCGCAGCCATTATCACCGCGGATAGCTCGAATAGCATTCCCATGCCTCTCGTTTTTCAACCTCACGATCAGATCTCGAACAAAACCAAAAGTCTCACTCTTATCCTCCAAGAAGAACACCCAGGCATAGCGAGAGTAATCATCCACCACAACAAGGACATACCACTTCCCACCCACCGAGCGAACTCGAGCCGGCCCAACAAGGTCCATATGCAACGGCTCCGCGTCGGACGCTCGGTCATGACATCGGTCAGGGGTGGATGGGGAGTGGCTACCATCTTACCATGCCTACAAGGAGCACAAACCAAATCCTTCTCAAACTTCAACTTCGGCAATCCTCGGACAAGGTCAAGACCACTCAAGCGGGAAACCAAATCAAAGCTCAAGTGTCCCAACCGCCTATGCCATTTCCACAAATCGAAGACGGACCGCCCATCAAACAACGAGCAGGACCCAAAGAGCGAGAGAAATCGCACGAAAATCGACCCTCGGGGATGATCATACGGACAAGATCACCTCGAGAATCAAGCAAACGAGACTCGCCGGACTTGAAACGCACCTCAAAACCCTCATCAAGCAACCGAGAGGCGAAAGCAAATTAAAACCCAAAGACTTCACAAGAGCCACTCTCTTCAACGTTACCTTGTCACTCACATGCACAACACCCTCTGAAAGCACCCTACCTCGTCCATTGTCCCCAAATGTAATATACATCTTTTCCTTCACTGGGGTGAGGCTGGAGAACCACTTCTTATCTCCGGTCATGTGTCGAGAACACCGGAGTCGATCAACCAAATGTTCTCCAAGCCTCCCCGCCCGCAAATCGTGAAACAAGAACGAGAATGAGCTAGCGACTCGACACTCGGGGTTAGCACGAGAGAAAGTTAAACCGGTGTCGAGCCATCTCGCTCAAAAGAGGGGTTAGCAAACATCACTCCCTTGCCACCAAACTTCCCATGTCCCATGGGAGGAGTACGAGCACCACGAGGGGGAAAACGTGGTCCGTAGTTCCTCCGGAACCCAAAGCTGCGATCATCTCCCCCGAACCCGTACCGAGGACGAGTAGGAGGACGTCCGGCAAAACCACCACGAGCCCGACCAAACCTCTCACCAAGACGCACACCATCATCTCTCCGACAAACCTCTCACCACCGCCTCTGCGTGGGAACACCGCCAACACTCCTCACACTTCCCACACCCCGTGGAAGTGGCACTCTAGGCTCGGGGAATACCGCGAGGCCGGCGATACCTGTCCTGGTTTGCTTGCTCCCTAGCAAGCCTCTCATCCCTCTTCCTCTTGTAACAAAACTCGCAAGATGCCTCTCCTTGCCACAATACTCACACTCGAAGGGGATGGGTTTTGGTTTTGGCTCGGCTTCTCTCTAGGCTTCTCACCCTTCTCACCCACAAACTTCACCGGTTTCGGAAATCATTTGTCTTAGGTGGGAATTTGGGTGGATCTTGGGTTGTGTCAAGCTTGTTGCAAAGGTGGTTGGGTTTTGGTGTGAAAGAGTTCTTGGGTGCTTTTGGGAGTGGGACTTGGATCTCTCCGATCACCTCAAACTCGGGGTTAGACTCAACACACTTCTCGTACACACTCTCCCCGCCGTTCTCTCCCACTTTCTCACCCAACTTCTCAAACCCCAAACCACGACCATCGGCCCTCTTGAACTCCTCAATCATGATTTTCAACCGAGGTTCCTGCCCGTACAACCAACCCAACACCTTCCTCAAATAATCATTTTCCTCATAAATGACATCCAAACGGGAAGTAAGTTCAAGATTACGCAAAGTGACTTCATCACAGCTAGAACATGCATTTGCAACAGGAGATTTCAAAGATGCTTCCAAAGAGCTAATAGTAGAACGAGCATCGACAAGCTTAGCATGCATAGTAGGACATGACTTGCAAGCACCAAGCAAAGTAGGTCTAGCCTTAAGCTCATCGTGTTCAGTCCTAAGAGCATCTAGTTGAGCCAAAATAGAAGCATTCTTCTCATTAAGCAGTTTAATCTCATTCAACCAAGCATCACATTCAACACATTCAACATCATCAGGAGAAGTAGGAGCAAGTTTCAAAGAGTCATTCTCAAGTTTCAATTCAAGCAATTTTGACTCTAACTCTCCTACTTTCTCACTAGCATTCTCAAGCTGAGCCCTAAGATCTTTCCTCATCTTTTTGGCATCTCTCAAGACACTATCACGGTTATCAAGCAAACCATTCAACCTAGCAATCTCGGCAAGCAAAGAGTCGGGATCACGGTTTACCTCATCCTCCGAGTCGGAGTCGCCGTCCTCCTTCACACTCTTCTTGCCGCTCGAGCTATGGGCCATGCCACAAAAGCCCTCGAGCGCCACACGGCACCGGCCGCCGAGGTTCCGCTTGCACTCTTCTTGCCCCATTGCGCCTCCCGGCGTCTTCATCTTCGCTGCTCGAGCTTGACTGCTCCTCGCTTGAGCTTGAGTCGACGTCGCTCGCACCGGCCACCATCGCTCTTGCCTTGTTCTTCTTGTAGGTGCTCTTGCTCGGTCGCCGCTTGTCCTTGTCCTTGCTCTTGGACTTGTTGAAGTGCTTGCCCTTGGAGGAGTACTTGTCTTCACGCCTCGGGTGCGCCTTGTACTCGTTCACCTTGTACTTGTTCTCCTCCACTTCCGGGCACTCGGCGATGAAGTGGCCACGCTTGCCACACTTGTAGCACGTCCCTGAGCTCCGCCTTGCATTCCTCCGACTCTCGTGTAGTCGTTCAAACCTTCTTGAGAGCAAGGCCAGCTCCTCCTCGCCCAGCACATCAAACTCCTCATCTGGAATGGACATAAGAGAGGACAAAGAAAACTGTCGACGGGAAGGGTTAGATTTGCCCTTTGATCCTCCCACAAGAGCAAGACTATGGTCAGTCGAGCCCTCATGCTTGGATAGCAACTTCCCGTCAACCTCGGCCGACTTGAGCTTAGAAAAGAGGTCATCCAACTCAATAGTCGGATAGTTCCCGGACTCCTTGATGGCCTCAACCTTAGCACCCCAAACATTTGGATCCAAGACATGCAAGAGCTTCAAAGCCTCGATCATGCTCGGAATACGGAAAATCCTCAACATTTGCCTTCATGTTGTTCACGATGGCGGTGAACCTGCGAAACATCGCATCAATGTCCTCACCGGGAAGTGGAGTGAAATTCTCATATTGCATCCGGTAAGAGACAAAGAGGCGAGCCTTCACATGGTTATCACCACCGTGAGCAACCAACAACTTATCCCAAATTTGCCAAGCAAGACTCAAATGGCGAACACGCTCAAACTGCGGATCACACAAGCTCCGGCACAAGTGATCAACGGCTTTTGCATTAGCCTCATACTTGGCCTTGGCATCGGCATCGGTCACCATAAGAGTATGGATGTTGACCGGAATAGCATAGGTCTTGTCAAGCACAATAAAATCCAACAGACTTTCCTCGAAGAAAGATCATCATACGAGCCGCCCACTTGTGGTAACCCTTGCCATCGAAGTGCGGCGGACCGCCCCGCTCAACGTACGCCATCTTAGGATTCGAGACTTGTCAAAGTCGCAAAGAATCCGGCACCAAGCTCTGATACCAATTGAAGGATCGGATGGCGACTAGAGAGGGGGGGGAGTGAATAGGAGCCGGTAAAAATTCTTCCCAAAGAACCCGGCCTATGTCCTACTCAAATCCCGGTCACACACAAGCGATGGATCGAGTCACGCACCAATCGCCAAGACCACGAGGTTATGGATCAACCTCTAGCCTTAGGAACGATTCCTCAAAGCCCACGCGGAAGCACTAGAAAGGGAGGAAAGGAATCGAAACACACAGCACTGCACAGGCTCCTGGCGGACTGTCCGGCCTGGCAGTGCGGACCGTCCGCGATGGACCGCGCGGACTGTCCGACCTGCTCTCGCGGACCGTCCGCGCCGACGTCGCGGACCGTCCGGCCCTTCCCACGGACCGTCCGTTAAATCACACGGAACGAACCAAAGCCACACACGACCCACGGACCGTCCGCGGGGAGCACGCGGACCGTCCCGCCGGGCACCCGCGGACCGTCCGCCCGACACCGCGGACCGTCCGAACTCCGTCCAACCAAAAATCGAAATCGCGACGGATCGAAACAAAGGACGAGCAAGAACGCGAAGAACACGGGACGAACACGGCCTACGCGGACCGTCCGCGACCCCCCGCGGACCGTCCGCGGTGCGGACGACGAGCGAAACTTCGCCCGACCCCGAAAGTCAACTCCCCCAAATCATCATCGGATTTCCCAAACGGTTGAAGCTATGGAGACAAGGGTTTGGGGACTTGAAAAGCGTCACACAAGGATGCTATAGCCCAAAAATCTTGCCTCCTAACTCCCTAAATCACCGGGAATCGCGAATCCTTTGAGCACCACCAAAACCTAGAGCACCGAACGAAAACTCACGAATCGAGGTAGTTTCCGGCGTTTGAGGGCACAAGATCAAGCACAAAGATGCACAAGACATCTATCCATGTTTCCCTCAAAGAAATCCGGGAAGAAACTCACTCAAATCCGCGGAATCACACCGAGAACAAAGGCACGAAAATAGGCACAAAAAGGCACGAAAAACAACCCCGAATCTTCTATACAAACCAGGAAAGATTCACAAGGTCTAGCATGCCGCCCTAGCATCCATCCCTCTCAACAAATCTCTCATGAAGCTCTCATGCTAGCCTAGAGAAAATAGGGAGGAAAATAGCTACGAAAAATGAGAAAGGGAAGGGTGGAAATGAAACCCTAAATCGCGGAGAGAGAGAGCCATCAACACACACTCCAGGCTTATATATCGAGTCCCGCCGGAGTGGTAAATGACTCGACTACCCCTAACTACACTACCGGCGATACAACCCACGTAGGGGCATTTTGGTAATGTTTGTGGGTCTTGCCATCGGACGGCCACGCCTTTGCCGCACCCCGCGTCCTCCCGACGCAAGCCATGCGATCCCGCCGCGTGTCCTCCGCTTCGAAGCTTCCCGACACGCCGGATCCCGTCTCCGTCGTGTTGGGCCCTCGGACTTGGTTTTGAGGCCCAAACCAAGAAACCGTCCGCCGATGGTTTTGTGGGCAAACCACCAAACCCCGCGTGCCGGTCCGGCCTCCCCGCCAAACCACTTGACTTGACCGCCACCGTGCACCGGCTCATCCGTCCATGACTTCGTCTTGCTTGTGTCGCCACCATGTGGCCCGCACCCGGCTCCGCTGTCCACCGGGTCCCTCGAACCGAGCCTACTTGTCTCTCCATCTCCCGGGAGGCCCCTCAAGGCCGAAGACCTTTCGCGCCCGTTCTTCACTCGCAACAACACGAACTAGGCCGCAGCCCTACACCTGCGCACTAAGCCAAGAGTCGGTCCAACACCCGTTGTCAATCACTCATCACTAAGGAGCGGTCATCCACCGACCACCGGGACGCTCCCGGTCCTCACCCGATCCGTCGCTGGCGGGACTATCCACGCCGCGGGCTGCCTGTCCACGTTCGGCGCTGGTTGGCTGCCATTCTCGAGCTCGTGCAGCGCGAACTTCGTCATCGTCGAGCAAGGCCACGACAGCGGGTCGATCACAGTGATGGATTGCGGGGGAGCCATGCCGATCGGTGGAGGAGCGCAGAGACGAAGCGAGCACTAGGCGAAACGAAGAGGCGCACTGTACTTTGGAGCCGAAGCGAGGAGCAAGGGGCGACAAACGCCAAGTGTTGGGGTAATGGGTTTCCCTCTCCTCCGCTGATTTATAGATCCAGGGGGACGGCGTTCCCCGAACCGCGTGGTCGCGCTCCGCGCACATTAATTGTAGGTGATTGCGCACGCCACCGACAAGCGGGCCCCACTACGTCAAAACAACGCACGCGCACGATCATTGCGGCACGGCAACCGAAGAGCCACGACGGACCATCACGTCCGCCCGCCCACGTCGCCCACTACAAGCGCGACAGCGTCACCTGAAAAGGTGCGCCCGCAGCGCACGACCTTTGCCACGACTGTGGGCATTAAATGGCCCGGTCCCTTACCTAGTAAGTGTGACTCTCGAGCGACCCGAGCCCGTGGCTCGAAAAACCCGACCCTCGAAGGGTGCGATTACCGACCAATGGTCTCGAAGCCCGCTCAGCGAGAGCGGGCGCCACAGGTGCCCTCGATTCAAGAGGATTACTGATTAGCAGCTCGAGGGCCGGCTCGACCGAGCGCCCATGAGTCTTGCAGATGTGAAAAAAAGACGGGAGCACCTAGTTGCCGCCCCGCAACGGCCCTACTGATCAGGGGTTCGAAGCCTGACCCTCTGAGGACCATGTGTGGTTCGAGGACCGGTGGATGGTCGCTTTCTTGTGTGATGAGTGATTGACAACGTTGTGTGGACTGATTCTTGGCTAAGTATTGCAGGTGCAGGTTGCGGCTTGACTCGTGTTGGTGCGAGGGGTGAAGAACAAGCGCGAAAGGTCGTCGCTGGCGGTGAGGCCTCCGGGTGTGGAGAAGACAAGTAGGCTTTGTTCGAGGGACCGGTGGCCGGCGGGGGTCAAGTGCGGGCCGCATGGTGGCATGAACAGCAAGATGAAGTCGTGGACGGTTTCTTGGTTGAGCCTCAAAACCAAGGTCGAGCCGGGACTACGTGGGAGCCAAGTCATGAGTGGAGATTGGCGGAGGCTACACCGAGTTCGCGGGGTTTCCGGTGGTTCACCGAAAACCACCGGGTTCCTTGGTTGATCCACAAAGCCAAGACCGGGAGAACCGAAGACGGAGGTGCACGGAGGCACCGGTCGACCGGTGGGGTCCGACGGCGGGTCGGACCGTCGGCCGGTGGGCCGGTCGGCCGGTGTGCGACGACGCGGTCCGGAGACTTCGAAGCGGAGGACACGCGTCGGGATCGCATGGCTTGCGTCGAGGCTACGCGAGGTGCGGTCGCGGGCATCCGTCCGATGGTGAAGACATGAAGACTTCCAAATCCGCCCTTGAGGGGCTTGTATCCCTAGTTAGTAGAGAGGGGCATTTTAGACATTCGGTTGCCGCCTATATAACCCAAGAGGTGAGAGGATGGCAGCCAACTCTTGGAACCCTAGCTCATTAGTTTTCCTATTTTCCACCTATTTTCTCTAGGTTTTCCTTAGGACTAGCAAGAGAGCTTCACGGAGAGATCTTGTAGAGAGGGATGGATGATCGGGCGGCTTGCTAGACCTTGTACGAACCTTTGTTTCATGTATAGATGATTCGGCGTGGTTCCTCAAGGTTTGGATGTGTTTTCCCCGGTTGTTCATGGTGGTGATTTTCGGAGCCCTCTCTTCGTGATCTCTTTGGGGTGTTTTCGGGGCTTTTCTCTTGGGGATTTGATGGGGGAAATTTGTGGGAACCCTTCTTGGTTCTTTGGGCTGTGATTCCCCTCCCAAATCCGTGAGTAAGAGTGCTCGATTTTGGGGTTTTCTTGAGTTCTTGGGTTGGAAGTGCTTTCGACGGGATTTCTTCGATTCCTCCTTTTTGGACGAGATTTGGTGGGATTAAACTTGGTCATGGACTCCTCATGAGGTGTTCCTGATATCCCCAAAGTCTTGTTCAAGTCCGTGGAGCGATTCGGGAGATCGAGATTTGGATTTGGGGGAGTTGACCGCGGGTGCTGTTCATCCCGAGTCGCCTGTGCTACACCGGTCGGCCAGGGTGCTCTTGGACCGGTCCGACCGGTGCAAGCCCTTGTGGGATTTTGCTCGGGTGAACATCTTGGTGAGTTGGTCGTTGTCCTGTGTTGCCGCTTGTTTCGAGTTTGGGTCCGTTTGGTGGTCGGTTGGCCCGTTTGGTGCCTTGGGGGCTTTTAGGCCGCCATCGGTCCGACCGGTGTATCTCACCGGTCCGACCGGTGTAGAGCCACTTAGTGGAAGTTGCTCGGTTTCACCGGCGGGGACCGGTCGGCCGGTGGTGCTCACCGGTCCGACCGGTGTGGGTCTCGGAGACTTGGGGTTTGTTGTTCCGCCGCGTTCTCGAGTCGGAAGGCCGTGTGTGTTGGTTCCTAGGTCCAGTGGCACTCCAGTGGCTACGTCGGCTTGGCCAACTTGGGTAGTGAGTCGGAGACGTGTGTTGGAAGCCGCGTTCGTCTTGTTGGAGTTCTCATCTCCATCGAGAAGAATTTTTATCGGCTCCCATTCACTCCCCCCCTCTCTGGTTCGCCGTATCGGTCCTTCAAGTGGTATCAGAGCCGGTTCGGGTCTTTATTGACTCTAACCAGTCTAAGATCTAAGGATGGCGTACCAGGAACGGGGTTCGGGTCCTCCACACTTCGATGGCAAGAACTACCAGATGTGGAGCAAGCGGATGGGTGCGTTCCTCCGCGGAAAGGGTCAGCTTCTTTGGGAGGTCACGGTGGACACAAGCTATGTCCGGCGGTTGATTTCCTCGCTCCAGATCGAGGGACGGCTTCGACGCCAACAATAAGGCGGTCGACTACTTGTTTCGTGCTTTGTGTCGGCCGAGTTCGATCGGGTGCACACCGAGCACTTGGCTTGTAGGATTTGGGCGGTGTTGAAGGAGGCTCATGTTGGGAACGCCCGAGTTCGGTACGGTTGTATGCGACCTACGGGAGAGAGTACGAGAACTTCACTCATCTCCCAGGGTGAGTCCATCGATGCCTTGTTTCGAGAGGTTCACGGTGGTGGTGAACAACATGAGGGCCAATGTGGACGTGCTCCCGTACGATGATCATGATAGAGCGAGTCAAGCTCTTACACTCTTTGGATCGTACGATATGGGGCGGAAAGTTCGAGGCCATAGTCGAGTCGGAGAGGTATGATACTCGAGCGGTGAACGAGCTGTTCTCAAAGCTCAAGTCGGGCGAGGTGGATAGGGGCATGACCTGCCAAGCTCGAGGGACCGACTGATTCCCATAGTCTTGCCCTCGTTGGTGGTTCCAAAGGAAAGACTAACTCTAACCCATCCACCGAGGATGTTCTCGTTTTCCTCTTTGATGTCTATGCCGGATGAGGAGTTTGATGACCTTGGAGAGGACGAGCGGCGCCGTTGACGAGGCGGTTCGAGAGGCCGCACGAGAACCGCGTGAACATGAGGAGGAACACGAGGACTTGCTTCCAGTGCGGCAAGCCGGGACACTTCGTCGCCGATCCGCCCGGAGAAGGCCGAGAACAAGGATAGCTACAAGCACAAGCCGAGGATGAACGATGGCAAGTACCGTTCGAGGCGCGACCACAAGAGCAAGCACAAGAACAAGTACAAGGACGAGCGAAGATCGAGGAAGAAGGAGAGCCGAGGCAAGGGCCGAGCGATGGTTGGAGCGAGCGACGTCGACTCCGAGTTCCGCGTACTCCACCTCGAGCTCGGCGGCGGCGACGACGAGGGAGATCGCCGCAAGAACAAGAAGTCGTCCAAGAACCCGAGCGGGGCCGAGGCGCTTCGCGAGAGATGGCTCACGCACCATGGCGTTGAGCTCGGCGGCAAGAAGAGCACACGGAGCGACTCGGACTGCGAGTCCGACGACGAGGTGCGTGATGAGCTTCCCTTCTTGCGCCAGGAGAATGAGAGGCTTGGCTCTTTGCTTGATAACCGTGATGACATGCTTAGAGAGGCCAAGAAAATGAGGAAAGAGCTTAGGGCTTCACTCGAGGATGCTAGGACTAGAGTGGGCCGAGCTAGAGACACGGGTGCTTGATAGCAAGCTTGAGATTGATTCGCTTAAGGCTAGCCCTGTTGTTTCTGATGAGAATGATTGTCTTGATTGCTCCATATTCCTTGCCGATCTTGCTTTGTTTAAGGAGAAGCATGCCTCCAAGTGTGAGGAACTAGATGTGCTTAGGGTTGAAGTGGGTGAGCTTAAGTCTAGACACCTTTGCTAGGTGCTTGCACTTCTTGCCCTGTTTTGCATGCTAAAATTGATGAGATGCATGCTTACACTAGTTCGCTCGAGGCTAAATTGAAGGAACCCATGCCTACATCTTGCTCTACCCGTGAAATGCATGCATTGAAAAATTTGGAGCTTGCACATTATGTTGATCGTTTGCGGGATGAGAATGATGATTTGAGGAAGTTGATGGGTTGGTTGTCCGGGCCACGAGCCTCGGTTGAGGATGATGATCGAGGCCTTTAAGAGGCAAGATGGTGAGGGGCTTGGGGCAAACAAGGTTGGTGAGGGAAGTGGAGAGAATATCCGGAGCCACCAAAAACCCACCACAAAAATGATTTCCCACCAAAACCTAACCATCTAAGGAACCGACTAGACACAACCCCGGCCTCCACCCGTGTTTCCTACACCCACAAATGATCTACAAAAGCCTATCAAGTTTGTGAGCACTTCGGGGAAAGTGTTCTTTGGGAAGGAGAGTGAGAAGGCTAGTGGTGAGAAACCGGTGGAGGGTTTGAGTGGAGAGAAACCGAGTGAGCGACCACATCCCAAGCCAAAGCCTAAGCTTGTGAGGTTCCATTGTGGCTATTGTGGGAGAGATGGCCATAAGGAGGAGTTTTGCTTCAAGAGGAAGCGAGAGGAGAGAATGGAGAAGGAGTGGGCTAACAAGGACAAGTACCACCCTTCCAATGGTGTACTTGAGCCTCGTATGCGGATGCCCGGGGGCAAGGCGATTGTGAGGACGGTTCGGGCTTGGGGAGAGAAGAAGGCTGCGAGTGTGGTGTTCTTCGCCGTCTGTCACACGTCGGTCGGACCGGTGTGGAGCACGGTCGGACCGGTGCGAGGGACAGACGGGGGAACGGTTTGTTCGGGTTTCGAGCTCGTACGGAGTGCGAGGGGTTGTTTCTGGTGGTCGTGGTTCTGGTGGTTGGGCTGGAAAGGGTGCAGGTGGTCAGTTCGCTAGGCGTTCTCCTCCTCGTGCTCAATAGGGGGATTGGAGGAGTCGTGGCGTTGAGTTGGAGAGGAAGGACGTTCCACGGGCTTTCTTGCGTGGTTTTGGTCCTCCTCCGGGCGCAGAGGGGTGGTTCCCTCAGGGTGGTTACCGTGGTGGTGTTCGTGGAGGTAGTTTTGGTAGGAGAGATGCTTTGGTTGGTGCTAACCCCACTTTCGAGCAAATGGCTCGGCCTCGGTTTTCCTCCTTTGGTACTAACCCCGTCTTTGAGTCGTTTGTTCGCTCACGTGCCTATTTTTGATTTTCAGGTGGGAGACTTGAAGAACATTTGGTTGATTGACTCCGGTTGTTCGAGGCATATGACCGGAGACAGGGGGTGGTTCTCAAGTCTCGTCCTGGTGGTGACGAAGAGGTACATCACCTTTGGGGACAATGGGCGTGGGCGTGTGCTTTCAGAAGGTGAGATAAAAGTAAGTGACAAGACCACTCTGAGGCGTGTTGCTCTTGTTCAATCGCTGGGGTACAATTTGCTTTTCGTGTCCCGGTTGTTGGATGAGGGCTTTGAGGTGTTGTTTCGGCCGGGTGGTTCTCGATTGTGGACTCTCGAGGGGATCTTGTTTGTATGGTCGTTCCCGAGGGTCAGGTGTTTCGTGCTGATTTTTCTCAGTCTTCGGGTGTGGAGCGTTGTTTCTTGGCTGGTTCTTCGAGTGAGTTGTGGAAGTGGCATAGGAAGTTGGGTCACTTGAGCTTTGACCTTTTGTCACGCTTGAGTAAACTCAATTTGGTCCGAGGATTGCCACGGTTGAGGCTTGAGAAAGAGTTGGTTTGTGCTCCGTGTAGGCATGCCAAGATGGTGGCCTCTTCTCACCCGCCTCTCACCGATGTGATGAGCGAGCGTCCATGCGAGCCGCTCCATATGGACCTTGTTGGCCCGGCTCGTGTGCGATGCGCGGGTGGGAAGTGGTATGTCCTTGTTGTGGTGGACGACTATTCTCGGTATGCGTGGGTGTTCTTTCTCGAGGATAAGGGGGAGATGTTTGGTTTTGTTCGAGATCTAGTCTTGAGGTTGAGGAACGAGAGGCACGGAGATGCCATACGAGCTATCCGCAGTGATAATGGCTCGGAATTCAGGAACTCTCGTTTTGAAACCTTTTGTCATGACTTGGGTCTTGAGCACCGATTTCGAGTCCGTATACGCCTCCCGAATGGTGTTGTGGAAAGAAAGAATAGGACCTTGTGCGAGATGGCTCGGACGATGCTTGATGAGCATAGGACTCGAGGAGGTATTGGGCCGAGGCGGTGAATACCGCATGCTATGTGTCGAACAGGGATATACCTCGAGTGCACAAGAAGAAGACATGCTATGAGTTGATGCATGGTCGCACACCCAAGGTGAGTCACTTCCATGTCTTTGGTTGCAAGTGTTTCATTCGAAGAAAGGCGGGGAAGTTGGATAAGTTTGAGGCTAGGTCCGTCGATGGCATTTTCTTTGGTTATGCATCTCATTCTAGAGCATATCGTGTGCTCAATCTTGAAACTAACCAAATCGTGGAGACTTGCGAGGTAACCTTCGACGAGACAGAGCCACGTAGTCAGCTTGTCTTTGAGTGTGCAGGTGATGATGAGCTTGGCGAGGAGATCTTTCAGGAGGAGGAGCATGAACATGGTGATGATGAGGATGGTGGTGCGGTGCCCCCGGCTGAACATGTACCCACTTGTCGGGGACCGCCCTTAGGGTCCCCTCAAACAATGGGGGAACCCCTACCTAAATTCCTGCATCAACATAAGCTAAGCCTAACCATGCAGGGAGCTAACCATGCAGGATACGGCCCATGCAGCAGGACTTCGGAGGCCCACCAAGGCGGCCCGCCTGGGAAGACCCCTCGAGCGAGGCTCCGACTCGCCGAGGGCATGCTCCTCCTCGAACGGGTTCCGCCCCGTTCGAGGGGCAACTCCCTCCTCGAACGTACCGCCCGCTCGAGGGGCGGCCCTTCCCTCGAGCGGTCCCGCCCCGCTCGGCGCGCTCCCCTCGAGCGAGTCCCGCCTCGCTCGAGGGTCCGCTCCGCCCTCGGCCGGGGGCCCGCCACGATCACGGGCACCCCACACGCGTGCGCGGCCCCGTACCTGGGCATTTAACGCCCCGACGCCGCGGGACGGCGCCATCATGCGCCGGGGCTCACGCCCGTGCGCGCCGCACCAACCTCCCGGGGGAAGGAGCCCATCCCCGCCCCGCGTGGGATGGAGCGTGCGTACGGCGGTGTCGGTCCCGTGACACGCGTGCGCACGCCGCCTGCACGGCTAACGCGCGCCGACCCTCGAAAGGGGGCGGGCGCACCCTCGATTCCACTTTCCCGTGACCTTGCGGGTTAGGTAAGGGGCGCTAGGCCGGTGGGTGGCCATCCCGGCCACCGTACGCGCGCGGCCGCCGTACCCACGCATGCGGGCGCACGCCCCCGACTCCGCAGCGCACGCCCGAGCTGCGCGGCAGCCACTCCGCCACCGCGAGCTCATTGGGAAGGAACGCGGGTTCGCCCGCTCCGGACACCCGTGCGGGACATCATCGACACCTCCCTCGAAGCCTACCGGAGAGAACGCCATCACCGTCCGCCGCCTCCTACCCTCGAACCGCCACGCGCGCTCGGGAACGAAGTAGGCCATCATGGCCGGATCGGGCAGCGTGGATCGTTCGGACGATCGCCCGCTCTACGCCGTAGCACGACGTGCTCCTACACGTAGCTAGGTAGCGCGGCATGCATGTAACTCGCCGCCCCCTTGGCCTATAAAAGGGGAAGCGAGCCCCCGGCCGCGGGGGACGGATCCGAGAGGAACACAACGCATTGTGCACTCACTCTCTTACTCTCCCATAACATCTCCGGCCACTCACCGGGGACTTGGAAGCCACGCTTCTTCTCCCACCTTGCTTGTACTTGCCCCACTACAAGCACCCGGTCTTGCCGAGCAATATAGTGCCACGAGCACACCCGCGCTGCCGGACGTACGGCCCCCTCGGCGGGAACCGGGATAAACCTTGTGTCATTTGTTGCTTGGCATCGACCATTGAGGGATAGACTTAGGCGTTATCTGCGGTTAGTGTCGGGACCATATTCGCACGAACGGTTGGCGCCCACGGTGGGGCTCACGAGCGCCTAAGGTCATTTCGGCGACTCCCTTCATGGTGATTCGCCTTGAGTAGCGTAGCACCCGCTACAACATGGGTAGCTCGGACCCCCTTCCGGCCGGGCTCGAGATCCGCTTCGGGGACTTGAACTTCCGGGGCCACGGGGAATGGCTATCTCATGCGCCTCACCAACGGGGTGAGGAGCTACGCGCGCGCGCGGGAGGCCGGGTCCGCTCGGTCTCCGCCGCGCGCACGTCCCGGCGCGAGGCACCGCGGGGCACGGATGCTGCGGGTCCGTCGACGCCGCGCCGCCGCCGCCGCTCGGGCTGCGTTCGCGCCGGGCGCGGTCCGAGCGGCGGCGAGGGCCGAGCGCGCCGCCGCCCGACGCGGTGCGCCCGCCGTCGCGGCCGACCGCCCACCGCCCTAGCGGGACCGCGCGTGATCTCGGACCGCGCATCCCCATCGGGCTGCGTGGCGCTACACGGCCTACAACACCAACGTCAACACTACAATGTGCGGGGGTTCCGCCCTGGTCGGCACGTCTTCGTCGCCGGGGATCCCGGCCGCCGCCACGGACGACGAGTCGTCCACGGGCTCCCGTCGACACGATGCGCGCCCGCCAACCGTCATGGATACGCGGGGTGGGACTTCTCCGGTGTCTTGGGACCGGTCGCGTTCGGGCGCTTCCTCGACGCCACGGACTGCGGTTCGGCCGCTCAGACGACTCCACAGACCTGGGAGCTACGACCCCACGCGGGAATGTTGCGCCGTCATCACCAACGACCGGCCAACGCCGCCGGCGCGGCGGCGCGGGAGACGGGGAAGTCACCGCCGGCCCCGGGAGCCGCTACACGCCGGCCGCGGGGCCAAGCGCACATGCGGGGGCCGACGTCGACGCGCGGTGGCCCAAGCTCGCGAGCTCGAGGCCAAGCCGACGGAGGAGTACCGGACCGTGCGGCTACTCCGTGCCTGCATGATGCCTACCAATGAGAAGTCTCATACATAGAAGTAGGCACATGGCTCTATGGTTTTGACATGACATGGTGCTTGTGGGTGTTTCAGATGGTCTTATGGTTAGAATAGTCATCTCTAGCATGAAGTTTGTGTGGTTTTGCCATTTTGATATGCTGATCATGTTTAGGACTTTGCTCATGAGAGGCAAGTTTTTCGCAAATGTCAAATCCATTCAGCTTCGGTCTGAATGGTTGTGAAACTTGGTGATCATGTACTTGAGATCGATACGAAGCCGTAGAGTACCTAACTTGTCGATTTGGACATGTGTAGCATCCTATGTTGAATTTTGTATATTTGAGAAGTTTGTAGGTTGGAAGTTTTGCATTTTGGCTTGATTCATGCATTGCCAACAAGGGGAGAAGTTTGAGCTTGAATTGGCTTGTTGACGCGTTTGAAGGTTTTGTGTGGTTTCGAGCTACTTCGGGCTTCACACGGCCTCGACCGGCAGAAGAGCACCGTCCGACCGGCGTGAGTGCTGGTCCCGTACATATGTTAGGCACCTATTCGACTTGGTGGTGATGACCGGTTCGACCGGTGTGAGCCGAAAGTGCCGTGAACCTGTCCCGTTTCAGAGTGTGGTTTCGTGCATGCATTCGTCCGAGGGGAGTTGCATTGGTTCGTTGGGAGTTTGCATGTGTGCAGGGGGAGCTCTTTGAGAGTTTTCGAGTTTTGTTTCTATGGTTTGTGCTCTTTGCTTGAGTTTTGAGCTGGTTCCCTGATGTGTCGAGCCGTTGCCCTTGCCTAAGGGGTCCGAGACTTGTCTTCTTATGATCTTGCTCTTTGCCTTGTTTGGCTTTCGATCGCTTTGTCGGAGTTTTCTTTTTGTTCGTTTCTTTTCTTTTCTTTCTCTCTTGTTACTGGTAGGGTGGCATGCCATGCACTCATCAAGGGGGAGATCGAGGACCATGTGTGGTTCGAGGACCGGTAGATGGTCGCTTCCTTGGGGGATGAGTGATTGACAACGTTGTGTGGACTGATTTTAAGTATTGCAGGCAGTGTGTTGCGGCTTGACTCGTGTTGGTGCAGAAGAACAAGCGCGAAAGGTCGTCGCTGCGGGGAGGCCTCCGTGTGTGGAGAAGACAAGTAGGCTTCGTTCGAGTGGACCCGGCGGGCCGCCGGGCCGAAGTGCGGGCCGCATGGTGGCATGAACAAGAAGATGAAGTCGTGGACGGTTTCTTGCTGAGCCTCAAAACCAAGGTCGAGCCGGACTACGTGGGAGCCAAGCCGCGAGTGGAGATCAAGGGAGGCTACACCGAGTTCGCGGGTTTCCGAATCACCGTAAACCACTCGGGTTCCTTGGTTGGACCCACAAAGCCAAGACCGGAGAACCGAAGACGGAGGTGCAAGAAGACCAGACCGTGGGCTCGACTGGTAATCCTGGCCTCGACGGAGGAGCACCGGGCACCGACCGGTGCGACGCGGGCCCGACTCCTCGGAAGTGAGGACACGCGTTCGGGATCGCATAGCTTGCGTCGAGGCTACGCAGGGTGCGGTTGCCGGCATCCGTCCGATGGTGAAGACATCGAGAATTCCAAATCCGCCCTTGAGGGCTTCATCCCTAGTTAGTACAGAGGGGCATTTTAGACATTCGGTTGCCGCCTATATAACCCAAGAGGTGAGAGATGGCAGCCAACTCTTTGGAACTCTAGCCTGTTAGTTTTCCTATTTTCCACCTATTTTCCCTAGGTTTTCCTTAGGACTCAGTGTAAGAGAGCTTCACTTGGAGATCTTGTAGAGAGGGATGGATGATTCGGCGGCTTGCTAGACCTTGTACGAATCTTTGTGTCATGTATAGATGATTCGGTGTGGTTCCTCAAGGTTTGGATGTTTTCCTCGCTGTTCTTGGTGGTGATTTTCTAGCCCTTTCCTGATTTCTTTGGGTTGGTTTCTGAGGCTTTTCTCTTGGGGATTTGATGGGGAAATTTGTGGGAACCCTTCGTGGTTCTTCAGCTCTTGATTCCCCCTCCAAATCCGTGAGTAAAAGTGCTCGATTTTGGGGGTTTCTTGAGTTCTTGGGTTTGAAGTGCTTTCGGCGGGATTTCTTCGATTCCTCCTTGGACGAGATTTGGTGGGATTAAACTTGTCCATGGACTCCCATGAGGTGTTCGATATCCCCAAAGTCTTGTCTAAGTCCGTGGAGTGATTCGGGAGATCGAGATTTGGATTTGGGGGAGTTGACCCGCGGGTGCCGTTCATCCCGAGTCGCCTGTGCCACACCGGTCCGACCGGTGCTCCCGACCGTCCGACCTGGCGTGCAAGCCCTCAGGATTTTGCCTTGGGTGAACGTCTTGGTGAGTTCGTTGTTGTCCCGTGGTGTCGCCGTTTCAAGTTTGGGTCCGTTTGGTGGCTTCCGTTGGCCCGTTTAGTGTCTTGGGGCTTGTGGCCGCCATCGGTCCGACCCGCGTGTCTCACCTACCGTACCGGTGTAGAGCCACTTAGTGGAAGTCAAGCCAGGTTCACCCGTGTGACCCGTCCGACCGTGGTGCTCACCCTGGGCTCCGACCGGTGGGGTGTGGGTCCGTAGATAGACTCGAGGTTTGGTTTTTCCGCCGCGTTTCTCGGTCGGAAGGTTGCGTGTTGGTTCCTAGGTCCAAGTGGGCACCTGCTGGCTACGTGGGCTTGACCAACCTGGTAGTGAGCCTGAGACAGATGTGTTGGAAGCCGCGTTCGTCTTGTTGGAGTTTTCATCTCCTTCGAGAAGAATTTTTATCGCTCCCATTCACTCCCCCCTCTCCGGTCGCCGTGACGCGTCCTTCACCACCGAGGCGGTGGAGACAAAGTCGCTTTGAAGGGATTCTCCGAGATTCACTACAATGAAATCTCGAGGGTCGTAGTTCTGGCTGTGACCGAGATAATAAGATCTCGAATTGGCCTCGCACGAATCCGTGCCTCTTCCCAGAGGGCTCCCGGAAAAGAGCTGAAAAGGAAACTTCGTGTGAAATTTTCGAAAACCTAAATGCCGAACGAGGTGTACGGGAGATGAATTTACCCGAGCATCTTGGTTTCGAGCCGCTATTGGAAGTTTTGAGCTCAACAAGGGGATCTAGGGTTGGATCTGATGAAGATTCCTGCGGATTGCGACATGGGCAAAGGACAGACGGATTCGAGGTATTCGTGGTCGAGTCAATTGTGGAACAAAATTTTTATCCCACAATTGAAGGGGCATGTGTTAACACCAAATTAAAAGGAGTCCGACTTGTGGGTCCTGGCTCTCGAAAAGGAGTCCGTCCGGGTGGAAGGAAGGATATTTTCGTGAGATTTTCAAGAAAGAGATCTCGCGGTCGGCTATCCGTCTCGGCTCGGCAAAGGAACAAGAGAGCTGATTTTGCGGGATTGGACAAGACGGGCTCAACTGGGGAGACGACTGATGGATAGGCGATCGAGCTAGTTAGGCAACGAATCCATTCGGTAGCTTGTACTCAATAGGGTATAAATACGACCCCCGAATGTATGTACGACACAATCATTCCTCAATATACACCGGCCTTACGCCAAACCCTAGAGTCCTTGTCGTGTCGTCGAGTTCTTCGAGAGGGCCAATTCGATCCGTCGACCTCCGTGAGTACCGGCAACCTTGTATCATGTCTAGTATCATGCGTGGATTTAGATCCGATGCAAGTAGTCTTGTTACCATGCTTCGTGTCATGCGTAGACTCGTTGCTTGGTTCAAGAAGGTTTCTTGTTAGATCATGAGTCATGCGGTAGGCTAAGATCTAGCTTGAAGCTAGTTGACGGCTTCTATTGGATTTTGGCAAGATCCAATAGATTCATTAAGTTACCCCTGTTAACTTGAGTTTTACTTTATGTTTTAATTCATGTAACACATCTTTTTGCCCAATCTAGATGGATTTGGATCTACTGTATCTCTTTTATGATCCTTGTTCGAGTAGGTTTCATGTTTTAACACGTGGATCTTGTGCTTTCCGATAGCCGAAACCGACCGATCTAGGTTGTTACGTGTTGCGGTTCAAGCTTGCTTATGTTTGTATAAATCTGAAAGAGCCGGTATCATGCGGTAGATGCAGTGCTTTTGGGTTGCTTTGGAGCTAGTCATCCAAAGGATTGAGATTTCCAAATCAATCTCGATAGATTTATTCTTGTGGTAATGTTTGTTCCTTCTTCATGGACCCCAATCGGGCTGCTCACCGCATTCGGTTATGTTTCTTCACGAGTAGATCACGTGCGCTATTCATGCTTTAAATAATGTGTGCTTTTAGCTTTCCATATTTAGATTGTATCATGCTATGGGATAGATCTATTTGTGGAAAGTGGTACGGTTTTTTCATGCAAGTTGTATCATGCGGTGGATAGATTTGTTTGATATCGTAACGACGGATTTCAAAGTAACTAGACATGCGGTAGACTAGTGCTTTGGATCTATGCATGCTTATTTAATACATGATCATGTCCGTGTTTTACTTTTTATTTATTTTATTTAATCTTTCATGGGGACGGCCATGGCCTCGTGCACATGCACCTTTGTTCAAATAAAGACCGATTGTCATTATGCTTACGTCATCCATTCGGCAATGTTACTTTTCCCCTTTTGCGGTTTCCCGAATGGTCGGGTTCTTGCGTATAGCTTTTCATAGCTATGTGTCATCTCATTTGGCTTTTTAGCCGTAAATATGAACCGAAGTTCCACCACCCGGCAAGTTCCAAGCTTTGATATCTAACCGCCTACCTTTGTTAATTTTCAGAAAAATTGACCGGCACGTCATTTGCTCTCTCCGCGCGTGTGAAGCCAAATACCCGGCTTGTCAGTGATTGGCGTTGAGTGCACTTTTCGCGTCAACAGATATCAAATTCTCAGCAAAAGATCATGGCAAACACCCATAAAGCAAAGCATGTCATGTCAAAGCTCATGAGCCATGTGTCCACTTCGGGGAGACTTCTCCACTGGTGAACATCATGCAACATGTTTTGCACCCATATGTGAAAGATAAAACATTTTAAGCATAGACATGATGATGAGCATTTTCAAGCATTATACACTTCTTTTCAAGATTAAATCATTTCATGGTACATGAAGTGTCCCTATGCAAAAAAGAAGCTTATGCTCCCCCATGAATGCAACATAGGCTAAACATTCAATATATTCGCCTACATCAGAAATGCAAGAACAAGACATCCAAGCACAATCTAAGCATGAAAAGCACATTTAGACCCAACTGTGACATGGATACACCACTACACACGAGTAGAGCACATTTCATCAAAAATTAGTCAAGATTAGCATTTATTTCAAAAAGGGCTATCTTACCACACATATATCTCATATATTTCAAGAGCATAGCCTCACATCACCATTTTTCCACACATACACTAACATCCTCACAAATAGCCAAAGAGATCAACAAGGCATACAAGGAAAGAAGCTCATCATCCTAAAATGCAATATGATACAAATGCAACATGATATTTGACAAGATGGCTATCCTACCATGGTTTGTACATCAAGCAAAGCATGCATATACATCAAAGTAAAACATGGTATGATACATATGATACAAAAAGGAAATCCCCCAAGAATCAACTAGAAAGGGCAACAAACCCCAAGTTCCCCCGCAGCGTTAACAAATGTAGCTTGGTCGAGAGGCTTGTAAAGATGTCGACCAGCTGATCTTGGGTAGGGACATGGCTCAACACAAGGGTTCCTTTCTCCACATTGTCCCTCAAGAAATGATACCTCACTTCAATGTGTTTGGTTCTGGGAGTGAAGCACTCGGGTTTTTAGCTACGCTTATGGCAATCGGTGCTATCACAAAGAAGTGGGATTTGGGTGCACTCCTCACCAAAGTTCCTCAAAGTGTATGAAATCCACAACAAATTCGGGAACAACAACTCGCGGCAAGAACATACCTTCCGCCGGTAGACCGAGCTACACTAGACTGCCATGGGCACCATGAGACCAACGAAGAACCAAGAACCGGCAAGTACTCAGAAGTAGACCTCCCTCTCGATTCGACAACCAAAGAAATCCGCATCGAAAAAAACCATGAAGAGAGAGAGTCGAGGAGGACGAATACCAAAGGCCAAGACCAGGGGCAGATCGTAGGTACCGAAGATCCTCTCGACGGCCCGTCGATGTGATGTCCCTCGCGAGGCCTCGAAACGAGCGTACGTACACACACCGAACTATATGTCCGTCTCATCGCCGTCAAGTAGAGGAGGGAGCCGATCATGCCCCCGTACTCCCGTCGTCCATCGGTTTTCCGTCCGTCCGCATCCAAAGTGGTCGCACTCTGCGGGGTGTCGGGCGACGCCTTCACATCTTGCATCCGAACCTCTCGCATGTCTTTCGTGTACTTGGTCCGGTGCATCAACGTTCCATCCTTCACTTGCTTGATCTGCACTCCAGAAATACCTGCAACTCGCCCATCATGCTCATCTCGAACTCCCCATTTCATCTCATCCGCAAACTTGGCAACAAGGTTATGGACGAGCCACCAAAGACAATATCATCCACGTATATCCGAACAATCAACAAGTCATTTCCATGCTTGAGGAGAAACAAAGTCCTATCCACTAGCGTACCCATCACAAACCTCTACTCAACAAACGCAGAACCTCTCAATCTCCCATACCAAGCACCTGGGCGTCCGTTTCAACCCATACAGCAGCCCTTTTCAACCCGTATACCCCGTGGGTACAACTCGCTCAAACCCAGGTGTGGCCGCTTCACATACACCTCCTCTATGACCCCATTCAAAGCACTCTTCTACGTCCATCTCAAACAACTTGAACCCTTTAGCCACTAAAGGCTAGAAGGATCCGAATTGCCTCAAGACGTGGCCACAGGAGCAAAGGTCTCCTCATAGTCGATCCCTTCCGACTCAAAACCCCCGAAAGAACAAGCCTCGATTTGCTCACAACCATCCCATTCTCTCCCTCTTTGTTCTTCCAAACCCAATTTGGTTCCTATGGGATGGCAATTTGGAGGTGGTTCAACTAACTCCCACACTCGAAGTTCCTCTCAAAGTTTTCCAACTCCTCATGCATAGAATTGACCCAGCTTTGCACGTATAAAGCATGTCCAATGTCCTTGGGCTCAAAAGTGGCAACAAAAAAGCAAGATGAGCAAAATGAGAGGAATTCCTGGACCTTGACCGTGTAGTGCGTTCATCGATGTTCCCAATGACTTTCGACAAGGGATGCACTTTGAATCCGCCGGGAGCCTCACGCCGAGATCAGCCTCCCCTCAACTCTCGCCTTCTCTCGCTCGGTCCTCGTCGCACCGTTGTTGTCCATGAAGTAGACGGTCCACGTCCCAGCAAGGGGTCGTAGGGGAAGTAGTGGGTACACACTCACTTTCAGGCGCATGGTTCTCTCCATCATCATCTCCACTTCATCCTTCTCCTCTTCAAAGAGGTCCCCGCCATTCCCCATCACCCGCACATTCAAAGCCAAGAGAGGTACATGGCATTGTCTCGTCGAAGGTTACCTCGCAAGTCTCCATGATTTTGTTAGTCTCAAGGTTAAGCACCCTATAGGCTCTAGAGTGGCTAGCATATCCAAAGAAAATACCATCACTAGACCTAGACTAAACTTGTCGAGTTTTCCTTCTTCGAATAAAGCACTTGTACTCAAAGACTCTAAATGACTCACCTTGGGTGCCCAATTACGTATAGCTCATAAGAGTATGGATGTTGACCTAATAGCATAGGTCTTGTCAAGCACAATGAAATCCAAATCAGCCTTCTCCACTGAGAAAGATCATCATACGAGCCGCCCACTTGTGGTAACCCCCGGCCATCGAAGGCGGCGTGACCGCCCGCCAACGTACGCCATCTTAGATTCGAGACTTGTCAAAGTTGCAAAGAATTCGTTACCAAGCTCGACAATTGGAAGGATCGATGGACTAGAGAGGGGAGTGAATAGGAGCCAGTAGTGTTCTTCCAAAGAACCCGCCTATGCCCTAGTCAAATCCCTGGGCCACACAAGCGATGGATCGAATCACACACCAATCGTCAAGACAACGAGGTTATGGATCAACCTCTAGCCTTAGGAACGATTCCTTAAAGCACACGCGGAAGCACGAAAGAAGAAGAAGAGGAATCCTAACCAAGAAGCAAAGCGCGCAGCCTCCGGCGGACCGTCCGGCCGACAGGCGACCGTCCGCGGAGTGAGCCGCGCGACCGTCCGGCAGGGGACCGCGGGACCCGCCCCTTGCCGTGGACTCGTCCGGCCCGAGCCGTGGACCGTCCGTTAAAAACAAACAACCAAATGTGGACGCACCCGCACCACGCGACCGTCCGCGGAGCACGCGAACCGGCTCGCGTACACTGCGGATCGTCCGTCCTTCCGTCGCGATCGTCCGAAACTCCGTCCAACCGAAACCAAAATCGCGACGATCGAAACGAAAGGCGAGCAAGAACACGAAGAACACGACGAACCCTAGTGGCGGACCGTCCGCCAGTCCTCTCGCGGGACCGTCCGCCAGAGCCGACAGAGCAAAACGCCCGACCCCGAAAGTCAACTCCACCAAATCATCTGATTTCCCAAACAATGCGGAAGCCGGTGGAGACAAGGGTTTGGAGACTCGAAAAGCGTCACACAAGGATGCTATAGCCCAAAAATCTTGCCTCCTAACTCCCTAAATCACCGGGAATCGCGAATCCTTTGAGCACCACCAAAAACTTGAGCACCGAACGAAAACTTCGAATCCGGCGGGTTTCCGCCGTTTGAGGGCACAAGATCAATCACAAAGATGCACGAGACATCTATCCATGTTTTCCTCAAAGAAATCCGGGGAGAAACCCACTCAAATCCGTGGAATCGAACCGGGAACAAAGGCACAAAAACAAGCACAAAAAGACCACGAGAAACACAACTCCGAATCTTCTATACAAACCAGGAAAGATTCACAAGGTCTAGCATGCCGCTCTCTAGCATCCATCCCTCTCAACAACATTCATGAAGCTCTATGCTAGTCAGAGAAAATGGAAGAAAAATAAGCCACGAAAATGAGAAATGGGAGGGAGGAAATGAAACCCTAAGTCACTGAGACAGAGCCATCCACACACACTCATGGCTTATATATCAGGTCCCGCCGGGAGTGGTAAATGACTCGACTACCCCTAACTTAACTACCGGCGATACAACCCACGCAGGGGCATTTCAGAGAATGCCGAGGGGTCATGCACGGACGGCCACGCCTTTGCTCGCACCCCGCGTCCTCCCGACGCAAGCCATGCAATCCCGCCGCGTGTCCTCCGCTCGAAGCTTCCCGACACGCCCCGATCCCCGTCTCCGTCGTGTTGGGCCCTCGACTTGGTTTGAGGCCCAAACCAAGAAACCGTCCGCCGATGGTTTTGTGGGCAAACCACCAAACCCGACAGGTTCTGGCCCGGCCTCCCGCCAAACCACTTGATCACACCGCCACCGTGCACCGCCGATTGTCCATGACTTTGTCTCGCTCGTGTCGCCACCATGTGCCCGCACCCACCCCGCCGTCCACCGGTCCCTCGAACCGAGCCTACGAGTCTCTCCATCTTGTAGAGGCCCCAAGGTCGAAGACCTTTCGCGCCCGTTCTTCACCCGCAACAAAGACGAACTAGGCCGCAACCCCTACACCTCGCGCACTAAGCCAAGAGTCACTCCAACACCCGCGTCAATCACTCATCACCGAGGAGCGTCATCCAGCCCCAACCAATCGGACGCTTCGGTCCTCAATTGACTATGTAAAGGAGGGTTGGGTACCTATCGGCACCCGATCTCAACCAACACCAAGCGCAGGCGCCATACTTGATCCCCCAAACAGGACATAGGGTTCGCTACCTTGGCGACCCGAACCCGTATAAATCTTGTGTCCCGTGTCCTCGCGCATACCTTCGAGTTCTCGCCTCCGATCATGATCCCTCACCAAGACAATCTACTACCTCGGGTACCCCTCAGGTTTGCTCGGTCTAAAATACCGACAAATTCGGCGCGCCGTAGTGATCATCACCACCGAGCGAACTCGAAGGACCTTCATATTCAAAATCAACACGACTCTGCGACAAAAGACTCCTGCGACGAGCAAAATCAGCGTATCGCTATCGTGTCTGAACAAGACATAGTCACTGTTGTTTGCCACGAAGTCGTCGAGTTGGAATCCACGCGAGCCGTTGTTAACTCGCATCCGTCTGCCCGATGCAGCCGTGGATGCCATGTGTTCAAGTCAAAGTCCGATCTCAGGACGAATTAAAAAATTCTGATTCGATCCGCAATCAGCCTTATCCATCCACTCGTTGCCGTTGCCTGGAGTCAAAATCCTACCACGAAACTTTCTGGTTGGAATCCGAAGCACAGCCGACGCGAAGCATCATTAGCATCAAGACAAAACAAAAGCATCGAGCTTTTTTCTTCAAGGGATCGCTACTACGTGAAGCACGTGAAAGAAAAACAGAGCATTCAATACGTGAAGCTCCCACACATGGCTTTAAGATCTTTGCTTGGTCCACACCGCAAGATGTACGCGAATACACCTACTTCAACTACTCGAGTGCAACATCATCAACGCTCGACTTGCTGTCCGGTCGCACTGGCTCTACACCGGCTACGCCGAGCGTCGCGCACCCGCTCGTCTCCGGGCCGCACGCGCCTACGTTGACTCCGCCGTGCGCCACGACTACCGTTCCGCCGCACGCGCTCTACGCCACCTTGCCGTGCGCCGCGACTACTGTCACTCCTAAGCCAGGACGTTTGGCTGCCATTCTTGTCGCGCTGCGATTACTACCCGGCTGCATAGATTTTACCACTAACGCCGTACCGCGATTACCGTCATTTGATGTACCAAATAAGCCGCCTGGTGCTCTCGCGACGCCGCGCGTTTCGCTACGCGTTTCGCCGCGTCCGCTGTTGTTTACTACTTCCGCCGCTATGTGCTCGCCGCCACTACGGCCTGGCTGCCGGTGCTCGCGACGTCAGCGCACGCCACGCGCTGCCGCCGCCGTCATCGACTACTTCCGCCTCTACACAAAGCTCGCCGCCGACTATCCCGCTTCTCGCTACAGGTTCTGGAAATGCAAGACGCCGCGCATCGCCACGCGCTCGCCGCGCGTCGTTGCTTCACTACCTGGGCCAGCGCATGCTCGCTGCCGACTACTTTACCTCCGGCTACAAGGCCTGGTGCTCGACGCCGCGGCACGCCACGCTGCCGCGCTTGCCGCCAACCAATTCACTCTCGCCAGCAGTTGCGAAAGGTCGTTTCTTAGGTGGGGCCTCCGGAGTGTGGAGAGAGTAAGTGGACTCGTTCGAGGGACCCGGTGACGGGCGGGGTAGAGTGCGGGTCGCATGAGTGGCAAAGAACTGACAAGATGAAGTCGGTGGACGGTTTTCTTAGTTGAGCCACTTTAAAGATGAGTCGGCGAGGACTTCATGGGAGCCAAGTCATGAGTGGTGATTGGCGGAGGCTACATCAAGTTCGCGGGGTTTGCGGTGGTTCACCCCGAGAGAAATGGCCAACTGAGACACTCGAAATTTGAGCCATAAGTGAGGCCCGAAGGCCAGGTGTGAACATCCGGCCAAAACCGGCTGACGGTTGGAGAAGCCGGTCCGGCCCAGGTTTGGGGTCGCCGAGGGAGCAGCCGGAAGCCGAGGCGGAGGACACGCGTCGGGATCGCATAGGCTTGAGTTGAGCCTACGCGGGGTTGGGGACCGAGCAGGCATCCCGTCCAGATGGAGAAGACATCACGAATTCCAAATCCGCCCTTGAGGGGCTTGTATCCCTAGTTAGTAGAGAAGGGCATTTTAGACATTCGGTTGCCTCCATATAACCCGAAGAGGTGAGAGGATGGCGGCCAACTCTTGGAACCCTAGCTCATTAGTTTTCCTATTTTCCACCTATTTTCCTTAGGTTTTCTCTAGGACTAGCAAGAGGAAAGCCAAGGGAGAGATCTTGTAGAGAGGGATGGATGATCGGGCGGCTTGCTAGACTGGCAATACCGAACAACTGTTTCATGTATAGATCATTCGACGTGGTTCCTCAAGGTTTGGATGTGTTTTCCCTAGGTTGTTCTTGGTGGTGATTTTCGGAGCCCTCTCACGTGTCTTTATAGCGGTGTTTTCGGGACTTTTCTCTTGGGGATTTGATGGCGGAAATTTGTGGGAACCTTCGTGGTTCTTTGGGGCTTATGTGATTCCCCTCCCAAATCCCGGTGAGAAAAGGTGCTCGATTTTGGGGTTTTTCTTGAGTTGTGGGTTAGAAGTGCTCTCGGCGGGATTTCTTCGATTCCTCCTTTTTGGACGAGATTTGGTGGGATTAAACTTTGGCTATGGACTCCTCATAGGTGTTCACGATATCCCCAAAGTCTTGTTCAAGTCCGTGGAGCGATTTGGGAGATTGAGATTTGGTTTTTGGGGGGAGTTGACCCGGGCTTTGTGTTCTTCCCTTGTCCGAGCTAAAGCCGGCTGGCCGGTTTCCCCAAGCCGGTCCCCGGCCGGTTTGCCTTGTGGATATCGAGAAAGATTTTTGAACAAGGAGGTCTTTGGCTACTCCATGGCTTCGTTTGTTCGGATGTGGAAAGGCGTTTGAAGTGTGTGGGGTCTTTGGGGAGTTTTACGGGACGGGAATCGGTCCCACCCGGTTTCCCTAACCCGGTCGACGGGGTTTCCCCACTGCGTGAGGCTAAGTCCAACGAAGCGGTCGAGCGGTTTGAGCCGGGCTTTGACCGGTTTGTCTTGTCGAGCGACCTTGTCGTGTGTGTTCGTTTGCGTGTGTGTTGGTACATTGTTTGGGTCTTGTTCTAGGTTCGTTAGCACTCCGGTGGCTACGTGAACTTGGCAAGAGAAGCTTGCGGAGGTGCACGAGCGAATTTGGGTTCATAGGCCGAATTCTTGAATAGAGATTTTATCGGCTCCCATTCACTCCCCCCTCTGCATTTCGTCGTTTCGGTCCTTCAAGTGGTATCGAGGCGGTTCGGGTCTTTGTTGACTCTAACCGATCTAAGATCCAAGGATGGCGTACCGGAACGGGGGTTCGGGTCCTCCACACTTCGATGGCAAGAACTACCGGATGTGGAGCAAGCGGATGGGTGCGTTCCTCGCGGAAAGGGTTGGGCCGCTTTGGGATGTCACGGTGGACACGGGCTATGTCCATCGATGGATTTCCTTGCTCCCGGGGTCGAGGGACGATTCGACGCCGACAATAAGGCGGTCGACTACTTGTTTCGTGCTTTGTGTCGGCCGAGTTCGATCGGGTGCACACGAGGCACTTGGCTTCTAGGATTTGGGCGGTGTTGAAGGAGGCTCATGTTGGGAACGCCCGAGTTCGAGCACGGTTGTATGCGACCTACGGAGGAGAGTATGAGAACTTCACTCATCTCCCCGGTGAGTCCATCGATGCCTTGTTTATAGGTTCACGGTGGTGGTGAACAACATGAGGGCCAATGTGGACGTGGTCCGTACGATGATCATGATAGGCGGTCAAGCTCTTACCTCTTTGGATCGTACGATATGGGGCGGAAAGTTCGAGGCCATAGTCGAGTCGGAGAGGTATGATACTACGACGGTGAACGAGGTTTATTCTCGAGAGCTCAAGTGGAGGCTGAGGTGGATAGGAGCATGAGCGCCAAGCTCGAGGGACCGGCGGTTCCCATAGTCTTGCCCTCGTTGGTGGTTCCAAAGGAAAGACTAACTAACCCATCACCGGGATGTTCTCGTTTTCCTCTTTGATGTCTATGCCAGATGAGGAGTTTGATGACCTTGGAGAGGACGGGCGGCGGCGATGACGAGGCGGTTCGAGAGGCGCACGAGAACCGCGTGAACATGAGGAGGAACACGAGGACTTACTTCCGGTGCGGCAAGCGGGGACACTTCGTCGCCGCGCCGGGAGAAGGCCGAGAACAAGGACGGCTACAAGCACAAGGCGAGGATGAACGATGGCAAGTACGCGTTCGAGGGCGCGACCACAAGAGCAAGCACAAGAACAAGTACAAGGACGAGCGACGATCGAGGAAGAAGGAGGGCGGGAGGCAAGGCCGGCGATGGTTGGAGCGAGCGACGTCGACTCCGATTCGCGTACTCCACCTCGAGCTCGGGAGCGGTGAACGAGGAGATCGCCGCAAGAACAGAAGTCGTCCAAGAACACAGGCGGGGCGGCGCCGCGAGAGATGGCTTCCGCACCATGGCAGGCTCCCGGCGGCAGAAGAGCACACGGGAAGCGACTCGGACTCGGGGTCCCGACGACGAGGTGCGTGATGAACTTCCCTTCTTGCGCCGGGAGAATGAGAGGCTTGGCTCTTTGCTTGATATAGTGATGACATGCTTAGAGAGGCCAAGAAAATGAGGAAAGAGCTTAGGGCTTCACTCGAGGATGCTAGGACTAGAGTGGTGAGCTAAAGACACGGGTGCTTGATAGCAAGCTTGAGATTGATTCGCTTAAGGCTAGCCCTGTTGTTTACGGTGAGAAGGAGTTGTGTGTGATTGCTCTATATTCCTTGCTTGATCTTGCTTTGTTTAAGGAGAAGCATGCCTCCAAGTGTGAGGAACTAGATGTGCTTAGGGTTGAAGTGGGTGAGCTTAAGTCTAGACCTTCTTTGCTAAGGTGCTTGCACTTCTTGCCACATTTTGCATGCTAAGATTGATGAGATGCATGCTTACACTAGTTCGCTCGAGGCTAAATTGAAGGAACCCATGCCTACATCTTGCTCTCTGTGAAATGCATGCATTGAAAAATTTGGAGCTTGCACATTATGTTGATCGTTTGCGGGATGAGAATGATGATTTGAGGATGTTGATGGGTTGGTTGTAGGGTCATGGGCCTCGGTTGAGGGATGATGATTGAGGCCTTTAAGAGGCAAGATGGTGAGGGGCTTGGGGCAAACAAGGTTGGTCAAGGAAGTGGAGAGAATATCCGGGAGCCACCAAAAACCCACCACAAAAATGATTTCCCACCAAAACCTAATCATCTAAGGAGCAGAGCCTAGACACAACCCCGGCTCCACCGTGTTTCCTACACCCACAAAATGACCTACAAAAGCCTATCAAGTTTGTGAGCACTTCGGGGAAAGTGTTCTTTGGGAAGGGAGAGTGAGAAGGCTAGTGGTGAGCTTAGGTGGAGGATTTGAGTGGAGAGAAAGCCCAGGAGTGGCTGACCACATCCCAAGCCTAAGCCTAAGCTTGTGAGGTTCCATTGTGGCTATTGTGGGAGAGATGGCCATAAGGAGGAGTTTTACTTCATGAGGAAGCGAGAGGAGAGAATGGCGAAGGAGTGGGCTAACGGAGACAAGCATCACCCCTCCGGTGGTGTACTTAAGTCTCGTGTGCGGTGCCCGGGGCCAAGGCGAGTGTGAGGATAGTTCGGCTTGGGGTGGTCGAAAGAGTGCGGGGAGGTGCTGCGGAAGTGAAGCCGGTCGGACGGTTTTGGGACCGGTCGAGACCGGTTTGGGGTGCAACGGAATGACAAGCTTGGTTTCCGTGCTCGTACGGGTGCGATGGTTGTTTCTGGAGGTCGTGGTTCTGGTGGTTGGGGTGGAGAGTTTGCGGTGGGTCGGGTTGCTAGGCGTTCTCCCCCTCGAGTTCACTATGGGGATGGGAGGAGTCGTAGCTTTGAGAAGGAGAGGAGGGACGGTCCACGAGTTCTCTTTCGTGGTTTTGGTCCTCCTCCGGGCGAGAGGGTGGTTCCCCCGGGGGTGGTTACCATGGTGGTGTTCGTGGAGGTAGTTTTGGTAGGAGAGATGCTTTGGTTGGTGCTAACCCCACTTTCGAGCAAATGGCTCGGCAATGGTTTTTCCTCCTTTGGTACTAACCCCGATCTTTGAGTCGTTTGTTCGCTCACGTGCCTATTTTTGAATTTCGGGTGGGAGACTTGAAGAACATTTGGTTGATTGACTCGGTTGTTCGAGGCATATGGCCGGGAGACGGGGGTGGTTCTCAAGTCTCGTCCGTGGTGACAAGGAGGTACATGCCTTTGGGGACAATGGGCGTGGGCGTGTGCTTTCGAGAAGGTGAGATAAAAGTGAGTGACAAGATCACTGCGAGGCGTGTTGCTCTTGTTCAATCGGCAGGGTACAATTTGCTTTACTGTGTCCCGGTTGTTGGATGAGGGCTTTGAGGTTTGTTTCGGCCCGGAGGGTGGTTCTCGGATTGTGGACTCTCGAGGGGACCTTGTACGTATGGTCGTTCTAGGGTCGGGTGTTTCGTGCTGATTTTCTCGGTCTTCGGGTGTGGAGCGTTGTTTCTTGGCTGGTTCTTCGAGTGAGTTGTGGAGGTGGCATAGGAAGTTGGGTCACTTGAGCTTTGATCTTTTGTCTCGCTTGAGTAAACTCAATTTGGTCCGAGGGATTGCCACGGTTGAGGCTTGAGAAGAGTTGGTTTGTGCTCCGTGTAGGCATGCCAAGATGGTGGCCTCTTCTCACCCGCCTCTCACCGATGTGATGGGCGAGCGTCCGTCGGTGCTCCATATGGACCTTGTTGGCCCGGCTCGTGTGCGATCGGGTGGGAAGTGGTATGTCCTTGTTGTGGTGGACGACTATTCTCGGTATGCTTGGGTGTTCTTTACGGAGGATAAGGGAGACGTTTGGTTTGTTCGAGATCTAGTCTTGGGGTTGAGGAACGAGAGGCACGGAGATGCCATCAGTATCATCTGGTGATAATGGCTCGGAATTTAGGAACTCTCGTTTTGAAACCTTTTGCCATGACTTGGGTCTTGAGCACCGGTTTTCGAGTCCGTATACGCCTCCCCCGAGAGTGGTGTTGTGGAAAGGAAGAACAGGACCTTGTGCGAGATGGCTCGGACGATGCTTGATGAGCATGGGACTCGAGGAGGTATTGGGGTAGGCGGTGAATACCGCATGCTATGTGTCGAACGGGATATACCTCGGAGTGCACAAAGAAGAAGACATGCTATGAGTTGATGCATGGTCGCACACCCAAGGTGAGTCACTTCCATGTCTTTGGTTGCAAGTGTTTCATTCGAAGAAAGGCGGGGAAGTTGGATAAGTTTGAGCTAGGTCTGTCGATGGCATTTTCTTTGGTTACGCATCTCATTCTAGAGCATATCGTGTGCTCAATCTTGAAACTAACCAAATCGTGGAGACTTGCGAGGTAACCTTCGACAAGACGAGCCACGTAGTCGGCTTGTCTTTGAGTGTGCGGTGATGATGAGCTTGGCGGGAGATCGAGGAGCATGAACATGGAGATGATGAGGATGGCGGTGCGGTGCCCCCGATTTTGAACATGTACCCACTACTTTGACTACGATGATGGATGGACCCTCTGCTACCTCGACGACAAATCCCAGAACGAGGAGAAGACGTGTTGAGGGGACGGCTGAGGCGAGAACCTCCACGGCGAGTTCCGTGGATCACCCCGGCTTCGAGGATCATCGGCGACATGGATGAACGCACGTTGGGGGTTCGGAACAACTCTCATTTTGCTCATGCGCATTTGTTGCTTCTTTGAGCCCAAGACATTGGACACGCACTATCGATCACAATTGGGTAAATTGGTCGTGAGGAGTTGGAGAATTTTGAGAGAAATCGAGGTGTGGGAGTTGGTTGGCCACTCCCCGAAGTGTAAGGCTAGGTGGAAAAGTGGGTGGAAAACAGGGGAGAGAAGGGTGGGGTTGTGAGGAACAAGTCGAGACTTGTTGCTCAGAGGTTACGGTCGAAGGGGGATGGAGCTACGAGGACCTTTGCTCCGTGGCAGTTTGGGGCCGTTGGGACCAGCCTGTAGCACACGTGGCTAAAGGAGTTCAGTTGCACCAAATGGATGTGAAGAGTGCTTTCGAATGGTGTCTTGGAGGAAGAAGTGTATGTGAGGTGACCTCGGGGTTTGAGAGTGAGGTACCCCCCTTTGGGTGTACAAGTTGAGGAAGGCGTTGTATGGGTTGGAAGCGGGCGCTGGGAAGCGATAGAAGTCTCGAAATCCGCGACCTCGAACTTGATGTACTCGGTGTGGTAGTTATCCCGAGAAGCCCCGAAGGTAACTGGCAGTACCACTGAGCCCAGTGGGATGGCCGCGTTGCCTGGGACGATGCCGTAGAAAGGCATGCTGCTCTTGGTGAGCATGGGGGTGACGTCGAGGTTCATTTTCTTCAAGGTTTTGGTGAAGAGGACGTTGAGCCCACTTCCACCGTCGATGAGCACCTTGTTGAGCTTGGAACCCGCCACCGTTGGTTTCAGGACGAGAGGGAACCGTCCGGTTCGGAGAAGCTAGTCCACCGGTCCGCGCGGGAGAAGGTGATGGGTACCCTCGACCACCCGAGAGGGGTCGAACCGCCGGCTCGATGGACATCACTTCACGACGGGTAGCCTTCTCGCTCCCGCCCGCCGGCGTCCGCCGAAGAGGACGTTGACGGTCTTCTCGGGTTCTTGGAAGTCGTTGTTGTCGCCGTCCTTCTTCTTGCCCTTCTCGGTCGTGAGGGTGCGGTGGCTCCGGCGTGTCCTTGAGTGCGTGCTCGAGCCGGTAGCACCGCTCGCAGTGTGATTGCCGTTCGGATGCCACGGGCACTTCTCCTTCAGCAGGTCTTTGAACCCGCCCGAGTTCTTCTTCGAGTTCCCTTTCGGGGAGGCGCCGGATAGCCGCGACAAGTGTTGTCCGGCTTGCGCTTGCGGTTGGGACCCGAGTAGTTGTCGTTGTTGTTGTTGTTGCGGCCGCCTTGGTTTGCATTGGCCGCGGGCCGCCGCCGCCCGGTTCTCGCTTGGACTTGCCGCGGATGGCGTCGTACTTGGCGTTGGCCTTGTCCTCTTCATCCGCCCGGGACGTGATCATGTCCTTGAGGTGGGGAATGGACTCGGGGGCGGCGACGACCGAAGTCCTCGAAGGTGCGGCGATGATAGAGGCCGGCCCGGAAGAGGTCGATGACCTCCTTGTCGGTGACGTCGACGACGGTAGCGCGCTTGTCGAAAAAGCGGCGCATGTACTTGCGGAGGGTCTCGCCTTGTTCCGCTTGATCATGGCAAGGTCCATGCGAGTACCCGAACGGCCCATGGCGCCCGCGAAGTTGCTTGTGAACTCGCTCCTTCACCGGTCCCACTTGTCGATCGAGTGCTTGTCGAGCGACTCGAGCCATGTGAGTGGTGCCCGGTCCGGACGAAGGGGAAGTAGAGGCATTTGGTGTCGCCGTTGCCGCCGCCGTTCTCGATGGAGAGAGCGTAGCATCGGAGCCACCGGATAGGATCCGCTTCGCATCGTACTTGGTGATCCCCAAAGGCTTGAACTTGTCGGGGAGGAGTAGGTTGCGAAGTCGTGGTGAGAAGGCGGGGAAGCCGTCGCCCTCGGCGCAGCTGGTCGACTTCTTCCGCCGCAGCTCCTCGATCTTCTGGCGAGCGTCGTACCCGCCGTGCGAGGCGCCGGAGGCGTGGTCGTTCGCGTGGCCTCGGCCACCGCGACCGCCGCCGCCTAGCTCTCCGTTGGCTCCGTGGTTGGAGCCGCCGCCGCCGCCGCCGCCACCGTCGGGTCATTGCCCCCACCACCGGCCGGAGCGCGGTGGGGGACAACCCTCTCGGTTGCCTTGGTCCTCGAAAAGGTCCGCCGCGCGTGGGAGCGGCGACGGTTTGGGTCGACCGGTATGTCGCCTCGAGTACGGTTGGGGCCGCCGTTGGCGCCGCGACTAGTAGCTTCGTTGTCGCGCGGTTTAGGCCGGAGGAGGTTGGGCGACCTCGTTGTCGACCCGCATGAAGTAGGCTTCTTCGGGCCGAGCTTGGCGATGACCTCTCCGGCGCGTATGCCCCGAGCCCGGCGTGCGATCGTTGTGATCGACATGAGGCATTGCTCGGGAGTGGTGTGGACTCGCTCTCGACCGCCGAGAGCCTCCGCAAGGTTGCGGATGGGGAGGTTGTCTCCGAGCCGCCGGCGTCATTCACCGCGCTTTCGTTGCGTTCGCGCCGGCGTCCCCGTTGGCGACGGTCTCGCCGCAGGTGCATCCGCGTACGGCTCGTCCGCGGAGATGTCCTCCGTGTACTTGTCTTCGGCCGTGCTCGAGGGTCCCGGGTGTCGCCGGCAGCCCATGAAGACTTGGCGATCGGGGGTGCCAAGGCCGGACTCGCAGGGTGCCACCTCGGTTGGTGTGTTGGAGTCGGCCTGGGCCGCGTGGTGTTCCCTCCCGGAACGGTAGCGAGTCGATGTAGGCGACGTAGCGTGAGGCTCCTTTGCCGGGTCGGCGAGGCTTGCGTCCGGCCGCATGGGACGTATCCGCCGGTCGGTGTTGATTTTATAACCGGCCCCGCAGGCCGGCCCCCGACAAGGGAAGCTCGGTGGAGTCGTCTTCGGACTCGGGCTCCTCGGGTGTCCGACCCGAAGTCGAACTCGTAGTCCCGGTTCGAGTAGAACCTCGGAGAGAGGGTTGGAGTCCGAGACGTGATCGGGGACGGCGTCGGAGTCCGAGTTGTACTCGGTTACGGGCTCCTTGCCGGCCCGTCGTGGAGTAGGAGCCCCCGTGCGGGCCCGGCTGAGGACGCGGGGGCCACGCGCGGAGCGCTGGCGTGGTGAAGGGGCCGTCTGCGATGGCTGAGCAGCCGGCTCGCATGCGATGGCCCATGGCGACGTCGGGTTCGAGTTGGAGGCGGACTCGAGCTCGAAGTCAGCGTGGTGGTTGAAGAGCGAGATTTCGCCGAACTTGCCGGCGAGTTCGCCCGTGACGACTTCGGGGAAGCGCCACGAGGCCTGTCCTCGGGTTGGGCCGCATGGTCGGGCGCCGGAAGGAGCCCGCGCCATCGCCAGCGGGCGACCTGTGCGCCGAAGACAAAGGTGTCGCCGCGGTTGAAGGCGACGGGCCGGCTTGATGTGGACGGAAGCCGTCGAGTTCGCCATGTGATCTCGAGCGAGAGCCCCTACCGGCGCGCCCGTGTCGGTGTTTTAGACCGGCAACCTACTACGGGGAGTACCCGAAGTAGATGAATGTGACTCGCCGAGATCGGTAACTCGAAGGAAGAGACACGTGGCACACAATTTAGACAGGTTCGGGCCGCGAGGTGCGTAATACCCTACGTCCTGTATGCTGCGTAGCTCTGGATTGATGGGGCACGATTACAAGATGGTGCAATAGTGCGCCGTGGGTTGTATGAGAGGAGATTGGATGAGGTGATCCTGAGATCGGTCCCTGCCTCGCCTTATATAGTCCGGGAGGCAGGGTTACAAGTCGGAATAGGGAAAGAGTACTAGTCGAGTACGTCTAGGAGACCTCTATACAGTGCGGAACATGTACAGACCCCTAACCGAGTACTACTCCGGTGTAGTCCTTGTGCTCCACGCCTTCAGGTGCCGCGTAGCGCAAGCCGGGTAGTCCCAGGGGCCTACCGAGTAGTCGGTCCTGGTACCCACCGAGGTAGTGGGCCCAGGGAGGTCCATACGACAGTGCCTGAGGCTGTTGAGTGGAGTAACTAATGAGCTTGCTGGTTTATTCACTCATGAGTATCTATCTATTCGTGCAATCAGAATATCACTAGTGGCAAGCAGCCCGAATTCGAGGTTAACAGATCTGAAGGCTTTCGTTTCGAAGAATTACCAGGTATAGTGACAACATTGGGCTGATAAACAGAGCATTTTTTGTGGTGGTCAAACAAACTGAAGCATGATGGCTATTCTAGGGGACTTGCTTTGCTGGGCCTTGTATTGAAGATGGCAAGAAGATTTCTTGGTGGATGGTAGACATCAGGCAGGACCACCAGGTTAGCTTCTGGGATCTGTTGCTTGGGTTCCTGATCTGATCAATTGGCTTTCCTTATTAGGAAATGTATGGCTTATTATATGTTTACCTTGTACGTGTAGCTAAAGCAATGGAATATGTGGGGTCACAAGAGGGAGGCATGCCAATATCTTCAGAAGGTAAATTTTGTACCCCTTTGCATTGCTTTCCAAACCTTTTGCCCACTTGCAGTGACCTTTGAGTTTTCAATACACCATCAACTGGAAGGTTAGCTAAGGTTATCTTTAAGTGGTAGATAGATTGGTCAATGTGTGAGCATTCTTGCTTTTCCAAAAGTAATAAATTGTCGGAGTCGTTCCTGATTGCCATGGATTACAGTATTACACTTTCTTTGTCCCGAATTGACATGTTATTCAACTTCATATGAATGTGCTTGAAAATGTAGATTAGTATGGTGCCTATCATTTGCTTGCGAATGTTCATATATTTTAGAAAATTGTCATTATAGTTGACAATTAGAGGATTGTTGTCACATTGCCTACATATAACTGAAGTCATGCTTATGATTAAAGAACATGTTATTTGGTCTACATGTGCTTGATGGGAGTTTATTTTCTTTAGTTGTTTTCATTTTATTTTCTCGAAACAGTTGGATAAACATCATTAGTTGGGCAGATCAGTTCTTGCTATTAGTTAACCGGGTTTTCAGCACCAAAGAGCAGGCACACAATTTTCTCCATGCCAATATTTCCACTATTTCAAAAAGAAATAGTGTTTGTTCTTTCTTTACCACGTCCATCTTCAGCTAACTAAAGTCGACGACTAACTAAATTTTTTAAGTAGATATGACTGATTGTTGTCTATCATCACTTTACACTATCTTTGTTAATTTAGCAATAAAAGAATTAAGATATAATAGTGTCTTGAAAAGATTATGTGTGGAAGATAATTGTCAATGACATACCTTTTCATAAATTTTGCGTGATTCTTTGAGCTTATGAATTATCTACGTGATTCAAAGGCATCCATCATTGTTTCTCTGGTAAGTATGACTTGGATGTTGCAACTATAGTCTTTTCTACAAAAGTATGGTCTTACACGTGAGGTATGTCTTGATATTTTCTAGATGTGCTACATTATCAGCAATTTTATGCAAGTAAAGGTTGTGTAAATTTCAATTTTGTTCTTAAGTATTCCCTTTTTTTCAATATTACGTCACACTGGAGAGTTCAATATTGATGCTGAGTGCAACCATGCTACTTTGATCTAGACAAGCTTTTTTTGTTTCCTTAACTTCTCTGTTATATTAGCTTAAAGTGATAGTATCATAACTGCAATCACAAAATTTGTAGTTATATGTTTTGATGGCTTTTAGTTGTAGGATTATATACAAGGGATGGATTAGAAAGTACTACTTGTAGGCTGTCAAAACACAAAATTCTCTACAAATGTTTGCCACTTAGATTGTTTAGGGAGGCAATACAGGGAAGGGCGGGTTTGGTGCAGTGGTATTGTCTTACTGCCTGTGACCAGAAGGTCCTGGGTTCCAAAAAAGAACGTCTAGAACATGTACTTTCTTCCAATGGGATAAACATCATTAGTTAGGATTAGTTCTTGCTATTGCTTGTATATAGGTCTCTAAATATAATTTAGGTATGATGTAGGATCACAAATCATTTGCAAGTCAACAAGCTTGAATATATCTCTACAAAATTTTATCATTGTAAACCCAGGTACCTTTTTCTTTTCTTGCTCGGATAAGTTTTAAAGTTTCGTCTGTTGCATTGCAAGTACAATTGTGTTCTTATATATTTGCCTGTTCTTTTTCATGTTACTATTTCCTATTAAAGACTACATCTTTAATATTTCTCTTTAAGTTTGGGGAATGAAAAACCAACGACTCTGGGATTTTAGAGGGTGGCATGTGAATTTTTAAAATGGTTGATGGCTAAGCCTGCCATTGGGGGGTATGGGCAAATCCACTCTTGTTTGTACCCAAATCCAAATAATTATTATCCACTTCTTACCCTTCCCAATCTCACCCATATGATCCAATGGATAATTAATTTTGTACTAGATTCTACACATACCCAATGGATTATTTGTACCCTCCCCACACCCTACCCTCCCCATTTGTTTGATGGATAATTTTTTTTCTGCTCATACCTCCCCATTTGAAGTGGGTGTGGATTTAGATACGAATGATGGATAAAAACAACATGTCTATTGATGCCTACTGCAGTGAGGATTTTTTTGTAGTGATTATCCAGCAGAACATGGCTTACAACATCACATAAAATAGTCCAAGTGCTTCTTTAAAAAAAGGCCAAGTGCTTCTAAAAAGGCCACAGGTTTCCACATGATTCCTTTAAGAAGAAGACTAGAGGGGGCAGTTTTCCAGCAGCCAAACTAAGAGCAGAAGGTAATTAAAACATGAGCCATTAGTGTCAATTGGCTTAACCTGCAAGAATGGAGTGTCGTTGGAGAATGCAGAGATTCGGAAGCTCAGCTAAGTGTTACAAGGATGCATTGGTGATGATTCTGGAGCACACTAGGATGGAGTAAAGGCTTATATTACAACATGGCATAATTTTGATACCAGGTAAGATCAGTATGGCATCAGGGGGGTGGATGTGTGGTGGTGGTAGTGGGGAGGGGGCAGATTCAGCGGCAATAGCCGCCGAAGACGCAGGGAAGAGGGCAGGGCGGGGGCGAACATGATATTGATATGAGTGGAAGAATCTTCTTTAAACATTGAAACTAGACATAATTTTGTTACTGAACATATCCATATTTCTTTATTTTATAAATATAAATTCATTTTTGATTTAACCATCTTTAGATTAGATTTAGCATTTGTCTTTGATATCAGGTAAGATCAGCGCGACATCGGGGGTGGGTGTGTGGTTGCGGTGGGGGTGGCGGTTGGGCGGAGGGGCGGATTCGGCGGCTAGCCGCCGAAAACACGGGGAAGAGGATGGGATGGAGGTGAACATGAGATTGATATGAGTGGGAGCCTGTTCTTTAAACAATGAGAGTAGGCATAATTTTGTTATTAAACGTATCCATATTTCTTTATTTTATAAATATAAATTCTTATTCATGTGTCGTTGGATACGTGCGTGCTGCACGCTTTACATTGCTTTGTCTTTGAGATTTAGCCGAAAGTTTAGTCTTGAGCATTTTTTCCTTTGATACACCAATGTCATGTTTTTATTTAACTTTCTTTGGTATAGATTTAGCATTTGTCTTTGATACTAGGTAAGATCTATCTGACATGGTGGGGGATGTGGTGGATTCGACATAGGGAAGAGGGTGGGGCGGGGGCGAACATGAGATTGATACGAGTGGAAGGTTGTTCTTTAAAAATGAAGAGTAGACATACTTTTGTTATTGAATATATCTATATTTCTTTATTTTATAAATATAAATTCTTATTTATGTGTTGTTAGACACATGAGTGCTGCAACTACATGCATTTTACTATGGTGTAAGTAGCTCAATTTTTGTTTGGCAGATGCTAACTACACTTAATCTGGTAGCATTGCATTTTAATCAAGAGGAGATTGATATGTTTTTAGTGTGGATATCCAATTATCTCCTCAAATGAGAAAGTTTACATCCATGAGGGTGGTGTTTTCTTAGGAATATGCTGGACTTAGAGAGATATGTCAACAGTAGATTGATCCTATAGTGGGCATATGATCAGGAGACAAGGCGATGATTGTACCGCTGGTCAAGACAGAATAGGTCGTCGTTTGGGTAGCATGGGGATAAAGAAACATTATCGGAGAAGATTAGCGAGTTTGGAAGGGGGTGGAGTGGTGGCAGATTCGGTGGCGATAGGGTTGGATAGCCACCGAAGACACATGGAGGAGGGCTAGGTAGGGGTGAACACAACATGGTTGTCTCGTTCGTGAACTGCACCACCGCGAGATTGTTGTTGAGACTTCGTGTGCTCCTGACGATGGGATTATTGCTTATAGTAATAGAATTATTGTGGCATCAGATTAAATTTCTTGATTATCAACCCTTTTCGAATGGTTGATGCTAATTTATTGTTTAAAAAATACCACTAGCTGGTTGGTGCTAGGTTAGTGATGTTGATTTATTGCGAGAGAAAATGTTGTTGGCTGGTTGCTGATAAATCATGCGAACAAGATAGATATACTCGTGTACCTTCATTTAAAAATGTATCTTTTTATTTATTTTGTGTTTTTGAAGCACTTTACTATAGAAATAAAAAAATTGAATTATTGTATTTTTAGCCACGCGTGTGCCGCACATGCATTTTACTATATGTATTTAAAGATGTGTTTTAATTATTGTGGATTTTAGACTCGCGTAAGTAACTCGGTTATTACTTGGCGGATGCTAACTACACTTAATTTTGTAGCATTGCATTTTTAGTCTAAAGGAGTTTGATATCTTTTAGGGTGGATACCTAGTTGACTCATCAAGTGAGTAAGGTTGCATCAGTGAGGGTCGAGTTTTTCTAGAAATATGCTAAACTTAGAGAGAAATGTCAATAGCAAGCCAGTCTTCGTTGATGGACATATGAGCTGGGAGACAAGATGATGGTGGTACTGCTGGTAAGATAGGTCGTCAGTTGGCTAGCATAGGGTTAGGACCACCATATTGGAGAAGATAAGTGTGCTGGGGAGGGGATGGTGTGGTGGTGGATTCGGCGGCGATAGCCGCCGAAGACGTGTGGAGGGCGGGCCGGTGGAAGACACAACAACTTGATTATGAGTGGAAGAGGAGGATCATTTGAGTTGTCTCATTCGTGGGTTGCGCCACCACGAGATTGTTGTTGGGACTTCGCGTTCTCGTGACTATAGGATTGTTGCCTATGGTAATAAAATCATTATTGTATGAGACTAGATTTCTTTGTTATTCACCTTATTCGATTGGTTGATGTTGATTTATTTGAAAGAAAATACTATTGATTGGTTGGTGCCAGGTGGCTGGTGATGATTTGTTGTGAGAGAAAATACCACATACTACTGACTCGTGGTTTGGTGGATGATAAGCCATAGCATAATTCAGATATATCATCAACCTTCATTTAAAAATATATCTAATTTATCTACTCTGTGTTTTAAAAACACATTACTATAGAAATAAAATTTTTAATTATTATGATTTTTTAGACACGTGCGTGTCGCACGTGCATTTTACTATGTGTGTAAGTAACTCGGCGGATGCTAACTACACATTATCTTGTAGAATTGCATTTTTAATCTAAAGGAGTTTAATATCTTTTTAGGGTTGATACCAAATTGACTCCTGAAGTGAGCAAGGTTACATGAGTGAGGGTGGAGTTTCCTAGAAATATGCTGAACTTAGAGAGGATATCAATAGAAGGTTGGTGTTGCAGTCATGGACATACGAGTGAGGAGAGAAGATGACGATGGTAGCACTGGTCAAGGCAGAAGATAAGTTGTCAATTGGGTAGCACAAGGTTAGAAACAACCATATCGGGGAAGATCAACGTGCTCGAGAGGGGATTAGAGTGGTGGTGGATTCGGTGGCGATAACCGCCGAAGGCGTGGGGAGGGCGGGGCGTGGGAGGACACAACAGGTTAACTGTGAGTAGAAGAGGAGGGTCATTTGAGTTGTCTCGTTCGTGGGCTGCGCCACCACGAGATTGTTGCTAGGACTTTGCGTTCTCCTGACAATGAGATTTTTGCATATGGTAATAAAATTGTAATGATATGAGATTAGATTTCTTTGTTATTCATCTTGTTCGATTGACTGGTGTTGATTTATTATGAAAGAAAAATAATATTGACTGGTGGATGATAAAGCATATAATAAAGCAGATATACCAATGTACCTCCATTAAAATATATTGTATTGATCTATTGTGTGTCTTAAAAATGCTTTACTTTAGAACTAAAAAATTAATTATTGTGGTTTTAGACACGTGCATCTTACTACGTAAAGTGTATGTGCGGCACACACATGTCTGAAAAAAGTGTCGAAAATGCTCATCAAACATAGATATTCCATTGCGATGTTAAGATAGAGAATCATTTGATGCAACTATATATATTACAATATTGCACATTTAATATTTGGCCACCTCACGACAAGTGCACAACATTTGTAAGCTTCCAAAGTCCACGACCTGCTGCGGCCCAACGGCCTCCGCGGCCCATCAAACAACCGCACCAGCCACACTCGAGCGAACCTCTGCTTCGCTCGAGGGCTCGACGCCACGCGGGCGAACGTCCGCCTCTCTCGAGGGTATGGCACCCCTCGAGTAACTTTCCGCCTCGCTCGAGGGGGCCGCCGCCCTCCCCCCGCCGGGTCTCCGCCTCGCTCGAGGCTCCCCCTCAACCCGAAAGGCGCGAGGAAAACACGATAACATATCAAATAGAACTTGCAAATAAAACTTGTGCATAACATAATATATTGTTTGTACAACAACCAACACTCGTCCAAAATTCTAACAAAAGATTAACAGGCGTCAACACCCGAGTCCTCAGGGGGCGCGGTGGCTTGGAGCGGCGGCAGCTTCACCCTCGGCTGCGTCGGGGAACAGGTCCATATTTTGTTATCTAACATAAAGGTATCATCCTGGCAGTGGATACAAGGAAATATAGTCAGTGGATACAAGGAAAATATACAAATACGAGAAATGCAAATACACAAAAATGCACAAAACGGAAAAAAGAATAAAGGTATGTCTTCTATGGAAATGCAAATACGAGATGGTGTATTTAATGGAATGGTTAAAGGGAGTATAGTAAGTGGATATAAGGAAATGGAGCATAGTTTTTGGAAAAAAATCATCCTGGCAGAATCACACGTTCAAAACAAATATTGATGATAAAGGGCACACACATCAATTCATCAAATCATTCATTCAACAAATAAAGCACAATCCAATCAATATGCATGTTTCCTTTCAAATTAATGTGTGTGTACACGTATTTGAGTAAGCACCTAGCTCCACACCATCGTTTGTTCACAAATTCCTAAATAGGTCTAATATCCCGCCACAAACAAAAACTTCTCAAAAGCTCGAGGGTCAGTCGCCACGCGGGCGAACTTCCGCCACGCTCGAGGGCCTGGCACCCCTCGAGTAGCTTTCCGCCTCGCTCGAGCCCCCCCCCCCGGGTCTCCGCCTCGCTCAAGGCTGTTGGATTAATTGGGCCTTGGGCCATTTAGTCTCAATTAATCTTCAGAATTAAAAGGTCCACAAAATAAATGCTAGGGATTCAATCCCGCATTGAAAGCCAATGAGAATCTTAACTAACTTAAAGGGTGGACCAATGGTGGACCACTTGTGAAGTTGGTAAAAGGAGAAGGGCGTGCCACACGCGCGCGCGCGCTTGCTCGCCTCGCCGCGCCGGCCGGGCCGGGCCGTGGGCGTGGGCGTGGCGTGTCGAGTCGAGTCGAGTCGAGTCGAGATGAGGCCGAGACCGTGACCGTGACCGTGATGCACTGTTTTTGTCATTCATGTCGGTCATTCATGTCAGCCATAATCCTCTGTATTAAAACGACCGTTACTGGTAACTGATGACGTTGAATACAGCAGTTACTGGTAACTGTCGTTTAATGAGAATTATGGTGGTCAGCAGCGTCCAGGTTCATTCCCTCCTCCTCTCCTCTGCGCCTATATAAGAGGACTCCTTCCTCTGGCACAGATACACATTCTCACACTCAGGTACTCCTGCTTAGGAGACCTCTCTCTTCTCCCTCTGTGTTGCTGCTCTCTGCCATTCCCAAGGCAAGCTTTGCGCGCACACTGTTTGCGTGAGCAGTTGCCTCCGAACCTCGTCCACCTAGCGATCCTGCTCAGGATAGGCGGGCAATAAGGTTTTTGGGGAGCGTACCCGTACGCGCCTGCTCGCTCTTCTGTACGTCCCTGTCCACGAGAACGACTACTTCCAGAACGACTACGTCCTCCGCGAGAACGACTACTTCCAGTACGACTACATCAGCGTGAACGACTGCTTCCCGAAGGCCGTTCGTGGGACTTCACTGCAACGACTCGCCACTGCATCACCTCTGTACGACTACACCGAACAAGGTCCCTCCACGACTAGCATGTCTAGTCCAAGGGATAACGGCGCACCGGTTGACTCTGTCAACCGTCCCGCCTTTGGGTACAAACTAAACCTTTTCTGTGTATTTTTGTTCGAGTTTTATTTGAGATTTAACTTGAACACAAGCACATGCTTTGCTCTCACGGGATCACTTATATTTGTCATGAACGTGTTAATAATTTCTGGAATTAAAATGTACCGAAAGTTGCCTAGTTTTCTAACAATCCAAAAACCTTATATTGTTGATAGGCTTTCGGTAACTAGTTTCGCTGCAACGCTCAAACCAAATGTTTTCGATGGTTCAAATTACAAGCGTTGGAAGCAAAGGGTTACGTATTGGTTGACAGCGATGAGCATCATGCATGTCATACAGGGGAAGCCCGAACAGTTTTCTCCAGAGGAGGAGAAGGCTTTCGAGGCAGCCGATAACCTGTTTCGTGGTGCCATCTTGAGTGTTCTCGCTGAAAACCTTGTGGACACGTACCTTCTGCTGCCAAGTGGCAAAGATATTTGGGATGCGCTTGAGGCTAAATTTGGGGTTTCTGATGCTGGTGGTGAGCTGTATGTCATGGAACAACTCTATGACTACAAAATGGTTGAAGACCGTTCTGTGGTAGAGCAGACCCATGAGATTCAGGCGCTAGCTAGAGATCTTGAGAATTATAGCAAGGATGCACCATGTAAGTTGCCCGACAAGTTTGTGGCTGGAGGTATTATCTCCAAGTTACCACCTTCTTGGAAGGACTTTGGAACCTCTCTAAAACACAAGAGGCAAGAGTTTGCTGTTGTCGATCTTATCGGCACTCTTGATGTTGAAGAGAAGGCGAGAGCAAAGGACAAGACACATGGTAAAGGGATTGTTGGGTCTTCTAGTGCTAATTTGGTGCAGAAGAAGAACAACAATGCATTCAAAAAGAAAAACAAGCCGCATCAAAATCAACCAAAGGCTAAGCAGACGGCTCAGTTCAAGCGGTAAAAGCCGCCAACCGGAAAATGGTATCTTGTGGTAGCACGGAACACTTTGCCGCAAAGTGTCCGGATCGCAAGGATAAGAAAGATGGCAAAAGTGCCAACATGGTTATTAGTGAAACCGGTGGAACGTCGGGGTACGGTAATCTTTTACCTACAATTCTTTCGATATGTCGGTCACCGATTGGTGGATTGATACGGGTGCTAATATTCATGTTTGTGCTGACATTTCCTTGTTTTCCTCTTACCAGGCGGGCGGAATTTCCTCCTTGTTGATGGGAAACGGATCACATGCGCGTGTTCTTGGTGTTGGTTCGGTCGATCTGAAGCTTACTTCGGGAAAGATCGTTCGATTCAAGAACGTGCAGCATGTCCCTACTATCAATAAGAACTTAGTCAGCGGGTCTATACTGTGTAGAGACGGTTTTAAATTAGTCTTTGAATCCAATAAATGTGTAATTTCTAAGTTTGGAAGTTTTATTGGAAAAGGTTATGATAGCGGAGGCCTGTTCCGCTTTTCTTTGTCATATGATTGTAATAAAGTTGTGAACCATGTCTCGAATGTTAATGATGAGTCAAATGTTTGGCATTCGCGACTTTGTCATGTTAATTTTGGTTGTATGATGCGTCTTGCAAACTTGAGTTTAATTCCGAAATTTACCTTAGTCAAAAATTCTAAGTGCCATGTGTGCGTTGAATCAAAACAACCTCGCAAGCCTCATTTTTCGGCCGAGGCGAGAGACTTGGCACCTCTAGAACTAATTCATTCGACTTATGCGAGATGAATGGTGTGTTGACAAAAGGTGGTAAAAAGTTTTTCATGACTCTGATAGACGATTGTACTAGATTTTGCTATATCTATTTGTTGAAGTCTAAAGATGAAGCATTACAATACTTTAAAATCTATAAAGCTGAAGTAGAAAACCAACTTGAGAGAAAGATCAAAAGAATTAGGTCTGATCATGGTGGAGAGTATTTTTCTAATGTTTTCACTGCGTTCTGTGAGGAACACGGAATAATTCATGAGAGGACGCCTCCCTATTCACCTCAATCAAACGGGGTAGCCGAAAGAAAGAACCGCACTCTAACTGATTTGGTTAACGCCATGTTAGACACAGCGGGACTTTCCAAGGAATGGTGGGGTGAGGCTACATTGACTGCATGTCATGTCCTGAATCGTGTTCCTGTAAAGAACAAAGATATAACACCATTCGAGGAATGGGAAAAGAAAAGGCTAACACTTTCATACTTACGGACTTGGGGATGTTTGGCCAAAGTGAATGTGCCTATAACCAAGAAACGTAAATTAGGACCTAAAACTGTCGATTGTATCTTTCTTGGTTATGCTCTACACAGTGTGGGTTATAGGTTTTTAATAGTGAATTCTGGAGTACCTGATATGCATGTTGGCACCATCATGGAATCCAAAGACGCTACATTTTTTGAGGACATCTTTCCTATGAAAGAGATAGATAGCACATTTAGTCATGAATTGTCTATTAATAATGAACTCAAAGAACCTGCTGTTTTGATAGAACACAATGAACAACCACATGAGAAAAATCCTGAGGAGGATGGCAATGAAGCTCTTAGAAAGAGCAAGAGACAGAGGATTGCAAACTCCTTTGGTGATGATTTCATTGTGTACCTCGTGGATGACACTCCTAAAACCATTGAAGAGGCATATTCCTCTCCGGATGCTGACTATTGGAAGGAAGCAGTTCGGAGTGAGATGGACTCTATTATGTCTAATGGTACTTGGGAGGTTGTGGAGCGTCCCTATGGGTGCAAACCTGTAGGATGCAAGTGGGTGTTCAAGAAAAAGCTTAGGCCTGATGGTACTATTGATAAGTACAAGGCAAGGCTGGTGGCTAAAGGCTATACTCAGAAAGAAGGAGAAGATTTTTTCGATACTTACTCACCAGTTGCCCGATTGACCACTATTCAAGTACTACTTTCCTTGGCAGCTTCCCATGGTCTTATCGTTCACCAGATGGATGTTAAGACAGCTTTCCTAAATGGAGAGTTGGAGGAGGAGATCTATATGGATCAGCCAGATGGATTCGTAGTAAAAGGTCAAGAAGGGATGGTGTGTAAATTGGTAAAATCTTTGTATGGTCTTAAGCAAGCTCCTAAGCAATGGCATGAGAAGTTTGACAAAACTTTAATGTCAATTGGCTTTGTTGTGAACGAAGCTGACAAATGTGTGTACTATCGCTATGGTGGGGGCGAAGGAGTGATCCTATGTTTGTATGTAGATGACATACTGATATTTGGGACAAGCCTTAATGCGATTAAGGAAGTGAAAGAATTCTTGTCTCAAAGCTTCGAGATGAAAGATTTGGGGGAGGTCGATGTGATTCTAAACATTAAACTAGTGAGAGAAGGTGATGGTGGGGTTGTTCTTACACAATCTCATTATGTGGAGAAAATCTTGAGTCGTTTTGGTTACAACGACCGCAAGCCACCTCCAACACCTTATGATGCTAGTAAAATGTTAAGGAAAAACATAAGAATAATGAGAGATCAGCCGAGATACTCCCAAATCATTGGTTCACTAATGTACCTAGCTAGCGCTACTAGACCCGACATCGCATATGCTGTAAGCAAACTGAGTCGATTCATGTCTAACCCGGGAGATGCTCATTGGGAAGCTCTTGAACGGGTAATGCGGTATCTGAAAGGAACAATGAACTACGCGATTCACTATACTGGGTATCCTAGGGTACTAGAGGGTTATAGCGATTCGAATTGGATCTCTGATGCAGATGAGATTAAAGCCACAAGTGGATATGTGTTTACACTTGGAGGTGGTGCTTCTCCTGGAAGTCTTGCAAGCAGACCATCTTAACGAGGTCAACTATGGAGGCAGAACTCACTACATTGGACACCGCCACAGTTGAGGCTGAATGGCTTCGTGAACTCCTTATGGATTTACCGGTAGTTAAAAAACCGATACCGGCAGTCCTCATGAACTGTGATAATCAAACGGTGATTGTCAAGGTGAATAGTTCAAAGGACAACATGAAGTCATCTAGGCATGTAAAGAGGCGGCTGAAATCTATCAGGAAAATGAGAATCTCCGGAGTGATAGCCTTGGACTACATCCAAACGGCTAAGAATCTGGCAGATCAATTCACAAAGGGTCTTTCACGTAATGTGATAGACAATGCATCCAGGGAATTGGGCTTGAGACCCGTCAACGTTATTCAGTAGTGGTAACCTGTCCTATGTGATCGGAGATCCCGTGAATTAGGATAGTGCAACAAACTACTGTTTAACAGAGAGAAGAGAACCTTTGTAAAGGGCTCATTCCAAAGAGAGATGCATTTCTCTTCTAAAATCCGTATGGCAAAGTTGGTGAAAAACCTTAATGTGATCCGAGTGGCTCAAAGAGGAGCAAAGATGTTGGCCTACGTAACATCTTAAAGGATTGCACCTATATGGGTCTGATTGCTAGTCACAATCTATGAGATAGGGTGATCTCTAGATACCCATGAAAGGCACGGAGTATGACTTATACGCTCCAACCCGAGGGGATGCTTATAGAAGCCTAGTACTGGCAAGGGGCTCTAGTCAAACTTGTTTGCACGAAACTGCCAATTCAAGGCATAGTCCATTGGTCAGTTGTGAATGAGTGTAGCTTTTGTCTCAGGTGGATGTTCAACTTAACAGTCTCCACCATAAAGTCAGTATATCAAAACAAGAGTTGATAAGAGGACATTTCTTTGTGTACCTTGAAATTGACTCCTCAAGTGAGCAAGGTTACATGAGTGAGGGTGGAGTTTCCTAGAAATATGCTGAACTTAGAGAGGATATCAATAGAAGGTTGGTGTTGCAGTCATGGACATACGAGTGAGGAGAGAAGATGACGATGGTACCACTGGTCAAGGCAGAAGATAAGTTGTCAATTGGGTAGCACAATGTTAGAAACAACCATATCGGGGAAGATCAACGTGCTCGAGAGGGGATTAGAGTGGTGGTGGATTCGGTGGCGATAACCGCCGAAGGCGTGGGGAGGGCGGGGCGTGGGAGGACACAACAGGTTAACTGTGAGTAGAAGAGGAGGGTCATTTGAGTTGTCTCGTTCGTGGGCTGCGCCACCACGAGATTGTTGCTAGGACTTTGCGTTCTCCTGACAATGAGATTTTTGCATATGGTAATAAAATTGTAATGATATGAGATTAGATTTCTTTGTTATTCATCTTGTTCGATTGACTGGTGTTGATTTATTATGAAAGCAAAATAATATTGACTGGTGGATGATAAAGCATATAATAAAGCAGATATACCAATGTACCTCCATTAAAATATATTGTATTGATCTATTGTGTGTCTTAAAAATGCTTTACTTTAGAACTAAAAAAATAATTATTGTGGTTTTAGACACGTGCATCTTACTACGTAAAGTGTATGTGCGGCACACACATGTCTGAAAAAAGTGTCGAAAATGCTCATCAAACATAGATATTCCATTGCGATGTTAAGATAGAGAATCATTTGATGCAACTATATATATTACAATATTGCACATTTAATATTTGGCCACCTCACGACAAGTGCACAACATTTGTAAGCTTCCAAAGTCCACGACCTGCTGCGGCCCAACGGCCTCCGCGGCCCATCAAACAACCGCACCAGCCACACTCGAGCGAACCTCTGCTTCGCTCGAGGGTCGGACGCCACGCGGGCGAACGTCCGCCTCTCTCGAGGGTATGGCACCCCTCGAGTAACTTTCCGCCTCGCTCGAGGGGCCAGCGCCCTCCCCCCAGCGGGTCTCCGCCTCGCTCGAGGCTCCCCCCTCAACCCGAAAGGCGCGAGGAAAACACGATAACATATCAAATAGAACTCGCAAATAAAACTTGTGCATAACATAATATATTGTTTGTACAACAACCAACACTCGTCCAAAATTCTAACAAAAGATTAACAGGCGTCAACACCCGAGTCCTCAGGGGGCGCGGTGGCTTGGAGCGGCGGCAGCTTCACCCTCGGCTGCGTCGGGGAACAGGTCCATATTTTGTTATCTAACATAAAGGTATCATCCTGGCAGTGGATACAAGGAAATATAGTCAGTGGGTACAAGGAAAATATACAAATACGAGAAATGCAAATACACAAAAATGCACAAAACGGAAAAAAGAATAAAGGTATGTCTTCTATGGAAATGCAAATACGAGATGGTGTATTTAATGGAATGGTTAAAGGGAGTATAGTAAGTGGATATAAGGAAATGGAGCATAGTTTTTGGAAAAAATCATCCTGGCAGAATCACACGTTCAAAACAAATATTGATGATAAAGGGCACACACATCAATTCATCAAATCATTCATTCAACAAATAAAGCACAATCCAATCAATATGCATGTTTCCTTTCAAATTAATGTGTGTGTACACGTATTTGAGTAAGCACCTAGCTCCACACCATCGTTTGTTCACAAATTCCTAAATAGGTCTAATATCCCGCCACAAACAAAAACTTCTCAAAAGCTCGAGGGTCAGTCGCCACGCGGGCGAACTTCCGCCACGCTCGAGGGCCTGGCACCCCTCGAGTAGCTTTCCGCCTCGCTCGAGCCCCCCCCCCCCGCGGGTCTCCGCCTCGCTCAAGGCTGTTGGATTAATTGGGCCTTGGGACATTTAGTCTCAATTAATCTTAAGAATTAAAAGGTCCACAAAATAAATGCTAGGGATTCAATCCCGCATTGAAAGCCAATGAGCATCTTAACTAACTTAAAGGGTGGACCAATGGTGGACCACTTGTGAAGTTGGTAAAAGGAGAAGGGCGTGCCACACGCGCGCGCGCTCTCGCTCGCCGCGCCGCGCCGGGCCGTGGGCGTGTCGAGTCGAGTCGAGCCGAGACCGTGACTGTGATGCACTGTTTTTGTCATTCATGTAGGTCATTCATGTCGGTTATTAAAACGACCGTTACTGGTAACTGATGACGTTGAATACAGCAGTTACTGGTAACTGTCGTTTAATGAGAATTATGGTGGTCAGCAGCGTCCAGGTTCATTCCCTCCTCCTCTCCTCTGCGCCTATATAAGAGGACTCCTTCCTCTGGCACAGATACACATTCTCACACTCAGGTACTCCTGCTTAGGAGACCTCTCTCTTCTCCCTCTGTGTTGCTGCTCTCTGCCATTCCCAACGCAAGCTTTGCGCGCACACTGTTTGCGTGAGCAGTTGCCTCCGAACCTCATCCACCTAGCGATCCTGCTCGGGATAGGCGGGCGATAAGGTTTTTGGGGAGCGTACCCGTACGCGCCTGCTCGCTCTTCTGTACGTCCCTGTCCGCGAGAACGACTACTTCCAGAACGACTACGTCCTCCGCGAGAACGACTACTTCCAGTACGACTACATCAGCGTGAACGACTACTTCCCGAAGGCCGTTCGTGGGACTTCACTGCAACGACTCGCCACTACATCACCTCTGTACGACTACACCGAACAAGGTCCCTCCACGACTAGCATGTCTAGTCCAAGGGATAACGGCGCACCGGTTGACTCCGTCAACCGTCCCGCCTTTGGGTACAAACTAAACCTTTTCTGTGTATTTTTGTTCGAGTTTTATTTGAGATTTAACTTGAACACAAGAACATGCTTTGCTCTCACGGGATCACTTATATTTGTCATGAACGTGTTAATAATTTCTGGAATTAAAATGTACCGAAAATTGCCTAGTTTTCTAACAAAGGCTCCCCCTCAACCCGAAAGGCGCGAGGAAAAAACAAACATATGAAAACAAAAGTCGCAAATAAAACTTGTTCATAACATAATATATATTGTTTGTACAACGACTAACATTCATCCAAATTTGTAACAAAATATTAACGGGCCTCGAGCACCGAGATCCTCAGGGAGCGCGGGGGCTCGGAGCAGCGGTAGCTTCACCCTCGCCGCATCTGGGAACATATCCACCTCAAACATGTTGGCGAGGGTCGCAGCAGGGTCCGCCATGGATGCATCAACCACCCTGACGGCCTCAAGCTCAGCTTCCTCGCCCACGACGCCTTCGGGAACAACATAGTCGTCCCGCAGTAGGCTGAAGTCGAGCATGCAGCGGGTCGAGGTCAACCCCAAGGTCTTCTGGACGCCGAGCCGAAGGGTGCCCCGCAAGCGCTCGGTGATCCTGCACCCTGGAATGATAGCCGCCCCGCAGCAGATTTTCTCTCTGGAATGATACTTATTTTATAGCACTTTGCTTAATAGTATATTTGGTTTATACATCATGCTATAATAAAAGGACAAGATTATTTAGGCTTAAATTATATACTCCCTCTGTAGCATTATATTTGACGTTTTGGATAATGATGAGGTGCAATATTTAGTATATGGGTCTTTACATCAATTGTGACCAAGTGCATGGTTTATTGAATGAATCTAGACATATAAATAAAGTGCTAGAACGACAACTAAAGTGGAACAGAGGGAGTATATCACTATCAGGTGACACAGTTTATTGGATATAAGCATTTCTTTAATCCTATAGAAAAATTGAATGGTTCTTAATGGCCTCTACTGGGTTCCTTATGCATTGATATCTTATGAAAATGGAACGTTTTGTAAGTACATATGGAGGCTTCATGTTTGGTGGGGTGTGTGTGGGGGGGAGGGGTAGGGCGGATTCAGCGGTGATAGCCGCCGAAGACATATGAAAGATGGTGGGGTGGGGGTGAACTTGAGATTGATGCGAGTAAAAGACTGTTCTTTAAACATCAAGGGTAAACATAATTTTGTCGATAATGGGTAAGATCAGCGTGGCATTAGACGTGGGGTGTTTAGAGGGATGGGTTCGAGGGGAGGGGCAGATTCAGCGGTGATAGCCGCCGAAGACGTATAAAAGATGGTGGGGTGGGGGCGGACTTGAGATTGATGTGAGTAAAAGATTGCTCTTTAAACATAGAGGGTAAACATAATTTTGTCGATAATGGGTAAGATCAGCGTGGCATCAGACGTGGGGTGTTTGGAGGGGCCGGGGCAAATTCGGATGCCGAAGACGCATAAAAGAGGGTGGGGCGGGGGTGAACATTAGATTGATGCGAGTAGAGTTCTTTAAACATCGAGGGTAGGCATAATTTTATCAATACTGGGTAAGATCAGCTGCGTTTACGGCATTACGAGTCGCATTATCACATGTCAATATCGATGACTATGATCTATAAATCACGTGAGAATATGGGTTTGCAAATCACGCATCACTACGTTTCATTGATTTCCATCATGCATCAATGGATGCTATCGTGAAAGAAGATTGCATGTTGCCGTGAATCACGTTTATCCTATCCGTCAATTACGTTGCTCCCGTACGTCGATCACAATTCGTGCATGCACCACATTTCCTATTGAGGACGGGGCTTTCTCACTTGCATTTTTTTACGAGCGTCCGACTTCGAGCCAAGGCGCTACTATCGACGAGGGCGTTCATTGCGCTTACAACGTACTAGGCCAGTCAGTGATTCGCTGACACCGTTTTCTCCCCAACCGCGAGAAGTAGCTACTGATTTCTCCTCACCCTCACACTATCGTTGCAGTCTTGATTTTTTAGACACGTGCGGCACTATAAAGATAATTTTTATTATGATTTTTTTAGATATGTGCGTGTCGCATGTACACTTTACTATATGAATAATGTGTCGCCCGAAAGAATGAAATGAAAAAAATGTGATATTCTTATTGTCTGTTAATTTGGTTCTTCATTATAATGAAGCATCGCTCAGTTGCATAAAAAAAAGTGAAAGAAAGCGCATACTAAAATGAATTTATACAACAGACTATGCAATCGCTACCATTGGTCAAAGAATTTTGGCATTGTGCGGTCCGTACTCCGTACGTTACACCAATCATCACGTCGTGTCCGATCAGTACTCGACTACTCGTGCCGATGATCGACTGTCACCGTGCGGCCGTGACGACGGGCAGCCATCGCCGGCGTCCCGCCGCCGGCGCCGCTCCTTGGGGCGCACCCTGCTGCTCGCGACGAGCTCGGCGAGCCTCTTGGCGGCGCCGTCCGGGTCCTTCCGCCGCTCCCTCGCCTCCGCGGCGACGGCCTCCTCCTCCCTCACCTTCAGCCTGCGCAGCACCGTCTTGAGCACCGGGCCGATGCTGTCGCCGTCCTCCAGCGCCGCCCTCATCTCGTTCCAATGATCGCCGTAGTAGCTGCGGAGGAGCTCCCGATGCTCCCGGCGAGGGAACAGCTCCTCCATCGAGGTGGCGATGCCGCCGTCGCCGTGCAGCTCCTCCATCGAAGTGGCGATGCCGTCGTCGCCGTGCAGCTCCAGTAGTTCCTCCACACGCGCCATTGTCTCCACCAGGGTCGAGTAGCGGGTGTAGAACACCCACAGTCCCCGATGGAGACGGAACATGCCGCCCCAGGCGGCGGCGCCGCCGCGGCGGCACCGGAGCCTTTACCGCCGTTGGGCGCGCGCCGACGTGGCTTCTTGTCGCCGTACCCGTGGACGACGTTGCCTTTGGGGACCCACGCTGCCTCCACACCGAACGAGGGCTCGTCGTTATTGCGGGGATTCTTGCTCCTGAACCGTGGTGCGTCGTTGTCGTCGTCACGTCCCCGGCCGGTGGTTCCCGTCGGCGGCCCGACGCTTCTTGACGACTTCCAACGTGCCACGGCCGCCTGAGCTTTCACCACCGACAGCGAGGCCGTGTTGCCGGTGGTTGCTGTCGTCGTAGTCGTCGTCGACGGCGCGAGGCGGCCGCTGGTTCCCGGCGGCGACGGCGCGACGGGCCACGCGCCTGCGGTTCCGCTGCGCCTCGCAACGCACCTCGCGACGCACCTGCTCCTCCCATTCCTTCTGCCCCGGGAGGAACGTGCTGGCGAACTCGCCGAGCAGCGCGGCGTGCGTCGGGCCGAGCGCGTCCTTCACGTCGTCGTAGATCACGTCGACGAACTGGTCCCGGGCGTGAAGGTCCAGCTCCAGAAGCACGGCGACGAGCTTGTCCCGAACCTCGCGGCCCGCGACTGTGAGCACTCGGGTCAGGAACGCTTCGGCCTCGACGACCCGGGGGTCGGCCCTGCGTGGCGACGACCCGTAGCAGTCTTGACCATCTTCTGGCTCCTCCTTCACCGCCGGCAGGGGCTTGAACCCCCGTCCGTTCCTGCGGGTGCTGCTCCGGCGCGGCCTCGTCACCGCGAGAGGCACGACGGCGGGGGCGTTGGTCCTGTTGATGAAGGCGGTGAACTTTCCGAGCACGTCGGGGTGTCCGCCGAGGAGCTCCGTGACGCGGGACTCGACGGCGAGCGCGTCGCCGCCGTCCTTTCCGAGTCCGCCGATGAGGTCGACTACCCCGTCCCGGACGACCGTGTCCGCCTCGAGGCTCGCCAAGATTTCGTTCACGAAGGTGATGATCTCGTGGACCAACTTCTCCGGGTACATCGGCATGGACGCCGCCGCCTCGACCGGCTTCTGCTGATCCACCACCATGGCCGCCGCTTCGGCCGGCTTCTGCTGATCCAACACCATGGCCGTCTCGCAAGGATGCTGCCGGTCCTCCGTAGCTGCTGCCTCGATCATGACACGGAACAAGAAATAGGGGTGAGTACGTCGAATTGGAGATCTAGTAAAATGTCTCACGTGCTGATAAAAACAAAACAAAATACAGCTAGAATATGAACAACTGATATTACAGGCAGTATCAGCCATTGTGAGCTTCTGAATTACTGTATAAAACCACTGCAACTGTCTCCGGGTTAAGATTAGAGCCAAAAGTGATCCTAGAATGAATCTCCAAACTATTCATCAACACGTTAAGATTAGTGCCCAAAGTGATATTACGGGCATATGGGTTCAGTTAAACCCCAATTTGTTCAAATAAAAGGCATAAGCTGCAAAATTAAATTCTAAAATAATACATGACATCAAACAAATTCGTAAAAGTATGGTCGGATTGGAGCATCAATTACAGGAGACGATTGGACTTGACTTCTCACAGCAATTTTCCCGCAGAGCAAAACCCCACCGCAGTCCTCAGAAAAGCTGACGCAAGCAAGCTAGGGCTTTCCTTACCAACAGAAGACGAAACCGCTCCGAGATTCGGGTGGATCTCCGGTCCTGAGGGAGGACTGTAGGGTTCGGCGATAGTGTGAAGCTGGGGAGCAGGGGAGGAAATTGACGGAAGGTATCGGGTGTTGGTGGTGGAATCGCGCCGCCCGCGCGAGCCGCGAGGGGAGGGGGCGGAGCGGCGAATCGGCGGAGAGCAGGGCTAGGCAAGGCACGGCGATCCGTCGCCTCGCCTCCGAGGGGGGGGGGGGGGGGGGTTGGGTACTTGTGAGTTGGGACTTGTCAGCTTCGAGTCCGAGTAGACTTGTAAAAGAAAATTTTAGAAACCAGTAAAATGCACTTGCATGTCTAAAATCACAATAATTAAAATAATATTTCTATAGTAAAACATTTCAAAAATACAGAATGTATAAATAAGATATATTTTTAAATGAAAGTATATAGGTATATTTGTTTTCTTCGTATGGCTTAACAAAGATATATTTTCAAATGAAGATATAGGTATTTCGTATATAGTCTAAACTAAAGATGGTTAAATAAAAAAATATCAAAATGGCGTATGAAAAAACATAGAACATAAAATTGTAATTAGACAATTTTTATTCTAATTGAAAATTTTTTATATTTAAAAAACATGGCTAAATTACATTATATTGTATAATATTATAAAGAACGAGTTCTTTTGAAAACACGTTTTACCAAAAGTTCTACCCTTACCTCTCACAGGAGGACCCATATGTCAGAAAAAGCCCACCAAAATCGCCCTTTTGTGACGACGAAAGGGGAGGGGTAACCATTTTTTCCACGTTAGAAAATACTTCTTGCGATTCTGGTGTTTTTTCTCACCGGGCGCTGGGCTTACCCGCCGGCGTACCCACTCCAATCCCGCCCGGGAATCTCGCGTCTTCTCTCCGGCGTCTCCGCTGCCACCTGCCCCGCCCCCTCTTCTCCTTCCATCTGTGCGACGCCGCCACCCTCCCCTTCCATCTCTGCCGTTTCCGTCTCCCCTTCTTTTCCCGGCCGCCTCTTCCCCTCCCATGCTCGCGATGCCACCAGCTGGCCGCCGCGGGTCGTCTCCACGGCCGTGCCGCCACCGCCGCCAAATCCTCCCTCCCCGCGGCACCGTGGAGAGGCAAGAGGAGGACTAGAAGTAGGATGCGCCTCTCCCGGTGACGATGACGGAGGCAACCGGTCTCCTTCTCCCGATCTCGCACCCCATCCTCTTCTGTGGGCTGCGACGGCCTCCTCTGGTGGCGCCACCTCGCGCGTTGCCATGCCGGCGAGGTATCCATCGCCGGAGCCCAAGCCAACCAGGTGCTCGAGGACCATTGCCGCCTCGAGTCTGCCCCACCCCTCGGCATCGTCCTCGGCATCTCTGATGGCCACTGCCTGCGACCACCTCTTCCCCAACCTCCGAGGTAATCCAAACCTCAAGACGGTCGCGCCTATCTCACCCCCACCTCCACGCGATGCCTCCCAGATCGACAAGTGGATACATCACCCATGCATTCATCCTATCCACTCCCAGGCAAATCATCAGATCCTCTCCAACGCGGATGCGGTCGCGGCGGCAGGCTGGCATGGCACCGCCTCGCCACCACCGTCTCATCTACGTCATCCTGCGCCGCCTCCACATCCTCACAGCCCAGTGCCGCCCCCCTCTCCTCACCGCGCCGCCTCCTCCACGACCTCGACGTCCTATGCCATCGCCCTCCTACGTCTGCCGCCGCGACAACCCTCCTCTGGGCGCGCAGCATCGACGCGCCCCCGGCCCTGCCGCCGGCACCGACGCCTCCACCATGCAGCATTCTCTGCAGCTACACACCAGTGGGCCCCAATCCCTGATGCTCCTCCTCGTCGCTCCCTGTTCCTCTCGCCGATCTGCTCTGCAGCTCCTCCTCCTCGCCGATCTTTTGTTCCTCCTCATCCAAAGATAAGTGCTCTGGCTCAGAACATCAATGACACATCATTTGCCTTAACAGACCAGTTCCTTGGTTGTAGAAAGTGGATTGTTTAGTATAGTAACTTAGAAATGGTAATTTCGTGCTGAAAATGGCCATTGATATATGAAAACATTGCTTGTCAGAGGATGTTGGTGCTATGATTTTCTCCATTTGTTTCTCAGCTTCTTTTTTTACCCTTGTTTATCCAAGTTATAGATACCTGCATCGAGTTATTTGATGGAGCAAGCAAGCAGTATTGTATGGTTTACTGGTAACTCTCACTCTCACTCTCTCATAATGGCTCTTTTACTGTACCATGGTAGTTTTTCACTCCTCAATTCATATTTGTCAGCCAATTAGGAAAAAAAGGTCTATCTCGCATAGTGCAACAGAGCCTTGGAAGCACCCCTTGTTTGTTGCAAAAGCTATATGTGAGACATGGGTACCCATGGGTCCTTACCGACCAAGGTCCCAGAGGTCCCTGTCAAGTGGACCCGACCTGCCAGAAGCCCTGCCGACCTGCAAGTGGGCCCGGAGACCTTATCCTCAATCTCGACGACCCTGGAAGACCTTGGGCGACCTTATCTAGATCGCAAAAGACCTGCCGAGTTTGAGGAACGAGCCTAGATCACGGTGGCGGCGCCGCCAGTAGGTCCAAGGATTACGAGATCCTCTCTGTAATTACGGAATGCGACCTTCTTAAATCTGTAACCGACCCCGATGAGGGTCCGCCGACCTCAAATGGAAACCCTAGCCCGCGGGCCATATAAGGTGGCCTAGAGCTCCATTCGAGGGGAGATCCTTTCCACGCATAATTCCACCACACTGGGCATAGGGTTTTACTTTCCGGAGGCCTGAACCAGTCTAAAACCATTGTGTCCTTGCCATTCTCGTTGAGTTCCGAGTTCATCCAAGAACTACCGCCTACGCTCTTAGGTCCTGATCCCCCACTAGACAGCCTACAACCGCTTGGGTAGCCCCCTTGTGGATTTGTGCAGGTCTCACCCCCTGACACTATAGATTGTGAGCTTCTAGCTATGTTTGTGGTCGTGGACACTTTAAGGTAGTTATTGCAATTTTTCGTGATGGAGCCTGGCTGTCAGATGGTGAGATCTGGACAGCCCACGGGGGTGTTAATCCCTATGGTTTAGTTGTTCGGCGGGGAGATCGGAAGCTAAGAACGCGATGATTATGCTAGTGTAGCACACGGAAATTACGACGAGACACAAGGACAAGGTGATTTTATACTGGTTCGGGCCTCCGGATAGTAAAACCCTACGTCCAGTTCTTCGGTTTGTATTGCTGGCGTGGCGAGATTACATGGTCGTGGTGTCGATGGAGGTGATCTGCGGATTGTATGGCGACCTACCCCCGGGAGGACGCCCTTGCCCGCCTTATATTGGGTGACGGACAAGGTCGGTGGACCGGAGTCCAGGTCGGTTACAACAGGTAAACCTAAGTCTAGTTGAATACAACTCTTGCCATATCCTGTCGATCTACTTTGATCGAAGTCCACTGAGGTCTTTGTCTTGTACGCTAAGTCTTGAGGTTGTAGTGGATCAGGTCGTCTGGGAAGTCTTCTGGAAGGTCTTCAGGAGGTCGTGTGGGCTGCCAACTAGGTCGGTTGGGCCCACGGACAGGTTGGCGGGTCTTCTGGTAGGCCGGGCCCACTTGTCGGGGACGGTCGTGAGCCTGGTCTCACAAGCCCCCGAGCAAGGTGTAGGCGCAGCGACCTTAGAAAAGTCATGACGAAGTCGTAGAGCTATCGACAGGTCGAATAGCATGCACATCAGTCAAAAAAAGAACAAATCAACTTAGCAGGCGACCTGTTTGAATTCTTTGCCGAGCGAAGAGAGGTCGAGTGACGACCTATTGGAAGCAGGCTTCCAATAGATCGAAACAATAATGAAAAAAAATTCAGAGGACATCAAAGATGCACTCATGAGTAGTATCCGAGCATCATGGCGGGCAGGATGGCCGGTATGATGATCCGAAAAAAGAAGAGAAGAAAAAAGTAGTAGATCAAGTAACGACGTGATGAGAAAGGGATTTCCCAACTGGTCGGTACGACAAAGAAAACAAGAGGGCGTCAAAGACGCACTCGTAGAGTAGTCCCCGAGCATTGAAGGAGACAACATGGCTGGTTCGATGCTCAAAAAGAGAAGAAAACTGAGACATGATCTTGGTCGAACGAAGTGTAGAGGCATCCAGATCTCCTAGCATGGCTGCAAGGAGGCTGGCAGGGCCAACCTCATGGAGGCCTTGTAGGCATGCCGACCTCTAAGAGGCCTCAAGTAGATGATGTCCAGTATCTGAGGATACCCAATAGGATCTTGAAAAGCGCGTCACATGAAGAGGTTTTTAACTATGAAGGTCGTGGCTGAAATTGCGATGTCCGTAGCCGGTCGACGATGAAGCTGGCGAAATAACATCTATCTTGGACGTATGGAGTGTAGAGACACCCAGATATCTTGCATAGCTGCGAGAGTCTAGCAGAGCCACCCGAGGCATGCCGACCTAAGGAAGGTCTCAAGTCTATAGCGCCCAAGCACCCAGAAGCGCTTGGCAGGGCCATCAGGCGTGCATCCCACAGAGAGGCCTTCATTCCGATGTAAAACCCCAGGTGTCCAGGGCAGGCTGGCAGGGCTTACAAGAGCACATCGACCTCGGAAGGTCACGCAACCGGGGCGCCCAACTGGGTTGGCAGAGCTGTAGATATACCGAAGTATTGCGAGACCTAGGTATTTAAGGCGCGCCGACCTGAATGAGGTCGTTTTGGTGTCCAGACGACCAACATAGCTGCCAGCCATCCAGCGGAGCCATAATACTAAGGTATTGGCATCCTTAGCAGTAGGCACACCGACCACGAGGGCCCGACAAAAATTGTAGATCTCTGTAATGCTTCTGATCTCCATGGTGCTGTTGATCTCCAGGCGCCCAGAAGGATCTGGCAAAGCAGCAAGGCACGCCTACCTCGGAAGGTCTTCAATCGAACCTACGACCATTCTGCTTAGGAAACAGAATTACAGGCTGATTGGAATGTCTGTTTACATGCAGAGCCATAGCAGGTGCACCAGGACGTAGAGCCTAGCAGGTGCGAATAAAAGACATCAGGTCGTAGAGGAAGGTCATGGAGTTGTCGTCGAAAAGGCGGCTAAGTTAGGCGCGGAGCCATCTGACACAGGGTCAGGTTTTGTCTTGTAGCGTAGACTGCAGGGTCACAGGTCAACAGTAGTCTGAGATTCTCTTGCCACTCAGAAAACGACAAAGTGCCCACTGATCAAGGGGGTTACTGTAGCCATGTGACTCTGTGGCGGGCTCAGGCATCATTGATGCGCTAGCGACAAGAACGTCACGAGGCAGGGAAATAAAGTCATCGCCTTTAATCGTGCACATGTCTGCAGGTCCCAGGACCACGTGGTGACAGTGTCTGAGCTCATCCGGCCATAACCGGGTCTTGGCTCTCACTATAAATAGCACCATAAGACTGAAGGAGGCAAGCACCGAGCATTGTTGAGATATGAAGCTGCAGATTAGAATTTTAGCCATGCCATGGGCATGCGACCGTCCACCAGAGCGTAGGATGGAAAATTGTAGGAGGTCTTGAAGCTAGAACAATGAAGTAGCTGAGGAGGTCTTCTGAACTGGTGAAGGTGACAACGGAGACATAGGAATGTCTAATGACCTGACGAAGACGACGACGGAGCCGGAGTAACATCTAGCGACCTTACGAGAGAGATGACGAAGCCGGAGGGAGGTCGAGCGACCTGACAAGCGCGACGACGTAGCCGGAGGGACGAGCGACCTGACGGAGACGACGATGACGAAGCTGCAGGGAGGTCTAGCGACCTGACGAAGACGACGACGAAGGCCAGAGGAGGGTCTGGCGACCTGATGAGCATGATGTCGCAGCCGGAGGGAGGTCGAGCGACCTGACGAAAACGACGATGACGAAGCTGCAAGGAGTTTTAGCAACCTGACGAAGACGACGACGAAGGCCAATAAAATAAACACCAGATCAGTGTATCAATCTGTCGAATATAAATATGATGAAGATCTAGTCTGAGTTATGATATGTAGATGTTGATTGTTGAATAATGTTAGCCGGAGCTGAACGTTCTTGTGTTATGTCTTGCTTTTAAAAAGAGCATTCAATTTATCGTGCCAAACACGCATTATGCAGACTCGAAAGCTCTAAAGCTGCAAAGTGTTTCACCCCTCTACAATGCTCAGCAGGGAGACTTAGATGTAGCCGGCGCACGGGGAGGGTCCTAGGACCCAGGTTTTGCAACCACACAACATCATCGAATACTCATAATGAGAGTGTCGTATGGACCTCCCTGGGCCCACTGCATCGGTGGGTACCAGGACCGACTACTCGGTGGGCCCTTGGGACTACCCGGCTTGCGCTACACGGCACCTGAAGACGTGGAGCACAAGGAATACACAGGAGTAGTACTCGGTTAGGACTCTGTACATGTTCCGCACTGTATAGAGGTCTCCTAGACGTACTCAACTAGTACTCTTTCCCTACTCCGACTTGTAACCCTGCCTCCCGGACTATATAAGGCGAGGCAGGGACCGATCTCAGGATCACCTAACCTCATCTCCTACAACTCACGGCGCACTATTACACAGCATACAGGACGTAGGGTATTACGCACCTCGCGGCCCGAACCTGTCTAAATTGTGTGCCACGTGTCTCTTCCTTTGAGTTACCGATCTCGGCGAGTCACAATCATCTACTTCGGGTACTCCCCGTAGTAGGTTGCCGATCTAAAACACCGACAGCTGGCGCGCCAGGTAGGGGCTCTCGCTCGAGATCACATGGCGAACTCGACGGCTTCTGTCCACATCAAGCCAATTGTCGCCTTCAACCGAGGCGACACCTTCGTCTTCGGCACCTGGGTCTGCACTGCTGACGGTGCGGGCTCCTTCCAGCGCCGCCTGACCATGCAACCCAACCCGAGGACAGGCCTCGTGACGCTTCCCGAAGTCGTCACAGGCGAACTCGCCGGCAAGTTCGGCGAAATCTCGCTCTTCAGCCATCACGCTGACTTCGAGCTCGAGTCCGTCTCCAACTCGAACCCGACGTCGCCATGGGCCATCGCCGCGAGCCGGCCGCTCGCCCATCGCAGACGGCCCCTTCACCACGTTAGCGCTCCGTGCGTGGGCCCCGCGTCCCCAGCTGGGCCCGCACGGGGGCTCCTACTCCACGACGGGCCGGCAAGGAGCCCGTAACCGAGTACAACTCAGACTCCGACGCCGTCCCCGATCACGTCTCGGGCTCCAGTCCCCTCTCCGAGTTCTACTCGAACCCGGACTACGAGTTCGACTTCGGGTCGGACCCTGAGGAGCCCGAGTCCGAAGACGACTCCATTGAGCTTCCCTTGTCAGGGCCAGCCTCTGGGCTGGTTATAAAGTCAACACCGGCCGGAAGATACGTCTACTGGCCAGACCGCAAGCCCGCTGACCTGGCAAAGGGAGACTCACGCTACGTCGCCTACATCGACTCGCTACCGTTCCAGGAGGGAACGCCACTAACTCGAGCGGACTCGAATACACCAACTGAGGTGGCACCCTCTGAGTCCAGCTTGGGTACCCCTGATCGCCAAGTCTTCATGGCTGCTGGCGAAACCCCAGGACCTTCAGGCACGGCTGAGGACAAGTACCTGGAGGACATCTCCACAGACGAGCTGTCTGCTGAGGCGCCCACAGACGAGACCGCCGCTAACAGGGACGCTCGACGCGAACGTAACAGGAAGCGCAGCGAACGACGTCGGCGGCTCAGGGACAACCTCCCCATCCGCAACCTTGCGGAAGCTCTCGAGGCGGTCGAGAGCAGAGTTCACACCACCCCTGAGCAATGCCTCATGTCGATCACAACGATCGAACGCCAGGCTCAGGGCATACGCGCTGGAGAGGTCATCGCCAAGCTCGCTGAAGAAGCTTACTTCATGCGGGTCGACAACAGAGTCAGCCAACCTCCCCCAGCTAAGCCGCGCGACAACGAAGCTACTAGTCGCAGCGACAACGCTGGCCCCAACCGTACTCAGGGCGACATCCCAGCTGAGCCAAACCGTCGCCGCTTCTACGCCCGCGGACCTTCTCAGCAGGACCAAGGCAACCGAGAGGTTGTCCCCCACCGCGCTCCGGCCGGTGGCGGCGGCAACGACCCTGACGGTGGCGGCGGCCGACGGCGGCGCCTCCAACCACGGGGCCAACGGAGAGAGCCGGAGGCGGCGGTAGTCGCGGCGGCCGAGGCCACGCGAACGACCACGCCTCCGGCGCCTCGCACGGCGGGTACGACGCTCGCCGAAGATCGAAGAGCCGCGGCGGAAGAAGTCGACCGCCGCCGCCGAGGGCGACGGCTTCCCCGCCTTCTCACCACGACTTCGCAACCTACTCCTCCCCGACAAGTTCAAGCCTTTGGGGATCACCAAGTATGATGCGAAGCAGGATCCTATCCAGTGGCTCCGATGCTACGCTCTCTCCATCGAGAACGGCGGCGGCAACGACGACACCAAATGCCTCTACTTCCCCTTCTGTCTGGACCAAGCTCCACTCACATGGCTCGAGTCGCTCGACAATCACTCGATCGACAAGTGGGACCGGTGAAGGAGCAGTTCACAAGCAACTTCGCGGGCGCCATGGGCCGTTCGGTACTCGCATGGACCTTGCCATGATCAAGCGGAGAACAAGGCGAGACCCTCCGCAAGTACATGCACCGCTTTTTCGACAAGCGCGCTACCGTCGTCGACGTCACCGACAAAGAGGTCATCGACCTCTTCCGGACCGGCCTCTACCATCGCCGCACCTTCGAGGACTTCGGTCGTCGCCGCCCCAAGTCCATTCCCCACCTCAAGGACATGATCACGTCCTGGGCGGATGAAGAGGACAAGGCCAACGCCAAGTACGACGCCATCCGCGGCAAGTCCAAGCGAGAACCGGGCGGCGGCGGCGCGGCGCGCAACGCAAACCAAGGCGGCCGCAACAACAACAACAACAACAACAACAACAACAACTACTCGGGTCCCAACCGCAAGCGCAAGCCAGACAACACCGTCGCGGCTATCCGGCGCCTGCGAAAGGGAACTCGAAGAAGAACTCTGGCGGGTTCAAGGACCTGCTGAAGGAGAAGTGCCCGTGGCATCCGAACGGCAACCACACTACCGAGCAGTGCTACCAGCTCAGGCACGCACTCAAGGACACACCGGAGCCACCGCACCCTCACGACCAGAAGGGCAAGAAGAAGGACGGTGACAACAACGACTTCCAAGAACCCGAAAAGACCGTCAACGTCCTCTTCGGCGGACTGCCCAGCAGGCGGGAGCAGAAGGCTACCCGTCGGGAAGTAATGTCCATCGAACCAGCGGTTATGACCCCTCTCAGGTGGTCAGAGGTACCCATCACCTTCTCCCGCGCGGACCAGTGGACTAGCTTCTCCGAACCAGGACGGTTCCCTCTCGTCCTGAAGCCAACGGTGGCGGGTTCCAAGCTCAACAAGGTGCTCATCGACGGTGGAAGCGGGCTCAACGTCCTCTTCACCAAAACATTGAAGAAGATGAACCTCGACGTCACCCCCATGCTCGACAAGAGCAGCATGCCTTTCTACGGCATCGTCCCGGAGCAACGCGGCTATCCCACCGGGCTCGGTGGTGCGCGATTACCTTCGGGGCGTCTCGGGACAACTACCGCACCGAGTACATCAAGTTCGAGGTCGCGGACTTCGAGACCTCTTACCACGCCATCCTCGGCGGACCGGCCATCGCCAAGTTCATGGCGGTGCCCCACTACACCTACTTGGTACTCAAGATGCCAAGCCCGACGGTGTACTCTCCCTCCAGGGGGACTTGAAGATCTCCCACGACTGCGATACAGAGGCCGTGGTGATCGCTTCAACAAACCAAGTACCCAACCCGATGATGGAGGTCTACGCTGCGTCGAAGAAGCTTGCCACAAGCGAACTCGACATCCCAGAGAAGTCTGACAGCGCCAACAAGCCTCAGCCACCTGAGGAGGTACTCGTCAAGGCGGTCGACCTTGGAATAGGCGACCCTAGCAAGACAACCACCATCGGGGCTGGCCTCGACCCCAAATAGGAAGACGCGCTCATCAGCTTCCTTCGGGCTAACCGCGACATCTTCGCGTGGAAGCCAGCGGACATGCCAGGAGTGCCCAGGGAGCTGATCGAGCACTGCCTCAACGTCGATCCAAAGGCCACCCCCAAGCGACAACACCTCCGACGCTTTGCCGACGACGGACGGGACGCCATCAAGAAGGAGCTCGCCAAACTACTCGCGCAGCGGCTTCATCGGAGAAGTCTTCCATCCCGAGTGGCTCGCCAACCCCGTCCTCGTCCGCAAGAAGAACTCGAACGAGTGGAGGATGTGCGTCGACTACACCGACCTCAACAAGCATCGCCCCAAGGACCCCTTCGGGTTGCCGCGGATTGATCAAGTCATCGACTCCACGGCGGGCCGCGACCGCTCTGCTTCCTCGGCGCTACTCCGGATACCACCGGATCGCAATCAAGGAGGAAGACCAGGAGAAGACCGCGTTCATCACCCCCGTTCGGCGCGTGCGCTACACGACCATGTCATTCGGGTTGAAGAACGCCGGCGCTACTTATCAACGGGCCATCCGGGCACCGCTTCAAGCGGCAACTCAACAAGAACGTCGAGGCCTACGTGGATGACGTGGTTGTCAAAACCGAGGACTCCGGTACCCTCATCGACGACCTTGAAGAGACCTTCGCATCGGCCGCGCGAGTACCGCCGGAAGCTCAACCCGAACAAGTGCGTCTTCGGCGTCCCTTCGGGCAAACTACTCGGCTTCATCATCGCCCGGCGCGGCATTGAAGCCAACCCCCGAGAAGATCTCCGCCATCACCGGTATGAAAGCTCCCACGAGCATCAAGGACGTCCGAAGGCCGACGGGGTGCATGGCGGTGTTGAACAGATTCATCTCGAGGCTAGGAGAACGGGGTCTCCCCTTCTTCAAACTACTCAAGCATCACGAGAAGTTTGTGTGGACTCCAGAGGCGGATCAAGCCCTTGCTCAGCTCAAGGACTTCCTGTCGAAGCCGCCAATCCTCACAGCTCCTCACAAGGGCGAGCGACTCTCGCTCTACCTAGGCGCGACTACTCACATGGTCGATGCATCGCCATCGTTGCCGAGCGGCGGGGAAGACGGCCACGCCTATCCGGTCCGGCGCCGGTCTACTTCGTCGGCCGAGGTCCTATCGAGTCCAAGGCTCGCTACCGGCCCATACGAAGCTCGTACGCTCTACTCATCACCTCGCGGAAGCTACGACACTACTTCCGGGGAGTACTCGGTCTCCGTAGTCACCGACTACCCGCTCGGCGACATCCCGAGGAACCAAGACGCCACCGGAAGAATCTCCAAGTGGGCACGTCGAGCTCGGCGCCCTCACCATCGACTTCAAGCCACGCACGGCCATCAAGTCGCAAGCACTAGTCGACTTCATGGCGAGTGGCGGGAGGACCGGCCTACCTACTCCCACCGTGCGACCGAGCATTGGGTGATGTACTTTGATGGCTCACTCAACCTCGAGGGCGCGGGGCGCGAGGGGTACTCCCCGATCTCTCCAACGGGCGAACAACTCAAGTACGTCCTGGGATCTTCCGGAAGGTCTCGAACAACGAAGCCGAGTACGAAGCCCTCCCGCACGGGCTCCGCCTCGCGGCTTCACTTGGCATCAAGCGGCTACTAGTCTACGGCGACTCCGCGGTGGTCATCAACCAAGTCAACAAGTCCCGGGACCGCAACAAGGAGAACATGGACGCCTATCGCCTAGAAGTCCGCAAGCTCGAGAACAAGTTCTATGGTCTCGAGTTCCATCACATCGTCGCGACAACAACGTTGCGGCGAACGTCCTCTCGAAGCTCGGATCCACCCGCGCCCAAGTACCCGCGGGCGTCTTCGTCCATGAGCTTCACGCGCCATCCATCCCGGAGCCGGCGCCACCGACCACTGCCCCAGCCCATCCACCAGCTGGGCAGGAGGTCATGATGATCGACGTGGACTGGAGGCAACCCTTCATCGACTACCTCAGCGAGCAGAAGGTCCCCTCCGACAAAAACGCGGCCGAACAACTCGTCCGCCGCGCCAAGTCTTACGTCCTCGTCGGAGACAAGCTTTACAAGCGGGGCGCATCTTCTGGAGTACTCATGAAGTGCGTCCCTCGCGAAGAAGGCAAGGACATCTTGGAGGAGATCCACAAGGGCGTCTGCGGCAACCACGCGTCTTCACGCACGGTGGTCAGCAAGGCCTTCCGGCGAGCTTTCTGCGGCCCACGGCCACGGGCGATGCCGAAGAACTCGTCGAGAAGGTGCCAAGGATGTCGGTTCTTCGCCAAGCGACAACACGTCCCGGCCTACAAGCTAGTCACCATACCACCGACCCGGCCCTTTGCCCGCCGGGGGCTCGACATGATTGGGCCACTCCCAACCGCGCCGGGGAGGATTCAACGAGGTGCGGTGGCTATCGACAAGTTCACCAAGTGGATCGAGGTCAAGCCGGTCACATGCCCCAAGGCCGACGGAGTACTCGACTTCCGGATGAACTCGTACACCGCTACGGGCTACCCCACCGCATCATCACGGACACGGGGTCCAACTTCAACAACCACCAGTTCTGGGAATACGCGAAAACAGCGGGATCGACGTCAGATACGTCTCAGTCGCCCATCCACGGGCCAACGGACAAGTCGAGCGCGCCAACGGGATGGTGCTCGACGCCCTCAAGAAGCGGCTACATGACGCTGCCAATTCTAAAGGGGGCAAGTGGATCAAGGAACTACCCAACGCACTCTGGGGGCTGCGGACTCAACCATCCAAGCCAACGGGGCAATCCCCCTACTTCTTGGTCTACGGCTCTGAAGCCATCCTCCCCCGCCGACGTCATATGGAACTCACCGGCGGTGGAACACTACGACGAAGGCGTCTCGGAAGACGACAGACGAGTTGATATCGACGGCCCTCGAAGAAGCTCGTTGTGCCGCCCTCGTCCAATCAGCAAGGTACCTGGAGGGTATCCGACGCTACCACGATCGCAACGTCAAGGAACGCTCCTTCAACGTTGGAGATCTTGTCCTCCGCCGTATCCAGAACACGGAAGGACTACACAAGCTCAGCTCCCCCTGGGAAGGCCCCTTCACCGTGGCTAAGGTGACCAGGCCGGGCTCCTACCGCCTCCAAACACTTGAAGGCGAAGACGTCAACAACTCGTGGAACGTCGACCAACTCTGTCGATTCTACGCCTAGTCTACACGACTACTCCGGGGTTCAAGTCTACACGACTACATCAACACCCCTTGCCGCAAGCGACCCCCCGGGTCCTGGCTCCAAGTCTCCGGACTACTCCCCTCCAGGTCCAGCCCTTGCGGCTACCTACCGACCACGGGCCGCGACGAGCGTCAAGGACTCTAGCAGCGGCGGTCTACCAAGAGACCACACTCCAAGATCCGGCCCCGCACGGCTACCTACGGATGCGCGATCCGGCCTACACGGCTACCTACGGATCACCGACCGCAAGCGGCTACCCGCTCCGGCGCCACTTGGCGTAAGCGGCCTCCGGGTCCCGGGCGACTACCTTGTAACTACGGCCCTGGCCACCCAGGTGTACTTCTTCAGTAATAAAGCTTGATTGCTCATCAACTTGTTTACTGCCTACTCCCTACGACGGGACTACTAAAGCCGAGTACTACTACTCGCACCTACTCCACGATGGGCGCTCCGCACTCTGAGATCGCGGTTACGAGTACTCATTGCTGGAACAACTTCACTTCATTTATACATGAATAAGTTCATTACAACTGTTTCCTGTACAACCATGGCTACTAAGCTACCTATGCAGGGCTACTGGAGGTTCAGCTTTTCGGCTACCTGCTCCGCGATGGGAGCCATCTCGCTCCGGCGGCTCGCGTCTTGCTCATCCGAGGCGGGTTGGCGGCTACCCCGCCGGCGACCACCTCCACTGGAGCCTTCGGGAAGTACGACTTCATGAAGGCTAGTACTTGCTTCGGGATCGACTTGGCCATGTGCTTGACGTAGGCGGCCGGCCGGCTTGGTGCTTCACGAAGTCGATCCGCCGAGGAGCGATCTTGGGGCCGCCGGGTGCGGCACCGGGAGCCTCGCGATCGGGAGAGCAGACCTCTTCAAGGTCCTTCGACCGGGCCGGAGCGCCTCGCAATCTTCATTCAACTCGCAAAGATTTGTAGCGATTGACGAGATCTCTGTCAGAGGCAAACCGCAGCTCCATATGCTTCTCGCACTCGAAGGCGAGCTCCTTGTAGTCGAGCTCAAGTACCTGGCGGGCTTCCTGCTCCCGGTAGAAAAGGTTCTTCATGCTGACCTCCGAGGCCTTCAGCTGCTCCACCTGGCCTTCGAGTTCTGCAACACGGGAACACAACAACGGGTCAGAGGCCTGACGACTTCCAACAAGTACCCGACAAGTCAAAGGACATACCTTTATTCTTGTTGCGGAGGCCTTTGTTCTTCCGCACCAAGTCGTCACCCTTCGCCTGCAGCTCCATCACATCGTTGTGGTACTTGGCGAAGGCGGCGTCGAGCTTCGACTGCATCGCGGCCGCGTGCTTCCGCGACTTCACGAGCTGCTCCTCCAGGGCCTCGGCTCGGAGCACGGTGTCGCCGTAGCCTTGCAGCAGATTCGACTTCTCGCGGGATCGCTCCGCGACGTCCTGCACAAGACAAGCTCAAGTCAAGAAGAGTACTCAACGCAAAGGATTGACTACTCGGGAGGTTCTGGCTACGTACCTTCATCCACTGTTCGGCCCGCCGGATCGCCTCCAGGTGCTGGGCCACCGTTGCCGGCTCGACGAGATCGTCGGCCAGCAGTTCAATACCGCCACGGCTACTCGACGTAGCCTCCGTCATCGGCGCCGAGCGGATAGGCTCCGCGTCTTGGATCTCGGGGGATCGGATTGCCACCTCCAGGGCAACCCCTGGCGACGTGGTAGCCGCCTCCCCCTCGGCGGACTTCTCGACGACTTCCCCCACGGGCTCGGGGGCTCCTTCCGCAGCCTCCGGGGCTTCTGGTGTCAACTCCTGCATGGGCACCCCTGCAGGGATGTCACCTCCTTCAGCGCCTGCCAACAAGCAACCACGCGCATCAGTGCCTACGACTACTCGTCCTGGAGTTCTACAGCTTCAGGAAGGGTACTCACCTTCGACTACGACCGCCTGCGGCGGCCGGCGCTCCGGTTGCCTGGGGCTCGGTCGCGGCTTGGGCTTTGGGAGCGGGCTCCTCGACTGGCGGCACGGCCTCTCCCGCCCTCCGCCGTCGCGGGCTCTTCCCCGTCCCGGCTCGGATCCGTGGATTTTACGCGAAGTATTCACAGAGGGTCGTCAGATAAAATCGACTACTACAGCAAGTACTACTCGTGAGGACGTGGTACTTACAAGTTCGACCAGGACGATAGTCACGGCCGGAGCACCGAGGATCTCGGTGATGTCCAACCGGTCCACCCCGGCGGGGGCGTCTCTTCCTCCGCCTCTTCGGCTACGCACTCCTCCACGGTGGCGGCGGCCGCGCGGATGTCTCTGCGTCCCTGCGGCCTTCCATCTCGCCAACGGCGGCGGCCGCGGGTACTGCGCTCTCCTGCGGAGCGAGGGGGCGGCGCTCCCGGGCGCGCGCCGAGGAGATCTTCGACAGTGGGGGCTGGACTTCGGCTTCCAGCCGGTTCTCCCACCGGGTCCCACACGCCTTCATCGCCTTCTTCGACAGGCTCCGCTGGCGGCATCTCCTGCACACAAAGGAAGACTACTCGTCAGCAATGTACTCGACTACCGGGTACTCGACCACTCTGCTCAAGATAACTTACCTCCGGAGGCGTGGTCTCTGAGACCTTCATCTTCTTCGCCACCCGCTTCTTGGTGGGGTTGCGCGGCCTCCTTGGCGGCACAGCAAGGCTTGCCTCCAGGCTAGCCGGAGGGTCTTGAACAAGTGGCACGTGAGGCAAGCCTGGACGGCTAAACCTCGACCGCAGTTGGAAGCGGTCCTGAAGAGTCTCTTCGTCTTCCTCGTCATCGGAGGTATCCTCCACGATGACGGTGTCGTCGCCTTCACCGACTTCGCGGCGCTCCTTCACCTTCCCCTCCACCGGGATCTCGATCCCGCTCGGTGGCGGCTGCGGCTCGGAGACAAACCGCTTTACATCATCCTGCGCAAAAGACACAAGGCGTCAGCAACTCCACTACAAGTGCTCACTACTCGACGAGGGGGGTACGGCTACTCACCTCGTTGGGCGGGCGCGCGGCGGAGTACTCCTCGACCGGGCACGCCGTGTACTCCGGCATGTCCTTGAAGATGCGCGACAACCTTTCGATGATGTCGTTGTCGTCCAACTCGCCCCCGGCATCCGCGACGTGTCGTCGTCGCCGGTGTACTCGAAGCCCAGTGTATCCCTCGCCATCAGCGGCTGGATCCTGCGCTTCATAAAACTGAAGGCCACATGCTCGGCCCTCAGTCCAGCTTCTCTGAGCACTCGAATGCGTGCTAGCAGCTCGGGGAGCTAGATCCCCTCTTGCATGGTGGGCTCTGTGTTCCACCACTCGTGATGCCTGGGCTGCCGTCCGCTTGGCTTCGGCAGGCCTGGGTGGTGGTTGGTGATGTAGAACCACCGCGTCTTCCAGTCCGTGTTGGAGTCCACGAGCTTGTACGCCAGTGCGGTCCGCGGCGTCCTCCCTCAGCTGGATCCCGGCCCCCCCCCGACTACTCTGGGGTTGGAGGCACGCGGGGCGCGGCTTGACGCGGAAGAACTTCCGGAAGAGCACCCAGTGCGGCTTGATCCCGAGGAAGGCCTCGCAGAAGTGGACGAAGACCGACGTGTGGAAGATGCCGTTGGGGTTCAAGTTTAGGTACTCGATGCCGTAGTACCCGAGCAGCCCCTTGAAGAAGTCGCTTGCTGGGAGCGCAAGACCGCGCTCCACGAAGCGCGAGAACATCGGGATCTCGTCCTCCGCCTTCTCCATCGGATAAGGATCTCCTGCGGCGGATCTCCACATGTAGACTTCCTTCTCCCTGATGAACCCGCTGTTCAACAGGGTCAGCAGGTCCTCCGTCTTGACCTTCGACTTTTTCCACTCGCGGCTTGGATCAGCGCGCGGTGGAGACAGCGGCGGCGCCGCACTGGTGGCGGCCGCGGCGGCCTCTGTACGGCTCCTCTTCTTCCCGCCGGTCTTGGACGTCTTCGACGGCGACGGCTTCATCCTCCAAGTACAAGGAGTTTTCACTCGCATCCGCTCGGGGGCTACCCTAAAGGCCTCGGGTGGTGATGCGCTCGGAGCTACTACGGCGGCAGCAGGCGCTGGAGTGGGTCTACTTCAAGATTCAAATTGGAATGACTGCGGCTCACTTGGGTGAAAAACCCTAAAGGTTTTGGCTCTTATTTATAAGCCAAATCGCCTCCGCAACGGGCGGCTGGATAAGTCCACACGCGGCTGACTCAGCGGCTGCGCGTGACTCTTCGTATTCTACTAGTCGACGCGCCTCATCTCGGGGGCTCGGCTACTTCTACTCGACTACCCGGGACGCGGCTAGTCTCAAGAGCATCTCAGAACACATTCTCCAAGAAGACCCTTCAATTCGAGAGGAAGTACTCGACTCAAGGCTCGGGGGCTCCGTGCCACGTGTCCTTCGGTTTTTTCTCTCCGGATTTTTCGGGATTTTCTTGCCAAGATTTCAGATGGACCCTCAGCCAGAGCCCACGTCTCGAGGCTCGGGGGCTACTCCATGTGGATTGCGGTTCCGCAAATCGCATCTCCATGACGGCTTCGGCTTCAAAACAAGACAGGCATTTCTTGAAGACCTTCGAAGGCAGGTTTCAAGGACGTTTGGGACTACTCGAGAAGACTTCAAGATTGCTCAAACATCAGCTGGAGTACATTCCAGCCTCGGGATGCTTCGACTACTCTTGAGGGCTTTTGACTTGTAGTACTCAGGGACGCTTGAGGACTACTCGTTAAGGCCGTCAAGACTACTGGAAGCTATCCTCCTCGACTACAAAGTACTCGGGGGCTTGTCGTATGGACCTCCCTGGGCCCACTGCATCGGTGGGTACCAGGACCGACTACTCGGTGGGCCCCTGGGACTACCCGGCTTGTGCTACACGGCACCTGAAGGCGTGGAGCACAAGGAATACACAGGAGTAGTACTCGGTTAGGACTCTGTACATGTTCCGCACTGTATAGAGGTCTCCTAGACGTACTCGACTAGTACTCTTTCCCTACTCCGACTTGTAACCCTGCCTCCCGGACTATATAAGGCGAGGCAGGGACCGATCTCAGGATCACCTAACCTCATCTCCTACAACTCACGGCACACTATTACACCATCTTGTAATCGTGCCCTATCAATCCAGAGCTACGCAGCATACAGGACGTAGGGTATTACGCACCTCGCGGCCCGAACCTGTCTAAATTGTGTGCCACGTGTCTCTTCCTTCGAGTTACCGATCTCGGCGAGTCACAATCATCTACTTCGGGTACTCCCCGTAGTAGGTTGCCGGTCTAAAACACCGACAGAGAGTCAAGCAGTTAAAAGAACACACATAGGAGAAATAGGACCTCACAGGTCTGGTGACCCTTAGATTGGCAAGGCCAAGCCCCCGAGCATGTCGAGGGGGAGGGGAACATAGCACAAGATAAAAAATTTGAACCCTCAGGTCTGACAACCTACGTGTTGGCAAGGCCAAGCCCTCGAGCGTATCGAGGGGGAGGGATCCGAAGAGTAGACAAAAGTATGTAGCAGCCATAAAATATTTAATTAAGAAATAACTTAGCTTGTGTGTAGTTGAGGAGGTCGAGGCACCGAAGAGGTCGACGACGCACCATTAGAGGTCGACGCGCGGTTGCCGACGAAGCCGACAGGTTCTCGAGGGCATGCATCATTGTGGCATACGACACCGCCGGGGAGATAGCGCTCGAGGACGGCAACAAAAAGCTTCTTGTAGTCTAGCTTGTGCTTGCATGTGCATGTGCACGTACGGGAATAATGTTTCACGTATGTATACCTCCAGGTCTTGGTATGCACTTTGCTAGCTTTTAAAATTGATGTGATGATGTGCGGCGGTCTTGTAGATCGATTTTTCTTTTTCGAACTCGTACAGAACATGGACTCGGGCATGAAGGCCAGAGCAATTCATGCAGTCACAACAACGACGTGTGGACACGGATCGAGTTGACTCACCATCACCGTAGCTATTACGCTTGACGATTGATTTGGCCATGTGTACGTGGTGGACACGGAGTCAACTCACGCAAACACGAGATCTGCCGCCGACCTGATTTTTGCTGCAGATGTATAAGCCACATGCAGATGTGGTGAGACCTTGTGAACGCCTCGGTAGATCGTCGGGTGGGTGTGTGGGCGCGAAAAAACTTTTGTGCATCGTCTGTAGAACGAAGACGTCGACCTCGCGATTAGATCGGAGAGTGGCGGCGAGCAGGTCGCTGTGGAAATATTCCTCTTGTCGTCGCCGAAGAGGTCACCGGAGCGAACTGCCATTGCGCTGCACGAAGAGCTCGCGATCACCCCTACCTGGCGCGCCAACCGTCAGATGGTGAGATCTGGACAGCCCACGGGGGTGTTAATCCCTGTGGTTTAGTTGTTCGGCGGGGAGATCGGGAGCTAAGAACGCGATGGTTATGCTAGTGTAGCACACGGAAATTACGACGAGACACAAGGACAAGGTGATTTTATACTGGTTCGGGCCTCCGGATAGTAAAACCCTACGTCCAGTTCTTCGGTTTTATTGCTGGCGTGGTGAGATTACATGGTCGTGGTGTCGATGGAGGTGATCTGCGGGTTGTATGGCGACCTGTCCCCGGGAGGACGCCCTTGCCCGCCTTATATTGCAGGTGGGAGTCCTTGCCAGCGGTTAGGATGGAGGAGAAGATGAGCTGGAGCTGGCCCGGTGATCCCCCGGTGTGGGCAGGGACGTGCAGGCATGGGGTGTGCGCCCAGCACGTCGCAGGCAGTCTGCGTGGCCCTCCCTTCCCCGTCCCCTGCCCCTGCACTGCCCCCAATCTCCACTACTGCTCTAGTAAAGACAAGATCTATTAGCTAATCAGCATGTACCTAGCTAAGCACTAAAGTTCATGTTTGTTTAAGCTTTTGTGACACTTCCATGTTTGGAATTATTCTTATCTCCACTGCATAGTGCACTAAGCACTGAAATTCAATGTTTGTTTAAGCTGTTGTGACACTTGACTTCCATGATTGAAACTGGTTCAGTCTTGAGATTAAAACAATAGTTAGCAGACTTTTGATTTTTAGGTTTGCAATTTGTTTTCTGCAGGTTGACACATGGAGCAGTAGCAGGAGCCGTATTACAACACTACCTAATTTGCTGGGAGAAGGGAGCCGGATCACAACACTACCTATTCTGTATACAATATGATGTAATTCTGATATATGGGCTGTAAACATTATCTTTTGTGCTGAAATGGATGTTATGATAAATGTGTTCATCGTTTGAGTGGGTTGAAATTATATGGGCTGAAATGTTTATTTGCTGGAAATTTGATGAGCTCAGTAGAATGGTTCAGAATTGGCCGAATTTTAAAATTGGCCCATTAACAAATGGGCCAGCACCCTCTGAAAAAACAAATGGGCCAACATCCTCTAAAAACAATTGGGCCAGGAATGCTAATATAAAAAAATAAATGGGCTTAGTATGCCAATATATGACGGTTTGACCAATATTATGTGACAACTATAAGCGTCATATAATGTCAACAATATATGACGAAATAATGTAATGTCACATAAGGTCCTCACATTATGTGACGGTACACCATATTTTCATCACAAGGTACATTTAGAGATGGTTGATATGTGACGACCCTTATGACAATAAATTTTCGTCACATGATACTTTTTATGACAGTTTCTGTACTTTACATGACCTTATCATTTTGTCATGGATAGCAATTTTTTTGTAGTGATAATAATGTATTAATACAGTGCATGACAAATGACATTCTGATATGGATGCAATTTTATTATCCAATTAGACATGCTTGCATTATTCCATAAGAACACATTCTATGGTTAGTTTGTAGCTTTTTCTCTTCTGGGAACACAATGTTCATACTTAAAGCATTTTTATTCTTTGTAATGTGGGTCCTACAATGCATTAATGGTTGATGCTTTGTATTCTTGGCTTGCAGGCTGGATGGACAATCTGGATTTCTTACTTGTGAGGTTTGAGTTGGTGAGAGAGTTTGTGCATCATGGAAAAGATCATTGACTCGGTTCGTGTACATGAAGCCTGATCATATATTGGAAGAGAAAAGGTTACAGTATGTGATATTGTTGCCAATTCGAAAGGACACATGATTATCACGAAAAAGGAAAAAGGTTTCAGTTTGTGAGGTAGTTCATTGTATGGCCATATTAAAAAAAGAAGTGAATGTTGTAAATACGTTAACTTCGGTATATCAAATCTGCAAATTTTATGCTCTGATGGAGTCATGGAGATAGAACCAATGCTACAAGAGGTATGTGCACCCTTCTAAACTCTGCAATTCCCTTTTTCTACCCAGTAGAGATTAATTATGCTCACACTGACAGGGTTTATAAGGGTTTTTTGCTACTTCCTGATATATTTACACCATGGTATGAAAAATGTTTTAGGCAAAGAGTAAGCCTCCCCTATTGCTGGATGTTATTCACAACTCTGCATGCCCAAAATGAGAAAATTCATAAATAAAATTGTACTTGTTTCTCGTAGAAAAATATGAGTATACAAGATTGAGTTATACCAAGACATAAACTTGTACTTGAGTAAACTTGAGTTATTCATATATAAAATTGTACTTGAGTATACAAATATTTTTCACAGTCAACGTCATGGTATTGAGTTGTCGATATCTCACTTGGAGCCCGCTTAGGGAGCAAAGTGCTTCAAACATGGTCGGATAGACATCCATTAAGCAATAGGAAAGCTTTATATTTTAAAAGCTTTTATTTAATTTATGCATGATACATTTGCAATACATATATCTGCGGTTTGGTAAGCAGTTTTGATGAGTATGCAACGTGAATTATCAGATTGGGTTTGGCAATAGTAGGCAAGGTGAATTATCAGGTGGGCAATGGTAATGCTTGCATCACAGTTTTTCAAAATCTGAATGGGGGCTGTGAAAAACAATTAGGTCAATCTGTATCTGTATAATGTAGAATTGTATTGTTAATAGTTTGAAAAGTTTCAGTAGAGGACACATGATGCCTTGCTGCATCACAGAGCTGGTTTTTGTAATTATACCACTCTAAGTGGTTCTTGGTTTGAAATTGAATCAAGAATCTAGGGAATACTTAACCTTTATATGAAGATGTATGCAGAACAACATGGAATGATCTTTCATCCTTTGTGATAAATGGGTGGCCAAATAATTTGTTTGTGATAAAGGCTTCGCATTCCACTAGCTCAAGGTTTTGCCCATAGATGAACCAAAGGTATGGCAGCAATGCATATAACACCGTTGGTGTGATTTTGCAGCATGGTGATATGACGGTAGCATCGGAAGAGAGGGTTCTGGATGCCATCTTAACATGGTGTATGGGGGCTTGTGAACTTTTCACTGGACTTCAGTAGATAAGTTGTTGGGAACTTCAACACCTGAGCAACTCTTTGGGGAGAGGCTTTCCGCCAGGGATACATTACTACAGTTTGTGAGGTTCGCTGTGATGCAGCTGTCCAAGCTAAAGAGGGTACGTGTTGCTTTTCTTGGTATACCTGAAGCAACCTGTGCCAAATAATTTGTTTGGGGTTCTTATAGCTCTTGTTGTTCCACTGCAGATGGAGAAAAGTAATCTAGCGAACCACATACAAGTATTCAGACAGCTGGTTAGTGCTTACTTGCTCAATAGTTTAAGCTTTTCAGTTGGTGCATGCTTCTGGACTGGAAGTGTACAATCTGATTACTTGTTGGACAACAAGTTGCAGAAGCGATCGAGTTCCCACATGCCAGACAATGGACTCCGACATCATATGAGTGGTGAGTATGTGTTGACTTGGATCATCATACTAGAGCAAGGATCGACATGATGGCTAACAGGTATTTGTACGTGAACCATAGATCTTTCAGTGAGAGATTTCAGCACAGGCGCTCGAGCTTTAAAGAGCTCCAGTATATCTCTGATGGCGATAGCAACGGTGTTATCTACTATGCTGGAACATCATTTAGGAAATACTAGTGGATGAATCCTATATTAGCCAAGGTAAGAAGGGGTGCCTGAGGCTGTTGAGTGGAGTAACTAATGAGCTTGCTGATTTTTTCACTCATGAGTATCTATCTATTCGTGCAATCAGAATATCACTGGTGGCAAGCAGCCCGAATTCGAGGCACACAGATCCGAAGGCTTTGGTTTCGAAGAATTACTAGGTATAGTGACAGCATTGGACTGATAAACAGAGCATTTTTGTGGTGGTCAAACAAACTGAAGCATGATGGCGACTCTAGGAGACTTGCTTTGCTGGGCCTTGTATTGAAGATGGCAAGAAGATCTCTTGGTGGATGGTAGACATCAGGCAGGACCACCAGGTTAGCTTCTGGGATATGTTGCTTGGGTTCCTGATCTGATCAGTTGGCTTTCCTTATTAGGAAATGTATGGCTGATTATATGTTTACCTTGTACGTGCAGCTAAAGCAATGGAATATGTGGGGTCACAAGAGGAAGGCATGCCAATATCTTCAGAAGGTAAATTTTGTACCCCTTTGCATTGCTTTCCAAACCTTTTGCCCACTTGCAGTGACCTTTGAGTTTTCAATACACCATCAACTGGAAGGTTAGCTAAGGTTATCTTTAAGTGGTAGATAGATTGGTTAATGTGTGAGCATTCTTGCTTTTCCAAAAAATAATAAATTGTCGGAGTCCTTCCTGATTGCCATGGATTACAGTATTACACTTTCTTTGTCCCGAATTGACATGTTATTCAACTTCATATGAATGTGCTTGAAAATGCAGATTAGTATGGTGCCTATCATTTGCTTGTGAATGTTCAGATGTTTTAGAAAATTGTCATTATAGTTGACAATTAGAGGATTGTTGTCACTTTGCCTACATATAACTCAAGTCATGCTTATGATTAAAGAACATGTTATTTGGTCTGCATGTGCTTGATGGGAGTTTATTTTTTAGTTCTTTTCATTTTATTTTCTCGAAACAGTTGGATAAACATCAATAGTTGGGCAGATTAGTTCTTGCTATTAGTTAACCGGGTTTTCAGCACCAAAGAGCAGGCACACAATTTTCTCCATGCCAATATTTCCACTATTTCAAAATGAAATAGTTTTTGTTCTTTCTTTACCACGTCCATCTTCAGCTAACTAAAGTCGACGGCTAACTAAATTTTTTAAGTAGATATGACTGATTGTTGTCTGTCATCACTTTACACTATCTTTGTTAATTTAGCAATAAAAGAATTGAGATATAATAGTGTCTTGAAAAGATTATGTGTGGAAGATAATCATCAATGACATACCTTTCATAAATTCTGTGTGATTCTTTGAGTTATGAATTATCTACGTGATTCAAAGGCATACATCATTGTTTCTCTGGTAGGTATGACTTGGATGTTGCAACTATAGTCTTTTCTACAAAAGTATGGTCTTACTCGTGAGGTATGTCTTGATCTTTTCTAGATGTGCTACATTATCAGCAATTTTATGCAAGTAAAGGTTGTGTAAATTTCAATTTCGTTCTTAAGGATTCCCTTTTTTTCAATATTACCTCACACTGGAGAGTTCAATATTGATGCTGAGCGCAACCATGCTACTTGATCTGGACAAGCTTTTTTTGTTTCCTTAATTTCTCTTTTATATTAGCTTAAAGTGATAGTATCATAACTGCAATCACAAAATTTGTAGTTATATGTTTTAATGGCTTTTAGTTGTAGGATTATATACAAGGGATGGATTAGAAAGTACTACTTGTAGGCTGACAGAACACAAAATTCTCCACAAATGTTTGTCATTTAGATTGTTTAGAGAGGTAATGCAGGGAAGGGCGGGTTTGATGCAGCGGTAGTGTCTTACTGCCTGTGACCAGAAGGTCCTGGGTTCCAAAAAAGAACATCTAGAACATGTACTTTCTTCCAATGGGATAAACATCATTAGTTAGGATTAGTTCTTGCTATTGCTTGGATATAGGTCTCTGGATATAATTTAGGTATGATGTAGGTTCACAAATCATTTGCAAGTCAACAAGCTTGAATATATCTCTACAAAATTTTATCATTGTAAACCCGGGTACCTTTCTCTTTTCTTGCTCGGATAAGTATTAAAGTTTCATCTGTTGCACTGCAAGTACAATTGTGTTCTTATGTATTTGTCTGTTCTTTTTCATGTTACTATTTCCTGTTAAAGACTACATCTTTAATATTTCTCTTTTAAGTTTGAGGAATGAAAAACCAATGGTTCTGGGATTTTAGAGGTTGGCATTTGAATTTTTTTAAAATGGTTGATGGCTAAGCCTGCCATTGGGGGGTATGGGCAAATCCACTCTTGTTCATACCCAAATCCAAATAATTATTACCCACTTCTTACCCTCCCCAATCTCACCCATATGATTCAATGGATAATTAATTTTGTACTAGATTCTACACATACCCAATGGATTATTTGTACCCTCCCCACACCCTACCCTCCCCATTTGTTTGATGGATAATTTTTTTTCTGCTCATACCTCCCCATTTGAAGTGGGTGTGGATTTAGATACAAATGATGGATAAAAACAACATTCCTATTGATGCCTACTGCAGTGAGGATTTTTTTTGTAGTGATTATCCAGCAGAACATGGCTTACCACATCGCATAGAATAGGCCAAGTGCTTCTTTAAAAAAGGCCAAGTGCTTCTAAAAAAGGCCACAGGTTTCCACATGATTCCTCTAAGAAGAAGACTAGAGGGAGCAGTTTTCCAGCAGCCAAACTAAGAGCAGAAGGTAATTAAAACATGAGCCATCAGTGTCAATTGGCTTAACCTGCAAGAATGGAGTGTCGTTGGAGAACGCAGAGATTCGGAAGCTCAGCTAAGTGTTACAAGGATGCATTGGTGATGATTCTGGAGCACACTAGGATGGAGGAAAGGCTTATATTACAACATGTTGATTTGTGTTTGAACTCAATTGTTTTTGTAGCATTATATTATATTATGTTATTAATTTCTCTGGTAAAGATCTGGCCATGACAGCTGAAATTTGCAGTGGGTGCATAGACTTTATGTTATTATATAACTTATAAGTTCCATTGGCAGGCCATTCTTATGTTGTACTATCATTTCTTTCTTCAGTGTACTTAGATGCTCTAACAAAAGGCTGCTGATAAACTTTCAAATACTTTTGAGTTTTGGTTTAGCATGTACAGCCTTCTGTGATATATATGATGCCCATAGATTTTTTTCCCTTTCGGTTCATCTTGATAATATAGCCTCTTAGACTTCATTTTGGCCTCGCATTCTGACCACTTCTCATACTATTCCAATCATTATTGTTTTAGTAGTGCATTGAATAAATTGACAGTGGACAAGAGCCTCATTGAGGTAGGCTGAAGTTCGATAGTATATCTTTCTATGTATCAAGGTTAGCCGTAGTACTCTCAGATATACATCCCGATTTCACTTTCCATTTTTTTCTCCGCGACCACAAGGGTCAAGGCCACAACGGTGAGGAATCTAGCATGCAATGGTTGTTAATGATGCGAGAAGGGAGATGCCCCCTTCCTTGTCGACGTCGTCTCCAATGGTGGAGCAAAAGCAGTCTGCAGCTGACAAATGTATCTGGAACACTACATCTTGTTATCTGTTGCCGATTCAGTTGGCCTCACCAAAAAAACTCATGGAAGCAGGTGGAGGCTTGCAGGGGTCGTTGTTTGTTGCCAGATTTGTGTTGTGTTTCTTAGGGTGAAGTTTTTATGTGGTTTAATTCGTGGGATCCATCACAAAAGATGATGGAACAGGTCACTATTGTTGGTCCTGCGGTATGGAAAGGGTAGAATTGGATAAATTGGAGCTAATTGGTGAATGATGATTGTGTATTTTTCATTCCACATAGATGAGCGTTGCATGGACCAATTGTGCCATTTCGGTATGTTGATCCACTTCTGTATGCCGTTAGATGTGCATGAAAATGATTCAGATATTTGCAGATCACATTCGTCCTAAGTTTTTGTGGTCTGAGTGCCAGCACATGTTGATTTCCAGTTTAATCAGTTTGTTCCTTTTGTTTGGCAGGTAACCAGAAAAAGCTGTTGTGTTTGATTGACATTGAAAGGAGCAGGATGCATGAGGAATTTTTTTTAACAGTAGCATTTTTGTTTGATTTCAGAATGTTATTTTTTCAACTCTTTTCATGTACGTACTTCTACATCATATGGATGTGAATATATATTTCTTATGTTTTCCATGTGACTAATTTGAATATGCCCAGTCTGTTAGGGAGTTGAACCAATTCATCTAAGCTTTCTGAATATTCAGATTAGATTGAAGCACTTAATGCCCAGGCTCACAGCTTCAGTGGTATGTTAGTATTGCATCGGTTCCATTTTTTCTCATTACCATTCTTATTTTATTCGCCAGTTCTTATTTGTATATCATTGTTGGTGCAGCCTGAAAATGAAAAGCCAGTTGTTGAAAGCAGAGAAGAATGCCCAATATCTTTACCATCAGGATTGCAAAGGAGATCAGCGAAGTTAAATTGATGCCCACCTTTTCTTACTATAACAAACTAACAGAAGAAACTAAATAGATCTCATGTTGAGGTTCGTGCAAGCCAACATGAGAGGAAAGGAGATATCGGTGCACCTATCAAATTCTGACTTGAGAGAGGAAAGGAGATATCGGTGCACCTATCAAATTCTGACTTGACAACTGTGGTGGTATGCTGCTTACACGTTCAAGTAAGAACTTTTTTCTCGAGCACACAACAGAACTCATTTGTCTGTTTTATATTGTATAGTTTCGGCTCAACTAATCTTTGTTTTCTAGAGGAGTTGTTTTGAACTTTGTATGTCGGGTAATCACCAACCAATCAAATGAGTAGTTGTATGGTTTTAACCATAAAAGACAAACATACAAATCTTAGATCTTTTTCCTACTTGTGGCAGTGTGTACCTTGCAAGTAGGTCAGGTTAGTAACAGCTAATGGAAATCTCATTTGGATTTTTAGGATGACAAAATTACTAATTTCCCATTTATTCTCATTGCTAGATGGTACCATAGATTTGGTTGAGGTTGGCAGCAGCATCCATGCCCCAGGGTCATTTAAAACAGACCTATGAAAGTGGATGTTGAGGTGAACTTAAATTACTAATGGTTATATGTATTGTTAGACTAATGGAGTGAGCAAAATGTGTTTTACTTCCATATGTATCGAAATGTGAATATTGGTGATTCTATCCATCTGTGCAAAATAAAATTTGTTCTTTGGATTTGTAATGGAAATAACAAGTGTCTTTTTATAATCTATTATGAACGATTTAGGTTATTGGACCTTTGTTTTCTTTTCTCATATAATGTAGATGAGCACTGAGGAAAAATGGTTTCGTCCTCTGTATGTTTTACGGTTCCAAAGGGCATCTTTAAATTTTCCCAAGTTTATGTAGTGGAAGAGCACTTACCCAATCAGTTTGTTTATTTTTCAGAACCTCTTTTTTAAGTGGCAGGCAACATTGCACATTCCCTTGGGTTTCAGTCAAATGCTTAGAAAGACCAGGTTTCCTTCATGCCATCATTTTAAATGTGCTTGTCATCACTGTAACCGCCATCCTTTTCTTTAAAATAACCTATACATGGTTGCGATAAATTGATCGTTGAGTTACATTATATTATCTATTGGTTTTTGTGCCCTTGGCCTTTGGTCAGTGAAGTAGAGGGATGGGGATTAATATAGTTCTTAAAAGTGCATGAGAGAGGAGAGGGGGAGATATGAGACTGAAAATTTGTTACTACCATAGTTTTGCCTTTTTGGAGCGGTGCTCGTTTCCTTTCCCTTTTTGGTTTATAAAATTAGGAGACAATGAGAGGTTCAGGAACATATTTATACTATATGACGATGGCCCGGATTAGGGCCCCCTTTGGCGGTGAGATTATCTCCCCTAAAAACACAAGACAAACCAACACCATTGACAATGTGAAGGCCAAGATCGACAATTTTAAGGCAAAGATTCAGGACAAGAAGGAGAAAAGACACTGGTCAAGACCCACACTGGCAAGATGTCCAGTCTTCTGCTAGTTGGGTGCATCTCCGACTAGTTCCCCACTAGAGGGACCCCCACGACAAGTCTCCGCCTCGCATGACAAGTCTCCACCTCTCACGACAAGCCCAACCCAGACTGGCACATGGGCCCAGACACACGGCGCGAGCACCGCCACCGACATGCGTGGGGGAACGATTCTACACGCCATGCAGGTACAACAGCTGGCAGCCATGCAAGCAGCCCACCCTAACAAGAGCCTTAATTCTAGTATGATCGGCTGCACGACCATCACATCGCTATCATCTCCCACTCTGCCACACGCAAGCTCAGCCCGAGGCACTCAAGCACCCTCTACGATGCGCACGAGCCTAGACTTAGGCTCGGGCGTGGCAGGCTAGGCAAGTGCTCGGACAGACTAAGACAAGCGCAAACTACTCGGAGGAGAAGCCAAGCGTCCCGGAATGAACAGTCAAGCCCGGCCATGCGGCGGCTCCCACGACAAAGCGCCACGACTCAGCTTCAATGCGCCCCGACGGACAACGACGTATGACGGGACGTGCCAGCTGCCAAGCACTGCATTTTTTTTACTTCCCCCTTTTGCCCCTCCCCTTGTGACTATAAAAGGGAGAGGAGGGCAACGGTTACAGGGGTTAGACCTTCGAAAGACCGAACACCATTTCAAGGGACTTGGGCTCAACACCCTCTCCCGACCAGCTTGTAACCCCTACAATAAGCACTCCTAGCTCGAGAACACGGCAGCACCACACTGGACGTAGGGTATTACTCCTCGGAGGCCCGAATCATTCTAAATCCCGTTGTCTCCTGTGCTAACCATCCGAACCTGATGCACGATCGATATAAATTTACTGCCGGCGGTAGAGAACCCCGACACTATAAAAGTAAATGGTGTCTAGGATGCCCCCACACATTTAGGCAGAAAGAAAGCCTACAACATTTATATGCAGAATGATTGATACATTTGTTCTGGTTGAGAGATTATTTTTAAAAATAATTCATTTCTGATCCGAGTAGGTTCAAGGAATTCTAGAATGATGGAAGTAACATAGCAAAATTACTTTGCTCGGCTTCTAGGGATGAACTCAATTTCTTCCAAATTGTATTACTTTGCTCCGTCTGATTGGCAATTTGGGTATTGTGGCCGTGAAATGATTTGTCCCGTCTTGAGTATTTTTCCTATAACGTCACAAATTAGACATTACAGCTCAAACAAAATTGTGTGTACTGTTGAAATTTATTTATCACGTTGCAACTATTATCATTGGTGATGTTTGTTACATTTTCATGAGAAAAAGAAAATAGAAAGAAAGGGAGAGTGGCATCACTCAAGAGCTTAAATTAGGATCCTTTTGTTTGGTCTATGCCTTATGGTAACAAAAAAATCCAGCTTTTTAGAAGCTAATGACAATTCTCTTGGTCTTCTCTTATGCACCAGTATGGAGCCGCAAGTTCTTAAAATTCATTATTTTGGTCAACTCCATATGTGGCATCCTTGCATTTTGCATTGTGATTGGACTCTGCTTCGTGTAAGTTTCAAGCCACCATTTCGTTTATTATTTGTATCAGATAATGTGCACTACACTTAATAGTTCAGTGTATTACTGTAGAGATCATCACATGGAGTCTTATTTTTTTTCAATTATTCTTTAGACATTGTCGCCAATCTATTTGATAGGATGTTGTGTGCTTGGTCTAGACCTTCCAAAGTTCTCTTACAGTTATCAAAGTTTGTTTACAAGAAGTAACCCTCCCAATTATCTAATTTTTGTAGATGGCTACAAAGCCTACAAGTGTACATTCTATCTTAGAGTAGAATAGCTACCCGCCTACCCGTAACTTGGAATTTCTTGCAATTATTCGTTTACTATATTTTTGTGACATCCTAAAAGTTTTCCTTGGCTGACAGTGCAACTAGATTGTTTATGATTTCCATGGTAAATATATTTCATAGGTTCCTAAAGTACTGAGTGACAAGATTTTTGAATTCCAGTGCCTTTGGTGCACAGCTTGTACAGCTCTGTGACTAGAAAATTAAGACATCTAAACTTTGTTTTGAAGGGACTGGTGATTAGACATATAATCCTGTGTTAATTAATTGTTTCTACCTGTTAACTCAAGTTTGCTTGTTTACTCCTTCATTTTTAGAAGACTAAAAGTTTGCTCACCCATAGGCTGGGTTGCTCTTGAATCTTGATATAGGGAAGAACAGAAGAAGAAACTGAGTATTTGGGGCTATGAGATAGAAGTTGCTTCTACTACTAGGGATTGTATTTGAGACTCTCGATGGAGATCCATGTTGTAACTTGCTGGATTGCCTACAAGCTGCTCGGGGAAATGCAACTTTAAAACGAGCTATGCAATTTTTCTCCTGTTTAACTGGGTAATAGGTTAGTTTGGTCAAGCATATATGCATGTCTTGTTGTTTGACCTGCTGAACCTATTTTTGTATGTCTTAGGTTAATATAAAAAAGACTAATTATATGGTGTCTGTGGGGAGTGGGTGTGGTTGGAGAGGAGGGGGTTGGAGGGGAGGTGGACGGATTTGGCGGCAATAGCCGCCGGAGGCGCGGAGAAGAGTGTGGGGCGGAGTGAATATGAAATTGAAGCAAGTGTAAGAGTGTTATTTAAAGATCGAGGGTAGACATGCACTTTATGTATTTTTAGATGTGCATGCCGCATGCACTTTACGTTGCTTTGTCTTAGAGATTTAACTGGAACTTTAGACTTCAACTTTTCTCTTTGACACTTGCTACACCTTGTGAGTTCTATGGTTTTCCATACACCAATCTTAAGTTCTTTTATGTTTAAACTGGGTAAGATCAGCATGGCATCAAATGTATGTAAATGTATGTAAGGGGGGTGGGTGGGGTGTGTTGGGGGGAGTGGGTGTGGGGGTGGGGTGGGGTGGGGTTGGAGGGGAGGGGGTGGATTCAGGGCGATTGCCGCCAGCCGCATGAATGAGGGTGAGGCAGGGGTGCAGGGAGAACATGAGATTGATGTGAGTAGAAGACTATTATTTAAACATTAGAGATAATTTTGTTATTGAATATATTCATATTATTTTATATAACATGAAATAGACATATGTGTTGTTAGATACATTCGTGACGCACGTGTACTTTACCTTGCATTGTGGTTTGACACAGGTCTATTTTACTATAGGTGTAAGTAACTTGTTTATTAGTAAGCGGATGGTAACTACACTTAATTTGGTAGCATTGCATTTTCAATCGAGAGGAGTTTTTAATCGGTGGTGCGGCCAAGGGCGGAGCTCGTGTGACGGTCGGAGGGCGAGTTAATGCATCTACAAACTAGAGTATATTTTCTATCTTAAAATGTTTTTTCAAATTAGAGTGTGTTCCGTCTTGTATAATGGTGAACTACAAATTAAATCTTTTGGCCCTTTGCATATTGAGCGTGTTCCACATTTACATTGACAATTAGTAGATGACAATTGATTTAGATCATAAATTAGTGTTTATACAATTTTCATTTCAATTTGATTAAATATGCAAATATATTATAGTTAGATAAACATTTTTACGTACTTTTTTTAATATCACGTGCGTGTCGCACGTGCCCTTCCACTTATAAGACAAGAAGAGCGAAAACTAATTGGAACTTGTAAAAGCAAAATAAAGTTTTTTAACAAAAACAAAAAAGGTTACATACATGGTGGCGTTAAAAATGTGCTATGACAAGTTTTGTCGTTCCTCAATTTACCATGAATCAATAAAAAATAGCTGATTTTCTATGAATATAAAGTCCTTTTATAAACATTTTTCAAATAAAAAATAATATGTCTTTGTCATTTACAACATTTGAATAACAAATTTGTACAATTACCTATGATTTAGAGTATAAAACACATTCGATATTTTAGAAAAACACGTGTATGCCGCACGTGCACTTTACTAATATATATCTAATGACTTAATGAGCGTGATATGATCTGGCCACTTGAATGAAGAGTAGGAGTTAAGGTGGAACGCACACCAGCACCAAGTCGTCTAACTTTGCTTTAATTTGTGTTTCGTGATACATCATACATGGCAACATATCCTATGCAAATCAGTTTCCTGTGAAACAATATAAACTCCCACCCAGACGCTGGAACTCCATCCGATGACCAGATTGAGAGGTGGGCATTTTTAGCATTTAAACTTGGCCAGGACGGAGGATTTGACGGCCCGTCCGCCTCCTCGCGCATCGCGTCCCGCGGCCGCCTGGGACGAGCTTGCCGGCGGCCCTCGGAGCTGGAGAATTGGGAAAGATCTCTGTTCACCAATGGTTCAGAAGTGAATGGGAAAGATCTCTGTTCCGTCTCTGAAATCTGAATTCAGCAGTTTAGCTCCTAAACAGGCTCGAAATTTGTCAAGGAATTCGTAAATTTCTTCTTAACTATACCTTGGATGCTCATCGATTCACTCGATGTGATCACATCAGATTCAGAAAGCTGATCCATTTGAACTCCCATGGAACAAAATCAACGGCGAAAATGGGGAGGGCGACTTGTAGGCTGTGGCCTGTGGCTGGCCTGGCTGTCTGCCGCCAACGCGAAGCGGTGCCGTGAAGGGAAGCCAACGTGGGAGGGTGGCGATGCGTTGTTCTGCTCCGGCGCTGGTGTTGCCGTCCTCCGCCGGAAACTGGAGAAGACCTTGGAGCGCGCTGTGTCAGTCAATAGGTTTCGACTATTGGCGGTTTGGGGTCTGTTGTCGATGTTAGGCGGCGGCCGCCGGTGAGCGGCTTCGATGGCCGGCAGCGGCCACTGGTGAGTGGCGTCGACGTCCGAGGGCCGGCGACGTCCACGATCCGACCCGACGATTTCGCGTCTGAGGGCCGGCGGCGAGCTCGTCCCAGGCGGCCGGCTTGGAGGTTTTCTTAAAAAAAGTTTTGATTAGCAAGGAGGAGAGATGGAGTTTAAGTGCTAAAAATGACTACCTCTTAATTTGGCTAGTGGATGGAGATCCAGCATCTGTGGTGGGAGTTTGCATAGTTTGCACACGGAGGTGGTTTGCATAGATATTGTTGAGAATCATTAGTGATGATCATTAGCTTAATCATGTAATTAATATAGTCATTAGTCAATGTAATTAGGGAAGGGACACTTTTTCACTGTGTGGGGGTGTCTCCTTCTGTATGGACGTGCCTCCTCCCAAGGGATGCCTCTGCACCCCTTCATTATGTATAAATAGTGGGGTCCAACCCCCTAATCAACAATCAATACAATCATTTGTTTCAACACGTTATCAGCACGCTCTCTGAGCAACGCACGCACAAAGAGGCCAGAAAGGCCCTCACCGCCGGCAAAACACGCCGGAGTTCATCCAAGGTTAGCAAAATGGATCCAGAATCCTCATTTAGACTAGTAGAAACTGCATTTGCTACCTATCTAGTCATCCCCATCAAAGCAAATGGAGGCCGCTGCTCCTTCTGTACCCGCGGTGCACGCCATGGCCTCGTCGTGGTAGACGTGGAGGTCGAGGCCGCCACTTCCGTGGCCGCCGTGGACCACGTTTCCCTCCACCACGCCGTGCTTCGCCGGCCGCCAGTACCAACCGATCCTCCACGCCGCCGTACACCGCTGGACTTGCCTCCCGCAGTCCACCACCGGCGGCACAGCGCCTTCCGACGCCGACACCTCCAGGGGAGCCTCCTCGCCGCCGCCTCGTCGTCCGCATCCGTCGTCCTGCAACACAAGAGGAAGGAGTTGGGGTCATTCCTGACCTAAATGTACCTGGACCAACGACGGTGACCGGCAACGCCGGATTTGGCCCTCAGGCCACCGCTACAACTCCCGGTTTCGCCGGTTCTCTCACGGCGGCGCACCCAAGCTTCTCGATCGGAACCATGGCGGCTCGCCGTGGTGCTCCACCATTCTTCACCAACGATGGCGGTCCGCCATCACCATCCTCGTCGCCGGCGACCAAGGACACGGCCGCGGCCGCATCCGGTACCTACGGTCGCCGGATGGGGGCCACCGACCGCCGCCCGAGCCTCGGCGCGGCTCCCGGAGCCCGGCCCGCGCGGGGGCTCCCCTCCTCCAACACTCGACGACCGGCCTTCGGCCGGCGGCCGGCCGGCGGCCGGCGGCGCAAGCCGGCCAACAGGGGGGCGGGCCCAAGCCAAGAAAGGAAGGGAGGGGGAAGAACGAGGGGGCCGGCCGCACCAACCCCCACCGGATCCGCCGGTGGGGGGTCGCCGCCGGCCGCCGGCCGGCCGCCGCCGCGCGGGCATCACCGGCGCCTCCTCACGGGCACCACCCGCCGGCATCGGCACTGGATGGGGGGCGGCTGCGGTTAGGGGTAAACCCTAACCGCCCCCCTCCTGCCTCCCCTTTATACGCCGGTCAAGCATGGGCCGGCTGGGCCATTAAGGCCTCGGCGGGCCACAAGCAGGCCGGCCGGCCCACTAAGCGGAGGACGGCGACCCTCAGGCCGCAAGGCCTTCATTTTCCCCGAAAGTTCAGAAAACCCCCCTCAACTTTCAAAAAGTCCAGGAAAACCCCCTAAATTTACATTTAGCCCTCAGGCTTTTATCCTTTATATATTCAGCTTTAATTAGTGCTGTAAATATATGTTTTAGACCTCGAATTGTTCTATAATTTTATGTTGTGACAAACAATAGTATTTGTACCATCCGGTATATGTACTTGTGTAATTTAAATATTATAATTACCGCAGTAATTATTCATGTTTATGATCCGCAGATCATTTCTAAGTATTAGAACAATTCTTATGCAATAATTATTTTTGCATGGTTTAAAATTCAACTCTCTACATCATGTAGAATATCAAGCAAAATTAAAATTAAGGTTTATACATATTATTTGGAATAACACAAGGTGATGTGACCTAGACGCTGGCTGCGATAAGTTCTTACTAAGAGCTTATTTGCCCTGAGATCCGTGTTTTTAGGCAGCTTTTGCTCATCATTGTGAGGTCTACATCTTTATGATGATTACCTTCAAAGTGTATATCCAAAATTTCATATAAATGACTATTAAGTCAAAATTTATTCCTACAGGAATTAAAATATATATAAAAATACACCTTAATTTGTAAGAATCATCTTACATATATATTTTGCCTATTTTACAACACAAATTAATACAATTAATGAACCTGATCCACAAAATCCTATCCCAGAGACAAAAAAGTTTGCAGCCTTGCACTTTCTACGACACCATCTCCACCATGACCTCAAAGCAGAATACATGATGGAAGATGATCCTAAGAAACTTTGGGATTCTCTCAAAGAACGCTACAATCAACAACAAGGCGTAATGTTCGAAGCAAGACGGGAGTGGTCCCTACTCCGTCTCATGGATTTCAAATCGGTTGCGGAATACAATTCGCTCGTCCACAAGATTTGTTCCAAGCTCCGATTTTGCAATCAACCTTTGGATGATGCGGACAAGATAGAAAAGACTCTATCCACATTTCTTCTCCTCGCTAACGAGGATATTGCAATGGCAATACCGTCGCCACAAGTATACTAAATATTCTGATTTAATATATGATTTACTCCAAGCAGAAAAGCATGATGAGCTCTTAACAAAGAATCATCAAATGCGCCCTGTGGGTGCAACACCTCTGCCGGAAGTACATTTCAATGCTCAGAATAATAATAATAAAAAATTCAGTGGCAAGAAATTCAAAAGGAATTTCAAGGGAAAATGGAAAAAGCAGAATTTCAAGAAAGGCAAGGGTTCTAGCAACAACAAAAACACTTTCAAGAGAAACAATGCTCATGACAACTCTCAAGCTTGTCGAGGTGTGGTTGTCACAATCACACAACTAGAAAGTGCCACTTTGCTAAGCATTTGGTTGATCTCTACCAAAAGCACGCTGGAAAGCAAGTTCATGGGGACAAGTTTGAAGCACACTTCACTACTCACACTCCGGATGCCGGTTGCTCCAAGGATGTTCCCGCGGAACAAAACAAGGAGAAAGATCCAATGCAGTTGGACGAATTCTTCGGCACAGACGACATGATGATCGATAACATCGACGATATCGACAACATGCTTGTGGATGGACCATCCAATGACGTGTTCGGAGACATGTCTTAGATTTATGCTCCCTGATAAGAACTTTGTTCTATAGTTTCAAAGAACTTCGTTCTATAGCCATATTTATGTAATAATTGTGTTGTAATAATTGTTGTCACATAATATTGTAAGACATATGCTACTTATAATATTATTGAATAAAGTATGTATTGTATAATCTATGAGTTCAAAACTTATAATTTATTTTACTCATTCTAGATTATCCTACGGGAACAATCCAAATGGAGGAAGAACTTTGTTTGGTGGATAGTTGCACAACTAACACCATACTCGTAGAACTTAAATATTTCCAAACTCTCAAAAAGAGTAAAGGAAATGTCACAACTATCGCGCGAGACGCGATGCTATAATTGTTGGTTCGGGACGAGCCACAATAGTTCTCCCTATGGGTACTCAAATAGTAATTGAGGATGCACTCCGTATCCCGATTCAACTCGTACCTTATTGAGTTACAAAGACATCCGTCGCAATGGTTTCCATGTAGAAACAAATAGTGACAACAAAGATGAATATCTATTCATCACTAAACATGACGGATATAACAAGCGACCGCTTGAGAAAATTCCTTCACTATCATCGGGATTGTATTACACATACATCAAACCCGTACAACATGTTGCATACAAGGTAATTTTTCAAAATCTTGATGTCTTCAAGATTTGGCATGATCGCCTTGGTCATCCCGGCATAGGGATGATGAGAAAAATTATCGGCAATTCAATTGGTCACAAATTAACCACTTCAAAATTCCCCAAGCCCTCAGACTTAGTGTGCACCGCATGTTCCACGGGAAAATTAATTTTAAGACCCTCTTATCTTAAAATAAAGGCTGAACCACTACAATTTCTTGAACGCATTCAAGGAGATATTTGTGGTCCTATACATCCATCAACAGGACCATTTAGGTACTTCATGGTACTTATTGATGCATCTACTAGATGGTCCCATGTATGTTTATTATCTACAAGAAACCATGCTTTTGCAAGGTTTATTGCTCAAATTATCAAATTAAGAGCACATCATCCGAATATGCTATCAAAACCATCAGGATGGACAATGCCGCTGAATTTACCTCGCATGCCTTCAATGACTATTGTATGGCTCTAGGCATAAATGTGGAACACTCCGTTCCATATGTACATACACAAAATGGATTAGCCGAATCTCTTATCAAGAGAATAAAGTTAATTGCTAGACCATTGCTACAGAATTGCAAACTACCAACATCATGTTGGGGTCATGCGGTATTACACGCCGCTGATTTGATTCAAATTAGACCTACTGCATACAACACGGTTTCCCCGTTGCAGTTAGTACGTGGAAATCAATCAAGTATTTCCCATCTGCGAAAATTCGGTTGCGCTGTATACGTACCGATATCACCACCGCGGCGTACATCAATGGGCCCCCATCGAAAATTGGGAATATATGTAGGGTACAAATCACCGTCAATCATTAAGTACCTCGAACCCCTTACGGGGGGATTTATTTCTTGCGGTATGCGATTGCATCTTCGATGAGGACAATTTCCCGGCATTAGGGGGAGACAAGTACCTAACGAATGCCGGGAAATAAATTGGAATACCACGAGTATCCGGTCCTATGATCCACGTACTATAGAATCCGAACGTGAAGTTCGAGAAAATTATAAATTTGCAAAACATTGCGAATAATCGCGAAGCATTTATCGATTATAAGGGTGTCACAAAATCACATAATCCCGCTGCAAATGTACCGAAAGAGTAGAGATTCCTACCCAAGAACTCCCAAATCAAAATAAGAGGGGGAGAGGTACTGCAACGAAGGATAAGGCTATACAAAAGCCTCCGCGGAAAACTAGGAAGGTCACTTCCACAACAGTAAATACAGATCAACATCAAGTTGACAAACACCAATTGGATATTATAAATCCAGATGATATGGATGTTCAACAGATACATCACATACCTAGCACAAGTGCACAAAATAATATAAATGCTAGGGCATCGGAAGACCCAGACTCTATCGTTGTGGGAAATCATGATGAGTCACAAGGGGTACAAGAAATTTCCATTAATTATATTGATTCTGGAGAATCATACAATAGAAAGACTACAAATGTTGACATTTACTTTGCCACTAAGATTGCAAATGAACTTCGCATTGATCCAGAACCTAAGTCCATGGCAGAGTGCATCAAGCGCTCCGACTGGGTCAAATGGAAGGAAGCAATCAAGGCAGAATTAGACTCGCTCAAGAAACGAGAGGTATTCTCCGCAGTGATGCCTACTCCTCGTCATATTTTTCCTGTGGGATCAAAATGGATTTTCGTCCGTAAAAGGAATGAAAACAACGAGGTGGTGAGATACAAAGCGAGGCTTGTAGCACAAGGGTTCACGCAGAAACCCGACATCGATTTCGATGAAACATATTCTCCAGTCATGAGTGGTATAACATTCCGATATCTAATATCATTGGCAGCACAAAAGGGTCTATCCATGCATCTCATGGACGTAGTGACAGCATATCTATATGGGTCACTAGATTCGGATATATACATGAAAGTTCCGAAAGGAATTGATATCCCGAACAAGAATCATTCACGCAACATGTATTGTGTAAAACTTCAAAAGTCATTATACGGCTTAAAACAGTCGGGAAGAATGTGGTACAACCGACTAAAGGAATTCCTTCTTCAGAAGGGTTTTTCCAACAATGATGATTGCCCATGTGTATTCATCAAGAAATCCTCAACTGGATTTTGTATTATATACGTATATGTTGACGATCTTAATATCATTGGAACTCAACGAGATATAGATGAAACACGCAACCATCTTAAGACGGAATTTGAAATGAAGGATTTGGGTAAAACCAAATTTTGCTTGGGTTTACGGCTTGAGTATCTCCCAACGGGGATTTTAGTACACCCACTGCTTATATCCAAAAGATTTTACAGAAATTCAATATGGATAAATCATATCCATCTAAAACACCTATGGTCGTTCGCTCTCTTGAAATTGATAAAGATCAATTTAGACCTAAAGGTGAAAATGAAGAGGTATTGGGACCAGAGGTTCCGTATCTCAGTGCCATTGGGGCGTTGATGTATATCGCAAATTGTACTAGGCCTGATATTGCATTTGCGGTAAACTTGCTAGCTAGATACTATTTGCTCCAACACAACGCCATTGGGCGGGAGTTAAGAATATCTTCAGATATCTCATTGGCACAATAGATCTTGGATTATTTTACAAAATTAACCAAGATAAATCATTAATTGGATACAGAGATGCTTGGCTATTTATCCGATCCCCATGAAGTCGGATCTCGGACGGGCTTTGTGTTCTTACATGGTGGAACGGCTATTTCATGGAAGTCATCAAAACGGACTCTAATAGCCACGTCCACAAACCATTCCGAAATAATTGCATTATTTGAAGCATCACGTGAATGTGTGTGGCTTCGCGGAATGATAAAGCACATACAACGATCATGTGGTATAAGTTCAATCATGAACCCTACCATAATGTATGAAGATAATCTTGCTTGTATTGCACAAATGAGAGCAAAGTTATATAAAGAGTAATCTTACAAAACATATGGCTCCTAAATTATTCTTTCCTCATCAACTACAAAAGGTAGGAGAGATAGAAATCTTGCAAACTAAATCTTGTGATAATCTTGCGGATTTATTCACAAAATCATTACCAACATCATTATTCCGTAAATATGTTTTTGGAATTGGTATGAGACAACTCAAAGATTTGCAAGAATCGGGGGGAGACTCTCTTTAATATAACCTATATAAATAATCATCGATTAGTGTACTCTTTTTCCTATATGAGTTTTTCCTCACAAGGTTTCTCATAAAAAGGTTTTAATGAGGCAATAACAATACAAGAACATATCACCTAATTTTTCCATTAAGGTTTTAAGGGTGATATACAAGACATATTCTATGTCATATCTTCTGTTTTCTCTAAGAGTTTTTAAGAAGATATAAATCCTCTCTCATATTTTCCTATTAGGTTTTGGAGAAGGATGTTCAAACATGATCCTTAGATCATTATTCTAATATATGAGTTTTTCCTTACCAAAGGTTTTCTCATACAAATATCTAACAAAGACAATAATGCTATATCATTTTCTCCTAATATTTTCCCACTGGGTTTTAAAGGAGTTTTAGTGGCATATACACACAAATTGGTTTCTCCTCAAGTTTTCCCATAGGGTTTTTGGAGGAGTTTTACAAGATAATATCCAAGGAAGATTGAAGTCAAAAACAAATCCTGCTGCTGACACTAAATGGCCATGCAAATTCAAACGCTATTAATGATGTGGACATCCATGAGTTACGCAAGATCATGCATCGAACACACAAGATAATGCGTTTTAAGGACCTATTACACACAGTTGTGTTAAGAAACTACAACACGAGATGCATGCTTTCCTTACTAAATTTAACTTTAATTCATATGAGAATGTTATACTGCCTAAATGTGTTACACTGGTTGTACTTAGGTATATATGTGAAGAGGAAATGGACCATTTCGGAACAGTTCGAACCTGCAAGCCACGATCAGATTGAACCAAGGATCACCAGTTCAAAAGCACGGATCCAGGATAATTCATTTCGGACCACCAGTTCGGACCTACCTAAATAATCGGCCATAACTCTTTACTACTGGTAGCTCTGGAGCTCCACGAGTACTTGATAGAATTGGCTTGAAGTCAACTTTCCGATGAAAAAACCACATGTCCATTATATTTCCCAATTAAAAGTTATGACATATTTAGTGGAGGCTGCACAGAAAGTCAACAATCATGCGAGTCCACTTCGAGAATTGAATTCTGGGGTCTTTTCACATACTTAGCCTTTTCATTTCCATCTCGAATTCACACTCATCTAAGAGGGTTATTCCTAGCTAGTATAAATATCCTCCATGCACTACCAAGAGCTAAGCTTTCATAATTACGAATCGTTAACCACATACTCCCTCTGTCCCCAAAAAAATGTCATTCTAGAAATTTTAGGACAGATTATTAAGGAGGTGAAATGACCTTGACTACCCCTATTTATTTGCCACATTAGGTGTTAATTGATTGTTACATGCCTACATGCACATGCACACATGCCAAATTAAGCAAAGCGTCATTCTTTTTTGACAAATTTTGAATCCTAAAACGTTATTCTTTTTGAGACGGAGGGAGTACGGTTGATCGCGGTCACGTTGTTGATTGTTCTTACACACTTTTGTTCTTGTGAGTTTTTTTGGGCTTGTGAGAGATCTCTCTGAGGCCCTCTACTCCGTGCTCTACGTTCCGTTCGGCGCCGTATTGTGTGGATTTAGTCCCAACTTGTGGTTCTGTGATCGTTCGGAGATCGAGTCGAAGTCCTTCATGGTGTCGGTGCGTCTCTCCCCATCATTTGTTCACAACCAACTTTAGCCAAATATAAAGCTAGTTATCCCCGCTGTTCTACAACAATTTATCTTTTGTTCTTGAACTTGTCGTGAAGATCGAACCATCCCTTGCTGATTTACATCGGCACTTATTAATTATAGTATCGGTCAGAAAAAAAATCAAGCAGAGGTGGTGGCCAGGCTAGTTTAACCCTGGTTAGTGCCGGGCATCATATCCATATCCTCCGGCTGTTGCCGAAGACACACGAGATATGGGTACATTTGTATTCCTAGATAAACAACTTTAACTAATTTCATGTTAAAAGTATTAGTATATGTGATACATAATTAGTATATTTGAAAAGATATTTAAATCTAGTTTCTTTAACAGTATTATTTGAAGACACAAATGTTGCACATATTTAATATAAATTTAGTCAAACTTATATATAACACACATGAACAACGATACTTATGGTTTACGTCAGCCGGCACCGTGACAAACAGGAGTGAGCCAGAGCTTGTCTGAGTCGCCATAGCCGCCGCCCGCCAGGGCCCAGGGCACGCTCCTCCAACCGTTCCGGAGATATTTTAGCTGCCGTTTTGTTAAAGAATGAATGTGATTGATTGATGATTAGGGGGTGGACCCCACTATTTATGTACAATGAAGGGGTGCAGAGGCACCCTTTGGAAGGAGGCGCGTCCGTACGGAGGGAGACGCCCCCACACAGTGAAGGGTTGCCCCTTCCCTAATTACACTGACTAATGACTATGTTAATTACATGATTAAGCTAATGATCATCACTAATATTTCTCAACACTCCCCCTTGATCAATAGCTTCATTAGATCTTGATGTAACTTGACTCCAATCTTCCTTGGATATTATCTTGTAAAACTCCTCCAAAAACCCTATGGGAAAATCATGAGGAGAAACCAATCTGTGTGTATATGCCACTAAAACTCCTTTAAAACCCAGTGGGAAAATATTAGGAGAAAATGATATAGCATTATTGTCTTTGTATGAGAAAACCTTTGGTAAGGAAAAACTCATATATTAGGATAATGATCTGAGGATCATGTTTGAACATCCTTCTCCAAAACCTAATAGGAAAATATGAGAAAGGATTTATATCTTCTTAAAACTCTTTAGAGAAAACAAAAGATATGACATAGAATATGTCTTGTATATCACCCTTAAAACCTTAATGGAAAGATTAGGTGATATGGTCTTGTATTGTTGTTGCCTCATTAAAACCTTTTTATGAGAAACCTTGTGAGGAAAACTCATACAGGAAAGGAGTACACTAATCAGATGATTATTTATATAGGTTATATCAAAGAGAGTCTCCCCCTGATTCTTGCAAATCTTTGAGTTGTCTCATACCAATTCCAAAAACATATTTCTGGAATAATGATGTTGGTAATGATTTTGTGAATAAATCTGCAAGATTATCACAAGATTTAGTTTGCAAGATTTCTATCTCTCCTACCTTTTGTAGTTGATGAGGAAAGAATAATTTAGGAGCCATATGTTTTGTAAGATTACTCTTTATATAACCTGCTCTCATTTGTGCAATACAAGCAGCATTATCTTTATACATTATGGTAGGGTTCATGATTGAACTTATACCACATGATCGTTGTATGTGCTTTATCATTCTGCGAAGCCACACACATTCACGTGATGCTTCAAATAATGCAATTATTTCAGAATGGTTTGTGGATGTGGCTATTAGAGTCTGTTTTGATGACTTCCATGAAATAGCCGTTCCACCATGTAAGAACACAAAGCTTGTCTGAGATCTGGCTTCATGGGGATCAGATAAATATCCAGCATCTGTGTATCCAATTAATGATTTATCTTGGTTAATTTTGTAAAATAATCCAAGATCCATTGTGCCAATGAGATATCTGAAGATATTCTTAATTCCCGCCCAATGGCGTTGTGTTGGAGCAGCGCTGTATCTAGCTAGCAAGTTTACCGCAAATGCAATATCGAGCCCGGTACAATTTGCGATATACATCAACGCCCCAATGGCATCGAGATATGGAACCTCCGGTCCCAATACCTCTTCATTTTCACCTTTAGGTCTGAATTGATCTTTATCAATTTCAAGAGAGCGGACGACCATAGGTGTTTTAGATGGATATGATTTATCCATGTTGAATTTTCGTAGAATCCTTTGGATATAAGCGGCATCGGTGTACTAAAATCCCTGTTGGGAGATGCTCAAGTTGTAAACCCAAGCAAAATTTGGTTTTACCCAAATCCTTCATTTCAAATTCTGTCTTAAGATGGTTGCGTGTTTCATCTATATCTCGTTGAGTTCCAATGATATTAAGGTCATCAACATATACAGATATGATACAGAATCCAGTTGAGGATTTCTTGATGAATACACATGGGCAATCATCATTATTAGAAAAACCCTTCTGAAGAAGGAATTCCTTTAGTCGGTTGTACCACATTCTTCCCGACTGTTTTAAGCCGTATAATGACTTTTGAAGTTTTACACAATACATGTTGCGTGAATGATTCTTGTTCGGGATATCAATTCCTTCCGGAACTTTCATGTATATATCCGAATCTAGTGACCCATATAGATATGCTGTCACTACGTCCATGAGATGCATGGATAGACCCTTTTGTGCTGCCAATGATATTAGATATCGGAATGTTATACCACTCATAATCGGAGAATATGTTTCATCGAAATCGATGCGGGTTTTCGCGTGAACCCTTGTGCTACAAGCCTCGCTTTGTATCTCACCACCTCGTTGTTTTCATTCCTTTTACGGACGAAAATCCATTTTGATCTCACGGGAAAAATATGACGAGGAGTAGGGATCACCGCGGAGAATACCTCTCGTTTCTTGAGCGAGTCTAATTTCGCCTTGATTGCTTCCTTCCATTTGACCCGGTCGGAGCGCTTGATGCACTCGCCATGGACTTAGGTTCTGGATCAATGCGAAGTTCACTTGCAATCTTAGTGGCAAAGTAAATGTCGACATTTGTAGTCTTTCTATTGTATGATTCTCCAGAATCAATATAATTAATGGAAATTTCTTGTACCCCTTGTGACTCATCATGATTTCCCACAATGATAGAGTCTGGGTCTTCCGATTTCCTAGCATTTATATTATTTTGTGCACTTGTGCTAGGCATGTGATGTATCTGTTGAACATCCATATCATTTGGATTTATAATATCCAATTGGTGTCTGTCAACTTGATGTTGATCTGTATTTACTGTTGTGGAAGTGACCTTCCTAGTTTTCCGCGGAGGCTTTTGTATAGCCTTATCCTTCGTTGCGCATTCGTCCCCCTCTTATTTTGATTTGGGAGTTCTTGAGTAGGAATCTCTACCCTTTCTGGTACATTTGCAGCAGGTTCATGTGATTTTGTGACACCCTTATAATCAGTAAATGCTTCTGGCAGATTATTCGTAATGTTTTGCAAATTGATAATTTTCTGAACTTCACGTTCAGATTCTATAGTACGTGGATCATAGGACTGGATACCTGCGGTATTCCAATTTATTTCTTGGCATTCTGTTTGGTACTTGTCTCCCCCTAATGCCGGGAAATTGTCCTCATCGAAGATGCAATCAGCATACCGAGCGAAAAATAAATCCCCCGTAAGGGGTTCAAGGTACTTAATGATTGACGGTGATTTGTACCCTACATATATTCCCAATTTTCGATGGGGGCCCATTGATGTACGCTGCGGTGGTGATATCGGTACGTATACAGCGCAACCGAATTTTCGCAGATGGGAAATACTTGGTTGATTTCCACGTACTAACTGCAACGGGGAAACCGTGTTGTATGCAGTAGGTCTAATTTGAATCAAATCAGCGGCGTGTGATACCGCATGACCCCAACATGATGTTGGTAGTTTGCAATTCTGTAGTAATAGTCTAGCAATTAACTTTATTCTCTTGATAAGAGATTCGGCTAATCCATTTTGTGTATGTACATATGGAACAGAATGTTCCACATTTATGCCTAGAGCCATACAATAGTCATTGAAGGCATGTGAAGTAAATTCAGCGGCATTGTCCATCCTGATGGTTTTAATAGCATATTCAGGATGATGTGCTCTTAATTTGATAATTTGAGCAATAAACCTTGCAAAAGCATGGTTTCTTGTAGATAATAAACATACATGGGACCATCTAGTAGATGCATCAATAAGTACCATGAAGTACCTAAATGGTCCTGTTGATGGATGTATAGGACCACAAATATCTCCTTGAATGCGTTCAAGAAATTGTAGTGGTTCAGCCTTTATTTTAAGATAAGAGGGTCTTAATATTAATTTTCCCGTGGCACATGCGGTGCACACCAAGTCTGAGGGCTTGGGAAATTTTGAAGTGGTTAATTTGTGACCAATTGAATTGCCGATAATTTTTCTCATCATCCCTATGCCGGGATGACCAAGGCGATCATGCCAAATCTTGAAGACATCAAGATTTTGAAAAATTACCTTGTATGCAACATGTTGTACGGGTTTGATGTATGTGTAATACAATCCCGATGATAGTGAAGGAATTTTCTCAGCGGTCGCTTGTTATATCCGTCATGTTTAGTGATGAATAGATATTCATCTTTGTTGTCACTATTTGTTTCTACATGGAAACCATTGCGACGGATGTCTTTGCAACTCAATAAGGTACGAGTTGAATCGGGATACAAGAGTGCATCCTCAATTACTATTTGAGTACCCATAGGGAGAACTATTGTGGCTCGTCCTGAACCAACAATTATAGAATTGCGTCCTGCGATAGTTGTGACATTTCCTTTACTCTTTTTGAGAGTTTGGAAATATTTAAGTTCTCTGAGTATGGTGTTAGTTGTGCAACTATCCACCAAACAAAGTTCTTCCTCCATTTGGATTGTTCCCGTAGGATAATCTAGAATGAGTAAATAAATTATAAGTTTTGAACTCATAGATTATACAATACATACTTTATTCAATAATATTATAAGTAGCATATGTCTTACAATATTATGTGACAACAATTATTACAACACAATTATTTACATAAATATGGCTATAGAACGAAGTTCTTTGAAACTATAGAACGAAGTTCTTGTCGGGGAGCATAAATCTAAGACATGTCTCCGAACACGTCATTGGATGGTCCATCCACAAGCATGTTGTCGGTATCGTCGATGTTATCGATCATCATGTCGTCTGTGCCGAAGAATTCGTCCAACTGCATTGGATCTTTCTCCTTGTTGTGTTCCGCGGGAACATCCTTGGAGCAACCGGCATCCGGAGTGTGAGTAGTGAAGTGTGCTTCAAACTTGTCCCCATGAACTTGCTTTCCAGCGTGCTTTTGGTAGAGATCAACCAAATGCTTAGTAGTGTGGCACTTTCTAGTTGTGTGATTGTGACAACCACACCTCTGAAAAGCTTGAGAGTTGTCATGAGCATTGTTTTTCTTGAAAGTGTTTTTGTTATTGCTAGAACCCTTGCCTTTCTTAAAATTCTGCTTCTTCCATTTTCCCTTGAAATTCCTTTTGAATTTCTTGCCACTGAACTTTTTATTATTATTATTCTGAGCATTGAAATGTACTTCCGGTAGAGGTGCTGCACCCACAGGGCGCATTTGATGATTCTTTGTTAAGAGCTCATCATGTTTTTTTGCTTGGAGTAAATCGTATATTAAGTCAGAATATTTAGTATACTTGTGGCGACGGTATTGCTGTTGCAATATCCTGTTAGCAGGAATAAATGTAGATAGAGTCTTTTCTATCATGTCCGCATCATCCAAAGGTTGATTGCAAAATCGGAGCTTGGAACAAATCTTGTGGACAGCAGAATTGTATTCTGCAACCGATTTGAAATCCATGAGACAGAGTAATGACCACTCCCGTCTTGCTTCGGGCAGAATTACGCCTTGTTGTTGATTGTAGCGTTCTTTGAGAGAGTCCCAAAGTTTCTTAGGATCATCTTCCATCATGTATTCTGCTTTGAGGTCATGGTGGAGATGGTGTCGTAGAAAATGCAAGGCTGCAAACTTTTTTGTCTCCGGGATATGATTTTGTGGATCGGGTTCATTAATTGTATTAATGCAATCTTTGGTCGTTAGCACAATCTTGACATCCATAGCCCGGAGTTAGATAATTACTACCATCGGCAGCAAGTTCGGTGAAGTCTTTATTGATTAATTTAGCCATTTTCCTACATGAAAGAACCATGTATAGAATTAATTTACTGATGTAAATTTGTGTTGTAAAAATAGGCAAAATATATATGTAAGATGATTCTTACAAATTAAGGTGTATATTTATATATATATTTTTTAATTCCTGTAGGAATAAATTTGACTCAATAGTCATTTATATGAAATTTTGGATATACACTTTGAAGGTAATCATCATAAAGATGTAGACCTCACAATGATGAGCAAAAGCTGCCTAAAAACGCGGATCTCAGGGCAAATAAGCTCTTAGTAAGAACTTATCGCAGCCAGCGTCTAGGTCACATCACCTTGTGTTATTCCAAATTATATGTATAAACCTTAATTTTAATTTTGCTTGATATTCTACTTGATGTAGAAACTTGAATTTTAAACCATGCAAAAATAATTATTGCATAAGAATTGTTCTAATACTTAGAAATGATCTGCGGATCATAAACATGAATAATTACTGCGGTAATTATAATATTTAAATTACACAAGTACATATACCGGATGATACAAATACTATTGTTTGTCACAACATACAATTACAGAACAATTCGAGGTCTAAAACATAAATATACAGCACTAATTAAGTCTGAATATATAAAGGATAAAAGCCTGAGGGCTAAATTTAAATTTAGGGGTTTTTTCTGGACTTTTTGAAAGTTCAGGGGGTCTAATGAACTTCTGAAGATGGAGGGGCTGTGCGGCCTGCGGGCCGCTAACTTCCTCCTGTGGGCCGGCCGGCACCGCTACGGCCCGCCGGGGCCTTGTTGGCCCGGCCCGGCCCGGTGGCGGCGGCGTATAAAAGGGGCAAGGAGGGGGGGCGGTTAGGGTTTACCCCAACCCGCGGCCCGCCCCATCCGGAACCCGATGCGGGGCACTTGGTGCCCGAGAGGCGCGCCGGCGTTGCCGGCGCCGGCGGCGGCCGGCGGCGACCCCCACCGGCGGATCCGCCGGTGCTAGATGCGGCCGGCCTCCTACTCCCCCCCCGTCCCTTCTTGGTTTGGGCCCGCCGCCCCCGTTGGCCGGCTTGCGCCGCCGGCCGATGGCCGGCCGTCGGTGGTCGAAGGAGGGGAGCCCCGGCGCGGGCCGGGCTCCGTGTGCCGCGCCGGACGCCGGCGGCGGCGGCGGCCGCCCCCATCCGGCGGCCGTAGAGGGATGGTGCGGCCGCGGCCGCCTCCGGGTTCGCCGGTGTTGAGGAAGACGGCGGAGCGCCGCCGCGGTGAGCCGCCGTTGCCCCGGCCATGAGGCTGGGGCATGCAACCGTCGAGGATCCGGCGAGGCCGGGTGATGTGTTGACGGCCGTGAAGGAGCGAACGGGCGCCGGGCCGGCCTGAGGGCCGAAACCGGTGTTGGTGTCCGCCGGTGCCATCGTCGGTCCAGGTACGTTTAGGTTAGGGATGACCCCAACTCCTTGTACTTGTGTTCCAGGGCGACGGATGCGGACAACGAGGCGGCGGCGAGGAGGCTCCTCTGGAGGTGTCGGCGGGAGGCAAGTCCAGCGGTGTACGGCGGCGTGGAGGAGCGGTTGGTGCTGGCGGCCGGCGAAGCACGACGTGGTGGAGGGAACCTTGGTCCACGGCGGCCACGGAAGCGGCGGTTTCGTCCTCCACGTCGACCACGGCGGCGGCCATGGCGTGCACCACCAGTGCAGAAGAAGCAGCGGCCACGGTGTGTTCTAATGGGCATCACTAGATAGGTAGCATAGGCAGTGTCAACTAGTCGAAATGGGGAATCCATTTTGCTAACCTTGGATGAACTCCGGCGTGATTTGCCGGCGGTGAGGGCCTTCTGGCCGCTCTGTGCGTGCGTGCGTGAGTTTGCTCAGGGGAGCGTGCTGATAACGTGTTAAAGAATGAATGTGATTGATTGATGATTAGGGGGTGGACCCCACTATTTATGTACAATGAAGGAGTGCAGAGGCACCCTTTGGAAGGAGGCGCGTCCGTACGGAGGGACACGCCCCCACACAGTGAAGGGTTGCCCCTTCCCTAATTACACTGACTAATGACTATGTTAATTACATGATTAAGCTAATGATCATCACTAATATTTCTCATTTCTCAGCAAGTTTCGAGTGAAGTCGTCGGCCTCCCTCGCTCGCTAGTCGCGAGCTATTTAAACGGTGGAGCATGAGCACCACAACCTGCCGCCTGCCGGACGGAGAGACTCTCTGCGCTTGGCCACCAAGGGGATAGGAACAGGGCATTTGGAGGGATGGCAGGCGAGGGGGAGAAGAAGGTGAGGGGCACGGTGGTGTGCGTCACCGGCGGCGCCGGATACATCGGGAGCTGGCTCGTCAGGAAGCTCCTCGGCAGAGGCTGCGTCGTCCACGCCACCCTGAGGAGCCTCGGTACGTGCGTGACGAACTGACGATCGATCTCTCTCTCGCTCTGACAGTACTGGCACGGCTTAGCTCTCTGATGATGCATATATATGCGCGGCGTGGCGTGGCGTGGCGTGGCAGAGGACGAGAAGAAGGCGGGGCTGCTCCGGTCGCTCCCCAGCGCGGCGGAGCGGCTGCGGCTGTTCCAGGCGGACATATACGACGCCGACACCTTCGAGCCGGCCATCGCCGGCTGCGAGTTCGTCTTCCTCGTCGCCACGCCGCTAGCGCACGACCCCACCAGCACCAAGGTACTGTACCATCGATCGCCCTCCATCCCCTTCCGCCGTGAATCCAATCCAATCCAATTCCTCCGTGGATCTGCTTGATAGTTCAGTGCTTCTCGTTCGGCCGGGGAAAACAAAAGCTACGACTCGATCCAGCTGATGACCAGCTCACATGTAGCACTGCGCTACCACCGAAACCCTGAATTTGCGCCAGCCTTCATATTTTTCTTCGACGTGGTAGTAAATTAATAACGAGAAAAGAGGAATTATTTACTATTATCATCGAGATTCGTACAGCTAGAACGCGCAGTTCATTTTAAAAATCATGGATGCCAGAAGAAAGAAAGGAATAGGCGGCCAGACTTATCGAACTTTTTTCAGTACACGACGAGCCGCCCCACCTCTCAGTCACCACTCACCCCACTACCACTGGCTACTACTATATGCCATGCGCGTGCTTTTATTTTCCAGCCCTGGGTGGTCTAACGAAACCGACTTTAATTAGGCCCTGTTTGTTTCCGTGGCCGGGAGCGGCGCGATACGCAGAACCGCGATCTGAAGAGTCGCGGATTCCCTCGCTTACGGAATAAGCCGCGTTCTAGTTCAAAAACGAACTGTTGTCCACGATCGCGTCCCAGATAAGCGTAGAAATCGCGGAAACAAACAGGGCCTCCCAGATAAGCTGGTTTTCGAAACCAGCCTAACCGATTTTCGCAGAGGTGCTGCAAGGAGCCTCTCCGCTGGCTGCACTCGAGTGCCAGTGCGGCAGTGTATCGATTCTAAAATTATGTAACAAAACCATTTTTAGCGCCAAATAAATTAAGTGTCAGGTAAGTGATGCCGGTGCACAACATTTTCCACAAAGGTATCGTCAGACACGAACGCAATCGATGGAGACCTGCTTTTTGGGCAACCAACTTCCTAGATTTTCCTAATTTTGTCCGACTAATTAAAATGGCAACAAATCGTCGTCGTGCGGACGCCATCGCATCAAGAATTTACGTAGCTGCAGATTTTCGTTGACGCAATCTCACGTTGAACCCGCCTCACATTGGACCGTGCGACCGACCATTGATTTCTATATCCGGCCGGTATCGTCATCCTATAGATAGACTTCGGTGCTTGTCCGGTAGTACGGAGTAGTAGTAGTGCACTGCCGCCTGACGATGCAGGGTTTCCCGCAGTACAAGAACGTCACTGAGGCGACGGTGGACGCGGTGCGCACCATCCTGCGGCTGTGCGAGCGCTCCGGCACGGTGAGGCGCGTCATCCACACGGCCTCCGTCACGGCGGCCTCGCCGCTGAGAGAGGACGGCAGCGGCGGGTACAAGGACTCCATCAACGAGTCGTGCTGGACGCCGCTCAACCTCTCCTACGGATTCAGCAACGCCCACCTGGACGTACGTAAGCTTTCTCTCGATTGCTGTCGTAGGACGGTGGGAGTGTCGTCAATCGGATCAGCTCACCAATTGACAGAAATGGTGTCCGTCCGGCCGGTCATATCAACTCATCAAATTAAGTTAATTACCACGTACGACGCAGGGTTATGTTTGGTCCAAGTCGCTGTCGGAGAAGGAGCTGCTGGGCCACAACGACGGCGGCGGCGAGGCCCGGCCGGCGTTCGAGGTTGTCACGCTGGCGTGCGCGCTCACCGGCGGCGACACCATCCAGCCGTACCTGTGGAGCTCCATCCCCGTGATCGTGGCGCCGCTGACGGGGCAAGCGGCGTACCACAACTCCCTCCTGTTCATGCAGGCGCTGATGGGCTCCGTGCCGCTGGCGCACGTGGAGGACGTCTGCGAGGCGCACGTCTTCTGCATGGACCAGCCGGCCATGGCCGGCCGCTTCCTCTGCGCCGCCGGGTACCCCAGCATGCGGGACATCGTCGACCGCTTCGCCGCCAAGTACCCCGAGATCGAGATAAAGCTCCCGCAGTACGTAGCGTTGGCCGGATCGTTCTTGATTTGCTTTAATTTTGGTGAATTTTGAATGTGTGCCGTGATCATCTGCTGTGTGCAGGGTGACAGGGGAGGGGGTCAGGGTGCGGGCTGACACCAGCAAGCTTGAGGACCTGGGGTTCAGGTACAGGTATGGCGTGGAGGAGACGCTGGACGCCAGCGTCGAGTGCGCCAAGAGGCTGGGGGAGCTCTAGACGACGGTGTAGATGCATGTGCAGACCTCTTGTCCCAAAACAGTGGTTTAGTTTTCCCATCGGTAGAAAAGGAAAGGACAGAACAAAAGAATTGTATGGTTTCAGTATGTATCGAATTGGAAATCAAGGTTGAATATATTCCACTGTTTCAGATCAATGCAAAACAACTACATCATTTTTTTTACAACAAATTAAACAACTACATCATTGGTTCCCACAACTTTAATCCTACTCATTCTTCACCCCCCACATGGTCGGGAGTCGGCCTCTCCACCCTGCACGCCTCCACCCTCACCGCCTACCGAGCTCCACCACCATCGACTCGCCTGGCTTCCAAATAAATGTTGGTATATTTTTCTAAAAAAAATGTTTGTCCAACTATTTTAGAAAAAGGTTTGTTCGATATTTTTGAAAATGTTGGTCCGAACATTTCAAAAATGTTGACATTTTTTGTGAAAATGTTTGTCCGGCATTTTTTTGGAAATGTGGACAACATTTTTTCAGTGAATCATCGTCATTCATCAAGTAAGAGTGGTAGGAAAGAAGAATCCAAGATTAAGATGAGCTTTGAGGAGATGGAAGTTTCAACTCCTATATGTCTTTCATTTTTGTTCGTTTGGTCGGCTTCACTACATCTTCATAAAATCCTTGTGTTCGATCGGTTTCATGTGGCCTTTGATCGGATCAAACTGGCACCGGTAGAAGCTACACAGAGCAGAACAACAAATTAAAAGTGAGCAAAAGTCGTGGCAAAAGAAAAATACGTCTGCCTCGAAAAACAACATTTTTACGAAGGATCGGGCAACATCGCTGTGTGCTTTGACTCACCTACCGTAACACTCAGAAATTTTCCGATTTCAGCATGTTAATACGAAGAATAATAAAACAACGATTTCTCATCATTTTAAAATTTTACCAGTATTTATTTTGTGTACAGGAAATTTAGTGTAGGAAAATAATTGATTGTCTTGTGTAATTAAATAAAATGATTGTTTGGGTGTTGCATTCATTTCGATTGCATTTGTTTTGTCTGAGATAATGTTTTCAAAATCATAAAAAGGTCAAATCAAAATCTATCTCTCTTTATCTCTCTAACTTTTATGGTACATCCAACTCATTCTCTTTGTTTATGCTTCCAATTCATCCGGCTATCTTCCTTTTCTCGTCCCAAATCTTAGCTCGTCCCATGAGCAATCACAAGCTGTCGGTCCGTTATCCATCGGCTGGCCCAACTCACCCTCTCCGTCTTTTGTACTGCTGACGGGTGGACCCCACCCGTCATCCCTCCCCTTCCGATCCGACCCGAGCAATACTCGAGTCCGAGCACTTGCTCGACTCCTGTGCATGTGCCCTACCCATGTCCCTTGTCCTCCCTGGCCTTGCGCTCACTCGCCTTCCCGTGACGTTCGCCGACCGTCTAACCTGCTAGCTCACTTTCCCCTCTATCTCGCTACTAGTCGGGCTCCTCCGTCAAGCCTGACTCCCTCGTCTCTCAACATGACCAACTTGGACCAAGCCGTGTGACGCTGCATCTGCCCGGCTCCCTCGCGCACATGCTCGCTCGTGTCCGAGCCTATCAGCTCCGTGCACCTAGCTGTGTTGCTTCATCTTCATCAACATGCGAACGACGTACGTCAGGCTCTCACGTGCCAGTGCATTGCGCTGGCGCTCGCGCGGCATGCACTGCGTTGCGCCGCTCGGCCACACCCGACGACCGTACCCGTGCCAATTCGCATGTCGTCACCATCTCGGCGTGCACGCCCAACCATCTGCCTGCGCCGCTCGATCGCTCGTCCGCCCACGCCGAGGTGCCCTGTCTTGTGTCGCTCGGCTTCCCCTCTGCCTCCCTACGCTGCGACGCACGGAAGACTGTCGTCGCCCCCTCGTTTATTCTCTCCCACAAGAAACGGCACCACCACCATCACTCTCACCTTTAAGACACCATTAATGGCCAGGCTCTTTAATCCTCCTTTGCAGCGTCACTACTGGATTCAGGGCCTTCGCCGAGAGCGGGGTTCCTCTCGGTGAAGGGCCCTTTCCTCTCGGTGAAGGCTTCACCGAGAGTGAACTCTCGACGAAGGCCTCTCGGCGCCTTGCTACCGGTGAAGGCCTCTTCGACGAGAGTTGCCGGTCTTCCTCACGGTGGATTTTCACCGAGAGGCCAATATGGCTCTCGGTGAAGAAAATTTCATAAAACAAAAAAAAAAAGAAATGGCCAGGGCATTGCGGGCCCACCGACCGGCCCACAGTGCCCTCCGCCGCCGCCACCTTCACCACTGGCCGCCGCCTTCACCATAGCCCGCCACCACCAGCCACCAGCGCCACCTCCCTGGCTTCCACCGACGCCACTGCTACCACGACGGCCACCTACCGCCACCGCTGCCACCACCCGTCACCGTCGCCACCACATGCAACCACCACCCCCACCACGCCACCACCACCAGAGCCGCCGTCCACCACCGCTCCGTCGTCCACCACCTGTAGAAGAAACAGAGAGGAAGGGGGAAGAACCCGGAAGGAGAAGTCGCGCTCGCCGGAGGGAGGAGAAGGCGCGGCCGCCGGATCCGCCGGCGGGCGAAGAGGAGGCCGTGCACGCCGCGGATCTCCCCGCCGCCGAGGCCGCGCCCCCGCCGGATCCTCCGTCGTGGCCGCGCCTGCCGGGTCCACCGCCGAGCGCTCGCCGGACCCCCCCCGCCGTGGCCGCGCCCGCCGGATCCGCTCGCCGGAGGGAGGGCGCACCGCACCAACCGCTTGGGGCCGCCTCCACATCTCGCCCGCCGTCGCTCCTCTCGCGAGGCCGAGAGGTAGCGAGCGGAGGGGGGAGAGGAGGGGCGGGGCGAGCGGAGGGGCGGTGTTGAGGGTGGCGACGGCGTGGGTGGGGGGAGGGGCGCCGGGGTCATGGTGGGCGGCGGCGTGGGAGGGAGGGCCGTCGGGGTTGGGGTGGGTGGCGGCGTGGGAGGGAGGGAGAGGCGCCTGCGGCCGGTGAAGGCCTGGGCGTTTATATTGGTAGGGTTCGGGTGGGGGTGTGGGGAGAGTGGGTCGCGGTAGTAGATGGGCTAGGTGGGCTAGCTGTGGAGTGGAAATGGTGGGTCGGGGAGGGAGTGGGAGAGGTGGGCCGACGGGGAGAGCGTGCTTGGTGGGCTTCGCCGAGAGCCCACCAGGTGGCTCTCGGCGAAGGGACCTCTTTGCTGAGAGTTTAGCTCTCGGCGAAGCCAATTTTAATCAATAATAATAATAATAATAATAATAATAATAATAATAATAATAATAATAATAATAATAATAATAATAATATCAAATCTGAAAATGTTCCAACACTTAACATAACACTAGATATGGTATGTATTGCTTATAAAAAAGTTGTTGTGGTCAAACTCAAATTTAAATTTCTCTAATGTACCAAACCTAGTGACATTAGTTCAATTTCTCTAAAACTTCTCATGAGATGTTCCGGTTTCTAAACAACGTACGTGTCAAAGTGCTCAAAATGTTCTCAACTTTTTGCCACAACTTCGACATAAGATATAATAAGCGCTCGACAAAATTCATAATTTTCAAACTTCATTTGAATTTTATACAATTTTAAAACCTTTCCGCGACACGATCTCTGTCATGATCAGAGAACAAAATGTTTAAAATTTAGTTTCGTTTCATGTACATGGTTTTAGAGATGTCTCATGAACATAAATCTCATTTTCCAACAACTTTACTCTATGATTTCATGCACTTGTAGTTCATATCGGACCTATTCGAAAAAAAATACCTAGAATGTATTAAAAATTTTAAATATAGCAAACATAGATAAAATTGCGTCAAATTTGAACATATCCTTTGTATAAGTGAATGTTTATGATAAAAAAATTTTGAAGGTGAAAACGTGAATTTTTTAAAAAATTACTTCACCGAGAGCAAGAAAAAAACTCTTGGTGAGAAATTTCTTCACCGAGAGCCAGTAGGCTGGCTCTCGGCGAAGAATTCTTCGCCGAGAGTTTTTCTTTTGCTCTCGGCGAAGAATTCCTTCACCGAGAGTTGTTTTCTTCGCCGAGAATTATTATTTTTGCTCTGGACGAAGAGCTCTTCACCGAGAGCCCAAGGTTTGGTCAAACCGTCAACACTTTACTCCTCTAACAGTAACCTGACCACCATAATCACCATTGATGGTCGCTGCTCATCAATGTCAGCCGCCGTTTCCCTTCCACGGTGTGCCCTGTCCCTTCCGTTCCCTGCTTCTGCGCCCCTATAAAGCATGAGGCAGAGCCCTGCGCCTCTGCTGCTCCACCTGCCTCACCTGCGCAAGCGTTGCCGCTATTCGAGCTCGCCAAACCGAAGACGAGCACTCGCCACCGTCGTTCGAGGATCCCGAGCTGCCGTCTCTTCATTCCGCCGTGACGAGAAGCCTGTACGCCACCGCCGAAGCGAAGCTCCGCCGGCCTGCTGATTGGTTGCAGCCATCCTCCCAGAGAAAGCTAGCACCACCACGATCTCTACGACGCCAAGCAGCTCCCGTTCCACCAGTCGCCTCCGTGGTCTCGTCGCTGGAGTGCCGCTCGCACACGAGACTGCTCGTAGCACAGGCGTCCGTCCGTCTGTCTACCGCCATCAAGCCGAGTTCCGACCACCTCAACACCTTACCCGTTGAACTGCGGCGATAGGGGAGCGCCAGAACCATCGAGGTGCTGCCAGTCCGAGCAGGTCGCCTCCTGCTGTCTCCACCGAATCCGGCCGCCTCCGTCCACCTCCGCTTCCGATGAGACATCCTGTGCGACCCTCTCGTTTTCCTCTCTTAGTTTTCCATCTCACATCCGTCCTTCCCCAACCGGAGCGCCATCAATTTTGGCCGGCCAGAGACCTTCTATCCGCCGGTCATGGCGTTCAGGAAGAAATTGTCACCACCGTGAAGAGGTAAGGTCATGTCTTGTAACTTTTGTCTATAACCCACTACAAAAATCCTACCATTCACACATAAATCCCACCCTAGCTCTTTTACTTGTTAGCCCCTGCCTTCTACTCTTTTCGCGAGCACTATTTATAGTGTCTTGCAAAACTTATCAGCTAACCCTCCAGATCTATGGTTAATCTCGTTTAGGTCCCTGCAGCCTTGTTTAGTATATAGAACCTTTGTTTTAGATCCGTTTAACCTCGTTCTTGTTGCGTTAGTTTTGTCTCACAATAAAATATGCGCTAGACATGATGTTCAACATAAAATGTGTTTTGAGAATTTATCATAAATTAATTTGATTAACATCTATTGAAATGTCTTTTCTCAATAATAACTGATTAGGACCTAACAAAATACTAAATTCGCTAATACCTAGTAACATTGTTTTCTAATAAAATCTATCTAAGCTAAGCTTCTGCTTTTTCATAATATAAATGTTAAATTGATTAATATTTATCTAATTTGCTTTCTAAATAAAATCCACACAGGTTGTACTGGGCTTTATTAATCAAATGTTAATTTGACTAATATGATTATAAATGTCTTTTTGAATTATAATTTGTTTATAATTTGTTTAGTTCAACCCGAGATATAAAGTTGCACGTTTAGATGCTTTACATGCTTCTTCTAAAACTAAATGTTTAATTTGCATAAATCATACTTAAATAACTACATATAAAACTGGACTAAGTTCTACATCATTCTTTTATATCTAAAAATATAACTTGATTAATTATAAATAGGTTATTTCTATGAAGTAACCTATGAACGCAATTTTATTGAATTAAAATATATCAAGCACATAGCCTTTGGTGTTATAATTTAAATCTCTCGATAGTTTGTCTTTTCAACCATAGTTCCGTTCTCAGCGTTTCTTGCGTTTGCATTTCTAGAACCGAACCATGTTCTCTTTTTAAGCCTTTCTTGTATGGTGTATTTTTCTTAGTTGTGCTTGTTTGCTTTGCATGTTTGTACACGATGTTTGCTTCGAGTAGAAGATCGAGCTGCTGATCGGAAGTCTTGAAGTTTAAGAGTTTCAAAGAGCAAGAGCGGAAGAGTAAGAGTAAATTTTCGTTGGAAAAAGGCAAGTGACCCTAACCATCCTTCTACCTATGCTTTAAACAAGAATACTATGAATTAATTGGAACATGGAGAACCACCCAGGAAAACAGTACAACCACAAGACATATGGCTCTGTCTTGGCCAATTAATTAGGGTAGTCTTGTGTGGTTATTAGCCTTAGTAACTTGGGGTACGGAGGAATGCTTTTATGGCTCTTCTACTCTAGACAGGTATTGGAACGGAAGTGCTCTTCTAGGCTTACCTGGTCCGAGGGTAGAAGGAGGGTACAAAAGATTGCCTCTAGGACGTGCTACTATGGACTAATACACATAGGAGGACTCTTTGTAAAGGCCTCGTAGCGTCCCTATGCAACCACACCTCGGAAGTGTGGTATTGTGCCTACTTTTGCATAGCATGGTTGGCTTCAAAGTTCTTCGGAACTTTTACGCTACTTGTGGTGAAAGTGTACAACCTCTGCAGAGTGTAAAACTGTTATAACAGTCGTGCTCACGGTCAAGAGCGGCCTGGACCCTCACATGATTAATAAACTTAAAGATGGACTTTAAATTGCTTTCTGGTTAACTTTTGTGGCATTGCTGAGTACCAACCATAAGTGTACTCATCCTTGCTAAATCTCTGCTCATAAAAAGAAAAAGAAGGTGTTTGAAGTTCAGAAGATGGTGCTAGGTGTACGTGTTGACGGATAAAAGACGTATCCCTCTATGATCCGCAAGCGTACGGACCCCACACCTTTTTCACCACGGGATTCCCAAGGTTCTTGTCAATCCGCAGAGCAAGGGGATTACAAGCGTTAGATCTACCTTCACACTCTAGCTACTCAAACTCTAACTATGATTAAACTAGAAAACAACTAAACTACACTAGAGAGAATGATTAAGATATCAACATAAAAGACACTCGCCCACGGGTCTACGATACTAGAGCATGCAATCGCTTAAAGACATGAAAACCAATCTAATCTATCAGGGTTGTGACCACGGTTTCGCCCTTTCCCTCCTCTCGTACTGTCACTACGCGAAGGTATTCATGACTAGACCTATGATGGACACTGCGTATTGAATGGATCCAAGGAAGCATTGAGGCCTTTACTCCCTTTACGGCATGGTAGCGAACCTTAAGCATTAAAGTATATTCAACACAAGATGATAGATAGATAATCCGACAAAGTATGATTACATCTCAAGATCGATTACAATCCATGGACGAATAAGGAGATTACCCCATCAAGGTGCTGGACATAGCACCGTTGATCATGGTTTCCCTTCCGACGGTGTCTTCCTTCTTCTCCACTTGTGGGTGCTTCCTTCGAGGTGGACGATCTACCTCTGGAGATCTCCCTCCTCTCTCTATAGCTTGTGGATGGCCTCCCGGTGCGAATGGCTCTCTCCCCATCGAATGGCGGCACCTCCAGGGTTTAGGGTTGAAGATCCTTCGGGTGCAAGGAAAGGGGGGCCGAACCGACCCCCGGAGTGGGTTGGGCCGGACGGCCTGGGCCGACCGGCCCAGGCCCATCTCGGCCCGGTTCGTTCCCCCCTTCGCTCCCGTGGGTCCTCAGGTGATTATGCACTTTGCCCCCTCCACTTGCATGATTTTGACGATGTCATCCTCGCGTCCAAGATGAAGGTTCTCCGCGCATGAAGTTCGGTCTTTTACGCTTCAATCCCCGGGGGTGTTCCTCGTAGCACTTCGGTCCTTGCCACCATTGGAAGTGATTTCATCAACCTCATGAACACGAACAAGACTCCGTAAATGCTCCTTTGAACTTGTTGCGAATCCGTCCTTTATGTCCATGTTTTCCTACATAAACACAACACTTCCAAATGCATGCACATAGATGAACTTGTTATATGATTAGTGTGCCTAGTGGCGGGTTAGTTCCATAATAAAATCCAAACCAAAGTGTAATCAACATGCTAGGTGTACCAAAATACACCGTCAACATCTCCCTCACGCTTAGCTCTTGCTCGTCCTTGAGCAAGTACTCGTAAAAGAACTTCGTCTAAAGTGTTGTAATCGTGTACCACTAATCCTTCTTCACAAGTTAGTCAATCCTTTCATCTTTAATACATAAACATAAAGTAATGATCATCAAACATAAACATGGGCGTTTAGAATTTTTACCACGTCAAGATTTACCCCACAACTCAAACTCTTCACTCGAAGTCTTCAACTTCAGCCATGCTTACTTCTTTGCTTCCATCGGAGGGTTTTTATGACTTTTAAAAACAAAATTCCTGTAACAAGTATTAGACAAAAACTTTCTCCAAGCTCTCTCAAGTCACTCATATGAGGTGGCTATCCTAAACCAATTTTATAAAACTCTCACCTCCCATAAATCTCTCATACAACATGTAAAGTGGAGCTATAGGTAGGGCTAGTGCAATCAACACAGGTATTGTTAAACTAAGAACTTCCTCTAATGGTTGTTTACCTTTCAAAGCCAATGATCATGAGAATTAACCATTATGTAGGGATATCAAGGATGAGAAGATTTAGAATGATGGACATGTGCAAGGGCAAAAGAAAATTATGACTACGAGGCACTGATGACGCCCTCGTTGTCGGATTGCACATGGTTGGAAAAAGAATGAAAGCTTCGTCTCTCAACAACATGCCATCCTTCCTTACACTTTATCTTTTCTTTTCTTTCACTTGATTCATCCCTCTCATATCTTTTTTGCTACCTCCTCTTTTCTCTTTTTCTTTTTCTTTATTCTTTCATTCACATATTTTTTTCTTTCACATATTTTTCCTTTCTTTCTTTCTTTTCCATACTCATACTTTTCTCTTTATTTTTTTCCTCTCTTGACAACATTTCAAAGCTCTCAGCTCCTCTCTTTCTTGCATGCATACAATCTGAAATTTTAATTAAACCATGCTAGAGACGAGATGAAACTTTGAGAATAGGTTGTGATCAAGGAATGTGATGTACAAAAGAGATGTATAGGGTTGGGTATGGAATTCGGCGATGTACGGGACTTCCGATGTGAAAGTCTCGTTACCGAATGTATGATGAGGCTAGCAACAAAAGATAAGCACAAGAACATGATCATTGCTCGAAATTAAAACTCCCAAGAGAGAAGGATCCTAGCCTAACTCATCGTGCTAATCACACTTATGGTGAAGCAAAAAATAAATTTGGCTTTGTATAGGATTTTTTTCTTACTCTCAACTTGGAAAAAGAAGGTTTTGCTAACCTTTATTACAAGGTTTTTTAGATAATTTTCAGAACTGAAATCCTCCAACTTTTAGCATTGAACATAGCACAACTAACATGTGAAGCTCGAGATCGAAGTGCGGTATGGGTCCTTTAAGTAGTAGAAATTCGACTAAGCACCACGGTAAACGTTTTTTGAACCACACACTTATGTTCATATACCAAGAAACAAAGATAAACAAACAAGTGAATAAAGATACGCATCACACAAGACATAAAAAATATAAAGACTCTTTTTATTTGATTTTCTTTGACTCAACACTAATTTAAGACACTTCAAACTTGCAAAAATTTAAAAACACACTCGAAAACTAAGACTCGTTAAACTCTAAGACTCTCACTCGAAGATTAAACCAAACCTAAACTTGAAACTCAAAAGCTAAGGCTAGCTAGCTAGCTCTCCCCCACGCTAAAAACATACGACGCCCTCGTCGTATCTTACAAAATTCCTAAGGGGAAAACTAGACCTAGTGGTACTTTCCGCAAGTATTGCACCACTTGCCTCTCATGTTTCCAACCATCCCAAAAAGTTTGCGCACGTTACGATTTAGGAACTTGTAGTCGTCTTCGACTACGCGCTCCAAGTCCTCCATACGCTGCCTCATCGTTTCCATGGCTTCGAAACATTCGTCGACCGTAGCGTAGAGACCCGCGATGGAGTGACGACAAGCTTGACAACACATCTGTTAACACCAAAATTTGGTAAGGAGTCTTACTTGTGGGTCCAGCTCGGTGAGGAGTCCGTCTAGCGGAAGGAAGGTTTCCTCAGATGCATTCGGCAGAAAGATCCGCGGTCGGCTATCTGCTTCCGTTCGGCAAGGGAACAGTTGAGCTGATTTTGCGGGATTGTATGGTGACGTGGCTCAAGCAGGAAGGACGAATGGATGGATAAGCGATCAAGCTTAGAGATAAATTAGGTATCGAATCCATTCGAGGTTGTGCTTGGCAGGGTATAAATATGAGCCCTGGTTGTATGTAACAGATATACGAAATCATTCTCAATACAAACCGGCTTTACGCCAAACCGTAGAGTCCATTTGTCGTGTCGTCGAGTTCTTCGAGAGGGTTCATCGATCCGTCGACCTCTGTGAGTACCGGCAACCTTGTATCATGTCTAGTATCATGCGGTGGATTTAGATCTGATGCAAGTAGTCTTGTTACCATGCTTAGTGTCATGCGGTAGATTCAAGCTTGGTTCAAGAAGGTTTGTTGTTAGGTCATGAGCCATGCGGTAGGCTAAGATCTAGCTTGAAGCTAGTTATCGGCTCTATTGGGTTTTGGCAAGATCCAATAGATTCATTAAGTTACCCCGTGTTGCTTTGAGTTTTTGCTTTACGTTTAAATTCATGTAACACCTCTTTGCCCAATCTAGATGGGTTTGGACCGGCTTTATATCTTTTGGTGATCCTTATGCGAGTCAAGTTCGTGCTTTGGGTTAATTCAACACGTGGATCACGTGCTCTTCGAATAGCCGAAACCGAATCGATCTAGGTTGTTACGTGTTGCGGGTTCAAGCTTGCCAATATTTGTGTAAATCTTGAAAGAACTGAGTATCACGTGGTAGATGCAGGTTTTTGGATTTCTTTGGAGCTAGTCATCCGGTAGATTAGATTTCAAATCAATCTGATAGATTTATTTCACTTGGTAATGTTCGTTCCTTCTTCATGGACCCCGAATCGGCTGTTCAGCCGCATTCGGTTATGTTTCTCGTGAGTAGAACATGTGCGTAATTCATGCTTTAAATAATGTATGCTTTTAGCTTTCCATATTTAGATTGTATCATGCGGTAGATAGATCTATTTGTGGAAAGTGGTGCGATCCCCATGCAAGTTGTATCATGCGGTGGATAGATTTGTTTGGCATCGTACCCGACGGGTTTTAAAGTACCTAGACATGCGGTAGACTAGTGCTTTGGATCTATGCATGCTTTTTATTACATATTTATGCTCGTGCTTTACTTTATTTATTTATTTAACGTTGATCACCACGGGGATCGGTCGCGATCCTGCGCACGTGCACCTTTGCCCAAACAAAGACCGATCGCCGTCATGCTTATGTCATCCATTCGGCTATGTTACTTTTTCCTTCTTCAAGTTCCTGAATGGTTTCAGTTTGCTGGCAGATAGCTTCCTATAGCTATATGTCATCTCACCTGGCTTTGTAGCCGTAAATATGGAACTGTCTGGTACCACACGGCAAGTTCCAAGCTTTGGTATTTAACTACTTTATCTTTTGTTAATTTTCAGGGAAAATTGACTGGCACGTCTCGTGATTCTTTGCGCGTGTGAAGCCAGCTTGTTCGGCTTGCTGTGTGCTTGGCGCTAGGTGCACGTTTTGCGTCAACACACTTTTTGGCACGCCCAGTGGGACGACAGCCGAAAATCAAGATGCCTGACATCGGGGATATCATGGATGTCAACATTGAAGACCTCTCTCCTGAACAACGGCAGCAGCTCCAGGACGCCGTGGACCAATTCCAGCAAAAGTGTATGTTGTCCTTCAAGAAGAACAGGAGTGGTGTCCCATACCTGAAAAATGAGATGCCCAGGGTATTGTTGCCAGGGGAGAGCGACGCCACGACCCAGCAGGAGAGGGAGGAGTGCATACAGGCGTTCCGAGATGCCGCGGACCACGTCTTGAGCAGGCACCACAAAGCTTTCCTCGGTGCGTTCAAACAGATGATGGTGGCTGTCTTCGGTCCAGGCATGGAGCAGGCGTTCAGCAAAGCACCCATTCAAGGAGGCACCGTGGAGTTGGGCGAATCCAGTTCTCAACCGCCATTGCAGAGCCAGCTAGCCCAGCCTCCTTCTCAGAGCGCTGGGAGTCAGGCTTTCCAGCCTCCCCCACAAGGTGCTGGGGGGTCGCCCCGGTTCGGCCCCCACTACAGAGCCGCGGGAGGGCAACCGGTCCGGCCACCACCGCGAGGCGCACGAGTCAACCCGTGCAACGGCCGAACCCGTACCGGCCCACGTACGGGGGAGTTGGCATTCGGCTCACTTGGGGCCCCGCTTGCTTCCGGCCACAGGATTGCTCCAGCAAGCAACTGGCTGCAGAGGAATCTATACGGTGGAGGCTACCACGAGGTAGGGAACTACTGAGCCATCGACGCTCTCCCGAATCCGGGTTACATACCAGCTGCAGGCACCCAGGAGGACGACATCCTGGCGCAGAAGATGGCCGATTTGATGCAGAATCAATTCGGCCTCAAACCAAAAATGCAAGGACCTACCTACATGCCGCGTTCCCGGAGTGGTACTACAATGTGATCCTTCCGCCAAGGGTAAAACCTCCGACGGAATTCACAAAGTTTTCGGGGCAGGACGACACGAGCATGGTGGAGCACATTGCTCGCTACCTGATGCAGCTTGGAGAGTGCTCAGCCGAAGAAGCGTTCAGAGTCAGATACTTCCCCGCGTCACTGACGGGTCCGGCGTTCCAATGGTTTTCATCTTTACCGCCGCAATCAGTCAGCACATGGAAGGAGCTGGAGCGGAAATTCCACGCCCACTATTTCAGCGGCAGCTCAGAGAAGAAGCTCATCGACCTCGCTACCCTGAAGCAGAGGCATAGTGAGACGCCCTTGGAATTCCTCAGGAGGTTCAGGGAAGTTAAGGGCATGTGCTTCTCGCTCAACTTGCCAGATGACCAGTTGGCTGACATGGCCGTTGCCGGGATGCTGCCGGCCGTGCGTGAGAAGCTGTTTGGCATGGAGTTCGATAACTTGGGCCAGCTGTCCCAGAAGCTATCGTTAATGAGCAACCAAGCATACGGCTTCAAGAAGGATGCCAAGTTCTGTAAACAGCATGACGTGGCTGATATTTACAACCAGTTCCTGGACAAGGCCAACCTGGTGGAGTATTCTGATGATGAACAAGACGTGGCTGCGGCCGAAATCATGTGGGGGAAGGAGCCATTGACTATGAATCAGCGCTGGGTCAAACAGACCAAAGGTACCTACGACTTCGACATCACGAAAGATGACAAGCTGTTTGAGCTCCTGGTAAAGGAAGGCCGAATCAGATTGCCTGAAGGGCATTCCATGCTTCGGCCCGATGGAGTCAAGGAGAAACGTTACTATGGCTTCCACGACAGGAACTCGCACTCCATCAACGACTGCAGGGTCTTCAGAATGAGGATCCAGAGAGCCATCTAGGAGGGGCACCTCAAATTTGATAACAAAATGAAGCTGGATGGCCACCCTTTCCCTCAGAACATGGTGGGCTTTTCGGTCAACATGGTGTCAGCTGAGGAGAAGGGCAAGGTCAAAGTCTTGACCTCAGCCAGGGTGAGGCAGGATGGAGCAGTAGACCCGGAGCGTCAGGTGACTTTGGTGCAGGTGCATGGTGAAGCCCCCCGCGTTCTCAAGAGCCACATTGAAATCGGGGAATCGTCCAGAGCCAAGCCCAGGGTGACCACGCGTATCCTCCTCAACAAATGGCAGCGCCAGCTGGAAAAGGAGCGCTACCAGAAGCGGAAGTACGAGGAGGAGAAGCGCAGGGCTGAGGAGGAAGCACGCAGGAGAGACCTGGAGCAATACACGCGCGAGCAGGAGCGCGCGCACTGGGGGTGTGCATTCTTCAGGCACTGCTGGAACGAAGGTTTGAAGCTGCCCACGCTGAGAAACTGCCCTGAGTGCAGCGACAGGTATTTTGAGTACAGGCAGGAGACTGCCAATCCCCGATCCGTCCATGAAAGAATTGGAAGGATACATCCTAGCGAGGATCGGCGTCAAAAAATTGAAATCATTGATCATCCCAGGAAGAGGCAAGCTGACTTAAGGTGGGCTGATCAAGAAGAAGACGAGGACGAGTACATCTGGCAGAAGGGGCAATGGTGCCCGCCTGGCCTGAGGAAAAGTCAGAAGAGACGGGTTCAACGCTTGAGGAACCGTGAACTGAGGCAGGCTGGGATCCAGACAAGGCAGGTGTGGCGTCCAAAGGATCAACCTGAAGGGTCAAAATGTTCGGCTCCAACATGCATGGTATATTTCCTGCCGAATGAATTTATGGCTCCTGCTAATCAGGTTGTGCAGGAAGAGGCGTCCCTGGATGATGAGCAGGTTTAGGGGCTGATGGCACAGCTGGTGCTAGCCAAGCAAGCCGTCTTCGACAAACCGGCCAAAAATCGACACATGAGGCCGCTGTACTTGAATGGATACGTCAATGGCAAGCCATTGACCAAGATGTTTGTCGACGGTGGAGCGGCGGTCAACGTCATGCCGTACACCACCTTCAGGAAACTTGGCATGGGCCCTAGCGATCTGACGCCTACAAGCATAATACTGAACGATTTCGCTGGGAATCCTTCAGACACCAAGGGATGCGCTCACGTGGATCTGATGATCGGGTCCAAGACGCTGCTCACGACCTTCTTTGTTATCGAAGGTAAAGGAGCCTACGACCCTACCGCTTGGACCGGGACCGGATTCATGCCAATTGCCGTGTCCCATCCACCATGCATCGCGGCTCATCCAATGGGTGGATGATGATATTGAGGTGGTCCAAGCGAGATGACTCGTGAGCGTTGCAAACATGGAACCGGCGTTACGGGAGTATCAAGGCATTGATCGTTTCTCGGGGAAAGAGCGGGGAGAAGGTCCCGTTGAACCTATCGGCGGCGATCAACGTACCGATTCAAGCAGTCGGCTCTTATAGCAATTTTTAATGGAGAACCCTGTCAATGGTACTGATGGCAAGTTGGGGCGAGGATTCATGTCAGCTGATAAATTAGAAGAAGTTGACATTGGAAGCGGTGACAAGCCAAGGCCGACGTTCATCAGCGCAAACTTGCAATCAGACTTCAGGGAGGAATTAATCAAGCTACTCAAAGAATAATAAAGATTGCTTCGCCTGGGATTATTCGGAGATGCCTGGACTGGATCGTTCCATCGTTGAGCATAGGTTGCCAATCAAATCTGGTTTCAAACCATACAAGCAACCACCCCGGAAAATCTACAAGGATGAAGTATTGGCCGATGTGAAGAAAGAAGTTGAAAGATTACTTGATGCAAACTTCATTCGGCCATGCAGATATGCGGAGTGGATTTCTAACATTGTCCCTGTTTACAAGAAGAATGGAAAGATGAGGGTCTGCATAGATTTCAGGGATTTGAACAGAGCTACAGCGATGGATGGTTACCCCATGCCTATTGCCGATTTGTTGGTTGACGCCGCTGCTGGGCACAAGGTTATCAGTTTCATGGACGGCAATGCGGGATACAACCAAATTTTCATGGCAATAGAGGATATATCAAAGACGGACTTCAGATGTCCTGGTCATATAGGCTTGTTTGAATGGATAGTCATGACATTTGGGTTGAAAAATGCCGGTGCAACTTATCAGCGAGCCATGAATTACATCTTTCACGAGTTGATCGGCAAAGTTGTTGAAATTTACATTGATGATGTCGTGATCAAGTCCCTAAGCCATGATACGCATTTAGAAGATGTGAAAAGGACCTTAGAGTGCACCCGAAAGCATGGTTTAAAGATGAACCCAAACAAATGCGCTTTTGGGGTATCAGCTGGAGAATTCTTGGGGTTTTTGGTCCACGAAAGGGGGATTGAAGTTGGCAAGAAGAGCATGAAGGCCATTGATGAAGTTATCCCTCCAACTAATCTCAAGGAGTTACAATCGCTGCTCGGCAAAATTAATTTCGTAAGGAGGTTCATTTCAAACCTGTCATAGAAGGTTTTGCCGTTCTCTCCATTGCTGAAGCTAAAGAAAGATCAGAAGTTCACATGGGGCGACGAACAACAAAAGGCTTTTGATGAGATCAAGCAATACATGAAGGAGCCACCGAGTCTTGGTCCCTCCTCGACTGGAGAAGCCTTTCAAGTTGTACGTGGCGGCCGATACCCAAACCATTGGATCGGCCCTTATTCAAGAATTCGAGGGAAAGGAGCGGGTAGTAGCATATCTTAGCCGAAAATTACTTGATCCTGAGACCAGGTATTCGGCTGCAGAGAAGCTGTGCTTGTGCGTGTACTACTCGTGTACAAAGTTTCAGCACTACTTGTTGAATGCCGAATGCACTGTGTATTCCAAGTTTGATGTAATAAAACATATGTTATCTATGCCAATTTTGAATGGCAGGATTGACAAATGGATTTTGGCTTTATCAGAGTTCGAGTTGAAGTTCGAATCGGCAAAAGCTATCAAAAGTCAGATCATTGCCGATTTTATAACTGAACATCGCGATCCATCAATTGATTTGCTTGAAATTACTCCTTGGGCTTTATTTTTTGATGGATCATCATGTGGTAAAGGTGGGGGAGTAGGGATACTACTGATTTCGCCTAGAGGTGAGATGTTTGAATTTGCTATCCCTATACGACCTTTCGTTACAAACAATCAGGCTGAGTACGAGGCATTGCTTCGGGGCTTCAATATTTGAGAGAAGCCGGGGCCGTTTCGATTGAGGTTTATGGAGATTCGAGTTGGTGATCAAGCAATTGAACGGCCAATACGAATGCAAAAGTGAAGCATTGAGGAGTTACTACGAAGAATGCGGGGAAATCTTGAAGGGCTTTCCGTTAGTAACTCTACGAGATATTCCTAGGGAACATAACGAAGAAGCGAACAGGTTGGCTCAGAGCGCCTCTGGTTACAAAGAGAGTCAAGAAGTGTTTGCTGCAGATATATGCGCACTGGGAATGGATCTTGCGGAGGATGATTGGAGAAAAGAGATCGTTGACTATTTGAAAGATCCATCCCGAAAGGTCTCTAGGAAGCTCAGGTACAAGGCCATAAAATTCGTTCTTCTGGATGACAATTTGTTTTACAAATCATTAGATGGGGTGTTGTTACGATGCCTGGGTCCAGAAGAAGCGAAGAAGATGATGAGTGAAGTGCATGATGGGATATGTGGAGCACACCAATCGGCCTACCGCATGAAATGGGTTGTCAGGCAAGTTGGGTGCTTTTGGCCAACGATATTAGAGGATTGCTTTGATTATTACAAAGGATGTCAAGATTGCCAGAAGTTTGGAAATATTCAAAGGGTCCCCGCGTCAGCATTAAATCCCATTATTAAGCCATGGCCATTCAGGGGCTGGGGTATAGACTTGATTGGCCAGATTAATCCACCATCTAGCAAGGGGCATAAGTTTGTGCTTTTGGCTACAGATTATTTTACTAAATGGGTTGAGGCGATCCCACTGAAGAAGGTGACGTCGGAAAACATGGTTGAATTTGTCAAGGAGCACATCATCTATCGGTTTGGAATCCCTCAGACAATCACAACTGATCAAGGGGCTCAATTCGTGTCCCTGGAGTTCAGAGAATTTGCCGAAAGCATGGGGATCAAATTGTTTAACTCTTCTCCCTACTACGCCCAAGCTAATGGTCAGGCAGAGGCTTTTGATAAGATCATGATCAAGCTGATACAAAAGAAGATCGACCAGAAGCCAAGAAAGTGGCATTCGGTACTCAGTGAGGCACTGTGGGCTTACCGAATGGCCCCTCATGGAGCTACAAAGACTTCTCCTTACGAATTGGTTTATGGGCATCATGCGGTTCTACCTTGGGAGATGCAATCAAATTCCAGGAGAATCGTGTTACAGAAAGATTTAAGCTTCAAAGATTACAGTGGCCTAATGATGGATGAGCTAGAGGATTTACACATGATCCGTCTCAGGGCCCTGGAAAACATCGAGAAGAACAAGCTGCGGGTTGCCAAGTATTATAACAAGAAGGTAAAAGTCAAGCAATTTGCAGAAGGGGATTTGGTTTGGAAAGCGCTATTGCCGATTGGAACCAAATACAGCGAATTCGGCAAATGGTCCCCTAGCGGGAAGGACCCTTTCGCGTGGTCAGATGCGTCCCTGGTAATGCATACATATTGAAAACTTTACTAGGAGAAGAATTTTCCGCTGCAATAAATGGAAGATATTTGAAGAAATATTATCCTAGTATTGAAATCGATCGATGATCACCAGCAGTGGGATTACAAGCATCTGACACAAGAAATAGCCGGCGCTCAAGAACGAGGCCGCCTTCAGAACCAAAATACACAAACAGAAGGAACGGCCAGTGCCCAGATGAATTGCCCTTAGCACAAAACTACATTGCAACTACTTCTTGCAGGTTTACATCCAACAACCCTGGTGATCTAGACTACAAGGAGGTGGAAAGCGGAAGGCCTGGAGGAAGAAGCGAAAGTATGATTCAATCTTTTCTTTGCTTCTTCTTCGGCTGCTCCCTCTTCAGTTGCTCCAAGACCACCGTGACGGCGACTTGGAATGCACGGGGGTGACCATGATTTGCGGCCTCCACCAAGCTGTCCCAAGCCGCTTTCAAGTTGTTGTACCTATCAGAGACATCTAAAACAGAGGAGTGGGTGTTAGGGGCAAGAAATCCAGATGTGAGCGCAAAGTCAAGAAGGGATCAGAAACATTTACCCCCTACTAGTGCCTCCAGAGCCATGCGACGCTCGCGTTCGGCCTGGCAACGAACGGTGATGTCCCTGAGGCCGTGCTCCAGGTGCCGAACGCGGCGGCGCAGTTGGTGGTTGGTCCTCTGTTCAGGCGTGGCGTCCTCTGCTTCGAGGGAGGAATCGGAGGAGACGTACTCAGGCATGTCTTCGGTCCCGATGATTTCTTCAGGAAGCAAATCAAGGATGAAAGAAGAAAAGAAGAGAGGAGGTAAAGCGCAAGATCATATGGGAAACAAGGAGTGAATCAAGGGAAAACTCACTCTCGAATCGTGCGTTTCTTCGGAGTGCTGCTCTCCTGGGGTTGCTTGCCGTTATCCATGGCCTTGGGGTTTTTTCCTCTGGAGACAGGGGAGGAAATGAGAAGTGATGGATGAGTGTGTGAGTGGATTTGCAGGGCATCTCGGCAGGCTATTTTATTGACCGAAGGGGTGCATTGGGAGTGATGACCGGCCGACGTGCACTATTGGAATACCAAACGGCAGGGTTTTCTTCCCGAACGCGAAGGGTTTTCACTTGAACAGTGCTTACGGATTGCCGATTCAGGGATCTTCTGCGGATTTTGCGCCAAGGGGCATCTGATCTCGCGTGTTCGGCTCAAGACAGTTCCCGGATACGTTTAAGGAAAAAATTCACGGATGCAAACATGAAGAAAATCATCGCAGTGAAAGCACAGAATTCAAAAGTTCTTTATTTATTGCCGATATTCAAGCATCCCTAATACAATCTAGTCAAAAAGCCTGTTCAGCACAGATTGGGGATGGTTGAGTTCGGCAATGGCGTCGCCGTGGCCATCGAGGCGCTCCAAGATGAGCTCAATCTCCTCGATGTCTTCTGGCGCGCCGCCCCGGAAGCCGCACGGCCTGGTGGAGTAGTCGACGTCGGTGTGCGTCGCCATGGCAGCCAGGCCCAGGGTCGTGCCCAAGCAGACTCCATGGGTGGCCACTTCATCAACGCGGTGCTCCACCGCAGCAAGGCGTTCTGCCGGCGTGTCGCCGCGGGCGTTCACCTTATCGGCCAGTTGCTCCACCAGCATCTTGAGCTGGTTGAGCTCAGCATCACGGGCTGCAAAGTGCAAGAAAAAGGGAGATTAGCATCAAAGGCCGAGTTGGATCAACGAGCGGTGTCAGGACCGTACCGTCGATGGTCTCCAGTAGCTGCTTGCGCTGGTCTTCCCACTCCAGCTCAGCTATGCCAGCCTTTTTGGATACCTCCTCTAGCTCGCGCTGGGCCACCTCCAGTTCCCCTTTGAAGCGGAGAGCGTCGAGTTCCCCGTAAGGCACGGGGGAGTGACCATCGGACTCCGAGGAGTCGTCTGGTAGGGGCTGACCAGCCGGCGCAGGAGATGGATTCCATTGAATCAACCTGAAAAGAGGCTAATCGTCAAAACAAAAGGAGATCAAAGATGAATCAGATAAGAGGAATTGACGATCATTGCCTCCGGCGCGCATTGGCGCTACTCCCCTCCACCTCATCAGAGGCGCGGCGTCGGTTGAGGCGGCGCACCATGCTGCTCTGGGATGTGCACTGTTTGGAAAGAAGAAGAAGTGTTGAGATTGGCAAAGATTCGAGGGCTAAAGGCTTGGTAGAGAGCTAGGGGCACCTACGGTTTCATTTATAGGCCTGGCAAGACGGATCGTGGCCTCAAGTCGTGGCTCTGGATCGTGGCGCATATCCCAAGAAAATCGGAAGGTGGAAAGGTTTCCTTGACCAGTCCGCCAGTGGGTCGTTTGGAGTTCTAGGCTGAGTCATATTCGGTTGATTGGCTCGGCTGAGAGGAGTCAAAGTGCCATTCGGGTATTGCATTTCTTTGCCGAATGGGTCGTTCAGCATCACATTTAAGAATGCGCAGAAGAAAAAGGAAACGAAATTGCAAGAACAAATATTACAAGGGCGACCAATTCGATTACACATCGATTGAAGCGTCTAGATGTTCAAGTATTTCGCAATTACACCACGGACATCTGATGTTGCTTGGTGAAAACTTTCCATCCGCTCTTGGTAATCTTTTTGAGCGCTGGACAGGGTGGTAAGTTCTGCATCGCATTGTTTCACCTTAGCTATAGCCGATATTGCTTCCTCTTGGGTCTTCTCTATCAATCCAGGGAGCTCGGCTATTTTCTTGTCATCGGCCTCTATTTCAGCTGACAGGCTTCTCAGTTCTGCCTCCAAGGCGGCTTTTCTGGCGATCTTCAATTCGCGAGAAGCTTGCAGATTGGCCAATGTATCTTTATGGCTCTCGGTCTGAGATTGTGCCCCTTTCATAGCTTGTTCAGCACTGGCCCTCTTCTTTTCAACAGATGGGCGGGATGACACCTTTCTCAAAGCTTGTCTTATGGGCACATAATGAATCTCCAGACCAGAGATAGATGCAAGAGAGGCACTGATGTCCTCGGGGAGTTCTTGGCTAATGGGTTCGAGCATTTCTTCAAAGTGATCGAGATCTTTGAACTGATCTCGCGCATCCCTTTGCGGCCGGTGCAAAAATCTCCTTGAGCCTTTCTAGCACTTCCTCGACGAGTTTGAGGCGCTCCTTCCCTTGCCTCGGCAAGAATCGGATTGTTCCCCATTGATAAACTTGATGATGATGGGGCCTCGATCCTAAGAAAGCAATATTGCCGAGTCGGGAGTCTTTGGGAGTAAAAGGTAGCAGGGTTGAGTGCAAATAAGTACCTCATGTCTGATTTCCTGAACTGGGGCAGGATTTTGTTCAGGGGTAGCCGCTGGTGAAGGAGGTGTTCCAGGCGGAGCTGAAGCTTCTGTGTGAGAGGGCGTTGATGCAGTTCCTGGCAACTCAGGAGCTTCTGGCTGAGGAGGAGATGGATTCACCTCTGCTTGGATTGGTGTCTCTGCATGACCAGCGGTTGATTGGGCCCTTGGAGGACTTGATGGCTCTGGTTGGACTGGGAAGCTCATCTCTGGCGAGTTTGGTGCTTCTGTCTGGACAGGGGGTAACTGAGTCCCTGATGAAGATGAGATTTCCACTTGGACAGGTGGCTCAACCCTGGGTGGACTTGATTGTTGAGACACTGGGACGTCCACAAGTTGATCCTCCATTGTTTCTTCTGCAAATACCAAATTGGGAGTGAATGCCAGTGTTCATCCTCAAGAAAAGACAGTAAAAGTCATACCAGTGGATGGGGCATTGGCAGGTTCTGAAGCTGAGGATTGCTGATTTCTGGTCTGAAAATGCACAAGATATGATTTATCAGAAACAGAGTAATCCTGTGATCAAGAAAGGGAGAAATTATACCTCAACAAGGACTTTCTTGACAGTTCTTCTCCTCTTGGCATTTGGAGGAGCAATCAGAGATAAGCCTTGCCTCCTGTCAGCAGCAAGGCTGGACAGAGTCGGGTCTGTTGTGGCATACCTAGCCATTAGCTGGGCCAGGGTTGGTGATCTGAATCCCAATGCTGAGATTGGGCCTACTGCATTGTAGGCAATATCCCTGGCCAAAGGGGCAGGCACTGTGTTCTGAAGGCAAAAGAAATAAAATCAGAATCATGATTGGAAGAGGAAGTGTCTGATTTAAGGGTTAAACATATTACCCTCGAAGTTGGCCGGAAGTCGGGCATCAACTCTGTACGTAACAAGTGTACGGGCTCACCGAAGATGTGATCATGGAATTCTTGCCACCGGGAGTTGAAGGTGGGGTGAGCTATTGTTGTGGGAATAAAAGGCCGGTGTAAACGGAAGGGACCGCATGCATATTGAAAAACTCTGCTAGTTTGAGTAAGTTCCTTGATTTCCTCTCTGGGCTTGAGGAATTCATGCAAGAACAGTCTTGGGGGCATCTGGCCACATCCTAGTTGCTGAGCCATCATGTTGGGCTGATAATACTCATAAGTGTTGTAGGTCAGCCTTCCTCCACTGAATTCAGCCGGCAGGATGCATGGACAGATAATGATATTGAAGATCTCCAGGAATCTTCCATCTTGGCATTCAGTCTCAAAAGAGAACTCACAAGGGAGAGTCAAATTGTCATTATCCAAGTAAGGGAGCCAGAGAGGATTTTGAAAGCCTTTGAAGAAGAGCTCGAAGAGCCGGGCCGATATTCTCGTCGAATGAGGACGGTTGAAGCAGCTTCTCCATAAGTCTGGCATCCTCTGGTGGCTTGGGGTTCCCCTTCATGATGATTGGATGAAGGGAAGAGGCGGGTGTTCAAGTCAACACCAACAATCGATGCATGTGCGGTGTGCGGCCACATTTGAACAAACCACCAGGGACCGTTGACACATGCTATCCTCTGGCTGGTGTACATCTGGGTGACAGTTTGATGAAGCATATGGTACACACTGCCTAGGAGGTATTTTCCAAGAGGGAAGCACTTGCCATCAACTAAGTGTGAAGCCATTGCAATGTGATTCAGGGTAGGCTCATTGGCTTTACCACAGAAGATGAACCTGCATAGCCACATGTTCAGAAATGCCCTGTATTCAATTTCACCAAGGGGGCCATCCTTCATATGCTTCAGGATGTAGTTTTTATATCCGCTCCCTGGTTTCACCCCTGTTTGTCTTGAGGAACCTTTAAAATCCCAGGGGTGAACAGATCCTGTAATGTCAAGGCCGGTGATCATATACACATCGGCCAGAGTTGGGGACATTGGGCCATGACCAAAGAGTAAGGCGTTGACGCCATTTGACCAGAAGTGGCAAGCTGCTATCAAAAGGTCTTCATTCTTGGGGGTCTCGGCCAAAGATAACTCCAGGCACTGAGCAATGCGGAGGGTATCCCAATTCTAGGTCCTGGAACTCTTGTCTGTAAGAACCCTCCTATACCAATTTTTCCAACCTGCGATTGGGGGTAAGGGCCAGTTCTTGAAAGCATCCTTCCACTGAGGAGGTGGGGACAAAGCCGCTTTGAAGGGGATCCTTTGAGATTCGGCTGCAACAAAATCTCGAGGATCAAGGTTTCCCACAGGACCAAGGTAGTAGGATCTTGAATTGGCCTCGGTGCGAATCAAAAGCTCGGTGGAAGGCTCCTAAAGGAAAGCGGAAAAGAAATCTCAGGTGAAAAATTGAAAACCTAAATGCCGAATGAAGCTTATGGAAGGGGAATTTACCTGAGCAACTTGGTTTTGAGCCGCCATTGGGGATTCAAGCTCAGAACAAGGGGATCTAGGGTTTGGATCTAGACGAAGATTCCGGCGGATTGCGAAGAGAGAGAATAGGTGTTGAACAGATTCAATTTGAGGATGTTGGTGGCTGGAGTCAATTCCGGAATAAAATCACTTTTATCCCGCAATTGAAGGGGCATGTGTTAACACCAAAATTTGGTAAGGAGTCTGACTTGTGGGTCCAGCTCGGTGAGGAGTCCGTCTAGCGGAAGGAAGGTTTCCTCAGATGCATTCGGCAGAAAGATCCGCGGTTGGCTATCTGCTTCTGTTCGGCAAGGGAACAGTTGAGCTGATTTTGCGGGATTGTATGGTGACGTGGCTCAAGCAGGAAGGACGAATGTCACACCCGATTTTACAAGGAAAACCGAATGCATCTCATATGTGCGCCAGGATCATTTACACACACATGATAGACAAAACGAGAGTAATACAATTGCTGTAATAAAACGTACAAGAGTTTAAACCAGTATGATAACCATTATTACATCCATAGGGGTGGACTCGAAGGTCCGAACACGACGATAACTAAACGACGACGAGCAACTCCATCGTTGACTTCCACAGGCATGATGACTGGGGGATCCGCATGCCCTAGAACTCCTCGTAGTCACTCCAATACTCGTCCTCGCCTCCGACGTTCTCCTCTGAACAGCGGTAAGCAAGGGTGAGCACACTTATGGTTGGAGCTCAGCAAGTGGGGGAACAATGCAAGGCTATCAAGGATAGGCTATAGTTTACAGCGGTAAGCCTTTTATAAGTTGGTCAAGTTTTATTAGCAAGCACCTAATTACTAGGTGTAAGTGTATACCAACCCACTTAACCTTAAAAGAAACCTCAAAACAAACCAAAAACCCATGGTTTGCATTAATCTTCAAGTTTATTAATCATGTGAGGGTCCAAGCCGCTCATGACCGTGAGCACGGCTGATCGATCAGTTTTACACTCTGCAGAGGTTGTACACTTTACCCACAGCTCGTGTTCCCCATCTTGCCCGGGTTAGCCAGACCCTTAAACACTTCCAAGGTGAGTGGCTAGGGGTCCACTACGAAGCCTTTACAAAGGAAAGAAGAGAAACTAACGACCCGCAACGATTCTACGACGGCGGAGCGGACCATAACCCTCCCTAATGGTCAACACCTTAGCCAAGGCTGCTACCCCAAAAGGACCGGGCTATAGCCCTTCAACCCCGGCCCCCTGTGCCCCTCTCGGAAAAGAGCTATCAGCTAACCCACTCTCCTAATTAATTGGCTAAGCCAGAGCCATGTGGACTGTGGTTGTACTGTTATCTTGGGTGGTTCTCCATGTTCCGATTATGAATCAAGTTATCTTGTTTTAAGCACAAGCACATAAATATAGGCAAAACTGAGCTGTAAAACATAAACAGAGCATAACCAACTCACGTAGAGCAAACTAAGCATTTATCTACCCCAAACATTTGTTTAAACAGGGTTGGTCAAGGTAAAGTGGTAAAGCATCTAGTCAAGTCCTTAGCTAGGTGTTTGCCCATCAGGTTTATGCATAACAACAGGAATAGTAAACATTGTTTAGCATGCAGTGTCATAGGTCCAAACAGATTATGCAGAGGGGGAAAACCACTTGCCTTCCTCTACAAGCTGAGTGAAATCCTCCTCGAAGACAGGTTCTTCCTGATCACCTCCGACAGGGAGCTCAGACGAAACAGGCACGATATCTACGAGTCAAACATGAATAACAAACAATAAATAAAACAGTACACCAAACAGTAACAAAACTGGTAAATTTACTGTTTAAGAGATTCTACTCGTCGAGACGATCATTTCGGTATATAGAACGCTAAAAACGGAGTTAAAATGAGAAAGATATGATTAAAACAGTTTACAGGGGCCTATTTGCAAGAAAACTATGTTTACAGGGCTGTTTCTAAATAAAATCAGGGGTTAAACATTTTTATAAATTAAATCAGAGGGGTCTAGGTGCAAAAAGGAGTGAAAAGGGCCTAAAACAAAATTATCCAGGGTAGACAGGGGTTAGATTGCAAAAACAGGACCTATCCGTGAATATTCTTAAAGGTGGAAGGACCGGCTTGCTAATATTTGAAAACTCAGGGGCTCTTAACCAAAACTGCCAACTCAACACCGTGGATCTCAGATCCAATGGCTACAGGTGCACGGGTGCACCGTGGACCCGGCCGTGGGCGCGGTCCACAGGTCCACCGTGGACCACCCCACTTAAACGAAGGGGTACGCGATCCCAGCCGTCTGCGCGTGATCAAACGGCCCTGGACGCGTACAAGCGGCGCGCGGCGGCGACGACGCCGGAGGGCGGCGGCGCGCGGCGGGGAGCTCGCCGGCGCTAGCCCTCAACGGCGCTCCCGGCCACTACTTTAACCACGGGTCGGCGCAAAATGATGCGGGGAAGCTTGCGCACATGCTCGTGGGATCTACGGGCACGATTGGGCCTCCACCGGCGGCCGGCACCGTGAGGGGGCGGCGCGGCTGCCGGCGAGCCCGCGGGGAAGCCACCGAGCGCGAAAAGGAGGGGAAAGTGGGCGGGGAATGTCGCTTACCACGCACGGGGGGATGACGACGGGCCAACGGGTGGAGAGGAGGCGGCAACGGGGAGGCTTGGCGACGGCGGCGGCTTGGGCGGCGCTCGGTGAGCTCGGGGCGCGGCTGCCACGGGCGTCGAGGACGAAAACCTGCGGCCACACGTGCTTGTCAAGCTCCTTGCGAACCTAAAGGTCAAAGGAAACGGGCGGGAGGTCTAGCCCTTCACCGGCGGCGACGAATCGACGGCGGCGGCGGAAACCCGAGGCGGCGGCGCGGCGGAATTGGGGTTCAGTGGCGCGCGTAGGTGTGTTGCAGAGGCAAAGGGAGACACAGGGGTGCGTGCGCGAGCTTATAAAGGCCCGAGGATGGAAGGCGAGGCGGGTAGGGGAAGGGGCGGCCGGCGGCTTGCCATTGATGGCCGGCGGGCCGTCCGGGCGTAAAGATGGCAAGGGAAACGGCCGTGGGTTTTGGGTGGGGATTAATTGCCTTAATTGGCATGCTCACAGAGAAGAGAAAGGAAGGGGAGAAGGCGGGAGCAGGGCGGATTCAGCGCGGCATGCGGCGGCGGCCGGCGGGCGCGGGGAAGAAGAAAGGAAGGGGGGGAAAGGGGAGGCTGACAGGTGGGACCCATCTGTCGGCGCCGCGGTGAAAAGAAAAAAGGGAAGGGGAGAGCAGTGGGCCGGCGCGGGGAGTTGGGCTGGGCCGCCTGGGCCGAAAGGATCCGGTGCTGGCTTGTATTTTTTTTTTCTTTTTTTTTCAAACTTCATTTTCAAATCATTTTTCAACTCAAATTCAAATCAAACTTTTTCAAACTTTTCTCAAGAATTTTATAGACTTTTTAGAAACCACACAAGCAACCAAAACCATGCAAGCCAAATGATGATGCACATACACTTGTTGTCTCTAAGTTTATTAAATTTTTCTTTAATATTTTTAGAGCTCAATTTAAATAGCAATTTAATCTCCTTAAACCCTTAAGACTAATTTAAGTTGCTAAGTAATTTTAGTGATGGAATTTTAGGGTGTCACAAATCCTACCCCCTTAAAGAGAATCTCGTCCCGAGATTTAGAAGACTTAGAGAACAGCTGAGGAAAGTCTTCCTTGAGTTCATCCTCTCTTTCCCAAGTTGCCTCTTCCTCGGTGTGATGACTCCACTGCACTTTGCACATTCTGATGATCTTACTCCTGGTAACTCTTTCGACACATCCAAGATCTTAACGGGGTATTCTTTGTATGTCGTGTCATTCTCCATTTGAATATCCTCTAACCGTATCGGTTCTATTCTAACTTCACTTGTGCATTTCTTTAGCCGTGATACATGAAACACGTCATGAACTCCCGACAACCGTGCCGGCAACTCTAATCGGTATGCTACTTCTCCTTTCCGTTCCAAAATCTTGAAAGGTCCGATAAATCGAGGTGATAACTTTCCCCTGACATTAAACCTTCGTAACCCCCGAATAGGTGACACTCTGAGGTATGCATAATCACCGACTTCCAAAATCACCTCTCTTCGCCGAGGATCAGCATAACTTTTTTGTCTTGACTGCGCTGCCTTAAGATTCTCCCTTATGATTTCAACTTGCTTTTCTGCTTCTCGTATGCTGTTCGGTCCAAAGAATTGCCTTTCACCAGTCTGATTCCAAAACAACGGTGTTCTACACTTCCTTCCATACAGAGCTTCAAAAGGTGCCATTTTGATGCCGGATCGATAGTCGTTGTTATAAGCAAACTCGCATAAGGCAAACTCTTATCCCAACTCGTCATCGTTCTTCAACGCACAAGCTCTCAGGCATATCCTCGAGTATCCGATTTGTTCTCTCTCGTCCGCCCATCCGTCCGAGGATGGTATGCTGAGCTGAAGTTTAACTTTGTATCCATCGACTCATGCAACTTCTGCCAAAACCGTGAAGTGAACTGTGTGCCTCAATCTGACACTATCTTCTTCGGTACCCTGTGCAAACACACTATCCTTGAATTATACAACTCAGCTAACTTCACTCCTGTATAGGTTGTCTTCACTGGGATGAAGTGCGCTACCTTGGTTAATCTATCCACAATAACCCAAATAGAGTCATACCCATCACGAGTACGAGGTAATCCTACTATGAAATCCATACCGATTTCCTCCCATTTCCACTCAGGTACCTTCAGAGGCTGTAGCAACCCTGCTGGTCTTTGATACTCAGCCTTCACTCTTTGACATACATCACACAAAGCTACATGAGTTGCTACATCTTTCTTCATCCCATACCACCAGTATCTCTGTTTCAAGTCCTGATACATCTTGGTACTACCAGGGTGTATAGAGTAAGCTGAATCATGTGCTTCCTTCAAAATAGCTTCTCTCAACTCCTTGATCTCGGTACAGCATTCCGTTCTTAAACCACACTGTTCCTTGCTCATCTTCTCTGAATTCTGGAACTTTGCCTAGCTTAATCAACTTCTTGTATTCTGCAATCTTGTCATCAGTCAACTGTCCCTTCCTGATATCCTGCTCAAGGGTCGACTCGATCTCTAACGTCAGTCTCACTCGAAGCAACCATTCCCAAGTTAAGCTGTGCCATCTCCCAAATAGCTCCTGAGGTAGGTGTCCTATCATCATGCTAGTCTGTCCTTTCCGACTCAAAGCATCTGCCACAACATTCGCTTTTCCTGGATGGTACTGGATATCCAAATCATAATCCTTAATCAACTCCAACCATCTTCTTTGCCTCAAATTCAAATCCTTCTGAGTAAAGATATACTTCAGACTCTTATGGTCAGTAAAGATCTTACACTTGTTCCCAATCATGTAATGTCTCCAGATCTTCAATGCGTGAACAACCGCAGCTAACTCAAGATCATGAGTAGGATAGTTCTCGCTCATGTTTCCTCAACTCGTCTTGAAGCATAAGCTACTACCTTTCCTTCTTGCATTAACACACATCCCAAACCTTGCCGAGAAGCATCACAAAGTATACATCGAACCCTTTGTGTATGTCCGGCATGATCAACACAAAGCCGTGGTCGGACCTCTTCTTCAACTCCTCAAAACTAGCTCGACACTTCTCATCCCACTTGAACTCTCTTCCTTTCTCGAGCAGAGTGGTAAGTGGCTTCACTATCTTAGAAAATCCTTCAATGAACCTCCGATAGTATCCTGCAAGTCCAAGGAAACTTCTGATCTCTGGCACATTCTTAGGCGGACTCCAGTTCAATACATCCCGAACCTTGCTTGGATCGACTGCTATGCCTCCATCTGTGATGATGTGTCCGAGAAAAGAGACCTCCTTCAACCGTAGAAAGCACACTTGCTGAACTTGGCATACAACTCGATGTTCCCGTAGCTTCTGTAACACAAGCCTCAGATGTTCCTCATGTTCTTCCTCACTCCGAGAGAATACCAGTATATCATCAATGAATACCACAACGAACTTATCCGGATACTCCATGAATACCTTGTTCATCAAATACATAAAGTATCTTTGGTGCATTGGTCGAGCCAAAGGACATCACGGTGAACTCATATAACCCGTATCTTGAAGTGAATGTCTGTCTTTGGTATATCCTCCACACGGATTTTCAGCGATGATAACCCGATCTAAGATCTATCTTAGAGAAAGCCTTAGCTCCTCTCATTTGATCAAACAAATCCTCAATCCGAGGTAAAGGGTATTTATTCTTGATAGTAACCTCGTTAAGTGATCGATAGTCTATACACAACCTCCTAGATCCATCCTTCTTATCAACGAAGAGTGTGGGGGCTCCCCATGGTGATGAACTAGGACAGATAAACCCTTTACTAAGTAATTCTTCGATTTGTTTCTTTAATTCAGCTAGATCTTTAACATCCATTCTATATGGTCTTTTAGATATGGGAGCAGTACCAGGTATAAGTTCAATACTAAATTCAATGTCACGATCAGGTGGCATACCTGGCAAATCCTCTGGAAACACATCAGGGAATTCATTCACTATCCTTATATCCTCCAAGGCCTTGCCTTCAACAGAGTTCATAACTCCTTTGCCAGATGAGGGTGCACTCACATATTCTACTCTTTCCCCTTGAGGGCCGGTTAACAGTACTGACCTCTTCCGACACTGAATAACTCCATCACAACTCCTTAACCAATCCATACCAAGAATGACATCTATTCCCCATGATTTTAGAACTACCGATTAGCAAGAAAGTCTACCCCCATGATATTAATCTTTACTTGTGGGCATATATGACCGGTTTTCATTTCTCCCCCCGGGAGTGCTAACTATCGGTGAGTTCTTCATTGTACTCATAGATAAGTTATATTTTGCCACAAATTGATCGGTTATGAATGAATGTGATGCTCCCGAATCAAATAATACGGTAGCAGTGTACGAGTTGACGAAAAACGTACCCAATACCACGCCGCATCATTCCGAGCTTGCTCCACCGATACATGATTGACTCGGCCACGCACATGACTCGCCGGCCTCTCTTGCCGGGTGTCCGTGGAGTACGAGCTCGCGAAGATGGCCGCCCGCCCCGTTTCCAATGTCTCTCTGCGGAGTCCGCATCACCCTCTTAGGACAGCTTGTTAGCATAATGTCCCGGCTCCCCACACTTGAAGCATCCACCGAGCCGAACGAGATTGGTGTTTCGACGGGTGCCCCGCAGTTGTTGCTAGGACGACTCGGCCCGAGGGGTAGGAGCTGCGGGTGTCTGAGGATTGAAGCGTTGTGGCTGAAACGAGCGCTGCAGCTGCATGTTCTGTGGGTACCTCCCACCTTGACCACCAGGACGATATGGAGTCAGGCTCTGCTGAGAACTGTAACGAGGACGGGTATTACTGCTAGACTGCCCATGAGACTGAAACTTGCGTTTCTGTTCACCCATCTCCTTTCTTTTGCTTTCCAGCCCAATAGCTTTGTTCACCAGCGTCTGAAAGTCCGGGAAGATGTGACTCTGCAGTAGATAGTTCAGAGGACCAATCAAGCCATCCAGGAACCTTTCCCGCCTCTTTGGATCGGTGTTGACTTCATCGGGTGCATAGCGTGACAAGTGAGTGAACTTGTCCGGATACTCGATCCACCGACATATTGCCTTGCCTCGGTGACAAGAACTCTCTCTCGCTTAAGCTTGAGAACCCCCGAAGGAATGTGATAAGTACGGAAGTTGTCACGAAACTCCCGCCAAGTGATGTTATGCCCGTTGGGATGAGCGAGTTGAGTACGCATCCCACCAATGCGGCCCGCCCCACAAGTCTTCCGGACAGCATACGAGACCATCTCTCTATCAGTGCACTGCACAATCTCCAACTTCTTGGTGATAGTTTTCAGCCAGTCATCAGCATCCAGTGGATCCGCTGAGTGGGAAAATGTAGGGGGATGGTGGCTCATGAACTCCTTGTGCCTGTCCCTTGGTGGAGGGGGTGGTGGAGGAATCGGTGGTGGTGGCTGGTTCTGTTGGGCTTGCATCTGCTGCACTGTGTTGGTAAGGTTTTGAATCAGTTGCATCTGTGCTGCAAGGAACTGCTGCATGTTTGGGTCCATTGCTTGGTTGATCGGTGGAGGTGGTGCTGGGTTTTGCTGGTTTGCAATATGTGCCTGGATCACAGGTGGCACGTCTTGACCTCCTCCGGACCTGGTGTTTAACATCTGACCGTTAGAAAAATCATATCTCAGATAATTGTACTTGAATCATTGCATAAGAGGATAACTCAAAATAAAATGACAGCATGTACTTCAGTTAAGACAGATTCTGTTGACCTCAAAGAATTATGCATAACTTTCTGTGTAATTGTCCAATGACCACAAATGTTTACCAGATTATAGTGTATAAAATTATGGAACCATCCCAACTGGAATCACCTCATTTGGACATGTATAACTCGAGATATAATTCAAACAGTACAGTTATATCAGCAGAGATTTACAGATTCTGACATGTTCATTACTTTGTGCATAACTTACAGAATATGTATTGTATACCATTGAATTTTTGACAGAAATTCATCTTCAAAATTTGTGAACTAACCCAACTGGTTTCATGTCATTTGGAGTTATGTAGCTTGAGTTATAAGCAAAACATTACTGATATGTCATATGACTGCGAAAACAGATTTGATCCAATCAAACTTGCATGAGAGAATAAACAATGACAACCGATAAAACCCAAACCAAACTTTAATTAACTTAAAATTTCAGATTGCATAGTGGCCATCACTCCACCATACAATTCACAATCAAGCAAAGATCCAACTCAAGCATGTTTGCAAACAGCATTCATTATTACAAGCAAATACGTTCACGCAGGAACGGTCTATCGAAAAGGTAAATGATAAGGGCGAGCATCCTAGGATCCTAGCCAAGACGAGTAGTAGCTTCATCGGTGCCGTAACGAAGCCTCTTGCGCGGAGGGGAAGCCGTAGTCCGATATGGCATGACTTCTGAGGCGGCCGTCGTCCCGCCACCGTGCTTCCGGACGTGCTATCTTTGCCTCGAGCGACTGCGACTCTTCATGATACTTGTTTATCTCCAAAGTTGCTCCCTCCGGATCCGCATTCGCAGAGCAACAGTCACCCGTGCCAAGACATCGATACGGTCATTGCCTCCCGCCGGCACCACGGTCACTTCGTGCCACTTGCACGTCGAGGCACATGGCGGTACTCCGATTGGAACAACTGCACCCTATTAGCATGGCGGACCGACCGAGCGCCCTCCTTGCCTGCATCATTCACCGCGGCGTCATCCGTAGAGAACCGAGCCGTGCTATGGTGAGATGAGCGATACCTCCATCCTTCGGTATCATTCGGAGGCTTCCCGATGTAAACTCGCAAGTGTAGTAATCCCTCATTCCAGGCTCACTGAAATGCTTGGTCACATAGAGAGGCCTTATGGTATACCCCAGATACCTCAGAACATTCCACAGAAGAATGCAGAACCGTCCATTCTCAGCTTCAGTAGAGTGTTTGTGGTATTCAGCTCCATGGTAGCGGGGATCCTCATCATCCTCTGGGTTGCCAACAGCATTGTTACCATCATCCTCACCCACACTGTCATCACTGGAGTCATCCGGGTCACCTCCTTCATCATCAGGCACTGGATCAGCAGGTGCAGGGGGTGCTTCCTCATTGACTACAGGTGCCGGTGGGATCACAATGTCTCCATCTGCGTCTGCCTCTAGCACTGTGCCATCGTACAGCTGTGGCTGTTCCAATGGCTCTTCTGTCTCCTCCTCCTCCATCTCGACCTCTTCAGGATCCTCCTCTTCTTCTTCTGGCTGGACCTCCTCTGGGTCTTCCTCCACCTCAACCTCTGGCTGGAACTCCTCCTGTTCCTCCTCAACATCTTCAAGACGATGGCGAGGGGCCAGCTGTCCAGAAGGAAAACGCCCACCAGTGCTCTTGCGAGGGGTCATGTAAGTCCTGGCCATCTGTCAAAGCAAAACTGATCTCAGAGTACAGAATAAATCAAAATGACAGTTTAAAATGATAAACAAAATTTAAATTAGATTTTTAATGCGTAAATAAGATGATTTGAAGCATGATAAGGCTTTCTAGAACATGAATCCTTAATTTCGTCCATTTCTAACTAAGGCTGCGACCTACAGTCATCACGGCTCTGGTACCACTTTGTCACACCCGATTTTACAAGGAAAACCGAATGCATCTCATATGTGCGCCAGGATCATTTACACACACATGATAGACAAAACGAGAGTAATACCATTGCCGTAATAAAACGTACAAGAGTTTAAACCAGTATGATAACCATTATTACATCCATAGGGGTGGACTCGAAGGTCCGACCACGACGATAACTAAACGACGACGAGCAACTCCATCGTTGACTTCCACAGGCATGATGACTGGGGGATCCGCATGCCCTAGAACTCCTCGTAGTCACTCCAATACTCGTCCTCGCCTCCGACATTCTCCTCTGAACAGCGGTAAGCAAGGGTGAGCACACTTATGGTTGGAGCTCAGCAAGTGGGGGAAACAATGCAAGGCTATCAAGGATAGGCTATGGTTTACAGCGGTAAGCCTTTTATAAGTTGGTCAAGTTTTATTAGCAAGCACCTAATTACTAGGTGTAAGTGTATACCAACCCACTTAACCTTAAAAGAAACCTCAAACCAAACCACAAACCCATGATTTGCATTAATCTTCAAGTTTATTAATCATGTGAGGGTCCAAGCCGCTCATGACCGTGAGCACGGGCCGATCGATCGGTTTTACACTCGAGAGGTTGTACACTTTACCCACGGCTCGTGTTCCCCATCTTGCCCGGGTTAGCCGGACCCTTAAACACTTCCAAGGTGAGTGGCTAGGGGTCCACTACGAAGCCTTTACAAAGGAAAGAAGAGAAACTAACGCCCGCAACGATTACAGCGGCGGAGCGGACCATAACCCTCCCTAATGGTCAACACCTTAGCCAAGGTCGCTACCCCAAAAGGACCGGGCTATACCCCTTCAACTCCGGCCCCCTGTGCCCCTCTCGGAAAAGAGCTATCAGCTAACCCACTCTCCTAATTAATTGGCTAAGCCAGAGCCATGTGGACTGTGGTTGTACTGTTATCTTGGGTGGTTCTCCATGTTCCGATTATGAATCAAGTTATCTTGTTTTAAGCACAAGCACATAAATATAGGCAAAACTGAGTTGTAAAACATAAACAGAGCATAACCAACTCACGTAGAGCAAACTAAGCATTTATCTACCCCAAACATTTATTTAAATAGGGTTGATCAAGGTAAAATGGTAAAGCATCTAGTCAAGTCCTTAGCTAGGTGTTTGCCCATCAGGTTTATGCATAACAACAGGAATAGTAAATATTGTTTAGCATGCAGTGTCATAGGTTCAAAAGATTATGCAGAGGGGGAAAGTCACTTGCCTTCCTCTATGTGCTGAGTGAAATCCTCCTCGAAGACAGGCTCTTCCTGATCACCTCCGATAGGGAGCTCAGACGAAATAGGCACGATATCTACGAGTCAAACATGAACAACAAACAATAAATAAAACAGTACACCAAACAGTAACAAAACTGGTAAATTTACTGTTTAAAAGATTCTACTCGTCGAGACGATCGTTTCGGTATATAGAACGCTTAAAACGGAGTTAAAATGAGAAAGATATGATTAAAACAGTTTACAGGGGCCTATCTGCAAGAAAACTAAGTTTACAGGGCTGTTTATAAATAAAATCAGGGGCTAAAACATATTTATAAATTAAATCAGAGGGGTCTAGGTGTAAAAAGGAGTGAAAAGGGCCTTTAACAATATTATCCAGGGTAGACAGGGGCTAGATTGTAAAAATCAGGACCTAACCGTAAAGATTCTTAAAGGTGGAAGGACCGGCTTGTGAAATTGTAAAAACACAGGGGCTCTTAATCAAAATCGCCAAAGCGGCACCGTGGATCTCAGATCCAACGGCCACCGATGCGCGCGCGTCCCGTGGACCGCGCCGTGCGCCCGGCGCACGGGTCCACGGTGGACCGGCCGCATAACCCGAAGGGGTACGCGATCTGGGCCGTCCACGCATGATCTGATGGCCCTGGACGTGTGCACGCGAGGGCGGCGGCGGCGTCGCCGGAGAGCGGCGGCGCGCGGTGGGAGCTCGCCGGCGCTAGCTGCGGGACCGGCGCTCCCGGCCATCTCTTCGACCACGGGTTGGGGCAAAATGACGCGGGGACGCTTGCGCACGTGCTCGTGGGGTCTACGGGAGCGATCGGGCCTCACCGGCGGCCCGGACCGTAAGGGGGGGGCGCGGCTACTCCGGCGAGCCCGGGGGAGTTGATGTCGTGCGCGATACAAGGAGGAATTGGGCGGGGGAAAACGCTTACCGCGCACGGAGAGGACGACCGCGAGCTAACGAAAGCGGAGAGGAGGCGGCGGAGCAGAGGGGCTCAACGACGGCGGCGGCTCGGGCGGCGCTCGGCGTGGACGAGGCGCGGCGCCCACGGGCTCCGAGGACGCGAACCTGCAGCCAATTGAGCTTGATGAGCCCCTGATGAACCCCAAGAGAAGAGAAGGGAGGCAGCGGAGGTGGTCCTTCACCGACGGCGACGCTTGCACGGTGGCGGCGGGGACCCGAGGCGGCGGCGCTGGGGAATTGGGGCTCGGTTGCGTGCGTAGGTGCGCTGCGGGTGCAAAGGGGAGTGCAGGAGCTCGAGCATGAATTTAAATAGGGGCGCAGGGAGGTAGGCGAAGCGGGAAGGGGACGGGGCGGCCGGCGGCTTGCCATTGATGGCCGGCGGGCCGTCCGGGCGTAAAGAAGGCAAGGGGAAAAGGGGAAACGGCCGAGGGATTTGAGTGGGGGATTAATTGCCTTAATTGGCATGCTCACGGGGGGAGAGAAAGGAAGGGGAGAAGGCGGGGGCGCGGCGGATTCCGCGCGGCTGCGGCGGCGGCCGGCGAGCAGGGGGAAGGAGAAAAGGAAAGGGGGGAGAGGGGAGGCTGACTGGTGGGCCCCGACTGTCAGTGTCTCGGTGGAAAAAGAAAAAGGGAGGGGAGAGGTGGGCCGGCGCGGGAGGCGGGTTGGGCTGCTTGGGCCGAAAGGGAGCGGGGCTGTTTTTCTTTTTTTTTCTTTTCCTTTTTCAAACTTCATTTTCAAATCATTTTTCATCTCAAATTCAATTCAAACTTTTTCAAACTTTTCTCAAGAATTTTATAGACTTTTTAGAAACCACACAAGCAACCAAAAAACCATGCAAGCCAACTGATGATGCACATACACTTGTTGTCTCTAAGTTTATTAAATTATCTTTAATATTTTTAGAGCTCAATTTAAATAGCAATTTAATCTCCTTAAATCCTTAAGACTAATTTAAGTTGCTAAGTAATTTTAGTGATGGAATTTTAGGGTGTCACAACGAATGGATGGATAAGCGATCAAGCTTAGAGATAAATTAGGTATCGAATCCATTCGAGGTTGTGCTTGGCAGGGTATAAATATGAGCCCTGGTTGTATGTAACAGATATACGAAATCATTCTCAATACAAACCGGCTTTACGCCAAACCCTAGAGTCCATTTGTCGTGTCGTCGAGTTCTTCGAGAGGGTCCATCGATCCGTCGACCTCCGTGAGTACCGGCAACCTTGTATCATGTCTAGTATCATGCGGTGGATTTAGATCTGATGCAAGTAGTCTTGTTACCATGCTTAGTGTCATGCGGTAGATTGAAGCTTGGTTCAAGAAGGTTTCTTGTTAGGTCATGAGCCATGCGGTAGGCTAAGATCTAGATTGAAGCTAGTTACCGGCTCTATTGGGTTTTGGCAAGATCCAATAGATTCATTAAGTTACCCCGTGTTGCTTTGAGTTTTTGCTTTACGTTTAAATTCATGTAACACCTCTTTGCCCAATCTAGATGGGTTTGGACCGGCTTTATATCTTTTGGTGATCCTTATGCGAGTCAAGTTCGTGCTTTGGGTTAATTCAACACGTGGATCACGTGCTCTTCGAATAGCCGAAACCGAATCGATCTAGGTTGTTACGTGTTGCGGGTTCAAGCTTGCCAATATTTGTATAAATCTTGAAAGAACTGAGTATCACGTGGTAGATGCAGGTTTTTGGGTTGCTTTGGAGCTAGTCATCCGGTGGATTAGATTTCAAATCAATCTGATAGATTTATTTCACTTGGTAATGTTCGTTCCTTCTTCATGGACCCCGAATCGGTACATTCACCGCATTCGGTTATGTTTCTCATGAGTAGAACACGTGCGTAATTCATGCTTTAAATAATGTATGCTTTTAGCTTTCCATATTTAGATTGTATCATGCGGTGGATAGATCTATTTGTGGAAAGTGGTGCGATCCCCATGCAAGTTGTATCATGCGGTGGATAGATTTGTTTGGCATCGTACCCGACGGGTTTTAAAGTACCTAGACATGCGGTAGACTAGTGCTTTGGATCTATGCATGCTTGTTTATTACATATTTATGCTCGTGCTTTACTTTATTTATTTATTTATTTAACGTTGATCACCACGGGGATCGGTCACGATCTTGCGCACGTGCACCTTTGCCCAAACAAAGACCGATCGCCGTCATGCTTATGTCATCCATTCGGCTATGTTACTTTTTCCTTCTTCAAGTTCCCGAATGGTTTCAGTTTGCTGGCAGATAGCTTCCTATAGCTATATGTCATCTCACCTGGCTTTGTAGCCGTGAATATGGAACTGTCTGGTACCACCCGGCAAGTTCCAAGCTTTGGTATTTAACTACTTTATCTTTTGTTAATTTTCAGGGAAAATTGACTGGCACGTCTCGTGATTCTTTGCGCGTGTGAAGCCAGCTTGTTCGGCTTGCTGTGTGCTTGGCGCTAGGTGCATGTTTTGCGTCAACAACATCGGATGCAATCCGAAGGGGTCGTCATCGCCATTGTCTCCACCATCATCACCACCGTCGTCGCCACCTCCATTGTCGTCGCCGTCGTTGCCATCGTTGGGGCCTTCGGGAGTCCTCTCCTTGGGCTCCTCATCCCAGATGTAAAGATCGTTATCATCTCTTCCAGCGGCCGCCCACGAGCTCGGGCTACGATCTTCGGAGTAGTCGCTACCCCCATAATCCTTAGGCTCGGGCGACACCTCCTTGTAGTCTTTCCGCTTCATGCCTTGGATGCGCGCCGACCTTCGAACGGGCGTTGGGACCTTCTCTCCTTCGACGGGGTTGCGAGATGCAATAGCTCCAGTCGGGACACGCCCTCCGCAACGGATGCGGGCGGTCCTCTTGATCTCGACGGGTAGCTTGAGCTCGCATCGCTTCGCCTCCTCCATCGATGGCTCCTTGGCTTCTAGCTTCAACTCTAAGCTTCTTGGGGACACAATGGCTACTGCAAGGGTGCAAAATATTGCTTGAAGGGGTTGATTCCCGAGCTCCCAATTCGGCCAAATAAATAGTCCAGAGAGGGAATCCCTGGGAACCTCATTTTCCTTTTTTAAACTTCCCTTAAAATTTTCTAACCAAAGAAGGAAGTCGAAAAGGAGCAATTCGGGCAAAAATCGGGGACGTCGGCCGCCGAAACCCTCTTTGGGCCGGTCGGACCGGCCGGCCGCCCACCCCTGTCTCGGGGGCCGGGCCAGTCCGGTTTTTCGCGCACCGCCCTTATTTCACCTCCTTAGCCCATGGGAAAAAGTTGGCCCAGTAAATCTTCGCGAGAAACTCCAGAAAATTAAAAGAAAAACTATTTACAGAAATTCATGCCTTGTTTTTCGTCCTAGGCAAGACGTTCGGGCTCTTCTTCCATGGTGAAGGCATCAACATGGTGAAGGGGCACAACATCAGGTTCGTAGTAAACCTTAAGCCGTTGACTATTCACCATAAATGGATCGCCTTTTATATCCATAATGGTTACCGCTCCGTTGGAGAGCACCGAATGCACAACATAAGGTCCGTCCCACTTGCTTTGCAATTTCCCCTTTCCGAAGGTTTTAAACCTCGAATTGTAGAGGAGGACCTTATCTCCTTCTTTAAATTCTTTCTTTTTCAATCTTTTATCATACCACCTTTTGATTCTCTCTTTGTATATGCTTGCACTTTCATATGCTTTCAACCTCATCTCCTCTAGCTCGCTTATTTGGATCCTTCGTTTCACCACCGCGGCATCGAGATCTAGGTTCATATCTTTAATCATGTTCCAACTCAACCGGAAGGTGGCAAGCTTTTCCATAGACGAATTGATAAGGGGTCATACCTATTGGTGTCTTGAACGTCGTTCGATAAGCCCACAAAGCTCCGTCTAATTTCTTTGACCAATCTTTGCCTCCCTTCTCTATGGTTTTGTTGAGGGTGCTTTTTAATTGTCTATTTGACGTTTCCGCTTGTCCGTTGGTTTGTGGGTGATAGGCCATAGAAACCCTATGTTCAATCCCCAACTTGGACAAGCACTTTTTGAAATTCTTCCCAGTGAAGTGAGTTCCTCCATCACTTATCAAGATTCTCGGTGTACCGAAACGAGGAAAAATCACGTTCTTGATCATAGTAATGGACTCCTCCGTGGAAGCTTTACGACATGGCATAGCCTCTACCCATTTGGATACGTAATCAACCATGACTAGAATATGTTCATATCCGCATGAGTTTTTGAAAGGCCCCATGAAGTCTATACCCCATACATCGAATATATCGATTTGTAGGGTGTATTTCAAAGGCATAGAATTTCTCTGAGAGATGTTTCCGGTTCTTTGGCATTCGGGGCATGATGCAACATATCTTTTAGTATCTTCATGCATCTCCGGCCAAAAGAATCCGCTTGACCATACTTTTGCTTGGGTTCGAAAATGGCTATAGTGTCCACCGTACTCCGTCGAGTGGCACTTTCTCAAAATCTCTACCCTTTCTTCTCTTGGCACACATCTTCTCATTACTCCATCATTGCCAAGTTTGAAGAGGTATGGTGCATCCCAAAAGTATTTCCTACTTTCGGAGATTATCTTCTTTTGAGAGTTTTTATCTAGATGATCGAGAGGCATCTTCCGAATCGCTCGAATGATATCGAACATCCAAGTATCTTTATTAAGCACTCGATAGAGGTGGTCATCTCTCATCTTATCTTCGATGGGCTCTTTATCATCTTGTCCACGATTCATCCTAGACAAATGATCGGCCACAACATTCTCCACCCCTTTTTATCACGAATTTCAGCATCAAATTCTTGGAGAAGAAGGATCCAACGAATCAAACATGGTTTAGCTTCCTTCTTAGCCAAGAGATACTTGATGGCTGCGTGATCGATGTAAACAACGACCATCGAGTTCACGATGTAAGATCTAAATTTTTCGAAAGCGAATACCACCGTAGCAACTCCTTTTCCGTAGTGGCATAATTTAATTGCGCACCACTAAGAGTTTTGCTAGCATAGTAAACGGCGTGAACTCGGCCTTCCTTTCTTTGACCCAAAACCGCGCCTACGGCGTAGTCACTTGCGTCACACATGATCTTGAAAGGTTGGCTCCAATCCGGAGGTTGAATGATGGGAACACTCACCAACGCACTTTTCAAGGTCCGGAATGCCGCTAGGCACTTCTCATCAAAGTCGAAAGCCACATCCTTTTGAAGAAGATGCGTTAAAGGCTTAGTGATCTTTGAGAAGTCCTTAATAAATCTTCTATAGAATCCGGCATGGCCTAGAAAGCTCCTTAAGGACTTAACATCCGTCGGAGGTGGGAGTTGCTCAACCGTCTCTACCTTATCCTTGTCCACTTCAATGCCTCTCTCGGATATAACATGTCCGAGAACTATGCCTTGCTTAACCATGAAGTGGCACTTTTCCCAATTTAACACCAAGTCTACCTCCGCACACCTCTTGAGGACCTTTTCCAAATTTTCCAAGCAATCCATGAACGTCTTCCCATAAACGGAAAAATCATCCATGAACACCTCGACAATTTCTTCGATGAATTCCGAAAATACGGCCATCATGCAACGTTGAAAAGAGGCCGGAGCGTTGCATAGACCGAAGGGCATCCTTCTATATGCAAACGTTCCGTAAGGGCATGTAAATGTTGTTTTGTGTTGATCGTCCGGGTGAATGGGAATTTGCATGAACCCCGAGTACCCATCGAGAAAGCAAAAATAAGCGTGGTTTGCTAATCTCTCGAGCATCTCGTCGATGAACGGTAGGGGGAAGTGATCTTTCTTCGTCGCTTTGTTAAGCTTACGATAATCAATACACATTCGCCACCCGGTCACAGTTCTTTGTGGTATCAATATGTTCTTCTCATTCTTCACCACGGTCAAACCTCCTTTCTTTGGTACACAATGTGCCGGGCTCACCCATTCGCTATGCGGAACCGGGTAGATGATTCCGGCATCAAGTAACTTGATCCTCTTTCTTTACTACCTCTCACATGGCATGAGTTAGCCTCCTTTGGTGGTCCACTACGGGCTTACATTGGTCTTCCATTGGTATACGATGAGTGCAAAAGGCTGGGCTAATACCTTTTAGATCATTAATCGAATATCCAATCACCTTCCTATGTTTTTTTAATAAAATCAGCAACTTCTCATTTTCTTCGGGACTCAACTCGTCGCTCACAATGACTGGATAGGTCTTGTCTGGGCCCAAAAATTCATACTTTAATCCTTTGGGCAAAGGTTTAAGGTCTACCTTGGGCGCTTGTGGCTCCTCGGGTTTAATCTCTCCTATATCTTCGAATTTTCCTTCCTCCATGCTTCCATCATGTGGCTCCAAGCCTTTTGTTGCTTCTTCTACTTCTTCATCTTGTTGATTACTAATTTGATTTTCCATCGCTCTTTGCAGCGGGTCTCTAAGGGTTTCAACAAAACAAAGGCTATCTATCTCCTCTACTTCTTCGTCTTCGGGAGGAAAGGGTGTAAGGTGTTTAGATACGCGAAGAAAATTATATGTGTACTTTGTTCCATTAAGGTTCATCGTTACTTTGCCTTCTCCGGCATCTAACACGGCATCAACCAACTTAAGAAAGGGCCTACCTAAGATTATGTGATCATGATTACTATGATAAGCATCGATAACAAAGAAATCGGTTGGTATACATTTTCCGGAGATTTTTACTTTCATGTTGAAAGCAATACCTAGAGGTTTAATAGCTCTACCATCTCCCATAATTAATTTCGTTGATGTTGGAGCTAAGTCTGGGTTGTGGTCTTGAACTTTATCGTAAATTTTAGAAGATAGGACACTTACTTGGGCTCCGATGTCGCATAAAGCTTTACATTGAACTCCGTTGATCTCGCAACTCAAGCGTGGTGTCGTCTTCTCTTCTTCTTCGGATCCTATCGCGTAAATTTCGGCGAGGCGAGCGTATGGTGATGCTTCGGGCTTGATCCCCATGATTCTCTTCACCTCGGCTATGTGTTCCAGATCCACTTCATCATCTCCAAAGAGCTTTTGAAAGATCTCACCAGTGATTTCAAGGTCGTATGATTCTTCCGCTTTCCTTTCCGGTGGGAAATCCACTTCCAATGCTCTTGCCATTCCCTTTTGATTAGGGAACAGTCTTCTCTTGTCGAATACTTCTCCGTAATCGATCGGAACCCAATCCATTGGTTCGAACTCCCTTAGTGGCTTCGCGCTTGACATGCTTCTCTTGATTGTCTCATTTGGTACGGCGAAGTCAACGCTCGGGGTTGTGCTTGACTTGATGTGTTCTTCTTCAAGCTTTTCCGCGATTGGCTGCTCTTTTGTGACTTCCGGGGTTGCCTTTTTAGAAAATTCAGCACACTTCTTCTTCCTTGAATTGTATTCCGGCTCTTCCGCAAGTCTTGTTTCCCAATCTCTTCGTTTGTAGAAGTTGGGTGGCTTCCGTGAGTGTTTTCTCCATGAGATCCCCACCTGCACACATTTGTACGTGTTGCATGCAACTAGGGGTTAGGGAAAAGAAAAATGTATGCAAGAGTATGTCACCGGAGAAGCCGAGTCTTGGTCCTTGTTCGATTAACTCATTAAACCTATCCCAAGCTTGGTCTATCCCTTCCTCTTCTCCTTGCATGAAAGTGATCACTTGCCTCCTTAGATGTTGAACCTTGCTAATTGGAAAGAACTTCTCGCAAAACTTCTTTGTCAACTTGTTCCAATTGCCTTCAACTTCAAAGGACGCAAACGAGTACCATGTCTTTGCATTGCCGACAAGTGAGTAGGGAAAGAGATTCCATTTGAACCATTCATCGGGAACTCCTTCTTGACGCACGGTGTTGCATAGCATCGTGAAATGCCTTATGTGTCCATATGGATTCTCCGTAACCATCCCTTCAAATGGGTTTGCCGCCACCATCTCGATGATCTTGGATTTAATCTCATACTTGGTCGCTTCGAGCTTCGAATCCGACTCTTGTACTTTTATGTCTTCACATCGAGGGCTAGCGTAATCCCTTAGTGATTTCTCCGGTTCTTCCACGGGTTGATTGACGAACGCCATCTAGACAATAAGATAAAACAAAAACAAACAAAGCGTTTTTCTAGATAATAGGTGTTAGATAAAACAAATAAAAGATAAACTAAATTATAGAACTAAGTTAGATGCAAACCAAACGATGTAAACTAGCTTGCTCCCCGGCAACAGCGCCAGAAAAAGGGGCTTGTTGACGGATAAAAGACGTATCCCTCTACGATCCGCAAGCGTACGGATCCCACACCTTTTTCACCACGGGATTCCCAAGGTTCTTGTCAATCCGCGGAGCAAGGGGATTACAAGCATTCAATCTACCTTCACACAATAGCTACTCAAACTCTAACTATGATTAAACTAGAAAACAACTAAACTACAGTAGAGAGAATGATTAAGATATCAAGATAAAAGACACTCACCCACGGGTCTACGATACTAGAGCATGCAATCGCTTAAAGACATGAAAACCAATCTAATCTATCGGGGTTGTGACCACGGTTTCGCCCTTTCCCTCCTCTCGTACTGTCACTACGCAGGTATTCATGACTAGACCTATGATGGACATAGCGTATTGAATGGATCCAAGGAAGCATTGAGGCCTTTACTCCCTTTACGGCATGGTAGCGAACCTTAAGCATTAAAGTATATTCAACACAAGATGATAGATAGATAATCCGACAAAGTATGATTACATCTCAAGATCGATTACAACCCATGGACGAATAAGGAGATTACCCCATCAAGGTGCTGGACATAGCACCGTTGATCATGGTTTCCCTTCCGACGGTGTCTTCCTTCTTCTCCACTTGTGGGTGCTTCTTTCGAGGTGGACGATCTCCCTCCGGAGATCTCCCTCCTCTCTCTCTAGCTTGTGGATGGCCTCCTGGTGCGAATGGCTCTCTCCCCATCGAATGGCGGTGCCTCCAGGGTTTTAGGGTTGAAGATCCTTCGGGTGCAAGGAAAGGGGGTCCGAACCGACCCCCGGAGTGGGGGCCGGGCCGGCCGGCTGGGGCTGGCCGGCCCGAGCCCATCTCGGCCGGTTCGGTCGCCCCTTCGCTCCCGTGGGTCCTCAGGTGATTATGCACTTTGCCCCCTCCACTTGCATGATTTTGACGATGTCATCCTCGCGTCGAAGATGGAGGTTCTCCGCGCATGAAGTTCGGTCTTTTACGCTTCAATCCCCGGGGGTGTTCCTCGTAGCACTTCGGTCCTTGCGACCATTGGAAGTGATTTCATCAAGCTCATGAACTCGAACAAGACTCCTAAATGCTCCTTTGAATTTGTTGCGAATCCTTCCTTTATGTCCATGTTTTCCTATATAAACACAACACTTCCAAATGCATGCACATAGATGAACTTGTTATATGATTAGTGTGCCTAGTGGCGGGTTAGTTCCATAATCAAATCCAAACCAAAGTGTAATGAACATGCTAGGTGTACCAAAATACACCGTCAACAGTACGCAACCCCCAGTCGACTGCCTGTGAAGTTTGGAGCCTTTGCTTCCCAGGATTCTGTTGTAAATCTATGATAATCTCCTTTTCTTTACGTGATATTGTTTCTGTTTTTATTCACTAATGATGTCACTATATGTATGGAACTAGATCCTGGCATACATATAGGTAGCACTTGATTTGTTTTGGAAACCGGGTGTGACACCTACCATCGACGCCGGCGACAAGGATGGTGTTGGGTTCTTGGCCGAACCCAGCCATGTACCTTACGCCTCGATTCAGGCGGAGCACTGCCGCTGGCCACGTAGCTGTGAAACGTGCCACCATGGAAGCTGAAGCAGATCGGCGATTGTTATCCCATTATTATGAAACATAATTGTGAAACGTCCGTTTGCAGTGTTCAGAAAGGGATAGGAAAACATGTCTAGGAATTACCTCTTTTGTGCGTTGGTTATCTTTGTCTCTCTTATTCTCCCAAAAATCCACTTGCACAAAAGTGACACACTTGGATGATGGGGTTCCGGATAGTATTTCTTTGTTGATGGTCTCCTCCCGCGATCATACTCCAAAAACTTTCCATTGTGCCTCATGCACATCCACTTGTTTCGGAGCTCCCTTTTGAAAATAGGGGACACTCGCCCATGGGCCTATGATACTAGAACATGCAATCGTTTTGAACATGAAAACCAATCTAATCTATCGGGGGTTGTGACCACAGTTTCACCCTTTCCCTCCTCTCGTACTCTCACTACGCGAAGGTATTCATGACTAGACCTATGATGGTCACGGTGTAAGATGATAGATAGATAATCCAACAAAGTTCAATTACATCTCAAGATCGATTGCAACCCATGGATGAAAGGAGATTACCCCATCAAGGTGCTAGAAATAGCATCGTTGATCAAGGTTACCCTTCCGACGGTGTCTTCCTTCTTCTCCACTTGTGGGCTCCCTCCAAACGGAATGAGAGACTCAGCGCTCCTTCATCAAGGGTATGCGCCATGGTTATAAGAATTTCCTAGGCGAATTCCTTGTGGGTGTTTGCCGACACTTCGTTAGAGAATTGCACCGGTGTTCCGTATGAAAACCCAATATGTGGAGAGCTTGGTCTGTGAAGTCGATGTTCGCTACAAGACTCTACTCAAGGCGAGCGAGCTTCTTCTCCTCCTCCTCCGTCATGATGACATACCCCTCGGAATACCGCAGAGCATATGAAGGTGGAGCGGATGATCGTGTCGAGTGGTGAGGTTGGACGGGCGGCTCCTCCATATGTCCTTGAGGTTTGGTGAACCTCATAAACGAGTTTCGTGTAGCCCTCATGCCACCGAGGAGAAGAGTGTGGTTCCTCCTCGGAGGTGCCGTGTCCTCCTCCATACTCTGAGGAGACTCGGAAACCGAGTGCCTCCTCGAAGTTGATGATGGCTTAGACGACGATGATCCCTTCTTCTTCGGTGAAAAGGCTTGTAGTTTTCTTCCATGATTGCAGCACTCTCCCTCACAATTGTATATCCGGGGTTTTCACCCGGTAACAAGGTACACAAATATTATTTTGGAGTCTGGACTTTGAGTGGATTAAGGGTGTGGATTTTTTTGAGCTATCAAGCTTGGGAAGGTTGGCTATGTCTACGGAGGTTCTAGGCACACAAACTTGAACACACAAACTGAGGAAGGAGAGGGAAGCTTGCCTGTAGAAAACGGGAGTCGGGGGGCTCCTTAGTACGGGAGGCCGGCCGACCTGGGCCGACCGGCCTGGGTGGCCTGGTGCTCCTCCCCGCCTCGGCTTTCTTCCAGCATGATCATTTCGCCTCTACAACTTTCCTGCCCGCGTGCTCCACGAGTTGCACCGCCCAAACGCTCTCGTCCACTCATTGGTCCTTCCACTTGATGCTTCATGCCTTGAGTCATGTCCATACTCCCTTGCTCCACTTGCTTCACATGCCACCATGAAATTCCTGCAAAGTTTATGCTTGCTGCCCACCATGCTTGTCCTTTGCATGTGGACTTGGTGGACTTGGTGCATGCATGATTAATTCAAACTAGATTGCCTCCCTTTAAGTGTGTTTAAGGCTAAGCACTCCTCTAATTTCGAAATTTAAAAATATTTTTCAGAGCCAGGCAAGAGCTCAAGCATAAATTTAAAGAAGTTTTTAAACCATTAAAAACAAATGTAAGTCGAAAATATTTTCCGACTACGTTGATATCGGTCTCACCGGTATAGTTCGCCTTCATTAGTTGAGAGCAAACTTTTCCCAGCTTGATCATGGGGGCATAGGTTTAGGTTCTAATTTTGATTAGATAAGAGAGATTTTGAATAGAATAAAATTAAATAAGGCTTAGAAAAATTCTAACTCTAGAGAAACCAAGGATATGGATTTTAAAACCAACCAAAAATCAAGTTTCTAGGTCCACGCGAGTCCTACCACGTGCTGAAATTTAAATAACATCTAGATACAAGTCGTGGCTCTACTCGTGTGTTTTTAGCATGTAAAACAAGTCAACCACAACATCAGAAAGGGGATGAATGGTTGAGTTAGGTTCTGAATTTTTTTTTGGTTGTGGTTTCTCGAAAAGAAGCAAACAAACACATAGGATGGTTCATGTAAAGGGTTTATGATCAAGAAAAATATTCAACCAAAAGTTATGTCGCTAATATTGTTCAACCATTCTAAGTCTAAGGTTTTGCGTAGTAAAATTCAAAACTGAATTATTAAAAAGACTCGAAAAACCTGGAATCGGGTTGTCCTCCCGGTAGCTTATTCTTGACTCGACGAAACAGGTTGCCTCCCGCCTAGCGCTTCGTTTATAGTCCATGGCTAGACTTCTTCACTTGATTACGTCGGATCAACACTCTTTGCGGGCGTTGCAATCTTGGGTACCCACTTCGGCTTAGTCATTTTTTTGGTCTTCACAGGCTGGCTTTATCCTTTGGTCTTGACGGATGCAACAACTTTCTCTATCTCCATCTTCTCCATCCTCCTCTTGATTTGAAGGCCTTCCGGCGTCTTGACTTGGAGGTGGTGATTCCCTTGGAGATTTTGATGGTCCTTCGAGTTTGACTTTTGAATCTAGGATTTCCAACCCTTTAGCTTGTGTTGCACGTCACCTTTGCCTGTAAAGTTTTCCTGGATCATCCACAAAAAAGTTTGGGTTTCTTGGAGAGGTAGCCAACCATCTCCGGTTAGGGTTAGCAATAAAACAAAAATCCGAAAAGAGAAAAATTAGGGTTAATCAAAACTAGATTAGATTGATTTTTTTCTTTTGAGGATGATCAAACTTAAGAGATGCAAAAGAAAATCAAAAACGAAAACTGAAAAATAAGCGATACTAGATCGGATCTAGATTGCTTGTTCCCCGGCAACGACGCCAGAAAAAGGGGCTTGTTGACGGTTAATAGTTGTATCAAAGTTCGTTTAGACTTTCAAGCGGACAAGTCTCCCGTCGTAGTCAAGGGACCCTTCTTCCCTCGAGTGGTGAACCCAAGGTATCGAATCTGTGGAACAATGTGCAACGCAAGGATTCAATCTAGTAAAGCAAGGTAAACTATCTTATGAAGACAAGTTGCATCTAATCTACTAACTCATAAAGAAAACACATCTAATCTAATCTACTAAAGAGGTAACAAGAGAAAGCAAGAGATAACCAATCTAGAGAATCTAGATCATGCTTATGTTGTAGCTCCAAACAAGATAGATGAAGATAGAAAAGCGAATCTCATTAAAAGCATCTTTAAATCGTGGCCTTCCATCCGACTCCGAAAACGCCCGCCTTTCGGAACCCCCGTTCTGTCACAACGTATCCCTACTCATGCGGGTAGTCTAGGGCGAGTTCGATAGAACAAGTTGAAATCACTTGGCCGGTCCGGTATGCACCTCTAGCCACCGCGGCTACAAGAGCACCCTATGTAATCTAGCTATAGACTAGATCGTAGAAGAAGCAAAACCAAGAAGAAAACAAAATCATCGAGAAGACACTTAATCGCTAGAAATCGGATTCACTTACAAACTTCACCATGAATGATTACATAAACAAGATCACCACCGGGGCCCTCCCTCGATCTTGATCCTCGCTCCGGAGCTCCGACGTGGTCTTCCATGCAAGGTTACCACGTCGGCTAGGGAGACCCTAGACAACTAGCACGACCCTCATCTCCGAGATGGTGTCCCTCAAGCTTCTCTGCTCCTCGGCGGCGGATGACGAATTGATTGATGTGTGGCTCTCGGTCAGGGGGGCTATAAATAGCCAGAGATGCAACTAGGTCAAAGGGGAGGCCGACTGGGCCCCGAAACAAGCCGGGGCCGACCGGCTGGGCCCGTTTTGGCCCAGTTCGTGTCCTCCTTCGCCTGGTGTTGCTTCCCGCGTCTTCTAGATCCTCTCCCCTTTTGCATGTGAGCCCTTGTCGTCGGTTTCTCTCCGAATTGGACGAAGCTCCTTGTCTTGCAAGATTCAACACTTTTCTGGCTAGGTCCTCGGAGTTTGTCATCTTCTCAGGCTTGGTCCTTGGGCTCTTGGAGTCATGTTCACTTCATTGCTTGACTTGTACCGGGCTTCAAGGTCTTGTCATGAGGTGCTTAATGAACTTATCCCGAAAGTCTTGCTTTCAACGTTAAAACCCTGCGTAAACACTTAACTCCAAAACCGACATGCACAAGTGAACTTGTTATACCACGGGGGTTAGTACCAATGGATAAGATACAAAAGTCATGCCAACACAGAAGGTAAACTCATGGCTAGGTTGACGGATTTTCACCGTCAATATCGGCGTTGGCGAGCAGCTGGCCGTTGCCGAAGAGCTCGAGGCACGTGAGCGATCACATCGACTCTGGCGGTGGGCGAGTTGTGCACGAGCACATCGACTCTGGCATCGTTGCACCCGTTCCAGACGCGCACCTCGCCGATCGTCGAGCTCGGGCAGGCGAGCACGAAAGCCCGGCCGCCTTTCACCTCCACCTGTGCCAGAGCGCACACTCCGAGAGGGTTCGGGCCTGTGTCCACCTTCATTTTTTTAGATAAGGGATTACAAAATCTGACCTCTACATCCATGGATGTACATAGCCAATTATTACAGACCAGAGTTGGTGCAAAACACAGCAAACCAAAGTCATAAAAAGATCCATAGACTAAAGCAAACGATATAAGTGCTTCCACCCTCTATTTGAAATGTCTAGAGCAACAACTTCCAAATTCTTGCTCAGCAGAGTGAGCGTGACCTTGGCTTGCTAGTCACGCTGAAACTAGGACCAGGAGCGTAACCAGTATGCTCCCTTGAAAATAACCTGCATGATAGAGTTAGTTTTCATTTTGTTTAAAATTACATCGTTCCGGCAATGCCAGATAGCCCAGCATAGCGCAGCTATGCCCACCCAGATCAAACCTTTCATGTTATTAGGTAGCGAAGAAGATGATTCGCCAAATCGTTTTAGCAAAAGGGAAGTGAAGGGATAGGTGTTGGATATTCTCATTCCTGTTACAACTGACACATTTCTGGCTACCTTTCCAATTTTTCCTAGCCAGATTTTCTTTAGTGAGGACAACCCCCCTTTGTAAAAACCAGAGAAAGATCTTTATTTTAGTGGAATCCTCATCTTCCAGATCTTCTGATGCTGAAAGGGTGGATTTGTATCAATAAGATGGTGATACAAAGACCGGACGGTGAACAAGCCGGACTTGGTTAGGCTCCATTTAAATAAGTCAGAGCCTTCCGTGAGTTGCACGTGTGAGATTCGTGCCACTAATCCAAGCCAATCTCTAAGATTGTTATCCACTAGAGCCCTCCTGAAGGAGATATTTAGGGGGCTTGTGGCCATTATCTTGGATATTGTAGCATGTGTCTCCCTCACTATATTATATAAGTTCGGGTATTGAATTTTGAGCGGCTTGTCTCTTATCCAAGTGTCATCCCAGAATCTCACATTAGCCCCATCCTTGATATCAAAGGAACCTAAAGACAGTACCTCATCTTTTATATGCATGAGACCTCTCCAAAAATGAGAGTCATAGGGTTTGGCTTCCACTTGAGTAAAAGATTTAGATCTTAGGTGTTTATTTCGGAGCATTGTTTGCCAAATGACATCTGTGTTTAGTAAATTAACTAACCACTTGGCCAGCAGGCATTTATTTTGCAGCTGCAAATCAAGAATACCTAGACCACCTTGATCTATAGGACGACATAAGATGTCCCATTTGGCGAGTCTGTATCTGCGTTTTTGTGAGGATCCTTGCCAAAAGAATCTAGATCTATAGTGATCCAAGTTTTTGATGACTCCTTTCGATATCTCAAAGAAGGACATCATAAACATGGGTAGACTTCTTAAGACTGAGTTGAGTAAGACAAGTTTACCTCCGTAGGATAGGTATTTTGCCTTCCAACAAGAAAGTTTTTGTTCAAAACGTTCTTCAACCTTCTTCCACTCAGAATCCAAAAGCTGACTATGGTGCATTGGGATCCCTAAGTATCTGAAAGGGTATGTCCCTATATTACAACCGAAGAGAGAAGTATAGAATTCCTCCATCTCTTTAGCTGCTCCATAGCAAAAAAATTCACTCTTATGGAAGTTGATCTTGAGCCCAGATAACTGCTCAAACATGCAAAATAGAAGTTTAAGATTTTTTGCTTGCTCAAGATCATGGTCAATGAAGATAATAGTGTCATCTGCATATTGTAGGATTGACAAACCATCATCAACAAGATGGGGGAGTACTCCTCTTATTTGACCATCGGCTTTTGCTCTATTGATGAGGAGAGCCAGCATATTGGCAATGATGTTAAATAAGATTGGTGACATAGGATCACCCTGTCCGAGTCCTCTTTTGGTTTGGAAATAAGGCCCAATTTCATCATTAATTTTGATCCCCACACTTCCACCAGTGACCATACTTTGGATCCACCTACACCATTTAGGTGCAAAGCCTTTCATGCGAAGGGTTTGTTGCAGAAAAGGCCATTTAACTTTGTCATAAGCCTTTTCAAAATCAATTTTAAAAATGACACCATCCCTCTTCTTGGTATGAAGCTCATGTATAGTTTCGTGTAGAATAACTACTCCTTCCATGATGTTCCTACCTGGCATAAAGGCGGACTGTGTCGGGCTTACGACCTTCTTGGCTACAAGATTAAGCCTATTTGTTCCCACTTTAGTAAAGATCTTGAAACTCACATTTAGGACACAAATTGGTCTATATTGCTAAATTTTGGTTGCATTATGAATTTTGGGGATTAATGTAATGATTCCAAAATTCTGGCTGTACAGATCTAGCGCCTCCCTACGTAGATCAGCAAAGAGTGGTAGAAGATCCACTTTGATGATCCCCCAGAAAACCTGATAGAATTCTGCAGGAAATCCATCAGGGCCTGGAGCTTTATTATGCTCCATTTGGAAGACTGTGTTTCTCACTTCAGATTCAGTGAAGGCAGCAATGAGAGATTCTTTTTCCTCCTGAGATATCTGAGGGATGTCGAGGGCTTGATCCTCTACAAGGGAAACCCCAGAAGCCTCTGGTTGCCCAAAAAGATTCTTATAGTAGTTAGTAATATGGCACTTGAGGCAATCATCTCCAACAACAACACCTTGATCATCCTCAAGTTTAAAGATTCGTTGTTTTCGATGTTTACCATTTGCGACTAGATGGAAGAATCTAGTGTTAGCATCTCCTTCTAAAAGAGTTTTAACTTTGGCTCTCTCGTACCACTTTAATTCCTCCTCCCTCGGAAGGGAGACTAGACGTTCCTTTAGATATTGTTTAAGATTTACTTCTTGATCCGACAGTTGGTCAGTCTCTACCTTCTTATCAAGATTATCTAAAAGCGACAGTAAGGTCTTCTTCTCTTTCCTGTAAACCCAGCTGTATGTCTAGCCCAGCCCCTTAAATGTTGTCTGAGTCTACGAATTTTGAACTGCCAACGTTCAAGAGGGGTGGAACCAAAGCTTTCTGATTGCCAGATATTAGCAACCATGTCATAAAAACCATCTTGTACTAACCAACCTCTCTCAAATTTGAAAGGCCTGTTTCCGGTTAGGTGAGTGGAGGTTCCTGTATTAAGAACCAGGGGGGTATGGTCGGAGATATTCCTATCCTTGGGTTCGACCGAAGTCAATGGGAATTGAATCTCCCAATCTGTACTGACTAGTACTCTATCGAGTTTCTCGAAAGTGGGGTTATCCCCTGGACCTGCCCAAGTATATTGGCGCCCCGTCATAACAATCTCTCTAACACTACAAGAAACTATTTAATATGTGACGCATTCTCCGCGACATTTTCAGAAAACATCACGAATGTGCATTGCCGCCCAGAACACTGTGATAATTTGTTAAATTCGTCACGATTCTATGAAGTATTCCTATTTTTCGTCACGGATGTGCATTGAAGCCCAAAACACTGCGACGACTTGTTAAATTCGTCGTGATTCTATGACATATTCTGTTTTTCGTCACAGATGTGCACTAATGGATATTAAAGCCCAGATTATTATGACGATTTGTTAAATTCGTCGCAATTCGACCCATAATGATGTGACGTTTTAGCAGATTCGTCGCGATCAACAAATAACAAATAGTCATGTGAGGAATGAAAAAATGATAAATTTAAAAATCTAAAAAGTCAACAAATAACAAATATAGTCATGTTATGAATGGAAAAATTTGAAAATGGAAAAAATCTAAAAATATCAACTAATAATAAATAGTCATGGAAAAACTGAAAAAAGGCAGCAGGTGGCAAGATTCGAGCCGTGACCTCCTTAGAGAGAATAAAAGCACTTACCATTGAGCTACCAATCGATTTGTGATTTTTATGTCTGTGTGGCCTATTTATTCAATGAATTTTTCGGTTTTAATAATTTAATCCTGCCCCAAAAAAGGGGCCTAATGAGACTCGAACCCAACACCTCTAGATTCGCATATGCACGTATTACCACTGAGCTACTCACTGTTTTGTGTCCTTTGTTAACATTTTAGTAAAAATAAAACCAAAAACCAAAAGAAAGGGGTGGAGCCGTAGAAGAGGGGTTCGAACCCACCACCTGTGGTATAGAAGGAAGGTGTGCTACCACTACGCTACAAGTGGGAGCTATGTTTGTTTGCAGACGTTTAGTCTTATATAGTTTAAAAGCTCCTTGGTTAAGGTTGCATTTTATAGACAAAATGGTTCATCTTTCTCTTTTTAATCCTGAATTAAAAGTTGCATTTGGTTTTTCTCATTCATATGAACTCAAAATTTGGTGTTTCTTTTTTCCAATTTTTTCTAAAATCACGTGTTTTCATTTTGTTGTGTCGTTTTGTAGGTCGGTTATTGTTTCTTTAATCTTATTCACATGGCTTCTTTTCATGCATTTATGTAGAGAATATAAATAAATGCTTTTTGAACAAACATTGCTAATGTAACTTCGTATTTTGCAATAATAATCTAAACACAAGGTTATGGCAAAGTTTGAAGTGCATATGAATTCGAAAATTTCGAAAGGTATGATACACTTCAATGTTCAAGTAATGTTTCATGAAACTATGTGAGACATGTATCCATTTCTAAACAACGTAGGTTCCGATGTTACCGAAATCATTTGAAACTTTGATCACAAGTTTATGGACCCAAATTATGTTACCACGTCAATTCGTAGAACCGTCAGAGCATTTTATGATATTATTTGAATTATGATAGTGTAAATTCGAGATGTAAGTTTGAATTATCCCTAATAAACTATTGCCGAAATCATTTTTCATTTGTTAAAGATGTAGATCTTGGTAGAGTATGATTTTAGAAAATTTTAGAAAAAAGAATCATCCAATTTGGAGTTAGTATGAGGTAGAAAAACTAGTTACAAGTTTTAGTCAAAGATTAAAAAGAAAAAAACACACTTGTTCATCTCAGTTCATGGCAAGTGCAATTTCTGTTTTTAATCTTCGGATAAAACTTGTAAACTGTTGTTCTTCCTCATACGAACTCCAAATCGGTTGATTATTTTTCCTAATTTTTTCTAAAATCGAGATGTTTTACTCAGTGCCATTTGTAAGTGTCACTGAGTAAAATCGAGATGTAATAAAATCGGTTGAATGGTCGAGTTCGTCACCGAGACCATTGTTTTTCGTTTTAATCTACAATTAAAACTTGTAAGTGGTATTTCTCGGTCACAGTAACTCCAAATGTTGTGATTCTTTTTTCTGATTTTATCTAAAATCAATCTCTCTCACTTTATGACATTTACTTGCATGTAAGTTGTTATTTTATAGAATTTGTTATATACATTGTCTTTTCTCACCAAAGTACAAAGTAGAAAAAACATGATTTTGCATAAGACTTGCTAAAGTAACTTGATATTTACCAATTTTATAGTCAAAATAAGGTCATGTACGAACTTGAATTGCATATGAGTTGAAACATGTTAGGAGGTATTGAAATCTCAAAGTTTGACTTAGAGTTGTAGGAAACAATGTGAGAGATCTATCCATTTGTGAGTAATGTATGTTATCACTTTATTAAAACTACTTCAGTTTGTTAATGATAGGATTGTGGACCAAAAATATGTTGCTATGCCAATTTATAGAATTTTCTGACCAAATTCAAATATTATTGTAATTATTAAGAGGTAAATTGGAGGTAGAAATTTGAATTGTCCCTAGAAAACAATTGAATTTTTCATCTATCTTCTAGGTATGGAGTAATTTGAAACGTATAAGCCTAAAAATATTTTTTATGTAATTTTTCAAATTTTATTAGAGGTACATATAGTTCAATTTTGAATTAATTTCGGTAACCATATAGAAATTCATTTCAGGTATAGAAAATGGTAAAAAAGTTTAAAATTTTTTGAAATTTCTACGAGACAACTTATATATAGTCTATTACATATAGAAAATGAGTTGGTGTATATAAGATAATTATTTGTATGTGCTACTTCACAATGATGCAATAAGAAGAAAAAGAAAAGGAAAAATATTAAGTAGAGAAGGAATGACAAAAGGCCTGTTCGGCCCAAAGGCCCAACAATCTATGGCCGTCCATCGCTGATCCGACGGCTCCAGTCGCATTTCCTTGGTATAAAAATTGGGTAGAACCCTAGCTCCCCTCTGCCTTATCCTCTCTCCCCACCCCGCCTCCTCCTTTCATCCCCGCCCCGCATATACTCTCTCTCACCCCGTGAACGCTCCCAGTGCCGTCGCCGCTCCCATGAACCGACCTTCCTTCTCTCTCCCCCGCGCTGTCGCCCCACCCCCGTCGTCACTCCTGCATCCTGATTTGTTGCGCGGTGAGTCCTCCGTGGCTGCGCGGTGGTGCTGACCCGCCTGTCGGCGAGGCGGCTGTCGGCGTGCGTCAGTGCGTCAGGCGGCGCCGTCGCTGGGAACTCCAAGGTGTGTGCGGCAAGTGCCCCCTGCAGAGGTGCCACAGCCCCCTCCCTGCTACCCTCCATGGCCACAACGAGGCGGATCCAGCCGAGGACGCCACTCCTGGATGCATCAATGGTTGTGTGACTTCGGCCTCGCTTGATGCGCCCCCCCAACTGCCAACAGAAACGAGAGCCGGGGCTCCTGCTGGCAACGACGCAACCAGCCAGCAAGAACCCGCTCCGCTCGTCGATTGATCCGGCGAGCCCCAACCAATCTCTCGGTTAGTTCTCCTTCCTCCCGATTGCTAGATTGCGTGGGGATTCCTCTTGCGGGCTCTCCTTATTCTTGGATGTGAATATGTTCCGGATGAATTGTCTAGTTGAGTGAATTGGTGTGTAGAATCAGGTAGGAGTCACTCAGCAGCCGGGGTTGATCTCAGGCTTGCCTCTTCGCATGGTGTACCCTATACGGTGCTGATTCGAGCAGCTCCGTCTACGTGTGTTAGTGTTAGTGTACGGGTATCGATTAATTGGTTGGGTGTGGTGCTGTCGTCTCCGTTTGCATGGTAATTTATTAATGCTTTTAAATTGCCTTGAGATGGCTTTCTTTCGCTTGCTTTAGCTATTCTTTGTGTGATCCGTCAATTTTTGTTCTGTATGTACAGATAAATAGGTCCTTGTTCTGTATGTAGCTGTCTGCATAGGTCTAGATGATATGTATTGTCGTGTGATCTGTTGATTTTTGTTGTGTATAGGTCCTTGTTTTGTATGCTACTGCCTGCTAACACTAGCACTTGCATCAGCCCAACACTTGTAAATAGCTAATTTTTGGGTGAAATGTTGCTTATATCTCATAGTTTGGCACAAAATATCACTCAAGTCCTAGTCCTAGTACAGATAAAATATCACAGAGCTCAGACCAAAGAAACTGAGGGATTGTTTCAGAAAATTAGAAATTACGTTGTTGCATTGTTTGTTGCTCAATCGTTTTTGATGTATCATCATTCAAGCTGTTTAGCAATGAACTAGTATTGAATGCTGACATAATTATCCTTATCTGTGTGTAGACCAGGAGGGAGCGACTGACCTTTCAGAAGCTCAAATGGATCCTAAGGGTACACAACTAATTTCCGGTTGTTAGTGAATTCATAACTATGGTAGTGCACTGAGATTAAATACTCTAAAGCATGTTCTATTGTTAATGTGAAATATAGCTGCATGTATTTTTAACAAATAGATATGGAATCCTTGTTTGCTTGAGTCTTTTGTTCTTGTTAGCTAAGTCTCGTTGGATCTGAACGACCTCAGAAATTTGTCACTCAAGTACTTTATTTTCTTAGTAATCTGGAAGTCTGATCCATGAGTTTGCTATGTTTCAATTGGGAACTTGGCATCTATTGTTGCAGTCCATGAGATTTGTTTCAGAATTAGGGTCTAACAATAATTAGTCTTGAATATTTGTAAAACTGTATGAAAGTCTTGTATGATCCAGTCTTATAGTCCAGATGAATTAAGTGATAATTTGCCAAATCATTTTTATCTGTTTTATCCTTTTACCAAATCCGAATTGTGGTGCATTGTATATTCCGTTGATGAAAATTGTCCTTTTGTTTTTTTGAATAGATAGAAAGCTATATGATTCTACATTTCGTTGATAGTTGTTGATGAAGTCATATAACCCTTGATTAAATATTCCATTATGTACATTATTGTGGTAAACTGCTATCTTTTTTTTCTTTGATGCTTAGCAGTAAGGTTTCCTTGTCTTTTGTTTCACAAGGGAGACAGGCTGCACCCTGCGGGAGCTCTGCCGATGAAGCTCATCTACAACCTTCGCAGGGTAAGGATGCCCCCAAATTCTACCCAATGTTCCCTTCTCTTTTTTTCCCCTTCTCTCTTGCATATTAGTGCTGGTGCCGCCCAAATGCTCTGGCTGCAGCAGGAATCATTTGTCAATCCTAGGGTACTCAGCTTCTTGTGGTATTGTGCTGAAAGTTTGCTCAATAATGATTTGTGGAGAGGAATCTGTTGGACTTAAATTAAATGGAACTGCAATATGATAACAGTTTTGGTTTTGGATAACTAGATTAACAACCATTCATGATGTTCTTGTAACTGCCTGTTGATTGATTTCCCATATAATTTAGAAGAGATATCTGATAACTATGCACTTGCCTATGAGTGAATTTGTTATTACTTCTGACTTATGAAAGATGACAACTGCCCTAACTTTAGAATTTTCCTAATGCTATCTATTTTCGTCTGAATTGTCTAGCTATCTATTGTTTTCTAAAGATATTGCTTCTTTGTTATTGATGCAGGAAACTGTGCTTCAATAGATTGAAAGTGTTGCAAGATGAAGGTTTTAGCTGCAATAGATGCTGATGTGTTCTTGCAATGTATTTTCCTAGGCAGATACATGAAGTTACATTATTGATTTTTTTTATTTGATTGCCATCGAATTCTGATTCAAAAACTGTACAAAACTATGAAGAAATTGTACAAAATTATGAAGATGTTGTTATGGACTTTTTTGCCAATTTTATGTTGTAATTATAATTCTAAAATGGGCCTTGTGGGCTAGAATAGTAATCTGAACTGGGCTGTGGTAAAGTAGGCTGCCACGTCATCATTGTCCATGTAGGCTGCCACGTCATTGTTGTCCATGTAGGCTGCCACGTCATCATCGTCCATGTAGGCTGCCACGTCATCTTCATCCATGTAGGCTGCCACGTCATCGTCATCCATGTAGGCTGCCACGTGTCATCATCCATGCAGGCTGCCACGTGTCATCCATGCAGGCTGCCATGTGTCATCCACGTAGGCAGCCACATCAGCAATCACGTCAGCGTCCATATCAGCAGCCATTGTCCATGTTGGCAGCCACGTAATAATCCATGTCAGCAGCAATCTGTGATGATTATTTTCGTCACTAAAACTGGACTTTGGGTTGGGCTGCATGGGTCTTGGGCTACTCCGTGACGATCCAGATACGTCACAGACTGTGACGTTTATTAAGGAACGTCGACAGATTTAATCAATGACGCTCATTCCACCACGAAAATATAAATCGTCGTGGATGCTGATTTGCGACAAATTTTATTTAATACGCGACAGAATGATTACGTCACAGATTAAATAGTTTCTTGTAGTGTAAGATTAAGAGATTCAATGACAGCATTAAAAATGCCGGGCCATTTGGGATCAAAATTCCCTGAGCTTTTATCCTCCGGGCGTCTCATAATATCAATCCCCCCTAAAACATATGGGACTGATTCCTTTGAGCAGGTGTTAGCCAGTTCGGAGAGGAAGGTATTTTTGTTTTGTACTTGTGCAGGTCCATAAATTGAATAAAGTACAAATTTGAAACCATTAGTTTTGTATCTCAAGGTGAATTTCACATAGAAATCGCCCTCATCAATGGCTCCAATGTCAAAAATACTAAGGTCGACACCTAGTAGGATGCCACCAGATCTCCCATGAGGTGCCATAGTATGCCACATAAAATCATGTCACGCACACAGATTTTTGAGGACATGATCGGGGAAAGAATCTCTACCTGTTTCAGAGATAGCTATAAAATTTATTTGCTCCTCCTTAACTAGTTCAGCCGAGAACCTATGTTTAGCCAAGTCCCCCAGACCTCTGCTATTCCAGAAAACCCCTTTCATTTTAGAATTATTTTAGAAGGGGTTTTGGCATCTTGGGGAGTTTGCCATTTTTCGGATTTTTTGGCATTATTATATTTTTTTCTTACGTGAGCGAGATCGAGAATATCATCACGCTCCGTATCCAGCATGTTCTCATTTAGATCCCCACAAGTGTGGCTTAGAACGGCATCAAGCCTTTCATCCTGCTCATCGTCAGAGTCTACAGTTGAGGAATTAGCTAAATTCTTTTTTTGTTTTGCACAAAGGACCGGTCTATCTACCTCTAGATTTTTAATAACGGTTACATTCAAGGTGCCTAGGTTGATGCCTATCCTACCAAGGTCAGACAAAATTTGAGAATCAGAATAGCTAGTGAAAGAAATACCTTTGGATTCGAGGTTCCTCTTTGCTTCCATTAACTCCGTCTTGTGTAGGGTATGCACGTCCGCCACCGCCGCCACTCTTTTGCTTCGACGTAGGCTCGTAGAGGGCACCACTGCCGCTGCAAGAGTCGCGGTGTCAGAAGTAAGATCCTTCTCCCCCGACTGTTCTGCAGTGCCGCGCTCCATCCCCTCCATCATAGCGGTCTCTGCTGTCTCCATTGGTGAAGAACCAGTAGCACTAGCAGCAGGCATTCCAGCAGCCGGCGCGGCACAGCTGCCACCAGGATTGTCAGCGATATCCAGCACAGTGCCAGCTGCAGCGTCCGCAGCCCCGTCGACGCCAGCCTCCACGCTGGAGACCAAGGAGGCAGTGGCACTGTCGTCCGCGCTAGCCGAGGCGTTGAAGATAGCCAGGGTGCAGGTGGCTGTACCCTCCGGGTTTTCTGCGCCCCCGCAAGGAGCGTCGTCTGCCTCCTCAGCACCGCCAGTAGACGAAGCAGCCAAGACTTCGGTTGCCCCAATTCCAGAAGCCAGCGAGGAACCATCGTCGGAGCAAGAGGCGGCGGGTGAGGTAGGATCCCCCACGATCTCGACGACATCATCCTTGCTCTGCTGAAGTTATCTGGTATAGCATCAACCTGAGTATCCGGCGACGGCGGGAAGAACACTAAGGAGGGATGGACTTTCGCCGTGGAGTCCACCGGGGTATTATAAGATCCCAGCTCTTCCTCAGTCAACAGGATATAACTCTTCCTGGAAGTCCCATCATCAGGCTCAGTCATAACTTTGATACTTATCTCATTGAAAAGCTTATCACAGGCTAAATCAAGGGCTTCCCGGAACAGCGAGGTTTGCTTCTGATTTAAGTTCTGGGGGTGCTGTGGAGGTGGTTGTGATTGGCCTGCGGATGGCTCTCCCACTTCCTTCTCCGGATTTGCCTCTCCCATCTCAAAATCAGGGTTGTTAATATCTTTCTCTTTGCTGTTACCATCCTCATCACTCAACAAATCGTCGTCCTCAGGATCGGAGCCATCATGTTGAGCTACTTCATCCGGCTTAAAATAAAGGCGGTAAACATTGCAGCCGACACAAACATCAGCGAACTTAGGAATTATTTTGGCCTCATAAACCGCCACCAGAATTCTGACTTGGCCAGTTGCCCGCGTGTGTAGCATGTCGACCTTCAGAGTGGCCCCAATGATGGACCCAACAGCCCACAAGGGAAGAAAAGAATGAAGGGCACGCGACACTTTGGAGACCGTCACCCAGACTTGCTCCAACACTTTGATCGGCTGGACATCATCAACAAATTCCTAAAAAGTTATTGTGCTCTCCTTATTCCTTGTAGTGATTGTATGGATTGCAATCATCCTTTCCAGTTCTTCCTTGCTCGAAAACGGTACCATACAAGATTTATTCCCAAGTTCCTGTACCTCCCAGTCCCAGCGAACAGGAATAATTCTCTCCAGCTCCGAACTGATCAGTTGAGCATTAACCTCGCCTGTTTCCACAGTGATCAGGGCAGCAAACGAAGCTTGAGCAGGGTTAACAATTTGGTTACTCCTCGTGGCCTGAATCTGGAAGAAGCACATTCCATCCTCAGTAGCACCACAGAAGGCCACTGCCGGTTTTGGACCCCGGAGAAGCGAGCACGGGTTTGTGTAGTGGTCCTCCGTGCAAATGGTGCACTCTAGCTTCTCCCTATCTTTCCGCTTCCTCTTCTGCTTGCCTTGGTCGTCGTCGGCAATCCCCCCGGAAGGATCCGCAACAAAGGCCAGGTCAGCGGAAGATCGACCGCAACCTCTACCATGGTGTCGCTGATTGCCTCCTGCACCTTGAGCACCCCGGCCGTGAGCATCAGCTGCACCACGGCCATCAGCATCCACAGCTGGGGGCGTCCTCCCGTGACCAGCAAAAGTACCGGTGGGGGGCGACCCCCCACGACCACCGGCTTGGGAAGTCCCACTGCGATCAGCTGTGGTGGGGGCTCCCCGACCAAAACCGGCGACATTGTCGCCCCGACCACGGTGGTCCGCCGGCGTGCCGCGGCCGGGACCGTGGCGTCCTCTAACTCTTCCGCGTGATCCCACCATCAAAGCGTCTCGGTAGGAGAGCGGCGGCGTGAGGAACAGGCTAGGGTTGACAAGCCGGCGCTTTGGATGCCCAGCCCGCGATCGATCGGAGTTTGGAGTCCCCACCGAACCAAACCCTGATCCACCTGTATAGGCGCCGTTTGCGAGTCAGGCACGACCCGATCCGGACCCGGACCCACCTGGACAGGCGTAGTTTGAAATCGCGGAGAAAGTGGATCATGGCGTGGATGGCATCGCAATCTGGAGAAGGCCGGGACGAGGAAGTCGCCGATGGTCGCCGCCGGCGTGATCCGTCTCGGTGGGAGCGGTCCTTTCCAGCAGGACCTCAAAGGCGCCCGGATACGCCTTGGAGATGGTGTGGTCTTCAACGACGGGGGCGACTTCGACTGCTTCGTCGGTGGCCGCTTGGGACCCGGCGCCGGAGTAACGCCGGACTGCCCTGGCGTAGGGGTAGGTCCAGGGCGCACCACAACGCATGCCTCCATAGCCCGATTGTCATCACACTAGGAGTCGGAGTCATCCCAAAACCGACCATGCAGGTGAGGCAGTGGCCAGTTCATGGGCGCCTCGTGCAGATTCTTTATCCGGCGAAGGTCAGGCGGGTGGAGGATTTCCTTCGCGGTGACCGAACGAATCCTGCTCCGGATCGATGGCGCAAGAGAAACAGTCATGATCTGCTTGGCCCCGTACCTGGAAATCTCGTGGAGCGTCGCCCTGTCCTCGCCGGCGACGACAACGTGGTCCCCAGCATGGCGGATGGCGCGCACGGCTCCATGCATGGATGTGCTGATCGTCGTCGTCATCCGGCCGCCGTGCGGCGGCTCGCTCCACAGTACCTGATCGTGTCCCCGAACACGATCGCCACGAGAAAACCTGAGGGCCCCGTGGGGGCAGATCGGCGGAGGTCACCTCGCCGACGGCGCCGTCCGGGGTGGCGAAGCCGCTCCTGGTGAACACGTGCTCATGCCGCAGGCTGCAAGAGAAGACGCGGATGCCGGAGGAAACACGACGCGCACGAGTGGATCATCAGCGGCGACAATGGCGGAGCCACCGGTGGGGCGGGGGGTTGGAGCCCCCCTACCGCCGGCGCGCCCTCGAAGCCCCCCTGAGCCCCCCTAGGCCGGAGGAGGAAGAAGAGGGGAAGGGGTGCTGGAGGAGGAAGCCGGCGGCGGGAGCCCCCCTTGGCCGCCGGCGCTGGCTTGGCCACTGAGCGGCAACAATGGAAGACGATATCGTACAGGAACTCGACGTGCACGAGCCGATAAGGGAACGAGTAAAAAAAATCTCTCTCTTTATTTAGGGCAACGCATATTAATCTTTTTTGCATACGGAATATTGCCGACGTGTCGAACCAGGACATCATCCTCGTCCTCGTTGCGCTGACCCCCAGACGGTGTGAAAACACCGAAACAGACCTGAACTAGGGCCAGTTCCAAAAAAAAGAGAAACTAAACAGCCACGGGCTTCAAAAGGGCGAACTGCCCATAGCCCATCAGACGCAGACAAAGCTCAGCCCATCCTCCAAGAAAACTCCCCCAAACCCGCCTCGGCTCCGCATTTTTTCCACTAGCACAGCACAGGCGCATGGCGCGAATCGCGTAGCAGCAGCCGCGCGCGTCTGCCGCCGCCGCCGACCAGAGCAGTCGCCTTCGCCCTGGTCGGCGGCTGCGCCATCGCCCCGTCGCGGTCAGGGCGGCCAGCATCGTCCACCCAAAAACGCCGGCGTTGGTCGCGTCGCCTGGGGACGTCTCCAAATTCCCGTGACACCCTACCTGCGGCCCTGCCCCACGGCTCGCGCCCTGGCAGGCAGCCAGGCGCAGTGAGCAGAGAGCCCCCCCATGCGCCGCGCGCCCCGCGCATGATTGCCTTGCCTGCCCCTGCTGCTGCGCGCCCGCGCCATTACTACCCCCTTCGCGCGCGGTACCTCGCTTGGCCCCCCGTCAGGTACGCGCCAATCATGCTCCGACCTCACACTGCGCCTGCGCAGCGCGACACCATGTGCGCGTCCGATCCGCACGGATCCAGCCGGCTGCCGCTCCGTCCCGGCTCCAGGGGTACGCCACGCCCGGCCACGATCGAGTGCATCGCTTTGCACAACCGGGGCAGGCCGACCGCGCTGCGCCATCCATCATAGCTCGTCACGCAGCCTCGCTGGATCCGGCACTGCTCGGCCGGCACGGCATGTCCCGGCCGTGGGGTGGGTCGTCGGCGTCTTGCAGCTAGCGTGCGCCTCTTCTTCCTACGGGCAGCATCCACCGCGCATCCGTGCTTTGAGTAAGGCAACAAGGCGGTGGCAGATCAAGCGGGGAAGAACCCCACTCGAGCAAGACCAACCTGACGCGCCAAGCCACCCGCCATGTTCTGGCCCAATAATGGCATCGGCAATGGAAGTACCGTGGTTTCTTTTTCAAGACATCGGCAACGGAGTCTTCTTTGCATCAAGAATCGACAGAGAACAACAAATATATATACTCTCGATTTTACAAGTTTAAGATGCACAGCAGGAGGACACCAGGAACATGAACCACCGACAGGGGTCAGGGGTGAGGGACCTGATGATATGCAAGTTGATCAAAAGCACACCATGGCATTGTCCCAGCAGCATTTTCATTGCAACCAGCCTTGATCTAACCTACTGGCTTCCCTACATTTACATGATTAACAACAGAATAAAAAAGATAGGCAATCGTCCTTGCACGATAGAGACATCCATCCTACCGAATTACAGGGTACACTGAAGAACATGGGGGTGTGGTCACAAAGGAAAACAAAACGCGCGGCACCCCACCTATGAACAACAGCGGACACACGACGACGGCGCTAGTGGAGTTTCGGACAGGACGCATTAGGCTCCCGTTATCTTCCTTTCTCCATGGATCATCAGAGCACTCCTGAACCAAGCATGCGAAAAGGGGTGACGTCTTTTCTACTAGAAGGTGGGAGGAGTAGGGTCTTGTCTCTCTTGGGGTCAAACGTCATGCGAATGCGATGGCAGATAGGAGCATGGTGAGGATGGCGGCCACCCCAGCGCTTGGGAGCAAGCTCGCCGCTGCAGTGTCCATGCCGGTGCCTGCCGGTCCTAGACCGAGCCCAGTGCCAGTGGTTCCAGCAGTAGTGCTTGTTCCCATGCCAGTGCCGGTGGTGCCGGTGCCGGGCGTGAAGGTTCCTGGGGTTCCTCCCATTGTGCCTCCAGTGGTCGGGGTCATTGTTCCAATAGTGCTGTATAAGGAAGGCAATGCTGTCAGTATTTTGGTAAAATCGATCCGAGTACATGCTGAATTCCTTCCTAATACAATCATCTGTCAGCTATGTCTTTTATGCTGCTAGTGCTAACTGAACACACTGGTGCTGTCAAATTCATGATGCAGAATTGTCAAAAAAAAAGGTTCTCTAGCATGGAACTACATAAGGAGGGCATACAATAGCAGTCTGGAAATCATAGGTATGCATGTTTAATAGTCCTCTAGTGCAACTAATCTGATGTATAAATTCCAGTTTCTTATTCCAGAATTTGCTAGCAGCTCCCAAAGCACATTTCAGTGCAGTAGTGCACACATGATGCGTAGGTTTCATGAAGTACCAGCTCCCAAAGCACACAATTTTGAAGTAATACTTCATGGATCACAGTACAGACTACAGAGTTAATGTAAGTGAAGTTCACAATGTACCTTGCACTTGTAGGGTAAGAGCAGCCAGAAGAACCTGAAATGGATACAACATAAAGACCATATATAAGATACAAGCAAAACTCTGATGATTCTGGTTGAGTGATATGCCTCCAGCCAAAAGAATATTGAAGCAATAGAACATAAACATTTGTATACAACACTGCAACATGTCTTTTGAGTTTTGAATGATAGAACAATTAAAATTGCAAAAAAAAAACACCATACTACAATTTACTTGATAACTTCAGAAAAGCAGGAAAAAAGGAATGCATTTGCATGCCAATTCGTGCCAGCACACACACCAAAGAATATATATAGCACAATGCAATAGCTTCGAACTTTGCAAAAAAATCTTAAAAGTTTCTGTTGGTTATTCGGAAAGTTTCTATTGTACTATTTTAGTTACGCTAGTGCACATCAAGAACCTAATCCAGTACCTGTACAGAATCTGATCCCCTGAAGCACCAGGATAGCTTTTACTTGCACTAACTGATAACTATATGAAATGTACCAAAATGATCTGATTCACAATCTTCCATAGTTCCATGTCAAACGTGGAGTTCCAGTGGCACAAGCACACAAGTTAAAACCTCTAACGAACTTCATAGACACAATGGCATGAGTATTGCTTCCACTATCAGGGCAATTCCTGCAATCCTGCCAGCGCACACCAACCAATAATATAAAGCACAATGCAACAGGTTTGAACTTTGCAAAATTTTCTTGCAGCTACTGGAAAGTTTCTAGCTACTTGACTATTTTAGTTAATAGCTAGTCCACATCAATAGCCTAATCCAGTATACAGAACCTGATTCCCTAAAGCTTGACCAATACACCAGGATAGCTTTTGCTAACACACTAACTGACACTAACTAAACGAAATGTAGCAAAATGATCAGATTCACAATCTTCCACGGGACGAAGTTGAGCTCAGCTGGCACAGGCGCACAAGTTCAGAAAACCTTTAACAAAAAACTTTAGGAGATGCAAATGCAAAGCAAAATGAGTATAGATTCGACTAGCCACTAGCATGCAACTTGCAGGCAGAGTAATATGATGAGGATGCCATTACTTGGGTCGCTGGTGGTGAGGGCGGCGGTGCCGGTGAAGTCGCAGGTGGCGCCCTTGGCCTTGTTGTTCTGGTAGTAGCTGTTGGCCGCCCAGGAGCAGTGCGCGGCGACGGTGTTGGGGTTGTAGCAACCCCCGTTCTCATGGATGGAGTTGCAGTCCGCCCCCGAGCCGCAGGCGTAGTCGATGGTCTTCTGCAGCGAGGCCTGCGGCGCGTCCTGCCTGCACACGCACCATTCTGCGCGATAACATAATCATTAGCACTAGAGATTACAGGGAAGCTTTGGGCATTTCAGCACGGGTGGCCAGCGTGCGTGCCAGGGGCAGGTGTGACGGAAGGAAGCGGGCACGCCACTTTTGCAACGGAAACATTAGCTTTTCGTGTAAGTTTTTGTGCTGCATGTCATCAGTTAAACAAAGGCAGCAAAAAAAAGGGAGTCAAAGAAGCCCTTTTGGGGAGAGGTCTGCTCTAATCTTCATGGGCAAATGAGAGGAAATTTCCTTCTCTCTTGCTCTGTTCTTGAACGAATCTCTTGACAACAGGAGGAGTAAATGCTGAATTGGATGCAGCGGATGACCACTGTCGAGTTGAGAAACGATGCAAGGAAATGGAATCCAGAAAGAACTCCATGATATGAACAGTAATGTAACAGTACTACATCTCAGATGCAACGTTCAGTTCGTCCACAAAACAAGGAAAAATGAGCTAAACTTTCTCATTGTTTCAGAAGCAAGAATTCCAGAAGTCCAGAACTGAGGAAAGCCACACAGGAAACAGCATTAAGAACTTGAGGTGATTCAGCCGAAGATAAACCATCGAGAAAGACAAAAAAGAAGCGTACGCGGTCTCTCTGGCAGTCAAACCAACAAAATCTAAAGAGGAGAGGAGAGAAAGGTTAGAAGAAGAAGAGGAGGAGGAGGAGGAGGGGGTCTCACGTGACGCGGCGAGAGTGGACGAGAGGAGAAGCACCGCCGCCACCACCAGGGCCTTCATGATCTTGTTCTACTCCTGTCCTGCCGCTGCTGCCTAGGAGACGGAGAGGACGACGAGAGCGAGCGAGCTCTCTAGGGGAGAGAGCTTCTGAGAGAGTGGGGGGGCTGTGCCTGTGAGCTCGCTCGCTCGCCTTCACACGGAGAAGAAGAAGAAGAAGAAGAGATGCGAGCAGAGTGAGTGAGAGTGTGTGTGCGTGTGCGTGTGCGTGTGAGGGAGATAGCGTGTGCAGTGCAGTGCAGTGCAGTGCAGCACGGCACGGCTAGGCTGCGCGGACGGAGTGGCGGACTGGCGGTCAGTTGAGGACAAGGGGCAGCAGTAGGAAGACCACGCACGCGTGCTTCTGCTTCTGCTTCGGCCTTGGGTGTGTAGTATTTTGATGGGTTCCGGCACGACCCGCGCGCTACCTGCTTCCAATTTTATTTGCGCCCTCGTCATTTTCTACGGCGCATCGGGGCGACGGTTACGACCCTCTCGGAGACTGAGCTCGCGGGCAGCCTCGCACCCACCAAAGCCACACCACCTCTGCTTTGCGGCCTTTTGCGGGTTCTCCCGCTCTCACCGCAGCACCGTTGCGAAATGCCATCTCGCCAGCATATTTTCGTGTGGAATTTCCTCTCCCTGATGCTTGTCAGGCACCACCCTTTCTTGCGCGTGGTGCAACTTTGCAAAAGTTTTTATTCCTGACGTGGTATTTTATATCATTTTCCCCGCCCGGGGAATTTCATTCTTCCAAATCTCAGCATTGCATCGCATCACATCTTTTTGTCAACTTTGCACTACATTGCAAATCTGCAATGCATTTTTTTTGGTGTTCTTGGCGACATTCGGACGAGACGAAATCGCATTTCCGTTGATCAGATCTAGTCGTAGGACGGTCTCACCAAACATCTTTAAAAGGGTTGCGTATGATACATTGGTTGACACGAGATGGGTCTGCGACTCCGGATCCGACGATCAGGTTTCACTCACTACCGAACACGGGCGATCAGCTTCATAAATATGGTTTTAATGTCCCTGACCCTTGCATTCCGCGTCGAATCCTATGAATTGTTGCCTCGCAATCGCAAGCCTGAAGCATTTCCTGCGCGTCAGGCATCGGCGTAGTAGTACCTTCATGTCGTACCCTCCCAAGTGAAAAAAACAGCAGTGACCCTTTTTCCGGTACAGTCGCGTCAGCTGGGGGCTTCAGCAAATTTCTTTTTTGCTGTCTCCGAGAATTTACTGTACCTTGAATCCATTTGGTGGGGCTCATTTAAATTTGTTGGTAGAATGGTGTGGTGTGGTGTGGCGGGGCCCACATTGTCAGAGCAAACGGGCGGGCAGACAGTCCGTCTTCGTCCGACTGGATGGGTCTCTCGGTCCACTTTGCAGTGTGCCTACGGCAACGCTGTAATAAATGAGGAAAAAAGGCTAAAATTTCTGATTTTTTTCCACATTCTCTCCATCACATCACATTAAATACGTCAAAAAACATATGTCTGAGAAAAAATAACTAATTACATAGTTTAAATATCCCTTGCGACATGAATCTTTTAAGCCTAGTTAAGTCATGGTTGGATAATATTTACCACAAACAAACGAAACGTGTGAGTTCCGGCCGTTAAATTTGCAAATGTTTCAACCAACTAAATAAGACCAATACCACTTGAGGACGCAATAGTCTGTCTGCCGGCAAGAAAGATGGAATCAACCTCCCAGGGCACAAGAATTCGGTGGTTCGTGGTTGCGATAAATCCCTAATAACCGAGTTGAGCAAGCAAACTCCGTTTTCTTATCGGCGCGAAGAAACCAAGCGGTCGAGCTCACCTTGTTGCGAGCAGGTTTTTTCTGTTTGGAGCACACTGCACACGGCAACACCATCCGGAGCGCGCACAGTTGGTTGGAGCATGGCCGGCAGATGACTCCATGTCTCCATCACCCGCCGCCTTTTGGCTGGCTCTCCGGCCAAGTCCGTCGTCGGCGGCGAGATGATGATAAGGCAGGCGGCCAGGCACCATACCATCTGCAGCTGCTGATGGTCGACCCCTTTGACCCCAGCTGGAGATTAGATTCTGCGACTCCAATCGGTGCATGCTCTTGCTCTCTGCGGTTGGTGGCCGGCGGCCTGCGCGAATGGACGGGAATATTTGCTTCCGCCGTCAAGTGGGCTGCGAATCATTGCGCCGTCCCGCACGCACGTCCCGCGGTGCGGCCGGAAGCTCACCAGTCGCCAGACGAGCGAGCGCGGCCTGCCTGTTTCCTGAAGAAAATCATGTGCTCAAGAAGATGTACCGGTATTTTCAAAAAAATTAAATAAAATAAACAAGATGTACCGGACTCGGGGCATTTTCTAGTTTGCCACGCGACTCGGCTGCTCGTAGTACTTGCGATCCCAGTTCACAGATCCCATCGCGCAGGAGCTGTTGCACTCGCGCATGTGAGAGTGTGACTGCTGCTAGCGTGCACGTGCGGCAGGAACTACTAGTATTTTTAAAGTATCTTAAAAAAACTTACTAAATTTTCTTGTCAAATCTTGTAATTTGTCAACTTCTAAAGAGATATGTCAATTAAAAAATTCATCTCCAATAATTCGACATAATTCACTTGACAAATTCAGATCTAACTTACACCAGGAATCTTGAGAGAGAGACAAAATTATGTTATGTCCTTCCGCCTCTTGGAAAGTTACTTGAAGACCTCGAGATAGAAACAAAATTATTTTTATTTCCTTCCAACTCTTCTATATGGAACGGATGCGCCGCGGATACACGCGCATATATGCGCACGCTAAGGGGAGGGATGCCAAAATTGATATTGATGTCAAGTTATTTTGCCAAACTGTTGAAGATTAATTTTTCATGTTTTGCCAAAATTAAATGGGAGCAAACTGTTAGAGTTGCTCTTATACGAGTTGAACGACTAGAACGACGATGGACTGGCAGAGTTCGAGGACTAGGAGTAGGAATGGCAACGGAGCTATCCCCGCGTGAATCACTTATTCCACTCCCCGAAAGAGCAGAATAGCCCTGTCCCCGTCCCCACTCGTGGTGAAGAAATATCCTTGTCCCAGTCATCGAGCGGGGATCAGACCCCCGACAGCGATCTCAACCCCAAAAAATCCCCGACATCCATAGCTATTTTCAAAAATGGATTTCTTGTACTGAGATCTTCAAAATGAGATCTCACTTGATTATGTTTTGATAAAATATTTTTAAAAACATTTTTAATACCAAATATTAATTAGCGTTACAACGAACAAGTCACTGTTATATGCGGAACAAGTTTGCATATCATCTCGAACAAAAAAAAATCAAGGGTCGGAACATATCAAAATAATGTTCGGAACAACTTATCATTTTATCCAGAACAACTTTGTATGCGAACAAACAAAATAAAGTATCAGGACAAATAAGAACAACCGTCGAAACAAGATCTTATTATATGCAAAACAAGTTTATATTCTATCTTTAACAAATAAATAAAGTTTTAGAATAAATATTAACTGTAAATGTTTAGAATCATAACACATCACTGTTATATGCAGAACATTTGTATGTCTTATCGAACAAAAAATGTAGTGAAGGTCAGCACAAGTTATTATTATGCTTAGAACAAGATATTATTATAGTCAGAACAAAATCCTATTATAGCCATAACAATTTTGTATGCTATCTTGAACAAATAAATAGAGTGTTAGAATAAATAAATAAACAAACAAACTAAGAGAAGAAAAAGAAAAGGAAAAATTAGAAAAAGAGAAAAGAAAAGAACGAAAAATAGCTTAAAATGATCTTACAGACTAGGCGGCGTCGAATTGAAAAAAAAAGGAAATCGAAAAAAATCGGAACCCATATAAACCAGGTGGCGTCGAACTAGAAGAAAAACAAAAAACAACCGGAAAGCATACCAGAAAAAAACAGATATCGAAAAAATGGGAACCCGTACAAATGAGGTGGTGTCAAACCGGAAGAAAAACAAAAAAACGGAACCCATACCCGGAAGAAAAGGAAAAAAACAACGTCGAACCGAAAGAAAACGGAAATCGAAAAGAATCGGAACTCATACAAACCAGGTGGCGTCGAACCGGAAGAAAACGAAAATCGAAAAAAAGCAAAACCCATACAAACCAGGCCGCGTCGAATCGGAAGAAAAAAATGTAACCCATATCCGAAAGAAAAAGGAAATCGAAAAAACGGAACCCATACAAATCAGGCGGCGTTGAAACGGAAGGAAATAAAAAAACGGAATGCATACCTAGAACAAAACGGAAATAAAAAACCGGAACCCATACAACGTCGAAACCGAACCAGAGGAACAAGGAAACAAAAAACGGAACACATAGAGCGTCGAAACCAAACCAAAAGAAAACGAAAACCGAAAAAATAGAACTCATACAAACCAGGCAAAGAAAACCGAAAAAAGGAACCCATACAAACCAGGTCGGCGCGGCGCAATGCGATTTTGTCGTCGAAGCGACATATAGTCGTGCATGTGGATGGTGCTCGCTAAGATGGGAAAGGAGGCGCTCGGAAGAAAAAGGAAATCGAAAACAATTGGAACCCATATGTTGACGGTCTATATGTGTATCAATGTTCATTTTGATTGCAAGCAGACAAATCCTCTGTCATAGTGAAGGGACCCTTCTTCCCTTAAGTGTGAACCCATGGTATCGAATCCGTGGAACAAATGCGCGATGAAGAATCAATCTAATAAAGCGGAGGACACTTAGTCTTCGAAAGTTGTTGCTTTTGCATTTAATCTAGAAAAACATCAAAAGCTCATCTAATCTAAGAATCACCGGAGGTACAGCCTGTTCGCTTGGCTTATCAGCCACCAGCCAGCAGTACTTTTCTCTCAGAACAAATCAGCCACTAGTAATCAGCCAACAGTATTATTCTCTCAGAAGAAATCAGCACCAGCCATCAGCCACCAGCCAAACGAACAGGCTCGTAGCAAGAGATATAGAGGGAGAGGTCAAAACCAAACTAGAGAGATTGGATCAAACTCTTGTTGAAGTTCCAACCAAAGAAGAAGATAGCAAATTGAATCTCATAGAAATCTTCTTTAAATCATGGCTTCTGTTCTAACTCAGAAGACGCCCGCCTTTTAGAACCTGTCACGACGTACCCCTATTCGTGCGGGTTAGTCTAGAGCGAGTCCAAAGGACAAGATGAAAATGTTTGGTAGGTCAGACATGCACCTCTAGCCACCAAGGCTACAAGAACACCCTATGTGATCTATCTCGATAATAGTTCGGGGAGGAAGAAAATCCAAACGAAGACAAAGTCGTAGAGAAACCACTTGATTGCTAAGAATTGGATTGCAATTTGATAATCCAACATAACGAATGATATATGGATAAGATCACCACCGGGATCCTACCTTGATCTTGCTCCTAGCTTCTAGAACTCCGACGTGGTCTTCCTTGCAAGGTTCCCACGCTGGCTACAGAAACCCTAGTCAACTATCTCGACCCCCTCCTCTCCGGAATGGTGTCCCTCTCTTCCCTGCTCCTCGGCGACGATTAGAGAATGAATTGATGTGTGGCTCTAGACAGGGGGACTATAAATATCCCGATGGTCATCTAGGTCAAAGGGGCCGGTCGGCCTGGACCCATCCTGGCCCAGTTCATGGCCTTCTTCGTCGGTGCTGCTTCTCGTGTCTTCTGGAAATTTTCTCCTTCTGCTTGTGGGCCCTTGGCGTCAGTTTCTCCGTGGTTTAGATAAGTCTCCTTGTCGCGCAAGCTTCGACATTTTCTGTCCAAGTCCTCGAAGTTTTCTACCTTCACGGTTCGATCCTTGGGACACTTGGAGTCATGTTCACTTCATATCTGGACTTGTGCCAGGATTCATGGCCTTCTCATGAGGTGCTTGCTGAACTTTACCCATAAGTTTTGTGTTGTGATGTAGCGAAGCTACCCCTCACGAACAATGAAAAGAAAACTATAGACTCGAAATCGCAAACTGTGGTGAATACAAAAGGAACACCAAAAGCTCTTTCTCAACAGTGAATTTCTTAAAAGTTGACCCCCTTTACAAGTGCCGGTCGACCTCCTTTTATAGGGAGACGAACGAACTTTTTACATACCGAGAATGCCCTTGTGTAAAATGGATCGATACAGAACGTACTAGGCTAATTTTGGGAAATCTCCATTAGGTCTTCACTTAATTGGCGCTTCATGATGTCACGCCGCAAATCACGGTGCCTTTCCTGACATCAACACGTGCGCCTGTCGGGTGAAGACCTTCAACTTTTTGGAGATGCCCCTTTCGCCTAGCATGTCCTTGCACCTGAAACACATTCCAAATTCAAAACATAAATGCAATAGATGCTAAAGGCGACGAACCCCCCCCCCAGGGGAAACCTAGACTGAAGCTCGTTAAGTGGGTAGGATTCGTCCCTGGGGTTTCGTCGTGAGGAAAACCGAACCACCGGACCGAAAATCTAATGCCATGGATTGCTGGACCTATTCGATAATCTTTCTGGTGATGAAGGGTACCAGGCGAAAGATGTGATCTGAAAGGCAGTGTGGAGCTGAATAGCTTCAGGGGCTTCATAGTTAATTCTCCAGAATTGCACTTGTTTAACTACAACAATCTCACGATTTTTCCTTACTCTAGCGTCGTCACCAATCGCCGTCCATGCACACACGCTGTCACGATTCTCTTCTTTCCTCCTCACGACGGACGTGGCACCTGGCGCGGGCCCACACACCCCACCCATCTCTTGCGCCCGTGCTCCAAGGGACGGAGGGAGCTCCGGGGAGCGCCGAACACCATCGCTGCCACTGTCGCGTCAAGAATCACGGAGGAGGCGCGGCCCGGTGAGATGTCGTCCATGCTTTGCAGGTGCCGCCGCTGCCCGGCTCCTCGTTGTTGCTGCCCTGCGCACTACCGCTGCTGCGGGCCCACGCGTCGGCGCTGAAAGCCGCCACCGTCTAGCCATGCTGCCCTGCTTCTCCCTTCGTCCGCCGGCTAGGGAGGCCTCCGCCACAGCCGCCCCTCCTCCGCTGACCATGGAGGCCGCCGTCGTAGGGTGTGTGGACCATCCGCACTCGCTGCTTTGGCCATCCGCATGACCGTCTGTGCTTGACACGCTGGCCGTGGAGCAAAGGAGGGGGCAACACACTAGTGGATGGAGCAGTGCAGGGGTGGAGAGGAAAGGAAAGGGAGGGGGCAGGGGCGAGGAGCAGCATGGCGGGCGACACAGGGGATGAGGTTAGGATCAACGGGAGGGGGCGGAGGGCGCCCCCCATTTTACCCTTATCTTCTCTGGTTCATATGCATTCGCTCCCTATTCCCCCCCCCTCAGCCCAAGGCACGTCGCACTCAACAGCAACAGTGTAGGCCAGTAGGAAGGAGGAGAGTTAGCCGCGGAGGTCTGGGAGCGCGACGAGGACCCGTGCGTGCACAGGAAAGGGGCGCCAGCGTCCGTCCACGCTTCGCCCTTGGCGAACTGTCACCGAACTACGGCCAATGCATCGCACCACCACCGAGGTCGTGTACCTCGATTGGGAATTCGACGAGGCCGAAGAGCATCACCGTCAGAATGGGGAGGGCGGCCACTGGCGACCATGCGCAGGGAAGAGGCTGCAGTGCCTGCCGCACCTGCTGCTCGTTCGATTGGGAGGAGGACTGAGGAAGACGGTCTCCCCTTCCTTGCTGCTTGTGCTCACTGGACGGGGCAGACCATCGTCGCACTCACCGGTTGTCGTCACCTCTTCCGTGCGCTCGTGCTTGCCGACCAAGAGGGGTGCCGCCGAAGGAGAAAAGGAGCCGATCCCCGTGCCTGTCGCCGCCCCTTTCCAAGTGCTCGTGGGTGAGCCGTGGATGTCGCCTTCATCCGACCACACGGCTGCCTATGTCCGTCTGCTAGAGGCTGGCTGGGAGCACGTGGGTCAAGAACAACGGATGGCCGGATGGAGAGCAGACAGGTAGGGCAAGGAGAGGCCATGGTGGGAGAGTCAAGGATGGGTGCAGACGGCAACCGACGACGGCGTGTGAGCGGCTAATGACAAACGGCGTGAGAGCGAGGACAAAATCGAACCAATTTGGAAAGTTCGGGGACGAACATTTTCATAGTTGAGGGACAAAATTGAGCCTTGGCCGATAGTTTAGGGACGGATTCGGCTATTCCGCCATCTGACTTCATCACTTTGCACGGAGTAGTAGACTATCATATTAAGGCATCTCCAGCAAATTTTGGTCAAAGCCGCTAAAATTTTATGGTGTGAATGCGAGCTTTTAATTCTAGGGTCTGGCTCTAGACACGAGCCCCATATATAGATTTGGCTTCACCAACTTGCACGGAGTAGCGAACTGTCATATTAAAGCATCTCCAGCAAATTTCGGTCCAATCCGATAAATTTTATAGTGTGAATGCGAGATTTTAATTCTAGAATCTGGAACTAGATGCGGACCCCACATATAGATTTGCACGGAGTAGCGTACTGTCATATTAAGGCATCTCCAGCAAATTTCGACCAAATCCATTAAATTTAAATAGTGTGAACGCAAATTTTTAATTGTAAGTCCGACTTTGAACGCGGGCCCCACATATATATTTGACTTCTTCGATTTGCGCGAGTGGTGGGCAATCATTACGAGATATCTCCAACAAATTTTAGTCAAATTCGGTTAAAATTTTGTGTGTAAACATGAGTTTTTAATTTCGAGGTTGGAGTTTTAAACTAACTTATACTTACACAAAACTATTATGTTTTCAAACAATTAACATCCATTATAATTATTAAACCAAACCAAATTAAATCATTATAGAAGTCAAACCGTGTTGAATCAAACCAAGTTGAACCACATCACAAACCAACCAAAATAACCGGTACAAACCAAACCATTGGCTGGTTTACCTGCAAGTCGCCAGATCAGTAGTCCATCATGCCTTGTGAGTTGTGAATGCCTCACAAAACTTCCGCGGATGGCTATTACCATGTGGCACACGGTACGCGATCAAATCCTCCGCTACTGCGGTTTTTTCTGCAGGCAAAAATCCCTCGGGCTGGCCCCACGCTGTCGGGTCCGCCATTCATGTCATCGTCAGGAGTGGGAATGGGATGGGCCAAAAGTTAACGTTGTTGATATTTTTCAGTGACAACTTTTGGCAGCTCCTCAGTCCTATGAAATTTCCAAAGTCATTTTTAGGGTCGGTTAATTTGGGCCGAGACAACTTGAAATTAGGCCAATTTCGAGTGGTTTGGTTCGGCCCATAATGCATTTTGGACCGAACCAAACTACTCGAAACAGATCTCATCTTGTGTTGCTAGTGCAATTTTTATTAACACGACAAGATTGTATGGCTAACTCTTTCAGCTGTTAGACAAATCTTAGCGTCAAAAGTTGGTACGAAGTCTTGCTATGCATTATTGATTTGTTCTGTGAGCTCCTATAGCTTGTTAACTTCGAGTATGTTTAAGCAAAGGTTGGTCTGAATATTGACAGATTCATACTTTGCAATGATCAATACAACTGTAATTCTTCTAACTTTCTAAGGTTCAACTTAGAGTAGCATTTTGCAATATGAAATTATTAGTGGTGATTATAGTGTTACATTGTATCTTCATAATCTGTTATCTGATGTAGCAGCAATTTATTGCATGTTTGCTTATGTTGGTTTAGTAACATCAACTTTTCTATTAGAGGCTGCTTTTGCTTTAGTAACAACCATTAGAGTTCTTACTACATTAATAAAAAACACATATAAAATGCTTCACAAATCAGCCTCCAACTCTGGAAGTGATTAGATATAGAAAATTTTGGGTATATCAGATAGAGCTGAAAGCATCAGTTTGTCTTATTTGAGCCTCAAATAAAAAAAAATAGTAAACACATGTATTATATGCCAAGAGTACTGTTCGTGGTCAACCAATATTCTAACATCCCACTTAGCATGTCCTTGTTTGTGGTTTAGTTAATAATTTCTTCATAAATAAATTCCCAAAACTGCTAAGCGTCTCAAATTCAGAATTTTAAAATCTTGAATGACATTTAACAAACCACACATTTACACTTAGCTTATGATTCTTTCGAAATAAAATTTTGCATGTTACAAATTAAGAAAAAATATACTGTACTGATCACCTGCAAATGTAACTTTGAAAAAAAAAGAAAATAACATATTTGAATCTTACCTACAGATATTAGCTTTGTTACCTTCCTACATTGTCTTGTAACTGAATATTAGTACATATCATTATTGTACATTTAACAAAAAAAATATTGACCTGTATATCAGCTCTAAATATACCACTAGAAAAAATATTTGAAACTAACCTTCATATATTAGCTTTGTGCCATTCCTTAATTGTCTTATATCTGAATATAATATGTAGCATTATTGTTAACAGTTACAATTTAAAAACATACTTTAGTTGTTAATAATCGCTCATTTATTGACAGTGTTATCGTGCTCAATCGAACAGAAGTTCAGAGCTGAGCAAAAGAAGAAGAAAACAAGGTATGTACCACGTATAAACTATTACTTGACATCATGTCTACTTAGAAACAGTAAACGTGTATAATGCACCTATTAGCATCTGTTACAACAGGTGCTATGTTCAAACCTACTCCCTCCGGTTTGGTAAAATAAGTCATTTTGGACAAGGTTTGAGTCAAACATTGGGAATACAAATGATGAATAACTTTTAAGTCGTTAAGTTTACAAATGTGAAAATAATATCAATAGATTTGTTTTGAAAAGCATTTTCATAAAAGTATACATATATAATTTTTCAATAAATATTTTATAGAAAAGAGAAGTCAAAGGTGTGTTTTGGAGACCGTGTCGCTGTCCTAAACGACTTCTTTTACCAAACCGGAGGGAGTATAATCTAACAAAATTTGCTTTTAATCTTGTTCTTTAACTTGACTAATTGTATTGTTGGATCTCCTGCTACACACACATATATATTTATACCGATTCAGACACATATTATGGTATATAGAAAGAGAAAATATCCAATAGATGAAACGCCAAATATACCAATGGAATCGAAAAAAGGAGACAAATGAGATTACAAAAGCAAAAGAAAAGGAAAGGTCAAGAACAAAACAACGAGGACCTACAAATAGTAATAAAACGACGCTGTCTAAATATTGATCTCAACCATTTATATCTCTTTTCTGCAAAAGGAATGATATCATTCACAGCAGTTTATATCCAACATCTAAAGGAAACATATACAATTGCAAATATTGTAATGCAATATTTTAGTTATCAAACCCAACAAAAGTAATAGCAAAAAAATAAAGAAATATTGTACTCAAATTGTTGCAAAAATGGAGAAATCAAAATACCATAGTTTAAAGAGCCTCCACAATTCATTTCCAAATTAATAAGTAACAAAGAGGAACGGATGTTAAACCATTTCCTACCAAAAATAAGATAGTACAATAGCCTAATTGCTTTTACGTCAATAGGAGGTAACATAGACCACAACATAAACAAATCAGGCGATGGTCCATATATCTTTCGTATAAACAGACAAATACATCATCGTATTGGGTCTTTGCTACCTCAACCACATAATATACCAAAAATTTCTGAACTATATATTTTCGATACAAAAAATGAAATCAAAAAAAGAATTCGAGCATTGAAAAAACAAGATGAAGAGGCAACAAATAGTGACCCTTATGTAGTCGAAGAACTTTAAAAAATGCTCGACCAATATAATCCATTAGTTAAGACATTACGACATGCTTGAGATCTCCTTGAACGACATAAAGGTATAGATGTAAGCATCTGTATCATAGGAGCAATCAAAGGTGATACAATACAATATGAAATGCCACATACTGAAGAATTAGCCATGTTAATAGTAGGTGACTTCAGCTTGGAAAAATATAAAAGAGATATTATAGTTTCAAGTAAAAACAAAGGTCTACAACGCATATTTTTTTTCATCCAGCATACATGGTGTTACAATACCCTTTATTATTTCCATATGGAGAAAGAGGATTCAAACTAGGGATACCATATCATAGAAATGATTCTGCAGATAACAAAAAAAGGAAAAAGAAACACAATTACAACACATGAATTCTATAAATACCATATGCACTATAGACCAAATCAACCGAATCCTTATTTGTGCTATGGTAGATTATCAAAACAAGCGATTGTAGATGTGTGTGCAATGGAAGATGAAGACAGACTGATGTTTATTGCAAGAAACCAAGATAAACTAAGGGCTGAATATCTTCAAGGCATATTTGATGCAGTGGAAAAAGGACTTAAAGAAGGAAATCAAATAGGGAAAACAGTAATGTTGCTGTCAAGCCATACAGGTTCGAGACGCTATGTACTACAAAATTACCATGATGGCATAGTTATCTGTTGTATCTATGGACCTCCAGATCTATTTATAACATTTAAATGTAATCCAAAATGGCCTGAAATATGTTTAGCTATTTTACCAGGTGAACAACCTAATGATAGACCTAATATCATTATAAGAGTATTTCATATGAAACTAGAACAACTGCTAGATGATATACGATGTGGTGCAATCTTTGGCCCCATCTCAACAATCTTATATTCAATTGAATTTCAAAAACGAGGACTACCCATGTGCATATCTTGGTTTGGCTAAACAAAAATGAGAAAGAAATAACTCCTGAAATAATAGATAGGTGGATATCTGCAGAAATACCAAACCCAAGAGAAGATTCCTTAGGATATATTCTTATATCTGAACATATGATTCATGGCCCATGTGGAGATAAAAACAAAAATTGCCCTTGTATGAAAAAAGGAAAATGTTCAAAATATTATCCGAAAGAGTTTCAAAGTGAAACTAATTTTACAGATGATGGTTTTACTCATTACAAGTGCCGTGATACTCAAATCAACATACGTAGAGATAACCACAATCTAGATAATAGATGGGTTGTGCCACATAATTTACTATTGCTTAAAAAATACCAAGCACATATAAATGTCGAATACGTGAATAAGAGTAGACTCCTAAAATACCTATGCAAATATGTCAACAAAGGACCAGATCATGCAACCGTGATCTTCGAACGTATAAAAAAAGGCGAAGATACCCCCTTAAATGAAGAATCCAAAGATATTGATGAAATAAAAGAATATTTAGACTGCAGATACATATGTGAGCAAGATGCACTATGGAGATTATTTCGATTTGATATCCATTACCTTGACCACCTGATGAAAGACTACCAGTTCATTTACCTCTCTTAAATACAGAACGAAATTAAAAAACATCATAAATGATCCAAAACATAAAAAAACAATGCTAACAGAATGGTTTGAAATAAACAAAAACTATCAAGAAGCTAGACATCTTACATATAGTGAATTTCCACGGTACTGGAGATGGTATAAATCAAATAAAACATGGATAAAACGACAATATGGTTTTAAAATAGGATGGCTCTATTACGTAAACCCATTAGAGGGAGAACAGTTTTATCTACGCATGTTACTAATGATAGTCAAAGGTGCAACAGATTATACAGATTTAAGAACTTACAATGGGACAATATACCAAACATTCAAAGAAGCATGCGCAGCACGTGGATTATTAAACGACGACAATGAGTGGTACAAGACATTTGATGAAGCTGCAAAGTGGGAAACATCTTCCTAGTTACGATATTTATTTATCACCATATTATTGTTCTGTAACTTGCAAGATGAAAAGAGATTCTATGAAAAAAATTGGAGAAAAATGGTTGATGATATTCAGCATCAATTAATTATTAAGTACCATCCAATCGAATATAGACCTACTGAAATAGAACCACAGGACACACTACTTGATGAATCAGATGGAATTTTAGCAAAAAATGGATATAATATTACTAATTATAGCCTACCTCCAATATCTATGCAATACAAATCAAACAAAAATAATCAACTTATTCTAGAAGAATTAAATTATAATACATAAGCACTTGAAGATGAAGCAAGTAAATTATACCTCCAGTTAAATGAAGAACAAAAAAATGCTTTTCATCAGATAATCAATAGCGTTATGAACAACATACCAAAATTTTATTTTGTATCAAGTTATGGAGGTACTGGAAAAACATTTTTATGGAATGCAATTGTTTCATATCTAAGAGCACATAAAAAATTGTATTGATTGTCGCATCATCTGGAGCTGCCTCTTTGTTACTACCAAACAAACGCACAACTCATTCAAGATTTCGCATTCCGATAGATATAGATGATTTCTCAATCTGTAATATAAAACGTGGAACAAACATTATTGAGTTACTCGTAATAACTGATTTAATAATTTGGGATGAAGCATTAGTGACAAACCGGCAATGCTTGGAAGCTCTTGATACATCACTAAGAGATATATTATCTGAAAAACAACCAAATGCTAAAGATATACCATTTGGTGGTAAAGTTGTAGTACTCGGAGGAGACCCGAGGCAAATACTACCTGTCATTGAAAATGTATCAAAATCAGCTTGCAAAGAACTAGCTGATTTCAATAATTGGATTCTGGCCATTGGAAATGGAACAATAAACCATGTATGTAATAATGATAAAAATCAAGACCCTAACTCCATGTTTGTTGAAATACCTGCCGATTTGTTAATATGTACAACAGAAAATAAAATCAAAATATTGGTCGACTTTGTATATCCAGATTTCCAAACAAATTTTAAACGTCCGGAGTATTTTAAAGAAAGAGCGATCCTAGCAACAACCAACGAAATAGTTGATGAAATTAATAATTACATGCTCAATTTATTACCAGATTCTGAAAAAGAATACTTCATTGCAGATACGATATCACGTTGTACAGATACATGTAATGATGCTGGCATACTTTATCTAGTAGAATATCTCAATACTCCAAATGCAAATAATTTCCAAAGTCATCGATTAAAACTTAAAGTTGGTGCTTCGATAATGCTTCTCAGAAACCTTAATCAAAGCATAGGTCTATGTAATAGTACCAGATTGATAGTAACAAATTTAGGACATAATGTTATTCAGGCTGTTATTATCATAGGAACAAATACTAGTGATATAGCATATATACCAAGAATAAATTTAACAACAAGAGGACATCATTGGCCTTTCACCTTATGTCGCCTCCAATTCCCTATAAAAGTTTGTTACTCTATGACAATAAATAAAAGTCAAGGACAGACTCTAGCAAAAGTAGGTGTGTATCTTAGAAAACCAGTATTCACACATAGACAGTTGTATGTAGATGTCCCAAGAGTAACAAATAAAAGTGGCTTAAAACTATTGATAGAAAATTCAGATGGTACATGTGCAACAACTACCACTAATATTGTATACAAGGAAATACTTGAGATGGTCTAAAGAAAACTTATTGTCACACCTTGCAATTTACCTAACTATGCACCTTATTGCTGCAGATGAATACACAGATGAATATCACTCCAATTTCAGATCTTACTTCAGGAATATTGGACTATGTTCTTTGTGTTCGCATATCAAGAATGTGGGAATTCAGAGGCGACAGCAAGCAGAATGATATCAAGCACTTAGATCTCGTCTTAATTGATCATGAGGTATTGTCATATTTGCATAGATACCAGACCAATTGCTTCCTGTAGCCCTTAACTTATATTTAATTTATATACAGGGAGATTCAATATACGCTGAGGTGCCACCAGATGTTATACCTCATCTAAGACCACATTTAGGAGAGACAAAGATTGTCTACATGTCTAAAATAACAGTTCATAGAGCTAAGCCTGGTTATAGACCTGTTGCCAATTCCTACATGATCAAGCTCAATAAGAGGACAGAAATAACCAAAGTTGTTAATCCAGAGCTAGATTTTTATAAGTACACATTCTCGCTTGTGCCTTTCATTGAACTCCAAAACTATGTAAAGAAAATTGAACGCTTCCTAGGTAAGGCTATTTTATTACAAAACCAGATTGCATGCAACCCTCTAAACATATTGTTCAATAATTTTTCACAATATCTATATTCTGTTTACAGGTGTTATTGGAAAATTTACCGGAGTTTCAGATGTAGCAACAGTTTATACTTATTCAGGAGACTCTATGCCTAGAAGGATAATTCATCTACAGGATCTCAAGTACGTACCACACAATATCAATTATTAACAAAGCTACTATATAGTACTTACACAATAAACTTAGAGAAGCAGGACTTAGCCTTTGAGTGAACTATATAAATATTAATTTACCACCATCTTCAAGCTTATGTCACTTGTACATGTTATTTTAAAAATATATGTTACTCCATTTCAAACTACGTTAAAGCATCAAATTTTTCAGACACAACATTTTATATAAGAGATTCCTTTTTTACCTTTGCTCAACAATACTGACATTTCAATATTCTTACCACCACCATTTCAATTCTTATAAAGGCGAAACACAATTGAGCTATCTCTATCAAGCAAAAGAGCTTCAGAATTTGATGGAGACAAGGTTCTACAAATTGGCCAAAAGCACCATATCATAGCAATATTTGTAGGAACACTGATGAAGCTATATAAAGATGCATAGAAATTTCTGGGGGGATCATCAACTTGCCGTTGGTATATCAATGAAAATGATATTCCCGAAATCAAAGATTTCCAAAAGAGGTAGGATAAAGAATCTAATTTCTCCTTTCTATAACAGATTACTAAAATAACATATTTATATTTCACAAATTTGCTACTGCAGCCTCCCAGCTGAAGCTATTCCAGTTCAGAAATTGTTTTTGCAAGTGACTCATGATACACAACAGAACTATGAGTCAACTGAAAAATATAGATCCTTTCGTTGAAAAGGTAAGATGCTCCTTCAATCCATTTGTACAGACACATGCATCTGGACACTCATAATAATTCGTCTCTTTGTTTTTCTAATGGTTATTAAGGAATCCCAGTAATAAAATAACTAATATAGCTGCTAATGTATTTCATGTCCTCCTTCATATTCATCCTCATTGCCTATTTAACTTAGTAGCTATATGATTTTTTATTTGTAGGAAAAAATTTTTGAATGCACAACAACCATTGTAGGAATTACTGAAAATCAAACATGATGCTACCGGGCTTGCAAAGTCTGCAACTCCAACATGAATCGAAATGCTAATAACTATGAGTGCTCAAAACACAACTACTCATGCACACAATTTGATTGGAAGAAAGTATTGCTCAAAAATGGACATTTGCAGTGAACCAGACATACATGGATATCATTCACAAACTATTTTTTATACAGGTACAAGATACCATTCATTGCAAGTGGCTCTACTTGCAATCTGGAGTTTATGTTCTTTGAAAAAATGAACAAAACTTGTTGGGAAAAGCGCTGAGGCTCTCCACAAGCAATATGATCCGAATGACACTCCAACTGAGATATCAGATCTCGTTGGCCATAAATTTACTTTCATTGTGAGAGTTTTACCAAACAAAAGCATATGGAGTGATAATCCCTCATTTGAAGTTATCAGGATAAAAGAACGATTTGGCAAACAACCAACAAATCCAAGCCTAAGGCGACATCAATTGGATCAAAATCACTATCTCATTGAGTGAAGAAAATTTACCCCCACTAATACCTATAACTTCTGTAGACACATACCAGGTACGTTCGTTGCATCTCACATAACTGCAATATTTCCTGAATCGATGCTATATTTTTACATTGACATGACTAGCATGTAAATATCAACAGAGTTCTTCGCTAAAGCAACAATTGAAGAAAATGAAGATATGGAGATAGAATTGTCTGGGTATGTCTAAAAGATAATTTATATATACATACAATATAAAACAGTTCTAAAACAATGTAATAATTTTCAGGATTTGGGATGAGTCAAACAAAAGGAAACTTCAAGAGACAGATGAAGACAACCTGGTACCATTTTTTTGCTTATGTTAAATAATCAATCGTAATATTGTTATAAGTTAAGTTTGAATACATTCATTCCATACTCCCATAACGACACAAATACTCTCTTTTAACAAATAGTTTGGTAAGAATGCTACTGTTTGTTTTGTCTGTGTACTTTTCCTAAACACAAATGAATAATTATTTAACAATAAATTAATGATTGTGAGACATGGGTACCCCTGGGTCCCCACCGACCAGGCTCACGGCTGTCCCCGACAAGTGGGTCCGGCCCACCAGAAAACCCGCCGACCTGTCAGTAGGCCTGCCTGACCTGACATGCGGGCCCGAAGATGAGAAGACAGCTTGGCGTGCAAAACAAGGCAGTCCAGACAGATTAAGCCAGCTCGGATAAGCTTTCCATGTTGTAACTGACTAGAGATAGGTCTCCCTGTTGTAACCTACTTGGACTCCGGTCCACCGACCTTGTCTGTCGCCTAATATAAGGCGGGCAAGGGCGTCCCCAGGGACATGTACACCGCAGGCCGCCTGAGATCGAAGCAATACAAACCGAAGAACTAGACGTGGGGTTTTACCATCCGGAGGCCCGAACCAGTACAAAATCGCCTTGTCCTTGTGTCTCGTCGTAATTTTCGTGTGTTACACTAGCATAACCATCGCGTTCTTAGCTCCCGATCTCCCCGCCGAACAACTAAACCACAGGGATTAACACCCCCTTGGACATCTCACCATCTGACAATGATGAAGGAGATGATGACAATCAATTAAAAAATGGAAAAAGCAACGCTCACAGGCAAGAGCTAGTAAGCATTGAGGCAAGTACATCAACATTACTACCATTTTCATGCATAACATTTATTCCAACTTTAGCTCTTACATAATTAATATCTTTTACATCTACATATGGAAGAAAATGGAATGCTTACTCCATGGTGGCTCTTTTGGTGCTTTTGGATCACTCATTGGTCTACATAGGAACGACCACAAAACCAAGGATGCCTTAACTATGTGGCTAATCTTTTGATCATGCTTACTCTTTTGTTGTAAATATTACCAAGGCTAGATACTTCGTGGCCGAACTTTTGCTGTAAATATAACCAAATCCCAGCTTGAGCAAGAGCTTCTTTACCAACTTTTCAAAGCTCTTGCACAATCTAGAAGCAAATGTAAACTTAGCTCATATTAGCTTCACCAAGAGCTTATTAAATGCCTAAGGGCATTAACTCCTGTACAATCTATAGCTAGCAATATTTCCAGAATATAAAAAATTGTAATGCAACCTTCTGTAGATGGAGTACAACTAGTATATTGGTAATGATGACTCCACCATTTGCCTTCCAGCGCGGCAAAGCCGCGCAAGTTTCTAGTATACTTTGAGTTTTAATTCCTTGTCATCGCATTATGCTATTTTTCATAATCAGATGCTTCTTTACTAGCTAAATTTTACACTTTTCTTGGTGATTTTCTTGTTATACCTTAATTATATTTTTGTGCCGAACTCTTAAATAGTGTCTAATATTTTTATGTTTGTTAAAATGATAATTGTGGTTGTAAGTTGTTTGCCATTTTTTGTTAGTCAATATTTTTTAAAAATAAATTTATAGTCATGTTTTCATATTGTATGAATTATTATGATGTCACATTGCTTCTCTGGTAGTTGAAGAAATTTCAAAATTCTCCATGACCAACTATTACTATCAATTGCAGGGATAAACGTATTATGTATATAAGATGTTGAAAGTTTTGGAGCTCAAGTGCATGGATACATAATCTCAGACGAGACAAAAAAATCAGAAGCTCGTGGTGATCAAATGAGTTTCTGAACTTCAACTTCGGTTCGAACCGTTGTACTCTCTAGTTGTAATTATAGTTTGTAGTAGCACAGATAACTTTTTTCCTTTTTATTACTTCTAAGAGTAGTGACGTGTGTGTTTATGTCGAAAGTTGCAAATTTGATATAGTGGTTGTGGATTCGATTTTATTTTGTAATTGTGTACTCTGTTTCTTTCACCCGAACGAGCTTTTCTTCTTCAACCTTTTGCGTACTCCTATGCAACTTCCAGTCCAGTCGAACACAGTTTTGATTTCATGATAAGATTTTAACCAAATTTGAATTGAGTAGACAAAGAGGATTCACTAAATACTGGGTTCATGGACACGAATAAAACCAAAACAACCGCACGTACCCTTATGCTGTAAATATACTTCTTTTCGATAGTAAAATGATATTTCACTTGGATTACTTTTAAACAGTTTCAACCAACTTACAATTTCATATAAATCATCTAATTTTTATTTCCTAAAATATATAATCATTTTTCATTCGACAATCACAATTTTGTGAGAATTTGATAGTACCTTACACAAATGTTTTTAGCTCAGCACATACATAAAACCTGCATATTAGTGCATTTGCTAAACTATCACAAAAGTTAAGTTTGAGTTAATGTTTGGTTAAGAAAAGAAATTTAGAACACTAGTGCAAGTCACAATTTTGATCATTCCAATTATAACAACAAATTTTAGGTTAGTTTCAATGAGAAATTTCATTAACATTGGATTTTATGCCACATCATCAAATTTACTAACTTAGCAGAATTATCATGAGAAGAGAGGAGAGCGAATTTCATCACATGTTAAAAAATTTCCATCCCCATAAAGCCTAACAGGCTCGGGTATCGGGTCGATAGAGCTTCAAAAACTAGGAATATCTTAATTAAAAAAACTAGGAATATCTAATAACTTAATAGTCTAAGATATTTTATTTTTGAGAAAAGTATTTTCACAAGTATTGAAGTAGTGTACTATTCACCTCTCACATTTTATTTAGTCAAATCAGTCCTATAACTAATTAATTTCGTTCATTTATCATCCCACCTTATAGTTTATCAATGATTTTTTTGAAATTTACTGACAATTTATGCCACATAATCAATAATCATTTGATTAATAAGTAATCACTACCTAGAGATGCAATCTGCTAAGCCAAAATTATAAAGTTTTTTTAAATCGTAAATTCGTTATATTAGATACTCCCTCGGTCCCGTGAAGAATGCACTTCTAGCATTTGAAAAAATTCCACAAAGAGTGCAATCCTAGAAAAGAGATCTATTCACCTATCTAATTAAGTAATCTGATCTAATCTGCATGTCAAAACTTAATGCATGTGGCTAAAAATATGGGTAATAGAGTCTTTTCGCGGCACCACTAATCTGTACTAGAAAACTAGAATTAGACATTTCATGTGACGGAGGGAGTACTCTATATTTTTTCTAAAAAATTATTAAACCTGATTTACACTAAATTATTATAAAGATTGACTAAAAAAATTGTGACTAAGCAAAATGATTACATGGTCTAAACAACTCTTATATGGTACTAAATCATTATTAATGTAAGATGAGTATGATAAATGCACCGATTAAAATAGTTAAGGGGTTAATTTACATTAAATGAATTGTGAGGGATAAATGTCACACTTTTGTGCAATACTTGAGGGATGGAAATTACAATTTTTTTCCTTTATTTTGCGAATTAGTGGGTTTTGAAATATAAATAAAAGTAGGTGAGGGGCTTGCGCGAAAATGTGCATTCCGCAACCCTAACACCTGTTCGAACTCCCAAAACCCTCCCTTCTCCAACCCTTCCCGCCGCCGCCACGCCATCGCCGTGCATCCTCGCCCTCTTCCCGTCCGCCGCCGCCGCAGCCGCAGCCATGGACGCCGACCCCTCGCGCCAGGTGCGCGTGCGCTTCGTCACCAAGCTGCCGGCCCCACTGCGTGCGCCACCCGCCGCCATCGCCGTCCCCGCCGACCTCTCCCGAATGGGCCTCTCCGAGATCGTCAACAGCCTCCTCGCCGCCGGTGAGCACCCCACGACCCAATTCTCCAATCTCTAGAGCTGCACGAGCCGCGGATTTCTGACCTTTTTCTCGCTCTCGTTCCTCAGCCGAACCAGACCACAAGGCGCAGCCCTTCGACTTCCTCGTGGACGGCGAGCTCGTGCGGCTGCCGCTCCAGCAGTTCCTCCTCGCCAAGGGCATCTCAGCGGTATGAAATTTTTGTCATATGCTTTCCCCCGTTGCTGTGGCAGGATGTGGTTGTAAATTGTCTGAGGATTGGGTGTGAATGTTTTGCAGGAGAGGGTGCTTGAGCTCGAGTATGTGAAAGCTGTGGCACCAAGGAAGCAGGACACACCCTGCCCCCATGATGACTGGGTTAGTGCGGTCGATGGCTCAAACCCGAGGTATGGTTTATGTCGTCTTGTTTGTGTGCAACCTGATCACTTGAAGTAACTTATCTGAATTGGAATGCCCTCTGTTTTCTGTCAATGTGTATTATCTGTATGACCTGTCGGTTTGGTAGGAGATTTTTTGGTGCAGAAATTTGACGTGTGCATACGGTTTTAGTTCATCTGGCTTGGGAAATGAATCAGATGACTCTGCTCACTTAAACACCTCTCTGTATGCTTGAGCTAATAGTTGCTTGATATATATTATGACTATGCTGGTTGGTGCACTGAGCTAAGCTTTGCACACATCATGCTCTTCCTGTTATATGCTGTTCTGCTTCTGCTCCTTCCACCTACTTGGGTAGTAATGGCACAACTAGGAGTATAGCTGGAATAAAAATCACAGGATGATCATATAACCTACTAAGGTTATTTCCATTTCTACATACACATATCATTTGTCTCCTATACCACCTGTCTTTAATCATAGTGAGAAATCACCAGTTAACATAGAGAACTTTCCACCTCTATAATATCACATAAAAACAGAGGAAGCTATAGACAGAGACAGATTTGATATTTCTGTTGTTAAAATGAACATTTTTCATCTTGTATCTTTATTTATAGTTTTACATTCATGGGGTTTATATAACTACTAAACTATTTGTTGTTTGGCAGTTTCATATTATCAGGATGCTATGATGGTCTGGCAAGGTATGTATAGCTCAAAACATAGTATTTGATTCAACTCTAGTAGATTTGTTGCAAGTGTGTGTACTTGTTGCATATCTAACCACTTTTTACATAGATTATGGAAAGATGCGGCGGTATGTACACAAATTTTGGAGGGACACAGTGAGGCGATTACTTCTGCCAGATTCATCAATAAAGGTAAGCGTGCTTGAAATAACAGCTTTTTACTCATTATGTTACAAAAACATCTGTTCGTAAACTCTTTCCACTCCATTGTTTCATTTTCATATTATGTTATAAGTGACTGGCATTATGTTGGTGCAGGAGTTGAAACTGAGAGCAGTCTGCATGTAGTGACTGGCTCAAAGGATAGGTCATTGCGGCTATACAAGGTAAATGTGCAACTTTTTGTAATTACCTTTTAGCCCAAATCTTGCTTGTTCCGTTGTAATATTTTTCTTATATCCTACATTATGCCTTGGACTCCTGAAGTGTGATACATCGGTCAGTATGGACTACCCAAAGCGGGTTGGGGCTTACAAAATTCTTCGTGGGCACACATCATCAGTTCAAAGTATCGCTGTAGACCCTTCAAGAGATATGGTAATAATCACTCAATGTTGTTGCTATTTTTACTAATTGCGTCCACATTTCTTTCTGACCTCTTCTCTCGGTACCTAGCTATGTTCTGCTTCCTGGGATAGCACCATCAAGTTGTGGGCAGTTCAAGGATCTGAAGAAGACGGTGATGCTGTTTCCTTGAAGAAGAGAAGGACGAATTCTGACTCATCTGGACCTGAAGAGTCTCAGTTAGAGGTACAGCTACATTCTACTCTGAATTCATGGTCCTTTGACTGATTTAGTTAGGAAGTTATGTATTTTCATCACCTTAATTTGATATTTGCCATGTATATGTTGGCTCAGCTAATGCTTTTCAAAACCATATGTATGCATTTAATGTGTATGTATTTTGTTTGATAGAAGGTTGCCACTTAGTAGATTTTCCCCCTTTTCAATGAATTCATGATAAATCCTATTTATCTCAATGTTTGGTTCCTGTTGTAATCCAGGGTTCAGCCATTTCAACACTTTTAGGACATACACAATGTGTTACTGCTGTTACATGGCCTGAGCAGCAAACAATATATTCAGCGTCTTGGGATCATTCAGTTCGGCAGTGGGATGTCCAAGCAGTAAAAGAAACATGGAATATGGTATGTACAATTTCTTTATGTGATAGTCTAAAATATGTAGTTAACTCTCTACTTGGTTTTCATAAACGAGTCCTGATGATTTTCCCTCACTTCAATTAATCTGTGTATTGCAAAGGGGGTATATGGACAGCACTCTGTTTTTCTACTAGCAAACAGTTAAGAAAAAAAAACAATTTTCTATGCTAATTCACTGGCATCTTCACTTCTAGTGATGATTTTCTCCTGAGTTTGACTAAGGAGACTGCAAAAAATGGAAGTCCCCGTGTAGTTGACTGTTAATTAAATGTTGTGAATTGATATATAACTTCTTGTTCTGTTTCATATTTAAACCGTCTTATTTCACATTTACACTCGAACCTTTTCTTAGTTTTCTGGGAAGGCCTTGAATTGCTTGGACTGTGGCGGTGAGGGCTCTTCCTTGATTGCTGCTGGAGGCTCTGATCCAGTCTTGAGAGTATGGGACCCTCGCAAACCTGGTAAATATTTGATGACTATACTTTAGTTATGTTTCTTGTACCATATTCTAACTAGCTGATGTGTTTCCCCACTTCACAACAGGAACACTAGCTCCTGTTTTTCAGTTCTCGTCTCACTCAAGCTGGATCACTGCCTGTAAATGGCATCCAAGCTCCTGGTATCATCTGGTATCATCTTCATTTGATGGGAAAGTGATGTTGTGGGATCTAAGAACAGCAGTATGATTCTAATAATCTTGCTATTTACCTCATTTGCTCCTTACATTGTTTCATAAATTGTGGCTAATGATATTGCTTCTGCTGTAGTGGCCTCTGGCTTCTGTGGACTCGCACAAAGACAAGGTATTCTTTTGTGTGGGGTTTTGTTTTCCAAATTTTCAGGGAAAGGGGGGGGGGGGGGGGGGTTGAGCTGTGCTAACTTTGGTTATTACAGGTTTTATGCGCCGACTGGTGGAAAGGGGACAGTGTGATCAGTGGGGGAGCTGATTCCAAGTTATGCATCGCATCGGGTATTGAAATTGTGTGAAGAAGTTGTTTTGCCGTGCCCCTTGAGTCCATACTATTCAGGTTCGAATTTTTCTTAAATAACATTTGTAAAAATGGTTCCATTTTATTCTTTCCTGATGTATACCTATGATTTCCCCTTGTGAAACCAATTAAATGCTTCATAACTACCAGCTAACTGCTGTTCAATTTCACAGATAATATTGGTCCACAAGCCATACCTAAAAGACAACCAATGTCAATTATCCTTGGGACACATGTAACCCCTGCAATCAGATGAAGATGCAGCACAGGGTGTGCCATTTATGTATGCACTCATGCACGAGTATGCATAAGATTCATAGCAACGGATCACTAATTTTGCTCTCAACTTTGTGCTTGTATCATTGGTGAAATTTGACACCAGAATTTTTCTATTATCCCAAGATCATGAATAGGCTGTCAGTTAATTGCCGGGCTGGTCCGCCTGGTCGCTTCTGTTTTACGCCGTGAGAATGAATGTGATTAACGTTATCTGTGAGCAGTTGGTTTCGTTCAGAGTAACTCGTATTACTGTGGGCTGTAATATTTACATCCTAACGCGTTTGATACATAACCAAGCTCAAGGAAGGCAGCCATGGCCACCTCCCACATCTAGGATTAAGACATGCATGACAGGCTTGAATTTTTTCAGTATACCTCAAATTTGCTTTGTTTTTTTTTTGTTTTTTTTTTGAAAAACAAGCAGGAAGACCGCAAAGAGCAGCATAGTGTTACTAGTATACTAATGAAAAGAAGTTTATCCTGCTTGATTCTGAGCTCACTGTTCCGTACTGACTTGCTCCGTAGAGTCGTAGACGTATCCCTGGTTCGCGTCTGTTCACTGTTTTTTAAGGGACCACAACAGTGCGATGCATCTCGCAGGGAATTCGACCGTTCGAGAGAAAATACTAAATTGACCATACTAAAAGTAAAAGACTAACTTCAGACAAGCAATGACATAAACTGAACTTGACAGAGTTTATTGTTTGTACATGGCGAGTCGTAAAGACAGGAGCAATAGAAAACCACTAGGAAACGAGAAGCCATGCAAGAACAAGGATGCAACACGTACACGAATGCAGTACAAGTACGACGGGACACCATGGATGGACGCTGTTGGATGCAGCCCTGTTCGTGCATCATGGCTTAGCCGCCTCTGGCTCTGGGAAGTGAAACTCGGGAATGGCCGGCATCTCGGGCTTCGGCGGCAGCTCCACCTTGGGGAACGACGGCAGCTCCGGCTTCGGCGGCAGGTGCACCTCCGGGAACGGAGGCAACTCAACCTTGGGCAGCGGGGGCAGCTCGTGCTCTGGCACCGGCAGCTCCGGCACTGGCAGGTGGTGCGGCGGGAACTCCGGCTCCTCCTCCTTTGGCGCGGCTTCTTCCTCCAGCCTCCGCGCCGCGCTGCTCATCATGACGGCGCACGAGAGGAGCAGCGCGAGGAGGAGAAGGGAGGGCACGGAGGTTCTAGAGGCCATGCTGGGTGAGTGATCAGAAGACTCAAAAGTTTGAGCTACGTAAACAGGTGATGCCTGTTGCGGATGGAGGATGCGAGAGGAGCCGTGTGCTCTACTTATAGCTCGCAGTAGCAGCTAGCTGCCGGACTGACCACTGGTTGGTCATCTGCAGCCGGCCAGAATGGTACCTGGTTATTAGCCCGACGATTTGGTTGAGAAAAGTGATGCTAATTAGGCCACCAGTTGACAGATTACCGGCTCGTGTTTGGAGAGAAATTTATACTAGCGAGAGGACTCACAGAGTACCTGCAGGGCTGCAGCCTGCAGATGACCAACCGATAGCCAGTCCGTCAGCTAGCTGCGAGCTATAAGAACACCACACAGATCCTCACGTCCTCCATCTCCAACAAGCCTAACCAGGAACACCTGTTTACGTAGCTCAAACTGCGAGTCCTCTGATCACACGTCCAGTATGGCCTCTAGAACCTCCGTGCCCTCTTCTCTTGTGCTCCTCCTCGCGCTGCTTCTCTCGTGCACCGTCCTGATGAGCAGCGCAGCGAGGAGGCTGGAGGAAGAAGCGACGCCCAAGGAGGAGGAGCCCGAGTTCCCGCCGCACCACCTGCCCGTTCCGGAGCTGCCGGTGCCAGAGCACGAGCTGCCCCCGCTGCCCAAGGTTGAGTTGCCTCCGTTCCCGGAGGTGCACCTGCCGCCGAAGCCGGAACTGCCGTCGTTCCCCAAGGTGGAGCTGCCGCCGAAGCCCGAGATGCCGGCCATTCCCGAGTTCCACTTCCCAGAGCCGGAGGCGGCTAAGCCATGAGGCCGTGATGCATGATGTGTTGTGTATTTGTGTTGCTGTTGTCATTTGTCATGAGCCCTCGTGCTAGCTCGTACATGGTGTGTTGCATACTTGCATTGCATTGCCTTCTGTTATCGCGTCAGCTATTGACTTTTCTTCGTTATTTGTGGTTTCAATTTCTCAGATTCATCAGAGCGCGCGTGTGCCACAAGGCCCACAAGTGTGTAGGCACGTTACTGTGTGAACGAGGTATCTTACAACTTGTCACGTTCTACGAATTCATGCGGCATTTTGTCTATCTCGAAAGATGGATCTCACACTGGTAGAGAGGGGGGCTTTAGTCCCGGTTGGAGAGGGGTTTAGATCTCTCAAGTCCAACCGAGACTAAAGTCTAGAGACAAAAAGCCCCCTTAGCACCGGTTGAACCAATCGGGACTAAAGGATCTTTTAGTCCCGGTTGGTATTACGAACCGTGACTAAAGAGGGGGGGCACGCCAGCACCTTCGCCAATACCAGCCGAGACTAAAGGGTCTCGTTTCTTTTTTTTGGGGTTCGATTTGAGCGTATATTCTAATTGTTGTCTAACTCGTATATGCACGTATACGTATTTGAACTTGTATATAGGTATATACCAGTATATATATACCATATATGCAGTTAGATTAGACTTATATGTAATTTAAACCCTACATATCTACATATATAAACTTATAAATGTATATCCACATAATATTTTATACACATAAAAATAAATCGTATTTTATTAAACTAGTATATATACATCAAAACCCCATATAGTATATTCAAAATATCATTCAGTTCAAATTTCTTGTCTCATTTAGCTTTCCTCGGAGGTGAGTCGGTCAATTGGATGGTTGTCATAATGATGTTTTTCTTGTGGATTGACCACCTTGTCCATGAGGAATCCCACGAGACCTTCTTGAATTGCCAAGAGACGATCCTTCTCAATGAGTGCGCCCCTTTTTATAATCCTCTGTAATTTACAAATAGGTTGATATAATACAGCAAGTGATTAAATATACAAAAAGGAAAAAATGATGTATTATTAATAGATTTATTTTACTTACACTATCATCATCCGCGTTGCCACTGTGATGGTGTATGAACTCACAAACGTAGTACCCGCATAAATTATTTCCTTGCTCTTGTCTCAAACACTAAACTGGAGAGGAGAACAGAATATCAAATTGTAGTGTTATACATTTTAAATATTCTCAATCTGAAGTTGTTATTTGTATACGTACCGGAAAATCATACACCCATCTAATTTTGGGTTGAAATGCTCCTCGGTGCTTTGCAATGAACATGGTCCAAGCTCTGAGGCAAAATAATAAAAGATAAAATATGTTAGTATAAAAGCTAAATACATATTGCATTAAAGAAAATGTCATATATAGAATTATTACTCGTGGGATACATCTTCAAGGTCTTGGTATTCTGAGCGGTCTTTTCTCAATGAGTCATACACATTGATATTGCTATTGTCGATACTGATTATGAGAAGAACCTAGTGGAATCTGTATGCATCCTCATGGAGATTAGAATTGACTAAATAGAATTAGCAATGATAATTAGATGACAACCGTACTTACTTGAAGTTGTAAGGCAGTAGTATAAGGTTCTTGTAATGAAACTCATCTAAGTGCCTAAAAATGGTCACGACTATTGTTTTCCGTTGGTTTTTAATCTCATCCGCGTTAACTTTTGATGGGTCCATGAAAGCAATTCTTGAATAACCCTTCCTTCCCATCTCAATAAGTTGCAGGCTACACAAGAAGAGTCAAATGTTAATTAGTAGATCGACAAATGTAATAAAGTTATTTATAAACATATGAAAATATGTCACTTACAGACACCAGGCCATCATAAGATCGGTATTCAGGGCGTCTAGATGGTAAATTTCATAGATATCAGCGAATCGGAGCCAGGCCACCTTCTTGTTTTGAAGGGAAAAATCTCCAAGTCTCACGAGCATACCAAACATCTCCAGACCATCAGCTGACTTCTTCAAGTACCAGTAATTAAATTTTGCGCATCTTAGTTGGGAGCTTGTTGACCAATTCTGGCTTCACTAGAGGTTTTCCTAGCTCAAAGCGCCATCTAAATTCTTGATTTTTATCCGCTAGTAGGTCTTCAAGGCCGATAAGACCACCAATAGGCAGCTTTGTTTGTTCAAAAAAGCTAATGACCCGAGTGTCGGTGCGGCATATGGTCCCGACACTAACCGGTAGATAACGCCTAGGTCTATCCCTCAATGGTCGATGCTAAGCAACAAATGACACAAGGTTTTTATCCTGGTTCCGCCGAGGGGGCCGTACGTCCGACGAGAGGCGTGCTCGTGGCACTTGTATTGCTCGGCCGGGGGTGCTTGTAGTGGGGCAAGTACAAGCAAGGCGGGAGAGGAAGCGTGGCTTCCAAGTCCCCGGGTGAGTGGGCGGAGATGTTGTGGGAGAATAAGAGAGTGAGTGCACGGTGCGCCGTGTTCCTCCGAATTCGTCCTCCCCCGCGGGCGGGGGCTCGCCTCCCCCTTTTATAGGCCAAGGGGGCGGCGAGTTACATGCACGCCGCGCTACCTAGCTACGTGTGGGAGCACGTCGTGCTACGGCGTAGAGTGGGCGGCCGTCCGGACGATCTTCGGCGCGATCCGGCCATGATGGCCTACCTCGTACCCGAACGGTGGCGTTCGAGGGTAGGAGGCGGCGGATGGCGATGGCGTCCCCCGATAGGCTTCGAGGGAGGTGCGATGATGGGCGGTACGGAGTACGGGGAGCGGGCGAACGGCGTTCCTCCCCAATGAGCTCGCGGTGGTGGAGTGGTTCTTTGCGGCGCTCGGGCGTGCGCTGCGGAGTCGGGCGTGCGCCCGCACGCGTGGGTACGGCGGCCGCGCGCCGTTACGGTGGCCGGGATGGCCGCCCACCGCCTAGCGCCCCTCACCTAACCCTGCGGGGTCACGGGAAAGTGGAGTCGAGGGTGCGCCCGGCCCCTTTCGAGGATCGGGCGCGTTAGCCGTACGGTGGCGGGCGCACGGTGTCACGGGGACCGACACCGGCCGTACCGCACGGTCCATCCCACGGTAGCGGGGATGGGCTCCTCCCCGGGGAGTTGGTGCGGCGGCACCGGGCGTGAGCCCCGGCGCGTGATGACGCCGTCCCGCGGCGTCGGGGCGTTAAATGCCCAAGTACGGGGGGCGGCGCACGCGCGCGGGCGCCCGTGAGCGTGGCGGGCCCCGGCCCGAGGGTGGAGCGGACCCTCGAGCGAGGCGAGGCCCGCTCGAGGGGGGATCGAGCCCTCGAGCGGGGGCGGGACCGCTCGAGGGAAGGGTCGCCCCTCGAACGGGGCGGAGTCCGTTCGAGGAGGGGGGTTGCCCCTCGAACGGGGGCGGAGCCCGTCCGAGGAGGAGCGTACCCTCGGGCGAGGCGGAGCACGGCTCGAGGGGTCTTACGGACGAGCCGTCTTGGTGGGCCTCCGAAGTCTGTCGCATGGGCCATGTCCGCATGGTTAGTTTCTGCATGGTTAGGCTTAGCTTATTTTGATGCGGGAATTTAAGTAAGGGTTCCCCCATTGTTTGAGGGGACCCCTAGGGCGGTCCCCGACGGTAGCCCCCGAGCATCCGCGGGTTTGCCATTGAGGCTTCCGCGGATGCCGGAACCTACCGATAGGACGTTCTTCCCTCCTTGTTTGCGAACGCTTTCCGTGGGGCCGCGTCGGCGGACCCGCGGGTCTAGCCCCGAAGCCCTGCGCAGAGTGTGGGCTCTCCCTGCGAGGGGGTTAACCGCGAGCAATTCGGTCGAAAGGCGTGGCACATATGCCAACCGGCATCGGCGGTATTTCAGCCGGCATCGGGGGTGCACGCTCCCCTGTCCTTGTCTCCCGGCGGGTGCAATTCCAAGGAGGTGTAGCCGTGCGTCAAGCCCCCGAGCCTTGGCTCGTTCGAGGCGATCGGGTCGAGCACGACGACTTGTTTTTTATCGCGCCCTCGCCGTCCCTCCGCGGGACGGAGGGTGAGGTTTCCACGACTCCCATCGAGCGGGTCGCGAATCGCGGATTCCTCATCGAGGCGCTAGCGGGTGGTTCAAGTGGACGTCCATGCCCCGTTCGATAAGGGTAGGCTGCGCGGTCGGAGACACGTCCATGGAAGCGCTTGCGTGGGTTTGCTAGGTGGGGCTCGGTCCCGTTCGCTAGGGACCGAGGGCGCGGAAGCTCTCCCTCGGTGGGATCCCCCGCTAGGCGCCCTCGGCGGCTCTCGAACACGACATGTGGGGCACCCTCGAGCCGACGGGCTCGAGGAACGGCTCGAATGCGCGTGCCCTCGTCGTCCCTAACTGCGTGATGCGGGGGCGCTGTTCGAACCCGTCGAGGGTCAGGCTTCGAACCCCTGATCAGTAAGGCCGTGCGGGGCCGTGCATGGACAGCCCCGTCTTTTCGCGTTTGCGGCCGTCGAGGGGTACGGACGTGCCGGCCCTCGAGGTGCTTGTTGGCAGCACGGCGCGGCATGAGTGCTTTCGGTGTCGCTCTATTTCAAGCGTGACCTGGGCGATCCTCTTACGCGCGTGCCTTCTTTAGAGGGTTGACATTGTCTCGAGTTGGGGGTCATGCCGCTCGAGGGTCCTACGTGGCATGGGTGCCCGCGGTGGTGTGCTCTACGTCGAGCAGGTCCCGGGCGTCCTTCTCACGCTGATATCCCATCGAGGGTCGCCTTGTTTCGTGCCGAGGGTCACGCCACTCGAGGGCTTCACGTGGCATGGGTGCCCGCGCCGCCGCTCTACACCGTGCGAGGTCCCGGCGACCTTCTCACGCCGTCGTCCCATTGAGGGTCGCCTTTGTCTCGAGCCGAGGATTCGCCTCGCTCGAGGGCTCTCCTTGCTTGGCAAGGGGCCGGGCATGTAATTGCCTTGCGGTCGTGGCCGCGGTTTTGCGGCGCGGGCGCGCCTTTTTAGGCGGCGCGCGCTACGCGCGCGCGTAGTGGGCGACGTGGGCCGGCGGACGTGACGGTTTTGCCTCGGTCGGCTGCCGGTCTTGCGTAATGATGACCCGCCTGCGGTGTTAGAGCCGCTGCGGTCGTGGGTGGGGCCCGCCCGTCGACGTGATGGAAAGATTCCTGCGGTTAATGTTGGCGGGGCGTCCGCTCCGGAGAACTCGCCCGTTGCCTATAAAGCGCGGTGAGGAAGGGACGGCGGTTTTTTACCTTGGCTCCTCACCGTTTTCGGTCCTCCGTCCCTTCGCCTTCGCCTCACTCTTGCCGGTCGCGCGGGCTCGCCGCTTAGAGCTTTTTCCTCGTTTCCTTGTCCTCGGCCTTTGCACTCGTTCGTCCCCCCTTATGGCGCCGCCTCGGCCTTCCGATCGGGGTCCCGGAGCCGTACGCACGGGAGAGGTCGGCGAGTGACCCGGCTCGCCCGGGCGAGCCGGTCGCCGCCGGCCGGTGTCGGCCAACGAAGAAGGGCGCCGGCGGAGTGGATCGTGCCGCCGTCGACGCACCTCGAGCCCAATCCGCCGGAGGGTTACGTGGTGAGCTTCCTCCGCTATCACGAGCGCCCGTCGCCGGGGCAATCATCGTCGGGGGCGGCACGCGCGCGCGAGGTGCCGGCGCGCGCCACGGAGGCGCGCGCGGCGGACGTGCTGCGCGCGCGTCAAGCGTGCCCGCGCGCGGCGGGAGCGCGCGTCCGCGCGCGCGGCGTCATCGTCAAGGGGCGCGTCGGCGGGCGTGCGCGCGCGCGGGCGAGCGTGCCCGCGCGCGGTGGCGTCATCGGGGGGGTACGGCATCGGGCGCGCCCACGCGTGAGGCGGGCGTGCCGCGCGCGTGCGGCGGCGCCGTCGGGGAGGCGCCGCGGCGCGCGCGGCCCTGCGCCGGCCTCGTCGAGGCCTCGAGGAAAAGGAAGCGGGCCTTTTCCTCCGCGAGGTAAGGAACCTGTTCTTCCTTTGCTTGGCTTTAGTTTGCGGGTTATTAGATGCTCTAACCCTCCGTTCGTGTTTGCGCGGGGGGCGGTGCCAACCGTCCCTCCTCTTGCACCGGCCAAGGTGCCGAGGACGGACGCGTCGATCCCCACCCCGGCGGCGTTCGTCGAGGGGGTCGCGCCGGGGACGGGCGCGGCGGCGGGCACGAGCTCGCAAGGCCGGGCCGGGGCCTCGAGGCCCCGGCCGGCGGATCGGCCCGCCGCGGCGCGGCCGCGAGGTCGGGCGGGGGCGGCGGCGCGGTCGCCACGGAGGCGCGAGCCGCGGCGGTGGCTACGGTGGAGGTGCCGCCCGCGGTGGCGGCCGCTGCGGAGGAGGCGGAGCGGGCGCAACACCGCGGGGGCGCCGCGGATGCGGCGGCACGGGCGGAGGTGGCGGCACCGGCGCCACGACGGCGCGCCGTGGCCGCGGAGGCGCGGTGGAGGCGCCAACGGAGGCGGAGCGGGGCGGCTCCTCCCGCCGGCGGTCTCCGGGCGGAGGTGGCGGAGCTCTCGGATGACTCCCCCGCCGCACGGGTGGAACCGGTGGGCCGGCGGCCCCGACCTCCCCCGAGCCCCGGGGAGGGGGGCCCTCGTGAGGCGGCGCGAGGGTCACCCGACGGTGGGGGGTCAAGGGCACGGTCTTGGGGCCTCGTCCTCCCACGCCGGCCGCCCGCGCCGGGGGGGGGGGGGGGGGGCCGTGGAGGATCCCCCTGCGTTTGCCGACGCCGGGGGGGGAGCGAGAGCTGCGGGGCGAGCTCGGAGCCACGGCGCCACGCTCAACCGCGCGTTGAACGAGGCGGCGCGGGTCCACGGCGGCCGGCCCGGATCGTCTTCCGGGTGAGCCACGGTGGCTCTTCTCCCTTCCTTTTTTCGTTTTCGCGTGCCGCATTCAAGACTTGGCGCTTACGAGGTTCGATGTGTGGATGCCGGGAGCTCGAGCGCCGCGCCCATGAGAAGTACGGCGCGTTCGACCGAGGTGAACGCCGAGGCCCGCCGGCTCGGGGAGCGATGCGGCGCTTTCGACGCGCTTGCGGAAGCTCTCGGGACGCCGGACGGTGGGCGGTGTACCGGCGATGGCGTGGTGCGACGTGCTTCCGGGAGAGCTCGGGGCGGGACGCGGCGCGTCACTCGAGTCTCGAGCGGATCCGCGCGGCCCTCGTCGATCGCGACGAGGCGCCGTGGAACGCGCGCGAGGACACGGACAAGACGCGGACGGCGGCCGCCATGGCGGGAGGCGGAGGTGGTCCGCCGCTCGCGCCGAGACCCGGGAGCTCCGCACGTCGCTCGAGGGGGCACGGGCGCGGCGGCGCCGGGGCGAGAAGCGGGCGCGCGGGCCGGAGCGGCGCGCCAAGGAGGCCGATGACCGAGGGCGGCCCTCGACGCCAAGGCCGCGGCCCTCGTCGTCAGCGAGGAGCGGCTCCCGGCGGAGAGCGCGTCGCCCGCCGGGGGCCGAGGGGCGGCTCCCGGCAAGAGCGAGGCGCCCTCGGCGATGCCCGGCGGCGCCGGGAGCGGGAGCGCGTTGCTCGCAAAGCGGCGGAGAAGTCGGCCGGAGGAGCGAACGCCGCATTCTCCAAGGTTGAGGACGAAGCGCTCTCGCTCGGCATCGGCAACGCCGGCCCAGAGGCGGCCCTCCGCGAGCAAGGCGAGGCCGTCCGGCCGTCTCGGCGGCACTCGAGTCCGCGCGCCGCGACCTCAATGCGGAGAGGAAGCAAGTCGAGGGTGAGACTTTTCGACTCGTTTGTTGGTTTTTTGTTTTAGAGGGTTCGCTTCCCCTTTCGATTTCTTGTCGTCTTGTTGATTCCGGGCTTGCGCACCGCCTTGGGGCACGGCTGGCTGGGCGGGCCGAGGCCCTACGGGCCTCCTACAACTCCTCCGAGCAGAGCTGCGGGGGAGAGCCGCGTGACGCGGCCCTCGAGACTGCCGCGTCGTCGAGGAAGGCGAGGCCCGGGCCGGCGGCTCGGCGGCCGCCGCCCGCGCGCCCTCGGCGGCCACGTCACGGAGCGGATGCGCCGGGCGTTGCATCTAGGCGTGCGAAGGCCCTCGGAGTGGTGCGATCCCACTACGAGGTCAACCTCGAGGCGGTGGCGGAAGGCTACATCGTGCCCGAGGGCGTCGAGGACGAGGTGGCCATGGAGCGTGCGGACGCGCTTGTTGCCGACGCCGCCGGTCGTCGCTCGAGGCCTTCGAAGAATTCCTCTTCCGGACGCCGCCGTCTGTCTTGCTCCACCCGCCCGAAAGCATCCGGGCGCCGGGCCCGTTTTTTGTTTTATGTGTATCGAATTCGGCCTCGTGGCCTTTTTGTAAATAAACAAGTTATTTCATGAACATGGGCGTTGTTGTAAATGAAATCGTTTGCTTATTACGCTTTTTGTTTCTCCTTCTTCCTGAGTAGATTCTAGTTAGGGGAGTTCGTTTTTCGTAAGGGGCCCGCTGGGTTGGAGGCGAGAGAGACGGGCCATAGCCACGCGGCGTAGGTCGTCTCGGCTCGCGCGCTCCTTCCGCTGTGCCGCCTACGCCCTGTTCGAATCGTGGCTCGTGGTTGAAGTAGGAAACAAACTTAGCGTGTGTTGTTACATTTTTTTGCGCGAAAAAAATGGGACCATTTGGGGGGGGTGCCCCCCGCAGTAGCCCCCGAGGGTAACTTGGGTTTCAGGGGAAAGCCGAGTTGCCCTTTTATTAGACCCGGAGTATTTACATAGGTGACACCAATCGGGGCGTTGGCCATGCGTTTTTACAACGAGAAAATACTTGGAAATCCTAGTTAAGGGTAGAAGCGACGTAGCTGTTGGATATTCCAAGCGTTGGTGAGTTCTTCGCCGTCCTCGTTGGCCAGCTTGTATGTGCCCGGTTTGAGCACCTTCACCACGACGTAGGGTCCCTCCCATGGGGGCGATAGCTTGTGGCGCCCTCGATTGTCTTGGCGTAGCCTTAGGACCAAATCCCCCTCGCTGAAATCCCTCCGACGTATCTTGCGTGCTTGGTAGCGTCGTAGGGGCTGTTGATACCTCGCGGAGTGCATCAACGCCACGAGGCGTACTTCGTCCTGGGTGGTCCAGTGAGTCCTCGCGGGCTCGCTGGTTAGCATCTTCGTTGTAGCCTCGAACCTTGGGCGACCCGTATTCCAGATCTGTGGGGAGGATGGCCTCCGCGCCATGAACTAGGAAGAACGGTGTGAACCCGGTGGCTCTGCTTGGGGTGGTCCTTAGGCTCCACACGACCGCCGGGTAGTTCTTGGAGCCATTTCCGGCCGGATTTGTTGAGCTGGTAAAAAATTCGGGGGCTTGAGGCCCACGTAGAATCATGCCGTTGGCGCGCTCCACTTGGCGCGTTGGTCCGTGGGTGTGCCACGCCGCCCAATCCACGCGGATGTGGAACTTGTCGCAGAACTCCAAGAACTTCCGCCCGTGAACCGGGACCCGTTGTCCGTGATGATGGAGTTTGGCACTCCAAAGCGGTAGACGATGTCGGTGAAGAACGTGACCGCCGCTCGGCCTTCAAATTCGTGATGGGGCGCACCTCCACCCACTTGGAGAATTTGTCAATCGCGACAAGTAGGTGGGTGAAGCCCCCGGGCGCCTTCCGCAGGGGCCCGACGATGTCCAACCCCCACACGGCGAACGGCCATGTCACGGGGATCGTTTGCAGGGCGTGAGCGAGCAAATTGGTCTTGCGGGCGTAGAACTGGCACCCTTCGCAGGTGCGCACTATTTCGCTGGCATCCGCGACCGCGGTAGGCCAGTAGAAGCCTTGGCGGAACGCGTTGCCGACGAGGGTGCGCGGCGCGGCGTGGTGGCCACGGATCCCCGCGTGGATGTCCCGTAGGAGCTCGCGCCCCTCGGGAATGGGTATACACCGCCGGAGGATGCCCCGACGCGGCGCGCTTGTGCGGCTCGCCGTCGACGAGGGCGAATGACTTGGCCATCCCGGCGATGCGCCCGGGCGTGGCCCGGTCGCGGGGAGTTCCCCTCGAGCAATCCGGGCGATGTACTTCTCCCCGCCGGTCCGCCCGGACGGGGAGCCGGCTCGATGTCCATCGCGGCAGCCTCATGGGAGCCGTACCCCTCGAGAAGGGAGAGCACGTACGCCTCGTTCGAGGGGTCCTCTTCCATGGGTTCCGCACCCGATGGGTTCAAGGGAGCCCCCGAGGGTCCGCCGTCGCTCGAGGGGTAAGGCTCGAAGGTGACCGAGGGCGCGCGCGATGTCGCGCGCGAAAACGTTCGGGGGGGAACGGTGATCCGCCGGACGCGATCTTGGCAAGTTCATCCGCTTCCTCGTTGTATCGGCGGGGTACGTGATTAAGCTCGATGCCGTAGAACTTGTATTCGAGGGCCCGCACGGCTTTACAGTAGGCCTCCATCTTGTCGTCGTGGCAGCTCGCGTTCTTCATGACTTGGTCGATCACGAGCTGCGAATCCCCTCGCACATCGAGGCGCTTGATGCCCAACTCAATGGCGATTTTGAGGCCGCAGAGAAGGGCCTCGTATTCCGCCATATTGTTAGACGCGGGGAAGTGGAGACGCACTGCGTAGCGCATGTGCTCCCCGAGGGGTGACACGAAGAGCAGGCCCGCGCCCGCTCCTGTCTTCATCACCGAGCCGTCGAAGAACAGAGTCCGGCACTCCGCTTGAATCCGAGGGGGCGGCGGCGCGTGTCCGTCCACTCGGCCGACGAAATCGGCTAGGATTTGCGATTTGATGGCCTTGCGCGGAGCGTAGGCGAGCGTTTCGCCCATCAACTCCACGGACCACTTGGCAATTCTGCCTGCCGCGTCGGGGTTGCGAATGATCTCTCCTAACGGGAAGGAAGAGACCACCGTGGAATCGGGTGGGCCTCGAAGTAGTGGCGGAGCTTGCGCCGCGCGAGGACTACCGCATACAACGACTTTTCGGACACGGGGGTAGCGCGTCTTCGTGTCCGACAGACTTCGCCGATGTAGTAGACCGGCCTCTCGCACGGGTAAGGCATGCCCTTGCTCCGTGCGCTCCACAACGATCACGGCGGCCGACCACCCGGGTGGTTGCGGCCACGTAGAGTTGGAGGGGTTCGCCGTCTCGCGGCGGCGTAAGGATTGGGGCGTGTGTCGGAGACGCCTTCGGCTTGTCGAGCGCTTCCCGGGCCTCGGTGGTCCAAGAGAAGCGTTCGTGCTTCTTGAGCGGCGGTAGAGGGGCGGACCCTTCTCACCGAGCCTCGAGACGAAGCGGCTCAAGGCGGCAAGGCACCCCAACACCTTCTGCACCCCTTTGAGGTCCCGAATTGGACCCATCCGCTCGAGGGCCGTGACCTTTTCGGGGTTGGCCTCGATTCCCCGCTGGGAGACGATGTATCCTAGGAGCATGCCCCGCGGCACTCCGAAGACACATTTTTCGGGGTTGAGCTTGACCCCCGTTGGCCCGCGGGCGGTACCGAACGCGATGCCAAGATCGCTAACCGGGTCGTCCGCCTTCTCGGGTCTTGACGACGATGTCGTCCACGTAAGCCTCGACCGTTCGCCCGATATGGTCCCCAAAAACGTGCCGCATGCGGCGCCGATATGTTGCGCCCGCGTTTCGAGGCCAAAAGGCATCGTGACGTAACGAACGTCCCGAACGGTGTGATGAACGAAGTCGCGAGCTGGTCGGACTCCTTCATTTTTATTTGGTGATATCCCGAGTAGGCATCAAGGAAACAGAGTAGTTCACACCGGCGGTGGAATCAACGATCGATCTATGCGTGGCAAAGGAAAAGGAACCTTTGGACATGCTTTATTGAGGCCGGTGTAGTCAATACACATCCTCCACTTCCCATTTTTCTTTTTTACAAGCACGGGATTAGCTAGCCACGTAGGGTGGAACACTTCCTTGATGAATCCGGCCTCGAGGAGCTTCCGCGGCTCCGCTCCGATCGCCCGTCGCCGCTCCTCGTCGAAGCGGCGCGGCCCGCCGCCGAACGGCGCGAGCGTTAGGCGAGGATATCAAGGGAGTGCTCGGCGACCTCCCTCGGGATGCCTGGCATGTCCGAGGGGCTCCACGCGAAGACGTCGGCGTTGGCGCGGAGGAAGTCGACGAGCACTGCTTCCTATTTAGGATCGAGGGTCGGCCGACCCTCAACACCTTGCCCTCGGGGGCTGTCGGGTCGAGGGGGACCCCTTTGGTTTGCTCGGCGGCCTCGAAGGTGCCGATGTGTTTGGCGGCGGAGGGCGAGGTCGTCGTTGACCATCTTCTCCAGTGTGTTCACCAGCGCTTCATCCAGCGCTAGTGCCTCTGCATGTTCCACGCACTCGACATCGCGATCGAATGCATGCTCGATCGATGACCCGACGGTGATGACGCCGTTTGGACCCGGCATCTTCATCTTCGGTACGTGTAGTTGGGGACCGCCATGAACTTGGCATAGCATGGTCGCCCAAGGATGGCATGGTAGGCCCCTTTGAATCCCACCACCTCGAAGGTGAGGGTTTCCTTGCGGAAATTCTTGGGGGTCCCGAACCGGACGGGCGGATCGATCCGCCCGAGGGGGTTGAACACGCTTGCCGGGCGCGATGCGGTGAAACGGCTTCGTGGCTGGGCCGCAGCCTGGTCTAGCCCAATCCCCATCGGGCGCAATGTATGCGCGAAGAGGATATTGAGGCTACGCCTCCGTCCATAAGGACCTTCGAAAACCGGGCGTTGCCAATGATGGGATCGACCACCGGTGGGTGCGGCCGGGTTCGGGATGCGGTTTGGGTGATCATCCCGGCTAAAGGTGATGGCATCCTTCGACCGGTTGAGAAAGGCCGGAGGTGCCCTCTGCGGCGAGGACTTCGTGCCGCTCCTTCTTGCGCCGCCGGGTCGACATGTCGACGGTAGGTCCCCCCAAAGATGAGGAACACATTTTCGACGGCGGGGGAAACCACCCGCGTCGCCGTCGCCCCCATCCTTCTTGGCCTCTCGCCTCCTTCGCGGCGGCACGGCCATAGAACTTCTTGAGCATGTCGCCTTGCTCAAGAGTGTGGTTTACGGGGGTCTTGTGGTAGGGGCATGGCTTCTTCATCATGTCGTCGAACACCCCGGGCCTCGAGGAGCCGGTCGAGGGCCCCGTCGGGCGGGTCAACGGCGAGGGCCTCGGCGTTGCCGCCGTTGCGCCCTCTGCTCGCGCGCCTCGCGGCGCGGCTTCTTCCCCCTTCTTGCCCCGCTTGTCGTTGCGGCGCGACTCCTTGGACCCGCCGCCCTCCGCGGGCGTGTCCTCGGAACGCTTGCCCTTCTTGCCGTCGAAGATTGCCCCCACGGCCTCCTCTCCGGAGGCGGGAGGCGGGTGGCAATGTCGAGCCGGCTCGTTCGAGTCCGTGGGCGGGCTGCGTCCCGGCTCGCGCACAAGGTCCCGGCACGAGGTGCCCTCGAGGAACGCGTGCACGATCTCGGATTGTGCCACGGCGGGGAGCTACGTGCGGCGCTTGGAGAAGCGCCGTATGAAGTCCCGTAGCGACTCGCCGGCTCGCGTGCGGGGAGCGCGGATCCCCGGGGGAGTTCCGGGGCGCACGTACGTGCCCCGGAAGTTGCCCACGAAGGTGTGGACTAGATCGTCCCGGCTATGGATGCGGGCTGGCGGGCAAGTGCTCGAGCCATGTCCGGGCCGCGTCGCCCAGATGCAGGGGCAAGTTGCGGATGATTACTTCGTCGTTGGTGGCCTCGCCCGACCGACGGGCCGAGGCGGTAATCGTTGAGCCAGACACGAGGGTCCGTCTCCCCGTTGTATTTGACGATCGTCGAGGGCGACGGAAGCGGCGGGGGAACGCCGCCGTGCGGATCTCCCGGCCGAACACACGGGTGCCGGGGGCTCGGTGTCGGGGAGCGATCCTCACCGCCGTCGTAGCGTCCACCCCTTCGAGGGTGGTAGCCCCTAGCCGCTCGCGCGTCCGCCTTGCCGGTGCGCCGGCGTTGATGACGTTGCGGGCATCGCCATCCGGCGCCCGCGCGTGTCGAGGAGCCGTTCCTTGGCCGGCGTGCGTCCCCGGTCGGCCGGGTTGACCTACGTGCACCGAGGGTTCGCCTCCCGGTGCGGGGATCATCGCCCCGTGCGTCCCCCGTTGGCGGATGCGTGAGGCCGAGCTCTCGGCCGCCGGACGGCCGCTTGCTCAAGGAGAGTACGCACCTCGCGGTGCATGTCTCGAGCCTCGGGGGTCGAGGGTGCGGCATGGCGCGTAGCAACGTCGCGGCGGCGATGAGCTTTTGGCTCGCCCGTGGTGGCGTATCCGCGTTGTCGACGTTGGGGACGGGGTTGAGGCGGTCACGGACTGTCGGCCCCGGCTCCCGCGCGCGCGCTCGCCGCGCGCGGAGGCCTCTCCGCCATCGAGGCGCGGAGTAGCCGCACCGTCCTATACTCCTCTCGCCGGCTTGGCCTCGAGCTCGCGAGCTTGGGCCGGTGTGCGTCGACGTCGGCCCCGGCGGGGAGCGCTCGGCCCCGCGGCCGGGCGCGTGGCGATCCCGGGGGCGGGCGTGACTTCCCCCGTCTCCGGCACCCGCCGCCGGCGGCGTTTGCCGGTCGTTGGTGATGACGGCGCAACACTCCCGCGTGGGGTCGTAGCTCCCGGTCTTCGGAGTCGTCGGAGCGACCAAACCCGGTAGTCCGCGGCATCGAGGAAGCGCCCGAACGCGGCCCGGGTCCGGCACGCCGAGAAGTCCCACTCCGCGTACCCGTGTCGGTTGGCGGGTGGCATCGCGTTGACGGAGCCCGGGGACGACTCGTCCGGCCTGGCCGAAGTGCCGGGATCCCTGGCGACGAAGACGTGCCGACCAGGCGGAACCCTGCGCATTGTCGTGTTGACGTTGGCGTTGTAGGCCGTAGTGGCGCCACGCAGCCCGATGGGGATGCGTGGTCCGGAGACCGCACGCGGTCCTGCTGGGGCGGTGGCGGCCGTCGTGACGGTGGGTGCACCGCGTTGAGCGGCGGCGCGCTCAGCCCGCCGCCGCTCGGACCGCGCCCGACGCGAGCGTAGCCCGGAGCGACGACGGCGTCGCGGCGTCGACGGGCCCGCGGCATCCGCGCCTGCGCAGGTGCCCGCGCGGTGTCGTGCGTGCGGCGGAGACCGCAGCGGACCCGGCCTCGCGCGCGCGCGCGGAGCTCCTCACGGTTGGTGAGGCGCATGAGATAGCCGTTCCCCGTGGCCCGGAAGTTCAAGTCCCCGAAGCGGATCTCGAACCCGGCGGAAGAGGGTCCGAGCTACCCATGTTGTAGCGGGTGCTACGGTACTCGGTGCGAATCACCATGGAGGGAGTTAGCGAAATGACCTTAGGCGCTCGTTTGCCCCACGGTGGGCGCCAAGCGTCGGTGCGGCATATGGTCCCGACACTAACCGTAGATAACGCCTAGGTCTATCCCTCAATGGTCGATGCTAAGCAACAAATGACACAAGGTTTTTATCCTGGTTCCCGCCGAGGGGGCCGTACGTCCGGCCGACGAGAGGCGTGCTCGTGGCACTCGTATTGCTCGACACCGGGGGTGCTTGTAGTGGGGCAAGTACAAGCAAGGCGGGAGAGGAAGCGTGGCTTCCAAGTCCCTGGGTGAGTGGCTGGAGATGTTGTGGGAGAATAAGAGAGTGAGTGCACGGTGCGCTGTGTTCCTCTGAATTCGTCCTCCCCCGCGGCTGGGGGCTCGCCTCCCCTTTTATAGGCCAAGGGGGCGGCGAGTTACATGCACGCCGCGCTACCTAGCTACGTGTGGGAGCACGTCGTGCTACGGCGTAGAGTGGGCGGCCGTCCGGACGATCTTCGCTGCGATCCGGCCATGATGGCCTACCTCGTACCCGAACAGTGGCGGTTCGAGGGTAGGAGGCGGCAGATGGCGATGGCGTCCCCTGATAGGCTTCGAGGGAGGTGCTGATGATGGCTGGTACGGAGTACAGGAGCGGGCAGAACGGCGTTCCTTCCCAATGAGCTCTGCGGTGGTGGAGTGGTTGCTGCGGCGCTCGGGCGTGCGCCGCGGAGTCGGGGGCGTGCGCCCGCACGCGTGGGTACGGCGGCCGCGCCGTTACAGTGGCCGGGATGGCCGCCCACCGGCCTAGCGCCCCTCACCTAACCTGCAGGGTCACGGGAAAGTGGAGTCGAGGGTGCGCCCGGCCCCCTTTCGAGGATCGGGCGCGTTAGCCGTACAGTAGCGGGCGCACGGTGTCACGGGACTGACACCGGCCGTACCGCACAGTCCATCCCACAGTAGCGGGGATGGGCTCCTCCCTGGGGAGTTGGTGCGGCGGCACGGGGCGTGAGCCCCGGCGCGTGATGACGCCGCCCCGCGGCGTCGGGCGTTAAATGCCCAAGTACGGGGGCGGCGCACGCGCGCGGGCGCCCGTGAGCGTGGCGGGCCCCGGCCCGAGGGTGGAGCGGACCCTCGAGCGAGGCGAGGCCCGCTCGAGGGGGGATCGAGCCCTCGAGCGGGGCGGGACCGCTCGAGGGAAGGGTCGCCCCTCGAACGGGGCGGAGTCCGTTCGAGGAGGGGGGTTGCCCCTCGAACGGGGGCGGAGCCCGTCCGAGGAGGAGCGTACCCTCGGGCGAGGCGGAGCCTGCTCGAGGGGTCTTACAGACGAGCCGTCTTGGTGGGCCTCCGAAATCCTGCTGCATGGGCCATGTCCTGCATGGTTAGTTTCCTGCATGGTTAGGCTTAGCTTATTTTGATGCAGGAATTTAAGTAAGGGTTCCCCCATTGTTTGAGGGGACCCCTAGGGCGGTCCCCGACACCGAGCTAGTTCCTCTTCACCCATGGCGTCAATAGCGTTTTGCACTTCTGGAGTGATGCCCGCAAACAAGTCAGTCTGATGGGTTGTGGATGCACGTATTTGGTCGACGTTTCTGGCGGTCCCCGACGTCGACGCAGGAATCTCCTCGTTCTTGTCTGGGGCGGCGGTCCCCGACATCGACGCAGGTATTTGCTCGATGTAACTATTCAGCGACCCTCGCTGTTTGTTCTTAGCATAAGACTTGTCCACTGAACGCTCATAGTCCGTTTTCAATGGCTGTTCCCTTCTCCTTTTTGTTTCCTTATCGTCTATGAAAGCCTTTAGTCTCTCCTTACGACCTTCATTTTTTTGCCTCCAGTTTTTCCTGTTTTCTTCTTTCTTTCACTTTTTCAAAGAAGTCCTTGACTTCTTTCCGTACAGACCCTTCTGTTTCTTCATCTGTCTTTGCCTCTAGCTTTTTCTTTGCTGGTCGTTTTCGTTTCTTCTTTGGTGGTTGCACCGACCTGAAAGATTTCGCTCGAGAGCTTGTGGCGAATGGTTGTTGAGGTGAATCAGGATGGATGTCATCATCGTGATCGCTGGAGCTCCGTTCACCCGAATTGTCGTATGGTTGTTGCGGAGAAGGTGAGCAAGCAGGTAGTGTCGATGACGGCCCCGGAGACAATGGCTACCCCAGCTCCAGGTGGTCTCTCGGAGATCTATCATTCTCGGGGATTATGACGATGTAACGTTTTGGCCATAATATGATACCGTGTAGCGCATCCTTAAGTGTCTTTTCCCCGTCACCTCCTGGGATATCTATCTCTAGCTCCTCAAAATCGGGTTGACATCCTCTCTACGCTAACTGAGGCGTAGCCAGGTGGAATCGGCATGTCGTGGCTCGTCTGTCCAGGAAACTGTGCAAAAGCACTTCCGTCCGCCACTTGAGAATAAATATTTATTTAGTTATTATTATCATTGTGAATGCAAGTCCACAAAAATCAAAGTAATATATGATCAATTATTGAGGTAATAAAAGCATGAATTAGACATACCTTCATTTTGATGTTGCTGAATGGCTTGTGAAGCTCACATCTGATGCGCCTACAGATGTCATCCACATGGTACCGTTGGCTGTCCACTTGAACTCCTATTGCCCTTTGCTCTTCGGGAACCGCCGCGGAAGCACAACTGGAAAAGTGAGCAGAAGGAACTTGTACTAGAGGCAGTCCTTGTGCTGGGGCTATCTCATTTACAGCGGCGGCCACTCGCCATTCAATATCCGCCGTCAACTTTTCTTTGTGTTCTTTAAGTCTTTTTTCTAACTCTTGTCGTTGTTCCTCCTATTCACGCTCTCTTCTTCTTCTGCGGTTTCGATAGGTGGCAATGTCTCCCCTGAAGCCAAATTTCCATGGTACCACCCCGAAGCCCCTGCACCGTCCTGGGTGTTCAGGATTCTTGAGTGCCATAGTGAGTTCATCGATCTCTCTGTCAACCTTCACTCTGCCCGCTGTGACATCTTCAAGTATTTTTAATATTTCAAGTGTAGTCTCTCGTAACGAGGGTGGGTAATCAAGGGTACCATCTTCGGAGTTAATTGTGCCTCCATGAGAATAATACCAATTCTTCACTCGCTCGGGCCAATCAACGACCGCTGGTATGGTACCTTGTGCGAGAAGGTCTTCTTCCATCTTCCGCCACTTGGGAACTGCAAATGCATATCCAGCTCGACCAAGATGATGGCGTGCTCCTTCTTAGCACGACTTTGCTTCGCTCGTGCACTCGCCTTGGAGAAATCTTCACTTTTCTTGTATTCCACAAAGGACGTCCAGTGTTCTTTTAACTTGGGATATTCAATCCAATTTGGAGTTTGATTCTTCTTGATATAATCTTTATCGAGTTGCTGTTTGAACTTCTGAAATTGTGTTGCCATCCTCGTGAGAGTCCAACGCTTCACATTGGCTGGTTCAACACCTTTAGGAAGTGTGAAGTGTTTTAGGATTTCATCCCACAACAAATTTTTCACTGAGTCTGGAACCACGTGTAGATTATCTGCTTTTCCCTTCCATTCTCTGTAGCTGATGGGCAGGTTGTCCCTTACAATGGCCCCACACTGTGACACATTCTTGTCCTTGATTTTTTGGAGCACATGGTTGGCCATCATCTGATACTTCTGTGATCTGATACATGACATGGCCGGTGAGTACTTGTGTACGCCCTCTCTTTGTCTTTTTGATGTGGAGGCTGAAGCCTACATGTTGCAGATTCGTTATTTAATTAATTAGTACCTAAGAATTGAGGTTTGAAAAATGAGAACTATAAAGTTAATGCATGATATATATATATACCTTGTGGGAACATTCAATATTTTCATTCACAACACTTTCCTCATTGTTTCTAGAATTGTCCTCAATATTAGTTGTTGTGTCCATGACAGGGGCAGCAGTGTCCTCATTCGAAGGTATGTTCAAGTACATGTCCGCCTGACTACACTCCTCCTCGGTGAAGGTTGCAATTGTACCACTAGCTATAATGTCGGCCATAAAGTTGTCATGGTTGTCATCCATCTGGAATAAACAAAAATTTTCTATGAATTTCTAGAATAAGGAACAAGTTTTTCTATGAATTTCTAGAATAAGCAACAAGTTTTTATATGATTTTCTAGAATAAACAATAATTTTCTATGAATTTCAATAATAAACAAGAATATTCTATCAATTTATGTAATTTTCAACAATTTCTAAAATTTTCTAGATTAAACAAGTATTTACTAAGGATTTCTTTATTAAACAAGAATTTTCTTTGAATTTGTAGAATAAGCAACAAGTTTTTATATCAATTTCTAGAATAAGCATCAAGTTTTTATATGATTTTCTATAATAAACAAGAATTTTCTATGAATTTCTATAAGAAACAAGAATATTCTATGAATTTATGTAATTTTCAACAATTTCTAAAACTTTCTAGATTAAACAAGTATTTACTAAGAATTTCTATAATGAACAAGAATTTTCTATGAATTTATGTAATTTTCAACAATTTCTAAACTTTCTAGATTAAACAAGTATTTACTAAGAATTTCTTTATTAAACATGAATTTTCTTTGAATTTCTAGAATAAGCAAAAAGTTATTCTATGAATTTCTAGAATGAACAAATATTTACTATGAATTTTCTTGAATAAACAACGTCAAAATATTTCTACTAACTTGTGGACGGACGATGCTTGTTGATGGCGGTGTCGTGTGGGAGAATGACAGAGGTGACGGGAAGTCACTTGTTCGAGACGACGCGGCAGTCGTCGACTAAAATTGTATATTAGAAAACAATTAAGAACTCAAAATTACATATATATTAGAAAAAATTAAGAACTCAAAATTACATATATATTAGAAAACAATTAAGAACTAAAAATTACAAATATATTGGAAAACAATTAAGAACTCAAATACACAAATAAGAACTCAAATTACATATATATTAGAAAATAATTAAGAACTCTAATAGTCAATTAAGAACTCACAATTACATATATATATATATATATATTAGAAAACAATTAAGAACTCAAATACTCAATTAAGAACTCAAAATTACATATATATTAGAAAATAATTAATAACTCAAATACTCAAAACTATGAAATTGTATATTCAAAACAATTAGATTTTGGTACACAAATATATACATAAAAATATACAAAGCATTACTATTTAATTAAACTAAAAACACATTTAGAATTTGGTACACAAATATACACACAAAAATATATAAAGCATTACTATTTAATTAAACTAAAAAACACAATTAGAATTTGGTACACAAATATACACACAAAAATATACAAAGCATTACTATTTAATTAAACTAAAAAACACAATTATATTTTGTTACACAAATATACACAAAAAATATACAAGTTTCTAATTAAATTTTCTTTCTATTCTTATAATAAAATTTCATATTAAAAATTTACACACAATTATAATTTCTAATTAATATCAAAACATAAACTAAATCAAATAAAATTAATTATAAATGCTTGCTGATGCCAACATTTCACGGGCTGACGTCAGCAAGGCAATACCCCCCGGCACCCCAGTCGGCCATCGGGCACACGCACGCCGGCGGCCGCAAAGGGGGCCGGCAAGCGGAGGCGTCGGTAGCGGCGGCGCGCGGCATACCGGGCCGCAGGATGCCGCCGCCGAGGAGGAGGACCGGCGCACGGTCGCCGCCGAGGAGAGGAGGGCCGGCGGGGGCGGCGAGTCGGGGAGGGTCGTTGCGTCGCGGAGGGCCGCCGCGTCGGGGACCGGAGATGCGCGTCAAGGACGGGGAGGGCGGACGTCGGCGCGGCCGACCTCGCCGGCCGGCCGCGTGTGTGTCAGGGAGGAGCGGCGTGGCGCGTCGGAGAAGAGGGGCGCGTCGGGGACAGGCGCGGCGAGGAGAGGTGTGACACCCTAAAAATTCCATCACTAAAATCAACTAGCAACTTAAATTAGTCTTAAGGATTAAAGAATTTAAATTGCTATTTAAATTGAGCTCTAAAATATTAAACATAATTTAATAAACTTAGAGACAACGAGTGTTTGTGCATCATCAGTTGGCTTGCATAGTTTTTGGTTGCTTGTGTGGTTTCTAAAAAGTTTATGAATTTTTGAGAAAAGGTTTGAAAGAGTTTTGATTTGAATTTCAAAAGAAATGTGATTTTAAAATGAAGTTTGAAAAAGAAAAAGAAAAAAAAAGAAAACCTTGTCGGCTCCCCTTTCAGCCCAAACGGCCCAGCGGCCCATCGGCCATCACCCCGCGCCGGCCCACCTCTCCCTCTCTTTTCTTTTTCTTTTGCCGTCGCTGACACCTGGGCCCCACCTGTCAACCTCCCTTTCCCCCCTTCCTTTCTTCTTCCCCCTGCTCGCCGGCCCGCCGCCGCAACCGCGCGGAATCCGCCGCGCCCCCGCCTTCTCCCCTTCCTTTCTCTTTCCTGCAAGCACGCCAATTAAGGCAATTAATCCCCCACTCAAATCCCCGGCCGTTTCCCCTTTTCCCCTTACCTTCTTTACGCCCGGACGGTCCGCCGGCCGCCCCGTCCCCTTCCCGCTTCGCCTACCTCCCTGCGCCCCTATTTAAGCTCGCGCTCGAGCTCCTGCACTCCCCTTTGCACCCGCAGGACATCACTCCACGCACGTGAGCCCAATTCCACCGGCGCCGCCGCCTCTGCTTCTTCCCGCCGTCGGACGCCGCCGATGAAGTGCATCGCCGCCTTGTCCTTTTCTTCCCCGAACACGATCATGACCCTCACGTGATGCTTGTTGACCGGGGAAGCCGCCACCGGAGTCGAGCGGCGCACGGAGCTTGGGTCCCCGCCCGTCGGAGCGCCGCCCGAGCCGCCGTCGCCGTCGAACTCCATCTCTCGCTCGCCTCCCCGTCGCCCGTGAGCTCGCCCAACGTTTCCACGAGTGGTGAGCAACATTTTCCCCGGCTGTTTTTCCCTTGAGCTCGCACCGCAAAGACCGGCGCCCGCACGCCGGCGAACCCCCGCGCCTCCCCCCTTCGGTGCGGCCGCCGTGGAAGCCCAATCCACCTCCCCCGAACCCCCGGAGGCGTGCGCGTGCCGCTCGGCTACGCGTAGAGCCCGCTAGCGCGCGAAACGGTGCCCCACGGCATGATCTAGGGCCGTGCCGGCGAGCTCCCCGCCGCGCACCGCCGCTCCCCGGCGACGCCGCCGCCGCCCATCGCGTGCACACGTCCAGGGCCGTCAGATCTTGTGTGGACGGCCCAGATCGCGTACCCCTTCGGGTTATACGGTCGGTCCACCGTGGACCCGTGCACCGGGCGCACGGCGCGGTCCACGGGACGCGCGCGCATCGGTAGCCGTTGGATCTGAGATCCACGGTGCTGGTCTGGCTATTTTGTTAAAGAGCCCCTAAGCTTTTATAGTTTTGCAAGCCGGTTCTTCCACCTTTGAGAATTCTTACGGATAGGTCCTGATTTTTATGTTTTAGCCCCTGGCCAGCCTAGATTTCTTTAATAAAGGTCCTTTTCATTCCTTTTAGCATTTAGACCCCTCTGTTTTATTTTATAATTATGTTTTAGCCCTGTTTTTATTTATAAAAAGCCCTGTAAACTTAGTTTTCTTGCAGATAGGTCCCTGTAACTTGTTTTAATCATATCTTTCTCGTTTTAACTCCGTTTTTAGCGTTCTATATACCGAAATGATCGTCTCGACAAGTAGAATCTTTTAAACAGCAAATTTACCAGTTGTGTTACTGTTTGGTGTACTGTTTTATTTATTGTTTGTTGTTCATGTTTGACTCGTAGATATCGTGCCTATTTCGTCTGAGCTCCCTGTCGGAGGTGATCAGGAAGAACCAGTTTTCGAGGAAGATTTCACTCAGCTTGTAGAGGAAGGCAAGTGGCTTTCCCCCTCTGCATTATCTTTTTGAACCTATGTCACTGCATGCTGAACAATGTTTACTATTCCTGTTGCTATGCATAAACCTGATGGGCAAACACCTAGTTAAAGACTTGACTAGATACTTTACCACTTTACCTTGATCAACCCTGTTTAAACAAATGTTTGGGGTAGATAAATGCTTAGTTTGCTTTACATGAGTTTGGTTATGTTTTGTTTTTGTTATACACCTCAGTTCTGTTTATATAATGTGTTTGTGCTTAAAACAAGATAACTTGATTTATAACCGGAACATGGAGAACCACCCAAGATAACAGTACAACCACAGTCCACATGCCTCTGGCTTAGACAATTAATTAGGAAAGTGGGTTAGCTGATAGCTCTTTTCCGAGAGGGGCACAGGGGGCCGGAGTTGAAGGGGTATAGCCCGGTTCTTTTGGGGTAGCAGCCTTGGCTAAGGTGCGACCATTAGGGAGGGTTATGGTCCGCTCCGCCGCTTCATGAATCGTTGCGTCGTTGGTTTCTCTTCTTTCCTTTGTAAAGGCTTCGTAGTGGACCCCTAGCCACTCACCTTGGAAGTGTTTAAGGGTCTAGCTAACCGGGAAAGATGGAGAACACGAACCGTGGGTAAAGTGTACAACCTCTGCGAGTGTAAAGCCGATCGATCGCGCGTGCTCACGGTCAAGAGCGGCTTGGACCCTCACATGATTAATAAACTTGAAGATTAATGCAAATCATGGGTTTGTGGGTTTGGTTTGAGGTTTCTTTTAATGATAAGTGGGTTGGTATAAACTTACACCTAGTAATTAGGTGCTTGCTAATAAAACTTGACCAACTTATAAAATGCTTACCGCTGTGAACCATAGCCTATCCTTGATAGCCTTGCATTGTTTCCCCCGCTTGCTGAGCACCAACCATAAGTGTGCTCACCCTTGCTTACCGCTGTTCGAGAGGAGAACGTCGGAGGCGAGGACGAGTACCGGAGTGACTACGAGGAGTTCTAGGGCATGCGGATCCCCCGGTCATCATGCCCGTGGAAGTCGGAGATGGAGTCGCTCGTCGCTTAGTTATCGTTGTGTTCGGACCTTCGAGTCCACCTCTCTCGTATGTAATAATGGATATCGTCTTGGTTTAACTCTTGAACGATTTATTACCGCAATGGTATTACTCTCGTTTTGTCTATCATGTGTGTGTAAAATGATCCTAGCGCACACATGAGATGCATTCGGTTTTCTTGTAAAATCGGGTGTGACAAAGTGGTACCGGAGCCGTGATGATCGTAGGTCGCGCCTTAGTTAGAAATGGACGAAATTAAGGATTCATGTTCTAGAGAACCTTATCATGCTTCAAATCATCTTATTTACGCATTAAAAATCTAATTTAATTTTGTTTCTCATTTTAAACTGTCATTTTGATTTATTCTGTACTCTGAGATCAGTTTTGCTTTGACAAATGGCCAGAACCTACATGACCCCTCGCAAGAGCACTGGTGGGCGCTTTCCCTCTGGATAGCTGGCTCCTCGCCATCGTCTTGAGGATGTTGAGGAGGAACCGGAGGAGTTCCAGCCAGAGGTTGAGGTGGAGGAAAACCCAGAGGAGGTCCAGCCGGAACCAAAAGAGGAGGATCCTGAAGAGATTGAGATGGAGGAGGAGAAGCCAGATGAGCCATTGGAACGACCACGGTCGCACGATGGCACCGTCTTTGGAGGCGTACGCCGATGGGGACATTGTGATTCCACCGGCGCCTGTGGCAAATGAGGAAGCACCCCCTGCACATGTTGATCCAGTGCCTGATGGTGAAGGAGGTGACCCAGATGACTCTAGTGATGACAGTGGAGATGAGGAAGGTGATAACAATGCTGATGGCACCCCGGAGGAAGATGTGGATGAAGACCCTCGCTATCACGGAGCAGAATATCACAAACATTCCACTGAAGTTGAGAACGGACAGTTTTGCATTCTTCTGTGGGAGGTTCTGCAGTACCTGGGATATACCATAAGGCCTCTCTACGTGACAAAGCACTTCAGCGAGCCAGGAATGAGAGACTACTACACCTGCAGAGTCTACATCAGGAAGCCCCTGAATGATACAGAAGGCTGGAGGTATCGCTCATCTCACCACAGCATGGCTCAGTTCTCCACAGATGATGCTGCGGTGAATGATGCAGCAAGGAGGGCACTCTGGTCAATCTGCAATGCAAATCGGGTGCAGCTGTTCCACTCGGAGTATCGCCATGTGCCTCGTCGTGCAAGTGGCACAGAGGTGACTGTGGTGCCAGCAGGAGGCAATGATCGCATCGACGTCTTGGCACGTGTGACTGCTGCCCTGAACACAGATCTGGAGGGGGCAACTACTGAAATGAACAAGTATCATGAGGAGTTGCAAGTCGCCTGAGTGAAGATAGCACGTCTGGAAGCACAGCTGGCGGGACAACAACTTCCTCAAGAAGTTATGCCATATCAGATCACAGCTTCCCCTCCTCGCAAGAGGCTCCGTTACGGCTCCGATGAAGCTACTACTCGTCTTGGCTAGGATCCTAGGATACTCGCCCTATCATTTACCTTTTCGCTAGATCGTTCCTGCGTGAACGTATTGCTTGTAATAATGAATACTGTTGCAAACATGTTTGAGTTGGATCTTTGCTTGATTGTGAATTGTATGGTGGAGTGATGGCCACTATGCAATCAAAATTGTTAAGTTAATTAAAGGATGGTTTGGGTTTTATCGGTTGTCATTGCTTAATCTTTTATGCAAGTTTGATTGGATCAAATCTGTTTTCGCAGTCATATGACATACCAGTAATGTTTTGTTTATAACTCAAGATACAGAACTCCAAATGACATGAAACCAGTTGGGTTAGTTCACAAATTTAGAGGATGAATTTCTTTCAAAAATTTAATGGTATACAATACATATTCTGGGAGTTATGCACGAAGTAATGAACATGTCAGAATCTGTAAATTTCTGCTAATACAGCTGTACTGTTTGAATTTTATCTCGAGTTATAGATGTCCAAATAAGGTGATTCCAGTTGGGATAGTTCCATAATTTTATACATCATAATCTGATAAAAATTCGTGGTCATTGGATAATTACACAGAAAGTTATACATAATTCTTTGAGGTCAACAGAATCTGTCCTAACTGGAGAACATGCTGTTATTTCATTTTGAGTTATCCTCTTATGCATTGATTGAAGTACAACTATCTGAGATATGATTTTTCTAACGGTCAGATGGTAAACACCAGGTCCGGAGGAGGTCAAAACGTGCCGCCTGTGATCCGGGCACATATCGCAAATCAACAGAACCCAGCACCACCCCCACCGATCAACCAAGCAATGGATCCAAACATGCGAGCGGTTTACGGCGGCGCGGATGCAGGCGATTCGAGAATCTTACCAACACCGTGCGGCGGATGCAAGCTCAACAGAACCAGCCACTACAGCCGATCCCTCCGCCACCCCCGCCACCAAGGGACGGGCACAAGGAGTTCATGAGCCACCATCCTCCTACGTTTTCCCACTCGTCCGATCCACCGGATGCCGATGATCGGTCGAAAACCATCACCAAGAAGCGCGAGATCGTGCAATGCACCGATCGGTAGATGGTCCCGTATGCCGCTGGGAAGGCTTGTGGGGCAGGCCGTGGACCGGTGGGATACGTACTCAATCGCTCATCCCAACGGGCGAACATTACTTGGCGGGGAGTTCCGTGACAACTTCCGTACTTACCACATCCCTTCGGGGGTTCTCAAGCTTAAGCGAGAGGGAGTTCTTGTCACCGAGGCGGGGCAATATGTCGGTGATCGAGTATCCGGACAAGTTCACTCACTTGTCACGCTATGCACCGATGAAGTCAACACCGATCCAAAGAGACGGGAAAGGTTTTCGGATAGCTTGATTGGTCCTTTAAACTATCAACCGCAGAGTCACATCTTCCTAGACTTTCGTACGCCGGTGAATAAAGCTATTGGGTTGGAAAGCAAGAGAAAGGAGATGGGTGAACGAAACACAAGTTTCGGCCTCATGGACAGTCTAGCAGCAACACCCGTCCTCGTTACAGTTCTCAGCAGAGCCTGACTCCATATCGTCCTGGTGGTCAAGGTGGGAGGTACCCACGGAACATGCGAGTGCGGCGCTCGTTTCAGCCACAACGCTTCAATCCTCAGACACCCAGAGCTCCTACCCCTCGACCGAGTCATCCTAACAATAACTGCGGGGCACCTCGTCGAAACACCAACCCCTGTTCGGTCCGGTGGATGCTTCAAGTGTGGAGAGCCGGGGCATTATGCTAACAATTGTCCCAAGAGGGTGATGCAAACTCCGCAGAGACGGTGGAAACAGGACCGGGCAGCCATCTTCACGGGCTCGTACTCCACGGACACCCGGCCAAGAGAGGCCGGCGGAGTCATGTGCGTGGCCGAGTTAATCATGTATCGGTGGAGCAAGCTCGGAATGACGCCGGCGTGGTATTGGGTACGTTTTTCGTCAACTCGTACCTCGCTACCGTATTATTTGATTCGGGAGCATCACATTCATTCATAAGCGATCAATTTGTGGCAAAATATAACTTATCTATGAGCTCAATGAAGAACCCACCGATAGTTAGCACTCCTGGTGGAGAAATGAAAAGCTCGGTCATATATGCCCACAAGTAAAGATTAATATCATGGGGGTAGACTTTCTTGCTAATGCGGTAGTTCTAAAATCATGGGGAATAGATGTCATTCTTGGCATGGATTGGTTAAGAAGTTGTGATGGAGTTATTCAGTGTCGGAAGAGGTCGGTCTTGTTAACCGAGTCCTCAAGGGGAGAGAGTAGAATATGTGAGTACACCCTCATCCCAGGAAAGGAGTTGTGAACTCTATAGAAGGCAAGGCCTTGGAAGATATAAGGGTAGTGAATGAATTTCCGATGTGTTTCCGGGGAGGGATTTGCCGGTGTATGCCACCCGATCGTGACATTGAATTTAGTATTGAACTTATACCCGGTAAGTTGCTCCCATATCTAAAAGACCATATAGAATGGATGTTAAAGATCTAGCTGAATTAAAGAAACAAATCGAAGAACTACTTAGTAAAGGGTTTATCCGTCCTAGTTCATCACCATGGGGAGCCCCCACACTCTTCGTTGATAAAAAGGATGGATCTAGGAGGTTGTGTATAGACTATCGATCACTTAATGAGGTTACCATCAAGAACAAATACCCTTTACCTCGGATTGAGGATTTATTTGATCAGATGAGAGGAGCTAAGTCATTCTCTAAGATAGATCTTAGGTCGGGTTATCACCAGTTAAAAATCCGAGTGGAGGATATACCAAAGACAGCATTCACATCTAGATACGGGTTGTATGAGTTCACTGTGATGTCCTTTGGCCTGACCAATGCACCAGCCTACTTCATGTATTTGATGAGCAAGGTATTCATGGAGCATCTGGATAAGTTTGTTGTGGTATTCATTGATGACATATTGGTATTCTCTCGGAGTGAGGAAGAACATGAAGAACATCTGAGGCTTGTGTTGCAGAAGCTTCGGGGACATCCGTATGCCAAGTTCGGCAAGTGTGCTTTACGGTTGAAAAAGGTCTCTTTTCTCGGGCACATCATCACGGATGGAGGAATTGCGGTGGATCCAAGCAAGGTTCGGGATGTATTGAAGCGGAGTCCGCCTAAGAATGTACCGGAGATCGAAGCTTACTTGGACTTGCGAGGATATTATCGGAGGTTCATTGAAGGATTTTCTAAGATCGTGAAGCCACTTACCACTCTGCTCGAGAAAGGAAAAGAATTCAAGTGGGATGAGAAATGTCAGGCTAGTTTTGAAGAGTTGAAGAAGAGGTTGACCACAGCACCTGTGTTAATCATGCCAGACATACACAAAGGATTCGATGTATACTGTGATGCCTCTCGGCAAGGATTGGGATGTGTGTTGATGCAAGAAGGAAAGGTAGTAGCTTATGCTTCAAGACAGTTGAGGAAACATGAGCAGAACTACCCTACTCATGATCTTGAGTTAGCCGCGGTTGTTCACGCGTTGAAGATTTGGAGACACTACATGATTGGAAACAAGTGTAAGATCTTCACCGACCATAAGGGTCCGAAGTATATCTTTACTCGAAGGATTTGAATTTGAGGCAAAGAAGGTGGTTGGAGTTAATCAAAGATTATGATTTGGATATTCAGTACCATCCAGGAAAGGCAAATGTTGTGGCAGATGCTTTGAGTCGGAAGGGACAGACTAGCATACTGATAGGACACCTGTTACCTCAGGAGCTATGTTGGGAGATGGCACAGCTCAACTTAGGAATAGTTGCTTCGAGTGAGACTTTGACATTAGAAATTGAGTCGACGCTTGAGCAGGATATCAGGAAAGGACAATTGACCGATGACAAGATTGCAGAATAAAGGAAGTTGATTATGTTAGGCAAAGTTCCGGAATTCAAAGAAGATGAGCAAGGAACAATGTGGTTTAAGAACAGAATCTGTGTACCTGAGATCAAGGAGTTGAGAGAAGCTGTCTTGAAGGAAGCACACGATTCAGCTTACTCTATACACCTTGGGAGTACTAAGATGTATCAGGACTTGAAACAGAGGTACTGGTGGTATGGGATGAAGAAAGATGTAGCAGCTCATGTAGCTTTGTGTGATGTGTGTCAAAGAGTGAAGGCTGAGTATCAAAGGCCAGCAGGATTGCTTCAAACTGCGAAGGTACCGAGTGGAAATGGGAAGAAATCGGTATGGATTTCATAGTGGGATTACCTCGTACTCGTGATGGGTATGACTCTATTTGGGTTATTGTGGATAGATTAACCAAGGTAGCGCACTTTATCCCAGTGAAGACGACCTATACAGGAGTGAAGCTAGCTGAGTTGTATAATTCAAGGATAGTGTGTTTGCACGGGGTACCGAAGAAGATAGTGTCAGATCGAGGCACACAGTTCACTTCACGGTTTTGGCAAAAGCTGCATGAATCGATGGATACAAAGTTAAACTTCAGCTCAGCAAACCATCCTCAGACAGATGGGCGGACGGAGAGAACAAATCAGATTCTTGAGGATATGTTGAGAGCTTGTGCATTGAAGAACAGTGGCAGTTGGGATAAGAGTTTGCCTTATGCAGAGTTTGCTTATAACAACGGCTATCGATCCAAAGCATCAAAATGGCACCTTTTGAGGCTCTGTATGGAAGGAAGTGTAGAACACCGTTGTTTTGGAACCAGACTGGTGAAAGACAACTCTTTGGACCAGACAGCCTACGAGAAGCGGAAAAGCAAGTTGAAATCATATGGGAGAATCTTAAAGCGGCACAGTCACGTCAGAAGAGTTATGCTGATCCTCGGAGAAGAGAGGTGATTTTTGAAGTCGGTGATTATGCATACCTCAGAGTGTCACCTATTCGGGGATTACGAAGGTTTAATGTCAGAGGGAAGTTATCACCTCGATTTATCGGACCTTTCAAGATTTTGGAACGGAAAGGAGAAGTAGCATACCAGTTGGAGTTGCCAGCACAGTTGTCGGGAGTCCATGATGTGTTCCATGTATCACAGCTGAAGAAATGTACAAGTGAGGTTAAGATAGAACCGGTACAGTTAGAGGATATTCGAATGGAGAATGACCTGACATACAAAGAATACCCTGTTAGGATCTTGGATATATCAGAAAGAGTTACCAGGAGTAAGATCGTAAGAATGTGTAAAGTACAGTGGAGTCATCATACTGAGGAAGAGGCAACTTGGGAAAGAGAGGATGAACTTAAGGAAGACTTTCCTCAGCTGTTCTCTAAGTCTTCTGAATCTCGGGACGAGATTCTCTTTAAGGGGGTAGGATTTGTGACACCCTAAAAATTCCATCACTAAAATCAACTAGCAACTTAAATTAGTCTTAAGGATTAAAGAATTTAAATTGCTATTTAAATTGAGCTCTAAAATATTAAACATAATTTAATAAACTTAGAGACAACAAGTGTTTGTGCATCATCAGTTGGCTTGCATGGTTTTTGGTTGCTTGTGTGGTTTCTAAAAAGTTTATGAATTTTTGAGAAAAGGTTTGAAAGAGTTTTGATTTGAATTTCAAAAGAAATGTGATTTCAAAATGAAGTTTGAAAAAGAAAAAGAAAAAAAAGAAAACCTTGCCGGCTCCCCTTTCAGCCCAAACGGCCTAGCGGCCCATCGGCCATCACCCCGCGCCGGCCCACCTCTCCCTCTCTTTTTTCTTTTTCTTTTGCCGTCGCCGACACACACGGGCCCCACCGTCGGCCCTCCCTTTCCCCCCCCTTTCTTTCTTCTCCCCCCGCTCGCGCCGGCCCGCCGCCGCAACCGCGCAGAATCCGCCGCGCCCCGCCTTCTCCCCTTCCTTTCTCTTCCCTGCGAGCACGCCAATTAAGGCAATTAACCCCCCACTCAAATCCCCGGCCGTTTCCCCTTTTCCCCTTACCTTCTTTACGCCCGGACGGTCCGCCGGCCATCAATGGCAAGCCGCCGGCCGCCCCGTCCCCTTCCGCTTCGCCTACCTCCCTACGCCCCTATTTAAGCTCGCGCTCGAGCTCCTGCACTCCCCTTTGCACCCGCAGGACATCACTCCACGCACGTGAGCCCAATTCCACCCGCCGCCGCCGCCTCTGCTTCTTCCCGCCGTCGGACGCCGCCGATGAAGTGCATCGCCGCCTTGTCCTTTTCTTCCCCGAACACGATCATGACCCTCACCCGATGCTTGTTGACCGGGGGAAGCCGCCACCGAGTCGAGCAGCGCCTGGAGCTTGGGTCCCCACCCGCCGGAGCACCGCCCGAGCCGCCGTCGCCGTCGAACTCCATCTCTGCTGCCTCCCCGTCGCCTGTGAGCTCGCCCAACGTTTCCACGAGTGGTGAGCAACATTTTCCCGGTTGTTTTTCCCTTGAGCTCGCACTGCAGCACCGGCGCCCGCACGCCTTCGAACCCCGCGCCGCCCCCTTCCGGTGCCGGCCGCCGTGGAAGCCCAATCCACCTCCCCGAACCCCCGGAGGCGTGCGCGTGCCGCTCGCCTACGCGTAAAGCCCGCTCGCGCGCGCGCGAAACGGTGCCCCACAAAGCATGATCTAGGGCCGCGCCGGCGAGCTCCCCGCCGCGCACCGCCGCACTCCGGCGACGCCGCCGCCGCCCATCGCGTGCACATGTCCAGGGCCGTCAGATCTTGTGTGGACGGCCCAGATCGCGTACCCCTTCGGGTTATGCGGCCGGTCCACCGTGGACCTGTGCACCGGGCGCACGGCGCGTTCCACGGGACGCGCGCGCATCGGTAGCCGTTGGATCTGAGATCCACGGTGCTGATCTGGCTTTTTTGTTAAAGAGCCCCTGAGCTTTTATAGTTTTGCAAGCCGGTCCTTCCACCTTTGAGAATTCTTACGGATAGGTCCTGATTTTTATGTTTTAGCCCCTGGCCAGCCTAGATTTCTTTAATAAAGGTCCTTTTCATTCCTTTTAGCATTTAGACCCCTCTGTTTTATTTTATAATTATGTTTTAGCCCTGTTTTTATTTATAAAAAGCCCTGTAAACTTAGTTTTCTTGCAGATAGGTCCCTGTAACTTGTTTTAATCATATTTTTCTCGTTTCAACTCCGTTTTTAGCGTTCTATATACCGAAATGATCGTCTCGACAAGTATAATCTTTTAAACAGCAAATTTACCAGTTTTGTTACTGTTTGGTGTACTATTTTATTTATTGTTTGTTGTTCATGTTTGACTCGTAGATATCGTGCCTATTTCGTCTGAGCTCCCTGTCGGAGGTGATCAGGAAGAACCTGTTTTCGAGGAAGATTTCACTCAGCTTGTAGAGGAAGGCAAGTGGCTTTCCCCCTCTGCATTATCTTTTTGAACCTATGTCACTGCATGCTAAACAATGTTTACTATTCCTGTTGCTATGCATAAACCTGATGGGCAAACACCTAGTTAAGGACTTGACTAGATACTTTACCACTTTACCTTGATCAACCCTGTTTAAACAAATGCTTGGGGTAGATAAATGCTTAGTTTGCTTTACATGAGTTTGGTTATGTTTTGTTTTTGTTATACACCTCAGTTCTGTTTATATAATGTGTTTGTGCTTAAAACAAGATAACTTGATTTATAACCGGAACATGGAGAACCACCCAAGATAACAGTACAACCACAGTCTACATGCCTCTGGCTTAGCCAATTAATTAGGAAAGTGGGTTAGATGATAGCTCTTTTCCGAGAAGGGCACAGGGGGGCGGAGTTGAAGGGGTATAGCCCGATTCTTTTGGGGTAGCAGCCTTGGCTAAGGTGCTGACCATTAGGGAGGATTATGGTCCGCTCCTTCTTTCTTGAATCGTTGCGAGTCGTTGGTTTCTCTTCTTTCCTTTGTAAAGGCTTCGTAGTGGACCCCTAGCCACTCACCTTGGAAGTGTTTAAGGGTCTAGCTAACCCGAGCAAGATGGAGAACACGAACCGTGGGTAAAGTGTACAACCTCTCGCAGTGTAAAACTGATCGATCAGCCGTGCTCACGGTCAAGAGCGGCTTGGACCCTCACATGATTAATAAACTTGAAGATTAATGCAAATCATGGGTTTGTGGGTTTGGTTTGAGGTTTCTTTTAATGATAAGTGGGTTGGTATAAACTTACACCTAGTAATTAGGTGCTTGCTAATAAAACTTGACCAACTTATAAAATGCTTACCGCTGTGAACCATAGCCTATCCTTGATAGCCTTGCATTGTTTCCCCCGCTTGCTGAGCACCAACCATAAGTGTGCTCACCCTTACTTACCGATGTTCAGAGGAGAACGTCGGAGGCGAGGACGAGTACTGGAGTGACTACGAGGAGTTCTAGGGCATGCGGATCCCCCAGTCATCATGCCTGTGGAAGTCAGAGATGGAGCTACTCGTCGCTTAGTTATCGTTGTGTTCGGACCTTCGAGTCCACCTCTCTGGATGTAATAATGGATATCGTACTGGTTTAACTCTTGAACAATTTATTACTGCAATGGTATTACTCTTGTTTTGTCTATCATGTGCGTGTAAAATGATCCTGGCGCACACGTGAGATGCATTCGGTTTTCCTTGTAAAATCGGGTGTGACAAGAGGCGGCAGCGAGGATGGTGCGTTGAGGAAGAACGACGCGATTTGGGGGAAACAGTTAAGTGACTTTGGGGTCTTTTGTCACGGTTTGCAATACAAACCGTGACAAAAGGGGCATTTCGCGCAGGATGCCCTAAAGGGGAATTTTCGCCCTTTTGTCACGGTTGGTGTTACAACCTGTGACAAAAGGAGGGCATGTAGTCTCGGGTGGTAACACCGCCCGGGACTAAAGGGGAATTTTGCGCGGAAAATTAATATTTCCCTTTTTCTTGCTAATTTATATCATTCCTTTTGCTTTGAACATTAAAAAATCATTAGTCAAAATATTTGTGCCATGCAAAATTATATTATGTTAACACAAAAAATACCTACTTTTCTATGCACATATTATTTCAAGAGTGAAACAAATATTACTATTTTTTGTTTACAATTTGAAGGGGAAAATAAATTAAATTGAAACTCTTAGTAAACGTACTCAGAAAAATCTCTGGTTTAAACAAATTTATGAATTTGCGTATTGTCCTATAATGATCAACATGCTCATTTCCTTGCTCATTTATCTAATTCATTTCATTTGCGGGCTTTTTCTCTTTGACTTGCTCATTTATGTCATTCCTTTTTTCTTTCAACATTTAAAATAAATCATTAGTTAAAATATTTGTGCCATGCAAAATTATATTATGTTAACACAAAAATACCTACTTTTCTATGCACATATTATTTCAAGAGTTGAAACAAATATTACTATTTTTTGTTTACAATTTGAAGGGTAAAATAAATTAAATTGAAAATATTAGTAAACCTACTCAGAAAAATCTCTGGTTTAAACAAATTTATGAATTTGCGTATTGTCTTTGAATGATCAACATGCTCATTTCCTTACTCATTTATCTCATTCATCTCATTCGCGGGCTATTTCTCTTTTCCTTGCTCATTTATCTCATTCCTTTTTTCTTTCAACACTTAAAATAAATCATTAGTTAAAATATTTGTGCTATGCAAAATTATATTTTGTTAACACAAAAAATACCTACTTTTCTATACACATATTATTTCAAGAGTTGAAACAACTATTACTATTTTTATTTACAATTTGAAGGGGAAAATAAATTAAATTCAAAAATATTAGTAAACCTACTTAGAAAAATCTATGTTTCAATTCGCGTATTGTCTTTTTATATAATGATCCATATAACTACAATGGCTTACATATACGTACAGAGGTCACCTGATGGTTATTACAAGGCACGACATTAATTAATACTTGATGGTCCCAAGCTGAAGCTGGTCAGCTTCTAGCTTTTGAACCTCTGCTTCAAACACATTTATAAATTCGCGTATGAATTCAAACACATGAATTCATAATAAAGTACGTAATTAACAATAATTGATAATAAGTGTCACATAGCTAGCTAATAATTAATACAAGTTCACGTAATAGGGTATGGTACAAAGCCTGATCCATGCATGCATAATGTTACTGATGAGTAGCACGCGCTTACGGATATGAAACATGGTTAATGTGTGCAATCCTCCAGCCTAGAACTCCCTCAAAATAAGCTAGAGCGCGTACTAGTGCACTCTCCTCTGCTTGCGGAGGAGTGTCACAAACACCACTGCAGACATCAACCAATGGAGCCTCGAGTTCTGCTAGCTTGGAGAAAGTTAGAATTGCTTGACACTTCTAATTGTTGGTGAAAAACGGCTCCTCACCATAGTAATCCACCCCAACTCTTTCCACGACTTGATTCAGAATCGCACAGAAGCTAATTGAAGCATAGGTAGAACCAGAGTGATCTTGCACACAATCAGATGATGATGAGATATATGTACAAAAAAATTAATTAATAATGAATAAAAATTCTTATATAAATGTATATTACCACATCTTGACGAGCCCTGCAAAGCCTCTCCGTAGTCTCAATCACAGTTCCTTCACCCGTCACGAGTTGCCTTAATTTAAAATAGGAAAGGTTCGGCACGAAGCACCCAACATTATTCTGGACTTGTTGTAGACAATTCTCCACGGCAGTCCTCTCTCGGGTTAACTGAATAGGTGATGTTTTGCCAACTGTTGCAATGGCAACCATCGGGTGTGGTGCACCTGCTGGCAACTGGCCGTAGTCTACATATCGAGCAGGTACGGTGAAAGAGATATACACTTTTGCCATGTGCTCATCAACGTGCTCAGTTTGCACTATAGGAGGAGTACCATTCATATCTCCGATAATGTCTCTGAGCCATCTGATATTGTTGAGAACCTACAATAATTATATATGTAACTAAAATTACAGATTTTCCATGTGAAATGAAAAAAGTTCTATGTAAAGCAAATTAATTTCAATTACTATATTACCAAGTTTAGCTACACGTCCTGGATCACCCATTGGCAAGGTAATCTCGCGGTGAAAGTGCAATCCCGGACATAGAGGCAACGGGGCCTCCAAACCACCTCCACGACCACCGAGACCTGCACGGCCAATGCCACGGCCACCACGCCCGCCACGGTGACGGGCTATGTCACGGCCACAGACACCATTTCCAACACTACTTGACGACGACATTGTTAGCTCAAACTACGTCCAAATCAAAATAACACACATTATTCATAATAAATATGATTAATTTGCATATATACATTGGATTCAATATATGCATAAATAGAAAAACAAAAGAGAACTATTACTGTACATAACCTTTATGAACCAACAATTCAGAAGACCTATATGCTCCGGGAACTACAACAGTCTCACCTCACCGTCATATACACCTGGCTCTCCCACTTACAATATTACACATGCCCTACATCTCCAATCTAGATACAGTCCAACATCACTGAGTTGCAGGTAGTCCCCACGTAGCCCGTGATGTTAGACTGTACCTAATTAGGACGTGGGGCTTTGTATCGAAAACAAGAAAAAAGAAAATGCTTACATTTGTTGTCTATAAAACTAAAAATAAAAAGAATTCAACACTATATATTAATAAAAGAAATTAATCTTCTATTTCCTCCTATAGCGACCTAGAAATAAAAAGGGCCATAGAATTCAACACTATATATTATTAACAACATATGACTCAGAAGACCTAGATGCTCTAGGAACTACGACAGTCTAACCTCACCGTCATATACACCTCACTCACCCACTTATAGTACCACACATATCTAGCTACAGTCCCACCTCGCGGAGCTGCAGGCAGTCCCCACGTAGCCCGCGAGGTGAAACTGTAGATGATTAGGACGTGGGGCTCTGTATCAAAAACAAGAAAAAAAAGAAAATGCTTACATTTATTGTATATAAAACTAAAAAATACTTAATAAAAGAATTTAATATTCTATTTCCTCCTATAGCTACCTAGAAATAAAAGCATTTCTAAACAATAAAATAATGGAAATACATACCTAGTACATTTTCTGAATGTCTATTTTTTCTTTATGAGCATATATTTTATAAACTATATGTACAAGTAAAATTCAAATTTATGAAAAACAAGAAAATAAGAGAATGCTTACATTTATTCTATATAAAAATTAAAAACATACTTAACAAAATAATTAATCTTCTATTTCCTCCAATGGCTACCTAGAATAAAATCATTTCTAAACAATGAAAGAATGGAAATACCTAGTACATTTTTGGTATGTCTTCTTTTATGAGCATATATTTTCTAAACTATATATATATGTAAAAAAATCAATATTATGAATAACAAGATTTTACTGAAAGAAGGAACAATGCAAGTACCATCCTAACTACATCTTCACGTGTATATACAAAATCTCATCTCTCTAATTAACATTTCTATTTTCTTCATCTCAAAACCATAAAACAAAATTTAATCACCACAAATGAAGGGAGGATGAAGATTCTAACCTTTACAACACCTTGGAGGAGAGAAATCTTCACAAACTAATGAAGAAAAAAATTGCAGCACCACCCTAGGCTTGAGTCGCCATGGGGGAGGAGCTTGAATGGCTCGGGTGAATGGCTCTGGTGAATGGATCGGGGGCAGGAGGAAGAAGGAGGTACGAGCGTTATATTACCCCCAACCTTTAGTCCCGGCTGGTGTACCCCTTTAGTCTCGGCTCGTAACACCAGCCGGGACTAAAGGCCGCGGCCAATTATTGCCGGATCGAGCCAATTACGAACCGTGACAAAAGGGGGGCCGGCTACAGCGAGCATTTCGGGTCACGTCGACAAAAGACCATTAGTCCCGGCTCCAAAGTTGAACCGAGACTAAAGGCCCGAACAAAAGGCTCGCTCTCCACCAGTGTCACTGTCACAAGCTAACAGTGTGCACTGCAAAAGACCAATAATTCACGTTGCAGTATTCACCCTTGCTTTAAATCCCTGTTTATAAACCAAAACAGCACGACTAGCAATCGAGTGCGTGAAAGCACTTCTCTGGGACATACTTTACATTGCGACAAGTGAAATAGCACCAAATTAAATGTTAGCTTCATGTGCGGAAGTATAGTACACACCTATACATAAATGAATTATATTTGATTAAAAAAAGCAACATGCCCAAATATCCAGTTAGTTGACATCTGACGTATGTCATCACATCATAGCAATAGAACAAACATATAAAATTACATGTAATTAACTCCATACAACTCTCTATTTTATAAATTATAGTTCACACTTTCTTTCTCCTAAATCAAATTTATCAAACCCTTACAAAGTTTATACATAATAACTTTTATAATAAATAGTAATTTTATTATTAGTCTTATGGTGGACTTAACCAAACTAGGTCGTTGGTGTACAAATTGATGCTTGTTTCTAGAAACTTGGTCAACATGATGAAGACCTGATCTCAAGAGACTTCCTTCGTACATGCTCACATGAAAATAACCTTCCAGCATGGCCAAATCTTCCCATGTACCTATCATTAGATCATATGCTCTTAGAACCTTTGTCTTTCTAAACCATACTACTATCCTCCCGTCATCCAACACGACCAATGGATATGGAAGATTAACCCTTCCACCATCCAACACAGCCAATGGATCTGGAAGATTATATATAAAAAAGTGCTTGTATAGGGAAGCATAGTACACGGAGTATTGTTTGGTCCATGACTCCTTGCTCATGTTAACTTGTAGGAGCCATATATCCATTGAGCGATGAGGGTTGTCATGATGGATCATCACCAAGCAACTGTTCAAATTGGCTAACTGGAGGTAGCCTTCTCGATGACTGTGAACCAGCTTGGCAACACGGACATGGGTGCTCAAGGGACCCCGAATGGTCGTCGGACTCCAGGCCTCGGTTGACAGGTCGAAAGAAACTACACTGTCAGGCTTGACGCCGGGAAAGTAATTCAAAGAGAGGCCACCCAGCAAGAAGTATATGACTCCATCGACGACTGCTGTGTGCCGGCAATCTGCCAGCGACACGGTGACGGAAGGATGTGAACTCGTCTCCCTCCACCTCTGGCCACCTCCGGCGTTGTCGTCGTCGCCGGTGACAAGTGTTAAGACCTCACACCGCTGGTAATTTGTCGGGATGATGTCCCAGCCGTCGCGGAGCACAACATTGCCGACGCGGAGCAGCTTGTGTTCTCCCGTGGAGGGGACGTGCCCGAGTATGCACGCCGATAGGTTAGTTTCCATGTCTCCATCCGGCAAGGCGGTGGTCACACCGGTGATCGGGTCTAGTACACGGGCTTGCGACTTGAACATGTTAGGAGTAGCTTCCGAGAAGCAGACCAGATCACCTTGCGCGCTCAGATTCAGCTCGGGCGTAGAAAAGGTCCCAGCGTGGTTCTCCATCCTCCTGGCGATACTTCCTGTGTGCACGTCGACGACGTGGATCTCATGGCTGAAACGGCGGAGGCCGGTGATGAGCGGGTGGCGGGACGAATGGGCTCTGACGAAGCGGGGGTCGGATGTGAGGGAGCGCCACGACCGGCAGACGAGGCGGACGCGGCAGAGCGCCTTGGGTGGGACGCGGAGCAGGATCTCGTAGAGCACGTCCGCCGGCAGCTCGACGTTGTCAGCGACGACCGTTGCTGCTCGGCCGGCGCGTCCCAGCGCTGAACCCATCGCCGGCCCAACTTCGGCGGGTGCAGTGCGGATCGACGTTTCCAGGGCAGGGCGGTGGATCGTTGCGTCGTCGGGCGATGGATACGCAGAGACGCAGGATTGTCACCGAAACGGACTGGTAGGTCAGACTCTGTCGAGTTGAAGGCTCGTACTTGGAAAGGAACTTGTACAGTTGTACACGGATTGGCCTTGAGAATCAAAGTAACCCGGCAGCCGTTAAACCCCAAGAGGCCACGCCACCTCACGCGCCGAAGCTGCTGCTGCTGCTGCTGCTGCTGCTGCAGGGCCCGCCGCGGTTGGACTCGATCGTTTTCTTGATCGGCAGACCAGAGAGTTTAATTTGGTGGTGTGATACTGAATCCATAAGACCATAACGTGATCGATTGATCCATCATCACACTGAACATGAACACCAAGCGCCTATTGTTTTCTTGAACGGATTCTGAACTTCACGCCCGTGCAGTACAGGGTTGGTGCTCCGGCAGACATGCCGTTTCCTCCCAACTGGTGGCCAAACAGCCGTGCGCGCGCTCCGTGCACGTACCTGCCCGGCACCAGACATCCACCGTGTGTCCGTGTGCCCTCACCGGACACCACCAGGCAGCTGCGACTCTTTCTCATCTTTCTCAACCAAATTGTCCGGCAAGCAGGCTCATCAGGCGTCAGCAGTTCAGCACACTGGGATCAGACATTCTGGCACCAAAACAAGGCACCAACCGTGCACCGGCACTGCTGGTGACCAACCAAAGTCTTCGAGCACCAGGCAGCTAGATGCGACATGCTGACACGCACGACACATCTGCAATCGATTACCGATGGCTTATAAGTACTGAGCCTCCTCTGATCCGACTCCACAGGGCACCTGCGTTCCAACGCTATCCGGGGTTCAAACTCGCAGAACGTTCGAGCCGTCCGGTCCAACATGGCATCGAGAACCGCCGTGTCCTCTCCTGCCCTGCTCCTCGTCGCGCTGCTGCTCTCGAGCACCATCATGATGAGCAGCGCGGCGCGGAGGCTGGAGGACGAAGCGGCGGCGCCCAAGGAGGAGGAGCCGGAGTTCCCGCCGCACCTGCCCGTGCCCGAGCTGCCGGTGCCAGTGCACGAGCTGCCTCCGTTCCCGGAGGTGCACCTGCCGCCCAAGCCGGAGCTACCGCCGTTCCCCGAGGTCGACCTGCCGCCCAAGCCCGAGCTGCCGGAGGTGGAGCTGCCGCCGAAGCCCGAGATCCCCGGCGTTCCCGAGTTCCACTTCCCAGAGCCAGATGCTAAGCCATGATTGCACGCACGATCGGGTTGCGTATCGGTTATGTGTGTGTGTATGAATTCTGTTCGTGTGTACTCTTTGTTACTACTTGTGGTGTCTCCTGGTCCATGTACTTGATGCATGATGAGAGTGCTTGTGTGTTTTTTTAAAAAAAATTAAGATGACATATCAGTGTTTTTCCGATGATCATTTCTTTTCTGCAACCTGAGCAATCTGCAAAGATTCATACGTGGCGTGGATCATGGTCGTGCCGTAGGCCCGCGCTGAAAGCGACAGACGAGCTCAGTTGCGTGGAAAAGCTCAGGTTTGAGCCGAGACAGTCAGACAGCAGTAGCACCAACCCCCTGAGCTATTGCGGCTTCCCGCTTACCTTGCTCGTTGCATAAGGCCAAGCTGGAAGTCCTCCTTCGCAGACAACGGTGAAGGAGTGTGTTCGAACCACGAGTCCTCGACGAGAGCACCAAGTGCCGGCGGAAGGATGGGATGGTGGTGGTGATTGGTGAAGGACGGTGGGTAGATGGAAGGAACAGAGATCGCGATTCAATAGGATGGTAAATGTACAATGTAAATTATCGTATCGCAATTAATGACCGCGATCCAAATTAAGTGGGTAAATATAAATACAATATGGGTAGATGTAGGCTCCCTTTGGCCACGCTCGTGCAAGGGCCGGAGGCGGAGCGGAGCGGAGCCGGGAGAAGGCGAGTTTTTTTTAGCTCCATATGCTCCTTCGGTTTACTAGAAAACATCTCATCCTCTCTCATTTCTCGCCACCGAATCATTTCACGTCTTCATCTCTTTGGTTCCGCTCTTGCCAAAACAGCTCCAAGAGCCGTTTGTGGAGCCCTAACCAAAAAGGCCCGTAATAACGAGAGCTTCGCCGGCTAGGTTGGGCGCGGCGGCGGCGGCGGGTACGTCACGATGCGGGCCCCAACAGCATCGCCTCCCACCGCCGTGCCGTGCGCGGTCAAGCTCGATCCGCGGTGGAGAGGCCGTGTCCACCGCCGGGTGGCGGCCGCTGCGGCTCCCGCCTCCCGCGGTCACGACGCTTTGTTCACCCGCCGTTGCATCGGCTGCGGCTAGCATCTGGATGCTACCTCGCCGGGGCCACCCTCGCGGCGACCACCACGAGGCCGATGCCAAAAGATGCAGGGATCTGCTACACTCGTCTGTGCCCATGCACAGTCCCTTGTCCCGCCCAGGGTTAACAAAACCGCTACCGGTCCGATTTACCGTGCCCGAAAAACCAGGGCGATTAACCTGTGAATCGGACCGATTAGCTGATTTTTTAGTTTCGGTTAGGGCGGTTAACCGGGGATTTTTGCTACCGGACCGGACCTCTAAGACCGGTTGTCGCGGTTTTCCACCCGGACCGTTAAGACCAGTTACCGCGGTTTTCCGGCCAAACGGTTTTTTAAACCATGATCATGCCAAGACATCCGCCGTGCATTGACACTCTTTTCTCAACCAAGTTGTCTGTCCGGCGTGCAGAGTCATCGAGCACCGTCGTCGGCGCTTAGCACACGGGGATCTCGGACACCGCAGCCATGCGCTATCCGATGCGCGTAGCGGCTCCGGCGGTGAACGACCAAAGTCCTCGAGGCTCGAGCTGGCGCGCTGGGCAGGGGCACGCCTAGCCGAAACACGGCGACCCGGCAGATAAGTACCAATGCACCATCGCTCTAGGCCTCGTCCATCAAACGGATCGATCGAGCACGGATCGTACGAACCGTCCGGTCCAAGATGGCGTCGAGAACCTCCGTGGCCGCGCTCCTCCTCCTCGCTCTCGTCGCTCTCGTGCGCCGTCCCGATGAGCAGCCGCGGCGCGGAGGCCGGAGGAAGAGGCGGCGCCCGAGGCGGAGGAGCCGGAGTTCCCGCCGCACCGTTGGAAATATGCCCTAGAGTCAACTCGGATTTGATCCACTAGTGGGCTCGGATGGATTTGATCCATTATGGTGTAAAAGTCCTAATGGGCCACAAATGTTGTAAAGCCCATTAGTATTGCAAGGGGTACACCATCTATTAGTCCCGTATTGCTAATGGACGATGGTGTGAGGGGGTTTCCTCCCAATAAATATGGACCACACCCCTCCTGAAAAGGCACAACTTTCTCAAGTAGCAGCCGCGCTGCCAACGCTCCCTCCTCGTCGCACTCGCGAACCTAGCAGTCCGGCGTGCGTCGCTTCTTTCTCCGTACGTGTGGATACTTTGGAGGTGCTACATCCGTAGCACTTGGATCGGACGAGCCGCACGTGCAAGTCAAGAAGGACGTGAGCAACCGCACCGCTCGCTACCCTCGACGCGTTCGTCTACATCGAGACGGTTCCGCCGCATCCGCGCGTCTAGTGGTAATCCCGTGATCTCCGACGGCAGCAGCTCCTATTTTGCGGGGAAAAATTTTGTTTTGCGCTAGCGTAGCCACTCCGTTTCCCTTCGGGGGTACCGAGCCGTAGCCGCTAAGTTTTAGATTCGGGATGTGTGCATATGGAGATATGCAGATGTAGATCAAAGTTTTGATCGGCTTCGTGTTCTTGACGTGATGGTCGTGTAACGAATTACTCCTACCGGTCGGAATTCCGCCATCGGAGTTAAGTGATACACGTAAACCCCAGTCACAACGAGAAGGAGATCAATTGGATTGGTCGAATCGAAGTTAGGTCAAGTGCCAGGCGCATGGGATGCGTGGCGGTGGCGATTGGATCTCTACCGGCCCGGAAAAACCGGAAAACATGTTGTTCAGTAAAACAGTCATAACTTTTCGTGGTTAACTCGGATGAAGAAGTTTTCTATATGAAAATTGATCTACAGAAAATTTTACACATGTAATTAACCAGCTTTGCTGGTCGCGGCGAAATTAGTTTTGCGAAATTCGGCTTGCAAGATGGGTTTTCGGGCGTTTTAAGTTTGGACGTCGGAATTGCGATAATCTTTTTTGCGGGTTTGTGATCGGTATGGCCTATATGTGTATGTGATGCATGTGTGTAATTTATTCGTGACCTGCGTGTCACGTGTACGGCAATACGGCTGGAGCCATGTGTATTGTCAAAATTAATGTAATGGTCTGCGTACCAATTTGTGATGATCTAATACGCGATTGTGTAACTTTCATTACTAGCACGCGTTAGATAGTTCTTGGAGGACTCATCACATGGAGGATGGCACACACGGATCATGGAGATGGAGATCAACATGATGTACGGGTCAATGGAGATGGAGATCACCATGCGACAATAGGCCATACCGTGTTACAACTGTGTGAATGTCGTTCTTACCGTTCTACTTTTACATGCGACAATGTTATTTTCTTGCGTGTGATGTTACGAGTATAACGATCCCTTTGGAATTTTAAGTTAACATGCCCTCCCAACACTTGCCACCGTCCCACGTCTCGTACAATTAGTGGTGGGTCTATGAAATTAGGGTGCCACTAGTTTTCCTTGACTAGACGGGTTTGTATCGGATACTTACACGCATAAGTGTTGGTTTGCTTATCAAAGTCATCTTAACGGTTAAGGACTTTGGGGCATAAAGGTTGGGAGCCTAGACATAGAGATGTCACCCAACAACAGGAGTCATATGTGATATGATTAGCAAAGAGTTGCTTACCGATCTACCTTGTTTACTAGCGGTGACGCAAAAGCTCACTAGTAGACTTGTTAGTTGTGGATTCTGAATCACTAAGTATCAATGTGGGGATATTGATTTTAGTGGGAGTAAATTCTTTTATTTTACTCAGTCATGGATATTTTGTCTTAGTATTTTGCATTTATTATTTTGTTGTAGATGGCACCTAGTAAGGAATTTTCTTTGCGTACGATCCTTGAGAAGGACAAGTTGAATGGAACGAACTATACGGATTGGATCCGTAACCTTAGAATTATTCTCAAGGCTGAGAAAAAGGAAGAGGTTCTAGACACCCCTTTACCCGATGAGCCTGATGAAAATGCAACACTCGCCGTAAAGAACGCTTACAAGAAGGCATGGGATGTCGATCTTGAAGTGGGTTGCCTTATGCTTGCGTGTATGGAACCCGACTTGCAAATGCGGTTTGAGTCGGTCCATGTGCACGATATGGTCGTGGCACTCAATGATATGTTCGCCACACAAAGCTAGGACCGAAAGGTTCAATGTCTCTAAAGCCTTTGTGGAGTGCAAATTGCGTAAGGCACGCCAAGAGGGACCACATGTAATCAAAATGGTTGGTTACGTTCAAAGGTTGGAGAAGCTAGGCTTCCCACTGGGCAAGGAGTTGTCCACTGATTTCATTCTCACATCTCTTCCGCCTAGCTATGGGAACTTCATCTCGAACTACCATATGCATGGGGCGGAGAAGGGCTTGAATGAACTATGTGGTATGCTAAAGACAAGCAGAGAGTGACATCAAGAAAGGCACCGGCAAAGCAATCATGTGATGGCGATCCAAAACAAGCCGACCTTTAAAAGGAAGGGCAAGTCTTGGAAGAAGAAAGGCAAGGCCAAGGATAAGATCCCCATGCCAAACCGGACGCCCAAGGCTAGTCCATTCGCCAATGCTGAATGTTTTCATTGTAAGAAAATTGGTCATTGGAAAAGAAACTGCAAGTTGTACCTAGCTTCTTTGAAGAACAAGGGAAGCAAGGGTACTTCCACTTCGTGTACACTTCATGTTTATGTTACAGATCATGTTTTCCTCGCTAATACTGTCATTAATTCTTGGGTATTTGATACCGGATCGGTTGCTCACATTTGCAATTCGACACAGGGAATGATAAGAAGTAGAAGCGTTGGAAAAGGAGAAGTTGATTTCCGCGTGGGTAATAATGCAAGAGTTGCTGCGTTGACCGTCGGGACGATGCAACTCCACCTCCCGTCGGGATTTATTATGGATTAGAATAATTGTTATTTTGTTCCTAGTTTGAGTCGAAACATTTTATCCCCTTCATGTTTGATGAAGGATGGTTATTCATTTGCGAGTGAAAACAATGGTTGTGTGATCTCTAAGGATAATATGTTTGTGGCTTGTGCATCCATTGTGAATGGCTTATTTGTTTTAAATCTTGATGATTCACCTATCCGTAATATAAGTGCTAAAAGGTCTCGACCTAATGATTTAAGTCCTACCTACATATGGCATTGTCATTTGGGTCACATCGATGAAAAGCGCATGAAGAAGCTCCATAACGATGGACTTTTAACTTCGTTTGATTTTGAATCCTACGAGACATGTGAAGCTTGTTTGCTAGGCAAGATGACCAAGATGTCTTTCTCGGGTTTTCCCGAGAGAGCCTCGAACTTACCGGAACTCATACATACGGATGTGTGCGGACCAATGAGTACGACGCCTAGAGGTGGATACCAATACTTCATAACGTTCACCGATGATTTAAGTAGATATGGTTATGTCTATTTAATGAAGCACAAGTCCGAAACTTTTGAAAAGTTCAAAGAATTTCGAGTGAAGTAAAAAATCAATGTGGCAAGAAAATCAATACCTTGCGTTCGATCGTGGAGGTGAGTATTTGAGCCATGAGTTTAGCAATCATCTAAAGAGTTGCGGAATTGTTCCACAACTTACGCCACCCGGAACACCTCAAAGAAACGGTGTATCCGAGCGACGTAATCGAACCTTGTTGGACATGGTCCGATCAATGATGAGCCGGTCGGACCTACCATTGTCATTTTGGGGTTATGCTCTAGAAACCGCAGCTTTCACTTTAAATAGGGTACCTTCTAAAACCGTAGTTAAGACACCATATGAGATGTGAACCGGTAAGACTCCCAGTTTGTCTTTCTGAAAATTTGGGGTTGTGAGGTTTATGTGAAGAAACTTCAAACAGATAAATTAACACCTAAATCGGACAAGTGCATATTCGTGAGATATCCAAAGGAAACCTTGGGATATTATTTCTACAACCGGTCAGAAGGCAAAGTGTTTGTCGCTCGGAACGGTGTTTTCTTAGAGAAAGAGTTTCTTAAAAGAGAAAAATGTAGACGAAGGTGTATCTTGAAGAAGTTCAAGATGAGCCGGTTGGGCAAGATTTCACAATTGATGCTAATGTAGCTGAACGAGTTGAGATGCCCGTGGCAAGAGAAGCACCACCACAACCACGAAGGTCTGAGAGGGCACGTCGCGCAACTGATAAGCTAAATCTCATGATCGCGGGAGAGCACGACATATTGTTGTTAGACAATGATAAACCTATGACATATGCGGAAGCAATGATGGACCCAGATTCCGAGAAATGGCAAAGTGCCATGAGATTCGAAATAGATTCCATGGATAACAATCAAGTTTGGAACTTGGTGTTAAACCCATAGAGTGCAAATGGATCTATAAGAAGAAGAGGGACATGGATGTAAATGTTCACATCCATAAAGCTTGACTTGTTGCAAAAGGTTTTCGACAAGTTCAAGGAGTTGACTATGACGAGACATTCTCACCCGTAGCGATGCTTAAATCTATTCGGATCATTCTAGCTATAGCTGCATATTTCGATTATGAGATATGGCAGATTGATGTCAAAACAGACTTTCCTAAATGGAAATCGAGCGAGGATGTGTATATGACACAACCCGAGGGATTTGTTGATCCAACCAATGCCGGGAAGGTGTGCAAACTTCAAAAATCCATTTATGGATTGAAGCAAGCATCTCGGAGTTGGAACCTTCGCTTTGATGAGGTGGTAAAAGGGTTTGGCTTCATTCGGAGTGAAGAAGAGCCTTGTGTTTACAAGAAGGCAAGTGGGAGCTCGTAGTATTTCTAATCTTATATGTGGATGACATATTACTGATTGGAAATGACATTCCTATGCTTGAGGCCGCTAAGACCTCATTAAAAAAATAGTTTTTCAATGAAGGACTTAGGTGAGGCGGCATACATTTTGGGCATCAAAATCTATAGAGATAGATCAAAAAGGCTTATAGGATTAAGCCAAGACACTTACATTGATAAAGTGTTGAAAAGGTTCAACATGGAAGAGGCAAAGAAAGGGTTCTTGCCTATGTCACATGGCATACATCTTAGCAAGACTCGGTGTCCTTCGATAAGCGATGAGCGGGAACGCATGAGTAGAATATCGTATGCTTCGGCCATCGGATTTATTATGTATGCAATGATATGTACACGTCCGGATATTTCGTATGCACACGGTGTTACAAGCGGATACCAATTTGATCCGGTGAGGGTCCGGACGGCGGTTAAAAATGTTTTTTAAGTACTTAAGAAGGACTAAAGGCATGTTCCTAGTCTATGGAGGTGAGGAGGAGCTCGTTGTAACGGGTTACACCGATGCTAGTTTCCAAACCGACCAAGACGATTCAAAGTCGCAATCGGGATACGTATTTACGATAAATGGTGGAGCCGTGAGTGGAAGAGTTCCAAGCGAGGAGACGAGTGGTCGATTCTACAACGAAGCCGAGTACATCGCGGCTTCGGAAGCCGCAAAGGAGGGTGTTTGGATAAGGAAGTTCCTTTCGAACTTGGTGTGTTTCCGAGTGTCTCTAGCCCATTGGATCTTTATTGTGACAACAATGGGGCAATTGCGCAAGCAAAGGAGCCAAGGAACCACCAAAAGAATAAACATGTACTGCGGAAATTTCATCGATACGAGAGATCGTTAGACGAGGTGATATCAAGATATGCAAAGTACACACGGATTTGAATGTTGCGGATCCTTTGACAAAACCCTTCCACGGCCTAAGCATGAGGCGCACGTGAGAGCTATGGGTATTAGATATATTCTAGATTAGCTCAAGTGCAAGTGGAAGGATGTTAGAAATATGTCCTATAAGGAATCATAGAGATGATTATATTTCATTATATCCATGTCACTTGGTTCTTTTATTGAATATCCATGAAAGGCGACTTGTATTTGATTGGCAATTATGTGAATTGTTTGTGAAACTCTTTTACTTGTATGGTTATTCAAAAGTTGTCCCTAGTATGAGTTAATGACTAGCACATGAATTAGTTGATGACTATGTTTCACAAGTCATGAACATGGAGATGTATAACTAATAATGTGGGCACATGTATGACATGGGGGCCGGATCGACCCAATTTGAGACCTTGTTCTCTGTTTACACAACGTATACGCTATGTCCTTAGACTTGAGATTGTCGCATGTACTCAAGATGTGAATTGACCTACTTAGGGGCCATCAACCGCTACTCAGAATTGGGTAGTCATAAAGATGACTTTCGGGTTTGTCAGGAAGCATGCTGTGAGGCATGGTCAATCAAGATAGAATTTGCCCCTCTACTTGAGAGAGATATCTCTCGGGCCCCTCGAGTGATCGGATCAAGAAATGCGTGGCCGTGCTTCGGGTTAAGGGTTAACCCCCTTTTGATGATCCGAATCACAGTGTCGAGAAAGAGAGGTCAGCTTGGAGCTAGACCAAATATCGTGAGGCAAAGGGAATAGCATGTATGAATTGTTGTGATGGTTTGTCTGATAAGATCTTTACGTATGCATAGGAGTTGACACGTCTTGCTAGAGGCCGCTATCAACTATTGATCGAGTAATGTACTCGGGTCAAGTCTATGTATATGTGAACCTATAGGGTCACACACTTAAGGGGTTGGAAGTCGAATGAGGATGAATATACTTGCATAGTTGACTCTAGTGCAAGTGGGAGACTGTTGGAAATATGCCCTAGAGTCAACTCGGATTTGATCCACTAGTGGGCTCGGATGGATTTGATCCATTATGGTGTAAAAGTCCTAATGGGCCACAAATGTTGTAAAGCCCATTAGTATTGCAAGGGGTACACCATCTATTAGTCCCGTATTGCTAATGGACGATGGTGTGAGGGGGTTTCCTCCCAATAAATATGGACCGCACCCCTCCCGAAAAGGCACAACTTTCTCAAGTAGCGCCCGCGCCGCCAACGCTCCCTCCTCGTCGCACTCGCGGACCTAGCGGTCCGGCGTGCGTCGCTTCTTTCTCCGTACGTGTGAATACCTTGGAGGTGCTACATCCGGAGCACTTGGATCGGACGAGCCGCATGTGCAAGTCAAGAAGGACGTGAGCAACCGCACCGCTCGCTACCCTCGACGCGTTCGTCTACATCGAGACGGTTCCGCCGCATCCGCGCGTCTAGTGGTAATCCCGTGATCTCGACGCCAGCAGTTCCTATTTTGCGGGGAAAATTTTTGTTTTGCGCTAGCGTAGACACTCCGTTTCCCTTCAGCACTCGTCCGTGCCGGAGCCGCCGGTGCCGAGCACGAGCCGCCACCACCGCCCAAGGTCGAGCCGCCACCCAAGCGGAGGTGCCCACGTTCCGGATGTGCACCGCCGCCGTTCCGGAGGTCGAGCCGCCGCCCAAGCCGGAGATGCCCGCCGTTCCCGAGTTCCACTTTCCGGTGCCGGAGGCTAAGCCATGACGCAAAGCGATAAAGCCGGCTGCATTCTCCGTTTGTCCGTCGTGTCGTGTCGTGTGCACGAGTTCTGTTCGTGCTCTGTCGTGTTCTTGCTACTCGTAAGCCGTGTTGTCCCACCACATGGTGTGCTGCTCGTGTTCTTGCGATCCTAGCTTTAATTTGGTCAATTTGAGCTTGGAAAAAAAATCAATTCACTCATGATTACTCGTGACTTGGTCCGTCCTCTCTCTAAAAAAACAAAAAAAAAACTAACATTGTGTATCTTGGGCCTGAAGGCTAAACAGCTCGGATTCGGACAAAATTTGTCGAGTCAGCTACTTCTCGTCTTCTGGGCTGGGCCTTCACCTCGCACTTTCGGACAAAAAAACACCGACGAGGCGGAAGGTACCGAGGTCCCGTTTGGCACGGCTCGGCTTCACTCGTAGAGCCGTTTTTTAGAAAACAACTCCATGAGCAACTTCATGAGCGGGGGAGAGAGAGCCATGTTTTTGCGGCTTCGGGGCCGTTTGGCACGGCTCGGCTTTACTCGTAGAGTCGTGTTTTTTTAGAAAACAACTCCATGAGCAACTTCATGAGCGGGGGAGAGAGCCATGTTTTTGCGGCTTCACCATGTGCTTAACTCGTGAGAGTGAGTTTTCAAAGAAGCCGACCGGGGAGTTGGGCAGAGAGTTGGTTGTTTGGCTATTGAAGTTGTGAAGCTGCTCGTGAAGCTGCTCATGAAGCTGTACCAAACGGGCCCTCACCATGTGCTTAACTCTGTGAGAGTGAGTTTTCAGATAAGCTGACCAGGGAGTTGGGCAGAGAGTTGGTTGTTTGGCTATTGAAGTTGTGAAGCTGCTCGTGAAGCTGCTCATGAAGCTGTACCAAACGGGCCCTGAAATTATGATGTTTGAGATTCATACAAACAATCAGAGTTATTGGATTTAACAAAATCCTAGTTTCCCACCCCCTCTCCCCTCCCTCTCCACCCACCTCCCGCCGCCGCCGTCACCCCGCGTGAGTGGCAGACCCTGCGCGCGCACCGAGCTCATCCACCGCCGGCCATGGTGGCCGCCGTCGGGGCCGGCCGGCATGCTACACGCCGCGAGCGGTGGAGTGAAGCCTCCAAAATTGTTGTTCAACAAATAGTTTACCAAACCAACATTTCTGAAAAATGTTGAAACATTTTTTTTAATTAATATCCATGAGGTGGGCTGGTGGAAAAATAATAGCTAACAAGTTAGATGAGCTTTGGTGGGTTGGAAGTTGTATTGCTTATCCACCTCCCGGTAGTCATATAGGATGCCTGCATTTGCATCGCGGCTTCTTCCATCACAAATTAAACGACACTTCGACAAGCACGCCGTGTGCCGGAGGGAGGAGAGAATGGGGTAGCTGGAGAGACTGGAGGGGCGGACCGGCGGAGAGTAAACCATCCGCGCCCATGTCGATGCAACCATGGTGAAGTTGGAGTGAATTGAGGGGGGTGCATTTACCTTGTAGGTGCATTAAATTATTTTTTTGGATTTTAACATTGCTTTTTTATTTTTGAGGGGGGGGCATTTGCACCCCGAAGGACAATATAGATTTGTCACTGCGGTGCAATTTCGGGGCTACGTTGTAGTTCATAACGGTACCGCCGCTAGATGAGCACCTCGGGAGGAGGCGAACAGACGGACGACCACGGACGAGCAAGAGAAAGACCGGCAATGCCATGGTGTCGCGAGGCGGTGGAGCTGCCGTGGACCGTCGACAACGGAGGAGAAACAATGGGGCATGGCTACTCTGTAAAACACAACCATCAGATCACAATTAATAATCACGAACAAATCAGGGGGGTAAATGTAAAATAGCGGATCACAATTTTTAACCACGATCCAAATTAGGAGGTAAATGAAAAATGTCAGATCTTGTGATTATAATCATGATCCAAATCAGTGTATAAATAACTAAATGTAAAAGGGTCTTCGCCGGTTAGAATGTGCCATGGACGGCGGCGGTGCGGCTGCTGCTTGGGATACGCCTCGAGGGCTCGTGGCGGGCGTCGCCTCTCCGCTACCTGGCGGTGGAGGTGAGCTTGGGTAGACACCGTGGCGGAACGGGTTCGTGTTCTCTGACACCAAGGCAACGGCCGAACCTTGCCGCGGCTCTCTGTTCCCTGCTGACTCCATGCAAGCTCCGCGTCGCGCCCACTGCCAGGTCGCCGCAGCTCCGGCGCGCAGTGCTCAATACTCTGTTCCCGCGCCGCCTTGCGTGGGTCGTGCGTGCCACCCTCCTCCTACCGCCGGCCACGGACTAGGCATCTATAGAATTCTGGATGCCTGGTAAATATTAACCCCACTATCAGCGCATGAGCTCTTCCGTGGGCGTTCTGATCTGATCTGACGATGCTGGAAACTGTGAAGGAACATAAGCAGTCAGAACGCAACAGACACAAAGCCTGCACTTCATGTCAGCAACAAGCTATTGCCTACCTGCAATTTTGAACGGAACCATCAGCCTAGCTGCCCTGGTGACCCGATCACACCTGCCCGCGCGCCGTAGCCAACCCAAAAGGACTGTGCAGATCACCAAGACACCAACCAATCCCCAAAGCGCTGGAATTTCGTAACTTGCTGAACCTTACCCAATATTACAGATGGCCAGATGGGCCACACGACACGACACGGCACTAACACGACTCAACACGACACGATTGTGCACGACACGGCTGGACACGATCTAGCATTCGTGTCGTGCCGGCACGACGGCACGGCCAACACGGCTAGCACGACGTGCTAGCGGCAGCACGAGGACTTGCAGCGAGCTAGCGACTAAAGGAGATAGGAGGTAGAGAAGCAAATCAAATGAATCAACAAATTCATCAAAAAACCAAATCGCATACACAAATCACAAACAAAATTCTCACCCAGGGAGCCTCATGGCGCGCGCCCCCCGCGCCCGGCAGAGGATGCCGAGTTGGGGAGCTTGCCGCCCGACCACGCCCGGCGGCGGCACATGGCCGTCTCCCGGCGGCGTCGAGAGGGCCGCACGCGGGAGGGTCACCGGCGGGAGAGGGCGCGGAGCGCGGACGCCGGGGAGGGCCGCCGGCCGGAGCTAGTCCATGTTCGCCGGAGCCGGAGGACGGGCGGCGGGAGGACGCGGCGCCCCACGCCCGACGGAGGAGGGCGGCGGCCGCGGGGCCGCGGGGGGGGGGCGGCGCGGGGTGGGAGAATGGGGGTGGGGATTAGGGTTTTGGAGTATATATGTGCAAGATTCATGGGCCGACCGGGTTCGTGGGGCCGGGCGGTGCCGGTGTTTGGATGGGCCTCTTTCGTGTTAAATGGGCCACTATCGTGTTTAAATGGGTCGCCTTTTCGTGTCGTGTTCGTGCTGGCACTGCGTGCCGAGATCGTGGCCCAGACACGACCCATCATCGTGTCGTGTCGGCACTGACACTACATCCATCGTGTCGTGCTCGTGTTCGTGTCGTGTTTTTTAGTGTCGTGCATCGTGCCGCCCGTCGTGTCTGGCCCATCTGGACATCTATATCCTCGACTCGGATACAAATCACGCTCGCGCGTTACCAAACATGGTTCCCAAAAACGCCAACACCACCGCCGTCCTGCTCGCGGCGCTAGCTCCCCGCCGCCGGCGTGCGTTGGCACGGCGAGAGACCTCGAGGAGGCGGCGCCGGGGGAGGAGGATGAGGGGCACCCCCGGCCGTGCCCGAGCCGCCGGTGCCGGTGTAGCGAACATGGCCTCATATGCCATTTGTTCGGAGTTTGATTTTGGTGATTCATGACAACATGATCATTGGGACTAACCATATTGTTTGAGCATGTCTTTGTAGACATTTCTAGGTCCCAAGGATGCAAGAAAATCCAATGCAAAAATGCCAAAACAAAGGGTCAAAACCGCGCAAGAAAAGGAAAAGAGAAGACACCGTCGGATGAACCGACGGTCCCTCAAATACAAGCGTCGGTGCAATCGTCGGACGAGTTGGTGCACGGGGTGAAACCCTAGGTACCGTCGGATGAACCGACGGTCCAATTTCTACATGCGTCGGACGAGTTGCGAGAGGAAGAGCAAGGAAGGCAAGAGCACCGGATGATCCGACGGTCCGAGTGAGGACCCCGTCGGTCTATCCGACGCTCGCCTTGAATTCATACGGAGACGCGCCAAGACGAAGCCTTCAAAGACCGGATGATCCGACGCCTTGGTCAAGGCATAGCGTCGGTCTATCCGACGGTCCGTTGGAAGCTAACGCACCGACCGGACGCGAGGCCTTCGCACCGGATGATCCGACGTAGCGTCGGAGCATAGCGTCGGAGCGCTTGTGTCGAGAACCTCAACGGCTACGTGACGTGGGAGGGGCACCGGATGAACCGACGCCCTGGAAAAGCATAGCGTCGGATCATCCGACGGTACCTTTTTCGTGGACGTTAGCCAACGGCTAGTTTGACGCCTTGGGCTATTTATACCCCCTCCACTCACTCATTTGAGGTTCTTTGGATTGTGTGGAAGTGCGAGAGGAGTTCAAGACACATTCAAGATCATATCCAATCCATCCAAGTGCTTAATTGCTCATCCTTAGACTTGCATATGCTTTGTGTATGTGCTTAGTGCTAGGCTTAGCTTAGAGCTGAGTGAGTGCAAGGTTGTGCCAACCTTGTGAGGTGATTCTTGAGTGAATCCAGTTGTACAAGGTTCGCCGGAAGCCTTGGGGCCTAAGTGGCTCACCGGCAATCGTCATCGACCCTCCTACTTGGTGTGGAGCGGCGAGTACTCTTTGTGCGGGGGACGTGGAGACCCCCTTCCTTGGTGGAGAAGCTCCTTAGTGGAGGCGGCATCAAGGTGACCAAGAGAGCTTGACAAGTGCCTAAGTGGCTAGCCTTTGTGGCAAGTCAAGTTGGTGCTCTTGGGAGAGACTTGGTGACCGGGAAGCAATACTCTTTGTGTGAGTGCTTCAACAACGTGGACTAGGGGTGGCTTAGTGCCTACCGATACCACGGGATAAATCGCGTGTCAAGAGTTTGCTTGCTCTCATCCCCTTTACGTTTCCGCATTTACTCTCTTGCAATCTTTGCTTGCCTCTACATTCCTAGAGTAGTATCATGCTAGGATTGGCTATAGGTTGCAAACCTTCTTTTGGGATGGGAGTTTCACACTAGAACAACCGTAGTTGCACATATAGATAGTATGTTCTAGTTTACCTTTGCGCAAAATTAGTGAAGCCATAAGTTAAGGTTTTTAGTTGCCTAATTCACCCCCTCCCCCTCTTAGACTAACGGGCATCTGATTCCTTACGGCCAGCGCCGAAGCTGCCGCCCAAGCTGGAGCTGCCCACGTTCCCGGACGTGCACCTGCCGCCGTCCCGCATGTCGAGCTGCATGCCGCCCAAGTTCGAGATGATGATCCCCGCCGTTCCCAAGTTCGCCAAGCCATGATCCGGATGGATATCACGCCATGCGTGCGTGCTGCCACTGGCGCGTTGCCGTGGTCGATGTGTGATGTGTCAGTGGCGTCTGTGATTGTGGGAAGATGTCAGTCGCGATGGCTACGGCCACGGCCGTTCGCGCGTCAGAAACCCACACGGCCACGAGCCACGGCCTACCTCTCCGCCGCCGCTGCGTGATCCACCTTTACTTCTCTCCCCACCACATGTTACCGCGACCTGTGCAGCTAGCCGCCGTACGGCGGCGCCCAAGGCCTCAGCGCGGCGCCGTTCGCGCGTCAAGAAACCCACTCGGCCACGGCCTACCTCACCGCCGCAGCCGCGTGATCCACCTTTTACTCTTCACCCCACGCCGCGAGAGTCTCTCGCGCCACGACATGTTACCGCGACCTGTGCAGCCGGCCAGCCGCCGTACGGCGCCGTCGTTTTCCGTTCCGGCGAGGGGGTTCGATCAGTTCGGCGGCGGGTACCCCGGGGCAGGTGCCCCACTACGGTCGCATCGTCCACGTCGCGCAGCGGCGGCAAGCAACCCGGCGTACGCCGATATGGCGACCTCTCGCCGGACCCGTCGACAACCCCCCATTAATCACAGGGCAGGAATTATACGTCCTCGATCTCCTCGAGCACCCGTATCGATCACAGAAGCCAAATGAAGCTGGGAAGCAGAAACGTCACGGCTATGGCCACCGGCCAACCGCACGCGCTTGGGTGAAGGGGAAGACACCGACATGAGCGTCTCCGGTGAGCTCGTTCCTTCTATAAATACCGCAGCTCGCCTTCCGTTCTCTGCATCCAAAGCACACAGACAGGAGTTGATCCATAAGGCGCCATGGCTTCCACGACCGCCATGTCCTCTCTCGTGCTCGTCCTGGCGTTGCTGCTCTCGTGTGGCGGCATGAGCAACGCGGCGCGGCGGATGCAGGAGCTCCCGAAGCCCGACCTGCCGCCACCTGAAGTACCGAAGCCTGAGCCCCTGCCGGTGCCGCCACAGCCCCTACCGAAGCCTGAACCAGAGCCCCTGCCGGTGCCGCCGCAGCCCCTGCCCAAACCTGAGCCGCTGCCTGTGCCACCGCAGCCCCTGCCGAAGCCCGAACCACTTCCTGTGCCACCGCAGCCTCTGCCCAAGCCGGAGCCGTTGCCGGTGCCACCACAACCCCTGCCAAAGTCGGAGCCACTGCCGGTGCCACCGCAGCCTATGCCCAAGCCTGAGCCGCTGCCTGTGCCGAAGCCTGAGCCACTTCCTGTACCACCACAGCCTCTGCCCAAGCCGGAGCCGCTGCCGGTGCCACCACAACCCCTGCCGAAGCCGGAGCCACTGCCGGTGCCACCGCAGCCCCTGCCCCAACCCGAGCTGCCGAAGCCGGAGCTGCCACCCCCGGTACTGGCTGGTGAGCTTCCACCGAAGCCGGAGGTGGTCCCGCCGAAGCCATGATCTTAATGAGCTACCATGATGACTTTAGGGGCGCATACATATTATTGCAACGGCGCTCGACACATTATTTTCTATTGTATTTTGCTCATTTTCGTGTGATGCGTGCTTGGTTATTGACTATGTTTGTATAGCTAGCATATCAGATTTGGAGCATGGAGCGCATATGTATGCGCATTGCCATACCATCGATCTGATCCGGCCGTGACTGTGATCTATATGTGTGTTCTGGCCGAGATCCATGTGTATAAATAAAAGGATTCGTTTGTATATCTGTTTGTCACACCATTCACATTGAGTTTTTTTTGAAGGAACGGCAAAAGCTTTGCCATAATTTTTATTAGAAGAGTGAAAAGGAAAAAACAAACCAACCAACTCGGCAACTTAAACCGACTCCACTCAAACCGACTGCACCGCTAAGCGACGCAAAACCCACGACTAACCCACTGTACAACCCACTACTGCAAAGTCTAAAAACGAACTGCCCAAACGCAAGGAAAACAAGACAACATGAAAACCACTAAAAAAAGAGAGGAAAACTAGGTAAAATCTCCTGTGGGAGAAGGACGACACCGAGCTTATTGGAAAAGTTGAACATCTTCCTTGATGAGATGGGTCACTTCTTTAGTTGTCTTGCATTCATGTTGGAATGTTCTTCTATTACGTTCCTTCCAGATGTTCCACCAAAAATATACGACCATACCATCAAAATGTGATTTTTGTGCTTTGTTGAAGCGCCGTCGACACTTCCTTCACCATCCGTAAACTGAGTTTGGCGAAGTATTGAGCGGCAAGAGTTGCATATCAAACCAGTTTCTCAAGTGATCCCAAACTACACAAGTAAATGTACAGTTCTTGCAAAGGTGGTCTGGCGTTTCGGGTAGGGAGTTGCATAATTTACATATTGGGTCATTTGGCCATCCTCGTTTCTCAAGATTGTTTGTTGTGAGTATCTTCTGTTGAAGTAGGATCCATGCAAAAATCTTGCATTTTGGTTCGGCTTTTGCACGCCAGATAGGAGTGGTTGCCCTTTTTTGAACCGGGCCTTGAACTGAATGCGATATGCGCTGCTCGTTGTATATTCTCCATCTGAGGTCCACCTCCATATGATCTGGTCATCCGCTTCCTCATCCCGGACTATGGAGTTAATCATTTCCCAAAGTGCTACATACTCTTGTATCTCGCTGCCATTTCCAAGAGGAGAGATGTGTGCGACCCGGACATTATTGCTTAGAGCTTTGAGCACCGAAATGTTTTTCCTTTTGGTCTTTACGTATAAGCTTGGAGCTAAATCTTTGGGTGCGGTCCCATTAATCCGGCTAGAGTGCCGAATTGTGCCTTAGGCATTAAAAAGAGCTCTATCTGTGTTATCTGTGGGGATGTCCAAACTCGACCAAGGTCTACCATTGTCCTTCCATTTATACCAATACCATCTTAATCGTAAGGCTCTTGCTAATCTTTCCAAATCTAGGATACCGAGCCCCCCCCAGCTCTTTGGGCGTACAAACTGTGGGCCAGTTCACCAGGCAGTGTCCTCCGCTTACCTTCTCCGGGTCCTCCCCTCTCCAGAGGAAACCTCGCCTCATTCGATCGATTTGTTTTATAAGCCATTTTTGGGCGGGAAAGATTGTCAAGTGATAAATTGGTTGTGAAGTAAGGACACATTTAACTAATGTTTCGCGGCCTGCCATGGATAAAAGCTTTCCTTTCCATCCTGGTAGTCGCCCTCCAATTTTGTCTAGCAGTGGCTGGACCTCTACCCTTCTTATCATTCACATTGAGTTCGACCTTGGATTACCTAACAAATGCATGGATTCTAGAATTTCGATTTAGTGTGAAGTCAAGGAGACATGGACGAATGCGTTGTGTTCACTGAATGCTAAAAAAAAGACCTCCTAGAGCTTGTCTCTTCATTTTGTTCATGATATTTGGCGGTCGTTACCCATGCTTTCATTAATCTTTATTGTGGAAGTACCTTTAAAAATACGATAAAATGGCTATCCCTATTCTTCCCGTCTATCTTTGCATGTGGACTGCGATTACTTTAATCTTTATTTTGGAAGTACCTTTGAATTATATTTTCAACTAGCTTAAAGCCCTATAGCACAATTGTTATATGTTTCCAAAAAATAAATATCTTATTTTATTATATAGGTTCTAAATAAACCTCATCTAAAGAAATTAGTTTTGCTTTCATTTCTTTTAATCCACTTAAAAAAGATTTAAGAGTCTTAACTTTTTAGAATTATATTTTTTTTGAAAACTAGTGAAATAAAGAGGAAACACGATGATAATAGAGTATTAATGTTATAAAGTTCCACCATTCAAACAGTACTCTAAATGTTTAATGGCAATGGAGAACTTGACATAAATATATTTTGCAACTGAAAAAGACACGTTGGGATCAGATGGCATCCATCAACTCATGTTCTATTTTGTGATGTGATTTTGAATTCTAACTCTTTCTGGGTGGTAGAAATTAGCCCATTTAATAAAGTGCATAAAAATAGTTATAATAATGGTTGTAACTTGTAAAGTACCACTTCGTACTTCCTGCTACTTTTTTATTAAACATTTTGTTGGCAATTAATCAAAGAAAGATATTTAAAAAATAATGGATACAGGCACATTATTTTTAGTAATTGCTACCATATATTTGGTACTTATCTCTAGGTACCTCTAGTTTTCTTAGCACAACTAGGGTCTAGGTACCTCTAGGTACTTCCTATCTTTCCACCATATGATTTCTTTGAACTGATGCATGGTTCTTATTTTTCCCAACCATTGTAAAAATTCATAAATAATACTCCCTTCGTTTCATATTGCTTGTAATTTTGACTTTTCTAAATATATTATTTTTGTTATGCATGTATCAGACATAAATATATATCTAAGTGCATAATAAAAAGAATGTATCGAAGAACAAAAACGACAAGTAATATGAAACAGATGGAGTATATACCTAATTTGATTGTCAAGAATTGCACATTGTGGTATAAAAGAGAAGCGGTAGCTGTAGTTTCCATTCTTGTGGAGGTTGCTATCTGCAAGTATCTTCCGAGCGAGCATCTCCAAGTATATCTAATATTTTTTTCCTAAAAATATGAAGTTTTAGTGCTTCTAAAAGGTATTAAAACAATAAAGAAGGTCATCTCCAATAGTTCCTAATAATCTCCAGTAAAAAAAGAGTTTCTAATAATCTATTTCTAAAATATAAAAGACAATTTTGCATGAGGAATCATATACTATTCTTAAATTATTCTACCCACTTTCATGTATTCTTTTATCTCTTGTACATTTGCATCAAGAATTATTTTTTACTCTTTATTATTTACGAGTCGTTCCACCTTATTTTAAAAGAGGATACAAGTCGACCAAAACCGAGTAACTCGGAACATGCCGTTTCTTCCTCGAGTCCTATATGATTAAGAGTGTGGATTAAGAGTTGTTGGAGAGATATTTTCTTATCTTCCTAAAAATTAAGGATTAAGAAAGGATTTAATGAACAATTGGAGAAGCTCATTTTACTACTACACACATTTGGCATGCAGGCCGCCGGTTTACGGGTGGTTGTGCGCTACTTGCTCCAATTTTCCAAGATGGCCATGCTGATGGCCTATCAACCACACAACAAACTCAACACACGCAGGAAATGGAAGCAAGCGTGTCTGCAGCAAATTCAACACTGTTAGACATGCGATCATTTTCTGCTTTGATTTCGCATCCCAACAACTCTCATGTCATCAAATTGGCCTTCCATTGTCGACGTGTCGGTGTTCCTGGCCTGGGCCTGCACCGGCGACCTAACGCCTGAACGCCGCTACGCGAAAACGTGCACCATCACCTCTTTTCTAGGAGATCTCATCAGTTGGACTTCAGCAACTCGACGTCGCAGGCATCTGAAACAAGCTTCTAAAAAGGATATGACGAAAACGACACGAACCTACTACACCACGTACACGCTGCAGCTGAACTACCACGCCAATACTCTCGTTTTGTTGCTGCCAGTCCAGATGATCTCTGCAAGGACTCTCTTTGCAATTGATGATTCGATGCAAACAAATGGCATCTCAGTTAGAGAGATAATAAGCTGGTAGTTATTAAATCTTTAATTTTCTGGTTCATCATGTTCATGTCCTGCCATGTACTTGACTGCGTACGTTGCAAGTTCATTCCTACCTTATATGTTAGGGACTTAGGGTCGCGTCGTCCTTGTCAACCCTATCTGGAACTACCAAAACCAATCGTTTCGTCGACTTGGTTTTTACATGCTCTCTCGTATCCGATCGGCTATCTGCGTCGTTCTTCACATGCACGGTGTCACTTTGCGGTAGTACGACATTTTGGTAGCCTAACCACTGCTCAGAAGATGTGTACTATATATGTATCACATATGCATGTCACCTAGCACCAACAGTAACTATTAGGCTTGTAAAGTTAAAGCATCCACCAACCAGATTACGCATGTTTCGGGGTATTCTCAACTGATCAAACCCGACACCGGTAGTGGAGATTGCATGGAAACTAGAGTCTAGCTAGATGTTTCGAGGAGAGCACAAAAAACGCAGATGACCTACCGCGCGCTACCAAGCGGGGCACCCAAGACCAGAAGACTCCTGCAAGCATGCACACCCATGCATGCATGCACCATGCAGCAAGCCTACGCTTGGCAACTATAAATAGCGGGCGCCTCTTCCCTTCCAGCCATCACAACAAGAACTAGCTAGCTTTCAGTACTTGGTTGATACTACACATAGAGATCTCAGCTGAGAAAGCACAAGCCATTCGACATGGTTTCCAAGAAAACCATGTCCTCCTCCCTCGCCTTCCTCATGGCAGTGCTGCTCGCTTGCAGCTCCATGAGCAGCGCGGCTCGGTACCTGGAGGAGGAGAAGCCTGAGTACCCGCCGCACCCAACCGTGCCGGAGATCCCCAAGCCTGAGCTGCCGCCGCACCCCACCGCACGGGAGATCCCCAAGCCGAAGCTGCCACCGCACCCGGCCGTGCCAGAGCTCCCAAAGCCTGAGCTGCCTCCGCACCCTACCGTGCCAGAGCACCCGAAACCTGAACAGCCAGAGCACCCCACCGAGCCAGACCACCCGAAGCAACCTGAACTGCCACCACACCGACCTACCTTGTCGGAGTTGCCCAAGCCTGAACTGCCACCGCACCCCACCGTGCCGGAGCACCCAAAGGCAGAGATCCCTCACCCTGTGGCAGAGGTTCCCAAGCCCGAGCTGCCATACCCTCACGTACCAGAGGTGCCAAAACCCAAGCTGCCACACCCGGCCGTGCCTGAAGTCCCAAAGCTAGAGGTGCCACACCCGGAGCTGCCTAAGCCTGAACTGCCACCCCACCCCGAAGTGCCAGAGCTGCCAAAGCCAGAAGAACCTCACGTGCCCGAAGTGCCGAAGCCGGAAGGTCACTACCCGGCCGTGCCAGAGGCCAAGCCATGATCGAGCAAACACCCGTGGGTTTGCCCCAGTAATAAATATGTTGTGTACTTGCATTGTGTGTATATGATGGCGCGTTAGGAGCATGACGTTCAGGGGTTGACGACGTTTGTGCTACTTTGATTTTATCAGTCGATGATGTTACTGTATTGCCTTTTGGCGTATGATATATATATATATATACATGTATTTATTTCGTTACTTAATATTATTGTCTCTCATTACTCCTTCCATTTGTATTTTTGAACGGAACGGCAAAATATTTACCGTAGTTTTATTAGAAAAAGAGCACAAAAACATAATTACAGGAAAGAAAAAACAAAGATTGGGTTTGGGTTACAACTACAAAAACCTCCTCCCCTTCCAACTTAAAACCACACAAATCAACAAGGAAATATGTTGCTCCAATTAACAAGGAGATACGTAGGATCAGAAAGTTCCTCAATCAAACTATCTCATCTTTCTCATCTTGTGCAACAATTAGCCAATCAGGAGTGGCATTGACACTATGAGTGGCATGAGCCAATATCTATAAAAAGTGCTACTATTAATGAACAACCAAATTCAGGGGTGGACACTTTGAACCCGAAAACCGAACCCAAATTATCGGTCTATTTGGGTTTCGGGGTTCGGGGGGTCGGGCTCAGTCCTGGTAAATTTATAATTCGGAGTTCGGTTTCGGTTGTTGTGGTCTATAACCTAACCCGAAATTCAATATAGTTGCGTATTTTGATTTAAATTATGATGTTACAACTTTGTGTTTTAAACTATTTTTTGATTTTTTTTCATGAACATGTTAGTTTCTAGTAGTCCTTAAATCCATAGGGTTGAAATGAGATGGGAATTTGAATTTCTACTATAGAGTTTTGAGAGGTGACAAGAATACTTATGAAAATTCGGGTAATCTGGTGGACCGAATAGACTGAACGAAAATAATCAATATATTCGGGGTTGGTTCCTATTATTCTTTTTAAAACTTTGGTCATCACTTTTCCAAAACTTGAAATTCCCAAACACCGAATAGGCCGAACCGAAATGACCGAATGCCCACCCCTAACCAAATTTAATGAAGATATATATAATCACTACAAGAACCTATTTAATCTGTGACGCATTCTCCGTGACGTTTTCAGAAAACGTCACGAATGTGCATTGCAGCCCAAAACACTGCGACGATTTCTTCGTCGCGATTCTACGACGTATTCCTTTTTTTCGTCACGGATGTGCATTGAAGCCCAAAACACTGCGACGATTTGTTAAATTCGTCGCGATTCTACGACGTATTCCTTTTTTCGTCACAAACACTGCGACGATTTGTTTAGTTTGTCGCGATTCTACGACGTATTCATATTTTTCGTCACGGACGTGCATCAATGGATATTGAAGCCCAAACCATCACGACGATTTGTTAAATTCGTCGCAATACGCCCACAACACCGTGACGTTTTAGCGAGCATTCGTCGCGATCCCTAAAAAACGACCACCTCACCAGCACCTAGGACCCACCCACACTGCCACGCAGGCGCCACCTCACCCAAGCGCCACGTCACCACCACGTGAGTGCCCAGGGCCCACCTCACTGCCACGCAGGCGCCATCTCACCAAGTCGCCACCTCACCACCACGTGAGCGCCCAGGGCCCACCTCACTGCCACGCAGGCGCCACCTCACCCAGGCGCCACCTCACCACCACGTGAGTGCCAAGGGCCCACCACACTACCACGCAGGCGCCACCTCACCCAGGCGCCACGTCACCACCACGCGAGCGCCAGGGGCCCACCTCACTGCCACGCAGGTGCCACCTCACCTAGGCGCCACATCACCACCACGTGGTAGAGAATGATTTTAGAAAATTTTAGAAAAAAGAATCATCAAATTTGGAGTTAGTATGAGGCAGAAAAACTAGTTACAAGTTTTAGTCAAAGATTAAAAAGAGAAAACACACTTGTTCATCTCAGTTCATAGCAATTGCAATTTCTGTTTTTAATCTTCGGATAAAACTTGTAAACTGTTTTTCTTCCTCATACGAACTCCAAATTGGTTGATTATTTTTCCTAATTTTTTCTAAAATCGAGATGTTTTACTCAGTGCCATTTGTTTCTATCTTAATTACTATTTCTTGGTTGCTTTTCATACAACATAACTTTTCCAACTAAAAAGGGAATATAAAAACATGTTTTTTCATAATAATTGCTAATATAACTTAATATTCTCTAATGTTATGGTCAACATGAGATGGTGTCAAAAATTGAGGTGCATACAAGTTTGGTCACGTTATTAGTTGTTCAAATCTCAAAGTTTGTTTTCAATTGTAAGAAACTATGTGAGTCTTATGTCCTATTTGTGAACATCTATAATCTCACTTTATCAAAACCATATGAATTTTTTATAGGAGCACTGTACCCTTAAAATATGGTTTCATGTCAATTTGTTGAATGTTTTGAACAAAATTAACTATTGTTATCATTATTTTACAACAAGGTGACTAGTAGAAGTTCAAGGTGACTATTTTTCATCATTATCTTAGATGTGGCCTAGAATGGACCACATGCGCCTAAATATAGTTTTTTGAATTTTTTGAATCTTATTAAGGGTACATATAGATCAATTTAGAATTACTTTCGATAAACACGTAGAAATTCTTTTATATGATAGATACAAAGAAATGTACTTAAAATTTTTTTGAAAATCCTAGATTAAAACTTATATGCATACTATTATATATAAAAAATATATGTGTTCTTATAGGATAATTATTTTTAAATGTTACTCAACAATGGTACAATAAAAAGAAAAAGAAAAAGAATAATGTTAGGCAAGAAATAAACCAAGGCCTCGTTTTGGCCCAAATAGCCCAACTATATCCGGTCGTCCGTTGCCGATTCGACGACTAGGATCGCATGTTCACAGTATATAAACTCCTCCTCAACCAAACCCTAACCCTTGCTCCCCTCTCACTTGTTGCCGGCCCGCAGCCACCCTCTCTTCTTCCTCGCCTCTCCTCTCCCCCCTCCTCTCTCCTACCGATCCCATCATCCGCCGCCCCCCCCCCCCCCCCCCCGCGGGCTATTACCGGGGCGAGAGGAGAGCGAGCAAATGGAGACGAGATCCATTCCTCCGCCGCCGCGCCCTCACCGAGAGAGCCCTCCTCGAACCCTACCCCGGCGACGCCGAGGTCGAGCCTTAGCCATGGCGCGGTCCCTCATGCTCGTCGCCCCCGCTCCTCCTCGGCGTCGCCGCCGCCTCCGCCTCCGCCGCTTCCGACGTGCCCTTCATCGTCGCGCACAAGAAGGTGTCGCTCTCCCCGCCCCAAGCCCGGCGTCGAGCGCGCGTCGCCGTCTCCCTCGACCTCTACAACCGGGGATCCGCGTGAGTACCTCGGCTTCCTCCCCCCGCCCCGCACCACCGATCCGGTTTGTTGCTTGTGCGGTAGTATAGTAGTTTCGCTTGCTCACGGGATCCGATCCGATCCGACTCGGTGCGCCTTCCTTTTGTGAGAGATTTGAACGTGCCTTCTCGTGCTTCGATCTGCGTCGCTGGGGTGACGGGTGAGGGTCTCATGCGAGATTTCCATCTTAAACCTCAGCGGGGATTTTGTTCCGATTTGTAAGTTGTTCCCCGAATACCCTCCCTTAATTCGATCTGTTTGATACATGGCCCCCTACCCTAGGTTTGATTTGATTTGCGGATTTAGGGTAGCACCACAGAATTCAGGTAGTTGGTGAATTCAAAACAATTATTAATCAATCTTGTGGCCGGTTCTGTACTTGAGGTTGTCGATGTTGTGCATGCCTTGCTTAACATGGTACAAAAAGATGTAGGCCTAACTGATTTGTTTTCTAAATTGAGTCTGCATCTGCCCTATCAAAAGAATGTTCCTGCACTATTGCTTGTATGTATATGCTAAGTCTTTCATCCAGCCACCATTGAATGTTCTCCTACCGTTGGATTCCACTGGACAGTAAAAATATTTGCTCCCACTATATGTGATTATTGAAATAGCCAATTAATTAAAATGCATATTTGCATATTCATGTTATTGTTTCTCCGCCATGGCTTCCATGTTGCTAATTCTTGATAACTATGATATGATGCAACTGGAGGGCTCATTGAAACACATTAGATATGCTTTGTTCAGAGCATTGAAACACATCGACTTGCTTAAGTTTATTGATATCTTTTGCCCACTGCTCTTACAAGCATCACTGCCTCTGTTCTTCCTTGTGTATGTAATTATATACTTGTGTGTAGGAATGTATTTATAAAATAAAAGAATAGAAGTTTTTTGCATTCCTAGTTAGTGTTATTCTGGTTAATTATTTGTATGATTGACACATAAACTACAGAGATGCACCATTGTACATTGAAAAAGACATCTAACATTTCTAAATGCATAAACCCCATTTATTTACAGCTCTTCCTTGTTTAGAAAACTAAATGCAAATTTGTATAAGAATAAAAATATGTGAACCTCTTTGCTTTACTGCTTGCTTGGTAGTTCTATCATTACTTTGTCTCAGCTTATTTTGGTTAATTATCATGTTGCAGGCTCCATCTGGATAACTTAAGTTATGTTTTCTTAATGTATCTCACCTCGCATCTCACTTTGATTGAAATATGTGTCCGACAAAGATGAGCGCCTAAGAGGCCACTGGCTATGCTTACCCAAAGAATGGATACCCCACATTTTCAAAGCTTGTTCTCCTTTAGGTCTGCTAGTTTCGTGCTTATTTTGTTGTATGCGGAATTGAAATGCTCTACTTTTAGCTTAGTCGGATACACATGAGAATCCGAATGCCCGCTCGCTCGCCTAACTCGATGGTTGTCTACTTTTGTTGGCCTCATGTCCTTGGTTACTCATGTGTTGTTTCGTACTTAACTCGTTGCACCATAAGTTACATGGCAGAGCGTGTCATCCGATTCATTTGGGATTGTCTTCCGGGTACACTATCCTTGTATTGGAGGATCCTATTCTTGTAAGGTCTTGTGTATTAGTTGATGCAATATGTATTGAATTGGTTTTGTCATTTCTTTGCCCATCGGCTTGTAATTGTGCATCTCTCGTTCGAATGTAAAGCACATACTATAAACGGTTATGCTTTCACTAAGCTTGGATAGTTGCTTGTTGTAGTACCGCATAGCTCACTAAGCACCGAAGTTCAATGCTTGTTTAAGCTGTTGTGACACCCGTACTTTCAACACATTATATTGTTCACTACTCTTTTATTATTAACTTTCGGATATGCTTGCCACCGTACTTTCTTTGGTAAATTAGACACAACTGTCTCATGGTGATACTCAATTATTTAATGATTGGAATATTGGTGTTTGTTACCTGTCATAGTAGATCAGTTTGGTCTCTGTCCGATTTGATTCATCTAAAGCAAGAATCTAGTTAAGTACTAAAAGCTTTGACACTTAATATTTGAGAACTTTAACATTACCCTCTAACTATTAGTATTTGGTAATGTGCTCTTTCGTGGCGAGGATCGATCAAGCAAGGAGCAAGCCACTAGAAGTGATTGGATGAGGATCGGTTGCATCCGGTATCAAGCGCTTAGAAGGAAAGAGGAGACTTGATTTTCTATGCTGTACTACTAGTGATTAACAAATGCATGTGATCTTTTATTATTCCGAATTGTAAAACATGTGATGCCATTACTTGTGAGGTGGAATTACTTACTCGTTAAATGTTAAAATTGGGATGTTCCCGTTGTAATAAATTTGACTCCTCGATTGCTTACTGTTGAATGAATTGGGATGGAAAATGATTGAAATTTGGTGTGTTAATTGCCACGTCATCGTCCACGTAGGATGCCACGTCATCGTCCACGCAGGATGCCACGTCATCGTCCACGCAGGATGCCACGTCATCGTCCACGCAGGATGCCACGTCATCGTCCACGCAGGATGCCACGTCATCATCCACGCAAGATGCCATGTCATCGTCCATGTAGGATGCCACGTCATTGTCCACGTAGGATGCCACATCATCGTCCATGTCAGCTGCCATGTCAGTAGCAATCCGTGACGATTTTATTTTGTCACGGATAGTGAGCCATGAGTTGGGCTGCATGGGCCTCGGGCTGCTCCGTGACGATTCAGATACGTCACGGATCGCGACGTTTATTAAGGGAACATCGAGAGATTTAATCAATGATGCTCATTCCATAACGAAAATGTAAATCGTCGCGGATGCTGATTTGCGACGAATTTTATTTAATCCGTGACAGAATGGTTATGTCACGGATTAAATAGTTTCTTGTAGTGAATCTAAGAAATTAGGATAATGTTGAGTTGTTATTTAGAACCATCTTAATTTTCGTCTGGGCCAAAGAAATTTCAGGATCGTCCCTGATCACCGTATCTTTTGAGCATGCATGCATGCTGTCCTACTCCGTATCTTGGAACATGCATGCCACAATATTGATTACTAGGTGATACCCCGCGAGTTGCTGCGGCATTTTTTTGAACAAAAAATTAGGTGAAATGTGAAAGTAGAAACACCAAAGTGATTACATTGTAACATTGATTTGTAAACAACATTATATATGAGAGTATGCTATTTTGTTGAGAGTGGACCATTCAAAAATGATTGATCCTACATGTATTTCAACCGCAAGAATTTTATGGTGCACTACTCACAAATACACGCTATTAGTAGTCACAAAAAATTGATGGTCTGGTGGATGATGGCATGGTGTGACATAGTGGGTTCTGATGTGGAATTTTGGCATGTTGAGAGAAATAGAACTATGCCTCTTAGTGAGTTGCTCCTATACAGTTGTATATGATTATCTGAGAGATAATGTTCTTTTTTTGCGAAAAGAGAAATAATGTTCTTATAAAACAACCGAGGGAAGCAAACAACTAAATAAGCCTTCTTATCTATGCTACCATATCAGCCGTGGATGCTGACATAAGTTGTTTGAAAAATGGCCACTCCAACATGAGAAGCAAAGGCCCCTTTGAACATTTCACACGTCAGTAGTCATTTTCAACTAACTTTAGAACTGCTACCGAACCACACAAATCTCATCAGTGTGGACTTCATAGGTCATGCTTGTACATTTCTCAATCTGTCCTTGACATACTTGCACGTCCTTTGCATTATCTGCTGCCCAAACACATACGGTTCAATTAGATAAACAGCACACACGTGTCGCCAAAAAAAATGTCTCAACTCAACCAACCGGATCGACCAGATATCGTGTATTCCTAACCAAGTAAACCATACACACAAGTAGGGGTCAATCACAAGGACAACAAGCGAGGACCGAATTTTAACAACCATAGATAAAGCAGATAACCTATACCAGCTGCCACCAAAATACAAGATGCATTGCTCCAGGACGTAAACGCTCACATGATCGATCGTGCTTACAGTACATGCGTTTTGCGCTACAAATATACCATCTCTCCCCTCCCAGCAGCCATCACCCAACGATCTAGTTCGCTCTACTACATATACTGAGACTATCTCAGGGCACAGCAAAGCTCACAAGTGTTAAGCATCGATCTAGTACGTACGTGTCATGGCTGCCAGGAGCACCATAGCCTCCCTTGTCCTCCTCGTAGCGCTGCTGCTCTCGTGCAGCGGCATGAGCACCGCGGCACGGTTGCTGGAGGAGGCGGCACCCAAGGAAGAGTACCCGCACCATGCCGTGCCGGAGCTGCCAAAACCCGAGCTACCGCCGCACCCCACGGTGCCAGAGCTGCCTAAGCCGGAGGTACCGCCGCACCCAGTCGAGCCGGAGCTGCCGATGCCCGAGCTGCCGGCGCACCCCGCCGTACCCGAGCTGCCGAAGCCTGAGCTGCCACCTCATCCTACTGTCCCTGAGCTGCCAAAGCCCGAGGTGCCGGAGCTGCCAAAGCCTGAGGTGCCGGAGCACGCTGCCGTTCCTGAACTGCCCAAGCCCGCCCGAGGAGCCTGAGCACCCCGCCGTGCCGGAGCAGCCTCACCCGGATGTGCCGGAGGTGCCAAAGCATGAGCTGCCACCTCTGCCGGAACCTGATGAGCTGCCACCCAAGGCCGAGGGACACTACCCGGTGCCAGAGACCAAGCCATGATCGCGACCTGCATCCGCATTTTCCCAGTATCAATAAAACCTTTCCTTTTCTGCATCTGTGAGTATGTACACATATATATGGTGTAAAAATTCGATGTTTGCCTGCGAGGCTCTGCGATCTATTTGGCCATGCACGCTAGCTAGGAGAGCATGCATGACCGATATTTCCAGTGGTGTACTGATCTGTATGTATATGCTTGTACTTTGATGATGTAATGTACATTGCTTTATATCTATGCACGGTATATGTATGACGTTTTTAATTTGTTTCCCTTGATGTTATTTATATACTACCTTCATATTTATTTATATGATGTTTACAACAGTCTTAGTGTTAAATGGTTTGGACATCTGCCGGCGTCAACTAATAAAAACGGAGGTAGTATATATTTAGTAGAGTCCTCCAAATACTTCTATTTACATGTGCATTATTAAGATGTGGCTTAAAATTATTCGCAAAAAAATATGTGGCTTAAATTTCTTTATATTTTAAAGATTTTTTTTGTGAGTGAGAATGTTACAAATCAGTACAATCCTTGCCTCTAGCAATAAAATATAAATGACTATACGGATGTTTGTCGAAATAAACAAGGAAAACAGTTGTGCCAAAAAAAAATGTTGTTCCACTTTTGACAAAATTGAGGGACCTCCAAAATACTACTCGATCTAGCTACCAATAGCCAGGATTTAATTTTTCAAAATGCAGTGCAGCGTGTCTCACGGTCGACTCGACGAGCATATCGTCTAGATACCACTAAAAATTAGTTATGTGAACATATTCCCTCTGGCTTGGAAAAAGAAGTCGTTTAGGACAGCGACACGGTCTCAAAAAACACAACTTTGACCTCTTTTCTATAAATATATTTATTGAAAAATTATATATGTATATTTTTTTGAAAATTGTTTTCAACACACATCTATTGATATTTATTTCCACATTTCTAAACTCAATAATTTAAAAGTTATTTATCATTTATATTACTAATGTTTGACCCAAATCTTGTCTAAAACGACTTCTTTTACCAAAACCGGAGGGAGTACGAGCACATATGCTATAAATCGGCTAGCAATGAAGGTTCCGCCACAAGGCTAATTAGCAATTAGTTTATTTTGTTATATGTTTACAAAAGTAAAATAATGGCACTTTCTAGAAATTTTGTATTTTGAAACTTCATTTCAATAAGTCTACCAATAATACCTACTTCTAGTCATTCGGCTTCAACATACTCCATATATGTAAAGGAGATTGATGATGAAATCAAATAAGTATACAGATAATATGACCACAAGGATCCGGGAAAATATATAATGCAAACTACCTATTAGGTGCAATCCCGCAAACTCGCATCTTGCAGCTCGCATAGTAAATCTACCGCAACTCGAACTACGACAGGTTGCAACTCGAACCCTCGTGACATTTTCATATAACCGCCCGCCCGGTACTGTAAACTACCCATCACTGTCTGGTAATGTACACTTCTCCTTCGGTTGCAACTGTTTACTGGTTTGAGTTGCCATTGATGTACACTCAAGGGTGCAAATACTTGAGTTTGCAGGATTGCACCTAGTAAGTGGTTTGTAGTACATATTTTCTCATATTTACTAAGTAAATGATTTGTTCACTCGTCACTATTAAACGATGATGCCTCTACGATTGACAATTTCAATAGTATATGCTTGACCATGACGGCATGCATAGCCTTTTACAAAGCAAAAATCATTTTTATATATGCATGAAGATGAAGATAGGTTGGAAAACAAGCAGAGAAATTTGGCGAACAACTCCTAAAGTCCAACCATCATGTATACTATTAAGTTATTATGGAACTAACTACAAACATCTTTAGTTGGGCAATAAAATTTTATGGAACTAATTTTAGTGGAATTATTAAAAAATCATGTGACAATAGTGTACCAAAAAATTATAGTTGGAGTGCATCTATCTTCCAGGACATCTATATGTAAAAGTTACTTCACATTTACATACAACTCAAAGAAATGATTGACGAAACGAAAGCTAAAATAACACTTTGGATAAGTTTTGGCGGTAGGGTCATTTTCAACGGGATCTCTTTAGGTTGTAGCAAGCAGATCCACTCACCATATGTATCCATGAGTCTCTGTTTCTAAGTCGATTCTTGACATGCAAGTCCACACTTTTGCCCAACTACTCCCCGGAGTGGCCAAGCAAATTGCCATGGATCGACGAGACACATCGCACACGTACGTGTCGCCACATTGCCACTGCATCGACCAACCAGATCACCCAGGTCTCAGGATTCCCAACTAACTAAACCATACTACGTACGCAAGTAGTGTAGCTCATCAGGTAATGGATCGATATATATCGCAAGGACAAAGTTACAACCACGCGTTGATGCAGATGACCTACCAGTTACCAAACGATGAGAGCTCAAGGGCATGGAGCGCCTTCGTCTCGAGCACTATAAATACCAGGCCTAGCCTGGCTCCCTTCCCAGCCATCAATCACTACACACAACGATCTAGCTCCTCATCGAGACAAGAAACACGTAGTAACTAAATCACGAGTGCAGACCACAACCCAACCATGGCTTGGAGTTCCAGCAGCACCGCCACCAGCATGTCCTCGCTTCTCCTCATGGCGCTGCTGCTCTCCTGCAGCGGCATGAGTGGCGCGGCGCGGTTGCTGGAGGAGGCGCCGCCCAAGGAGGAGTACCCACACCCTGCCGTGCCGGCGGAGGTGCCCAAACCCGAGCTGCCGCCGCACCCTACCGTGCCTGAGCTGCCAAAGCCCGAGGTGCCACCCCACCCCGTCGTCCCGGAGATGCCCAAGCCTGAGACGCCGCATCCCGTGCCGGAGATGCCCAAGCCTGAGGAGCCGCACCCCGTGCCGGAGATGCCCAAGCCTGAGGAACCGCACCCCGTGCCGGAGCTTCCCAAGCCCGAACTGCCTCCTCACCCTACCGAGCCAGAAGTGCCGCACCCTGTGCCGGAGATGCCCAAGCCTGAACTGCCTCCTCACCCTACTGAGCCCGAGCTGCCAAAACATGAGGAGCCGCACCCGGTCGCGCCAGAGCTGCCTCCTCACCCCACCGTGCCGGAGATGCCAAAGCCCGAGCTGCCTCCTCACACCACCGTGCCGGAGATGCCGCACCCAGAGGCGCCGGAGGAGCCAAAGCACGAGCTGCCACCGAAGCCAGAGGGCCACTACCCGGAGCCGGAGGTGAAACCATGAGCGAATTGCAGACGTGCAGTCCCAGTTATATATTCTAGTATCATTTTACGAGCGTGCATGTTGTGTCTATACACAGTTATGCGTACGAGTTCTGATGCATGTTACGATCGAGAGCTTGCTTGTGATGAGCTAGTTAGCGCTCTTTCAGCTAGAGATCGATCTGCGTGTTTCAGCGTCTGTATATCTTTGTTTGGTGTATCTGAATGAATAAAAGAGTTCTATCACATTCTTGAGATTTACTATCATCACCTCCTTGAGAGTTTGTTGATATTTGCAAAATACTACACGCATGTACAAATGCTCGTTTAATTTCCAGAAGCTGTTTAAGAGCAGCAATGATGCATGCTACTACTATACCATGCTGAAAGTGAAGTTTTGCGGTGAATATCAAGAGGTTGCTAATTTTAGGCCAAACTTCTACACGTAGTTTTGCAACAAGTGTCTGCGTGCCATTTTCAGTGAGGACTAGGTAATAACTCAGTGTCAGTTGTGTTTTGAATTTCGCAGAGCTGGGATGATCGGAAAAGTTATTATTTTGTAGGAATAATAATCCTATATGAACATTCATTCCACGAGCCCCTTATCTCATTTTATTGTTGAAGCACAACAACACTAGAGCAAGTCAGGTTTTTTTGCGAATTATTCTGATACTATTCGGCTATGTCCATTTTAAATGTTGCCCTTTTCTCCAGTGAGGTTTTTTTTTGTTTTTTTTTGAGTAAGAGGTGGTCTCCTATTAATCACTTCACTGAGAATGGATCAATTATATGAGAAATATGGCAGACCAATTCGATCAAATAATTGCGAAAAAACCATTCGATCTCAAAGAAATTTCACGTAACCCAGCATTATACTTCCTCTGTTCCAAATAATAGACCGTTAGACTTTTTAACCCAAAATTTGATCGCTCATCTTATTCAAAAAATTATGCAAACATGATCAAATTTAAGTCATGATTTCTTGATGATTTTTTATTAATAAAGCAAACCAAAAAAAAGATATTTTACATCATTTTTTGACAAGCCGAGTGATCAAATTTGAAGTAAAAAAAGTCAAATGAAATATAATTTGGAAGAGAGAGAGAGTACACATTCCCACGCCGTTCCCACGAACCCAATAAAACCGGTGGTAAACCTGTGAAACCGACCGGTTCGGTGGGATAAAAAATTGTAGGCACGGTTTTGGGGGTGGGAACCGGACCGTGTACCGGGCCAGACCGGTTCCACCGGGAACCGGCCCGGTTCCCAACGGTTCGGAGAACCCTGCGTACCACTACCTGTTCCACTATCTGTTCTGGTAAAATCCACCATATGTTCATGTCGTGGATGACACTAATCACCTGCTAGCAGTTTCTTAGTAAACCAATATTATCATTTCCTGTAACTTTTCTAGTTTTGTTCTGTGAGAGTAGTGGTGCACAGCTCTGAGATGTGTCGGTACCGTGTGTGCTTACCAAGAGACTGACCAGGCAATTTCTACCAGCCGGTAATAATTTTTTTTTGGTAACATCAATAATTACCGACTCAAACCAATAGCACCACCTTCTCCAAGTTGTGTGTACTAACTAGCTCCTGCATCAACATCAGTAATTACCGTGCATCATCTAGTCCTCTTTTTTTTTTGGAAACCAAGCATCATCTAGCTAGTGATCGTGATGGCCCCATATGCACCTGCACCCTATTTTTTATCTGCACCAGAAATCACCTCATGGGTGCACCACACCACCACGTGGTCACCAACCATCTCATCTGATCACTCTTCCTCAACTAATTCGATGACTAAATTGAAACAAGCTACGTCATCGGATCAGGAAACAGTTAACTGACATCCCAAGGTAACCTGCAGCTGGGTCCACCGGTCGGTGGCCTACCCAATCACAAATGGGACTGTTATTATTATTTTTTTTTTTTGAGCAAAATCAAAAACTCGGTAAGGACTAAGGCGAAAGACAGATATGAGCGCAAATGGGCTTTTAGAGCAACTCCAGCAGGTGGAGTAAATTTCATCCCCTATATCAAGTTATTGGGGGTGGAGTAAAAATATTTTCATCCCCAAAACACAATTTGCTCCAGCAGTTTCCCTATTCTCCTTCCCAACTCGTGGGTCCCACCGTGCCACCTCAGCTTCTCCTCCCCCTCCCCCAAATCTTCCATCTTTCTCCGGCGCCCACCCCCAATCTCCAGGACGCCCTCCGCCCACATCGCCGCCCAGAGCCGTTCGCCACCCATGGCCATGGCTTTCCACCCCGTGGCCGCCTCACGCGTCCGCTTTGCCCCCCTCCTCCCGGCCGTCGCCGTCGCGCCCTCGTCCGCCTCCGTCGCGGTGCACCCCCACCCCAACCACCGGCGCCGCTTCTGCGCCATCGTGGCCACGGACGCCGCCTCGGCGACCACGCAGTTCGACTTCAAGGCCTACATGGGGTCGCGCGCGGAGGCGGTCAACCGCGCGCCGGACGCGGCCATCCCGGCGGGGGAGGACCCCGTGGCGCCGCACGAGGCGATGCGGTACGCGCGCGCTAGCGAGCGGCAAGCGGGTGCGCCCGAGCCGTGCCTCGCCGCGTGCGGCGTCGCCGGCCGGCGGCCGGCAGCCTGGGCGATGGCCCCCGCCGCCGCGGTCGATGGTACACACCATGTCGCTCGTCCACGACGACCAGCCCTGCATGGACGACGACCAAGGATGTTGGAGCCTTGACTACTCCTGCTGCAGCAATGGCGGATACCTTTTGTGTAGTCTACTTATGTAACTACGCTACTGTTATAAGCTGATTAGTGTAGACAATGTGGAAATTTGAGACAATGTGGGTTGTATCCCTCTGGAATAAAGTTTTTTTCCAAAGCTGATTCTGAAATGTTTTACAAGTAACAGTCATTTGTTGCCACACAGATCATTAATAGTAATACTCCTGAATTATGGTGTTTTGCCAGCTTCTGATGTTGTTCTGATTGGTCTGAAAATGCAAGCCAGTTCTGGCCAATTCATACATGTTGTTCTGATTGGTCTGTAAATGCAAGCCAGTCTGGAGTATTTGCATGTGTTCTGGCTGTATACTTTGTTTAGACATATTTTATTGTTACTGAAGAATACCAGTTCAGATTTCAGTTCTGGCCAATTCACTGCAGAATGCCAGTTTTACAATGGACAGGTAAAGCACACCCATAACACCCATACATTGGACAGTTCCTATTTTTCTATCTTCTTTAGGTTGATTTCTTTTCAGTCTGACTCCAGTTGATGATGTCTAGAACATCACTTTAGGTTGAACTCATGTGGCTATTCTTAGTATAGGATTGCATTATCTGTCACACATAAAAAATTCAGAAGCCCCTGACCAATTATTGGTTAGCTGACCCTGTAGTGTATCAACTGTCTAGTGGCCATTTCTTCATGACAAAATTACTGATGCTAGTGGTGCCCCTTTATTTTAAGTAGGAGTTTTCCAGTTTTCCTCGTTCAAAGACAAACAAGTTCAATTATATGCATCATGAACATGTCCGGAAAATGAAGATTTCATCATCCTTCGGATTCTTTACATTGTGGTCGGGATCACTATCATAACAAGCATGGCCACATTGCTGGTAAGCATCCCTTTGCCTGTAGGACCTTCCTGATACAATGCCAGCCATTACAATTGCACATGAGCTGCAGGTATCTGCATATAGCAAAAAAGAACAGATAATTCATCTATAATCAAAAGGAACTGCCATACAATCCTGCTTGGTCCTCCTGCAACTCACATGCTTCAGATAACAGATCTATTTATGAGGCTGTATGTGTACTCTCATATAGCAGGCCAATATAATTCAGATAACAGATACTTCCAGCTGTATGTGGACAAGTCAATCTCCAGGATTATTCAAGACAACAAAAGAACCATGCACAAAGAACAGGACAGAACATGCTGGTCAGTTTGCATTCACAAAGAAAAACAGGCTACAAGAACAGGCTACATGTCTTAATTTCAGACCACATTAATCAGATTCCAGTGGTTGCTACACTTGTTCATAATCTTGTACTCCTGTTCCATTTTCTATCCAGTGGAACTGGAACTACCACCAGCTCCTCTTGTATTCATGTATCAGTCTTCGTGTCTTCCAGGATAGGGGGGCTGAATTACTGTATTTGTATGGCAACTCAAAGAATCGTATAAATTTAGTCAAGCCGTGTGTCCCGACCGGTTTGGCAACAGAAGTTAGTCAAGACCTTGTATAAATTTTGTATCCAAGTTTCGTAATTTGACGAGTTTCACGGTTTCGGTGCTCATTCCTGGTTAGTTTCCCGAGCGGCTTTGTTTCCTCTTTATTTTGAGAAATAGGTGATTTCCTCTTTATGTCTGCATCTTCGACATGCTTTCAGCTGGAGGTCACTCTGTCTGTGTCTTGGATTTTAACCGCATTGCAATCATGCTGAGCACATTTTGTTTGCAGTCCTTTCCCTTGGGGAAGGCAGAAATGTTCAGGAACAATTTATTTGCATGACCCTGGGAGGTTGGCAAAGGGTAGTCTTGTTTGCCACCAGTAACACTCTACAGGAAGGATTGAAGTGCTCATATTTATTTGTGGCAAGCTTTCTTGGTGACATGCAAACTGAGCAAGGAAAGACATATTAGTGTTTGCTTAGCTTATAGTAGTATTTCTGTTGACCAAGTACCCACTAGAAGATTCACATCTGATCTTTATCTTGTTTCGCATCCTATTGCAGCCCTTCAAAGGCAAAGACTTGTTGATTGCCACACAGCAGCTTGTACCTTGCTTCCATGCCTACAGCAGAGAATAAATGTTAGATAATTCTAAAAGGAAGTATTATTCTGCAGATCAAATATAATTCTAAAAGGAAGTATTATTCTGCTTCCATGCTCTGCTTTTATTTCTCCAGTGCCTCGTCCCCGTACAGATCAAGAAGCACTCGAGATCGAGCTTCGCAATGCTGAACATTTTTTAGATCGTGGCTGTCGTCCCCGTACAGATCAAGAAGCACTCTGAGACTGAGCTTCTGCAATGCTGAACATTTTTTAGACTGTGGCTGTCCCCGTACAGATCAAGTATAATTGTTCAGGAAAGAAAATGACAGATCTTCATCATAATTTCAGTTTCACGTGGCTGTGCCAATCATAAACTGAATAATACTGAAATCTGCTTTGCACATAAACTGGAATACAGTATTTGGTTGTATAAACTGATAGGTAGGAAAACTTTGACAAGAACAGCCATAATGACTTGCAGTTTTTCATAATAAAGCTGGTCAATAAAAAATAAACCACTACTCAGTAGATACGGTAGCTCTGCTAGAAGCCAACATAATCATCAGATTCATGGACAATTGGACATGGACATTTCTGTGAACCAGATTTGGACATGGAGCAAGCTTTAATTTCAGATTTAATTTCAGTGCATACAAAGCTTTAATTTCAGTGCCATAAACAAAGAAACATCAGATTCGTCACAGCTAAGACACACTACTAATTTCAGACCGCGAGGCAGGGGCGCGCGGCCGAGCAGCAGGGGGCGAGGCGGGTGTGTTGCGGCGGCGCAGAGTGAGTCATACGCCGGTGCTGTTCGGGACACTGGGCTTCAAGGGCGACGCCTCGCTCATGTCCTCCGTCATCACCGAGCTCGTCAACGTCTTCGCCACCGTCGTGTCCATCTTCACCGTCGACCGCCTCAGCTGCCGCGGCATCGGCAAGATGCCCAGGGGGTACGCAACGGTGGTGGTGCTCTTCATCTGCGTCTACATGGCCTCCAGCACGCCCCAGGCTTCCTCCAGCAGCTCGCACCTCGGCCTCGCGCAGCATCTCATTCTCAGCCCCAGCTGCGCCACCTCCCGCCCGCACTCTGCCGGCCAACACACGTCCACCACCTCGCGCCACGCCCCGCCGCCGCCCGCGGCCTCCCGCGCGCCCCTTCCCGGCCGGGGAACGCCGGCATCCCGGTCGCCCGCCGGAGGTGATCCGCGCAGCCTTCCCGGCCGGAGAACGCCGGCATCCCGATCGAGGCGGGGGCAACGGGCGACCGGGGGAGGCGAGGAGGAAGACGGCGGTGGGAGTAGGGGGCGCGCGCGCGCGGCGAAGGGAGCGGGCCGGAACCTTGGAGTCGCCGGCCGCGGCGGGGCGGGGGCGAGCGGGGGCCGGGGGGGGAGGTCCGGGAGCGCGAAGGGGGTGGGTCCCACGGTTTAGGGGGTGGAGGAGAGGTTCCCTCTATAGAGGGGACGGAGAGGAGTTTTTAGTCCATGGAGGAAAAAAGGGGAGAGGATAGGGAAGCTGCTGGAGATGGTTTCATCCCCTATATGACCACTTTTTTGCTATTGGGGATGGGATAGGGGAGCAGCTGAAGTTGCTCTTAGTCCGAGAATCCGCCGCATTCGAGTGCCCCCACAACAATTTACGATTAATGGCCTAGCCCACCAAGAGAATCCGCTCGACCCGGCACCGCTCGCTCGGCCCGCCGTCACACAACTCCTCGCCGCCTCGCCGCCGGTCCGCCTCCGGCCTCCGTCCACCCATGCCTCCCCCGCCTCCGCCTCTTCCTTTTACGCCGCCTCCTCTCCACCCTCCGCGTCGTCTCCGGCGCCCTTGCCGAGGCCGACCGACCCCGCGCTGCTGCTCCGCCTCCGCACGATCCTCTACCAGCACCGAACGCCCCCGACGACAAGCCGCACCGCCGCCTCTCCGCGCTACCGCTTCCCACCACTCCCACCGACCTCCGAGAGCTCTTCCTCCGGGCATCCGCGAGGTTTCCGATCTCCCCGGCGCCCCGTGCACCGCCTCCTCGCCCACCTCTCCGCCCGCCACGGCGGAGCCGGCGAAGGCGGTGGGTTCCCACATGTTGGTGGAAATCGGGCCCGAAGGGTGGACGCCGACACAACAGCCCCCCCCGAACTCTCTCCCTTCCTTCGCTCTCCCTTGCAAGGTTCCCACTTCTACTTCTACTTGGGCGAGGAAAGGATACACGGAAACTTACAAAGACGGAACAAGGAAAATACTCGCAAACCGAAGACCGAAGAATCGGTAAAAGCCTTCGGTGCTCTCTTCTCATTACAGGGTACCCGTTCCATTACAAGGGGTTCACTATTTATAGGAGGCCCCCGGGTATAGTCATTTGCCTCAATTACACCTTTTCCGTTCTCGACAAACCGCTTTAAACACTTTACAAGGGTATAACGAAGAAGTCTCCGCGTCGTACGTGCCTCCGGCGTGTCTTCGTACGGCCGAAACGCCTTTACACGCGGCCGCCCTTGTCTCCGCCCCCGACCGGAGCCCACTTTACACGTCGGCAGTGGCCACGTGTCCAGGATCGTCGGCCCCTTCGGTGCCGAAGTAGCGATCCCGGGCCGGGGGGCGTCGGGCCTCTTTGGATGCTTCGTCGCGCGCCGCCGCCGGCCCCCGGGCGCGACGTCCCGGGCCGCCGCTCTCGGCCCCGTTTCCCTTGGGCCCTCATTACCGGAGCACCGCCGCTAGCACCTTCGGCGCCGAAGGTGGGCGCAGCGATAATGTGTCTTCCCCGCACAAAGCAAAACTTACAAGGCATAAGCGGCATCGGTGTTTCGTTAGTGCTCGTGGCAGAAGGGTCTTCTCGCGAGACCGAAGCCGTATGCACGCCGAAGGTTTCCATCGTGGGCGGACAAGGGCGATGCTTCCGAAGACCGACTTCCCCAACGGTAGCCCCCTCGTCGGTGAGGGCCGTCCGGCTCCGCGCGGAGGCCGAACTTACGATCGACCTTAAACCGGGTGAAGACCGGTCTTCGGAACCCCCCGGACGGCCCACGCCGACATGGCGTCCCGAAAAGACATGCGCGCCCTTGGACAATTTTACCGTTGAGAGTGGCCGTCGGTGGCAAAAAGGTAATTTTGGTCGTCGCCGCGCGATTATCGGAACTCATTACTATATAAGGGGGGGGGCCCTTTGGAATACCCCACCCAGCGGCTTCAGCCCAGAGCTTACGACGCGCGAGAGCTCCGAAGGCCTACTGTAAGACTTGCTCTAGCCCCTTGCTTCTGCTTTTGCTTGGTGCGTAGTTAGTATTGATGGCGCCGAAGCGTAGACGCGATGCTGTCGCGAGGGAGATCGCGAAGACCTACACGTTCGGTCGAAGCCAAATCGACAAGACCGACGTGGAGGCGTTGGTGAAGAATCGCATGGTCGGGGCCGGCCGAGCCCCCGGCCGTGAGACCGTGCCGCGGCCACGGGACAACGAGGTCGTCATCTTCCGAGATCTTCTGTACGCGGGGCTTCGGTTCCCGCTTCACCCCGCCGTTGTGGACATACTTCGGTACTTCGACATCTACCTTCATCAGCTTACCCCTAATGCCATCCTCCGGCTGTCGGTATATATGTGGATATGCCGGACGACGAAGATCAAGCCCTCCGCCGAAGGCTTCGCTTCGGCGCATCGGGTACATCACCGGCGGCGGACGGTCTTCGAGGAAGAAGGGGACCAGTCCGTGGAGAAGGACTGCCAGTTCGGCTGTCTCAATTTCTCATACAAGGCGGGCGTGGTGAGCCCGGTTACCGCATACAGGAACAAGTGGCCTTCGGACTGGCAGCAGCATTGGTTCTACTACACTTTGAGCCCCCCTTCTTCCGGAGGCACCCACCCGTTAGCGACGAAGGAACTCCCGCCCCTGCATGAGTCCTACGCGAAGAACCCTTCGTGTCCGGAGGGGGACGAGTTCGTGATGATGCTGCGTCGGTTCGCGCGGAAGTACGGTACTCGCGACATTGTGGAAGAATACCGCGCGCATTCCCGTGTGCCCACCGGTCGACGGCCGGTCCGTGGCCGAAGACGAGTGGGTGGAGGACATCGGTGGCATCCCCCCGCCCCGACCGGACAAGAGTCTTCGGCTTTACAGCCGATTGTAAGTTGCTCCTTGCTTTCTTCGGATAATTGTCTTTTTGCCGCGCCCTTAGTAAGCACAGTGCTGACGGACTTGGCCGTTTTCTGCGTTGTTGAGGAGAAGGAAAGTGGAGGCGCACGGGGGACTTCATCCTCGGCCCCGTCTCACCGAAGGAGTACAAGGACACCGTCGCGGAGCTGAACGGGTCCCGGACAAACCGTGTATTTGAGTTTTTCAAGATCGTGCCGCCCGAGCGCGTCGGCTTTGCTAAGCACCGCGGCGCCCGAGAAGAAAGCCGCGGCGGTCGCGGCCGCCGAGGCGGACGTGGAGGAGACGGCGACTTCACCGCGCGCTGCACCAGCAAAGTCCAGCAGGAGGAGCGCGCCTGCTGCGGCAACTGCGGCCGCCGAAGGGAAGGCCCGGAAGAAGCGGGGCGGGCGACCGGCAGACTCGCCCCCGTCTCCCAAGAGAACTCGTGTCGTCGACGTGGAGACAGGCGTCGTCGAGAATGTTATAGCCGCCGTGCCACTGCGCGCGGCAGCGCCTTCGGACATGCCTTCGGTGACGGCGGGGGCAGGGGCCGCCGGGCCGCTGCTAGTCCCCCTCAGTCCGCAAGAAAAAGATAGTGATGAAGACAGCGATGTCCGCATAGTGTCTTCCGTTGGGGACGCGCCGCGCAAGCTGAGCCCCCCCCGTCGTCGGCGCCGAAGCCCCCCAAGAGAAAGACGACTCCAGCTCCACCTCCAGCAGCTCGTCTGACACCTCCTCCGAAGGCACCGAGCGTCGGCCTCTCCTTCGGCCCCCGCCTCCGAGAAAAACGACATCGTCCCCCGAAGTGGAGGAAGAGGGGGACGAAGGGGCCCGAAAGCGGCAGCCTATCGGGTAACGCCTGAGGAGCCCCGGGCCGCCGCTGTTCGTCTGCAAGTTCCTGCCGAAGCCAAACTGATTGGCGGGAAGACAATCCGCTTTCTGGGGCTGACGAGTGGTGGGCACGAGCGCCAGTTCCTGGAAGAAGCCGGAGGAAGCTTCTCCATCCCGCATGAAGAGGAGTACTACGGGAAGCTGACCGCGGCTGAGCTGACGACGGCGTGCGGGGACCTGTCGCTGAAGGCCTTTATTGCGTCGCGATGCCTCGCCCGAAGGTTGGAGCAGGAGAGCAAGGAGGCCAAGGAAAAATCGGTCGTCGTCTCCTCGCTCGAAAACCGAGTGGCGGAGTTGGAGGGTCGGTTGGCCGCGGAGCAAGAGCGCTCCCGAAGGCTGCGCAGGAGGAAAAGGAAGAGTCGGCGAAGAACTCCGAAGCCGCCCTCGCAAGTCGCGCCACGACGTTGAGACCCCGGCGGCGCTAAGGAAGACTTGCGAGCTCGGCTCGGCCGACGGGGAGGCAAAGTTGACCGAAGCGCAAGAGAAAGCGAGCGAGCCGAGCGGGACGCCGGGAGCGATATCGCACGAGCACCTTCGGAGCGCGGGAGACCCTTCGTAATGATATACGCGCAGTGCCGGAGCAAAGTGTAATCCGGAAGCGCCACCTATCGATTCCCCCGGTGCAGCGTCGAGGCATACTACGAGTGGGTGAACGCGTGCTTCGATCTGATCACGATGAATACAAAGATCTTCGGAGAGCTTGCCGTCATGCGGTGGGGAGTCCGCACGCTGGCCTATTCGGTGTGCTCATTGGTGCCTCCGGATCGCCCATCTACGGAGAAAGCGATTAGCAAGGGGGATCTTCGTCGTCTTACGAAGGACAACTTTGCATGGCCCAGCGACGCGGACTTGGACGTTAGTCGCGCTCCCCGTGCTCCCCAAGAATCTCGCCAAAAATTTCATGAACACTTTCTTCGCCCCGGCGTGGGTACCAACTTACTTTGGCCGAGTCGGCTCGCCTTAGTGCCGGTGTGCGCCGAAACTACTTCCTCCGTGTGCTTATGATTGCAATAAAAGTGCATCTTCGGAACCGACTTTGCATATTGCCCCCCATTATCTTGCGGATAAGGCCCTCGGCCGCGGGGATCGTGTGTATGATCGTCTCCGGTTCGGTTCGGCGGCACTCCGCCCTTGCCCCGGTTCATGACGGAGGGGGAGTGGATCGCCATGCCCGGCGTCCCCCTCCTCACCGCCGAGGGCTCCGAGCCGGCAAAGACCGCAAGGAGGCGAAGCCGCCGGCGTTCCCGAGGACGAAACTCGCAGCGCCGAGGACATCACGGCACGCACCACCGAAGAGGGGCTCGGAGGAGACGCGCCGGGGGCCGCAGCTCGAAGAAAGGGAGGCCGAAGCGGCCGCGGGGATCGCCCCTTCGGCACCCGCCGGCCTCGGCCGGCTTCGCCACCGAGGAAGAGATCACACTTGCTCTCGTTGAAGCCGCGGCGACCGAGGCCCCCTACGAGAAGAGAACACGGCGGCGGATGCGTCGGACGCGGCACACGCGAGCAGAACTTGAAGCCGCATCGCTAGGCCGCGCCTCTCCCGACGGCGAGGAACCCGCGGAGGCAAGCGGCCGCCGCGACCGTCGCATCGGTAGGAGCCACCGAAGCTAGCGCCGTGTTGGACGAGGGCCCCGTCGTCGCCGAAGGTGCGGAGGTGTGAAGCGCTTCGTGCTAACGTTTGTAAAGGAGTGAACCGCCTCCCCTTGAAGGTATGAAATTTTTGTAATGTTAACTGATGCACGGTATCTCTGCGCAGGTTCCTTCCGTGGCTCCTGCGCAGAGGGCCGAAGGTTCGAGCAACTCAACTTTGCCCCTTAATTCACTTTTTGTCGCGCCGAACGTGTGGACGAAGTTTAGCATCCGTCATCCTGATGTTTCGTATGCGGAGTTCCCCGTCGTACCGAGCGGAGCGCTACCGTCTTCACAACGAAGCGGCTAAACGCTTTTTCGCCGAGTTTTCAAGGGATCCCGCGCGTCGGGATGCCGTTCTTAGAGATCGGGCCGCCCGTAGGGCGGCCACGCGTAAGTTAGTGGACCCCTTCGTGGCCGAAGGGGTTGTTCCAAAAACGGAGCCGATTGAAGAGGGGGTCCTTGGACCGCCCGAGTATGTATACTTAATTCCCCGATACCTCGTCGGGAGAGCTTCGCGGCGGTGAAGGTGGAGACGGAGGGATCCCCTTCGTATGGACTCTGACACTGACTTCGGCGCAGGGAGGATGCCTACCGACAGCGAGCTTCGGGAGATGGCTTTGGAGATCTTAGACATGGCATATCTTCGGTTGATTGACGACATCTGTGATGATGTACTGAACGAGGATTGATCGTTATTTGTGGCCACGGGCTGGCGCGAAGACTTGAAGCACAGGACTTCGGAACTCCCCCCCCGGAAGTGTTCGCGGCAGGCCCGAAGCGGGTGTCTGACTACGACTTTGTACATTTATTGTGCGAGGCAGTATGTGTTGTAACTACACTGTTATTTGATTTGTAAAGTTGTATTGTTTTGACGATGGTCGTTGTAAATTGGAGGTGTGGATGAGAGGTGTTTTTGCCTGTCGTTTTCGTGCTGCATGCTTGATCGTGAAAAGACCCTAGGTTTGTTGGGACGAAGCGGCATCGCGCTTCGCCTTTGGAGTTAACGTGCGATGGCTTGCCTTTGAGTGTGCGCTCACTTCGGCCCAGACACGGCCTCGTTTTGTACGAATTGTTTTTTCCCGTGGAGAAAAACAAGACCAACGCGCCGCCGCAAACGTGCGTTGTCTCTGGCCACATTGTGGACGTGCTCCGCACTAAGCGGTTTTCTCTTCGGTCAACTCACGACCGACGCATCGCTCCAGGCGTGCGCTTACTTCGGCCGAATCATGGCCCTGCCCCGCTTCGAGCAGTTTTCTCTTCGGTCAACTCGAGACCGACGGTCAACTCAAGACCGACGCATCGCTCCAGGCGTGCGCTTACTTCGGCCGAATCATGGCCCCCGCCCCGCGTCAAGCGGTTTCTCTTCGGTCAACTCGAGACCGACGGTCAACTCAAGACCGACGCATCGCTCCGGTGCGTGCGCTTACTTCGGCCGAATCATGGCCCCCGCCCCCGCGTCAAGCGGTTTTCTCTTCGGTCAACTCGAGACCGACGGTCAACTCAAGACCGACGCATCGCTCCGGTGCGTGCGCTTACTTCGGCCGAATCATGGCCCCCGCCCCGCGTCAAGCGGTTTCTCTTCGGTCACGTCAATAAGTGACGAAGCTTGGTGTGCGTGCCCCTAAGGCAATCCGCGCCAAGGTCGTTACTTACCGCGCCGAAGGCCACTTCGGAGACTAGGCCCCCCGGAGGCGGTGGCCTAGCTTCGATAGAGTGGCGAGAGCATTTTTTAAAAAGAAAAGTAAACCGCACACGAAGGAAATGGGGGAGAACCGACTTATATTACATGTCGGGAATCGAAGGGATACAAAGGGCCGCCTCATTAAAAACCTCACACTTCGCGGATCCGGAGGGGAACCACGAAGCTTCCCCCCGTGAGGAAAAGAGTACGTCCCCCACTACTTTAATGTACATAGGATAAAAAGTCGGTATCTCGACCTAAAGGAAAGAGAAACTATTGAAACTTAAAGACTATGTTAAGAACTTGCACGCTTCGGACGAAGTACTTCGAAGCATATCCACATTCCGGGTGTATGGCTCTTCGTCGCCCGTCGGCCGACGTAGCTTGAAGGTCGCTTCGTTTGCGGTGGCCGTTGCTATGAACGGGCCTTCCCATTTCCCGTGCATCTTACCCTTCAATTTACCCTTCGGCACCTTTCGTAACACTAGGTCCCCCGACCGAATGAGCTTTGGTTTGATCTTCTTGTTTTTCCACCTTCGTGTTTCGTCTTGGTAGGCCAAGAGGTTTTCACCGCCCGTAAGCGGACCTCCTCGATGTTCCGAACCGAGGCCTTGAGGTCCTCGTCTCTCGGAGGGGGTATTCCTCCGTGTGCCCGTGCACAATTCTTCGGGCAGCATGGCTTCCTCCCCCGTACAACGGTTTGAAAGGGGAGAACCGGGTAGTTCGGGATGTGGTGGTGTTGTGGGACCAGCATTACCCTTGGTAGTTCTTCGGCCCACTTGCTCTTGGGTAAGTCGGTGATGTTCCTCTTGATGCCGCCGAAGATGATTCCGTTGGCTCGCTCGACCGCCCCGTTGGACCGTGGGTGGTAGACCGAAGCGGCACGGCTTCGTTCCCAAGTATGCGCGAGAATTCCTTGAACTCGTGGCCGTCAAACCGCTTGCCATTGTCCACTGTGACCTCGTGAGGGACACCGAAGCGGCACACTATGTTTTGCCGAAGAACTTCGAATGGTCACCGAAGTGATGCTCAGGAACGGCTTCGCTTCAACCCACTTGGAAAAATATTCAACCGCCACAACCGCGTGAGTGTAGTTTCCGGAGTGCCGTGGGTAGCGGGCCGACGATGTCAACACCCCACCGGCGAAGGGCCACACCGGTGGTAACAACCGTATCTCGTTGGAAGCAAACTTGCCGTAGGGCGCGTGGCGCCGGCACTCGGGACGGTGGCGCACAATGTCGTGGGCGTCCGCCACCGCCGAGAGGCCGTAGAAACCTTGGCGGAAAGCTTTCGCACCAAAGCTCGGTTCCGAGGTGGTGTGAGCACATGCCGCCGTGGATTTCGTGCGTAGGTCGCTTCCCCTGCGGTGATCGATATGCACTTTAATAGTGGAGCACACACCCCTCTTCGGTACAAGTTGTCGTCGACCAGGTGATAGTTCCTCGCCCTGATTGCCACCCTCTTGGCGGTGACTCCATCTTCGGCCTCATAATATCCTTTGAGCGCCGCCACTATTGGGGCACGCCAGTCCTCGCTCTGAATTGCGTTCACAAACTTGGGGGGTGCTGCTTCGTCGGCTGCGGACCTCGAGGTGGTTGTTTCATAAAAAACATCTGGTGGCAAGGCCTCAAGCAGTGCAGCTGCCTTCGCAATAGCATCGGCCTCCTTGTTGTGATTCCTGGGGAAACTTCTCACTGTGATGCCGATGAAGAATTTTTCCATGCTTCGGAGGGCTTGTAGGTACTTAATCATATCTGGGTTCTTTGCCTTGTAGGTTTTCCCAATATGGCAAGCGACAAGCTCAGAGTCCGTCAGGATGACGAGCCTCCTGGCACCTACAGCCCTAGCCTTCCGAAGAGTGAGCAACGAGCCTTCGTATTCGCTACATTGTTTGTACGGTTGTCGTAGTTGAGCCGCGAGCATATCGGAGTTTGATGCCCGAAGGGGATTTTAAGACCGCCGCGGCCGCCGAACCGAGGTGGCGTACGCGCCGTCACACCGGACTTCCCATATTGGCTCCGTGACTATCGCTTCCCCCTTCGGCGCCGAAGGCGTCCAATCGCTACAAAGTCGGGCCGAGGACTTGAGATTTTATTGCGCCGCGGGCGACGAAGCTTATGACGTGCTCCGCCAATTCCGAGGCCCACTTGCCCATCCCCGCCCGTTGACTCCTTGTTCTCGAACATGTCCCGGAGGGGGAAAGGCGTGGGTACCGAGACGTTGTGGCTCGGGAAGTAGTGCCGAAGCTTCCTTTTTGCCATCACAACCGCATATGCCATCTTTTCCATTTCGGAGTAGAGCGGCTTTGAGCCGCTCGAGCTTCGGAGACATAGTATATTGGGAATTGCCTCGGGACATCTACCTCCTCGCGCTCTTCCACAAGCACTGCACTAACTGCTGTGTCGGTTGCCGCAATGTACAACAGCAGGTCGGCCTTCGGTGACGGCTTGGTCATGATTGCAGCATCTTCAAGGTATTTCTTGAGTTCATCGAAGGCTTGCTGCTGCTCTGGGCCCCATTGGAAGGCTGAGTTTGCTCGGAGGACCTTGAAAAAGGGCAGGCTTCGCTCTGCGGCTCTTGAGATAAACCGGTTCAACGAGGCGATTCTGCCAGTAAGCCTTTGGACTTCCTTTCGGGTGGCTGGGGGCTGCATCCTTCGTAGGGCCTCGATTTTTTGGGGGTTCGCCTGGATGCCCCGCTTGGAGACCATGCAGCCCAACAGTTGCCCTCTCCGGATGCCGAAGATGCATTTCTCTGGGTTAAGCTTGAGGCCATTTTGCCTCATGTTGTCGAAGGTCTCGGTTAGATCCGCAATGTGATCTTGCTCTTTCTCGCTCATGATGACGATGTCGTCAACGTACGCCGAAGCGTTGCGCCCCCGGTGGCGCCCGGGATCGGCTTCATCATGCGGTTGAAGGTGGACCGGCGTTGCGCAAGCCTTCGGGCATTCTGACGAAGCAGAAGACACCGAAGGGGGTTGTAAATCCGGTTTTTGCTTCGTCCTCCCTTCGCATCCACACTTGGTGATAGCCGGAGAAGCAATCTAGGAGGCTCAACATGTCACAGCCGGCAGCCTGATCAATGATGACGTCGATCCTTGGCAGTGGAAAGGGGTCCTTCGGGCATGCCTTGTTGAGTTCAGTGAAGTCAATGCACATTCTCATGTTGCCGTTCTTCTTCGGTACCATGACCACGTTTGCCACCCAGATGGGGTATTGGACTTCTCTGATAATTCTTGCGTCGAGCAGCTTTTGCACTTCGGCCTCCGCGGACCTCGACTCTATCCGCCGACATGGGCCGCTGCCTCGCAACTTCGGTTTGACTCTTGGGTCGGTATTGAGTGCATGCTCTATGACCGAGCGGTGAACGCCCGTCGAGGTCGGACTTGGACCATGCGAAGACATCTTGGTTGTTACGAAGGAACCGCAAGAGTCGGCCTTCGTCTTCGCGCGCCGATCTCGGCGCCTATCATCACGGTTCGCTTGGCACATCCGCGCATAAGGGGACCGTCTTTGTGACGTCGACAACCTTCATGCGTTCGGCTTCGGCCCCCCTTCATGGACCGCCTCATTTGGGCTTCGGCCTTGTGCTCTTCGGCCACCGGCAGCTTCGTTGCTCTCGTCTTCATTGATGACATGGACTTGCCGTTGTGGACCGAAGTGTTGCGCTCGGCTCTTCGGGCCTCCTCCTGGCTACCGTAGACTGATATTACTCCTGCCGCCGTCGGTATCTTCATTAGCAGATACCCTTGGTGGATAACCGCGTCGAACTTGTTGATGGTGTTGCGGCCGAAGATGGCGTTGTACGGGTACGCGAAGTCCACAACATCAAATGTTATGAACTCGGTTCTCATGGTGGCGTCTTGGCCGAAGGATACATTGACATCAATTTTGCCCAGGGCTTCGATTTTTTTTATTGCCGAAGCCGTACGGCGGGTGCTCTCCGCCTTCTTCGGAGTCTTCCTTCTTGAACCCCATGCTGGTGAAACATTGCCGTGTCAAGATGTCCGCCGAGCCGCCGTTATCGACGAGGATCCTCCCTACGTCGTTGCCGAAGTAGTACTTCGTGTTCTTGCCGATGTTGGCTCTTATGACGAGCGGGTCGTTGTGGGGGTAGTGGCGCAACCGGATGTCGGCCGCCGTAAAGGTTATGGGGACATGGGACCATGGCGGTGAAAATACTTGCCGAGCAAATGTGTGATACGCTTCGGTAGTAGTCTTGGCGCCGCCTCTTTGTCTCATGGGTCGGCTCATTTGATCCGCCGGGAGATCGCATTGATGATGTTGAGCATGCCCGTCATCCCCGAGCTACTTGAGTCGGGGACCTCTTGCTTTGGCGGGGGCGGGGGGTGGCGGTTGGGTGTGGGTGTAATGCACTTGGTGGTGGGCGGGTGGGTTCGGCAACGACGGCACGAACACCGAAGGTTGTTGCGCGAGCGGGGAGGAGGTGGGGGAAGCACCGCGGCGCGGAAGGTGCGTATGGGCGTGGTGGGTGGAAAGCATGCGCGAGTGCCGAAGGTTGGTAAGGCCGGTGGCGGTAGGGTGGTGGCGGTGGCCTTGAACCGACCCGCATTTTGGTACTTCATGACATGGTTCACGGCCATGCTCGCCGCCTTCGCCTTCTCCTCCGCCTCCCACTCCATCTTCATCTTGACCGCCGAAGGGCACCGGTGCGTGTGGTGCCGGGCGTCAATCCCGTGGAGCCGGCGAAAAAACGCTCACCTCGGCTCTCTCGCCGGGTTATCTTGTTGCGGCTTCGGCCCCTTACTATGTTTGTATCCGCCCTTGTGCCCGCCGCCCCTGCTCGGTTTTGGTCGGGGGGCGCGGACACGTTGTTGATCCGGCGGTTCGCCCGCTTCGGCGGGCGGTTTTGCCACCCCTTCGGGCTGGTCCCACTGGCCCTGTTGTTTCTGCTTCTTTGCCGCGTTTGCCTGGTCGAGCCTCCGGCGGCGGCCTTTGTCGGACTTGCGTATTCTTGCATGACCTCAAATAATTCTTGCACGGACTTTGGCTTGACCCCCTGTCGAGCACATCTTGGCAGTTTCCAACCCTCAAGCCCCCGACGATGGCATCGATGCTGCTGCTTTCGGACACATTGGGCGCGCGTGTCGTTAGTTTGACAACCCTGTGCATGTACTCTTGCAGTGACTCTCGGTCCCCTTGGACACACATGTTGACGAGGTCGTTGGAGTCCGGCTCTTCGACCGCATGCCTTTGAAGCCGGGACGGCGCCTTGTTCCGCAGCTGGAACCATGATGTAATGTACCCCTTCGGTATGTTGGCATACCAGTACTGGACTTCTCCCTTGAGCGCGAGCACGAGGGCCTTTGCCTTTGTGGTGGCGTCACCTCCGTTGGACTCAACTGCCGCTTCAAACTTCATTAAAAACTCCTTGGGATCGTAGTCCCCGTCGTACTGGGGCAAGGTGTTGGCGTTGAACCTACGAGGCCACGGCGCGCTCTCCAGCTCAACCGAGAGCGGGGACACCGGGACCACGTTGCGAAGTGGAGCATCGTCGGGGGCGAAGTGCTCGTGCACCACCCCCTGTCTTGGCGGTGCCCTATGCTTTGTCCTTCGGAGGCGTCCTTCTCGCCGCCTCCATTGATCCGGCCCCGAGCTCGCATGGCTGCGGGGGTGAGCCGGGCGTGTTGCTTGGGCCGCCGGCGCGGCGTGCGCGGCGGGCGTCGGTGGCGGTGCGGGCGGCGTCGGAGCGGCTGGCCGTGGCGGCGGCGCGCGCGGCGATCCGGCTTTGCGGCATGGCGAGGTAGCGCTCGGCCGCCCGATGTTGAAGTCGATGGCGTCGGAGGCGGTGTGGGGTGGAGCCGCATCCCGGTGCCGGGATGGTTGCATCCGCGAGGAGGATGGGCGTGTCTCTGCTCGGGGGCCGAGCCGGCACGGACTTGCCGGCGATGAGGGCCCGAATCCTTCGGAGGGCCTCGATGTCTTGCGCCGAAGCCCCCCGGCCCCTCGAGGTCGACTTCGAACATCCCCGGAGCGGTGTGCTCTACCTCCGCGCGCTCGGCCGGCGGCGGTTCCCGCCGAAGGCCGGACGGCCGAAGGGGATGGGTTGGTGGGCTCCGACACGAGTGGAGGGGTCGCCGCCCGAGCCGTCGCGGATTCGGCGCCCGCCGAACGTGTCCTAGCCATGTGGTCTTGAGATCTTCCACGAGGTGGGCGCCAAACTCGTTGGTGGAAATCGGGCCCGAAGGGTGGACGCCGACACAACACCCCCCGAACTCTCTCCCTTCCTTCGCTCTCCCTTGCAAGGTTCCCACTTCTACTTCTACTTGGGCGAGGAAAGGATACACGAGAAACTTACAAAGACGAGAACAAGGAAAATACTCCGCAAACCGAAGACCGAAGAAGCGGTAAAAGCCTTCGGTGCTCTCTTCTCATTACGGGGTACCCGTTCCATTACAAGGGGTTCACTATTTATAGGAGGCCCCCGGGTATAGTCATTTGCCTCAATTACACCTTTTCCGTTCCCCGACAAACCGCTTTAAACACTTTACAAGGGTATAACGGTAAGTCCCCGCGTCGTACGGGCCTCCCGCCGTGTCTTCGTACGGCCGAAACACCTTTACACGCGGCCGCCCTTGTCTCTCGCCCCGACCGGAGCCCACTTTACACGTCGGCGGTGGCCACGTGTCCGGGATCGTCGGCCCCTTCGGTGCCGAAGTAGCGATCCCGGGGCCGGGGGCGTCGGGCCTCTTTGGATGCTTCGTCCGCGCCGCCGCCGGCCCCCGGGCGCGACGTCCCGGGCCGGCGCTCTCGGCCCCCGTTTCCCTTGGGCCCTCATTACGGAGCACCGCCGCTAGCACCTTCGGCGCCGAAGGTGGGCGCAGCCGATAATGTGTCTTCCCCGCACAAAGCAAAACTTACAAGGCATAAGCGGCATCGGTGTTTCGTTAGTGCTCGTGCGGGCGAAGGGTCTTCTCGCGAGACCGAAGCCGTATGCACGCCGAAGGTTTCCATCGTGGGCGGACAAGGGCGATGCTTCCGAAGACCGACTTCCCCAACACCACACTCCCCGCCACCGCGGCCCGCCTCCTCGACGTCCTCGCCAAGTCCGGAACATCGACCTCCTCCACTCCACGCTCTTCTCCCCGCCCCGCACCCTCCTCTCCGCCGCGGCACTCCGCGCCGCCGTCCCGCGGCCTCGCCCCCGCCCGCGAGGTCGGGGAAGGTCGCCGCGATCGTGACGCTCTTCTCCGAATGCCACCGCGCTCGGATCCTCACGTTCGTCACCGAGTCGCGTGCTCCGAGCCGTGCGGGGCCGCCCGACGTGGCGGAGAAGGTGATCAAGCGCGCCGAGCACCGCACGGGGTCTCGCGCACCGCGAGGTGCGACGACCCGCTCGTCGTCGCCATCGCCGCGCCGGTCGCTCGCCGACACGCGGGGGTGTGGAACAGGCATGGAGAGGCGCGGCCTCGAGCCGGCGCCGCGGCGTACCAAGAGATCGTGGTGACCATGTTCAAAAACAACCGCGCCGCGGACGCCATGAAGGTGTTCGAAGGAATGCGGAGGAGCGGAGTGCGGGGACGGAGGCGGGTGCCGCCGCGCGGTGGTGTCTTGGCCGTGCAAGGATGGGAAAGTGTGGGGCGCGTACATGGTGTTGGGCCGAAATGGTGAAGAGAGGTGTGCGGGGTGGATGGGGAAGCACTAGGGGATTTGGTGTATGGGCCGATGGCAAGGAGAAGGGTTGGGGAAGGATACGGGATGTTTCATGGTGTTCGAGAGAAGGACATTGCCTTGTATCATGGATTGATGAAGGGGTTGCCGAGGATCAAGCGGGCGGGGAAGCAACCGAGGTGTTCGGGGAGATGATTACAAGGGGATGTGAACCGAACATGCACACTTACATCATGTTGCTTCGGGGGCATTTGGGGAAAAGGGGCCGAAAGGGGAGGGATCCATTGGTGAACTTCGAGAGCATATTTGTTGGCGGCTTGGTGAAAGCCGGGAGGACATTGGAGGCTACTAAGTTTGTTGAGAGGACGATGTGGGGTGGGGTGAACGTGCCAAGGTTCGACTATAACAAGTTCCTATACTATTTCTCCAATGAAGACGGGGCACTAATGTTTGAAGAGGTTGGAAAGAGACTAAGGGAGGTTGGACTATTTGATCTTGCGGACATTTTGTCAACCTATGGAGAGCGCATGACCACAAGGGATAGGAGGAGGAGAGCAATGAATGGACTTCTAGAATCAGTTCATGATGGTTGTTACTAATTGTGATCTCGGGAGCTAGGACCTTATGATGGTCGTTAAAAGTACTTTTCTAGATGATCCGCTCCTAGCTCCCGATATTAAGTACATGAGGAAAATGCAAATAATTCATGCTTGTGGTCATCTTTTTGTGATTCTAGAATTTGGTAGCGTAACCCACCAAAGAATTCTTTTTTTCTCCATATTACTTAGCAAATAGTCAAACACATAAACAAACTTTGCTTATAATGCGGTTCAATCATCTAAATGATCATGGTGCACTTTACTCCTTTACAAGTGTTCGGTTACACCTCGTAATTTTTTTAGCATTTTCCCACTTTTTATGGTCACCCAAGGTGTATGTTTGAATGCTACATTTCTCTTTTCATGTCTAAATTTAAGCAAATCTTGTGTTGCGTAGCTGTGCATCGATGTACCTGCCGGTACGCAAATAGACGCATACATTAACATTATGTACCGAAGTAAACAATACAAGATTCCATGTTAATACTAGTCAAACTTTGTTTCACAAGTTCGGATATGCATTCAAGCTCCATATCTCACTCATCCAGTTCGTTGTTTGACGAGGTCACAACAATATAAGCAATTCTATTCTTTCGTATCCAAACTTTCATTTGAGGTCGCCAAGGAGAAGCCGAGTTGCTAACCTTGTATCTTTTTGTTTGTCTTTGGCTCGATCTTTTGATGTAGAAATGGAGCATGTGGTTGTTAGTGCCGCGGAGGGTGCAATCCACACTCTCTTGGGGAAGCTTCAGCGGTCCTTGTCCCGGAAGCCCGGATTCTAGACGGTGCAATACTTGAAGGATGAGCCGCAAAGTATTGCGGTCTTCCTTCCGGGTCTTGCCGAGAGAAATGACATTGTAACCAAGGTAAGATTTGGATGAAGCAAGTATGAGCTTGCGTATCATGTTGAGGATTGTATTGATTAATTCAAACACCGTTTTGGAGAGAGCGAGGGGTGGTAGAGAGGCGGGTCTGCGTTTATTCACGGGATCACTTACATATTATGAACCGCGGAGTGAAGCATTGGTTAGCCAAATAAATCCAACTAAACTTGCGTGCTACCAACCAATAATATGCAATTACAATAATAAATATATAAAGGTTTGTAAACATTGTTTTAGTTAGTAAATCGATTTATAGCAATTGCACTTTTTCCTTGATAAATGAAACATATAATGTGCACCCCAAGTAATGTGATTCGGGGGCGTAGCCAGGATTTGAACATAAGGGGGGCCAAGTATAAGTATATCATGACGCTTAATCCGATTAGGTGTCACACACGTTGTCTCTCATCATCCCTTTTGTAGTCCTTTTATTGCTAATCTTATCTCATCAATAAGTCCATTCGACTTCATTCGGTGGTGTTTGATGATGCTAAACTTTATCATTTGTCGTATGAGATGTTTGAATGTTAATTAAGAGTATTACACATAGATTAATTATAAAATTATTTACACAGATGGAGGCTAATTCGTGAGCCGAATATGTTAAGGCTAATTAGTTCATAATTTGATAATATGGTGCTACGTACAGAAAACAAATGCTAATTATAGTTAATTCGGTTTAATAGACCATCTTATGAATTAGTCTAATGTTTCGCAATTAATTTTATAGTGAGCCCATGTTTAATCCTTTATATTAGCATCCGGACATTATTTGACGTGACATGTAATAAACCTTAGTCAAGAATCCAATCCACACATTATATGATGAGTCTGATTTACTTACCTGTTCAATTCACGACGATTGATGGGTAAAAATGAGGTATCCGGACCTTGTTAAATTCGCTCATGGGCCGGAGCTTACTATATTCAAATTAGCTGGTGGCCTGCCGGTAAAGTCTATTGGCTTCCTAAGTAATTCTTGGTGATTAGCACATGATCTAAAGAGTCTCTTGAGAAATTACCATAGCAATAGGGGGGGTGGCAGGCCCCTGCCCGCCCCCCCTTTGGATACGCCCCTGATGTGATTACAAGGTTGTAAATAATTCTTTAGTTACTATCTGATTTATAGCAATATATGCTATTTTTTCTTGATAAACAAAGCATCAACTGTGTTCTTGCATAACAGTAAGTTTTTCAACACTTCAGGTGGACTGCGCATTTAATGTTGTAACTGCATAGACAAGGATTGTTCACTAAAATGTTTCTTTCCCCCTTGTTACTTTGTGTAGTTATACTCTGCTACAAATTGTGGTTATAACTAGCTGTTTCTACTCATGTAGGTATAGTGGCAATCATTTCATCTTACGAGCTGCTGGGAATAACATGGCTTATGACACTTCTAAATCTTTGATATTCACATCACTGTACTATTTCCAGAGAGAAAACACCTTGTAGGTGTTGAGTCTACTGTGGTGGTTGATGGGTGAGTATTTACAAAACAACAGGTGATATCCATATTTGATTTCGGTGGTTTGGCCAAGACGACTCTTGCTATGACAATAACCAAAGTATATCTACAACAAATTGAAGTTCTCAATCCCAAGCTTCCATAACTGTCTCCCAGAGATTTGATGTCAAGGTGCTGATAAGGGACATTCTTCTGCAAATTATTCAACTAGTCCATCATGCATCAACCGAAGTTGGTAAAACATCTGAAGACTTAACAAGATTGATTGGAAGTTTTCACGCCAAGGCTCTCCCTTTGCTCAAAAAGCTAGGCGTGTTTGTTTATAGAAACTTACATCTTTGAGATTTCTGGTGTAGAGTTTCCTCAGAATCTTAAGGAGGTAATGATCAGTGCTTATCTGAGCAATACCACGGAGGATATTGTTTAATCTCTGTGACTTGATGCTGAGAAGAACCTCAACAGACCCACTGTCACTTTTTTTTTTGAGCGAAACCCACTGTCACTTTCAAAGTGAAGCAATGGAAACTAATGGGATCAAGGACGGATCCACCTCTAGATCATAGGGGATACCTGTGGTCTCTGTCGTAGATAACTTGTGAAGATTTCTGAGCTCAGATCACTTCCTTTCCGGATGATAATTACATGTCTATGTGATGCTGTCAGTTGCACACACCTGAACGATTTGCTCTGATCAAATAGTTTCTCCTCAAACATGAACAGCTCCTTATCGTGCTTGTTACAGTATCGATACTATCGATGCATCTGTACGACCCATGTTATGATTCTACAGACCTCATCAGAGAGAGTTGAATAGATGTCTGACATGGTTTGATGAGTTCCAATAGATGAACTCTAATTGTTTCCAAATTTCGCAAGAGTGGGTTGGCTCGTTGGAATTTTTAATTTAGTGTCCCCTTTGTCCCAAATTATAATTTGTTTTTCTTTCTAAATTTGGAGATTTTGCTATGCATCTAATATAAACTGTGTTAAATACATAGCAAAAACTATGAACCTAGAAAAACCAAAACGATCTTGTAATTTGGAACCAAGGGAATAGTTTCAATCAACTTGAGTCAGTTAAATAGCTTCCGCATCTTCTTTTCCTTGCATGCTTCCTTTCTTGTCATTCACAATTTTCTTTATATGCGCATCCTTAATTTATTTTTCTGAAATGGGCACAACCCTTTGTTGAGATCAATGGCACAACAGAGGCACAACTGGCATCTTGTTACCGTGGTACAAAGGGATCAGGTAAATGCATTTTGAGCAGTGTGGCAACTTATTTTTCAACCCTTTTATTCAGTGTACTCAGCTTTGTCATAAAAGTTCAGTTTTGTCATAGATTAGAACACCAACAACAACAAAAAAAAAGATCATGACTCAGCTTTGTCATAGAAGTTCAGTTGCCACTTTTGACTTTTGACGGCAAGATAGTCAGTAGGCTTTAGACCGGGTACCACACACTGTGAATTCAGCATTTCAGTCCAAGCCTGGCCCACCAGCAGGTACATATGAAGAAGGGTATCACCATATCTATCATCTGCTGCTTCATTGGATCCGTCCGAGCGAGAGCACCAGTGCACCACAGCTGCTTCGTTGGATCCCCCCGGAATTGGTAGCGCCGCTGCTGCAGCCTGCAGTACATCGGAGTACTATTTGACACCTCGCCCTCCACCCTCCGGTCTCCTCTGCTTCCTTCTTGTTGCACACCCAATCGGGGCTCCGGCCGGCCGTCTGCCCAAGTCGGGTAAGTTTTCTTCGCTGGGTCTTTGTGCTGCCAGTGGGCTGCTGATGGGTTTCAGAAATAAATAATAACTGGTCTGTTGATGCAGTTGTGCTTCAGTGCTTGTGCTGCTTGATTAATGCTTAATGCTTCAGTGCCCGGCTGTTTGTCTCGTCCTCCATGGATCAATAATTAATTTGAAGACAATGAAAGATTGAAGTTACATGCTCGCAGTTTTGGAAATTATGCCTCAAATAGTCGAATTCTCACTAAAATGCTACGGAACAAGCCCAACTATACATATTTATTTTTTGCATAAATATTAAAATATATGGACAGTCGCCACTACAGTACAAATTGTTCTATTTGCCTTTTCATAAATCATAACTTAGCTCCTGCTTCATTCCTAGATCCGCCGCTGTACCACCCAACTTTCATTTAAGGCCATAGAAAGCTGGTATTCTAACCAGGCTCCTTTTCTTTTCCATTTTCTGTTCGCCAATGTTATGCTAAACAGATTAGGAGATGGAGCATGCCGTTGTTAGTGCTGCTGAAGGTTCCATCCATACTCTACTAGGGAAGCTGGGTACCATCCTCATCCAACAAGCGCAGCTTGTAGGTGGTGTCCGAGGTCAGCTGCAATACTTGAAGGATGAGCTGGAGAGCATGATGGCCTTCCTTCAGGACCTTTCCGGGAAAGATGAACACAGCAGGCAAGTTAAGATATGGATGAAGCAAGTGCGAGAGGTTGCTTACGATGTTGAGGATTGTATTGATGAATTTAAGCACCACATTGGCAACAATAGCAACAACTATGGCAGAGGTTCTGCAGCATTTTTCCATAGGATCACCCAGTTATTGTGGACCATCAGAGTGCGGCATCGGATTGCCAAACAAATTCGAGAACTAAAGACACGTGCTACTAATATCAGTGATCGAAACTCAAGGTACTTGTAGCCAACAAAGCTAGTAGTGCTTGCAGGGAAACTTTTTCGCTGTTATATTATTATTGCTATTTGGGAAATCCACATGCGAGCATCAAGCTGACACAAAGGAGAAAAGGCAGCTCAAGTATTTGCTATTTTATTTTCTCTCTTATCTGTAGTTTACAAATTAAACTGATGCTTGTATAGTTATTTTCTCAAGGAAATATACAAAATATGGTAGTACTAAATATGGGATATATTATTTTGAGAATATATGCTTAGGGAAATTGCTTAACAAGTTAGCCTTATTTTTAGTACATCCAGACCATCAGTCCCTCGTCAAGACGAAGTTGGGTTCATATTTCTTCTTAATTAAAAGCCACCTAGTTACTCCCCTAATATTTTATGTTTAGACTTCAGAGACCTCCAGCTACAAAATTTCTAAAATCTGCTTCTATTCCATTCCCACTAGCACAGAATGGCAAAAATAGGAGCATATGTGAAGACATAATGAACATGAACTAGATACTTAGATAATAATTCTTTTACTTGCTTAAGTGAAGATAGAACCTAGCAACTTTCTTACTGTCTTTTCTACATTGAAGTCTGTGCCTCATCACCATTCTGCACCGACTGTAAATATAAAGATTACTAATTGCTAAATACTATTGTCAGTTGGGCTTGTTTTTGTCTAGCTCAGTAGCTAGCTTTACCTGTTATACATTGTAAGTTTGTAACAGTAATTCTGAACTCATGTAGGTATGGTGGCAGTCATCTCATGCCATATGCTTCTGGCAATAGTACTGGCACTTATGGCACCCCAGCTAATCTTTTCAATCTGGATGCACGCATTTCTGCTCTGTTTCCTGAGAGAAATCAGCTTGTTGGCATTGAACCACGTCAGGATAATATTTTTAGATGGTTGACGGAAGAGCATGTACAACAGCTACGTGTGATATCTCTGTTTGGTTTTGGTGGTTTGGGCAAGACCACTCTTGCAATGACAGCATATCAGAGCCTGTCTGCAACAAGTGCATGCTTTCAGTATCAAGCTTTTGCTACTGTGTCGCAGAAGTTTGATGTCAAAGTACTGATGAGAGACATTCTCCAGCAAATTATTCAGCCATTTTATCAGCCAGGTCATGCTAGAACTGGTGAAGCACCCATAGAAGATCCACTCAAAGGCGTGGAAGAATGGGATGTGGGAAAGATCGCAAACATGTTAAGGCAACAGCTGGAAAACAAGAGATATCTTATAGTTCTTGATGATGTTTGGAGCATATCTGCATGGGAAGGTATTCGATTTTGTCTGCCTGACTCAAACACTGGTAGCAGAATACTGGTTACTACACGAATCAAAGCTGTAGCACATAGCTGTTGTTTTCATGAGTACGACCGAATTTATGAAATTGAACCTCTCACAGATCATGAATCAAGAGATTTATTTTTCAAACGGATATTTGGTAGCGCAGCTAATTGTCCTGAGAATTTAAAGGAAATTTCAGCAAAGATTTTGAGAAAATGTGGTGGCACACCTTTAGCAGTAGTTAGTCTAGCAGGTCTGTTGGGTAGCAAGCCATGGCACAGCGTAGAACAGTGGGAGAAGGTTTATGGTTCTCTTGGTTCAGAGCTAGAAACCAGTCCTTCACTTGAAAAATTAAAGCAAATACTTGAGCTTAGCTATAATGATCTTCCTTACCAATTGAAAACGTGTTTCTTATATTTAAGCATTTACCCCGAGGATCACAGTATCAGAAGAAAAGGTTTGCTTAGACGATGGATGGCAGAACGTTTTGTGACTGAAAAGCGTGGATTAAGTATGTTTGAGGTAGCAGAAAGTTATTTTGATGAACTCGTCAACCGAAGCATTATTCAGCCTGTGGATGTGAGCATCACTGGGAAGGTCAAATCTTTCCGAGTTCATGATGTAATGTTGGAGATCATTGCTTCCAAGTCAATTGAAAAAAACTTTGTCACCTTGATAGGCGACCAACACACTTCAGTTCCCCAAGAGAAGATTCGTCGACTATCTGTTCATAGTGGAGGTGTGGTGACTAATATCTCCACAAGGGAAATGTTATCCCATGTTCGGTCCTTGAGTGTATTTGCTAATGGAGAAATACTGCAGTTTGGATGGATGAAGGTAGTGAAAATATTGGACTTAGAAGGTTGTGAGTTTGTCAGAAACAAAGATCTCAAAAACGTGTGCAGACTGTTTCAATTGGAGTATCTTAGTCTCAGAAGAACACATGCCGATTCGCAGTAGCACTGCATGAATATGCAACACACAAGCCATCCATCAGACCTCCGTGAATTTACATATAAGTTCGTAAGCTTTAAGTCGATCTATAGGTTCTTTGATGCAATTCTGAGACGAGAGTCAGAGCAGCGCAAAGGCAAAAAAACTGTAATGGAAACAAAGACAAAATACCTTTAGTTCCGGCTCCAAAGTTGAACCAAGACTAAAGGCCCGAACAAAAGGCTCGCTCTCCACCAGTGTGACTGTTCACAAGCTAACAGTGTGCACTGCAAAAGACCAATAATTCACGTTGCAGTATTCACCCTTGCTTTAAATCCCTGTTTATAAATAAATCAAAACAGCACGACTAGCAATCGAGTGCGTGAAAGCACTTCTCTGGGACATACTTTGCATTGCGACAAGTGAAATAGCACCAAATTAAATGTTAGCTTCATGTGCGGAAGTATAGTACACACCTATACATAAATGAATTATATTTGATTAAAAAAAGCAACATGCCCAAATATCCAGTTAGTTGACATCCGACGTATGTCATCACATCATAGCAATAGAACAAACATATAAAATTACATGTAATTAACTCCATACATTTCTCTATTTTATAAATTATAGTTCACACTTTCTTTCTCCTAAATCAAATTTATCAAACCCTTACAAAGTTTATACATAATAACTTTTATAATAAATAGTAATTTTATTATTAGTCTTATGGTGGGCTTAACCAAACTAGGTCGTTGGTGTACAAATTGATGCTTGTTTCTAGAAACTTGGTCAACATGATGAAGACACGATCTCAAGAGACTTCCTTCGTACATGCTCACATGAAAATAACCTTCCAGCCTGGCCAAATCTTCCCATGTACCTATCATTAGATCATATGCTCTTAGAACCTTTGCCTTTCTAAACCATACTACTATCCTCCCGTCATCCAACACGACCAATGGATATGGAAGATTAACCCTTCCACCATCCAACACAGCCAATGGATCTGGAAGATTATATATAAAAAAGTGCTTGTATAGGGAAGCATAGTACACGGAGTATTGTTTGGTCCATGACTCCTTGCTCATGTTAACTTGTAGGAGCCATATATCCAATGAGCGACGAGGGTTGTCATGATGGATCATCACCAAGCAACTGTTCAAATTGGCTAACTGGAGGTAGCCTTCTCGATGACTGTGAACCAGCTTGGCAACACGGACATGGGTGCTCAAGGGACCCCGAATGGTCGTCGGACTCCAGGCCTCGGTTGACAGGTCGAAAGAAACTACACTGTCAGGCTTGACGCCGGGAAAGTAATTCAAAGAGAGGCCACCCAGCAAGAAGTATATGACTCCATCGACGACTGCTGTGTGCCGGCAATCTGCCAGCGACACGGTGACGGAAGGATGTGAACTCGTCTCCCTCCACCTCTGGCCACCTCCGGCGTTGTCGTCGTCGCCGGTGACAAGTGTTAAGACCTCACACCGCTGGTAATTTGTCGGGATGATGTCCCAGCCGTCGCGGAGCACAACATTGCCGACGCGGAGCAGCTTGTGTTCTCCCGTGGAGGGGACGTGTCCGAGTATGCACGCCGATAGGTTAGTTTCCATGTCCCCATCCGGCAAGACGGTGGTCACACCGGTGATCGGGTCTAGTACACGGGCTTGCGACTTGAACATGTTAGGAGTAGCTTCCGAGAAGCAGACCAGATCACCTTGCGCGCTCAGATTCAGCTCGGGCGTAGAAAAGGTCCCAGCGTGGTTCTCCATCCTCCTGGCGATACTTCCTGTGTGCACGTCGACGACGTGGATCTCATGGCTGAAACGGCGGAGGCCGGTGATGAGCGGGTGGCGGGACGAGTGGGCTCTGACGAAGCGGGGGTCGGAGGTGAGGGAGCGCCACGACCGGCAGACGAGGCGGACGCGGCAGAGCGCCTTGGGTGGGACGCGGAGCAGGATCTCGTAGAGCACGTCCGCCGGCAGCTCGACGTTGTCAGCGACGACCGTTGCTGCTCGGCCGGCGCGTCCCAGCGCTGAACCCATCGCCGGCCCAACTTCGGCGGGTGCAGTGCGGATCGATGTTTCCAGGGCAGGGCGGTGGATCGTTGCGTCGTCGGGCGATGGATACGCAGAGACGCAGGATTGTCACCGAAACGGACTGGTAGGTCAGACTCTGTCGAGTTGAAGGCTCGTACTTGGAAAGGAACTTGTACAGTTGTACACGGATTGGCCTTGAGAATCAAAGTAACCCGGCAGCCGTTAAACCCCAAGAGGCCACGCCACCTCACGCGCCGAAGCTGCTGCTGCTGCAGGGCCCGCCGCGGTTGGACGTTGGACTCGATCGTTTTCTTGATCGGCAGATCAGAGAGTTTAATTTGGTAGTGTGATACTGAATCCATAAGACCATAACGTGATCGATTGATCCATCATCACACTGAACATGAACACCAAGCGCCTATTGTTTTCTTGAACGGATTCTGAACTTCACGCCCGTGCAGTACAGGGTTGGTGCTCCGGCAGACATGCCGTTTCCTCCCAACTGGTGGCCAAACAGCCGTGCGCGCGCTCCGTGCACGTACCTGCCCGGCACCAGACATCCACCGTGTGTCCGTGTGCCCTCACCGGACACCACCAGGCAGCTGCGACTCTTTCTCATCTTTCTCAACCAAATTGTCCGGCAAGCAGGCTCATCAGGCGTCAGCAGTTCAGCACACTGGGATCAGACATTCTGGCACCAAAACAAGGCACCAACCGTGCACCGGCACTGCTGGTGACCAACCAAAGTCTTCGAGCACCAGGCAGCTAGATGCGACATGCTGACACGCACGACACATCTGCAATCGATTACCGATGGCTTATAAGTACTGAGCCTCCTCTGATCCGACTCCACAGGGCACCTGCGTTCCAACGCTATCCGGGGTTCAAACTCGCAGAACGTTCGAGCCGTCCGGTCCAACATGGCATCGAGAACCGCCGTGTCCTCTCCTGCCCTGCTCCTCGTCGCGCTGCTGCTCTCGAGCACCATCATGATGAGCAGCGCGGCGCGGAGGCTGGAGGACGAAGCGGCGGCGCCCAAGGAGGAGGAGCCGGAGTTCCCGCCGCACCTGCCCGTGCCCGAGCTGCCGGTGCCAGTGCACGAGCTGCCTCCGTTCCCGGAGGTGCACCTGCCGCCCAAGCCGGAGCTACCGCCGTTCCCCGAGGTCGACCTGCCGCCCAAGCCCGAGCTGCCGGAGGTGGAGCTGCCGCCGAAGCCCGAGATCCCCGGCGTTCCCGAGTTCCACTTCCCAGAGCCAGATGCTAAGCCATGATTGCGCGCACGATCGGGTTGCGTATCGGTTATGTGTGTGTGTGTATGAATTCTGTTCGTGTGTACTCTTTGTTACTACTTGTGGTGTCCCCTGGTCCATGTACTTGATGCATGATGAGAGTGCTTGTGTGTTTTTTTAAAAAAAATTAAGATGACATATCAGTGTTTTTCCGATGATCATTTCTTTTCTGCAACCTGAGCAATCTGCAAAGATTCATACGTGACGTGGATCATGGTCGTGCCGTAGGCCCGCGCTGAAAGCGACAGACGAGCTCAGTTGCGTGGAAAAGCTCAGGTTTGAGCCGAGACAGTCAGACAGCAGTAGCACCAACCCCTGAGCTATTGCGGCTTCCCGCTTACCTTGCTCGTTGCATAAGGCCAAGCTGGAAGTCCTCCTTCGCAGACAACGGTGAAGGAGTGTGTTCGAACCACGAGTCCTCGACGAGAGCACCAAGTGCCGGCGGAAGCATGGGATGGTGGTGGTGATTGGTGAAGGACGGTGGGTAGATGGAAGGAACAGATATCGCGATTCAATAGGATGGTAAATGTACAATGTAAATTATCGTATCGCAATTAATGACCGCGATCCAAATTAAGTGGGTAAATATAAATACAATATGGGTAGATGTAGGCTCCCTTTGGCCACGCTCGTGCAAGGGCCGGAGGCGGAGCGGAGCGGAGCTGGAGAAGCTGAGTTTTTTTAGCTCCATATGCTCCTTCGGTTTACTAGAAAACATCTCCTCCTCTCTCATTTCTGCCACCGAGAATCATTTCACGTCTTCATCTCTTTGGTTCCGCTCTTGCCAAAACAGCTCCAAGAGCCGTTTGTGGAGCCCTAACCAAAAAGGCCCGTAATAACGGGGAGCTTCGCCGGCTAGGTTGGGCGCGGCGGCGGCGGCGGGTACGTCACGATGCGGGCCCCAACAGCATCGCCTCCCACCTGTCGTGCCGTGCGCGGTCAAGCTCGATCCGTGGTGGAGAGGCCGTGTCCACCGCCGGGTGGCGGCCGCTGCGGCTCCCGCCTCCCGCGGTCACGACGCTTTGTTCACCCGCCGTCGCATCGGCTGCGGCTAGCATCTGGATGCTACCTGCTCGGGGCCAATTCTGCGGCGACCACCATGAGGCCGATGCCAAAAGATGCAGGGATCTGCTACACTCGTCTGTGCCCATGCACAGTCCCTTGTCCCGCCCAGGGTTAACAAAACCGCTACCGGTCCGATTTACCGTGCCCGAAAAACCAGGGCGATTAACCTGTGAATCGGACCGATTAGCTGATTTTTTAGTTTCGGTTAGGGCGGTTAACCGGGGATTTTTGCTACCGGACCGGACCTCTAAGACCGGTTGTCGCGGTTTTCCACCCGGACCGTTAAGACCAGTTACCGCGGTTTTCCGGCCAAACGGTTTTTTAAACCATGATCATGCCAAGACATCCGCCGTGCATTGACACTCTTTTCTCAACCAAGTTGTCTGTCCGGCGTGCAGAGTCATCAGGCACCGTCGTCGGCAGTTTAGCACACAGGGATCTCGGACACCCACCAGAGCCATGCGCTATCTGATGCGCGTAGCAGCTCCGGCAGGTGAACGACCAAAGTCCTCGAGGCTCGAGCTGGCGCGCTGGGCAGGGGCACGCCTAGCTGAAACACGGCGACCCGGCAGTATAAGTACCAATGCACCATCGCTCTAGGCCTCGTCCATCACACAGATCGATCGAGCACGGATCGTACGAACCGTCCGGTCCAAGATGGCGTCGAGAACCTCCGTGGCCGCGCTCCTCCTCCTCGCTCGCTGCTCTCGTGCGCCGTCCCGATGAGCGGCGCGGCGCGGAGGCCGGAGGAAGAGGCGGCGCCGGGGGGCGGAGGAGCCGGAGTTCCCGCCGCACTTGTTGGAAATATGCCCTAGAGTCAAGCTCGGATTTGATCCACTAGTGGGCTCGGATGGATTTGATCCATTATGGTGTAAAAGTCCTAATGGGCCACAAATGTTGTAAAGCCCATTAGTATTGCAAGGGGTACACCATCTATTAGTCTGTATTGCTAATGGACGATGGTGTGAGGGGGTTTCCTCCCAATAAATATGGACCACACCCCTCCGAAAAGGCACAACTTTCTCAAGTAGCGGCCCGCGCCGCCAACGCTCCCTCCTCGTCGCACTCGCGGACCTAGCGGTCGGCGTGCGTCGCTTCTTTCTCCGTACGTGTGGATACCTTGGAGGTGCTACATCCGTAGCACTTGGATCGGACGAGCCGCACGTGCAAGTCAAGAAGGACGTGAGCAAGCGCACCGCACCGCTACCCTCGACGCGTTCGTCTACATCGAGACGAGTTCCGCCGCATCCGCGCGTCTAGTGGTAATCCCGTGATCTCCGACGACAGCGGTTCCTATTTTGCGGGGAAAAATTTTGTTTTGCGCTAGCGTAGCCACTCCGTTTCCCTTCGGTGGTACCGAGCCGTAGCTGCTAAGTTTTAGATTCGGGATGTGTGCATATGGAGATATGCGGATGTAGATCAAAGTTTTGATCGGCTTCGTGTTCTTGACGTGATGGTCGTGTAACGAATTACTCCTACCGGTCGGAATTCCGCCATCGGAGTTAAGTGATACACGTAAACCCGGTCACAACGAGAAGGAGATCAATTGGATTGGTCGAATCGAAGTTAGGTCAAGTGCCAGGCGCATGGGATGCGTGGCGGTGGCGATTGGATCTCTACGCCCGGGAAAAACCAGAAAACATGTTGTTCGGTAAAACAGTCATAACTTTTCGTGGTTAACTCGGATGAAGAAGTTTTCTATATGAAAATTGATCTACAGAAAATTTTACACATGTAATTAACCAGCTTTGCTGGTCGCGGCGAAATTAGTTTTGCGAAATTCGGCTTGCAAGATGGGTTTTCGGGCGTTTTAAGTTTGGACGTCGGAATTGCGATAATCTTTTTTGCAGGTTTGTGATCGGTATGGCCTATATGTGTATGTGATGCATGTGTGTAATTTATTCGTGACCTGCGTGTCACGTGTACGGCAATACGGCTGGAGCCATGTGTATTGTCAAAATTAATGTAATGGTCTGCGTACCAATTTGTGATGATCTAATACGCGATTGTGTAACTTTCATTACTAGCACGCGTTAGATAGTTCTTGGAGGACTCATCACATGGAGGATGGCACACACGGATCATGGAGATGGAGATCAACATGATGTACGGGTCAATGGAGATGGAGATCACCATGCGACAATAGGCCATACCGTGTTACAACGTGTGTGAATGTCGTTCTTACCGTTATACTTTTACATGCGACAATGTTATTTTCTTGCGTGTGATGTTACGAGTATAACGATCCCTTTGGAATTTTAAGTTAACATGCCCTCCCAACACTTGCCACCGTCCCACGTCTCGTACAATTAGTGGTGGGTCTATGAAATTAGGGTGCCACTAGTTTTCCTTGACTAGACGGGTTTGTATCGGATACTTACACGCATAAGTGTTGGTTTGCTTATCAAAGTCATCTTAACGGTTAAGGACTTTGGGGCATAAAGGTTGGGAGCCTAGACATAGAGATGTCACCCAACAACGGGAGTCATATGTGATATGATTAGCAAAGAGTTGCTTACCGATCTACCTTGTTTACTAGCGGTGACGCAAAAGCTCACTAGTAGACTTGTTAGTTGTGGATTCGAATCACTAAGTATCAATGTGGGGATATTGATTTTAGTGGGAGTAAATTCTTTTATTTTACTCGAGTCATGGATATTTTGTCTTAGTATTTTGCATTTATTATTTTGTTGTAGATGGCACCTAGTAAGGAATTTTCTTTGCGTACGATCCTTGAGAAGGACAAGTTGAATGGAACGAACTATACGGATTGGATCCGTAACCTTAGAATTATTCTCAAGGCCGAGAAAAAGGAAGAGGTTCTAGACACCCCTTTACCCGATGAGCCCGATGAAAATGCAACACTCGGTTGTAAAGAACGCTTACAAGAAGGCATGGGATGTCGATCTTGAAGTGGGTTGCCTTATGCTTGCGTGTATGGAACCCGACTTGCAAATGCGGTTTGAGTCGGTCCATGTGCACGATATGGTCGTGGCACTCAATGATATGTTCGCCACACAGGCTAGGGACCGAAAGGTTCAATGTCTCTAAAGCCTTTGTGGAGTGCAAATTGGCGGAAGGCACGCCGGTGGGACCACATGTAATCAAAATGGTTGGTTACGTTCAAAGGTTGGAGAAGCTAGGCTTCCCACTTTGGGCAAGGAGTTGTCCACCGATTTCATTCTCACATCTCTTCCGCCTAGCTATGGGAACTTCATCTCGAACTACCATATGCATGGGGCGGAGAAGGGCTTGAATGAACTATGTGGTATGCTAAAGACAACAGAGAGTAACATCAAGAAAGGCACGGGGCAGCGGTCATGTGATGGCGATCCAAAACAAGCCGACCTTTAAAAGGAAGGGCAAGTCTTGGAAGAAGAAAGGCAAGGCCAAGGATAAGATCCCCATGCCAAACCGTACGCCCAAGGCTAGTCCGGTCGCCAATGTTGAATGTTTTCATTGTAAGAAAATTGGTCATTGGAAAAGAAGCGCAAGTTGTACCTAGCTTCTTTGAAGAACAAGGGAAGCAAGGGTACTTCCACTTCGAGGTACACTTCATGTTTATGTTACGGATCATGTTTTCCTCGCTAATACTGTCATTAATTCTTGGGTATTTGATACCGGATCGGTTGCTCACATTTGCAATTCGACACGGGGAATGATAAGAAGTAGAAGCGTTGGAAAAGGAGAAGTTGATTTCCGCGTGGGTAATAATGCAAGAGTTCTTTGCGTTGACCGTCGGGACGATGCAACTCCACCTCCCGTCGGGATTTATTATGGATTAGAATAATTGTTATTTTGTTCCTAGTTTGAGTCGAAACATTTTATCCCCTTCATGTTTGATGAAGGATGGTTATTCATTTGCGAGTGAAAACAATGGTTGTGTGATCTCTAAGGATAATATGTTTGTGGCTTGTGCATCCATTGTGAATGGCTTATTTGTTTTAAATCTTGATGATTCACCTATCTGTAACATAAGTGCTAAAAGGTCTCGACCTAATGATTTAAGTCCTACCTACATATGGCATTGTCGTTTGGGTCACATCAGTGAAAAGCGCATGAAGAAGCTCCATAACGATGGACTTTTAACTTCGTTTGATTTTGAATCCTACGAGACATGTGAAGCTTGTTTGCTAGGCAAGATGACCAAGATGTCTTTCTCGAGTTTTCCGAGAGAGCCTCGAACTTCTTGGAACTCATACATACGGATGTGTGCGGACCAATGAGTACGACAGCTAGAGGTGGATACCAATACTTCATAACGTTCACTGATGATTTAAGTAGATATGGTTATGTCTATTTAATGAAGCACAAGTCTGAAACTTTTGAAAAGTTCAAAGAATTTCAGAGTGAAGTAAAAAATCAATGTGGCAAGAAAATCAATACCTTGCGTTACGATCGTGGAGGTGAGTATTTGAGCCATGAGTTTAGCGATCATCTAAAGAGTTGCGGAATTGTTCCACAACTTACGCCACCGGAACACCTCAAAGAAACGGTGTATCCGAGCGACGTAATCGAACCTTGTTGGACATGGTCCGATCAATGATGAGCCGATCGGACCTACCATTGTCATTTTGGGGTTATGCTCTAGAAACCGCAGACTTTCACTTTAAATAGGGTACCTTCTAAGTCCGTAGTTAAGACACCATATGAGATGTGAACCGGTAAGACTCCCGGTTGTCTTTCTGAAAATTTGGGGTTGTGAGGTTTATGTGAAGAAACTTCAATCAGATAAATTAACACCTAAATCGGACAAGTGCATATTCGTGGGATATCCAAAGGAAACCTTGGGATATTATTTCTACAACCGGTCAGAAGGCAAAGTGTTTGTCGCTCGGAACGGTGTTTTCTTAGAGAAAGAGTTTCTTAAAAGAGAAAAATGTAGACAGAAGGTGTATCTTGAAGAAGTTCAAGATGAGCCGGTTGGGCAAGATTTCACAATTGATGCTAATGTAGCTGAACGAGTTGAGATGCCCGTGGCAAGAGAAGCACCACCACAACCACGAAGGTCTGAGAGGGCACGTCGCGCAACTGATAAGCTAAATCTCATGATCGCGGGAGAGCGCGACATATTGTTGTTAGACAATGATGAACCTATGACATATGCGGAAGCAATGATGGACCCAGATTCCGAGAAATGGCAAAGTGCCATGAGATCCGAAATAGATTCCATGGATAACAATCAAGTTTGGAACTTGGTTGACCCGCCAGATGGTGTTAAACCCATAGAGTGCAAATGGATCTATAAGAAGAAGAGGGACATGGATGGAAATGTTCACATCCATAAAGCTCGACTTGTTGCAAAAGGTTTTCGACAAGTTCAAGGAGTTGACTATGACGAGACATTCTCACCCGTAGCGATGCTTAAATCTATTCGGATCATTCTAGCTATAGCTGCATATTTCGATTATGAGATATGGCGGATGGATGTCAAAACAGACTTTCCTAAATGGAAATCGACCGAGGATGTGTATATGACACAACCTGAGGGATTTGTTGATTCAACCAATGCTGGAAGTTGTGCAAACTTCAAAAATCCATTTATGGATTGAAGCAAGCATCTCGGAGTTGGAACCTTCGCTTTGATGAGGTGGTAAAAGGGTTTGGCTTCATTCAGAGTGAAGAAGAGCCTTGTGTTTACAAGAAGGCAAGTGGGAGCTCTGTAGTATTTCTAATCTTATATGTGGATGACATATTACTGATTGGAAATGACATTCCTATGCTTGAGGCCGCTAAGACCTCATTAAAAAAATAGTTTTTCAATGAAGGACTTAGGTGAGGCGGCATACATTTTGGGCATCAAAATCTATAGAGATAGATCAAAAAGGCTTATAGGATTAAGCCAAGACACTTACATTGATAAAGTGTTGAAAAGGTTCAACATGGAAGAGGCAAAGAAAGGGTTCTTGCCTATGTCACATGGCATACATCTTAGCAAGACTCAGTGTCCTTCGACAAGCGATGAACGGGAACGCATGAGTAGAATATCGTATGCTTCGGCCATCGGATTTATTATGTATGCAATGATATGTACACGTCCGGATATTTCGTATGCACACGGTGTTACAAGCGGATACCAATTTGATCCGGGTGAGGGTCACCGGACGGCGGTTAAAAATGTTTTTTAAGTACTTAAGAAGGACTAAAGGCATGTTCCTAGTCTATGGAGGTGAGGAGGAGCTCGTTGTAACGGGTTACACCGATGCTAGTTTCCAAACTGACCAAGACGATTCAAAGTCGCAATCAGGATACGTATTTACGATAAATGGTGGAGCTGTGAGTGGAAGAGTTCCAAGCGAGGAGACGATGGGCGATTCTACAACGAAGCCGAGTACATCGCGGCTTCGGAAGCCGCAAAGGAGGGTGTTTGGATAAGGAAGTTCCTTTACGAACTTGGTGTGTTTCCGAGTGTCTCTAGCCCATTGGATCTTTATTGTGACAACAATGGGGCAATTGCGCAAGCAAAGGAGCCAAGGAACCACCAAAAGAATAAACATGTCTTGCGGAAATTTCATCGATACGAGAGATCGTTAGACGAGGTGATATCAAGATATGCAAAGTACACACGGATTTGAATGTTGCGGATCCTTTGACAAAACCCTTCCACGGCCCTAAGCATGAGGCGCATGTGAGAGCTATGGGTATTAGATATATTCTAGATTAGCTCAAGTGCAAGTGGAAGGATGTTAGAAATATGTCCTATAAGGAATCATAGAGATGATTATATTTCATTATATCCATGTCACTTGGTTCTTTTATTGAATATCCATGAAAGGCGACTTGTATTTGATTGGCAATTATGTGAATTGTTTGTGAAACTCTTTTACTTGTATGGTTATTCAAAAGTTGTCCCTAGTATGAGTTAATGACTAGCACATGAATTAGTTGATGACTATGTTTCACAAGTCATGAACATGGAGATGTATAACTAATAATGTGGGCACATGTATGACATGGGGCCGGATCGACCCAATTTGAGACCTTGTTCTCTGTTTACACAACGTATACGCTATGTCTTTAGACTTGAGATTGTCGCATGTACTCAAGATGTGAATTGACCTACTTAGGGGCCATCAACCGCTACTCCAGAATCGGGTAGTCATAAAGATGACTTTCGGGTTTGTCGGGAAGCATGCTTGTGAGGCATGGTCAATCAAGATAGAATTTGCCCCTCTACTTGAGAGAGATATCTCGGGCCCCTCGAGTGATCGGATCAAGAAATGCGTGGCCGTCTTTGGGTTAAGGGTTAACCCCCTTTTGATGATCCGAATCACAGTGTCGAGAAAGAGAGGTCAGCTTGGAGCTAGACCAAATATCGTGAGGCAAAGGGAATAGCATGTATGAATTGTTGTGATGGTTTGTCTGATAAGATCTTTACGTATGCATAGGAGTTGACACGTCTTGCTAGAGGCCGCTATCAACTATTGATCGAGTAATGTACTCGGGTCAAGTCTATGTATATGTGAACCTATAGGGTCACACACTTAAGGGGTTGGAAGTCGAATGAGGATGAATATACTTGCATAGTTGACTCTAGTGCAAGTGGGAGACTCGTTGGAAATATGCCCTAGAGTCAACTCGGATTTGATCCACTAGTGGGCTCGGATGGATTTGATCCATTATGGTGTAAAAGTCCTAATGGGCCACAAATGTTGTAAAGCCCATTAGTATTGCAAGGGGTACACCATCTATTAGTCCCGTATTGCTAATGGACGATGGTGTGAGGGGGTTTCCTCCCAATAAATATGGACCGCACCCCTCCCGAAAAGGCACAACTTTCTCAAGTAGCGCCCGCGCGCGCCAACGCTCCCTCCTCGTCGCACTCGCGGACCTAGCGGTCCGGCGTGCGTCGCTTCTTTCTCCGTACGTGTGAATACCTTGGAGGTGCTACATCCGGAGCACTTGGATCGGACGAGCCGCATGTGCAAGTCAAGAAGGACGTGAGCAACCGCACCGCTCGCTACCCTCGACGCGTTCGTCTACATCGAGACGGTTCCGCCGCATCCGCGCGTCTAGTGGTAATCCCGTGATCTCCGACGCGAGCGGTTCCTATTTTGCGGGGAAAATTTTTGTTTTGCGCTAGCGTAGACACTCCGTTTCCCTTCGGCACATGTCCGTGCCGGAGCTGCCGGTGCCAGAGCACGAGCTGCCACCACTGCCCAAGGTCGAGCTGCCGCCCAAGCCGGAGGTGCCCACGTTCCCGGACGTGCACCTGCCGCCGTTCCCGGAGGTCGAGCTGCCGCCCAAGCCGGAGATGCCCGCCGTTCCCGAGTTCCACTTTCCGGTGCCGGAGGCTAAGCCATGACGCAAAGCGATAAAGCCGGCTGCATTCTCCGTTTGTCCGTCGTGTCGTGTCGTGTGCACGAGTTCTGTTCGTGCTCTGTCGTGTTCTTGCTACTCGTAAGCCGTGTTGTCCCACCACATGGTGTCGCTCGTGTTCTTGCGATCCTAGCTTTAATTTGGTCAATTTGAGCTTGAAAAAAATCAATTCACTCATGATTACTCGTGACTTGGTCCGTCCTCTCTCTAAAAAAAAAAAAAAAACTAACATTGTGTATCTTGGGCTCGAAGGCTAAACGGCTCGGATTCGGACAAAATTTGTCGAGTCGCCTACTTCTCGTCTTACGGGCCGGGCCTTCACCTCGCACTTTCGGACAAAAAAACACCGACGAGGCGGAAGGTACCGAGGTCCCGTTTGGCACGGCTCGGCTTCACCACCGTAGAGCTGTTTTTTAGAAAACAACTCCATGAGCAACTTCATGAGCGGGGGAGAGAGAGCCATGTTTTTGCGGCTTCGGGGCCGTTTGGCACGGCTCGGCTTTACTCGTAGAGCCGTTTTTTTAGAAAACAACTCCATGAGCAACTTCATGAGCGGGGGAGAGAGCCATGTTTTTGCGGCTTCACCATGTGCTTAACTCGTGAGAGTGAGTTTTCAAAGAAGGCGACCGGGGAGTTGGGCGGAGAGTTGGTTGTTTGGCTATTGAAGTTGTGAAGGCGCTCGTGAAGCTGCTCATGAAGCTGTACCAAACGGGCCCTCACCATGTGCTTAACTCTGTGAGAGTGAGTTTTCGGATAAGCCGACCGGGGAGTTGGGCGAGAGAGTTGGTTGTTTGGCTATTGAAGTTGTGAAGTCGCTCGTGAAGTCGCTCATGAAGCTGTACCAAACGGGCCCTGAAATTATGATGTTTGAGATTCATACAAACAATCGAGTTATTGGATTTAACAAAATCCTAGTTTCCCACCCCCTCTCCCCTCCCTCTCCACCCACCTCCGGCCGCCGCCGTCACCCCGCGTGAGTGGCGGACCCTGCGCGCGCACCGAGCTCATCCACCGCCGGCCATGGTGGCCGCGCGTCGGGGCCGGCCGGCATGCTACACGCCGCGAGCGGTGGAGTGAAGCCTCCAAAATTGTTGTTCAACAAATAGTTTAAAACCAACATTTCCGGAAAATGTTGGAACAATTTTTAATTAATATCCATGAGGTGGACTGGTGGAAAAATAATAACTAACAAGTTAGATGAGCTTTGGTGGGTTGGAAGTTGTAATGCTTATCTACCTTCCGGTAGTCATATAGGATGCCTGCATTCGCATCGCGACTTCTTCCATCACAAATTAAACGACACTTCGACAAGCACGCCGTGTGCCGGAGGGAGGAGAGGATGGGGGTAGCAGGAGAGGCGGAGGGGCGGACCGGCGGAGAGTAAACCATCCGCGCCCATGTCGATGCAACCATGGTGAAGTTGGAGTGAATTGAGGGGGGTGCATTTACCTTGTAGGTGCATTAAATTATTTTTTTGGATTTTAACATTGCTTTTTTATTTTTGGGAGGGGGAGGGGGGCATTTGCACCCCGAAGGACAATATAGATTTGTCACTGCGGTGCAATTCATGGCTACGTTGTAGCTCATAACAGCTGCGAGCACCTCGGGAGGAGGCGAACAGACGGACGACCACGGACGAGCAAGAGAAAGACCGGCAATGCCATGGTGCCCCGAGCCGGTGGAGCTGCCGTGGACCGTCGACAACGGAGGAGAAACAATGGGGCATGGCTACTCTGTAAAACACAACCATCAGATCACAATTAATAATCACGAACAAATCAGGGGGGTAAATGTAAAATAGCGGATCACAATTTTTAACCACGATCCAAATTAGGAGGTAAATGAAAAATGTCAGATCTTGTGATTATAATCATGATCCAAATCAGTGTATAAATAACTAAATGTAAAAGGGTCTTCGCCGGTTAGAATGTGCCATGGACGGCGGCGGTGCGGCTGCTGCTTGGGATACGCCTCGAGGGCTCGTGGCGGGCGTCGCCTCTCCGCTACCTGGCGGTGGAGGTGAGCTTGGGTAGACACCGTGGCGGAACGGGTTCGTGTTCTCCGACACCAAGGCAACAGCCGAACCTTGCCGCGGCTCTCTGTTCCCTGCTGACTCCATGCAAGCTCCGCGTCGCGCCCACTGCCAGGTCGCCGCAGCTCCGGCGCGCAGTGCTCAATACTCTGTTCCCGCGCCGCCTTGCGTGGGTCGTGCGTGCCACCCTCCTCCTACCGCCGGCCACGGACTAGGCATCTCGAATTCTTGATGCCTGGTAAATATTAACCCCACTATCTGCGCATGAGCTCTTCCGTGGGCGTTCTGATCTGATCTGACGATGCTGGAAACTGTGAAGGAACATAAGCAGTCAGCACGCAACAGACACAAAGCCTGTACTTCATGTCAGCAACAACCTATTGCCTACCTGCAATTTTGAACGGAACCATCAGCCTAGCTGCCCTGGTGACCCGATCACACCTGCCCGCGCGCCGTAGCCAACCCAAAAGGACTGTGCAGATCACCAAGACACCAACCAATCCCCAAAGCGCTGGAATTTCGTAACTCGCTGAACCTTACCCAATATCCTCGACTCGGATACAAATCACGCTCGCGCGCAGTCAAACATGGTTCCCAAAAACGCCAACACCACCGCTGTCCTGCTCGCGGCGCTAGCTCCTGCTGCTGGCGTGCGTTGGCGCGGCGAGAGACCTCGAGGAGGCGGCGCCAGGGGAGCAGGATGAGGGGCACCCCCGGCCGTGCCCGAGCTGCCGGTGCCAGCGCACAAGCTGCCGCCCAAGCCGGAGCTGCCCACGTTCCCGGACGTGCACCTGCCGCCGTCCCGCATGTCGAGCTGCATGCCGCCCAAGCCCGAGCTGATGATGCCCGCCGTTCCCAAGTTCCACTTCCCGGAGTCCGACGCCAAGCCATGATCCGGATGGATATCACGCCACGCGGGCGTGCTGCCACTGGCGCGTTGCCGTGGTCGACGTTCTTGCGTTGTGTCAGTGGCGTCTGTGATTCTGGGAAGATGTCAGTCGCGATGGCTACGGCCACGGCCGTTCGCGCGTCAGAAACCCACACGGCCACGAGCTACCTCTCCGCCTCCGCTGCGTGATCCACCTTTACTTCTCTCCTCACCACATCTTACAGCGACCTGTGCAGCCAGCCGCCGTACGGCGGCGCCCAAGGCCTCAGCCCGGCGCCGTTCGCGCGTCAGAATTAAACCCACTCGGCCACGGCCTACCTCACCGCCGCAGCCGCGTGATCCACCTTTTACTCTTCTCCCCACGCCGCGAGAGTCTCTCGCCCCACGACATTTTACCGCGACCTGTGCAGCCGGCCAGCCGCCGTACGGCGCCGTCGTTTTCCGTTCCGGCGAGGGGGTTCGATCAGTTCGGCGGCGGGTACCCCGGGGCAGGTGCCCCACTACGGTCGCATCGTCCACGTCGCGCAGCGGCGGCAAGCAACCCGGCGTACGCCGATATGGCGACCTCTCGCCGGACCCGTCGACAACCCCCCATTAATCACAGGGCAGGAATTATACGTCCTCGATCTCCTCAAGCACCCGTATCGATCACAGAAGCCAAATGAAGCTGGGAAGCAGAAACGTCACGGCTATGGCCACCGGCCAACCGCACGCGCTCGGGTGAAGGGGAAGACACCGACATGAGCGTCTCCGGTGAGCTCGTTCCTTCTATAAATACCGCAGTCCGCAGCTCGCCTTCCGTTCTCTGCATCCAAAGCACACAGACAGGAGTTGATCCATAAGGCGCCATGGCTTCCACGACCGCCATGTCCTCTCTCGTGCTCGTCCTGGCGTTGCTGCTCTCGTGTGGCGGCATGAGCAACGCGGCGCGGCGGATGCAGGAGCTCCCGAAGCCCGACCTGCCGCCACCTGAAGTACCGAAGCCTGAGCCCCTGCCGGTGCCGCCACAGCCCCTGCCGAAGCCTGAACCAGAGCCCCTGCCGGTGCCGCCGCAGCCCCTGCCCAAACCTGAGCCGCTGCCTGTGCCACCGCAGCCCCTGCCGAAGCCCGAACCACTTCCTGTGCCACCGCAGCCTTTGCCCAAGCCGGAGCCGTTGCCGGTGCCACCACAACCCCTGCCAAAGCCGGAGCCACTGCCGGTGCCACCGCAGCCTATGCCCAAGCCTGAGCCGCTGCCTGTGCCGAAGCCTGAGCCACTTCCTGTACCACCACAGCCTCTGCCCAAGCCGGAGCCGCTGCCGGTGCCACCACAACCCCTGCCGAAGCCGGAGCCACTGCCGGTGCCACCGCAGCCCCTGCCCCAACCCGAGCTGCCGAAGCCGGAGCTGCCACCCCCGGTACTGGCTGGTGAGCTTCCACCGAAGCCGGAGGTGGTCCCGCCGAAGCCATGATCATAATGAGCTACCATGATGACTTTAGGGGCGCATACATATTATTGCAACTGCGCTCGACACATTATTTTCTATTGTATTTTGCTCATTTTCGTGTGATGCGTGCTTGGTTATTGACTATGTTTGTATAGCTAGCATATCAGATTTGGAGCATGGAGCGCATATGTATGCGCATTGCCATACCATCCATCTGATCCGGCCATATGTGTGTTCTGGCCGAGATCCATGTGTATAAATAAAAGAGTCTTTTACCTGTATGCCATTACAAAAGTTGCTTGTGACCTGTATAATGGCAAAGGCCGATCGAGATCCAGGTGGAGTCGCGTGATTCACCAAAGGAGGATTACAGTGAACTGACGGAGTCGAGGAGGCCGATTGAACGAACTGGCGATGGAATATATTACTAGAATTGGTGATCAAAAGGAAGAATTGAAAATACATCATGTGCCACGCAGTGTTAGGTTAAGAATTGGGGATGAAGAAAATTTGTTTTTGGTCCCGTAACCCTCGCGCCGTCCAGTTGTGGAGCTTGAGCAATCCAGCAACGACGATGTCGATGCCCGTTCCCCGTTGGAGTGGATGGTGGCGATGAGCCCATCGTGGCCTCTCGTGGGACCGAGCCACGGCGCCACCCCTCGGCCTGGATGACACCGCCATCCTCCGTCGCAGCCGAGGCCGAGACACCACCACCTCCCTGCTGTCCACATCCCTGTCCACGTACCTCCGCAGCTCGGCGAGGGCGTCCTACACGGGCGCCAAGCACTACAACTCTTGCCGCAGGCTGCCTCACCTACGTATTGCAGCTCAAGTTCACGAGAACACCGGTCGACACAGAGACGGAGGAGCTCGATTCGGCGACGGCGGAGGTCAATCCAGTGGTGGCGGCTCTCGATTCGAAGGCTGCGGAGCTCAATTTCTCGGTAGTAGAGGTCAATTTGAGGAACGAGAAGGTCGATTCGTTAAGCTGCAAGTTGATTTTGAGTAGGCGGAGGTGCTCGCGAGATGCCCATTGCTGCGCGCAGGGGCTGACGGAATGCGGCACGTTGCCGCGGGCATCACGCGGGCCAACAAGAGTGCCAGACAGAGGGGAGCAGCGATGGGCGCATGGGTCGGCCGTGCCCGCCCGCACTTCGCGGTCGGCTTGTAGCGAGCACGAGAGCGGGCGCCCGCCGCCGCGAGCAAGCGCACACAGGTCCTGCCCTTGCCGACGTCCGCGCCCAACATCTCCTCGCCGACGTTCGCGCCGTTGCCGCGTGGTGAGCTCCTCGTCGCTAGCGCCGTCCAGATTGGGAGCGAGAACGATAGGCTCCTTGCGAGCGTGCCGCCGACCGTCCTAATCCGGCCCTGCGTTCCCCTCGCGCCACCGCAGCCGTCGCCTGCCCTGCAACAGAGGATAGGACGGAGACAAAGGCATTTTTGACTTCTTAATTAATTGGGTCCACATGTCAGGTGACTTAACGGTGCAAAATGGATGGAGTTGTGACGGAATGGCACATAGGGCAAAGAAGTTTAGGTGGATGGCATACAGGTGCAAACGAACTTTTTAGTGGCACACAGGTCGCAAACAACTTTTATAATGGCATATTAAGTTTTTTGAAAGGAACGGCAAAAGCTTTGCCATAATTTTTATTAGAAGAGTGAAAAGGAAAAAAAAACAAACCAACCAACTCGGCAACTTAAACCGACTCCACTCAAACTGACTGCACCGCTAAGCGACGCAAAACCCACGACTAACCCACTGTACAACCCACTACTGCAAAGCCTAAAAACAAACTGCCCAAACGCAAGGAAAACAAGACAACAAGAAAACCACAAAAAAAAAGAGGAAAACTAGGTAAAATCTCGTGTGGGAGAAGGACGACGCCGAGCTTCTTGGAAAAGTTGAACATCTTCCTTGATGAGATGGCCACTTCTATAGTTGCCTTGCATTCATGTTGGAAGGTTCTTCTATTACGTTCCTTCCAGATGTTCCACCAAAAATATACGACCATACCATCAAAATGTGATTTTTGTGCTTTGTTGAAGCGCCGCCGACACTTCCTCCACCATCCGTAAACCGAGTCTGGCGAAGTATTGAGCGGCAAGAGTTGCATATCAAACCAGTTTCTCAAGTGATCCCAAACTACACAAGTAAATGTACAGTTCTTGCAAAGGTGGTCCGGCGTTTCGGGTAGGGAGTTGCATAATTTACATATTGAGTCATTTGGCCATCCTCGTTTCTCAAGATTGATTGTTGTGAGTATCTTACGTTGAAGTAGGATCCATGCAAAAATCTTGCATTTTGGTTCGGTTTTTGCATGCCAGATAGGAGTGGTTGCCCTTTTTTTGAACTGGCCCTTGAACTGAATGCGATATGCGCTGCTCGTTGTATATTCTCCATCTGAGGTCCACCTCCATATATGATCTGGTCATCCGCTTCCTCATCCCGGACTATGGAGTTAATCATTTCCCAAAGTGCTACATACTCTTGTATCTCGGTGCCATTTCCAAGAGGAGAGATGTGTGCGACCCAGGCATTATTGCTTAGAGCTTTGAGCACCGAAATGTTTTTCCTTTTGGTCTTTACGTATAAGCTTGGAGCTAAATCTGTGGGTGCGGTCCCATTAATCCAGCTAGAGTGCCAGACTTGTGCCTTATTTCCTTTTTCCCACCGTGACCACTGCAGAGGCATTAAAAAGAGCTCTATCTGTGTTATCTGTGGGGATGTCCAAACTCGACCAAGGTCTACCATCGTCCTTCCATTTATACCAATACCATCTTAATCGTAAGGCTCTTGCTAATCTATCTTTCCAAAATCTAGGATGCCGAGCCCCCCCCCCCCCTCTTTGGGCGTACAAACTGTGGGCCAGTTCACCTGCCAGTGTCCTCCGCTTACCTTCTCCGGCTCCTCCCCTCTCCAGAGGAAACCTCGCCTCATCCGATCGATTTGTTTTATAAGCCATTTTTGGGCGGGAAAGATTGTCAAGTGATAAATTGGTTGTGAAGTAAGGACACATTTAACTAATGTTTCGCGGCCTGCCATGGATAAAAGCTTTCCTTTCCATCCTGGTAGTCGCCCTCCAATTTTGTCTAGCAGTGGCTGGACCTCTACCCTTCTTATCATTCACATTGAGTTCGACCTTGGATTACCTAACAAATGCATGGATTCTAGAATTTCGATTTAGTGTGAAGTCAAGGAGACATGGACGAATGCGTTGTGTTCACTGAATGCTAAAAAAGAGACCGCCTAGAGCTTGTCTCTTCATTTTGTTCATGATATTTGGCAGTCGTTACCCCTGCTTTCATTAATATTTATTGTGGAAGTAACTTAAAAAATACGATAAAATGGCTATCCCTATCCTTCCCTTCTATCTTTGCATGTGGACTGCGATTACTTTAATCTTTATTTTGGAAGTACCTTTGAACTATATTTTCAACTAGCTTAAAGCCTTATAGCACAATTATTATATGTTTCCAAAAAATAAATATCTTATTTTATTATATAGGTTCTAAATAAACCTCATCTAAAGAAATTAGTTTTGCTTTCATTTCTTTTAATCCACTTAAAAAAGATTTAAGAGTCTTAACTTTTTAGAATTATATTTTTTTTGAAAACTAGTGAAATAAAGAGGAAACACGATGATAATAGAGTATTAATGTTATAAAGTTCCACCATTCAAACAGTACTCTAAATGTTTAATGGCAATGGAGAACATGACATAAATATATTTTGCAACTGAAAACGACACGTTGGGATCGGATGGCATCCATCAACTCATGTTCTATTTTGTGATGTGATTTTGAATTCTAACTCTTTCTAGGTGGTAGAAATTAGCCCATTTAATAAAGTGTATAAAAATAGTTATAATAATGGTTGTAACTTGTAAAGTACCACTTCGTACTTCCTGCTACTTTTTTATTAAACATTTTGTTGGCAATTGATCAAAGAAAGATATTTAAAAAACAATGGATACAAGCACATCATTTTTAGTAATTGCTACCATATATTTGGTACTTATCTCTAGGTACCTCTAGTTTTCTTAGCACAACTAGGGTCTAGGTACCTCTAGGTACTTCCTATCTTTCCACCATACGATTTCTTTGAACGGTTGCATGGTTCTTATTTTTCCCTACCATTGTAAAAATTCATAAATAATACTCCCTCCGTTTCATATTAATTGTAATTTTGACTTTTCTAAATAAATTATTTTTGTTATGCATGTATCAGACATAAATATATATCTAAGTGCATAATAAAAAGAATGTATCTGAAAAACAAAAACGACAAGTAATATGAAACAGATGGAGTATATACCTAATTTGATTGTCAAGAATTGCACATTGTGGTATAAAAGAGAACTGGTAGTTGTAGTTTCCATTCTTGTGGAGGTTGCTATCTGCAGTATCTTCCGAGCAGAGCATCTCCAAGAGTATCTAATATTTTCTTCCTAAAAATATGAAGTTTTAGTGCTTCTAAAAAGGTATTAAAAACAATAAAGAAGGTCATCTCCAATAGTTCCTAATAATCTCCAGTAAAAAAAGAGTTTCTAATAATCTATTCCTAAAATATAAAAGACAATTTTGCATGAGGAATCATATACTATTCTTAAATTATCCCACCCACTTTCATGTATTCTTTTATCTCTTGTACATTTGCATCAAGAATTATTTTTTACTCTTTATTATTTCTGAGTCGTTCCACCTTATTTTAAAAGAGGATACAAGTCGACCAAAACCGAGTAACTCGGAACATGTTGTTTCTTCCTCGAGTCCTATATGATTAAGAGTGTGAATTAAGAGTTGTTGGAGAGATATTTTTTTGTCTTCCTAAAAATTAAGGATTAGGAAAGGATTTATGAACAATTGGAGATGCTCATTTTACTACTACACACATTTGGCATGCAGGCCGCCGGTTTACGGGTGGTTGTGCGCTACTTGCTCCAATTTTCCAAGATGGCCATGCTGATGGCCTATCAACCACACAACAAACTCAACACACGCAGGAAATGGAAGCAAGCGCGTCTGCAGCAAATTCAACACTGTTAGACATGCGATCATTTTCTGCTTTGATTTTGCATCCCAACAACTCTCCTGTGCTGATCGATATATATATGTCATCAAATTGGCCTTCCATTGTCGACGTGTCGGTGTTCCTGACCTGGGCCTGCACCGGCGACCTAACGCCTGAACGCCGCTACGCGAAAACGTGTACCATCACCTCTTTTCTAGGATATCTCATCAGTTGGACTTCAGCAACTCGATGTCGCAGGCATCTGAAACAAGCTTCTAAAAAGGATATGACGAAAACGACACGAACCTACTACACCACGTACACGCTGCAACTGAACTACCACGCCAGAACTCTCGTTTTTTGCTGCCAGTCCAGATGATCTCTGCAAGGACTCTCTTTGCAATTGATGATTCGATGTAAACAAATGGCATCTCAGTCAGAGAGATAATAAGCTGGTAGTTATTAAATCCTTAATTTTCTGGTTCATCATGTTCACGTCCTGCCATGTACTTGACTGCGTACGTTGCAAGTTCATTCCTACCTTATGTTAGGGACTTAGGGTCATGTCGTCCTTGTCAACCCTATTTGGAACTACCAAAACCAATCGTTTCGTCAGCTTGGTTTTCACATGCTCTCTGTATCTGATCAGCTATCTGCTGTTCTTCACATGCACGGTGTCACTTTGCGGTAGTACGACATTTTGGTAGCCTAACCACTGCTCAGAAGATGTGTACTATATATTGTTGGATTAATTGGGCCTCGGACCATTTAGTCTCAATTAATCTTAAGAATTAAAAGGTCCACAAAATAAATACTAGGGATTCAATCCCGCATTGAAAGAATGAGAATCTTAACTAACTTAAAGGGTGGACCAATGGTGGACCACTTGTGAAGTTGGTAAAAGGAGAAGGGTGTGCCACACGCGCACGCGCGCTCGCTCGCCTCGCCTCGCCGCGCCGGCCGGGCCGTGGGCGTGTCGTGTCGTGTCGAGTCGAGTCGAGTCGAGTCGAGTCGAGACGAGACCGTGACCGTGACCGTGACCGTGACCGTGATGCGTATGCCCGTTTTTGTCATTCATGTCGGTCATTCATGTCGCCCATAATCCTTCGTATTAAAACGACCGTTACTGGTAACCGTCGTTTAATGAGAATTATGGTGGTCAGAAGCGTCCAGGTTCATTCCCTCCTCCTCTCCTCTGCGCCTATATAAGAGGATTCCTTCCTCCGGCACGGACACACATTCTCACACTCAGGTACTCCCGCTTAGGAGACCTCTCTCTTCTCCCTCCGTTGTTCGCTCTCTCGCCATTCCCAACGCAAGCTTTGCGCGCACACTTTTTGTGTGAGCAGGTTGCCTCCGAACCTCGTCCACCTAGCGATCCCGCTCGGGATAGGCGGGCGATAAGGTTTTTGGGGAGCGTACCCGTACGCGCCTGCTCGCTCTTCTGTACGTCTACGTCCCTGTCCGCGAGAACGACTACTTCCAGTACGACTACGTCCTCCGCGAGAACGACTACATCAGCGTGAACGACTACTTCCCGAAGGCCGTTCGTGGGACTTCACTGCAACGACTCGCCACTGCATCAACTCAGTACGACTACACCGAACAAGGTCCCTCCACGACTAGCATGTCTAGTCCAAGGGATAACGGCGCACCGGTTGACTCCGTCAACCGTCCCGCCTTTGGGTACACACTAAACCTTTTCTGTGTATTTTTGTTCGAGTTTTATTTGAGATTTAACTTGAACACAAGCACATGCTTTGCTCTCACGGGATCACTTATATTTGTCATGAACATGTTAATAATTTCTGGAATTAAAATGTACCGAAAATTGCCTAGTTTTCTAACAATCCAAAAACCTTATGTTGTTGATAGGCTTTCGGTAACTAGTTTCGCTGCAACGCTCAAACCAAATGTTTTCGATGGTTCAAATTACAAGCGTTGGAAGCAAAGGGTTACGTATTGGTTGACAGCGATGAGCATCATGCATGTCATACGGGGGAAGCTCCGAACAGTTTTCTCCGGAGGAGGAGAAGGCTTTCGAGGCGGCCCGATAACCCGTTTCGTGGTGCCATCTTGAGTGTTCTCGCCGAAAACCTTGTGGACACGTACCTTCCGCCGCCAAGTGGCAAAGATATTTGGGATGCGCTTGAGGCTAAATTTGGGGTTTCGATGCCGGTGGTGAGTCGTATGTCATGGAACAGCTCTATGACTACAAAATGGTTGAAGACCGTTCGTGGTAGAGCGAGCCCATGAGATTCGGTCGCTAGCTAGAGATCTTGAGAATTATAGCAAGGATGCACCATGTAAGTTGCCCGACAAGTTTGTGGCCGGAGGTATTATCTCCAAGTTACCACCTTCTTGGAAGGACTTTGGAACCTCTCTAAAACACAAGAGGCAAGATTTTGCCGTTGTCGATCTTATTGGCACTCTTGATGTTGAAGAGAAGGCGAGAGCAAAGGACAAGACACATGGTAAAGGGATTGTTGGGTCTTCTAGTGCTAATTTGGTGCGGAAGAAGAACAACTATGCATTCAAAAAGAAAAACAAGGAAGCATCAAAACCAACCAAAGGCTAGCGAGACGGCTCGGTTCAAGCGAGAAAAAGCCGCCAACCGGAAAGTGCTATCTTGTTGTGGTAGCACGGAACACTTTGCCGCAAAGTGTCCGGATCGCAAGGATAAGAAAGATGGCAAAAGTGCCAACATGGTTATTAGTGAAACTGGTGGAACGTCGAGGTACGGTAATCTTTTACCTACGGTTCTTTCGGTATGTCGACCACCGATTGGTGGATTAATACGGGTGCTAATATTCATGTTTGTGCTGACATTTCCTTGTTTTCCTCTTACCAGGCGGGCGGAATTTCCTCCTTGTTGATGGGAAACGGATCACATGCACGTGTTCTTGGTGTTGGTTCGGTCGATCTGAAGCTTACTTCGGGAAAGATCGTTCGACTGAAGAACGTGCAGCATGTCCCTACTATCAAGAAGAACCTAGTCGGCGGGTCTCTACCGTGTAGAGACGGTTTTAAATTAGTCTTTGAATCCAATAAATGTGTAATTTCTAAGTTTGGAAGTTTTATTGGAAAAGGTTATGATAGCGGAGGCTCGTTCCGCTTTTCTTTGTCATATGATTGTAATAAAGTTGTGAACCATGTCTCGAATGTTAATGATGAGTCGAATGTTTGGCATTCGCGACTTTGTCATGTTAATTTTGGTTGTATGATGCGTCTTGCAAACTTGAGTTTAATTCCGAAATTTACCTTAGTCAAAAATTCTAAGTGCCATGTGTGCGTTGAATCAAAACAACCTCGCAAGCCTCATTTTTCGGCTGAGGCGAGAGACTTGGCACCTCTAGAACTAATTCATTCTGACTTATGCGAGATGAATGGTGTGTTGACAAAAGGTGGTAAAAAGTTTTTCATGACTCTTATAGACGATTGTACTAGATTTTGCTATATCTATTTGTTGAAGTCTAAAGATGAAGCATTACAATACTTTAAAATCTATAAAGTGAAGTAGAAAACCAACTTGAGAGAAAGATCAAAAGAATTAGGTCTGATCGTGGTGGAGAGTATTTTTCTAATGTTTTCACTACGTTCTGTGAGGAACATGGAATAATTCATGAGAGGACGCCTCCCTATTCACCTCAATCAAACGGGGTAGCCGAAAGAAAGAACCGCACTCTAACTGATTTGGTTAACGCCATGTTAGACACAGCGGGACTTTCCAAGGAATGGTGGGGTGAGACTATATTGATCGCATGTCATGTCCCGAATCGTGTTCCCGTAAAGAACAAAGAGATAACACCATTCGAGGAATGGGAAAAGAAAAGTCTAACACTTTCATACTTACGGACTTGGGGATGTTTGGCCAAAGTGAATGTGCCTATAACCAAGAAACGTAAACTAGGACTTAAAACTCGTCGATTGTATCTTTCTTGGTTATGCTCTACACAAGTGTGGGTTATAGGTTTTTAATATTGAAGTCCGGAGTACCCGATATGCATGTTGGCACCATCATGGAATCTAGAGACGCTACATTTTTTAAGGACATTTTTCCTATGAAAGAGATAGATAGCACATTTAGTCATGAATTGTCTATTAATAATGAACTCAAAGAACCCGTCGTTTTGATAGAACACAATGAACAACCACATGAGAAAAATCCCGAGGAGGATGGTAATGAAGCTCTTAGAAAGAGCAAGAGACAGAGGATTGCAATGTCCTTTGGTGATGATTTCATTGTGTACCTCGTGGATGACACTCCTAGAACCATTGAAGAGGCATATTCCTCTCCGGATGCCGACTATTGGAAGGAAGCGAGTTCGGAGTGAGATGGACTCTATTATGTCTAATGGTACTTGGGAGGTTGTGGAGCGTCCCTATGGGTGCAAACCGTAGGATGCAAGTGGGTGTTCAAGAAAAAGCTTAGGCCCGATGGTACTATTGATAAGTACAAGGCAAGGCCGGTGGCTAAAGGCTATACTCGGGAAAGAAGGAGAAGATTTTTTCGATACTTACTCACCGCTTGCCCGATTGACCACTATTCGAGTACTACTTTCCTTGGCAGCTTCCCATGGTCTTATCATTCACCGGATGGACGTTAAGACAGCCTTTCCTAAATGGAGAGTTGGAGGAGGAGATCTATATGGATCACCGGATGGATTCGTAGTAAAAGGTCAAGAAGGGATGGTGTGTAAATTGGTAAAATCTTTGTATGGTCTTAAGCAAGCTCCTAAGCAATGGCATGAGAAGTTTGACAAAACTTTAACGTCGTTGGCTTTGTTGTGAACGAAGCCGACAAATGTGTGTACTATCGCTATGGTGGGGGCGAAGGAGTGACCCTATGTTTGTATGTAGATGACATACCGATATTTGGGACAAGCCTTAATGCGATTAAGGAAGTGAAAGAATTCTTGTCTCAAAGCTTCGAGATGAAAGATTTGGGGGAGGCCGATGTGATTCTAAACATTAAACTAGTGAGAGAAGGTGATGGTGGGGTTGTTCTTACACAATCTCATTATGTGGAGAAAATCTTGAGTCGTTTTGGTTACAACGACCGCAAGCCAGCTCCAACACCTTATGATGCTAGTAAAATGTTAAGGAAAAACATAAGAATAATGAAAGATCGCCTAAGATACTCCCAAATCATTGGTTCACTAATGTACCTAGCTAGCGCTACTAGACCCGACATCGCATATGCCGTGAGCAACCGAGTCGATTCGTGTCTAACCCGGGAGATGCTCATTGGGAAGCTCTTGAACGGGTAATGCGCTATCCGAAAGGAACAATGAACTACGCAATTCACTATACCGGGTATCCTAGGGTACTAGAGGGTTATAGTGATTCGAATTGGATCTCTCGATGCGGATGAGATTAAAGCCACAAGTGGATATGTGTTTACACTTGGAGGTGGTGCTCGTCTCCCGGAAGTCTTGCAAGCGGACCATCTTAACGAGGTCAACTATGGAGGCGTAACTCACCGCATTGGACACCGCCACGTGGAGGCCGAATGGCTTCGTGAACTCCTTATGAATTTACCGGTAGTTTAAAAACCGATACCGGCGATCCTCATGAATTGTGATAATCAAACAAGTGATTTTCAAGGTGAATAGTTCAAAGGACAACATTAAGTCATCTAGGCATGTAAAGAGGCGGCCGAAATCTGTCGAGAAAATGAGAAACTCCGGAGTGATAGCCTTGGACTACATCCAAACGGCTAAGAATCGCGGATCAATTCACAAAGGGTCTTTCACGTAACGTGATAGACAATGCATCCAGGGAATTGGGCTTGAGACCCGTCGGCGTTATGCGTAGTGGTAATCGTCCTATGTGATCGGAGATCCCGTGAATTAGGATAGTGCAACAAACTACCGTTTAACGTAGAGAAGAGAACCTTTGTAAAGGGCTCATTCCAAGAGAGATGCATTTCTCTTCTAAAATTCGTATGGCGGGTTGGTGAAAAACCTTAATGTGATCCGAGTGGCTCAAACGAGAGCAAAGATGTTGGCCTACGAGAACATCTTAAAGGATTGCACCTATATGGGTCCGATTGCTAGTCACAATCTATGAGATAGGGTGATCTCTAGATACCCATGAAAGGCACGGAGTATGACTTATACGCTCCAACCCGAGGGGATGCTTATAGCAGCCTAGTACCGGCAAGGGGCTCTAGTCAAACTTGTTTGCACGAAACCGCCAATTCAAGGCATAGTCCATTGGTCGATTGTGAATGAGTGTAGCTTTTGTCTCGGTGGATGTTCAACTTAACAGCCTCCACCATAAAATCAGTATATCAAAACAAGAGTTGAGAAGAGTACATTTCTTTGTGTACCTTGAAATTCTTGGTGGGGATTGTTGGATTAATTGGGCCTTGGGCCATTTAGTCTCAATTAATCTTAAGAATTAAAAGGTCCACAAAATAAATACTAGTGATTCAATCCCGCATTGAAAGAATGAGAATCTTAACTAACTTAAAGGGTGGACCAATGGTGGACCACTTGTGAAGTTGGTAAAAGGAGAAGGGCGTGCCACACGCGCACGCGCGCTCGCTCGCCTCGCCCGCCGCGCCGGCCGGCCGTGGGCGTGTCGTGTCGTGTCGAGTCGAGTCGAGTCGAGTCGAGACGAGACCGTGACCGTGACCGTGACCGTGACCGTGATGCGTATGCACAGTTTTTGTCATTCATGTCGGTCATTCATGTCAGCCATAATCCTCTGTATTAAAACGACCGTTACCGGTACCGTCGTTTAATGAGAATTATGGTGGTCGGCAGCGTCCGGGTTCATTCCCTACTCCTCTCCTCTCGCGCCTATATAAGAGGACTCCTTCCTCCGGCACGGACACACATTCTCACACTCGGGTACTCCCCGCTTAGGAGACCTCTCTCTTCTCCCTCTCGTGTTGCCGCTCTCTCGCCATTCCCAACGCAAGCTTTGCGCGCACACTTTTTGTGTGAGCAAGTTGCCTCCGAACCTCGTCCACCTAGCGATCCCGCTCGGGATAGGCGGGCGATAAGGTTTTTGGGGGAGCGTACCCGTACGCGCCGCTCGCTCTTCCGTACGTCTACGTCCCCGTCCGCGAGAACGACTACTTCCGGCACGACTACGTCCTCCGCGAGAACGACTACGTCGCCGTGAACGACTACTTCCCGAAGGCCGTTCGTGGGACTTCACCGCAACGACTCGCCACCGCATCAACTCGGCACGACTACACCGAACAAGGTCCCTCCACGACTAGCATGTCTAGTCCAAGGGATAACGGCGCACCGGTTGACGGAGTCAACCGTCCCGCCTTTGGGTACACACTAAACCTTTTCTGTGTATTTTTGTTCGAGTTTTATTTGAGATTTAACTTGAACACAAGCACATGCTTTGCTCTCACGGGATCACTTATATTTGTCATGAACATGTTAATAATTTCTGGAATTAAAATGTACCGAAAATTGCCTAGTTTTCTTTAACATATATGTATCACATATGCATGTCACCTAGCACCAACAGTAACTATTAGGCTTGTAAAGTTAAAGCATCCACCAACCAGATTACGCATGTTTCGGGGTATTCTCAACTGATCAAACCTGACACTGGTAGTAGAGAATAGAGATTGCATGGAAACTAGAGTCTAGATGTTTCAGGAGAGCACAAAAAATGCAGATGACCTACCGCGCGCTACCAAGCAGGCACCCAAAATCTCAAAAAAAAACAGGCACCCAAGACCAGAAGACTCCTGCAAGCATGCACACCCATGCATGCATGCACCATGCAGCAAGCCTACGCTTGGCAACTATAAATAGCGGGCGCCTCTTCCCTTCCAGCCATCACAACAAGAACTAGCTAGCTTTCAGTACTTGGTTGATACTACACAGAGATCTCACCGAGAAAGCACAAGCCATTCGACATGGTTTCCAAGAAAACCATGTCCTCCTCCCTCGCCTTCCTCATGGCGGTCGCTCGCTTGCGGGCTCCATGAGCGCCGCGGCTCGCACTGGAGGAGAAGAAGCCTGAGTACCCGCCGCACCCAACCGTGCCGGAGATCCCCAAGCCTGAGCTGCCGCCGCACCCCACCGTACCGGAGATCCCCAAGCCGGAGCTGCCACCGCACCCGGCCGTGCCAGAGCTCCCAAAGCCTGAGCTGCCTCCGCACCCTACCGTGCCAGAGCACCCGAAACCCGAACGTGCCCGCAGCACCCCACCGAGCCAGAGCACCCGAAGCAACCTGAACCGCCACCACACCCTACCTTGCCGGAGTTGCCCAAGCCTGAACTGCCACCGCACCCCACCGTGCCGAGCACCCAAAGGCAGAGATCCCTCACCCCCGTGGCAGAGGTTCCCAAGCCCGAGCCGCCATACCCTCACGTACCTCGCAGGTGCCAAAACCCGAGCCGCCACACCCCGCCGTGCCCGAAGTCCCAAAGCTAGAGGTGCCACACCCGGAGCCGCCGAAGCCCGAACCGCCACCCCACCCCGAAGTGCCGGAGCCGCCAAAGCGGAAGAACCTCACGTGCCGGAGGTGCCGAAGCCGGAAGGTCACTACCCGACCGTGCCGGAGGCCAAGCCATGATCGAGCAAAACCCGTGGGTTTGCCCCGATAATAAATATGTTGTGTACTTGCATTGTGTGTATATGATGGCGCGTTAGGAGCATGACGTTCGGGGGTTGACGACGTTTGTGCTACTTTGATTTTATCGCCGATGATGTTACTCGTATTGCCTTTTGGCGTATGATATATATATATACACACACGTATGTATGTATTTATTTCGTTACTTAATATTATTGTCTCTCATTACTCCTTCCATTTGTATTTTTTGAACGGAACGGCAAAATATTTACCGTAGTTTTATTAGAAAAAGAGCACAAAAACATAATTACAGGAAAGAAAAAACAAAGATTGGGTTTGGGTTACAACTACAAAAACCTCCTCCCCTTCCAACTTAAAACCACACAAATCAACAAGGAAATATGTTGCTCCAATTAACAAGGAGATATGGAGGATCCGAAAGTTCCCCAATCAAACTATCTCATCTTTCTCATCTTGTGCAACAATTAGCCAATCAGAGTGGCATTGACACTATGAGTGGCATGAGCCAATATCTATAAAAAGTGCTACTATTGACGAACGACCAAATTCGGGGGTGGACACTTTGAACCCGAAAACCGAACCCAAATTATCGGTCTATTTGGGTTTCGGGGTTCGGGGGTTCGGGCTCGGCCCCGATAAATTTATAATTCGAGTTCGGTTTCGGTTGTTGTGGTCTATAACCTAACCCGAAATTCAATATAGTTGCGTATTTTGATTTAAATTATGATGTTACAACTTTGTGTTTTAAACTATTTTTTGATTTTTTTCATGAACATGTTAGTTACTTGCTTTAGTCTAGTAGTCCTTAAGTCCATAGAGTTGAAATGAGATGGGAATTTGAATTTCTACCGTAGAGTTTTGAGAGGTGACAAGAATACTTATGAAAATTCGGGTAAACCGGTGGACCGAATAGACTCGAACGAAAATAATCAATATATTTGGGTTTGGTTCCTATTATTCTTTTTAAAACTTCGGTCCTCACTTTTCCAAAACTTGAAATTCCCAAACACCGAATAGACCGAACCGATATGACCGAATGCCCACCCCTAACCAAATTTAATGAAGATATATATAATCTAAGAAATTAGGATAATGTTGAGTTGTTATTTAGAACCATCTTAATTTTCGTCCGGGCCAAAGAAATCTCAGGACCGTCCCTAATCACCGTATCTTTTGAGCATGCATGCATGCTGTCCTACTCCGTATCTTGGAACATGCATGCCACAATATTGATTACTAGGTGATACCCCGCGAGTTGCTGCGGAAAGTTAAACAAAAAATTAGGTGAAATGTGAAAGTAGAAACACCAAAGTGATTACATTGTAACATTGATTTGTATACAACATTATATATGAGAGTATGTTATTTTGTTGAGAGTGATTTCTAAAATGATTGATCCTACATGTATTTCAACTGCAGGAATTTTACGGTGCACTACTCACAAATACACGCTATTATTAGTCCAAAAAAAAATTGATGATCTGGTGGATGATGGCATGGTGTATAGTGAATGGTGACATAGTGGGTTCGATGTGGAATTTTGGCATGTTGAGAGAAATAGAACTATGCCTCTTAGTGAGTTGCTCCTATATAGTTGTATACGATTATCTGAGAAATAATGTTATTTTTTTGCGAAAAGAGAAATACTGTTCTTATAAAACAACTGAGGGAAGCAAACAACTAAATAAGCCTTCTTATCTATGCTACCATATCAGCCGTGGATGCTGACATAAGTTGTTTGAAAAATGGCCACTCCAACACGAGAAGCAAAGGCCCCTTTGAACATTTCACACGTCAGTAGTCATTTTCAACTAACTTTAGAACTGCTACCGAACCACACAAATCTCATCAGTGTGGACTTCATAGGTCATGCTTGTACATTTCTCAATCTGTCCTTGACATACTTGCACGTCCTTTGCATTATCTGCTGCCCAAACACATACGGTTCAATTAGATAAACAGCACACACGTGTCGCCAAAAAAAAAATGTTTCAACTCAACCAACCGGATCGACCAGATATCGTGTATTCCTAACCAAGTAAACCATACACACAAGTAGGGGTCAATCACAAGGACAACAAGCGAGGACCGAATTTTAACAACCATAGATAAAGCAGATAACCTATACCAGCTGCCACCAAAATACAAGATGCATTGCTCCAGGACGTAAACGCTCACATGATCGATCGTGCTTACAGTACATGCGTTTTGCGCTACAAATATACCATCTCTCCCCTCCCAGCAGCCATCACCCAACGATCTAGTTCGCTCTACTACATATACTGAGACTATCTCAGGGCACAGCAAAGCTCACAAGTGTTAAGCATCGATCTAGTACGTACGTGTCATGGCTGCCAGGAGCACCATGGCCTCCCTTGTCCTCCTCGTAGCGCTGCTGCTCTCGTGCAGCGGCATGAGCACCGCGGCACGGTTGCTGGAGGAGGCGGCACCCAAGGAAGAGTACCCGCACCCTGCCGTGCCGGAGCTGCCAAAACCCGAGCTACCGCCGCACCCCACGGTGCCAGAGCTGCCTAAGCCGGAGCTACCGCCGCACCCAGTCGAGCCGGAGCTGCCGATGCCCGAGGTGCCGGCGCACCCCGCCGTACCCGAGCTGCCGAAGCCTGAGCTGCCACCTCATCCTACTGTCCCTGAGCTGCCAAAGCCTGAGGTGCCGGAGCACGCTGCCGTTCCTGAACTGCCCAAGCCCGAGGAGCCTGAGCACCCCGCCGTACCGGAGCAGCCTCACCCGGATGTGCCGGAGGTGCCAAAGCATGAGCTGCCACCTCTGCCGGAACCTGAGCTGCCACCCAAGGCCGAGGGACACTACCCGGTGCCAGAGACCAAGCCATGATCGCGACCTGCATCCGCATTTTCCCAGTATCAATAAAACTTTTCCTTTTCTGCATCTGTGAGTATGTACACATATATATGGTGTAAAAATTCGATGTTTGCCTGCGAGGCTCTGCGATCTATTTGGCCATGCACGCTAGCTAGGAGAGCATGCATGACCGATATTTCCAGTGGTGTACTGATCTGTATGTATATGCTTGTACTTTGATGATGTAATGTACATTGCTTTATATCTATGCACGGTATATGTATGACGTTTTTAATTTGTTTCCCTTGATGTTATTTATATACTACCTTCATATTTATTTATATGATGTTTACAACAGTCTTAGTGTTAAATGGTTTGGACATCTGCCGGCGTCAACTAATAAAAACGGAGGTAGTATATATTCAGTAGAGTCCTCCAAATACTTCTATTTACATGTGCATTATTAAGATGTGGCTTAAAATTATTCGCAAAAAAAAATATGTGGCTTAAATTTCTTTATATTTTAAAGATTTTTTTTGTGAGTGAGAATGTTACAAATCAGTACAATCCTTGCCTCTAGCAATAAAATATAAATGACTATACGGATGTTTGTCGAAATAAACAAGGAAAACAGTTGTGCCAAAAAAAAATGTTGTTCCACTTTTGACAAAATTGAGGGACCTCCAAAATACTACTCGATCTAGCTACCAATAGCCAGGATTTAATTTTTCAAAATGCAGTGCAGCGTGTCTCACGGTCGACTCGACGAGCATATCGTCTAGATACCACTAAAAATTAGTTATGTGAACATATTCCCTCTGGAAAAAGAAGTCGTTTAGGACAGCGATACGGTCTCAAAAAACACAACTTTGACCTCTTTTCTATAAATATATTTATTGAAAAATTATATATGTATATTTTTTTGAAAATTGTTTTCAACACACATCTATTGATATTTATTTCCACATTTCTAGACTCAATAATTTAAAAGTTATTTATCATTATATTCCTAATGTTTGACCCAAATCTTGTCTAAAACGACTTCTTTTAGCAAAACCGGAGGGAGTACGAGCACATATGCTATAAATCGGCTAGCAATGAAGGTTCCGCCACAAGGGTAATTAGCAATTAGTTTATTTTGTTATATGTTTACAAAAGTAAAATAATGGCACTTTCTAGAAATTTTGTATTTTGAAACTTCATTTCAATAAGTCTACCAATGATACCTACTTCCAGTCATTCGGCTTCAACATACTCCATATATGTAAAGAAGATTGATGGTGAAATCAAATAAGTATATAGATAATATGACCACAAGGATCTGGGAAAATATAAAATGCAAACTACCTATTAGGTGCAATCCCGCAAACTCAGTATCTTGCAGCTCGGATAGTAAACTACTGCAACTCGAACTACTGACAAGTTGCAACTCGAACCCTCGTGACATTTTCATATAACCGCCCGCCCGGTACTATAAACTACCCATCACTGTCTGGTAATGTACACTTCTCCTTCGGTTGCAACTGTTTACTGGTTTGAGTTGCAATTGATGTACACTCAAGGGTGCAAATACTTGAGTTTGCAGGATTGCACCTAGTAGGTGGTTTGTAGTACATATTTTTCTCATATAAGTAAATGATTTATTCACTCGTCACTATTAAAAGATGATGCCTCTACGATTGACAATTTCAATAGTATATGCTTGACCATGACGGCATGCATAGCCTTTTACAAAGCAAAAATCATTTTTATATATGCATGAAGATGGAGATAGGTTGGAAAACAAGCAGAGAAATTTGGCGAACTACTCCTAAAGTCCAACCATCATGTATACTATTAAGTTATTATGGAAGCTGGGCAATAAAATTTTATGGAACTAATTTTAGTGGAATTATTAAAAAATCATGTGACAATAGTGTACCAAAAAATTATAGTTGGAGTGCATCTATCTTCCAGGACATCTATATGTAAAAGTTACTTCACATTTACATACAACTCAAAAAAATGATTGACAAAAGGAAAGCTAAAATAACACTTTGGATAAGTTTTGGCGGTAGGGTCATTTTCAACTGGATCTCTTTAGGTTGTAGCAAGCAGATCCACTCACCATATGTATCCATGAGTCTCTGTTTCTAAGTCGATTCTTGACATGCAAGTCCACACTTTTGCCCAACTACTCCCCGGAGTGGCCAAGCAAATTGCCATGGATCGACGAGACACATCGCACACGTACGTGTCGCCACATTGCCACTGCATCGACCAACCAGATCACCCAGGTCTCAGGATTCCCAACTAACTAAACCATACTACGTACGCAAGTAGTGTAGCTCATCAGGAAATGGATCGATATATATCGCAAGGACAAAGTTACAACCACGCGTTGATGCAGATGACCCACCAGTTACCAAACGATGAGAGCTCAAGGGCATGGAGCACCTTCGTCTTGAGCGCTATAAATACTAGGCCTAGCCTGGCTCCCTTCCCAGCCATCACTACACACAGCGATCTAGCTCCTCATCGAGACAAGAAACACGTAGTAGCTAAATCACGAGTGCAGACCACAACCCAACCATGGCTTGGAGTTCCAGCAGCACCGCCACCAGCATGTCCTCACTTCTCCTCATGGCGCTGCTGCTCTCCTGCAGCGGCATGAGTGGCGCGGCGCGGTTGCTGGAGGAGGCGCCGCCCAAGGAGGAGTACCCACACCCTGCCGTGCCTGCGGAGGTGCCCAAACCCGAGCTGCCGCCGCACCCTACCGTGCCTGAGCTGCCAAAGCCCGAGGTGCCACCCCACCCCGTCGTCCCGGAGATGCCCAAGCCTGAGACGCCGCACCCCGTGCCGGAGCTTCCCAAGCCTGAGCTGCCCAAGCCTGAGGAACCGCACCCCGTGCCGGAGCTTCCCAAGCCCGAACTGCCTCCTCACCCTACCGAGCCAGAAGTGCCGCACCCTGTGCCGGAGATGCCCAAGCCTGAACTGCCTCCTCACCCTACTGAGCCTGAGCTGCCAAAACATGAGGAGCCGCACCCGGTCGCGCCAGAGCTGCCAAAGCCCGAGCTGCCTCCTCACCCCACCGTGCCGGAGATGCCAAAGCCCGAGCTGCCTCCTCACCCCACCGTGCCGGAGATGCCGCACCCAGAGGCGCCGGAGGAGCCAAAGCACGAGATGCCACCGAAGCCAGAGGGCCACTACCCGGAGCCGGAGGTGAAACCATGAGCGAATGGCAGACGTGCAGTCCCAGTTATATATTCTATATTCTAGTATCATTTTACGAGCGTGCATGTTGTGTCTATACACAGTTATGCGTATGAGTTCTGATGTTACGATCGAGAGCTTGCTTGTGATGAGCTGGTTAGCGCTCTTTCAGCTAGAGATCGATCTGCGTGTTTCAGCGTCTGTATATCTTTGTTTGGTGTATCTGAATGAATAAAAGAGTTCTATCACATTCTTGAGATTTACTATCATCACCTTCTTGAGAGTTTGTTGATATTTGCAAAATACTACACGCATGTACAAATGCTCGTTTTCCAGAAGCTGTTTAAGAGCAATGATGCATGCTACTACTATACCATGCTGAAAGTGAAGTTTTGCGGTGAATATCAAGAGGTTGCTAATTTTAGGCCAAACTTCTACACGTAGTTTTGCAACAAGTGTCTGCGTGCCATTTTCAGTGAGGACTAGGTAATAACTCAGTGTCAGCTGTGTTTTGAATTTTGCAGAGCTGGGATGATCGGAAAAGTTATTATTTTGTAGGAATATAATCCTATATGAACATTCATTCCACGAGCCCCTTATCTCATTTTATTGTTGAAGCACAACAACACTAGGGCAAGTCAGAGGTTTTTTTGCGAAGTATTCTGATACTATTCGGCTATGTCCATTTTAAATGTTGCCCTTTTCTCCAGTGAGGTTTTCTTTTGTTTTTTTGAGGAAGAGGTGGTCTCCTATTAATCACTTCACTGAGAATGGATCAGTGCACAATTATATGAAAAATATGGCAGACCAATTCGGTCAAATAATTGCGAAAAAACCATTCGATCTCAAAGAAATTTCACGTAACCCAGCATTATACTTCCTCTGTTCCAAATAATAGGCCGTTATACTTTTTAACCCCAAATTTGATCGCTCATCTTATTCAAAAAATTATGCAAACATAGTCAAATTTAAGTCATGATTTATTGATGATTTTTGATTAATAAAGCAAACCACAACAAAAAAACTGATATTTTACATCATTTTTTGACAAGACGAGTGATCATATTTTTGAAGTCAAAAAAGTCAAACGAAATAAAATTTGGAACACAGAGAGAGAGTACACGTACCACTACCTGTTCCACTATCTGTTCTGGTAAAATCCACCATATATGTTCATGTCGTGGATGACACTAATCACCTGCTAGCAGTTTCTTAGTAAACCAATATTATCATTTCCTGTAACTTTTTTCTAGTTTTGTTCTGTGAGAGTAGTGGTGCACAGCTCTGAGATGTGTCGGTACCGTGTGTGCTCACCTCATGGGTGCACCACACCACCACGTGGTCACCAACCATCTCATCTGATCACTCTTCCTCAACTAATTCGATGACTAAATTGAAACAAGCTACGTCATCGGATCAGGAAACAGTTAACTGACATCCCAAGGTAACCTGCAGCTGGGTCCACCGGTCGGTGGCCTACCCAATCACAAATGGGACTGTTATTATTATTATTTTTTTGAGCAAAATCAAAAACTCGGTAAGGACTAAGGCGAAAGACAGATATGAGCGCAAATGGGCTTTTAGTCCGAGAATCTGCTGCATTCGAGTGCCCCCACAACAATTTACGATTAATGGCCCAGCCCACCAAGAGAATCCGCTCGACCCGGCACTGCTCGCTCAGCCAGCGTCACACAACTCCTCGCCGCCTCGCCGCCGGTCCGCCTCCGGCCTCCGTCCACCCATGCCTCCCCGCCTCCGCCTCTTCCTTTTACGCCGCCTCCTCTCCACCTCCGCGTCGTCTCCGGCGCCCTTGCCGAGGCCGACCGACCCCGCGCTGCTGCTCCGCCTCTGCACGATCCTCTACCAGCACCAGAACGCCCCCGACGACAAGCTGCACCGCCGCCTCTCCGCGCTACCGCTTCCCACCACTCCCACCGACCTCCGAGAGCTCTTCCTCCAGGCATCCGCGCGGTTTCCGATCTCCTGGCGCCCCGTGCACCGCCTCGGCGCCTCCTCGCCCACCTCTCCGCCCGCCACGGCGGAGCCGGCGACGGCGGTGGGTTCCCACACTCCCCCGCCACCGCGGCCCGCCTCCTCGACGTCCTCGCCAAGTCCGGGAACATCGACCTCCTCCACTCCACGCTCTTCTCCCTGCCCCGCACCCTCCTCTCCGCCGCGGCACTCCGCGCCGCCGTCCGCGGCCTCGCCCCGGCCCGCGAGGTCGGGAAGGTCGCCGCGATCGTGACGCTCTTCTCCGAATGCCACCGCGCTCGGATCCTCACGTTCGTCACCGACGTCGCGTGCTCCGAGCCGTGCAGGCTGCCCGACGTGGCGGAGAAGGTGATCAAGCGCGCCGAGCACCGGCACGGGGTCTCGCGCACCGCGAGGTGCGACGACCTGCTCGTCGTCGCTTACTGCCGCGCCGGGTCGCTCGCCGACGCCTGCAGGGTGTGAAACGGCATGGAGAGGCGCGGCCTCGAGCCGGGCGCCGCGGCGTACCAGGAGATCGTGGTGACCATGTTCAAAAACAACCGCGCCGCGGACGCCATGAAGGTGTTCGAAGGAATGCGGAGGAGCGGAGTGCAGGACGGAGGCGGGTGCTGCCGCGCGGTGGTGTCTTGGCTGTGCAAGGATGGGAAAGTGTGGGGCGCGTACATGGTGTTGGCTGAAATGGTGAAGAGAGGTGTGCAGGTGGATGGGGAAGCACTAGGGGATTTGGTGTATGGGCTGATGGCAAGGAGAAGGGTTGGGGAAGGATACAGGATGTTTCATGGTGTTCGAGAGAAGGACATTGCCTTGTATCATGGATTGATGAAGGGGTTGCTGAGGATCAAGCGGGCAGGGGAAGCAACCGAGGTGTTCAGGGAGATGATTACAAGGGGATGTGAACCGAACATGCACACTTACATCATGTTGCTTCAGGGGCATTTGGGGAAAAGGGGCCGAAAGGGGAGGGATCCATTGGTGAACTTCGAGAGCATATTTGTTGGCGGCTTGGTGAAAGCTGGGAGGACATTGGAGGCTACTAAGTTTGTTGAGAGGACGATGTGGGGTGGGGTGAACGTGCCAAGGTTCGACTATAACAAGTTCCTATACTATTTCTCCAATGAAGACGGGGCACTAATGTTTGAAGAGGTTGGAAAGAGACTAAGGGAGGTTGGACTATTTGATCTTGCAGACATTTTGTCAACCTATGGAGAGCGCATGACCACAAGGGATAGGAGGAGGAGAGCAATGAATGGACTTCTAGAATCAGTTCATGATGGTTGTTACTAATTGTGATCTCAGGAGCTAGGACCTTATGATGGTCTGCAGAAAAGTACTTTTCTAGATGATCTGCTCCTAGCTCCTGATATTAAGTACATGAGGAAAATGCAAATAATTCATGCTTGTGGTCATCTTTTTGTGATTCTAGAATTTGGTAGCGTAACCCACCAGCAATTCTTTTTTCTCCATATTACTTAGCAAATAGTCAAACACATAAACAAACTTTGCTTATAATGCGGTTCAATCATCTAAATGATCATGGTGCACTTTACTCCTTTACAAGTGTTCAGTTACCTGTAATTTTTTTAGCATTTTCCCACTTTTTATGGTCACCCAAGGTGTATGTTTGAATGCTACATTTCTCTTTTCATGTCTAAATTTAAGCAGCTTGTGTTGCGTAGCCAGGTACTGATGTACCTGCAGTCTGCAAATAGACGAATACATTAACATTATGTACCAGAAGTAAACAATACAAGATTCCATGTTAATACTAGTCAAACTTTGTTTCACAAGTTCTGGATATGCATTCAAGCTCCATATCTCACTCATCCAGCTGTTGTTTGACGAGGTCACAACAATATAAGCAATTCTATTCTTTCGTATCCAGCTTTCATTTGAGGTCGCCAAGGAGAAGCTGAGTTGCTAACCTTGTATCTTTTTGTTTGTCTTTGGCTCGATCTTTTGATGTAGAAATGGAGCATGTGGTTGTTAGTGCTGCAGAGGGTGCAATCCACACTCTCTTGGGGAAGCTTCAGGCAGTCCTTGTCCTGGAAGCCCAGATTCTAGACGGTGCAATACTTGAAGGATGAGCTGCAAAGTATTGCAGTCTTCCTTCTGGGTCTTGCCGAGAGAAATGACATTGTAACCAAGGTAAGATTTGGATGAAGCAAGTATGAGCTTGCGTATCATGTTGAGGATTGTATTGATTAATTCAAACACTGTTTTGGAGAGAGCAGGGGTGGTAGAGGCAGCGGGTCTGCGTTTATTCACAGGATCACTTACATATTATGAACCGCCAGAGTGAAGCATTGGTTAGCCAAATAAATCCAACTAAACTTGCGTGCTACCAACCAATAATATGCAATTACAATAATAAATATATAAAGGTTTGTAAACATTGTTTTAGTTAGTAACTGATTTATAGCAATTGCACTTTTTCCTTGATAAATGAAACATATAATGTGCACCCCAGTAATGTGATTCAGGGGCGTAGCCAGGATTTGAACATAAGGGGGGCCAAGTATAAGTATATCATGACGCTTAATCCGATTAGGTGTCACACACGTTGTCTCTCATCATCCCTTTTGTAGTCCTTTTATTGCTAATCTTATCTCATCAATAAGTCCATTCAACTTCATTCAGTGGTGTTTGATGATGCTAAACTTTATCATTTGTCGTATGAGATGTTTGAATGTTAATTAAGAGTATTACACATAGATTAATTATAAAATTATTTACACAGATGGAGGCTAATTCGTGAGCCGAATATGTTAAGGCTAATTAGTTCATAATTTGATAATATGGTGCTACGTACAGAAAACAAATGCTAATTATAGTTAATTCGGTTTAATAGACCATCTTATGAAGTAGTCTAATGTTTCTGCAATTAATTTTATAGTGAGCCCATGTTTAATCCTTTATATTAGCATCCAGACATTATTTGACGTGACATGTAATAAACCTTAGTCAAGAATCCAATCCACACATTATATGATGAGTCTGATTTACTTACCTGTTCAATTCACGACGATTGATGGGTAAAAATGAGGTATCCGGACCTTGTTAAATTCGCTCATGGGCCGGAGCTTACTATATTCAAATTAGCTGGTGGCCTGCCGGTAAAGTCTATTGGCTTCCTAAGTAATTCTTGGTGATTAGCACATGATCTAAAGAGTCTCTTGAGAAATTACCATAGCAATAGGGGGGGGGGGGTGGCAGGCCCCTGCCCGCCCCCCCTGTGGATACGCCCCTGATGTGATTACAAGGTTGTAAATAATTCTTTAGTTACTATCTGATTTATAGCAATATATGCTATTTTTTCTTGATAAACAAAGCATCAACTGTGTTCTTGCATAACAGTAAGTTTTTCAACACTTCAGGTGGACTGCGCATTTAATGTTGTAACTGCATAGACAAGGATTGTTCACTAAAATGTTTCTTTCCCCCCTTGTTACTTTGTGTAGTTATACTCTGCTACAAATTGTGGTTATAACTAGCTGTTTCTACTCATGTAGGTATAGTGGCAATCATTTCATCTTACGAGCTGCTGGGAATAACATGGCTTATGACACTTCTAAATCTTTGATATTCACATCACTGTACTATTTCCAGAGAGAAAACACCTTGTAGGTGTTGAGTCTACTGTGGTGGTTGATGGGTGAGTATTTACAAAACAACAGGTGATATCCATATTTGATTTCGGTGGTTTGGCCAAGACGACTCTTGCTATGACAATAACCAAAGTATATCTACAACAAATTGAAGTTCTCAATCCCAAGCTTCCATAACTGTCTCCCAGAGATTTGATGTCAAGGTGCTGATAAGGGACATTCTTCTGCAAATTATTCAACTAGTCCATCATGCATCAACCGAAGTTGGTAAAACATCTGAAGACTTAACAAGATTGATTGGAAGTTTTCACGCCAAGGCTCTCCCTTTGCTCAAAAAGCTAGGCGTGTTTGTTTATAGAAACTTACATCTTTGAGATTTCTGGTGTAGAGTTTCCTCAGAATCTTAAGGAGGTAATGATCAGTGCTTATCTGAGCAATACCACGGAGGATATTGTTTAATCTCTGTGACTTGATGCTGAGAAGAACCTCAACAGACCCACTGTCACTTTTTTTTTTGAGCGAAACCCACTGTCACTTTCAAAGTGAGGCAATGGAAACTAATGGGATCAAGGACGGATCCACCTCTAGATCATAGGGGATACCTGTGGTCTCTGTCGTAGATAACTTGTGAAGATTTCTGAGCTCAGATCACTTCCTTTCCGGATGATAATTACATGTCTATGTGATGCTGTCAGTTGCACACACCTGAACGATTTGCTCTGATCAAATAGTTTCTCCTCAAACATGAACAGCTCCTTATCGTGCTTGTTACAGTATCGATACTATCGATGCATCTGTACGACCCATGTTATGATTCTACAGACCTCATCAGAGAGAGTTGAATAGATGTCTGACATGGTTTGATGAGTTCCAATAGATGAACTCTAATTGTTTCCAAATTTCGCAAGAGTGGGTTGGCTCGTTGGAATTTTTAATTTAGTGTCCCCTTTGTCCCAAATTATAAGTTGTTTTTCTTTCTAAATTTGGAGATTTTGCTATGCATCTAATATAAACTGTGTTAAATACATAGCAAAAACTATGAACCTAGAAAAACCAAAACGATCTTGTAATTTGGAACCAAGGGAATAGTTTCAATCAACTTGAGTCAGTTAAATAGCTTCCGCATCTTCTTTTCCTTGCATGCTTCCTTTCTTGTCATTCACAATTTTCTTTATATGCGCATCCTTAATTTATTTTTCTGAAATGGGCACAACCCTTTGTTGAGATCAATGGCACAACAGAGGCACAACTGGCATCTTGTTACCGTGGTACAAAGGGATCAGGTAAATGCATTTTGAGCAGTGTGGCAACTTATTTTTCAACCCTTTTATTCAGTGTACTCAGCTTTGTCATAAAAGTTCAGTTTTGTCATAGATTAGAACACCAACAACAACAAAAAAAAGATCATGACTCAGCTTTGTCATAGAAGTTCAGTTGCCACTTTTGACTTTTGACGGCAAGATAGTCAATAGGCTTTAGACCGGGTACCACACACTGTGAATTCAGCATTTCAGTCCAAGCCTGGCCCACCAGCAGGTACATATGAAGAAGGGTATCACCATATCTATCATCTGCTGCTTCATTGGATCCGTCCGAGCGAGAGCACCAGTGCACCACAGCTGCTTCGTTGGATCCCCCCGGAATTGGTAGCGCCGCTGCTGCAGCCTGCAGTACATCGGAGTACTATTTGACACCTCGCCCTCCACCCTCCGGTCTCCTCTGCTTCCTTCTTGTTGCACACCCAATCGGGGCTCCGGCCGGCCGTCTGCCCAAGTCGGGTAAGTTTTCTTCGCTGGGTCTTTGTGCTGCCAGTGGGCTGCTGATGGGTTTCAGAAATAAATAATAACTGGTCTGTTGATGCAGTTGTGCTTCAGTGCTTGTGCTGCTTGATTAATGCTTAATGCTTCAGTGCCCGGCTGTTTGCCTCGTCCTCCATGGATCAATAATTAATTTGAAGACAATGAAAGATTGAAGTTACATGCTCGCAGTTTTGGAAATTATGCCTCAAATAGTCGAATTCTCACTAAAATGCTACGGAACAAGCCCAACTATACATATTTATTTTTTGCATAAATATTAAAATATATGGACAGTCGCCACTACAGTACAAATTGTTCTATTTGCCTTTTCATAAATCATAACTTAGCTCCTGCTTCATTCCTAGATCCGCCGCTGTACCACCCAACTTTCATTTAAGGCCATAGAAAGCTGGTATTCTAACCAGGCTCCTTTTCTTTTCCATTTTCTGTTCGCCAATGTTATGCTAAACAGATTAGGAGATGGAGCATGCCGTTGTTAGTGCTGCTGAAGGTTCCATCCATACTCTACTAGGGAAGCTGGGTACCATCCTCATCCAACAAGCGCAGCTTGTAGGTGGTGTCCGAGGTCAGCTGCAATACTTGAAGGATGAGCTAGAGAGCATGATGGCCTTCCTTCAGGACCTTTCCGGGAAAGATGAACACAGCAGGCAAGTTAAGATATGGATGAAGCAAGTGCGAGAGGTTGCTTACGATGTTGAGGATTGTATTGATGAATTTAAGCACCACATTGGCAACAATAGCAACAACTATGGCAGAGGTTCTGCAGCATTTTTCCATAGGATCACCCAGTTATTGTGGACCATCAGAGTGCGGCATCGGATTGCCAAACAAATTCGAGAACTAAAGACACGTGCTACTAATATCAGTGATCGAAACTCAAGGTACTTGTAGCCAACAAAGCTAGTAGTGCTTGCAGGGAAACTTTTTCGCTGTTATATTATTATTGCTATTTGGGAAATCCACATGCGAGCATCAAGCTGACACAAAGGAGAAAAGGCAGCTCAAGTATTTGCTATTTTATTTTCTCTCTTATCTGTAGTTTACAAATTAAACTGATGCTTGTATAGTTATTTTCTCAAGGAAATATACAAAATATGGTAGTACTAAATATGGGATATATTATTTTGAGAATATATGCTTAGGGAAATTGCTTAACAAGTTAGCCTTATTTTTAGTACATCCAGACCATCAGTCCCTCGTCAAGACGAAGTTGGGTTCATATTTCTTCTTAATTAAAAGCCACCTAGTTACTCCCCTAATATTTTATGTTTAGACTTCAGAGACCTCCAGCTACAAAATTTCTAAAATCTGCTTCTATTCCATTCCCACTAGCACAGAATGGCAAAAATAGGAGCATATGTGAAGACATAATGAACATGAACTAGATACTTAGATAATAATTCTTTTACTTGCTTAAGTGAAGATAGAACCTAGCAACTTTCTTACTGTCTTTTCTACATTGAAGTCTGTGCCTCATCACCATTCTGCACCGACTGTAAATATAAAGATTACTAATTGCTAAATACTATTGTCAGTTGGGCTTGTTTTTGTCTAGCTCAGTAGCTAGCTTTACCTGTTATACATTGTAAGTTTGTAACAGTAATTCTGAACTCATGTAGGTATGGTGGCAGTCATCTCATGCCATATGCTTCTGGCAATAGTACTGGCACTTATGGCACCCCAGCTAATCTTTTCAATCTGGATGCACGCATTTCTGCTCTGTTTCCTGAGAGAAATCAGCTTGTTGGCATTGAACCACGTCAGGATAATATTTTTAGATGGTTGACGGAAGAGCATGTACAACAGCTACGTGTGATATCTCTGTTTGGTTTTGGTGGTTTGGGCAAGACCACTCTTGCAATGACAGCATATCAGAGCCTGTCTGCAACAAGTGCATGCTTTCAGTATCAAGCTTTTGCTACTGTGTCGCAGAAGTTTGATGTCAAAGTACTGATGAGAGACATTCTCCAGCAAATTATTCAGCCATTTTATCAGCCAGGTCATGCTAGAACTGGTGAAGCACCCATAGAAGATCCACTCAAAGGCGTGGAAGAATGGGATGTGGGAAAGATCGCAAACATGTTAAGGCAACAGCTGGAAAACAAGAGATATCTTATAGTTCTTGATGATGTTTGGAGCATATCTGCATGGGAAGGTATTCGATTTTGTCTGCCTGACTCAAACACTGGTAGCAGAATACTGGTTACTACACGAATCAAAGCTGTAGCACATAGCTGTTGTTTTCATGAGTACGACCGAATTTATGAAATTGAACCTCTCACAGATCATGAATCAAGAGATTTATTTTTCAAACGGATATTTGGTAGCGCAGCTAATTGTCCTGAGAATTTAAAGGAAATTTCAGCAAAGATTTTGAGAAAATGTGGTGGCACACCTTTAGCAGTAGTTAGTATAGCAGGTCTGTTGGGTAGCAAGCCATGGCACAGCGTAGAACAGTGGGAGAAGGTTTATAGTTCTCTTGGTTCAGAGCTAGAAACCAGTCCTTCACTTGAAAAATTAAAGCAAATACTTGAGCTTAGCTATAATGATCTTCCTTACCAATTGAAAACGTGTTTCTTATATTTAAGCATTTACCCCGAGGATCACAGTATCAGAAGAAAAGGTTTGCTTAGACGATGGATGGCAGAACGTTTTGTGACTGAAAAGCGTGGATTAAGTATGTTTGAGGTAGCAGAAAGTTATTTTGATGAACTCGTCAACCGAAGCATTATTCAGCCTGTGGATGTGAGCATCACTGGGAAGGTCAAATCTTTCCGAGTTCATGATGTAATGTTGGAGATCATTGCTTCCAAGTCAATTGAAAAAAAACTTTGTCACCTTGATAGGCGACCAACACACTTCAGTTCCCCAAGAGAAGATTCGTCGACTATCTGTTCATAGTGGAGGTGTGGTGACTAATATCTCCACAAGGGAAATGTTATCCCATGTTCGGTCCTTGAGTGTATTTGCTAATGGAGAAATACTGCAGTTTGGATGGATGAAGGTAGTGAAAATATTGGACTTAGAAGGTTGTGAGTTTGTCAGAAACAAAGATCTCAAAAACGTGTGCAGACTGTTTCAATTGGAGTATCTTAGTCTCAGAAGAACACATATTATGGAACTCCCTACAAAGATTGGAAACCTACAGAAGTTGGAGACTTTGGATATAAGGCAGACAGGCATAAAGCATTTGCCTCCTGGCATTACCAATCTAGCACGTTCAACAAACTTACTTGGAGGCCGAAGGTCTTACAACCATGATGGCTTGTGGCCTATTTCTAAGTTTTGGGGGCTAACTGTCCCTAACAAGCTTGGAAATCTAGTTAGCCTTACAACACTTGCTCAAATTGAAATCACAGATTTTACATGCCGTTACATCAGTGAGCTGGGGAAATTGTCGCAATTGAGGAAGCTTGGACTAGTTATGTTTGTTGATGATGACAATAGCTGGGCGTCCTTGATCTGTGCACTTGAGAAACTAAGCAGCAGCCTTTGTTCACTTCTACTTTGGCTACCTGATCGTGTGATCAACTTTAGTTCTCTTGATTCATTGTCCAGGACACCGTTTTTCATGAGAAGTATGAACTTCCGAGGTCAATTAGGAAAACTACCAAAGTGGTTCCCTTTCCTGTCCAGCCTCACCGAGCTGACCCTTCGTGCAACTGAACTAAATGTCAAGGTAGACCTGAAGGTACTTGCACATTTGCCTCGTCTGCTCTACCTTAGGTTGCATCACAGCGCCTTCACAGCAACACAATTCAGAGTTTCAGCTTCAGAGTTTCCATGCCTCAAACTGCTCGTCATTCAGGTCGCAGTGTTTGAAACTTTGGAGGTGAGGTTTGAAGAAGGGGCCCTGCCTAAGCTCGACAAGCTAGAGTTGTCTTTGTTTGAAGACGCTTCCATCCAAGAGCTTTCTGGCATCAAGTTTCTTCCTAGTCTTAAGGAGGTGACACTTTGCACTTGTTCAGGCAATTCTGTGGAGGGGGTGGTGCGCAATCTTATGTCTGAGGCCGAGGAGAACCTCAACAAACCTATTGTCACTCTCAAGGCAAAACAATGGATAACAGAGGAGTCGAGGTACTGCAATGTGCAATTGGCGAACCAGTCTGCATAGATAAAATTTGTTAAATGGTAAGTGCATGTGCGTCTACATAACCGCTCATTTATGGCATGTTCGAAATGCAGGAATTTTATTCTTTGAAAAAGATAAACTTTATGAGAATCCTATATGTTATAAATTGTGTGTCAAATTCTCAACGGGTGAGATACCTGATCCCATATAGTGCACATTGCAACTGTGAGGTAGGCATGGCAAAAGATGGCAACTAGTATTTCGGTAATTCTCTGTTTGTTGAATTAAATACAAATAGCATAGCGTCTATATATCATAAAGTACTAACCCCAAGGGGCCAAGACTATCCACGGAAGATGCACAAGCGTACTTCACCATCAATCTTTTGTGATTTGTCTTTTAAAAAAAATGAGACTTGGAATGCATGCCAACTGTTGTAATTGTAATCAATGAACGCCCGTTTATTCAACAACAGATGGTTGAGCTTCCGCAACTTGAGTCATGCCGATTCGCAGTAGCACTGCATGAATATGCAACACACAAGCCATCCATCAGACCTCCGTGAATTTACATATAAGTTCGTAAGCTTTAAGTCGATCTATAGGTTCTTTGATGCAATTCTGAGACGAGAGTCAGAGCAGCGCAAAGGCAAAAAAACTGTAATGGAAACAAAGACAAAAGACCTTTAGTCCCGGCTCCAAAGTTGAACCAAGACTAAAGGCCCGAACAAAAGGCTCGCTCTCCACCAGTGTGACTGTTCACAAGCTAACAGTGTGCACTGCAAAAGACCAATAATTCACGTTGCAGTATTCACCCTTGCTTTAAATCCCTGTTTATAAATAAATCAAAACAGCACGACTAGCAATCGAGTGCGTGAAAGCACTTCTCTGGGACATACTTTGCATTGCGACAAGTGAAATAGCACCAAATTAAATGTTAGCTTCATGTGCGGAAGTATAGTACACACCTATACATAAATGAATTATATTTGATTAAAAAAAGCAACATGCCCAAATATCCAGTTAGTTGACATCTGACGTATGTCATCACATCATAGCAATAGAACAAACATATAAAATTACATGCAATTAACTCCATACAACTCTCTATTTTATAAATTATAGTTCACACTTTCTTTCTCCTAAATCAAATTTATCAAACCCTTACAAAGTTTATACATAATAACTTTTATAATAAATAGTAATTTTATTATTAGTCTTATGGTGGGCTTAACCAAACTAGGTCGTTGGTGTACAAATTGATGCTTGTTTCTAGAAACTTGGTCAACATGATGAAGACCTGATCTCAAGAGACTTCCTTCGTACATGCTCACATGAAAATAACCTTCCAGCATGGCCAAATCTTCCCATGTACCTATCATTAGATCATATGCTCTTAGAACCTTTGCCTTTCTAAACCATACTACTATCCTCCCGTCATCCAACACGACCAATGGATATGGAAGATTAACCCTTCCACCATCCAACACAGCCAATGGATCTGGAAGATTATATATAAAAAAGTGCTTGTATAGGGAAGCATAGTACACGGAGTATTGTTTGGTCCATGACTCCTTGCTCATGTTAACTTGTAGGAGCCATATATCCAATGAGCGATGAGGGTTGTCATGATGGATCATCACCAAGCAACTGTTCAAATTGGCTAACTGGAGGTAGCCTTCTCGATGACTGTGAACCAGCTTGGCAACACGGACATGGGTGCTCAAGGGACCCCGAATGGTCGTCGGACTCCAGGCCTCGGTTGACAGGTCGAAAGAAACTACACTGTCAGGCTTGACGCCGGGAAAGTAATTCAAAGAGAGGCCACCCAGCAAGAAGTATATGACTCCATCGACGACTGCTGTGTGCCGGCAATCTGCCAGCGACACGGTGACGGAAGGATGTGAACTCGTCTCCCTCCACCTCTGGCCACCTCCGGCGTTGTCGTCGTCGCCGGTGACAAGTGTTAAGACCTCACACCGCTGGTAATTTGTCGGGATGATGTCCCAGCCGTCGCGGAGCACAACATTGCCGACGCGGAGCAGCTTGTGTTCTCCCGTGGAGGGGACGTGCCCGAGTATGCACGCCGATAGGTTAGTTTCCATGTCTCCATCCGGCAAGACGGTGGTCACACCGGTGATCGGGTCTAGTACACGGGCTTGCGACTTGAATATGTTAGGAGTAGCTTCCGAGAAGCAGACCAGATCACCTTGCGCGCTCAGATTCAGCTCGGGCGTAGAAAAGGTCCCAGCGTGGTTCTCCATCCTCCTGGCGATACTTCCTGTGTGCAAGTCGACGACGTGGATCTCATGGCTGAAACGGCGGAGGCCGGTGATGAGCGGGTGGCGGGACGAGTGGGCTCTGACGAAGCGGGGGTCGGAGGTGAGGGAGCGCCACGACCGGCAGACGAGGCGGACGCGGCAGAGCGCCTTGGGTGGGACGCGGAGCAGGATCTCGTAGAGCACGTCCGCCGGCAGCTCGACGTTGTCAGCGACGACCGTTGCTGCTCGGCCGGCGCGTCCCAGCGCTGAACCCATCGCCGGCCCAACTTCGGCGGGTGCAGTGCGGATCGATGTTTCCAGGGCAGGGCGGTGGATCGTTGCGTCGTCGGGCGATGGATACGCAGAGACGCAGGATTGTCACCGAAACGGACTGGTAGGTCAGACTCTGTCGAGTTGAAGGCTCGTACTTGGAAAGGAACTTGTACAGTTGTACACGGATTGGCCTTGAGAATCAAAGTAACCCGGCAGCCGTTAAACCCCAAGAGGCCACGCCACCTCACGCGCCGAAGCTGCTGCTGCTGCTGCTGCTGCAGGGCCCGCCGCGGTTGGACTCGATCGTTTTCTTGATCGGCAGATCAGAGAGTTTAATTTGGTAGTGTGATACTGAATCCATAAGACCATAACGTGATCGATTGATCCATCATCACACTGAACATGAACACCAAGCGCCTATTGTTTTCTTGAACGGATTCTGAACTTCATGCCCGTGCAGTACAGGGTTGGTGCTCCGGCAGACATGCCGTTTCCTCCCAACTGGTGGCCAAACAGCCGTGCGCGCGCTCCGTGCACGTACCTGCCCGGCACCAGACATCCACCGTGTGTCCGTGTGCACTCACCGGACACCACCAGGCAGCTGCGACTCTTTCTCATCTTTCTCAACCAAATTGTCCGGCAAGCAGGCTCATCAGGCCTCAGCAGTTCAGCACACTGGGATCAGACATTCTGGCACCAAAACAGGGCACCAACCGTGCACCGGCACTGCTGGTGACCAATCAAAGTCTTCGAGCACCAGGCAGCTAGATGCGACATGCTGACACGCACGACACATCTGCAAATCGATTACCGATGGCTTATAAGTACTGAGCCTCCTCTGATCCGACTCCACAGGGCACCTGCGTTCCAACGCCATCCGGGGTTCAAACTCGCAGAACGCTCGAGCCGTCCGGTCCAACATGGCATCGAGAACCGCCGTGTCCTCTCCTGCCCTGCTCCTCGTCGCGCTGCTGCTCTCGAGCACCATCATGATGAGCAGCGCGGCGCGGAGGCTGGAGGACGAAGCGGCGGCGCCCAAGGAGGAGGAGCCGGAGTTCCCGCCGCACCTGCCCGTGCCCGAGCTGCCGGTGCCAGTGCACGAGCTGCCTCCGTTCCCGGAGGTGCACCTGCCGCCCAAGCCGGAGCTACCGCCGTTCCCCGAGGTCGACCTGCCGCCCAAGCCCGAGCTGCCGGAGGTGGAGCTGCCGCCGAAGCCCGAGATCCCCGGCGTTCCCGAGTTCCACTTCCCAGAGCCAGATGCTAAGCCATGATTGCACGCACGATCGGGTTGCGTATCGGTTATGTGTGTGTGTATGAATTCTGTTCGTGTGTACTCTTTGTTACTACTTGTGGTGTCTCCTGGTCCATGTACTTGATGCATGATGAGAGTGCTTGTGTGTTTTTTTTAAAAAAAATTAAGATGACATATCAGTGTTTTTCCGATGATCATTTCTTTTCTGCAACCTGAGCAATCTGCAAAGATTCATACGTGGCGTGGATCATGGTCGTGCCGTAGGCCCGCGCTGAAAGCGACAGACGAGCTCAGTTGCGTGGAAAAGCTCAGGTTTGAGCCGAGACAGTCAGACAGCAGTAGCACCAACCCCTGAGCTATTGCGGCTTCCCGCTTACCTTGCTCGTTGCATAAGGCCAAGCTGGAAGTCCTCCTTCGCAGACAACGGTGAAGGAGTGTGTTCGAACCACGAGTCCTCGACGAGAGCACCAAGTGCCGGCGGAAGCATGGGATGGTGGTGGTGATTGGTGAAGGACGGTGGGTAGATGGAAGGAACAGATATCGCGATTCAATAGGATGGTAAATGTACAATATAAATTATCGTATCGCAATTAATGACCGCGATCCAAATTAAGTGGGTAAATATAAATACAATATGGGTATATGTAGGCTCCCTTTGGCCACGCTCGTGCAAGGCCGGAGGCGGAGCGGAGCGGAGCGGAGCTGGAGAAGCTGAGTTTTTTTAGCTCCATCTGCTCATTCGGTTTACTAGAAAACATCTCCTCCTCTCTCATTTCTGCCACCAGAATCACTTCACGTCTTTATCTCTTTGGTACCGCTTTTGTCAAAACAGCTCCAAGAGCCGTTTGTGGAGCCCTAACCAAAGAGGCTCGTAATAACAGGAGTTTCGCCAGCTAGGTTGGGCGCGGCCCACGATGCGGGCCCCAACGGCATCGCCTCCCACTGTCGTATCCGTGGTGGAGAGGCCGTGTCCACCGCCGGGTGGCGGCCGCTGCGGCTCCCGCCTCCCGCGGTCACGACGCTTTGTTCACCCGCCGTCGCATCGGCTGCGGCTAGCATCTGGATGCTACCCGCTCGGGGGCCCATGCGGCGACCACCATGAGGCCGATGCCAAAAGATGCAGGGATCTGCTACACTCGTCTGTGCCCATGCACAGTCCCTTGTCCCGCCCAGGGTTAACAAAACCGCTACCGGTCCGATTTACCGTGCCCGAAAAACCAGGGCGATTAACCTGTGAATCGGACCGATTAGCTGATTTTTTAGTTTCGGTTAGGCGGTTAACCGGGGATTTTTGCTACCGGACCGGATCTCTAAGACCGGTTGTCGCGGTTTTCCACCCGGACCGTTAAGACCTGTTACCGCGGTTTTCCGGCCAAACGGTTTTTTAAACCATGATCATGCCAAGACATCCGCCGTGCATTGACACTCTTTTCTCAACCAAGTTGTCTGTCCGGCGTGCAGAGTCATCAGGCACCGTCGTCGGCGGTTTAGCACACAGGGATCTCGGACACCAGAGCCATGCGCTATCTGATGCGCGTAGCAGCTCCGGCAAGTGAACGACCAAAGTCCTCGAGGCTCGAGCTGGCGCGCTGGGCAGGGGCACGCCTAGCTGAAACACGGCGACCCGGCAGTATAAGTACCAATGCACCATCGCTCTAGGCCTCGTCCATCAAACAGATCGATCGAGCACACCTGCGTTCTAACGCGCATCCAAGCTCCAAACCACAGATCGTACGAACCGTCCGGTCCAAGATGGCGTCGAGAACCTCCGTGGTCGCGCTCCTCCTCCTCGCTCTGCTGCTCTCGTGCGCTGTCCTGATGAGCAGCGCGGCGCGGAGGCTGGAGGAAGAGGCGGCGCCCGAGGCGGAGGAGCCGGAGTTCCCGCCGCACCTGCCCGTGCCGGAGCTGCCGGTGCCAGAGCACGAGCTGCCACCACTGCCCAAGGTCGAGCTGCCGCCCAAGCCGGAGGTGCCCACGTTCCCGGACGTGCACCTGCCGCCGTTCCCGGAGGTCGAGCTGCCGCCCAAGCCGGAGATGCCCGCCGTTCCCGAGTTCCACTTTCCGGTGCCGGAGGCTAAGCCATGACGCAAAGCGATAAAGCCGGCTGCATTCTCCGTTTGTCCGTCGTGTTGTGTCGTGTGCACGAGTTCTGTTCGTGCTCTGTCGTGTTCTTGCTACTCGTAAGCCGTGTTGTCCCACCACACGGTGTGCTGCTCGTGTTCTTGCGATCCTAGCTTTAATTTGGTCAATTTGAGCTTGAAAAAAATCAATTCACTCATGATATTTGTACTCGTGACTTGGTCCGTCCTCTCTCTAAAAAAACAAAAAAAAACTAACATTGTGTATCTTGGGCCTGAAGGCTAAACAGCTCGGATTCGGACAAAATTTGTCGAGTCAGCTACTTCTCGTCTTCTGGGCTGGGCCTTCACCTCGCACTTTCAGACAAAAAAAAACACCGACGAGGCGGAAGGTACTGAGGTCCCGTTTGGCACAGCTCAGCTTCACCTGTAGAGCTGTTTTTTAGAAAACAACTCCATGAGCAACTTCATGAGCGGGGGAGAGAGAGCCATGTTTTTGCAGCTTCAGGGCCCGTTTGGCACAGCTCAGCTTTACCTGTAGAGCTGTTTTTTTAGAAAACAACTCCATGAGCAACTTCATGAGCGGGGGAGAGAGCCATGGTTTTGCAGCTTCACCATGTGCTTAACTCTGTGAGAGTGAGTTTTCAAAGAAGCTGACCAGGGAGTTGGGCAGAGAGTTGGTTGTTTGGCTATTGAAGTTGTGAAGCTGCTCGTGAAGCTGCTCATGAAGCTGTACCAAACGGGCCCTCACCATGTGCTTAACTCGCGTGAGAGTGAGTTTTCGGATAAGCCGACCGGGGAGTTGGGCGAGAGAGTTGGTTGTTTGGCTATTGAAGTTGTGAAGTCGCTCGTGAAGTCGCTCATGAAGCCGTACCAAACGGGCCCCGAAATTATGATGTTTGAGATTCATACAAACAATCGAGTTATTGGATTTAACAAAATCCTAGTTTCCCACCCCCTCTCCCCTCCCTCTCCACCCACCTCCCGCCGCCGCCGTCACCCCGCGTGAGTGGCGGACCCCGCGCGCGCACTGAGCTCCTCCACCGCCGGCCATGGTGGCCGCCGTCGGGGCCGGCCGGCATGCTACACGCCGCGAGCGGTGGAGTGAAGCCTCCAAAATTGTTGTTCAACAAATAGTTTAAAACCAACATTTCTGAAAAATGTTGGAACAATTTTTAATTAATATCCATGAGGTGGACTGGTGGAAAAATAATAACTAACAAGTTAGATGAGCTTTGGTGGGTTGGAAGTTGTAATGCTTATCTACCTTCCGGTAGTCATATAGGATGCCTGCATTCGCATCGCGACTTCTTCCATCACAAATTAAACGACACTTCGACAAGCACACTGTGTGCCGGAGGGAGGAGAGGATGGGGGTAGCAGGAGAGACTGGAGGGGCGGACCGACGGAGAGCAAACCATCTGCGCCCATGTCGACACAACCGTGGTGAAGTTAGAGTGAATTGAGGGTGGGTGGGGGTGCATTTACCTTGTAGGTGCATAAAATTAAATTTTATATATGGTGATGTTTTGGATTTTAACATTGTTTTTTTTATTTTTGAGGGGGGCATTTGCACCCCCTAGGACAATATAGATTCGCCATTGCGGTGCAATTTCAGGGCTACGTTGTAGTTCATAACAGCTGCTGCTAGATGAGCACCCCGGGAGGAGGCGAACGGACGGCCGCGAACGAGCAAGAGAAAGACCGGCAATGCCATGGTGTCGCGAGGCGGTGGAGCTGCCGTCGACCGTCGACGGCGGAGGAGAAACAATGGGGCATGGCTAATTTGTAAAACACAACCATGAGATCACAATTAATAATCACGAACAAATCAGGGGTGTAAATGTAAAATAGCGGATCACAATTTTTAACCGCGATCCAAATTAGGAGGTAAATGAAAAATGTCAGATCTTGTGATTATAATCATGATCCAAATCAGTGCATAAATAACTAAATGTAAAAGGGTATTCGCCGGTTAGAATGCGCCATGGACGGCGGCGGTGCGGCGGCTGCTTGGGATACGGCTCGAGGGCTCGTGGCGGGCCCCGAAGGCTTCGCCTCTCCGCTACCGGGCGGTGGCGGCGAGCTTGGGTAGACGCCGTGGCGGAATGGGTTCGTGTTCTCCGACACCAAGGCAACAGCCGAACCTTGCCGCGGCTCTCTGTTCCCTGCTGACTCCATGCAAGCTCCGCGTCGCGCCCACTGCCAGGTCGCCGCAGCTCCGGCGCGCAGTGCTCAATACTCTGTTCCCGCGCCGCCTTGCGTGGGTCGTGCGTGCCACCCTCCTCCTACCGCCGGCCATGGACTAGGCACCTCGAATTCTTGATGCCTGGTAAATATTAACCCCACTATCAGCGCATGAGCTCTTCCGTGGGCGTTCTGATCTGATCTGACGATGCTGGAAACTGTGAAGGAACATAAGCAGTCAGCACGCAACAGACACAAAGCCTGCACTTCATGTCAGCAACAAGCTATTGCCTACCTGCAATTTTGAACCGAACCATCAGCCTAGCTGCCCTGGTGACCCGATCACACCTGCCCGCGCGCCGTAGCCAACCCAAAAGGACTGTGCAGATCACCAAGACACCAACCAATCACCAAAGCGCTGGAATTTCGTAACTTGCTGAACCTTACCCAATATTACAGATGGCCAGATGGGCCACACGACACGGCACTAACACGACTCAACACGACACGATTGTGCACGACACGGCTGGACACGATCTAGCATTCGTGTCGTGCCGTGCCAACACGCCGTGCTGGCTCCTCGGGCCATACACGACACGCGACCTACTTAGTCGTGTCGTGCCGGCACGACGGCACGGCCAACACGGCTAGCGGCAGCACGAGGACTTGCAGCGAGCTAGCGACTAAAGGAGATAGGAGGTAGAGAAGCAAATCAAATGAATCAACAAATTCATCAAAAAACCAAATCGCATACACAAATCACAAACAAAATTCTCAGCCAGGGAGCCTCATGGCTGCGCGCCCACCGCGCCCGGCAGAGGATGCCGAGTTGGGGAGCTTGCCGCCCGACCACGCCCGGCGGCGGCACATGGCCGTCTCCCGGCGGCGTCGAGAGGGCCGCACGCGGGGGGGTCACCGGCGGGGAGGGCGCGGAGCGCGGACGCCGGGGAGGGCCGCCGGCCGGAGCTAGTCCATGTTCGTCGGAGCCCGGAGGACGGGCGGCGGGAGGACGCGGCGCCCCACGGCCCGACGGAGGAGGCGCGGCCGCGGGGCCGCGGGGGGAGGGCGGCCGCGGGGTGGGAGAATGGGGGTGGGGATTAGGGTTTTGGAGTATATATGTGCAAGATTCATGGGCCGACCGGTTCGTGGGCTGGGCAGGCCGGTGTTTGGATGGGCCTCTTTCGTGTTAAATGGGCCACTATCGTGTTTAAATGGGTCGCCTTTTCGTGTCGTGTTCGTGCTGGCACTGCGTGCCGAGATCGTGGCCCAGACACGGCCCATCATCGTGTCGTGTCGGCACTGACACTACATCCATCGTGTCGTGCCCGTGTTCGTGTCGTGTTTTTTAGTGTCGTGCATCGTGCCGCCCGTCGTGTCTGGCCCATCTGGACATCTATATCCTCGACTCGGATACAAATCACGCTCGCGCGCAGTCAAACATGGTTCCCAAAAACGCCAACACCACCGCTGTCCTGCTCGCGGCGCTAGCTCCTGCTGCTGGCGTGCGTTGGCGCGGCGAGAGACCTCGAGGAGGCGGCGCCAGGGGAGGAGGATGAGGGGCACCCCCGGCCGTGCCCGAGCTTGTAAGTGCAATCAAGCCCTATAAGGGTTTTGGTGATGTTGACCACACAATTAAAGAGCTAATGAGCCTTTGAGTTTGTTGTGCAGCATAGAGTTATTATCACAGGTGCAAAAGATTGTTTGGAGACCCCTCAACTTGTTACAAAGAAGGTTGCCTATGCTACTTAGAGGAGTTTATTTATTTTATCTTTTGAATTTGAGTATAGGAAAATCCGTACTATCAAGAGGGATACTAATGGTGAGTTAGGGTGGTTTCAAGTGCTCATAATCCATCTCTCCTAAACCTTAATCCTCACCCCAAGGGAAGTAACCTGCGGTACTCGCTTTGCTTCGCCGATTGTCGTTCGGAGGTTCCGAAGATTTTCTCGGAGGTTCCGACCGTACGGGCTACGATGCAGAGTTTTCAATAGTCGGAAGTTCCGAGATTTTTCTCGGAGGTTCCGAACTCGGAATATAGCCGTTATCGTTTCCGGATGCGGGGGTATTTATACCCCACAGTCCCCCAACGGTTATCTTCTTCCTCCCCTTGCGCAGAACGCCGTTCCTCACTGTTTCTCTCACCTTGCATTCACTCCTAACCTACTCTCTTCCAAATCCTTGCCTAGCATTGATTGAGAGTGGATTCTTGAAGTGAGTTAGTGAGCCAATCCCTTCTCCCTTGGAACTTGAGCACTTGGAAGAACCCTAGCAAGCTTGGTGGATCTATTTCTCTTGGAGCTTTGCTCCTAGACGGATAGAGGTTCTTGGAATCTCTCCAAACCGATTTGTGGAAGCTCCAAGGTGTTTGTATTACCCTTTGTGACTCTAGTGGAAAGCCTCCACCTATTACCCAAAGTGATAGGTGTGAGAGAGGAGTTGACCTTTGTGGTCCTAGCCTTTTGTGGCATCCTCAACAACGTGGACGTAAGCAAGCCTTTGTGGCGAGCTGAACCACGGGATAAATCTTTGTCTCATGCGTGCTCTCTTTTACTCACTTGTTCATGCTTGTGCTTGACTAGATCTCTTAGGGTTTGCTCCCGATCTACTTTGTGGTGACTTCCTAGCTTGTACTTTGCTTAGAAATCCTCTTGCTAGGTCCTAAGTACCTCTTAGAATTTAGTAGATCTGGTTTCCATCAAGTTTCTCGCAGCTCTTGTTTTTTGTGCTCTGTTCTAACAGCTGTCGGAAGTTCTGAGTTTATTCTCGGAGGCTGCCTCGTTCGGAGGTTCCGAGAACAATCTCGGAGGTTCCGAGGTCTGACACTGTTTTCGCAGAAAAAGTTTAAATTCTGTGTGCAGGCCTATTCACCCCCCCTCTAGGCCACATTGCCTCGATCCTTTCAATTGGTATCAGAGCAGGTCATCCTCGTAAACACCTAACCATGTGAGAATATGGCAAGTGATGATGACAAGCACGAAGAAGAGCAGTTTGAAGACATCCCAAGCGAGGCTGAAAGTGATGCCTCGGAAGTGGGCGATACATCAGCTCAAGAGAAGTTTGAAAAGCTTAAAAAGGCTGTGAAGGAAAGCTCAAAAGATGGAAGCAAGAAAAGCAAGAAGGAGAACAAGAAAAAGGAAGAAGAAGAAGAAAAGAAGAAAGAAAACAACAAGCAAGAAAAGAAGAAGAAGAGAAAGAAAGAAGAGAAGAAAAGAAGAAACAGAACACCTTCACCATCTCCATCACCATCCTCGTCATCCTCATCGTCGTCCTCATCTAGTGAGAATGGAGATGATGATGATGAGTACTACGGCACAAGAATTCCCAAGCGAACAATCAAGCCAAAGTCGAAGTCTAAAGCAAAGAACGACTACAAAAGCGTATCCTTTAACTATGATTCTTTGGATGTCAAATCCAAGGATGAAGTGACTATTCCCGTTGGCAAATTACCCCAATTCGATGGGACTAACTTTGCTAAATGGAAGCATATGATGAAAGCTTATTTAATTGGCTTAAGCTTGGAATTGTGGAATATTGTGTGTGTAGGTTTTGAAGATCCTAAAGATTTTAGGAACCTCACTCCAATTGACCGACGCAACATTAGAAGGAATGGTCAAGCTACAAGCATACTCCTTAGTGCCTTGAATGCCCAAGAGTATAACCGTGTTAGTGGACTTGAGATTGCCAAGGAGATTTGGGACATTCTCCACATTGCACATGAGGGTGTTGACAAGGTCAAGAAATCCAAGATCAACATATTGATGGCCGAGCTCAATAGATTTACTATCTTTGATGGAGAGGGGCCACAAGAGATGTTTGATAGGTTGATGGTTATTGTTGGAAAGATAAGAGGTCTAGGTGGTGATGAGCTAGATGACCACTTTGTTGTGAAGGTAATGTTGGAAGCTTTTGCACCAAGGAATCCTACTTTAGTCACCTTGATTAGAGAGAAGAAAAGGTTTGAGGAACTCTCTCCAAATGATGTTCTTGGAAGAATTCTCACACATGAGCTCATGGACAAGGAAATTCAACATAGAAAGAAGATTGGGGAGTTGGAGGCTAAGTTAAACAACTTGAAGGTTAAAGAGGTGTCTCTCCACTCTCACAAGTCAAGCAAACCCTCCTCCTCATCCAAGCACACCGCTTCTTCCAAGCCTCTCAAGTCAAAGTCCAAAAGGGTGGAAGTAGAGAGCTCCACAAGTGATTCAAGCGAAGATGAAGATGAAGGTTCTCATGTTGAGATTGGGGACATGGCCTTGTTCATGAAGACCTACAAGAGAGGGTTGAAGAAGCAAGGGTACAAGTTTGCCAAGAGGAAGTTTCCCAACAAGAAAAAGAGAACTTGCTACAATTGTGGAAGTACCGAGCACTTTATCGCTGATTGTCCTAATGAGAAGAAAGAAAACAGAAATGACAAGGGTAAAGGGAGCTAAAAGAAAGATCAAAAACCACACTACAAGAGAAGACACTATGGTGGTGAAGCCCACATTGGTCATGAATGGAACTCCGGGGATGAAAGCTCTAGTGAAGAGGAAGGGAAGAAAGTTGCAACCGTGGCTATCAAGAAGCCTTGCTCCACCTCAAGATTGTTCAACAATTTGACCGATGATGAAGAGAGCACTTCCATTCATTGTCTCATGGCCAAGGGTGAGAAGGTAAAAACTGCCCCAAAACCCTTTCCTCAATCTAGTGATGAGTCGGAAATGGACTCTAGTGATGATGCTAGTGATGAAGAAGCTAACCAACTTGTTCGTAAAATGGATGAGAAATCTAGGGATTTTATGGCTAAGCTAATAGTTGAGCTAGAGAAAAGCCAAGACACCATTATCTCCGATAGAAGTGAGATTGAGGCTTTGCGTTTGGAAATCAACCAAGCAAAGAGTGTCATAGCTACTCTCAAGGAGGACCTTACTGTCACTCAAGCTCAATGTAATTCTCTCAAGTTGAGGAATGAAGAGCTTGAGGAGCAATATAGCCTCCTTTGGAGTAGCACCTCACACCCCTCGAAGGTAAAAGGCAACTCTAGTGCTTCTACTAGCAAGGGCTGTGATAGATGTTATCATATTGATATTGAATCTTATGCCACTAACCTTGCTAACATGGAAGCTTTAAAGAAAGAAATTGCTAGGTTGAACTCAATCATAGCTAGAGGGTGCATGGGTGAAGAAAACAAAAGGCCAAGATTCACCAAGAGGAAAGTGTTAGAGAAGAGCAAGAATCCAGGCTTTGGATATATTGAAGGTGGCAAGACCAACGAAAGAAAAATCATCAAAGAAAAAGAATGCCTTGAATTCAAGAGTTCCGGATTTCGTTCTCCCGCACCCCGGAGGTTCCGACCTCCAAGCCCGGAGGTTCCGGAGTCTGGAGGCCCCGAGCAGCTCAGACAGTCCAACTCGGAGGTTCCGAGAAAATTCTCGGAAGTTCCGGGGACTGTATAGACAGGACAAAGAAAAGGAGCAAAACTTAGAAGCATCATGGTTCCAGGGTCTCTAACACTTATATGCAGGTTGAAAATCATCCAATGGTGCCCAGAAGAAACTTGAGTCCCAACAAAAGCAAAGCCCATGCATCTAGAGACATACCTCCTAGCTATGTGTTGAGACCCAACAATGTTGGTAAAGTTGTTGCCACGTATGTTGGAAATGAGTCCAACATATATGTGAAAAGATCACTATGGGTTCCAAAAGTTTTGGTTACTAACGTGGAAGGCCCCAAGTCAAATTGGGGACCTAAAAGAAGGAACTAAATTGTTTTGTAGGCATACTCCTCCGGTGGATCAAGTTGGGTGCTTGATAGCGGATGTACACATCATATGACCAGGGAAAAGAGTATGTTCTCATCCTATCTCCACTTGGAAGGACCAAGGGAAACCATTGCATATGGAGGGGATACTAAAGGAGAAGTCATCGGTGTAGGTGATATTCCTATATCTCAAAATTACTCAATTACAAATGTTCTTCATGTTGATCCGTTGGGTTACAATCTATTATCGGTTTCACAACTTAGTGAGATTGGTTTTGATTGCCACTTCACGGATAAGGATGTGTCCATCATAAAAAGGGAGGATTCCTCTATTGTCCTCACGGGTCGCTTGAGGGGGAGGCTTTACCTAGTTGATCTCAACAAAAGTAAAGTTTCTCCCAAGACTTGTCTAGTGGCAAAATCTAGCATGGGTTGGCTGCGGCATCGCCGTCTAGCCCATGTTGGCATGAGGAACTTGGCCAAACTTTTGAAAGATGAACACATCCTTGGACTAACAAATGTACATTTTGAGAAAGATAGGATTTGCAAAGCATGCCAAGCCGGAAAGCAAGTAGGAGCACCTCACCAACCAAATAGCATCCTCACTACTTCAAGCCCATTGGAGCTCATCCACATGGATCTATTTGGACCGGTGGCCTACATAAGTATTGGCGGTAACAAATATGGTTTGGTTATTGTTGATGATTATTCTCGCTTCACGTGGGTGTTCTTTGTGTTTGACAAGAGTGAAGTGCAAGGAAAGGTGAAGACCTTTTCGGGCTACCAATCAAGAAAGTGAGAAGTGATAATGGCTCGGAGTTCCGGAACACCTATGTTGAAGAATTTCTTGATGAAGAGGGCATCAAGCATGAATTTTCAGCACCTTATACCCCTCAACAAAATGGGGTGGTTGAGAGGAAGAATAGAACTCTTATCGAGATGGCAAGAACCATGTTGGATGAGTACAAGACTCAAGACATCTTTTGGGCCGAAGCTATCAACACGGCTTGTCATGCAATCAACCGCCTCTATCTTCACAAGTCTCACAAGAAGACCTCCTATGAGCTTATTACCGGTAAAAAGCCCAAGGTGTCTTACTTTAGAGTATTTGGGTGCAAATGTTTCATTCTAAACAAGAGGCCCCGAACCTCTAAGTTTGCACCAAAGGTTGACGAAGGATTTCTTCTTGGTTATGGTCCAAATGAGCATGCTTATCGAGTCTTCAATCTAACCACCGGGAGGATTGAAGTCACGGTAGATTTGACCTTTGATGAATCTAATGGCTCTCAAGTGGAGCAAGTTGATTTGAATGTTGTAGGTAAAGAGAAGCCATCTTGTGAAGCAATCAAGCAATTGGCCATAGGTGATGTTAGACCAGTTGAGGCACAAGAGGAAGATGAAAACCAAGCACAAGCCTCAACACCACTCGAAGGGCCAGAAGCCACTGGTTCAGGAGCAGTGCAGACTTCGGAGGTTCCGAGAATTTCCTCGGAGGTTCCGGGAACTGACACTGGAATCCAACCTCCGAGAAATTCTCCGGAGGTTCCGGGGTCTGGAAGTTCAACACAACAAGACACCCTGAACCAGCAGACTGATCAGCAAGGGGATGTCCAAGGAAGTACATCTGAGCCCCAAGCTGACGAAGATGATGAAGATCAACCTCTACACCAACCTCTTGGACCATCACATCCTCGTGTACATCAAGTCATTCAACGGGATCATCCCGTTGACAATATTCTTGGGAGCATAAGGAGAGGGGTAACAACGCGATCTCGTCTTAAGAATTTTTGTGCATTTTACTCGTTTGTTTCCTCTCTTGAACCAACCAAGGTAGAGCAAGCTCTCGAGGATCCGGATTGGGTGGTAGCTATGCAAGAGGAGTTGAACAACTTTGAAAGAAACCAAGTGTGGGAGTTGGTGGAAAGACCAAATACAAACATCATTGGCACCAAATGGGTCTTTCGGAACAAGCAAGATGAGTTTGGTGTTGTGACTAGGAACAAAGCAAGATTGGTTGCTCAAGGATACACCCAAGTTGAAGGGCTAGACTTTGGAGAAACATATGCACCGGTAGCAAGACTTGAAGCAATTCGGTTTTTACTAGCTTTCGCTGCCCATCATGACTTTAAGCTCTATCAAATGGATGTCAAGAGTGCATTTCTCAATGGACCACTCTCCGAAGAAGTATATGTTAAGCAACCACCGGGTTTTGAAGATCCCAAGCGTCCTAATCATGTCTACAAACTCCATAAGGCGCTCTATGGGCTAAAGCAAGCACCAAGAGCATGGTATGAATGCCTTAAGGATTTCTTGCTTAAGCAAGGCTTTGAGATAGGCAAAGCCAATGCTACTCTCTTTACTAGAAAAGTTGATGGTCATGTTTTTGTGTGCCAAATATATGTCGATGACATAATATTTGGTAGTACTAATGAAACTTTTTGTGAAGAGTTTAGTAGGGTGATGACAAAGAGGTTTGAAATGTCCATGATGGGTGAGCTCAAGTTCTTTCTTGGATTTCAAATCAAACAAGCTAAAGAAGGGACGTTCATATGTCAAACCAAGTATACAAGGGATATGTTAAAGAAATTTGACATGGACAAGGCAAAGCCCATCAAGACTCCAATGCCTACCAATGGACACATGGACCTCAATGAAGAAGGGAAATGTCACACCCGATTTTCCGTAGAAAACCGAATGCATCTCATATGTGTGCCAGGATCACAATTTCACACATATGATAGACTCATGAGTGTAATATCACAAGACATTGCTCAAAACGTACATAAAAGGTTTATTAACTTTTATTACACTCACGATGGTAGACACGAAGGTCTTTACACGAACAACGATAACTATGAAGACGCGACTCCATCTTCATCTTCCACAGGCTTCTGACTGGTTGATCGCATCCTCAGAACTTCTCGTAGTCGGTGAAGTACTCCACTCCGGATTCTTCTCTCGAACGGCGTAAACAAGGATGAGTACACTTATGGTTGGTACTCGGCAAGGCCACGGGGAATAACTGGAAAGCAATATTAATCCATCTTTAAGTTCAATTAATCATGTGAGGGTCCAGGCCGCTCTTGACCGTGAGCACGGCCGATCGATCGGTTTTACACTGCGAGAGGTTGCACACTTTTCCCACGGTTCGCGTAAAAGTCCCGAAGAACTTTGAACCCAACCACGCATGTGCCGATCGGTGCACAATACCACACTTCCGAGGTGTGATTGCATAGGGACGCTACGAAGCCTTTACAAAGATATGCAAAAGCATCAACAACCCACGACGATTCTGACTCGGGGCGGACCATAACCCTCCCTAGTGGTCAACACCTTAGCAAAGGCTGCTACCCCAAAAGAACCGGGCTATACCCCCGCAACCCGGAGCCCCCCGTGTTCCTTTCGGATAGGGTCGTCAATACAATCGCACACCTAATTAATTGGCTAAGCCAGAGCCATATGGACTGTGGTTGCACTGTTTTCCGGGTGGTTCTCCATGTTCCGATTAACTTATAGTGTTCTTGATTAAAGCATAGGTAGAAGGGTGGTTAGGGTCACTTGCCTTTCTCCAACGATAAGCTACTTTCCTTATCTGCAAAGCTCTGCACTTGAACTTCCTCGAACGGCACGTTGGCTACGATCATGCAAGAAAACATACAATAAATAAAACAATACATCAAACATTACCAAAAGACTAAAACAAGCTCTTAGAAATGACGGGCTCGGAGAGACGATCGCGTGGATACCAAGAACGCGTAAAACGGAGCTAGGATGGAAAAGATATGGCTGAAACAAGGTTCAGGGACTAAATTGTGAGAGATCTGGAAGTTTAGGGGTTTTTTCGCAAGATTTCGGGGACCTAAACATAAATATGTGTGAAACTAGGAGGTCTAACATGAAAAAGGTCAAAGGGTAGGCTATTAAACAGAAAACCTAAGAGATCAGGGGCCTAGACATAAAAGAAAGGACCTAGTTGTAAGGCTTTCATATAGGTGGAAGGGTATATTTGTGAATTCTGAAATCTCGGGGTCCTTTTTGCAAAACTGTCAAGGCAGCCGGCGGGTGAACTGTGGCGGCGACACGTGGCGGCTTGCGGTTGGACGACGCTGACGCAAGCGGTGACGCAGCGCTGACGCAAGCGGTGGACCGGCCCTGTGGACTTGGTCCACCGGTCTACCGTGGACCGATCCAAAAGGGGTGCGCCCCCTTTTAATCTGGGCCGTCCGCTCAGATCCTAAGGCCACGGTTGACTGTCAGCGGTTGGGCGGCGGCGGACGGCCGGCCGCGGCGGCTCGCGGCGGCGCCGGCGGCGGCGCGCGGCGGCGAGCCAAAGTCGCCCTCCCGGCCACCAATCACGACGGGGATGACACAAAAATGAAGAGGAGGACAAGGGGAATGCACCTGGGAGCTCGGAAGGGAGGGAACCGCGGCGAGGAAGGAGATCGGGCGGCGCGGTGGAGCTCCGGCGGTGAGCTCCGGCGGCGGCGCTGTAAAGGAGTGGAGGAGCTCCGGGGAGCGGTGTGGTTTGGAGAGGGAGCTCGGTGCTTCTTATATAGGGCTGAGAGAGGAGCCGAGGGGGCGCGGTTGAGGCGGTGTGCGACGGGCACATCGGCGGCCGCCATTGATGGCGAGCGGTTCGGTGGGCATCCGTTACAGGGAGAGGAAGGGGCGGGGACGGCTTGGGTGGCGCCGGTTGGGTGCTTAGCACACTTGAGGGAAGGGGAGGAGGCGCGAGGAGGCGAGAAGCGGCGGGGAACAGTGCGGCCGGCGCGGCACAGGGAGGGAGGGGAGTTGGCTGGAGGTTAGGGGTGACCCTGACGGGTGGGCCCCGCCCGTCAGTGAGAGGGTAAGAGAGAGGGGGGTAGGTGGGCCGGCGGGCGCTGGCGGGCTTATGTGGGCCGATAGTTGTTGGGCCGGCGGAGGGGCTGGGTAGATTAGAATGGTTTTGTTTTTTTTCTTCTTTCTTTTTTTCCCTTTTCTTTTCAAATCCTTTTCAAACTAATTTCAAACCTTTTAAATTAAATTTTTTTTCATGTTTTCAAACTCAAATTTTAACACAAATTTCTCCACTATTTTAAGGACTTTTCACAAACCATTTTTACAACTTTTCAACCATTTTTAAATTCAAACTTTCAACCCTTTTTTTTAATTCAAACTTTTACACCAATTTTACAATTATTCTTAAAGACTTTTCACAAAATTTTTAAGACTTTTCACAAGTGTTTTTTTAAGACTTTTAAAATCACACCACAAACAAAATTCATGCATTTCAACATGATGCACAATCACTTGTTTGATTCTAATTATTAAATGTTGTTTAATTTGATTAGAGGCAAATTTATTTATTCAAATTTATTAAATCCTTAGAAAATAAAACTAAACCTTGTTTCTAGCAATATTTTATTGTGATGGAATTTTCGGGTGTTACAAATCCTACCCCCTTAAAAAGAATCTCGTCCCGAGATTCGGAGGGATCGGGAAACAAGAGGAGATACAAGATGTCTTGAAAGATGACGGTTTACTATCACTGAGCTTGTTCACTTCTCCTTCTTCTTCGGGCTTGTAGCGGCAAACTCAATCCTATCTCCTTGTGGGGTAGTTAAGAGCACCGACTTCTTGGCACACAAAATGATTCCATCATGCTTGCTTAACCAATCCATACCAAGGATCACATCTATTCCACTGGATGTTAAAATCACTAAGTCTGCTTCAAAATCTATCTCTCCGATCTTAAGATTGACCTGTGGGCATACATAGGTGGATTTCATTTCACCGTTTGGAGAACTAATTAGCAAATGCGTCTTCATGGAACTCTTGGGTACATCATGCTTCGTCACGAATCGTTCAAGTAATAAATGAATGCGATGCCCCGTAATCAAATAAACCGTTGCGGGTACGAGTTGATAAGAAACGTACCAAGCACAACATCTTTGTCTCCTTGAGCTTCTTCGACCGTCACATGGTTCACCCTACCATGCATATTGTTCGTTGACCTCTCGTTATCTCTCTGGGGTGTCTGCATATTGCGCTGAGGGCAAATACTGGCGTAGTGTCCCAATTCTCCGCAGTTGAAGCATCCACTGGGGTGAACTGGAGTAGTGTTCCTTACTGGTGCACCTGAGCGATTCTGATGAGGATTTGGAGCCTGAGGTGTCATTGGGTTGGATTCTTCGGGTTCATCAAACGAACGATAGAACGGTTGATTCTGTCCATGGCTTCTGCCTTGTGTGCTAGAACGAAACTGAGAGTCTTGCGATGAGTTGTAACGAGGGCGGGTGTTGCTACTAGACTGACCCTGAGTTTGAAACTTGCGCTTCTGTTCACGAAGTTCCTTGCGTTTATTCTCCAAGCCTATAGCCTTATTGAGTAACATCTGAAAGTTAAGAAATGTGTGGCTCTGCAACTGATAGTTAAGTGGCCCTATCAAACCATCGAGAAAGCGTTCTTGTCTCTTGGCATCCGTGTTGACTTCATCCGGTGCATAGCGGGACAAATGAGTAAACCGATCCGGATACTCACTAACCGTCATGTTGCCTTGCTTTAGAGCTAGAAATTCCTTCTTCTTCGCCTTCTTCACACCGGTACGGGATGTGATGTGTACGAAAACTCTCCCTGGAACTCCCGCCGGGTAATGGTGTCGACAGCAAAGCATGTGCGACGGTGTAAGCATCCCACCAATCAGAGGCTGCACCTTCCAGACGTCCCGAGGCATACAAAACCTTCTCACGATCATTACATTGGGTGATATTCAGCATCTTGTTGATGGTCTTGAGCCAATCATCGGCATCGAGGGGATCTACATAATGAGAGTAAGTGGGCGGGTTGTGGCTCATGAATTCTCTATGTTTGTTCACTGGTGGTGGAGGTGGTGGGGGTCCTTGTGGTGGCGGCTGGTTCTGCTGTGCCTGTAGATTCTGGACAGTGGCGGTGAGGTTCTGAATTAACTGCATCTGTTCCGTGAAGAACTGCTGCATCGTGGGATCCATTGCTAATTCTTGTGAAGGAGGGAACTTGATTCAGCTGATTGGCGATGTGAGCACGAACGGAATATCCTGTCCAGCTCCTGACCTGATGTTTACCATTTGATTGTTAGAGAGAAAATTTTCCGATAGGAAGTTGAATTGATAAAGGTGAATCAGAGAAAAGGGGGCTAAGATTCAAATTTTAACTTTAATTATTTTATTGATGTATTTGTGGCCATCACTCCACAAAAACATTTCAATCATGTCAAAGATCCAAATCATGCATGTTTACAATCAACAAGCATTAACATCGCACGTCCTCACAAGAACGGCTCTATCGAAACGAAACTGGTAGAAGGGGTAGGCAACCTAGGAAACTAGCTTAGAGAACACGGGTGGTAGTTCAAGGTGGAAGAACAAGAATCAGATTCAGTGTAGAAGAAAACAAAAGATTTGATTTTGTTAGAGAATAAAGAAATAAAAATATAATTTTTAAGCGAAAATAAGATATTTTGAATGCTGGAAAGGCTTTCTAGAAAGAGAGTCCTTAATATCGACCATTTCTATCCGAGGTCGCGTCCTACGATCGCCGCATTGCTCTGATACCACTCTGTCACACCCGATTTTCCGTAGAAAACCGAATGCATCTCATATGTGTGCCAGGATCACAATTTCACACATATGATAGACTCATGAGTGTAATATCACAAGACATTGCTCAAAACATACATAAAAGGTTTATTAACTTTTATTACACTCACGATGGTAGACACGAAGGTCTTTACACGAACAACGATAACTATGAAGACGCGAATCCATCTTCATCTTCCACAGGCTTCTGACTGGTTGATCGCATCCTCAGAACTTCTCGTAGTCGGTGAAGTACTCCACTCCGGGATTCTTCTCTGAACAGCGTAAACAAGGATGAGTACACTTATGGTTGGTACTCAGCAAGGCCACAGGAATAACCGGAAAGCAATATTAATCCATCTTTAAGTTCAATTAATCATGTGAGGGTCCAGGCCGCTCTTGACCGTGAGCACGACTGATCGATCAGTTTTACACTCTGCAGAGGTTGCACACTTTTCCCACAGTTCGCGTAAAAGTCCCGAAGAACTTTGAACCCAACCACGCATGTGCTGATCAGGCACAATACCACACTTCCGAGGTGTGATTGCATAGGGACGCTACGAAGCCTTTACAAAGATATGCGAAAGCATCAACAACACACGACGATTCTGACTCGGGGCGGACCATAACCCTCCCTAGTGGTCGCACCTTAGCAAAGGTCGCTACCCCAAAAGAACCGGGCTATACCCCTGCAACCCGGAGCCCCCTGTGTTCCTCTCGGATAGGGTCGTCAATACAATCGCACACCTAATTAATTGGCTAAGCCAGAGCCATATGGACTGTGGTTGCACTGTTTTCCTGGGTGGTTCTCCATGTTCCGTAACTTATAGTGTTCTTGATTAAAGCATAGGTAGAAGGGTGGTTAGGGTCACTTGCCTTTCTCCAACGATAAGCTACTTTCCTTATCTGCAAAGCTCTGCACTTGAACTTCCTCGAACGGCGCGTTGGCTACGATCATGCAAGAAAACATACAATAAATAAAACAATACATCAAACATTACCAAAAGACTAAAACAAGCTCTTAGAAATGACGGGCTCGGAGAGACGATCGCATGGATACCAAGAACGCGTAAAACGGAGCTAGGATGGAAAAGATATGGCTGAAACAAGGTTCAGGGACTAAATTGTGAGAGATCTGGAAGTTTAGGGGTTTTTCTGCAAGATTTCAGGGACCTAAACATAAATATGTGTGAAACTAGGAGGTCTAACATGAAAAAGGTCAAAGGGTAGGCTATTAAACAGAAAACCTAAGAGATCAGGGGCCTAGACATAAAAGAAAGGACCTAGTTGTAAGGCTTTCATATAGGTGGAAGGGTATATTTGTGAATTCTGAAATCTCGGGGTCCTTTTTGCAAAACTGTCAAGGCAGCCGGCGGGTGAACTGTGGCAGCGACACGTGGCGGCTTGCGGTTGGACGACGCTGACGCAAGCGGTGACGCAGCGCTGACGCAAGCGGTGGACCGGCCCTGTGGACTTGGTCCACCGGTCTACCGTGGACCGATCCAAAAGGGGTGCGCCCCCTTTTAATCTAGGCCGTCCGCTCAGATCCTAAGGCCACGGTTGACTGTGAGCGGTTGGGCGGCGGCGGACAGCCGGCCGCGGCGGCTCGCGGCGGCGCCGTGCGGCGGCGCGCGCGGCGGCGAGCCAAAGTCGCCCTCCCGGCCACCAATCACGACGGGGATGACACAAAAATGAAGAGGAGGACAAGGGGAATGCACCTGGGAGCTCGGAAGGGAGGGAACCGCGGCGGGGAAGGAGATCGGGCGGCGCGGTGGAGCTCCGGCGGTGAGCTCCGGCGGCGGCGCTGTAAAGGAGTGGAGGAGCTCCGGGGAGCGGTGTGGTTTGGAGAGGGAGCTCGGTGCTTCTTATATAGGGCTGAGAGAGGAGCCGAGGGGGCGCGGTTGAGGCGGTGTGCGACGGGCACATCGGCGGCCGCCATTGATGGCGAGCGGTTCGGTGGGCATCCGTTACAGGGAGAGGAAGGGGCGGGGACGGCTTGGGTGGCGCCGGTTGGGTGCTTAGCACACCTGGAGGGAAGGGGAGGAGGCGCGAGGAGGCGAGAAGCGGCGGGGAACGGTGCGGGCCGGGCGCGGCACGGGGGAGGGAGGGGAGTTGGCTGGAGGTTAGGGGTGACCCTGACGGGTGGGCCCCGCCCGTCAGTGAGAGGGTAAGAGAGAGAGGGGTAGGTGGGCCGGCGGGCGCTGGCGGGCTTATGTGGGCCGATAGTTGTTGGGCCGGCGGAGGGGCTGGGTAGATTAGAATGGTTTTGTTTTTTTTTTCTTCTTTCATTTTTTTCCCTTTTCTTTTCAAATCCTTTTCAAACTAATTTCAAACCTTTTAAATTAAATTTTTTTCATGTTTTCAAACTCAAATTTTAACACAAATTTCTCCACTATTTTAAGGACTTTTCACAAACCATTTTTACAACTTTTCAACCATTTTTAAATTCAAACTTTCAACCCTTTTTTTAATTCAAACTTTTACACCCATTTTACAATTATTCTTAAAGACTTTTCACAAAAATTTTTAAGACTTTTCACAAGTGTTTTTTTAAGACTTTTAAAATCACACCACAAACAAAATTCATGCATTTCAACATGATGCACAATCACTTGTTTGATTCTAATTATTAAATGTTGTTTAATTTGATTAGAGGCAAATTTATTTATTCAAATTTATTAAATCCTTAGAAAATAAAACTAAACCTTGTTTCTAGCAATATTTTATTGTGATGGAATTTTCGGGTGTTATCCGTGGATCAAAAGGTATATCGCTCCATGATCGGCTCTCTTCTTTACTTATGTGCATCTAGGCCGGATATTATGCTTAGTGTGTGCATGTGTGCTAGATTTCAAGCTAACCCGAAAGAGTGCCATCTCATGGCCGTAAAGAGAATCTTGAGATATCTAGTGCATACCCCTAACCTTGGCTTGTGGTATCCTAAGGGCTCCACTTTCGATCTACTTGGCTATTCGGATTCCGATTATGCCGGTTGTAAAGTAGATAGAAAGAGCACATCGGGGACTTGCCAATTCCTTGGTAGGTCTCTAGTGTCTTGGAGTTCTAAAAAGCAAAACTCGTAGCCCTTTCCACCGCCGAGGCCGAGTATGTTGCGGCCGGCGCATGTTGTGCTCAACTACTTTGGATGAAGCAAACCTTAAAAGATTACGGATGTCACTTTTCCCATATCCCACTTTTGTGTGACAATGAAAGTGCCATAAAGCTTGCAAACAACCCCGTAAGCCATTCTCGCACAAAACATATAGACATCCGTCATCACTTCTTGAGAGACCACGAAGCCAAAGGAGATATCGTTTTAAGTCATGTGAGCACCGACAAGCAACTAGCCGATATCTTCACTAAACCTCTCGATGAGTCAAGGTTTTGTAGTTTAAGGAATGAACTAAATATTCTTGATTCTCGTTGCGTGGTTTGATCTCTAGCATGCCATAATTGTTTGCTTCAATCTGTTAGTTTCCTCTGAAAATTTTGTTTGAAAAATGTGTGTGAAAACTCTATCTTAAAGGTTTTTCAAAATCTATTTTCCTTATCCCTAACTTGTCTCAAGTGGCTATAGTTGTGTGTGTGAATGACCTCGTTTTCTAGCCACCTGAGTCAAGGGTACCATGACCTAAGAATCTCAGTTGAAAGTAAGTTCAAAATCTCAAAAGGAGTAGAAGTTAGCTGTCTCTGGAATTTAAACTTCGGAAGCTCCGAGAAAATCTTTGGAGGCTCCGGGCCTCAGAAGTTCTGAGAAAATCTTCGGAAGCTCCAATCTTTATAGACTTAACGCTCAGTCTCAACCGAAGGGGAGTTGAAGGGAATAAAGCATCTTCGAAGAATATTCTTTTTACCTAGGGTAAACCAGCCTTCCCTTTCACCGCGGTCAACCTCTCAGATCTACTTTCACCGCTTCCCCTCCTCTCTCTCCCGACGCGAAACCGCACCATCTTCTCCACCGCCTTTCCGCCGCCGCTTCCCTCGCCGCCGGTGACCACACTTCTTGCGGGCTACCCGCGCGAAGCCGAGCCGCCTCCCTCGTTCGTGGGTCGCCGCTGGAGAGTGCCAAGGAAGGGCTCGCTCGAATCCCGTACGGAGAAGAAAAAGGCTCCAATCCGCATCTGTTCCTGTTGATTTCCTGGCGTGTACAAGCTTTGAAGATCTTCGTCTTCCTTCTCCTTGATCTCAATCAAGGTAATCAGAGGCCTCACTCTAACCCTAACCCTAGTTCCTAGATCTACATGCTGTTAGGGTTCTAAATCTTGGAATTCGTAGAATGTTGCCTATCTATCCTGTCCGGAATGCCTGTGTTGCAAGTAAAGCTAGGTTTAGTTGAAAGTTGAATCAAATGTCAGAATGCAGTAAGGTTGACAGGGGCTCGGAAGTTCCGAGAAAATTCTCAGAGGTTCCGAACCCTGTAATCCACTGTAAGCTGACCTTGATTCAAAGTTCCACTGAACTTCACTTCGCCTGTAACATTCTTTCTCACCTGATCTCGTTAAATTCAATCATGTTTGCTTTCTTGGTTAAAATTCAGTTGAAAGTTGAATCAACAGAACTGTCCTCTGTCAGTACACTGACTTCGGAGGTTCTGAGAATTTTTCCGGAGGCTCCAACTCCTGGAGGTTCCGGAAACTTTCTCGGAGGTTCCGGTGTCTGTACTAACAAGTGACAGTCTGTGATTCAAAATTCCACTGAAAATTAATCAATTGAACATCATGCCAATCTTGATCCTCTATTCTTATCAGTCCTGATCCCGCTCTTATCTGCTGCCCACATGTTTCTCTAACAGATGTCTGGCACTCCTGTGGGCAAGACATACACCAAGAGGCAGAGGCCTCCTTTTGAGACACCTGCTGGTGAGAGGGCTTTCAAACTTGCAGCAAGAGCAACAGCAGGTGGCAGTGGCAGCAGAGGAAAGGCCACCCCTAGGAGGGGCAGAGGTGACAGTTTGTCAGGAGGCAAAGGTTCTGGGTCTACTGCCCATGTGGATGATAATGGAGGGACTGAAGGCAAGACCATCCCTATAGAGCTAGAAGATGACATGCCCCTAGGAGAGATAGACTCAACCTATCTCAAGTACCACAAGGGGCTGCTCAAAAGGCATCCTCCAACTAAGTATGACAACTCTGTGTATATTGAGCACACCAACTATGATGGAGCAGGATTCTTGGTCAAGAAAGCTAGAGAGGAAAATCCCTATGTGAACCCCAAGATGGCAGCTATAGATTATAGATTTTGGTCTGTCTTCCACTTCAAGTTCTATGAAACTGTCCTTAACACCAAGATGAAGCTAATCAAGATGAAGTGGATAGACTTCACCCATCTGGAGGCAGCAGAGGAACCTGTGAAGGAGGAGGTGCTTGATTTGGTGGACAAGTATAAGATGAGGGACATCATGAGCTTCAAATATGATTGGAACATAGAGGTTCTAGCTCAGTTTCATGCTACCTTCTTCCATGAAGACAACAAGGAGACCATCCACTGGATGACAGAAGGGGTACATTACAAGATAGATTTTCTCACTTTTGCTAGGCTGTTTGGGTTCAGCAAGGAGGACAGGGAGGCTGACATTATTCATTTTGAGGCCCATATGAACCCCAATAAAATTGCTGCAGCTTATGAGTATGAAGAATTGGCTGATGGCTCCACCACAGCTCTGAAATCAGTGTTTTATGTGCTCAACAATATGTTCAGGGAAACCATATATCCAAAAGGGGGCAGTGACTCAACCAGCCTTAGGAGGTTTGCACCAAACCTGCTGGCTAGGTTGCTGCCTGGAGCTAGGCCATTCTCTGTGAGCAGATTCATATGGTACAACTTGGTAGAAGTGACAGAGAGTGGGAAGTGCAACCTGCCTTATGCTCCTTACCTTATGTACATGATAGAAATGGTTTCCGGAGTCAGCTACAAGAAAGATGTTGAGCATGCATCCTACCAAGTAAAGCAGTGGCGGCATCGAAGAAGCAAGACATTGTGGAAGAGCACATCCTTAAGAAGGCCGCACCAAGCCATCCGGATACGGTCCCGGCAGTAGGAGAAGAAGGATCCGGCAAGGCTCCCATGCCTCGCCGGGTCCGCATAAGCCGAGAGGGATGGTTAGGGACACCCGGAGGTACCGCGGATGGACTTCCCATCGGCTTTTTGAGCTCGGGGAAGATATGAACAGATTGCTAAAGCACCAGGGGCTGTCCTTCGATGCCATGCACCATCCTCCTCCTCTCTTCCCTGACTTTCCAGAGTACACTACCAGTGAGGATGAGGGTGAGAAGGAGCCTGCTACTCCCATGGCTGAGGATACTCCTGCTGCCCACTTTGCTGCAGATGAAGAAGATGAAGAGCCACTTGGTACTAAAATGGCCAGGCTGAGGAAAGAGGCTGCTGGCAAGAAAGCAATGGGGTCTTCATCTGGTGCTAGACTCAGGAGGAAGGCCACCGCCGGGGAGGCTGTCGTCGAAGACCCATAGATCCGTCCTCATCCGGTTCCGACCTTGGCTCGACAAGACCGTCCCCCGAAGCGAAGAGGAGGACTCTGACTTCAGTGATGAGGAGTGACCTCCCTAGGTTCTGTTCTCACTTCCTCTCTTCTTTTCTTTCCTTTTTGTTAAATTGTTGACAAAGGGGGAGAGATGAAGATTGAGAAGCATATAAAGACCTGGAGCTCCTTCTGGTGGCCTGCTAACCACAGAAATTATTTTGTTCTTTTGGTGAGATGAGAGTGCTAACTTCTCTCATAAACTCCTGTTGGTTAATTGGTGAACTGCTGTAAAGCTTTTTAGCTTGCCTCTGTTGGCAAGCAGGTTCTGGTCATGGTTGTATGGGATTTGCAAAACTTTAAGACCTTGTGATGGATGTAATAGGGCTAGATGTGTTGAATGCTGTTATCTTTATCTAGCTGCTATTTTCTGGTCTTATCTGTTGATTTGCCTGTGTGTTTTTGTTATCTGTTGGAGTATCTGTTGCAGACCTCGGAGGTTCTCAGAATTTTTCCGGAGGCTCCAACCCCTGGAGGTTCCGGAAACTTTCTCGGAGGTTCCGAACTCCGCTAACAGATAGCTCTCTGAGTGTTTTCACATGGCACATGCATCACGTATTATCTGTTACACCTCTTTTGCACCCCTCGATGGCTTGAGTACAACTTTCTTGACACTTTTACTCACAATGTATGCAACTTATTTGTCGGTTAAGACACTTTTCCCTATTCAAAAGGTACATGCATACATTGAGGGGGAGACTTGTACTCAAATCATCAAAAGCTCAATCTTTCAAATTAAATTGTAAACTTTAATTGGGTTGTCAACATTTACCAAAAAGGGGGAGATTGTAAGTGCAATCAAGCCCTATGAGGGTTTTGGTGATGTTGACCACACAATTAAAGAGCTAATGAGCCTTTGAGTTTGTTGTGCAAAGCATAGAGTTATTATCACGGGTGCAAAAGATTGTTTGGAGACCCCTCAACTTGTTACAAAGAAGGTTGCCTATGCTACTTAGAGGAGTTTATTTATTTTATCTTTTGAATTTGAGTATAGGAAAATCCGTACTATCAAGAGGGATACTAATGGTGAGTTAGGGTGGTTTCAAGTGCTCATAATCCATCTCTCCTAAACCTTAATCCTCACCCCAAGGGAAGTAACACCCGGTACCGCTTTGCTTCGCCGATTGCTCGTTCGGAGGTTCCGAAGATTTTCTCGGAGGTTCCGACCGTACGGGCTACGATGGTCAGAGTTTTCAATAGTCGGAAGTTCCGAGATTTTTCTCGGAGGTTCCGAACTCTAGAATATAGCCGTTATCGTTACGGATGCGGGGGTATTTATACCCCACAGTCCCCCAACGGTTATCTTCTTCCTCCCCTTGCGCAGAACGCCGTTCCTCACTCGTTTCTCTCACCTTGCATTCACTCCTAACCTACTCTCTTCCAAATCCTTGCCTAGCATTGATTGAGAGTGGATTCTTGAAGTGAGTTAGTGAGCCAATCCCTTCTCCCTTGGAACTTGAGCACTTGGAAGAACCCTAGCAAGCTTGGTGGATCTATTTCTCTTGGAGCTTTGCTCCTAGACGGATAGAGGTTCTTGGAATCTCTCCAAACCGATTTGTGGAAGCTCCAAGGTGTTTGTATTACCCTTTGTGACTCTAGTGGAAAGCCTCCACCTATTACCCAAAGTGATAGGTGTGAGAGAGGAGTTGACCTTTGTGGTCCTAGCCTTTTGTGGCATCCTCAACAACGTGGACGTAAGCAAGCCTTTGTGGCGAGCTGAACCACGGGATAAATCTTTGTCTCATGCGTGCTCTCTTTTACTCACTTGTTCATGCTTGTGCTTGACTAGATCTCTTAGGGTTTGCTCCCGATCTACTTTGTGGTGACTTCCTAGCTTGTACTTTGCTTAGAAATCCTCTTGCTAGGTCCTAAGTACCTCTTAGAATTTAGTAGATCTGGTTTCCATCAAGTTTCTCGCAGCTCTTGTTTTTTGTGCTCTGTTCTAACAGCTGTCGGAAGTTCTGAGTTTATTCTCGGAGGCTGCCTCGTTCGGAGGTTCCGAGAACAATCTCGGAGGTTCCGAGGTCTGACATTGTTTTCGCAGAAAAAGTTTAAATTCTGTGTGCAGGCCTATTCACCCCCCCCCCTCTAGGCCACATTGCCTCGATCCTTTCAGAGCTGCTGGTGCCAGTGTAGCGAACATGGCCTCATATGCCATTTGTTCGGAGTTTGATTTTGGTGATTCATGACAACATGATCATTGGGACTAACCATATTGTTTGAGCATGTCTTTGTAGACATTTCTAGGTCCCAAGGATGCAAGAAAATCCCATGCAAAAATGCCAAAACAAAGGGTCAAAACCGCGCAAGAAAAGGAAAAGAGAAGACACCGTCGGATGAACCGACGGTCCCTCAAATACAAGCGTCGGTGCAATCGTCGGACGAGTTGGTGCACAGGGTGAAACCCTAGGTACCGTCGGATGAACCGACGGTCCAATTTCTACATGCGTCGGACGAGTTGCAGAGGAAGAGCAAGGAAGGCAGTAGCACCGGATGATCCGACGGTCTGAGTGAGGACCCCGTCGGTCTATCCGACGCTCAGTTGAATTCATACGAGAGACGCGCCAAGACGAAGCCTTCGAAGACCGGATGATCCGACGCCTTGGTCAAGGCATAGCGTCGGTCTATCCGACGGTCCGTTGGAAGCTAACGCAGCCGACCCGGACGCGAGGCCTTCGGCACGGATGATCCGACGTAGCGTCGGAGCATAGCGTCGGAGCAGCTTGTTTCGAGAGAACCTCAACGGCTACGTGACGTGGGAGGGGCACCGGATGAACCGACGCCCGGAAAAGCATAGCGTCGGATCATCCGACGGTACCTTTTTCGGTGGACGTTAGCCAACGGCTAGTTTGACGCCTTGGGCTATTTATACCCCCTCCACTCACTCATTTGAGGTTGCTGGATTGTGTGGAAGTGCGAGAGGAGTTCAAGACACATTCAAGATCATATCCAATCCATCCAAGTGCTTAATTGCTCATCCTTAGACTTGCATATGCTTTGTGTATGTGCTTAGTGCTAGGCTTAGCTTAGAGCTGAGTGAGTGCAAGGTTGTGCCAACCTTGTGAGGTGATTCTTGAGTGAATCCAGTTGTACAAGGTTCGCCGGAAGCCTTGGGGCCTAAGTGGCTCACCGGCAATCGTCATCGACCCTCCGACTTGGTGTGGAGCGGCGAGGACTCTTTGTGCGGGGGACGTGGAGACCCCCTTCCTTGGTGGAGAAGCTCCTTAGTGGAGGCGGCATCAAGGTGACCAAGAGAGCTTGACAAGTGCCTAAGTGGCTAGCCTTTGTGGCAAGTCAAGTTGGTGCTCTTGGGAGAGACAAGTTGGTGCTCTTGGGAGAGACTTGGTGACCGGGAAGCAATACTCTTTGTGTGAGTGCTTCAACAACGTGGACTAGGGGTGGCTTAGTGACTACCGATACCACGGGATAAATCGCGTGTCAAGAGTTTGCTTCCTCTCATCCCCTTTACATTTCCGCATTTACTCTCTTGCAATCTTTGCTTGCCTCTACATTCCTAGAGTAGTATCATGCTAGGATTGGCTATAGGTTGCAAACCTTCTTTTGGGATGGGAGTTTCACACTAGAACAACCGTAGTTGCACATATAGATAGTATGTTCTAGTTTACCTTTGCGCAAAATTAGTGAAGCCATAAGTTAAGGTTTTTAGTTGCCTAATTCACCCCCTCCCCCTCTTAGACTAACGGGCATCTGATTCCTTACGGCCAGCGCCGAAGCTGCCGCCCAAGCTGGAGCCGCCCACGTTCCGGACGTGCACCCGCCGCCGTCCCGCATGTCGAGCCGCATGCCGCCCAAGTTCGAGATGATGATCCCCGCCGTTCCCAAGTTCGCCAAGCCATGATCCGGATGGATATCACGCCATGCGTGCGTGCCGCCACCGGCGCGTTGCCGTGGTCGATGTGTGATGTGTCGGTGGCGTCCGTGATTGTGGGAAGATGTCGGTCGCGATGGCTACGGCCACGGCCGTTCGCGCGTCGAAACCCACACGGCCACGAGCCACGGCCTACCTCTCCGCCGCCGCCGCGTGATCCACCTTTACTTCTCTCCCCACCACATGTTACCGCGACCCGTGCGGCTAGCCGCCGTACGGCGGCGCCCAAGGCCTCGGCCGCGGCGCCGTTCGCGCGTCAAGAAACCCACTCGGCCACGGCCTACCTCACCGCCGCGGCCCGCGTGATCCACCTTTTACTCTTCACCCCACGCCGCGAGAGTCTCTCGCGCCACGACATGTTACCGCGACCGTGCGGCCGGCCGGCCGCCGTACGGCGCCGTCGTTTTCCGTTCCGGCGAGGGGGTTCGATCGGTTCGGCGGCGGGTACCCCGGGGGGGTGCCCCACTACGGTCGCATCGTCCACGTCGCGCGGCGGCGGCAAGCAACCCGGCGTACGCCGATATGGCGACCTCTCGCCGGACCCGTCGACAACCCCCCATTAATCACGGGCGGGGAATTATACGTCCTCGATCTCCTCGAGCACCCGTATCGATCACGAAGCCAAATGAAGCCGGGAAGCGTAAACGTCACGGCTATGGCCACCGGCCAACCGCACGCGCTTGGGTGAAGGGGAAGACACCGACATGAGCGTCTCCGGTGAGCTCGTTCCTTCTATAAATACCGCAGCTCGCCTTCCGTTCTCTCGCATCCAAAGCACACAGACGAGGAGTTGATCCATAAGGCGCCATGGCTTCCACGACCGCCATGTCCTCTCTCGTGCTCGTCCCGGCGTTGTGCTCTCGTGTGGCGGCATGAGCAACGCGGCGCGGCGGATGCGGGAGCTCCCGAAGCCCGACCCGCCGCCACCCGAAGTACCGAAGCTCGAGCCCCCCGCCGGTGCCGCCACGGCCCCTACCGAAGCCTCGAACCGCAGCCCCTGCCGGCGGTGCCGCCGCGCCCCCGCCCAAACCCGAGCCGCCGCCCGTGCCACCGCAGCCCCCGCCGAAGCCCGAACCACTTCTCGTGCCACCGCGCCTCTCGCCCAAGCCGGAGCCGTTGCCGGTGCCACCACAACCCCCGCCAAAGTCGGAGCCACCGCCGGTGCCACCGCGGCCTATGCCCAAGCCCGAGCCGCCGCCCGTGCCGAAGCCTCGAGCCACTTCCCTGTACCACCACGGCCTCCCGCCCAAGCCGGAGCCGCCGCCGGTGCCACCACAACCCCCGCCGAGCCGGAGCCACCGCCGGTGCCACCGCAGCCCCCGCCCCAACCCGAGCCGCCGAAGCCGGAGCCGCCACCCCCGCATCGGGCCGGTGAGCTTCCACCGAAGCCGGAGGTGGTCCCGCCGAAGCCATGATCTTAATGAGCTACCATGATGACTTTAGGGGCGCATACATATTATTGCAACGGCGCTCGACACATTATTTTCTATTGTATTTTGCTCATTTTCGTGTGATGCGTGCTTGGTTATTGACTATGTTTGTATAGCTAGCATATCGTATTTGGAGCATGGAGCGCATATGTATGCGCATTGCCATACCATCGATCCGATCCGGCCGTGACCGTGATCTATATGTGTGTTACGCCGAGATCCATGTGTATAAATAAAAGGATTCGTTTGTATATCTGTTTGTCACACCATTCACATTGAGTTTTTTTTGAAGGAACGGCAAAAGCTTTGCCATAATTTTTATTAGAAGAGTGAAAAGGAAAAAACAAACCAACCAACTCGGCAACTTAAACCGACTCCACTCAAACCGACTGCACCGCTAAGCGACGCAAAACCCACGACTAACCCACTGTACAACCCACTACTGCAAAGTCTAAAAACGAACTGCCCAAACGCAAGGAAAACAAGACAACATGAAAACCACTAAAAAAAGAGAGGAAAACTAGGTAAAATCTCCTGTGGGAGAAGGACGACACCGAGCTTATTGGAAAAGTTGAACATCTTCCTTGATGAGATGGGTCACTTCTTTAGTTATCTTGCATTCATGTTGGAATGTTCTTCTATTACGTTCCTTCCAGATGTTCCACCAAAAATATACGACCATACCATCAAAATGTGATTTTTGTGCTTTGTTGAAGCGCCGTCGACACTTCCTTCACCATCCGTAAACTGAGTTTGGCGAAGTATTGAGCGGCAAGAGTTGCATATCAAACCAGTTTCTCAAGTGATCCCAAACTACACAAGTAAATGTACGAGTTCTTGCAAAGGTGGTCCGGCGTTTCGGGTAGGGAGTTGCATAATTTACATATTGGGTCATTTGGCCATCCTCGTTTCTCAAGATTGTTTGTTGTGAGTATCTTCGTTGAAGTAGGATCCATGCAAAAATCTTGCATTTTGGTTCGGCTTTTGCACGCCAGATAGGAGTGGTTGCCCTTTTTTGAACCGGGCCTTGAACTGAATGCGATATGCGCTGCTCGTTGTATATTCTCCATCTGAGGTCCACCTCCATATGATCTGGTCATCCGCTTCCTCATCCCGGACTATGGAGTTAATCATTTCCCAAAGTGCTACATACTCTTGTATCTCGCTGCCATTTCCAAGAGGAGAGATGTGTGCGACCCAAACATTATTGCTTAGAGCTTTGAGCACCGAAATGTTTTTCCTTTTGGTCTTTACGTATAAGCTTGGAGCTAAATCTTTGGGTGCGGTCCCATTAATCCAGCTATAGTGCCAGAATTGTGCCTTAGGCATTAAAAAGAGCTCTATCTGTGTTATCTGTGGGGATGTCCAAACTCGACCAAGGTCTACCATTGTCCTTCCATTTATACCAATACCATCTTAATCGTAAGGCTCTTGCTAATCTTTCCAAATCTAGGATACCGAGCCCCCCCCAGCTCTTTGGGCGTACAAACTGTGGGCCAGTTCACCAGGCAGTGTCCTCCGCTTACCTTCTCCGGGTCCTCCCCTCTCCAGAGGAAACCTCGCCTCATTCGATCGATTTGTTTTATAAGCCATTTTTGGGCGGGAAAGATTGTCAAGTGATAAATTGGTTGTGAAGTAAGGACACATTTAACTAATGTTTCGCGGCTCGCCATGGATAAAAGCTTTCCTTTCCATCCTGGTAGTCGCCCTCCAATTTTGTCTAGCAGTGGCTGGACCTCTACCCTTCTTATCATTCACATTGAGTTCGACCTTGGATTACCTAACAAATGCATGGATTCTAGAATTTCGATTTAGTGTGAAGTCAAGGAGACATGGACGAATGCGTTGTGTTCACTGAATGCTAAAAAAAGACCTCCTAGAGCTTGTCTCTTCATTTTGTTCATGATATTTGGCAGTCGTTACCCATGCTTTCATTAATCTTTATTGTGGAAGTACCTTTAAAAATACGATAAAATGGCTATCCCTATTCTCCCCTTCTATCTTTGCATGTGGACTGCGATTACTTTAATCTTTATTTTGGAAGTACCTTTGAATTATATTTTCAACTAGCTTAAAGCCCTATAGCACAATTGTTATATGTTTCCAAAAAATAAATATCTTATTTTATTATATAGGTTCTAAATAAACCTCATCTAAAGAAATTAGTTTTGCTTTCATTTCTTTTAATCCACTTAAAAAAGATTTAAGAGTCTTAACTTTTTAGAATTTTAGTTTTTTTTTGAAAACTAGTGAAATAAAGAGGAAACACGATGATAATAGAGTATTAATGTTATAAAGTTCCACCATTCAAACAGTACTCTAAATGTTTAATGGCAATGGAGAACTTGACATAAATATATTTTGCAACTGAAAAAGACACGTTGGGATCAGATGGCATCCATCAACTCATGTTCTATTTTGTGATGTGATTTTGAATTCTAACTCTTTCTGGGTGGTAGAAATTAGCCCATTTAATAAAGTGCATAAAAATAGTTATAATAATGGTTGTAACTTGTAAAGTACCACTTCGTACTTCCTGCTACTTTTTTATTAAACATTTTGTTGGCAATTAATCAAAGAAAGATATTTAAAAAATAATGGATACAGGCACATTATTTTTAGTAATTGCTACCATATATTTGGTACTTATCTCTAGGTACCTCTAGTTTTCTTAGCACAACTAGGGTCTAGGTACCTCTAGGTACTTCCTATCTTTCCACCATATGATTTCTTTGAAGCGATGCATGGTTCTTATTTTTCCCAACCATTGTAAAAATTCATAAATAATACTCCCTTCGTTTCATATTGCTTGTAATTTTGACTTTTCTAAATATATTATTTTTGTTATGCATGTATCAGACATAAATATATATCTAAGTGCATAATAAAAAGAATGTATCTGAAAAACAAAAACGACAAGTAATATGAAACAGATGGAGTATATACCTAATTTGATTGTCAAGAATTGCACATTGTGGTATAAAAGAGAACTGGTAGCTGTAGTTTCCATTCTTGTGGAGGTTGCTATCTGCAGTATCTTCTGAGCAGAGCATCTCCAAGTATATCTAATATTTTTTCCTAAAAATATGAAGTTTTAGTGCTTCTAAAAGGTATTAAAACAATAAAGAAGGTCATCTCCAATAGTTCCTAATAATCTCCAGTAAAAAAAGAGTTTCTAATAATCTATTTCTAAAATATAAAAGACAATTTTGCATGAGGAATCATATACTATTCTTAAATTATTCTACCCACTTTCATGTATTCTTTTATCTCTTGTACATTTGCATCAAGAATTATTTTTTACTCTTTATTATTTCTGAGTCGTTCCACCTTATTTTAAAAGAGGATACAAGTCGACCAAAACCGAGTAACTCGGAACATGTTGTTTCTTCCTCGAGTCCTATATGATTAAGAGTGTGGATTAAGAGTTGTTGGAGAGATATTTTCTTATCTTCCTAAAAATTAAGGATTAAGAAAGGATTTAATGAACAATTGGAGAAGCTCATTTTACTACTACACACATTTGGCATGCAGGCCGCCGGTTTACGGGTGGTTGTGCGCTACTTGCTCCAATTTTCCAAGATGGCCATGCCGATGGCCTATCAACCACACAACAAACTCAACACACGCAGAAATGGAAGCAAGCGTGTCCGCAAAGCAAATTCAACACCGTTAGACATGCGATCATTTTCTCGCTTTGATTTCGCATCCCAACAACTCTCATGTCATCAAATTGGCCTTCCATTGTCGACGTGTCGGTGTTCCGGCTCTGGGCCCGCACCGGCGACCTAACGCCCGAACGCGCTACGCGAAAACGTGCACCATCACCTCTTTTCTAGGAGATCTCATCGGTTGGACTTCAGCAACTCGACGTCGCGAGCATCCGAAACAAGCTTCTAAAAAGGATATGACGAAAACGACACGAACCTACTACACCACGTACACGCTGCACCGAACTACCACGCCAATACTCTCGTTTTGTTGCCGCCGGTCCGGATGATCTCTCGCAAGGACTCTCTTTGCAATTGATGATTCGATGCAAACAAATGGCATCTCAGTTAGAGAGATAATAAGCTGGTAGTTATTAAATCTTTAATTTTCTGGTTCATCATGTTCATGTCCTGCCATGTACTTGACTGCGTACGTTGCAAGTTCATTCCTACCTTATATGTTAGGGACTTAGGGTCGCGTCGTCCTTGTCAACCCTATCTGGAACTACCAAAACCAATCGTTTCGTCAGCTTGGTTTTCACATGCTCTCTGTATCTGATCAGCTATCTGCTGTTCTTCACATGCACGGTGTCACTTTGCGGTAGTACGACATTTTGGTAGCCTAACCACTGCTCAGAAGATGTGTACTATATATGTATCACATATGCATGTCACCTAGCACCAACAGTAACTATTAGGCTTGTAAAGTTAAAGCATCCACCAACCAGATCACGCATGTTTCGGGGTATTCTCAACTGATCAAACCTGACACTGGTAGTGGAGATTGCATGGAAACTAGAGTCTAGCTAGATGTTTCAGGAGAGCACAAAAAACGCAGATGACCTACCGCGCACTACCAAGCAGGCACCCAAGACCAAAAGACTCCTGCAAGCATGCACACCCATGCATGCATTGCATGCACCATGCAGCAAGCCTACGCTTGGCAACTATAAATAGCGGGCGCCTCTTCCCTTCCAGCCATCACAACAAGAACTAGCTAGCTTTCAGTACTTGATACTACACACAGAGATCTCAGCTGAGAAAGCACAAGCCATTCGACATGGTTTCCAAGAAAACCATGTCCTCCTCCCTCGCCTTCCTCATGGCAGTGCTGCTCGCTTGCAGCTCCATGAGCAGCGCGGCTCGGTACCTGGAGGAGGAGAAGCCTGAGTACCCGCCGCACCCAACCGTGCCGGAGATCCCCAAGCCTGAGCTGCCGCCGCACCCCACCGTACCGGAAATCCCCAAGCCGGAGCTGCCACCGCACCCGGCCGTGCCAGAGCTCCCAAAGCTCGAGCCGCCCTCCGCACCCTACCGTGCCAGAGCACCCGAAACCTGAACAGCCAGAGCACCCCACCGAGCCAGACCACCCGAAGCAACCTGAACTGCCACCACACCGACCTACCTTGTCGGAGTTGCCCAAGCCTGAACTGCCACCGCACCCCACCGTGCCGGAGCACCCAAAGGCAGAGATCCCTCACCCTGTGGCAGAGGTTCCCAAGCCCGAGCTGCCATACCCTCACGTACCAGAGGTGCCAAAACCCAAGCTGCCACACCCGGCCGTGCCTGAAGTCCCAAAGCTAGAGGTGCCACACCGGAGCTGCCTAAGCCTGAACTGCCACCCCACCCCGAAGTGCCAGAGCTGCCAAAGCCAGAAGAACCTCACGTGCCCGAAGTGCCGAGCCGGAAGGTCACTACCCGGTCGTGCCAGAGGCCAAGCCATGATCGAGCAAACACCCGTGGGTTTGCCCCAGTAATAAATATGTTGTGTACTTGCATTGTGTGTATATGATGGCGCGTTAGGAGCATGACGTTCAGGGGTTGACGACGTTTGTGCTACTTTGATTTTATCAGTCGATGATGTTACTGTATTGCCTTTTGGCGTATGATATATATATATATACATGTATTTATTTCATTACTTAATATTATTGTCTCTCATTACTCCTTCCATTTGTATTTTTGAACGGAACGGCAAAATATTTATCGTAGTTTTATTAGAAAAAGAGCACAAAAACATAATTACAGGAAAGAAAAAAAGAAATATTGGGTTTGGGTTACAACTACAAAAACCTCCTCCCCTTCCAACTTCAAACCACACAAATCAACAAGGAGATATGTTGCTCCAATTAACAAGGAGATACGGAGGATCAGAAAGTTCCTCAATCAAACTATCTCATCTTTCCCATCTTGTGCAACAATTAGCCAATCAGGAGTGGCATTGACACTATGAGTGGCATGAGCCAATATCTATAAAAAGTGCTACTATTAATGAACAACCAAATTCAGGGGTGGACACTTTGAACCCGAAAACCGAACCCAAATTATCGGTCTATTTGGGTTTCGGGGTTCGGGGGTTCGGGCTCAGTCCTGGTAAATTTATAATTCGGAGTTCGGTTTCGGTTGTTGTGGTCTATAACCTAACCCGAAATTCAATATAGTTGCGTATTTTGATTTAAATTATGATGTTACAACTTTGTGTTTTAAACTATTTTTTGATTTTTTTTCATGAACATGTTAGTTACTTGCTTTAGTCTAGTAGTCCTTAAATTCATAGGGTTGAAATGAGATGGGAATTTGAATTTCTACTATAGAGTTTTGAGAGGTGACAACAATACTTATGAAAATTCGGGTAATCTGGTGGACCGAATAGACTGAACGAAAATAATCAATATATTTGGGGTTGGTTCCTATTATTCTTTTTAAAACTTTGGTCATCACTTTTCCAAAACTTGAAATTCCCAAACACCGAATAGGCCGAACCGAAATGACCGAATGTAATCACTACAAGAAACTATTTAATCTGTGACGCATTCTCCACGACGTTTTCAGAAAACGTCACGAATGTGCATTGCAGCCCAAAACACTGCGACGATTTCTTCGTCGCGATTCTACGACGTATTCCTTTTTTTCGTCACGGATGTGCATTGAAGCCCAAAACACTGCGACGATTTGTTAAATTCGTCGCGATTCTACGACGTATTCCTTTTTTCGTCACAAACACTGCGACGATTTGTTTAGTTTGTCGCGATTCTACGACGTATTCATATTTTTCGTCACGGACGTGCATCAATGGATATTGAAGCCCAAACCATCACGACGATTTGTTAAATTCGTCGCAATACGGCCCACAACACCGTGACGTTTTAGCAGATTCGTCGCGATCCCTAAAAAACAGCCACCTCACCAGCACCTAGGACCCACCCACACTGCCACGCAGGCGCCACCTCACCCAAGCGCCACGTCACCACCACGTGAGCGCCCAGGGCCCACCTCACTGCCACGCAGGCGCCATCTCACCAAGTCGCCACCTCACCACCACATGAGCGCCCAGGGCCCACCTCACTGCCACGCAGGCGCCACCTCACCCAGGCGCCACCTCACCACCACGTGAGTGCCAAGGGCCCACCACACTGCCACGCAGGCGCCACCTCACCCAGGCGCCACCTCACCACCACGCGAGCGCCAGGGGCCCACCTCACTGCCACGCAGGAGCCACCTCACCTAGGCGCCACGTCACCACCACGTGGTAGAGAATGATTTTAGAAAATTTTAGAAAAAAGAATCATCGAATTTGGAGTTAGTATGAGGCAGAAAAACTAGTTACAAGTTTTAGTCAAAGATTAAAAAGAGAAAACACACTCGTTCATCTCAGTTCATAGCAATTGCAATTTCTGTTTTTAATCTTCGGATAAAACTTGTAAACTGTTTTTCTTCCTCATACGAACTCCAAATTGGTTGATTCTTTTTCCTAATTTTTTCTAAAATCGAGATGTTTTACTCAGTGCCATTTGTTTGTATCTTAATTACTATTTCTTGGTTGCTTTTCATACAACATAACTTTTCCAACTAAAAAGGGAATATAAAAACATGTTTTTTCATAATAATTGCTAATATAACTTAATATTCTCTAATGTTATGGTCAACATGATATGGTGTCAAAAATTGAGGTGCATACAAGTTTGGTCACGTTATTAGTTGTTCAAATCTCAAAGTTTGTTTTCAATTGTAAGAAACTATGTGAGTCTTATGTCCTATTTGTGAACATCTATAATCTCACTTTATCAAAACCATATGAATTTTTATAGGAGCATTGTACCCTTAAAATATGGTTTCATGTCAATTTGTAAAATGTTTTGAACAAAATTAACTATTGTTATCATTATTTTACAACAAGGTGACTAGTAGAAGTTCAAGGTGACTATTTTTCATCATTATCTTAGATGTGGCCTAGAATGGACCACATGCGCCTAAATATAGTTTTTTGAATTTTTAATCTTATTAAGGGTACATATAGATCAATTTAGAATTACTTTCGATAAACACGTAGAAATTCTTTTATATGATAGATACAGCAAATGTACTTAAAATTTTTTGAAAATCCTAGATTAAAACTTATATGCATACTATTATATATAAAAAATATATGTGTTCTTATAGGATAATTATTTTTAAATGTTACTCAACAATGGTACAATAAAAAGAAAAAGAAAAAGAATAATGTTAGTTAGGCAGTAAATAAACCGAGGCCTGTTTTGGCCCAAATAGCCCAACTATATCTGGTCGTCCGTTGCTGATTCGACGACTAGGATCGCATGTTCACAGTATATAAACTCCTCCTCAACCAAACCCTAACCCTTCCTCCCCTCTCACTTGTTGCCAGCCGCAGCCACCCTCTCTTCTTCCTCTGCCTCTCCTCTCCCCCTCCTCTCTCCTACCGATCCCATCATCCGCTGCCGCCCCCCCCCCCCCCCCCGCGGGCTATTACCAGGGCGAGAGGAGAGCGAGCAAGGGGAGACGAGATCCATTCCTCCACCGCTGCGCCCTCAGCTGAGAGAGCCCTCCTCGAACCCTACCCCAGCGACAGCGAGGTCGAGCCTCAGCCATGGCGCGGTCCCTCATGCTCGTCGCCCTGCTCCTCCTCGGCGTCGCCGCCGCCTCCGCCGCTTCCGACGTGCCCTTCATCGTCGCGCACAAGAAGGTGTCGCTCTCCCGCCCCAAGCCTGGCGTCGAGCGCGTCGGCGTCTCCCTCGACCTCTACAACCAGGGATCCGCGTGAGTACCTCGGCTGCCTCCCCCGCCCCGCACCACAGATCTGGTTTGTTGCTTGTGCAGTAGTATAGTAGTTTCGCTTGCTCACGGGATCTGATCTGACTCGGTGCGCCTTCCTTTTGTGAGAGATTTGAACGTGCCTTCTCGTGCTTCGATCTGCGTCGCTGGGGTGACGGGTGAGGGTCTCATGCGAGATTTCCATCTTAAACCTCAGCGGGGATTTTGTTCCGATTTGTAAGTTGTTCCCCGAATACCCTCCCTTAATTCGATCTGTTTGATACATGGCCCCCTACCCTAGGTTTGATTTGATTTGCGGATTTAGGGTAGCACCACAGAATTCAGGTAGTTGGTGAATTCAGAACAATTATTAATCAATCTTGTGGCCGGTTCTATACTTGAGGTTGTCGATGTTGTGCATGCCTTGCTTAACATGGTACAAAAAGATGTAGGCCTAACTGATTTGTTTTCTAAATTGAGTCTGCATCTGCCCTATCAAAAGAATGTTCCTGCACTATTGCTTGTATGTGTATGCTAAGTCTTTCATCCAGCCACCATTGAATGTTCTCCTACCGTTGGATTCCACTGGTCAGTAGAAATATTTGCTCCCACTATATGTGATTATTGAAATAGCCAATCAATTAAAATGCTTATTTGCATATTCATGTTATTGTTTCTCCGCCATGGCTTCCATGTTGCTAATTCTTGATAACTATGATATGATGCAACTGGAGGGCTCATTGAAACACATTAGATATGCTTTGTTCAGAGCATTGAAACACATCAGACTTGCTTAAGTTTATTGATATCTTTTGCCCACTGCTCTTACAAGCATCACTGCCTCTGTTCTTCCTTGTGTATGTAATTATATACTTGTGTGTAGGAATGTATTTATAAAATAAAAGAATAGAAGTTTTTTGCATTCCTAGTTAGTGTTATTCTGGTTAATTATTTGTATGATTGACACATAAACTACAGAGATGCACCATTGTACATTGAAAAAGACATCTAACATTTCTAAATGCATAAACCCCATTTATTTACAGCTCTTCCTTGTTTAGAAAACTAAATGCAAATTTGTATAAGAATAAAAATATGTGAACCTCTTTGCTTTACTGCTTGCTTGGTAGTTCTATCATTACTTTGTCTCAGCTTATTTTGGTTAATTATCATGTTGCAGGCTCCATCTGGATAACTTAAGTTATGTTTTCTTAATGTATCTCACCTGCATCTCACTTTGATTGAAATATGTGTCTGACAGCATGAGCAGTCTAAGAGGCCACCTGGCTATGCTTACCCAGCAATGGATACCCCACATTTTCAAAGCTTGTTCTCCTTTAGGTCTGCTAGTTTCGTGCTTATTTTGTTGTATGCAGAATTGAAATGCTCTACTTTTAGCTTAGTCAGATACACATGAGAATCTGAATGCCCGCTCGCTCGCCCTAACTCGATGGTTGTCTACTTTTGTTGGCCTCATGTCCTTGGTTACTCATGTGTTGTTTCAGACTTAACTGCAGACCATAAGTTACATGGCAGAGCGTGTCATCCGATTCATTTGGGATTGTCTTCCAGGTACACTATCCTTGTATCGGAGGATCCTATTCTTGTAAGGTGCTGTGTATTAGTTGATGCAATATGTATTGAATTGGTTTTGTCATTTCTTTGCCCATCAGTTTGTAATTGTGCATCTCTGTTCGAATGTAAAGCACATACTATAAACGGTTATGCTTTCACTAAGCTTGGATGGTTGCTTGTTGTAGTACTGCATAGCTCACTAAGCACTGAAGTTCAATGCTTGTTTAAGCTGTTGTGACACCTGTACTTTCAACACATTATATTGTTCACTACTCTTTTATTATTAACTTTCGGTATATGCTTGCCACTGTACTTTCTTTGGTAAATTAGACACAACTGTCTCATGGTGATACTCAATTATTTAATGATTGGAATATTGGTGTTTGTTACCCGTCATAGTAGATCGGTTTGGTCTCTCGTCCGATTTGATTCATCTAAAGCAAGAATCTAGTTAAGTACTAAAAGCTTTGACACTTAATATTTGAGAACTTTAACATTACCCTCTAACTATTAGTATTTGGTAATGTGCTCTTTCGGTGGTGAGGATCGGATCAGCAAGGAGCAAGCCACTAGAAGTGATTGGATGAGGATCAGTTGCATCCAGTATCAAGCAGTTAGAAGGAAAGAGGAGACTTGATTTTCTATGCTGTACTACTAGTGATTAACAAATGCATGTGATCTTTTATTATTCTGAATTGTAAAACATGTGATGTCGTTACTTGTGAGGTGGAATTACTTACTGTTAAATGTTAAAATTGGGATGTTCCTGTTGTAATAAATTTGACTCCCTGATTGCTTACTGTTGAATGAATTGGGATGGAAAATGATTGAAATTTGGTGTGTTAATTGCCACGTCATCGTCCACGTAGGATGCCACGTCATCGTCCACGCAGGATGCCACGTCATCGTCCACGCAGGATGCCACGTCATTGTCCATGCAGGATGCCACGTCATCGTCCACGCAGGATGCCACGTCATCATCCACGCAAGATGCCATGTCATCGTCCATGTAGGATGCCACGTCATTGTCCATGTAGGATGCCACATCATCGTCCATGTCAGCTGCCATGTCAGTAGCAATCCGTGACAATTTTATTTTGTCACGGATAGTGAGCCATGAGTTGGGCTGCATGGGCCTCGGGCTGCTCCGTGACGATTCAGATACGTCACGGATCGCGACGTTTATTAAGGGAACGTCGAGAGATTTGATCAATGACGCTCATTCCACCACGAAAATGTAAATCGTCGCGGATGCTGATTTGCGACGAATTTTATTTAATCCGTGACAGAATGGTTACGTCACAGATTAAATAGTTTCTTGTAGTGAATCTAAGAAATTAGGATAATGTTGAGTTGTTATTTAGAACCATCTTAATTTTCGTCTGGGCCAAAGAAATTTCAGGATCGGTCCCTGATCACCGTATCTTTTGAGCATGCATGCATGCTGTCCTACTCTGTATCTTGGAACATGCATGCCACAATATTGATTACTAGGTGATACCCCGCGAGTTGCTGCGGCATTTTTTTTAAACAAAAAATTAGGTGAAATGTGAAAGTAGAAACACCAAAGTGATTACATTGTAACATTGATTTGTAAACAACATTATATATGAGAGTATGCTATTTTGTTGAGAGTGGACCATTCAAAAATGATTGATCCTACATGTATTTCAACTGCAAGAATTTTATGGTGCACTACTCACAAATACACGCTATTAGTAGTCACAAAAAATTGATGGTCTGGTGGATGATGGCATGGTGTGACATAGTGGGTTCTGATGTGGAATTTTGGCATGTTGAGAGAAATAGAACTATGCCTCTTAGTGAGTTGCTCCTATACAGTTGTATATGATTATCTGAGAGATAATGTTCTTTTTTTTGCGAAAAGAGAAATAATGTTCTTATAAAACAACTGAGGGAAGCAAACAACTAAATAAGCCTTCTTATCTATGCTACCATATCAGCCGTGGATGCTGACATAAGTTGTTTGAAAAATGGCCACTCCAACATGAGAAGCAAAGGCCCCTTTGAACATTTCACACGTCAGTAGTCATTTTCAACTAACTTTAGAACTGCTACCGAACCACACAAATCTCATCAGTGTGGACTTCATAGGTCATGCTTGTACATTTCTCAATCTGTCCTTGACATACTTGCACGTCCTTTGCATTATCTGCTGCCCAAACACATACGGTTCAATTAGATAAACAGCACACACGTGTCGCCAAAAAAAATGTCTCAACTCAACCAACCGGATCGACCAGATATCGTGTATTCCTAACCAAGTAAACCATACACACAAGTAGGGGTCAATCACAAGGACAACAAGCGAGGACCGAATTTTAACAACCATAGATAAAGCAGATAACCTATACCAGCTGCCACCAAAATACAAGATGCATGCATTGCTCCAGGACGTAAACGCTCACATGATCGATCGTGGTTACAGACTTACAGTACATGCGTTTTGCGCTACAAATATACCATCTCTCCCCTCCCAGCAGCCATCACCCAACGATCTAGTTCGCTCTACTACATATACTGAGACTATCTCAGGGCACAGCAAAGCTCACAAGTGTTAAGCATCGATCTAGTACGTACGTGTCATGGCTGCCAGGAGCACCATGGCCTCCCTTGTCCTCCTCGTAGCGCTGCTGCTCTGCAGCGGCATGAGCACCGCGGCACGGTTGCTGGAGGAGGCGGTGATAGGTTTGCCGGATCGACTAGGAGTAGATCGAGTGGGTGAACACTGTGAGTGACATACCTTGGACCTCTACTGTTGAGTCTTGCACCGGTTCGTCGGTGAAGATCTGCGCACGGGCAGCGACGGTTGGGGTAGAGGTCGAGAGTCGTGGCGCGGTGGAGCATCCCGTCGCTTTAGCACGTCCCCTCTAGGTCGGTTAGGGTTTGGGAGTGGGGCTACAGTGGCGGCGGCGAACCTCGTCCGTTGAGCCCGTGGCCCCCACTCCCTCTTATAGTGCTGCGCGACAGGGGCCCCACCAGCCTTCTAACGGGCTGGGCGTCCCCGATCCGGACGCGAGTCAAGGGCCCAATGGGCCGTTGGGCCCATTGGTGGAGAGATCAATCCAACATTCTCCCCCTTGATCTCACCATATACTTTCAACTGCTTTTATCATTCCATTACAGATCAGTGTATAGAGCATGTTTTATCGTCACGGTCAATCTCGTTTCTGTCAATCTCCGATAGATTCAACAGCTACAATACACATCTCTGTACTGAAACAAATTCTTTAGACTTGGGCCCTTTATGATCCGGAATCTTAGACTATGACATAAACCCATGTTGCACATGTGCTCTCTAAGTGCACTGGGTTATATACTTTTCGTATGAGGATCCTCAAGCACTTGCTTGTCTCTTGTATGCGCAATATCTTTAATATGATTCCGGACTTACTCCTTTACAACATATAACTTTTGTGTCAATGTGTTTGGCTGCACACTTGACTTGTTGTCATAGGAGTGAACTACCTTAATGGTTATTGCTGTTGACAACCATTATTAACTCCGGGTACAGGTTCCATTAACTATTTTGCCTGTCCCTTAGCCTCGTATCATGCTATATCACATCTTTGCATCACATTGATGACAATTGTGTTAATCCTTTTGGAGCATTTCCACACAAAAACTCCAAGTGTGAAAGTTAGCGACAATTGTGGATTTCGCTACCCATTTCACAAAATATCTTTGTACTCACAACCCTTTGAGAGCACTTGATCTTTTCAACTTAGCATGAGGCTGATACACTTAATTCCATTCCAGTGATCTATAGCTGGATTGGACATTGCCAAAACAACCCGGATATACAAACTATGTCAAGGTAAGTTCTATCTTTTCCATTCATTAGGCTTCCAACAGCTGAAGCATATGGTACCATATTCCTTTAATCCATTCCATATTGATTCTTGGAACATAAAAGTTCCCAAAATCACTATCCTTGACAATGAGAACAGGCGAAGGTTTACTCGCATGCATACTATAAGTCTTTGCAACTTTTCTAAGTATGCCTCTTGCGATAGTCCGAATACCCCTTTTCCTTCATCTCGGTGAATCTCGACCATTATAATTGAGACATTCATCGAGAATTTTCTTTGAACTTTGAGGACAAGAACCTCTTATACTTTTACAATAGATTGACATTACTGTTACCATGCAAGATATCAATCACATATGCATGATCAGGAAATGAATTCCCATTCTATAACATTGTTCAAATGTTGTCCTCTTATTCACTTTTAAACCCAAAAACAAATCCTTTATCTTTGAATGTTATCATTCATAAATGATTTCTTTAAACGGCATTCCTTTTCCTCTTTTTATTTACATGACAAAACCCTTAGGTTATGCCATGAAATACTTCACATATTCTCTTTGGAGTCATGTCACGACTTGTAGACCCATTACAGCCTACTGGTTTGGCTCCATTAAGAATCACTTACGAGTCCCAAGTTTCCTCGGGATTTACCAGTTCTACTTTCCATAAACAAGCGCTTCTTTTAACACATGAGATTGAATAAACTGCAATGTGAACTTTTCTATATTGCAAACTTTGCAACCATCAGACTTTTAACTCTTTGAGACCTACTAGAGATCTCAACCTCTGGTACATTGTGTGCCTAAACTTTTGGTACGTCTACCATAAGGGGTGCAACAGCTCTCCCCATGCACAACAACAAGTTTCAATGGCTCCTGAAGGACAGGTTCCATGTCATCTACCATGTTGTTGTCACGAGTACGGAGAGAAATAGCTACCGAATCATCAGAGCGGGCTTATATACCCACTTCTCCTCGAAGTCAATTTCTCGAGCCACCATGCTCCCCCTGATTGCTCTCGTATTCCAAGAAGACAATGTGTCTCGTTAGAAATAAAAGAACCTTTTCTATTATCTGAATTGCCAACAAATGGCTCCTCAGATTGGCCCTTTCTTTCATCCGGATGGCCAACTAAATGGCTCCCCCAGATCTTTTCATCTATTATAAATAATAGAGTATCTTAAAGCTTTCTCATTATTGGGTTTGTACTTTCACCATTTAGGTCACATCGCTATCATCCAGTCGAACTTATAAAAGTCCAGGATTTTAGCTATTCATTTTCTTTAGGGGTTTTCTTTAGGGGTATCACATTTATGACTGTCGTACTCCCCCAGACAATCACATTTAGATCAACCTCTAAATGCATACAATGCATTTCTTTCCTGAAGTATAGGGGATTTCACCTTTCTCCCCCTCGAAATGTGACATGAACTTTCCTGTCACAATTTCGAAACCATTCAGAACTATTATCAATGAGGAAACTTTGAGAACACTTTCAATTACTTTCTTTATCTGCATGATTATATCATACAAAAACAAGACTATTACTTAACTCATGTATGGGAGTACATTTTTCCTCATTTCACTTTAAGAACTCAACAGAGTTCTTTATTTCCATGCTTTTGAAAACTCAAGCAACTCTAGCTTGTGTTCGTTCTTTATCTTTAGGTTCGCATATTACTTTTGATTCTCTTTAAACTCAATGACTATAGTACGATAAGTACAAACAGTATTAGAATAGCATAGGAGCTACTCCAAAATTCTCTTTCCCGGTGTGGGATATGTAATAAGCACATGAGTCATTATATCTTTCTCCCGCCATGCAGGATTTGTCCTTTAACAAAACTTTTCCCGCCATATAAGATTGTCTAACATAAGCACTATGCCAACTTTAACCAATCATGCGGTTATTTTCTCAGAGCCTTTCCCGCCATGCGGGTATTATTATGATCTTTTCTCGTCGTGCGAGAGTATCACAACCTTTCCTCTCCATTCAGGTAATAACCTGAAAAGGGACATGCATGCCAACATTGGCTTGCATTCAATCATCAAATTCAAAATTCAGAAAATAAATCTGAATAAACTATAACACATACATGCTTGATTCAACATTTGTCAAACCAAACATGCATATGGATCAGTGTAACTTTTATCATGATGACTGAACTGGAAACAAATTCCTTGTCATAGAGAGCACATGAAAAATATTTATCAAGACTCTCAATGATCTATCTCTTTTCTTGGATTAATATCCGAGAAACTTTACTTTTGAAAGACATTCTTTTAAAGAGAACATAGTCCCTCACATTATGTCCTTCTTTCTTTGTCATCTCCTGAGCCACAAGTGCTCAGCTTACTTTTCTTAATGCTTTCATGAATGAAAACAGAAAGATCTTTTCTCTGAGAAAAATTTTCAATAATAATCCAAACTTTAAGCTTATGAAGCTTTTAAAACTTTATGTTCTATTCTATATCACCGTTGGGCAGAAAATAGAATAAAACATTTCTCATGTGTATTAATTCCAAGTCACCATCAACTGAATTAGAATTAATCTATCATATCACAATATTGTCATCATCAACGTTGGTCAGAAAATGACAACACCATGAACTTTACATTTAGAAATAATACTTATCATAAGTATTTCTAAAATATCCTCTGTGTCTATAATTGAGTAGAGACATAAACTTTGAACAGAAAATTGGCAATCAAAACCAATGCAACTTTATCTGACCTTTATACAACGGAAGCTTACTTTAACTTTAACGTGGATACAACCCACAAGAAAACTTTTCAAACTGTTCTTTCAATTAAATCTTCTCGTTGGTTCCAATTTAATTGAAAGATAGGTATCACTGTACAACAGAAAACAAGAAATAAAAAAACAACATTTCTTGATCTCTAAGTTCTCTGAACATTGATCACTTTGATGCAAATATCAGAGACTTTAACTTTAAAACATAAAGAACATTTAATTATGATATTGTTATTATCAACGTTGGTCAGAAAATAACAATACCATAATAACTTTAAGTAAAAGGTTCAACTTTTACTTTGCAGCGGAAAACTTTTATTTCTTTTTAGAAGCAATCACACTTCTAAACTTTTCTTCATACCGGTCAACTCTCTAAACAATTTATCCCGTTGGTTCAAAATTGAGTAGAGGTAAAACCTTAACAAACTTGCCAAAACTTGACAAACTTTCCAATACTCTACTTTAAAATAAACATTCCATCATAATAATCTTTTCTTTTTCTATGATTTTCTCTATTCAACTTTTCCTTTAATTTAATCTTCAAATCAAAATTAAAGGAACAACAATTCAAACTTTGCAGAGGATAAACATGAATAAAATTCATGAAAAAATATACTATTCAGAAACATTCTATCACTTTTCTAATCCCTAAACAAAAATCTCGTTGGTTCAATTTGAGTAGAGATTAAAACTATACAAAAGTCATTCAAATATGCTTCTGAAAAAACATTTAAATATTAGCAAGAGGCACTGTTCACCACTATTCATTTAACTGTTCATTTGGCCCAGATGTGAAGATCGGCCCGCAGCCGATTCCACTCCTCCACATGGGCCTGAGGCCCAGCAACCAACCGGCAGGCCGCCGAAGCGGCCCGCGCGCCGCGCCCGCCTGGGCTGAAACTGGCCCATGTAACACGAGCAGCCTGGAGCCGTCGATCGGTTGCGATCAGCATCGGACGGTCGTCCGCGCTCCTCGCGCGAACAAAACCCGTCGGCCGTCGGCCTCCCTTCAAACCCTAACCTCATTTCTCTTTTCCCCCCACCACCTAGCACGCACAGAGGCGGCGGCGGGCAGTCTTGCCCGTGGCCGGCGATGGCCGGCGACGGTGAAGGGCGGCGCCGCCCGCACACCGCCGCAAAGATGCTCCTCCCTTCCTTCTATTCTTTGTTCTTTTCTTTTCTTTGTGTCTGTGCCGAGCTGCGGCGGCGGCGGGGCTGTCAACCCCGTGGCCGGCGGGGACCGGCGTCGATGAGGGCGGCGCCGCCGGCGCGCGGCCGCGGCGTGCTACTCCTTCCTTTCTGCCTTCTTTTCTTGCCCCTCCTCCTCTTCCCCAGTCCCGCAACCAAACAGGATCCAGAGAGCGGCATGGCCGTCCATGGCGACCCGGAGGAGATTGGCGGCGCCGCCGCGGGTCCTCTCGCCGGCGAGTGCGTTCCCCACGAGGGAGAGCGCACCGCTGTCGAGCGGATGCGCGACGGTGCCTCTTTGGCCCAAACCGCGGCCCTGTCCCTCGCGTCGGCGAGCGGCAGAGGTCCGGCGAGAGCTTGACTCGCCCTGTCCATCCGCACAGCGTGCACCAAGGCAACGCCGGTAGTGGCGGCGGCAAGGTAAGGCCCTGGTAGGTCCTTCTCCTTCCCGTCCTTTCGATCTAGGGTTAGGGTTACGGTTTTGGATCTTTGACTTTTCTTTTCTGTGCGATTCAAGATCGCGATCCTTTGATTCGTTTTCGAATCACTCATTCCCTACTCAATCTACTCGCTAGAACCCCGCTCTGACACTGTGAGTGACATACCTTGGACCTCTACTGTTGAGTCTTGCACCGGTTCGTCGGTGAAGATCTGCGCACGGGCAGCGACGGTTGGAGTAGAGGTCGAGAGCCGTGGCGCGGTGGAGCATCCCGTCGCTTCAGCACGTCCCCTCTAGGTCGGTTAGGGTTTGGGAGTGGGGCTACAGTGGCGGCGGCGAACCTTGTATCTTGAGCCCGTGGCCCCCACTCCCTCTTATAGTGCTGCGCGACAGGGGCCCCACCAGCCTTCTAACGGGCTGGGCGTCCCCGATCCGGACGCGAGTCAAGGGCCCAATGGGCCGTTGGGCCCATTGGTGGAGAGATCAATCCAACAGGCGGCACCCAAGGAAGAGTACCCGCACCCTGCCGTGCCAGAGCTGCCTAAGCCGGAGGTACCGCCGCACCCAGTCGAGCCGGAGCTGCCGATGCCCGAGGTGCCGGCGCACCCCGCTGTACCCGAGCTGCCGAAGCCTGAGCTGCCACCTCATCCTACTGTCCCTGAGCTGCCAAAGCCCGAGGTGCCGGAGCTGCCAAAGCCTGAGGTGCCGGAGCACGCTGCCGTTCCTGTACTGCCCAAGCCCGAGGAGCCTGAGCACCCCGCCGTGCCGGAGCAGCCTCACCCGGATGTGCCGGAGGTGCCAAAGCATGAGCTGCCACCTCTGCCGGAACCTGAGCTGCCACCCAAGGCCGAGGGACACTACCCGGTGCCAGAGACCAAGCCATGATCGCGACCTGCATCCGCATTTTCCCAGTATCAATAAAACTTTTCCTTTTCTGCATCTGTGAGTATGTACACATATATATGGTGTAAAAATTCGATGTTTGCCTGCGAGGCTCTGCGATCTATTTGGCCATGCACGCTAGCTAGGAGAGCATGCATGACCGATATTTCCAGTGGTGTACTGATCTGTATGTATATGCTTGTACTTTGATGATGTAATGTACATTGCTTTATATCTATGCACGGTATATGTATGACGTTTTTAATTTGTTTCCCTTGATGTTATTTATATACTACCTTCATATTTGTTTATATGATGTTTACAACAGTCTTAGCGTTAAATGGTTTGGACATCTGCCGGCGTCAACTAATAAAAACGGAGGTAGTATATATTCAGTAGAGTCCTCCAAATACTTCTATTTACATGTGCATTATTAAGATGTCGCTTAAAATTATTCGAAAAAAATATGTGGCTTAAAATTCTTTATATTTTAAAGATTTTTTTTGTGAGTGAGAATGTTACAAATCAGTACAATCCTTGCCTCTAGCAATAAAATATAAATGACTATACGGATGTTTGTCGAAATAAACAAGGAAAACAGTTGTGCCAAAAAAAATGTTGTTCCACTTTTGACAAAATTGAGGGACCTCCAAAATACTACTCGATCTAGCTACCAATAGCCAGGATTTAATTTTTCAAAATGCAGTGCAGCGTGTCTCACGGTCGACTCGACGAGCATATCGTCTAGATACCACTAAAAATTAGTTATGTGAACATATTCCCTCTGGCTTGGAAAAAGAAGTCGTTTAGGACAGCGACACGGTCTCAAAAAACACAACTTTGACCTCTTTTCTATAAATATATTTATTGAAAAATTATATATGTATATTTTTTTTGAAAATTGTTTTCAACACACATCTATTGATATTTATTTCCACATTTCTAAACTCAATAATTTAAAAGTTATTTATCATTTATATTCCTAATGTTTGACCCAAATCTTGTCTAAAACGACTTCTTTTACCAAAACCGGAGGGAGTACGAGCACATATGCTATAAATCGGCTAGCAATGAAGGTTCCGCCACAAGGCTAATTAGCAATTAGTTTATTTTGTTATATGTTTACAAAAGTAAAATAATGGCACTTTCTAGAAATTTTGTATTTTGAAACTTCATTTCAATAAGTCTACCAATAATACCTACTTCTAGTCATTCGGCTTCAACATACTCCATATATGTAAAGAAGATTGATGATGAAATCAAATAAGTATACAGATAATATGACCACAAGGATCTGGGAAAATATATAATGCAAACTACCTATTAGGTGCAATCCCGCAAACTCAGTATCTTGCAGCTCGCATAGTAAATCTACTGCAACTCGAACTACTGACAAGTTGCAACTCGAACCCTCGTGACATTTTCATATAACCGCCCGCCCGGTACTGTAAACTACCCATCACTGTCTGGTAATGTACACTTCTCCTTCGGTTGCAACTGTTTACTGGTTTGAGTTGCCATTGATGTACACTCAAGGGTGCAAATACTTGAGTTTGCATGATTGCACCTAGTAAGTGGTTTGTAGTACATATTTTTCTCATATAAGTAAATGATTTATTCACTCGTCACTATTAAAAGATGATGCCTCTACGATTGACAATTTCAATAGTATATGCTTGACCATGACGGCATGCATAGCCTTTTACAAAGCAAAAATCATTTTTATACATGCATGAAGATGAAGATAGGTTGAAAAACAAGCATAGAAATTTGGCAAACTACTCCTAAAGTCCAACCATCATGTATACTATTAAGTTATTATGGAACTAACTACAAACATCTTTAGCTGGGCAATAAAATTTTATGGAACTAATTTTAGTGGAATTATTAAAAAATCATGTGACAATAGTGTACCGAAAAATTATAGTTGGAGTGTATCTATCTTCCAGGACATCTATATGTAAAAGTTACTTCACATTTACATACAACTCAAAGAAATGATTGACAAAAGGAAAGCTAAAATAACACTTTGGATAAGTTTTGGCGGTAGGGTCATTTTCAACTGGATCTCTTTAGGTTGTAGCAAGCAGATCCACTCACCATATGTATCCATGAGTCTCTGTTTCTAAGTCGATTCTTGACATGCAAGTCCACACTTTTGCCCAACTACTCCCCGGAGTGGCCAAGCAAATTGCCATGGATCGACGAGACACATCGTACACGTACGTGTCGCCACATTGCCACTGCATCGACCAACCAGATCACCCAGGTCTCAGGATTCCCAACTAACTAAACCATACTACGTACGCAAGTAGTGTAGCTCATCAGGAAATGGATCGATATATATCGCAAGGACAAAGTTACAACCACGCGTTGATGCAGATGACCCACCAGTTACCAAACGATGAGAGCTCAAGGGCATGGAGCACCTTCGTCTTGAGCGCTATAAATACTAGGCCTAGCCTGGCTCCCTTCCCAGCCATCACTACACACAGCGATCTAGCTCCTCATCGAGACAAGAAACACGTAGTAGCTAAATCACGAGTGCAGACCACAACCCAACCATGGCTTGGAGTTCCAGCAGCACCGCCACCAGCATGTCCTCACTTCTCCTCATGGCGCTGCTGCTCTCCTGCAGCGGCATGAGTGGCGCGGCGCGGTTGCTGGAGGAGGCGCCGCCCAAGGAGGAGTACCCACACCCTGCCGTGCCGGCGGAGGTGCCCAAACCCGAGCTGCCGCCGCACCCTACCGTGCCTGAGCTGCCAAAGCCCGAGGTGCCACCCCACCCCGTCGTCCCGGAGATGCCCAAGCCTGAGACGCCGCATCCCGTGCCGGAGATGCCCAAGCCTGAGGAGCCGCACCCCGTGCCGGAGATGCCCAAGCCTGAGGAACCGCACCCCGTGCCGGAGCTTCCCAAGCCCGAACTGCCTCCTCACCCTACCGAGCCAGAAGTGCCGCACCCTGTGCCGGAGATGCCCAAGCCTGAACTGCCTCCTCACCCTACTGAGCCCGAGCTGCCAAAACATGAGGAGCCGCACCCGGTCGCGCCAGAGCTGCCAAAGCTCGAGCTGCCTCCTCACCCCACCGTGCCGGAGATGCCAAAGCCCGAGCTGCCTCCTCACCCCACCGTGCCGGAGATGCCGCACCCAGAGGCGCCGGAGGAGCCAAAGCACGAGATGCCACCGAAGCCAGAGGGCCACTACCCGGAGCCGGAGGTGAAACCATGAGCGAATGGCAGACGTGCAGTCCCAGTTATATATTCTATATTCTAGTATCATTTTACGAGCGTGCATGTTGTGTCTATACACAGTTATGCGTATGATCGGGAGTTCTGATGTTACGATCGAGAGCTTGCTTGTGATGAGCTGGTTAGCGCTCTTTCAGCTAGAGATCGATCTGCGTGTTTCAGCGTCTGTATATCTTTGTTTGGTGTATCTGAATGAATAAAAGAGTTCTATCACATTCTTGAGATTTACTATCATCACCTTCTTGAGAGTTTGTTGATATTTGCAAAATACTACACGCATGTACAAATGCTCGTTTTCCAGAAGCTGTTTAAGAGCAATGATGCATGCTACTACTATACCATGCTGAAAGTGAAGTTTTGCGGTGAATCTCAAGAGGTTGCTAATTTTGGGCCAAACTTCTACACGTCATAGTTTTGCAACAAGTGTCTGCGTGCCATTTTCAGTGAGGACTAGGTAATAACTCAGTGTCAGTTGTGTTTTGAATTTCGCAGAGCTGGGATGATTGGAAAAGTTATTATTTTGTAGGAATAATAATCCTATATGAACATTCATTCCACGAGCCCCTTATCTCATTTCATTGTCGAAGCACAACAACACTAGAGCAAGTCAGGTTTTTTTGCGAATTATTATGATACTATTCGGCTATGTCCATTTTAAATGTTGCCCTTTTCTCCAGTGAGGTTTTTTTTGTTTTTTTAGTAAGAGGTGGTCTCCTATTAATCACTTCACTGAGAATGGATCAATTATATGAGAAATATGGCAGACCAATTCGATCAAATAATTGCGAAAAAACCATTCGATCTCAAAGAAATTTCACGTAACCCAGCATTATACTTCCTCTGTTCCAAATAATAGACCGTTAGACTTTTTAACCCAAAATTTGATCGCTCATCTTATTCAAAAAATTATGCAAACATGATCAAATTTAAGTCATGATTTCTTGATGATTTTTTATTAATAAAGCAAACCAAAAAAAAGATATTTTACATCATTTTTTGACAAGCCGAGTGATCAAATTTGAAGTAAAAAAAGTCAAACGAAATATAATTTGGAAGAGAGAGAGAGTACACATTCCCACGCCGTTCCCACGAACCCAATAAAACCGGTGGTAAACCTGTGAAACCGACCGGTTCGGTGGGATAAAAAATTGTAGGCACGGTTTTGGGGGTGGGAACCGGACCGTGTACCGGGCCAGACCGGTTCCACCGGGAACCGGCCGAACCGGCCCAGTTCCCAACGGTTCGGAGAACCCTGCGTACCACTACCTGTTCCACTATCTGTTCTGGTAAAATCCACCATATGTTCATGTCGTGGATGACACTAATCACCTGCTAGCAGTTTCTTAGTAAACCAATATTATCATTTCCTGTAACTTTTCTAGTTTTGTTCTGTGAGAGTAGTGGTGCACAGCTCTGAGATGTGTCGGTACCGTGTGTGCTTACCAAGAGACTGACCAGGCAATTTCTACCAGCCGGTAATATTTTTTTTTTTAATCTCTACTCCTAAAAAGAATGAAATTAAGACAAAAACTTGATGCGTCATTTGCGGTGCGTCTGCCCTCCGTTCCGCGAGTTTGCCTCCTCGCGTCCACTTTTTTCGCCGCCGGATGCCCGGATGCCCCTCGCTCTGTACTTTTTCAGCCCTTCGATCAGCGACGCCTTCCCTCTGCGTTGCTCCGCCATCCGCTCAACGCTCCAATCCCCATCCCTACACGCCTCCGCCTCCAAAACCCACGTCGTATGCCGCAATCCCGCAATTCCCTCACCCTCCCATCTGCGGTTGCGGAGACCGGGGATGCAGATATAGACATGTGCCAACTACTGCATCAGAAGTTTCCAAAAAAAAACTACTGCATCAGAACTGACATACCAAGTGAACATTAGTGCCTTCTTATTTTCTGTAACGCCTCAGGTTTTTAATTACCGTCATTAACACTAATGACCGGATCGGCCGAGTCAAACCGGTCAAACACCGGTCAAACCTAGGTCAACCTGGGTCATCACCTCGAAAACCCCGCCAATGAACCCTATTGGACCCCTTGACCAAGTCTACACACACCTTGGTCAACCCTTGGTCAAAGACACGGTCAAAACCGGCTTAACCGTTGACGTCAGCGAATGTCGTCCGGAACTTTTGCCGCGTTCTCCAAAATTCAGCTAAACACTTCAAAATCTACCTTTATGAAAGTTGTCCATCTTGTTGAGGGACACAACTTTCGTGTAGATTGGCATTTCAAATTTTGGGAGGGAATCAGCGAAAAACTTGATTGACTGACAGTACCTCCTGTTTTCCAGACAGGCCGACATTCAAAGTTAGCACGACGTTCCTGCAAAATCCGTCGAGAAAAACACTAGACGGCCTTTGTGAAAGTTATAGGGGGTAGTGAGATCTACAACTTTCCTGTTGATTACTTTGTGCACTTCTATTCAAATTTCGGGAGAAAATCGCGGTCAAACAGTGGCACCCCGAGTAAATCACGGCCGAGAGCGCGCTCCCGCCGCGCCGCGCCGCCGGCCTCGGCCTCCGGACGCCCGCGCGCCTTCCCGAGGGCGCCTCGCACCTTCCCCGGTGTCTCCCGCGCCCCAAAGCGCCTCGAAGTCCTCCCGCCCGCGCCGCACCTTACCAACCGGTCCATCCGTGGTTTCCGTCCCGATGCGCGCCTACCGAGGTCGTGGCCGTACTACGGCGAGCCTGTGACGTCGCGTGCGCCCCGGAACACGAGGTGACCCCCTTACTTAAGGCCGCCGTGCCCCCCCTTGCGCGAGGACGCCACGCAGGCGACCCTCCCCGTCGCACCCGAGCTGTGCCGGCGCCCCGGGGGCCAGCCGCGGCGAGCCCCGATTGCGAGCCGATCCCTAAGCCAATTAGCCCCTTCTCCGCATGCTCTAGCCCCTAAGGAAGCTACCGAGCCTCTCCACTTTTTCTCACCGGCCCGGACCTCGCCGCGGTGGAGACCCCGGCCGGCCGCCGCCGCGGTGCGCCGCCGACGGCCGGCCACCGCCGCCGCCCTCTCCCCACCGAACCAGTGCCCAAATCGAACCCTAGTGCCCCCTAGATCACCCCCTTGCCCTTCCCCGGCCAAGCCCGGCGGCGGCTCGCCGGAATTTGGCCTCCCCGCGCCGGCCAGCCGCGCCCAGGACCACATTGCAAAGAGAAATTTCTTTCCAGGGTCCCTGCTGCAAAAGGTGAACTCCAATAGTAAAACCATTTGGCTGTATCTTGTAAATTGCGTGTAAAATCATAGAAAAATCGGAAAATGCAAAACCAATTTTGTTGGGTTCGCGGTAAATTATTCTACAACTTTTTTTATTCTGGCCTGAGCTAATTCCTGATAGTTTTTGCATGAAAAATACAAATGTGAAAAACCTAGATCTGCAATATCTCAAAATCTATGAATCCTCTGTAGCTAATTTTTGGATATGTTGTGTGTCTTGTCATGAATAGCTACTATTCCAAAAATCGCACAAAGTGCTGATGTAAATCTTTTTATAAAAATGTTTTTCCATTTCTGCGAGATCTGCATAAATGATTTTTCTTGCTAAATATATTTATGTTTTTGATCTCAACTTGTGCACAATGTCTTGTAATGTCAAAATACGCATCTTGTGAATTAATCATGATTTTTGGCTTACCAAAAATGTTTATTCTTGATTTATGCATGTTTTCCTTTGAAAATTAATAAGCTAAGATTAGTAGAGTTCCTAGGTGAACATGTTAGTTCTTTAGGCTTGTTTAGGACCAGAGAGAAAGCATGAGAAAGTTTGGATCATTTTGAGGCTTATTTATTTTTGTATTCATTTAATTTGAATCACTAGCTAGCCTTTGTTATTTTTCAATAATATTTAATTTCCTAGCATCCAACACTTACATGTGGGTCCAATGGACCAGGATAGGTGCTAATATGGTTAAGAAACACTTCCTTAATTTTTGGTAAATTAATTGCTTAATAAAAAGCTTAAAAGCCCTTTTAATAATAAAGAGCAATTAAATAAGAAAAACCCCTAATTAATTCCTTTTCCTTTTTGAAAGTATTATCTAATTTAATTAAAAGATAATTAATCATCCTTGCTGATACGAAAGTAATTCATAAATAAAAATATTATTTATACCCTTGCTTGTGAAATTAAAAGGAATTAAAGCCTTCACATGAAATGACAAGTATAATAAAAACCCTTATTCAAATGTGCAATAAAAGGATAACCCATGTACACCCACTAACCTTCCTAAAAGAGAAACACTATCTAGATGCTTGTTAAGGTGAATATGACCAACCCAGAGTTGGATAAGACAACAAACTATCACATCGCCTAAACTTGCATTGCGTTCCGTGTAGATCTTCCGGACGGAGATTACTCCCTTGTCCCGGAAAACGAGGAAGGAGGAGCGGAAGCTTCACTCCAGTACGTGGAGGTGCTCGACACCGAGGGTGCCCAGGCTAACCTAGCTGACGAAGGCAAGCTCCGCTGCATCTAACCTAGTTTTAAAATTCTTTATTCAATTATCTATGAATGATTGTGCATTTACGTTCAGGAGTTGAATGAAACCCTAGATGCATGATCCTAGGTACCTTTGTCCTTACTAGAATGATAGGTCGATAGCTGCTAAGCTATAGGACCGTTACAAGTCGGGTGATGACCTCACTCGCGAGAATAGGTTCCTAGATAGGAATCACAATATATCCTAAATGGATTGCTCATGTGGTAAGAGCATGGGATCTGGGCTCCGGTCCAGTGGTTATGTGGGTTAAGTTTTTGAACATACTAAGAACATGTCGGGTATGGGACCGGTAAGCCTAGTACCTTAATGAGACGGCTAGGGATGGAACTGTCACTACTCTTGGGATTCGCTCTCACGGCATGCTACCGGTGGTGTATGGTGATTCTGGGTGCACTAGGTGGGACATGCCAGATAGCCTGCACCAAATACTGTGGCCTTTCATCCCGACCCGGGGATTTCTGGGAACGGCCTGGGACAGCTGTACCTTGGTGGGAAGCCTACCGTGTGTTTGGGTCTACCTTGCAAGGTTTAAATCAATCGATTGTCGGCCTCTCACCGTTATCCAAGACTACTTACTCCACTAGTCATGAGATCCCAAATGATGGAAGTTGATGAACTCTATGTTTGATTAATTGGTTGTACAACTTTGTTTGTACTAGTTGGCTAATGTACTAGTTGAAAGCATCATGGATGGCCTCCCTGGTGTCTTCGCTTCCGTTAGTTTATTTTCTGCTGCTTTCGAAAACTCTGAACTATTTCGTCATGGCAGAAACTATGGTTTGTAATAATTAAACCCTTCGGGGTACGAATCTGGATATTAATGTTGTTGTATCTCTGGACTCGCCTTCGAGTGGGTTTCAATGCATATATTCGATCCTTGTTGCTTTTCAAGTGATTTACCGGGCGTTAACCCGGCAACTAACGACAGGATGATACTTTATTATTGCTTAATGACCAAAGTGGATCGGTCTTAGGCGATAGTACGGTATTTTCCTGGGCGGGTTGTCATAGTTGGCATCAGAGCTTATATGCACCAGAGATTAATTAATAAACTTAATCAAATGGTTTTTGAATAAAATATGCCAAGATCGTTTGATTTTCCAAAATACGTTGGTCCGCTAAGGATAAACTAGACCGAGAGGCCCTAGAGGGAATTTTGGGTTCGTTCAGGTGGCTTAATTAACTTATGGTGTATTTTGCTAACTTCCAGCACATTATTTTATGTCAGACTTATTTTCTTGCACAACCAAACTAGGAGCCACATGTTTTATACGTGTGCTGTTCCGCATCACGGGAATTGCGAGGGTTGATGGAGTGATCCATTCCACGGATCCCATCTTCGCGTCTGTTTATGAGTTGTGTGTCGCCACGTGTTTCATACGTGTGAATTCCGCATGTCGCTCATGCGAGGCAAGGATACACTCCATTCAAACGGAGGGTGTCCGAGGTTGGACGTTGTCCATGCAGCGGCTTAACGCATGGATACCGTTTCTATAGTGAACGGTAATGTATGTGGACGCTTTCGTGACGTGCTGGCACGAAAGGTTTGTTTTCTGCAGGTACATAACAGCGCTTCGTTAGTCGTTAAGCGAGTACCGTATAGCTCTCGACTAGATATTATAGGGAGAGACGATTAAAAGCCTTGCCACCGACACTAACTTCAATTTTTGGCTTGATTGCCATGTGAGGTCGGATAGGGCGTCTTGCATGCATACTAAAAATCGAAACAAATAAGATGGACCCAAAACTGAACTCTATATGCTCTCTAAGGAAGATTATGCTAGTGTGTGCTTTTTATAAACTAAAGTACCTCTCATACCTAGCCGGCATGCTGCCGAAATCTTGAAAAAGTCGTTACCTTGTGCTAGGTTAATTCAACCAAATTGTTAAAAACGATTGCTCCTTAACTAGTTATCTTGTAATAGCAAGTCTCAATCCTAGTTTCATTTGGGTTGGTTCACACTCTCCTAGGCACATCCAGGTTCAGGACCATCCGCCTTGTTTCTTGTTCGATGCTCAACCTTAAAATTTAATTAGGTGTTAAAGAATTTATTTTTGAACCGGGAAAACTTGGGAAAGTTTGGAGGTTTCTGGATTTTTGGTTATGAATTTTTGTTCACAACTGCCAGAACTTCATATCATTATGTATGTGAGCTCGCTTCGAGTTCTAGCATGCAACTGTGCCCTTGTGCACATGACTACCCAGTATTACCCAACATGAGAAAAGAGAACTTTTACCATTCTACCATGCCGTGGGAATGTCTTGATCTTGGAATTCAATCCTTAATCGTGACTGTCCTATCATCATGTCATTTCCGTCGACTTGTATTTTTCCCTTCAACCCCTTGTTCTTATACATGTTGGAGCACTAGGATATTTTTCGTATTGATATCCTTGTCCTGGTTACTTCGAACATGCAATCATGAGCTTATTCCCCGTGGTCTTGCTCACAACCTTTTGAAACGTAAATAAATAATTATGTCCCTCCTTGAGCATGCATTTGCATAGCATGTGCATTTGGGAACCTTGGGTGAATTAACATGCATACGCTTAGGGTGTTTCAATATCTCCCACTCTACCCTTTGTGTTTGGTGACGTTGTCATCCCATAACTAAAGGTGTCGTGACGGAACCTAGGGCGTCATGTGCGCTGCAGCCATGTGCTTGCCACTAGGAGCGCACTAGGTATCTTGGTTGTGAGAATCGCGACTCGCCACGCACACCCCTTCTCAACCTGTGATTGTCCTCTCAATCACTAACTCGTTTTGTGGGTAACCGAGTCATTCTAACGTGCATCATGAGCCCCATACCGCACGAGCATGTGCATAGTGTCTTCACAAGCATGTGCATCGCATCGACTTTGAAAATTTTCACACCTTAAAAATAATGAGTTGTCAAAACCTCAAATTTTACGAAGTAAGTAAAGGTGTGGGCAAGATTATTCTGAAATCCGCTTGAAGTCACCTTTCGTACAAGAAATTATGGAACTCTCTTAGCCTTCCTTTTTCTTCGTAATGGTCTTTTGGAAATCTCGGTCGAATTGGTCCCTTGCCGTGAATCGCGACGACCTTGTAGCATCGATCCCTTTCCTGCCAGCCAAGCGAAAGCCTTAGACATAGAAACTCTCTTGAGCAGTCAAGGTTCTCGAATAGTCAATGTGGAGAAGTCATCCCTCGTGTGTTCATTCTTGATCCCGGGTGGAATACCAACTTGAAGTACGTCTACGGACCTTGAATGAGGAATTTTCGGTGCATGAGCATCGATTCCTGAATTTGATGCTTATGGCCACTGTATTGTTCGGTTCCGTAAAACTTACCATAAATGAGCTTTCGCCGTACATATTCTACTTGTCAATATTTTGAACAAGCTTATGAATGTGTGTTTAATGAAAACTCAATTTTTCAGATGGTCAGACCGACACGCAACACTCCCAATGGTTTTGGTGCCTCAAGTAGTAATGACCCACCCCCGCCACCATCCCTGACACCGACAAAGGCATTTCTGACCACACAAACCGACTTATTGCGCCAGCTCCTGCAGATGCAACAACAGATGGACCAGCGCGTGCAGCTGCTGGAAAAGAGGCCTCCGCACGGGGCCAATCATGAGGGACCACATGCGGTCACTACCTACACCCAGTTTATTGGGATGAAGCCTCCAACGTTCACTAAGGCAGAAGAACCGCTTGAAGCTGACGCATGGGTCAGGGCCATAGAGGCCAAATTCTCTGCTTTTACCCTTCCTTGCTCCGAGGAGCGCAAGACAACCTTTGCAACCTTACAACTTCGGGGCGAAGCACTGATGTGGTGGGAACATTTCAAGTCTATGCAACCGGCTGGACATGAAGTCACTTGGATTGAATTCAAGCAAGCTTTCAAGGACCACCATATTCCTAAAGGGACTTATGGACAGAAAAATGAGAGAGTTGTTGGCTCTGAAGCAAGGAGCTGACACCGTGTACCAATATGCACAGAAGTTCAATAGTCTTTGCCAGTACGGAGGACATCACGTGGACACTGATGCCAAGAAAATGGAACGTTTCCGTGATGGTCTCGATGGTGACTTGTACGAAAGGCTAATACTGTTGGAACCCAATAGTTATCACGAGTTAGTAAACAAAGCTATCTCTCAGGAGGATGCCATGAAGAAGGCACAGGAAGATAGGAAGCGACAAGCTGATTTCACTTCCGGTAGTGAATCGAGCAAGCAGTTCCGCTTTGTCAAGAAGCGTACTCATGGGTCTTCGCAATCTTCGCCATTTGGGCAGTGGAGAATGACCCCACTCCAGGACAAGCCTTCGGGAAATTTCCAGTACCAAAAGAATCCACAGCATGTGCCCAAGCTTAAGGAACTCCCGCCCCGCATATGCTACAATTGCAGACAGCCCAGCATTTTGCCAATGAGTACCCGAACCCCAGACAGCAGAAGCCCCAGCAGCAGAAGCAGAACTCCGGATCCACTAAGGGCAACCGCAACAAGAAGCCAAGCTTTCAAGTGAAGCAAAGACAACTGAAATTCCTAGGTAACCTCCCTATTCGGGAACCCTCCCTGCTTTTTCTTTTACTTTCGAATCTCGGGACGAGATTCTGTTTAAGGGGAGTAGGCTGTGACGCCCCAAGTTTTTAATTACCGTCATTAACACTAATGACCGGATCGGCCGAGTCAAACCGGTCAAACACCGGTCAAACACCGGTCAACCTGGGTCATCACGTCGAAAACCCCGCCAATGAACCCTATTGGACCCCTTGACCAAGTCTACAGACACCATGGTCAACCCTTGGTCAAATACACGGTCAAAACCGGCTTAACCGTTGACGTCAGCGAATGTCATTCGGAACTTTTGCCGCGTTCTCCAAAATTCACCTAAACACTTCAAAATCTACCTTCATGAAAGTTGTCCATCTTGTTGAGGGACACAACTTTCGTGTAGATTGGCATTTCAAATTTTGGGAGGGAATTAGCGAAAAACTTGATTGACTGACAGTACCTCCTGTTTTCCAGAACAGGCCGACATTCAAAGTTGGCACGACGTTCCTGCAAAATCCGTCGAGAAAAACACTAGACGGCCTTTGTGAAAGTCGTAGGGAGTAGTGAGATCTACAACTTTCCTGTCGATCACTTTGTGCACTTCTATACATATTTCGGGAGAAAATCGCGGTCAAACAGTGGCACCCCGAGTAAATCACGACCGAGAGCGCGCTCCCGCGCGCGGCCGCGCGCGCCGGCGCCCGCCACCGCGCGCCGGCGCCGCCGGCCTCGGCCTCCGGCCGCCCGCGCGCCTTCCCGAGGGCGCCTCGCACCTTCCCCAGGTCTCCCGCGCCCCAAAGCGCCTCGAAGTCCTCCCGCCCGCGCCGCACCTTACCAACCGGTCCATCCGCGGTTTCCGTCCCGATGCGCGCCTACCGAGGTCGTGGCCGTACTACGGCGAGCCTGTGACGTCGCGTGCGCCCCGGAACACGAGGTGACCCCCTTACCTAAGGCCGTCGTGCCCCCCCTTGCGCGAGGACGCCATGCCGACCCTCCCCGTCGCACCCGAGCCGCGCCGGCGCGCCACGGGGGGCCGCCGCGGCAAGCCCCGATTGCGAGCCGATCCCTAAGCCAATTAGCCCTTCTCCGCATGCTCTAGCCCCTAAGGAAGCTACCGAGCCTCTCCACTTTTTATCACCGGCCCGGACCTCGCCGCAAGGGGAGACCCCGGCGGGCCGCCGCCGCGGTGCGCCGCCGACGGCCACCGCAGCCGCCTCTCCCCATCGAACCGAGTGCCCAAATCGAACCCTAGTGCCCCCTAGATCACCCCCTTGCCCTTCCCCGGCCAAGCCCGGCGGCGGCTCGCCGGAATTTGGCCTCCCCGCGCCGGCCAGCCGCGCCCAGGACCACATTGCAAAGAGAAATTTCTTTCCAGGGTCCCTGCTGCAAAAGGTGAACTCCAAAAGTAAAACCATTTGGCTGTATCTTGTAAATTGCGTGTAAAATCATAGAAAAATCGGAAAATGCAAAACCAATTTTGTTGGGTTCGTGGTGAATTATTCTACAACTTTTTTTATTCTGGCCTGAGCTAATTCCTGATAGTTTTTGCATGAAAAATACAAATGTGAAAAACCTAGATCTGCAATATCTCAAAATCTATGAATCCTCTGTAGCTAATTTTTGGATATGTTGTGTGTCTTGTCATGGGTAGCTCCTATTCCAACAATTGCACAAAGTTATTATGTAAATCTTTTTATAAAAATGTTTTTCCATTTCTGCCAGATCTGCATAATGATTTTTCTTGCTAAATATATTTACGTTTTTTATCTCAACTTGTGCACAATGTCTTTTAATGTTAAAATACGCATCTTGTGAATTAATCATGATTTTTGGCTTATCAAAAATATTTATTCTTGATTTATGCATGTTTTCTTTGAAAATTAATAAGCTAAGATTAGTAGAGTTCCTAGGTGAACATGTTAGTTCTTTAGGCTTGTTTAGGACCAGAGAGCAAGCATGAGAAAGTTTGGATCATTTTGAGGCTTATTTATTTTTGTATTCATTTAATTTGAATCACTAGCTAGCCTTTGTTATTTTTCAATAATATTTAATTTCCTAGCATCCAACACTTACATGTGGGTCCAATGGACCAGGATATGCACTAATATGGTTAAGAAACATTTCCTTAATTTTTGGTAAATTAATGGCTTAATAAAAAGCTTAAAATCCCTTTTAATAATAAAGAGCAATTAAATAAGAAAAAACCCCTAATTAATTCTTTTTCCTTTTTGAAAGTATTATCTAATTTAATTAAAAGATAATTAATTATCCTTGCTGATACGAAAGTAATTCATAAATAAAAATATTATTTATACCCTTGCTTGTGAAATTAAAAGGAATTAAAGCCTTCACATGAAATGACAAGTATAATAAAAACCCTTATTCAAATGTGCAATAAAAGGATAACCCATGTACACCCAATAACCTTCCTAAAAGAGAAACACTATCTAGATGCTTGTTAAGGTGAATATGACCAACCCAGAGTTGGATAAGACAACAAACTATCACATCACCTAAACTTGCATTGCGTTCCGTGTAGATCTTCCGGACGGATATTACTCCCTTGTCCCGGAAAACGAGGAAGGAGGAGCGGAAGCTTCGCTCCAGTACGTGGAGGTGCTCGACACCGAGGGTGCCCAGGCTAACCTAGCTGACGAAGGCAAGCTCCGCTGCATCTAACCTAGTTTTAAAATTCTTTATTCAATTATCTATGAATGATTGTGCATTTACGTTCAGGAGTTGAATGAAACCCTAGATGCATGATCCTAGGTACCTTTGTCCTTACTAGAATGATAGGTCGATAGCTGCTAAGCTATAGGACCGTTACAAGTCGGGTGATGACCTCACTCGCGAGAATAGGTTCCTAGATAGGAATCACAATATATCCTAAATGGATTGCTCACGTGGTAAGAGCATGGGATCTGGTCTCCGGTCCAGTGGTTATGTGGGTTAAGTTTTTGAACATACTAAGAACATGTCGGGTATGGGACCGGTAAGCCTAGTACCTTAATGAGACGGCTAGGGATGGAACTGTCACTACTCTTGGGATTCGCTCTCACGGCATGCTACCGGTGGTGTATGGTGATTCTGGGTGCACTGGGTGGGACATGCCAGATAGCCTGCACCAAAGACTGTGGCCTTTCATCCCGACCCGGGGATTTCTGGGAACGGCCTGGGACAGCTGTACCTTGGTGGGAAGCCTACCGTGTGTTTGGGTCTACCTTGCAAGGTTTAAATTAATCGATTGTCGGCCTCTCACCGTTATCCGAGACTACTTACTCCACGAGTCATGAGATCCCAAATGATGGAAGTTGATGAACTCTATGTTTGATTAATTGGTTGTACAACTTTGTTTGTACTAGTTGGCTAATGTAGTAAAGATTAAACCTACTAGAACTTGTGCTAAAATCTTTAAAGTAAGGACCTACTCTTTGTTACTTTTTAGCAAAAGCAACCCAGTAGCCAAAAAGCCCCTCATGGTCTAGAATTGGTGAAGTAGTTATCACCGACGGGTAAGACTTGCTGAGTATTAGTATACTCAGCCTTGCTATAATGTGTTGATCCAGGTAATGCCTTCAGTGATGTGTGGCTCGGAGAGATCCCGCACGGCTGGGAGCTGGAGTGGGTGGAGGACGACTACTGAAAGCATCATGGATGGCCTCCCTGGTGTCTTCGCTTCCGTTAGTTTATTTTCCGCTGCTTTCGAAAACTCTGAACTATTTCGTCATGGCAGAAACTATGGTTTGTAATAATTAAACCCTTCGGGGTACGAATCTGGATATTAATGTTGTTGTATCTCTAGACTCGCCTTCGAGTGGGTTTTAATGCATATATTCGATCCTTGTTGCTTTTCAAGTGATTTACCGGGCGTTAACCCGGCAACTAACGACAGGATGATACTTTATTATTGCTTAATGACCAAAGTGGATCGGTCTTAGGCGATAGTACGGTATTTTCCTGGGCGGGTTGTCACATTTTCTGACTTACGTGATTTAATTTTGTAACGCCAATTCATAATTACTAGCAGCAAATGGTGATCCTTTTGCAATAGCTGTAAATTTTCTCGTGATAGCTTGAGTGTTGTGTTGTATACATGGACACATGGTGCACCATGAAGGGGCCTGTGATAGTATAATAGTGCCAACCCAGCTAACAAAAAACAGGACAGAACAATCAACCAGATCTATGTTGGGGCGAGGTAGGGGGCACCGCCCCGCCCAAAGTTGGGATTGCGCCACTAACTCCCCTTCTTCTCCGGTGATTTTTCTGAGTTTCGGCAGGCGGTAGCAGCCACGACGGCGGTGTTGTTCGCTGGTTCAAACGGAGGGAGGTAGAGGTAGAAGAAAGAGCCAGTGCCCAAAGGCCGGGCCTTTGTGACCTCCTTCCGGCCTACTTACTGCCCAGCAGCCTAGAAAAGGCCCAGTGGCTCATCCGCCGCACATAGACAGGGCAGGACATCATCAGTACCACCGCACGGAATGGCCACGGCGCGGCGCAAGTGCAACCCTAGGTCCTGCTTGCGGCGGCGGCGGCTTCAGGAGTCCAGGCAGTGCCCAACAACGGCTCCGAGTAGCATGTACCGATGGCTCCGGCCTCCGGGCAAGGTGTGGCGGCAGCTCATGATGGAAGAGGATGGAATTGCACCGCGGACAACTGCTACCGGGGCTGTGCATGGCCGCCGCGGCTGAAGTTCGCCCCAGCTGGAATTTTTTCCTGGCTACGCCACTGCTGGCTTAATCGGTCGATTCTGATTTAGCTTCGTCCTTGGCTGACAGTTCAAGACATTAAACCATTATGTTCCTCACTGATAAACTCCAATCACTAGATCAATATCAGTTTTACGAAATAGTTTTTACAATTTTGATAAAATGTCATGTCGGTAAAATTCAAGCATTCTGCAAACTCTCCATTACATGTTTTGCTTCATCAGTTAATTAAGAGAAGAAAGATAGACAATAGTGGTGTGTCATAGCAATCAGTGTGCAAGCACAATTATTTCTTATCTTTTGTATTTATAGCATTGTTCTTTCATGCAGATGAATGACATTGAGGTCTTCACAAGATTGTGCAACCTGGAGCAGTTCCTGGAGGCCATCACGCCAAAGCATTGTTCTTTCATGCTGATGACATTGAGGTCTTCACAGTATGTTGTTTGGTTGATTTGTCTGCCCTGAAGCAACACATATGAAGCAACACATATGTGCTTTTATATTCGAAAGCACTAATTTTTTTATTTAGAATTTTAATTACATGTCCAAATGTATATTGTGATTTTTTTGTTTCTGCCATAATTCTTGTTTGCTTCTTGCATGTTGTGACTGATGGACAAAAACAAAATATTTTCAGTGATGGCCTACATTTGGTAACTGTTATGATCCTATATTTGGTTAGTGCTGAGAAATATTTCCTATTCGTGCTCATGTTTGATTACTTCTGAAGCATGCATGACTTCTATACCATTACTCATGATTGAGTGAAAGTAATGGCTGTTTGATTTTCTTTTCTGAAAACATGAAGCGTCTCCTGCAATGGAAACCATGTTGTTTTTCATGATTTACTTGTCTCATGTTGTCTTCCATGATTAGTATAGGACTATGTGGGTTGTTAAAAAATCTTAACTTGTCTATACAATATTTTGTCAAATTGTATTCTCTTTCTTGTCAAATGGTTTATGCACTTGTAATTTGTTTTGCTCGTAGCAACGCACGGGCACGAACCTAGTAACATCAATAATTACCGACTCAAACAATAGCACCACCTTCTCCAAGTTGTGTGTACTAGCTAGCTCCTACATCAACATCAGTAATTACCGTGCATCATCAAGTCCTTTTTTTTTGGAAACCAAGCATCATCTAGGGATCATGATGGCCCCATATGCACCTGCACGCTATTTTTTATCTGCACCAGAAATCACCTCATGGGTGCACCACACCACCACCACGTGGTCACCAACCATCTCATCTGATCACTCTTCCTCAACTAATTCGATGACTAAATTGAAACAAGCTGCGTCATCGGATCAGGAAACAGTTAACTGACATCTCAAGGTAACCTGCAGCTGGGTCCACCGGTCGGTGGCCTACCCAATCACAAATGGGACTGTTATTTTTTTTTTGAGCAAAATCAAAAACTCGGGAAGGCGAAAGACAGATATGAGCGCAAATTTGCTTTTAGTCCGAGAATCTGCTGCATTCGAGTGCCCACAACAATTTACGATTAATGGCCCAGCCCACCAAGAGAATCCGCTCGACCCGGCACTGCTCCGCTCAGCCAGCCGCGCGCCGCGCTCTTCAATCTACTCGACTACTCCTCGCCGCCTCGCCGACGGCCCGCCTCCGGCCTCCGTCCACCCATGCCTCCCCGCCTCCGCCTCTTCCTTTTACGCCGCCTCCTCTCCACCTCCGCGTCGTCTCCGGCGCCCGTGTCGGCGCCCTTGCCGAGGCCGACCGATCCCGCGCTGCTGCTCCGCCTCTGCACGATCCTCTACCAGCACCAGAACGCCCCCGACGACAAGCTGCAACGCCGCCTCTCCGCGCTACCGCTTCCCACCACCCCCACCGACCTCCGAGAGCTCTTCCTCCAGGCATCCGCGCGGTTTCCGATCTCCTGGCGCCCCGTGCACCGCCTCCTCGCCCACCTCTCCGCCCGCCACGGCGGAGCCGGCGACGGCGGTGGGTTCCCACACTCCCCCGCCACCGCGGCCCGCCTCCTCGACGTCCTCGCCAAGTCCGGGAACATCGACCTCCTCCACTCCACGCTCTTCTCCCTGCCCCGCACCCTCCTCTCCGCCGCGGCACTCCGCGCCGCCGTCCGCGGCCTCGCCCCGGCCCGCGAGGTCGGGAAGGTCGCCGCGATCGTGACGCTCTTCTCCGAATGCCACCGCGCTCGGATCCTCGCGTTCGTCACCGACGTCGCGTGCTCCGAGCCGTGCAGGCTGCCCGACGTGGCGGAGAAGGTGATCAAGCGCGCCGAGCACCGGCACGGCGTCTCGCGCACCGCGAGGTGCGACGACCTGCTCGTCGTCGCGTACTGCCGCTCCGGGTCGCTCGCCGACGCCTGCAGGGTGTGGAACGGCATGGAGAGGCGCGGCCTCGAGCCGGGCGCCGCGGCGTACCAGGAGATCGTGGTGACCATGTTCAAAAACAACCGCGCCGCGGACGCCATGAAGGTGTTCGAAGGAATGCGGAGGAGCGGAGTGCAGGACGGAGGCGGGTGCTGCCGCGCGGTGGTGTCTTGGCTGTGCAAGGATGGGAAAGTGTGGGGCGCGTACATGGTGTTGGCTGAAATGGTGAAGAGAGGTGTGCAGGTGGATGGGGAAGCACTAGGGGATTTGGTGTATGGGCTGATGGCAAGGAGAAGGGTTAGGGAAGGATACAGGATGTTTCATGGTGTTCGAGAGAAGGACATTGCCTTGTATCATGGATTGATGAAGGGGTTGCTGAGGATCAAGCGGGCAGGGGAAGCAACCGAGGTGTTCAGGGAGATGATTACAAGGGGATGTGAACCGAACATGCACACTTACATCATGTTGCTTCAGGGGCATTTGGGGAAAAGGGGCCGAAAGGGGAGGGATCCATTGGTGAACTTCGAGAGCATATTTGTTGGCGGCTTGGTGAAAGCTGGGAGGACATTGGAGGCTACTAAGTTTGTTGAGAGGACGATGTGGGGTGGGGTGAACGTGCCAAGGTTCGACTATAACAAGTTCCTATACTATTTCTCAAATGAGGAGGGGGCGCTGATGTTTGAAGAGGTAGGCAAGCGACTGAGGGAGGTTGGACTAATCGATCTGGCAGATATTTTATCAACCTATGGTGAGCGCATGACCACCAGGGACAGGAGGAGGAGAGCAATGAATGGACTTCTAGAATAATCAGTTCAGGATGTTTGTTGTCGATCATCAGCTCAGGAGCTAGGAGCATGACATGTTTTGAAGCAAAGTAAGTACTGCAGATGAATGCATTTTTTTGTTACATCCAGAGACCAGAGTTCCTTTTTTCTCAAACTTCTCTTACATCTCATTCAGCATTCCCTTTCGAGGCACTTCCTTTTTCCTTAGCAATGTCTTGCATATTTAGAAGAGAGTTTAGATGTAAGAAAGGTTCTCGTAGCAATGTTTACTATATTTCTAAGGCTTCTGTGAAGTCCTCACTTTTGAGTCTAAATTATTATATTGGTGAGATATTCCAGGTTTAAGCTACAGTATTGGATTCCCGAACTTTAGGAATGCATATTTACCCCTAAACTATACAGATGACATAACAGTATAACACAATGGCCCAAAACGCAGAAATGGCCCAAAAATCAGCACCCTCAGCTCCTCGGCCGCTTGTGAGCTTGCTTGTGGGTAGGAAAAAGTCCATTCCACAACCCTCATGTATAGGTGGTGTTCGGATTTCAACCCTCATCTTGAAAACCAGACATTCACTACCCACTAACTATTGAAACCGTTTGATTTACCCCCTTCACTAGTTTTGACGATGGTTTTGGATGACGTGGCAGTGGGCTCCACATGTCCCACCCCTAAACAATTACTCATAACCCCCTAAACTTTCTTTCTTCTCGCAGATACGTCCCTTGCCTTCTACCTTCGCCATGGGGCGGCGAGGTTGTGCATCAGGCGGAACGGCCTGAGCCCCGCGACGCGGCCTCGGTCAGGTGGAGGAACGCGTCCTGCCGACCGCGTCGCGGGGCTCAGGGCGCTCCGCCTGATGCACGACCTCGCCGCCCCCATGGCGAAGGTAGAAGGCAAGGGACGTATCTGCGAGAAGAAAGAAAGTTTAGGGGGTTATGAGTAATTGTTTAGGGGTGGGACATGTGGAGCCCACTGCCACGTCATCCAAAACCATCGTCAAAACCAGTGAAGGGGGTAAATCAAACGGTTTCAATATTTAGTGGGTAGTGAATGTCTGGTTTTCAAGATGAGGGTTGAAATCCGAACACCACCTATACATGAAGGTTGTGGAATGGACTTTTTCCTTGTGGGTATGTCCTGCTGAGTGAGGATCGAGGCCTTGACTGCCGGCCGGACCCGCCCCATCCATCCGAATCCTAGCCGCACGACGCGCATACGTCATCCGGCCGGCGTGCCACGAACACCGACGCACGAGGGCACGAGGCCGTTCTCCTTCTCCACGGTTCAAGCATCCTACTCCCCTTCACCCTGACGCACGAGCGGCGAGCGGCCGGCGCAGCACTCTGCGCAGTGCCCCAAGCCCCTGACGATAGACGGTGAGACGCCGCGACAGCCACGGGCCACCGCGGTAGGCACCCGGCTTCTCAATTGCAATTTTTTTTTATCCCTTCACCCAGACGCACGAGCGGCGAGCGGCCGGCGCAGCATGCAGTGACCTGCGGGCTGCAGTGCCCAAGACCCTAGCGCGAGACAGGCGAGAGGCCAAGCGTATGTATGGGTGAAAACAGCACTCTATTTAGAGTTCGAAAAATCAACTGGTGGTGGTAATATAGAGTGTGAAGGAATATTTTGGGCAGTGAGTCTAGTGATAAATCATTTGAGAAATAGTATAGGTGACAAGTTACCAAATTATTGTTTGGTGTCTTTTAATGGGAATGATATTTTCTGCAATGTGAGGATAGATGACATGACATAGTTCACACATGTATAACACATTTGTGGCTAGGCCATGAGTAAGCATAAAGTAATAGCCATAGACTAGTACTTTAAGTTTCTACATATTACCAAATTGTTGATAACTTTTATAACTGTGCTACTGAATTGTGTATTATAGTTTACCATGTTGCATATTGGAGTTTTATTATAAGCCTATCCTAAGTTCAATTCCTGGGCCTAGCAGACATAATTCTTCTTCTTCTTAATATAATGAAGTGCAGTTCTCCTGCGTCTATCGAGAAAAAAAAAAGACAATTCTTCTTAGAACATGGCTCGAGAGTCTCCTCCAGCAGTCGAATTTTTTTAAGAATCACGGGAGATGAACATGTTTGTTTGCATCTAAAATTCTTTTGCAGTTACATTTCCCTTGTTTCATCAAATATATATAATAGTAAAATAATGCCATTTTCAAGTGTTTAGAATATGAGAAGTTGGTTATGCAGGAGAAAGGGAGGGAGGGAGGAATTTTGTGCTAAAAGTCGGGGAGCTTGTGCAATCGCCCATTCTGCACTTGCTAATTGACGGGCCTAGTTTCTCTGGTCTATTTTTCCATCGTCATCGCTTGGTGCAACTTGTGTTTGGTATCTATAGGTATTAGTGTGCCTGCAGTCTGCAGCTTATATTATAAGCAAGTAGGAGCACTAGATAAAAAATAGAAGATCCCAGTCAAACTATTCCCACTTTATTATACAAGTCCAGCACTCCAGCAAACCCTTTTTGACTTTAAGAGCCATGGGCTATGTATTTGACAGTTGACTTTGGGCAGGTATTTTTGTGAGTACATGTTAGAATTAAGGGCAATCGACAGGCATTCAGGTCGCCACATCTTACACCTAACTTTCATTTGAGGCTAGACGAACAGAAGCAGCACTTCTAAGTTCCGAAAAAAGCAGTACTTCTTGCTTGGTTTGTTATTCCATCCATCTTTCTTTTCTTTTTCAGAGGAACCTCTATTTTCAGATCCCAATATCGGGTGTGGATTTGATTTTTTTTCTCCCTTCATATGTTGTTCACTCTTTTGCTAGACGAATGGAGCATGCGGTTGTTAGTGCTGCAGAAGGTGCCGTCCATACTCTCTTGAGGAAGCTGGGCACAATCCTTGTGCAAGAAGCTCAGCTTCTAGGTGGTATCCGGGGTGAACTGCAATATTTAAAAGATGAGCTGGAGAGCATGACGGCCTTCCTTCAGGATCTTGCCGAGAGAAATGAACATCGCAAGCAAGTTAAAATTTGGATGAAGCAAGTGCGCGAGATTGCATATGATGTTGAGGATTGTATTGACGAATTTAAGTACCACCTTGGCAATGGTAGTCATAGCAGTGGTGGCCCTGTAGCATTTTTCTGCAGGACCACTTACATATTGCTGAACACCAGGGTGCGGCATAGGATTGCCAAACAAATCCAAGAACTAAAAATGCGCACTACAGATATTAGTGACCGAAATTCGAGGTAATTTGCACCATTTTGCTTCTCACTGTCTAACAATATGAACTGCTTCCATGCTGCTTCTCTTCTACTTCGTTGAGGATTTGATTTTCCAGAATTGTGCCGACAACTTTCGGAAATTATACATGTCTCTTTAATTTTATCTTTCTCATACACTCCTGTTCCATTTTGTAAAAAAGAACTAAAAAGGAACTTCTAAAAATTCAATGCACGATATGCTCATAGTGTATGGCACGGTAAGAAGTGTATTTGATGATCCACTAGTTGAGAGGAATGGCTGGAAAAGGTGTCCTCTCTTTATCTCAGCATGGTAATATTTATCTAGAATAACATCAATTTTTTGGAAGCCTTTGCTTTCAAAAGAAAGGAATGAGCTCTGCGAAAATTATCTACTGTTTAATCCCTTCTTATATGTCTAACTTGTAAGTGTGAGATAAAGAGTGCATTATATAGATTGTTTGTGATATATGTCGAAATGTAGATTGATAAAGGCTCCTAAATGATATTATGAGATTCAAGGAAAATGCTATTACGTGATTCAAAGTAAAGTTTTCTCCAGATCACAGATATTTAGAAGCTTATTTTACACTAAAATGAACTACTTTCCTTATAAAGACTAAATGAGAACTTACCTAGATACATCCATACCTTTTTGTACTTGCAATATAAGTATAATTTCAACACTTTGCATCTTTCACATCAAGCTTCCTGCAACATTTTATATAAATTGTTGATATACAGGTTAATAATGCTATCCCTTTTAAATTTTATTTAATTTGATGATGTGTTCTCCTATGGCCAATAAATTATCTGTCCCTGCTAAAAGCTGTTGTTACAACCATGAACTCCTGCAGGTATAATGGCAATCATCTCATGTTTGGAGCTGCTGGGAGTAGCATGGCTGCTTATGACACCACAGATAACCTTTTAGATCTTGATCCTCAGATAGCAGCACTCTATCCACATAGAAGACAACTTGTAGGCATTGAACCGCGTCAAGAAAATCTTTTGCAGTGGTTGATGGAGGAAAATTTGCAAAAATTGCGGGTCATATCTATATTCGGTTTTGGTGGTTTGGGAAAGACAACTCTTGCTATGACAATATACCAAAGTCTCTGTGCAAAAGATGGATATTTCCAGTGTCAAGCTTTTGTAACTGTATCCCAGAGGTTTGATGTCAAGGTCCTGATGAGAGACATTCTTCTACAGATTACTCAACCAAATTATCAAAATGGTTCTCGTGCACCAGACGGAGGTGGTGAAACATCCCTGGAGAATCTTCTCAAGGGGATGGAAACATGGGATGCGGGGCAACTTGCTAGCATGCTGAGGCAACAGTTGGAAAACAGGAGATATTTAATTGTTCTTGATGATATTTGGAGGATAGCTGCATGGGAAGGCATTCGGTTTTCTCTACCTGACTCAAATAATGGGAGCAGAATATTGGTTACTACACGAATCAGAGATGTAGCACACACTTGCTGTTTCCATAACCATGACCGAGCTTATGAAATTGAACCTCTCAAGGATCATGAATCTAGAGACTTGTTTTTGAAAAGGATATTTGGCAATCCAGTTAATTGTCCAGATAACTTAAAGGAAATTTCAGAAAAGATCTTGGGAAAATGTGGGGGTACACCGTTAGCTCTAGTCAGCATAGCAGGTCTATTGGCCAGCAAGCCAGTGCACAGTAAAGATCAGTGGCAGAAAATTTATCTGTCTCTTGGTTCGGAGCTTGAAACTAGTCCGTCACTTGAGAGATTGAAAAAAATACTTGAGCTAAGCTATAATGATCTTCCTTACCACTTGAAAACTTGTTTCTTATATTTGAGTGTTTACCCCGAGGACCATATTATCAGAAGGAAAAGTGTACTTAGACGATGGGTAGCAGAACGCTTTGTGACTGAAAAGCGTGGACTTAATGTTTTTGAAGTGGCAGAAAGCTACTTCGACGAATTCATCAATCGAAGCATTATTCTTCCAGTGGACATGAGCTTTACTGGGAAGGTCAAAACATTTCGAGTTCATGACATGATGTTAGAGATCATTGTGTCAAAGTCAGTTGAAGAGAATTTTATCACTTTAGTCGGTGAACAGCACACATTAGTGCCACAAGAAAAAATTCGGCGACTATCTGTTCACAGTGGAGGCATGAAAGACATTGCAACAAGAGAGATGCTGTCCCATGTCCGGTCTTTGAGCATATTTGCTGGTGGAGAGATACTGAAATTTGGTTGGATGAAACTAATGAGAATATTAGACTTGGAAGGCTTTGGAGTTCTGAGGAATAGAGATCTCAAAAACGTATGCAGGCTCTTTCAGCTGGAGTATCTTAGTCTCAGAAGAACGCACGTTATTGAACTCCCCATGCAAATAGGAAACCTGCAGAAGTTGCAGACTCTGGACTTAAGAGAAACAGGTATCAAGCTTTTGCCTCCGGGCATTACCAATCTTCCTCACTTAACAAACTTACTTGGAGGGAGAGGATTTTACAATCATAATGGATTGTGGCCTGTTTCTGAGTACTGGGGGTTGCATGTCCCTAACAAACTTGGCAATTTGGATGCACTTGAAACACTTGCACAGGTAGAAATCACAGAGTATACTTCCCGTAACATTATTGAGCTGGGGAAATTATCTCGGTTGAGGAAGCTTGGGGTAATGATGTTTGTTGATGATGACAACAGCTGGGCATCCTTGACTTCTATACTTGAGAATCTAAGCAACACCTTGTGCTCATTGTTACTTTGGCGTCCTTATGGCACAATGAACTTTGATTCACTTGATTCATTATCCAGACCACCAATGTTTATGAGGAGTATAAATTTTCGTGGTCAGTTAAGAAAACTACCCAAGTGGTTCCCATCTCTTTCCAACCTCACAGAGTTGACCCTTCGTGCAACGGAACTAAGTGCCAAGGAAGACCTGGAGGTGCTTGCACAGTTGCCTAGCCTACTCTACCTTAGGTTGCATCACAATGCTTATGTTGAAGCCGAATTTGTTGTGGCTGCATCAGAATTCCCAGTTCTTAAGCTGCTTGTCATTCACCTTGCCATGTTTGAAACGTGGAAGGCTAGATTTCATGAAGGGGCTCTGCCAAGGCTTGAAAAGCTAGAGCTGTCCTTGTTTGAACAAGCTTCCATCCAAGAGGTTTGTGGTATCGAGTTTCTTCCGAATCTTAAGGAGGTCTCAATTTCTGCCTGTCCAGGCAATACCATGGAGGTTGCCATTCAATCTCTAAAGGTTGATGCAGACAAGAACCTTAACAAACCCACTATCACTTTCAAAACCAAAAAGTGGGTACCGATGAAGTCAAGGACAGATCCACCTTTAGACCATAGGGGGAGGAACCTAAGGTCTTCAATTTTATACGACTTCTGATTATTTCTGATCCCTGATCAGCGATCACTCCCTGGCTGACTAGTTATTTTTCTCTGCAATGCACTGGCCTGTGGCCTGCGATCATGTGGTTTCTTCCTCAAAAAGAAGGAAGAAAAATAAATAGTTCAACGTGTAATGCTACTACTTTGGTTGAAATTCAAAGCTAATAATATAGTACATTTGGTTCTTGTTCAGCACCCAACCAGGGCCACAATCTCATAAAGTCATAATGCCCAAGCCCTCGCTAGTCTGTTGCCATCACACTGCTGCAGCATCTCAAATGAACACTGCATGAACTTACAACTACGGCCTATGGGTAAAGTGAAAGCGTCAAAATGGAGCACAAATTGTGAAGAGTGCACTTAGCACTAACTCCACAAGCCTTACCATAACCCCATTCTAACCAACCAAGGCAGTCCAGACCAGCCCAACAGGCTCAATAGCTCTCGGTGCTCATTTCTATAAAACAAGTAGTAGGCTTAGAGCAACTCCAAGAGTCTCTCTAAACATCACTAGGTAAAACCCTGATTTGGTTAGTATGTAAAATGGAATAGCTAACAAAAAGTTATGAAATTCAACAGACTAGCTAAAATCAACACTCCATATGCTCCACCGCTAGTGGGTCCCGCCTGCCATACTCATGTACGAAGCGATAGCTAGCGAAACTGGTTAGTCAAAGATGGCTAGCGAAGCCCCCGGTTTAGCTAGCGGAGGATAGCGATGACAAGTTTACCTAGTCTGTTGGATTGAGTTTTTGAACAAATTTTCTATTTTTTAGCTAGTTAAGCCAAGATAGCTAGTCTTTTGGAGTTGCTCTTAGACCATCCACACTCATCTTCCTTTATCCCCTCCTTCAAAACGGAATATTCTGTTCTCGTCATCTAGATTCTCTCCTTTATATCTACTACTCCCTCCGTATTGGTATAAGAAGACGTTTAGGACAAGGTTTAAGTCAAACATTAGGATTATAAATCATGAATAATTTTCAAGTTATTGAGTTTGAAAATGTGAAAATCGTATCAATATATTTGTCTTTGAGAAATATTTTCATAAAAGTATAAATATATCATTTTTAATAAATATCTTTTTATAAAAAACAAGTCAAAGTTGTGTTTTGAAGACCGTGTCACAGTCAAAAATGTCTTCTAATACCAATATGGAGGGAGTACACTCACACTCATCATCATTTATATCTTATCCTTCATCGTATTATATTCAATAGTCTTCAACTACCCTCTCTCTTCTCCTTTTCTTCTCTCCTCATCTTCCTTTTCTCTCCTCTTCTGCTCCTCCGCCTCCCTCCTTCCCCACCTGTGGATGTCGCGTCGGCCAGTGCTGGTCCCTGCTCCCCAACTTGTGACGGCGCCAGGCCTCTCCTTCACCTCGACGGTTCCAGGCCCCTGCTCTCTTTCTCTCTCCCGGCGGTTGCGGCGGCCGGACGAAGGCTTCGAGTGCGGGCGTGAGAGAGGGGGTGGACTGTGTGGGCCCGCGCCTGCCCGATGAAGGAGCTCCGCCACTCCTCCAAATCTAAAGGGAACGGGCGTCGACGAAAAAATGAAGTCCGTGATAAAGAAGACCGCTACGGCTGGTTTTCCCTTATCGTCGTCCTGCAGGCGGAGATAAAGGACCCAGTGCGGTTGGTCTTAAGCCAAGCAACAGACACATCATAAGTCAACAGCTTCTAGAAGACACTTCATCCCTAGGCAGTTGCCCTGCCCTGCACGAATATATACAACACACAAGACAACATCAGACTTCTGACAATTGTACATAAGAAGGGTAGTAGTGTTTACTACATGCCTACTCCCTCCGTCTCCAAAAGAGTGTCGTTTTCGCTTTCCGAGAAACAACGTTGACTAAATATATAAAAACATATAATAATATTTATGGTACAAAATTAATATCGTTAGATATATATATTTGAATCTAGTTTTTTATAAAATTTATTTCGAGACACAAATGTTGCACGTATTTTCTACAAATCCGGTCAAACTTGTGGCACGAAAACCAACGACGACACTCTTTCGGGGACGGAGGGAGTAACGGGGAATGCACACTTATTTTTCTTTCATGCAATTTGGAGAGCAATCTGAAAAAAAAACATGGGAGCCAAGAAAAACAGAGCATTAGACGCCAACTAGATACAAGAATTACCTACCAGGGCTTTGGCAAATTTAAAGTCAAATTCACGAAGCACACATCCCAGTTCATTCCCAATGGAATTGATATGAAGGTCGCATGCCATTTGGGTGCGCTTATAATCCCTGTACCCAGTTCTACAAATTATGGAAAATAAACCCCCTCCCCCACAACCACCCCTGACCAAACCACAAGGCCGCTGTTACAAAGCATGCGCAAATAAAACATGGGTACACGTAAAAAAGAACATGGTGAGTTGGCTGGCCATAGTATACGGGCAGCATAGATGGCAAGGACCTCCAGGTGGTGTGTTAGCAGTATTGAGCAAAATAAACGCATGAGAAGGAAAAATCAGACACAACATAGTGGGCAAATACTATGTGTCCCTTCAGCGACAGATTGACATCCCATCACGCCGGTGGGACCCACATGTCAGGCCTTCTTCTTCCTTTCGCCGAAGCTTCCCTTCTTCTCCCCTGCGACCTTAGAAGCTGCCGGCCGGCCGGGGGAGGTAGGCAGGCCAGGCGGTGGGGATGGTCGTGGGGCGGCTTAGGGCCCTGGCGGTGGAAGAGGCGGTCGGGCCAGGTCGGGGCCGGGGAGGCTCACCGGAGACTGACGGCAACGGGATGGAGGGGGGAGGGGAAGAATGAGGGCATCCAGCCTTTCTCCGTTGAGAGCTCGTCGGATTAGCGCGGGGGAGGGGAGGGAGGGGATGCCGGATTCGGCGGCAGAAGCTATCGGAGATGAGGGGGGAGGGCGGTGCGGGCGAGGCACGGCGAGCTCCCCAGCGGAGCCGGGTTAGTGCGGCGGAGGGTGGTGGCGGTGGATACGGCGGCGGGGAGCTGCCAGAGCTGAAAGAGGAAGGCGGCACGGGGGCGAGCGACACGAGGAGACTGCGACGCGTCGGTGTCAGGAGGAAGAAAGGAGGGTTACTGGGGCTTGGTGTGCGAGGCGTGAGGATAAGGTTGCTTGGTGGGCCGTTGTTGGGCCTTCGGTGTCGGGTTGCGAATTTGTCGCCGAAGTGATGCATAAGAGCACCCAACATAGTGAGTGTCAAACTACGTGTACTGGAAGGGGTATAGATGGGCATTTGGCCCGCGACCCGGCGGCCCACCCGAAGGCACACGGTTTTGGCCCGGCCCAAGCACGGCACAACCCACTAGCCACTGTGCTCGGGCTGGCCCGACCCGCTAGCCGTGCCCGAGCGTGGGCCGTAGGGATGACAATGGGTCGGATTCGGATCGGATGTAGTGTGAGGGCACCCAAACCCATAACCCAAACCTAAAACCCAAATCCAACCCAAAATTAGTTCGGGTCAAATTTCAGATCCAAACCCAAATCCACGGATATCCAAAACCCAACAGATAATCCAAAACCTGGTTCGATTATTATAAACAAGAGCACATAATACATCAATACTGTCCAAATTACTTCAAAAATATGCAATTCAACACAATACAAGTTCAATACACATGGAAAACAACACAAATTAGCATCCATAGTCCTCCAAATGAACCATAGTGGACAATTTATCATTCATCAGTTACGATGGAATTAACTTCACCTATGAAAAAAATAGAATTGCAAACTACTTACATGTTCAAAGGAATGTAAATTAACAAGTTGAGTAAAAAAGAAACAACAACAATAATATTTCTTATGTGATTAGAATTCCTTATGTGGGTTATTGGGATCAATTTTTCGGAGCTCCAATGGATATCCGCGGGCAAAATGTAGAATCCACCCCAAACCCACAGTGTTGCAGATATCCAAATCCGCGAACCCGTGAGCGAAAATCTAAACCGAACCCACAACCCACATACACAAAATCCACGGATATCCGCTCAAAACCCGATCCACTGGCATCCCTAGGGACGATTTTTTAATTTTAACCTTTTTTAAAAATTATTTTTAAAAATAACACCTCAAAAACATTATTTGCAAATCTAACCCTTTTGCCCGCGCCAGGCCGCGTGGCGCGGCAGGATAACGTTGTCGCGCCCCATGCAACGGCTCGGCGGGCCCGCCACGCTGGCACTGTGGGCTTACGAGGCCTCCTCCTGCCGCGCCACATGCATCGGCGCGGCAACGTGATGTTGCCGCGCCATGTAGACTGGCGCGGCATGAGGTTCTCCAATTTAATCTACCAACTCTGAATCATCTAAATAAAATAGTATTTGAATTCCAAATGTCGCAAAAATTGATATGCATGTTATATAAGGTCTAAACATTCCATTTTAGTGAAATTTACGAGACTAAGTATTACATATTTTAAAATTTTCAATTTCAAAGTAGGCTATGTATTATCCTTATATCCCACTTAGGGTTCTCGTTAAATAGTTACCTATCTAGGATGATACCGATTAAATATCATTTAAATATTGATTGCCACGAAACTTATCATGCACATTGTATAAGGTGTAAAGTTCTCATTTTGATAACATGTAAAGTGTAAAGTGCTACATATTTTGAACTACATAATTTCAAATATGTGTTATTTGATGGTGTCGCGCCAACTTGGTTGCGTGACAGGAGTACTTCAGTTATACTTATCAATTTTGAACGTTATAATAAAATAGTATTTGAACTTTAAATGTTACGAAACTTGACATGCACAATATATAAGATATAAACATTCCATTTTAGCAACATGTACAAGGCCAAGTATTACATATTTAAAAATTTTGAGATAATAAATATTTCAACAATATTTAATTGGTATCATCATAGATAGATAACCATTCAACGAGAGCCCTAAGTGGGATATAAGGATAATATATAGCTTAATTTGAAATTATGTAATTCAAAATATGTAGAATTTGACTTTTTACATGTAAATAAAATGAGATCTTTACATCTTATACAATGTGCATGACAATTTTTGTGACATTTAAAGTTTAAAAGATATTTAATTAAGGTCCTCCTAAGTAGATAATCATTTAACAAAGAACCTAAGTCGGTTAATAAGATAATACACAGTTTACTTTGAAATTATGTAATTCAAAATATGTAGCACTTACTCTTTACATGTTATCAAAATGAGAACTTTACACCTTATACAATGTGTCTGACAAGTTTTGTGACAATTAATATTTAAATTATATTTAATTGATATCATCCTAGATAGATAACTATTTAACGAGAACCCTAAGTGGGATACAAGGATAATACATAGCCTACTTTGAAATTAAAATTTTTAAAATATGTAACACGCCAAATAACGAGCATGTCAAATTTTATAACATTTAAAGTTCAAATGTTATTTTATTTCGATTGTTCAAAGTTGATAAAATTTAATTGGGAACCTCCTGCCACGCCAGCCAACACGGCGCGGCACAATCACGTTGCCGCGCCGATGCATGTGGCGCGGCAGGAGGAAGGCTCGTCAGCCCACCGTGCCAGCGTGGCGGGCCTTAGTGGCGCGGCAAAGTTGACCTGCCGCGCCACGTGGGCCGGCGCGGGCAAACGGGTTAGATCTGCAAATAAAATTCATGTAGTGTTATTTTTAAAATAAAATTTAAAAAAGGGTTAAAATTAAAAAAACGTCCCATCCCTAGTGGGCCGTCACCCCACCACGATAGGCCGCCCAGCCCATCACGAAAATAAAAGGTCGGCCTTTTAGTGGCCCGCTTAACTTCACCCACATATATAATAAACACATAACTCCTTCCAAACCCTAGACTTCCTCCCTCCACCTCCAGTCCCGCCTCCCTAGTCCTCATCCCTCGAGTCACCCGCGCGGCCGCGACCCCACCAGGCTCCTCCGCGCGAGGACGCCGCCACCTCACCTCGTCGCGGCGCGGCTCGGCGCCCTCTCCGCCGGTGGCCTCTCCGTCTTCCGGTGGCGACAGCGAGGACACGAAGCGGCGCCGAACGTTGGTCCTATGGCGAGATCCGCAACTAGAGCTTTGAAGCGGGCTTCGGGCCGCCTAGGCGCGTGCGAAGGGCGGGGCTGCGCACGACGGGCCGGGCTTGGGCCGTCGACACAGCCCGTGGACGGGCACGGCACGACACGAAAGGAGTTAGTGTCGGGCTCGCCCAGTACGAAGTTTAGCGGGCCACCCCGGGCCCGGGCTAGGGTCGGGTCGGGCGGCCCGAATGCCCATCTATAGGAAGGGGAATGGACCTACATGTCAAACGCAACCAAATAAAATGGCTCCCGGAGAGAGGCAAGAATTTTTCGGATTTTTTTTACTGCGAAGTGAGTCCCACGAGTTGACTTATGTACGGTACTCCCTCGCTCTCTAAACGATTATCTCTATAAAACCGTGTTTCCCTCACGAACACACTTCCTGAGCGACCATCATATAGGGACAGAGGGAGTACATAGCAAGGACCGAAAAAAACTCCGTCAGAGTAACTCCAAAGAGACTGGCTATCTTGACTTGATTAGCTAAAAAAATGAAAAAAACAACAAAAACTACATTCCAACATACTATTCAAACACCCCATGGCCATTAGCTATCCTCGCTAGCTAAATTTGTGCCTTCGCTAGCCAAAGATGGCTAGCACCCCTCTTGCTAGCTATCCTTTGCGGCCCCACCACCTCCCGCGCGGTCCCCTCCTGCTCCCACCTCCCTCACGCGGCGGAGAGCAAGAGGAAGGCAGAGGCCGAGCTCCCGGCAACGACTAGTTTCCCGGGTCCGTGGCAGCAGGCAACGCGGCGAAGGCCGGCATGCGACGGCGAGCAGGTGAGATCTCGTCGCAGCTCCTCGCCGCACTCGGGGAGTACCTCTCCGCTGGACGTGGCGCCGGCGTCGGGGACGCCGCCGAGGCCGAGGAGCGGTTGCGCACCTTCGAGCTCTAGCTCCACCCGTCCTGGGTACCGCACCCGCCCGTGCCGCGTCGACGCCGCATCTGCATCCACCCACGTCACGGCCGAGCTCCGCATCGCGCCCAAGGCGACGTCGAATGGGAGGGCCTGGATCTCGCTGTCAGCTGCTGGCCCGCTGCCCATCATCGAGCTCCTCCGCCCTGCCGGTGCAGCAAGTCCCTGCCACCCCCGTCGTGGTCCGTGGCGTTGTCGCCGGAGGCAGAGGAGGCTGCGGGCAGCGGTGGTGGGGAAACAGGGAAAAACAGAGGTGGTAGAAGAGATAATGTATGACATGTGGGGCTAATCATGGGATGGCTAGTCATTTTAGCTAGTTTGTTGGAAGAAGAGGAATATAGAAAAAGAATACTAATAAATGACTAACTAATCGTCTAATTTAGTGAGTCTCTAAATGCGCAGCCACAATCGAGGCAGCACGGGAGCTGGCCACCGTTAGAGCAAGTACATTGCTACATGTCAGTTGTCCCATAGGTCGTCCCATGCAATGTCACATAAGATTTTTGATGATGTGGAGGAGAGAGGGCGAGGAGAGAGAAAGAGGTTGTTGCTTCGCGAAACAACCACCTCATAAGCGAAACAACGACCTATGAGACAACTTCACAACTATTGTATGAGTTGTTGTTGTCATGCAACTCATAATATTCCTTTTTTATATGCACAAATTAAGGAATTTTATTATTCTACCAGACGACTTATAAGACAACTCATTGTACAAGTACTCTATTGAGTCAACCCAATATTACGTGTCAATGTATGGGGCGACCTATCAGACGACACCAATGTACTTGCCTTAAGATTTAGGAGGCGTCAATCATGACTAATTGACGTTATAGATACTTCTACAAATTTTGAGTTGGTTGCCAGAAACAAACTCTACATTACAATTTACAATGTCAAGAGGAACCGTCGATCTGAGGCTGTCACTACAATAAACTTCCATAAAATTTCAGGAACGTCCATGAAAGCAATTGACAATTACGACCCCATCCTTTTTGAACTAATTTATTTGTCATAAACGTCGAGTGAGTAAATTCCACAAGTGAATGGCATCTTTCAATAAACACGAGTCCCACGAGCAAAAACTCCATTAGCTTCTGTGCGCAGACGCAACACGCTAGAGCTGCCCTTAGCATGCGAGTGTTCAGATCTGCCACCATTAGGAGGCGTCAGTCATGACGTGAAAGATATTTGGTACAAAATCTGCCAATCAGAGAATGTAGATGATACTAGGATCCGCACCGTATTTGAGTTGGTTGCCAAAAACAAATTCTACATTACAATTTACAATGTCAAGAGGATCCGTCAGATGCTACAATGTGCAGACATTCATAAAATTTGTCACATCGTTCAATAACATCCATATACCCCTATGCAATTTGCATGTAGCTAAAAAATAGAGGCACGTTTTTCGCGTCACCACTAATCTATCTTAGAAAAACTAGAATTGCACTTTTTATGTGACGAGTGGAGTAAGCAATTGCACTTAAATTTCACAAGCGAATAGCATCTTTCATGAGCGTTCAAGGACTTCTTCGTTAGTTGCATTAAGAGCAATGTTGCAAATCGCGGGCTATAGAATTTAGTGGAGTCCTTCCAAAAAAGCTATAAGAGCTATAGCGCAGCTATAGCGGAAGCTATAACCTTTAGCGGTATGCAAAAAATAATAAAATTTAGACTTAAACATTATTAATTTTATAAATTTCAGCTCATACTTCATATATATGTGTAGGCATTAGTGAAAACATAAGTAAATCAATCCTGATTCAGAAGATAAGTGATAAATCATAACTCATAGTTCATAAATGTCAACTATATAAGTTCGTAGTTGAACCATAACGGTGTTAGCGGCGCTAGGCTATTGAATTTAGCAGAGCTATTTCATGATATAGCGAAGTTAGCGGCATTAGCGGTAAAATATGCAATATCGTAGCGGCACCTGTCTCAAAAAGCTATAATGGAGCTATATCGAAACTATAGCGGGCTATTTGCATCGGTGATTAAGAGTAAACATGACCCGGAATCATTGAAGATGGGCGATATCAGCACCATGCAAGATGCTACTACAATTATGAAAAAAGAACTGACATATTCGATTTCCAAACAAACAAATAACATGACAGCCTTATTATCATGTCCTAACATCAATCCTTCCAGCAAAAATGATGGGTTGGGTAACTGAAAACCACTTAGGAGTCTGGTACCGCGAAGTAATTTACAAGCTACAGTATCTGTGCCCTCCCAACTGCCAGCAAACTGAGCACGAGCTGCCTATCAAAATGAAAATAACACTGGTGTCATATAAAATCGAGAAAAAAAAACAACCCAGTGAAGCCTAAGCTGCAAGATGCAACACCAGCTGTCCTGGCAAAAATAGCAACCACCACAAGGTGCGAAATCCAATTGGTGGACCAGTACTTACTGCTTCAGTACACAGGATTGTATTCTATGTTATAAAGCATCTCTCTCCGGTTTTCACCACCCATTCGGTAGTTGAACTGTTTAGCCAGGGATTGCACCTTCTCGTCACTGTCAAAGTCTGATTCACGAGAACAGCGCCTTCGAACCTTCTTGAGGGTATCCTTGGAAGGTGTGAATCCAGCCTCAACCTGAACCAAACTTAATTAAAGAAAAGTTCCTGTGCAGAAATACATTTTTGAATGGTAATTTAAACTAACCATCTTATCAATTACGGCAAGAGCAGCTTTTGGATCTTTATTTGCAAGATGGGCGTCAGCAAGTAGGGAGTATGTTGTTGCATTTGGCTTAACACCAAGAGTTGATATATGCTCAAACACATTACTTGCTTCTTCGGTCTGCAATATAAAAGGGAAAACAGATTGACAAAATTGTTGTGGAACAAGTTGAAAACAGGCCATAAATATTAACTATATAGATCAGATGGATAATCATACCCTTTTCATCTTTCCAAATGCACACAGAAGGGCATTGTATGAATGCATGTCTGGTGTGAGTTCAAACTTGTCCTTAATGGCAACAAAAGTTTCATATGCTCGGTCGATGTCCCAAATGTTTGCACAGCCTAATATAACACAGTTAAGAGCAGCAACAGATTTGTATGGTGGGTCAGCGCGACTCAGATTCTCCAATTGAATATACACCTGCAGAGAAGCTTATAGGATTAGGGTATTTCATCATTCTTTGCCAAAAAAAAATCACAAATGGACATCTCACTAAATCATGTATTATTGGTGCTATGTGAATATACCGAATCCAGTGTGCTAAAGCCATCTTTGCAACAAGCAACAACAAGTGGATGCAAGGAGGTGAATGGCGAGAAGAGCTTCAAATTCACGCAGTGTCCCAAAAGCCCGTTGAAGCTGGCCAATTGATGAATGAGCATAAATCTTGGCAAGATATGTCTCTGGAGTGGGTGCCCTCTTCTGGCGCAGTGACTTCTTTAGTAGCGACCAAGCAGCATTCAAAAGGTCAGTACTATAAGTTCTGCCAGCAGCACTTAGAGCTGATATTACAAGACCTTCATTAACTGACAGCTGAATTTTAGCATTCTCACCACGAACAATCCATCTTGCAAGAAATTCCAAAGCAAAAAGAGCTAATTTGCTATTGTTAGCATCAAATGCAGCTTCTGCTATGTCAATGCACCAGGCCCATTGTGGACACAAGACTTTGTTCTTATCTGTTGTCTGAAACAAAACAAATCACAGCATCACAAATGACGTGACAAAGTATTTTTCAAACTGGCAATGCCAAAGAACTAAATAACTCAGGCACAGAATATTAACTATTCCAAGGATAAATACCTTGCACTTCTCTATAATTGATGCCAGTGTGTCCAATCTCCCAGATCTCACACATGTTCGGACATAGTCAGTGAAAATAGTTAGTGATAATGTGTGGCCTGATTTAAGCATCAGATCCAAGTACTTCAGAGCTGAGTCAAAAAGGTTCTGTTTAATCAGCAGGCCTATAACCAAATTGTAGGTTTCATCATCTGGTACAGTCCCTATTTGCAGCATCCTGATTTCAACAAACAGGAAACAATTTCATAGTTAGATCTAACATAGTAAAATCACACAGTGACTTTGAGACAACACAGTTCGGATCGAATTAGAGTAAAGTTATTGCAATACTAAAACAGAGGAGCAAAAAAGGAAGATAAAAGGAATGCAGGAAATATATTGTGCATCAAGAACTTTTCAAACTCGATGCTACTTATTTTGTTTTGATTAGTAAACTACAGCAATTTGCAATATAGTTTTCTGGCCTTAGCATCCCAACCTCAAAGACACTTTTCAGTTCCTATATATACTTAGCACCTGATACCATGGTGCATAGAATTTGTGGTATGGACACACCATGTCATGTACAGGATAGTACATATTAGCCACACATCACAAATCCATAGTACAGCTGTAGTATCAGCAAAACAATTCACACAGAGCATCACAAAGTAAATATCTTCACACATTGATAAAACAAAATGCAAAGTACACATTGAACACTGAGAGATCATCATATTTTCCATTTTCTTCATTCTTACGTGTGTCAATTCATATTATAAGTTGCCAGATCCATTTCCCGTACTTAATGTTCCAATCCAAAATATATGTTGCCGTTCTGTATGCCTCTAGTCAACCTATCAGATTATGGCCTTAGCATATCAATATACAAAGTAAAACAGGGAACTCTCGATGTGATCTAATCAGACCCAGAACCAGTCATCTCGATCAAACACCCACATCCTGTAACTAAAACAGATAACCCTGCTCTCTGAATCCGTAGTCTCCCAGCAGATTATTATACACCCAAACCTAAAAAACTTATTATACACCGAACCTAAAAAAACTATCGTTAAATACAATAGCTGCCAAATAGATGGCCACAAAATACAGCAAAACTGCGACATGCTTGTCATCCAATGCACTTGGCAATGACAAGTTGACAAGGCTCCCATAGCAAGAACAATGCACTCACCGTTCAACGAGCTTCTCGGCACCCTCGGCCTCCAGTGCGGTGACCATGCTCTTGAGCACGAGGTTGTATGAGGCCGTGTTAGGCTCGACCTCGAACTCATGCATGTGGTCAAGCAGATCGAGCATATCGCGCGGCCCGGCCCCCACCATGAGGTTTGCGCGGAGGTAGTGGTTGAAGAGATCGACGTCGGGGCGGTTGGGCTTCCCCGTGGCGGCGTCGAGCGAGCGCACCCATGATTCGAAGAGCTGCTTCATGTCCTCCCACCGCTGCTCCGCCATCCACACGGCGAAGGCCTCTTTGAGCTCTGCGGTGTCGGAGGCGCCTGCCGTGCGGTGGGGCGCCCCGAAGGGGCTGCCCCCGACGACGGCGGGGAGGAGCGAGGAGGGCATGTTGGCGGCTGAGGGGTTGCGCCAGTTCTCGCCGTAGAAGGGGCTCCCAGTGCTGGGGTTCGGGGGGAGCGGGACGGGGTCGGGGGCGGCGGTGGTCGGGTCCGGGGAGAGCTCCGCCTGCTGGGGCAGCGCGCGGGACGAGGAGATGGCGGCGCGGAGGAGGAGGAGCTGGGGGTTGCGATTCCGGCGGAGGAGGAGCGAGGTGGCGGCCGCCGCCGCAGCCATGGCGGCGAGGGATTAGGGTTTTAGTGGGGGTGAGGGGAGAGAGAGGAGTGGTGGAGCGGGGGAGAAGACGGCGTCTGAGAGATCTTGAGATGGGCGAGCGTGAAGTCAGGAATGGAAGAGCGGAATGCCCCAAGTTGGAGGGTGGTTTCGTAATCTGGATACTTTCAGTGGACAAAGCCGTTAAAACGTGTCAACGTGGATTGATCCTCAAAATGGGCGTCAAGAAGTTGAGGAAATGTGTGTTTCAATTAATTTGTTCATAAACCCAAAGCATTTTAAAATGCATGAAACAGCGCAAGCCTCTAATGATTTTGTCATTTTGGATGATCAGCTTCTTATCTACAAGACACTCGTTGGAGAGGTTTTTAGCTGTTTTTCGAATTGTCAGGATCACTACTATCAGAACCATGGTTATTCTGCAAGGTTTAACATTACAATTCTTGTGCAGCCAATCCGTAGTGGTTTTCACTAATAATAGTTCCTCGAATGTGAGCTCCACTGATATGGCTATTATGCAATTTATGCAACGGGACATCACTCCGTAAGCAGCAGCATGTTTATCTGTGCTCTACGCTACTCTTCACGACACAGACAGAATACAAGATGCCCCAAAAGAGGCCGCAAAATTCACCTCAGTGTATCACAGTTACTACCTCATGCAAGATTTCCGCAACTGCCCTTGTATTCAACATGTTTGCAATCAGCTGGCAATGCATACACCTCGAATTTAAATCCTTCCACAAAGTGCACCTTCATGCCCAAAAGTACGAAGCCCAGCAGGAAAACACTAACATTGGTAAGCAACAAGACCACTTGAGTTCTTCGCTTAATCTTACGATAGTGTGTTCCTGTGCCGATTCCCTCCAGTTCAGCATTTGATCAGGTGGAGACCTATGCACATTGAGTAAGTTAAACTGATGTGTTATTAAACGCACATGTATAAATTCAGATTATTTCAACAGAATCCAAGCCAATTAGTGAATGCAGCAAATCATGGTGATTGCAGCATAATACCACACAGCAATACTATCCAAAATGGCTCGTGATATCCTCAAAATGGAAATGTGAATGTGCACTGCCAATACAAAGGGCAACTTACCTTGCAGAAAAATGGACATTGTGCAAGACAAACAAGATAATCACTGTCAGCCCTTGCAACCACTAAATGAATCTTGTAGAATATTGATATCCAAATTGCGACCTGTGGCAAAATGGCCAATCAAAGATTACAACCACTTTAGAAGTTGCAGATCCTAAACTACTGAGTTTGGGGTTTTGTACCTATGAAAACTATCTTGTTCATGCGGGACTCTGCCTCAGACCATTTCCGAGCCGGCACAACTTCGTAGACTTCCCTCACTGCCTGCATAAGGAAAAATCAGACTTCAGTAGCGACAACCTGTGTGGCAGAATAGTACTCTCAATCAACTGCACGACACAATTATCTAGCTATTGGGTTTATAAGGGGAAACCTAAAAAATGCCTAGCTCATGATGTAACAACCTGTAATGTATGAACTTGATCTGAGTCATGGATGTGTAAAACCCCTTTACAGCGATATATATCCATACTAGAATTCTTTTCCCAAACAAGATCTTCAAGCCATGATTCCACCTGTGAAAGCAAGGCAATAGAGTATCAGACAAATATGTGAAGGGGCTAATAATTAGAGGTTTCACACCCACTGGATGGAGAACTTTAAAACCTTGGGGGACTAGCCTTTTCCACATAAAATAGTTTTTTTTCATTTAGTTCAGCTGCTGAAATCAGCTGAAAGGGAAAGAGCTGAACACCTCGTTTAGGCAGAGGTATAACTTATCCTATGAAATAGGAATGCCACAGTGTGCAACAGTAAATGTAAGAAGCCAAACTCTGAAGTTCTAGCAAAACTATGCAGTTGATACAAAGAAGGCCAATCTGAAACTATTATTATTGGTGCTCATTTGTGCATATGTCAGCTTGGTGTCCTTAAATAAAAAATCTCTTTCCAGTCTCCATTTGTTGTATACCAATATCTTAATGTCTAACGTCAATACATAATTCTGTTGAGATGGTTCATTAAGGAGAGAAAGTACCTTAGCCAAGTTAACGGGATCCTGTTCATAAATACACAAGGTGGAAATACTGTTATCATGACGACGGTTAGGTGGTATTGATTTACTATAGTCCAGCAGTTCTTGCAGATGAGATGAATCCTAGAAAATAAAGAGAGACAAGAATCAGTTGCATCCCAAGATCAAACCAATGTATAATTATAGCGTGCATAGTGCCTTATAATGGACAAAGGAATCAGCTTTGCACAATTATTTTTTCGTCATTGAATCCATTTAATTTCCTAAAACTCAGAACATATAAGAATAGTGGTAATATTTCTGTATCCTAAACAGCACATGAAGTATCAAAGATCAATTCTAACAGGGCCAACTGCTAGATCACAGAAGCACACACAAGCCCCAAAGTAGTAGTTCACTGACTTGTTGGTTAGATATATCCTTCATAGCTTTATGCTAAATCTATCTTTTACTGAGCAGCTTACAGCGATAGACTCCACTACTGTAGAGTTCAAATGAACTCCGAGAATAAATGTTGCCAAAGACATCAAAGCAACTTCTCGCTTCAAACACTGGTGTAGTTAATTAAGGAAAAAGCTGAAATGAAGTTCTTAACTAATTTACTGACCTTGGCACCATATGCTTGCCTGTTAAATATTTCATTCAAGTCAACCTGGCACCGGACAGACCGCACCACTGTAACTAGGGCGTTCGCATCATGAATATGTTTTTCCAAATCCTCGAGATTGTCTTTCACTAGATCAATTTTATTCAATATCACGACATCCTGTTACACACAAATTTGACATAATGTTGTAATTATTTGGATACTGGACTTATAAATCTAACTACAGCAGCATGAATAAACAAAATAAAGCACCATCCTCCCAATTCTAGTACTAGAAGTGAAGATCCCAAAATAAACCATGAAATGATAAGGATAAAAAAGACAAAAAGGTGTTACCGCAAATGCAATTTGGTGAAATGTTTCAGGGAATGAGGAACAATTTTTGTGCTCATCAATCTGAACCCTGAAGTTTTTTGCATCAATGACCTGCAGCCAGGTAGAAAGCGAAAACATATAAAGAAAGTCCAATATGATTCAATATTTTTAAATTGACATCTTAAGAGCAACTATAGGAAGCCAAGAAAAGATAGATTGCAGAACTTATAAAGTACTAGAAGTGTAAAGAGGAAGCTGCAGGACAAGGTTATGCATATGATTAGCATGACATGGCAACTGATCAAACAAGGGAAAACAAAGAAATATGGCATGGCTGAACTAACCGTAATAATAGAATCCAGTCTAATTGATGATTCCAGTTGGTCGTCTAGCCAAAGAACAGATACAAGTGGTGCAGGATCAGCCAATCCTGTTGTCTCAAGTAATATATGATCCATTCTGCAGAATACCAAATTACTCCACCATATTAGGACATTTTACATCATCATAATAAAGGGTGCCATCAAACCAACTTATAGCATAGGACCAATGCAAGAGCATGAACTATAAGTCAACAAATTAAATTGTACTCCACAGTTTCATGTGGATTGGATAAAGCAAGCACCATCATTAGCAAAAGATAATCGCTCCCAGGTTGATAATAAGCAGTATATTATCAACTACAGGCAGAGCATCAATATCAAAATAATTATTTGACCACGTAAAAAATCAAAAGGTAAAGAAAAGAAGAACAAAAAAGATACAGATAGGAGGGTCAATACTTGTGGATCCTAGGTGACACTTGAATAGCATACTAACTTAGATAAGAATAACTGTATTTTACCTATCCTTTCTCTGCACAAGCTGCTCGAGTGCTTGAACCAGGCTATGTTTTACAGAGCAACAGACGCATCCATTTGCCAGCTCCACCCATTCCTCGACAAGTGCACCACCTTGCCCCTCGTTGATCATCGCCCTTTCAACCCCAATTTCCTCTCCAAACTCATTTAGTATCACGGCAATTCTCTTCCCATGTTGCTCGTTCAAAATGTAGTTGACTAACTGAAAGTTTCAAGCCCAAAGAGGAAGTGTCAGGACATAAATCGGCTAAATTAACAAACTGGGCAAGAAAACTAACATAACTGCTTTAATGGGTACAACTGTACAAGTGATACCATGAGAAAACATAAGGTGAGCTTACACGACAAGTATGTCAGGAAAAAATGAACTGATAAAAACTTTCAGAGGGACTGTTGAGATAATCCTATAATTTCTAATCACGATTCATGATATGGCAGGAGATAGATTAAACCATGATTGAATTTCGTGAGAATTAAGGTGTCTTATCACTGTACCAGCCCGACTCTGTACAGCGAATATTTGGTACCAGCGATTTGCCTCTGATTCTAGGCAGAAACAGGACGCTGACGCACCTAGTTCACCAAACACATCGGGGGAGAGAGAGCGGGTACGCCGTTAGGGTAAGAAGAAACATCTCACCGTGGACTTGCCGGCCCCGAGGTAGCCGGTGATGACGGTGACGCCAACTGGAGAGGATTCTGAGTAATCTGGCGCCGGAAGAGACGGCGCCCGCGACGGGAGCTCGACGGCGAGGGGAGGGCAGTCGTCGTCGTCCTCCATGGCGGCGGCGCAGAGAGCCGAGAGGGAGGGGGGGAGCTCGACAGCGTGTGACTGCGCTTTCTTTCCTTTTCTTTTTCTATTTCTTCATTTTTATTCTCTTTTGTGTGTTTAGGATTTTAGCTCTTGGGTTACCATAAAAAGTCCGCCGTCCGATATCCACTTCGCTATTTTTTTTCTTGCATCTAAGAGCAACTCGAGCAAGATCCCCTACTCGAGCCCCAGCTCAAAAGGTAAGGGCCGGAAGCCACAAACACACTCCGTGAGCCCCAACTCCACGCCCTAGTACCGTTCCCGGCCCCAACGCCCCCCCCCCACGCTCCTATTCCCGTGGGTGTGTAGGGAGGCCCCTACTTGGCCGTTGGGGTCGTTATCCCTCCCTGCGCCGGCACGGAAGCCACCGACAACCCTCCCCGCGCGGCCGCCACACACCGTCCGTCGCCTCCTTGCGCTACCGGAGGTCGAACTCCCCACACTCCAACCGGAGCTCGCGCGCGCAGGGGGCTCACCCGCGACGCCGACGCCAAATCAAGCTCACGCCACCGCCAAGTCCTTGGAGATGACCTACGCCCGGCCGAAGCTCGAGCCGCAGGGGGCGGGAGAGGAGCGGCGAAGCAAAGAGGAGCGACGGAGCGCGGCACGGTGCCCCTCGCCGCCGGCCGGCCGCGGAGCGGAGTAGCGGAGCTCGATTCGCAAGGGCCGGCCGCGGAGCGGAGCAACGGAGCTCGACTCGCGCTCCTCGCCGTGCGGTCCGGGGCCGCGCCACCCCCCTCGGCCGCGAGCCGCTCCTCCGCGCACCCCTCGACCGGGCCACGCCGCGAGATCCGGCCCGCTGTGCGCCGCCGGGCCGCTGGGAGGGAGAGGAGCAGCGGAGGAGCGCTGTGTGCGGTCGGTTCCCACCGTCGCCGACCGTCTGGAGCTCCAGGCCTCCGACGCCGTCGACCACCCGGGACCTCCCACGCCCCGCCGGGGCCACGGCGGGCCGACGGAGGATTCGGGAGGAGGGTAGAGGAGAAGATTAGGTAGGAAGAGAGGAGCTGAGGAGGGTTGAGGAGAGGAATAAAAATCATGAGCCACTTACATCTGGGCCCCACGTGTCATAGAAAAGTAGGGGCCGGTAAGTAAGGGCTATTGCTGGAGTTGAAGAAAAATGGGCGGTCGCAGAAAAATAGTAGGGGCTTCAAATAGGGGCTATTGCTGGAGATGCTCTAAATAGCCCAGTAGAGGAGTAACATTTTTTAGTATTGTATTTCTTTTCTTATAAGAGCATCTCCAAGAGTCTCTCTAAATATCACTAGCTAAATTACCGATTTGGCTAGTATGTAAAATGAAATAACTAGTAAAAAGTTGATGAAATGCAACAGACTAGCTAAAATCAACTCTCCATATGCTCCATCGCTAGTGGGTCCCGCCTGCCATACTCATGTACAAGGGGATAGCTAGCGGGATTGGCTAGTCAAAGATGGCTAGCGAAGCCCCGGTTTAGCTAGTGGAGGATAGCTAGGGCAAGTTTAGCTAGTCCGTTTGATTGAGTTTTGGGACAAATTTTCTATTTTTTAGCTAGTTAAGTCAAGATAGCTAGTCTCTTGGAGTTGCTCTTATAAGAGCATCTCCAAGAGTTTGCTAAATTTTAAATCTTGTGTTTTGCCAACTTGTAAAAAGATATGCCAAGTAAAAAAAATTCATCTCCAACAATTGGGCATAATTCACTTGTCAAACTTAGATCTAATTTACATCAGGAATCATGAGAGCAATAATATTATATTTGTGTCCTTCCACCACTTGAAAACTTACATCATAAATCTATATTCTTTAGGCCTTGTTTGTGAAATAGAGAAATCAAGTGGATGGAAGAGGATTGAAGGGGATTTTGGGAAATTTTCACTTATAATGGAAATTCCCCCACCACAATACCTTTTATTCCCATTCATTGCACTAGTTCCCGAACAAGCCCTTATTTCTTTTTTCACCCTCCCACCTATAGGGAAAAGATGATGGTAACCACTATCCGCGCTCGCATATATACGCGCGGGGAGGTGAGTTTTGCCAAGTTTTTATTTTTGTCAAGTTGGTTTGTCAAACTGTTGGAGACTAATTTTTCTTATTTTGCCCAAATTAGATGGATGTCAAGTTGATTTACCAAACTGTTGGAGTTGCTCATACTACTGTTCTTTTACATCAGTTGGGGAATCAACAAAATTGGATCACCCTCGAGCCATCTAAGGAAACATGGATTTTCTAAATAAGGATGATTACGTCTTTCCCAAAAATCTAACGAACCACAAGAAGCTTTTTTCTTCGAATCAAAATGGTTTCTGATAACGATTTTCTGTGGATAAGGGCATGTACAGCCCGGCGCTTGACCCCGTCGGTTGAGTGGCATTTTTACAGAAAACACCCGGCGCCTCCGAACCGACGGCCTCTGCGTCGCCTGATCTAGCGACGGGGTCGTCCCGTTGCCCGACGCCGTGTGAAGGACCGAAACGGCGAACCGAGAGGGGGGGAGTGAATGGGAGCCGATAAAAATTCTATTCAAGAATTCGGCCTATGAACCCAAATTCACTCGTGCACCTCCGCGAGCTTCTCTTGCCAAGTTCACGTAGCCACCGGAGTGCTACCGAACCTAGGAACAAGACCCAAACAACGGCCTCAACACACACGGCGGAAACACACACACGACAAGGCTGCGGGCAAAGACAAACCGGTCGGGCGGTTTCGAAACCGGTCGAACCGCTCCCGTTGGACTTAGCCTCACGAAGGCGAGGGAAAACCGGTCGGGACCGGTTAGGCAAACCGGTCGACCGATTCCGTCCCGTAAACTCCCCAAAGACCCCAAACACTTCAAAAGCCTTTCCACATCCGAACAAACGAAGCCATGGAGCAAGAAAGACTTCCTTGTTCAAAGATCTTTCTCGACGGCCCATCGGGCGAAACCGGTCGACCGGTTTGGGAAACCGGTCGGAGCCGGTTTTAGCCTCGAACGGCCGAGAAGAACACGGCCCCGCGGGTCAACTCCCCCAAAACCAAATCTCAATCTCCCGAATCGCTCCACGGACTTGAACAAGACTTTGGGGATATCAGGAACACCTCATGAGGAGTCCATGGCCAAGTTTAATCCCACAAAAACTCGTCCAAAAAGGAGGAATCGAAGAAATCCCGCCGAAATCACTTCCAAACCAAGAACTCAAGAAACCCCCAAAATCGAGCACTTTCCTCACGGATTTGGGAGGGGAATCACGGCCCAAAGAACCACAAAGGGTTCCCACAAATTTCCCCCATCAAATCCCCAAGAGAAGAGTCCCGAAAACAACCCAAAGAAATCACCGAGAGAGGGCTCCGAAAATCACCACCAAGAACAACGGGAAAAACACATCCAAACCTTGAGGAACAACGCCGAATCATCTATACATGAAACAAAGGTTCGTACAAGGTCTAGCAAGCCGCCCGATCATCCATCCCTCTCTACAAGATCTCTCCGTGAAGCTCTCTTGCTAGTCCTAGAGAAAACCTAAGGAAAATAGGTGGAAAATAGGAAAACTAATGAGCTAGGGTTCCAAGAGTTGGTCGCCAACCTCTCACCTCTTGGGTTATATAGGCGGCAACCGAATATCTAAAATGCCCCTCTCTACTAACTAGGGATACAAGCCCCTCAAGGGCGGATTTGGAATTCTTGATGTCTTCTCCATCGGACGGATGCCCGCCGACCGCACCTCGCGTAGCCTCAACGCAAGCCTTGCGATCCCGACGCGTGTCCTCCGCCTCGAAGCTTCGGCGCCCTGCGACCCCAAACCGGTCGGACCGGTTCTCCAAACCGGTCGGGGCCGGTTTTGGCCGACACGACCACACCCGATCTTCGGCCTCGGCTTTGTGGCTCGGCCCGAGTAACCCGGTGATTTTACGGTGAACCACCGCAAACCCCGCGAACTTGATGTAGCCTCCGCCAATCACCACTCATGACTTGGCTCCCATGAAGTCCCGGCTCGACCTTGGTTTTGAGGCTCAACCAAGAAACCGTCCACGACTTCATCTTGTCGTTCATGCCACCATGCGGCCCGCACTTGACCCCCGCCGGCCACGGGTCCCTCGAACAAAGCCTACTTGTCTTCTCCACACCGGAGGCCTCACCGGCGACGACCTTTCGCGCTTGTTCTTCACCCGCACCAACACGAGTCAAGCCGCAACCCGCACCCGCAATACTTAGCCAAGAATCGGTCCACACAATGTTGTCAATCACTCATCACACAAGGAAGCGACCATCCACCGGTCTTCGAACCACACATGGTCCTCAATCTCCCCCTTGATGAGTGCATTGACAACACCCAAATGAAAGTAACAAGTGAGAAAAGAAAAAGAAAAGAAACAAACAAAAAGAAACTCCAACAAGCGATCGAAAACCAAACAAAGGCAAAGATCAAGATCACTTGAAGAAAACAAGTCTCGGACCCCTTAGGTAAGGGCAACGGCTCGACACATCCGAGACAAAAACCATGCTCAAGCAAAGAGCACCAACCACCAAAGCACACAAGAGCTCCCCCCGCACGAAGCAAGCTCCCCCCGATCAAGTGCCAACTCGGGGCACAAACCGGTCGACCGGTTCCCATAACCGGTCGGGCCGGTTCCACCAAAAACCGGTCGGATCGGTTCCCACAACCGGTCCGACCGGTTCCCACAACCGGTCGGGCCGATTTCACACGACAGACCACACCCCAAAAGCCAAAAATGCAAAAGAAATGCACAAGCTCCCCCTTGACACTTGGGATAGGTTCCGGGGATACAAAACAACTTTTCTCCACCTTCCTTTCTCCCCCTTGTTGCCAATGCATGAATCAAGGCACAAATGCAATCTAGAGCTTCTCAAGTATACAAAATTCATCACAAGATGCTACACATGTCCAAATGAGCAAGTTAGATACTCTACGGGTTTGTATGGACCTCAACTACATGATCACCAAGTTTCACAACCATTGGACAAGGCTAACAAGGATTTGAGTAATTTTGCGAAAAGTTACTCTCTCACACGCAAAAACCTAGATATGAGTAAAACATGCCAAAATGGCAAAGCCACACAAACTTCATGCTAGGACAGCCATTCTAATCATAAGACCATCACAAACACCCACAAGCACCTCATGTCATGTCAAAGCCACCGAGCCATGTGCCTACTTCTATGTGTGAGACTTCTCATTGGTAGGCAACATGCAACGGTTTAGCACCCAAAGAAAATTAAATTCAGCACATATGACATGGGAGCACATTTCCAAGCATTTTTCATTTCATTTTCAGATTTGTAAATGGTACATGAAATGTCTTTGCGACAAAAAGGAACTTATGCCCCTCCACAAGATGAAGCAAGAAGGCTAAACATTCATGATGGCAAATGAGCCTTTGGCCCCATATGATCAATAAACTAGCTATCCAACCACAAATTAAGCATAGCCAAGTCACTAAAACATGTGAAGATCATATAAAGGCATTTACACATGAGAGAGCATACATGTGACATTTTTCAAAAACATAGCCATCAACCATGGATTATTCATCAAGATCATCAAGAGCTAAGCCAAACTAACCATAGCATACCAAACAAGCTCACAAAGACATATATCTCATTCCATGGTGAACCAAGTATATAAGAGAAGCTTTTCCTATCCAATGCATATGATACAAGATGCATGAAATCTAAGATACAAGGATGCCTATACATCATGTTACATATGCCATGCCAAATGCAAGAAATGCACAAAAGAAAGCTATACATATGCTACAAACCGGCTCCTCGAGGGGAGGCAAAACGGGCTCGACACCACCGGCAAAAGAAAGCTCCCACACACCCAACTCAGGAAATCAAACACACACCAAGTTCCCCCGCAGACGAGTGAAAGTTGCTTGATCTAGGGGTTTGGTGAAAATATCGGCTAGTTGGTCATGTGTGGGTACATGGATCAAAGCTATCTTCCCTTTCTCGACGTTGTCTCTCAGAAAATGATACCTCACTTCTATGTGTTTGGTTTTGGAATGGAGCACTGGGTTCTTTGCAACGCTTATGGCACCGGTGCTATCACATTGAAGTGGGACATGGGTATACTCCTCACCAAAGTCACTCATGGTGTAGGTGATCCAAAGGAGCCGAGAGCAACAACTAGCGACGGCAACATACTCGGCCTCGGTCGTGGATTGAGCAACACTCGACCGCTTGCGGGAAGACCAAGACACCAAAGAAGAACCCAAAAGCGGCAAGTCCCGGAAGTGGACTTCCTATCCAACCGACACCCGGCAAAATCCGCGTCCGAAAAGCCATGAAGCGCCAAAGAAGAGAACGCGGAGTACCAAAGGCCGAAGTCGGGAGTGTGACGCAAGTACCCGAAAATTCTCTTCACGGCTTGCCGATGCGAAGTCCTCGGAGACGCTTGAAAACGAGCGCACGGACACACCGAGAAGCTCGTATGTCCGGCCTCGTCGCCGTCAAGTAGAGGAGTGACCCGATCATGCTCGGTACTCCTTCGAGTCCACGTGTTCACCTTCCTCGTCCGCATCAAGAGCCGTAGTCGTACTCATCGGCGTCGTCATAGCCTTGGAGTCCTCCATCTTGAACTTCCTCACAATGTCCTTGGTGTACTTAGCTACGGTGCACAAATGTTTCTTCCTTTGATTGCTTGATTTGTAGCCCGAGGAAGAACCGCAACTCGCCCATCATGCTCATCTCAAACTCCCTCGCTCATATCATCCGCAAACCTCGCAACAAGAGAGTTAGACGAGCCACCAAAGACAATATCATCCACGTACACCCGCACAATCGGGATATCTCGCCCTGCCTCGGCAAAAACAAGGTCCGATCGACCTTCCCCATCTCAAAACCTCTCTCAAACAAGGACCCCCTCAACCCGCCATACCAAGCTCTAGGCGCCCGCTTCAACCCATACGGCGCCTTCCTCAACTTGTACACCCGGTGGGGGGTACTTCTCACTCTCAAACCCCGGAGGTCGCCTCACATACACTTCTTCCTCCAACACTCCATTCGAAAAGCACTCTTCACATCCATTTGGTGCAACTTGAACCCTTTAGCCACGAGAAAAGGCTAGAAGGATCCTAATCGCCTCCAAACGGGCTACGGGAGCAAAGGTCTCCTCGTAGTCAATCCCCTCCTTCCGACCGAACCCCCGGGCAACAAGTCTCGACTTGTTCCTCACAACCTCACCCTTCTCTCCCTCTTTGTTTTTCCACACCCACTTGGTACCAATCGGCTTACACCCCGGAGGAGGGTCAACCAACTCCCACACCGATTCCTCTCAAAGTTCTCCAACTCCTCATGCATCGAGTTAACCCAATTATGATCGGATAGTGCGTGTCCAATGTCTTTGGGCTCGAAAGAAGCAACAAACGCAAGATGAGCAAAATGGGAATTGTTTCGAACCCTCGACCGTGTAGTGCGTTCATTCATGTCGCCGATGATCCTCGAAGCCGGGTGATCCACTTGAACTCGCCGGGAGGTTCTCGCCTCGAAGCTACCTCCCCCTCAACATCGCCTTCTCCTCGTTCTTGATTTGTCGTCGTAGGTGTAGCGAGAGGGTCCATCCATCATCGTCGTCGAAGTAGTGGGTACATGTTCGGCCGGGGGCACCGCACCGCCATCCTCATCATCTCCATGTTCATGCTCCTCCTCCCGAAAGATCTCCTCGCCAAGCTCGTCATCACCCGCACACTCAAAGACAAGGCCGACTACGTGGCTCTGTCTCGTCGAAGGTTACCTCGCAAGTCTCCACGATTTGGTTAGTTTCAAGATTGAGCACACGATATGCTCTAGAATGAGATGCATAACCAAAGAAAATGCCATCGACAGACCTAGCCTCAAACTTATCCAACTTCCCGCCTTTCTTCAGAATGAAACACTTGCAACCAAAGACATGGAAGTGACTCACCTTGGGTGTGCGACCATGCATCAACTCATAGCATGTCTTCTTCTTGTGCACTGCGAGGTATATCCTGTTCGACACATAGCACGCGGTGTTCACCGCCTCGCCCCCCAATACCTCCTCGGAGTCCTATGCTCATCAAGCATCGTCCGAGCCATCTCGCACAAGGTCCCGTTCTTCCTTTCCACAACACCATTCGGGGAGGCGTATACGGACTCGAAAAGCGGGTGCTCAAGACCCAAGTCATGACAAAAGGTTTCAAAACGAGAGTTCCCGAATTCCGAGCCATTATCACTTGCGGATAGCTCGTATGGCATCTCCGTGCCTCTCGTTCCTCAACCTCAAGACTAGATCTCGAACAAAACCAAACGTCTCCCCCTTATCCTCCGTAAAGAACACCCACGCATACCGAGAATAGTCGTCCACCACAACAAGGACATACCACTTCCCACCGCGGATCGCACACGAGCCGGGCCAACAAGGTCCATATGGAGCGGCTCGCATGGACGCTCAGTCATCACATCGGTGAGAGGCGGGTGAGAAGAGGCCACCATCTTGGCATGCCTACACGGAGCACAAACCAACTCTTTCTCAAGCTTCAAACGTGGCAATCCTCGGACCAAATTGAGTTTACTTAAGCGAGACAAAAGGTCAAAGCTCAAGTGACCCAACTTCCTATGCCATTTCCACAACTCACTCGAAGAACCGGCCAAGAAACAACGCTCAACACCCGAAGACCGAGAAAAATCAGCACGAAACACCGACCCTCGGGAACGACCATACAAACAAGGTCCCCTCGAGAGTCCACAATCCGAGAACCACCGAGCCGAAACAACACCTCAAAGCCCTCATCCAACAACTGAGACACGAAAGCAAATTGTACCCCAACGATTGAACAAGAGCAACACGCCTCAGAGTGATCTTGTCACTCACTTTTATCTCACCTTCTGAAAGCACACGCCCACGCCCATTGTCCCCAAAGGTGATGTACCTCTTCGTCACCACCGGGACGAGACTTGAGAACCACCCCCTGTCTCCGGTCATATGCCTCGAACAACCGGAGTCAATCAACCAAATGTTCTTCAAGTCTCCCACCTGAAAATCAAAAATAGGCACGTGAGCGAACAAACGACTCAAAGACCGGGGTTAGTACCAAAGGAGGAAAACCGATGCCGAGCCATTTGCTCGAAAGTGGGGTTAGCACCAACCAAAGCATCTCTCCTACCAAAGCGCCTCCACGAACACCACCACGGTAACTACCCCGAGGGAACCACCCCTCTGCCCGGAGGAGGACCAAAACCACGAAAGAGAACTCGTGGACCGTCCCTCCTTTCCTTCTCAAAGCTACGACTCCTCCCATCCCCGTAGTGAACTCGAGGGGGAGAACGCCTAGCAACCCGACCACCGCAAACTCTCCGGCCCATCCACCGAACCACGACCTCCGAAACAACCCTCGCACTCGTATGAGCACGGAAACCAAGCTTGTCATTCCGCGGACCCCAAACCGGTCCGACCGGTTCCAAAACCGGTCCGACCGGTTTCGCTTCTCCGCAAAGCACCTCCTCCCGCACTCTTTCGATCACCCCAAGCCGGAACTATCCTCACACTCGCCTTGGCCCTGGGCATCTGCACACGAGGCTTAAGTACACCGCTGGAGGGGTGAAACTTGTCCCCGTTAGCCCACTCCTTCGCCATTTTCTCCTCTCGCTTCCTCTTGAAGCAAAACTCCTCCTTGTGGCCATCTCTCCCACAATAGCCACAATGGAACCTCACAATCTTAGGCTTTGGCTTGGGATGTGGTCGTTCACTCGGTTTCTCTCCACTCAAACCCTCCACCGGTTTCTCACCACTAGCCTTCTCACTATCCTTCCCAAAGAACACTTTCCCCGAAGTGCTCACAAACTTGATAGGCTTTTGTAGATCATTTGTGGGTGTAGGAAACACGGGTGGAGCCGGGGTTGTGTCTAGTCGGTTCCTTAGATGGTTAGATTTTGGAGGGAAATCATTTTTGTGGTGGGTTTTTGGTGGCTCCGGGATATTCTCTCCACTTTCCTCACCAACCTTGTTTGCCCCAAGCCCCTCACCATCTTGCCTCTTAAAGGCCTCGATCATCATCCTCAAGCGAGGCTCGTGACCGGACAACCAACCCATCAACTTCCTCAAATCATCATTCTCATCCCGCAAACGATCAACATAATGTGCAAGCTCCAAATTTTTCAATGCATGCATTTCACGAGTAGAGCAAGATGTAGGCATGGGTTCCTTCAATTTAGCCTCGAGCGAACTAGTGTAAGCATGCATCTCATCAATCTTAGCATGCAAAACGGGGCAAGAAGTGCAAGCACCTAGCAAAGCGAGTCTAGACTTAAGCTCGACCACTTCAACCCTAAGCACATCTAGTTCCTCACACTTGGAGGCATGCTTCTCCTTGAACAAAGCAAGATCGGCAAGGAAAATAGAGCAATCAAGACAATCATTCTCATCGAAACAACAGGGCTAGCCTTAAGCGAATCAATCTCAAGCTTGCTATCAAGCACCTGTGTCTCTAGCTCAGCCACTCTAGTCCTAGCATCCTCGAGTGAAGCCCTAAGCTCTTTCCTCATTTTCTTGGCCTCTCTAAGCATGTCATCACGGTTATCAAGTAAAGAGCCAAGCCTCTCATTCTCCTGGCGCAAGAAGGGAAGCTCATCACGCACCTCGTCGTCGGACTCAGAGTCCGAGTCGCTCCGTGTGCTCTTCTTGCCGCCGGAGCTCAACGCCATGGTGCGAGGCCGTCTCTCGCGAAGCGGCTCGGCCGCTCGGGTTCTTGGACGACCTCTTGTTCTTGCGGCGATCTCCCTCGTCGTCGGCTGTCGCTCGAGCTCGAGGTGGAGTACGCGGAACTGGAGTCGACGTCGCTCGCTCCAACCATCGCTCGGGCCTTGCCTCGGCCCTCCTTCCTCCTCGATCGTCGCTCGTCCTTGTACTTGTTCTTGTGCTTGCTCTTGTGGTCGCGCCTCGAACGGTACTTGTCGTCGTTCTTCCTCGGCTTGTGCTTGTAGCTGTCCTTGTTCTCGGCCTTCTCCGGGCAGTCGGCGACGAAGTGTCCCGCTTGCCGCACCGGAAGCAAGTCCTCGTGTTCCTCCTCATGTTCACGCGGTTCTCGTGCGGCCTCTCGAACCGCCTCGTCAACGGCGCCGGCTCATCCTCTCCAAGGTCATCAAACTCCTCATCCGGCATAGACATCAAAGAGGAAAACGAGAACATCCTGGTGGATGGGTTAGAGTTAGTCTTTCCTTTGGAACCACCAACGAGGGCAAGACTATGGGAATCGGTCGGTCCCTCGAGCTTGGCGATCATGCCTCTATCCACCTCGGCCGACTTGAGCTTCGAGAACGACTCGTTCACCATCGAGTATCATACCTCTCCGACTCGACTATGGCCTCGAACTTTCCGCCCCATATCGTACGATCCAAAGAGTGTAAGAGCTTGACCGCTCTATCATGATCATCGTACGGGAGCACGTCCACATTGGCCCTCATGTTGTTCACCACCACCGTGAACCTCGCGAAACAAGGCATCGATGGACTCACCGGGGAGATGAGTGAAGTTCTCGTACTCTCTCCGTAGGTCGCATACAACCGTGCTCGAACACGGGCGTTGCCAACATGAGCCTCCTTCAACACCGCCCAAATCCTACAAGCCAAGTGCTCGGTGTGCACCCGATCGAACTCGGCCGACACAAAGCACGAAACAAGTAGTCGACCGCCTTATTGTTGGCGTCGAATCCGTCCCTCGACCCCGGAGCTAGGAAATCCATCGGCTGGACATAGCTCGTGTCCACCGTGACATCCCAAAGCGGCCGACCCTTTCCGCGGAGGAACGCACCCATCCGCTTGATCCACATCCGGTAGTTCTTGCCATCGAAGTGTGGAGGACCCGAACCCCGTTCCGGTACGCCATCCTTGGATCTTGGGCGGTTAGAGTCAACAAAGACCCGAACCGGCTCTGATACCACTTGAAGGACCGAAACGGCGAACCAGAGAGGGGGGGGAGTGAATGGGAGCCGATAAAAATTCTATTCAAGAATTCGGCCTATGAACCCAAATTCACTCGTGCACCTCCGCGAGCTTCTCTTGCCAAGTTCACGTAGCCACCGGAGTGCTACCGAACCTAGGAACAAGACCCAAACAACGGCCTCAACACACACACGACGGAAACACACACACGACAAGGCTGCGGGCGACAAACCGGTCGGGCCGGTTTCGAAACCGGTCGAACCGCTCCGTTGGACTTAGCCTCACGAAGGCGAGGGGAAAACCGGTCGGACCGGTTAGGCAAACCGGTCGGACCGATTCGTCCCGAGTAAACTCCCCAAAGACCCCAAACACTTCAAAAGCCTTTCCACATCCGAACAAACGAAGCCATGGAGCAAGAAAGACTTCCTTGTTCAAAGATCTTTCTCGACGACCATCGGGCGAAACCGGTCGAGCCGGTTTGGGAAACCGGTCGGCCGGTTTTAGCTCGAACGATCGAGAAGAACACGGCCCGCGGGTCAACTCCCCTAAAACCACATCTCAATCTCCCGAATCGCTCCGCGGACTTGAACAAGACTTTGGGGATATCAGGAACACCTCATGAGGAGTCCATGGCCAAGTTTAATCCCACAAAAACTCGTCCAAAAAGGAGGAATCGAAGAAATCCCGCCGAAATCACTTCCAAACCAAGAACTCAAGAAACCCCCAAAATCGAGCACTTTCCTCACGGATTTGGGAGGGGAATCACGCCCCAAAGAACCACAAAGGGTTCCCACAAATTTCCCCCATCAAATCCCCAAGAGAAGAGTCCCGAAAACAACCCAAAGAAATCACCGAGAGAGGGCTCCGAAAATCACCACCAAGAACAACGGGAAAAACACATCCAAACCTTGAGGAACAACGCCGAATCATCTATACATGAAACAAAGGTTCGTACAAGGTCTAGCAAGCCGCCCGATCATCCATCCCTCTCTACAAGATCTCTCCGTGAAGCTCTCTTGCTAGTCCTAGAGAAAACCTAAGGAAAATAGGTGGAAAATAGGAAAACTAATGAGCTAGGGTTCCAAGAGTTGGCGCCAACCTCTCACCTCTTGGGTTATATAGGCGGCAACCGAATGTCTAAAATGCCCCTCTCTACTAACTAGGGATACAAGCCCCTCAAGGGCGGATTTGGAATTCTTGATGTCTTCTCCATCGGACGGATGCCCGCCGACCGCACCCTCGCGTAGCCTCAACGCAAGCCTTGCGATCCCGACGCGTGTCCTCCGCCTCGAAGCTTCCGGCGCCTCGCGACCCCAAACCGGTCGAGCCGGTTCTCCAAGCCGGTCGGGCCGGTTTTGGCCGAACGACCACACCCGATCTTCGGCCTCGGCTTTGTGGCTCGGCCCGAGTACCCGGTGATTTTCTGGTGAACCACCGCAAACCCCGCGAACTTGATGTAGCCTCCGCCAATCACCACTCATGACTTGGCTCCCATGAAGTCCCGGCTCGACCTTGGTTTTGAGGCTCAACCAAGAAACCGTCCACGACTTCATCTTGCTGTTCATGCCACCATGCGGCCCGCACTTGACCCCGCCGGCCACCGGTCCCTTGAACAAAGCCTACTTGTCTTCTCCACACACGGAGGCCTCACCGGCGACGACCTTTCGCGCTTGTTCTTCACCTGCACCAACACGAGTCAAGCCGCAACCTCGCACCCGCAATACTTAGCCAAGAATCGGTCCACACAACGTTGTCAATCACTCATCACACAAGGAAGCGACCATCCACCGGTCTTCGAACCACACATGGTCCTCACCGTGCCGCCGCCCGACGACGCGGCGTGGAAGGCCGTCGCCCCGAGCGACGCGCGGGCAGATCCCGCGCTCCACCCCCTCGTTCTCCCGCCAAGTAGCCAAGGTGTGCCCCTTCTCCCGCCAAATCTCCCCGCCAAACATCTCCGGGCTTCCCCTTCTCATCCCCGGCGCCTTGCAATGTCCCCCGCCCCCGACCACTTTCACCGCCCTCCTCTCGCCGGACTTGGTGCGGCGGGGATGTCGACGCCGGCTCGGCGCGGAGGAAGAATGGATCCGATAGAATCGGCCTCGGATGCGGCGGCGGGTGCCCCGGGGCCGAACCCTAGGTCGCGGTGTTGTTGGGGCGGCGGCGGCGGCGGCGGGTCTCCCGTTCGGTGGTGGCTGTCAACACCGCCGTCTCGTCCTCTCGGTCCTCGCGGTGTCGGGCTACCACCGCCGCCCGTCCTCGCGGGTCAACGGAGCGGCTTCCTCCATCAATGGGTTCGTCGGAGGTGACTTCCCCGGCTCGGCGGGATTCTCGGTCTCTCCCGCATCTTCTCAATCATTGTTTGATGCGGTGGCGTTGATCTCTCTTCTCCTGGAGCATGGTAATCCTTGGTTCATTGCTTGTATGTTCATAGTTGGTTACTTATTCTTGCTCTCACTTCCAATTGTCAATCTAGTTAGTTTTGAATGTTAAGAGTTGTGCAGGCTATCATACTTTTAGAGGTAGTTCAGTAACATTTGCGAAATCTAATTCGAGTTCTTTGGTTCATGCTACTTTACATCAAAATTAATTTTTTGGTTGTGTACATCGAGTTCCTCGGTAACATTTGCGGAATCTAGTTCGGTTCCTCGGTTCGGTAACATTTGCGGGAATTCTAGTTCGGTTCCTCGGTTCCTTAGTTCGGTTCCTTTGCGAAATCTAGTAACATTTGCGAAATGTTGTTTTCCCCCAAATGTGAATCTAATTAATTTTATTGTGTACATCATAATCCTTAGTTCATGATGTCTTTCCCTCAAATGTTTCTTTTTTTGTGCCTTTTCTGTTTTATATCAAAATTCATGTTGCATTTTCCTACGGGGGCCAAGATATACATCCACCTGGTGGTTTTATGAGCTATTTTGCAAATGAACCACAAAACTCTCATATCCGGTTGGTGGAGCTTTTCATAGCAGTTCTTCAAGTGAGGCACACAATGCTGGTTCATCGCCCGAAGTGGAAGTCGTTCCTGCCAATGACACTGTCAGAACTGAAAAGAGGATCATGTGGAGTGTGGAAGAGGAAGTTAGAGTGATGAGTGCTTGGCTAGAACATTCTACCGACTCTACTTGTGGAGCGGATAAAGCTGGTGGCCAATATTGGAGTGAGGTTGTCGAAACATATAACAAGACTACCCCTGCACATCGAAGAAGAAGTTCGAAGCAATGCAAGGATAGATGGCACAAAGTTAATAAGTTGACAGACCTCTTTGAATGTGCTTATGTTAAGGCTCGTAGAGTCTTTACAAGTGGATATTCAAATGAACAGTGGATGGAGGCAGCACACAACTTCTATTTGGTAGACAACAAAGACAACAAAGATGTTGTTGGCCCCTTTATGCTGACGGAGGTTTGGAAAATGTGTAGAGATGTGCCAAAGTGGAAAACATACAATGAGATGCTGAAGAATGCACGTAAAAGGAAATCATTTCATCTGGAAGGAGACTCGAGAGGAAAATGAAAACCTTGTTGGTGAGATGCCGGAGCGACCAATTGGGCGAAGGCAAAGAAAGAAAGCAGCTCTAGCAGCTAAAACAGGCAAGTTCAAGGGCTCCTCCGGCGGTGATGATGGTCATTCAAAAGATTCTCCTATTGAGCTGGATAAGTTTGAGAGGTATAGCGAATTTCGGGGAGACAAACAATGACAAGCGCATGAAGATGTTGGAAAGGCGAGGAGAAGATAGCTTCGATAAACTAGAGGCCACAAAACTTGCTCAAATGACAAGACAAGATTACGAGAGAAGGAAAGAAGGCTGGAGAAAGAGGCGAAGATGATGGAGACTTATAACAACCTCTCTTCACAAGATACAAGTACAATGACTCATGAGGAGAAGGCACGGCGACAAAGTATGCTAAAAAAGCTTGAGAAAGCCCTTTTTCCCCGAAGAAGCTTGACAAAGCCCTTTGCCCTGGTACATTACTTGTTTAGGAACCGTGATGCTTACTTGTTTATGCCATTAGCTGAATCTGAATCTGAACCTATATGTCATTAGCATGAAGATCCGGAAGGAGACTATAATATTTAACTATGTTGCTGTTTAATGTCCGTATATGTTGCATTATCTCTCGAAACGAAACCGTGTGTGAATGTGAAATGAGAAGGTGAATGTGAAGCGGAGAGCGGAACTCGTATTTTGACTATCAATGTTTCGGTCATGCTTGTGAATGTGAACTGAATGTATTTTGTGTGCGCATGTGCTCCATAGTGCTCAATTAATATTTGTGCGCATGTGCTCTATAGTGCTCAATTAATATTTGTGCGCATGTGAACGAGTGCGTGAAGTTGAAAGGTGAATGTGAATAGTGCGTGAAGTTGAAAGGTGAAAGGTGGAACGTACGCGTCCGTTTTATGTATATAAATCGTGCGTGTATCTTCGACATCTCTAGTCTTTCCCATCTACCAGTTGCCCTCTGTCCACTTCACCGAGGCCATCGTGAGGTATCGAATGGAGCGAGTTGAAGAAGTACTGGAAGACTTGATCGCGGATGAGGTCGAAGAAGATGACGAATTTGATGTGTTCACCGTAGAGGACTTGATGGCAGAGGATGATATCTTTGATGAAATAGTAGCAGAGTCCGAGTTGCAAGGAGAAGGATCAACTGTACGTCGCCGTCGTCGACTTGTTGGGCCAAAGAGGTACATTCCAAGGAATCGAGAACAAGCTCATGATGATCTTGTCGCTAATTATTTTTCCGCAAATCCGATATACACCGATGAGATGTTCCGTAGGAGATTTCGGATGAATAGGCCGTTGTTCCTCCGCATCGTGGATGGACTTAGCAATTGGTCCCCTTATTTCACTCAAAGAGTTGATGCAGTTGGTAGACAAAGTCTTTCACTGCTTCAGAAGTGTACGACGGCTATTAGGATGCTTGCTTATGGAACCTCGGCTGATCAACTCGATGAGGTCTTGAAAATAGCTGCAAGCACTTGTTTGGAGATATTGGGAAAATTTGCTGAGGGTGTTATTGAAGTATTTGGTCCCGAATATCCACGGCCTCCAACAAGTGAAGAACTTGAACAAATCTTAAAAGAGAATGAGGAACGTGGTTTCCCTGGATGCGCGGGAAGCATCGATTGTTGTCATTGGCCATGGAAGAATTGTCCTAAAGGTTGGGCGGGTCAGTTCACAAGTGGTAAACAAGGTGTTCCTACTATGATTCTTGAAGCAGTGGCATCAAAGAACCTTCGGATATGGCATGCATTCTTTGGTACCGCGGGGTCTCAGAATGACATCAACGTTCTAAACAAGTCACCACTGTTCATTGAAGCAATAAGAGGGGAATCTCCTACGGTGCACTATACTGTGAATGGAAATCAATATGACATGGCTTATTACCTAGCAGATAAAATATATCCGGAATGGACAGCATTCGTGAAGACAGTTAATGCTCCTCAATCGGTGGAAGACAAATTATTTTCACAGAGGCAAGAAAGTGTGAGAAAAGATGTCGAGAAGGCATTTGGTGTTTTGCAGGCACGCTATGATATTGTTCGTCGACCAGCACGATTATGGAAGCAAGCAGATGTTATCAACATAATGCAAGCTTGTGTTATCCTACACAATATGATAGTGAAAGATGAGAAGGAAGGAATTATGGATGTCTTGGATTTGAATGAGAATCCAAGTGCAACGACAGTTATCCCACCGGAAGTGCGTACGAATGAGAATCCAAATCCAAGCTATGCAGAGGCACTTCGTAAAAATTTGGCTATCAGAGCTCGACCAACACATAGGCAACTCAAGAAGGATCTAATCGCGCACATATGGCAACGCTATGGAAACAAAGAAAATTAAACAAAAAGCATTGTAACTATATTATTATTATTATTATTATTATTATTATTATTATTATTATTATTCTAAAAAATATTGTAATCATGTTACTATTATTTATGCATGACATTATTCAATCAAATAGCCACACAATGGTATACACAAATGCATTTGTAGTTGATCTTAACCTCCATGCAAAGCATTAAACAGCTTACAGACGCCTCTCTGTCTATGGGTTGTATGAGTTGTACGTACATCCGTACGTATGAGCGAGTTCGAGGTTCTACAGACGACTCGTCGTCTAAGGGCTGTACATGCCCTAAGACTTAAGCACCCTCGGAGATGATGTCAGCATGGGCAAAGTAACGCATGTGAGAAGTGAAGTCTCTAAAAAATCTCTTTCTTTACATGACCACAGGGTTCGAAGATGGGAATATGTGAAAGGCGTCCAGATAATAATTTGCGTGGCAAAAGGGTGTTGACACAGATCACCGGAACATGAGGAAACAAGAAGACGAGGGAGTCACCAGAAACGACGTAAGCACCCTCGGAGATGATGTCAGCATGGGTAAAGTACCTGATGACTTGGCGAGGTCTATACCCCTATATAAAAATCGTAAGGGCAACGCACACCCCCCGGTTCGGCCCCCACGGTTCTCGCCGGCGGAACCACTACACACATGCGCCGACGGGTGGGTCCCACCACCCTTTCTCTCCCTCACGCTCCCACGCCGTCCGGACGGCCGCCGCCACCGTCCCCTTCCCCTACGCGGCGTTGGCGCCGGGTCCCGGTCCCGGCGGCCCCGGCCCCGCGCGGAGCCGTACGCGGACGACGAGGAGCGGCGGGCTCGGGCTCGCTCCCGCCCCCACCGTCGGCGCCGGCGCGGCGGCGAGGTGCGCCTCCGCCGCGGCGCCTCCGTCGGCCGGCCGGCCGCGGCCGCGGCCGGCTGCCCCCCGCGCGCGCGCGCCGCCCCCACTCCCTCTTCTCCATCGGTCTCCCATCACTAAGTTTTTCATGGTGGAGAAGAAAAAGGAGGGGAGGGGGGTGCCTGCCGGCCGCCCGGCCACCGACCGCCGCCGCTCGAAGCCGAACGAGGGGCTCGCGGCGGGCTCGCTCGGCACGGCGGCCGCCGCGGCCGCCTCTCTCACCGGCCGGCGCGCGCGCGCGGCCCGGCCGCCGCCGCCGGACGAACGGTGAGGGGGGAGGGAGTGAATGAGATTAGGGTTTCACTCCCCCCCCGCGCGGCTTAAATACAAGCCGCCCCGCCATCAAGCGCCGTGAGCCGTCGGATCGGGCGGACGGCCACGATCGAGGCGGGGCGGCGCCACGGCTTGCGGGCCGATTTCGGTCGCCGGCACGGCGATGGGTTTTCGGGCCTAAGGCCCATTTAAGTTTAAGCCCACATAAAATTTGAACTGAGCCGATGCCTGAGCCGCAGCCTGAGTGAGCCGAGCCGAGCCGAGCCGACGCGCGAGCCGTGCGCCCGCGGGCCGTGGCCGGGCCGCTTTCGGCGCGCGCCTTCGGTGGGCCGCGGCGGGCCTTCGGGCCGCGCGGCTTGCGCGAGTGCTAAGTGGGCCATTTTGGGCCGTTTTAGTTCGGTTTTTTCATTTAAGTTTCGTATTTTATTTACGAATTTCGGTATTTTCAATGTTATATGTCGTGCTCATTTTGAAAATTGTTATGTAAAAGTTAATATCATGAATTTTGCTGAGCCTTAAAAATTGTATGATGTGAACGTTAATACCATACATTTTCCATGTTGAAAATTTTGAATAGCACGTAGCAACGCACGGGCACGATTCTAGTAGTTGATCGAATTCTGGGTGTTGAGGTGATCTTCAGAGTTAAATTGGTCGATGTCGTGAGAAAGAAGGAAGGTTCACACGTAAGGATGGCAATGGGGCGGTTTCGGGTCGGATATCCGCGGGTTTCGGGTCTAACGGGTTTGGGTTTGGTTTGGATTTTTCGCCCACGGTTTTCGGGTTCAGAGCTCCAAAACTTATCGGTTTCGGTTTCGGGTCTGGTTTTTCATCCGTGGATATCCAATGGATAACTGATAAGTCATTATGAATTAAAATTCATGTTTTATTATATACTAATAATACTTTTTTACTTATATACTATTTTAAGTTGAGTCATGGAGTTATTTACTATTTTGTTACCTCTTATTTATACATGTGAATATGTATATATACGTGCATATGTTTATAAAAGTCTTGATTGCTCTTCAATGTTGCCATACGAAGCGGGTTTCGAGTATCCAATCGGGTTTTGGTTATCCGCGGGTTTGGTTTCGGGCGCGAATTTTCACCCGAACCGGTGTTCGGGTCGGTTTCGATTTTGGGTGCCCAGACACTCCACCCGATCCGAACCCGACTTGTTGCCATCCTTTCACACGTGACAAGCATGAGTTCTCAAAGGCATTTATGTAAATAAAAAAGTGATCACCTTGGACATTTATGTGCATCAATATGTTAGATATATATGGACCTGACCCATATAAATAATTCTGAATAAATCTCAAAGGCCCATTAGCGTTAAAGGGGTACACCATCTATTAGTTCCATATTGCTAATAGACAAGAGTGTTGGGAGTTTTTCTCCTAATAAATATGGACGAACCCCTCATGAAAAGAGCGCATCATAGATTACCACACGAGAAGGCCCCAAGTAAGGACATCCCTAAGGTGATCTATACGAGTTAGATTTTGCCTCTTCTCATTGTTGTGCCGCTGCTGCCAAGACTCCAGCCCGATCGCTGGCGTGCACCAACGACCGGGCGAGCAGGTCTCCGGAACCGTCGTCTTTGCGATCCCGCACCGGGAGAAGGTGAATAAGGTTTTTGGGAAGCGCTCTCCGCGCGATCGCTCCCAAATGACTACTTCATCTGCTTCTTGGTGGCCCTACCGTACGACTACTTCTGGCGGTTATTCGAGGAACTACCTTGCGTACATCTTCCTGCATCGACTTTGTACGACTACATCGACTGAGGTCCTCCCACGATTAGTATGGCTAATCCAGAGGATAACGGCGCATCGGTTGCCTCCGGCAACCGCCCCGCCTTTGGGTACACTCTCATCTTGCTGTGGTTTTATGTGTTCATCATGATCAATCTGGCTTATCTGTCTAGTGTACTAATCGTGCTTACACTAGTTGCTTTGATCTGTGATTTGAGTTTTCTACCCATGCTTAATCTAGTTGTTCAGTTCGTCATGATTTATATTCTGGTTTTACTGAAAATTGCCTAATATTTCAACACAATATTCCCTCAAAATATGCTGAATGTGTGTACTGTTATCGGGTAAAAGTGTCTTGTGGCCGGTGGACACTATAAAAGGGGAGCTCTTGCCCGTGCAAAGCACTGATCTCTTTTTCTCGGAGATACTTTTTCCTACTTTCTACTTTTTGTCTAGTTATTATTTGAATTTTCAATACCCAACAATCGATAAAGTGTCTACCCTGTAGGCAAAAACATATGCTACGTACTCATAGTAGTCGCACATTTATACCCGCTATAGCGTCATTCGTTCCAAATTATACATCTTTTTAGTTTTTTATGAATTTGTACATTTTTATACACTTTGACTCATTCGTTCCACATTATACATTTTTTTATTTTTTTTCAATTTATACATTTTTATACACTTTGATGTACTCTATATCTAAATGCATAACAGTATATGTTATTTTTAAAAAGTTCAAACAACCTATGATTTGTAATGGGTGGAGTATAAAATATAGTTTTACTAGATTTTTGTTCAACCTTTGGTATAAAACACGCAAGTTTTGTTTGGAACAGATTTTGATTATGACCAAATAACCTGAAACTATCACTCAAGTAGCACGTTTGTTTGCAGCTTCTTCGGGTCGCGCTTCTTCTCGCCGACTCCATTTGTACTAAAAACATGTCAAACTCGTTGCTCAAGAAGTGCTTTTTGCTTCTTCTTCTTCTATTTTTTTCAGTTTTTTTCGAATTACACAGTACAAGGAAGACACTCACAACGACGTACACTCATTGTTATGAATACACGCACGCGAACCCTACTCCTAGGAACATTTTCGAAGACTGGGCCGGCTAATCCTCGAGATTGACGAAGTCACCACAGGCACCTCACTGTTGACGGGAATATCACCTGCCACTGAAAGCACAAACACCGTTAAATCCTGAGAGATTCACTCCAACGGGGAGTCGAACCCAGTATCTGAGGTTCTACCGGGGCTACTGTAACCACTAGACTACAGACCCTTTCGCTTATTTAAGAAGCATTCTCACCATCACAGTACTAAACAGGACGCGCGTGCTTAGCTTTGCGGCTTTGCCGTAAACAACCAGTTTCTTGATGCAGTGGAATCCCGAGTTTGTTTTATTAAAAAATCTTGGACTCTTCGCAATCATGTTACATTGGCTCCGTTCGGTCTCGTCTTCTTCAGCAGTATTTCCCTTTCAGAATAAATTTGCAGTAAAAATCTGTATGCAGTATTTTTGTTTCACAGTAAATCTGTCCATACGAATCTGTCAAAAATCTGTGGAACGGAGCCAATAGTTGTGGTACTTTTGAGCCATGATCTTATTCGTTCTCATTCTTTAATTTTCCATACTTCACAATCCCAGTGGGTAGTTCTGAGACGTTGAGGAATGAGGAATCTCCTTGCCGCCCTAGCCCTAGAAGTTCGAGATCGTGCCCGGCCGTTTCGCAGTCTGTTCAGGAGCTTCTTTCAGCCCCCGTAATCTTATTCATTTTCATTCTATATTTCATACTTCAAAATCCAATTTTTGGTTCAATCAAATGAGTTTTGGGGTCGACAAAATGACCTGGAGATGCAGTACTAGATGTAGGCCTGTACCATGAAAACATTGTTTTGGAATAAGGATCTGATATATTCCTACATGGTTATTACTACCTTAACAACTATTTTCACTCATTAGGCAAGAGTATTCTTAGATTCCAAAGCCACTGAATGTTCCCCAACTAATTAAAGAACTTTTCATTCTTTAACCACTTAATGACAGTGCACTGAAACCATGTATATGGCCTGACACGGCCTGATGAGAGCAACGTTTGCTACAGACAAAGAGGTATGATTGTTACACGTTTCCGGGGGCATGTCAAAAGCGTCGGTCTTTTCTGTGAAGAGTGCCCCCAAAGCTTTGGCTGGTGTGATCTTTTGCTCACTAGCTAATCAATCCTTCACATTATTACACCCTTGAATTCACATCTACAGCCTTTGCTTCTGCTAGTCCAGTATCATCATCAGATAATCACTTTCCCTAAAACAAAATTATTAGCACCTTTCGACACCGCTGATGGCCAAAAAAGCATTAACCAGAAAGTCAAAATAGTTAGCTACAATTTATGGCATTTTTGCAGCTAGTGGTTGCCGACTAATCCGGTCACAAACACCCAATTAGAGCTCCTGTCTTTGAGACCCCTCCCCTGGCTAATTTTAGCAGCATTGTACTGACCACTGAAGCAGGCAGATCTGGATCTGTTCTGGCTGCTAAAGAAAGGCTGGTTTAAGTGGTTCCAAGGCAAAGGCAACAGGGCAATGCCTCCTTGTGCAGTGAGTGGTGAGAGGTGTTTGGTTTGGTTGGGCACACACATTTGTGGGAACCACTAACAGGAGTTGCCTGCACATCAGTGGCTTCCCATATGGCTTTTATAGAGTATGTATATCCTCCCATTGTTGTCTCTGATGCATGGAAGCTACTAAGTCGTTGCAGAGATAGATCACCAATGCTCCATTGCATGAACATGCATGTGTATATCTTTTTCACAAGTTGGAGTGTGACCCGGGCCTTTTGGCTGGATGCAAGAAGAGCTTGCGACAGCTCATTTCTTTCTAGGCTTTGGCTTGTGGTGCCTGCTATTCCGAGGGTGTCATGCATGGACTGCTAAGTTTGAAGGCTTTAAAAAACTATGATGTTGCTCTAGGGACATAACTGCTGATCAAAGATGTTGTGGTTTGGTTTGGAGTGAAAATTAGAGTGAAGTAACGCTCTAGGAATTGGTCGAAGAAAAACTAACGCTCTAGGAAACGCTCTGTTGATTGGGGGCCGCCAATTCCGGTCAATGCTAATGAAGACTAAGAAATTACCTAATCAAGAACCACATGTAACCTCCCTCATAACTACTTATAAGACAAATATAGAAGCTAATTGGCAATCGATTTATTATGTATTTATGCTCTTTTCATCGACAATGATATTCGGATCCGAAATATATTTTCGTAAGGCATCAGCAACAGCAAAAGAGTGCAAGACAGTGCTTTGGATTGACGGCCATAAACTTAGAGTCTGCAGAATCGAAGCCATCAGAGACCACACGCGGATTGGCTCTGCTGCATAATCCATGGTCAAAATGAGGTCCTCGCCCAATCTTGGCGCCATAAAGAAAAGAGAGAGCTTGCCCAACTTGCGGGTTACCAGCATCGAGAGCTCCACCACCTAATGGGATGGAGAAGACGACCGGCACGCACAAGCACAAGGCCGCCGTGGTCCCGTCTGATCGGCACCGATAAAAAGAGGTGCTCGGAGATCGCCATCGCACCCGTTGAAGCTGCCGTCTCACAAGGAAAAAAAAGGGAAGAAGAACGTAACCATCAAGCATCACAAATTGGCAATCTTTGGTTGCATCTTGGCAATCGACCTTTTCCGATTTTGATCAGAGGCCGAGAGCTGCAGGATGGGCCTATGGAACATTGTTCTCCGATGCAAGTGTACAGACCCTAAGCAAAGCAAGGAATATGCTACAAGCATACACAGACGTGACCTGAACAAAAATAAAATGCATGCGTGATGTGCCCAGCTTGTAGCACCTCGGGTCCGAACAAGAGAAGAATCAAAGGCTCCTGCAGGCTGCAGGGCCAGGCTAATTCTGTGTGTGTTTCGCAGTGGATCGTGGAAATTTCGGCAAGAGTTGCAGCAAGCCAGCAAGCACCAAGTGTCCGGCTTCCCGAGGCAATGCAGGCTAGTTCAACCGAAGGCGAACAAGGAAGAAAGAGACATGAGCAACACAACATTCGCGTGATCTGTCTGTACGTCTCTAGAGAGAGAATCAGAGGGGAAGAAAGATGGCATGATTACGATTTATACTAATATTTAGTGCGGGAAAACATAAACAATCTCGCAGCAAGCTTGCTAAAGCAACAGAATGGTGAGCGAGAAGACTCGTGCAGCGTTCTGGTGGGCAAGTGAACAACCCAGAGCACACAGCACACTGCACTGACTGAGCCCACATGCCATCACACACATGCATGCCGAACCTCTTTCTTCAGCAGTACGTACCCCATATGCTGCATAAAGATTTTGCTGTTCCACTGTCCTAACCAATCATTTTGCTTGTCACAAAGACCGAGAGCTTGCAGCTCCTGAGCTTCCATCACTGTACTCGTCGGCCCCTCTCCCCTTGCTTGAAGCTGCTCTCCTCCTGTTTCAGTTGGCTCACATACTTGATGCCTCCATTGATCGGTCTAGCTTGCACAACACAACGCCTTCTTTATGCACAATGCATTGTTGTGCTGTCTGTCAGAGGAGGTAGAGAGGGAGAGAGAGACAGGCAGATGAGATGAGAGAGATGTACGGCACAGTACCCATGTTGCTTGCTTCTCTCTCAGGTCTGTGAATTGCGTTGCAAAATTCAGAGCCACCAACCAGTAGCATGTCAGTACAGCAGTACTCCTAAGCATGCAGCAGCTCAAGCAATTGGTTACTTTGAGGCAACTAATCGCCTCCAGCCTCGCACAAGGCAGATCTCTTCCTCAGATCGGTGAGCAAAAGTAGGAGCCGAGCAAAGGTTAGCATTGACCGAGAAAATCACGGGGAATTGTTAGCTAACTTCAGGAAGCATATGCTTGCCAAGTTAAAAATAACACACCGACCAAGTAAACAGCACCACCTTCCGAGCTAATCTTAGGCTCTTAGCAATCACTAACTGAATCGGCTCAGCTACTGCGAGCTCGGATCATCGTAGCTTATTGGTCTACTAGCAGTACCCTGAAGAACAGAAATTATCAAAGAATTCGAAGTAAAACCGAGAGAAAGCTCGACCTCTTCTTAATCCTCCTCTTCCGAGATTCCCTGAAGCTTGGAAAAAATGAATTGAATTTGAATCTGTACATATCCTCACCATTGATCACCTTGATTTGCGGATCAAGCTTGGTTCAGTACAGCGGCCAGCGGGGCCGAGCTTCAGGCCTCCTCCGGTGGAGCCGGCGGGAAGTTGAGGTCGAGGAATCCGGCCGCGGCCGCCGAATGCTTCTCCTGCTCCAGATGGTCCGCACCGCCGGTGTAGAGCTCTCCACCGTCGGCGGGCACCGTGTGCGGCAGCTTGTGCCCGCCGAACGCCTGCCCCGACGAGAAAACAATGCTCGCTTCGGCTGCCGCCTGAGGACTGAGCTTGCCAAACCCGATGGCCACCGAGTCCGGCGACGCCGAGGGGGACAGGGTGTTGAAGGACGCGTACGTCTCGGCGCTCGGCTCCGGCGCGGGGGACGCCGCGCCTGCGGCGGCGGGGGCGACCTTGGGTGCGCTGCAGCTGGTGTTGATCCGCTTGTGGCTCGCGCGGTGGCCGCCGAGCGCCTGGTACGAGCTGAACACCTTGCCGCACCCGGGGCACTCGTACCGGGTCCGCTTCGGTGCCACGGCGTCGAGCTGCTGATTCGGCGAGCTCCGCTTCTTGCCCTTGGGAACGCGGCCCTTGATCTTGGCGCCGTCGTCGGAATCGCGAGCGTGGCCGCTTCTCGGGAGGCCCGCCCGCTTCTTTGCGCTCTCGAAGAGCTCCTCCTTGACCGGCGAGCGCCACAGGCCGGTGTCGCGCGAGAGCATCAGGAGGCAGAGCGCGACGTCCTCCGGCTCCTTCTCGAACCCGCACTGCACCGGCGGCGGCGCGGCGGGGGGCGGAGCCGCCACGCGCATCGATCGGCGCCTCCGCCTAGGTGCTGCTGCCAGCGCCGTCACGGCCGCCGGCGCCAGCAAAGGCGCCTCCACCGTCGCCACTGGCATCTCTGCTTCCTCTGCTTCCGCCCCCTCCGGAACCAATTCCCCTTCCACGTCCACGTCCTCGTCGTCGTCGCGATCCCTCCCGCCGGACGCATGGCCCCGCATGTGCCCGAACAGCGACCTCCACGACGCGAACAGCTTCCCGCACTCCCGGCACGCCTTGCGCTCGCCATCCCCATCACCACCGCCGTCCTCCTCTTCCTCGTCGTCGGCGAAGTCGGACAGCCGCCGCGTCTTCCTGGGATTCTCCCTGAGGCCGTACCCAACCACGCCGTCGGAGTTCCGCCCACCGTTCGCCGAAGCACGCGCCAGCTCGGCGGCGGCGTCACCCTGCGCCGCCGCCGCCGCCTCGCCGAGCGGGAGGTGCGACCGCATGTGTCCCCCAAGCGACCGGCCGCTGGAGAAGCACTTCCCGCAGACCTTGCATCCATGCCTCGCGGCAGCAAGCTCCATCCCCACGACATCCATCACGAGAGAGGGAGGTGGTAGAATTCAGGGCCGGGGGATCAAGAAACCGGCATGGAGGGCCATAAATACGCGATCGGTGGAAGGATCTGCGGAGCGTCGGAGATCTGGGAGGCGGGGGAGAGGAGGAAGAGCAAGCTTGAGGCTAGCGGAGTGGTGAAGGAGTAAGAGGGGAGGAAAGGTAGGGTGGTATGGTTAAGCGGATGGCGAAGCTAGCGGAGGTCGTGATCTGCTCGGAGGTTTTGTTGGGGGCGACGGGTGCGGTTGGGCTTGGGGGAGGAGGAGAAATCCATGCATGGAAGCAAGTTAAAAACCGATAGGAGAGGAGAACCGGGCATAGCTCGAGCGGGTGGGCAGGCTGCCGGCGCGAGTTCGATTCTCAGAATCGACACGAGACTCGCCTCTCACCGGGAATTGTTTCCTACATGTCCACAATGGGACTACGACGTTGTATAGGTTGGATGACATGTTAAATCTTCTATGATGCCAGGTGGCGCCATGGTGCCTAGGTGTTACATGTAACATGTGGTAGTTATTAGATTTTTTGTTGCACATTAGTTGATTAGTAGCGGCATGCATGACACTGCATGGTTAAGGTGGGGCGGTACTGTAGCTTGTGGTAGTATATCAATTGTTGGCACCGGCAGCAATGACTTTCTTGCGAGATAACACCTGTTTTGTGATAACTTTGTGCATACTAGCAATTAAGTTTGGTAGTATCTATTGTCTTCTATATATATATTTATATATAATATATATATAAGGGTACGGTTATTTCATACCCGGGGTATGGAATATTATTCCATACCCGAGCCAACCCGCGGTCCGCCCTCGCGCGCACCACGCCGGGTTCCCCACGCACTCCCTGTGCGGTTTTTCTTGTTCATTACCACCTCCGTCTGGTTCCTTTTTTCATCACGTGGGGTTGCGTTTTTTCTCGTCCGTTCCCACCTCCGTCCGGTTCCCATTTTTTCATTACGTGGGTTGGTTGTTGCGGATTGGGTTTTGCGGTGGAGACTGCGAAGCTGGTTAAGTTTTTTTCTTTCTGCGAGACATTTTGTGGCCCGCACCATGCATCGCTGGTTTTGCACGCCCGTGGCAAAAAAAACACATGCACGTCACAAGCATGGGCACCCACGGGAGCATATGCACAAAACTAAAAAGCCGGCAAGCAAAATACCAAAGAGATCCACATTCTCTATTTTTAAAAATCTTGTCCTCAGTCGTGCATACCACATAAAAACAGAACTTATAATTTGAGTACACATAGCGTTTTGCAATTGTAACATATTGACTTTTGTGATGACCAGTACCAGGAGCATATGTACAAAGCCTGCAAGCAAAATACCAAAGAGATCCACATTCTCTAGTATCTTTTTTGTTCTGAGCAATCTTCCCTAATGTAGGCAGATGTCAATAGTTGAGAACACCACATAATTCCTTGATATCGATTTGCCGGAATGGTCGGACACCCAATATGATCATACTAAGACATGTTCTGGTCCGGGCACCAAAATAGTAAAAAATCCAACATATTACTAGTATAGTTTTTTATTTTTCCGGGTCACATGCATATTACTAGCCATAGCTTTCATTCTTATTGCTTGTTGCTTCCTCGATCCAGGTAGATGTCATCAGCATTCCATGATTCATTTATAATTTGCTGGATTTTATAGTCAGCCTTCACTTCCTCTCGATCTTCAACTACAAGAAAAATATTGAACAATTTGATCTTTATAAAAGAACTTGACCAAAAGACTCAACCATGCCATAATGATTTCAGATAAAAACAGATCAGGTGTCCTAGCAGCAAATTAGAACTAATTTGGTCAGTCTTTAGTGAACAATCTTGCATCAAACAATGAGGAATGTGAATGTGAATACATCATTCATTTTAATCATGCCAAGGTGACATCTTCTTTATAAGTGTGATTTTAAATCAACCAAAATAGCGGCTTTAATATTCTTTGTAGGCTAATCATGAATTATTAGTTCCATGATCCAATGAAAATATGACCTTAGACTAAAGTTCCACATACATAATTAAAAAAGAAGAGGTGATACGACATGATGAACAAAATGCGACCAAAGGCTAGTTCGGTTAGCCAAAATGAGCTGCGAGGCAATAATACGGAGAAGCGTATGAAAGTTTTGCGGGAAGTATGGTCCAAGTCCAAGCAATCAGCACCTCGATAAAGGGTGATCTACATACGTAATCGATTGGAACCGGTAGAGGTTGACGTACTCACAACACGTCATCAAGGACTTGAGCGAGTTGAATGGAGCATCAATGATATTCGGGAACTTGATCTCACACTAGAGTATAGATGCAAGGCTCCATGATGGAGGGCTAGCGACTCTTGCAGCCACCAAAATAATTATAATGATTTGTTCAACCCACCAAAATAAGCGTAATGATTTCTCCAATACAACATATTACCCATGTATGTTTTTCTTTTTAGCATCACCCATTTAATTTATTTTTAAAAGCATAACAAGCGGGAAGCATAAATGCGGGAATGGGTTACTACATAGATAGATATATCAACATTGAATGTTATGCGTTAAGTTCAACATGTGCAACTTAAAAAGAACAAAAACCGACATGATTCCGCAAAACTAACTAAAGGCTATTTCAGTTAGCAACTGAAATAATAAATGAAAGGAGTTTGTAGGACCCATCTCATACAAAGTAAGTATAATACCAAGAAGAAAGGAGTTTGCAGGACCCATCTCATGGAAGAACCAAAACAAAATGAACAGGACGAGCTAACAAACAGACTGGTGACCATGGGAAACCTAATCAAAGCCGTAAGAAGAAGCAGGTCCTAGGACTCAACACCTATTTACATGGTGATCCAAAGGCTGTGGGATGCATCATCTACCGTAGTTTGCCAGGAGTATGCTGAATATGAATGTTTCAGAAACATGTCATGGGATTGCTAAATTTGAGTTCCTTTCATCCACACATGTCACCCATTATAATTATTAAGATATAATAATGTTTAACATACCTAAGTATATAGACTAGAGGGGTAACAATTAATTTTTATATTTAGTTTGTAAAAGTGGAGTTCCGATTAGCAATTAGTTAATGACAAAATGGCGTGAGATGAAACCCGTAATGCTTGGGACAACATTTTAATGACTAAATTACACCATCCCCCACCTTCCTCGGCCAATAGATCGATAAACAGTGGCAGACCTAGAATTTTTGTAGAGCCTAAGCCAATTTTGCAACAGATATCAAGTTTACACAAACATACAAATGCAGTAGTATATCTTCAAGAAAGAAAGCAAGATTAGCAGCCAGCAGTAATTAAGCAGGTAGCAGCAAATAGGAGCCTGGGCACATGCCCACGCTTGCCCATGAGTAGGTCCGCCACTGTCGATAAACAAATCAATATTGTCATATGACACAAGAATCACATGCTCTCCAATCTTATGTTCAGGTAAAAAGTTAAACAATAATTTGCACTTCGGCGTCACCTTATGCGTCTCAACAATTTGAATAGAACAAATATATGAGCAAACAATCGATCATAAATGACATTGCTTGGAATTACATGTGAAATTTTAAAGTTATATGTCTCAACGGTATTCATTTTGACAAATAAAAGCGAGGCCAAATGAGCATATGCATGTACAAATAAAACCTATTCAACTACCGCACAATTCTTTAAGTTCATAGGGAAACAACAAAAGAAAGAATAAGTGTAGACCTGCCTCTCGTAAGTAGTTTGTAGAGATGCCATGAAACTGTTGATACATCGAGGTCAAGAGATCAATAATTTTACGGAATGCAAAAATGTACATAACCAAACCAAAGATTAATAAGCGAAACTAAATTACACTCATATTCCCATCTAGTTGAGGAGGTCAACACAAATATTTGTTTCTGCTTTTTAATTTTGCGTACCTGCGTGAATTTGTAAGTGAAGAGGGAATGTGATGTCACAATTGTGGCACCGGCAAACCGTTCCTATAGCAGAAGTAACCAGTGCAGCAATTACAATAAACAGAGCCTGAGCGGATCCTCTGCTGCACCTGCACTTGCCATGGCCTGTTGAACGGGGGCGGAGCCGCGGAACGGAAAGCTCGACCTGGTCACCTGGTGGGCAGTGCAGGTGGCCAACGGCCGAGCCATGGCGCGGACAGCGGCGGCGGCGCTCGACAACGGATAGGATGGTGTCAAGGGGCGGACGGGTGGACTAGATCGACTCCGCTTGACCGAATCGACGCAGCAGGGAGGGATGTGTCGGGAGGGCGGGGACGGCGGAGTCAACTTTGGTGGCCGGCGGCGGCGCGCGCGGAGCCGGGGTGGGTGGGTCGCGGCATGCGGGCGCATTGGGGGGGGGTGGTACAATGGGAATCCCGTCGGTGGGGTCGGGCGGTGGGTGTGCGCAGGAGGGAGGAGGGGCACGCGAGTTCTCACCGGTGGTAGGCGACGACGACGGGATGCCGGCCGGAGTTTGAACAGCGGAGACGACGTTCCGGCGATGATCTAGCGAAGCTGCTCCAGATCCCAGGACCACAGCTTGCGACGGACGGTGGCCAGGGTCAGGCTAAGATGCAGAGGCCTCCTCACTAGTGCAAAATGCGGGGGACGGGATGGGATAGGCGGCGGCGCGGCGGCCGCCGGCCGAATTGAGGACAGCAAAGAGTAGCCGCAAAACTATCGAGACGAGTTCATCCCACGATCTCCACTTTTATGTAATTACTAAAATAAATAAATAAATTGGTGCACAAAACCGGGGAAGAAAAGAAAAATCGGAAGCAAACGCGTCGGTGTTTTAGACCGGCAACCTACTACGGGGAGTACCCGAAGTAGATGATTGCGACTCGCCGAGATCGGTAACTCGAAGGAAGAGACACGTGGCACACAATTTAGACGAGGTTCGGGCCGCGAGGTGCGTAATACCCTCCGTCCTGTATGCTTTGCGTAGCTACGGATTGATAGGGCACGATTACAAGATGGTGCAATAGTGCGCCGTGGGTTGTAGGGGGTTGGATGAGATGAGGTGATCGGTCCCTGCCTCGCCTTATATAGTCGGGAGGCGGGGTTACAAGTCGGAGTAGGGAGAGAGTACTAGTCGAGTACGTCTAGGAGTCCTCTATACGGTGCGGAACATGTACGGCTCCCTAACCGAGTACTACTCTGTGTAGTCCTTGTGCTCCACGCTGCAGGTGCCGTGTAGCGCAAGCCGGTAGTCCCGGGGGCCCACCGAGTAGTCGGTCACGGTACCCACCGAGGTAGCGGGCCCGGGGGAGGTCCATACGACAAGCCCCCGAGTACTTTGTAGTCGAGAAGGATAGCTTCAAGTATTCTTGACGGCCTTAACGAGTAGTCCCCAAGCGTCCCCGAGTGCTACAAGTCAAAAGTCCTCAAGAGTAGTCGAAGCATCCCGAGGACGAGATCCCGATGTTCTCGCGGTTCGTGGAGCGCGGTCTTGCGCTCCCAGCCAGCGACTTCTTCAAGGGGCTGCTCGGGTACTACGGGATCGAGTACCTGAACCTGAACCCCAACGGCATCTTCCACACTTCGGTCTTCGTCCACTTCTGCGAAGCCTTCCTCGGAATCAAGCCGCACTGGGTGCTCTTTCGGAAGTTCTTCCGCGTCAAGCCGCAACCAAGTGCCTCCAACCCCAGAGTAGTCGGAGGGGCCGGCATCCACGGGGCGAGGGAGGACGCCGCGGAGCGCACACGGCGTACAAGCTCGTCGACTCCAACACGGATCGGAAGACCGGGTGGTTCTACATCACGAACCACCACCCCGGCTCGCCGAAGCCGAGCGGACGGCGGCCCGGTGCACCGTGAGTGGTGGAACACGGAGCCCACCATGCAAGAGGGGGATCCGGCTCCCGAGCGCTAGCACGCATCAAAGTGCTCGGGGAAGCGGGACCGAGGGCCGAGCACGTGGCCTTCGGTTTCATGAAGCGCAGATCCGGCCGGCGATGGCTCGGGAGACCCCGGGCTTCGAGTACACCGGCGACGACGACGCGTCGCGGATGCGGGAGGCGAGGCCGGACGATAACGACATCGTCGAGAGGTTGTCGCGGATCTTCAAGGACATGCCGCCGTACACGGCGTGCCGTAGAGGAGTACTCGCCGCGCGCCCGCCCAAGGAGGTGAGTAGTCGTACTCCCTTCGTCGAGTAGTGATTACTTGTAGTAGAGTTGCGACGTCTTGTGTCTTGCGCGGGATGATGTAAGGCGGTTCGTCTCCGAGCCGCGGCGCCACCGAGCGGGATCGAGATCCCGACGGGAGGGGAAGGTGAAGGAGCGCCGCGAAGTCGGTGAAGGCGACGATGCGTCATCGTGGAGGATACCTCCGATGACGACGACGAAGACGAAGAGACAACGCAAGACCGCTTCCGACCGCGGTCGAGGTTTAGCCGCCGGGCTTGCGTCATGTTCCGCCGGTACAAGACCCTCCGCTAGCTCGGGAGGCTAGCTTCGCCGCGCCGCCACGGAAGCCGCGCAACCTCGCCGGGGAAGCGGGTGACGAAGAAGCTAAAGGTCTCGGAGACCACGCCTCGGGAGGTAAGTCATCTTGAACGAGAGTAGTCGAGTACCCGTTGTTCGAGTACATTGTTGACGAGTAGTCTTCATTTGTATGCGAGGAGGTGCCGCCGGCGGAGCCCGTCGAAGAGGGCGACGAGGGCGTGTGGGACCGGTGGGGGAACCGGCCGGAAGCCGAAGTCCGGCCCCCCCCGTTGAAGAACTCGGCGCAACTAGAGCGCCGGCCCCCGCTCCGAGAAGAGAGCGAGAGGACCCGTCGCCGCCACCGTTGAAGAGGTGGTGGCCTCGAGAGCGCAGAAACGTCCGTGCCGCCGCCGCCGCCGTGGAGGGGGCAGTAGCCGCAGGGGCGGAGGAGGAGGCGCCCGCCGAGGGTGGACTGGTTGATATTGCCAGCATCCTCGGTGCTCCGGCCGTGACCATCGTCCGGTCGAACTTGTAAGTACCATATCCTCACGAGTAGTACTTGCTGCAGTAGTCGATATTGTCTAACGACCCTTCGTGAATATTTTTGCAGAAAATCCACGGATCTGTCCTGGGACGGGGACGAGCCCTCAGCGACGGTGGCGGAAGAAGTCGCGCCGCCCGTCGAGGGGACGGCTCCCCGATGCCCAAGCCGCGGACCGAGCCCCCGCCACCGAAGCGCCGCCGCCGGAGGCCAGTGTAGTCGAAGGTGAGTACCCTTCGTGAAGCTGCGGAGCTCCGGGAAGAGTAGTCGAGACACCGATGCACATGTCGTTTTGTTGACCGGCGCCGAAGGTGGTGACATCCCCGCGGGGGTGCCGATGCGAGTAGTTGACACCGAGAGGCCCGGGAGGCCGCGGAAGGAACCCCCGAGCTTTGTTGCGGAGGTCGTCGAGAAGACCGCCGGGGAGAGGCGGTCACCACGTCGCCGGAGATTGCTCGGGAGGTGGCTATCCGCTCCCCCGAGATCCAAGACGCGAACCCATCCGTTCGCGCCGATGACCCGAGGCCGCCTCGGGTAGCCGCGGCGGGATAGAGCTCCTTGCGGACGATCTCGTCGAGCCGGCGACGGTAGCCAAGCACACGGAGGCGATCCGTCAAGCCGAGCGATGGATGAAGGTACGTAGCCGTAGCCTTGGAGTAGTCAATCCTTTATCGTTGAGTACTCTTCGTGACTTGAGTTGTCTTGTGTAGGACGTCGCGGAGCGGTCCCGCGAGAAGTCGAATCTCGCATTTGCGGGGGATATGGCGACACGGTGCTCCGAGCGGAGGCGGCGGAAGAGCGACTCGTGAAGTCGCGGAAGCACGCGGCCGCCATGCAATCAAAGCTCGACGCCGCCTTCGCCAAGTACCACAATGACGTCATGGAGGCTGCCGGGCGAAGGGTGAAGACTTGGTGCGGAAGAACAAGGGTCTCCGCAACAAGAATAAAGGTATATCCTTCGACTTGTCGAGTACTTGTTGGAGGTCGAGAAGCATCCGACCCGGCCGTTGCATTGCCGTGCCGCGAGCTTGAGGGCCGGGTGGAGCGGTGAAGGCCTCGGAGGTGAGCATGAAGAACCTCTTCTACGGGAGCAAGAAGCCCGCCGGTACTCGAGCTCGACTACGGGGGGGCTCGCCTTCGAATGCGAGAAGCATATGGAGTTGCGGATTGCTTCGACGGGGATCTCGTCAACGCTACAAATCTTTGCGGAAATTGAACGAGGGCTCGCGAGGCATTGCGGGCCGGTTGAAGGAGTTGGAGGAAGCCGCTCGCCGATCGCAAGGCTCTGGTGCCGCACCCGGGCGGCCCCAAGATCTCTCCGCCGGTGGATCGTCTTCGTGAAGCTCCGAGCCGGGTGGCCGCCTACGTCAAGCACATGGCCGGGTCGATCCCAAGACGGGTCTTGGCCTTCATGAAGTCGTACTTCCCGAAGGCTCCGGTGGAGGTGGTCGCCGGCGGGGTGGCCGCCAGCGCTCGGATGAGCGGTATGCGAGCTCGCTGGAGCGAGATGGCTCCCATCGCGGAGCGGTAGCCGAGAAGGTCGAACCTCCGGTAGCCCCGTAATAAGTAGCTAGTAGCCATAGTTGTACGAGAAAACAATTGTAATGAATTGTATCAAGTATCAATGAAAGAAATTTTTCCAAAGAATGAGTACTCGTAACCGCGATCTCGGAGTGCGGAGCGCCCATCGTGGAGTAAGTGCGAGTAGTAGTACTCGGCTCTAGTAGTCCCGTTGTAGGGAGTAGGCGGTAAATAAGTTGATGAACGATCAATCTTTATTGCGAAAAAAGGACACTGGGTGGCCGGGGCCGTAGTTACAAAGTGGTCGCCGGGACCGGAGGCCGCTTATACGGGCGAGTGGCGGCCGGAGCGGGTGGCCGCTTGCGGCGGGTGATCCGTAGGTAGCCGTGTAGGGCGGATCGCGGATCCGTAGGTAGCCGCGCGGGGGCTGGATCTTGGAGTGTGGTCTCTTGGTAGACCCCTTGCTAGAGTCCTTGACGCTCGTCGCGGCCCGGGGGTCGCGTGGATAGCCGCGCGGGCCGGACCCCGGAGGGGAGTAGTCGGAGGCGGAGCCGGGACCGGTGGGTCGCTTGCGGCGAGGGGTGCCGATGTAGTCGTGTAGACTTGAACCCGGAGTAGTCGTGTAGACTAGGCGTAGAATCGACGAGTTGGTCGATGTTCCACGAGTTGTTGACGTCTTCGCCTTCAAGTGTTTGGAGGCGGTAGGAGCCGCCCGGTCACCTTAGCCACGGTGAAAGGGCCTTCCTAGGGGAAGGCGAGCTTGTGGAGTCCTTCCGTGTTCGGATACGGCGGAGGACGAGATCTCCAACGTTGAAGGAGCGTTCCTTGACGTTGCGATCATGGTAGCGTCGGATACCCTCCAGGTACCTTGCCGATTGGACGAGGGCGGCGCGGCGAGCTTCTTCGAGGGCGTCGATGTCAACTCGTCGGGCGTTGTCTTCGAGACGCCTTCGTCGTAGTGCTCCACCGCCGGCGAGTTCCATATGACGTCGGCGGGGAGGATGGCTTCGGAGCCGTAGACCAGAAGTAGGGGGGGATTGCCCCGTTGGCTTGGATGGTTGAGTCCGCGGCCCCCGCAGTGCGTTGGGTAGTTCCTTGATCCACTTGCCCCCCTTTGGAGTTAGCGGCGTCGTGTAGCCGCTTCTTGAGGGCGTCGAGCACCATCCCATTGGCGCGCTCGACTTGTCCGTTGGCCCGTGGATGGGCGGCGAGACGTATCGGACGTCAATCCCGGCTGTTCTCGCGGTACTCCCGAAGCGGTGGTTGTTGAAGTTGGACCCCGGTGTCCGTGATGATGCGGTGGGGTAGCCCGTAGCGGTGTACGAGTTCGTCCGGGAAGTCGAGTACTCGTCGCCCTTGGGGCATGTGATCGGCTTGACCTCGATCCACTTGGTGAACTTGTCGATAGCCACCGGCACTCGTTGAATCCTCCTGGCGCAGTTGGCGGTGGCCCAATCATGTCGAACCCCCGGCGGGCAAAGGGCCGGGTTGGCGGTATGGTGACTAGCTTGTAGGCCGGGACGTGTTGCCTTTGGCGAAGAACTGGCATCCTTGGCACCTTCTGACGAGTTCTTCGGCATCGCCCGGGGCGTGGGCCGGAGAAAGCTCGCCGGAAGGCCTTGGCGACCGGCGTGCGAGAAGACGCGTGGTTGCCGCGGACGCCCTTGTGGATCTACTCCAAGATGTCCTTGCCTTCTTCACGAGGGACGCACTTCATGAGTACTCCGGAGGATGCGCCCCACTTGTAAAGCTTGTCTCCGACGAGGACGTAAGGCTTGGCGCGACGGACGAGTTGTTCGCCGCATTCTTGTCGGAGGGTACCTTCGCTCGCCGCCGAGGTAGTCGATGAAGGGTTGCCTCCGGTCCACGTCGATCATCATGACCTCCGCCCGGCGGCGGTGGATGGGGCCTGGGACAGTGGTCGGTGGCGCCGGCTCCGGAATGGATGGCGCGTGAAGCTCGTGGACGAAGACGCCCGCTGGTACTTGAGCGCGGGTGGATCCAAGCTTCGAGAGGACGTCCGCTGCAACGTTGTTGTCGCGGACGATGTGATGGAACTCGAGACCATAGAATTTGTTCTCGAGCTTGCGGACTTCTAGGGCGGAGGCGTCCATGTTCTCCTTGTTGCGGTCCCGGGACTTGTTGACTTGGTTGATGACCACCGCGGAGTCACCGTAGACTAGTAGCCGCTTGATGCCCGGTGAAGCCGCGAGGTGGAGCCCGTGTAGGAGGGCTTCGTACTCGGCTTCGTTGTTTGAGACCTTCCGGAAGATCGCGGGACGTACTTGAGTTGTTCGCCCATTGGAGAGATCGGGAGTACCCCCGCGCCGCACCCTCAAGGTTGAGTGAGCCATCAAAGTACATCACCCAATGCTCGGTCGCACGGTGGGAGTAGGTAGGCGGTTCTCCCGCCACTCGCCATGAAGTCGACTAGTGCTTGCGACTTGATGGCCGTGCGTGGCTTGAAGTCGATGGTGAGGGCGCCGAGCTTGACGGCCCACTTGGAGATTCTTCGGTGGCGTATTGGTTCCTCGAGATGTCGCCGAGCGGGTAGTCGGTGACGACGGAAACCGAGTACTCCGGGAAGTAGTGTCGTAGCTTCCGCGAGGTGATGAGTAGGGCGTACGAGAGCTTCGCACGGGGGGCCGGTAGCGGGCCTTGGACTGCGAGAGGACCTCGGCCGACGAAGTAGGCGGGGCGGCCCGGGCCCAGGGTAGGCATGGCCGTCTTCCCCGCCGCTCGACAACGATGGCGATGCCGACCACGTGAGTAGTCGCGGCTAGGTAGAGCGATGGTCGCTCGCCCTTGTGAGGAGCCGTGAGGATTGGTGGCTTTGACGGGGAAGTCCTTGAGGCCGGGCAAGGGCTTGATCCGCCTCTCGGAGTCCACACGAACTTCTCGTGATGCTTGAGTAGTTTGAAGAAGGGGAGGCCCCGTTCTCCTAGCCTCGAGATGAATCGTTCAACGCCGCCATACACCCCGTCGGCACGGGACGTCCTTGATGCTCGTGGGAGCTTTCATGCCGGTGATGGCGGAGATCTTCTCGGGGGTTGGCTTCAATGCCGCGGCGGTCGATGATGAAGCCGAGTAGTTTGCCCGAAGGGACGCCGAAGACGCACTTGTTCGGGTTGAGCTTCCGGCGGTACTCGCGTAGCGATGCGAAGGTCTCTTCAAGGTCGTCGATGAGGGTGCGGAGTCCCCGGGTTTTGACAACCACGTCATCCACGTAGGCCTCGACGTTCTTGTTGAGTTGCCGCTTGAGCGGTGCTGGATGGCCCGTTGATAGGTAGCGCGGTGTTCTTCAACCCGAATGACATGGTCGTGTAGCGAGCACGCGCCAAACGGGGTGATGAACGCGGTCTTTTCCTGGTCTTCCTCCTTGATTGCGATCCGGTGGTACCGGAGTAGCGATCGAGGAAGCAAAGCGAGTCGCGGCCGCCGTGGAGTCGATGACTTGATCAATCCGCGGCAACCCGAAGGGGTCCTTGGGGCGAGTGCTTGTTGAGGTCGGTGTAGTCGACGCACATCCTCCACTCGTTCGAGTTCTTCTTGCGGACGAGGACGGGGTTGGCGAGCCACTCGAGATGGAAAACTTCTCCGATGAAGCCACTGCGAGTAGCTTGGCGAGCTCCTTCTTGATGGCGTCCGTCCGTCGTCGGCAAAACGTCGGAGGTGTTGTCGCTTGGGGGTGGCCTTTGGATCGACGTTGAGGCGGTGCTCAATCGGCTCCCGGGCACTCCACGGCATGTCCGTCGGCTACCACGCGAAGATGTCGCGGTTAGCCCGAAGAAAGCCGATGAGCGCGTCTTCCTATTTGGGGTCGAGGCCGGCCCCCGATGGTGGTGGTCTTGCTCGGGGTCGCCGTTCCGAGGTCGGCCGTCCCGACGAGTACCTCCTCGGGTGGGCGAGGCTTGTTGGCGGCTGTCGGACTTCTCTAGAATGTCGAGTTCGCTCGTGGCAAGCTTCTTCGACGCGGCGTAGACCTCCATCATCGCGTTGGGTACTTGGTTTGTGGAAGCGATCACCACGGCTTCGCATCGCGATCGTGGGAGATCTTCAAGTCCCCTTGGAGGGAGAGTACACCGGCTGGACTTGGCATCTTGAGTACCAAGTAGGTGTAGTGGGGCACCGCCATGAACTTGGCGATGGCCGGTCTGCCGAGGATGGCGTGGTAAGAGGTCTCGAAATCCGCGACCTCGAACTTGATGTACTCGGTGCGGTAGTTGTCCCGAGATGCCCCGAAGGTAACTGGCAGTACCACTGAGCCCAGTGGGATAGCCGCGTTGCCTGGGACGATGCCGTAGAAGGGCGTGCTGCTCTTGGTGAGCATGGGGGTGACGTCGAGGTTCATCTTCTTCAAGGTTTTGGTGAAGAGGACGTTGAGCCCGCTTCCACCGTCGATGAGCACCTTGTTGAGCTTGGAGCCCGCCACCGTTGGCTTCAGGACGAGGGGGAACCGTCCTGGTTCGGAGAAGCTGGTCCATTGGTCCGCGCGGGAGAAGGTGATGGGTACCTCCGACCACCTGAGAGGGGTCGGGACCGCTGGCTCAATGGACATCACTTCACGACGGGTAGCCTTCTACTCCCGCCTGCTGGGCAGTCCGCCGAAGAGGACGTTGACGGTCTTCTCGGGTTCTTGGAAGTCGTTGTTGTCGCCGTCCTTCTTCTTGCCCTTTTGGTCGTGAGGGTGCGGTGGCTCCGGCGTATCTTTGAGTGCATGCCCGAGCCGGTAGCACTTGCTCGGTGGTGTGGTTGCCGTTTGGATGCCACGGGCACTTCTCCTTTAGCGAGGTCTTTGAACCCGCCGAGTTCTTCTTCGAGTTCCCTTTCGCGGGCGCCGGATAGCCGCGACGGTGTTGTACGGCTTGCGCTTGCGGTTGGGACCCGAGTAGTTGTTGTTGCGGCCGCCTTGGTTTGTATTCGTTGCGCGCCGCCGCCGCCCGGTTCCGCTTGGACTTGCCGCGGATGGCGTCGTACTTGGCGTTGGCCTTGTCCTCTTCATCCGCCCGGGACGTGATCATGTCCTTGAGGTGGGGGATGGACCTGGGGGCGGCGACGGCCGAAGTCCTCGAAGGTGCGGCGATGGTAGAGGCCGCCCCGGAAGAGGTCGATGACCTCCTTGTCGGTGACGTCGACGACGGTAGCGCGCTTGTCGAAAAAGCGGCGCATGTACTTGCGGAGGGTCTCGCCCCGTTCTCGCTTGATCATGGCAAGGTCCATGCGAGTACCCGAGCGGCCCATGGCGCCCGCGAAGTTGCTCGTGAGCTGCTCCTTCGGTCGGTCCCACTTGTCGATCGAGTGCTTGTCCGGCGACTCGAGCCATGTGAGTGGTGCTTGGTCCGGACGAAGGGGAAGTAGAGGCATTTGGTGTCGTTTGTTGCCGCCGGCGTTCTCGATGGAGAGGGCGTAGCATCGGAGCCACCGGATGGGATCCGCTTCGCGTCGTACTTGGTGACCCCCAAAGGCTTGAACTTGTCGGGGAGGAGCAAAGGGTTGCGAGCCGGGGTGAGAAGGCGGGGAAGCCGTCGCCCTCGGCGGCGGTGGTCGACTTCTTCCGCCGCAACTCCTCAATCTTCGGTGAGCGTCGTACCCGCCGTGAGAGGCACGGAGGCGTGGCTGTTCGCGTGGCCTCGGCCGCCGCGGCCGCCGCCGCCTCCCGGCTCTCTGTTGGCCCCGTGGTTGGAGGCCGCCGCCGTCGGCGCCGCCGCCGTCACGATCGTTGCCGCCGCCACGGCCGGAGCGCGGTGGGGAACGACTTCTCGGTTGCCTTGGTCTTGTTGTGAAGGTCCACGGCGTTAGAGCGGCGGCGGTTTGGATCGGCTGGAAGGTCAGCTCGAGTACGGTTGGGGCCAGCGTTGGCGCTGCGACTAGTAGCTTCGTTGTCGCGGGGTTTAGCTGGAGGAGGTTGGTTGACTCTGTTGTCGACCCGCATGAAGTAGGCTTCTTCAGCGAGCTTGGCGATGACCTCTCCAGCGCGTATGCCCTGAGCCTGGCGTGCGATCGTTGTGATCGACATGAGGCCCTTGCTCGGGGGGTGGTGTGTACTCGCTCTCGACCGCCTCGAGAGCTTCCGCAAGGTTGCGGATGGGGAGGTTGTCTCTGAGCCGCCGGCGTCGTTCGCTGCGCTTCCTGTTGCGTTCGCGTCGAGCGTCCCTGTTGGCAGCGGTCTCGTACGGGGTGCGTTGGCGGATAGCTCGTTTGCGGAGATGTCCTCCGTGTACCGTCCTCGCCCGTGCTCGAAGGTCCTGGGGTGTCGCCGGCAGCCATGAAGACTTGGCGATCGGGGGTACCCAGGCTGGACTCAGAGGGTGCCACCTCGGTTGGTGTATTTGAGTCAGCCTGGGCCAGTGGTGTTCCCTCCTGGAACGGTAGCGAGTCGATGTAGGCGACGTAGCGTGAGTCCCCCTTTGTCAGGTCAGCGGGCTTGCGGTCTGGCCAATAGACGTATCTTCCGGTCGGCGTTGATTTTATAACCAGCCCGGAGGCTGGCCCTGACAAGGGGAGCTCAGTGGAGTCGTCTTCGGACTCGGGCTCCTCAGGGTCCGACCCGAAGTCGAACTCGTAATCCGAGTTCGAGTAGAACTCGGAGAGAGAGGGCCGGAGTCCGAAACGCGATCGGGGACGGCATCGGAGTCCGAGTTGTACTCGGTTACGGGCTCCTTGCCGGCCGGCGTGGAGTAGGAGCCCCCGTGCGGGCCGGCCGAGGATGCGGGGGGCCACGCGCGGAGTGCCGGCGTGGTGGAGGGGCCGCTGCGATGGGTGAGCGGCCGGCTCGCATGCGATGGCCCATGGCGACGTCGGGTTCGAGTTGGAGACGGACTCGAGCTCGAAGTCGGCATGGTGGTTGAAGAGCGAAATTTTGCCGAACTTGCCGGCGAGTTCGCCCTGTGGACGACTTCGGGAAGCGTCACGAGGCCGTCCTCGGGTTGGGCCGCATGGTTAGGCGGCGACCGGAAGGAGCCCGCGCCATCGGCGGTGCGGACCCGGGCGCCGAAGACGAAGGTGTCGCCGCGGTTGAAGGCGACGGTTGGCTTGAAGTGGACGGAAGCCGTCGAGTTCGCCATGTGATCTCGAGCGAGATCCCCTACCGGCGCGCCGGTGTCGGTGTTTTAGACCGGCAACCTACTACGGGGAGTACCCGAAGTAGATGATTGCGACTCGCCGAGATCGGTAACTCGAAGGAAGAGACACGTGGCACACAATTTAGACAGGTTCGGGCCGCGAGGTGCGTAATACCCTACGTCCTGTATGCTTTGCGTAGCTACGGATTGATAGGGCACGATTACAAGATGGTGCAATAGTGCGCCGTGGGTTGTAGGGGATTGGATGAGATGAGGTGATCGGTCCCTGCCTCGCCTTATATAGTCCGGGAGGCAGGGTTACAAGTCGGAGTAGGGAGAGAGTACTAGTCGAGTACGTCTAGGAGTCCTCTATACAGTGCGGAACATGTACAGCTCCCTAACCGAGTACTACTCATGTGTAGTCCTTGTGCTCCACGCCTGCAGGTGCCGTGTAGCGCAAGCCGGGTAGTCCCAGGGGCCCACCGAGTAGTCGGTCCTGGTACCCACCGAGGTAGTGGGCCCCGGGGAGGTCCATACGACAAACGCTCGGGCTCGACCAGACGCCGTCCGGCTCGGTTATTGAATATTATTCAATACCCTAGGTATGGAATATATATACCCTATATATATATTTATACTATAAAAGATGAAAAAATTAAAAACAATTATCACCAAGGGATAATTTCACTACCTCTCACACGAATCTCACATGTTAGGCTAGGAATGAGATCCTCTGCAGTTGGGTCATTGACATGTGGGCCCCACCGTGGTGGAGCCCACATGTCGATCACTAACCTACGGGGACCGAACCGTAACATACCGTAATTTTGAATGATTTACCATGTGTGAATTTTTGCAAAAATTAAAAACTTTTTGTTTGAACATGTGTGCTACCAAATTTTATGCCAAATTGCTAGCCACTCATCTTAAAATTCCATACAAATTAAAACCATATATAAATTATTTTCAAATTACGGTTTAATTGTGAGTTGGATTTTACAAATGGATCTTATTTGGATTTTGAAGTTGTGTGGAGTTTGAATTTGAACTATATCCAAATTCAAACTAAATATAAAACTATTTTGTTTAAAATCTAAACCTTGTTTAACTAACACTAACTTTGCACCGAGCTAACACTAGCCAATTAGCTCGGCTTTGATCTACTAACATCTTCCTCGGCTCGATCCGCTAATCTCCAAGCTCACAACCTTTTTCCGAGCCTTCCGAAGTGCTATGGAATTTTTTAAGTGAATTATATAATATTTTTCCGACTTCTCGAAATTAATCCTTTGCAATCGGTTCGATCACGAGAGAATATGCTAATTCATATGGAATAAATATACGGGAGCTCCTTTTGAATTATGTTAATATTTTCCGGCCCTTCAAATTAATGTCGGACTATTTAGTTTGATTCGGAAAATTAGTCTAATTCTTTTGTTCCAATTCTACGAAATAAATTATTACCAATTTATTTCGCGGGCTTAATTTGTTCGGCCCAAATCACGGGCTCATCTCAAAGCCCATCTATCAAACCCTAACTCCTTCCCTTAAATATCCATCCCACTCTCTCACCCTCTCTCATCTCTACCCTGCCCTCTCCTACACCGCCGCCGCGGCCGCACTTGGCTCCCGGCTTGCCGTGCCGCTTTGATCTTCCACCCCATGATTAAGCCACTTGCTCCCTTCTCCGTCAAGGCAACAAGCCGCAAAGCCCCTCACGCAAACGGCACCATCCTGTTCTCTTCTCCGTTGACCCCATCTTGCTCCAAATTGTTTGAGCCAATCACGATCTCCAAAAGAAATTGCTATCACATGCTTGCAACCCCTTTTTCCTTCACCACGCACCCGCTAGCCGCCGTTGCCCCATCTCGATTTCCCCCAAAGACATCAACCCAAGTCGCTAGAGAGGGAACTAGAAAGAGGAGGAGAAGATGAGAACGAGAGGAATCGAGCTCGCCACGCCGAGCGTCCCGTCGCCGCCGCCGCCGTGGACAAGGACACCGCCGCCACGTCGTCGGCCGTTCCGAAGCGCCGCTTGGGAGCGATGCGCCGTCGACGCCGAGCGAAGACCCGCCGCCCGCCACACCGCATCGTCGCCGGGCCGAAGCGGCCGTTGTGGGTCGCGGCGACGCCGAGGGACCGGAAGCGCCGCGTCCTCGTCGCCGGGTACCGAACGCCACGGGCGGCAACCGGGAAGCCCGTCACCGCGCCGACGCCAAGCACCGGGGAGGACGAAGAACACCGCGCACCGCCGGACTCGCGTTCTCAAGCCCGTGAACCGTGACGCCGCCTCCAAGTGAACCACGCCGTCGACACCCCGAACCACGATCTCCCGGACGGTCGCTTCATCTCGGAACGGCCTCGAACTCTCCCCGCACCGTCGCGCCTTTGACATGCCCCACGGTGAGCACACATCCAAGCCTCGCCCTTGCATACCAACCGGTTCGTTGAAATGCCCGCACCACGAGATGTGTTGTCGCCGCTCTCCTTCGTCTCGCGAAGCCGGCCTTCGTGCCGTGTACGCTTCTTGCGGGGACCCAAACCTAACGGTGCCGCCCTTCCCCGAGTTGCGGCCTTCCGTCCTTAACCACGGGCACGCACACCGGACGCTCGATGGAATGTGCTAACCAAGCGCCGCCTTTTTCCACATCACCCTCGACGTGTTCGTTGAAATGCCCGAACCAACGGCGGTCACCGTCCGCTTCCTCTCCGCCGAGCTCGAGTCGACACCACCAAGGACGCCGTCCGCAAGCCGGACCGCGACCACCGACCACCCCGCGCCTTGCGCGCCAAGCCGTCACGGCCACGACGACTCCCTCGCGTCACCTTGAAACCCCTCGAGCCCGCCGGTGAGCGGCACGTCCCCAAATCGTCTCCGTTTTGCCCTTCTTTTGCACCCTCGTGACACCGGCCGTCGAGCCGTGCTATCTTTGTTTTCCCCCGGCCACCGGAACCTTGGAAGGCATGTCGGAGGTGCAACCTTGGCATGCCCGAACCACGCTCGACGTTTTGTGTAAAAGCCAAGAACTTCACGTGCTTGCTTTCCTTTTTGCCTCTCGTTGCCCGTCCAAGCCACCACCCCCGCTTGCTTGTGTTGACCATCGAGCCAACTCTGTGAACATCCCGTCCGTGTCCGGCCTTCGTGCCGCTTGTCTTTTGCGGGAATCCACCTACCGTGTCGCCGTCGTGCACCCCAGCACGTGCAGGCAGGCCCTCGGCCACTAACCAGTTCTGCCGCACTGTGCCGCGCTGTGTTTCCACCGAACGCCTCTACATCGTGCGCGTGAACGAACGTGTGCGCGTGCACTAACTCCACTACCATGCTCGCGTGTAGGTGTGCGCAAGTGCCAAAACGCTCACTACCAATGAGCCACACCACCGCGCCGCGAGAGTTTGTCGCCATCGTCGCCGTGGCGCAAGGCCGAACTCGGCTCGGCTCGGGGACTGCGCGTGTCGGCCAAGCGAGTCACAGCTGGGCTTTGCCTGTGCTCGCGCGTGAGCTTGATCTAGCACACCCGAGTGTCGGTTGTGTCGCGCGCGTGCGTTGCTCAAACATAGGTTCCCTTCCGTTTTGACTCGCCGCCGCAGTTTTGCTTTGACGCCGCTGTCGCATCTGCCTTGCGCCGGGAGCACCGCCGCGTTCCGCCTTGCCGAGCCCAGACGCTCGACCCCAGGGGCTTGTCTGCGCCGGGGACCTCACCGGAACCTAACGGTCCACCATCTGTGACGATGACGTCACGGTTACGTCATGCTGATGTCATCCCTATTTTCAAATTAAAAATCCTTTTCTCGTTCTAACAAAGGTTTTATAAATGTTTTATAAATCTTTCTCCCCATCAAAAGTTCATAACGAATTATCTGGAGCTCCGAAAATTATGAAACCACTTGCGTTGGTTTCATAATTTCGAGGCTCTCGCTGCTATCTTGTCTTTCTCTGCTCTTGCCCTTATACCGAGACCTTTATACCCCGCGTTCATGGTGTAGAATTTGTGGCCGCTACCTGCCACTGTGCCAATGTGGGTTTGGGACGCTGGAGCCCCGCAACTAACCATTGGCGTGATGCGGACAGGAATCCTATCCCATTATCTCATCGCCTACCTTTTCTACACCTTTGCCTTCCCTCTCTCTCGCTTCGTGCATATCCGCTCTCGCTCCACTTGGCTTCGTGTTGTGAAGCGTGTACCGTGCCATGTGCTTGAAACCGGGATGTCGCACGTGATGGACGGCCGTGTCGTGAGCGAGAGGCCTCGGATTCTCGCTCGACAACCCCGAGCCGCAACCTAGCTGCCTTGCCATGAACATTGCCGCATCACCGGTACTTGCCTTGTAGCGCTCTTAAGCAAACCTTACCTCTTCACCACCCGTTATCGGTCACAAGTTGATCCTTTCACATCCTCGAGTTGTTGCCGCATATCTTGGCATGATAATGCCTCTTCTAGTTTATCTCCAATCTCGCTTTGCTATCATCATCCGTTGCGCTAACACTTGAATCCTCCGTGAGCTAAAACCTAGCAAGTGCTTGATTTCAGCCTCTCCGCTTTCCCCGCTTGCGGGTGCTTGATTACCTAAGACCTTAGCCGTAGGACCCGTAAGCTAACTTTGAACTAACTCTTGATCCTACCCCGTTTTCTAGGACATAAAACTAGTTGCTTAAACTACTTTTGTTTTAAAATCAATCGCTCTATTTTCATTAATTAAACCAGTGCTGCTTGTATTTACTCTGGAGTTCATTTGGATCTTCTAAATTGGTTCTTAATGATGTTTTTGCATTAGATGAATGCTCGTTATTTATTTCCGCGTCGCATCTCGTGTAGGCTTGTGTTCTTGTTGAAGACCCGAGCTGTGACGACTAAGGAGACGCGACTACCCGACTTTGCCCGAGAGGACGCTCAACCTCTACTACTCTACGACGACTACGCGCCGGGTGTCATGTCACTCCCAACCATGTAGAACCCATGCATGCTATTAGTTGCTAGTGCTATATTTATGTTACTTGATTTGATGGATTGCATAGCCATTTGATTAGCCTTGCCTTGTTATTTGATATATCCTGATTCCTTGCTTTACCTACCTCGGGGCTAGCTACAGACCCCTAGCTAGTCCCATATACTTACTATCCATACTTTTGTTGCTTGATTATGGATGGTTCTCTGGGTTTGGACTGAGATGTGGGAGATCTCGGTGTGTTCTAGCGTGAGTTCGGGGGGTGTGTTCTTCCGTGATGTGTTAGCGGCGGGAGCGAGCCGTTTGGTTACTTGTGAACGCCTACCTCGGGGAGATGCGATGCGGCCTCTCGCCCGAGCGGTGTGTCGGACGGGATGGAGATGGTGAGTGCTCGCTCTCGGCCCTTAAGGACCGATCGTCAGTTGACCTTGCTTCAGTGGACTTTTACCGTACTAACCGCCCGCCTCGTATTGGGCGGGGGGTGCGGGGTGAGACTCGTAGTGGATAGCACCCCTCCTGTAGGCGGATCGGTGTGATCGTGTCGGGAGACGGCTCTTTCCTCCTTAGAAGACTTCGCCCGGCGAGGCCGGGAAGGGTTCCACGGCTTCGAGTGACCCCTCGGCGCGGTATGAGCTCTACGGCGGGGGCCGCGCCGGACTCGGAGACGCGGGGAGGGTACTATCCACTTACTTGGACTCCGGCCGTATGGTAGGGTTCGGGACGGCGGCCACCGTCTCGGCTCTACTCGGGCGGGTACGGTTGTACAACCTCTCGCAGAGTGTTTAAACCTATAGCTATAGTCCGTGTCCACTGGTTATGGACGTCCCTCGATCTCTCACCCGGCTAGACTCTTTTCTTGTGCTTCTTCTCTCCCCGAGAGTGTGAGCCCCGCCGTGGCCGTTGAGATGTGGGGATGGGAGCAGGTGGGCCCCACATCGCAGATGAGAGTTGGGAGCTGGATCGTGGTTGTGATTCAGTGCTTTGGTGTGGACATCCTTGTTGAGGGGTGCGGACCCCGGAGGTGTGGACCTCGGAGGTGTGGACCTCGAGGGTGTGGACCTCCGGAGGTGTGGACCTCGCCGCATATTCTCGCATACCTTGATTGTTGCTACCGCGTTGCCGCATGCATAACTTTCCACGACCCAATATAGGTTTTATCCATGCATACTAGATTCAACCACCGCTTTTGCTCTTTGTTGGGAAGCGACATGACCTACCCGCTTATCGGGTAGATGTCGGCATTTCGGACTCGGTGACCGTCTACGACTACAACTTCGTGACGAAGGCGTGAAGACTAGAGCCGGTCCTATGCTCGAGTTTGCTCGTGGAGCCGGAGACGCTTCGCTTCGATATATCCGCCGCATAGGTGTTTTACCTTTCTTGATTCAGGTCCCGTTGGACTTGTACCCGCTTGTGCCGAAGAGTTGTACTACGATGTTGTAAGAATAATATTATGTAACTCTTCTTTTATTCCCGTGTTGTATGGATTTGTACCACTTGAGACGGGGGATTGCACGTGATAGCCTCTTCCTGGGACTATCACGGAGGTGCGAGAGCTCGGGTTTCCGTTCGCGGAAATTCGGGTCGTTTCAGGTGGTATCAGAGCCGTACTTGACCATAGGACGAGCCCTAACAATGGTCGATAGTTTAGGACAGCCTAAATATCCTTGATTGAGTATATACTCCTTAACTCTTATATAAACCCCTTGAAATCTGCTATTACCCCCTTGAATTCTCACTAATCGACTCACTAACAACCCCTCTACACGATTGGCGGCCTAAGGAGAACAACTCGATGTCACAAGCTCGCAACTCCGAGGTACGACGTCCGATACAAGGGAAAGACAACTACGAAAGTGACAACTATGAAGATGGGGTACGGGGACGAGATGAAGCTGAATCTACCGGACTCAATTGGATTATCCCTGCTGACACATCAGTGTCATGTTATGTCAACACAGTTGTCTCTACTTTGGAACTAAATCCACCGGGGAATGACTAGATTGCCCCGTGATACATGAAGTCTGCATACAGATGAGTCTACAACAGACAGGCTGCACCCTTCCACCTTTTGCTCGGAACAGTGCTTGGATAACCCAAGATGCCCAACTTCGAGGACAATGAGGAGTTAAGACTTTAAGATTTAGTGTGCCAACATATATAAATTAGATGCACTATATGGAACTAGCACACATCAGCTTGGATGCAGGAGTCGAAGATTACGATATGCCCGTAGCTCGGCAATCGGATGAAGACCCAAAGGCTCGAAGCCATACGGATAGCCGAGTCACGAAGGATTAAGATATCAAAATGAGTTGTAGCTACGTGGGGCGACCAATGGATTGAACAGTCAAGAGAGCACCACTTACAAGCGAGCACCACATACTCGGAACAACAGCTTGATAATAGACCCGATGGAATTCCCCCTAGGTAAGAAGTGTGAAACGTGGATGCTAGCTATGGGAACAAATGAGAAACATGGGGGCATAGATTAAATTAGACAGAAAGCACCCCCTTCTGCAAGGATAATCCCATAAGAGTCAGCACGAAGAAGAGTTTCACCAACTTACTTCGAATGATCAGTGCCGAAGCAACAGATGACATGTGTTCTTTCAAATGCCGTATCACTAACGTTAGGAAAAAAAAATCCCTCAAGTGCCCACGATATACTAGTATGCTTATGTTGGTGTAATCTCGTAGGTCTTAGGAGTCGACCTCGAGGTACACATTTGAATGGTGCATTGCTTGAGTGATTGGATCTTTATGGTTTTATGGTTATTATGCTTCTTCATGATTGTGTGAAATTGTATTGAGTGCTTATGCTTGCTAGATCTTTAGATGACTTCTGTAGAGACCGTATCTCCCCATCCTGCAAGATCAAGCTAAGCGAGCGAAGATCGATGTGCTCAAGCCAACTTAACAAGGTCAAACTTCAGAAGACATGAAGGATTTCTTGCAACCTCGGCCAATCAGACCAATACTTTGGATGAGATGTCCTAAAAACATTGGACTCAAGTTCGTAAACCAGAAAATGAGTACCTTAAGAATTCGTAACTTTTGAAGCTCGAAAGTGCGGTACCTCTATGGAAGCATATATTGGTTAAGATCAATTGAGTACCCTAGGATGTCAAGAACACATGTTGGATAATTTCGGTCGGGACTCAATTATCGGATAAAGATGAAGTACTCCATCCGGAACAAAAATCAATGTGGGAAGTTTTATTTGAGTACTTTAGCTTCGGTGAAGTACCTTATGAATGACCCACCTTGGAATGTGCTAATGCAATACAAAGATGCTAATAAGGTTCTTCTCCTAACGCGAATTGACCCATATGGAGACTCAAAAGAACATGGTAACCTCATATCTTGGTAATGGATCCATTGATGAGAGCAACTAACGTATCGAGAAGACAACCCAAGGAGGGAGTAGATATAAGCGCATCGAACTCTCCACGGACGGACAATCACGCGTGTTTTATGGAATTGCGCCCCCGACCATGTATTCGGGAGTAACGAATCCATGCATAAGGGATCAGCCCTAAGTAGACAAGTACCTCACCATGGAAGGTATTGTTGAGGTTTTGGATTTGATTTGGATGACTAACTCAAAGGATATAAGGTTTGCACTACACGAGCATTCATCCTAGAGTCATTTTATTTGGATTAATCCATCTTACACACCTACACGATTGTTTTGGAAACCGTTGTGTAAGCGGTAAACTGTTGAGCACCACAAGTTGTGCTTCCGGAATAGGATGCCTAGAGGGTATCTAAAGGAATTACGAGGTTGATAACCGGAGTGAGATTGGAGTCGGCCGAGATTGAACTAGTGGGATGGAGAATTACTCCGACAACTCTTTGGACTCAAGTTATTTGTTCAACCTCGCAGTTGGAACCTACCACCCTATTGGAAAAGAAGTAATAAGAGGTCATGAGCAAAAGTGAGGAAAATTGCTCACCTAAATGGGTGACATTATTTGAAAGTGTTGAATAAGCATGGCAAAGCCATAAAGAGATGAATATTTCCGGGATACCTAAAGGTGAGAATACCATCATGAGGAGTAACTCAAAGGAATGGTAAAGGGTCGTGATCTACACTAAGGTTGTGCAAGTGAACCAATCCTTAAAGTTACAATAACTTCGGGCATTCGAGGAATTAATTAAGCTTTGATGGTATTCCTAAGAGTTATCACGAACCAAGTCTCCCCGAGTTTGCTAGATGAGCATGAGTAAAATAGATGCGATTTTGTCGAGAAGGTCCATCCGAAGAAGTGGAATAAACACGTCGAAATTCATCAACATTGGGAAGATGAACATAAAGAGGAAACAGGAAGGCATACCGAAGTGAAGACCCTCACCACACGGGTATGAGCTTAAATCTCGAGGACGAGATTCTCGTGAGGGGGTAGAATGTAACATACCAGAATTTTGAATGATTTACCATGTGTGAATTTTTGCAAAAATTAAAAACTTTTTGTTTGAACATGTGTGCTACCAAATTTTATGCCAAATTGCTAGCCACTCATCTTAAAATTCCATACAAATTAAAACCATATATAAATTATTTTCAAATTACGGTTTAATTGTGAGTTGGATTTTACAAATGGATCTTATTTGGATTTTGAAGTTGTGTGGAGTTTGAATTTGAACTATATCCAAATTCAAACTAAATATAAAACTATTTTGTTTAAAATCTAAACCTTGTTTAACTAACACTAACTTTGCACCCGAGCTAACACTAGCCAATTAGCTCGGCTCGATCTACTAACATCTTCCTCAGCTCGATCCGCTAATCTCCAAGCTCACAACCTTTTTCCGAGCCTTCCGAAGTGCTATGGAATTTATTAAGTGAATTCTATAATATTTTTTCCGACTTCTCGAAATTAATCCTTTGCAATCGGTTCGATCACAGAGAATATGCTAATTCATATGGAATAAATATCTGGGAGCTCCTTTTGAATTATGTTAATATTTTCCGGCCCTTCAAATTAATGTCGGACTATTTAGTTTGATTCGAAAATTAGTCTAATTCTTTTGTTCCAATTCTACGAAATAAATTATTACCAATTTATTTCGCGGGCTTAATTTGTTCGGCCCAAATCACGGGCTCATCTCAAAGCCCATCTATCAAACCCTAACTCCTTCCCTTAAATATCCATCCCACTCTCTCACCCTCTCTCATCTCTACCCCCGCCCTCTCCTACACCGCCGCCGCAGCACTTGGCTCCCGCTTGCCGTGCCGCTTTGATCTTCCACCCCATGATTAAGCCACCTTTGCTCCCTTCTCCGTCAAGGCAACAAGCCGCAAAGCCCCTCACGCAAACAAGACCATCCCTGTTCTCTTCTCCGTTGACCCCATCTCGCTCCAAATTGTTTGAGCCAATCACGATCTCCAAAAGAAATTGCTATCACATGCTTGCAACCCCTTTTTCCTTCACCACGCACCCGGCGGCGCCGCCTGCCCCATCTCGATTTCCCACCGCACATCAACCCAAGGCGCTAGAGAGGGAACTAGAAAGAGGAGGAGAAGATGAGAACGAGAGGAATCGAGCTCGCCACGCCGAGCGTCCCGTCGCCGCCGCCGCCGTGGACAAGGACACCGCCGCCACGTCGTCGGCTGTTCCGAAGCGCCGCTTGGGAGCGAGCGCCGTCGACGCCGAGCGGAAGACCCGCCGCCCGCCACATCCGCATCGTCGCCGAGCCGAAGCGGCCGTTGTGGGTCGCGGCGACGCCGGGGACCGAAGCGCCGCGTCCTCGTCGGCCCGGGTACCGAACGCCACGGGCGGCAACCGGAGAAGCCCGTCACCGCGCCGACGCCAAGCACCGGAGGACGAAGAACACCGCGCACCGCCGGGCCGCGCGTTCTCAAGCCCGTGAACCGTGACGCCGCCTCCAAGTGAACCACGCCGTCGACACCCCGAACCACGATCTCCGGACGGTCTCGCTTCATCTCGGAACGGCCTCGAACTCTCCCCGCACCGTCGCACCTTTGACATGCCCCACGGTGAGCACACATCCAAGCCTCGCCCTTGCATACCAACCGTTCGTTGAAATGCCTGCACCACGAGATGTGTTGTCGCCGCTCTCCTTCTGTCTCTGAAGCCGGCCTTCGTGCCGTGTACGCTTCTTGCAGACCCAAACCTAATGATCAAGGCCGCCCTTCCCCGAGTTGCGGCCTTCGTCCTTAACCACGGGCACGCACACCGGACGCTCGATGGAATGTGCTAACCAAGCGCCGCCTTTTTCCACATCACCCTCGACGTGTTCGTTGAAATGCCCGAACCAACGGCGGTCACCGGCCCGCTTCCTCTCCGCCGAGCTCGAGTCGACACCACCAAGGACGCCGTCCGCAAGCCGGACCGCGACCACCGACCACCCCGCGCCGCATCGCGCCAAGCCGTCACGGCCACGACGACTCCCCTCGCGTCACCTTGAAACCCCTCGAGCCCCCCGAGGTGAGCGCACGTCCCCAAATCGTCTCCGTTTTGCCCTTCTTTTGCCCTCGCTCGTGACACCGGCCGTCGAGCCGTGCTATCTTTGTTTTCCCCCGGCCACCGGAACCTTGGAAGGCATGTCGGAGGTGCAACCTTGGCATGCCCGGAACCTCGGCTCGACGTTTTGTGTAAAAGCCAAGAACTTCACGTGCTTGCTTTCCTTTTTTGCCTCTCGTTGCCCGTCCAAGCCACCACCCCTCGCTTGCTTGTGTTGACCATCGAGCCAACCCGTGAACATCCCGTCCGTGTCCGGCCTTCGTGCCGCCGTTCTTTGCGAGAATCCACCTACCGTGTCGCCGCCGTGCACCCCAGCACGTGCGGGCGGTGCCCTCGGCCTCTAACCGGTCCGCCGCATCGCGCCGCGCTGTGTTTCCATCGAACGCCTCCGCGTCGTGCGCGTGAACGAACGTGTGCGCGTGCACTAACTCCGCTACCACGCTCGCGTGTAGGTGTGCGCAAGTGCCAAAACGCTCACCACCAATGAGCCACACCACCGCGCCGCGAGAGTTTGTCGCCATCGTCGCCGTGGCGCAAGACCGGTAACTCGGCTTGCCGGGGACCCGCGCGTGTCGGCCAAGCGAGTCACGCTCGGGCTTTGCTCGTGCTCGCGCGTGAGCTTGATCTAGCACACCCCTGTGTGCCGGGTTGTGCGCGCGCGCGTGCGTTGCTCAAACATAGGTTCCCTTCCGTTTTGACTCGCCGCCGCAGCTTTGCTTTGACGCCGCGCGTCGCATCTGCCTTGCGCCGGGAGCACCGCCGCGTTCCGCCTTGCCGAGCCCAGACGCTCGACCCCAGGGGCTTGTCCGCGCCGGAACCTCACCGGAACCTAACGGTCCACCATCTGTGACGATGACGTCACGGTGACGTCATGCTGACGTCATCCCATCTTCAAATTAAAAATCCTTTTCTGTTCTAACAAAGGTTTTATAAATGTTTTATAAATCTTTCTCCCCATCAAAAGTTCATAACGAATTATCTGGAGCTCCGAAAATTATGAAACCACTTGCGTTGGTTTCATAATTTCGAGGCTCTCGCTGCTATCTTGTCTTTCTCTGCTCTTGCCCTTATACCGAGACCTTTATACCCCGCGTTCATGGTGTAGAATTTGTGGCCGCTACCTGCCACTGTGCCAATGTGGGTTTGGGACGCCGGAGCCCCGCAACTAACCATTGGCGTGACGCGGACAGGAATCCTATCCCATTATCTCATCGCCTACCTTTTCTACACCTTTGCCTTCCCTCTTTGCTGCTTCGTGCATATCCGCTCTCGCTCCACTTGGCTTCGTGTTGTGAAGCGTGTACCATGCCATGTGCTTGAAACCAGATGTCGCACGTGATGGACGGCCGTGTCGTGAGCGAGAGGCCTCGGATTCTCGCTCGACAACCCCCGAGCCGCAACCTAGTCGCCTTGCCATGAACATTGCCGCATCACCGTACTTGCCTTGTAGCGCTCTTAAGCAAACCTTACCTCTTCACCACCCGTTATCGGTCACAAGTTGATCCTTTCACATCCTCGAGTTGTTGCCGCATATCTTGGCATGATAATGCCTCTTCTAGTTTATCTCCAATCTCGCTTTGCTATCATCATCCGTTGCGCTAACACTTGAATCCTCCGTGAGCTAAAACCTAGCAAGTGCTTGATTTCGACCTCTCCGCTTTCCGCTTGCGGTGCTTGATTACCTAAGACCTTAGCCGTAGGACCCGTAAGCTAACTTTGAACTAACTCTTGATCCTACCCTATTTTCTAGGACATAAAACTAGTTGCTTAAACTACTTTTGTTTTAAAATCAATTGCTCTATTTTCATTAATTAAACCAGTGCTGCTTGTATTTACTCTGGAGTTTATTTGGATCTTCTAAATTGGTTCTTATTGATGTTTTTGCATTAGATGAATGCTCGTTATTTATTTCCACGTCGCATCTCGTGTAGGCTTGTGTTCTTGTTGAAGACCCGAGCTGTGACGACTAAGGAGACACGACTACCCGACTTTGCCCGAGAGGACGCTCAACCTCTACTACTCTACGACGACTACCGCGCAGGTGTCATGTCACTCCCAACCATGTAGAACCCATGCATGCTATTAGTTGCTAGTGCTATATTTATGTTACTTGATTTGATGGATTGCATAGCCATTTGATTAGCCTTGCCTTGTTATTTGATATATCCTGATTCCTTGCTTTACCTACCTCGGGGCTAGCTACAGACCCCTAGCTAGTCCCATATACTTACTATCCATACTTTTGTTGCTTGATTATGGATGGTTCTCTGGGTTTGGACTGAGATGTGGGAGATCTCGGTGTGTTCTAGCGTGAGTTCTGGGTGTGTTCTTCCGTGATGTGTTACTGGCGGGAGCGAGCCGTTTGGTTACTTGTGAACGCCTACCTCGGGGAGATGCGATCTGGCCTCTCGCCCGAGCGGTGTGTCGGACGGGATGGAGATGGTGAGTGCTCGCTCTCGGCCCTTAAGGACCGATCGTCAGTTGACCTTGCTTCAGTGGACTTTTACCGTACTAACCGCCCGCCTCGTATTGGGCGGGGGTGCGGGGTGAGACTCGTAGTGGATAGCACCCCTCCTGTAGGCGGATCGGTGTGATCGTGTCGGGAGACGGCTCTTTCCTCCTTAGAAGACTTCGCCCGGCGAGGCGGGGAAGGGTTCCACGGCCTTCGAGTGACCCCTCGGCGGCGTATGAGCTCTACAGCAGGGGCTGCGCCAGACTCGGAGACGCAGGAGGGTACTATCCACTTACTTGGACTCCGGTCCCGTATGGTAGGGTTCGGGACGGCGGCCACCGTCTCCGCTCTACTCGGGCGGGTACAGTTGTACAACCTCTGCAGAGTGTTTAAACCTATAGCTATAGTCCGTGTCCACTGGTTATGGACGGTCCTCCGATCTCTCACCTGGCTAGACTCTTTTCTTGTGCTTCTTCTCTCCCCCGAGAGTGTGAGCCCGGCCTGTGGCCGTTGAGATGTGGGGATGGGAGCAGGTGGGCCCCACATCGCAGATGAGAGTTGGGAGCTGGATCGTGGTTGTGATTCAGTGCTTTGGTGTGGACATCCTTGTTGAGGGGTGCGGACCCCGGAGGTGAGGACCTCGGAGGTGTGGACCTCGAGGGTGTGGACCTCCGGAGGTGTGGACCTCGCCGCATATTCTCGCATACCTTGATTGTTGCTACCGCGTTGCCGCATGCATAACTTTCCACCCACAGCCCAATATAGGTTTTATCCATGCATACTAGATTCAACCACCGCTTTTGCTCTTTGTTGGGAAGTCGACATGACCTACCCGCTTATCGGGTAGATGCCGGCATTTCGATACTCGGTGACCGTCTACGACTACAACTTCGTGACGAAGGCGTGAAGACTAGAGCCGGTCCTATGCTCGAGTTTGCCCGTGGAGCCGGAGACGCTTCGCTTCGATATATCCGCCGCATAGGTGTTTTACCTTTCTTGATTCGATCCGTTGGACTTGTACCCGCTTGTGCCGAAGAGTTGTACTACGATGTTGTAAGAATAATATTATGTAACTCTTCTTTTATTCCCGTGTTGTATGGATTTGTACCACTTGAGACAGGGGATTGCACGTGATAGCCTCTTCTTGGGACTATCACGGAGGTGCAGAGAGTCGGGTTTCCGTTCGCGGAAATTCGGGTCGTTTCATGAAGCTGCAGAGAATTCTCTTCCGTTAGGCTAGGTTCACCTGAAAGAGCCAGATGAAAGGCGGGACGATGAAAAAACTGAACCAAGGAAAATGTTCCCATGGAAAACCGGTGTCTTTTCTCACCAACCGCATCACTTACCCGACCGCTCGTACCCACCCCATCACGCCCGTCCATTCCCGCGCATGTCCTCCGCCAGAAATTCTCCTTTCCTTCTCTTCTTTCCATCCTCGCTCCGATCCATGACCCTGCATCCCACCCCCCCGATTCACGTTTCTCTTTTCCATCCTCGCTCAAAAATTGCATCCCTATCCTCTCTTCGTGCATCGCCGCTCCACAATGTTGCTCCATCTCCATCGGCACGATGGTGGAGCATGAGGAGCTGGGTGTGGAGGCCAGAGCGTGACCAGTCGTAGGACCGCTGCGGGGACAAGAGCGACGGCGACCCTCGGTGTGGGGCCACCTTCACCCTGCCCCTGGCACAAGCAACATCGGGACACAGTGGTGATGGCCTCGGGTGCGTGGAGGTGGGCAGTCGCGAGGCCGCCGGCCCGCGTGATGTCGTAGGCCATGTCGGTGCGGAAAGTAGTCCCGACACTAACTAGTAATGAGCGCTGAGATCTGCCTCTCGATGGGCCGGTGCTAGCAACTAATGACACTGGATTTTATCCTGGTTCTGGCCGGGGCCGTACGTCCAGCTGTGGCGTGCTCGGGGCACTGTATTGCGTTGCACTGTGGTGCTCGTAGAGGGGGGGCTACAAGCGTGGAGGGAGAGGAGGCCTGGCCTCCAAGTCCCAGAGCTATTGATTGAGGCGAGTGCCAATATCGTGGAGAAGGCGGAGAGCGTGTGGGTGATCGCTGTCCGTCGTCCCGTGTCCCCTGCGGCCGGGGGACTACCCCTCCTTTTATAGGCTAAGGAAAGAGCAGTTTACATGCGTGCCGCACTATTTCCCTACGTGTGGAAGCATGTCGAGCAGTTCCATGGAGCTGACGGCCGTCCTGGCGAATCCCGCTCCGGTCGAGGTGTCGTGGCGCGTCCTGTGCTCGTACAGGAGCGGTTTCGAGGGTGGCGGCGTAGTGGTTGGTCGTCCGGCCGCCGCCGCGGGCCGACTCAAGGGTGTCGTCAACGGGGGCCCGTACGCGGCACAGTGGCGGTCGTGGCGACGTCTTGTCCCCGTGCACTCCAACAGCATCGGGATGTCGTCATAGTGCTCGGCGTGGCGCGACAGTGGCGGGGATGGCCGCACAGGGCTGACAGCGACGGGGAAGACCGCTTCCGCCGGCCTGACATCACGGCGCGGCCTTGTATAGTCACAGAAAAGGCATTCGAGGGTGCCGCCGGCCCCCCTTCGAGGGCTCGGTGCGTTAGCCGTATGGGGGTAGGCGCGCGGTGTCACGGGCCGACACCGGCCTCACCGCACAGTGCTAAACAGTGGCGGGGGTGGCCTTCCCCAGTCGGTGGGCGCGGAAACGCCGGGACACGATTCCCCGGCGTGTCGTGTCGTGGCGTGCGTCCCGCGGTGTCGGGGCATTAAATGCCCGTACACGAGGGGGGGGAACATGGATGACGTGCGTGCGGGCGCCCTCGAGCGAGGCGGGCCTCACCCGAGGGGGCGTTGAGGCCTCGAGCGGGGTGGGCTCCGCTCGTGGGAGCGTCTATCCCTCGAGCGAGGTGGACCCCGCCCGAGGGGGCATCCGCTGTGCCACCCGGGCGGGTTGCGGGGGCCGCCCAGGTCGTGATCGTGCCATGTGTGTGCTTTAGGTTCGTGGGTTAGTCCGTGTTTTGCGTTTTTTATGGGTTTTGAGCGGGTTTCCCCTGGTTATTTAGGGGACCCTTATGGTCGTCCCCGACAGTAGCCCCCGAGCATCCGCGGGTGTATCCGTTAGGATTCCGTGGATGCTGACGCTAGCTGAATGGACGTTCTTCCCTCCTGGTTGCAAATGTCATTCCGTGGGGCCGCGTCAGTGGACCCGCGGGCCCAGCCCCGGAGCCCCGCAGAGCGTGAGTGCTCCGCGGCGGGGGGTTTTTTCGCGAGTCTTTACCAGTGTGCGGGGTATTTGTTTCAACCGGCATCGGCGATGTTCCAGCCGGCTTCGGTCACGCGCGCATGACTGGTACTCCTTGCGTTCGGTGCACCCTAGGAGGTGTAGCCGTGCGTCGAGCCCCCGAGCCTGGGCTCGTTCGAGGTGATCGGGGCGAGCTCTCCGACTTGCATTAGTACGCTCCCTCGCCGTCCCTCCGCGGGACGGAGGGTGAGGTTTCCACAACCCCCATCGATCGGGTCGCGGATTACGGATTCCTCATTGAGCTATTATCGGGTAATTCAAGTGGACGCCCATGCCTCATTCGATAAGGGTTGGCTCGTGGTCCGGAGACTTGTCCATGAAAGCGCTGGCGCGGGTTTGCTAGGTGGGGCTCGGTCCCGTTCGCTGGGGACCGAGGGCGCGAAAGCTCTACCTCGATGGGATCCCCCCGACTAGCTGCCCTCGCTGGCTCTTGAATATGACATGTGGGGCGCCCTCGAGCCGGTGGGCTCGAGGATAAGCTCGAATGCGCACGCCCTCGTCGCCCCCGACTCGTCGATCCGGGGCTCTTGTTTCGAACCCATCGAGGGTCAAGCTCCGAACCCCCGATCGCAGGGCCACCGGCGGGGTGGCGCTGGGTGCCCCCGACTTTTTGCATCCGCGTGTCTCGAGGGTTCGCGGCGGGCCGGCCCTCGAACCGCCGATCGCGGGTCCTTGTAGATCGAGGGCACCTGTGGCGCCCGTTCACGCTGAGCGGGCTTCGAGACCACTGGTCGGTAATCGCAGCCTTCGAGGGTCGGTTTTTCGAGCCTTGTGCTCGGGCCGCTCGAGGGTCATCCTTACTCGGTAAGGGACCGGGCCATTTAATGCCCACAGTCGTGTCCACAGTCACGCGTTGCGGGTGCACCCTTTCAAGCGTCGAGGCCGCGCGCGTAGTGTGTGACGTGGGCGGGCGAACGCGACGGCCCGCCGCGACTCTTCGGTTGTCGTGCCGTAATGATCGCGTGCGCGCATGCGCCTGGCCGCTCGGTCGTGGTGGGCCCCGCCCGTCAATGACTGGGCCATTCGCCTGCAGTTAAGGCGTGCATAGCGTGCGATTCGGGGAGCGTGGCTCCATGGATCTATAAATCCAAGTGGAGGACGAGGTGAATCTTTACCTTAGCATTTAACACCCGTCGTCCTCGTCCCTTCCTCTTCCGGCTCAGAGCAGCGCGCGCTCCTTCGCCTTCGCCTAGCACTTGCTTCGCGCTCCGTGCTCCTTCGCCGATCCGCATGGCTCCCCCACAGTCCATCACCGTCATTGATCCGCTGCCGTGGCCACGCTCGATGGGCGACGAGGCTGGCCCTGAGCGAGTTGGTGACCACCGGCCAGCTGGCGGTGAACGAGGACGGGCGGTCTCCGGCGTGGATTGACCCGCCGGCGAGGGACCGAGAGCCCAACCCGCCGTTCGGGCACGTCGTCAGCTTCATCCGCTTCCACGAGCGCGGCTTCGCGGCGCCGGCGAGCCGGTTCTTGTGCGGGTTGTGCTTCCACTACGGCGTGGAGCTACACAACTTCGTGCCGAACGCCATCTCGCAGGCGGCCACTTTCGTTGGCGTCTGTGAGGGATTCCTGGGGATCCTAGTAAACTGGGATCTCTGGGTTCACCTCTTCCGCGCGGAGTTGCACACCGTCACCACGCCGGAGCCGAAGACGCGCCGCACGGTGCGCGCCGGCGGCGTGACGATTTCGCTGCGGGAGACGCGCAGGGAGCTCTACATCCCCTGCACGATGACCACCAACACGCCAAGTGGGAGCGAGAAAGGTTCTACCTCCACAATGACGAGCCCGGCCTGCCGCCCTAGACCGGCAAGGTTGTGAGTGAGAAGGCTGATTCCTGGTGGCACGGCGTGTCGCCTTCCTCACACCAAGACCAGCTCGACTCAGCCTTGAAGGCGCTGAAGGCTCTGGCGGACGCCGGGCTGACTGCAACCTCGGTTCTTGCGAACCTCCACCACCAGCAGATCGTCCCTCTCATGGAGAGGCGACTCCGTATCTTCGAGATGGAGGAGACGGCCGATCCCGTGGCGCTGGCGCAGTCATGACTGTTGCACGATCTCCTCCACCTGGAGTATGCGGCCATGAGGGCGAGGCACGCCGTCAACCTCAAGGTCATCAGGAACGACGACGTCGCGCTCTGGTCGTTCACCATGCTCCCCGAGGGCCCGCTGGTGAGTAGGGTTCCCGCCCCTCTTCGGTCCATTGATTCGTGGAGCATCGTCGTAATCCGGAGTTCCACTCGCCCTCTGCAGGTGATGGCCGTGAACGCCTCGCGGTCCGACCCACCCATGCCCCGAGCCCCAGCGCACGCGCGTGACGCAGCGACGGGAGTGAGAGCGGGTCGCGCGCAAGAAGGAGACAAGGATCCGGCGATGGGAGCGCCGGGTACAGAGAAGTGCGGAGTTCCGGCTGCACGAGCAGCTTGGACTCTCCTCCCCGGCGACTTCGGAGTACTCATTGTTGGACAAGGAGGAGGAGGAGAGCGATGGGGGATGGGCTCCCCCCGAGAGGTGGGAGCCTTCGCCCCCCTCGCCCAGAGCCGCGGAGGCGGCAGAAGAGACAACGCCTGGGGCGCACGCGGGAGCGCCCGCCGCCGGGCGCCCTACGAGAGAGGCGGTGCGCGCCGTGGAGGCACCGGCGCGCACCGCTGGGACGATTGGGGGTGAGGTGGTGGCCACGCCGGCGACGGCCACAACGTCCGTCGAGCCCCCGAGGAAGACGAAGCGGGGATTCTCCACCCTGAGGTAGGCGACCGTTCCCCCATAGCTGCCTCTTTTAGGTGGGCGAGAGCCTAACTTTCTCGTCTTCGCGTTCGCAGGGTGGCGCCCAACGTGCCCCCTCGCACCTGCCAAGGTGTTGAGGTCGGACGCGGCCATCCCTACTAGGAGGCGCTCGTCGAGGGCGTCGCGGGCGGCCGGGAGCACGGCGACGGCGGCGAGCGAGGGCTCGCGCGGTGCGGCCGCGGCCGCGGGGCCGCGGCGGGCGGCGACGACTACGGAGCCGCTCGCGAGCGGTGATGGCCGCGGAGGCACGGCGGGCGGCGACGGTCGTGGAGCCGCGGCGCCCGCCAATAGCGGCGGAGGCGATGGTCATGGCGGCGATCACGGTCGTGGCGGCCGCCGCGCCGTCGACTTTGCCGGCGCCCGCCGTTGCCGGCGGCCGCGGCGGTGGTGGTGGAGATCCTGGACGATGACGTTCCGCCACCCGGGCCGGGACCGGTGGGCGAGCTCCGCCGCATCGCCCTCGAGCCCCCCGACGGAGGCGCTCGTGGTCAGGGGCGACGTCGGTGCAACGATCGGGGGCCCGGCCGATGGTGCCGGGGTCTCGTCGTCGCATGCCGAACCCGCGCGCGCGCCGAGTAGGAGCGGGAGCATGCCGGCGCGCCGCCGGCCCACTTCGTCGAGGTCCAGGCGGAGCAAGGGTTGTGGCAGGAGCTCCGTGATCACGGCGCTTCGCTCAACCGGGCGCTGAATGAGGCGTTGCGGATCCACAGCAGTCCCGCGTGGCGCGTCTTCCAGGTTAGTTGGATTTCGTCAGATCTTGCAGTTCCTCCTCCCGCACCCTTTTGCGTTCGTGCCTTTCTTGACTTCTTCTCCTCTCGCCTTGCTCGTTGGCGGCAGGATCCGGAGCGCCGGGCCCGGGAGAGATACGATGCCCTTGATCGCCTCGACGCCAACCGTCATTGGTACCGGGGGCGGTACGAGGCCCTTGACGCCCTCGTCGAGGCCCTAAGGTCGTCGGACCGGTGGCTGGCGTACAGGGCTGAGGCCCTGCTGGACTTGCCTCTGGAGCAAGACGCCCAAGCCGCGAGAGAAGCCTCCGCGGTCGAGAGGGTGAGGGCGGCGCTGGTGGAGCGAGACAACGCGCTGCGCAGGGCGCGCGAGGACGTGGCGGGGGCACGCTCCATCACGGCGACGTGGGAGGGAGAGGTCGCCACTGCCCGCGCCCAGCTCCAATAGGACCGCGCGGCCCTCGAGGGGGCGCGGGCCTGGCAGAGTCAGGCCGAGGCAAAGGCCAAGGAGGTGGAGGGGTTAAGGACGACCCTGGAGAGCAAGGCCGACACGCTCGCCGCAGCGGAGGAGCGGCTCCGTCAGGAAGGGGACGCGCGTCAGCAGGCGGACGCCCAGCTCCAGCAAGAGCAGGCTACTCTCACCGAAGCCTGGGCCGCGCTCGAGCAGGAACGCTTGGCGCGGGAGGAGGCGCCGGGTCGCTCCGGCGGAGAGCGCGCCGCGCTCGAGGGGGCGCGGCCGCGCTCGCGCCGGGACGACGAGGTGTCGAGGCTCAACGGGGAACTGGTCCAGATCAACATTTCGCACGAAGATCTGCGCCAGTCCCTCGAGGAGCAGGAGGCCATGGTCCTTGACCTGCGGCGCCAGGCCGAGGAGGCGCGCAAATCCCTCGAGGGGGAGAAGAAGCAGGTCGAATGTGAGTTTACTTTCATCCGCTTTTTCGTTTGTCGATTTTGTCCTTTGGGGATCCGCTCCCAACTTTGTTTTTCTTTGTTTGTGGCTTTTCAGGCCTGCGGACCGCCCTGGGGAACACGACCACACAGGCTGAGGCCGTGCAGACGGCCTACAACTCCTCTCAACAGGAGTTGGAGGAGCTGCGGGCCGCCGCCCTCGAGACCTGCCAAGGGATCGAGGAGGGCGAGGCACAGGCCGGGAGCTCGCTGGCGAGCCGTCTGCGTGCCCTTGGGGGGCATGTCTCCCAACGCATGTGTCGTGCCCTCCATCTTGGCGTCAGGAAGGCCCTCGCGTGGTGGGGTCCCATTACCAGGTGGACTTCAAGGCCGTGTCCTCTGGCTACGTCGTCCCAGACGGCGTCGAGGATGAGGTGGCGATGAATCGCGCTGACGCACTCGCCGCCCCAGTTGCTGACGTGCTCGCCGAGGACTTCGTGGACTTCTTGTTCCCGGACGCCCCCGGCGCCGACGACCCTCAAGCCTGAAGACCATCGGGCGTCGAGCCCTTTTTGTTTAAGTGTTAGCATTCGGGCCACGTGGCCATGTAATGTACAATTACTTAATTGAGACATTTCTATAAATATAAGTAAGGCTTTTTATTTCACTTGCCACGCCGTTCCGCTGCTCTTTCCTTGACTTAGGCAAATCTGAGGTAGAGAGTTTCGATTTCACGAGCGACCCGCTGGTCCAGAGGCGAGGGAAAAGGGTCGTATCCTGCTGGAGGTGTAGGCTATCTCCGACTCGCGTGTCTTTCCCGCTTGGCTGCTTGCGCTCTACCTGAGTTTGCCCGAGGCTTAGGTTGAGGCGTAGTTGGCGAACTTGCGAATTTTTGCGAAAAAATGAGACCATTTTTTCGGGGGGATGCCCCCCGTAGTAGCCCCCGAGGGTGACTTGGTTTTCTGGGGAAAGCCAAGTTGCCCTTTATCTTTATTAACTTGCTGATATTTACATCTAAGCTGCCAACTTGGGTGCTGGGCATGTAATTTACAATAAATAACTTGGAAGTCCTCGCTAAGGGTAGAAGCGACGTAGCTGCTTGATGTTCCGAGCGTTGGTGAGTTCTTCTCCATTTTCGTTGGCCAGTTTGTATGTGCTGGGCTCGAGCACCTTCACCACGATGTAGGGTCCCTCCCACGGGGGCGACAACTTGTGGCGGCCTCGATTGTCCTAGCGCAGCCTCAGGACCAGGTTCCCCTCGCTGAAGTCTCGGTGTCGTACCTTTTGAGCTTGGTAGCGCCTTAGGGCCTGCTGGTATCTTGCAGAGTGCATCAGGCCCACGGTGTGGGCCTCGTCCAATTCATCCAGTGAGTCCTCGCGGGCTCGCTGGTTGGTGCCCTCATCGTAGCCCCGAACCCTGGGCGACCCGTATTCCAAGTTTGTGGGGAGGATAGCCTCCGCGCCGTAGACCAGGAAGAACGGGGTGAATCCTGTGGCCCTGCTCGGGGTGGTCCTGAGGCTCCACACGACCGCTGGCAGCTCTTGGAGCCATTTTCGACCGGACTTGTTCAGTCGGTCGAAAATCCTGGGCTTAAGGCCTTGTAGGATCATGTCGTTGGCACGCTCCACCTGACCGTTAGTCTGTGGATGCGCCACGGCTGCCTAGTCCACGCGGATGTGGAATTTGTCGCAGAACTCCAGGAATTTCCTGCCCGTGAATTGGGACCCGTTGTCGGTAATGATGGGGTTGGGCACTCCAAAGCGGTAGACGATGTCGGTGAAGAACGTAATGGCCTGCTCCGCCCTGAGATTCGTGATGGGGAGCACCTCAACCCACTTGGAAAACTTGTCGATTGTGACCAGTAGGTGGGTGTAGCCCCCGGGCGTTTTTCGCAAAGGCCCGATGATATCCAGCCCTCATACGGCGAAGGGCCATGTGACGGGTATGGTCTGCAGGACGTGCGCAGGTAGGCTGGATTTGCGGGCGTAGAACTGGCACCCTTCGCAGGTGCGCACAATCTCATAGGCATCGGCGATCGCGGTGGGCCAGTAGAAGCCTTGGCGGAACGCGTTGCCCACGAGGGTGCGTGGTGCCGCGTGGTGACCGCATACGCCCGCGTGGATGTCGCGGAGGAGCTCGCGCCCCTGAGGGATGGGGACGCATCGCTGGAGGACGCCTGATGCGGTGCGCTTGTACAGCTCACCGTCGACGAGGGCGAACGACTTGGCCATCCTGGCGATGCTTCTCGCCTCGGATCGGTCCGAGGGCAGCTCCTCTCGATCCATCCAGGCGGTGTATTTGTCGCGCCAATGACCCTTGCTGAGGGCTGGCTCCGTATCCATGGCCTCGGCCTCGTCGGCGCCATACCCTTTGAGCCGGGAGAGCACGTACGCCTCGTTCGAGGGTTCCTCGTCCATAGGCTCCACGCCTGTCGGACTCGAGGGAGCCCCCGAGGGTTCTTTGTGGCTCGAGGGGCACGACTCGAGTTTGACGGACGGCTGGGCGACGTTCCGCGCAAAAACATTCGGGGGAATGGTAATTCGTCCCGACGCGATTTTGGCGAGCTCGTCTGCCTCCTCGTTGTACCAGCGAGGCACGTGGTTGAGCTCTATGCCATAGAACTTGTCCTCGAGGGCCCACACGGCCTTGCAGTACGCTTCCATCTTGTCGTCGTGACAGCTCGCGTTCTTCATGACCTGGTCGATCCCGAGCTGCAAGTCTCCCCTCACGTCAAGGCACTTGATGCCCGTCTCAATGGCGATTCTGAGGCCGCAAAGGAGGGCCTCGTACCCGGCCATGTTGTTTGACGCTAGGAAGTGCAGACGCACTGCGTATCTCATGTGCTCCCCGAGAGGTGAGACGAAAAGCAGGCCCGCGCCCACTCCTGTCTTCATTACCGACCCATCGAAGTAGAGGGTCCAGCACTCGCCCGGATCCGTGGCAGCCGACGCGCGTGTTCGTCCATTCGGCGACGAAGTCCGCCAAGATCTGGGACTTGTCGCTTTGCGCGGCGTGTAAGCGAGTCTTTTGCCCATTAGCTCCACCGACCACTTGGCAATCCTGCCCACTACAGCCGGGTTCCGGATTATCTCTCCCATCGTAAAGGAGGAGACCATCGTGACCGTGTGAGCCTCGAAGTAGTGACGGAGCTTGCGCGCGAGGACCACTGCGTAGAGCATCTTTTGGACCTGCGGATAACGCGCCTTTGTCTCGGATAGGATCTCGCTGACGTAGTATACCGGCCGCTGGACTGGCAGGGCGTGCCCTTCCTCCGTGCGCTCTACTACAATGACAACGCTGACCACCTGAGTGGTCGCGGTGACGTAGAGGTACAGAGGCTCGCCGTCGTGAGGCGGCGTAAGGATTGGGGCGTGGGCGAGCGTCGCCTTTAATTTTTCAAGTGCCTCCTGGGCCTCGACGGTCGAGGAGAAGCGCTCGTGTTTCTTTAGGAGTGGGTAGAGGGGTAGGCCCTTTTCGCCGAGCCTCGAAATGAAGCGGCTCAAGGCGGCGAGGCACCCTAACACCTTCTGGACCCCCTTGAGGTCTCGAATTGGACCCATGCGCTCGAGGGTGGCAACCTTTTCGGGGTTGGCCTCGATGCTTCGCTGGGAGACAATGTATCCTAACAACATGCCTCGCGGCACGCCGAAGACACATTTCTCAGAGTTCAATTTCATCCCGTTGGCCCGTAGGCAGCCGAACGCGGTGCGGAGGTCGCCAACCAGGTCGTCGGCCTTCCTGGTTTTCACGACTATATCGTCTACGTATGCCTCAACGGTCCGCCCGATGTGATCCCCAAAAACGTGTTGCATACATCGCTGGTATGTAGCGCCCGCATTTCGGAGACCGAACGACATTGTTACGTAGCAATGCATCCCGAATGGTGTGATGAATGAAGTCGCGAGCTGGTCGGACTCCTTCATCTTTATTTGGTGGTACCCGGAAGAGGCGTCAAGGAAGCATAAGAGTTCGCACCCTGCGGTCGAGTCAACGATTTGATCGATCCGTGGCAAAGGAAAAAGAACTTTAGGACATGCTTTATTTAAATTAGTATAGTCTACGCACATCCGTCACTTCCCATTCTTTTTCTTCACTAATACAGGGTTAGCTAGCCACGTATGGTGGAACACTTCCTTGATGAACCCAGCCTCGAGGAGCTTCCGCAACTCCAGTCCGATCGCCCGGCGCTGCTCTTCGTCAAAGCGACGCAGCCGTTGCTGCACGGCGCGGGAGTGAGGTAGGATGTCAAGGGAGTGCTCGGCGTCCTCCCTCGGAATGCCTGGCATATCCGAGGGGCTCCACGCAAAGATGTCGGCGTTGGCGCGGAGGAAGTCGACGAGCACCACTTCCTATTTCGGATCGAGGGTGGAGCTGACCCTCAATGCCTTGCCCTTGGGGGCAGAAGGGTCGAGGGGCACCTCTTTGGTCTGCTCGGCAGCCTCGAAGCTGCCGGCGTGCTTGGCGGTGGACTCGAGGTCCTCGTTGACCAGCTTCTCCAGGTTCGCCACGAGCGCTTCATCCAGCGCTAGAGCCTCCGCGTGCTCCATGCACTCGACGTCGCAGTCGAATGCGTGCTCGATGGACGAGCCCACGGTGATGACATCTTCATCTTGAGGTAGGTGTAGTTGGGGACTGCCATGAACTTGGCGTAGCATGGCCGCCTAAGGATGGCGTGGTACGCGCCCCTGAACCCCACCACCTCAAAGTTGAGCATTTCCTTGCGTAAGTTGTCTGGTGTGCCGAACCAGACTGGCAGGTCGATCTGCCCGAGGGGCTAGACGTGCTTGCCCGGCGCGACGCCATGGAACGGCGTCGTGCTGGGCCGCAGCTGGTCCAACCCGATCCCCAATAGGCGCAGAGTGTGCGCGTAGAGGATGTCGAGGCTGCTGCCTCCGTCCATCAGCACCTTCGAGAACTGCGCGTTCCTGATGACCGGGTCGACCACCAGCGGATACTGGCCCGGGTTGGGGACGCGGTTCGGGTGATCCTCGCGACTGAAGGTGATGGCGTCCTCCGACCAGTCGAGGAAGGAGGGAGGTGCCTTCTCCGCGGTGAGGACCTCGTGCCGCTCCCGCTTGCGCTGGCTGTTGGACATGTCCATGGTCGGTCCCCCGAAGATGCGGAAGACATTCTCCACCGCCAGGAAGCCACCGGCGTCGCCATCACCCCCGTCCTTCTTGGCCTCACCTCCTTTGCGGCGGCACGGCTGTAGTACTTCTTGAGCATATCACACTGCTAGAGGGTGTGGTTGACTGGCGCCTTGTGGTACGGACATGACTTTTTTAGCATGTCGTCGAATACCCCAGGGCCTCGAGGGGCCGCTCAAGGGCCCTATCGAGCTGGGTCTACAGCAAGGGCTTCGTCGCCGTCGTCGTCGCGCCCCTGCTCGCGCGCCTCGCGGCGCGGCTTCTTCCCTTTCTTGCCCCGCTTGTGCTTCTGCTGGGGGTCCTTGGACTTGCTACCCTCCGCGGGCGCGTCATCCACGCGCTTGCCTTTCTTCCCGTCGAAGATCGCCCCCACCGCTTCCTCGGTGGATGCGAAGCTGGTGGCGATGTCGAACAACTCGTTCGAGTCGACCGGTGCGCTGCGTCTAAGCTCGCGCACGAGGTCCCGGCAGGTCGTGCCCTCGAGGAAGGCGTGCACGATCTCGGACTGGGCCACGCTCGGGAGCTCCGTGCAGCGCTTAGAGAAGCGTCGTATGAAGTCCCGGGGCGACTCGCCGGGCTTCTGGGTGCACGCGCGCAGGTCCCAGGAGTTCCCAGGGCGCACGTAAGTGCCCTAGAAGTTCCCCATGATGGTACGGACCAGATCATCCCAGTTGTGGATCAGGCTGGCCGGCAAATGCTCAAGCCACGTCTGTGCCGAGTCGGCGAGGTGTAGCGGTAGGTTGCGGATGATGACTTCGTCGGTGGTGGCCCCGCCCAGATGGCATGCCAGGCGGTAGTCGTTGAGCCATATGCGGGGGTCCGTATCCCCGTTGTACTTGTCGATCGACGTGGGCTGGCGGAAGCGCTGGGGGAAGCTCGTCGTGCGATCTCCCGGCTGAACACGCGGGTTTCCGGGGGCTCCGGCGTCGGTGAGTGGTCCTCCCGGCTGTCATAGCGCCCACCTCGCCGGGGGTGGTAGCCTATCGTCACTCGCGTCTCCGCGTTGCCCGTTCGCCAGGCATTGATGACGTTGCGAGCGTCACCGTCTTGGGCCTGCTCGCGCGTGTCAAGGATCCGCTCCCTGACTGGTGCGCGCCCTGGGTTGGCGGGCCGTTCCACCGCGCCACCCGCGTGTACCGATGGTTCTGGGCCTTGCGTGCCCCCATCGTCCCGCGCGCTCCCCTGCTGGTGGATGCGGGACGCCGATGTTTTGGCCTGCTGGACGGCCGCTTGCTCGATGAGCGCCTGCGCCTCGCGGTGCAGGTTTTGCGCCTCGGGTGTTGAGGGGGCGGGCATGGCCTGTAGCAGTGTCGCAGCGGCAACGAGCTTTTGGCTCGCTTGCGGGGGCGTGTTCGGGTTGTCGACGTCGAAGTCGGCGTTGATGCGCTCGCAGGCTTGCTTGCCCAGCTCACGCGCGCGTTCGCCGCGCGCGGAGGCTTCCCCGACGATGGAGGCTCAAAGCAGCCGCACCGCGCGGTACTCCTCTGTGAGCTTGGTTTCAAGCTCGTGCGCTTGAGCCAGTTGCACGTTGATGTCGGCCCCCCTCGACGGCGAGGTGGGAGGAGCGCTTGGCCCCGCACCCTGGTGCGGTCCAGTTCCCGGGCCGGGGGGAACCTCTCCGTCGCCTGCTTCTGCCGCGTTTGCGGCGTTTGCTTGATCGTTGGCGAGGACGACAAAGCACTCCCGCGCGGGATCGTAGCTTCCAACGCTGGAGTCATCGGAGTAGCCAAACTAGTAGTTCGTGGCGTCAAGGAACCGCCGGAACATCACTGGGTCAGGCACGCCGGAGAAGTCCCACTTCGCATACCCGTGTGAGGTGGCTGGTGGCAGCTCGCTGGCGGAGCCATGGGACGACGCGTCGTCAGCGGAGGCGCTGGGATCCCTGACGGCCGGAACATGGCGGCCAGGGCGAACCGCGCGCCGCCGCGTTGGTGTCGGCGGAGGCGACGTACGCCGTCGTGGCACCGCGCAGCCGATGGGGAAGCGTGGCCCCGAGACCGAGCGCTCCCCCATCGGGGCGGCGACCTTGTCTCGCCGGGGGTCGCATCGCATTGTGAGGCGACGCGCACGGCGCGCGCGCGCTCCGTCCACGCCCGCCGCGAGCGCCGGCCGGGAGTGTCGGCGGCGCCGAGGCGCCGAAGGGCCCGCAACATCCATGTGGGCGGACGCCGGGGCGTGAGTAGTGGGTGCGACGGAGGCCGGGTCGGCCCTGGTCTGACGCCGCGCACGGAGTTCATCGCGGTTGGTGATGCGCATGAGGTAGCCGTTCCCCGTGGCCTGAAAGTTCAGGCTCCCGAACCGGATTTCGAACCCGACTAGGAGGGGGTCCGAGCTACCCATGGAATACCTCTAGCCGTGGTACTCGGTGCGAATCACCATCGAGAGGGCTAGTGACGAGCCGATCTTCAGCCGCGACCCCCTACTCGGCGCGCCAACCGTCGATGCGGAAAGTAGTCCCGACACTAACTAGTAATGAGCGCTGAGATCTGCCTCTCGATGGGCCGGTGCTAGCAACTAATGACACTGGGTTTTATCCTAGTACCGGCCGGGGCCGTACGTCCAGCAGTGGCGTGCTCGGGGCACTGTAGTGCGTTGCACCATGGTGCTCGTAGAGGGGGGGCTACAAGCGTGGAGGGAGAGGAGGCCTGGCCTCCAAGTCCCAGAGGTATTGATTGAGGCGAGTGTCAATGTCGTGGAGAAGGCGGAGAGCGTGTGGGTGATCGCTATCCATCGTCCCGTGTCCCCCTGCGGCCGGGGGACTGCCCCTCCTTTATAGGCCAAGGAGAGAGCAGTTTACATGTGTGCCGCACTATTTCCCTACGTGTGGAAGCATGGCGAGCAGTGCCATGGAGCTGACGGCCGTCCTGGCGAATCCCGCTCCGGTCGAGGCGTCGTGGCACGTCCTGTGCTCGTACAGGAGCGGTTTCGAGGGTGGCGGCGCAGTGGTTGGTCGTCCGGCTGCCGCCGCGGGCTGACTCGAGGGTGTCGTCAACGGGGGCCCGTACGCGGCACAGTGACGACGTCTTGTCCCAGTGCACTCCAACAACATCGGGATGTCGTCACAGTGCTCTGCGTGGCGCGGCAGTGGCGGGGATGACCGCACGGGGCGGCGGCCGATGGGGAAGACCGCTCACGCCGGCCTGACGTCACAGCGCGACCCTGTATAGTCACGGAAAAGGCATTCGAGGGTGCCGCCGGCCCCCTTCGAGGGCTCGGTGCGTTAGCCGTACGGGGGTAGACGAGCCCACGACGCATGGTGTCCGGCCCGCCCGCACAACGGGCGCGACACCGGCGAGCTCCCGCGGCGTACGGTGGTCGTGCTCGCCACACGGGGGGCGCGACACCGTCGAGCTGTCGGCCAGCGAGCTCACGCAGAGGCCATGACGTTGGCATGCCAATGGCGAGCCGCCGCCGACGGAGGCCATGAGGAAGGTGGCGCACTGACGACGATGCTTAGAGGTACACCGGCCGGCGGCGAGGTGGCATGAGCCCTAAAACGGGACAACATCGGCGGGTAGAGGTGGATCAGATGAGCTTGGTTTGGAGGGATATTTAACTTTTTACCATTATAACGGATGACGACTCTCCGATTATCATTTTAACGGTGTCAATTATTTCTTTGCCCTCGATGTTGTGATTTGGATACAAATTTACCACTTTTGCTGAGCTGTTACGCCATGGGAGCCTTCCACGGTGGATTGGGATGCAAAATGACTTAGCTTGCCCCTTCCCTTCTTCTTCCTCGATCCACCGAGCTCCGCCACTGCGCCGTCCATGCCGTCGTCGGCCGGCCGCCCCTCCTCCTCGCGCGGCGGACCGCGCGTGCCCGCGCCCCCACAACCCGCGCGCGCCCCCGACCGGTACAGGCTGCCCCCGCCAACCTGACTCTAAAAAAACAAGTGACGCGCCGCCGCCCTTTTGCCTCCCCGCTCTCTGCTCCTGCACTCCTCCTTCAAGCACCGACCCCGAACTCCTCCTCGGGCTCCTCCCCATCCCCATCTCTGGCTGTGGCCTCCTGCACCACCACCGGCGGTGCCGAGGAGGCTCGAGCTCCATCACCACCAAATTGAGGCCCGATGTGGTCAAATTGATGCCCATCAAAGCGTTTATGGAGGTCTGTTGTAGCCGAATCGGGGTCCCATGCGGCTAAATTGATGCTTCCGTCTGAGCGTAGGACGACGTGGAGGAGGAGGCGGGGCCGGGACACGGAGGACGGCGAGCTGCAGCCTAGCGGTGGCGAAGGCGTTAGTGACATTGGCATCGAAGGGGGTGGTCGTGGCGTTGGGCTGCAGGAGGAGGAGGGGGGAGAAGATAGGGAAGTGGTGGGCGCCGCCACCGTCGGCGTGGCCGGGGAAGGTGCCGCAGCGGCGGGGAGCCCCTCTTGGAGGGGTGGGCGGGGAGGAAGTGGGACGCGAAGGCCACGATGGCCTCCAGCTCCCAGCGGCGCTGGTGCGCGATGGGGAGCAAAGAGGAGGAGGAGGACGGGGAGGCAGAGGAGAAGGGAAGTACGAGGAGTTCGTCACCTCGAAGAGGAGGACGAAGATGAGGTTGAAGGTAACCTGACACGTGGGTCTCACATGTAAGTGACAGTAGGAAGGGTGGAGGAGGAAGAGGACAAAAGGGCACGAGGGACATTTTACACGCACAGGTGCTCTCGATCCAATGTGGCTTGCACCTATGGCGTGCCACATCAACGAAGTGGTAAAAATGTATCACTTTCGCAATATTCACTGACTTATGAAAATGACAATTAAAGAGTGATTATTGGTTATAATGGTGAAAAGTTAAATATCCCAAGTTTGGAGTTTTAGACATTTGTGTGCTGTTATTGGGCTTTTTAGCTGTAATTGGGCCGTTATTGGGCTGCCATTCTACCTTCCGGAGATATATAGGATCCCCTGCGCGACCTAATCGCTGTGAGCCGTTTGTTCGAAGCAGCAGCCTTCTCTCTCCCGTTCGTTTTTCTCCCTCGACTGTGGTGGCGGCGGCGGCGGCCGCGAGCGAGGGTTTGGAGTCCTTGAAGCTTGAGGCGCGGTGCAAAACCCTAGCTCCTCGCCCGCTTCTTCTCACCAAGTGCTCTCCTGTCTCTCCTATCCCGCGGGCGCGATGAGGGTGAAGACGATATCGCGCCCCATCGACGAGTTCACGCGCGAACGCAGCCAGGATCTGCAGGTAGGCAACTCGGATACTACTGGTCCGTCGCTTTACAATTAATATACATATTTTACGAGCGTTGAATTCGTTCGTTTGCTTTTTCACCCTGTGTGAGAGAGTGACCTACTCAACCTGGTTTATGATTGAAATGAATAATTGCTGAAAACTTTCTCTGTGAGGACCCAGATTTTAGTGGGTTGACCCAACCCACTAAAATTTTGGTTACTTGGTTGACCCAATCACTACATGAAGCTCTCATCCCGAGCTCCTCCCCTCTGTGAAACTTATAATTAAAAACTCTCGTTCACATTTGATCGAAATCTATTTTGTTTTTTTTGTTCTTGTTCCTGTCTGGTGAAATTTGAAGGGGCAGTTTAATCCCTTTTTGTCAAAATTATCTTCCCAACAAGATGCCAGATTGCCTGCTTTTTAACCAATTTGACATTTAGGTTGCCCTCTTGCAACTTCCAATGAGGGGTAAAGGCTTGCATTCTGTACCAGGGTTTTTAATACCGACCAGTCGAGCCGAACCGGTCGGGTCCGGTACCGGTTTACCGGTCCGGTTCGTCCGGAAACCGGTAGAAACCGGAGAAATTCAAATTTCAAATCAAAATCCTAGTTCAATCGATTCTCACCGGTATACGACCGGTATACCGGTCGGTTCGACCGGGAACCGGTCATTTAACCAAAAAACCGAATTAGTGGAGAATTTAACGTGTTTTCAAATTTGAATTAAAAATTGAAAAAATAAAAGAAAATTTTCTAAAAACATTGCAAGGTGCATAGAATTTAATGGTGTCAAAACATTTCAAATATTAGTGCATTTAGTATTTTTTGCGGGGTATTAGAAGTTCAACCAGCCAATTTGTTCTCCTTTTTCTTTTTTAGTTGAACTTCGTATGCACGCAAACTATACTGAACGAACGAATATTTGAAAGTTTTTGACACCATTAGGACACACCTTGAAGTATTTTTGAGAATTTTATGAGATTGTTCCATTTTTCGAATTCAAATTCAAATTTTGAATTGGGATTGGTTGGGAACCGGCCGGAACCAGAACCGGTAGGACCGGTTCCCACGGTTTCCGGACCGGTTCCCACCGGTTCGGTTAACCCTGTTCTGTACACATGAGTTTCAGGATGAAGTGTGTTGTACATAAGTATTTAGTTCCTGTTTCAGCATGATAGCAATATAATTCGAAACCGTCATTCAGCATGCGCCATCAAATGTAGAAAAATGGTGTACAAGATTACAAAATACTAGTGATCTTTCTGGTGTATTGGATGCCACTTCCAGCCTAGTTGAAGTCTTTAAAATATAGCTCGATTGCATGTCAATCATTTAGGCTTTGAAATTTTACCTTCCTCCACCACTGACATTCCCAACTGCACTTATTGTTCTCAACAGAAAGTATACCGCAACTTTGATCCAGGGCTTCGTAGTCAAGAGAAAGCCGTTGAGTACACTCGTGCACTTAATGCTGCAAAGTTAGAGAAAGTATGATTCTTCTTCCTTCCCATAAAATGTTTTCTTTCTTTGCTTTTTGTTGTTGTTGTGATGATGAGAAATTTACTGCTCTCGTTCTACAGATATTTGCTAAGCCATTTATTGGAGCTATGGATGGACATATTGATGCGGTATCGTGCATGGCCAAAAACCCCAATCATTTGAAAGCAATATTTTCTGGTTCCATGGATGGAGGTAATAACCCTACTTCTCGAGTAGCTTTTTATATTCTTGACTGTGTTTGCACAATATTGCTTGCCTCTTGAACGAATGCTTTAATAAAATCAAAAACTTGTATTAATATATATTATCATACAAGTACACACTACTAGCTTATGATATCACGATTTTCTTAGTTTCTAGTGTGGGGTGTGGGCCTTATTTTTGATACTTATTGAGTTGCATGCACCAACCAGTTCAACCCAAAAGCTTAAGCTAATATGGAAAGGTGGGCAATTCACTTATACTCCAACACTCCCCCTCACGTGCAGGCTCCCTCAGGCCGCATATGTGGATATTGGAGTGGGACTGTAATTATTTTAATTAACGCGCCCACCAGGATTCGAACTCGAGACCTCTGGCTCTGATACCATATCGAGTTGCATGCACCAACCAGTTCAACTCAAAAGCTTAAGCTAATAGGGAAAGGTGGGCAATTCACACTCCAACAATACTAATGAGAGATTGTATTCCTGAGTTCATTTGCATCTTATAACTGTCTAACTGCTTCTGCCTTCTAGTGAACTCTCATCATATTCTTCTCCCGCATAGACAGCCTTCCAGTCCTCTGGTCCAGTGACATTTTCGTAATGTTGTTTAGGTGTACTTGCAAAATAAAATATATACCTGCAAACTGCAATGTTTCCCTGCATTTGTTTGTAAGGCAACTAAGCAACCTTTGCACTTTCTTGCCAAGAAATGGTAAAATGGCCCTTTAGCACGCTTTGCCTTGTGTCACTCATTTGTGGACACTACTGTGATTCTGTCTTGTAAGTTCGAAGTTTCATGAGTTGACACCTAGAAAAGTAATGTATAATGTGAATGCCGAAGAGCAAACACAGCATTGTCACTGCCAGTTAGAAGGTCTAGAACTTATTTGGTGTACAGTAGGTGATCTGTGCACACCCAAAAAAACACAATTATATGTTGGTCTGAGAAAGTTATTCTATATTGTCATGTATTTACAAATAGTACCATGCTTGTTATAGCCAGGGTATGCAATTTTGCAAACTGATTTTTTATTCGACCATTCCTTAACCTCTGAACATGGCTCATCCTCTTCATTATTTTTCATATATTACGCTTAACCGTAGAACATGGTTTACCCTGCATTACTTTCACATTTTACATAAAAAAAACCTTTACCTTTAGTTACTGACCCACTTGAAACTTGGATTATACATGGTAAGATCTAATCTCGGTTTTCTTGGCAGATATTCGCCTTTGGGACATTGCTGCGAGGTACTGCTGCTGTAATTAACTTTGCTGAGGATTGTTTCTTTTGTTTACCATTCGATATCTGTTTTGTCTATTGGTTCTTGAATCTGTATCATTATCTCATATATGAAAACAATTTATTTTGACTTTTGCATAATGGCAACAGGAAGACAGTTTGCCAGTTCCCTGGACACCAAGGTGCTGTAAGAGGTCTAACAACATCCACGGAAGGCGATCTTCTTGTATCATGTGGTGTTGACTGCACGTAAGTTAATTGTGCACATCACCTTCTTTGTCTTTTATACAGAGGTGTTCTAGTGTCGACTTGGTTCAGGTGGCAGCAACACATCTTACTCACTTACATACAGCTGAGTAGAACTTACTCGATGCAACTAGGCATGATACTGGTGGGACTTTTGGGATGATAAAGCTGAAAACTGCCAATTATTTAGATATTATCTGATAGCCTATTTCTGGAGTGGTTTTGAAATTTACCTAATAACCATTTGTACTTAAAGCTTGGGTGCCTTCCCATGTTAAGTTGGTTCATGTGCTGTCTAGACCTTACTCAGTTTTATGAGATTGTAGCGCTTCCAGGTCACAGTAAAGAAATTTTATGATTCCTGCTATACGTGTTATTACCGTACACTTACCCTCTTACTGGTTGCAGTGTTCGACTCTGGAAAGTTCCAATGCTTAAAATGGTGGACACTAGCGATCATACTGGAAACACTTCCCAGGCATGCACGGGATAGACACATTCTTTTTATTTTACTCTGATTCTGTTTCTCACCTTTTCAATTCACCAATTTGGTCTGCAGCCATCAGCAGTCTACACCTGGAAGCATGCATTCTGGTAAGGGCTTCGTTTTTGTCGTACCTTACTTTCTTCTCGTTTTTATATGCAAAAAACTGTAATAATAGTCTTTGTGCTCATTACTTTTAGGGGTGCTGACCACCAGTGGGATGGTAATCTTTTTGCAACTGTTGGTGCTCAAGTTGATATATGGGATCCTAACAGGTATAATTTTAATGATTCATTTGTAGAAATTTCAGATGTGCTTCTATGTGTTACCAGCATCAATGCTGATTTTATTTGCACAGGTCGGAGCCAGTAAATAGCTTTGAGTGGGGTAAAGATACAGTTCTTTCTGTGCGATTTGATCCTGGAGATTACAATATTTTGATTACATCAGCCAGGTAAAATTTCTGTTTTATCAGTAAGTTTTGATACTTTTCTAATAGTTTTGCTATTGATTTATTATGCCCAGTGTGGCATGCAACCCGAATGAACTGAATGAGCATTTCTCTTGTTGTGCTTGGTAACCTTAATACCATTGCTTGTTGTCAATGTTATTTTTGTATCAAAGGGCCTTATGAGAAAATTTCAGTTCCTTTCTTGTAATCTTGTTTTCCAGAGGTCAATCGCTCTGGTTAACATGGCCACATCTCACAAGTAACCAAGAGGATTAGATGCCTTTGTTGCGCAGACCTTTCCACAACTGCCCGTTTATGGTTGGGCTAGTTTGGCTATATAAGTTCTAGACCATCTTCACTCTGGTAGTTACCTCACTGTTGTGGAGCAAATTGTTGGTTTGGCTGTGGTCACTATAAATTGCTTAACAATGTTTTCATGCCAATTTATTACTTGAGATATGCTTAACAATGTTTTGATATCAGTACTGGAGATGTGGGCATATGTAACATCTCAATGAAGAGAATGATGAGTCTCATTTTTTCAGCGATCGGAGTCTAACACTTTATGACCTGCGCATGTCATCTCCAGCTAGAAAGCTAATAATGAAGGTTAGTTGAATTCTCATTTTTTAAATCCTGATAAATATCCATTTCTTCTGGCTTCTATTTTCGTTTGGACTGAATTGTGTACAAGCTGATTTATACTTTGGTTATGAAGACAAGGTGCAATTCGGTATGCTGGAACCCGAGGGAGCCTATGAACTTTACTGCTGTAAGATAATTTTTTTCTTATATTTGCTTGAACTGTCAGAACTCAGAAACTCTGGCAATCATAAGTTTAACTAGCTGTTAGGTCTGGCACTCCAGCATTTCAGAACTGACGCCTTTTTAAAAAAACAGGCAAATGAAGACACAAACTGTTATTCCTTTGATGCTAGAAGGCTGGATGAAGCCAAAATTGTTCACAAAGGCCATGTTTCAGCAGTGTAAGTGTATTTTTCAGCAAAATTATCTTTTGTGCTATTATATTTAAGTAGATGAATATTAAGGAAAGATCAAATAACATATGAATATTGCCCTGGCTGGTATATATCTTATGAATTTGAAAAACATTGGAATGAATCAAAGGTACATAGCGAAAACAAAACTGGATTTGGCACTTAGTTCTTTGGTGACCTTGCTACTTTGTCTTGCCATTGATCGAGTGTGACTTCTGAAGACGCACTTACAGGAGATATTATTTTGTGTAGTTAATCTGTACTTGTCAATTTCACAGCATGCCTGTTCAGTTTCTTCTTTTAATTTGTGGGGTCATCTTACATGGATTTGGGTTTTCAGGATGGATATTGACTACTCACCGACAGGGCGTGAATTTGTTACTGGTTCCTATGATAGAACAGTATGTTAACCCCTAAAGATCTTGCAATGTTTTCACTCTGAGTATGTATTTGTGATTTCTACTCGTTTACATATATATAATACTTTTGCAGGTAAGGATTTTTAATTATCTTGGTGATCATAGCAGAGAGATTTACCACACCAAGAGGATGCAAAGGTTCGTCTACTACATCAAATTTGCACTTTTCATTTTCTCCCTTTAGTTAATGTTGATGAATCTTCTGGACTAGAGTCAAGAGTGGGATTTTATGCCTAACTTATAGCCTCTTATCTTTTTTCTTTGAGGCCATTACTGCCTATTTTTATGTTGCCCTCAAAATATCTATGCTGCTATATTGAGTGGATCGGTTGCGAGATCAGTCTATGTTGATGTAGGTCTCCAAATGGGGCGTGGGGCATACTTGTACTGATTTTGGTTTCTGTGTGGTTTCGGAAAGTAGTTCAGTACTAATGAATTGTTAATTTTTACATGTATGCATATTTTTTTCTGAAAGAGTTCTCATTGCAAGTTTCTAATCGGTTTACCATACAACTTTGAAGGGTGTTTTGTGTGAAGTACACCTATGACGGGACCTATCTAGTCTCTGGCAGTGATGATACAAATCTTCGGCTGTGGAAGTCCAAAGCTTCGGAACAACTTGGAGTTGTAAGTTTTCTAATGCCACTCACTGTTTGCAAGTTGCTGTTTGTTTGGGCTTTTTGTTGCCTGCTAGTTATCCTTGCTAGTTCTGGTTGTAGCTTTTCTGGCAAGTTCACCCGGCACCTGGCCTAATTCTCATTGTAGAATTGTAGATGCTCTATGAGGCAGCAGTCAGTATGCTCAATTTAGTTCACATGGTACCTGGGTTATGAATGTAGATGCACTTTAATATTTGTTTTCATGGAGGATGGGAGTGGATGAATGATTTGTACAGGCCCTTTGACCCAATCACATGGTTATTTTCCTTTAACCATTAATGGCATGGTCCATGCATAGAGAAATGAACAAGCAGCTAAATGGGATTATCTGGTGAGTTGGTCCGGGGTGTCCCCTAAACCATATTTGGTCCCAACTTTCTTTTTGGGGGTCAGTTGATTTCAATATTGGAAATTACCTGTTTGCTGTGTGCATTAGGTGGCAGCTTGCTTCAGGAACTCCTAGTGAGAACATGTCTGTGGATTGTGGAAGCAAAGCCAGTCTCCTTCAGTGAGGAATTCTGTTTTGGAATCGTATGCTTAGCTTGTGAGGTCAAAGACATGTACGATTGAAACTGATGAGGGGGCATGATTGTGCCTTGTTCTTGTTTGCACTGCTTATTTCCATGTTTGCTCACTTTCTCTTTTCTTAGCTTATGGATATATATGTTTGCTCACTTGTGATTTCTTAGTTTGTGGGCAAAAAATATCATAGGTTGTGCATAATCTCTAGGGGAGTTTCTTAACGAAACACTGTTGAGTCCTGTATGTGACTGAAATATCTTGTGCAGCTTCTTCCACGTGAGCGCAAAAAGCAAGAATACCTTGATGCTGTGAAGGAGAGGTACAAGCACCTCCCAGAAGTGAAGCGGATCGTGCGGTAAGCTACTTTGTTTCTGGCGTGTGTGGGGAAATTGCACTTGGGAGCCTCTTACGTACCATTATTAGTCGATGGGGGGTCTAGTGTCTCTTACCATTCGTTTGCTAACCAAACTGTTGCATCATTGATTTGATTACAGACATCGACACCTACCGAAGCCAATCTACAAGGCAGCCAACATGCGGCGTACGATGATTGAAGCTGAGAACCGGAAAGAGGAGAGAAGGCGAAAGCACAGCGCTCCGGGGAGCATGCCCGTGCAGCCCTTCAGAAAGCGAAGGATCATCAAAGAAGTTGAGTAGGGCCGTAGGGGTAGTAGGGTTTGTTCCTGTTGTGTGGGCTGGAAACGTCAAAAAGTTGCTGAGGAGATGTTGCGAATGTATGTGGGCGTCAGAGATTTCGACCGGAAGTTGAAGACGTGATGTGCTGTATCGATTTTGTTTTGAAATACAAATCTTTATATAGAGTACTATATGATATGGAGGAGCCAGCGGGTATTGTTCGCTTGGCTTTTTAGCTATAACCGTCCAGCCGAAGCTCGTGTTCCAGAAGAAATATGGTGATTTAGCCATAATCGTCATTTTTTACAAATCTTTATGGACAAGTGTAAACCGAATGTGTTGTTGAAAAACTAATAACCTACGCAAATCGGTTTCAGCTAAATCGGTTCGGTTAATCTCTACCCTAAAAAACGTGTAAGGGCAACGCCGGGCAGAACCGTGTTCTGCCAGCAGAGCCACGGCCTCACGCGCCAACAGGCGGGCCCCACCCAAATCCATCTCCCCCACGCTCCCGCGAGAGAGAAAGGGCGTGTTTGATATGGGCCAAATATGCCGGGCCAAGCCCACCACACGGCCATCTTCCCGTGTTTGATATCGTTGGCCGGCCCGGGAGCACGGCCGTCGCGGTCCATTTCCCCCTCTCTCTCTAGCTCGCGCCGCACGCTCCTAGGGTTCGTTTCTCCCTCGGCCCGGCTGCGGGCGCGCGGGCCGCGCGGGCGAATCTTGCCGTCGGCGGGAGCTCCGCGCGCGCTCGCGCGGCTCGTGCGGGAGGAGTGAAACTTCCGCGCGGGAGGAGTGAAACTTCCATGGCCTACTTATACCGCTCCCTCCTACCTCCCTCACTTCTTCCCCTCCTCTCCACTCTCCGCTCCCGTTGAGGAACCGTCGACGAGGTAAGTTGCGGCGCAGTCGTGTTGTTCCCCGGGCTTCCTCTTTGTTCCCCGTGTGGATCTGCGTCCAGGCGGCGTGGTTCTGTCGCGGGCTCCGGCGAGGCGGTGTTCTTCGTTCGTGGATCCGCTTCCCCTTCCGGATCGCTACCTCCTCCCCACCTCCGATTGTTTTCGGCCGGCTTCCGTACCCCTCTTGCTCACTCGAGGTGAAATCCCTATTTTTCCCCCATTTAATCGGACGCGAGTTCATTGTGTTGTTCGGATCTATGTCTTGTTTGTTGGTATTTATTCTTGCGATGATATATCGTGGACGTATTTTTGCATGCTTCGTTGTTCTCGGAGATGATTCCTTGTCGATTTGTTTGATATTGTAGTACCGTTGCCATGCCTTTTTCATGCTTCGTTGTTATTGTTGGTGGATCCTTGCCGGTTTGTTTGATATTGTAAATGTTGTTGTTTGGGATATGAATGGTCGATGATGACTAGCTTATTGGCACGGGGAGGCATATCTAGTATCTTGCGGCCGTGCGTTTTTTCATTTGTGAATGATTGCGGTTACATTCGAGAGGCCGGCCAGGGTCTACTTAAATTGCTTATACATTTGTGAATGCATGTAGATGGATACAAATGCACAACATGCACTGATGGCTAGGCAAGCGACGGGGATGGTTGTTGTTATGGTTTCCTTTGTAGTCAATAGGCTTAGAAGGATTAGTGAAGAAGAATCAATCCCTTATGGGCCTAGGACCGAGGCCGAGAAGCATAGACAGAGCACACTCCAAATGATGTACAACTACAATGATGTTGAATGCATTGCCATGTTGCGCATGAAACGGGTCCCCTTCTTTTCTTTGTGCAACCTCGCTTAGGAGTAGAAAACTTGTTCCCGAGACAGTTGGATGTCCAAAGTGGAGGAGCAGGTGGCAATGTTTTTACATGTGGTTGGGCACAACCGGAGGTTTAGGGTAGTTCATCAATCCTTTAGGAGATCCATTGAAACTGTCAGTAGGATCTTCCACCAAGTGTTGTATGGTATTGGTGAATTAAGGGCTGACATGATCAAGCCTCCAAGCACTGCCACACACCCTAAGATTACGGGCAGCCACAGATGGTTCCCTTTTTTGAAGGTACTTTCATGTCTATATGCTTCTCACACATGTTCATATCAATGTGTTTCCACATATGTTAATCTTTTGGCTTATGGACATTTATGTAGAATTGCATTGGTGCCATTGATGGCACACATGTGTTGGCAAGGGTGCCTAGACACATGCAGCAAGCTTTCAGGGGTAGGAAGTCCACCACAACTCAAAATGTGATGGCTGCTGTGAGCTTTGACCTAAAGTTCACATATGTTCTAGCTGGTTGGGAGGGATCAGCCCATGATGCACTAATTTTGGGTGATGCCATAGAGAGATGATGGGTTCACTGTGCCAGCAGGTAACTGCACTAGCTAGTCAATGCACTTATGCCCACTGTGATCAAACACACTTTCACACTCATTCTCCAACAATTGTAGGTCACTTCTACCTGGTAGATCTTTGGATATGCATGCGGACAAGGCTTCTTGCCACCATATAGAGGGGTAAGGTATCACTTGAGTAAGTTCTCCAAAGACAAACCAACCCACCAATGCAAAGGAGCTATTCAACCTTAGGCCCTCTTCACTTAGGGTCACAGTGGAGAGGGCCTTTGGTGCACTTAAGGGCAGGTTCAGAATTATAGACAATAAATCTTTCCACAAATACAAGACTCAAGTCAAACTTGTGCTTGCTTGTTGCATACTCCACAATTGGATCATTGGTTTTGGCTTAGATGAAATTATTCCATCAGAGGAAGGATTTGTTCCTGATTTGGATGAAGATGAGCAGGGAGAACTGCCTCTAGAGGAACCTGCTATGGTGACTGTGAGGGATGAGATATGCAATGCTATGTGGGGTGCTAGGGGTTCATATAGGACTTGATGTTTCACTTGCATTTCATGGATGTGTAAACTAATTTAGTAGACCCCGGACATGAAACTAATGTGGTGCATGATTTACGTACTCTTAATCGCTATGTCCGAGACCAAATATTCATTACTTACTTGTCCGTGTTGTGCTTCCCTCGCTTATTTATCTTGATTGTTTGTGCACTAGGATGGCTGCAGCTAACCTTGATGCCCGGGGGTGGGTTTGTGGTCGTCGCAAACATGATGGAAGGAGCACTGCAGTTGCGGGAGCCGCCTTGGGTGAACCGGATGTTGTTGACCCTGTTAGATGGTGAGGCCGCCCATGCTCTACCACAAGCAAGGTCCTATGAGGTGGACTAACAACACTTCGGGTTTGTCCTAAGGAGGATGACCCGGATTGTGTCTGAGAGGTCTAGGACTGACAAAACCTACAAAGACAAAGATGTGAATGCAGTAGCTAAGGCTCTAAGTGAGTATTGTGGGATGCTCAGAATCGCAACTCAAGTGTATAATCACTTGAGGAAGTGGAAGCGAGAAGTGGTCTAAGGTTGCTAGGTGAAGAACCTTAGTGGGGCATTGTTTGATGAAGATGTGCAAGCCATAATGCTAGAGCAGGACGACTATCTTGGTCATTGCAAAGTACAAAACCATGTCCGAAGCATTCACTTCCTAACCGTGTCCCCTCTTCATAATTGTGTCATCTCTTCTTAATTGTGTCATCTCTCCATAATTGTGACATCTCTTCGGGACCACCCTAAGGATGCCGAGTTCCCGAACACTCCAATAAGGTTCTACTCCGAGATGGAGGCTATCTTTGGTAGCACCCCGGCTACCGGTAGGTTTGCTGTAGGATCCAATCAGCCTTTGGGGGTCAACAAGTCTGATAGTGTTGCTGCTAAGCTGGAGGGTGAAGACTACACTTCTCCTAAATATGAATGCAAACCTACCTTTGAGTTTGGTGATGCCAGCAAGGTAACAGCCACGGCCACACCCACAACCACAGTTCCTGTGTCAGATACTGTTTGTGGTAAGAGGAAGAGGGGCCATTTCAGTGAGGAAGAGATGCTAATGATGACCAACATGAATGATGCAATCAACAATGTTGCAAATGCTATGCTCAAAACAGGTGCTGCACATGTTGACCCAGACCTATACCTTGCTGTCATGGAGATGCCTGACTTCTCCACTGAGTCCCTGATTGTTGCCTACACCCACCTCTTGGAGAATAAGCCCATTGCCACTGGCTTTGTGAACATGTCAACCCCCCACAGGGCCATATGGCTGAGGACCTACCTGGCCAAGAACTACATGCAATAGTTCTCTCCTCTCCTCTCTTTTGTGATCCATTTTGGCTAGACATTGTGCATGGTAGATAGCTAACCAACATCTCGTCCTTTTGGTTTTAGTTAGTGGGAAGGTGGCTAACTAAAGAAACTACATTTTGGCTAACTGAGTGTGGGCAAAACTCCATTTGAGCTCACTAATTGTGAGCAAAACTCTATGTTGTTGTACTAAATTGCAGCCTTTGTTGGCTTGCTACTGTCTGTTTCATTTGTGTTCATGTTTTCATGATTCAGTTATATCTGTGCTTGTTATCTGTTTACCTTTTTGGCTGGGTTATAAAATTTGCCTATGATGATTCCATATACCCCATAAATGATGACATGGCCTTGTGAGGAACTTGATGCTGTTATTTCTTTTATTCTACCAGGTAGCCCTACTCTTGTCTCCCATCTGACCATGGGACACATCGATTCCCATGTTTCCAAACTTGGGATCGATGTGTCCCATGGTCACATGGTAGACATGAACTGTGTCATACTCTTCTTATACTTATGTTTCCTCTCGTCCACCGGTTGCCATTATGCTCCAAGTCCATGTCAAATGATTGAAAAACATATAATCCGAGGCAAATATTTTCTCGTTCTTTCATGTTTTTGGCCTATGATGACCGGAGCTTATATATTACTCATGTCTCTCATCAAACCGTGGGACATATCCATGCCCATGTTTCCAAACTTGGGATGGATGTCTCCCCCGGTTCAATGACCGCCATGAAGGTTCGTTTCACTTTTGCTCCAAGTTCAAGTAGTCCGAGGCCATTTTCGCATGTTCCCGTTGCCTTTGTCGGGCCGATGATGAACCCGTTCACCATTTATCTATCATGTCTCTCATCAAACCATGTGAGACGTCCATGCCCATGTTTCTCAAACTAGGGCCGGATCTCTCACATGGTTCCATGGTGTGACAACCCGCCCGAGAAAATACCGTACTATCGCCTAAGACCGATCCACTTTGGTCATTAAGCAATAGTAAAGTATCATCCTGTCGTTAGTTGCCGGGTTAACGCCCGTAAATCACTTGGACATCGAACAGAGGATCGATACATGCATTAAACTCACGCGAAGGCGAGTCCAGAGTACAACATGAATTAAACATTTTATTACAACCATTGCTCACGACATGGAGTAAAGTTTCAGAGTTCGAAAATACAGCGGAAATAAAATAAACTAGCGCAACGGTAGACATCACAGGAGGCCATCCGTGATGTCATCACTTGTCGTCACCCATCCGGTCAATCACACCGCAACAACAATTTTAAAGCAAGGCCGAGTATACTAATACTCAACTCGGCAAGACTTAATCGTCGGGTGATAACTACATCACCAAACTCTAGACATGAAAGGCTTTTGGCGGTGGAGTTTCTTTTCCTAAACAAACCGCTAAGAGTAGATCCTTACTTTCAATCTTTTAGCACGAGTTCTAGTTGATTACCATTTCTAAGTGTGCCAACTAATTCAATCAAGGATTGGACAAGCAATTAATTCATCCAACCATATTCCTCGTGTTCCATCATTATGGGATATCATGGCCGTTGATTAAGCGATCTCGGATAACGGTGAGAGGCCGATAATCGATTGATTTAAACCTTGCAAGGTAGACCCAAACACACGGTAGGCTGCCCCCGCAAGGACAACTTTCCCAGGCCGTTTCCGTCGATCTTCGGCTCGGGAGCGGAACCTACATTCCTTGGTACAAGGTTTACTGGATCGCTCCCACACGAACGTCCAGACTCACTCGGGTACCACACTGTTGCAAGCAGGGGGACACAAGTGCCCCAGGTTTAGTAGGGAAAGGTTCCCTTACCGCGTCAATCGGGTACTAGGCTTACCGGTCCCATACCCGGCATATGTTTAGTACGTTCAAAAGCTTAGCCCACGAAAGCCACTGGACCGGAGCCCAAATCCCATGCTCTTACCACATGAGCAATCCATTTAAGGATATCTTATGATTCCTATCTAGGAACCTAATCTCGCGAGTGACGAACATCACTCGACTTCTATCGGTCCTATAGCATAGCAAGCTATCGACCTAGCATACTAGTGATAGAGCATAGGTACTTAGAGATCATGCATCTAGGGTTTCAATTCAACTCCCGAAACGTAAATGCACAATCGTAGCAAACATAATTGCATAAATTTCAAAAAACGGGGTTAATGATCCGGGGCTTGCCTTCGATGGCAAGGTTGGCCTTGGGCCCTTCCGGACTTGGTCCAAGTCTTGCTCTATAGAGACGTGGTGCACGTCTCCGTCAGCTCCTCCGTCTCCTCCGTCCGGCACACGCGTACAGCTACCGTTCGGGAGATCTACACGAGGATGCAATGCAGGGTTTATTTGATGATTTCAATTTAATTAATCACAAACAATAAATGACAACCATAGGGTGCATTAGTTGGACACATTCACCTAGATAAGAATACATTTAGCATACTCTTCCAAAAAGGAACAATATGCAATTCTTTATTAAACATTTGAATAAAGGTTCTTATTATACTTATCATTTCATGTGAAAGCTTCATTTCCTTTTATCTTCTCCAATAAAGTGTAATTAATATTTTTATTTAAGAATTAATTTCTTATTAGTGATGATAATTAATTATCTTTTAATTGTATTAAATAATACTTTTCAAAAAGGAAAAAGAATTAATTAAGGGTTTTTCTTTATTTAATTTCCCTTTAATATTAAAAGGGATTTTAATCTTTTATTAAGCAATTAAATTACCAAAAATTAAAGGGGTGTTTCTTAAGCCTACTAGCATCTATCCTTGTCCATTGGACCCACATGCAAGTGTTGGATGCTAGGGGAATAAATATTATTGAAAATGACAAAGGCTATCTAGTGATTCCATTTTAAATGCATATAAAAATAAATAAGCATCAAACTGATCCAAACTTTCTTGTGCAAGCTCTCTGGTCCTAAACAAGCTTAGAAAACCAACATGTTCACATGGAATCTCTACTGAACTTGGTTTATTAATTTACAAAGGAAAACATGCATAAATCAAGAATAATTATTTCTGTTAATCCAAAAATCATGATTAACTCACAAGCTGTGCATTTTGGTATTAAAAGACAGTGTGCACAAGTTGGGTTCAAAATCATAAATATATTTAACAAGAAAAATCACTTATGCAGATCTGACTGAAATAGAAAAACATTTTTATAAACATATTTACATTATAACGTTGTGCAATTTTTGGCATAGGAGCTAGTAATGACCTAACACACAACATATCCAAAAATTAGATACAGAGGATTTATACTTTTTGAGATATTGCAGATCTAGGGTTTTCACATTTGTATTTTTCATGCAAAAACTAAAAGGAATTAGCTCAGGCCAGAATAACAAAAGTTGTAGAATAATTCACAACGGATCCAACAAAATTGGTTTCACATTTTTCTGAATTTTCTGTGATTTTCTACGCAATTTACAAGAAACAGCAAAACAGTTTTACTATTAGAGTTGTACTTTTGCAAGAAAGACCCTGGAAAGATTGGTACCCTTGCAATGTCACCCCTGGGGGCGCGGCCAGCTTACTGTTCGCCGGAATTGGGGGAGCTCGCCGGCGTTCGTGGCCGGGGAAGGGTGGGGGAGTGGTTTAGGGACCACGGGCGCACGGTTTGATGGCTTGGTGAGGGCAGGGGCGGCGCCGGCGGTGGTGCGCGCGCGGCGGCCGGGGAGCCGCGCGGCCGCCGCGGCCGGCAGCCGGCCGCGCGGCCGGGCGGTGCGGGGGCCGGGCGGCGGCGGCGCGGCAAGGAAGGAGAGGGGGGTGCACGCGCGAGAACGAGGAGGGTCGGCCTATATACCCGAGCTCGAGCGCGCGTACGGCCCGCGGACGGACCACCGGTCATCGGGCCGTCACGACGCGTGGCTGCGGTGTTGCACGAAATTTCATGCCGCGGCACGGATTCGCGAGCAACTTGGGGGCGCGGGGACCTCGGGCGCGGGCGCCTCGGGACGGGGCGGAGCCTCGGGGCGCGGGCGGCGGCCGGCGGCCGGCGGCCGCGCGCGCGCGCGCGCGCGCGGCGCGCGCGCGCGGCCGGCGCGGCCGGCGCGGCCGGCGCGCGCGGGAGCGCGCGAGTCCGCCAAACGTGTCGGTGTAGCGGCGTTCGACGGCGTTTTACTCAAAATTTCCGAATAGAAGTGCACGGTGCGGTCAACGGGGAAAGTTGTAGATCTAACTACCCTCTACAATTTTCGTAAAGGCCGTCTAGTGATTTTCTCCACGGATTTTGCGAGAACGTCGTGCCAACATTGAATGCTCCACCGTTCGAAAATCGGGAGGTGCCCGTCGATCGAGTTTTTCGCTAATTCCCACCCAAAATTTGAAATGCCAATCTACACGAAAGTTGTGTCCCTCAACAAAATGGACAACTTTCATAAAGGTAGATTTTGAAGTGTTTAGGTGAATTTTGGGGAACGCGGCAAAAGTTCGGACGACATTCGCCGACGTCAACGGTTAAGCGGGGTTTGACCGTGTCTTTGACCATGGGTTGACCACGGGTGTGTGCGAGGCTCGGTCAAAGGGTTCAATAGGGTTCAATGGCGAGGTTTTCGGGTGACGGCCCGGGTTGACCTAGGTTTGACCGGTGTTTGACCGGGGTTTGACCGGTTGACCTGGTCATTAGCGTTAATGATGTTAATTAGAAAATCGGGGCGTCACACATGGTTGCCATGAAACATTTGCTACTCATTTATTTACCTGAGGCCACAATTTGGACCTATCTTTTAGCCTATGATGATATGATCTATGATTATTGCTTGTCATGCATTCCATCAAAACGTCAAATTCATCCATGGTCCAAGTATTCAACTATGGACCATGTGAATTTGACTTTTCCATGGTTCACATGTACCCATTGATCTCCTATATCTGATGCAATATTTTACTTGTAAGGCAAACCATTCTTCTTCTCATAAATTCATAACATATCATCTGTTCTTATTCTTGTGAGGTACAACCACTTGCCTTGCATAGGCTCATTGTTCCCGGTGGTGATCCATCGTTGATGCTATGATCCTTGTGCAATGATCGTCTTTGGTGATGCTACGATAACATATCGAATGTGTTGTGATGTGGTTGAATGTCTTGTGATATTGTCTTGGTCAACTCAAAACTTGAACACAATGTTGTTTCGATATGGCCGATGATGCATATTTTTGAACTAATGTAAATTGATGTTTCTTATTAGCCGAGGCAATTATTTTAGATATGAAGAAAATATTTCACCATGTATTGTTGTTCATTTCGTTCAATTTGCTCTAGAATTCGGTTGAAGTTGATGTTTGGTTCGGGTTGGGCCAGGCTCAAATCAAACACAATCCCATGGTGTTAGTTGATGGCGAGTTGGGGTTGGGCCGGGCTACCGCCTCCAAATCAAACACAAAATGGGCCGAGCCAAGCTAATATGAGCCAATTGAATCAAACAAGTGAAGTTTGCCATTTCGGTCGGGCCGTGGCGGCCGGCGCTCGGCTCGCTAGCCGGGGCTCCCCGGAGCCCGGAAATCAAACACGCCCAAAGAGGATGCCCGCGGCCGAGAAAGGGTCCCCGCCGGCCTCGCGGTAGGCGGACTCGACCGGTCGGTGGTGGCGCGGCGAAGGCGTCGAGCGCCCACGCGAGTTCCCGCGCGGTCCTCCCTCGCGGCGGACGACCCGACGACGAGAAGGCCAAGAAGGAGGACGTGGAGGCGGGCCCCGAGGAGGAGCTTGCGACGAAGTAAGCCGACGTGAACGTCGAGGCCTCGCAGCTGCTGCTGGACTCCGTCTCGGAAACCGCCGCCGCCGGCGACGCTAGGTTTATGGTTTCTTGCCGGCGCTGGGTAGGAGGGAGAAGGCCGCGCCGGGCAGGGGAAGGAGAGAGGATGTTGTGGCACCAGCGGAGGGAGGTCGCGGTGCCGGCAGGAGAAAGCGGCAGGAAGATGAGGTCGATGTTGCGCCGGCGCGCCGGCGGGGATGAGGAGACGCGGCTGCCGGCGATGTTGCTTCCCATCGGATCCGCTGTGGAGCTGGCGCAGGGAGAGGAAAGCCCCGTGGAGGCAGCCCGATGGAGGAGGAGATGGGGCTATGGCGGGCGGGGGCGGGTCGTCGGCGCCGGCGGGGCGGGGACCGGAGGCGCCGCGCGGCACGACGGGGTAGGGGCGAAGCGGAGGCGCGACGCGTCGCCGGCCGGCGGGCGGGTTGGGGCGGGGGTGCGCGGCGGTGGCCGGTGCCGGTGGGAGCTCGGTGGGTGAATGGATAAGGAGACGAGGAGTGGACGGGAAAAAAGGGAGAAAAAAAGAAGAGGAAAAAAGAAAAGGAAGAAAAGGAAAAAAAAAAAAAAAAGAAAAAAAGAAAGGGCAATTTAGACATTTCCAACATCAATCCAATAGGTGAAGTTGTTTTGCCAAACGTTTTCGAAAACGACTTCGACTCAATTAGAAAAGCCGCTCCACGGGAGGAGCAAGAGCGGAGCCGTTTTTGAAGGAGCCGAGCCCCGCCAAACAAGCCCAAAAGAGAAGGCGAGGAGAGAGGAGCAAACAGCAACCGACGAGGGGGAATGGCGCGCGCGCGGGGAGGGCGTGGTGGGTCCGGTCGGGAACGCCCCCGCCCGATGCCATGTGGGGGCAGCGACGCCCGGGGCCCGTCTATCGTTGGGCGACCCGGTGCCGACGGGTGGATGCGGTTGGCGGGCAGGGGGAGACTTTTAATTATGGACTGGCGTTTACTCCGAGAGAGAGACTGGTGGGTGGGGTTGGCCGGCACCGGCTGTGAACTGATCGTGTCGTGTGGCGATGAGAATCCCAACGACCACTGTGATTCACTGATTCCGTGAATTATTATTCTCTTTCCCAAGGAAAGCCGCGGATCAAAAAAAATCAAATTAGGGTCTTGTTTAGCTGGCTGGAAAAATTTTAACCGCTAGAGCTCCCGTAGCACACTTGTTGTACGTTTCGTTTGCTTGTGGTAAATATTATACTACCGTGGCTTAACTAGGTTCAAAAGATTGGTGTCGCAAAGGACATCGAAACCGTGTAATTAGCATGCTACTACGGGATAACGATCATCCCGTTATCACTTCTCCCTCTCTTTCAAATTCATGTACTACTACTTTGCAAAAAAAATCCCACTCCATTCTACCAATGCAAACTTTAGAAACGTGATAGGGCGTTTTATTCAACCAATGCAAACTTTAAAAAATGCCACTCCATTCTACCAATGCAACTACTGTGACATTTTATTCAACCTCCTTTCAAAGTCAACGTCATCTTTACAATCAACCTACCTGTTGGAGCTCTTCCAACGACTTGAGTAGTGATAGTTGGGTAACAGGAAGATCACATGAAACGGGCAGTGAAAAAAATATTACCGAGTGTTCAAATTGCTGGACATTCTTTTTTTCCGACTTACATTCTATTTTTGTTAGACACAGTTTAAAACAGCAAGTGTAGCTCCTATAATACGTGTTGTTACTCATAAATTATACAATGAAAATTAATGCTTATGGAAAGAATTTGTTTTGCCCATAGCAACGCATGGGCATACCCCTAGTCAGTTAACTGAAATACTGAGTACATATTATACTTCTATATAGAAGATAATATTATAGCATAATCGTATTGGAAAGCACCTAACTAGACATCGATCATGCAAACAAACAAAAGGGAAAAATATCAATTAATGCTTCTAACAAATAAAGTCTACCGGAGTATGTAAAAAAATGACAACCTTAGTGTTTAAAATAACAAGTTAGAAACTAAAAAAAATAACAAGTTAGAAAGGTTAATTCGGTTAACGCCAATTCAAAACCGAATAAAATTCGGCTAACCTAATAATGACAGTCTAAACCGAATAGATAAAAAACCGGTTCGGTTCGGTTAGTTAGTTTCGATGAAATTTTGCCCACCCTCGGATCCACACCTTCAAAGTCCCTCGACGATTTCAAGGAAGCAGAGTGATGCTACCATGGTGGAGGGACGTGTGGTCGTGATATCCTCACGGTGGTCGTGTTCACCCTCGCCGCCGCCGCGGTTGGCATCCTTAGCCCAACCACGAAGAGTCGAACTCGAACCTATAACTTGAGGTGCTACTGGTTACATATACTTTTGCACCCGGTTTTCGAGTCTAGGGAGGAAATGTGGACTCGGCGCTGTATCAAGAAGGTAAAACATATCTTAGCCCAACCCGAAGATCCCAACCCGAATCTACTGGGCTGGATGTCACCAGGCCGACCACCCTCAACGAGTGGGCTTGTACCGGACCTCATTGCAGCCCAAAACCATCAGCCTACAAAAGGCCGCCCCGCATCAACCCTAGCGCCTGCTACTCCCGTGCCCTCCCCCAAACCCTACGCCGCGCCGCGCCGCTCCGCTCGCGAGCAGCCATGGCGGTCGGCAAGAACAAGCGCATCTCCAAGGGCAAGAAGGGCGGCAAGAAGAAGACGTGAGTCCCCGCGCTCCTTACTCTTCTACCCCCATTCGTTCTGCAGATGCGAAATCGTTGATTTTGTGGCGTGCTCCGGCTGAATGAAATCGTTGATTTTTCGGCATGCTCCGGCTGTCGCTGATCCGTTTCTTGTTGCATGTTTGTCGTGCCTCGCAGCGTCGATCCGTTCGCCAAGAAGGACTGGTATGACATCAAGGCCCCATCGGTGTTCAGCGTCCGGAACGTCGGCAAGACTTTGGTGTCCAGGACCCAGGGTACCAAGGTATGCCTGCCCCTCTTTCCCTCAGCTTTCTCTAGTTTGTAGTACTCCCTGCTTCGTATACATTAGTGAAGTTGTGCGTTCTTAGTTGTTGATATGTGTATGTAGGGGTCCATTTGTATCACTAGTTGTTTAAGATTGCGTTTTTATGTTTGGATGTTCATATTTTAAAGTAGTCCTGCAAGATGTTTGTAGGTTGCACACTTGCACTTGTTGTAAACAAATATTGGTAAGCATAGGCATAATTGCTGGGTGTTTGTAAGAGGGATTGCCTTGATGCCTGAAGAGTTAAACTATTAATACCATGCTGATGTAATTGATGCTTGTGGCAATGACTTTCATCTATGTATGTTTGACCAACTCATATGAAATTATACGGAGTACCAAGCTTAGCACAGTATTTTAATGCATTACCATGATTTATTATTGGTTCCTGTTTTATAGTAGTCCTAGAGAAACTTAGCCATCTTGAATTGTTATTTACATAATGAAATGGAATGTTTGCATATTGCATTTGGTGTAAAACGAGTTGTGATATACAGAATCGTTATTTGGGGATGGTATTGATGCCTGATCACTTCACATGTTTCAATTCACTACTAGTAGCATGCCGTAGGTTGCTGATGGCTATGCCTTTCACCCTTTGTTTAGAGTCTTCTGATAATGCACTGTCTATTTTGGTTTTTAATTTCATCACTATATACTGGTAAAAAATTTGCTAAACATGTTAGCGAGCTTCTGCAACTCTTTTGCCTTTGTCTTTGGGATATGTAGATCATTTGTCATTACACAATTTTATGTCTGCTAGTTTTTGTAGTTTATTAACAGTAAGCATGTTGAATGCTCGTGGCAATGCCTTTCATCTTTTGTTTTCAATCTCTGCTGGTTTTGTAGTTTCTGATTTGTTTTTTATGTTCATCACTATACTGGCATAAGAATTGATATGCATGTTTGGTAGCTTTTGCAACTTTTGGCCTTTGTCTTGATAAAGTTACAAATCATTTATCATCAACTTATACGGAGGGATGTAATTCTATGCCTTCTAGTTTCCAGTTTACATTTTTTAATTTTAAATTTGTTTGTGACTTTAATTGCCTGCACAATTTCTTCCTTTTCAGATTGCCTCTGAAGGACTAAAGCACAGAGTCTTTGAGGTCTGCTTGGCTGATCTTCAGAGTGATGAGGATCAGGCGTACAGGAAGATCAGACTTCGTGCAGAAGATGTGCAAGGAAAGAACGTGCTCACAAACTTTTGGGTAACGATCTCTGGTTTGTTGCACACAGTTGCATTCCCTATGCTCCATATCATGTCTCTAAGCTGCTCTTTATCTTGTTAGGGCATGGATTTCACTACGGACAAGCTAAGGTCACTGGTGAAGAAGTGGCAGACCCTCATCGAGGCTCATGTGGATGTCAAGACAACGGACAACTACATGCTCCGACTTTTCTGCATTGGTTTCACCAAAAGACGCCCCAATCAAGTAAAGCGCACTTGCTATGCGCAGGCGAGCCAGATTCGTCAGGTTTGTTCTGGAGATATCTCATGTTTGAAAGTAACCTAGCTAGCCTGTTGTCTCTTATAACATCATTTCTTTGTAAAGATCCGGCGTAAGATGGTGGAGATCATGACAAACCAAGCCTCAACATGTGACCTGAAAGAGCTTGTATCCAAGTTCATCCCTGAAGTCATTGGCAAGGAGGTCGAGAAGGCTACATCAAGCATCTTCCCCCTCCAGAACGTCTTCATCCGGAAGGTGAAGATCCTGAAAGCGCCAAAGTTCGACCTGGGAAAGCTCATGGAAGTAAGTACTACAACCAATGCAACTGTGTCTTCCATGTAGAAGTAGCTGTGACTTGGTCTAATACGCCTGTGTGTCTCCCAGGTACATGGCGACTATAAGGAAGATGTCGGCACCAAGCTGGAGAGGCCTGCTGAAGCTGATGAAGCCATGGCAGGACAGGAGGTTGCTGCTGCTGAGTGATAAAGCTGTTGGGTTACTTTGCTGTTGTTTATGTTTTTAGGGATATATGCATTAGCACTCTCTTAAGTTGGTGAGATCAACTTCCCAGTCAATGTTTGATACCTGCTGCGCCACACTTTTGTCGAGACCTGTTCTGTGGCTGCATGAATTCGAATTATAAAGAATATTTGCTGGGTTTTCCGTTGTGTCCGGTACTCCATCCATCTATCCAATGCCCATTTGCACTTTGACTCAAAGACCAAAGAAAAGAAATAAAGTCTCTCCCATCATTAATCTCTGGAGAAGTATGTGACAGGAATTTATTGCTCGCACAGATGCGACGATTTAATGTTGTCCAATGAAAAACACAAATAGGTAACATAAATGAATTTTTCAGATTTCAAAATAGGACTTCAGATAGAATGGACCGAGGGAGTAATTCAGATAGAATGGAAAGTCAAGTCCTGTTCATTGGAATTGCAGCAAGCAGCATCGAATTGGCTGCCGTACCTTCCGGGGCTCTATATCTGAGATTGTGCCAACCTGTTTCAAATTTTTAGAAATTTCATTTTTGTCATCTCGTCAAATTTCTTCGTTGTAGTCAAACAAATACGGAAGTTTTCTGTATTATGAATTTTTTATAAGATTGTAGTTGGCGATCAACTTGAATCTTACGGAGTACATTTTTTTCTATTCCTACATTTTGAGAATCCTACATTTCGAACGAGACCTTAGATAAACAATCGCAAGGTTTAAAAGATCTTAGACAAAAAGTCACAAGACTCATGGAGAGGTGACTTTTTGTACATTGCTGCAAAGTGATATCAGAATTGAACATCCAACAATTTGCCATGTTCTCAAAGGGCGTGTGGGACGGTGGGATTAGGACCGGCAACCATCGTGGTAGGACATCACATAGTTTGGGTGCGTTTGACACAACTGTCTGTGTTAGTGGAGTAGATTCTCTAGTAAATCTGAAACGGTTTAAGAGAAACGTTGGCAAAACCGCTTCTACTGTCCATAATACCCTTCTCTTTTATTTTTTTATTTATCTTTCGGTCTCCTTTTCATTTGCTTCACTTTTTATTTTATTTGCTCTATCCTTTTCCTTTTCTTTTTTTGCCGCTCCTTATCTGATCCGCGCCAACACCTTTCTGCAGCGTCGCAAATCAAGAGCGTCGTTGTTCTCCTGCGCCAGCGCCACCGTCGAGGTCCCCACGCTGCTTCCTTTCCACCTCACCTCCCACCTGCGTACGGCGACACCCCGGTCCAGCAGTGCCCCCGTCGGCCTCCTCACCGCAGTCTGCCCCGCCGCCGTGAGATCCTCCCTGCCGCACCGTCGTTTTCCCTGGCCCCCTCCGACCTCGCCTCCTCTCCGTCTCCTTGGCGTCCAGCTCCCCCGTCGGCAGGCTCTAGTCGCGCTGCGCCGCGCCAGCCGGCTCCACCGCGCCTCCCTCCTCTGCCCGACCCAGCAGCGGCGGCCTCCTCCACCCGGCCCAGCGGCGGCGGCCGCCCGTCCGTGGACCTCTCTGTTAACACCAAAATTTGGTAAGGTAACTTGTGGGTCCAACTCGGTGAGGAATCCGTCCGACGGAAGAAAGGTTTCTTCGGATGAATTCGGCGAGGAAGAGTCCGCGGTCGGCAATTTGCTTCCGTTCGGCAAGGAAACGTTGCGCCGATTTTGCGGGATTGCGTGGTGACGTGGCCCGAGCGGAAGGGACGAATGGATGGATAAGCGATCGCACTTATAGATAAATTAGGTATCGAATCCATTCGAGATCATGCTTAACGGGGTATAAATATGGATCCGAATGTATGTAACGGATATTCGAAACATTCTCAATACAAACCGGCTTTACGCCAAACCCTAGAGTTCTTTGTCGTGTCGTCGAGTTCTTCGAGAGGGTTCATCGATCCGTCGACCTCTCGTGAGTACCGGCAACCTTGTATCACGTCTAGCATCATGCGGTGGATTTAGATCCGATGCAATTAGTTTTGTTACCATGCTTAGTGTCATGCGGTAGATTCAACCTTGGTTCAAGAGGGTTTCTTGTTAGATCATGAGTCATGCGGTAGGCTAAGATCTAGCTTGAAGCTAGTTATTGGCTCTATTGAATTTTGGCAAGATTCAATAGATTCATTAAGTTATCCCGTGTTGCTTTGAGTTTTCACTTTATGTTAAATTCATGTAACACTTCTTTGCCCAATCTAAATGGGTTTGGATCGGCTCTATCCGACGACCCTTATGCGAATCGAGTTCGTACCCTTGGCTTAAATAGCACGTGGATCACATGTTCCCCGATAGGCCGAAAGCCGAATCGATCTAGGTTGTCACGTGTTGCGGGTTCAAGCTTGCCAAATTTTGTATAAATCTTGAAAGAGCCGGGTATCATGCGGTAGTGTCGGTGCGGAATATGGTCCCGACACTAACCGGTAGATAACGCCTAGGTCTATCCCTCAATGGTCGATGCTAAGCAACAAATGACACAAGGATTTATCCCGGTTCCCGCCGCGGGGGCCGTACGTCCGGCGGTGGTGTGCTCGTGGCACTATATTGCTCGGCACGGGAGTGCTTGTAGTGGGGCAAATACAAGCAAGGCGGGAGAGGAAGCGTGGCTCCCAAGTCCCCGGTGAGTAGGCGAAGGTGTTGTGGGAGAATAAGAGAGTGAGTACACGGTGCGCTTTGTTCCTGCGGATCCGTCCCCCCCGGCCGGGGGCTCGCCTTCCCTTTTATAGGCCAAGGGAGCGGCGAGTTACATGCACGCCGCGCTACCTAGGCCGCGTGTGGGAGCACGTCGTGCTACGGTGTAGAGCGGGCGACCGTCCGGTCGATCTTCGCCGCGATCCGGCCATGATGGCCTACCTTGTACCCGAACGGTGGCGGTTCGAGGGTAGGAGGCGGCGGATGGCGATGGCGTCCCCCGATAGGCTTCGAGGGGGGTGCGATGATGGCGGTACGGGGCACGGGGAGCGGGCGAACGGCGTTCCTTCCCAATGAGCTCGCGGTGGTGGGGTGGTTGCGCGGTGTTCGGGCGTGCGCCCGCGGAGTCGGGGGCGTGTGCCCGCGCGCGTGGGTACGGCGGCCGCGCGCGTACGGTGGCCGGGATGGCCACCCACCGGCCTAGCGTCCCTCACCTAACTGCGGGGTCACGGGAAAGTGGAGTCGAGGGTGCGCCGGCCCCCTTTCGAGGGTCGAGCGCGTTAGCCGTACGGGGGCGTGCGCGCGGTGTCATGGGACTGACGCCGGCCGTACCGCACAGTCCACCCCACGGTGGCGGGGATGGGCTCCTCCCTGGGGAGTTGGTGCGGCGGCACCGGGGCGTGAGCCCCGGGCGCATGATGGCGCCGCCCTGCGGCGTCAGGGCGTTAAATGCCCAAGTACGGGGCCGGCGCACGCGTGCGGGGGCGCCCGTGAGCGTGGCGGGCCCCGGCCGAGGGATGGAGCGAACCCTCGAGCGAGGCGAGGCCCGCTCGAGGGGGGGAGCAAGCCCTCGGCGGGGCGGGACCGCTCGAGGGAAGGGTCGCCCCTCGAACGGGGCGGAACCCGTTCGAGGAGGGGGTTGCCCCTCGAGCGGGGCGGAGCCCGTTCGAGGAGGGAGTGTACCCTCGGGCGGCGGAGCCCCGCCCGAGGGGTCTCATAGGCGAGGCGTCTCGGTGGGCCTCCGAAGTCCTGCCGCATGGGCCACGTCCCGCATGGTTAGTTCTCTGCATGGTTAGGCTTAGTTCATTTTGATGCGAGAATTTAAGTGAGGGTTCCCCCATTGTTTGAGGGGACCCCTAGGGCGGTCCCCGACGGTAGCCCCCGAGCATCGCGGGTTTGCCATTGAGGCTCCCGCGGTGCCGGAACCTCACCGATAGGACGTTCTTCCCTCCTTGTTTGCGAACGCTTTCCGTGGGGCCGCGCTAGCGGACCCGCGGGTCTAGCCCTCGAAGCCTGCGGCAGAGTGTGGGCTCTCCCTCGAGGGGGTTAACCGCGAGCAATTCGGTCGGAAAGGCGTGGCACATATGCCAACCGGCATCGGCGGTATTTCGGCCCCGGCATCGGGGGGTGCACGCTCCCCCGTCCCTTGTCTCCCGGCGGGTGCAATTCCAAGGAGGTGTAGCGCGTGCGTCAAGCCCCCGAGCCTTGGCCTGTTCGAGGCGATCGGGTCGAGCCCGACGACTTGTTTTTTATCGCGCCCTCGCCGTCCCTCCCGCGGGTCGGGAGGTGAGGTTTCCACGACTCCCATCGAGCGGGTCGCGAATCGCGGATTCCTCTTCGAGCCGCTAGCGGGTGGTTCAAGTGGACGTCCATGCCCCGTTCGATAAGGGTAGGGCCGCGCGGTCCGGAGACACGTCCATGGAAGCGCTTGCGTGGGTTTGTTAGGGTGGGGCTCGGTCCCGTTCGCTAGGGACCGAGGGCGCGGAAGCTCTCCCTCGGTGGGATCCCCCCGCTAGGCGCCCTCGGCGGCTCTCGAACACGACATGTGGGGCACCCTCGAGCCGACGGGCTCGAGGAACGGCTCGAATGCGCGTGCCCTCGTCGTCCCTAACTGCGTGATGCGGGGCGCCTGTTCGAACCCGTCGAGGGTCAGGCTTCGAACCTCTGATCAGTAAGGCCGTGCGGGGCCGTGCCTTGGCCGGCCCCGTCTTTTCGCGTTTGCGGCCGTCGAGGGGTCTGGGCGTGCCGACCCTCGAGGTGCTGGTTAGTGGCATGGCGCGGTATGAGTGCTTTCGGTGTCGCTCTATTCCAAGCGTGACCTGGGCGATCCTCTTACGCGCGTGCCTTCTTTAGGGGGTTGACATCGTCTCGAGTTGGGGGTCATGCCGCTCGAGGGTCCTACGTGGCATGGGTGCCCGCGGTGGTCTGCTCTACATCGAGCAGGTCCCGGGCGACCTTCTCACGCTGATATCCCATCGAGGGTCGCCTTGTTTCGAGTTGGGGTCATGCCGCTCGAGGGTCCTACGTGGCATGGGTGCCGCGGCCGCTCGCTCTACACCGAGCGAGGTCCGGGCGACCTTCTCACGCCGTCATCCCATCGAGGGTCACCCTTGTCTCGAGCCGAGGATTCGCCTCGCTCGAGGGCTCTCCTTGCTTGGCAAGGGGCCGGGCATTTAATTGCCTTGCGGGCGTGGCCGCGGGTTTTGCGGCGCGGGCGCGCCTTTTAGGCGACGCGGCGCGCGCGCGCGTAGTGGGCGACGTGGCCGGCGGACGTGACGGTTTCGCCTCGGTCGTCGCCGGTCTTGCCGTAATGATGACCCGCCTGCAGTGTTAGAGCCGCTGCAGTCGTGGTGGGGCCCGCCCGTCGACGCGATGGAAAGATTCCTGCAGTTAATGTTGGCGAGGCGTGCGCTCCGGAGAACTCGCCCGTCGCCTATAAAACTGCGGTGAGGAAGGGGCGGCGGTTTTCTACCTTGGCTCCTCACCGTTTTCAGTCCTCCGTCCCTTCGCCTTCGCCTCGCTCTTGCCGTCGCGCGGGCTCGCTGTTTAGAGCTTCTTCCTTGTCCCCTTGTCCTCCGCCCTCGCACTCGTTCGCCCCCCCTCATGGCGCCGCCTCAGCTTCCGATTAGGGTCCTGGAGCCGTACGCATGGGAGAGGTCGACCGTGACCCGGCTCGCCCTGGGCGAGCTGGTCGCCGCCGGCCAGCTCTCGGCCAACGAAGAAGGGCGCCCGGCGGAGTGGATCGTGCCGCCATCGTCGCACCTTGAGCCCAATCCGCCGGGAGGGTTACGTGGTGAGCTTCCTCCGCTACCACGAGCGCGGCTTCAACGCGCGGCGAGCACATTCATGCGGGCATTGTGCTACCACTATGGGGTGGAGCCGCACAATTTTGCCCCCAATGCGATCTCGCAGCGGCCACGTTCGTGGGCGTCCGCGAAGGGTACCACGGGGATCCCGCTCACCGGGAGCTGCGGGTACACCTCTTCCGCGCGGAGCTCATCACGCAGCCCACGTCGGAGCCGAGGACCCGCCGCGCGGTGCGCGCCGGCGGGATGTCGCTCGCCTGCGGGGGCGGCTCAAGGAGTTCTACATCCCCCGCACCATGACGACGAACAACGCCGGCTGGGAGCGGGGATGGTTTTATCTGCGCAACGCCGAGCCCGGCCTTCCTCCCTACACCGGCCGGGTGTTCAAGAAGAGGCCGGACTGCTGGGGCTACGGGTTGCCCACGGCCAACCATCGGGCGCGCCGAGGGGTCCGTCCTCGCCGCCTTGCAGCGGCTGGCGAGGGAAGGGCTCAACGCGATGGGCGTCCTCGCCTTCCTTCATCACCGGCGAATCGTGCCGTTGATGGAGAAGCCGCTCTGCATCTTCGAGATGACGGAGGCGGCCAACCCCGTCGACGTGGCGAGGTCGCGGATGCTCCCGACGCCGCTGGAGCGGCCGTACGCGCTCACCCGGGCGCGGAGCGCCGTCGACACCAGGACGCCGCCACCTGCGGGTCGGACCCCGTGGGACATCGAGATGCTCCCCATCGGCCCGTTGGTGAGTGTGGTTTTTTGATTCTGTTTTAATCCTTGTCCTTGCTTCCGTTTCCTGATGCGCCATCCTCGCGCGCACTGGTGCGGTTCAACGCCGCCAAGTCCGTTCCACCCACCCCCGACTCCCGTGCGCTCGGCGGGCGGCGCGGCCGGGGGAGCGGGGGCGAGGAGCGGGCGCGCGCGCGGAGGGAGCACGCAAGGCGGCGCCAAGCGCGCCGCGACGCACCGGTCCGCGGAGTGCGGCGGCGGGGAGGAGCCGGGGCTCTCCTCCCCCGACATCGAGGAGCCCTCGTCCTCGGACCGGGACGAGGAGGAAGAGTCCGAGGGGGAGGGCCCCTCGGACGGTGGCGCCCCGCGCCCCGTCGCCGGATCTCGCGCGCGGCGTCGGGGGTGGCTTTGCTCGGGGCGGGCGCGTCGGCGTCCGCCGCCGGCGGTCATCGTCGGGGGCGGCACGCGCGCGCGGAGGTCGCGGGCGCGCGCCACGGAGGCGCGCGCGGCGGACGTGCTCGCGCGCGCGCGTCAAGCGTGCCCGCGCGTGGCGGGAGCGCGTCCGCGCGCGCGGCGTCCTCGTCGAGGGGCGCGTTGGTGGGCGCGCGCGCGCGCGGGGCTAGCGTGCCCCCGCGCGTGGTGGCGGCGTCGGGCGCGCCCACGCGTGAGGCGGGCGTGCCCGCGCGTGCGGCGGCGCCGTCGGGAGGTGCCGCGGCGGGCGCGGCGCCCGCGCCGGCCTCGTCGGAGGCCTCGAGGAAAAGGAAGCGGGCCTTTTCCTCCGCGAGGTAAGGAACCCGTTCTTCCTTTGCTTGGCCTTAGTTTGCTGGTTATTAGACGCTCTAATCCCCCGTTCGTGTTTGCGCGGGGCGGTGCCAACCGTCCCTCCTCTTGCACCGGCCAAGGTGCCGGGGACGGACGCGTCGATCCCCACCGGCGGCGTTCGTCGAGGGGGGTCGCGCCCGGGGGACGGGCGCGGCGGCGGGCACGAGCGCGCAAGGCCGGGCCGGGGCTTCGAGGCCCCCGGCCGGTGGATCGGCCGCCGCGGCGCGGCCGGAGGTCGCGGGGGGCGGCCGGCGCCGGTCGCCACGGAGGCGCGGGCCGCGGCGGCGGCGGCTATGGTGGAGGTGGCCGCCCGCGGTGGCGGCCCCTGCGGAGGAGGCGAAGCGGGCGCAACTGCGGGAGCGCCGCGGATGTGGCGGCACGGACGGAGGTGACGGCAACGGCGCCACAACGGGCGCCCGCGGCCGCGGAGGCGCGGGTGGAGGCGCCAGCGGCGGGCGGAGCGAGGGCGGCTCCTCGCCGGCGGTCCCCGGGCGGAGGTGGTGGAGCTCTCGGATGACTCCCCGCCGCCCGGGTGGAACCGGTGGGCCGGCGGCCCACGAACTCTCCCCGAGCCCCGGGGAGGGGGCCCTCGTGAGGCGACACGAGGGTCACATGATAGTGGGGGGCGGGGGCACGATGCCGAGGCCTCGTCCTCCCACGCCGGCCCGCCCCGCCCGGGGGGGGGGGGGGGCGTGGAGGATCCCCCGGCGTTCGGCGACGCCCGGAGGGGAGCGAGGAGCTGCGGGGCGAGCTCTCCGAGCCACGGCGCCACGCTCAACCGCGCGTTGAACGAAGCGCCGCGGGTCCACGGCGGCCGGCCTGGATCGTCTTCCGGGTGAGCCACGGTTGCTCGTCTCCCTTCCTTATTTCGTTTTCGCGTGCTGCATTCAAGCCTTGACACTTGCGAGATTCGATGTGTGGATGCCAGGAGCTCGAGCGCCGCGCTCGTGAAAAGTATAGTGCGTTCGACCAGGTGAACGCCGAGGTCCGCCAGCTCCGGGAGCGATGCAGCGCTTACGACGCGCTTGCGGATGCTCTCAGGACGCCAGACAGCTGGCTGGTGTACCGGGCGATGGCGTGGTGCGACGTGCTCCCCGAGAGCTCGGGCGGGGACGCGGCGCGTGACTCGAGTCTCGGGCGGATCCGCGCGGCCCTCGTCGATCGTGACGAGGCGCCGTGGAACGCGCGCGAGGACTCGGACAAGACGCGGACGCCGGCCGCCACCCGGGAGGCGGAGGTGGCCACCGCTCGCGCCGAGACCCGGGAGCTCCGCACGTCGCTCGAGGGGGCGCGAGCGCGCGGCGCCCGGGCCGAGGAGCGGGCGCGCGGGCGGGGAGCGCCGCGCCAAGGAGGCCGATGACCCGAAGGCCGCCCTCGACGTCAAGGCCGCGGCTCTCGTCGCCGGCCGAGGGGCGGCTCCGGCGAGGAGCGCATCGCCCGCCGGGGGGCGAGGGGCGGCTCCGGCGAGAGCGGGCCGCCCTTGGCGACGCCGGACGGCGCCGGAGCGGGGAGCGCGTCGCGCGCGAGGCGGCGGAGAGGTCGGCCCGAAGGAGCGGAACGCCGCATTCTCCGAGGTTGAGGATGAGGCGTTGGCGCTCGGCATCGGCAATGCCGCCCAAGAGATGGCCCTCGTCGAGCAAGGCGAGACCGTCCAGACACCTCGAGTTGGTGCTCGAGTCCGCGCGCCGCGACCTCGATGCGGAGAAGAGGCAAGTCGAGGGTAAGCTACTGTCTGACCCCGCTTGTTAGTTCTTGCTTTAGAGGGTTCGTTTCCCCCTTTCGATTTCTTGTCATCTTGTTGCTTCCGGTGCACGCGCACGGCTTTGGGGCACGGCGTTGGGCGGGCCGAGGCCTGCGGACCTCCTACAACTCCTCCGAGCGAGAGCTGCGGGGGGGAGCGCGGGACGCGGCCCTCGAGACCCTGTCACGTCGTCGAGGAAGGCGATGCCCGGGCGGCGGCTCGGCGGCCGGCCGCCTACGCGCCCTCGGCGGCCACGTCACGGGGCGGGTGCGTCGGGCGTTGCACTTGGGCGTGCAGAAGGCCCTCGGAGTGGTGCGATCCCACTACGAGGTCAACCTCGAGGCGGTAGCGGAAGGCTACATCGTGCCCGAGGGCGTCGAGGATGAGGTGGCCATGGAGCGTGCGGACGCGCTTGCTGCTGACGCCGCCGAGTCGCTCGCCGAGGCCTTCGAAGAATTCCTCTTCCCGGACGCCGCTGACGCTGCCGCTCCACCCGCCTGAAAGCACCTGGGCGCTAGGCCCGTTTTTTGTTTATGTGTATCAGAACTCTGGCCTCGTGGCCTCTTGTAAATAAACAAGTCGTTTCGTGAACATGGTCAGTTTGTAAATGAAATCGCTTGCTTATTGCGCTTTTTGCTTCTTCTTCTTCCCCGAGTAGATTCTAGTTAGGGGAGTTCACCTTTCGCGAGGGGCCCGCCGGGTTGGAGGCGAGAGAGACGGGCCATAGCCACGCGGCGTGGGCGTCTCGGCTCGCGCACTCCTTCCGCCGTGCCGCCTACGCCTGTTCGAATCGTGGCTCGTGGTTGAAGTAGGAAACAAACTTAGCGCGTGTTATTACGTTTTTTTGCGCGAAAAAATGGGACCATTTGGGGGGGGGTGCCCCCCCGCAGTAGCCCCCGAGGGTAACTTGGGTTTCAGGGGAAAGCCGAGTTGCCCTTTTATTAGATTCGGAGTATTTACATAGGTGACACCAAGCGGGGGCGTTGGCCGTGCGTTTTTACAACGGAAAATACTTGGGAATCCTAGCTAAGGGTAGAAGCGACGTAGCCGTTGGATGTTCCAAGCGTTGGTGAGTTCTTCGCCGTCCTCGTTGGCAAGCTTGTACGTGCCGGTTTGAGCACCTTCACCACGACGTAGGGTCCCTCCCATGGGGGCGATAGCTTGTGGCGCCCTCGGTTGTCTTGGCGTAGCCTTAGGACCAAATCCCCCTCGGCCGAAATCCCCGCGACGTATCTTGCGCGCTTGGTAGCGTCGTAGGGACTGTTGATACCTTGCGGAGTGCATCAACGCCACAAGGCGTACTTCGTCTAGCTGGTCCAGTGAGTCCTCGCGGGCTCGCTGGTTAGCATCCTCGTTGTAGCCCCGAACCTTGGGTGACCCGTATTCCAGATCCGTGGGGAGGATGGCCTCCGCGCCATGGACTAGGAAAAACGGGGTGAACCCGGTGGCTCTGCTTGGGGTAGTCCTTAGGCTCCACACGACTGCCGGCGGTTCTTGGAGCCATTTTCGGCCGCATTTGTTGAGTTGGTCAAAAAATTCGGGTTTGAGGCCCCGTAGGATCATGCCGTTGGCACGTTCCACTTGGCCGTTAGTACGTGGGTGCGCCACAGCTGCCCAATCCACTCGGATGTGGAACTTGTCGCAGAACTCCAAGAACTTCCGGCCCGTGAACTGGGACCCGTTGTCTGTGATGATGGAGTTTGGCACTCCAAAGCGGTAGACGATGTCGGTGAAGAACGTGACTGCCTGCTCGGCCCTCAAATTCGTAATGGGGCGCACTTCCACCCACTTGGAGAACTTGTCGATCGCGACGAGCAGGTGGGTGAAGCCCCCGGGCGCCTTCCGCAGGGGCCCGACGATGTCTAATCCCCACACGGCGAACGGCCATGTTACGGGGATCGTTTGCGCAGCTTGAGCCGGCAAGTTGGTCTTGCGGGCATAGAAGCGGCACCCTTCGCAAGTGCGCACGGTTTCGTTGGCGTCGCGACCGCGGTAGGCCAATAGAAGCCTTGGCGGAACGCGTTGCCGACGAGGGTGCGCGGCGCGGCGTGGTGGCCACAGATCCCCGCGTGGATGTCCCGTAGGAGCTCGCGCCCCTCGGGAATGGGTATACACCGCTGGAGGATGCCCGACGCGGCGCGCTTGTACAGCTCGCCGTCGACGAGGGTGAATGACTTGGCCATCCCGGCGATGCGCCCGGGCGTGGCCCGGTCGCGGGGAGCTCCCCTCGAGCAATCCGGGCGATGTACTTCTCCCGCCGGTCCGCCCGGACGGGAGCCGGCTCGATGTCCATTGCGACGGCCTCGTGGGAGCCGTACCCCTCGAGAAGGGAGAGTACGTACGCCTCGTTCGAGGGGTCCTCTTCCATGGGGTCCGCACCCGCCGGATTCGAGGGAGCCCCCGAGGGTCCGCCGTCGCTCGAGGGGTAAGGCTCGAAGGTTACCGAGGGTCGCGCGATGTCGCGCGCGAAAACATTCGGGGGGAACGGTGATCCGCCGGGACGCTATCTTTGCCGGCTCGTCGCTTCCTCGTTGTACGGCGGGGTACATGATTAAGCTCGATGCCGTAAAATTTGTCCTCGAGGGCTCGCACGGCTTTACAGTAGGCCTCCATCTTGTCGTCGTGGCAGCTCGCGTTCTTCATGACTTGGTCGATCACGAGCCGCGAATCCCCTCGCACATCGAGGCGCTTGATGCCTAACTCAATGGCGATTTTGAGGCCACGAGAGAAGGGCCTCGTATTCCGCCATATTGTTAGACGCGCGGGGAAGTGGAGACGCGCCTTGCGTAGCGCATGTGCTCCCCGAGGGGTGACACGAAGAGCGAGGCCCGCGCCCGCTCCTGTCTTCATCACCGAGCCGTCGAAGAACAAGAGTCCGGCCACTGCGCGAATGCGAGGGGCGGCGCTGCGTGTCCGTCCACTCAGCGACGAAATCGGCTAGGATTTGCGATTTGATGGCCTTGCGCGGGGCGTAGGCGAGCGTCTCGCCCATCAACTCCACGGACCACTTGGCATTCGCTCGCCGCGTCGGGGTTGCGAATGATCTCTCCTAACGGGAAGGAAGAGACCACCGTGAATCGGGTGGGCCTCGAAGTAGTGGCGGAGCTTGCGCCGCGCGAGGACTACCGCATACAACAGCCACTTCTCGGACACGGGGGTAGCGCGTCTTCGTGTCCGATAGGACTTCGCCGATGTAGTAGACCGGCCTCTCGCACGGGCAAGGCATGCCCTTCCTCCGTGCGCTCCACAACGATCACGGCGGCGACCACCCGGGTGGTTGCGGCCACGTAGAGTTGGAGAGGTTCGCCGTCTCGCGGCGGCGTAAGGATTGGGGCGTGCGTCGGAGATGCCTTCGGCTTATCGAGCGCTTCCGGGCTTCGGCGGTCCAAGAGAAGCGCTCGTGCTTCTTGAGCGGCGGTAGAGGGCGGGGCCCTTCTCACCGAGCCTCGAGACGAAGCGGCTCGGGGCGGCAAGGCACCCCAACACCTTCGCACCCCTTTGAGGTCCCGAATTGGACCCATTCGCTCGAGGGCCGCGACCTTTTCGGGGGTTGGCCTCGATTCCCCGCCGGGAGACGATGTATCCTAGGAGCATGCCCCGCGGCACTCCAAAGACACATTTTTCGGGGTTGAGCTTGACCCCGTTGGCCCGCAGCACCGAATGCGATGCCAAGATCGCCGACCGGGTCGTCCGCCTTCTCGGTTTTGACGACGATGTCGTCTACGTAAGCCTCGACCGTTCGCCCGATATGGTCCCCAAAAACGTGCTTGCATGCGGCGCCGATATGTTGCGCCCGCGTTTACGAGGCCAAAAGGCATCGTGACGTAACGAACGTCCCGAACGGTGTGATGAACGAAGTCGCGAGCTGGTCGGACTCCTTCATTTTTATTTGATGATATCCCGAATAGGCATCAAGGAAACGAGTAGTTCACACCCGGCGGTGGAATCAACGATCGATCTATGCGCGGCAAAGGAAAAGGAACTTTTGGACATGCTTTATTGAGGCCGGTGTAGTCAATACACATCCTCCACTTCCCATTTTTCTTTTTTACAAGCACGGGATTAGCTAACCATGTCGGGTGGAACACTTCCTTGATGAATCCGGCCTCGAGGAGCTTCCGCGGCTCCACTCCGATCGCCCGTCGCCGTTCCTCGTCGAAGCGGCGCGGCCGGCCGCCGAGCGGCGCGAGCGTTAGGCGAGATATCAAGGGAGTGCTCGGCGACCTCCCTCGGGATGCCTGGCATGTCCGAGGGGCTCCACGCGAAAACGTCGGCGTTGGCGCGGAGGAAGTCGACGAGCACTGCTTCCTATTTAGGATCGAGGGTCGAGCTGACCCTCAACACCTTGCCCTCGGGGGCCGTCGGGTCGAAGGGGACCCCTTTGGTTTGTTCGGCAGCCTCGAAGGTGCCGACGTGTTTGGCGGCGGAGCTGAGGTCGTCGTTGACCATCTTCTCCAGTGTGTTCACTAGCGCTTCATCCAGCGCTAGCGCCTCTGCATGTTCCACGCACTCGACATCGCAGTCGAATGCATGCTCGATCGACGACCCGACGGTGATGACGCCGTTTGGACCCGGCATCTTCATCTTCAGGTACGTGTAGTTGGGGACTGCCATGAACTTGGCATAGCATGGTCGCCCAAGGATGGCATGGTAGGCCCCTTTGAATCCCACCACCTCGAAGGTGAGGGTCTCCTTGCGGAAATTCTTGGGGGTCCCGAACCGGACGGGCGATCGATCCGCCCGAGGGGTTGAACTCGCTTTCGGGCGCGATGCCGTGAAACGGCTTCGTGCTCGGGCCGCAGCTGGTCCGGCCCAATCCCCATTAGGCGCAATGTATGCGCGAAGAGGATATTGAGGCTACGCCTCCGTCCATAAGGACCTTCGAAAACCGGCGTTCCCAATGATGGGATCGACCACCGGGGGGTACTTGGCCGGGTTCGGGATGCGGTTTGGGTGATCATCCCGGCTAAAGGTGATGGCATCCTTCGACCCGGTTGAGAAAGGCCGGAGGCGCCCTTTCGCGGCGAGGACTTCGTGCCGCTCCTTCTTGCAAGCCGGGTCGACATGTCGACGGTGGGTCCCCCAAAAATGAGGAACACATTTTCGACAAGGGGGGGAAGCCACTGCGTCGCCGTCGCCCCCATCCTTCTTGGCCTCTCGCCTCCTTCGCGGCGGCACGGCCATAGAACTTCTTGAGCATGTCGCCTTGCTCAAGAGTGTGATTCACGGGGGTCTTGTGGTAGGGGCATGGCTTCTTCATCATGTCGTCGAACACCCCGGGCCTCGAGGAGCCGGTCGAGGGCCCCGTCGGGCGGGTCGACGGGGCGAGGGCCTCGGCGTTGCCGCCGTTGCGCCCTCGCTCGCGCGCCTCGCGGCGCGGCTTCTTCCCCTTCTTGCCCCGCTTGTCATTGCGGCGCGGCTCCTTGGACCCGCCGCCCTCCGCGGGCGTGTCCTCGGAGCGCTTGCCCTTCTTGCCATCGAAGATTGCCCCCACGGCCTCCTCTCCGAGGCGAAGGGCGGTGGCAATGTCGAACGGCTCGTTCGAGTCCGTGGGCGGGCTGCGTCCCAGCTCGCGCACAAGGTCCCGGCACGTGGTGCCCTCGAGGAACGCGTGCACGATCTCTCGACCGTGCCACGGCCGGGGAGCTCGTGCGGCGCTTGGAGAAGCGCCGTATGAAGTCCCGCGGCGGTCGCACGGCTTCTCGCGTGCGGGGAGCGCGGATCCCGAGGAGTTCCCGGGCGCACGTACGTGCCCCGGAAGTTGCCCACGAAGGTGTGGACTAGATCGTCCCGGTTATGGATGCGGGCGGCGGGCAAGTGCTCGAGCCATGTCGGGCCGCGTCGCCCGGATGCGGGGGCAAGTTGCGGATGATCACTTCGTCGTTGGTGGCCCCGCCCACCGACGAGGCGGGGCGGTAATCGTTGAGCCAGACACGAGGGTCCGTCTCCCCGTTGTATTTGACGATCGTCGAGGGCTGACGGAAGCGGCGAGGGAACGGCCGCCGTGCGGATCTCCCGGCTGAACACACGGGTGCCCGGGGGCTCTGGTGTCGGGGAGCGATCCTCACCGCTGTCATAGCGTCCACCCCTTCGAGGGTGGTAGCCCCTGGCCGCTCGCGCGTCCGCCTTGCTGGTGCGCCTGGCGTTGATGACGTTGCGGGCGTCGCCATCCAGCGCCCTGCGTGTGTCGAGGAGCCGTTCCTTGGCCGGCGTGCGTCCCTGGTCAGCAGGTCGACCCACATGCACCGAGGGTTCGCCCCCTGGTGCCGGATCATCACCCCGCGCGTCCCCCTGTTGGCGGATGCGTGAGGCCGAGCTTTCGGCTTGCTGGACGGCCGCTTGCTCAAGGAGGGTCTGCACCTCGCGGTGCATGTCTCGAGCCTCGGGGGTCGAGGGTGCGGCATGGCGCGCGGCGGTGTCGCGGCGGCGATGAGCTTTTGGCTCGCTCGCGGCGGAGTATCCGCGTTGTCGACGTTGGGGACGGGGTTGAGGCGGTCGCGGACTTGTCGGCCTAGCTCCCGCGCGCGTTCGCCGCGCGCGGGAGGCCTCCCCGCCATCGAGGCGCGGAGTAGCCGCACGGTCCGTACTCCTGCGCGCTTGGCCTCGAGCTCGCGAGCTTGGGCCGGGCGCGCGTCGACGTCGGCCCCGGCGGGAGCGCTCGGCCCGCGGCCGGGCGCGTGGCAACCCCCGGGGCCGGCGTGACTTCCCCATCTCCGGCGCCGCCGCACCGGCGGCGTTGGCCGGGTCGTTGGTGATGACGGCGCGGCATTCCCGCGTGGGGTCGTAGCTCCCGGTCTTGGAGTCATCGGAGCGGCCGAACCGGTAGTCCGTGGCGTCGAGGAAGCGCCGAACGCGGCCCCGGGTCCGCACACCGGGAGAAGTCCCACTCCGCGTACCCATGACGGTTGGCGGGTGGCATCGTGTCGACGGAGCCCGGGGGACGACTCGTCCCGTGGCCGAAGTGCTCGGGATCCCCGGCGACGAAGACGTGCCGACCGGGCGGAACCCTGCGCATTGTCGTGTTGACGTTGGCGTTGTAGGCCGTGGTGGCGCCACGCGGCCGATGGGGACGCGTGGTCGGAGACCGCGCGCGGTCCCGCCGGGGCGGTGGCGGTCGTCGTGATGGTGGGCGCACCGCGCCGGGCGGCGGCGCGCTCGGCCTGCCGCCGCTCGGACCGCGCCCCGACGCGAGTGTAGCCCGGAGCGGCGACGGCGTCGCGGCGTCGACGGGGCTGCGGCATCCGTGCCTGCCGGCGCCTGCGCGGTGTCGTGCGTGCGGCGGAGACCGGAGCGGTCCCGGCCTCCCGCCGCGCGCGTAGCTCCTCACGGTTGGTGAGGCGCATGAGATAGCCATTCCCCGTGGCACGGAAGTTCAAGTCCCCGAAGCGGATCTCGAACCCGGCCGGAAGGGGGGTCCGAGCTACCCATGTTGTAGCGGGTGCTACGGTACTCAGTGCGAATCACCATGGAGGGGGTTAGCGAAATGACCTTAGGCGCTCGTTTGCCCCACGGTGGGCGCCAAGCGTCGGTGCGGAATATGGTCCCGACACTAACCGGTAGATAACGCCTAGGTCTATCCCTCAATGGTCGATGCTAAGCAACAAATGACACAAGGATTTATCCCGGTTCCGGCCGCGGGGGCCGTACGTCCGCCGGTGGTGTGCTCGTGGCACTATATTGCTCGGCACCGGGAGTGCTTGTAGTGGGGCAAATACAAGCAAGGCGGGAGAGGAAGCGTGGCTCCCAAGTCCCCGGTGAGTAGGCGAAGGTGTTGTGGGAGAATAAGAGAGTGAGTACACAGTGCCCTGTGTTCCTCTGGATTCGTCCCCCCGCGGCTGGGGGCTCGCCTTCCCTTTTATAGGCCAAGGGAGCGGCGAGTTACATGCACGCCGCGCTACCTAGCTGCGTGTGGGAGCACGTCGTGCTACGGTGTAGAGCGGGCGACCGTCCGGTCGATCTTCGCCGCGATCCAGCCATGATGGCCTACCTTGTACCCGAACAGTGGCGGTTCGAGGGTAGGAGGCGGCAGATGGCGATGGCGTCCCCTGATAGGCTTCGAGGGGGGTGCGATGATGGCCGGTACGGGGCACGGGGAGCGGGCGAACGGCGTTCCTTCCCAATGAGCTCGCGGTGGTGGGGTGGTTGCTGCGGTGTTCGGGCGTGCGCTGCGGAGTCGGGGCGTGTGCCCGCGCGCGTGGGTACGGCGGCCGCGCCGTTACGGTGGCCGGGATGGCCACCCACCGGCCTAGCGTCCCTCACCTAACTGCGGGGTCACGGGGAAAGTGGAGTCGAGGGTGCGCCGGCCCCCTTTCGAGGGTCGAGCGCGTTAGCCGTACAGTGGCGTGCGCGCGGTGTCATGGGACTGACGCCGGCCGTACCGCACAGTCCACCCCACGGTGGCGGGGATGGGCTCCTCCCTGGGGAGTTGGTGCGGTGGCACCGGGGCGTGAGCCCCGGGCGCATGATGGCGCCGCCCTGCGGCGTCGGGCGTTAAATGCCCAAGTACGGGGCGGCGCACGCGTGCGGGGCGCCCGTGAGCGTGGCGGGCCCCAGCCGAGGATGGAGCGAACCCTCGAGCGAGGCGAGGCCCGCTCGAGGGGGAGCAAGCCCTCGAGCGGGGCGGGACCGCTCGAGGGAAGGGTCGCCCCTCGAACGGGGCGGAACCCGTTCGAGGAGGGGGTTGCCCCTCGAGCGGGGCGGAGCCCGTTCGAGGAGGAGCGTACCCTCGGGCGAGGCGGAGCCTGCTCGAGGGGTCTCATAGGCGAGCTGTCTTGGTGGGCCTCCGAAGTCCTGCTGCATGGGCCACGTCCTGCATGGTTAGTTCTCTGCATGGTTAGGCTTAGTTCATTTTGATGCAGGAATTTAAGTGAGGGTTCCCCCATTGTTTGAGGGGACCCCTAGGGCGGTCCCCGACAGGTAGATACGGAGTTTTTGGGTTGTTTTGGAGCTAGTCATCCGGTGGATTAGATTTCAATCCAATCGATAGATTTATCTTGTTTGGTAATGTTCGTTCCTTCTTCACGGACCCGATTCGGCTATTCGGCCGTATTCGGTTATGCTTTCATGAGTAAAACGTGTTCATAATTTATGCTTTAAATATTGTATGCTTTTAGCTTTCCATATTTAGATTGTATCATGCGGTAGATAGATCTATTTGTGTAAGGTGGTATGATCTCAAGCAAGTTGTATCATGCGGTGGATAGATTTGTTTGATATCATGCTTGACCGGTTTTAAAGTGCCTAGACATGCAAGTAGACTAGTGCTTTGGACCTATGCATGCTTGTTTATTACATATTTATGATCATGCCTTTACTTCATTTATTGTTTAATGTTATTTACCGCGAGGATCGGTCATGGCCTTGCGCACATGCATCTTTATACAAATAAAGACCGATCTGTCATCATGCTTACGTCATCTATTCGGCTATGTTACTTTTTGCACTTTAAAGTCCCGAATGGTTTCGGTTCTTTGAGATAGCTTCTTGTAGCTATATGTCATCTCACTTGGCTTTATAGCCGTAAATATGTAACCTGTCCGGTACCACCCGGCAAGTTCCAAGCTTTGGAATTTAACTACTTTGTCTTTTGTTAATTTTCGGGGAAAATTGATCGGCACGTCTTGTGAATCTCTTCGCGTGTGAAGGTAGCTTGTTCGGCTTGCTGTGTGCTTGGCGTGAGGTGCGGATTTTACGTCAACACTCTTTTTGGCACGCCCGGTGGGACAATAGCCGAAAATCAAGATGCCGACATCGGTGACATTATGGATGTCAACATCGAAGACCTCTCCCCGGAGCGACGAAGCAATAGCTAAAGGATGCTTGCGGATCGGTTCCACAAGAAGTGCTTGCTGTCATTTAAAAAGAACGGGAGTGACGTCCCATACCTCAAAAATGAGATGCCTAGGGTTCTATTACCGGGAGAGAGTGACACTACAACTCGGCGAGAAAGGGAGGAATGCATGCAAGCGTTTCGAGACGCCGCCGATGATGTGCTAAGCGAGGCATCATAGAGCTTTCCGGGTGCGTTCAAACGGATGATGGTGGCTGTTTTCGGCCGGGCATGGAGCAAGTATTCAATCGAGCACCCCTCCGGGGAGGCACCGTGGAGATTGGAGAGTCCGAGTTCTCGGCCACCATTGCGAAGCCGGCCGGCCCCGGCCTCCTCGCGGAGCGTTGGAAGCCAAGCCGTCCGGCCTCCTCCACAAGGCGCCGGAGGTCGACCGGTTCAACCCCCTGCGCAGGCCACGGGAGGACGGCCCGGTCCGGCCACCTCCACGGGGCGGCACGGGTCAACCTATGCAACGGCCGAACCCATATCGGCCCACGTACGGGGAGTTGGCATTTGGCTCGTGCGGAGTTCCACTTGCTTCCGGCTACGGGATTGCCCCGGCCCGACAACGATCTGCAGAAGAATTTGTACGGTGGAGGCTACCATGAAGTGATGAACTATGGTGCCATCGATGCTCTCCCGAATCCGGGCTACAGCCCGGCTACGGGCGTACGGGGAGGACGATATCCTGGTTCAGAAGATGGCCGACTTGATGCAGAATCAATTCGGCCTCAAACCTAAAATGCGGGGGCCTACCTACACGCATCCGTTCTCGGAGTGGTATTACAATGTGATCCCGCCGCCAAGAGTAAAACCTCGACGGAATTTACAAAATTTTCGGGCGAGGATGACACGAGCACGGTGGAGCACATTGCTCGCTACCCGATGCGGCTCGGAGAGTGCTCATACGAAGAGGCGTTCGGGGTCGGTACTTCCCCATGTCACTGACGGGCGCGGCGTTCCAGTGGTTTTCATCTTTGCCTCCCCAATCGGTTGGCACATGGAGGGAGCTGGAGCGAAAATTCCACGCCCATTACTTCAGTGGTAGCACGGAAAAGAAGCTCATCGACCTCGCTACCCTGAAGTAGAGACACAGTGAGATGCCCTTGGAGTTCCTCAGGAGGTTCAGGGAAATCAAAGGCATGTGTTTTTCGCCGAATCTGCCACATGATCAGTTGGCCGACATGGCCGTTGCTGGGATGCTGTCGGCCGTGCGAGAAAAGCTGTTTGGTATGGAGTTCGATAACCTGGGTCAACTATCCCAAAAGCTGTCGTTGATGAGCAACCAGGCCTACGGTTTTAAGAAAGACGCCAGGTTCGGCAAACAGCACGACGTAGCTGATATCTACAATCAGTTCTGGAGAAGGCCGATCAAATGGAGGACTCTGACGATGACCAGGAAGTGGCTACTGCTGAGATCATGTGGGGGAAGGAACTGTTGACCATGAATAAGCGCTGGGTCAAACAGACCAAAGGCACATACGACTTTGACGTCACTAAAGCTGATAAGCTGTTTGAATTCCTGGTGAAGGAAGGCCGAATCAAGTTGCCTGAAGGGCATTCCATGCTTCGGCCTGATGGAGTAAAGGAGAAACGTTATTGCGGCTTCCATGACAGGAATTCTCACTCCATCAACGACTGCAGGGTCTTCAGAATGAGGATCCAGAGGGCTATCCAGGAGGGTCATCTCAAGTTTGACAACAAGATGAAAGCCGGACGGCCACCCTTTTCCCCCGAACATGATAAGCTTTTCCGTCAACATGGTGACGGCCGAGGAAAAGGGCAAGGTCAAGGTCTTGACTTCGGCCGGGGCAAGGCGGGGATGGAGCAAGAGACCCGAACGTCAAGTGACCTTGGAGCGGAGTTCATGGTGAAGCCCCTCGCGTTCTCAAGAGCCATATCGAGATCGGGGAGTCATCCGGGTCCAAACCCGGGGGTGATTACGCGCATCCTCCTCAACAAGTGGCGGCGCCGGCTAGAGAAAGAGCGCTATCGAAACAAAAGCATGAGGAGGAGAGGCGCGGGGCCGAAGAAGAAACGCGCGGGGGAGAGATTTGGAGCAGTATACATGCGAGCGGAGGAGCGCGCACACCGGGGGTGTGCATTCTTCGAGCACTTCGCCGGAACGAGGGGTTGAAACTTCCTACGGCCGAGAAACCGCCCGAGTGCAGCAATAGGTACTTTGAGTATAGGCGGGAAAGCGCAATCGGCGATCCGCCCATGAAAGAATTGGGAGGATACATCCCGGTGAGGATCGGCGTCAAAAAATTGAAATCATCGATCATCCCGGGGAAGAGGCAAGCTGATTTGAGATGGGCTGATCGGGGAGGAAGACGAGGACGAGTACGTCGACAAAGGGGGCAATGGTGCCCGCCCGGTTTAAGAAAGAGTAAAAGGAGGGTTCGGCGCTTGATGAACCGCGAAATGAGGCGGGCGGGGATCCGGACGAGACGAGTGTGGCGTCCAAAGGATAAACTCGAAGGATCAAACCGTTCGACGCCGACATGTATGGTATATTTTCTCGCCGAATGAATTTATGGCTCCTGCTAATCGGGTCGTGCGGGGAAGAAACGTCTCGGACGATGAACGGCTTGGGGGACCGATGGCGCGGGCGGTGCTAGCCAAGCAAGCCATCTTCGACAAACCGGCCAAAAATCGACACATGAGGCCGCTATACTTGAAAGGGTATGTCAATGGCAAGCCATTGACCAAGATGTTTGTCGACGGTGGAGCGGCAGTCAACGTGATGCCGTACACCACTTTCAGGAAACTTGGCATGGGCCCTGGCGACTTGACACCTACGGGCATAATTCTAAACGATTTCGCGGGAACCCTTCGGATACCAAGGGGTGCGCCCACGTGGATCCGATGTCGGGTCCAAAACACTTGCTCACAACCTTCTTTGTCATCGAAGGTAAAGGAGCCTACGACCCCTTCGCTTGGACGGGACCGGATTCACGCCAAGCCGCTGCGTCCCATCTACCATGCATCGGCGGCTCATCCAATGGGTAGATGACGATATTGAGGTGGTCCAAGCGGATGACTCCGTGAGCGTCGCAAATGTGGAACCGGCTTTTACGGGAATACCGGGGTATTAACTTGTTTCTCGGGTAAAGGCGGGGGGGAGGTCCTATTGAGCACTTCGTCGGCGATCAACGGCCGATTCAAGCGATCGGCTCTTATAGAAATTTTTAAATGGATAATCCCGTCGATGGCACTGACGGCAAGTTGGGGCGAGGATTCATGTCGGCCGATAAATTGGAGGAAGTTGACATTGGAAGCGGTGACAAACCAAGGCCGACATTTATCAGCGCAAACTTGCAATCAGACTTCAGGGAGGAGTTGATCAAGTTGCTTAAGGAATATAAAGATTGCTTCGCTTGGGATTATTCGGAGATGCCTGGACTGGACCGTTCCATTGTTGAGCATCGGTTGCCAATCAAATCTGGTTTTAAACCATACAAGCAACCTCCCCGGAAAATCTACAAAGATGAAGTATTGGCCGATGTGAAGAAAGAAGTTGAAAGATTACTTGATGCAAACTTCGTTCGGCCATGCAGATATGCGGAATGGATCTCTAATATTGTCCCTGTCTACAAGAAGAATGGAAAGATGAGGGTCCGCATAGATTTCGGGGATTTAAACAGAGCTACTCCTATGGATGGTTACCCCATGCTGTTGCTGATTTATTGGTTGACGCCACCGCTGGGCACAAGGTTATCGGTTTCATGGATGGTAATGCGAGATACAATCAAATTTTTATGGCAATAGAAGATATATCGAAGACGACCTTCGGATGTCCTGGTCATATAGGCTTTGTTTGAATGGATAGTCATGACATTTGGGTTGAGAAATGCCGGTGCAACTTATCAGCGAGCCATGAATTACATCTTCCACGAGTTGATCGGCAAAATTGTTGAAATTTACATTGACGACATCGTGATCAAGTCTTTGAATCATGACACACATTTGGAAGACGTGAAGAGAACCTTGGAGTGCACCCGGAAGCATGGTTTGAAGATGAATCCAAACAAATGCGCTTTTGGGGTATCAGCTGGAGAGTTCTTGGGATTCTTGGTCCACGAAGGGGGATTGAAGTTGGCAAGAAAAGCATGAAGGCCATTGATGAAGTTGTCCCTCCAACTAATCTCAAGGAGTTGCAATCAGCGCTCGGCAAGATTAATTTTGTAAGGAGGTTCATCTCAAATCTGTCACGAAGGTTTTGCCATTTTCTCCATTGCTTGAAGCTTAAGAAAGATCGAAGTTCACGTGGGGCGACGAACAACAAAAGGCTTTTGACGAGATCAAGCAATATATGAAGGAGCCACCGATCTTGGTCCCTCCGCAGGTTGGATAAGCCTTTCAAGTTGTACGTGGCGGCCGATACCCAAACCATTGGATCGGCCCTTATTCAAGAATGCGAAGGAAAGGAGCGGGTAGTAGCGTATCTTAGCCGAAAATTACTTGATCCCGAGACCGGGTATTCGTGCAGAAACCGTGTACTGTGTGTGTACTACTCGTGTACAAAGTTTTGGCACTACTTGTTGAATGCCGAATGCGTTGTATATTCTAAGTTCGATGTAATAAAACACATGTTATCTATGCCAATTTTGAATGGCGGGATTGGCAAGTGGATTTTGGCTTTATCGAATTTGAGTTAAAGTTCGAATCGGCGAAAGCTATTAAAGGTCGGATCGGTGCCGATTTTATAACCGAACATCGTGGTCCATCAATTGATTTACTTGAAATTACTCCTTGGGCTTTATTTTTTGATGGATCATCATGTGGTAAAGGTGGGGGAGTAGGGATTCCGTTGATTTCGCCCGGAGGTGAGATGTTTGAGTTTGCTATCCCTATACGTACCCCTTCGTCACAAACAATCGGGCTGAGTACGAGGCATTGCTTCGGGGGCTTCAATATTTAAGAGAAGTTGGGGCCGTTTCCGTTGAAGTTTATGGAGATTCGGGAATTGGTAATAAAGCAATTGAACGGCCAATACGAATGCAAAAGTGATGCGGCGAGGAGTTACTATGAACAATGCGGGGAAATCTTGAAGAGCTTTCCGTTGGTAACTGCAAGGCATATTCCTAGGGAACATAATGAAGAAGCAAACAGGTTGGCTCAGAGCGCTTCCGGTTATAAAGAGAATCAAGAAGCGTTTGCCACGGAGATATGTGCGCTGGGAATGGATCTTGCGGAGGATGACTGGAGAAAAGAGATTGTTGACTATTTGAAGTATCCATCCCGAAAGGTCTCTAGGAAGCTCAGGTACAAGGCCATAAAATTTGTTCTTCTGGATGATAGTTTGTTTTACAAATCACTAGATGGGGTGTTGCTACGATGCCTGGGTCCAGAAGAAGCTAAAAGGATGATGAGTGAAGTACATGATGGGATATGCGGAGCACACCAATCGGCCTACCGCATGAAATGAGTTATCGAGCAAGCTGGGTGATTTTGGCCGACAATATTGGAGGACTGCTTTGAGTATTACAAGGGGTGTCAAGACTGCCGAGAGGTTTGGAAATATTCAAAGAGTTCCTGCATCGGCATTAAATCCCATTATTAAGCCATGGCCATTCGGGGCGGGGTATAGACTTGATTGGCGATTAATCCACCATCTAGCAAGGGGCATAAGTTTGTGCTTTTGGCCACGGATTACTTTACCAAATGGGTTGAGGCAATTCCACCGAAAAAGGTGACATCGAGAAAACATGATTGAGTTTGTCAAGGAACACATCATCTATCGAGTTGGAATCCCGCAAACAATCACAACCGATCAAGGAGCCCAATTCGTGTCCTTGGAGTTCGGGGAGTTTGCCGAAAGCATGAGAATCAAATTGTTTAATTCTTCTCCCTATTATGCTCAAGCTAGTGGTCGGCGAGAGGCTTCTAATAAGATCATGATCAAGCTTATACAAAAGAAGATCGACCGGAAGCTAAGAAGGTGACATTCGGTACTCGGTGAAGCGTTATGGGCTTACCGAATGGCCCCTCATGGAGCTACGAAAACATCTCCTTATGAATTGGTTTATGGACACCATGCGGTTTTACCTTGGGAAGTACAATCGGATTCTAGGATAGTGGTTTTGCAAAAAGATTTAAGTTCCAAAGATTACGGTGGCTTAATGATGGATGAGTTGGAAGATTTGCACATGATCCGTCTTAGGGCCCCGGAAAATATTGAAAAGAACAAGCTGCGAGTTGCCAAATATTACAACAAGAAAGTAAAAGTTAGGCAATTTGCGAAGGAGATTTGGTTTGGAAAGCATTACCGCCGATTGGAACCAAATACGGTGAATTCGGCAAATGGTCCCCTAGCGGGAAGGACCCTTTCGAGTGGTCGGATGCGTGCACGACAATGCCTACATGTTGAAAACTTTACTAGGAGAAGAATTTTCTGCTGCAATAAATGGAAGATATTTGAAGAAATATTATCCTAGTATTGAAATCGATCGGTGATCACCGGCATTGGGATTACATGCATCGATACGGGAATAGCCGGCGCTCAAGAATGAGGCCGTCTTCGAACAAAATTCCCAAACGAGAGGGAATGGCCGGTGCCTAGATGCATTGCCCTTAGTGCAAAACTACATTGCAAATGCTTCTTGCGGGTTTACATCTAACAACCCCGGTGATCGGGCCTACGAGGAGGCGGGAAGCGAAGGCCCGGCGTAAGAAGCGAAAGTATGATTCAATCTTTTCTTTGCTTCTTCGGTGCTCCCTCTTCGGTTGCTCCGGGACCACCGTGACGGCAACTTGGAATGCGTGAGGATGACCATGATTTGCGCCTCCGGCAAGTTGTCCCAAGCTGCTTTCGGGTTATTGTACCTATCGGAGACATGCGGGACGAGAGGAGTGGTCATTAGGGGCAAAGATCCGGATGTGAGCATGGAGTCAAGAAGGAGTTGGATCGCAACGAGTGGTAATGTCCGGAGGTCGTGCTCCGAGGTGCCGAACGGCTGCGGCGCGGTCGATGACCGATTCTCTGCTCGGGCGTGGCATCCTCTGCTTCAATAGAGGAATCGGAGGAGATGTACTCGGGCATGTCTTCGGTCCCAATGATTTCCTCAGGAAGCAGATCAAGGCTGAAGGAGAGAAAACAGAGAGGAGGTAAAACACGAGACTACATGAGGAAACAAGAAGCAAATCAAAGGAAAACTCACTTTCGAATCGTGCGTTTCTTTGAGATGCGCCCTCCCGGGGCCGCCACTTGCCTTTGTCCATAGCCTTGGGGTTTTTTTCTTCGAGAACGGGGAAGAAGATGAGAAGTGATGGATGAGTGTGCGAGTGGATTTGCACGCATCTCGGCGGACTATTTTATTGAGCGAGAGAGTGCGTTGGGAGTGATGAGCGGCGGCGTGCATTATTGGAATACCAAGCGGCGGGGTTTCCTCTCGAATGCGAAGGGTTTCTCGTTTGAACGGTGCTTATCGAGGATTTCTGCGGGTATTGCGCCAAGGGACCTCTCGTTTTTGCGTGTTCGGCTCAAGCGAGTTCCCGAATACGTTTAAGGAGAAACAAGATTCACGGATGCAAACGCGAGAAAAAATCATCGCGGTACAAGCACGAGAATTAAAAGTCCTTTATTTATTGCCGATATCAAACATCCCCGATACAATCTAATAAAGAGCACGTTTAGCACGGAGCGGGGATGAGTGAGTTCGGCAATGGCATCGCCGTGGCCGTCGAGGCACTCCAAGATGATCTCGATCTCGTCGATGTCTTACGGTGCGCCGCCCGGAAGCCGCGCGGCTGGTGGAGTAGTCGACGTCGGTGTGCGTCGCCATGGCGGCCAGGCCCAAAGTGGTGCCCAAGCGGATGCCGTGGGTGGCCACTTCGTCCACGCGGTGTTCCACCGCGGCAAGGCGCTCCGCCGACGTGTCTCCGCGGGCGTTCACCTTGTCGGCCAATTGCCCCACCGGCATTTTTAGGCGGTTGAGCTCGGCATCACGGGCTACAAAATGCAAGATAAAGGTGATTAGTATCAAAAGCCGATTGGATTAGGGAGCGGTTCCGAGCCGTACCGTCGATGGTCGCCGGCGGCGCTTGCGGCCGGTCCTCCCACTCCAGTTCGGCTATGCCAGCCTTTTTGGAGACGTCTTCCAGCTCGCGCTGGGCCACCTCCAGCTCCGCCTTGAAGCGGAGAGCATCAAGTTCCCCGTAGGGCACGGGGGAGTAACGGTCGACTCGAGGAGTCGTCCCGGCAAGGGCTGACCGGCCGGTGCAGAAGATGGATTCCATTGAATGAGCCTGAAACAGAGATGATCGTCAAAAACAAAGAAGGGATCAAAGACGAATCGTAAAGGAAAAGTTGACGATTATTGCCTCCGGTGGGCACCGACGCGACTCCCCTCCGCCTCGTCGGTGGCGCGGCGCTGTTGTTTTGCTCGCCATGCTTCGGGATTTGCGGCCGATTCGGAAAAAGAAGATTTGAGGTTGGCGAAGATTTGAGGGATAAAGGCTTGGTGAAGAGGCGGGGGGCACCTACGGTTTTCATTTATAGGCACGGCGGAGTAGATCGTGGCCTCGGGTCGTGGCCTTAGATCGTGGCGCATGTCCCAAGAAACTTGGAAGGTGGAGAGGTTTCCTTGACCGATCCGCCGCCGGTCGTTTGGAGTTCAAGGCCGAGTCGTATTCGGTTGGCGGCTCGGCTAAAAGGAAGTTAAGGTGCCGTTCGGGTATGGCACTTTTTGGCTGCGATTACCGAATGGATCATTCGGCGTTGCAATTAAGGACGTGCGAGAGAAAAAGGAAAATAAATTTACGAAGCAAATGTTGCAAGGACGGCCGGTTTGGTTACACACCGATCGGTACATCTAAATGTTTAAATACTTTGCAATTACATTGGAGGCGTTCGATGTTGTTTGGTGAATGTTCTCCATCCGTTCTTGATAATCTTTACGGGCGTCGGACGGGATGGTGAGTTCCGCGTTACATTGATTCACCTCGGCTATGGCCGATGTCGCTTCCTCTTGGATCTTCTCTATCGGTCCGGGAAGTTCGGCTATCTTCTTGTCGTCGGCTTCTATTTCGCCGATAAGCTTTTTAGCTCGCCTCCGGTGCGGCCTTTACGGTGATTTTCAACTCACGAGCGGCTTGCGGATTGGCCAATGTCCTTTTGTGACTCTCAGTTTGAGATTGTGCTCCCTTCACGGCTTGTTCAACTTTGGCTTTCTTTTGTTCAACGGCGGGTGGGAAGACACATTTCTCGAGCTCGTCTTATGTCTACATAGTGAACATCCAAACCAGAGATGGGTTCAAGTGAGGTCTTGATATCCTCAGGGAGTTCTTGGCTGATGGGTCCAAGCATTTCCTCGAAATGATCGAGATCTCTGATTTGATCTCGAGCGTCTCTTTGCAGCCAGGCAAAAATTTCCTTGAGCTTTTCTTGTGCTTCCTCTGGAAAGGCTTGAGGCCCTCCTTCCCTTGTCTCGGCAATTGGATTATTCCCCATTGATGGGTTTGATGATGACGGAGCCGATCCCGAGAGAATAGCATTGCCGAGTCAGGAGTGTTGGGAAATAAAAGATAACAGGATTAAGTGCAAGTGTTTACCTCATGCCTAACTTCCTGAAGTGGAACAGGGTTTTGTTCAGTTTCAGGGGCGATTTCTGGAGCTACTGGTGAAGGAGGTGCTCGTGGCAAGGCTGAAGCTTCTGTGTGAGAGGGTGCTGATACAATCTCTGGCAACTCTGAAGCTTCTAGCTGGAGAGGAGATGGATTTACCTCTGCTAAGGTTGAGGTTTCTGTCTGGCCAATAGGGGATTGAGCCCTTGAAGGACTTGAAGGCTCGGTTGGATGGGAAAGCTCATTTACGGCAAAGTTGGTGTTTGTTTGAGCGAGGGGGTGATTGAGTCCACGATGAAGATGAGATCTCTACTTGGGCGGTGGCTCGGCCCTTGGTGGACTTGCATGTTGAGAGATAGGGACATCCACAAGTTGATCCACCATTGTTTCTTCGCAAATACCGGATTAAGGGTAAATGCCGGTGTTGGTCTTTGAGGAAGGAGTAATAAAGGTCATACCGGTGGATGTAGCATTGGCGGGTTACGAAGTCGAAGATTGCTTTGAATTTTAGTACGAAATTGCACAAGATGAGATTTATTAGAAAAGAGTAATCTTGTGATCAAGAGAGAGGAAATTTTACCTCAATAAGGACTTTCTTGATGGTTCTTCTCTTTTTCGCGAGTTGGAGGTGCGATCGAGAGACGAGCCTTGCCTCTTGTCGGTAGTGATCTTGGACAAAGTTGGGTCTGTTGTAGCATACCTAGCCATCGGTTGAGCCGGGGTTGGTGATCTAAATCCCAATGCGAGATTGGGCATCTCGCATTGTAAGCAATCGCCCGGCTAGAGGGCGGGCAACGTAATCGTGTTCGTGGGTAAAAAATCAAGATCATGGTTAAAGGAAGAAATGTCGATTTGAGGAAAGGGACAATCATGTTACCTCCGAAGTTGGCTGAAAATCGGACATCGGTTCTATGCAAAATAAGTGCACGGAGCTCACTGAAAATATGGTCATGGAATTCTTGCCACCAAGAGTTGAAGGTGGGGTGAGCTACTGTTGTAGGTGTGAAAGGCCAGGTGTAAACAGTTGGACTGCATACATACTGAAAAACCCTACTGGTTTGAGTAAGTTCTTTAATTTCCTCTCTAGGTTTGAGGAATTCATGCAGAAATAGTCTTGGGGGCATCTGGCCACATCCAAGTTGTCGAGCCATCATATTGGGCTGGTAGTATTCATAAGTGCTTGTGGTTTAGTCTCCCTCCACTAAATTCGGTGGCGAATGCATGGATGGATGAGGATATTGAGGATTTCCGAAACCTTCCATCTTGGCATCCAACTTCAAAGGAGAACTCGCAAGGGAGAGTTAAATTATCATTGTCCAAGTAAGGAAGCCAGAGAGGGTTGGGGAAGCCTTTGAAGAAGAGCTCAAAGAGCTGGCCGATATTCCGGTTGATGGGAACGGTTGAAGCGGCTTCTCCATAGGTGTGGCATCCTCTCGGTGACTCGGACTTCCCCTTCATGATAATTGGATGAAGGAAAAAACCGGGTGTTGAGGTCAATACCAATGATCCGGTGCATGTGCGATTTGCGGCCACATTTGTACAAACCACCAAGGGCCATTGACACACGCTATCTTACGGTGGTGTATATTTGAGTGACGAGTTTGATGAAGCATGTGGTATACACTTGCCCGGGAGGTATTTTCCAAGGGGAATGCGCTTACCACTAGCCAATTGTGTAGCCATTACAATATGATTCGAGTAGGCTCATTGGCTTTATCACAAAAGATGAACCTGCACGACCACATGTTCGGGAATGCCCTATATTCAACTTCACCAAGGGGACCATCTTTCATATGATTTTGGATATAATTTTTATCCGCTCCCCGATTTCACTCTGTTTGTCTTGTGGAACCTCTGAAGTCCCAGGGATGAACAGATCCTGAAATATCAAGGCCGGTAATCATATATATATCGGCCAGAGTTGGGGACATTGGGCCGTGACCAAAAAGGAAGGCGTTGACGCCATTTGACCAGAAGTGGCAAGCCGCTATCAAAAGGTCTTCATTTTTGGGGGTCTCGGCCAAAGAAAGCTCCAAGCATTGAGCAATACGGAGGGTATCCCAGTTTTGGGTCCTGACACTTTTATCCGCAAGGACTCTTTTGTACCAATTCCTCCAGCCCGCAATTGGGGGCAAGGGCCAGTTCTTGAAGGCGTCCTGCCACAGGGGAGGCTTAGTTAAAGCCGCTTTGAAGGGGATCCTTTGGGATTCGGCTGCGATGAATTCGCGAGGATCAGAAACTCCCACGGGACCAAGGAAGTAGGACGTCGAATTGGCCTCAGTGCGAATCAAAAGTTCAGTGGAAAGTTCCTGAGGGAAGGCGGAGAAGAAATCTCAGGTAAAAATTGAAAAGCTAAGTGCCGAATGAAGCTTATGGTGGAGGAATTTACCAGAGCAGCTTGATTTTGACCCGCCATTGAGGATTTGAGCTCGGGGAAAAGGTGATCTAGGGTTTGGATCTGGGCGAAGACTCCGACGGATTGCGAAGAGAGAGAACGGGTGTTGAACAGATTCAATTTGAAGACGTTGGTGGCTGGAGTCAATTCCGGAATAAAATCACTTTTATCCCGTAATTGAAGGGGCATATGTTAACACCAAAATTTGGTAAGGTAAGGAGTCTGACTTGTGGGTCCAACTCGGTGAGGAATCCGTCGGCGGAAGGAAGGTTTCTTCAGATGAATTCGGCAGAAGAGTCCGCGGTCGGCAATTTGCTTCCGTTCGGCAAGGAAAGCGTTGCGGCGATTTTGCGGGATTGCGTGGTGACGTGGCCGGCGGAATGGATGGATAAATTAGGTATCGAATTCATTCAAGGTCATGCTTAACGGGGTATAAATATGGACCCTGAATGTATGTAACAGACATTCGAAACATTCTCAATACAAACCGGCTTTACGCCAAACCCTAGAGTCCTTTGTCGTGTCGTCGAGTTCTTCAAGAGGGTTCATCGATCCGTTGACCTCCGTGAGTACCGACAACCTTGTATCATGTCTAGTATCATGCGGTGGATTTAGATCGATGCAAGTAGTCTTGTTACCATGCTTAGTGTCATGCGGTAGATTCAAGCTTGGTTCAAGAGGGTTTCTTGTTAGGTCATGAGCCATGCGGTAGGCTAAGATCTAGCTTGAAGCTAGTTATCGGCTCTATTGAATTTTGGCAAGATTCAATAGATTCATTAAGTTATCTGTGTTGCTTTGAGTTTTCACTTTATGTTAAATTCATGTAACACTTCTTTGCCCAATCTAGATGGGTTTGGATCGGCTCTATCTTTTTGATGATTCTTATGCGAATCGAGTTCGTACCCTTGGCTTAAATAGCACGTGGATCACATGTTCCCCGATAGCTGAAACCGAATCGATCTAGGTTGTCACGTGTTGCGGGTTCAAGCTTGCCAAATTTTGTATAAATCTTGAAAGAGTTTGGGTATTATGCGGTAGATACGGTTTTGGGTTGTTTTGGAGATAGTCATCGGTGGATTAGATTTCAATCCAATCGATAGATTTATCTTGTTTGGTAATGTTCGTTCCTTCTTCACGGACCCCGATGGTCAATTTTGTTCGGCCGTATTCGGTTATGCTTTCATGAGTAAAACGTGTTCATAATTTATGCTTTAAATATTGTATGCTTTTAGCTTTCCATATTTAGATTGTATCATGCGGTAGATAGATCTATTTGTGGAAGGTGGTATGATCTCAAGCAAGTTGTATCATGCGGTGGATAGATTTGTTTGATATCATGCACGACCGGTTTTAAAGTGCCTAGACATGCGGTAGACTAGTGCTTTGGACCTATGCATGCTTGTTTATTACATATTTATGATCATGCCTTTACTTCATTTATTGTTTAATGTTATTTACCGCGAGGATCGGTCATGGCCTTGCGCACATGCATCTTTATCCAAATAAAGACCGATTTGTCGTCATGCTTACGTCATCTATTCGGCTATGTTACTTTTTGCACTTTAAAGCCCCGAATGGTTTCGGTTCTTTGTGAGATAGCTTCTTATAGCTATATGTCATCTCACTTGGCTTTCTAGCCGTAAATATGGAAGCGTATGCGGTACCACCGGCAAGTTCCAAGCTTTGGAATTTAACTACTTTGTCTTTTGTTAATTTTTAGGGAAAATTGATCGACACGTCTTGTGAATCTCTTCGTGTGTAAAGCTAGCTTGTTCGGCTTGTTGTGTGCTTGGCATGAGGTGCGGATTTTATGTCAATACTCTCCCCCGAGGCCCGAGGGCACACGAGGAATAGGGAGGGCGAAGCTGCCGAGGGAGCGGGCGAAGCGGCAATTTTTAGACTTTTACGTGTGTGCCATTAAAAAAAATAGTGCCCACCCGTGTGTCATTAAAAAAAGTTGCTCGCACCTACATGCCATCGTCCTAAACTTCTTTACCCTCTGTTTCATTCCGTCTACGATCGGTTAGAAATCCACCGTTAGGACGTCCTGACAAGTGGGACCGAGCATGCGAAATGTCCATCTTACCCCCACCACATTGACTTGTTGACTCTCAATCCTCGGAACCGTCGACCCGTCTCCCCCTCGTGCGAGCGGTTCCTCTCCCGACTCGTGCGAGCTCCCAAAGGCAAACCCTAGGGGCGGCGGCGGGGTGGTTCCAAGCGGTCGGCGCGGCGGGGCTCGGGCGATCGGCACGAGGCGGTTCCGGGCGGGGCGACGCGATGGGGCTGCGAGCGGCGCGGCGGGCGAGCCCGGATGGCGCGACACCTGCGCCATTGAAGCATGACGGCGAACGGCGGCCGGCCGAATTGGCTTCTAGAGGGGTGAGTGACTCGCTTCTACCTAATTTGCATTGTGTGCTTTTAGGATTGATGCATTGATACTTAGTCCGTCCTTCTTGTTCATCCGTGAGCCTCTTCATCCGTAGGATGGACACAAACTACGGCTTCAACTTAGAAATCCGGATTGTTTCTCCTCGTTGTCGTGATGGTGGGTGGTTTTCGTTGGATAAAGTCGTGGATGCCGATGTCACTAACTTCGGAGACTCGATTGATGGTGTTGTGGACAAGTATCCTTGTGATTACGGTGACATAACCGGACTCTTTTATTTTACGTATCGATGCGGTGATCATGATTTAGTTGATATGTTTGGAAAACACAAGGCATCCAAGTGTTGTTTGTTGACTCTAAATTATCATAGTCCTCTTGTTGAACCCCCGAGATTCTGGTTGGGATTCTAGTACAAGCTGTCCCTTCGTTTAACCCCCAATGACCCCTTCATTTTCTTGTCCAAGCTTAGCGAGAACCAAACCATGCAACACACACCGAACATGAAGAACCGATTTGTTGGCAAACCCAAACCCAAAGAATGAGTTTGTGGGTATTGATGAGGAAGGGTTGTTGTAAGTGCAATCAAGCCCTATGAGGGTTTTGGTGATGTTGACCACACAATTAAAGAGCTAATGAGCCTTTGAGAATATTGTGCGGCATAAGGATGTTTTGCGGGTGCAAAAGAAAGGAGACCCCTCAATTACATGAAGAAGGATACCTATGCTCTTTGGAGAAGTCTATTTATTTTATCTTTTGAATTTGAGTATAGGACAATCCGTACTATCAAGAGGGATACTCTTGGTGACTTAGGGTGGATTCAAGTGCTCATAGTCTATCTTTCTTATACCCTAACCCACACCCAAAGGGAAGAGATGCTGCTTTGTTTTTGCCCCGTTGTTTCCTTGTTCGGAGGTTCCGAGTTTTTTCTCGAGAGGTTCCGACCGTACGGGCTACGATCAACGAGAGATTTCAAAGGTCGGAAGTTCCGAGATTTTTCTCGGGAGGTTACGAACTGCGAAATATAACCGTTCGTTGATACCGGATCTGGGGGTATTTATACCCCCTCGTCCCCAACGGTCTTCTTCTTCCTCTGCCCGAACAGTAAACCGTTCTAGGGTGTTTCTCTCACCTAGCATTCACTCCCAACCTACTCTCTTCCAAATCCTTTCCTAGCATTGATTGAGAGTGGAATTGGAAGTGAGTTCGTGAGCAAATTCCTCTTTCCCTTGCCCTTGAGCACTTGGAAAAGTCCTAGCAAGCTTGGTGGATCTATTACTCTTGGAGCCTTGCTCCTAGACGGATAGAGGTTCTTGGAAGCTCTCCAACCCGATTTGTGGAAGCTCCAAGGTGTTTGTATTACCCTTTGTGAATCTACTGGAAAGCCTCCACCTATTACCCAAATTGATAGGTGTGAGAGAGGAGTTGACCTTTGTGGTCCTTATCCTTTGTGGCTTCCTCAACAACGTGGACGTAAGCAAACCTTTTTGGCGAGCTGAACCATGGGATAAATCTTTGTCTCGTGTGTGCTCTCGTTTATATTCTTGCATTGCTCTTGTTCATACTTGTTCTTGGCTAGATCTATTAGGGTTTGTCCCCGATCTATGTTGTGGTACCTCCCTAGCTTGTTCTTTGCTTAGAAATCTTCTTGCTAGGTCCTAAGTACCTCTTAGAATTTGGTAGATTTGTTTTCCATCAAGTTATACGCAGCTCAAGTCATATTTGCTCTATTCTAACAGTTCCCGGAAGTTCTGAGTTTATTCTCGGAGGCTGCTTAGTTCGGAGGTTCCGAGAATAATCTCGGAGGTTCCGGAGTACGACCGTTGTTTTTGCGAGAAAAAGTTTAAATTTTGTGTGCGGGCCTATTCACCCCCCTCTAGGCCATATTGTCTCGATCCTTTCAATTGGTATCAGAGCAGGTTATCCTTGCGAACACCTAACCGTGTGAGGATATGGCAAGTGGAGAGGACAAGCAAGAGGAGGAGGAATTTGAGGACTTGCCAAGTGACGTTGAAGGTGATGCCTCGGAGGTAGGGAACACCTCAGCCCAAGAGAAATTTGACAAGCTCAAGAAGGCTGTCAAAGAAAGCTCCAAGGACAATGGCAAGAAAAAAAAAGAAAGAGGACAAGAAGAAAGAGAAAGAAGAAGAAAAGAAGAAAGAGGACAACAAGCTAGAAAATAAGAAGAAAATGAAGAAAGAAGAAAAGAAAAGAAGAAAGAGAACACCTTCACCGTCTCCATCACCATCTTTATCATCCTCATCATCGTCTTCATCTAGTGAGAATGGAGATGGGGATGACGAGTACTATGGCACAAGAATTCCCAAGAGAACACTCAAGCCCAAGCCAAAGCCCAAGGCTAAGTCCAAGGATGACTATAGAAGCGTATCATTTAACTATGATTCTTTGGAAACAAAATCTAAGGATGATATCGCTATACCCGTTGTCAAGTTACCCCAATTTGATGGGACTAACTTTGCTAAATGGAAGCATATGATGAAAGCCTATCTAACCGGTTTGAGTTTGGAGTTGTGGAACATTGTGTGTGTAGGTTTTGATGACCCCGAAGACTTTGGAAACCTTACTCCACGTGATCGCCGCAACATCAAAAGAAATGCTCAAGCTACAAGCATACTTCTTAGTGCTTTGAGTGCTCAAGAGTACAGTCGAGTTAATGGACTAGAGATTGCCAAAGAAATTTGGGACACCCTCCTCATTGCTCATGAGGGTGTTGACAAAGTGAAGAAGTCCAAGATCAACATTTTGATGGCCAAGCTTAATAGGTTCACTATATTTGATGTAGAAGGGCCACAAGAGATGTTTGATAGATTAATGGTCATAGTTGGAAAGATACGAGGTTTAGGTGGTGATGAGTTAGATGATCACTATGTTGTGAAGGTGATGTTGGAGGCCTTTGCTCCAAGGAATCCTACTCTAGTCACATTGATTAGAGAAAAGAAGAGGTTTGAGGAGTTCTCTCCAAATGATGTTCTAGGGAGAATTCTTACTCACGAGCTAATGGACAAAGAAATACAACATAGAAGGAAAATCGGTGAACTAGAAGCTAGGTTGAACAATTTGAAGGTCAAAGAGGTTGCTCTCCACTCCAACAAGTCAAGCAAGACCTCATCCAAGCACTCTACTCCACCCAAGCCCTCCAAGTCAAAATCGAAGAAAGTGGAAGTAGAGAGCTCTACAAGTGACTCAAGTGAAGATGAAGATGAAGGTTCTCATGTTGAGATTGGGGACGTGGCCTTGTTCATGAAGACATACAAAAGAGGATTGAAGAAACAAGGGTACAAGTTTGCCAAGAGGAAGTTTCCCAACAAGAAAAAGAGAACTTGTTACATTTGTGGAAGCACCGAGCACTTCATTGCGGATTGCCCTAATGAGAAAAGAGAAAATAGGAATGACAAGGGTAAGGGGAACTACAAGAAAGATCAAAAACCATATCACAAGAGAAGAAACTATAGTGGAGAGGCTCATATTGGTCATGAATGGAATTCCGGAGATGAGAGCTCTAGTGAAGAGGAAGGGAAGAAAATTGCAACTGTGGCTATCAAGAGGCTTCCCTCTACCTCAAGGTTGTTCAATAACTTGACCGATGATGAAGAGAGCTCATCCATTCATTGCTTCATGGCCAAGGGTGAGAAGGTAAAAATCAACTCAAAACCCTCTCCTCAACCTAGTGATGAGTCGGAAATGGACTCTAGAGATGATTTTAGTGATGAGGAAGAAAACCAACTTGTTAGTGAGATGGATCTAGAGATTTTATGGCTAGGCTAATAGTAGAACTAGAGAAAAGCCAAGACACTCTTATCTCGGAAAGAAGTGAGCTTGAGGCTTTGCATTTGGAAGTTATAACCAAACGGAGAGTGTCATAGCTACTCTCATGGAAGACCTTGCTGCCTCTCAAGCTCAATGTAATTCTCTCAAGTTGAGGAATGAAGAGCTTGAGGAGCAATATAGTCTCCTTTGGAGTAGCACCTCACATCCTTCGAAGGTGAAAGGCGACTCTAGTGCTTCTACTAGCAAGGGCTGTATAGATGTCATCATATTGATATTGAATCCTATGCTACTAGTCTTGCTAACATGGAAGCTATGAAGAAAGAAATTGCTAGGTTGAACTCAATCATAGCTAAAGGATGCATGGGTGAAGAGAACAAAAAAAGCAAGATTCACCAAGAGGAAAATGGTAGAGAAAAGTAAGAATCTAGGCTTTGGATATGTTGAAGGTGGCAAGACCAATGAAAGAAAAATCATCAAAGAAAAAGAATGCCTTGAATTCAAGAGCACTGGGTTTCTGTTTGCCCAGACCCCGAAGGTTTCGAGCTCAAAGCCCGGAGGTTCCGGAGTCTGGAAGCCTCGAGCCACACGAGACGGACTAAACTCGGAGGTTCCGAGAAAATTCTCGGAGGTTCGGGGTCCGTAAAGACAGAACAAAGAAAAAGGGCAAGGCTCGGCATCGGCTTGTTTCCAAGGCATCTAACACTTGTGTGCGGGTTGGGAATCATCCAATAATGCCTAGAAGAAATTTGAACCCCAACAAGAACAAGGCTCATGCATCTAGAGACATACCTCCTAGCTATGTGTTGAGACGCAACAATGTTGGTAAAGTTGTTGCCATGTATGTTGGAAATGAGTCCAACGTATATGTGAAAAGATCACTATGGGTTCCAAAGGTTTTGGTTGCTAACATGGAAGGCCCCAAGTCAAATTGGGGACCTAAAAGAACGAACTAAATTGTTTTGTAGGCATACTCCTCCGGTGGATCAAGTTGGGTGCTTGATAGAGGATGTACACATCATATGAATGGAGAAAAGAGTATGTTCTAATCCTATCTCCATTTGGAAGGACCAAAGGAAACTATTGCATATGGAGGGGATACAAAAGGAGAAGTCATCGGTGTAGGTGATATCCGATCCCTATTTCTCAAAAATATTCAATTACAAATGTTCTTCATGTTGATCCGTTGGGTTACAATCTATTATCGGTTTCACAACTTAGTGTGATTGGTTTTGATTGCCACTTCTCGGATAAGGGTGTGTCCATCATAAGAAGGGAAGATTTCTCTATTGTCCTTACGGGTCGCTTGAGGGGGAGGCTTTACCTAGTTGATCTCAACAAAAGTAAAGTTTCTCCCAAGACTTGTCTAGTGGCAAAATCTAGCATTGGTTGGCTATGGCATCGCCGACTAGCTCATGTTGGCATGAGGAACTTAGCCAAACTTTTGAAAGATGAACACATCCTTGGACTAACAAATGTACATTTTGAGAAAGATAGGATTTGCAAAGCGTGCCAAGCCGGAAAGCAAGTAGGAGCACCTCACCCACCAAATAGCATCCTAATTACATCAAGCCCGTTGGAGCTCATTCACATGGATCTATTTGGACCGGTGGCCTACATAAGCATTGGTGGTAACAAATATGGCTTAGTTATTGTTGATGATTATTCTCGCTTCACGTGGGTGTTCTTTGTGTTTGACAAGAGTGAAGTACAAGGGAAGGTGAAGACCTTCATAAGAAGAGCACAAAGGGAGTTCGAGCTACCAATCAAGAAAGTAAGAAGTGACAATGGCTCGGAGTCCCGAAACACCTATGTTGAAGAGTTTCTTGATGAAGAGGGCATCAAGCATGAATTTTCAGCACCTTATACCCCTCAACAAAATGAGGTGGTTGAGAGGAAGAATAGAACTCTTATTGAGATGGCAAGAACCATGTTGGACGAGTACAAGACTCAAGACATTTTTTGGGCCGAAGCTATTAACACGACTTGTCATGCTATCAACCGCCTCTATCTTCACAAGTTTCACAAGAAGACCTCCTATGAGCTCATCACCGGTAAAAAGCCCAAGGTGTCTTACTTTAGAGTGTTTGGGTGCAAATGTTTCATTCTAAACAAGACGTCCAAACTTCTAAGTTTGCACCAAAGGTTGACGAAGGATTTCTTCTTGGTTATGGTCCAAATGAGCATGCTTATCGAGTCTCAATCTAACCACCGAGAGGATTGAAGTCACGGTAGATATGACCGTTGATGAATCTAATGGCTCTCAAGTGGAGCAAGTTGACTTAAATGTTGTAGGTAATGAGAAGCCATCTTGTGAAGCAATCAAGCAATTGGCCATAGGTGATGTTAGACCAGTTGAAGCACAAGAGGAAGATGAGAATCAAGTACAAGCTTCAACACCACTCGAAGGGCCAGAAGTCACTGGTTTAGGAGCTGTACAGACTTCGGAGGTTCCGAGAAATTTCTCGGAGGCTCCGGGAACTGACACTGAAACTCAACCTCCGAGAAATTTTCTGGAGGTTCCGGGGTCTGGAAGTTCAACACCACAAGACACCCTAAACCAGCAAATTGATCAGCAAGGGGATGTTCAAGCAAGTGCATCTGAGCCTCAAGCTAATGAAGATAATAAAGACCAACCTCTACACCAACCTCTTGGACCATCATATCCTCGTGTACATCAAGTCATACAACGAGATCATCACGTTGACGATATCCTTGGGAGCATAAAGAGAGGGGTAACAACACGATCTCGTCATAAGAATTTTTGTGCATTTTACTCGTTTGTTTCCTCTCTTGAACCAACCAAGGTAGAGCAAGCTCTTGAGGATCCGGATTGGGTGGTAGCTATGCAAGAGGAGTTGAACAACTTTGAAAGAAATCAAGTGTGGGAGTTGGTGGAAAGGCCAAATACCAACATCATTGGCACTAAATGGGTCTTTCGAAACAAGCAAGATGAGTTTGGTATTGTGACTAGGAACAAAGCAAGATTGGTTGCTCAAGGGTACACTCAAGTTGAAGGACTAGACTTTGGAGAAACATATGCACCGGTAGCAAGACTTGAAGCAATTCGATTTCTACTAGCTTTCGCTGCGCATCATGACTTCAAGCTCTACCAAATGGATGTCAAGAGTGCATTTCTCAGTGGACCACTCTCCGAAGAAGTATATGTTAAGCAACCACCGGGTTTTGAAGATCCCAAGCGTCCTAATCATGTCTACAAACTCCATAAGGCACTCTATGGGCTCAAGCAAGCACCAAAAGCATGGTATGAATGCCTTAAGGATTTCTTGCTCAAGCAAGGCTTTGAGATAGGAAAAGCCGATGCTACTCTCTTTACTAGAAAAGCTGATGGTCATATCTTTGTGTGCCAAATATATGCCGATGAAATAATATTTGGTAGTACTAATGAAACTTTTTGTGAAGAGTTTAGTAGGGTGATGACAAAGAGGTTTGAAATGTCCATGATGGGTGAGCTCAAGTTCTTTCTCGGATTTCAAATCAAACAAGCAAAGGAAGGGACGTTCATATGTCAAACCAAGTATACAAGGGATATGCTAAAGAAGTTTGACATGGACAAGGCAAAGCCCATCAAGACTCCAATGCCTACTAATGGACACATGGACCTCAATGAAGAAGGGAAATCCGTGGACCAAAAGGTATATCGCTCCATGATCGGCTCTCTTCTTTACTTATGTGCATCTAGGCCGAATATTATGCTTAGTGTGTGCATGTGTGCTAGATTTCAAGCTAACCCAAAAGAGGGCCATCTCATGGCCGTAACGAGAATCTTGAGATATCTAGTGCATACCCCTAACCTTGGCTTGTGGTATCCTAAGGGCTCCACTTTCGATCTACTTGGCTATTCGGATTCCGATTATGCTGGTTGCAAGGTAGATAGAAAGAGTACATCGGGGACATGTCAATTCTTTGGTAGGTCCCTAGTGTCTTGGAGTTTTGAAAAGCAAAACTCAGTAGCCCTTTCCACCGCCGAGGCCGAGTATGTTGCAGCCGACGCATGTTGTGCTCAACTACTTTGGATGAAGCAAACCTTAAAAGATTACGGATGTCACTTTTTCCATATCCCACTTTTGTGTCACAATGAAAGTGCCATAAAGCTTGCTAACAACCCCGTAAGCCATTCTCGCACAAAACATATAGACATTCGTCATCACTTCTTGAGAGACCATGAATCCAAAGGAGATATCGCTCTAAGTCATGTGAGCATCGACAAACAACTAGCCGATATCTTCACTAAACCTCTCGATGAGTCAAGGTTTTGTAGTTTAAGGAATGAACTAAATATTCTTGATTCTCGTTGCGTGGTTTGATCTCTAGCATGCCATGGCTGTTTGCTTCAAACTGTTGATATTCTCTTAAAATTTGTTTGAAAAAAGTGTTTGTGAAAACCTTATCTTGAAAAGTTTTTCAAAATCTACTTTCATATCCCTAACTTGTCTTAAGTGGCTATAGTTGAATGTGTGATTGCCTGTTTTTCTAGCCACTTAAGTCAAGGGTACCATGACCTAAGGATCTCAGTTGTAAAAGGTTCAAAATCTCAAAATGAGTGAAAGTTGACTGTCTCTGGAATTCAAGTTTCGAAAGCTCCGAGCCTCGGAAGCTCTGAGAAAATCGTCGGAACTTGCAATCTTTACAGTCTCTGCATTCAATTTTGATCGAAGAGCAGTTAAAGGGAATCCAACATCTTCCGGGGAATATTCGTTTACCCTTGGGTTAACCCTTCGATCCAATTCACCGCGCGGTTACTCCCTCAGATCTACTTTCACCGCATCTCTCTCTCTCTCTCTCTCTCTCTCTCTCTCTCTCTCTCTCTCTCTCTCTCTCTCTCTCTCTCTCGACAGCGGCCGCATCGCTCTCCACCCTCCATGCGCTGCCGCCGCCGGTGACCGTGCTCCTCGTGTGTCACACGTGCGAGGCCGGGCACCCTTCGTCGTCGGTGGGCCGCAGTTGAAGAGGAAGGAGGAAGAACCGTTCGTGGGAGTTGACCTAGATCCGCCCGGATCCAGTAAGGAGAAGAAGAAGGAAGCTTCGATCTGCATCATTGCTTTTCTTTCTCGATTGATCTTTGAGAAGCAGAAGAGGAACAACATTGCACCGTTGGATTTATTCCGGTGAGTTGCTCCTCTTCAGCGCCACCAGATCTCTGATCTGGAGGGGGCCTCTGAGCTACGTCCCCTGGCGTAAAAGCATCTCAAGATCGTCGACTTCACTCATCTTCTTCCCTAGTCAAGGTAACCTAGTTCAAACCCTAACCCTAATTCCTAGATCCCTCCGTTCTTAGGGTTCTAGGTTCTGTAGTAGAGGGTTGATATCCTGTACCTTGCTCTGTTCGATGTGATGCATGTGTAGATTAAAATCAGTTGAAAGTTGAATCAAAATTCAGAGTGCACTTAAGTTCAGAGAGTCTCAGAGGTTCCGAGAAAATTCTCGGAGGTTCTGAACTCTGTGACCTACTGTAGGCTGACCTTGATTCAAAGTTCCACTAAGTTGTAATTCACTTGCATCACCTCATCTTATCTCTGCAGTTCTAGTTCGTTCAAGTTTGCTCTGTTGGCTAAGTTTCAGTTGAAGGTTGAATCAACAAACTGTCCTCTGTTAGTACCCAAACCTCGGAGGTTCCGAAGTCTGTGCTGACAAAAGACAGTCTGTGATTCAAAATTCCACTGAAACCTAATCAATTGAACTACTTATCTGTCTGTGATCCTCAGTCCCAATCTATCTTGATCCATTCCTTATCTGCTACCTGTGATTCTTTCTGGCAGATGTCAGCAACCCCTGGTGAAAAGACCTATGACAAAAGGCAAATGCAACCTTTTGAAACACCTGCTGGAGAGAGAGCTTCCAAGCTTGCAGCAAGGGAAGCTGTGACTGGCAGTGACAGCAGGGGGAAAGCAACCCCTAGAAGAGGAAAAGGGGCAGCTTGTCAGGAGGAAGAGGATCAGGATCTGCAGCACATGTAGAGGACAATGGGGGAATAGAAGGAAAGACTATCCCCATTGAGCTTGAGGATGACATGTTACTTGGAGAGATTGACTCCACATATTTGAAGTATCATAAGGTGCTGCTCAAGAGACACCCTCCTACCAAATATGACAACTCAGTATACATTGAGCACACCAATTATGATTGTGACGAACCGCCCAAAATAGTTCCGTATTATCGCCTAAGCCGGTCCACGTGGCCATTAAGCAATAATAAAGAACTATTCCGTCGCTTCCGCCGGGTAAAGCCCGGTAAATCACATACAACGGGATCGCCGATATGCGCTAAGCCCACACGAAGGCGGGACCGAGTACAACATTACATTACATAAAAGGTTCACAAGTTTAACATTATTACAAACCAGGTTTTTAGTACATAAAAGTAAAAGTGCTTCGAGTTTAAACGGCGGAAAATAAAACTAGCGCATGATACACACGGGAGGCCATCCATGCATATCACTCCTCATCACCGTTCTCCCATTCAAACTCCCAACCATCCGGGATAGATCCGGGCCGGATGGGATTACTCGAAAACAACAAATTAAGCAAGGCTGAGTACTAATACTCAGCAAGACTTACCCGATAAAAGAAAAATACAACTAGACATGCAAGGCTTTTTGGCTGCTGGGTTTGTTTTGCCAAAAGTGACTAAGAGTTGATCCTTATATTCAGATTTTAGCTCAAATTCTAGTATGTTAACCATTCTATGTGAGCACCTGCACTAAACAAGCATGTTGTTCAAACAATATTAAACAGGTAACAATATTAATCCGAACTGTTACATAAATAAACATGGGGTAGCCAGTGGTCAAGCCGACTCAGATAACGGCGAGTGACCGACGATCGATCGATTTATATCCTTGCAAGGTAAACCCAAGATACACGGAAGAAAGTAGACCAAGTGCAGTGTCTACCCCAACCAGGGCGGTTCCCAACATCCCACGGTTTAGGATCGTACGCTACAAACTGCGGTACACGGTTATCCGGAGGGTCTAACCCGACCAGTCCGGACTCACACACTATACCACGGGTAGCTAGCCCGGAGACACATCCCAAGCGGGTAGCTAGAAAGATCCCGCCCCGGTTCAGAAGGTACTAGGCTTACCGGTCCCATTCCCGACAAGTACTTGGTACGTTCAATAGCTTAGGACCAGCACCATGCTACTCGGTCGAGACCGAACCCATTGCTCTTACCACATGAGCGAGTCAATTTAACCAATTTAGGATTCCAACATAAGCATCCTATATCTCGCGAGCAATGAGTCATTACTCGACTTCTACCGTATCCGTAGAGCATGGCACTAGCGTTCCTAACATACTAGTAAAAGAGCATAGGAGTCCTAAGGATCATGCATCTAGGTTTCAAAGCAACTCCTGAAACTTAAATGCACAAAGTAAAGCAATAAAGTACTGAAAAGTAACGGACATGAGTTTAATTTAAAAACATGGGTTAGATGAAACCGGTGCTTGCCTTCCTCGGACTCGGTTCCTAAACTAGCCTTTGGCTCTTCTGGACTTTGGTCCAGGTCTTGCTGCACACCAATCTGGTTCAGCTCACCATCAACGGTCCCGTCTCCCTCCTGGGCGAGTGTGTACGTACCGTCGGGGAGATCTACACGTTTACATGCACATGCATTAGATTAAAGTTAATCTTGATGGTGATTGTGTGCACATCTAAGCAATTTAAGTTACTTAACTTCACCAAACAGCAAGGGGTGTGTTTAATTTAATAAAAACAGAAACAACATGATTTTACCATTTAGCACATTTTAATTTCCATTTCTTTCCTAATTATTTACAACAAGCCTTTCTACCATAAATCCAAATTAAATCAAAAACACTTCCAATGAACCTAATCTTTTGCACACAGCAACATATGCTTAGTTTAAGCTTGCACACCAAAATTTGACGGAAGAGCATGTATAAATTAATTTATACGAAAAAGACAAATTTCAGCCTAGTAAATCAACATTAATTCATACAAAAAGATTTAATAAACTTTTTGATCTCAAATTTCTCCTACAGGTCAAGTATGCCAAATATGAGGTTCTGACCAAGGCATGGTTGCAAAATCAATTTATTTTTCAGATTTTGAATTTAAGCTCCTACACAAGGTTAAATCCAAAACACCAAGCAAACAATTCCCTAAAATCACATCCATCACACCAGGGGTACTAATCATCAAGTCAAAGCCCTAGGGTGCACTTGTGCTCAAAGAAAAGTTCATTAAAGGTGCTATAAAAAGCATCAAACTTATTCTAGCATAAAGCTTAAATAAATCATAACTGAAAATATATACATCGAAATCATGCAAATTTTTGTCACAGATCTAGAAATGATATAAAGAGAAACATATCCAAAATTCAAGTTCATAGCATGTGTATATTTTAAACTGCACTAAAAACACTCCAAACTGCGTTTGAATTTTTAATTCAAAAACTGTACAGAAAAACCCTATACATGTTTTCTAGAAAAGATAGATTTCTTCACCACGAAACCAACAAAATTGGTTTTGCATTTTTCTGATTTTTCTACGATTTTTAATGATTTTCCGAAGTTGCTGCTGTAACCCTAAAACGACCTTTACAGCCGGGTCCCTCGAAACTTGCATAAATCTCCCCGGAAAGACCGAAATCGAAGCAATGTAGTCCTCGGGCGCCATGGCCGGCGGAGAGGACCAAAATCCGGCGAGCTCGTCGCCGGGATCGACCGGGGAAGTGGTGAGGAGTGACGAGGGACTCACCACGATCTCGTTTTGGGGCTTGGACGGGGGGGAGAGATGGGGTCGCGGGGCGCCGGCGGCGTGGCACGCTCGGTGCGGCCGCGGGCGCCGTCCGTGCGCGGCGGCCGCCGCGTCCCGGCGGAGGGGCAGCGGTGCGGTGGTGACGAGGAGGGCTCGGGGTTCGTGTGGTGGGGGAAAGAGAGCGAGCGGCGCCTAGCCGGTTCCGGTTGGGGTGTGGGTGCGGCTGCGAACGGCGACGGCGGGCGGTGGAACGGAGCGACGCCCGCGTGCTCGGAACGCACGGCGCACTCGCACCGAGGCGAGACCGGGCGAGAGGGGCGAGGGCGGGCCGACCCGGGCACGGCCACGGGGCCTCCCGCGCGCGGCTCGGCCGGGTGACGCCCGCATGCGCGGCACGCGCGCACGCGCGCGCGCGAGCGTGCGGCGCGTGGCCGTGGCCGGCGTGCGCGGTTTGCGTGGGCGCGGCGCACGGGAGCCACGGGGCGGAGGGCCCACGGCGCGGGGTCTACCGCGACGGACTCGAGGTCCGTACGCCGGAGCAACGCGGCCCCGCCACGTGGCCGACGTAGCCGGAACGCGCGCGCGCTCCGGAGCGCGAGGACGACGTCGCCCGGCTCAATTTCATTCCGTTTAGCCCTTTTCGAAATTGCAAAACTCCAAAAATCGTCAACTAAGTGAAAAATCTCCCAAAAGCAAAGTTGTAGAGGAGCCGTAGATCTACAACTTTCCCGATGGGCGACATATGTTTTGATCAATGGTTTGCCCGGGAACGCCAACCGAAGTTGCGGATTTTCCACGGCTCGGTTCTTGTTCATAACGCAAGAAACTCGATTTTTGGCCAATTTGCGCTCAAAATTGGAATGTCCGCCAATTACGAAAAATGTGTTCCGGAAATAACGAACAACTTTCGTATTGGCAGATTTTGAACTTCTATAGTGAAACTTGGAGAACGCGCAAGCAAACCATTTCGGCCTTTAAAGTAGATCTAGGGTTTGACCGTGGTTTGAGATGTTGACCGGGGTCTTTTGTGCAAAAGTGTGCCCAATCATGTCAAACATGTTTATGAGCCAAATTAAACACGATTAAAGCCGCTAATTAAATTAGTTAGCTTTAACAAACACCTGGGGTGTTACAGTCTACCCCCCTTAAAAGAAATCTCGTCCCGAGATTAGAAATTTAAAAACTAGCTTAGGGGAGGTTGTTCTCAAATAGAAAGGTATACCCGTGAAGTTATGTTTGCCTTGTTTCACTTGGGGTTTTGGTCGTTTGCCTTGACTTCCCTGCTTGGCTCTTGAGCCTCGACCGTGCCGATTTGTTTTGTTCTGCTCGGTTTCGGGCACTCCCTCACAAAATGTCCGGATCTCTACAATTGAAGCGAGAGACGAGGTGTGGGTGTATTGGACCTTGGGACCCACCGGGTTTTGATGGGCTGATCCACAACACTAGCCGGGTTGCTTGGCTTTTTCTCACGGGAGGGAAGTTCGGTGCATGTAATTTCCCATCCATTCAAGTCAACCTTTGGCAAATCTCGCTTGTGACTCTTGCTCCTTCTTTCCTCCTCCCTAAGGTCCATAGGAAGTTGCGACGGTGGCATGAGTGAATCTAGGAGTTGCTGATTGGAATCTTGGTTCTCGTTGATTTTGAGCTTCATGATTCATCAATAGATTGAATAGATAGACTTGCTCCATAATAGATTCGAAATTGCTTGGGAAAGACCGTCGGATAGACTAGTTTGCGATAGCCCTTGATAACGATTATGGATGACATTTTGCACTAGTTGGCTTAACACCAAATTTTGGCCCTCCAAAATTTTCATGGTGTTGGCAAAGATATCCACCACCTCCTGTGTCGGTGGAAGAGATGGGAACATCTCATTGGGTCGAAGATTGACCGGATCTCCTGTGATGGATTCCATTTCCCTGAAAGTTCATGACAATCCCATTAGACTCCCTAAGAGTACAATAATCTGAGTATGATAGTTATTGATAAACCATCATAACAACAGGTTAGAAAGTTAGAGAACTCGATCTGAAGGTTCTATAGGGTTTGTTTTTAAGCAAGGAGCCAATAGCCATGTTCTACAAAGGGTGGTCGGGAATCAAAGATCGATACTCCCCTCTTGACTGATGGTTGCCACAGTGCAGTAATGATGGCACGCTTGGCGTTAGAGGCAGGACAGGAGATTAATACAGCATTGGCCGCCGTAGTGAAACACGGCGGTAATGGAGTGGCACGGATTCGATGGAGCACGAATATGTAGGTGGTCCAAAGATCGTTAGTATTCGGTTGTGGGTTTATGGGATTTTCTTTGGTGGAGATCGTCGTCCGGTCATCCATAAGAATGCCGATTCTTTTCATATCCTTAAAACATTCCTCATCCTCCAAAGGAATTTTAGAAAGAGAAAATCGTTTCCCGAGTTTAACCAACTCGGAGAAGAAGGCGGATGGAGGGTTCTATCTTTATCTTATTCATGTCATACCGTCGGGGACCGCCCTAAGGGTCCCCTCAAACAATGGGGGAACCCCTATCCAAATTCTCGCATCAACATAAGCTAAGCCTAACCATGCGAGAAACTAACCATGCGGGATACGGCCCATGCGGCAAGACTTCGGAGGCCCACCAAGGCGGCCCGCCTAGGAAGACCCCTCGAGCGAGGCTCCGCCTCGCCCGAGGGCATGCTCCTCCTCGAACGGGCTCCGCCCCGTTCGAGGGGCAACTCCCTCCTCGAACGGGTTCCGCCCCCGCTCGAGGGGCGGCCCTTCCCTCGAGCGGTCCCGCCCCGCTCGAGGGCGCGCTCCCCCTCGAGCGAGTCCCGCCTCGCTCGAGGGTCCGCTCCGCCCTCGGCGGGGCCCGCCACGATCACGGGCGCCCCGCACGCGTGCGCCGGCCCCGTACTTGGGCATTTAACGCCCCGACGCCGCGGGACGGCGCCATCATGCGCCGGGGCTCACGCCCGTGCCGCCGCACCAACTCCCCGGGGAAGGAGCCCATCCCCGCCACGCGTGGGATGGACCGTGCGGTACGGCCGGTGTCGGTCCCGTGACACCGTGCGCACGCCGCCGTACGGCTAACGCGCCCGACCCTCGAAAGGGGGCCGGCGCACCCTCGATTCCACTTTCCCGTGACCTTGCGGGTTAGGTAAGGGGCGCTAGGCCGGTGGACGGCCATCCCGACCACCGCCGCGCGCGCGGCCGCCGTACCCACGCATGCGGGCGCACGCCCGACTCCGCGAGCGCACGCCCAAGCACCGCAAAGCAACCACTCCGCCACCGCGAGCTCATTGGGAAGGAACGCCGTTCGCCCGCTCCCGTACCCCGTACGGGTCATCATCGCACCTCCCTCGAAGCCTACCGAGAGAACGCCATCACCGTCCGCCGCCTCCTACCCTCGAACCGCCACCGTTCGGGAACGAAGTAGGCCATCATGGCCGGATCGCGGCATGGATCGTTCGGACGATCGCCCGCTCTACACCGTAGCACGACGTGCTCCTACACGTAGCTAGGTAGCGCGGCGTGCATGTAACTCGCCGCCCCCTTGGCCTATAAAAGGGGAAGCGAGCCCCCGCCCGGCGGGGGGACGAACCCAGAGGAACACAGCGCATTGTGCACTCACTCTCTTATTCTCCCATAACATCTCCAGCCACTCACCAGGGACTTGGAAGCCACGCTTCCTCTCCCGCTTTGCTTGTACTTGCCCCACTACAAGCACCCCGGTGCCGAGCAATATAGTGCCACGAGCACGCCACTGCTGGACGTACGGCCCCCTCGGCCGGAACCAGGATAAACCTTGTGTCATTTGTTGCTTAGCATCGACCATAGAGGGATAGACTTAGGCGTTATCTACTGGTTAGTGTCGGGACCATATTCCGCACCGACAGTTGGCGCCCACCGTGGGGCTAACGAGCGCCTAAGGTCATTTCGCTAACTCCCTCCATGGTGATTCGCACTGAGTACCGTAGCACCCGCTACAACATGGGTAGCTCAGACCCCCTTCCGCCGGCTCGAGATCCGCTTCGGGGACTTGAACTTCCGGGCCACGGGGAATGGCTATCTCATGCGCCTCACCAACCGTGAGGAGCTACGCGCGCGCGGCGGGAGGCCGGGGTCCGCTGCGGTCTCCGCCGCGCGCACGACGCCGGCGCGAGGCACCGCGAGCACGGATGCGCGGGTCCGTCGACGCCGCGACGCCGCCGCCGCTCGGGCTACGCTCGCGCCGGGCGCGGTCCGAGCGGCGGCGGCCGAGCGCGCGCGCCGCCCGGCCGCGGTGCGCCCAACGTCACGACGGCCGCCACCACCCCGGCGGGACCGCGTGCGGTCTCGGGGGCGCGCGTCCCCATCGGGCCGCGTGGCGTCACTACGGCCTACAACGCCAACATCAACACGACAATGCGCGGGGTGCCGCCCGGTCGGCACGTCTTCGTCGCCGGGGATCCCGCACTTCGGCCGGCGGACGAGTCGTCCCCGGGCTCCGTCGACACGATGCCACCCGCCAACCGTCATGGGTACGCGGAGTGGGACTTTTCGGTGTGCGGGACCCGGCCGCGTTCGGGCGCTTCCTCGACGCCACGGACTGCGGGTTCGGCTGCTCCGACGACTCAAAGATCGGGAGCTACGACCCCACGCGGGAATGCCGCGCCGTCATCACCAACGACCCGGCCAACGCCGCCGGTGCGGCGGGCGCCGGAGATGGGGAAGTCACGCCGCCCCCGGGGGTTGCCACGCGCCCGGCCGCGGGGCCAAGCGCACCCGCCGGGGCCGACGTCGACGCGCGGCCGGCCCAAGCTCGCGAGCTCGAGGCCAAGCCGGCGGGAGGAGCACGGACCGTGCGGCTACTCCGCGCCTCGATGGCGGGGGAGGCCTCCGCGCGCGGCGAACGCGCACGGGAGTTAGGCCGACAAGTCCGCGACCGCCTCAACCCCGTCCCCAACGTCGACAACGCAGATACTCCCACCGCGAGCGAGCCAAAAGCTCATCGCCGCCGCGACACCGCGCGCGCGCCATGCCGCACCCTCGACCCCCGAGGCTCGAGACATGCACCGCGAGGTGCGGACCCTCCTTGAGCAAGCGGCCGTCCGGCGGGCCGAAAGCTCGGCCTCACGCATCCGCCAACAGGGGGGACGCGCGGGGTGATGATCCGGCACCGGGGGGCGAACCCTCGGTGCATGCGGGTCGACCCGCCGACCGGGGACGCACGCCGCCAAGGAACGGCTCCTCGACACACGCAGGGCGCCGGATGGCGACGCCCGCAACGTCATCAACGCCGGCGCACCGGCAAGGCGGACGCGCGAGCGGCCGGGGGGCTACCACCCTCGAAGGGGTGGGCGCTACGACGGCGGTGAGGATCGCTCCCCGACGCGGAGCCCCCCGGCACCCGTGTGTTCGGCGGGGAGATCCGCACGGCAGCGTTCCCCCAGCGCTTCCGTCAACCCTCGACGATCATCAAGTACAACGGGGAGACGGACCCTCGTGTTTGGCTCAACGATTACCGCCTAGCCTGTCGCTGGGCGGGGCCACCAACGACGAAGTAATCATCCGCAACTTGCCCCTGCATCTGGGTGATGCGGCCCGGACATGGCTCGAGCACTTGCCCGCCAGCCAGATCCACAACTGGGACGATCTAGTCCACACTTTCGTGGGCAACTTCCAGGGCACATACGTGCGCCCCGGGAACTCCTGGGATCTGCGCTCCTGCACGCAGAAGCCAGGCGAGTCGCTGCGGGACTTCATACGGCGCTTCTCCAAGCGCTGCACAGAGCTCCCCAGCGTGGCACAGTCAGAGATCGTGCACGCGTTCCTCGAGGGCACCACGTGCCGGGACCTTGTGCGCGAGCTGGGACGTAGCCCGCCCACGGACTCGAACGAGCTGTTCGACATTGCCACCAGCTTCGCCTCCGAGAGGAGGCCGTGGGGGCGATCTTCGACGGCAAGAAGGGCAAGCGCTCCGAGGACACGCCCGCGGAGGGCGGCGGGTCCAAGGAGCCACGCCGCAACGACAAGCGGGGCAAGAAGGGGGAAGAAGCCGCGCCGCGAGGCGCGCGAGCGAGGGGCGCAACGGCGGCAATGCCGAGGCCCTCGCCGTTGACCCGGCCCAACGGGGCCCTCGACCGGCTCCTCGAGGCCGGGGGGTGTTCGATGACATGATGAAGAAGCCATGCCCCTACCACAAGACCCCCGTGAACCACACTCTTGAGCAAAGGCGACATGCTCAAGAAGTTCTACGGCCGTGCCGCCGCGAAGGAGGCGAGAGGCCAAGAAGGATGGGGGCGATGGCGACGCGGGCGGTTTCCCCGCTGTCGAAAATGTGTTCCTCATTTTTGGAGGACCTACCGTTGACATGTCAACCCGGCAAGCGCAAGAAGGAGCGGCACGAAGTCCTCGCCGCAGAGAGGGCACCTCCGGCCTTTCTCAACTGGTCGAAGGATGCCATCACCTTTAGCCGGGATGATCACCCAAATCGCATCCCGAACCGGGCCAAGGTCTTCGGTGGTCGATCCCATCATTGGGAACGCCGGTTTTCGAAGGTCCATATGGACGGAGGCGTAGCCTCAATATCCTCTTCGCGCATACGTTGCGCCCGATGGGGATTGGGCCGGACCAAGCGCGGCCCGGCACAAAGCCGTTTCACGGCATCGCGCCTGGAAAGCAGGTTCAACCCCTCGGGCAGATCGATCTGCCCGTCTGGTTTGGGACCCCCAAGAATTTCCGCAAGGAAACCCTCACATTCGAAGTGGTGGGATTCAAAGGGGCCTACCACGCCATCCTCGGGCGACCGTGCTATGCCAAGTTCATGGCGGTCCCCAACTACACGTACCTGAAGATGAAGATGCCGGGTCCAAACGGCGTCATCACCGTCGGGTCGTCGATCGAGCATGCATTCGACTGCGACGTCGAGTGCGTGGAGCATGCGGAAGCACTAGCGCTGGACGAAGCGCTGGTGAACACACTGGAGAAGATGGTCAACGACGACCTCAACTCCGCCACCAAGCACGTCGGCACGTTCGAGGCCGCCGAGCAAGCCAAAGGGGTCCCCCTCGACCCATCGGCCCCCGAGGGCAAGGCTTTGAGGGTCAGCTCGACCCTCGATCCTAAATAGGAAGCGGTGCTCGTCGACTTCCTCCGCGCCAACGCCGACGTTTTTGCGTGGAGCCCCTCGGACATGCCGGGCATCCCGAGGGAGGTCGCCGAGCACTCCCTTGATATCTCCGCCAACGCACGCGGCGGTCGGCCGGCGGCCGGCCGCGCCGCTTCGACGAGGAACGGCGACGGGCGATCGGAGTGGAGCCGCGGAAGCTCCTCGAGGCCGGATTCATCAAGGAAGTGTTCCACCCGACATGGTTAGCTAATCCCGTGCTTGTAAAAAAGAAAAATGGGAAGTGGAGGATGTGTATCGACTACACCGGTCTCAATAAAGCATGTCCAAAAGTTCCCTTTCCTTTACCACGCATAGATCGGATCATTGATTCCACCGCCGGGTGTGAACTACTCGTTTCCTTGATGCCTATTCGGGATATCATCAAATAAAAATGAAAGAGTCCGACCAGCTCGCGACTTCGTTCATCACACCGTTCGGGACGTTCGTTACGTCACGATGCCTTTTGGCCTCAGAAACGCGGGCGCAACATACCAGCGCTGCATGCAGCACGTTTTTGGGGACCATATCGGGCGGACGGTCGAGGCTTACGTAGACGACATCGTCGTCAAAACCAGAAGGCGAGACGACCCGGTCGGCGATCTTGGCATCGCATTCGGTTGCTGCGGGCCAACGGGGTCAAGCTCAACCCCGAAAAATGTGTCTTTGGAGTGCCGCGGGGCATGCTCCTAGGATACATCGTCTCCCGCCGGGGAATCGAGGCCAACCCCCGAAAAGGTCGCGGCCCTCGAGCGAATGGGTCCAATTCGGGACCTCAAAGGGGTGCGAAGGTGTTGGGGTGCCTTGCCGCCCCGAGCCGCTTCGTCTCGAGGCTCGGTGAGAAGGGCCTCGCCCCTCTACCGGCCGCTCAAGAAGCACGAGCGCTTCTCTTGGACCGCCGAGGCCCGGGAAGCGCTCGACAAGCCGAAGGCATCTCGACGCACGCCCCAATCCTTACGCCGCCGCGAGACGGCGAGCCCCTCCAACTCTACGTGGCCGCAACCACCCGGGTGGTCGGCCGCCGTGATCGTCGTGGAGCGCACGGAGGAAGGGCATGCCCCCGCCCGTGCGAGAGGCCGGTCTACTACATCGGCGAAGTCCTATCGGACACGAAGACGCGCTACCCCCGTGTCCGAAGCCGTTGTACGCGGTAGTCCTCGCGCGGCGCAAGCTCCGCCACTACTTCGAGGCCCACCCAGTTACGGTGGTCTCTTCCTTCCCATTAGGAGAGATCATTCGCAACCCCGACGCGGCGAGCGGGGAATTGCCAAGTGGTCCGTGGAGTTGATGGGCGAGACGCTCGCCTACGCCCCGCGCAAGGCCATCAAATCGCAAATCCTAGCCGACTTCGTCGGCCGAATGGACGGACACACGGCCGCCGCCGCCCCAAATTCAAGCGAGTGCTGGACTGCGTTCTTCGACGGCTCGGTGATGAAGACGGAGGAGCGGGCGCGGGCTCGCTCTTTGTGTCACCCCTCGGGGAACACATGCGCTACGCGGTGCGCCTCCACTTCCCCGCGTCTAACAATATGGCGGAATACGAGGCCCTCCTCTCGCGGCCTCAAGATCGCCATTGAGTTGGGCATCAAGCGCCTCGATGTGCGAGGGGGATTCGCGGCTCGTGATCGACCAAGTCATGAAGAACGCGAGCCGCCACGACGACAAGATGGAGGCCTACCGCAAGGCCGTGCGGGCCCTCGAAGACAAGTTCTACGGCATCGAGCTCAATCATGTACCCCGCCGGTACAACGAGGAGGCGGATGAACTTGCCAAGATCGCGTCCGGCGGATCACCGTTCCCCCCGAACGTTTTCGCGCGCGACATCGCACGGCCATCGGTCACCTTCGAGCCCTACCCCTCGAGCGACGGCGGACCCTCGGGGGCTCCCTCGAATCCAGCGGGTGCGGAACCCATGGAAGAGGACCCCTCGAACGAGGCGTACGTGCTCTCCCTTCTCGAGGGGTACGGCTCCCACGAGGCTGTCGCAATGGACATCGAGCCGGCTCCCGCCCAGGCGGACTGGCGGGAGAAGTACATCGCCTGGATTGCTCGAGGGGAGCTCCCCGCAACCGGGGCCGCAGCCAGGCGCATCGCCAGGATGGCCAAATCGTTCACTCTCGTCGACGGCGAGCTGTACAAGCGCGCCGCGTCGGGCATCCTCCAGCGGTGTATACCCATTCCCGAGGGGCGCGAGCTCCTACGGGACATCCACGCGGGGATCTGTGGCCACCACGCCGCGCCGCGCACCCTCGTCGGCAACGCGTTCCGCCAAGGCTTCTATTGGCCTACCGCGGTCGCGGACGCCAACGAAATCGTGCGCACTTGCGAAGGGTGCCGGTTCTACGCTCGCGGAGACCAACTTGCCGCCCTCACGCTCCGCAAACAATCCCCGTAACATGGCCGTTCGCCGTGTGGGGGTTGGACATCGTCGGGCCCCCGCGGAAGGCGCCGGGGGGCTTCACCCACCGCTGGTTGCAATTGACAAGTTCTCCAAGTGGGTGGAGGTGCGCCCCATTACGAATCCGAGGGCCGAGCGGCGGTCACGTTCTTCACGGACATCGTCTACCGCTTTGGAGTGCCAAACTCCATCATCACGTACAACGGGTCCCGGTTCACGGGCCGGAAGTTCTTGGAATTTCGCGACAAGTTCCACATCCGCGTGGATTGGGCACTGTGGCACACCCACGGACCAACGGCCAAGTAGAACGTGCCAACCGCATGATCCTACGGGGCCTCAAACCCGAGATTTTCGACCGGCTCAACAAATACGGCCGGAAATGGCTCCAAGAACGCCGGCGGTCGTGTGGAGCCTAAGGACTACCCCAAGCGAGCCACGGGTTCACCCCGTTTTTCCTAGTCCACGGCGCGGAGGCCGTCCTCCCCCACGGATGCGGAATACGGGTCGCCCAAAGTTCGAGGCTACAACGAGGATGCTAACCGGCCGAGCCCGCGAGGACTCGGCCGGATCGGCCCGGACGAAGTACGCCTCGTGGCGTTGATGCACTCCGCAAGATATCAACGGTCCTACGGCGCTACCAAGCGCGCAAGATACGTCGGAGGGATTTCAGCGAGGGGGATTTGGTCCTAAGGCTACGCCAAGACAACCGAGGGCGCCACAAGCTATCGCCCCCATGGGAGGGACCCTACGTCGTGGTGAAGGTGCTCAAACCAGGCACGTACAAGCTTGCCAACGAGGACGGCGAAGAACTCACCAACGCTTGGAACATCCAACGCCTACGTCGCTTCTACCCTTAGCTAGGATTTCCAAATATTTTCTCGTTGTACAAATACACGGCCAACGCCCCGCTTGGTGTCACCTATGTAAATACTCCAAGTATAATAAAAGGGCAACTCGGCTTTCCCCCGAAACCCAAGTTACCCTCGGGGGCCTCTTGCGGGGGGGGCACCCCCCCCCCAAATGGTCCCATTTTTTTCGCGCAAAAAACGTAATAACACGCGCTAAGTTTGTTCCCCACTTCAACCTCGAGCCATGATTCGAACGGGCGTAGGCGGCACGGCGGAAGGAGCGCGCGAGCCGAGGACGGCCTACGCCGCGCGGCTATGGCCCGTCTCTCTCGCCCCCAACCCGGCGGGCCCCCGCGAAAGGCGGACTCCCCTAACTAGAATCTACTCGGGAAGAAGAAGAAGCAAAAAGCGCAATAAGCAAGCGATTTCATTTATAAACCGACCATGTTCACGAAACTACTTGTTTGTTTACAAGAGGCCACGAGGCCGAGTTCGACACACATAAACAAAAAATGGGCCTAGCGCCCGTGTGCTTTCGGGCGGGTGGAGCGGCGGCATCGGCGGCGTCCGGAAGAGGAACTCTTCGAAGGCCTCGGCGAGCGACTCGGCGGCGTCAGCAGCAAGCGCGTCCGCACGCTCCATGGCCACCTCGTCCTCGACGCCCTCGGGCACGATGTAGCCTTCCGCTACCGCCTCGAGGTTGACCTCGTAGTGGGATCGCACCACTCCGAGGGCCTTCGCACGCCCGGGTGCAACGCCCGACGCACCCGCCCCGTGACGTGGCCGCCGAGGGCGCGTAGGCGGGCGGCCGGCCGAGCCGCCGGCCCGGGCATCGCCTTCCTCGACGACGCGACGGGTCTCGAGGGCCGCGTCCCGCGCCCTCCCCGGCCTCCCGCTCGGAGGAGTTGTAGGAGGCTTGCGGGGGCCTCGGCCCGCCGGCGGCGTGTCCCGGGCGCGTGCGCAAGCCTGGGAGCGACGAGACGACAAGAAATCAGAAAAGGGGAAACGAACCCTCTAAAGCAAAAACTAACGAGCAGGGTCAGACAATAGCTTACCTTCGATTTGTCTCCTCCCCAGATCGAGGTCGCGGCGCGCGGACTCCAGCGCCGCCTCGAGGCTGCGGGACGGTCTCGCCTTGCTCGACGAGGGCCATCTCTTGGGCGGCATTGCGCTGATGCTGAGCGTCAACGCCTCATCCTCAACCTCGGAGAATGCGGCGTTCCGCTCCTCCAGCGACTTCTCCGCCGCCTCGCGAGCAACACGCTCCCGCTCCGCGCCGTCCGGCGTCGCCAAGGGCAGCCTTGCTCCGCCGGAGCCGCCCCTCGGCCCCCCCGGCGGGCGATGCGCTCTTGCCGGAGCCGCCCCTCGCCGGCGACGAGAGCCGCGGCCTTGACGTCGAGGGCGGCCTTCGGGTCGTCGGCCTCCTTGGCGCGCCGCTCCGGCCCGCGCGCCCGCTCCTCGCGCCGGCGCCGCCGCGCCTGCGCCCCCTCGAGCGACGTGCGAGCTCCCGGCCTCGGCGCGAGCGGTGGCCACCTCCGCCTCCCGGTGGCGGCCGCCGTCCGCGTCTTGTCCGGGTCCCTCGCGCGCATTCCACGGCGCCTCGTCACGATCGACGAGGGCCGCGCGGATCCGCCCGAGACTCGAGTCACGCGCCGCGTCCCGCCCCGAGCTCTCGGGAAGCACGTCGCACCACGCCATCGCCGGTAGACCGGCCCACCGTCCGGCGTCCCTAAGAGCTTCCGCAAGCGCGTCGAAAGCGCCGCATCGCTCCCCCGGAGCCGGCGGGCCTCGGCGTTCACCCGGTCGAACGCGCTATACTTTTCACGAGCGCGGCGCTCGAGCTCCCGGCATCCACACATCGAATCTCGCAAGTGTCAAGGCTTGAATGCGGCACGCGAAAACGAAATAAGGAAGGGAGACGAGCAACCGTGGCTCACCCGGAAGACGATCCGGCCGGCCGCCGTGGACCCGCGGCGCTTCGTTCAACGCGCGGTTGAGCGTGGCGCCGTGGCTCGAGAGCTCGCCCCGCAGCTCCCCGCTCCCTCCCGGGCGTCGGGCCGAACGCCGGGGATCCTCCACGGCCCCTCCCACCGGGCGGGGCGACCGGCATGGGAGGATGAGGCCTCGGCGTCGTGCCCTCGGCCCCCCACTATCATGTGACCCTCGTGTCGCCTCACGAGGGCCCTCTCCCCGGGGCTCGGGGAGAGTTCGTGGGGCCACCGGCCCACCGGTTCCACCCGGGCGGCGAGGAGTCATCCGAGAGCTCCACCACCTCCGCCCGGGGACCGCCGGCGGCGGAGCCGCCCCGCTCCGCCCTCCGCCGGCGCCTCCACCGCGCCTCCGCGGCCGCGGCGCCCGTTGTGGCGCCGTTGCCGCCACCTCCGTCCGCGCCGCCACGTCCGCGGGCGCTCCCGCAGTTGCGCCCGCTCCGCCTCCTCCCGCAGGGGCCGCCACCGCGGGTGGCACCCCCCACCGTAGCCGCCGTTGCGGCCCGCGCCTCCATGGCGACCGGCGCCGGCCGCCCCGGCGACCCTCGGCCGCGCCGCGGCGGGTTGATCCACCGGCCGGGACCTCGAAGCCCCGGCCGGGCCTTGCGCGCTCGTGCCCGCCGCCGCGCCCGTTCTCGGGCGCGACCCCCTCGACGAACGCCGCCGGGGGTGGGGATCGACGCGTCGCGTCCCCGCACCTTGGCCGGTGCAAGAGGAGGGACGGTTGGCACCGCCCTCGCGGAAACACGAACGGAGGATTAGAGCGTCTAATAACCAGCAAATTAAGGCAAAGCAAAGGAAGAACGGGTTCCTTACCTTGCGGAGGAAAAGGCCCGCTTCCTTTTCCTCGAGGCCTCCGACGAGGCCGGCGCGGGGGCCGCGCGCCGCCGCGGCACCTCCCCGACGGCGCCGCCGCACGCGCGGGCACGCCCACCTCACGCGTGGGCGCGTCCGACGCCGCCACCACGCGCGGGGGCACGCTAGCCCCGCGCGCGGCGCGCCCACCGACGCGCCCCTCGACGAGGACGCCGCGCGCGCGGACGCGCTCCCCGCCACGCGCGGGCACGCTTGACGCGCGCGCGAGCACGTCCGCCGCGCGCGCCTCCGTGGCGCGCGCGCGCGCCCCCCGCGCGCGTGCCGCCCCCGACGACGACCGCCCGGCGGCGGACGCCGACGCGCCCCGCCCGGGCAAAGCCACCCCTGACGCCGGCGCGAGATCCGGCGACGGGGGCGCGGGCTGCCACCTGTCTGAGGGGCCCTCCCCCTCAGACTCTTCCTCCTCGTCCTGGTCCGAGGACGAGGGCTCCTCGATGTCCGGGGAGGAGAGCCCCAGCTCCTCCCGCCGCCGATATTCCGCGGACCGTGCGTCGCGGCGCGCTTGGCGCCGCCTTGCGTGTTCCCGTCGCGCGCGCCGCCCGCTCCCGTCGCTCCCCGCCGCGCCGCCCGCCGAGCGCACGGGAGTCGGGGGGTGGGTGGAACGGACTTGGCGGCATTGAAGCGCACCGACCGCGCGCAAGAGTAACAATGGCGCGTCGAAATCAAAAACAAGACCAAGGATGGAAGCGAAATCGGGAACTCTACTCACCGGCGGGCCCGTGGGGAGCATCTCGATATCCCACGGGGTCCGACCCGCGAGGTGGCGGCGTCCGGTGTCGACGGCACTCCGCGCCCGGGTGAGCGCGTACGGCCGCTCCGGCGGCGTCGGGAGCATCCGCGACCTCGCCGTGTCGACGGGGGTTGGCCGCCTCCGTCATCTCGAAGATGCGAGAGGGGCCTCTCCATCAACGGCACGACTCGCGGTGATGAAGAAAGGCGAGGACGCCCATCGCGTTGAGCCCTTCCCTCGCCCGGCCGCCGCAAGGCGGCGAGGACGGACCCCCGGCGCGCCCGATGGTTGGCCGTGGGCAACCCGTAGCCCCGGCGGTCCCGGCCTCTTCTTGAACACCCGGCCGGTGTAGGGAGGAAGGCCGGGCTCGGCGTTGCGCGGATAAAACCATCCCCGCTCCCGGCCGGCGTTGTTCGTCGTCATGGTGCGGGGATGTAGAACTCCTTGAGCCGCCCCCGCACGGCCGAGCGACATCCCGCCGGCGCGCACCGCGCGGCGGGTCCCTCGGCTCCGACGTGGGCCGCGTGATGAGCTCCGCGCGGAAGAGGTGTACCCGTAGCTCCCAATTGACCGGGATCCCCGGGTACCCTTCGCGAGACGCCCACGAACGTGGCCGCCCGCGAGATAGCGTTGGGGGCGAAATTGTGCGGCTCCACTCCATAGTGGTAGCACAATGCCCGCATGAATGTGCTCGCCGGCGCGTTGAAGCCGCGCTCGTGGTAGCGGAGGAAGCTCACCACGTAGCCCTCGGCGGATTGGGCTCAAGGTGTGACGATGGCGGCACGATCCACTCCGCGGGCGCCCTTCTTCGTTGGCCGAGAGCTGGCCGGCGGCGACCAGCTCGCCCAGGGCGAGCCGGGTCACGGTCGACTTCTCCCATGCGTATGGCTCCAGGACCCTAATCGGAAGCTGAGGCGGCGCCATAAGGAAGGACGAACAGGTGCGAGGGCGGAGGACAAGGAAGCGAGAAAAAAGCTCTAAGCAGCGAAACCGCGCGGTGGCGAGAGCAGTACGAAGGCGAAGGGACGGAGGACTGAAAACGGTGAGGAGCCAAGGTAAAAAAACCACCGTCCCTTCCTCACCGCAGTTTTATAGGCAACCGGCGAGTTCTCCGGAGCGCACGCCTCGCCAACAGTAACTGCAGGAATCTTTCCATCGCGTCGACGGGCGGGCCCCACCACGACTGCAGCGACTCTAACACTGCAGGCGGGTCATCATTACGGCGAGACCGGCGGCGACCGAGGCGAAACCGTCACGTCCGCCGGCCACGTCGCCCACTACGCGCGCGCGCGCGCGCGCGCGCCTAAAAAGGCGCGCCCGCGCTGCAAAACCCGCGGCCACGCCCGCGGGGCAATTAAATGCCCGGGCCCCTTGCCAAGCAAGGAGAGCCCTCGAGCGAGGCGAATCCTCGGCTCGAGACAAAGGTGACCCTCGATGGACGACAGCGTGAGAAGGTCGCCCGGGACCTGCTCGGTGTAGAGCGAGGGCGGCCGCGGGCACCCATGCCACGTGAAGCCCTCGAGCGGCATGACCCTCAACTCGAAACAAGGCGACCCTCGATGGGATATCAGCGTGAGAAGGTCGCCGGGACCTCGCTCGATGTAGAACGAGACCACCGCGGGCACCCATGCCACGTAGGACCCTCGAGCGGCATGACCCCCAACTCGAGACGATGTCAACCCTGCGAAAGAAGGCATGCGCGTGAGAGGATCGCCCGAGTCACGCTTGAAATAGAGCGACACCGAAAGCACTCATACCGCGCCACGCCGCCAACAAGCACCTCGAGGGCCGGTACGCCCGGACCCCTCGACGGCCGCAAACGTGAAAAGACGGGGGCGGCCAAGGCACGGCCCCGCACGGCCTTGCGATCGGGGGTTCGAAGCCCGACCCTCGACGGGTTCGAACGGGCGCCCCGCATCTCGAGTTAGGGACGACGAGGGCACGCGCATTCGAGCCGTACCCCCGAGCCCGTCGGCTCGAGGGTGCCCCACATGTCGTGTTCGAGAGCCGCGGCGAGGGGCGGCTAGCCGGGGGGATCCCACCGAGGGAGAGCTTCCGCGCCCTCGGTCCCTAGCGAACGGGACCGAGCCCCACCTAGCAAACCCACGCAAGCGCTTCCATGGACGTGTCTCCGGACCGCGCGGCCTACCCTTATCGAACGGGGCATGGACGTCCACTTGAACCACCCGCTAGCGGCTCGAAGAGGAATCCGCGATTCGCGACCCGCTCGATGGGAGTCGTGGAAACCTCACCTCCCGACCCGCGGAGGGACGGCGAGGGCGCGATAAAAAACAAGTCGTCGGGCTCGACCCGATCGCCTCGAACGGGCCAAGGCTCGGGGGCTTGGCGCACGGCTACACCTCCTTGGAATTGCACCCGCCGGGAGACGGTGACGGGGGAGCGTGCACCCCCGATGCCGGGCCGAAATACCGCCGATGCCGGTTGGCATATGTGCCACGCCTTTCGACCGAATTGCTCGCGGTTAACCCCTGCGGGGGAGAGCCCACACTCCTGCAGGGCTTCGGGGGCTAGACCCGCGGGTCCGCTGACGCGGCCCCACGGATAGCGTTCGCAAACAAGGAGGGAAGAACGTCCTATCGGTAGGTTCCGGCATCCGCGGGAGCCTCAATGGCGAACCCGCGGATGCTCGGGGGCTACTGTCGGGGACCGCCCTAAGGGTCCCCTCAAACAATGGGGGAACCCCTATCCAAATTCCCGCATCAACATAAGCTAAGCCTAACCATGCGAGAAACTAACCATGCGGGATACGGCCCATGCAAGGCAAGACTTCGGAGGCCCACCAAGGCGGCCCGCCTAGGAAGACCCCTCGAGCAGGCTCCGCCTCGCCCGAGGGCATGCTCCTCCTCGAACGGGCTCCGCCCGTTCGAGGGGCAACTCCCTCCTCGAACAGGTTCCGCCCCGCTCGAGGGGCGGCCCTTCCCTCGAGCGGTCCCGCCCCGCTCGAGGGCGCGCTCCCCCTCGAGCGAGTCCCGCCTCGCTCGAGGGTCCGCTCCGCCCTCGGCCGGGGCCCGCCACGATCACGGGCGCCCCCGCACGCGTGCGCCGGCCCCGTACTTGGGCATTTAACGCCCGACGCCGCGGGGACGGCGCCATCATGCGCCGGGGCTCACGCCCCGTGCCGCCGCACCAACTCCCCGGGGAAGGAGCCCATCCCCGCCACCGTGGGATGGACCGTGCGGTACGGCCGGTGTCGTCCCGTGACACCGTGCGCACGCCGCCGTACGGCTAACGCGCCCGACCCTCGAAAGGGGGCCGGGCGCACCCTCGATTCCACTTTCCCGTGACCTTGCAGGTTAGGTAAGGGGCGCTAGGCCGGTGGACGGCCATCCCGGCCACTGTAACGGCGCGGCCGCCGTACCCACGCATGCGGGCGCACGCCTGACTCCGCAGGCGCACGCCCAAGCACTGCAGCAACCACTCCGCCACCGCGAGCTCATTGGGAAGGAACGTCGTTCGCCCGCTCCCCGTACCCCGTACCGGTCATCATCGCACCTCCCTCGAAGCCTACCGAGAGAACGCCATCACCGTCCGCCGCCTCCTACCCTCGAACCGCCACCGTTCGGGAACGAAGTAGGCCATCATGGCCGGATCGCGGCATGGATCGTTCGGACGATCGCCCGCTCTACACCGTAGCACGACGTGCTCCTACACGTAGCTAGGTAGCGCGGCGTGCATGTAACTCGCCGCCCCCTTGGCCTATAAAAGGGGGAAGCGAGCCCCCGGCCCGCGGGGGGACGAACCCGGAGGAACACAGGCGCATTGTGCACTCACTCTCTTATTCTCCCATAACATCTCCGGCCACCCACCGGGGACTTGGAAGCCACGCTTCTTCTCCCACCTTGCTTGTACTTGCCCCACTACAAGCACCCCCGTGCCGAGCAATATAGTGCCACGAGCACGCCACTCTTCGGACGTACGGCCCCCTCGGCGGAACCGGGATAAACCTTGTGTCATTTGTTGCTTAGCATCGACCATAGAGGGATAGACTTAGGCGTTATCTACCGGTTAGTGTCGGGACCATATTCCGCACCGACACATACATAGGCCACCCATTTGGGGCGGTGATCCGACGGTTGTTATAGACGATAACCATTGGTATGTCGACGAGAGGGTGCACTACCATCGAGATGTCCTTGGAAACTTGGCAATGGCACTACAAGAAGGCGTAGGCGGTGATCGGTAGCTTTGAGAAGAGATGGTAGAGCGTTGATGTTGCATACCGTCATCACGGCTACGAAAAGGATGAGAGAAATGGCTTGAGAGAATTAACCAAGGTATTGGAGAAATCGAAAAGAGCTCGAGGTGTCCTCAATTTAGAACCAAAATTGCTTTGAGAAGGCTTGATCGAAGGATTTGCCAAACTTGTGTTTTCTTATATCCCGATTCCATTAATTTGAAAGAAACATTAAAAAGGGTCACAAATCACTGAGTTCTCAGAAGCTCCTCATATCTTGACTTTTGGAGAACCTTGATTGCTCATGAAACATCTCTGTTTATACACCTTCACCTTAACTCGGTTAAGTTGATATCGGGCAAACTTGTGTGATTAATCGAAAGAAGACCGAGTTGAAAAGTTTTCATAAGGATCTCTATAAGGAATGGGAATCTTAGCAATTGACCCTACTAAGATTGCTAAAAGAAATATTTTTTTGGAGAATAACAAGGGTTCGATGATGGCTTAAGGGTTCTACCATCGTAGATCTGATGTTAGTTCATAAGAATAGTTAAGGATGGTAAGGTCATAGAGAGCCGTTACCAGGAGTTCTTACAGATATTTAGTGGGAAAGATATGCAAAGACAGGCTAGTACGGGAATTTCGAACGGCTTGCTCACACGTCACTTATTTTATGAGTATTAACATCCTTCATCCCATTAGTGGTGCAATGACTTTTAGCTTCGGATATGTGGTGCACCAATGAGACATGCTTGCAATATTAATGTATATAGATGAGTTGTGCATCAGTGGAATGGTGCTCATAATGATGCTTATGATGAGGTGCATATAGTATGATGTATATGCACATGAGCATATGATGCTTATGCACATGAACTTATGGTGCTTATGTAATGATGCATAATGAGTGATGCACATGATGCGTGCATGATGTAGTGCACATATGCTGATGCACATGTTGATGAAATGCGTTGATGCATATGCTCATGAGATACCCATGGAGTTAGTTAAGAAAAGGGGGAAGCAATCAAAGAGTAGGGAACAAAATTATGGTGAGTCATTTTCCATAACCCAAGATACCCAGCGCGCTCCTTGTGATAATCACATGGCTGCAGACCACATGATACCCTAGGTTTCGTCGTGGCACCTTTAGTTAGGGAAACGTCATCAACCACAATGAAGGTAGAGTTAAAGGATTCCCCTTTTTTATACCTATGCAAGTTAGTCACCCAAGATTTCCCAAATGCACAAGTTATATAATGCGCAATGAAACTGTGTTGTTAAGGTATGCATATGCATTGTGATAAAATGCTCCAGTTTGCATGCCACATGATTCTTCACACTTATAAACATGAATTTATTTATTTGTTTGTGAGCAAGCATAGGGAAAAAAAATCAAGTTTGAGGCAAGGAATTTTAGAGCGAGAAAAGTTGGGATACCAATGCCGAAAGTTGTGGGACCAACGTTTCATGGTTATAAGGAGTTGAAGTGTTGTCTCCTATCTAAAGAAAGTGTGGGGAAAACGACCAAAGAAAAAGAGCACATCGGAGTTTTAGTTGACTTGACAAAAGATATGACATGTTCCTTATGTAGGTAAGAAAGTGTCGATACTTCGTATTCATTTTATTGCCCTCAAAATCGATGAGCAAGGTCAAAAAGAAACATTTTCAAGGTTGGGAGATCAATAGTGATCGAACCCATGATGTCAACAACCAGGAATAGTTGAGTGCTTCGTAGAGCATACCCACATGATACGGGAGTGAACACGTCAGCTAAGAAATCATACTCACGAATCTGAAAGCCTCTACTCTGCCTTGGCGGTTGTGCAGCAAGCCAAGGTTCACAAATATGTTCACAACTCTTAGAGTAGGAACACTAGAAGGCTGAATTTTGATGAGCGTGTTGAATACAAAGTTTCAACCCACGTTTGTATTTTTAATTAGCCCCAAATTTCCAAGGAAATTAAAGGAAGAGCTTATCACGATTTCGCCGGAAGAAAAATCCCAGCTATCAAATGATTTCATTTGGTACCCAATGCTTGGGCCATGCTCTCATCGTGATAATAACGCATTTGCTACGCGAGGGCATATTCAAACTGAGCACCACACCAAATGGGAGGTAATAGCCATTCGTATAGCACAAGTTTGATGACAATGGTGGATCGCTACCACCTGCCTCACTATCAACTACTTCTCCGAATTGAGGATAGGGTTTCCTTCCATCGAAATCATGTGATTTTTCCCTTAGATATTTCATCTATAATTTTGCCAACAAAATGGCAAGTAGGCATGTCTAAGGAGTCTTCAAGTGGAAACTTCCAGAATTTGGACATCAATAGCTCTGAGAAATAAATTCATATCTCTCGGCCCAAGTGTCGAAAATTTCTAAATTTTGGTAAGCATGTGTAGAATTTCATAAGCCACAACTTTGGTATTCAACTCCAGGACAGATTCAACTTTTACCGGGGTCGAAAGGTTCGTTACCAAAGCTCTGTCTAGCAGTTTTTACAGCAAACAGGGGCTTACTAAAAATTCGATATTTCCCAATATACACATGAAAAAAATGCTGAAATTTTGTGAGCATGACCATCACAAAGTTGTGAATCATTTTGATATTCAAGGTTTGCTCTATATCCCAAAGGAAGATGACCTAAAAATTTGAATTTCAGAGATCACTAATTCTGAAATTCAGCAGGACAGAGACCTAGTGTTTTGGGTATAACTCTCAAACTAAAAATCTAGTGATCTTGAGATTTCTACAGGAGGTAGATAGATACCTAAGGAGTAGTTTTGATATTCAAGGGTTGCATAAAATCGTATTGGAAAAAGGTGCAAAAGATCCATTTTCAGAGTGCTGTTGCCCAGAAATTTCAGCAAGACAGCGCTTCACTAAAAAGATCATATCTCTAAAATTAAGAACCCGATGACCATGAGATTTTGGCAGCACAAAGTATGCTGTAATAATAAACATTTTTGGTATAGATTCTCTGGGAAGGATCTGTTTGGAACTATAGGTAAAGATTCGAGTTTTCAGCCTAACTCGAATTTTGACAGCATTTCAGCGAGACCTAGGCTAGTCATTTTTATCCTAACTTCAGTTTTAAACCTCCTAAAATCATGAGAAATCCAGGGAGCAAACTTAACTAGGTGATGAACAATTTCCCCCAAAGAACACCTAGCCGGAAATTTTCTAGATAATCCTTAGGAAGATTTGGACAGCAGCTAGTCAAATTTTCGCTTAATCACCACATCAAAGCATCAAACTAGCATGATTGGTCCTTAAGAAACACAATTTAACTAAAGACCAAATGACACATGATTTAAGTTCATCTTCTTGTTTAATAGCTTTTACATGATGCAAAAAGCGTCCTAAGCTTCCTCACAAAGCTTTTAAGCTTAAAAACGAAGTTAGTGCCGGTGGCAGGGCATATATAAACGTCTCTCCCTATAATAACTAGTCGGAAGCTATTCGTTTCTTAAATACCGTACCTAACAACCGTGGTTAGTGTACCCGCAGAAAATCACAGATATTCAAGACCTTTTGTGCCAAGCACTCACAAAAGCGTCCACATTCATTACCGTTCACTTATAGAAACGGTACCCATGCGTAAAGCCGCCGCATGGACGGCGTCCTATTTAAGACTCGACGCGACGTGAGTGCCCATTGGAATAGGCCTCACTCATCCCTCACGGACTTTCCCCGTGGTACCATCACGTATGGCAAAACGTGACGAGACTCGTACGCGACGTGACACCCATTGGAATAGGTCTCACTAGTCCCTCACGGGACTTCCCCGTGGTACCACCACGTATGGCAAAACGTGATGAGACGCAGACGCGACGTGGCACCCATTGGAATAGGTCCCACTACTCCCTCACAGACTTCCTCGTGGTACCACCACGTATGGCAAAACGTGATGAACTAGTATGGTTGTGCATGAAAGTAAGTTTTGACAGGAATAAAATGTGCTGGAAGTCAGACTAAATACACCATAATAATACTAGCCACCTGAAAGAATCCAAAAATTCCCTCTAGGGCCTCTCGGACTAGATTAAACCTTAACGTCCTATTCTTTTAGCAAGATTACTAATCTTGGCAAATTTTATTCCAAAAACAAGTTTGTTAAGATATTTTAATTACTCGGTGCATATCATCGCTCCGGTACTAACCGTGATGAGAACCGCCCAAAATAGTTCCGTATTATCGCCTAAGCCGGTCCACGTGGCCATTAAGCAATAATAAAGAACTATTCTCGTCGCTTCCGCCGGTAAAGCCCGTAAATCACATACAACGGGATCGCCGATATGCGCTAAGCCCACACGAAGGCGGGACCGAGTACAACATTACATTACATAAAAGGTTCACAAGTTTAACATTATTACAAACCAGGTTTTTAGTACATAAAAGTAAAAGTGCTTCGCAGTTTAAACAGGCGGAAAATAAAACTAGCGCATGATACACACGGGAGGCCATCCATGCATATCACTCCTCATCACCGTTCTCCCATTCAAACTCCCAACCATCCGGGATAGATCCGAGCCGATGGGATTACCCGAAAACAACAAATTAAGCAAGGCCGAGTACTAATACTCAAGCAAGACTTACCCGATAAAAGAAAAATACAACTAGACATGCAAGGCTTTTTGGCCGCCGGGTTTGTTTTGCCAAAAGCGACTAAGAGTTGATCCTTATATTCGGATTTTAGCTCAAATTCTAGTATGTTAACCATTCTATGTGAACACCCGCACTAAACAAGCATGTTGTTCAAACAATATTAAACGAGTAACAATATTAATCCGAACTCGTTTCATAAATAAACATGGGGTAGCCAAAGTGGTCAAGCCGACTCGTATAACGGAGAGTGACCGACGATCGATCGATTTATATCCTTGCAAGGTAAACCCAAGATACACGGAAGAAAGTAGACCAAGTGCGGTGTCTACCCCAACCAGGGCGGTTCCCAACATCCCACGAGCTTAGGATCGTACGCTACAAACTCGGTACACGGTTATCCGGAGGGTCTAACCCGACCGGTCCGACTCACACACTATACCACGGGTAGCTAGCCCGGAGACACATCCCAAGCGGGTAGCTAGAAAGATCCCGCCCCGGTTCGAAGGTACTAGGCTTACCGGTCCCATTCCCGACAAGTACTTGGTACGTTCAATAGCTTAGGACCAAGCACCATGCTACTCGGTCGAGACCGAACCCATTGCTCTTACCACATGAGCGAGTCAATTTAACCAATTTAGGATTCCAACATAAGCATCCTATATCTCGCGAGCAATGAGTCATTACTCGACTTCTACCGTATCCGTAGAGCATGGCACTAGCGTTCCTAACATACTAGTAAAAGAGCATAGGAGTCCTAAGGATCATGCATCTAGGTTTCAAAGCAACTCCTGAAACTTAAATGCACAAAGTAAAGCAATAAAGTACTGAAAAGTAACGGACATGAGTTTAATTTAAAAACATGGGTTAGATGAAACCGTGCTTGCCTTCCTCAGACTCAGTTCCTAAACTAGCCTTTGGCTCTTCTGGACTTTGGTCCAGGTCTTGCTGCATACCAATCTGGTTCAGCTCACCATCAACAGTCCCGTCTCCCTCCTGGGCGAGTGTGTACGTACCGTCGGGGAGATCTACACGTTTACATGCACATGCATTAGATTAAAGTTAATCTTGATGGTGATTGTGTGCACATATAAGCAATTTAAGTTACTTAACTTCACCAAACAGCAAGGGGTGTGTTTAATTTAATAAAAACAGAAACAACATGATTTTACCATTTAGCACATTTTAATTTCCATTTCTTTCCTAATTATTTACAACAAGCCTTTCTACCATAAATCCAAATTAAATCAAAAACACTTCCAATGAACCTAATCTTTTGCACACAGCAACATATGCTTAGTTTAAGCTTGCACACCAAAATTTGACGGAAGAGCATGTATAAATTAATTTATACGAAAAAGACAAATTTCAGCCTAGTAAATCAACATTAATTCATACAAAAAGATTTAATAAACTTTTTGATCTCAACTTTCTCCTACAGGTCAAGTATGCCAAATATGAGGTTCTGACCAAGGCATGGTTGCAAAATCAATTTATTTTTCAGATTTTGAATTTAAGCTCCTACACAAGGTTAAATCCAAAACACCAAGCAAACAATTCCCTAAAATCACATCCATCACACCAGGGGTACTAATCATCAAGTCAAAGCCCTAGGGTGCACTTGTGCTCAAAGAAAAGTTCATTAAAGGTGCTATAAAAAGCATCAAACTTATTCTAGCATAAAGCTTAAATAAATCATAACTGAAAATATACCCATCAAAATCATGCAAATTTTTGTCACAGATCTAGACATGATATAAAGAGTAACATATCCAAAATTCAAGTTCATAGCATGTGTATATGTTAAACTGCACTAAAAACACTCCAAACTGCGTTTGAATTTTTAATTCAAAAACTGTACAGAAAAACCCTATAAATGTTTTCTAGAAAAGATAGATTTCTTCACCACGAAACCAACAAAATTGGTTTTGCATTTTTCTGATTTTTCTACGATTTTTAATGATTTTCCGAAGTTGCTGCTGTAACCCTAAAACGACCTTTACAGCCGGGTCCCTCGAAACTTGCATAAATCTCCCTGGAAAGACTGAAATCGAAGCAATGTAGTCCTCAGGCGCCATGGCCGGCGGAGAGGACCAAAATCCGGCGAGCTCGTCGCCGGGATCGACCGGGGAAGTGGTGAGGAGTGACGAGGGACTCACCACGATCTCGTTTTGGGGCTTGGACGGGGGAGAGATGGGGTCGCAGGGCGCCGGCGGCGTGGCACGCTCGGTGCGCGCCGCGGCCGCCGTCCGTGCGCGGCGCCGCCGCGTCCCGGCGGAGGGGCAGCGGTGCGGTGGTGACGAGGAGGGCTCGGGGTTCGTGTGGTGGGGGAAAGAGAGCGAGGAGCGGCCTAGCCGGTTCCGGTTGGGGTGTGGGTGCGGCTCCGAACCGGCGACGGCGGGCGGTGGAACGGAGCGACGCCCCGCGTGCTCGAACGCACCCGGCGCACTCGCACCGAGGCGAGACCGGGCGAGAGGGGCGAGGGCGGGCCGACCCGGGCACGGCCACGGGGCCCCCGCGCGCGCGGCTCGGCCGGAGGACGCCCGCATGCGCGGCACGCGCGCACGCGCGCGCGCGAGCGTGCGGCGCGTGGCCGTGCCGGCGTGCGCGGTTTGCGTGGGCGCGGCGCACGGGAGCCACGGGGCGGAGGGCCCACGGCGCGGGGTCTCACCGCGACGGACTCGAGGTCCGTACGCCGAGCAACGCGGCCCCGCCACGTGGCCGACGTAGCCGGAACGCGCGCGCGCGCTCCGGGAGCGCGAGGACGACGTCGCCCGGCTCAATTTCATTCCGTTTAGCCCTTTTCGAAATTGCAAAACTCCAAAAATCGTCAACTAAGTGAAAAATCTCCCAAAAGCAAAGTTGTAGAGGAGCCGTAGATCTACAACTTTCCCGATGGGCGACATATGTTTTGATCAATGGTTTGCCTAGGAACGCCAACCGAAGTTGCGGATTTTCCACGGCTCGCCCATCGTTCATAACGCAGAAACTCGATTTTTGGCCAATTTGCGCTCAAAATTGGAATGTCCGCCAATTACAAAAAATGTGTTCCCGGAAATAACGAACAACTTTCGTATTGGCAGATTTTGAACTTCTATAGTGAAACTTGGAGAACGCGCAAGCAAACCATTTCGACCTTTAAAGTAGATCTAGGGTTTGACCGTGGTTTGAGATGTTGACCGGGGTCTTTTGTGCAAAAGTGTGCCCAATCATGTCAAACATGTTTATGAGCCAAATTAAACACGATTAAAGCCGCTAATTAAATTAGTTAGCTTTAACAAACACCTGGGGTGTTACAATGATGGTGCAGGATACTTAGTCAAAAAGGCCAGAGAGGAAAACCCATATGTGAACCCCAAGATGGCTGCTATAGATTATAGGTTTTGGTCAGTGTTCCACTTCAAGTTCTATGAGACACTCTTGAACACCAAGATGAAATTGATCAATATGAAGTGGATTGACTTCACCCATCTGGAGGCAGCAGAAGAACCAGTGAAGGAGGATGTGCTTGAGCTGGTGGATATACAAGATGAGAGACATAATGAGCTTCAAGTATGACTGGAACATTGAAGTCCTAGCTCAATTTCATGCCACTTTCTTTCATGAGAACAACAAGGAGACCATTCACTGGATGACTGAAGGAGTGCACTACAAGATAGATTTCATCACCTTTGTTAGGCTGTTTGGGTTCAACAAGGATGACAGGGAAGCTGAAGTTATTCACTTTGAGGCTCACATGAACCACAACAAGATTGCTTCTGCTTATGAGTATGATGAGCTGGCAGATGGCTCCACTACTGCTTTGAAATTAGTGTATTATGTGCTCAACAACATGTTCAGAGAGACCATCTACCCTAAAGGAGGAAGTGACTCAACCATCCTCAGAAGATTTGCCCCAAATTTGATTGCTAGGCTGCTGCCAGGGGCCCAGCCTTTCTCAATCAGCAAGTTCATATGGTTTAACCTTGTGGAGGTGACTGAAAGTGGCAAGTGCAACCTGCCTTATGCTCCCTACATCATGTACATGATTGAGATGGTCTCAGGAATAAGCTTCAAGAAAGATGTAGAGCATGCAACATATCAAGTCAAGCAGTGGCAGCACCAGAAGAAGCAACAGGTGGTTGAGGAGCACATCTTGAAGAGAGCCGGCTTCGAACAAAGACAAGGATGAAGAGGGACCCGAAGAAGGCACCCAAACCCACTGGACTGCATAAGCTAAGCGGCATGGTGAGGGGCACCGGAGGTTTTGCAACCGGACAAAGAACTCGGCTCTTTGAGCTCGTGGAAGACATGAACAAAGTTGTCGAAGCATCGGGGGCCGTCCTTCAATGCCATGCTCCCTCCTCCACCTATCTTCCCGCATTTTCCGAGTATACCACTAGTGAGGATGAAGGTGAGAAGGACCCCGTCGGTCCTATGGCCGAAGATGTGTCCGCTCGCTCAATCAAGAAGAAGAAGAAGAAGAAGAAGACTTTGAGCCACTAAGTGCCAAGATGGACAGACTCAGGAAGGAAGCTGCTGGTAAAAAAGCAATGGGCTTTTCATCTGCTAGCAGAACTAGAAGGAAGGCAACTGCTGGGAGACCTGTCAGAAGGCCTGTGGACATCTCTTCTGGATCTGGCTCTGACTTTGGATCCGCGGCAAAGACCGTCCCCGAGGGCTGAGGAGGATGCCTCTGACTCTAGTGATGAAGAGTAATTCCCTAGGTCCTGTTCCAACTTCCTCTCTTCTTTTCTTTCCTTTTTGTTAAACTGTTGACAAAGGGGGAGAAGTATGAAGATTGAGATGATCTGAAGACCTGGAGCTTCTGGTGGGGCTGGTGGCTAACAAAAAATTCTTTTGTTCTTTTGGTGAGATGAGAGTGCTAAATATTCTCTCATGAACTCCTGGTGGTCATATGTTGGTGAACTGCTGTAAAACTTTAAGCTTGCCTCTGTTGGCAAGCATGGTCTTGTCATGGTCAAACTATGGGATGTGCAAAACTTTAAAACACTTGTGTGATGGATGTAATAGGGCTAGATGTGCTGGATTCTTCTATCTTTATCTAGCTGCTATTTCTGGTCATATTGTTGCATTGCCTGTGTATGGTTGTATGTTGGAGTATCTGTTGCAGACCTCGGAGGTTCTGAGAATTTTTCTGAAGGCTCCAACTCCTGGAGGTTCAGGAAACTTTTTCGGAGGTTCCGAACTCTGTTAACAGATAACTCTCTGAGTGTATTCACATGTCATATGCATCACGTATTATCTGTTACACTTCTTTTGCACCCCTCGATGGTTTGAGTATAATTATCTTTTCACTTTACTCACAATGTATACAAATTAAATGTCAGTTGAGACATATTACCTTATTCAAAAGGTACATGCATACATTGAGGGGGAGACTTGTACTCAAATCATCAAAAGCTAAATCTTTTAAATTAAATTGTAAACTTTAATTGGGTTGTCAACATTTACCTAAAAGGAGGAGATTGTAAGTGCAATCAAGCCCTATGAAGGTTTTGGTGATGTTGACCACACAATTAAAGAGCTAATGAGCCTTTGAGAATATTGTGCAGCATAAGGATGTTTTATAGGTGCAAAAGAAAGAAAGGAGACCCCTCAATTACATGAAGAAGGATACCTATGCTCTTTGGAGAAGTCTATTTATTTTATCTTTTGAATTTGAGTATAGGACAGTCCGTACTATCAAGAGGGATACTAATGGTGAGTTAGGGTGGATTCAAGTGCTCATAGTCTATCTTTCTTATACCCTAACCCACACCCAAAGGGAAGAGATCTGCTGCTGTTTTTGCCCCTGCTGTTTCCTTGTTCGGAGGTTCCGAGATTTTCTCAGAGGTTCCGACCGTACGGGCTACAGTCAGCAGAGATTTCAAAGGTCGGAAGTTCCGAGATTTTTCTTGGAGGTTCTGAACTCTGAAATATAACTGTTACTGTTCTGGATCTGGGGGTATTTATACCCCCTCGTCCCCAACGGTCTTCTTCTTCCTCTGCCCGAACAGTAAACCGTTCTAGGGTGTTTCTCTCACCTAGCATTCACTCCCAACCTACTCTCTTCCAAATCCTTTCCTAGCATTGATTGAGAGTGGAATTGGAAGTGAGTTCGTGAGCAAATTCCTCTTTCCCTTGCCCTTGAGCACTTGGAAAAGTCCTAGCAAGCTTGGTGGATCTATTACTCTTGGAGCCTTGCTCCTAGACGGATAGAGGTTCTTGGAAGCTCTCCAACCCGATTTGTGGAAGCTCCAAGGTGTTTGTATTACCCTTTGTGAATCTAGTGGAAAGCCTCCACCTATTACCCAAAGTGATAGGTGTGAGAGAGGAGTTGACCTTTGTGGTCCTTAGCCTTTGTGGCTTCCTCAACAATGTGGACGTAAGCAAGCCTTTGTGGCGAGCTGAACCACGGGATAAATCTTTGTCTCGTGTGTGCTCTCGCTTATATTCTTGCACTGCTCTTGTTCATACTTGTTCTTGGCTAGATCTATTAGGGTTTGTCCCCGATCTATGTTGTGGTACCTCCCTAGCTTGTTCTTTGCTTAGAAATCTTCTTGCTAGGTCCTAAGTACCTCCTAGAATTTGGTAGATCTGTTTTCCATCAAGTTATACACAACTCAAGTCATATTTGCTATGTTCTAACAGTTCCCGGAAGTTCTGAGTTTATTCTCGGAGGCTACTTAGTTCGGAGGTTCCGAGAATAATGTCGGAGGTTCCGGAGTCTGACATTGTTTTTGCAGAAAAAGTTTAAATTTTGTGTGCAGGCCTATTCACCCCCTCTAGGCCATATTTCCTCGATCCTTTCAGCTGTACATTGACCTTGGTCCCCAACATACCCTACTCCCTCATAGTTCTCAGTGTCAAGGTGGTAATAATGATGAGTTTGTGGGTTCTGATGCATGCTCTGAATCTGATGATGATGATTCCATCTGATGATAATGATAGTGAAGTAGAGGACATAGATGACATTGTTAAAGATAGAGAGGATGAACTTATGCCTTATGTTGATTATGACAAGAACGGCCCTCCTATGATAGAGGGAACTGTGCTACCTCAGTCTACACCAAAGAAGAAGATGGCGGTTAAGAAGAAACTTACACAAAAGAAGCTTCAAATTGCAGCAGCCAGGACAACCAGCCTAAACAACCCTTCTTTGCCTTCTTTGCAGTGATGTGTGTCAATATCCATGTTCTTTTGCTGATGTAATGCATCAAAAACAAGTGTTGTTTTCCAGTATTTTGCTATGCTATGAACAGAACATGTTGCTATGTCGTGACCAGAACATGTTGCTTTTATGCGATGAATGGATCTGAACCTATTAGATATTATGCTCCTGGATATTATGAGATAATTTGAACATATGATGGGTATCTGTAATGTTGATTACTATGTGATGAATGGATTTGAAACAAAGTGATGTGTTTGTTATGTTGGTTACTTTGTCAAGAATTAATTTACATGTACAAGTGAGGTGTTTTTTGTTTTTTCTAAATAAAGAATGATAACAATGAGTTTGCTCTTGTGATTTTGAGAAATTGGTGGCATACGGGTAAAAGAAAGGTCATGTTGTGATTTTGAAAATTGGGTGGCATACATGTAAAAGAAAGGTCATGTTGTGATTTTGAAAATTTGGTGGCATCGGAGATATGAAAAGCTAATACCCTTTCTCGGCACCGGGTGAATTGAGGCATCGGTGGCTCATTGGTCGTCCGACACGTCGACCTCAACACGGCCGTGGTGGTTTTGCCGAAAAGTCCTCCAGCCTTTCTACATATTGTGAAACAAATCCGCATCATCCCGACCATGCAAGAACCACATCCATTTATTTTTCAAATACACCCTCATAGTAATCTTTATTTCCACCCAAAGAAGGAAAAATTGATATGCATCCGTTTTTTTCAACCAACCCCATAAGCCATTTTGCGAACGCGACCCCCCACCACCCCACCGACCGCTAATACCCCCCCGGACGCCGCAACCCCGGGCACCCAACCCTAACCGCTCCTCCACTCCCCCCCGCCCCCCTCTCGCCCTCGCTCTCCTCACCCCCGTCTGCCTTTGTCGTCGCCATCCCGCCCGCTCATCACCCGATCCTCCTCCCACGCCGAGGCCCCCGAATCTCCGGCAGTCATGCCGCGCCCTTCCCTAACTCCCTCCTCCCGCGACATGATCCCCGTTGCTCTGAATGCGCTGCCACCTTCGCTCACACTCCAGGCCGCACCCTAGATGTGGATCCTCCGACGAGCGACCATGGCGAGACCTCCCCAGAGCTCGGGCTGCGGCGGCGCCTTCGCTCCCACTCGAAGTTGTGCTCTGGATCTTGATCCTGCCAAGAGCAGCCTTGGTCAACGACATCGGCACCGCCTGGCCCAACGATGTTGCGCTGCTCTGGTGTGAGTTCATCTGCGTGGAGGGTGCAGCACCTCCAGGTACCGCCTCTTTTCTCCCTCCCCTATCTCCTCCGCTTTGAATCGCCCTTTTCCCCTTCTTCCTCTAATTCCCCCCCCCCCCCTTCCCGGATCCGCAAATTGTTGGGGGCGCAAAGTGGCGAGAGGGCTTCCATGCTCGAGCTCCAGGTGCAGCCGAACATGGGCCGCCATGTGAATCCCCGCCAGAGAGCTTGCCTTCCCTACCATGGGATAGCACAAGATCCAGGGCCTCCCCTTCATCAGCGACGGCAACAAGGTCTACAACTAACCCTAGGTTCTCTTCCATTCCTCTATATCCTAAGATCTAGGTTTTGTTAACCATAGCTAAACCTTGATTAGATTGCTTTGGCCTTCTTGGCTTGCAACACTGATCTATAATTTTTCAGGTCACTTTTAGCTGCTAGGAAAAGGATCTATTGGCACTGTCTGCTTCTGGGTAGTCTGTAGTTGTTGCTGCACCATGTTGCAAGGGTAAGTTTGGTTTCCCTGCCTGGTACATCATTCTATTTATGTGATGGTTCTATACTTCATACCTGGTACTTTTACATATTTTTATTTAGGGTGTTGCATTTGTGAATTGTCTACCTTAACACTCTGAATGTACACACGTGGATAATTAGTAGTATATCTTGCCAAATTCTCAAAATAATGTGTATCTAGCCTCACATGCCATTGTTTAACCTAAGAGTCTGTCCGTCGATGAAATAAATAACTATTGTCCCCATGCTCCCTGGAGACAGTGCACACAACTTAAGTTGTGACATAGTATCAAAATCATGTGAGCATATACCAGAATTTGTGTGTATATATAGTATGGAACTGATTAGACTCTTTAAGAATTGTTGTGTATATATATGCTATTTGGATTACTATTCCGAACTATTGGGTGAATGTTTGGTAGCTACGAATTCCGACCATAACATGTAATATGTTGCCGAACAAATGTCATCACAATGTAGTCATACTGTGGAAAATGGCATTCCTCTATTTGAGAAATATGGGTTTTTAATCGGCTTTGTTTGCCTACTTCCTGCATAATGTATTTGAAGATCTTGTCATTCCGATGATTTGATGGTTTTAGCTGCCTGCAGTTCTCTGTGTTTTCCCCCTGATCCAATGTGATGGTTTGATTTTTTTTGCTATCTTCCTAACTTGGCATTTTACATGAGTTTGCCCTTTCAATAGCACGTTGATAGGGTGCGCATAGCGTACCACATCCCCAATAAGGTAAGAAGCTATAACCATTGTCATGGCCCGATAAATGTTATTCTTATAAGTGTTATTTTGGTAAGTGTTATCAAGAGACAAAGAAGAAAGATGAGTGTTATAGAAAACCATATGGTAAGAGAGTGAAGTTTGCTCAACTGTCTTGATTGTCTGCATCATGTTACAATTTTTGAAAACCTTTTAGAGTGGATACGACAGAGTTTTTGGTTGCCCACTGCACCTTAACACCGCTTGCAGCTTGCATATCAACATATAATGTGTTTGAAGGATATAACCCATGGTTGCAGGCCTTTTTTATCTCAAAGCTAAACCTGTACTGTGGTAGTGATGTTCTCGATGAAATAAATGAGATATGAGTGCAGGGTAACTTGGCATTTAATATAAATGAATGATAGAATACTCATCAAAATTTAACTTATATGTTTTTGTTATTAGACTATATATATTTTTGTATGCCATGCATGGAACTGTATTTACGTAAAACCGTATTTGTATAAGCTCCATAGTTCTTTGCTTGTACAGAGGTGTGTCATTGTCACTTCATTTCTCATAATTTATGCATTGCCGTTTATGTTGCAAAGGAGTTGTTGACTATTGAGATCGCAAAACTGTGTATGTTAAGGAAGAATTACTAGCAAACCGAGCATATAATACAAGGTCGTTCGGAGCTTGTTTCAAATGCCTATATGTTGATATATTGCATAATATGTAATCTACTTAACCTTGAGGGAATTTGCTTTAAGGGATTAAGCTGAGGTGTTCTGTGAACCAGAGATTGTCCTATTAAGATATTCTGGAGTGATTTGTTTCTTCTTTTCATATAGTTTATATATTGATGATTTCATATCATCACCTAGCATAGTTTGTTTTGTTTAGGATTGTGCCAATAGTTTTTATGCTGGTGTTTTTATGATTCTTATAGTTATCATCATGGAGTGCGCTTTCGATAGGGTGCGCATCGCGCGCCAATTGTTCTAGTACAGGTAAAACAAAGGTTAGTTTGCTGCTCATAGTTGGAGGGGTAAAATGGTCATTTCCCCTATCCATTTAATATCGTTAGTTGCAAAATTGGATGGAATGGCATAGAGGGTAAAGAAGTTTAGGACGATGGCATACAAGTGCGAGCAACTTTTTTAATGGCACAAAGGTCAACACCATCTTTTTTAATGGCATACAGGTAAAAGCCTCGACAATTTTCCGCTCCCGCTCGCGGTTTTGGCTCAATCAGTACGTTTCACGGGAGATTCTTTGTGAGATTTTTTTAAAGGTTAGGATTGCACTTTTGCATGGGACGGGGGGAGTAGTTGTTTTTCATCCTGTTTAGCACAACTCCTCTGAAAACAGCTTAGGGCTCGTTCGCTTCCATCGAATTTAATCTGACCGGAATAATAGATATATCAAGAAAATTATGGTAGAGGCCCGGATTCATTACGAATCGAGAATTAATTTACTCATCGTGATAGGTAGAACAAGAGACCGAAGAACCGGATTGATTCCACACCTATTATGAGTAAAATCCCTATTGCAGACACGAGGAACTTGAAATATCATGATTTTCGACTCGAAATAAATCCAGATCTCTGCTATCATGATTTTTTAGTTGTATTTATCAATTCCGATCGGAATCCGAACCGGTGGAAACGGATGAGGCCTTAGGCTATCCGCACCGGGGAGCGCCATCTCGTGCGCTACGGGACACGACGGACTGTGGCGCAGGAGTTTTGGCGTTTTTCCCCGCAGCGGGGGACGCCAAAGCGTACGCCTCGTCCCGTTCGCTCCCCGCGAACCCCAAATCCAGCGCTTTCCCAGTGAGCGCTACGCCTCGCGGCAGCCCCACCTCGCGTCGTCATTGGTGCTCTGCGCCAAGAGAGGAAAGGAGAGAGAGGACGTCGTGGCAGCAGCTAGAGAGAAAGAAGGCGCCGGCGTCGACGGAGAGGAGCAGCTCCTCGGCCGGCCGTCGCGCCGTCGCCGCCGCCAACGGGGCCGGGGCGCCTCCGCGCCCCCCCCCCCCCCCCCGCGGCCGCTCGACGTGGGGGAGCAGGGGCACGCGCCGCCCGGGGCCGCCGCCGCCAGGGGAGGGGGAAGCCGAATGGCGAAAGGCGCGCCCACCGCCGCCGGGTAGCCGAGGCTCGTCCGCCGTGCGGGCGCCGGCCGCATCTCGCCAAGGACGAGCCCGTTCTCGACTCCTCAGGCACCTCGACGGCCGGATCTGGGCGGAAAAGGAAGGTGCGCCAGTGAGGGAAGTGCGGCTTCGCCAACTCGCGCCGCCGGCCATGAGAGTAGAGAGGGAGAAAGCTGCCGGCGAGCTCGCCCTGTACCCGCGCCTCCTGCCCTCCGCCTCGCCGCCGAGCTCCACGACCGCCGCCGCTCGCCGGGGGGGGGCGGCGCCTCCACCGCCGGGGCCGCGGCCGGCGACCTCCGAACCCCCCGCCGGCCGCTCGATCCGGCGCGCAGGTGCCCCGAGCACGGCGGAGGAGCCGAGGTAGCCGCGCCACATCCTCCTCCCTCTGGCCGGCCTAGCCTCCGCGCCGCGCTGCCTCCTCCTCGGGAAGAAGAGTAGGAGCAGGGGCCCCGGGGTAGGTGGGGGAAAGAAAGAAGGGAGGAACGAGGCGACGGGGACAGGGTGGGGTGGGGGTGAATAAAAGGCAAGTGTATGACATGTGGGTCCTGTGGTTGGTGGTTGGTATGGAGTACGAGACATAGGGGATGACGAGTGCGGGAAAATTTGTACTGGACTGTAAAATCACGATGACGAAGCAGGAATATTCCTTTTGTGGATGCATTTGGAATCCGAGGGATAGCCTTAAGCTGCTCCCAAGGTGTGCCAGGGGTACCCATTGCAGACACGAGGAACTTGAAATCTGATTCCTATCTGGTTTTGCACTCACAACTTGACAACTGTCATTTTTCTACGCCCACCGTCCTCCTTCCTTGCATTTCTATCAGCAAGCTCTATCTGCTCTTCACTTATCCCCGTGCAGCCGTGCTAACTACGATTTAGGGCTCCAAATCGCGTTTAAGCGCTTCAAAATCACGGCATGCGGCTTCGTCCTTGAGTTTGTCCCGCTGCTGGATGCCACCTAGTGTCCCGCGCCGCCGCCCGTGCCTTCCCTCGGAGCCGCTCCGCCGCCAGAGCTCGTCCTTGGAGCTGCCTCTCTCCGGCGATCGCCGGAGACGGATACGACCGGAGCCACAACAGGCGGCGCTCGTGCGCCGCCTGCCGCCGGCATCGTAGCAGGTCACTTCCCGAAACCCGCTGACTCCCCCCACCATTTCTTGTGGATTTTGGAGTCTGATATGATATCGCCTGGTTAGGCAATCAGAGAAAAAGGAGGATCTTTGTCACGCAGAAGTTTAAATTTGGAACAATTGAGTGTTCTCAAGTTTGGGATATGTCTTTCTTCCTTGCATCTGCTGCTCCCATAGTTCCTTGCTTTCACCGCTCCCCCAGTCTCAATACGGAGCCGCGGCATTCCCTCCCCTCGTCTCTCTCGCTTCTCATCGGTGAGTCGCGCCGCCCTCCCCTCCCTCCGCCGGCGGGCCGGCGAATCGCGCCGTCGTCCCCTCCTCCGGTGAGTCGCGCCGCCCCCTCCCTCCTCCGGTGAGTCGCGCCGCCCCCTCCCTCTGCCGGCGTGCCGGCGAGCTGCACCGCTCTTCCCCTCCATTCGCCGGTGAGTCGTGCCGCCCGTATCTTCCTCCGCCAGTGAGTAGCGTCGTCCGTCTCTCCCTCCACTTGTGAGTCGCGCCGCCTTCCCTCTTCTCCCTCCACGGCCGACGGCTCTGGATAACTCTGCGGCGAGGCTCCTCTGGCTCTGCTTCGCCGCCGAGCTGAGCCCTTCCCCTCTTTCCATGGGCGCGGGCGCAGCAGCATCTCTGATGGTGAAGGCCATGGCTGAGCAAATTCCAATTTGTTCCTGTTTCACATCCAAACGTGCATTGAATTAATTGTTTCTTACGATTCCAAAAGAGAATGCAACAGCTAGACAAACATTAGCATTCGAATTGTGACTCAATACAATACCATGGCTAAATTGGTATTGAACCCAATTCAATGTCAAGCCTCCCAATATCGACATCCCAACACAGCCATATACTAGATACCGTTTTAGCTTAGCTGTGGCATTTTGTGTATAATCCTCAATGGCTTGCGATTTGTTGCCGCTGCAGATGTCTAGTAGCTCCAATGGCCACCATCCTGCTAATGGTGCAAAAGTTCTTCATACAAGAGATAAGGTACTCATGACCATGATATATACTTCCCTGTAATATTTTAAGATGTTTCACATTTGAAATAATGCAAGGTAAAAAATGTTCATTAATTTGTTGAGCTGTTTGATTGAGTTCATAATATTGTTAATGCAGAAACTGCAGCTCGACAGAAATGCAGCCTCTAGGGCCTGCCAGAAGGACAGACAATATATTGAGAAATTGGAAATGGAGCTGATGAACTGCTATCAGGAAATTGGTAAGCAGTGTAAGTTTTTTACGAATCTCATCGACCTGCTACTGTGTGTGGAGTTACTTCCGGCAGTCTTTGCTGACTGCAAATGCAGACTATTTGCAGGATCAGTTAAATATAAGGAATGTTGAAGCAAACATCATGGGAGAGCATATTCACAGCCTTGAACTGAAGCTGACTGAACTTGAAAAGTTCCCGGAAAGAATGAGAGTTATGGACAATGAGCTGATGCGATCTGATTCTCAGTGCTGGCTCCTGATGGAAGAAGTGAGATGTAAAGAAGAGGAGTTGCAAAAGGCATCCTCACAGATAGAGAAGCTTGAAAGTACTGTTTTAGATTCACAATGCGAAATTGAGAGCTTGAAACTTGACTTAACTAATCTTGAGCAGAGATTATTTGATGCTGAGAGCTTTGCCCAACATGCTGCTAAGCACAAAGTTCGAATCGACAAACTATTGGGAGAACATGAGCTCCAGCTGCATGAGGCACAAAAAAATGTTGATCAACTTGTTCTAGAGAATAAGCAATTGAAGGAGTTGCTGCCTATAAAAGCTCATAAACAATCCCCTTCTACATCCGGGGAGCACCTTGACAATCAATTGGAGAATGGTGGTCATGCGGAAGATGAAAGTGATAATTTGATTCTTGAAAGGATGGCAAAACAAAATGAAGAATCTGAACTTCTAATTGAGCAGCTCAGGGTAATAGATTGTTTACTGCATGTACTTAAGAATCCGGTATAAGCTCTTAATTTTGGCAAGTGCCATCCTTGCTCCCAAACATCTTCCAGAATAAATTATTCTGAACACATTTGTTTTAATGCACAACTTGCATTCAAACAATCAAACCTGGATAAACTGAAATGGCTACGTATTTATCTGGTTCTTACTTGAATAAAAGTATAAAACTTTACCTTTTCTTGGGTAAATCAAGTTTTTTTTTCTGTTTGTTAGGAAGAACTTCGAGAACATAAGTTAAAGGCAAAAGAGGATGCAGAAGATCTCACCCAAGAAATGGCTGAACTAAGATACCAGATAACAGGCATGCTTGACGAAGAATACAAGCGTCGATCTTGCATTGAGCAGGCAGCTATTCAGCATATTCAAGAACTGGAGACTCAGGTAGTGATATGGAAAATTTCCACACTGTAATTGCACCTGAAAATATGGCTGCAGATGTTACTGAATCCTATATCCTCTCCTGTACATTCGAGGAAAAAAACTGAATCCTTTAGCCTATTCCCTCGTACTTCAATTTAACAGACGTCACTAGGTCTTGTTATATTGATGACTTCCTTATCAGGTTTCTCTTACATTCCTGTTCTTTTCATGACGTTTGAAACAGGTCTCCAAAGAGAAGACAAAATTGAATGGGGCGCTTAGGCGATTGCAGGAATCACATGAACTAGCTCACAACCAAGCTACAGAGATTAAGAAGTTGAAGGATGCTTTAGAGGTATGCGCATGTAGGTGAATGTGATACTTGACATCTGAGATGAGTACGCTTTACAGTATTCTCCATAGTTGAGATTAGTCATTCATTCTGGTACTGAGAAGCGCCACATGTGTATTCACTGTAGAGGTTTAACTCCATGGTGAACCGGGGGACAGTTTGCAAGTCTTGCTCATGCGGGTTCTGTGCAATGTTGATAGAGTTGTCTAATTGCTCGATTGAAGGGCCATCGGGTGCCAGATCTCCCAAATCCAACCACATTGATGGGAAATTACAGGACCTAGCGCTATTAGAGTGGCATCCAGATGAAGCTTCAGATGGTGACGGCAAGTAGGAAAGTTAGATCGTGAAACAACATGTACATTTGAGTGTGCAATTGACAAATTGTTGTAGATAATTCTTTGTGTTCCCCATTGATGCCTGTAAATGCATCTGCATTTTGTCACCGTAGCTGTTCAATTTCACATAGTAAAAGCTTCCAATGGGAGTTAAGCTCCGCTGGCAATGAAAGTTCGACCTGTAAGATGTGAGATTTACTTAGGGCGTCTCCAACAGTCTAGCTTAGAGCTAGTGAAACTAATTTTTTAATCATGAAACATTGTAAAAGACAAGAGACTAACTAGCGAGAGAAGAGATAAGCTCGCTCAATTCCCAATACACTCGTTCTCTCACCGCACAATATTCAAAGATAGTTGTTGCACTCTTTTCTCGTTTAAATTCATCGCCTTAGAGCTAGTTCTAGCTCATACGATTGGAGACGCCCTTACAAGGCTGCAAGGATGTGCCATCACGCAGTGTACTCGACAATAGGGTGACATCCCAAATTCCCAATAAGGTCAAGGCCGCAAAATTGCATGTGTAGACTGTAGATGGTTGTTGGGAAGCGTGTTTCGGAAGGATGGTCGAGGAAGTGGCCTTGGTTTCATCTAAGGGCGTCCGCAACAAGTCGATTTCAGCTAGCTACGACAAAAGGAGGAAAGAGAATGCTAGGTAGCGACGAAGAAATTGCTAGGCAATTTGAGTGCCTCGAGGAAACACGAGAGAGGAGGGGTGGGACCGATGACCTGTTGTGCCTCGCTTTGTAAATCGTGTAGTTGTAAATTTTCTTCTCTCACTGCCAACTCAGCTAGCTATTTCTCCACCGACGCCCTAATTTCATGTCGCATTGAAAGATCCAGTTTCTTTATTGGACAGAGCAGGGGACTTCTGCTATTTGCAGTGAATTCGGATCTGTAGTTTACCTACTGAATTTACAATTTTGTGAGGATGGTGCTTCAGACTACTCAAAACAGTAGGCAAATTGATGTTCGGTCGGGATCAGTTTTGAAAAAGGTTTCGTGACATGATATTTGTGATTAAATCATGCAATCAAGTTAAAAATAACAACGGTTGAGCAAAAAAATAAATCTCCGATGAGAAATGGCTCCATATAAGATAACTGTGCATAATTTACTCATGTCGACCGGCAGCAGGAAAAAAAATCTATGATCAGAAATGACTCCATATGGGAGAAAACTGTGCATAATTTATTCCTGTCGACCGGCAGCAATTCGGAGGTCAATAAAACGTTGGAACTATGAAGATGAGTTGTTGATTTCAAAACAGGCTAATGATTCTTGGAAAAACAAACTTTGCAAACCTTCATCATGCAGCATTATTCAGCTTTAGCTAACAACAAATATATGAACAAAGTTTTCAGCTGCGTGCACAAGGAATTTAACAATGTTAACTATCCTAGTTTTTTCCTCCTTCACGAAACTGATCTAACAACTTCTGTTCCCAATTTTACTTGTACCAGATTCTGAAGTAGTACCGCATGAAGGCAAATATGGCTAGAGGAATTGTAAATTGATTATGGACATACACATACACATACACATACACACGCAAGGATCCTAGGGTTGGGTTATAGAAACGTCACTAATCAAGGAGATCTTTGCCTCCGCTGGCGTAACACCACAGCCCAAAAGGCCTAGCCCAGAAATACATACTAAAATACATTCCACTACACTAAAATACATACAAAAGTACAACACGTGCACTGTTTTTGAGATACATTCACAAAAAAAGGGTGCCGTAAATGAAACAGGCCTGCACCCTTTTTGAGAATGACTTCGGAACATGAAAACGATCAAACCCCTATTCTGCAACTATTTCATCAGCATTGCCAGGGACCTCATCTTCTATGGAGTAGGCACTGCCAGGGACGGTAACCAGCAAAGAGCTGTCATCTATTTCTTCTATTGCCTCACTTGCCTACAGTGAAAAGAAAAAAAAACAAAGACAAGCAATCAGGTCAGCATTTAGAATATCAGTGAAAGTGCTATGTTCATTTTTGAACTAGTACAAACAATTTTCCCAATCGTGCTACTCTGGGCATTAAGAGTGTTTCATCTACAAAAAAATACCTCTCCGCCACGCTATAGGACATGGAACGATATCAATGTACATGCAGAAGCATTAAGTGAAAAAATTACTCATAGGATGTGTGCTCCTTTCTATTTGGTAAAAAAAGGTTTAAAGATGGTTGAAATCCAGATAGAGTACTAACTTTATCCTTTTGTTGATTCAAGGCCTTTTTTAGGTGCTCTTTAGCCTTCTTTCTTATTTCCTTCAGTTCCTTGTGCTGAGCTCTGGTGACCTCATAATGACAAGCCACACAAAGTGTTCTCATGTTCTCAACTTTACATTCCCCTGAAAAAAAACAGAAAAATTGTTATGCTGTTCAAGAGTCAACCACACAAAAACTTGTGCGGATATACTGTACCTCCTCCTTTATAAACAGGTATTATGTGATCTGCATGCCAAGCATTTCCATCAGCTGGCTCACGGACAAGCTTATCTAGCCTGCGTATTGAAGCATGGCATCAGCATCAAACCAACATATTAACAGTGACAATAACCCATATCTTAAAATGTTTGGTGTGTTCAAACCATAGTACACTGCTAACCCCATGGATACACGCAAATGGGTTAGCGAAACATGATATCAATGTGCAGCACTTACAGTTTCTTTCTACTTGCAATGTTTGGAGCGGCCTTCCGGATATATTCTTCTCGCTTTTCCATGGGCAAGGGCTTAATGTGTTTGACAAGCTTGCAACAATCAAGCTTGCACTGGGAGCACTTACCACGCTCTATTTGAAACAGTGCCTACAGATTATTTAACAAGTACATGATACTTGCAACTTCCCTTATATTTTTTATATAACTGAACATCAGCACTGACTATTCGGTGACACCTTCAGGTTTTGTTCACATACACGGATAATCAAGAAGACTCACCTGCCGCAGGGCCCTGCCACTAGTTCTTAACCTGTATTCCTGGAAACAAGCCAGACCACAAAATAGATCTTCAAAATATTCTGGTGACTTCGCAAGCTTCCCACTGAACCCAAGTAAAACATTTTTTTATGAGAAAATATGATTCATTTATAATAAAAAAACATGATTTACATATGAAGACAGTTTAAGGAGTCTTTACTTGCAGAGTGCTTGACAAAGTTTGCAGAGAGGTTCATCATCAATAGTCCAGCCTTGAGTGTACTGTCTCTCTTTACTTGTGCCATTACGCAACACCACCTGTCTCCACTCAGCATTTTCTGGTAAAGGATTACTGACATCATTCAATGGTGCGGCACGCCTCTTACTTCCCCCTCTAAGTAATCCCTAAGAAAGAGAAGAACAAGAAGAGGAGAAAGAGAGATTTGTCAAGCTGAGGAAACCAAAATAAGTAATTGTGCATTTCATGCAAGGCTCTAAAAACAGGTACAGTGTTAGTGTATTGGTTCACAGTTTTTTTCTCAAACACGTATTAGTTCACAGTTGCCTAATTAATTGTTCTGATTGGCCTAACAGGCAATTCTAAGGGGGCATGCAAGGGCTGCTGCTCCTCGTATGGATACGGAGGTACAAGTAAATATGTTTGACTGTGTTCTTGCTTTGGACATAATGAGGTTTGAGTATGCACACCAAAAGTCCAAAACTGCTAACATTTTAGGAACTAGAAAGGTAAACTCTATTGTAATGTGAAAAATCTAGCTATACTTTAGCGGCATTAAATGCTAATTAAGGCATGAGTTGATGTAACATGCTATCAAAAATTTTCCCATATGAACTTGTTTTACACTAAATGTTGTTTGAACCTTCAATATATGAAGTACGATGTCTTGGAGGGCAAGACACCTCTGTGGGTACATATGGCAGTTCGGGATTCTATCGCAACCTACTATCTATACTCTAACAAAATAGTGTGTTCAAGAAAAAATTAATTAAATAGCTTGATCTATAATAAGACCATACTCTGATATCGAAGGATATAAACAATTATGATCCATATTCAAATATGCCATGCTGCGGAGTGAAGATAGTCAAAATAGCAGTTACCAGTTATAGCATTCCTTCTTAAAATAGTAAAATATACGATGGTCAATGGCTGGTGTATACGAAAAATAGAACTAGTTTTAATTGCCAGAAGAAAGCAGTTTTTTGGTGATGGAAATCACATGGAGACACTCTTCTCAGAACATTGTAATATCCTTCACTCCTTGAGTACATCCCCATAGACTTTGTATCATTGCACAAATATATGTTACTATGTATCATACAGATATATTGAATTTCTTTAGAAAAAGAAACAGAACTGCTTTTGAATATATCTTGTTCATAAGCAAAGCTGGAATGTAAAGAGAAGAATCAAATGAACAAAAAGGTACATACCTCTGCGCTATGGTTGACGCTGTCTTTCAGAAAACACAACTCAAGGCTCAAGGGAAGTTGTAAAGGCTTTCCAAGCAGTCTACTCTGATCAATTGGTCTTAGTGCCAACCACTCTTTGATGAATGCCCTGAACACATTGCAAAAAGCAGGAATCTTTTTCAAGAGCAGAGTCCTTGCTTTAACTTCACTGGAAGAACATGGTGAATTCAATTCTTCTGGTAGAAAATTTTCAAAAAGTGGTTTGGGTCTTGAATCATGTCCTGGGACACAACTGTACAAGTGGATTCGGCCTGTATGCCGGCTAACCTGCAAAAGATAATGACACTTCAGACGAATTTACAGAAGAAAATATCCATTTACACCCCTCATATCTTCCATGGGTCTAGAACTCTAGATCTCATCCCCAACTCTATATCAGCATGATTTACATCAACTATCAAGATGTCCAAGTTTCAGTGACAAGGCGTCAGCAGAAATGGATTGTCAAATACTCAAATCAGCAACAGAGGGGGTCCCTCACCGAACCCTCCCCCTTAAATAGCCTCTATCTCCTTTTTTTTTTGTTCTCCCCTCATTCCCATTCTCTTTTCTAAGCCAACCACATCAATATTCTAAGAGAAAGAAAATTTGAAAAGTTTTTTTGTCAAATACAACAACTACAAATCCTTTTAATCCCAAGAAAGTTGGGGTAGACTATCTGAAACCCAACATGAGTTTTTTTTTCCTTTCCAAATACCAATTCGATTTGCACTGCCCCTGCCAGTTGGACAAGAATTCTAAGATGTGCGGTCAAAAGGCATTAATGATAATGCATACCACAAGCCATAATAATAACATAGAAATTTGTAGGTCATATAGAGTTTTAACCTCAAAACGCAGAGACTCCACTTGAATTGGTACATCTGGAATAGGTGCAGTCTGACTGAAGCTCCCAGAATTTTCAGAAAGCCTCCTACGAACCTACCATTTTGGGAGTCATTTAGATCGCTACGTAAATGTCATATGATTAAATAAAAAAGGGAAAGCAAGTTCATTACCTTCGTTGATTTACAACTTGATATTGCAGTGCAAAAGGCTGCAGCTGGCGAAAGAGAAACATCAATGCAAGACCTATCTTCAGGTACTGTTGGTGTTGAATTATTTTTTAAGGATGTGCCATAGCTTTCATCCTAATAGGGAAACAACACAGTCAGAATCATTTGTCATACAATCAGAAATAATAAGTGGCAAGTAGTAAGCAATTCTCAAATGTTGAACAGAGAGTCTCCTTTTACCTCAAATTCAAGAGGAATTGTCCTAATAGTGAAATCTGAGTCAAGTTCCAAATCATCGATGCCAGGAAAACGTTCAATAGATATATCATCAATTCCTGAAAGGTATTTTGGTCCATGGGTCAGGTTACACAACTCAGCATTTATTTCACAAAACAAGAAAATTACTGACACAGGTTCATCTATTTCTCAGTTAATTCTTTTGTCAGATCATCATTTCTTGGTTCACAGTTTTCCAAAAAAAAATACCTATATTATGATTCTCAGAAGGATGAAGTTGGCATTGTATTTTCTCCTCAGAGTTCCTGATTTCCTCAAGATGGCACACTTGATCAACCTTCCAAAAAAGAGCAAAGACTTAATAAAAGAGGAATGATCCTTTCAACCTTGTGGTTCTGATAAAGATCCCATAAGCAGTGATCTAACTGGCATCTAGATTTCATTATCGCAATGTTATCCAACCAAGGGTAAAAAAGGAAAGCGGCAGCAATATGCCAATTAGTGCATTCTGTCAGATTTTTAAAGTACTGAATGTGGCCTGTTACATATCCCAGATTAACTAAAAACACTGGTGGGGCTGCATGTCTGCATGCTCACAGTAGCCCCTCCCAATCTTCCAAAACAATAGTACAGCCTGGACAATATACAAATGATAAAAGATCAGAACTTTGTCAAAAGGAGCTGCTTCATATTTAACCTACCTCGATCTCTCTTATAGCATCTTTTTTCCCATTCATCAAAGTTGAGACACGGAATAAACTCTGATTTAGCTGGAGCCAGTGTGATTCATCTGATGTGTTCTGCAAAACCAACATTATTTTTCACTAATCTTTGCATAGAATATATATATGTTGAAAGCAAAAGAACTAACTTTTCCACAGAATATATATATGTTGACCGCATTTGTTTGGCCACGCCTATGAGCTCTATCCTCAGCCTGCAGAAGAGTGAAATATTTTATCAGCAATCTTAATTACACATGTGTTTACACATTAAAAACCATGACTGCGCTGGCATTTCCATTCTAATCCTACCAGGATAACTATGAACATAACCAAATATTCTTACTTCTCTTTGGCTCAATTCTGTAATGGTCAACAAGAAATTGCAACAGCAACAAGTGGAAACAAAGACTCAGGACCTGAAGTAATTCTGAAGCTGATTTTGGGAGCTCCACAAAAACAACATTCTGAGCAGATGAGAAGTCTAAGCCGACACCACCAGCAGTGATACCAATTATCGCAACCTTCACCTTTTTTGAGAAGAAAATTAGTCAATAATGGGTGAACATTAAACCAAATTGGGAGTTAGTAGATATATGGACTAGGAAAAGTGAGGGAACCGTTAGAAAAAAAGTGAGGGAAATACAACAAAAATGAAGGGGGAACCTCTGGATCCACACGGAAAGAATCAACAGCTTCTTTCCTTTCCCTTTGAAGTGTGCTTCCATCAATGCGAACAAACTTGATCCCATTCTCAGAGACAAACACCTATGTAAAACAGTCTAAACTGTGAAATTGCCATATCCTGGATTTCTGGTAGTCGTGAAACTTCATAATACTGTTTAATATGATTTCTTTTAATCTGAATAGTATGTAAGCATGAGTGCAATGTTCTTAATTACTGTTGAGAAGTACTGAAGATGACAAACTATGAAAAGTAAATAATCATCACAAGTTTGATCAAAACCTTTGCTCACACTCATGAAGATATCATCTATCATATGAATGAGGTTGAGTCGTATTCAAATATTGAGCATCAAAATCTACCCTTTGCTTGAGGACAATCTCCTAATAGCATGATGACAGATAAAGCATATGTCATGAAATAATTACCTGTATTCCATCTAGAACCTTTAAATGATGTGCAAATATTATTGTTTTCTGGCAATTAGACTGGGGATCCAGGTTGTGGTTAGCACCCAGTCCATTAACGATGAAATGATTTGAAAACCATTCGCTAAACCCAGATAATTTTGCAATGCCAATCTCTTGTGGGGTGAGATGCCTTGGTGATTTTAAGCAACCATCATCTGACCACAAAAATAAAGATAATCCAGTTTATGCAGAGCTACCAGAATAATCATAGTAGTCATGAATGCTGAAGACAGAAAATTGCAAGGCAATCACATTATCATGATCGGCATTGACATATGTAACTGAAAACTCCTGTAAAAATTTAGCACCATGAAGTTACCTTCTTCATCTTTTGTATTTTCAACATCATTGCTTTTGCAGGGCAAGTCAACTGCAAGAGTTTCATTACAACTGATAGAGTCCATCTGTTTGATGGATGAAGACATGGCTGTCCGAATATCTGGTGCCTTTAGCTTCAACCTAATAATCTGTCGCCGCTTGGGGGGCAGTTCATTCAACAAGTGTTCTTTCAGTCGCCTAATCTACAACATTGAAGCAGTTGAGTTTAGCTGTTAGGGGAGCTGATGTCAATAAACCATCAAATCTCAACACAAAACATCATGTGGTTGCATGGCTTGTGACAAACAATCCAAGCGTCTGTAATACAGCAAGCACATTATTAGGAAGCAATTGCTTTGTCCATTTACATATCAGACTATGGGATAGTAGTTGAACCTTTTTTCTCAGAATATTTATGAAAAGTACATACTTCTCTGCAATTGCCTTTGAACCAATAAAAATCTCAATGTAGAGGGTACACTCGTAAATAATCAACTAAAGAATTGCACTAAAAAGGTACTGAGCAATTGGCAGCTCAAAGAAGAGAGTAAATTCCCGCTCTGCCACCCAAACTTGTACTTATCCCTTCCGTGCCATTGAAAAAACGCATGCCCCTTTGCTGCCATTAATTTTACATGCCACTACTGTTATATGTGTCTTGAACCTTCATCATTGCACCTCTGGATGCTGTCTGGTTTTTATATATTGCCCATTTTACCCCAGGTTCTATCTGTGGAACCTTTCCATCTCAATGGATCCACAAATTGATCCACTAGCCTACATGTTGTGCCTGCCCCGTCGTCTGTTGCCGCGCGCCCATCCTTCGGAGTGAACTCATCAGGGAACGGGCAGGCCGTATCAAGGCTGCTGGTGGCCTGAGGAGACCTAGCAGGCTCCTTGAGTGCAGTGGCAGATAGATAATTATCATCCTTGAATTCAATGCGGAGAAGTAACGTGTCTAGAAATCGCCCCATCACATTTACAGGGGTAAAGCCACATAAGCAGAAATCTAACATGAGAATGACGGTAGTGGTAGTGGTCTGTACAGGACCTAAAATTAAAACTGATGGCATACAAGTGAACCTATAATTTCAGATGGCATACAGGGGTATATGTTTTGATAGCATAAGAGTAATTTGCTCCTAAAAGAAAATCGTGGCTAGTATCATCAAGCAATTATTTGTGTAAATCTACAAGTTAACATAATATATAGCAACAAACAGCATAAAACTGCCACAATGAAGCATACGTCATGAATTCACTTATCACAGAAAGCTATGCATTCAAGCTTAAGTAGCCAAAAGAGCAAGAACAAACCATGACTGTTTGACTGAGCAAAACATTTAACTCTGTCAACCGCACACCCTTCGAGTAGTCCTGCATGTATAATAAATTACCAACTTATGACATGAAAATATTTCCACAAAGATACTAGTTGCGAGGTTGGCATTCTTTTTCATAGCATATAATCTATAACACCTGCTCTTTTGTGCTTTTATGTTGTAAACCTCTACAATTCTTAATACATTAGCACAGCTCCAGCTGCTTCTTTTACCCCACTAAGAAAAGCAACTCCACATTCCACATAGACTACTGAATAGAAATAGTAGCAGTAATACCTTAATTGATTTTCCCTGATAACCTCGAGCAACATGTGGTGGGCAATATTTATTTGCATACTCATATTTATTTTTGCCAAGCATACGGGACCTGAAAGCAAAGGGGTACGGTGATCAACAACAATACTGTGACAGAAAAATGAAAAGAGCTCCATATGACCAAATACAGTATGGTGCCATTTTCTTTTACTTACCATAACATATCTATCTGGTGGTAGATATCAAAAGGTCTATTAACACCTAGGAGAAAATAATTAGTAAGTCACAGCTGACATTTGTTTAACAAAAACTCAAGTACAGCAACATATAGTGAAATGGTGTAGCAGATTTTCTGGATCTCAGTCTACATTAACTGAATCTTTCAATTAAGAAATCGAGATAAAACATGCTACAGAGCAGGAAACTGCACTTTAAGTTTTCACAACATCCTCGCATGAAAAATACAGGCAATAAGCTTTGACAGGCAAGTAAAGTTATCATATCTAACATAATCAGTGCACACTCTCAGCATGTAACACATTAGGTAGTCAAATGTGTTGTGACGAGTGTGTGTACTGATTAGACAAAATCAATGTAAAATTATGTCATATCCACATGTCTGTCCACAAGGTAACTGCTCACAGGAATCATTGTCATTGGTATTATTCACAAAGGATATGACCAAAAAAGGCACCAAGATTCATTTGCAGTTGCGTCAGCAAATGATCTAAACAAAATGTATCTCAGATCACAACGATTTTCATGTATCCTGTTGAAATACAAAACGTGCAATTTCAATAGTACAAGGAACTCTAAAAGGAGTTTGGTGGAATCTTTACAACCTTGACAGAGAGGGTGTCCCCGAGAGCAATACAATGCGCTTGATGTTTGAAGCTAGATGCAGCACAGCTTCTGTCTATCACAAAAGACAAATGAGTCAGTACGAGAGTGGAATGGTCAAAAATCAGACTAGCAATGTGAAAATATAAATTAATCAGATGTAATAACTAATTCCTTTTCATAAAGCATAGTCACGAGAATCAAGTTGAATGATGAAGAAAAGTGGAAATTCACTAAATCAGCTCAAAGCCCATTTATCTAAAAAGAAAGTAAAACTAAAAGTTATGATCTCAGATAGAAATAATAATAGGTCGTGTCAAATAACAAAGAACTAAATCTCATGCACAGACTGAGGAATCCAAGAGTTGTATGCTTGTACTGAAACAAGAGATTGTTTCCTGATTATACCAATACCTCGTGTTTTTCTTCTTTTTTCTTCGTGCAGCGTATATTGTGTGATTCGTCGACTATCATCAGTGCCCATGTTCTATTCGCCATACTTTCCCTGAGGCGACTTAGCATCTGGTATGAAATAATCACTGCCCTCGGGGTAGCACTTAGATGTTCAAGACTGTCTTGACGACCAAATACTGAAAATAAAAAATTAGCCATAGATATAATATAAGCATCCAAAAAAACATAGGCCTTATACAAAAGAGGAAATAGTAGGTGCACAAAAGTATATTGGTGAACATATGCACAGCCCATCCTTTGGATCCAATCTAAATGGTTTAAGTCGGAGGTGTGGGTTCTCACATCCCTCTTGGACTGACTTAGGCTCAATTGGATCTAATGAAAAGGGATGAGATTGAGTTTGTGCTTCCTCTATCCGAAAGGGAAACAAAGATCAAAATAATATATTTCAGAACAGGTGGGCCAATCACACGAGGGAGAAGTGATAAGATATCACTGATCACATATTTTTATTCTGTGTACAAATGTATGTAATTGTTCTCTGTGTACAAATGTATGCAATTCACAATTGCAGAACAAAACAGACTAGACTTGAACAGATGAGCTATGCAAGCACAATTAGCTTAGCTTGCGACTCAATATCACATCTTTTGATCAAAAAAATTAAATACATATCAGCTAATCTAACATAGTGTTGCTTCACAGGGATATAATATTTCAACCATCTGCTGATATCAAAATAACAGTTTTCTTTTTACATGATGAAAATAAAAGGTGAGATTGATATAATATAGTGCAGATTTCCAGGCTTTACTACATGACAAGGTATGTGCTAATGAACAAAAAGCATATACTTCTTAGTTCAGTTTGAATCACAAGCAAGTGGAGAACCTGGAGCTGGAGGGTTACAATACAGAATGCGTGATCTGACAAGATTGGTCAAAATTATGACTAAATGAATTTGTACAATTTACTAACAAGTATGATCACAACCAGTTTTCATATAAGAAAAGCAAAGATGCTCCATATTCCATACCAAGGTGAATATCCTTTGGCATAAATGAAGGATCCCAACGCTCCAATTCCTCCGCCCAAGTATAACGCAATACAGCTGGACACACTATTAATATAGAACCCTCATCCTTGAAGCAGCATGCTATTGCAATTGCCTGCATTAAAATCCATGAGAATGTACACCCTCCCTCCCTCGCTCTCTATAAGAAGATTGGAGCTTATTTATATGGGCAGGTTTATTCATATTTCTATAAGAGTCTTAATATTCAAGACAAAAATTATTACAGTTGTTCAATTACTGCTGCAAACTTTTCATATCAGTGCGCCACTAGCTTGCCAGACAGTAGCATTTTGTTGCCTATGAAAACTATGCATCCGCACAAGTATATCCCCAAGTACTCATGCACAAAACAGCAACAGTTGCAATATGCAAGAACTCATGTCATATTCTCACCTGGAGAGTCTTTCCAAGACCCATCTCATCTGCAATCAGGCAGCGTCCACGTCTTCGAAGCCCAAATCTGACACCTTCAAGTTGGAAGGGTAAAAGAGCATCTTTCACTTGCTGGGGCAGCTTCTTGAGAAGCTCATCCACTTCCTTATCAGAAGCCCATCTCTGGCCATTCAATATCGGGATACTCTGAATAGCTTTCTTTGTGTTATAAGGTATATCTTCCACAACAGCCCCAGGCAATTTCCTCATGCATTTCAACACCGCATCATAGTCTACGAGCTTAAATACAGGTCGAAGGTGGCCACTTTGACTTAGCGACTGTGTTTCAGAGTATTGTACAACCTAACAGTGCCAACATTAGAAGGGGAAAATCAGTTCCAATTCTCTACCAAGATCCTTATCATTCACGAAAAGAGAGAAAAATTATCATCTGAACATGCCTCTCCCCCCCCCCCTATTTTGGTTGACTTTCAGTCGTGCAGGAGAAAAATTAGGCTAAATGGTCCATCCATCGTTCCTTAAACATTCCTAGAAGGATCCAGACAAATGGAACTAAAGAACAACCAGTTATGAATCAACTGCCGTAGATGTCCGCGAATTTGCCAAACTGGTGCCAAGAAACACGGAAATCACAAGAGTGTTGCAAACAAGTGCATAGTGGTACCCACGGAAACAAAGAATCCCAGAAGTAGCTCATCATTTGTACATCCTGATCAAAGCATAAACCAGAATAAGACGTCTAATGCCTATGTCAGGCAAGAACCAACCGTACCGAAGCCGCAGAGAGGCTGTCCTGGACAGCGCCGAGGCAGTTAACCTCCCCAGGGTAGGCCTTGCCTTCCAGCGGCTCCACGGCAACCAAGAACTCGTCGGGACTGCACACCTCAAGAACCACCTTGAACCCCACCGGCGGCTGAGGCGGAGTCGGCGGCGGCTGCGGTGGAGAAGGGCGCGGGGGCAGCGGCGCAGACAGATGCTGAGGCGCGGGCGGGGCAATTCTTGGGCACTTGGGGAGCCTCCACTCGGCAGAGGCGGCGGCGGTGTCGTAGGTCGGGAATGTGGGCGTCCCGGGGGCGGCGAAGGCCGTGGTGGCGTAGGAGGTGGAGGCCGCGGCCGCGGCTTCCGCAATGCGCTTTCGCTTCTCGAGGGCCACGAGGCGGTTGGCCTCGGAGCGGCGCCGCTGCTCCTCCGTGATCTGCATGGTCTACGCCCACCGCTAGTTGTGGCCTTGCGAGTCGAACGCGATGGGGTTTGGCTGCGGGGGGAATGAGGAGCGGGACGGCGGTTGGGAGGAAGAGGGCGGGAGGGGAGAAACGGCAGACGAGAGAGAGAGAGAGAGAGAGAGAGAGAGAGAGGAAGGAGGTCTGTCTTATGTTGGGCCCAGCCCATTTAGCAGATAGGGTAGCAGTTCATTCCCAGGCTGACTCAAAAAAAAAACTTTCTCAAAAAAAAAACTAGTTCATTCCCAGGCATTTCTGAAGAGGGCAAAAAGAGGGTCACCGTGACATTAATCTGACAGCATCACAGAAGGAACCTGACCAACGAGCCCACGGCAACCAAAATCGCTCCCAAAAGAAAAAAAAAACTCAATAAGTCAGGAACATAAACAACACAGTAAGGACAACAATACATGAATATCATGAGAAACAAATTCACATCACAACTCACCCTAAACTAAATATCACACAATACACATGATGTGAACATGTCGAGAGAGAAAAAGAGACATGCAGGCAGTGTACTGTCTTGATTGTAGTTACAAGAACAAGTGATGACTAATGATGTATCGATGACTAAAGGAGAGTTGCTGTAAAATAGCTCTTCTTTCTTTTTTCTCCATATGAATGATGCAAATGCCCCCCAGGAAGAAACGCTGCAGCAGTCCGATGCAAGGCCCCATCACAGACTCTTCTGGCGCCACAGTTTGCCATACCAATGCCATCCAACCGTCTGCTGGTCAGAACCAAAATTTTGCCATATCACTGTCACAAGCCCTGGGCTTCAATCTTGCAAACCTGTTCGCAAAAGGGCACGGATCAGACCTTATGTTATTCACTTTATCAAAACCTTTTATTGACTAACACGGGGCATACTTATTGGCAAATGTTTTTTAAGTACACAAAGCAACGGAAACTAGCAAATCACAAATCAAACAAAGTATTAACAAGGTAGGCTTTCCTTATAAATTTTCATAAATAAGAGGAAAAACTGGATGGGCAATACGGCTGTTCTGAAAATAACCAAAGGCTCTATAGATTTACTCTAAGATATGTTTGTCATGTGGTTGATATCATGTTTGTCATGTTTGTCGTGTTTGTCATGATATGGCAAATTAACAGCAGCATATTAAAGCCAGCATCATTGTCAATAGGTTGATGTTTATCTGTGAAAATATTTGTGGTCATTCTTTTTAGATGTTCACAAGAACTCTAACTTGCTCCCAAAACATCTATGTTAACATTTCTGACATGGACATGATTATAGGTAATGGCGACTTGATTGAGCACACAAATATCAAAAGTAATTTCAAGTTTAAACTTCAGCCTAGGGCCAAACAATAGGGCACCAGACACAGGCGGTCAAGCATTAGCCATTTGGGATTCTCAAGATTGATTCAACCATTCTGACATCATTTTAAAACCAGCATGCAAACCCTTGAGCATAAATTCATTAATAATGTTCTCAAACTTTATAGATATCAAATTTCCTACGATGATAAACATTATCTGGCAAGATATCCCAACAAGTTTTTGATTCTTTCTTTTAAGATACAGGGATAAAATGTCGGCACAAAAATGCAAGCATACACTAACTAATATTGAACACCAATCAGTTAAAGGTTAAAGTATATCCAGGCATATCTGCACATTAAAAAATTATGTTTACAAAAAGAAAGATTGAGGAAGTAATGTGCAATGGAAAATTCCTATCTATGTTTCAGTGTATATATGTTTTGATAGACATCATAAACATATCTATCTTTTCTTCATAAGTAAAACTGAACTTTACAGATTAAATTGTCCGTTAAATTCAATTTGAATGGACAGAGCATAACATATGATCACCTGATGTTCTTGATGATTACTCATCTGCTGCCTCCTCTGAATCTGAAAGCGGTAGCAGTGTACTAATCCCGATAACATGTCCATTCAGGCATACAAAATACTCCACAGAATCATCATAAGCACCCAGCCTAGCAGAAGCACTTCTCGGGATCATATTCTCCTGGAACATGTTCCATAGTTTGGCCTTACAATAAGGGCACAACTCCCTTGGATGAAACCTAGCCTGCTTCTCAATCAGCATCTTCTTTACTCTTGAAGTGGCGAATGACTTGAAGATGCCTCGGAAGAAACCCAAGTCGCCTTCTTCACCCTGATCAAGATGCTCGCATGGATCTGACACATACAGGACGTCAGACTTGCATGGCAGAGGCAGGAAACTCTTGCCTGCAGTCCTTGAAAAGCGTGTCCTGAACACAAAATGGCCCGGTACATGAATGTTGTTAAAAAGGCCCCCTTTTGTGCATCCATTGCAATAGATAAGCAGCTTCCCGAGCGCTTTCCAGTTTCCGTCGACAATGTGGCTGCCACCTGAATGCAAGTCCAGCATCATCTTTGGCGCCCTTGCATGACAGAACTCCTTCCACAAGACCTGCTTGGCAACCTCATCAAACCACTTGCACACACATGAGAGGATAGCTATAAGCCTTGGGTTCCAGTTCATGTGGCGGAACACGAGGAAGAGGGCATCCTGACTGAGGTGGCCCTTGATGCAGACGCAGCTTGCTGAGTGTGTGCAACGGTGCTGTTTCACCACCAATACCATTTCCAGAAATCAAATCACTCCAATAACGTGCACCTTCTCATACCTCCTTGAATCCTGTTGTACAGACGATACACCAATCAATCACTACAACTATAAAAAATGACTGGAGTTTAAAATTGCGCCAATACCAACTTTTAAAGGTACAAATCAATTTGCCATTTCACAGTTCAGAAATCTAAGAAAACCAATTCATGTTGCAAAGGTGGCAAAATTACCCCCACAGACAAGCTCGAGCAAATAGAACCGAATTGTTCATAGTACCACTCCGAAGAACAAATACATGCCAAACGGAAAACCAAATGTCGCTTCATAAGAAAGCTAAAGGCCGGACCGCAGCAGCTACTTGCCGAGAGGACCGAACAGCTACGCTCAATCAGTGAGAGCAGGTGGGGGGCACGCGCCCGTTCGCCCCGCGCGCGGGGTTCTCCGGCCACGCATGGATCGAAAGCTCCTCCACCGAGCTGTGCCCAGGAGCGATTCTCCGCTAGCGGCACTGGATGACCGCTGCCAGAGGTTGGAGCTCCTCTCATCTCGGCATTACCCGCCCGACGAGAGTGCGAGAAGGGGCTCGCGGCCGAGCGAGCGAGCGAGCGAGCACACAGGCAGCAACGGACTCGCGTAGCGCATCCATTCCCACGCAAAGACACAGAGCGACGGCGAGCCGAGCGCGTTACCTGGCACGCCGCCGCGGGGCCGGCCGCCGCCGGAGCAGCTGAGCGAGGAGCCTCCGTCGCCGTCGCCGTCGCCGTCTCCCGCGCGGTCCCTGCTCTCCGGTCGCCGGCGTGGAGGAGGGTCGAGACCGAGACCGGGGGGGGGGGGGGGGGGGGGGGCGGCGGGGTCGATGGGGAGGGTGGGGATCGGAATCATCGGGTCGGATCGAGCCGCACAAAGATAGCCCACCGAACGGGTGCGTGCGCCGTGCGCCGCGCGGGCGGCGGGGGTGGGCAAGGGCAGGGGGCAGAACCGACCATTCACGCGGGGCCGTGACGGGGAAGGTCCAGCTGGCGCCTGGGGCGGAGTCTCGACGCGGCGACGGGGGCGACCGGGCTGGGGCGCGGGGTGACGCTACTGCCCCTGGGCCAGTCGGCGTCCGACTTGGTGCGGTGAGGCCGACACCGGCGGGGCGGCCGGCAGGGGCATTTCGGGGAGGCCGGGAGTTTTTTTAAAAAAAAAATACCGAGGCGTGAAAACAAAAGGGGTGGGAACCGCGCGTGGGCGCGTGGCCGCGAATAACTCCAGGTGGAGCCGCCTCGGGATGCGGGGAGGGGGCGGCGTGAGGCGCGTGGTTTTCCGGCGTTTTATATTAGCCGTTAATTATGTCTGGTTTAGGCGGGTTGGACGGTGTGGGGTCGTACGGTTCGATCGTGGGCCGCAGGTCAGTTGGGTATTTTTGGGATGTGCCTAGGAGAGGGAACGTGTTGAGTGTGGTGTCCTCCCAAATAAGCGGAAAATATAACAGTGTGTTTGTGACTTGTGAGCATCGTCTTTTGGCATGGAGTGAGATGATCAACCCCTGTGTGCTCATGTTCGATGTTTCACGCTTTTCACCCATGAATTGATGGTCTTTCTTCACCATGGCCCATGTGTTAGTCAATGGACGATGTATCAGTAGCAATTTTTTCCTAAAAAAAATTGATCACACGGTGTACTTCCCAAAAAAAAATGGCGGCCACCAAATCTCTGACAAGTATGCAAATATCACTACTCCCTCGTCCCAAAATAAATGCAATTCTAGGACCAAGCACGAAAAACAATGCAATGTATGAAATGACCAAAATACCCTTTGTCTTATATGAGAAAGATCTAACAATTGACTTGTCTTATATGTGAGAAACTTCTAGATTCTCTTGTCTTTTGTGGTTGATTAGTCAAAGTTGCATTCTTTGTGAGAAAAATTTTGAATCCTAGAATTGGATTTATTTTGGGACGGAGGGAATATATGAGGGACGATGGCCTCATGGCCAAGAGCCCAAAGACCCTCGTCGTTCAGTTGAGTCCACAGCCGGCACAAGGTTTTCCTAAAAAACATTAACATGTTCTCTTAGTTTTTCGATGACTTTTACCGTCAGTAATTTTCATCGATTCGTGTCTAAGCCGTTCGATTTGCATATCTTGACGTAGGACCTGCACCAAATTTCCTGGCATGCCCATGGGCAAGTTGCTCGGCTGCTGCGGCTGCGGTCACACCCCCTGCCAAGCAGTCAGACAAGCGAACAATAGAGTACAGCCCACTTGACCACTTGAAGCGTCAGCTTGCCAATTTGCGCTCGACCCCAACCCCAAGGGGGCTGGCGGGCCCCCTCCTCTCTCATCGATCACTTTCCTGCAAAGCTCGGTGGCGAAATCAAAGACGAGATTCCACCGTAACCAGTTGCAGGCGTGGCACATTACGTAAACTCAGGAAAGAACAGGTCGTACTCGCAACTTGCAAATTGCTTTGCGTTCCAAATGCATCGTCCTGTGGAAACAAAGTGAAGCTCTTTTACACTGCACCTTCGTATTACTACTTTGGAGTCCCCCAATATCAACTCTCAAAAAAGTTTATACTACCGGGGATGCTAAAAACGGGTTTATATCGTATCGGGTTCCAGTCCTAACCGTCAGTTGAAAATGGTGCAGTTCCAACATTTCTGAAGGAATCCGAGTGGAAAGGTACCAAGCTTGATTCTAACAATAACATACAAGCACTGTTAATTACCGTCTATATTAGAGGAAAAACCAACGTCACTCAAAACCATGTGCGGAACTGTTAACAGTCTGCACAATGGTTGGGTTTGGGCCATATTCTTGCCCGCAATCCTGTGGGAATCACCGTCTTGAATCTCTTGAAGACCAAAGTAGCCCCACGGTGCTCTCCAAGAAAAATACAGTAGCTTCATAAAAAATTCAGAAAATCGTAGTTCTGAGTACAAAAATAGTCTTCAAGAAATGAACATTGAATGTATAAAAATTGATTAAACAAACTAAGCTGCCTTAAGTGGTTAAAAACTCACCAGCTGGTTTGTTGTTAGAAAAATGCACAGGATAAACAGATATCTGATTGTCAAACCAATCACCCAGCTTGATCACCTGCGCTACACCATAAGTCTGTGTCAAGATGTTCTCAAAGTCTGGCTATAAAATTTTCCGCCTTCCTTTTAGCATATTCATGAACTATGGTAGCTGTGCTTTCCCTATGTCGCATATAGAATTCAGCAAGCAATATTCTATTTTCTTCTGGTAACAGATCACCATGATGGCCCTGAAAAAACACCAAACATAAGATTGTGACACTTCACAGTTAGCTTACAAACAGAACTTATTTGACAATTTCCTCATTTGGACTTTAGTACAATTAACAGGCAATGTATGTGGATTGCATAGTAAATAAACTGGGAGACAAAGTCTAGTATGATAACTCAAGAGAGACAACCCATATGGTTTATTCAGATCACTGAACACATAAACCATCCATCTAAAAGATCAGGTTGGCAAATAGGAACATATACACTAAATTTGGTGATTTTGGTTTGTTATTCTAGTAGGATAGCTCAAGAGAGACAGATTATTGGTTTTAGTATTTTACATGTGCAAGGAAGCATGACATAGTTTAAGAGATAAGACTTATCCAGATCTGCCTCTGACAAGCTCTTTAGGCTACTCTCCACAAGATTCCAACTCATATTAAACAACCTAATGAGGCTTAGAATTCATTGCAGAAGACAAGTAACTGCTTGGCATAAATTTAAGCAAAGGTAAAAGAGCCCCGAGGCTATGACCACTATCCTTGTAAATTGTGTTTTCCATAAAATTCAATGAGAAAATAACAAGAATAGCTGTTTTCTCCTGGCTGAAAGCTAGAGGTCGCATTATGAACCATATGAGGACAGATGGAATTTTAATATATGGGTTGGGGTTATCCTGTCCTTCTATAAGGTATGATGATATCTAGAATGAAGAAAGTGAACTTACAAGGCGGGATACTCTATCACAAACAGCATGGTGCATGACGATTCCAGCTGCAACAGATACATTAAACGAATCCACCATGCCTTTCATAGGAACACTACAGTGCAAGTCTGACAACTCTAGAGCATCGTCACTTATACCCCTGTCATCACAGAATTAGTTAATACCCAACAATAATTGTATGATGAAATATTAATGTATCAACTCCACGAATATCATGATAGGAACAGAATGCCTAAACTGGTGTCACATTTTTTCCCTAATTTGTGCAGCAGAACTCTTTGGGGCAGAAGGTCATTAATCCCTCTCCACAATGAGGTACTCAAACTTGGTAATGCTAGCAAATAAAAATTTCCTGGTTTTCTGCCCTGAAACTTCAAGGGCATAATACAGAATACGTGCAAGATATGCACTATCTCATTCATCGCACTACAGCTACTCTATTCATGGAGGAACCTATGCAACTTCTTTTGCAAGAAAAGACTCATAAGGCATACAACATCACAAAGCTATTCAGCAATCTGTGAACCATTTTTTGTAAGAGAAAATGCTTTGAGAAAATCTGTGAACCATTGTTTGTAAGAGAAAATGCTTTGAGAAAGAAAAGGGCAACCTAATAACCAAATAAGAAACTCATAAGAAAAAGAGCAACCTAATAACCAAATAATACTTCATCATATTTCTAAATGGAGCGTAACTTCAACAAAAAAAAACATATCTGGATAGCAGGAACAACACCTACCTTAGCTCATTGCCCACAACAATAGCCGTTGGTTGAGACCAATCCATGTCATACACACAAACCTAAGAAAATTCTAAACATAATTATTCCTTCAACTATATTACTAATATCGGTGGATAATAAATCATTTTTCAGTAAGGGAAGTTAAATCCTGATGAATGGTGAGCAACTGAAACATATATGATCAATTTAACTACAAAATCCACATAAATTTATATTCTGGCTATCCACAATAAGATCATAACGATCAAATTCAAACATACCAACAGCAACAGTGTTTGAACGCAAATTTTCTTTTTTCTTAATATGCGCATGTAGTCTCTATAAATCACTGAACATGTTATTCTCCCTGTTTGTTCAAAATAATTGCAGCTTTTCACTGAAAACAACAAATCATTATCAATTGAATGATACACAGTGATGGAATTCATGTAGAATAGTGGATCACTGATTTCCTAACTGCGACAAGTACTCATCTTGCAAGGAAACCAATAGATAAGATGTAGAAGAGTGAAAAACTACCAAATCATAACTAGTAGAAAAGTGAAAAACTGCCAAATCATAAGTAGTAGAACAGCGAAAAAAGATTACCGAATCAGTTCCCAAACAAGTGGTTGCAATGCGATAACCGCGCTTTTTTAATGCACTGAAACATTCTGCAGGAGAGTTCCATATCTCAATGTCAAGCCATTTTTCAGCACCCATGCTGACATGCCTGTTATCTCTGTACCTGCAAAAGTAAAGACACAGTTTATTTAGATGAGGAACAACAGTTTTTTTTCACATTCATGAGTCATGACTCATCCATACTGAGAACTAATTGGTGGAAGTGCCAGTACAATCCAATCTGGCAACTTTAAGTATGCATGCCCTTCCATTTATATTGGGGCATTGTTCACAGTTCTAAATTGCAATGGCAATGGCATTGCACTCCAATCATTTTTTTTTCCAACCATCATGCAAAGCAATCCAAGCTCATTTAATAGAGTAAGGAAAAATGCACAAGGCCAAACAATACCAGTAAAACTACCTGGCTCCACATAATAGAGTAGGCAATATCAAGTGTTGGTGCACTACTGTATATGCAAACTACATATTTGGAAGTACAGGGAAGTTAGTTGATAATGTGTGGGTTGAAACTCTATAAGGAAAATGTGCTATTATGCCACTCTATGGATCAGCACTTCAGCAGCTGATAATCTCTTCATGGGATTGATGATCACACCAAACTCTTTTCATTCAAACTATGTCCTAAGGATGCATTGATTCTCCCAGATCACTCAGTTTTGGTTTGATCAAGTAACTCGGACAGCTAGTGATAACTTGTAAGTGATAACTGTACACGAGTAACCAAAAATCTCCCCCCTCACGAACGACAGTGTTAGCGAAGCAATCTGTAGTGTTTCGTTTTCACTCTTCACCTCTGCACCTTTTGCTGCTGTCGCAGGAGATGACGTGCACGGACTGCACGCCGAGCGCGTCCGCTGAGCGGAACGCGGCCGAGACGTTGCCGAAGTCGGAGAGCCCTTCCACCACGAGACAAACAGCGTAGCTCCGGTTGTCGACGGCGTGCCGGATCCGGTCCCGCCGCGGCTCGAGGATGTACGGCTCCAGCACCTCCACCACCTCCCGGCTGGACAGCTCCGCGCCCCCCGCCGCGGGGCGGAACGCGTCCAGGTAAGGGAACCACCTCCTCCGCCCCGCTGGCCCGGGGACCGCGTCGTCGTCGGCGCGGCGCTGGAGCTTCATGAGGCGTTCCGCCCGGCCGCGCGGGGCGGACGGCGGGCGAGGGTGGAGGAGCTGCTCGACCGTGTCCACGCCGTCGTCCTCGTCATCGGCGGCGGCGGCGGCGGAGGCGGTGGTGGAGAGGGGGGAGGCGCGGGCGCGAGGACCGAGGAGGCGGAGGAGGGGAGGAGCCTGTGGGGCCCTGCGGAGCCGCGGGAAGGAGGCGAGCAGCGAGGATACGGATAGCGGCGTCCTGGCCGCCATTGCTGCGCTGCCCTTCGCCTGAAGGTTTTGGGCTGGGACTTTGGTGGGGCTTTGTTGTCTGAGCCGCCGAAGCGGGAGCAGAATTGTGCGCAAGCAAGCGGCCGTACTGCGGGCCTGGGCCTGTTTTGGGTTGTGCGGTAATGCCAGGCCTACTCTTCCCTCTTTTTTCATAAAAGAGGCCCACGTTACGCGCGCGCTCCATCGCTCTCTTGTCCACCTTTCCCGCGCCGCGCGCGCGTCGAGCGCGCAATGCCAGCGGCCGACGGGGCTGGCACGACACGGCGGCCACGGCGCCTTCGGCGCCCTCGCGACACGAGCGCACCCCCGGGCCCGATGGCGGCGGCGATGCCGATGCCGACGCCAACCAAAAGCGCGCACGCATGTGCCGCTGATTGCGACGACGGCGGGGTGGGTTGCGGCGACTGACACAGGTCGCGACCGCCAACTGCTGCTATCTTGTAGTAAAATCCAGCCCGTGTTCGTCACACAAAGCATGTGCGGTAGGCGCCTAGCCCCGCGGCCGGCCAAACCACCCGACGCCGCGGCGTCGATCGATCCGATATTCCAATCCAACAATCATTCTCGCCTCGATTAAATTTGTAATTGTCCCGGATCGGAGCCGCATGCATGATCACTGTAGAGACCGCGCTGCTGCCGCCTGCCGCTGATGATATTTGATGCCTCGATTAGTTTATCCGAGATGCCGCATCTAGTCAAGCGCATTTTTGCCGATCGCAAGCGCCAAACGACGAGCGATCGAGAATGCACAACGGCTGCACGTGCCGATCGATCGACACGCCGCACGCCTACACGTAGCCGGGCTCCGAGCTGTCCGGCGGCGCTGTGAACTGGTGTGGATCGCCACCGAACTCCGTCGGCTTGCGATCAAAAAAGCTGAAGCTGCCAACAGCATCGATCTGTGCATCACACACACATTCACACTCTGGTCCGGTAGACTGAAAATTGTAGTCTAGTCCGTACGCTCACCAACCCCGACAGCGCAAAAGGGAGGTGCGGTGCGGTGCGGTGCGGTGCGGCGCAGGGGGGGCTAGCTAGCAATAGCAAGTCAAAGCACGGCGGGTTCGAAGCGTTGAACTGAATTGACAGGGCCCGGAACGAAATTGCCGCACAATTACACGCCCCGCACGCGAGTGTGATCGTGAGGTGCCAGCGCGGTGCACACAGCGTGATAGTATCCCCCGAGTGACGTTTTCCGAGAGATTTCCTTGGCTTCCAACACAGTGTTTTTCCCCCCCAAACGAGTTCTCTTCGGGAGACGTACGCCTACGCGTGCTTTTCTGAAGGTGACACGGGCACGTGCGAGCGTCAAAGTTTGGAACTTGCAGTTGAATTGAGCAACAAGTTAAACATGACTTGCATCTTAATTCATGCTTGTTATCCATGAGCTGACGTGCCATTATTTAGTACACCAATTGAATTCAGTCCCAAGGAGCGACAAGTAAGAGGATTTAGGAGGTGCCATTTGGATGTTTGGATGCTAAATAGAAGGACTAGATATGAGCTAATTGTAAAAACTAATAGCATAATTTGTGGCTGGACTAATTAGGTTTAATAGATGTGTTTCGCGAATTAGAGTATGCAATTAATTAATTGTATAATTAGACTATGAGGGTGTTTGAATCCATATGCTATTTTTTAGCCCACCTCTTTTTAGCTCAAATAACCCCAAAAGAAGCCAAACAGGTGGGCTATTTCAGGGCTATTTACAATTAGCCCACCTAAAAAAATTGTCACAGAGGTGCTAATTGAGCTATTTTGTTGGCCCATCCCTGGTAGCTAGTAGCATGTGTGTTTGAATTAAAGGTAAAATAACTCAAATAACCTTTGGATCCAAACAACTCAAGGGCTATTTCATTGGAGGGATATTTTCTTAGGTTAAACTTTAGCTTTCAAAATAGCTCTAGGCTATTTCTCCAAACACGGCCTATGTTTAATGATTGACATGGTGGTCCATGCAACCAAACATTTCTAAGGGTCTGTCTGGCACAGCTTTCCCAACAACATCGGTAGTTGTTTTGGGCGAAGTTGTGCCAAAGGGCATCCCAAAATAGCTTCTTCGAAGAAGCTACCAGAAGACCCGCTCTCTGAAGCGATTTGGAGGGAGACGAAGCCAAAAAATTGTGGCTTCGCCCGCTGCGCCCCCTGCTTCATGCGCCCTTTGCCAGCCTTGCCCCTGGTGGGGCACAGCGCACGGCGGAGATGACCGGGGCGGTGGAGCTAGGCAAAGTAGCCCGACGGCGATGACAGAGCAGCCCGGGTGCGGTGGAGAAGATAACCGACGATACATACGTCCTATTGGAAGAGAACGTCGATGACGCCCGCGTCCGCGAGCAGAGATGACTCGCCAGAGAAGATGTAGGGCGGTGTCGTGGAGGAGGCGACCCGCGGCGGATGCTTGAGGTCGCGTTGCAGGGGTGGGCAGGGGCGGACCTAGGTGCTGATTAGGGTTGGAAATGCACCCTCCCCCCCCCCCCCCAATTTTTTTTTTTGAAAAACAGTGTATTTGCTCAATTTTCACCGTATTTGCACCCCTATAACTCAATTATATGCACCTACAAGGTAATTGCACCCCCTCCGATTTGCTCTAGCTTCGCCACTGGAGGTGGTTTTGGATGGCGGCGACGCGTTGCATGAGAGGCCTGAGGTCGGCGCGATGCACCGCAGGGGCTGCTTGGACGGGCGAGCAGGCGTACGTGTGCGGTTTCGTTGGGGCCTGGTGCGAATGGATAAGGCCCCCGAAGGCATGCGGTGGAAATAAATGTGGGAAAGAGAAATAAAAGAAGAGAAAAAATAAAAGGGAAAAGGAAAAGGAAAAATAAGGAAATAAATAGAAAAGTGAAGGGTATTATGGTCTTCTCACTCTCTTATTCATCTTACACAGCCAGGAGAAGTTGTTTTGCCAAACGTTTTTCTAAAAGAGTTTCAACTTCAGCAGAGAATCCGCTCCACAAGCACAGTCACAGCCAGAACTGCCACAGCCGTGTCAAACGCATCCTAAATATAACTCGCATTCATGTGCTCACGTGCCATTAACTATTGAATGTTTCTTGGGTTCAACTGGCTTCAACCAAAGGAACAAGAAGCTCGTGCCGTGCCCGACATTTTTTCCGAGCGGATGGCAGTTTCAAAATGAGTTTCGTGGGCCGGTGGTGGGTAGTACTGATACATGAGAGTGACACGCCGGCCGTACGCACACGTACGTGCGTGCCAATTCGACCGAAGTAGTGAAGTCAATCCCAACAACTCATAGTCAAACTAGAGGCCGTCGTCGAGGGCGATCGTTCAAACAAATTTATACAATAAAAAATATCTCGATTTCAATTTCAAGCGAGGTAAATATGCTTTTGCATGGCGTCGCAAGAGACCACGAATCAACGGACGTGACACGCGCTGTCACGATCTCGGAAAAAAAGATCTGCGGCTCCGACCCATGGGGGGGCACCAGCAGGTCGACAAAACTATACTGGTCGTTAGTAAAATACTTGGCGCGTAAGGCAAATATCAGATCCGTTATGTTTTCACACGTACGGCACGAGCTGAGAAAAATTAAAAGGTCTCTGGTCTCTTTACTCTCTTATTACAACCATCACGCATTCACGGCACTGGACTAGTCTTTCACTACGAAAACAAGTTATGCATGCTATGCTAATGGCACGATCGGAATAAAAAAAAATCCAGACCGCTAAAATAAAAATAAATATCCGCTACACATGAACTAGGCCGGTCAAGACCTCCGGCGATTGGAAATCCATCAGCGATCAAAAAAAAGTCAGGATTTATCAGGTCGTAGGACCGTAGGAGCAATTTATATAGTACCTCCATTTTTTTATATTTGACGTCTAATTTACACTAGAGGAGATGTTGGAAGCGTCCTACAAACAAAAAGGAGGTAGTATATTTTATCCCCAAGGGACAGGTTAATTACGAGGTCAAGACCAATATTGTAAATTCTGTAATAAAGATGAGAGCTTAATTCATTCCTTCTTTGATTGTTCCTTAGCCAGATATGTTTGGAGTCTAACAGCCTGGGTGATCAGTGCTGACTATAGACCAAACAATATGGAACAGTTTTGGATTTGGTGTGAGAAGTACATGCCAAAAAACTCAAATATACATATGGTCGGTTTAGCTGCGGTTTGCTGGGAAATCTGGCAAGCACGTAATAATGTGTGCTTTGAAAAGAAAAGGATTAGATCTCCTACTGAGATCATTTGCTCAACTTCACCTTTTCTCAAATACTGGGCAGGACTGCAAAAGGAAGAGGGGAAGGCTACGCTGGAAGCCGGAGTGAAGCCGTAAAGAATGCGGCACTACTTCATCACCCCCAAGAACAAGACCATGGTGAACCAAGATCTTGAACTGTGCTGCTCCAGTAGAGATGACGCTGGAAAAGGGAAGAAAAGGAAGAAAAGACCAAGCATGGCGAGGAAGAATAAGAAGAGAAACTTCTCTGATCTAGAAGATACTTTAGCTTTGATGGCTGTTGTTTGTTTAGTAGCTGCTCCTGTGTTTAAAACTCTGTTGGTTGGTGTTTTCGCTGGTACTCTAGGCAGGAAGGTCAGCCCTATGTGCTCGCCCTTGCCGGCGCGTGCAACTCTCGCCCTGTTCGTTTGGCTTATCGGCGCTACCAAAAGAAATCTTTCTCTCGAACAAATCGGTCAAGATCAATCAAGAATAGGTTTTCTCTCATAACAAACCAAAGACTAAAATTATCGACCAGCCAAACGAACATGTTGTATGTTTGTTGTTTTGTGGTCGTTCAGGGTTTTCTGTCGTTACCTCATGAACTTTGTGACTGTAATTTTGTTGCTCCGGTAATGAAATTCAGGCGTAGCCCTTGGTGGAAAAATTACGAGTTCAATAATAAGTGGATAATACAGAATAATCACTGGCAACAAAACTAGTAGTCTGGTGCCAGCAAATTCCCTCTGCCGGCCATCTCCTCCTCCATTCAGAAAGAGCACTAGCGCATCATTGTGGGTTCTTGGAGCCCTTTTTATCATGAGCTCCGGGAAGATTCGCCAAGCCCACAAGTCCGTCAACTCTCCAAAAGCTAAAGGGAGGAGGAGGTCTCTTCTCTCCTCCTGTCTCCTCCCTCGGTCGTGTGCGAAGCTTTGACCCCCAAATCGTTCGTTCGTGCTCGCAAGACGATGCAGCATGAACGCACGGTGCGCGTGCGAGCAGAGCCCACCATGCGAAAAGGGTAGCGTCGAGCACTCATGTCATGATTCCGTGCGCGTGTAGAGGCAGAGCCAGAGGCATCTTCGTCAAAGTGCGCAGTGTTCCCCGTCGTTCATACCCGTCGCCGTCGTCATCATATCCCGCACTGCATGAATGAATGATGCGTGTCCAGGATTTTCACTTGCCCACCCATGGATGGATGGATCTCCAAGACTCCAACCCAAGCTCGACGTCGTGCTCGTGCCGTGTCCTCCGACCTAAATCCACAGTTTTTATGGTGAGAAAAGAGCTCTCGATCGAGTCTCCGACCTCCGCCGCGGTGGTCAAAGACATTGTTTATCAGACCACGCGCTAGCTCAGCTAGCTCTCTCATCCCCGCACGGATCCATCCCGGCGACCACCTTTTCCCGCTTTGCGACGGCGGTCGTCGTCGACCGACCGGGCGCGGCGCGCGGGCGGGCGGGAACATTCCGCTCCGGTGACTGGTGGCCTGACGCCACCACCCCCCCGTCTTGTCGGCGTGCACGGCGCAGCGCGTGGCCCCCCACCGCGGGGCCTTTCTATCCTGTCGGGCGGGCGAGCTTCACGGGGTTGGGTTGGAAATTCTGGTGGGGTGGATTGGCATATGGTCGATCGAGTGCGGGCGCACGCATGCCGCGGCGGAGGCGTGCGCGCCTGCCCCCACTTCGGCCGGGTTTCGGAGTAGTTTGGACGCGAGACCGCCGCAGCAAAGCAGCCACCAGTCGCCGCGGAGTACGGCGTCGTCAACACGGGCGGCGGCTTCCTCGCCTTCACTTGCGACGCAAAAAAAAAAAAAACCCTCACACCCCCGACACATGTTGTTTTCCTGGACGGAAATCACATGTAATTTTCGAGGTCGGAACATTTGTTCTTGATTGTTGAGGTAAGACGGCGACGACATCGACATGTAGCACTAGCACTTGTCCTCCCCCTTCAGGCTTTCAGCTATCGTCGTCACTGTCGATGTGTGTGTTGGCGACCGCGGTGATTAGCCCGGCCTCGCAGTTGAATATTCCAACTTGGGATTTTACAAAGCGGTGGGTGATTAACCACTCGTGATGGTGACCAGTCAAGGCCTCATTTGGGAAGAAAGCCACGAGGCAAATTCAAAGCACACAACCCCCGAGCAAACCTTCTCTCGTACTACTCTCGTGTAGTCGCGTGCCCCCCCTGTGCGGTCAGCATTAGCAATTAAAAAAAGTTGAAAACGCCCTAACCCAATCCACTGTTCCATCTCTGACGAGTGGTTTGGTTCCCAGTAAACGCAGGGAAGGGATTCAAAGGCGACAGCGACAGGTTAGTAGCTGGCGGGCGTGCTCGTCGTCGCCCACATGCGGCCAGTCGAGTCGACCCACTAGGATAACTTGCGATCAGCGTCCAGGATTTCGTTTCTTATTCGCTGCTTACTTCTGTCCGTGAGCAAAGCGGAAAGGAAGAAAAGAAGCGGACGGGGGGGCTAGCTGCTGGGCACCGAAGCGTCCGACGGAGAGACAACGAGTAGCCAGTAGATAGAGCAAGACGAACAGAGAGAGAAGCAGCAGCGGGCGCATGCGGAGGCCGCTCGCCGCTCGGTCCGTCGTCGTCCCCGTCTCCGGTGCTTCCGACTCGGCGAGGCTTCTTCCATGATTCGGGAAGCAAGGCCATGTCTCCCCTCCTCCTCGGATTCCTCGGCTTACTCCTCGTCGCGGGTTAGGATTCCTGGAACCCCTTGTGTCTTTTGCTCTGCTCCGTCTCTTGAATTGCTCTGCTCTTGGCGTGGGAGCTGAATTGCGCGAGTAACCGTGGTGATCGTGTGTGTGTGTCTCGTCTTGAAGGTGAATTGGCGGGCGCCCAGGGCGGAGCCGGCGGCGACAGGGAGGTGCTCGTCGAGCTCAAGCGCTTCCTGCAGGAGAACAACAGGGTCAACCGCGGCGCCTACGACACGTGGTCGGAGTCGGACGCGTCGCCGTGCGGGTGGCCCGGCGTCGGCTGCGACGACGCCGGCCGCGTCACGTCGCTGGACCTGTCCCGCGCGAGCATCTCCGGCCCGGCGTACGGCAACTTCTCGCGGCTGACGGCGCTCGCCAGGCTCGACCTCTCCGACAACACCCTCAGCGGCGCCGGCGACGTCGGCCAATGCCGCGGCCTCGTGCACCTCAACATCTCCCACAACCTCATCAACGGCTCGCTGGACCTGTCCGGCCTGACCGCGCTGCGGACGCTCGACTTGTCGGGGAACCGCCTCGTGGGCGGCGTCGCGGCGGACTTCACGGCCATCTGCGCCGACCTGGTCGTCTTCAACGTGTCCACCAATCGGCTCACCGGCAATATCACCGGCATGTTCGACGGCTGCGCCAGGCTCGAGTACGTCGACGTCAGCTCCAACAACTTCACCGGCGAGCTGTGGCCCGGAGTCACGAGGTTCAGGCAGTTCAACGCCGCCGAGAATAATCTCACCGGGAGCGTCCCTCCGGCCACGTTCCCGGACGGCTGTCAGCTCGAATCTTTGGACCTGTCAGCGAACAAGCTGTCTGGAAGCTTCCCGGACTCCATAGCCAAGTGTGAGAACCTGACGTACTTGTCGCTGTGGGGGGATGGCTTCAACGGCGTCATACCGGCCGGATTGGGGAACCTCACCGTGATCGAGACCATAATTCTCGGGAAGAACAGCTTCGACCGTCGGATACCGCCGGAGCTGACCAACTGCACCAAGCTTCAGTTCTTGGACGTCAGCAGCAACAAGTTTGGAGGGGACGTGCAAGACACCTTTGGCAGGTTTACGAGCCTGAGGTACCTTGTGCTACACCACAACAACTACACCGGCGGCATCGTCACCTCCGGCGTGCTCCGGCTACCGCTGCTGGCCAGGCTCGACCTCAGCTCGAACGATTTCTCCGGCGAGCTCCCTCCAGAATTGGCCGACATGAAGAGCCTCAAGTACCTGATGCTTGCCTACAACCAATTCTCCGGAAGCATACCGGCGGCGTACGGCCGGCTCGCCGAGCTCCAGGCGCTGGACTTGTCTTACAATCTGCTCTCCGGCGCGATACCTGAGACCGTGGGGAACCTGACTTCCCTTTTGTGGCTGATGCTCGCGGGGAACCAGCTCTCTGGACAGATTCCGCCGGAAATTGGTAAATGTACCAGCTTGCTCTGGCTGAACCTGGCCGACAACAAGCTGACCGGGAAGATCCCGCCGGAGATGGCAGCGATGGGCACCAACCCTGGCCCTACGTTCACCAACAACCGAAAAGATACAGCCGTGCTTGCCGGCTCCGGCGAGTGCGAGGCCATGAAGCGCTGGATCCCGGCGAACTATCCCCCGTTCAGCTTTGTATACTCGATCATGACGCGGGAGAACTGCCGCAGCATATGGGACCGGATCCTCAAGGGCTACGGTATCGTCCCCATCTGCACCAACTCCTCGTCGCAGGTGAGGTCCTACACGATCTCGGGATACGTGCAGCTGTCCCGTAACCGGCTTTCCGGAGAGATACCGCCGGAGATCGGGGCGATGCGGAACCTCAGCCTGCTCCACCTCGACAACAACCGGCTCACAGGGCGGCTGCCGCCAGAGATCAGCCGGGTCCCGCTCGTCGTGCTGAATGTCTCGAGGAACATCATCTCAGGCGCGATCCCGTCGGAGATCGGCCGCATTCGGTGCCTCGAGATGATGGACCTGTCCTACAACAACTTCTCGGGCGAGCTGCCGGGGAGCCTGAGCCAGCTCACGGAGCTGACCAGGTTCAACGTGTCCTACAACCGGCTTCTCTCCGGCAACGTCCCGACCACCGGGCAGTTCGGTACCTTCGACGAGCAGTCCTTCCTCGGCGACCCGCTCATCTCATTCCCTGCTGGCGCCGGCAAGCAGCCACCACCGGAAGCTGCGGACGCTCCCACCGTTCGAGGACGCGGCATGTCTCGAAAAACCATCGCGGTGTGGTTCCTCTTCTCACTCCTCGTCGCCTTCGTCGCCGGCGCATTGGTGTTCTTCATGGCGAATCTCCGCGCGCGGTTCCCTGTGGACCAGGAGCCGGACCCGGAGTCGTTCCCTTGCGAGAACACCAAGTGCGGCTCCGGCAAGTGCTCATTGCAGCTGTCAGCTTCGTCGCCGCCGTCCGGGTCATCGTCGTCGTCGTCCACCGGGTGCTCCTCGTCCACGGAGGGGGTGAAGGTGTTCCAGCTCTGCAAGACGGCGTTCACCTACCGCGACATCGTGGCGGCGACGAGCAACTTCTCCGACGACCTGGTGATCGGGCGTGGCGGGTACGGCGTGGTGTACCGCGGCGTGCTCCCCGACGGGCGCACCGTGGCGGTGAAGAGGCTCGCGAGGCCGCGGGACGGCGACTGCGAGCGCGAGTTCCGCGCCGAGATGGAGGTGCTCGCGGACCGGATGGGGTCGGCGTGGCCGCACCCGAACCTGGTCACGCTCTACGGGTGGTGCCTGTCGGGGTCGGCCAAGATCCTCGTGTACGAGCACCTCGACGGCGGCAACCTGGAGTCGCTGATCCCCGACACGGCGGCGTTCGGGTGGGCGCGTCGGCTGGACACGGCGGTCGGCGTGGCGCGGGCGCTGGTGTTCCTGCACCACGAGTGCCGCCCGGCCGTGGTGCACCGCGACGTGAAGGCCAGCAACGTGCTCCTGGACCGTGACGGCCGCGCCAAGGTGACGGACTTCGGGCTGGCCCGGGTGGTCCGGCCGGGCGACACGCACGTGAGCACGGTGGTGGCCGGGACGGTCGGGTACGTGGCGCCCGAGTACGGGCAGACGTGGCGCGCCACGACGAAGGGCGACGTGTACAGCTACGGCGTGCTCCTGATGGAGCTCGCCACGGGTCGGCGCGCCGTGGACGGCGGCGAGGAGGAGTGCCTTGTGGAGTGGGCACGGCGGATGGACAAGGAAGGGTGGGGTCGGTCGAGGACGAAGGACGCCGCGGCCGCCGGCGCCGTGTCGTGGGGGCTCCTGATGCTCGGGATGCGGTGCACGGCCGACGCGCCGCACGAGCGGCCCGACATGACGGAAGTGCTCGCCGCGCTGGTCGACGTCGCCAAGGCCGCCGGCGTGCGGCTCGAGTTCACCTGACAGGCAGCTCTGATCATTCTTCTTTCCCCTGTGCTCGTTTGTCCATAGATGTTTTTTTTATGCTCTATATAGTTAGTTTCCCATTGGTTCATATGTGAATAATAACATATGTAGGAGGCGAGACGAGGCAATTTTGTTTGTTTAGGAATACGATCGCTGTACATTCTCACGCAGACAGCAACAAGAAACATGTTGATTGCAAAGCAAAGCATCCCTCTCTTCATGCTGCTACTGTTTACATCTCTCATCGCAGGCGTGTGGCGACGGGGATTGGCAACGCGGCAACGCCCCTTTGCTCTATCTATCTCGGGAAGGGGGGCGATTCTGAACCTGAACCTGAACCTGAACACTGGCGCCTGTCGACGTCGTGCAGTGCAACCGAAGCGATACGGACATAGTGCGGTCAAAGATTTGAGTATTTGATTGACATGCTCTAAAGGTCAACTAATTTTCTTTTGTCACGCACGTGATGCGATGAGAAAAATACGATAACCTCGAAGTCTTCGGTACCAGCATAATAAAAACCGTCAGTAAAGCAAAAGCATAAGTAAGCTCAACATGAGAAGATACAAAGGCGAAGGCGTTCATGAGGAACCATGATCCCCTCGCCTGGTATCCTTCGGGAAAAAAAGGAAAAAAAATCCTTTGGAAAAAGCAGCAGGCCGCCCCAGACCCCGAGTCCAAGCTGACGGAGACGTCGACGCGTGTGCGTGCACGGTGAACCAGACTCTTTTGTTACGCTTCATTCGCTCCCTTTCAGGTCGCTCTCAAACCACGGTGGCGACGCCGACGCCTTTCCGTCCACGGCTCGGGGTCCCGATGCTGCCTGCCCTGCCGTCGAGCGCGCCGGCCGTTTCCGTCCAAACCTGAGGCGCGCCAGACCACACGAGGCCTTCTTGCGCGCGCCGCGCCCACCCAATCTGCGCTGCGCTGGTCCACGAAAGCGGCCGCGCGGGCGCGGCCAAGCGTAGTGCGCTGGTCCACCACGGCGCCGGGAAAGGACAGGCACCAAGCAAGGCGCGGGTTGATTTGGGGAGAACCAAACACCCAAACAAACCTGCAGAGCCGAAAACGACGGCTTCGTCGCGGGCAGGCGTTGCGTTGAGGCGGACAGCCGGCGGCCGGCCGGAGGCGGACAGGTGACTGCTGCGCGCCTCCGCCCATGACCGCCGATCGCCGACCGCCGTTGGGCGGGCGTTGCTGCACGCACTGCATCGCGGATCGTAGGAGAATTCAAGAACAGAACTACAGAAGCATGTCTTCGTTCACTGAGAAATGCCTGTGTGGTCGAACTCTGAATGCGCTGCTAACAACGGGCTGGGAAAACCGTATGCCGGCCCAACTGTAGCCCGTGTGACCTGAGTTTTTTTTTTTTGAAATTAGTGACCTGAGTATTCGCTTCACCCAAAAGGCCAAAATTCTGGACGTAGTGCAGGAACAAATAAATATGCAAAGCCGTCAGAGATGAACGCTGTGGCATAAAAAAACTAACAAATTCGAGCGGCAACTTCTCAAGTTTCATGCGGCAAAATATGCAAAATAGCAGTACTTGTACATCTCTATGTAACAACCAGCTGTAGAGAGAATTTGAGGTCGACTGTTCACGATCCAATTTGAGGGGTTATACGTAAATATCCGGATCGCGATTATTAGTTGCGACCCAAGTTACAGTTAGGGGGTTAAATGAAAATGTCCCGACCCAAACCGGCGAAATTGCAGCCCCCCGGCAGGCAGGCAAGTCGCGCGCGCTCGCCGCCGGCGCTGGCCCTGCCGCCAAGCGTACCGTGCCCGCACCAGGTTTACGCGCCCGCACTACTTGCGCTGCCATGTCATCCGGCCGCCGCCTCCTAGGGTTGCCACTTGACAAAACTAATTTGCTTTCAACTCATGGAGACAAATCTGCGCGTTACACACTCAATCCATAACATTCACTAAGCACATCATTTCCAACCTCCACAGCAAAGACAGCACGCGTAAGAGAGTAGGTTCTTCCTAGTTCCTACTAGTAGAACTCCACCCGACTACCACATTCACAATGAGTTGACACTGATTACTTCTTATTTCCCCAGATTGCACCGTTCGCGCAGCTCTTTCTTTCCACGACAGCGCAGCCAGCCTCAGCGCAGGGCCCTTGTCACGTGAACATCGAACGTCAGCCCGTTCTCCTGGAGGCGCCTCTGGAGGTCGGTAGGGCCGAAGACGGAGCCCGGCGTGTACACCCCTCCCTTGGGCAGGTTGCCGCGCTGGCTCAGGACGACGAGGGCGCACTGCACCAAGACGATGGGTGTCGTGATGTACCCGACTTCAGGGCCTGAGACCTTGGTGATCACCTCCTTGTCCGGCTTGCTTCCCCGCTCCGACGCCCGGGCCGCATCGCTGTAGCCGTGCCCCACGAACCACATCTTGAAGGAAGCGCTCTTCACCTCTTCCTCCGTCGGACCAGCCCTGCTGAACATCCCAGCGGAGAAGAACTCGGGGTACTTCAGCAGGAGGGACCTGCCAAAGGAGAAGTTGGCGAGCAGGCCGATGAACACTCCGGTGATCAGGAAGCGCACGAGGATCATCAGGGATCTGGAGGCGATCTTCACACCGAAATGGGCAGGTTTGACAGAGGACCAGAAATTCTTCCTGAGCTCGGTGTACTCTGGGGTTTCTTCCGCCCCTGGAAGGCCCTCGGTATGCTCGGTGATGGTTGATAGAGTTCTCTTCACAACCACTGTGTCAGCAGAAGGCAACTTCATAGCCCACAGTCCCAGAGGATTGTGACCCTCAATCAGCGAACCTTTGGGAGGTGGAGGACCTGGAATCTGCATAAAGGAGAAACCTTAGCAGTAATCAAGAGTTTATCCAGAAAAAAAACATTTCACAAATACAAATAGATCATTTCATGCAATGAAAATAGAAAATACAGTTTCCAATGGCTGTGTGAATCTTTGAACTGAAAAAAAGGAAAGGAAAGAAAACATTCAAGGTATCACATACCACATTGTTGACAGATTATATGCAGACTCAGGTCATAACATTAATCAGCAAACTGAGGTTATGAGGACAAAGGTAATACGACCACAATCAATTTTGCACAGATGAGACGAGGCATGGCAATCATCATATACATTCAACAGTCCAGCACACGTAAATATTTCTAATAAGTGTAAAGTTCGCATTTGACCATTAAAATTCAGGGATCTAGGAGCTGTGTCAAGATTTATCATGAGTGCAGAGTTTGCTAGCAGAAGGGTATCCTGCATTGGTAGCACATGGCACACTAGGAGATTTGGGTCTCCATATCTAGAAGCTAAGCTAACTCTGGTTTCAGGAAGCATATAGGGCCACACAAACTACTGATCCAGAATACCCTTCCGTAAGACAGCCAAATTTAGCAAATCAGACAACAATAGAATCAAATCATGTGCAAATAAAAAGATGAAAAACGTGTGATAATATACAGTTCCACAAAATATGCATATTCTCGTTCAAGATTCAAGAAAACTTTCTTAAATAACAGGCAACAAGGGCACACTCAATAGCAATTTTAAGATGAAAGCATACACTCAGCTTTGATTTAAGGACATCACATTCTTCTGTGAGCTTTTCATTTACCACAAAAAGAAGTTATAAAATAACTGGATGGAACTGGCATTACACACAGTGCACCCAAGGTGGCAAGGCCAACACATACGATCCTCCCACTACCGTACACAACCAGACAATTTTCCTACCTGTCACCTCACATAAACACACAACACACAAACAAAAACAACAGATTAGGTACTTGAGAACATAGTAAATAAAGTCCGCTGGACTTGACCACTCACACACACCGTTGAGTCACTACTGATTGCTTCTTATTACCCAGGTGGCACGTCCTTCACCCAACTCTTTTCTACCAAATGGAGCCCATCCAGCCTCAACGCATGGACCTCATCACGTGAACATCGAATGACAGCCCATTCTCCTGGAGGCGCCACTGGAGGTCAGTAGGGCCGAAGACAGCACCCGGCGTGTACACCCCTCCCTTGGGCAGGTTGCCACGCTGGCTTAGCAAGATGAGGCTGCACTGCACCAGGATGATGGAGGTCGTGATGTACCCAACATCGGACCCCGAAACCATGGTGATCACCTCCTTGTCTGGTTTGCTCCCGCGCTCTGATGCATGGGCCACATCGCTGTAGCCATGCCCGACGAACCACATTTTGAACGAGGAGCTATTCACCTCTTCCTCCGTCGGCCCAGCCCTGCTGAACATCCCAGCTGAGAAGAACTCAGGGTACTTCAGCAGGACATACCTGCCCAAGGGGAATTTGGCTAGCAGGCCGATTAACAGTCCGACAACGAAGAAACGCACGATGATCATCAGGGATCTAGAGGCAATCTTCACACCGAAATGGGCAGGTTTAACAGAGGACCAGAAATTCTTCCTATGCTCCGCGTACCCTGGGGCTTCTTCCGCCCCAGGAAGGCCCTCAGGATGCTCAATGAAGGTTGATAAAGTTCTCTTTACGACTGCTGTGTCAGCAGAAGGCAACTTCATAGCCCACATTCCCAAAGGATTGCGACCCTCAATCAGTGACCCTTTAGGAGGAGGACCTGGAATCTGCATAACAGAAGAAACCTTTGATATTTTTCTGTTTCACAAATAGTGACAATGCCATACTACCAGGATAGCCCAACCACGAGGATCAACAAATACCAACTCGATCAGAATTCAGAAGACTCATTACATGACATGGAGGCCTATTCAACCCGAAGTCCAGTGATAGAGTCCTTGTAAGATTAGAATCTGGTTGGCGGCAGAGTCCTTGTAGTATCCTCTGCTGTGATCATCAAATTCTTAGCCAAAACCACCTTGTAACCAAGCATCATCATGCAACTAGCCAATCTAAAGATCCCAACTGGACGTAGGGCTATTACCCAATTCCGAGGGCCTGGGTTAGTACAAATCCTTGTGTCTCATGTTCTACAATGCTCTCTGCCCAACGCAAGATTCCAGATGAACCAAATATCTACCAACCTAAATCGTCGAAAACAGATTGACATGCAATATTCTACCGCCCGTTCTCTGCTTTCTTTCAAAGTTTCATATGGAACAACTAATCTTCCACATATGTTTAGCAATACAACATTAAAAGAATACTTTCAAAATCAAGGAGCATCCTAAGCTTCTACTTTTATGCTGTGTAAAAAAGAAAGAACCAAATGGTGTTCTTCCTAAGAGCCTAATCACATACGACAAAGAAAGAAGTTACATGTTAATGTACAATTCCACAATTATGGACATTTTCATACAAGATTCAAGAAAAACTTCTTCGAAATAACAGGCCACAAGGATAAGGTTACAGGCAAGAGTGCAAGACCTTTAAGATTAAAGCATACGTCTGCTTTGATTTAAGGATATCACATGTAAGCTGTGGGCTTTTCATTTACCGTGAAAAGTATACTTTTAAAAGAATTAGATGAACAACTTGATAAAATAAGATAATCCATTCCCTGTAGAGTAACTACTGCAATCATTTTTGCACAGATGAGACAAGGCATGGCAAATTGGCAACCATCGTTACATTCAAAAGTTCAGATGCTTCTGAAGGAGTGGAAGGAGCATCTAGTGGTTGGCAGTTGGTACATGGGAAGGGATTGCTTAATTGAGTAGTGACAGCACCGCAGGAAAGAAAAAGGTATTTCGACATGAAGGTGATAGTAAGGAGAAGGGAATTCAGAAAAACATGTTTTGCAGAAAATATAGAAATGAAACAGAATTGAGAGTTGGTCTAAAAGTAGAGCTCTCCAAGTATTAGTTCATTGAACTAGAAGTACAGCACACACAAACATTTCTATTTGGTGCAGAGTTCATAATGGCCATGAAAATTCAAGGGATCTGAGAGCTGTCTGTCCAAATTTATCATAAGGGCTAAAGTTTGCTAGCAGAACAACTTTCACTAATCAATTGGATCGGTAATACATGCACACTAGGAGATTTGGGTATACTTATATTGAAGCCAAGCTAATTCTGGTTTCAGGAGGCAGTGGCTTTACCAAACTACTGATCCAGCATACCCTTCATCAGGCTTTCAGTAAAACACAGTCAAATTCAGCAAATAGGGCAACAATAGAAAATTATAAACTTCTACAGTCATGCTCTGTACAAAGCAATGAATCAAATGATGTGATTCTTAACCTAAGAGTCTTTATCATGGATAGCAGAAAAAGGATGCAAAATACATGATAATATACAGTTCCGAAAATATTTCATTCAAGATTCAAGAAAAAATCTTCAAAAAAAAAAAGGCCACAAGGGCACACACGATAGCAACTTAATGATGAAAGTATACACCCACTTTGATTTAAGGACATCACATGTAAGCTGCAAGCTTTGCTTTTAGCACAAAAGAAGTTATACAAGAACCAGATGGACAACTTGAGAAAATAACACAACCCATCCCTTGTGGAGTAGCACTACCAGAATCCATATTTGCACAGACAAGAGGCATGGCAACCATCATTTACATGTGATAGTTCAGAGATTGGCAGTTGCCACACAAGAAGGGAATGCTTAATTGAATAGTGACCAACCACAAAAAAGAATTGACATTTTGGCATGGTAAGGAGAATGGAATTCATACAAAATTGCAGGGAAATACAGAAAGAAGCAGTGTTGTGAGTTGGTCAACAGTAGAGCTCGATTAATTAAACCAGCAGTCCAGCACACATAAACAGTATTCAGTGTGAAATTCACACTGACCATGAACATCCAGAAGATCTGAGAGCTAACTGTCCAGATTCACCATACTAATAACGAGTTAAAAGTTTGCTATGAGAAGAACTTTCCCTAACCAGTTGCATCGGTAACACATGGTGTACTAGGAGATTTGGGCATACATATCTTGAAGCTAAGCTAATTTTGATTTCAGCAGCACATGCAGCTAGCCAAACTAATGATTGAGGAAATACACGGCCAAATTTAACAAGTCATAGTGATAAACCGCTAATGTGCAAAACACACATGAGTCTGGGATCTGACCCAGCAACCGGAATATTTCCACTGTGTTCTAAGTGTGTATAAATCATCGTTCTAAGTTGTAGCATAATTTAGACATTTTAACACGCACCACCTTTTTCGTTTGTGTTGCAATGGCACAAGCAGTTGATCGAACCCTTCAAAGAAAAAAACTCAGAAGCAGCAATAAGTGAATCGCAAACTCACATTGGGCCTCGGCCGCCTGGGCCTGGACCGGCGCAGCGCCTGCAGCTGGCCGGCGTTGGCGACCCCGAGCACGGCCGACTCGTAGGTGCCGATGTTCCCGACGATCCTCTTGGTGGACTGCAGGCTGACGTACGCCTCCACGGTCGTCGGCGCGGACGGGGGCTCCCACTGCCTGGTGTGGAAGAGGAACCCGAGCTCCGCGGGGACGGAGTCGAACCCGCACGCGGAGACGATGAGCGACCCGCTCCTGGCGGCGGGCTCGTGGAGCTCGGCCTCGACGCGCTCCATGAACTCTGGCTCCCCGGAGATGTCGAGGCAGTCGGCGCCCGCGGCCGCGCAGGCCGCGGCCACCGCGTGGCCGTGGAGGCGGAAGGGCCCCGCGCAGGAGAGCACGACGCGGGCGCGGGAGGCGAGCGCGGCGAGGGAGGCCGGGTCGGAGGCGTCCGCGACGAGGATCGCCACGCCCTCGGGGGGAGGGGGCCGGGGCCGCCGCCCAGCGGAGCGCGGCGGACACGCGGTCGCGGCTGCGGCCGGCGACCGCTAGGGAGCGGAGCGGGGAGGGGGAGGAGGAGTTGGGGGAGGAGAGGAACTTGAGGGCCTCGCGGATGACGTACTTTCCCGTGAAGCCCGAGGCCCCGAAGATGACGACGTCGAACACCTCCGGCTCCGGCGGCGCCATGGCTGGCGGGCGGTGGGGGTTTCGGGGTCAGTCGCTGAGCGGTGGGGCCGCCCGGCCGGCAACTCGCGGGGGACGGGGTTGGGGTTGGAGTTGGAGTTGGAGCGGCGTCTCCGTAGTGTGGACTTGGACGCGCTAAATAGCAACAGCTGGCGGCGTTTGCTATGTGCTACTGCCTACTCTGCAGTACTTGCAGTCCCAAAACCCAAATGAGCAGCAGGATTCAGCATGCATACGATCCATGCGACGCGTAACTGCCGCTTGATTTCGCCTCGGCAGTTGCTACGGTACTTGATTTCGCCTCTGTACGGGGGTTTTGTGTACTTCGTGCGCTTGGACCTTCTTCCTTGGCTCCTTGCTCACGTACGGGGAAGCTTCATTAGGTTGGTTGCTGTTGGTGTTAGAGTATATGTATGGTTAGGAGGATGGTGTGGTTTGTAGTATAGCGTGGTTTTCAAGAGCACGCCGATCGTGTGGACTCCAAACCAGCACATAGAGGAAGATATCTCGTCGGGAAATAGGTGTGCAGTCGTAGTACTTACCCAAGTTTTTTTTCAAAACATATATGCACACTTTGCGCCTACAAACACACATGAAGCTTCGGGATGTTAGCTGTCTACTACTAGACAAGTCCTTGCGTTAGTCTTTTGCTTATGTTGTGCTGCCAATTTAATTTAATTTGTAAGTTGGAATCCTAGCAGTTGAAGTGCTCTCTAAAACGTAGAGCAACACCAAGAGCCTCTCTAAAAACCACTATTTAAAATCCTAATTTGGCTAGTACGTAAAATTGAAATAGCTAGCAAAAGGTTGAAGGAATCCAACAGACTAGCTAAAATCAACTCTCCATATGTTTCACCGTCAGTGGGTCCCGCTTGTCATACTCATATACGAGGGGATAGCTAGCGGGACTGGCTAGCCAAAGATGGCTAGCAAAGCCCCGGTTTAGCTAGTGAAGGATAGCGAGAGCAAGTATAGCTACTCTGTTGGATTGAATTTTTGGACAAATTTTCCATTTCTTAGCTAGTTAAGCCAAGATAGCTAGTCTCTTGGAGTTGCTCTTATTTGCTTTCTAGAAAAGCAAGGTTAGACCTTTAAAAAAAAACAAACGCATGAAATTACCTAAGAGCATCTCCAAGGGTTTGCCAAATTTTATTTGGCAAATCTTGTGTGTTTTGCTAACTTCTAAAAAAAATGCCAGTATCTCCAAGAGTTTGTCAAATTTTACTTGGCAAATCTTGTGTTTGTCAACCTCTAAAAAAATATGCCAATTAAAAAATGAGTTCATCTCCAACAATTTGACATAATTCACTTGCCAAAATCAGGTCTACCTTACGTCGGAAACCTTGAGAGAGAAACAAAATTATGTTTATGCACTTCCACCTCTTGAAAACTTGTTTCAGGAATCCTTCTCTACTCTTTATTTCTTTTTTCACCCATCCCACCTGGCTTGCCCACGCCGATGCCAACCGCGATCGTCACGCGTATATTTCCGTGTGGAGAGGTGAGTTTTGCCAAGTTTCTATTTTTGCTAAGTTGGTTTGCGGAGGTCAAATTTTCTTGTTTTGCCAAAATTAGATGGATGTCAAGTTAATTTGCCAAACTACCGGAGATGCTCATCTCCAAAAATTTGGCATAATTCACTTGCTGAACACAGATCTAACTTACACCAGCAATCGTGAGATAAATAAAATTATGTTTATGTTCTTCCACCTCTTGAAAACTTACATCAGGAATCCTTCTATATTTTTTATTTCTCTTTTAACCTTCCCACCTTACAAGGAGACGCTGATATCAACCACGAGAGATGAGTTTTGCCAAGTTTCTATTCTTGCCAAGTTGGTTTGCCAATCTGTTGAAGGCCAATTTTCCTTGTTTTGCCAAAGTTAGATGGATGCCAAGTTGGTTTGCGAAACTATTGGAGTTGCTCTAAGCACCTCCGAAATACCGAAATGATATTGTTTGATTACAACACAACCGACGATTCTTTGTTAGTCATATATCCTTTGTTAGAAAGAGAAGAAAAGAGGCTTGTGTTGCTAAAGTTGTAGATACTTTCTTGTAGCCATTCCTGTCCTTTTATTGAGCATGTATTGTGTATCTTTTTACATATCTTTTCGGATCTTACTGCCTGGTGCCATCAACACATGAAATTATACATATCTAGCGAATCTAGCGACTAGCTTCATCGTTGCCCTCTGCACCTGTTAGATCTAAGATTCCAGACCATTTGTATTCATCTCAGTTAGACTCCAAAGTTAGAGTTGTGTCTCATTGTCCTCTTTCTCCGGTTTTTCACGGATAGGCCAAAGTGAATAAATTGGATATAAAACACTTGATGAATGAACTTGTGAAGAGGAGCCGCCTCATTGTTGTAGTATATGCATGTCGCCAACCACTAAAAGAATAATAATTCACTCTGGTAAAAAAACGAATAAAGATGAGCAAGTCCCACCATAGAAAATTGAAAAACTAACCAGCTGAGTTTGAACCATGTTTAACCAAATCAATAGGGCACACCCTTCTTGACAACAATTCCAGCACTGTACACACCGTTGGCCTAGCGTACGTGAGCTTCGTTTTAACTGAGATTAAGGCCCCGTTTGTCTGGGAATGATGACATCCTGCACCTTTTTTGCAGCTAATGTTCGTACTTATATTATTGGTTCTCTTGAAATGCTAGAAATATGTTTTTTAGGAAATCAAAATGCATACATCATACACATGATATAATAAAACGCATACGTCATGTACGGTACATGATATGGAGAAGGTATACAAAGTGACAAATGCTCACGGGTGGATTAATACCGTAGCTGCACTTTTTTTTCATGGAAAGAAACTTCCATTAACTCAAAGGCTCGGCGGCATCGCTGGCCACAAATACAGCAACACAAGGTAGCGTGCCCTCCCAACGAGAGCCATCGCCTCGGGGGAGCATACTCCCCTTTCGCTAGGGCATGGGCAACTTTATTACGGGTTCTTGGGACATAATTGCAAATGAAATTATTAAGACCTCCTATGATCAAGGTCTTCAACTCGAGCACCGTGCCTCCAATCTCCGCAAACCTATATTGGTCGCCGGTAAGCGCATGCTTCGAGTCGGCGAATCCGTCTCCAATATCACCTTGGTCATTCCCTTCTCTAGAGCAGCTTTGATCCCCCGAGTGCATGCAGCTACTTCAGCTTGAAGAGCATCGCGTATGTGCTTCGGGCTTCCGGCCTCTCGCCATGATAACTTGTGCCAAGTCAACTCGATAACAAAACCCCAATCCCCTTCTCCATTGCTTGGCAAAAAGGATCCATCCGAATTTATTTTCACCCAATCACCGGACGGCTGCTCCAACCCTTTACTGCGGTGACCGGGTTTCTCTCCTTCGGCTTATGCATTTCAAGAAATTCCTCCTTCATCCGTTGTACCACATAGGCCGGGTCATTACTCGGTCTCCGGCGCTCTCCCTCATGGACTGCGTTCGTTCTCGCCACCATAGCCGGAGGAGTAGCACAATTCCGAGCCGAGTCCCTTCCTTCGGTTTCGGGATATACGTAATCGTGTCTTTTTCCGAATGCATCTCCGATAAAAGGGTGCGGTGCTCTTCCAAGGCCGGGTAGCTCCACGGATGTTTCACCGCCTTACGGTTAAAGAAGAGGTGACCTCCATCTTCAATATGCCGACTACACATCACACATCGGGTGTCGACCTCAATTCCTCTTCTTTCAAGATTCCTTCTAACGGGAAGGTCGTTATGGGAGTAACGCCACGAGAATTGTTACACCTTTCCCGGGCATTTCAAACCCCATATTTGCTTCCATTGTGCTTTCTCTAGCTCTCCTCCCTCTCCCGATGAACCCCGCCCCCTCCATTGCTTCTCCGTATATGACACCCGTGCACCTTGTAAGCCGATTTAATCGAAAACATCTCTCTTTTATCATAGTGCCGGGCCACTAGATCTTCGAGATCAACATGAACCGGAGTTGCTAGGATCGGGTTAATATCTTGGGGCACAAAAATTTGCCTTACTAGCTCTTCATCCCGGCTTCCCGTTATTGGATTTATCAACTCGATACGAGATGAGAGTATGGCCTCTCGGTGTGACAGTCTTCTAGCGGTTTCCCTCGGCGGCCATGGATCCTTCCAAATGTCCACTTTGCTTCCATCTCCTATCCTCCACACCATTCCTTCTCTCAAGCACATCAATCCCTTTGAGAATGCTCCTCCACGTGTATGACATATTTCGAGAGGGCGGGGCTTTCGGGATGTCTCCCTCGGGGAAGTATTTAGCCTTCGGGACCGGGCACATAGGGAGTCCCGATTGTGTATCAATCTCCAACCTTGCTTTGCTAGCATTGCTAAATTAAAGGAATAAATATCCCCGAAACCCAAACCTCCCTCCTCCTTTGGCTTAATCAATTTCTCCCATCCTATCCAATCCAATGGATCTTGTTATCCTTATCCTGGTTACTCCACCAATATCTTGCTATCACCGTAGCCGCACTTACTCCACTTTGTTGTCACCCTCCCTACGCGAGCGGGGCAATAAAACGCTTTAATAGTCACCGACGCATAAGGTGAGCTGGTCCCGCAAAAAGCCCGAAACCTTTTGAGCCTATACCTTGTTGGGCCAGCAAGCCTAATCTGTTTGGGCTAAATTAAGTTACCATCCGTCCAATATAGAGATGGCAATGGGTACCCGGAACCCGAATACCCGATGGGTTTTACCCGATAAAGAGGTGGGTATGGAAAGATATCGTTACCCGTGGGTATATTAATGGGTAAAATTAGCTACCCAATGGGTAAGCGGGTGTGGGTGTGGGTACATACTACCCATACCCGCATACCCGTGGGTAAGATATACCCGGCTATAATGCATGATGGATTCATAAATGTACACAATATTAGTGAAGGATGACTTAATATTAGTAATAAACTAATGACTTTATGATTTATGGAACTATTAATTGATCAATAATTGCTTATTGTCTACTTTATTTACTTAAATTAGTTGATATATAATTTTTATCATGTGTTATATTCATGATTTTGGTAATTTGTAGCTGGTATGTTGTAGGGTACGGGTTACCCAATGGGTAAAAATACCCATGCGGGTATGGGTATGGGTGAAAACTCGTACCCGCATGCGGGTGTGGGTATTTTAACGGGTAAAATTTAAGTTAATGGGTAATGGCAATACCCAGTGGGTATGTACCCATTGCCATCTTTAGTCCAATATATAAACATAGCATGTCTGGTTTTTTTTGGCTTGATGATCGAAAATGCTTACGTACCGTTGACATGAGTACATGACTACGCGGTAGTATGTCACATGGACTAGTACACGTGTAGGAGTTACACAGTGACAAAATGCTAGTGCTACACAAGCAGATTTCAAAGCACCACTCCGTATGGTCAAACTATAGAAATGGACTTGTTGTACCATTTTCCCGGTGTATTGCTACATGGAAATTACAACAGCACAAACATTGGATTCCCAGAATTCCCGCACGGCCACACGATTGTTCCAGGCTTCTCTTATTTTCGCTTCTAATATTTTCTGTCCCAAAATAAATATATCATAAAATCAATTTTCAATAGAATAAATCTACCATATACTAGTACAAAATAGCAGAAAATCTGTCGACCAGACAGTGCAACGTTAAGAACAGTGGCGTTTATAAGGCCTCGTCGGGAATCCAATCTGATCGGAATCAGAGCTTGACTTGCGTTTTCTTATCGCTGATCAGCAAAAAGACTCCGAAAAGGAAAGAAAAGCATACTAGTCGAGAGGAAAAAATGTATAAAAGCGAGAAAAAAGGAGGAAGAAAGATGCTTTCGGCCGTCCATGGCGTGAATCGAACGCGAGGAGATGCCCTACCCCGGCACCGGCAGCCGTACACGTGTCCCCACTCCGCGTCCGAACCGACGGCCCAGATGACCTAAAACACCTGCACCTAGAACTGGTTCACCGACACGCGGGCCCAGTTTATTCTGGACCCACCGGCAGTGAGAGAAACTGCCTCCTCCCGGGTGGAAGCGGTGGGTGCACCTGTGTTAGCAGTATAAATGACCCCAAACCCTAGGATTCGCCGCGAGCTTATCGCTTATCATCTGCGCCTCCCCCATCTCTCCCCTGCTACTCCGCGTCCTCGTGATCCATCCAAACCAGGTAAGAATTTGACCCACCGCCCTCGCAGATTTGCTTCCGAATTTAGCAGCCCACGTGTTGTTGATTTCGGATTTGTTTCGCTTGCTGAGATCTGCGGGAATCGAGGCTAATTCTCGGATCTTGTTGATTGGGTTTGCTGCAGGGGTAGCCATGTCGGACTCCGAGGAGCACCACTTCGAGTCGAAGGCCGACGCTGGGGCGTCCAAGACCTACCCGCAGCAGGCCGGTACCATCCGTAAGAACGGCTTCATCGTCATCAAGAGCCGCCCCTGCAAGGTATATATGCGCTTCGATCTGGCTGGAGTAGTCTAGTCTTGCGATTATATCTAGATGCGCGTGGTTGTGTGGTTGAACTGGTTGGAGTTCTACCTTGTCATACTATATCATGTCTTGATGGGGACACATGCTGCTACTGTTTATCTCTGGACGGTTGACCCTGTCTCTGGTGATGAAATTTGTGGATTGGATGGTAGATGCCTGCTGGTTATTCAGAAGGTTGGCATCATGTCTGGGGATGGAATTTGTAGATATCGATGCTATATATTTGATGATTAGTGATTGCTTAGAGGAAGGTGGAGATCATGGTTGATGAGAAACGCTATGCCTTTGTGAAGGGTGCCATCTGGATTTAGTATGTTCTGTTGAATCTTCTTTGCAGAGCAACAGTTTGGTATGGTTAAATTTGATTTGCTTTAGTGGGGGATGGTGTGTGGATGCCACCCAGTTCAAATAAGTTGAATCTGTAGATGGTGTGTGGATGCCACCCAGTTCAAATAAGTTGAATCTGTAGAGAAAAATGGATGTTATTTTCCCCTTATTTTTAAGGGGAAATCTAGTTTGACATGTACAGTGACTAACTCTTGGGAAAAGTTAGCCATATATATAATATAAAAGGGAATTTAGCACTTAGCAGGTCTGTACCCTCGACAGCAATCGAAACAGTTTGCCCTTACCTATTAAGTTTGATTTTGGTCATCTGTTACAAATTTAGCGAACTTTTGGAGACCAATGCAAAGTTACTTCATGCACCCCTGTGTGTTTAAGTCCATTACAGAAAGTAGTTTTTGGCCCATTTGTCACCCGAGTGATCATATAAATAACCACACCTTTTCCTAGACAACTAAGCTTGCTCAGAATATGCTTATCATTTTGGTAGTTAATCTGGGCATAGTGGTAAACACTTATATTAAGGAGTTTATTCATGAGCTTGAAAAGTTAGCTTGGAATTGCTAACTTGCTTCTATCCTACATTTGATGGACAGGGTGGATTTGCCACCACATTGGGTATATAGTATTGCACCGCACAATTGAAATGTTTGCAACAAATAGGATGGAGATGTTATGCTCCAATTCTATGCCTTTTGGAGATGTATACCTGTGTTAGAATAGACAATATGCCTTGTACAGATAGGCCTGACCCATTTCGTGATAAGTCTAATACCTGCCAAAGCTTTTCTCCATCAAGTTAGCTTGTTGTACACTATGTCAGTGGTTCACTGCATGCATTAGGTGATGGTAAAAGTGTAAAACCCATTTTCTTTTATGTTCCCTACTATGATATTAGTGAGTCTTTTGATGGGCTCAAGTGATATCAACAATGTAATCATGAGGTTGCCCGAAACTATTTTGGCATTTCCCACGCTCTTAAGTAGCATCATAGATTTTGTTTCATTTATTGAACATGTTTGATAAATAGAGTTATGCTGCAGGTGGTGGAGGTGTCTACCTCAAAGACTGGTAAGCACGGTCATGCCAAGTGCCACTTTGTTGCCATAGACATATTCAATGGGAAAAAACTTGAAGATATTGTTCCGTCTTCACACAACTGTGATGTAAGTTAAAATATCTCTGCCTTGTTAGCTACCTTCCTATGATTTACTTCATAATTGACTCACTGTTTCAACTCCTCTTAGGTGCCACACGTGAACCGCACTGAGTATCAGCTGATTGACATATCAGAGGATGGATTTGTATGTTCTTACAGCCATAGTATCTCTGCTTTCAGTTAATTGTTAGATTTGATATTTATCAGTTATTGCAATTACTTTCAGGTGAGCCTTCTTACTTCTCATGGCAACACCAAGGATGATCTTAGACTCCCAACTGATGAGACTCTCCTGGCTCAGGTATTTTGGGAAACTCTCCATTTTAGTTACCTATTTCTATCTTAAGTTTTTTTTCTGGAAAATAGTAAACAATTTTACAATTGTTTTCTGTGTTTCAGTCAATCATTGTTTATATTTTAGTCCATATCAGTCTATTTTGGTAGCTTCTTTCTTAGAATTTTGTTTATAGATTTTGCATGAAAGCAGCATATTCCTTATAGAACAAGAGGTGGATTTCACATTCTTTTTATTTTTCTTGTAAAGATCCAACTTGGATGCCTAAAAAAATATTTAAAGGACACATGGCCTAATGTTTGTCAGACTTAAGTTTGATTGACATGATTTTATTTGTAATGTTCTGTGACCATGCCACAGTTCTTCCATGCTCATTTGTGCTGTTTGTAGTTGAATGCTTCTGCGCATATCTACTGAGAAGTTGCATTAATTGGAATTGTTGTCATTGCACTCTTTCATGCCTGTTCTGTGACTAACACTTATTGAAATATTTCATCTTGTTCTAAGATTGTCCAGTATTATCTTACTCAAATCAAATGCTTTGTTAATCAGATCAGGGAAGGATTCGACAGTGGCAAGGATCTTGTGGTGACTGTCCAGTCTGCCATGGGAGAGGAGCAGATCTGTGCCCTGAAGGATGTCGGCCCCAAGTAACTTCCCTAAAGAAGGCCGGCCTTGGAAAGAGAGAGAGAGAGGGAACCGTTGTATCTCAAACTGAAATCGAAAAAAAAGACAGGCAAGATTGGTACGGAGACATCGGCCAGACATTGGCCCTAGCTTGAGCTGGCTTTTGCTGTAGTAAACTCAAGTGCAGTGATTGCTGGGTGTGGCATCTGTGTCTGACAATCATTATCTGTGGTTACATTTGGGACCCTGTATTTTCTATGGTTTATGCCCTCTGCTTAATCAATAAACTGGTTTGGAATGTGGTTGGATTTCAAATTGTTGTCAGTCCGTATTCCCCTCGTGAGCCTAATGTTGTCTTTTGCTTTCTATTTCTGGTGTTTCCTTTTGTATTAATATTCGTAACAGACTCTTGATTTTCTTCTTAGCAGCGGGAAACAACGACAAAATGAATTTATTTGCCTTTGTATTAATATTCCTAACAGACTTCTGATTTTCTTCATAGGGAAACAACGGCAACATGAATTTATTTGCCTCGACTCTGAAACAAAATTACATTACATTGGTAGAATTTACAACAGGAGGCTGGGCAAAAAGAAAAGGAAAATTGAAATGTTGGCGAGTCCGGGTCAGGCGAAGGCCTCTAGGCGAGTCCGGGTCGGCTTGCACCACATGAATACCTACCTCTTGGGGTCGGCTTGCGCCGCATGAATAAAAGCCCCCTGTACCTGTTGGCTTTTGCCATCACGGATTTGTAACGCTATTTTTTTAGCAGAAACCATCCATCTGCTATTTTTTAAGCAGAAACCATCCATCTTCTGCTGGTGTTCTCGGCGTGACCACGAATCCGTTTTGGTGGATTGGAATTTCGCCTGTTCATCCCATCGTGATGACGAAACCAGCGGAGGCGGCGAAACAGGAGGCAGAGGCGATGAGGGAGTCTGACTATGAAGCCTACAAAGCTAGCTTATTTCGCGATGATTGGATCAAGGTTTGGTCCCGCAATCACGGTTCATTCGAAGACACCAGTGAGTTCTTACTCCTCCATTGATCACCCCTTTGCTCCCGTTAAAAGGGCAGGCTTTGCTTCCCTTCTATGTTCAGCAAATATTTTGTATCTCCCCCATCAATAATCGCCCAGAAAATATGTTCCCTGCCCCTAATTCCAAGATATAAGATAGCGGTGGTAGGATCAAAACTTGACCTGTGCATTACAATTGCTGCTATGTGATCCCCTCCCTGAACATGCTAATTTGTTTAACCGTCGTCGTCGTTGTTGTTACTATTAATTATTCCGGCTGCTGTTGTACTTGATCTTAACTCACTTGAAATCTCCTCCAACCATGCGCAGCGAAGATTGGTCCCATGCGATTCACAGATGAGCCTGCACCACATTACGGTTCCTTTCCCATGGACACTCTGCAGGTTTTTTCAGTCAAGGTTGAAGGAATAAAAAGGGGATTATTGCAGTGGCCGATTGACGTGTTCGGCATCGTCGCAGTTCGTGACACCATCGACTTCAACCGCAACGTCATCTTCAGCCGCGCAAGAGATAACTGTCAAACCCTCACCAAAGAGGATCGGAATCTAACACTGCAAGGTCCAACCCGTGCCGTTCTGTGGATGGATCACCTCACGATCGAGGTCAAGCTGACAGTGAAGGGGGCTACCGAATCCGATGATAAAGACTTGAGCTTTGCAGTTGTGCCGATTGCATGTGGTCAGACGTTGAATTCATGCCAGATTCATCGTTACAGCACCAGCAAGCTTAGCACATTGAAGCTTACGCTTGGTCATATCGTTGACTCCGTGGAGGCCACCATATTTGTGCGGGTCAGTGAAGGGTCATGGTCGTATGGTTTCCGTGCCCAGTTTGCTGCGTTTGCCACCGGCAATCGTTGGAAGAGACTCGGCTGGAAGGGACTCAGCGTCGATCACAAGAGGATCATCTTGCTCGATTCTGGAAGCGGGAAGGTGCCTGTCGCCGCCGGTGGTGATGATGGGATCACCCTTTCACGTCGTGTTGTTTCTGTTGAGACTACCGCAAAGCTGAGGGTCTGTGTCAAGGCTTGGGAGGGCTCGAAATCGGTTAAAAATGCCGTGAAAGACGAAGTAATTTTCGAACCCAAGGAAGCTAGCAGAAGCTATGACTTGCTTGATGTTGGCTTTTGTAAGATGGAGGTTACTGTTGTATGGTCACTCATTAACTGTAACGAGTGACCTGTTACAAATATCCGCTGGTGGTGAGATATGTTTGGTAATAACAATTGTTTTCGTGGCAGTTGTGCAACAATTTAACTCCACTTCTCGGTCTATAATAGTATTACCGTTCTACAGTACAGTTTGCCCTGCTGTTTGAAAATCTTTTCGAGCTCGTGTTTAAAAAATTGCTACCAGTTTTTCTATAGCTAATACTCCTGGTTGTTCGACTCAATACGGCTCGGGTTACCCGCAATTCGTTTTTCCTGTTTTCCAAAAAAACAACCATAATTTTCAGCAATTTTGGTATTATTTTTGGAAGAAGCTACGGCCAGCAAGAACATGACCTCAACACCCGTTGGTAAGCCTGCCACCTGGAGAGGGTATGGATAAATCTACTCTTGTCCATACCCAAATCCAAATAATTATTATCCACTTCTTACCCTCCCCAATCCCACCCATACCTAATGGATAATTAGTTTTGTACTAGATTATATACATACCCAATGGATTATTTGTACCCTCCCCGCACCCACTCTACCCATTTCTTCAATGGATAATTATTTTCTACCCATACCCTCCCCATTTGAGATGGGTGTGGATTTAAATATAGATAGTGGATAAAAACAACAGGCCTACCCGTTGGCCTCCGACGGAGGTATGTCGCGCCTCCGTCCGCCCGTACACCCATCCGGTCATCGGCACCCCCTAGCCTCACCGTGCAACCCGTGCGTCACCGGTCTTGCCATCCGATACGTTAGAGCATCTCCAACAATTTGTCAAATTTTACTCGGTAAATCTTGTGTTTTGCAACTTCTAAAAAATATGTCAAATGAAAAAAGAGTTCATCTCCAACAGTTTGACATAATTCACTTGGTAAAACTAGATCTAAATTACATCAAGAACCCCGAGAGAGAAGCAAAATTATGTTTAGAACTTCCACCTCTTGAAAACTTGCATCGGGAACCCTTCTTTACTCTTAATTTCTTTTTTTCACCCTCCCAACCGGGTTTTCCCGTAGGAGAAACGCCGATGACAACTTGTATTCGCGCGCGTATATTTACGCGTGGGGAGGTGAGTTTTATCAAGTTTCTATTTTTGCCAAGTTGATTTGCCAAACTGTTGGAGGCCAATTTTTTATTGTTTTGCCAAAATTAAATGGATGTCAAGTTAATTTGCCAAACTATTGGAGATGCTCTTAGATATTGTCGGTGCGGAATGTAGCCCCGACACTAACTAGTAATAAGCGCCAAGGTCTATCCCTCAATGGTTGATGCTAAGCAACTAGAGACACAAGGTTTATCCTGGTTCCAGCCGAGGGGCCGTACATCCAACAGTGGTGTGCTCGGGGCACTATATTGCTCAGCACCGGGGTGCCTGTAGTGGGGCGGCTACAAGCAAGGCGGGAGAGGAAGCGTGACCTCCAAGTCCCCGGTGGAGTGGTCGGAGTGAGTTCGGATGTTGTGGGAGAATTGGGGAATGTGTGTGTGTTGTCTCGTGTCCTCTCGCGGGCGGGGGAGTTCACCTTCCTTTTATAGGCCAAGGAGAGGGCGAATTACAAGCATGCCGCACTATTCGGCCCTACATGGGGAAGTATGGTGTGCGACGCCGCGAGTTGGCGGCCGCCTTGACGGTCCTTGCCACGATCTGGTCATCATGGCGTGTCTTGTACCCAAACAGTGGCAGCTTCGAGGGTAGAGGCGCAGTGGTTGACCGTGGCGTCCTCAGACAGGCTTGAGGAGGCTGTTGACGACGATCCGTACGGGATACAGTGGCAGGCGTGGCGGCGTCCCGTTCCTCACGGCGCCGGAGTGGTCGTATTAGTGCCGGCGTGGTGCCGCGAGCACGGGGGCGGCCGCACGGGGACCAACGGTGGCGGGGATGGCGTCCCGGCCGCCTAGCGACACGACCCGGCCCCGCAAGGTCACGAGAAAGTGGTTCGAGGGTGTGGCCGGCCCCCCTTCGAGGGTGCGGCGCGTTAGCCGTACAGAGTAGGCGGCGCGGCATCACGGGGCCGACACCGGCCATGTCGCACGGTCCCCCACGGCGGGCGGGGATGGGTTTCCCCTAGGGAGTTGGCGCAACGGGCCGGGGCATGATTCCCGGGCGCATGATGGCGCCGCCCCGCCGTGCCGTAGCATTAAATGCCCGTACCCGCGTGCGGGAACGGGCGTGCGCGTGAGGGAGCCCCGAGCGAGGGCGTTGACGGTTAATAATTGTATCAAAGTTCGTTCGTGACTCGCAAGCGTACAAGTCTCCCGTCGTAGTCAAGGGACCCTTCTTCCCTCGAGTGGTGAACCCAAGGTATCGAATCCGTGGAACAAATGTGTGACGCAAGACTTAATCTATTAAAGCCAAATAACTGCAATCTTCGATAAAGAACCTAATGCATCTAAGTAAAAGACACAAAACAGATCTAATCTACTAAAAACCGGAGAAAACAAAGTAAGATTGGGTAGATAAACCGATCCAGAGGGATCGGGGTAAGCCTTTTGTTGAAGTTCCAAGCAAGAGAAGAAGTAGCAAATCGAATCTTAATAGAAGCCTCTTTAAATCGTGGTTTCCCGTCCAAATCCGAAAACATCCGCCTTTCGAGACCCCCGTTCGTCACAACGTATCCCTATTCATGCGGGGAGCTTAGGGCGAGTCAAAAGACAAGTCGAGATTCTTTCGGAAGATCCGGCGTGTACCTCTAGCCACCGCGGCTACAAGAACACCCTATGTAATCTATCTCGAGAATAGAATTGGAATAAGCAAAGCCGATCGAAAAACGAAATCTTCGAGGAAACACTTGATCGCTGGGAAAAGATTCAACTCGATAATTCAACTATAACAATGATACATACACAAGATCACCACCGGGATCCTTCCTTGATCTTGCTTCTAGCTCCGGGAACTCCGACGTGGTCTTCCGTGCAAGGTTCCCACGTCGGCTAGGGGAACCCTAGTCAACTAGCTCGACCCTCTCCTCTCCGAGATGGTGTCCCTCTCTTCTCCGCTTCTCGGCGGCCGAAGACGAAATCTCCTCTCGCGTGGCTCTCGGTCGGGGGACTATAAATAGCCCGATTGGCGGCTAGGGCAAAGGAGGGCGAAATTGGGCCCTAAATGGGCTCGGGCCGACCGGATCGGGCCGGGCCGGGCCCATTTAGGCCCGGCCCCCGTGGGCTCCTTTGCCCGACGTCGGTTCCCTTGCTTCCGGATGTTTCCCCTTCGCATGTGGGTCCATGTCGTCGGTTTCTCTCCGAATTGGACTCAACTCCTTGTCTTGCAAGATTCAAGACTTTTCCGGTCGTGTCCCCCGGAGTCCGTCGTCTTCTCGGATCAAGTCCCCGCTTCTTGGAGTTAAGTTTGCTTCATTGCATGACTTGTTCGGGGCTTCAAAGTCTTGTCATGAGGTGCTTGATGAACTTATCCCGAAAGTCTTGCATTCAACGCTAAAACCCTGCATAAACATTAAACTCCAAAACCGACATGCACACGTAAACTTGTTATACCACGGGGGTTAGTACCAATGGATAAGGTATAAAACTCATGCCAACACCGAAGGTAAACTCATGGCTAGGTTGACGGATTTTCACCGTCAACATCTCCCCCATGCTTAAACCTTGCTCGTCCTCGAGTAAGCCTTCGATGGATATCATCATTGCTAAACAATGTTTAAACTTTGCACTTGATTACACATGAGAAAACATAATGCTCTCAAAATTTTAATTCATTAAAGTTCCATAATGTGCTAGCCTTCATCTCCACGGAGGGTAGATTCTTATTAAGCTTATCCCACAAGTATTAACATGCTCACAAAGTTTTAAATAGATTTCGAGAATTTTTGAAATAAAGAACGAGAATAAGAAAAGCTAAACCAAGTTCACAAATTTAAATCATCTCGTGCATTGCTCATGAACTCTCATCTCGCTTGTCTCTCAAGCCTATATATTTTACTCCTTTCCCTCTCATATATATGTGGTAGGCTTTATATGGAGCTTTGGGAAAGTTTAGTCCTAACAAGATTTTATAAATGAGGTGTTGTCAAAACAAGACAAGCTTCTCATGGTCTTACCGAAACTCATCAAAAAGGTCATTGGAAAATAATGTTAAATCAAGGAGGGGAAAGAGAAAAATACACACACTTTTAGATAAGTGGACATGTGCAAATGGCAAAGAGTGATCCCAAGGCACAAAGGAAGTCCTCGTTATCGGATTGCACATGGTTGGAAAAATGAGAATGGATCTTTTTAACTTGAAGCCTTGAATGCACTTTTAGAGAGCCGGGGAGTTCACTTTACGCACATATATTTATTTTCTCTTTCTCATATTTCTCATTCTTTTCTTTTTTTCATTCATTCATTTTTTTTCTTGTCATATATTCAGTCCATGACTTTCACGACGAAGTTTTGATTTTTTTTATATACCTTGAAAGTCATGAGTATCACTGGATTTTTTTTTCTTTCATCATCATTTTTTTTAAAATATTCCCCTTTGAACTCTAAAACTGCACCGTACCTACCTCCTCCCCCATGCTTAGACGTTGCTCGTCCTCGAGCAAAGAGGCGAAAAATAAGGTAGGTACCGGAATATTTTTCCTTGGAGAGATACTTGAAATCTTCAACGTTGGCACTGTCTTGCGATCTTCCTTGAATTGATGATCCATTCTCAACGATAGGTTGTGGTCAAGGAGGTAATCACAAAAAATGATATTTGGTTTAAGGGTGGATATCCGGCGAAGTTTGTGAGATCACCGATGTGGGGATACACAATGCACGGATAAAAGGCTAGCAAAAAGATAGATACGCAAAAATGGAATGACCGGCTTCTTAGTCTCGGGCCGGAGAAATCATGGCCTGCAATAACTCACTCAAAAATAAATCTTGTACACTAAGGTTTATGCACTCAAATATATATAAGGCTTAGGATAGGTTGAGCAACACACAAGTGATATTTGTGACAAGGTTAGCAATATTTTTGAGCATAAAAGACATCTTTAATCTATTCGTAACTTGAGAGCACATAAAACACTATGGGTCTTTATTTTAATCATAACCTCCGCTGAAAATTAAGCTAGCATTTAAATAAATTCAGATCTGTATTTTTAAGAGAGCACTAGCTTAAACATGCATAAATCAATTACAAAGATGAACAAAGCTGCAATTTTAATCATATATCATCATGGCACGAATTTTGTAACTTTTCCAATGATATAATCAAGGTGGTGTCTTTATTAATGGTGACATCAAGTTGAAATACATACTGAAAATAAACAAACATGCTTGCTGAAATTTGAATAAAAACAGAAAATACTACGCAAACACACATAAGCAAAAGCTGAAAATTACGAGAGAAAAAGAAAAGAAAAGAAAACTAAAGTTCCTAAATCTTCTAGTCCTCCGCCGGTGGTTGATGTTGATAATCTTGATAATAATACCCTTGCTCATAATACGAATGGACGCTTCCTCCGTCGAATTGATTTGGCTCCACAAGGTGAAGGCGTCCAAGTTCAAAGGCAATATTTGCGTTGCCTTCACCGAGTTGGGCTGCGTTAGATTGGATGACTGCGATGTTTTGAGCATTTCTTGCAGCATACCCTCCAATAATGGCCATGCTTTGTTGTGGTTGGGGATGATGAGCGTAGGACTCCGCGAAGTTAGCGTTGGGCACAACATAATTTTGTGGGGGTACCCGTGCCCCCCCCATGCTTGTCCTTGTGACCCTCCGTAATAACTTGGCGGAGGAGGGACTCCACCGAATGGTTGCACATTGGGTTGTGCTCCACTCACATGTGCGGAGGATGTTCCCTCCTCTACGATTCTTCCTCTTTTGTTCTTCCTTGCAGGGACAAGTAGTCCCTCTTCCAACCAATCTTCCCTTCCTTCGGCGAAAAGCCTAAGCCTCTCATTCGGAAGGGGTAGGTTTACAATGGCCAACCGATAACCTCCTCTCTCATCTCCACTAATGTATTTGCCTTGCCGCAAATACTCAAAACCGAGAGAGGTACCGCGCAAAAGGTGAGCGGGGTTTCTTGCGATCCCCGGTCGCAAGGAAAAGGCCAACATGGAGAGGTAACACCACGAACCAATATTACCCGCCCCCGATGTTGCTTCACAACACCAACGGTTGATCATGAGGTAAGAGGGGTCTATTGGCTGCCTGGCAATTAAAGCCGAGTATAGCCAATTCAACTCCGTGTCGGTCACCTTTGTTTCCTTCATCCTCCCCAATATCCTCTTGCACATCCAAGAGTGAAATATCCGGATAATGGGGTTGCGGATGCAATTGCGTTGTTGATGGGCTTCTCCGGAGATCATGTTCCAAAATCCCGCCAACATGCCGGGTGGCACGTCAACTTTCTCCGGAGCTCCCTTGTGGAATCCAAGCAGCCCCCTAACGTGCTCGTAGGGAACCACTTGCTCGATTCCCTCCAACCGGAATGACAAGCTTTGCACCCCATCATCATCAACGATGGGTGCAATAGTCATCAAAATTTCCAAGGCGTAACCCAAATGGGTGTCCACCGATATTCCGTTGGAGAACCGCACCCATCCGAGGTGCCCCAACATATAGTATATGTCGGTGCAAAAACCCAAGGTGTAGAGTGCTTGGTCGTCGAACTCGACGTTCGGCACAAGCCTCTTCTCAAGATTGGCGAGCCTCTCCTCCTCCTCCGCCGACAAGATGATGAAGCCGTACGAAGAGTGTGTGTCGGGGTGTAAGGAGGTGGTGCGGTTGAGCGAGTCGATCGTCGTGGTGGCGCGGGCTGCTCCTCCGTGTGCCCACGAGGTTCGGTGAACCTCATGGAAGTGCTTCTCGCAGCCCTCATACCACCAAGGAGGAGAGCGTCGTTCCTCCTCGGTGGTGCCGTGTCCGTCTCCATGCTCCGGGGAGACTCGGAAACCGAGTGCCTCCTCGAAGACGTGGTTGATGACGGCTTGGACGACGACGAACTCTTCTTCTTGGAGAAGAGACTTGTGGTCTTCTTCCACATGGTTGCCGCACTCTTTCTTCAACTAAAATTCCGGGTTGCAACCGGTAAACTAGGCACTTAAACTCTTTGCTTCGGATGTGGACTTTGAGTGGATTAAGGATGTGGATTTTTCTTGAGCTATCAAGCTTGGGATGGTTGGCTAAGTCTACGGAGGTTCTGAGCACACAAACTTGAACACACAAACAAGGGAAGGAGAGGGAAGCTTGCCTCGCGAAAACGGGAGCCGGGGGGCTCCTTAAGTAGCCCAGGCCGGCCGGCCCGGGCCGGCCGGCCCCCGGGGCCTCCCCGGCTCCTCCCCGCCGTGTCTTTCTCCCCAGACGATCATTTCGCCTCCGCAACTTTACCGCCCGCGTGCTCCACAAGTTGCACCGCCCAAACGCTCTCGTCCACTCCTTTTCTTGAATTATTGGTCCTCCCACTTGATGCTCCATGCTTTGGGTCATGTCCATGCTCCCTAGCTCCACTTGCTTCACATGCCACCATGAAAATCCTGCAAAGTTGATGCTTGCTGCCCACCATGCTTGTCCTTTGCATGTGGAATTGGTGAAAGTTGATAAAAGGGAATCCAATGGTGCATGCATGATTAATTCAAACTTGATTGCCTCCATTTAGGTGTGTTTAAGGTTAAGCACTCCTCTAATTCGAAATTTAAAATATTTTTCAGAGCCATGCAAGAGCTCAAGCATAATTTTAGAGAAGTTTTTAAACCATTAAAAACAAATGTAAGTCGAAAATATTTTTCGACTACGTCGATTTTGGTCTCACCGGTATAGTTTGCTTTCATCGGTTGAGAGCGAACGTTTTCCGGCTTGATCATGAGGGCATAGGTTTAGGTTCTAATTTTGGCTAAATAAGAAAGATTTTGAATAAAACAAAATTAGAATAGGCTTAGAAAAATTCTAATCCTAGAGAAACCAAGGATAAGGATTTTTTAAAACCAACCAAAAGCTTTGATTTCTAGGTTCACGCGAGTCCTACCACGTGCTGAATTTTTATAACACTTGAACATAAATCGTGGCTCTACTCGTGTGGTTTTAGCATGAAAAATAAGCCAACCTCAGCACCATAATGAGGGTGAAAGGTTGAGTTAAGGTTCTGAAATTATTTGGTTGAGGGGTTTCTCGAAAAGAAAAGAATCAAACAAGCACATAGGAGGGTTCATGCAAAGGGTTTATGATAAAGCAAACACTCAATCAAGAATTATGTCTCTAATATTGTTCAACCACTTCTAAGTCTAATGTCTTTGCGTAATAAAACTCAAAAACTAAATTATTAAAAATACTCGAAAAACCCGGAATCGGGTTGTCCTCCCGTAGCTTATTCTTGACTCGACTTGACGAAACGGGTTGCCTCCCGCCTTGCGCTTCGTTTATAGTCTATAGCTAGACTTCTTCACTTGATCACTCCGATCAACGCTCTTTGCGGGCGTTGCAATCTTGGGTACCCACTTCCGCACCATCTTGGGCGCGGGCTTGACTTCCGGCTTAGTTGGCTTAGTCATTTTTTTGGTCTTCACGTGCGGCTTCTCTTCCTTTGTCTTGACGGATGCAACACCTTCTTTGATTTTCGTTACATTCATTTTTTTCGGCTCCTTCTTCTTTTTCAGCCCCTCCGTTTGTTTTGGTTCTCCCTTCACTCCAATCATGTTGCATGCCTCAATCCTTGGACGGAACTTGAAGGAACTCCTTTCTCCGTTGATATCGAACATGATCTCCCCCTTGCCAACATCAATAGTTGCTCCCACGGTCTTGAGGAACGGCCTCCCTAGGATGAGCGGCGGCTTCTCCCTCTCTCCCATCTCGAGCACAACGAAGTCGACGGGGATGAAGTGGTGTCCAATCTTCACGGGTACATCTTCAAGAATACCCAAGGGATAGCGAATGGAGTTGTCTCCCAACTCCAAACATATTCCCGTAGGCTCCATCGGTAGGCGTAGCTTCTCGAACACATCCCTCGGCATGACACTCACACTAGCTCCAAGGTCGCATAACGCCTTCTCGAAGTTGAAAGAACCAACCGAACATGGAATTGTAGGGCACCGGGGTCTTTTTGCTTCTCTAGCCCATAAGCAATAGCCGCACTACACTCCTCGGACATTTTGACATGATCTACCCCGAGTGTTGCTATCTCATATTTATTTGCAAGTATGTCTTTAAAGTAACGAGAATATGTAGGTACTTGTAGGGCATCTAGTAATGGCATGTTGATGCTAAGTCTACGCACAACTTCCACAAACTTCTCAAAGTGGTTGTCAAGTTTACCTCGGAAGTAGCGTGGCTTGAGTTGCGGTATCCTCGTGTCATCCTCCGGCATCTCGAATTCGGGTTCCTCGGTGACGATCCCCGTAACCTTCTCTTTAGCAGCCTCCTTCCACCTCGGTGGATGGTTTAAGCTTCCTTGCTCCCGCGGAACGTTCCGGATCTTCGGTCTCCTTCCCCGAACGTGTTTGAATGGCCTTCGCCGATTCGGGACATTTGGGTTGTCCCGGAAGCTTCCCTTCATCATTAGTGAGGCGCCCCGCAAGTTGTCCAACTTGCGTCTCGAGCATCTTCATCATGTTGAACACTTGATGATTGGAACTTCCGACCTCCGTCACTTTGCTATCGATGTTCTCCAACACCTTGTCTATGGTCTTGAACTTGGTGACGGTGTCCTTGTTGATCTTTGCGGACGTGGCCATACTCTCCACATTCTTCACATGTGGACCTTGCTTCGGTGGCCTTCAAGTCCCGAGCCTCTTTCTTTTCCATCTCCATCTTCTCCAACCTCCTCATGAGCGAGTCGATCTTGCCTTCAAGTATGTCTTCCTTCTCCACTTGCAAGACTCCTTTGACGTTCCCCATGGGTTGAGCCGGATGTAGGCGCCCGGACGACGCCCACGTATCATTATCCGCGACCTTCTTGAATAACGTGAAAGCTTCCGTCGGTGTAAGCTCGATGATAGATCCTCCCGCTGATGCATCGATGATCGTCCTTGACGCCATGGTGAGTCCTTGATAGAACTTTTGCACGAGGTCTTCTTTCGGGAACTTGTGATGTGGAACCGCCCGGTGTACTCGTTGAAGCGCTCGAATGCCTCCGAGATAGTTTCGTAGGATATTGAACAAAGGTGGCAATCTTATTACGCAAGCTTTGAGTTTTACCCGGTGAGTAGTATTCCTTCATGAAAGCCTTCATCAACGTGTTCCAATTTTGCACCGTCTCCGCCGGTTGAGAGTGGAACCATTGCAAAGCCTTCCCGAGTAGTGAAAACGGAAAAAGCCTTGCCCTCATTTGATCTTGAGTCACCCCATCCATGTTGAAAGTCTGACATAATTGAATGAATGCTTGGAGGTGAAGGTTCGGATCCTCTTTGCCGTGAAGGGTGAATGTTGCACCATGCGGATGGTTGAGGTCTTGATCTCGAACGGTCTTCCGATCTCCTCGAGGTTCAAGATTGGTAGGTCGATGATGTCCGGGGGTGGATAGCTCCCCAATCTTGCGTTCTTCCGGTGGTTGGTCACCCATTGGTGGAAGTCGATTCTCCCGCGGACTTTGAGGTGGTGAATTCTCCGAGATTCCCGCGATCCTTTGTCTTCGACTCCGAATCTACAAAATCCAAACTTTTTAGCTTGGTGTGCTTCGCGTCTCCTTAGCCTCGTAAAGTTTTTCCGGATCATCCACAAAATTATTGGGTTTGTTGGAGAGGTAGCCGTCCATCTCCTCGTTAGGGTTAGCAATAAACAAAGTATGCAAAAAAAACTAGAAAACAAAACAAATCTATAAAGACTAGAGTTAGACAAACTAGATTAGATGTATTTTGAGGATGATCGAAGTTTAGTAGATGCGAAAATAAAACAAAATCAGTACTGAAAATTACAAAAAAAGCAATAAAAAATCAAATCTTGATCACTTGTTCCCCGGCAACGGCGCCAGAAAAAGGGGCTTGTTGACGGTTAATAATTGTATCAAAGTTCGTTCGTGACTCGCAAGCGTACAAGTCTCCCGTTGTAGTAAAGGGACCCTTCTTCCCTCGAGTGGTGAACCCAAGGTATCGAATCCGTGGAACAAATGTGTGACGCAAGACTTAATCTATTAAAGCCAAATAACCGCAATCTTCGATAAAGAACCTAATGCATCTAAGTAAAAGACACAAAACAGATCTAATCTACTAAAAACCGGAGAAAACAAAGTAAGATTGGGTAGATAAACCGATCCGGAGGGATCGGGGTAAGCCTTTTGTTGAAGTTCCAAGCAAGAGAAGAAGTAGCAAATCGAATCTTAATAGAAGCCTCTTTAAATCGTGGTTTCCCGTCCAAATCCGAAAACATCCGCCTTTCGAGACCCCCGTTCGTCACAACGTATCCCTATTCATGCGGGGAGCTTAGGGCGAGTCAAAAGACAAGTCGAGATTCTTTCGGAAGATCCGGCGTGTACCTCTAGCCACCGCGGCTACAAGAACACCCTATGTAATCTATCTCGAGAATAGAATTGGAATAAGCAAAGCCGATCGAAAAACGAAATCTTCGAGGAAACACTTGATCGCTGGGAAAAGATTCAACTCGATAATTCAACTATAACAATGATACATACACAAGATCACCACCGGGATCCTTCCTTGATCTTGCTTCTAGCTCCGGAACTCCGACGTGGTCTTCCTTGCAAGGTTCCCACGTCGGCTAGGGGAACCCTAGTCAACTAGCTCGACCCTCTCCTCTCCGAGATGGTGTCCCTCTCTTCTCTACTTCTCGGCGGCCGAAGACGAAATCTCCTCTGCGTGGCTCTCGGTCAGGGGACTATAAATAGCCCGATTGGCGGCTAGGGCAAAGGAGGGCGAAATTGGGCCCTAAATGGGCTCCGGGCCGACCGGATCGGGGCCGGCCGGCCCGGGCCCATTTAGGCCCGGCCCCGTGGGCTCCTTTGCCCGACGTCGGTTCCCTTGCTTCCCGGATGTTTCCCCCTTCGCATGTGGGTCCATGTCGTCGGTTTCTCTCCGAATTGGACTCAACTCCTTGTCTTGCAAGATTCGAAGCACTTTTCCGGTCGGGTCCCCGGAGTCCGTCGTCTTCTCGGATCAAGTCCCCGCTTCTTGGAGTTAAGTTTGCTTCATTGCATGACTTGTTCGGGGCTTCAAAGTCTTGTCATGAGGTGCTTGATGAACTTATCCCGAAAGTCTTGCATTCAACGCTAAAACCCCGCATAAACATTAAACTCCAAAACCGACATGCACACGTGAACTTGTTATACCACGGGGGTTAGTACCAATGGATAAGGTATAAAACTCATGCCAACACCGAAGGTAAACTCATGGCTAGGTTGACGGATTTTCACCGTCAACGCAGGCGGAGGCGAACCCCCGAGCGAGGCGGAGCCCGCTCGAGGGGCCGTGAACCCTTGAGCGAGGCGGAACCCGCTCGAGGGAGGTGTAAACCCTCGAGCGAGGCGGAACCCGCTCGAGGGAGGGTGAACCCTCGAGCGAGGCGGAACTTGCTCGAGGGGGCCTTTGAGTGAGCCACTTTGGTGGGCCGCGGGGACCACCGCAAGTGTGGGCCGTGCCCCGTGGGTGTGCTTACGTGAGATGTGTTTAGCTTTGGTTTTTTGCGTGTTTTAAGCGGTGGTTTCCCCGCTTGTTTTAGGGGACCCTCGTGTCGTCCCCGACAAGAGCCCCCGAGCATCCGCGGGTTTGCCGGCCGTGCTCCCGCATGCTCAAGCCTACCGATAGGACATCCCCCCCCCGGTTGCTAATGCTTTCCGTGGGGCCGCGTCGGCGGATCCGCGGGTCTAGCCCCCCGAAGCCCCGCGCAGAGCGTGAGTGCTCCCCGCGGGGGTTTTTACCGCGGAGTTTGGTTAGTGGGCGTGGTGCTTATCTCAACCGGCGTCGGCGATGTTCCGGCCGGTTTCGGTGACGCACGCGCAACCGGCACTACTTGCGGCCGATGTAACCGAGGAGGTGTAGCCATGCGTCGAGCCCCCGAGCCTGGGCCCATTCAATGCGATCGAGGCGAGCTCTCCGACTTGCTTTTAACGCGCCCTCTCCGTCCCTCCGCAGGACGGGGGGGTGAGGTTTCCGCAACCCCCATCGATCGGGTCGTGGATTGCGGATTCCTCATTGAGCTGTTAGTGGGGGATTCGAGTGGACGCCCATGCCCTGTTCAATAAGGGTAGGCCGCGCGGTCCGGAGACACGTCCATTAAAGCGCTTGCGTGGGTTTGCTAGGGTGGGGCTCGGCCCCATTCGCTAGGGACCGAGGGCGCGGAAGCTCTCCCTCGGTGGGATCCCCCCGACTAGCTGCCCTCGCTGGCTCTCGAACACGACATGTGGGGCACCCTCTAGCCGGTGGGCTCAAGGAAAGGCTCGGATGCGTGTGCCCTCGTCGTCCCTGACTCCGGTGATCTGGGGCGCCCGTTCGAACTTGTTGAAGGTCGGGCTCCGAACCCCCGATCGGCAGGGCCGTGCGGGGGTGGCGGCCGGCCACCCCCGTCTTTCGCATCCGCGGGTTTCGAGGGCCCCCGATCGCGTTAGCCCTCGAACCGCCGATCGCAGGGTCGTGCGGGGGTGGCGGCCGGCCGCCGCCGTCTTCGCATCCGCGGGTTTCGAGGGTCTTTGGCCGTGCCGCCCATGAGCCGCCGATCGCAGTACTCGTGAATTGAGGGCACACCGTGGCACCTGTTTATTTCAAACGGGCTTCGAGGCCACTGGTCAATGTTTGCACCCTTCGGGGGTCGTATTAATTTGAGCTAGAGGCTCGGGCCGCTTCGAGGGTCTGCCTTACTCAGTAAGAGACAGGGTCATTAAATGCTCGCGGTTGCGACCGAAATCCCGCGCCGCGGCGCGCCTTTTCGTGCGCCGTGGCCGCGCGTGTAGTGGGCGGAGTGGGCGGCGGATGTGACCGCCGCCACGGCCCCGCGGTTACCGCGCCGTGATGATGGCCTGCGGGCGGTTGCGTGGCCGCCGCGGTCGTGGTGGGGCCCGTCCGTCCGCGAAGGAATATTCCAGCTGCAATTAATGCGCGCGGGGCGTGTGCTCCGGGGAGCACGCCTGCGGCCTATAAATCCAACGGAAGGGGAACGGGCGGTTTTTACCTTTGCCTTTAGCACTCGCCGTTCTTGCCTCTTGCGCTCTAGCCTCCGAGCTGCTCTCGCCATTGCATCTCTTTCTTCTTGTTCTTCGTCCTTCGCCCCTTCATCCGCTCGCATGGCGCCCCAACCGCCTCTCGTCATCATCGACCCGTTGGCGTGGGAGCGCTCGACCGTGACGCGGCCGGCCCCCGAACCGCCCGGTAACCGGTGGCCGCCGGCGGCGAACAAGGACGAGCGGCCGGCCGCATGGCTCGTGCCGTCGGAAAGGGACCGAGCGCCCAACCCTCCGAGCGGCTACGTGGTCAGCTTCGTTCGCTTCCACGAGCGGGGCTTCATGGCGCCGGCGAGCCGTTTCATGCGGGCGCTCTGCCACCACTACGGCGTGGAGCTCCACAACTTCGCGCCAAACGCGATCTCGCAGGCGGCCACATTTGTTGGCGTCTGTGAGGGCTTCCTGGGGATCCCAGTGAACTGGGATCTCTGGGTGCACCTCTTCCGCGCGGAGCTGCACACGCTGGCGACGTCGGAGACGAGGACCCGCCGCGCGGTGCGTGCCGGTGGCATGTCGCTCGCCGTGCGGACCCAGCGCAAGGACGACTACATCCCCTGCACGATGACGTCCAACAACGCGGACTGGGAGCGGGGATGGTTCTACCTCCGCAACGACAAGCCCGACCTCCCCCCCTACACCCCGCCGGTGCTCCGGAGAGGCCCGCCTCCTGGTACCACGGGGTGTCCCCGTCCCAAAGCACCGGGCGTGGTTGGAATCGCTCCCCGGCCGCGTTGAGGAATACGGCGGGCCGCGGACCGAACGCGGAAGTCGTCCTCGCCCACCTCCACCATCCGCGGATCGTCCCCTTGATGGAGAGGCCACTCCACATCTTCGAGATGACCGAGGAGGCGGACCCCGTCGCGTTGGCGAGGTCGCGGACGCTACCGGCCCCTTGCCGCGGGACTACGCGGCTACCCGGCGCGGCGCGCCATCGATCCCAACTCCGGCGTTACAACGAAAACACCCCGTGGGACCTTGAGATGCCGCCCACCGGATATCCGGTGAGTGGAGTTCTTGATTTTGTTTCAATTTTGCCGGTTCTTCCGGTTGTTGACGCATTCTAATGTTTCGCCCTGCGGCTGGTGAGCGTGAGAGCCGCGAAGTCCGAGCCGCCCACCCCCGCTCTCGCGCGCGCGCGCGCGCGACGACAAGCCGAGAGCAGGAGCGAGTGGCTCGCAGGAGGGAGCGCGTGGACGCGGCACGGGGTGAGGTGTGAGCGGAGGAACGAGGAGGCCGACCGCGCGAGCAAAGATGGGCTCTCCTCGCCGGGGACCGAGGAGTACTCGTTAGTCATCATCGGACGAGGAGGAGGGAAAGGAGGAAGAGGTCGGGGGCGGTGCCCTTCCCGATAGGTGGGAGCCTCGCACCCCCGTCCACCGGAGCCGGCTCCGGTGACAAGAACGACATCGTCCGGGGTGGGCGCAGGGGCGCCCGTCCCCGGGCAATCGACACGGTATGCGGCGCGGGCCGCGGAGGGCGCCGACGCGCGTCTCGAAGGCGTCCGCGCGCGCGGCGGAGGGCGCTCGCGCGCGCGGTGGGAGAGGGCCGGAGGTGCGGCGGCGGTCGCGCGCGCCGCCGCACTCGCAACGTCGGGCGGGGACCTCGAGGAAGAGGAAGCGCGCCTTCTCCTCCTCGAGGTAAGGGATCGTCTTTCGAGGGGTCGCGTGCCCGTTAGGTGGGAATCGACCGTTTGTTTGCGTCTCCACAAGGTGGTGCCAACCGTGCTTCCGCTCGCACCGCCAAGGTGCCGAGGGCGGATGCGTCCGTCCCCTACCCGGCGGCGTTCGTCAAGGGCGTCGCGGGCGGGGCGAGCGAGGCGGCGACGGCGAGCGCGAGTTCGCAGGCGCGCCCAAAGCCTCGAGGCCACACCGGCGGCCTCACCTACTAAGCCGCGGCCGGCGGTTGTCGAGGAGCGGCGGGCGCCGGCCGTGGAGGAGGCGCGGCGGACGGCGACCGCGGGAGAGGCAAGGCCGAGGCGGGGGCCCCGCCGGCGGCGCCGGCTGCGGCCGGCATTGCCGGCGGCGTCTGCTATGGAGGGCCACCGGTGCTCGCGATCGTAGAGACGCGGCCGGAGGCAACGGCCGCGGCGCCGGCAGCCGGAGATCGCGGCCGGCGGAGGCGCGGCCGGAGGCGGCGGTGGGGACGCAAAGAAGAGCCCGCGCCCGCCGGCACAGCCTCCCGGCGGTGGTGGTGGAGATCCCGGACAATGACTCCCCGCCGTCCGGTGGGGACCGGTGGGTGAACCTCGCCCGTGCCGTCCCCCGAGTCCTAGGAGGGGGCACTTGTGAGGCGGTGGGACGACCACATGGTGGCAGGCAGCCAAGGGCACGACGCCGAGGCTTCTTCTTCCCCGCGCCGCCGCCGCTCGCTCCGAGAGAGGGGCGCATCGACGAGCCGCCGCCTTCGCCGACACTCAAGAGGAGCAGCCACCGTGGGGGGAACTCCGTGACCACGGCGCGCGCGCTCAACCGAGCGTTGAACGAGGCGCCGCGGATCCACGGCGCCCGGCGTGGCGCGTCGTCCGTGTGAGGCACCGTTGCCCCTTTTCTTCGACTCCTTCGTCTTCGTGTTTGTTTCTTGCGGCGTGACGCCATCGGTTCTCGACCTCGTTGGCGGCGAGGAGCTCGAGCATCGCGCCCGCGACAAGTATGGCGCGTTCGACCGTATGAGTGCCGAGCTTCGCCATCTCCGGGAGCGCCGCGACGCCTTCAACGCGCTCGCGGACGCCTTGGGGACCCCGGGACACCGGGTCGTCGGGCGGGGCCGAGGTCCTACGCGACCGGCTCCAGAGTGCGAAAGGCAGGCCGCAAGAGCGCCCCTCCACCCTCGAGCAGATTGGCAGCGGCCCTCATCGATCGGGATGAGGGCGGCGCAGCGAGGCGCAGGGGGATCCGGAGAGGATGCGTATGGTGGCGTCCAACCGGGAGGCGGAGGTGAGCACCGTCCGGCCGACAATCGGGGAGGTCCGCGCGTGGCTCCGGAGGCGCAGCCCGGCGAGCCGGGGGGCGAGGAGAGGGCGCACGCGGCTGAGCAGAAGGCCAAGGAGGCCGACGAGCTGAAGGCCACCCTCGACGCCAAAGTCGCTGCGCTCGCCACCGCGGAGGACCAGCTCCTGCAAGAGCGTACCGCCCGCCAGGGGGCTGAGGGGCAGCTCCAGCAGGAGCGGGCCGCTCTTGCCGACGCCCGGTCGGCGCTCGAGCGGGAGCGTACCGCTCGCGAGGCGGCGCAGAAGTCGCTGGAGGAGCGGAACGCTGAGTTCTCGAAGCTCGAGGGCGAACTGGTGGCTCTCAGCATCACGAGTGCGGACCAGGAGCAGTCCCTCAAGGAGCAGAGCGCCACCGTCGTCAGCCTGCAGCAGGCGGTCGAGGCCGAGCGCCGCGCCCTCGAGGTGGAGAAGAAGCAGGTTGAAGGTAGGTTGTCGTTCCGTCTCTTGTTTTGCTGATCTTCCCTTTGAGGGTTCATTCCCCCTTCTGATTTCTTTCTTGCTGGTAACGCTCAGGCTTGCGCACCGCGCTGGGGCACGCAACCGACCGGGCCGAGGCGCTGCAGGCCTCCTACAACTCCTCTGAGCGGGAGCTGCTGGAGCTGCGTTCCGCGGCCCTCGAGACCTCGCTAGGCCGTGGAAGACGGCGAGGCACAGGCCGGAAGCTCGCCGGCTAGCCGCCTATGCGCCCTCGGCGGGCACGTCTCCGGCGCATGCGCCGGCTCCACGCCTTGGCGTCCAAAAGGCTCTCGGAGTGGTGCGATCTCACTACGAGATCAACTTCGAAGCCGTGGCGAGAGGGCTACATCGTCCCGGGAGGGCGTCGAGGATGAAGTGGCGATGGAGCACGTGGACGCGTTAGCCGCTGACGCCGCCGAGGCGCTCGCCGAAGCCTTCGAGGAGTTCCCGTTTCCGACGCCGCCGACGCCGATGCTCCTCGGGCCCGAAGATTACCGTGCGCCGGGCCCTTTTTTGTTTGTGTGTTAGCGTATAGGCCACGTGGCCGTGTAAATGAACAATCATTTTGTTTCAAACACTTGTGGGATCAAATGATGTTAGTTATTTTTATGGCGCCGTTCGTTTCTTCCTTTGCCTAAGTAAATTCCGGTTAGGGGGGTTCGATTTTCGCGAGCGACCGCCGGTTTGGAGGCAAGAGAGAAGGGTCGTATCCTCGTGGAGGCGTAGGCTATCTCGGCTCGCGCATCCTTTCCGCTAGGCCGTCCGCGCCCTGTTTGAACTTTGCTCGAGGCCAAGGTTGAGCCAGACTTAGCGCACGTGAGTTTTTTGCGAAAAAATGGGACCATTTTTGGGGGGGATGCCCACCGTAGTAGCCCCTGAGGGTGACTTGGGTTTCAGGGGAAAGCCGAGTTGCCCTTTTTATTGAACTGGTGCTGTTTACATGTTTGTTGCCAACTGGGGTGTTGGGCACGTGATTTACAACAAAAGACTTGGAAATCCTATCTAGGGGTAGAAGCGACGTAGCTGTTGGATGTTCCAAGCGTTGGTGAGTTCTTCGCCGTCCTCGTTAGCTAGCTTGTATGTGTCGGGCTTGAGCACCTTCACCACGACGTAGGGTCCCTCCCACGGAGGTGATAGCTTGTGGCGTCCTCGGTTGTCTTGGTGTAGCCTTAGGACCAAATCCCCCTCGCTGAAGTCCCGCCGGCGTATCTTCCGTGCCTGGTAGCGCCTGAGGGACTGCTGGTATCTTGCGGAGTGCATCAAGGCCACGAGGCGCGCTTCATCCAAACTGGTCTAGTGAGTCCTCGCAGGCCCGCTGGTTGGTGTCCTCGTCATAGCCTCGCACACCGGGTGACCCGTATTCTAAGTCCGTGGGGAGGACGGCCTCCGCGCCATGGACTAGAAAGAACGGGGTGAGCCCGTGGCTGCGCTTGGGGTGGTCCTTATACTCCACACGACCGCGGGGAGTTCCCGGAGCCATTTCCGACCGACTTGTTCAATCGGTCGAAAATTCTGGGCTTGAGGCCTTGTAGGATCATGCCGTTGGCACGTTCTACTTGGTCGTTGGTCTGTGGGTGTGCCACAGCCGCCCAGTCCACACGGGTGTGGAATTTATCGCAAAACTCCAGGAATTTCCTGCTCGTGAACTGGGACCCGTTGCCGGTGATGATGGAATTGGGCACTCCAGAGCGATGGACGATGTCGGTGAAGAACGTCACTACTTGCTCCGCCCTGAGGTTCGTGATGGGGCGTAACTCCACCCATTTGGAAAATTTGTCAACCGCGACCAACAGGTGGGTGAAGCCCCCGGGCGCCTTTCGCAGGGGCCCGACGATGTCCAGCCCCCACTTGGCGAAAGGCCATGTAATGGGGATGGTCTGCAGGACGTGCGCAGGTAGGTTGGATTTTCGGGCGTAGAATTGGCACCCCTCGCAGGTGCGTACGATCTCGCTGGCATCTGCGACTGCGGTGGGCCGCAAAAGCCCCGGCGGAATGCGTTGCCTACGAGTGTGCGGGGCGCGGTGTGGTGGCCGCGCATCCCCGCGTGTATGTCCCGAAGGAGCTCGTGCCCCTCGGGGATGGGCACGCATCGTTGCGGATGCGGAGGCGCGCGCGCTTGTACGGCTCGCCGTCGACGAGGGCAAAAGGTTTGGCCATCCCGGCGACGCGCGCCGGCCTCGGATCGGTCCGAGGGGAGTTCCCCCTCGGTCCATCCGGATGATGTATTTGTCGCGTCGTCCGCCCCTACCGGGGGCCCGCTCGACGTCCATGACCTCGGCCCGCCGGGCGCCGTACCCCTCGAGGAGGGAGAGCACGTACGCCTCGTTCGAGGGGTCCTCGTCCATGGGCTCTGCGCCTGTTGGACTCGAGGGAGCCCCCGAGGGTTCCGTGTGGTTCGAGGGGTGCGACTCGAGGGTAACGGATGGTTGGGCGATATCTCGGGCGAAAACGTTCGGGGGGACAAAGTGATCCGCCCCGACGCGATCTTCGCGAGCTTGTCCGCCTCCTCGTTGTACCGGCGGGGCACGTGGTTCAGCTCAAGGCCGTAGAACTTGTCCTCGAGGGCTCGCACGGCTTTGCAGTATGCTTCCATCTTGTCATCGTGGCAGCTCCCGTTTTTGATGACTTGGTCAATCACGAGCTGCGAATCTCCCCGAACGTCGAGGCGCTTGACGTCTATCTCAATGGTGATCTTGAGGCCGCAGAGCAGGGCCTCGTACTCATCCATGTTGTTTGACGCGGGGAAATGGAGGTGTACTGCGTACCGCATGTGCTCCCCGAGGGGCGACACGAAGAGCAGGCCCGCACCCGCCCCGGTCTTCATCACCGAGCCGTCGAAGTACGAGTCCAAGCACTCGCCCGGATCCGTGGCGGCGGCGGCTCGCGTGTCCGTCCACTCGGCGATGAAATCCGCCGAGATCCGGGACTTGATGGCCTTGCGCGGGGCATAGGCGAGCGTTTTGCCCATTAGCTCCACCGACCACTTAGCGATCCCGCCCACCGCGTCCGGATTGCGGATGATTTCTCCTAGTGGAAAGGAGGAAACCACCGTGACGGGGGTGGGCCTCTAAGTAGTGGCGAAGCTTGCGCCGTGCGAGGACCACCGCGTAGAGCAGCTTCTGGACTTGAGGGTAACGCGCCTTGGTGTCGGATAAGACCTCGCCGATGTAGTATACCGGTCGTTGAACCGCAAGGCGTGCCCCCTCCTCCGTGCGCTCTACCACGATCACGGCGCCGACCACCCGGGTAGTCGCGCCCACGTAGAGGTGCGAGAGGTTCGCCGTCTCGCGGTGGTGTGAGGATCGGGGCGTGAGTCAAGGATGCCTTCGCCTTGTCAAGCGCCTCTTGGGCCTCGGCAGTCCGAGGAGAAGCGCTCATGCTTCTTGAGGAGGCGGAAGAGGGGTAAACCTTTCTCGCCGAGCCGCGAGATGAAGCGGCTCGGGCGGCAAGGCACCCCAACACCTTTTGTACCCCTTTGAGGTCCCGAATCGACTCATTCGCTCGAGGGCCGCAACCTTTCGGGGTTGGCCTCGATGCCTCGCCGGGGAGACTATGTATCCTAGGAGCATGCCCCGCGCACGCCAAAGACACATTTTTCGGGGTTCAATTTTACCCCGTTGGCCCGTAGGCGGCCGAACGCGATGCCGAGGTCACCAACCAGGTCGTCCGCCTTCCCGGTTTTCACGACTATGTCATCCACGTATGCCTCGACGGTCCGGCCGATGTGGTCTCCAAAAACGTGCCGCATGCACCGTTGGTACGTTGCACCCGCGTTCGGAGGCCGAACGGCATCGTGACGTAGCAAAACATCCCGAACGACGTGATGAATGAAGTCGCGAGCCGGTCGGACTCCTTCATTTTGATTTGGTGGTACCCGTAATAGGCATCAAGGAAACAAAGTAGCTCACACCCGCGGTCGAATCAACAATTTGATCGATACGTGGCAAAGGAAAAGGAACTTTAGGACATGCTTTATTAAGACCGGTGTAGTCTATACACATCCGCCACTTCCCGTTCTTTTTCTTTACTAGTACGAGATTGGCTAGCCACGTAGGGTGGAACACTTCCTTGATGAACCCGCCCTCAAGAAGCTTCCGCGCCTCCGCTCCAATCGCCCGCCGCCGCTCCTCGTCGGCGGGCCGGAGCCTTTGCCGCTCGAAGGACCGATTAGGCGACCGGGGAGAGGGGGGGGAGTGAATGGGAGCCGATAAAAATTCTTCTCGAGGGAGATTGAAACTCCGACAAGACGAACCAGGCTTGGTCGAACCCCCGAAATCACACGCTCCGCACTTCTACCTTCCGTTTTCCAAAACCACGTAGCCACCGGAGTGCTATTGGTCCTAGGAACAAACTCTACCAAAGCAACCACAACACACACACGAGCCGACGAGCGAGAAACAACTCGAAAGCCGCTAACCGGAGGGGGGCGGTTAGACCGGTATAGGGGGCGGTTAGACCACCTCCACTCGGTAACCAAGAAATCCTCCGAAACGCCTCTTCCAAGCACCAAAACTCACCCCGGTTTCACCAACAAAGATCTCTCGGTCAAGGCCATGCTAACTACCGGAAAATCTTGGCGAAAACCAAAACTTCACCCGGGGGCCTACGGGCGGTTAGACCGGCTACCAAGGGCGGTCTAACCTCCCGTACCCAAAGAACGAACTCCAACCAAGAACACCTAGCAAACTACACGAAAACGACCCCAAATTTCACCCGGACGCTCTTCCGATCAAGGCGAACAAACTCACGAGAGGAAAATCCGGCGAAACAAAACTTCGACCCGGAAACACCCGGGCGGTTAGACCGCCCCCGCGGGCGGTTAGACCGCCCCTTCCGGAAAACGAACCCGCGGGTCAAACCTCAACTTCCTCGCGCCCGATCTCCCGAATCACTCCACGGATTGCAGCAAAACTTCGGGAATAGCCGGGTTACCTCCCCGGGAAACCTCTACCCGAAAGGAATCGACCCGAAACGCTCACAATCAAGAGGAATCGAAGAAATCGCCTCTCTAGGTCAAGAAGTCGCCCAACTCGAAAACCACCAAATCAAGTATGATTCGAGGGGGATTTGGGGGCAAAGTCACCAGCCAAAGAGGCACAAGAACCTCATACGTGACACCCACCAAAAACCCCAAGAAATCGTCCTCAAAACACCGCCAACAAAGAGCTCCGAAAATCAACACCAAAGAGACGGGAAAACCACCATGATGAACAACGTCGAACCATCTATACATGCCATGAAAGGTTCGTACATGGTCTAGCTTGCCACCCAAACATCCATCCCTCTCTCTAGAGAACGAAAATGGAAAAACAAATGAGCTAGAGTTCCAAGAGTTGGCTGCCATCCACCCATTCAATGAGTATATATGGAGGCACCCAAAAGACTAAACTACCCTTCACTAACAACTAGGGATACATGCCCCTCGAGGGCGGGATTTGGAAGTCTTCATGTCTTCACCATCGGACGGATGCTCGGCGACCGCAACATGCTTAGCCTCGACGCAAGCCTTGCGATCCCGACGCGTGTCCTCCGCTTCGAAGCTTCTCGGCGCCGGCGGCCGTGGCGGTCGGGACCGCCCCCACGGGCGGTTAGACCGGCCCGGGGATTCGACCGGCCCCGGGCGGTCCGACCGCCCCTCCCGGGCGGTTGAACCGGCCCGGGTGGCCGCACCTCCTCGTCGAGTCCTCGGCCTTGGTTTTGTGGCTCAACCGAGTAACCCGGTGGTTTTTTCGGTGAACCACCGCAAACCCCGCGAACTCGGTGTAGCCTCCGCCAATCTCCACTCATGACCGGGCTCCCACTTAGTCCCGGCTCATCCTTGGTTTCGAGGCTCTACCAAGAAACCGCCCACGACTTCATCTTGCTGTTCATGCCACCATGCGGCCCGCACTTGACCCCCGCCGGCCACCGGTCCCTCGAACGAAGCCTACTTGTCTTCTCCACACCCGGAGGCCTCACCGGCAACGACCTTTCGCGCTTGTTCTCCACCCGCACCAACACGAGTCAAGCCGCAACCCGCACCCGCAATACTTAGCCAAGAATCGGTCCACACAACGTTGTCAATCACTCATCACACAAGGAAGTGACCATCCACCGGCCCTCGAACCACACATGGTCCTCAATCTCCCCCTTGATGAGTGCATTGACAACACACTCACATGAAGTAACATAAGAGAAAAGGAAAAGAAAAAAACCAATAAAAAAAAACCTCAACAAGCGATCGAAAGCCAAAGAAAGGCAAAGAGCAAGATCACTTGAAGAAGACAAGTCTCGGACCCCTTAGGCAAGGGCAACGGCTCGACACATCCGAGACAAAACACAAACTCAAGCAAAGAGCGCAAACCACCGAAACAAAGCTCGAACACCACAAAGAGCTCCCCCGCACATATGCAAGCTCCCCCGAGCCAAAGCACACTCCCCCGAACAAATGCAACAATGCAATGCGGGAAAGCAACAAAGAGCAAAAACCCGCTCACTCGCCGGGTGGCGGTTAGACCGCCTATATAGGGCGGTTAGACCGCCCGTGCCTCATCCGACCGCCCGGGGGCGGTTAGACCGCCCCAAGAGACCGCCCCGCACCAAACCGCCCAAAATTTGCCCGAACCAATTGGAACACCTTCCAAACACTCCCAGTGCCCAAAGCATGCACAAACTTCTCCCCCTTGTTGACAATGCATGAATCAAGGCAAAATGCGAAACTTGACAACATATAGCTTCTCGAATATACAAAATTCATCACAAGGAGCTACACAAGTCCAAATGAGCAAGTTAGATACTCGACAGTTCGTAATGACCTTAACTATGTGATCACCAAGTTTCACAACCATTGGACAAGGCTAAAAAGGATTTGAGTAATTTTGCGAAAAGTTACTCTCTCATAAGCAAATACCTAAACAGGAGCAAAACATATCAAAATGGCAAAGCCACTCAAACTTCATGCTAGAACAGCCATTCTAATCATAAGACCATCATAAACACCCACAAGCACCTCATGTCATGTCAAGGCCACCGAGCCATGTGCCTACTTCTATGTATGAGACTTCTCATTGGTAGGCAACATGCAACGGTTTAGCACCCAAAGCAAATTAATTTCAAGCACATATGACATGAGAGCATATTTTCCAAGCATTTTTCATTTCATTTTCGGATTGATAAATGGTACATGAAATGTCTTTGCGACAAAAAGGAACTTATGCCCCTCCACAAGATGAAGCAAGAGGGCTAAACATTCATGATGGCAAATGAGCCTTTGGCCCCATATGATCAATAAACTAGCTATCCAACCACAAATTAAGCGTAGCAAAGCCACTAAAACATGTCAAGATCATATAAAGGCATTTACACATGAGAGAGCATATATGTGACATTTTTCAAAAATTTAGCCATCAACCATGGATCATTCATCAAGATCATCAAGAGCTAAGCCAAACTAACCGTAGCATACCAAACAAGCTCACAAGAACATATATAGCAACCCATGGTGAACAATGTATATAGGAGAAGCTTTTCCTATCCAATGCATATGATACAAAATGCTCGCAATCTAAGATACAAGGATGCCTATACATCATGTTACATATGCAATGCCAAATACAAGAAATGCACAAAAGAAAGCTATACAAAGCTACAAAGAAGTTCTCACACAAAACTCACAAACCACCGGCTCCTCGAGGGGAGGCAAAACGAGCTCGACACCACCGCAAAAGAGAGCTCCCACACACCCAACTCAAGAAATCAAACACACACCAAGTTCCCCCGCAAACGAGTGAAAGTTGCTTGGTCTAGGGGTTTGGTGAAAATATCGGCTAGTTGGCCATGTGTGGGTACATGGATCACTATCTTTCCTTTCTCTACGTTGTCTCTCATAAAGTGGTACCTCACTTCTATGTGCTTGGTTTTGGAATGGAGCACTGGGTTCTTTGCAACACTTATGGCACTGGTGCTATCACATTGAAGTGGGACATGGGTATACTCCTCACCAAAGTCACTCATGGTGTAGGTGATCCAAAGGAGCTGAGAGCAACAACTAGCAGCGGCAACATACTCGGCCTCGGTCGTGGATTGAGCAACACTCGACTGCTTGCGGGAAGACCAAGAGACCAAAGAGGAACCCAAAAACTGGCAAGTCCCAGAAGTGGACTTCCTATCCAACCGACACTCGGCAAAATCCGCGTCTGAAAAACCATGAAGCGCCAAAGAAGAGGACGCGGAGTACCAAAGGCCGAAGTCGGGAGTGTGACGCAAGTACCTGAAAATTCTCTTCACCGCTTGCCGATGCGAAGTCCTCGGAGACGCTTGAAAACGAGCGCACGGACACACCGAGAACCGTATGTCCGCCCTCGTTGCCGTCAAGTAGAGGAGTGACCCGATCATGCTCCGTACTCCTTCGATCCACGTGTTCACCTTCCTCGTCCGCATCAAGAGCCGTAGTCGTACTCATCGGCGTCGTCATAGCCTTGGAGTCCTCCATCTTGAATTTCCGCACAATGTCCTTGGTGTACTTAGCTCCGGTGCACAAATGTTCCTTCCTTTGATTGCTTGATTTGTAGCCCGAGGAAGAACCGCAACTCGCCCATCATGCTCATCTCGAATTCCCCTGCTCATATCATCTCGCAAACCTTGCAACAAGAGAGTTATACGAGCCACCAAAGACAATATCATCCACGCACACCCGCACAATCGGGATATCTCCGCCCGCCTCGAAAAAAACAAGGTCCGATCGACCTTCCCCATCTCAAAACCTCCCTCAAACAAGAACCCCCTCAACCTACCATACCAAGCTCTAGGCGCCTGCTTCAGCCCATACAACGCCTTTCTCAACTTGTACACCGGTGGGGGTACTTCTCACTCTCAAACCCCGAGGCTGCCTCACATACACTTCTTCCTCCAACACACCATTCGGAAAGCACTCTTCGCATCCATTTGGTGCAACTTGAATCCTTTAGCCACGGAAAAGGCTAGAAGGATCCTAATCGCCTCCAAACGGGCTACGGGAGCAAAGGTCTCCTCGTAGTCGATCCCCTCTTTCGACCGAACCCTTGAGAAACAAGTCTCGACTTGTTCCTCATAACCTCACCCTTCTCTCCCTCTTTGTTCTTCCACACCCACTTGGTACCAATCGGCTTACACCCCGGGGAGGGTCAACCAACTTCCACACCCGATTCCTCTCAAAGTTCTCCAACTCCTCATGCATCGAATTAACCCAATTGTGATCGGATAGTGCGTGTCCAATGTCTTTAGGCTCGAAAGAAGCAACAAATGCGAAGATGAGCGAAATGGGAGTTGTTTCGAACCCTCGACCGTGTAGTGCGTTCATTCATGTCGCCGATGATCCTCGAAGCTGGGTGATCCACTTGTACTCGCCGGGGAGGTTCTCGCCTCGATGCTACCTCCCCCTCAACATCAGCTTCTCCTCGTTCTTGATTTGTCGTCGTAGGTGTAGCAGAGGGTCCATCCATCATCGTAGTCGAAGTAGTGGGTACATGTTCAGCCGGGGGCACCACACCGCCATCTTCATCATCACCATGTTCATGCTCCTCCTCCTGAAAGATCTCCTCGCCAAGCTCATCATCACCGCACACTCAAAGACAAGCTGACTACGTGGCTCGTCTCGTCGAAGGTTACCTCGCAAGTCTCCATGATTTGGTTAGTTTCAAGATTGAGCACACTATATGCTCTAGAATGAGATGCATAACCAAAGAAAATGCCATCGACAGACCTAGCCTCAAACTTATCCAACTTCCTCGCCTTTCTTCGAATGAAATACTTGCAACCAAAGACATGGAAGTGACTCACCTTGGGTGTGCGACCATGCATCAACTCATAGCATGTTTTCTTCTTGTGCACTACGAGGTATATCCTGTTCGACACATAGCACGCGGTATTCACCGCCTCGGCCCAATACCTCCTCGGAGTCCTATGCTCATCAAGCATCGTCCGAGCCATCTCGCACAAGGTCCTATTCTTCCTTTCCACAACACCATTCGGGGAGGCGTATACGGACTCGAAAACCGGTGCTCAAGACCCAAGTCGGGGCAAAAGGTTTCAAAACGAGAGTTCCCGAATTCCGAGCCATTATCACCGCGGATAGCTCGTATGGCATCTCCGTGCCTCTCGTTCCTCAACCTCAAGACTAGATCTCGAACAAAACCAAACGTCTCCCCCTTATCCTCGAGAAAGAACACCCAAGCATACCGAGAATAGTCGTCCACCACAACAAGGACATACCACTTCCCACCCGCGAGATCGCACACGAGGCCGGGCCAACAAGGTCCATATGGAGCAGCCTCGCATGGACGCTCGGTCATCACATCGGTGAGAGGCGGGTGAGAAGAGGCCACCATCTTGGCATGCCTACAAGGAGCACAAACCAACTCTTTCTCAAGCCTCAACCGTGGCAATCCTCGGACCAAATTGAGTTTACTCAAGCATGACAAAAGGTCAAAGCTCAAGTGACCCAACTTCCTATGCCACTTCCACAACTCACTCGAAGAACCAGCCAAGAAACAACGCTCCACACCCGAAGACTGAGAAAAATCAGCACGAAACACCTGACCCTCGGGAACGACCATACGTACAAGGTCCCCTCGAGAGTCCACAATCCGAGAACCACCGGCCGAAACAACACCTCAAAGCCCTCATCCAACAACCGGGACACGAGAAAGCAAATTGTACCCCGCCGATTGAACAAGAGCAACACACCTCGCAGTGATCTTGTCACTCACTTTGATCTCACCTTCGAAAGCACACGCCCACGCCCATTGTCCCCAAAAGTGATGTACCTCTTCGTCACCACGGGACGAGACTTGAGAACCACCCCCCGTCTCCCGGTCATATGCCTCGAGCAACCGGAGTCAATCAACCAAATGTTCTTCAAGTCTCCCACCGAAATTCAAAAATAAGCACGTGAGCGAACAAACGACTCAAAGACCGGGGTTAGTACCAAAAGAGGAAAACCGAGTGCCGAGCATTTGCTCGAAAGTGGGGTTAGCACACATCAAGCCATCTTTCCTACCATAACTACCACCACGAACACCACCTCGGTAACCACTCCAAGGAAACCACCCCTCACCGCTCGGGAGGAGGACCAAAACCACGGAAGACAACCCGTGGACCGTCCCTCCTCTCCTTCTCAAAGCTACGACTCCTCCCATCCCCGTAGTGAACTCGAGGGGGAGAATGCCTAGCAACCGACCACCCGCCGTCTCTCTAGACCAACCACCGGCAACTCCACCACCGGACACCGAAACCTCTCGACTCACCACCTCGAAAACCACTCCGCCCGACTTCGGGGGGGGGTTAAACCGCCTAGCCGGTGCCGGTCTAACCGCCCCCCTGCGGGCCGGGCCGGTCCCCGACCGCCTAGCCGGTGCCGGTCCGACCGCCCCCTCCAGGCTGCTCCTCGGCCGCGAGAACTCGCATCTCCCCATGCCGAACACTTCTCACCACAACTGTACCCCCCGGGCGGTGGCATACAAGGCTTAGGTACACCATGGGAAGGGTTGTACCTATCCTTGTTCGCCCACTCCTTTGCCATCCTCTCTTCCCGCTTCCTCTTGAAGCAAAACTCATCCTTGTGACCCTCTTTCCCACAATGGCCACAATGGAACCTCACAAGCTTAGGTTTAGGCTTGGATTGGGGCCGCTCGCTTGGTTTCTCTCCACTCAACTCCTCCACCGATTTCTCCTCACTAGCCTTCTCACTCACTTTCCCAAAGAACACTTTCCAAGAAGTGGCTCACAAACTTGATAGGCCTTCGGAGATCATTTGTGGGTGTAGGAAATATAGGTGGAGCTGGGGTTGTGTCTAGTCGGTTCCTAAGATGGTTGGGTTTTGGAGGGAAATCATTTTTGTGGTGGGTTTTTGGTGGCTCGGGGATATTTTCTCCACTTCCCTCACCAACCTTGTTTTCCCCAAGACCCTCACCATCCTGCCTCTTAAACGCCTCGATCATCATCCTCAACTGAGGCTCATGACCGGACAACCAACCCATCAACTTCCTCAAGTCATCATTCTCATCCTGCAAACGATCAACATAATGTGCAAGTTCCAAATTTTTCAATGCATGCATTTCACAGGTAGAGCAAGATGTAGGCATGGGTTCCTTCAATTTAGCCTCAAGTGAACTAGTGTAAGCATGCATCTCATCAATCTTAGCATGCAAAACGGGGCAAGAAGTGCAAGCACCTAGCAAAGCGAGTCTAGACTTAAGCTCGCCCACTTCAACCCTAAGCACATCTAGTTCCTCACACTTGGAGGCATGCTTCTCCTTAAACAAAGCAAGATCGGCAAGGAATATGGAGCAATCAAGACAATCAACCTCATCCGAAACAACGGGGCTAGCCTTAAGGGAATCAATCTCAAGCTTGCTATCAAGCACCTTGTGTCTCTAGCTCACCCACTCTAGTCCTAGCATCCTCGAGTGAAGCCCTAACCTCTTTTCTCATTTTCTTGGCCTCTCTAAGCATGTCATCACGGTTATCAAGCAAAGAGCCAAGCCTCTCATTCTCCGGCGCAAGAAGGGAAGTTCATCACGCACCTCGTCGTTGGACTCGCAGTCCGAGTCGCTCCGTGTGCTCTTCTTGCTGCCGGAGCTCGGCGCCATGGTGCGTGAAGCGCGTCTCTCGCGAAGCGGCTCGCCCCGCTCGGGTTCTTGGACGACTTCTTGTTCTTGCGACCATCACCTTCGTCTTCACCAGCTACTTGAGGTCGAGGTGGAATACGCGGAACTCGGAGTCGACGTCGCTCGCTCCCACCATCGCTCGGGCCTTGCTTCGACTCCCCTTCTTCCTCGATCGTCGCTCGTCCTTGTACTTGTTCTTGTGCTTGCTCTTGTGGTCGCGCCTCGAACGGTACTTGCCGTCCATCCTCGGCTTGTGCTTGTAATTGTCCTTGTTCTCGGCCTTCTCGGGCGGTCGGCGACGAAGTGTCCTGGCTTGCCGCACTGGAAGCATGTTCTTGTGTTCCTCCTCATGTTCACGGTTCTCGTGCAGCCTCTCGAACCGCCTCGTCAAGAGCGCCAGCTCATCCTCTCCAAGCTCGTCGAACTCGTCATCGCCATAGACATCATGGAGGAGAAAGAGAACATCCTGGTGGATGGGTTAGAGTTAGCCTTTCCTTTGAAACCACCAACGAGGGCGAGACTATGGGAGTCAGTCGGACCCTCGAGTTTGGCGGTCATGCCCCTATCCACCTCAGCCGACTTGAGCTTTGAGAACAGCTCGTTCACGGTCAGAGTGTCATACTTCTCCGACTCCACAATGGCCTCGAACTTTCCACCCCAAATCGTACGATCCAAAGAGTGTAAGAGATTGGCAGCTCTATCATGATCATCGTACGGGAGCACGTCCACATTGGCCCTCATGTTGTTCACAACCACCGTGAACCTCTGAAACAAGGCATCGATGGACTCACCGGGGAGATGAGTGAAGTTCTCGTACTCTCTCCGTAGGTCGCATACATCCGTGCCTCGAACACGGGCATTCCCAACATGAGCCTCCTTCAACACCGCCCAAATCCTACAAGCCAAGTGCTCGGTGTGCACCCGATCGAACTCAGGCTGACACAAAGCACGAAACAAGTAGTCGACCGCCTTGTTGTTGGCGTCGAATCCGTCCCTCGATCCCGGGAGCGAGGAAGTCCATCGGCTGGACATAGCCTGTGTCCACCGTGACATCCCAAAGGATCTGACCCTTTCCGCAGAGGAACGCACCCATCCGCTTGCTCCACATCTGGTAGTTCTTGCCATTGAAGTGTGGAGGACCCGAACCCCCATTCCCGGTATGCCATCCTTGGATCTTAGGCGGTTAGAGTCAACAAAGACCCGAACCGGCTCCGATACCACTTGAAGGACCGATTAGGCGACCGAGAGAGGGGGGGGGGGGAGTGAATGGGAGCCGATAAAAATTCTTCTCGAGGGAGATTGAAACTCCAACAAGACGAACCGCCTTGGTCGAACCCCCGAAATCACACGCTCCGCACTTCTACCTTCCGTTTGCCAAAACCACGTAGCCACCGGAGTGCTACCGGTCCTAGGAACAAACTCTACCAGCAACCACAACACACACGCAGCGAGCGACAAGGCGGAAACAACTCGAAAGCCGGCTAACCGAGGGGGGCGGTTAGACGCGGTATAGGGGGCGGTTAGACCGCCTCCACCCGGTAACCAAGAAATCCTCCGAAACGCCTCTTCCGAGCACCAAAACTCACCCCGGTTTCACCAACAAAGATCTCCGGTCAAGGCCATGCTAGCTACCGGAAAATCTTGGCGAAAACCAAAACTTCACCCGGGGGCCTAGGGGCGGTTAGACCGGCTACCAAGGGCGGTCTAACCTCCGTACCCGGCAACGAACTCCAACCAAGGACACCTAGCAAACTACACGAGAACGACCCCAAATTTCACCCGGACGCTCCTCGATCAAGGCGAACAAACTCACGAGAGGAAAATCCGGCGAAACAAAACTTCGACCCGGAAACACCCGGGGCGTTAGTCCGCCCCCGCGGGCGGTTAGACCGCCCCCTTCCGGGAAAACGAACCCGCGGGTCAAACCTCAACTTCCTCGCGCCCGATCTCCCGAATCACTCCACGGATTGCAGCAAAACTTCGGGAATAGCTGGGTTACCTCCTGGGCAACCTCTACCTCAAAGGAATCGACCCGAAATGCTCACAATCAAGAGGAATCGAAGAAATCGCCTCTCTAAGTCAAGAACTCGCCCAACTCGAGAAACCACCAAATCGAGTCCGATTAAAAGAGGGATTTGGGGGCAAAGTCACCAGCCAAAGAGGCACAAGAACCTCATACGTGACACCCACCAAAAACCCCAAGAAAACGTCCTCAAAACACCGCCAACAAAGAGCTCCGAAAATCAACACCAAAGAGACGGGAAAACCACCATGATGAACAACGTCGAACCATCTATACATGCCATGAAAGGTTCGTACATGGTCTAGCTTGCCACCCAAACATCCATCCCTCTCTCTAGAGAACGAAAATGGAAAAAACAAATGAGCTAGGGTTCCAAGAGTTGGCTGCCATCCACCCATTCAATGAGTATATATGGAGGCACCCAAAAGACTAAACTACCCTTCACTAACAACTAGGGATACATACCCCTCGAGGGCGGATTTGGAAGTCTTCATGTCTTCACCATCGGACGGATGCCGTGACCGCAACCTCGCTTAGCCTCGACGCAAGCCTTGCGATCCCGACGCGTGTCCTCCGCTTCGAAGCTTCTCGGCGCGGCGGCCGGGCGGTCGACCGCCCCCCGGGCGGTTAGGACCGGCCCGGGGGGATCGACCGGCCCCGGGCGGTCTAACCGCCCCTCCCGGGCGGTTGAACCGGCCCGGGTGGCCGCACCTCCTCGTCGAGTCCTCGGCCTTGGTTTTGTGGCTCAACCGAGTAACCCAGGTGGTTTTACGGTGGACCACCGCAAACCTCGCGAACTCGGTGTAGCCTCCGCCAATCTCCACTCATGATCGGGCTCCCACGTAGTCTCGGCTCATCCTTGGTTTTGAGGCTCTACCAAGAAACCGTCCACGACTTCATCTTCTTGTTCATGCCACCATGCGGCCCGCACTTGACCCCGCCGGCCACCGGTCCCTCGAACGAAGCCTACTTGTCTTCTCCACACCCGGAGGCCTCACCGCAACGACCTTTCGCGCTTGTTCTTCACCGCACCAACACGAGTCAAGCCGCAACCCGCACCTCGCAATACTTAGCCAAGAATCGGTCCACACAACGTTGTCAATCACTCATCACACAAGGAAGCGACCATCCACCGGTCCTTGAACCACACATGGTCCTCGACCGCACGGTGTGGGAGTGAGGTACGATGTCAAGGGAGTGCTCGGCGACCTCCCTCGGGATGCCCGGCATGTCCGAGGGACTCCACGCGAAGATTTCGGCGTTGGCGCGGAGGAAGTCGACGAGCACCACTTCCTATTTTGGGTCGAGGGTAGAACCGACCCTCAACGCCTTGCCCTCGGGGGCAGCGGGGTGTTGACGCGAAATGTGCACTCAACGCCAATCACACGGCAAGCCGAACAAAGGCGGCTTCACACGCGCGAGAGAGAAAATGACGTGCCGGTCAATTTTTCCCGAAAATTAACAAAAGATAAAGCGAGTTAAATACCAAAGCTTGGAACTTGCCGGTGGTACCGGCAGGTTCCATATTTACGGCCAAGAAGCCAAGCAAGATGACACATAGCTATGTAGAGCTATCGTCAAAGAACCATGACCATTCGGACCACTATAAAAGAAAAAAGGAACAACGCCGAATGGATGACGTAAGCATGACGACGATCGGTCTTTGTATAAACAAAGATGCAAGCACAAAGTTATGACCGATCCCCATAAGGTTTAGCATTAAAATAAATGAAGTAAAGCACGAACATGATCACGTATTAAATAAGCATGCATAGATCCAAAGCACTAGTCTACCGCATGTCTAGTTACTTTAAAACCCGTCGGGTACGATAACAAACAAATCTATCCACCGCATGATACGATTTGCATGAAAAACGTACCACTCTCCACAAATAGATCTATCCACCGCATGATACAATCTAAATATGGAAAGCTAAAAGCATACATCATTTACAACATAAATAATGCACGTGTTCTACTCGTGAAAATTTAACCGAATACGGCCGAACGTACCGATCCAGGGTCCATGAAGAAGGAACAAACATTACCACGTGAATAAACCTATCGGATCGATTTGGGAAACTAATCCACTTAGGATGATTAGCTCCAAAGCAACCCAAAAACCTCGCATCTACCGCATGATACCCGGTTCTTTCAAGATTTATACGAACATGGCAAGCTTGAACCCGCAACACGTAACAACCTAGATCGATTCGGTTTCGGCTATCGAAAAGCGCAAGATCCACGCGTCAAAGCACGAAACTTGCTCGAACAAGGATCATAAAAGAAATATAGCCGATCCAAACCCATCTAGATTGGGCAAAGATGTGTTACATGAATTAAAACATAAAGTAAAACTCAAGATAACACGGGATAACTTAATGAATCTATTGGATCTTGCCGAAATCCAATAGAGCCGATAACTAGCTTCAAGCCGAGATATTAGCCTACCGCATGGCTCATGATCTAACAAGAAACCCTCTTGAACCAAGCTTGAATCTACCGCATGACACGAAGCATGGTAACAAGACTACTTGCATCAAATCTAAATCCACCGCATGATACTAGATATGATACAAGGTTGCCGGTACTCACGGAGGTCGACGGATCGATTGGACCTCTCGAAGAACTCGACGACACGACAAGGACTCTAGGGTTTGGCGTAACGCCGGTGTGTATTGAGGAATGATCGTGTTTGTTACATACATTCAGGGGTCATATTTATACCCTGTTGAGTACAACTGCGAATGGATTCATTGCCTAACTAAACTTGATCGTCTATCCATCCATTCGTCTCCCCTGATTGAGCCACGTCACCGTCCAATCCCGCAAAATCAGCTCTACTGTTCCTTTGCCGAGCCGGAGCGGATAGCCGACCGCGCATCCCTTTGCCGAAAAGCTGCGAGAATATCCTTCCTTCCACCGGACGGACTCTTTTTTCGACCCGGACCCACATGTCGGACTCCTTACCAAATTTTGGTGTTAACACATGCCCCTTCAATTGTGGGATAAAAGTAATTTTGTTCCATCATTGACTCCGGCCACGAATCCTTGAATCAAATCGTCAACACCTGTTCTTCGCAATCCGCCGAATCTTCGTCCGGATCCAACCCTAGATCCCCTTGTTCCGAGCTCGAACCTCCAATGGCAACTCGTAACCAAGTCGCTTAGGTAAATTCATCCCCCCGCAAACCTTGTTCGGCATTAGGTTTTCAATTTCACCCGAGATTTTCCTTTTCCGCTTTCCTCCGGGAGCCTTCTCTCGCTCTTTTGATTCCTATCGAGGCCAATTCGCAGTCTTATTACCTTGGTCCTATAGGGAATCCTGACCCTCGAGATTTTATTGCCGCTGAATCTCAGAGAATCCCCTTCAAGGCAGCTTTGTCTCCACCTCCTCAGTGGCAAGATGCGTTCAAGAACTGGCCTTTGCCCCCGATTGCAGGCTGGAAGACTTGGTATCGGAGGATTCTTGCAGATAAGAGTGGACTGACCAACCTGGATACCCTCCGCATCGCCCAATGCTTGGAGCTATCCGTGGCTGAGACACCCAAGAATGAAGATCTTCTGATAGCCGCATGCCACTTCTGGTCAAATGGCGTCAACGCCTTCCTTTTTGGGCATGGCCCAATGTCTCCAACCTTGGCCGATGTATACATGATCACTGGCCTTGACATCACCGGGTCCGTCCCGGCCACGGGACTTCAAAAACTCTTCACGCCGGACGGGGGTAAAGCCGGGAAACGGCTACAAGAATTATATCTTGAAGCACATGAGAGACAATCCCCTTGGCAATGTTGAGTAGAGAGCTTTTTTCGAACATGTGGGCCGTGCGATTCGTTTTTACGTGGTAAAGCCAACGAGCCCACTTTGAACCATATCGCAATGGCGACTCATCTGGCTGGTGGCAATCGCCTCCCTCTGGGAAAATTCTTCTTGGGCAGCGTATATCATATGCTTCATCAGACTGTCACCCAAATGTACACCAGTCAGAGGATAACATGCGTCAATGGCCCTTGGTGGTTTGTTCAAATGTGGCTGCAGCTCCACATGCATCAAATTGTCGGTGTCGATTTGAACTTCAGGTTCTTTCCTTTGTCCAATCACCCCGAAGGAGAGCCTCAAGCTACCAGAGGATGCCAAAACTACGGAGAAGCGGCTTCAACTGTTTCCATCCAGCAGGACATCAGCCAACTCTTCGAGTTGTTCTTCAAAGGTTTCCCCAATCCTCTTTGGCTTCCTTATCTAGGCTACGACACCTTGACCTTCCCTGTTGAGTTTTCCTTTGAGCCCAGCCATCAAGATGAGAGATTCTTGGAGATTCTCAATATCATAATCCACCCATGCATACTACCGGCCGAGTTCAATGGAGGAAGGCTGAATGTCAGCACTTATGAATACTATCAGCCTAATGTAATGGCCAGGCAACTTGGATGCGGCCAGATGCCCCCAAGATTGTTTCTGCATGAATTCCTCAAACCCGGGGAGGAAATCAAAGAAGCGATGCGAGCGACAGAGTTTTCAACTATGTGTGCGGTCCCACCGTCTACACATGTCCTTTTGTGCCTACAACCATTGCTCACCCCACCTTCAACTCCTGGTGGCAAGAATTTCATGACCATATCTTCGGTGAGCCTGTTCATGTGTTACTGTGCGGAAGTGGTGCACGATTTTCTCGCCAACTTCGGAGGTAACACAATGAGCCCTTGGATCAAACATTCCCTCTTTATCCATGGTCCCGACCTTCATCTTCCGTCCACAGAACACAGTGCCTGCCCCTCGAGCCAGGGCAATTGCTTACAATGCTGAAGGCCCAATTTCAGCACTGGGATTTAAATCCACCACTCTGCATCAACTAATGGCCAGGTATGCTACCACAGATCCCAGCCTTTCTAGCCTTGCTTGCGGATAGGGAGCGGTGGTCTGCATCTGATTGCCCCTCCAAGTGCTAAAAGGAGAAGGACTGTCAAGAAAGTGCTTGTTGAGGTAAACCCTTTTACTTTCTTGATTACCAGGTCACTCTGTTCTTGATGAATCATATCATTGTGTATTTCGGACCGAGCCCATGACCTTCCGAACCGCACTCGCCAATGCCCCATCCATCCGGTATAACCTCTCTTGTTCTTTCTTAAGGATGAGCACCGGCATTTACCCTTCCCATTTGACATTTGCGAAGAAATAATAGAAGAGCAGCTTGTAAATGTTCCGGTGGTCCAGACAAGCAAGTCCACCCGAGGCTGAATTACCTATCCCGAGTGGAGATTTCATCTTCATCACCTTCTGCGAAGCGGCACATTCTTCAAAGATGAATCTCCCTATCCAACCAAGTCCCCCAAGGGTGCCATCACCCGTCGGTCAACGAGAGATGACCAACCCAACGAGAGGCGGATCCAACTCCTCATCGGCCCGAAACTCACGAGCCGGCGATAGCCGCATTGGCATCTCCCAGCTTGGAAGTTTCGGCTCTGCCTGGGGCATCTCCTTCGCCTGTGATCGCCCCTGCCCAAGAAACCAGCCATGAGGTATCCATCTGCGCTTAATTTTGGCTCCTCGATGTTAGCATTCTTAACTTGGCAATGTTGTTTTTCGGGGTCGGGCTCCATCGTCATCAAGCTTGCCATCGAGAGAGCCACTCAACTCGCCGAGGTGATGAAAGAAATAAACCGGCCATTTTGCCGGATGAAGTGTTGCCCAAACTCAAAGAAATTGCGGCTGGCTAGAAAAAGATGCTCAGGATCAGTTCAATGATCTCCATCACTTCGAAGAGATGTTTGAATCTGTCAGTCAAGAACTTCCTGAAGACATCAGAGCTTCTCTATCATCTGTCTATGGCTTAGAAGCCCTTTATGCACCCGTAAGGCGCGCTTTGAGAAAATTGCGCTCCCGCCCGGCCATTGAAAAGAGGAAAACCGATGCTGAACATGCCATGAACGGGGCCCAATCCCAAGCAGAGGGCCATAAGGATGCATTGGCTAACCTGCAAGCTTCCTACGATCTGAAAGTTGCCAGGAAGGCTGCTCTAGAGGCAGAACTGAGAAGCCTATCAGCAGAGATAGAGATTGACAAAGAGAAAATAGCCGAACTTCCTGGATTGATAGCAAAGACCCAAGCGGAAGTAAAATCGGCTATCACCAAAATAGAGCAATGTGATGCAGAACTCACTGACTTATCCGGAGCCCAAAAGGATTGCCAAGAGCTGCTGGACAATTCCCATTTGATAACATCCAATGCTCGTCGTGTACTTGCCAAACTTTTGAATGCCTGAATGTCCTTATTGATGTATAACTGAATTGGTCGTTCTTGTAATATCTTCTTGTGATCTGTTTCCTTTCTTTTGCGCACTTTCAGATGTAATGCTGAACGACCCATTCGGTAGTGAAACGCCAATTCCCGAACGGCACTTTGATTTCCTTTAGCCGAACCAGTCAATCTGCACGCGGTTCGGCCCTAGAACTCCAAGCGACCCGCCGACGAGGCGGCCAAGGAAACCTTTCCACCTTTCCGATTTTCTTGGGATATGCGCCACGATCCACGGCCACGACTCGAAGCCACGATTCATCTGCCGGCCTATAAATGTTCCCATAGGTGCCCCTAGCTCTCCACCGGGCTTTCTAGCTTTCGAATCTTTGCCAATCTTTAGCCCTTTCGCAAACAAGTGCACATCCCAAACCACAATGGTGCGCCGCCTCAACCGCCGCCGCGCTTCCGACGAGGCCGAGGGGAGCGGCGCCAATGCGCGCAGGCGGTGATGATCGTCGATCTCTCCCCTTTGATTCTGTTCTTGATCTTCTTTTTGCCTTGACGATCATCCCCTTTTTTTCGATTGATTCGGTGGAATCCGCCTCGTGCGCCGGCCAATCGGCCCCGCCGGATGACTCTTCGGAGTCCGATGGCCACTCCCCGTACCGTACGGGGAAGAAGACGCCATCCGCTTCAAGGAGGAGCTAGAGGCGTCCCGTCGCGAGCTGGAGGACGTCTCCAAGAAAGCGGGGCGTGGCCGAGCTAGAATGGGAGGATCAGCGCAAACAGCTGCTGGAGGCCATTGACGGTATGGCTTTGAGATTGATTCTTGATCCGGCCCCGGCCTCGATGCTAATCTTTTTGTTTGCTCTTTGCGGCCGCCGACGCCGAGCTCGACCGGCTAAAGGCGCGCCCGGTAGAGCAATTGGCCGAGAAGGTGAATGCTCGTGGCAACACGCCGGCGGAGCGCTTGGCCGCGGTGGAGCACCGCGTTGACGAGGTGGCCGTTCATGGCGTTCGTTTGGGCACCACCTTGGGCACGGCCGCGATGGCGACACATACGGACGTCGACTATTCCACCGGACCGCGTGGCTTCCGGGCGGCGCGCGGGAGGGGACATCGACGAGATCGAGCTTATCCTGGAGCGCCTTGACGGCCACGGCGACGCCATTGCCGAAATTACCCATCCCCAATCTGTGTTGAACGGGCTCTTCGACTAGATTGTATTAGGGGTGTGTAAACATCGGCAATAAATGAAGAACTTTTGAATTCGCACTTTTTGTTACGCGATGATTCCCCTTTGCATCTCGCATCGCGAATTTTATTCTCTTTGAATGCATCCGGGAACTATCTTTAGCCGAACGCGCGAGAACAACTGCCCCTTGGCGCAAAATCCACAAAGGATCCCAACTCGGCAATCCGTGAACACTGTTCAAGAGAAAAACCCTTCGCACTTGGTGGAAAACCCTGCCGCTTGGTATTCCAACAGTGTGTACTGGCCAGTCATCACTCCCAATGCGCCTCCCCGGTCGATAAAATAACCTGTGGGGTGCTCTGCAAATCCACTCGCACACTCCTCCGTCATTTCTCATCTCTTCCCCTGCCTCCAGAGGAAAAAACCCCAACGCCATGGACAAGGGTAAACAACCTCAGGAGAGCGGCTCATCAAAGAAGCGTACGATTCGGAAGTGAGTTCTCTCTTGATCTGCTCCTTGCTCATCCGCTTGATCTTGCGCTTCATGTTTTCCTCTCGTCCTCTTCAGCCTTGATTTGCTTCCCGAAGAAGTCATCGGGACCGAAGATGTGCCTGAGTACATCTCCTCCGATTCCTCTCTCGAAGCAGAGGATGCCACGCCTGAACAGAGGACCAACCATCGGGCCGCGCCGCCGCGTACGACACCACGGAGCATGGCCTCGGGGACATGTCCGCCCGTTGCCAAGCCGAGCGCGAGCGTGCGCATGGCGCCGGAAGCACTATTAGGGGGTAAATGCTCCCCGACTCCTTCATGTTTGCATCCGGATTTTTTGCCCCTAACCTTGATTCTCCCGCTCCGGATGTCTCGACGGAGTACGGCAACTTTGAAGGCGGCACGGGATAGCTTGGTAGAGGCCGCCAATCATGGTCATCCTCGTGCGTTCCAAGTCGCCGTCACGGTGGTCCGGAACAGGCGAAGAAGGAGCGGCGGCCGAAGAAGCAAAGAAAAGATTGAATCATACTTTCGCTTCTTTCTCCACGCCTCTCGCTTCCCACCTCCTCGGGGACGACCATCGGGGCTGTTAGATGTGATCCTGCAAGAAGCAGTTGTAATGTAGTATTGAGCTAAGGGCAATGCATCCGGGCACCGGCCATTTTTTCTTGTTCATGGATTTTGTTACGAAGGCGGCCTCATTCTCGAGCGCGGCTATTTTTGTGCCGGATGTGTGTAATCATCGATCGATCTCAATGCTAGGATAATATTTCTTCGGATATCTTCCATTTATCGCGGCGGAAAATTCTTCCCCTAGCAAAGTTTTCAATATGTATGCATTACCGGGAACGCATGCGACCACACGAAAAGGCCCCTCCCGGTTAGGGGACCATTTGCCGAATTCATCGTATTTAGTTCCAATCGGCAATAATGCTTTCCAAACTAGATCACCTTCTGCGAATTGCCTTACTTTTACTTTCTTGTTATAGTACTTGGCGACTCGCAGCTTGTTTTTCTCGATGTTCTCCAGGGCCCTGAGACGGATCATATGCAAATCTTCTAACTCATCCATCATTAGGCCACTGTAATTCTCGGAGCTCAACTCGTTTTGCAACACTACTCTCCTTGAATCTGATTGTACCTCCCAAGGCAGGATTGCATGATGCCCGTAAACCAACTCGTAAGGAGAGGTCTTTGTAGCTCCATGGGGGGCCATTCGGTAAGCCCACAGCGCTTCACTCGAGTACCGAATGCCACCTCCTTGTCTTACGATCGATCTTCTTCTGTATCAGCTTGATCATGATCTTATTAGAAGCCTCTGCTTGACCATTAGCTTGGGCATAATATGGAGAGGAATTAAATAATTTGATTCCCATGCTTTCGGCAAAATCTCTGAACTCCAATGACACGAATTGTGCCCCCTGGTCAGTGGTAATCGTCTGAGGAATCCCAAATCGATAGATGATGTGCTCCTTGACGAACTCGACCATGTTCTCTGACGTCACCTTCTTCAGTGGGATTGCCTCGACCCATTTGGTAAAGTAATCTGTAGCCAAAAGCACGAACTTATGCCCCTTGCTAGACGTGAACATCCTCGTCCTCTTCTTGATCAGCCCACCTGAGATCAGCTTGGCGCTTCCTGGGATGATCAATGATTTCAATTTTCTGATGCCGATCCCCATTCGGGTGGATCCTTCCAAGTCTCTCGTGGACGGATCGGCGATTGGCAGTTTCCTGCCTGTACTCAACGTATCTGTCGCTGCATTCAGGACAGTTCTTCAATGTGGGCAGCTTTAGGCCCTCATTCCAGCAGTGCCTGAAGAAGGCGCATCCCCAGTGTGCGCGCTCCTGCTCGCGCGTGTACTGCTCTTGGTCCCTTCTACGCGCTTCTTCCTCAGCTCTGCGTTGCTCCTCCTCGTGACGACGCTTCTGGTAGCGCTCTTTCTCTATCTGGTGCTGCCATTTGTTGAGGAGAATGCGCGACGTCACCTAGGGTTTAGGCCTGGATGACTCCCCAACCTCGATGTGGCTCTTGAGCACGCGGGGGGCGTCGCCTTGCACTTGTTCCAGGGTCACCTGGCGTTCTGGGTCCACTGCTCCACCTTGCTTGGACCTGGTTGAGGTCAGGACCTTGACCTTCCCTTTCTCTTCGGCTGTTATCGCGTTGACAGAAAAGCCGAGCATGTTCTGAGGAAAGGGGTGGCCATCCAACTTCATCTTGTTATCGAACTTGAGGTGTCCCTCCTGGATAGCCTTCTGGATCCTCATCCTAAAGACCCTACAATCGTTGATGGAGTGTGAATCCTTGTCATGGAAGCCACAGTAACGTTTCATTTTAACTCCATCAGGCCGAAGCATAGAATGCCCCTCAGGCAGCTTAATTCGGCCTTCTTTCACCAAGAGCTCAAACAACTTATCAGCCTTCGTGATGTCAAAGTCGTAGGTCCCTTTAGTACGCTTGACCCACCGCCGATTCATTGTCAATGGCTCTTTACCCCACATGATTTCCGCTGCAGCTACCTCCAATTCATTGTTAGAATCCTCGAACAGATCGGCTTTGTCCAGGAACTGGTTGTAGATGTCAGCGACGTCGTGCTGCTTGCCAAACTTGGGGTCTTTCTTGAGGCCATATGCCTGATTGCTCATCAGAGATAACTTTTGTGACGGTGGCCCGGGTTCTCAAACTCCATCCCAAATAGCTTCTCGCGCACGGCGGTAACATCCCGGCGACGGCCATATCGCCCACTGATCGTCTGGCAAGTTCAATGAGAAGCACATGCCTTTGACTTCCCTGAATCTTCTAAGAAACTCCAGCGGTGTTTCGCTGTGCCTTTGCTTCAGAGTGGCGAGATCAATCAACTTCTTCTCAGAACTGCCGCTGAAATAATGAGCGTGGAACTTACGCTCCAAATCCTTCCATCGGCCACGCGATTCGGGCGGCAGGGACGAGAACCACCGAAAAGGTGGACCCGTCAGTGAGGCGGGGAAGTAGCGAACCCTGAACGTCTCCTCGGCCGAGCATTCCCCAAGCTGCATGAGGTAACGGGCGATGTGCTCGACCGTGCTTGTCTCGTCTGCCCCGAGAACTTTGTGAATTCCGTCGGCGGCTTCACTCTAGGCGGCAAGAGCACGTTATAGTACCACTCACGGGAACGGTGGCACGTAGGCGGGGCCCTCGCATCTTTGGCTTGAGGCCGGGCGGTTCGCATCAATTCGGCCATTTTGCGCGCTAGGGCGTCATCTTCTTGCGCGCCCGGTGGCGCGTACCCTGGGTGCGGGAAGGCGTCGAATGCTCCGTAATTTCCCACTTCATGGTAACCACCGCCGTACAAATTGTGTACCGGGAGCCAGTTGGTCGACGGAGCAATTCTTCGACCGGGGTCAAGTGGGCCCCCAGACGAGCCGAACGCTAGGTCTCCGTACGTAGGCTGGTACGGATTCGGCTGTTGCACGGGGCCGACTGTCTTGCTCCGTGGTGGCGGCGGGATTGGTTGGCTTCTGAAGTTTGCAACGGGGGTTGGGCGGGGCGCCCCCCGGCGCCTGCGGAGGAGGCTGGAACGCTTGGCTTCCAGAGCTCTGAGGAGGAGGCTGCGTGGTGGCTCCGTAGCGGCGGCTGAGAGCTTGATTCACCCAGCTCTACGGTGCTCTTACGGAAGGGCGCCTTCCCGAACGCTTGCTCCATGCCCGGCCCAAGATGGCCACCATCATCTGTCTGGAGCGATCCGAGGAAGGCCTTGTTGTGCTTGGTGAGCATGTAATCTGCTGACTCTTGGAACACCCGCGCGCATTCCTCCTTTTCTTGCTGAGACGTAGCGTCGACTTCTCCCGGTAGCAGCACTCTAGGCATCTCATTCTTTAGATATGGGACACCGCTTCTGTTCTTCTTAAATGACAGCGGGCACTTCGCCGAAATTGATCTACGACGTCCGGAGGCTGCTGCCGCTGCTCGGAGAAAGATCCTCCGGGTCGACGTCCATAAGGTACGCAATCTCGGGCATCCTGAATTAATTCGGTCGTTGGTCCCACCGAGCGTGCCAAAAAGTGTGTTGACGCGAAATGTGCACTTAACGCCAATCACACAGCAAGCCGAACAAAGCTGTCTTCACACGCGCAAAGATAAAATGACGTGCCAGTCAATTTTTCCTGAAAATTAACAAAAGATAAAACAGTTAAATACCAAAGCTTGGAACTTGCCGGGTGGTACCAGACAGTTCCATATTTACGGCCAAGAAGCCAAGCAAGATGACACATAGCTATGTAGAGCTATCTGTCAAAGAACCACGACCATTCGGACCACTATAAAAGAAAAAAGGAACACTGCCGAATGGATGACGCAAGCATGACGACGATCGGTCTTTGTATAAACAAAGATGCAAGCACAAAGTTATGACCGATCCCCATAAGGTTTAGCATTAAAATAAATGAAGTAAAGCACGAACATGATCACGTATTAAATAAGCATGCATAGATCCAAAGCACTAGTCTACCGCATGTCTAGTTACTTTAAAACCCGTCGGGTACGATAACAAACAAATCTATCCACCGCATGATACGATTTGCATGAAAAACGTACCACTCTCCACAAATAGATCTATCCACCGCATGATACAATCTAAATATGGAAAGCTAAAAGCATACATCATTTACAACATAAATAATGCACGTGTTCTACTCGTGAAAATTTAACCGAATACGGGTGAACGTACCGATCCGGAGTCCATGAAGAAGGAACAAACATTACCACGTGAATAAACCTATCGGATCGATTTGGGAAACTAATCCACCGGATGACTAGCTCCAAAGCAACCCAAAAACCTGCATCTACCGCATGATACCCGGTTCTTTCAAGATTTATACGAACATGGCAAGCTTGAACCCGCAACACGTAACAACCTAGATCGATTCGGTTTCGGCTATCGAAAAGCGCAAGATCCACGCGTCAAAGCACGAAACTTGCTCGAACAAGGATCATAAAAGAAATATAGCCGATCCAAACCCATCTAGATTGGGCAAAGATGTGTTACATGAATTAAAACATAAAGTAAAACTCAAGATAACACGGGATAACTTAATGAATCTATTGGATCTTGCCGAAATCCAATAGAGCCGATAACTAGCTTCAAGCCGGATATTAGCCTACCGCATGGCTCATGATCTAACAAGAAACCCTCTTGAACCAAGCTTGAATCTACCGCATGACACGAAGCATGGTAACAAGACTACTTGCATCAGATCTAAATCCACCGCATGATACTAGATATGATACAAGGTTGCCGGTACTCACGGAGGTCGACGGATCGATTGGCCCTCTCGAAGAACTCGACGACACGACAAGGACTCTAGGGTTTGGCGTAAGGCCGGTGTGTATTGAGGAATGATCGTGTTTGTTACATACATTCAGGGGTCATATTTATACCCTGTTGAGTACAACTGCGAATGGATTCATTGCCTAACTAAACTTGATCGTCTATCCATCCATTCGTCTCCCCTGATTGAGCCACGTCACCGTCCAATCCCGCAAAATCAGCTCTACTGTTCCTTTGCCGAACCGGAGCAGATAGCCGACCGCAGATCCCTTTGCCGAAAAGCTGCGAGAATATCCTTCCTTCCACCGGACGGACTCTTTTTTCGACCGGACCCACATGTCGGACTCCTTACCAAATTTTGGTGTTAACACGGGGTCGAGGGGCACTTCCTTGGTCTGCTCCGTAGCCTCGAAGTTGCCGGCGTGCTTGGTGGTGGAGTCGAGGTCCTCGTTGACCATCTTCTCCAAGTTGGTCACCAGCGCTTCATCCAGCGCTAGCGCTTCCGCGTGCTCCACGCATTCGACGTCGCAGTCGAAGGCGTGCTCGATGGATGAGCCCGCGGTTATGACGCCGTTTGGTCCCGACATCTTCATCTTGAGGTAGGTGTAGTTGGGGACAGCCATAAACTTGGCGTAGCAGGGCTGCCCAAGTATAGCGTGATACGCGCCCCTGAACCCCACCACCTCGAAGGTGAGCATCTCCTTGCGGTAGTTGCTCGGAGTGCCGAACCAAACAGGCGGGTCGATGCGCAAGGGGCCGGACGCGCTTGCCGGCGCGCGACGCCATGGAACGACGTCGTCTCGGGCCGCAGCTGGTCCAACCCGATCCCCAGCAGGCGCAGCGTGTGCGCGTAGAGGATATTGAGGCTGCTGCCTCCGTCCATTAGGACCTTTGAGAAGCTGCGCGTTCCCAATGACCAGGGTCGACCACCGGTGGGTGCGGCCGGGTTGGGAATGCGGTTCGGGTGATCCTCGCGGCTGAAGGTGATGGCATCCTCCGACCAGTCAAGGAAGGAGGGAGGTGCCTTCTCCGCGGCGAGGACCTCGTGTCGCTCCCGCTTGCGGCGGCGGCTCGACATGTCGACGGTTGGCCCCCCGAAGATGAGGAACACGTTCTCCACAGCGGGGAAGCCGCCGGCGTCACCATCACCCCCGTCCTTCTTGGCTTCGGCGTCCTTCGCGGCGGCACGGCCATAGAACCCTTGAGCAAGTCGCATTGCTCAATGGTGTGGTTCACTCGGTGTCTTGTGGTAGGGACATGGCTTCTTCAGCATGTCGTCGAACACCCCCGGACCTCGAGGGGCCGGTCGAGGGCCCCGTCGAGCCGGGTCAACAGCAAGGGCCTCGGCGTCGTTGCCGTCGCGTCCATGCTCGCGCGCCTCACGGCGCGACTTCTTCCCCTTCTTGCCTCGCTTGTCCTTCCGGTGGAGCTCCTTGGACTTGCTGCCCTCCGCGAGCGCGTCGTCCATGCGCTTGCCTTTCTTGCCATCAAAGATCGCCCCCACTGCCTCTTCGCCACGAGGCAAAGGCGGTGGCGATATCGAATAGCTCGTTCGAGTCGGCCCAGGGCGGGCGCGCCCCAACTCGCGCACGAGGTCCCGGCACGTGGTACCCTCGAGGAAGGCGTGCACAATCTCGGATTGCACCACGCTTGGGAGCTCCGTACGGCGCTTGGAGAAGCGTCGTATGAAGTCCGGAGCAACTCGCCGGGCTTCGGGTGCGGGGAGCGCAAGTCCCGAGGAGTTCCCGGGGCGCACGTACGTGCCCCGGAAGTTGCCGACGAACGTGCGGACCAAGTCATCCCGGTTGTGGATCCGGCCGGCCGGCGGGTGCTGGAGCCACGTCGGGCCGAGTCGGCGAGGTGCGAGGGAGAGATTGCGGATGATGACCTCGTCCTCGGTAGCTCCGCCCGGTTGGAACGCTAGGCGGTAGTCGTTGAGCCACACGCGGGGATCCGTCTCCCCGTTGTACTTGACGATGGTCGTAGGGTGCGCCGAAGCGGCGGGGAAGGCCGGCGTGCGGATCTCCCGGCTGAACACGCGGGTCCCCGGGGGTTCCGGCGTTGGCGAGCGGTCTTCATCGCTGTCGTAGCGTCCACCCCGTCGAGTGTGGTAGCCCGTGGCCGCCTGTGCCTCCGCTTTGCTCGTCTGCCGAGCGTTGATGACATTGCGGGTGTCGCCGTCCCGCGCCTGCCCACGTGTGTCGAGGAGTCGCTCCTTGGCGGCGTGCGCCCGGGTTGGCGGGGTGCTCCGTTGCTCTACCCGCATGCACGCGAGGCTTCGGGCCCCTGCGCGCCCCCATCGTCCCGCGCGTCCCCCTGCTGGCGGATGCGGTATGCCGAGCTCTCGGCTTGATGGACGGTCGCTTGCTCGATGAGCACCTGCGCCTCATGGTGTAGGTTTCGCGCTTCGGGTGTCGAGGGGGCGGGCATTGCCCGTAGCAGCGTCGCGGCGGCAATGAGCTTTTGGCTCGCTCGCGGAGGCGTATCTGGGTTGTCGACATTTAAATCGGCGTTAATGCGGTCGCGGGCCTGTATGCCCAGCTCCCGCACGCGTTCGCCGCGCGCGAAGCTTCCCCCGCCATAGAGGCGCGGGAGCAACCACGCCGTCCGATACTCCTCCGCCGGCTTGGCCTCGAGCTCGCGGGCTTGGGCTAGGCCGCGCGTTGATGTCGGCCCCCCGTTGGGGGTGAAGGAGCGAGGGCGCTTGGTCCCGTTGCCGAGGCACGAAGCGGTCCCCGGAGCGGGCGAGAACCTCTCCATCGTCGGCGCCGTTGCGCGGTGGCGTTCTTGGCCGGGTCGTTGGCGATGACGACGCGGCACTCTCGCGCGGGGTCGTAGCTTCGCGGCCGGAGTCGTCGGAGCGCCGAACCAATAATCCGTGGCGTCGAGGAATCGCCCGAACATTGCGGGTCGGCACGCGGGGAGAAGTCCCCACTCCGCGTACCCGTGTGAGGTAGCGGGTGGCAACGCGTCAAGAGAGCCTAGGGACGACTCGTCGCCGGCGGAGGGTTCTAGGATCCCTAGCGTCGTAAACGTGACGGCCGGGGGGGAACCCTGCGCATTGTGGTGTTGGCGTTGTAGGCCGTCGTGGGCGCGCGCGGACCGATGGGGAAGCGCGGCCCGGATACCGTGCGCTCCCCCACCGGGGCGGCGGTCGTCGTGGCCGGCGGGCGCGCGCGTTGTGAGGCGACGCACTCGGCGTGCCGTCGCTGCGACCGCGCTTGGCGCGGCGGCCGGCCGGAGCGGCGGCGGCGCCGAGACGCCGACGGGCCCGCGGCGTCCGTGCTTTGGCGGGCGTTTGCGTCGCGGCGACACATGCGGCGGCGGCCCGGGGTGGACCGGCTTGGCGCCGCGCACGGAGCTCCTCACGGTTGGTGAGGCGCATCGAGGTAGCCGTTCCCGTAGCCCGAAAGTTCGGGCCCCGAACCGGATTTCAAATCCGGCGGGGAGGGGGTCCAAGCGCCCATGGAGTAACGCGTGCCGCGGTACTCGGTGCGAATCACCATGGAGGGAGTTGACGGCGGATTTGACCTTCGGCGCTCGCGAGCCCCACGGTGGGCGCCAGCGTCGGTGCGGAATGTAGTCCCGACACTAACTAGTGATAAGCGCCAAGGTCTATCCCTCAATGGTCGATGCTAAGCAACTAGAGACACAAGGTTTATCCCGGTTCCGCCGAGGGGCCGTACGTCCCGGCGCGTGGTGTGCTCGGGGCACTATATTGCTCGGCATCGGGGTGCTGTAGTGGGGCGGCTACAAGCAAGGCGGGAGAGGAGGCGTGGCCTCCAAGTCCCACGGTGGAGTGGGTGAAGATGTTGTGGGAGAATTGGAGAGCAAGTGCACGGAGTCAAGCGTTGCTCTGTCTTGTGTTGTGTCCGACTTGTCCGTCCCCTGGCGGTGGGGGGTTCGTCTTCCTTTTATAGTCCAAGGAGAGAGCGAATCACATGTATGCCGCGCTATTTAGCTACGTGGGGAAGTGTGGTATGCTATGCGTAGAGTAGGCGGGGGCGCCTTGACGGTCCTTGCCGCTATCCGGCCATCATGGCGTATCTTGTACCCGAACGGGGGGTGGCTTCGAGGGCGGGGAGCGCGGCGGACGGCGCGTGGTGTCTTCGGGCGGGCTCGAGGGAGTTGCGTGTCGGTCCGTACGGGGCACAGTGGCAGGTAAGGCAGCGTCCCGTTCCCGCATGCTTCACGGTGCGGAGGCCGTCGCTACGGCGCCCGACGTGGGGTTGTACGCGCGGGGGCGGCCGCCACGCCGTTAACAGTGGCAGGGATGGCTCCCCACCGGCCTAACGCCGCAACCTAACCCTGCAAGGTCACGGGAAAGCAAATCGAGGGTGCAGCCGGCCCCCTTCGAGGGCTCAGCGCGTTAGCCGTACTGGAGTAGGCGGCGCGGCGTCACGGGGCTGGCACCGGCCACGCCGCACAGTCCCCCACAGTGGCGGGGATGGGTTCCCTCCTAGGGAGTTGGTGCGACAGGACCGGGGTGCGAGCCCCAGGCGCATGATGGCGCCGCCCTGCTATGGTCAGAGCATTAAATGCCCGTACCCGCGTACGGGATCGGGCGTGCGCGCGCGGAACGCCCTCGAGCGAGGGCGGGCACCGCTCGAGGGCGGCGCGGACCCTCGAGCGAGGCGGAGCCCGTTCGAGGGAAGCGTTCTCCCTCGAGCGGGCGGAGCCCACCCGAGGGAGGCGTGTGCCCTCGAGCGAGGCGGAGCCCGCTCGAGGGGATCTTTAAGTGGGCCGCTTCGGTGGGCCGTCGGGGCCACCGTGGCGTGGGCCATGCCCCGTGTACTTAAGCGAGGGCGCGTTCGACTTTTGGCTTGTTGCGGGTTTTAAGTGGGGATTCCCCCGGTTGTTTAAAAGGGACCCCTAGGGTCGTCCCCGACGCAGCCCCCGAGCATCCGCGGGTTCGCCGTCAAGGCTCCTGCGGATGCCGGAGCCTGCGATAGGACTTCCTTCCCTCCGGTCTTGCGAACGCTTTCCGTGGGGCCGCGTCAGCGGACCCGCGGGTCTAGCCCCCGAAGCCCTGTAGGAGCGTGAGTGCTCCTGCAGGGGTTTACCGCGAGATTTGGTCAGAGGGCGTGGTACATGTTTCAACCGGCGTCGGCAATGTTTCAGCCGGCTTCGGTGACGCACGCGCTGCTGGCACTTCCTGCGGCCGGTGCAATCCAAGAGGTGTAGCCGTGCGTCGAGCCCCCGAGCCTGGGCCCGTTCAAGGCGATCGCGTAGAACTCTACGACTCGTTTTTTATCGCGCCCTCGCCGTCCCTCCGCGGGACGGAGGGGTGAGGTTTCCGCAATCCCCATCGAGCGGGTCGCGGATTGCGGATTCCTCGTTGAGCCGTTAGTGGGTGGTTCGAGTGGACGTCCATGCCCCGTTCGATAAGGGTAGGCCGCATGGTCCGAGAGACACGTCCATTAAAGTGCTTGCGTGGGTTTGCTAGGTGGGGCTCGGTCCCGTTCGCTAGGGACCGAGGGGCGCGGAAGCTCTCCCTCGGTGGGATCCCCCCCGCTAGCCGCCCTCACGCGGCTCTTGAGCACGACATGTGGGGCACCCTCGAGCCGGCGGGCTCGAGTAACGGCTCGAATGCGCGTGCCCTCGTCGTCCACGACTGCGGTGATGCGGGGCGCCCGTTCGAACCCGTCGAGGGTCGGGCTTTGAACCTCGATCGGTAGGGCCGTGCGGGGGTGGCGCACGGGCGGCCCCGTCTTTGCATACGGGAATTCTTGAGGGGCACGGGCGAGCCGGCCCTCGAGGCGCCGATCGATAAAATGGTGCGGGGTGGCGGCTAAGCGCTCCCGGCCTGGCATCTGCGAATCCTCGAGGGGCACGGGCGAGCCGGCCCTCGAGGCGCCGATCGGTACAATGGTGCGGGGCGGCGGCTAAGCGCTCCCGGCACGGCATCGCGAATCCTCGAGGGGCACGGGCGAGCCGGCCCTCGAGGCGCCGATCGGCAAAATGGTGCGGGGCGGCGGCTAAGCGCTCCCGGCCTGGTATGCGAATCCTCGAGGGGCACGGGCGAGCCCGGCCCTCGAGGCGCTAATCGTAAGGTGGTGCGGTGTTGGTGCTCGCGGTGTCTGTTTTATCTCAAACGGGCCCCGAGGTGACCGTCCAACACCCCGCATCCCTTCGAGGGTTGAACTTTCCCGAGCCGGGGAGCTCGTGCCGCTCGAGGGTCCTCCTTACTTGGTAAGGGACCGGGCCTTTTAATGCTCCACGGTCGAGGGCGCGGTTTCGTGTTACGGGCACGCCTTTTTAGGCGGCGCGGCCACGCGCGCGCGTAGTGGGCGGTGTGGGCGGGGCGGACGTGACCGCCCGCCACGGCCCCTCCGGTTCTACGTCGTGATGATGGCCCGCCTGCGGTGGCGTGGCCGCCGCGGTCGTGGTGGGGCCCGTCCGTCAGCGAGAAAAGATTCCCCTGCAGTTAATGCGCGCGGGACGCGCGCTCCGGAGAGCACGCCCGTGTCTTATAAATCTGAGGAGAGGGAAAACGGCGGTTTTTACCTTAGCGTTTCGCCATCCTCGCCCCTTGCGCTCCTGCCTCTGTCCAGTTCGCACCACCGCGCTCTTTCGCCGTTGGAGCTCTTCTTCTCCTTCCAGTCCTCCGCTCTCGGCCCCCTTGCTTTTCCTCATGGCGCCCCTTCCGCCCCTCACGATCGTTGATCCGTACGCGTGGCGGCGCTCGTCGGTGACGCGACTGGTATTACCAAAAGCATCATCGTTAAACATACAAGCCTTTATCTTGGAAAACCATTTTTATCCAACCCAAGTTGAGCAACTAGCATATTTTACCCAAAAACATTTGTTAAACCGGGTTGATCCAAGGATTGTGGATAAAAGTCTAGGTAAGTCCTTAAAAAAGGTGTTCCCATAAATTTAATGCAATATCATAATAAATATAAACTTAGTTGTCATGCAATTACATAGGGTAAAATAGAATCATGCGGGGGGAGAAGACCACTTGCCTTCCTTGCTTAATCACTAAGGTTCTTCTTCTTCAAACACTTGCTCTTGATCTACTTCAACCGGCCGCTCGCTTGAAACCGACACGATGTCTACGAGCACACAAGAATACATACAATAAACAAAACAATACACCAAGCATGAAAATCTTAAAGGGAAAACGGGGTTTGGGTCTAGGAAAGCGAAGACAAGGAACACTCGGAACTATCGGGAGATTTGGATGATCACATACAAGAGCTAGCTGTGCGTTTGGTATCTTTTAATTAAGTAAAATCATGTGTATAGGTTATTTCAGAGATATACCTTATTTATAATTAAGAAAATTATATTTCTATTTAAATTACGATGTAGGCCTAGTCCAGTTTTACTTATAAATATTCAAGTATGATTTATGCATATTAAACATTTAATTTGAGAAGAAACATGTAAAAGCATCTAGGCGTTTATCTTTGTATTTCGAGTTATTCTAATCAAATTATAATTTAAAAACACATTTATATTCATTTTAATCAAATTAACCTTTAATTAGGAAAACTCGGGATATAGCCTATGTTACTTTTTAGTAGAAAGCAAATTGCATAATCATTAATCAAATTAAGTTTGATTATAAAACCGAGGTATACATCTAACTAACTTTTAATTAAAAGAAATGTTCATTTAATATTAATCATATTAACTTTCTTATGAAAACACGTGTTAAACTTCTAATTAGATTTTAATTAGAAAAGCATGTGTAATAGGATTTAATCATATTTAATATTTAAATAAAATATAAAACATAGAACTTGTACAACATTGCTCCTAGTGCGTACTTTGAGTTTATATTAGCCTAACGCAACAAGAACGAGGCTAAACGGAGCTAAACGCTAGATTTACGGACTAAACAAGGCTGGAAGGACCTAATCGTGATTAACTATAGATCGGGAGGGTTAGCTAATAAGTTTTGCAAGACACTATCAATAGTGCTCGCAAAAAGAGTAGAATACGGGGGTTAGGCGGCAAAAGAGCCTAAGTGGGATTTATGTGCAAAAGGTGGGATAATTCTAGGGGGTTATGGGCAAACTTTACAAGACACAATCTATAGAGTTTTGATTAGGAATTTCATGGGGACTAAAAGGAAAAGCTGCCGTGCCTTATCTTTAGTTCTCTCGTAGGTGACGATAGCTGTTCGTAACGACCATGGCCGATGGTGCCGCGAGCTCTGGCCGGCCAAAATCAACGGTGTTTCGTACGAGGGAAAAGCACGGCCGCGGTGGGGAAACTAGAGAGGAGAATGAGGAGGTTGCGAGGATGTGCTCACCAACGGCGGATGTGAAGGGAGGCGGACGAATTTTGCGGGGAAGGCGGACGATGACGGAGAAAAAGGCCGGCTCGGCTCCGCGGCGGCGGCGCTTCGGTAGTTCTCCAACACGGGAAGGGGCAAAACGGATGCAACTCGACGTCGTGGTACGCGTGGTGGTATTTGATTGCCCCGGGATGACTCCTGGGCGGCGAATCGGGCGGCCAAACTCGGCGGTGTCCGACTCTAGTTCGGCTTATGCGGGTGGCGGATGGTGATGATGCTTTGCGGGGGTGTGAGGGCAAGGTGGCGGCACGGTCGAGACGAGCGCAGGGGCGCACGGGACCGGGGCTCACGTTTTTATAGACCGAGGGAAGGGGAGAGGTTAGCACTAGCGCGAGAGAAGGAAACGGGCGGCCATTGATGGCCATCGGGGGGCGCTTAATTAGGAGAAACGGAAGGGATTTTTGGGCGGGGGGGGAGTGAAGGAGGGTTTTACCGCGCATTGATTGAGGTCTTGAAGGAAGGGGGCGAGGCACACGACGCGGGACACGGCCCGACGGCGCGGCTCCGTTGACGAACGGGGGAGAGGGGAAAGGGGTGCCGGAGGTAGGAGATGGCGCCGACCGGTGGGGCCGACCCGTCGGTGAGAGAGGAGAGGAGGCGGGCGGCGGTGGGCGGTTGGGCGGAAGTGGAGAGGCCGACGGGGTTTGGATGGGCGGCGGTTTGGGTTTGTTTTTTTCTTTTTCTTTTTCAAATCCATTTCAAACCAATTTCAAACCCTTTTAAATTCAAATTTTTTACATGTTTTCAAATTCAAATTTTAACACAAATTTCTCCAACTATTTTAAAGGCTTTTCACAAACCATTTTTAACAACTGTTCAAACATATTTTAAATTCAAACTTTTACACAAATTTTCACAATTGTCTTTTCACAATTATTTTTAAGGACTTTTTCACAAATATTTTAAGACTTTTAAAATCACACCACAGCCAAAACTCATGCATTCAAATCATGATGCACAAGCACTTATTTCTTCTAAATTATTAAAATGATATTTAAATATTTTTAAGGCCAAATTTATTTGATAATTTAATTAATCCTTAGAAAATAAAATCTAAACACCATGTTGCTTACATTAATTTAGTGATGGAATTTTAGGGTGTTACAAATCTACCCCTTAAAAAGAATCTCGTCCGAGATTCGAAGAGATTGAAAAGAACTAAGGGTATTATTCCGAGTCCATCTTGTACACCGAGTTCTTCCAACGAGCATAGCTCCTTCACCTACTTTCCTTAATCTTGGTACACTTTGCCTTCTTCTTTGGATAGGGCGATGAGCGACAACCTCAATTATATCTCCTAGTGGGCTGGTTATGAGTGCGACTTCTTGGCACACGAAATTATTCTCGTCACATCGCCTAACCAATCCATTCCAAGTATTACATCTAGTCCACTAGATGTAAGAACTACTAGATCAGCTTGAAAATCTATTCCCTTGATCTTAAGATTGACTCGTGGGCATACATGAGTGGACTTCATTTCACCATTCGGGAAACCAATCAGCAAATGTGTCTTCATAGAACTCATAGGTATATTATGCTTTGCCACAAATTATTCAGCAATGAATGAATGTGATGCTCCGGAATCAAATAAAATCATTGCAAGCACGAGTTTGACGGAAAACGTATCTAGCACAAAATCGGGGAGCGTACGGAGTTTGTTCGGAGCCGTCACGTGGTTCACTTTGCCACGCACATAATTCCGTTGACCCTTGTTGATGCGAGAATTTGCACTTCCATGGTGTATCCGAGATGTTGGTTGTCCGAACCTTTGGCCATTGTCTTTTTGGGGAGTCTAGATGTTACGATTTGGGAAGATGCTTTGGTATATCGTTCCAATTCTCCACAATTGAAACAACCATTAGGGTGAAGCGGAGAGTTGTTTCTCATTGATGCATACGAGCGATCCGATGATGACTTGCAACATGTGGTGTTTGTTGGCTAGAATGTTGGGGCTGCTAGGTTGAACGCTGCAACTGAGAATTTTGCAAATAATTTCCACTTGATCTATCAGAACTAAACTGAGAACTCTGTGATGAGTTGAAGTGGGGGTGTGTGTTGCTAGATTGTCCACGAGATTGGAACTTGCGCTTCTGTTCACCAAGTTTCGCACGTTTGTCCTTCAGACCTTTAGCTTTGTTCAGTAATGTAGTGAAGTCCGGGAAGCTGTGACTCTGTAGTTGATAGTTGAGTGGCTCTATCAGACTATCTAGGAAGCATTCTTGCCTCTTTGGGCCAGTGTTAACTTCATCTGATGCACAACTGAGTGAACTTGTCCAGATACTCATTAACTGACATATTGCCTTGCTTTAGGGCGAGGAACTCTCTTTGCTTAAGCTTGATTGCACCAGAGGGAATGTGGTGCACGCAAAAACTATACCTGAACTCCTGCTGCCGGGTGATGGTGCTAGGTACAACATGTGCGACGGTGTACTCATTTCACCATTCGATTGTTAATCCTTACAAACGGCTACTGTTGTATACAAGACCATCTTTCGATCGGTGCACCGTGTCATCTCCAACTTCTTGGTGACGAGTCTTTAACCAATCATCAACATCCAATGTATCGGTTGAGTAGGAGTATGTGGGAGGACGGTGACTCATGAATTCCTTATGCTTGTCCACCCAAGTGTCGGTGGTCTTCTTGGTGGTGGCCGATTTTGCTAAGCTTGAATGTTTTGAAATAGTGGCGGTCGGATTTTGGATTAGCCGCATCCGAGTGACAAGGAAGCTGTTGCGTTCTTGGATCCATTCTTTGGGTTGAGGGGTGGGGGTGGTGCTTGATTCTGCCGATTAGCAATATGAGCACGGACAACGGATGGAATGTCTTGACCTTCTCCCGACCTCGGTGCTTATCATCCGATTGTTAGAGAAAGGTATTCCCGATATGAATAGTGTACTAATGCATGAAGAGATGAACTCGAAAAGATGAAGCAATTTGAACTTCCAATTTAAGACAGATTCTCATTCCGAGATTCACAAAGGCTAGCATGAAACAAGAGTTCGGGTGTTTAGCATCCAACACTCGCTTATCTTGCTTCCATATAATTCGTCTTACACAAGCTCCATAAACATAATTCTTTATTCTTCACAACTCACTCTATAAACATCAACGGAATACTCAACCTAACTCGCTTGTGATTTGTCATTCCTTTCCTAAGCTTCATTGACTTGCCTTGGTAGAATTTTCTTGTCGTCTTGATAAAGTAATTTGAATAGAGCTGGATTAACTCCATTTTTTCGGCTATTTGGAATCACTCTTCAATTCCTTTCATTTTCTTCTTTTGATCCAAAAGCTTCTTGGGGCACTGACTTATGAAATGTCCCTCTTTGTTACAATAGAAACATGCTTTTCTTGCTTTAGTATCCTGGCGATTGCATGTTTGACTAGAAGTAAGGGTATTGAGACTTCGATCCTGGGGTTGATTACCATCCTCTTTTGCACACCAACTAGCAAGATGTCCATTTTCTCCACGCTTGAGGCAATATAATCCATCGTGACTAGGTAAAATCCTCTTACGCTTTGTTGGACAATTATTAACATAGTGGCCTTCTTCACCACATTTGAAACACAGTCCTTTAATACTTTTGTCTTAGCTTTCTTTACTTGCATGCTTCTTGAGTTGTTTGATTCTATCGGTGAAATTCATTGAAAGTTATACTCCAATCCTCAAGGTTGATAATGCGATTACTATCTACGGCTTGAGCAACTTCTTTTGGGACTGATTTTGGGTACATAACTTCCCCTTCTTATTGATATCCAAATGATAACATTGTCTAGCATCATCCGTCATTAGGCTAGCTTCTTTTTGGAGACATGAATGACCATAATGCTCACAACAATGACATGTTCTTGTAATCTTCATATGTTCATGTTGTTCATTCGTCCGCAACTACGGTGCTCCATGACTTCTCTTATTATTTTGATGATTCCATACTTCTACAACTTGCTTCTTTTTGCGGTCCGGCGGGAACTCCAGTTTTGGTTATCTCTGTGTTATGAGGGGATGATGTGTTGATCTCCTTTTGTCCTTGTAAGACTTGAGCTTGCATGACTGATAGATTTTCTTTATTCAATGACGATGAAACAGTTGGAATCTGACGGTTTCACCCAAAACAAGGTTGGAATTCTTAAGATCTGATGCTTGCTCTATATTATACTGATGGATGTTAACCATGGTTTGAGTCATTGCTTGCGAGTACGAGTTTGTGTTGCCATATGCTCTAGCATCTTGCGTTTGATTCTTTGAGGTTGTAGATGGAATGTCGATGTTTCGTTTGTTATCTTTATATTCGTGATTTCCATTGGGACTCGCCATCCGGTTGTGTGATAAAGATAAGCTCAGAAGAGGTTGGAAATAAACAGATTGAAGAGCAAGGTAAAATTATTGATATCATATCCATCTTTTCTTGTTGTGATTGTAATCACACTGTGGTAGAGAGAAGAACAACAGGAGTGAAAGAAACTTCTTTCATATGTTGATGTCGTATATGCTTGTAGATTTCTGGTTGTTGATGTTGTTGCTTCTAGACTTTGATCTTCAAACATCCTTCAACCAACTTGTATGGTAGATAAGGATAACTTGATTTGAACCCAAACTATCTTTATTAACCTAACAATTTATTTCTTGTTGCATTTGTGGCCATCACTCCACAATATAACTCACACAATCAAAACTCCAAATCAAACATGAGTTCAAACAATCAAGCATTTACATCGCACGTCCTCACGAGAACGATTCTATCGAAGTTGATAAGAGGGCGGAGCCATCTAAAAACTTATACTAGGAAACAACGGTGGTAGATCCAGTGACGAGAATAAGAACCGAACTCGGTATAGATCAAAAACAATTGATGGGTTTTGTCAAAGAACAATGGATAAATTAGATTTTTATGCGTAAATAAGATAATTTTGAAAGATGACATAGCTTTCTAGAACATGAATCCTTAATTTTCAACAATTTCTAGCTAAGGCTGCGTTCCTACGATCAACACGCTCCGATACCACTCTGTCACACCCGATTTACGGGAGGGAAACCGGATGCATCTCATATGTGTGCCGGGATCTAGTTCCACACATATGATAGACGAAATGAGTGTAATATCATAGACAGTAAAACGTAACAAGGGGTTTAACAACTTACTACACTCATTCGGAAGACACGAAGGTCTTTAACATCGGAAAACGATAACTACACGACGAGTCTTCGTCTTCCGCTTCCACAGGCACTTGACTGGGGGAGACGCATGCCTCAGAACTCCTCAAAGTCGTTGTAGAACTCTTCACCATTGTTCTCTTCTGAACAGCGGTAAGCAAGGCTGAGTACACTTATGGTTGGTACTCAACAAGTGGGGGAATATGCAAGGCTATCAAGGATAGCTATGGTTCTGCGAGTGGTTAGCATTTTAATGTTGGTCAAACTTTTAATTAGAGAACGCCTAGTTACTAGATGTAAGTATATACCAATCCACTTAAGAAAATTTTTAAGCAAAACAACCCAAAGCTCACCGAGCTTCACCAAACCACGATTTATTCTCATCTTCAAGTTTATTAATCATGTGAGGGTCCAAGCCGCTCATGACCCCGTGAGCACGGCCGATCGATCGTTTTACACTGCTGCGAAGTTTGCACACTTCACCCACGGCTCGCGTAAAAGTTCCGAAGAACTTTGAACCCAACCATGCGATGCTGATCAGGCATCATACCACACTTCCGAGGTGTGATTGCATAGGGACGCTATGAAGCCTTTACAAAGGTATACAAAAGACTAACGACCCGCATTGTTACAGATCGGGGCGGACCATAACCCTCCCTAGTGGTCAGCACCTTAGCAAAGGCTGCTACCCTAAAAGGACCGGGCTAAACCCCTGCAACCCAGATCCCCCTCTGCTCCTTTAGGAAAAGGGCCATCAGATCAATCGCACACCTAATTAATTGGCTAAGGTCAGAGCCATGTAACACTGTGGTTGCGCATGTTTTCTTGGGTGGTTCTCCATGTTCCGATTAAATCACATGATCTTGTATTACCAAAAGCATCATCGTTAAACATACAAGCCTTTATCTTGGAAAACCATTTTTATCCAACCCAAGTTGAGCAACTAGCATATTCTACCCAAAAACATTTGTTAAACCGGGTTGATCCAAGGATTGTGGATAAAACTCTAGGTAAGTCCTTAAAAAAGGTGTTCCCATCAATTTAATGCAATATCATAATAAATATAAACTTAGTTGTCATGCAATTACATAGGGTAAAATAGAATCATGCGGGGGGGAGAAGACCACTTGCCTTCCTTGCTTAATCACTAAGGTTCTTCTTCTTCAAACACTTGCTCTTGATCTACTTCAACCGGCTGCTCGCTTGAACCCGACACGATGTCTACGAGCACACAAGAATACATACAATAAACAAAACAATACACCAAGCATGAAAAGCTTAAAGGGAAAACGGGGTTTGGGTCTAGGAAAGTGAACACAAGGAACACTCGGAACTATCGGGAGATTTGGATGATCACAAACAAGAGCTATCTATGCGTTTGATATCTTTTAATTAAGTAAAATCATGTGTATAGGTTATTTCGGAGAAATACCCTATTTATAATTAAGCAAATTATATTTGTATTTAAATTACGATGTAGGCCTAGTCCACGGTTTTACTTATAAATATTCAAGTATGATTTATGCATATTAAACAATTTAATTTTAAAAGAAGCATGTAAAAGCATCTAGGCGTTTATCTTTATATTTCGAGTTATTCTAATCAAATTATAATTAAAAACACATTTATATTCATTTTAATCAAATTAACCTTTAATTAGGAAAACTCGGGATATAGCCTATGTTACTTTTTAGTAGAAAGCAAATTGCATAATCATTAATCAAATTAAGTTTGATTATAAAACCGAGGTATACATCTAACTAACTTTTAATTAAAAGAAATGTTCATTTAATATTAATCATATTTACTTTCTTATGAAAACACGTGTTAAACTTCTAATTAGATTTTAATTAGAAAAGCATGTGTAATAGGATTTAATCATATTTAATATTTAAATAAAATATAAAACATAGAACTTGTACAACATTACTCCTAGTGCATACTTTGAGTTTATATGAGCCTAAAGCAACAAGAACGAGGTTAAACGGAGCTAAAACGCTAGATCTATGGACTAAACAAGGCTGGAAGGACCTAATCGCGATTAACTATAGATCGGGAGGGTTAGCTGATAAGTTTTGCAAGACACTATCAATAGTGCTCGCAAAAAGAGTAGAATACAGGGGTTAGCTGGTAAAAGAGCCTGAGTGGGATTTATGTGCAAAAGGTGGGATAATTCTAGGGGGTTATGGGCAAACTTTACAAGACACAATCTATAGAGTTTTGATTAGGAATTTCATGGGGACTAAAAGGAAAAACTGCCATGCCTTATCTTTAGTTTTGTGTAGGTGACGATAGCTGTTCGTAACAGCCATGGCCGGCGGTCTGCATAGCTCCTGGCCGGCCAAAATCAACGGTGTTTCGTACGAGGAAAAGCACGGCCGCGGTGGCGAAACTAGAGAGGAGAATGAGGAGGTTGCGAGGATGTGCTCACCAACGGCGGATGTGAAGGGAGGCAGACGAATTTTTGCAGGAAGGCGGACGACGACGGAGAAAAAGGCCGGCTCGGCTCCACTGGCCGGCGGCGCTTCGGTAGTTCTCCAACACCGGGAAGGGGCAAAACGGATGCAACTCGACGTCGTGGTACGCGTGGTGGTATTGGATTGCTCCGGGATGACTCCTGACCGGCGAATCAGGCAGCCAAACTCCGGCGGCATCCGGCTCTGGTTCAGCTTATGCAGGTGGCGGATGGTGATGATGCTGCAGGAGCGTGAGGGCAAGGCGGCGGCACAGCTCGAGACAGCAGCAGGGGCGCACGGGACCGGGGCTCACGTTTTTATAGGCCGAGGGAAGGGGAGAGGTTAGCACTGGCGCGAGAGAAGGAAACGGCTGGCCATTGATGGCCATCAGGGGGCGCTTAATTAGGAGAAACGGAAGGGATTGGGCGAGGGGAGTGAAGGAGGGTTTTACCGCGCATTGATTGAGGTCTTGAAGGAAGGGGGCGGGCACACGGCGCGGGACACGGCCGGCGGCGCGGCTGCGTTGACGAACGGAGGAGAGGGGAAAGGGGTGCCGGAGGTAGGAGATGGCGCCGGCCCGGTGGGGGCCGGCTGTCGGTGAGAGAGGAGAGGAGGCGGGCGCTAGTGGGCCGTTGGCCGGAAGTGGAGAGGCCGGCGGGGTTTGGATGGGTCGGCGGTTTGGGTTTGTTTTTTTCTTCTTTTTTTTCAAAACCATTTCAAACCAATTTCAAACCCTTTTAAATTCAAATCTTTTACATCTTTTCAAATTCAAATTTTAACACAAATTTCTCCAACTATTTTAAAGGTTTTTCACAAACCATTTTTAACTTTTCAAACATATTTTAAATTCAAACCTTTACACAAATTTTCACAATTGTCTTTTCACAATTATTTTTAAGGACTTTTTCACAAATATTTTAAGACTTTTAAAACCACACCACGGCCAAAACTCATGCATTCAAATCATGATGCACAAGCACTTATTTCTTCTAAATTATTAAAATGATATTTAAATATTTTTAAGGCCAAATTTATTTGATAATTTAATTAATCCTTAGAAAATAAAATCTAAACACCATGTTGCTTACATTAATTTAGTGATGGAATTTTAGGGTGTTACAGCGACGGCTTCCCCGCCTTCTCACCTCGACTTCGCAACTTGCTCCTCCCCCGACAAGTTCAAGCCTTTGGGGATCACCAAGTACGACGCGAAGCAGGATCCCATCCAGTGGCTCCGATGCTACGCCCTCTCCATCGAGAACGCTGGCGGCAACAGCGACACCAAGTGCCTCTACTTCCCCTTCTGCCTGGACCAAGCACCACTCACATGGCTCGAGTCGCTGGACAAGCACTCGATCGACAAGTGGGACCAGCTGAAGGAGCAGTTCACAAGTAACTTCGCGGGCGCCATGGGCCGATCGGGTACTCGCATGGACCTGGCCATGATCAAGCAGGAACAAGGCGAGACCCTCCGCAAGTACATGCGCCGCTTTTTCGACAAGCGCGCTACCGTCGTCGACGTCACCGACAAGGAGGTCATCGACCTCTTCCAGGACGGTCTCTATCACCGTCGCACCTTTGAAGACTTCGGACGTCGCCGCCCCAGGTCCATCTCCCACCTCAAGGACATGAGCACGTCCTGGGCGGACGAAGAAGACAAGGCCAATGCCAAGTACGACGCCATCCGTGGCAAGACCAAGCAGAACCAGGGCGGCGGCAGCGGCAGCAACGCAAACCAAGGCGGCCGCAACAACAACAACAACAACAACAACAACAACTCGGGTCCCAACCGCAAGCGCAAGCCAGACAACACTGTCGCGGCTATCCAGCGCCCTGCGAAGGGGAACTCGAAGAAGAACTCCGGCGGCTTCAAAGACCTGCTGAAGGAGAAGTGCCCGTGGCATCCAAACGGCAACCACACTACCGAGCAGTGCTACCAACTCAGGCATGCACTCAAGGAGACGCCAGAGCCACCGCACCCTCACGATCAAAAGGGCAAGAAGAAGGACGGCGACAACAACGACTTCCAAGAACCTGAGAAGACCGTCAACGTCCTCTTCGGCGGACGCCCGGCGAGGCGGGAGCGAGAAGGCTACCCGTCGCGAAGTAATGTCCATTGAGCCGGCGGTCCCGACCCCTCTCGGGTGGTCGGAGGTACCCATCACCTTCTCACGCGCGGATCAATGGAGCGGCTTCTCCGAACCGGGACGGTTCCCCCTCGTCCCGAAGCCAACGGTGGCGGGCTCCAAACTCAACAAGGTGCTCATCGACGGTGGAAGCGGGCTCAACGTCCTCTTCACCAAGACCTTGAAGAAAATGAAGCTCGACATCACTCATATGCTCACCAAGAGCAATGTGCCCTTCTACAGCATCGTCCCTGGCAACGCGGCTATTCCACTGGGCTCAGTGGTCCTGCCAGTTACCTTCGGGGCATCTCGGGACAACTACCGTACCGAGTACATCAAGTTCGAGGTTGCGGACTTCGAGACCTCTTACCACGCCATCCTCGGCATACCGTCCATCGCCAAGTTCATGGCGGTGCCCCACTACACCTACTTGGTACTCAAAATGCCAAGCCCAGCCGGTGTACTCTCCCTCCAAGGGGACTTGAAGATCTCCCACGACCGCGACACGAAGCCGTGGAAATCGCCTCTACAAACCAAGTACCCAACGCGATGATGGAGGTCCACGCCGCGTCGAAGAAGCTTGCTACAAGTGAACTCGACATCCCGAGAGAAGTCCGACAACACCAACAAGCCTCGGCCACCCGAGGAGGTACTCGTCAAGACGGTCGACCTCGGAACGAGCGACCCCAAAGAAGACCACCACCATCGGGGCTGGCCTCGACCCCAAATAGGAAGGCGCGTTCATCGGCTTTCTTCGGGCTAACCGCGACATCTTCGCGTGGAAGCCGGCGGACATGCCGGGAGTGCCCGGGGAGCCGATTGAGCACGCGCCTCAACGTCGATCCTAAGGCCACCCCCAAGCGACAACACCTCCGACGCTTTGCCGACGACGGGCGGGACGCCACCAAGAAGGAACTCGCCAAGCTACTCGCGGCATGGCTTCATCGGAGATGTCTTCCATCCTGAGTGGCTCGCTAACCCTGTCCTCGTCCGCAAGAAGAACTCGAATGAGTGGAGGATGTGCGTCGACTACACCGACCTCAACAAGCACGCCCCAAGGACCCCTTCGGGTTGCCGCGGATTGATCAAGTCATCGACTCCACGGCGGGCTGCGACCTGCTCTGCTTCCTCGGATCGCTACTCCGGTACCACCGGATCGCAATCAAGGAGGAAGACCGGGAGAAGACCGCGTTCATCACCCCGTTTGGCGCGTCTTGCTACACGACCATGTCATTCGGGTTGAAGAACGCCGGCGCTACCTACCAACGAGCTATCCGGGCTCGCTTCAAGCGGCAACTCAACAAGAACGTCGAGGCCTACGTGGATGACGTGGTTGTCAAAACCCGGGGACTCCGGTACCCTCATCGACGACCTTGAAGAGACCTTTGCATCACTACGCGAGTACCGTTGGAAGCTCAACCCGAACAAGTGCGTCTTCGGCGTCCCTTCGGGCAAACTACTCGGCTTCATCATCGCCCCGGCGCGGCATCGAAGCCAACCCCCGAGAAGATCTCCGTCATCACCGGCATGAAAGCTCCCACGAGCATCAAAGACGTCCGAAGCCGACGGGGATGCATGGCGGCGCTGAACAGATTCATCTCGAGGCTAGGAGAACGGGGCCTCCCCTTCTTCAAACTACTCAAGCATCAAGAGAAGTTCGTGTGGACTCCAGAGGCGGATCAAGCCCTTGCCCAGCTCAAGGACTTCCTATCAAAGCCACCGATCCTCACGGCTCCTCACAAGGGAGAGCGACTATTGCTCTACCTCGGCCGCGACTACTCACGTGGTCGATCGCCATCGTTGTCGAGCGGCGGGGAAGACGGCCACGCCTACCCGGTCCAGCGCCCAGTCTACTTCGTCAGCGAGGTTCTATCAGAGTCCAAGGCCCGCTATCAGCCCGTGCAGAAGCTCCCGTACGCACTACTCATCACCTCGCGGAAGCTACGACACTACTTCCCGGCAGTACTCGGTCTCCGTCGTCACCGACTACCCGCTTGGCGACATCCTACGGAACCAAGATGCTACTGGAAGAATCTCCAAGTGGGCCGTCGAGCTCGGCGCCCTCACTATCGACTTCAAGCCACGCACAACCATCAAGTTGCGAGGCACTAGTCGACTTCATGGCAGAGTGGCGAGAGAACCAGCTATCTACTCCCACCGTGCGACCGAGCATTGGGTGATGTACTTCGATGGCTCACTCAACCTCGAGGGCGCGGTGCGGGGGTACTCCCCGATCTCTCCAACGAGCGAACAACTCAAGTACGTCCTGCGATCTTCTCGGAAGGTCTCAAACAACGAAGCCGAGTACGAAGCCCTCCTACACGGGCTCCGCCTCGCGGCCTTCACCGGGAATCAAGCGGCTACTAGTCTACGGCGACTCCGCGGTGGTCATCAACCAAGTCAACAAGTCCGGGACCGCAACAAGGAGAATATGGACGCCATGCGCACTAGAAGTCCGCAAGCTCGAGAACAAGTTCTATGGTCTCGAGTTCCATCACATCGTCCGCGACAACAACGTTGCGGCGGACGTCCTCTCGAAGCTTGAATCCACCCGCGCTCAAGTGCCGGCGGGTGTCTTCGTCCACGAGCTTCACGCGCCATCCATCCGGGGAGCCGGCGCCACCGACCCTTGTCCCGGCCCATCCAACGGCGGGCGAGAAGGTCATGATGATCGACGTGGACCGGAGGCAACCCTTCATCGACTACCTCGGTGAGCGAAGGTCCCCTTCGACAAGAACGCGGCCGAGCAACTCGTCCGCCACGCCAAGTCTTACGTCCTCGTCGGAGACAAGCTTTACAAACGGGGCGCGTCTTCTGGAGTTCTCATGAAGTGCGTCCCTCGTGAAGAAGGCAAGGACATCTTGGAGGAGATCCACACGGGCGTGCGGCAACCATGCGTCCTCACGCACGCTGGTCAGCAAAGCCTTCCGGCGAGCCTTCTATTGGCCCACGGCTCCGGGTGACGCCGAAGAACTCGTCGAAAGTGCCAAGGATGTCGGTACTTCGCCAAGCGAAGAACACGTCCCGGCCTACAAGCTAGTCACCATACCGCCAACTCCGGCCCTTTGCTTGCCGGGGGCTCGACATGATTGGGCCACTACCAACTGCGCCGAGGAGGATTCAACGGGGTATTGGTGGCTATCGACAAGTTCACCAAGTGGATCGAGGTCAAGCCGGTCACATGCCCCAAGGGCGACGGAGTACTCGACTTCTTAGATGAACTCGTACACCGCTACGAGGCTACCCCACCGCATCATCACGGACACCGGGGATCCAACTTCAACAACCACCAGTTCTGGGAGTATTGCGAGAACAGCGGGATCGACGTCCGATACGTCTCAGTTGCCCATCCACGGGCCAACGGACAAGTCGAGCGCGCCAACGGGATGGTGCTCGACGCTCTCAAGAAGCGGCTACACGACGCTGCGAACTCCAAAGGGGGCAAGTGGATCAAGGAATTACCCAATGCACTCTGGGGGCTACGGACTCAACCATCCAAGCCAACGGGGCAATCCCCCTACTTCTGGTCTACGACCTCGAAGCCATCCTCCCCGTTGACGTCATATGGAACTCGCCGGCGGTGGAGCACTACGACGAATGCGTCTCGAGAAGACGACAGACGAGTTGATATCGACGACCTCGAAGAAGCTCGGCCGCGCCGCCCTCGTCCAATCGGCAAGGTACCTGGAGGGTATCCGACGCTACCATGATCGCAACGTCAAGGAACGCTCCTTCAACGTTGGAGATCTTGTCCTCCGCCGTATCCGAGAACACGGAAGGGCTTCACAAGCTCGGTTCCCCCACGGGAATGTCCCTTCACCGTAGCAAAGGTGGCCGGGCGGGCTCCTACCGCCTCCAAATACTTGAAGGCGAAGATATCAACAACTCATGGAACGTCGACCAGCTCTGTCGATTCTACGCCTAGTCTACACGACTAGTCTGGGGTTCAAGTCTTCACGACTACATCAACACCCCCTTGCCATATGCGACCCCCGGGTCCTGGCTCCAGTCTCCGGACTTCTCCTCTGCAGGATCCAGCCCGTGCGGCTACCTACGGATCCTGGGCTGCGATGAGCGTCAAGGACTCTAGCAGCGGTCTACTAAGAGACCACACCCCAAGATCCGGCCGCACGGCTACCTACGGATCTACGATCCGGCCCTAGACGGCTACCTGCGGATCAAGCTGCGTAAGCGGCTACCCGCTCCGGCGCTACTCGGTTTGTGTAAGCGGCCTCACGGTCCAAGCGACTACTTTGTAACTACGGCCACGGCCATCCGAGTGTACTCCTTCGGTAATAAAGCTTGATTGTTCATCAACTTCTTTCTGCCTACTCCGTACAACGGGACTACCAAAGCCGAGTACGACTATTCGCGTCCACTCCACGATGGGGGCTCCGCACTCTAAGATCGCGGCTACGAGTACTCATTGCTGGGAATTTTCTTTCATTGATACTTAAGCAATTCATTACAATTATTTTCTGTACAACCGGGGCTACTAGATATCTATTACGGGGCCCTTTGGAGGTTAAGCTTCTCGGCTACACGCTCCGCGATGGGAGCCATCTCGCTCCGGCGGCTCCGCATCTTGCTCATCGGTGCGGTTGGCGTCCACCCCGCCGGCGACTACCTCCACCGGGGCCTTCGGGAAGTACGACTTCATGAAGGCCAAGACTTGTCTTGGGATCGACCTCACCATGTGCTTCACATAGGCGGCCGGACGGCTCGGAGCTTCCTTGAGGCGATCCACCGGAGGAGCAATCTTGGGGCCGCCGGGTGCGGCACCGAGGAGTCTAGCGATCGGCGGTGCGGCTTCTTCGAGCTCCCTCGGTTGGGCCCGCAATGCCTCGCGGTCTTCATTCAACACGCAAGGATTTGTAGCGGTTGACGAGACCCTCGGTCGGGAAGCAATCCGAGCTCCATATGCTTCTCGCACTCGAAGGCGAGTTCTTTGTAGTCGAGCTCGAGTACCTGGCGGGCTTCTTGCTCCCGGTAGAAGAGGTTTTTCATGCTCGTCTCCGGGGACTTCGGTGCTCCACTTGGCCCTCAAGCTCTGCAACACGACAACAGCACAGCGGGTCAAAGGACTTCTCGACCCCCAACAAGAACCCGAGCCGGTTCGGTGGCGTACCTTTGTTCTTGTTGCGGAGGCCCTTATTCTTCCGCACCAAGTCGTCGCCCTTCGCCTGCAACTCTTGGACGTCGTTGTGGTACTTGGCGAAGGCGGCGTCGAGCTTCGACTGCATGGCAGTCGCGTGCTTTCGCGACTTCACAAGTTGCTCTTCTAGCGCCTCGGCACGGAGCACCGCGTCGCCATAGCCCTGCAGCAGGTTCGACTTGTCGCGGGACCGCTCCGCAACGTCCTGCACAAGACAACTCAAGTCACAAGAGTACTCAACGACAAAGGATTGGCTACTCAAAGGCTACGGCTACTTACCTTCATCCACTGCTCGGCATGACGGATCGCCTCAAGATGCTTGGCCACCGTCGCCGGCTCAACAAGATTGTCCGCGAGCAGCTCTATCCCGCCGCGACTACTCGCGGTGGTCTCCGTCATCGGCGCAGAGCGGATGGGCTCTGCATCCTGGATCTCGGGGGAGCGGATAGCCACCTCCCGAGCAACCTGCGGTGACGTGGTGGCCGCCTCTCCCCCGGCGGACTTCTCAACGACCTCCTCCATGGGCTCGGGGGCTCCTTCCGCAGCCTCCGGGGCCTCTCGGTGTCAACCTGCGCATCGGCACCCCTGCGGGGATGTCACCACCTTCGGCTCGGCGCCTGTCAAAGAGACGACAAGTGCATCGGTGCCTACGGCTACTCCTCGAAGAGCCTTATAGCTTCAAGAAGGGTACTCACCTTCGACTACGCTGGCCTCCGGCAACGGCGCCTCGGCGGCCCGGTGGCTCGGTCGCGGCTTGGGTAGCGGGAGCGACCTCCTCGGCGGGCGGCGCGTCTTCTTCCGCCACCGCCGAAGAGGGCTCATCTCCCTCCCCGGGGAAAAATCCGTGGACTTCCTGCAGAAACATTCACAGATGGTCGTTAGTCGACATCGACTACTGCAACAAGTACTACTCGGAAGGATACGGTACTTACAAGTTCGACCGGGACAATTATCACGGCCGGAGCACCGAGGATGCTGGCGATGTCGACCGATCCACCCTCGGCGGGCGCCTCCTCCGATGCTCCCGCGGCTACCGCTTCCTCCACGGCGGCGGCGGCGGCGCGTGCTCTCTCGCGCTCCGAGGCCACCACCTCTTCAACGGCGGCGGCTACGGGTCCCGTGCTCCCTTGTGGAGGCGGGGGGTGGCGCTCCGGCGCGCGCCAAGATCTCTTCAACAGTGGGGGCTGGACTACGACTTCCAGCTGGCTCCCCCACTGTGTCCCACACGCCTTCGTCGCCCTCTTCGACGGGCTCCGTTGGCGGCACCTCCTGCATACAAGGGAGACTACTCGTCAGCAAGTGTACTCGTACAACGGGTACTCGACTACTCTGCTCAAGACAACTTACCTCCTGAGGCGTGGTCTCTGAGACCTTCAGCTTCTTCGTCACCCGCTTCCTGGCGGAGTTGCGCGGCTTCCGTGGCGGCGCAGCCAGGCTAGCCTCCAGGCTAGTCGGGGGGGGTCTTGTACCAGAGGAACATGCAAGCCTGGGCGGCTAAACCTCGACCGCAGCTGGAAGCGGTCCTGCAACGTCTCCTCGTCGTCATCGTCGTCGTCGGAGGTATCCTCCACTATGACAGTGTCATCGCCTTCACCAACTTCTCGCCACTCCTTCGCCTTCCCCTCCATCGGGGTCTCGATTCCGCTCGGAGGTGGCTGCGGCTCGGAGATGAACTTCTTCAAGTCCTCCTACAAGACACAAGACGTCAGCAACTCTACACCAGGCAATGACTACTCGACTGATAGAGTACGACTACTCACCTCCTTTGGCGGGCGCGCGGCGGAGTACTCCTGTACAGGGCACGCCGTGTATGGCGGCATATCTTTGAAGATCCGCGACAACCTCTCGATGATGTCGGCGTCGTCCAGCTCGCCTCCGGGCATCCGCGACGTGTCGTCGTCACCTGTGTACTCGAAGCCTAGGGTGTCCCGAGCCATCAACGGCCGGACCCTTCGCTTCATGAAACTGAAGGCCACGTGCTCGGCCCTCGGTCCGGCCTCCCCGAGCACCTTGATGCGTGCCAGCAGCTCGGGAAGCTGGATTCCCTCTTGCATGGTGGGCTCCGTGTTCCACCATTCACGGTGCCTGGGCTGCTGTCCGCTCGGCTTCGGCAGGCCAGGGTGGTGGTTCGTGATGTAGAACCACCTGGTTTTCCAATCAGTGTCGGAGTCGACAAGCTTGGACGCCAGATATTGCTCTGCGGCGTCCTCCCTCAACTGGATGCCGGCGCCTCTGACTACCCTGGGGTTGGTGGCACTTGGCTACGGCTTGACGCGGAAGAACTTCCGAAAAAGCACCCAATGTGGCTTTATCCCGAGGAAGGCTTCGCGAGAAGTGCACGAAGACCGCGGTGTGGAAGACGCCATTGGGGTTCGGGTTCGGTACTCGATCCCGTAGTACCCGAGCGGCCCCTTGAAGAAATCGGCCGGCGGGAGCGCAAGCCCGCGCTCCCACGAACCGCGCGAACATTGGGATCTCGTCTTCGGCCTTCTCCATTGGATATGGATCTCCGGCGGCGGATCTCCACATGTCGACCTCCTTCTCCCCGATGAACCCCTTGTTCGGGGAGGGTCGGCGGATCCTCTGTCTTCACTTTGGACTTCTTCCACTCGCGGGCGGGATCGGCCGCGGTGGAGACATGTGCGGCGGCGCTCCCGCGGCGGCCGCGGCGGCCTCTTCGCGGCCCCTCTTCTTCCCGGCGGCCTTCGACGTCTTGGATGGTGATGGCTTCATCCTCCAAGTGCGGGCGTCTTCACGCGCATTCGCTTGGGGGCTACCCTAAAAGCTTTGGGTGGTGGCGCACTTGAATCTACTACGGCGGCGGCAAGCGCCGGGAGTGGATCTACTTCGGATGGATACGGAATGGGCTGCGGCTCGAATGGGTGAAAAACCCTAAGGGTTTTGGCTTTTATTTATAAGCCAAACCCAGCTCCACAACGGGTGGTGGATAAGTCCACGAGCGGGCGACTCGGCGGGCGTGCGTGACCCTTCGTATTCTACTAGTCGACGCGCCTCACCTCGGGGGCTCGGCTACTTCTACTCGACTACCTGGGAAGCGGCTAGTCTCAAGAGCATCTCAGGACACATTCTTCAAGATGACCCTTCAATTCGAGAGGAAGTACTCGACTCAAGGCTCGGGGGCTCCGTGCCACGTGTCCTTCGGTTTTTTTCTCTCCGGATTTTTCGGGATTTTCTTGCCAAGACTTCGAGATGGACCCTCGGCCCCGAGCCCGCGGCTCAACCTAAGGCTCGGGGGCTACTCCATATGGAGTGTGATTTTGCAATCGCACCTCCAAATCGGCTCGGCTTCAAGACAAGACGGGCATTTTTTGAAGACCTTCGAAGGTAGTTTTCGAGGACGCTTGGGACTACTCGAGAAGACTTCAAGATTGCTCAAAAATCAGCCGGAGTACATTCGTTGACGCCAAACGTGCACCTAGCGCCAAACACACAGGCAAGCCGAACAAGCCGGCTTCACACGCGCGAGAGAGTCGCGAGACGTGCCGATCAATTTTTCCCGAAAATTAACAAAAGATAAAGGAGTTAGATACCAAAGCTTGGAACTTGCTCGGGTGGTACCGAACGGTTCCATATTTACGGCTAGGAAGCCGGATGGGATGACACATAGCTATGAAGAGCTATCTACCAATAAACCGAAACCATTCGGGAACTTGTAAAAAGTAACATTGCCGAATGGATGACGCAAGCATGACGGCGATAGGTCTTTGTTTGAATGAAGATGCACATGCACGAGACCATGACCGATCCCCGTGATGATTAACATTAAATAAATGAATAAAGGAAAGCACGAACATGAACATGTAATAAACAAGTATGCATAGATCCAAAGCACTAGTCTACCGCATGTCTAGGTACTTTAAAACCCGTCGGGTACGATATCAAGCAAATCTATCCACCGCATGATACAACTTGCATGAAAACCGTACCACTTTCCACAAATAGATCTATCCACCGCATGATACAACCCAAATATGGAAAGCTAAAATCATACATTATTTAAAGCATGAATCACGCACGTGTTCCACTCGTGAAGAAACATAACCGAATACGGTGAACATGCCGATTCGGGGTCCATGAAGAAGGAACGAACATTACCAAGCGATTAAATCTATCGGATTGATTTGAAATCTAATCCACCGGATGACTAGCTCCAAAGCAACCCAAAAACCTCGCATCTACCGCATGATACCCGGCTCTTTCAAGATTTATACCAACATTGGCAAGCTTGAACCCGCAACACGTAACAACCTAGATCGATTCGGTTTCGGCTATCGGAAAACTTAAGATCCACGTGTTAAAACACGAACTCGATTCATACGGGGATCACAAAAAGGGGTAGAGCCGATCCAAATCTATCTAGATTGGGCAAAAATGTGTTACATGAATCTAAACGTAAAGTAAAAATTCAAAGCAACACGGGGTAACTTAATGAATCTATTGGATCTTTCCAAAATCCAATAGAGCCGATAACTAGCTTCAAGCTAGATCTTAGCCTATCGCATGGCTCATGACCTAACAAGAAACCCTCTTGAACCAAGCTTGAATCTACCGCATGACACGAAGCATGGTAACAAGACTACTTGCATCAAATCTAAATCCACCGCATGATACTAGACATGATACAAGGTTGCCGGTACTCACGGAGGTCGACGGATCGATGAACCCTCTCGAAGAACTCGACGACACGACAAATGGACTCTAGGGTTTGGCGTAAGGCCGGTTTGTATTGAAGAATGATTGTGTTTGTTACATACATTCAGGGCTCATATTTATACCCTGCAAAGTACAATCTCGAATGGATTTGCTGCCTAACTTATCTCTAAGCTTGATCGCCTATCTATCCATTCGCCCTTCCTGCTTGAGCCACGTCACCATCCAATCCCGCAAAATCAGCTCTACTGTTCCTTTGCCGAACGGGAGCAGATAGCCGACCGCAGATCTCTTTACCGAATACATCTGAAAAGATCTTTCCTTCCACCAGACGGACTCCTCATCGAGCTGGACCCACAAGTCAGACTCCTTACCAAATTTTGGTGTTAACACATGCCCCTTCAATTGCGGGATAAAAGTAATTTTGTTCCACAATTGACTCCGACTACGAACACTTTCAAATCGAATGTCAACCTTTTTGTTCTTCTTTCTTCGCAATCCGCCGGAATCCTCATCCATATCCAAACCCTAAATCCTCTTGCTCGAAGCTCAAATTCCCAATGGCGGCTCAAAACAAAGACACTCAGGTAAATTCCCCTTCCGTAAGTTTCATTCGGCATTTAGGTTTTCAATTTTACCTGAGATCTCTCTTCCACTTTTCCTCAGGAGCCTTCCACTGAGCTTCTGATTCGCACCGGGGCCAATTCGAGATCCTATTATCTTGGTCCCGTGGGGAACTCTGATCCTCAAGATTTCATTGCGGCTGAATCTCAGAGGATCCCTTTCAAAGCAGCTCTGTCCCCACCTCCTCGGTGGCAAGACGCTTTCAAGAACTGGCCCTTGCCTCCAATCGCAGGCTGGAAAACTTGGTACCGGAGGATTCTCGCAGACAAGAGTGCATTGACCAACAACTGGGATACCCTCCGCATTGCTCAGTGTTTGGAGTTATCCTTGGCCGAAACCCCCAAGAACGAAGACCTTCTGATAGCGGCTTGCCATTTTTGGTCAAACGGCGTCAACGCCTTCCTCTTTGGCCACGGCCCAATGTCTCCAACTCTGGCCGATGTGTATATGATCACTGGCCTTGACATTACAGGATCTGTTCAGCCTTGGGAATTCAAAAACTCTTCTCGGCAAACGGGGGTGGAGCCAGGGAACGGATACAAGCATTACATCTTGAAGCACATGAAGGACAATCCCCTTGGTGAAGTCGAATACAGGGCATTTCGAACATGTGGGCCGTGCGTATTTGTCTTCGTGGCAAAGCCAATGAGCCTACCCCGAATCACATCACAATGGTGTCTCATTTGGTTAGTGGCAACCGCCTCCCCCTTGGAAAATTCCTCCTAGGCGGTGTGTACCATATGCTTCACCAAACTCGTCACCCAAATGTATACTAGCCGAGAGGATAACATGTGTCAATGGTCCTTGGTGGTTTGTTCAAATGTGGCTGCGGCTCCACATGCATCGGATCATTGGTGTTGATTTGAACACCAGGCTCTTCCCTTTATCCAATCACCCCGAAGGGGGAGCCCCAAGCCACCGGAGGATGCCGGAATTATGGAGAAGCGACTTCAAATTGTTCTTGTTCGGCGGGACATCGGCCCGGCTTTTCGAGCTATTCTTCAAAGGTTTCCGAATCCTCTCTGGCTTCCTTATCTGGACAATGACACTTTGATTTTCCCTTGTGACTTCTCTTTTGAATCCGAACGCCAAGATGGGAGATTCTTAGAAATCCTCAACATCATAATCCGCCCATGTATGCTGCCAGCTGAATTCAATGGAGGAAGGCTGAACTCTAGTACTTATGAATATTATCAGCCCAATGTAATGGCTAGGCAACTTGGGTGTGGCCAGATGCCCCCAAGACTGTTCCTGCATGAGTTCCTCAAGCCCAGAGAGGAAATTAAAGAACTTATGCACGAGAGCGGGGTTGTCCATTATGTGTGTAGTCCCACTATCTACACCTGGCCTTTTGTGCCCACAACCATAGCTCACTCCACCTTCAACTCCTGGTGGCAAGAATTCCATGATCATATCTTCAGTGAGCTCCGTGCACTCGTTCTGCGCAGAGTTGATGCCTGATTTTCTGCCAACCTCAGAGGTAATATAATTAACCTTTGGATCAGACATTTCCCCTTTCAATCATGATTCTGATCCCATTTCTTTTACTCACAGAATACAGTGCCTGCCCCTCGAGCCAGGAATATCACCTACAATGCTGTAGGCCCGATCTCAGCACTAGGATTCAGATCCCCAACTCTGGCTCAGCTGATGGCCAGGTTTGCCACAACCGATCCAAGCCTCTCCAGCCTTGCGCCGATAGGAGGCAAGGTTTGTCTCCGATTGCCCCTCCAAATGCCAAGAGGAGGAGAACCGTCAAGAAAATTCTTGTTGAGGTAAAACCTTTTACTTTCTTGATCACAAAATTACTGCGGTTCGATAAATCATATCTTGCGCATTTTCGGACCCGAGCCCGGCAGCCTTCGGTGCGGGAACACCGCCAATGCCCCATCCTTTGGTACAACCTTTATTGTCCTCTTTTAAGGATGAACAACGGCATTTACCCTTTTAATTTGACACTTGCGGAAGAAACGATGGAAGAACAACTTGTGGACATCCCGGTGTCTCAACAAGCAAGTCCATCCGGGGTTGAATTGCCTATCCCGGTGGAGGTCTCGTCTTCATCACCCTCTGCGAAGTAGTGAATTCTCCGGAGATGAGTCTCCCAATCCGGCCCGAGCCGTCAAGTCCTCCAAGGACACAATCACCCGTTGGTCATGCGGAGACACCAATCCCAACGAGAGGTGGATCCAACTCCTCTTCGACCGAAGCCCATGAGTTATCATCGACCGCATCAACACCTTCTAACTTGGAAGCTTCGGCTCTACCGGAGCACCTTCTTCACCCGTGATTGCCCCTCGCTCAAAATCTTGCCCCAGCTCAAGAAATCAGCCATGAGGTACTCATTTGCACTTAACTCTGCTACCTTTACTTTTAGCACCCTTAACTCGGCAATACTGCTTCTTAGGATCGAGCCCCATCATCATCAAGCACGCCAACGGGGAACAATCCGATTCCGAGGCAATGGAAGGAATGCACCAACCTCTCGTCGGATGAGGTGCTAGCAAAGCTTAGAGAAATTGTTGCCGGCTAGAAAGAGATGCACAAGATCGGTTCAAGGATCTCGATCACTTCGAGGAGATGCTTGAATCTATCGGCCAAGAACTTCCGAGGATGTCGGTGCTTCTGCGGTATCCATCCGTGGCTTGGACATCCTTTATGCGCCCATAAGGCACGCTTTGAGAAAATTGCGCTCCCGCCCGGCTATTGAAAAGAAGAGAGCCGATGCCGAACAAGCCATGAACGGGGCGCAATCCCAAACGAGAGAGCCACAAAGATACATTGGCTAGTCCGCGGGCTTCTTGTGATCCGAAAATTGCCAAGAAAGCGCTCTAGAGGCGAAGCGAGAAGCTTGTCGAGGCCGAGATAGAGGGCGATAAAAAGAAAATAGCCGAGCTCCCGGATTGATAGAACGAGACCCAAGCGGAAGCAAAATCGGCTATCGCCAAGATAGAGCAATGCGATGCAGAACTCACCACCTTGTCTAGCGCCCAAAAAGACTGCCAGGAGTTGTTAGGCAATTTCCGCCAAGCAACATCCAAGGCCCGTGGTGTGATTGCGAAATACTTGAACATTTGAATGCTCCAATCGATGTATAACCGAATTGATCGCTCTTGTGATATTTTTCTTGCAATTTCGTTTCCTTCTGATTCTTCTGTGCTCCTTCAAGCGTAATGCTGAACGACCCTTTCGGCAGAGAAACGCCAACACCCGAATGGCACTTTGACTCCTCTCAGCCGAGCCAGTCAATCGAATACGACTCAGCCTAGAACTCCAAGCGACCCATCGGCAGCCTGGTCAAGGAAACCTTTCCACCTTCCAATTTTCTCGGGATATGCGCCACGATCCAGAGCCACAACTCGAAGCCACGATCTGTCTTGCCAGGCCTATAAATGAAACCGTAGGTGCCCCTAGCTCTCCACCAAGTCTTTTAGCTCTCGAATCTTTGCCAATCTCAGTTCTTCCTCTTTCCAAACAGTGCACATCCCAAACCAACATGGTGCGCCGCCTCAACCGTCGCCGTGCCTCCGACGAGGCAGAGGGGAGCAGCGCCAATGCGCGCCGGAGGCAATGATCGTCGATTCCTCTTCTTTGCTTCAACTTTGATCTCCTTTTTATTTTGACGATCATCTCCTTTTCAGATTGATTCAGTGGAATCCGTCTCCTGCGCCGGCCAATCAGCCCCTTCGGACGACTCCTCGGAGTCCGAGCGGCCACTCCCCCGTACCCTACGGGGAGCTCGACGCCCTCCGCTTCAAGGAGGAACCGGAGACGGCCGGCGCGAGTTGGAGGACGTCTCCAAGAAGGCGGGCATAGCCGAGCCGGAATGGGAGGACCGGCGCAAAACGGCCGCCGGAAACCATCGATGGTACGGCCACGAAATCGGCTCTTTGATCCAACCCGGCTTTTGATGCTAATCTCCTCTCTTCTTGCTCCTTGCGGCCCGCGACGCCGAGCTCAACCGAGCCGAAGGCGGCCGGTGGAGCAGCCGGCCGACAAGGTGGACGTCCGTGGTGACACGCCGGCGGGAGCGCCTTGCTCGCGGTGGAGCATCGCGTCGACGAGGTGGCCACCCATGGCGTCCGCTTGGGCACCACCCACGGGCACGGCTGCCATGGCGACGCATACGGACGTCGACTACTCCACCAGGCCGCGCGGCTTCCGGGGCGGCGCGCCAGAGGACATTGAGGAGATCGAGCTCATCTTGGAGCGCCTTGATGGCCATGGCGACGCCATTGCCGAAATCACTCATCCCCAATCTGTGTTGAACAGGCTTTTCGACTAGATTGTATTAGGGATGTTTGAATATCGGCAATAAATGAAGAACTTTTGAATTCCGTGCTTGCTCTGTGATGGTTTTCTTTACATTTGCATCCGTGAATCTTGTTTTCTCTTTAAACGCATCCGGAAGCTGTCTTGAGCCGAATAAGGGCGAACATATGCCCCTTGGCGCAAAATCCACGAGAAGATCCCCGAATCGGCAATCCGTAATCCTTTGTTCAAGCAAAAAACCCTTCGCATCCGGGAGAAAACCCCCGCCGTTTGGTATTCCAACGGTGCGTACGGCCGAGTCATCACTCCCAATGCACTCCTTCGGTCAATAAAATAGCCTGTCGGGATGCCACCGCAAATCCACTCGCACACTCATCCATCACTTCTCATCTCTTCCCCCGTCTTCGGAGGAAAAAAACCCCAAGGCCATGGACAAAGGCAAGCGAGACCCGGGAGAGAGCGACCCTCCAAAGAAACGCACGATTCGAAGGTGAGTTTTGCCTTGATTCACTTCCTGTTTCCCCCCCCATGATCTTGCGTTTTACCTCCCCTTCTTTTCCTCTTTCAGCCTTGATTTTCTCCCACGAAGAAATCATCGGGACCGAAGATGTGCCTGAGTACATCTCCTCCAACTCCTCCCTCGAAGCAGAGGACGCCACGCCTGAACAGAGGACCAGCCATCAGCTGCGCCGCCGCGTTCGGCACTTGGAGCACGGCCTCAGGGACATTACCGCTCGTTGCCAAGCCGAACGCGAGCGCCGCATGGCTCTGGAGGCACTAGTGGGGGTAAATGCTTCTGACTTTTTCTTGACTTTGTGCCTGCATCTGGATTTCTTGCCCCTAACATCCACTCCTTTGCTTCAGATGTCTCTGACAGGTACAACAACCTGAAGACGGTGTTGACGCAAAAAGTGCACCGGCGCCAAAACACACAACAAGCCGAACAAAGCTGGCTTCACACGCGCAAAGAGTAACAAGACGTGCCAGTCAATTTTTCCTGAAAATTAACAAAAGACAAAAGCAGTTAGATACCAAAGCTTGGAACTTGCCGGGTGGTACCAGACAGTTCCGTATTTATGGCTAAGAAGCCAGATGGGATGACACATAGCTATAGAAAGCTATTTGCCAATGAACTGAAACCATTCGGAAACTCGCAAAGGGAAAAAGTGATATTGCCGAATGGATGACGTAAACATGACAGCGATCGGTCTTTGTTTGAACAAGGATGCACATGCACGAAGCCATGACCGATCCCCATGAAGATTAGCATTAAATAAATGAATAAAGTAAAGCACGGACATGATCACGTAATAAACAAGTATGCATAGATCCAAAGCACTAGTCTACCGCATGTCTAGGTACTTTAAAACCCGTCGGGTACGATATCAAACAAATCTATCCACCGCATGATACAACTTGCATGAAAAAACCGTACCACTTTCCACAAATAGACCTATCCACCGCATGATACAATCTAAATATGGAAAGCTAAAAGCATACATCATTTAAAGCATGAATAATGCACGTATTCCACTCGTGAAGAAACATAACCGAATACGGGCTGAACAGTACCGATCCGGGTCCATGAAGAAGGAACAAACATTACCAAGTAAATAAATCTATCGGATTGATTTGGGATCTAATCCACGGATGACTAGGTCCAAAGCAACCCAAAAACCTGCATCTACCGCATGATACCCGGCTCTTTCAAGATTTATACAAACATTAGCAAGCTTGAACCCGCAACACGTAACAACCTAGATCGATTCGGTTTCGGCTATCGGAACGCACGAGATCCACGTGTTAAAATACGAACTCGACTCGTACCGGGATCCCAAAAGGATGAAGCCGATCCAAATCTATCTAGATTGGGCAAAAGTGTGTTACATGAATTTAAACATAAAGTAAAACTCAAAGTAACACGGGGTAACTTAATGAATCTATTAGATCTTGCCAAAATCCAATAGAGCCGATAACTAGCTCCAAGCTAGATCTTAGACTACCGCATGGCTCATGACCTAACAAGAAACCCTCTTGAACCAAGCCTCGAGTCTACCGCATGACACGAAGCATGGTAACAAGACTACTTGCATCAGATCTAAATCCACCGCATGATACTAGACATGATACAAGGTTGCCGGTACTCACGGAGGTCGACGGATCAATGAACCCTCTCGAAGAACTCGACGACACGACAAAGGACTCTAGGGTTTGGCGTAAGGCCGGTGTGTGTTGAAGAATGATTGTGCTGTTACATACATTCAGAGGTCATATTTATACCCTGTCCAGTACATCTTCGAATGGATTCGTTGCCTAACTTATCTCTAAGCTTGATCGCCTATCCATCCATTCGTCCTCCCTGATTGAGCCACGTCACCATCCAATCCCGCAAAATCGGCTTTCTTGTTCCTTTGCCGAACCGGGAGCAGATAGCCGACCGCGGATCTCTTTGCCGAATATCTGCGAAAAGATCCTTCCTTCCACCGGACGGACTCTTTATCGAACCGGACCCACAAGTCGGACTCCTTACCAAATTTTGGTGTTAACACATGCCCCTTCAATTGTGGGATAAAAGTAATTTTGTTCCGCAATTGACTCCAGCCACGAATACTTCAAATCAAATCTGTCAACCTTTGTTCTTCGCAATCCGCCGAATCTTCATCTAGATCCAAACCCTAGATCCCCTCGTTCCGAGCTCAAATCCCCAATGGCAGCTCAAAACCAAGATGCTCAGGTAAATTCCTCCCCCGTAAGCTTCGTTCGGCATTTAGGTTTTCAATTTGACCGAGATTTCTTTTTCCGCTTTTCCTCCGGGAGCCTTCTACCGAGCTTCGATTCGCACGGAGGCCAATTCGAGATCCTATTATCTTGGTCCCGTAGGGAACTCGATCCTCGAGATTTCATCGCGAGTTTCGAATCTCGGAGAATCCCTTTTAAAGCGGCTCCGTCCCCACCTCCTCGGTGGCAAGACGCTTTCAAGAACCGGCCTTTACCTCCAATCGCGGCTGGAAAACTTGGTACTGGAGGATTCTCGCGGACAAGAGTGGATTGACCAAAAAGCGGGATACCCTCCGTATTGCCCAATGCTTGGAGTTATCCATGGCCGAGACCCCCAAGAACGAAGACCTCCCGATAGCGACCTGCCACTTCGGTCAAACGGCGTCAATGCCTTCCTTTTTGGCCATGGCCCAATGTCTCCAACCCCGGCCGATGTGTATATGATCACCGGCCTCGATATTACGGGATCCGTTCAACCCCGGAACTTTAAAGGTTCTTCACGCCAAACGGGGGGTGAAACCGGGGAACGGATACAAACAAGTATATCCCGAGCCACATGAAAGACAACCCCCTTGGTGATGTCGAATACGGGGCTTTTCGAATATGTGGCCGCGCAGATTTGTCTTCGTGGTAAAGCCAATGAGCCTACCCCGAATCACATCATAATGGCGTCTCATTTGGCCGGCGGAAACCAACCCCCTCTTGGGAAATTCCTCCTAGGCGGTGTGTACCATATGCTTCACCGATCGTTACCCAAATGTATACTAGCCGAGAGGATCACATGTGTCAATGGTCCTTGGTGGTTTGTTCAAATGTGGCGCAGGCTCCACATGCATCGGATCGTTGGTGTTGATTTGAACACCGGGCTTTTCCCCTTATCCAATCACCCTGAAGGGGAGCCCCAAGCCACCAGAGGATGCCCGAGTTATGGAGAAGCGGCTTCAACTGTTCTTGTTCAGCAGGACATCAGCCAGCTTTTCGAGCTATTCTTCAAAGGTTTTCAGAATCCTCTCTGGCTTCCTTATCTGGACAACGACACTTTGATCTTTCCCTGTGACTTCTCCTTTGAATCTGAACGCCAAGATAGGAGATTCTTTGAGATTCTCAACATCATAATCCGCCCATGCATGCTGCCAGCTGAATTCAATGGAGGAAGGCAGAATGCCAGTACTTATGAATATTATCAGCCCAATGTAACGGCCAGGCAACTTGGGTGCGGCCAGGTGCCCCCAAGGCTGTTCTTGCATGAGTTCCTCAAGCCCAGGGAAGAAATCATAGAGCTTATGCACAAGCGACGGGGGTTTTCCATTATGTGTGTAGTCCCACTATCTACACCGGCCTTTTGTTCCCACAACCATAGCTCATCCCACCTTCAATTTACGGTGGCAAGAATTCCATGATCATATCTTCAATGAGCCTGTGCACTCATTCTGTGTAGAGTTGATGCCTGATTTTCAGCCAACTTCAGAGGTAACATGATGAATTACTGAATCAGACATATCCTCTTTCAACCATAATCCTGACCTTTATTTCCCTTGTTCACAGAACACGGTGCCTGCCCCTCAAGACAGGAATATCACCTACAATGTTGTAGGCCCAATCTCAGCATTGGGATTCAAGTCCACAACTCTGGCTCAGTTAATGGCCAGGTTTGCTACAACAGACCTTAGCCTCTCTAGCCTTGCTGCTGACAGGAGGCAAGGTTTGTCTCTGGTTGCTCCTCCAAATGCCAAGAGGAGGAGGACTGTCAAGAAAATCCTTGTTGAGGTAAAATCCTTTGCTTTCTTGATCACAAGATTACTCTGGCCCTGATGAACCATATCCTGTGCATTTTCAGACCAGAGTTCAGCAACCTTCAGCACCAGAACCTGCCAATGCCCCATCCACTGGTATGACCTCTACTGTCCTTTCTTAAGGATGAACACTGGCATTTATCCTTTCAATTTGACACTTGCAGAAGAGATAATGGAAGAACAACTTGTGGATGTCCCAGTGGCTCAACAAGCAAGTCCTCCCAGAGTTGAATCGTCTATCCCAGTGGAGATCTCATCTTCATCACCTTCTGCGAAGCAATGAATTCTCCGGAGATGAATCTCTCAATCCGGTCGGAGCCATCAAGTCCTCCAAGGGCACAATCACCGTTGGTCATGCAGAGACAACAATCCCGGCAGAGGTGGATCCAACTCCCGGAACACCTTCTTCACCTCCGTGATTGCCCCTGCTCAAGAAATTAGCCTTGAGGTACTCAATTGCACTCAACTCTGCTATCTTTACTTTTAGCACCTTTAACTCGGCAACACTCGCTTCTTAGGATCGAGCTCCATCATCATCAAGCCTCGCCATCGGGGACCAATCCAGATGCCGAGGCGATGGAAGGGATGCACCAGCCTCTGTCAGATGAGGTGCTAGCAAAGCTTAGAGAAATTGTTGCACTGGCTGGAAAGAGATGCACAAGATCAATTCAAGGATCTTGATCACTTCGAGGAGATGCTTGAATCCATCAGCCAAGAACTTCCTGAGGATATCAGTGCTCCTCTGGTATCCATCTGTGGCCTGGACGTCCTTTATGCGCCCATAAGACATGCCTTGAGGAAATTGTGCTCCCGTCCGGCTATCGAAAAGAAAGATCCGATGCTGAACAAGCCATGAACGGGGCGCAATCCCAAACAGAGAGCCACAAGGACACATTGGCCAGTCTGCAGGCTTCTTGTGATCTGAAAGTTGCCAAGAAGGCTGCTCTAGAAGCGGAGCTGAGAAGCCTATCAGCTGAGATAGAGGCTGATAAAAAGAAAATAGCCGAGCTTCCTGGATTGATAGAAAAGACCCAAGAGGAAGCAAGATCGGCTATAGCCAAGATGGAACAATGCAATGCGAGAACTCACCACCCTGTCGAGTGCTCAAAAAGATTGTCGGGAGCCGTTGGACAATTTCCGCCGGGCAACATCCAATGCTCGTGGTGTGATTGCGAAACATCTGAACATTTGAATGCCCCCATTGATGTATAACCGAATTGGCCGCTCTTGTGATATTTTTCTTGCAATTTATTTCTTTTCTTCTGCGTACCTTCAAATATAATGTTGAACGACCCATTCGGCAAAGAGACGCCAACTCCCGAATGGCACTTTGATTCTCCTTAGCCGAGCCAGTCAACTAAATGCGACTCAGCCTAGAACTCCAAGCGACCCGTCGGCAGGCTGGCCAAGGAAACCTTTCCACCTTCCGATTTTCTTGGGATATGCGCCACGATCCAAAGCCACGACTCGAAGCCACGATTCAATCTTGCCGGGCCTATAAATGCAACCGTAGGTGCCTCTAGCTCTCCACCAGGCCTTCTAGCTCTCGAATCTTTGCCAATCTCAGTCCTTTCTCTTTCCAAACAGTGCACATCCCAAACCACCATGGTGCACCGCCTCAACCGCCGCCGCGCCTCCGACGAGGCGAGAGGGGAGCGGCGCCGATGCGCGCGGAGGCAATGATCGTCGATTCCTCCTCTTTGATTCAACTTTTGATCTTCTTCTTGTTTTGACGATCATCTTCTTTTCGCATTGATTCAATGGAATCCGTCTCCGCGCCGGCCAATCAACCCCTTCCGGACGACTCCTCGGAGTCCGAGCGGCCACTCCCCCGTGCCGTACGGGGAGCTCGATGCCCTCCGCTTTAAGGAGGAGCCGGAGACGGCCGGCGTGAGCTAGAGGACGTCTCCAAGAAGGCGGGTATAGCCGAGCCGGAATGGGAGGACCGGCGCAAACAGGCGCCGGAAGCCATAGATGGTACGGCTGCGAAATCAATTCTTGATCCAACCCGGCTTTTGATGCTAATCCTTGTTCGTCTTGCTCCTTGCGGCCGCGATGCCGAGCTCAACCAGCCGAAGGCGCGGGTGGAGCGGCTCGGCCGAGAAGGTGAACGCCCGCGGTGACACGCGGCGGAGCGCCTTGCCGCGGTGGAGCACCGAGTCGACGAGGTGGCCACCCATGGTGTCCGTTTGGGCACCACCTTGGGCCTAGCTGCCATGGCGACGCACACGGACGTCGACTACTCCACCAGGCTGCGCGGCTTCCGGGGCGGCGCGCCGGAGGACATCGATGAGATCGAGCTCATCCTAGAGCGCCTCGATGGCCACGGCGACGCCATTGCCGAAATCACTCGTCCCCAATCTGTACTGAACAGGCTTTTCGACTAGATTGTATTAGGGATGTTTGATCATCGGCAATAAATAAGAACTTTTGAATTCGGTGCTTGCTCGTTATGATTTCGCTTCGCATTTGCGTCCATGGTTCTTATTTTCTTTGAATGCATCCGGAACTATCCCGAGCCGAACGCGCGAGAACAAGCGCCCCTTGGCCCAAAATCCACGAAGATCCCGATTCGGCAATCCATAAGCACTGTTCAAGCAAAAACCCTTCGCATCTGGGAGAAAACCCTGCCGTTTGGTATTCCAACAGTGCGTACTGGCCGGTCATCACTCCCAACGCGTCCCTTCGGTCAATAAAATAGCCTGCCGGGATGCCCTGCAAATCCACTCGCACACTCATCCATCATTTCTCATCTCTTCCCCTGCCTCTAGAGGAGAAAACCCCAAGGCCATGGACAAGGGCAAGCAACCTCAGGAGAGCAGCTCATCAAAGAAGCGCACGATTCGAAGGTGAGTTCTCCCTTGATCTATTCCTTGTTCTCCACATGATATCGTGCTTCATTTTTTCTTCTTTTCCTTTTCCGGCCTTGATTTGCTCCCCGAAAAAAATTATTGGGACCGAAGATGTGCCTGAGTACATCTCCTCCGATTCCTCCCTCGAAGCAGAGGATGCCACGCCTGAACAGAGGACCAACCATCAACTGCGCCGCCGCGTTCGACATCTGGAGCACGGCCTCAGGGACATCACCGCCCGTCGCCAAGCCGAGCATGAGCGTCGCATGGCTCTGGAAGCACTAGTAGGGGGTAAACGCTTCTGACCTCTTCTTGACCTTATGCCTGCATTTGGGTTTCTTGCCCCTAACATCGATTCCTCCGCTTCAGATGTCTTTGATAGGTACAACAACCTAAAGACGGCCTGGGAGAGCTTGGTGGAGGCCGCCAACCATGGTCACCCCCATGCGTTCCAAGTTGCCGTCACGGTGGTCTGGAACGGTCGAAGAGGGAGCGACGAAGAAGCAAAGAAAAGATTGAATCATACTTTCGCTTCTTCCTCCACGCCTTCTGCTTCCCACCTCCTTGAAGATCTGACCACTAGGGTTGTTAGATGTAAACCTGCAAGAAGCAGTTGTAATGTAGTTTTTGTGCTAAGGGCAATGCATCTAGGCACTGGCCATTTCTTCTGTTTATGGATTTTTTGTTACGAAGGCGGCCTCATTCTTCGGCCGGCTATCTCCGTGTCGGATGTGTGTAATCATCGATCGATCTCAATGCTAGGATAATATTTCTTCAGATATCTTCCATTTATTGCAGCGGAAAATTCTTCTCCTAGCAAAGTTTTTAATATATATGCATTACCGGGGACGCATCTGACCACACGAAAGGGCCCCTCCCAGTTGGGGGACCATTTGCCGAATTCACTGTACTTAGTTCCAATCGGCAATAGCTCTTTCCAAACCAAATCGCCTTCTACGAATTGCTTGACTCTTACCTTCTTGTTGTAGTACTTGGCAACCCGCAGCTTGTTTTTCTCAATGTTTTCCAGGGCCCTAAGACGGATCATGTGTGGATCCTCTAGCTCATCCATCATTAGGCCACTGTAATCCTTGGAGCTCAAATCCTTTTGTAACACCACCCTCCTTGAATCTGATTGCATCTCCCAAGGTAAAATTGCGTGGTGCCCGTAAACCAACACGTAAGGAGAAGTCTTTGTAGCTCCATGGGGGGCCATCCGGTAAGCCCACAGTGCCTCGCTGAGTACCGAATGCCACCTTCTTGGCTTCTGGTCGATCTTCTTCTGTATCAACTTGATCATGATCTTATTAGAAGCCTCTGCTTGACCATTAGCCTGGGCATAATAGGGAGAGGAATTAAACAATTTGATCCCCATGCTTTCGGCAAATTCTCTGAACTCCAGTGACACGAATTGTGCCCCTTGATCGGTGGTAATTGTCTGAGGGATTCCAAACCGATAGATGATGTGTTCCTTGACAAATTCAACCATGTTTTCTGATGTCACCTTCTTCAGTGGGATCGCCTCGACCCATTTGGTAAAATAATCCGTAGCCAAAAGCACAAACTTATGCCCCTTTTTGGATGGTGGATTAATGCGGCCAATCAAGTCTATACCCCAACCCCCGAATGGCCATGGCTTGATGATGGGACTCAATGCGATGCGGGGACCCTTTGAATATTCCCGAACCTTTGGCAATCCTGACATCCCTTGTAATACTCAAAGCAGTCTTCTAATATCGTCGGCCAAAAGCATCCAGCTTGTCTAATAACCCACTTCATACGGTAGGCCGATTGGTGTGCTCCACATATCCCATCGTGCACTTCGCTCATCATGTTCTTGGCTTCTTCTGGACCCAGGCATCGCAGTAATACCCCATCTAATGATTTGTAGAATAAATTATCATCCAGAAGAACGAACTTTATGGCCTTGTACCTGAGCTTCCTAGAGACCTTTCGGGATGGATCCTTCAAGTAATCAACGATCTCTTTCCTCCAATCATCTTCTCGCAAGATCCGTCCCCGGTGCACACGCCTCGGCAGCAAATGCTTCTTGACTCTCTTTGTAACCGGAGGCGCTTTGAGCCGGCTTTGTTTGCTTCTTCGTTATGCTCCCTAGGAATGTCTTTGTAGAGTTACTAACGGGAAGCTCTTCAAGATTTCCATGCATTCTCCGTAGTAACTCCTCAGCGCTTCACTTTTGCACTCGTATTGGCCGTTCAATTGCTTGATCACCAGCTCTGAATCTCCATAAACTTCAACTGAAACGGCCCCAGCTTCTCTCAAATATTGAAGCCCTCGAAGTAATGCCTCGTATTCGGCTGGTTATTTGTGACGGTGGGGCCGTATAGGGATGGCAAATTCAAACATCTCACCTCTAGGCGAAATCAGTAGGATCCCTACTCCCCCACCTTTACCACATGATGATCCATCAAAAAATAAAGCCCAAGGGGTAATCTCAAGCAAATCAATTGACGGATCGCGATGTTCAGTTATAAAATCGGCAATGATTTGTCCTTTGATGGCATTTGCCGATTCGAACTTCAACTCGAACTACGATAAAGCTAAAATCCACTTGCCAATACCGCCGTTCAAAATTGGCATAGATAACATATGTTTTATCACATCAAACTTGGAATACACGGTGCATTAGGCATTCAATAGGTAGTGCCGAAACTTTGTACACGAGTAGTACACGCAAAGACACGGTTTCTCTACAAGGTCGAATACCTGGTTTCGGGATCGAGTAGTTTTCGGCTAAGATAAGCTACTACCGCTCCTTTCCTTCGAATTCTTGAATAAGGGCCGATCCAATGGTTTGGGTATCGGCCGCCACGTACAACTTGAAAGGCTTGTCCAGGCGAGGAGGGACCGGCACGGGTGGCTCCTTCATGTACGCTTGATCTCATCGAAAGCCTTTTGTTGTTCGTCGCCCCATGTGAACTTCGATCTTTCTTTAGCTTCGGCAATGGAGAGAACGGCAAAACCTTCGTGACAAATTTGAAATGAATCTTCTCACGAAGTTGATTTTGCCGAGCGGTGATTGCAACTCCTTGAGATTAGTTGGAGGAACAACTTCATCAATGGCCTTCATGCTCTTCTTGCCAACTTCAATTCCTCCTTCGTGGACTAAAAACCCCAAGAATTCTCCAGCTGATACCCCAAAAGCGCACTTGTTCGGGTTCATCTTTAAACCATGTTTCCGGGTGCACTCTAGGGTCCTCTTTACATCTTCCAAGTGTGTGTCATGACTTAAGGACTTGATTACCACGTCATCGATGTAGATTTCAACAATTTTGCCGATCAACTCGTGAAAAATGTAATTCATGGCTCGCCGATAAGTTGCACCGGTATTTTTAACCCAAATGTCATGACTATCCACTCAAACGAGGCCTATATGGCGGGACATACGAAGGCCGTCTTTGATATGTCTTCTATTGCCATGAAGATTTGGTTGTATCCCGCATTGCCATCCATGAGGCGATCACCTTGTGTCCGATTGCGGCGTCAATCAACAAATCGGCAATAGGCATTGGGTAACCATCCATCGGAGTAGCTCGTTCGGGTCCCCGAAATCTATGCAAACCCTCATTTTTCCATTCTTCTTGTACACGGGGACGATGTTAGAAATCCACTCCGCATATCCGCATGGCCGAACGAAGTTTGCATCAAGTAATCTTACCTCATCCTTGTAAATTTTCCGGGGTGGTTGCTTATATGGTTTGAAACCGGGTTTGATTGGCAACCGATGCTCGATGATGGAACGATCCAATCCGGGCATCTCTGAATAATCCCCGGGCGAAGCAATCCTTGTATTCTTTGAGAAGCTTAATTAATTCCCCACGAAGTCCGGGCCGCAAGTTTGCGCTGATGAACGTCGGCCTTGGCTTATCACCGCTTCCAATGTCAACCTCTTCCAATTTATCAGCCGACATGAATCCTCGCCCCAACTTGCCATCAGTGCCATCTACGGGGTTCTCCATTAAAAATTGCTATAAGAGCCGACTGCTTGAATCGGCTGTTGATCGCTGCTGACAGGTTCAACAGGACCTTCTCCCCAGTCTTTCCCTGAGAAACAATCAATACCTTGGTATTCCCAGAAGGCTGGTTCCATGTTTGCCACGCTCACGGAGTCATCTGCTTGGACGACCTCAATTTCATCGTCCACCCTTTGGATAAGCGTTGATGCATGGTGGATGGGAGTCAACGAGTTGGCATGAATCCGATCCCGCCCAAGTAGCGAGCCGTAGGCTCCTTTGCCTTCGATGACAAAGAAGGTAGTGAGCGGCGTCTTGGATCCAATCATCAAATCCACATGAGCGCATCCCTTGGTGTACGAAGGGTTCCGGCGAAATCATTCAAGATTATGCTTGTAGGCGTCGGATCGCTCGGGCCCATGCCAAGTTTCACGAAGGTGGTGTACGGCATTACGTTGAGCGCCGCTCCACCGTCGACAAACATCTTGGTCAATGGCTTGCCATTGACGTATCCTCTCAAGTACAGCGGCCTCATCTGTCGATTCTTGGCCGGCTTGTCGAAGATTGCCTGCTTGGCCAGCACCAGTTGTGCCATCATCCCTTCGGTCTGCTCGTCATCGAAGGGAGCTTCCTCCTGCATAACCTGGTTAGCAGGAGCCATGAATTCGTTCGGCAGAAAGTATACCATGCACGTTGGAGCCAAATGCTTTGACCCTTCAGGTTGATCCTTGGGGCGCCACACTCTTTGTTTGGATTCGGCGCTGCCTCGGTTCACGGTTCCTCAAGCCTGGACCCGTCTTTTCTGACTCTTGCGTAGGCCAGGCGGGCACCATTGCCCCTTCTGCCAGATGTAGTCGTCCTCGTCCTCTTCTTGATCAGCCCACCTTAGATCAGCTTGACGCTTCCTGGGGTGATCGATGACTTCAATTTTTTGGCGCCGATCCCCATTAGGGTGGATCCTTCCAATTCTCTCGTGGACGGATCGGCGATTGGCAGTCTCCTGCCTGTACTCAAAATACCTGTCACTGCATTCAGGACAGTTCTTCAACGTGGGCAGCTTCAAACCCTCATTCCAGCAATGCCTGAAGAAGGCACATCCCCAGTGTGCGCGTTCCTGCTCGCGCGTGTATTGCTCTTGGTCCCTTATGTGTGCTTCTTCTTCGGCTCTACGCTTCTCCTCCTCGTAGCGTCGCTTCTGGTAGCGCTCTTTCTCCATGCGGCGCCGCCACTTGTTGAGGAGGATGCGCGAGGTCACCCCGGTCTTAGCTTCGGATGACTCCCCAATTTCGATGTGACTCCTAAGAATGCGGGGGGCTTCACCGTGCACTGTTCCGAGTCACTTGGCGCTGCGGGTCCCCTTTGCTCCATCTTGTCTAGCCCGGGGCGAGGTCGGGACCTTGACCTTTCCCTTCTCCTCGGCCGTTATCATGTTAACGAGAAAAGCCCACCATGTTACGAGGGGAAGGGGTGGCCATCCGGCTTCATCTTGTTGTCGAACTTAAGGTGTCCCTCCTGGATGGCCTTACGGATCCTCATCCGAAGACCACCGCAATCATTGATGGAGTGTGAATCCCTGTCGTGGAAGCCACAGTAACGTTTTCCTTTAACTCCATCGGGCCGAAGCATGGAGTGCCCCTCAGGCAGCTTGATTTGGCCTTCCTTCACTAAGAGCTCGAACAGTTTGTCAGCCTTCGTGATATCAAAATCATAAGTGCCCTTGGTCTGTTTGACCCAGCGCTGATTCATCGTCAAAGGCTCCTTCCCCCACATGATCTTTGCTGCGGCCACATCCAATTCATCATCAGAATCCTCGAACAGATCAGCATTGTCAAAGAACTGGTTGTAGACGTCAGGGACGTCATGCTGCTTGCCAAATTTAGCATCCTTCTTGAAGCCATACGCCTGATTGCTCATTAGTGATAGCTTCGTGATAGGCGGCCTAGGTTCTCAAACTCCATCCCGAACAATTTCTCACGTACGGCGGCGGCATCCGGCGGCGGCCATATCGGCCAAGCGGTCATGCGGCAAGTTAAGCGAGAAGCACATGCCTTTGACCTCCATGAATCTTCGAGAAACTCTAACGGCATCTCGCTGTGCCTCCGCTTCGGGGTGGCAAGGTCGATCAACTTTTTCTCCGAGCCGCCATCGAAATAATGAGCGTGGAATTTCCGCTCTAGGTCCTTCCATCCGCAAGGCGATTCGGGGGGTAGGGAGGAGAACCACCGGAATGCTTTGGACTGTCAGTGATGCGGGGAAGTAGCGGACCCTGAATGTTTCCTCAGCTGAGCATTCCCCGAGCTGCATGAGGTAACGAGCGATGTGCTCCACCGTGCTCGTGTCGTCTTGCCCCGAAAACTTCGTGAACTCCGTTGGCGGCTTCACCCTTGGAGGCAAGAGCACGTTGTAGTACCATTACGGGAACGGCGGCTTATAGGTGGGTCCTTGCATTTTTGGCTTGAGGCCGAACTGATTTTGCATCAATTCGGTCATCTTCCGCGCGGGGCGTCATCCTCTTGTGCGCGGCGCGGCCGGCGCGTATCTGGATGCGGGAAGGCGTCAAATGCTCCATAGTTTCCCACCTCATGGTAGCCTCCGCCGTACAAGTTTCTCTGCAGCCAGTTGTTCGCCGGCGCAATCCTGTGGCCGGAGGCAAGTGGGGCTCCAGGCGAGCCGAACGCTAGATCTCCGTACGTAGGCTGGTACGGATTCGGCTGTTGCACAGGTTGACCCGTGCTGCTCTGCGGTGGTGGCTGGATTGGCTGCCCTCCTGAAGCTTGTAGTGGGGGCTGGACGGGGCGACCCCCGGCGCCCGCGGAGGAGGGCGGAACGCTTGACTTCCAGAGCTCTGAGGAGGAGGCTGCTGTGGCTGGCTCCGTAACGCTGGTTGAGAGCTTGACTCGCCCAGCTCCACGGTGCCCCCCGGATGGGTGCCTTGCTTTGAACGCTTGTTCCATGCCGGGCCAAAGACGGCCACCATCATCGCTGGAGCGCACCGAGGAAAGCTTTGTTGTGCTTGCTAAGCATGTAGTCGCAGATTTCGGAATACTCGCATGCACTCCTCTTTCTCCTGCTGAGCCGTGGTATCGCTCTCCCCTGGCAGCAACACCCTGGGCATCTCGTTCTTCAATTATGGGACGCCGCTTCTATTTTTCTTGAATGACAGCAGACATTTCTGCTGGAACTGGTCCATGACGTCCAGGAGTTCCTACCGCTGCTCGGGAGAGAGATCTTCAAGGTTGACGTCCATGATGTCCCCGATTTCGGGCATCTTGAATCTATTCACCTGTGGTCCCACTGGGCGTGCCAAAAAGTGTGTTGACGCAAAAAGTGCACCGGTGCCAAAACACACAGCAAGCCGAACAAAGCTGGCTTCACACGCGCAAAGAGTAACAAGACGTGCCAGTCAATTTTTCCTGAAAATTAACAACAGACAAAGCAGTTAGATACCAAAGCTTGGAACTTGCCGAGTGGTACCAGACAGTTCCATATTTACGGCTAAGAAGCCAGATGGGATGTCACATAGCTATAGAAAGCTATTTGCCAATGAACTAAAACCATTCGGGAACTTGCAAAGGGAAAAAGTAATATTGCCGAATGGATGACGTAAGCATGATAGCGATCGGTCTTTGTTTGAACAAGGACGCACATGCACGAGGCCATGACCGATCCCCATGAAGATTAGCATTACATAAATGAATAAAGTAAAGCACGGACATGATCATGTAATAAACAAGCATGCATAGATCCAAAGCACTAGTCTACCGCATGTCTAGGTACTTCAAAACCCGTCGGGTACGATATCAAACAAATCTATCCACCGCATGATACAACTTGCATGAAAAACCGTACCACTTTCCACAAATAGACCTATCCTTTGCATGATACAATCTAAATATGGAAAGCTAAAAGCATACATCATTTAAAGCATGAATAACGCACGTGTTCTACTCGTGAAGAAACATAACCGAATACGGCTGAACAGCCGATTCGGGGTCCATGAAGAAGGAACAAACATTACCAAGTAAATAAATCTATCAGATTGATTTGGGATCTAATCCACCGGATGACTAGCTCCAAAGCAACCCAAAAACCTGCATCTACCGCATGATACCCGGCTCTTTCAAGATTTATACAAACATTAGCAAGCTTGAACCCGCAACACGTAACAACCTAGATCGATTCGGTTTCGGCTATCGGAACGCACGAGATCCACGTGTTAAAATACGAACTCGACTCGTACAAGGATCCCAAAAGGATGAAGCCGATCCAAATCTATCTAGATTGGGCAAAAGTGTGTTACATGAATTTAAACATAAAGTAAAACTCAAAGTAACACGGGGTAACTTAATGAATCTATTAGATCTTGCCAAAATCCAATAGAGCCGATAACTAGCTTCAAGCTATATCTTAGCCTACCGCATGGCTCATGACCTAACAAGAAACCCTCTTGAACCAAGCCCGAGTCTACCGCATGACACGAAGCATGGTAACAAGACTACTTGCATCGGATCTAAATCCACCGCATGATACTAGACATGATACAAGGTTGCCGGTACTCACGGAGGTCGACGGATCGATGCACCCTCTCGAAGAACTCGACGACACGACAAAGGACTCTAGGGTTTGGCGTAAGGCCGGTGTGTATTGAAGAATGATTGTTTCTGTTACATACATTCAGGGGTCATATTTATACCCTGTCGAGTACAACTTCGAATGGATTCGTTGCCTAACTTATCTCTAAGCTCGATTTCCTATCCATCCATTCGTTCTCCCGATTGAGCCACGTCACCGTCCAATCCCGCAAAATCGGCTTTCTTGTTCCTTTGCCGAACCGGAGTAGATAGCCGACCGCGGATCTCTTTGCCGAATATCTGCGAAAAGATACTTCCTTCCACCGGACGGACTCTTTATCGAACCGGACCCACAAGTCGGACTCCTTACCAAATTTTGGTGTTAACGGACGGCACGGGACGGCTTGGTGGAGGCCGCGAACCATGGTCACCCCCGTGCCTTCCAAGTTCTTGTCACGGTGGTCTTGGAACAACCGAAGAGGGAGCGGCGGAGAAGAAGCAAAGAAAAGATTGAATCATACTTTTGCTTCTTCCTCCACGCCTTCGCTTCCCACCTCCTCGAGGTTCGATCGCCGGTTGTTGGATGTAAACCCGCAAGAAGCGTTATAATGTAGTTTTTGTCTTGAGGGCAATGCATCTAGGCAACGGCCATTTCTTCTATTTGTGGATTTTTTTGTTACGAAGGCGGCCTCGTTCGTGAGCGCCGCGTTGTCTCGTGTCGGATGTGTGTAATCATCGATCAATCTCAATGCTAGGATAATATTTCTTCGAGATATCTTCCATTTATTGCAGCGAGAAAATTCTTCTCCTAGCAAAGTTTTCAATATATATGCATTACCGGGGACGCATCGACCATACGGAAAGGTCCTTCCCGGTTAGGGGACCATTTGCCGAATTCACTGTATTTAGTTCCAATCGGCAATAGCGCTTTCCAAACCAAATCGCCTTCTGCAAATTGCCTTACTTTTACCTTCTTGTTGTAGTACTTGGCAACCCGCAGTTTGTTCTTCTCAATGTTTTCCAGGGCCCTAAGACGGATCATGTGTAAATCCTCTAGCTCGTCCATCATTAGACCACTGTAATCCTTGGAGCTCAAATCTTTCTGTAACACAACCCTCCTTGAATCAGATTGCACTTCCCACGGTAGAACCGCGTGATGCCCGTAAACCAATTCATAAGGAGAGGTCTTTGTAGCTCCATGGGGGGCCATTCGGTAAGCCCACGGTGCCTCGGTGAGTACCGAATGCCACTTTCTTGGCTTCTGGTCGATCTTCTTTTGGATCAGCTTGATCATGATCTTATTAGAAGCCTCTGCTTGACCATTAGCTTGGGCGTAATAGGGAGAAGAGTTAAACAATTTGATCCCCATGCTTTCGGCAAATTCTGCGAATTGAATATAATTTTGTCATGAATACACACCAAATTGGTGTGTCCTTGCAAGTTTTTACATTTTTCTAGCATGGTTTGCTAATTTTCACATTTATTCTTTATTAAATCATCAAAAAATTAAGATAATAGGTAAAAATGCAACGAAAATTGCAAAATTGCATGAAACCTCCTTGATTACGTCCTATAGCACGCTCTGATAGTTTCACATGATTTCGAGAAACTTGTGATGCGCATATGTCACATGTGTAGACGTCCCTTGCATAGGCACATTGGTCGTAGTGGGGCATGTGTTCCATCGTAGCACCGTGCACCGCCACTTTGGTATAATGAATTGAATATAATTTTGTCATGAATACACACCAAATTGGTGTGTCCTTGCAAGTTTTTACATTTTTCTAGCATGGTTTGCTAATTTTCACATTTATTCTTTATTAAATCATCAAAAAATTAAGATAATAGGTAAAAATGCAACGAAAATTGCAAAATTGCACGAAACCTCCTTGATTACGTCCAATAGCACGCTCGATAGTTTCACATGATTTCGAGAAACTTGTGATGCGCATATGTCACATGTGTAGACGTCCCTTGCATAGGCACATTGGTCGTAGTGGGGCATGTGTTGCATCGTATACTCATGTGTGCAAGCAAGACTTTATTGTAATGAGTGGGATATGTACAAAACAAATGAAATGAAATATTAAAATCAAAACAAGTTAAAAAATGTTTAAATGAAAAGTTAAAAAATCTTTAAATGAAATAAAATGTTAATAACAAAACAAGTTAAAAAAATGCTCCCATAGGGTTCAAACCCGGGGGAGTCGTGGACTAACAATCGAGGGCGTTACCGGTGGGCTACGAAGGTGTATTCGATGGATGTGAAGATCCATTTTATTTAACAACATAAAGAGGCGCCTTCTTTGTGCATCTATATAGCATTCCCCACGACGGATTCCCCCAAATCGTCCCCCAAATTGTCACGCCTCCTCGTCTTCTCCGTTTCGCCTTCCGCCACCGCCATCTCTCGCCCTCGCGCCGCCACCACCTCGCGCCTTGCGCCGCGCGGTCGTCGGCGTGTGGAAGATGACGAAGGCGGTGAAGAACCTGGAGCAGTCGAAGCGTGCGAGTAACCAGAAGCGGGACCCAAGGACCGGGAGGTTCACCCGCGCTTCCCATGGCGTGGTGGTGCGCCGCGCCTCTGCCGCCTCCGGCGACGTCATTCCTGACGTCCCACCAGGCTTCAAAAGGATCGCTCCCAATCGAAGCGCGCCGGGGGATCAGCATTCCCATCTGCAAAACCTAAGGTTGATTTTCTCACCCTGACACTGTTTACGGGTTTTTTAATTCAATCACTAGATGTTCATGATTTTTAAGTTCAATTACTCACTAATTTTGCATTTCCCTAATTTGCTTGATTTCTGTACTAAGCTGCGCCACTAGATATATGCATTTCCCTTAGAATCTTGAGGGGGATTTTCAGTAATGCTTGTGGTGGGGTTTTCAGTTCAATCATATTTTTCTAGAATGTAGTACTAACTTATGTGCCACTGGAAAATTGTGGTTTGTAATTTGAGCAGTATGGTTTACAATGCACTGATTTGTAATTTGAGCATTATGGTTTACAATGCAGTATGGTCAGAAATTGTGCTATACTCAGTTACTAAAAATGGCATATCTTGAAATTTTTGTAGATGAACTACCCAGTGACTATATGTGGCATATATTTTAATTTTGACTCGATTCTTTAAATATTTTTTAGTTACTCACTTTCTACATATGTGTTGTTAAATCTTCACACTTAATTTTCGTCGGCACTAGATGCAAATGAATTGTGATTCACTTAATTTTCGAGGCAACCGCACGCGGGGGGCTCTCCACTAAGGCCGCAAGAATGTGTCTTGAGCTTTCCAACCACCCTCGCACCATCTTCACTTATGTACCTTGCTAGGTTAGCAACATATCCGTCGGGAAACTTGATACCTGCGAGAAACTTGCAAAACTCGACCCTTTCTTGCTTCTCCAACACATAAGGAGCGGGTGGAGCACTTACCGAGTTGTTCCCTTTCTCCGTAAGTGCAAATGGTGTCCGATGCCCATATCATACAAATCTAGCCTAGCATTATGTGTGTCCTTGGTCTTGCCGGGCACATTGAGTAATGTGCATAGAATGTTTTCACACACGTTTTTCTCTATGTGCATGACATCAAGATTATGTGGAAGCTTCAAATATATCCAATAAGGCAACCTCCACAACACGGATTTTCGGCTATAAATCTTTGGACCCACATCACGCTTCCTTTTTCTTCCAAGGTGTTTTGAGTTTCATTCTTTGCCTTCCCGTCCGACATCTCTCACCTTATCTAGCTCGTCTAGGACCTCACCCAAAGTGAACTTTTTCCGGTGCATCTCGGTTTTCACGCTTACCATCGCAAGCCAAGCTTCTCCGCCATGCATGTGACTTTGGAAGGTATCGACGATGTCCAATGTAACATATCTTATTCCTTATTGACCGAGACGGAGAGGATCCTTGTCGCGTAAATACATGCATAATACCCTTTTGTTGTTCGGCCGGACGGGGTGCTCAACGCGGGGGTAATCATGTATACACCATAGCACGGCGACACGAAGGTCAAACTTCCTACCAGTACATGCATCATAGGTACTTACACCCTTCCATAGCTCTAGCAGTTCTTCAATTAAGGGCTCCAGGAACACATCAAAATCCTTTCCTGGAGATTTTGGCCCTGGAATGAGTAAAGACATAAAGCAATTTGCAGGATTAACACATTCCCAGGGTGGGAGATTCGGTGGAGTCAGAAGCACTGGCCACATACTGTACTGGGTACTCATGTTGCCAAATGGATTGAACCCATCTGTAGCTAAAGCAAGCCTCAAGTTCCTTGGATCAGATGCAAATGATTTTTCCTTCTTTGTCAAAGTACTTCCATGCTTCCCCATCGGTACCGGATGGCTCATTACATTCTCCACCGGCGTCCTAACTTTCATGTGCCATCGAGTTTCCTCCGAAGTACGCTTCGAAGCATATATTCTCTTCAACCTTGGCAACGAGTGGAAAATGCCTCGGTACCTTATGTGGAACTGCTTCGTCCCGGTTTCATCTTTCCATCTAGACTCCTTGCATCCGGGCACACATTCAACTTCGCATACTTGGTTGTTTTTGAATCCCAAAACAACACACAATTATTCTTGCACACATGTATGTTTTCATATTCAAGGCCCAACTCTCGAAGGTATTTCTTCGCCTCGTCATAAGAATTTGGCAACTCACTCTTAGGGTATCCTGATGAGATCAAGTTCATCATCGTTGAAAATCCTGCATTGCTGATTCGATAACGAGACTTGATATACAACATCCTCACCATAAAAGAGAATTTGGAATGCCTAGATCCGGGCTAAGTGCCTTCTTCGCATCCTCAAGTACTCTTGCAAACCTTGGGTGTTCTCCATCGGCCTGCGCTTGAGCATACGGATCTCCAATCATCTCTCGGTACTCCAAGATCCTCATCAAGATGACCATCATCGTCCACATCCACATGTATCCCATAGTCATGATCACCTTCCACATCCTGTTGCTGCTCGTATTCGAACTTCAGCACTATCTGCGGGCTCCCCATGATGAATCCACGGTATATGTAGGCGACATTCCAAAAATGTGTATGTGGTTTTCAACATCATGTTGGGGTCGCACCCTTTGATTCAGACAATTGCGGCAAGGACAACGTATCTCGATGTCTTGTGCGTATCTTGCTCTAACAAATTCCATAAACTCTTCAACTCCTTTGAAATATGCAAGTGTGAATTGTTTCCCAAATATCCAGCTTCTATCCATCTGTTTTGACAAACACAAAAAAATTCAAAACACAAAAACTGAGATATATTAAAAGTTGAAAACAATAAATTTTTTTTGTTTTCTTCAACAATTAATTGATAATCAGATGCTAATAGGCTCTACAAAATCCAAACCATTTATCCATATATGAACAAAATCTTCAAATTAAACTCATATGCATATCTGACCAAATACTTTAAACAAATACTTCTACAAACCTTGGAGGCGCTCGCTCTTCTCGGCTGCGGTGACGGCCCCTCGACCGCAAGCGCCGCTCTTGCCTCCTATGACGCCGCAGCAAGCATCTTCGATGCCACGCAACGCCCTCGACCTCAATCACCTACGGGCGCCGCCGCCCACAACGTGTGCAAAACCTATCTACGTCGTCACGAGCACCAAAGCTTCGATAGGCCTCGCCATGTACTCCTGGATACTTTGCATGATCGGCCTCAGCACGTTAGGCCCAGAACAACAGAATCGATCTAGTAGAAGGCCCACGACTTATTACAACACGTATTAAAGGTTCAAATAACAACTATACTTAACACCTACACGAAAGCTCACGCAGTGTAGTGGTAAAGCTCTAACTTGCATACCCCTTGGTTCAGGGATCGAAGCTCGCGGGGAGCATTTTTTTTGGCCTAATACTTGTTGCCCGAGTTCCAAACAAACGGGGACCGAAGCGGCCCATTAGTTATGGCCCGGTACCAAAATACCGGGGAAGGGAGCGGCCCATTTCGACTACTAACCACGCCGTCAAATCCACCACCGATTTGTGACGAATTTGTTTCATCATTAAGTGTGTCAAACAATGCCAATATATGTTGACCATAACAAAACTAATTCCGTGACAATCAACTTTCGTCATTCCACTAAGGTATACCCAAAACACGTTTTATGACGATCTCCTTTTACTATTCGTGACGCTATTTTTATTTTCGTCATAAATTTGCGGGGCCAAATCTTCATCACTTGGCACTTATGACGAAAATGGAGATTTCGTCACGGATGACATACCATTCTATGACGAAAGTGAGCGGCGTCACAAGCAAATCGTCACGATTGCAACATTTCTAGTAGTGCTAGTGACACGAATTGTGCCCCTTGATCAGTGGTGATCGTCTGAGGGATTCCAAACCGATAGATGATGTGCTCCTTGACAAATTCAACCATGTTTTCCGACGTCACCTTCTTTAGTGGAATCGCCTCAACCCATTTGGTAAAATAATCCGTAGCCAAAAGCACGAACTTATGCCCCTTGCTAGATGGTGGATTAATGTGGCCAATCAAGTCTATACCCCAGCCCCTGAATGGCCATGGCTTGATGATGGGATTCAATGCGATGCGGGGACCCTTTGAATATTTCCAAACCTGCGGCAATCCCGACATCCCTTGTAATACTCAAAGCAATCCTCTAATATCGTCGGCCAAAAGCACCCAGCTTGTCTAATAACCCATTTCATACGGTAGGCCGATTGGTGTGCTCCACATATCCCATCGTGCACTTCGCTCATCATTTTCTTGGCTTCTTCTGGACCCAGGCATCGTAATAATACCCCATCTAATGATTTATAGAATAAATTATCATCCAGAAGAACGAACTTTATAGCCTTGTACCTGAGCTTCCTAGAGACCTTTCGGGATGGATCCTTCAAGTAATCAACGATCTCCTTTCTCCAATCATTTTACGCAAGATCCGTCCCTAGTGCACACACCTCGCAGCAAACGCTTCTTGACTCTCCTTGTAACCAGAGGCACTTTGAGCCCGCCTATTTGCTTCTTCGTTATGCTCCCTAGGAATATGCTGTAGAGTTACCAACGGGAAGCTCTTCAAGATTTCCCTGCATTCTTCGTAGTAACTCCTCAGCGCTTCACTTTTGCACTCGTATTGGCCGTTCAATTGTTTGATCACCGGCTCCGAATCTCCATAAACTTCAACGAAACGGCCCCTGACTTCTCTCAAATATTGAAGCCCTCGAAGTAATGCTTCGTATTCGGCTGGTTATTTGTGACAGGTGTCTTTGTATAGGGATGGCAAATTCAAACATCTCACCTTTAGGCGAAATCAGTAGGATCCCTACTCCCCCACCTTTACCACATGATGATCCATCAAAAAATAAAGCCCAAGGGGTAATCTCAAGCAAATCAATTGACGGATCGCGATGTTCAGTTATAAAATCGGCAATGATCTGTCCCTTGATAGCCTTTGCCGATTCGAACTTTAACTCGAACTCTGATAAGGCCAAGATCCATTTGTCAATCCTGCCGTTCAAAATTGGCATAGACAACATATGTTTTATTACATCGAACTTGGAATACACAGTGCATTCGGCATTCAACGGGTAGTGCCGAAACTTTGTACACGAGTAGTACACGCAAAGACACTTGCTTCTCTACGGCCCGAATACCTGGTTTCGGGATCAAGTAATTTTCGGCTAAGATATGCTATTACCCGCTCCTTTCCTTCGAATTCTTGAATAAGGGCCGATCCAATGGTTTGGGTATCGGCCACCACGTACAACTTGAAAGGCTTATCCGGTTGAGGAGGAACCAACACCGGTGGCTCCTTCATGTCTTGCTTGATCTCGTCGAAAGCCTTTTTTTGTTCGTCGCCCCATGTGAACTTCTGATCTTTCTTTAGCTTCAACAGTGGAGAGAATGGCAAAACCTTCTGTGACAAATTTGAAATGAATCTTCTCACGAAATTGATTTTGCCGAGCAGTGATTGTAACTCCTTGAGATTAGTTGGAGGAACAACTTCATCGATGGCCTTCATGCTCTTCTTGCCAACTTCAATTCCCCCTTCGTGAACCAGAAATCCCAAGAACTCCCCAGCTGATACCCCAAAAGCGCACTTGTTCGGGTTCATCTTTAAACCATGCTTCCGGGTGCACTCCAAGGTCCTCTTCACATCTTCCAAATGTGTGTCATGACTTAGGGACTTGATTACCACATCATCAATGTAGATTTCCACAATTTTGCCGATCAACTCGTGAAAAATGTAATTCATGGCTCGGCGATAAGTTGCACCGGCATTTTTTAACCCAAATGTCATGACTATCCATTCAAACGAGCCTATATGACCGGGACATCGAAGGCCATCTTTGATATGTCTTCTATTGCCATGAAGATTTGGTTGTATCCCGCATTGCCATCCATGAAGCGATCACTTTGTGTCCGGTGCGGCGTCAATCAACAAATCGGCAATAGGCATGGGGTAACCATCCATCGGAGTAGCTCGTTCGGGTCCCACGAAATCTATGCGGACCCTCATTTTTCCATTCTTCTTGTACACGGGGGACAATATTAGAAATCCACTCCGCATATCCGCATGGTCGAACGAAGTTTGCATCAAGTAATCTTTCAACCTCTTTCTTCACATCGGCCAATACCTCATCCTTGTAGATTTTCCGGGGTGGTTGCTTGTATGGTTTGAAACCCATTTGATTGGCAACCGATGCTCGACGATAGAACGATCCAATCCGGGCATCTCCGAATAATCCCGGGCGAAGCAATCCTTGTATTCCTTGAGAAGCTTAATTAATTCCCCCCCGAAGTCCGGGCCGCAAGTTTGCGGCGATGAACGTCGGCCTTGGCTTATCACCGCTTCCAATGTCGGCCTCTTCTAATTTATCGGCCGACATGAATCCTCGCCCCAACTTGCCATCAGTGCCATCTACGGGGTTCTCCATTAAAAATTACTATAAGAGCCGACCGCTTGAATCGGTTGTTGATCACCGCCGACGAGTTCAACAGGACCTTCTCCCCAGTCTTTCCCTGAGAAACAATCAATACCTTGGTATTCCCAGAAGGTTGGTTCCATGTTCGCCACGCTCACGGAGTCATCCGCTGGACGACCTCAATCTCATCATCCACCCTATTCGGAGTAAGCCGGCGGTGCATGGTGGATGGGACGCAACAATTGGCATGAATCCGGTCCCGCCCAAGCGGTAGGGCCGTAGGCTCCTTTACCTTCGATGACAAAGAAGGTAGTGAGCGGCGTCTTGGACCCGATCATCAAATCCACGTGAGCGCATCCCTTGGTATCTGAAGGATTCCCAGCGAAATCATTCAGTATTATGCTTGTAGGCGTCAGATCGCTCGGGCCCATGCCAAGTTTCCTGAAGGTGGTGTACGGCATTACGTTGACTGCCGCTCCACCGTCGACAAACATCTTGGTCAATGGCTTGCCATTGACGTATCCTCTCAAGTACAACGGCCTCATATGTCGATTCTTGGCCGGTTTGTCGAAAATTGCCTGCTTGGCCAGCACCAGTTGTGCCATCATCCCCCCGACCTGCTCATCATCTAGGGACGCTTCTTCCTGCACAACCTGGTTAGCAGGAGCCATGAATTCGTTCGGCAGAAAATATACCATGCAAGTTGGAGCCGAACGCCTCGATCCTTCCGGTTGGTCTTTTGGGCGCCACACCTGCTTTGTTTGGATCCCGGCCTGCCTTAGTTCACGGTTCCTCAAGCATTGAACTCGTCTCTTCGACTTTTGCGCGGCCGGGCGGGCACCATTGCCCCTTACGCCGGATGTAGTCGTCCTCATCCTCTTCTTGATCGGCCCACTTTAGATCAGCTTGGCGCTTCCGGGGTGAGCAATAACTTCAATTTTTTGGTGCCGATCCCCGTTAGGGTGGATCCTTCCAATTCTCTCGTGGACGGATCGGCGATTGGCGGTCTCACCTTCGTACTCAAAATATCCGTCACCGCATTCGGGACGGTTCCTCAACGTGGGCGGCTTCAAGCCCTTATTCCGGCGGTGCTCGAAGAACGCACATCCCCGGTGCACGCGTTCCTGCTCGCGTGTGTATTGCTCCTGGTCCCTTCTGTGTGCTTCTTCTTCGGCTTTGCGCTTCTCCTCCTCGTATCTTCGCTTCTGGTAGCGCTCCTTTTCCATCTGGCGCTGCCACTTGTTGAGGAGGATGTGCGTGGTCACCCTGGGCTTGGCTCTGGACGATTCCCCGATTTCGATGTGGCTCTTGAGAATGCGGGGGGCTTCACCATGTACCTGTTCCAGAGTCACTTGGCGCTCCGGGTCCACTGCTCCATCCTGTCTGGCCCTGGCTGAGGTCAAGACTTTGACCTTTCCCTTCTTCTCAGCCGTCACCATGTTAACAGAAAAGCCCACCATGTTCTGAGGGAAGGGGTGGCCATCCAGCTTCATCTTGTTGTCGAACTTGAGGTGCCCCTCCTGGATGGCTTTACGGATCCTCATCACGAAGACCCCCGCAATCATTGATGGAGTGTGAATCCCTGTCGTGGAAGCCACGGTAACGTGTCCCTTTAACTCCATCGGGCCGAAGCATGGAATGCCCCTCGGGCGGTCGATTCGGCCTTCCTTCACTAGGAGCTCAAACGAGTTTGTCGGCCTTTGTGATATCGAAATCGTAGGTGCCCTTGGTACGTTTGACCCGGCCCGATTCATCGTTAAAGGCTCCTTCCCCCACATGATTTCGGCCGCGGCCACATTCGGTTCATCATCGGAATCCTCGATCGGATCGGCATTGTCTAAGAGGCTGGTTGTAGATATCGGCGACATCATGCTTGCTTGCCAAACTTAGCATCCTTCTTGAAGCCATACACACCTGGTTGCTCATCAATGATAGCTTCGTGATAGGCGGCCCGGGTTTTCAAACTCCATCCCGAACAGTTTCTCACGTACGGCGGCGGCATCCGGGCGACGGCCATATCGCCCAAGCGGTCATCCGGCAAGTTAAGCGAGAAGCACATGCCTTTAACCTCCCTGAATCTCCTGAGAAACTCTAACGGCGTCTCGCCGTGCCTGCCTTCGGGGTGGCAAGGTCGATCGGCCTTCTTCTGCGAGCTGCCACTGAAATAGTGGGCGTGGAACTTGCGCTCCAGGTCCTTCCATCTGCTAACCGACTCGGGGAGGTAGGGACGAGAACCACCGGAATGCCTGGACTGTCGGGCCGACGCGGGGAAGTAGCGGACCCCGAATGTTTCCTCGCTAGAGCATTCCCCGAGCCGCATGAGGTAACGAGCAATGTGCTCCCTGTGCTCGTGTCGTCCCGCCCCGAAAATTTCGTGAACTCCGTCGGCGGCTTCACCCTTGGCGGAAGGAGCACGTTGTAGTACCACTCTGGGAATGGCGGCTTGTAGGCGGGTCCCCGCATTTTTGGCTTGAGGCCGAGCGATTTTGCATCAACTCGGCCATCTTCCATGACAGGGCGTCGTCTTCTTGCGCGCTGCGGTGGCGCGCGTATCCTGGATGCGGGAAAGCGTCAAATGCCCCGTAATTTCCCACCTCATGGTAGCCTCCGCCGTATAAGTTCCTCCGCAACCGGTTGTTCGCCGGAGCAATCCGTGGCGGAGGCAAGTGGGGCTCCGGGCGCGCCGAATGCTAGCTCTCCGTACGTAGGCTGGTACGGATTCGGCTGTTGCACAGGTTGACCCGTGCTGCCCTGCGGTGGTGGCTGACCGGGTGGTGCCCTCCGAGGCGCGTAGTGGGGGGCGGGCGGGCTGACTCCCAGCACCCTGCGGAGGAGGCTGGAAAGCTTGACTTCCAGAGCTCTGAGGAGGAGGCTGATGTGGCTGGCTCCGTAACGGTGGTTGAGAGCTTGACTCGCCTAGCTCCACGGTGCCCCCTTGGATGGGTGCCTTGCTGAATGCTTGTTCCATGCCTGGGCCGAAGACGGCCACCATCATTTGCTGGAGCGCACCGAGGAAAGCTTTGTGGTGCTTGCTCAACATGTAGTACGCAGATTCCGAATGCTTGCATGCACTCCTCTTTCTCCTGCCGAGTCGTGGCATCGCTCTCCCCGGTAGCAACACCCCGGGCATCTCGTTCTTCAAGTACGGGACGCCACTTCTATTTTTCTTGAAGGACGACGGACATTTTTGCGGGCGGCCCATGGCGTCCCGGAGTTGTTGCCGTTGTTCGGGGGAGAGGTCCTCAATGTTGACGTCCGTGATGTCCGTGATGTCGAGCATCTTGATCCGTTCGGCTGTGGTCCCACCGGGGGCGTGCCAAAAAGTGTGTTGACGCAAAACGTGCACCTAGCGCCAAACACACGGCAAGCCGAACAAGCCGGCTTCACACGCGCGAGAGAGTCGCGAGACGTGCCGATCAATTTTTCCCGAAAATTAACAAAAGATAAAGGAGTTAGATACCAAAGCTTGGAACTTGCCGGGTGGTACCGAGAACGGTTCCATATTTACGGCTAGGAAGCCGAGTTCCCTCTTGAACCAAGCACGAGTCTACCGCATGACACGAAGCATGGTAACAAGACTACTTGCATCAAATCTAAATCCACCGCATGATACTAGACATGATACAAGGTTGCCGGTACTCACGGAGGTCGACGGATCGATGAACCCTCTCGAAGAACTCGACGACACGACGAGAAAGACTCTAGGGTTTGGCGTAAGGCCGGTGTATATTGAAGAATGATTGTGTTTGTTATATACATTCAGGGCTCATATTTATTACCTGCGAAGTACAATCTCGAATGGATTCGCTGCCTAACTTATCTCTAAGCTTGATCGCCTATCTATCCATTCGCCCTTCCTGCTTGAGCCACGTCACCATCCAATCCCGCAAAATCAGCTCTACTATTCCTTTGTCGAACGGGAGCGAGATAGCCGACCGCGCATCTCTTTACCGAATACATCCGAAAAGATCTTTCCTTCCACCGGACGGACTCCTCATCGAAAGCTGGACCCACAAGTCGGACTCCTTACCAAATTTTGGTGTTAACACATTCCGGCCTCGGGATGCTTCGACTACCCTTGAAGACTTTTGACTTGTAGCACTCGGGGACGCTTGAGGACTACTCGTTAAGGCCGTCAAGACTACTTGAAGTTGTACTTCTCGACTACAAAGTACTCGGGGGCTTGTCGTATGGACCTCCCTGGGCCCACTACCTCGGTGGGTACCAGGACCGACTACTCGATGGGCCCTTGGGACTACCGGCTTACGCTATACGGCACTTGAAGGCGTGGAGCACAAGGACTACACAGGAGTAGTACTCGGTTAGGGAGCTGTACATGTTCCGCACTGTATAGAGGACTCCTAGACGTACTCGACTAGTACTCTCTCCCTACTCCGACTTGTAACCCTGCCTCCCGGACTATATAAGGCGAGGCGAGGGGACCAATCTCTAGCATCCAATCTCCTCTCATACGGCCCACGGCGCACTATTGCACCATCTTGTAATCGTGCCCTATCAATCCAGAGCTACGCAGCATACGGGACGTAGGGTATTACGCACCTCGCGGCCCGAACTGTCTAAATTGTGTGCCACGTGTCTCTTCCTTCGAGTTACCGATCTCGGCGAGTCACATTCATCTACTTCGGGTACTCCCCGTGGTAGGTTGCCGGTCTAAAACACCGACACGATGGTCGTGGGCCGGCGGAAGCGTTGGGGGAAGGCCGCCGCGCGGATCTCCCGGCGAACACGCGGGTCCCCGGGGGCTCCGGTGTCGGAGAGCGGTCCTCATCGCCGTCGTAGTGCCCACCCCGTCGAGGGTGGTAGCACTCGCCGGCGCTCGCGCATCTACCTTGCTCGTACGCCGAGCGTTGATGACGTTGCGGGTGTCGCGGTCCCGGCGCCTGCGCGTGTCGAGGAGCCGGTGACGGTGAATTTCCGTCAACCTAGAGTACTTGTTATACATTGGTTTCGATTATGATTTGCAACTAACACCGCCACTAGGCATACTAATGATATAACAAGTTCACACTTGCATGTCGATTTTGGAGTTTGTTGTTTACGCGGGAAATCTACGCTAATGAGGAGACTTTCGGGATAAGTTCACCAAGCACTTTGGAAGAAGATCATGAAGCCCGACAAGAGTCCGGACACGCGATGAACATGACTCCAAATGACCCGAGGACCGAAGCGTCAACGTGCAAGTCTTCGGGGACTCAACCGGAAAACGGCGAAGCTTGCATAGCAAGGATTCAAGCCTAAACCGTGAAGGAAACGACGTCAAAGGCCCACATGCAAGTGCACACGAATAAGGGATCACGCGAGAAGCAACCGGGGAGAAAACCGGGGCCGAACGGGGCCGAAGTGGGCTGGGCCGGCCGGCTCGGGCCGGCCGGCCCGGCCCACTCCGGGGTCGGTTCGGTCCCCCCTTTACCCTAGGTGTTCGTCTATTTATTGCCTCCGCCGCCGTCGGCCGCCACATCAAACAAATCATCCTACCGACGCCAATCACCGAGAAAACCGCCGCCGCAAGATGAGGGAGAGAGTTAGATGAGCTCGTCGCAAGGATCAACGCCGGCGGAGAGAAGGAAGCAAGAGGAGGACTCCAAGCCGCCGGCCTAGGGGTGTTCCCAAGCTCCATCGCTGCCATCTTCATCGACGACGTTCTCCGAGTCTCCATCACCCCTATGTGCTTCAATCCGTGTAAGATGATGGGGTAATGTCTCCGTTCATCCCTAGGATTAGATGGATACATGCTATGTGATCGCTACTCGATTTGTGGTTTCAATCTATTGTTTTCATGTTGATGATGCTTTGATGATTAAGGTTAGCTACCATGTTTTTCGGGCGTATGATATCCGCTACTCCCATAGATTCCATCAACATACCGTGTCCATCATAGGTCTAGTCACGAATACCTTCGCGTAGTGACGACGAGAGGAGGGAAAGGGCGAAACCGTGGTCACAAACCCCGGTAGATTGGTTTACCGCTTTCGTGTAGTAGATGCATACCTTGTTATCCTAGATCCTAGGGAGGGAACGCTTATCTTTCTTGCTCACTCTCTTGTGTTCACCCCTTTACCATCTAGTTTAACCCTAGATTTGTTTGATCAACTTAACTTTGTTTAACTTAGGTTCGATTGTCTTTACTTTTAGATTAATACTCTCTTTCAAAGGTTTTCCATTCGACTAGATTAGTACTTGGTTAAGCGCTAGTAATCCCCTTGCTCCGCGGATTGACAAGAACCTTGGGAATCCCGTGGTGAAAAAGGTGTAGGTCCGTACGCTTGCGGATCGTAGGTGGATACGAGTTTTATCCGTCAACAAGCCCCTTTTTCTGGCGTCGTTGCCGGGGGAGCAAGCCAGTTTGCTACGTTTAATCTAGTATTAATTTTGTTGATTACTAACACCTAACCCTTATTTTCTAAAAAAAAGAAAAAAATCTTTTTTGTTTTTCTTTCTACTTTTCTTGTGCCTAGATGGATTTGTTCACCTCACCATTGGAAGACGAAGAGATGTCGCTAAGGGAGCTAGCAATGCCGTCAATGGAAGACATTGAGATGCAAAAATCAGATTTGACGTTTGCTACAACCCACTATGAAGTGAAGCCCGGAATCATCGAGTTAGTGGCGACAAAACCATTTAGAGGATTGGAGGATGACAACCCATATAGACACATTAAGGAATTCACGATGTTATGCAACACGGTGCAACAAAAAGGAGTTCGGCCGCTTGGTTCAAGTGGAATCTTTTTCCATTCTCTCTCGAAGATGAAGCGCGAAGATGGTACACACTTGCGTCCGTTGAAGCAAAAGGAAATTGGGATGAGCTAGTGAAGAAATTTCTTTTGAAGTTCTTTCCCATAAGCAAGGTCCAAGACTTAGGCAAGTGCTCACTTTCAAGCAAGGAGAGGATGAAGGAATTGATGAAGCATGGGACCGTTTTAATGAACTACTTGAGAGAGGCCCGAACTTGGGATTTTCGGCGACTTGATGTTGCATACCTTTTATTTTTCACTAACCCCTAACTCATCTCGTTTTGTAAGCATGTGTGCGGGCGGTGATATATTGGATAAAACAATTAGTGAAGCCACACAAATCTTACAAAGGATAAGCAATGGACAAAGAACAATACGAGATTGGCAAAGATGTTGTCGAGAGGAGCAAAACGACAAAAGCAAGCCCAAGGTGCTTGCTGAAATATCTGAAAAAGATGAACCGGAGGTCAAGGAACATGAACCGACCATTCAAGAAATTGAAGATCCACTTCCTAAGGTAAGAGAAGTCATTTCGGATGTTAAAAATGTTGAAACTAACATGAATGCAGGCCAAAGTATGTGGAATGCTAGACCATTGGCGGAGTTCAAGCAATCCGGTTGGGTTCAAGTTGATTTCGCCCCACTAATTAACTACCGAAGGAAGGAGGAACGCCGACATGTTGCCAAACTAATTGAAGATATATTTGATCAAGAGATGAGTGGAAAGTCGATCCAAAAGATGTTTGAAGAAGAAAGAGAAGAAGGAGATGAAGGATGGATCGACCGGTTTGACAACTCAAAGATTTATGATGAAGGAAGAGAAGAGTACAACCGTGATGAGCCTAGTGACTCAAAGGATAAATGGGAGGAGATAGGACTCAAGCTAGATGATAGCTTGTGTGCTATTGAAGCCTACACACTAGCAAATCAAGACATGAAAGTACTCAAGGATGAAGGAAAGAGTGAATCAACAATGAGCGATCTTGACGACATGTGGTACATGGAAGATAAAGAAAGCAACACACAAGTCTTTGAAGATGAGGATCTGGTTGACAAAGAAGACTTCAAAGAAGAGATGAATGCGTACATAGTTGAAGGATTACATGTTCCACATGATGAGTTGAAGAAATTGCAAGATGGTGATGAAGAGGCAACTACACTTGTTGAGATCGATTCGCCTTCAACACCGCTTGATGAACCAAATATCACTCTTGTTGAAAAATCTCTAAGGCCAAGGTACGCGCTGAAATCTGAAGATATTATTGGTATTGATGTTGATAAATTCAAATACTCATGCTCAACCAATAGTATGAATGATAGTTTAATGTCTATGCCTTGTTCCAATAGTGATCATGTTGATAGGCTAGATTTTCTTGAGAATGAAAAAGAGGAAACATTTATGTTTGATCCAATTAATATCACACCTAAAGAACCTTTGCCTAATGATGAGCTAAGTGCTATGCATGAAACATATGCTTCTTTTATTTACACCTTGACTTGTTGCTACAATTCACATGTGGTGTTAATTATGGACGCGTATGTTTACAATAAGTTTTGTAAAACTCGATCATGCTTTGCACTTGGTCAAGCTAATGACCTTAAAGAATCATATGTCGGGAAAGGCCCGATTTTCACTAACCATGTAGACAAGGCTTGAATAATGAAAAAAAGAAGTCATGCCTAAAAGAGTTGCAAGATAAATCATCAACCTCTCCGAATCCCGCGATGGATGCTGCTGTCTTCATCAATTTGAGAGATTGTTCAGAGGTGTACAAATGAAGAAAATGAGATATTCAGAAGCTCCATCAAACTACCATTCCAACGCATCAAGAACCAACAAGTTTGAAGACCCGTGCAAGGAGTTATGGAGAAAACATTGAGCGTTGCGCGTTCTGAAATTTCAGGACAGATTTCATCGCCGAAATAAAACTGACGTAACTCTCATGTTCGGAGTCCGATTTGGGAAAATAAACACTCGTTGGAAAGGAAATTTTGTGCACTGTGCAATGGAGTAGAGCTTGGGTATACTTTCTGTTCTGGAAAAAAATTCATGGAGTGAAGACAGCACCGAAGGATGATAAGAAGGAGATAACGATGAAACAAAAGGATGCTTTGGGCAAGTCTTCTATAAGTGATCAAGCACAACATGGGAAGTAAATTAAAGCTGCATTGGTACCTTTTCTTCTTGCATGAAGGGCCATGGCTATGCAACGAAAAGAAGGTATGTGAGAAAGTCGAGCTCTATGACTTTAAATGAAGCGCTTTTCGGGAGGCAACCCGTTTCTTTATGTTTTTACTACTTTCTTAGAGAAAATAAAAAAAATGGCACCATCTTATGATGATCAACTTGTGGTTATTAATATAAGTTTAGTTTTATTTTTAGAACCACCATCATGTTCATGATCATATTTATTTGCATGCATTGCATTTTGTGATCAATGTGATGTTTCTTTGTGTATACATGTTTTGCACATAGTTGGCTTGGTTGTTTTGTATACTTAATGATGTATGCTTCATTTTCCATGTTAATACTTCATAAGGCATTATGAGTATTTTCCTTTTGTGATCTTGTGTAAACGTGGTGTTTAAACATGATTGCGGACCATCATCATTAAGTTCGATAAACCTAGCTAGCTTTTCATATGTTTTCATGTTGCTTTGGTCAGTTTATAAGCTTTGCAATGCGCTTAATTTTTCTTGTGCTATAAGAGTTATTGATTTAGGGATAGACATGGTGTTTTAACCCTAGATATATAAACCTTTATGGCTATGGAGAAATTCAGCAACCTAGTTGTAAACATGGTGTTTAGAACTAGGTGAAAACATTGTCTTTGCTTATATGCTTTCCTATCATGTGCATACACCTTGCACCACGTACACTCATTAGTTTTTTATTCCTCATTAGACTAATTATGCCACAAGTTAAGAATCTTAGGAGACATTGTTGGATTGTTGGCAATTCTATCTACTCCCAACCGTCACCTTGGGGGTAGAATGTGCGTTTAAAACGTCTTACAGGCAAGATAAAGACTCTCACTACAAGGAAATTGAAGGATGGCTAAGATAAAAATGCTTTGTCTTCTTCTTCCATGACTAGCAAAATGCTAAGCATGGGGGAGACCCTGAATCTTCAACACGGAAGTGCAACATGACACTCTAGAAGATAGAATGATAAGGATCGTTAACATCTCCGGATCAATGCGCGAGAAGCTATCGATCTCATCAAAATTCTGCATGGTCTCGAAGGGAAAACACTAGATATTTTTGGATATTTAGAAGCCCCATGAAGTTAAAATTCCAACAAATCAAGAATCAAAACAATCGGAGGTTTCTACAATAAGTTATGCCCGAATCACCGAGTGCAACACGTCCTGAAATCAGTTTTGGACAGCACGCAGCGCTGAAGTAAAACGGACATAGCTCCCTTGTTTGAACTCCGTTTTCGATGAATGACCACACGTTGGAAAGGTAATTTCATAAACTTTTCAATAGAGCTATATTTCGATATATTTTCTGTTCTGGGCAGAGGGGGAAATCCATGAAAAAGAGACAGCAAGGAGATGATGAGAACAAGAAAGAGGAGATGGTGATGACAACATTGAAGAGAAGGGTGACCAATGACTCCATTAAGCATACAAGATCAAATTCAGAAGTTTAGGAGCATTAATAAATCAAGACAAAAGCAAAAGCCACATCGATACATGGAGATGTCGGAAGAAGGCAACGAAGAATTACAAAGGATGGTAACATCTCCATGGACCTTCTCTTTTCCAAACACAAATGCTTGTAAGTATGCCTTCAACATCAACTAGGTGCAACCTTTTGTTTTTCTCTTCAAACAATAACATGGCTACTAGGAGGACAACCTAGGTTTCTTTTTACTTTCAATAGATAAGCATGACCATGTGTTCACCTCGATGTTCTATATTGCCTATGCTTACGGAAAGATGATGAAAGTTGCCGCTTTGTTTTACCTACACGAAGTTATACATGTCTTGGCTAATTGCTCTCCATAATATGATCTGAAATTAATTTAAATACCGGCTCTTTTATTTGTGGAGGTGAAATGACTATGCTCTAGACCCACATACATATCTTTGCTCTTTGATTTAAGTTTATGGATAGCCGGATAACTTGTTGTTTTTATGAAAACTTAACTTTTATGCTATCTACATATTTGTGATGCTCTTGCAAAGTTCTACCTACCAAAGCCATATACATATATGATTTATGATAACAAAACCCGTAGATTGCAAACATATGTTTTGATGAGTTGGATTAGGATTGATTTCTATGGTTCGAGACTAAGAAGCTGGTCATTCCTTTGTGTAACTTTTTCATGCTAGCCTTTTTGTCCATGCATTGTGGGTTTTCACATCGAAAATTTCACAAACTTCGCTGGCCATCCACCCTAAACCAAAAACATCTTTTTGTGATCACCTCCTTGTCCACAACCCAATTTGAGTATGGAGTAAAATTCTCGATGGAGATTCAAATATTCTGCAATATTATGGAATTTATACTTACTTTAGCAGTCATTTCCCCTCTCTTTTATGCTCGAGGACGAGCATCATTCAAGCATGGGGGAGGAGTCATTCTGACACAAATGCTATGTAAGATTATGTTGCAAAAAGTTTTGAGGAGCAAAAGAAAAAAAAAGAAAAAAATGAAAAATGAGAAAAAATATGATAAGAAGAAAAGAAAAGTAAGAAAAATAGGAAGAATAAAGTGAAAAAAATGAAAGAGAGAAAAATGAGAAGGAAATAAAATAAAGAAAAAAATAAAGATGCTCCTCGGTTCTTTTTGCTTCATAAGTTCTCAAGTGACTTGATGACACATCCATACTCAAATCTTCCAACCATGTGCAATCCGATAACGAGGACTTCACTCGTGCCTCGGGATCATCCATTTGCCACTTGCACATGTCCACTTATCTAAATGTGTGTGTTTCATCCCTCTCTCTTTCCAACATTTATTTTCCATGGCCTTTTTGACGAGTCTCGGTAATTCCAATAGATCTCTCTCTTAATTTGACAATATTTCGGATATATGTTTTGCTAGGATTGTTTTTAACCTTCCAAGCTCCACATAAGCCTTCCACTATCACATATGAGTAGAGTAGGTTGAAAATAATCTAGTATAGGCTTGAGTGACTTGATGAGATGAGTGTTCCATGAGCTCTTGCAAGAGATTTTCACTTATGTTGGATATGCATCTTTTTGAAAATCTTCCATGTGACAAGGTAATGGTTTGAAGTTCACTCAAGTTTGAGAGCATCGTGTTAAATGTGGCTTGTTCTTTATTGTTAGTCTATCTTCCATAATGAAAAAGAAGCCGGTCACAACTTGAACTTTAAAAATAAATTCTTAAGAGAGAGCAATTTGCCTCGTCATGAATGACTAAGTGCGGGGACAACATTGGAAGGCAACGCGATTTCCCTTTTAAGCGAGGACCACTTACTCGAGGACGAGCAAGGTTTAAGCATGGGGGAGATGTTGACGGTGAATTTCCGTCAACCTAGAGTACTTGTTATACATTGGTTTCGATTATGATTTGCAACTAACCTGCCACTAGGCATACTAATGATATAACAAGTTCACACTTGCATGTCGATTTTGGAGTTTGTTGTTTACGCAGGAAATCTACGCTAATGAGGAGACTTTCGGGATAAGTTCACCAAGCACTTTGAAGAAGATCATGAAGCCCGACAAGAGTCAAGACACGCGATGAACATGACTCCAAATGACCCGAGGACCGAAGCGTCAACGTGCAAGTCTTCGGGGACTCAACCGAGAAAACGACAAAGCTTGCATAGCAAGGATTCAAGCCTAAACCGTGAAGGAAACGACGTCAAAGGCCCACATGCAAGTGCACACGAATAAGGGATCACGCGAGAAGCAACCGGGGAGAAAACCGGGGCCGAACCGGGCCGAAGTGGGCCTGGGCCGGCCGGCCTGGGCCGACCGGCCCAGCCCACTCCGGGGTCGGTTCGGTCCCCCCTTTGCCCTAGGTGTTCGTCTATTTATTGCCTCCGCCGCCGTCGGCCGCCACATCAAACAAATCATCCTACCGACGCCAATCACCAGAAAACCGCCACCGCAAGATGAGGGAGAGAGTTAGATGAGCTCGTCGCAAGGATCAACGCCGGCGGAGAGAAGGAAGCAAGAGGAGGACTCCAAGCCGCTGGCCTAGGGGTGTTCCCAAGCTCCATCGCTGCCATCTTCATCGACGACGTTCTCCGGAGTCTCCATCACCCCTATGTGCTTCAATCCGTGTAAGATGATGGGGTAATGTCTCCGTTCATCCCTAGGATTAGATGGATACATGGTATGTGATCGCTACTCGATTTGTGGTTTCAATCTATCGTTTTCATGTTGATGATGCTTTGATGATTAAGGTTAGCTACCATGTTTTTCGGGTGTATGATATCCGCTACTCCCATAGATTCCATCAACATACCGTGTCCATCATAGGTCTAGTCACGAATACCTTCGCGTAGTGACAGTACGAGAGGAGGGAAAGGGCGAAACCGTGGTCACAAACCCCCGGTAGATTAGTTTACCGCTTTCGTGTAGTAGATGCATACCTTGTTATCCTAGATCCTAGGGAGGGAACGCTTATCTTTCTTGCTCACTCTCTTGTGTTCACCCCTTTACCATCTAGTTTAACCCTAGATTTGTTTGATCAACTTAACTTTGTTTAACTTAGGTTCGATTGTCTTTACTTTTAGATTAATACTCTCTTTCAAAAGTTTTCCATTTGACTAGATTAGTACTTGGTTAAGCGCTAGTAATCCCCTTGCTCCGCGGATTGACAAGAACCTTGGGAATCCCGTGGTGAAAAAGGTGTAGGTCCGTACGCTTGCGGATCGTAGGTGGATACGAGTTTTATCCGTCAGCGGCCGCTCCTTGGCCGGCGTGCGTCTGGGTTGACGGGTCGCCCCGCCGCTTCACCCGCATGGACCGAGGGTTCGCCCCCCGTGCGACTCCGTCGCCTCGCGCGTGCCCCTATTGGCGAATGCGTGACGCCGAGCTCTCGTCCCGCCGGACGGCCGCGCCCGCTCGATGAGGGCCTCGCACCTCGCGGTGCGAGTTCCGCGCCTCGGGGGGTCGAGGGGGCCGGCATGGCCCGCAACGGTGTTGCGGCGGCGATAAGCTTCGGCTCGCCCGCGGAGGCGTGTCGGGTTGTCGACGTTGAAGTCGGTGTTGATGCGGTCGCGGGCTGTTTGCCCGGCTCCCGCGCGCGTTCGCGCGCGCGCGGGAGGCCTCCCCGGCCATTGAGGCGCGGAGCGGCCCGCACCGTTCGATACTCCTCCGCCGGCTTGGCCTCGAGCTCACGAGCTTGGGCTAGGCCGCGCGTCAACGTCGGCCCCCGGCGGGGGGTGCTCGGCCCTGCGGCCGGCGCGGTGCGATGTGCGGGGCGGGTGTGACCTCCCCGTCACCCGGCGCCCACCGCGCGCGGTGGCGTTTGCTGGGTCGTTGGCGATGACGACGCAGCATTCCCGCGCGGGGTCGTAGCTTCCGGTGCTGGAGTCGTCAGAGCAGCCGAACCAGTAGTCCGTGGCGTCGAGGAAACGCCTGAACATGACTGGGTCTGGCACGCCGGAGAAGTCCCATTCCGCGTACCCATGGAGGTTGGCGGGTGGCAACGCGTCAAGGGAGCCCAGGGACGACTCGTCACCCGCGGAGGCGTCGGGGTCCCTGGCGACGAAGACGTGACGGCCAGGGGGAACCCTGCGCATCGTGGTGTTGACGTTGGCATTGTAGGACGTCGTGGCACCGCGCAAACCGATGGGGAAGCGCGGTCCGGAGACCGTGCGCTGCCCCACCGGGGCGGTGGTTGCTGTGCTGACGGGCGCGCCGCGTTGGGAGGCGGTGCGTTCGGCTTGCCGTCGCTCGGACCGCGCCCGGCGCGAACACCGGCGGAGCGACGGCGGCGTCGCGGCGTTGATGGGCCCGACGCACCCGTGCCGGCGGGCGTCCGTGTTGTGGTGGCGCGCGCGGGGGGAACCATAGTGGACCCGGCCCGGCGCCGCGCACGGAGCTCCTTACGGTTGGTGAGGCGCATTAGGTAGCCGTTCCCCGTGGCACGAAAGTTCGGGCCCCGAACCGGATTTCAAAATCGGTCGGGGAGGGGGTCCGAGCCGCCCATGGAGTAACGCGTGCCGCGGTACTCGGTGCGGATCACCATGGAGGGAGTTGATGGTGGATTGACCTTAGGCGCTCGATTGCCCCACGGTGGGCGCCAAGCGTCGGTGCGGGAATGTGGTCCCGACACTAACCGCAGTAAGCGCCGAGGTCTCTCCCTCAATGGTCGATGCTAAGCAACTAATGACACGAGTTTTATCCCGGTTCCCGCCGAGGGGCCGTACGTTCGGCGGTGGTGTGCTCGAGGCACTATATTGCTCGGACGCGGGGGTGCCTGTAGTGGGGCGGCTACAAGCGAGGGCGGGAGAGGAAGCGTGGCTTCCAAGTCCCTGGTGGAGTGGGCGAAGATGTTGTGGGAGAATTGGAGAGCAAGTGCACGGAGTCTAGCGTTGCTCTGTCTTGTGTTGTGTCACGACTTGTCCGTCCCCCCGCGGTGGGGGGGTTCGTCTTCCTTTTATAGTCCAAGGAGAGAGCGAATCACATGTATGCCGCGATATTTAGCTATGTGGGGAAGTGTGGTATGCTATGCCGTAGAGTAGGCGGGCGCCTTGACGGTCCTTCCCGCTATCCGGCTATCATGGCGTATCTTGTACCCGAACGGGGGGTGGCTTCGAGGGGGGAGCGCGGCGGACGGGCCGTGATGTCTTCGGGCGGGCTCGAGGGAGTTGCGATGTCGGTCCGTACGGGGCACGGTGGCGCGGTAAGGGAGCGTCCCGTTCCCGCATGCTTCACGGTGTCGGAGGCGTCGCTACGGCGCCGGCGTGGGGTTGTACGCGCGAGGGCGGCCGCCACGCCGTTAACAGTGGCAGGGATGGCTCCCCACCGGCCTAACACCGCAACCTAACCCCGCAAGGTCATGGGGAAAGCAAATCGAGGGTGCGGCCGGCCCCCTTCGAGGGCTCGGCGCGTTAGCCGTGCTGGAGTAGGCGGCGCGGCGTCACGGGGCGACACCGGCCACGCCGCACGGTCCCCCACGGTGGCGGGGATGGGTTCCCTCCTAGGGAGTTGGTGCGACGGGGACCGGGGTGCGAGCCCCGGGCGCATGATGGCGCCGCCTCGCTATGGTCGAGCATTAAATGCCCGTACCCGCGTACGGGATCGGGGCGTGCGCGCGCGGAACGCCCTCGAGCGAGGGCGGAGCACTGCTCGAGGGTGGTGCGGACCCTCGAGCGAGGCGGGCCGTTCGAGGGAGCGTTCTCCCTCGAACGGGGGCGGAGCCCGCCCGAGGGAGGCGTGTGCCCTCGAGCGAGGCGGAGCCTGCTCGAGGGGATCTTTAAGTGGGCCGATTCGGTGGGCCGTCAGGGCCACCGTGGCGTGGGCCATGCCCTGTGTAGTTAAGCGAGGCGCGTTTGGCTTTGGCTTGTTGCGGGTTTTAAGTGGGGATTCCCCAGTTGTTTAAGGGGACCCCTAGGGCTGTCCCCGACACACATTGCGGCCAAAACTGTCTAATTGTGTGTCACGTATCTCACCATCGAGTTCCCGATCTCGGCGAGCCCCTCCATCGTTGTGGATGTTTTAGACCGGCAAACCTACCAAGGGGGTACCCGAGGTAGTAGATTGTGCGGTGGAGGATCGTGATCGGGAGACCGTGAACTCGAAGGTACGCGCAAGACACGAGACACAAGATTTATACGGGTTCGGGTAGCTAGAGTAGCTACCCTACGTCTGTTTGGGGGATCAAGTATGGCGCCTGCGCTTGGTGTTGGTTGAGATCGGGTGCCGGCTAGGTACCCGGCCCTCCTTTATATAATCCGGGGGGCGGGTTCCTAGTCGGTTACAAGGTAGGAGTCCTAGTAGGATTACACGGAACGAGTCCTAATAGGATTACGGGGGAATTCTAGTAGGAGTCCCTCTTCTTCCTTCCTTGCATGAGTGCCGGGGTATATGCCCGACATCTACCTTGGGTACTACCCTCGGTAGGTTGCCGGGACGAAACACCGACAGTAGATAAGACAATGTTTCCTTTAGGTCCCTAAAGAATCCTCAAACCAAGTTTTATAGCTTGTGTCTCGTAACGTTTGTCCATAACCCATATAGAGATATCACATTTGCACATAAATCCAACTTTGAGCTCTTTTTCAAATCATATAATGTGTATTCCAGTTAAGGTTGGGATGCAAAGTCCTAAAACTGAAGGACAAAAATGAAATTTCATTTTCGCCAAGACCGTCATGCCTTGAGCTAATAACTGGATGATAATTCTGAAATGGTTCTACTATATTTGCTAGGATTTTTGTTATTTACTTATTTTTGTCACGGGATATATTTAAGTTCTTCATTAATGGTGTGCTGAGTGCTGACAAATCACGTAGGTGCGTGCGATTAGCAGCGATGCAGGCTGATAGCATATGGTTAATAGCGGCCCGGTTGCTTGCTCTGCTTGTGGAAAAAACAGAGATAGTGGAGGCTTGCTAAAGCTTGATATTAGAAAGCAGAAGCGGGAGGCATGTGCTTTGCTGATTTGGAAGTACAAAGGTGAAAGATTGGAATTGGAATTATATCTTTCTATTCTCGAGATGAGGAATACCAAGTTGTCTACTGTAACATCCCTGGTGTTTATTTGTGCTAATAACACTTCTTAGCTGTGTTAATCAAGGTTAATTAGCTTCTAAGCATGTTTGACATGTTTTGTCTCATATTTGCACAAAAGACCTTGGTCAAAGTCCCAAATCACGGTCAAACCCTAAGTGCTCCATAAAGGATGATTTGGTTTTCTTGCGCGTTCTCCAAATTTCACTATAGAAGTTCAAAATCGGACAATATGAAAGTTGTTCGTTTTTTCCGGGAACACAATTTTCATAATTGGCAGACATTCAAATTTTGAGTGAAAGTTCGCTTAAATTCGAGTTGAACGCGCGTGAACGGTAACTCGGGGCCGAGAATTCTGCATGTTCAACACAATTTTCCCATGAATCCATTGAGCAAAACATATGACGCCCTTTGTGAAAGTTGTAGGTCTATAGCTCCTTTACAACTTTTATTTTTGGAGAATTTCAACTTAGTTGACACTTTTTGGAGTTTAGTTTTTTCGAAACCGGGTGTTTGAAATAGAATGCGGCGCGGCCGCCGGCGTCGCGCGCTCGGCGCGTCGCGCGCGCGCTGCCGTGCGTCGCGTCCACGTGGCGCCCGCGTATATCTCTAGTGTACGGACGCTTAGATGCCCCCGTTGTGGACCGTGTGATGCCGTGGGGTCTTCGCCGAGCGGTCCGTCGTACGCGCGCCTAGGCATCGGCCGCCCTCCACATGACGCCACGCGTCGTGCGACACCCGCGCGGCGCGCTGGTGCGCATGCAACCGGTCCCGGCGGGCCGTGTCGTGCCTTAAGGCGCCCTTGCCTCGTCCGCCTCGCCGCGCTCGCCCGTCCGGTAGGTCTCCCGCGCGTCGCCGTGCTGCGGCCGCTCCAAAGCGAGCGCCACCGCGATCGAGCAAGCTTTCGTGCCCTCTTTCGCGGCGGCACAACCCCTCCACCTCTTCCACGAGGCACTCCGAAGCTCCCGAGGTCGCCCGTTGCCGGCCCCGGACCCGAGCCTAGCAAGGAAATCGAGCCGCGGCGGCCGGCCGGCCACCTCCCCCGCGGCCGACGCTCACCGGCGCCACCACCGGTCCGTCGACCCTCATAATCGGTCGCATGTAATCTCCTTAGGCCCCCTAGGCCGCTTCCCCACCAAGGGCGGCCGGATTTTGCCGCCGGCGAGCCTCGCCGGCGACAAAGAATGACATTTCTTTGTGATTGCGTTTTGTCCGGGGTGTTTTCCGTGAAGTAGGGACCTATCCGTAATTACGAAAAGAAAGTGCAAGGGTCCGGTGTAAATGTGTGTTAGGGTTTTCGGCCGTAACTTCGAAAATTCTTTAAAAATCGTAGAAAAATCAGAAAAATGCAAATCTAATTTTGTTGGGTTCCTGGTGAAGAATCCTACCTTTTCTAGAAAGCATGTATAGGGTTTTCTGTGTAGTTTTTAATTAAAAATTCAAACTCAATTTGGTGTGTTTTTGGTGTTGTTTAAAATATAAACATGATATGGACTTGAATTTTGAATATGTTTCTCTTTATGGCATGTCTAGATCTGTGACAAAAATTGGCATGATTTTGATCTGTAGATTTTTAATTATGATTTATACAAGCTCGGGGCTAGTTTAATCTTGATGCTTTTTATAACCCCTTTAATGAACTTTTCTTTGAGCACAAGTGCACCCTAGGGCTTTGCCTTGTTGATTAGTACCTCTGGTAGGATGGATGTGATTTTAGGATGTGCTTTGATTTATGTTTAAATTCAAAAGTTGAAAAATAATTTGAATCTGCACATATGCTTTGGTCATAAGCTTATATTTGGCATACATGACTTGTAGGAGAAAGTTGAGATCAAAAAGTTTATTAAATCTTTTATATGAATTAATGGTGATTTACTAGGCTGAAACTTGTCTTTTTCATATAAATTAATTTATAAATGATCTTAAGCTATATTTTGGTTTGAGAGCTTAAAATAGGCATATGCTACTATGTGCAAAAGCTTAGGATCATGAAGTGTTTTTTATTTTATATGGATTTAGAGGTGAAAGGCTTGTTTTATGGAATTAATTAAAGAAATGGAGATTAAAGTGTTAAATTGTGAAATCATGTCTTGGTTACTGTTTTAATCTTTTAAAACACACCCCCTTCTTGTTTGGTGAAGTTAAGTAACTTAATTTTCTTAGATGTGCACACAATCACCATGTGTTTTGTTCATCATCACACCACCCTAATAATTTACGTGGGAAAATAATAATGTTCGGATGAATACGGCCAACAAGAGTTGGTTTTGTGTTAATTCTCCCACCTTCACCTTAATCTAATGCATATGCATGTATACGTGTAGATTTACGGACGGGACGTACACGCTCACCCATGAGGAGGAGGGAGCGGCTCGCGGGGAGGTGAATCGGTGAGTGTGCGGCAAGACCTGGACCAAAGTCCGGAAGAGCCAAGGCTAGTGTTAGTATTGAGTCGGAGGAAGGAAAGCATCGGTTCATCTAACCTTTTTGTTTTAAAAGTTTCATACCTTTTACATTTCGGTCTTTATTGTTTTAGTTTGTGCATTTAAGTTTCGGGAGTTGCTTTGTGTTGACGGTGAAAATCCGTCAACCTAGCCATGAGTTTACCTTCGGTGTTGGCATGAGTTTTATACCTTATCCATTGGTACTAACCCCCGTGGTATAACAAGTTCACGTGTGCATGTCGGTTTTGGAGTTTAGTGTTTATGCGGGGTTTTAGCGTTGAATGCAAGACTTTCGGGATGAGTTCATCAAGCACCTTATGACAAGACCTTGAAGCCCCGTACAAGTCATGCAATGAAGCAAACTTAACTCTAAGAAGCCGGGGACTTGATCCGAGAAGATGACAAACTCCGAGGACACGACCCCGGAAAAGTCTTTGAATCTTGCAAGACAAGGAGTTGTGTCCAATTACGAGAGAAGCGACGACATGGACCTACATGTAGAAGGGGGAAACATCCGGGAAGCAAGGGAAGCGACGTAGAGCAAAGGAGGCCTCGGGGCTGGGCCGGATGGGCCCCGGCCGGGCCGGCCCGGGCCGGTCGGCCCGGCCTGTCCGGGGGCCCGGTGAGGCTCCCCTTTGCCCTACCGCCGGGCGGACTATTTATAGCCCCCCGACCGAGAGCCACACATCATCCAATTCGTCATCGACCGCCGAGGAGCGAGAGAAGAGAGGGACACCATCTCGGAGAGGAGAGGGTCGAGCTAGTTGACTAGGGTTTCCCTAGGCGATGTGGGAACCTTGCACGGAAGACCACGTCGGAGTTCCGGAGCTAGAAGCAAGATCAAGGAAGGATCCCGGTGGTGATCTTGTGTATGTATCATTGTTATAGTTGAATTATCAAGTTGAATCTTTTCCTAGCGATCAAGTGTTTCCTCGAAGATTTCGTTTTTCGATCGGCATTGCTTATTCCAATTCTATTCTCGAGATAGATTACATAGGGTGTTCTTGTAGCCGTGGTGGCTAGAGGTACACGCCGGATCTTCCGAAAGATTCTCGACTTGTCTTTTGACTCGCCCTAAGCTCCCCGCATGAGTAGGGATACGTTGTGATAGAACGGGGGTTCCCAAAGGCGGATGTTTTCGGATTTGGACGGGAAACCACGATTTAAAGAAGCTTCTAATAAGATTCGATTTGCTACTTCTTCTCTTGCTTGGAACTTCAACAAAAGGCTTACCCCGATCCCTCTAGATCGGTTTATCTACCCAATCTTACTTTGTTTTCTCTGGTCTTTAGTAGATTAGATTAGTTTCGTGTCTTTTACCTAGATGCATTAGGGTTTCTTTTATCGAAGATTGAAGTTACTTGGCTTTATTAGATTAAGTTTTGCGTCACACATTTGTTCCACGGATTCGATACCTTGGGTTCACCACTCGAGGGAAGAAGGGTCCCTTGACTATGACGGGAGACTTGTACGCTTGCAAGTCATAAACGAACTTTGATACAACTATTAACCGTCAACAAGCCCCTTTTACGGCGCCGTTGCCGGGGAACAAGTGATCAAGATTTGATTTTTTATTGCTTTTTTTGTAATTTTCAGTACTGATTTTGTTTTATTTTTGCATCTACTAAACTTTGATCATCCTCAAAATACATCTAATCTAGTTTGTCTAACCCTAGTTTCTATAGATTTGTTTTTACTTTCTAGTTTTTGCATACTTTGTTTGTTGCTAACCCTAACGGGAGATGGATGGCTACCTCTCCAACAAACCCGATAATTTTGTGGATGATCCGAGAAAAACTTTATAGGCTAAGGAGACGCGAAGCACATCAAGCTAAAAATCTAGATTTTGTAGATTCGGAGTCGGAAGACGAAGGATCGCGAGGAATCTCCAGAAGAATTCACCACCTCAAAGTCCTCGGGAGAATCGACTTCCACCGATGGGTGACCAACCACCGCAAGAACGCAAGATTGGGGAGCTATGCACCCCAGACATCATCGACCTACCAATCTTGAACCTTGAGGAGATCGGGAGACCGTTCGAGATCAAGACCTCAACAATCCGCATGGTGCAACATTCACCCTTCACCGGTAAAGAGGATCCGAACCTTCACCTCCAAGCATTCATTCAACTATGTCAGACTTTCAACATGGATGGGGTGACTCAAGATCAAATGAGGGCAAGGCTTTTTCCATTTTCACTTCTCGGGAAGGCTTTGCAATGGTTCCACTCTCAACCGGCGGAGACGGTGCAAAATTGGAACACGTTGATGAAGGCTTTCATGAAGGAATACTACTCGCGGGGTAAAACTCAAAGCTTGCGTAATAAGATTGCCACCTTTGTTCAATATCCTACGGAAACTATCTCGGAGGCATTCGAGCGCTTCAACGAGTACACCGGGCGGTTCCACATCACAAGTTCCCGAAGGAAGCCCTCGTGCAAAAGTTCTATCAAGGACTCACCATGGCGTCAAGGACGATCATCGATACATTGGTGGGAGGATCCATCATCGAACTTACACCGACGGAAGCTTTCACTCTATTCAAGAAGGTCGCGGATAATGACACATGGGCGTCATCTGGGCGCCTACATCCAGTTCAACCCACGGGGAACGTCAAAGGAGTCTTGCAAGTGGAGAAGGAGAACATACTTGAAGGCAAGATCGACTCGCTCATGAGGAGGTTGGAGAAGATGGAGATGGAAAAGAAAGAGGCTCAAGACAGAAGGCCGCCGAAGCAAGGTCCACATGTGAAGAATGTGGAGAGTATGGCCATGTCCGCAAAGATTGTCCGGAGGAAGCCAAAGTGCTCGACTACTTGAGGAAGGGAGAATTGCCGAACTTCCGCTATGGGCAAGGTAGGCCTCAATTTAATGCAAGCTCATCTATTCCTAACGTGGTTCCGCTTCGTATACAATTGAAGGAGTTCATGGATGAGCAAGCTAAGATCAACAAGGACACCGTCACCAAGTTCAAGACCATAGACAAGGTGTTGGAGAACATCGATAGCAAAGTGACGGAGGTCGGAAGTTCCAATCATCAAGTGCTCAACATGATGAAGATGCTCGAGACGCAAATTGGACAACTTGCGGGGCGACTCACTAATGATGAAGGGAAGCTTCGGGACAACCCAAAAGTCCCGAATCGGCGAAGGTCATTCAAACACGTTCGGGGAAGGAGACTGAAGATCCGGAACGTTCCGCGGGAGCAAGGAAGCTTAAACCATCCACCGAGGTGGAAGGAGTTGCTAAAGAGAAGGTTACGGGGATCGTCACCGAGGAACCCGAATTTGAGATGCCGGAGGAAGACACGAGGATACCGCAACTCAAGCCACGCTCCACATACGGTATTAGGACAATGAATTTCCCATTCTTAAACTTTGCATAAACGCGGTTGTCCTCAATATTTGCCTTAAACCAAACTTTGTGATGGTCTCATCAAACTTTAAATTCCCTTTGTCTAGAGGCTTGCTTTAAACCATAAATGGATTTTCTTAACCGACATCCTAAATGTCCCTTCCCTTTCACAACAAAACCTTTGGGTTGAGTCATGTATACATCTTCATATAAATCTCCATTCGAAATGTCGTCTTAACATCCATACGGTGAAATTCCAAATCATAGTGCGCCACCAAGGCCATTATGATCCTAAAAGAATCCTTACACGAGGCCGGAGAAAACGTCTCATTGTAATCTATCCCTTCTCTTTGCGTATAACCCTTTGCCACAAGCCGTCCTTTATACTTTTTTATATTCCCTTTAGAGTCATATTTTATCTTGTAGACCCATTTGCGACCCTCTTGTTTTGGCTCCTTTAAGAATTTCCTCTAAGTCCCAAACTCTGTTGGTACTCATTGACTTCATTTCATCTTCCATGGCTTCTTGCCACTTGGATGCATCGGGACGACTCATAGCTTCTTCATAAGAAGTAGGATCACCTTCTATGTGAATTTCTTCACATTCATAAACTTCATAATCATTAGGGATAGGCGACTTTCGACTCTTGATGACCTCCTCGGAGCCTGCTGCTACTGGCTCTTCCTGCACTTGGGGTTGTTGTGTTTCTTCGGTGCATCGGTTGTTCCCGTAGGATTACGTTGAACGAGTTTCCTCATTTTCTTCCACCGATGGCACGGGCGTACTAACAACGGGTTCCGTCACCACAGTGGGTTGCACTGTGGCTATCGGAACAGCAGGCAGCTCAAAATACGGTTCTTCAACCATAGGAGTGGGTGCACACACCCGCTTTTCTTCAAGATCAATCTTTCGAACTGCCTTGCTCCCTCTGATCATTTCGTCCTCTAGAAAGACAGCGTGCCTCGTTTCCACGAACTTTGTATGTCCGGTAGGACAGTAGAAATGATATCCTTTAGATTTTTCCATGTAGCCAATGAAATGGCAACTTACTGTCTTGGGGTCTAACTTCCCAATATTTTGGTTAAAAACTTTTGCCTCTGCTGGACATCCCCACACACGCATATAATTCAAGGAGGGTTCCCTACCCATCCATAATTCATACGGTGTTGTAGGTATTGACTTACTAGGTACTTTATTTAGAATGTGAGTGGCGGTTTTTAATGCCTCCATCCACAAACTAATCGGTAATGTTGAGTAGCTTAACATACTTCTAACCATATCCATCAAGGTACGGTTCCTTCTTTCAGCTACTCCATTCTGTTGAGGTTCACCCGGTGTACTATACTGGGCAACTATGCCATTTTCCTGTAGAAACCTAGCAAAAGGTCCAGGAACTTGGCCATACGGGGTGTGTCGACCATAGTACTCCCCACCTCGGTCGGACCTCACCACCTTAATCTTTAAGTTGTGCTGATTTTCAACTTCAGCCTTAAATATCTTAAATTTGTCTAGCGCTTCTGACTTCTCTTTAATTGGATAAATGTACCCATATCGAGAATAGTCATCTGTGAATGTAATGAACGAATCAAAACCATCCACAGATGCCACAGGGAATGGACCACAAATGTCTGTGTGGATTATCTCCAACACTCCTGTGCTTCGCTTTGCGCCTTTCTTAATTTGTTTAATAAACTTGCCTTTAATGCAATCTATGCATTGTTCTAAGTCATTAAATTCTAACGGCGGAAGAATTGATTCCTTAACTAAGCGTTCCATCCTTCCCCTCGAAATATGGCCTAAGCGACAGTGCCATAATTTTGAAGATTCGCTATCAATTCGCTTCCGCTTCTTGCTTACATTCGTAGATGATACAACATTCACATTTTCACATACAGAATCAACACATTTAGAGGAATTATCATGAATAACCAACATGTATAGTTTGTCTTGTCGGATGGCAAGACCCACAACCACATTATTTAACTTAATGGAACAATGTTGTGCACTTTGAATCGACACTCAAAACCATTGTACGCTAAACATGACACCGAAATTAAATTGCGACTTAAGGATGGAACATAAAGAACATCATGGAGTGAAGCGTGAAGCCGTCCTTCAACTTGATGGGGAGATCACCAATGGCTTCAGCTGACGACCTCGACGCCGTTCGCAACCTTAATTGTTCTTGCTCCTCTTGTTAGGATTCTCGTTTGTAGTCATACCCGCATAGAATTAGCAACATGAATTGTTGCACCCGAATCAATCCACCAAGTAGATTTACTATAACTTAAGTACGGGGATTAATCTACAAATGTAATAATGTCCTCACCCTTTGACCACATAAAATGCAACCACTTAGGACACTTGCTTCTTCCGGTGCCCGGTCTTCTTGCACCGGTGACATCGGTTTGGTGCAAACTCCGTCGCCGTGGAGGTTTCGAGGCTTCGAGGCCGTCATCATTACGCATGGGAGCTTTTCCATTAGGCTCCATCTGTCCCTGGGAAGGTGCATTTGAAGGTCCGCTTTCCGCTTGATTCTTAGCTTGAAAATGCTTATTTGGAAAGCTTCTCTTCTGTGGCTTCTTACCATGGTTTACATAGTTAACAAGACCACCATTCGAGCCTTCAACCTTTCTTCCTCCGGACGGACATGGCAATCAACTTATGCACATCCCACTTATACGGTATGGTGTTATAGTTAACCTCAAAAGCGAGAAAACTCGGGGGGCGGGGACTTAAAAATCAAATGAATGACAATCTCATTGGGAAGGACCATGCCCATCTCGGCAAGCTTTCCGTTCATGTTACTCATCTTAAGTATGTGGTCCCTTATACTACCACCAGGTGTACTTCATTGCAACCAAAGCGCCAATAGTAGTACCGGCATAAGTCTTAGTATGATGAGAGTCTTTGCTTATCCACTATCTCCAAATACTCGGAGGCGGTGAGGAACTTCCCGTCCTTATCCTTTTCAGGAATGGACGCCTTAATTGCCTCTGTCATCTTAGTCTGAATGATCGCTAGACATCTCTTGTTGTCTAGATCCCACCTCGCTTTGGCGAGTTGATGCTCACTTTCCGCCTTGATATGGGCGTCTTCCCTTACTTTCCATGCAGCATCAGTCTCATTAGCCTCTCTGACAGGTGCCTCAGGCTCAGCAGGACGCTCTGTGGTCAGCACGTACTCCATACCCAGCATTAAAAATGCCGGTTTCGAGGCAACTTGCGCCAAGCCGTGTAGTTGTTGCCGGTCGGCTCGGGGATCCGGCCAACATAACCGGCTTGAGCTGAAAATAAAATTCGGAAAAAGTGTGTGAACATATAACAATAAATATTGCATGCATCAATTTAACTTTGGTCAAAATTAATACATACAACATGCTACTACATTAATTTTATATCACCTTTGGGCGGTAAAAAAATAGAACTAATGCATAAAACTTTAGTGTATCGGGTCATAATATTGTAATTATCGGCTTTGGCCGGAAAAATAACAATATCATAACATATTCTTAAAAGAAAAAACCTTCTCTAATTAAATATCCCTTTGGTTCAATTTAACTAGAGAAAATAAAACAACGCAGCGGAAAAACAAACAAATAAACAGAGTAAACCTTAATTTCAGAAGCATCCTACTCTCTGTAAAATTTCATAAATTTATCAAAAATTAAACAGAGATATTAACTTAAATGAAAAACAGCAAATAAACAAGAAATACAAGACAAAATAGCTTCTGAAATTTAAAACTTAAATGAAAAATGCTACTGTTCACAACCGACCGGAACGGCCCGGCTGCGAAATCCGGCCCACGGCCTGCTACGCGTGCCCGCATGGGCTCTTGGCCCAGCAGCCAACGGCTGGGCCGGCCAAGTGGCCCAGCGCCGCACCCCCGCCCGGGCTCAAACTAGCCCACGTGGCCGCCAATGCCTTTGCGCCGCCGTCGATCGCCGGATCGACGGCTGAGATCGAACCCGCCTAGATCGGGGCGGTATATAAGGCGGAGATGGGCCGGGAAACCCTAGAAGCTTTCATTTCTCCCTTCTCTGCCGCGCACCGCACGGCACCACCGGCGGCGGCGGCCATCTTGCCGCGGCGGCGCCCCCGCCGGCGGCGGTGAGGGGGCGCCGCCGGTCAAAAAACACGAGCAAGCGACCACCTTTCCTTTACTTTCTTCCCCTATTCTTCCACCAACACCCTTAAAACCGCAAGACACGGGGAGGATGCCACCCATGGTGGCTCGGTGGAGGAAAGCGGCGCGCTACGGCCCCCTCGCCGGCGCGCGCGTCCACCCCATGGGTGAGCGCGCGGCCGTCGAGCGGCTCGGTGGCGGCGCCCAAAGCGCATGCCGACGACGCGGCGGCGAGCCTCCGGCTCATGAAGCCCCGCACGGCGGCGGGTCAACCCGCACAGGGGCGGTGTCCCCGGCGGTGAGGTAGGATATGTGCAGCCGGTTCGATCTTGGGGGAGAAATTAGGATCTAGGGTTTGGGATTTTCTCGATTCGCATCGGTTTTCTTCATTTCTTCCCCTAACCCGAGTAGATCTAGGGTTAGGGTAGCCTCTTATGATGCGTCTTTGTGTTTCCTTCCCCTAACCCGAGCAAGATCTAGGGTTAGGGTTTCAAACTTCATTCGTTTTTCAATGATTTTATGTCGAATCCAGTGTTCTCTCCCCCAGATCTAAAAGATTTGGGGTCATCTCCTTCTTCATGCTACACTGGATGATTAAAGATCTAACCCCGAAACAAATTTACTAACTGTTAGGCTATCTGATACCATTGTTATATCTTAAGTACTTAACCATACACCAAAATACCAGTAGTTAATGTATCGGGTGTGAACTTAATGATTACAGATAAACGGCATGACCTCCTAGATCTAGATCTACTACACCTAAAACAACTACTAAGGGAAACAGAGGGTAACAAGGGGGCGCAGACCATCGGGGTTGGACGAGAGCGCGGAGTCGAAGCCATCTCGTGGGTCGAGGTCGCGGGGGGCGGCCGCGGCTTGACGCAGGGGATGCAGTGCCGGCTCGGGGACGACGGGATCACGTACGATGCGGTCGAGCGTCGGGCGGTGGCACCGGTGCGTCGGATCCGGGGAAGAGGGCCTCGGCGGCGGCGGTGGCGGAGCTTCCCGCCGCTCCAGTGCTCCCTCGGGTCGGTTAGGGTTTGTGGGGTGGGGTGTGTGCGGCGGCGCGGTGAACCTCGTGCTGCGAGCCGTGGCCCCCACCCTCTATTTATAGCACCGTGCGACGGGGGTCCACCAACCATGAATTGGTTGGGCGCCCCCGACCGGGCGCGGTAACAAGCCCGTTACGGCCTTTGGGCCGTAACGGTAAAGAGATCGAACTAACAACCTTGTCCGCTATTTAATTGTATGTACCAAGTGATTTCCTTTACCTTGTGCTGCCTGAGGAGAGCTCTCTGGTAGCTAATGTGCCTATCTTTAGCAATGCTCGTCTGTTTATACTGAAGGCACATCACAGAAGAGAAACATTTGTGGTTGCTTCAACTGCACAAGACTTGATGATAGGAACGCATGCAGATCAAATGTAAAATACAGAGTACCAACAGCGCAGACATGTGAAATGCTCATGAGAATCGATAAGTCAACGTTTCAGTAAGTCCGTGGTTGGAATGTTCATGCATGAATTGATCTTTGTTTATGCTGGCTAAATTTTCCCTGTCTAACCCGTTATTGATCAGGTCTGCTCATGCACGAATTGATCTTTATTTATGCTGCCTCTGCTTTCCCTGTCTAACCCATTTACTTATAGTTGTTCTCTCTTACTGACTGAAAATCTTATCTTGGGCTAAGCATCTCTGCAGAAGGCATCCAATTTCATTCAAGGACCAAGCGTCATTTTTTTCGTTAAAAAAACATCATAAAGCATGAAAGCCTATGCTTCCTTCCAATTGAGTTCAGGTCATTAAGGGCCCGTTTTGTACGGCTTCAACTGTAGCAGAAATTTGTTTTTTAGAAAACAACTCGTGAGCGAGCAACTTCATGAGTGGGGGAGAGAGCCATGTTTTGGCGGCTTCACCATGTGCTTAACTCGTGAGAGTGAGTTGTCGGAGAAGCTGACCCGAGAGTTGGTCGAGAGAGTTGGGTTTGTTTGGCTATTGAAGTTGTGAAGGCTGCTCGTGAAGGCTCGCTCATGAAGTTCGTACCAAACGGGCCCTAAAAAACTCGATGCTTCTATAACACTGCATGTTGTTTGTTCACATGCTTTGCTTCCAATGGATTAATACCTAAACTTGTGATGTTTGCAATGGTCTGTTTGATTTCCCATGACCCTGCATTGGCTAATTAACTTCTTTTAGAGGGGCTAATTAACTACACAATAGATGTGGCAAGATTTTAAATGGATCTGGGTTGGGCTTTTTTCTCCGAGAGAGGCTGATTTAGCTGTTGGGCCAACTTCCTCCTGCCGTTGGGCTGGGATACTTCCCCACTCCTCTCCCTTCTTCTCCTTCCCCCAGCCAACCCCCTCCCCTCCCGTGTCCGCCGCGCGCGTTGTTTTCCGTCAGCCGTTCGCCGGTCTCTCCGTTCGCCGGGGGAAGCAGACAGCTGGTGGGGCAGGCCGCCTCGTCGTGCCGTTGCTCCATGGGTCGGGCTTCGACCTCGGACGCCGCCTCGGCTCCCCCACTGGTACACACCCCGCGCTCATCTCCTCCAGTCCTCCGCCTCCGCTCCCAAACAACGTCTCTTTTTTTTTGGGAGGGGGACATCGGATTCCTCTGCGGCGATCATTTCCACCCGAGTATTCGAATTTGCGCCTCCGGTATGGAAAAAGATGAGGATTCGGTGCATTGGATAGCACTATTTGGGGGGGGTTTTGGTGGGTTTTGGGCAGCGGCTTTACGCTCTGCGTTCTCCTCCACTGCTTGATTCTAGCTTCAAATTTGCGCATCCGTGGAGTGATCATCGTGCGCTCCGGGAGCAAAAGGCCGATGAACCAAGAACTGTTCTTGGCCGACCAAGAACAGCTCTTGGGCGGCCAAGAACTGTTCTCGGCTCACCGGGCGCTCTCTGCGTGGTCCTCCCGCCTAAAAAAATCAACTTTATGCTCCCGGGGCGTATGATTATCGATCCACGGATGTTCTTGGGCGGCCAAGAACAGAGCCAGTTTGAACTTTGAAGAGCGCCCCGGGAACTCGCCAGACCCGATGAACCAAGAACTGTTCTTGGCTCACCGGGCGTTCTCTGCGTGGTTCTCCCGCCTAAAAAAGGCAACTTTCTGCTCCCGGGGCGCATGATTATCGCTCCACGGATGTTCTTGGGCGGCCATGAACAGAGCCAGTTTGAAGAGCGCCCCAGGAACTCCCCACACCAGAACAATTAGACAGATCCTCCACTGCTTTCTGTTATGACCCTGTTTTACTGCATAAATCTTTTGTTCATTTTAGTAAGCTGGTTTTACTGATTTATCCAACTCTGCAATTATGTAGATGGCCCCTAAGTTGATCTGGGAGAAAATATTTTGTCCTTGCCAGAGGAGGGTGGAGGTAAAATATTTCAATAGATGTTTGGTTGCAGTATCGATAAAATATCAGATTGCAACTAACATGAAGATCAATTGAATCATATTTTGTGTGATCGAAAATGTGTGCCACTTGCTTGTTTTCAGGATGTTCCTGTTTATGTTTGGAGATATGCTAGAGGGATTGGGGAGTATTTCCGCATGCTGGACGCATTGAAGTGGAGGGAGATAGATCTATCTCCATTCCTTGTTGCAGCAGCAAAGGGAGTTAAAATACCCGTTACTCCTCTTGTAAATCCGGTGACAGGATGGAGCAGTTACTTCATTATCAGGATGATTGATGATGAGGACGAAACTTATAAAGTTGATTGTTTGATTCGAGATTCAGATCTCTATTTCATGGGCTTTCGGAGATGGATGATGTTGAATGGATGGTCAAGCTGGTACCGGTTTAGAGAGTTAGACATGGTACTACCAAATATGTTCAATGCAATTGAGCTGCCTGTTAAGTCTGGTTATTCGGGAAGGTATGCATGATACTGTTAATTATTCAGTGGGCTTTTATCTTGTGATTTACCGAACGAGGCAACTTAGGCGCTTATATGTCATGAAATTTGATGCCTTATGTATCCGTCATATGTTATCTTTATGATTAATCAAAAAAATCAACTTATTCTTTAATGAATCTTTGACATCATAGTACTTGCCCCATAATATAGACTGGTAGAGAAACACAGTAGTGATTGCGAACTAAGTGAAGAGGCACTTGCTAGTACTTTCCTGCGGTGTCACTAATGTGGTAGCAAGCTTGCAATTCTGACAGTAGTATTTCCTATATTGACTATTTATTTTGTTCTCTCGTTGCTATTCTTTTGCAGAGCTTTGGTGCGACCAGGTGGTGTCGAGAATTTTGTGATTATAGGACTCAAAGAAACACGGTTTGTTATTTTGACACTGGCCCCACATTTCATAGACAGATGGACCCATTTGTCATCCACACAGGTTGTCAAAAATAGGAAATCACGTTTGGAGGGAGTCCTATAATCACAATTTTTTCGGTGGTGTCAAAGCAATGCGCATTATGTTCAAGGCATTTTCTCGCTACCCGGAAGGCACTGTCCCAACTGAAGTCTTGCAGGTTGCATGCTACTGCTTCATGGCAACAGTCCCTGAATCAAGACGGCAAAAGTCGCTGAGTCATGAGTTGGCCCGAAGGATAGCGCAAGACGAGCAGCCATCCCCTTTGTCTGAAGAACTCTACGCGGCAATGCACAGCTGGGACAAGAAAGGGGCGTTTGTGCTTCAGACCCGTCTGGACAATCGCCTTCTGCCCCATCACATGGTGCCAAGATCGAGTTGGTCATATCCCACCTTTGATTTGGTGCAAATGCGTGATATTATTGGTGAGAAAGGGGAACTGACGCTTATCAATCACAAGAAGTCTCTAATGGGCATTCCTGAAAGTGAGATTGAGGAAAAAGCGGAACAAGCTCGCAAGGGAAAAGTCAGATATGCCCACCGGAAAGATCCAGGATTCAGGAAACAGTTTTGCTGAATGGAGGGAGTGAAGGTCTGAAGATGTTCGAAGTAGGAACGCGAATGCTGGTCTCCTGGTTTTGCTGTTTATCTCTTTTGGTCAGAGAGTGTTCGAGAGAGTTAAGGTTTACAACGTTCAGCTAAAACTCCCTGTAATAGCTTTCTGAATGATATGATAGTTCGTTTCTTTTGTTGTTAATGAATCTAAATGAAGACTATGATTCCATGAAGGCTTGTCGGTGCCTGACATCGGTTACCAGTAGTTTTTGTGTTTCATTGACCAACTCATCTTCTTGTACGTAGATGCTGTGAATGGATTAGTCTTGGTGTCAGTAGCTGTGATAAGTGATAATGCTGTACGGCAGTACGGGCATAGCTGCGTTTGCGATAGTTCAATGCTAGTTTAACTGGGTATTTCAAAATATATTAGTATTGTCTACACGTGTTACTGCCCTTTTCTTTCACAAAAAAAAAGTGTTACTGCCCTTTTATTACTGTGTCTCTTCAAATTTAAAATTTCAAACAGGTAAGCTACTCGTGAGTTCAATGCTTGTTTCGTTTCACTGGCGCTCGTTCTCCTTCGTGTGATGCAAATCCGGAATGCATTGAGCCATTGACGCACAGTTCTTGAACGATTAAGGCCTTATGGGGCCACGCGCTATTGCATTTGTGTGAGTTTTCAAGTTGCAAGCACACACGAATAAGTAAGTACACGGATATAAACCTGGGCATAGCACAAAGGGGTAGTAAAGTGGAAAATATCAAGTGCAAGGAAAGAAATGGTTAGAAAACTAGCTGCTAGGCCGATGTTTTTAGGGCCTTGTAAAGGGAAAAACACACACGTTAACCATCCTTTGCCAAAGCCTTTCGCTCTTGAGCTAGTACTAAATTCAGGTTTTAGAGGCTACACTAATTAAGTTAAAAACGACCGAATATACGGTAAATTTGGGCGAGATGAGATGGCCATACACTTTTAAGGGGTATATGGAACAATTATCTCACAAAAAAATAGATACAATTCTCCGACACACTCACCTTTGTGTGCCTTTTTTGTCTTCTTCATTCATCAGTTAACCGTTTTCTCTCTTTTTGTTTACTGATCCTGTCCTGAGTAATCGACATTGTTCACTAGGAGTTAATTCCATGTTACTCCCTCCGCTCCAAATTATATTTGGCTCGACTTTTTTGTCCTCAAATTTTACCACTTGTCTTACTCAAAAAATATACATAATATAATATTTTTATTGTGGCTTGCTTTATTAATATTTTTTTCAAAAAGATTTAAAATTGACAATGTTTCACAATTATGAGCGGTCAAACTTAAATACGACCTATAATTCGGAACGTAAGGAGTAGTTTTTACAATGTTCGAGACCTCCGGCCCATGAAACTGTTTCATCTCCGAACTTTGCGGAATGGGTCAAATTACTCCCTGAAAAGGTTTTGGACGACGATTTTGTACAATAATGTGGTTTTGTTTTCTACTTTTTTTGTTATTTCGGTCAAATATTTGAAAAATCATATTAAATCATAGGAAAATCATAAAATTGAAAATCAAATTTTGCCGGACTCCACATGAGTACATCTATACAATAAATATATAATATGATATACTTTAGTACAATATTTTTGTTGTAGCTTTAAATCTATACTTTTCTGCAATTAATTCATAACTGTAAAAAAAAAAGAAGAACAAATGTACTATAGAAACAATCAAAATTTTTCCTAGATTCAGCTATAAAAAACTGGTAAGAATTTCCAAAACACAAGCTCGAAAAGTTTTTCAAGTAGCACATAAAATTGTACGAGTAGAGAACAGTTATGCTAGATCGAGAAGTGAGTTAAACGGTTGCGCGACGATAGTTGTCATGAGAACAATTATTGTTACTAAGCAAACCTGCAAAAACTAATACTCAATTGTATCTTCCATCACCATCAGCGGATCTTTGTAACAAGTCACTCGTGACAGTTAATGAGTGACCATACAACAGTAACCTCCATCTTACAAAAGTCAACATCAAGCAAACCATAGCTCGCCGATTGTGACGAACCGCCCAAAATAATTCCGTATTATCGCCTAAGCCGGTCCACGTGACCATTAAGCAATAATAAAGAATTATTAAGTCGCTTCCGCCGGGTAAGGCCCGGTAAATCACATACAACGAGAATCGCCGATATGCGCTAAGCCCACACGAAGGCGGGACCGAGTACAACATTACATTACATTAAAGTTCACAAGTTCGACATTATTACAAACCAGGTTTTTCGTACATGAAAGTAAAAGTGTTCGAGTTTAAACGGCGGAAATAAAACTAGCGCATTATACACACGGGAGGCCATCCATGCATATCACTCCTCATCATCGTTCTCCCATTCAAGCTCCCAACCATCCGGGATAGAACCGGGCCGGATGGGATTACTCGAAAACCACAAATTAAGCAAGGTTGAGTACGATACTCAGCAAGACTTACCCGACAAAAAGTAAAGTACGGCTAGACATGCAAGGCTTTTTGGGCTGCTTTGGGTTTGTTTTACCAAAAGCGACTAAGAGTGGATCCTTATTTTCAAGTTTTAGCTCATATTCTAGTATGTTAATCGGTCTAGTTGAGCACATGTACTAAACAAGCATGTTGTGCAAACAAAATTAAACACGTAACAATATTAATCCAAAATGTTCCATAAATAAACATGGGGTAGCCGGTGGTCAAGCCGATTCGGATAACGGCGAGTGACCGACGATCGATCGATTTGTATCCTTGCAAGGTAAACCCAAGATACACGGAAGAAGGTAGACCAAGTGCGGTGTCTACCCCAACCGGGCGGTTCCCAACATCCCACGAGTTTAGGATCGGACGCTACAAACTGCGGTATACGGTTATCGGAGGGTCTAACCCGACCGTCCGGACTCACACACTATACCACGGGTAGCTAGCCCGGAGACACATCCCAAGCGTGTAGCTAGAAAGATCCCGCCCCGGTTCGAAGGTACTAGGCTTACCGGTCCCATTCCCGACAAGTACTTGGTACGTTCAATAGCTTAGGACCAGCACCATGCTACTCGGTCGAGACCGAACCCATTGCTCTTACCACATGAGCGAGTCAATTTAACCAACTTATGATTCCAACATAAGCATCCTATATCTCGCGAGCAATGAGTCATTACTCGACTTCTACCATATCCTTAGAGCATGGCACTAGCGTTCCTAACATACTAGTAAAAGAGCATAGGAGTCCTAAGGATCATGCATCTAGGTTTCAAAGCAACTCCTGAAACTTAAATGCACAAAGTAAAGCATAAATGTTGAAAAGTAAAGGACATGATTTTCATTTATAAAATGGGTTAGATGAAACCGGTGCTTGCCTTTCTCGGACTCGGTACCAAAACAAGCCTTGGGCTCTTCCGGACTTTGGTCCGGGTCTTCTTCGCACACTCAACCGATTCACCTCTCCGCTAGTTGCTCCCTCCTCCCGGGTGAGCGTGTATGTTCCGTCGGGAATATCTACACGTTTACATGCACATGCATTAGGTTATGGTGAAGGTGGGAGAATTACCACAAAACCAACTCTTGTTGGGCGCATTCATCCAAACAACATTATTTTCTCACAAAAACTATTAGTGTGTGTGATGATAAACAAAACATTACTTTGATGGTGATTGTGTGCACATCTAAGCAATTTTAGTTACTTAACTTCACCAAACAGCAAGAGGGTGTGTCTAAAATAACAAAAACAGAAACAAACATGAATTCCCCATTTAGCACTTTAAAAAAAATCATTTCTTTCTTTAATTATTCAAAACAAGCCTTTCTACCATAAATCCAAATTAAATCAAACACACTTCAAAAGAGCCTAATCTTTTGCACACAGCAACATATGCTTAATTTAAGCTCTCACACCAAAATTTGGCTTAAGATCATTTATACATTAATTTATACGAAAAAGACAAATTTCAGCCTAGTAAATCAACATTAATTCATATAAAAAGATTTAATAAACTTTTTGATCTCAACTTTCTCCTGCAGGTCATATATGACAAAAATGAGTTTCTGACCAAAGCATGGTTGCAGATTCAAATTATTTTTCATATTTTGAATTTAAGGTTATACACAAGATTAAATCCAAAACATCTATTAAACAATTCCCTAAAATCACATCCACTCTACCAGAGGTACTACTCATCAAGCCAAAGCCCTAGGGTGCACTTGTGCTCAAAGAAAAGTTCATTAAAGGGGCTATAAAAAGCATCAAACTTATTCTAGCATAAAGCTTAAATAAATCATAACTGAAAATATATATATCAAAATGATGCAAATTTTTGTCACAGATCTAGACATTCCATAAAGAGCAACATATCCAAAATTCAAGTTCATAGCATGTGTATATTTTAAATCACACTAAAATCACTTCAAACTGAGTTTGAATTTTTAATTTAAAAACTGTACAGAAAAACCCTATACATGTTTTGTAGAAAAGGTAGATTTCTTCACCAGGAACCCAACAAAATCGGTTTTGCATTTTTCTGATTTTTCTACGTTTTTAACGATTTTTCGAAGTTGCTGCAGAAACCCTAAAAGTACCTTTTACATCCGGGTCCCTGGAATCTTTCACTGGGAACCCTGGAATTACCTGCACCCTCACAATGTCGCCCCTGCCGGCGCAGGGGAGGCCGCCGCCGGCGGGTTCCGGCCGGGACCGGCCGGGGAGCGCTCCAAGGCGGCTTGAGGGTCTTGCACGGGTCGATTGGAGGTGGGGCTCGGGCGGAGGTGGCGCGGCGTGTGTGCCGCGGCGGGTTGGCCGCCGGAGGCGGGAATTCCGGCTCGGTGCGGCTCAATGCGGGGCAAGGAGCTGAAGGGGAAGCTTCCCTAGGTTGTGCGGAGGTGCGGGGAGTGGAAGGGCGGTGGTGGTTTGGCGCGGGACGCGGGTTCGGCGACGGCGGTGTCTCCGGCGGCGGCGGACGGAGAAACGGGGACGACGACGAGTCCCGATTCATTTTCGGGGAGGGGTAAGCATGCGCATCGCCGTGGTCGAGATCGCGGGCTGGCCATAGGGCGAGCGCGGCCGGCCTAGCCCGCCGCATGCGTGCGGCCGCATGGCGCTCGCACGCGCGGGCGCGTGGCCCCGGACGGGCGCGGCTCGGTACGTAGGCCGGCGCACGGCGGTTCACTCGAACGGAGTCTCCACGGTGTCTCGCGGTCCACAGCAGAGCCTCCTGGGCATCCGTACACCGGAGCCCAGCATGCACAGCACGTGGCCGACGCTACAGGCGCGGCGCTCTGGAGCGCGCGTGCGCCGGCGCGGTGCGCCGTTCTATTTCGCTCAGCCTACTTCAAAAATGTAGAACTCCAAATTCTTGAATGTAACTTTCAAAACTCCAAAAATAAAAGTTGTAGAGGAGCTATAGATCTACAACTTTCCCAAAGGGCGACATATGTTTTGATCAACGGTTTGTCCGGGAACGTCGGCCAAAGTTGCAGTTTTTCCACAGCTCGAGTTACTGTTCACAGTGCAGTCAACTAGATTTTTGGCCAATTTGCACTCAAAATTGGAATGTCCGCCAATTACGAAAAATGTGTTCCCGGAAATAACGAACAACTTTCGTATTGGCCGATTTTGAACTTCTATAGTGAAATTTGGAGAACGCGCAAGAAAACCATTTCAGCCTTAAAGGAGATCTAGGGTTTGACCGTGGTTTGAGATTTTGACCAAGGTCTTTTGTGCAAATTCGTGACAAAACATGTCAAACATGTTTAGGAGCCGATTAAACTTGATTAACACAACTAAATAAGGTATTTATAATTAATAAATGCTGGGGTGTTACTGATCTACCCCCCTTAAAAGAAATCTCGTCCCGAGATTTGACAATAGGATCGAGAGGAAAACCTCCGGGGGGGAATAACATGCTTGAAGAGAAAATCAAAGTTACTCGTGAGGGAGTGGGCGATGAATGTATACATGACAAACTAAAACCATCAAGGACCGGATCGCAAAGCGGACATACGGTCCTACTAGAGAACAACGGACGGAATCAAACATCTCTAGGAAACGATCCATAATTGGTGGTGTGCGGTTAGCTCCCTCTTGTGTCTCTCTTATCGAGCTTCTTCTTTGTGATGTTGGCACCAACCTTCGGTGGACGAGCTTCGGGGAAAAGGCTCGGACTTAACACCGATAGGCCGGAGGAGCTTGACTCTTCTCCACATTGCTAGGGAAGATAGGGGGAAAGAGCTTAATCGACAAGGAATGCCGTAAGCGGCGAAAGTGACCGGTGTGCTTCCTCAAAGGAGCAGACAAAGGAAAAGTGGCGTACAACTCAATTGGAGGTGAGGTTTGGAGGTGGTAAGGGATCGACGAGATGTGCTCTCCTTTTAACGATGACCAGAGAACTGCAACAGCAATTGGTGCGCGTGCCAAGTTGTAGTAGGGTAGGTGAAATGATGTTGTGATGGCTGTGCCTGGCGCGCTAGTGACCGGCATTGTGATACCTTGATGACATGACGGACACGATCAACGGCGGTGGCTATGACAAAGCGACGCGAACGGGCGAAGCACGGATATAGAGGGGTCAAATTGGCCGTTGGGAGGATTAGCCGAGGTAGTGGAGAAATCGAAAAGAGCTCGAGGTATCCTTAATTTAGAATCAGAATTGCTTTGAGAAGGCTTATCGAAGGATTTGCCAAACTTTTGTTTTCTTATATCCTGATTCCATTAATTTGAAAGAAAGTGCTAAATGATCACAAATCATCGAGTACTTGAAAACTCCCCATATCATGACTTTTGGAGAACCTTGATTGCTCACGAAAAAATCTCTGTTTATACACCTTCACCCTAACTCGGTTGAGTTGAAATCGGGTGAACTTTTGTGATTAAGCGAAAGAAGACCGAGTTGAAAAAAAATTCATAAGGATCTCTATAAGGAATGAGAACCTTAGCAATTGATCATACTAAGATTGCTAAAAGAATTATTAGGAGAGTAACAAGTGTTCGATGATGGCTTAAGGGTTCTACCATCGTAGATCTGATGTTAGTTCATAAGAATAGGTAAGGATGGTAAAGTCATAGAGAGCAGTTGCCAGGAGTTCTTACAGATATTTAGTGTGAAAGATATGAAAGGACAAGCTAGTACAGGAATTCCGGACTAGCTTGCTCACACGTTACTTATTTTATGAGTATTAGCAGTATCCTTCCTCACATTAGTGGTGCAATGACTTTTAAGCTGGATATGTGGTGCACCAATGAGACGTGCTTGCAATATTAATGCATATAGATGAGTTGTGCATCGGTGGAATGGTGCTCATAATGATGCTTATGATGAGGTGCATATAGTATGATGTATATGCACATGAGCATATGATGCTTATGCACATGAACTTATGGTGCTTATGTAATGATGCATAATGAGTGATGCACATGATGCGTGCATGATGTAGTGCACACATCTTGATGCACATGTTGATGAAATGCGTTGATGCATATGCTCATGAGATATGATGCTCATGATGCAATGTCGGCATGACTTGCTTCACTCATGAGGTTAGTCAAGGTAGAGAGTATAAACATAGAGTTGAGAAGTAATAGGTGCGGTGAGTCGGATTCTCAAAAACCAAGATACCTAGCGCGCTCCCCGGTGGTAATCACATGGCTGCAGCAGACACATGATACCCTAGGTTTCGTCGCGGCACCTTCGTTTATGGAACAACAACATCACCGGAGAAAGGGCGATAGAGTAGAAAGATGGAAAACCATCGGGACATATGCATGTTAGTTCATCCAATGTCCCAAATGCACATGTTGTGCAATGCATTTCCCATGCTCATGATTTATGTTATTAAGGTTGCAAGATATGCATGCGGTGATGATGCCCATGTTCTTACCAACAGATTTTTGATGCCTTGTAACCATGTTCTCTTTTATTTATTTGTGAGCAAGCATAAGGAGGGCCGAGAATTGATAGTGATCAATGTAGGAGTATCGATGCAAGGAAAGTGGAGTGATCACCTTTACATAGACATAGGAAGTTGGTGGATCGCCTCTAAATTGAAGAAATGGCGTATAAGCAATTAGGAGAGTACAACGGGGTTCCACTTGACTCGGCAAGGATATGAGTATGCTTCTCTTAGAAGCCATCCTAAAAGAAGATGGAGATAGATGAATCTCGCACCGATTGTGTTCATATGTGGATAGAAACTTCAAAACATACGTAGCATTCTTCCACCACCTAAATATCATCATCTTTAGGCAGGGGATGTAAAAATCTCGTGCCTTCCAATATTGGTATTCAACTTAAGGATAAAGCGAGGCTATCATACCCGAAAATTCAGATATCGCTTTGCCTGTCGGGGCCGTTGGACAGCAGGCCGATGGTCACTAAAAATTCCATATCTCTCAGCTCAAGCGTCGACAAATTATGAATTTTGGTCAGCATGTGTAGAATTTCATAAGCTTAAACTTTGGTATCCAACTCCGGGACAGATTCAACTTTTACCGGGGTCGAAAGGTTCGTTACCAAAGCTCGTCTAACAGTTTTTACAGCAAACGGGGGCTTACTAAAAATTCGATATCTTTCCATATACACATGCATAGGTGCTGAAATTTTGTGAGAATTTCCATCAAAAAATTAAACCATTTTGGTATTCAAGGTTTTCTCTGTACCCTAAAGGAAGATGACCTAAAAATTTGAATTTCAGAGATCACTAGTTCTGAAATTCAGCAGGACAGATACCTAAAGTTTTGGGCATAACTCCCAAACTAAAAATCTAGTGACCTTGAGATTTCTACAGGAGGTAGATAGATACCTAAAGAGCATTTTTGGTATTCAAAGGTTGAATCAAGTCAGATTGGAAAAGGGTGCAAAAGGTCCATTTTCAGAGTGTTGTTGCCTAGAAATTTCAGCAGAGCAACACTTCACTAAAAAGATCATATCTCAAAGATTAAGAACCCGAGGACCATGAGATTTGACAACACAAAGTATGCTATATAAGAAATATTTTTGGTTTAGATTCTCTGGTCAAGTTCTTTTTGGAACTATAGGTAAAAATTCGAGTTTTCTGCCTAACTCAGGATTTTGACAGCATTTCAGCATGACCTTGTCTAGCAATTTTAATCCTAACTGCAGTTTTAAGCATCCTAAAATCATGAGAGATCCAGGGAGCAAACTTAACTAGGTGATGAACAATTTCCCTGAAGAGCACCTAGCCAGAAATTTTCTAGATAAACCTTAGAAAATTCGGACAGCATCGAGTTACAATTTTTGCTTAAACACTTCATCAAAGCAATCACACTAGCAAAATTGGTCCTTACACTAGTAGGGATGTTGTCATCAATGACGTTGCATTATCGTCATTGAAGACGCCAGAATGGTCACAATTAGTCTTTTGTGACGTTTTTGTGACGTTTTTGTGACGATTTTGGTTTGGTCACTAAGGTGGCGTCACATTTGGTCATCGGTGACGAAATTGGTTTTTTCGTCATAGATGTGTCACCAATCTATGACGAATTTTGTGTCGTCATGGATTTGAATTCATTCTATGACGATTTGTTTTGGTCATAGATTATACCATGTTTTCGTCATAATTTCACGTCCGTCGGGCTAATCGGCGCCGCCGTTAACGCCGTTAATGCAGATTGTGACGATATTTTTTCGTCACAATCTTCCGTTCGCCTGGATAACGGATGGCGTCGTTGCAATGGTGTGACGATCCGGTTTCGTCACAAATGTAGTCTTGTGTTGGTCATAGGATGATGTATGCCACGCTGGCAGATGACGAGGATGTGACGTCATCAATGACGTGGCTGCTGAGATCATCATCTTGCAACCGTCATAGATGTAATGATTAAATCGTCACAAATTGGTATTTGGCATTGTCACGCTTTGATACAATATGGTCACGGATTTGCCAAGCACTTTGGTCACAAATATAAAATCTTTTGGTCACGGATTTGAGAGTAGATTGGTCACAAATACACCATGCATTTGCTCGGTGGTTTGGAAATAATAATATAATAGGAATTTGCAATTGATACTAGAATGGGCACATAATTGCATTAGGTTTGCATCAAGTAATCCAAGGTGTGCATATACAACCGATGCACACCACTAGACATTGCAAATGAAGTAAATATGTTATTGAAACAAGTACCAAGTACCATAAAAAGTTTGCACACACGACCAAGTTACTAGATAGGCAACCGACAAAAAATACAAAGGGAAGCCGAGCAAAGCACTATGTTGAAGTCGATGACGAAGCATTTCCCCGGAGGGAGAAGAGCTTCTTGAGGAGCAAGTTGGTCTCCGCCATCTCCTTGATGTTCTTCTCTCGTAAGCATCTTGTACTCCTCCGGCTCCTTCGTGTCCTTGCCCGTTCTTCCTCTCGCATCCCGAATTTTCTACTCGAGGTCATCCGGTTCACCTTGAGCAGTGCCGTCGCTTCGGCTGCAAGTTGCTCCCTAAAGCCGACTTTCATTTGATGATACCGACTTGGAGGATGGCGGTGTTTGGAAGCCAACATTCTTCGGGAATAAGTTGGAGCTGTTCCGAGAGAGCACCTTCGACACGACTTGCACACTTGGATGCCGCATCTCACCTTCGAAACGAGGTTCGGTCCTCAAAGCTTCCATTTGGGACCGAAATAGTAACAAGGTAAAAGAGTTACAAGTATTTGATGAAGAGTAACATGTCAATGTTTAATAAATGCAATAAAGTAGATGCACGCAAAAGAACCAGATTATTGAAAACCTACTACTATGTATGCATAAAGTCCACACATGATTTATGTGAAATGGCAACTAGTAGGCATATAATCTCGTGCACTTACAAGTGCCTCTCTTGCGGGGTCACTTAAGCCACATTTGGAGCTAGTGTGGCACGTCCGGAAGGCTTCCACCGCGTCTACTTCTGCAGATCGATCTAGGTTTGGTTCATCAAGGATTCTTGTTTGTTTCGTGTAATTGAAAAATGCACGCAAATAGGCACGGATGAAAGGGAAAATAATTAGTTTGAGTCCAAATGTGCGGGTAAGTGAACAAGGTAATGTTTTACTTACGTATGCATGTAAGTGTGCCACGTAGCGGCGAGAACCCGTAGCCCGATGATACTTGACTTTCTTGCGGTTTTCCTTGTTCTTCTCACATGTTTGCTAAAAGACGATGAACATGTTAGTTGATATCACGGAGTTTAAAATAAGGGACTTTGTAAACCGATAGTGAATGTAAGAATTGATGCCCATACCATGTTCTTTGGATCCGACCACCTTGCAACAAGTGCCCTCCATTCGAGATCGATCATGTAGCGAAGCGGAGAAGTTGTACGGATCGATTTGCGGGAACACCATTGAAGTATTTCTTCTTCGGTCGATAGCGTTCGTTCTTTATCGCAACACGCATCGGATCGGTCATAGCTGCCCTTGTTGGGGCATGATTTGTGTTAATGGCCAAGCAACCCTAGGCATATGATAGTTGGTTATTAAGTTAGTCAAATAATCTTAATGAACAATAGTTTCATATGGCTACGATAATGCACTTACGGCTAGTCGTCCCTCAAAGGCTTTGTAGTGTACGTCATCTTTCTTGTAATCTTTCCAATGTGGGAGGACGAGGAATACTTTCCCGAATGATGACGCCGACCTCTCGAAGCTAATTTGGCGGCTTGAACAGATCTTGAGGTCTTTTTTTCCATCCGAACAACTATGGGCAATCTCCTTCCCATAGCTTTGGTCATCTTATCTAGCTGCTTTCCAACCGTAGGTGGTCCGGGCCTCCTAGGAGCTCGCTGTGGAGGACCTACATCATTGAATTTAGATTCAGTTTTTTTATTTTATTGATGCAAAATAGATGTCAAAACCGCATGATAAAAGAGCTTGCCTTCGCTAGTGTGTTGTCATCGTTAGCGAGTACCGCAATGTGTGCCTCAAAACCTGCATTGTCATGACCACCGATACACCGCCATCCTCTCGATGGTGTGTTCTCATCAACAGTGGTCCATTGGATTCCTCTGTAAGTTGGATTGTCTTCATAAGGGGTCGTAGGATCCTGTACAAGAAGCCTTTTTGATGCTCTTGTTTCGATTCGGTAGGCTGGTTTTCCGACCGAGTTGATGCCCTCACTCTCTTCTCGTTCCTAACTCCGGGAGCCATTCCGCAAGAGTTTTCTTGATCTTTGGAGAGATGATTTTGCGACTATGCGGTTGGAGAAGTTGTGGGGAAAGAAAGGTCATGTAAGTCATGTGCATTAATAATGAAAACCATATATTCAACATCATTATAGTTTGATAGAATTTGCAAATAAATCGGAGATCAAAATGCAGATCGGAAACGATAAATTGCAATCAACTTTATTAATAATAAGTACCATATAGTAAACATTTAGTTGCAATGAAATTTAAGTCCTAAAGCATACTTCGAGTAGAAACATTTAATCCTAGATTATATATTAATAATGAATACAATGTAGTAAACAAGTTGTATGTTCCAAGTATGCCTCATTCACTACCGTGAAGATAGAAGAAGCACCTTAAGTTGTGGTTGCTCATTAGATTCAATGTCTTCATCATCGGTATTATCTCCTTGATCATCTTCATCAAGGAGATACTCCGATGATGATGAATCTTCGTTATCGGTTCCCTTGTTTGCTGGTTTTTTCCCCTTCTTTTGTGCGAGGTTGAGGCAAGGATGTAATAATTTCGAAGCTAAGGTATTCAATCCAAGCTCTTCAAGCATCTTTTGATTTTCCGCCACGCGTCTATCTCGGCATCGCTCATAATCATTTATCGTAGGTTCTTTCAAGGACAAGAAATTGGGTGTATTAGAATTTTTAGAAGTCTTGAACTAATAGGTTAGAGTTAACAAAACTACATGAAAGATAGATAAGAGGTCTAAGATATGAGATAAGACCTACAACTATGTGTGCACTCCTAGATCTGAAAACCCCAGGGTATTACGGTGAATCGAAAGCGTTATAACTACATTAGTAAGTATGAATATAGAATGGAGTGAACTACAATCTTCCTATCAACCAAAAATCGGGGAATATTACGGTAGCAAACCGTGACATGATAATGGTCTCATTAATCAAAAAAATACATTTCAAATTGACATACATATACGACAACATCAAAATTGTAGATCTACTCTAAGAAATATAGTTGAATTTTTTGACGGACTGCGGGCTCGTTCCTCTTTTGCCCCCTTGTTTCCACCATTGGAACTGCAGATGAGATTTGGGTTAGGTCGGGGAACAAAAGGAGGTGCATGGGCATAGAAATGTACGTGAGAGAGAGGGATTGGGGCGGCGTGAATTCAAATCGGGTTATTGTCGGAGGTACTCGTCGCCGGCGGCTGTGGTTAGGGTTTCGTTGATGTGACTAAGTGGTTGATGGGAAGATTTAGGTAGGTGGGGCATTGAGGGAGAGGGTTAGGTTGAGGCGTCGCGGCCTGGAAACTACGAACCTGGGATGAGGAGCACCTCGTCGCCGGCGATGGGTGGTGTGGCGGCGGCGGCTTCTGTGGTTCCAGGGGAGGTGTCGAATAGATGGGAATAGGAAATGGGGAGGTTTGACAAGTTTTGGGGAGGCATGTAAATAAGTCCGCCTTTTTTTCGTTACAGAATGGTGCCGAAAAGTTTTGGCGCAATTTCTCCCGCGTTCCCGCCGCAGCGTCAGTTACTCGATTCATATATAACTATTTCGATTACTGAACGAACATCCTCGAGTAGCGCAGTGGTAAGGCCCATTTACTGGAACCCTTGGGTCGCTGGTTCGATTCCTATGGGGCACAGATTTTTTTGACTTTGTTCCTTTTTTTTAAAACATCAGTTGCTTCTATTTCTTTATATTTTTTCGTTAATTCCTCCTTGATTACGTCTAATAGCACGCTCTGATAGTTTCACATTATTTCGAGAAACTTGTGATGCGCATATGTCACATGTGTAGACGTCCCTTGCATAGGCACATTGGTCGTAGTGGGGTATGTGTTCCATCGTGGCACCGTGCACCGCCACTTTGGTATAATGAATTGAATATAATTTTGTCATGAATACACACCAAATTGGTGTGTCCTTGCAAGTTTTTACATTTTTCTAGCATGGTTTGCTAATTTTCACATTTATTCTTTATTAAATCATCAAAACATTAAGATAATAGGTCAAAATGCAATGAGAATTGCAAAATTGCACGAAACCTCCTTGATTACGTCCAATAGCACGCTCTGATAGTTTCACATGATTTCGTGAAACTTGTGATGCGCATATGTCACATGTGTAGACGTCCCTTGCATAGGCACATTGGTCGTAGTGGGGCATGTGTTCCATCGTAGCACCGTGCACCGCCACTTTGGTATAATGAATTGAATATAATTTTGTCATGAATACACACCAAATTGGTGTGTCCTTGCAAGTTTTTACATTTTTGTAGCATGGTTTGCTAATTTTCACATTTATTCTTTATTAAATCATCAAAAAATTAAGATAATAGCTCAAAATGCAACAAAAATTGCAAAATTGCACGAAACCTCATTGATTACATCCAATAGCACGCTCCGATAGTTTCACATGATTTCGAGAAACTTGTGATGCGCATATGTCACATGTGTAGACGTCCCTTGCATAGGCACATTGGTCGTAGTGGGGCATGTGTTGCATCGTATACTCATGTGTGCAAGCGAGACTTTATTGTAATGAGTGGGATATGTACAAAACAAATGAAATGAAATGTTAAAATCAAAACAAGTTAAAAATGTTTAAATGAAAAGTTAAAAATCTTTAAATGAAATAAAATGTTAATAACAAAACAAGTTAAAAAATGCTCCCATAGGGTTCGAACCGGGAGCCGTGGACTAACAATCGGAGGACGTTACCGGTGGGCTACGAAGGTGTATTCGATGGATGTGAAGATCCATTTTATTTAACAACATAAAGAGGCGCCTTGCTTGTGCGGATCTATATAGCATTCCCCACGACGGATTCCCCCAAATCGTCCCCCAAATCGTCACGCCTCCTCGTCTTCTCCGCTTCGCCTTCCGCCACCGCCATCTGCGCCCCTCGCGCCGCCACCACCTGCGCCCCTTGCGCCGCCGCGGTAGTCGGCGTGTGGAAGATGACGAAGGCGGTGAAGAACATGGAGCGATCGAAGCGTGCGAGTAACCGAAGCGGGACCCAAGGACCGGGAGGTTCACCCGCGCTTCCCATGGCGTGGTGGTGCGCCGCGCCTCGGCGCGCCTCCGGCGACGTCGTTCCCGACGTCCCACCGAGGCTTCGAAAGGATCGCTCCCAATCGAAGCGCGCGGGGGGATCAGCATTCCCATCTGCAAAACCTAAGGTTGATTTTCTCACCCTGACACTGTTTACGGGTTTTTTAATTCAATCACTAGATGTTCATGATTTTTAAGTTCAATTACTCACTAATTTTGCATTTCCCTAATTTGCTTGATTTACGTACTAAGTCGCGCCACTAGATATATGCATTTCCCTTAGAATCTTGAGGGGGATTTTCGGTAATGCTTGTGGTGGGGTTTTCGGTTCAATCATATTTTTCTAGAATGTAGTACTAACTTATGTGCCACCGGAAAATTTTGTGGTTTGTAATTTGAGCAAGTATGGTTTACAATGCACGATTTGTAATTTGAGCATTATGGTTTACAATGCAGTATGGTCAGAAATTGTGCTATACTCAGTTACTAAAAATGGCATATCTTGAAATTTTTGTAGATGAACTACCCAGTGACTATATATGGCATATATTTTAATTTTGACTCGATTCTTTAAATCTTTTTTAGTTACTCACTTTCTACATATGTGTTGTTAAATCTTCACACTTAATTTTCGTCAGCACTAGATGCAAATGAATTGTGATTCACTTAATTTTCAGGCAACCGCACGCGGGGGGCTCTCCACTAAGGCCGCAAGAATGTGTCTTGAGCTTTCCAACCACCCTCGCACCATCTTCACTTATGTACCTTGCTAGGTTAGCAAGCATATCCGTCGGAAAACTTGATACCTCCGAGAAACTTGCAAAACTCGACCCTTTCGTTGCTTCCCCAACACATAAGGAGTGGGTGGAGCACTTGCGAGTTGTTCCCTTTCTCCTGTAAGTGCAAATGGTGTCCGATGCCCATATCATACAAATCTAGCCTAGCATTATGTGTGTCCTTGGTCTTGCCGGGCACATTGAGTAATGTGCATAGAATGTTTTCACACACGTTTTCTCTATGTGCATGACATCAAGATTATGTGGAAGCTTCAAATGTATCCAATAAGGCAACCTCCACAACACGGATTTTCGGCTATAAATCTTTGGACCCACATCACGCTTCCTTTTTCTTCTAGTGTTTTGAGTTTCATTCCTCGCCTTCCCCGGCCCGACATCTCTCACCTTATCTAGCTCGTCTAGGATCTCATCCAAAGTGAACTTTTTCGGTGCATCTCGGTTTTCACGCTTACCATCGAAAGCCAAGCTTCTCCGCCATGCATGTGACTTTGGAAGGTATCGACGATGTCCAATGTAACATATCTTATTCCTTATTGACCGAGACGAGAGGATCCTTGTCGCGAGTAAATACATGCATAATACCCTTTTGTTGTTCGGCCGGACGGGGTGCTCAACGCGGGGGTAATCATGTATACACCATAGCACAACAGCGGCACGAAGGTCAAACTTCCTACCGGTACATGCATCATAGGTACTTACACCCTTCCATAGCTCTAGCAATTCTTCAATTAAGGGCTCCGGGAACACATCAAAATCCTTTCCTGGAGATTTTGGCCCGGGATGAGTAAAGACATAAAGCAATTTGCGGGATTAACACATTCCCGGGGTGGGAGATTCGGTGGAGTCGGAAGCACCGGCCACATACCGTATCGGGTACTCATGTTGCCAAATGGATTGAACCCATCCGTAGCTAAAGCAAGCCTCAAGTTCCTTGGATCGGATGCAAATGATTTTTCCTTCTTGTCAAAGTACTTCCATGCTTCCCCATCGACTGGATGGCTCATTACATTCTCCATCGGCGTCCTAACTTTCATGTGCCATCGAGTTTCCTCTGAAGTACGCTTCGAAGCATATATTCTCTTCAACCTTGGCAACAGTGGAAAATGCCTCAGTACCTTATGTGGAACCTGCTTCGTCCCAGTTTCATCTTTCCATCTAGACTCCTTGCATACTGGGCACACATTCAACTTCGCATACTTGGTTGTTTTTGAATCCCAAAACAACACACAATTATTCTTGCACACATGTATGTTTTCGTATTCAAGGCCCAACTCTCGAAGGTATTTCTTCGCCTTGTCATAAGAATTTGGCAACTCACTCTTAGGGTATCGTGATGAGATCAAGTTCATCAACGTTGAAAATCCTGCATTGTTAATTCGATAACGAGACTTGATATACAACATCCTCACCATAAAAGAGAATTTGGAATGCCTAGATCCCGGGCTAAGTGCCTTCTTCGCATCCTCAAGTACTTTTGCAAACCTTGGTCGTTCTCCATCGGCCTGCGCTTGAGCATACGGATCTCCAATCATCTCTCTCGGTACTCCAAGATCCTCATCAAGATGACCATCATCGTCCACATCCACATGTATCCCATAGTCATGATCACCTTCCACATCCTGTCGCTTCGTATTCGAACTTCAGGCACTATCTGCTGGGCTCCCCATGATGAATCCACCGGTATATGTAGGCGACATTCCAAAAATGTGTATGTGGTTTTCAACATCATGTTGGGGTCGCACCCTTTGATTCGGACAATTGCGGCAAGGACAACGTATCTCGATGTCTTGTGCGTATCTTGCTCTAACAAATTCCATAAACTCTTCAACTCCTTTCAAATATGCGAGTGTGAATTGTTTCCCAAATATCCGGCTTCTATCCATCGTTTTGACAAACACAAAAAAAATTCAAAACACCAAAACTGAGATATATTAAGCTGAAAACAATAAATTTTTTTTGTTTTCTTCAACAATTAATTGATAATCAGATGCTAATAGGCTCTACAAAATCCAAACCATTTATCCATATATGAACAAAATCTTCAAATTAAACTCATATGCATATCTGACCAAATACTTTAAACAAATACTTCTACAAACCTTGGAGGCGCTGCTCTTCTCGACTGCAGGCTGACGCCTCCTCGACTGCAAGCGGCCGCTCGCCTCCTATGACGCCGCGGCAAGCATCTTCGATGCCACGCAACGCCCTCGACCTCGATCACCCGCAGCGCCGCCGCCCCACAACGTGTGCAAAACCTATCTACGTCGTCACGAGCACCAAAGCTTCGATAGGCCTCGCCATGTACTCCTGGATACTTTGCATGATCGGCCTCGGCACGTTAGGCCCGGGAACAACAGAATCGATCTAGTAGAAGGCCCACGACTTATTACAACACGTATTAAAGGTTCAAATAACAACTATACTTAACACCTACACGAAAGCTCACGTAGTGTAGTGGTAAAGCTCTAACTTGCATACCCCTTGGTTCAGGGATCGAAGCTCGCAGGAGCATTTTTTTTTGGCCTAATACTTGTTGCCCGGTTCCAAACAAACGGGACCGAAGCGGCCCATTAGTTATGGCCCGGTACCAAAATACCGGGGAAGGGAGCGGCCCATTTCGACTACTAACCACGCCGTCAAATCCACCACCGATTTGTGACGAATTTGTTTCATCATTAAGTGTGTCAAACAATGCCAATATATGTTGACCATAACAAAACTAATTCTGTGACGATCAACTTTCGTCATTCCACTAAGGTATACCCAAAACACGTTTTATGACGATCTCCTTTTACTATTCGTGACGCTATTTTTATTTTCGTCATAAATTTGCGGGCCAAATCTTCGTCACTTGGCACCTATGACGAAAATGGAGATTTCGTCACGGATGACATACCATTCTATGACGAAAGTGAGCGGCGTCACAAGCAAATCGTCACGGATTGCAACATTTCTAGTAGTGTTAAGAAACACACATTAAATAGAGACCAAGCAACACATGAATTAGGTTAAGTTTTGGTTTGATAGCTTTTACATGATGCAAAAGTGTCCCGAACTTCCTCACAAAGCTTTTAAGCTTAAAAACGAAGTTAGTGCCGGTGGCAGGGCATATATAAACGTCTCTCCCTATAATAACTAGTCGGAAACTATTCGTTTCTTAATTACCGTACCTAACAACCGTGGTTAGTGTACCTGCAGAAAATCACAGATATTCAAGACCTTTTGTGCCAAGCACTCACAAAAGCGTCCACATTCATTACCGTTCACTATAGAAACGGTATCCATGCATCAAGCCGCCGCATGGACGGCGTCCAACCTCGGACACCCTCCGTTTGAATGGAGTGTACCCTTGCCTCGCATGAGCGACATGCGGAATGCACACGTATGAAACACGTGGCGACACACAACTCATAACGGACGCGAAGATGAGATCCGTGGAATGGATCACTTCATCAACCCTCGCAATTCCCGTGATGCGGAACGGCACACGTATAAAACACGTGTCTCATCTAGTTTGGTTGTGCAAGAAAGTAAGTTTTGACATAAATAAATGTGCTGGAAGTCAGACTAAAAACACCATAGAATACTAGCCACCTGAAAGAACCCAAAATTCCCTCTAGGGCCTCTCGGACTAGATTAAACCTTAACGTCCTACTCTTTTAGCAAGATTATTAATCTTGGCAAATTTTATTCCAAAAACAAGTTTGTTAAGGTATTTTAATTACTCTGGTGCATATCATCGCTCCGGTACCAAATTTGTGACAGTGAACCGCCCAAAATAATTCCGTATTATCGCCTAAGCCGGTCCACGTGGCCAATAAGCAATAATAAAGAATTATTAAGTCGCTTCCGCCGGTAAGGCCCGGTAAATCACATACAACGGGATCGGCGATATGCGCTAAGCCCACATGAAGGCGGGACCGGATACAACATTACATTACATTAAAGTTCACAAGTTCAACATTATTACAAACCAGGTTTTTCGTACATGAAAGTAAAAGTATTCGAGTTTAAACAAAGTGGAAATAAAACTAGCGCATGATACATATGGGAGGCCATCCATGCATATCACTCCTCATCATCGTTCTTCCATTCAAGCTCCCAACCATCCGGGATAGAACCGGGCCGGATGGGATTACCCGAAAACCACAAATTAAGCAAGGCCGAGTACTAATACTCAAGCAAGACTTACCCGACAAAAAGTAAAGTACGACTAGACATGCAAGGCTTTTTGGCTGCCGCCGGGTTTGTTTTGCCAAAAGCGACTAAGAGTGGATCCTTATTTTCAAGTTTTAGCTCATATTCTAATATGTTAATCGTCTAGGTGAGCACCCGTACTAAACAAGCATGTTTTGCAAACAAAATTAAACGAGGTAACAATATTAATCCAAAATGTTCCATAAATAAACATGGGGTAGCCGGTGGTCAAGCCGGCTCGGATAACGGCGAGTGACCGACGATCGATCGATTTATATCCTTGCAAGGTAAACCCAAGATACACGGAAGAAGGTAGACAAAGTGCGGTGTCTACCCCAACCAAGCGGTTCCCAACATCCCACGAGTTTAGGATCGACGCTACAAACTGCGGTACACAGTTATCCGGAGGGTCTAACCCGACCAAACCGGACTCACACACTATACCACGGGTAGCTAGCCCGGAGACACATCCCAAGCGGGTAGCTAGAAAGATCCCGCCCCGGTTCGTAAGGTACTAGGCTTATCGGTCCCATTCCCGACAAGTACTTGGTACGTTCAATAGCTTAGGACCAAAGCACCATGCTACTCGGTCGAGACCGAACCCATTGCTCTTACCACATGAGCGAGTCAATTTAACCAACTTATGATTCCAACATAAGCATCCTATATCTCGCGAGCAATGAGTCATTACTCGACTTCTACCGTATCCTTAGAGCATGGCACTAGCGTTCCTAACATACTAGTAAAAGAGCATAGGAGTCCTAAGGATCATGCATCTAGGTTTCAAAGCAACTCCTGAAACTTAAATGCACAAAGTAAAGCATAAATGTTGAAAAGTAAAGGACATGATTTTCATTTATAAAATGGGTTAGATGAAACCGGTGCTTGCCTTCCTCAGACTCAGTACCAAAACAAGCCTTGGGCTCTTCTGGACTTTGGTCCAGGTCTTGCCGCACACTCAACCGATTCACCTCTCCGCTAGCCGCTCCCTCCTCCTGGGTGAGCGTGTATGTTCCGTCGGGAATATCTACACGTTTACATGCACATGCATTAGGTTATGGTGAAGGTGGGAGAATTAGCACAAAACCAACTCTTGTTGGGCACATTCATCCAAACAACATTATTTTCTCACGAAACTATTAGCGTGTGTGATGAAAAACAAAACATTACTTTGATGGTGATTGTGTGCACATCTAAGTAATTTAAGTTACCGAACTTCACCAAACAGCAAGGGGGTGTGTCTAAAATAACAAAAACAGAAACAAACATGAATTCACCATTTAGCACTTTTTTAAAAAAAATCCATTTCTTTCTTTAATTATTCAAAAGAAGCCTTTCTACCATAAGTCCAAATTAAATCAAAAACACTTCAAAAGAGCCTAATCTTTTGCACACAGCAACGTAAGCTTAATTTAAGCTCTCACACCAGAATTTGGCTTAAGATCATTTATACATTAATTTATACGAAAAAGACAACTTTCAGCCTAGTAAATCAACATTAATTCATATAAAAAGATTTAATAAACTTTTTGATCTCAACTTTCTATTGCAGGTCATGTATGCCAAAAATGAGCTTCTGACCAAAGCATGGTTGCAGATTCAAATTATTTTTCAGATTTTGAATTTAAGCTCCTACACAAGATTAAATCCAAAACATCTATTAAACAATTCCCTAAAATCACATCCACTCTACCAGAGGTACTACTCATCAAGCCAAAGCCCTAGGGTGCACTTGTGCTCAAAGAAAAGTTCATTAAAGGGGCTATAAAAAGCATCAAACTTATTCTAGCAATAAGCTTAAATAAATCATAACTAAAAATATATACATCAAAACCCCGCAAACTTTTGCCACAGATCTATACATGCCATAAAGAGTAACATTCCAAAATTCAAGTTCATAGCATGTGTATATTTTAAATCACACTAAAAACACTCCAAACCGAGTTTGAATTTTTAATTTAAAAAGTGTACAGAAAAACCCTATACATGTTTTGTAGAAAAGGTAGATTTCTTCACCAGGAACCCAACAAAATCGGTTTTGCATTTTTCTGATTTTTCTACGTTTTTAACGATTTTTCGAAGTTGCTGCAGAAACCCTAAAAGTACCTTTTACATCCGGGTCCCTGGAATCTTTCACTGGGAACCCTGGAATTACCTGCACCCTCACAATGTCGCCCCCGCCGAGGCGGGGGAGGCCGTCGGCGGCGGGTTCCGCCGGGACCGGCCGGGGAGCGCTCCAAGGTGGCTTGAGGGTCTTGCTCGGGTCGATTGGAGGTGGGGCTTGGGCCGGAGGTGGCGCCGGCGTGCGCCCGCGGTGGGTTGGCCGCCGGAGCTGGAATTCCGGCTCGGTGCGGCTCAATGCGGGGCAAGGAGCTGAAGGGGAAGCTTCCCTAGGTTGTGCCAGAGGTGCAAGAGTGGAAGGGCGGCGGTGGTTTGGCGCGGGAGGCGGGGTTCGGCGACGGCGGTGTCTCTGGCGGCCGGCGGACAGGAAACGGGGACGACGACGAGTCCCGGTTCGTTTTCAGGGAGGGGTAAGCGTGCGCATCGTCGTGGTCGAGACCGCGGGCGGCCATAGGGGCGAGAGCGCGGCCGCCCAGCCCGCCGCATGCGTGCGGCCGCATGGCGCTCGCACGCGCGGGCGCGTGGCCCCGGACGGGCGCGGCTCGGTACGTAGGCCCGGCGCACGGCGGTTCACTCGAACGGAGTCTCCACGGCGTCTCGCGGTCCATAGCGGAGCCTCCCGGCATCCATACGCCGGAGCCCGGCGTGCACGGCACGTAGCCGACACTACGGGCGCGGCGCTCCGGAGCGCGCGTGCGCCGGCACGGTGCGCCGTTCTATTTCGCTCAGCATACTTCAAAAATGTAGAACTCCAAAATCTTGAATGGAACTTTCAAAACTCCAAAAATAAGAGTTGTAGAGGAGCTATAGATCTACGACTTTCCCAAAGGGCGACATATGTTTTGATCAACGGTTTGTCCGGGAACGTCGGCCAAAGTTACGGCTTTTTTCCACGGCTCGAGTTACTGTTCACAGTGCAGTCAACTCGATTTTTGGCCAATTTGCACTCAAAATTGGAATGTCCGCCAATTACAAAAAATGTGTTCCCGGAAATAACGAACAACTTTCGTATTGGCCGATTTTGAACTTCTATAGTGAAATTTGGAGAACGCGCAAGAAAACCATTTCAGCCTTAAAGGAGATCTAGGGTTTGACCGTGGTTTGAGATTTTGACCAAGGTCTTTTGTGCAAATTCGTGACAAAACATGTCAAACATGTTTAGGAGCCGATTAAACTTGATTAACACAACTAAATAAGGTATTTATAATTAATAAATACCTAGGGTGTTACAGATTAGCTTCCTTGGGTTCGAAAATCAACTAAATAAGGTATTTATAATTAATAAACACCTGGAGTGTTACAGCCTAGCTTCCTTGGGTTCGAAAATTACTTCGTCTTTCACGACATTTTTAACCGATTTCGAGCCCTCCCAAACATTGACACAAACCCTCAACTTTCGGTAGTCTCAACGAAATAACACACCATGAAAGGGTGATCCCACCTTTACCACCGGAGACAGGGCACCTTCACACTTCGGAATCGAGGAAGATGATCCTCTTGTGATATAGAGCATGTTTGTATCACGGGGACTAAAATTAGCCCGACTAATTTTAGCTTCTAGCAGGAGCTAAACTTCTAAACGGGTGAGGCTAAAGAGAGGATAAAATTAGTCTTGAGGCTAAAATTTGATAGTAGGAGGTGGGGGGCTAAAAGGGACTAAATCTCTTCTTCTTCTCTCCTCATTAATGAACTTGTGCATGTTGCATAGTCCCCACGCCAATCCCGGCGTGAGAGAGGTGAGAGAAGAGAGAGGGAGAGGAGAGAGAAGGGAGAAGGAGGGAGAAATCCGGACCTTAACTTTCTTTTAATACCACTTTAGCGCTTTCGTTCCAAACAAAAAAGGGGGGGTGATTAAAGTTTTTTAGTCTAACTAATTTTAGTCATGAGACTAAATGTGATCCAAACATGCTTTTATATATATATATATATATATATATATATATATATATATATATATGTGTGTGTGTGTGTGTGTGGGGCACACGCGAGCCTGTCTGCCCTCTCAAACTCGAGCCTGACTCGGAGGGGAAAATATTGGGTGGAGAGCTAGAGTCTTTCTTTGCAGATTGGGCCGAAATAGCTTAGCTTTTTTATAAGGAGAAAGGCCCAGTTTAGCAAAGAGTCCTTCCCAGGCGCAGTGTCGCAGTGGGCGCAGTGTTGTGAAATCTATCCACCAGATCTAGGGTTTACTTCCCAGGCTCAGGGCAGTGCTGGTGGCGAGGGCGAAACCAGCCTTTGCCGTGCGAAGATGGAGACGGCGGCGCCGTCTGAGGCGTTTAGAGGGAAGAGCGAGGGCAAAGATGACGGGAAGTTGGCGAGAAGTAGCACGAAGAAGGGGGGGAAGCCGGCTCCTTATGTGTTTTCTCCGAGTAAGCCGCCGATGCAGTGGAAGCTCATCGATGGGTGGAAGCCGTCTCCTTATGTGTTGTGGTCAGAGGACTGGTCGTCGGACTCGTCGATGGAGTATGAGAAAAATCGGAAGGAGGCGTTGAGTGAAGAGGATGCTTTGCTGAAGAAATTTATGGCGTGGCTGGATTGGAACATCACAAGAAGAACAGAGGATGAGGAAGCGACGCTGAAGGCCTTGAAGAGGATGTTTGAAGAGGAAGAGGAGGAAGCGGAGGAAGAGACGAGGGAATCCGACGACTATGAAGCCTATAAAGAGGAAGAGACGAGGGAATCGGACGACTATGAAGCCTATAAAGAGGAAGAGACGAGGGAATCGGACGACTATGAAGCCTATCAAGCTAGCTTATTTCGCGATGATTGGATGAAGGATTGGTCCCGCAATCACGTTTCATTCGAGGACACCAGTGAGTTCTTACCTCTCCATCGATCACCCCTTTGCTCCCGTTAAAAGGGCAGGCTTTGCTTCCCTTCTCTGTTCAGCAAATATTTTTATCTCCCATCAATAATCGCCCAGAAAATATGTTCCCTGCCCCTAATTCGAAGATATAAGATAAATAGCGGTGGTAGGATCAAAACTTGACCTGTGCATCACAATTGCTGCTACGTGATCCCTGAAGGAAAAAAATTTGGTGCAGGAGGGCTGCAAAGTGCCCTCCGTCCAGCCCTGCCTCAGATTTGGGCCGTGTGGTCGCAAAGCGGATCGGACGCCCGTATGAGAAAGGAAGTAGGAACGGCTTGTATGCTCATACGGCTCGGCTAACCGCTAACCAAACGCGTAGCCGCCGCGGCGCCGCCACACAGGAAGCTCGATTGGTTTGCCCAGAGTGCCGCCGCTGCACAACATGGGCATTTGGCAGCTCTCAGCAAGCCAGACTAGTGATCGCTTGAATCCATTTTATTCCTTGTGCAAACAAAATGTCTCTGAATCTACATTCTACAATTTGACCCAAACGCATTCAGTTCTCAAGCTATTTCAGTTGTAAAGTTTATTCAGTTCGGTAATGGCATTCTAGGCCGCTGAAGCTTATTATTTTAAAGCTCATTCAGTTCTGGGTGGTACATTCGAGATTCCTGACGGCGAGCATTGTTATTATCTTTCGAAAGCTTAGTGCTATACCTGCAAAACAGACATCAAATTAATAAGGGCTACAGATACAGCAAGAACTACCTTGCTGACATTTCCTGGGCTGCAATCGACGGTCCAGGTGGGCAGGGCCATGCCGTTAGAACCATGCCATCATTGTGCTGCTGCTGAGTCGTATTTGGCGGGGATCGGAGCCGAGGCTCTTGGCGGCACAGACCGTGGATCGAGTACAGGGGCGGAGTCGGAGGTTCAGCACTAACGGTAGATATGTTGCGGAGGCTCACGTTAGGGGCCTCCCTATCCAGGAGGGGAGGGATCGACAAGGTGCTTGATTGCTCGAACCTGTCGAGGTACCTGAGGGAGGAGAGCTTCCAAGTTGAGATGACTAGATGAGTGAGCCTGAGCCGAAGCCGCGAGGGCAAAAGAAAATGACAGTTCTGAACCGAGCGATTCCTCTTCCACGTTGTCCCGTCCGATCTGCTTTGCAGCCACGCGGCACAATCTGAGGCAGGGCTGCACGCAGCCCTCCTGCACCAATTTTTTTTTCTCCCTGAACATGCTAATTTGTTTAACCGTCATTGTTGTTGTTGTTATTATTCCTGCTAACTCACTTAAATACAATCTGAGGCAGGGCTGCACTGAGGGCGCTTTGCAGCCCTCCTGCACCGATTTTTTTCTTCCCTGAACATGCTAATTTGTTTAACTGTCGTTGTTGTTGTTATTATTATTCTTGCTAACTCACTTGAAATCTCCTCCAACCATGCGCAGCGAAGATTGGTCCCATGCGATTCACAGATGAGCCTGCACCACATTACGGTTCTTTTCTCATGGACACTCTGCAGGTATTTTCAGTCAAGGTTGAAGGAATAAAAAGGGGATTATTGCAGTGGCCGATCGACGTGTTCGGCATCGTCGCAGTTCGTGACACCATCTGACTTCAATCGCAATATTATCTTCAGCGGCACAAGAGACAACTGCCAAACCCTCACCAAATAGGTTTGTAGCACCGCGTACATCCTTTTTACCGTTTTGTTTGTCTCTCCTGTTGTTTGTCCAGCCTTTTAGTATTGTTCTGTGTTAATTGTAGATTATACTGCTCAATTTCATTATCTTTTTTCACTCAAGCATTGGAAGCTCTTGTTTATTTAGTAAATATAAATGGTGTTGCTTGCAGGATCGGAATTTAGCATTGGAAGGTCCGACCCGTGCCGTTCTGTGTATGGATCATCTGACGATCGAGGTTAAGCTGACAGTGAAGGGGGCTACCGAATCCGAGGATAAAGACTTGAGCTTTGCGGTTATCCCGATTGCATGTTGTCATGCGTTGAATTCATGCCAGATTTATCATTACAGCACTAGCAAGCTTAGCATTATTCTTGGAGCTTCGTCATATCCTTGACTCTGTGGAGGCCACCATATTTTTGCGTGTCAGCGAAGGGTCATGCGGGATGGTTTCCGTGCCCAGTTTGCTGCGTTTGCCATGGGCATTCGTTGGAAGGGACTTGGCTGGAAGGGACTCAGTGTTGATCACATGAGGATCATCTTGCTCGATTTCGGAAGCAGGAAGGTGCCTGTCGCCGCCGGTGGTGATGATGGGATCACCCTTTCACGTCGTGTTGTTTCTGTTGAGACTACCGCAAAGCTGAGGGTCTGTGTCAAGGCTTGGGAGGGCTCGAAATCGGTTAAAAATGCCGTGAAAGACGAAGTAATTTTCGAACCCAAGGAAGCTAGCAGAAGCTATGACTTGCTTGATGTTGGCTTTTGTAAGATGGAGGTTACTGTTGTATGGTCACTCATTAACTGTAACGAGTGACCTGTTACAAATATCTGCTGATGATGATCTATCGAGTATTGTATTAGTTTAACTCCACTTCGTGACAGTTCAACTCCACCTCTCGGTCTGTGCTTGTATCAATCTTGTATGGTACAATAATTCGTCGTGCTTGTGCTTTGAAAAATTGTTACCGGTTTTCACCGGTTGAGATTGCTTGGTTCAATCCGGCTCGGGTACCCACATTTCGTTCTTGTTTTCAAAAAAAAAAAATAAACAGTCCCTCTTTAAACAACATAGTTTTCAGCAGTTTTGGTAGAATTCATAAGATTACGTTGGAAACTGGTTGGTTTACTAATAGCGACACCTACACTGGAGTACTGGGCAACGTTCGAGGTTGGTCGTTCTGGTGTCTGCACAGGCCAGAGGACATAGCAGGGAAGCGATTTCGCACAATTGTTGCGGGGGATTTTACATATATACCATTATAACGGTTGCGCTTTACACGAATATCACTCTTATAATGCGTCTTACAGATGTAACAGCCTTTAGTTGGATCTCTTACATTCTTACCACTTTATCCTACGTGGCATGACAGGTCGGATTGAAACACTCTTACACAGTCAGCACGTGGACGGGAAATTACCTGGCTGCCCCTGCCCTTTCCTTCCAGGGGACGCGCGGGCTCGCTCCTTTGCGTTTTTTCCCGAGGCCGACCGAGCGCAAGGGACAAGGCCACGCTCCGCAGCGACGGGAGTCGCCCGCCCGCCGCCCCTGGTCCCCAGATTGACGCCGCCCCCTTCCAGACTCCCTCCCCCAGATCGATGTCGCCCCAGCTCCCCAATCGACGTCGCCCCCTTCCAGGTATGTGCCCTTGCTTCTTCCTTTTGCCGCCCCCATCGATTGAGGTTAGGGTTAGGGTTAATCGTTGGCTGTTTTGGGACTTGGTAGGTGTTTGATGTAGTACGGCGACCCCAGATTGACGGCCACAGCGTCCGCAGGCAATGGATGGTGACTGTCCTCCTTGGTATGCACCCCTTCCACCTCCCATCTCTCCCTCCTCTATATGAGTAACATTGTTGTTGCTCATGTATTTTTCATTTTTTATCATGATGTCAGGATCGATCCTGGCAATGCATTTAGGCGGTCGTTAAAGTTTCGCCTACATTGTCGATGGTGATTTTGGGCTAGTGCACATTGACCAACAACACCATGACATCCGGTTTGATAGAAACAATCGGTACTCTTTGGTTGACTTACATAAGGATTTAGCCGCAAAGATTATATGGGGACCTTCTCAAAAACGGTTGCGGTTTGGGTTTTGGACCAACAAAGTGGCTCGAGTGGAAACTTAGGAGGGATGAGCATGTGCACCGGATGATTAAGGATAGATGGGATGATGATTGGCTTTTGTTGCGGTTGAAGTTGTGAGGAAAGATGGGGACCATGATGGCTCTACTTCTTCTAGAGCTAGATGTGTCTCTGGTGTTACTAGTGGTAATGAACCAAATGCAGAAGCAAATGATCTTGAAGGTTTTGGTGACATATGCAGCTCCCCATCTCCACCTACTGAACAAGTTGTGGCAGTAGTTGATTGGACCACTCTTATTGTACAAGAGAACCCTGATGATGATGGTACAGCTGTACAACTTGTCAATGAGGACCAGGTCTATGATGCAATGGGATTCAAGGTGTCTGACCCAACACCAGAAGGGGTGCCAATTCCAGCAATGACAAGACAGATGCAACAAGATATGAATGAAGCAGCTGTTAATGTTGATGACACAGCTGATGAAGAGCCACTATATGAATGGGACAGGGACAATCCTGATATGAGTGTAGGAATTTGTTATCCAAACATAGAGGAGCTTAGGCTAGCTGTAAGGCAGCATGCTATTGTTAAGCACTTTGAATTTGACATTGAACATTCAGACCAAGATAGGTACAAGGTTTGTTGTGCTTCTCTAGGCTGCCCATGGAAGCTTAGAGCTAAAGTCCAACATGATGGCAGCTGCAGGGTATATTTTTTCTGCATTTACTTCTCATTTACCTTAATTTTGTGCTAAATATTAGAATAATAGGAGAGGGGGAAGATGCTGTATGAACTAGTGAACAGCCCCAAATGGGGTACATAATGGCAGCTGCAGGGTGTATTTTTTCCTTAATGAACCTTGGTGTATTTTTTCTGCATTCACTTCTCATTTACCTTAATTGCAATGTGTTGTTTTTCCTTAATGAAACTTGGTGTTCCTACTTGCAGATACAAATTAATACTGAAGACCACAATTGTGCTTCTAGGCAAAAGGTTGAAGATAATACAATGGCATCAATAGCACGGGTTGCGAAAGAGCACCTCAAGTTTTGAAGAAGAAACCATCAATGGGGGCTACCGAAATGAAAAAGGAGTTGAAATTCAAATATGGCATTGATATCCCATACCGCACGGTGTACAATGGCACAAAGAGAGCATCCGACAAGTTGTATGGTAAGTTGAGTGATTCTTTTGATTACTTGTATAGGTTTAAGGCGAAATTGAATTGAGATCACCGGGCAAGTGTGGTAGAGATAGACACGTGATCGATGAAGATGGAGTAATTAGATTCGGCAGGTTCTTCCGTGCATTCAAAGCTTGTATAGATGGTTTTGTAAATGGTTGCGGACCTTATATTAGTGTAGACTCTACACATTTGAATGGCATGTGGAATGGCCAAATGCCTCGCTCGCCTTAGCTTTAGATGACCATAATTGGATGTTTCCGTGGCCTTTGGATTCTTTGAGTCGAGACAAAGGAGAGTTGGGAGTGGTTTTTGAAAACGGTGAGCAAAGCCATTGGTCCCATGCAAAATTTAGCTATTTGTACAGATGCATGCAAGGGGTTAGAGTCAGCAGTGAAGCTTGTGTTTCCTCAGGCAGAGTGGAGGGAATGTTTTAGGCATTTAATGGAAAACATGAAGAAGCACTTCAGTGGTGATGTGTATGCCAGGAACATGTGGCCTGCAGCTAGAGCATACTCAGAACATAAGTTCCAGTTTTTTTTCGATAGGGTGTTACATGCTTCCCCAGGAGTGCAGACTTGGCTAGATAGAGATCATCCTTTTCTCTGGGCAAGAAGTAAGTTCTCACCTGACATCAAGTGTGACTACATAAACAATAATTTGGCCGAGTCTTGGAATTCTTGGATCAAAGAGCACAAGGATCTGCCTTTGCATTGCATGGCAGATGCTATTAGAGAGAAGATAATGTTGTTGTTTGCCAAAAGGAGGAAGATATCTTTAGCATTGGCTGATGGAATCTTGCCTGCTATCATCCACCAACTCAATGCTGCCTCTAAACTGTTGGGACACTTACATATTTCCAAAGGCCATCCTAATGAAGTCGAGGTAACGAGAGGTGTACAAAGATGAAGAAGTTAGAAGACATGTGGTATATTTACCTCAAAAAATTTGCACTTGTAAGCAAAGTGGCAAGTGACCGGCAAACCATGCCCACATGCCGACCGTGATATGTAGCACAAGGCAACCCGACATGGGTTCCTTTGTTGACAATTACTACTCGGTGGCCAAGTTTCGGGCGACTTATGCGAGGCATTATTCCTAGTATTACCGATAAGAGCCAATGGCCCAAGGTTGACAAGGGCTTCAAAGTGGAGCCTCCAAAACCTAAAAAGAAAGAACCAGGGGAGTCACAAAAGGGGGTTGGTGGAAGATTGAGGAAAAATAGGATCAAATCAGCAACAGAAGGGGGCAGGGCTACAAGGCAAGTCATGTCTCCTAACTGCAAAGAGTATGGTCACAGGGCTAACAGCTGGAGGTGCTCACTCACTGGGACAAAGAAAAGGTACTTTTTCACTTATTCAAGTTCATTGCTAGGATTCATTCATTCCTAATCAAAGAAAAGGTACTTTTTCACTTATTCAAGTTCATTGCTAGGATTCATTCATTCCTAATCAACTCCCTTTACACTTTTGTAGGAAAAATACTAGAAAGAAGGCACTAAAGGCCGGGAGAAAGAAGGCCAAGAAAGGTGATGGTGCTCATGAAGCACCAACTCCAAGGACAAGAGGAGCAACGGCAAGGGAAGCAAGCAAAGCAAAAGCTAGGAGGGAAGTCGAAGAATTAGAGCTAAAGGAAGCAGCGAAGAAGAGAACTAGCGAAGTAGCAACAAGGGAAGAAATGGAAGCTACTAGGAATGAGTTTGCACTTATGCCTCACGGGACAACAAACAAGGCAAGAAGTTGTTCTCCCGAAACACCAACTAGAAGGTATTGACATCCAAACCGAACAAAGTGCACATATTGTTTAATTGAACATATACTAAATTTGTTTAACCATAACAGGGCACTATTCCAAGAAGACGAACTCCAAATTGAACAAGTGAAGAAAATGACACCAAGAAGGAAAATGCTAGCAACCAAAGTGAAGAAGAAATCTCCAACAAAGAAGCAAGGAAGAAAGGGCAAATGAAGAAACTGTCCGCTTGTGCTTTTGTGTAGTTGGGCAAAAACTATCTTTTGTGCACTGAGATGTGACTTTTGTGTTGTGCAGTTGGCCCACGAACTTGTCTTTTGAATGGAATGTAATCTATGTTATGGCAAGATACAGTATGTATCGGGCAAAAAAACATTCATTACTTTGCCCCTTTTATCAATTATGTAATGGCAAACAATTAGCCCTTATTTTAATATTAACGTGAAGTCGTTATGGATTTGTCCTTTTTTTTCTTTGTAATGAGATGCCACTTTATTTGTTTGCTTGGTTATTTTCATGTGCTCGGTTATTTTTTAGATGCCCTTATTTTCGTGTGCTCGGTTATTCATGTGTGCATTGAAAGAAAAGTGCGAGGGAGGTAATTTCCGGTGCGGTACCGCCGATTGTGTTGGAGCATCCTAGGCTGACATGTCACGCCACATAGGATAAAGTGGTAAAAATGTAAGAGATCCAACTAAAGGCTGTTACATCTGTAAGACGCATTATAAGAGTGATATTCGTGTAAAGCGCAACCGTTATAATGGTATATATATATATATGTAAAATCCCCGTTGTTGCGTCGGAGCATTTCTCGGTCATGTCTTCGTGAGATTGTAGGATCTATCACGTCGTGCCGCGGCGCATGGTCAATCTTTGCCTCCTCCTACGAGTTCCCTCGGCATTTCGCATAATCGAAGCTCTTAATCACGGCGCACGTCGAATCGTAGTTTCGACCAAATGATGAGCAGGAATCCTCAAGTAGCGGATGTTCGCGGCGTGACCACCCCACCCGTTCCTCTCATCGTGTGATCCGAATATCCGATGGCGAAACCTGCGGAGGCGGGGAAACAGGAGACAGAGACGACGAGGGAATCTGGTTACGAAGCCTATAAAGCTAGCTTGTTTCGCGATGACTGGATCAAGGATTGGTCCCGCAATCACGTTTCATTCGAGGACACCAGTGAGTTCTTACCTCTCCATTGATCACCCGGTCACCCCTTTGCTGCCGTGATTGTTTCATGTGCATCACAATTGCTGCTACGTGATCCCTGAAGATGCTAACTTGTTCCACCGTCGTTATTGTTATTATTATTAATTATTCCGGCTGCTACTGTACTTGATCATAACTCACTTGAAATCTCCTCCAACCATGCGCAGCGAAGATTGGTCCCATTGCGGGTATTTTCGGTCGTGGTTAATGTTGGAGGCTTACCCGAAAAATTCGGATGATTCCCCCGAACACACGAGAGAGAGTTCTTAGTACGTTCGAGCACACGGCTAGAATAGAGAGAAACTATAATTCCCTCTCGCCGATTGCACAAGTTCCAAAAAGTCCGAATCCGTTTACACGTGCACTCGCGCCCCCTTTTATAGGGAGATGAAGGACTTTTACATACCGAAAACACCCTCAGGGCTCGAGAATATTCCTAGTGTGAACGCATACAAGAATGTCTTTTTCGTCTAACATATTTACAAATCTGCCACTAGTTCACACTCAAAACCCGGACTTTTTGGGACAACAACTTTGACTTTGCTTCTCCGTTAGTTCGTGAATGTCTTCACGTGTAACTCCCGAACCAGGCCCTCGACAGATTCTCGACTTCGGCTTTCGCTTCTTCGAAGATTCGTGCATGTCCCCACGCGTGACTCTCGAACTGGGTCCCCGACAGACTCCCGAATCGGCCATCTTCTGAAGTTCGCGCCATTGCCAGCTCGAGATTTCGGGCTTCCGCATGTTCGTGACTCCACCTCTTCATCGAACCATGATCCCCGAATTTTACGCATTCGCGAACCCGAGGCCTTACAGTCCCGGGCTTCCGAAAATCGTGAATTTCCCCGCCCTCGAAAAACATGTCTCAAGAACTTTGTCGACTTAACGTTTCGAGGGTGACGGGTTTTCCTGAATTCCCCAACACTAGCCCCTCGGGGAAGCGGGTTGACTCCGACGATCCAATTCCACGATTTTTTCGGAAAATTAGTAAAAAAACGTCACCCTCGGAACGTCGGAGGGGACACGCGTCGCCCGGGAACCCTAGAACGGTTAGATCGAGGCAGGTTTCGCGGAACTACCCCTCCCCGCCCCTATAAATAGAGGGTTGCCGCTGTTAAAAAATTTTACGGCCTTCCTGCTCTTTTGCGATTCGTGGATCTTTTTTGCTCGCGGCATTTAGTCTTCTGCTGAAACGTTCGCGAACTTCCGGTTCTCTTCGCATCTCTCTAAGGTACTATCTTATTTCTCTCTTTTCAATTCTTACTTGTCATACTTTGCTGCAGTGGTATCTTTATTCTATGAGCTTCATTCTCGAATGTTGTTCTTATTGGTTCGTATGTTTGTCTCTCGTTGGTTAGGTGGCTCGAGTTAAAAGCACGACCTGGGCCCATGACTACCGAAGAGCTCATTGCAGCTGGTCTTCCAGTTGACCCTGTTGTCGAAGGTGCTGAGCATGCTGCACCAACCGAAGATACTGGCTCTCCTAGCGGCTCCAGGAGTCGCGAAGACGGGGAAGTCCAATCTGACAACGGCGAAGATATCGGAGACGTGGATTCCGACGTCAGTGATCTAGTTAGAGCGAAGACCACTGGCCCGCTGCCCCCTCACTCGCTTTCGGAGAGTCCAAGGTCACAACCAACATGGTTCGGGAATACGAGAAAGCCGGGTTATTCTCTCCGGCGCCGGTCGAGCCCCGCTTGATGAGCAGATCCCTACCCCTAGGGACGGAGAAGTTGTCGTCTTTCGTGACTTCTTCATTTGTGGACCGAGGTTCCCCCGCGACCCTATCCTACCGACTATTCTTGATGCCTTTTCGGTGAAGATCCACCGGCTTTCGCCGACGTCTTTCCTTCAGGTGTCGAAGTTCATTTGGATCATGAAGACCTTCGGCCGCAATCCCAATGTCGATGCCTTCGCCGGATTCTACGAAGCGGTGATTATCCCCGAGGTCGTCAAGGGCGGTGACGGGAAGTTCTATCACGGTCAACATGCGTGTTGCACTTTCAACACCCGACGTCGAACACCCGAAGGGGAATTACCCGAATTCGATTGCTCCCTGTCGCAAGACTAACCTCACGGACGATTGGAGCTCTTATTGGTTCTATTTGAAGGTCAACATGTCAGAATTGTCCTGCCCAATTGCGCCCCTGACCGCGGTGAACGCTGCCGAATTCAACCGGCGGGCGGTGGGAATTAGAAACCGTGAAAGTGCATTTCACCCGGCTAGCACTATACTTGGTGGCCGTGACATAAGAATTCGTCGCCGCCGGGTCTGGCCTATTTCGAGTAGTTGGTCTCCCACTGAGATTGTATACTTCAACGTCAACTGGGCAGCTCAAAAGGTGCCATTCCCGAAGTTCGGGATTAAACTTCGTGAGGATCAGAGCGCTGACGCCTTCATGATTGAAGTGGAAAAGAGGGTGAACGTCATGGTAGGCGAATACACCATGAACGAGTATAAGGCGTACAAGGCTCTTGTGAAGCACAAGAAGAGGATCAACCACGTTTCCGAAGTTTGCGGGGACAAATCTTTCAGTTCTCGAGGCCGGGTCCCAAGCTTAAGGTTCCTGCAGTTGCCGTGGCCGGTTGTTCGTCCGCCCCGATCAATGCCCCCCCCCGAATAAGATCATCGAAGCGAGGCTCATCATCCGTCGGGCCGAGGGCACTTCCTCCGGGGGTCGACCTTCCAGACAAGATCTCCGGAGTCTTCGAAGCGTAAGCGCAAGACTTCTGACCGAACTTCGGATGCCGAGCTTCAGGCGGCTTCGGGTCTAGCCCAGATGAGTCGCAAAAAGTTGAAGAAGGCAGGTGAGGAAGGTTTCTTCCGTCGGTGTTCGGCGAGTTCCCTCCGCTTTTGACGACGAAGCCTTCGTGGAAGCGGACAACCGGAAAGGTTTTTGCTTCTGGCCTCTGTTTAACTTTCGAGACAACTGTCCGTCGGGTTCTCAGAATGAATTCGTGGATGTTGATTCCTTTTCGAATGCTTTGCTCCCGAAGTTCGCAAGGATGTTGTACCCGCCGCCGCCGATGAGACTACCGTCGATGCCGAAGCCACGCCCCGCCGAGGCCCCCCGTTGCTTCCGAAGCCCCACCGCCGATGTCTCTCTACCCACTTGCTCCCGGTCGAAGCCTCCCCCCGAATTCGCTAAGGAACTCGAACTCACCGTTCAAAGGGGGGAGAATCCTACCGAACATGCCCCCTTGGTCGAAGTTCGGGAGGTTGTTCCCGAAGATCGGAGCTCCCTCTCCTTCTTTGGTCGCTTTCAACAAGAGTTTTGGTACGTCTCATCGCGGCAAGTTGTTAAGTGTTGGTTTCGAGACAAGCGGCGTTGGGAGAAAAATTTCCAAGATTTTAACACTGTAGAAATCGCCTGTGACTGTTGATGAATCAGGAGGGGAGAGCTCGGAACAACATGAAGGAGCCGCTCGGGACTGCGAGAAAGGGCCTCACCCTACTCCCAAAGCCACCCCTTCGTCTCGGGGTAAGGCTTCTTCTGGTTCGGCGAAACAAGTCACCATGCATCACTTCGGTAAGCAAGGTTCGTTTCTTCTCACTACTTTTTCATGCTTTTTCCGATTCTTGAATTTTGATCCGAGACTTTAATCTTGAATTTTTCGGAATTCAAGGATCTTCTCCACTCTTACTCTCCTATGAAGCTTGCGCGTTTTCAAGAGGACTATGCACTCAAGCATTCTATGCTCGGGAAAGTTGCCGTAGAGCGGCTCGGCCGAACAAGAAAAAGTGAACAAGCGACTTTCCCGGTAAGTAGAGATGGCAATGGGTACCGAAACCCGAGTACCCGACGGGTTTTACCCGATAAGGAGGTGGGTACGGAAGGAACTTCGTACCCGTGGGTACGTTATTGGGCAAAATCTCATACCCATCGGGTATGCGGGTACGGGTGTGGGTGTAGACTACCCATACCCGTCTACCCGCGGGTAAGAAAAACCCGCATAAATAATAGCCACCCTAAGTCATTTTAGCTCATATGGTGCATGAATTTGGCCTATATATTGGTGCTAATGTGTGTTACTCTATTAGCTTGTTGCAATGATATGGTTATATCAATATTTATAATTTGTAACTTACTAAAAAGTTGGAATTATTTATTATTTTTGTGTGACGAAGTTCGATTATTTATGCAATTCTCGGGTATGTTGTCGGGTACGGGTTACCGTCGGGTAGAATTTACCCGACGGGTACGGGTATGGAATTATTTTCCTACCCGTGCGCATTCGCGGGTAACCCGACGGGTAAAATTTAGTCCTAACGGGTACGGGTACGGGTGGGCACTACCCATCGGGTATGTACCCGTTGCCATCCCGACCCGAAGTCTAAGGAACTCAAGCGCAGCTTCGCCCTCGCACAATCTGTGAGCATAGAACTTGAGAAGAAGGTGGCTGAGTTGGCGGATGCCTTGAAGACTAATCAAGATGAAAAGAAGACCGCGGAGGCAGCACTTGAGCAGTGTAGAAAGGAGCTGGAAAAAGTTCAGAAGGCCCACGAAGATGATCTCAGCTTAATCGAAAATCTTCGGGAGAAACACGAGAGGGCTACGAAAATTGCCGAAGATCTTCGCACTAACAACGCCAGTCTCGCTAAGTCTCTGAGCGCGAAAGATCGTAAGATCCAGGATCTTGAAAAAGCGCTGGCGGAGCAGAACGCAGCCTCGAAGAGGAGCACTTCCGAAATTCTGGAAAAGTTGAAACTCCTTTATGAGGAATACAAGAAGTCACTGAACGAGTTCGGCGTTCGTCCAGCTCCTCTTCCGGATAATATTGAGATTCCGAATTCATGATTGGATGGAGGACCGAGTTCAAGGCCCCTCTCGAGGTAATCTCCGGCGCCCGGCAACTTCGCGGCTGCTTTCTCCGTGGAAAGCATATTGAAGATTCTCCATGACTTCGACTGCGCCGACTTGGCGAAGTTTCGCGGCAAGATCTCCCAATTCCCTAGCGCCACAAGCACCTCGATAATTCGGGCCAATGCCGATGTTCATGCTATCAAGAACAAGTTCGCGAGAGAATTTTGGCTGACTAGCGGGAAGGAGATCATCAAGGTCATTGCGCGCGCTAAACTTGCTGAGGTAAATTTTCGTACGATTTCGTCACTTGTACCGGCTATCGATGTTTCAGTCTCTCGAGTTTCCTTTACACTTGCTTTCTTTCCTTTTTAGCTGAACGAGGAAGAGGGTCGCGAGAATATCGCTGCATCCCCCGAAGGGTCATCTTCCGGCGAAGATTCCAGTGACTCGGGCGAAGGGGGTTCGGGCGGCGGCAACGAGCGGTAAGCGAGCGGTAGCGTGATGAGGGCGTAACGACGGGCAAGCTTCGGGCGCGATGACGGTTCTCCGAAGGTGGATGTCACGAATTAGATGTTTTGTCCGAACCTTGCATGCCCTCGGGGTTGTCCGTACATTTTGTAAATTCACTTAGCTTCTCGAACAAATGTTTTGTAAACTTTAACTGCGCGGAGTCCCGCAAGTTGGGCTGCGCGCAGACGTGATGCCACTACGAATTCATCGAGATAGGATGTTTGTTAGCAGCGAAGCGTGGCGCCTCTTTAAGCGAGCTCATCCCGAACAAGACTTCTCTGATTTTTGGCTTGAAACCTCGCTTAAATTTTCTATGGGCTGTTTTGATCTCTCTTCCTTTTTCTTGTTTCGTAAGAAGGAACGTTCTGCATCCGCTACTCCGCGCTCCGCAAATTTTCCGAAGACGGAGCCCCTTAGCCCCTTAGGAGGCGTGTCGACTTTGCTTACGCTAGCGATATTGCCGAAGACAATGTTTGTAAACCAGGACATGTTGTGGAGCTTTCATTTTAAGGCTTGTACTAAGTGTTGTAATCGTTGATGAACTATTCGAAGTTTTTATGCGAATAAGGCAATGAATACGTTTTTTTCTTGAAAAAACGTCACCCTCCCCCACCTTGCCGTTTCGCATGAAAACTTGAAGGCGGATGGATGAAGCTTCTTGTTCGCGTATTTTGGTAGAGCATACTTTTAAGAGAAATCTTCATTAATTTTTTTAAAAAAAAATTCAAGCGTGTCGTCGTGCAAGTCGACAAAATTTGTTTTCGAATTTTGTGGACTTGATCCGATCCGTGACTTGCCTCGGTTGATACCGCAACCTTCGTTGCTTCAACCGAGATTTTCTACGATTTTTCGGCTCGAGCCCCTTGCTCTTTTCTTGCAACGACATTATCACAAAAGACTTTTCGGCGTCTATGCCAAATAAAAATTTGTAGGCAATCCCTTACGCATTCACTTTCTCGAAATCGTCATGTAGACCTTTTCGGTGGAAATCCCTTCGTGGATGGGATTCTAGGCCACAGCTCACTGCTGTCTCGGGCCCTTTTGGGTGGGAATCCCTTAATGGATGGGATTTTCTAGGCCACAACTTGTTGTTGTCTCAGGCCTCTTTCGGTGGGAATCCCTTAATGGATGGGATTTTCTAGGCCACAACTTGTTGTTGTCTCAGGCCTCTTTCTTCATGATGGAATTCAGGCTATCACGAAGCCTTTCTCACGAACTTTCTTTTTTCACGATGGAATTCGACTATCACGAAGCCTTTCTCACGAACTTTCTTTTTTCACGATGGAATTCTGGCTATCACGAAGCCTTTCTCACGAACTTTCTTTTTTCACGATGGAATTCTGGCTATCAAGAAGCCTTTCTCACGAACTTTCTTTTTTCACGATGGAATTCGGCTATCACGAAGCCTTTCTCACGAACTTTTTTTCACGATGGAATTCTGGCTATCAAGAAGCCTTTCTCACGAACTTTCTTTTTTCACGATGGAATTCTCGAGATACGCGATTTGGGGGAAGACTCTTTTCATATATATATATATCACAAAAAGTATTTACATAGGATCCGCCTCGTTAAAAACCTTGCCTCTTGATTTAGAGCCCCCTCTGCAAGGAAAAGAGTACGGTCCTCCTTATTCTAATGCGACTAGAAAAAATAAAACTAATTTCTTCTCCCGAAGTCACTTATAGACACGTGATTCGGATTTTTTAGTTTTCTAGAACACAAACCTACAAAAATTGAAAAACTACTATATGTTACATCTAGCTACAACTCGGGGTTTTCATGGATAATACCTTTTTAGGCTGTCAGCATTCCACGAATACGGCAACTCTTCGCCAGTTTGCTCCATTAAGCGAAAAGCCCCTGGCATGTCTGTTTCCCTGGCGATGTAAGGCCCTTCCCATGACTCATGAAGTTTTCCTGGGTTTTCCCAATTTTTCTTCCTTTTCAACACAAGATCACCAGTTTTGATGTCCTTTCGGACCACCTTCTTGTCTCTCCACGCCCTTGTTTCTCTTTGGTATTTCTCAATGTTTTCTGCGGCTTCAAGGATTGTCAGCTCGATCATGTCCTTTTCCACCTTCTTATCAATTTCCTCTATCTCTTTTCCTTTTAATACTCTCATGCTTTCATTCTTGATTTCCTCCGGTGTCATAGCCTCGGTCTGAAAAGTAGGAGAAAAGGCGTGAAATCCCGTTGCTCTTGATACCGTGGTGTTGTGAGACCGATCACCTTCGGAAGTTCATCCACCCACTTTCCCTTTTTCTCGGTCGAACAAGCATTTCTTGATTCCCGAAAAAATCAGGGCCATTGGCTCTTTCAAGCGCCCCATTAGACTGCGAGTGATATATCGATGAAAATTTTGCCTCGGGTGCCCAAGGTTTTGCAATATTCTTTGAAGGTGTAGCGTCGAACCGTTTGCCATTGTCAACGGTTAGTTCTCTAGGAACCCCGAACCTCGCGTACTATGTTCTACCAAAAGAATTTCGAATTGTTGTTGCTTTGATATTCGCAAGTGGTTTTGCCTCCACCCACTTTGTGAAATAATCGATTGCTACCGCGAATCGGCGGTTGCCCCGAGCCGTTGGCAACGGGCCCACTAAATCCATTCCCCACCTTTGCGAGGCCAAGTCGATGGAATTAGGTGAGCGGCATTGAAGGCAAATTCTGTTGATTTGCCGTTTTCCGGCATGCTTCACACTGCCGAACTAATGTCTTGGCATCAATGTTTATTGTGGGCCAATAGAATCCCTGCTTTATCGCCTTTCCGACCAAAGCCCTAGTGCCTATGTGCGCCCCACAGAATCCGCTGTGAATTTCCTTTAGAAGTTCCTGACCTTTTTCGGAGGTGATGCATCGCAGCCAAGGTTCAGTGACTCTTGACTTGTATAGTTCTCCATTCACTACTGTATAGTCCGAACCCTTTGCTTTAATCTTTTCTCCTCTAACTCATCTTGTGGTTCGTAATGTCCTCTCAGATAAGCCATGATTTCTGCTCTCCAATCAGGAGTCTCTACTATATTCACGATTTTAGCTTTCGAATCCTTAATGGACGATTCTCGATGATTTCAAAGAACACATCCGGGGGGTAGCTCTTGATTTCTAGGCCGCCGCTTTCGCCGCTTTGTCCGCCTCATTGTTGTCATCTCTTGGGATATCTTGGACCGAGTACCCTTTGAAGTGTTTTTCCATTTCTCTCGACTTTTCCGGATACCTCATAAGAACAGGATTTCTTGCTTCGCTTTCTTTCTCGATGTGTTCTTGAATTACTTTCGAATCCGTTCGATTATGAAGGTCTCTCGCCTCAAGGCTTTCATCTTCCTTAAAGCCAACGAGAAGAGCTTCGTATTCTCGTTGTGTTCTTCGTGGAGTGTTCATTGTTCGCGAATACTAGCCGGCTGCGTATCTTATGACTAAGCCTATTGGGATGTCACGACAGTCGAAATCCCAACCCCCTTGTGACATCAAGCTCCATCACACCGTACTATCCAAGGTTCGGGTACATTTTCCTCGAAATTCGGGATCGGTGAAGTCCAATCCACGACAAAATCTGCCGGGACTTGTGATTTTATTGCACTTCTTCTCTCAAAGTCTACCACGTACTCGTAAAGCTCGGCGCCCCACTTGATGATTCGGGTGGATGCCTCTCTGTTTGCGAACAAATCGTCGGCGGGCCGGTTGGTGATGACTCTTATTCCGTGACCCTCGAAGTAATACCTTAGCTTCCTTGCTGCCATGATGACCGCACATGCAATTTTTTCCGACTCGGAATAGAAGATCTTAGAACCGGACAATGCTTCGAAGCAAAGTATACGGGAATTTGTCCGAGCTTTCCTTCTTCCTCTTTTTCTTGCACTAGCACCGCGCTTACCGCCGAATTTGATGCGTACACATATAGCGAAGTGGCGATTTTGGTTCGGGAGGACGGAGTTTGGTCATGGTGGACAAGTAATCCTTCAATTCTTGGAAGGCTTGCTTCGAGGTTCGGACCACCGAAAGTTCTTAGCACTTCGAGGACTTGGAAGAACGGTAAGCTTCTTTCGCGGCTCCGGGAATGAATCGTTAAGGGTAGCTACTCTCCCTGTCGGTTTCGCACATCTTTCACCGAAACCGGACCTTGCATTTACACTAGAGTCTTGATTTTGTCGGGATTTGCCTCTATGCCTTTTGTTGACACTAGGCATCCAAAAACTTTCCCCTTGTGAATACCGAATACACATTTCTCCGGATTCGCTTCGATTCACCGCCCTCATGTTCGCAAATGTTTCCGCCGAGTCACCGATGTGGTCTTTCCTCCGAACGCTTTTGACAACTATGTCGTCCACATATGCCAGGATGTTTCTCCGAATCCGCGGGTGTAGTACTATTGCTATCATTCTTGAGAATGTACATCCGCGTTCTTTAGCCCCTCCGGCATTCTTACGAAGCAAAATGTCCCGAAGGGAGTGATGAAACTTGTTTTTCTTCGTCCTCCTTGCGAACCCCGATCCGATGATACCCGGAGAACATGTCCGGGAGCGAGAGCATCTCACCGTTGGCGCATCATCTACGATTTTATTTACCATTTCCAAGGGAAAATCGTCTTTCTTGCATGCCTTGTTCAAATCCGTGAAGTCCACGCACATCCTCCACTTTCCATTCTTCTTCTTGACTAGTACCGTGTTGGCTAGCCGACCGGGTACTTGACCTCTCCGATTACTTGCGCGTCTTGCAATCTCTCGAACTTCAGCCTTCCACCGTTTTCACTTTTTCTTCGGACATTTTCCGAAGTTTCGCTTCTTGGGAGGTATTTTTTCGTCCGACTCCGAGGCATGTTCGATGATGTCTCTGTCCACACCTTGCGGGTCCTTAGGCGACCATGCGAAAATATCCTTGTTCTTGTTCAGGAATTGTACGAGATCTCTGTCTTCTTCGGCGCTGAGGTGCGCTCCTATTGTGACCGCTCTATCAGGCATGTCATCCAGATACACTTTCTTGGTTTCGCCCTGTGCAGCTATTTCAATTTTTCCTTGTCCCGCTTAGGCTCTTCATAGGTTTCCTTCTTCTCATCGGATGCTTTCAGCTGGTACACGTTCATTTGGCCGGGCGTGTGGCCTTTTTCTATGTTTCTGGCCTCTTGCTGATTGCCGAACACCGTGATGACCCCTTTGGGCGCGCGGGCATCTTCATGCATAAGAACTCGTTGCCTTATGACAACATCAAACTTGTTCATGAAACCTCTCGCCGAAAATTGCGAGGTATGGGTGGTAAATGTCAACTACATCGAAAATGAGACTTTCCGTTCGGCATTCTCCGGATCTCCGAAAGAAACCGGGAGTGATATTTTTCCAACCGGCTTGATGGGCTTTCCTCCGAACCCTTGCGGCGGGTACTCTTGGGCGTCCAACATGTGCCGGCTCGGATTCATCTTTTCGAAAGTCTTCAAGAACGGGATATCCGCCGAGCTCCCATTGTCAACTAGGACTTTACCTATGACCCATCCGGCTATGTTCACCTCAATGACCATGGCGTCATTGTGAATCGCGGATTTCACCGAAATCTTCTTCGTGAAGGTGATTGGCACCTTTGCCCACTCCGGGCGTGCGGGTGGGCCGTCGTTGATGATAGTGTTCACGGACACCGAAGTAATTGTTTCTTTGCTTCTTGGTCTCGAATTCCATGGCCGACCCGCCCGTGATTGGCATGATAGTCCCAAACGATGGCAATGCTTTGGAGTTACGAGGTCCCGAACTTGACCGAGGCCTTGGCGAACTTCCCGAGGTGGCGGCAAGCTTTCCCGAATGGGTTGCGGTTCTTGGATTTCCGGATCGCTTGCGACCGAGGGAAAAATTGCTGCGACGGCCGCCACGCCGATCGTGGTTGCGGGAATTGCCGAACGGGACGAACTTGACCGTGGGTTCGCGAATTGCGGCCGCCGAAATTCGGGCGAAACCGGCTTGGCATTGAGGATGCGATGATCATTAGTGCTCTCTCGTTTGAATTCTTGCCATGTTTTTCTTCGTTTCGGACACCCTTCGGTGCTATGGCCCCTCCCATGATACTGGCAATAGAAGTAAGGATCTTTTGGGTTGTGGTTCGTGAGTGCTGGGGGTCCTCTGCCTCTCCCCCTTCCTCTAGGATTGAACCCTCCCCTGGTGCTTGGCCTGTTGCCTTGTTCAGGTTGTGAATTTCCAACGTTGTTGACATTTCGTGGATGTTGGGGTTGTGCCCTCCATGTCATCTCTCTCGTTGCCCTCGTCTTGCCTCGTTCCGCTCGGCCACTCTTCCGCGATGATCATCATCCGACAAAATTTACTCCTCCAATTCGCGAAAGAGTTCTTCGACCGTCTTGGGTTTCTTTCTCGTGAGATGCGAAGCTGTTGGCCCTGGAGTGAGACCTTTGATCAGTGCGTTGATCGTTGTTTTGTCATCAGCTTCGAGGATTTGAGACCTTTGTTGCATGAACCTTCTCACGAAGTTCCGCAGTGGCTCTCTGTCTTTCTGCTTGCAGTTATACAAATCTGATGCTTCCGCTGTTGTGTCATGAAACATCTGAAATGCTTGCATGAACTTTGTCTTGAGGTCTACCCAGCTGTAGACTGAATGTGGAGGAGGAGTGAGTACCAATTCGATCGGTCCTTCACAAGCGATGATGAAGGATTTGGCCAATGCGACATCATCCCCTCCCCGCCGAATTCACACTCGATTCATATCTCATGAGGAACCGCTCGGAGTTTCCGAAGCCGTTGTATTTGGGGAGAGAGACAAGGCTTAAACTTCGGCGGCCAAGGTGTTGTTTGCGGCCCAATAAACGGCGGTGATTCGAATCCACGAAATGTGAGACTCCATTTCCCGCGAAGAAGTTTTCTTTCGGGGGTTCTCTTGTCGGCCCGAGTTCCGGTGCGGTGACTCCGCCACATGGAACTGTTCTCTTGTTCTTTCATTTCATCAATTTCTTTCGTATCGCTTCGATTTGCTCTTTTGCTTTGTTTAGCCGCTCTAGCTTTTTCGAGAGATTTTTCTCTTTGCTTGCATTTGAGCCGCGAACTTTTCTTTGTCTTTCTGCAGCCTATCGTATCTTTTGCCGAACCATTTCTAGCTCCCTATCTATGGTGTTATCATCATCATCCACATTCTCAAACTCTTGCGTTCGACAGGTTGTTCTTGGGTATGAGCCGTTTTTTCGCTCTTGCCTTCATGAGAGCTTCAAGCTTTGCTCTCCGTTCTTGGTCCGTTGTGTTAGAAGATTCGGGAACGAAAGAGGTTTCATTCCTTTGGGTAGGATGATGATCATCTCGATTTGCCTCTGCCGCATGTTCTTCTTGGATTTCTTCTGAGGTGGCATCGTGAGTTTCTCTTCGGCTGGAACACGGTGGGCGCCAATGTTGGGGGGGTTTACCCGAAAAATTCGGATGATTCCCCGAACACGCGTGAGAGAGAGTTCTTAGTACGTTCGAGCACACAGTTAGAATACAGAGAGACTGTAATTCTCTCTGCTGATTGCACAACTTCCAAAAAGTCTGAATGTGTTTACACGTGCCCTCGCGCCCCCTTTTATAGGGAGATGAAGGGACTTTTACATACCGACAACACCCCCACGATCAGGGAATATTCTTAGTGTGAACGCATACAAGAATGTCTTTTTCGTCTAACATATTTACAAATCTGCCACTAGTTCACACTCAAAACCCGGACTTTTTGGGACAACAACTTTGACTTTGCTTCTCTCGTTAGTTCGTGAATGTCTTCACGTGTAACTCCCGAACCGGGCCTTCGACGGATTCCCGACTTCGGCTTTCGCTCTTTCGAAGATTCGTGCATGTCCCCGTGCGTGACTCCCGAACCGGGTCCCCGACGGACTCCCGAATCGGCCATCTTCCGAAGTTCGCGCCATCGCCACTCGAGATTCCGGGCTTCCGCATGTTCGCGACTCCGCCTCTTCACCGAACCATAACCCCCGAATTTTACGCATTCGCGAACCCGAGGCCTTACGGGTTCCGGGCTTCCGAAAATCGTGAATTTCCGCCCCCGAAAAAACATGTCTTAAGAAATTTGTCGAACTTAACGTTTCGAGGGATGACGGGTTTTCCGAATTTCCCAACAGTTAAGAAGGGGATTATTGCAGTGGCCGATCGACGCAGTGCGTGACAGACACCATCGACTTCAATGTCAACATTATCTTCAGCCGCACAGGAGACAACTGCACAAGAGCCGCACTTCAAATAAATTATCTTCGCTGGCTGCAACTGCCACTGTTTGGGCTGCAGTTGTTGTGCAGCTGCATCCATCAGTACCGATCAACCAAATGATGCCCGAATTGTATATTTCGAATACTATGATGCAGCAATTCTCATCGAATATGGTGCGGCGAGTTATTATTTTTTATTACCAAATCATGGCACAAAGAGACGGTGCAGGGATGCTTCCGTAGCGTAGGCGTAGTCGCGTAGAAGACGATTCAAGAGAACGGAGTCGTATGCGCCCGGTACTCGGGAAAGGCAAGGCAAAAGACCGCGACCCAGCCATACACACAGACAGGCTACAAGAGTCAGATCTACGGTTTGGTGACACTGGGGCGGTGCCGCAGCGGATGTCGAATACGATTTCCGCCTTGCCAGATGGATACTGTGGCGGCGACAGACGAGATGGCGCGGCGGGGGACGAGGAAGGCCCGGTCTTTCCAGTATCTGGAGAGGTTGAACAAGTCCCTTGAGAATCTGCGGACGACGAACAAGTCTTTTGAGCGTCTTGAGTGGAAGTTTGCGGAGGCGGATGAGGAAGGTTGGGACTCGTCTTTGAAGGCGGCGGTGGTGGCTAATAAGGGAAACGCGGCGTCGTTGGGGGCTTCTTCTTCTCTCGGTGAAGGGGAGGAAGCATCGGAGGAACCAGCCCGAGACTGTGACGAGGAGAAAATCGACTCGATTGCCTTGTCGTTGGCGAAGTATATTATGAGATCGATGGTTACAGAGGAAAACAAAGCGCAGTTGGATGACGACGAGGCGATGATTAGGGGGGCTTTTGAAGCTGGAATTGGAGCGCACGGGTGAGAGGAAGGTGGAGGAGGAGGATACAGAGATGGAAAGATCGGACTATGAAGCCTGCGTGGCTAGCCAGTATCGCGAGGAGTGGAGGACATCACGATATTCAGCTTCCTACGGTTCATTTGATGACACCAGTAAGTTTTCCACAAGCCATTCAAATCCGCACCGTGATTAGGACTGGTTCTCTCAGCTAAGCAGAACCTTTTGTGTAGGATTTATTATCCGCTACTACCTCTGACGTGATCCCTGCACATGCTAATTAGTGGCACACTGCTATGTAATCAATCTTAACTCATTTCGTATCTCCTCCTACCACTACTGCGGCGAGGTTTGGCCCCATGCGTTTTACAGACGAGCCCGCACCTGGTAACACTGCATTCCCAGTTGGCACTCTACAGGTCTTTTCAGTCAAGGTTGCGGGAATAAAAAGGAGCGTACATTGGCCACTGGATGTGTTTGGTTTTGTCGCCGTACGTGACTGCATCGACAAGAATCGCAATATTATCTTCAACCGCACGAGGAACAACTGCCAAACCCTCACTGAAAAGGTATCAATATAGCTCTCACTTATAATGTACTAGCTAATTGCTACTATGTAGGCATGTGTGGAGTTAATTAACACTGCAACTTTTCTCCTGTAGTTTCGCATTGAGCAATTTCCGAAACAAAAAATGACCACTTTTAATGAGCAGAGGAGATCGAGCTTGTTGTATACCTTGGTCAGATTTCATAGTTTCCTATAAATTATCATGTCTCACGTGCATGGAGCATTGAAAATCTTTTTGCTCGCATTATACAATCATGTCGTCTCAATCTGGAATGTGAGAAGAACATATGACTGGTATAATAATATAATGAAAACTGATCATAATCATATGTCAATGGTTCTGCAAGGCATGTATATATGCTGTGCAAATAACCATTTCCTAGCATGTGCCTGGAAATAAAGTTTCTAGCAGACCACAAGTCAGATTCCATTAGTTACTAAACCGAAGCATATGTGTTGGGGCTTGAATATTTACTGATTCAGCACATTGGCTGAAGTTCTCACCTCCCTAAGATTTAGATAAGGGAGTAGATGCATATCGTCAAATGTCCAGTATAGTGGGGAGCCTAGCGAAGACTTCCTTTAACTTCTTGTCTAGTTCGGGATGCACACTTAGGAACACTGATTTAATAGTTTCTGGCTGTCTCAGGTTTGTTTGTGGCAAACCACCTTAATATTGTCTGATTGGTTGTCTAATACTATTGCTTTCTTTTCACTAGTTCTAATATATTTCTCCGATCCCGTATTTTGCGCTGTGCAATCTACATCATTCTCCTCCTGTAAAACATTACTTATTTGTGGTACTTGTATGCAGGGTCGATATTTAGTACTGACAGGTCCGACCCGTGCTATTGTGTGACCAACTCAGGTCACCATTGAGGTTAAGCTGAAAATGAAGGACGCTACCGAGCCTGAGGATAAAGATTTGAGCTTTCTAGCTTACAAATTATTTGGCCATCAAGTGAGATATTCATACCTGTTCCGTCGGTATATAACTAGCAAGCTTAGCACTTTGGAGTTTACACTTGGCCATAATGTTGACTCCGTGGAGGCTACAATATTTGTGCGTGTCGTCGATGGTTCCTGGCCAGAAAGTTGTTCCTGCCAATTTGATGCCTTCAGCATCACTGGAGTTCGTGGCAAGGAATTCAAAAGTACTGATCGCCGGAAAATCATCTTGCTTGATTCTAGAGGTGACAAAGTGCTTCTTGCTGATGATGGGGAGATCAAGCTTTTACGGCGTGTTGTTTCTGTTGAAACTAGAGGAACGCTGAAAGTTTGTGTGAAGTCATGGGAGACATCTAAAAGTAAAAGAAATGTAGTGGAGGATGAATGGGTTTTCACACCTCAGAAAGCCAAGAGAAGCCATGGTAGGCTTGATACTGGTTTTTGTAAGATGGAAGTTACGGTTGCTTGGTCGCTCGTTTCGTATTATCCAGCCCCTTCGAGAGTAGCTTTCCCTTTCGTAGCAGGTTAGTGATATGTTTTATGATTCTGGTCGTAGAGGGAAACTAGAAAGTTTCAGTCACGGATGTGAGGCATCGGAAGCTGAAGTACAATGTGTAGTTCGTACTCCTGTTTACCTCTCCTTTTTGAGAAGGAATGGTCAACATTAATTGTTACTACTGTTGATGCAAAATCCGTACCCTGCCCTAAGCACACAGCAGTGGCCGAACAAAGTTTGCTTCGCTTAACACACGATCAGATTCTAAAGCGTGCAGTCAATTTTCCTAAAAATTAATAAAAGACAAATCGGTTAAATACAAAGGCTTGGAACTTGCGGGTGGTACGCAGAGCGGTTCCATTCTTGCTTCTCTGTTTACCTCTCCTTTTTGAGAAGGAATGGTCAACATTGTTACGTGTTGTTCACTGAGTAGGAATAAAAAGAAAACTTCTACTCAGCTAACACCATGTAAAAATATTTAAAAAGTTGGAAAAAAGACAAAAATGCCCTTACAAATTGAGCGTTGTATCTGTTGTTTTTTAACCCGGCTAAAGAAAATGCTGTTAGTTACCATCATCGGTTCTCGTTGATTTTTGGGATCCTGATGTAACTCACTCCTATTTAGAGGATCGTCATATATAAGTTAAGTATAAAAAAAACCCGGCTGAGTCGGTGTCGGAGGATGGAACAAGTGGGGGATTTATTATTTTTATCAATTCAATTATTACCGGGACTTGGTGGGCCGGGCCGAACTTAGGTAATGGGCTGACAAACAAGCTACTTAGTATTTTCTCCGTTCCAAATTGAGAGGTGTTTGCGTACAAATGAAAAGCAGCGGCGGTTGGAATCGCCACCTCGTCTTGCTTGGACAAGAACTGCTTGTTACCCGTTGGCTTTTTTCACTCAGAATCACACGTTTCGTGTGCGTATGGAGAGCATCTTGCCGTCTTTGCCCCCGTCGACATCGTCATGTCTTCGCGAGATTGTGAGGTCTGTCACCTCCCCCCACGGGTTCCCTCATCATTTTGCATAATCTGATTCAGAATTCTCAACCACATTTCGATGTACCGACCGAATGATGGAGCAGGAATCCTCCACGTAGCCGTGCAAGAACCTTTTGCCAAAAGGAAGTGGGAGAGAGGAGGGGATGAAACTAGAAAGTGGGGTGTTTTTTCCGAGCTTGGAAGCCAAGTATATAAATACAGTATCGCTCCCTCTGAATCATCGCGTCAGAAACTGAATGTGTGCCTCGCACGGACCAGCTTTGCATCGTCTGCTTGGCTTCGCTCCATTCTTCAGCGCATGATTTCAGGCCAGCAAAGAAGGAAATTTAAACACCTGCATTGTGTACTTTCTGCTGTCGTCTTGCTTCTGTGACTGTACTAGTAGATCCTAGCAAGTACTCCAGGTGGAAGCTTTCTGTGACTGTACGAGGCTAAGCGCATGAACTAGTAACTGCTGATGGATGTACACTTTGCATTGGAGTGGAAATTGCGTTGTTGAAAGGCAACATTATTCACCCTGTCAATGGCGGCGCATAGATTCAGATCTGCAACGGAGATCGATGGTAGCTGACGGCAGGGGCCGGATTCGAGCAATGATGAACGATGATTGCCGTGCGGACGAGCGAGGGTCCGAGCCTCCGAGGGGGTGTCAAGTCCAGGTCCAGCCGGCGAGCCCCACGCCCACGCCCGGCCGGCCACCACGGCTGCTAGTGAACGCGTGCACATCACTCTTTCTCGTGTCTATGGCAAGTGGTGTCATCCGGCCCGGCCGTCCGTCCATCTTCAGTTTCTGAGCTGCCGTGATCTTTGCTTTGGCAGATATCAGTTCGGTTCCGACGACGATGAATCATCATGCAATGCACTGGCTAGAGCTGAACCTACTTACATGGCAGTTCTCACGCCACATCTGACTCCGGCGGCAAGTGCTTATCTAATTTCCTCGGCTTTTCTCCCAGCATCAGAGACATCTTGTCTGCTACCGGCTGCCCCATCATTTGAGAATCTGAAATTCTGAATCATGTCGCCCGGCCGTCAGATCATGGATTTCAGTTCAGCACTAAAACCTATCGACTTCCTTAACCAACTGATCCCTCGTTCGGGTCACACAAACCCTCCACGTGGCCATATAAAAATGGACCAACGGAAGGAGCGTGTTTTTCCTGATCTTCAAAGCCAAGTATTGAAGCACATACAGTGCGCTTGATCCAATCCATAGTGTGCCCTCGATCGTTTTGCCTATCATGATGCGGAACAACAATTGCCTGCTGGCTGCTGGGCTCATTGGCTGGAGTCGCCTGGACCAGCGCAGCCTCTGTGGTCTGTGCATCATCATCGTCATCTACCTCCCTTCCTCGCTCGCAATTCTGGTACCCGTAGACAGCTGAAAGCAGGTGACGAATGGGACAGCGAAAACGATGGAAACACACGGCGATTGCGACGCTGCACCGCTGCATCTGCATGCACGCCCAGCATGAACAGCAGGAAGCACTGCACCCTGCATCGTCTACACCACGTGCTGCTGTCTTGCTTCAGAGGAGAGAGCTCGAGCTCCTAGCAGCTACTCCTACCACCAGCCTACCACCACTGTCCTAGGCAGCATGCAGGTGCAAACCTGCAAGTGTGGGCTTCGTACGAGGTTCTACATACGGCCCGATGATGCACGTCAACCACTAGGTGTACGCTTCGTCCTTGCTCACTGAATTGGGATCGGTGTTTGTAATTTCGCTAGCTGGTAATCCTACATCCAGGACAATGTGAATCTAAATCCTCATCAATTCATCGTCACTGTAAGTTCGCAAGATTCACCTGTCACGGTGCATCGCCGTCGGCGCGCAGTTTCAGATCTGCACAGTGTTCAGTCGCGGCAGACGAACCGGGATGTGACGGTACGTTGCTGCTGGCTGGCTCGTGCGCGAGAGCGAGAGGACGACGAGGAGGGAGGTTTGCTGCATCCGCACACGAACAATGGAATTGAATGATGAGCGATGAGTGCGGTGGTCGAGAAGAGCCGGGCCGATCAGCCTCCACAGTCGGGCCCGGCCGTGTGCGCATCATTTGCGCATCCCCAGCTCTCGGCTGTCACTGCGGCGTGGCAGACAAACAGCAATGACCCGCAAAGGGCAAAAGCAATTAGGCTGCGGTTGGGAGGTCTAGGCAAAGCATCTAGCATTAGCTAGGGCTCTCGGCGCGTTTCCAATATCGCCCGATCGTTATCGTGCTATAGACCTGCAGGAAGATGCTGCTATATATCCCAGCAACGTACGTACTCTGCATTTCGTGGAGTAGCTAACTACCTGAAGGTGACATTACTGAAAGTGCTTGCTGTGGGCACCTCTGACCTCTCTCTTCACGTCTCTTGCGTCGTCGTCGCCGCGTCGCGCAATGGCGACGCAGACCAACCCAGGACCAGCCTATGCCTATCTACTACGCATTTACCGGGCCGGGGACCAAACAAACACAGCCGCGCCGGAGGCCGGGGACTCCATTAATCTGGCGGCCAGAAGCTCCGGCGCTCGTGACGGACCGAACGAGAAGGGGGCGAGGTGGAAGTCAGCACGGGCCCAGCTCCGCCTGCTCCCCACTCAACACTGCCGGCTCCGAAAAAAGGTTTCCGGCAACCCCATCGCCATTCGCCACCAACCTCCCCGTCCAGATGACCACATCCCCCCTCGATCAGCAGCAGTTTCAAAGGACATTAATCGCGTAGGCGCGTAGCGCAGATCGATCACGAAGGTGACGTTTCGGAGAGCTGTAGGGAACTCTGCAGCCCTAAGCAGGATTTCATTTCATTCATCAGGAGAACGGGAGCTCGTGTTCGAGTGCTCTCTAAGCAACACAAATAGAGGGTTGGACGTCGTCGAGGACGTTGGAATAATACGAACGGGTCGCTGGTCGATCATGGACTGATCGTTGCAACTTGCAAGGAGCTCTGAAGGGAGAGGATAAGGCCTTGGAAATTGGAATAATCAAGATTTTTGAAAAACTTCGAATAATCAAGATCGAGTGCAGAAATGTATTAGTGTGAACATTCAGACACTTTTATTACACCAACTGTACCCAGACGGCTAGACACCAGGAGCTGCAATTACAGTATACTATGTACATTGGATCTCGGATCCCAGCATATGCTGCCGTATGTTTCACACCCCCGTATGAACAGGACGAATGAGTGTGGACAGTAGAGATGCACTAGTGCCTGTGCACGGGGAGTATGCACTAGTGCCGAGTGGGCCAGCCAGCCAGCCAGCCAGCCGGAGCCGGCCTCTCCATGTGGGTTGTGTGGTTCGTGCGTGGCGTGGAGAGGAGTCCAAGTGTCCCCCACTGGGCGTGCACGGAGTCAGCCCCCGTAGAAGACACGGCCTAGCTCCCTTCCGTGACATCCGTTTCAGACCTTCGGGTCCATCGTCATGGTCTAAAGACACTGGCATGGCACTAGCAGATTGGACCCCGCCCGGCACTAGCCTAGATTTGGCTTTTGGAGAAATGTTAACAAACGTTCGGCACGAATCTGATTTTTTGACTCCCATATATGCTACCAGTTCTTCAGTCAGTGGGCCTTGAACAAATGACCAGTGTTGTGTTGTTTTGCACTTTTGCCACAATCCCGATAGAATCTATTTCTCAATTTCATACTTATACCACTCACCATTCCATATGAGTAGTGGATGCCTGAGATTAAGGAGAAACCGACTTTTTTTCTTCTTGTCGATGGGCAATCATCGCCGGCAGATCAGAGAGTTCCAATCCCCTGGCTGATCCCACAAAAATCTAAAATTTACAATGCAGTTTCAGTTAACCTTAAGCTAGCTTCTAGCTTCAGACGCAGCATTGTCTGTTGGCTAAAACTTTTTTTAATCGATGCCTATGGATGTAAGCGCGTCCCAACTGTTCTTGCGTCAACACCGAATCCACATAGTGTCGCCCCATCACATGCCCACACCACCAGCTAATAGCACTAAAACATTTGCTTAATCCATCACACGGGGTAGCCTACTAGACCGGCCAAAATCCACTCCATTAGACAATGCAAATTTTCTCCAGCTAATCGATTGTTAAATCACATTTCCCTACACCTATCATGATAGGGAAGAAGAAGAGCACACTGTTTGTTAGCCTGTCTGCCTGTGTGACCTAATTTGACCTCCCCAAACTTGGAATCCGACCAACACACAGCAAATACTTCCAAAAGTAGTGGCCCTTTGCAGACCAAACTTGAACGATCACGTTTTACTGGGCAGAAGCAGCAGGATTGTACTTATACCGGTGTACTCTTTTGAAAATGTTAATCAGCTTATTCGTTTGGTTGGTGGCTGGTGCTGATTTGTTCCGAGAGAAGTATTGTTGGATGTTTGATGGTGGATGGTGTGTGTCGGTGCGGAATGTGGTCCCGACACTAACCAGTAATAAGCGCCAAGGTCTATCCCTCAATGGTCGATGCTAAGCAACTAAAGACACAAGATTTATCATGGTTCCGGCCGGAGGCCGTACGTCCAGCAGTGGTGTGCTCGGGGCACTATATTGCTCGGCCGGGTGCTTGTAGTGGGGCGGCTACAAGCAAGGTGGGAGAGGAGGCGTGGCCTCCAAGTCCCTGGTGGGATGATCGGAATGAGTTCAGATGTTGTGGGAGAATTGTGTGTGGTGCGATTTGGATGTCTGATGTCCCGTCTCCCTCTTCTTGCGGCGGGGAGTTCACCTTCCTTTTATAGACCAAGGAGAGGGCGAATTACAAGCATGCCGCACTATTCGGCTACATGGGAAAGCATGGCGTGCAGTGCTGCAGAGCGGGCGGCCGCCTTGACGGTCCTTGCCACGATCTGGTCACCATGGCGTATCTTGTACCTGAACAGTGGTAGCTTCGAGGGTAGGGGCGTAGTGGCTGGCCGTGGCGTTCTCAGACGGGCTCGAGGTAGCCGCTGACGTCGATCCGTACGGGATGCAGTGGCAGGCGTGGCGGCGTCCCGTTCCCGCGTGCCTCTCAGCGCCGGAGCAGTTATAACAGTGCCCGGCGTGGTGTTGCACGCACGGGGGCGGCCGCCCACGACCAACAGTGGCAGGGATGGCGCCCCGCCGGCCTAGCGTCATGACCTGGCCATGCAAGTTCACAAGAAAGCGATTCGAGGGTGTGGCCGGCCCCCCTTCGAGGGCTCGGCACGTTAGCCGTACGGGAGTAGGCGGTGCAGTGTCACGGGGCTGACACCGGCCACGTCGCACAGTCCCCCACAGTGGCGGGAATGGGTTCCCCTAGGGAGTTGGTGCAACGGGGACCGGGCGTGAGTCCCGCGGGCGCATGATGGCGCCGCCCCGCCGTTGTCAGAGCATTAAATGCTCGTACCCGCGTGCGGGAACGGGCGCGCGTGCGAGGGAGCCTCGAGCGAGGCGGAGGCGAGCCCTCGAGCGAGGCGGAGTCCGCTCGAGGAGCCATGAACCCTCGAGCGAGGCGGAACCCGCTCGAGGGAGGTGTGAACCCTCGAGCGAGGCGGAACCTGCTCGAGGGGGCCTTTTGAGTGGGCCGCTCCGGTGGGTCGCGGGGACCTCCGCAGTGTGGGCCGTGCCCCGTGTGTACTTAAGTGGGATGTGTTTAGTTTTGGTTTTTTTGCAGGTTTTAAGCAAGATTCCCCCGGTTGTTTTAGGGGACCCTCAGGGCTGTCCCCGACACTGTGTTCTGAGATAAAAGGATTATTATGTGGTGGTTGATAAGCTAAGCGAACGGGTCAATGTCTAAAGTCTAAACACATGCCTGAAAATACTGATTCTATAGGAATTCGAAAAAGGATCAAGCGAAGATCTTTCAAAAGGAATTTTTATATAGATTTGTAAATAAATTAAGCAGGTTTGCACTTGTTTTGTAAACGGAACTGGTTTGCACGTTTGCGCAGAAACGATTCTTCTTCGAGGTTGCACTTTGGACTTTTGTAACATCTATTTCTTTTTATATGTATAACAGCAGCAACTAGATTTCTGTCCTTTGGTGGAGTAGCTTCCAACCTAACCTGCATTAGCTGCTCGACGCAATTCTGGCCGAATCTGTTTGTTTTCGAGATCTTCTTGTGCTGACCAAGCTCGACAGCTGGTGGAGATAGACGTCGAGTTTCAAAACTGGTTTGCGGGACAGTTCCAAATCAAATGTCACGTCAAATTTACTCTCTGTTGCAGCCATGTTCGCTGTGCAAAGATATTGGTTGTTCCATGAAATATCAAGAGTTGTTCGGATATTAATAGGAAATTAATTTCAGAGCTTAAATCATGAATTAACTAGCTTTAATAAATTCATCTCAAGAGTTAACCTGGGTTATAAAATGGGTTATTATTATTACTATTTATTTAATACTTGTAATTAGTGTCTAGGCTTCTGATGTGAACAACACTTTTCAATGAAACTAAATAAAAGTAATGTTATTTATTACGTTTCACTTGTTTAGTTTTTACTACCTTAGTGTGCAGCAGTAAATTATTCAAGTGATGGAGCAGATAGCCTAAAAAACAAAGATTACTTCTAGAAAGGGGGTGAAAACAAGCAACAGGGTAAAAAAACCATGGGTATTCCTGTCGCACTGCACTAGCTTTTCCTCAAAGTTGACCGCTGTTGTCAACCCGGTTGGACTCTCATGAGGCCGGGACAAAACGAAGCAAATTCCGCAGTGGAATCTCTGGCACGCGTGGCGCCGTTCGCCCCATTTCCGGATACAACAAAAGAGGCCCCAGAAAGGCCGCAGAAACTGGCGCCGCCGAGCTACACAGTGCACGGCATGGACGCATGCGTGGTGGTGGTGGCAGTTGGCAGGCGCACGGGGACAGAGCGCGCCGGCACATGGGCGGCATGGCGCGCGATTTTTCCACGCCGAAACCAGGGTGCAGTGCCCCGCCCGCGCGTGCAGTGCAGGGCTGCAGGCAGCGTCGCGGACGCGCCGGGCTGGCTGGCAGGCAGGCTTGACTAGTTGGCCGCCGTTTACACGGGCGCCGCCGGGGCGCGCGCGGCAAGCAGCACCGCAGCAGAGGAACCGGTCCGGCGGCGGCCTCGCGTGCGCGTCCCGTCCCCTTCACACCGCCGCGGAGGCCAGGTGCCCAGGTGGAGTGACGCGTGACGGCGTGAAGGACGGGTCGGTGGAGCGGATCCGTCTCGTCTCTCGTCACGGGCCTAGGAGGAGGTCAGGCGTCAGGGCGGGCACCTGGCCGGCCACCTGCCCCAGTGCCCCCCCCCCCCCCCCCCCCCCTGCCGCCACTTTCTCGCCGGGCCGGGGAAAAAGGGAGCAAAGGCGAGAGCCAAAGGGCAAAGGGAACGGCGGGGACCCGGCCGGCGAGCCCAGGGCATCCCCGAGGGGGAAAAACCTCGAAAGCTAATCGGAAACAGAGGAGGCGGGCGGACCCTGCGCGAGGCCGAAGTGAGCTGGCTTGGCCGATCGCGCTGGCCGTGCCCGCCGGGGGCTCCGGCCGGGCGGGCTCCCCCGACCTGATCATCATCAGCTGCCGCCGGCAACGCTTTCGGAAGGGGGCCACACACCGTCTCGTCTCGCGACGGCGAAGCAGCAGTTTTCTCCGCTTTTTAATGATCGTTCGTTTCGTTTCGTTTCGTTTGAGCGCCGGTTTTAGGTGGTGCAGTGCAGTCAGCGGCGGCAGTTTCACGTCAAGCTGCCGCCTGCGCTCCCGTTTTCAACGAGAATCGCCTCGCATTCAACCGGGCCGGCCGGGACCCAGCCCCGTCCTCGTCCTCGTCCTCGCCCGTCCGGTGGCTGCACTGCACGGGCGCAACGCAACGCAACGCAACGCCGCCCCGCATGGCCGGTACGGAGACTGCGCCGTGCTCCACGGGCGGTGCACGAATTTGGCATTCGCGCTTGCACCAGTTGTTGCACCCGCACCGGTTTCGTACGGTACGCCGCCCGAATACCTGGACAACCCAGGGTCCAGCTTGGAAACTTTGGTGAACCGTGGTGGTCGGGCCCTACGCACCCCCCGCTAATCTCGCTAGAGAGGGCGCGGCGCGGCGCCTTGCCGAGTTGCCAAGGCCTGGCGTCGCAAAGGAAAGGCAGGCACTGGCAAAAAGGGAGAAGCGTGCGCGGAAAACCTCATCACTCCCGCCCGGCGCCGGCGCGTCGACCTTTTAAGCCCCCCCCCCCGCTCCGATTCCCCCCCACACCCACACTCCCTCGTCCCTCCTCCCCCATTCCCCTCCTCCTTCCCTGATCGAGCGAGCTCCATTCCACCCACCCATCTCCACCTGGCCTGCCGCCGTTTCTCCGGCCGAATTTGGCGCCTTCCTTTTTCTGTTCCGGCGGCGGAGGGGACGCGGTTTTCGCCGTTCTCGGCTGTTGCGAGCGCCGTTCCCTCTGCCCCAATTCCCGGCCTCGCCGCCGGTAATTCTGGCGGCTTCGTGATCTGTCCCCCTCCCCGCGCTGCGGTTGCGGAGAGGAAAGGCCGTGGCCTTTTTCCGCTCGCCGCAACGGGAGCTCCGTGCGTGCGTGCTCTCTCTCTCTCTCGCGCGCGCGCCTCGCCTCGCCTCGCCAGAGCCCGACCGACCACCCTCGCGATCACGGGGAAGGAAGGAGTCGCCGTCGTGGTCTGTCCGTCGACGGGGGTTGGCGGTCAGTGGTGGTGTTCGACAAAGTCGCGCGCCCCCCATCTCCTCTTTTCGTGATGTCTCGCGTCGCGTCATCGTCGAATCATTAATTAGTCTTCTAGGTCAATCCCGGGCCTCCCGGCGTGTTCTTGACCTGTGCCGTGTTCCACCCGTGACGCCTGTGGTTGGCGGGCGACGGGGTCAAAATTTCCACTTCCCGATTCTTTGCGCCGCTGCAGCCGGCTCCCAGCCCAATGCTGGCGTGAGATAGAGGGAGGCAGGAGGAGCGAGCGCTTAAAGATCGCGCAGCGCGCGAGCCCGGCGTATGCGTATGGTTGGTGGCTCCTGGTGGTAGTGCGCCGCCGCGATGGGCTGCGTCGCGTCCAAGAACGCCGTCTCGGTGACGCCGGCGGCCGACTTGTCCGGCGCGCTCAGGGACAGGAGCCAGCCACCGCGCGATCATCATGAGTCCGCGGCTCCCGTGCCGTTGCCGGTGCCCGCGGCCGTCGTGTCTTCCCTGCGCAGCTCGTCGTACGCGGCGAGGAGGTCGGAGAAGGTCAAGGACGAGGCGGAGGAGCAGCCGGGGAAGGCTGCCGTCGTCGTGCCGGCCGCGTCCCGCAGCTTCCGGCTGCGGAGCCTGCGGAAGAGCCTGGAGGGGGAGCAGGTGGCGGCCGGGTGGCCGCCGTGGCTCAGCGCCGTCGCCGGGGAGGCCATCCAGGGGTGGATCCCGCTCAAGGCTGACTCCTTCGAGAAGCTGCAGAAGGTACTGTGGAGCTTTCGGCTGAGGCTTCCTGTGTGATTTCATTTCGGTTGGGATTTCGTGACTGATTTTCAGTTCAATAGCTCGCGGGTCATTTTCCATGGCAAAATTTTGCGTGCATGTCGAATATTACAAGAATGGTAGTTGTTGGGTCTGTAATTTGCTCTAACGGGTTGGCATCTTTCTGGTGTCCTTTATCATTGTGTTTGTTAGTACTACTTTGTTGGTGATGGATTACGACATGAACAATAAACTAGTATAATCCACAATTGTTATGAGTATATGGGAGATAAAAGGGATGTGACTTGATTGATCTGGTGTCTCCTTGTATGAGGCATCACATGGTCTTGTCGTCTCCATTGTTGAAATGCTTTTCTGGTCGGGAATGGACCTCGTTATACCATTTCTTCTATGTGATCACCTTACCATGGAGAGGTAATTGTGAAACAACAAGGGCACTAAAACTCTGGAATACATGCATGTTTTCTGTGCCCACTGTAGGTCTGACCATTTCTGTTTGTTGCATTGTGTGTAGGTTGGGCAAGGCACTTATAGCAGTGTGTTCAGGGCGCGGGAACTTGAGACGGGAAGGATTTTTGCCCTGAAGAAGGTGCGATTTGACAATTTTGAGCCAGAGAGTGTTAGATTCATGGCAAGGGAGATACAAATACTAAGGAGGCTTGATCATCCAAATGTCATGAAACTGGAAGGCTTGATTACTTCTCGGTTATCATGCAGCCTTTATCTAGTTTTTGAATACATGGATCACGATCTTGCTGGACTTTGCTCCTCCCCGGACATCAAATTCACTGAAGCACAGGTATGTTCAAGCACATTTGTTGCCTTCAGTTCAACACCATGTTGGCTTGGCTTCTTTCTGACAGTCACCTACTGCAGCTCAAGTGCTACATGAACCAGTTACTGTCAGGGCTGGAGCATTGTCATTCACGTCGTGTAGTTCATCGCGATATCAAGGGTGCAAATCTGCTCGTCAATAACGAAGGGGTTCTAAAGATTGCTGATTTTGGTCTTGCTAATTACTTTGATCCCAGCAAGAACCATCCTCTGACAAGTCGTGTTGTTACACTGTGGTACCGACCGCCTGAACTGCTACTAGGTTCAACTCACTATGATGCAGCTGTTGATTTGTGGAGTGTTGGGTGTGTATTTGCTGAGATGTTCCGTGGGAAACCTATATTGCAAGGAAGAACCGAGGTAACTATTAGTTCATTTCCTGCAGCAGATCTGCCTGATACTACATTTGTGGATCTGGTTCTGTAACAAATTTTGTACTTGCTGTTTTCTTCCAATCCTATTTCATTAGGAAACACAATGTTCATTTTGTGCCCTATTTATATTTTCTTTTTTTTTAAAAAGAAATCTCCAACTTTAGTTTGTCAGGAGTTTTAAATTCTCAGGGGTTTGCTTCTTGCTTGTAAATGTGAAAACAATCTCTTCTATTTTTCAGGTGGAACAACTGCACAAGATTTTTAAGCTATGTGGTTCCCCTGCAGATGATTATTGGAAGAAGTCGAAGTTGCCACATGCAACAATATTTAAACCGCACCATCCATATCCTAGTACTCTTCGAGATGCTTTTAAAGAAGTACCAGGAAATGCATTGAGTTTACTAGAAACTCTTCTGTCGGTTGAGCCCTACAAGCGTGGTACTGCAGCAGGTGCTCTTTCATCTGAGGTAAGACTGCATCAAGTAGTATCCTTTATTCTAATTGTATAAATGGCGACGAATTGAAATAACCAGTGTGTTTGGTCTTTGGAAATTAAGTAGTTGATTTGTTGAAATCATCTAATTCTATTTTACCGCCCTTTTCTTTTGTTATTTATCAGGTATATGGTTAGGGAAACTTAATGCAAGAATGAAATCTATTTTCTAGCTATCAGGGTAGATCATCCGAATTATGATCGCAAACTAAATCTTCAAGAACAATGCAGAATATTAGTGTTGATCATTTAGCTTGGTGTTTCCATCATTTTACATGGCATTAGCATATGGGCAAGAAATTCTTAGGTTTAGTGCAATAAGTAAATACTCTTTCTTTGTTCATACTGTAAATTTTATAAGAATTGTGCTGCTTATGATATTGGATGATTTATTTCTTTTATTTTTGTACAGTTTTTCAGGACAAAACCTTATGCATGTGATCCTTCAAGCTTGCCTAAATATGCACCCAACAAAGAGATGGATGCAAAGTTACGAGAAGATGCGCTCAGGTAGGATTTGAAAGGAAGTCAGCAACTTAGGATCTGTTATTTTTTATTAATTTCTGGACATATGTTTTGCAAATTGAAAATTTTTCAACTTTTGGCTAAGCAGCTCCCCACACCGAAATATATTGAGCTGTCATCAGTACAGAACTTGATGGAAGTTCTGTATTTTCTTGCACAGTACCATAGTCAATAACAACCTTAATCTGTACCATTCCTTTTCATTTCAGGAGAAAAGCCAGTAGCAGAGGGCACGGGACAGAAGCATCCAGGAAGTCCTCAAGGCTCAGCAGAGTAGCAAGAGAACCTAGTGCAGTCCCTAAGCAGATAAGTAACAAAGAGGTATATTTTTTTTCTATGGGTCGATGCCTTCACCAAATGTTATTGGCAGTGCTATTTGGCCTAGCTGTATGAATATTTAATCTGATGGTAACATTAGTCATCAAACCTCATCTTTCTATTTATTTCAGGAGTCCAAAACTAGTGTAAATGGAACCAAGGATGGTGCAATACAGGATCGTGTGAAGCTGAATGGTGATGCTAGGCTATTTACTGACATACCACCAGTGTTACCAGTCCAAGTTAGAGAAAGGTCTCGGCATTTTAAGAATGACTCCCGAGAGGAAGTCCCTTTCTCAGGACCATTGAGTGTTTCTTCATCTAGCGGGTTTTCATGGGCCAAAAGACCACAGGAGGATCGCTCTTTTACTAGATCACGGACCAGATCTAGTTCAAGAGGCCAATTTCCTGGTGAGGCTGATCAGGACAGCAAGTCCCAAACTAAAGAGAACGTTGGCCTGAGGGAGCTATCTAGCAGAGATGTATCCGTATCAATATCCCGCACCAACTCCAAGGTACAAGACCGGGAGCCTCATGATGTAGCAAAGCGTGCAGTCCTGAAGAAGTGGTCACAGTTAGAGCGTCCAGATTCATTCGATTCCTGTGACACCTACCACTCTCAGAACTTCTCAAACGCGATGTTTCTTGGGGGCACTCTCTCTTCAAAAAATAGTTTCAAGGTGAGTTGAGTCAATAATTTGCTTTCTAATTCTACTAGCTTCAATGTTTGTATCGGCAAAAATGGTAACTAATGTGCTACTTGAAACTCCAGGGCGACCATGATCAAGAAGAGAAGGTTGAGTACTCAGGCCCCTTGTTATCCCAGTCACACAAGGTCGATGAACTGTTACAGAAGCATGAGCGACACATCCGACAAGTCGTTCGGACATCATGGTTTAGGAGAGGTAATTGTGTTTCAGAGTTTGTAGACACCTTTGCTCTTTCCACTGCCCCTGTTGCTTGTTCCGATAATCATATGTTAATCATAATTGATGGTTACCTGATTATTTGGTGGCAGGAAGAAAACTGGATAAGTAAGAGCAAAAGCTGGACCATTTCTTTTGGAGAGGCTGGATGCATAGAGAAGTGGAGAGCATGCCAGATTCGAGTCCCGGTACTGGCAACTGCTGCTGACAATGGAATTGTTGACTGAAAACATAAAAAACATGATGGATTTAAATGATCCCCGCTCACAGCAAGATTTGAGAAACTGCACCTCTACTAGATTTGTATGACTTCGGCGTGTATTGTAGATTCCCTGAGGACGCCTGTGTTATGTCCTTTTTGTTTAGGAGCGGTAAGCAGCTGACGAGTCATTGTGGTTGATCAAACGTTCAGACCATGGCGCGGTTGTTGTAAAGCTAGCCTTTGTAAAAAAAAGGTAAAATCAAATAGAAGTAGTTTGTCATCTTACTATGCCGCATTGCTGCGCTAGTATCTCTCACTAAATCATCGATCCAACATGCCAATCGCTCCGGTTGGCGTCTTGGGTGAGCAAGGAACCAAACCAGGGAAGCATCATGCGGCTGTGCTCTTGGTTGTTCAGCGTCTCTGGCAGTGGCAATTGTCCAATTGCAACCGCAAACCTGAGCTCTGGAGGGAGCCAAAAGACATGTAGCTTGAAATTCAATGCACTATGTTGTATCTCCGATTGACATGATAAAAGCCTGTAACTCCAATTTGCATGCTTGTTACATGTTGTCGAAACTCAAAACAAACCCATACGATACTTCTAAAGATAATACTACTAGTACAAATTGTAGTCTTTCTCTGTCTTTATTCAATGTACAATTAAGTGCATTGATTAATCTATGCATGGTAACGTAGGCACAGCTCACCAATACGGAGTAGACCTTTTTCCCCTCCCTGAAAACGTAGCCGCTGACATGCGAACCCAAAGGAGGCGTACTATCTGAGTCCATGGAGATGGAGCCATCCAATAGACTGTTGCGAAGGTAGGAGTAATTGACCATGCGAAGGTAGGAGTAATTGACCATGGTCGTTTGTTGAGCTCTTTGCAGTACTGCTAGTACTAGTGTACTAAACAGGATCTCTAGCTGGCAACGATTGAAGTGCTGCCGCATCAAAATACCAATTCTCCTACAGGCTTGGCAACATCAAAATACCAATTTTCTCCCATCCGTAAGGATCATCTAGGCCTACGCAATACATTACACAGAACAGGAAAAAGCCCTAACCAACATAGTGGCGGAGTCATTAGACAATATGGGCAGCAAACATCAGCTTCAATTCCGCGGGTATCCAAGCCTCTGCTCACAGAATGTGGGTCAGTGTCCCTTCGCTAATATCTTGTTTCCAGTAAGGCGTCAACTAGTCCGAAATCCATGGCCTACAGATGGTCAAAAGTAAGAATTCGAAACAAATAGTACTTCTCAAGAAAAAGGTACAGTTCGGAAAGGAAAAATAATTTGCTACTGTTCTCTTTTCTGCCTAACAATGTAGCTGATAAAGGTACCTCTGAAGAAGACATGAAGCGATCCCTCTCTGTCCACTGTTGTACCATGTCCAATGGTTGCCCCGTGAAGGAAGCAAGCATTTTATCAACTTTCTGCATGCAAAACATAAGAGAACTTCAATAGAGATTCAAAACCAAAACTGGCATCAAAGTCAGCTTTGTTCCTGGCATAATCTGCCATCTGATGGGAAAATGAAATGATGAAAATATATCACTAGTTCTTAATTGCAAAATACTTACATCACGAGCATAAACGGTTTCCCCAACCTGTCGCCTCACCTCCTCCACATTACCCTGCATGTAATTCAATTCCTTGTATCAAAACAAAATTCAAGTGCACTTACATAAACCACAAAGGCAATGCAACTAGAAGTTGTGCCAACCAAAAAAATGGTAATCGTCAAACCCAGCCAAACAATATTAGAAAAATCATCTGACTACTTGAATATAATAAGAAAGCCAACAGTTATACCTCTGATCCACCTTGAGGTTGATGAATCATTACTCTAGTATTTGGCATTGCATAACGCATTCCCTTCTCACCACCAGCAAGAATGATTGCTGCTTGACTAGCAACAACACCAAAGGCGACTGTCCCGACTTTGGGTTTTATCTGATTGTGATAAACCAGAAAATCACAAAACATGTTTCATTCAGCAGCACAGGGCATCAGGGATATACAGATCAGTAAAAAAAAAGATCATTGCACATGCAGGTCTTTGTGTGTGGCCAACTTAAAAAATGACAAAATAAGAAACTAAAGGATCAACATAACTTAAATAAATCACTAGGGTTCACAGCTCACTAGAAACAATTAAAATAGTGAGATTTAAAAATGAAAAAAAATCAAATATATGTGAGTGTGACTGACACATTGAAACAAGATGCACATATCAGCATTTAGAGTTTGGGCTACTTGCTGCATAATTTCAGGATGTGGGAACAATTATTTTTGCAAGTCCTAAAACAATAAAAGATAAATCGCTAGGTGAAACAATTAAAAAGGTGAATCTTAAGAAGCAACAGAACCAAATACTGAAATACTTGTGAAAGACATAAGAAAGATGCACATGTCAGCACTTAGGGAAAATATATGAAACAGAGACAATTTATACGTTCAAGCCCTAAGACAATATAAGTGTGCCGCTTAAATCACACGGGCAAATAAGCCAGTTACATGAGATTCAGACTTAGCACAGCTTACTTTTTTTACAATATGCAAGGACACACTAAAAGGCTGAGATAACATAAATGAACATAAAAAATTTCGGTGCATGCCCCCAAAACTGATAGTAGAACATAAAAAGAAAGGAAAGAAAGTGTTACAAAGCCCCATGTGCCCCTGCTAGCACACCGTGAGAGGAATACAAATCTTGCAAACATATTATGTACTGCTACTGATATAAGACTAGAGTCTTCAGCACATTACACTGTAGTTTACAAGCAAGCCAAGGAGAATTCGTGAAACAGAAGTAAAATACTTTTCTATTATATCTGTAATACATACTGATGCTAGCCAAGAGAAAATACAGAAGAGACCCAGCTTAGGTCAGGAAAGATAGAGAAAATAGATGACTCACCCAGGACATGCAGTCATAAATAGCTAAGATGGAGTAGAGACTTCCACCAGGGCAGTTCAGATAGATCTAATAAACAGGAACACAATTTGCATTATACAAAAGTGGTAGAGGATAATACAGAACAATAATGAAGAATTGAGTGTGATCATACAGAACAATAATAAAATAATCGAGGGTGATAGACTGATAGTATAATACAGAACAATAAATGAATAATCGAGGGTCTGCTGCTGTACAACACTAGGACTCCAGTAACATGAATGCATACTAACCAGAATATCAGCCTCTTCATCAACAGCAGCAAGAGTGACAAGCTGTGATATCACACGTTGTGCCACCTGGGAGTTAATATATTGGCCAACGAAGATTACACGATTTCCCAGTAGTATGGTAGCGAGATCAAGAGGGCCAGCAGGAGTCATGATTGCCGGCATTAAAGGTGGATTTTCATTCTGAGATGCTACAATTGTGTTTTGCCTACCCAAAATCATTCACAATGTTACAAAGACATCCCAGTACAAATATAATATTATCAAGGTGAAAGAAACTAAACTTCTAATACACAGCTTCTATAAAAAAACATAAAAGTAGCAGCACAATACAATATGCTAGATGCAATTATGTACCTGAGTGAAGAAGGGCAATGTATCCTCTCGTCCGGAAATGAAGCAACACCATGTGATGCAAATTGACATCCTATATGTATAACTTGAGTGAGATAGGAATTCCATAATCACAACAGAATGATAACGAAAAGCATGCTAAGTAAACAGAAAAATAATACTACTACAAGAATTAAATATAAAAATGGTTGGAACTTGGAAGAATGACCAGTGCAAGGTTATCATTATCTGTGATTATTGCTATGCTGAAAAGCCAAAGTTTGTGCCTTCAGGCAAGAACATAGAACAATTGTTCCTAACACAATTCAAGATCATACCAACTTTAATGGAAGTCTCATTCGACTCTATGTCCATGTTTCTGTTTTGTACTAACGAGCAGTGTAAACTGCGATAAATGCTGAAAGACAACTTGAAGAAACATGATCATATAAAACTGAACAAACATACATCAGTTTTGATGTATGGGTGCCACTGTACAATGATGTCAGCATAAATTATATGAGCCACAATTGGTGTCTGTTGAAACTGTTATAGCTAGGGCTGGAAAAAACATCGAAAGGTTATTCAAACTATATACACTGGTACATGGCCCAAAACAGTGAGTTCAACTAAGAGATTAAACCAGTAACGGATTCCGCACAATCTACTCATACAATACCAGTGTCTACTCAATGGGCCAATGGCGACCCCCATCAAAGCATAGACACAGAGCTAAAGAAGCTCGACACAGGATTCCAGAGGAGAGAACCAATTCATGGAGTGTGTCGTGGAACGTCAGAAGTACAACACAATTGTTGTTCTGAGGAAACAAGTGAACATCCTCGAGACATGAAGTCGCATCAGCCCCCGCGCAAACCCACAGCATCCGCCGTCAGAATCACGAGAAGCCCTAATCTACGAGTTGTTAGTGTACTACACCAAACGCTCCAAGCAATTTCGCCTGCACAGCTCACTGCTCCATGGGCGGATCTAGTAAGAATGGAAAAGGCAAACAATCCTACAACCGCTATGCTAATACAATGCAGGAAACCTCACCTCGGAGACGAAGGCGTGCTGTGGCTCCATTCCGGCTACAGAGATAACCAAGAGAAAGATGAGGGATGGGATTGGGCCACGGGAGGAGCTAGGACGAGAAGAGAGCTGGGGCATGGAGAGTTTGTCCTTACCGGTGCGAGAGGAGCCCGAAGGGGGCGGGGCGGGCGGCGAGCGGCGCGGAAATGGCGGCCATGGGCGCCATTGGAGGCGAGAGGGTGGGGAGAGGGAGGAGATGAGGTTGGAACAGAGGAAGAGCAACTCCAGGAACGAGATCCTCTGCCGTTCGGCTGGTTTTGGACGTCGATGAGGCATCCGACGGCGTGCATATGTAAAAGCAAACAATTTCATGACCATGCGGCCCATATATGGCCCAACAATTGTAGAACAGCCCAGATGCCGCACTTTCTAGTTTGGGCCGTCATCACCCGTCCAAACTTTCCTCCCGTGTCATCCCGGTTCACGAACTTTCAAAGCATGTCATTGTCATCTCTTTGGATCTCTAATTCACCATAACGGGTCCAGCTGACCTTACATTCACGTAAATAACCCCTGCTCTTTTGTTTCTCTCGATAGAAAGAACCACTAGTATGTATGTTTTTTTTACAACAAACAACTTTATATATTAAGCAGTCATTTTACAGAACAGACATTCAAAGAAGACTGAATTACAAAATGATCCACGACCAAAAAGCAACCGAAAGAATAGTGGCGACGGAGATGACCTCGCCGGCAGAAAGCTAATATTTCGCCCAAGGCGAGGACAGCTGGGTGAGAAGACCGCGTTGTGCGTCGGTTGTAAAGGGGTCGACGAAGCCTTTGATGGCATCCACACCGAGCGACCGAAGTATGTGGAGGGAACTCGTTGCCGGTGGCACATGGATAGGTTCGAGGCCTAGGTGGAGGCGACATCATCAGGTCGGCGCCAGTTGATGTTGCTTCACGGTGAACTTGAACTTCTGGCAGGGAGGCTACTTGGGAACGACAGAGGCGTGGGCGGGCAGAGGAGGTAGGGACTTCAACAAACACAGCCGGGAAGGGAATGCAACTGAGGACCATCTCCAGAACCAGATGAACCCACAGGGAGATCGGAGAAGGAGCAGGAGCAGCCTCCAACCCAACTGGATCTGAGAAGTCTCGGGGAAGATTCAGCGGCAGTGGAGGAGATAGATCTCGAGGGTGGAGGTGAAGAGGCGAGGTGGGGGGAGGGATGACGAGATCTTCTGGGGGAGACGGAGTAGCAATTTTATTTAGACTAACCTCGAAGGAGTCAACGACGCCGGCGAGGTGAAAGGACCTTGATGTCGCCTATAGGGGGTGAATAGGCGAGACGACCAATTTAAACTCTTTCTCCCAAACACTTGAGCTGACAGTGCTCCACCGGTCAGACCGGTGGTGGTGACCGGTCAGACTGGTCAGGCACTGGACTCTCACCGGTCTGACCGGTGTAGCACAGAACACCTGCAAAAACAACTTCAAGCACCTCTTGACGTCTAGTACGAACCAAACTTAGTGTGTGGCCTTTGTAGATGATCACAAGTAGAGTAATGAGCCCTGCACACACAAGTAGCACACCCAAGTAGATCGAAGCAGAAGCAAATGTAATATGCTAGAAAAACAACTTAGAGAGTCAAACCACGTGAAGAGGCAAGGATTTGTTTCCCGAAGTTCACCACCCACTGAGGGATGGCTACGTCTCCGCTGAGGAGCTTGTAAAGGACAATTCCCACAACAAGCCGGGTCTCTTTCAACCATTTTCCTCCTTTCCACTAAGGTGATACTTTCCATGAAGAGGCAAGATCGCAGCCCTTACAAACTTCCCACTGCTCACCACAACCTTGGGAGCTAGCCGGCGACACCTAGCCGTCTAGGAGGCAAACCTCCAAGAGTAACAAACGCTTCAAAGCTTGTTGTCGGTGTGGAATGTAGTTTCGACACTAACCAGTAATGAGCGCTGAGATCAACCTCTCGATGGCCCGGTGCTAGCAACTAATGACACTGGATTTTATCCTGGTTCCGGCCAGGGCCTTACGTCCAGCAGTGGCGTGCTCGGGGCACTATATTGCTTTGCACCGTGGTGCTCGTAGAGGGGGCTACAAGCGTGGCGGGAGAGGAGGCCGGGCCTCCAAGTCCCAGAGGTATTGATTGAGGCAAGTGTCGATATCGTGGCGAAGGCGGAAAGCGTGTATGTGATCGCTATCCGTCGTCGTGTCCCCTGCGGCTGGGGGATCGCCCTTCCTTTTATAGGCCAAGGAGAGAGCGATTTACAGGCGTGCCGCACTATTCTCCTACGTGTGGAGGCATGGCGAGCAGTGCCACAGAGTTGATGACCGTCCTGGCGAATCTTGTTCCAGTCGGGGTGTCGTGGCGCGTCCTGTGCACATACAGGAGCGACTTCGAGGGCGGTGGTGTACAGGTTGGTTGTCCGGCCGTTGTCCGCGGGCCGGCTCGAGGGGGCCGTGCACGGGGTCCCGTACGAGGTACAGTGGCAGGCATGGCGACGTCCTGCCCCCGTGCACCCCAACAACGTCGGGGATGTCGTCACAGTACCCGTCGTGGCGCTGCAGTGACGGGGATGGCCGCACAGGACTGACAGCGACGGGGAAGACCGCTCCCGCCGGCCCGACGTCACGGCGTAGCCCTGTGTAGTCACGGGAAAAGCATTCGAGGGTTCTGTAAGTGCAATCAAGCCCTATGAGGGTTTTGGTGATGTTGACCACACAATTAAAGAGCTGATGAGCCTTTGAGATTATTGTGCAGCATAAGGTTGTTTTACAGGTGCAAAAGAAAGAATGGAGACCCCTCGTTTACATGAATAAGGATACCTATACTCTTGGGTGAAGTTTATTTATTTTATCTTTTGAATTTGAGTATAGGACAATCCGTACTATCAAGAGGGATTCTAATGGTGAGTTAGGGTGGATTCAAGTGCTCATAGTCTATCTTTCTTAAACCCTAACCCACATTAAAAGGGAAGAGATCTGCTGCTGTTTGCCCCTGTTGTTTCCTTGTTCGAAGGTTCCGAGTTCTTCCTCGGAGGTTCCGATCGTACGGGTTACAGTCAGCAGAGATTTCAGAGGTCAGAGGTTCCAAACTCTGAAATATAGCCGTTACTGTTCTGGATCTGGGGGTATTTATACCCCTTGGTCCCCCAACGGCTATTCTCTCCCTGCCCCCGAACAGAAAACCGTTCTAACTCATTTCTCTCACCTAGCATTCACTCCTAACCTACTCTCTTCCAAATCCTTGCCTAGCATTGATTGAGAGTGGAATTTGAAGTGAGTTTGTGAAGCAAATCCCTCTTTCACTTGACCTTGAGCACTTGGAAAAGTCCTATCAAGCTTGGTGGATCTATTACTCTTGGAGCCTTGCTCCTAGACGGATAGAGGTTCTTGGAAGCTCTCCAACCCGATTTGTGGAAGCTCCAAGGTGTTTGTATTACCCTTTGTGATTCTAGTGGAAAGCTTCCACCTATTACCCAAAGTGATAGGTGTGAGAGAGGAGTTGACCTTTGTGGTCCCTAGCCTTTGTGGCTTCCTCAACAACGTGGACGTAAGCAAGCCTTTGTGGCGAGCTGAACCACGGGATAAATATTTGTCTCGTGTGTGCTCTAGTTTACACTCTTGTTCATGCTTGTTCTTGACTAGATCTATTAGGGTTTGTCTCCGATCTATGTTGTAGTACCTTCCTAGCTTCTCTTCGCTTAGAAATCCTCTTGCTAGGTCCTAAGTACCTCCTCAAGTAATTCACTACTTAGTTCATATTTGCTCTGTTCTAACAGTATCCGAAAGTTCTGAGTTTATTCTCGGAGGCTGCCTCGTTCGGAGGTTCCGAAAATAATCTCGGAGGTTCCAGAGTCTGACAGTGTTTTTGCAGAAAAAGTTTAAATTTGTGTGCAGGCCTATTCACCCCCCTCTAGGCCATATTGCCTCGATCCTTTTCAGGTTCCGCCACCCCCCTTCGAGGGCTCGGCGCGTTAGTCGTACAGAAGTAGGCGGCACAGTGTCACGGGGCTGACACCGGCCTCACCACAAAGTGTTACACAGTGGCGGGGATGGCCTTCCCTAGGGAGTCGGTGGAACAACACCGGGGCGTGATTCCCAAGCGTGTCAGGGTCGTGGCGCAGTCCCGCGGTGTCAGAGCATTAAATGTCCGTACGCGTGAGCAGGAGCGGGGGCGACGTGCGCGTGGGGGCCCTCGAGCGAGGCGGACCTCGCCCGAGGGGGCGTCTAGCCCTCGGGTGAGGCGGACCTCACCCGAGGGGGCCTCCAGCCCTCGAGCGAGGCGGACCTCACCCGAGGGGGCATTTCGCTGTGCCGCCCTGGCGGGCCGCGGGGGCCACCAGGGTCGTGATCGTGTCGTGCGTGTGTTTTAGGTTCGTGAGTTAGTCCGCGTTTTGCGTTTTTTGTGAGTTTTAAGCAGTTTTCCCCTGGTTATTTAAGGGACCCTTATGGGTGTCCCCGAGAGTAGCCCCCCGAGCATCTGCGAATGTACCCGTTAGGGTCCCGCAGATGCTGACGCTAGCTGATGGGACGTTCTTCCCTCCTGGTTGCTAATGCTGTTCCGTGGGGCCGCATCAGCGGACCCGCGGGTCTAGCCCCCGAAGCCCTGCAGAAGTTTGAGTGCTCCTGCAGGGGTTTTTTCGCGAGTCCTACGAGCGTGCGGAGTGTTTGTTTCAACTGGCATCGGCGATGTTCCAGCCGGCCTCGGTCACGCGCGCATGACTGGCACTGCCTGCGTTCGGTGCACCCTAGGAGGTGTAGCCGTGCGTCGAGCCCCCGAGCCTGGCCAGTTCGAGGCGATCGGGGTGAGCACTCCGACTTGTTTTGAACGCTCCCTCGCCGTCCCTTCGCGGGGCGGAGGGTGAGGTTTCCACAACCCCCATCGATCGGGTCGCAGATTGCGAATTCCTCGTCGAGCTGTTATTGGGTGATTCAAGTGGACGCCCATGCCCCGTTCGATAAGGGTTGGCTCGTGGTCCGGAGACTCGTCCATGAAAGCGCTCGCGCGGGTTTTTTAGGTGGGGCTCGGTCCCGTTCGCTAGGGGCCGAGGGCGCGGAAGCTCTCACTCGATGGGATCACCCCGACTAGCTGCCCTCGCTAGCTCTTGAACACGACATGTGGGGCGCCCTCGAGCCGGTGGGCTCGAGGATAGGCTCGAATGCGCGCACCCTCGTCAACCCTGACTCTGTCGATCAGGGGCGCCTGTTCGAACCCTTCGAGGGTCAGGCTTCGAACCCCTGATCAGTAGGGCCACTGCGGGGTGGCAGCTGGGTGCTCCCACCTTTTTGCATCTGCGAGACTCGAGGGCTTGAGGACGGACTGGCCCACGAGTCGCTAATCAGTAATCCTCGCGAATCGAGGGCACCTGTGGCGCCCACTCTCGTTGAGTGGGCTTCGAGGCCACTGGTTGATAATTGCACCCTTCGAAGGTCGGGTTTTTCGAGCCTCGCGCTAGGGCCGCTCGAGGGTCTTCCTTACTTGGTAAGGGACCGGGCCATTTTACGCCCGCAGTCGCGGCCACAGTTATGCGCGGCGGGTGCGCTTTTTCAGGCTCCGCGGCCGCGAGCGTAGTGGGCGACGTGGGCGGGCGGACGTGACGGCCCGCTGCGGGTCTTCGTTTGCCGCGCCGTAATGATCGCGCGCGTGCGTGCGTCGTGGTGGGCCCTGCTTATCAGTGACGGGTGCCATTCACCTGCAGTTAATGCGCGCAGAGCGCACGATTCGGGGAGCGTGGCTCCATGGATCTATAAATTCGAGAGGAGGGGTGGGAGATCTCTTACCTCAACACTTAGTGCCCATTGCTCCCGCTTTCTCCGCTTTCGTTCCAGAGCATCGCGCGCCCCTTCGCCTTCGCCTAGCGTTCACTTCGTCTCCACGCCTCCTCGTCGATCCGGATGGCTCCCCCGCAACCCATCACCGTGATCGACCCGCTGCCATGGCCTCACTCGACGGTGACAAGGTTGGCCTTGAACGAGCTGGTGAACGCCGGCCAGCTGGCGCCGAACGTGGACGGGCAGCCCGCGGCGTGGATAGTCCCGCCGGTGACGGACCGGGAGCTCAGGCCGCCGCCGGGCTTCGTCGTCAGCTTCATTCGCTTCCACGAGCGGGGCTTCGCGGCGCCGGTGAGCCGCTTTATGCGCGGGTTGTGCTACCACTACGGCATGGAGCTGCACAACTTTGCGCCGAACGCGATCTCGCAGGCGGCCACCTTCGTCGGCGTGTGCGAAGGATTCCTGGGGATCCCACCGAACTGGGATCTCTGGGTCCACCTCTTCCGTGCGGAGCTGCACACCCTCCCCACACCGACGGCGAGGGTTCGTCGTGCGGTGCGCGCCGGCGCGGTGTCTATCGCACTGCGGGACTTGCGTAGGGAACTTTACATTCCCTGCACGATGACCTCCAACAACGCGGAGTGGGAGCGGGGGTGGTTCTACCTCCGCAACGACAGCGCCAGCCTCCCCCCTACAACGACAAGGTGCTGAAGGAGAAGGCCGACTCCTGACACCACGGCGTGTCCCCCTCTTCGCACCAGACGCGGTTGGATTCACTCCTAATCGTGTTGTAAAACCTGGCGGACGCCGGGTTCGGCGCAGCCTCGGTCCTCGCGAACCTCCACCACCGACGGATCATCCCTCTCATGGAGAGGCGGCTCCACATTTTCGAGATGCACGAGGAGGCCGACGCCGTGGCCCTGGTGCAATCACGGTTGCTGCCTTACTTCCTCCCGCAGGAGTATGCGGCCACGCGGGCGAGGCGCGCCATCAACCTCAGGGCTGTCAGGCACAACGACGACGGCCTCTGGTCGTTCGTCAAGCTCCCCTACGGCCCGTTGGTGAATGGATTCTCGCCCCCCTTCTCGCTATTGATCCGTGGGACGTCGATGTGACTCGAAGTTTTGCTCGTCCTTCGCAGGTGATGGCCGTGGACGCCGCGCGGTCGGACCCGCCCACGCCCCGAGCCCGGCGCGCGCGCGTGGCGCAGGCAGGGGAGCGGGGAGCGGGCGGCGCGCAAGAAGGAGAAGAGGATCCGGCGGCGGGAGCGCCGGGAACAGTGAGATGAGGAGTTCCGGCTGCGCGAGCAGCAGGGACTCTCTCCCCCGGCGACTTCAGAAGACTCGTCGTGGGGAGAGGAGGAGGAGGACGACGACGGGGGGCGAGCTCTCCCGAGAGGTGGGAGCCCGCGTCCCCCTCATCGAGAGGCGTAGAGGCGGCAAGGGAGCAATCGCCTGGGGCGGGTGCAGGAGCGCCCATCGCCAGGCAGTCCATAACAGAGGCGGCGCGGGCCGCGGAGGTGCCGGCGTGCGCCGCGGAGGCTCCCGCGCGCACGGCGGAGGCATCTGGGGGCGAGGCGGTGGCAATGCCGGCCGCACCCGCAGCGCCCGTTGAGCCCTCGAGGAAGAGGAAGCGATGCTTCTCTACCCTGAGGTGAAGAATCGCTCCTCGAGACACCCTGTCCTCGGGAGGCGGGGGTTTGATTTTCCTGTTTATGTGTTCGCAGGGTGACGCCGACCGTGCCCCCCTCGCACCTGCCAAGGTGTTGAGGTCGGACGCGGCCGTCCCCACGAGGCGGCGCTCGTCGAGGGCGTCGCGGGTGACCGAGAGCGCGGCGGCGGCGGCAATGAGTGAGGCCTCGTGGAGCGCGGCTATGGCCACGGAGCCGCGGCCGGTGGCGACGGCCACCGAGCCGCGGCGAGCGGCGGCGACGGCCACGGAGCCACGGCGGCGGCGATGGCCACGGTGGTGATCACGACCATGGCGGTAACCGCGCCGTCAACTTTGCCGCGCCCGCCCCGCCGGCGCCCCTTGAGCGGCTGTGGTGGAGATCCCGGACGACGATGTCCCGCCGTCGGGATGGGACCAGTGGGCGAACGTACCCACATCAGCCCCCGAGCCCTCGGCGGGGGCGCTCGTGAGGAGGGAGGACGGCCGCGTGATTGCGTCGGGCGCCGGAGCGCGCGCGCCGAGGCCTCGTCGCCGCGCGCCGGCCTTCCGGCCTCGGGTGGTCCCGCGGCGAGCCGGAGCGGGGAGCGGGAACGCGTCACGCCGCCGGCCCATTTCACCGAGGCTCAGGCCGAGCAGGAGCTATGGCAGGGGCTCCGTGATCACGGTGCCTTGCTGAACCAGGCGCTGAACGAGGCGCTGTGGATCCGCAACGGTCCAGCGTGGGGCGTTTTCCGGGTAAGTGGTTGCTCGTTGAACTTTGTGATTCTTCTCCCTTTGTTGCTTTTGCGCCCGTGCTTCTCCCGAGCGGTGCTCACCGGTCTTCGTTCGTTGGCAGCAGGAATTGGAGGAACGCGCCAGGGAAAGGTATGGCGCCCTCGACCAGATGAGCTCCGAGCTCCGCCGGCTCTAGGAGCAGCGCGACGCTCTCGACGCCCTCGTCGAGGCCCTGAGGACGGATATAGATGGCCATATGGCCCGCGATCCGCGGCCCGGCCCGTCACCCGTAAAAATGGCCCGGTAGCTGGGCCGGCCCGATCCGCACTTTGCGGGCTACGGCGGCCGGTCCGGTGGGCCGGGCGAGCCATGGGCCGCTACCTCGGCCCGCGCACCGAATGTGGCCGGTCCATTGGCCCGTGTAGCCCGCTAACGGCCCGGCCTGCGTCGCCCCCATATAAAACCGGCGCGACTGCGCCCCCGCCTAACCCTAATCCCCTCGACCCCTCCCTCCCCTTTCCTCCGCCCCGCGCCCCGCCGCCCCCGGTCCCTAGCCTAACCCTAATCCCCTCCCTCCCCTTTCCTCCGCCGCCGCCGGCCGCCGGGGTGGAGTGGATCTGACGTCCTCGCCGGCGTAGCCCGCCGTCGGAGCTGTGGATCTGACGTCCTCGCCCGCGTAGCCCGTCGTCGGAGCTGCTGTCCTCGACTCCTCGTCGTGATCCACTGTCCTCGTCGCCGTCGCCGTCGGATCTGATGTCATCACCGTGATCCCTGTCCTCGTCGCCGTCGGATCCCCCCTCCTCTCCCTCCCCCCTGTTCTTTCCGTCGACATGTGAGTCGCAGTTCAAGCTCCATCATTTTTCTTCACCCCCCCCCCCCCCCCGTCGAAGCTCACCTTTGTCTATCTTCTCCTCTTGTGACCTATGCATTCCGGCACCGGGCTCCGTCCGTCGCAGGCATGATCTTCCTCCTCTATTTCAAAGCCAATTAGGCATGATCTTCTTCCTCCTGACCTCCTTTGCTTCTGTTTCAGGTCGAGTTGGGTTGTGCCTAACGCCGAGTCCTCCTCCTCCGCTGGAGTGGACATGGCCAGGCGGCCTACTCCCAAGCGGGCGTCGAGGGACGATGCTGGTGATGCCGGGCGTGGCCGTGGCCGTGGCCGTGGACGTGGACGTGGACTTGCAACGCGTGGTCCGGGCGCGGTTGATCGGCGTCCGGGCGCCGTCGACGGCGATGTCCATGACCCGGACCGCTGCTCGGATGAAGACCTGGAGGTCGAGGACGACGACGGCCTACGTGAGGACGGTGCTGCCTTGTTGGGCATTCCCGTCGTCGACATTGATGTCGATGGCGAAGGACGTCGATGACACTGACACTCCAACTCAATCTGGTAAGAAATTTGATGTGTGGTCCTACTTTGATGAGGTAAAGGATGCTGACAACTGTCGCATTGCAGCTATCTGTAAACATTGTTCTACTAGATACTCTGCTATACCTACTAATGGAACAACTCATTTAAGACGTCACATGAAAAAATGTATGCAGCAGAAGAACCATTCTGATATGGTTCAGGCTAAGCTAGCTTTGAATGCTAATTGTTTAGCTAATTGGAAGTATGATCCTATGATTGCTCGTATTGAATTGTGTCGCTTGATTGCTAGATTAGACCTTCCATTAGGCATTGGTGAAACCCAAGCTTGGTCTGATTACATTAGGAATGCTCACAACCCTATGTTTAAATGTGTTTCTAGGCAGACCACAACTAGAGACTTGGCCAAATTATTTGATGAACAACGTGCAATGCTTTTGAATATTGATTTGCCTCGTCGCATCTTCGTTTCTTTGACGGTGATATCCGGGTCTGGTAATGCTAAGGAAGACTATATTTCTGTTGTTTGACATTATGTTAATAAAGAATGGGAGATTGAAAAAAAGTAGTTGGTTTTAGGCTGATTAATTGCAAACATACTGGTGAGAACATAGCTGAATCTATAGCTAATGTGGTTGAGGATTTTGGTTTGGCTGATTAAGTGTTTGCTGTAACTCTTGACAATGCTAGTGCTAATGCTAAGGCTTATGATATCTTGGGTACTGTTTTGTCTGGTTACTTGGGTTCTTATCATGCACCTACTATTAAAGATCCACATGCTCTTAAGTACTTCCTTGTGCATCAGCGCTGTGCTACTCATATAATTAACCTTATTGTGCATGATGGCTTGGCTGTTTGCAAGCAATGTCTTGATGATTTGAGAACTGCAATAAACTTTTTAAATTCTTCTAATGTGAGGATTGCATTGTTCAAAGAATTCTGCATTGCTAGAGGCATGACACCTAGGAAATTTGGGCTGTACATGGATGTTAGATGGAATTCTACTTACTTGATGCTTGAGCATTTGTTACCATACAAGGAAGTGTTTATTGTGTTCATTAACTCTAATTATGGCTCTGAGTTATTGAAAGATACTCATTGGTATACTGCTGAACATATGTTTAAATTCTTGAAAATATTTTATGAGTCCACTGTTATTCTTTCTGGTGTATACTATCCTACTGCTCCACTTGCTTCGCATCAACTGATTGACATTGCTGAACATTTGAAACAAGCTAAGAAAGATGATAGCTTTAAACATGTTGCAAGGCCTATGAAAATGAAATTCCTTAAATATTGGGATGAACTTCCTATGCTTTATTGTTTTGCAACCATTCTTGACCCAAGAGGTAAGATGCAAGGGTTCAAGTGCACTTTAGATCTACTTGGTAATGCAACTGGTTCTGATTATTCTCTATGTTATGGTGATGCCAAAGATGCATTGACCAGATTGTTTTCCAAGTACCAGCAAAGGTATGGTGCAAGTGCAGGTACAACAAGGGCTCAAAGACCTGGGGTTCCTCTAGTTGGTTCAGGTAACAGATGGGGGAGGATCTTTGACAAATCCTCATCCTCTACTCCATCTACTGGTGCTGTAAATGAGCTCATAGCTTACCTTGACAGTGACCCTGTCCCATGGGGTGACTCCAACTTTGACATTCTTCTTTGGTGGCGTGAGCATAAGCTACCTTATCCAATACTGTGTATTATGGCTCGTGATATACTGGTTGTACCTGTTTCTACTGTATCTTCCGAGTCTTGTTTTAGCTTGACAGGTAGAATACTCGAAGAACGGCGTCGTCTCCTTTTGCCAGAGCATGTGGAGATGCTGACATGCATCAAAGACTGGGACCAAGCTAAAAGGAAAGCGCAGCACACGGTTGAGGACATAAAACTGGTTCAGCTATTCAAGACAATGAAGGTTGGTGATGTTGTTCCTAAAGATGAAGACACCGCAACCGACAACGTCACCGTCACTGGCAGCACCGGCACCAACAGCGGGAGAGGAGGCAGCAGCGAGAGAGGAAGAGGTGGCTAGAGAACTAAAGGTAAGTTTGTTGATTTGTGAAACATGAGGTAGCTATGTGAAATCATAGTCTCATCAAATTACTTTGTGATGTGCAGGGATCAAGTTACTTATTTTGTTGGCAATCCTGGACTGGAACTGGTATTTTGCAAGTCCGAGATGAGTCATGAGATGAACTTCTTTAGCTTAGGCCTATTTCTTTTGCAGTTTTGCTGCCAGCTTGCCACATGATGGCTATTGTAATGATATTGTGAATCTGTGACTTTGATCCATGAACTATATATATATGATGAATATGAACTTGTTGTACTCTTTTCCTTTCTAGGGTTTATCCCACAAGGGTGGGTTTACCTAGAAAGGTTTTTAATGAGGCAACATTGCACAAGTTCATATTCATCATTTTTAAAATTCCATGTTGTCCTGTTTGTTTTAAAATTCCCTGTTGAAACATGTTATTTTGAAGTTTGTTTCAAAGTTCCCTCTTGAAACTGTTAGTTTGAAGTTTGAAACAACGGGCAGGCTGTGGCCCGGTCCGTGGATCAGTGGCCCGTGGGTCGTTTAAATGACCCACGGACCGGGCCATGGGCCGAGGGCGCGGCCCGTGTCCGTAGGTGGCCCGACCCGTGTAGCCCGTAGCCGTAGCGGCCCGCGGCGGGCCGGCCCGGTTCGACCGGAGCGGGCCACGGGTGGACCGGGCCGGCCCGTTGGACATCTATAAGGACGGACGACGGGTGGTTGGCGTATCGGGCGGAAGCCCTGCGGGACCAACTCCTGGAGCTGGAGGGCTAGTCTACGGAGGGAGCCTCCGGCGTCGAGAAGGTGCGCACAACGCTCGTGTACAGGGACGAGGCGGTGCGGAGGGCGAGGGAAGATCTGGCGGGGGCGCACGCCATGGCGACCGAGTGGGAGGCGGAGGTGGTCTATGCTCGCGTCCAGCTCCAGCGGGACCACGCAGCCCTCGAGGGAGTGCGGGCCTGGCAGAGTCAGGCCGAGGAGAAGGCCAAGGAGGCCGAGGAGCTGAGGGCCAGCCTGGCCGACAAGGCCGCCGCGGTCGTCACGGCGGAGGAGCAACTCCGGTAGGAGCGAGTCGCATGCCAGGAGGCGGAAGGCCAGCTTCAGCAGGAGAGGGCCACTCTCGTCGAGGCCCGGGCTGCGCTAGAGCGGCAGCGCTTGGTGCGGGAGGAGGCGCTGGGTCAGCTCCGGCAAGAGCGCACCATGCTCGAGGGGGCGCAAGCGACCCTTAAGGAGCGAGAGGACGAGGTGTCGAGGCTCAATGGGGGGCTAGTCGAGACCTGCGTCTCGCTGGCGGACGCGCGCCAGTCCCTCGAGGAGCAGGGGGCCACGGTTCTTGGCCTGTAGCAGGCGGCCGAGGATGCGCGCCAGGCTCTCGAGGTGGAGAAGAAGCATGTTGAAGGTGGGTTTCTTTCCGTTTGTTTCTCGCTTTGTCGATTTGCCTTTTGGGGATCCGCTCCAAACTTTCTTTTTCTTGTTCGTGGCACTTGTAGACGCGAAACCAAAGTGCTCAAGCTATGGAAATGCTCTTGTTAGCTCACTAGATCACTCTTAAGCTCACTTTCTCAACCCAACACTAAGATGATGGCTTGAATCCACAAATCTCACAAAGAGAGGGTTGGGGAGAGCCACTAAGGCTAAGAGCTAGTTAGAAATGGCATGGGACCTCAGCAAACTCACTAGAAACAGCAACCCTCACTTGAAGAGGGCTTGGGGTATTTATACCTCTCAAAAGAGAAAACTAGTCGTTGGTCCCCGGGTGGCACCGGTCAGACCGGTGCCTCACACCGGTCAGACCGGTGTTCGAAAAACTAGTCGTTGGGCTAGCGGCACCGGTCAGACCGGTCCCCCTGACCGGTCAGACGGGTCAGGCTCGATATACCCCCAAAACCTCTTTCTAATAAACTAGCACTTCATCACCAAGATGAAATGACCCAGGTTAGGTTAGGAGGGTTTGTTAGCACACTCTAAGGCTAGATCTCACTTAGGTCAACTAATGAGCACTTTGATTTGGTCAACTCGCTAAGTTGCATCCCTCTTGATAGTACGACATACCTATACTCAAGAAAGAATGAAAGTACTTTGTTGATCTCTTGAGCTTGAACAACTTCAATCTCGCCATACTTGATCAATATCCACTTGAGGGCTTTCAACATAGCCTTTGACTTGAGCACGTCCATACTTGAGCTAGTGACTTAGAATCTTTCCATATAGCATAGGAATGCACAATTGGATCCATGGTCACTCCATATTGCCAATCTTAACAAGTTGATGATTCGCAATGCTTCCCTCAGTTAAGGTTTGAATATGATACTTGAAGACCCCACGGATGTTAGAACTTCACCTTAGCAAAACACTAATGGCGGCTTAGCTACGGCCCCAAAGATTGCTTAGTCCCTCACCCTAGACATCTCGGTTGATCTCTTCATCACTTATCCAATCCACTTTGAGTTCCACTTTGCTTCATACACAATTAACCTTTCATTTGAAAACCCTACTTCAAATGCTTGATCTTGATTGACAACGGATGTGCAAGCTTCCAATTCAGAACCATAGTGTGTACACTCATTATTTTGTTCTCTTTCAATAAACTCACGAAGTCTTGCACCACATACTTGTCTTTGTTAATGTGAGCCACAATATACATCAATATTTAAACACTTCAATGGTTGCTCATGAATATACAAAGAAAACATGCTCACATTTTTAGACAAATTCATTAGTCCTTTAATCGCCTTGTCATTCAATTCACCAAAATCCACTTAGGGGCCTAGATGCACTTTCAATCTCCCCCTTTTTGGTGATTGATGACAACTCGATTAAAGCTTACAAATAAAACATTAAAGCGCATTTAGATTCTTAGATATAGCTAGAGCTCCCCCTTAATTTGTGCTTTGAGTTGAATTTTAAAAGGTTGGACTCAAATGGCAATAGCACAAATTTGGAAGAATAAGTGTGTGAGCTCCCCCTATATCTTAGAATCAGTGGAGTGCAACATGTGTGAGCGACAAAATAAAAACCGTGATGCGTATGACAAGATATGCACAAAGCAGAGAGAAGTGCATTGACTAGGCAGCACCGGTTAGACCGGTGCCACTGACCGGTCTGACCGGTCAGGTCCAGCCAACACACACGACTGGGCTGCACCGGTCAGACCGGTGCCCCTGACTGGTCAGTCAGTGCACAAAGCAACGGAAGTGCGTGCTATTTGGTCCAAGGTGATCAGACCAGGGTTGCAGGCTGGTTTAGATCACTTTGCTCCATTTAGCCAATACAAACAAACAACATTCAATTCATGCATCACAATCTAGCAATAAAGTCGCTTAAATATTACAATAAGGTTCAAACACACAGTAGCACTCACACAAATGTTCTCAAGTCCACTAAGATAAAGTTCTAACTTATCACATGGCTTCTCTCAACAACCAACAGGCACCAATCAGACCGGTGCAGGGCACTGGTCAGACCGGTGCAACACAGACAACAGCCCCAGACAACACAGATTTGTGACTTTAATCCCGAATCTTCTCCCCCTTTGTCATCAAGCATCCAAGAAAGGTTTGGAGGAGAAGCAACTGCTGGTCACTGTCCCTGAGATCCGTCTCCCTGGTGAGAGCTCCCTCCCATTTGAGAATTGTCAAGAATCCGGTGCAAAGGAGAGTTTAGATAAATAGAATCCGAGACGGTGATTTGAGACGGAGGAGCTATGGGTGCGCTGTTTTACCGTAGTAGTATGGATTGTAGCCAATGATCTCGGCGGAGAAGCGAGCGCCCCCAATCTTGTCCTTGCTCGGGAGGTGGAGGAGGTGGGGGTGCTTGCTCTTCTTCCATAAAGTGAGATGAACCTGCCACGTCCGGAGGAGGAGGTGCAAATGATGGAGGTGGAGGAGGAACCGATGAAGAAGATCCTTGCCCTTGCTCGGACTCAAAGAACTTGGGCCCATATTGGTTAAGCATGTCGGAGTTGGCCCATCCTCTCATCCTTTCCTCAAAGGATGGTATCTCAACCTGTGGGGGACTCGGGAGAAGGTGGAGAGCGAGGTGGTTGAAACCCTTGAGCATTGTGCATTAATTTCATCGTGTCCCTCATTTGCTTATTTGCCCTTCTAGACCTTTGTTGCTCAACTTGAATGTCATGCTGGCTCCTGCACATCCCAAATATGAAATTGAGAAATTTCTGTAAAGGAGAGGTGGACCTACGAGGCCTGTCGTGCTCCCAGCCTCCCCACCGGTCAGACCGGTGCTCAGCACCGGTCAGACCGGTGACAGTCTGAGTCCCTACCTGTGGCTGATTTGGCCGAGCTGCTCCCTCCTCAAAAATTTCTTCCTCATGTCCAGGTGCTTGCTCAACTCTAAATGATGGAAGCCGAGGATTTTTGCTAGGATTGAGCTTCAAGGGCTTGTGCGTCACATTTTTGGGAAACCCCATCTTTGCAACCTTTTCAATCATATACATGATATATGGGCTATAGCTGCAAATCTTTTTGGGATCCTTGGATAGATGCTTGATTTCTTGCCAAATGAAACACTAAATTCCGGAGCTCCCGGCCTCAAAGCAACCATCAATTTTTTCTGAAATTTTGTGATCTCAGAGGGGTTTCCATCTCTAGGTGTAATAGACACTCTAAGGAGCCTATTTAGAGCAACATAGTAGGTGTAGAGATTCTTTACCCTCCATAGTTGGCATGCTCACCTCGCGGATACATAAGGTGCAATGCATCCTTATCGAGCTCTCCTTCATCATGGAGCTTCCTTAAGTCCCTGTCTCCTGCCATGATCCCAAAGCACCTCAAGAATCTATGGAAGGTGATGGAGTATTTTTGACCATTTGTCATCCAAGTTATAGCCCTCTCGGTCTCAATGTATCCAAAGTGCACTGTGGCATAAAACTGGGCTATAATCTCTTTGTTCCAATCCTGTCGGAACCCCATAAGTGTCTTGACCCTTTGCCTCTCACAATTGCTTATGACTTCATTAAATATTGGGTCATTCTTTCTAGCCATGTGCTCCCAATCCACATATTGTGCTTTATGAGTGATTTTGGGCTTTTTGATGATCACTGTGGCATAGTAATCCTGCTGAAACTTAGCGCAAAACCTCGGATCCGACGCGGTCTTAGCCTCCTCATACGGGTTCTTATCTCTTAACTTATTTGGGACCTTGGTCATGCCTACCCCGTGGTACTTCACTGGCCTGTCAGGATAGATGTAAGTGGGTGGCATGATCTTCAGTCTACCCTGGTCATCATCATCCTCATCCATGGCATCCACATCCACATCCTCTTCCTCATTCTCCTCATCCTCATATTCAGCCTTGTCGGTGTCATCATCATCCGACCCAGCCTCCTGGTGCCTCCTCAGCTCATAGTGACCCGGAAAAGTCTCATCCTCAACATTGTCATCGCTGCTAATACCGGTGTCACCTCCTAGGTCGGGAACCTCTGTACTTGCTTGAGCTGGGCGACGTCTCAACCTTTTGTCGCTGACATTGATTGTGCTGCCCCTTCCCCAAATTCACCGGGGACAGCCCCTCGGCAAGAGTGCACCTCTTCTCTTCTTTTCTTAGCCCCCTCCTTTTCCCGTACCATAGCTGCTATCCTGAGTCACAAAAAGGATGACAAGAATGTATAAGACTCTAGGAAAAAGATTGAATTGATATAGAATTGATTCTTGAAAGTTCAGAACAATTGGGTCTGCTCTGGGCCACACCGGTCAGACCGGTGAGGGGCACCGGTCCGACCGGTGCCACCCAGAACAGAGCCAATTGCTCCCACAATCAATCTGAGCGGCTATGAATCTAAGATTTGGTCTAGACAAACAAAACACATCCTAGAATAGATATGTGTTGAAACACATGGAGAAAGCAACATTTGGGGCTGGACACGCGCCACCGGTTAGACCGGTGACAGCCACCGGTCAGACCGGTGAAGGCCGTCCGACCCCAAATCTTGGGTTCTCTCAATGTGTCCAACGATACCTTATGGATCTATAGGTATGTCCTCTAGGTGATCTCAGAAGATGTTCTACCAAGGGAAATTCAAATCTTTGCACAATGTAAGGAGATCGGGCAAAAAGAAGATTTGAATACCTGAAGCGTCCCCTCATCAGAGGTGACTAAATGTGACACAAATACCAGTCCCAGGAGGCTGGTAACACATTTATTACAACAGGTGGAATCAGTCTTTTACATTACGGCGACACAGAGGGCACGGTAGTGCCAACGCTACAAGGAACAACACAAACGCTAGCGACCACACTACAATAGCAAAGGCTTCCATAGCCTCCTCAGAGTACCACACCATGGAAGCTTTCTGCGGGGGCCCTGGGTACACAGGCACGGTTGGGTGTAGGGCAGCGACCTACTCGACGTCTTCGGGAATATAATCGGGATCCTCCTCTGTAAAATAGTTAGTAAAACAAGGGTGAGCACATACGTACTCAGCAAATCCAACCCCACCCACGGAGGGGCTTATAAGCAGAATCATGCATAAGGTATAACAAGGATCAGGTTAAGGTTCATTTTGCAAACTTACACATGCAGGGGTTCATTTCAAAAAGGTTTTCGCAAATCATTTTCATAACCCAAGTAACTCAACAGTTTTAGGGAAACCACTGTGGAACTACCGGACTTCCCGTCCGTCGTAGCCCAGGCACACAGCCACACACACATCACCGGAAAACAACTCACGCCAGAAAACATCCCATCCCCAAACACTAGTTTTTGTGACCACACCGTGACTCGTCCAATACCGTGGACACGGCTATTCGAATAGGTTTGACACTCTGCAGAGGTTGTACATCTTTACCCACAAGTAGGGTACCGTCACACGGACACCTTAGTGCCGGTACGGATCCTATCAAAGCCATTACCCACCTTAGCTAACGCTACGAGCCACCACGAAAGCACCCAAGGGGTTATCCCACATAACCAGGGCGTACCTCACACAGAGCGTACCCCTACTCCTTGGTCTCCCGCTGCTCACCCGCACACCAGATGGCAAGTAGATTAACTAGTGGGGTTTATGCTAAGCCGTTGCCACATACAACGGTCGAGTGGTTGTACGATGATTTGGGTCAGGTGAGATGTCACGCAACCCGGTCCTTAACCGACAAGATGGACAACTCCCAACATGCTCAACCACACAGGTACGAGCTCACCCATACTCCTGGCACACGCGTCCATCCCGTCTACCCAGTTCTTTACTCATTTTCCAAACATATCCCATTTCCATTTTTAAAGCACTCACACATTTTGAAAGCACTCACACATTTTTAAAGCACTCGTTGAGGCCAAAACAAGGTTCAATCATAGCAATCAAGGGTGGCTATCCTACCATGTTTTGCAGTAAAACAATATGCAATTTATAAAACGGGTATAGGGTGTATTTATAAAACTAGGACAGAAGCATGCATCAAAGGGGGAAGGTTGAACTTGCCGTCTTCGAAGTCTTCGGGGAGTGCCGGCTCGGCGTTCGGGACCTCGGGCTCTCGCTCGCGTAGTCGGCTCCAAACTCGGCTCGGGGTACCTTCCTTCGTTTACTTCGTCGGCTATAGCGCACACACAGGCAAGCAAGCAATCAATAACAACATACACATTTTCTCCGGCTGAGCTCGCGGGGTAAAATAAAGAATGGAGGAATAAACTATGATTTTAGATCTAGGAAAGGTGTGGCGAAATTTGGGATTAATTTGGTATAATATGGTGTATAAAATGATATGATAAAGGATGTTTAGGGGCTAGTTTTAAGGAATAAGGACCTATTTGTAAAGAACTTCGAAATCCGGGGGCTCTTAATGAAACCGTGAGAGAGAGAGCAAGTGGGAGGGCTTTGGGTAGAAAAGAAAATTGATTAGGGGGTTATGGGGAAGATGGCCTTCTTCTTCCTCTCGACACATACGAACGGGGGGAGGAGGGCGCACGGGGGCGGCTCGACCGTGGTGGCCGGCGGGCGTCCGGGCACGGCGGCGGCCGGGAGGTAGGGGAACGGAGTGAGGAGGTCGAGGGCGACTCATTCCGGTCCTCACCTCGGGCTGGGATGGCTTGTGGAGGGAGATCGACGGCGGCGGCGGGCGGTCTGTAACAGGGGCGGCTTGTGGAGGGCGCGGTGGGAGCTCGGGGGAGAGAGAGAGAAGTGCCTGGGTGGTGCGGGGCGAGGTGGGGAGCCGGTCCGGCCCTTTTATAGGCGCGGAAAGGCGGTTCGGGCGAGGGTATTCGAGCTCCAGGAGCTTCGATGGCCGTCAATGGCGGTGAGAAGAAATATCTCGGCGTAGACCTCAGGCTGGCGAGGATCTGTGCGGCGTGGCTCTTTGGGACGTGACCCTTCGTGCAGATGGCTGCTGTGGCTATGGGGGAGGAGACCGGTGGCGTGTCCGGGCGAGCAAGCCTTAATGGCGGTCGCCGGTTGCCGCAGAGGGGGTGCCGCCGTTCTGCCGCGGGCACGGGCCGGAGGGGGCGGCGGCCGACCTGCGGGGGGGCGCGCGGGGCCGTCGCGCGAGGGGGAGGTCGCGGCCCCCCCGGGGTCGCGCGCGCGGGGGTGGAGTCGCGAGGGGGGGCGCGGTCGCGCGTGGGGAGAGCCGCGGGGGGGGGGGCTCGGCCTAGAGGCCGAAGGAAGAAGAGGACGGTGGGAAAAGAAAAGAAGGGAAAAAGAAAAAGGAGAAAAAGGAAAAAGAAAAGGAAGAAAAGAAAAAGGGAAATAGAAAAAAAGAAAAATCAGGGAAGAGAAATAGAAAAGGGATTTAGAAAATTAGGAGAATTCCTAGAAAAATTAGGAGAAGGAGTTTTGTGGATTTTTCTGGGTTTCTTGGATACCGGTGTCAATTCCGGAACGACGGTGATGGCGAGGCGGACCGGCCGGCGGGACCGCGGCGTGCGCGGGATTCCCGCACGGTGGCCGACCGCGGCGCTGGGGTGGCACACGTGGGTGCTGGCCTGAGTGCGGGCGGTGCCGGCGGGATTCGCGGCACGCGCGCCGAGGGTGAGAGAGGGAGACGGTGACCAGGGTTCCGAAAGGGGACAAATGAGCTCAGCTGGACAGTTTTGAAAACACGCGTGATTTATTTGGTGATTTATTAGGAGCTAAAAACGCGGGCGTTACAATACCTTTGGAGAGAAGAACTTGAGTTGAATCAAAAGAACTTGAGGGGGAAAGTGAAGAGAGGCCTTAGGAGATCCTTTTGCTTCCAATCTTGAGTCTCCCCCTTGGTTGAATCTTTGCAACTTCATGGTAGTTGAGAGAGGTGAAAGAGAGAAGAAGGGAGGGTCCTCCACGGTTTGGAAAGGGTGAATGCTGGTGAATAAAGGAGGAGAGAGAAGAGAGAGGGGTAAAAGAGAGGATATTTTCACTGTAGACCCACGGGTTGAAGTCTGGCTTCACCGGTCAGACCCTTCCTCAGTAGAACCGTCGATTTTGATAAGTTCAACAGAGAAACCTTATCGGTAGAACCGACCTAGCCTCGGAAATTTTGATCCTTCTCTTCCATTTTGAGATTTTGCTCCTTAAATCTTCTCCAAATATTTTATGAGTCACTTTGCATCCACTTAGGTTGCAGAAGGGTGATTATGTGACTTCAAGGGCACACCGGTCAGACCGGTGATGCGCACCGGTCAGACTGGTGCTCCCTTGAGAAAATGATTTTGAGCCACACGGGGAGATTTCCATCCCAACCTTTATAGATGTTTTGGATATGAGATAGAGAGTTGATATTGATCCAAAAGTCATCAGTCCTTAGAAGAGTGGAGGATTATCCAATTTATTCGAAAATTCTTGATCCTTCCAAGAGAGAGAGAGATAAATAAAGATGGATTTTAGGGACTTGAGAAAATCTTCTTAATTGTGACTAGCCATCAATCAAACAAGGAGAACTATAGTCACAATTAAGTTGATTGGGTCACTAAGACCAAGAACCAAAAATTTTTCAAAGTGAACACACTTCCTATACATGCTAGTTGTTTTTTTGGAAAGTCTATCCTATGTCACAAAGTGCATGCATCCACTTCAAATGAATGTCCTAACAAGCATATTTGGCTCATATCTTCATCCTCGAGACACAAAGACGAGTGGAAATAAAGATATCAACCAAATATCTAGGGAGGCGCACAAGAGATTCACTTGAAGCAATTACATGCTAAGGATGGCACACTAGCATGGTATTATGGCCTAGATGCATTACGGTATTTCAATGAGTTTCATGAAAACATACCTTTGCCTTAAGACCATTTCATTTGTGCATATATTTAAATTTTGATTGGTGCTAGCTCTTACTTGTTCTTTTGTAAGTTACGTTTATCAAGAGCTTCCTTCGGGATATGGGCTCCCCCTTAAATAGTGCTAGAGATTTCGAATTTCTCGAACAAGGCACTTTGTTCAATTAAGAACTTGGTGAGGCTCATTCCAAACTTGGTCACAACACATGAATGATTTATTAATTGAAATGTGTTGAGTCTCTCATAACCTTTGACGCCAAACCACCCTTCTTCTTGAAAGTTTGGTCAACCCCGGGTCACCCGGCCATAGGCGTCGGGTCACCCTGCAGCATACAAAGGTGTACCGGGTCACCCGGGCACAGGCGCCGGGTCACCCACCCAAGTGCACTTGTTGCGTCGACACCGGTCAGACCGGTGACCACCAATTCACACCTTTTTGGTGATTTTTCCTTCCTTTTTCCTTGAATGCATGAATGTGCCACTAATTTAAATCCTGCAACATGGATAAGGCATTGCTCTACTAGAGAGCCATTAAAAGCATCGAATGGCATGAGAGAGTGGAATTTCACAAAATAGTCAAAGTCACTACCTCATGTCTCGCTATTACAAGAAAAACGTCACATGAGTGTTCACCGGGGACCAAGAGCGACTTAGACACAATCAAGCGTGTTAGTTACCGAGATGACATCAATTTCAGATTTATATGAGTTTGCCCTTCACATGGTCAATTGAATCCAACATGATCTCCAAGTCTTCCTGTCGGGCATACACCCTGGGTACCCATGCAAGGAAGGATGAAGACGGACTCCTACTAGAATTTCTTTGTAATCCTACTAGGACTCCTGCCTTGTAACCAACTAGGAACCCGCCCCCTGGACTATATAAAGGAGGGTCGGGTACTTAGCCGGACAACTCAAACAACCCAACACCAAGCGCAGGATGCCATACTTGATCCCCAAACAGGATGTAGGGTTCGCTACTCTGGCAACCCGAACATGTATAAATCTTGTGTCCCGTGTCCTTGTGCATACCTTCGAGTTCTCGGTCTCCCGATCACGATCCTCACCACACAATCTACTACCTCGGGTGCCCCCTTGGTAGGTTTGCCGGTCTAAAACACCGACAGCTGGCGCGCCAGGTAGGGGTGATCATCACCACCGAGCGAATTTGAAGGACTTTCATCATCAATTTCGATCTACTCGACATTTTTCTACTCAACGAATCAGGTGGCTTGGTGCACTGTGGCGTCGCGTTCCAAACACGTTGAGGCGGCAACACATCATCCGGACTCGAGTCGTCACATCTATCGGGCTTATTCTCATCTGTTGTAAACTGCTATTCGGCGACTGTTGACGGTGAAAATCCATCAACCTAGCCATGAGTTTACCTTCGGTGTTGGCATGAGTTTTATACCTTATCCATTGGTACTAACCCCCGTGGTATAACAAGTTCACGTGTGCATGTCGGTTTTGGAGTTTAATGTTTATGCAGGGTTTTAGTGTTGAATGCAAGACTTTCGAGATAAGTTCATTAAGCACCTCATGACAAGACCTTGAAGCCCCGTATAAGTCATGCAACGAAGCAAACTTAACTCCAAGAAGCTAGGGACTTGATCTGAGAAGACGACAGACTCCGAGGACCTGACCAGAAAAGTGCTGAATCTTGCAAGACAAGGAGTTGAGTCCAATTCGGAGAGAAACTGACGACATGGACCTACATGCAGAAGGGGGAAACATCCAGGAAGCAAGGGAACCGACGTAGAGCAAAGGAGCCCTCGGGCCGGGCCCGGATGGGCCCGGTGCCGGTCGGCCCGTGCCCATCCAGGGCCCATTTGCCCCCTCCTTTGCCCTAGCCGCCAATCGGGCTATTTATAGCCCCCTGACCGAGAGCCACGCGAGAGGAGAATTCGTCATCGGCCGCCGAGGAGCAAGAGAAGAGAGGGACACCATCTCGGAGAGGAGAGGGTCGAGCTAGTTGACTAGGGTTCCCCTAGCCGACGTGGGAACCTTGCACGGAAGACCACGTCGGAGTTCCCGGAGCTAGAAGCAAGATCAAGGAAGGATCCCGGTGGTGATCTTGTGTATGTATCATTGTTATAGTTGAATTATCAACTTGAATCTTTTCCTAGCGATCAAGTGTTTCCTCGAAGATTTCGTTTTTCGATCGGCTTTGCTTATTCCAATTCTATTCTCGAGATAGATTACATAGGGTGTTCTTGTAGCCGCGGTGGCTAGAGGTACACGCCGGATCTTCCGAAAGAATCTCGACTTGTCTTTTGACTCGCCCTAAGCTACCCGCATGAATAGGGATACGTTGTGACAGAACGGGGGTTTCGAAAGGCGGATGTTTTCGGATTTGGATGGGAAACCACGATTTAAAGAGGCTTCTATTAAGATTCGATTTGCTACTTCTTCTCTTGCTTGGAACTTCAACAAAAGGCTTACCCCGATCCCTCTAGATCGGTTTATCTACCCAATCTTACTTTGTTTTCTCCGGTCTTTAGTAGATTAGTTTCGTTTCGTGTCTTTTACTTATATGCATTAGGGTTTCTTTTATCGAAGATTGAAGTTACTTGGCTTTATTAGATTAAGTTTTGCGTCACACATTTGTTCCATGGATTCGATACCTTGGGTTCACCACTCGAGGGAAGAAGGGTCCCTTGACTACGACGGGAGACTTGTACGCTTGCAAGTCACAAACGAACTTTGATACAATTATTAACCGTCAACAAGCCCCTTTTTCTGGCGCCGTCGCCGGGGAACAAGTGATCAAGATTTGATTTTTTATTGTCTTTTCGTAATTTTCAGTTTTCTTTTTGTTTTTCTTTTTGCATCTACTAAATTTTGATCATCCTCAAAATACATCTAATCTAGTTTGTCTAACCCTAGTTTTTATAGATTTGTTTTTACTTCCTAGTTTTTTGCATACTTTGTTTATTGCTAATCCTAACAGGAGATGGACGGCTACCTCTCCAACAAACCCAATAATTTTGTGGATGATTCAGAAAAACTTTACAGGCTAAGGAGACGCGAAGCACATCAAGCTAAAAGGCTGGATTTTATAGATTCGAAGTCGGAAGACAAAGGATCGCAGGAATCTCCGAAGAATTCACCACCTCAAAGTCCTCGGGAGAATCGACTTCCACCGATGGGTGACCAACCACCGCAAGAACGCAAGATTGGGGAGCTATGCACCCCAGACATCATCGACCTACCAATCTTGAACCTTGAGGAGATCGGAAGACCGTTCGAGATCAAGACCTCAACAATCTGCATGGTGCAACATTCACCCTTCACCGGTAAAGAGGATTCGAACCTTCATCTCCAAGCATTCATTCAACTATGTCAGACTTTCAACATGGATGGGGTGACTCAAGACCAAATGAGGGCAAGGCTTTTTCCGTTCTCACTACTCGGGAAGGCTTTGCAATGGTTCCACTCTCAACCGGCGGAGACGGTGCAAAATTGGAACACGTTGATGAAGGCTTTCATGAAGGAATACTACTCACCGGGTAAAACTCAAAGCTTGCGTAATAAGATTGCCACCTTTGTTCAATATCCTACGGAAACTATCTCGGAGGCATTTGAGCGCTTTAACGAGTACACCCGGGTGGTTCCACATCACAAGTTCCCGAAAGAAGACCTCGTGCAAAAGTTCTATCAAGGACTCACCATGGCATCAAGGACGATCATCGATGCATCGGCGGGAGGATTCATCATCGAAATTACACCGACGGAAGCTTTCACTCTATTCAAGAAGGTCGCAGATAATGACACATGGGCGTCATCCGGGCGCCTACATCCGGTTCAACCCACGGGGAACGTCAAAGGAGTCTTGCAAGTGGAGAAGGAGAACATACTTGAAGGCAAGATCGACTCGCTCATGAGGAGGTTGGAGAAGATGGAGATGGAAAAGAAAGAGGCTCAAGACTTGAAGGCCGCCGAAGCAAGGTCCACATGCGAAGAATGTGGAGAGTATGGCCATGTCCGCAAAGATTGTCCGGAGGAAGCCAAAGTGCTCGACTACATGAGGAAGGGAGAATTGCCGAACTTCCGCTACGGGCAAGGTAGGCCTCAATTTAATGCAAGCTCATCTATTCCTAACGCGGTTCCGCTTCGTATACAATTGAAGGAGTTCATGGATGAGCAAGCTAAGATCAACAAGGACACCGTCACCAAGTTCAAGACCATAGACAAGGTGTTGGAAAACATCGATAGCAAAGTGACGGAGGTCGGAAGTTCCAATCATCAAGTGCTCAACATGATGAAGATGCTCGAGACGCAAGTGGGACAACTTACGGGGCGCCTCACTAATGATGAAGGGAAGCTTCCGGGACAACCCAAATGTCCCGGATCGGCGAAGGCCATTCAAACGCGTTCGGGGAAGGAGACCGAAGATCCGGAACGTTCCGCGGGAGCAAGGAAGCTTAAACCATCCACCGAGGTGGAAGGAATTGCTAAAGAGAAGGTTACGGGGATCGTCACCGAGGAACCCGAATACGAGATGCCGGAGGAGGACACGAGGATACCGCAACTCAAGCCACGCTACTTCCGAGGTGAACTTGACAACCACTTTGAGAAGTTTGTGGAAGTTGTGCGTAGACTTAGCATCAACATGCCATTACTAGATGCCCTACAAGTACCCACATATTCTCGTTACTTTAAAGACATACTTGCAAATAAATATGAGATAGCAACACTCAGGGTAGATCATGTCAAGATGTTTGAGGAGTGTAGTGCCGCTATTTCTAATGGTCTAGAGAAGCAAAAAGACCCCGGGTGCCCTACAATTCCATGTTCAGTTGGTTCTTTCAACTTCGAGAAGGCGTTATGCGACCTTGGAGCTAGTGTGAGCGTCATGCCGAGGGATGTGTTCGAGAAGCTACGCCTACCAATGGAGCCTACGGGTATATGTTTGGAGTTGGGAGACAACTCCATTCGCTATCCCTTGGGCATTGCTGAAGATGTACCCGTGAAGGTCGGACACCACTTCATCCCCGTCGACTTCGTTGTGCTCGAGATGGGAGAGAGGGAGAAGCCGCCGCTCATCCTAGGGAGGCCTTTCCTCAAGACCGTGGGAGCTACTATTGACGTTGGCAAGGGGGAGATCACATTCGACATCAACGGAGAAAGGAGTTCCTTCAAGTTCCGTCCAAGAATTGAGGCATGCAACATGATTGGAGTGAAGGGAAAACCAAAACAAACGGAGGGGCTGAAAAAGAAGAAGGAGCCGAAAAAATGAACGTAAAGATAATCAAAGAAGGTGTTGCATCCGTCAAGACAAAGGAAGAGAAGCCGCCTGTGAAGACCAAAAAAATGACTAAGCCGACTAAGCCGGAAGACAAGCCCGCGCCCAAGATGGTGCGGAAGTGGGTACCCAAGATTGCAACGCCCGCAAAGAGCGTTGATCCGGAGTAATCAAGTGAAGAAGTCTAGCTATAGACTATAAACGAAGCGCTAGGCGGGAGCCAACCCGTTTCGTCGAGTCAAGAATAAGCTACCGGGAGGACAACCCGATTCCAGGTTTTTCGAGTATTTTTAATAATTTAGTTTTTGAGTTTTATTACGCAAAGACATTAGACTTAGAAGTGGTTGAACAATATTAGAGACATAATTCTTGATTGAATGTTTGCTTTATCATAAACCCTTTGCATGAACCCTCCTATGTGCTTGTTTGTTCTTTTCTTTTTGAGAAACCTCAACCAAATAATTTCAGAACCTAACTCAACCTTTCACCCTCATTATGGTGCTGAGGTTGACTTATTTTTCATGCTAAAACCACACGAGTAGAGCCACGATTTATATTTAAGTGTTAATAAAATTCAGCACGTGGTAGAACTCGCGTGAACCTAGAAATCAAAACTTTTGGTTGGTTTTAAAAATCTTTATCCTTGGTTTCTCTAGGATTAGAATTTTTCTAAGCCTATTCTAATTTTGTTTTATTCAAAATCTTTCTTATTTAGCCAAAATTAGAACCTAAACCTATGCCCCCATGATCAAGCCGGGAAAACGTCTGCTCTCAACCGATGAAGGCAAACTATACCGGTGAGACCGAAATCGACGTAGTCGAAAAATATTTTCGTCTTACATTTATTTTTAATGGTTTAAAAACTTCTCTAAAATTATGTTTGAGCTCTTGCATGGCTCTGAAAAATATTTTAAATTTCGAATTAGAGGAGTGCTTAACCTTAAACACACCTTAATGGAGGCAATCTAGTTTGAATTAATCATGCATGCACCATTGGATTCCCTTTTATCAACTTTCACCAATTCCACATGCAAACGACAAGCATGGTGGGCAGCAAGCATCAACTTTGCAGGAATTTCATGGTGGCATGTGAAGCAAGTGGAGCTAGGGAGCATGGACATGACCCAAAACATGAGCATCAAGTGGAAGGACCAATAAAGGAGTGGACGAGAGCGTTTGGGCGGTGCAACTCGTGGAGCACGCGGGCAGGAAAGTTGCAGAGGCGAAATGATCGTGCTGGAAGAAAGACGAGGCGGGGAGGAGCCAGAAGAACCCCGGGCGGGCCGGCCCGGTGCCGGCCGGCCTCACCTACTTAAGGAGCCCCCCGGCTCCCGTTTTCTGCAGGCAAGCTTCCCTCTCCTTACTTTGCTTGTGTGTTCAAGTTTGTGTGCTCAAAACCTCCGTAGACATAGCCAACCTTCCCAAGCTTGATAGCTCAAGAAAAAATCCACATCCTTAATCCACTCAAAGTCCACATCCGAATCAAAGAGTTTAAGTGCCTAGTTACCGGTTGCAACCCGGAGTTTTAGTTGAAGAAAAGAGTGCAGCAACCATGTGGAAGAAAACCACAAGTCTCTTCTCCAAGAAGAAGAGTTCGTCGTCGTCCAAGCCGTCATCAACCACGTCTTCGAGGAGGCACTCGGTTTCGAGTCTCCCGGAGCATGGAGACGGATACGGCACCACCGAGGAGGAACGATGCTCTCCTCCTTGGTGGTATGAGGGCTGCAAGAAGCACGTCCATGAGGTTTACCGAACCTCGTGGGCACACGGAGGAGCAGCCCGCGCCACCACGACGATCGACCCGTTCAACCGCGCCACCTCCTTACACCCCGACATACTCTTCGTACGGCTTCATCATCTTGTCGGCGGAGGAGGAGGAGAGGCTCTCTAATCTTGAGAAGAGGCTTGTGCCCAACATCGAGTTCGATGACCAAGCACTCTACACCTTGGGTTTTGGCACCGACATATACTATATGTTGGGGCACCTTGGATGGGTGCAGTTCTCCAACGGAGTATCGGTGGACACCCACTTGGGGTTCGCCTTGGAAATTTTGATGACTATTGCACCCGTCCTTGATGATGATGGGGTGCAAAGCTTGTCATTCCGTTTGGAGGGAGTCCAACAAGTGGTTCCCTACGAGCACGTTAGGGAGCTGCTTGGATTCCACAAGGGAGCTCCGGAGAAAGTTGACGTGCCACCCGACATGTTAGCGGGATTTTGGAATATGATCTTCGGAGAAGCCCATCAACAACGCAATTGCATCCGCAACCCCATTATCCGGATATTTCACTCTTGGATGTGCAAGAGGGTATTGGGGAGGATGAAGGAGACAAAAGTGACCGACACGGGGTTGAATTGGCTATACTCGGCTTTAATTGCCAGGCAGCCAATAGACCCCTCTTACCTTATGATCAACCGTTGGTGTTGTGAAGCAACATCGGGGGCGGGTAATATTGGTTCGGGGTGCTACCTCTCCATGTTGGCCTTCTCCTTACGGTCGGGGATCGCAAGAAACCCCGCCCATCTTTTGCGTGGTACCTCTCTCGGTATTGAGTATTTGCGGCAAGGCAAATACATTAGTGGAGATGAGAGAGGAGGTTATCGGTTGGCCATAGTGAACCTACCCCTTCCCAATGAGAGGCTTAGGCTTTTCACCGAAGGGAGAGAAGCTTGGTTGGAAGAGGGACTCCTTGTCCCTACAAGGAAGAACAAAAGAGGAAGAATCGTAGAGGAGGGAACATCCTCCGCACAAGCGAGTGGAGCAAAACCCAATGTGCAACCATTCGGCGGGATCCCTCCTCCGCCAAGTTATTACGGAGGGCCACAAGAGCAAGCATGGGGGTGGTGCACCGGTACCCCCACCAAATTATGTTGTGCCCAACGCTAACTTCGCGGAGTCCTACGCTCATCATCCCCAACCACAACAAAGCATGGCCATAATTGGAGGGTATGCTGCAAGAAACGCCCAAAACATCGCAGCCATCCAAGCCAACGCAGCTCAACTTGGTGAAGGCAACGCAAATATTGCCTTTGAGCTTGGACGCCTTCACCTTGTGGAGCCAAATCAATTCGTCGGAGGGAATGTCCAATCATATTATGAGCAAGGGTATTATTATCAAGATCATCAACATCAACCACCGACGGAGGACTAGAAGATTTAGGAAATTTAGTTTTCTTTTCTTTTCTTTTTCTCTGTAATTTTCAGCTTTTGCTTATGTGTGTTTGCGTAGTATTTTCTGGTTTTATTTAAATTTCAGCAAGCATGTTTGTTTATTTTCAGTTTGTATTTCAACTTGATATCATCATTAATAAAGACACCACCTTGATTATATCATTGGAAAAGTTACAAAAATTTGTGCCATGATGATATATGATTATAATTGCAGCTTTGTTCATCTTTGTAATTGATTTATGCATGTTTAAGCTAGTGCTCTCTTAAAAATACAAATCTGAATTTATTTAAATGCTAGCTTAATTTTCAGCGGAGGTTATGATTAAAATAAAGACCCATAGTGTTTTATGTGCTCTCAAGTTATGAATAGATTAAAGATGTCTTTTATGCTAAACCTATCCAAAGCCTAATATATATTTTAGTGCATAAACCTTAGTGTACAAGATTTATTTTTGAGTGAGTTATTGCAGAATATGATTTCTCTGGCCCGAGACTAAGAAGCTGGTCATTCCATTTTTGCGTATCTATCTTTTTGCTAGCCTTTTATCCGTGCATTGTGTATCCCCGCATCGGAGATCTCACAAACTTCGCCGGATATCCACCCTTAAACCAAATATCATCTTTTGTGATTACCTCCTTGACCACAACCTATCGTTGAGAATGGATCATCAATTCAAGTAAGATCGCAAGACGGTGCCAACATTGAAGATTTCCAGTATCTCTCCAAGGAAAATTATTTTCGGTACCTACCTTACTTTTCGCCTCTTTGCTCGAGGACGAGCAACGTCTAAGCATGGGGGAGGAGGTAGGTACGGTACAGTTTTAGAGTTCAAAAAGGGAGTATTTTAAAAAAAATAATGTAATGATGAAAGAAAAAAAATTCGGCGATATACGTGACTTCCAAGGTGAAGGTCTCACAAGAAGAAAGAAAAAAAAATATATATATATATAATGAATGTAAGAAAGAAAGAAAGAAAGAAAGAAAGAAAGAAAGAAAGAAAGAAAAGAATGAGAAATATGAGAAAGAGAAAAAATATATATATGCGTAAAGTGAACTCCCCGGTTCTCTAAGAGTGCATGCAAGGCTTCAAGTTAAAAAGATCCATTCTCATTTTCTAACCATGTGCAATCCGATAACAAGGACTTCCTTTGTGACTCGGGATCACTCTTTGCCATTTGCACATGTCCACTTATCTAAAGTGTGTGTATTTTTCTCTTTCCCCTCCTTGATTTAACATTATTTTCCAATGACCTTTTTGACGAGTCTCGGTAAGACCATGAGAAGCTTGTCTTGTTTTGACAACACCTCATTTATAAAACCTTGTTAGGACTAAACTTTCCCAAAGCTCCATATAAAGCCTACCACACATATATGTTATGAGAGGGAAAGGAGTAGAATATATAGGCTTGAGAGACAAGTGAGATGAGAGTTCATGAGCAATATACAAGATGATTTAAATTTGTGAACTTGGTTTAGCTTTTCTTTATCTCATTCTTTATTTCAAAAATTCTGAGATCTATTTAAACTTTGTGAGCATGTTAATACTTGTGGGATAAGCTTAATAAGAATCTACCCTCCGTAGAGATGAAGGCTAGTACATTATGGAACTTTAATTAATTAAAATTTTGAGAGCATTATGTTTTCTCATGTATGATCAAGAGCAAGGTTTAAACATTGTTTGGCAATGATGATATCCATCGAAGGCTTACTCGAGGACGAGCAAGGTTTAAGCATGGGGGAGATGTTGACGGTGAAAATCCGTCAACCTAGCCATGAGTTTACCTTCGGTGTTGGCATGAGTTTTATACCTTATCCATTGGTACTAACCCTCGTGGTATAACAAGTTCACGTGTGCATGTCGGTTTTGGAGTTTAATGTTTATGCAGGGTTTTAGTGTTGAATGCAAGACTTTCGGGATAAGTTCATTAAGCACCTCATGACAAGACCTTGAAGCCCCGTATAAGTCATGCAACGAAGCAAACTTAACTCCAAGAAGCCAAGGACTTGATCCGAGAAGACGACAGACTCCGAGGACCTGACCAGAAAAGTGCTGAATCTTGCAAGACAAGGAGTTGAGTCCAATTCGGAGAGAAACTGACGACATGGACCTACATGCGAAGGGGGAAACATCCGAGAAGCAAGGGAACCGACGTAGAGCAAAGGAGCCCTCGGGCCGGGCCCGGATGGGCCCGTGCCGGCCGGCCCAGTCCGGTCGGCCCAGGCCCATCCAGGGCCCATTTGCCCCCTCCTTTGCCCTAGCCGCCAATCGGGCTATTTATAGCCCCCTGACTGAGAGCCATGCAGAGGAGAATTCGTCATCGGCCGCCAAGGAGCAGAGAAGAGAGGGACACCATCTCAGAGAGGAGAGGGTCGAGCTAGTTGACTAGGGTTCCCCTAGCCGACGTGGGAACCTTGCACGGAAGACCACGTCGGAGTTCCCGGAGCTAGAAGCAAGATCAAGGAAGGATCCCGGTGGTGATCTTGTGTATGTATCATTGTTATAGTTGAATTATCAAGTTGAATCTTTTCCTAGCGATCAAGTGTTTCCTCTAAGATTTCGTTTTTCGATCGGCTTTGCTTATTCCAATTCTATTCTCGAGATAGATTACATAGGGTGTTCTTGTAGCCGCGGTGGCTAGAGGTACACGCCGGATCTTCCGAAAGAATCTTGACTTGTATTTTGACTCGCCCTAAGCTACCCGCATGAATAGGGATACGTTGTGACAGAATGGGGGTTCCGAAAGGCGGATGTTTTCGGATTTGGACGGGAAACCACGATTTAAAGAGGCTTCTATTAAGATTCGATTTGCTACTTCTTCTCTTGCTTGGAACTTCAACAAAAGGCTTACCCCGATCCCTCTAGATCGGTTTATCTACCCAATCTTACTTTGTTTTCTCGGTCTTTAGTAGATTAGATTCGTTTCATGTCTTTTACTTAGATGCATTAGGGTTTCTTTTATCGAAGATTGAAGTTACTTGGCTTTATTAGATTAAGTTTTGCGTCACACATTTGTTCCACGGATTCGATACCTTGGGTTCACCACTCGAGGGAAGAAGGGTCCCTTGACTACGACGGGAGACTTGTACGCTTGCAAGTCACAAACGAACTTTGATACAATTATTAACCGTCAACAGCGACATGCAGCCAGCCGTTTGACGGCTAATCAGCAACTCGCCGTAGTTGCAACGAAGTCCGAGCCGATCTCGTTTCTGCCTGCAACCAAATTGAATCAGGATCGAGTGTGCTGACCAAGTCGAGACAGAGTCCAGCTGCAATTTGCTAGCGCACGTGTACCTGTACGGGCCTGAACGGCCACACTGCCACTCTGCCAGATTGGATCACCTGTGCGGTTCCTACTGCTGTTAACCTCTTTGTTTCTACATCGGAAAAATTGAATAGGCTGAAAATCCACGTGCAAGCTAAGGCCGAGGATCATGCGGCAGTTGGGGTTTCAATTTAGTGCAATGGCTCTTTGCTACAACTACACGGAGATTGCACCCAATAGGTTCAAGATTTTCACTTGGATCACACAAGACGTGTATGCAAGTACGACTACATCTACTCCAGGCTACACCAAGTCATCGTCAATTGTGCCGTGCGCCGTAACTACTAGTCACCCGGTCCCACAAGCTCTACTTTAACCTCATCGTGCGCCGCGACTACTCGTCGCCCGGATTGCACGGGCTCTACTGCACCTATGCCGTGCATCCGGACGCGCCGTCTCGACGCTCGACTTCTCGTCAGTCGGTCGCACTGGCTCTCGTCGTGTGCCCGGTCATTCTGTTGTGCGTTGTGACTACCCGTCTCGCGACCGCAACGGATATACTCCGTCTACGCTGCGCGTCCAGGTGCCTCGGCACGTCGCGCGACTCGTCACGCGGCTCGTCGCGCTGCTCATCGTCGACTACTTCGCCTCGCGCAGGCTCGTCGTCGACTACTTCGACTACGCCGCGCGTCCGGTGCCTCGGCACGTCGCGCGGCTCGTCACGTGGCTCGTTGCGCGGCTCGTCACGTGGCTCGTCGCGCCGCTCGTCACGTGGCTCGTCGCGCCGCTCGTCACTCGGCTCGTTGCGCCGCTCCTCGTCGACTACTCCGCCTCGCGCAGGCTCATCGTCGACCACTTCGCCTACGCCGCGCGTCCAGATGCCTCGGCTCGTCGCGCAGCTCGTCGTCGACTACTCCACCTCGCGCAGGCTCGTCGTCGACTACTTCGACTATGCTGCGCGTCCGGGTGCCTCGGCATGTCACGTGACTCGTCACGTGGTGACTCGTCACGTGGCTTGTCGCGCCGCTCGTCACACGGCTCGTCGCGCTGCTCATCGTCGACCACTTCGCCTCGTGCAGGCTTGTCGTCAACTACTTCGCCTACGCCGCGCGACCAGGTGCCTCGGCTTGTTGAGCGGCTCATCGTCGACTACTTCGCCTCGCACAGCCTCGTCGTCGACTACTCCGCCTCGCGTAGGCTCGTCGTCGACTACTTCGCCTCCGCCACGCGTCCGGGTGCCTCGGCACGTCACGCGGCTCGTCACACGGCTCGTCGCGCTGGTCATCGTCGACTACTTTGCCTCGCGCAGGCTCGTCGTCGACTACTTCGACTACGGCACGCGTCCGGGTGCCTCGGCACATCGCGCGGCTCGTCGTTGACTACTCCGCCTTGCGCAGGCTCATCGTCGACTACTTCGCCTACACTGCGCGTCCGGGTGCCTCGACACGTCACGCGGCTCGTCACGCCGCTCGTCGTCGACTACTCCGCCTTGCGCGGGCTCGTCGTCGACTACTTCGCCTCCGTCGCGCGCCGGGTGCCTCGGCACGCCGCGCGCGGCTCGTCACGCGTCTCGTCGCGCCGCTCGTCGTCGACTACTCCGCCTCGCGCAGGCTCATCGTTGACTACTTCGCCTCCGCCGCGTGTCCGGGTGCCTCGGCACGTCGCACGGCATGTCGCGCGGCTCATCATCGACTACTCCGCCTCACGCAGGCTTGTCGTCGACCACTTCGCCTACGTCGCGTGACCGGGTGCCTCGACACATCGCGCGGCTCGTCACGCGGCTTGTTGCACTGCTCGTCGTCGACTACTTCGCCTACGTCGCGCGTCCAGGTGCCTCGGCACGTCGCGCGGCCCGTCACGCGGCTCATCGTCGACTACTCCGTGCGCCGCGACTTCGTCTTGCGGCCACGCTGACTCTACTTCAGCCACGCCGTGCGTCGTGACTACTTGTCTCGCGGCAACACTGGCTCTACTTCGAGTACACCGCGCGCCGCCACGACGTCATCTTCCAGTCGCATCGCGTCGACCATTCATCTAGTCGAGAACGACAGTCACGCCCCCAACATCTAGTCGGAATCAACTCTAACTAGTCAATTTCAGGAACAACCGTCGCGGCTCCATCGCCGACCGCCACGGCTTCATCAAGAGTCTGCCCAGGCAGCAACAACTAAGTCATTTATTTAAATGATTACTGTTTTTCTTTTTCTTGGCTTGTTCTCCTCATCATGTAGGACTACTTGCCAACTACGCATTTGTGTACGCTTCTCGGTGGGTTTTCACAGGAGCTACACTCTGCTGACTACTCTTGGGGTATATCAATCAAGTCACCACAAGCCTACTTCATCAACTCGGGGGCTATCCCAAGGAGGCAGCTTCTAAGTCCGCTACGCGCGGCAATCTAAAGTCGACTTCTAAAGTCGCATTCTAAAGTCCGCTCTGTGCGGCAACTTAAAGTCGACTCTGGTCGCATCTTCGCTTGATTCGGTGGCATACTACATGTGTAAGCTTCGATGGAACCAAGCTGTAAGTGGCCCTCGGGTCCTGGCGACAATGGAACCTAGCTGCATGTGGTCTTCACGCTCTGTACCATGGGTCCAAGTACCCTAAGTACTCGCGCTCCGTACCTTAGGTCTGAAATCCATGGCCCAGTTACACAAGTCGACTCCGGTCGCACCTTCGAGTCCACTACGGTGGCAACCGTACCTTGGGTCTGAAATACATGGCCCAGGTACACAAGTCGACTCCAGTTGCACCTTCAAGCCCGCTCCGGCGGTAACTGTACCTTAGGTCTGAAATCCATGGCTCAGGTACTTAAGCCCACTCTGGTGGCATAAGTCGGCGCTAACGGTCGCACCCAAGCCCACTCTGGTGGCATAAGTCGACGCTAACAGTCGCACCCAAGCCCACACCGGTGGCACAAGCCGACTTCGGTCGCAATCTTAAGCCCGCTCCGGCGGCAAAACTATTCGCTTTCTCTAATTTTTTATTCGCTTTGGCTTTCCGGAAAGTGCTTTTCGTTTTTTCATCTTAAGTCCACCCCGCGTGGCACAAAGTTGACTGCTGTAGTCACATGTAAAGTCCGTTTTACATGGCAATCTAAAGTCGATTTCCAAAGTCGCATTTCAAAGTCTGCTCCGCGCGGCACAAAGTCGACTTTGGTTTTCAAGTCGCATTTCAAAGTCCGCTCCGCGCGACACAAAGTCGACTTCAGTTTTCAAGTTGCATTCTAAAGTCCGCTCTGCCGGCATCTAAAGTCGACTTCGGTCGCATTTAAAGTCTGCTCTGATGGTATGACTACTTCTCATGCTCCATGGCTCGACGCCAAATTACTACTCGGAATCTCTCCAGCTCGGGGGCTGCACTCAAATTACTACTCAAGGATAACTTTAGCAGGCTTCGCTCGCTCTCAAGCTCGGGGGCTCCGTACCAACAACTACTCGACGTGGCTCATATGGATCTCTTATCTCGAGGGCTACATACTGCAAGAGTACTCGGATGATGGCTTTCGCACTCACTGAAGACCTTTGGATTGATTACCTAATCATTTCAAGGCTCGGGGGCTGCTATGCTACACCCATCATTCAAATTTTTCAAGACGAAAGATTCGGAATCAAGATTGACCCTCAGTTAGAGTCTGCAACTCAAACTAAGGCTCGGGGGCTACTCCATATGGAGTGCGATTTTGCAATCGCACTTCCATATAATCTCGACTTCAAGACTAATGAGCTGGAACACCTTCCAGCCTCGTGGCAGTTCAAGTACTATTGAAGACTTCTCCAAGCAGTACCCGAGGACGCTAAGGAACTACTCGAAGAGGCTTCAAGACTACTCGAACTACTACTCTCGACTACAATGTGCTCGGGGGCTTGTCGGGCATACACCCCGGGTACCCATGCAAGGAAGGATGAAGACGGACTCCTACTATAATTTCTCTGTAATCCTACTAGGACTCATTCCGTGTAATCCTACTAGGACTCCTGCCTTGTAACTGACTAGGAACCCACCCCTGGACTATATAAAGGAGGGTCGGGTACCTAGCCGGACAACTCAACCAACCCAACACCAAGCGCAGGGCGCCATACTTGATCCCCAAACAGGACGTAGGGTTCGCTACTCTGGCAACCCGAACCTGTATAAATCTTGTGTCCCGTGTCCCTGTGCATACCTTCGAGTTCTCGGTCTCCCGATCACGATCCTCACCACACAATCTACTACCTCGGGTACCCCCTTGGTAGGTTTGTCGGTCTAAAACACCGACACTTCCAACCATGTGCTCAATGCATCTCTTTCAACCTGCAAACTCAGTAAGCATTTCTTGGTACCCAACACTTGTTGGGTCCTATTGGATTAGTCACAAGGTGCTTAGGAACCCAAATAGCTCTCATGCTACAATGAGGTGAACTAATCTCCCTCATAGCACAAGTTCAATTCTTATCGTTCATAAGCTTATGAAAATCATAATGGACAAGGTTTGATTTAGGAATGTTACCATTTGGATAATCTTTGCCCATGTGACCCTTTTGACGGCATTCATAGCAAATGCGACTTTTGTTCTTGTTGTTCACACCATTCCTTACAATTTCTTTTCCATACTTGCTTCTGAGTCTTGTTCTTGAAGAAGGTGGTTTCCTTGCCTTGTTTGCTTGAAGTGGGTCTGCCCTGGCCGGCACCCGTCTAACCGGTGGCATGCACCGGTCTGATCGGTCGCGGTCAGTGCCACTGCCCGTAGTTGCATTTGGGCACGAGACGGCAAAGTGTCCCTTCTCTCTGCACTTGAAGTACACCCTCCACTTGTTGGAGCTTCTAGGCTTCTTGGAGAGTGACTCTTGTGTCTTGTGCTTGATTGGGCGATATTGGGATTTGATTTGCCCAATCTTGCTCTTTTCTTGAATCTTGTTCTTGTGGGTCATTGTATGTTGTTGAGGGGTTGATCTAGTGGCGGTTGATCCCTTCTCAAGCTTCTTCACCATGCTTTCACGGTTATCTTGAGAAGGTTGCACTTTGCTCTTCTCCTTCAACACATACAAGTCCTTTTGTAGCTTTTCAACCTCTTGCTTTAGTTTATCATTTTCTTCCACAATGAGGTCATCACAAGATTCTACAAGTACATGCTCAATGCTAGATTGGCTTGCTTGAGACAAACAATCATTAGCGCAAGATAAATTAACTTGAACTTGTGAGCATGTGCATGTGTGAGATAGAGGTTGTATAGATTTTACCGACGAAAGCACAACCTCATGGGCTATCTCTAGTGTTGCATAAGAATCGACAAGCTTCTCGTAGGAATGTTCAAGTTCATTGTGATTAGCTTGTAGAACCATATACTCACTAGTGAGCTTCGCTAGTTTGACTTCGAGATCATCATTGGCTTCTTCTTCTATTTTAGCTCTACATGCAAAGGATTTGATGTCATGATCATATTTGTTAGTCAAAGTTTCATACTTACAAACCAAGGATGCAAGCTCGGATTTGAGAAGTTCAAGTTCTCTTGACGGAGAGCTTGATGCTTCAATCTTCTGGCCCTTAGCCCCTTTGGCTTGTCTCTTCTTCTTGCTCTTCTTTTCCTTCTTGGCCATCAAGCAAGTTGGCGTGCCCCTGCGGCACCGGTCTGACCGATGGATGTCACCGGTCGGAACGGTCCCTGCAGAGGGACGGCATGTTTGCTTCTTTGATCTTCTTTTTGCTCGGGGGTTGATGCTTGATGATCGGTGGATGTTGTAGAGGTAGGGCACATCTCCACTGACTCATTTTCATCATCGCTCTCGATTTCATCCCATTTTGTGTTTACCAATTCAAGTAGTAATTTCCAAATGAGATGAGCATCTTCGTAAATATTTTTGCTCTTTAGGATAAGATACTTTAGTTCTCTACATACACAACTACACAAAAGATTAGTAATAACGACATTGAGTTGCTTCTTCTCCAAGTCCATTGGCGAGACACGTCTCATCCTTTGGAAGAATACTCGCAACCATAATGCTCTCAGCGGTAGGGCCCAAAACCTTAAGTGCAATGAGAACATTAGAGCACAAAGAAGAATAGTTTGACTCATCTAGAGCTATAGGCTCAAACGGTACCTCACAAGTTGTCAACATCAAAGAACTCCAAGCAGTTAAGCTCGAATCAGAGCACCAAGCTCTGATACCAATTGAAAGGACCTTGATGTCGCCTAGAGGGGGGTGAATAGGAGAGACGACCAATTTAAACTCTTTCTCCCAAACACTTGAGCTGACACTGATCGACCGGTCAGACCGGTCAGGCGCTGGACTTCACAGGTGACACCGGTCAGACCGGTGCGCCTCACCGGTCAGACCGGTGTAGCACAGAAAACCTGCAAAAACAACTTCAAGCACCTCTTGACTTCTAGTACAAACCAAACTTAGTGTGTGGCCTTTGTAGATGATCACAAGCAGAGTAATGAGCCCTGCACACACAAGTAGCACACCAAGTAGATCGAAGCGGAAGCAAATGTAATATGCTAGAAAAACAACTTAGAGAGTCAAACCACATGAAGAGGCAAGGATTTGTTTCCCGAAGTTCACCACCCACTGAGGAATGGCTACGTCTCCGTTGAGGAGCTTGTCAGGGACAATTCCCACAACAAGCCGGGTCTCTTTCAACCACTTTCCTCCTTTCCGCTAAGGTGATCTTTTACACGAAGAGGCAAGATCGCAGCCCTTACAAACTTCCCGCTGCTCACCACAACCTTGGGAGCTAGCCGGCGACACCTAGCCATCTAGGAGGCAAACCTCCAAGAGTAACAAACGCTTCAAAGCTTGTAGACACAAAACCAAAGTGCTCAAGCTATGGAAATGCTCTTGTTAGCTCACTGGGTCACTCTTAAGCTCACTTTCTCAACCCAACACAAAGATGATGGCTTGAATCCACAAATCTCACAAAGAGAGGGTTGGGGAGAGCCACTAAGGCTAAGAGCTAGTTAGAAATGGCATGGGACCTCAGCAAACTCACTAGAAACAGCAACCCTCACTTGAAGAGGGCTTGGGGTATTTATACCTCTCAAAAGAGAAAACTAGTCGTTGGTCCCCGGGTGGCACCGGTCAGACCGGTGCCTCACACCGGTCAGACCCGAGATACCCCCAAAACCTCTTTCTAATAAACTAGCACTTCATCACCAAGATGAAATGACCCAGGTTAGGTTAGGAGGGTTTCTCAGCACACTCTAAGGCTAGATCTCACTTAGGTCAACTAATGAGCACTTTGATTTGGTCAACTCGCTAAGTTGCATCCCTCCTGATGGTACGACATACCTATACTCAAGAAAGAATGAAAGTACTTTGTTGATCTCTTGAGCTTGAACAACTTCAATCTCGCCATACTTGATCAATATCCACTTGAGGGCTTTCAACATAGCCTTTGACTTGAGCACGTTCATACTTGAGCTAGTGACTTAGAATCTTTCCATATAGCATAGGAATGCACAATTGGATCCATGGTCACTCCATATTGCCAATCTTAACAAGTTGATGATTCGCAATGCTTCCCTCGGTTAAGGTTTGAATATGATACTTGAAGACCCCACGGATGCTAGAACTTCACCTTAGCAAAACACTAATGACGGCTTAGCTACGGCCCCAAAGATTGCTTAGTCCCTCACCCTAGACATCTCGGTTGATCTCTTCATCACTTATCCAATCCACTTTGAGTTCCACTTTGCTTCATACACAATTAACCTTTCATTTGAAAACCCTACTTCAAATGCTTGATCTTGATTGACAACGGATGCGCAAGCTTCCAATTTAGAACCATAGTGTGTACACTCATTATTTTGTTCTCTTTCAATAAACTCATGAAGTCTTGCACCACATACTTGTCTTTGTTAATGTGAGCCACAATATACATCCATATTTAAACACTTCAATGGTTGCTCATGAATATACAAAGAAAACCTGCTCACATTCTTAGACAAATTCATTAGTCCTTTAATCGCCTTGCCATTCAATTCACCAAAATCCACTTAGGGGCCTAGATGCACTTTCACGAGGTTGCCGAGGCAAAGCAGGGCAACCACAGCGAAGACGACGACCAACTTCGGGGAAAACGCCATATGACCGATACTACTAGAAGCTTTTGACTACTAAGAACCAAAACTATACTACGGGAGACCGGGGGCCCTCTCCCTACCTGATCTGACGAGGCAAGCTCGCCGGAGTCAGGAGGGATGGGCCGAGAGGAGGTGGAGGAAGGAGAGCTCTCACAGCCTTCTTGGCGAAGCCACCGAGAGAGAGAAGCAAAAGCGAGCAGGGGGTAGGAAGAGTAACCACGAGAGCTTGTAAACACCTAACCCCACATGTATGTATGTTTGGCTCGCATCCATCTGCTCGCCACTGCCATCGCTTTGTCTGTCCTCCCGCCGCAAATGTTGACATGTAGCAGGCGGCGGTGCCGACACCCAGTGACGATGACTGCATTAGAGTGTGGTACCACCAGCTATGGTTACGCCATCGATCAGAAGCCCCATTTTCTTGCTAGATGCTGACCAATTGGTCATGAACATCATAAGGCGTTGCTCTTCGTGAATCCCTACCCCTACCCACTTAAAGCCCTTACTTCACTTTGTCTGCAAACACATAAGCATTTTTTAGCATTAGATGAACACCATTGTGTGGCACTTAGCATGTGCGCTAGTGGTAATTATGGCACTCGGCATTAGTAGGTTTTACAGTCATGATGTCCTCGTTGCTAGATGCCTGCACCGTCGCCTGTTGCCCGCCAACAGTCGCGGCGGGCGGGTAGACGAAGTGATGGCGGCGGCGAACAAATCAATTCCTCGTCGCGAGCCAAACACACATACCAGTGGTCCTATATATCACGAGAAACAAAAGAGCAAGAGATATTTGCATAAACATAAGGGCAGTTGGACCTATTATGGGTGAATTAGAGACCCGAACTAACTTTATGGATGACAATGACACACTTTGAAAGTTCATGAACCGGGATGACATGGGGTGGAAAGTTTAAGGACCAGTGGTGCATTTTACTCTTCTAGTTTCTTCTTCCCGCAGAAAAAGGAAACCGCCGACAGTGACCGCCCTCGTCGTAATTGGGTGTCGCGACTTTCTCGTCGCCGCTGTTGTCGGCTGCCACGGATTTCTCGTCGCCATCCGTTGGTTGCCGCGTTTCGCTCTTCGCCATCCACCAACACCGGAGCTTGACGCGCTCTTCCCATCAGGTGAGCCCTCTCGGCATTCGGCGAGCTCGCGGCGCGGGCGAGCTCTCGCGGGACGTCTAGGGAGTGAACAGTGGCAATGAGCTGCCAAGGAGTGGACCTCCCACAAGGGGGGTCTAGAGGAGGAAAATGAGGTCTCCTCATCCGTTAGGGGTGGGACAAGAGACCGGTTGGAGACATTTTTTTCCCAAAACTCTCAATGGCGGGATGAGAGTGGAGATGAGGCCTCGATTTGAGTTGTCCTAAGGTCCTGTTGGGGTAGCTTACTTCTAAAAACGATTTCCGAGAAAGCTCAGCGAGCTTTACAAAATGGTGCTTTTCGGAGAGGCCAAGATGAGTTGCCATAGCTGAGTTGTTTGACGTTCTAGCTTTTCCTCTGAGCTTTTGAGGGTGGCAGCCACCTCCACGCGACGACGTCGACCTCCTCTGGTCCTGCAACCACACAGCCCGGGGACGTCACCCTCGCTGGTCGCGCTGCCCGAGATCTTCCCCGCTGGCTTCAGACCCTGGCCGTGCCGCTAGGGGATATCGTCCCACCGGCCTAGAGCCCCACTCGCGCTTCCCAGGACCTCGCCCGCTCGGGAATACTTCCCGCTTTTAGTTCAACCGACGGCTTCTGGAGATTTTGCGGGCTTAGAAAAAGTATTATGGGGGAGTCTAAGCCGACAACAACCAATACGGAGGAGAGAGAAAGGAGAGCGAAAGGAGGAGAGAGAAGGGAGCGAACGACTCGGCAACCGTCAACAGCGAGCAGGCGAAAACACCTCTCCACCACTCAACTGCGTCCACATACCTCTTAAACACCTTAAATGGTTGTGGGGCCCACTACTGCAGCTCGGGACTGCAGCCGTGAGTCGCCAACAGCTAGCGAAACCATAAACCATGCTCTTAGAGAAGCGACCCATTTGGGGGAGCTTTTGCCTTTTAGAGCTTCTTGAGAAGCAAAAGTTGGGAAAAGCTTCCCTTATTCGTGAGAGAGAAGAAGCACAACGTGCAAAACATTAAACCCTTCAACAACACCGCGCAACTAGTCCCGCATGCAACCTCCAGAGGCCGTTAGCTTGTGCGAAGAGGTAGAGAGCCGCGACCGGCCGCACCGGGGAAATCTGCCCCGACCCTGAGACCGCTCTAGGAGAGGGGTGGAATGGGCCCGCCGGGAGGGAGCGACGAAGGTGACCGAGCACGGGGTGTGCCGGCCGGTAGCGGCGGTTGTGACTGCAACAGGACGAGTTGCGGGACGGACGGACGGTCCCGTGCCGCTCCTGCCGGCCGCGGTTGAGAGGAGCAGAAAGTGACGGCACTTTCTTTACTACTGTAGGAGGTGGGTCGGGACTTCTTGGGACGGCCGGAGCCGGACAGGACACAGGAGAGAGTCCCCCGCGGTAGATCGGGTAACCGAACGAAACACGAAAGTGATGGCGCTTTCCTCCTCCGCCTCCGCCCGCGTACTTGCTCGTCCTCGCAGCTGGACTCTGATGTCACGCGGGCTTTAACACTACCACCAATGCGCCGCCGCCCCGCGCGCGCATCGCAGTCAACAACAGGAGCAAGAAGAAGGCGAGGGATCCGGCCGGGGCAACGCCGCGGTGGAGCTGGGGCGTAGTAAATGCGACGTGCTGCCGTGGCGTGCCGTGCCGATCGATCCGGCGGGGCGGCGGCGCTTGCCGGCGCACGTTCGCGTGCTGTCCGGGCTGGCCCGCGCGCGGGCGGGAGCCATGCCAAGCATGATCCTCCGCACGAGACCATGGTTGGCTAATATTCCGGTTGTCGCCTAGCACTAGCAGCGGGGGGCTGCGGGGCTGAAAAAAAGCGACACCGGCATGTGCCCACCGCGCCCCCATCGCTCGCTCGCGTCGCGCCGGCCCGGCTAGCTCCTCGATCGATCGGGACACGTCTGATGATCCTTGGGGAGGATGGTCACCCCCGTTCGTCCTCCTCCAGTCCTATGCGTGCGTGGTCCGTGCACGGCCAGAACGCGCGGGGCCGGGATTCCTCAACGTTCTCGGGGAAAAAAGCTGGACGACGGCACGACGCTCCGATCCGAGGAGAAAAGCTGGACGACGACGCTGACACTGCCGCCTCCTTCCATGATTGCGCCCCACGTACACCAGACGTCTCAGCGGGCGGCAGCGTCGCCGATCGCGGATCGCCGGGCGACGGCATGCACCACGCGCCTGGACACTGTGGAGTGGCCGGCTGACGCTGACACTAGTGCCGAACTTTCCGCAGGCACGCCGGCGATCGCCGCGCGCTGCTCGATCGCGGCCTGGCCGTCCGTCGTTCATGGCAGCATGCAGCAGTTGGTTAACGATTGTGCTCCGTTTCAGTGGGTTGGTTCGGTTGATCTTTCTTCCCTGCTTCCTGTTTCTGCACCAGTGGCGCCCTGCAGTGTGCTCGGTGCTCCTGGTCCCTTGTCGCCTGCCGTTAATCAAACAAGGAAGAAGGAGCTGAGCTGATTATTGGACGCTGCTAATCGTCGGAGAGTGGAGACTGGTGATGGGTGAGAGTGTTGTGCGCATGTGGACAGGCAGCAGCTGCCACCACCATAGTATCATGATATGGGGAGTGAGTGACAGCCAGGTGGGTCCAGCCCCAAGTCCCAACCACAGTCGCTGTCTGTCTCCGACACTCGAAGGAAAAAGGAGCGTGGGCCTCCCCTGTCACTCGCTACCGGTATCGATCGATCGCTCCCTCGATCTCCATACCATCGTCGTCGTAGGCAGCCTGTCACGGTTGATTGTGCGCCAAGTGACCTTCTCCGATCCCTTTGGTTTTCCATTTCCTTATCTCACATAAAAACTTTTTGGGCTACTACCTCTCCCACTGGCCTCATAGCGTCACGGCCGTGATGAACTGGACAGATCCATCGGTTTGCTCATTGGATCATCCCCGTGGCTACAGTGTTGCTGCACGCTCTTCCTATCAGGCTAGAGAGTTCCACAATCAGCTGATAATTGGTAGCAGTACCGCTACTGCTGCACTGGTAATGTTCGGTAACGGTAATAATGGTTGCACGCCGCAGATGCTAATGAGCCAATAATTGACCTTTAACTGTCGGGATAGAAGCTAGATCGAGGTCGAACGAACTCCTTTAGGTGGTTTTTTTATATGACCTCAAGAGCAATTTCAATATTAGTACTTTTTTGTAAAAAAAAAGCTCATCATTTCAGGACTAATAGAACGCTAGAGGAGCACAGCAGAAAGCCGAATGCAAATGAGTTCGAAACAACATCAGCTTGAACCGATTTTCCCCCACTTCGCCCCCCCCCCCCCGACTCGGGCGGAATGACTCCGCTGCCGGCTCCTGCCTCCATCTCCCCTCGCCCCCGGCCTTCTAGACGGTGGCAAGAGGGGCGGGAGTCCATCCCTTTAGTAGATCGAATCCCAATCAAGTCCGTCTACGTGCAGGGTTTGCTCGGCGCCGATGTTTGGTGGTGCCGGTGGAGCGTGACTTCCCTATGGCTTCGTTTTGCCGGCGGCGCCGGCGATACGGAAGCGACGGGGTTGCAGAGGAATAATTTCTCTCAGCTTCTTCCGTTCTCCGATGGCGATCTACTCCAACGTCAACAGAGAGGCTGGGGAGACCTGTCCGGGAGTCGAGGGCTAGTGCGTTGTCGTCTTCCTTTAGGTGATGATGTTGTTGACCCTGTTAATCTCAATGAAGATGATGTTTGGTGAAAATCTGAGCTTCGCTCGGGTTGCCGACGGTGGAATCGAAGGGTGTGTCGTGGATATCGGAGTTGGTCGATGCGCCTGAGAGACAGTGTACTCGGCTGATTCGCCTAGAAGTAAGCCCTCCTCTGCGGCCTCCACCTTGTGGAGTTTGGTTGTGATGCCTGGTGGCGATTAGGAAGCAGCTTCGGCGGCGGTGACGAACATATCTCTGAAGGTTTCGAGGAAGATGAACAAGAGTTTTGAACTTTTTCGTAATTTTTTCTTTTATTTGGAGTTTTGTTTGTAAAAGAGCCGGTGTAACGTGTTAGGATCAATGCATCTTCTTCTTAAAAAAGCATGCATGCAGATGGAGTGCTTGTACAGCTGTGGTTTAGCTAAATTGACTCGTTTATACGTACGTTTTAGAGTATCGCAAAAACAAATATGTTTGAGTAGATCAGAGCATGTGAGGATATATTGGCCAATAATTCCTTGCGTTAATTGGCAGCTGATTAGGGGGCACTGAATCCAAAGTGCGTGCACAATGGCTCGCGTGCTGCTTTTTACGAGACGCGTGCGACGTGATGGGATGGGGTACCCGTGCAGACGCTCCCATGCACACAACTACACAAGCGCGATCGCGATTTGTGAGAGCTGGAGACGTTGGTGGGGGGCCGGCGCGGCGCGCGACATCATACCGGCCGGCCTGCGGCGCTGCCGCCGCCCGCCACACGGCCGAAAACTTGCCCCGAGACGTGGTGACTTCCGTTCGTCCGTGCAATCTCCTGGGAGGCCACAGCGTTTACTACGTTCCTAGTCCGATATGACCGCGTACCGGTGGCGAAAACGACAAGAATGAGCGGAAAATCCTTTAAAATCTTGATGAAAACCAACTGCAGTTCATTTCTGTTTTATTTCAGTCGTTTTCTGGAGGTCAATTTTTGGTTACGGGAGGAATACGCTGGGTTCTGAAAAATTTCAGTCAGAACCTCTGTCGGGAACGGCCAGGAGGGTCCTAAAAAGACCGGAGGAATTCTGCTTAAAACCTGAAAAAATACGCAAAACGCAAAACACACCTCGAACCTAACACAAAACATGTACACGCAGCGCAGCCCATGCCGCGGTGGCTCCCGCGGCCCAACAAGGCGCCCCCTCAGCCGGGCGCCGCTCGCTCGAGGGCTCACGCCCCTCGAGCGAGGTCCGCCCCCGCTCGAGGGCTCACGCCCCTCGAGCGGAGCTTCCGCCCTCGCTCGAGGGTCCTCGCCTCCCTCGAGCGGGTTCCGTCTCGCTCGAGGTTCCCTCATGAGCACACCTACTCCCGCACGCGTGTACGGGCATTTAATGCTCTAACACGGCAGAGCTGCGCCACTACGCGTCTGGGAATCACGCCCCGGCGCTGTTCCGCCAACTCCCTAGGGGGAGCCCATCCCCGCCACTATGGGGAACCGTGCGATGAGGCCGGTGTCAGCTCCGTGACACTATGCCGCCCACTCTTGTACGGCTAACGCGCCGCGCCTCGAAGGGGGGCCGGCCGCACCCTCAAACCCTCTTCTCGTGACTCCGCGGGGTCAAACCGTGACGTCAGGCCGGCGGGAGCGCCATCCCCGTTGCGCCGCATCGTGCGGCCATCCCCGCCCCTGCTGCGCCACGCCGCGCACTGCTACAACTACTTCGACGCTGTTGAGCATGCGGGGACGGGACGCCGCCACGCCTGCTACTGCACCTCGTACGGATCGTCGTCAACGGCTCACTCGAGCCCGCTCGAAGGCGCCCCGGTCAACCACTACGCCTCCACCCTCGAAGTCGCCCCTGTTCAAGCACAGGGCACGCCACGACACCGTGATTGGAGCAAGATTCGCCAGGACGACCGTCAACTTCACGGCACTGTACGTCATACCACCACACGTAGCGAAATAGTGCGGCATGCCTGTAATTGCCCTCTCCTTGGCCTATAAAGGAAGGCGATCCCTCTCGCAGCGGGGGGACATGAGACAGGGGACGACGGATAGCGATCGCTTACACGCTCTCTGCCCTCCCCACGATATTAGCACTCGCCTCAATCACAACCCTTGGGACTTGGGGGCCACTCCCCCTCTCCCGCCTTGCTTGTAGCCACCCCTCTACAGGCACCCCGGTGCGAAGCAATACAGTGCCTCGAGCACGCCCCTGCTGGACGTACAGCCCCGACCGGAACCAGGATAAACCAAGCGTCTCTAGTTACTTAGCACCAACCATCGAGAGGCAGATCTTAGCGCTCATTACTAGTTAGTGTCGGGACTACTTTCCGCACCGACACCCCAGCATGAAATAGTGAAACAGGATAGGGGCGTCCCAGGCTCTCAGCCACGCAACAGCCTACCCATTGCCCTGTTATCCGTGGCCGTGCAACCTGTTGTATGGTTCCAAAACTAAAACCAAATCTACAGAGACGTGACGTTCGGCCTCGGCTGCCGTCTCCCGTCCAAACAAGCCGTTCGCATCAGCGCGGCAGCGTGGTGGTAAAAAAACGAATCAAGCCGCGCGCTTTAAATTTCCGTTCCGTTCCCGTGGCCGCTTTTCCCCACGTCCGGCCGGCCAGCCAGGCCGGCGTGCGCGCTCGCTTTCCCGTTGCCCTGCACGTGTCTTCCCTTCCCTCGCATGGCGTCGCGCGCGCGGGATCGCGGGGCGCATGGGTAGCCGTCCGTTACTGGGACGCAGGGGATCCCGGGCGTCCGTTAGTGGAGGACGGCGGATCTTTGCGTGCGAGCTGGCTGGTCCTGGTCCTCTGAACGTTTGGTGAAGTTCGTTCTCGGAATAGGATAAGGGATTAAGGGCCGAGGCCGATAGGCTCCTCCTGCTGCTGCTCAATAATTCTGGTGCTTTGCTTTAATTTATTCCAACTTGTGTGCGTGTCTTGCATCTGAGTGTGCAGCCAGATGGAATGGAAGCAAGCACCACCGAAGATTCAATTGAAGCCTGGTCCACCGTGGTCATATTTTTTTATTGCCCATACGACGATTTTGAAGCATAAAACACGTCTTTGTCCCGTGAATTCGCTAAAAATGGGTCCGCTATATGCCATACAGCCATAGTACAATTCCAATTACAACCTGATCACTGATCAACATGTGAAGCTTCTCCAGCAATTTTTATTTAACTTCCGCAAGATATAGGATCGCTGGCCACGAGATAAACTCAAGCTTCCCCATCTCAGAAGAAGATCGACGGGTACGTACTCTTTCCTATGATGAATGCATCATTAAGAACTATTACACTAATCAATGCACAATGCGGAGACAGCTCGCCCCATCAGATCAGACCTTTTCCATCCGCTCTCTGAAAAATGTAACCGTTGACATGCATGCTAACAAAAATTTTCTCTGAGCTGATGACAGCCCGTGGACAGACATGCACTGCGCTTAAATTCCCTCGCAGTACAAACGGCTAAACAAAATTGACCGCTAGCACGTGACCCTCCCAAAAACAGCAAGCCCCGGCGATTTATTTAAAAATAAATTTGACCAAACTTACCGCGAACATAGCATAGGGAGGCGTCGGCGCGTCTTGGTAAAACTAGTGAAAATCCGGATACGCCCGTTACCGTACCGACAAATCTCATCACTTCCTCCCACGCCATATGTTCACAACTAACACGGGTAAAGGTAGTGACATGTGGGCCGAATTAGCATGGGTCCCGGAAGACAGTGGGAGAAAAGCGAGGAGGTCAGCGTCGCGAAGCGCGCGGCCTTCACCGCTGTCACGGAAACATTCACGGCGGCAGCCGAGTAAAAAAAACCCGAAGGCGAAAATACAAGAAAAAAAAGAGTAAAACCCAAGTCGTAGCGGTAAAAACTCGTGAAACGATAGCGTCACTAGCGATAGGCAGCAGACGAAAGAGGGGGAAAAAATAAAAAAGAGGGGAAGAGTTAAAGCTAAGCGAGGAGGAGAAGGTAGCAGTAAGTAGAGGAAGAGGCGTCCCAATCCCACGGTGCCTCGACCTCGGCCGCCTCCCGTCCCACCACCACCGCGCGCCCGCCCTCGCTGCTGCTGCTGCAGCTGCCGCCCGCCGTGCCGCGCCGCGCCGCGGCGGAGCCCTAGGCGCAGCGCGGATCCCGAGATCCCCCGGCGGCGCCGCCCCGGAGCTCGCCGGCGGCGCCGGGCGCGTCCCCCTCATGCCTTTGGCGCCCCGATCGGAGCCGATCGGTGGCCGCCTGAGGCGACGCAGCAGCTCGGCGGGCGCCGGAGAGGCGGCGGGAGCGGAGGCGGAGGAGGGGGAGGGGGGAGGGGGAGGAGGAGGAAGGGGAGGATGGCGCTCTTCCGCAAGTTCTTCCTCAAGAAGACCCCGGACCGCCTGCTCGAGATCTCCGAGCGCGTCTACGGTATAATGCTCTCGCCCCTCGGTCCAGCTGCTTCGTGCGGGTGTGGGATTCGCGGGGGTGTTTCGTGTTCCGCGGAGGATTTTCCGGCTTCCGCTTGTTTTGGGGGGTTCGAATTTTGGTGGTGTGTTCATTTGTAGGAAGTTTAATTGAGCTGGAGTTCGGCGCATTTGGAAGCAGAATTGCTGACAGTAAGCAAGCTAGTTTTAGTAGATTTTGAATTGGATTCTGGCATTTGGTATGTTTGTGGGCGTGGAAACAGTCTTTAGATTTATAGCTGCATTTGGGTTAACTCGCTTAATTTATTTCCTTCTATGAATTTGGTGGTGTTTCTGGAGGTTTTCTCTTTAGGAAGCTTCGGGTTTAACTGCATTTGCCTAATTTGGCATGTTCAACTCCACCTGCAGCATGCTGCATGCCCACAAATTCAATCGCTCAATCTAGTTAGCTATAATGATGCACTTATCCATTCAATAAAGCAAATGGAATACTTGAATTGTGTGAAAATGTGAAATGTGAAGGTATTTGCAATGGTGGAAATCAAGGTGCTACTGCTACTAACCTAATGTGCTAGATCCCTTTTTGATTTTCTGGGGTACTAGGTGAACTATGTCAATATGTGTATCTGATTGTGCAAATATTTATGGATGATTTTTTTTCAGTGTTTGACTGCTGCTTCTCAACCGATTCCATGGGTGAGGATGAGTACCGGGATTACTTGAGCGGCATTGTCGCGCAGTTGCAGGAATTTTTTCCGGACGCATCATTCATGGTATCCAATTTCTGGTCTGGGGACAAGAGGAGCCGGATTTCAGATATATTGTCCGAGTATGACATGACAGTAATGGACTACCCGCAACAATATGAAGGATGCCCATTGCTTCAGCTTGAGATGATTCACCATTTCTTGAAATCATGTGAAAATTGGCTATCAGTGGAAGGACAACATAACATGCTTTTGATGCATTGTGAGAGAGGGGGGTGGCCAGTTCTTGCATTCATGTTGGCTGGACTACTTTTGTATCGGAAAACATACACTGGTGAGCAGAAGACACTGGAGATGGTCTACAAGCAGGCTCGCAGGGACTTTATACAGCAGTTCTTTCCGTTGAATCCTCAGCCTTCGCATTTGAGATATTTGCACTATATAACAAGACAAGGAAGTGGTTCAGAATGGCCTTCTATTAGCCGCCCCCTTATCTTAGATTCAGTAATTCTCCATGTTGTTCCGCGGTTTGACGCTGAAGGAGGTTGCAGGCCATATTTGCGTGTACATGGGCAAGACTCTAGTCCTGGTAACAAGAGTGCAATGGTCCTTTTTGAAATGCCAAAGACCAAGAAACATCTTCAGCGTTATGGACAGGTGACTATCTCCCAATTTAATAGAATGTTTATCACTGTGCAAATCCAGAATCTTCTCTGATATATGGTTGCAATGCAGGCAGAAGTACCGATAAAACTCAGTGCATGCTGTCGTGTTCAAGGAGATGTGGTTCTTGAATGCATTCATATTGGCAATAACCTAGAGCATAAGGAAACAATGTTCCGGGTCATGTTCAACACTGCATTCATTCAATCAAACATCCTTGGATTGAATCGTGATGATATTGATGTTTCTTGGAATGTGAATAATCAATTCCCAAGAGACTTCCGAGCTGAGGTACTAAATTCATCTGTCCTTATGTAGCTTTCACACCTTTTCCTATCTCTGTATCCTATGGACAGAGAAACCTAAACTATTGCCCCACTTTCGGACCAGGTACTTTTTTCGGACCCTGATTCATTCAAGCCTGCTGTCACCACAGTGGAGGTAGCTGATGATGGGGATGAGACTGATGTTGCTTCAGTAGATACGGGAGATGAATTTTATGAAGCAGAGGAGGATTGGCATGATGCTAGAAGGGATCCAGAAACTCAGTCAGTTGATGGTAGATTATCATTAGATGGCGTTGCAGAATCGGATGGTGCAGTAGCAAATGAAGAAAGGAGCAGCCTAGAGAAGCACGGCACTGATGAGGATGTGAAGATTGTCATCTCCCAGAATTCTGGTAGCATGAAAGAGAAAGGGCCATGTGCGCCTACCTCAAGCTTTGAGAACCCAGAAGGTTTGCAGCAAGCCCAACAGGATCCTGCCAAGTCTAAAATAGACCACACAGGTGGCCAAGAGAACAGTGATGTGCAGGACATACAGGTGGTTGCTACATCTGTTGATCCAGAAGGACACAAATTCGGAGCTATCTGTCAGGAGGAGGACACGAAAGATGTAATTGCACAAACTTTAGTCACAAAAGTTGATCCAACTTCCAGTGATGAAATTCAATGCCAGGCCGACGAGCCAACAAAAATATTGAAATACCCTGATTCGGACTACACTACTTTTGATGCTCCTGATAGTTTGTCATGCACAGATGGGGATACACACTTGAGAACTACAACAAAAGGAGGACTGCAAAATGGTGATATCAAGATTATTACTGAGAACACGGTAATTGTGGACAATGAGCTAGTGATCTATGAAGAGAAAACTGTTGTTGAGAATGGTAACATTACACAGGAAGTAAAAAATGTTGTCAACGAGAAGAGCGTCATGCCTAAGATAGGCAGAACAACTATTAAGAGTAGGAATGCACAAGATAACAGTTGTGTCAATGTTAAAGCTGCCAAACCTTCCGATAGAGCTGACGGCAAATTGGATCTGAGCAAATTAGAGGCTGGCCTTGAAGAAACCATACTGACAACCAATGTGCATGACAGAATTGTTGTATTACCAGCCACTGAAATAGCAACTGAAATAAAAACCAAGAGAGAGGGTCCTGGTGGCAAACAGGATCTTGGCATAGCTCTTCCTCAAAGTCGAACAGAAGCAAGGGCAAGCAGCCCAAGGTTTGGAAGTGATGACCGAGGGCAAATCCCTGATAAAGCTGTGTCCTCCGTGTTGAAGAAGATGGCAGCAGGCAATGCAGCCCAGACAGAAGAACCAAAGCTTGCCAAACCAAAAACAATACGTAGATGGATCTCACCGAAGAAGGAATCTGATGCTACCTCTGTGCATAGGCCATCTCATCCACCATCCAGATATGATAGTTCACCAGCTGCACTGGCTATACGATCCTTGTCTACAGACGGCAAAATCAATGCTGTGAACGATGCACCTCAAGTATCGTTGATGGAACCATATAACAGTCGGTTAGCAGATGAGTCAGTATCTTCGTTGTCTGCTCGATCACCTACACAACGATTGTCATTACTGGGTTCGCAAATTGCATCAAGAAAAGAAGCTCCACCGCCTCCGCCTCCACCTCCACCACCACCTCCACCTCCACCTAATTCTTCTTCAACTTCCATGCCTATGAGACCACCAGTGTCTTTTGGAGCACAAAAACAGACCTTTGCTCCTCCCCCTCCTCCCCCACCCCCACCACCGAGGTCAGGCATAGGTGGAAATACTCCACCACCGCCTCCACCACCTCCTCCAAGGCTAAACAATAACATGGTAACTCCACCACCGCCACCGCCGCCACCACCAAAGCTAAGTGCAAGTGTTCCACCCCCACCTCCTCCACCACCATCCACCATAATACGTTCAAGTATTCCTCCTCCACCGCCACCACCACCATCAATGGCACATTCTGCTTCTCCGCCACCACCACCACCTCCTCCGCCACCGTCGTCACGATCTAACGCTCCACTGCCACCCCCCCTTCCAGTGACACGTTTTGGTCCACCTCCGCCACCGCCACCACCTCCACCTCCACCTGCAGTATACTCTAGTGCTTCTCCATTGACACATTCAGCAGCACCCCCTGCCCCACCTCCAGCCCCACCACCACCCCCTGGCAGAGCTCCCCCACCCCCACCACCACCCCCTGGCCGAGGAGCACCCCCACCCCCACCTCCCCCCCCCTGGCCGAGGAGCCCCTCCACCTCCTCCCCCTGGCCGAGGAGCTCCCCCACCTCCACCTCCTCCCCCAGGTGCACGTGCAGGCCCTCCGCCTCCTCCACCCCTCCCAGGTGCTCGTTCTGGCCCTCCACATCCTCCACCACCTCCAGGTGCTCCACCTCCGCCGCCTCCACCAGGTCCTCCACGGCCAGGAGCTCCACCACCTCCACCTCCTCCAGGTTCACGACCAGGAGCGCCGCCACCTCCACCTCCTCCAGGTTCACGGCCAGGAGCACCACCTCCCCCACCCCCACCTGGAGGTGGTGGGAGAGCACCCCCACCACCTCCTGCACCTGGAGGGCGTCTTGGTGGCCCTCCACCGCCTCCTCCCCCAGGTGGGCGTGCACCAGGTGCACCAGCTCCACCTAGAGCACCAGGCGTACCACCACCACCAGGAAGTAATCCTTCCTTGGGCAGAGGACGTGGGGCTGCACGCCCTCTGGGATCAGCTTATGGGGCTGCTGCCTCACGCAAGTCGACATTGAAGCCTCTGCATTGGGTCAAAGTGACAAGGGCCTTGCAAGGTAGTCTGTGGGAAGAATTGCAACGCAATGATGACTCACAAAGGTATTCCTTTTTGTTCTTTTGCAATCTTTCTATCTAGATTAAACTTATTGTTACATACACAATATATTCGATGATTTAGTTGTGTGCTTAATCCATGTTTTGGAATTAGATTTATTGTTCAGGGCATGATTTTGGCATTAAGTTGGTGCAACTATCTTACACAGATGGTCTTTTGATTTTTGTTTCTACACTGAATGATGTGAACCTATTGTTTTGCAGTGTTTCGGAGTTTGATTTGTCGGAACTCGAAAGCCTTTTTCCAGCAGCAGTTCCAAAGTCTGACGACAGCTCAAAGTCTGAACGTAGAAAATCACTTGGATCAAAACCAGAAAAGGTTCACCTGGTAAGTACTTGCTATTTACCTTTTCAATTTTTATAATTAAATAAGGTCACATTTCGGAGGATTCTGAAGTATGTAAAATGCATTTTTTTATTTCCCATGCCATTTTTTGTTGCTTAAAAAATACGAAAGTAGTCTTCTAGCATAAAATTCAGTTGCTTCTGCCGTAAATTTTCTGCTATGATTTAGTTTTACCATCTGTCTATCATCTCTGTCCTGACATTATCTAAATAGATCGAGCTGAGGAGGGCAAACAACACAGAAATCATGCTAACAAAAGTGAAGATGCCACTCCCAGATTTGGTGGTAAGAATGTGGACAGTGCAGAGGATTTGGAATCTCTCTGTTATATAATTTCTGACATAGTATAATGACTGTTTTTCTCCAGAGTGCGGCTTTAGCACTGGATCAATCGACCTTGGATGTTGATCAAGTTGAGAATCTCATAAAGTTCTGTCCTACGAAAGAAGAAATGGAACTTCTCAAGGTGCAAATTAGTGCAATGCTGCTTTAGCCACCTTCTTGATCTCATTTTTCTAAAAACAATTCCTTTTTTTTCAGAATTACACTGGAAATAAGGACAACCTTGGGAAGTGTGAACAGGTAATGACTATGGTCTACATGCTTACCTATGGTGTTCTATGGTCATTGTATTTCGGGATGGGGGTGGGGGGAACTGAAATCTGAAGGCAATCACGGGGCACTCAATATGCCCTGAGCTAAGCATAACATTGCGGTTGCATGATTATGAATGTTTACAATGGACTGTTCTCCTGTTGCAGTTCTTCCTAGAATTGATGAAAGTGCCACGGATGGAGTCAAAGCTGCGAGTGTTCTCCTTCAAGATCCAGTTTGGTTCACAAGTTGCAGATCTTAGGAAAAGCTTGAATATCATAGACTCTTCGTGCAATGAGGTAAGCTGACAATCAGTTGTACTGAATTCCAATTTTTTCCCGAGTTCTGTCTATTAACTTGAATTCTACTTTATCAGATCCGAAGTTCTCTCAAGTTGAAAGAGATAATGAAGAAAATCCTTCTCCTTGGGAATACACTGAACCAGGGAACTGCTAGAGGTAACAAAAAGTTTGTTTATTTTGTTTGTTTTCCAGTTTCACGAATAGTATTAATTGTTATGAATAGGAACAGACTCAAATAGTTAATAGGGAAAGGTCTCCTTAACATCAATGAGCTCTAGATTGCTGTAAGCCTTTTATTTATGAAGTAGCTTGTTTTATCTTACAAAAGCTAGCTTGTTTCGACAAGCTAAAAGGAAACATTTGTTAGAAACTATGAAATGAGTAGCAGTGTTGTTACATGGTGTACCTGTGAAAATTATGTTGATTTTTTTGGCTACACCTGCATGTCACTAGAGTTAATTTATTTACTTTCACTTAACATAGTAATTTGTGACAAACTTAAGTAGGACTGTTTGTGGCTAGAAGATCATAGCGCTATTTCTCCTGAATTAAGAATGTCATGGCATAATGGTGTATTATATAGCCAAGTATAGTGTCCATCTAGTTATCAAAAGATTCATTTAAGCATGTTCTGTTTCACGAGATAATGTTTTAATTTAAACCAGTAATCTTCTCACCATAAAGAGTCGTAATGAATCTTTATGTCTTTATGCAAGAAATCATAAAGGTCGGTAGATTCAAGACTCACACCATGAACTTAATTAGATCCTCATATGTTCTATAATTCGATTGCTTTTCATTAATGGACAAATGGACAACATTCCAAGTTCCCAACGCATGTTTGATGGAATTCCTCACGTTTGTGTCTTACTGTGTGTGAACAAGTATGGAAACAAAACGAAGCATATTCAGTTGGAGTATCATGTGTACCCCATTGAAAATTTGAAATTCTAGGTTCTTGCTAACCTGGCATCCTTTCAGTTTTCTATGGTTAAATATATTAATGTTCTCAGACTAATTAACCACTTTGCATCTGTGTATTTGCTTACAGGTGCTGCAGTTGGTTTCCGGTTGGACAGTCTTCTAAAACTTACTGATACCCGGGCTACAAATAATAAGATGACACTAATGCACTACCTCTGCAAGGTATGGAATTCACTTTTTGTAGCAATTTTAGTTCACATTTATGTGTTGCTCCCTTCATTCCAAATATAAGTAGTTTTTGGTTGATGCAGCCATACTGCCTCCATTGTTTTATCACACATACATAGCTGGTACAGGGCCGCACACCTGCCTATGATATCCTCCTAGTTAGCGCAACTTTGGCTAGTAGCCTAGTACAGTCTGACTTGAAGCCATGAGTTGCAGATCATCGTAACCACAGATATGCCATCAAGTTTCGGAATGTACCTGATACTTCTTTTGTCTGATTTTACATTGTTAAATCAACTGAATCAGCTGTCTGTCCTAAAGAAAAATTTGTCTAATAGGTGTTACTGTTATGTTAGCCTACAATTTGACTATTTCTCTATTCGATGGTAATTACTTTGTAGCCCTGGTCTAATTTACCGTAATATGAGTGAAATTATTTTCACATTAATATCATATTCTGACAACAATTTCTTCATGCCAGGTACTTGCTGCAAGATCTCCACAGCTTTTGAACTTCTATGTCGATCTTGTTAGTTTAGATGCTGCATCAAAGGTTCGGGTTTCTTCTTGATATGTTTTCAGTTGTGTAGAATATATATACATATGTTTGCAAATATATTATTTCTTCTAACTTTTCATTTTCAATAGATACAACTAAAAATGTTGGCTGAGGAAATGCAAGCAGTTAGCAAAGGGCTAGAAAAGGTTCAGCTGGAATATGATGCTTCAGAAAGAGATGGTCCGGTATCAGAAATTTTTCGCAAGGTTAATCTCGATTTTGATTTACGTTATGGAAGCATTCAGATGGAGTCTAGCTAGCAATTTTTAGTGGAAATACAATCAGACATTTAGGACAACAAAAAGTTATGTCCTTTTTTATCTATTTGTTTGATGCATTTTGTGTACATGGACTACTCAGCCTTGGATAGGCTTTAATGAATTTTAATCTCGCATGCTAACAAGCCCAACATTCACAAAAGAACAAGATGAAATATGTGCTCATCCATTGGTGACTGTCTCTGTAAATATTTCTTCTAAATTGATAGTTTAATCCAAAAAATGCTGAAAAAAAAATCACATCGTGTTCCTGTTAAGCTGCGGAACAAGTGAATTCTGAGTGTCTCTGTTGCTTCTAAACTGGCATTATCTGCATCATGTAGAAACTGAAAGAGTTCACTGACAATGCTGGAGCTGATGTGCAGTCGCTATCTTCATTGTTTTCTGAAGTGGTATGCTTTCCTCCTTTTTTTTTTGTTTGGGTCCATAGAGGTTCCACATTATGTGCTCTGCATCTTTTGTAGATTGAATTTTCAATGTGATTTCAGGGTAAAAAGGCTGACGCACTGATTAAATACTTTGGTGAGGATCCTGTTCGATGTCCCTTTGAACAAGGTAAGCAGATCGGTTTTATCTGAACATGCCCACGTTAACTTTGGGTACAAATTATTCACCGTAGGATCCCAACTCCAGCACTTGGAGCATTGTCTATATATGCCTCATCCTTACCTCGTTGTGCCCATTTTCTGCAGTGATTTCTACCCTATTAACATTTGTGACAACATTTCGAAAAGCACACGAGGAAAACCTTAAGCAAGCTGAGCTCGAGAAGAAAAAGGCTGAAAAAGAGGCAGAAGCAGAGAGGGCTAAAAGTGCTCAATTAACTAGCAAAAATGTATTGATTCTCATTCTATATAGTTTTCAAGCTATAGGGAACTTCATAAGCTCATTATATTTATGATTTTCAAATACTGCTAGGATGCTAAACCATCAAATCCAAGCCGGCAAGCTAAACAAACCATAGAGAGGACGAGGTCTGCAAGCAGACGAGGAAGAGATGCGGGGTGATTCAGGATGGCCAGGTATTGTGCTGTGTTTCTGGTCTGCCTGTGAGGCAAATCGACACCCATCCAATGCATTTTGGGGCAAGGGAAATTTTGTGGATGGATGCTGCTTGCATCCAACGGGTGCAGCAGCGTGATTGCATCGAAGAAACTGTACAGGATGCCTATTTGGTATTGTGCCCTGACATACCTTTGCTCCTCATGCAGCATCAAGAGCATTTTCTCAGACTTATTTGACTGTTTTCTTGTTACAGGTGTAGCTGGAGAATGCCGACTTTTTTTTCCCCATGTCGGCCAGCACGGTCCAGTGCCAACTTCTGACTGCTGTGAAGAGCTGATAACACTGACGCTAACACTCATTCTTTCTTTTGTTGTTTCCTGTCACTTTTCCATTCTTTCTAACACCGGTGGCCAAGTACAGCCATGGCTTTGAAAAAGTACAGCCTGGTGCTTAGGTAAAAAAATGTAAAAATAGGAAGTAGGAGTAGTGTAGAGGGTACGGAGATAATCCAGGGGCAAGGGGCGTGCGTCAGGGTAAATGCGATGTAAACTCGCGCGTAGTGCAGTAATAGTCCCTTTTTTTGGTAAATGCATCATTGTCTCCTGTGATGCTGTGAATTCATCGCGTCTATGATCCGTTGTCTGACAGCCTCGTCGGTGTCGCTGTCGCTCGTTTTGTGCAGCTGTTTCTGGTTGCAGTGTGCTTATTCACACCATTCAAGTTTGCACAAATTGTGAAGGGTTTTAGAAGGCATGATACGGTTTATGACCTTAGCTATGCATGAATCTTGATTGATAACAGGATGGCAATTCGGGGTTCGTTCAAGTTCGCGAACTTGAACAAGTCATGGTTGCAAGATTAGGCAATAATTCACACTGTGGATGCTGGGTTCTTGGCGTAAAACTGCTTTTTTTTATTGTGCTCTGAAGAGGTAAACGACGTTGCGATCCATGTAATGTAATATAAGTGGGCCTACTCACAGAGCCTAAAGCTGTGCGGGCTTTGCAGGTCGGCCCAGCCAAGCGAATCGCGACTCGACTTGTGGGATTTGCTGCGGACGTCGAAAAGCTCGGGAGTTGAGACAAATGGATTGTGCCGGCGGCGAGAGGGGGAGGGAGCCACAGTCACCGCTGGGAAGAAGAAACGAGAGAAATCCAAAGTGGCTACCGGCCGAGCGTTAAGCAAAGAAGACGCATCTACCGTCTACGGTGGCACGGTTGCTACCTCACCTCAGCCGGTTCCACACCACCAGCCTGTTCGGTTGGCTGGTGGCTGATGACTTAGTCTTTGGTTTTTTCCGGGAGAAAAGAAAGACTGGCCATAGTTCTTTGGTGGTATTTTGTTGTGAGAGAAAAGTATTGCTGGCTGGTGGCTGATAAGCCAAGCGAACAGGGCGCACACCCTAGACTAGCAAACCAAGAACAAACAATACAAGTTTGATGCCTTGCCGTGCCCGTGCCGTGCCCACGGTGGCCTCTACTAGTAGTAGCGACGAGCAGCTGCGTCGTCCATGGCCGGCCCTAGGCCCTAGCTAACGCAGCGGCGCGGCCAACACTGACAGGTCAAGAGAGGACAAGGGCTTTAGGTGAGACGAGGCCTTTGTCTCCTAGCTCAAGGCCCATCCCCATCACTGTACTGTCCCACGCGTCGCGCCAAACCGAGCGCGCCCCGAATCACATGCCGGCCGGCATCCTCCATTGCTCCCAATCTCCCATTGACATCTCGTTCTTGATTCCTTCCTCTCTTTCCTCGACGTGCCGCTCTTTCCATTCATCCATCCGAACTCAAAAGCCACACTAGTTAGGAACTGTCAGATACCAAGGCTAGCAGGAAGTTGCTCGCCGCAAAAAGTCAGAGCCCAGCTTTTTTTTTAAGAACCGGATTTGAGTCTTTGATGACAGCGCGCGCGCACTCGTCCACTGTCTCCCAACTCTCAAGTCACAAGGGAGGGGAGGGGCATCTTTGCCAAATGACAACGCCCTAGAGGACACGTGAAGATGCCAGGGCGCAGTAGAGAACACACAAACAGGTGCGAGGTCGTCTGAAATATGCATGTGCCCGCCCTCTGGTCTGGATTAGTAGCTACTAGCTAGCTCATCGAAAAGCTCACTGATAGTGTGTGTCAGCATGGTACAAAGTACAAGCAGGTGATGAAGTGATTTCTTGCTTCGGATTTTTTTTTCTGCCTCCCTCCACCCAAATGATTGAAATGGGTAGGTTGATGTTTCTAAATGCCACATGCTCCAGATTTGCAATTGATAAATCGGGACCCTATCTATAACCATATTAATAATATCTACCCACATAGTTGGTTACATTTCCTCTCACAGATCATAAGCTCTCTCAATCATAGCAAGGGTTGATTCCTTGCTTAAGCGAGGGGTCAACTGCTGCACTGTCCAAAAGGGCAGGCAAAATGAGTGCGTGAATCCATATGCATGGTCACGGGCTCTTAGCAGCTTTTACAAAGTTTATAATTGTTCTTCTTCGCCTGGCTCCTTGTGATGATTTAACCCATTATCATTTCAATCATGGGCTTTTGACATTCTGCTTGGGCGAGCGAGTCCTCGTCTATTGTTAAGAAAAAAAAGAGTAACATTGCGTGATCATAAACCTCATGAATTTCGATACAAAGAAGTACATATATTTTTTTTTCTCATTTTTTATGGACCATCTGTGTGTTCCTAGGCTAAGCTGCACTAGTTTTCACGATTCGCCCATCCGGAATCTGCTTTGCAATTGTTGTAGAAAGGCGTCTATCGAAGAAGAGCTTGTTGATGGCTTCAAGGAGAGAACAACAACAGCAAAAGGACAAACTAAACACAACAACCCAGCACTACATATATTCACAGTATTTTTGTTTTGCTAACCCCTAAAGGTATAAGCTCAAGGCTAGTTTAGTACAGCACTGATCGTATTAAACAATGCCGAGAGTTAGGTTGTTGACAGACAGAATCGTCAACAAAATGATCGTGCCCAGCATAGTTTTTCAAGTTGAGGTCGCTAGCTGATTCCTGACAGACTGTTACTATTGCGTACGGATGGCGTGATGCTGCCACGGGTGCTGGAAATTCAAGATTAGCAGGAGAGCAAGTACGCTTAGACAATGCACTGCCAGTCTTGGCAGTGTAGTGTATTGTAGTACGTAGAAAGAAGTAGCTGATCTATGCACATGGAAAGGGGAGCTTTATGAGACGCCACTTTTTTCTAGGAAAACATTCACTACAACATTATGACAAAAATACAGTAATTTCATCAATTTCAAAATCGAAATACACGATATCTTCACTGCATATATTTGTTCAAATTCATTTAGATTTGCTGTAACGTGGATACTCATCATTGATTGTTAGAGCTGTAACCGTTTCTTGAGCTAATGATACAGTGCCAGCCATTCTTATATATATTTTTAAAAAATTTTATTGTAAAAAATATGTTTCACATGTAAGCAAGCAGATTCGCACCATATCAGTCCTAAGTATAGTATTATTTTTCTTGGTAAATGCCTTATCTCATGCTAGCAGTCGGGACGCCAACCAATCAACATTACTACCTGCCAACCACCAGATACGTATAATCCAACCAGCGTCCACGACATCATACATTGGATTCTTGGCTCCTTGTTAAAATTCAAACCCCACTTCTAACTGGAGCAGGATGTTTTAAAGTGGGTAATTTGTTTCACCTATTTTCCCCCCACAAAGAGACCTCAGACATAACAGTAATAATTAAATAAATCAGGGAAAAATTACTGTACTCTGATTCAGAAAAGTAAAGAAAAATTACCGTGCTCTGTTAGAAACGTCCCTTAGCCTGTTCGTTTGGCTGGTGGCGGATGGTATCTTGATTTATTAGAAAGAAAATCTTCTTGCCCGATTCTTTGGTGGTATTGTTTTATTCGGGAGAAAAATCGCTTGTCCGGTGGTGATAAGTTCGAACGAACAGACTGCCTATCACCAAAAGCTCAACCTCAAAGCAACAAAAGGTAAAAAGGAAAAAAAGAAGAGTCTCAAGGGTCTATCCGAGGACCATGGATGACAAGAGGTTAAACAAACCGGCTGTCACTGGGCCCCACACTGGCAGCCAGGCGGCCCTTGCCTGCGACTGCCACAGTCATCTCAGTCACAGCGGAGCGGAGACCGGACTCTGGCGAGGGAGGTTCACGTGAGCGCCCAAAGCGAAGCAGCCACGGCCACCGCGCCAGGCCAAACCACCTCGCCCGGTTCCGCTTGCCGCTCCCCCCTCCTTGCCGTAAATCTGCAAGGAGCAGCAGCGCGGCATTTAATGCTCTCCAACCTTCGGTCTCCCTCGCAAACGCTCCCCATTCCCCTCTCGCCCACCGGGCGCCAGCCCACAGATGCGGTCGCGACCACCGCGGCAAGATCGAATCCATGGCGAGACGGTGCCTGAGCGCTTGATCCTGGGAGGTTCCCGGGTCCTTCTCTCTCATTGATCGAGGAGAGGAGCAGGAAGGGGAAAAGGAGGCTTCTTTGTTCTTTCTCGTGTTTCTCCCGCGCCGATTCTGCGGTTTCTTGGGAGTGGCAATGAGGCGGCACGGGTGGCAGCTCCCGTACCACCCTCTCCAGGTTCGTCCTCGCTGGAATTTCGTGCATTTTTCTTGCGGGGCGGAGTGGTTACTGAAGCCTTTTGCAGGTGGTGGCCGTGTCCGTGTTCTTGGCGCTGGCGTTCGCGTTCTACGTGTTCTTCGCCCCCTTCGTTGGGAGGAAGGTGTTCCAGGACGTGGCCATGGGGCTCTACACTCCGCTGGTGAGAGCTTCGTTCTTGTTTCTCCTCTGGTTTCACGCCGAGTTGAGTGAGCGCCTCGTGTTTTGCTTCTCTGGACCTTTGGATCCCCCATCTAGGTGCTGCCTGCCTGATGGGCCCAGTAGTGGTTGCTGGAAGGTGCCGAATTAAGTGACCTAATCATGAATTGTGTTATTTGGCAGTCTCGCGTATTTTGTACGATTTCTGTACTTTGTTGCTTGTTTTAAGGGTGGTATGAGTTGAGACGCTTGGCCAGTCTGGGCAATTCTGGTGCCATCATGTGGCATGCCTAACTCTCGAAGGCATTGTCTGGGCTTTTGCATTTGGTGGAATTTTGCTTCTGTCACAAGGTTAGGGACAGTAGGCTTGTATGTTGTATATGCAACACCCTTGGGGAAATGTAGTTCAGAGCAAGCTGTGCATGTCAGGCTCTCGGGTCCTCTTCATTTCCGTCCACTTCAGCTCTACTGTCTTTGGGTTGTACTCCAATCCCAATACGTGTTTGGTACGATTTTGTGGCACCGTTTACAGGAGGGTGACATTGCATAAGTGGTCCTTATTACACTAACATCGGCTGTTTCTTAATAGTCAGTCCTATGGCGTCGCTATAATGCTGTTGTCTTGCTGTAATGATGCAAACTTGTGAAAGACAGTTACCTGAAACGGGTTCCATTGAATTGTTCCCCCTGCAAGCTGCTCTGAGTTACCTCTGGCTTCATCATGATCATGTTACTTAACTTGTTTGGAGGCTTTTGTTGCTTTTAAAAAAATTGTTGTGCTTATGTGATAATGAGTAGGTAATGTTGTAAAATGGTGCCTTTTGTTCCTCTGACAGACATCTATTTACATGCTCGTTACTGCTTCATGATTAACAATGTTTAGCTATGTCATCTCTGGGGAGTATGGTTTGATTTTACACATGTTAAAGTGAGAAACAACATGTAAAATCACAAAAACAATGATTTACAAATTTTCTAGGCGAAATATCATATCCTCTAAAATGCTGCATTCGGGTCTGCAAAACTTAAAAGAAAACTGATGTCACAGTGGAAGTGATTACATGATGAAGCTAAAGATTCTTGGGCAAACTCTATTCTTAGTTCACAAACGCACCTTTTGTCTCTATATGAATCGAAGTTTATTGGAAAGGTATTTGCTCTCTTGTGGGGGGGGGGGGGGGGCTATATAGGATAAACCCGCTGCAAAAAATTTCTTTTGGTGTTATGATTGTTGTATCTATTTACATAACACATTGCGACCTTATGTGTAATCTGGCTTTTCAGGTTTTATGTGTCTTCTTTCTATACATCTGGTGCGCTGCAGCAAACCCAGCAGACCCAGGGGTCTTCAAATCAAAGAAGTATATGAGCTTGTATGGAAGTGGAAAACACAAGCATCTGAAGGAATCAAGAAAAGGTGTTTCTGATACTAGATTGCAACTAGAGGGAACTGGAGGAAAGCAAGAACATGAGGTTGCAGCACCTAGTGAAAAGTCAATGACTGAACACAAGGACAAGAATTCGTCTTGCTACAGTTCAATTTTCTCCTCATTTCTCGTTATATTCTACCCTCTATATTTTGTTTTCTCCTGTTGCCAATCACATGAATGGTCCTCTGAGCATCAAGCTGGTGAGGAAGGGATGTTTTTCTGCAGCTTATGTGAAGTTCAGGTATATTTCTTGTGATTGGTGTTCGTCTATGTTTTTTTGTATACTTTGTATTAATAGTCTGCTATTTTCTTTGTATAGGTGTTAAAATATAGTAAACATTGCAGAGTTTGTGACAAATGTGTAGACGGTTTTGATCATCACTGCCGGGTAACATACTCCTTAACAATTATACTCTTATTCCCATCACTTAACATATAATAACTCCCCTGTTTTCCTCAATGTCAACAGTGGCTCAACAATTGTATTGGAAGAAGAAACTATAGGAGGTTTTTTGTTCTAATGTCTACTGCCCTTGTTTTGGTAAGCTCATGTTCCTCCGGTCCTACCATGCTCTGATATAGATGCTTACATGATAGTATAATAATTTAAATTACTGTCATTCCTGTTAAGCATTCTCCGGCATCAAGTGCATTCTAGAAATAGTCATTCATATGCATTGAATTTGGTCATCATTTGCAGAGCATTTTAGTCCTGGTCCTTTTCATCCTAGTTGACCATTGACAGGTCTGCATGATTTGTGCAATTTGGGCCAGCTTATCCTACAATCAGCAATTGGAGTATTGGTGCTAGTGCTATGTTTTGTTGAGCGGAAGGATTTCTCTGTGCAAATTGTCTCAAAGCTAGGGAGCAGCTTCTCTTTAGTGCCCTTCGTGATTGTGGTGGTATGAACTGTCATCTTCTTCCAGATTCAAGGCTATTTAATTAGCCATCTCCTTCATCAATCTTTCTTGAGATATTGATCAAAGCATTACTCTTTTTTGACACAGGCATCATGTACCATGCTAGCTATGGTTGCTTCACTCCCGATTGCTCAACTTCTCTTTTTCCACATTCTTCTTATCAAGAAGGTAAGTTCTGATACATTTTGTTAATTCCTTTTTGTCTAATTCTATTTTGAGTATCTTTGTATCGAACAAGCTCATGTCCTCATGTGCATCAAGATTTGGGTTAAGTCTAGAATCTAGCTGTCAAAGTTATGCCTTAGTGATTGTCATCTTGTATTCAAATTTCCCTTGCACATTTTTTTTGGATAATGTAAACTTGGGTACAATGCTTGGTATGCACTGTGAACACTGACATCATACATTTACTTATTGAACAAAAATTTGTATGGCTGATAGGACTAATATCATGGAGTTTCTTATAGTACTACTTTGCACAATGTTTTAAAAATAATTAAAACCACAAGCTGCAAAATAGGAATTGAAAACATGTAGTTCTGCCTTTCTGCTGCGTAAGACTACATACAGGAACCATGAATAGTTTATTGACATGATGTGGTAGCCTTTCTTGGTTTTTTTGATACTCTTCTTGGATGGAATTGATTTGATGCCAACCATATACAGGGAATCAGTACATATGACTACATCATTGCCCTGAGAGAGCAAGACCAAGAAGATGTTAGTGCGCAGCAAAGTCCACAGATGTCTCGTGTAAGCTCCTACACTGGACTCAGCAGTACTAGTTCCTTTGGTCCACTTCGTCGTGGTTCGTGGTGCACTCCTCCAAGGCTGTTTCTTGAAGATCAGGTGTGATCCTTGCCCTCTTTTAAGCTTCATGCATCATTTAAATAGATAGTGTAGCTTCCAGACTGAATCAATATCTGTAATCTGTATAACACATTATAGTAGACTGACAGATCGGTTAGTAACGCATGTGAATGACGAGTCACTTCTGTAACAGTCATGCTGATTCTAACTGAATAACTAATGTCTTGCACTTGTAATCCATAGCAATTGCACATTTAGTTATGATTAAAAGGAGATATGTGGTCATTTTCCCCACTTGGCTTTTGCCTGTTTGGGTTCACAACTGACAGTTTCTGAACCTCCTTCCAGTATGATGTTATTCCATCAGAGGCTGGCTCTTCGCATAATTCTGCTACCAAGAGAAAAGAAGATGAAGTAAGGAGGAAGAAGGGCTCAGGGGCTGTGAAAATAAGTCCATGGGCATTGGCTCGTCTTAATGCAGAAGAAGTTTCGAGAGTTGCTGCAGAGGCACGGAAGAAGTCCAAAGTTTTAGTGCCTATCAGGAAAGATGACTATTCGCGAGGCCACGAAACAGATAGTAGCTATGGAGGCATGAGCAGTGGCAGGATTGATCTAGGCCCTGATAGCAAGAGGAGAACGAACAGAAGAGGAAGACAGCCCAGTGATCTCTCTCTCAAACCTGTCGCGAAGATATCTACAGATGTTATTGATAGTACAGGCAGCGACATGCCCCCTGAAGCACTATCCAGTTTAGCACCATTGCAACTCGAGGCACGGAGTGCCTTCCATCCTAGTAGAGCTGCATCTTCCGCAAACGTAGGCGGATCATCTCCTGATAGCAGTTTGGATTCGCCCGATCTGCACCTGTACCGGGTCTCAGCTGTCTCTTCATCTGGAGCTGAAGACCTCCAACTGACGGCTCTTACTGCCCCAGGAAGCACTCCACAGCAAGGGGTCCAGTTGTCGAGATCGACTAGCGATGGGTATGAAGCATCAGGGGGTGAAGACAGTGACCGCATTCCGTCACGGATAGTGCACCGCTCATCAAACTGGGCAAGCATCATCCTCAACTCCGACCAGAGCGCGTCCTCATCTGGCATCCTCGTGCCAAAGAACAGATTGTCCTGACTTGAGACCAACTCCATGTTCAGCTTCGATTAGATGATGAAGATTGTAAATGATCGGCCGACAACCAGAGAATCCAGTATCTGACCTCGTTTATCGTTGATGTCAAATCTTGCTGCAGCAATGGTTGGATACTGTGAAAATGTTAAATTTTTTGGTAGTTTCTGAATTGCTAGATAGGCAATTTCTGCATCTCCTCAGTTGGGGGCTTAGGGCTTGTACTTTCACTGTCAGATGACAATGAACCGATTTATTAGAGGTCGATACCTTGGATCTCTTGGATCAAGGCCTGATTGGTTGGTGATTGTTCTTGAGGTTGACTTGTCGGCTCCGATCATGTGCTGTGATGAAAACACTGACATGTATATGCTGCAGTTGGCAACAGGCATCCAGATTGCTAAATTCTCTTTGGCTAAAAATATCATAGCCTGTGCAAATGCAGTCACCTGGAACATTCAGAAGCACATTGTTAAGTATCCAATGGGCAAAGGCCGTCCTAAGTATATTGATTAAACCATACGTACACAAACCGAGTCAAACGTGTACCCAACACTAGATCCGAGAATAAATTACATGGAAGTGACGTGATGAAGTTCAATCATCTATATTTTGGTTATGCAGAAATCCAAACATGTTGCATAAAACTTGCAAAACGGCACCTGACGTGATGTTATGTTTTTATTTCTCTAAACTTTGATCAGAGAAAAGGGTAAGAAATGAACTCTTCAAGAGTTTTCTTATGTCACTTAACCATATTGAAGCAAAAAGTTTGGCCTTGTCGGTGCCCAACATCAATGGACGGTGAGGGGCGCAAGAGGCAAGACTGAATCTTGCTCCAGTCAGTTGTCTGTGAACACTTGATAGTAAAATACTCTAGATGTTCATTGACCAATACAGGTTCGATCTTGGGGATAACACATAGCCAATAACCAATGGAAGTCAACAGATTATTTTCATGATCTGAGGAAGAAAAACGAATGCCTCTGTCTTATAGAAAGCATGGATTATCAGTAGTGCTCAGAGAAGCTCCAAGAAAAGCCTCGGAACTGAATCTTCACCACACATACTACGCAAAGAAAGAACACTGTAATCAAGGTAACCTAGAGCTTCATATGTAAATACAACTTTTGGATGCTGAAGATCTTCAGCATCTGCAGCAATGAAAAAGATTAAAAGAATACACGGCAAAATTTCTCCACTGTGATAGCTCTTTATTGAAAGTAGGAAAACAAAAGTCTGAATGTAGATATATCATGCTTCTGCAATTAAAGACAATACCAGAAATAATCATGAACCTCAACTCAGGACAACTCGGGTTGGGCTGTTATCGCAAGATGAAAATTTGGCTGAAATGATCGATACTTCAAGAATCAATTGTACAATAGATTGTATTTCCTCAGTAACAGAAGATATTTCATTCAGTATAACCATAATGTTGTAAGGCGACCAAAATTCCACAATAATCAAATTGATATACTAGTTACATCATTTTGAAAGAATTCTACACACATTGCCAGCTCTTGGATCGCCGCCAAAATTTGGTCTGATCAAGAACACATCCTATGACAGATGTCCCTCTAGCCTTGTCTTCCAAATCCACCATTACCTGAGCATGGTAGAATCCATATGGATGCAAAAATGTTGATTTCACCACAGACATCAACCAATCACTGCAAAGCATACAGATGAAGTGTATAGCCGCCGGTCAATCTGAGTGGATCTTGGCCATGCCCATCTCATTTATTTCCGTATGACACTATGAACAGATACACCTGTGAGAAACAAAATCAATCTTCTTTATCACCTGACAGCATCTGAATCGCCAGCCCTCATCATCTCAAGCTCCTCAACAGAGGCTCCCTCCTCATCCAAGAAGTCCAAGCTTGATGACCGGCAAGTGAAGTAGAACACCGTGCTCATCATCGAATCGATCAACATAACGAAAGAGTACATGAGGACAAGCAACGGCCCCTCCCAAAGCCGGGAAGACCCATCACCATAGCTCAATGTCTTCACCCTGTGCTCAAACAGCCCCTCGACGAAGGCCAGGCCAATGGTGGATCCAAGAAAAATGAGCAGCCCGACGTGGGTCTGGCCACGCATCAGCTGCACCGACCGGCGCAGTGCATTGATACCAGCCACTTCCTCGAGAACGGCAATGACGCCGCCGAGGTTGCAGATGATGATGGTGTGCGCGTACACCACGGAGTAGGCGAGAACCGTGAAGAGGCCCGCGCAGACGACAATGTCAGGCGGGTAGAGCATGGCCTTGAGCGTGGAGCAGGCGGTGACGAGGAGCGCGAAGAAGGCGACTAGGCCAGCGGCGACGGCGGCGCACCCGAGCGCGTACGTGGCGGCGAGGCGCGGCCACGCGCGGCGCGCGAGGAGGGTGATGTCCCCGGCGGCGAGCGGCTTCCCGGCGTACACGGCGGCCACGGAGTACGCCACGGCGGCGCGGGCGGCGAGGAGGAGCGTGAGGAGCGCCGGGAACGAGATGACGGCGGACACGAGCGTGGCGGCGAGGTGGTGCGCCAGCTGCCTGACGAAATGCGTGAGGGGGAGGCCCGAGGCCGCGGCGGCGACGAGGAGCCTCCGGGCCAGCGGCAGCACGACGGACCTGTCCAGCGCCGCCGCCGACAGGAGGAGGCACCCGGACGCCGGGCAGAGCAGCAGGAACAGGATGGACGTGAACGCGTGCGGGTCCCCGCGCAGCACGCGCACCGTCTCCCGCAGGATCTCCAGCGCGTTCATGGGCGGCAGCCGCACCACTCCATCGGCGCCCCGCGTAGGCGCCATTGCACCCGACTACCTCCCCCTCCGCTTCTTCTGCGCTGCGCCCTCCTTAGATTCGCAGCCTCTTCTCAGCGCGCTGCGCAACCAAGGACCGCGCCGCCGCCTCCTCGCCGGTCAGATCCGAGACACTATCACGTCGGCGCGAAGGGCGCGCCCAATGCGGAGCTCTGCAACGGGAATTGGGGCGTAGGAGGTGGGATCTTGGGGGGAATGATAACGGCGTGGAAGGAGGGAGGAGGAAGAGAAGTTTCTCTGGAGCAGAGATCGAGGGGGGGCTTTTCTGAACGGAGACGACGACGATAGTGACCGACAGTTTGCCGAGTTAGGATGACAGGTAGGTCCATCTAGGGGAGGTTAGTTTTGCGTCCGTGTGAGGGTGACATGCGGGGCCCGGAGTGAAGAAGTGCTGTGAAGCTTCCGCGCACGGATTCCTATGGGTTTTTGGGGTCATGTGTTCAGCAGGTCATCTTGTCAACGGTGGTACTGCAACGGTGAGGTCTTTGTTCTTGTTTATTTCTTCAAACAGTACCTTCGGTTTGTTTGACAAAAGGAGAATGAACTTAAAGCCACTTCGAGGACGTGAGTTAGTTTGGTCTTACCTGTTGTTTTTGGCCAGTAGCATCGTGCGTTTTTCCAAATTGCATCAAACTCTTCTAATTACCCGTAATTCTCCTATAATAGATATTTTTTAAAAACGCAAACTTGAAACAAAGCTTCCATTACTTCTACGAAAAAGTTTTGTTTGAGGATTCATAGTTCAGATGGTTATACTTAGGCCAATCTCAATAGGGTTTCATGAGTGTTTCATGCACATTAAATACAGCGCCACATCAGCAAAATTTCACTTTTTTTGCATGAAACCCTTAGGAAAGAGAAGGAAAGAGTTTCACCATGGTGAAACCTTTGGACACAGTTTCACATGCGTTGGAAACTGTGTGAAACCCCATTGAGACACAAATAGAGTTTCACCATGCAACTATGCAATTAAACCATACAATGAGAGAGAGGTTGTGGGACTCTTTTGAGCCTATGAAACTGTGCAATGAAACTATGTATTGAGGGAGACATCTATTTCATACCAAAGTTTCACATCTTGAAAACCGGGACGGTGAAACTCTCCATTGAGACTGGCCTTAGGGGGTATTTAAACTAGGACCGCTTATATATATACAGATGGAAACTCAATTGTATACAATTTGTAACGTGTGTTGTCGTTCTTGTGATGAAGAAAAAAAACACTACCTCCTTTATTATATGGTGTTGGTTAGTTCATTTTTTTTAGCTAACCAACATCATATATTAAAGGTTGGACTTTGGAGGGAGTACTTAGCAGTAGTAATGCTTCTTGAGTCACATTATACCTTATGGCAAGGCACGAGGACAAAAATGCGGTGACAATTTCAGCCTCTACAAAGCAAATATTTGTCTGACATAGTTCCGCTGTTCTTCGTTCTGTTATGCTCACCATTAACGAAGGACCCCAAATGGAAAAGCCAGAGAACACGGCTTCATGACGAAGCAAAGCCTACGCGCTACGCCTCAGGACTTGAAGATGGTCCACCATGTAGGACAAATGCAGCGCCATCCACTCTTCCTAGGATATATGCTTTCCTTGCTCTTCATTGCACTCTTTACAGATTACATTACGATATACTTTCCTTCATGATACATTACGTGCAAACGAAGCACACCATAGTTCATTTGAGGCCAAGGGCATATGCAGAGTGCATCACAATCTTCATGGAAAAGCACTTGAATGAACAACCAGCCAGCTAGCCACATCTCATCAGTCTGCAGCAGCTACAGTACACATAATACGACCGGGAAACTCTATGCACAATCCATAACAAATCCAAAGTGGAAACATTTTGTTGTCAAAAAAAAAGTGGAAACATTTAATCCAGAAAAAAAGAACAAAGACAGAACCCAAAACTGGCTATGTACCTATGTTGCCAGCATTCTGGGCAGCATTATGTTGCCAAGTTAAGCCATGCATGAATATAGCAGGGTCGCAGGATATGTTGCCTGTACATATCATGCCCAAGCGCTCCTTTTGTAGCTCCATTTGTGGCCTTCCTGTCTGACAATCACACTTCTGGAGACACAGATGGCTAATAATCTGGGATGGATGCGAAGGTGTACCCTGGTGCTCCTCTCCAGGAATAGTAAGCAACTCGAGTCTCGTAGTAGCCTGCAAAACAGTTAACAGCCGGTCAGCCGCTGGGTGAAAATCACACAACCATTAAAAACGGAAGATTGTTTCAAAGTTCTGCGAGCTGTGATAATTAACAGAACACGAGTGAAGGTGAGATACCAAACACTGAGAAAAGGCGGATTTTATTTCCAAGGGAAGGGGGCATTATTGCCCGATAAATGTCACTGAAGCAAACATTCAATCCAAAACATCCACTATCAGTACTGATCACAAATTACAAATTGAGTGATTGTTAAGACACACTACAGTTATATTACAATATAGTTAACAAAGAAGATGATACGCAACTCTCCTGCGTGTTCGAGAAAAAAAGACTTATAACTCAAACACTTAACCACTACCTACAAATCATTTAGATTCTCCTAGAAAATAATGTCTGACTCATTCATACCAGAAACGCACAGCACGAAAAAAACATACATAATAACTGAAGTTGCTCGTAATACATACCAGGAAGGAACGCAAGCACGCCAAGGAATAAGAGACCATATGCCTGAGAACCATCACCATCCATGTGACTTGTGAATATAAAATATGACAGGAAGAGGAGTGAAATTCCTATGATGAGGAGAAAAAGTGCTAAGGCAATTGACTTCCATGGAATTTTCCTATGCGATTTTGGAGTGTACTTGAACCGTAGGTTATCTCTATCCTCTGTAGGAAGAGGTGAATACTGAACATTTCGCCTGGCTTGCATTATAGGATCTGCACCAGAAATGCATTCATAAAATTAACAGTAGCTATAATAAAACAGAGCAAAAATATATTGGATCACATGATGGATCAAATATAATAGGCTGGCAACTTGAAGTAAATAATTTTGATTTCTTTTCCTAGAAAATTGAAAACACTAGCTCTGGTTGAAAGAAAATAAAAGGGGAATTGAACACAACCTCAAGCACATAACACTACAGCTATAGGTATCGACAGCATTACTGGGCCTAAGTTCTCTAGTATTCTCAGTGATGTAGATGCAGCATGGCAGTTGCTAATTTACGAACAAAATCATATGAATGTTGATAGTACATGGCTTCAAGGCAGTAGTAGCTCTGAATTACCACAGTTAGCAATTGGCTGCAATCATATACTGCAGTTATCCAATTTTGTTTACAGTTACCACTGAAAACACAAAATAGAAGATTAAAACCTGATCCCAATGGCACCCACTCAACTAGCTTCGTGCTAGCAGGGATAATTTGTGTAGGCACACACATCATACCCTAAAATGAAATCATGTGGCAATTCTTCCATACTTGCATCACATGTCTGCATTACAGCCGCAAGCCCGCACGCGCGCACCGTCTCCTTGTTCTACCCGATTCCCTCGGGTGCGCCGTGCGCGTCGAACGAACAAAAGTCAATGGAGAATAAGCGAGTGCACATCGAACGAACAAAAGTCAAATGGCCAGATAGTAACAGAATAAGCGAGGAGCCACCACGCCATGAGCAAAGGACAGGGCGGTGGACGCGGCCGGCAGATCGGACAATACGTCGAACGCCATGCGTGCGGATGCTGGATGGCATCAGGGGTTGGGTGTTTATTTTTACCTCGAGTAACGGCGGGGCGGGGAGTCGGTGTGGGGTGGGGTGGGGTCGCCGCCGGCGCTGGACGCCGCGCAAGAGGAGGGCAGAGGTCGGCGGCGAGAGGAGTGAAAATCACGGTGTCACGGATGGCCCGCGCCGCGCACGGAGACGGGAAATCGATCGAGGACGGGGGAATGGGAAGAAGCAGCCAGAGGCCAGAGCAGCTCGTAGTCAGCGCACGAATCGTGAAGCAGGATCTACGGTTGCATCTGGTTCTAATCAATTTTGTCATCGAAGAACTGGCTGATGCTTATTTAACTACCATAATACTGCCAAACATCAATTTCTTTGCAAAATTTTAATGCCGTGTAGTAAAATAAGTTCTGTTTTTCACTTTTTCTAGATGGGAATGGGATTATCAGTCCAATGTTGTGATTCACCTCTCCATCCATCCCCAATTTGATTGTCCTTGGCGCGGGTCCGGGGGATTCGGTCCTTCATGTGAGGAACCTCCAAGTTAATCCCATTTAATCGAGTCATCACCATTGACCAACTCAATTAAAGAGGAATAACCCCGGTCATCCTTGAAATGTGTCATGAGCAATGCCCAGGATTTATACACACCTCACTAAGCACAACACGATGAACATCGTCATCACATAGCAATCCGAACATAGTTCATCACATTACAAAGATAGGTTCAAGTTTACATTACAATAAGTCTTAGAGTTTTGCAGCGGAAAGTTCTATCATCGCGCTCATACGATACATCACAAAATAAGAAGGTAAACACTATATGCCGATAGTGTCCTTCCTAGTCATGGCCACCTACTTCCTCCCTGAACCTCCGTCCTCAGCAAGGAAGTACCCATAGATGGGCTCCGGCTGCGCCTCACCTGCAATCAACTTATCGGCAGCACCGTGAGTACAAAGGTACTCAACAGGACTTATCCACATATGGGTATATACTTGCCCGACTCTCAAGGGGTATGCATTTGGTTAAGTAGCAAGGATTGGCATAGGTAATTATTTTGCATAAAAGCATCTACATTTTTATCAAGTTGAAAAAAAACAAAAGACAGCATTCTATGATCGCTAAGTCAAGCATCAAGTAAATTGCAATAAGTAAAGTGATATCCTGATCATATCTCAAATCTTCCATGAGCTACATCGAAACTCTACGTTAAAGTCCAAGTACATGAGCGTGCTCAATGACCGAGAGCGCGGCTATTGCAATAGATTATAACCCTGCAGGGGTGTACAACTTTTCCCACACGAAGCGCAAGACCAACGACCATACCCTTGATCGAGGATAAGTGTTAATTCATGCCATCAACCTTTCACATACCCGCACCTTACTATGAACGAACGGTCGGGAGTGTATAGGTGCACCAGACACAGCCGATCACACCTCATCCCACCCCGCACCGAATCCGGTCAAGGTACGGTGCAACTTATGCTACTTAGCTTGCTATGCCCATTGTAAGCATGTGGTTTGTACGGTAAAGTGCTCAAGTATCACAGCGATAACGATCGGGCCTTAATCAACTTAAGCAAGACTAATGTCAAATGAGCTCCAATCTCAATGACCCTACCATTCTTGCTCAAGTCGCGATACATCTTTCATGTAGCTCAATTTTAATCTTAGGCTAACCATGTGTTTAAATGAACAAACATCCTATACTCGCAAGGGGTGGTGACCTTGCCACCTCTTGACTTCTACCGAAGCTAAGCATGTATAAGCAATTAAATTCGTGACACCTAAACAAGCATACTCATCTAAGGAGGGTTATTCTAGATCAAGGATGGATATGCATCAAATAGGAGCTAGCTAAACAATCATATACATAATATTACTTATGCACAAACAAAACACATATACTCCAATGGATCCAAAATAGGTTTAAAGTATGCTTAGGTGCCTGCCTTGGTTCTCAAAAGAAGGGTCGTCGCTCACAGGCTCTTGCTCGGTCTCAACCTCCTCTTGCTCCGACGGTTCGATCTCTACACGAAATGCAATGATGCTTGGTAAATAAATATGCTATGAATGAGTGCCATGATGGAATATGATAAAGGATATGATTTACCATGAATAAAATGCTAAACAAAAATATTCATTGGGTCACTTGTATTATAAGTGAACTAGCAAAATTGGTTTCATAATTTTTGGATTAACAATTAATTAACTATGCAATTAATATGATTTACAAGCATATAATTATTTAAAATAATTAATTATATAATTTGAAAGCAAACTTATTTTTAATAGGATTCTAACATAATTTGGAAACCAACAAAATTTATTTCATAATTTTCTGAGCTATATGCAATTTTATATGAATTATACAAGATGGTACATGATGGGGTGAATAGTAACTGCGGACCGTCCGCGATGAGGTGCCGGACTGTCCGCCCGGAGGTGCCGGACTGTCCGAACTGAAGGTACGGACTGTCCGCGAGACCTCGACGAAACAACAACGGTTCTGTATGGATTTGAGTCAATAACGGACTGTCCGGCTGAGGGGGGCGGACCGTCCGCGAGGCTAGGGAGCAGAACACATGTTTTTAGAGGTTTTTGACCGTGGGTAACGGACCGTCCGACCTGGTTGGGCGGACTGTCCGCGGCTCGGCCGAGAATCGCCGTCGAGCTCGCCGGCGGCGGCTCCGACCTCGGTTTTGGGTGGGGTTTGTTTCTATGGGTTCCTGGGAGTGCCTAGATGTGATTCCAAGTGATATATTCGACATGCATTGGGGTTTGAAAGCTTTGGCCCATCAATGGTGATTGGCTCATCGGAGGATTCAAGATCCTTATCCCAAATCAATGAAGATGGATCGGGAATAGAGATAGCTCACCGTCAATGAGTAAAACTCTGGTGAGGTGCCACAAGTTGGTGTAGAGTGGCCTTGGTGAAGCTTGAGCTCGTCCTACACTTGACCTTGAGGGGGAAACTTGGGGTGGAGGAAGAAGAGCTTGGGGAGGCTACTAGGTCCAAGCTTGAGGAAGAAGATGAAGGAGAGGTGGTGCAGCTCGCCGGCGTCGAGCTCCGGCGGTCCTCCGGCGAAGCTCCGGCGAGGTGAGGGCCTTCCTAGGTTGGATCACCTTGGGAGCTCCTCCATGGTTTCTTGGATAGAAGAGAGAGAGAGTGTGAGAGAGTGAATGGGAGGAAGAGAGAGGCAGCCAGGGGTGCTGGCCAGGGTGGGGACGCACGACCTGACGAGTGGGGCTGCGGGGGCAACGTGGCGAGGAAATTCTGCGCGCGTGACACACACAGCATGCAACGGGCGGACTGTCCGCGCCACACGGGCGGACTGTCCGTGTGGTGCAATTGGGCTGTTACACTTCATGTGGAGATTTGGCCCTCCGCTCATTTTGCAGTCATGTTTATCACTTCCATCTCCATCCGTTCTCAAGCAGCATGTGTCAAACAATGGTACCTGAACAGTATTGATAGATTTAGAATTCCAATATACCCAGTCATAACAAAGCTTCTCAATTCTGAAAAAATAGCACAGATACAAATTTCAAGGCCTCATAGTGATAGGGTGTGTTGGTAGAAATCGGGCCCGAAGGTGGACGCCGACACAACAGCCACCTGAAAGCTCTACCCTCCTCCGAAGGGGTTACGAACGAAGGCCCCTTCGAAGACGGGCGGAAAACTCTGTCGCTTCTGCTACCTTCGCTAAGCAGGCTACTACTACCTTCTAACTACTTCTACCTCTACTACTACTATAACTACTTCCTAACTCTATGAAGGAGAAACGAAGTACTCGGAAACCGAAAGCCAAAAGCCAAGAATTAAACTGAAGCCTTCAGAGCTCTCTTCTCATTAATGTGTGTCCGTTCGATTACAAGGGAGCCACTATTTATAGGAGGCCCCTGGGTATTATCATTTACCCCAATTACGCCTTTTCCGTTCCTGACAAACGGCTTTACACACTTTACAAGGGTATAACAGTAACTCCCCGCCTCGTACAGGCCTCCAGCGTGTCTTCGTACGGCCAAGCCACCTTTACACGCGGCGCCTCTTGTCTCTGCTTCGTACGACGCCCCTTTACACGTCCGGCGCAGCCACGTGTTACGGCGCCCCTTCGACAGAGCCGAGGCTACCGTTCGCACCGCACCTTCGGCGCCGAATCAGCCCACGACTCCGCCCCGGCCGCATTGGGCTTCCGAGGCGTCTCGCCTGGACTGCCTTCCCCCTCGCGCCGGAACGTACCCGACGCGCGGTGCTTCTGACCCACTCACACCTTCGGCGCCGAAGGTCCGCGTCCTTCGGGATCGCCGAGGGTGAGAGTTGTTCCTGAGAAACAACGCTCACATAACTCGAGCAGTATCAGTGTTATCATTAAATCATCACTTCATACTTCAGCAAAAACCCGTTTTCATCCGTTACCCGAAGTCAGCAGCCAAGCCGGACGTGGCGTAACGCTTCCGAAAGCCATTTCCCCCAACGGTAGCCCCTCGTCAGTGAGGACCGTCCCACTCTCTAGATGGGCCGAACTTACGACCAACTCTTTACAGGGCGAAAAACGGGCTTCGGAACTCCCACGGACGGCCCACGCTGACGCCTGCCTGGGTAAAAGACGTGCGCTGCCCTTTGAAAATTAACCGTTGAGAGAGTTGATCGCTGGGGTAAAAAGGTAAATCCATGTGTTACTCGCGAGATTATCGGGCGGCAGCGCACTATAAAAAGGGGCTTGACCCTTGGGCTACCCCACCCCGCTGCCGTGATCCGCAGACGAGAGGCTCGAACTCCGAAGGTTTCGCTGTAAGGTTCTCTTCGCCCCTCCGTTCTTCTTCTGCTTCACAGTAGAGCGTAGTCATGGCCCCGAAGCGAAGGCGCGACGCTGTCACAAAGGAGATCCCGAAGACATACACCTTCGGCCGCAGCCTGATTGATGGAGCTGATGTGAATCCACTTCAGAAGAACCGCATGATCGGGACCGCGAGAGTCCTTGGCCGAGAGACTGTGCTGAAACCCCACGATAATGAGGTTGTCATCTTTCGCGGTCTCCTGTTTCCGGGACTTCAGTTTCTCCTTCATCCAGCCGCCGTCGACATCCTCCGGTATTTCGACATATATCTTCATCAGCTCACTCCCAATGCTATCCTCCGCTTGTCGGTGTACATGTGGATATGTCGCACCACAAAGATCAAACCTTCCGCCGAAGGGTTCGCTTCAACGCACCAAGTGCATCACCAACAGCGCACAGTCTTCGAAGAAGAGGGGGACCAAACTGTAGAGAAAGACTGCCAATTTGGCTGCCTGAACTTCTCGTACAAGTCCGGCGTCGTGAGCCCCGTGACCGCATATCGCAACAAGTGGCCTTCGGATTGGCAGCAGCAATGGTTGTACCACACCGTAACTCTGCTTGCTTTGGAGGAGTCGCATCCGCTGGCTACGAAGGGGCTGCACCCCTCCACGATTCGCATACAAAAAATCCTTCGTTCCCCGAAGGTGACGAGTTTGTCATGATGCTCCGCCGGTTCGCACGCAAATACAGCACGCGCGACATTGTGGAGGAGTATCGCAGCATTCCCGTGTGCCCTCTAGTTGATGGACGGGCGGTGGCCGACGACGCCTGGGCGACTGATATCGGCGGGATCCCGTGCCCTGACTGGACGAAGGTCTTCGGCTTCACCTCCGCCCGTGAGTGTTTCTGTGCCCTTCATTGATCTTTTACCTGCTTCTCATGTTGGCGAAGTTTCACGCGTTGATTGTTCATGCTTGTTGACTCACAGTGTTGAAGAAAAGGAAGGTGGAGGACCACGTCGATTTCATCCTCGACCCCGTGTTGCCGAAGGAGTATAAGGACACGGTGGCAGAGTTGAACAGATCTCGGACAAACTGAGTGTTCGAGTTCTTCAAGGTCGCCGCGCCCGAACGCATTGGCTTCGCCAAGCATCGCGAAGTGGCCGAAAGGAAAGCTGCTGCGCTCACTGCCGCCGCCGCGGACGCGGGCGAAACTGCAACGTCACCGCGCACTGCCCCAACAAAGAAAACTAGTAGGAAAACCGCAGCTGCAGCTGCAGCCACCGCCGCCGCCGAAGGGAAGGCCCGAAAGAAGCGTGGTGGCCGACCGGCGGATTCACCCCCGGCCGCCAAGAGAACCCGGGTCGTGGACGTCGAGACCGGCGTCGTCAGAACCGTAATCGCTGCCGTGCCCTTGCGCTCGGCTGCACCTTCGGGCGAGGCTGGCGAGGAAACTGGAGGGCCGCTACTTGTGCTGTTGAGCTCAAAGGAGAAAGACAACAACGAAGATAGCGATGTTCACAACGTATCTTCTGTCGGTGAAGCCTCTCGCGGTCGCAGCCCCACAGCCCTCGGTCACGAATCCCCCCGCAATGAAGGCAAATCCAGCTCCACCTCCAGCAGCTCGTCTAGCTCTTCATCTGAGAACACCGAACAGTCTGCCACACCATCGGCCCCAGGCGCCGAAAAAGATGACTTCGTCGCTGCTGCAGAAGAAGATGAAGAAGAGGAAGAACCCGAGAGCAACAACTACCGAGTGACGCCGGAGAATCCCCAAGCCGCTACCGCTTGCCTTCAGATTCCCCCCGAAGCCAAGCTAATTGGTGGAAAACAGATCCGCTTCCTGGGCTTGATGAGCGGCGGCCACGAGCGCAAGTTTCTGGAGGAGGCTGGATCAAGTTTCGCGATGCCCCACGAAGAGGAATACTTTGGGAGTCTCAGCTCCGCCGACCTAACCACCGCTTGCGGGGATCTGTCCCTGAAGGCTTTCGTAGTGTCTCAGTGTCTTGCCCGAAGGTTGGAGCAAGAAAGTAAAGAGGCGAAAGAGCTGTCGGTTGCCGCGGCCACTACGCTGCAGAGTCGGGTGGCAGAGCTAGAGGGACGGCTGGCCGCTGAGCAAGAACGAAACCAACAACTGCTGCGGGCGAAAGAGAACGAAGCGAAGGCCTCCCATACCGCTTTGGAAGCACTGCGCCTCGACCTGGAGAACCTTGCCAACGCAAAAAAGGACTTGGATACCCAACTTCGCGATAAGGACGCCAGGCTGACCGAAGCGCAGAACGAAACGAGCCGGCTGAATAGCGTGCTGGAGAGGTATCGCACAGAGCACATCCGATGTGCAGAGGTTCTTCGCTCGGAAGTCTTGGAGCTATTGGGGCAATGTAACCTTGACGCACCGCTGACCTTGTTCCCCCAGTGCACCGTCGGGGCGTTCTACGAGTGGGTGAGCGCCTGCTTCGACCTCATCACCATGAATACCAAGATCGTCGGAGAGCTCAGAGCTGCGGTGGGGGTTCACACATTGGCCTACTCTGTGTGCTCCTTGATCCCTGCGGACCGCCCCTCATCGGAGAAGACCGTCAGCAAGAATGATCTTCGGCGGCTGACGAAAGACGACTACGGGTGGCCCGCTGATGCGGAACTGGACGTGGCGCAACTCCCCGTTCTCGCCAAGAATCTCACCAAGAACTCTATGAATACCTTCTTCACCGAGCGCGGGTCCCGTCTTACCCTTGACGAGTCGGTTCGCTTGAGCGCTCAGGTTCGCCGAAACAGCTTTTATGTTTGTAGTAACACCCCACTTTGGTGCCGACCTGTGACGACGTAACTGTGTTGTTTTGATGTTGTGCAGATAGGTCCTCGCTTACAGGCACGTGTTGCAGCGCGCCTTCGGTCGCGTCACGGCGGTGTGCTCCCTCAGCCCCAATTCATGAAGGAAGGCAACTGGATCGCCATGCTCGGGGTTCCTTTGATCACCGCTGAAGGTGTCACAGCTGAAAGAGGGATCGCCGCCGATATGGGGGGCAGTGGGGCCGACGCGCAGCGCGACGACGCCCGTGTTACCGAAGAGGTGGCGAGACCATACGCCGAGACCATTCCTGATGACGGTGCGGAGGGGCCTTCAGATGATGCGGAGCACGTCGCGGTGACTGTGGGTACCATTGTGGCTGCTTCTACCTCCCCCGGAACCGCCGCCGCTCCCGATGGGGACGCCATCCCCGCGCTAGACGAGGACGTCCGTGCCCCGGCCAGCGCCGGAGGGGCCCCTGGAGGTGACGCATCGGAGATGGCGCATGCAGCTGAGCTAGAAGCCACGCTGCTTGTAGCTAGCTCCCCTGAGCATGAAGGTCCCCCCCCCGAGTCTGTGGACGCCGAGCAGACTGAAGCTCCGCCCCTCACCACCGAAGCCGAGGTCTGAGGGGACTTGAGTAGTTGTTTTGTAAATAGATGGTATTTTTTGGTGTTGTGGTTGTAATAGACACTAATACAGGGTGTCTCTGCGCAGGTCCCCTCGGTGGTGCCTGCGCAGAGAGCCGAAGGTGCGAACGACCCGCCCTTGCCCCTGAACTCTTTTGTTGCACCAAATGTGTGGACCAAGTTTAGCATCCGCCATTCAGGCGTGTCATACTCGGAGTTCTTGTCGTATCGTGCGAAACGTTATTAGCTCCAAAACAAGGCCGTCAAACGCTTTTCCCGGAATTTTCGAAGGACCCCTCGCGCCGAGAGGCCATTCTTAGAGAGCGCGCCGCCCGACGGGCGGCCAAGCGTAGTTTGACAAACCCCTTCGTAGACGAAGGGGTTGTTCCGAAGCCGGAGCCGGTTGAAGAGGGTGCTATCGGGCCACCTGAATACGTGTATTTAATTCCTGACGCCTCATCAGATGGCACTGCGGTTGCAAAGACCGAGCCGATGTGAGTGTCCGCGCCCCTGACTATATTCCTGTCTTCGGCGCAGGACGCATGCCCACTGATGAAGAGCTTCGCCAGATGGCTCTGGACATAATCGATACACCGGCCCTTCGTTTGATTGACGAGATCTGCGAAGTTGTACTCAACGAGGATTAACCACTTGAAGTGTCCTCCCCTCGCGGCTTTGCGTCACGTCAAGTAATGTCGCGAAGACTTCAAGTGACCTGCTTCGGAACTCCCCCCTGGAAGTGTTCGCGGCATACCGGGGCGACGCGTCTCAAATCAAATTGTAAAGTGTGCGTCGAAGAAAAAACACGTTCTATTGAATTATTGTATTGAATTGTCGTATTGAAATGTTGTATTTCGAAGTATGATAATAGACGAAGGTAGCTGTATTCATCGCCTGCAACTTTTGTCACTGCGCTGGCTTTCGTCACCGCCTTTCATCTTAGCCCCTAGTGATCGAAACTATCGGAGAGGGACGTGTGTCTTATCTTACTTAGATATCCTAGTTGAATTCCGCCGGAAAGTAACGTTGCTGTTCGCGCGTGTTTCCGTCCTTCGGCTGCCCTCTCCCCCTTTACACAGCTGCCACCTTAGTCAGTACGACAGTTCTTGTACCGTGCTGAGCATTTTCTTGAAGGAAACGAGCTTCCACTCAGGCCATAAAAAGGCCATCGCGCCGCGTCAAGCGGACCTTTCCTTCGGTCGCGACGGGACCGACACATCACATTAAGTGCGCGTCCACTTAAGCCATAATACGACCCCTGTGCCGCGTCAGGCGGACTTTCCCTTCGGTCATTACGGGACTGATGCATCGCATCAAGCGTGCTTCCACTTAGGCCATAACGGGGCCTTTGTGCCGCGTCAAGCGGAATTTTCCTTCGGCCTTGACGGGACTGACGCATCGCATCAAGCGTGCTTCCACTTAGGCCATAACGGGTCCTTTGTGCCGCGTCAAGCGGACTTTTCCTTCGGTCATGACGGGACCGACGCATCGCATCAAGCGTGCTTCCACCTTCGGTTATGACGATAAGTGACGGGCGTGGCCCGTGCGCACTCAATGCGATCCGCGCCCACACCGTCACTTATCCCGCCGAAGGCCACTTCGAAGACTATGCCCCCTGAGTGTATGGGGGTAGCATAGCTTCATCGGAGCTGTGAAAACGTATTAAAAAAAAGGAAATTGGGCGACAAGTGCTGGGAGAAAACTGACTTATATTACACGTCAAAAAACAAAGTTCCTGGGTCCGCCTCGTTAAAAACCTCACACTTCGTGGGTCCGGTAGGGAACCTCGAAGCCTCCCCCGTGAGGAAAAGAGTACGTCCCCCTACTTAATGTACATATATTACAAACTTCTCAACATAAAAGAAACAAAGGCTACAAAATGAAGATACAAAGGGCTGCCACTTCGCCGCGGCGTCAGACAAAGTACTTCTGGAGCATGTCCACATTCCACGTGTAGGGCTCTTCTTCGCCACTCAACCGACGCAACTTGAAGGCCGCTTCGTTCGATGTCGCGGTTGCTATGAATGGACCTTCCCACTTCCCGTGCATCTTACCCTTCAGCTTTCCCTTCGGGATCTTGCGTAGCACCAGGTCTCCCGACCGTATGAACTTTGGTTGAATCTTCTTGGTAGGACGACATGTTTGTCCCAGCCTGCAAGCGTACCTCCTCGATGTTATGGACCGAAGTCTTGAGGTCTTCGTCGCTGGAAGGAATGTCCCTCCAAGTTCCCAAGCACAACTCCTCGGGTAACATGGCTTCCTCACCATAAAGCAACTTGAAAGGTGAAAACTGCGTGGTTCTGGAAGTTGTGGTGTTGTGAGACCAGATCACCCTCGACAGCTCTTCGACCCATTTGCTCTTGGTCAAGTCGGTGATGTTCCTTTTGATGCCGGCAAAAATTACCCCATTGGCCAGTTCTACCGCCCCGTTGGACTGCGGGTGGTAGACCGAAGCGAAGCATAACTTGGTGCCCAAATAAGCACAGAAATCCTTGAAGTCGACGCTGTCGAACGGTTTGCCATTGTCCACGGTGACTTCGTATGGCACACCGAAGCGGCACACAATGTTCTGCCAGAAGAATTTCTGTATTGTTGCCGAAGTAATGCTTAACAGTGGCTTTGCTTCGACCCACTTGGAAAAATACTCTACTGCCACCACGACATGGGTGTAATTTCCGGGCGCTGTCGGTAGCGGACCGATGATGTCCATGCCCCACCGGGCGAAGGGCCACATCGGGGGTATCAGCTGTATCTCGTTGGAGGCAAACTTACTGTATGGCGCGTGGCGCTGACATTCTGGGCACTGTTGAACGATGTCATGTGCATCTGCCACGGCCGAAGGCTAGTAAAATCCTTGATAAAATGCCTTCTGCACTAAGGCTCTCGTGCCGAGGTGATGTGAGAACATGCCGTTGTGGATCTCATGGAGCAGTTGCTTGCCTTCGGTTACTAATATACACTTTAGCAGTGGGGCACACACTCCCTTTCGGTATAAGTTACCGTCGATGACGTGATAATTCCTTGCCCTGATGGTCACTCTCTTGTCAATGACCCCGTCTTCGGCCTCGTAGTAGCCCCTGACTGCCACTACTATTGGGGCACGCCAATCTTCACTCTGTATGGCGTTCACGAACTTGGCTGGCGTTGCTTCGTCTGCAGCAGATCTCACTGTCGTTGTTTCTTAAAGGCAAAATAGGCAAACTCGTCCCTGAATTTTTGTGAAAGGGTCAAGTTCGTCCTCGTACTTTTACTCGGACCAGTTTAGTCCTCCAACTATACTTCTTTGCTTCAGTTAAGTCCTTCTCATCAACGCCGTGAGCAAACTCATGGACGCCGGCCGCCTATCCCATTTTCTCCATCCTGGTCTGGTCAAACGCGGCGCTCGCAGAGCTCACTTTCCTGCACAATGCCTCACTGTCGCGTTCGAGCACCACCGCATCCCCATTAAAAATGACGACAACTCTGATGCCTTTAAATCCGACTCCGACGCCAAGGACGGCGGTACGAGGAAGAGGCGCCGGCTCTCTGACGACGCGGATGCGGAAGGCGACGACCTCGTCAGGCTCTTCGCCAAGCTGCGCCAAAAGTACTACCGCCTCGGCACCTTCCACGGCAAGCCGTCGGGTGTCTGATGCCTCGCCCAAGCCCTGCGCAAGAACACCAACGAGTGCTCCGGGCCGCTGTCATGGAGCTCGAGCAACAGATCAACAGCTTGGACAACCTAGACTCCTCAGACATTGGCTCCGTCGTCATGCTCAAGGATGGAACCAAGATCCTAGCATCAAAGGCCTACCGCATCGCCTACGAGGGTGAGCGAAGGCTCGTGCTGCTGCGGGAGTGGAGCTTGTTTGACTCCATGCTTTGCTCCTCCTATGTCGAGGCGGAGGAGTGTGTGCGCCAGGCAAGAACAAAGTCGAGCGGGCGTTCTTCACTGCTTCGAACCACCTCTCCCAAATCCGTCGTGCCCACGCCTCCATCACTGCCCCATCTCCTCACCCCAAACTCTCCTCAATGCCGCTCGTTGGTTTTGGCCAGTTGGGCTAGACCATCGGAGGATGCGCCAGTTGTGGCGAGTTCTTTCAGTCGAGGTGGCGGTGGCTTGCGGACAGCGGTGAAGGGATGAGCCACGATGTGTGTGGGCCCATTGGGGAGCTCGGTGGGCTCGGCGCTCGCAATGAAGGAGGAGGTGGCGGGGCGTGTGGCGGACGCCAGCGTCCCTCCCCTAGCGGCGCCAGTTGGCCGGGGCTAGAGCGACGGACGTCGTGACGACTGCGGTCGCTACCGTGACGCGTTTCTCTCACGCCGTGAACTGAAGGACCAAACTGAATCGAAGAAGCAGAGTTCGATGACTAAATTGGCCAAACTGAGAGTTCAGGGACGAAATTGAACTTTTGTCAAGAGTTCGAGGACGACGCTGCCTATTTTGCCTTTCGTAAAACACATCTGGGGGTAGAGGCTCGAGGAGAGCAGTTGCCTTTGCTATGGCGGCGGCTTCTTTGTTGTTGTGCCTAAGAAAGCTCTTGACTGTAATGTTGAGGAAAAATTTCTGCATTCTACGCACGGCTTGCAGATACTTCATCATGTCTGGCTTCTTTGCTTTGTAAGTTTTGCCGATGTGGTCGGCTATGAGCTCGGAGTCTGTCAAGATGACGAGTCTCCTTGCTCCCACTGCTCTGGCCTTCCGAAGTGCAAGCAACAACCCCTCGTACTCTGCCATGTTATTGGTGCAATTGTCACAATCTAGCCGCAGTGCGTAGCGAAGCTTGATGCCAGAGGGAGACTTGAGGACTGCTGCTGGCGCCGAACCCAAGTGACAATATGCTCCGTCACACTGAACCTCCCTGACTGGCTCCGAGACTACGGAATCCCCTTCGTGACCGAAGGCGTCCAGTCAGCAACAAAGTCGGCGAGGACCTGAGATTTTATTGTGCTGCGCGAAATGAAGTTTATAACATGCTCTGCCAACTCCGTGGCCCACTTTCCCATTCTCCCTGTCGACTCCTTGTTTTCAAACATGTCACGAAGAGGGAAAGCTGTGGGGACCGATATATTGTGGCTTTGTAAATAGTGTCGAAGCTTCCTCTTAGCCATCACAACTGCGTATGCCATCTTCTCCATCTCCGAGTAAAAAAGTTTCGAGCTGCTCAAAGCTTCGGAAACGCAATAGATGGGGAACTGCTTTAAAGTATCCACCTCCATTCGCTCGTCGACCAGAACTACGCTGACTGCTGTGTCGGTCGCTGCAATGTACAGTAATAGCTCGGCCTTCGGTGACGGCTTGGTCATGACCGCTGCCTCTTCCAGATAGTTTTTCAGGTCCTCGAAGGCTTGTTGTTGCTCCGCACCCCACTGGAAAACTGAGTTCGGGCGAAGCACCTTAAAAAAGGTAAGCTTCGCTCATCAGCTGCCTTGGAGATGAACCGGTTTAGCGATGCTATTCTGCCCGTGAGCCTTTGCACCTCCTTTCTGTTACTTGGTGGCTGCATCCTGCGCAATGCTTCGATTTTCTGAGGGTTTGCCTATATGCCCCGTTTTGACACCATGCATCCTAACAACCGCCCCTTTCGTATGCTGAAGATGCACTTCTGTGGATTGAGCTTGAGGCCGTTCCGCCTCATGTTATCGAAGGTTTCAGTCAAGTCTGCAATGTGGTCTTTCTCCTTCTCGCTCATGATGACAATGTCGTCGACATAGGCTGAGGCGTTGCGCCCCAACTGACTACCCAGGATCAGCTTCATCATGCGGTTGAAAGTGGGCCCGGCGTTACGAAGGCCTTCTGGCATTCTGACGAAACAGAAGATACCGAAGGGAGTTGTGAAACCAGTCTTAGCTTCGTCCTCCCTTCGCATCCACACCTGGTGATATCCGGAGAAACAGTCCAAGAGACTTAGCATTTCACAACCGGCTGCCTGATCAATGATAATGTCGATCCTTGGGAGCGGGTAGGGGTCTTTCGGGCATGCTTTGTTGAGTTCTGTGAAATCAATGCACATGCGCATGTTCCCATTCTTCTTTGGCACCATCACAACATTGGCCACCCACACGGTGTACTGCACTTCTCTTATAATTCTCGCGTCAAGCAGTTTCTGCACCTCGGCCTCCGCAGATTTGACCCTGTCATCTGACATTGGCCGCTGCCTCTGCACGCTTCGGTTTGATCTTCGGGTCGGTGTTCAGGGCATGCTCTATGACCGAACGGTGGACCCTCGTGAGGTCTGACTTGGACCATGCAAACACATCCTGATTATGACGAAGGAATTATAGGAGTTTATCTTCCTCCTCCTTGCTGACCTCGGTGCCTATCATGACGGTCCTGCTTGGCACATCTGCACACAAAGGGACTGCCCTCGTGTCGTCAACCGCTTTCATGTGCTCAACTTCGGCTTGCTTCATTGACTGCCTCATTTGCGCCTCAGCCTTCTGTTCTACTTTTGGCACAACTTCTCCGCCCTCATCTTCATCAATAACATGCACCTGCCTGTTATGCACCGAAGTGTTTCGCCCGGCACGCCGAGCCTCCTCTTGTCTGCCGTACACCGAAATCACCCTCGCAGTTGTTGGTATCTTCATCAGCAGGTACCCTTGGTGAATGACCGCTGTGAACTTGTTGATGGTGTTGCGACCGAAGATGGCATTGTATGGGTATGCGAAGTCAACAACATCAAAGGTTAGGACTTCCGTCCTCATGGTGGCGTCCTGCCCGAAGGTCACATTGACATCAATCTTGCCCAGTGCCTCAATTCTTTTGTTACCGAAGCCATACAGCGGGTGCTCCGTGTTGACGTAAAATCAGCACCTCACGCCAAGCACACAACAAGCCGAACAAAGTTGTCTTAACACACGTGGCCGAATCCGAAGCGTGCCAGTCAATTTTCCCTGAAACTGACAAAGGATGAAAACAGTTAGATAAAACCTGGAACTTGCCGGGTGGTACCAGACAGTTCCGTATTTATGGCCTCAAAGCCAATCAAAAAGACATATAGCTATAGTAAGCTATCTGTCGGCAATCTTAATATCATTCGGGAGCTTTAAAACATGTAAACAAGATATAGCCGAATGCATGGCGTAAGCATGATGATTGATCGATCTTTTATCTAAACAACATTATAATACATGACCATGACCGATTATCAAGGATAAATCACAATAAAGTAAATAAGGGCGAAGCATGATTATAAATTTGCAGTAAACATGCATGCATAGGCCAAAAGCACTAGTCTACCACATGTCTAGGTACTTTTAAACCCGTCGAGCGTGACACCAAACAAGTTAATCCACTGCATGATACGACTTGTTTGAAACCATACCACCAACCAAGAATAGATCAATCCACCGCATGATACAATCTAATCATGGAAGGCTAAAAGCATACATTATTTAAAACAAGCTTATGAACATATTTCGCTCGTGGCAGAGTTGCCGAATACAACTGTACAACCGATTCGGGTTCCGTGGAGAAGGAACAAACTATGCTAGATAAACATGCTTGAACCTGCAACATGTGGCAATCTGGATTGATTCGAATTCGGCTATTAAAGAGTACGTGATCCATGCGCCACATCGAGTTAAGGATTTGAACATACAATATATGGATCGTAAACAAGATAAATCCGAATCTAATCAACCTAAATTGGGCAATAAGAGTGTTACATGAATTAAACATAAGAGCTAAATTCAAAGCAACACATGGTAACTTAATGAATCTATTAGATCTCACCAAATCTAATAGAGCCGATAACTAGCTCCAAGCTAGATCTTAGCCTACCACATGGCTCATGATCTAACAAGAAACCCTCTTGAACCAAGCTTAAATCCACCTCATGATACTAAGCATGGTAACAAGACTACTTGCATCACTGTCTAAATCCACCGCATGATACTAGACATGATACAAGGTTGCCGATACTTACGGAGGTCGACGGATTGATGATTCCTCTCGAAGAACTCGACGACTCGACTAAAGGACTCGAAGGTTGGCACGGGGCCGGTTTGTTGTGAAATTGTTCGATCCCTATTACAAACACCAAGGGTTCATATTTATACCCTTGTCCTAACACGACTCTTAGTCGACCACGTTACAACATTTATTGCCTAAATTAATGCCCCGGCATCAATGTCCGTCTTGCACCCGTCATCAATTCGTCCCTTCCTTATATTCAAGCCACGTCATCACGTATTCCCGAATGTTTCCTCGTCCAAGCGCAAAACAGCCCTTCTGCCGAATGATGGCGTGCTCCCGATCGCAGACATCTTTACCGAATGCTTTGAGGAAAATTTCCTGCCAAATGGTGTTTCCTTACCAAACTCGGCCTACAGGTCAGTCTCTTTCCTGTACCAATTTTTAGTGTTAACACTCCGCTTTTTGCAAGTCTTCCCTTTTAAAACCCATGCCAAAAAAACACTGCCAGGTTAATATATCCGCCGAGCTGCCATTATCCACCAGGACTCTTCCGACGTTGTTACCGAAATAGTACTTTGTGTTCTTGCCTATGTTCGCCCTTATGACGAGTGGGTCATTATGGGGGTAGTGTTGCAGCCTAATGTCAGCGGCTGTGAAAGTTATTGGAATGTGAGACCAGGGCAAGTGGAAATATTTTCCGGAGCAGATATGCGATACGCTTCGGTAATACTCCTGCCTCTGACGCTTCGTCGTGTGCACCGGCTCATTGGAGCCGCCCGAAATTGCATTGATGATGTTGACCATACCCATCATTCCCGGGCCGCTAGAATCAGGTGCTTCTTGCTTTGGTGGTGGTGGCGGTGGTGGCTGGCTGTAAGGCGTTTGATGGTGGATGGGTGGGTTCGGCCACAAAGGCACAAATACCGAAGGTTGCTACGTGTGCATGGGTGGGGGCGGTGGCAGCTGCGGCGCCGAAGGAGTGTATGCTTGCGCTGGTTGGAACACTTGCATGGGCGCCACAGGCTGGAAAGGCTGGTGGTGATACGGTGGCGATAGAGCCCTGAACTGTCCCGGGTTTTGGCACTTCATGACGTGGTTCACAGCCAAACCTGCTGCCTCCGCCTTCTCCTCCGCTTCCCACTCAATTTTCTTTTTGATCGCAGAAGGGCAATGATGTGTGTGGTGATATGCATTTACTCCATGGAGCCAACAGAAAAACCTTTCGCCCCCCTTGGGGTGGTGGAGGTGGTTGCGGAGGTTTCGGTCCCCTTCCGTTCTTATGCGGTCCTTTGTGCCCACCACCGTTTCTGCTCTGGTTTAGATCGGAGGGTGCAAATACATTGTTGACCTGATGGTGCGCCTGCTTCGGCGGATGGTTTTGCCATCCCTTCGGTGAGTCCCACTAACCCTGCTGCTTTTGCTTCTTGGCTGTGTTAGCTCGGTCCAGCCTTTGGCGACGACCCTTATCGGACTTGCAGTATTCTTGCATTACTTCAAATAGCTCCTGCAGGGACTTCGGTTTGATTCTGTCAAGCATATCCTGGCAGTTTCCTACCCTCAAACCCCTACGATGGCATCAATAGTGCTGCTTTCGGATACCCCAGGCGCACGAGCTGTCAGCTTCACCACTGTGTGCATGTACTACTGCAATGACTCCTGTTGACGGTGAAAATCCGTCAACCTAGCCATGAGTTTACCTTCGGTGTTGGCATGACTTTTGTATCTTATTCATTGGTACTAACCCCCGTGGTATAACAAGTTCACTTGTGCATGTCGGTTTTGGAGTTAAGTGTTTAGGCAGGGTTTTAACGTTGAAAGCAAGACTTCCGGGATAAGTTCATTAAGCACCTCATGACAAGACCTTGAAGCCCGATACAAGTCAAGCAATGAAGTGAACATGACTCCAAGAGCCCAAGGACCAAGCCCGAGAAGATGATAAACTCCGAGGACCGAACCAGAAAAGTGCTGAATCTTGCAAGACAAGGAGTTGAGTCCAATTCGGAGAGAAACCGACGTCAAGGGCCCACATGCAAAAGGGGAGAACATCTAGAAGACGCGAGAAGCAACACCGAGCGAAGGAGGCAGCAAAGTGGGCCGAAAAGGGCCCGTGCCGGTCGGCCCGGGCCGGCCGGCCGGCCCGCCCCTTTTCGGGGCCCAATCGGCCTCCCCTTTGACCTAATTGCTTCTCAGGCTATTTATAGCCCCCTGACCGAGAGCCACGCATCAATCAAGTCGTAATCCGCCGCCGAGGAGCAGAGAAGCTTGAGGGACATCACCTCGGAGATGAAGGTCGTGCTAGTTGTCTAGGGTCTCCCTAGCCGACGTGGGAACCTTGCATGGAAGACCACGTCGGAGCTCCAGAGCGAGGATCAAGATCGAGGGAGGGCCTCGGTGGTGATCTTGTTCATGTAATCATTCATGGTGAAGTTTGTAAGTGAATTCGATTTCTAGCGATCAAGTGCCTTCTCGATGATTTTGTTTTCTTCTTGGTTTTGCTTCTTCTACGATCTAGTTTGCGGCTAGATTACTTAGGGTGCTCTTGTAGCCGCGGTGGCTAGAGGTGCATACCGGACCGGCCAAGTGATTTCAACTTGTTCTATCGAACTCGCCCTAGACTACCCGCATGAGTAGGGATACGTTGTGACGAACGGGGGTTCCGAAAGGCGGGCGTTTTCGGAGTCGGATGGAAGGCCACGATTTAAAGATGCTTTTAATGAGATTCGCTTTTCTATCTTCATCTATCTTGTTTGGAGCTACAACATAAGCATGATCTAGATTCTCTAGATTGGTTATCTCTTGCTTTCTCTTGCTACCTCTTTAGTAGATTAGATTAGATTCGTTTTCCTTATGATATCTTAGATTAGATGCAATTAGATTCTTCAATAGATAGCTTTACCTTGCTTTAGTAGATTGAATCCTTGCGTTGCACATTGTTCCACGGATTCGATACCTTGGGTTCACCACTCGAGGGAAGAAGGGTCCCTTGACTACGACGGGAGACTTGTCCGCTTGCAAGTCTAAACGAACTTTGATACAACTATTAACCGTCAACAAGCCCCTTTTTCTGGCGCCGTTGCCGGGGAACAAGCAATCAAGATCCGATCTAGTATCGCTTATCTTTCAGTTTTTCTTTTGATTTTCTTTTGCATCTCTTATGTTTGATCATCCCCAAAAAGAAAAAAAGGGAGTCAATCTAATCTAGTTTTGATTAACCCTAATTTTTCTTTTGTTAGATTTTTGTTTTATTGCTAACCCTAACCGGAGATGGTTGGCTACCTCTCCAAGAAACCCAAACTTTTTTGTGGATGATCCAGGAAAACTCTACAGGCAAAGGTGACGTGCAACACAAGCTAAAGGGTTGGAAACCCTAGATTCAAAAGTCAAACTCGAAGGACCATCAAAATCTCCAAGGAAATCACCACCTCCAAGTCAAGACGCCGGAAGGCCTTCAAATCAAGAGGAGGATGAAGAAGATGAAGATAGAGAAAGAAGCTCAACACCTAAAGGCTGCCAAGGCAAGATCCACATGCGGGGTGTTCATCGTGATGAAGATGTTAGAGACGCAAGTGGGACAACTTGCCGGACAACCGATGGGTGACAAAGAAGAATATCCGAGACAACTCCAAGGTCCCAAGACGGCGAAGGCTACTCAAGCTCATTCGGGAGAGATGAAGGATCACACTAGAGACCATGAAGATCACGACCGAAGGACCGGAGTTCGAGATGCCGAGCCACAAGGAAGATGTTGCATCCGTCAAGACCAAAGGACAAAGCCAGCCTGTGAAGACCAAAAAAATGACTAAGCCAAAGTGGGTACCCAAGATTGCAACGCCCGCAAAGAGCGTTGATCCGGAGTAATGAAGTGAAGAAGTCTAGCCATGGACTATAAACGAAGCGCTAGGCGGGAGGCAACCCGTTTCGTCAAGTCAAGAATAAGCTACCGGGAGGACAACCCGATTTCAGGTTTTTCAAGTCTTTTTAAATATAATTCAGTTTTGAATTTTACTACGCAAAACATTAGACTTAGAATGGTTGAACAATATTAGAGACATAATTCTTGGTTGAATATTTTGCTTTGTCATAAACCCTTTGCATGAACCCTCCTATGTGTTTGTTCGTTCTTTTTCGAGAAATCACAACCAAATAATTTCAGAACCTAACTCAACACTTCACCCTCATTATGGTGCTGTGGTTGACTTACTTTTTCATGCTAAAAACACACGAGTAGAGCCACGACTTATTAGGTGTTAATTAAATTTCAGCACGTGGTAGGACTCGCGTGAACCTAGAAACTAAAATTTTTTGGTTGATTTAAAAAATCCATATCCTTGGTTTCTCTAAGATTAGAATTTTTCTAAGCCTCACTTAATTTTATTTCATTCAAAATCTCTCTCATCTAATCAAAGTTAGGACCTAAACCTATGCCCCCATGATCAAGCCGGGAAAAGCTTGCTCTCAACTAATGAAGGCAAACAATACCGGCGAGACCGATATCAACGTAGTCGGAAAATATTTTCGACTTACATTTGTTTTTAATGGTTTAAAAACTTCTCTAAATTTATGCTTGAGCTCTTGCATGGCTCTGAAAAATATTTTTTAATTTCGAAATTAGAGGGGTGCTCAACCTTAAAACATGCTTAGAGGGAGGCAATCTAGTTAACCTAACCATACATGCACCATGATACATCACGGGATGCCCCTCCAACATCTTTTATCAAACCACATGCAAAGTACAAGCATGGGGGGGCAGCCAAGGCCTTGTTTCGTAGGAATATCATGGACGCATGTGAGGCAAGGGAGTATGGAAGTGAATCAAGCGAAAACATCAAGTGGAAGGAGCAATAATGCAAGCGAAGGAGTGGACCGGAACGTTTGGAAGGTGTACGCGGTTAGGGCTGGACGAAAAACTCGAAGCTCGCAAACTCGCTCGAACTCGCTCGTTAGTAGCTCGGCTCGGCTCGGCTCGTTAGAATTTTTAAACGAGCCAAGCTTAGGTTTTAGCTCGATCGTATAACGAGCCAGCTAGAGCTGGCTCGCGAGCCAAAATGAGCCAACCTTAATTAATAATCCAACAAAATACATTGGCGCCTCCTTGGTACAAGGCCACAACCCACAGCCCGCAAAGGAACCAGAAGTCCACAATGTTGATGGTGACATTGAGTTTGTGGAGTTTCCAACCTGTATGGTGGGAAGCATAAGTGTGGATCGGATATTACTACAAGCACTCTTTGTATAGTAAAAATATTTTTGCCACTTCACTAAAATAATTTACTATTTGTGTATAGGCTATAAGTTTACCTCTTACAAGGAAAGGTCGAAAGGGAGACATGAAGTGAAGTGTTGCAGCATGGAGTGTTTTATTTGCTCTTAGATGAACTAAAATAATGACTTTTAGCATGCATCGCATGGAGTTTTGCAATTGGGTGAACTTAATGTAGATGATTGATTTAATGCTCAGATTGATTATATTTTTATATGTGCTTTGTGTTCTTTTTATTTTTGTTGTTGGAATTTATATAATATAGACTAAGTTACATTATATTTCAAGATGTGATGATTTGGTCAGATTTTAAACGAGCTAGCTCACGAGCTAACGAGCTGGCTCGAGCTTTTAAACGAGCCGAGCCGAGCTAGGCTTTCAGCTCGATATCTTAACGAGCCATAACGAGCCGAGCCGTAACGAGCCGAGCCATAACGAGCTGAGCCGATAACGAGCCGAGCCGGCTCGATATCCACCCCTATACGCGGTCACGAAGCAACATGCACTAGAGAAGAACCGAGCCAAGAGGAGGAGAGAGGTAAGTCTTTCATCCAACTCTTTGTTCGTGTGCTCTAGTTTGTAGGCCGGAACCACCTTAGACTTAGCCTTCCACCGCGTTTGTTTTGTGCAACAAATCACATCCTTAATCCACTCAAAGTCCAGACTCCAAAATAATATTTGTGTACCTTGTTACCGGGTGAAAACCCAGGATATATATTTGTGAGGGAGAGTGCTGCAATCATGGAGGAAAACTACAAGCCTTTTCACCGAAGAAGAATGGATCATCGTCGTCTAAGCCATCAACCTCTTCGAGGAGGCACTCGGTTTCTGAGTTTCCTCGGAGTATGGAGGAGGACACGGCACCACCGAGGAGGAACCACACTCTTCTCCTTGGTGCCATGAGGGCCACACGAAACTCGTTTATTAGGTTTACCAAACTTCAATAACATATGGAGGAGCCGCTCGTCCAACCTCGCCACTTGACACGATCATCCGCTCCACCTCCATACGCTCTGCGGTATTCCGAGGGGTATGTCATCATGACAGAGGAGGAGGAGAAGAAGCTCGCTCGCCTTAAGTAGAGGCTTGTAGCGAACGTCGACATCGACGACCAAGCTCTCCACATATTGGGTTTCACACGGGACACCGGTGCAATTCTCTAACGGAGTGTCGGCAAACACCCACAAGGAATTCGCCTAGGAAATTTTCATGACCATGGCGCATACCCTTGATGAAGGAGTGATGAGTCTCTCATTCCGTTTGGAGGGAGCCCACAAGTGGAGAAGAAGGAAGACACCGTCGGAAGGGTAACCTTGATCAATGATGCTATTTCTAGCACCTTGATGGGGTAATCTCCTTTCATCCATGGGTTGCAATCGATCTTGAGATGTAATCATACTTTGTTGGATTATCTATCTATCATCTTGTGTTGGAAATACTTTAATGCTTAAGGTTAGCTACCATGCCATAAAGGGAGTAAAGGGCTCAATGCTTCCTTGGATCCATGCAACACAATCCCCGATAGATTAGATTGGTTTTCATGTTCGAAACGATTGCATGTTCTAGTATCGTAGACCCATGGGCGAGTGTCTCCTATTTTCAAAAGGGAGCTCCGGAACAAGTAGATGTGCATGAAGGCACATGGGAAGGTTTTTGGAGTATGATCGCAGGAGGAGACCATCAACGAAGAAATACTATCCGGAACCCCATCATCCAAGTGTGTCACTTTTGTGCAAGTGGATTTTTGGGAGAATGAGAGAGACAAAGATAACCAACACGGAGTTGAATTGGCTTTACTCGGCTTTGATTGCCAGGCAGCCAACCGTCCCCACTCACCTCGGGGTGTTACCTCTCCATGTTGGCTATCTCTTTAAAACCGGGTATTACAAGGAACCCGAATCATCTCCTACCCGGGACCTCCCTAGAATTTGAGTATATGAAGAAAGGAAAATATATAAGTGAAGATGAGAGAGGAGGCTTCAAAGTGGCCAAAGTAAATTTGCCCCTATCGGATGGAAGATTAAGACTTTTTCTTGAGGGGGAGAAGATCAGTTAGAGGAAGGACTTCTTGTGCCGGCGAAGAAAAAAATAATAAAAGAGAAGGATTGTAGGAGAAGGATCTTCTATGGCCCAAGAAGGAGGTGCACAACAAAATTATGTGCCACCATTTGTAGGAATTTCGGCGCCGCCAAGTTACTACGGTGATGTACCAATGCAAGCATGGGGGAGTGGTGCAGCCATACCCCCACCAATTTTGCTGTGCCCAACGTAGCCTTTGCGGAGCCATATGCACACCTTCCTCAACCACAACAAAATGTAGCCACCATTGGAGGATACGCTGCAAGGAACATGCAATTTATTGCAGCCATCCAAACCAATGCAAACCAAATGGGTGAAAGAAATGCAAACGTTGCTTATGTGCTTGGACACCTTCACCTAGCACCGTCGGACAATTCATAGGAGGAGAGGCGCATTCCTATTACAAGTAAGGGTACAACAACCAAGACTATCAATATCAACCACCGGCAGAAGATTAGAGAGAGGAGGAGCTTTAGTCATCTTTCCTTTACCCCCTTTTCTTTAATTTTCAGCTTGTATGCACCTATGTTTGCGTAGTATTTTCAGCTTTACTTTAATTTTTAGTTTTCACTTTTATTTTCAGCATGTGTGTTAGTGTTTATTTTCATCATGAATAATGTCGCCACCAAGTTTTTACCATTAGTAAAGTTACAAGGTTTATGCCATGATGATATATGATTATAATTGCCGCTTTGTTTATCTTTGTAATTGATTTATGCATGTTTAACCTAGTGCTCTCTTAAAAATACAAATCTGAAATTATTTAAATGCTAGCTTAATCTTTAGCGGAGGTTATGATTAAAATAAAGACCCATAGTGTTTTATGTGCTCTCAAGTTATGAATAGATTAAAGATGTCTTTTATGCTAAAAATATCGCTAACCTTGTCATAAATATCACTTGTGTGTTGCTCAACCTATCCGAGCCTTATATATATTTGAGTGCATAAACCTTAGTGTACAAGATTTATTTTTGAGTGAGTTATTGCAGGCCATGATTTCTCCGGCCCGAGACTAAGAAGCTGGTCATTCCGTTTTTGCGTATCTATCTTTTTTCTAGCCTTTTATCCGTGCATTGTGTATCCCCGCATCGGAAATCTCACAAACCTCGCCGGATATCCACCCTTAAAACCAAATATCATCTTTTGTGTTTACCTCCTTGACCACAACCTATCGTTGAGAATGGATCATCAATTCAAGGAAGATCGCAAGCGGTGCCGACATTGAAGATTTCAAGTATCTCTCCAAGGAAAAATATTTCCGGTACCTACCTTATTATCGCCTCTTTGCTCGAGGACGAGCAACGTCTAAGCATGGGGGAGGAGGTAGGTACGGTGCAGTTTTAGAGTTCAAAGGGGAGTATTTTTTTTAAAAAAATGATGATTGAAAAAATAATAATTCGGCGATGAACGTGACTTCCAAGGTGAAGGTCTCACAAGAAGAAAGAAAGAAAGAAAGAAAGAAAAGAATAAGAAATATGAGAAAGAGAAAAAAATATATGCGTAAAGTGAACTTCCCGGTTCTCTAAGAGTGCATTCAAGGCTTCAATAAAAGATCCATTCTCATTTTCCAACCATGTGCAATCCGATAACGAGGACGTCCTTTGTGCCTCGGGATCACTCTTTGCCATTTGCACATGTCCACTCATCTAAAAGTGTGTGTATTTTTCTCTTTCCCCTCCTTGATTTAACATTATTTTCCAATGATCTTTTTGACGAGTCTCGGTAAGACCATGAGAAGCTTGTCTTGTTTTGACAACACCTCATTTATAAAATCTTGGTAGGACTAAACTTTCCCAAAGCTCCATATAAAGCCTACCACATATGTGATGAGAGGGAAAGGAGTAGAATATATAGGCTTGAGAGACAAGTGAGATGAGAGTTCATGAGCAACATGCAAGGTGATTTAAATTTGTGAACTTGGTTTAGCTCTTTTCTTTATCTCGTTCTTTATTTCAAAAATTCTGAGATCTATTTAAACTTTGTGAGTATGTTAATACTTGTGGGATAAGCTTAATTAAATGTCTACCCTCCGTAGGGATGAAGGCTAGTACATTATGGAACTTTAACGAATTAAACTTTTGAGAGCATTATGTTTTTTTCATGTATAATCAAGTGCAAGGTTTAAACATTGATGTGCAACGATGATATCCATCGAAGGCTTACTCGAGGACGAGCAAGGTTTAAGCATGGGGGAGATGTTGACGGTGAAAATCCGTCAACCTAGCCATGAGTTTACCTTCGGTGTTGGCATGACTTTTGTACCTTATTCATTGGTACTAACCCCCGTGGTATAACAAGTTCACTTGTGCATGTCGGTTTTGGAGTTAAGTGTTTACGCAGGGTTTTAACGTTGAAAGCAAGACTTCCGGGATAGGTTTATTAAGCACCTCATGACAAGACCTTGAAGCCCGATACAAGTCAAGCAATGAAGTGAACATGACTCCAAGAGCCCAAGGACCAAGCCCGAGAAGATGATAAACTCCGAGGACCGAACCGTAAAAGTGGTCGAATCTTGCAAGACAAGGAGTTGAGTCCAATTCGGAGAGAAACCGACGTCAAGGGCCCACATGCAAAAGGGGAGAACATCTAGAAGACGCGAGAAGCAACACCGAGCGAAGGAGGCAGCAAAGTGGGCCGAAAAGGGCCCAGGCCGGTCGGCCCAGGCCGGCCGGCCCAGCCCTTTTCGGGGCCCAATCGGCCTCCCCTTTGACCTAATTGCTTCTCAGGCTATTTATAGCCCCCTGACCGAGAGCCACGCATCAATCAAGTCCGCTGCCGAGGAGCAGAGAAGCTTGAGGGACACCACCTCGGAGATGAGGGTAGTGCTAGTTGTCTAGGGTCTCCCTAGCCGACGTGGGAACCTTGCATGGAAGACCACGTCGGAGCTCCGGAGCGAGGATCAAGATCGAGGGAGGGCCCCGGTGGTGATCTTGTTCATGTAATCATTCATGGTGAAGTTTGTAAGTGAATTCGATTTCTAGCGATCAAGTGCCTTCTCGATGATTTTGTTTTCTTCTTGGTTTTGCTTCTTCTACGATCTAGTTTGCAGCTAGATTACTTAGGGTGCTCTTGTAGCCGCGGTGGCTAGAGGTGCATACCGGACCGGCCAAGTGATTTCAACTTGTTCTATCGAACTCGCCCTAGACTACCCGCATGAGTAGGGATACGTTGTGACAGAACGGGGGTTCCGAAAGGCGGGTGTTTTCGGAGTCGGATGGAAGGCCACGATTTAAAGATGCTTTTAATGAGATTCGCTTTTCTATCTTCATCTATCTTGTTTGGAGCTACAACATAAGCATGATCTAGATTCTCTAGATTGGTTATCTCTTGCTTTCTCTTGCTACCTCTTTAGTAGATTAGATTCGTTTTCCTTATGATATCTTAGATTAGATGCAATTATATTCTTCAATAGATAGCTTTACCTTGCTTCAGTAGATTGAATCCTTGCGTTGCACATTGTTCCACGGATTCGATACCTTGGGTTCACCACTCGAGGGAAGAAGGGTCCCTTGACTACGACAGGAGACTTGTCCGCTTGCAAGTCTAAACGAACTTTGATACAACTATTAACCGTCAACAACTCCCTATCCCCCTGGATGCACATGTTGACGAGGTCGTTGGAATCTAGATCTTCGACTTGCATGCCTTTGAAACTGGACAACAGCTTGTTGCGCAGCTGAAACCATGAGGTTATATGCCCCTTCGGTATGTTCGCATACCAATACTGAACCTCGCCTTTGAGGGCCATCACAAGCGCCTTTGCCTTCGTTATGGCCTCGCCCCCATTGGATTCTACTGTAGCTTCGAACTTCATAAGGAACTCTTTGGGGTCTGTCGTATGGACCTCCCTGGGCCCACTACCTCGGTGGGTACCAGGACCGACTACTCGGTGGGCCCCTGGGACTACCCGACTTGCGCTACACGGTACCTGATGGCGTGAAGCACAAGGATTACAGAGGAGAAGTACTCGGTTAAGAAGCTGTACATGTCCCGCACTGTATAGAGGACTCCTAGACGTACTCGACTAGTACTCTCCCTAAACCGACTTGTAACCCTGCCTCCCGGACTATATAAGGCGAGGCAGGGACCCCCTCTCTGAACATCTCATCCCACGGCGTACAATTGCACCATCTTGTAATCGCACCCAATCAATCCAGAGCTACGCAGCATACAGGACGTAGGGTATTACGCACCTCGCGGCCCGAACCTGTTTAAATTGTGTGCCACGTGTCTCTTCCTTCGAGTTACCGATCTTGGCGAGGCCACATTCACCTACTTCGGGTACTCCCCTTAGTAGGTTGCCGGTCTAAAACACCGACAGCTGGCGCGCCAGGTAGGGGATCTCGCCCGAGATCACATGGCGAACTCGACGGCTCCTGTCTACTTCAAACCAACCGTCGCCTTCAACCGCGGCGACACCTTCGTTTTCGGTGCTTGGGTCTGCACTGCTGACGGCGCGGGATCCTTCCAACGCCGCCTCACCATGCCACCCAACCCGGAGACCGGCTTCGTGACGCTTCCTGAAGTTGTCACAGGCGAACTCGCCGACAAGTTTGGCGAAATTTCGCTTTTCGACCATCACGCTGACTTCGAGCTCGGGTCAGCTTCCAACTCGAACTCGACGTCTCCGTGGGCTATTGCATGCGAGCCGGCTACTCAGCCATCGCATGTGGTATCACCACCCCGTGATCACTCCACGCGTGGCCCCCGTATCGCCAGCAGGGCCCGCACGGAGGCTCCCTCTTCACGTCGGGCCGGCAAGGAGCCCGTACCCGAGTACAACTCGGACTCCGACACCGCCCCCGGCCACGCTTCGGACTCCAACCCCCTCTCCGGTTTCTACTCGGACTCCGCGTACGAGTTCAACTTCGGGTCGGACCCAGAGGATCCCGAGTCTGAGGACAACACTACAGAGCACCCCTTATCAGGGCCGGCCTCTGGGCTGGTCATAACGTCCACACCTGCTGGGAGATTCGTCTACTGGCCAGATTGCAAGCCCGCGGACCTGATAAGTGGAGACTCACGCTACGTCGCCTACCTCGACTCGCTCCCGTTCCAGGAGGGAACACCACTTGCCCGAGCTGATTCGTACACCCCAACTGAGGTGGCGAGTTCTGAATCCAGTCTTGGCAACCCTGATCGCCAAGTCTTCATGGCTGCCGGTGACACACCAGGACCCTCAGGGACAGCTCAGGACAGGTACCTTGAAGACATCTCCGCAGACGAGTTGTCTTCTGATGCACCTGCGGACGAGACCGCCGCCAACAGGGACGCTCGACGTGAGCGTAACAAGAAGCGCAACGAACGGCGCCGGCGTCTCAGAGACAACCTCTCCATCCGCAACCTCGCGGAAGCTCTCGAGGCGGTCGAGAGCAGAGTACACACTACCCCCGAGCAATGCCTCATGTCGATCACAGCGATTGCACGCCAGGCTCAGGGAATACGCACTGGAGAAGTCATCGCCAAGCTCGCTGAAGACGCTTACTTCATGCGGGTCGACAACAGGGTCAACCAGCCTCCCCCCGCCAGGAACCGCGACAACGAAGCTACAAGTCGCAGCGCCGACCTTGGCCGCAACCGTACTCGAGCCGAGCTCCCGGCTCAGCCCAACCGTACTTGTGCAAACGCCGGCGGACCCTCACAGGGTGGCAACAACAACCATGAGGTCGTCCCTCACCGCGCCCCCGGCGGCGGCGGCCGTGACCCTGACGGTGGCGGCGGCGACGACGAAGCTCCAACCACGGAGCCAACGAGAGGGCGGCGGCGGCGCGGCCGCGGCGGTCGAGACCACACGAACAGCCACGCCTCCTGAGCCTCACAAGGCGGCTACGACGCCCGTCAGAAGATTGAAGAGCTGCGGCGGAAGAAGTCAGCCGCCATAGGCGACAACGACGGCTTCCCCGCCTTCTCGCCTCGACTTCGCAACTTGCTCCTCCCCGACAAGTTCAAGCCTTTGGGGATCACCAAGTACGACGCGAAGCAGGACCCATCCAGTGGCTCAAGTGCTACGCTCTCTCCATCGAGAACGCTGGCGGCAACAACGACACCAAGTGCCTCTACTTCCCCTTCTGCCTGGACCAAGCCCCACTCACATGGCTCGAGTCGCTGGACAAGCACTCGATCGACAAGTGGGACCAGCTGAAGGAGAAGTTCACCAGCAACTTCGCGGGCGCCATGGGCCGCTCGGGTACTCGCATGGATCTGGCCATGGTCAAGCAGGAACAAGGCGAGACCCTCCGCAAGTACATGCGCCACTTCTTCGACAAACGCGCTACCGTAGTCGACGTCACCGACAAGAAGGTCATCGACCTCTTCCAAGATGGCCTCTACCACCGCCGCACCTTTGAAGACTTCGGTCGCCGCCGCCCCAAGTCCATCCCCCACCTCAAGGACATGATCACGTCCTGGGCGGACGAAGAAGACAAGGCCAACGCCAAGTACGACGCCATCCGTGGCAAGAACAAGCAGAACACGGGCGGCGGCAGCGGCAACAACGGGAACCAAGGCGGTCGCAACAACAACAACAACAACAACAACAACAACAACAACAACAACAACAACAACAACAACAACAACTCGGGTCCCAACCGCAAGCGCAAGCCAGACAACACTGTCGCGACTATCCAGCGCCCTGCGAAAGAAAAACTCGAAGAAGAACTCCGGTGGCTTCAAAGACTTGCTGAAGGAGAAGTGCTCGTGGCATCTGGACGGCAACCACACCACCGAGCAGTGCTACCAACTCAGGCGAGCACTCAAGAGTACTCCAGAGCCACCGCACCCTCACGACAAGAAAGGCAAGAAAAAGAACGACAGAGAGAACGGCGACTTCTAGGAACCCGACAAGACTGTCAACGTCCTCTTCGGCGGACTACCCAGCAGACGGGAGCAAAAGGCTACCCGTCGAGAAGTCATGAGCATTGAACCAGCGGTCCCGACCCCCCTCAGGTGGTCAGAGGTACCCATCACCTTCTCCCGCGCGGATCAATGGACCAGTTCTCCGAACCAGGGCGGTTCCCCCTCGTCCTGAAGCCGGTGGTCGCGGGCTCCAGGCTCAACAAGGTCCTCATCGACGGTGGAAGCGGGCTCAACGTCCTTTTCACCAAGACCTTGAAGAAGATGAAGCTTGACATCACTCACTTGCTCACCAAGAGCAACACGCCTTTCTACTGCATCGTCCCCGGTAACGCGGCTGTCCCGCTGGGCTCATTGGTCCTGCCAGTTACCTTCGGGGAATCTCGGGACAACTATCATACCGAGTACGTCAAGTTCGAGGTCGCGGACTTCGAGACATCCTATCATGCCATCCTCGGCAGACCGGCCATCGCCAAGTTCATGGCGGTGCCCCACTACACCTACTTGGTACTCAAGATGCCAAGCCCAGCAGGTGTACTCTCTCTCCAAGGGGACTTGAAGATCTCACACGACTGCGACACGGAAGCTGTGGAGATCGCCTCCACAAATCAAGTACCCAACGCTATGATGGAGGTCTACGCCGCGTCGAAGAAGCTTGCCACAAGTGAACTCGACATCCCTGAGAAGTCTGACAAAGCCAAGAAGCCCCAGCCAGCTGAGGAGGTTCTGGTCAAGACGACCGACCTCGGGACAGGCGACAGCAGCAAGACCACCACCATCGGGGCTGACCTCGACCCCAAATAGGAAGACGCGCTCATCAACTTCCTCCGGGCTAACCGCGACATTTTCGCGTGGAAGCCAGCGGATATGCCAGGAGTGCCCAGGGAGTTGATTGAGCACTGCCTCAACGTCGATCCTAAGGCCACCCCCAAGCGACAACACCTCCGCCGTTTCGCCGACGACAGACGGGATGCCATCAAGAAGGAACTCGCCAAACTACTCGCGACTGGCTTCATCAGAGAAGTCTTCCATCCTGAGTGGCTTGCCAACCCCGTCCTCGTCCGCAAGAAGAACTCGAACGAGTGGAGGATGTGCATCGACTACACCGATCTCAACAAGCACTGCCCCAAGGACCCCTTCGGGTTGCCGAGGATTGATCAAGTCATCGACTCTACGGCGGGCGCGACCTCGCTCGCTTCCTCGACTGCTACTCCGGGTACCACCAGATCGCGATCAAGGAAGAAGACCAGGAGAAGACCACGTTCATCACCCCGTTTGGCGCGTACTGCTACACGACCATGTCCTTCGGGTTGAAGAACGCCGGCGCCACCTATCAACGAGCTATCCAGGCCTGCTTCAAGAGGCAACTCAACAAGAACGTCGAAGCCTACGTGGATGACGTGGTCGTCAAGAACAGAAACTCCAGTACCCTCATCGACGATCTTGAAGAGACTTTCGCATCCCTAAGGGAGTACCGCTGGAAGCTCAACCCGAACAAGTGCGTCTTCGGCGTACCTTCGGGGAAACTACTCGGCTTCATCATCAGCCAGCGCGGCATCGATTCTAACCCCGAGAAGATCTCCGCCATCACCAGCATGAAAGCTCCCACGTGCATCAAAGACGTGCAGAAGCTGACCGGGTGCATGGCAGCCTTGAACAGATTCATCTCGAAGCTTGGAGAACGGGGGCTCCCCTTCTTCAAACTACTCAAGCACCAAGAGAAGTTCGTGTGGACCCCAGAGGCGGACCAAGCCCTTGCCCAGCTCAAGGACTTCCTATCGAAGCCACCAGTCCTCACGGCTCCTCGCAAAGGTGAGCAGCTACTGCTCTACCTCGCTGCGACTACCCATGTGGTCAGTACTGCCATCGTCGTCGAGCGGCAGTAAGACGGCCACACTTATCCAGTACAGCGCCCAGCAAGGCACGCTACCAGCCTGTACAGAAGCTTCTGTACGCAGTACTCATCACCTCGCGGAAGCTACGACACTACTTCCAGGAGTACTCGATCTCCGTCGTCTCCGACTACCCGCTCGGCGACATCCTGCGGAACCAAGATGCTACTGGAAGAATCTCCAAGTGGGCAGTCGAACTCGGCGCCCTCACCATCGACTTCAAGCCACGCACAGCCATCAAGTCGCAGGCGCTAGTCAACTTCATGGAGGAGTGGCGGGAGAATCAGCTACCCACTCCAACCGTGCGACCAGAGCATTGGGTGATGTACTTTGATGGCTCACTCAACCTCGAGGGCGCGAGTGCGGGGGGTGCTCCTGATCTCTCCAACGGGCGAACGACTCAAGTACGTCCTACAGATCTTCTGGAAGGTCTCAAACAACGAAGCCGAGTACGAAGCTCTCCTACACGGGCTCCGCCTCGCGGCTTCACTGGGCATCAAGCGGCTACTAGTCTACGGCGACTCTGTAGTGGTCATCAACCAAGTCAACAAGTCCTGGGACCGCAACAAGGAGAACTTGGACGCCTACTGCCTAGAAGTCCGCAAGCTCGAGAACAAGTTCAACGGTCTCGAGTTCCACCACATCGTCCGCGACAACAATGTTGCAGCGGACGTCCTGTCGAAGCTTGGTTCTACTCGCGCTCAAGTACCAGCGGGTGTCTTCGTCCACGAGCTTCACGCGCCATCTATCCCGGAGCCGGCGCCACCGACCACTGTCCCAGCGCATCCGTCAGCTGGCCAAGAGGTCATGATGATCGACGCGTACTGGAGGCAACCCTTCATCGACTACCTCAGCGAGCAGAAGGTTCCCTCGGACAAAAACTTGGCTGAGCAGCTCATCCGCCGCGCCAAGTCCTACGTCCTCGTCGGAGACAAGCTTTACAAGCGGGGCGCATCTTCTGGAGTACTCATGAAGTGCGTCCCCAGGCAAGAAGGCAAGGACATCTTGGAGGAGATCCACAAGGGCGTCTACGGCAACCACGCATCTTCTCGCACGCTGGTCAGCAAGGCCTTCCGGCGAGCCTTCTATTGGCCCACAGCTCTGGGCGACGCTGAAGAACTCGTCAGAAGGTGCCAAGGATGTCAATACTTCGCCAAGCAGCAACACGTCCCAGCCTACAAGCTAGTCACCATACCGCTAACCTAGCCCTTTGCCTGCTGGGGGCTCGACATGATTAGGCCACTGCCAACTGCGCCAGGTGGATTCAACAGAGTATTGGTGTCCATCGACAAGTTCACCAAGTGGATCGAGGTCAAGTCGGTCACATGCCCCAAGGCTGACAGAGTACTCGACTTCCTGGATGAACTCGTGCATCGCTACGGACTACCCCATCGCATCATCACAGACCTGGGCTCCAACTTCAACAACCACCAGTTCTGGGAGTACTGCGAGAACAGCGGGATCGACGTCCGCTACGTCCCAGATGGCTATCCTCGGGCCAACGGACAAGTCGAGCGAGCCAATGGGATGGTGCTCGACGCTCTCAAGAAGAAGCTACATGACGCTGCTAACTCTAAAGGAGGCAAGTGGATCAAGGAACTACCCAATGCACTCTGGGGGCTACGTACTCAGCCTTCCAAGCCAACGGGGCAATCCCCTTACTTCCTGGTCTACGGCTCCGAAGCAATCCTCCCTGCTGATGTCATATGGGACTCACCAGCAGTGGAGCACTACGACGAAGACGTCTCTGAAGACAGCAGACGAGTTGACATCGACGGGCTCGAAGAAGCTCGCTGGGCCACCCTCGTCCAATCAGCAAGGTACCTGGAGGGTATCCGACGCTACCACGACCGCAACGTCAAGGAACGCTCCTTCAACGTTGGCGATCTCTCGCTCGGTGTTTTGGACCGGCAACCTACTACGGGGAGTACCCGAAGTAGATGAATGTGACTCGCCGAGATCGGTAACTCGAAGGAAGAGGCACGCGACACACAATTTAGACAGTTCGGGCCGCGAGGTGCGTAATACCCTACGTCCCGTATGCCGCGTAGCTCGGATTGATAGGGCACGATTACACGATGGTGCAATGGTGCGCCGTGAGTTGGATGAGGTGAGGTTAGGTGATCCTCGGGATCGGTCCCCGCCCCGCCTTATATAGTCCGGAGCGGGGTTACAAGTCGGAGTAGGGAAAGAGTACTAGTCGAGTACGTCTAGGAGACTTCTACACAGTGCGGAACATGTACAGAGTCCTATCCGAGTACTACTCCTTTGCTGTCCTTGTGCCCCACGCCTTCGAGGTGCCGTGTAGCGCAAGTCGGGTAGTCCCAGGGGCCCACCGAGTAGTCGGTCCTGGTACCCACCGAGGTAGTGGGCCCAGGGAGGTCCATACGACAAGCCCCCGAGTACTTTGTAGTCGAGAAGGATAGCTTCCAGTAGTCTTGACGGCCTTAACGAGTAGTCCTCAAGCGTCCCTGAGTGCTACAAGTCAAAAGTCCTCAAGAGTAGTCGAAGCATCCCGAGGCTGGAATGTACTCCAGCTGATGTTTGAGCAATCTTGAAGTCTTCTCGAGTAGTCCCAAGCGTCCTTGAAATCTGCCTTCGAAGGTCTTCAAAAATGCCTGCCTTGTCTTGAAGCCGGAGCCGTCAAGAAAGATGCGATTTGCCGAACCGCAATCCACGTGGAGTAGCCCCCGAGCCTCGAGCCGCGGGCTCTGGCTGAGGATCTATCCGAAGTCTTGGAGAGAAAATCCCGAAAAATCCGGAGAGAAAAACCGAAGGACACGTGGCACGGAGCCCCCGAGCCTTGAGTCGAGTACTTCCTCTCGAATTGAAGGGTCTTCTTTTGGAGAATGTGTCCCGAGATGCTCTTGAAACTAGCCGCGTCCCGGTAGTCGAGTAGAAGTAGCCGAGCCCCCGAGGTGAGGCGCGTCGACTAGTAGAATACGAAGAGTCACGCGCGAGCCGCCGAGCCGCCCACGCGCGGACTTATCCGCCGCCCGTTACGGAGGCGATTTGGCTTATAAATTCAAGCCGAAACCCTTAGGGTTTTCACCCAAGTGAGCCGCGGTCATTCGCGCACTTGAATCTTGAAGTAGATCCACTCCAACGAGCACCGCCGCCGCAAGAGATCCAAGCGCATCGCCACCCGAAAGCCGTAGGGTAGCCCCCGAGCGGATGCGAGTGAAGACTTCCCGTTCTTGGAGAATGAAGCCGTCCCCGTCGAAGACGTTGAAGGCCGGCGGGAAGAAGAGGAGCCATGCGAGAAGCCGCCGCGGCCGGCACGGAGAGCGCGCCGCCCACGTCTCCACCGCGCGCCGACCCAAGCCGCGAGTGGAAAAGGTCGAAGGTGAAGACCGAGGACTCGTCGACCCCGCTCGAACTCCGGTTCATCGGGGAGGAGGAGATCGACATGTGGAGGTCCGCCGCAGAGATCCCTATCCAATGGAGAAGGCGCAAGACGAGATCCCGATGTTCTCGCGCTTCGTGGAGCGCGGGCTTGCGCTCCCGGCGAGCGATTTCTTCAAAGGGCTTCTCGGTACTACGGCATCGAGTACCTCAACTTGAACCCCAACGGAATCTTCCACGCTTCGTCTTCGTCCATTTTCGCGAAGCATTCTTGGGGATCAAGCCGCATTGGATTCTCTTCCGCAAGTTCTTCCGCGTGAAGCCGCGGCCCCCCGCCTCCAACCCTAGAGTAGTCGGCGGGGCCGGGATCCGTTGAGGGAAGACGCCGCCGAGCGCACTTGGCGTACAAGCTCGTGGACTCCAACACGGATTGGAAGACGAGGTGGTTCTATACCACGAACCACCATCCGGAGCCGCCGAAGCCGAGCGGACGGCAACCCAAACACCAGAGTGGTGGAACACGGAACCCACCATGCAAGAGGGGATCCAGCCTCCCGAGTTGCCGGGAAGAATCAAGGCCCCGCGAGATGCGGGGACCGAGGGCCGAGCATGTGGCCTTCGGTTTCATGAAGCGTCGGATCCGGCCCGCCGTCGGCGCGGGATACGATGGGCTTCGAGTACACCGCGACGACGACACGTCGCGGATGCGGGGGGGTGAGATTGAAGACAACGACATCGTCGAGAGGTTGTCGAAGATCTTCAAGGACATGCCGGAGTACACGGCGTGCCCCGTCGAGGAGTTCTCCGCCGCGCGCCCGCCCAACGAGGTAAGTAGCCGTACCCGCCTCGTCGAGTAGTAGGCACTTGTAGCGCAGTTGCCGACGCCTTTGTGTCTTTTTGATGCGGGACGATGTGAAGCGGTTTGTCTCCGAGCCGCAGCCACCACCGAGCGGAATTGAGATTCCGGCGGTGGAGAAGGTGAAGGAGCGCCGAGTAGTCGGTGGCGACGACGATCCCGTCATCGTGGAGGATACCTCCGATGACGAAGAGGACGAGGAGACGCCGCAGATCGCTTCCACCGCTGCGGTCGAGGTTTAGCCGTCCGGCTTGCCTCATGTGCCTCTCGTCCAAGACCCTCCGCTAGCCTGGAGGCTAGCCTTGCCGCGCCGCCGAAGAAGCCGCGCAACCCCGCCAAGAAGCGGGTAGCCAAGAAGATGAAGGTCTCAGAGACCACGCCTCTTGAGGTAAGTCATCTTGAGCAGAAGACGTCGAGTACCCAATGATCGAGTACGGTGCTGACGAGTAGTTATCCCCATGTGCAGGAGAGGCCGCCAGCGGAGCCCGTGGAGGAGGGCGATGAGGGCACGTGGCCCACAGTGGGGGAACCGGCTGGGAGCCGAAGTCCAGCTCCCACTGTCGAAGAGCTTCGGCGCGCTCGGAGCGCCCGCCCCCCGCCCCGAAGGGAGCGAGAGTACCCGCGGCCGCCGCCGTTGGAGAGATGGAAACCGCAGGGACGCGGAAGACGCTCGCGCCGCCGCCGCCGCCGTGGAGGAGGCAGTAGCCGAAGAGGCGGAAGAAGAGACGCCCGCCGAGGGTGGACTGGTCGATATCGCCGCATCCTCGTGCTCCGCCGTGACTATCGTCCGGTCGAACTTGTAAGTACCACACTTCGTGAGTAGTACTCATTGTAGTAGCCGATGTTGTCTGATGAACCTTTGTGGATACTTGTGCGTAAAATCCACCGACTTGAGCTGGGACGGAGAGGAGCCCGCGGCAGCAGAGGCGGAAGAGGCCGCGCCGCCCGTCGAGGAACCCGCTCCGGAGGCCCAAGCCGCGACCGAGCCCCCACCGCCGAAGCGGCGCCGCCGCAGGCGGTCATGGTCGAAGGTGAGTACTCTTCCCGAAGCCGTAGAGCCCCAAAAAGTGTAGTCGTAGATGCCGATGCGCGTGCTATTTGTCGACTGTGCGCCGAAGGTGGTGACATCCCCCCGCAGGGGTACCCGTGCGGTGAGTTGACACCGAGGCCCCGAGGCCGCGCGGCAGAGCCCCCGAGCCCGTGAGGGAAACCGTCGAGAAGGCCGCCGAAGAGGAGGCGGCTGCCACGTCGCCAGGGGTTGCCCTGGAGGTGGCGATCCGGTCCCCGGAGATCCAAGACGCGGAGCCTATCCGCTCGGCGCCGATGGCGGAGGCTACGTCAGGTAGCCGCGGCGGGATCGAGCTGCTGGCCGACGATCTCGTCGAGCCGGCAACCGTAGCCCGGCACACGGGAGGCGATCCGACGGCCGAGCAAAGGGATGAAGGTACGTAGTCGTAGCCTTCCGAGTAGTCTATCCTTTGCGTAGAGTACTCGCTTGACTTGAGCTTGTATTGTGCGAGACGTCGCGCGAGCGATCCCGCGAGAAGTCCAACATGCCGGCAGGCTACGGCGACACCGTGCTCGTAGCCGAAGCCTTGGAGGAGCAGCTCATGAAGTCGAAGAAGCACGCGGCCGCCATGCGGCCGAGGCTTGACGCCGCCTTCGCCAAGTACCACAACGACGTGATGGACTTGCGGTGCGAAGAGCGACGATCCGGTGCGGAAGAATAAAGGCCTCCGCAACAAGAATAAAGGTATGTCTCTTGACTTGTCGGGTACTTGTGGGAGTCATCAAGCTCGACCCGTTGTTGTGTTCCCGTGTTGCGTAACTCGAAGACCAGTGGAGCGTCCGAAGGGCTCGGAGATCGAGCATGAAGAATCTCTTCTACCGGGAGCAAGAAGCCCGCCTGTGTACTTGAACTCGACTACAAGGAGCCGGCCTTCGAGTGCGAGAAGCACAAGGAGTTGAGAATTGCGTCTCGACCGGGATCTCGTCAATCGCTACAAATCCTTGCGAGAAGTTGAACGAAGACCGCGAGGCGCTCCGAGCCCAACCGAAGGACCCGGAAGAGGCCGCCCTCCCGATCGCGAGGCTCCCGGTGCCGCACCCGGCGGCCCCAAGATTGCTCCGTTGGCGGATCGACTTCGTGAGGCGCCAAGCCGGCCGGCCGCCTACGTGAAGCACATGGCCAAGTCGATCCCGAAGCAGGGCCGGCCTTCATGAAGTCGTACTTCCCGAAGGCCCCGTGGAGGTAGTCGCCGGCGGAGTAGCCGCCAACCGCCGGACGAGCGAAGACGCAGTTGCCGGAGCGAGATGGCTCCCCATCGCGGAGCGGTAGCCGATAAGTTGAATCTCCAGTAGCTCTGCATAGATAGCTAGTAGCCATGGTTGTATAGGAAACAGTTGTAATGAGCTATCTCATATATCAATGAAATGTAAAGTTCCATCAATGAGTACTCGTAACCGCGATCTCAGAGTGCGGAGCGCCCATCGTGGAGTAGGTGCGAGTAGTAGTACTCGGCTTAGTAGTCCCGTCGCAGGGAGTAGGCAGTAAAGAAGTTGATGAACAATCAAACTTTATTACTGAAGAAGTACACCCGGGTGGCCGTGGCCGTAGTTACAAGTAGTTGCTCGGACCCGAGGGCCGCTTACTGGTACCGAGTAGCACCGGAGCGGGTAGCCGCTTACGGTGAGTGATCCGTAGGTAGCCGTGTAGGGCCGGATCGCATCCGTAAGTAGCCGCGCGGCCGGATCTTAGAGTGTGGTCTTCTTGGTAGACCGCCGCCGGAGTCCTTGACGCTCGTTGCGGCCCGTGGTCCGTAGGTAGCCGCACGGGCGGGACTCGGAGGAGAGTAGTCCGAGACTTGAAGCCGTGACCCGAGGGTCGCATGCGGCTAGGGGGTGTTGATGTAGTCGCGTGGACTTGAACCCCGAGTAGTCGAACGTACTAGGCGTAGAATCGACAGAGCCGGTCGACGTTCCACGAGTTGTTGACTTCTTCGCCTTCGAGTGTTTGGAGGCGGTAGGAGCTCGGGGCCGGCCACCTTAGCCACGGTGAAGGGCCCTTCCCGTGGGGGAGCCGAGTTTGTGAAGTCCTTCCGTGTTCGGGATACGGCGGAGGACAAGATCTCCAACGTTGAAGGAGCGTTCCTTGACGTTGCGATCATGGTAGCGTCGGATACCCTCCAGGTACCTTGCTGATTGGACGAGGGCGGCACGGCCGAGCTTCTTCGAGGCCGTCGATATCAACTCGTCCGTCGTCTTCCGAGACGCCTTCGTCGTAGTGCTCCACTGCCGGCGAGTTCCATATGACATCGGCAGGGAGGATGGCTTCAGAGCCGTAGACCAGGAAGTAGGGGGATTGCCCCGTTGGCTTGGATGGTTGAGTCCGCAGCCCCCCGCAGTGCGTTGGGTAGTTCCTTGATCCACTTGCCCCCTTTTGAGTTAGCGCGTCGTGTAGCCGCTTCTTGAGGGCGTCGAGCACCATCCCGTTGGCGCGCTCGACTTGTCCGTTGGCCCGTGGATGGGCGACGGAGACGTATCCGACGTCGATTCCGCCGTTCTCGCGGTACTCCCCGGAACCGGTGGTTGTTGAAGTTGGACCCCGTGTCCGTGATGATGCGGTGGGGTAGCCCGTAGCGGTGTACGAGTTCATCCAGAAGTCGAGTACTCGTCGCCCTTGGGGCATGTGACCGGCTTGACCTCGATCCACTTGGTGAACTTGTCGATAGCCACCAGCATCCGGTTGAATCCTCCCGGCGCGGTTGGCGGTGGCCCAATCATGTCGAGCCCCGGCGAGGCAAAGGGCCGGAGTTGGTGGTATGGTGACTAGCTTGTAGGCGGGGACATGTTGTCGCTTGGCGAAGAACCGACATCCTTGGCACCGTCCGACGAGTTCTTCGGCATCGCCCGTGGCCGTGGGCCGCAGAAGGCTCGCCGAAGGCCTTGCCGACCGGCGTGCGGGAGGACGCGTGGTTGCCGCGGACACCCTTGTGGATCTCCTCCAAGATGTCCTTGCCTTCTTCGCGAGGGACGCATTTCATGAGTACTCCGGAAGATGCGCCTCGCTTGTAAAGCTTGTCGCCGACGAGGACGTAAGACTTGGCGCGGCGGACGAGTTGTTCGGCCGCGTTCTTGTCGGAGGGGACCTTCGCTCGCCGAGGTAGTCGATGAAGGGTTGCCTCCGGTCCACGTCGATCATCATGACCTCCCCGCCCACCTGGTTGGTTAGCCGGGACAGGGGGTCGGTGGCGCCGGCTCCGGGATGGATGGCGCGTGAAGCTCATGGACGAAGACGCCCGCGGGTACTTGGGCGCGGGTGGATCCGAGCTTCGAGAGGACGTCCGCGGCAACGTTGTTGTCGCGAACGATGTGGTGGAACTCGAGACCATAGAATTTGTTCTCGAGCTTGCGGACTTCTAGGCGTAGGGCGTCCATGTTCTCCTTGTTGCGGTCCCGGGACTTGTTGACTTGGTTGATGACCACCGCGGAGTCGCCGTAGACTAGTAGCCGCTTGATGCCAAGTGAAGCCGCGAGGCGGAGCCCGTGTAGGAGGGCTTCGTACTCGGCTTCGTTGTTTGAGACCTTCCGAGAAGATGCGCGGACGTACTTGAGTTGTTCGCCCGTTGGGGAGATCGGGGAGTACCCCCGCGCTCGCGCCCTCGAGGTTGAGTGAGCCGTCGAAGTACATCACCCAATGCTGCGGTCGCACGGTGGGAGTAGGTAGCCGGTTCTCCCGCCACTCGCCATGAAGTCGACTAGAGCCTCGCGACTTGATGGCCGTGCGTGGCTTGAAGTCGATGGTGAGGGCGCCGAGCTCGACGACCCATTTGGAGATCCTTCCAGGGGGCGTCCGGGTTCCTCGGGATGTCGCCGAGCGGGTAGTCGGTGACGACGGAGACCGAGTACTCCCGGAAGTAGTGTCGTAGCTTCCGCGAGGTGATGAGTAGAGCGTACGGGGAGCTTCGCACGGGCCGGTAGCGAGCCTTGGACTCGATAGAACCTCGCCGACGAAGTAGGCGGGCGCCGGACCGGGTAGGCGTGGCCGTCTTCCCCGCCGCTCGACGACGATGGCGATGCGACCACGTGAGTAGTCGCGGCGAGGTAGAGCAAGAGGCCGCTCGCCCTTGTAGGGAGCCGTGAGGACCGGGGGGCTTCGACGGGGAAGTCCTTGAGCCGGGCAAGGGCTTGGTCCGCCTCTGCGGTCCACACGAACTTCTCGTGGTGCTTGAGTAGTTTGAAGAAGGGGGGACCCCGTTCTCCTAGCTTCGAGATGAATCGTTCAATGCCGCCATGCACCCCGTCGCCTTCGGACGTCCTTGATGCTCGTGGGAGCTTTCATGCCGGTGATGGCGGAGATCTTCTCGGGGTTGGCTTCGATGCCGCGTTGGTCGATGATGAAGCCGAGTAGCTTGCCCGAAGGTACGCCGAAGACGCACTTGTTCGGGTTGAGCTTCCGGCGGTACTCGCGTAGCGATGCGAAGGTCTCTTCAAGGTCGTCGATGAGGGTACCGGAGTCCTCGGTTTTGACAACCACGTCATCCACGTAGGCCTCGACGTTCTTGTTGAGTTGCCGCTTGAAGCTGTGCCCGGATGGCCCGTTGGTAAGTAGCGCCGGCGTTCTTCAACCCGAAAGACATGGTCGTGTAGCAAGACGCGCCAAACGGGGTGATGAACGCGGTCTTCTCCCGGTCTTCCTCCTTGATTGCGATCCGGTGGTACCCGGAGTAGCGCCGAGGAAGCAGAGCAGGTCGCGGCCCCCGCCGTGGAGTCGATGACTTGATCAATCCGTGGCAACCCGAAGGGGTCCTCGGGGGGCGAGTGCTTGTTGAGGTCGGTGTAGTCGACGCACATCCTCCACTCGTTCGAGTTCTTCTTGCGGACGAGGACGGGGTTGGCGAGCCACTCGAGATGGAAGACTTCTCCGATGAAGCCGAGCGAGTAGCTTGGCGAGTTCCTTCTTGATGGCGTCCCGTCCGTCGTCGGCGAAGCGTCGGAGGTGTTGTCGTTTGGGGGTGGCCTTTGGGTCGACGTTGAGGCGTGCTCGATCGGCTCCCCGGGCACTCCCGGCATGTCCGTCGGCTTCCACGCGAAGATGTCGCGGTTAGCCCGAAGGAAGCTGATGAGCGCGTCTTCCTATTTGGGGTCGAGGCCGGCCCCGATGGTGGTAGTCTTGGTGGGGGTCGCCCGTTCCGAGGTCGACCGTCTTGGTGAGCACCTCCTCGGGTGGCCGAGGCTTGTTGGCGCTGTCAGACTTCTCTGGGATGTCGAGTTCGCTTGTAGCAAGCTTCTTCGACGCGGCGTAGACCTCCATCATTGGGGTGGGTACTTGATTTGTCGAAGCAATCACCACGGCCTCTGTATCGCAGTCGTGAGAGATCTTCAAGTCCCCCTGGAGGGAGAGTACGCCGGCTGGACTTGGCATTTTGAGTACCAAGTATGTGTAGTGGGGCACCGCCATGAACTTGGCGATGGCCGGTCCGCCGAGGATGGCGTGGTAGGAAGTCTCGATGTCCGCGACCTCGAACTTGATGTACTCGGTGCGGTAGTTGTCGCGAGACGCCCCGAAGGTAATCGGCGTACCACCGAGCCCGGTGGGATAGCCGCGTTGCCACGGGACAATGCCGTAGAAAGGCATGCTTGCTCTTGTTGAGCATGGGGGTGACGTCAAGGTTCATCTTCCCCGAGAGTCTTGGTGAAGAGGACGTTGAGCCCGCTTCCGCCGTCGATGAGCACCTTGTTGAGCTTAGAGCCCGCCACTGTTGGTTGCAGGACGAGAGGGAAACGTCCTGGTTCGGAGAAGGCGGGTCCATTGGTCCGCGCGCGGGAGAAGGTGATGGGCGTCTCTGACCACCTGAGAGGGGTCATAACCGCTGGTTCAATGGACATCACTTCGCGGCGAGTAGCCTTCTGCTCCCGCCTGCAGGGTAGTCCGCCGAAGAGGACGTTGACGGTCTTCTCGGGTTCTTGGAAGTCGTCGCCGTCCTTCTTCTTGTTCTTCTGATCGTGAGGGTGCGGTGGCTCCGGCGTGTCCTTGAGCGCATGCCTGAGCTGGTAGCACTGCTCGGTGGTGTGGTTGCCGTTTGGATGCCACGGGCACTTCTCCTTCAGCAGGTCTTTAAACCCGCCGGAGTTCTTCTTCGAGTTCCCTTTCGGAGGGCGCTGGATAGCCGCGACGGTGTTGTCTGGCTTGCGCTTGCGGTTGGAACCCGAGAAGTTGTTGTTGTTATTGTTGTTGTTGCGGCCGCCTTGGTTTGGGTTGCCGCTGCTGCCGCCGCCTTGGTTCTCGCTTGGACTTGGCGCGGATGGCGTCGTACTTGGCGTTGGCCTTGTCCTCTTCATCCGCCCGAGACGTGATCATGTCCTTGAGGTGGGGAATGGACCCGGGGACGGCGCCGCCGAAGTCCTCGAAGGTGCGGCGATGGTAGAGCCCGTCCCGGAAGAGGTCGATGACCTCCTTGTCGGTGACGTCCACGACGGTAGCGCGCTTGTCGAAGAAGCGGCGCATGTATTTGCGGAGGGTCTCGCCTTGTTCTCGCTTGATCATGGCCGGGTCCATGCGAGTACCCGAACGGCCCATGGCGCCCGCGAAGTTGCTTGTGAATTGCTCCTTCGACCGGTCCCACTTGTCGATTGAGTGCTTGTCCGGCCGACTCGAGCCACGTGAGTGGGGCTTGGTCCGAGCGTAAGGGGAAGTAGAGGCACTTGGTGTCGCCGTTGCCGCCGCCGTTCTCGATGGAGAGAGCGTAGCATCGGAGCCACTGGATGGGATCCGCTCGCGTCGTATTTGGTGATCCCCAAGGGCTTGAACTTGTCGGGGGAGGAGCGAGGTTGCGAAGCGGGGTGAGAAGGCGGGGAAGCCGTCGCCTTCGGCGGCGGTCGTCGACTTCTTCGCCGCAACTCTTCGATTCTCCGCGGGCATCGTACCCGCCGTGAGAGGCGCCGAGGCGTGGCTATGCGCGTGGCCGCGGCCGCCGCGGCCGCCGCCGCCTCCGGCCCTTCTTGTTGGCTCCGTGGTTGGAGCCGCCGCCGTCGCCGCCGCCGCCATCGGGGTCGTCGCCGCCACCACCGGCCGGGAGCACCGGTGGGGGACGACTTCTCGGTTGACGTTGTCTTGTCGTGAGGGTCCGCCAGCGGTGGAGCGTCGACGGTTTGGTTCAGCCCGGGATGTCGCCTCGAGTACGGTTAGGACCGAGGTCAACACTGCGACTAGTAGCCTCGTTGTCGCGAGGCTTGGCTTGGAGAGGTTGGCCGACTCTCTTGTCGACCCGCATGAAGTAAGCTTCCTCGGCCGAGCTTGGCGATGACTTCTCCCGGCCGTATGCCCCGAGCCTCGCCGTGCGATCGCCGTGATCGACATGAGGCACCGCTCGGAGAGTGGTGTGAACTCGCTCTCTCGAGCGCCGAGAGCTTCCGCAAGGTTGCGGATGGGGAGGTTGTCTCTGAGCCGCCGGCGTCGTTCGTTGCGCTTCCTGTTACGTTCGCGTCGGGCGTCTCTCGCCGGGCGTCGGTCTCGTCCGCGGGGGCATCGGCGGACGGCTCGTCCGTGGAGATGTCCTCCGTGTACTTGTCCGCGGCCGTGCTCCGAGGTTCCCGGGGTGTCGCCGGCAGCCATGAAGACTTGACGGTCGGGGGGTACCCAAGCTTGGCTCGAAGGTGCCACCTCGGTTGGTGTGCTTGAGTCGGCTTGGGCTAGTGGTGTTCCCTCCGGAACGGTAGCGAGTCGATGTAGGCGACGTAGCGTGAGTCCTTTGTCGGCTCGGCGGGTTTGCGGTCCGGCCGCAGGACGTATCTCCCGGCCGGCGTTGATCTTATAACCGGCCCCGCAGGCCGGCCCCGACAAGGGAAGCTCAGAGGAGTTGTCTTCGGACTCAGGCTCCTCAGGGTCCGACCCGAAGTCGAACTCGTAGTCCGGGTTCGAGAAGAACTCGGAGAGAGGGCTGGAGTCCAAGACGCGGTTGGAGACGGCGTCGGAGTCCGAGTTGTACTCGGTTGCGGGCTCCTTGCCGGCCCGTCGTGGCGTAGAAGCCTCCGTGCGGGCCCGGCTGGGAACGCGAGGGCCACGCACAGAGCGCTGACGTGGAGAGGGGACCGCCTGCGATGGCTGAGGAGCCGGCTCGCATGCGATGGCCCATGGCGACGTCGGGTTCGAGTTGGAGACGGACTCGAGCTCGAAGTCAGCGTGGAGGTTGGAGAGCGAAATTTCGCCGAACTTGCCGGCGAGCTTGCCCGTGACAACTTCGGGGAAGCGTCACAAGGCCCGTCCTCGAGTCGGGTTGCATGATCAAGCGGCGCGGAAAGAGCCCGCGCCATCGGCGATGCGGACCCAAGCCCCGAAGACGAAGGTGTCGCCACGGTTGAAGGCGACGGTTGGCTTGATGTGAACGAGAAGCCGTCGAGTTCGCCATGTGATCTCGAGCGAGGCCCCCTACCCGGCGCGCCGACCGGTGTCGGTGTTTTGGACCGGCAACCTACTACGGGGAGTACCCGAAGTAGATGAATGTGACTCGCCGAGATCGGTAACTCGAAGGAAGAGGCACGCGACACACAATTTAGACAGGTTCGGGCCGCGAGGTGCGTAATACCCTACGTCCTGTATGCTGCGTAGCTCTGGATTGATAGGGCACGATTACACGATGGTGCAATGGTGCGCCGTGAGTTGGATGAGGTGAGGTTAGGTGATCCGGGATCGGTCCCCGCCCCGCCTTATATAGTCGGGAGGCGAGTGGTTACAAGTCGGAGTAGGGAAAGAGTACTAGTCGAGTACGTCTAGGAGACTTCTACACAGTGCGGAACATGTACAGAGTCCTATCCGAGTACTACTCCTTTGCTGTCCTTGTGCTCCACGCCTTCAGGTGCCGTGTAGCGCAAGTCGGGTAGTCCCAGGGGCCCACCGAGTAGTCGGTCCGGTACCCACCGAGGTAGTGGGCCCGGGGAGGTCCATACGACAATCTCGTCCTCCGTCGCATCCAAAAGTCGGAAGGACTACACAAGCTCAGCTCCCCCTGGGAAGGTCCCTTCACAGTCGCAAAGGTGACCGGGTCGGGCTCCTACCGCCTCCAGAAACTTGAAGGCGAAGACGTCAACAACTCGTGGAACGTCGACCAACTCTATCGGTTCTACGCCTAGTCTACACGACTACCCTGGGGGCTCAAGTCTACGCGACTACATCAAGACCCCTCCGCCGTAAGCGACCTCCGGGTCCAGGCTCTATTCTCCGGACTACTTCTTCGCTATAAGCGGCCTCCGGGTCCAGGCACCAGTCTCCGGACTACTCTTCTCCAGAATCCAGCCCACGCGGCTACCTACAGATCATGGGCTGCGACGAGCGATAAAGGACTCTAGCAGGGGTCTACTGAGAGACCATGTACTTCTAGATCCAGCCTATACGGCTACTTACGGATCTACTGCTTTAAGCGGCTACTCGCCCTAGCACCACTTAGCCATAGGCGGCCTCCAGGTACTGGCGACTACTCTGTAACTACGGCCCTGGCCATCCAGGTGTACTTCTTCAGTAATAAAGTTTGATTGTTCATCAACTTCTTTACTGTCTACTTCCCTCAACGGGACTACTGTCGAGTACGACTACTCGCGACAACTCCACGATGGGACTCCGCACTCTGAGATCGCGACTACGAGTACTCATTGATGGAACTTTTCTGTACATCTACTGCTACGAGCTAACTATTACAGGACTACTGGAGATTAAGCTTGTCGGCGACTTGTTCCGCAATGGGCGCCATCTGCTCCAGCAGCTCCGCATACTGCTCGTCGGTACAGTTGGCGGCTAGTCCACCAGCGACTACGTCTACGGGTGCCTTTGGGAAGTACGACTTCATGAAGGCCAACACCTGGTTCGGGATCGACTTCGCCAGATGCTTCACGTAGGCCGCCAGCCGGCTGAGGGCTTCCTTCAACCGATCCACCAGCGACGCTATCTTGGGACCACCAGGATGAGGCACCAGCAGCCTCGCGATGAGGAGTGCGGCTTCTTCAAGCTCTTTCAGCTGGGCCCGCAGCTTCTCGCAATCCTCGTTCAGCTTCTGCAACGATTTGTAGCAGTTGACGAGGTCACGATCGGATGCAATACGGAGCTCCATGTGCTTGTCGCACTCGTAGGCAAGCTCCTTATAATCTAACTCGAGTACCTGGCGGGCCTCCTGCTCCCGGTAGAAGAGATTCTTCAGATCCGTCTCTGAAGTCTTCAACTGCTCTACCCGAGTCTCAAGCTCTGCAAACAACAAGGCACAGCGGGTTAGACTACCTCTCAACCTCCAACAAGTACTCAACAAGTCAGCGGGTGTACTTTTGTTCTTATTGCGAAGCGACTTGTTCTTCCGCACCAAGTCGTCGCCCTTCGCCTGCATCTCCTGGATGTCGTTATGGTACTTGGCGAAGGCGGCGTCCAGCTTTGACTGCATGGCGGCGGCGTGCTTCCGGGACTTCACGAGTTGGTCCTCCAGCGCCTCGGCCCGAAGCACTGCGTCGCCGAAGCCTTGAAGCATGCTGGACTTCTCGCGGGACCTCTCTACGACGTCCTGCACAGACAACATACCTCAGATGGTTACTCAACACTAAAGGATTGACTACTCCAAGAGTTACGACTACTCACCTTCATCCACTGCTCGGCTTGGAGGATCGCCTCCAGATGCCGAGCTACCGTTGCCGAATCGACCAAGTCATCCACCAACAACTCAATCCCACCACGACTACTCGTGGCGGCTTCGGTCATCGGTGTAGTGCGGATGGGCTCTGCATCTTGGATCTCCGGGGAGTGAACGACCACCTCCAGAGCGGGTTCTGGCAGCGTGGTAGCCTCCTCTCCTCCAGTCGTCGCAGTGGCCTCTCCGGCGGCCACCTCCATCGGCTCGGGGGCTCCTCCAGTAGCCTCCTGAGTCTCTGGTGTCAAGTTCTCCATGGGCACCGCCGCTGGGATATCGTTCCCTTCAGCCTCAGTGCCTGTCAACGAGAAGACAAGTGCATCAGTCATATCTGACGACTACTCTTCGGGGGATACTATAACCTCAGCAGAGTACTCACCTTCAACTACGCTGGCTTCGGGCAATGTAGCCTCAGCGGCCGGCGCTTCGGGCTCCGCCTGGGGGCGGGAGCGGACTCCTCAGCGGGCGGCGCGGCTTCTTCTTCCGCCACCGCTGCGGCAGGTTCATCCCCCTCCCAGGACAGATCTGTCGATTTCCTGCAGAGTACACAAGCCAGTTGTCAGTCAAGTACGACTACCACATCAAGTACTACTTGGGAAGACTCAACACTTACAAGCTTGACCGGACCACCGTCACGGTCGGGGCGCCGAGGATGCTGGCGATGTCCACCAGTCCAGCCTCGGCGGGTGCCTCCTCCTGCGCTTCTGCGGCCACCACCTTTTTTGCAGCAGCAGCAGCGGTTTCTGTGTTCACTTGTGCAGCAGGGGCCTGGCGCTCCATCTGCGCCAAGAGTTCTTCGACAGTGGGGGCTGGGCTGCGACTCCCAGCAGCTTCCCCGTTGACGGATAAAAGACGTATCCCTCTACGATCCGCAAGCGTACGGACCCCACACCTTTTTCACCACGGGATTCCCAAGGTTCTTGTCAATCCGCGGAGCAAGGGGATTACAAGCGTTCGATCAACAACGACACACTAGCTACTAAAACCCTAACAACTATTATACTAGAAAACACTAAACTACACTAGAGAGAATGATAAACGATCAAGAGAGAAGACACTCGCCCACGGGTCTACGATACTAGAGCATGCAATCGCTTAAAGACATGAAAAACCAATCTAATCTATCGGGGTTGTGACCACGGTTTCGCCCTTTCCCTCCTCTCGTACTATCACTACGCGAAGGTATTCATGACTAGACCTTTGATGGCCACGGCGTATTGAATGGATCCAAGGAAGCATTGGAGCTCGTACTCCCTCTACGGCATGGTAGCTAACCTTTAAGCATTAAAGTATATTCAACACAAGATGATAGATAGAAAATCCGACAAAGTGCGATTACATCTCACGATCGATTACAACCCATGGACGAATGAGAAGATTACCCCATCAAGGTGCCGATCATGGCACCGTTGATCATGGTTTCCCTTCCGCCGTGTCTTCCTCCTTCTCCACGAGAGGGTGCTTCCTTTGAGGTGGTTGATCTCCGGCCCGAGATCCTCCTCCTCTCTCTCTAGCTTGTGGATGGCCTTTCGGTGCGAATAAACTCCTCTCCGTCCGTTGGCGGCGCGTCGGGGGTTTTAGGGTCGAAGATCCTTCGAGGGCAAGGAAGACGGGACCGAACCGGTGCCCGAAGTGGGCCGGGCCGATCCGACCGGGGCCGGCCGGCCCGTGCCCGTTTCGGCCCGGTTCGGTCGCCCTTTTTGCTCCGTGGGTCCTCGTGCACTTATCTACTTCGCCCCCTCCACTTGGATGATTTTGACGCCGTTATCCTCGCGATCAAGATGGAGACTCTCTTTGCATGAAGTTTGATCTTTTACGCTTCAATCCCGGGGGTGTTCCTCGTAGCACTTCGGTCCTCACCACCATTGGAAGTAATTTCAGCGAGCTCATGAACACGAACAAGACTCCATGAATGCTCCTTTGAACTTATTGCAAATCCGTCCTTTATGTCCATGATTTCCTACATAAATACAACACTTCCAAATGCATGCACAAAGATGAACTTGTTATATGATTAGTGTGCCTAGTGGCGGGTTAGTTCAATAATCAAATCCAAACCAAAGTGTAATGAACATGCTAGGTGCACCAAAATACACCGTCAACATCTCCCCCACACTTAGCTCTTGCTCGTCCTCGAGCAAGTACTCGTAAAAGAACTTCGTCCAAGGCGTGTAATCGTGTACCACTTATCCTTCTTCACAAGTTAGTCGATCCCTTCATCATTAATACATAAACACAAAGTAATGATAATCAAACATAAACATGGGCGTTTAGAACTTTTACCACGTCAAGATTTACCCCACAACTCAAACTCTTCACTCGAAGCCTTCAATTTCAGCCATACTTACTTCTTTGCTTCCATCGGAGGGTTTTTATGGTTTTCAAAACAAAAATTCCTGCAACAAGTGTTAGACAAAAACCTTTCTCCAAGCTCTCTCAAGTCACTCATATGAAGTGTCTATCCTAACCAAATTTTATAAAACTCTCACCTCCCATTAATCTCTCATATATCATGTAAAAGTGGAGCTATAGGTAGGGCTAGCGCAATCAACACAAGTATTGTCAAACTAAGAACTTCCTCTAATGGTTGTCTACCTTTCAGAGCCAATGATCATGAGAATTAACCATATGTAGGGATATCAAGGACGAGAAGATTTAGAATGGTGGACATGTGCAAGAACAAAAGAAAATTGTGACTTCAAGGCACCAATGATGTCCTCGTTGTCGGATTGCACATGGTTGGAAATAGAGTAAAAGTTTCGTCTCACAATCAACGTGACATCCTTCCTTACACTTTATTATTTTTCTTTTCTTTCACTTGATCCATCCCTCTCATATCTTCATTGCTAACTCATCTTTCTCTTTTCTTTTTCTTCCTTCATTCACATATGATGATTTTTTTTCTTTTTTCTTTTTTTTTCTTTTCCATACACATACTTTTTCTCTTTATTTTTCTCTCTCTTGACATCTTTTCAAAGCTTTCAATTCTCCCTTTTCTCGCATGCACACAATCTGAAATTTTTAAATAAACCATGCTAGAGACGAGACGAAACTTTGAAAATAGGTTGTGTTCAAGGAATACGATGTTCAAAAGAGATGTATAAGGTTAGGTATGGAATTCAGTGATATGCATGACTTTCGTTGCGAAAGTCATGAACCGAATATATGACGAGCCTAGCAACAAAAGATAAGTACAAGGACATGATCATTGCTCGAAATTAAAACTCACCAAGAGAGAAGGGTCCTAGCCTAACTCATCGTGCTAATCACACTTATAGTGGAGCGAAAAAAACAAACTTGGCTTTGGATAGGAATTTTTTATACTCTCAACTTGGAAAAAGAGATTTTGCTAACCTTTATTACAAGGGTTTTAATATAATTTTCAGAACTGAAATCCTCCAATTTTTAGCATCGAACATAGCACAACTAGCATGTGAAGCTCAAGATCGAAGTGCGGTATGGGTACTTTAAGTAGTAGCGATTCCACTAAGCACCACGGTAAACGATTTTCAAACCACATACTTGTGTTCATATATCAAGAATCGAAGATTAGACAAACAAGTAAATAAAGATAAACAATATATAAAACACAAAGATATATATAAGACTCTTTTTATTTGGTTTTCTTGACTCAACACTAGTTTAAGACACTTGCAAAAATTTAAAAACTGACTCGAAAACTAAAAACTCATTAAAACGCTAAGACTCTCACACGAAGATTAAACCGAACCTAATCTTGAAGTTCAAAAGCTAAGGCTAGCGAGCTAGCTCTCCCCCACACTTAAAACATACGACGTCCTCGTCGTATCTTACAAAAACCAAAGGGGAAAACTAGATCTAATGGTACTTCGAGCAAGCCTTGCACCACTTGCCTCTCATGTTTCCAACCATGCCGAAAAGTTTGCGCACGTTACGGTTAAGGAACTTGTAGTCATCTTCAACTACGCGCTCCAAGTCCTCCATACGCTGCTTCATCGCTTCCATGGTTTGAAGACATTCGTCGGCCGACGCGTAGAGAGCCGCGATTGATTGACGGCAAACTCGACAAGCACACCGGATGCAATCCGAAGGGGTCGTCGTCGCCATAATCTCCACCGTTGTCACCACCGTCGTCGCCACCTCCATTGTTGTCGCCTTCGCCACCGCCATTGCCGTCGCCGTTGGGGCCCTCGGGAGTCCTTTCGTAGGGCTGCTCGCCCCCAATCGTCATCATCTCTCCGGCGGCCGCCCACGAGCTCGGGCTACGATCGTCGGAGTAGTCGCTATCCCCATATTCCTTAGGCTCCGGCGACACCTCCTTGTAATCCTTACGCTTGATGCCTTGGAGACGTGCCGACCTTCGAACGGGTGTAGGGACCTTCTCTCCTTTGACGGGGTTGCGAGATGCAAGAGCTCGGTCGGGACACGTCCTCCGCAACGGATACGTGCGGTCCTCTTGACGGGTAGCTTGACCTCGCATCGCATCGCCTCCTCCATCGATGGCTTCTTGGCTTCTACCTTCAACTCTAAGCTTTTTGGAGGCTCAATGGTCGCTACAAGGGTGCAACACATTGCTTGAAAGGATTGATTCTCGAGCTCCCAATTCGGCCAAATATATAGTCCCGAGAGAAAAGCCCCGGGAACCTTATTTTCCTTTTTTACACTTCCCTTAAAATTTTCGACCAAACAAGGAAGTCGAAAAGGAGCAATTCGGGCGAAATTCGGGGACATCGGGCGTCGGGCCCCCCTTGGGCCGATCCGACTAGGCCGGCCGGCCCACCCTGCCTCGGGGGCCGGGCCGGTCCGGTTTTTTTGCACACCGCCCTATTTTTTTTTCGTCCTCGGCCCCGTGGAAAAAGTTGGCCCCGGTTAATCTTCGCGAAAAACTCCGGAAAGCTAAAAGAAAAATTATTTACGAAGTTGGTGCCTTGTTTTTCGTCCTAGGCGGGACGTTCGGGCTCTTCCTCCATGGTAAAGACGTCAACATGATGAACGGGCACGATGTCGGGTTCGTAGTAAACCTTAAGCCGCTGTCCATTCACCACAAATTGATCGCCGTTTATATCCATAATGGTTACCGCTCCGTTAACACCGAATGCACAACATAAGGTCCGTCCCACTTGCTTTGCAATTTCCCCTTTCCGAAGGTTTTAAACCTCGAATTGTAGAGGAGGACCTTATCTCCTTCTTTGAATTCTTTTTTCTTCAATCTTTTATCATACCACCTTTTGATTCTCTCTTTGTATATGCTTGCGTTTTCATAAGCTTTCAACCTCAACTCCTCTAGCTCGCTTATTTGAATTCTCCGTTTCACCACCGCGGCATCGAGATCAAGGTTCATCTCTTTAATCGCCCAATAGGCTTTATGTTCTAACTCAACCGGAAGGTGGCAAGCTTTTCCATAGACGAATTGATAGGGGGTCATACCTATCGGTGTTTTAAACGCCGTTCGATAAGCCCATAAAGCGCCGTCTAATTTCTTTGACCAATCCTTGCCTCCCTTCTCTATGGTCTTGTTAAGTATGCTTTTTAATTGCCTATTTGACGTCTCCGCTTGTCCGTTGGTTTGTGGGTGATAGGCCGTGGAGACCCTATGCTCAATTCCCAACTTGGACAAGCACTTTTTGAAGTTCTTCCGGTGAAATGAGTTCCTCCTTCACTTATCAAGATTCTCGGTGTACCGAAACGGGGAAAAATCACGTTCTTGATCATAGTGATGGACTCCTCCGTGGAAGCTTTACGACATGGTATAGCCTCTACCCACTTGGATACGTAATCGACCATAACAAGTATATACTCGAATCCAAATGAGTTTTTAAAAGGCCCCATGAAGTCTATGCCCCATACATCGAATATGTCGACTTGCAAGTTGTATTTCAAAGGCATAGAATTTCTTTGAGAGATGTTTCCGGTTCTTTGGCATTCGGGGCATGACGCAACATATCTTTTAGTATCTTCATGCATCTCCGGCCAATAGAATCCGCTCGACCATACTTTGGCTTCGGTTCGAAAATGGCTATAGTGCCCACCGTACTCCGCCGAGTGGCACTTCCTTAGAATCTCAAGCCTCTCTTCCCTTGGCACACATCTTCTCATCACACCATCATTGCCAAGCTTGAAGAGGTATGGTGCATCCCAAAAATATTTCTTACTTTCGGAAATTATCTTCCTTTGAGTGTTTTTGTCTAGATGATCGAGGGGCATCTTTCGAATCGCTCGAATGATGTCGATCATCCAAGTATCTTTATCAAGCACTCTATAGAGGTGGTCATCTCTCATCTTGTCTTCTATGGGCTCTTTATCATCTTGCCCACGATTCATCCTAGACAAATGATCGGCCACAACATTCTCCACCCCCTTTTTATCACGAATTTCAACATCAAACTCTTGGAGAAGAAGGATCCAACGAATCAAACGAGGTTTAGCTTCCTTCTTAGCCAAGAGATACTTTATAGGCGCGTGATCGGTGTAAACAATGACTTTCGAGTTCACGATGTAGGATCTGAATTTTTCGAAAGCGAATACCACCGCTAGCAATTCTTTTTCCGTAGTAGTGTAATTTAATTGTGCCCCACTAAGAGTTTTGCTAGCGTAGTAAACGGCGTGAACTCGGCCTTCCTTTCTTTGTCCCAAGACCGCGCCTACGGCGTAGTCACTTGCGTCACACATGATCTCGAAAGGTTGGCTCCAATCCGGAGGTTGGATGATGGGAGCACTCACCAACGCATTTTTCAAGGTCCGGAATACCGCTAGACACTTCTCATCAAAGTCGAAAGCCACATCTTTTTGAAGAAGGTGCGTTAAAGGCTTGGTGATCTTTGAGAAGTCCTTTATAAATCTTCTATAGAATCCGGCATGGCCTAGAAAGCTCCTTAAGGACTTAATATCCGTAGGAGGTGGGAGTTGCTCAACCGTCTCTACCTTTGCCTTGTCCACTTCAATTCCTCTCTCGGATATAACATGTCCGAGCACTATGCCTTGCTTAACCATGAAGTGGCACTTTTCCCAATTTAAAACCAAATCTACCTCCGCACACCTCGTAAGGACCTTTTCTAAGTTTGCTAAGCAATCCATGAACGTCTTCCCGTAAACGGAAAAATCATCCATGAACACTTCAACAATTTCTTCGATGAATTCCGAGAACACGACCATCATGCAACGTTGAAAAGAGGCCGGAGCGTTGCATAGGCCGAAGGGCATCCTCCTATATGCAAACGTTCCGTAAGGACACGTAAATGTTGTCTTATGTTGATCTTCCGGGTGAATGGGAATTTGCATGAACCCCGAGTATCCATCGAGAAAGCAAAAATAAGCGTGGTTTGCTAACCTCTCGAGCATCTCGTCTATGAACGGTAAGGGGAAGTGATCTTTCTTCGTCGCTTTGTTAAGCTTACGGTAATCGATACACATCCGCCACCCGGTCACGGTTCTTTGCGGTATCAATTCGTTCTTCTCATTCTTCACCACGGTCAAACCTCCTTTCTTCGGTACACAATGTACGGGCTCACCCATTCGCTATGTGGAACCGGATAGATGATTCGGCATCAAGTAACTTGATAACCTCTTTCTTTACTACCTCTCGCATGGCATAGGTTAGCCTCCTTTGGTGGTCCACTACAGGCTTACATTGGTCTTCCATTGGTATACGATGAGTGCAAAAGGTCGGGCTAATACCTTTGAGATCATTAATTGAATATCCAATCACCTTCCTATGTTTTTTTAATAAAATCAGCAACGCTTCATTTTCTTCGGGGCTCAACTCGTCGCTCACAATGATTGGATAGGTTTTGTCCGGGCCCAAAAATTCATATTTTAACCCCTTGGGCAAAGGTTTAAGGTCTACTTCGGGCACTTGTGGCTCCTCGGGTTTGATTTCTCCTATGTCTTCGAACTTGTCTTCCTCCACGCTACCATCATGCGGCTCTAAGCCTTTTGTTGCTTCCTCTAGTTCTTCATCTTGTTGATTACTAATTTGATTTTCTATCGCTCTTTGCAGCGGGTCTCTAAGGGTTTCAACAAAACAAAGACTATCTATCTCTTCTATTTCTTCATCTTCGGGAGGAAAAGGAGTAAGGTGTTTAGAAGCACGAAGAAAGTTATATGTGTACTTTGTTCCATTAAGGTTCATTGTTACTTTGCCTTCTCCGGCATCTAACACGGCATCAACCAACTTAAGAAAAGGCCTACCTAAGATTATATGATCAGAATTACTGTGGTAAGCATCAATAACAAAGAAATCGGTTGGTATGTAGTTTCTAGAGATTTTTACTTTCATGTTGCAAGCAATACCTAGAGGTTTGATAGTTCTACCATCTCCCATAATTAATTTCGTTGATGTTGGAGCTAAGTCTAGGTTGTGGTATTGAACTTTATCGTAAATTTTAGAAGATAGAACACTTACTTGGGCTCCGATGTCGCATAAAGCTTTGCATTGAACTCCGTTGATCTCGCAACTCAAGTGCGGCGTCATCTTCTCTTCTTCTTCGGATCCGATCGAATAAATTTCAGCAAGGCGAGCGTATGGTGATGCTTCGGGCTTGATCCCCATGATCCTCTTCACCTCGGCAATATGTTCGGATCCACCACGTCATCTCCAAAGAGCTTTTCAAAAATCTCACCGGTGGTTTCGAGGTCGTACGAATTTTCAGCTTTCCTCTCGGTGGGAAATCGACTTCCAATGCTCTTGCCATTCCCTTTTGATTAGGGAACGGTCTTCTCTTGTCGAATACTTCTCCGTAATCAATAGGAACCCAATCCATTGGCTCGAACTCCCTTAGTGGCTTCGCGCTTGACATGCTTCTCTTGTTCGTCTCATTTGGTGCGGCGAAGTCGACGTTTGGTGTAGTTCTTGACTTGATGTGTTCTTGTTCAAGCTTCTCCATGATTGGCTCCTCTTTTGTGACTTCCGGGGTTGCCTCTTTAGAAAAATCAGCAAGCTTTTTCTTCCTTGAATTGAATTCCGGCTCTTCCGCAAGTCTTGTTTCCCAATCTCTTCGCATGGCTGCCGCTTTGCTAACTTTTTGTAGAAGTTGGGCGGCTTCCGTGAGTGTTTTCTCCATGAGATCCCCACCTGCACACATTTCGACGTGTCGCATGCAACTAGGGGTTAGGGAAAAGAAAAATGTATGCAAGAGTACGTCACCGGGTGAAGCCGAGTTTTGGTCCTTGTTCGATTAATTCATTAAACCTATCCCGAGGCTTGGTCTATCCCTTCCTCTTCTCCTTGCATGAAATTGATCACTTGCCTCCTTAGATGTTGAACCTTGCTCATTGGAAAGAACTTCTCGCAAAACTTCTTTGTCAACTTGTTCCAATTGCCTTCAACTTCAAAGGACGCAACCGAATACCATGTCTTTGCTTTGCGGCAAGTGAGTAGGGAAAGAGATTCCATTTGAACCATTCATCGGGAACTCCTTCTTGACGCACCGTGTTGCATATTGTCGTGAAATCCCTTATGTGTCTATATGGGTTCTCCGTAACCATCCCTTCAAATGGGTTTTCCGCCACCATCTTCATGATCTTGGATTTAATTTCATACTTGGTCGCTTCGAGCTTCGAATCCGACTCTTGTACCTTTATGTCTTCACATCGAGGGCTAGCGTAATCCCTTAATGATTTCTCCGGTTCTTCCACGGGTTGATTAACGAACTCCATCTAGACAATAAGATAAAAACAAAAACAAAAAAGAAACGGGTGTTTTTCGATAATATATGTTAGATATAGCAAATAAAAGATAAACTAAAATATAAAACTAAGTTAGATGCAAATCAAACGATGTAAACTAACTTGCTCCCCGGCAACGGCGCCGGGAAAAAAGGGGCTTGTTGACGGATAAAAGACGTATCCCTCTACGATCCGCAAGCGTACGGACCCCACACCTTTTTCACCACGGGATTCCCAAGGTTCTTGTCAATCCGCGGAGCAAGGGGATTACAAGCGTTCGATCAACAACGACACACTAGCTACTAAAACCCTAACAACTATTATACTAGAAAACACTAAACTACACTAGAGAGAATGATAAACGATCAAGAGAGAAGACACTCGCCCACGGGTCTACGATACTAGAGCATGCAATCGCTTAAAGACATGAAAAACCAATCTAATCTATCGGGGTTGTGACCACGGTTTCGCCCTTTCCCTCCTCTCGTCCGTCACTACGCGAAGGTATTCATGACTAGACCTTTGATGGCCACGGCGTATTGAATGGATCCAAGGAAGCATTGGAGCTCGTACTCCCTCTACGGCATGGTAGCTAACCTTTAAGCATTAAAGTATATTCAACACAAGATGATAGATAGAAAATCCGACAAAGTGCGATTACATCTCACGATCGATTACAACCCATGGACGAATGAGAAGATTACCCCATCAAGGTGCGATCATGGCACCGTTGATCATGGTTTCCCTTCCGCCGGTGTCTTCCTCCTTCTCCACGAGAGGGTGCTTCCTTCGAGGTGGTTGATCTCCAGCCCGGAGATCCTCCTCCTCTCTCTCTAGCTTGTGGATGGCCTTCCGGTGCGAATAAACTCCTCTCTGTCTGTTGGCGGCGCGTCGGGGGTTTTAGGGTCGAAGATCCTTCGAGGGGCAAGGAAGACGGGACCGAACCGGTGCCGAAGTGGGCTGGGCCGATCCGCCCGGGCCGGCCGGCCCGAGCCCGATTTCGGCCGGTTCGGTCGCCCTTTTTGCTCCGTGGGTCCTCGTGCACTTATCTACTTCGCCCCCTCCACTTGGATGATTTTGACGCCGTTATCCTCGCGATCAAGATGGAGACTCTCTTTGCATGAAGTTTGATCTTTTACGCTTCAATCCCGGGGGTGTTCCTCGTAGCACTTCGGTCCTCACCACCATTGGAAGTAATTTCAGCGAGCTCATGAACACGAACAAGACTCCATGAATGCTCCTTTGAACTTATTGCAAATCCGTCCTTTATGTCCATGATTTCCTACATAAATACAACACTTCCAAATGCATGCACAAAGATGAACTTGTTATATGATTAGTGTGCCTAGTGGCGGGTTAGTTCAATAATCAAATCCAAACCAAAGTGTAATGAACATGCTAGGTGCACCAAAATACACCGTCAACACTTCCCCCACCATGTCCCACTCGCCTTCGTCGACCTAATCAACGGGCTCCGTAGGCGGCAACTCCTGCAAACAAGGAAGCTCAGTCGTCAACACATCAACTCGAGACACAAGTACTCGATCACATCAGTGAAGACGGCTTACCTCTTGCGATGTGGTCTCAGTGACCTTCAACTTCTTCGCCACGCGCTTGCGGGCCGGATTGCGCGGCCTCCGCGGCGGCGCGGCCAGACTAGCCTCCAGGCGAGCTGGCTGATCCTGAACGAGAGGAACGTGAGGTAAGCCAGGACGGCTGAACCTCGACCGCAGCTGGAAGCGGTCCTGCAGCGTCTCCTCGTCGTCGTCCTCGTCGGACGTGTCCTCCACGACTACGGTGTCGTCTCCTTCGCCGACTTCACGACGCTTCTTGGACTTGGTCTTCCCCTCCTCTGGGATCTCGGCTTCCTGAGGGGGCGGCAGCGGCTCGGAGACAAACTTCTTCAAGTCATCCGACAAGAAACAACTCATCAGTGCGACTACTCACATGGAATGGGTACTCGACTATGGGTGCGGCTACTTACCTCCTTAGGTGGGCGCGCGGCAGAGTACTCCGGTACGGGGCACGCCGTGTACGGCGGCATGTCCTTAAAGATCCGAGCCAGCCTGTCGACAATGTCGTCGTCGTCGACTTCGTCTCCAGTCATCCGCAACGTATCGTCGTCGCCGGTGTACTCGAACCCCAGGGTGTCGCGGGCCATCAGCGACTGCACCCTGCGCTTCATGAAGCTGAAGGCCACGTGCTCGGCCGTCTGCCCGGCTTCCCTCAGCGCCTTTATCCGCGCCAACAGCTCGGGTAGCTGGATCCCTTCTTGCATCGTCGGCTCCGTGTTCCACCACGGGCGGTGCTTAGGCTGCTTCCCGCTTGGCTTCGGCAGTCCCCGATGGTGGTTCGTGACGTAGAACCACTTGGCCTTACAGTCTTGGTTGGAGTCTATGAGCTTGTACGAGAGGTACTGCTCGGCGGCGTCCTCCCGCATCTGGATCCCCGCTCCTCCAACTACCCGCGGGTTGCTGGCGCTGGGTTGTGGCTTCACCTGGAAGAACTCCGGAACAAGATCCAATAGGGCTTGATCCCCAGAAAAGCTTCGCAGAAATGAACGAACACAGCAGTGTGGAAGATACCGTTGGGGTTGAGGTTGAGGTACTCGATGCTGTAGTACCCCATGAGCCCTTTGAAGAAATCGCTCACCGGGAGAGAAAGCCCGCGCTCCGCGAATCGCGTGAACATCGGGATCTCATCTTCATTCTTCTCCATCAGGTACGGATCCCCGGCGGCGGTCCTCCACATGTCGACCTCCTTCTCGCGCAGGAATCCGTTGTTGAGGAGGGCCAACAAGTCCTCGGTCTTCGCCTTGGACTTCTTCCACTCACGGTTTGGATCTGGCCGCGGCGGGGACACCGGCGGTGATGTCCCTGCGGCAGATCTGGTGGCCTCCTCACGGCCCCTTTTCTTCCCGCCGACGACTTTTGTGATCTTGGACAGAGATGGCTTCATCCTCCAAGTGCACGGGGTCTTCACGCGCATTCGCTCGGGGGCTACTGCGGTGGCTCTCTACGGCGGCGCACTCGGATCTACACTTCACTCAGCAGAGGCGGCGCGCACTGGTGGCGATTTCAGGCCAAGATCTGCTTGGAATGGCTACAACTGCGTAGGGTTAAAAACCCTAAGGGTTTCGGCTTCTATTTATAAGCCAAAACGGCCTTCCAACGGCCGGATGGATAAGTTTGCGCTCGGCTGACTCAGCGGCCGTGCGTGACCTTTCGTATTCTACTAGTCGACGCGCCTCACCGCGGGGGCTCGGCTACCTCTACTGGACTTCCTGGGAAGCGACAAGACTCACGAGCATCTCAGGACACTTTCTACAAGATGACCCTTCAATTCGAGAGGAAGTACTCGACTCAAGGCTCGGGGGCTCCGTGCCACGTGTCCTTCGGTTTTTCCCCAGATTTTTCGGGATATTCTTGCCAATACTTCAGATGGACCCTCAGCTAGAGTCTACAACTCAACCTAAGGCTCGGGGGCTACTCCATATGGAGTGCGATTTTGCAATCGCACTTCCATATCGGCTACGGCTTCAAGACAACGCGAGCATTATTGAAGACCTTCAAAGGCAGCACTCGAGGACGCTTGGGGACTACTCGAGAAGATTTCAGGGTTGCTCAAACATCAGCTGGAGTACATTCCAGCCTCGGGATGCTTCGACTACTCTTGAGGACTTTTGACTTGTAGTACTCGGGGACGCTTGAGGACTACTCGTTAAGGCCGTCAAGACTACTTGAAGCTATCCTTCTCGACTACAAAGTACTCGAGGGCTTGTCGTATGGACCTCCCTGGGCCCACTACCTCGGTGGGTACCAGGACCGACTACTCGGTGGGCCCCTGGGACTACCCGACTTGCGCTGCACGGTACCTGATGGCGTGAAGCACAAGGATTACAGAGGAGAAGTACTCGGTTAGGAAGCTGTACATGTCCCGCACTGTATAGAGGACTCCTAGACGTACTCGACTAGTACTCTCTCCCTAAACCGACTTGTAACCCTGCCTCTAGGACTATATAAGGCGAGGCAGGGACCCCTCTCTGAACATCTCATATCACGGCGTACAATTGCACCATCTTGTAATCGTACCCAATCAATCCAGAGCTACGCAGCATACAGGACGTAGGGTATTACGCACCTCGCGTCCCGAACCTATCTAAATTGTGTGCCACGTGTCTCTTCCTTCGAGTTACCGATCTCGGCGAGGCCACATTCATCTACTTCGGGTACTCCCCTTAGTAGGTTGCCGGTCTAAAACACCGACATGGTCGTAGTCTCCGTCATACTGAGGCAGGGTGTTGGCGTTGAAACGACGAGGCCATGGCGCGCTCTCGAGCTCGACCGAGAGCGGGGATACCGGGACAACGTTGCGGAACGGGGCGTCATCTGGCACGAAGTGTTCCAGCGCCTGCCCGCGTTCCTATCGATGACCGATGCTCTGCCCCTCGGACGCATCCTTATGCTGCCTCCACTGATCCAGCTGAGCTTGCATGGCCTGCAAGGTGTGCCAGACGTGCTGCTAAGACGCCGATGCGGCTTGCGCGGCGGCCGTTGGTGCTGGAGCAACCGGCGTAGGGATGACTTGCTGCTGTGGCATCGTGCCGGCGATTTGAATCTGGAGCAGAGCGAGATACCGCTCAGCTTGCCTGATGTTGAAGTCGACGGCGTCCGGAGCGGCATGCATCGGCGCCGCGCCCTGCTGCTGGGACGGCTGCGCCTGAGACGAAGACAGCCGCACCTCCTGCTCTTGCTGGGCCGCTACGGCCTTGCTCGTGATGAGAGCCCGTATCCTTCGTAGCGCTTCGATGTCTTGCGCCGAAGCCCCCAGCCCCTCGAGGCTGACTTCGAACACCCCCGAAGTGGTGTGCTCGACCTCCGGAATACTCGCCCCGGCACCGGTCCCCGCCGAAGGCTGGACGGCCGAAGCCGAAGGGTTGGCAGGTTCCGGCGCTAGCGGTGGAGTTGACGCCTGGGCCGTAGTGGCTTCGGCGCATGCTGATCACGTCCTTGCCATGCGGTCTTGGATTCTTCCACGAGGTGGGCGCCAAACTGTTGGTGGAAATCGGGCCCGAAGGTGGACGCCGACACAACAGCCCCCTGAAAGATCTACCCTCCTCCGAAGGGGTTACGGCCAAAGGCCCCTTCGGAGACGGGCGGAAAGCTGTGTCGCTTCTGCTACCTTCGCTAAGCAGGCTACTACTACCTTCTAACTACTTCTACCTCTACTACTACTATAACTACTTCCTAACTCTATGAAGGAGAAACGAAGTACTCAGAAACCGAAAGCCAAGAATTAAACTGAAGCCTTCGGAGCTCTCTTCTCATTAATGTGTGTCCGTTCGATTACAAGGGAGCCACTATTTATAGGAGGCCCCTGGGTATGATCATTTACCCCAATTACACCTTTTCCGTTCCTGACAGACGGCTTTACACACTTTACAAGGTTATAACAGTAACTCCCCGCCTCGTACAGGCCTCCAGCGTGTCTTCGTACGACCAAGCCACCTTTACACGCGGCGCCTCTTGTCTCTGCTTCGTACGACGCCCCTTTACACGTCCGGCGCAGCCACGTGTTACGGCGCCCCTTCGACAGAGCCGAGGCTACCGTTCGCACTGCACCTTCGGCGCCGAACCAGCCCACCACTCCACCCCGACCGCATTGGGCTTCCGAGGCGTCTCGCCTGGACTGCCTTCCCCCTCGCGCCGGAACGTACCCGACGCGCGGTGCTTCTGACCCACTCACACCTTCGGCGCCGAAGGTCCGCATCCTTCGGGATCGCCGAGGGTGAGAGCTGTTCCTGCGAAACAACACTCACATAACTCGAGCAGTATCAGTGTTATCATTAAATCATCACTGCATACTTCAGCAAAAACCCGTTTTCATCCGTAACCCGAAGTCAGCAACCGGGCCGGACGTGGCGTAATGCTTCCGAAAGCCATTTTCCCCAACAGTGTGTAAATTAAAGACATGTAATTCTTGAATGTATCAGTTAGGTGCTAATGCTATATGGAGGTGATCAATCATTTGACCTAAAAGCTTTAGTTGTAGCAGCATTTGTTGTTCTGGTATTTTCTCATGACAATATGCACTAACATACAGACTCATACAGATATTCTGTAAGCATGTCCATGCTCCATGGAAATTTACACAGATGTTCTGTAAGCATGTCCATGCTCCATAGATATCACACAAAGTCGGCAAGGAACAGATAAGCGTGTAGAAAACATTACTCACACAAGACTGTAAGAGAAAATTCATTATACTAAACAAGAACAAAACTAGAAACATCGATAAAAGTGAAGTTAAGTTTAAAGCTCTAAGCGCAACATTTGTGTAAAAAATAGTCTCACAGCTCTTCAAAAACAAATAGGTGGTCTTATATGTAAGTTTTGAAGTATAAGAAAGTTGAGAAATACCCTCCCAAAATAGTTCTAGCAATTCAGACGGGAGCCAAGGTTCAATGATATGTTCCCAAGCGTTGTAAATTACTTTTACTTGGTTCTCACATCAACAACCCCAGAATAGTAGCACACATTATCATCCTAAAGTTCTACACCTATAAATGTCAAGGCTAAATACCTATAAATGAGGTTATAACCAGAAAAACTACATAAGTGCTTGTGAAAGACATACCTGTGGGATGATATTTTTCTCCATGGCATCTTTGAAGAGAGCTGGAGGTGGCAAGTCAAGGCCAACTAGCTTACTGGCCAAGCATCAAGAATGGGACCTTGGATGTTTCGGTTACAGTACCATCTGCTGTTCCATGAGTCTGCATCACCATTCCGCTCATCACCATCTTTTTTTCCATTATATACTTTCCTGTGAACCTCCCTAACAACTTCAATTTCTCCCTGCAAGAATAATGACTCCAATGTGACACAATAAGTTGCTGAGCTGATATCAATTATGCTGTTGATGTCCAGAAAAGCAACCATATTGTGGCATGTGTCTAGAAAATTCTCTGTTTATGACAGCACAGAGGTCAGCAAAATACTGAACCAATGGTACTTCTGATCAAGAGAGTGGTGTGATGAGTTTTTCCATTTTCATTTTATTCATCAGCTACCATCAGCACCACACATGTAAGTTCTCATATGATACAGTTAACAAGGTGTGCCCTAAATACTGCACACATTTTCCCAATATTGTATAGAAAACAAGTTTAAACATTAATGTATTGAGTTATCATTAACAAAAGGAAAATCAAACTGAAAGTATAGCATTGGAGAGTCCAATCAGCACTGCCTCGTATGTGGGGCACCGAAAATTCCGTCGAAGCAAAAGAAATGGGTAATTGCATATCAAGCAGATCATGGAAATCTACAAGAATACATGCAGATGAAGTGAATTAACTGTTTTTAACAATAACATGTATACCCTATCTGTGGCAAATGCATGCTAAAACAGATTCCTAAGATATTCATTTAAGCATATTGCAGGAAGACACTTATCTTCCCATCAAAATTCTTTAACTAGTACTCTAATTGACAACGTGTTACATCTAATTGACAGCTCCGGGCACTATGCTCTAGGCCTCTAGCTTTACAATCAACTGGCATCGTCTTCTGCAACAATATGGTACTTTTCAGGGAGAAACCTCATGTGTTCCTGACATATCCCTTTGCTTGAGAAGAAATCGATGAACGCCATTATGGTTGAATCTTCAAGTAAAAAATTCCTCTCATCAATTTTGGACAGGTAAGTTCCAGCCCCGACTATTTCATGTTTCCCTAGCAATGCCCTGACCACATGAATCAGCAGGCGAGAGTCGGGATCAAAGCTAGCATTCTCCATTGATGAAAATATGTCACCTGCCTCTTCCGGTAACCCTTGTTTAATAAGATTTGTCATCATTAGACAGTAAGTCTCAACAGAAGGCACCAGCCCACTTGCTGGGATAGAAGCAAACAGTTCCTTAGCTCCTTCAATTCTCCTAGTTTTGAACATTATATTAATCATAATATTAACAGTTATGATATCAATCTTTACGTTCATTGCTTGTAATTTCTTGAAAAGTGTGATTGCTTCATCAGAAGAATTGTTTTTACAAAGCCCATTAAGAACTATGTTGTATGTGCTAGTGCCCACTGAGATTCCATTTTCAATCATTTGATCAAATCTTTCCTTTGCAGAAACTGTTCTCCCGATCTGAAAGAGCCCATGCAGTATAATGTCATACATAATAGTTGAGGGCTTGATTCCCTTCTGCACATTTCTCTGAAAACACTCAACCCATCATTAATCCTTCCAATTTTACAATAGCCGTTAACAAGTACACCATACAGTACCTCATTAGGTTCAATGCCAGCTGACACCATATCATTAAATACTCTCAATGCTTTATCCATATTACCAACTAGGCAGTATCCATCCATCAGGGAACGATACACAAAAACATCAGGATGCAGACCGATACTTACAAGAAAGTCAAATATATCCTGTGCGTCCATCACCCTTCCCTCTTTGCAAAGGCTGTTTATTATTGAACTGAAGAACCCAGTGTCAGGACACATGCCTTTACTCATCATTTCAAAAATCAATTCCTTAGCTTTCAGCAAATCACCATGAGTACAAAAACCCTGAATCAGGCAGTGGTAAGTAGCTATATTGGGTGCTACTGTTCCTTGATCAATCATTTCATTAAATATTCCCATAGCATCATCCATTTTTCCATGCTTGCAAAGGGAAGCCATTAACGAGGTCCATGTAACAATATCTGGTAGCAGACCCTGACAAGTCATTTCTTTCAATATCCTGACCACCTCGTTCCACTCACCACTAGTGGAATATGCACAGATCAAGTTAGTATATGTCCAGTTATTAGGACGAACACCTTTACGAACCATTTGTCAGAGGACCGCCTCTGCCTTGTCCATTGCTCTTGCCTTGCACAGTGCATGGATACTGGACTATAAGTCACCAGACTAGGTGAAATACCCTGCTTCACCATTTCATTTAATAGATCACATCCTTTAGCAATTTCACCCTCCTTAAAGAAGCCATCAATTACCGTGTTGTAAGAAACCACGTCGGGTGCGCAGCAAGCTCCCCTCTTGGCCATTCCCCGGAGCAGTTCAAGTGCCCTCCGACTCTCTCTGTTGACGCACAAGCTCTTCATAAGTATGCTGTAGGAGAAGACATCGGGCATACAGCCCAACTCGGGCATCCTGTAGAGCAGCACGTCCAGAGCATCGTCATTCCACTTTGCTTGACAGAGGCTCTTGAGGAGGTTGTTCAAGGTGATGACAGTGACGCCCAACCCTGTCCTGAGGAGCTGACCGAAGAAGGCCAGCGTTAGTTCCGGGTGGCACGCACGGTTGCAGCAGTCCATGAGGATGCTGTAAGTATAGAACGTGGGCGACAGCACCCTTGGGCTGGCAGCTCGTGACATGCCGTTGAAGAAAGTGACGGCGGGCGCAGGCCCGCCCCTGCAGGCGGCGGAGGGCGGCGCCCGCGCGAGCGCGGCAAGGAATCCGTCCATAGCGCGTTCGGGAACGGGGGCGTCTTGTCGCCGCAATTCGTCGAGCAGGTGGCGTGCATCCTCCGGGCCGAACGCCGCGGACCGCACGCTCTCCGTGGCCGCGGCAAGGGCTAGATGGGGAGCGCGCGGTGATGGCGCTGCGGAGGCTGAGTAGGCGGCCACAGTGAAGACGGCGGGGAGGCGGGCACGGGACGACATGTCCCCGTGAGGTTTGGGCCGCCTGGTACCCTGATTCCGCCGTCTCTCACGAGGGGTTGCAGACTCGCAGGCCGTGGCGCTGGCGCGCCGGTGACGGCGCGGAACGAGGGGTTGCGGAGCGAAGGGTGTCACGGTAGTCTCTGGGCGGTGGCGGCAAGTCGCCGGTGCGGCACGGCGGGAGCTTGGGAAACACGAGGGGACAGTGAGGACTGAAGAGGTTCCAGAGCAACAGTGCGGCACGGCTGGAGTTCTTTTTTTACGAGGGTTATTTGGTTTCATGTGATTACTATTTGCTAAGTTGGAGAAACACCACTATTATTCACGTATTTTGAAATTTACCATTATAATTTTTGACTTCTCTCAAATATGCCACAGAATACGTATGAAGATGACCCGGGCCCAGCTGCAGGTGTATACGAAGACGTACATCTCATTGTATTTGTGCTTCCTCTCAATGACATGCGGGCCCACCTGTCAACATCATCTTCTTCTTCTCATGGCACCCCTCCCTGCACGGCGGCGCATGCCACTCCTGTTCGCAGATCGGCCCGGACGCTTGCTCCTCTACCCCCAACCCGCCCTCGACGTCGACACCGCCTGCTCCTCTGTCCCAACCCACCCTCGAGGTCGCCGCCGCCGCCTTCACGGATCGTCCGGCTACATCGATTTTTGATGGATAGAATAATCCCAATTGATTCTCTCTCTGCCTGCTTCGTCCGAAGAACTGGCGGCCATGTTGCAGGCTGGCTTCCAGTACGAGAACAACACCGACCTGTGCGGCGCCGGGCTACCAACGCTCCGCCCGTGCACCCCGGCGGACCTCATCGACCCGGACAGGCAGCAACCCTTCAGCGCCAGCATCTCGCCGCAGGCCACGTCCCCCAACGGCGGCGGCCGCGGGCGTGGCCCATCAACCAAGGCGCTCGCGGCCGTGGCCGTCGTCGCCGTGGCTCTGCTAGTGCTCGCGGCCACGACAGTCGAACTGTTCGCGCTCTCGTGGCGCCGGTGGCGCGGGCAGAGGGTCGTCGCGGGCGGCTCGCCATCCACGGCCGGCGGCGGCGGTCGTCAGCCCTGGCGAGCCTCGAGTACTCCAACGCCTGGGACCTGCTCGCCGGCGCGCGGGGCGGTGGAGCCGGCGTGGGGCTCGGCTCCCCGTCCTCTTCCTCCTCCCCGCAGGACGTGCTTAATTGCACAGAGCCTGCGGATCAGCAAAGAGGAGGTGGAGCGCCATGAGAGGAAGAAGATGATGTTGACAGGTGGGGCCCACATGTCATTGAGAGGAAGCGCAAATACAATAAGATGTACGTCTTCGTATACGCCTGCGGCTAGACCCGGGTCGTCTTCATACGTATTCCGTGGCATATTTGAGAGAAGTCAAAAATTGTAATGGCAAATTTCAAAATACGTGAATAGTAGCGTGTTTCTCCAACTTTGAGAAATAGTAATGGCCTGAAACCAAATAACGCTTTTTACAACAACCATATATATATTAGATTAAAGCAGCAAACTTACAATTAGGCCTTTAACAAAGGAGCCAATTACAGAAAGGTCCCTACAGGACACAAATCCAGATCCCCAAAGAAGCCAACGCACTCGCCGGTGAGGACGTCGCCGTTGACTGACGTTGCAAACGTCGGGGCGGAAAGGGCCTCCTGCTTCTGAGAGCTGAGGTTGAAGAGGGGTCTCCGAGACCACAATCGACGAACATCTTCGGCGAGGTGGATGTTGTTGGACGGAAGCGCCGAAGGGTGCAAAGTTGGCTCGAAGATTCCCTATGGTGGCCAGCAACGAACTCCGAGGGCGATGGCGTATTGAATCTTGAGGACGCAGAGGACAACTTGGAAGCTTTGAAATGATTGCTGCTTGTGCTGCTTGTAGGCGGTTGGTGGAGGAGGCAGGCAGGGGATCCTGAAGCGAGTCGGAGCTGGTGTCGAATCGGTGAGCAGAGTCCAGATCTATAGCACCAGAGGTCGGATTTGCAACTTTGGTGGCTAGATCGACAACCAGGACAACTGATTCAGGGATGGAGGAAGGTGGGCGATGGAGGCTCCTGCAGCGTGGGATGGAAGAGGATGGAGGAGGTTCTGCAGGAGGTTGCGAGAGGGAGGAGTTTATTTTATTACGACTCACCGGAGAAGCAACGACGCCGGTGACGAGAAGGCCGAAGAAGGCCCCGACGACGACGAAAACGGCGACAGCTCCCAGGCGGCGCGATCCACAGAGGGACAAAGCCATAGAGGCACGAACTAGATACATCCTACTACTAGCTAGCTAAGTACTAAGAGGCGACGGGCCCCTCTCCCAACGCGCTCCGGCGAGGTCGCCGGAGGCGAGGCGGGCGGGAGGGGGCCGGATGGGGAGGTCTGGAGGTCGCTTAGGAAGGAAGGAGGGAACCGAGGAGTTTGGCAAACACGTGTGAGAAAGGCTGCGAGGCGCCGAACTCCTGCTTCTGCGACCATTTAAATTTTAGAGAGACAGAGAGTACATTTGTTACTTCAAAAAAAAAGAGACAGAGAGTACATTTCTCACATCAAACATCAAAGGAAAACTTAAATTCTTGTGAGAACGTCCAATCCGCAAGGGTTTATCACATGAATACAGCCTGTGGTATGGCAGTTTTCACAAATTTCTGTTGAGAGTGCCCATCAGCAATTCAGCATCTACCTGTGAGGAGAGATGAATCATGAGCATATCATAAGCTGCTTTTACAAATTCAGTTGAGCACACCAGCACCTTCCTGCAATCTACACATAGGCAATGAATAATTATTTTTTTTTAAAAAAAGTTGCAATGACGAAAGATGAACACTGAACTTCGTGGGAAATATTGTCACAGTAAATTGCACAATGGGAAAAAAGAAACAATTCTGAAAAAATGCCGGAGATTACAAAATGATTTCATGACTGCTGCAAATTTGTGAGTGGTTCAGTATTTGCAACCTCTCTGCAGGGTCATAACATAGGGCACTAACATTTGAAGGCCCCAAAAAGGGTTAACCTGCAGAGAGCGGACTTTACAATGCTGCATCAGCAGACTACATTTTCTTTCCTTGTACATTTTGGGGTCCTTTTGTGCACATAAAAAAAAGGACCCTTATACCCTTATACAACATCACATGCCCGAAAAAAGGAACACAAAAAGAACTTGCTGGAAGGGATTGGTTATCAGGCAATCGGTCCCTGCAAACGCCATGCAACGAAAAAAATCCAGGACTCCAGGGGGCAGATTGCACGTCCTGGAGAACAATGGTCAAACTCCCTAAAATTGCAATAGCTCTCAACCGATGCCTTACTGTCCCTTGCTGGCAAGCCTACGCTTGTACCGCTTGAGCACAGAAGCCAGGTTCTCCTTCCCCTTGGGGAAGGCGACGTCTCCAGCTGCTGTGCCGCTCCTGCCCTTGCGTCCTGATACTGCTGTCTCCACATCCTTGATCATCTCCAGGATCGCCGCAGCAGTTGTGAAGGTGCCCCGGATAGGCATGGGAATTGAACCCATTGCTGATAGGCTACTGTGTGCCGGACTATTGAGCATTCTGATGTCTTTCTGAAGGCAAGCACATATGGTCAGAGCACCCCGAGGCCTGGAGAAAGCAGGGTCTAGGATTCCCTGCATCAAATTAAAAGAATTATAAAAATGAATTATTACTAGTATGAAGTACAAATTAAGTTTGCACTTTTGCTTCACCTTTTGCATTAAGATTGAGCATAACGTTAAATTAGTTTGGACTAAAACAAACTCACCTGAAGACGGTTAAGCACGTAAGTATACTTGCCCCAAAGTTCAGGCCTGCTTTCCACTAGAGACATGTCCAGTACTCGGCGGATGCACCAGACACCAAAACTAACAACAAGGGAAGCACGCCAAACGCAGTCCTCTCCACAGTTGTGTAATGTGCGCATATACTGAATGTCCGCCTGATCGGAAGATGGTTGCTGAAGATCACCTTGAAGCAGTTGATTCTCAGTTTTTCCTTGCAGCAGTAGCTTCTCTGCTGCAGCAACTCGATCGATTAGATCTTCATCACAGCCACCACTTTGCTTAAACAGCCACACTGAACCCTCTAGCTTCAGGAGCTTCATAACGCAGAACCTAAGGCACTGAAGAAGCTTCATCTCAGACTCCTTATAAGAGAAATCATCCTTGGCCATGCAACCTGATCTGCCAGGAAGATTAAAGTCACCTTTACTGAGCTCTGCACTTGACATACCAAACAATTGCTCAAATGGTTGCTTAGCCCAAAGCGATCTAGAACTAGGGCTCATACTTGGCTGTGCTGAGAAGATATCACTTTGCAGTTTAGGAGGTGAAAGTTCATTGAACGCCAGTGGAGCTGCAGGTCTGGCTATTGAGTTTGCATATTGGGATCTTTCTGATGCCATCCTGCTAAGGTACGACTGGGATCCAATGGCACCACCCATCTTTGCTTCGTTCAACATTGCAGTTCTGCTTGCAGCAATTATTGCAGATATATCAGGTGAGCTGTGATACTTCTTTGAGTAAGCAGATGAGCCAGCACTTTCACTCCCATCAACAATGGAAGGATCATAATATGATCTTTCTGTCATCATGGAACCTATGCGGGATGTTGCTGCAATCTGGGAAGGAGTAGCACCCAGTGAAGCAAGAAGATTCTGGTTACGAGAATGCATCATGGAATCAACATAGGTTGGTGCAGCAGGTGCAGAAGATTTTGGAAGCTGCTGAGGGTCCAGTGGCATGCTAGAGTAAGGATTTCGGTTGGCATTCATCTGCAAGTAAGAAGTAAGCTGATACCCATGAATGGTTGCAGGCTGGTAGAACTGATTATTGTCCGAGTAAGATGGCGCGCCAAAATTTGAGTTTAGTCCTGTCCTTTGCTCAAGCAGGCTGTTGCTTGAGCTCTGCAGCTGTGTATTAGAAAGCTGCATACCGCGAGACCAGGTCGATGATCCCATGCTTGTGCCCCTCTGAAGCCCATATGTAAGTTCTAAGTTTGACATCTCATTCTTAGGGGATACTAGGTCCACTGAGCTTGGCATGAAAGCTGACCCTCGCATTGTGTCTCTCACCATCGGATTCTTTGGGATTTCAATAGCTTGTTTATCCGTTCTTGCAGCTGAGCTAGGTGCTCTAAGGTCTAGCCCAAGTAAGATATCAAACTTTTTAGTGCTAGCTTCTTGAGTGAGCTTACCATGGTAATCAAAGAGATGCCCCCAGAACTCATCAAGAATGGCTGCTAGCTGCCTCCTTGCTGCACGACCCAAACCAGATAACCTCGAGAGACTCCCGTTACTATTGCCTGCATCTGAACCTTTCCCCCTGCTGAAGGTCAGTGATGGAGGGCCATCATCAGATACACAAGGGGTGCTACCAACAACAGACTCCTCATATTCCAATACATTTAAATCTTCCTTATCCTTGTCGACGAGAACATCTGTTTCTACTAAAACATCCCTTTCAGTCGTGCTTCTAGAGTCCACACTGTCTACTGTACTTTCCACTATCACAGTAGGGGTAGAAACTTTCTCCAAAGGCTCAGGCCAATTGACTGCAACAACAGATTTGGAGTCCTCAGGAGTAAATGATGGGGAGGGGCAGGTTTCGGGAACAGTGGATGCATAAGCAGTAGACTGTTGAGAGTCATGATCAGATTCAACAGCAGTGTCGGAGGTATCAACATATTCCATGGCCGATTGTGGATGGTTGTCGACCAGATCTCTAGGAGAAGGATCAACATCTGATCTCTGATCTTCCTCATATGTAACATTGTCCGCTTTAGCCTCTTCCCTTCCTTCAGTACAGAAGAGCTCTCTCTGAGAATGTACAGACCATTCCTGCGATTCAGCTTCATTACTTCCAGATTTTAATGGTGTAACAGCCAGGTACAGCGTAAAGGCAACAGATATACAGGCAACTAGAATGAAAACAAAATATGGGAGGACCACGGGGCTTCCAGTATATCCTTTGAGATTGTTCACCCAGCCACTGTCACCAAACAGCATTTCTACCACAAATATGATATTTGAAAATAGCATAAGGAGAAATGCAAGAAAAGCCAGTATCTCCAGATGCAAAGACACTCTATGGGCACCCATTATTGATCTTGATGAAGCAATACGAAAAAGTGGGATGACTGACGATGGAAGGAGCATGGCCTGAATAATCTGGCATATAATTAATAATTGGTATATTCCTTCAGCACCTGCGACTTTTGCCCAGTACAGAGTAGGAACTATTGCAAAACCCTTCAGTATGAGATAATGCCCGGAGAGTGGAATGTTTACACCAAACAAATGCTGTGAAATCACTTGGCTACCAATAACAGATGTCAACGAGATGATGTGGCTGGAGAAGAGAAGAACCACTAAAAATACACTTGCTGCCAGAGGATTTACAAAAATCTGCAAAGTAACCAAAAGTTCAGTTCTACAGAAGAGTAGGATTCCTTATAAACGAGATTTTCAGCAAAACGTAGCAAAGGTACACAATTAGGAAGTGCAGATTCTAACCTGGCTCATTAGCTCCACAACATCTTGAAAGGTGAGGAGAAGAGTATTAGTGGATTCAGCTGCTGCAGTGTTCATTAGAACATAATTCACCAGAAAGATCCCAGTAAAAATAAATAAGATCGAAAAAAGATGATCATGAAATAAGGCACCAAGACCAACTGCAGGTGATCTTTTCTGACCCTGCAAAAGCCAAATACAATGTTTCTTGGTTAAGAGTACAAATAGAAACCGAAGACAACTGAGCCAATACCACCGGTGTGCAAACTGTTGCCAATTTCATTCAATGTGCTTACCAATATTATCCACTAAACATAATGTGAAAAGTTACAAATGTCACCATTTTGATGTAGGGTAATATGCTACTGAGCCAAAAATAAGACACAAAATTCCATTAGCAACCAAACTTGCTGAAATTTGAGGAAAATGTGTAGACGAAAAAAGTATGGATCCCATATTGAAAAACTATATGAAATTATGCAAAGAATTGAAATATAGTTTTATTGGGATGCACTGTGCCGACAACTCATTGAAATTGGTAAAGTAAATAAATATAGTTTATGAGCTGTATCCAATATTAAACTGGAACGGGGAGAAGTCTAATAATTTTAATATTGCCAACAGCCTGATAATTAGCTATTTGCAAACTTCTATAAACAACAAACCAGAACATGTCACTATATGGTTTCAACCACTCCTGACAAGCCCTTGTCTACTAAATTATGTGTCCAAGTGCAATAATCAAACAATTTACCTGGACAACTGATGAATGAATGTAAAAATTGTGTGCCATTATGTTTGCACCAAGAAGCGCCATCAGAGAGTAAGCACTTTCACCACTCAGCTTGGGAAACATTACATTCATTGTCAGATGAATTTGTGGTTGGCTAACCAATAACCCAAGCACATAACTAAGAAGTGCCAATCCTGCTATGCAGGCATTTACTGTCCTAGCCATCTTCTTTCCCTAGAGTAGATATAAGTGTAAGTAACCAGCAAACATAAAGTCACATCAGCGTATCACAATTTTTGTACAAACATCCTTGTTGAAGTAATAATTTTACCAGGTGGGATATAGCATATGGTAGCAGGTTAGGTACAACCGTTGCAAAGCATATCCCTGTGATGAGATCATCATATTCAAAGAGGAGGTTGAATCCAAGTGCTATGCCAAATATCTGAAAAATTCAGATACAGCAATCAGAACATAGCATGTCGAATTTCGGAACTACTTGCTAGATACTTTTGTCAATGTAGAATGCATGTAACACTGCCAGAAAGGTGGGGAATTCACAGAGTAAACATCTAACAAATGAGTCCTTGGAAGTGTGTAAATACCATAGTCAGTTCTGATGTCAACAATGACAATCCAGCTTGAACACCCAAAAAGACACATGTTGGCTTGCTGTACTCTTGGTTGCATATCTTTGTGTCATGTGAAAACAAGAAAAAGTAAGCAACTTCAAGGGAATATCAGAACAAGTTCAAAAAAAAACTCGACAAAGCAAGGAAATTTACAAGGAAAGCTTAATACTTTTTTTTCAAAACATTGTCCATTCTTAAAGTGAGCTACAGAAAGAAGACAAGATTAAGTTCATTTTCCAACATTCCTAAAAAAACTCCCAACATCCAGAACTAAGACTGAATTATAAGAGAGAAGCATTCTTTCACATAGTAGTCCACCAGTCCATTTTCTTTACAAACAATCTGCAATTTCTAAATGGTCCCTATGCTCTAATGTTCTCAATTCCTTCAGGTCCAATTCAACATCAAATCACCATGAGCATTGTGATTTGTGAAATGGAAATAAATGTCGAGTGAACTTCTCAAGAGAAGTCAGCAAAACCAAGGAACAACACAGGTAAACTGATACCTCTGCAAGATTCTTTCCTGTGACAGTGCCAATGCAAGCAGCAAGGTACTGGCATACAATGGCAGTGAAGTTGAAAATGAGAGCCAGCAGAACAAGGTCGAATCCGAACCTAGAGCCAGCTTCCACTGCTGCCACCCACTTCCCCAGATCAATGTACCCCATTGATATCAGGAGTGCTGGTCCAAGGGCATGGAAAAGATTAGGCATGCCACCTCTGGCGTCCATAGGTCCCACACCCTGCTGAACTTCCAAGACATCCATGGCACGGCAAAAAAAAAAGAGATAATGCCTTCCTGCGCAACCGCAGATCAGTAGAAAACCGTGCCAGTAAACAGAAAAGCAAACTGTACACAAACTCCGGTCTCTCAAACAATCCTGATATTATCCATACAGCATCTGATCACAAACCCCAAAGCCTGCATAGGAACCATCCACAGCATTCAGGTGCCTCCAGTTCATGCAGCTTCATGGCAAGTGAACAGCCATGGTTCTTGACAAGGGTCGTGGCAGAGACTGAGTAGCTCCCACTTCCCAGTTTCCTTCTCCAGAAAAGGTGGCGTGTACTCCTGACCGCGCAGTTTCTGCACCCCACCAAGGAGGTTTCCCAGAAAGAAAGCAGTACAGGCACAGATTGTATTTTTACCAAGATAGTCAGCGGATCTTTATTCCCAAGAAAACAGTTAAACCTAGCTTGTCCGCCTGTACATAGATCAAAACAACCCAATCAGCAAGACGAAACCGAAATCCTTCACGCCAAAAGAAACAAGACCAAAATCAAAGGGAAATGAAAATGGGAATTGTAGTTGCAGTTGCAGCAGCAATCACAGCATAAACACCATGAACATTTTTTAGCCCAGCGCCAACCAAATCCATCGATTACATACAAAAATGCATTAATTTCGCATCGGAGATTCCAGCTTTAAACCCAAAACTAGGGGCGGACCCAGTTTAGGACACGGGTGTACACATGTACACACGATAATTGCTTGAAATTTTTTCGATGTTTAGAAAAATACATGATCAGATCCAAATATAAATAGCATACATCAGGGGTTCGATTTCGCACCGCAGGACAGGAAGGGAAAGGAATAGGTGGGCGTACCTGTCGGGCGTCGCCGGCTCCAGACGAAGGCAGATGATCGGCCGACAAAAGACCTGGCAGTGGCTGCTCGCCCTGTCGACGCCGCTAGGAAATGAGGCCAAGAGGGTGGAGCGGAGAAAGGAAAAGGAAAAAGGAAATCCTGAGTCCAGGAGCGGGGAGGAGGGGGCTGAGCTGCGAGGCGTACGCGGGCGCGAGGGAGGAGGTGGAGGGCGGTTCGGCCGGTCGGTGTTGGAGAAGACGGACTGGGCGGCGGCGGTCCAGCAAGCAGGAGGAGGAGGTTGGAGTCAAGTCGGGGTCAGGTAAAAGGGAATCCGGAGTCCAGGCGCGGGGAAGAAGGGGCTCAGCTGCGAGGCGCACGTGGGCGCGTCCGCGCGTGGGGGGATGGGGAGGCCGGGGCTCGGCCGGTCGGGGTTGGGGAAGACGGGACTGGGCGTCGGCGGTCCAGCAGCCGCCTGGAGTCAAGTCGGGGCAACTTTTTGCTATCCATTTTACGCGTACACCCCTGAAAAGAACATGGGATTCACGTTTATATCCTTCCACCACGCAGTACAGTTTTCTTTGAACCCCTGATACTTCTGTACATTTCATTTTAGCTTTGTATCTTCGCCCTGTTGTTAAACGGCTTATCGGCCACCGGTAACAAGATTTTCTCTCGAACAAACCAGCCACCAGCAACCAGCCAGAACCAGCCAGCAGTGCTCTTCTCTCAGAACAAACCAGCACCAGCCATCAGCCACCAGCCAACCGAACAGGCTGCTTCTACTATTCGGATATTTCTCTCTACAAATTTTGATTCATTGTTGAGAGCTCGTCGACTCGTCCTGATTTCGGGTGCTCCCCATCGTTTTTCTTCAACCAAGATGCAGTGCAGTAGACACAGCTAAGGGTGCATTTGGTTCGCGATTCTGAGCCAACCAGGCTCACGGGGTGCAAGCGAGTGGTGTTTGGTTGCCTGCACCGCCCCAGAGCTAGGCTCTCCAGATGCAATTTCCCCCCTCTTGCCTACATCTCCAGAAACGTCAGAAACGGCCGTTTCTGCAGAGCCAGGCTCGGCTCATGCAGCTGTTTCTCTCACTAATTATGTATTAGTGTATAATTAGTAAATATCAAGTGATATTAATGTATTTTATTATGGATAATTAAGACATGGTAAGATAAAATAAGTCCTCTAAAACTGTATTTGAACAAAATAAAAATTATAATCATAATTTTTAATGTTTTTTATTTCATGCGACTTATCTCGTACAAGCAGTCAAACGTCTGCTCTCTCTAGCCTAGCTCTAGATGTGCACGCAACCAAACAACGACACTCTGCATGCTGAGAACCTGGCCGGAGGGGGTCTGGCTAAGAAAACAGAGAAAGGAACCAAACGCGCACCGTAACTGACGAGGCGGTGGCGGCGGCGCTTCGTTCAGTTGTGCAAACTAAGCATGATGTACGAGGGAAAGAGAGGATGGATCGTGCTTGTCAAGATTCTCTTATGGTAAGTGATTTGTACTACCAAATTTGCATTTAATCTGACACAAATGCGTTGTGTTTCGTACACCGATCATGGCCCTGTTCGCTTGGCTTATCAGCCACCAGCCAACAGTACTTTTCTCTCTAAACAAACCAGCCACCGTAAACCAACAAGAAGATCTTTTCTCTCGGAACAAACCAAGCCCTGACCATCACCACCAGCCAAACGAACAGGCTGCATCCAAATGTCAATCACTTCGATTAGAGCATGGAGCTGGGTTGTAAGCCAAGTTATGTCATTTGGAGTAAACGTGCATCTATAGCTCGATCATAATTTGATGATGGGTGATTGTATGGTAAAACCTTTTGCCATGGTAATACAAATTATACTTTTATGAAAGTACATTCGATTATAAACTCGTATCATTAATTTCACACAGCGTAAATTAGTAATTTTATTTTAAGCAAAGATTAAAATAGCTAACTGCGAACAACACCAAAATGTCACTAGCATACCAGTGACTAAACGAAGGAAGTTCCATAGAGGAAGAGATTGATGAATGTCGAGTATATGGAACACAAATGGTGTTTTGGGCCATTTCGGAGCCAAATCGACAACGTACCTCCTCTTTGCCTCTTGCATGCATAACAAATTCACAATGGTGTTGTCTCAAAAAAAATCACAATGGTGTTTTAAGACAATGAGATCACTAATTCTCTTTTAATAACAACACATACTACATCCCAAAAGTCATTAGCCTTTGAGATTTCATTACATTTAATTGCAATCATCGGCCTGGCGCTCAAACGCACGCACACCGTCCTCGGTGAGCTGCAGATTATCCAATACAGGCAACCATTCCATCGTCGTACGACCGTGCGAGCAGGCACGGGGATGGAACGGATCGGAGCTCACACCTCACATCACTGGGTAGTAAGCCATTTTGGCGATGCCGCACAAGCCTTCCTTGGCCTCGACGCGCCTCTCCATCCGCATGTAGCCCTTTCTCGCCCCACGTCTCTCCCCAGCAGTTCCTGAGGATCCAGTACTTGCGGCCGCCGGCGCCGTCGGCGCCGTACCCGACCGCGGTGACGCCGTGGTCGATCCTGGTGTCGCAGGGGCCCGAGAACACCCCGCCCTTGTAGAACTGGAAAGCGCGGCCGTAGGCGTCGATGCCCACGGCGACCGGCTGCTCCGCCACGGCGCGCTCCAGCGCGGCCTCGTTGTTGCGCTCCACCGCCTGGGCGGCGCCGACCGTGGCCGTGGTATCGAACGTCGTCGCGTCGTTCCTGCACACGCCCTGCGTGCCCACGTACGGGTAGTCGGAACTCGAAGGTGGTGGCCAGACCGCCGTTGCGGGCGACCCACTCCATGGCGGAGCTGTGGTAGTAGCCGCCGATGCAGCCGAGGTCGTCACCGCCGATGTCGCAGTCCACGATCTCCTGCTCCGAGAGGGACACGAGCTGGCCCGTCTTTATCTTGTGCAGGCCTTCGATCGACGCCACCGCGGCGAACGCCCAACAAGAGCCTACAAATTAAGACATATCGACAGTTCGTCACGACACCAAATTTTCAGTAATATAACAGCAAGCTGCGGCGCTGCGCACGTGTTTTCGCTTACCGCAAGCTTGCTGGTTCTTGACCGGCGTCACCGCGCCCTGGGTCCTCCAGTCCACGCTGTCGGGGACCTGGGTGGTGGTCTTGTCCGGGAAGCCGCCGCCGCTGTTGTCGGGCACTCGGGCACCTCCCGCGGCGGCATAGTGTAGGTGGCCCGGAACTCGTCGTTGGTGAGGTCGGCGAATTGGTTCTCGCCGAGCTCGTACGAGAGCGCGAGCCGGTTGGTGGAGTCGATGAACTCCACGTTCCCGCTGTACACCTCGAAGCGGCGCTGGAACTCCGCCGGGGTCGCGTAGGTGCGGTGGTACGTGACCTGCCAAGCGCGGAACCGGTCCAGTAAGGGCACGCCGTCCCCCAGCACCGTGCCGGACAGGATGCCGGCGCAGAGGACGATGGCGACAGCTAGGGAACTTGAGGCGGAGGCCATAGCCGATGTGATGAGAAGTAGCGTAGCTAGCTAGTGATGTTGCTGTCTTTGCTGCTTGGAGCTTTGGAGTGCTCCTAGCATAGCACTGTGGGTTTATATAGTTGTGCATGTCGTCAGGCAAGGTGTGTGCCGGTCGGTCGATTTAGACTGTCCTAGGTGAAAATGCAGAACATGAGGGTAACATCCTGGAGAAAGACGATGATATTCTCACTCATGCCACAAACTATTATAGAGAGTTATTTGGACCCTCGGAAAGTCCAGTTTTTCATTTAAACCCCAATTGCTGGGAACCTGAAGAAGAAGTAACCCAGGAGGAAAATAAAAAGCTAGTTAGTCCTTTCACCATGGAGGAGTTGAGGGTTGTTGTAACATCCTGGAATTTTCTCCGGAATGTTAGCAATGCAAAAATATGGATTTCAAAATTTCGATTTGAAATTGAGTGCATAATTAAAATATAAGGATGTCTTCTATGATCCTTCCCTGAAAATCTTAGATTTAATTTGAGCAAAAACATAAATTTAGGAATTATAATTTGCTAGTGTGAGAATCTTGGAGTTTTATGGGATTTATTTTGCATCTTAATTGTGTGGGATTCAAATTTGAATTCTAATTCAAATTCGAATCATAGTTTAAATAGGAGCTAAGGTTTAAGAAAATAGGAAAGGAACCTTTGCACTTTGGGCCTTAACCACAACAGTAGAAGTCTGCCAGACCCCCTCCATCTTGCACCGCAGCCCTGCACGAACAGCCAGGCCGCCTGGCCTTTCGGCCCAACACAGCCAGCCGGCCCGTCTATCACCTACCACACCCCGCTGCCACTTGCAGGTGGACCCCGCCGGTCAACCCCCTTCCCTGGCTCCTTTTCCCCTTCCTTGCCTTATCCCGAGCGCATGCCGTGGGGGCGGGAGGGCCACCGCGCCGACGCCAGCCATGGGCGCCGCCCCCTGCGGCGGCCGGCGCCGCGGGATGGAGGCCGCGTGCCCCTGTGCCGCATCTGCACTGCCCGCTTGCGCCCTCAAACCCTAGCAGCCACCCTACAAGAAGCCGCCCCAACTCGTCCTCCCTGTACCGCGCCGCCGCTTGGGGATTTTCCCCCTAAATCCATCCGCCACTGCACCAAGAATCAGAGAGGGAGGAGTGGAAGAAGAAGGAGGAAGTGGGGGAGACCAGGACCGCCGCCCCGGTGCCGAGCCCTTGGCAGCCGGCGGGGTGAAGCGCATCCCGCAGGCGTGCCCATCGGAACCCCGCCGAGGATTCGGAGCCGCGCACATCGGGGGCTTCAGTTCCGACCACAGCTACTCTGCTTCCTCGTCGACGTCCGTCCGAGGGAGCGCCGCCGTCGCCGGAACGCCAAGGAACCGGGGCTGCTGCACAAGGAAGATTTCGCTGCGGAAGCCATGGACCGCGCCGCTCTGCTTCCCCTGCTCCAGGCCATTCCACGCTGCTCGTCACCACCTCCTCTCCGTCGTGTCCAGGAGCGCAAGGTGAGCCTCACCCCTTCACCTTGTTGTGGACCCGGCCTTCGAGCCGAGGCTGGACCGAGCCTTGTGAGCTCGCTGTTTGAGTGTTGCCCGCTGTCCCGCACCCGCGCCGCCGCGCGGACCCGCCGTTGCTTGAGAGCCGACCATCGAGTCGAGCCGGTCGCTTTGCGGTGCCGCCGCCGTCGTCGTCGCGCGCGCTCCCTTGCTTTGCAGTGGTGTCGTGCCTTTGTTCCGACGAGCGCTCGCCGAGTTCCGGCTCGGCCGTCGGCACCCACACGTTTGCACCGCCGTCGTTCGGCACGCACTCGCACGTACACCCGAGGAGCTGAACCCCTCAGTTCTCTCGTGCTCTCCCGAGGTCCAAAGTTCTGCCTTTTCTGGGCAGATACTCATGGCCAACACACACACCGCCGCAAGCCCGGAATGCCGGTGCCGCCGGCCTGTCTTCGCCGTTCTGGTCCTTTCCCGCTGCGCCGTCGTGCTCGACCGAGAACTTCACCATTAGGTCGGAAGCACGCGCGCGCAAGGCTGAGCCTCCGTATGGTACTATGGCCCTGTCCACGCCACGTAGGCCGTGATCCCGTCGCCCTTGTCAGGACCGTGCTGTCGTTACCCTTGCCCTCGTCGCCGTGGACCTCTGTTCTGCCGCGTCGTGTCTCACCCGAGCTCGTCGTTGCCGAGCCGGGATCCCGACCAAGGGCCACGCCTTTCTTTACCCAAACCAAACCTTAGGGTTCCCTCATCTTCGTCGTGACGCTTGTTGTCGAGCCACCGTTCCTCGCGCGTCCCCCTTTCTTTGTTCCCTTGCCTAGTGCACGCCATCAGTTTCGTGTTGCCGCAATGGCCGCGCCGTCGGTGTTCGGCATGCACACGAACGCACACAACCGAGATGCCAAGCCCCTGCTTCACCTACCTGTGACCGTGCTCGCCATTCCGTCGTGCCGTCACCGCGAACCCCTACGCACCGGCGCACGTGTGTCCGTCGAGCCATCGACCCCAAGTTCGAACCTTTCGGCCACTTCGACCCTGAACACCGCCTCGCCTAAATCTGCTCGTTGAGCTCTCGTCTCTGTGTCGTCGTCGTGCACGCGCCGTCGGTTTCGTGTCGCCCCCGTGGCCAGGCCGCCGACGTTTGCACAAATGCGAACGCATACACCCGAGGGGTTGAACCCCTCTGCTCTCCCTGACCAACCGCACACACACGTAACCGTGCGCACACTCACGCTCGGTTTCTGCACGTGATCGTTTGATCCTCACCGGCACCGCACAAGAGTTTGCGTCGGTGAGCCCCATCTCGCCCCGCTCTGCCGCCGCCGCGAACCCCAACGCGTCGGCGCACGTTTGTTCCCCAAAGCCATCAGACGCGAGGTCGAACCATCTTGGCCGCCTTGAGCCTCATCACCTCCCGGCCTTAGCCTGGTCGCCGCTCTCCTTTCTTCGCGCCGTCACTGTGGCACGCCGCCGCAGTCTCGTTGTCGCCATGGTCACGTCGCCACCGTTTTGGCCCACCGCCGTGGCCTGGACGCCGGTATGCGCACGCGTTCGCCCTTGGCTTGTGCAACCACACGCGCACGCACGTGCCCGTGCCTAGCCACACAACCATGTGTGCGCTTGCCTGGAGAGGTTAAGGCCGAGCCTATGGCTCCCTTTCGCGCCAGACCTTGTCGGCACTCCGTCCCGCCACGGGACGCGGCTTTGCCGCGGATGGAAACCCTTCCTCCCCGGAAGCGCGAGCGCTAACTCGATCTCGTTCTTGCACACTCGCTCTGGCGCATGAGCGCGCCAACCCAACCGTCGCCTTGCACACCTTGAGCGAAACCAAAGCATCCAGATCGCGACCACACCGTCGCTCTACTTCACCTCGCTGCCGAGGACGTCCTTCCGCCCAGGCGCACGAGCGTCAGGCCAAGTCAGTGCACGTGTTCGTCCACACGTACACACGAAGGCGAACACCCTGGCGTGCCACCACGGAGCTCGCCGCCGTGGCCAAGCCACCGACAAGCCTGCGCGCTCAAGTGAGGACATGGACGCCGCCTTTGGCCAGCCAATGCTCACTCACGCACGCGAGAGCCAAGGCCTCGCCTTTCTGTGGCCGGACCTCGTGTGAACTCAAACCCTCGCCGCCGACCTTCTCATCATCGCCAGGAAAGCCCTGTTCTTGACCGTGATCTTCTGTTCGCAAGACGGTGTCCCCGCCGCGTAGTGCGTTGTCTCTGTCAACCTTCGCCGCGTCGGGCTGCTCTCTTCCGCCGCCGGCGTTCTGCTCACGCACACCCGCACCCGCGGGAGTCGAGCCCTGCTCTCCCTGTCCAAGCGGTGCATGTGCATGTTCACGCGCACACACGCCCTCGCAAGCGAGTTGCCATGCCGCTGCGGACACCCCAGACGCGATGCCGAAGAGTTCGAGCCGCACCGAGCCGTTTACCATCGCGTCGCCGTGCTTGTCCGGGAGCTTCATCTCACCGCCGCCCGCTCGTGCATGCGCTCGACCAAGCTGTCGCCTTTGCTCCCCTTGCTCGAGTCCCTTTGAACACGTTCGCGCGTGTGAGCCGAACCTGACCGCCGCTCAGCCTGTCGCGGCCGGAACCCCGTCATCAAGAGCATCCTTTCCGCCGAGGCACGCGAGCGCCGGACCAACTCGTGTACGCTTCGCTCTCAGGCACGCGAGCGCATACAACCTCATCGACGCCGACCACCCTGGCCTCGTAGCCGAAACCTTCTGCATTGCTCCGCGCGCCAAGCTGCTCTCCGTCACCGTCGTGCCGAGTTTCCGACCAAGGCAACCCTTTTCTTTGCTTAGATGGATCCCTAGGTGTACCAGAGCCGCATCGAGTCGCGTGAGGTCGAGTCACCGACCAACCTCGCCGCCGACGAGCCCCTTATCCGCCTGTCGCTCCTCTGGGACTTACCATCGAGTACCTGGCGCCCACACCAGAGCCCCGTAGGGAATAGTTGCACACACGCGCCCACACGCCTTCGTTACCATAGTGGATCCTGTCGGATCTAGTGCGGTCGACCAACACAGAAGCACCACACCTCTGCCGCTCAGCTGCGAGCCGCAGCAGATCCGACCGAGATCATTTGTGGCAGCCACACCTTCAGCCATGTGGGCAGCCACTTGTGCATGGGTCAGCTTATAGCTACCTATGTGGCAGCCATGTGAGCTCGAAGAGCTAGCTTGCAGCCAGCCTGAAGATAGCTTAGAGCCCTTTAGAGCCAACCTGTAGTTAGCTTATAGTTAATGTTATTGTGTATGCGTATTTTAGCTTTCAGAAAATGTATTTTGCCTTTGGAAAATCCTAGGAAACTCATTTCAACTCCGAAAATTGTGAAACCTTTTCCAAAGCTCCTCTAAAATTATAAACTCCGTGTTAGGCTAGTGTTCACTCTCTTTTGGCTCTTAATTGTTGTTCTTTTGGAATTAATTGCAATAGGACCCGCCTTTATTTTGATTACGTGTTAATAGGAGCAGCTGGAGCCGGGGAGCTGAGCTCGGAGATCGACTACACCTACGACTACGCCGCCGACGACTACTCGTACGCAGGTGTTCACGCCCGACTAATTCTGAATACCTATTAGGCATTGCTATGTAGTATGCTAGCGCTTTACTTTGAATGCATGATGATGATGAACCTTGCACTGCCTTCTTTAATTATCCTGTCCTTGATTGTCCTACTACTATATATGTTTATATAAGTGTGTATATGCGCCGAGCTTCACGATGCATGTGTTTGGGATGGGAATAGTGGTTCTTGGCGTGAGTGGGGTAAAACCGGGGGGAGAAGGCGTTTTGGGTACTTTGGCGGGGGGTGAGCTCGAAACAACCGATCCGGGGATCGGGGATAGGGGTGCACTCCTCGGTGTATCCCTACTTTGACGGTTTTGGAGCCTAGGTGATGGGGTTTTACTTGCGGATGGAGGACATGAGCTTGCCCCCGTGCGAAAGCGAGTGGATCAACTTGTCGATAGGACTTTCGTACACACCACCTCGCCGAGAGTGGGGATAGGGCCGAGTTGAGCTCGGCAAGTGTGGAACCATACCGCTTAGGATGGATAGCGGGGTATCGGTGGGGGAGCGGTGGAGGTGAGACCACCCTCTCGTAGCGACTCTCGTGTGGCCACACGGGGGCATTTCACGGTTCGGTGCGATTCCTTCCGAGGGGGGATTCGCTTTGAGGGCCGGATGCGGGATGGGACCGTAACTACCGAGAGTTCGCACGGTAGGGTGGGCTCGGTTGGTCGATCACCGTTGGGTACCATCCCGAGTTGGGTACGGGTGTACACGCTCGCGTAGTTTCGATCTATACGTATAGTCGCGTCCTCGGTCACGGACAAACCTTGAAGACATGTTAGTTCCTCATGTTTTGGGATTTCTACCTCCCCTGTAGTTGAGAGTGTGGTGAGCCGTGATTGCAGTCGGCTAGAGGAGAGTGGCTCCCTCTATCTCGTCGATCCGATTGCAATCATTGAGGTGCGAGGAGAGGAAGTTCTCGCATCGACCCTAGATGGAGATAGGTTGTGGAGACGGGGCCCTGGGGTACCGGGTGGTTCCGAGCCGTGTCCGAGAGATTGGTTTGGGACCTATATGGAGATAATTTATGTTTATGCTTTCTTCTTCGCCGCATAGGAAACCCGAGCTTCTACCTTGCCTCTTTTCTTACCCTTTAGAAGATAGGCCACTTAAAGCCGCATACGGTCGGTGATGTGAACCTATCCCACTCCTTGGGGATAGACTTTGAGTGTGCGGGTTACGAGTTCGACTTCGACAACAACACCGATGGATGGTACGGCGAGGGATGCGTCGCTTCGCTCAAGGATGCCGTGGGCGTGAAGAACGAGAAGATGGAGACCCTTACGAGATGCTAGCTACCGCCGCGTAGAATTTTACTGCGATTCAGCCTTGAGGCTTGTAATGTTGTACTCCATTATGGACATGTAATAAATTATGTACTAATATTTGTGTGATGCGATGTACGGTTGTGATTTACCTTCTGTGATGAGATCTGTACGCGATAGCCACTGATCCCGGGACTATCGCAAAGGTACAGGGACTCGGGTTTTCCTCACCGAAAATCCGGGGTTGTTACAGTTGTTGTGTTCTCTATGGAGAAGAACACAGCCCCGAGTCCTGATCATATGCCGGTGGAATTCTATCAGTCTGGTTGGGAAATAGTTAAGCAAGATCTATTAGGCATGTTGATCGAATTTGGAGCCCACCAATTGAATGTGGGGAGGCTGAACTATGGGGTGATAACGTTGATACCAAAGTTAAAAGAAGCCTGCAGAATTCAGCAATACAGGCCGATCTGTTTATTGAATGTCAGTTTCAAAATAATTACCAAAATTCTGATGATGAGATTGGAAAGCTGTATGAGTAGAATAATAAACAAATGTCAATCAGCGTTTATTAAAGGAAGAAATATTATGGATGGGGTGATGATTCTACATGAGATTGTTCATGATGTCAAAGTAAGGAAGAAAGACGGAGTAATTCTCAAACTAGATTTTGAAAAAGCTTATGACAAAATAAGTTGGGAATTTCTTTTTGAAATGCTAAAATAAAGGGGATTTTGTGAATCATGGTGCAAATGGATGAGGGAGGTGGTGTCAAGTGGGACACTAAGTGTGAAAGTCAATGGTTTGACGGGAGGGTACTTCAAATGTGCAAGGGGGTTATACAAGGGGACCCTCTGTCTCCCCTTTTGTTTAATCTAGCTGCGGACAGCTTGGCCAAAATGATTCACAAAGCACAAGAAAATAACCTGATTGAGGGCTTAGTCCCAAAATATGTGCAGAAAGGAATTGCAGTGCTCCAGTATGCGGATGACACAATCCTGTGCTTGAAGGATGACCTGGAGACAGTGCAAAACATGAAACTGTTATTGTACATTTATGAGAAGATGTCTAGGCTAAAAATTAATTTTTCAAAAAGTGAAGTACTTATGATATCCCATGATGATCAGAGAGCTCTGCAGCTTGCCAATGTAATGAATTGTTCAACGGGAGTATGGCCAATTAAGTATCTTGGAGTTCCAGTGGCTGGGTCCAGATTACATGTGTCAGATTGGGTGTCTCTAGTGGAGAAACTGATGAAAAGATTAGAAGGCTGGCAAGGAAGTGCGTTATCCATTAGAGGGAGGATTACTTTGATTAATGCTTGTTTGAGCATCATACCCACTTACTGCATGTTGCATGTCAATGTATCTTTTACCAAAAATGATCATTAAAAAATGGGTAGTGTGAGAAAGAGGTTTTTTTGGCAGGGGGAGGAACTAAAGGAAATATCATTTAGTTAAATGGGCTAAAGTGTTGACCCCCCAAAAAAAGGAGGTTTGGGAGTGAAAGATTTGAGGAGAATGAATATAAGCTTACTCTGCAAATGGTGGTGGAAATGGGAGAATAAAAAAGGAATTTGGCAGGAAATTGTCAAAAAAAAAACAAAATTAGAGAAGGAATAAAACAGCTGAAACAAAAACAAGAAAATTCTCCTGTGTGGAATGACTTAATCAAAGTAAAGGACATTTACACAAGAGGGAGGGTGATGATTTTGGGCAATGGTAAAGAGATTGATTTCTGGAGGGATGCTTGGTGTGGCTTAGTACCACTAAAGGAAAAATTCCAAGAGCTCTATGACATTTGTTTAACTCAACATGGAAATGTTGCTTACATGGCTGGGAATGGATGGAGGATGATCTTCCGCAGATGGCTAGATGAAAGAGGACAAACTCAACTAAGGCGTTTAAGGGACATGTTATCTAGTTGTGCTCTATCTGAAGAAAAGGATGGATCCAAGTGGTCCTAGGAAAAATCAGAGAAATTCACTGTAAAGTCTATGTACAACAGACTTTATAGTGAGGAGGCCCACAACTCAAATCGCAAACTGTGGAAAGCTAAGATTCCACTGAAAATAAAAATCTTGATGTGGTTGGTCGACCAAAATGCAATTTTGACCAAAGACAATTTGACCAAACATAATTGGCATGGTGACAAGAGATGTTACTTTTGCCATACAGATGAGAATGTTTCTCATATCTTTTTTGAATGCCCCACGGCCAAATACATGTGGAGCCTAGTTTCTATAGTAGTTGGGGCAGATTGTAGACCTACTACCTTTTCTCAGTTCTGGGAATGGGCTGGGTGGTTTATGGCTAACCACAAGAAAATCCACTTTACCGGATTGGCAGCTCTCTGCTAGGCAATCTGGCGAACAAGAAATACAGTGTGTTTCGATAAAAAATCTGTCAAGTCTCCTAATGAGATTATTTGCCTTGCTTCATCTTTTATCTCTTACTGGTCAGGTCTTCACAAGCAGGGAGACAAACAGGACCTGGAGGACGGAGCACAAGCATTGAAGGAAGCTGCTTTACTTGTCATCGGCAACGGACGGCGGCCCGCGCAAACCGTTGGGGTAGCTCGCCGCAGTAAAATGTCTCCGCTTCGACATCGGGGATGAAAATGGCTGTTTAATTCGTCGGGGACCGCCCCTAGGGGTCCCCTCAAACAAGGGGGGAACCCCTACTTAAATTCCCGCATCCATATAAGCTAAGCCTAACCATGCAGAAACTAACCCCCGCAGACACGGCCCACGCAGGCAGACTTCGGAGGCCCACCGAGGCGGCCCGCCTAGGAAGATCCCTCGAGCGAGGCTCCGCCTCGCCCGAGGGCATGCTCCTCCTCGAACGGGCTCCGCCCCGTTCGAGGGGCAACTCCCTCCTCGATCGGGTTCCGCCCCGCTCGAGGGGCGACCCTTCCCTCGAGCGGCCCCGTCCCGCTCGAGGGCGCGCTCCCCCTCGAGCGAGCCCCGCCTCGCTCGAGGGTCCGCTCCGCCCTCGGCCGGGGCCCGCCATGATCACGGGCGCCCCGCACGCGTGCGCCGGCCCCGTACTTGGGCATTTAACGCCCGACGCCGCGGGACGGCGCCATCATGCGCCGGGGCTCACGCCCCGTGCCGCCGCACCAACTCCCCGGGGAAGGAGCCCATCCCCGCCACCGTGGGATGGACCGTGCGGTACGGCCGGTGTCGGTCCGTGACACCGTGCGCACGCCGCCGTACGACTAACGCGCCCGACCCTCGAAAGGGGGCCGGCGCACCCTCGTTTCCACTTTCTCGTGACCTTGCGGGTTAGGTGTGGGGCGCTAGGCCGGTGGATGGCCATCCCGGCCTCGTAACGCGCGGCCGCCGTACCCACGCGTGCGGGCGCACGCCCGACTCCACGGGGGCACGCCCAAGCACCGCAGGCAACCACTCCGTCACCGCAGAGGCCCATTGGAAAGGAACGCCGTTCTGCCCGCTCCTGTATCCCGTACCGGTCGTCATCAGCACCTCCCTCGAAGCCTATCAGAGAACGCCATCACCGTCTGCCGCCTCCTACCCTCGAACCACCACTGTTCGGGTACGAAGTAGGCCATCATGGCCGGATCGCAGCGTGGATCATCCGGACGATCGCCCGCTCTACACCATAGCACGACGTGCTCCCACACACAGCTAGGTAGCGCGGCGCGCATGTAACTCGCCGCCCCCTTGGCCTATAAAAGGGGAAGCGAGCCCCCGGCCCGCAGGGGGAGGGGGGAGTTCGGACGAGTTCGGAGGAGTTCGGTCCAACGCAACACCCCGTGCACTCACTCTCTTATTCTCCCACAACACCTTCAACCATTCACTAGGGACACGGGAGCCACGCTTCCTCTCCCGCCTTGCTTGTATTTGCCCCACTACAAGCACCCCGGTGCCGAGCAATATAGTGCCACGAGCACCCCACCGTCGGGACGTACGGCCCCCTCGGCCGGAACCAGGATAAATCCTTGTGTCATTAGTTGCTTTGCATCGACCATAGAGGGATAAACTTAGGCGCTATCTACTGGTTAGTGTCGGGACCATATTCCGCACCGACAGTTGGCGCCCACCGTGGGGCTAGCGAGCGCCTAAGGTCATTTCGCTGACTCCCTCCATGGTGATTCGCACCGAGTACCGTAGCACCCGCTACAACATGGGTAGCTCGGACCCCCTCCGCCGGGTTCGAGATCCGCTTCGGGGACTTGAACTTCCAAGCCACGGGGAATGGCTATCTCATGCGCCTCACCAACCGTGAGGAGCTACGCGCGCGGCGGGAGGCCGTGTCCGCTGCGGTCACCGCCGCACGCACGACACGCGCGCGGTACCGCAGCACGGATGCCGCGGGTACGTCGACGCCGCGACGCCGTCGCCGCTGCGGGCTACGCTCGCGTCGGGCACGGTCCGAGCGGCGGCAGGCCGAGCGCGCGCCGCCCGGCGCGGTGCGCCCACCGTCACGACGGCCGCCACCGCCCCCGGCCGGGACCGCGCGCGGCCTCCGACCACGCGTCCCCATCGGGCCGCGTGGCGCCACTACGGCCTACAACGCCAACGTCAACACGACAATGCGCGGGGTTCCGCCCGGTCGGCACGTCTTCGTCGCCGGGGGCCCCGGCGCTTCGGCCACGGGACGAGTCGTCCCCGGGCTCCGTCGACACGATGCCACCCGCCGGCCGTCATGGGTACGCGGAGTGGGACTTCTCGCGGTGTGCGGACCCGGCCGCGTTCGAGCGCTTCCTCGACGCCACGGACTGCGGTTCGGCCGCTCCGACGACTCCGACGCACGGGAGCTACGACCCCACGCGGGGAATGCCGCGCCGTCATCACCAACGACCCGGCCAACGCCGCCGGTGCGGCGGCGGCGCCGGGAGATGGGGAAGTCACGCCGGCCCCGGGGGGTTGCCACGCGCCCGGCCGCGGGGCCAAGCGCACCCGCCGGGGCCGACGTCGACGCGCGCCGGCCCAAGCTCGCGAGCTCGAGGCCAAGCCGGGCCGAGGAGTACGGACCGTGCGGCCGCTCCGCGCCTCGATGGCGGGGAGAGGCCCCCGCGCGCGGCGAACGCGCGCGGGAGCCGGGCCGACAGTCCGCGACCGCCTCAACCCCGTCCCCAACGTCGACAACGCGGATGCTCGCCGCCGCGGCGAGCCAAAAGCTCATCGCCGCCGCAACAGCGCTACGCGCCATGCCGGCACCCTCGACCCCCGAGGCTCGAGAAATGCACCGCGAGGTGCAGACCCTCCTTGAGCAAGCGGCCGTCCGGCGGGCCGAAAGCCTCGCCTCACGCATCCGCCAACAGGGGGACGCGCGGGGTGATGATCCGGCACCAGGGGGCGAACCCTCGGTGCATGCGGGTCGACCTGCTGACCAGGGACGCACGCCGGCCAAGGAACGCCTCCTCGACACGCGCAGGGCGCTGGATGGCGACGCCCGCAACGTCATCAACGCCGAGCGCACCGGCAAGGCGGACGCGCGAGCGGCCGGGGGGGGCTACCACCCTCGAAGGGGTGGACGCTACGACAGCGGTGAGGACCGCTCCCCGACGCCGGAGCCCCCGGGCACCCGCGTGTTCAGCCGGGAGATCCGCACGGCAGCGTTCCCCCAGCGCTTCCGTCAACCCTCGACGATCACCAAGTACAACGGGGAGACGGACCCTCGTGTCTGGCTAAACGACTACCGCCTGGCCTGTCAGCTGGGCGGGGCCACCAACGACGAGGTGATCATCCGCAACTTGCCCCTGCATCTGGGCGACGCGGCCCGGACATGGCTCGAGCACTTGCCCGCCAGCCAGATCCACAACTGGGACGATCTAGTCCACACCTTCGTGGGCAACTTCCAGGGCACATACGTGCGCCCCGGGAACTCCTGGGATCTGCGCTCCTGCACGCGAGCCGGCGAGTCGCCGCGGGAATTCATACGGCGCTTCTCCAAGCGCCGCACGAGCTCCCCCGGCGTGGCACAATCGAGAAATCGTGCACGCGTTCCTCGAGGGCACCACGTGCGGGACCTTGTGCGCGAGCCGGGCCGCCGCCCGCCCGCGGATTCGAACGAGCCGTTCGACATTGCCACCGGCTTCGCCTCCGGGAGAGGAGGCCGTGGGGGCGATCTTCGACGGCAAGAAGGGCAAGCGCTCCGAGGACACGCCCGCGGAGGGCGGCGGGTCCAAGGAGCCGCGCCGCAACGACAAGCGGGGCAAGAAGGGGGAAGAAGCCGCGCCGCGAGGCGCGCGAGCGAGGGCGCAACGGCGGCAACGCCGAGGCCCTCGGCCGTTGACCCGCCCGACGGGGCCCTCGACCGGCTCCTCGAGGCCCGGGGGTTTTCGACGACATGATGAAGAAGCCGTGCCCCTACCACAAGACCCCCGTGAATCACACTCTTGAGCAAGGTGCGATATGCTCAAGAAATTCTATGGCCGTGCCGCCGCGAAGGAGGCGAGAGGCCAAGAAGGATGGGGGCGACGGCGACGCGGGTGGCTTCCCTGCGGTCGAAAATGTGTTCCTCATTTTTGGGGGATCCACCTTGTCGACATGTCAACCCGGCAACGCAAGAAGGAGCGGCACGAAGTCCTCGCCGCGAGAGAGGGCACCTCCGGCCTTTCTCAAGCCGGTCGAAGGATGCCATCACCTTTAGCCGGGATGATCACCCAAACCGCATCCCGAACCCGGCCAAGTACCCCTTGGTGGTCGATCCCATCATTGGGAACGCCCGGTTTTCGAAGGTCCTTATGGACGGGGGCAGTAGCCTCAATATCCTCTTCGCGCATACACTGCGCCTAATGGGGATTGGGCTGGACCGACCGCGGCCCGGAAGCACAAAGCCGTTTCACGGCATCGCGCCCGGAAAGCAGGTTCAACCCCTCGGGCAGATCGATCTGCCCGTCTGGTTTGGGACCCCCAAGAATTTCCGCAAGGAAACCCTCACCTTCGAAGTGGTGGGATTCAAAGGGGCCTACCACGCCATCCTCGGGCGACCATGCTATGCCAAGTTCATGGCAGTTCCCAACTACACGTACCTGAAGATGAAGATGCCGGGTCCAAACGGCGTCATCACCGTCGGGTCGTCGATCGAGCATGCATTCGACCGCGATGTCGAGTGCGTGGAGCATGCGGAGGCGCTAGCGCCGGATGAAGCGCCGGTAAACACACCGGAGAAGATGGTCAACGACGACCTCGCCTCCGCCACCAAGCACGCCGCACGTTCGAGGCCGCCGAGCAAACCAAAGGGGTCCCCCTTGACCCATCGCCCCCGAGGGCAAGGCTTTGAGGGTCGGCTCGACCCTCGATCCCAAATAGGAAGCGGTGCTCGTCGGCTTCCTCCGCGCCAACGCCGACGTTTTCGCGTGGAGCCCCTCGGACATGCCGGGCATTCCGAGGGAGGTCGCCGAGCACTCCCTTGATATCCCGCCTAATGCTCGCGCTCGTTCGGCGGCGGGCCGCGCCGCTTCGACGAGGAACGGCGACGGGCGATCGGAGTGGAGCTGCGGAAGCTCCTCGAGGCCGGATTCATCAAGGAAGTGTTCCACCCGACGTGGTTAGCTAATCCCGTGCTTGTAAAAAAGAAAAATGGGAAGTGGAGGATGTGCATTGACTACACAAGTCTCAATAAAGCGTGTCCAAAAGTTCCTTTTCCTTTGCCGCGCATAGATCGATCATTGATTCCACCGCCGGGTGCGAATCGCTCGTTTCCTTGATGCCTATTCGGGATATCATCAAATAAAAATGAAGGAGTCCGACCGGCTCGCGACTTCGTTCATTACACCGTTCGGGACGTTCGTTACGTCACGATGCCTTTTGGCCTCAGAAACGCGGGCGCGACCTATCAGCGCTGCATGCAGCACGTTTTTGGGGACCATATCGGGCGAACGGTCGAGGCTTACGTAGACGACATCGTCGTCAAAACCAGGAAGGCGGACGACCCGGTCGGCCGATCTTGGCATCGCATTCAGCTGCCTGCGGGCCAACGGGGTCAAGCTCAACCCCGAAAAATGTGTCTTTGGAGTGCCGCGGGGCATGCTCCTAGGATACATCGTCTCCCAGCGGGGGATCGAGGCCAATCCTGAAAAGGTCGCGGCCCTCGAGCGAATGGGTCCAATTCGAGACCTCAAAGGGGTACAGAAGGTGCTGGGGTGTCTTGCCGCCCTGAGCCGCTTCGTCTCGAGGCTCGGTGAGAAGGGCCTCGCCCCTCTACGCGCCGCTCAAGAAGCACGAGCGCTTCTCTTGGACCGCCGAGGCCCGGGGAAGCGCTCGACAAGCCGAAGGCATCTCGACGCACGCCCCAATCCTCACGCCGCCGCGAGACGGCGAGCCCCTCCAACTCTACGTGGCCGCAACCACCCGGGTGGTCGCCGCCGTGATCGTCGTGGAGCGCACGGAGGAAGGGCATGCCCCCGCCCGTGCGAGAGGCCGGTCTATTACATCGGCGAAGTCTGTCGGACACAAAGACGCGCTACCCTCGGGTCCGAGAAGGCGTTGTACGCGGTGGTCCTCGCGCGGCGCAAGCTCCGCCACTACTTCGAGGCCCACCCGTTACGGTGGTCTCTTCCTTCCCGCTAGGAGAGATCATTCGCAACCCCGACGCGGCGGCGGAATTGCCAAGTGGTCCGTGGAGTTGATGGGCGAAACGCTCGCCTACGCCCCGCGCAAGGCCATCAAATCGCAAATCTTAGCGCATTTCGTCGCCGAGTGGACGGACACACAGCGCCGCCCCCCTCAAATTCAAGCGAGAGGCCGGACTCCGTTCTTCGACGGCTCGGTGATGAAGACGGGAGCGGGCGCGGGCCTCGCTCTTCGTGTCACCCCTCGGGGAGCACATGCGCTACGCGAAGGCGCCTCCACTTCCCCGCGTCCAACAACATGGCGGAATACGAGGCCCTCCTCCGTGGCCTCAAAATCGCCATTGAGTTGGGCATCAAGCGCCTCGACGTGCGAGGGGACTCGCAGCTCGTGATCGACCAAGTCATGAAGAACGCGAGCCGCCACGACGACAAGATGGAGGCCTACCGCAAGGCCGTGCGGGCCCTCGAAGACGGATTCTACGGCATCGAGCTCAATCATGTACCCCGCCGTACAACGAGGAGGCAGACGAACTTGCCAAGATCGCGTCCGGGCGGATCACCGTTCCCCCGAACGTTTTCGCGCGCGACATCGCGCGGCCATCGGTCGCCTTCGAGCCCTACCCCTCGAGCGACGGCGGACCCTCGGGGGGCTCCCTCGAATCCGGCGGGTGCGGAACCCATGGAAGAGGACCCCTCGAACGAGGCGTACGTGCTCTCCCTTCTCGAGGGGTACGGCTCCCACGAGGCGTCGCGATGGACATCGAGCCGGCTCCCCGCCCGGCGGACGGGCGGGAGAAGTACATCGCCCGGATTGCTCGAGGGGAGCTCCCCCGCAGACCGGGCCACCGCCAGGCGCATCGCCGGGGATGGCCAAGTCGTTCACCCCGGTCGACGGTGAGCCGTACAAGCGCGCCGCGTCGGGCATACTCCAGCGGTGTATACCCATTCCCGAGGGGCGCGAGCTCCTACGGGACATCCACGCGGGGATCTGTGGCCACCACGCCGCGCCGCGCACCCTCGTCGGCAACGCGTTCCGCCAGGGCTTCTATTGGCCTACCGCGGTCGCAGACGCCAACGAAATCGTGCGCACTTGCGAGGGGTGCCAGTTCTACGCCCGCAAGACCAACCTGCCCGCTCACGCCTTACAAACAATCCCCGTCACGTGGCCGTTCGCCGTGTGGGGATTGGACATCGTCGGGCCCCTGCGGAAGGCGCCCGGGGGCTTCACCCACCTGCTGGTTGCAATTGACAAGTTCTCCAAGTGGGTGGAGGTGCGCCCCATTACGAATTTGAGGGCTGAGCAGGCGGTCTCGTTCTTCACCGACATCGTCTACCGCTTTGGAGTGCCAAACTCCATCATCACAGACAACGGGTCCCGGTTCACGGCCGGAAGTTCTTAGAGTTCGCGACAAGTTCCACATCCGTGTGGATTGGGCAGCCGTGGCACACCCACGGACCAACGGCCAAGTAGAACGCGCCAACGGCATGATCCTACGGGGCCTCAAGCCCGGAATTTTCGACCGGCTCAACAAATCCGGCCGAAATGGCTCCGAGAACTACCGAGCGGTCGTGTGGAGCCTAAGGACCACCCCGAGCAGAGCCATCGGGTTCACCCCGTTTTTCCTAGTCCATGGCGCGGAGGCCGTCCTCCCCACGGATGCGGAATACGGGTCGCCCAAGGTTCGAGGCTACAACGAGGATGCTAACCAGCGAGCCCGCGAGGACTCACTGGATCAGCTAGACGAAGTACGCCTCGTGGCATTGATGCACTCCGCAAGGTATCAACAGTCCCTACGGCGCTACCAAGCGCGCAAGATACGTCGCAGGGATTTCGGCGAGGGGGACCGGTCCTAAGGCTACGCCAAGACAATCGAGGGCGCCACAAGCTATCGCCCCCATGGGAGGGACCCTACGTCGTGGTGAAGGTGCTCAAACCGGCACGTACAAGCTTGCCAACGAGGACGGCGAAGAACTCACCAACGCTTGGAACATCCAACGGCCTACGTCGCTTCTACCCTTAGCTAGGATTTCCAAGTATTTTCCGTTGTACAAACACACGGCCAACACCCCAGTTGGTGTCACCTATGTAAATACTCCAAGTATAATGAAAGGGCAACTCGGCTTTCCCCTGAAACCCAAGTTACCCTCGGGGGCTACGCGGGGGGGGCACCCCCCCCCAAATGGTCCCATTTTTTCGCGCAAAAAACGCAATAACACGCGCTAAGTTCGTTTCCTACTTCAACCACGAGCCACGATTCGAAAAGGGCGTAGGCGGCACGGTGGAAGGAGCGCGCGAGCCGAGAGACGACGCCTACGCCGCGTGGCTATGGCCCGTCTCTCTCGCCTCCAACCCGGCGGGCCCCCGCGAAAGGCGGACTTCCCTAACTAGAATCTACTCGGGGAGGAAGAGGAAGCAAAAAGCGTAATAAACAAGCGATTTCATTTACAAACCGTCTATGATTCACGAAATTACTTGTTTAATTACAAGAGGCCACGAGGCCACAATTTCTGATACACTTAAACAAAAAAAAAACGGGCCTAGCGCCCGGTGCTCGGGCGGGCGGGGCGGCGCATCAGCGGCGTCCGGGAAGAGGAATTCTTCGAAGGCCTCGGCAAGCGACTCGGCGGCGTCAGCAGCAAGCGCGTCCGCACGCTCCATGGCCACCTCGTCCTCGACGCCCTCGGGCACGATGTAGCCTTCCGCTACCGCCTCGAGGTTGACCTCGTAGTGGGATCGCACCACTCCGAGGGCCTTCTGCACGCCCAGGTGCAGCGCCCGGCGCACCCGCTCCGTGACGTGGCCACCGAGGGCGCGCAGGCGGCTGGCCAGAGAGCTGCCGGCTTGGACATCGCCTTCCTCGACGGCGTGACAGGTCTCGAGGGCCGCGTTCCGCAGCTCCTGCAGCTCCTGCTCGGAGGAGTTGTAGGAGGCTTGCAGGGCCTCGGCCCGCCCGACAGCATGCCCCAAAGCCGTGCGCAGGCCTGGAAGCAACAAGATGACGAGAAATTAGAAAGGGGGAAACGAATCCTCTGAAAAGAAACTAACAAGCAGGGTCAGACAGCAACTTACCCTCGACCTGCCTCTTCTCCAGATCGAGGTCGCGGCGCGCGGACTCGAGCGCCAGCTCGAGGCCCCGGACGGTCTCGCCTTGCTCGACGAGGGCCATCTCTTGGGCGGCATTGCGATGCCGAGCGTCAACACCTCATCCTCGGCCCTCGGAGAATGCGGCGTTCCGCTCCTCCGGCGACTTCTCGCGCCGTCTCGCGCGCGACGCGCGCTCCGCTCCGGCGCCGTCCGGCGTCGCGAAGGGTGGCTCGCTCTCCCGCTGGAGCCGCCCCTCGCCCCTGCGGCGGGCGACGCGCTCCTCGCCGGAGGCCGCCCCTCGCCGGCGACGAGAGCCGCGGCCTTGGCGTCGAGGGCGGCCTTCGGTCATCCGCCTCCTTGGCGCGTCGCTCCGCCCGCGCGCCCGCTCCTCCCGCGGCTGGCCGCGCGCCCGCGCTCCCTCGAGCGACGTGCGGAGTCTCCCGGTCTCGGCGCGAGCGATGGCCACCTCCGCCTCCCGGGTGGCGGCCAACGACCGCGTCTTCTCCGGGTCCTCGCGCGCGTTCCACGGCGCCTCGTCACGATCGACGAGGGCGCGCGCGGATCCGCCCGAGGCTTGGGTCACGCGCCGCGTCCCGCCCCCGAGCTCTCGGGGAGCACGTCACACCACGCCAACGCCCGTAGACCGACCCAGCCCGTCCGGCGTCCTAAGAGCTTCCGCAAGCGCGTCGAAAGCGCCGCACCGCTCCCGAGCCGGCGGACCTCGGCGTTCACACGGTCGAACGCGCCGTACTTCTCGCGGGCGCGGCGCTCAAGTCTCCCGGAATCCACGCATCGAGCCTCGTCGGCACCAAGTCTTGAATGCGGCGCGCGAAAGCGAAGAAGAGAAAGAAGAAGAGCAACCGTGGCTCACCCGGAAGACGATCCGGGCCGGGCCGCCGTGAACCCGCGGGCCGCCTCGTTCAACGCGCGGTTGAGCGTGGCGCGCCGTGGCTCATGAGCTCGCCCCCGAGCTCCTGCTCCCTCCGGGCGTCGCCGAACGCCGGGGGATCCCTCCACGGCCCCCCCCACCGGGCGGGGCGACCGGCATGGGAGGACGAGGCCTCGGCGTCGTGCCCTCGGCCCCCACTATCATACGACCCTCGTGACGCCTCACGAGGGCCCTCTCTCGGGGCTCGGGGGAAAGTTCGTGGGCCGCCCGGCCCACCGGTTCCACCCGGGCGGCGAGGAGTCATCCGAGAGCTCCACCACCTCCGCACGGGGACCGCCGGCGGGCGGAGCCGCCTCGCTCCGCCTCCGCCGGCGCCTCCACCGCGCCCGCGGCCGCGGCGCGCCGGTTGTGGCGCCGTTGCCGCCACCTCCGTCCGCGCCGCCACGTCCACGGGCGCTCCCGCAGGTGCGCCCGCTGCGCCTCCTCCGCGGTGGCCGCCGCCGGCGGCGGCACCTCCGCCGTAGCCGCCGCCGCGGCCCGCGCCTCCATGGCGACCGGCGCGCCCGCCGCCCGGCGACCTGCGGGCGCGCGCGCGGCGGGTTGATCCGCCGGCCGGGCCTCGAAGCCCCGCCGGGCCTTGCGCGCTCGTGCCCGCCGTCGCGCTTGTTCCCGGCGCGACCCCCTCGACGAACGCCGCCGGGTGGGGATCGACGCATCCGTCCTCGGCACCTTGGCGGGTGCAAGAGGAGGGACGGTGGGCACCGCCCGCGGAAACGCGAACGGAAGATTAGAGCGTCTAATAGCCAAACAAATTAAGGCCAAGCAAAGGAAGAGCGATTCCTTACCTCGCGGAGGAAAAGGCCCGCTTCCTTTTCCTCGAGGCCTCCGACGAGGCCGGCGCGGGGGCCGCACCCGCCGCGGCGCTCTCCCGACGGTGCCGCCGCACGCGCGGGCACGTCCGCCTCACGCGTAGGCGCACCCGACGGCGCCACGCGCGCGGAGGCACGCTTGTCCGCGCGCGCGCGGCGCGCCCACCGACGCGCCCCTCGACGAGGGGGACGCCGCGCGCGCGGACGCGCTCCCGCCGCGTGCGGGCACGCTGCGCGCGCGCGCAGCACGTGCGGCCGCGCGCGCCTCCGTGGCGCGCGCCGGCACCTCCGCGGCGCGTGCCGCCCCCGACGACGACGCCGGCGGCGGGTGCCGACGCACCCGCCCCGGACGAAGCCGCCCCCGACGCCGGCGCGAGATCCGGCGACGGGGGGCGCGCCGCCACCCTCGTCCGAGGGGCCCTCCCCCTCGGACTCTTCCTCCTCGTCCTCGATCCGAGGACGAGGGCTCCTCGATGTCGGGGGAGGAGAGCCCCGGCTCCTCCCCGCCGTCGGTACTGCGGACCGCGCGTCACGGCGCGCTTGGCGCCGCCTTGCGTGGGCCCTCTTGCGCGGCGCCCGCTCCTCGCTGCTCCGCCGCGCCGCCCGCCGAGCGCACGGGAGTCGTGGGTGGGTGGAACGGACTTGGCGGCGGTGAGCTCGCACCCGGCCGCGCACGAGAGCAACGGCGGCACATCGGAAACGGAATCAAGAACAAGAACTAAAACGAGAATCAAAAAGCTCCACTCACCAACGGGCCGGTGGGGAGCATCTCGAGGTCCCACGGGTCCCGGCCGCCGAGGCGCCGGCGTCGGGGTGTCGACGGCGCTCCGCGCCGGGTGAGCGCGTACGGCCGCTCCGGGCGGCGTCGGGGAGCATCCGCGACCTCGCCAGGTCGATGGGGTTGGCCGCCTCCGTCATCTCGAAGATGCAGAGCGGCCTCTGCATCAACGGCACGATCCGCCGGTGATGAAGGAAGGCGAGGACGCCCATCGCGTTGAGCCCTTCCCTCGCCAGCCGCTGCAAGGCGGCGAGGATGGAGTCCTGGCGCGCCCGGTGGTTGGCCGTAGGCAACCCGTAGCCCCGACGGTCCGCCTCTCCTTGAACACCCGCCGTGTAGGGAGGGAGGCCGGGCTCGGCGTTGCGCGAGGTAAAACCATCCCCGCTCCCGGCCCGGCGTTGTTCGTCGTCATGGTGCGGGGGATGTAGGAGTTCTTGAGTCGCCCCCGCACCGGCTAGCGACATCCGCCGCGCGCGCACCGCGCGGCGGGTCCTCGGCTCCGTCGTAGGTCGCGTGATGAGCTCCGCGCGGAAGAGGTGTACCCGCAGCTCCCCGGTTGGGCGGGATCCCCGAGTACCCTTCGCGGACGCCCACGAATGTGGCCGCCGCGAGATAGCGTTGGGGGGCGAAGTTGTGCGCCTCCACCCCGTAGTGGAAGCACAACGCCCTCATAAATGTGCTCGCCGGCCGCGTTGAAGCCGCGCTCGTGGTAGCGGAGGAAGCTCACCACGTACCCCTCCCGGCGGATTAGGCTCGAGGTGCGACGATGGCGGCACGATCCACTCCCCGCCGGCGCCCTTCTTCGTTGGCCGAGAGCCGGCCGGCGGCGACCGGCTCGCCGGGGGCGAGCCGGTCACGGTCGACCTCTCCCAAGCGTACGGCTCCGGGACCCCGATCGGAAGGGCGAGGCGGCGCCATAACCGGGGACGAACGAGCGCGGGGACGGAGGACAAGGAAGCGAGAAGAAAGCTCTAGCGGCGAAACCGCGCGGTGGCGAGAGCGGAACGAAGACGAAGCGACGGGGGGATTGAAAATGGTGAGGAGCCAAGGTAAAAACCACCGTTCCTTCCACACCGCAGGTTTATGGCGGCGGGCGAGTTCTCCGAGCGCCCGCCCCCGCCAAACAAGAATGGCGGGAATCTTTCCATCGCGTCGACGGGCGGGCCCCACCACGGGCGCGGCGACTAACCCCCGCGGGCGGGTCATCATTACGGCGAGACCGGCGGCGACCGAGGCGAAACCGTCACATCCGCCGCCACGTCGCCCACTACGCGCGCGCGCGCGCGCGGCGCCTAAAAAGGCGCGCCCGCGGCGCAAAACCCGCGGCCACGCCCGCGGGGCACCAAATGCCCGGCCCCTTGCCAAGCGAGGAGAGCCCTCGAGCGAGGCGAATCCTCGGCTCGAGACAAAGGTGACCCTCGATGGACGAGCGGCCGTGAGAAGGTCGCCGGGACTGCTCGGTGTAGAGCGGACAACCGCGGCACCCATGCCACGCGAAGCCCTCGAGCGGCATGACCCTCAACTCGAAACAAGGCGACCCTCGATGGGATATCAGCGTGAGAAGGTCGCCCGGGACCTGCTCGATGTAGAGCAGACCACCGCGGGCACCCATGCCACGTAGGACCCTCGAGCGGCATGACCCCCAACTCGAGACAACGTCAACCCTCCGAAAGAAGGCACGCGCGTAAGAGGATCGCCCAGGTCACGCTTGAAATAGAGCGACACCGAAAGCACTCATGCCGCGCCACGCCGCCAACAAGCACCTCGAGGGCTGGCACGCCCAGACCCCTCGACGGCCGCAAAACGTGAAAAGACGGAGCTGTCCATGCACGGACCCGCACGGCCTTACCGATCGGTGGGTTCGAAGCCCGACCCTCGACGGGTTCGAACGGGCGCCCCGCATCTCGCAGTTAGGGACGACGAGGGCACGCGCATTCGAGCCGTTCCTCGAGCCCGTCGGCTCGAGGGTGCCCCACATGTCGTGTTCGAGAGCCGGCCGAGGGCGCCTAGCGGGGGGATCCCCACCGAGGGAGAGCTTCCGCGCCCTCGGTCCCTAGCGAACGGGACCGAGCCCCACCTAGCAAACCCACGCAAGCGCTTCCCATGGACGTGTCTCGGACCGCGCGCCCTACCCTTATCGAACGGGGCATGGACGTCCACTTGAACTACCCGCTAGCGGCTCGAAGAGGAATCCGCGATTCGCGACCCGCTCGATGGGAGTCGTGGAAACCTCACCTCCCGACCCGCGGAGGGACGGCGAGGGCGCGATAAAAAACAAGTCGTCGAGCTCGACCCGATCGCCTCGAACGAGCCAAGGCTCGGGGGCTTGACGCACGGCTACACCTCCTTGGAATTGCACCCGCCCGAGACAAGGACAGGGGAGCGTGCCACCCCCGATGCCGGCCGAAACACCGCCGATGCCGGTTGGCATATGTGCCACGCCTTTCGACCGAATTGCTCGCGGTAAACCCCCTGCGCAGAGAGCCCACACTCCTGCAGGGCTTCGGGGGCTAGACCCGCGGCGTCCGCTGACGCGGCCCCACGGATAGCGTTCGCAAACAAGGAGGGAAGAACGTCCTATCAGTAGTTTCCAGCATCTGCGGGAGCCTCAAAGGCAAAACCCGCAGATGCTCGGGGGCTACTGTCGGGGACCGCCCTAGGGGTCCCCTCAAACAAGGGGGGAACCCCTACTTAAATTCCCGCATCCATATAAGCTAAGCCTAACCATGCAGGAAACTAACCCCCGCAGACACGGCCCACGCAAGCGGAGACTTCGGAGGCCCACCGAGGCGGCCGCCAGGAAGATCCCTCGAGCGAGCTCCGCCGCCCGAGGGCATGCTCCTCCTCGAACGGCTCCGCCCCGTTCGAGGGGCAACTCCCTCCTCGATCGGGGTTCCGCCCCCGCTCGAGGGGCGACCCTTCCCTCGAGCGGCCCCGTCCCGCTCGAGGGCGCGCTCCCCCTCGAGCGAGCCCCGCCTCGCTCGAGGGTCCGCTCCGCCCTCGGCCGGGGCCCGCCATGATCACGGGCGCCCCGCACGCGTGCGCCGGCCCCGTACTTGGGCATTTAACGCCCCGACGCCGCGGACCCGCGCCATCATGCGCCGGGGCTCACGCCCCCGTGCCGCCGCACCAACTCCCCGAGGAAGGAGCCCATCCCCGCCACCGTGGGATGGACCGTGCGGTACGGCCGGTGTCGGTCCCGTGACACCGTGCGCACGCCGCCGTACGACTAACGCGCCCGACCCTCGAAAGGGGGCCGGGGCGCACCCTCGTTTCCACTTTCTCGTGACCTTGCGGGTTAGGTGTGGGGCGCTAGGCCGGTGGATGGCCATCCCGGCCTGCGTAACGGCGCGCCGCCGTACCCACGCGTGCGGGCGCACGCCCGACTCCCACGGGGGCACGCCCAAGCACCGCAAAGCAACCACTCCGTCACCGCGAGCTCATTGGGAAGGAACGCCGTTCCGCCCGCTCCCCGTATCCCGTACCGCCTGGGTCGTCATCGCACCTCCCTCGAAGCCTATCGAGAGAACGCCATCACCATCCGCCGCCTCCTACCCTCGAACCACCATTGTTCGGCACGAAGTAGGCCATCATGGCCGGATCGCGGCGTGGATCATCCGGACGATCGCCCGCTCTACACCATAGCACGACGTGCTCCCACACGTAGCTAGGTAGCGCGGCGCGCGTGTAACTCGCCGCCCCCTTAGCCTATAAAAGGGGGAAGCGAGCCCCCGGCCCGCGGGGGGGGAGGGGGAGTTCGGACGAGTTCGGAGGAGTTCGGTCCAACGCAACACCCCGTGCACTCACTCTCTTATTCTCCCACAACACCTTCAACCATTCACTAGGGACCCGGGAGCCACGCTTCCTCTCCCGCCTTGCTTGTATTTGCCCCACTACAAGCACCCCGTGCCGAGCAATATAGTGCCACGAGCACCCCACTCGCCGGACGTACGGCCCCCTCGGCGGAACCGGGATAAATCCTTGTGTCATTAGTTGCTTTGCATCGACCATAGAGGGATAAACTTAGGCGCTATCTCTTGGTTAGTGTCGGGACCATATTCCGCACCGACAAATTCAGTTTAGCTATTTTGGATAGTCTTCCTCTTTCCAGTAGTGTGGGTTCTTGGTGGATTCTGTTTCGTTATGCAGGCTGTGGTTGGTTGTGCTCCTTGCAGATTGATCCTTGGTATCTATCTTGGCAGGAGTTGTAATAAAAGGATTTGCACCTGTTTTTTCGTTTTTGAAAAATTGAACCTCTGTAATTTCGTTGCTTCCAAGTAATGAAATTCAGGCGATGTCCATGGTGGAAAAGGTGAAAATGCAGAACGGATGAATAAGAACTTACTATCTCCAACCATCCACTTCATCTCGAAAAACTAACTCAAACCATCTCAACCGTCGGATGCATCTCACTTCATCTCACTTCACGCCCCACAAGGCACACGATAGTAAATTCTTAGAACATATACTCGAAAAAAATCGCTTTGCTGTCCTGGGACGAATAGTGATTTACTCCTCCTGCACAGTGCACATATTGTGCCGGGACCCGGGATACACAAGGATATAGTCGTTTGATTGCATATGGTAATCAGTACGATTGCATAGTATATGGTAAATAGTGTGTTGTACATTGAACACTGATCAGGGCTCATGAAAGAGCATTGCACGGAGAGAACTCGACTTGGTACACGGTAAGGAGCTTTCACACTTTCACAAGCTTGGCTACCGCTCGAGCTAGCATTTGGATGGCGTCACCAATTCACCATCCTTGATTTCTGATGATGTCAGCCAAGTGACCAAACCCTATGTCGAGCGTGTGTGAGTGTGGCTCCAAGCATGCAGTCCAAAGAGATTTGTCGGCGGCAATTGAAACACTTGGGTGCGTTTGTGACAGCTGTGGTTGCGGTTGTGGCAGTTCCGGTTGTGGTTGTGCTGGTGGGTGGATTCTTTAGTGAATCTGAAACTGTTTTAAAAAGGGAAAAGTCCATTTTTGACTATCTAACTCTTGACTCAGTTTGGTTTTGGCCATCGAACTCCAAAGCCGGGTATCTTCGACCATCCAACTCTTAAAACCGTTTACAATTAGCCATCGGGCGGTTTTGATGGGTGGTTTAACTTTTTATTCACATTTTTATCCTTAGATTAAACGATTATTATTTTTTGCCCATATCTCCGAGGTGATTCTTGCGGTCACACATTCGTAATAGTGAGTTTTATCTTTTAAAATGTTCTTTATACTACTTTATCACTATTTTATATAGTATTCTTATGTTGTTGTGTAAAAATAATAATATAAGAAAAATAAAATAAACAAATACAAAATACTATGAACAACATTTTAAAAAATAAAGTTCATCGTTATGAACACATGACGACAAGAATCACTCAAATAAGAGATACGAGAGAAAAATAGTAATCATTTTAAGATTCCTTGAACCTTAAATTGATTATTTTTTCTCGTATCTCCGTTTCAAGTGATTCTTGATGTCATTCATTCATAACAATAAACTCTATCTTTTAAAATGTCGCTCATAGCTCATATTATTTTGTAATTGTTCATTTTACTTTTCTTATATTGTTGTTTTTAGACAACAACATAAGAATAATGTAATTGTTGTTTTTAGATAACAACATAAGAATAATGTAAAAAATACTGATAAAGTAGTATATAGAACACCCTAAAAGATAAATCTCACTGTTATGAATGCATGACTGTAAGAATCGCCTAAATCGGATGTACGGATAAAAAGTAACAGGGCTAAATTGTAAATAAAAAAGTTAAAACCACTCGTCAAAACCACCTGATAGTCAATTTTGAACGGTTTTAAGAGTTGGATGGTTTAAGATACCCGGTTTTGGAGTTCGATGGTCAAAACCAAACTGAGGCAAGAGTTGGATGGTTAAAAATGGACTTTTCCTTTAAAAAATCCTTTGGCAAATCAGATGGAAAATGTGAATAATCCAAAATGCCCTTCTCTTCCTATCCATTCAACCCCACCGGCCAAACCCCATCCTCCGCGCAGCGCAGGGCAATGCAACTCTCTAGCGTCGCACCCCCAGAGATCCCCACCGGGCCGCCAGCAATCTCCACCCGCGCCCACGAGAGATCCCCGTCGGGTCGTCGTTTTGATCTATTGGAAGCTTGCTTCCTATAGGTCGTCACTCGACCTCCCTTCGATTCGGCAAGGCTACAAATAGGTCGGCTGCTAAGCTGATTTGTTCTTTTTCTTTTTTGACCGACGTGCATGATATTCGACTTGTCGATAGCCCTACGACTTCGTCATGACCTTTCTAAGGTCGCTGCTCATACACCTCGCTCGGGGGCTTGTGAGACATGGGTACCCCTGGGTCCCCACCGACCAGGCTCACAGCCGTCCCCGACAAGTGGGTCCGGCCTATCAGAAGACCCGCCAACCTGTTAGTGGGCCCAACTGACCTAGTTGGCAGCCCACACGACCTCCTGAAGACCTTCCAGAAGATTCCCCAGATGACCTAATCCATCACGACCTCAAGACTCGACGTACAAGACAAGACCTCGGTGGATTTTGCCCAAAGCAGATCGACGGGATATGGAAGAGTTGTAATCAACTAGACTTAGGTTTCTCTGTTGTAACCGATTTGGACCCCGGTCCACTGACCTTGTCCGTTGCCCAATATAAGGCGGGCAGGGGCGTCCTCTCGGGGACAGGTCGCCATGTAATCTCGCCACGCCAATAATACAAACCGAAGAACTGGACGTAGGGTTTTACTCTTCGGAGGCCCGAACTAGTATAAATCGCCTTGTCCTTGTGCCTCGTCGTAATTTTTGTGTGCAACGCTAGCATAACCATCGCGTTCTTAGCTCCCGATCTCCCCACCGAACAACTAAACCACAGGGATTAACATCCCTGTGGGCTGTCTAGATCTCACCATCTGACAGTTGGCGCGCCAGGTAGGGGTGATCGCGAGCTCTTCGTGTAGCGTGATGGCAGTTCGCTCCGGCGACCTCTTCGGTGACAACATGAAGGATATCTCCACAGCAACTTGCTCGTTGCCACCCTCCGATCTAATCGCGAGGTCGACGTGCCAATTTTTTTCTGCGCCACTCGCCCACACCCTTCAACCAGATCGCCAAATCATGATGACGTCATCAGCATAGATTATAACCAGCACGTCTGTTGTGTTCAATTAGTTCTCAATGGCGAGTTATTGCAGCTCGGCTATGCGGCTGGAATCCGTTTCCAAGCAGCAGCAAAAAAGGAGTCAAGCCCTTGCTGCTACACGTGTGCTTGAAAGGATCTATTGCTCACGACAATTTACAAGATTAATTCCTTTTGTGTTGTTTCATCAATGCGCGAGGTGCACACCTGCCCCTGGTGTGCATGCGGTGGCCGTAACGAACTCAGCAATGAGTACGACGACTCATCATCGAGCACGGATCTAGGTCAGCTCGACGTCTCGCCGTCCTTAATATGACTCCAAGAGTCCAAGACGTGTCCCCGGCTACCTCAACAAGATCGGCACGGCTTCAACTCGACTGTGACCACGACGACCTCCTCCAACCTTGGCAACATGCACAAGCTAAGTATTATTCTCAACTATATATATTTTTACGGTTTCAATTTATTTTGCAAATCTGCTCTACATTCTTTTATCTGCTCTTCTGATCCCTCCCCCTCGACATGCTCGGGGGCTTGCCCATGCCAACACGTTGGTCGCCAGACCTAAGGGTTCAAATTTTTTATCTTGTGCCATGTTCCCCTCCCCCTCGACATGTTCGGGGGTTTGGCCATGCCAATCTATGGGTCGCCAGACATGTGGGGTTCTACTTCTCCTATGTGTGTTCTTCCTTTAACTGCTTGACTCTCGTTATGAGTATTCGATGATGTTGTGTGGTTGCAAAACCTGGGTCCTAGGCCCCTCCCCGTGCGTCGGCTACATCTAAGTCTCCCTGCTGAGCATTGTAGATGGGTGAAACACTTTACAGCTTCTGAGCTTTTGGGTCCGCATAATGTGTGTTTAGCAAGATAAGTGGAATGCTTTATTCGAAAAATGAAACATGGCACAAGAATGTTCAGCTCTTGCTAAACATTATTCGACATTTACTTGTTTATCTCAGGATAAAGTTTTTATCATATTTATATTCGACAGATTGATACACCGACCTGGTGTTTATTTTATTTTACAGGACCAGTTCTGCTTCGGCGTCACCTACCTCGTCAGGTCGCTAGACCTTCCTGCGGCACCATCGTCGCCGACTTTAGGTCGCTAGACCTTCCTGCGGCACCATCGTCGCCGACTTTAGGTCGCTAGACCTTCCTCCGGCTTTGTCGTCATCTTCGTCAGGTTGCTAGACCTTCCTCCGACTTCGTCGTCATCTTCGTCAGGTCGCTAGACCTTCCCCCGGCTTCGTCATCGTCTTCATCAGGTCGCTAGACCTCCCTGTGGCTTCGTCATCGCTCGCTTCAGGTCGCTAGACCTTCCTCCAGCCCCGTCGTCGTCCTCATCAGGTCACCAGACCTTCCTTGCGTCTCCGTCATCGTCGCTCTCGTCAGGTCGTTAGACCTTCCTCCGGCTTCGTCGTCGTTCTCGTCAGGTTGCTAGACCTTCCTCCGGCTCCGTCGTCGTCTTCGTCAGGTCACCAGATCCTCCTCCGGCTCTGTTGTCGTCTTCGTTAGGTCGCCAGACCCTCCTTCGGCTTCGTCGTCGCCTTCGCTAACTCGGAAGACCTCCCCAGGATTTTACGTCGGGAATGAAGGCCTCCTTGTGTGGTGCGCGCCTGATGGCCCTGCCAAGTACTTCTGGGTGCTTGGGCGCTTCCGATTTGAGACCTTCCTGAGGTTGGCATGCCTCGGGTGGCTCTGCCAGACTCTTTGCAGCTATGCAAGATATCTGGGTGTCTCTACACTCCATACGTTCAAGATCAACAAATTTCTGGTTTCATCGTCGACCGACCCCGCACATCGCAACTACAGCTATGACGTCATCGACGACTGTCGTATGGACCTCCCTAGGCCCACTACCTCGGTGGGTACCAGGACCGACTACTCGGTGGGCCCCTGGGACTACCCGACTTGTGCCGCACGGTACCTGATGGCGTGAAGCGCAAGGACTACGGTGGAGAAGTACTCGGATAGGAAGCTATACATACCATGTACTGTGTAGAGAACTCCTAGACGTACACGACTAGTACCCTCTCCTTAAACCGACCTGTAACCCTGCCTCCCGGACTATATAAGGCGAGGCAGGGACCCATCTCTCTCAGATTACGCATCATCTTGTAATCACATCCAATCAATCCAGAGTTACGCAGCATACAGGACGTAGGGTATTACACACCTCGCGGCCTGAACCTGTCTAAATTGTGTGCCACGTGTCTCTTCCTTCGAGTTACCGATCTCGGCGAGGCCACATTCATCTACCTCGGGTACTCCCCTTGGTAGGTTGCCGGTCTAAAACACCGACAATGACTTCTTCATTCGACGCACCTTTCAAGATCCTACTGGGTATCCTCAGATACTGGTTATTAATGATTTGAGGCCTCTTTGAGGTCGGCACGCCTGCAAGGCCTCCCTGAGGTCGGCCCTACCAGACTCCTTGCAGCTATGCTAGGAGATCTGGGTGTCTCTACACTTCGTTCGATCAAGACCATGACTCAGTTTTCTTCTCTTCTTTTGAGCATCAAACTAGCCATGCTGCTTGCTTCAATGCTCGGGGACTACTCTACAAGTGCGTCTTCGACGCCCTCTTGTTTTCCTCATCATACCGACCTGTTGGGAAACCCGTTTCTCATCACGTCGTCACTCGACCTACTTTTTCTTCTCTTTCCTTTTTTGGATCATCATAGCGACCATCCTGCTTGCCACGATGCTCGGATACTACTCATGAGTGCATCTACGATGCCCTCTGAAATTTTTTCATCGTCATTTCGATCTATTGGAAGCCTGCTTTCTATAGGTCGTCACTCGACCTCCCTTCGATTCGGCAAGACTACAAACAGGTCGGCTGCTAAGCTAATTTGTTCTTTTTCTTTTTTGACCGACGTGCATGCTATTCGACTTGTCAATAGCTCTACGACTTCGTCATGACCTTTCTAAGGTCGCTGCACCTACACCTCGCTCGGGGGCTTGTGAGACATGGGTACCCCTGGGTCCCCACCGACGAGGCTCATGGCCGTCCCCGACAAGTGGGTCCGACCTATCAGAAGACCCGCCGACCTGTTAGTGGACCCAACCGACCTAGTTGGCAGCCCACACGACCTCCTGAAGACCTTCTAGAAGATTCGCCAGATGACCTAATCCATCACGACCTCAAGACTCGGCGTACAAGACAAGACCTCGGTGGATTTTGCCCAAAGCAGATCGACGGGATATGGCAAGAGTTGTAATCAACTAGACTTAGGTTTCCCTGTTGTAACCGATTTGAACCCCGGTCCACTGACCTGTCCGTTGCCCAATATAAGGCGGGCAAGGGCGTCCTCCCGAGGACAGGTCGCCGTGTAATCTCGCCACGCCAACAATACAAACCAAAGAACTAGACGTAGGGTTTTACTCTCCAGAGGCCCGAACCAGTATAAAATCGCCTTCTCCTTGTGTCCCGTGGTAATTTCCGTGTCTACGCTAGCATAACCATCGTGTTCTTAGCTCCCGATCTCCCCACCGAACAACTAAACCACAGGGATTAACACCCCCCGTGGGCTGTCAGATCTCACCATATGACAGCGGGCTCAATATCCCCCACGTCCATGCGCCTGAGTGCTCACCACGCCACGCCCAGCAACGCCGGCAGCCTCCTTCACTCCGCCTAGCAGTAGCAGTGCCTGCCGCTGGTCTTCTCCGATCCCCAATCGTAGCACTTGTGGCCCCCTCCCATCGAGGGCAAAGGAAGGAAAGCGAGGGCGGAGCTACGGTCGAAGCGACGGTTTTGCCACTTTGTATGCCCCTTTTCTCTCCAAAGAGCGTGAATTGCGGCTGTTGTTGGTGTTTTAGATCGGCAAACCACCAAGAGGGCACCCGAGGTGGTTGAATGTGGCCTCGCTGAGATCAGAAACTCGAAGGAGAGACACGTGGCACACAATTTAGACCGGTTCGGGCCGCAATGTGTGTAATACCCTACGTCATGTATGCTCCATAGCCCTTGATTGATCGTTTGATGATCAGGTGTTGTTTCAGATAGCTAGAGGGGGTCCTAACCATACACGAGTAATAGTGTACTTGGGTTCATACATGATAAGCTTTCCTATTCTAGTACCACCCCTCTATTGTCTTGTGTAGTCCACACCATCTCGCACCATGGCCCACAAGTCGAGTAGTCCTGAGGGCCCATGTAGTAGTCGGTGTCGGACCCAGTTTTATGGTTGTACGATAGGTGCTTCTCAGCCACAACAGTTTTATGCGTGCGTTTGGCACAACTTCGTAGGAAATAGCTGCCGAAGCGGCCTACCGGACGGATAGGGGCATAGGCCCCCGTGACATCAGTTTTTTCATAAGAAATAAAATTTCAAAATCTAACCATCGATTTTCTAGCAACGATGTCAAGTGGTGTATGAGTTTAAAAGAAGATTTACCATGAAAAGAGTGACCCGCCGTGTCAATGTCGTGATACTAGAGAGGAGTAACAATAAGCTACGCACACATTTTTGTTGGACGCGAAGCCCCAACCATCTCTACCCCTAAAAAAACCGTAAGAGCAACGCCGCCCCGTGGTTCTGCCCCCCCCCCCCGTTCTGCCGGCAGAACCACGGGCGTCTCCCGCGAAACGGTGCCGACATGTGGGCCCATCTAATCGATCCGCACCTCCCCTACCTCGCACCTTCTCCATCAGGCACCGACAGTCGGAATGACGCTGCCGCTCCCCTCCCACCGGAGGAAGGGGAGGTCGACGATGTGTCCCGCAACGCCCTCTATCCTCTATGCCCGCGCCTCGACCTCCCCATCCGTTGCGCCGCCTCCAACAGATGTCCCAACCGCGCACCCTCCGCTTCCGCCGCCGAACAGATCTCCAGGTAGCCACGCTGTCGGGGCAACGCAGCGTCGGCGGGAGTCGGGTCGACGTCGCCGCCACTGCTCCTCTCCCCCGTCGCCTGTGGACTCCGCCGACACCTTTGGACATCGCCGCACTCTCCCCCATTGTCCGTGGACGGCTCCGACTGTGGATGCCGGCGTCGACATCTCCTGTGAAATCCGCCGAGGTTCGTGTACCAACGCGATCCAACCTTGCTCGACGCCCGGAAAATGTCTCCCCCACCGTCTGCCATCCTCTACACCGCCTGTAGACCGCCACCGTTCGTCGTCAGCGGTGTTGCCATCCGCCGTCCGCCGTGCTGTTTTCCCCGCATAGATGCTATGCTGCCACTTTGCGCCGTCGCCCCCCACCCCCCGCCACTACCTCCCCACATAGTCGCCGCTCTGCCACTACCTCCTGCTGCGCCAGGTCGCGTGCCGTTACCTCCCTCACTCACTCCCTGCGTCGCCACCCCTTGACCGTGCTGAACCGCCGTTACATCCCTGCACCACTGCTGGCCCCGAAGACCCTCCTTGTTCCTCCACCGCTCCCTTCCTCCATCTGCTTGTTCATCTTCAATCTCCAAGGTAGCGATGGCCCAGGAGGCCGAGCTGCAGCCCGTGGGGAAGGAGAAACTCACGCAACATCTGCTCTGCCTGCAAGGTGCTCGACCAAATGCCTAACTGATATTCGAAACAGTAGAATGTTCAAATACCAGTAAGTGCCATGTCAAACTGAATATTCATTCGATGTCTTGCAATATGAAACATACAATGTGGTCTGAAATATGTGCTAGAATCCTGAAACATTCTATATTCACATCTTTATTTAATTGAGCCACGATGCAGTATCTATGAAAATTTCTATTATTGTGTACTGTAGTGTTTAGAACCTTGGAGGATTAGTCTTCCAATATATGATCTAGCAGTTCTAATACCTAGAAGTTATATGAAATATGTAGCCCTGTTGTGGACGGTAAGAATTTGGGAACAATCAAGATTTAATCATTGCAACACTAAGTTTATTAGTTATCATTTGCGAAACTAAATTCACCACTGTTAGTTTTATGTTGGTCTGGGAGGAGTTGAAAGCAAATGATTGCTGTCAGATACTACAATGTGTCCAGCAAAAGAGATTCCTTTTTCCAGTGAAGGAGGTACTTGATGTGTTTCCTTTTTACATAGATTTCTTTTTATTGGTACTGGTGTGATTGGCCATCAAATTTGATATTATTCTTTGATGCTCTATAGGCCTGATGAGATAATTTTTTCTACTTTCATCATATCAGCAGTTCAAGTGTGAAAAGAGTTGCTCAAGAAAACGATGGTGATTATAAAATGATATGGACTTCACCTGGTTGAATTCGTTTTTCTTTTTACTTGCTAGCGATGGCCATTGGTACTGGTGTGGTTGGCCATTAGCTTTGATATTCTTCTTTGATGCTCTATAGGCCTCGTTAGATAATTTTTCTAATTTAATGCTAAGACAAGGGCTTTCCACTAATGTAGTAGTGTCAGACGTTAGCATTGGTTGACCCAGAAGACGCTTATTGACAAATTGGCATGCAAACACAATATCATATAGTGCCAAAAAAACCATGCAAACAAAAATATTTGGTACTCCAAGCTGAAAGAAAGACCTGGAGCAAACTGGTTTCTGACATGTTTTAATTGTCATGTGCAAGTGGGTTTCAACTTCTTAATAGCACCATATAGTTTTGGACTGATGCATGCTTTCAGGTCTAGACATTGTTAGTTCTTGGATGTAGTTTTAACTGCTGAAATTTGCCTCATCCTAGAATGGTGTATGCCTGAATCTGATTAACTTTGTTACATGTAATTGCCTGAATTTGATTAACTTTGTTACATGTAATTGCCTGAATCTGATTAACTTTGTTACCTGTAAACTCCCAACACTTTTTTTCTTAACTTATTGCTAGCCTATGTTGTTTGTTACCGTGCGATGGATTGAGAGAAGTAAAGCATTTGAGCCTACATATTTATATGGCCCAGGAGAAGGTCAGTCTCATCCTGTCATATTGATATCACCTAGACACTATCTGCTTTACATTAAGTTTTGTGATGAGCTTGTTTCATTGCACAAAATCTGGGTGATTCCTTAGAAGATGGCGGCCAAGAATTGTTGTAATGTTTGTTACCTTGTGAAATATGATGCCAAGAATTGCTCCATCCAATTTTTGTTTTCATTCCATTGGATATTTCAAATGACAATGTTCATTGTAAATTTGAAATGACAGTGTTGGTAGTCAATTTGAAATGAGATAATGTTTTTGTCTGCTGCGACATAATGCTTAAATAAAAGGCCAAATATAAATTTAATAGTTACACATTTACCAATCCTATGTTGTTTTGTTGAATGCTATGTGTCTTGAAATGTAAATATTTTAGTCTCTATAATGCCCGTAGCAACGCATGGGCATGATTCTAGTGAGTTGCTAAATGACTACCTGAGGCTCACAAATTTGTTGATTACTTCCGAAACGATGTGCGGGGCAATGCAAGATTCTAATCAGACATGATGTTGCTCTACATCACCCGGGTGATTCTAGGCATCACAACGGCGACAAAAAAAAAACAATCCATCACGCCGCTACCAGACAAGGATGTATGGCGGCTGGCGGGTGGAGACTTTTGTGGACTGTTTGTGCATGCCTTTCACTAGAGGTGAGCAGACCAGGCCGGGTTCAGGCCGGGAAAAAAAATCTGTTATTTCGGGTCGAAAAAATCCTGCCCATGCCCATCCCACTGTACGGGCCGAGCCTTAATTTTCGGACCGGGCTCGGGCCGGGCCCGGGCTTGGGCGGGCCGCCCGCGCATTTTATAGTGTAAAACAACTAAAAACAGCATTTCGGGCCGGATTGTGACGCCCCAGGTTTTTAATTACCGCCATTAACGCTAATGACCGGATCAGCCAAGTCAAACCAGTCAAACCCCGGTCAAACCTAGGTCAACCTGGGTCATCACCCGAAAACCTCGCCAAGGAACCCTAATGAACCCCTTGGCCAAGCCTACACACACCCGTAATGGACCTTGGTCAAAGACACGATCAAAACCGGCTTAACCGTTGACGTCGGCGAATGTCGTCCGAACTTTTGCCGCGTTCTCCGAAATTCACTTAAACACTTAAAATTCTACCTTTATGAAAGTTGTCCATCTTGTTGAGGGACACAACTTTCATGTAGATTGGCATTTCAAATTTTGAGTGGAAATTGGTGAAAAACTTGGTCAGCGGCGGTACCTCGTTTTCCGAACAGAGCCGACATTCAATGTTGGCACGACGTTCCGCAAAATCCGTCGAGAAAAACACTAGACGGCCTTTACAAAAGTTGTAGAGGGTAGCCGGATCTACAACTTTGGTATTCATCACTTCGTGCATTTGTGTTCAAATTTTAGGAGAAATTCGTGCGGGAAGTCGCTCGGTCCGAAATGCCCCGCGCCGGAGCGAGGTCGCGCGCGCGACGTCGCGCCGGCCGGTGCGCGCGCGCGCGCGCCCGCCGCAGCCGCCGCCGCCGCCTCGGCGCCGGCCGCCGCGCATGTTCCCGAGGCAGCCGCGCCTTCCCAAGGCCGCCGCTCGCCTCCCGATGTCTCGAACCCCGGAACGCCCTAAAACCGAGCCAACCGTACAAACCGCTATGGACCCGGCGGTCCTCGCGCCGTCTCCCGCGTGCGCACGCCCCAAGGCACCCCCCGTCCATCCCCCCGGTCGCTAGGAGGGTCGCATGTCACTTTAAAGGCACCGCTTCCCTTCGCCCCCGCGCGCGGACCCCCTCCCCGCGGCCAACCGCACCGCCCACCGCGCCATGGAAGGCCGCCACGGCGAGCACCGAGCCCGACCGACAATTTTCCCCCAACTAACACAACCATCACCCTCCCCGCACTTGTGGACGCTCGTCGCCTCGCTTTTCCTTCCCACCGAGCCACCCTCGCCGGCAAGTGAGCAGCCGCGGCGGCCGCCACCCGCGGCCTACGGGTGCGCCGCTCGCCGACTGACCCCTCCACCCCCGTCCAACCCATCAAATCGAAGCCTAGGGCACCCCTAGACCCTCCCCCATCCTTCCCCGGCCATGTCCGGCGGCGTGCTCGCCGGAATCGGCCCACCCGCGCCGCCACCGTCCTAGGGGCTACATTGCAAACACGAAATCTTTCCGGGGTCCTCTTTGCAAAAGGTGAACTCCAATAGTCAAATTGATTTCCTGTTTCTTGTAAATTGCGTAGAAAATCACAGAAAAATCAGAAAAATGTAAAACCAATTTTGTTAGCGTCATGGTGAATTATCCTACAACTTTTGTTATTCGGCTCGGGCTAATTCTCGTTAGTTTTTGGATGAAAAATACAAATGTTAAAAACCTAGATCTGCAATATCTCAAAAACCATATATCCTCTGTAGCTAATTTTTGGATATGTTGTGTGTTAGGTCATGTCTAGCTCTTGTGCCAAAAATTGCATAAAGTTATGATGTAAATCGTTTTATAAAAATGTTTTCCATTTCTGGCGTATCCGCATAAATGATTTTTCTTGCTAAATATATTAACGTTTTTGAGCTCAACTTGTGCACACTGTCTTGTAATACCAAAATACACATCTTGTGAATGAATCATAATTTTTGGCTTTCCAGAAATAATTATTCTTCATTTATGCATGATTTCCTTTGTAAATTTAATAAACCCAGATCAGTAAAGTTCCTAGGTGGACATGCTAGTTCTTTAGGCTTGTTTAGGACCAGAGGGCATGCATAAGAAAGTTTGGATCAATTTGATGCTTATTTATTTTTGAATGCATTTAAATGGAATCACTAGCTAGCCTTTGATATTTTCCATAGTATTTTTTTTCCTAGCATCCAACACTTACATGTGGGTCCAATGGACCAGTATAGGTGCTAGTAGGCTTAAGAAACACCCCTTTAATTTTTGGTAAATTAATTGCTTAATAAAAAGCTTAAAAGCCCTTTTAATATTAAAGAGAAATTAAATAAAGAAAAGCCTTATTTAATTCTTTTTCCTTTTTTAAAGTATTATATAATTCAATTAAAAGATAATTAATTCTCATTGCTGATAAGGAATTAATTCATGGATAAAAATATTATTCATATCTTTGCTTGTGAAAGGAAAAGGATTAAAGCTTTCACATGAAATGACAAGTACAAAGAAACCTTTATTCAATTGTGCAATAAAAGAATAACCCATGTACAACCAATAACCTTCCTAAAAGAGAAATCACCAAACCACCCATGTTAACTTGAGGGTGGTTGCAAATCATGTTAAAAAGGTTAAATATACCTACCCACTATCGTTGGTGAATTTAAATTAAATTATTTACATATATATGTACACAATCACCATAAAAAGAATAATTAATAAATAGTTGCATATTGTTCCTTTATGGAAGAGTATGCTGAATGTATTCTTATCTAGGTGAATGTGCCCAACAAATACACCCCTTGATTGTCAATATGGTTTGTAAGTGATTAAAGTAAAAACCATCGAATAAATCTTGCATTTGCATCTTCGTGTAGATCTTTCCGCCAGTAGACGTACGCTCGTGCCGGAAGGAGGAGACGAAGGTGCCGACAAAGAGCTACCGAGCGTGAACGTAGCTCAAGACCTGGACCCAAGTCCAGAAGGGCCCAAGGCCAACCTTGCCGCCGAAGGCAAGCCCGGATCATTAACCCCGTCTTTTAAAATTTGGAAATTATGTTTGCTATTATTGTGCATTTACGTTCGGGAGTTGATTTGAAACCCTAGATGCATGATCTTTAGGTACCTATGCTCTATCACTAGTATGCTAGGTCGATAACTGCTATGCTATAGGACCCGATAGAAGTCGAGTGATGTTCGTCACTCGCGAGAATAGGTCCCTAGATAGGAATCATAAGATTTCCTTAAATGGATTGCTCGTGTGGTAAGAGCATGGGATTGGGCTCCGGTCCAGTGGTCATGTGGGCTAAGCTTTTGAACGTACTAAACATTCGCCGGGAATGGGACCGGTAAGCCTAGTACCTTAATGATGCGGCACGGGATCCTACCATTACTACTCTTGAGAAATCTCCTAACCGGCTAGCTACCGGGAAGGGTGGTGTATGGTGACTCCGGGTATCTCGCGGGATATGCGGATAGCCCGCACCAAGGACCGTAAGATTCGATCCCAACCCGAGGATTTTTGGGGACGGCCTCGGGAAAGTTGTCCCTTCGGGGCAGCCTACCGTGTGTTTGGGTCTACCTTGCAAGGTTTAAATCAATCGATTGTCGGCCTCTCACCGTTATCCGAGATCGCTTAATCAAGCGGTCATGATATCCCATAATGATGGAACTCGAGAAATATTGTTGTATGAATTAATTGCTTGTCCAATTCTTGATTGAATTAGATGGCACATCTAGAAATGGTAATCAACTAGAACTTATGCTAAAATTTTGAAAATAAGGATCTACTCTTAGCAGTGTTGTTTAAGCAAAAGAAACTCCACCGGCCAAAAGCCTTTCATGTCTAGAGGTTGGTGATGTAGTCATCACCCGACGGTTAAGTCTTCTCGAGTATTAGTATACTCGGCCTTGCTTTTAAAGCTCTTGCGGCAGTGTGCTTGATCGGAAGGGTGACGACAAGTAAGGACATCATGGATGGCCTCCGTGATGTTAACCGTTGCGCTAGATTAAATTAATTCCGTTGTATTTTCGAACTGCGAACCTTTATCTCATGCCATGAACAATGGTTTGTAATAAAATGTTTAATTCATGTTGTACTCGGACTCGCCTTCGCGTGAGTTTTAATGCATGTGTCGATCCTCTCGTTCAATGTCCAAGTGATTTACGGGCGTTAACTCGGCAACCAACGACAGTCGATACTTTACTATTGCTTAACGACCCAAGTGGATCGGTCTTAGGCGATAGTACGGTATTTTCCGGGCGGGTTGTCACGGGGATCGGGCCAAAACAAATTTCGCGGGCTTCACGATCTCTGCCCACGCCCGTCCAGTAAGATTCGTGGGCAGGCCAGGCTCGAAATGCTGAGGTATACTTTCACCTTAGTCTCCTGCATGCATGCGAAAAGACAAGGAGACAAAAGGTTGATATCACTTTTACATGTAAGTTTGGAATTTCAAAAATCCGTAAATCATAAACCGAGTATTAAAATTAAATTCCAATTCCACAATTGAATTTCTGACGATAAAACTTCAAAACAAGATCTCATTTGACTATATTTTGAAAAACTTTTGTATTCATATTTTTTAATTGAGATTATATATTCTGTTATCGCTGGAACAAAATGAATGGAGTGTCAGAACAAACGAGAACAACTGTCAGAACAAGATCCCATTGTAGTTTGTATGTCAGCCCGGAAAAGTGTAATGTCAGTACAAATCAGAACAAGGGTGTGAACATGTTATTATTATATGCAGAATAATATATTACTATAGCCAGAACAACTTTTTATTATGGGGTTGTTTGGCTGGAGGCCACAACTCGCCTCGCCACACCCGTTCCTACCACGCAACAGTGAATTGAGTGTGGCAGACGAATCACCCGCCACAAGCTGTGGCGGGTGCTACAGGGGCGTGGCGGCGGACGGCCAAACAGCCCCTATATCCAAAACGACTTTGTATGTCATCTTGATAAAACAAAATAAAGTGTCAGAACAAATAAGAACAATTGTCGCAACAAGATCCTATTATAGACAAAAACTAGTTTTTATGTCATCTCCAACAAAACAATTGTAGTGTCATAACAAATCCGAACAAGAGCCAGAAGAAATTGTTATTATTATAGACTGACCAAATTATTATTATAGCCAGAACAAAATATTTCTAGGTAGCGAACAAATTATTTGAACTGATGGAACAAATACGTATGCATGTCGAACAAATTATACAAACTAACTGAACAAAACATTTGTAGGTACCGAACAAATTATATGAACCGCCATAACAAATATGTACACATGTCGAACAAATTCTACAAACTACCGAAACAAAAATTTGTATGTACCAAACAAATTATATGGACTAACACAATAAATTTTTGAGGTGGAATAAGTATTTACAGAGGGGGAATGAATATTTACATGAGGCGAGAACAAAATTTCACTGATGTGGAATAAATATTCAATGGGAGGAACAAATAAAAAGAATAAAATAATGAAAAGAAAAGAAAAAACATAGGAAAGAGAAAACTCTGTATTTTAAAAATGGTAGGAATAAAAAATGTGTAAGAGAAAAATTGATAGGAATAAAGCATGCAAGAAAAAATGGTAGAAGACAATGAAAAATAAAAATTAGAAAGAGAAAAGAAAACATCGAAAAACAACTAAAAATGTTTTGTAACTCTATGTACTCACGAAGTGTTGTGTGGTGCAATAGTTGCTAACTTTCTTGTTTAGTTGAAGGCCTGAGGTTCAAAACATGTGATTGGTAGAATTTTTCTATTTTAGCTTCGTATATAATTGAGAAGGAAAAATGCCAGAAAAAATCGGATGGAAAGGCGTGACGCGAGAAAGGAAAAAACAAGGAAAATCGAAGGACAAAAACCACGTGTGAACGCGTACGCGTGACGCGAGAAAGGAAGAAACCAAAAGACAACCGAATACCCCGAAGGAAAAAACTAAGGAAAACAGAAGGAAAAAATCACGTGTGAACGCATACGCGTGACGCGAAAATGGAAAGAACCAAAGGAAAACCGAAACCCCCGAAGGAAAAAACCAAGGAAAACCAAAGGAAAAAAACCGTGTGTGAACGCGTGATAACTGTCGAAGGAAAAATAGACAGACGGAAGGCCGAAGGGGAAAAAAGAAAAAACCAAAGGAAAAATACCGCCGAAGGGAAAAAAGAAAAAAACCAAAGGAAAACCGTAGGGAAAAAACTAAAAGAAAACACTGACGAAGGAAAAAACAGACAGGCGGAAGAAGAAGAAGGGAAAAAAAGGAAAAAACCACAGGGAAAAAATGAAGGAAAAAACCGCCGACGCCCCATGACGCCCCGTCAGAAGCAGGATTCGCCAGGACGACCGTCTACTCCGTGTCACTGTACGCCATGCCACTACACGTAGGCGGAATAGAGTGGCACGCTTGTAAACTGCTCCCTCATTGGCCTATAAAAGGAGGGCCAGTCCCCTAGCCAAGGGGGGTGCGGGATAGCGATCACACGTACACTTTCCGCCTTCACCACGATATTGGCACTTGCCTCAATCAGTACCTCTGGGACCTAGAGGCCCGACCTCCTCTCCCGCCTCGCTTGTAGCCCCCTCTACGAGCAGCACGGTGCAACGCAATATAGTGCCCCGAGCACACCGCTGCTGGACGTATGGCCCCCGACCGGAACCAGGATAAAAACCAGTGTCACTAGTTGCTTAGCACCGGCCATCGAGAGATAGATCTCAGCGCATCTTACTAGTTAGTGTCGGGACTACTTTCCGCACCGACAACCCCGAAGGTAAAAACTAAGGAAAACCGAAGGAAAAAACCAAGGAAAACAAAAGGAAAAAACCGCGTGTGAACGTGTGACGCAAGAAAGGAAAAAACCAAAGAAAAACCGACCAAAGAAAAGCCGAGAAAAACCGTCGAAGGAAAAACACACAGACGGAAGGCCGAAGGGGAAAAACCAAAGGAAAAATACCGCCGAAGGAAAAAAAACAAAGGAAAACCGTAGGAAAAAACTAAAGGAAAATGCTGCCGAAGGAAAAAAACAGACAGGCGGAAGAGCAAAGGGGAAAAAGGAAAAAACCAAAGGAAAACTAAAGGAAAACAATGAAGGAAAAAACCGCCGAAGGCAAAAAAAAGAGAAAAAACCAAAGGAAAATCAAAGGAAAAACCACCGATGGGAAAACAAACAGACAGGCGGAAGACCGAACGAAAAAGAAGAAGTAAAAACCAAAGGAAAACAGACCGGCGCGAGGCAAATATGTAGCTGAAGCGACATATAGTCACGGCGACATCACCCCATGACACGTCTGACATGCAGGCGGATGCATATGCCACCAGTGGCAGGGCGAAATATTGACACTACCTGAATTATGTATGCATGTCGCTCGACCACATCGACTTGGATAGCTCCGTGAAGTCAAGCAACCAAAGCCATCAGACTCTCGTGATATTGCGCCGACAACAATTTTTTAATAAAAAGTAATTTTTAAAATTGAACAGTTGATTTAGACAAGTGGTGTAAGAACCTAAAATAATTTATCATGACAACAAGGACGATGTATATCAACCACATTGTGACCATGAATTGCTGAAGGATGGTGTGAGGCTCAAAGGATGGCAGCACTTGGTGTCAGGTCCCCAGTCTTGAGCCATTGTGTAACTCACCTCAAGGGTTTTGTGCTAACCTGGATCTTATTGTCCGATTGCATTGTGGGCCATCTGACGGTGAGAGAGGGGCCCCTTTGGTCGGGCTACACCAACTCCGACTTTGGTTACTTTAGTGCTGCTATGGCGAGATACTTTTCCTAGCTCCTCCGCGTCCTTCACTTTCAGACTGTCCGCACTCGTCGACCTCCAAACTCAACCTCTAAAATGAATATTCCCGTCTACTCATCAAACTTTTACAGTTCAGTTCCAATTATCCCGCACCCGTCGTCCCCTATATGTCAATCTCTATACCAACTACCTGTTGCAGCGCCCACATGTCAATCTCTCTCTCCTCTTCTCTTTTATTTTTCTCTCCCTCGCCTGTCCCCATTCGCGCACCCACCCAACCGCCCCCCTCGTCCACTCCGCAGGGCGAGACGGTGCTCGAGCTCCCGGCGGCCGCCCCGCCTCCTCCCCGCCACCGCGGCGAGGTGCGGTTCCCCCGGTGCTCGCCGGTATGAGTGGCGGCCTCTAGCATCGGCAAGGGGCATGGCGGCCTCGACGGAGATCCGGGTCGAGTGGGTGGGCGGAGGTGGAGGAGGTCCACGGTGGAGGCTCGACGCCGGCGGCCGCTCGATTCGGGGCGGCGGCGGCCATGTCCTCTCCCTCGGCCGGCCGCCGAGGAGCCGCTTGTGGCCGAACCGTGGAGCCGCGGCGGCCGGATCCCTCCCCGCCAAGATCCGAGTAGGCGGCTTGGAGGTCACGACGGCGCGGATGCCCGGCCGGCGCATGATTGCTCCACGCGGCGTGGCTCCCCCGCTCCCAAGGCGCGCGACACGACGACGACGACGACGAGGTGCTCGTTGTCGGCCGCCGGCGGCCCTCTCTCCCTCCGTTTCTTCCTCGGCGGCCCTTCCCCCGCTCCGCTCGCGGTCGGCGTCGTCCTTTCTCCCGCCTCGGCCGCCGCCCTTTCCCCCACCTCCGACTCGTCCTCTCTCCCACCTCCGGCGGCCGCGGCGGCCTCCCCCTCGACGGGTGGTTGGGGATGGCGTGAGGGTGCGTGGGCCCACCGCCACGTCCGCGCGTCCAGGCGCGTCCAGGCCAAACGGGACGACACCGGATTTGGCGTCGCCGCAGCCGAACGCAACCATCCCGTTGCTTTTGGCGTCGCCCGGTGCAGCCCAAAAAACGCCAAAAGCGACCTCCAGGTCGCTTTGCCGGCCCAATACAGGCACCAGTGCAGACCAGGGTTCCCAAAACCGGAGCCGGACCGGTTTCCGCGGTTCAAAAAAACCGGTCGGCAAACCGGTGAAACCGGCCGGTTCGCTGGTGTTAAAAAATATAGGCACGGTTTATGAGTGGGAACCGGACCAGTTCGTGTACCGCGAACCGGCCGAACCGGTCCGGTTCCCAACGGTTTCGTCAACCCTGGTGCAGACAGTCTCATAGTTCATTTTGGGCCGGAAAAGGTCTACTTCACTCCTACTATCTACTTGTTTTGTCCACTTAATTCCTATAAGTAAAATTTAATCTCACCTCACCACCGAACTATTCACTTGGTCCACTTTATGTTGTAATTAGTTTTATCCTCGTTTTGTTTCTTCATGTACAAGTTGAATTTTAATCTCATGTTTTACCGGTTGACTTATAACATAATGTTATACATTAGAAAAATACTTTAGCAAATTTTTATGGTTATTTTTCAACAGTTTCATATGTATAAGATTATTTTCCTATTAAATATTGCTAACCTATGTAAATAACTATTGCAATTTTTAGTATAATTTTTAACATAAAAGCAGCAATGTCGTGTGCCTACTCACAAAAGTTAAAATCAAAACTCAACTCATACACAAATAAATAAATTAATTAATCTCAAATAAATAAATAAATAAATAAATAAACAAGAGAAATCTAAATTTGTGTGGGGGTTGCGGCCTCCCACGCCACCCGCCTGCGCATAGGGCCGGGGAGGGAGCTCAAGGATGAGGGAGGAGGGAGATAATGGGGAGCTGATGAGGAAGAACGAGATAAGATGGAGGATGGAGAGAAAGTAAGAGGTTGGGGCGAGAAGATGATAAGGGAAGGGGGCTTTGAGATTGGCGAAGATTTAGTCTCAAAAGGCACTGGCCAGGATTTTAGTGCCAACTGGTGGATCAACACGGAACCGGAAGCATCATAGACTAGATCTTCCGTCATAATTGTCATGTGGATGCGGTGTTCGTTTTTTTAACCGAGACTAAAGACGGGTTCAAATTCTTCTCCAGATCAAAAGTCAGTTCTCTCTCTATCAGCCTTGCAATCGCGGCGCAGCTGGTGCGCAAGCCTTGGCCGACGCTAGCCGCGCCACCCCGGTGCCGCTAGCGTGCCCAGACAGACCGCCGTCGACCACGGATTAGTCACGCTGCATGAACACCGTGTAGTTACTGTGCGCAACTAGAGTTATGAGTATATATATACGCTAGGATGCCAAATGTTAGACCTCTGCGGCTCTGCTAGCTAGGGCGGCCTCAATTTTTTTTAAGGGACGGTGAAAGTAATTGCTTTTTTATTAGAAGGAGAAATGACCCAGCTACTTGACAGATTTGGCATGCGCAAACACGAGGTGGAAAACACACGCACAGTTTTGTGCTGCAATGCTGCAGCGTTTTTTCTGATCTTAGTTGCTGAAATAAAAGGACTCTCGGGTACATGACCATGAGGCCGACTGCCGACAACCGCGCGGCACGTTTCGTGAACAAACTGCGCGGTGCGCGCCATCGTCACACAGGCCACAGCCCTGGACACGATCGATCCAGCGCTCCACTTATTCCGATCCTAAGACACGACGACAACATTTATTTGAACGCACACATGCCATGGCACAATGCGCGCGAACGGACTGCACGCATGCTACTACGGCGAAGGCGCCTTGCTTCCAAGAGAAGCAGTCCGGCTGAAGAAGAGCTCTCCCACGGCGCCGCCATTGTGGGCGGTGCAGGGGCCGCTCTGGCAGCCGGCGCCGCAGTAATCGCGGCCGAGGCCGCACGACCCGTACCGGCTGCAGCAGTAGTTGTTGGTGCACTTGGCGCCGCCGGCCTTGGAGCCGCACGGCTGCTCGCAGCACGCGCCGCTCTGGCATCCCTCGCCGCAGAACTCGACGCCGAGGCCGCAGTACCCATAGCGGCTGCAGCAGGTGTTGTCGGGGCAGAGGTTGCCGGCGCCGCACTTCCTGTCGGCGCGGCAGGGCCCGGCCTGGCAGCCGTCGCCGCAGTACTCGGCGCCGAGGCCGCAGTAGCCCTGCGCGCTGCAGCAGTGGTTGTTGGGGCAGGTCGCGTTGCGGGCCTGTGCGCCGCACCGCAGGCTCGGGCAGCAGGCGCCGCTCTGGCACCCCGCGCCGCAGTAGTTCCCGCCCAGGCCGCAGAACCCCGACTTGCTGCAGCAGAGGTTGTTAGGGCATACCATGCCACCGGCATGCTGGCCGCATTCCGGCGCCGGCGCGGGCGCGGCGGCCGCCATGGCGCAGGCAAGGGCGAGCGCGCCAAGCAGAACAACCAGACCCCTCATGGTCTTGGTCATGGCTCGTCGATTTGTATGTTGGCAAGTGTAGTTTGCTGCTGGTTGAGGTGGTAGTAGGGATCCCTAGCCGTGAGGTCCCTTTTATACAAATGTTCAGCCTGATCAATGATAGAGCTGGCGATTATTTTCGCGTTGCACGTTGATGCGTCGTCCTGAGTCCTGACATGCTTACATTTGATGCTCCTGACTTGTGATGCGCGGACACTCGATGCTCCTGACGTCGTCGTCCCCAGGTCGTTGATCGGACATAGAGTACAATGAGAACGCTGGTGGCTCGAAATGACAGGTTCAGTTTCTCCTACGTTTGTTCAGCTGTGTGGTGATTTTTCAAGAATGACGCTCACAACACGCACGCACACTCATCCCTATGAATACACGTACGCAAACTCTACCCCTATGAGCACCTCCGAAGGCCTGAGCACCGGTAGATCTGGAGATTCCCGACTTAAGCATAACGCCGGTAAATCCTTGAAAATCCGAGGAAGAGGTGCGAAGCATCGTGATTTGAACCCTAGTGGGTAGCGTCCCATCGGACCGTCCTACCATTGGACTACACGCCCAATGGCAGTTGTGTGGTGATTAGATTGTTGGTTACGTATGCGTCGTTGTGGATCAGGGAAAATGTAAGTGAGCACAAATGGTAATTCCGTCCATGCTTTACATAAAGAAGCATGTGACTATGTGAGTTTCAGAGTGTGGCTGCATGCATGGAGACTCTCGAGAGATTAGCATTTGGCAACTGATCGAAACACACATCGGCCTGTTCTCCGCTGTGTTGCGCTTTGCTGGGAGCCTGGGACGACTGGGAGCAGTGCGTGTGCTTGCTGCGCAGCACCTAAATTTTGATGGATATGATAATTGTGCTGTACATTGTACTGATCAGGTTCGTGAAGAGAAGAACATTGCACAGAGAGAACAGAACTTATTGGTACCCGGCAAAGGAAATAAGGATATTGGATGCACGTCAGCTTATTAAGTGTTGGTTGACGTCACCATCATCGATTTGTGATGATGTCAGCCAAGTGACCTAAGACCAATAGCAGCTTCAGTGTAAAAATTGATGGAGCCCGTATCAAATAAAAGGATATTTTCCTCTTAAGAAATGTCATGTTTGGATGTTTGAGCTATAGATGGCCGGGGCCGGTCCCCGCCGCACCCGCCGGCCGACGCCCCGGCGCCCGCCCAAGCGGATGCCGCGGGCCCTTCAGCACCTCGACGCCGACGACGCTCGGTCGGCGCTCTCGACAAGCGCGAACGGAACGCCGACGGGCCGCGCGCGTCGCCTCGCAATGCGACGCGATCACTAGCGTAACGGCAACCGCTCCGACGGGGGAGCGTGCGGTATCCGGCAGCGGTTCCCCCTCGGCCCGCGCGGCACCGCGATGGCGCACGCCTCGTCCGCCGGTGCCAATGTGGCGACGCGCGGGGGCCGTCCCGACCGCCACGTCCCGGCGGGCCGGGAACCTCACCGCCACCACCGACGACGAGTCATACCACGGCTCCATCGGGCCGAGCGCCACCCGCCACTTCGCACGGGTACGCGGAGTGGGGACTTCTCCGCGTGCCGGACCCGGTGATGTTCCGGCGGTTCCTCGACGTCACCATCATCGATTTGTGATGATGTCGGCCAAGTGACCTAAGACCAATAGCAGCTTCGGTGCAAAAATTGATGGAGCCCGTATCAAATAAAAGGATATTTTCCTCCTTAATAAATGTCATATTTGGATGTTTGAGCTATAGAAGGCCGTGGCCGTCCAACCTAGCCCCGGAAGCACGAGTATGACGGGCACGACGTGGCCCGATGGCCTTCGTGCTTGTGCTTTGCCGCTGAGCTCGCGGCACAGCACGAGCACGAAGGTAATTTTTCATGTCGTGACGGCATGAGGCACGATGGGTCATTTGTGTCGTGTCACGGTGTCAGCCCGCGGCCAACGCCCTTGTTACACATCATTCAAAAATGAGGACCATGTGTGGTTCGAGGACTGGTGGATGGTCGCTTCCTGGTGTGATGAGTGATTGACAACATTGTGTGGACCGATTCTTGGCTAAGTATTGCAGGTGCAGGTTGCAGCTTGACTAGTGTTGGTGCAGGTGAAGAATAAGTGCGAAAGGTCGTTGCAGGTGAGGCCTCCAAGTGGAGAAGACAAGTAGGATTCGTTCGAGGGACCCGGTGGCCAGCGGAGTCAAGTGCGGGCCGCATGGTGGCAAGAACAGCAAGATGAAGTCATGGACGGTTTCTTGGTTGAGCCTCAAAACCAAGGTCGAGCCGGGACTACGTGGGAGCCAAGTCATGAGTGGCGACAGGCGAAGGCTACACCGAGTTCGCGGGGTTTCTAGTGGTTCACCGAAAACCACTGGGTTCCTTGGTTGATCCACAAAGCCAAGACCGAAGAACCGAAGACGGAGGTGCAAAGAAGCATCGGACCGATCCGACCGGTGGGTCCGATCGGTCCGACCAAGGAGGAGCACCCCGGTCCGACCGTGTGCGACGATGCGGTCCGGAGAATTCGAAGCGGAGGACACGCGTCGGGTTCGCAAGACTTGCGTCGAGGCTAAGCAAGTTTGCGGTCCTTGGGCATCCGTCCGATGGAGCGATGACAAAGATTTCCGAGTCGCCCTCGAGGGGCATGTATCCCTAGTTAGCTAGTAAGGGTATTTTAGACTTTCGGTTGCCTCCATATAACCCAAGTGGTGAGAGGATGGCATCCATCTCTTGGAACCCTAGCTCATTTTGTTTTGCTATTTTCCTCTTCCTTTTCCCTTGGAATTTCTAAGACTAGCTTGAGAGCTTCATGGTGAGATATTGTGAGAGGGAAGGATGATCGGGCGAAAGCTATACCTTGTATGAACCTTCATGGTATGTATAGATGATTCGGCGTGGTTCCTCAAGGCTTGTTTGAGTTCTTCCTGGTTTTCCTTTTTGGTAATTTTCGGAGCCTTTTTTGGCGATTTTTTGGAGAGATTTCGAGGCCGTTTTCTTGGGGATTTGTTGGGGGATGTATGCATGAACCCTTCGTGGTTCTTTTCCCTTTGATTCCCCTCCCAAATCTGTGAGAAAAGGGGCTCGATTTTAGAGGTTTTCGTTGTCCTAGGGTTTGGTGTGTTTTTGGCGGAAATCTTTCGATTCCTCTTGATTCAACGAGTTTTGGTAGACCATAATTTGGCTATGGAGTTCCCTTGAGGTGTTCCTACTATCCCCAAAGTTTTCTTCGGATCCGTGGAGCGAATCGGGAGATCGAGAGTTGGATTTGGAGGAGTTGACCCGCGGGTTCTGTTCATCCTGAGCTGCCCAGGTTACACCAATCTGACCGGTGCTCTTGACCGATGTGAGCCCTTTGTGGGATTTGCCTCGAGTGAGTTGCTTAATCCGTGTGTCTTTGGGTTGTGTTGGTGCTGCCAGTTCTTGGCAGGTTTGGAGGTGTTTTGGTTGACTTTGTGTAGGATTCTTCTTCCTTGCAGGTTGTGTTTTGGGGATATTTTTGTTCTAGGGCCTAGAGAAGTCACCGAGGCTCTCTGGAACATTTGTTGTGTGGCTGATGTAGCCACCGGCCTGACCAGCTCTGTTCACTGGTATGACTGGTGTCACCGGTCTGACCGGCGCTTGCCATCGGTCTGACCGGTGTAGCACATGCAGCAAGCCGTGCAAGTTTTCGCTGTGCGTGTTTGTGAGTTTTGGCTCGGAAGGTTGTTTGTTGGTTCTTAGGATCAGTAACACTCCAGTGGCTACGTGGTCTTGACCAACTTGGGTAGTTGAGTCAGAGACGTGTGTTGGAAGTCGAGTTCATCTTGTTGGAGTCTCTATCTCCTTCTAGAAGATTTTTTATCGGCTCCCATTCACTCCCCCCTCTTTGGTTCGCCGTTTCGGTCCTTCAAGTGGTATCGAGCCGGTTACGGGTATTGATTAACTCTAACCGATCTAATATCCAAGGATGCCGTACCGGGGAACGGGGTTCGGTCCTCCACACTTCGATGGCAAAAACTACCGGATGTGGAGTAAGCGGATGGCGGCGTTCCTTCGCGGAAAGGGTCAGATCCTTTGGGATGTCACGATGAACACAGGTTATGTCCACCGATGAACTTCCTTGCTCCGGGATCGAGGTACATGTTCGACACCAACAACAAGGCGGTTGACTACTTGTTTCGTGCTCGTGTCGGCTCGAATTTGATCGGGTGCACACGGAGAGCTTGGCTTGTAGAATCCGGTCGGTGTTGAAGGAAGCTCATGTTAGAAACGTCCGGGTTGAGGCTCGGATGTATGCGACTTACCGGAGAGAGTACGAGAATTTCACTCATCTCCCCGGTGAGTCCATCGATGCCTTGTTTCAGAGGTTCACGGTTGTGGTGGACAACATGAGGGTCAATGTGGACGTGCTCCTGTACGATGATCATGATAGAGCCATCAAACTCTTACACTCGTTGGATCGTACGGTTTGGGGCAGAAAGTTCGAGGCCATTGTGGAGTCGGAGAAGTATGACACTCTCACTGTGAACGAGCTGTTCTCGAAGCTCAAGTCGGCTGAGGTGGATCAGGGCATGACATCCAAGATTGAGGGCCCGACTGACTCTCATAGTCTCGCCCTCATCGGTGGCTCGAAAGGAAAGTCTAACGCTAACCCATCCACCAGGATGTTCTCCTTGTCCTATTTGATGTCTGTGTCAGATGAGAAGTTCGACGTGCTCGGAGAGGACGAGCTGGCACTGTTGACGAGGTGGTTCAAGAGGTTGCACGAGAACCGAGTGAACATGAGGAGGAACACGAGGACATGCTTCCAGTGCGACAAGCCGGGACACTTCGTCGCCGACTGCCCCGAGAAGGTTGAGAACAAGGACAGCACAAGCACAAGTCGAAGACGGATGGCAAGTACCATTCAAGGCGTGACCACAAGCACAAGCACAAGCACAAGGGCAAGCACAAGGACGAGTGACGATCGAGGAGGAAGGAGAGTCGAGGCAAGGCCCGAGCGATGGTTGGAGCGAGCGACGTCGACTCCGGTTTCGCGTACTCCACCTCGAGCTCGAGTAGCGGTGAAGATGAAGATGATCGGCACAAGGGCGGGAAGTCGTTCAAGAACCCGAGCGGGCCGAGCCGCTTCGCTAGAGACGGCTTCGCACCATGGCGTTTAGCTCCGGCAACAAGAAGAGCAACCAGAGCGACTCGGACTCCAACTCTGATGACGGGGTACGTGATGAACTTCCCTTCTTGCGTCAGGAGAATGAGTGGCTTGGGTTGTTGCTTGATAATCGTGATGATATGCTTAGAGAGGCAAAGAAGATGAGGAAAGAGCTTAGGGCTTCGCTTGAGGATGCTAGGACTAGAGTGGCTGAGTTAGAAACACAGAACTTGGATGCTAAACTTGAAATTGACTCGCTTAAGGCTTCACCTGTTGTTTCTGATGAAGTTGAATGTGTTGATTGTCCTATTTTCCTAGCTAATATTGCTATGTTTAAGGAAAAGCATGCCTCCAAGTGTGAGGAACTAGATGTGCTTAGGGTTGAAGTGGCTGAGCTTAAGTCTATACCTGCTTTGCTAGGTTCTTGCACTTCCAGCCCTGTTTTGCATGAAAAAATTGATGAGATGCATCCTTACACTGTTTCACTTGAGGCTAAGTTGAAAGAACATGTTCCCACTTCTTGCTCTACCTGTGAACTGCATGCTTTGAAGAATCTGGAACTTGCACATTATGTTGATAATTTGCAGGATCAGAATGATGAGTTGAGAAAGTTGATGGGTTGGTTGTCTGGTCATGAGCCTCAGTTGAGGATAATGATCGAGCCATATAAACGACAGGATGGTGAGGGGCTTGGGGCAAACAAGGTTGGTGAGGGAAGTAGTGAGAATATCCCAGAGCCACCAAAAACCCACCACAAAAATGCTTTTGTCCCTAAACCGAACCATCTTAGGAACCAACTAAACTCAACCCCAGCTCCACCCGTATTTCCTGCACAAACCAACGATTTCCAAAAGCCTATCAAGTTCATGAGCACTTTGGGGAAAGTGTTCTTTGGAAAAGAGAGTGAGAAGGCGAGTGAGGAGAAACCGGTTGAGAAGCCTAGTGAGGAGAAACCAGTTGAGAAGCCGAGTGGAGAGAAACCAAGTGAGCAGCCCCAACCCAAGCCTAAACCTAACCTCGTGCGGTTTCATTGTGACTATTGTGGGAGAGACGGTCACAAGGGTGAGTTTTGATTCAAGAGGAGGCATGAGGAGAGAATGGCGAAGGAGTGGGCTAACAAGGACAAGTACCACCCTTCCAATGGTGTACTTGAGCCTCGTGTGCAGATGCCCAGGGCCAAGGCGAGTGTGAGGAAAGTTCGGCTTGGGGAGAGCGAATGGCTGCGGGGAGGTGCTGCGGCCGGGCTACACCGGTCGGACCGATGTGCCACACCGGCCCGGACCGGTGCGGGTCTAGATAGACAACACTTTGGGTTTTGTGCTCGTACGGATGCTAGGTTTAATTCTCGGAGGTCGTGGTTCGGTAGTTGGTCTAGAGAGTTCGCAGTGGTCGGTTGCTAGGCGTTCTCCCCCTCGTGCTCAATACGGGGATGAGAGGAGTTGTAGCCTTGAGATAGAGAGGAGGAACGGTCCACGGTCTTCCTTTCGTGGTTTTGGTCCTCCTCCAGTTAGAGAGGGTTGGTTCCCTCATAGTGGTTACCTTGGTGGTGTTCGTGGAGGTAGCTTTGGTAGGAGAGATGTTTTGGATTGTGCTAACCCCACTTTGGAGCAAATGGCTCGGCGCTGATTTTACTCTTTTGGTACTAACCCCAGGCTGAGTCATTTGTTCGCTCACGTGCTCATTTTTGAATTTCAGGTGGGAGACTTGAAGAACATTTGGTTGATTGACTCAGGTTGCTCGAGGCATATGACCGGAGACAAGGGGTTGTTCTCAAGTCTCGTCCCGGTGGTGACAAAGAGGTACATCACCTTTGGGGATAATGGGCGTGGGTGTGTACTATCAGAAGGTGAGATTAAGGTGAGTGACAAGATCACTCTCGGGCGTGTTGCTCTTGTTCAATTGCTTGGATACAATTTGCTTTACGTGTCCCGGCTATTGGATGAAGGTTTTGAGGTGTTGTTTCGGACCGGTGGTTCTCGGATTTTGGACTCTCGAGGGGACCTTGTGAAAGGATCAAGATGTCGACTATAGGGGGTGAATAGTCAAACCTGAAAATCACAAACTTTTTCGCAGCTGTCAGATGCAGGTCCGGAGACTCCGGATATTTTTCCGGATACTCCGGGAAATCCGGAGAATCCGGGAAAATGTCCGGATAGTCCGGCCTGCTAGGGAGAGATTAAATCGACAGAAATTAAACTTGCTCAAAAGTAAATCTGTGAAAATAGGTTATGCACTGAGGTGAGACAAGCCTGTTTATCCACTCAAAACCTGTAGGAACCTCAACACGAAGTAGATCGGCACCAAACCCTAGATATGTGTTCAAGCAAGAAACAAGCATACAACAAGATGAACAAGCACGAGAGACACAGGGATTTGTTACCGGAGTTCAACCTCACACCTTGAGGTCTACGTCTTCGTTGATGTACCCATGAAGGGTGGACCTTTACACCTAGGTCACTTTCCTCCCTCTAGCGACCACAAAGATCAAGCTAGAGTTACTTACTCAATGTCGGGGTGATACAAACTTTCTTGGGCAGCCACAACCTTATAACAAACACGAATTTTGCCAACCAAGTGAAGAACGAGGTGCTCTAGAGATGGGAAATCGGCTCACTAGCACTCTCCAAGCCCTTGCTCTCAAACCCTCTTAAATCCCACAACAAATCTCACCGGCTTTGATCCAAAGGGAGAAAGGGGAGGAGTAAATGAGGTTTGCAACTGTTCAGCACGAAAAAGGCGGGGAAGAGGAGTAAATGAAGGGGTGGAGGGGGCTTTTATACCCCCTCACCCAGAATATAGCCGTTGAGGCTTTATGACTGGAGTATCGGGGTAAACCCGGAATCTCCGGGAAGTCCGAGTCTCGGGGTAAACTCGGACACTCCGGCCTTCCAAGGCCAGCACCCAAGAAAAAGATCCCCGTGAATGTGTTGGTGCAAAGGTGTCTCTCATAGGTTTTGTTTTAGCAACTAGAGCACCTGTTCGACTCTTGGAAGACATAATTCCTGTCCCTCTTGATAGTACGGCATTCCTAGGACTCAAATTCAAAATTAAAAATAAATAAGCCTTCTTAGGAATCCTTTAGAGCACCACTTTCTTTTTGTGTAGTCAACGAGCCATGCTTGATGCCATACATAATTTTAACACTGCTCATGGACTAGGTAAATTCATTAGCCACCAAGGTGTGTGTCATTAAACCACCAAAACCCACTTAGGGGGCCAAGATACTCTTCAATCTCCCCCTTTTTGGTGATTGATGACAACACACTTAAGTCATACAAGAGATAAACAATGAACATTAAAATCTTTTGTAATACTCCCCCTTAATATGTGCATTTTGATCTTGAATATCAATGGTCCTATTAAGGGCCAAAATTTTGCACAACAAGAGAAACAAGAGAGTATTACAACGGTGGGGTGCTTGTGACGTGCAATAGATCAAAAGTGAAATGCTCATGACGGGTTATGCATTCAACAAGAAGGAAAAAGGATTCGATGCTTCGAGAGGTCCGGAGTCTCCGGCCAGTCCGAGTGTCGGAAAATCCGGATTCTCCGGAAAAAGTCCGGACTCTCGGGCTTCGACACGATGAGAGTTAAAAACGGACATCACACAGTTTTCAATCTAGCATAAGTTGTCCTTAGCGGATAAAAGGCGAGAGAAAAAACATCACAAGCACACAACCAAATTTCTCAAGCTCACATAGTCTCACACGGACGAAATTTAGAGTTATTACAAGCCAAGTTCCAAATTCAAATACAAATAAGTTCATTGTTCCACAAGCACATAAATAGATAACTTCACTCCCCCTTTGGCATCAAGCGCCAAAAAGGAAGTGTGGAGCAGCGGAGTCACTCGGAGTCGTCGTCCTCCTGCTCTTCTTCTTCATCATTGCCCTCCTCCTCCTCTTCTTCTTGGGCACCTTGGGCGTCCCACTTCGCAAAAGGGTCATCAAACTCGGGAAGCTTGCGGTAGGGATCGGTGGGAAGGACAAGATGAGACTTAATCTCGATGATGTCGCGGCGGTTCTCATTTGTCTCTGTGGCTATAGTCTTGCACGTGTTGAAAATGCTCTTGAGCACCCTCTTTATCATTGAGCCACGGTGCGGACGGGGAGGTGGAGAAGGGGAACGTGCGGCGGGCGAATCATCATGGTGAGGAGCTGCACTCGACGAACCAACATACTTACGGCCTTTGGGAGGCCTCTTTGCACGATCACGGAGGTGGCGAAGCGGCTCATGGACAACATCCTTGGGGTAGCAGACATTTGTCACTCTCTCAATCATGTACATGAGATAGGGGGCATACGGAAGATGCTTCATGGGATCATTCATGGCCCTTCTCAACTCATTCCAAATGAAGTCAAAGACACAAAATCCTTCTTCATCGGTGCCATCCTATGGAGAAGATTTGGAGCATAATATCTCAAAGTCTGTAACATCTCCTATCTTAGGATCGATAGTGGCACGAAAGAATTGATTGAGATAGTAGAGTAGGGATCGAATTGGTCCGCCTTGCCCTCAATGGCCAAATCTCGGCTAGGAAACATAAAGGGGAGCTCTTTGGGCTTGTACTTGTTCTCATTGTGCACGGGAGAGCGTCTCTCATCCTTAGAACCAAGACCCAAGAGCCGAGAGAAGGTCATGTAATCAATAGTGCATTTTTGTCCTTGAGTTGTCCATGTGATGGTGTTGTCATGGGGATTGAAGTAGTATGAGCAATGGAATTGAGCGAGAATTTCCTTATTCCAATTGTACCTAAAACCCATGATGTCATAGAGGCCAACTTCCTTGCACTTGTCAATGACGGAGTTGAACATGGTGTTGTTTAGCTCTTCATAATATTTCCAATCAATGTACTTCATTGGCACAATGGGAGCCATGTTCTTGGAAGCTAGCTTGGGATTGCGGATCACGGATTGATAAAAATCCCGGTGAAAATCACACCAAAACCTTGCCTCTAGTCCTTCTCCCTTGAGATACAAATAGACATTCTCCTCTCTTTGCTCCCTCACTTTCGCTAGAGAGTTCCTTGAGTAGTCCCTAATCATGTGTTCAGCAAATCCAAGAACTGAGCCGAGGTCCCTTAGCTTGATAGGGGTGTCAACTACTCGGACATTTGGTGGAAGGGTAGGAATAATCCTAGGAGGGGTTTTGGGGCGGATGTGAGCAGCTACTCCTTGCTTATGTTTAGGAGGAACTCGAGTAGGGTTGGACGGCTTTGATGGACATATGGGGCTTGATGGCTCTTTTTGGGATGGGGCTTGTAGTGGGGTTTTTTTTTTGCCGGCCCCTTTCCATGGTGACGAGGAGGCTCGGGGGACCGCTCATAAGTCTCATCTTCAACTTCATCATCATCACTTTCGGTCCTTTCCTCTTCCTCCTCCTCCTCTATCTCTTCTTCACTCCTTTCGGCATAGGAGGAAGGAGGGTCACCTCGCCTTGGTCGAGAGGCCGCGCCGAGAACCTTCATGCCCTAAGGCTTCTTGCACGGCCCATAGAGCGGCGGGATCGTGCCTAGCCTTGGTCCTCCTTTGGGTGGAGGGCTCCTCATTGTCGCGACGGACCTTCACTCTCACCATCCGGATAGGTAAAAGGATATGGAAGTGAGAGATTATCCAAGTTGGAGACACACCGCACTTGTGGTTTAGGGTTGCGGTGCGAACCCCGGATACTCCGGGGAAAAAGTCCGGAGACTCGGAGATAGCGGGAGAGTCCGGGTTCTTCGACCCCGGAGTGTCGGGTTTTGCGACCAAAAACCCTAAATCACAATGCGGCAAGATATATCCATCCAAAGCGAGAGGAAACGCGGATCTAGAGTCTATGGAGTATTTCCTACCTATTCCCTACGAGGATACTACAAGAACTACGCTAGGGAAGTAGATTGGGAAAAACTCCTTTGAATATACCTTGGGGAGAGAGGGGAGAAGACTTGAACCCTTTGAAACTTGAGTAGATCCTTGATCTCCACGCCTTGGGGCCTTCAAATCCTTATTTTCACGAGATTTGGTGGGTTGGAAGTGGAAATCGCCCAAGGAGGTGGAGAGAGGAGACGGGAGAGAAGGGGGGCGCGGTTAAAGGCGAGTGGGAGTGAAAGATGCCTTTTTCACCGTGGTCAAAGGTTTTTATACCTTTACAACCGGAGTCTCCGGGCTAGGTCCGGAGTGTCCGGGAAACCCGGAGTGTCCGGCCCCAACCCCGGATACTCCGCTCCCCCTGAATCCAGTGAGCAGATTTTCAAGGAATTCGGTCTTGTATAGATTTGGAAGGTTTCTTATGTGATAAATGTGAGCCTGAGCAGTATCAACACTTTGGACTAGCCACAATCAAGCAAGGGGAACAATAGTCCAAATGTTGTACTCTAAAGATCCAAATTTTCAAAAACAAAATTCAATACAAGTTTTTCATGAATCTTTTGTTTTCAAAAATTCTATACTAGGTCACTCAAATATGTGCATGATCTCAAGCCAAGTTACGAGAATCCAAGATATTTAGCTCACTCCTCAAAGCACAAAACCTTAGTTCATCAAGAGGCTTTGTGAAGATATTGGCTAGTTGCTTATCGGTGCTCACATGACTTAAAGCGATATCTCCTTTGGCTTCGTGGTCTCTCAAGAAATGGTGTCTTATGTCTATGTGCTTTGTTCTTGAGTGGTTTACGGGGTTGTTAGCTAGCTTAATGGCACTCTCGTTGTCACACAAGAGTGGCACCTTGCTAAACTTGCAACCAAAGTCTCTCAAAGTGAGCCTCATCCAAAGTAGTTGAGCACAACAAGCGCCGACTGCAACATACTCGGCCTCGGCGGTGGAAAGGGCAACGGAGTTTTGTTTCTTGGAACTCCAAGACACCAAGGACCTTCCAAGGAATTGGCAAGTCCCGGATGTACTCTTCCTATCTACTTTGCAACCAGCATAGTCCGAATCGGAGTAGCCAAGTAGATCGAAAGTGGAGCCCTTAGGATACCATAAACCAAGGTTAGGAGTATGAACCAAGTATCTAAAAATTCTCATAACGGCCATTAGATGGCACTCCTTAGGATTAGCTTGAAACCTTGCACACATGCACACACTAAGCATAATATCGGGCCTAGATGCACAAAGGTAAAGCAAAGAACCAATCATGGAGCGATATACCTTTTGATCAATGCTTTTGCCTTCCTCATTTAGGTCAAGATGTCCATTTGATGGCATAGGTGTTTTGATGGGCTTGGCGTTGTTCATGTCAAACTTCTTAAGCATGTCATGGGTGTACTAGGTTTGACTTATGAATGTGCCATCCTTGAGTTGCTTGATTTGAAAACCGAGAAAGAACTTCAACTCGCCCATCATAGACATCTCGAATCTTTTAGTCATAATCCTACTAAACTCATCAACCCAAATTTGATTGGTAGAGCCAAATATGATATCATCAACATATATTTGACATACAAACAAATCATTGCCTTGTTTACGAGTGAAGAGAGTAGGATCGGCTTTGCCTATTTCAAAGCCTTTCTTCAAGAGAAATTCCTTAAGGCATTCATACCATGCTCTAGGGGCTTGCTTGAGCCCATAGAGCGCCTTATGGAGCTTGTAGACGTGGTTTGGAAGTTGAGGATCTTCAAAGCCCGGTGGTTGCTCAACATAGACTTCTTCGGAGATTGGACCATTCAAGAAGGCATTCTTGACATCCATTTGATGTAGCTTGAAGTTGTGATGAGTGGCAAAGGCTAAGAGTATACGAATTGCTTCAAGTCTTGCCACCGGTGCATAAGTTTCTCCAAAGTCTAAGCCTTCTACTTGAGTATAACCCTTTGCAACCAATCTAGCTTTGTTCTTGGTCACCACGCCATCTTCATCTTATTTGTTGTGAAACACCCACTTGGTTCTAATCACATTTTGTTTGGGGCGTTCCACCAAGGACCGGACTTCATTCCTAGTGAAGTTGTTGAGCTCTTCTTGCATGGCAATCACCCAATCGGCGTCTCCGAGAGCATCTTCAACCCTAAGAGGTTCCAACATGGAAACAAACGAGTAATGTTCACAAAAATTTACTAATCTTGAACGAGTTGTTACCCCTCTATGAATGCTTCCAAGTATGTTATCAACGGGATGATCTCGTTGAACATTTTGTCGAACTCTTGGATGTGGGTCGGACACTTCCTTTTGGATCAAATCCTCGGTTTCTTGAGCGCCCGTGAAGCTTCGAAGCGGCGGGTCCGAGTCTCCGGACTTATCTCCGGAGTTTCCGGAAAATCCGAGTCTCCGGGTTTTTGTCCGGACTCTCCGGGTTTCGCAGTAGGAGGCAGAGCTGCTGCATCTTCAATTATGCAGTCCTCATCATCTTCTTCTTGAGGCTTGTTTTCTCCAATGGCCATTCTCCTTATAGCCTTTTCTGCGGGCACTTCCTTGCCTACACACAATTCATCAGCTTGCTCCTCTTTAGAGCCATTAGATTCATCAAACGTCAAGTCACACGTGACTTCAACACAACCGGTGGTTTTGTTGAGGAAACGATAGCCATGAGCGTTTGAGGCGTAACCAAGAAAGATACCTTCATCGACTTTAGATGCAAACTTAGAGCTTTTGGCTTCTTGTTGAGAATGAAGCACTTACAACCAAAAACTCTAAAGTAAGAGACATTAGGCTTTTTACCAATTAGAAGCTCGTAGGCGGTCTTGTGGCGAAGCTTGTGAAGATACAAACGGTTGATAGCATGACACGCCGTGTTGATTGCTTCCGCCCAAAAACTATCCGAAGTTTTGTACTCGTCAAGCATGGTTCTTGCAGCTTCAATAAGAGTTCAATTCTTCCTCTCTACAATCCCATTTTGTTGTGGAGTGTATGGGACGGAGAGCTCATGACCAATGCCTTCTTCATCAAGATACTCTTCAATGTTGGTGTTCTTGAACTCGGTGCCATTGTCACTTCTTACTCTTTTGATCTTCACATCAAACTCATTTTGGGCTCTTGTTTTAAATTTCTTGAAAATTTCATGAACTTTGCTCTTGTCTTTCATAAAGAATACCCAAGTGTACCGAGAGTAATCATCAACAATGACAAATCCATACTTGTTTCCCCCAATACTAACATAGGCTACCAGACCAAAGATATCCATATGAAGTAGTTCTAATGGCCTTGTGGTAGATACAACATTCTTGGCGGGATGAGGAGCACCAACTTGCTTTCCGGCTTGACAAGCACTACAAATTCTATTTTTCTCAAAATGAACGTTTGTTAGTCCTAGGATGTGTTCCCCCTTTAGAAGCTTATTGAGATTATTCATCCCAACGTGAGCTAGTCGGCGATGCCAAAGACAACTCAAGCTAGACTTTGCCAATAAGCATGTATCAAGTTGGGCTTTATCCGATGAAAAATCCACCAAGTAAAGCCTTCCCTTGAGTTCACCCTTAAAGGCAACGGAGTCATCGCTCCTTCTAAAGACGGTCACACCCTCATTTGTGAACAAACAATTGTAGCCCATCTCACAAAGTTGTGAGACGGACAACAAGTTGTAGTCCAAAGATTCAACCAAATAAACATCGAAAATTGAATGATTGATAGAGATAGCAATTTTACCAAGACCAACAACCGTTCCTCCACCATTGCCTCCAAATGCAATGCTTTCCGAAGGATTTTCAATCATGTCACAAGATGTAAATATTTTCTTCTCTCAGGTCATATGATTTGTGCATCCACTATCAATCACCCATTTTGCTCCACGGGAGGAGTATGCCTACAAAACAAATTATGCTTGTGTTTTAGGTACCCAAGTGGATTTGGGTCCTAGAGTGTTAGTCACAAGAATCTTGGGCACCCACACATTCCTTTTTATCATTGTCCCTTTTGTGCGAGGCCCCACATACTTGGCAACCACCTTACCCTTGTGGTTCCAAGTTAACACATAATCGGCATAAAAGCTATCTTGTGATGCATGAGGTTTGGGCTTCTTGCTTGACTTGTTTGGCATAGATTTTGGTGCATGAGTAGTAGCTTGGGTGCTTTTGAACTTGATCGGAGTGTTGTATCTAACTTGGTTGTCATAGTTCTTGAAACCCAATTGCTTCATGCCGTGCACCACGTTTCTTGTTCCCATACCTTTGGTGTGGTGGTTCTTGATGAATGGAATGGGGTCTTTTGTACCTTGTTCTTGATTACCAAGCCCTTTCCCATCCTCAAAGCCAAACTTCTTCATGTAGCTTGACCCAAACCCTTTGGTGTGGTTTTCAAACTCACCTCTCTTGGGTTCTTTCTTCTTTTCAATTTTTAGAGAGTTTGCCAACCTAGCAATTTCCTTTTTCATGGCATTCATCTCGGCAACATTAGTAGCACAAGCATTTATATCAATCTTATAACATCTAGAACAACCTTTGCTTGTTGATGTTTGAGAGTTAGAGAAAGCATCATTAGATGAAGTTGTAGCATTGTTCTTGAGGTTGTCAAGTTGAACTTCTAATGCTATGTGACTAGTCTTTAAGCTATCAAAGCTCTTTTGAAGTTCAAGCTTTTCACCCTCAAGTTTCTTGTAAGAATCCTTAGATAGGAAAGATTCCCTAGTTAATACATCTACCAACAACTTATCTTTAGCTAGGGATTTCTTGAGGCTGAGAATTTCTATCTTTTTTTCATTGAGCGAGTCCTCTTGCACCTTGAAACCCTTCTTTTCAATTACAAGGGCATCCTCAAGGGCAATGGTTTTCTCCCGCTCAAGTCTAAAGAGTTCTTATTGCACCTCAAGAGTCCCATCTCTATTCTCAATTTCTTTCATTAAAAACATGATTTTCTTAGTTGCCTTTTTACCAAAGCTAGTGATCATTTTTTCAAAATCGAAATCATTCTCACTATCATCATCTAGGGGCGGGGTGGGAGTGTCTACCTTGGAGCCCCTAGCCATGAGGCAAGTGTGGGTGAAGTCATCTTCATCATCGGTGAGATCTTCAAATAGTGATGACTTGTTGATTGGTTCCCTAATGGTTATGGTAGCAAGGCCGGCTTCCGTATCGGAGTCGGAGCTATCATCATTTGAATCTCATTCTTCACCCCAATGAGCTTCACCAACTTCCTTTTTCTTGTTCTTGTCAAACTTGTTGGTGTCTCTTCTTCTTACTTTTATGTTAGGGCACTCCGCAATGAAATGTCCCTCCTCGCCACACCCAAAGCATGGTCTCTTGGAAGTTCTCTTGGTCTTGATCTTGTCCTTGTTCTTGTTGAAGAAGCCACTCTTCTTGAACATTTTGTTGAACTTCCTTACAAAGAGAGCCATTTGTTCGGGAGTCATGTCCATGTCACTATCTTCATCATCATCTTCCTCAACCATGGTCCTCGAGGTTGATGAGCTTGACCTTTTCTCCTTGCTAGATGCCTTGAGGGCCACTCCCTTGTTCTTCTCAAGTTGTTCATGCATCTTTGACATTTCTTGTGAGAGCTTGGACTCCTTGACGGTGATAATATGTTCTTCCATTCTTCCAATCACATCCGCCTGAGTGAACTTGTTGAACCCTCTCTTTTCCCTTATGAGAGTAGGGAGTTGAACATCCCTTGCCATGTAAGCGGAGAGGATCTTGTCAACCACTTCTCTTCTTCCCCATCTTGTGCTTCCAAGTGATTTGATTTTGTTGATGATCTTGTTCAATCGGTTGTACATGTCTTGAGGTGATTCATCATCCTTGATGACAAACCGGTTGAGCTCACTTTCCAAGGCTCGAATCCTTCCTTCCCTCACTTGCTTTGTCCCTTCATGGTTGATGAACAAGGTGTCCCACACTTCCTTGGCGGACTTCAACCCATCTACCTTGTCATATTCTTCGGCCGTGAGTGAACTCTTGATGATGCGTATGGCTTGATAGTTTCTTTGTATCTCATTTACTTGATCTTGAGTTAGCGTCGCATCACCACTTGGAAAGGTAATACCCCTGTTCACAATAGTCCAAAGTGCGGGATTCACCGCCATCAAATACTCCTCCATCGAGTTCTTCCACTTGGAATAGTCGGTTCCATCAAATTGGGGTATCTTCCCAATGTGGCTAGAACCCGATGGATGGTTAAAGGATAAGCGAGAGTAATCGAAAGAGGTTCGAGTATAGTCCCTTGATGGTCATCGAGCGGAGCGGGTGGACCTTGCATCATCGAACTCCTCGTCCTCACTATCGGAGGACTCATCACCTCGTCCATGCGCTTGATGACTAGTGCTTGCACCACGGGTGTTGTCTCCTTGAGGAGGAGGAGGCATGCCAACAACATTGTTGACGGGATCACCTTCGCCGAGAGGTAGGGCTTGATCATTTGGATTCGACATATTCTCAACTCCAAGCGGTTAAGCTTCAAATGTGGAGCACCAAGCTCGATACAAATTGAAAGGATCAAGATGTCGACTAGAGGGGGGTGAATAGTCGAACCTGAAAATCACAAACTTTTTCGCAGCTGTCAGATGCAGGTCCGGAGACTCCGGATATTTTTCCGGATACTCCGGGAAATCCGGAGAATCCGGGAAAATGTCCGGATAGTCCGGCCTGCTAGGGAGAGATTAAATCGACAGAAATTAAACTTGCTCAAAAGTAAATCTGTGAAAATAGGTTATGCACTGAGGTGAGACAAGCCTGTTTATCCACTCAAAACCTGTAGGAACCTCAACACGAAGTAGATCGGCACCAAACCCTAGATATGTGTTCAAGCAAGAAACAAGCATACAACAAGATGAACAAGCACAAGAGACACAGGGATTTGTTACCGGAGTTCAACCTCACACCTTGAGGTCTACGTCTCCGTTGAGGTACCCACGAAGGGTGGACCTTTACACCTAGGTCACTTTCCTCCCTCTAGCGACCACAAAGATCAAGCTAGAGTTACTTACTCAATGTCGGGGTGATACAAACTTCCTTGGGCAGCCACAACCTTTGGATGCTCCAAGGCAACGCCTAGCCGGCTAGGAGCTCAAGGCTCCAAGAGTAACAAACATGAATTTTGCCAACCAAGCGAAGAACGAGGTGCTCTAGAGATGGGAAATCAGCTCACTAGCACTCTCCAAGCCCTTGCTCTCAAACCCTCTTAAATCCCACAACAAATCTCACCAACCTTGAGCCAAAGGGAGAAATGGGAGGAGTAAATGAGGTTTGCAAGCTGTTCGAAGCACGAAAAAGGCGGGGAAGAGGAGTAAATGAACGGGTGGAGGGGGCTTTTATACCCCCTCACCCCGAATATAGCCGTTGAGGCTTTATGACCGGAGTATCCGCGGTAAACCCGGAATCTCCCGGGAAGTCCGAGTCTCGGGGTAAACCGGACACTCCGGCCTTCCAAGGCCGGCACCCAAGAAAAAGATCCCCGTGAATGTGTTGGTGCAAAGGTGTCTCTCATAGGTTTTGTTTTAGCAACTAGACCACACTGTTCGACTCTTGGAAGACATAATTCTTGTCCCTCTTGATAGTACGGCATTCCTAGGACTCAAATTCAAAATTAAAAATAAATAAGCCTTCTTAGGAATCCTTTAGAGCACCACTTTCTTTTTGTGTAGTCAACGAGCCGTGCTTGATGCCATACATAATTTTAACACTGCTCATGGACTAGGTAAATTCATTAGCCACCAAGGTGTGTGTCATTAAATCACCAAAACCCACTTAGGGGGCCAAGATACTCTTCACCTTGTACGTATGGTCGTTCCCGAGGGTCGGGTGTTTCGAGCTGATTTTTCTCAGTCTTCTGGTGTTGAGCGTTGTTTCTTGGTTGGTTCTTCGAGTGAGTTGTGGTAGTGGCATAGGAAATTGGGTCACTTGAGCTTTGACCTTTTGTCTCACTTGAGTAAACTCAATTTGGTCCGAGGATTGCCACGGTTGAGGTTTGAGAAAGAGTTGGTTTGTGCGTCGTGTAGGCATGCCAAGATGGTAGCCTCTTCTCACCCTCCTGTCACCGATGTGATGACTGAGCGTCCATGCGAGCAGCTCCATATGGATCTTGTTGGCCCAGCTCGTGTGCGATTTGCGGGTGGGAAGTGGTACGTCCTTGCTGTGGTGGACGATTACTCTCAGTATGCGTGGGTGTTCTTTCTTGAGGAGAAAGGGGAGACGTTTGGTTTTGTTCGAGATCTTGTCTTGAGGTTGAGGAACGAGAGGCACGGAGATGCCATACGAGCTATCCGTAGCGATAATGGCTCGGAATTCAGAAACTCTCATTTCAAAACCTTTTGCCATGACTTAGGTCTTGAACACCAGTTTTCGAGTCCGTCTACGCCTCCCCAGAATGGTGTTGTGGAAAGGAAAAACAGAACCCTGTGTGAGATGGCTCGGACTATGCTTGATGAGCATAGGACTCCGAGAAGGTTCTGGGCTGAGGCGTTGAATACCGCATGCTATGTTTCCAATATGATCTACCTCAGAGTGCATAAGAAGAAAACCTATTACGAGTTGATGCACGGTCGCACACTCAAGGTGAGTCACTTTCATGTCTTTGGTTGCAAGTGCTTTATCCTTAAGAAAGGGAAGAAGTTGGATATGTTTGAGGCTAGGTCGGTTGATGGTATTTTCTTTGGTTATGCATCTCACTCTAGAGCATATCGTGTACTCAATCTTGAAACTAACCAAATCGTGGAGACTTGCGAGGTAACCTTCGATGAGACCCAACAACGTAGTCAGCTTGTCTTTGAGTGTGCAGGTGATGATGAACTTGGCAAGAAGATCTTTCGGGGAGGAGGAGCATGAACATGGAGATGATGAAGATGGCGGTGTGGTGCCCGCGGCTGAGCATGTACCTACTACTTCGACTACGGTGATGGACGGCCCCTCTCCCACACCTACGACGACAAACCAAGATCAAGGAGAAGCTACTGTTGAGGGGGAGGTAGCATCAAGGCGAGAACCTCCCCGGTGAGTACAAGTGGATCACCCAGCTTCAAGGATCATCGGCGACATGAATGAACGTACTACACGGTCGAGGGTTCGGAACAATTCTCATTTCGCTCATGCTGCTTTTGTTGCCACCTTTGAGCCCAAAGACATTGGACACGCACTATCGATCATAATTGGGTTAATTCGATACATGAGGAGTTGGAGAACTTTGAGAGGAATCAGGTTTGGGAATTGGTTGACGCTCCCCCAGGGTGTAAGCCGATTGGGACAAAATGGGTGTGGAAGAACAAAGAGGGGAGAAAGGTGAACTGGTGAGAAACAAGTCAAGGCTTGTTGCTCAGGGGTTCATTCAGAAGGAAGGGATCGACTACGAGGAGACCTTTGCTCCCGTAGCTCGTTTGGAGGCAATTAGATCCTTCTAGCCTTTTCCGTGGCTAAAGGGTTCAAATTGCACCAAATGGATGTGAAGAGTGCCTTCGTGAATGGTGTGTTGGAGGAAAAAGTGTATGTGAGGCAACCACTGGGGTTTGAGAGTGAGAAGTACCCCCACCGGGTGTACAAGTTGAGGAAGGCGTTGTATGGGTTGAAGCAAGCGCCTAGAGCTTGGTACGGTAGGTTGAGAGGGTTCCTGTTTGAGAGAAGATTGTCTTTGGTGGCTCGTCTAACTCGCTTGTTGCAAGGTTTGCACATGATATGAGCAGGGAATTTGAGATGAGCATGATGGGTGAGCTACAGTTTTTCCTCGGGCTACAAATCAAGCAATGAAAGGAAGGAACATTTGTCCACCAAGCTAAGTACACCAAGGATATTGTGAGGAAGTTCAAGATGGAGGATTCCAAAGCCATGGCGACGCCTATGAGTACGACTACAGCTCTTGATGCGGATGAGGAAGGTGAACACGTGGACCGGAAGAAGTACGGAGCATGATCGGTTCACTCCTCTACTTGACGGCGACGAGGCCGGACATCCAATTATTGGTATGTACGTGCGCTCATTTTCAAGTGTCTCCAAGGACTTCGTATCGGCAAGCGATCAAGCACATATTCGGTACTTGCGTCACACTCCCGACTTCGGCCTTTGGTACTCCGCGTCTTCTTCTTTGGCGCTTCACGGTTTTCGGTCGCGGATTTTGCCGGGTGTCGGTTGGATAGGAAGTCCACTTCGGACACTTGCCGAGTTCTTTGGATCTTCTTTGGTGCCTTGGTCTTCCCGCAAACGGTCGAGTGTTGCTCAATCCACTACCGAGGCGAGTACGTTGCCGCGGCCTAGTTGTTGCTCTCGGCTCCTTTGGATCACATACACCATGAGTGACTTTGGTGAGGAGTATACCCATGTCCCACTTCAATGTGATAGCACCGGTGCCATAAGTGTTGCAAAAAACCCGGTGCTTCATTCCAAAACCAAGCACATAGAAGTGAGGTATCATTTTACGAGAGGCAACGTAGAGAAAGGGAAGATAGCTTTGATCCATGTACTCACACATGACCAACTAGCTGATATTTTCACCAAACCCCTAGATCAAGCAACTTTCACTCGTTTGCGAGGGGAGCTTGGTGTGTGTTTGATTTCTTGAGTTGGGTGTGTGGGAGTTCCTTTGTAGCATATGTATAGCTTTCCTTCGTGCATTTCTTGCATTTGGCATGGCATATGTAACATGATGTATAGGCATCCTTGTATCTTAGATTGCATGCATTTTGTATCATATGCATTGGATAGGAAAAGCTTCTCCTACATACATTGTTCACCATGGAATGATATTTATGTCTTTGTGAGCTTGTTTGGTATGATATGGTTAGTTTGACTTAGGTCTTGATAATCTTGGTTTATATCCATGGTTGATGGCTATGTTTTTGAAAAATGTCATGTGCATGCTCTCTTGTGAGTAAATGCCTTTAGTGGCTTGGCTATGCTTAATTTGTGGTTGGATAGCTTCTTTTGATCATATGGGGCCAAAGTCTCATTTGCCATCATGAATGTTTAGCCCCCATGCTTTATCTTGTGGAGGGGCATAAGTTCCTTTTTGTCGCAAAGACATTTCATGTACCAAATATGAATCTGAAAATGAAATGTAAATTGCTTGGAAACTGTGCTCCCATGTCATATGTGCTAAATTTAATATGCTTTGGGTGCTAAACCGTTGCATGATGCCTACCAATGAGAAGTTTCATATATAGAAGTAGGCACATGGCTCGGTGGCTTTGACATGACATGAGGTACTTGTGGGTGTTTGTGATAGTCTTATGCTTAGAATGGTTGTCCGAGCATGAAGTTTGTGTGGCTTCGCCATTTTAACATGTTTTGCTCATGTTTAGGACTTTGCTCATGAGAGGGTAAATTTTCGCAAAATTGCTCAATTCTATCTTAGCTTCGTCCAATGGTTGTGAAACTTGGTGATCATGTAGTTGATGTCAATACAGAGCTATAGAGTATCTAACTTGCTCATTTGGACATGTGTAGCATCCTATGTTGAATTTTGTCTATTTGGGAAGCTCTAGGTTGCATTTTTGCATTTTTGGCTTGATTCAAGCATTGTCAACAACGGGGAGAAGTTTGAGCTTATTTTAGGCTACTGGATGCATTTGAAAGGTTTTCAGGTGGTTTCGAGCCATTTCAGGGTTCTGTGTGTCACCGGTCTGACCGGTCGTGGTCACCGGTCTGACCGGTCGAGTGCTGGTCCTGTTCACATGTTGCACACCGGTCGGCGAGGTGGTGCGACCGGTCCGACCGGTCGTAGCCGAGCCGATGCGGTTGCTATATTTTCTTCAAGTGGTTTGCATGCATTCTTCCAGGGGGAGTTGCATTGGTTCAGGGGGACCGTGCATGTGTGCAGGGGGAGCTCTTTGCGGTTTTTTGAGCTTTGGTTTGGTTGTTTGCGCTTTTTTGCTTGAGCATAGTTTTGTCTCAGATGTGTCGAGCCATTGCCCTTGCCTAAGGGGTCCGAGACTTGTCTTCTTCAGGTGATCTTTCTCTTTGCCTTTGTTTGGCTTTCGATTGCTTGTTGGAGTTTCTTTTGATTCGTTTCTTTTCTTTTTCTTTTATCTCAAGTTACTATATGTGTGTGTTGTCAATGCACTCATTAAGGGGGAGATTGAGGACCATGTGTGGTTCGAGGACCGGTGGATGGTCACTTCCTGGTGTAATGAGTGAGTTACAACATTGTGTGCACTGATTCTTGGCTAAGTATTGCAAGTGCAGGTTGCAGCTTGACTGGTTGGTGCAGGTGAAGAACAAGTGTGAAAGGTCATGGCCGGTGAGGCCTCCAGGTGTGGAGAAGACAAGTAGGCTTGGTTCGAGGGACCCGGTGTCCAGCGGAGTCAAGTGCGGGCCCCATGGTGGCAAGAACGGCAAGATGAAGTCATGGACAGTTTCTTGGTTGAGCCTCAAAACCAAGGTCGAGCCGGGATACTGGAGTCAAGTCATGAGTGGCGATTGGTGGAGGCTGACCGAGTTCGCGGGGTTTCCAGCGGTTCACCGAGAATACGACCGGGTTCCTTGGTTGATCCACAAAGCCAAGGCGAAGAACCGAAGACGGAGGTGCGGCAACATCGGACCGGTCGACCGATGTGCGACGACGCGGTCCGGAGACTTCGAAGCGGAGGACACGCGTCGGGATTGCAAGGCGTGCATCGAGGCTAAACAAGTTTGTGGTCGCTGGGCATCCGTCTGATGGAGCAATGGCAAAGATTTTTGAATTCGCCCTCGAGGGGCATGTATCCCCAGTTAGCAAGTTAGGATATTTTAGACTTTCGGTTGCCTCCACATAACCCAAGTGGTGAGAGGATGGCAGCTATCTCTTGGAACCCTAACTCATTTGTTTTCCTATTTTTCCCTTCCTTTTCCCTTGGAATTTCTAAGACTAGCTTGAGAGCTTCATGGTGAGATATTGTGAGAGGGAAGGATGATCGGGCGAAAGCTATACCTTGTATGAACCTTCATGGTATGTATAGATGATTCGGCGTGGTTCCTCAATGCTTGTTTGAGTTCTTCCTAGGTTTGCCTTTTGGTCATTTTCGGAGCCCTTTCTTGGCGATTTTCTTGGAGAGATTTCAAGGCTGTTTTCTTGAGGATTTGTTGGGGGATGTATGCATGAACCCTTCGTGGTTCTTTTCCCTTTGATTCCCCTCCCAAATCCGTGAGAAAAGGGGCTCGATTTTGGGGTTTTCATTGTCCTAGGTTTTGGTGTGTTCTTGGCGGAAATCCTTCGATTCCTCTTGTTTCAATGAGTTTTGGTGGACCATAACTTGGCTATGGAGTGCCCATGAGGTGTTCCTACTATCCCCAAAGTCTTGTTTGGATCCATGGAGCGAATCGGGAGATCGGGAGTTGGATTTGGAGGAGTTGACCCGCGGGTTCTGTTCATCCCGAGCTGCCCAGGTTACACCGGTCTGACCGGTGTGAGCCCTTTGTGGTATTTGCCTCGGGTGAGTTGCTTAATCCGTGTGCCTTTGGGTTGTGTTGGTGCTTGGCCGTTCTTGGCGGGTTTGGAGGTGTTTTGGTTGACTTTGTGTAGGATTCTTCTTCCTTGCGGGTTGTGTTTTGGGGTTGTTTTTGTTCTAGGGCCTAGAGAAGTCACCGAAGCTCTCCGGAACATTTGTTGTGCGGTTGCTATAGCCACCGTCCCGACCGGCGCGAGCCATCAATTTGACCGATGTAGCACGAGCGGCAAGCCGTGCAAGTTTTCGCTATGCGTGTTTGTGAGTTTTGGCTCGGAAGGTTGTTTGTTGGTGATAAGTAACTTCCTTACCTTCTTGGTCCGATACGAGCTAGGTTGGTCTGCTTGGTCTCGTAGGGCTTTTGTCTTTCTCCTGTCGTTATTGCTATCCGTATGAACTACTGTATTTCCGTTCTTGTAATGGAAATGGGGGAAAGCCCTCGATTTGAAAAAAAGAAAAAAAAACTAATGTCATATTTGAATTGGGAGGCGACGGACGGTGACGGTGAGGACGAGGTGGTCGACGACCGAGATCTAGCCGGCTAGGGTTCGGAGCGGTGACCGTGGCCGACGCCGTAGATCCGGTCGGGCGACAAGCACGACAAGGTGGTAGGCGGCGTAGATGCGGCCGGCCGACGAGCACAACGAGGTCCAAGTCTGCAACCAACCAATCAAACCTTGTGGTCGACGCTAGGGGTGGCTGACGAGCCGGCTCGACTCGTTCGGCTCGTTTGATAATGAGCCGAGCTCACCTTGGCTCGTTAAAATAACAAGCTAAAAAGTTCGGCTCGGTTCGTTTGGAAGTTCGAGACGGCTCGTTTGCCTCACGAGTCTAGTATTGCTTACAAGTAATATTAACTAATATATGATGATTTAAGTATGTTAACAATATTTAAAAGTTTAATTTATAATTATATTGTGAAAATATATAACATAAAATAATAAAATACGATAATATAGATGTTTGGCAACTCAAATAGACTTAATTAGTACTAGATTTTACTTACAAGTTGAACAACCAGATTACTTTTTTTTTTTTGAAACTAACAACCAGATTACTTTAACCAAGTAATAGTAATACAACTCTATTCATGAAAATTAATTTTGGTATTTCCATCTTTGTCGAGCTTAACAAGCTAATCGAACATATTACGAGTAGTTCACAAGCTGACTCGTGAAGGAAATGAGCTAAAATTGAGGCTCAGCTCGTTTCATTTAGAGATGTAACGTAATATGTTAGTTCACGATCCGAGTTAGCTCACAAGTTTTGAGCTTTTATGCCAGCCCTAGTCGACGCGCTAGCATTTTCCGCACTGATGGGGTTGTTTGCTTCGTAGCCACATCTCCCCCACACCATAAATTTAGCAGGTGTGCTTGATTTGGACACCACAGTCCGTGACCAAACGCAACACAGAAAAAACCGCCTGCCAATGAACCAAGTAGTGTTGGATGTTTTGTGGACTAAGTAGTGTTGGATGTTTTGTGTCGCTACCGCAACTGTGGCTTTGCTAGATGTGATAGGGAAGCAAACACGCTCCATCTTCCCCAAAGTACACCGACGGCACATGTGAATATAATCGGGGACGAGCTAGGATGACCGGATTTGATGGCTCATTCCCCTTCCCCTTTCTCCACCCCCCCCCCCCCCAACACCACTCTTCTTCCTCACCCTCTTTTTCCTCTATTCTCCTTCCTTCTTCCCTCTTTTTTTCAATGGAGTGTGTGGGGGGGGGGGGGGGCCCCATCCGCCCCACCCGCTACCTCCGTGCCCGGATATAACCATTGTCGGTGGTAATCGGTAGACAAAATTTTCATCTGCTCGATTTTGCCAATGATACACACGAATTGCAAGATTGTGACTTTTATAAGATTTACAATATTGTAACTTTTATAAGATTTACAAGATTGTGACTTTTATAGAGTTTCATTAGCATTAATTTCTATGCTTATCAGCAATTTTGCTAATTTAAGACAAGTCTCAACGCACAATTTTATTTCACAATTATATAGATTGTAAACTAGGTGATTGTGTTACTGGAGTTTAATGGGGTGAAACTTTTTTCAAATCCCATGAAACTTCTTCATTATCTCACATCGTCGGGTCAGTAAAATTTAACATATGGAACTCTACATGAAACTCCATTAAGAATGACCTAACTAGATTTTTACGAGAAGAAATATGATTGAGTTTTATAAAATGAGAAAGAACTTTCATCTATCTAATTAATAAAACATTAAAACTCAACAAACACGGACACAGTTACCAAGTTTTGAAGTCTAATGTAACTGTGCTTTGAGAGGGAGAGCACCCGCCGGTTTTTGGCACTAGATGTAACGTAACACTCCCTAGCTACTAGGCACTAGCTAGGAGACGCGCATAGTAGTAGGCACTAAGCCTTGTTGCAGCAAAAGTAATTCCACCACGATCGCGCGACGGGTACACACGTGCGCCGGCAGCGGGGGCAGCTCCAGATCGGCCTGCTGCCCTGCTCCTACTGGCGCGTCGATCAATTCGCGGGGAGGCCGTCGCCGATTGCGGGGGAGCAGGCGAATCCATCGTTTCCCTGCGCGCAAGGGCACGAGCGCTAGGATCGATCGGGGAGGAGGACGCCGGTGGCTGTCTCTGTCGACCTGTCGTGCGTCCTGTAGTCTGGAGTCATTAGCGTCCAGGTCCGAAAGAACAATGGAGTGGAGTGGTGCGTGCTCACCGACACGGGCACCCGCGGCGCACCGAGCCAGTGATCGATCCATCAGGTTGCCCACGACGATGCCCCCGGAATCGTGCCGCGCGTGTCCACCGGCTGTCCATTCGTGCGTTACACTATGAGGAAAATACCGCCTGTCACTTATCTCACTTCAATCTCATCTGAAGTTTCAAGTTCAGATGTGCAACATGATAGCATGCAACAAGAGGCATATATATACACCCTGGGTGTAGAGTAAAATTCTACACCCAGCAGTAATTAGTAATTACTGGTCAAACTGATTAACAATTACTGAAACATGCTCACCGGTCAGTAATCTCGCGATTTGGTTCAGTAATTTTTTACGCAGTTTGGTCAGTAATTACTGTTGGGTGTAGAATAGGATTCTACACCTAGGGTGTAGATTAGCACTACCGTGTGTGTATATATATATATATGTATATATATATATATATATATATATATATATCATGAATTTTCCATCACTATTTTGATAAGGTGGGATATTTGATAACAAAAATTTGTCGCTATGATAAATCATACTAAAACTAATTATGAAAATTCGTAAAATATTTTTCCCATATAGATTATGATGTCCACTAACCATCATGCAAAGTCGCAAATTAAACTTGTGTATGAAGACACAAATTGAAAAATGCATTATAGAACGAAATATCACAGTTTAGGTGGTAAATTGAACCAAACATAGTAATAAGCTTTCGTGTGTGCAGCTGTGCAAAGGATAGATGCTCTGTCCCCGAACCCCGAGCCGTCTATCGTCGATGCATTTCAAAAGCAATTGCACCTCCTGCTTATGCTTGGCCATTTCTCGGCGACTGGAGCAGATGTTACACATTAGCGCTCTGCGAGTCACTGAAATTGCAGTAAACCTTTCATCATTTGCAACGGCACCACCAACTCGTCTATCATCGGTGCTGCATCGAAAGGCACTTGCAGCCATTTCTCGGCCACGCGAGCTCGTGGCGCACTGCTCTTCATCACTGTACCCATTGATCCCGACCTCCGATTTTTTTTCTCTCTCTCTCTCTGTGCGCTGCGCATCGGGACTCGCGAGGGATCGCCACGCCGCTATATAAACCCATCCATGGCTGCTCGATCAGTGCAACCTCAAGCCAGGCAGCACGGCAAGGAGACGGTTGTGAACTGTGAGTCAGTCACTGACATTGATACGATCATGGCTGCCTCACGTGGCCAAGCCCTCGCCTTCCTATGCGCCTGCCTCCTCCTGTCCGGCGCGGCCTCCGCCGGCCGCGTGGACGTCGAGGACATGCTCATGATGGACCGGTTCCGCGCGTGGCAGGCCACGTACAACCGTGCATACGTGACCGCCGCGGAGCGGCTGCGCCGGTTCGAGGTGTACCGCCGGAACATGGAGCTCATCGAGGCCACGAACCGGCTCGGGCTCTCGTACAAGCTCGGTGAGACCCCGTTCACTGACCTCACCAGCGAGGAGTTCCTCGCCACGCACACCATGCCGCCGCTGCCGCTCGGGTGGCACGCCCGCGACGCCGCGCGGCAGCTCATCACCACGCGCGCCGGCCCGGTCAGCGACGGCGGCAGCTACTGGAACGACACGGCGGGCGTCGACGTCCCCGAAAGCGTGGACTGGAGGACCAAGGGCGCCGTGACGCCGGTCAAGGACCAAGGAAATTGTGGTAAGCTATTGTATATAACATTATTATTCCTACGGTTAATTAAAAATGAAAAAAAAACTTGGTCTCGTGGTCGTAACGATCGGCGACGCTGCCGTACGTCGTCCTTCAATTTCAGGCACTTGCTGGGCGTTCGCGACAGTTGCGACGATCGAAGGCCTGAACAAGATAAAGACGGGCAAGCTCGTCTCCCTCTCGGAGCAGGAGATCGTGGACTGCGCGTCCCCGGCTGGCTCCGACTGCCATGCCGGCGGCCTCCCCGAGAACGCCATGGAGTGGGTGGCCGCCCACGGCGGCCTCACCACCGAGTCCGACTACCCGTACGAGGACCGGGAGGGCAGCTGCAGGCTCAACAAGGCGCGCATCGTGGTCAAGATCAGGGGCGGGGGATTGGTGACGCCCAACAACGAGGTCGCGCTGGAGGTCGCCGTGGCGCGGCAGCCGGTCGCCGTCGGCATAAACTCGGAAAACCTCCAGCACTACAAGAGCGGGGTGTTCCATGGCCCCAGCTGCGACCCGGAGAAGCTCGACCACGCCGTCACGGTGGTCGGGTACGGCGCCGAGCGCGGCGGCCGCAAGTACTGGATCCTCAAGAACTCGTGGAGTGAAAGGTGGGGAGAGAAGGGCTACTTCCGCCTGGAGAGGCGCGTCGAGGACAAGCGAGGCATGTGCGGTATAGCCGTGGATCCGAGCTACCCGGTGATGTGAGCTCCCGTCGCCGTACGTGCTTAAGTACTATGGATGATTAACTAGTACGTATGTACACTGCACACGCTGACATGCGGCCATGCGCAACGCAAGGCTATATGATCATGTTCAGGTGCAGGGATATGATCAGCTTGGAGAACAGGCTGAAATAAACTCGACGCGGCCGTCCGTCAATGTCGTCGTCGTCACCGTCCTTTGCCAATGTTACGAAATTATGTGTTGTGCCCTTGCTAAATATAAATATATGTCCTCTTATTAAAAAGTTCATTCATATACTAATCCTTTTTTTACGTAATGAAATGCAAACTCTCACGTTTATGAACATACATTTAATCTTATGAATATGACGCACGCAAACAACTCTACTACTTATAAGCACATCCGAAAGACATCCAACAGATCTAATGCTGATGAAATCATCACAAGCGTCTCGTTAACAGGCACATCACCTAATGCTTAACGCATAGCCATTGTTAATTTCTGAAATAAATCTATGAAAATGTAAGCATCCGTAGCCTCGTACCAACTGTGGCTGAAAACGCTGAAATTTTCATTAGTCACTATATATGCAGCTAGCCCCACTGGCCAGTGGCCACTGCTGTTCTCACAGCGCTAACTCTTAACAGAACAACTAATCTGGCTGCCCATGAACTTCGCATGCGTCTAGTTAACTGGCCCATTGAAACACCTAACAACACGGTCAAGATCATATCTAACGGAGGTAGTATATCGTCGATCGGTACTGAAGCAGATGCAAAAACTTCCATCATCTGGAAGGGCATGTATGTGCGGGCTGGGCACCATTCACGTTGCTCCAGAAGATGCTGCGGTCATTTCTAGCTCCTCCACCGCGGAGCGGCGCACCATCGCTTGCCGGCCAAGAGCCCCGTGCAAGACGGCACCCAGCAGATCAATGCGCCCTGGTGGCCTGGTCCTGATCTCTGATTCGATTACTTCTTCTTCCAGAGTCCAAACGGTCGAGGCCAAGGATCGATGATGCGTGTCGTGATCGATCGCCTCGCCTCGCCACGGTCATCTAGCTATTTAAAAGCCCAGAGCCATGGCTGCTCGATCAGCCTGATCAGCACCAAGCAACAAGCAGCAGCTTGCACTGGCAGAGGTAGTAGCTGAAGCGTCCTCTCAAGTCGATTTCAACGCAACGGCGACGGCCATGGCTGCCGTCTCACGTTCTCTGGCCCTCGCCCTCCTGTGCGCCAGCCTCCTGCTGCTGCTGCCCGCTGGCGCCGCGGCGTCCGGCAACACGCCGCTCATGACGGACCGGTTCCATGCCTGGCGCGCCGCGTACAACCGGACCTACGCGACCGCCGAGGAGCGACAGCGCCGGTTCGAGGTGTACCGCCGCAACGTGGAGTACATCGAGGCCACGAACCGGCGCGGGGGTCTCCCTTACGAGCTCGGCGAGAACCAGTTCACCGACCTCACCCGCGAGGAGTTCCTGGCCAAGCACACAATGCCGCCCGGGCAGGTGCTCGCGGCCCGCGACGCCGTGATGCGCCGGCAACTCATCAACACCACGCGCGCTGGCCTCGTCGCCGGTAGCGGCGGCAACGGCAGCCGCTACTCGGACGACGCCTTCGGCCAGGTCCCCTACAGCGTCGACTGGAGGACCAGCGGCGCCGTGACTCACGTAAAGCACCAAATGGATTGTGGTGAGTATGTAATCCAAAGACGATGCGCCTTGTCCACGTGCCATGTATGTACGTAACCACAATTCCTCGCAGGATCTTGTTGGGCGTTCGCGGCGGTGGCGGCGATCGAGAGCGTGTACAAGCTACGGACGGGACGGCTCGTGTCGCTGTCGGAGCAGGAGCTGGTGGATTGCGACCACATCCCGCCCGACAGCGGCTGCGCCGGCGGCGACCCGGCGTCGGCGATGTGGTGGGTCGCCCGCAACGGCGGGCTCGCCACCGCGTGGGAGTACCCCTACGAGAACAGCCATGGCGAGTGCAGGCGCAGCAGGGTCCGCGTGGGCAGGATCCGCGGCGCCGCGGGCGTTCAGCCCAACAGCGAGGCCGCGCTGGAGCGCGCCGTGGCGCGGCAGCCGGTCATCGTCACCATCAACGCCGCCACCTTCCAGTACTACAAGGGCGGGGTGCTCTCAGGCCCCTGCGACGCCGGGACCAACCACGCCGTCACGGTGGTTGGGTACGGCACCGACGCCGGCGGCCGCATGTACTGGATCGTCAAGAACTCGTGGGGCGACGGGTGGGGAGAAGGCGGGTACGTGCGCATGGAGAGACGCGTCGGAGCCAGGGAAGGCTTGTGCGGCATCGCCAGCATGCCGTGCTACCCGGTGATGTGAGCTCAGCCGCTCAGTGTCACCGGTGATCACTACACTATCCCATGGATGTCATGTACCAATGCCATGTGAAGACTTAAAAATTAGGCCCCGTTTGGTTCCGATAAGTAGGGTGACTTAAAGTGCAAAAAGTGTAAAATAAGTCACCTGTGAAACCAAACAGTCATGACTTAAAGTGCTCCAACTTATAAGTTGCATAAGTAGCTTCACCCCTACTTAAAGTGACTTATTTCCACTTTTTCCTCTACCACCTTGTGTGGAGCCCACTGACTTATAAGTCACTGCAACCAAACAGGACTGACTTAAAGTGGCGTGACTTATAAGTCGGGTGACTTATAAGTCACCCTACTTATGGGAACCAAACGGGGCCTTGGTTCTAAGTTATAGGTGCAGTCAAAGAGATTGTTATACGACCGTCAACCTCATTGTCTGGTTTTAAAAACTACAAGAGTAGAATAATTTCAACTGCAGGTGGTTTTCTGATCTTAATCCAAGTGTATAGTACCAGAACTTCTGAAGGTCATTGCCATAAAAATGAAACCATCTTGCATTACCGCACTACATTTTACAAGTTCGATGGCGCCAATCCTACCAGGTATTCCTAGGTGACAACTCTTTCTCCGATGGTAGCTGCAGCAACTCACGGATACCTTCACATACCTACATATGGAATTGCCCATGGTAAGCAGAAAGAAGAAAAACATCTGAATTTAAGCAGATACCATCAGATGAATGGCAACCACAAAATACATATATTTGAACGGGAGTATTCGATCTCGGCATAAATGAAAGACCTAATTAATGCACATACCATCTTGATCTGTGCTTTTATGCTAGTGATGAGATGTGTGTATTCATCTATTTGCCTGCAAGCATTCAACATTCCAACGTTAACATCTGAACAAATGCTGCAAACAGAGCTGCGTAGGACTTTCAGAAATTCATCAACCTATGCAATGGTAATGGCAACCTAGAAATGCAGCAGGATCATTCAACCATAAGTGAAACAAGCACCAGAACAAACAATAAACTTTCTGCCCAACAAATCAGATGTGCTTCAAGAGTTCTCATGACAAATTTTAAAAATCAGACATCAGGATACACAAAGACGATCAACCGATTGAGGTCTGCCTAGAATTGATTGCCGTTGAATTTTTCTAAAATAAACATCTCTCATTGCATACTACCAAGATAAACTATCCAGGCTGCTGAGCGAGTCTGTGATTGTATCATTTGATTAAACTAATGTCCAAAAAATACTTCTCAGATTAGCACTAATGTCCATAAAATGGTGTTGTGTCCAAATTAGAGACTTAAATGATATTCCTGGCCAGGCTAAACCGCTAAAGCAGTATGACATGTATCAGGTCAATGGTGGACCTGCATTTCAGTGTAAACATACTGATTTCAATAACTGTTTTTGTTCTGTTAGATTCAGCACTGAGCACTGATCTCAGTGCGTGACTGCGTGTGGGATTACTAATCACCAAACAATAAAAATGGCCATACAAACAAGCGAGGGTGTGCTTTCATAATTTAGAACGGGCAACAGCAGAGTAGTCTCTGCTGTTGTGCTTGTACCAATAAACATAAAAACTCATTTGAGGCATCTTTGGAATTACACATGGCTAGTGCCAGTAGTAGGGGGGATCCTTTTTTTTCATTTTCCTATGGAGCTAAAATCTGCATATCCTTCTAGATGAACTAACAAATTATAAATATGTTGCATTAAGCACAGTATTGAACAGCAAAGCACAAATAGTCAATTGCCATTTTTTCATAACTCAACAGAACAGAATGCACCATCGAAGAAATGTGTCATACTCAAACAGTCAAGCATCAGAATTCACTTACCTAGCCAACCTTGCCTCTCTTACAGATATGAACTGTAAAGCTTCTTGCCAAGTAAATTCCACATGAAAACCTAGACCAATATCCACAAAAATGTGCCTTGTATCTGGTCTGCAGAAATCACCACATAACAAAAAATAGTTATATCTCAGCAGATCATGAAATCTATTACAGTATATCCAAACATTTCATCACCTATGGTTCAAGACAAGCTATTTATTGAGATTAAATTTCAACTACTAAAACTTTAAAACTGATTCAACAGCTTGATAAATAACAGAAGTCAAGACTGAACTTGAATGTAGAAAACTAGCATCAGAACATATCATCCAAATTTGCTTCATGTGTTATCTCCTACTAGCAAGGACTTCAATTTGTTGAAAAAAACAACTAACTGCTGATTGTACTGTCTTCTACTCACAAATATAAAACAGCAAACACCTTTTCTTAGAACAGGGCAGTCACCATATGCACTATTTTTCAACTTTTTCAGTAGGAAACAAAAGGTGTATTCATGTATATTATCAACCTTTTTTGTATTTAGCATTAGCATATACCGAATATTGCATTTGAGAAGCTCACTCTACTTGATTGGGTAATGTAAAGCATCGTCCGCGTTGGTTAATAGAAATGGTAAAATGGGGAGAGGTTTACACTTCTGCCTGCATGTACACCTCCGAGCCAAGATTGACCATGGACCGCATGCTGGTGACGCCATTCTTCTCCAAATTTTCAATGTTCCTCTTCAAATCCAAGCTGCCGGATAAAAAATAAATAAATAAAACTCCATCATCATAGACAAGTTGCAGTAGAGAAAGCTAATGCGGCAAAGTAAATTAGCAGGAAGCACCACATGCCTAAGCAACAATTTCGATGATTTGTTCGAGACACGACCTCCAAATGTCCCACCAGGCCACCTCAGAACCATGGACAATCGGAATAATCGACGGACAGAAAGTTCAGCGGGACTTACAAGGTCTTCTGCTGCTCGAACACCTTGTCGCGCTGCTTGATGGCGTTGGCGAGGTCGGGCTTCAGACGCCGGTCCACGAACTCCTCGAACTTCCTCACCTTCTCCTGCCTCGCCCGTGCCTCCGCCGCGGCCATGGCCCGGCTAGGGTTCCCCCGGAATGATTCGCCGATCACGGAGGACTGTAGCTTTCCGTTCCGGGATCGCTGATGCGGCCAACCCACGCTCCGCCGGTCGCGCTCCACACGAGTCCTGCACTCCTGCGCGCCTCCGCGTCGCGCCACCGAGCTCACCGCGCCGCCACCGGTGGGCTGGGACCTTTTGGTCTAGGGGTTAGAGCGGCTGGCTGGGGGTTGGGCCGGAAACTGGTTGGGGAGGATATGTTTTTTTTAAGGGCAATGCTTCGAGACGGACGTCCGACGCGTCGCGGACGAACGCCCGTCATTTCTCACGCGGCCACGTGAGGCCCGCCTTTTTTTCCAGCGGCAACCGCTCGCTTATTCCTATCCACTCATTTCCTCCCGTTCCTATCCACCTCCGCCGCATCTCATCTCCATGGCACCTCCTACCACCATGCGCGAGGAGGGGCCGGGCGAGCCGCGACGGTCATGGCCTCCGGCGATGCGCGGTCGAGTTCTCGGCGCGGAGGTGGGGGCCACGACTCGCCGGTGTCGTCGCGCCGCGCTGCCCCGAGGTGTCGTCGTGGTTGGCGGCGCATCCATTCCCCGGTTAGGTCGCCCCGCCACCACCACGTGCGGGCGGACGCGTGAGCCGAGGAGCGGATGGGCGCATCCATGGCTCACCCGCGACCCCCTCCACGCTGGGCAAGTGGTCGAGCCAGGGCGAAGCTCGCCGGCCGGCGAAGGAGCTTTGGGCGGCGCCGATGGCGAGCAACAACAGGTTTTTAACGATGTTGCGAGCGTATGTTTTGAGTGTTTAAGAGGTTTCGAAGGAATGTTGCAAGTGTTTCACGTTGTTGTTGCAAAAGCAGATCTCGATGTTGCAATGTTGTAAAATTAGATCTCGATGTTGCAGATGTTAGTTTTTAATGTTGCAGATGTTGTTTTTGAATGTTGCGGAATTCTACTCCATGTTGCACGTAAGATGAGTTGATGTTGCGTTATGATTTTTCTCATGTTGTAATGTTGCAAAAGTAGATCTCGATGTTTGCGGGGGTGTTATTTTTTTGAATGTTGTGGATGTTGTTTTTGAATGTTGCGAAATTCTTTCACCTTGTTGCATGCAATATGGTCGATGTTGCGACGAGATTTTTTTCTACTTTTCTTTTTTTAGCGCTACGGTAGCGCATCGACGTCCACGGTTGATCGACGGCTGCGACCGTCCGGAGGCTCGCGTCCCTCGGACGTCCGGCGCTAGCAACGCCCTTTTTTAATTGACACGGTAGAACGCAGACGCTCACAACATGAACGCACACTCACCGTTATGAATATACATACGCAAACCCTACCCTTATGAGCATCTCTGTAGGACCGAGCACCGACAGATCTGAAGATTCTCGAAGTCACCACTGGTGCCTCGTCGTCGACGGGAACGTCGCTTACCACTTAACGTATAACACCGGAAAATCCCGGAATAAATCCAGGAAAAGGTGCGAGTATCAGGATTTGAACCCTGATGGGTAGCGTCCCACTGGACTGTCCTACGATTGGACTACAAGCCCAATCGCGGTTGGGAGGATATATGTGCCACGGTGGTCCAAAATGGTGTCTGCCCATGTTTGGTTGGAGAGCGTACTTTTTTACGCTCGGAGGATCTTGCTTGCATGGAGTACTAAATGAAGTTTATTTGCAAAATCTTTTCACGTATCAGTGTAACTTTGCACGACGAATCTAATGAGCATAATTAATTGATGATTTGCTACAGTAATGCTACAGTAACCATCCTCTAATCATGCGTCAAATACCTCATTAGATTCGTCTCGCGATTTTACACAGGGTTGTCGAGGTAGTTTTGAAAATTAACATTGTTTAATACCTTTAATTAGTGGTCAAAGTATACATGGCCAGTTGGCCCGCCCAGCACAGCACGGCCCGGGCACGAATTGGCCCGGGCACGATAGGCACGAGCACGAAGGGGCACAATGGCATTCGTGCTCGTGCCGTGCCGGCACTATGTGTCGCGCTCGAGGCACGGCACGAGCACGAAGCCAATTTTTCGTGTCGTGCCGGCACGAGGCACGGCCGATCGCACGACGGGCCATCTGTGCCGTGCCAGCCCATGGCACGACACCAATTTTGCATCACATTCAACAGGATTTTTCACAAACACTTCAACTATCACATTTTCATGATCAACAACTGATGACAAACATCTAAAAAACATAAAGGCACACATAATTTTCAAAAGATCAAATAATGAGCAGTACGAATGATCCATAGTTCCACGACCTGTAGAAAGAGAAGAAGTTGTAAGAACAGAGAAGAAGAAAAACAGAGGAGAGCAGTGTCGTCGTGTCGGCGAGGGTGAAGAACAGAGGAATGAGCAGAAGATCTTACCGACGAGGGTGATGGTGAGTCGGTGACGGTGAGGACGAGGTGGTCGGTGTCGTATGGACCTCCCCGGGCCCACTACCTCGGTGGGTACCGAACCGACTACTCGGTGGGCCCACGGGACTACCGGCTTGCGCTACACGGCACTCGAAGGCGTGGAGCACAAGGACTACACGGGAGTAGTACTCGGTTAGGGAGGCTGTACATGTTCCGCACCGTATAGAGGACTCCTAGACGTACTCGACTAGTACTCTCTCCTCGCTCCGACTTGTAACCCCGCCTCCCGGACTATATAAGGCGAGGCGGGGACCGATCTCTAGCATCCAATCTCCTCTCATACAACTCACGACGCACTATTGCTCCATCTTGTAATCGTGCCCAATCAATCCCGAGCTACGCAACATACGGGACGTAGGGTATTACGCACCTCGCGGCCCGAACTGTCTAAATTGTGTGCCACGTGTCTCTTCCTTCGAGTTACCGATCTCGGCGAGTCACAATCATCTACTTCGGGTACTCCCCGTAGTAGGTTGCCGGTCTAAAACACCGACGGTGGCGCGCCGGAGGTAGGGGCTCTCGCCCGAGATCACATGGCGAACTCGACGACTTCCGTCTACTTCAAGCCAACCGTCGCCTTCAACGGTGGCGACACCTTCGTGTTCGGCGCACGGGTGCGCACCGCCGATGGCGCGGGCTCCTTCCGGCCGCCGCGACCATGCGGCCCAACCCGAAGACCGGGCTTCGTGACACTTCTTGAAGTTGTCACGGAGTGAACTCGCCGGCAAATTCGGCGAAATTTCACTCTTCAACCACCACGGCCGACTTCGAGCTCGAGTCGCGTCTCCAACCCGAACTCGACATCGCCATGGGCCGTCGCATGCGAGCCGGGCCGCTCGGCCATCGCGGGCGACCCCCTCACCTCGCCGGCGCTCCGTGCGTGGCCCCCGCATCCTCGGGCGGGCCCGCACGGGGGCTCCCACTCCGCGTCGGGCGGCAAGGAGCCCGTGCCGAGTACGGCTCGGACTCCGACGCCGCTCCCGATCGCGCTCGGACTCCGGCCCTCTCTCCGAGTTCTACTCGAACCGGACTACGAGTTTGACTTCGGGTCGGACGGCGAGGAGCCCGAATCCGAGGACAACTCCACCGAGCTTCCCTTGTCGGGGCCGGCCTGCGGGCCGGTTATATCATCCACGCCGACCGGAAGATACGTCTGCGGCCGGACCGCAAGCCCGCCGACCCTCGGTGAAGGGAGACTCACGCTACGTCGCCTACATCGACTCGCTACCGTTCCGGGAGGGAACACCGCTAGCCGGGCGGACTCAAATACACCAAGCGGGGTGGCACCCTGCGAGTCCGGCCTTGGCACCCCCGATCGCCAAGTCTTCATGGCCGCCGGCGACACCCCGGGGCCTTCGAGGCACGGCTCGGGACAAGTACACGGAGGACATCTCCTCCGACGAGCTCTCTCGCCGACACTCCACCGAACGAGACTCCGGCGGACAGAGACTCTCGACGTGAACGCAACCGGAAGCGCAACGAACGTCGTCGACGCCTCCGCGACAACCTCCCCCATCCGCAACCTTGCGGAAGCTCTCGAGGCGGTCGAGAGCAGAGTTCACACCACCCCTGAGCAATGCCTCATGTCGATCACGGCGATCGCACGTCGGGCTCGGGGCATACGCGCCGGGAGAGGTCATCGCCAAGCTCGGCCGAAGATGCTTACTTCATGCGGGTTGACAACGAGAGTCAATCAACCTCCTCCCGGCTAAACCCCGCGACAACGGAGCTACTAGTCGCGAGCGCAAACAACGGTCCCCAACCGTACTCGAGCCGACCTCCCGCCCGAGCCAAACCGTCGTCGCTCCAACGCCGGCGAACCTTCACTCCAAGACCACGGCAACCGAGAAGTTGTCCCCCACCGCGCTCCGGCGGTGGCGGCGGCAACGACCCCGACGGCGGCGGCGGCGCGGCGGCGGCTCCAACCATGGAGCCAACGAAGGGCGGGGGCGGCGGTGGCCGCGGCGGCCGAGGCCATGCGAACGGCCACGCCTCCGGCGCCTCACACGGCGGGTATGACGCTCGCCGAGAAGATTGAGGAGCCGCGGCGGAAGAAGTCGACCCCACCGCCGCCGAAGGCGACGGCTTCCCCGCCTTCTCACCTCGACTCCGCAACCCTTTGCTCCTCCCCCGAGCAAGTTCAAGCCTTTGGGGATCAACAAGTACGATGCGAGCGGGGATCCCATCCGGTGGCTCCGATGCTACGCCCTCTCCATCGAGAACGGCGGTGGCAACGGCGACACCAAGTGCCTCTACTTCCCCTTCGCACGGACCAAGCACCACTCACATGGCTCGAGTCGGCGGGCAAGCACTCGATCGACAAGTGGGACCGAGGCGAAGGAGCGGTTCACAAGTAACTTCGCGGGCGCCATGGGCCGATCGGGTACTCGCATGGACACGGCCATGATCAAGCGAGAACAGGGCGAGACCCTCCGCAAGTACATGCGCCGCTTTTTCGACAAGTGCGCTACGTCGTCGACGTCACCGACAAGGAGGTCATCGACCTCTTCCAAGACGGCCTCTACCACCGCCGCACCTTCGAAGACTTCGGTCGTCGCCGTCCCGGTTCCATCCCCCACCTCAAGGACATGATCACGTCCGGGCGGACGAGGAGGACAAGGCCAATGCCAAATACGACGCCATCCGCGGCAAGTCCAAGCAAAACCGGGGTGGCGGCGGCGGCAAAAATGCAAACCGGGGCGGCCGCAACAAGAACAACAACTACTACTACTCGGGTCCCAACCGCAAGCGCAAGCCGGACAACACTTGTCGCGACTATCCGGCGCCTGCGAAAGGGAACTCGAAGAAGAACTCCGACGGGTTCAAAGACCTGCGAAAGAGAAGTGCCGTGGCATCCAAACGGCAACCACACCACCGAGCAGTGCTACCAACTCGGGCATGCACTCAAGGATACACGGAGCCACCGCACCCTCACGACCAAAAGGGCAAGAAGAAGGACGGCGACAACAACGACTTCCAAGAACCCGAGAAGACGCGTCAACGTCCTCTTCGGCGGAGCGCCCGGCGGGCGGGAGCGGAAGGCTACCCGTCGCGAAGTAATGTCCATTGAGCCGGCGGTCCCGACCCCTCTCGGGTGGTCGGAGGTACCCATCACCTTCTCCCGCGCGGATCAATGGACCGGCTTCTCCGAACCGGGACGGTTCCCCCTCGTCCCGAAACCAACGGTGGCGGGCTCCAAGCTCAACAAGGTGCTCATCGACGGTGGAAGCGAGCTTAACGTCCTTTTCACCAAGACCTTGAAGAAAATGAAGCTCGACATCACCCCCATGCTCACCAAGAGCGACACGCCCTTCTACGGCATCGTCCCCGGCAACGCGGCTATTCCACCGGGCTCGGTGGTCCGCCGATTACCTTCGGGGCGTCTCGGGACAACTACCGTACCGAGTACATCAAGTTCGAGGTCGTGGACTTCGAAAACTCTTACCACGCCATCCTCGGTAGGCCGGTCATCGCCAAGTTCATGGCGGTGCCCCACTACACCTACTTGGTACTCAAAATGCCAAGCCCGGCCGGTGTACTCTCCCTCCAAGGGGACCTCAAGATCTCCCACGGCGCGACACGAGAGGCCGTGGAGATCGCCTCCACAAATGAAGTACCCAACGCGATGATGGAGGTCTACGCTGCGTCGAAGAAGCTTGCTACAAGTGAACTCGACATCCCAGAGAAGTCTGACAGCACCAACAAGCCTCAGCCACCGAGGAGGTACTCGTCAAGACGGTCGACCTCGGAACAGGCGACCCCAGCAAGACCACCACCATTGGGGCTGGCCTCGACCCCAAATAGGAAGACGCGCTCATCAGCTTTCTTCGGGCTAACCGCGACATCTTCGCGTGGAAGCCAGCGGACATGCCAGGAGTGCCCAGGGAGCTGATTGAGCACTGCCTCAACGTCGATCCTAAGGCCACCCCCAAGCGACAACACCTCTGACGCTTTGCCGACGACAGGCGGGACGCCATCAAGAAGGAACTCGCCAAGCTACTCGCAGCTGGCTTCATCAGAGAAGTCTTCCATCCTGAGTGGCTCGCCAACCCCGTCCTCGTCCGCAAGAAGAACTCGAACGAGTGGAGGATGTGCGTCGACTACACCGACCTCAACAAGCACTTTGCCCCAAGGACCCCTTCGGGTTGCCGCGGATTGATCAAGTCATCGACTCCACGGCGAGCGCGACTGCTCTGCTTCCTCGATTGCTACTCCGGGTACCACCGGATCGCAATCAAGGAGGAAGACCGAGGAGAAGACCGCGTTCATCACCCCGTTTGGCGCGTCTCGCTACACGACCATGTCATTCGGTTTGAAGAACGCCGGCGCTACCTACCAACGGGCCATCCGGAGCTGCTTCAAGCGGCAAGTCAACAAGAACGTCGAGGCCTACGTGGATGACGTGGTTGTCAAAACCGGGGACTCCGGTACCCTCATCAACGACCTTGAAGAGACCTTCGCATCACTTTGCGCGAGTACCGCTGGAAGCTCAACCCGAACAAGTGCGTCTTCGGCGTCCCTTCGGGCAAACTACTCGGCTTCATCATCAGCCAGCGCGGCATCGAAGCCAACCCCGAGAAGATCACCGCCATCACCAGCATGAAAGCTCCCACGAGCATCAAAGACGTCCAGAAGCCGACGGGGGTGCATGGCGGTGCTGAACAAATTCATCTCGAGGCTAGGAGAACGGGGCCTCCCCTTCTTCAAACTACTCAAGCATCACGAGAAGTTCGTGTGGACTCCAGAGGCGGATCAAGCCCTTGCCCAGCTCAAGGACTTCCTATCAAAGCCACCGATCCTCACGACTCCTCACAAGGGCGAGCAGCTACTGCTCTACCTAGCTGCGACTACTCACGTGGTCAGTACTGCCATCGTTGTCGAGCGGCAGGAAGACGGCCACGCCTACCCGGTCCAGCGCCCAGTCTACTTCGTCAGCGAGGTTCTATCAGAGTCCAAGGCTCGCTATCGGCCGTGCGAAGCTCCCGTACGCTCTACTCATCACCTCGCGGAAGCTACGACACTACTTCCAGGAGTACTCGGTCTCCGTTGTCACCGACTACCCGCTCGGCGACATCTGCGGAACCAAGATGCCACGGAAGAATCTCCAAGTGGGGCCGTCGAGCTCGGCGCCCTCACCATCGACTTCAAGCCACGCACGGCCATCAAGTCGCGAGCACTAGTCGACTTCATGGCGGAGTGGCGGGAGAACCCGGCTACCTACTCCCACCGCGCGACCGAACGCGGGTGATGTACTTCGACGGCTCACTCAACCTCGAGGGCGCGAGGTGCGGGGGTACTCCCGATCTCTCCAACGGGCGAACAACTCAAGTACGTCCTGCGGATCTTACGGAAGGTCTCAAACAACGAAGCCGAGTACGAAGCCCTCCTACACGGGCTGCGCCTCCCGGCTTCACTTGGCATCAAGCGGCTAATAGTCTACGGCGACTCCGCAGTGGTCATCAACCAAGTCAACAAGTCCTGGGACCGCAACAAGGAGAACATGGACGCCTATTGCCTAGAAGTCCGCAAGCTCGAGAACAAGTTCTACGGTCTCGAGTTCCATCACATCGTCCGCGACAACAACGTTGCAGCGGACGTCCTCTCCAAGCTCGGATCCACCCGCGCTCAAGTGCCAGCGGGTGTCTTCGTACACGAGCTTCACGCGCCATCCATCCCGGAGCCGGCGCCATCGACCACTGTCCCGGCCCATCCACCACCTCGGGCAAGAGGTCATGATGATCGACGTGGACCGGAGGCAACCCTTCATCGACTACCTCGGCGAGCGAAGGTCCCCTCCGACAAGAACGCGCCGAACAACTCGTCCGCCGCTCCAAGTCCTACGTCCTCGTCGGAGACAAGCTTTACAAGCGGGGCGCATCTTCGGAGTACTCATGAAGTGCGTCCCTCGTGAAGAAGGCAAGGATATCTTGGAGGAGATCCACAAGGGCGTCGCGGCAACCACGCGTCCTCACGCACGGCCGGTCGGCAAGGCTTTCCGACGAGCTTTCTATTGGCCCACGGCTGCGGGCGATGCCGAAGAACTCGTTAGAAAGTGCCAAGGGTGCCGATGCTTCGCCAAGCGACAACACGTCCCGGCCTACAAGCTAGTCACCATACCGCCAACCCGGCCCTTTGCACCGCTAGGGGCTCGACATGATTGGGCCACCGCCAAGCCGCGCCGGGGAGGATTCAACGGAGTGCGGTGGCTATCGACAAGTTCACCAAGCCGGATCGAGGTCAAGCCGGTCACATGCCCCATGGGCGACGAGTACTCGACTTCCTGGATGAACTCGTACACCGCTATGGGCTACCCCACCGCATCATCACAGACCTGGGGTCCAACTTCAACAACCACCGGTTGCGGGAGTGCGCGAGAACAGCGGGATCGACGTCCGATACGTCTCAGTTGCCCATCCACGGGCCAACGGACAAGTCGAGCGCGCCAATGGGATGGTGTTCGACGCCCTCAAGAAGCGGCTACACGACGCCGCGAACTCCAAAGGGGGCAAGTGGATCAAGGAACTACCCAACGCACTCTGGGGGCTGCGGACTCAACCATCCAAGCCAACGGGGCAATCCCCCTACTTCCGGTCTACGGCTCCGAAGCAATCCTCCCTGCCGACGTCATATGGAACTCGCCAGCAGTGGAGCACTACGACGAAGGCGTCTCAGAAGACGACAGACGAGTTGACATCGACGGCCTCGAAGAAGCTCGGCCGCGCCGCCCTCGTCCAATCGGCAAGGTACCGGAGGGTATTCGACGCTACCACGATCGCAACGTCAAGGAACGCTCCTTCAACGTTGGAGATCTTGTCCTCCGCCGTATCCCGAACACGGAAGGACTTCACAAGCTCGGCTCCCCACGGGAAGGTCCCTTCACCGTGGCAAAGGTGACCGGCCGAGCTCCTATCGCCTCCAAACACTTGAAGGTGAAGACATCAACAACTCGTGGAACGTCGACCGGCTACGTCGATTCTACGCCTAGTCTACACGACTACTGCGGGGTCCAAGTCTACGCGACTACATCAACACCCCTTGCCGTAAGCGACCCCCCCGGTCCACGGCTCCGGTCTCCGGACTACGCCTCTCCCGAGTCCGGCCCGTGCGGCTACCTACGGACCACGGGCCGCGACGAGCGTCAAGGACTCTAGCGGCGGTCTACTAAGAGACCACACTCCAAGATCCGGCCCCGCACGGCTACCTACGGATCTACGATCCGGCCTACACGGCTACCTACGGATCAAGCTGCGCAAGCGGCCACCCGCTCCGGCTCTACTCGGTACTGTAAGCGGCCTCCGGTCCAAGCGACTACTGCGTAACTACGGCCCCGGCCATCCGGGTGTACTTCTTCGGTAATAAAGTTTGATTGTTCATCAACTTCTTTCTTGCCCGCTCCCCGCAACGGGGCTACTAAAGCCGAGTACTACCGTAACGCCCGCGTTTTTAGCTCTAAATAAATCACCCAATAAATCATGCGTATTTTCAAAAGCCGACCCGCCGAGCTCAATTACCATTCAAACCCTAGCCACTTTGTTTTCCTCTCTCTCTCCCCGACGCGCGTGCCGCGAATCCCGCCGGCACCGCACCCATGCGCGCCTTCCCAACGCCGCGGTCGGCCACCGGCCGGGAATCCCGCGCACGCCGCGGTCCCGACGACCGGTCCGCCTCGCCATCACCGCCGTCTCGGAAAATGCTTCGACGCCTCGAAAACCGGAAAAACCCCGCAAAACCCTTTCCCAAATTTCCCTAACAATTTTCCAGATTTTCCAAAATCTCTTTCCCTATTTCTCCTTTTCTCTTCTTCCCTTTCCTTCCCTTTCCTTTTTCCTTCTCTTTCTTCCCTTCCTTTTTCCCTTTTCCTTTTCTTTTTCCTTCCCTCTTTTTCTTTTTCCTTTCTCTTCTTCTTCTCTTCTCTTCCTTCTCCCTCCTCCCGCGCGGCCAGCACCCCGCGCCCCCCGCCCGGCGCGACACCGGGTTGACCCCGGTCCCGCAACCCGCCGCGGCGCCGAGGGCCGGCCGGGGCGGCGCGCCGCGCCGGGCCCGCACCCCGGCCGGCGACACGCCACCGCGCCGGTGACCCCCCTCCTCCTCTCCTCCCGCAACCGGCCGCGCCGTGCACGGCGCCGTTGACCGAAGCTGGGCCGGCGGCGTGCCCCCGCCCCGCCGCACGGGCCGCGAGGCCGCGCACCGACCACGCCACCCACCCAAGCACGCCACGCGCCCCCCCTCTCCTCACCGCTCGAGCACAAACCGACAAGACCCCTCCCCGGCGCCGGCGACGAGCCGAGCCGTCACCTCCGGCCTACACGCGGACCACCACCGCCGCCTTCCCCGCGCCCTAGCACTCCCCGCACGAGTTGGCCGGCGGCGCACGAGCCGTCGCATCACCGGTCGCCGCCTCGCGAAGCTCCCCGAGCTCGCCGGAGTCGAGCTCGCCGGGGAAAAATCTTCCCCCCAAACCGCCATCCGCCGCCTATACAAAGGGGCGGCGACTCCCCAAGCCGCCGCACCTCAACACCGACGTCTCCCAAGCACCTCCCTCCCCTTTTTCTCGAGCTCCACCGTGCCGCCACCATTCGCGCCGCCGCCGCTCTCGTCCACCGCCGATCCGCCGCCTCACGCCGCTCTAGCCGAAGGTGAGCACGGGGGATGGAATGCCCTTGCCCTCCTCCTTCTTTTCCCCCCTACCCCCCGCCGCCGTCGACCCCGGGAGCACGCCGCCCGGCCGCCGGACCGAGGCCCCGCGCGGCCGCCCTCCCCCTGCCTCTGTCTGTTCGTGAGGTAGGGGATGAAGGGGGGGCTGTTTTGCCAAAAGGCCCCTGCCTTTCCCCTTTTTCTCCTCACCTAGCTCTCTTCTCTAATCCCTCTCTCCCCCTTTTCAAATTAAACCCTAGATTTTAAGGAATCCCACCAAACTAACCCCTGCCCCTCACAATAAGGCCCCTGGGATATTGTAGTTAGACCCAACTAGGTTTAAATGTTATGTTTAGGTCCTCCCCTTTTAAACCAAATTACTAATAGGTCCTTAACCCCTATAACCCCCTTTAACCCAACATTCCATAATTAACCCTATTCCCGGTTACTTCCAGATTTACACCATGCCTCCCCAGTTAGGCCCCACCAAACCCTACGCCAACCCCCTTTTCCCAGGACTTATATATACCCCCTTCCCCGCTCACTTCCCCCTCCTCGAGCTCGGCCGGAAACATGTGTGCTAATATTGCTTGCTTGCTTGTGTATGCGCCATAGCCGACGGAGTAGATGGAGGAAGGTACCCGAGCCGGAGATCGAAGCCGACTATTGCGAGCGGGGAGCCCGAAGCCCCGAACGTCGAGCCGGCACTCCCCGAGGACTACGAAGACGGCAAGTCCAATCTCATCCTTTGATGCATGCTTCTATCCTAGTTTTATAAATATACCCTATACCCGTTTTATAAATTGCATATTGTTTTACTTGCAAAAACATGGTAGGATAGCCACCCTTGATTGCTATGATTGAACCTGGTTTTGGCCCAAATGAGTGCTTTAAAAGTGTGTGTGTGCTTTCAAAATGAGTGAGTGCTTTAAAAATGAAAAGGGGATAGGGTTGGAAAATGAGTAAAGAACTCGGGTAGGCGGGATGGACGCGTGTGTCGGGAGTATGGGTGAGCTCGTACTGTGTGGTTGAGCATGATTGGAGTTGTCCATCTTGTCGATTAAGGACCGGGTTGCGTGACATCTCACCCGACCCAAATGATCGTACAACCACTCGACCGTTGTATGTGGCAACGGCTTAGCATAAACCCCACTAGTTAAACTACTTGCCATCCGGTGTGCGGGTGAGCGGCGGGAGACCAAGGAGTAGGGGTACGCTGCGTGTGAGGTACGCCCCGGTTATGTGGGATAACCCCTTGGGTGCTTCCGTGGTGGCTCGTAGCGTTAGCTAAGGTGGGTAATGGCTATGATAGGATCCGTACCGCGCCGAGGTGTCCGTGTGACGGTACCCTACTTGTGGGTAAAGATGTACAACCTCCGCGAGTGTCAAACCTATTCGAATAGCCGTGTCCACGGTATTGGACGAGTCACGGTGTGGTCACAAAAACTAGTGTTTGGGATGGGATGTTTTCGGTGTGAGTCGTTTTCGGTGATGTGTGTGTGTGTGGCTGTGTGCCTGGACTACGACGGACGGGAAGTCCGGTAGATCCACAGTGGTTTTCCTAAAACAGTTGAGTCACTTTGGTTATAAAAATGATTTGCGAAAACCTTTTTGAAATGAACCCCTGCATGTGTAAGTTTGCAAAGTGAACCTTAACCTGATCCTTGTTATACCTTATGCATGATTCTGCTGATAAGCCCCTCCGTGGGTGGGGTTGGATTTGCTGAGTACGTATGTGCTCACCCTTGTTTTACTAACTATTTTACAGAGGAGGATCCCGATTACCTTCCCGAAGACGTTGAGTAGGTCGTGCCCTACACCCAACCGTGCCTGTGTACCCAGGGCCCTACCGAAAGCTTCCATGGTGTGGTACTCTGAGGAGGCTATGGAAGCCTTTGCTATTGTAGTGTGGTCGTTAGCGTTTGTGTTGTTCCTTGTAGCGTTGGCACTACCGTGCCCTTTGTGTCGCCGTGATGTAAAAGACTGATTCCACCTGTTGTAATAAATGTGTTACCAGCCTCCTGGGACTGGTATTTGTGTCACATTTAGTCACCTCTGATGAGGGGACGCTTCAGGTGGTATCAGAGCCGTAGGTTGGCCGTAGGACATGACCCCTAGGATACGAGACCTCCTCTGGCCCTCTCTAACCTTTCCTTTGCTAAGCTCACCTTTTCCCAAATCCTTACCTTGATTCTTGCCTGTTTCCAGATGCCTAACCCCGAGTGGAACGGAGGAATTTGCCCCGTCCAGCCTGGCCTCCCTAACCTGTTGCTACTCAGCCTAGAGCGCGTCGGAGTAAGGGATCCGCCAGAGTTCGTCTACCGGGAGTACGAACGCTACGGCACCCCTCGGTGTAAGCTGCTGATCTTTGTGGGAAGAAGCACGCTTTACCCCGACATAGAGCCATGGTTCGTCTCCGCCACTGGTTTTCGCTTTGCCGACACCTACCCCAAGGCTGCTCGGAAGGCCCTGCGATAGCTACGAGTGGTTTATAGACAAGCACCTCCGAAGGACTCCAATGGGATTCTTTCCACCCTCCGGAGGGAGAGGACGCTCGTGGATTGATCGCATGAGAAGTCTAGAACGAGAGGAAGAAGACTTAGAAGAGGCGCTTCCCACCTATCCATATACCTCGGAGGCCTAGACCACCTTTATCGGGGAGCAAGCCCGGCAAGAACCGAAGCGAGCAGATCGACGGAGCGGAAAGAGCGAACGAGAGGATAGAACTAGAAAGGGTAAAGACCACCATAGCGAGAAGTCGAGCGCACAACATGAGGCAAGATTACCTCGGGGAAAAGGAACGATCGGAGATGTTCCACAAACGGCTATGGGATGAACTAAGGGAGCGAAGAAGCGAGAGATGAAGGAGCCGAGAGCGAGAAGAAGATGAACCCGAAGAAACCCACCGGGACAAAGGGACCCGGAGCGAAGATGAGATAGCGGAGCAAGATCTTCCACCGAAGAAGCGCCGTATCCGGCTAGAGACGAGAATCACCATGAAGACTAGGGTGTTTAGGCTAGAAATCGAGTCCTAGCAATAATAAGTGTACCCCGAAGGATGTACCCCAACCTTCCTACTAAATAAAGTTATCCATCTCTTGTACCCCACCACAACTCTGTTCAACTCTATCTTTGTTTTCGGATGGCGGAAGATGGATGGACCCAAGGCGTGTGCCGGGGAGGAGCCTGGTTTTGCTCGCCTGCTCATCAACTCCCCGGGAGCGCCTCGGTATCCCCGAGCGCCCTAGGTACTACGAGCGAGGGAGTACGAGCAACTCGGTACTCTTCACCGTAGAGTGGTCCTCTCCGTCGCTAGAAGCAACCGCCACACCAACATCGAGCCATGGCGCGTGACCGCCACGGGGGTTCCGACACCGAGACACCTATCCTTTGGCCCTCGGAAAAGCCCTCCGCTACCCGTGCCGAATCTACAAAGAACACCTCGTCCCCACACCAATGAGGTACTTCCCTCCCGCCATCGAACCCCGGTTTGGCGGGCCCGCATGAGAAACCCGGAACTACGCCGCCACCAAGAAGACCCTGCCGTACCACGTAGTCGCCTACCTTGTCTCCCTGGACAAGCTCTTTGTTGACCGGGCCGGGCACTTGAGGGAACAAATCGGTCGGGCCGAACAAGCCGAAGTCACGGTGAGGATGCACCAAGTCCGAGTGGCTCAAGCGGAAGCAAGGACCGCGGCCGCCATAAGCGGTGAAGCGCGTCGCCCGGGAAAGCCTCGGGAGAATCCGGGACCAATGCATGCAAGAATGGACCCACGGCGGAACACCCGTTCCGGCCATTGGAGAAGCTCAAGTTCTGCCGGGAACACCCCTTGTAGGATGGGGAGGAACTATCGAAGTCCCCCCCGGCACCACCGGCGGTCACCGAACCCCCCAACAGCTACCGCTGAAGCCGCAGCACAGCCTCAGGAAAACGGAGACCCCGAAGGCGGAAACGATGACGAGTTGCTCATTCCGCTGGAAGAACACTCGACCCCAGAAGACAGCTCCCCTCGCGAGTAGTGTGCCCCAAGACCCAGGGAATGAAGCCGTACTGGTCCAAGTCGCGCCCTTAGTCATGTAGTGTGTCTGCGTAGTCGGGATGTATCCTCCTCGCTGGTTTGTAATAAAAACTTGTTGTGCTTGCTTGTTTGCTATGTGCTTGTTGTGTTCTTACCAGCAGGGGTAGGCCCTGCCTTTCCAAAAGAAATCCGATATAATCTACTTAAACATCACATAAAACTAGATCTCTTAGAAACCCGCTTCTTTACAGATGGTTTCCAGGCGCCCTGTCAGGACCCACCGATCGGACGCTGAGGGATCGCAAGCCGATCGGAGGGAGCGTCTCCACGACCAGGAGGTTAACCAAAATGAAGATGGAGGAGAGAACGTGGTCCTGCCACCACCACCCCCTCCCGTTGACTTGGCACAAGTCTTAGCCAACCAGACTGTCCTGATGGAGGCTATCTTCAACGCCGTCAACCGGCCAAGACCCCGAGTTATGAGCATGAATGAGAAGCTGATCGAGTTCCTCAGGACTAAGCCGCCCACCTTTAGCGGGTCGGTGAATCCTTTGGACGCTGACGATTGGCTGAGAGCCATCCTGAGGGAACTGGAGCCCCTCCACTGCGAGGACCATGACAAGGTTCTCCTGGCGGCTCACCCGGCCCACGGGACAGCCCTAGCCTCGGTGGGAAAACTACCGCGCCGCCGCCAAGGATCCCTCCGCCATCACATGGGATGAATTCGTGGAGGAGTTCCGTCGCTACCACATCCCGGAGGCCACGGCCGAAGCGGAAGGCAGACGAGTTCCGCGAACTCCGCCAAGGCAACATGTCTGTGGAGGAATACACGTACCAGTTCATAGAGCTGGCACGCTATGCCCCCGAGGAGGTGGATAAAGACTCCAAAAAGCAAGAAATGTTCAAGAAGGGGCTGACTCCGGAACTGAGGACACTGCTGACTCCTCAGATTTACCCGGACTTTAACACCCTTATGAACATGGCAATACTCACGGAGAGAGCAAGGGCCGAGGAAAAGAAGGAAAACAAGCGCAAGTTCATGGAACACAAGGCCAAGCAGCAAGAGCGGTCCCAGAGGCCGAGAAACTTTGGACACCGCATGTCCGGGTTCCAAGCTCCTATGCGATGCGGAACCCAATCCCAAGCCACGAGCTCGCAAGCCCCCGAGCCCGGTTCAAGCCCTCCTACAACCGAGTGCCATGAAGCCCCCACGGAACAACACCGGCCGGATCACTACCAACAACAACAACGGCTCGCATACCTGCTCATCGGAGCGGTTGGCGGCTACCCCGCCGGCGACTACCTCCCTTTGGGGCCTTCGGGAAGTACGACTTCATGAAGGCCAAGACTTGTCTTGGGATCGACCTCGCCATATGCTTCACGTAGGCGGCCGGCGGATTGGCGCTTCCTTGAGGCGATCCACCGGAGGAGCAATCTTAGGGCCGCCGGGGTGCGGCACCGGGAGCCTTGCGATCGGCGGTGCGGCTTCTTCCAACTCCTTCAGCGGGCCCGCAATGCCTCGCGGTCTTCGTTCAACTTCGCAAGGATTTGTAGCGATTGACGAGATCTCTGTCGAAGCAACCCGAAGCTCCATATGCTTCTCGCACTCGAAGGCGAGTTCTTTATAGTCGAGCTCGAGTACCTGGCGGGCTTCTTGCTCCCGGTAGAAGAGGTTCTTCATGCTCGTCTCCAAGGCCTTCAGTTGCTCCACCTGGCCCTCAAGCTCTGCAACACAGCAACGCAACAGCGGGTCAGATGCTTCTCGACCTCCAGCAAGTACCCAACAAGTTCAGGGGTATACCTTTGTTCTTGTTGCGGAGGCCTTTGTTCTTCCGCACCAAGTCGTCGCCCTTCGCCTGCAACTCCAAGACGTCGTTGTGGTACTTGGCGAAGGCAGCGTCGAGCTTCGACTGCATGGCAGCCGCGTGCTTCCGCGACTTCACAAGCTGCTCTTCAAGCACCTCGGCTCGGAGCACCGTGTCGCCATAGCCCCGGCGGAGTTCGACTTGTCGCGGGACCGCTCCGCAACGTCCTGCACAAGACAACTCAAGTCACAAGAGTACTCAACGACAAAGGATTGACTACTCAAAGGCTACGGCTACTTACCTTTATCCCTTGCTCCGCCCGACGGATCACCTCCGGATGCTTGGCCACCGTCGCCGCTCGATGAGATCGTCCGCGAGCGGCTCTATCCCGCCCGACTACTCGCGGTGGCCTCCGACATCGGCGCGGCACGGATGGGCTCCGCGTCCGGATCTCGGGGGAGCGAGATAGCCACCTCCGAGCAATCTCGCGGCGACATGGTGACCGCCTCTCCCCCGACGGTCTTCTCGACGACCTCCTCCATGGGCTCGGGGGCTCCTTCCGTAGCCTGCGGGGCCTGCGGTGTCAACGTCCGCATTGGCACCCCCGCAGGGATGTCACCACCTTCGGCGCTCGTCGAAAAGACGACAAGTGCATCGGTGCCTACGACTACTCCTCGTGAAGCCCCGTAGCTTCAAGAAGGGTACCCACCTTCGACTACACTTGCCTCCGGCGGCGGCGCGTCGGCAACCGGCGGCTCAATCGCGGCTTGGGTAGCGGGAGCGGTCTCCTCGTCGGGCGGCACGACTTCTTCCGCCACCGCCGATGAGGGCTCATCCCCATCCCAGGTCGGATCCGTGGATTTTTCGCGAGAAGCACACACGGATGGTCGTAAGGCAACATCGACTACTACAATAAGTACTACTCGCAAGGATACGGTACTTACAAATTCGACCGGGACAATGGTCACGGCCGAGCACCGAGGATGCCGGCGATATCGACCAGTCCACCCTCGGCGGGCGCCTCCTCCTGCGCCCCTCGCGGCTACCGCCTCCTCCACAGCCAGCGGCGGCGGCGCGGCGGTCTCCTGCGCTCCTGAGGCCACCACCTCTTCAACGGCGGCGGCCACGGGTCCTGTGCTCCCTTGCGGAGCTGGGGGCTGGCGCTCCAGTTGTGCCAGGATTTCTTCAACAGTGGGGGCTGGACTACGGCTTCCAGCCGGCTCCCCCACCGTGTTCCACATGCCCTCGTCACCCTCTTCGACGGGCTCGCCGGCGGCACCTCCTGCATACAAGGAAGACTACTCATCAGCAAATGTACTCGAACAAAGGGTACTCGACTACTCTACTCAAGACAACTTACCTCCTGGGGCGTGGTCTCCGAGACCTTGAGCTTCTTCGTCACCCGCTTCCGGCGGGGGTTGCGCGGCTTCCGTGGCGGCGCGGCCGAGCTAGACTCCGGGCTGGCGGGGGGTCTTGTACCAGAGGAACATGAGGCAAGCCCGGGCGGCTAATCCTCGACCGCAGCTGGAAGCAGTCCCGCAACGTCTCCTCGTCTTCGTCTTCGTCGTCGAGGTATCCTCCACGACGACGGTGTCGTGGCCTTCACCGACTTCTCGGCGCTCCTTAGCCTTCCCCTCCATCGGGATCTCGATTCCGCTCGGAGGTGGCTGCGGCTCGGAGATGAACTTCTTCACATCATCCTGCGCAAGACACAAGACGTCAGCAACTCTACTTCAAGTAATCACTACTCGACTAGGGGAGTACGACTACTCACCTCCTTGGGCGGGCGCGCGGCGGAGTACTCCTCGACAGGGCACGCCGTGTACGGCGGCATGTCCTTGAAGATCCGCGACAACCTTTCGATGATGTCGTTGTCGTCCGGCTCGCCTCCCGCATTTGCGACGCGTCGTCATCGCCGTGTACTCGAAGCCCGGGGTCTCCCGAGCCATCAACGGCCGGACCCTACGCTTCATGAAACCGAAGGCCACATGCTCGGCCCTCGGTCCCGCCTCCCCGAGCACCTTGATGCGCGCTAGCGGCTCGGGGAGCTAGATTCCTTCTTGCATGGTGGGCTCCGTGTTCCACCATTCACGGTTCTCGGGCCGCCGTCCGCTCGGCTTCGGCGGCCGGGGTGGTGGTTCGTGATGTAGAACCACCCGGTCTTCCAATCGTGTTGGAGTCGACAAGCTTGTATGCCGGATGCGCTCCGCGGCGTCCTCTCTCAAGCGGATGCGGCTCCTCCGACTACTGCGGGATTGGTGGCACTTGGTTGCGGCTTGACACGGAAGAACTTCCGAAAAAGCACCCGGTGCGGCTTGATCCCGAGGAAGGCTTCGCGAAGTGCACGAAGACCGATGTGTGGAAGATGCCGTTGGGGTTCGGGGTTCGGTACTCGATCCCGTAGTACCCGAGCAGCCCCTTGAAGAAATCGCTGGCCGGGAGCGCAAGACCGCGCTCCACGAACCGCGCGAACATTGGGATCTCGTCTTCGGCCTTCTCCATCGGATATGGATCTCCAGCGGCGGATCTCCACAGATCGACTTCCTTCTCCCTGATGAACCCACTGTTCAGGAGGGTCAGCAGGTCCTCCGTCTTCACTTTGGACTTCTTCCACTCGCGGCTTGGATCGGCCCGTGGTGGAGACATGGGCGGCCGCTCCGGTGGCGGCCGCGGCGGCCTCTTCGCGGCCCCTCTTCTTCCCGGCGGCCTTGGACGTCTTGGACGGCGACGGCTTCATCCTCCAAGTGCAGGGCGTCTTCACTCGCATTCGCTCGGGGGCTACCCTAAAAGCTTTGGGTGGCGGCGCACTTGAATCTACTACGGCGGCAGCAAGCGCTGGGAGTGGATTTGCTTCAGATGCAAACGGAATAGCTGCAGCTCGAATGGGTGAAAAACCCTAAGGGTTTTGACTTCTATTTATAAGCCAAAGCGGCTCCTCAACGGGCGGCTGAATAAGTCCATGCGCGGCTGACTCAGCGGCTGTGCGTGACCCTTCGTATTCTACTAGTCGACGCGCCTCACCTCGGGGGCTCGGCTACTTCTACTCGACTACCTGGGAAGCGGCTAGTCTCAAGAGCATCTCAGGACACATTCTTCAAGATGACCCTTCAATTCGAGAGGAAGTACTCGACTCAAGGCTCGGGAGCTCCGTGCCACGTGTCCTTCGGTTTTTTCTCCGGATTTTTCGGGATTTTCTTGCCAAGACTTCAGATGGACCCTCAGCCAGAGCCTGCGGCTCAACCTAAGGCTCGGGGGCTACTCCATATGGAGTGCGATTTTGCAAATCGCACCTCCATGTCGGCTCCGGCTTCAAGACAAGACAGGCATTTTTTGAAGACCTTCGAAGGCAGTTTTCGAGGACGCTTGGAACTACTCGAGAAGACTTCAAGATTGCTCAAACATCGGTCGGAGTACATTCCGGCCTCGGGATGCTTCGACTACTCTTGAGGACTTTGACTTGTAGCGCTCGGGGACGCTTGAGGACTACTTGTTAAAGCCGTCAAGATTACTTGAAGCTATCCTTCTCGACTACAAAGTACTCGGGGGCTTGTCGTATGGACCTCCCCGGGCCCACTACCTCGGTGGGTACCGGGACCGACTACTCGGTGGGCCCCCGGGACTACCGGCTTGCGCTACACGGCACCCGAAGGCGTGGAGCACAAGGACTACACAGAGTAGTACTCGGTTAGGGAGCCGTACATGTTCCGCACCGTATAGAGGACTCCTAGACGTACTCGACTAGTACTCTCTCCCTCGCTCCGACTTGTAACCCCGCCTCCCGACTATATAAGGCGAGGCAGGGGACCGATCTCTAGCATCCAATCTCCTCTCATACAACTCACGGCGCACTATTGCTCCATCTTGTAATCGTGCCCAATCAATCCCGAGCTATGCGGCATACGGGACGTAGGGTATTACGCACCTCGCGGCCCGAACCTTGTCTAAATTGTGTGCCACGTGTCTCTTCCTTCGAGTTACCGATCTCGGCGAGTCACAATCATCTACTTCGGGTACTCCCCGTAGTAGGTTGCCGATCTAAAACACCGACGGCCGGCCGCGTAGATCTGGCCTTCGACTATGAGGACGAGCTGGCCGGCGACGTAGATCTGGCCGTCGATGGTGAAGAAGAGGTGGCCGGGGCGACCAAGATCTGGCCGGCTAGGGTGCAGAGCAGATGACCGTTGCTGGCGACGAGGCGGAGAGGCGAGGCGAGGTGAAGAGATGAAGCGGATAGGCGAGGCGGAGAGGTTGGAGGGCGGAGGCTGTGGCCGGCGGCGGAGGTTGCCGGTGGGGGAGACGGTGGAGGCGTCGAGGCGGACCGCGGGCCGCGGGCCGGCGGGGTGGGGGCATGGGATAGGGTTAGGTTAGGGTTGGGGGGCGGCCGGGCGCTTATATACCGCCGCTCCCGCGCCGACCGTTCGGGGGAGAGGGGAGGTGGGCCGGGGCCGTGCCGTCTTGTGACCGTTTGGGGGGGGGGAGTCGGGCCGGCTGGGCCGGTCGTGCTCATGGGCCATCGTGCCAGGGTGCGGGCCGCGTCGGGACGGCTATTTTCGTGTCGTGCTGGGTCGGCACTATGGGCTCAGAATGAAGCCCAGCCCAGCCCAACGTCATGCTCGTGCCAGCCCAGGCCCGAAAAAATCGTGCCGGACCCGTGCTCGTGTCGGGCCAAAAAATCGTGCTTTGGGCCGGCCCATGGGCCTCGTGCTAAATGGTCATCTATAGGTCCAAGTGACGCTCCCCAACCAAACAAAGGCAGTTATGAGCTTATCATTTGCGGACCGCGAGTAAAATATTGGGCTTATCATTGTTTGGTTAGGTAGGACTGAAAAAAGAAAAAATGTTGAAAAGATAAGTGAATGTAGCCCAATGCTCGCAGTTGCAGCCCATCAGCCCAAGCCCTGGGTCCCCCTCCCCCCTCCAGAGATCAGCGGCAAAGGCGAATTTTTTATATTTAACTTGTCATGATTTTCGAAAAAATGTCGAACAAAATTTTTTGCAGAAATATACATCTTGCGACGTGACCCACGGCGTTTGGAGTTCCTGCCATCGCGGGCCACGGCGGCAGGGGAGCCGCCAACGGTCGACAGTACTGGTCGGTGGGGCCAGGACCTAACGCCGCGGCTCACGGTGTCAGGAACCTGGCGCCATGGGCCGCGGCGGCAGCGCCGGCCTATATAAGGGGCCGTGCCCCTGCCGCCAGCCCCACTCCTCCCTCACTCTCCCTCACTCCTCCCTCGAAATCTTCGTCTTTCAACCTCTTCGGAGCGCTTCTGAGGTATGTTTTCTGAATTTAGTCTGTTTAGTTAGTTAGTTTAGTTACCTAGTTTAGTTACTTATAGTAGTTAGTTAGTTTAGTTAACTTAGATTAGTTAGTTAGGCCTTGTTTAGTTTGCTAAAGTTTCAGACGTTTTCTTCCCTCTTTTTCCATCACATCACATTAAATACGCCAAAAGATATATGTTCGGAGTATTAAATATAAGTAAAAAATAACTAATTATGCAGTTTTGATGTACTTCGCGATACGAATCTTTTGAGCCTAGTTAGGTCATGGTAAGATAATATTTACCACAAACAAACGATACAGTGTGCTACAGGAGTTCGAAACGTTGGAAAGGCAAAATTTTCCAACAACAAAACAAGGTATTAGTTCAGTTAAATTAGTTCAGTTTCAAAATTTAATTTAGTTAACCTAGTTTAGTTAAATTTAGTTTAGAAATTTAGTTTAGTTAATTTAGATATGTTAAAATTTACATAATTCGTTTAAATTCGTTTTAAACTACTAGGAAATGGTTATAGTTGACATAATTTGATTAAATTGCTATAAAATTTGTAAAAAATTATTTAAATTCACATAATTTGTTTAAATTTGTTTTAAATTTCTAGGAAATAGTTATAGTTGACATAATTTGATCAAATTGCTATAAAATTTATAGAGAAAATTATTTAAATTCGTTTTAAACTTCTAGGAAATGGTTATAGTTGACATAATTTGATTAAATTCTTAAAAATTTGTATAAAATTATTTAAATTCACATAATTCATTTAAATTCATTTTAAACTTCTAGGAAATGGTTATAGTTTACATAATTTGATTAAATTGATTAAATTATGTTTTTGCAGTTGTGGTTGCACTGCTGGACTACGTACGGCCAGAGTTGTTTGACGAGGCGGTGGACCGACACCACCGCTCGTACGTGTCGGCTGTTCTTAGCCGTCCGCTCGGCGCGATACGTTGCCAGATGACCCGCATGCTGCTGCCAATACACCCGCGGTGGATTCCGAAGTACATAATTCATTTTTATTATTTATTCCCCTTTCTTTACAATAGTAATTGTGTTAAGTAAACTAATATTTTTTAGGCTACGCACTGCAGGACTTCTCCCTGTTGTGCGGTTGGTCGAGAGGGACAGGCTACGAGCTGAGGTTCCCCAGGCATAGCGGTTGACGCGGTTCAACTTCGACGCCCCGCTGATCGCCGCGTTCATGGACCGGTGGCGACCAGAGACGCACACATTCCACCTTCCCATCGCACGAGATGACTCTCAGTTTGGAGGACGCCCCGATGTTGGGAGGGCTGCCGTGTGCTGGCCAGGCGATGGGGCCGATCGACATCCCCGCAACGTGGCAAGCTGACTTCCTTGCTCGGTTCCGGAATGTTCCTCGGAACGATCGCGCGCCGGCGCCGTACATGCCCTTCGTCGACACCCACGGGCCCACCTGGGGTTCCCTCTCCTGCTCCAGATGTGGATCCACGAGCGGTTCGACATCGGTCGGCCCAAGACGGACCTCTCTGAGTACGAGGCGGCGGCCGATGGCACCGACTCAGCGGACCTCCCCACCATGGGTTCTCTGTGGTGTCTCCGGAAGGTAATGACCCCATTTACATGATTCTTCGCGTTATGTCTTATGTAGTTCAATTCACTTAACTTTTCTCGTTCTTTGCAGCACGTTTGGGCTGGGGAGCAGCCGAAGAAGGCCTACAAGGACTTCGTTGGTCAGATCGACTGGATGGTCGATGCCCAGGTCCGGTGGACGTCGTACGCTCCTGCCATCGTCGCTGCCCGCGCACCACAGGGGCTCTCGTCCCTGTGCTCCCGAGACTAGGCCTACTGGCTGACGCGGCGACGACTAGTCTTCGACGTCTACGTCGAGGAGTACGCCGTCCACCGGGTGATGAGGCAGTTCGGCCTCTTCCAGGCTGCTCGAGTACCCGCTGCGCCACGTCTGCCGCCCAGCGCGCACATGTGAGCTACCATTTGACAGTTCTAAGTATTTTCCGTTACGAATATTCAATTACCAATATTTTTATGTTTCATGTTCTATGCTAGATGGACGCGTAATGGCGTGGCACGGCGACGTCGTTCTTCGACAGGCTGCAGCCGTACGTGGCAGAGTGGGCGTCTGCGGCGCACGAGCAGAACATCGTCACCAAGCATCGCCTTCACGACGCCGTCGCCTGGGCAGTGTACCTTTAGTGGTACCTACCGAGGACGCGGACACGGGTGACATACGTGCCTGCTACCGCGCCACCGCCACCTGTCCCGGACCACGAAAGGGTCCTGCTGGACGCGACCTACCCGGTGCGCCGAGACCAGACCGCCGACACAGCGGTAAGCTACGATACTGCAAATTCATATGACTTTTCATTAAAACATGTGTTTCTAATTTTGTGCACAGCACGACGCGCTCACCGAGGTCGCGCGGCTCGCATCGGGCGCGATCGGGCAGTGCCACACCTGGGGGCCTCAGGAGCACCGCAGCACGTACGAGAGGATCCTCGCTGCGACCATGAGGTACTCCACCGTCGTGAACTACGCCGGGCCCGTAGAGATTCCTCTCCTTCCGCGCCACCCAGCGTCGTCCTCGAGCTCCGCTTCCACAGCGTCTTCGCAACAAACGCCTGCTACCTTTACCAGTGGGTTCTCGGCTCCGAGGGTACAACACCACCCACAGGCGCAGGCCCCGCCGGCCTACGTGCAGTGGCCGTTTGCTGCACCCGGCGTAGGTACTTTCAGTAGACCTTATTTTTCAACTAATGGGCGCAATTGTTTTGGGTTTATGATTATACTATATTCTAATCGTACAGGGCGACCGTCGCCTATTCCGACAGTTTGTCCTCGACAGCAGCAGCCGCCGCCGCCGCCCCTTCAGATTCCGGCGACAGATATTCCTTCGTCGTCCACTCCGCCTCTGTTCCAGTTCCAGGCTCAGCCTGGTGGTTTCGACACGGGCGCCGAGGACCAGCTGGCCTGGGAGGCTGGGATGAGTTTCGGGTCGACGACGTTCTGGCGACCATGGAGGGCACCCCTGTGACAACCCGCCCAGGAAAATACCGTACTATCGCCTAAGACCGATCCACTTTGGTCATTAAGCAATAGTAAAGTATCATCCTGTCGTTAGTTGCCGGGTTAACGCCCGGTAAATCACTTGGACATCGACAGAGGATCGACACGTGCATTAAAACTCACGCGAAGGCGAGTCCAGAGTACAACATGAATTAAACATTTTATTACAAACCATTGTTCCTGACATGGAGTAAAGGTTCAGAGTTCGAAAATACAGCGGAAATCATTTAAACTAGCGCAACGGTGAACATCACAGGAGGCCATCCGTGATGTCCTTACTTGTCGTCACCCATCCGGTCAATCACACCCGCAACAACAATTTTTAAAGCAAGGCCGAGTATACTAATACTCAAGCAAAACTTTACCGTCGGGTGATAACTACATCACCAAACTCTAGATATGAAAGGCTTTTGGCAGTGGAGTTTCTTTTGCCGAACGACTACTAAAAGTAGATCCTTACTTTCAATCTTTTAGCACAAGTTCTAGTGGATTACCATTTCTAAATGTGCCATCTAATTCAATCAAGAATTGGACAAGCAATTAATTCATACAACCATATTCCTCGAGTTCCATCATTATGGGATATCATGGCCGATTGATTAAACAAGTCTCGGATAACGGTGAGAGGCCGACAATCGATTGATTTAAACCTTGTAAGGTAAACCCAAACACACGGTAGGCTGCCCCCGAAAGGACAACTTTCCCAGGCCGTTCCCGTCGATCCTCGGCTCGGGAGCGGAACCTACATTCCTTGGTACAAGGATTACTGGATCGCTCCCACACGAACGTCCAGACTCACGCAGGTACCACACTGTTGCAAGCAGGGGGACACAAGTGCCCCAGGCTTAGCAGGGAAAGGTTCTCTTACCGCGTCAATCAGGTACTAGGCTTACCGGTCCCATTCCCGGCATATGTTTAGTACGTTCAAAAGCTTAGCCCACGAAAGCCACTGGACCGGAGTCCAAATCCCATGCTCTTACCACATGAGCAATCTATTTATAAAGATCTTATGATTCCAACATAAGAACCTATTCTCGCGAGTGACGAACATCACTCGACTTCTAGCGGTCCTATAGCATAGCAGCTATCGATCTAGCATACTAGTGATAGAGCATAGGTACCTAGGGATCATGCATCTAGGGTTTCAAATCAACTCCTGGAACGTAAATGCACAATCGTAGCAAACATAATTGCATAATTCTAAAAGACGGGGTTAATGATCCGGGGCTTGCCTTCGATGGCAAGGTTGGCCTTGGGCCCTTCTGGACTTGGTCCAGGTCTTGCTCTACAACGACGTGGTGCACGTCTCCGTCAGCTCCTCCGTCTCCTCCTTCCGACACACGCGTACAGCTACCGCTGAGATCTACACGAGGATGCAAATGCAAGATTTAATTGACGATTCTTAATTTAATCACTTACAAATGATAAATGACAATCAAGGGTGTATTTGTTGGACACATTCACCTAGATAAGAAATACATTTAGCATACTCTTCCAAAAAAGGAGCAATTTGCGAATCTTTATTAGATATTCTTTTTTATGGTGATTGTGTACATATATAAGTAAATAATTTACTTTAAATTCACAAACAGTAGTGGGTGGGTGCATTTAACTTTTTAAAATGATTTGCAACCATACCCAAGATTAGCAGGGTGGTTTGGTGATTTTTCCCATTTAATGACTATTAAGCCTTTAATCACTTCCATAGCTTTTATTCATGAAATTAATTAAGAAAATTCATTGGATGGGTGTGTTACACTCTAAACACCTATAACAAGCCACTGGACACACATGAGAGCTTTGGATAGCTAGAAATTAATTCATTTTGAAAAAGACAAAAGCTAGCTAGAAGGACAAGGTAAATGCACACAAAAATAAGTACTCAACAAAATGATCCTAACTTTCTCACACATGTTATGTGGTTCAAAACTATCCTAGTGGTGCAGCACATACACCTAGAACTATTATGGAACTTGAGTTATGTATTTTCAAAGAAAAACAAGCATAATTCAAAAATAAACATTTCTGGTAATTATAAAATCGTGATTAATTGACCAGAGGTGTGTTTTGGAATAAAAAGACAGTGTGCACAAGTTGGTTGTAAAAACCTAATTAATTTAAGCTACAAAAATCATTTATTCAGAACTCGCAGAAATGGAAACACATTTTAATAAAAAGATTTACATCATAACTTTGTGCAATTTTTGGCATAGGAGCTAGTCATGACCTAACACACAACATATCCAAAAATTAGCTAAAGAGGATTTATATAATTTGAGATATTGCAGATCTAGGTTTTCACATTTGTATTTTTCATGCAAAAACTAACAGGAATTAGCTCAGACAAGAATAACAAAAGTTGTAGGATAATTCACATCGGATCCAACAAAATTGGTTTTACATTTTTTTTGATTTTTCTGTGATTTTATACGCAATTTACAAGAATCAGCAAACTCACTTTACTATTTTAGTTGCACTTTTGCAGGGAGGCCCTCGGAAAGAAAGGTTCCTTTGCAATGTAGTCCCTGGGAGCGGTGGCCGGCGCGGGGTGGCCAAATTCCGGCGATGCGCCACCGGATTCCGGCCGGGAAGGGTGGGGGAGTGACTAGGGGCTCGTCGGCGACCGGTTTGTGGGCTGGATGGGTGGAAAACGGCGGCCGGCGGTGGGGCGCACCGGCGGCCCGGCGGGCCGCGTCCGCCGCGGACCATGCCGCGACGCGGGTGGTGCTCGCCGGAGCGGGCGGGGGCGTGGCGAGGGAGGGAGAGGTGGAGCTACACGCGCGCAAGCGAGTCGACCGGCCTTTATACGCGAGCATTCGCGCGCGGACGGCGGCGGGCGGACCGCCGGCCACACCGGTGCGCGCGTCCGTGGTACGACGTTCGCGGGGGCGGTTAGGCCGCGGTACGACGCCGGACGGCTCGGGGCGCGCGAGCCTTCGGGGGCGCGGGGTCTTGGGGGCGCGGGGCCTCGGGCCGGGCGCTCGCCCTCGGGCGCGGGCGGCGGCGGACGCCGAGGCAACACGGCGGGCGCGTCCGGCGCGGCCGGCGCACGGAGCGCGCGAGGCAGTCCAAGACGTGTCGGTGTGGCTGTGTTCGACTGCGTTTTTCCCAAAATTCTTGAATAGAAGTGCACTAAACAATGCATAGGAAAGTTGTAGATCTAACTACCCCACACAACTTTCACAAAGGCTCTAGGGTGTTTTTCTCAACGGATTTTGCAGGAACGTCGTACCAACATTGAATGCCGTGTAACGCCCGCGTTTTTAGCTCCAAATAAATCACCTAATAAGTCGTGCGTATTTTCAAAACTATCTCGCCGAGCTCAAATTACCCCCCTTCGAACCCTAGTCACCGTCCCTCCCTCGCACCCCGGCGCGCGTGCCGCGAATCCCGCCGGCACCGCCCGCACCCGGCCGGCACCCACGCGTGCCTTCCCAACGCCGCGGTCGGCCACCGTGCCGGAATCCCGCGCACGCCGCGGTCCCGACGGCCGGTCCGCCTCGCCATCACCGTCGTCCCGTAAATCACGCCGACGCCCGAAAATCAGAAAATCCCGCCAAAACCTTCCCCTAATTTCCCTAACAATTTTCCCTAATTTTCTAAACTTCTTCCCAATTTCTTTCCTCTCTTTTCCCATTTTTCTTTCTTTTCCTTCCTTTCTCTTTCTTCTCTTTCTTTTACTTTCCTTTTTTCCTCTTTTCTTTTTCCCTTTCCCTTTCTTTCTTCTCTCTCCCTCCCTTCCTCCATCTCCCTCCCGCGCGGCCGTGGCCCCCGCCCCCCCCGACCGGCGCCCCCGGCGCCGTTGACTCGTGGCCCGCGCGCCCGCACGCCGCCCCCTCCTCGCACACCTCCAAGCCGGCAAGAACCCCCTCCTCCTCACGCCACCACGGGCCCGCGCCGGGACGGGTCGCCGCGTGCCGGGTCGAACGCGGCCGGACGCCATTACTCCGAGCCGTCGCATCGGCCAAACACCGGCGGGTTGACGCCGCTGACACCACGGCCGGCCTAACCCTCCCCTGCACGTGTTGACCCGCCGCTACTCGAGCTGTCTCGTCGCCGGTCGCCACGGAATCCGGCCGGACTTCGAGAAGACGCGCGAGCTCGCCGGCGGCCTCCCGCCGGAAATATCCTCCCCCCCCCCGAACCGCCTTAGGCCGCCTATAAAAGGGCGGCACCACCCCCCTCGCCGCACCACACTGCAATCGAGCATCCGCAGCCTCCTTGAGCACCACAGCGCCGCCGCCCCTAGCACCGCCGCCTCCCTCTGTCCGCCGCCGCCGATCCGCCTCCTCGCGTCGTCCTAGCTCAAGGTGAGCACGGGGATGAGATCCCCTCGTCCCCCTCTTCGCGTTGCCCCATTCCCCGCCGCCGGCGCCCCCTCCCTCCGCAGCCGCGCCGCCCGCTTCCCTCCTCTCCTCTGTTCTGAACCGTGAAGGGGAGGAAGGAGATGGCGTTTTTGCCAAAAACCCCCTGGCCTCCCCCCTATTTCTCCCCACCGAGCCCCTCCTTCTATTCCCTTCCTTTCTTTTCCAAGATACCCCCTAAACCTTAAGTTTCTTTACCAAAACACCCCTGTTATTTAGATAGACCCCTAGGCTAGTTTAATTAAACCCCCACCCTACCTAAATAGTATGTCTAGGTCCTTTTAATTCAAACTAAATTACTAACCAACCCTAGTTAATTATAAACACCCCTCTAACCTGACATTTCATGCGCGGGTTTAATCTCAATCGCGCCCAACCTCCCCCATTAATAGAAATTACCAATAGGCCCTTAGCCCTTGTAACCCCTCTTTAACCCAACACCCTATGCACAATTTTATTCCCAATTAAATCCAAATTTCACCACACCCTTCCCGGTAGTATTCCCCGCCGAACCAACCCCCTCCCTAGGACTTATATATATACCCTTTCTCCGCTCATTTCCCCTCCTCGAGCTCGGCCGGAAATATGTGTGCTAATATCGCTTGCTTGCCCGTGTGTGCGCTATAGCCGATGGAGTAGACGGAGGAAGGTACCCCGAGCCGGAGATCGAAGCGGACTACCGCGAGCGGGAGCCCAATGTCCCGAACGCCGAGCCGCACTCCCGAAGACTTCGAAGACGACAAGTTCAATCTCATCCTTTGATGCATGCTTCCGTCCTAGTTTTATAAATACAACCCTATACCCGTTTTATAAATTGCATATTGTTTTACCGCAAAAACATGGTAGGATAGCCACCCTTGATTGCTATGATTGAACCTTGTTTTGACCTAAATGAGTGCTTTAAAAATGTGTGAGTGCTTTCAAAATGTGTGAGTGCTTTAAAATGGAAATGGGATATGAGTAAAGAACTCGGTTAGACGGGATGGACGTGTGTGTCGGGAGTATGGGTGAGCTCGTACCGTGTAGTTGAGCGTGTTGGGAGTTGTCCATCTTGTCGGTTAAGGACTCGGGTTGCGTGACATCTCACCCGACCCAAATCATCGTACAACCACTTGACCGTTGTATGTGGCAACGGCTTAGCATAAATCCCACTAGTTAATCTACTTGCCATCCGGTGTGCGGGTGAGCGGCGGGGAGACCAAGGAGCAGGGGTACGCTCCGTGTGAGGTACGCCCCCGGTTATGTGGTATAACCCCTTGGGTGCTTCCGTGGTGGCTCGTATTGTTAGCTAAGGTGGGTAATGGCTATGATAGGATCCGTACCGCACTAAGGTGTCCGTGTGACGGTACCCTACTTGTGGGTAAAGATGTACAACCTCGCGCAGTGTCAAACCTATTCGAATAGTCGTGTCCACGGTATTGGACGAGTCACGGTGTGGTCACAAAACTAGTGTTTGGGTTTGGGATGTTTTACGGCGTGAGTTGTTTTCCGGGTGAAGTGTGTGGCTGTGTGCCTGGGCTACGACGGACGGGAAGTCCGGTAGTTCCGTAGTGGTTTTCCTAAAACAATTGAGTCACTTTGCGAAAACCTTTTTGAAATGAACCCCTGCATGTGTGAGTTTGCAAAACAAACCTTAACCTGATCCTTGTTATACTTTATGCATGATTCTGCTTATAAACCCCTCCGTGGGTGGGGTTGGATTTGCTGAGTACGTATATGCTCACCCTTGTTTTACTAATCGATTTACGAGAGGAGGATCCCGATTACATTCCCGAAGACGTTGAGTAGGTCGTACCCTACACCCAACCGTGCCTGTGTAACCAGGGCCCCTACCGACAGCTTCCATGGTGTGGTACTCTGAGGAGGCTATGGAAGCCTTTGCTATTGTAGTGTGGTCGTTAGCATTGGTGTTGTTCCTTGTAGCGTTGGCACTACCGTGCCCTCTCGTGTCGTCGGAATGTAAAAGACTCGATTCCACCCGTTGTAATAAATGAGTTACCGCCCTCCCGGGACCGGTATTTGTGTCACATTTAGTCACCTCCGATGAGGGGACGCTTCGGGTGGTATCGTAGCCGTAGGTTGGCCGTAAGACACGACCCCTAGGATGCAAGACCTCCTCTAGCCCTCTATAACCTTTCCTTTGCTAAGCTCACCTTTTCCCAAGTCCTTACTTTGATTCTTGCCCTGTTCCGGATGGTTAACCCCGAATGGAACGGAGGAATCCGCCCCGTCCACCGGCCTCCCTAACTTGTTGCTACTCGGCCCAGAGCGCGTCGGAGTAAGGGACCCGCCGCAGTTCGTCTCCGGGAGTACGAACGCTACGGCGCCCCTCGGTGTAAGCCGCCGATCTTTGTGGGAAGACGCACGCTTTACCCCGACATAGAACCATGGTTCGTCTCCGCCACCGGTTTTCGCTTCTCCGACACATACCCCAAGGTCGCTCGGAAGGCCCCCGCGACGTGTACGAGTGGTTTATAGACAAGCACCTCCGAAGGACTCCAATGGGATTCTTTCCACCCTCCGGAGGAAGAGGACGCTCGTGGATTGATCGCATGAGAGGACTAGAATGAGAAGAAGAAGACTTAGAAGAGGCAGTTTCCCACCTATCCATCTACCTCAGAGGCCTGGACCACCTTTATCAGGAGCAAGCCCGAAGAATCGAAGCAAACAGATTGACAGAGCGGAAAGAGCAGAGCAGAGGATAGAACTGGAGAGAATAAAGACAACCACGACAGAAGTTGAACTACACAACACGAAGCAAGAGTATCTTAGGGAAAGAGAGCGCACTCTGTTAGCCCATAAAGCCCTATGGGATGAACTAAAGGAGCGTAGAAGCGAGAGATGAAGGGGCCGGAGTAGAAGAAGATGAACCCGAAGAAGCCCACCGGGACAAAGGGACCCGGCATCGAAGATGAGATACGGAGCAAGATCTCCCACCGAAGAAGCGCCGTATCCAGCTAGAGGAAGAAGCACCATGAGGATAAGCCAAGGGTGTTTAGGCTAGAAGCTGAGTCCTAGTAATAATAAGTGTACCCCGAAGAATGTACCCCAACCTTGCTACTAAATAAAGTTATCCATCTCTTGTACCCCACCACAACCTGTTCAACTTTACCTTTGTTTTCAGATGGCGGAAGATGGATGGACCCAAGGCGTGTGCCAGGAGGAGCCTGGTTTTGCTCGCCTGCTCATCAACTCCCTAGAGCGCCTCGGTATCACTGAGCGCCCTAGGTACAACAGCAGAGAGTACGAGCAACTCGGCACTCTTCGTTGTAGAGTGGTCCTCTCCGTCGCTAGAAGCAACCGCCACACCAACATCGAGCCGTGGCGCGTGACCGCCACAGGGTTTCGACACCGGGACACCTATCCTTTGGCCCTCAGAAAAGCCCTCCGCTACCTGTGCCGAATCTACGAAGAACACCTCGTCCCCACACCAATGAGGTACTTCCCTCCCGCCATCAGAACCCCAGTTTGGCAGGCCCGCATGAGAAACCTGGAACGACGCCGCCACCAAGAAGACCTGTTGTACCACGTAGTCGCCTACCTTGTCTCCCTGGATAAGCTCTTTGATGACCAGGCCAGACACTTGAGGGAACAAATCAGTCGGGCCGAGCAAGCTGAAGTCACAGTGAGGATGCACCAAGTCCGAGTGGCTCAAGCCGAAGCAAGGACCGCGACCGCCATAAGCAAGTGAAGCCGTTGCCCGGGAAAGCCTCGAGAGAATCCGAGACCAACGACGGAACACCTGTTCCAGCCATTGGAGAAGCTCAAGTCCTGCTGGGAACACCCCTTGTAGGATGGGGAGGAACTATCGAAGTCCCCCCAGCACCACCAGCAGTCGCCGAACCTCCAACAACAACCACTGAAGCCGCAGCACGGCCTTAGGAAAATGGAAACCCCGAAGGAGGGAATGATGACGAGCTGCTCATTCTGCTGGAAGAACACTCGACCCCAGAAGACGGCTCCCCTCGCGAGTAGTGTGCCCCAAGACCCAGGGAATGAAGCCGTACTGGTCCAAGTCGCGCCCTTAGTCCTTAGTCGTGTAGTGTGTCCGCGTAGTAGGGATGTATCCTCCTCGCTGGTTTGTAATAAAAACTTATTTGTGCTTGCTTGTTTGCTATGTGCTTGTTGTATGCTTACCTACAGAGTAGACTCGCCTTTTCAAAAAGAAATCCGATTTAATCCACTTAAACATCACATAAAACTAGACCTCTTAGAAAACTCGTTTCTTTACGGATGGTTTCCGGGCGCCTGTCGGGACCTACCGATCGGACGCCGAAGGATCGCAAGCCGATCGGAGGGAGCGTCTCCACGACCGGGGAAGTTAACCAAAATGAAGATGGAGGAGAGAACGTGGTCCCGCCACCGCCACCCCCTCCCGTTGACTTGGCACAAGTGTTAGCCAACCGGACCGTCCTGATGGAGGCCATTTTCAACGCCGTCAACCGCCCGAGACCCCGAGTTTTGGGCATGAACGAGAAGCCGATTGAGTTCCTCGAGACTAAACCGCCCACCTTTGGCGGGTCGGTGAATCCTTTGGATGCTGACGATTGGCTGAGAGCCATTCTGAGAGAGCTAGAGCCCTTCAACTGTGAGGACCGCGACAAGGTTCTCCTGGCAGCTCATCAGCTCACCGGGATAGCCCTAGCCTCGGTGGGAAAATTACCGCGCGGCGAGCCCAAGGATCCCTCCGCTATCACATGGGATGAATTCGTGGAGGAGTTCCGTCGCTACCACATCCTGGAGGCCACACCGAAGCGGAAGGCGGACGAGTTCCGCGAACTCCGCCAAGGCAACATGTCCGTGGAGGAATACACGTACCCGGTTCATAGAGCCGGCACGCTATGCCCCCGAGGAAGTGCATAAAGACTCCAAAAAGCAAGAGATGTTCAAGAAGGGGCCGACTCCGAACCGAGGACATTGCGACTCCTCGATCTACCCGGACTTTAACACCCTCATGAACATGGCAATACTCACGGAGAGAGCAAGGGCCGAAGAGAAGAAGGAAAACAAGCGCAAGTTCATGGAACACAAGGCCAAGCGGCAAGAGCGGTCCCGGAGGCCGAGAAAATTTGGACACCCCATGTCCGGGTTCCAAGCTCCCATGCGATGCAGAACCCAATCCCAAGCCACGAGCTCGCAAGCCCCCGAGCCCGTTCAAGCCCTCCTACAACCGGAGTGCCATGAAGCCCCCACGGAACAACACCGGCCGGATCACCGCCAACAACAACAACGCCTCCCGAGTGTGTTTCAACCGCCGAGAAACCGGCACTTCATCGCCAATCGCCCGTATGCCAAAAAGCCAACCACCACCACCTACTCCAACTCGGTGAACGGGCCAAGGCCGCTTGTGTCAGGAGCCAACCGCATGCCGGTGCGCAGCAACAATAATTTCGGCAACAACAACAACAACCAGCAGATGAGGCGGCCCCAACAGTCGTATGGACGAGCCCGGGTCAATCACATCAATGCGCAGGAGGCACAGGAAGCACAAGGCGTAGTACTCGGTGAGTTCCTGGTCAGCTCAGTTTTGGCTACCATACTATTCGATTCGGGAGCATCGCACTCATTCATATCCTCAAGCTTTGTGGAAAAGCATAGCATACCCACAGTACTACTAAAAGCACCCCTATTAACTCGAACACCGGAGGTGACATTAAGTGTCAATCGGGATGCCCCCGGTAAGGATTATTTTAAGTGGGGTAGAGTTCCTAGCGGATCCGGTAGTACCGAAATCCAAAGGGATAGATGTGATCCTGGGGATGGACCGGTTAAGCCAACACCATGGCCTCATAAGTTGCGCCGATAAAGTAGTGCACCCGACCAACCCGGACGGGATACAAGTAACCCGGCCACACCCGAGGACACGGGCGGATATAATGGTTTTCAACATAGAAGCCAAGTCCATAGAAGATGTCCCGGTAGTACGAGAATACCCGGATGTGTTCCCCGAAGAACTCCCCGGAATGCCACCGGGACGGGGATATAGAGTTCGTAATCGACCTCATCCCCGGAACCTCTCCCATAGCCAAGAGACCCTATAGGATGGCAGCCCCTGAGTTGGCGGAATTGAAGAAGCGGCTAGCGAACTCCGCCGAAGTGGGTTCATCAGACCAAGCTCATCACCATGGGGAGCCCTAGTGCTTTTCGTGGAGAAGAAGGATAAGAGCATGAGGATGTGTGTGGACTATCGCTCGCTAAACGAGGTCACTATTAAAAACAAGTACCCTCTTCCCAGAATAGATGACCTGTTTGACCAACTGAAGGGAGCCAAGTATTTCTCGAAGGTGGATCTAAGATAGGGGTACCACCAGCTCAAGATCAGGGAAAGTGACATCCCCAAGACTGCCTTTGTCACTCGCTACGGGCGTATGAGTTCACGGTGATGTCCTTTGGACTAACCAATGCACCAGATACTTCATGAACCTCATGAATAAGGTGTTCATGGAAGAGTTGGACAAGTTTGTCGTAGTCTTCATTGACGACATACTTGTTTACTCCAAGAGCGTGGAGGAGCATGAACAACATCTTCGAGTAGTGCTGGGAAAATTGAGGGCACACAAGCTATACGCCAAGTTCAGCAAGTGTGAATTTTGGCTAGAGAAAATATCCTTCCTTGGGCATATTCGATCGCGGAAGGAGTAGCCGTAGACCCGGGAAAGTTGAGACGGGGTCTCCGGTGCCGGCAACCAACCAACGTGAGCAAGATCGGGGAGTTTCCTAGGTTTAGCGGTGGTACTACGGAGATTTATCGAGGGATTCTCCAAGATCGCCCGCCCATGACAGGAGCTGCTCAAGAAGGAGAAGAAGTTCAACCGGACCGAGGCCTCGCGAGAGAAGTTTCCAAGAGTTGAAGAAGAGGTTGACCACGGCCCCGGTCGACCCCCGCCGTACATTCAACGGGACTTTGTCGTGTATTGCGACGCCTCCCGACAAGGGTTGGGATGTGTTCTCATGCAAGATGGGAAGGTAGTGGCATATGCCTCCCGTCGGCTCAAACCCCATGAGCAGAATTATCCCACCCATGATCTGGAGTTTGCAGCCGTAGTGCATGCCCTGAAGATCTGGAGACACTATCTGATTGGGAACAAGTGTGAAATCTACACGGACCACAAGAGTCTAAAATACATCTTCACCCGGCCCGACCCGAACCTAAGGCAAAGAAGGTGGCTAGAGCTAGTCAAGGAATATAACCTAGAAATCCACTACCACCCGGGGGAAGGCCAACGTAGTAGCGGATGCCCTAAGCCGGAAAACCTACGAGAAGGCGGCACCCAAGAGTGCCCGGTTGCAAGAGGAGATGGCACGACTCAACGTACACATTGTCCCCCAAGGCTACGCCCCGCCACCGAGTGTTCGGCCTACCTTAGAAGAGAGGATGCGAAAGGCCCAAGAAACCGACGAGAATCGATGAAGATCCGCAAGCATACCGGAGAGAACAAGGCCCCTTACTTCGAGTAGATGACCAAGGCACCGTGGTACAAAAACGAGATATGCGTGCACGAAGGTGGAGATTTTCGACGGACCATCATGGATGAGGCACACAATTCAACATACTCCATTCACCGGGATCCACCAAGATGTACATGGACTTAAAACGAAGTATTGGTGGAATGGGATGAAAGCGAGACATTGCACGGTTCGTCGCCCACCGTGACACTTGTCGAGGATCAAAGCCGAACATCGAAGCCCGCAGATCGTTGCAACCTTTACCAATCCCGTATGGAAGTGGGATGAGATAGGTATGGACTTTGTAGTAGGGTTGCCAAGGACTCGAAGGGACATGACTCCATATGGGTAATCGTGGACCGACTACCAAAGTCGCTCACTTTCTACCCGTACGGACCACTTATGGTGGAGAGAAGTTGGCAAAACTCTACATAGAAAATATAGTAAAGCTACATGGAGTGCCTAGCGAGAATAGTCTCGGATAGAGGGACCCGAGTTCACCTCTAGGTTCCGGAAAAGCTCGCACAAAGCCATGGGCACCAAGCTAGACTTCGGACTCGCCGTACCACCCGTAGAGACGGACGGACGGACCGAAAGGGTGAATCAAATTTTGGAAGATATGTTGAGAGCATGCGTCCTCACCTATGGCAAAGATTGGGAGCGAGCCTCGCCATATGCAGAATTTTCCTACAACAACGGCTACCAAGCAAGTCTGGGAATGTCACCATTCGAAGCACTATACGGGAGAAAATGTAGGACACCCCCGATGTGGTCCGAAGTAGGAGAGCGTGCCCCGGTTGGGCCCGCGCTCATAAAGGAAGCCGAGGAGCGAGTAGCCGATATCCGAGAAAAGTTGAGAGCCGCCCAGTCCCGAAGAAGAGCTACGCAGACAAGAAAAGGCGTGAAGCAAGCTTCAATCCAGGAGACTTCGCCTACCTCAAGGTTTCACCCATCCGGGGGACTCAGAGATTTCAAGTACACAGGAAGTTGGCCCCTCGGTACATCGGACCATATAAAGTGCTAAAGAGGGTCGGAGCAGTAGCATATCGGCTGGAGCTACCCGAAGAAATGTCAGATATACACCCGGTGTTCCATATCTCCCGGCCTATGCCGATGTTTGAAGGTTCTTGAAGAGAAGCGAATACCGAGAGACCATCGATCTACAACCGGACCTTAGGTACCGGGAGGTGCCCGTCAATATTTTAGACACCGTGGTCAAGCGGACAAGGACGACGAAGTACGCGTGTGCGAGTCCAATGGAGCAGACACGGGGTGGAAGAAGCTACGTGGGAACGAGAGGACGCACTGAAGAAGGAGTTTCCTCACCTATTCGAAACCTAGCCGAATCTCGAGCATGAGATTCATTTTAAGTGGGGTAGGTTTGTAACGCCCGCGTTTTTAGCTCCAAATAAATCACCTAATAAATCGTGCATATTTTCAAAACTATCCCGCCGAGCTCAAATTACCCCCCTTCGAACCCTAGTCACCGTCCCTCCCTCTCACCCCGGCGCGCGTGCCGCGAATCCCGCCGCACCGCCCGCACCCAGCGCACCCACGCGTGCCTTCCCAACGCCGCGGTCGGCCACCGTGCCGGGAATCCCGCGCACGCCACGGTCCCGACGGCCGGTCCGCCTCGCCATCACCGTCGTCCCGTAAATCACGCCGACGCCCGAAAATCAGAAAATCCCGCCAAAACCTTCCCCTAATTTCCCTAATTCTAAACTTCTTCCCAATTTCTTTCCTCTCTTTTCCCATTTTTCTTTCTTTTCCTTCCTTTCTCTTTCTTCTCTTTCTTTTCCTTTCCTTTTTTCCTCTTTTCTTTTTCCCTTTCCCTTTCTTTCTTCTCTCTCCCTCCCTTCCTCCTTCTCCCTCCCGCGCGGCCGGGGACCCCCCCCCCCCCGACCGGCGCCCCCGGCACCGTTGACTCAAGGCCCGCACGCCCGCACGCCGCCCTCCCTCGCACGCCTCCAAGCCGGCAAGAACCCCCTCCTCCTCATGCCACCACGGGCCCGCGCCGGGACGGGTCGCCGGTGCCCGGCCGAACGCGGCGGACGCCATTACTCCGAGCCGTCGCATCGGGCAAACACCGGCGGGTTGACGCCGCCGACACCACGGCCGGCCTAACCCTCCGCCGCACATGTTGATCCGCCGGCCGCTCGAGCTGTCTCGTCGCCGGTCGCCGCGGAATCCGGCCGGACTTCGAGAAGACGCGCGAGCTCGCCGGCGGCCTCCCGCCGGAAATATCCCCCCCCCCCCCGAACCGCCTTAGGCCGCCTATAAAAGGGCAGCACCACCCCCCTCGCAGCACCACACCGCAATCGAGCATCCGCAGCCTCCCCGAGCACCACGGCCGCCGCCGCCCCTAGCACCGCCGCCTCCCTCTCGTCCGCCGCCGCCGATCCGCCTCCTCGCGCCGTCCTAGCTCAAGGTGAGCACGGGGATGAGATCCCCTCGTCCCCCTCTTCGCGTTGCCCCATTCCCCGGCCGCCGCTGAGGCCCGGGCCGCCGGCGCCCCCTCCCTCCAGAGCCGGCGCCGCCCGCTTCCCTCCTCTCCTCTGTTCTGAACCGTGAAGGGGAGGAAGGAGATGGCGTTTTTGCCAAAACCCCCTGGCCTCCCCCCTATTTCTCCCCACCGAGCCCCTCCTTCTATTCCCTTCCTTTCTTTTCCAAGATACCCCCTAAACCTTAAGTTTCTTTACCAAAACACCCATGTTATTTAGATAGACCCCTAGGCTAGTTTAATTAAACCCCCACCCTACCTAAATAGTATGTCTAGGTCCTTTTAATTCAAACTAAATTACTAACCAACCCTAGTTAATTATAAACACCCCTCTAACCTGACATTTCATGCGCGGGTTTAATCTCAATCGCGCCCAACCTCCCCCATTAATAGAAATTACCAATAGGCCCTTAGCCCTTGTAACCCCTCTTTAACCCAACACCCTATGCACAATTTTATTCCCAATTAAAACCAAAGTTCACCACACTCTTCCCGGTAGTATTCCTCGCCGAACCAACCCCCTCCCTAGGACTTATATATATACCCCCTCTCCGCTCATTTCCCCTCCTCGAGCTCGGCCGGAAATATGTGTGCTAATATCGCTTGCTTGCCCGTGTGTGCGCTATAGCCGACGGAGTAGACGGAGGAAGGTACCCCGAGCCGGAGATCGAAGCCGACTACCGCGAGCGGGAGCCTCGAAGTCCCGAACGCCGAGCCGCACTCCCCGAAGACTTCGAAGACGGCAAGTTCAATCTCATCCTTTGATGCATGCTTCCGTCCTAGTTTTATAAATACAACCCTATACCCGTTTTATAAATTGCATATTGTTTTACCGCAAAAACATGGTAGAATAGCCACCCTTGATTGCTATGATTGAACCTTGTTTTGACCTAAATGAGTGCTTTAAAAATGTGTGAGTGCTTTCAAAATGTGTGAGTGCTTTAAAATGGAAATGGGATATGAGTAAAGAACGCGGGTAGACGGGATGGACGTGTGTGTCGGGAGTATGGGTGAGCTCGTACTGTGTGGTTGAGCGTGTTGGGAGTTGTCCATCTTGTCGGTTAAGGACCGGGTTGCGTGACATCTCACCCGACCCAAATCATCGTACAACCACTCGACCGTTGTATGTGGCAACGGCTTAGCATAAATCCCACTAGTTAATCTACTTGCCATCCGGTGTGCGGGTGAGCGACGGGAGACCAAGCAAGGGTACGCTCTCGTGTGAGGTACGCCCCGGTTATGTGGTATAACCCCTTGGGTGCTTCCGTGGTGGCTCGTAGTGTTAGTTAAGGTGGGTAATGGCTATGATAGGATCCGTACCGCACTAAGGTGTCCGTGTGACGGTACCCTACTTGTGGGTAAAGATGTACAACCTCCGCGAGTGTCAAACCTATTCGAATAGCCGTGTCCACGGTATTGGACGAGTCACGGTGTGGTCACAAAACTAGTGTTTGGGTTTGGGATGTTTTTCGGCGTGAGTTGTTTTCGGGTGAAGTGTGTGGGCGTGTGCACGGGCTACGACGGACGGGAAGTCCGGTAGTTCCGTAGTGGTTTTCCTAAAACAATTGAGTCACCTTGATTATGAAAGTGATTTGCGAAAACCTTTTTGAAATGAACCCCTGCATGTGTGAGTTTGCAAAACAAACCTTAACCTGATCCTTGTTATACTTTATGCATGATTCTGCTTATAAGCCCCTCCGTGGGTGGGGTTGGATTTGCTGAGTACGTATGTGCTCACCCTTGTTTTACTAACTACTTTACAGAGGAGGATCCCGATTACATTCCTGAAGACGTTGAGTAGGTCGTACCCTACACCCAACCGTGCCTGTGTAACCAGGGCCCCTACCGACAGCTTCCATGGTGTGGTACTCTGAGGAGGCTATGGAAGCCTTTGCTATTGTAGTGTGGTCGTTAGCATTGGTGTTGTTCCTTGTAGCGTTGGCACTACCGTGCCCTCTGTGTCGCCGGGATGTAAAAGACTGATTCCACCTGTTGTAATAAATGTGTTACCCGACCTCCCGGGACTCGGTATTTGTGTCACATTTAGTCACCTCCGATGAGGGGACTCTTCGACCGGTCTATTCGAAAACAGGAGGTACTGTCGGTTGACCAAGTTTTCACCCTTTTTTGCTCTAAATTTGAAATGCCAATCTACACGAAAGTTGTGTCCCTCAACAAGATGGACAACTTTCATAAAGGTAGATTTTGAAGTGTTTAGGTGAATTTTGGAGAACGCGGCAAAAGTTCCGGACGACATTCGCTGACGTCAACGGTTAAGCGGGGTTTGACCGTGCCTTTGACCACGGGTTGACTACGGGTGTGTGTAGGCTTGGTCAAGGGGTTCAATAGGGTTCAATGACGAGGTTTTCGGGGTGATGACCCAGGTTGACCTAGGTTTGACCATTGTCGGCGGGTTTGACTCGGCTGATTCGGTCATTAGTGTTAATGACGTTAATTAGAAACCTGGGGCGTCACAACCCCGCAGCAGGCCGACGAGCTAACCGCGTCACAGTTGACACAGCCACCACCAGTTTTGACTCAGCCGTCACAGTTGGCAACCAGCGGAGCAACCACGGGCGGCGGAGCGACACCAGATGTTGCAGGCTCGTCGCAGGCGGCCATGGCGACACCATCCCCCGACCAGCTAGCACCACGGGCCGTCAGGACACCTGACCCGTGGACGTACGACCGGGATCACACCTGGGCTGGCGCTAGAGCTGTTAGGGGGAAGAGGGGCCGACGCATTTAGATGTAGTACTATGATTTTGTATAAACTATTCCCTTTGTGATTATGTATATTCGCTTGTGACTATTCCTTCGTCGATGATTATGATATTCCCTTCTAATTATGCTTGCACTTGATATTTGGTCGTTTAAAAAAAAACCAAAAACTAAAAAAATCCTGCCGCCGTGTGGCACGGCGTTAAGACCCTGCCGCCGTGCCGCTTGGCGGCAAGGTCCTGGCGCTGTGCTACCCGCGCTGCCGCGGGAAACAGACTCCGCCGCCGCGCCCCACGGCGGCAAGGACTTAACGCGGTTCACGATGGCAACGGGTACATACCCGATGGGTAGTGCCCACCCGTACCCGTACCGTTAGGACTAAATTTTACCCGTCGGGTTACCCGCGAATGCACACGGGTAGGAAAATAATTCCATACCCGTACCCGTCGGGTAAATTCTACCCGACGGGTAACCCGTACCCGACAACATACCCGAGAATGGCATAAATAATCGGACTTCGTCACACAAAAATAATAAATAATTCCAACTTTTTAGTAAGTTACAAATTGTAAATATTGATATAACCATATCATTGCAACAAGCTAATAGAGTAACACACATTAGCACCAATATATAGGCCAAATTCATGCACCATATGAGCTAAAATGACTTAGGGTGGCTATTATTTATGCGGGTTTTTCTTACCGCGGGTAGACGGGTATGGGTAGTCTACACCCACACCCGTACCCGCATACCCGATGGGTATGAGATTTTGCCCAATAACGTACCCACGGGTACGAAGTTCCTTCCGTACCCACCTCCTTATCGGGTAAAACCCGTTGGGTACTCGGGTTTCGGGTACCCATTGCCATCTCTAAACGCGGTGGATACGGCGGCGGGCGCCGAAGGCGTGGCGCTACGGCGTCAGATGTACATTTGTCGAAAATTTTGATGCGATCGATTATTTTTCGAAAATCACGAACAAATTAAATATAAAAAAATTCGGCAAAGGCCCCAGTTCCCCACCTCGAAATTGCCGAGCGAAAAAAATCAACTCCACTGAACAGCAGCGCAGCAGCGCCCGCCCGCGGTCGCAGCTCGCAGCCATGGACCGTCCCCAGAGGCCAGCGCTCCCGTCGCCGCCGCCTCCGCCGCGGTCCCCGCCGGAGGCTGCCGCCTCGGCCCCGTCCTCGCCGTACTCCGTGCTCCACCCGTTCCTGCTCTCCTCCCCGACCCCGCACCTCCTCCTCAAGCCCAAGACGCTGACCCACTCCCTCTCCTCCTCCTCCTCCCTCACCTCCATGGACTCCTCCTCGCCTCCCGCCCCCGATGCCTGGGAGTTCATCACCCCAACGTCCCCGTCCGTCGCCCACGTGGACGGCGGGCTCGATGATTGCGCCATCTTCCCTCCGCGGCTCCACGAGGGCCTGGGCTTGGATGGGGAGCCCGAGGAGGCGGCGGCGCTGGCGGCCGCGAAGGAGGTGGAGGAGGAGGAGGAGAAGGAAGAGGACGAGGAGGATGGAGAGTGGCTGTGGAGTGCGTGGGGGAGGTGCCGCTTGGCGGCGAGGCGCGCTTGGGCGACCGGGGTCGGGGCGGTCCAGGAACGGGTGCTCGTGCACGGCGCCTGCGGATGCCCATCGGTGAGGCCCGCCGTGTGGTCAGCTGCGGCGGCCGCCGCTGTGGTGGGGGCGCTTCTGTACGCCCGGCGGCGGGATAGGAGGGAACGGGATCTGCTCGTGCTTCTCGTCAAGGAGAAGGATAAGGTTTGGATCTCTCTGTAGCCCTCTGAGTCCTGATGCCAGTTTCATGTCTGATGTCTCTGTTACCTCGTCGTTAACTGACCTATTGCTGCCATGGATGATCGTGTGAAACGAATAGGATGGTGAGATGATTGTTGATGTTTCAGTGAGATGAGTTTGCTTTTGTTTAGGGTCTGGATCAAACGAAATATTTATCTGAAGTTTAGTGTCGATGTGGCAAATTTCAGAACTTGTTACTGTGATATTGCAAAATTTGATTTGTGGGGAAGCCAAATTGATGGAAGGTGATTGGTTAGTAAATGACATTGTTGGATCAAACTAAAAGGGTAATATCTAGTATGAATTTGTGAAGCAAGACTAGAACAATGTCTTAACAATGCTGGTGGTATATAAGTTGGCATCTGTAGATGGTGGGAAATAATGAAATATTGAGAGGCCAATGTTTACTGGATTTAATACCAGTAATATGATTGGATACTTGGTCTTACAGAGCCCGTGGATGATCGATTGGTCGCTTTGACACTTTCAATAAGTCCTCTTTTTTATGTTGGATTTTATTCAGGTACTGAGATTCTTGCTAAGGTTGGACTAAGGGAGATAAATGACATTAAAAATGTCGCCCTTCTGTTAGGTCTAGTGTCGCCTGCCCTCAAATATTTCACAAATTTGAAATAAACACTCCTCTTGAGTTTTTGTCTTGTTCATTTGGCGGTTTAGCTTTTCCAACTACAGCTCCCACAAAATATATTCAATCTAGTATATTCTCTCTTTTCTTCTTCAAATTCGTGTATAATTAAATCATGTCACTATTCCATGAAATGTTTCTGGATGACTGCTGTTCTCATATTCCAGAACATATATTACTGACAGATTAGCACACTTAGGATTCTACTTGTAATCCTTAATTGGGCGAATTGTCACCAATGTTTACTTTGCTTTGTGATTTTCTTTCAAATTGTTATGTTGGATCCAAAAGTTTAAGGTGATTGCACCAGACTATTTTTATTTTATACAGGGACTGTCATCTTTAGTTGTCACTGATTTACTGCCGTGCTATGTCTAGAACTCTATATTAAGCAAGTTGCATTAGATCAACAAATGTTCATATTGTGATTGATATTCCAGTACTCTATTTGAACTCTTCTTTTTTCCCCTTATGCAGAGGATAGCACAACTGCTGCATCAAATTGCTTTAATGAGTGACATCAGAAGCAGCAGTGAAGCAATTAAGATTATCACAAACCCCTAATCATTGACAATGTTTAAAAAGGTTCAGTTGCTATGCTGTAGCAAATCAATTAGGTAATTAGAGGATCAGACCAGTCAGAGTGCAGGACCACACTTGTAGCAAAACAAAGAATGAAGTTCTGACAGGCCTAATGTTTGCTTACAATTAGATGCTGAAATCCACAATGCTGCAACCAGATCTCTAGCAATCGATAGTTGAGAACTTCAGCTCTGTTTGTCCTTAAAGTATGTATATAGCCGGGTGATGATTTGATAAGTTGTAGTTGTAGATATGTGGATATTGTTATTGATATGGAGGACCCTGGACAGGGTTCTGTTATATGTAATTTCCTTTTTTTTTCTATTTTTGTGATATCGACTGTTCAGTGAACTTCAATATTGACAACCGCGGGCATGGAGTCGGTTGTGTATACGTAGTAATGGTTATGTATATCGATTGTCCACTTAACTTCAATATTGATGACCTCTTGAGGGTCAAGGATTTGGGCATTGGGTATTTGGGTCCGTCACCAGGCGTCAAAGGTCAGGGTTTTCTGAAAGGAAGCCATAAATCCAGGGCTGAGTTTAAATGTACAATAGAGTGCTTTTTTTTTGGGGGACAATACAATAGAGTGCTTCAAATTGTATTGACGGAACTAGATCGAACTGATGACGATCACAGCAAAGACCCAATTCCCTCATCGTGAAGCGCCTAAACCCTCATCGTGAAGCGCCTCCACGCGCCCTCACGGCCGGGTGCGCGTTGCGCTGCCCTTGGCCCGGCGCTGACCGTGGCTCGATCACCTGTATGGTGCGCCGCCGCTTCGCGTTCTCAGCCTCCTGGTACCTCTCCTGGAGCTTGCGCTTCGTGGCCTCCATCTTCCTCTCCTCGGTCGCACTGCTGATGGCGGCGGGCGGCATCTTCTTCGGCCGGGCTGGGATAACCGCAGGAGTTCCCGTGTTCGCTGACGACGGCTTGGCCGCGCTGGTGCTCACGACCGGAGCCCTCTTCTTGGGCAAGGTGCCGTAGGACTCCGCCGTGCTGACAACAGCGGTCTTCCCTGGACGAGGCAGCTCCGCCGGAATCTTCTTCGCCTTTTCACCGGAGCCGGCCGCGGCCGCCTTGTTGTCCTTGGGAGGAGGCGGGGGAGTAGACTGGAGGACGTCCAGCACGTCCATGTCGGCCTTGGCCATGGCGAGTTCGGCCCTCGCCCTAGCGAGTTTGTCCACGGCGCCCGCCCTCCACCCGCGCACGACGTCGCGCGCGAGACCGCGGACCCGCTCTGACGCGTGGTCCCTCGTCAGCGCGACCACGGCGCCGGCGAGACCGCCGCCGGACGCTAGTGCGATGCTCTCCACGGGCACCGCGCGCAGCGTGGCCAGCGACTCCGCCATGGTCTCGTCCAGCAGCGCGCAGAGCGCCTCCGCCTTGTCGTCGTCGGCGGCGGCGTCGCAGAGCATCCCGACCATCTGCGACCTCACGCTCCGGAACTTGTCGCGGGAGAGGAGGCCGTCGGCGTCGGCGGCCTCGATGGCGGTGTCGATGAGCGGGAACGCGCCCAGGAACGGCTTCCAGCGGCGCAGCGCCATGTCGCCGGCTTCGCGTTGATCTAGTGAAAGGAAAGGGAGGGCGATGGCTGATGGAGGGATGTGCTAGGTGTTCCGATATATCGATGATCCCCTGGTGACTTATAGGGGTGGAATGGCGGTGGCGGCGGCGGCGGCAGTCGGACTCTGAGCGCCAAAACCGAGACGAAGTCGAGTCGAGATGAGTAGCTTTCACGCGCGTTTCTCCCGGCAAATTTTGAGTCGGAAACGTGTGTTTCCTTTTTTACGCACAACCGATTGGTACCGTGGACCAATGGTGGACACTTTGCTAGCTACCCTACTGGACTTTACAGTTAATAAGATTTTCAAAAATAAATTTAAATACACAGTTTTCATTGATTTGAACTGGGGACACGGTTTTGAGGATCGGACCGTCGCCCGTCAGCAGAGTTCTCAATCTGTGAACTACAATCTGACGGGTAAACTTTTGGAGTTGCAATTAACTTTCATTCAGAGAGAAAACATCAAATTGAGAGACTGAATTTTTAGATTCGGGAACTGAGATTGGATTTACAATTTTCTGGACTTGGAACTGAACAGTCAACTCGAAAAAGGCTTCCCTCAGGGGGGGTTGTACATCAAACTGAATTTGAACTTTCAGGCAGGGCACTTGGAAAGTTGGAAGGCTTCAACTCGGTGACGTGGCGGTATACCACATGATCCAAAGGAAATGAAGATGTATAGAGGCAGTGAGAGACTGAGAGATCAGGAAGGTTTTGTGCTTTGCATTGCAGCTGCATGATAGTACAGTTAACTGATCAACTGAACACCACATCGGGCATCAGTGCAGTAAGAGCAAGACACATAGAAAATGAGATGAAGTGAATGCAAAGTTATACTCGACCGGGCACAGGTACACAGATTCACAACAACATAAGAGTAGTGTGAGACGGCTGGTTTTCCAAAAACCAGTTCACAACTCCTTCCTAGTCATGGGCATTCAGAAAAAGAGGTAGTAACAAAGGTAGCTATCACCATCATCTATCATTCTATCAACCTACTTATTAACAGCCAAGAAATGCCTTCTTGCAGAACGACTGATTAGTTACCCTACTTGAGAGACTACTGGCAGCAGCGTAGGAAGATCAACAAACCAGCAGCAAAGATTTCCTTTCGGTGCCTCTTTAAACCGGGTAGAATCAACTAATAACAAACGAACATAATGCATATGTCGATCGGTCTACTTCTGTACAGGCGATTTATGTGCTTTGGGGACGATCCAGCAGGCAGCCAAATCACACCGGGACCCGTCTTCCCCTGAACCGAGTGATCAGCTGCAAAATTCGAATAGGCAGGAAACATCAGCGAGGGGGAACACCAGGGAAACAAGGCATAGCTGGCAGATTATTGAGCTGTACTATATGAAGTGAATTTCTTACCGAAGTCACAAAGGGATGGTGGAATATCCAACCGAAGGAAGGACTCTTTTGCAGGTAAACAGCAGCAGTTGGCCAGAAGCCGCTGAGAGGAAATTCAGAATGAATCAGACACAATGCACAGTTCTTTCTATTCCATAGGCTGACAGAAAAATTTGCTGCAGGTGCCAGAACCAGAAGCCAGTCAAGTTATACAAGAATAACTGTAAAGAAATTACCAACCTGAAGAGCATGATGAAGCCGTATGACTCCACCATCATTCCTAAGGCAGGCCATCCAATGAGGACCAGGAAAAAGCCAAACCCAAAAGAGATTGAACCCTGCACGATTTAATATAGATACGCCAGTGAGATGAGAATGGAAATGGAACTGAAACGGCTTGCTTTTAGCGGTGATAATATCACTATCAGGACCTTGTGATTCTTAGGCTTGGTGAAGAATTGCACAGTTGGCTTCAGCCCAATGGTCAGTAAGACGCCAGAAACGAAGAGAATCTGGCAGCATGGCAAACAACAGTACTTATCAGTAAACGGGAGACTGAATGAAGGCAGAATCCATCAACAGGATGAATTATTCTTACATTCCCCATTGCCAGGAATCCCTTGTCAAATAGCATAATGATCCCAAGGAATGAGAAGAGAACTCCAAATCCAGTCAAGCCCAGCCCAATCTCTATTTGGAAAAAAAATGGGAAACAGTTTAGCAAAAGTTGACAAGCACGGATGCATTGTACATTTCAATAGAAACACAAGACAACAAGCTGAAGAGTCACAAACTGCAGTAAGGATGCTAGTTCACTGAATACATTATTACTAATGGATTGTCCCTCCTGATCAGAAAATAAACTATGCACCATGTTGCCGAACTGCATTGGGCAATTGCCAATTGCTAAAACATCAACACACATGATTGAAATTACGACTCCAAACGTATGTCTCATTCATAGAGGCAAACCGGTTTTCTGTACCAATCAGAGTGTATGCAGTGTGAAGAGACCAGAGATTCTATGTTAATACTCAGAGCATAGGTTTCCTCATTATTTAACAATGGCGAAACACGGTGCTGTTACTACTCTCTCCCAAATTACTATTCATTTTGGTTTTTCTAGATACATCAACTTTGCTTTCTGTTCGTTAGTTATGCATTCGAATAGTAATGTGGAACAGAGGATGTACATCTGACCAAACATTAAAAAAAAAGATTAGCAATGGTTTAGAAAGAGTTGATTTAATCTAGTTTAGGAAGAGTTGAAAAGTACTGATGCATCATAGAATTTAGATTACACCACAAGACACGAAGCTAAAATGTCAAGTGTCACATAAGAAAACTAATGTACTTAACATACTGTGCATTGCGACTAACCATTTTGAGAGACTAATGGATGGTCCCTCCTGATAAGAAACTAAGCATGTTTTTTTTTGAACTAACAAGCATGATTGAAATTCTTAACTCTGATTGTACACCAGAATTTGTGGAGGATAACTCACTTTCTGAACTCTAACCTGACTCTATGTATTGTGCAGAGATCATAGCGGCAATGCAAAGAGCCAAAGATTCAGAGCATGGCGCAGCCTAATCGGCTAATCCTACGAAGTACTACCCACTTGTCCTGAATGCATATACTTAACACTACATGAACACTAGCAGATAAAAACAAGTGCAATGCAGAACACCGTCAGTGAATTTTGGCGAGAAATTTTCGCCGGATTTTATGTAATGTGAAGACTGAAGAGACTAGCAATGCAACGCTAACACTCAGCATGGCTTTCCTCCTTTAACAGGGCAAAACATAGTGCTGCTGCTACTGAATCTGACAATTTTCATCAGCGGACCAGACATTAACAAACATGATCAGCAACGGTTTAGCAAGAGTTTTTAAATCAAGTTTAGCAAGGATCGAAAGGCGTTGATTATTACAGAATCTACATGACAGCATGTGACAGGAAGCTTAAGTGTCACAAAGTTAATGTACTGAGCATGCCACATATTGTCAGTAACCATGTTCAGCTACTAACGGTTAACGGATGGTCCCTCTCCCTCCCGATCAGAAACAATGTGCATATTCATGAACAATATCTGACAATTGCTCATCAGTGTCTGACCGGACATGAACAACCATGATTGAAATGCTTACTCTAATTGTATATCAGATTCAAAGAGACAAACTCGTTTCTGAACTGTAACCTGAGTACCTGACTGTACAGGTGTACATAGTTTGCAGAAAGCTGAGAAACCAGAGACAATGTTAAGATTCAGAGCATAGTTTTTTTTCCCTCATTTATCAGTGCCGCAACCTAGTCTTAATACTCCATTGTACTGAACGCATATGCCTAAAAAGTACATTAATGCGGGCAGATAAAAAGTGATGCAGAACATCAGTGAAATTTGGTGAGAAATCTTCAACCGGAAGGATGACAGATGTTATATTAACACGTGATTGATTCAGTGACCCCAAAAGTCCGCGGCAATTGAACTCATGTGCGCGGATAATAATCATGATTCGGATGTGAGGTAACCATCCCAATCACCCAAATCTCCCACCAAACAACTCATAAACAGCGCGGAACAGAGAGGCAAACGCGGAGCGGGATCTTCCACCAGCACCAACAGCAAACGGAGCGAGAAAGCGAAGCAAGCACCGAGCAAGTCTCCCCACGCAGACAGCTAGCAGGACAAGCGAAAAGCACACGCAAATCGCAGGCACCATCTCATCTCGCCAAGTCGCAAACACGCGGCACCAGGCGCCCTCACGAAGTCACAAGCCGCAAGCGACAGAGAAAGGGAACCGAGCGGGGAGTGGGCGAGGAGTCGCTTACTCTTGCGGTCGCTCATCTCGAAGGAAACCATCGCGCCGACGACGACCCGCCGCGAACTCTCCTCCTACCGCAAGCGACCAGCCACCACCTGCAACATCAGAGAGAAAACAGAAGCAGATGTATATAGTTAGGCGAAGAAGAAACCATGCCGCCGTAAACGACGACGAAGCGCGCGCGATCGAGGGATCAGTAGGGTTTTCGCGAGCGATCGCACTCACCTCTCTCCCCGAGGGCCGCGGATCCGGGTGGCGCACGAGGGGAGGAGCGACGCCGGGCACGCACGACACGAGGGGCGAGGAGGAGCGGCTGGCGAGTGGCGAGGGGGACACGCGGGGGGTGCAGCGCAGGAGCGAGGCGGTTGGAGTGGAAGGAACTGCCTGTGCGTGACGGTCACGAATGGATTCCCTGGGCCGACGGGGGTTTTTATTGAGACGATCGGTGCCTCCGTGCGGCGCGGACGCCGGACGCCGAAGCTTCGATCGATCGGTCGGTCGGTCGAGCCGGCTTCGAGAGCGAAATCAACGGTGCCTTTGGTTGCGTTTGTGTGGCGCCTACGTGGCGCGCGATGACGCACGCGGCCAGCTGGAATCTCCCGGGATGGCTGGATTGGCTGGCTACCTGCCTTGGCTCCGAAGAAAGCGCGGGACAAAGCCCAAGCGGATCCCATTTCCTGATGAATGATGAGAGCACCTGTTGGTGTAAATTTGGTACCGGGCGGCACCAACACCACAAGATCTTTCAGTCCTCCGAAGGAAGAGACGGTAAAGGTCCCTTCGGAGGAGCTGCTCATACTTCTTCTATTACTACCGCTACCTCTCGCTTCTCGCCTCTACCACTACAAAGCGTGAGAAAGTAAATGAGCAACGTGAGAAAAGCTAAATCACCGCCGGAGCTCTCACTTCATTTAATCCCCCCTTTTCTTCGATTACAATGGCCCTCCTATATATAGGGATGGGGGTAGATGGCGATTTTCCCCCAAGCCCCTAGCGGTTATTTCCTTCCGAGCCCCCGGCGGACGCGGTATTTTACAAGAAACCCCTCGAGCCCACACAAAGGCCCACTAACCCTTACATGGGCCGGGCCACTCCCCCAACAAGTAGCCCCTCGGCTACTTCGGTTTGGGCGGCACAACAAAGCGGAGTGGCTGAATACATATGGATTGGCCCAGACCTTCCTACACCTTCGGCCATGAGGGACACCCTCAAGACCCTCCGCCGGTACGCCTCACTAAAAACTCCATTCCGAAAAACCCAGTGGGAAAAACCGGAGTGGAGAAAAGAGCACGTACGCCTAGCGGATTTACACACACCGACTTTGCTAATGGTCGTCTTCGGACTCACTTCGACGGTGAAGGGCGCCTTCGGTGATGATGTCAGCTTCGGCGTTGTCACTAAGATGGCCTTTATCCTCAATGCTTCTCCTCCATTCGCTTTGGCCTTGCCTTCGGGGCCTCCATGCATTTCTCTTTTCGCTCTTATTCTTCCGTACGCCGTCGAATGATGATTAGCCGCCTCTTCCCCTTCGGTCACGATCACCGGCAAGACTTCATGCTTCGGGGGGACGCCGCTCATCCCGATGCCACTAGCCCCTCTTGTCCGGTGATTGTGACGAAGGCCCCGGTCTGTGCATCGCATGTGACGAAGTACGTGTTGATGAAAACGATGGCTTGGAGTCGACGTCGGTGAGGTAGACGATGAAGCCCCTTGAGCTACGGCCCGGTCGGCGTCGGTGTAGTAGACGTCGAAGACGAAATCGAAAGTTGATGTCGACGAAGTAGACGACAAAGCCCCACGAGCCGGAGTCCCGTCGACGTCGATGAAGTAGACGTCGAAGATGAAGGCGACATCAACGTCGACGAAGTAGACGACGAAGCCCCTCGAGCCGAACACATGTCGGTGAAGAGGTAATTTGGGAAGCCCCCCCATGCCGAACATGTCGATGACGAAGTAGACAATATAGACGAAGTCCACTTCCGTTCAACACTCCATTCGAGGTGAATCATTTTTATTCAAGAAACTCAAGAACTTGTTAGACAAGAAACAATCTATCTCAATTTACATCGCACAGACGAATCCGAAGCCACTCTCGGGTCTTCGGGGTGTCACAGATCCGAGGCCACTCCCGGGCCTTCGGTGTATCTCAGCTCAACTCCGGTCATCACACGACCGGTCGTTTGCTTCCTGCAAACGGAATCCGAAGCCACTCTCGGGCCTTCGGTGTGTCTCAGATCCGAAGCCACTCTCGGGCCTTCGGAGTATCTCGATCCGAAGCCGTCGATGGCCTTCGGGGTATCTCAGATCCGAAGCCACTCACGGGCCTTCGGGGTATCTCAGATCCGAAGCCAGTCAATGGCCTTCGGGGTATCTCAGATCCGAAGCCACTCGCGGGCCTTCGGGGTATCTCGGCCTCGAAGCCACTCGCGGGCCTTCGGGGTATCTCAGATCCGAAGCCACTCACGGGCCTTCGGGGTATCTCAGCTCAACTCCGGTCATCACACGACCGGTCGTTTGCTTCCTGCAAACGGAACTTTGGCTATAACAGAGCCAGATACTTGCCCTTGCAAGTTCAACTCCGGTCACCACGGGACCGGTCGTTTGCTTCCTGCAAACGGAACTTTGGCTATAACAGAGCCAGATACTTGCCCTTGCAAGTTCAACTCCGGTCACCACGGGACCGGTCGTTTGCCTCATGCAAACGGAGCATTTGACCCCACTCGGGCCTTCGTCGTGAGCGCTCTGGGCTCCATGCTTTGGTGTTATGCATGCATATATGTATGAAGGAGTGTATGAAAGTATGCTTTTGCATGAAGGCTAGGACGAAAGTGTTAGCCAAAATAACGCACAATGCGTCTATTGGTCAAATTCTCACCTTCAGTGGTGAAACCATGAGATGAGTCGAAATCCGATAAAACCGAAGTCCATATGGAAGTTCCAAGAACCCCCCCGATGAAGTTAAGTAGACATTGATACCAATTGATATGGCCTAGCCATTCCCAAATCAATAATAGAATCACTATCTTCGGGGTGAAAACCGATGACTCAAAAGCCATAACCTGCAATAGACGTGACGAAGTGCCCACACAAAACATAATAGCTGCATACAACCAATCATTATGAATAGGGTACAAAGCATGACTAAGAACATGTGCTTAGCATATTTGAGATGAAGGTGCGGCAACATGTGATATACGAAGGGTTAGAATGCCCGTTAAAAAATGGATCGTAGGTTATGAGAGAGGAGGGCACGATACTTACATATGGTAGTTAACCCTGCATTCAAGAGATATAAATACTTCATATGAAGGGTTAGATTAAGAAGGCAAAGCAAATTTCAGTCAATTTGACACAGTCACTTTTTTTTTGAAGCCGAGCTTCGGTCATAACGGGACCGACACAATTTCGTTATACGAAGTAAGTGACGGGCGGCCCTTGGATGCGTCCAACGGCCTCCGAGGGGCGCTGTTACTTACCCACAAAATATAAACTCCGAAGACTACACCCCCCGCACCATGGAGGGGGGATGTTGCTTCGGAAACGTGCGAACGGATAAATACATGAAGCTTTCGGGAAAAAACTCTTGCGGTGAGCATCAACATGTGATTAACGCTAAGCGCTCGCTGCCTTAAGGCTAGGGATTGGTCTACTAAAACCAGAGATGACGGATGCTTTGTGGCACCCAAGACTTGAACTGGTTGTGGCACAACTTAGCTGGTGGGTCGAAGTAGGCTTCGGAGCCAAAGCCAAAGTGGGCTTCGGAATCACAACAGCCCACGAACACAGACGCTGGTGAAAATGCGATGAGCCGCCAGGGCAGCAAACACCACTAAAATAACTCCGTATGTCTGTCCGTGATCGTCGGTGCCAAAGAACCTATCCAACGAAGTGTACTTCGTTGACTTCGGACACAAAAAATAATTTCCTCCTGGACGGTCATTGCTATGACAGAAAACAATTCTTCCGAAGCTCATAATCTATACCTCAAGTCCTTACCAGGAAGGTGTCAATATTATAAAATGAAGAAAATAATACATACGGGTGCTCACGATGTGAACTATCTCCCCTTCGGAGTACCTAACACCCATGCAACAGGCTGATATTAAACTAGTGTGCAAAATAGACCTGCCGAAATTATTGGCCGAAGGGATGCAGCCCTGACATCAGCTCTTGGCCTAAACCCTCCGGTCCCTAGCTGGCGCAGCCATTGGTCTTGGCATATTCTTGCATGCGAAGCCTGTATGTGAGAGCGTAGATAACCCATGTGGGGCCCAGCGTGTCCCCTGCGTGTGATACATGCGCTGCTGCTATGCGTGGGAAATAGATTCAAGGTGTCTTGCGTCCTTGGGCTGGGTGTGCTTTTTTGTTGCCTCCAAAGGTGTGCCTTCGGTCCCGAAGGGGGCAGTCGGCCTTATGTACTCCAATAGGTCCATGAGGGAGCCCATGTGCTGGCCACCATGACGAAGCAATTGCTTGAACTAAGGCCGGACCCCCAAAATCGTTGTGGTGACGAAAAGCCCCGAAAACCACAGTGTTCATGAATGACCGAAACCCAAAGTCATTTAGCTCACCCACATTCACGAATGGTACTTCATTGATCCACTAATCGTGCAGTAAATGGCCCACCTCTCTGATAAGACTCATTAGTGATGCGAAGCAAGTTTCTTCGCACAAAGATAATAATATTATTAAACTAAAAAAATGACAAAGTAACACACGAAGGTGCGCATGACGCTAAAAAATTTCTCCCTTTGGAGTCACTTGTGCAGTAAAGCAGATGCCGAATAAGAGTGCTAGCAACGTTAATTTATTACTAGTGCAGCCTTCATCATGCTAAAGAACAAAGACCGGCCTTCGAGCTGAAGTGGGCTTCGTAGCTTATAAGTTATAAGTGCCGGAGGTCAGTGTTGGGGAACATGGAGCCGAAGCTAAAATTAAGAGAGGAAAAAACCTGCGACTAAAACGAACTGCTCTTCGGGGCTAAAAATACTCTACAACCGAAGCTATTTTGCATAGAGGAGAAGTGTAGGCCAAACCAAAAATACGGAGCCCACTTGGGACTGTCGAAGTCTGAACACCTTCAGTGTTCTTTGTTGTTTTTTCCTAACATCGTCTACTTGCAAAAACGGACAAGATTGAAGGCCGGCTGACTTAACCTATTGGTACGGACCCTGTAAAACGTGATAGTCGAAACTATATGACAAAAAGCCAACAACTCCGAAGGGTAAAGTAGTGACTTGGCCACAAAGAAATTTTACGTCAATGATAAAGCAAAAACTCAATATAATGGCTCAAAACGCAAGTGCAGCCCAGACATGCCTAACTGGGATTGGCACACCGAAGGAGTTGCTTACCAGCATGTCCTCATTTTATCCGGTGAGAGAGCAAGATGCTTCTGAAGTGCAAAAATTTCATCTCGTGAACACCCACCGAGATGATGCCGAAGGGTAAAAATTCTCCACCTCGTGAAAATCCCACCGAGATGATCCTGAAGTACCGAAAATTCATTGAGATAATTCCGAAGGGTAAAAATTGACATCATAGTCAATTCCGGTGAAATTCCAGTTCCCGAAGGTTAACAAGCTGAATCGACGAAGTTTGTTATGATCCCAATTAACTCCGAAGGTCAAAGAGACCACGAGATATTGACTGTCAATAAGGACAAAGCGCTCGACGAAGCCGTTGATGCATTTTATTGACGACGAAGTGGCGCCCTTAGCGATGGAGCAATCCATGGAATTCATTGATGAAGTAGCTGATGTGGCAGTGCAGTGGTCCGACATGAAGTGATGCTGAGCTTCATCCGCGATGGTCCGCAGTTTCGGCGAGCCATGGCCCATCCATCGCGAGACTGTAGCTTCAGACCATGACCTGTCACATCGACTATAGCTTCGGCACATCATGCCCAGTCTGCTAGCTTCGGTCCAACACATCGACTTTTATATTTGTTTTGTGCAATAAGTTGTGGCGAGTGATCGTGAGGGAGATTCCGAGTGTGCCGCCCAGCTTGCCACGGATGGACGACGAAGTGTATGGGTGTTCAGCTGTGCGGCAGTGGCCTTCGTCGCCGAAGGGTCTTCGGCACCTGACAGGCTCACGGACAGAGTGCACATGCCCAAACCTCTGCTCCTTTTTATTGCTTCCCTTTGGCTTGGAAAGAGGAAAAGAAAAAAAATCTTTAAGCACTCTTATGGAGTCATGCTCCGAAGGCCAATAAAGTTCTACTGACGATTGACGCGATCGCTTTCGTCGGACGAGTTTGAAACGGCTCCCCTTCGGAGTGTGCATTAAGATAAATAAATAATGTGGCACTTAGCTTGGTTAATCTTCACAGTTCGTTGATGATCGTGTCATGGTTCGGCTCCGAAGGTAAAGCATGGTGCTGAATTCTTCCACGAGGTGGGCGCCAAACTGTTGGTGTAAATTTGGTACCGAAGGGGGTCACCAACACCACAGTACTCTTCTCCTCCGAAGGGACAGAGACTAAAGGTCCCTTCGGAGGACTCGCTCATACTTCTTCTATTACTACCGCTACCTCTCGCTTCTCGCCTCTACCACTACAAAGCGAAAGTAAATGAGCAACGAGAAAAGCTAAATCAACGCTTCGGAGCTCTCACTTCATTTAATCCCCCCTTTTCTTCGGTTACAATGGCCCTCCTATATATAGGGATGGGGGTAGATGGCGATTTTCCCCCAAGCCCCTAGCGGTTATTTCCTTCCGAGCCCCCGGCGGACGCGGTATTTTACAAGAAACCCCTCGAGCCCACACAAAGGCCCACTAACCCTTACATGGGCTGGGCCACTCCCCCAACAAGCACCGGGGCCAGTAGCACTCGAACACGTGGATCACCCATTCAGTCTTCGTCCTGAGAATACAATGGGCAAAAGCAGTGACGTAGCCAGGATTTTGATATAGGCCCCGCTTGGTTATTCGATGTTAGTGTTAGTGTTAGTATTAGTCTTTTGCACCCCAACTAACACCTAACAACCTAACACCTTGGATGTTTGAATGCTTGTGTTACTTTTGCATGTAATGCTACTTTTGCAATCATTGAAGGATATAGAGGGATGGAGAAAAAAAGTAAAAGGGGTGTGGTCCACCAAAACTAACATCAATTACCACCTCTTGGGGATGTTAGTTTTTTTGGAGGGTGTTATTTGGAACTAACACCAAACTAACACATATGCTTGGATCTTTGGTGTTAGTTTAGTGTTAGTTTGCTCCAAACTAACACTAACACCTTCAACCAAGCATGGACATAGCAGGATTTTGAGTATATATCAGTGCATAACTTCAACTTATAATTAGTTTATTGTACTACAAATTTTATTATGTGCACAAAAAAACTAAAACATGGTAAAAGAGGCAAAAGGAGGGGGGGGGGCTACGCCACTAGGCAAAAGGAAGGTAAAAGAGGTACCGTTAATTCATCATCACATAAAGCCTCTTAACCCTCGAAATTAAAGATAAAATTTCTCGAAAAAGAATTCAAAGATAAGATTATGCTTGATTAGATTGAAATGGAAGAGGAACGCCATCGCGCCCGGTGTCCACTTCTCCATTATAATTCCATATAGACTACACCCACCCCTGATCAATTTTCATGATGAGTTGATAATGATTCAGCAAAGTCCAACATTGATTCCTTATTCATATAGTATGTCGTTAATCAGGCAAATATGCCAATGGTGATTTGAATGAATACGGAATACCTCAGTTTCATAAACTCACAATGTCATTCCTCCAAGGCTCCAAGACCCAAGCACTCATTTCATGGCGCATTTCGCTTATCTAGTGTTGATTTGTTGTGAGAGAAAAACACCACTGGTGTGCTTGATAACATTGCTGATTTGGTGTGAGAGAAAAATATTACTGGCTGGTGAAATGACAAAATGTACAGTAACAGAAATTTAAATGACAAAATGTTTGTGTCAATGGAAAAAGAAGGCTGGTGGATGGAATTCAAATGGGGCACCTATTAGGCTATACTCCTATACAGTAACTGAAAGGGCGATGGTACTGTACACTTGCACCCACTAGTACAACTCTTCAGACTTCACTGTAGATTAGTAATGGCATCTGATCATCTGAACAAGACAACAAGTTCAGGTCACAACCATCATTGCACATCAACAAGTGCCCAGTTCAACTGAACTAGGCAAATTACTGAAAGCGCAACATTTAGTTGCAAGTTTGCAACCATTGTAAGGCTTTCAATCACTTCAACTCCTATTTGAAACATCATCTCACCTTGGAAAAGTCTGCCTCGGAACTGATATTAGCATGATACTCAACACAAAACAATCAAGCAAAATTTAAACAACACAAAGTGACCGAAGCCTATATCTGGTAAATGCAGCAAAAAGGAACATGTGGTAAACAAAGTAATGGATACATCTATGATCTATCATCAAACCAACAACTTTTGCATTTAAAGACATAACACCAGGTATGCAGGAACAACAAAAAGAAAAGACCCCTGTCCCTTGTTGCCCCGACATCAATATTCATACACGATAGCTAGCTGAAAATAAAAGGGCAACACACAATTCTTTTAAGCAGCACACAACTTTCGTGGGTACCAGAATATCAGGAAACTGCATACCCTAAGAAACTAGATAACTATTTAACATTCAGGTGACTTAATTCAAATCTCTACTACATGAAAGTGAACATTCTACATTCTCACTCAAATATCAACCAATCAGGCCTGCAAGTTGAAAAGTAGCAAAGCCAGTAACTGTTTAGTTGTAAGCTTTATTTCTAAAAAGTAAGAGTATATCTCCTTAGTAATTTTGAACTTCCGATTCTACATATAGAATTATTGATTTTACTGGTCGTGAACTCCATGATCCGGAATCACATAAATTACTCACGGGAATATATAATGTAAAAATAATAATAATAAAGGTAACGTTTGGCTACCTGTAGTTTTCATCTAGTGACTCATGACCAACCAGGACTACTTCTTAACTTAAAATCTTCGATTATACAGATGCAACGTACTCTGATCCGTGAATATTTACAGCAGTACAAAAGGAAGTTAAAAGCTAAATCCGTGTGATTGAAGGTGATATAACCATCTGCATAATTGATCAAATTGAGGGTTTGCAATTGGTGTTCCACAAAGTACTACGAATTTGGTACACATCATCTACAAGTTAAATTTTAACTTCAAATCTTCAATTATATAGATGATATCAAGTATCAACTAACTGTCCTTGCAATTAGGTATTCTTCATTGAAATGCCAGCTGCTATGTCCTAGATAAAATAATACCGTTCTAACTCCACAAGCACTGTATATTTGTATTGAACAAGTGGTTGACTTGTTTAGATAATAAGTTAACAATTGAAAGTCGTCTATAATCTTGCACATGGATATGACAAATAGTTTAACAGACCTGCATTTGATCAAGAAGGCAATCCCTTCCCAGAGCCTGATAACTAACAAGGTTCAAGTATACCCCTGGATTGAAATGGGTACACGCATAGGCCCTAAGCCAAATTGATACAATCATCCTTGATGATTAACCACTCCGTAACCAGAGAACAGAATAGATGAGCTCATGCAAACATTCATGCACAACCTATACATATGGAACGGCAAGGATTCACGGTTTATAACTTAATAGTATAGCAGCATACCAGGTCCATGAAACAAACACCAGTTCCTCATCTCACGCGCATCTCTAATAGACAATGGATACTACTAGCCATAGCCCGTAATAGGCTGAGAATACCATGGATAATTTCCAACGAAATGCCAAAATAACAGCAAATTTCGGTGGATCAAACCGCGGGCGCCAGCGCCTTATTCCTCGGAAGCGGCAGCCTCGGCAGTCACCGACGAGTCCACCGACGCCGAGTCCGCGCTGGCCTCGGCGGGCGCCGAGGCGGCGGCGGCGGTCCGGGACTTGGCGAGCTCGAGGAGGCGGCGGCTGACCTCCTTGGAGTACGCCTGGAGGACCTCTATGCCCTCCTCTACGGAGGCCGGGGACGCGCCGGCGGCGGACTCGGAGGCGGCGGCGAAGGCCTCGGCCTCGACGGCGGCGGCGGCGCGCTCGGCCTCGGGCTCCGGGACGGCTCCGTAGCGCTGGGAGACGACGCTGGGCGCCGCGAGCGTCTGCACGAGGCGGCGCACGACGGCGTCGCGCGTGCGCTGCGACGGCGGCCAGATGCTCAGCGACGGGAGCAGCGCCTCCGCGGCCTTCGCGCCGGATGCCGGCGCAGCGGAGTCGGCGGATCCCTCGGGGGGCGCGGGCTGGGTTCCCTCGGCCGCGGCGTTGGGGGCGTCCTCCGCCATGGCTGGGAAGAGTGTGACCTAGAGGAAGGGAGGCGGAGGAGATCTGTTGTGGCGTGGATGGGTGGGGGATGAGAAAGACAGGATCACAAGACTAAGAGTGTGTTGTGGTGTGTGGGGGGAGAGACTTGCAGGCGGGGGTTTTGTTTTGTTCGGCTACTGTTCTGGAAGCTCAGCAGGTGAGAGCGGCTGGATGGGCTGGGATTTCTGTCGGACTCTAGGCAACGTCCAGATGTGGGCCTGTGGCCCTTTTCTGTTTAAACGGGCTATGTTTGTTTTCGGTACTCTCTCCTATGGAATTTTAGGACAGATTATTAAGAAGGTGATCTCGATTGCTTTTTATTTATTTGTCATATTAGGTGCTAATTGATTGTTGCATGCCTACATGCACATGCAAACATGACAAATTAAGTAAAACGTCATTCTTTTTGAAACAAATTTTGAATTCTAAAACATCGTTCTTTTTGGGACGTGAGTATGTATGTAAAAGACTAAAAGAGATTGTTGTGACCACGTTGACTCACAATGAGCCTATACTACCTCCATTCTAAAATATATGATATTTAGAACAAGTTAATTAGGTTAAAATAAATTAATTTGCTTCTCCTAAACGCATACTCCTATATATTAATTATTAAAGAAAGGAGGGAGTAACATCCACAGGAGACATGTGAAGTGAGAGTTCAAAGTTACATTGGTGAGTGTCGCACTACCTGAAACAGTATTATGATACTGTTACCATCACGGTAGTACTTTTCACGCTGCAACAAAACACTGCAGCCGCTGCACTTTTTAGCCATGTAATCCGAAATGCACCTTGAACCAACGAACCTCGAGGGCATCGTATTCAGCATAACACCGTCACAGGACTAGACAATCCAGATTCCCGTTTCCGTGTCTCCACTCCGACAGCGGAGGCTCGGAGCAGTTGGATAACCGCGGCATGGCGGCAGCAAAAAGCCTCGGCTCTGCTCCATGCCCCATGGCAGTGGAAAGCTGAGCCGCGGGGACAGGGTAGAGACAGCCGAGGCACGGCCGCGGCCGCGGCCGGGCACCGGAGTCCAGCCGCTGCAGGCGCCGCGCGACGCGACGGTGCACGCACGCTGCACGCCGCTGCGGCCGCGCTTTCTTCGGTCCGGCCAGAGGAGAGGAGAGGAGAGGAGAGAAAAAGGCAGGCCGGCGCTGCACGCAGCGGCAGCGCGCATAGGCTTTGGTGCCTCGAGGCCTTTCTCCCCGTGGAAAGCTGTGTCCCCTGTTTCCCGGGCCATTTTTCACCTGCTCCCATTTACTTAATCACGCCGCCATCAGCCATCACCTTCCGCTAACCTCTGATTCTCGCCAACTAACCTCCCCCACCTAAAAGCATCTTGGAATCCTGCACGACGCCCAATTTGAAACGACACCAGAGGCAGATGGCTCTCAATATTTGCGGCTTAAATAGCTCATCGGTTTCTGAAGATTGGCAAGCTACAATGATAGAGCTGGGGAAACCTTCACCCGCACTGCATGTTTCCCTTTTGAAAATGCTTCAGAGTTTGCTAAGCATTTTGAATTTCGACTCCCATGGTAAGAAAAAGGGTTAGCTTTGCAAATGATTGCGTGCCAGCAGCACCTACTACTACCTTGTTAGGCCACAAAAGGCCTTTTCAACTTTTTGTTTCAGCTTTGACTCTCTGCGTGCATGTCCCATTGTTCTGTTACATTAGGACAGCAGAAGATTCATCGCACACCAAGCTCCTCTCACTCACAGAGACTGTCCACTCTCCCGCTCTAGCCTACTCCATGCACGAGATGGCCAGTCAAAGGCTCCTGCTCCTCCTGGCGCTCCTCCTCCTGGCAGTGCTAGCGGCGGCGGTCGCCGCAGAAGGCGACGGCGTGCCCGCCGGCGGTTCGGAAGGAGCGAACGCCACCGCCGGCGCGGGCACAGCGGCCGGCGGGACGCTCGACGTGCGGGCGAGGAAGTGGTGGCGGTTCCCGGCGACGGAAGGCCTGGTCACGGGCAGCGAGCGGAGGGTGCCCAACTCGTCGGACCCCCTCCACAACCGCTGATGCGTCGTGCACTTGCGCGCCAGTCGCCTGCATTCCTCCTTCGTGCTGTGCCTGGTAGTTTACTTCTGTCCGATGCTTTTGGCTGCAGAGCTTAATTAGTGTTTAGAGTTCAGAGAATTGAATTGAGTATACGAGTAAATGTAGTTGATTTTGGTTCAAAGCTGGTTTGCCAGCTCGAGAGTGCTTGTAAGTTGTAATCACAAAATCATCGGCGGTTTGCTCCATGTGTATATAAGTTTCCTTCGAGTTTGTCTTTGCCTCTTTGACTGAATATCATCTGAATGGCTACCAAAAAAAAAGAATATCATCTGAATCGATTGCATTTTATAGTTCAGGATTCTATGATGATTGATTGTAGTGCCTTTCAGTTCTGCGATTCTTTCCAGTGATCAGAACCAAGTGAAGCATTATCTAGATAGAGTTCAGAAGTCTCCAACTCTGTGTTCAATGTTAGAAAATAAGCTCTCGGATTCACACAAACACGCACATGGGGATACACTTTGAGTGAACATGTTGTAGCTAGGAGGGGGGATTGAAGCTCTTTATTATTCAACATGTTGTACAAATATATGCAGTGGATCTTTTCTCCTCTTCTCTCTTTTTGAACTACCAGGTTATCCTCTATTTATAGAGGTTAAGAGCTCACTGCTCATCCCCCTCTACTGCTCATTTGTATGTTATTGTTACATATGTTGGTTACTGTTCATCGTTCACTCACAACAAAAAGGTTTCACAACACTCCCCCTTGAGTGAATAATGTGCCCGATGCATGCCTCGTTAAAAACTCCTCCCAAAAACCCATTGGGAAAGAAGGGTAGGAGAGAAGAGTGCATCACGCGAGCAAGCCGTATTGCACTTGTTGTCTCATTAAAAACCTTGCATGACAAAAACCCAGTGGGAAAAAATTCGTCAAGGGAAAAGGGTACAACAATTGATGCTCTAGTCTGGTCTTCAGGACCGACTTGTGATTTTCAGGATCACAACACATGGCCTATGATTTTCAGGGCCGGTCTCCCCCTATATCCTACAAATCTCTAAGCCGCCTCATGCCAATTCCATAAATGCATTTATAGAAGTTGGAGGCTGGCAGAGATTTTGTGAATAAATCTGCAAGATTGTCACACGATCTCGCTTGCAAGATCTTAATCTCCCTGCTCTTCTGGAGCTCATGGGGGTAAAAGAATTTTGGAGCAATATACTTCGTGAGGTTGCTCTTCACATAGCCCATATGCATTTGTGCAACACAAACAACATTATCTTCATATATAATGGTGGGGGTGTTGATGATGCCCTTACCGCATGACTTCTGGATGGTTAATCATACGTCGTAGCCAAACACACTCTCGTGTGGCTTCGTACAGGGCGATTATCTCTGAGTGGTTGGTTGATGTGGCAACCAAGGTTTGCTTTACAGACCGACATGATATGGCTGCACCACCACATAGAAACACAAAACCAGTCTGTGATCTGGCATTATGGAGGTCGGACATATAGCCCGCATCCACATAACCCACCATAGTCAGACCCCCCTTTTCGGAAACCACAACCCAAGGTCCTGACTACCGTTTAAATATCTGAGGATAGTTTTCACGCCAACCCAATGTCTTCTGGTGGGTGCGGCGCTGTACCTGGCCAACAAATTTACCGCAAATGCAATATCTGGCTGTGTGCAATTTGGAAGGTACATTAGTGCTCCAATGGCACTAAGGTATGGAACTTCAGGTCCCAAACCTTGTTCATCCTCTCCCTTGGGTCGGAACGGATCCTGATCTGCTTCCAATGATCGGACGATCATAGGGGTTTTCAGAGGGTGGCACTCGTTCACATTGAATTTTTCAAGTACCCTCTTCGTATAAGTAGATTGGTGAACAAACACTCCTTCAGGGAGGTGTTCGAGCTGCAGGCCCAAACAAAACTTGGTTTTGCCCAAGTCTTTCATCTCAAACTCCGTCTTGAGGTAAGCCATTGCTTCCTCAATGTCCCTAGTCGTCCCGATGATATCCAAATCATCGACATAGACGGAGATGATGCAAAATCCATCGCTGGACTTCTTTATGAAGACGCAGGGACAATCATCATTGTTGATGTAACTTCTTTGCAGGAGAAAGTTACTCAACCGGTTGCACCACATTCTTTCAGATCGTTTCAACCCATACAACGACCGCTGCAGGCGGACGCTGAACATGTTGCGGTTTTGATTCGGTCCAGGGATCTTGAGTCCTTCAGGGACTCTCATATGGATCTCTGAATCAAGTGACCCATACAAGTATGCGGTCACAATGTCCATCAACTGCATTTTCAAATTAAAGTTAGCTGCCATAGAAATAAGATATCGGAATGTTATGCCACTCAAAACAGGAGAGTATGTGTCGTCATAATCGATGTCGGGTCTCTGCGTGAACCCTTGTTCCACTAGCCTCGCTTTGTATCTTACCATCAGGCCATGTTCATTCCTCTTCCGGAGGAAGACCCATTTGCATCCTACAGAGATGACTTTAGGAAGTGTTGGGACTGCAGGCTCAAACACTTCTCTTTACAAAGCGAGCACAATTCTGCCTCATTTGCTACTTTCCATTTATCCCAATCTGAGCGCTTTCGGCACTCAATCATGGACTCTCCTGATTTTTTGAGTCAACGTTTTTTGAGGCGAAATATATGTCGACAACAGTGGTCTTTCTATGGTATGACTCTCCTGGTTCCACAAAATTGGTGGCAATCTTCTCATGATCATCCTCCCACTCATCGTGATTTCCCGAAATGACTGAGTGGTGGCGTTCTGACCTCCCCATGCGATATTCTTCATGCGACACATTGGGATTTCCATCTTTAGGATGGGGTCCTTCGGGGACCTCCTCAACTTCAGGTTGAGTTGCCACTTCAGGAGCATTTTCAACTTCAGGTTGAACTTCTTCAACTGATTCTTTAAGTGGGGCAAGGGGTTCAGATCCTTTCCGCTGCGGACGTCTCCGCGAGACTTTGTCCTGAGCACCCGGAGGTCTCCCCCTCTTCCTAGGATTAGGGGAGACAACAGAGTTGGTAGCCTTCTGGGTTATCTAAACTCTCTCTAGCGCATTTACTGCAGGTATATGCGACATTGTCACTCTTTTGTGATCAGTGAAGGCATTTGGCAGCTCATTTGCAAGACTCTGCAAATGTATTATCCTCTGAACTTCCGGTTCGGATTCACTGGTGCGTGGGTCTAAGGATTGCATCCCAGGTGCATTCCATTCGATTTCCCGGCATTCTTCAGGATGCCTCTCTCCCCCTAATGCTGGGAAATGGTCTTCATCGAAGACACAATCAGCATATCGAGCCATATGAAGATCCCCAGTCATAGGCTCTAAGTACTTGATTATGGATGGAGTCTCATAACTAACATAGATCCCCAACTTCGGTGGGGACCCATTGATGTACGCCGAGGCGGTGGCATTGGCACATACACAACACTGCCAAATATACGCGGATGGGAAATACTTGGTTCTTTCCCACGCACCAGCTGTAAGGGGGAGGATTCATGATATGCGGTTGGCCGAGTTGAGTTAGTGCCGCAAAGATGCAACACTACATGGCCCCAACAACCGGTTGGCGACCTACACCCCGCAACAACGGCGGGGTAATCCACTTGATCCTTTTGATCAAGGATTCAGCCTAGACTTGTTTTGTGAGTGGACATGAGGTACCGAATGCTCTACCTTAATGCCCATGGCTAAACAATAATCATCAAAAGCTTTCTACCTGAACTCACCAGCATTATCCATCCGAATGGACTGGATGCGGTTATCAGGAAAACTTGCTTTTAGCCTGATTATTTGGGCAATGAGCTTGGATAAGGCATGGTTTCTCGTGGACAACAGGTCCACATAGCTCCACCTGGTAGATGCACCAATTAATACCATAAAGTACCTAAACGGGCCCGATAGGGGCTGAATAGGTCCACAAATGTCACTTTATATCCTTTGCATGAACACATGTGACTCATCCCTAATCTTCAGGAGGGATGGTCTAGTGATTAGCTTTCCCATTGAACATGCAGTGCAAGTAAAATCTTCAAGATTCGGGAAGCTTCTAACATCATGGCCAGCAGAATTGTTGATGATTCTTCTCATCATGTTCAACCCAGGATGACCCAAACGGTCATGCCATATTCGAAACGATTCTGTATTTCGAAATATGGTCTTCATCGCAATACATTCTTCTGTGGGTTTAATGTACGTATAGTACAAACCCGATGGTGATGAAGGGAGTCTTTCCACCACTCTCTTTTGGTACCAGTCGAATTTAGTAATGAGTAGGTATTCAGTACCATGCTCAATCTCGGTTTCAACATGAAAACCATTCGCATGGATATCTTTGAAACTCAAGAGCGTGCGCTTTGAGTCAGGGTATAACAAAGCATCCTTCACAAAGATTTGGGTACCCATGGGGAGAACTAGTGTGGCACTTCCGGTGCCCACAATATGAGCATTGCTTTCGGCAATAGTTATAATATTCCCATTTTTCTTTGCCAATATTTGGAGCTCTTTATTATTCAACATGTTGTACAAATATATGCAGTGGATCTTTTCTCCTCTTCTCTCTTTTTTGAACTACCCGGTGATCCTCTACTTATATAGGTTAAGACCATCTGCACCGGCGGACTCGAAAACCTCCTGGAAGGATGGGATAAAGGAAATGCTGCTGCAGCGACACACTGGAGGCTAACGGCAAAAACAAGGAATGCTCCCATTTCCTTCATATCCCGCGTAGTACAGGACTCCCTTTATCGTTGTTTAGGTGTGGCGCGGACCCACCTCTGCTCCTCGCTCACGCAGTCGGACCACAGTCTTCGCGCCAGAACTCGGAACGGAAGGAGAGCTCCATCGCGGCAACCTTGTCGCCGTCGCCGGGGAGAGCAGTGCCTGGGGAGCTGCACCACCGGTGTCCGGGAGGAGCGGTGCGGCGGATCTCGCCGCCGTTGGATCTCGCGCATCCCGGCGCCGGAGCGTGGGGAGGGATGGGGGCGGGCGGAGGAGCCGAGGATCCGGCGCGCAGAGCTCCTCCCATCGTTGCGGCGCCTCCCCGCCGGGAGGGAGGGAGCTCCGCCGCCGCCGCACGGAGCTCGAAGGGAGGCAAGGGAGCACCGCGGCCGCGCCCTCCGGCCGCGGAGGGAGAAGGGGAGGAGAAGCCCCCGCCGGCGCACCCACTCGAGCCCGCCGCCGGGGCGCTCCTCTTCTTCGCCGGTGAGCGACACGAGGGCACCGGCGGGCGGCTCGAGGAGGAGTGGCCGCCGTCATCGTCGAGCCGTCGCTCCTCCATCCGCCGGGCGGGTTTGCGAGCGAGGAGAGGAGCGGGAGGGCGGCGGAGCTCTAGCGCGGCGAGGGGAGCGGACGGGTGGGGGCGGCGGAGCTTCGGGCGCGGCAGGGGAGGAGCGGGAGGGGCGGCGCGCGGAGCTCCCGGCCGGCCCGGAGGGAAGACGGGATGGGTGGGGGTAGGTGGGGGAGATAAAAAGGAGAAGAGGCTGACAAGTGGGACCTAGGTGGTGGAAGTTGGTATGAAGGAAGAATATGAAGGAAGATGATGGGTGCGGAAGAAAGTAGTATAAAGAAGAGAATCTGGATTCTTTGGGAGGGAATATCTTTGTTTTGAAGGAGTATATGAAGTTGGATGAGTGTGGATGGTCTAAGAGCTCACTTGCTTATTTGTATGTTACTGTTACATACACCGGTTACTGTTCATCGGTCATTTACGGTTTATCGTTCACTCACGAAAAAAGGTTTCACAACATTCAGAATTTTGTTTTTTCCAGGCCATTTCTGCCAAAATACGATCGTAGCAATAAAAAAAGTGAGAAAAAGGCCAACGGTACGTGGGCCCCACTTGTCAGCCTCCCTTCGGAGCAACCGGTTGGCCGGGTTCCAAGTTTCCAACCGTCTCGGGCTCTCGGCCCCTGACCCCTCCGGCCCTCCCCTTGCCGGTCCCGCCGCCGCGCCTAGCCCCTCCCTCGCCGACCCCCGCTGCAGCCCCAGCCCCTCCCTTCCTGCCCCCGGCGCCTCCCCCAGCCCCTCCTTTAGTCGCCGCTGCCGTCGAAGTAGAGGAGCAGGATCTTCTACGTCCAGCACGCTGAGCTTCTCTAGGAAGCGCTGTTGGAAAAGCAGCCGCTACCCCAAACAGGGCCGTCTGCGTCAAAACGTCGAACGGCTAGCGCGCGCAACGTCGCAAATTGCAGCCCCCACTCTCCTTGAGCCAGCCGCCGCTCGATGTCCGCCACCACCAGCGTCTCCCTCGCCGTCGCCGACGCCGTCTGGGCGGAGATAAACTGCGCGGGCCACGCGTCCGACGAGCACCTATCCATGTAAGTAATGCCAATTGCCAAACCGCCCGCCGCCGCCGTCCGTCTCGCAGGGTGTTTGTACCTGCGGTCCCGCGCATGCTTCACTTGGATCCTTGACATGCTCGCGCCTTGTGCAGCCTCGAGACGTTGTTCGGCAAGAACATGCTTCGCGCCTGCAAGATCGTTGACGAGCGCGGCGTCCGCCGCGTCACCGGCGCGCCCAGCGGTCGCTCGCTTTTCCTGGTCGGTGGCTCCGCGTCTTTTTGATTCGCCCAGACCGTCAGACTAACAAGCAGCTACTTGACCCGTGACCTCGTCCCTTGTGTTTGGGCTGCAGGTGATGGGGGAGTCAAAGAGGAAGGAGGAGTACCTCTGCTTCCCGGAGCACCTCTGCACCTGCTACTCCTTCCTCTACGACATTGTCGGGCGCGGAGAGCAGCTATGCGTAAGTTCTCTTTCTGCAGCTACCGCGTCATAAATAACCCAAGTTGTATCTGCGCAAACCATGGAAAGATTTGATGGATTAGCAGGCAGTTGTTTAGCTCGTGGCTACTGAAACAATAGCTGAACTTTGGAATGTTATTTTGGTCTTTGCAGTGTAAACACCAGTTAGCGGCGCGGCTTGCAGAGGCTGTGGGAGAACACCAGGAGATCGAAGTAACAGATGAGGAGCTCGCACATATGCTTGCAAAGCTCTGACAGTGTGCAACTGGATTCTTCAGGTTGCACTTAACATTATGAATTGTTTCGTACTTGTCCTTATGCATAAAGTCATAAAGACTACAGGGGAGAATGGTATACCAGAAAATAGGGTGGAATCAGCATGCCAGCATCGACTTTTTGTTTATATCGAACAATTAGCTTAAAAGAATGTAGCCTGATGTATTCATAGTCATGTGAATTGATTGGCGAATTTAGATGAATAATTTTTCAGTTTGCTATTGAGGTAGCTTCATGTGCTCCTCTTGTTAATTTTGTTCTTTTGACAATTTATTGTCCTTTCTCTATTTTGATAATTTTTTATGATGTCTTGCTGGAGCAATGCTTGAGTAGCAGGGGAGAGAAGATATGATATCACACAATGAAGTGTGGTTGACAAATTCAAGATTTTTCCAACTTGAAGATGTTGGTGCATATGCCCTTTCATGAAAAGATATATTCTGCAGTAAATAGTACTTAATTGAATTCTACAAGAATACATTAGTACGTTAACTAAAGTTATTGAATACTTTTGGTATAGTATCTTGTGACTGAAATCCTCAGTTTGCCTGTAATTAAATATGTTGAAGATAGTCCAAAATTTGCCCAGTACTGCATTTACAACGATATACAGTGTTAATTCTGATGGCACTTTCAAACTGTTTTGAGGTTTTTCTATGATAGTATATACTAGATGTCATAAGCTCAGAACACTGTGACCGGTTAATTTTTTTATCTGTTCGTAAGTAGCACCTTTCAGTAAAATAAAGTCAAACAACCAGTGGATCGCTACCCAGAGTACTGTGTAACTTGCTTCTGTGAAATTAGTTTCTGTACACACACAAGTCTTGGGTGATTTTGTTTGTTACATGGGGTGTAACCATTGAAAGGAGTACAGTGGAAATATAGCAATTCAATTTTTTTTTGTTGCTGCTCTTATTTGCTATTAGTGTACTCATGATACAACCTGACAATTTGCTAAATATTTCTCATGGCATCTCACTTATCATGTATTTACCCTTAGTCATGATACAACCTTGCTCTCATGCTTTCACTAGATAGTTTTAATGCTGTGCCCTTCCTTTCCAACTCAAAAAGAATCTGTTCTTGTTCTGTACATGTATACTTTCCTTGATACATCAAGGTATTGTCACTCCAGATTCATATTCGTTCACATTACTTTGGATGGATTCTTTGATATGCTAAGAATCCATGGCTCTTGTCTTAAATTTGTGCGATGCCTGCATCTTGATGTTGATGATAATTTTTAGGTCATGACACTCGGCTACAATATATGTTTTCATAAGTATAGCTGCTTTGTTAGATATTTGCAAGACTAAGACAGTTAGACATATGATAAATTCGACTAGTGTTGCATGATAGTTTTGAAGTCTCGAACAATCATGACGGCTTAGATTTTCCAGCATATAAATATTTGTTATTTCTAAAGAGGCAAATTTGCTGCAGATAGTTGATCTCAGTAACAGGATTTACCAATGAAGCAAATGTATGGGTGTGAACTGGACTCATAGCAGTAATGTAGTCACCACAAAGATGCAGAGTGCAAGCTAAGAAACATGTCTTATTTTTTGATTTGGAATAATCCGTTTCTGTATATAAAGATCATCTCATCATTGTAAAAATCCATAAAAGCTACATAGGTTTCTACTTTATCACTTTATCATCCATAACTTGTCTTCATCATATATGTTCAGTAAACACCCACAAGTCATGCAATCATTCCCGTACTCTTTTTTATTCATTGCAACTTCTTGAAGAAATTCTCTTCTGTCAGGCCAAGACAGACATCAGTTGTGCATTATAGTTTACTAAGAGGTGCCAATAGCATCTCTGACCGGCATAGGAGCACCAATTGTATGCGGTGTGGGCTTTTTACTGAGTCGATTAGACCTTCAACCAGTTCTAAGTGTTCAGTTGCAGATTGGTTGAATTCTTGCCAACTTGATCCGATATAACCAGGTTTATACGACCAATGGGATGGGAGGATGCAAGAAACTACAGAGCAGATAGAAGTGCAGTTTCTTTCAAAGAAAAAGAAGAGATGGAAGTGCATTTTCTAGACATCCACAAGGGTAGGTTTAAATTTTTCATCCTTACAGTACACTTTATACTTGATCACCCAACAGAAATTGTGAAAATAATATTACACTTCTCAGAAATTCTTATATATGATGGCCTATCTATGAATTACAAATTTACAAGCGCAGGGTCAGGTCAAGATTTTTCTCTGTTTGCTTCTTGGATTCCAATGAACCTGCTGTGAAGCTCCCTGGCCATATCAAACCAGCTTCTTTAATTGCAAAAGGCATCCAGGCACTCATTTGGCCTCCGTCAAATCTTGCTACGACAACAGCAGCTCTTTCACTGTGGTCCTTCAGAACTGTAGAGTGGGAGTTCACTCTTAAAGGTTGGAGAAAGGAAGTAGCTGGAGGGAGGCCCATCATCATTTGAAATCTCTGTGACTTCCTTGCTGCACACCTCTCCCTCTTGTGTGCATTTTGGTGCCCACCAAGGGCCTGCGAGCTGAAGAACTTCCTCATGCAGTAATTGCAGGAGAAAGTCCTATGTTGAGTGGCCACCGATTTGGCCACGGGAGGCTTAGCTTCTTCACTTTTTGGCGCATCAAGACCCAACTTCAGCCATGGTACTGAGGTATTATCATCAGCTTGGCCAGCTTCATCAACTTGTTCTGCTGACTTCTGCTCTTCCACCCCAGGTACTCTCTCCATTCTCTCTTTGTTGTAAGTAGTAGAGGAGATGGTTGCTCAAGGTTTGTGATATCCTGGTTCACTCTGCTTTGCTATAAAAAGAACCGGGGGGCTGCGGGTGGCAATAATTCAACGGAAAAGGCAAGTTATCGGTACTTTGAAGTGGACCAGGATATGCTAGTTTGCAGTAGTGGCAAACATGTTGGTTCTTGTAATTCCCCAAGACGATATGCCTGTCATGTATAGTGACTGGCTACGAACAGAATTCGGTTTCTAGTCCATCTCATTCCCCATCAGATCTGGACCTATTTGGGATAGCAGTGTTAACATTTCTATCAGGTACAGTCCTGTGACCTCATACAGGCCAACGATTGGTTAGTTTTCCTATTCTGTGTACGTGACACCTGGGGATGCTTGCACTTGGAGTTGTCCGTGTCTAGAGAAGTATGAGAATATATTCAGAAAAGGAAGCCTTCTAAGTGGCCCCTTTTTGTGAGGAAGTGTTTTCTAAGCTCTAATTAGCAAGCAAAAATTACCCAAAAAAGAGAGAGAAAACTTGATTTGCAAATTACTTGTATTCCTTGGAATGGTAAAAGCTTCCTTCATCTTCTGCTAGTACCAAAGTTTAGGTGGACTGAAAGCAGTTCTTTCCAGGGTCATTTGTTTAACTGGCAAGTAGCATGCTTTACTGAGAGGTGCTACGACCTATCAGTGCTCCGCTACTCATCTTTGAGCTTATCTGAAGCACTGTCTTTCTGTCTCTTCAGGGTCAGGCACGGACGCTTCGCATTATTCAACACCAAAACTCTAGCTACATCACCCAAAATGACATCGGTGGCTTTCAAGTGACTTCAGGTGAGTGCAGCTGCCACCTCCCGCTAGCCAAAGCCTACACGCCATTCAGCATCGGACAGTCCCCGAGCTAAAGAACAGAAGCTTTCCGCTGAGAGGCAAGTGGATGATGCACTCACGGCGCAAATGATTGTGCTTTTTTCTTCCAAGGCAGCGATATATGGGGTGTCCTCCTTTACCTGGGGGGGCGGCAAGAGTGACAGCCGGAACTATATTCTGATGGAGAACCCTACGGGAAATAGACACCTGCTGTGCGCTCTTTTCTGACTAGTCAGAGAAAAATAAAATCCTGATCCTGATATGGTGTTAGTGGAATGGTGACTCCGACTCGTGCCTCTTGGCCCGGCGGCGGCTTGATCCGGAGGAGGTGGCGGGCGAGAGCGAGCAGCCGGCCTCGCCGCCTCGGCCTATTGGCGTTCAGCTGTAGTCAGCTACTCAGCTAAGGCAGGTGACGCCTCACGGCTGCCATGTCGCTTTGTTGATTTCTATTACATGCAGCTTTGGCTTCTGCATTCCTTCCTGTTAGAGTATCAAAGGCGAGGTTTTGATCGATCGCCATTCGCCAGAGCTGAGTACAGCTGAGCGGGGGTTTGTGCAATGTGCGCCGTGGGCTATAGCGCATCGTCTTGGGTGGGTGTGGGTGACACCTTTGGCTGGTCCGCAGGGAACTAATTCTGGCGCAGGAAGAATGGAATGGAAATATGGAATACTGGATCCGTGTGGTGCTCCAAGCAGTTTCATGATTTTCCACTGAGGTTTGTTCGAGCACCTATGAGTCTTCGGATGCTCCCGATCTTACCCTGGCGTTTTTATTTTTACGGTAATGTTCTGGAGCAGACGTACGACGCCAACGAAAATACCGGACACGCCGAGTCTCTCATCATCAGTGGCAGCACATGGTGGACCCCAGGCAACAAACCTTATCACCAGACATCTCTTTTCCTCCGTCCATTTTCTTTTTTCATTTCCTCTCCTCTCTCCAGAGACGGAGCACCCAAGGTGACGACAGAAGCTCTCCCTCGGTCATGGCGGTGCGAGGATGCGGCGCCGAGCAGCACTCGATAGCTCGCGACGGTGCAGCTCCGGGGACGGCGCGCAGCACGACGACGATGGGAGAAGCTCCAACCCCAAGTTGTCCCTCACGGGGTGTGTGGCGTCTTGCGGCTCGGCGAGAGCGGTGCGAGGGGAAGTGCTAGTACACAACGACGAGGGCCCCCTCCCGGTGCAGGAGCCCTGCTGGCCACGGAGCTCGCCGCTGATGCGAGCTGCTCCTCCCCGCAGCCAGGGGCGACACGACCGAGGGGACTGTAAAGCTCGCCGACGACGTAGGAAGAGGGGGTCGTGAACTACTCCCCCACGGTCTGGGACGAGCTACGTCGGCTGCCAGGGTGTCGCCGAGCGCAGAAGAGGGCGCGCAGGCTGCATGTCACCGAGCACGGAGGAGGGGTGCTGGGCGCGGTCGGGGGTGAGCTGTGCAGGCCGCGCGCTCTCCAGCGGCTGTGGAGGCGAGCCGTGCCGCGCCGCAAACTGCTCCGAAGTGAGGATGTCAGGTTTGACACCTATGTTGCAAGCGAATGTCTGACGTGTTTCAGTTGTTTCGAAAAAAATGTTGCAAGTATTTCATGATGATGTTGAAAAAGTAGATCTTGATGTTGCGATGTTACATATGTGTCTCGTGCGCGTTGCAAGTGTGTTATATGAATGTTGGATTTTTCATAAAGACATTAGCTCGCCATCAGCAGGCCGCCCCCCTGGCCAAGGCCGCAGTCGGATGCGAGGCATCCGAGCTCGCCGGCCGGCCACCACTTCCCCACGTTGGCCGCGAAGAACCTGCCTCCTTTTTTTATTTTTTTATGTTGCAAATGTTGTATATCGGTGTTGTAACAATGTTCTTGACATGTTGTAATCAGTCGTCTTCATGATATAATCGTTTCTTGTTATGTTGCAAATCATTGCGCACATGTTGCATCCGTGTTCTTGACATATTGCAAATGTCCCATGCGAATATTTCAAAATTAGGTCTAATTTTTTGATGTTGCAACCATTAATTTTCGATGTTGCAGATGCTGAGTGTCGATGTTGTAGACGTGTTGTTGGGTGTTGCAAACATTATTCTTCAATGTTGCAGACGTTGCGTTTCGATGTTGCATGCATGTGGTGTTGGGTGTTGTGTTGAGGAGAAGTGAGAAGAGGCTCCTAATGTTGGATGTTGCACGCAACACGGGTCGCAACATGGCCGCAATATAGTCGCAACATGGGGGAGGAGAGAAGAAAGACTCCTGACGTTGGATGTTGCAAGCAACCGCGTTCGCAACATTTTCATAACACGTTCGCAACACGCTCGCAACATTTACCCGGTAGTCCTTAGATCTAACGGCCGGCGATTGAGGATCCTAAGATCTAACGGCCACGGACCCGTCCGACGCTAGCGCCCGGATCGGACGTCCGGGCGCTAGCAGTGCCGTTATTTTTATTTTTGCGGGTGTTGCCCTGTCAACCATCCGGTGTCTGTTTCTGCCTTTTGAGCCACCACCTCGAATTAGATGCAAAAGTATTCTTTGCCCAACTGGCACTGAGGTGCATTTTGTACTGGAATTGTTTGGATGACGTTTTCTGTAGCTTCGTTTGATGGTTGTTAGGTGACAATTGTCGGGAATTCTAAATATCTTCCAGAGGGTGAGAAGGATTGAAACTATATAACCCAACAACCAAATAATGGTCCAAAGTCTGCAAACTCTATCTCCTTTGTTAGCAAATAATGTGAAAACAAGATCGAACACGAGACACGAATTTTACGTGGAAAACCCTTGTGGGAAAAAACCACGGGCGCCAATCGGCGATCTTCACTATGATGAGAGAGTTACAACGCAGGAATACAATGAGCCCTCTTGCTCTTCCGCGCGACTTACAAGATGTATATATGGTGGACTAAACTGACTGTAGTCAAATACGGAAACAAATCCGCTAAACAAATACTCGAACCGTGGGCCCTCCAGGCGTCCACACAAGACACACGTTAAGAATTCGGATCATATCTAACAAATTTCACCTTGAGACGAATTTCATCTTGCAGCGAATGAAGTATCATCAATGAACTCACCTCAATAATAAATAATCACCGGCGCCAGAAGTCACTAGGACTTACACTTTAATCCCAACCAAGCTTGAGCATAGCTCAAACTTAGCTGTAGGAACAGGCTTAGTCATCATATCAGCGGGATTGTTACAGGTATGAATCTTGCGTACTTTAATAACACCACCTCGAGCAATAACATCTCGAATAAAATGATACCTGATGTCAATGTGTTTTGCACTTTGACTATCACAATGTATACAAACGCAAGAAGAAATCATCCCACAAAGTTCAGAGTATAAACCTCTCAACCAAATAGCTTCTTTAGCAGATTCAGAAACATCCATATATTCAACCTCAGTAGTGGATGTTGACGGTGTATTTTGGTACACCAAACATGTTCATTACACTTTGGTTTGGATTTGATTATGGAACTAACCCGCCACTAGGCACACTAATCATATAACAAGTTCATCTATGTGCATGCATTTGGAAGTGTTGTGTTTATGTAGGAAAACATGAACATAAAGGACGGATTCACAGCAAGTTCCAAGGAGCATTTACGGAGACTTGTTCGTGTTCATGAGCTTGATGAAATCACTTCCAATGGTGGCAAGGACCGAAGTGCTACGTAGGAACACCCCCAGGGATCGAAGCGTAAAAGACCGAACTTCATGCACGAAGAACCTCCATCTTGGACGCGAGGATGACATCGTCAAAATCATGCAAGTGGAAGGGGCAAAGTGCATAATCACCTGAGGACCCACGGGAGCGAAGGGGCAACCGAACCGGGCCGAAATGGGCCTGGGCCGGTCGGCCCAGGCCGGCCGGCCCGCCCCACTCTCGGCGTCGGTTCGGCCCCCCCTTTCCTTGCACACGAAGGATCTTCAACCCTAAAACCCTGGAGGCACCGCCATTCGCAGAGGGGAGAGCCATTCGTACCAGGAGGCCATCCACAAGCTAGAGAGAGAGGAGGGAGATCTCCGGAGGGGGATCAACCACCTCAAAGGAAGCACCACAAGTAGAGAAGAAGGAAGACACCGTCGGAAGGGTGACCATGATCAACAGTGCTATGTCTAGCACCTTGATGGGGTAATCTCCTTATTCGTCCATGGGTTGTAATCGATCTTGAAATGTAATCATACTTTGTTGGATTATCTATATATCATCTTGTGTTGAATATACTTTAATGCTTAAGGTTAGTTACCATGCCGTAAAGGGAGCAGAGCTCCAATGCTTCCTTGGATCCATTCAATACGCCGTGTCCATCATAGGTCTAGTCACGAATAGCTTCGCGTAGTGACAGTATGAGAGGAGGGAAAGGGCGAAACCGTGGTCACAACCCCCGATAGATTAAATTGGTTTTCATGTTTAAAGCGATTGCATGTTCTAGTATCGTAGACCCATGGGCGGTGTCTTTTATCTTGATTGCTTAATTATTCTCTCTAGTGTAGTTTAGTTGTTTTCCAGTTTAATCATAGTTAGGGTTTGAGTAGCTAGAGTGTAAAGGTAGATCGAACGCTTGTAATCCCCTTGCTCCGCGGATTGACAAGAACCTTGGGAGTCCCGTGGTGAAAAAGGTGTAGGTCCTTACGCTTGCGGATCGTAGAGGGATACGTCTTTTATCCGTCAACAGTGGATAAAGCAACAATAGCATGTAAACGTGCTTTCCAACTCACAGCACAACCGCCAATGGTGAAAACATAACCTGTGAGAGACCTCCTAGTATCCAAATCACCAGCATAATTGGAATCAACATAACCAACAAGTCCACGTGTAGATTTCCCAAACCGCAAACAAGCATTAGAAGTACCACGCAGATATCTGAAAATCCACTAAACTGCATTCCAATGCTCTTTTCCAGGATTAGCCATGTATCTACTGACAACACTCATTGCATGAGCTAAATCAGGACGAGAACAGACCATGGCTTACATAAGTGAACCAACAACACTTGAATATGGAAGTCTAGACATGTACTTAATATCTTCATCTGAAGCTGGACATAAATCTAAGGACAATCTAAAATGTGGAGCTAACAGAGTACTCACTGGTTTTGCATCTTGCATATTAAAATGACGAAGAACCTTCTCAATATAACCTTGCTGACTGAGGTATAACATACCAGATTTTCTATCTCTGATAATTTCCACACCAAGAATTTTCTTGGTTGCACCAAGATCCTTCATCTCAAATTCTAAATTCAACGGTGCCTTCAGCTTAGCTATTTCTGATTTATCTTTTGCAGCAATCAGCATATCATCAACACAAAGAAGCAAATAAATAGTTGAATCATTAACTATCTTCAAATAGACACAGCTATCATAATCAGACCGCTTAAAATCATGAGAGATCATAAAGGAGTCGAATCTCCTTTACCATTGCCTAGGAGATTGTTTCAAGCCGTAAAGAGATTTCTTCAATCTACAAACGAGGTTTTCTTTTCCAGGAACAACAAAACCTTCGGGTTGGTCCATATAAATGACTTCTTCTAACTCCCCATGCAAGAACGCAATTTTGACATCTAACTGCTCCAACTCATAATGATGCATAGCAACAATACTCAACAAAGTGCAAATGGAACTATGCTTAACAACTGGGGGAAAACATCATTAAAATCAATACCTGGAATCTGGCTATAGCCTTTAGCAACCAACCTTGCTTTATACCTTTCTTCCTTTCTCTTGAAAATCTATTTGAAACAAACGGTTTTTTTACCCTTGGGCAATTGCACTAAATCCCAAGTACCATTCTTTTCAAGAGACTCCATCTCATCATGCATAGTGGCCATCCAATTGTTGCCATCAGTAGAAATAATAGCCTCAAAATAATTAGAAGGTTCGGCACCTTCAATCTCTTCCGCAACACTTAAAGCATAAGCAACATTGCATTCTTCAATCAACCTTTTTCTAGGCTTAGGTCCCCTTCTGGGCCTATGATTAGCAATTGAATGTTGTGGAGGCTGCACAACTGGAGAAGAATGCTCAACAATAGATGGCTCATCAACAATTGGAGAATCATCAACATTAGGTGCATCTTGGACAACAACATTATCATTATCTGGTGTACTATCAACATCAATAAAATGCTCCACCTGCACACTTAAAGTTTGCTGAAACAGGAGCACTAGTAGAAGGGTTGTCAAGCAACATAGCAGATTCATTAAAAATAACATTCCTGCTAATCACAACCTTTTGAGTTTGTGAATTCCACAATTTATAGACTTTAACACCAGATTGATAACCAAGAAAGATGCACTTAACGGCATTTACCATTATCAATGTGAGCATAAGCAGTACAACCAAAAATTCTCAATTGCGAATAATCAGCTCGAGAACCAGACCATACCTCAATTGGAGTTTTCTTATCAATAGCAATACTGGGTGAACGATTAATCAAATAGCAAGCAGTGGAAGCAGCTTCAACCCAAAAAATGCAACGGGCCTTAGAGGTGATAGTTCTGTTCATACGCTCAGCTACACCATTCTGTTGAGGTGTATAAGGAACAATGTAGTGCCTAACAATGCCTTCAGATTTGCAATATGACTTAAATTCGTGAGAACAGAATTCTATCCCACTATCAATACGAAGCTTTTTAACCTTCTTTTTAGTTTGGTTTTCAGCCATAGTCTTCCACTCTTTAAATGCTGAAAATGCTTCTGTTTATCTTTCATGAAATATGGCCATACCTTTCTAGAATAATCATCAATTATGGTCAACATATAATGAGCACCACCAAGAGAAGGTTTGCGAGATGGTTCCCATAAATCAGAATGCACATAATCAAGAATACCTTTACTTGAATGAGTAGCGGTATTAAACTTCACCCTCTTCTGTTTGCCAAACACACAATGCTCACAGAAATCCAACTTGCTGATGCTATGCCCATCGAGAAGTCCTCTCTTACTCAGCACTGCCAAGCCAAGCTCACGCATATGCCAAAGGTTAGTAGCATCAGAAGTAGATAACGAATTAGAAATTACAACAACATCACCTGTAATTGTAGTACCTCGAAGATGATACAAATTGGCAAATTTTAAATCACCTCTCATGACAATAAGAGAACCTTTTGACACTTTCAAAACTCCATCTCCACTGGAGTACTTCTACCCTTTGACATCAAGAGTACTCAAAGAAATAAGATTTTTACTCATATCTGGAATATGCCTCACATCTGTCTAAGTTCTGATAATACCATCATGCATCTTAATCTGAACAGATCCAATGCAAATAATCTGATGTGAACTATCATCACCTATTCTAATAGAACCACCTTGGACAAAATCATAAGTGATGAACCAATCTCTATTAATGCATATATGAAACGAAGTAGCGGAATAAAGAATCCATTCATCACCTGTCGGCGTTCTGTAAGCACCGACAATAAATTTCTCGGATTGTGTGTGGGGCCTCGGACGGTTGCGCAAATGGGGGGTACACAGGATTTATACTGGTTCGGGCCTCCGGAGAGTAACACGTACATCCAGTTCGTGCTGCTGGGTTATTTGCGCAGATTTGTAGTAGGGGTTACAAATGGACGAGAGAGGGACGAGTTCCCAAGTCTCTGTAGTCTGTAGGAGCCATGGATGGCTGGAGGTAGAAGAAGAGGCTAGCTCCTCCTGAGAGAAGGAAGAGGTCAAAATAGAAGTGCCCCCTCTCTCTCACCTGAGGACCTTGCTCTACCCTTTTACCAGACAAGTGGGCAGGCTACATTAGTGAAGAGAGAGAAGAAGAGAAAGAGGTGGTGCATGCACAACAACTGTAAAGAGGAGGTCTTTCCCCATGCAGCGGGTCCCACCGTCCTTAGTTCCTGCTGAATGCTATTGCCGTGTGTGTTTGCCTGGGTCAGGCCCTAGTGCCACACTTCCTCATGCGTGCGGCTCGGCCATTGAATTCTTCTGATACCTGATGCATGCATGGTTAGAGAGGTGCCCAAAACTACTGGGGGGGCACCAACTTGTCGGGAGTCACATGGTTGGAGAGCACATGATCTCAACTTGTCGGGAGTCACATGGTTGGAGAGCACATGATCTCAACTTGTCGGGAGTCACATGGTTGGAGAGCACATGATGTCATGAACTTGATTTATGGCCATTTTAATTTACGAAAATAAACCCTGGAATACCACTTGATTTTGTGGTCGTTTTCCTGCATGAAAATAAATCCAGAAAGCCACCAAAAATATCCCGGAGGCCATTGTAGCCGTGAAAGTCGCTCGTAATCGTTGTCTTTGGGTACCCATAATATTGGGTCCCGTCATCACCATTATTTGCACATCCAGCAAAAGCAAGAAGAACCTCAGAACAATCTAAAATATCAGTAGTAGTAGCAACAGAAGCATTACCTTCATCAGAATTACCTTTCGGTCTGTAAGTGTCACTTCTCTTTTCCTTGTTCTTCAATTTATAACACTCAGAAATAAAATGAGTATTATCGGCGTTCTGTAACCGCCGACAGTAAATTTCTCAGATTGCTTGTCGGGCCTCGGACGGTTGCGCAAATGGGGGTACACAGGATTTATACTGTTTCAGGCCTCCAGAGAGTAACACCCTACGTCCAGTTCGTGCTGCTTGGTTATTTGCGCTGATTTGTAGTAGGGTTACAAATGGGCGAGGGAGGGACGAGTTCCCAAGTCTCTGTAGTCTGTAGGAGCCATGGATGGCTGGAGGTAGAAGAAGGGGCTAGCTCCTCCTGAGAGAAGGAAGAGGTCAAAATAGAAGTGCCCCCTCTCTCTCACCTGAGAACCTTGCTCTACCCTTTTATCAGACAAGGGGGCAGGCTACATTAATAAAGAGAGAGAAGAAGATAAAGAGGTGGTGCATGCACAACAGCTGTAAAGAGGAGGTCTTTTCCCATGCAGCGGGTCCCACCGTCCTTAGTTCCTGTTGGCTGCTATTGTTGTGTGTGTTTGCCTGGGTCAGGCCCTGGTGCCACGCTTCCTCATGCATGTGGATCAACCGTTGAATTCTTCTGACAATTGATGCATGCATGGTTAGAGAGGTGTCCAAAACTACTCGGGGGACACCAACTTGTCGGGAGTCACATGGTTGGAGAGCACATGATGTCATTTATGGCCGTTTTCCGTTACGAAAATAAACCCTGGAATACCACTTGATTTTGTGGCCGTTTTCCTGCATGAAAATAAATCCAGAAAGCCACCAAAAATACCCCGGAGGTCATTGTGGCTGTGATAGTCGCTCGTAATCGCTGTCTTTGGGTACCCATAATATTGGGTCCCGTCAAGTATCTTTTTGCATTACCTGCAGAATTTTTCACCCTTGCCTCTAGACTTTGAACGACCTCTATAGCCATTCGAGTTCTTGCCTCTATAACCATCATTTGATTTATTTTTTGTCCTGCCACGAACAGACAATGCTTCTCCATTGGAAGCGGAACCTTCAGAAGACACCATTTGTTTCATCTTCTCCTTAGCTTGCAAAGCTTCATAAACCTCATTTACCGTTAGAGTATCACGACTATAGAATATAGTGTCTCTGAAATTTGCAAAAGAACTATGCAGTGACCACAAAAGAATAAAACCCAAGTCCTCATCCTCATATTTTACCTCCATAGATTGTAGGTCAGCGACGATCCCCCTAAAGACCGAAAGATGGGTAGACAAAAAGCCACCTTCTTGCAACTTGTGCGTATATAACTTCATCTTCATATGCATCCTGCTTGTCAAATCTTTTGACATGCAAATTGACTCCAACTTAAGCCATAAAGCAGCAGCAGTTTTCTCCCGCAAAACCTCTTGCAAAATATTGTCTGAGAGATGAAGATGAATATGAGACAAAGCTTTACGATCTTTCTTTTTCTCATCATCGGACCTAATTTTTGAATCCTTGTTCCCGAATTTATCATGCGTATCATCCAAATCAGCCTGCGCTAAAACAACCTGCATCTTAACTTGCCACAATGCGAACCTTGTATCTCGATCAAGCAGTGGAATATCATACTTCATAGTAGCCATTAGGAAGAAATAACCAAGAGAAATAATCTGCAGTAAATAAACTAGGTATAATATCATGTAACCCTAGCAATAACCTGCAGCCTGGGACATCTCTGTGTACATTCAGTAGAGAACTGAAGAACTCCTGGTAGCTTCCTTGTGTGGCTGTAGCAGAACTCCACCAAACTGATTTTTTTTTTGCACGAGATTAGAAACAGTAGGCCTGATCTGATCGATGACCTGCAGCAACAGCGACACAGTTTGCTCCCCCGCCTGCAGCAACAGGCCAGCGGCACGCAGGACAACACCTGTTCGGTGTTTGCACTTGACCTTGATCCACGTGCGGAATAGCGGACTCGATTTCTCCTCTGCCTGATACACGCGCAGCGATAATCCTCCGCCTGAGACAGAACTGCAGCGGTAGGGACTTGCAAGCGCAGCTATGCACCTGTGCCTCGACTCCACCTCGGGCGCTCCACGCGGTGATGTGTGGAAGGGAACGGCCCGAGGAACTCGACGAGGCGAACGGCGACGGCGACGTAGGGACTTAAACCCCATTTTTTTAATTGAATCTCTCGTACCAAGCTCCGGTACCACTTGTTAGCAAATAATCCGAAAACGAGATCGAACACGAGACACGAATTTTACGTGGAAAACCCTTGCGGGAATAAACCACAGGCGTCAATCGGCGATCTTCACTATGATGAGAGAGTTACAACGCAGGAATACAATGAGCTCTCTTGCTCTTCCGTGCGGCTTACAAGATGTATGACTAAACTGACTGGAGTCAAATACGAAAACAAATCCGCTAAATACATAACCCGAACCGTGGGCCCTCCAGGCGTCCCCACAAGACACACATTAAGAATTCGGATCATATTAACATCCTTCCCCACCCTTTCCTCTACCCCGCGCCCCCTGCCTACCGTTGCTGGGAGCTCCTTTCATCCTTCCCCACCCTTCCTCTACCCCGCGCCCCCCTGCCTACCGTTGCTAGAAGCTCCTTTCCCCGACTAAATTGAGTAAAATAATGGGTGTAGTGTACCCTAGCCAATTACCACATTTGAATAGTGTCTTTTTTTAGTGTCCCAAGGCAAAAGCCACAGTTGATTGATGTTCCCTAGCTAATTTTGCCCGAATTATTTGATGCAAAAGTACTGTACAGTCTTGGGAACGTTTTGATGATGGTGGTTGGGTGACGGACGATTGCGGGGGCAGAGACCGATGATCCTATGTGGGCTGAGAAAGCAGAGTTTCTGAGTCAATTTGGCGCGCTAGGAATTGCGAATTCGGGCCGCGCTGGGACACTACGGTCCAAGACTTACCATGTGCGTACCATCATGGGCCATAGGTTATCTGGGCTGGACTGGCTGGATCCTGCCACGTGGGCCGTGACATTACGCGAGCATAGACTTCCGTTTTTTTAATCCGCGAGCATAGATTTGGGGAAAGAGGCACTGCTTACTGTATTGCTTGCTAAAAATCTCAAATGACCTCTTTGCCCGATCAACAAGTTTCAGCCACATGTCGCTGCAGCCTGCAGAAAGGTGCGATAGTGACACACACCTTTCGAGTCAAACAAACCGGCACCCTGCATTCTTTCTCGCGCCATCATGGCATGACGCCGCCACAGTGGGTGCATTTCCCGTCCTACAGAGCCATGCACTAGACGCGGTCGCACTGCTCCATGGTCAGTCAGTACACAGCTCTGTACCAGCCAGTCCAGCCTCCTCCGTCCTGACCTGACCTATCATCCGTTTGAGTGGCCGGCGACAAGTTGGCAGCAATGGCGGTCCTCCGACGCCATGATGATGGGTCGTCGTTCGCTCGTTAGGTAACACACACACGCATTAGCATTATTCCTTTACGACGGACACCACCACCAGAGAGCAGAGACCAGACCACGAGACCGGACCCGGACCAGACGATATGGGCACGAATTGTTTGGGCGGGCACACGGCAGAAAGAGAGGAGAGGAGGCCCGGCCAGGGGCGAAAATGCTGTGCTGCCAATGCCATGCATCTGCATGCATGTGCCGTGTCTCTGCCTGTCGTCGATCTGGTGCCCTTGTCGCGCCTACCAATCCCAGCTTTACCCCCTCGTCCGTGCGTGCGTGCGTGCGTGGCTGCAGACTCGTACATGCATGCCATCGATACATGCATGTATGCACACTGTCGACCTGCCTGCCGGCTGCTGCCGCTGGTGATCTATCTCTTCCACGGCGACGGCGGCGCCTTTCTTTCCTCATCAGCTCACACCTTTTGATTCTTCCCGGCCGGCTGCTGGCCCTGCTGCAAAGGCTACGAGCCTACGACGAGCACTAGCTAGCTATCCGGAACAATGCATGGAGCCCGCCGCAAACGCAATGTCCAGGACGCCTGTCTCTCCGACTGATTAACTTCACCGTGTGTCCGCGCTTAGGGTAGACAGACAGCCGCTCGAGTCCACGTCCAACCCCCAATCAAATCCAGAAAGGAGATCCACGATCCGGCCGGCCGGGCTCACCACCACCACCGTCGTCGTCCACCAAGTCCTGCCCGGCCGGCAGGCCGGCCAGTCGACGGTCCTGCAGTGGCTCGCACGGCCGGTGGAGATGCCGTCGGGTCGTCGGAAAGGTTGTGTCGCGGGGGAGAGACTCGACTACACGGCGAGTGTCGACCAGCTCACTAGCCAGCGAGAGATCAGAAGGTTCCAGGGGGGTCATCGTTCTATTCGTCCGGGTTTTTTTCGCCGCGTGCGTTTTACTGCGTGTGTGTTTGGTGTGCGCGTGTGTGTGCGCGCCCATGCATGAACCCAGTCAGCAAAAACTCATGTCGAGGGGGATCTACTAGTGCGGTACAGGCCGGGAGATCGACCCTGCGACGCGACACATATTCTCTCGGTCCCTCGTGTTCTGTCGGTTCGTGTCGGCACTCATCAGAAAAGCATCTGTAGTAAATGAGATTAACTTCTTGCCTGGGTCGAAAATAGGACACCACCGCTCTCAACCATTTTTCTCATTTTTTTTTAAATTACGACTGAAGTTCACAAAACACACACTCACCCCTAGTGAATACACGTATACGTACGCAAACACCGAGGCGGAGGGAGGGGGGCGGAGGGGGGCCAGGCACCCCCAATGCTTTGCTAGTTCTACTATTACATACACTACCGGAAGCAGAGTCTTCACCGAGAGCCGGAAGCTTCGGCGAGAGCCAAATCTGCAGCTCTCGGTGAAGCCCCTCTTCGCCGAGAGCGCAAGGTCCGGCTCTCGGCGAAGGACCGGCCCACGGTGATCGGCACCTTCGCCGAGAGCTTTCTATCCTCGGCTCTCGGCGAAGGGTTCGGCCGACGGCTCGGCGAGAACGGCCCGTCACGGCCGCCTACGGCCGTCACCCGCCGAGAGCCCGTATGTTGGGCTCTCGGCGAAGAAAAACACATGGCGTAGAGACACTTTCACCGAGAGCTTTATACCTTCGGTGAGTGTTTTTTTTTGCTCACGGCGAATGTTCAAAAAAAAAAAATCACATTTCCGAGTCCAAACTTTCTCCTTGAACCACATACACACAAACAATATACATGTTCAAAATTGGCACCATTTTGTCTTTGTTAGCTATATTTAACAATTTCACTTCTTTCTTTGTATTTGTTTCTTATACGTCCGATATGAACTCGCAAGTGCATAAAATCATAGAGCAAATTTGTTCGAAAAATGGTATTCATGTTCATGAGACATCTCTAAGACCATGTACATAAAATGAAGCTCAATTTTCTTGCATTTGGTTCTCGTATCAAGATGAAGATCGTGTGGTAGCAAGGTAAAAAAATTATATAAAATTCAAATGAAGTTGAAAAATCACGATTTTTGTCGAGTGGTCGTGATATCATACATAGAGATCGTGATAAATAGTAGAGAGTGTTTTGAACAAGTTGACACGTACACTCTTTAGAAACCGAACATCGAACGAGAAGTTTCGGGAAAATTTGAACTCATACCACTTGGTTTGCTCTCTTTGTGAATTTTCATTTTGAATTTGAGTGCAACCACTTTTTTGTCACACCCGATTTTCCGTAGAAAACCGAATGCATCTCATATGTGTGCCGGGATCACAATTTCACACATATGATAGACTCATGAGTGTAATATCACAAGACACCGCTCAAAAACGTACGTAAAAGGTTTATTAACTTTTATTACACTCACGATGGTAGACACAAAGGTCTTTACACGAACAACGATAACTATGAAGACGCGACTCCATCTTCATCTTCCACGAAGCTTCGATCGGTTGATCGCATCCTCGAATTCCTCGTAGTCGGTGAAGTACTCCACTCCGGGATTCTTCTCTCGAACAACGAGCGTAAGCAAGGATGAGTACACTTATGGTTGGTACTCGGCAAGGCCACGAAATAACGGAAAGCAATATTAATCCATCTTTAAGTTCAATTAATCATGTGAGGGTCCAGGCCGCTCTTGACCGTGAGCACGGCCGATCGATCGCTTTACACTCGCGAGAGGTTGCACACTTTTCCCACAGTTCGCGTAAAAGTTCCAAAGAACTTTGAACCCAACCACGCATGTGCCGATCGAGCACAATACCACACTTCCGAGGTGTGATTGCATAGGGACGCTACGAAGCCTTTACAAAGATATGCAAAAGACTAACGACCCGCATAGTTACGGATCGGGCGGACCATAACCCTCCCTAGTGGTCGCACCTTAGCAAAGGCCGCTACCCCAAAAGGACCGGCTATACCCCCGCAACCCGGATCCCCCCTCCGCTCCTTTCGGAAAAGGGCCATCGGATCAATCGCACACCTAATTAATTGGCTAAGCCGCAGCCATATGGACCGTGGTTGCACCGTTTTCCGGGTGGTTCTCCATGTTCCGATTAACTTATAGTGTTCTTGATTAAAGCATAGGTAGAAAGGTGGTTAGGGTCACTTGCCTTTCTCCAACAATAAGCTACTTTCCTTATCCGAAAAGCTCGCACTTGAACTTCCTTGAACGGCGTGTCGGCTACGATCATGCAAGAAAACATACAATAAATAAAACAATACATCAAACATTACCAAAAGGCTAAAACAAGCTTTTAGAAATGACGGGCTCGGAGAGACGATCGCGTGGATATCAAGAACGCGTAAAACGGAGCTAGGATGGAAAAGTTATGGCTGAAACAAGGTTCAGGGGCTAAATTGTGAAAGTACTGGAAGTTTAGGGGGTTTTCTGGAAGATTTCAGGGACCTAAACATAAATATGTGTGAAACTAGGAGGTCTAATATGTAAAAGGTTAAGGATAGGCTATTAAACATGAAAACCTAAGAGATCAGGGGCCTAGATATGAAAATCAGGACCTAGTTGTAAGGCTTTTATATAGGTGGAAGGGCATATTTGTAATATTAAAAAGCTGCAGTGGTCTTTTTTGCAAAAGTGCCTGGGCGGCCGGCGGGTGGGGGTGGCCGGCGACGCGTGGCGGCTCGCGGTAGGGCCGTGCCGACGCAAGCGATGACGTGGTGATGACGTCGGCGTGTGGACCGCGCTCGGTGGACTCGGTCCATGGTCCACGGTGGACCGGACCCAAGGGATACGCATCCTTTTAATCCGGACCGTCCGCCGGATCGGGCGGCCGCGGTCGCATGTGAGCGGCGGCGGCGGCGGGCGGGACGGACGCGGCGGCGCTAAGCGGCGGCGGCGGCGGCGGCCGCCGGGAGAAGGCCAACGGGGGCTCCCGGCACCATTCGCGGCGGGGAAAACACCGAGGAGAAAGAGGAGGAGGCGGGGAACTCACCGGGAGGCCTTGGAAGGGGGCTAGGGGCGCCGGCGAAGCGGATCGGGGCGGCGCTCCGGCGGGCGGGCGGTGAGCTCGGGCGGTGCCGCGCGGGCGGGTGGGGAGAGAAGGAGAGGGGCGCGGGGTGGAGAGGGGTTCGGGTTCGCCTTTTATAGGGTGGAGGGGGAGTGGAGAGGACGGCCGAGGCGGCGCGGGGAGGTCGGTGGCGTCGGCCGCCATTAATGGCGCTCGGTGCGGGCGGCGTCCGTTACGGGGGAGGGGAAGAGGGGCGGGCGGCGGTGGGTGAGTGCGGTGCATTGATGGCGAAGGCGGACGGGCGCGGGGCGGGGAGGCGGCGCGGGGACGGGGAGACCGAGGGAGGCGGCGGCGGCGCGCCGGGGACGGGAGACCAGGGAGGCGGCTCGGGGAAGAAAGGGGGCGCGGCCAGGGGAAGAAGAAGATGGCCCTGACGTGTGGGCCCCACACGTCAGCGGTCAGAGAGAGAGAGAGGGAGGGGAGGGAGGCGGGCGCTGACGGGCCGCGTGGGCCTAAACAGAAGTGGGCCGGGTAGGTTAGGTTAGTTTAGCTGTTTTCTTTTTCTTTTTTTTTCTTTTCCTTTTCTTTTCAAATCCAAATTCAAATTCAAATCTTTTTCAAATCAAATTTTAACACAAATTCACCAACTATTTTAAGACTTTTTAGAAAACCTTTTAAACAAGTTTTCAAGCATTTTTAAATTCAAACTTTCAACCTCTTTTCATTTTTTTAATTCAAACTTTTATTCCAATTTTCACAAACTTTTTCACAATAATTTTTAAGACTTTTCACAAGCATTTTTTTTAAGACTTTTAAAATCACACCACAAACAAAACTCATGCATTTCAACATGATGCACAATCACTTGTTTGATTCTAATTATTAAATGATGTTTAATTTAATTAAAGGCAAATTTATTTATTCCAAATTTATTAAATCCTTAGAAAAATAAATCTAACCATGTTGCTAACAATATTTTATTGTGATGGAATTTTCGGGTGTTACAAATCCTACCCCCTTAAAAAGAATCTCGTCCCGAGATTCGGAGGGATCGGGAAACAAGAGGAGATACAAGATGTCTTGAAAGATGACGGTTTACTATCACAGAGTTCGTTCACTTGTCCTTCTTCTTCGGGCTTGTAGCGGCAAACTCAATCCTATCTCCTTGCGGGGTGGTTAAGAGCACCGACTTCTTGGCACACAAAATGATTCCATCATGCTTGCTTAACCAATCCATACCAAGGATCACATCTATTCCACTGGATGTTAGAATCACTAAGTCTGCTTCAAAATCTATCTCTCCGATCTTAAGATTGACTCGTGGGCATACATAGGTGGATTTCATTTCACCGTTTGGGGAACCGATTAGCAAATGTGTCTTCATGGAACTCTTGGGTACATCATGCTTTGTCACGAATCGTTCGGTAATAAATGAATGCGATGCCCGGAATCAAATAAAACCGTTGCGGTACGAGTTGATAAGAAACGTACCAAGCACAACATCTTTGTCTCCTTGAGCTTCTTCGACCGTCACATGGTTCACCCTACCATGCATATTGTTCGTTGACCTCTCGTTATCTCTCCGGGGTGTCCGCATATTGCGCCGAGGGCAAATACTAGCATAGTGTCCCAACTCTCCGCGGTTGAAGCATCCACCGGGGTGAACCGGAGTAGTGTTCCTCATCGGGTGCACCCGAGCGATTCGATGAGGATTTGGAGCCCGAGGTGTCATTGGGTTGGAATCTTCGGGTTCATCAAACGAACGATACCGCCGACTCGTCCATGACCTCTCGCCCGGTGTGCTAGAACGAAACCGAGAGTCTTGCGATGAGTTGTAACGAGGGCGGGTGTTATTGCTAGACCGACCCCGAGGTTGAAACTTGCGCTTCTGTTCACGAAGTTCCTTGCGTTTATTCTCCAAGCCTATAGCCTTATTGAGCAACATCTGAAAGTTAAGAAATGTGTGGCTCTGCAACTGATAGTTAAGTGGACCTATCAAACCATCGAGAAAGCGTTCTTGTCTCTTTGCATCTGTGTTGACTTCATCTGGTGCATAGCGGGACAAATGAGTAAACTGATCCAGATACTCACTAACGGTCATGTTGCCTTGCTTTAGAGCTAGAAATTCCTTCTTCTTCAGCTTCTTCACACCAGCTGGGATGTGATGTGTACGAAAACTCTCCTGGAACTCCTGCCAGGTAATGGTGTCGGCGGCGCAGCATGCGCGACGGTGTAAGCATCCCACCAATCAGCGGCTGCACCTTCCAGACGTCCTGAGGCATACAAAACCTTCTCACGATCATTGCATTGGGTGATATTCAGCATCTTGTTGATGGTCTTGAGCCAATCATCGGCATCGAGGGGATCTACAGAATGGGAGTAAGTGGGCGGGTTGTGACTCATGAATTCTCTATGCTTGTTCACTGGTGGTGGAGGTGGTGGAGGTCCTTGTGGTGGTGGGCGGTTCTCGCCGTGCTTGTAGATTCCGGGACCCGGTGGCGGTGAGGTTCTCGAATTAACCGCATCCGTTCCGTAAAGAACCGCCGCATCGCGGGATCCATTGCTAATTCTTGTGAAGGAGGGAACTTGATTTAGCCGATTGATGACGAACGGAATATCCGTCCAAATCTTCCGACCTCGATGTTTACCATTTGATTGTTAGAGAGAAGTTTTCCGATAGGAAGTTGAATTGATAAAGGTGAATCAGAGAAAAAAAAGGGGGGGAAAAATTTTTAGCTTTAATTATTTTATTGATGTATTTGTGGCCATCACTCCACAAAAACATTTCAATCAAGTCAAAGATCCAAATCATGCATATTTACAATCAACAAGCATTAACATCGCACGTCCTCACAAGAACGGCTCTATCGAAACGAAACTGGTAGAAGGGGTAGGCAACTTATGAAACTATCCTATAAAGCACGTGTGGTAGTTCAAGGTGGAAGAACAAGAATCAGATTCAGTGTAGAAGAAAACAAAAGATTTGATTTTGTTAAAGAATAAAGAATAAAATATTTTTTTAAGCGTAAATAAGATATTTTGAATGCCTTGGAAAGGTTTTCTAGATAAAGAATCCTTAATATCGACCATTTCTATCCGAGGCCGCGTCCTACGATCGCAATGCTCGATACCACTCTGTCACACCCGATTTTCCGTAGAAAACCGAATGCATCTCATATGTGTGCCAGGATCACAATTTCACACATATGATAGACTCATGAGTGTAATATCACAAGACACCGCTCAAAAACGTACAGAAAAGGTTTATTAACTTTTATTACACTCACGATGGTAGACACAAAGGTCTTTACACGAACAACGATAACTATGAAGACGCGACTCCATCTTCATCTTCCACGGAGCTTCGATCGGTTGATCGCATCCTCGAATTCCTCGTAGTCGGTGAAGTACTCCACTCCGGGATTCTTCTCTCGAACGGCGTAAGCAAGGATGAGTACACTTATGGTTGGTACTCGGCAAGGCCACGAAATAACCGGAAAGCAATATTAATCCATCTTTAAGTTCAATTAATCATGTGAGGGTCCGGTGCCGCTCTTGACCGTGAGCACGGCCGATCGATCGTTTTACACTCTGAGAGGTTGCACACTTTTCCCACGGTTCGCGTAAAAGTTCCAAAGAACTTTGAACCCAACCACGCATGTGCCGATCGGGCACAATACCACACTTCCGAGGTGTGATTGCATAGGGACGCTACGAAGCCTTTACAAAGATATGCAAAAGACTAACGACCCGCATAGTTACGGATCGGGCGGACCATAACCCTCCCTAGTGGTCGGCACCTTAGCAAAGGCCGCTACCCCAAAAGGACCGGCTATACCCCCGCAACCCGGATCCCCCTCTGCTCCTTTCGGAAAAGGGCCATCAGATCAATCGCACACCTAATTAATTGGCTAAGCCAGAGCCATATGGACTGTGGTTGCACTGTTTTCCTGGGTGGTTCTCCATGTTCCGATTAACTTATAGTGTTCTTGATTAAAGCATAGGTAGAAAGGTGGTTAGGGTCACTTGCCTTTCTCCAACAATAAGCTACTTTCCTTATCCGAAAAGCTCGCACTTGAACTTCCTCGAACGGCGTGTCGGCTACGATCATGCAAGAAAACATACAATAAATAAAACAATACATCAAACATTACCAAAAGGCTAAAACAAGCTTTTAGAAATGACGGGCTCGGAGAGACGATCGCGTGGATATCAAGAACGCGTAAAACGGAGCTAGGATGGAAAAGTTATGGTCGAAACAAGGTTCGGGGGCTAAATTGTGAAAGTACTGGAAGTTTAGGGGGTTTTCTGGAAGATTTCAGGGACCTAAACATAAATATGTGTGAAACTAGGAGGTCTAATATGTAAAAGGTTAAGGATAGGCTATTAAACATGAAAACCTAAGAGATCAGGGGCCTAGATATGAAAATCAGGACCTAGTTGTAAGGCTTTTATATAGGTGGAAGGGCATATTTGTAATATTAAAAACTGCAGGGTCTTTTTTGCAAAAGTGCCTGGGCGGCCGGCGGGTGGGCTGTGCTGGCGACGCGTGGCGGCTCGCGGTAGGCTGTGCTGACGCAAGCGATGACGTGGTGATGACGTCAGCGTGTGGACCGCGCCTGGTGGACCTGGTCCATGGTCCACGGTGGACCGGACCCAAGGGATACGCATCCTTTTAATCCGGACCGTCCGCCGGATCGGGCGGCTGCGGTCGCATGTGAGCGGCGGCGGCGGCGGCGGACGGACGCGGCGGCGCTAAGCGGCGGCGGCGGCGGCGGCTCGCGGAGAAGGCCAACGAGGGGCTCCCGGGCACCATTCGCGGCGGGGGAAAACACCGGGGAGAAAGAGGAGGAGGCGGGGAACTCACCGGAGGCCTTGGAAGGGGGCTAGGGGCGCCGGCGAAGCGGATCGGGCGGCGCTCCGGCGGGCGGGCGGTGAGCTCGGGGCGGTCTTGCGCGGGCGGGTGGGGAGAGAAGGAGAGGGGCGCGGGGTGGAGAGGGGTTCGGGTTCGCCTTTTATAGGGTGGAGGGGGAGTGGAGAGGACGGCCGAGGCGGCGCGGGGGGAGGTCGGTGGCGTCGGCCGCCATTAATGGCGCTCGGTGCGGGCGGCGTCCGTTACGGGGGAGGGGGAAGAGGGGCGGGCGGCGGTGGGTGAGTGCGGTGCATTGATGGCGAAGGCGGACGGGCGCGGGGGCGGGGAGGCGGCGCGGGGACGGGGAGACCGGGGAGGCGGCGGCGGCGCGCGGGACGGGGAGACCGGGGAGGCGGCTCGGGGAAGAAAGGGGGCGCGGCCGGGGGGAAGAAGAAGATGGCCCGACGTGTGGGCCCCACACGTCGGCGGTCGGAGAGAGAGAGAGAGAGGGAGGGGAGGGAGGCGGGCGCCGACGGGCCGCGTGGGCCTAAACGAAGTGGGCGGGTAGGTTAGGTTAGTTTAGTTTGTTTTCTTTTTCTTTTTTTTTTCTTTTCCTTTTCTTTTCAAATCCAAATTCAAATTCAAATCTTTTTCAAATCAAATTTTTAACACAAATTCACCAACTATTTTAAGATTTTTTAGAAAACCTTTTAAACAAGTTTTCAAGCATTTTTAAATTCAAACTTTCAACCTCTTTTCATTTTTTTTAATTCAAACTTTTATTCCAATTTTCACAAACTTTTTCACAATAATTTTTAAGACTTTTCACAAGCATTTTTTTTAAGACTTTTAAAATCACACCACAAACAAAACTCATGCATTTCAACATGATGCACAATCACTTGTTTGATTCTAATTATTAAATGATGTTTAATTTAATTAAAGGCAAATTTATTTATTCCAAATTTATTAAATCCTTAGAAAAATAAATCTAACCATGTTGCTAACAATATTTTATTGTGATGGAATTTTCGGGTGTTACATTTTTTAAAAGCAATACACAACATATCTAGTGACATGTTAAGTTTTATCGAAATTTCAAATTTATTTGCTATTTTTAGATAAAATTTGATGAAAACAACATTCGGTGAGTGTTTTGCTCTCGGTGAACGGGGGACCTTCGCCGAGAGCCGTACCCTTGGCTCTCGGCGAATGTTCAAAAAAAAAAAATCACATTTCCGAGTCCAAACTTTCTCCTTGAACCACATACACACAAACAATATACATGTTCAAAATTGGCACCATTTTGTCTTGGTTAGCTATATTTAACAATTTCACTTCTTTCTTTGTATTTGTTTCTTATACGTCCGATATGAACTGCAAGTGCATAAAATCATAGAGCAAATTTGTTCGAAAAATGGTATTCATGTTCATGAGACATCTCTAAGACCATGTACATAAAATGAAGCTCAATTTTCTTGCATTTGGTTCTCGTATCAAGATGAAGATCGTGTGGTAGCAAGGTAAAAAAATTATATAAAATTCAAATGAAGTTGAAAAATCACGATTTTTGTCGAGTGGTCGTGATATCATACATAGAGATCGTGATAAATAGTAGAGAGTGTTTTGAACAAGTTGACACGTACACTCTTTAGAAACCGGAACATCGAACGAGAAGTTTCGGAAAATTTGAACTCATACCACTTGGTTTGCTCTCTTTGTGAATTTTCATTTTGAATTTGAGTGCAACCACTTTTTTATAAGCAATACACAACATATCTAGTGACATGTTAAGTTTTATCGAAATTTCAAATTTATTTGCTATTTTTAGATAAAATTTGATGAAAACAACATTCGGTGAGTGTTTTGCTCTCGGTGAACGAGGGGACCTTCGCCGAGAGCCGTACCCTTGGCTCTCGGCGAATGTTCAAAAAAAAATCACATTTCCGAGTCCAAACTTTCTCCTTGAACCACATACACACAAACAATATACATGTTCAAAATTGGCACCATTTTGTCTTTGTTAGCTATATTTAACAATTTCACTTCTTTCTTTGTATTTGTTTCTTATACGTCCGATATGAACTCGCAAGTGCATAAAATCATAGAGCAAATTTGTTCGAAAAATGGTATTCATGTTCATGAGACATCTCTAAGACCATGTACATAAAATGAAGCTCAATTTTCTTGCATTTGGTTCTCGTATCAAGATGAAGATCGTGTGGTAGCAAGGTAAAAAAATTATATAAAATTCAAATGAAGTTGAAAAATCACGATTTTTGTCGAGTGGTCGTGATATCATACATAGAGATCGTGATAAATAGTAGAGAGTGTTTTGAACAAGTTGACACGTACACTCTTTAGAAACCGGAACATCGAACGAGAAGTTTCGGAAAATTTGAACTCATACCACTTGGTTTGCTCTCTTTGTGAATTTTCATTTTGAATTTGAGTGCAACCACTTTTTTATAAGCAATACACAACATATCTAGTGACATGTTAAGTTTTATCGAAATTTCAAATTTATTTGCTATTTTTAGATAAAATTTGATGAAAACAACATTCGGTGAGTGTTTTGCTCTCGGTGAACGGGGGACCTTCGCCGAGAGCCGTACCCTTGGCTCTCGGCGAATGTTCAAAAAAAAAATCACATTTCTGAGTCCAAACTTTCTCCTTGAACCACATACACACAAACAATATACATGTTCAAAATTGGCACCATTTTGTCTTTGTTAGCTATATTTAACAATTTCACTTCTTTCTTTGTATTTGTTTCTTATACGTCCGATATGAACTCGCAAGTGCATAAAATCATAGAGCAAATTTGTTCGAAAAATGGTATTCATGTTCATGAGACATCTCTAAGACCATGTACATAAAATGAAGCTCAATTTTCTTGCATTTGGTTCTCGTATCAAGATGAAGATCGTGTGGTAGCAAGGTAAAAAAATTATATAAAATTCAAATGAAGTTGAAAAATCACGATTTTTGTCGAGTGGTCGTGATATCATACATAGAGATCGTGATAAATAGTAGAGAGTGTTTTGAACAAGTTGACACGTACACTCTTTAGAAACCGGAACATCGAACGAGAAGTTTGAGAAAATTTGAACTCATACCACTTGGTTTGCTCTCTTTGTGAATTTTCATTTTGAATTTGAGTGCAACCACTTTTTTATAAGCAATACACAACATATCTAGTGACATGTTAAGTTTTATCGAAATTTCAAATTTATTTGCTATTTTTAGATAAAATTTGATGAAAACAACATTCGGTGAGTGTTTTGCTCTCGGTGAACAGGGGACCTTCGCCGAGAGCCGTACCCTTGGCTCTCGGCGAATGTTCAAAAAAAAAATCACATTTCTGAGTCCAAACTTTCTCCTTGAACCACATACACACAAACAATATACATGTTCAAAATTGGCACCATTTTGTCTTTGTTAGCTATATTTAACAATTTCACTTCTTTCTTTGTATTTGTTTCTTATACGTCCGATATGAACGCAAGTGCATAAAATCATAGAGCAAATTTGTTCGAAAAATGGTATTCATGTTCATGAGACATCTCTAAGACCATGTACATAAAATGAAGCTCAATTTTCTTGCATTTGGTTCTCGTATCAAGATGAAGATCGTGTGGTAGCAAGGTAAAAAAATTATATAAAATTCAAATGAAGTTGAAAAATCACGATTTTTGTCGAGTGGTCGTGATATCATACATAGAGATCGTGATAAATAGTAGAGAGTGTTTTGAACAAGTTGACACGTACACTCTTTAGAAACCGGAACATCGAACGAGAAGTTTCGGGAAAATTTGAACTCATACCACTTGGTTTGCTCTCTTTGTGAATTTTCATTTTGAATTTGAGTGCAACCACTTTTTTATAAGCAATACACAACATATCTAGTGACATGTTAAGTTTTATCGAAATTTCAAATTTATTTGCTATTTTTAGATAAAATTTGATGAAAACAACATTCGGTGAGTGTTTTGCTCTCGGTGAACGGGGGGACCTTCGCCGAGAGCCGTACCCTTGGCTCTCGGCGAAAGGAGTTTTTTTATTTTTAGAAGGCGGCGCGAGCGTCGGTGCGGGGGGCCCGCTCGTCGGTATCGCCGAGAGCCGGCCCCTTGGCTCTCGGCGAAGGGGAGCTTTTTTCTTATTTTTAGCGAGCGGCACGATTTTTTATTTTTTTTTTCAATAAGTTTTTTTTTTATTTTAAAATTTTTAGCGGCTTCGCCGAGAGCCCTAGATCTTGGCTCTCGGCGAAGGTTCTTGATATTTGGCCTACCCGGCCCGACAACGCCCGCCGGTCGATTCCGGCTCACTTAGCCCGGTCCCGCCGCCACCACCCCGCCGCCGCCACCCCGCCGCCACCACCCCGCCGCCCGGCCCGCCGCCACCACCCCGCCGCCGCCCGCCCCCCCCGCCCTCGCCCCGCCCCGCCCGTCCCGCGCCGCGCCGAGCCCCGCCCGACCCCGCCCCGCCCCGCCCGCCGCCGCCGCCCGCCCCCCCGACCCGGCCCCCCCGCCGCCGCGCGCCGCGCCCCCCCGCCCCGACCCCCGCCCCGCTCCGCCGCCGCCACCGCCCGCCCCCGACCCCCGCCCCACCCCGCCCCGTGCGCGCGTGACCCGCCCCCACCCCCGCCCGTGCCGCCTCGCCCCGATGCGCCACCTCCCTCGGCGCCAAGGAGGAGGAGGCCGGGCGCGAAGGAAAATCGGGGAGGGGAGAGAAGGAGGAGGAGATGGAGAAGGCCGACGTGGAGGAGGGTTAGGAGACGTCGAAGGATCCATTGCCACGAACGCATCCAACCTTGGTGCTTCACCCCTTGTGAGTGCTCTCTCGACTTCCTCTCGATTTCGGTAATTTAGTTACAAATTAGTGATGAATTAGTGATGTTGGATATATAAATTAGAGATTTTGGTGATCAAATTTTAGGTGTCTCGACGAATTAGTGATGTAGAATAGCAAATTTATCATGTCTCTAATTTTTGTTTTCATATATACATCTAATGCATATCAATTTTATAGGAAGAGATGCCTTGAGATGCCGCACTGACCACCGGAAGCTTTTTTGGGAGCAAGAGGGGTGATTTGTCGATCACCTAGGTGAGACTCGTGGATCGCATGGGGGCACTACATGTGATTTTCCGGCCATCGAGCCGTTGGAAGAAACCCCATGTGTAGCCCGACCGTCGTGTCGTGCCTTTTTTTTGCAGGTTTTGGAAACCTCACCGTACAGGGGAGGTGCTGCCGAAATTTTGACTAAACACCCATCATTGATCTATTTTTGCAGGAAGGAGGCCTGGTTGGCACCGCTGAAGAAGGAGTTGGAGTTCGCGCTCACATTGTCTCGGAGGCCCGGTCGACCCTGGTCTTGCCGCCTGCCCTCGCCTCGCCATCAAGTCACTAGGTGAGCACGCCCCGCCTCGCCATCAAGTTCCTAGATGTTGTAGATCGCGAAACCTAGTTAGGCGTCTCCCATTCGAAAGAGATACGGTTTGAAATATGCAAATCTTTGCATATTTATTGTTGTATTTGTTTCGAATTGTCCACGTTTTTTGGACGGCCGTGGATGCGTAGATGGGGTTAGTTTCTATGGTCTACTCCGATCCGAGATAGAGTTTCGGCGGCCACCTCCCCGTTGTTCTCCGGATACACAATCTCCCTAATGGGACGTGTATTTGGAGAACAATGGGGAGGTCTTCCGAAATTTGTCTCGGATCGGAGTAGACCATAGGAACTAACCCCATCTACGCATTCACGGGTGGGATTAGGACCTATCTTTACCTATTAGAATGTGTAGGCATCGTGTAGATGATGCAATATATTTCATATGACTCGTTGATATGATATAGAATGGGTGACCGTGAGTGGATGTACAAAGGATGGGCACCAAATGGTCGTGTGACACAAGAATGGATTGACAATGCTCAAGCTTTCATGGATGAAGCATTTAGAAAGGTTAAAGGGCCTAAAGATAGTAAAACGATATGGTGTCCCCTGTCGCAAGTGCGGAAACTCACGCAAAAGGACAAAGGAGGTCATGGCAGCTCATCTCTACAACTTTGGTTTTACGAGAGACTACTCCAAGTGGACCTTTCACGGTGAAACCGTCGTATGAGATCCGAGGCCGTGAGACAACGCATTGGAGAACTTGATAGTGATCTTGGAGTAGCGGACATGCTAGATGACTTTCATGAAGCACATTTTCAAGGAGAACGTCCGGAGGAGGAGCCGAGCCAAGCGCAAAGGCGTATTATGACATGTTGGCTGCAAGCACAAAAACCCCTTCACAAGCACACCAAACAATCTCAACTAGACTCCATCGGCCGCCTCATGGCGAGAAAGTCCCAAGCATAACTCGAGTCGAGAATGCTTCGATGCTTTGGTGACCGTGATTAGCGACATGCTTCCCGAAGATCACATTTTGCCAAAGAACATGTATGAAGCCCAAAAAGTCCTTCGTGCACTTAAGATGCCATACGAGAAGATACATGCACGTCCGAATGGATGTGTCTTATTCGGGGAAAGATCATGAGAAAGCCACGCACCGTCCGAAATGTAAAGCATCTCGGTTCATTGAGGTAGACTGCGGTGAGGGTCGTCCAAAGACGCAACTCACGACCCCGGTGAGTGTCCTGCGGTACCTCTCGCCCATACGGCGGATCCAACGGATGTACATGACCGAGGAATGCGAAGCAAATGACTTGGCACAAAACGGGTCGCCGATACGGTGATAACCTTACACATCCATCCGATGCTTTGAAGCATGGACAAAGTTTGATGAGAAGCATGCTTGACAAAGCGGGAGAGGCTCGCAATGTACGTGTTGCGTTGGCGACGGATGGGTTCAATCCTTATGGAATGTTAGCCGCCCCATACACTTGTTGGCCCGTGTTTGTAATCCCCCTCAACCTACCCCCGGCATCGTCTTTCAACGGCAGTACGTATTCGTGTCGTTGATAATTCCTGGATACCCGGGAGATAATATGTGTGTGTACATGGAGCCTCGATTGATGATTTGCTCAAGGCTTGGAATGAAGGGGTGACGACATACGACCGAGCTACGAAGACAAACTTCAAAATGCACGTGTGGTACATGTACTCCTTGCATGACATGCGGCTTATGGGATATTTTGCGGTTGGTGTGTCCATGGGAAGTTCCCTTGCCCGGTATGCAAGGCGGCTACGATGTTCATTTGGTTGAAGAACGGTGGGAAGTATTCTTCATTCGACAAACATCGACAATTCCTCCCTCTTGACCATCAATTCAGACGAGACACAAAGAATTTTATAAAAGGTGTCGTAGTTAAAGATCCACCCCCGCACATGATGACTGGTGTCGAGGCTCAAGCTCAGGTAGACGCTCTCGTGCTCAAAGAAGGAGAACATCGTTTTGTGGGATATGGTGTGCAACATGCCCGGACGCGAAGTCGGGGTTGTGGAGGCTACCCTACATGAAAGATCTTCATCTTCCACATAACATTGATGTGATGCATACCGAAAAGAATGTTGCCGAGGCAACGTGGGGTACAATCATGGACATACCGGAGAAGAGTAAGGACAATGTTAAGGCTAGAGTCGATATAGAAATGTTATGCGATAGGCCAAAGCAAGTCATCCCAAAGCCTATCCGGGCAAGAAATGGAAAAGGCCTAAGGCGATTTCGTCCTTAGTAGGGAACAAAGAAAGGAAGTACTAGAATGGATCCAAAATTTAATGTTCCCCGATGGGTATCTTGCGAATGCGAGGAGGGGAGTCAATTTAACTAATCTAAAATTGAAAGGGCTGAAAAGTCATGACTACCACATTTGGATCGAGCGGCTTCTTCGGTGATGGTTCGAGGCTATGTGCCCGAGCATGTGTGGCAAGTGCGCGAGTTGAGCTATTTCTTCCGTCAGCTTTGCGCTAAGGAGTTATCTCGTGTTGTGATTGACAAACTAGAACAAATTGCACCTGTGTTGCTCGTAAGCTAGAGAAGATCTTTCCACCCGGCTTCTTCAACCCGATGGAACATATGATTTTGCACCTCCCGCGTGAGGCACGATTGGGGGGGCCGTGCGGCACCGTTGGTGCTATCCGATTGAGAGGGTTTGCAAGGTTCTTCGAAGCACATGTAAAAATAAAAATAAAATTGAAGCTTGCATTGCGAGAGGCACAAATTCCGGCAGGAGGTGTCAAACTTCACAACTAAATACTATGCGGAGCACCTTCCCGGCGTGCATAATCGCCCTCCTCGATACAATGCGGAGAAAATGAATCGAACCTCGGCCTTTTCCGAGGACAACTTGGAAGTGCAAGTGTTCGGACGCGAAAGACCTTATCTCTTCAAGAGTGGCGCACTATCACGATATATATTTTGCGCAACCTTGAGGAAGTACGACCATACATAAAGTAAGTTGTCGTTAAATCTCATCATTTCCTTTCTTGTATGTTGCCTCATCTGCATCCAACCTCATTTGATTTGGTGCGGTGAATTTATTGGGCAATTCGGGGTCACTCAAGGCCACCTAACGACCACGAGGAGGAAATCCTTCTTCGCCATGGTGCAGTTGATAGGATTTCACTGGACATACCACCGGGAACCAGAAATATCGATTTCATTGCATGGTTCAAACAGAAGGTAATTTAGCTCGTACTCAGTACATTAAAAGTATTTTAGCTCATACTCAGTATCGCATTAACCACTATCCTCCCTGAAATTGCAGGGTCTAACCGATCCGTTGATGAATCCTGAGGTGAGGCAGGTTTCGGGAGGTTTCGCCTTCGGGGGTGAACTCATATAATGTTTATGATGTGAATGGGTATCGCTTTCACACGACAAAATACGAGGAGGAAAGGCCCAATCGAAGAACCACAAATAATGGAGTTTGTACGCGTAGCTCATCCGATGGGGTAGATTACTTTGGAAGACTTCAAGAAATATACGAACTCGAGTATCATGGTTGCAAACCTCTTAAACCTATCATATTCAAGTGCCATTGGTTTGATCCAAGCGCTCGCGGTATGAGACAAAATAAGAATCTTGGGCTCGTCGAAATTAAGCAGTCATCTGTGTACCCAGGGCACGATGTCTATATTGTGGCCCAACAGACCACACAAGTATATTACCTCTCATACCCTTGTAAAACTGACAAGCGTCTCCAGGGTTGGAGTGTTGTGTACAAGGTATCGCCACACGGTAAACTACCTGCTCCAGGCAATGAAGATTACCACCTACTAGACCCAAACACATATGACGGAGATTTCTTCCAAGAGGATGGGCTAGAGGGGAGCTTTGAGATAGACTTAACCCAAGCGATCGAAATGGAAGTAGACAATGAAATGGGTGTCGACGGCGATGATGCAGAAGAGGTTCAAAATGATGACGACCTAAGATTACTTGAGCGATTACGTTTAGGCAATGACAATGATGATGATGACACCGTTCCGCCTTTGGAGCACGGCGTTGAGTCTATGGACATGCGAGATAGTGATGATGACTACGATCCAAATATTCCGGATTATGATGATTATTTCTAAAACATGTAAGATCCGTACTAATTGTAAATATGTCTATAATTTACTAGGATATTTTGTTTCATGTACTAGTATAACGTGTTTCTTATGTATTACTAATTTATATTTAAATGTAATTATGTACTAATTGATTTACTCTTGTTTATTTCAGGTGTTTGATCCAAGATGCCGCCAAAGAAGAAGGTGCCGAGGCGGCGCGGCCGTTTGGTGAGGAACCTCAATGACTTGTACCGGGACGAGGCTTTGGGCTCGGGATGATGAGGAGGGTGTCGAGGTCCCCCTCCGTGGTACCTTCCGGTTCGTCCGGAGCCACGGGTCGCAAGAGTGCACCCTCTCCGGTTGCGACGGAGGAGGAGGATGAGGAGGAGGAGGAGGAGGAGGAGGAGGAGGAGGAGGAGGAGGAGGAGGAGGAGGAGGTGCGGCGAGCGGGATGATGAGGTGCGGGGGGGAGGGAGGAGGGGCGGGGAGGAGGAGGAGGACGAGGAGGAGGCGGGGGGTGGAGGCTAGGCCCAAGGTCTATGTGCGAGGCCATTCGAGACTTCCGGACCGACCCATACTACCCGCGAACCGCCCGATTATTAGACCCGAGGGAACACGGTAACTTTTCTTAACCTTTTCATTGGTTCTCTTCAAACTCACATTCAAACTAATACATTTTGTGAATCATTTTGGCGGGGGGTGGAAGATCGAGAGTCCGAGGTGGTCATAACCGTCTTCCCAATGGCATCTTGGGCGTTACGGTCGGGCTTCACTACCCCGGGTTCGTGTGGGTTGGCGAGGGAGATGCTCGCCGAGAGGTGCCGGTGACGTCGTTTGACCACTACGCCCTCATGCCCGATGTCCGGGATCCGGCCGGGCGGGTGTTCCCGGAACAAGGCCGTCGGGTGGTTTCGAGTTTTGGGTGTGTTTTTCCTATCAATAAATTATTTTTTCTGACTTAATTGGATTTGGCTCGTGTATTGACAACACTTTTATGTGCAGGATTTCTACAGAGTTTTTCCAGGATACGAGGCGCGGGCGAATGACAACGCCATGTTCATTTGTCGCAAACTTGTCACTGATATGATTTACGAGTCCTGCGTCTCACAAAACATGGTCTGGAAGGCTCAGCGACATGAGAAAGTCCGAAAATCGGACATGCAAAACCTTCGGCTCACTCAAGAACAATACATGGAGGTATAAATATGCGTCAATTCATTTTTCTGAGATTACATTTGCTCAATTTGATGTTTTTGTACGGTATGCACTTGATGACTTGCAGGTGCCCCCGTGGTGGTGTGCCGACCGGCCTCACGTTTGGAGGGCAATTGTGAACAAGTGGTTTGAGCCGGATTGGGAGGCAAAGCACCTCGAGCGCCGGGAGCGGCGTTTGAAGATGGCGAGTCCGGCACACCACCAAGGCCCCATTAACCTTCGCGAGTTCAGTCGTAGATGGGTACGTTTATTTATTTATTTATTTATTTATTTCGATTTGTTGTTGTCTAACTCTCAATTATTCTAACACCCACTTTGTTGTTTTCTAACACCCACATTGTTGTTTTTCTAACACCCACATTGTTGTTTCTTGCGAGTCTCGGGCACATGAGAATCAGCCTTGCAGCGAGCTCCAGGCATATGGCATAGCACACAAGGGCAAGGCCAAGGCCGACGTCGCCTTCAACGTGGACGACCCACCCGAGGCGTATAGTAACCCGACAATCCAGTCCCGCATCACAAGGTACGTCACGACGGCAAGGGAGGTTCGTGGGCCAGACTTCGATCCAGTGACAGAGCCTCTTGATGGAGAAAGTGTCGTGAGGAGCGGAGAAGGCAGGATGCATGGACGGTACCATGTGGGTGACGATCTCCTTGTTCGCGTCCTCTCGTTCCGACGCTCGCGGCGGTTCGATCTCGAGATAGGGGCACGAGCTCGGCCCCCGCCCATACATAGTCGGCCTTTGCTACGCGGACGTTGAACGAGCGGTTCCGGGTTATTTCGTTGTCTTTGTCGTCCATTGATATTTACATATGATTACTTTATATTCTAATTTTTGGATCAAATATTGTAGGCCCAACTTGCGGCGAGAGAAGGCCGAGCGGGAGAGGCGGGTAGAAGAGACGCAAAGGCAATCCAATGAGCTGCGGCTGATGGCCGAGGTCCATACGAAGCAGATGGAGGCGTTACAGTCGGCCCACACTCAGCAGATGTCCTCCGTGCTTAAGTACTTGGAAAACCTTAGTCACGCGGTGGCGCCACAGGTGCAACTCCCTCCACTACCGCAGGTGCAACTCCCTCCACTACCACAGGCATTCATTCCTCCACTCACTCGACCGGCCGCTATTTCTCCGGTGAGTTACTTTGAACCCTGCTATTTTTTTCTAGTAGTGACCTAGACTGACTTCATACAAATGCTGAAAACCTTGTACATTCATTTATGTCAATTTGACCACGTGTCGTACGACACCACATGACATGTGTCCGGCCATCGAGCCGTGAGAAGACATTTATTGTGGCCCGACCTTCGTGTTGTGGCTTTTTCTTGCAGGTTCTTAATACCTCACGGTGCGGGGGGAGGTGCTTGTCGAAATTTCTAATTAACACTTTAAATTCTACGCGGGATCTATACGCGGCATCAAATGATGGGCTGCAAGGCATACGACGGGTCCCCGCCGGCTCGGCGGACTCCTTGGGGTGGGATGCGGTGGGTGCCACACGGCCCGTGGCCGAGACACGGCCTTCGGCGGCCTCACGGTTCGCGGGGGATGCCACGGGGCGTACGGGTGGGTCCCGTGGCCACGGCGGCCGCCCACGGGGGGGGGGGGGGGGGTCGGGGGTCCCGGTCGCCGCATGATCGGTAGGCGGACGAGTGAGTTCGTGGACTTAGCTACTTTTATTTGCATTTGGACATTTGTGACTTGCTTTGGACCATTATGACTTGTAGTTCGTGACTATGTGATGAATTTGTCGATTATGTGATCGTTGGTGGACTATGTGATGAATTTGTCTATTATTTGATCGTTGGTGGCCTATGTGATGAATATTATGTCCGTGATGAATATTATATATGCCCGCGATGATATATGTGATTTCGTGAATATTTGAGGCTGCGGAAAAAAAGAAAACAAAAAAGAAAAAAAAAGAAAACCTCTTCGCCGAGAGCAAACTCCAATGCTCTCGGCGAAGGGGGCGCCCAGCATCTGCGGTATGCGGTCCTTCGCCGAGAGCCGAAATCTTAGCTCTCGGCGAAGGCCCCTTCTTCAACGAGAGCCGGATACCGGCTCTCGGCGAAGACCCCGTCTTCAACGAGAGCCGGATATCCGGCTCTCGGCGAAGACCGCGTCTTCAACGAGAGCCGGATATCCGGCTCTCGGCGAAGGAGTGGCCCCCACTCCCCGACGGAGCGACGCGCGTGACGGGAAGAGGGCTTTCGGCGAGAGCCGGGGACGCCTCTCGGCGCATGTTCGCCGAGAGGATCCGGTGAAGCTCTCGGCGAAGGTCGCATCACCGGCAGGGGCCGTACACCGTGTGACTTTCGCCGAGGGTTTCCTCTCGGCGAAGGCTTCAACGAGAGGGAAAGGGCCTTCGTCGAGAGTATCCCGGCTCTCGGCGAAGGCCCCGAATCCTGTCGTGATACTTCATGATGTATGTATTCAATAGCTACTTAGCTTCTAATCTAGCCCAAACAATCATGTTTGAGGCCTAATTGGCCGATTATTACGTGTATGTGTATGCGGCACATTTAGCTTCGAGCTCGTACGTGTCCCCGTTCTTTTGCTCACAAAAGGAATTACGGAATGCCAATTTTCGTTCATCTCGCACCGTCGCCGATTTGTTCGTCTTCTTCGATTTATGACTTGCGCAGTTGCGGTCCACCCTCCATAGCTTTGCGTCTCTTCCAGTGTCTGCCTCCACACGATTGTGTCTCTACTCTCAGCCTCTCCGCTTGCTCGGACTCGGCGGAAGCCGAACATGCATGCATATATGATGCAAAATTGCACATAATCACCATTTTTTGGATTGTTTGTGGAAGCGACGACATCTTTTTACGGTGAGCATGGATCCACCCATGATTAAAACCAAATGACTTTGCTATCGGTCCTACTTTTCTTTGTTCGCTGTCCTACTTAGTTTTGTCTATTACCCCCCTATACTCAAATTCGGCTCCGCCGCCGGCAAACACTATCACTATGAGCACCTCTGAAGGACTAAGTAGCGGCAGATTTGGAGATTCTCGAAGTCACCACTGACGCCTCGTCGTCGACGGGAACGTCGCTTACCACTTAACGCATAACATAAAGGAATAAACCTGGTGGGTAGCGTCCTACCATTGGACTACAAGTCCCTTCGCCATTTTTTTTGCTCAATTTGATTAACTTTATGTAAAATTGTACGTATCTGAAAAGATTGGGATTAAGCTAACAAAACCTCCACGCACACCCGACCCACCTAATCGATCTACATGCATCGGACCTGAAGGCGGCCGTACTAGCTAGGATAGACGAGGTGGAGGCGTGGAGAACGCCGCCATCTAGTCTAGGAGATCAACTATGGCGGTCTTCATCACCGGCTGCTCCAACAGCACCTTCCTCTGTCTTAATTTGGTAATGTACCACGAGTCCACGAGCCCACTGGAGGTTAGCTTAATTAAAAATGATGGAGTGTAAACTGTAAACACGCTTGGCATCGAGAAGACGAGAAGGTAGATGAAAGCTCCAAGAATCTGTGGGGGGGTTTTGCCGCGTGCGTTTATATACTTTTGTTCTGTACCGCGTTAGGTACGGTGTGTACCGGCCCCGTGAAGACGTAGTACGTGCGTCGATATTGTTTTGGTCTCTCGATTCTGTCAGCTTCGGTTGGCTCGCTCGACCATCTTTATATGAGAGAAAGCAAAGCGTGATAATAACCCACTAGTTGTATGGTACTTACCACAAGAATTATTTTGACCCACGATCGATGACACGCACTCCCTCTGTCTTGAACTACGATGGCATGTGCACAGTACACTGTCCATCTCACAAAAATTGTTCATTTGGCTTCAAATTGTTATTCCACAAAGAGTATTCATTTTTTCGACCGAACAAAATGTGTAGTGTTCACTTAGCTTATATAGAACTAATCTAATTAAAACAGCACTCACACCGACAAAAAAAGTGCATTGACAAATACCATAGAGCCAATTAGTGAAATGATCAATGGATATGTTCTTCTCTTTCGTTCCAATGCACATGCATTTATTCTGAGTCCATAAAACTAAACGAACCGCACAACTTTCAACCTGAGATGTGTCTAAAATTTCGTAAAATAATGTTTGGGAGGAAGGGAGTACGACCTTCGGACTGCAAGGCCAGTCTCAGTGCAAGTTTCATGGTCACAATTATCTAGACTGAAAACTACGTAACTGTGTCAGTGGAATTTCATGGTGATGAAACTCTCCTCACATCCCATGAAACTCTCACATTCTTTCTCTTCGCCACATCAACTTATTTAATGCAATGAAACTCTTCATGAAACTCCACTGAGATTAGCCTAACGAAAATCTCTCCTGAGGGAGCGAAATTATGATGACCGAGGCAATAAAAAGGGTGAGTTTTGTTTACAAGCACCAAATAGTCTTCCACTTGGGTCAAAAAAAAACAATCGGTAAAAAATAGTCTTCCACTAAATGACCATATCTTTTTTTAAGTATTAAGCAGAGCTTCATTAATTAGTTATGAACATTATTACAATAATGACCATATCCTTCGGGTCGTTCCTTTTGCATGTGTACAAATAATGTAGTTTCCCCCCTGCCATAGAAAGCGTCCAGGTTGTTCTTCGGCTCTGCGTGTATGACAGCAATGGCACAACAAACCGCAGTCCACACGGTCTGTGGTACTGGTAAATAATCCGAGCTGCTGTTAAGACCCTTTTTGGAGGACTCCGGCTACTCTAAAAGCGGCTCTGTCTCTAACTTCTTATGTGCAGCGGCTTTTTCTGATAGAGCTGAAATTATTTAGGAAATGTTGGCAAAATGGCTCACCTGTTGGATTGATATCGTGAACTGTCTAAATTATCCTTCACTATATTTTTCTTCTTTCTCTTTTTTTCTTTTTCCCTTCTCTCCTTACATTTTTCTTTTCTTTTTATCTCCCCTTTTCTTTTCTTCCCATCTTCTCTTTCCTCCTTATCCTCTTCTTCCTTTCTGCTCCCGCCAGCCTCCCCTACCTCGTACTCCCACCGCCAGTTGTTGCCCTGCCTCGCACAACCACCTGCGCTAACCGCCGCCGCTTGGGGACTCGCTGCTACCTGTGTTTTTCGCCACCAGGGTTAACCGAACCGGTGGGAACCGGTCCGGAAACCGTGGGAACCGGTCCAACCGGTCCGGACCGGTTCCGGTTCCGGCCGGTTCCCAACCGGTCCAAATTCAAATTTTGAATTTGAATTCAAAAAATGAAAAAATCTCACAAAATTCTCAAAAAATACTTCAAGGTGTGTAGAATCTAATGGTGTCAAAAACTTTCAAATATGTGTTCGCTTAGTATAGTTTGCATGCATTAGAAGTTCAACTAAAAAACGAAAAGGAGAACAAATTGGCTGGTTGAACTTCTAATACCTCGCAAAAAATACTAAATGCACTAATATTTGAAATATTTTGAGACGATTTGATTCTATGCACCTTGCAATTTTTTAGAAAATTTTCTTTTATTTTTTCAATTTTTCATTCAAATTTGAAAACACGTCAAATTCTCCACTAATCGGTTTTTTTTGGTTAAACGGCCGGGAACCGGTCGAACCGGTCGGTACACCGGTGGGAACCGTTTGAACTGCGTGTTTTTGTTTGAAATTCGAATTTTTCCGGTTTCTACCGGTTTCCGACCGAACCGAACGGGTAAACCGGTACCGGACCCCGCCGGTTCGGTCCGTCCGGTCGGTATAAAAACCCCTGGTCGTCACTGCTTGGGCTTGCGTGGAGGTCAAGCGCACGAAGATGCCGCGGGGGCAAAGCTGGTGTAACGCCCGCGTTTTTAGCTCCAAATAAATCACCTAATAAATCATGCGTATTTTCAAAACTGACCCGCCGAGCTCAATTACCCCCTTCAAACCCTAGCCGTTGTTCCCCCTCTCTCTCCCGACGCGCGTACCGCGAATCCCGCCGGCACCGCACCCAGGACAGCACTCATGCGCGCCTTCCCAACGCCGCGGTTGGCCACCGGCCGGGAATCACGCGCACGCCGCGGTCCCGACGACCGGTCCGCCTCGCCATCACCGCCACCCCGAAAATCACGCCGACGCCCGAAAACCGGGAAAATCCCGCAAAAACCCTTCCCCTAATTTCCCTAAAAATTTTCCAAGATTTTCTAAAAACCCTTCCCCTATTTTCTTTTCTTTTCTTTCTTTATTTTCCTTCCCTTTCTTTTCTTTTCTTCCTTTTCCCTTCTTTCCTCCCTTTTTTCCTTTTCTTCTTTCTTTTTTTCCCTCCTTTCTTCTTTTCCTTTCCTTCTTCTCTCTCCCTCCCCTCCCTTCTCCTTCCTCCCGCGCGGCCAGGCCCCTGCGCCCGACCGGCGCCCTGGCGCCGTTGACCTCGGCCCGCGCCCCGACCGCGCCGCCCTCCCGGCACGCTACCGCGCCGGCCTCCTCTCCTCACTCGCTCAAGCACGGGCCGAAGGGACCCCTCCCCCGGCGCCGGCGACGCGCCCGAGCCGTCACCTCCGGCCTACGGCACCGGCCCGACCGCCGCCGCCCCGCGCGCCGGCCGACGGCGGCCGCCTAACTCCCCGCACAAGGTTGACCGCAGCAGCCCGTGCCATCGCATCACCGGTCGCCGCAGGAGTCCGGCCGGACCTCGAGAAGAAGCCCGAGCTCGCCGGTGACCTCGCCGGAAATATCTCCTCCCCCCCCCAAACCGACCTTCGGCACCTATTTAAGGCCGCCACCACCACCCCCTCGCCGCACCACACCACCTTCGAGCTGTCACACAACCTCTCCCCCGAGCTCCACCGCGCCGCCACCATTTGCGCCGCCACCGCCCTCTGTCCGCCGCCGATCCGCCGCCTCACGCCGTTCTAGCCGAAGGTGAGCACGGGGATGGAATGCCCTTGCCCTCCTCTCCACCCCCGCCCTACTCCCGGACGCCGCCGCGGCTGGGGCCGCCGCCGCCCCTCCTCTCCAGAGCCGCCGCCGCCCCCCCTCCCCATCCTCTGTTCAGAACCGAAAGGGGAGGAAGGGGATGGCCTTTTTGCCAAAACCCCCCCTGTTTGCCCCCCTTTTCCCTCAAAACCGAGCTCTATTCTCTCCCTCCCTTTATTCCTTTCAATTAGCCCCTGAATTAATACCTAATTATGGATTGAACACTAAACAATTTACAAAGTGACCCTAACCCAGTTTATATTAGCATAATCACCCCTTTTACCATTAGTAGAAATTGCTAATAGGTCCTTAATCCCTATACCTCCTCTGTGACCCAACATTTCATGCACGATTAAACCCAAACCTCACCCCGCTATTTCCGTAGTACACCACCAAACCACCCCCCTCCCTGGGACTTATAAATACCCCCTCTCCGCTCACCTCCCCCTCCTCGAGCTCGGCCGGAAACATGTGTGCTAATATTGCTTGCTTGCTTGTGTGTGTGCGCCATAGCCGACGGAGTAGACGGAGGAAGGTACCCCGAGCCGGAGATCGAAGCCGACTACTGCGAGCAGGAGCCCGAAGCCCCGAACGAGCCGGCACTCCCCGAAGACTACGAAGACGGCAAGTTCAACCTCCCCCTTTGATGCATGCTTCTGTCCTAGTTTTATAAATATACCCTATACCCGTTTTATAAATTGCATATTGTTTTTACTGCAAAACATGGTAGGATAGCCACCCTTGATTGCTATGATTGAACCTTGTTTTGACCTAAATGAGTGCTTTAAAAATGTGTGAGTGCTTTCAAAATGTGTGAGTGCTTTAAAGAGGGTAATGGGATATTTTTGGAAAATGAGTAAAGAACTGGGTAGACGGGATGGACGTGTGTGTCAGGAGTATGGGTGAGCTCGTACCTGTGTGGTTGGGCGTGTTGGGAGTTGTCCATCTTGTCGATTAAGGACCGGGTTGCGTGACATCTCACCTGACCCAAATCATCGTACAACCACTCGACCGTTGTATGTGGCAACGGCTTAGCATAAACCCCACTAGTTAATCTACTTGCCATCTGGTGTGCGGGTGAGCAGCGGGGGACCAAGGAGCAGGGGTACGCTGCGTGTGAGGTACGCCCCGGTTATGTGGGATAACCCCTTGGGTGCTTCAGTGGTGGCTCGTAGCGTTAGCTAAGGTGGGTAATGGCTTTGATAGGATCCGCACCAGCACTAAGGTGTCCGTGTGACGGTACCCTACTTGTGGGTAAAGATGTACAACCTCTGCAGAGTGTCAAACCTATTCGAATAGCCGTGTCCACGGTATTGGACGAGTCACGGTGTGGTCACAAAAACTAGTGTTTGGGATGGGTTGTTTTCCGGTGTGAGTTGTTTTCCGGGTGGAGTGTGTGGCTGTGTGCCTGGGCTACGACGGACGGGAAGTCCGGTAGTTCCACAGTGGTTTTCCTAAAACATTTGAGTTACTTGGGTTATGAAAATGATTTGAGAAAACCTTTTTGAAATGAACCCCTGCATGTGTAAGTTTGCAAAATGAACCTTAACCTGATCCTTGTTATACCTTATGCATGGTTCTGCTTATAAGCCCCTCCGTGGGTGGGGTTGGATTTGCTGAGTACGTATGTGCTCACCCTTGTTTTACTAAATATTTTACAGAGGAGGATCCCGATTACATTCCCGAAGACGTTGAGTAGGTCGTGGCCTACACCCAACCGTGCATGTGTACCCAGGGCCCCTACCGAAAGCTTTCATGGTGTGGTACTCTGAGGGGGCTATGGAAGCCTTTGCCATTGTAGTGTGGTCGTTAGCGTTTGTGTTGTTCCTTGTAGCGTTGGCACTACCGTGCCCTCTGTGTCGCCGTGATGTAAAAGACTGATTCCACCTGTTGTAATAAATGTGTGACCAGCCTCCTGGGACTGGTATTTGTGTCACATTTAGTCACCTCTGATGAGGGGACGCTTCAGGTGGTATCAGAGCTGTAGGTTGGTCGTAGGACGCGACCCTTAGGATACGAGACCTCCTCTGGCCTTCTCTAATCTTTCCTTTGCTAAGCTCACCTTTTCCCAAATACTTACCTTGATTCTTGCCTGTTTCCAGATGGCTAACCCCGAATGGAACGAAGGAATTTGCCCCGTCCAGCCTGGTCTCCCTAACCGGTTGCTACTCAGCCTAGAGCGCGTCGGAGTAAGGGATCCGCCAGAGTTCGTCTACCGGGAGTACGAACGCTACGGCACCCCTCGATGTAAGCTGCTGATCTTTGTGGGAAGAAGCACGCTTTACCCCGACATAGAACCATGGTTCGTCTCCGCCACTGGTTTTCGCTTTGCCGACACCTACCCCAAGGCTGCTCGGAAGGCCCTGCGACAGCTACGAGTGGTTTATAGACAGCACCTCCGAAGGACTCCAATGGGATTCTTTCCACCCTCCGGAGGAAGAGGACGCTCGTGGATTGATCGCATGAGAGGTCTAGAACGAGAGGAAGAAGACTTAGAAGAGGCAGTTTCCCACCTATCCATATACCTCAGAGGCCTAGACCACCTTTATCAGGAGCAAGCCCAGCAACTGAAGCAGCAGATCGACAGAGCGGAAAGAGCAGAACAGAGGATAGAACTAGAAAGGGTAAAGACCACCATAGCAGAAGTTGAGCTGCACAACATGAGGCAAGACTACCTCAGGGAAAAGGAACGATCGGAGATGTTCCACAAACAGCTATGGGATGAACTAAAGGAGCGAAGAAGCAGAGATGAAGGAGCCGGAAGCGAGAAGAAGATGAACCCGAAGAAACCCACTGGGACAAAGGGACCCCGGACCGAAGATGAGATACTGGAGCAAGATCTTCCACTAAAGAAGCGCCGTATCCAGCTAGAGGAAGAGTCACCATGAGGATAAGACTAGGGTGTTAGGCTAGAAGTTGAGTCCTAGTAATAATAAGTGTACCCCGAAGAATGTACCCCAACCTTCCTACTAAATAAAGTTATCCATCCCTTGTACCCCACCACAACCTGTTCAACTCTACCTTTGTTTTCAGATGGCGGAAGATGGATGGACCCAAGGCGTATGCCAGGAGGAGCCTGGTTTTGCTCGCCTGCTCATCAACTCCCTGGAGCGCCTCGGTATCACTGAGCGCCCTAGGTACTACAGCAGGGAGTACGAGCAACTCGGTACTCTTCGCTGTAGAGTGGTCCTCTCCGTCGCTAGAAGCAACCGCCACACCAACATCGAGCCGTGGCGCGTGACCGCCACAGGGTTTCGACACCGAGACACCTATCCTTTGGCCCTCAGAAAAGCCCTCCGCTACCTGTGCCGGATCTACGAGGAACACCTCGTCCCCACACCAATGAGGTACTTCCCTCCCGCTATCAGAACCCTAGTTTGGCAAGCCCGCATGAGGAACCTGGAACGACGTCGCCACCAAGAAGACCTGCTGTACCACGTAGTCGCCTACCTTGTCTCCCTGGACAAGCTCTTTGATGACCAGGCCAGGCACTTGAGGGAACAAATCAGTCGGACAGAGCAAGCTGAAGTCACAGTAAGGATGCACCAAGTCCAAGTGGCTCAAGCGGAAGCAAGGACCGCAGCCGCCATAAGCAGTGAAGCCGTCGCCCAGGAAAGCCTCAGGAGAATCCAGGGCCAACGCATGCAAGAATGGACCAACGGCGGAACACCTGTTCTAGCCATTGGAGAAGCTCAAGTCCTGCTGGGAACACCCCTAGTAGGATGGGGAGGAACTATAGAAGTCCCACCCGGCACCACCGGCGGTCACCGAACCCCCAACGAAGCCGCGGCACGGCCTCGGGGAAAACGGTAACCCCGAAGGCGGGAATGATGACGAGCTGCTCATTTCGCTGGAAGAACACTCGACCCCAGAAGACAACTCCCCTCGCGAGTAGTGTGCCCAAGACCCAGGGAATGAAGCCGTACCGGTCCAAGTTGCGCCCTTAGTCCTTAGTCGTGTAGTGTGTCCGCGTAGTCGGGATGTATCCTCCTCGCTGGTTTGTAATAAAAACTTATTTGTGCTTGCTTGTTTGCTATGTGCTTGTTGTGTGCTTACCGGCAGGAGTAGACCCTGCCCTTTCAAAAAGAAATCCGCCATAATCCACTTAAACATCACATAAAACTAGACTTCTTAGAAAACCCGTCTCTTTACAGATGGTTTCCAGGCGCCCTGTCAGGACCCACCGATCGGACGGCGAGGGATCGCAAGCGATCGGAGGGAGCGTCTCCACGACCAGGAGGTTAACCAAAATGAAGATGGAGGAGAAAACGTGGTCCTACCACCGCCACCCCCTCCCGTTGACTTGGCACAAGTCTTAGCCAACCAGACTGTCCTGATGGAAGCCATCTTCAACGCCGTCAACCGGCCAAGACCCCGAGTTATGAGCATGAATGAGAAGCTGATCGAGTTCCTCAGGACTAAGCCGCCCACCTTTAGCGGGTCGGTGAATCCTTTGGACGCCGACGATTGGGCGAGAGCCATCTGAGGGAACCGGAGCCCCTCCACTGCGAGGACCATGACAAGGTTCTCCTGGCGGCTCACCGGGGACGACCCCTAGCTCGGTGGGAAAATTGCGCGCCGCGCCCAAGGATCCCTCCGCCATCACATGGGATGAATTCGTGGAGGAGTTCCGTCGCTACCACATCCCGGAGGCCACACTGAAGCGGAAGGCAGACGAGTTCCGCGAACTCCGCCAAGGCAACATGTCTGTGGAGGAATACACGTACCAGTTCATAGAGCTGGCACGCTATGCCCCCGAGGAGGTGGATAAAGACTCCAAAAAGCAAGAGATGTTCAAGAAGGGGCTGACTCCTCAGATTTACCCGAACTTTAACACCCTTATGAACATGGCAATACTCACGGAGAGAGCAAGGGCCGAGGAAAAGAAGGAAAACAAGCGCAAGTTCATGGAACACAAGGCCAAGCAGCAAGAGCGGTCCCAGAGGCCGAGAAACTTTGGACACCCCATGTCCAGGTTCCAAGCTCCTATGCGATACAGAACCCAATCCCAAGCCACGAGCTCGCAAGCCCCCGAGCCCGGTTCAAGCCCTCCTACAACCGAGTGCCATGAAGCCCCCACGAGAACAACACCGGCCGGATCACCGCCAACAACGATAACGGCTCCCGAGTGTGTTTCAGCGCCGAGAAACCGGGCACTTCATCGCCAAGCGCCCCTACGCTAAAAAGCCAACCACCACCACCTACTCCAACTCGGTGAACGGGCCAAGGCCGCTTGTGTCGGGGAGCCAAGCGCATGCCGGTGCGCGGCAACAATAACTTCGGCAACAACAACGGCAACCGGCGGATGAGGCAGCCCCAGCAGTCATATGGACACGCCCGGGTCAATCACATCAATGCGCAGGAGGCACAGGAAGCACAAGGCGTAGTACTCGGTGAGTTCCTGGTTAGCTCAGTTTTGGCTACCATACTGTTCGATTCGGGAGCATCGCACTCATTCATATCCTCAAGCTTTGTGGAAAAGCATAGCATACCCACAGTACTACTCAAAGCACCCCTAATAACTCGAACGCCGGAGGTGACATTAAGTGTCAAGCCGGGATGCCCCGGGTAAGGATTATTTTAAGTGGGGTAGAATTCCTAGCACTCGGTAGTACCGAAATCCAAGGGGATAGATGTGATCCTTGGTATGGACCGGTTAAGCCAACACCATGGCCTCATAAGTTGCGCCGATAAAGTAGTGCACCGACCAACCCGGACGGGATACAAGTGACCGCCACACCGGGGACACGGGCGGATATAATGATTTTCAACATAGAAGCCAAGTCCATAGAAGATGTCCCAGTAGTACGAGAATACCCAGATGTGTTCCCCGAAGAACTCCCTGGAATGCCACCAGACAGGGATATAGAATTCGTAATCGACCTTATCCCTGGAACCTCTCCCATAGCCAAGAGACCCTATAGGATGGCAGCCCCTGAGTTGGCAGAATTGAAGAAGCAGCTAGCAGAGCTCCAGCGAAGCGGGTTCATCAGACCAAGCTCATCACCATGGGGAGCCCCAGTGCTTTTCGTGGAGAAGAAGGATAAGAGCATGAGGATGTGTGTGGACTATCGCTCGCTGAACGAGGTCACTATTAAAAACAAGTACCCTCTTCCCGAGAATAGATGACTTTGTTTGACCAACTGAAGGGAGCCAAGTATTTCTCGAAGGTGGATCTAAGATCAGGGTACCACCAGCTCAAGATTAGGGAAAGTGACATCCCCAAGACCGCCTTTGTCACTCGCTACGGGCAGTATGAATTCACGGTGATGTCCTTTGGACTAACCAATGCACCAGCATACTTCATGAACCTCATGAATAAGGTGTTCATGGAAGAGCTGGACAAGTTTGTCGTGGTCTTCATTGACGACATACTTGTTTACTCCAAGGGCGTAGAGGAGCATGAACAACATCTTCGAGTAGTGCTGGGAAAATTGAGGGCACACAAGCTATACGCCAAGTTCAGCAAGTGTGAATTTTGGCTAGAGAAAATATCCTTTCTTGGGCACATTCGATTTGCAGAAGGAGTAGGTCGTAGACCCGGGAAAGTTGAGACAGTCTCCAAGCGGTAGCAACCAACCAACGTGAGCGAGATCGGGGAGTTTCCTAGGTTTAGCGGGGTACTACGGAGATTTATCGAGGGATTCTCCAAGATCGCCCGGCCCATGACGGAGCTACTCAAGAAAGAGAAGAAGTTTAAGCGGGACCGAGGGCACGTGAAAGAAGTTTCCAAGAGTTGAAGAAGAGGTTGACCACGGCCCCGGTGCTAACCCCCGCCGGACATTCAACGGGACTTTGTCGTGTATTGCGACGCCTCCCGACAAGGGTTGGGATGTGTTCTCATGCAAGATGGGAAGGTAGTGGCATACGCATCCCGTCGGCTTAAACCCCATGAGCGAGAACTATCCCACCCATGATCCGGAGTTTGCGGCCGTAGTGCATGCCACGAAGATGCGGAGACACTATCGATCGGGAACAAGTGTGAAATCTACACGGACCACAAGAGTCTAAAGTACATCTTCACCCGGCCCGACCCGAACCTAAGGCGAGAGAAGATGGCTAGAGCTAGTCAAGGACTATAACCTAGAGATTCACTACCACCCGAGGAAGGCCAATGTGGTAGCAGATGCGCTAAGCCGGAAAACCTACGAGAAGGCAGCACCCAAGAGTGCCCAGTTGCAAGAGGAGATGGCACGGCTCAACGTACACATTGTTCCCCAAGGCTACGTCTGCCAGCTGAGTGTTCAGCCTACCCTAGAGGAAAAGATCCGGAAGGCCCAAGAGACCGGTGAAAATCTGATGAGGATCCGCAAGCATACCGGAGAGAACAAGGCCCCTGACTTCAGGGTAGATGACCAAGGCACCTGTGGTACAAAAACGAGGATATGCGTGCCCGAAGGTGGAGATTTTCGACGGACCATCATGGATGAGGCACACAACTCGGCATACTCCATTCACCGGGATCCACCAAAATGTACATGGACGTAAAACGAAGTATTGGTGGAATGGGATGAAAGCGAGACATTGCACGGTTCGTCGCCCACTGTGACACTTGTCAGAGGATCAAAGCCGAACATCAGAAGCCCGCAGGACTGTTGCAGCCTTTACCAATCCCGGTATGGAAGTGGGACGAGATAGGTATGGACTTCGTAGTAGGGTTGCCAAGGACTCAGAAGGGACATGACTCCATATGGGTGATCGTGGACCGACTCACTAAAGTCGCTCACTTTCTACCCGTACGGACCACTTATGGTGGAGAGAAGTTGGCGAAACTCTACATAGAAAATATAGTGAAGCTGCATGGAGTGCCTAGCAGAATAGTTTCAGATAGAGGGACCCGAGTTCACCTCTAGGTTACGGGAAAAGCCCGCACAAAGCCATGGGCACCAAGCTAGACTTCGGCTCGGCGTACCACCCACGGACGGACGAACGGACCGAAAGGGTGAATCAAATTTTGGAAGATATGTTGAGAGCATGCGTCCTCACCTACGGCAAAGATTGGGAGCAGAGCCTGCCATATGCAGAATTTTCCTACAACAACGGCTACCAAGCAAGTCTGGGAATGTCGCCATTCGAAGCACTATACGGGAGAAAATGTAGGACACCCCTGATGTGGTCAGAAGTAGGAGAGCGTGCCCTGGTTGGGCCCGCACTTATAAAGGAAGCCGAGGAGCGAGTAGCTGATATCCGAGAAAAGTTGAAAGCTGCCCAGTCCCGACAGAAGAGCTACGCAGACAAGAAAAGGCGTGAAGCGAGCCTCAATCCAGGAGACTTCGTCTACCTCAAGGTTTCACCCATCCGGGGGACTCGGAGATTTCAAGTACACGGGAAGTTGGCCCCTCGGTACATCGGACCATATAAAGTAATAAAGAGAGTCGGAGCAGTAGCATATCGGCTGGAGCTACTCGAATAAATGTCAGATATACACCCAGTGTTCCACATCTCCCAGCTACGCCGATGCTTGAAGGTTCTGGAAGAGAAGCGAGTACCGGTGGAGACCATTGATCTACAGCCAAACCTTAGGTACCAGGAGGTGCCCGTCAAGATCTTAGACAATGTGGTCAAGCGGACAAGGACGTCAGAAGTACGGGTGTGCAGAGTCCAATGGAGCAGACACGGGGTGGAAGAAGCTACGTGGGAACGAGAGGACGCACTAAAGAAGGAGTTTCCCCACCTATTCGAACTCTAGCCGAATCTCGAGGACGAGATTCATTTTAAGTGGGGTAGGTTTGTAACGCCCGCGTTTTTAGCTCCAAATAAATCACCTAATAAATCATGCGTATTTTCAAAACTGACCCGCCGAGCTCAATTACCCCCTTCAAACCCTAGCCGCTGTCCCCCCTCTCTCTCCCCGACGCGCGTACCGCGAATCCCGCCGGCACCGCACCCAGGCCAGCACTCATGCGCGCCTTCCCAACGCCGCGGTCGGCCACCGGCCGGGAATAACGCGCACGCCGCGGTCCCGACGACTGGTCCGCCCCACCATCACTGCCACCCCGAAAATCACGCCGACGCCCGAAAACCGGGAAAATCCCGCAAAAACCCTTCCCCTAATTTCCCTAAAAATTTTCCAAGATTTTCTAAAAACCCTTCCCCTATTTTCTTTTCTTTTCTTTCTTTATTTTCCTTCCCTTTCTTTTCTTTTCTTCCTTTTCCTTTCTTTCCTCCCTTTTTTCCTTTTCTTCTTTCTTTTTTCCCCTCCTTTCTTCTTTTCCTTTCCTTCTTCTCTCTCCCTCCCCTCCCTTCTCCTTCCTCCCGCGCGGCCAGGCCCCCCGCGCCCGGCCAGGCGCCACGGCGCCGTTGACCTCGGCCCGCGCCCGACCGCGCCGCCCTCCCGGCACGCTACCGCGCCGGCCTCCTCTCCTCCTTGCTCAAGCACGGGCCGACGGGACCCCTCCCCGGCGCCGGCGACGCGCCCGAGCCGTCACCTCCGGCCTACGGCACCGGCCGACCGCCGCGACCGCCCCGCGCCGCCGGCGGCGGCCGCCTAACTCCCCTGCACAAGGTTGACCGCAGCAGCCCGTGCCATCGCATCACCGGTCGCCGCAGGAGTCCGGCCGGACTTCGAGAAGAAGCCCGAGCTCGCCGGTGACCTCGCCAGAAATATCTCCTCCCCCCCAAACCGACCTTCGGCGCCTATTTAAGGCCGCCACCACCACCCCCTCGCCGCACCACACCACCTTCGAGCTGTCGCACAACCTCTCCCCCAAGCTCCACCGCGCCGCCACCATTTGCGCCGCCGCCGCCCTCTGTCCGCCGCCGATCCGCCGCCTCACGCCGTTCTAGCCGAAGGTGAGCACGGGGGATGGAATGCCCTTGCCCTCCTCTCCACCCCCGCCCTACTCCCGGACGCCGCCGCGGCTGGGGCCGCCGCCGCCCCTCCTCTCCAGAGCCGCCGCCGCGCCCCCCCTCCCCATCCTTTGTTCAGAACCAAAAGGAGAGGAAGGGGATGGCGTTTTTGCCAAAACCCCCCTGTTTTCCCCCTTTTTCCCTCAAAACCGAGCTCTATCTCTCCCTCCCTTTATTCCTTTCAATTAGCCCCTGAATTAATACCTAATTATGGATTGAACACTAAACAATTTACAAAGTGACCCTAACCCAGTTTATATTAGCATAATCACCCCTTTTACCATTAGTAGAAATTGCTAATAGGTCCTTAATCCCTATACCTCCTCTGTGACCCAACATTTCATGCACGATTAAACCCAAACCTCACCCCGCTATTTCCGTAGTACACCACCAAACCACCCCCTCCCTGGGACTTATAAATACCCCCTCTCCGCTCACCTCCCCCTCCTCGAGCTCGGCCGGAAACATGTGTGCTAATATTGCTTGCTTGCTTGTGTGTGCGCCATAGCCGACGGAGTAGACGGAGGAAGGTACCCCGAGCCGGAGATCGAAGCCGACTACTGCGAGCAGGAGCCCGAAGCCCCGAACGCCGAGCCGGCACTCCCCGAAGACTACGAAGACGGCAAGTTCAACCTCCCCCTTTGATGCATGCTTCTGTCCTAGTTTTATAAATATACCCTATACCCGTTTTATAAATTGCATATTGTTTTACTGCAAAACATGGTAGGATAGCCACCCTTGATTGCTATGATTGAACCTTGTTTTGACCTAAATGAGTGCTTTAAAAATGTGTGAGTGCTTTCAAAATGTGTGAGTGCTTTAAAGATGGCAATGGGATATTTTTGGAAAATGAGTAAAGAACTGGGTAGACGGGATGGACGTGTGTGTCAGGAGTATGGGTGAGCTCGTACCTGTGTGGTTGGGCGTGTTGGGAGTTGTCCATCTTGTCGATTAAGGACCGGGTTGCGTGACATCTCACCTGACCCAAATCATCGTACAACCACTCGACCGTTGTATGTGGCAACGGCTTAGCATAAACCCCACTAGTTAATCTACTTGCCATCTGGTGTGCGGGTGAGCAGCGGGGGACCAAGGAGCAGGGGTACGCTCTGTGTGAGGTACGCCCTGGTTATGTGGGATAACCCCTTGGGTGCTTCCGTGGTGGCTCGTAGCGTTAGCTAAGGTGGGTAATGGCTTTGATAGGATCCGCACCAGCACTAAGGTGTCCGTGTGACGGTACCCTACTTGTGGGTAAAGATGTACAACCTCTGCAGAGTGTCAAACCTATTCGAATAGCCGTGTCCACGGTATTGGACGAGTCACGGTGTGGTCACAAAAACTAGTGTTTGGGATGGGTTGTTTTCCGGTGTGAGTTGTTTTCCGGGTGGAGTGTGTGGCTGTGTGCCTGGGCTACGACGGACGGGAAGTCCGGTAGTTCCACAGTGGTTTTCCTAAAACATTTGAGTTACTTGGGTTATGAAAATGATTTGAGAAAACCTTTTTGAAATGAACCCCTTCATGTGTAAGTTTGCAAAATGAACCTTAACCTGATCCTTGTTATACCTTATGCATGGTTCTGCTTATAAGCCCCTCCGAGGGTGGGGTTGGATTTGCTGAGTACGTATGTGCTCACCCTTGTTTTACTAAATATTTTACAGAGGAGGACCCCGATTACATTCCCGAAGACGTTGAGTAGGTCGTGGCCTACACCCAACCGTGCCTGTGTACCCAGGGCCCCTACCGAAAGCTTCCATGGTGTGGTACTCTGAGGAGGCTATGGAAGCCTTTGCCATTGTAGTGTGGTCGTTAGCGTTTGTGTTGTTCCTTGTAGCGTTGGCACTACCGTGCCCTCTGTGTCGCCGTGATGTAAAAGACTGATTCCACCTGTTGTAATAAATGTGTGACCAGCCTCCTGGGACTGGTATTTGTGTCACATTTAGTCACCTCTGATGAGGGGACGCTTCAGCTGGCAGGCGGTTGCAGAGCCGCGATCGAAGCCACATTTTTGTGGCTTCAGCACCCCAAAACCGGCGTCGGAGCCGCCGCAAGAACACCCGTTTGGCAGGGCTTCACGTGAAGCCAGTCTTGGAGCCGATTTTGGAGCCCTGCCAAACGGGGCCTAAAACACAGAGAACTCATTCACTCAAATTGTAAAAATCAATGGAACAACCTAAAACGTTCCAGTAAATTATAACAAGTTTGTTCATTTAATCGGATGGTTGGGATATTTTGATCCAAATCCCTACAGTTCAGATCCATAGAATTAAGGCCCTCTCCAACTACAATTTTAGTTTGCTAAAGTATATAATTTTATTTTAGCAAACTAAAAGATAAGTCGCTAAACTTTAGCAAGGGTTGTTTTGATCCCCTTACTAAACCTTTTCAAATGATCAGGCTACCCTTCATTTATTATTAGCAAACTTTTTTTTAGAGAGGATGGTGAGTTAATGGTGTGTGCGAGTGGGTAGTTTTGGAGAGCCTATAGAGACATTTTAGACTTTGCTTAGTTTAACAATTTTAGTAATTGTTGAATGACTAATGATGACTAAAGTACCTTTTGAGCTCCAACTAAAATTTAGCAACATTTTTGGACATACAAAATCCGGTACATTGGCAACTTCTTCATACAAAATCCGGTGACGTACTTAACATTAATTATTGGACGAAAGTGAAACCAGCCAAGTGGGCAAGTGGAAGGTCTTCTTCTTTCTTTTTAAGAAAAAGGTCTTCTTCACTTTTTTTATCTATCTTTGAAATGAATGGCCGCCATACGTGACATGTTCGTGGAAAATGTTATATTTCCCGTCCTTGTTCGTGTCTGTACTCTGTACACGCTACTCGCCCAACAATAGACGTACTTGCCGGTCAGTCTAGACGACTTCATGCTGGTCGCCGGGTAATTTCACTTTGATTTAATTTGATGAATACTATACCACACCACACCATTCTTAACTATAAATTAGAAGAGAGGTGATCTCAAGTGAAACGTTACCACTAGGATTTTTTAATATTCGGCGTAGTCAGCGAGGGAAGTCCCTATCTATTTTTTTATACGATAATCATGGGGCTCGGGTGTCCGATGCGTAGGACGTCTTCCCCACCGGCTGCCACATGTTTTCCTCTCTCTCCACTCATTCCTCCCCTAACCACCCGCCGGAGAACGCACCCCCGCCCCTCGCCGTGCTCCACCCACCGACAAGCTGCACACGCCGACCCTCCTCTGCTCCACTCATCGGTGAGCCGCGCCGCGTGACCCCTCCCCTGCTCCGCCATCGATCGGCGAGCCGCGTGGTTTGCCCCTCCCTTGATTCACCTGCCGACGAGCAGCGGGGGTCCGCCCCTCCCTTGATCCACCAGCTAACGACCTCAGCCGTCACCGCCGTCACGGGCGCGGGCGCGCGGGGGAGGTCAACCTCGGCCGTTGTCGTCGCGCGCGGGCGCGCATGGGGGGGAGGTCGACCCCGGCCGCCGCCGCGGCGGGGGCGCGGGCGCGAGAGGAGCTCCTTCGCCACCACGGACGCGCGCGGCGGAGGTCGGCCCCGGCTCCTGGCTGGCGTGGGCGCGAGGGGAGCTCCTGCCGCCGCGGGCAGGCGACACGTGGGGAGAGCTCCCACCTCCTGTTTTGGGATTTTTTTATGTTGCAATTGTTGTATATTGGTGTTGTAACAATGTTCTTAACATGTTAGATCATTCATCTTCAGGATGTAATCGTTTCTCGTTTATGTTTGCAAATCGTTGTACACATATTGCATTTGTGTTCTTGACATGTTACAAGTGTCCCATGCGAATGTTTCAAAATTAGATATAAATTTTTTCGATGTTGCAAACATTAATTTCCGATGTTGCAGATGTCGAGTTTCGATGTTACAGATACATGTTGTTGGGTGTTGCAAACATTAAATTTTAATGTTGCAGATGTCGAGTGTTTTCGATGTTGTAGACAAGTGATGTGGGTTTTGTGTTGAGGAGGAGGGAGGAAAGCTCCTGACGTTGGATGTTGCACGCAACACGGGTCGCAATATGGTCGCAACAAGGGGAGGAGGGAAGAAAAACTCCTGATGTTGGATGTTGCACGTAACCGCATTCGCAACACGTTTGCAACACACTCGCAACATATACTCGATAGACTTTAGATCTAACTGTTAATGATTGAACATCTTAAGATCCGACGGCTGCGGACCCGTTCGATGGCTAGCGCTTGGATCGAACATCCGGGCGCTAGCAGTGCCTCTTTTATAAGGTTTATTTATGATCCGTTTAATTTACTTCCACATAGAATTGAACTTGAATTTGATGGGTGCTACTTAGGTGTTTTAACCGCTATGACAGATGCTCTTTCAAAAAAAAATATATATTTTTCGTTTGGAAGGGAGATCTGTTTTACTGTTTTATAAGTAGCTCCGATTTCTTTTGTGCTGTGTCGTCTGTATTAGGTCTAAAGACTAAAGTTTTTTCTTCACCTCCAACTAAATTTTTCAAATTTTTAATTAAACCTATTTGGATTCAACATTGCTAAAATTTAGCAGCTAAAATTGGCGAGGGGAGGGGGGAGCGGATAGGGCCGTAGTCGGCAGCCGTCGTTTGTTGTGGCTTTGCATATATTTTGCTGCGCGTGCGTCAGCGGATAGTACTATATACTCGTATACGGACACGCGCCATGCAGGATACGTGCTCGATCTTTAGAAAGGCTCGATCAAATCCAGAAACACATAGATAAAAACTTATGCCTTCTCGTCGAATGTCGTAGGCTGATTCTTTCGAGCTCTATCGAATGAAATCGGTGGATTCTGCATGCTAATGACTTTCTAAAGCAAATCAAGGAAGGTGAACAGCAACTTCCTCATTCAGTCATCATAAGATACCAAGATGTGGTTTGACATGTCTCAGAAAAGAAAGATGATTTTATCTTAAGATGCTAAACTGAATGACGCAGATGCATGTGCGAGGAGAATTGCAGTGGAACAACGAAGTAAAAAAAAAAAAGTCGATTTACATGCCAACGAAACAGCTTTCGGTGCTGCACGTAATCTTGACGATAGATCATATATTCATATGCTAATCCCAGACATGCTTGCACAGGAGTACATACATAGTGACACCAGATATATTCCTTTGGAAAGTGACGAATTGATGGTAGATAAATTAGCTGTCTGCACTTTTTGTCTGTACCCCTGGTGTTACTTTTTTTTGCATGTACTAGCAGCAGAGAGTCCATATTCCTGGTATTGAAAAATGAAAAGGAAAAGGAGAGTTCGTATTCTTTATACTTGTCTCGCTACGGCTTTCTTGTTTGCTTCCAACTAATTTCCTATCTCAGCGCACATTATTAAGCTGCTGCTGGTGATAGCCTGACACACGATCGATACTCCCTCAACCCAAACGCACGAGCCGTATCGAATCGCATCTACAAGCGTGGATTACGTTTTGTTTTGTGCTAGTACTAGTTGCAGGACAGGTGATCCTACACTTGTAAACAGAAGAGGAGGGGGGCTTAACAGGTAACTCCACGCACTTTGCCAGTGTCACCGAAGTCCAAGGTAGCCGGTAAGCTCGCTACCCAACCACCATGCAAGACGCAACAAAGGTCGCGAGCTTTACAGTTCACACGGACACTTTTTACAGAGGCGCGCGGCCACCACCCCCGGCCGGTAATCGACGACGGGCGACGGCGAGGGCCAGCAAAGATGCAGAAATGACTGTCAAGATCACGTACGGGTGCCCGCCCCTAGAAATTCCCGGCACGGGCGGGCCGTGTTTGTGCGTGCGTGCGCGCGCGGACAAGACAAAAAGGCCCGTCCGAACAAGTGCTCTTGTTCCCTTCTGGTTCACGTGACGGAAACGCCTTTTTCACGCCCCCCTGTCGCGCAAAAGCGAAGCTTCCCTCCCTCTCTCTACTCGCCCGCCGGCGCATCTTTTCCTAACCGCGCGTCGGAACAACCCAGTGCGGATTTTCACAGCTAATAGCCCCGTCGCTCGTCTCCACCACGCGGGCACACGCACCTGCCAGCCTCGGCGTCGGCGACGGCGAGCGGTGGCCTGGGCTGGCCACTCGAGCTGTTTTGCTGTGTGCTAGCTCACGACGCGGCCGCGCATCGCAACCGACGCACGCGGCCGCGCATCGTCTCGCCACCGCCCCGAAGGCTGGCAGGGCCGCCCCTCCGACCAATGATGCGTGCGGGCGGCGACCGCATGCCCTGGGCGGCAACTAGGTACACCGTACGCGCACGTCGCGGCCAGCCAAAACGCACGCACGCACGAGCCACGCCGGCCGGCCGACGGCCGCGGCGGCGACGCCCTCGCTCCCCCAGGCCCCCCGTGCTGCAATAAAATTTTGCGGCCGCGGCCGGTGATTCGAAGTTTCGTCGGACGCGAACCGTATCCCGGCCGGATCTCCGCACACCTCTCACAGCCCCAAAATACAATTCCCCCCCGGAATATAATTCTCCCGGCGCCACGGCCGCGCGCGCGCGTTGGGAGTTCGTGAGCCGAGTGACAGAGCGCAAAAGGAATATTTATCCGCCACGCCGTCCACGGTCCACCCAGGCAGGAATCAATCGATCGATCGATCGATCCCGGCGAAGTGGCCACGAGCACGTTCTGTTCCAACTCGCCGCCTGCCGTGCCGTCTAACCCCTTCACGTGGCCGCCAGCCGGAACCGAGTCGAGACCGCATGGGCACGCCCGGCCCGCCCCTTCCGCCCGCGAACCCCTCCCCAACCGCGCGCGGCGATTCAATGCACCTCGCGCTCGGCAGGGGCAGGCTAGCGGCGCCCCGCGCGCAACGTAACCGCCCGGCCGAGCCCAAGCCGGCCATGCGTTTCCCGAACCAGCCGCGCCGGCGTGGCGTGCGGCTGGCCGCCTCCTGTGGTGCCCGCCGGCACCCTCCGACTCCACTCGACGATCCGTCGAACACCTGCACGGCACGGAATTCCGTGCCGCCGTGTCGTGCCCAAAGCGGCTCGACAAAGGCTGGCGCCTGCAAAAGTCGCCGCGGATAAGAGCCGATGAGGGTGCGCGGTCCGCTTGACGACACCACATGTTCGAGCGAGCGAGCCGGCAGGCAGCCAGGCAGTGCCGGCAGGGCTGCTCGCGGAGATTTTGCATTCGATTCGGCGACTTCGTTGTTGAACTTGAAACTGGACGATGCGTTCGATTCAGCAACTCGCCCGGGGCACCGAAACTCTCACCAAACCCGGGGACGCCCGATAGCAACTCGTAACGGATTTGCATCATTGGACGATCGATGGTCGATGGATCGATCACCAAGCGCATCACGGCGTCGCAATGCGCCAAAATCCACGACCGAGTCGTAGGGAAATTTGCATCGGTCGGGAGACCACGGCGAGGCTGGGAGGGGAGCGAGTCGACACTCGACACGACCAGGGCCCAGCGGCTCCGACGTGGCGGTCCGGCCGCCCCCACCTTGCCGGGCGGCTGTCCACCCCAAGACGAGACACCGGGCCCCGCCGCTGCTACGCCGTGGAGCGACAGCCCCGACGTCACCCCATGTCCTTCTCGTCCCCCCGTCGTCCGCTGCTCCACGCGTGACCACGCCTCTCGTCTCGCTCGCCACCGCCAACAGCCCACACCTCGCCGAGCTTGCTCGCCCCCTATAAATAGCGGGCCTTGCCCGAGCCATTCCCAAATCAAGCACACAGCAAGCAGCAGAAAACATCTCCTGTGTCCTTCCCCTCGCTCCTTCGCTCCCTCCACGCATCCCACACGTTCCACGCAGCTGCTTAATTAGCTAGCGTTCGCAAGTAGTGTTCAGTCGAGCCAAATGGCGGTGATGGCCGAAGTGTCCACGACCACCGGCGCAGCGCTCCGCGGCCCATCCTCGCCGGCGACAGCGCCGATGAGGGAGAGAGACGCCGAGAAGCTCAGATTCATCGAGGAGATGACCTCCGACGTTGACGCCGTGCAGGAGCGCGTGCTGGAGGAGATCCTCGCCCGCAACGCCGACACCGAGTACCTCATCAAGTGCGGCCTCGCCGGCGCCACCGACCGCGCCACGTTCCGCGCCAAGGTGCCGATGGCGACGTACGAGGACCTGCAGCCGTACATCCGGCGCATTGCCGACGGCGACCGCTCGCGCATCCTGTCCGGGCACCCCGTCTCCGAGTTCCTCACCAGCTCCGGGACGTCCGCCGGCGAGCGCAAGCTCATGCCCACCATCGAGGACGAGCTCAACCGCCGGCAGCTGCTCTACAGCCTCCAGATGCCCGTCATGAACCTGTAAGCTCTCTTCTCCGGTCGCTCGCAGTTATTGGCTCGACGGCTCGCACGTGCGCGGTTCAGTTACTAATGGTAGCCATTGCGTTCAATGATTGTGTGCAGGTATGTGCCTGGCATGGACAAGGGGAAGGCTCTCCATTTCCTGTTCGTGAAATCGGAGACGAAGACGCCGGGCGGCCTGGCGGCGCGGCCGGTCCTGACCAGCTACTACAAGAGCAACCACTTCAAGAACCGGCCATTCGACGCCTACAACAACTACACGAGCCCGACGGCGGCCATCCTCTGCGCCGACGCGTTCCAGAGCATGTACGCGCAGATGGTGTGCGGACTATGCCAGCGCCACGACGTGCTGCGCGTGGGCGCCGTGTTCGCGTCCGGCCTGCTCCGCGCCATCCGCTTCCTCCAGCTCAACTGGGAGCAGCTCGCCACGGACATCGAGGCCGGCGCGCTCACCCCGCGCGTCACCGACCCGTCGGTGCGAGAGGCCGTCGCCGACATCCTCCGCCCGGACCCCGAACTCGCCGCGGTGATCCGCGCCGAGTGCTCCAGCGGCGACTGGGCGGGCATCATCACGCGCATTTGGCCCAACACCAAGTACCTCGACGTCATCGTCACCGGCGCCATGGCGCAGTACATCCCGACGCTCAAGCACTACAGCGGCGGGCTCCCGATGGCCTGTACCATGTACGCGTCGTCGGAGTGCTACTTCGGCCTGAACCTCCGGCCCATGTGCGACCCGTCGGAGGTGTCCTACACCCTGATGCCCAACATGTGCTACTTCGAGTTCCTCCCCATGGACGCCGCGGCGTCGGGCGGCGACGCGAGCCAGCTGGTGGACCTCGCCCGCGTGGAGCTCGGGCGCGAGTACGAGCTGGTGATCACCACCTACGCCGGGCTGAACCGGTACCGCGTCGGCGACGTGCTCCAGGTGACCGGGTTCTACAACTCGGCGCCGCAGTTCCGGTTCGTGCGCCGCAAGAACGTGCTCCTGTCCATCGAGTCCGACAAGACGGACGAAGCGGAGCTGCAGCGCGCCGTGGAGCGCGCGTCGGCGCTGCTCCGCCCGCACGGCGCCACCGTGGTGGAGTACACCAGCCAGGCCTACACCAAGAGCATCCCCGGCCACTACGTCATCTACTGGGAGCTGCTCACCAAGAGCCCCGACGCCGGCGCGGCCGTGGACGGGGAGACGCTGGACCGGTGCTGCCTGGAGATGGAGGAGGCGCTGAACTCGGTGTACCGGCAGAGCCGCGTGGCGGACGGCTCGATCGGGCCGCTGGAGATCCGGGTGGTCCGGCCGGGCACCTTCGAGGAGCTCATGGACTACGCCATCTCCCGCGGCGCGTCCATCAACCAGTATAAGGTGCCCCGGTGCGTGACGTTCCCGCCCATCATCGAGCTGCTCGACTCCCGCGTGGTGTCCGCCCACTTCAGCCCCGCGCTGCCGCACTGGACCCCCGGCCAGCGCAACGACGACTAGACCGAGCGGCCGGCGACGAGGTTAATTAGACTGGGATCATCTGCTGCATCCATATTCTGGACATTGCTCGATCGATAGCGGAGGTAGAATGTCCGTGCACCTAAATATTTGTTAATTTCGGAATTTTGAGTACTGTCAGTTAGTGAGAGTGAGGGTAACTTGGCTGTGATGAGAGTTGGCTGAGCTGACCAGCTGAAGCAAAAAATAGTCGATGCATGTAAGAGTTGGATTCTTCTAGCAGTGGTACTGTTCTCCGTACGTTCGAATCCCCAATTATGGAGTTCATGCGACTAACGTTCCTCCAGATCTGTACTGTACGACTAAGATCCTGCTGCAATCTTCCGATTACCAAAACCGGCCACGAGCTTGGAAGCTTTGCCATTTTGCGGTCCACTGGCGACGAGCGCCTCCAATCCCCCGACTTCTTATGGTCATGGCCATTCAGCCTTCAGGCAATCCATTTCAGGCAGCGAGATTTCAGTTACGGCTTTTTTTAGCAGAATCTGGGAGCTTTCATTCATTCATATGAGGATTACAATCTTGGGCAGCTGCTTCCAGCACCCACACGGAAGGCAGCGAGATTTCAGTTACGGCTTAACCCATGGTAAAACCAACACATCATTGGCTCATCATGCAAACACAAGCGAGTGTTGTGGTAGATTTGCAGCGCTCGCCTGTTGCCATCGCGCAACCGCCTCTGATCTGACGGGTTTATCCGGGGGATTGATTGATGGCGGACTTTCGAGTAGTTGATAGCCTGACGCGAAGTGTCTGGCCGGCCGTAAGCTCCGCGACGTCGACGCATGATTATACTACTCGTGACTAATCACAGCAAGGCCTTTTTTTTTTCAAAGTGGAGCGCCGGAGCGTGGTGACGAGTGGTGGCCGGACCGGTGCACGATCCGGGCACGCCGCTCGGTCGTCTGGTCGTCGCTTGCTCACCGGCAGGCCGGCGTCGCCGGAGACGGACGGACCAGCACACTTTCCTGCCTGTGTCTGTGTGCACAGTACTGTATGTACCCTCCGTGTCTCTTGGTCGCGTTCCACGAGTCAAAAAGGGCGAGATCATTTCCCCCTCTCCGAAAGTCCTTCTCAAGACGTCTCCGAACTGTGCCGCTACCATTATAAGTACCGAGAACCAAATCAAATGAGTGTGACGGAACCTACTTACCTACGTGTCCGATGGAGCTCTTTACAATCGTGATCCGTGACGGGGACCTTGCTACTTGTCAATTTGGCTCCGTTGACGAACGGGCAGGGGCAGGCTTGGACTTGGACTTGGACGGCGAATGTCTGTCGTGTCGTGCACTGCCCACTGCCGGACACGGCTCGAGCGTTTGACTCTTGGGGCGGGGTGCGCTCTGCGCTGCCGCTGCCGCCGTGGCCTGTCAGCGGGTCCGCATCGCCGTCACTGTTACTACGAGATCTTCGAGCGTTTGACTCCGCGCGCACCAGACGACGCGTCCGGCGATGCGGTGAGATCTGCTCGTCGCCTCCGCACGCAGTACAGCACAGTAAAAGACTAAAAAGGGACCTCGGCACCTCGCGTCCTCGCCTCATCACAGCTACAAGCATTCTGGTTTCCCCTTGTCAAAAGGGCACCACCCATGGTTTGATCCAAGCTAGTAGTACAGTTTGGGGATGAGGTTGGTTGGGGTCAGGTCAACCCTGCGAAAACAACGCAGTGCAGACGGATCAACGCGCGAATCGCGGGGTCCGGCCGCGTCGGACTGCGAGTGGCCAGCGCCCGCGATAGCGGCAGGTCAACGTGGATGCGGCTAGCGAAGCCACATCGCGCCTTTCGACCCGTCCGTCTCCGGGGAGGCGGACGAGGCGTGCGGGAAGGGCTCGCCGTGGGAATGCCCGCGGCCCGCCCATCCGGCCGGCCGAGACACAGATGCGGGTCTCCCTGCCGGAGTCCCGCGCGCCGCTTCCCTGCGCCGGGGCAGGGCAGGCGCGTCGAGGCGTGGACCGTTCCCTTTTGTATTGCTGCCGCTTCCGGACTCCGGACTTGTTTTTGTTGCGTGCAGGTGCAGCAGCGGCGGCACTGCCGCCGGGGCTCTCTCTGCACACTGTGCGGGCAGCCGGGCAGGAGATCGTCGAAAACTCGTGACGGGTATTGTATGACCGCGACGGCCGGGGCCGCGTGCCAGCCGAGCCGGCCGCCTCTACTACTCCGTACTGCTGCCGCCGCGGCCAGGAAGCGTGCGGAAATGTCGGGGTCGGAGAAAACAGACAGACAAGCGGGAACATCGTCCAGATCGTCCGGACAGATTATTCGTTTCATACACTGCCCAAGTAGCCAAACGATGAAACGAGGGGTGGTCTCATTTGGATAAGCTCGCCGCTGTCAGGTTGCTATCCGGACATGCCTGCGACTGTGACACTCCCGTGAGGCCGGTTGACTTCGTTTCCATGCTGTGCAGCGCACGAGATGCCCACCAACTGCGCAAGACGTGCACGCGATACTGTGATTGTGCAGTGTGCGACTGTGCGTGTAGTAGCGCTACCTACCTGGTGGAAAACCAATGGCCACCTGGAGACGAGTCAAAGATCAAGAGTTCAAGACTCCCGGCTAACCAATGGCCGATCGACAGAAGCAACGGAACCTAGTGGCAATCTGCACTTGGGCAGCCCGGGGGGCGGTTCGAGCCGGCCGCCCGCCGGCGTGTGCGACAGGACACAGGGAGCGCCGCTGCTCCCGAAGAGTGAAAAATGCTCACGTGCCGGTGCCGCTGTACTACTGCCCGCCGGTCGGTCAACCGTGCTCATCCATCCGCGAAGCAAAAGGGCGGAAGCCGACGCACGAGGAGGAGAGGAGGGGTTGGCGGCTCCGGCCTCCGGGCGGGCGGGCGAGGCGATCGAGCTCCCTCGCCGCGCCCGCGCGACCTGCTGGTCTGCTGGAGCTGCGGCCTGCTTCCTCGTCTCGGGCTCTGACGCTCCCGTGTTTCCCTCCCACGCAAATCAAGAGTCCGCCTCCGCCATTGTTGGTCCCGCCGTCGTGGATGCCAGCTGGACCCAACCTCTTTTTTTTAAAAAAAAATTACTCCACGTGTTCTGTAATCTGTCTTTTAAGGCCTTAAAAAAACAGCAGGAGCACTCATTTAAGTAGAAGAAGCAAGTCAAGTTTTACAAATTGCGATTACATAGGAAAATGAAAAAAACTCAACACTATAAGAAGTTGAGACATTAATCTACAGCCAAAATCCCTTCACCGTCGCATGCCAATGATCGGAGCTTAATGTCCTCTTTTATCAATGCCAACACCCTGGCCGGCAGCACTGCAGCAGCGTCAAAAACTCTTCCATTGCGCTCCTTCCAGATGTGCCATGCCGTGTAGATGAGCATTGACGCCGTTCTCTGCTTGTCTTTCTTCGCTAGGCCTCCGAGGGAGCGATTCCACCATTTCGCTATTGGTGTGTCAGGTGCCGGCACCTTGATCAAACCGAAGGTCCATTGCGACACTAACCACCAGACCTCCCTCGCAAAGACACATCTTAGAGTCATGTGTTCAGCCGTCTCTGACTCTTGGTCACACAATTGGCAAACCGGATTACACGGCCAGTTTCTTTCAGCAAGCCTATCTGTTGTCAAAATTTTGCACTCCACCATGAGCCAAGCAAAGAAGTGATGCTTGTCTTCCACCTTGGCCGACCAAATCTCCTTGTTGTCGAAAGTGCTATAGGAACCAATGAATTGCGCTTGGTATGCAGATATGGCGGAGTAACTGCCGTCTGTAGTCCACCTCCATCGAATCCCGTCCTCCTGTTCTGTGAGAGTCACCTGATCAATCAAACTCCAAAGGTGAACCAACTCGGCCATTTCGGTAGCTGTCGTCATCCTCCAGATTCCTCGTGTCCAGTTATGGTTTTGCAGATCACTCGCGACTGACTGGTGCTTCCTCCATGCAAGCTTATAAAGGTTTGAAGCTATGTCCCTTGGTGCATGGCCATCAAGCCAAGCAGACTACCAAAACTGCGCACGACGACCATTCCCAATGGTAACCATGGTACTCGCCTGGAATAGTTGCCTGACCTCCTCTGTGCAAGGAACATCTGATCCTATCCACGGCTTCTCCGGATCCACCCATGGGTACCAAATCCATCTGAGACGCAGCACACGACTGAATTTGTCCAAGTATAACACTCCTAATCCCCCAAGCTTTTTCGGTCTTTTCACCAAAGCCCAACGAACTAGACAGTGGCCGCCATTAGCGTTTTCATCCCCCTTCCACAAGAATCCCCTTCTAATTTTGTCTAACCTTTTGACAGTCCACTTTTTAGGCACAAAAGCTGTCAGGAAATAAGTGGGTATAGAAGACATCACACTATTCAGAAGCTTTAATCTCCCGGCTTTGTTCAGAAATCGCCCTTTCCAGTTTGGCAGCCTATGAGCCATCTTGTCAGTGATTGGTTGGATTTCAACACGGTGCAGTTGTCGAAAGTGTAGCGGCAAGCCCAAGTAATTGCACGGGAAACACTGTACTTTGCAGGGAAAGCCTTCCATGACCTCATTCAGGTTGATATCTTCACATCTAATGGGGTATGCTGCGCATTTTTCTCTGTTAGTTACCATCCCTGACACCTTGCCAAATAGCTCAAGAATTTCAGCCACGACATGTAGCTCCTCTCTAATCGGTTTGACAAAGACAGCAGCGTCATCTGCGTACATGCTGATCCTCAACCGCGCCAAACTACTATTGAAGGGCGAGAGTAGACCATCAGCAGTCGACAGCTCAAGCAGCCGCTGCAACGGCTCCATGGCGAGGATGAAGAGCATGGGGGATAGCGGATCGCCTTGTCTGAGGCCTCTGTAATGTTTGAACCACTTTCCACGAACACCGTTGAGGAGGATGGCAGTGGATGCAGTACGCAGCAGGGAGGAGATCCACCCTCTCCATCGAGTACCAAAACCAAATTGCCGCAAGACTTCCATCAAGTAATCCCAACGTACGCTGTCGAAGGCTTTGGCAATGTCCAATTTGAGAAAAATACCCGACTGTTTACTCCTGTGCAATGTTTTAATCAGGTTCTGTGTGTAAATAAAATTGTCCTGGATACTTCTCCTTATGATAAATGCACTTTGGGCTTTAGAAACCATTGAGTTTAGCTCTCCTGACAGTCTTATGGCCAGCAGTTTTGAGATTAATTTGGCAGTAGAGTGAATGAGGCTTATGGGTCTGAAATCCCTTACTTCTTTGGCATCATTCTTTTTCGGCAAAAGGACAACATGAGCAGTATTTAAGTGCGCTAAGTGCTGGTCATGCAGCTGAAAGAAAAAGTCCAGCGCCACCAAGAGGTCTTGTTTAATTAGTGCCCAATTTTGCTTGTAGAAAGTGCCTATATACCCACCAGGTCCAGGCGCTTTTTCCGCTGCAGTTTCCTGTAGCAATCTAGGCCCTTTCGCAACTTTGGTAAGGGTGTGTTTCGGTGATAAATGACAACCATATGCTTGTGACTAACCTTTGTTTTGAAGCGGATTTCTATTTGGGTTATTGTCACGAGTATTGAATGGAATGAGACCCCTCAATTTGAATTAATGGGCTCAATTTGGTCGAAGACTGCAAGGCTAAGGACTTTGTTAGTTCCAAGTGTCGCAAAGGAGATGAAGGACACTTGGATTACTAGTTTGTAGTTTCGACCGTACTATTAAGAGGGGTTCGTACACTAGTAGCTTGACCATGCACTCAAAAGCCATAATTTATGCACACTCAAGTTCCTTGGATCCTATCTAGCTCAGAGAGTTCATGGAAGCAAGGTTGAAGCAAAAGAATCGACGGAAAACTCAAAGGCGCTGAATTGGATGAGTTGAAATCAATTTCATAGCGCCGGATGATCCGACGCCCAAGTTTTAACACGCGTCGGATGAAATCTGCAGCCAACTGGTTCAAAATGGACCGTCAGATGAACCGACGGTACAGGCATCGGTTCATCCGACGCCTTAGGGTTTGGCTACAGTTCTGGTCAACGGTCTGGGCTCAAGCATCGGACGATCCGACGCCTTGACCATCGGTTCATCTGACGGGTGCATTTAAATTCAACAGAGACGCGCCAAGACTACGCCGGCACGGATGATCCGATGCTTGGATGGTGTTTACAGCGGTTCATCCGACGGTTTGTTTCAAATCATACAGTACCGCCCCGAGTGGGGTGCCTTCGGCACTAGATGATCCGACGGGGCGTCAGTGTATAGCGTCGGTGCATTGTCTGGGTTTCTTGGTTCAACGGCTATAGTGGGCGCTGTGAGTGACCGGATGATCCGACGCTTAGCAGGGGGCACCATCGGTTCATCCGACAGTACAACTTTTTCAGGGGACTTTTTCCAATGGCTAGCCTCCTTTGCTAGGCCTATATATAAGCCCCCCTGCCTCTCTAGAGCTGCCTTTGCCACTGCGAAGATCTACTACGGCCCTAGGAGAGAAGGAGAGTGTGTTCTTGCCTATTGGGATTTCTCTTCCTCTTCATTGAGGTGTTCTTTCTTAGTGAGCAAGAGTTTCAAGGTGCATCCATGGCTTAGCTGAGTGCTCAGGTCAAGTGAAGGTTTGCGGGCTTGTTACTCTTGGAGTTTGACGGCTCCTAGACGGTCTAGGTGACTTGGGGGTTCTTGGTGAGCTCTTGGAGATTGTGGGAGCCTCAAGACAAGCTTGGTATACACGGTTCGAGACCCACCATTCCGGAGATGGAGAACGGGTACTCTTAGTGAGCACTTGTGTCTTAGTGACTCAAGGGGGAGTGATACTCTAAGTGAGTGCTCCAACGTGGACTAGGGGGAAGCGTCAACTTCTCGATACCATGGGAAAAAATCCGGTCGCCTCTTGTCCATCTTGTTTACTTCTAGCACTTACCTTCAGCATTTCAATTCAGCTCTCAAGTTTCTTTGTCTTTGTTCTAGCTTGTTTCGCTTGTGTGCTTCATATCTTGCCTAGGTTGTCATATTGCCTCCTAGTGTGATATTTGCTAAGGAAACTTGTGCTAGTGTGCTCTAGTAGTAGGGGAGAACCTTTTTAGTATGGGCAACACTAGTTGACAGGTTAAGGATTTCGTTTTTCCATTAGAGCTTGAAAACAAGTCCCATATTCAACCCCCCCCTTCTATGTGACTAGATCCTACAAGTGGTATCAGAGCAAGGCTCCCTTTTGCTTGGCTTAACCGCCTAGGGAGATGGGGAAGGGAAGCGGCAATGGCCCCCCAAGGTTGGCGGGGAAGCACTTCACCTTTTGGGCGCATAGAATGGCTAGCTATCTTCAAGCTCAACATCATGATGCGTGGCGCACTACCTTGTATCCGTTGCCTTCGGTTCCCACCGAGAGTGAGGCTAAGTGGAATGCACGTGCTAGGAATCACATCTTTGAGGCGCTAGATGAGGAGTTGTTTGATCGGGTTTTTGCTAAGCCCACCGCCCATGAGGTGTGGATGGAACTCAAAGAAATCCATGTGGGCAACAAAAAGATCCATGAGGAAAAATATGAGTTGCTCAAGGTGGAACTCAATGAGTTCAAAATGAAAGATGATGAGGGGGTAGAGCAAATGTATTCTAGGATGGGGGTGCTTATTCAAAGTATCAATGCTCTCGATGTTGCTAACCTTTCCGAGCAGGAAATCATCCGGAAAATCCTTCAAACGCTTCCCAAGCCAAAATACAACATCGTCAAGGCACTTCTCTTTGAGAAGGACTTCACCACCCTCACCATCACCGAGGTTGTGAGCAAGATCCGCTCCCACGAGATGTTCATGATGGAAGACATGGAATCATCTACCTCACACTCAAGCGCCAAGAAAGATCTTGCACTCAAGGCTAGTGAAAAAGGGAAGTCCAAGAAGATCAAGGAAAAAGTTCCTTCTTCCTCAAGTGAAAGTGATGATCCAAGTGACTCAAGTGAAGCGGAGAGCGATGATGCTAAGCTTGCTCTTCTCGTGAGGAAGACCACAAGAATGCTCTCCAAGATTGGCAAGAAGGGCTACAACTATGATCCTAAGAAGCAAAAGTTCCGGTCATCAAGAAGAAGTGGTGAGGGAAGCAATCGGAAGTGCTACAATTGTGGTAGCTATGATCATCTCTCATATGATTGCCCCAAGCCCGATAAGAGAGTGTCAAATTCAAGCAAGAAGAATGATGAAGATGACAAGGATGCCAAGTACTACAAGACGAACTCATCCAAGAAAAAGTCATCAACCAAGCCCTACCACAAGAAGAAGGGTGAACATCGTTCTCTCTTGGTCAATGAATGGGTGACCGGGGGTGAGACTTCAAGTGAGTCAAGTGAAAGTGAAGAGGACAAGAACAAGAAGATCGCCGGCATTGCTATCATGGATGATGAGCCTCCACTTCCACCTCCACCTATGTGCTTCATGGCAAAGCACTCCAAGGTGAGCGATAGTGATAGTAGTGGATCTTCTAGTGATGATGATCTCTCACCTCTTGCTCTTAAAGATCTTCTTGATGAATACACCTCCATGATAAAGAAACAAAAGAGTAAGCTCAAAGCTCTTGATGAGACTCATGAGAAACTTAAGCTTTCATATGATGAGTTACTTGTGAAGCACGATGACCTTAGCAAAGAGCATGATGCTTTGGTAGTGTCTAACAAGTCACTTAGAGATGACCACAACAAGTTACTTGATAAGCACAATGATCTAATCGTCAAGCATGACGACATAACCGTGCTTAACAAGTCTCTTGAGTCAAGTCATATGAAGCTCAAGAAAGAACATGTGCTCTTAGAGATGAAATATCAAAAGCTTGAGCTTGCTAGTGAGGACATTGATTCTAGTGGGCATGCAAATGCTAGAGAAGTCACTAAAGTCAATGCCTCCACCTCATGTGATGATCTAATTGAAAAACCTAAGGTCTTGCTTAATGTTGAAAATATTGCATCTTCCTCCAAGACTAACCATGATAGGGTGAAAGATCTTGAAGAAGAAGTGAGAAGCTTAAGGTCTTGTGTAAAGACTTTAGCCAAGGGTGAGGAGTTGCACAAGGAGATCTTCTACTATAATGCAAGAGACTATGGGACAAAGGGGCTTGGTGCTTTCCCTAATCCCATCAAGGAAACTCCTAGATCAAAGGAGCTATATGGGTGTTTCATCAATGAAGTTGGATCTTATTGTCAACATTGCAAGGTCACCGGTCATCACACAACGGAGTGCCCAACACCTACTCGCCCCTTGCCCACCTTGCCTAGCAACTACAAGTCCATGTACAATGACAACCACTTCTTGTTGATAAAGAAGAACAACGGCAAAGTGGCAATCAAGTTCATTGGGGCCAAACCAAAAGTCAAGCCACCTAGAAGTTTATGGATTCCTAAAGCTCTTGTCACTCACATCAAAGGGCCCAAACTAGCTTGGGTTCCTAAATCTCAATGCTAATTTCTTGTGTGTAGGTGAACTACAAGGCCGGAGGGAGTCATTGGATACTTGATAGTGGTTGCACTCAACACATGACCGGCCAAGTAAAAATGTTCACCTCACTAGTGGATGATGCGGGAGATCATGAACAAGTTTCATTTGGTGATAACTCTAAAGGAAGGATCTCCAGATTGGGTGAAATCTCTCTAACAAATGACTTATCCCTTTCTAATATTCTCTTTGTGGATTCTTGTAGTTATAACTTGCTTTCCATTGCACAATTTTGTGACCTTGGTCTTTCATGCACTTTTGATGATGAAGGGGTCACAATTACTAACAAGAAAACTAATGAATTTGTTTTCAAGGGATTCCGCTATGGCAATCTTTATCTTGTAGATTTTACATCCCGTGAAGCAAACTTGACTACTTGCCTCGTCTCCACTACATCCAAGGATTGGCTTTGGCATCGTCGCATTGCACACATAGGCATGAGCCAACTCAAGAAAGCTTTCAAGAAAGGCATGGTCCTTGGTGTGAAGGATGTTACATTTGAAAAGGACAAGTTGTGTAGTGCATGTCAAGCCGGCAAGCAAGTTGCAAGTCATCACCCCATGAAGGCTTATGTATCTACCACAAGACCATTGGAGCTCATCCACATGGACCTCTTCGGACCAACTACATACAAGAGTCTTGGTGGTAATCTCTATTGTCTTGTTATTGTTGATGATTTCTCACGCTATACTTGGACTTTCTTTTTGGAGGACAAGGGCAAGACATTTGACATCTTCAAGAAGTTCGCTACCAGAGCCCAAAATGAATTTGGGTCATCCATGGTGAAGATAAGGAGTGACAATGGGTCGGAATTCCGCAACACCAAGGTGGAAGAGTATTGTGATGGTGAAGGCATCAAGAATGAATTCTCCTCAACCTATACACCCTAACAAAATGGTGTGGTTGAGAGGAAGAACAAGACACTCATCACTCTTGCTAGAGCTATGTTGGATGACTATGGAGTCTCGCAAAGGTTTTGGGCGGAAGCTATCAACACGGCATGTCATGCTTCAAATAGAGTGTATCTCCACCGACTCATGATGAAGACACCATATGAGCTACTCATTGGGAGAAAGCCTAACATCTCTTACTTCCGGGTATTTGGTTGTAAGTGTTTCATTTTCAAGAAGAAGAAGAAGCATCTAGGGAAGTTTGAGAGTAGAGTGGATGAGGGCATATTTGTTGGTTATGCATCTAACTCCAAAGCATATAGAGTATTCAATAACTCTACTAGAGTGATTTAAGAAACATGTGATGTGGAGTTTGATGAATCTAATGGCTCCCGATGAGATGGTTTTTGTTGTGATGATGTAGGAAAAGAACCTCTTCGTGAAGCAATGAAGAAGACGGTCATTGGTGACATCAAACCAAGGGAGGATGATGACCCTCACTCCATTCTTGAAGACTCATCCTCCGATGATGATAATGATAATGATCCACCAAGGCATCCACCTACATCACCCACATGACAAGATAGTCCATCTTTGTAAAACCCGGATTTTCATAGAAAACCCGAATCCCTGTACCATCGCGATAGTCCCTGGATCAGTGGCTATCGCGTACAGAACGTCTCACAGAATGATACACAAAGTCATACATCGCATCACATAAAGTTAATAGTACATTAATTTATTACATGTCCATAATGGAGTACATCATTACAAGCCTCTTGGCTGAATCAGAGTGAAAATTCTACGCAACGGTAGCTATCTTCTCAGAAGGGTCTCCATCTTTATTCTTCCCGCCACGAGCAACTCGAGCGAAGCGACGTATCCCTCGGTCGTACCATCCGTCGGCATTGCGGTCGAAGTCGGACTCGTACCGCACACCCAAAGTCTATCCCCAAGGAGCGGGATAGGTCCACGTCACCAACCGTATGCGGCTTTAAGTGGCCTAATATCTAAAGGGAAAAGAGAGTAGACAAGGAATCGGTTGTGGTTTCCTAAGCGCGACGAAGAGAGTATAAACAAGGTATCTCCATCAATATCCCAAAACCCAAGTCTCTCGACACAACCCGGATCCAACTGGTCACCCAGAAGATCCGTCCCAACTCCTACTCCTGTCTAGGGGCGATGCGAGAACTTCCTCTCCTCGCACCTCAATGATTACAACCGGATCAACGAGGTAGATGGAGCCTCTCTCCTCTAGCCGGCCACAACCACGGCTCACCACACTCTCATCTATAAGGGGGAGGTAGAAATCCCAAAACATGAGGAACGAACATGTCTTCTAGGCAGTGTCCATAACCGAGGACGCGGCTATAGCTATAGATCGAACAACTGCGAGAGCGTGTACACCCGTACCCATCCGGAATGGTACCGCCGGTGTACGGCCGACCGAGCCCATCCCTACGGCGAACTCTCGGTAGTTACGAACCCATCCCGCATCCGGCCCTCAAAGTTGCCCCCCCCTCGGAAGGGACTACACCGGAGCGTGAAATGCTCCCGTGTGGCCACACGGGAGTCGCTCCGAGAGGGTGGTCTCACCTCCACCGCTCCCCCACCGATACCCCGCTATCCATCCTAAGCGGGTATGGTTCCGCACTTGCCGAGCTCAACACGGCCCTATCCCCACTCTCGGCGGGGGTGGTGTGTACGATGTCCTATAAACAAGTTGATCCACTCGATTTCGGACGGGGCGAGCTCATGTCCTCCAAGCGCACGAAAAACCCCAACACCTAGGCTCCGAAAACCGTAACAGGAGGGTTGCACTGAGGAGTGCACCCCTATCCCCGATCCCAGATCGGTTGTTTCGAGCTCACCCCCGCCAAGTACCCAAAACGCCTTCTCCTGCCGGTTTTTACCCCACACACGCCAAGAACCACTACTCCCATCCCAACACATGCATCGCGAAGCTCGGCGCACATACACGCCCATATAAACATATATAGTAGTAGTAGGACAATCAAGGACGGGGGTAAATAAAGAGGCGGTGCAAGGTTCATCAACATGCATACATAAAGTACGGCGCTAGCAATACTACTCAAGCAATGCCTAATGGGTAGTCGAGTCGGTCGGGCGTGAACCTGGGGTCGGGTAGTCCTCCGCGGCGAAGTCGTCGGCGTAGTCGTACTCCGACTCGGCTCTCGGCTCCTCCTGCTCCTAGTAGCGCGAAAAAGAAAATAAACAGCGGTCCTATTGCAACTTAAATCCAAATGAGAGCAATTAAGATCCAAAACGGGAACAAACACTAGCCCAACCCGTAGTTTAAGATTTTAGATATTTTACGGAAAAGGTTTCGTAATTTTCGGAGATAAAATGGATTTTCTAGGATTTTTAGAAGAGAAAAGGATTTTCCGGAATTTTTAATCAAAAGAAAACCCTTCCTTTCGCCGGCCGCACGGGATCCCGGATCCCGGTGCGGCCGGGGTTTCCCCGTGGCCGCGGTGCGGCTCGTCCCCTTGTGGCCGGCGCGGCCCGTCCCGCGGCGGCCGGCGCGGCGGGGGCGCGGTGTGGTCCGCGGTGTGCCCGGGTTCGAGCGGCGGGCCGCACCGGATCCGGGGATCTCTCCGCGGCCACGCGCGCATGTGGGCTCACCTGTGCCGGGGGCTATTCCCCTATCCGGTGACGACGGGATCGCCGGCCGGTGAAAACGGACGGCGGCGCGTCGGGTCTCGTCGGCGGTGGCGGCCTCGGCGCCCGGGTGGTCGGTGCGCGAGGTGTTCCGGGTGAGCTCCTTGGGTTGGGGGGTAGGGATCCACTAGGGCGGCGGGGGTTCGGCCGTGCGCGGCGGTCGCCGGCGTGGGTGCGGCGGCGGCGCGGCGCGGCGGCGTGCGGGGGTCCGCCCTCGTGCGGGCACGGCGGTGAAGATGAGGTGCGTGTGTACGGGTGCGCTAGAGGGTCTAGGGTAAACCCCGGCCGGGGTTCGGCTCAAGCTCGCGACGGTGTCGCGGCGGCGCTATGGCGGCTCACGGCTCGACGCCATGGGCGGCGGCGAGCGAGTCGCTTGGGCTGGTGGGTGTGTCTATGACTCGAGATACGGCACGGCGCTAGGCGGTCATCCCTACGGCAAGCACGGGTCCCGCGACGAGGTCACCCCGGCACGACGGCGGCGTGGCGAGCTCCGGCTCGGTGGCCGCGGCGGGGGCTCAAGGAAGGGGCCAAGGCCCGGTTGTTGCCCCAAACGGTTGCGACGCGCGCGTGCGGGGGGTGCACGCGTGCGTGCTCCGTGGCGTACGCGGGCGCGCGCGCGCGGGCGTGCCGCGATGCGAACGCGTCGCGGCGCTCGGCACGGCGCGGCGGCGGCGCGGACGGCACGGTGCTAGCGCAAAGAGACGAACGGGACTAGGCGGCGGCGCGCGCTTGGCGGCGGCGGCGGCACTGCGAGAAGAGTAACCCGGCTGGCACGATGGCCGGCTTCCGCGGCGACGGCGCGGCGGCGGCGCGAGCACGACATGTTCCACCCGGCGCGAAGGCCGGGGGCGTCCCACGAGCGACGGGAGATGGGTGCCCTCACCGAGGTGGCCACGGGCGAAGCGGAGTCGCGTCGGTGAAGGTTGGCGGCGCGAGAGACGAGGGAAGGAGGCGGCGGCGGTAGAGGTGGCGGTGCGGTGCGGCGGCGCGGCGTCGAGGAGGAAGAGGAAGTAGAGGACGTATGCGTTCCGGCGGCTCCGGCTCCTCCTCGCGAGCGGCTCCGGCGTCGTGGGTACGGCTCCGCGGCGGCGGCGCCACTCCCGACTCCTTCTCCTCCTCTTCTCCCTTTTCTCCTCGGCCGCGGGTAGGTGGGTAGGGGATTCGATTCCCCCGGGCGGCTAGGGTTTGGAGGGTTCCGGTCGCGGCGGCGGCGGCGGGCTCTTATAGCGGCGGAGCTCGGGGGCACGTGGCGGCGGAGGCGTTGGGAGGCCGCGGGGGCGCGTCGCGGCGGCGCCATGGCCGGCGCGCCCGGCCCCTTTCGCTTTCGACGCCGGCTAAAGAGGAAAGGGGGAGGATGACGGTGCTCGGCGTCGGCGTGACGCAAGCGGGTCCCCACGGCGGCGGCTCGGGTGCGGCGGGGGTTGGTGAACGGCGCGGGCGCGGGCGGGCCGGGTCTTGGTGGTTGGGCCGAATGTGGAGCTGGGCCGGAAGTGAGGTTGCGGCCGTGTGCAACAGGTGCGGCTTGCCAATTAATCTTAGGCCTTTAAATGGATTCAAATTTGAATTCTAACTCGAATTTGAATTCACCCAAACAAAACCCAAATAGAATTTCAATGGAAGAACCAAATCTCCACACTAGCGGGTTATAAACCCTAAAAGCATCGTCGAAGCCACAACCAAATCTAGGAATTGTGGGGAGAGAGACGGAAGACAACCTTATTCGATTTACGAGCACTCCAATTCAATTCAAGTTTTTGAAATTCAACAATTGAATGCAAGTCAAAACTAGGGATGTTACGGAACTCCCCCCCCTCACAAGAATCTCGTCCCCGAGATTAGGAAGTTACCTCGGTTTCGAAGAGATGAGGGTATTTCTCCCTCAACGGCGACTCCTTCTCCCACGTGGCTTCGCGCTCGGAGTGATTACTCCGAGCACCTTGCGAAGCGCGTGGTGGTGTTCCCGGTCGACTTCTCCGCCCGGTCCGGGATCCGAACCGGGTACTCCAAGTACTCCGGGGTTTCTGGACGTCGAGCGCCTGAGCAGGCACTCTCTTCTCGACGACCACACACTTCCGAAGTTGGGAAACATGGAACACGGGTGAACTCCCGCAAGCTCGGAGGTAGCTCGAGTTTGTAAGCTACCCTCCCGACCTTGCTCACAATAGGGTAGGGCCCAACGTACCTAGGGGACAGCTTCCCCCTGATGTGGAACCTCTTCGTGCCTCGGAGGGGTGACACCTTCAGGTAGACGTGATCCCCTACCTCGAACGAGACGTCCTTCCGTTTTGCGTCGGCATAGCTCTTCTGCCTGCTCTGAGCTATCTTCAGGTTCTCTCGTACCTTGGCGACATTTTCCTCGGCCTCAACAATAGTGGCGGGACCGAAAAAGGTTCGCTCCCCCACCTCGGACCACATCAACGGTGTCCGACACTTTCTGCCATACAGGGCTTCGAACGGAGCCATCTTCAAGGCCGGCTTTGGTAGCCGTTGTTGTATGAGAACTCGGCATATGACGGGCTCTTTTCCCGGTCCGACCCATAGGTCAACACACAAGCTCTCGGCAAGTCTTCTAGTACACGATTCACCCTCTGCGTCCGACCGTCCGTCCGTGGGTGGAACGCCGTGCCGTAGTTCGGTGGGTGCCCATAGAGGCGTGTAAGCTCTTCCGAGGTGGGCGGTGAAGCGGGGGCCTCGTCGACACAATGCTCCTCGGAGCCCCATGAAGCTTCGGGATGTTGTCCACATACGGTTACGCAAGTCGGCTCACGCCGTAGTTCGTCTTCACGGCAAGAAATGTGCGACCTTGGTTAATCGATCAACTATCACCCAAATGGAGTCATTTCCTTTACGTGTGCGTGGCAACCCCACAATGAAGTCCATACCGATATCGTCCCACTTCCACGTGGGTATCTCGAGCGGTTGCGGCGGCCGGCGGGCCTGCGGTGTTCGGCCTTCACTCGCCGACACGTGTCACATCGGGCGACGTATTCGGCAATGTCTTCCCTCATCTTTTCCCACCAAAACCGTACCTTCGGGTCCTTGTACATCTTGGTACAACCGGGGTGGATCGAGTACCGAGAATCGTGAGCCTCTTTAAGGATCGAGTCCCGAATCTCCTTATCCCGAGGTACGAGATACGGTCCTTCGGCCACGGTGTACCCTTGCTCGTCGAGGCGATAGTCGGTGCCTTGCCATTCTCCATCGGGCGCTTCACCTCTTGGATCTCGGGGCACCCCTTCGAGCTTGGCGGATGCGGTCCTCAAGTGTGTATTTTACCCGCAACCGGTTCAACCGCCCCTCCTCCACAATCTCTAAGCTCGGCTTTTCCGGCTCTTCATGCAAGGCGGGTTGTTCCTCTCGCACCATCGAGTTGTTGCGGTAGTGCTTGCGGCTCGGAGCGTCGGCCACGACGTTTGCCTTACCGGGGTGGTAGTGAATGCTCGGGTCGTAGTCCTTAATCGGCTCTAGCCATCTCCTTTGCCTCAGATTCAACTCCGACTGGGTGAAGATATACTTCAGACTCTTGTGATCCGTGTAGATGTCGCACTTGTTCCCCATCAGATAGTGCCTCCATATCTTCAACGCATGAATGACAGCGGCTAGCTCGAGGTCGTGTGTCGGGTAGTTCTCCTCATGCTTCCTTAAGCGTCGTGAAGCGTATGCCACTACCTTGCCTCCTTGCATCAACACGCGGCCAAGTCCTTGCCTTGACGCGTCACGGGACACTACGAAATCTTTGCTCGCGTCGGGCGGGGTCGGGGACCGGGGTAGTGGTGAGACGAGTTTTGAGCTCCGGAAAGCGGCTTCACACTTGTCCGACCACACATACGGCGTGTTGCTCTTCAACGGCTACGTCATGGGCTTGGCGATCTTGGAGAAGTTCTCGATAAACCGGCGGTAGTACCGGCCAAACCGAGAAAAGCTGCGGATCTCTGTCACGGACTTCGGTGATCGCCACTTCGATACGGCCTCAATCTTGCTCGGATCTACGGCAACTCCTTTAGGCGACAACACATGACCCCGAAACGCGACTTCCTCCATCCGAGAACTCACACTTGCCGAACTTGGCGTATAGCGATGTCGCCGAGCTTCCCCGGCCACGATCCTCAAGTGCTCCTCGTGCTCCTCTCGTCGTGCGGGAGTAGACCAGTATATCGTCAATGAAGACGACGACACACTTGTCTAACTCATCCATGAAGACCTTGTTCATCATGTTCATGAAGTATGCCGGGGCATTGGTGAGGCCAAACGACACGACTGTGTACTCATACTGCCCATATCTGGTCACGAATGCTGTCTTGTGGATGTCCTCCGGGCGGATCTTCATCTGGTGATAACCCGACCGGAGATCGATCTTGCTGAAGTACTTGGCTTGCCTCAGTCGGTCCATCAAATCGTCAATCTGGGCGGCGGGTACTTGTTCTTGATGGTCACCGCGTTCAAGGCGCGGTAGTCGACGCACGGACGTTGCGTCCCATCCTTCTTTGGTACGAATAGTGCCGGTGAACCCGGGGTGAGGCACTCGGCCGAATGAACCCTTTCTCGAGTAACGAGTCCGGCTGCGCCTTTAGCGGTTTCAGCTCAACCTCTCGCCATACGGTACGGACTGCGGGCTATCGGCGCCGTTCCCGCACCGGGTTAATCACGAACTCCACGTCACGATCGGGAGGCAACCGGGCAACTCCTCTGGGAAACACATCCTCGTACTCACGTACTACGGCACGTCCGATATGGCCTTAGTGTGAAGGCGTATACGGCGGTATGTCTCGAGACTTCATTGGCTCGAAGGTCACCCTTGTCCCGTCGGGGGTGCGGCGGTGTCACCGGCCCTCGGTGAAGTGGAGATGACACCCTTGTGAGCGGTGATCCAATCCATCCCCGGTATCACGTCGATACCATGGGAAGGCGAAGCACGGTGAGGTCCCCATAGAATGTGTGACCTCGGATGACCACCTCTACTCCTTTGCACGGCGGGGTGCATCGGATATCCCCGAGCGGAGAGCTCGTGATGATGGGCATCGTTCGGGTGGTTGTAGGGAGGGAAAGTTCGTTCACGAACTTAGAGGTGATATACGACCCGGTTGCACCGGTGTCGAAGAGAACCGAGAGCGAAGTACCACAAACCAAAAACTTACCGATCACGACGTCGGGGGCATCGGCGGCCTCCTCCTCGGTGAGGTGGTTCGGCCTCCCACGGCGGCGGCGGGGGCGGTGCGGCCGAGGAGGTCGGCTTCGGGAGCGAGGTGCCCTCGCGGGGGTGGCGGCGGCCTTCTTGTCGGGGCGGTCGTAGGACTTGTGGCCGGCTTGCCACACGCGAAGCGAGGTGACGGTGAAGCCTCTGCGCGGCGGGTCGCGCGGTGCTCGGTGGAGCACGAGTGTAGCCTCCGTCTGGCGGGGATAGCGGGGTTCCTCCCTCGGGGGGGAGACGGGCTACGTCCACTACCTCACGAAGCCACGCCCGGGCCGGTTGTGCCCGGGCGGTAGCTCCCCCCTCGGCATGTTGTTCGTCCGCTTCTCGGCTTCCGGAAGGATCGGTCGGGCGATCCACGATCTCCCATCCTCTTCTTGCCCCTCATGCGTTCCTCGTGGCCCCTCCTCTCGTCCTCGACCGCGATGGCGCGGTTGACGAGATGGCGCGAGGACTTGTGCTCACTTGCCTTCGGCGCATGGCGAAGGCCGTGGTGGAGGCCTCGCAGGAACCAGAACTGCTTCTTCTGGTCGGTGTTGGTGTCGTCGGGGGCGTACCGCATCATCTTCATGAAGTGACGCTCGTACTCCTCGACCCTCATCGCACCCTGTGTCATGGTGCGGAACTCCTGCGCCTTCTGGACCAGCAGCTCGTCGGGAAGGTACGCTCGCGGAACGCCTCGCGAGAACTCCGGCCCGGGTGATGAATGCCGGGTTCGGGTGGGTGGCGGTGTAGTTGTCCCACCATGCCTTGGCGGGACCCTCCGGCCGGTGCGCGGCGATAGCGACGCACTCCTCGTCGGAGCAGACGGTGAGGTCGAGCTTGGTCTCGATCACCCTCGCCCGGTCGTCGGCCTCGAGTGGGTCATCCGAGTAGCTGAAGGTGGGGGCCTTCAGGCGGATGAACCTCTCGATCTTCCGCTTGAGGTCCTCGTCCTGCGGAGTGACGCAGTTCCCACCGTTGCCACGGTGCTCCATGGCCTCCGCCATCCTCTGCATCAGCTGAGTCTGGAGCGCCATCACTTCCACCAAGTTAGGTGGGGGTGGTGGTGGCTGTTCCGGCTCAGGCTGGCCTTGCGCGGCTGCTCCTTGCTCAACCTCGGCCTCAGGGTTCTCGGGCGGCGGTGGCGGTGCCCCGTCACCTCGGGCCCTAGCCCCCAAGGCTCCTCCACGCAGGGGTGGACGGCCACGGCCACGTCCGCGTCCACGCCCCTGCTGGGCTTCTTCCTCAGCAGCTGCCTCCTCGAGGCGAGCCATCAGCCGGTTGGAGCGGCGGATCGACATCCTTCTGAAAACATAAGGGAAAAGAAAGGAGTTTACGCACGTCACTCACCAACTCACACATGAGTCTTAAGCATTCAAGAAAATAGTTCTAATTATAACCTACACTCAAGCAGAAGAAGCATTAAGACACAAATAACACCATTAAGATCCAAGCACACATCAATCATGATTATTACACTTGCTCCCCTGAGGCTGACTCAGACCTTGGGGTAGCAGCAACAAGTCAACGATCTAATACATCAGTAAAATCTCAAAAGGGTAGTGTCTACATGGTGTGGCATGACGCTCTTCATGCACCGGAACATGCTCGCGGCTGCATGGAACAACTCATGGAAACTACTAGCATAGAACACTTGCTCTAGGTCATGCCTCCCGCTCGGCTCTCTACTCCGTGCGTGCCCCGCCGGTACGTGACGGGGTAGCGGTCCCTCGGTGGGGTAGTCCGGCGGAAAGATCCGGGACACCAAGGCGTGAGCCTCTCGAACCTCCTCGGTCTCGACGGGGGTCGGCGGACGGGCCATCGGGCACGAGGTGGAGCTTGAGGCGTGAGCGGGTGCGGCTCGAAGGTCTCGGTGCGGATCTCTCGGCCGAGACTCGGGGGGTAGCTCTCCGTTGAGCTCGAAGAGCTCGTCCACGCGAAGTGAGTCGGCGTCCTCCCAAGTCCTCCTCAGTCTCTCGGCCTTGTCCCTCAGGTAGACGGCCGTGCGCGTGAGCCACGCGATGTTGGCGACGTTGTCCGCTCGGCTCTTCTCCAGCTTCTCCACCTTGAGCCGCTCACACCGGCGGGGTGAGCGCGTACCCGTGAGCAGGTCGTCCTTGCGCTCGAGCTTGTCCTTCAGCCTGTTCTGACTCGCGGTCAGCCTGCGTAGGTCCTCCTTGGCGTGCAACATCTCCTCCCTTGTGTCCACCCTCTCCCTCTCGGACTGCAGCAGGACGGTGGTCGCGCGGTCGAGGCTCAACTCGAGCTGGCGAACACGGTGGCGTAGAGCGGTGTTCTCCCTCTCCAGCTCGGCGCAGCGGGGCGGTACCGGAGCGCGTCGATGGTGGCGTCCCCGACACGGCGCGTAGAGGGTACGTGACTCGTCCTCCGGCCGGCGCGTGTACTTGTCGAGGTCGACCAAGTAGTGGCGGTCTCCACCGAGTCTCGTCGGTCTCGCGGAAGGGAGCGGCGTCGACGTCGTCCTGGATCCCCTCGTACGAAGGAACTCGGGTCCACGAGCGGTGCGAGGCGCCGGTAGTCCGGGGGCGGCGGCCCGAAGAGTCCCGGTCTCGAAGGAGGCGCGGTCGTGCGAGTAGGCGGCCCGGGGGCACGGCGGCGGCGACGTCGAGCGCGGTCGCGGACGGTGAGAGCGGCGGCGCGCGGACCTCTCCCTTAAACCCGAGGAGACTCGGGTGAGGGAGCACGGCCGGCCGTGCGAGAGCACCATCCGCCCCGGTCACGGCGGGGACGTACTCGGCGCGGTACGTGACGTAGGTCGGAGGGACTCCAAGCCTTCGAGAAGGGCCCTCTCCATCCGGTGGCGATCGCCCCGCACGTCTCGGGGGTGATCTCCGCGACCGGTGCTCCATCTCCTGTGAAACGCAAGAAATTTCGGTCGGCGCGGTGAGTAGGAAATTTTCAAAGAGGGAACGAGTTTTATAACATAGTTCAAGGGTATAACTATAAAGATAGAGCGTATAGAGTCCTATTTCTATCGACCTTTCCTAGGGATACGTGCTACGGTCAAGCATGGCTCTGATACCACCTCTAAAACCCCGGATTTTCATAGAAAACCCGAATCCTCGTACCATCGCGATAGTCCCTGGATCGGTGGCTATCGCGTACGAAACGTCTCACGGGAATGATACACAAAGTCATACATCGCATCACATAAAGTTAATAGTACATTAATTTATTACATGTCCATAATGGAGTACATCATTACAAGCCTCTTGGCTGAATCGAGTGAAAATTCTACGCAACGGTAGCTATCTTCTCGAAGGGTCTCCATCTTTATTCTTCCCGCCACGGGCAACTCGAGCGAAGCGACGTATCCCTCGGTCGTACCATCCGTCGGCGTTGCGGTCGAAGTCGGACTCGTACCTCGCACACCCAAAGTCTATCCCCAAGGAGCGGGATAGGTCCACGTCACCAACCGTATGCGGCTTTAAGTGGCCTAATATCTAAAGGGAAAATAGAGTAGACAAGGAATCGGGTGTGGTTTCCTAGCGAGCGACGACAGAGTATAAACAAGGTATCTCCATCAATATCCCATAACCCCGAGTCTCTCAACACATCCGGATCCATCCGGTCACCCGAAGACCCGTCCCATCTCCTACTCTGTCCAGGGGCGATGCGAGAACTTCCTCTCCTCGCACCTCAATGATTACAATCGGATCAACGAGGTAGATGGAGCCTCTCTCCTCTAGCCGGCCATAACCACGGCTCACCACACTCTCATCTATAAGGGGGAGGTAGAAATCCCAAAACATGAGGAACGAACATGTCTTCTAGCGCGAGTGTCCATAACCGAGGACGCGGCTATAGCTATAGATCGAACAACTGCGCGAGCGTGTACACTGTACCCATCCCGAATGGTACCCGGCGGTGTACGGCCGACCGAGCCCATCCCTACCGGCGAACTCTCGGTAGTTACGAACCCATCCCGCATCCGGCCCTCAAAGTTGCCCCCCCTCGGAAGGGACTACACCGGAGCCGTGAAATGCTCCCGTGTGGCCACACGGGAGTCGCTCCGAGAGGGTGGTCTCACCTCCCACCGCTCCCCCACCGATACCCCGCTATCCATCCTAAGCGGTATGGTTCCGCACTTGCCGAGCTCAACACGGCCCTATCCCCACTCTCGGCGGGGTGGTGTGTACGATGTCCTATAAACAAGTTGATCCACTCGATTTCGGACGGGGGCGAGCTCATGTCCTCCAAGCGCACGAAAAACCCCAACACCTAGGCTCCGAAAACCGTAACGGGGAGGGTTGCACCGAGGAGTGCACCCCTATCCCCGATCCCGGATCGGTTGTTTCGAGCTCACCCCCGCCAAGTACCCAAAACGCCTTCTCCTGCCGGTTTTTACCCCACACACGCCAAGAACCACTACTCCCATCCCAACACATGCATCGCGAAGCTCGGCGCACATACACGCCCATATAAACATATATAGTAGTAGTAGGACAATCAAGGACAGGGTAAATAAAGAGGGTGCAAGGTTCATCAACATGCATACATAAAGTACCGGCGCTAGCAATACTACTCAAGAATGCCTAATGGGTAGTCGAGTCGGTCGGGCGTGAACCTGGGGTCGGGTAGTCCTCCGCGGCGAAGTCGTCGGCGTAGTCGTACTCCGACTCGGCTCTCCGGCTCCTCCTGCTCCTAGTAGCGCGAAAAAGAAAATAAACAGCGGTCCTATTGCAACTTAAATCCAAATGAGAGCAATTAAGATCCAAAACGGGAACAAACACTATCCCAACCCGTAGTTTAGGATTTTAGAAATTTCCTGGAAAAGGTTTCGTAATTTTCGGAGATAAAATGGATTTTCTAGGATTTTTAGAAGAGAAAAGGATTTTCCTGGAATTTTTAATCAAAAGAAAACCCTTCCTTTACTGCCGGCCGCACGGGATCCCCGGATCCCAGTTGCGGCCGGGGTTTCCCCGTGGCCGCGGTGCGGCTCGTCCGCTAATGGCCGGCGCGGCCCGTCCCGGCGGCGGCCGGCGCGGCGGGCCGCGGTGTGGTCCGCGGTGTGCCCGGGTTCGAGCGGCGGGCCGCACCGGATCCGGGGACTCTCTGCGGCCACGCGCGCATGTGGGCTCACCCGTGCCGGGGGCTATTCCCCTATCCGGTGACGACGGGATCGCCGGCCGGTGAAAACGGACGGCGGCGCGTCGGGTCTCGTCGGCGGTGGCGGCCTCGGCGCGCCGCGGGTGGTCGGTGCGCGAGGTGTTCGGGGTGAGCTCCTTGGGTTGGGGGGTAGGGATCCACTAGGGCGGCGGGGGTTCGGCCGTGCGCGGCGGTCGCCGGCGTGGGTGCGGCGGCGGCGCGCGCGCGGCGGCGTGCGGGGGGGGTCTGCCCTCGTGCGGGCACGGCGGTGAAGATGAGGTGCGTGTGTACGGGTGCGCTAGAGGGTCTAGGGTAAGCCCGGCGGGGGTTCGGCTCAAGCTCGCGACGGTGTCGCGGCGGCGCTATGGCGGCTCACGGCTCGACGCCATGGGCGGCGGCGAGCGAGTCGCTTGGGCCTGGTGGGTGTGTCCATGACTCGAGATACGGCACGGCGCTAGGCGATCATCCCTACGGCAAGCACGGGTCCCGCGACGAGGTCACCCCGGCACGACGGCGGCGTGGCGAGCTCCGGGCTCGGTGGCCGCGGCGGGGGCTCAAGGAAGGGGCCAAGGCCCGGTTGTTGCCCCAAACGGTTGCGACGCGCGCGTGCGGGGGGTGCACGCGTGCGTGCTCCGTGGCGTACGCGCGCGCGCGCGAGGGCGTGCCCGCGATGCGAACGCGTCGCGGCGCTCGGCACGGCGCGGCGGCGACGCGACGGCACGGTGCTAGCGCAAAGAGACGAACGGGACTAGGGGGGCGCGCGCGCTTGGGCGACGGCGGCGGCACCGCGGAGAAGAGTAACCCCGGCCCCCGGCACGATGGCCGGCTTCCGCGGCGACGGCGCGGCGGCGCGAGCACGACACGTTCCACCCGCCGCGCGAGGCCGGGGGCGTCCACGAGCGACGGGAGATGGGTGCCCTCACCGAGGTGGCCACGGGCGAAGCGGAGTCGCGTCGGTGAAGGTTGGCGGCGCGGGAGACGAGGAAGGAGGCGGCGGCGGTAGAGGTGGCGGTGCGGTGCGGCGGCGCGGCGTCGAGGAGGAAGAGGAAGTAGAGGGACGTAGGCGCGCGTTCGGCGGCCGTCGGCTCCTCCTCGCGGCGGCCTCCGGCGTCGTGGGTACGGCTCCGCGCGGCGGCGCCACTCCCCGACTCCTTCTCCTCCTCTTCTCCCTTTTCTCCTCCGGCTGCGGGTAGGTGGGTAGGGGGATTCGATTCCCCCGGCGGCTAGGGTTTGGAGGGTTCCGGTCGCGGCGGCGGCGGCGGGCTCTTATAGCGGCGGAGCTCGGGGGCACGTGGCCGGCGCCGAGGCGTTGGGAGGCCGCGGGCGCGTCGCGGCGGCGCCATGGCCGGCGCGCCCGGCCCCTTTCGCTTTCGACGCCGGCTAAAGAGGAAAGGGGGAGGATGACGGTGCCGGCGTCGGCGTGACGCAAGCGGGTCCCCCGGCGCGGCTCGGGTGCGGCGGGGTTGGTGAACGGCGCGGGCGCGGCCGGGCCGGGGCGCGTTGGGGCCGAATGTGTGGAGGTGGGCGGAAGTGAGGTTGCGGCCCGTGTGCAAGCAAGTGCGCAGCTTGCCAATTAATCTTAGGCCTTTAAATGGATTCAAATTTGAAATTCTAACTCGAATTTGAATTCACCCAAACAAAACCCAAATAGAATTTCAATGGAAGAACCAAATCTCCACACTAGCAGGTTATAAACCCTAAAAGCATCGTCGAAGCCACAACCAAATCTAGGAATTGTGGGGAGAGAGACAGGAAGACAACCTTATTCGATTTACGAGCACTCCAATTCAATTCAAGTTTTTGAAATTCAACAATTGAATGCAAGTCAAAACTAGGGATGTTACGGGAACTCCCCCCTCACAAGAATCTCGTCCCCGAGATTAGGAAGTTACCTCCGTTTCGAAGAGATGAGGGTATTTCTCCCTCAACGCCGACTCCTTCTCCCACGTGGCTTCGCGCTCGGAGTGATTACTCCGAGCACCTTGCGAAGCGCGTGGTGGTGTTCCCGGTCGACTTCTCCGCCCCGGTCCGGGATCCGAACGGGTACTCCAAGTACTCCGGGGTTTCTGGACGTCGAGCGCTGAGCGAGGCACTCTCTTCTCGACGACCACACACTTCGAAGTTGGGAAACATGGAACACGGGTGAACTCCCGCAAGCTCGCGGGAGGTAGCTCGAGTTTGTAAGCTACCCTCCCGACCTTGCTCACAATAGGGTAGGGCCCAACGTACCTAGGGGACGGCTTCCCCCGATGTGGAACCTCTTCGTGCCTCGGAGGGGTGACACCTTCGAGTAGACGTGATCCCCTACCTCGAACGAGACGTCCTTCCGTTTTGCGTCGGCATAGCTCTTCCGCTCGCTCCGAGCTATCTTTAGGTTCTCTCGTACCTTGGCGACATTTTCCTCGGCCTCAACGATAGTGGCGGGACCGAAAAAGGTTCGCTCCCCCACCTCGGACCACATCAACGGTGTCCCGAGCACTTCCGCCATACGGGGCTTCGAACGGAGCCATCTTCAAGCCGGCACAGTAGCCGTTGTTGTATGAGAACTCGGCATATGACGGGCTCTTTTCCCGTCCGACCCATAGGTCAACACACAAGCTCTCGGCAAGTCTTCTAGTACCCGATTCACCCTCTCTCGTCCGACCGTCGGTCCGTGGGTGGAACGACGTCTTTGTAGTTCGGTTGGGTGCCCATAGAGGCGTGTAAGCTCTTCCGAGCGAGGTGGGCGATCGGCGGGGGCCTCTGTCGACACAATGCTCCTCGGAGCCCCATGAAGCTTCGGGATGTTGTCCACATACGGTCCGCAAGTCGGCTCACGCGTAGTTCGTCTTCAGCGGCAAGAAATGTGCGACCTTGGTTAATCGATCAACTATCACCCAAATGGAGTCATTTCCTTTACGTGTGCGTGGCAACCCCACAATGAAGTCCATGCGATATCGTCCCACTTCCACGTGGGTATCTCGAGCGGTTGCAGCAGCCCGGCAGGCCTCTGGTGTTCGGCCTTCACTCGCTGACACGTGTCACATCGGGCGACGTATTCGGCAATGTCTTCCCTCATCTTTTCCCACCAAAACCGTACCTTCGGGTCCTTGTACATCTTGGTACAACCGGGGGTGGATCGAGTACCGAGAATCGTGAGCCTCTTTAAGGATCGAGTCCCGAATCTCCTTATCCCGAGGTACGCGGATGCGGTCCTTCGGCCACGGTGTACCTGCTCGTCGAGGCGATAGTCGATTGCCTTGCCATTCTCCATCGGGGCGCTTCACCTCTTGGATCTCGGGGCACCCCTTCGAGCTTGGCGGATCCGGTCCTCAAGTGTGTATTTTACCCGCAACCGGTTCAACCGCCCCTCCTCCACAATCTCTAAGCTCGGCTTTTCCGGCTCTTCATGCAAGGGCGGGTTGTTCCTCTCGCACCATCGAGTTGTTGCGGTAGTGCTTGCGGCTCGGAGCGTCGGCCACGACGTTTGCCTTACCGAGGGTGGTAGTGAATGCTCGGGTCGTAGTCCTTAATCGGCTCTAGCCATCTCCTTTGCCTCGGATTCAACTCCGACCGGGTGAAGATATACTTCGGACTCTTGTGATCCGTGTAGATGTCGCACTTGTTCCCCATCGAGATAGTGCCTCCATATCTTCAACGCATGAATGACGACGGCTAGCTCGAGGTCGTGTGTCGGGTAGTTCTCCTCATGCTTCCTTAAGCGTCGTGAAGCGTATGCCACTACCTTGCCTCCTTGCATCAACACGCGACCAAGTCCTTGCCTTCGACGCGTCACGGTACACTACGAAATCTTTGCTCGCGTCGGGCGGGGTCGGGACCGGGGGTAGTGGTGAGACGAGTTTTGAGCTCTGGAAACCGGCTTCACACTTGTCCGACCACACATACGGCGTGTTGCTCTTCAACAACTCTGTCATGGGCTTGGCGATCTTGGAGAAGTTCTCGATAAACCGGCGGTAGTACCCGGCCAAACCGAGAAAACTGCGGATCTCTGTCACGGACTTCGGTGCGCGCCACTTCGATACGGCCTCAATCTTGCTCGGATCTACGAGCAACTCCTTTAGGCGACAACACATGACCCGAGAAACGCGACTTCCTCCATCCGAACTCACACTTGCTGAACTTGGCGTATAGCGATGCCGCCCGAGCTTCCCCGGCCACGATCCTCAAGTGCTCCTCGTGCTCCTCTGTGCGTGCGGGAGTAGACCAAAGATATCGTCAATGAAGACGACGACACACTTGTCTAACTCATCCATGAAGACCTTGTTCATCATGTTCATGAAGTACGCGGGGCATTGGTGAGGCCAAACGACACGACTGTGTACTCATACCGCCCATATCCGGTCACGAATGCGCGTCTTGTGGATGTCCTCCCGGCGGATCTTCATCTGGTGATAACCGACCGGAGATCGATCTTCTTCGAAGTACTTGGCTTGCCTCGGCTGGTCCATCAAATCGTCAATCTGGGCGGCGGGTACTTGTTCTTGATGGTCACCGCGTTCAAGGCGCGGTAGTCGACGCACGGACGTTGCGTCCCATCCTTCTTTGGTACGAATAGTGCGGGTGAACCCCGGGGGTGAGGCACTCGGCCGAATGAACCCTTTCTCGAGTAACGAGTCCGGCTGCGCCTTCAGCGCGGTTTCGGCTCAACCTGCGCCATACGGTACGGACTGCGGGCTATCGGCGCCGTTCCCGCACCCGGGTTAATCACGAACTCCACGTCACGATCGGGAGGCAACCGGGCAACTCCTCCGGAAACACATCCTCGTACTCACGTACTACGGCACGTCCGATATGGCCTTCGTGTGAAGGCTGTATACGGCCGGTATGTCTCGAGACTTCATTGGCTCGAAGGTCACCCTTGTCCGTCGGGGGTGCGGCGGTGTCACCGGCCTCGGTGAAGTGGAGATGACACCCTTGTGAGCAGTGATCCAATCCATCCCCAGTATCACGTCGATACCATGGGAAGGCAGCACGGTGAGGTCCCCATAGAATGTGTGACCTCGGATGACCACCTCTACTCCTTTGCACGGCGGGGTGCATCGGATATCCCGAGCGGAGAGCTCGTGATGATGGGCATCGTTCGGGTGGTTGTAGGGAGGGAAAGTTCGTTCTCACGAACTTAGAGGTGATATACGACCTGGTTGCACCGTGTCGAAGAGAACCGGAGCGGCGAAGTACCACAAACCAAAAACTTACCGATCACGACGTCGGGGGCATCGGCGGCCTCCTCCTCGGTGAGGTGGTTCGGCCTCCCACCGGCCGGCGGCCGGGCGGTGCGGCCGAGGAGGTCGGCTTCCGGAGCGAGGTGCCCTCGCGGGGGTGGCGGCGCGCCTTCTTGTCGGGGTCGTAGGACTTGTGGCCGGCTTGCCACACGCGAAGCGGTGACGGTGAAGCCTCTGCCGGCGGGTCGCGCGGTGCTCGGTGGAGCACGAGTGTAGCCTCCGGTCTGGCGGGGATAGCCGGGGTTCCTCCCTCCCGGGGAACGGGCTACGTCCACTACCTCCGAAGCCACGCCCGAGGTGGTTGTGCCCGGGCGGTAGCTCCCCCTCGGCATGTTGTTACGTCAGCTTCTCGGCTTCTGGAAGGATCGGTCAGGCTGATCACGATCTCCCATCCTCTTCTTGCCCCTCATGCGTTCCTCGTGGCCCCTCCTCTCGTCCTCGACCGCGATGGCGCGGTTGACGAGATGGCGCAGGGACTTGTGCTCACTTGCCTTCGGCGCACGGCGAAGGCCGTGGTGGAGGCCTCGCGGGGAACCGGAAGCTGCTTCTTCGGTCGGTGTTGGTGTCGTCGGGGGCGTACGCATCATCTTCATGAAGTGACGCTCGTACTCCTCGACCCTCATCGCACCCTGTGTCATGGTGCGGAACTCCGCGCCTTCGGACCGGCGGCTCGTCGGGGAAGGTGCGCTCGCGGAACGCCTCGCGGGAACTCCCGGCCCGGGTGATGAATGCTGGGTTCGGGTGGGTGGCGGTGTAGTTGTCCCACCATGCCTTGGCGGGACCCTCCGGCCGGTGCGCGGCGATAGCGACGCACTCCTCGTCGGAAGCGGACGGTGAGGTCGAGCTTGGTCTCGATCACCCTCGCCCGGTCGTCGGCCTCAAGTGGGTCATCCGAGTAGCTGAAGGTGGGGGCCTTCAGGCGGATGAACCTCTCGATCTTCCGCTTGAGGTCCTCGTCCTGCGGAGTGACGCAGTTCCCACCGTTGCCACGGTGCTCCATGGCCTCCGCCATCCTCTGCATCAGCTGAGTCTGGAGCGCCATCACTTCCACCAAGTTAGGTGGGGGTGGTGGTGGGCGTTCCCGCCTCCGGCCGGCCTTGCGCGGTTGCTCCTTGCTCAACCTCGGCCTCAGGGTTCTCGGGCGGCGGTGGCGGTGCCCCGTCACCTCGGGCCCTAGCCCCCAAGGCTCCTCCACGCGAGGGGTGGACGGCCACGGCCACGTCGCGTCCACGCCCCGCCGGGCTTCTTCCTCGGCGGCCCGCCTCCTCGAGGCGAGCCATCAACCGGTTGGAGCGGCGGATCGACATCCTTATGAAAACATAAGGGAAAAGAAAGGAGTTTACGCACGTCACTCACCAACTCACACATGAGTCTTAAGCATTCAAGAAAATAGTTCTAATTATAACCTACACTCAAGCGAGAAGAAGCATTAAGACACAAATAACACCATTAAGATCCAAGCACACATCAAACATGATTATTACACTTGCTCCCCTGAGGCTGACTCAGACCTTGGGGTAGCAGCAACAAGTCAACGATCTAATACATCGATACAATCTCAAAAGGGTAGTGTCTACATGGTGTGGCATGACTCTCTTCATGCACCGGAACATGCTCGCGGCTGCATGGAACATCTCATGGAAACTACTAGCATAGAACACTGCTCTAGGTCATGCCTCCTGCTCAGCTCTCTACTCCGTGCGTGCCTGCTGGTACGTGACGGGGTAGCGGTCCTCGGTGGGGTAGTCCGGCGGGAAGATCCGGGACACCAAGGCGTGAGCCTCTCGAACCTCCTCGGTCTCGACGGGGGTCGGCGGACGGGCCATCGGGCACGGGTGGAGCTTGAGGCGTGAGCGGGTGCAGCTCGAAGGTCTCAGTGCGGATCTCCCGCTGAGACTCGGGGGGTAGCTCTCCGTTGAGCTCGAAGAGCTCGTCCACGCGAAGTGAGTCGGCGTCCTCCCAAGTCCTCCTCAGTCTCTCGGCCTTGTCCCTCAGGTAGACGGCCGTGCGCGTGAGCCACGCGATGTTGGCGACGTTGTCTGCTCGGCTCTTCTCCGGCCTTCTCCACCTTGAGCCGCTCACACCCGAGCAGGTGAGCGCGTACGGGTGAGCGGAGTCGTCCTTGCGCTCGAGCTTGTCCTTCAGCCTGTTCTGACTCGCGGTCAGCCTGCGTAGGTCCTCCTTGGCGTGCAACATCTCCTCCCTGGTGTCCACCCTCTCCCTCTCGGACGCGCGACGGGGACGGTGGTCGCGCGGTCGAGGCTCAACTCGAGCTGGCGAACACGGTGGCGTAGAGCGGTGTTCTCCCTCTCCCGGCTCGGCGCGGCGGGGCGGGTGCGGGAGCGCGTCGATGGTGGCGTCCCCGACCCGGCCGTAGAGGGTACGTGACTCGTCCTCCCGGCCGGCGCGTGTACTTGTCGAGGTCGACCAAGTAGGCGGCGGTCTCCACCGAGTCTCGTCGGTCTCGCGGAAGGGGAGCGGCGTCGACGTCGTCTGGATCCCCTCGTACGAAGGAACTCCGTCCACGAGCGGTGCGAGGCGCCGGGTAGTCCGGGCGGCCGGCCGAAGAGTCCGGTCTCGAAGGAGGCGCGGTGCCGTGCGAGTAGGCGACCCGGGGCACGGCGGCGGCGACGTCGAGCGCGGTCGCGACGGTGAGAGCGGCGGCGCGCGAGACCCTCTCCCTTAAACCCGAGGAGACTCGGGTGAGGGAGCACGGCGGCCGTGCGAGCACCATCCGCCCGGTCACGGCGGGGACGTACTCGGCGCGGTACGTGACGTAGGTCGGAGGGACTCCAAGCACGAGAAGGGCCCTCTCCATCCGGTGGCGGATCGCCCCGCACGTCTCGGGGGTGATCTCCGCGACTGGTGCTCCATCTCTGTGAAACGCAAGAAATTTCGGTCGGCGCGGGTGAGTAGGAAATTTTCAAAGAGGGAACGAGTTTTATAACATAGTTCAAGGGTATAACTATAAAGATAGAGCGTATAGAGTCCTATTTCTATCGACCTTTCCTAGGGATACGTGCTACGGTCAAGCATGGCTCGATACCACACGTAAAACCCGGATTTTCATAGAAAACCCGAATCCTGTACCATCGCGATAGTCCCTGGATCGGTGGCTATCGCGTACAGAACGTCTCACAGAATGATACACAAAGTCATACATCGCATCACATAAAGTTAATAGTACATTAATTTATTACATGTCCATAATGGAGTACATCATTACAAGCCTCTTGGCTGAATCAGAGTGAAAATTCTACGCAACGGTAGCTATCTTCTCAGAAGGGTCTCCATCTTTATTCTTCCCGCCACAGGCAACTCGAGCGAAGCGACGTATCCCTCAGTCGTACCATCCGTCGGCGTTGCGGTCGAAGTCGGACTCGTACCACTGCACACCCAAAGTCTATCCCCAAGGAGCGGGATAGGTCCACGTCACCAACCGTATGCGGCTTTAAGTGGCCTAATATCTAAAGGGAAAATAGAGTAGACAAGGAATCGGCTGTGGTTTCCTAAGCGACGAGCGAGCGAGAGTATAAACAAGGTATCTCCATCAATATCCCATAACCCCCAGTCTCTCAACACATCCCGGATCCATCTGGTCACCCAGAAGACCCGTCCCATCTCCTACTCCTGTCTAGGGGCGATGCGAGAACTTCCTCTCCTCGCACCTCAATGATTACAACCGGATCAACGAGGTAGATGGAGCCTCTCTCCTCTAGCCGGCCATAACCACGGCTCACCACACTCTCATCTATAAGGGGGAGGTAGAAATCCCAAAACATGAGGAACGAACATGTCTTCTAGGCGGTGTCCATAACCGAGGACGCGGCTATAGCTATAGATCGAACAACTGCGAGAGCGTGTACACTGTACCCATCCGGGGAATGGTACCCGTAGGTGTACGGCCGAGCCGAGCCCATCCTACGGCGAACTCTCGGTAGTTACGAACCCATCCCGCATCCGGCCCTCAAAGTTGCCCCCCTCGGAAGGGACTACACCGGAAGCTGTGAAATGCTCCCGTGTGGCCACACGGGAGTCGCTCCGAGAGGGTGGTCTCACCTCCACCGCTCCCCCAACGATACCCCGCTATCCATCCTAAGCGGGGTATGGTTCCGCACTTGCCGAGCTCAACACGGCCCTATCCCCACTCTCGGCGGGGTGGTGTGTACGATGTCCTATAAACAAGTTGATCCACTCGATTTCGGACGGGGCGAGCTCATGTCCTCCAAGCGCACGAAAAACCCCAACACCTAGGCTCCGAAAACCGTAACGGGAGGGTTGCACCGAGGAGTGCACCCCTATCCCCGATCCCCGGATCGGTTGTTTCGAAGCTCACCCCCGCCAAGTACCCAAAACGCCTTCTCCTCTGGTTTTTACCCCACACACGCCAAGAACCACTACTCCCATCCCAACACATGCATCGCGAAGCTCGGCGCACATACACGCCCATATAAACATATATAGTAGTAGTAGGACAATCAAGGACGGGGGTAAATAAAGAGGCGGTGCAAGGTTCATCAACATGCATACATAAAGTACGGCGCTAGCAATACTACTCGGCAATGCCTAATGGGTAGTCGAGTCGGTCGGGCGTGAACCTGGGGTCGGGTAGTCCTCCGCGGCGAAGTCGTCGGCGTAGTCGTACTCCCCGACTCGGCTCTCCCGGCTCCTCCCTGCTCCTAGTAGCGCGAAAAAGAAAATAAACGGCGGTCCTATTGCAACTTAAATCCAAATGAGAGCAATTAAGATCCAAAACGGGAACAAACACTATCCCAACCCGTAGTTTAAGATTTTAGAAATTTTACGGGAAAAGGTTTCGTAATTTTCGGAGATAAAATGGATTTTCTAGGATTTTTAGAAGAGAAAAGGATTTTCCTGGAATTTTTAATCAAAAGAAAACCCTTCCTTTCTTGCGTTGGCCGCACGGGATCCCGGATCCCGCCCGCGGCCGGGGTTTCCGTGGCCGCGGTGCGGCTCGGCTGCTAATGGCCGGGCGCGGCCGTCCGGCCCGGCGGCGGCGCGGCGGGCGCGGTGTGGTCCGCGGTGTGCCCGGGTTACGGCGGCGGGCCGCACCGGATCCCGGGGATCTCTCTCGCGGCCACGCGCGCATGTGGGCTCACCTGTGCCGGGGGCTATTCCCCTCTCTCGGTGACGACGGGATCGCCGGCCGGTGAAAACGGACGGCGGCGCGTCGGGTCTCGTCGGCGGTGGCGGCCTTGGCGCACGGGTGGTCGGTGCGCGAGGTGTTCCGGGTGAGCTCCTTGGGTTGGGGGGTAGGGATCCGCTAGGGCGGCGGGGGTTCGGCCGTGCGCGGCGGTCGCCGGCGTGGGTGCGGCGGCGGCGCGCGCGCGGCGGCGTGCGGGGGTGCGCCCTCGTGCGGGCACGGCGGTGAAGATGAGGTGCGTGTGTACGGGTGCGCTAGAGGGTCTAGGGTAAACCCGGCGGGGTTCGGCTCAAGCTCGCGACGGTGTCGCGACGGCGCTATGGCGGCTCACGGCTCGACGCCATGGGCGGCGGCGAGCGAGTCGCTTGGGCCTAGTGGGTGTGTCTATGACTCGAGATACGGCACGGCGCTAGGCGATCATCCCTACGGCAAGCACGGGTCCGCGACGAGGTCACCCCGGCACGACGGCGGCGTGGCGAGCTCCGGGCTCGGTGGCCGCGGCGGGGGCTCAAGGAAGGGGCCAAGGCCCGGTTGTTGCCCCAAACGGTTGCGACGCGCGCGTGCGGGGGGTGCACGCGTGCGTGCTCCGTGGCGTACGCAAGCGCGCGCGCGAGGGCGTGCCCGCGACGCGGGCGCGTCGCGGCGCTCGGCACGCGGCGGCGGCGACGCGGACGGCACGGTGCTAGCGCAAAGAGACGAACGGGACTGGCGGCGCGCGCTTGGCGGCCGGCGGCGACACCGCGAGAAGAGTAACCCGGCTGGCACGATGGCGGCTTCCGCGGCGACGGGCGCGGCGGCGCGGAGCACGACACGTTCCCCCCCGGCGCGAAGGCGGGGGCGTCCACGAGCGACGGGAGATGGGTGCCCTCACCGAGGTGGCCACGGGCGAAGCGGAGTCGCGTCGGTGAAGGTTGGCGGCGCGAGGGAGACGAGGAAGGAGGCGGCGGTAGAGGTGGCGGTGCGGTGCGGCGGCGCGGCGTCGAGGAGGAAGAGGAAGTAGAGGACGTAGGCGTTCGGCGGCCTCGGCTCCTCCTCGCGGGCGGCTCCGGCGTCGTGGGTACGGCTCCGCGGCGGCGGCGCCACTCCCGCTCCTTCTCCTCCTCTTCTCCCTTTTCTCCTCGGTGCCGCGGGTAGGTGGGTAGGGGATTCGATTCCCCGGGCGGCTAGGGTTTGGAGGGGTTCCGGTCGCGGCGGCGGCGGCGGGCTCTTATAGCGGCGGAGCTCGGGGGCACGTGGCGGCGGGCGAGGCGTTGGGAGGCCGCGGGGCGCGTCGCGGCGGCGCCATGGCCGGCGGCGCCCGGCCCCTTTCGCTTTCGACGCCGGCTAAAGAGGAAAGGGGGGGAGGATGACGGCCGGCGTCGGCGTGACGCAAGCGGGTCCCACGGCGGCGGCTCGGGTGCGGCGGGGTTGGTGAACGGCGCGGGCGCGGGCCGGGGCCGTTTCGTTGGGGCGAATGTGGAGCCGGGCCAGAAGTGAGGCTGCGGCCCGTGTGCAACAGTGCAGCTTGCCAATTAATCTTAGGCCTTTAAATGGATTCAAATTTGAATTCTAACTCGAATTTGAATTCACCCAAACAAAACCCAAATAGAATTTCAATGGAAGAACCAAATCTCCACACTAGCAGGTTATAAACCCTAAAAGCATCGTCGAAGCCACAACCAAATCTAGGAATTGTGGGGAGAGAGACGGGAAGACAACCTTATTCGATTTACGAGCACTCCAATTCAATTCAAGTTTTTGAAATTCAACAATTGAATGCAAGTCAAAACTAGGGATGTTACAATCTTCCTCACAAGAACCACCTCATACCTCACAAGACACTCAACATCAAGTTGAGGACATGGACGAAGTTCAATCTCAAGATGATCCCACCTCTACAATATTTGGAAGACGCACAAGGACTTCAACAAATCATCCAATTGATCTTGTGTTGGGTGATCCCCGAGGGGGTACAAGGACTCACCGCAAGCAATATGCCTCATTTTGCAAACATCATGTTTTTGTCTCTTTTGTAAAACCCACAACTATAGATGAAGCTCTTGTGGAAGCGGATTGGATTTTGGCTATGTAAGATGAGCTCAACAACTTCACAAGAAATCAAGTATGGGAGTTGGTAGAGCGCCCCAAGAACAAGAATGTGATTGGCACCAAGTGGGTCTACCGGAACAAGCAAGATGAACATGGCATTGTGGTGAAGAACAAGGCAAGACTTGTCGCCAAAGGGTACTCTCGAGTAGAAGGCTTGAACTATGGAGATACCTTCACCCCGGAGGCACGTCTTGAAGCCATCCGTATCCTCCTTGCATATGCATCTAATCATAAAATGAAATTATTTCAAATGGATGTAAAGAGTGCTTTCTTGAATGGCTTCATAAATGGAGAAGTCTATGTGGAGCAACCTCCCGGTTTTGAAGATATTACATATCCTAACCATGTCTATAGGTTGCACAAGGCGTTGTATGGACTCAAGCAAGCTCCTAGGGCATGGTATGAGAGGCTCTAGGATTTTCTCATTGAAGCGGGATTCAATATTGGTAGAGTGGACAACACTCTTTTCACAAAGATAATCAATAAAGAACTCTTCATTTGTCAAATTTATGTTGATGATATTATCTTTGGCTCTACTAATCTTAAAGTGTGCAAGGATTTTAATGAACTCATGACTAAGGAATTCGAGATGTCAATGATCGGAGAGCTTAACTTCTTCTGGGTTTCTAATCAAGCAATTGAAGGAAGGGACTTTCATCCATCAAGAAAAGTACACCAATGATATTCTCAAGAAGTTCAAGATGGATGATTGTAAGCCGATCAAGACTCCAATGCCCACTAATGGACATCTCGACCTAGATGAGGGAGGTAAATCGGTTGACCAAAAGCTTTACCGTTCCATGATCGGTTCACTTCTTTATCTTACCGCATCTAGGCCCGATATCATGTTTAGTGTTTGTATGTGTGCTCGGTTTCAAGCCAACCCTAAAGAATCTCACCTAAGTGCTTTAAAAAGTATCCTTAGATATTTAAAATACACCCCTAGCATTGGCTTGTGGTACCCCCATGGTGCTTGTTTTGAGCTCTTGGGTTATTCGAATTCGGACTTTGCCGGATGTCGAGTAGACCATAAGAGTACTTCGGGTGGGTGCCATTTGCTAGGTCGCTCTTTGGTTGCTTGGTCCTCTAAGAAGCAAAACTCCGTGGCCTTATCCACCGCGGAGGCGGAATACATTTCCGCGGGGGCTTGTTGTGCTCAAATCCTCTATATGAAGCAAAGCCTCTTGGATTATGGTGTGGTTCTAGATAGGGTTCCCCTCCTTTGTGACAATGAGAGTGCCGTAAAAATTGCTAACAACCCGGTTCAACACTCTCGCACCAAGCACATTGATATCCATCATCACTTCTTGCGAGACCACGTTGCAAAAGGGGACATTGTCCTTTGTGGTGTTCGCTCCGAGGAGCAATTGGCGGATATATTCACCAAGCCTCTTGATGAAAACACCTTTTGTAGGCTTCAGAGTGAATTAAATGTGCTTGATGCGTCCAACATCATGTAATGCTTGTCATATAGTTTGCATTTGCATATGTACATGATTAGGGGCTTGTCTAACCTTGATGAGGTAGTGATGAGTATGGGTCTTGCTTGAGCCGGTGGTTCTCTTGTTTCGCTCAAGGCATGAAGAAAGGCTCATCATGAATAAGCTCATCAAGGGTTCAAACTTGGCAAGATAGTTTACCTTCTCGCTTTGCATTTTTGCTTGTCATGTAGATGCACTCATGTTTATTTTCATGCATTTGTCCTTGCATAGCATTGCGTGAGAGAAGTCACAAAGGAAACTCACACTATGAGAAAGTTGCTTAGTGCTCAATGCAAATCAACAACTCTTAAGGTGTGATGAGACAAATGATTGTGCTTAATGCCTATTGAGTTAAGTCCTAGCGAGCTTATGGTGTCAATCTCTAAGTTCAAAGGCAATTAACTCATACATTCCCTTTTTGGAGCTCCCTCCCTCCTTTGGTTCTTATTTTGCCTATTTTTACCTATGGTTTACCCCTTTTTAGGGAGCTAATTGTGTATTATAAGTATTTTATAAAGGAGTGGTTGAGGGGTGAGGTTGTCACTCAGGATTGATCCAAAGATGTGCTTGTGTTGGCTTGTGTGTGACATTCAATGGATCAAAAATGAGAAATAGTTCAACAAAATCGAATTGTCACCGTCAGATGAACCGACGCCCTGTAGGTTCTGGCGTCGGAACATCCGGTGAAGGGGTCCGGGCGCTCGGTTGCTTGCGTTAGCAAATTTCGCATCGTCGGATGAACCGACGCTTCGCATCTTTTGACCATCGGTTCATCGGTCTTTGAAGAAATTTGCCCTTCTTCCCGGACCCACGCGCAAGCGCTGCTCCGACGCCGTCGGTGTTTTAGACCGGCAACCTACTACGGGGAGTACCCGAAGTAGATGATTGTGACTCGCCGAGATCGGTAACTCGAAGGAAGAGACACGTGGCACACAATTTAGACAGGTTCGGGCCGCGAGGTGCGTAATACCCTACGTCCTGTATGTTGCGTAGCTCTGGATTGATAGGGCACGATTACAAGATGGTGCAATAGTGCGCCGTGGGTTGTAGGGGATTGGATGAGGTGATCCTGAGATCGGTCCCTGCCTCGCCTTATATAGTCGGGAGGCAGGGTTACAAGTCGGAGTAGGGAGAGAGTACTAGTCGAGTACGTCTAGGAGTCCTCTATACGGTGCGGAACATGTACGGCCTCCCTAACCGAGTACTACTCATGTGTAGTCCTTGTGCTCCACGCCTTCGGTGCCGTGTAGCGCAAGCGGGGTAGTCCCGGGGGCCCACCGAGGTAGTCGGTCCCGGTACCCACCGAGGTAGTGGGCCCCGGGGAGGTCCATACGACAAGCCCCCGAGTACTTTGTAGTCGAGAAGGATAGCTTCAAGTAGTCTTGACGGCCTTAACGAGTAGTCCTCAAGCGTCCCTGAGTGCTACAAGTCAAAAGTCCTCAAGAGTAGCCGAAGCATCCCGAGGCTGGAATGTACTCCAGCTGATGTTTGAGCAATCTTGAAGTCTTCTCGAGTAGTCCCAAGCGTCCTCGAAAACTGCCTTCGAAGGTCTTCAAAAACTGCCTGTCTTGTCTTGAAGCCGAAGCTGGTATGGAGGTGCAATTTGCAAAACCGCACTCCACATGGAGTAGCCCCCGAGCCTTGAGCCGCGGGCTCTAGCTGAGGGTCCATCTGAAATCTTGGCAAGAAAATCCCGAAAAATCCGGAGAGAAAAACCGAAGGACACGTGGCACGGAGCCCCCGAGCCTTGAGTCGAGTACTTCCTCTCGAATTGAAGGGTCTTCTTGGACAATGTGTCCCGAGATGCTCTTGAGGCCGGCCGCTTCCCAGGTAGTCGAGTAGAAGTAGCCGAGCCCCAGAGGTGAGGCGCGTCGACTAGTAGAATACGAAGGGTCACGCACAGCCGCTGAGTCAGCCGCGCGTGGACTTATCAAGCCGCCCGTTGCGGAGCCGATTTGGCTTATAAATAGAAGCCAAAACCCTTAGGGTTTTCACCCATTCGAGCCGCAGTCATTCCATCTGAATCTTGAAGCAAATCCACTACCAGCGCCTGCTGCCGCCGTAGTAGATCCGAGCGCACCGCCACCCGAAGCCTTTAGGGTAGCCCCCGAGCGGATGCGAGTGAAGACGCCTTGCACTTGGAGGATGAAGCCGTCGCCGTCCAAGACGTCCAAAGCCACCGGGGAAGAAGAGGGGCCGCGAGGAGGCCGCCGTGGCCGCCACCCGGCGGGGCCGCCAATTTCTCCACGGCGGGGCGATCCGAGCCGCGAGTGGAAGAAATCGAAGGTGAAGACGGAGGACTGCGCCGACCCCTGCCGAACGGTGGGTTCATCGGGGAGAAGGAAGTCGATATGTGGAGATCCGCCGCGGGAGATCCATATCCGATGGAGAAAGGCGAGGACGAGATCCCGATGTTCTCGCGGTTCGTGGAGCGCGGTCTTGCGCTCCCGGCCGGCGACTTCTTCAAGGGGTCGCTCGGGTACTACGGCGTCGAGTACCCGAACCCGAACCCCCAACGGCATCTTCCACACGTCGGTCTTCGTCCACTTCGCGAGGCCTTCCTCGGAATCAAGCCGCACCGGGTGCTCTTCGGAAGTTCTTCCGCGTCAAGCCGCAACCAAGTGCTACCAATCCCGGGGTAGTCGGAGGAGGCGGCATCCGAGCGAGGGAGGATGCCGCGGAGCAGTACTTGGCCTACAAGCTTGTCGATTCCAACGCGGATTGGAAAGCCGGGTGGTTCTACATCACAAACCACCACCCCGGACCGCCGAAGCCGAGCGGGGGAGGCGGCCGAGGCACCGTGAGTGGTGGAACACGGAGCCCACCATGCAAGAGGGAATCCGGCTCCCGGAAGCGCTAGCACGCATCAAAGTGCTCAGGGAGGCGGGACTGAGGGCCGAGCACGTGGCCTTCGGTTTCATGAAGCGCGGGGATCCGGTGGCGATGGCGCGGGGAGACCCTGGGCTTCGAGTACACCGGCGACGAGGACTCGTCGCGGATGCCGGGAGGCGAGCTGGACGACAACGACATCGTTGAGCGGCTGTCGTGGATCTTCAAGGATATGCCGCCGTATACGGCGTGCCCAGTCGAAGAGTACTCCGCCGCGCGCCCGCCCAAGGAGGTGAGTAGTCGTACTCCCCTCGTCGAGTAGTGAGTAGTAGTGGTGCTGACGTCTTGTGTCTTGCGCAGGATGATGTGAGGCGGTTCATCTCCGAGCCGCAACCACCACCGAGCGGGATCGAGATCCCGGTGGAGGGGAAGATGAAGGAGCGCCGCGAAGTCGGTGAAGGTGACGACACCGTCATCGTGGAAGATACCTCCGATGACGAGGAAGAAGACCAAGAGACGCTGCAGGACCGCTTCCAGCTGCGGTCGAGGTTTAGCCGCCCGGGCTTGCCTCACGTTCCGCTGGTGCAAGACCCTCGGCTAGCCCCGGAGGCTAGCCATGCCGCGCCGCCACGGAGGCCGCGCAACCCCCGCCCGGGAAGCGGGTGGCGAAGAAGCTGAAGGTCTCGGAGACCACGCCTCGGGAGGTAAGTCGTGCGGGAGCGAGTAGTCGAGTACCGTCGGTCGAGTACTTTTGTTGACGAGTAGTCTTCCTTGTATGCGAGGAGGTGCCGCCGGCGGAGCCCGTCGAAGAGGGCGACGAGGGCGTGTGGGATACGGTGGGGGAGCCGGGCCGGAAGCCGTAGTCCGGCCCCCCACCGTTGAAGAACCACGGCGCAGGCGGAGCGCCGGCCCCCTACTCCGAGAGGAGAGCAGAGTACCCGCGGCCGCCGCCGTTGGAGAGATGGAGGCCTCGGGAGCGCGGGGAGACATGCGCGCCGGCCGCCGCCGCCGTGGAGGAGGCGAGCCGCGAGGGGCGGAGGAGGAGACGCCCGCCGAGGGTGGGCCCGGTTGATATTGCCGGCATCCTCGGTGCTCCGGCCGTGACCATTGTCGGTCAAACTTGTAAGTACCACGTCCTCACGAGTAGTACTTGCCGCAATAGTCGATATTGTGTAACGACCCTTCGTGAATATTTTTGCGAGAAAATCCATGGATGCGTCGCGGGACGGGGACGAGCCCTCAGCGACGGTGGCGGAAGAAGTCGCGCCGCCCGTCGAGGGGACGGCTCCCGATGCCCAAGCCGCGCCCGAGCCCCCGGCCACCGAAGCGCCATTGCGGAGGCCAGTGTAGTCGAAGGTGAGTACCCTTCGTGAAGGTCGCGGGGCTCCGGGGGAAGTGTTGTAGGCACTAATGCACATGTCGTTTTGTTGACGGGCGGCGAAGGTGATGACATCCCTACGGGGGTGCGCGATGCGGGGAGTTGACACCGGGGGCCCGGAGGCTACGGAAGGAGCCCCCGATCCCGTGGCGGAGGTTGTCGAGAAGACCGCCGGGGAGAGCGGTCACCACGTCGCCGAGAGATTGCTGCGGGAGGTGGCTATCCGCTCCCCACGAGATTCAAGACGCGAGCCCATCCGTTCTGCGCCGATGACGGAGGCTACCTCGGGTAGCCGCGGCGGGATAGAGCTCCTTGCGGACGATCTCGTCGAGGGCCGGCGACGGTAGCCAAGCACCTGGAGGCGATCCGTCAAGCCGAGCGATGGATGAAGGTACGTAGCCGTAGCCTTTGTCGTTGAGTACTCTTTGTCACTTGAGTTGTCTTGTGCGGGACGTCGCGGAGCGGTCCCGCGAGAAGTCGAACTGTTGCGGGGATATGGCGACACCGTGCTCCGAGCGGAGGCGCCGGAGGAGCGACTCGTGAAGTCGCGGAAGCACGCGGCCGCCATGCAATCGAAGCTCGACGCCGCCTTCGCCAAGTACCACAACGACGTCATGGAGCTGCGGGGCGAAGGGCGACGACTTGGTGCGGAAGAACAAGGGTCTCCGCAACAAGAATAAAGGTATATCCTTCGACTTGTCGAGTACTTGTTGGAGGTCGAGAAGCATCCGACCCGCCGTTGCATTGTTGTCTTTGCGAGAGCTTGAGGGCCGGGTGGAGCGGTGAAGGCCTCGGAGGTGAGCATGAAGAACCTCTTCTAGCGGGAGCAAGAAGCCCGCCGGTACTCGAGCTCGACTACAAGGAACTCGCCTTCGAGTGCGAGAAGCACATGGAGGCGCGGATTGCTTCGACAGGGATCTCGTCAACTGCTACAAATCTTTGCAGAAACTGAACGAAGACTGCGAGGCGTTGCGGGCCCAGTTGAAGGAGTTGGAGGAAGCCGCTCTCCCGATCGCGAGGCTCCTGGTGCCGCACCCGGGCGGCGCCCAGATCGCCCCTCTGGTGGATCGACTTCGTGAAGCTCCAAGCTGGTTGGCCGCCTACGTCAAGCATATGGCCAAGTCGATCCCAAGACAAGTCTTGGCCTTCATGAAGTCATACTTCCCGAAGGCCCCGGTGGAGGTGGTCGCCGGCGGGGTAGCCGCCAAGCGGTCGGATGAGCGGTATGCGGTAGGGCTGGAGCGAGATGGCTCCCATCGCGGAGCGAGGTAGCCGAGAAGCCGAACCTCCAATAGCCCCGTAATAAGTAGATAGTAGCCATAGTTGTACCGAAACAATTGTAATGAATTGTATCAAGTATCAATGAAAGATATTTTTCCAAAGAATGAGTACTCGTAACCGCGATCTCGAGTGCGGAGCGCCCATCGTGGAGTAGGTGCGAGTAGTAGTACTCGGCTTTAGTAGTCCCGTTGTAGGGAGTAGGCAGTAAATAAGTTGATGGACGATCAATCTTTATTACTGAAAAAGGACACCTGGGTGGCCAGGGCTGTAGTTACAAAGTGGTCGCCTGGACCGGAGGCCGCTTACGGCTAGAGTGGCGGCCGGAGCGGGTAGCCGCTTGCGACGGGTGATCCGTAGGTAGCCGTGTAGGCTGGATCGCGGCATCCGTAGGTAGCCGCGCAGTTGGATCTTGGAGTGTGGTCTCTTGGTAGACCGTTGCTAGAGTCCTTGACGCTCGTCGCGGCCCGGGGTCCGTGGGTAGCCGCGGGCGGGCCGGACGCCCGGAGGAGAATAGTCCGGAGGCGGAGCCGGGACCGGTGGGTCGCTTGCGGCGAGGGGTGCCGATGTAGTCGTGTAGACTTGAACCCGGAGTAGTCGTGTAGACTAGGCGTAGAATCGACAGAGTTGGTCGACGTTCCACGAGTTGTTGACGTCTTCGCCTTCAAGTGTTTGGAGGCGGTAGGAGCCCGGCCCGGTCACCTTAGCGACTTTGAAGGGGCCTTCCTAGGGGGAGCTGAGCTTGTGAAGTCCTTCCGTGTTCTGGATACGGCGGAGGACAAGATCTCCAACGTTGAAGGAGCGTTCCTTGATGTTGCGATCATGGTAGCGTCGGATACCCTCCAGGTACCTTGCGCGATTGGACGAGGGCGGCGCAACGAGCTTCTTCGAGGCTATCGATGTCGACTCGTCCGCTGTCTTCGAGACGCCTTCGTCGTAGTGCTCCACTTCTTGGCGAGTTCCATATGACGTTGGCGGGGAGGATGGCTTCGCAGCCGTAGACCAGAAGTAGGGGGGATTGCCCGTTGGCTTGGATGGTTGTGTCCGCAGCCCCCAGAGTGCGTTGGGTAGTTCCTTGATCCACTTGCCCCCTTTGGAGTTAGCAGCGTCGTGTAGCCGCTTCTTGAGGGCGTCGAGCACCATCCCATTGGCGCGCTCGACTTGTCCGTTGGCCCGTGGATGGGCGACTGAGACGTATCGAACGTCAATCCCGTTGTTCTCGCAGTACTCCCAGAACTGGTGGTTGTTGAAGTTGGACCCCAGGTCTGTGATGATGTGGTTGGGTAACCCATAGCGGTGTACGAGTTCATCCGGGGAAGTCGAGTACTCTATCGGCCTTGGGGCATGTGGCCAGGCTTGACCTCGATCCACTTGGTGAACTTGTCGATAGCCACCAATACCCCGTTGAATCCTCCTGGCGCGGTTGGCGGTGGCCCAATCATGTCGAGCCCCCGGCGAGGCAAAGGGCCGGGTTGGCGGTATGGTTACTAGCTTGTTGGGCGGGACGTGTTGCCGCTTGGCGAAGTGCGACATCCTTGGCACCTTCTGACGAGTTCTTCGGCATCGCCCAAGGCTGTGGGCCAGTAGAAAGCTCGCCGGAAGGCTTTGCTGACCAGCGTGCGTGAAGACGCGTGGTTGCCGCAGACGCCCCTATGGATCTCCTCCAAGATGTCCTTGCCTTCTTCGCGGGGGACGCACTTCATGAGTACTCCGAGAGGATGCGCCCGCTTGTAAAGCTTGTCTCCGACGAGGACGTAAGACTTGGCGCGGCGGACGAGTTGTTCGGCCGCGTTTTTGTCGGAGGGGACCTTCGCTCGGCGAGGTAGTCGATGAAGGGTTGCCTCCGGTCCACGTCGATCATCATGACCTCCTGCCCGGCGGTGGATGGGGCCGGGGCGGTGGTCGGTGGCGCCGGCTCCGGATGGATGGCGCGTGAAGCTCATGGACGAAGACGCCCGGCGGTACTTGAGCGCGGGTGGATCCAAGCTTCGAGAGGACGTCCGCTGCGACGTTGTTGTCGCGGACGATGTGATGGAACTCGAGACCGTAGAATTTGTTCTCGAGCTTGCGGACTTCTAGGCGAAGGCGTCCATGTTCTCCTTGTTGCGGTCCCAGGACTTGTTAACTTGGTTGATGACCACTGCGGAGTCGTCGTAGACTAGTAGCCGCTTGATGCCCGGTGAAGCCGCGAGGCGGGGCCGTGTAGGAGAGCTTCGTACTCGGCTTCATTGTTTGAGACCTTCCGAGAAGATGCGGGACGTACTTGAGTTGTTCGCCGTTGGAGAGATCGGGAGTACCCCCACACTCGCGCCCTCGAGGTTGAGTGAGCCGTCAAAGTACATCACCCAATGCTGCGGTCGCACGGTGGGAGTAGGTAGGCGGTTCTCCCGCCACTGCGCCATGAAGTCGACTAGTGCTTGCGACTTGATGGTGTGCGTGGCTTGAAGTCGATGGTGAGGGCGCCGAGCTCGACCGCCCCCACTTGGAGATTCTCCCGGTGGCGTCTTGGTTCCTCGGGATGTCGCCGAGCGGGTAGTCGGTGACGACGGAGACCGAGTACTCTGAAAGTAGTGTCGTAGCTTCCGCGAGGTGATGAGTAGAGCGTACGGGGAGCTTACGCACGGGCCGGTAGCGAGCCTTGGACTCGATAGAACCTCGGCGACAAAGTAGGGCGGGGCCGGGCCCGGGGTAGGCGTGGCCGTCTTCCCTGCCGCTCGACAACGATGGCGATGCGACCACGTGAGTAGTCGCGGCTAGGTAGAGCGATGGCTGCTCACCCTTGTGAGGAGCCGTGAGGATTGGCGGTTTTGACGGGAAGTCCTTGAGGCGGGCAAGGGCTTGATCCGCCTCCGGAGTCCACACGAACTTCTCATGATGCTTGAGTAGTTTGAAGAAGGGGAGGCCCCGTTCTCCTAGCCTCGAGATGAATACGTTCAACGCCGCCATGCACCCCGTCGGCTTCCGGAGCGTCTTTGATGCTCGTGGGAGCTTTCATGCCGGTGATGGCGGAGATCTTCTCGGGGTTGGCTTCGATGCCGCGGCGGGGCGATGATGAAGCCGAGTAGTTTTCCCGAAGGGACGCCGAAGACGCACTTGTTCGGGTTGAGCTTCCGGCGGTACTCGCGTAGCGATGCGAAGGTCTCTTCAAGGTCGTCGATGAGGGCATCGGAGTCCCCGGTTTTGACAACCACGTCATCCACGTAAGCCTCGACGTTCTTGTTAAGTTGCCGCTTGAAGCGAGGCCTGGATGGCCCGTTCATAGGTAGCGGCGTTCTTCAACCCGAATGACATGGTCGTGTAGCGATGACGCGCCAAACGGGGTGATGAACGCGGTCTTCTCCGATCTTCCTCCTTGATTGCGATGCGGTGGTAGCCGGAGTAGCGATCGAGGAAGCGGAAGCGAGTCGCGGCCCGCGGTGGAGTCGATGACTTGATCAATCCGCGGCAACCCGAAGGGGTCCTTGGGGGGCGGTGTTTGTTGAGGTCGGTGTAGTCGACGCACATCCTCCACTCGTTCGAGTTCTTCTTGCGGACGAGGACGGGGTTGGCGAGCCACTCGGGATGGAAGACTTCTCTCGATGAAGCCCGCGAGTAGCTTGGCGAGCTCCTTCTTGATGGCGTCCGTCCGTCGTCGGCAAAACGTCGGAGGTGTTGTCGCTTGGGGGTGGCCTTTGGGTCGACGTTAAGGCGGTGCTCAATCGGCTCCACGGGCACTTCGGCATGTCCGTGGCTTCCACGCGAAGATGTCGCGGTTAGGCCCGAAGAAAGCCGATGAGCGCGTCTTCCTATTTGGGGTCGAGGCCGGCCCCGATGGTGGTGGTCTTCTTTGGGGTCGCTGTTCGAGGTCGACCGTCTTGACGAGTACCTCCTCAGGTGGCTGAGGCTTGTTGGCGCTGTCAGACTTCTCTGGGATGTCGAGTTCGCTTGTTGCAAGCTTCTTCGACGCGGCGTAGACCTCCATCATCGCGTTGGGTACTTGGTTTGTAGAAGCGATCGCCATGGCTTCTGTGTCGCAGTCGTGGGAGATCTTCAAGTCCCCTTGGAGGGGAGAGTACACGTGGGACTTGGCATCTTAAGTGCCAAGTAGGTGTAGTGGGGCACCGCCATGAACTTGGCGATGGCCGGCCGCCGAGGATGGCGTGGTAAGAGGTCTCGAAATCCGCGACCTTGAACTTGATGTACTCGGTGCGGTAGTTGTCCCGAGACGCCCCGAAGGTAGCGGCGTACCACACCGAGCCTAGTGGGATAGCCGCGTTGCACGGGACGATGCCGTAGAAGGGCGTGTGTTGGGGAATTTAGGAAAACCCGTCACCCTCGAAACGTCGAAGTTTTAACGGAATTCTCAAAGCATGTTTTTCGGGAGCGGGGAATTCGCGATTCTCGGAAGTACGGAACTGCGGAGTCTCGAATTCGCGAATGTGCGAGTTCGGGAATCTTGATTCGGTGAGGAGGCGGAGTCATGAACATGCGGAAGCCGGAATCTCAGGCGTTGATGGTCCGAACTTCGGGGGATTTGCCGATTCGGGAATCGATGAAAACTCGTTCGGGACTCGGGGCGCAAGGACACGCACGAACCTGCCGGGAAGCAAGAGCCACTTCGGGAATGCGTAGAAGACCCGGTTCGGGAATTTCGGGTGAAGACATTCATGAATCACGGGAGAAGCAAAGTCAAAGTTGTAGTCCCAAAAAGTCGGGTTTAGAGTGTGAACTAGTGGCGGACTTGTAAATGTGCAAGGGGGGAAAAGACATTCTTGTGTGTGTTCACATTAGGAATATTCTCCGAGCCCGAGGGTGTTATCGGAATGTAAAAGTCCCTTCGTCTCCCTATAAAAGGGGGGCGCGAGGGCACGTGTAAACGGATTCAGACTTTTTTGGAACTTGTGCTATTCGCGGAGGGAATCACAGTCTCTTTGCGCTCTAACTTTGTACTTGAACGTGTTGAGAACTCATACTTGTGTTAGGGAGGTTATCCGAATTTTTCGGGTATTCCCCAACATTGGCGCCCACCGTGTCTCAGCCGAAAAGAAGCTCACGATGCCACCTCAAAAGAAATCCAAGAAGGGCTGCTCCAAGCACGAGCAAACCGGGATGATCGCCTTCCTACCCAAGGGAATGAAACCTCGTTCATTCCCGAATCCGCGAACGTAACGGACCAAGAACGGAGAGAAAAGCTCGAGGCCCTCATGAAGGCAAGAGCGAGAAAAGACGGCTCACATCCAAGAACAACTGCCGAACAGGCAAGAGTTCGAGAATGTTGTTGATGATGATGATGCCATAGACGAACGACTAGCAATGGTTCACCAAAAGATACAAAAGCTACAAAAAGACAAGGAAAAGTTCGCGGCTCGAGTTACAAGCGAAGAGAAAAATCTACGAAAAGCTAGAGCGGCTCAACAAAGCAAAAGAGCAAATCGAAGCGATACGAGAGAGAAATTGACGAGATGAAAGAACAAGAGAACGAGTTCCCGTGGCGGGAATCACCGCACCGAACTGCGGACCAACAAGAGAACTCCCGAAAGAAAACTTCTTCGCGGGAAACGGAGTATCACATTTCGTAGATCTGAATCACCAGCATGTTCGTTGGGCTGCAAAAAGCACCTTGGCCGCCGAAGTTCAAGCTGTCTCTCTCCCAAAATACAACGGCTTCGGAAACTCCAGGCAATTCCTCATGAGATACGAATCGTGTGAATTCGGGCGGGGAGGGAGATGATGTTGCATTGGCCAAATCATTCATCATTGCTTGCGAAGGGCCGTGCGAATTGGTACTCACTACTGCCTCCTCACTCAGTTTACAGCTGGGTTGACCTCAAGACAAAGTTCATGCAAGCATTTCAGATGTTTCATGACACAACAGCGGAAGCGTCAGATCCGTACAAGCGTAAGCGAGAAGACGAGAGAGCCACTGCGGAACTTCGTGAGAAGGTTCATGCAACAGAGGTCTCAAATCCCCGAAGCGGATGACAAAACAACAATCAAGGCAACGATCAAAGGTCTCACCCCGGGGCCAAGCGCTTCCCATCTCACGAGAAAGAAACCCAAGACGGTTGAGGAACTTTTTCACGAAGTGGAGGAGTACATTTTATCCGATGACGACCATCGCAAGAGGGTAGGCGAGCGAAACGAGGCAAGACGGGGCAACGAGAGACATGGCATGGCACGCACCACCCCAACATCCGCGAAACGTCAACAACGTCGGAAACTCGCAACGGGAACAAGGGAAACGGTCAAGCACCGGGGGAGGATTCAATCCCGGAGGAAGGGGGAGAGGCGAGGAGGCCCCTCGGGACTCACGAACCACAACCCAAAAGATCCTCACTTCTACCGCCGGTATCATGGGAGGGGTCACGGCACCGAAGGGTGTCCGGAAACAAAGAAGAACATGGCAAGAATCCAACGGGGAGAAGGCACTAATGAGCATCGCATCCTCAATGCCGGGCCGGTTCGTCCGAATTTCTGGCAGCCGCAATTCGCGAATCCACAGTCGAGTTCTGTCTCAGTTCAGCAATTCCCGCAACCACAGTCAGCATGGCAGCCGTCGCAGCAATTTTTCCCTCAGTCGCAAGCGATCCAGTCAATCCAGCAACCACAACCCATTCGGGAAATCTTGCCACCACCTCCAGAAAGTTCGTCAAGACCCCAGTCAGGTTCGGGACCTCAGAACTCCAAGGCATTGCCATCGTTCGGGACTATCATGCCAATCACGGGCGGATCTGCTATGGAGTTCGAAACCAAGAAGCAGAGAAGCAATTACTTCAGATCTGTGAACACCATCATCAATGATGGCCCAGCTGCTCGCCCGGAGTGGGCAAAGGTGCCAATCACCTTCACAGAAGAAGATTTCAGGCTGAAATCTGCGAAACACAATGACGCCATGGTCATTGAGGTGAATATTGCTGGGTGGGTCATAGGAAAAGTCCTAGTTGACAATGGGAGTTCAGCGGACATCCTATTCCGAAAGCTTTCGAAAAGATGAATGCGAGCCGGCACATGTTAGACCCCCCGAATACCCACTTTGCAAGGGTTCGGAGGAAAGCCCATCAAGCCGGTCGGAAAAATATCGCTCCTGGTTTCCTTCGGAGATCTCGAGAATGCCGAACGGAGAGTCTCACGTTCGATGTAGTCGACATCTACCATCCATACCTCGCGATTTTTGGCGAGAGGGTTCATGAACAAGTTCGACGCGGTCATAAGGCAACGAGTTCACTGTGTATGAAAATGCCCGCACCTAAGGGAGTCATCACAGTGTATGGCAATCAACAAGAGGCCAGAAACATAGAAAAGGGACATACACCTGGACAAACAAGCGTATACCAGCTGAGAACAGCCGATGACCATAGCCAAACTTTGTCCTCCTGAACCAAAATCGCCACTTCTGCTGTGGCAGAACATAGCATGCAGGTTTGAGGTTCCCAGAGAACTAACGGTTGACAATGGAAAACAATTCGACTATTACATCCTCAAAGAATACTGCAAAAACTCGGGCACTCAAGCGAAATTTTCGTCAATCTATCACCCGCGGTTCGTGGAATGCCGACGGACCTAAAAGGTATTACTCATGAAATCCCGATTGCATCTAGATGTAATATACAGTACTTTTTCTATTTTCGTAAGTCTGAATTCTAAAAACCTAAAATCCGAATCGCGTGTCTATAAGTAATTTCGGAAGAAAAAATCAGCTTTCCTTTTTCTAGTCGTATTAGAATAAGAAGGACCGTACTCTTTTCCTTGCAAAGAAGGTTCTAAATCAAGAGGCAAGGTTTTTAACGAGGCGGATCCTATGTAAATACTCTTTCTGATATATATATATATATATATGAAAAGAGTCTTCCCCCAATTTGCGTGTTTCGTATTTCGTGTCTCGAGAAATCCATCTTCAAAAAAGAAAAGTTCGTGAGAAAGGCTTCCAGATAGCCGAAATTCCATCGTGAAAAAAGAAAAGTTCGTGAGAAAGGCTTCCAGATAGCCGAAATTCCATCGTGAAAAAAGAAAAGTTCGTGAGAATGGCTTCGTGATAGCCGAAATTCCATCTTGAAAAAAGAAAAAGTTCATGAGAAAGGCTTCGTGATAGCCAGAGTTCCATCTTAAAAAAAAAGAGAGAAGAAAAAGTTCATGAGAAGGGCTTCGTGATAGCCAGAGTTCCATCTTCAAAAAAAAGGAAAAAGTTCACGAGAAAGGCTCCGTGATAGCCAGAATTCCATCGTGAAAAAAGAAAAAGTTCATGAGAAAGGCTCCGTGATAGCCAGAATTCCATCTTGAAAAGAGAAAAAGTTCATGAGAGAGGCTTCCTGATAGCCGAAATTCCATCGTGAAAAAAGAAAAAGTTCGTGAGAAAGGCTTCCAGATAGCTGAAATTCCATCGTGAAAAGAGAAAAAGTTCATGAGAAAGGCTTCCAGATAGCCGAAATTCCATCGTAAAAAAAAGAAAAAGTTCGTGAGAACGGCTTCGTGATAGCCGAAATTCCATCGTGAAAAGAAGAAAAAGTTCATGAAAAAGGTTTTGTGATAGCCACAATTCCAACGTGAAAAAAGAAGAGGTTCGTGAAAAAGGCTCAAGGATAGCCGAAATCCCATCCATCAAGGGATTCCCACCAAAGAGGCCTGAGACAACAACAAGTTGTGGCCCAGAAAATCCCATCCATCAAGGGATTCCCACCAAAGAGGCCTGAGACAACAACAAGTTGTGGCCCAGAAAATCCCATCCATCAAGGGATTCCCACCAAAGAGGCCTGAGACAACAACAAGTTGTGGCCAAGTAAATCCCATCCACGAAGGGATTCCCATCAAAAATTTGTACGAAGATTTCGAGAAAATAAATGCCTAAGGGGTTACCCGTAGGTTTTTTATGTAGTAAGGATTGTTGAAAGTTATTTGAACTTCATCATTCTAAGAAAAGGGCAAGGGGCTCGGTCGGGAATCGCAGAACGCCTTGGTTGAAGCAACTGAGGGTTGCTGTATCAACCGGGGCAAGTCTGCCTGTCGGGTCAAGTCCACAAAATTCGAAACAAATTTTGTCGACTTGCGCAGTAGCAATCGAGATTCACAAAAGCTAAGGAAGACTTCTCCTAGAAAGACATGCTAGAAATTCGAGAATAGTAAGATTCGTGAACTCGCCATCTAGTTTTAATGCGAAACGGCAAGGTGGGGGAGGGTGACGTTTTTTCAAGAAAAAACATTCATTGCCTTATTCGCATAAAAACTCCCGAATAGTTCCTCGATAATTACAACAATCAGTACGAAACTTAGAATGAAAGTTCTACAACATGTCCTGGTTTACAAACGTTGTTGTCAGCCATATCGCTAGCATAGACGAAGTCGATAAACCGGCTAAGGGGCTAAGGGGCTCCGTCTTCGGAATTCTCGTGGATCGCGAAGTAGAGGACGCGAACGACTCTTTTTACGAAGCAAGAAAAATGAAGAGTGATCAAAGAAACCTATAGAAAATTTAAGCGAGGCCTCAAGCCAAAAATCGGAAAAATCTTGCTCGGGATGTGCTTGTTTGAATAGACGCCACGCTTCACCACTAACGAACATTCTATCCCGATGAATTCGCGGTGGTAGCACATCTGCGCGAGGCCCGGCTTGCGGGATGCGCGCGAGGTTAAAATATACAAAACATCGTTCGGAAAAGTTTGATGAATCTACACGAATATACAGCCAATCTCCAATTCACCCAAAAGTTCGAACATGTCGTTTAATTCGTAACATCCACCTTCGGCGAATCTTCTTCTTGTTCGGGGACTTGTCCACCGTCGTTGCCATCATCACGCGCCACTCGCCGTGCGCCGCCTCGGCCGTCCTCGCCGGATCCACCCGAACTCCCCCGGAACTCGATCCTTCGGGGGACGCGGCGGCGCATTCTCGCTCCTCTTTTTCCCTCATTTGTGAAACGAAGAGAAGAGTAAGGAAAGCTTAAGAAACCGGAACACCGCGATGAACATAAGTCACGAAATCGGGCAAAAAAGAAATTACCTCTCCTCGCGGCGGTGGCCTTCTCGGTCGACACCGTTGTCGCTGCGGCGGGAACTCGTGCTTCCGAACCTTCCGGCGCCCTCACTAATCGGTAGACAAGAGTTTCGGTGGAAACCCTATAGATGGATTGGCTAAGGTCGCCCAGGGGGGCTTCCTCTCTTATATAATGGCGTTGTAGGCAAGGGGCCGAGCCCGATGGGCTTAGTGTTTGCCTCCCGATCAGCGGCAAACGGGGCCGACGCACGGGAGAGGCTTCTCCGTGCGGTTTGGTCGACTTGAGGTCAACCAAAATATCTAACATTCTCCCCCGACCGAGGGTCAACAAACAAACTTTATAATTTGTCAATTTCATTGATCATGTGCGGGTCTCTTCAAGGTCGTTGATGAGGGTACCGGAGTTCCTGGTTTTGACAACCACGTCATCCACGTAAGCCTCGACGTTCTTGTTGAGTTGCCGCTTGAAGCGAGCCTGGATGGCCCGTTGATAGGTAGCGCCGGCGTTCTTCAACCCGAATGACATGGTCGTGTAGCGAGCGCGCCAAACGGGGTGATGAACGCGGTCTTTTCTGGTCTTCCTCCTTGATTGCGATCCGGTGGTACCGGAGTAGCGATCGAGGAAGCAAAGCGGTCGCGGCCGCCGTGGAGTCGATGACTTGATCAATCCGCGGCAACCCGAAGGGGTCCTTGGGGCAGTGCTTGTTGAGGTCGGTGTAGTCGACGCACATCCTCCACTCGTTCGAGTTCTTCTTGCGGACGAGGACGGGGTTGGCGAGCCACTCAGGATGGAAGACTTCTCTGATGAAGCCTGCTGCGAGTAGCTTGGCGAGCTCCTTCTTGATGGCGTCCCGTCTGTCGTCGGCAAAACGTCGGAGGTGTTGTCGTTTGGGGGTGGCCTTTGGATCGACGTTGAGGCAGTGCTCAATCAGCTCCCTGGGCACTCTGGCATGTCCGTTGGCTTCCACGCGAAGATGTCGCGGTTAGCCCGAAGAAAGCCGATGAGCGCGTTTTCCTATTTGGGGTCGAGGCCGGCCCCGATGGTGGTGGTCTTGCGTTGGGGTCGCTGTTCCAAGGTCGGCGTCTTGATGAGTACCTCCTCGGGTGGCCGAGGCTTGTTGGCACCGTCGGACTTCTGCGGGATGTCGAGTTCACTTGTAGCAAGCTTCTTCGACGCGGCGTAGACCTCCATCATCGCGTTGGGTACTTGGTTTGTGGAAACGATCGCCACGGCTTCGTGTCGCGGTCGTGGGAGATCTTCAAGTCCCCTTGGAGGGAGAGTACACCGGTGGACTTGGCATCTTGAGCACCAAGTAGGTGTAGTGGGGCACCGCCATGAACTTGGCGATGGCCGGTCTGCCGAGGATGGCGTGGTAAGAGGTCTCGAAGTCCGCGACCTCGAATTTGATGTACTCGGTGCGGTAGTTGTCCCGAGACGCCCCGAAGGTAACTGGCAGTACCACTGAGCCCAGTGGGATAGCCGCGTTGCCTGGGACGATGCCGTAGAAGGGCGTGCTGCTCTTGGTGAGCATGGGGGTGACGTCGAGCTTCATTTTCTTCAAGGTTTTGGTGAAGAGGACGTTGAGCCCGCTTCCACCGTCGATGAGCACCTTGTTGAGCTTGGAGCCCGCCACCGTTGGCTTCAGGACGAGGGGAAACCGTCCTAGTTCGGAGAAGCTAGTCCATTGATCCGCGCGGGAGAAGGTGATGGGTACCTCGACCACCGAGAGGGGGTCGGGACCGCCGGCTCGATGGACATCACTTCACGACGGGTAGCCTTCTCGCTCCCGCCCGTGGGCGGTCCGCCGAAGAGGACGTTGATGGTCTTCTCGGGTTCTTGGAAGTCGTTGTTGTCGTCATCCTTCTTCTTGCCCTTTTGGTCGTGAGGGTGCGGTGGCTCCGGCGTGTCCTTGAGTGCGTGCACGAGTTGGTAGCACCGCTCGGTAGTGTGATTGCCGTTCGGATGCCACGGGCACTTCTCCTTCGGCGGGTCTTTGAACCCGCCCGAGTTCTTCTTCGAGTTCCCTTTCGCGGGGGCGCTGGATAGCCGCGACGGTGTTGTACGGCTTGCGCTTGCGGTTGGGACCCGAGTAGTTCTTGTTGTTGTTGTTGTTGTTGCGGCCGCCTTGGTTTGCATTCTTGCGCCGCCGCCGCCCGGTTTGCTTGGACTTGCCGCGGATGGCGTCGTATTTGGCGTTGGCCTTGTCCTCTTCATCCGCCCGGGACGTGATCATGTCCTTGAGGTGGGGGATGGACCTGGGGCGGCGACGACCGAAGTCCTCGAAGGTGCGGCGATGGTAGAGGCCGTCTGGAAGAGGTCGATGACCTCCTTGTCGGTGACGTCGACGACGGTAGCGCGCTTGTCGAAGAAGCGGCGCATGTACTTGCGGAGGGTCTCGCCCTGTTCTCGCTGATCATGGCCGGGTCCATGCGAGTACCCGAACGGCCCATGGCGCCGCCGAAGTTGCTCGTGAAGCTTGCTCCTTCGGTGGTCCCACTTGTCGATTGAGTGCTTGTCGAGCGACTCGAGCCATGTGAGTGGTGCTTGGTCCAGGCAGAAGGGGAAGTAGAGGCATTTGGTGTCGCTGTTGCCGCCAGCGTTCTCGATGGAGAGGGCGTAGCATCGGAGCCACTGGATAGGATCCTGCTTCGCATCGTACTTGGTGATCCCCAAAGGCTTGAACTTGTCGGGGAGGAGCAGGTTGCGAAGTCGAGGTGAGAAGGCGGGGAAGCCGTCGCCTTCAGCGGCAGTGGTCGACTTCTTCCGCCGCAGCTCCTCAATCTTCTGGCGAGCGTCGTACCCGCCGTGTGAGGCTTCGGAGGCGTGGGCGTTCGCGTGGCCTCGGCCGCCGCGGCGCCGCCGCCTCCGGCTCTCTGTTGGCCCCATGGTTGGAGCTGCGCCGCCGTCGCTGCCGCCACCGTCAGGGTCGTTGCCGCCACTACCGGCCGGAGCGCGGTGGGGGACGACTTCTCGGTTGCCTTGGTCTTGCTGTGAAGGTCCGCCGGCGTTGGAGCGGCGGCGGTTTGGCTCAGCTGGAAGGTCAGCTCGAGTACGGTTGGGGCCAGCATTGGCGCTGCGACTAGTAGCTTCGTTGTCGCGGGGTTTAGCTGGAGGAGGTTGGTTGACTCTGTTGTCGACCCGCATGAAGTAGGCTTCTTCAGCGAGCTTGGCGATGACCTCTCCAGCGCGTATGCCCTGAGCCTGGCGTGCGATCGTTGTGATCGACATGAGGCACTGCTCAGGGGTGGTGTGTACTCGCTCTCGACCGCCTCGAGAGCTTCCGCAAGGTTGCGGATGGGGAGGTTGTCTCTGAGCCGCCGGCGTCGTTCGCTGCGCTTCTGTTGCGCTCGCGTCGAGCTTCCCCGTTGGCGGCGGTCTCGTCCGGGTGCGTTGGCGGACGGCTCGTCCGCGGAGATGTCCTCTAGGTACTTCTCCTCGGCCGTGCTCGAAGGCCACGGGGTGTCGCCGGCAGCCATGAAGACTTGGCGATCGGGGGTACCCAGGCTGGACTCAGAGGGTGCCACCTCGGTTGGTGTATTTGAGTCAGCCTGGGCCAGTGGTGTTCCCTCCTGGAACGGTAGTGAGTCGATGTAGGCGACGTAGCGTGAGTCCCCCTTTGTCAGGTCAGCGGGCTTGCGGTCTGGCCAGTAGACGTATCTTCCGGCCGGCGTCGATTTTATAACCAGCCCAGAGGCTGGCCCTGACAAGGGAAGCTCAGTGGAGTCGTCTTCGGACTCGGGCTCCTCGGGGTCCGACCCGAAGTCGAACTCGTAGTCCGGGTTCGAGTAGAACTCGGAGAGAGGGCTGGAGTCCGAAGCGCGGTCGGGGACGGCGTCGGAGTCCGAGTTGTACTCGGTTACGGGCTCCTTGCCGGCCCGGCGTGGGGTAGGAGCCCCCGTGCGGGCCCGGCTGAGGATGCGGGGGCCACGCGCGGAGGCCGGCGTGGTGAAGGGGTCGCTGCGATGGGCGAGCGGCCGGCTCGCATGCGATGGCCCATGGCGACGTCGGGTTCGAGTTGGAGACGGACTCAAGCTCGAAGTCAGCATGGTGGTTGAAGAGCGAAATTTCGCCGAACTTGCCGGCGAGTTCGCCTGTGACGACTTCGGGAAGCGTCACGAGGCTCGTCCTTGGATTGGGCTGCATGGTCAGACGGCGCTGGAAGGAGCCCGCGCCATCAGCAGTGCAGACCCAGGCGCCGAAGACGAAGGTGTCGCCGCGGTTGAAGGCGACAGTTGGCTTGAAGTGGACGGAAGCCGTCGAGTTCGCCATGTGATCTCGAGCGAGAGCCCCTACCCGGCGCGCCGGTGTCGGTGTTTTAGACCGGCAACCTACTACGGGGAGTACCCGAAGTAGATGATTGTGACTCGCCGAGATCGGTAACTCGAAGGAAGAGACACGTGGCACACAATTTAGACAAAGTTCGGGCCGCGAGGTGCGTAATACCCTACGTCCCGTATCTTTGCGTAGCTACGGATTGAAAGGGCACGATTACAAGATGGTGCAATAGTGCGCCGTGGGTTGTAGGGGATTGGATGAGGTGATCCGAGATCGGTCCCTCGCCTCACCTATATAGTCGGGAGGCGGGGGTTACAAGTCGGAGTAGGGAGAGAGTACTAGTCGAGTACGTCTAGGAGTCCTCTATACGGTGCGGAACATGTACGGCTCCCTAACCGAGTACTACTCCCCGTGTAGTACTTGTGCTCCACGCCTTCGGTGTGCCGTGTAGCGCAAGCCGGTAGTCCCGGGGGCCCACGGAGTAGTCGGTCCGGTACCCACCGAGGTAGTGGGCCCGGGGAGGTCCATACGACGGACGCGTTATAAAAATAGGCCGTCGGACCATCCGATGCCTTGTTTCACACGGGAGCTCAATTGCACCGACGGTTCGACCGACGCTTCTATTTTTCGACCGTCGGTTCATCCGACGCTACTCTGGAGCGTGGGTCCTACCTGTCATATCTGACGGCGGCCTTTCCATTCACTTCTAACCCTAATCCGTGTCCGCCGCCGGCCGCAGCCGACGCCGCCATCCTGCTCGCCTCCGGTGACCTCCTCGCGTCGCTTGCGCCTCGTGCCTCCTCCACCGCCCCTCGTGCTCACCGCCGGCCGCCGCGGCCGCTCCCTCGCGTCCAAGTCCGCGCGCGCGCCGCCGCACCCTAGCTAGGGTTTCGCCGCCGCCGCCGATTCCGGTCGTTCGCCGCCACCTCTGCTCGCCGGCGGCCATCTAGGGGTGCGCAAGATCCATTTCCTCCACCACAGCAGCACCTCGTCGATCCTCTTCGCTGTGGTGAGCACAAGCTCGAACTCCCCTGTCCCTCTCTCAAATTGCGCCGTACTTAAGGCTCCAATGCACTGTCTTTAGCATTCCTTTGCACTGTTCAATACTTTAGAGGTTGAATTGGTGCTAATTCATGCTCTAGATGGAATTGTGGTCATGAGTCATCATTGAAATAACTTGTTGTGCCCACAATTCATGAAATTCTTCCATATCCTTCATTGTCTAGAGCATCTAGGGCTTAATTTCTTTCAATTATTCACACACATTTGCACATCTTTTGCACCTAAGGACCTACCTAGTATCATGTGGCATAAATTCTCCTAGATTTTTCAGAATTAGGCTCATATCTGCTCATATGCTATGCTTAAGGACCCTTACCTCTAGTTACTTATCTCATTTATTCGTATCTAGCCATTCTATAATCATCTACCATTTTCTCTCACAGATGGCAGGCGATAAGCGGAAGGGTAAGGCAGTTGTTGAGCCGAAGAAGAAGAAGACCAGGCAGCAGAAGGAGTGGGAGCGAGTGCTCGCAGTGCCAGACACACAGGGGCAGCCTCAGAGGGGCATTCGCATTTCAGAGGGCACACAAAGTCAGGGGGAGCAGCCCCGAGTGAGCAAGCGGCGGCGGCGGGCGGAGCGGCGGACACGGCGGTCGGCCGCGGCCACGTCGGTCAGGCAGAGGGCACTAGACCGCAGAGCAGTCAGAGTCACCACCCTCACTAGCCAGGTCCGGACCTCGGACACGCGGTGGTCATACACAGCCACAGCCGACACCGCGACAGAGGAGAGCTGCAGCAGAGGAGCTCACAAAGAGAGAGAGAGCAGCACGCTCTAGATCCCCAGCTCCCCAGAGGTCCACGAGCAGAGGCTTTCGGAGTCTATCTCCGTGACCTCCGTCACTTGTCGGGGCCGAAGATCCGGCGGTTGAGTGTGCCAGAGGACCAGTGGTTCCCCAGGGCCAGAGAGGAGTGTGACCCCCGGTTCTAGACGATTCTCCAGGAGAGCTTCTACGCCTCCTACACTCACAGAGGGTCTCAGCTCAGCCAGCACCGTATGCTACAGTTCACAGCTTTGAGGGCGAGGCTGGTGGAGAGGCGATACCCCCCTTCTTCGACTACTAGCGGGGACTGGTGGACTTAGTGACTCGGAGGTCACGTTACGTCCTCGACTGGGTCAGGGTTTTCTATGCCACTGTCTACGTTGACGCTGACCGGGTCGCCATCAGGTTTATGTTCATGGGTCAGCAGCAGCGGCTTACTCGAGAGGGGACAGCAGAGCTACTTCAGGTGGATCTACACGACGACTCTGTTCACTACCTGGCGTACCCCGACGTCGAGCCTCCTCGTCGTGCACACTCACCTATTCTACCTTCCGACGAGGAGATCAGCTTTCTGTTCCAGCCACCGTTCCTCCCCGGTACACCCGAGGACACGGACCGTCTGATCCGTGAGGCGTACGTCGTTCACTACGTTCTCCGGAGGTCTGTGCTCTATAGGATGGGGGAACGCGAGAGTCATTGACGAGAGAGGTGCGGCGGTGGCTCCTGATGTACGTGATGGCGAAGTGCCCCTTTGACCTCGTGGATATCATGCTAGCAGAGATCGAGGATGCCATTATGGATGGCATGGGGATGACACGACAACAGCCTTTCGCCCACTGGATCAGTTGGTTGTTGTCCCGGCTCGAGGCTCAGAGGTACGTTGGGATGCTTGAGGCATCGAAGTTCGTGTTCCCGACCTACCGGCCTCCGATGCCAGGTGACAGGAGGAGAGGCCCGAGAGGCATGAGGAGAGCCGAGGAGACACTTCAGGCTCGGGCTGCAGCAGAGGCAACTATGGACGAGGCCGCACGACAGGATGCCACTCTTGCTGCAGCCGAGGCACCTCTCCCTCAGTACTTTGCCACTGACGACGAGTCCTCCAGTGACAACGAGGAGTTCGTACCGCTCCCGAGAGACGAGCCGGTTTTCGAGTCCGTCGGTCACACGACGATGAGGCGAGGAGGCTCCACGTTGCCGAGCCGGAGAGAGGCCGAGTCATCGGTTCCCACGACCGCAACCGCTCAGGTGACCCAGCCAGACCAGATCACCTCACTTGCTCTCGGCTATGGGCGCTCGGACTCGGGCGACTTTCCGGGTACAACGGCGGTGCGGGCTCGGTTCCGGTGGTACCGGGAGTCGCGGCGAAGGTGATCCTCGAGGGGATCCGACAGCAGCAGGAGGCTCAGAGGCAGCAGATGCTACAACACCAGATGTTGACTTCCCAGATGTTCACGTTCATGTCTGGTTTCCTTGGTCAGCTCTTCCAGCAATCGGGACTCCAGCTACCTCAGCCACCTACCACTGCCGAGCTACAGGCTGACCCGACAGCTCCTCTTCCTCAAGCGGGCGGGTTCGTGAACATTCCCCTGTCGACTTTCCCACAGTCACCACTACTTCAGACAGGGGCGTTCGCGGTACCCCAGACGACTACACCACAGGCTGCAGTCACGTCCTCCTTCCTGGCTCAGCTACAGATGACCACGCCTCCGTCGTCACAGCCCGGTGTCTGCGCTACCACGGGAGCACTCGTCTTCGAGACACCGGCTCGCACAACTCTGCGTCACCGCCCACCGGCGTCCGCACCACTTCCGACGTTCACTATGCCGAGGACAGAGGGTTTGGGACAGGAGGACCACTACCTTCGAGCGATCATGGAGCAAATCTCAGCAGCACTTGCCTCCGACACCGTTCCTCCTGCTCCCGAGGCTACTACAGCTCCCGCGTCCACTCCGACTCCGACTTCAAGCGCCGGGACGACTACAACTCCTCTAGCACGACCTCCTCCGGCTCCGGGCTCTACCTCTCCAGCTTGGTCTCTTCTCAGTGAGGAGGATGACGACGACGACGCTTCCGGCTTCTCTGTGCGACCTTCGCGAGTCGTCTCCACTTCGCCGCCGGATCCTTCCTCTCCGCCTCAGGCTTAGTCTCCTTTTTTGTGCTTGTTGCCAAAGGGGGAGATAGATAGGGGGAGTAGAGAGATAGGGGGAGTTAGGGGAGAGTGCAGGTTTTGGAGTTTTTGTAGCCTCTCTCGTTTTTGTGGAGTTTCATGATGAGACATGTATTTGGATCTTGTGTATGTCGATGGTTTACATGTCTACTCATGCTTGTGTGTTTACTTAATGCATGTGTGTTTACCGCTTATTCTATTTCACGCATTAGAAGTAGAGCTTATATGCTTTAAATTCAAATTTTCGTATATCTCTACTCGTGTTGTCATCTATCACCAAAAAGGGGGAGATTGTAGCGATCTAGGCTCTTTCGCACCTTTGGTAAGGGTGTGTTTCGGTGATAAATGACAACCATATGCTTGTGACTAACCTTTGTTTTGAAGCGGATTTCTATTTGGGTTATTGTCACGTGTATTGAATGGAATGAGACCCCTCAATTTGAATTAATGGGCTCAATTTGGTCGAAGACTGCAAGGCTAAGGACTTTGTTAGTTCCAAGTGTCGCAAAGGAGATGAAGGACACTTGGATTACTAGTTTGTAGTTTCGACCGTACTATTAAGAGGGGTTCGTATACTAGTAGCTTGACCATGCACTCAAAAGCCATAATTTATGCACACTCAAGTTCCTTGGATCCTATCTAGCTCAGAGAGTTCATGGAAGCAAGGTTGAAGCAAAAGAATCGACGGAAAACTCAAAGGCGCTGAATTGGATGAGTTGAAATCAATTTCATAGCGCCGGATGATCCGACGCCCAAGTTTTAACACGCGTCGAATGAGTTCTCGACCAAGCCCAATCGGTTCAAAATGGACGTCGGATGAACCGACGGTACGAGCATCGGTTCATCCGACGCCTTAGGGTTTGGCTACGGCTTCGGTCAAGGGTCCGGGCTCAAGCATCGGATGATCCGACGCCTTGACCATCGGTTCATCCGACGGGTGCATTTAAATTCAACAGAGACACGCCAAGACTTCGCCCGGCCTTGGGATGATCCGATGCTTGGATGGTGTTTACAGCGGTTCATCCGACGGTTTGTTTCAAATCATACAGTACCGCCCCGAGTGGGGTGCCTTCAGCACTAGATGATCCGACGGGGCGTCGGTGTATAGCGTCGGTGCATTGTCTGGGTTTCTTGGTTCAACGGCTATATTGGGCACTGTGAGTAACCGGATGATCCGACGCTTAGCAGGGGGGCACCATCGGTTCATCCGACGGTACAACTTTTTCAGGGGACTTTTTCCAACGGCTAGCCTCCTTTGTTAGGCCTATATATAAGCCCCCCTGCCTCTCTAGAGCTGCCTTTGCCACTCTAAAGATCTACTGCAGCCTAGGAGAGAAGGAGAGTGTGTTCTTGCCTATTGGGATTTCTCTTCCTCTTTATTGAGGTGTTCTTTCTTAGTGAGCAAGAGTTTCAAGGTGCATCCATGGCTTAGGCCGAGTGCTCGTGTCAAGTGAAGGTTTGCGGGCTTGTTACTCTTGGAGTTTAATGGCTCCTAGACGGTCTAGATGACTTGGGGGTTCTTGGTGAGCTCTTGGAGATTGTGGGAGCCTCAAGACAAGCTTGGTGTACACGGTTCGAGACCCACCATTCCGGAGATGGAGAACGGGTACTCTTAGTGAGCACTTGTGTCTTAGTGACTCAAGGGGGAGCGATACTCTAAGTGAGTGCTCCAACGTGGACTAGGGGGAAGCGTCAACTTCTCGATACCACGGGAAAAAATCTGGTCGCCTCTTGTCCATCTTGTTTACTTCTAGCACTTACTTTCAGCATTTCAATTTAGCTCTCAAGTTTCTTTGTCTTTGTTCTAGCTTGTTTCGCTTGTGTGCTTCATATCTTGCCTAGGTTGTCATATTGCCTCCTAGTGTGATATTTGCTAAGGAAACTTGTGTTAGTGTGCTCTAGTAGTAGGGGAGAATCTTTTTAGTATGGGCAACACTAGTTGATAGGTTAAGGATTTCGTTTTTCCATTAGAGCTTGAAAACAAGTCCCATATTCACCCCCCTTCTATGTGACTAGATCCTACATTTCCTGAATGGCTGTGAGCACCTCTTCTTCGGTGAAGCTGTCTTCCAGATGTCTTAGATCATGTGTATGTATGCCCATAGCCTGCCAATCAAAAGTGAAATCCCTTGGATGCGGTTCGCCGAACAGGCCACTGTAGTAGTTGAATAGACAATTTGCTTTCTCCTCATGAGAGTATAGAGGTCCATTAGAAGTATGCAAAGAGTGGATATAATTTTTCCTGCGCCTCCCATTTGCCCGGATGTAAGACTGTCTCCAGCAATACGCCGATCTGCATCTTCAAGAAAGAGCAAGATGCGGCAAGAGAGAGAAGGAAAGGGGGAATCGTCTCCAGCGGCAGGCGCATCTCACTCGTGCGTCCCTCTCGGGCGGTTGGCTCCCGCGCACCCTAGAGTACTTGTTATACATTGGTTTCGATAATGATTTGCAACTAACCCACCACTAGGCATACTAATGATATAACAAGTTCACACTTGTATGTCAGTTTTGGAGTTTGTTGTTTACGTAGGAAATTAACGTTAAAGAGGAGACTTTCGGGATAAGTTCATCAAGCACTTCAAGAGAAGATCATGAAGCCCGTCATAAGTCAAGACACTAAGTGAACAAGACTCCAAACAACTCAAGAACCGAAGCATCAACATGCAAAACTCCGGGGACTTGGATGTTTACCAACGAGATCAACTCAGTCCGAGAGATATTTTCGCAGCCCAAGACAGCATGATCTTTCAGTACAGGTTCGGAGACTTAAACGGCCTTTAATGGAAAATGTTTGACTACCAAAGTTGTAGGCCTCGACGATACCTTCGATTTGGACATGTGTAAGGCCCAATTCGGATAAAGGAGCTAGGAGATATGGCCCCCGGAATCCCTGTTGCGCAGTCAGTCCGAAATCAAAATAGATTATCTACCAAGGCTGATTTGGAGATCTTATCTTCGTTTCAAAGGAAAGAAATGAATACCAAAGTTGAAGATAATTTCGTGTCACACAACATGGATACCGAAATTGCATTATTTGGAGTCCGGACGTGGGATATATGGCACCAACAAGGAAAGGTTGCGAATCAGGAAAATCTGGATGAGGCTGATTTTATGGAAACCAAGTTTGCTCCTCTCCCAAGGAGGATCTCATGCAAGGCAAGGTGGAGCACACCCCAAGGAACCCCAAGGACATAAATACAACCCCCTAGGCGCCCCAAGATGGTTACCCATTGAAATCCATTCATCGGAGAGCCGCCACAAGATGAGGGATGAGATTAGATGAGTTCGTCGCAAGGATCAATGTCGGCGGAGGGAAGGAAGCAAGAGAAGGACTCCAAGCCGCTGGCCTAGGGGTGTTCCCAAGCTTCATCGCCGCCATCTTCGTCGACGACGTTCTCCGGAGTCTCCATCACCCCTATGTGCTTCAATCTTTGTAAGATGATGGGGTAATGTCTCCGTTCACCCCTAGGGTTAGATGGATACATGCTATGTGATTGCTACTTGTTTCGTGGTTTCAATCTATTGTTTCATGTTGATGATGCTTTGATGATTAAGGTTAGCTACCGTGTTTTTCGGGCGTATGATATCTGCTACTCCCATAGATTCTATCAACATATCGTGTCCATCATAGGTCTAGTCACAATTACCTCCGCGTAGTGACAGTACAGGGGGAGTGAAAGTGCAAAACCGTGGTCACAACCCCTAGTAGATTGGTTTACCACTCTCGTGTAGTAGATGCATATCCATGATATCCTAGATCCTAGGGAGGGAACACTTATCTTTCTTAATCGCTCTCTTGTGCCAACCTTTTCCATCTAGCTTAATCTTAGACTAACATAGATTAGATTGCTTTTACTTTAAATCTAATCCTCTCTTTAAAGGTTTCCCTAGTCAACTAGATTAGTGCTTGGTTAAGCGCTAGCAATCCCCTTGCTCTGTGGATTGAGAAACCTTGGGATCTCCCGTAGGAGAAGAAGGGCATAGGTGACTTGTACGCTTGCGAGTCCAATCGAAACGTTAAACGAGTTTTTACCATTAACAAGCCCCTTTTTCTGGCGCTGTTGGCGGGGAGCAAGCCAGTTTGCTACATTTAATCTTGTATTAGTTTTGTTGATTACTAACCTCTAGCCCTAGTTTTCTAGAAAAAACCCTTTTGTGTTTTTCTTTTTTTTTGTGCCTAGATGGATTTGTTCACCTCACCTTTGGAGCACGAAGAGATGTCGCTAAGGGAGCTAGCCATGCTGTCAATGGAAGACATTGCGATGCAAAAATCAGATTTGATGCTTGCTACAACCCACTATGAAGTGAATTCTGGAATCATCAAGTTAGTGGCGACAAACCCCTTTAGATGATTGGAGGATGACAACTCATTAAGACACATTAAAGAATTCACGATGATATGCAACACGGTGCAACAAGAAGGAGTTCCAGCCGCTTGTTCAAGTGGAATCTTTTTCTGTTCTCTCTCGAAGATGAAGCGCGAAGATGGTACACACTTGCATCCGTTGAAGCAAAAGGAAATTGGGAGGAGTTAGTGAAGAAGTTTCTTTTGAAGTTCTTTCCCATAATCAAGGTCCAAGACTTAAGGAGGCAAGTGCTCACTTTGAAGCAAGGAGAGGATGAAGGAATTGATGAACCATGGGACCGTTTTAATGAACTACTTGAGCGAGGCCCAAACTTGGGATTTTCCGGTGACTTGATGTTGCATACCTTTTATTTTTCACTAACCCCTAACTCATCTCGTTTGTAAGCATGTGTGCAGGTGGTGATATAATGGATAAAACAATTAGTGAGGCCGCACAAATCTTACAAAGGATAAGCAATGGACAAAAAACGCAACGAGATTGGCAAAGACGTTGTCGGGAGGAGCAAAATGACAAAAGCAAGCCCAAGGTGCTTGCTGGATTTTCTGAAAAAGATGAACTGGAGGTCAAGGAAGATGAACCGACCATACAAGAAATTGAAGATCCACTTCCCAATGTAAGAGAGGTCATTTCGGATATTGAAAATGTTGAAACTATCATGAATGTAGGACGAAGTATGGGGAATGCTAGACCATTGGCGGAGTTCAATCAATCCAGTTGGATTCAAGTTGATTTTGGCCCACTAATCAACTATCGAAGGAAGGAGGAACGCCGACACGTTGCCAAACAAGTTGAGGATATATTTGATCAAGAGATGAGTGGAGAATCGATCCAAAAGATGTTTGAAGAAGAAAGAGAAGAATATGATGAAGGATGGATCGATCAATTTGACAACTCAAAGATTTGCAATGAAGGAAGAGAAGAGTACAACTGTGATGAGCCTAGTGACTCGAAGGATAAATGGGAGAAGATAGGACTCAAGCTAGAAGATTAATGGGAAGGAGTTGACATAGAGCAAGTACACCAAGAACGCCCCTCCCCACAAGGTGATAGCTTGTGTGCTATTGAAGAATACACACTAGCAAATAAAGATATGGAAGTGCTCAATGATGAAGAAAAGAGTGAATCAACGAAGAGCGATCTTGATGACATGTGGTACACGGGATATAAAGAAAGCAACATATAAGACTTTGAAGATGAAAATTTGGTTGATAATGAAGACTTCAAAGAAGAGATGAATGCATACATAATTGATGGATTGCACATTCCACATGATGAGATGGAGAGGATGCAAAAAGGTAACAAAGAGACACCTTCACTCGTTGAGATTGATTCACCTTTAACACCTCTAGATGAACCAAATATCACTCTTGTTGAAAAAGCTCTAAGGCTATGGTACGTGCTGAAATCTCAAGATATTATTGGTATTGATGTTGATAAATTCAAATACTCATGCTCAACCAATAGTATGAATAATAGTTTAAATTCTATGCATTGTTCCAATAACGATCATGTCGATAGGCTAGATTTTCTTGAGAATGAAAAAGAGGAAACATTTATGTTTGAACCAATTAATCTCACACCTAAAGAACCTTTGCCTAATGATGAGATAAGTCATATGCATGAAACATATGCTTCTTTTGTTTACACCTTGACTTGTTGCTACAATTCGCATGTGGTGTTAATTATGGACGCGTATGTTTACAATAAGTTTTGTAAATCTCGATCATGCTTTGCGCTTGGTCAAGCTAATGACCTTAAATAAGCACATGTGGGGAGAAGGCCCGATTTTCACTAACCATGTAGATAAGGCTCGAATAATTATAAGAGAAGTCATACTTAAAGAGTTGCAAGATAAATTATCAACCTCTCTAAACCCCGTGATGGATGTAGCTGTCTTCTTCAATTTTAGAGCTTATTCAGAGGTGTAAAAATGAATAAAATGAGATACTCAGAAGATCCCGGAAGTTTCCATTCTAACGCATCAAGAACCAACAAATTTAAAGACCCGTGCAAGGAGTTATGGACAAAACATTGAGCGTTGCACGTTCTGAAATTTCAGGACAGATTTCATTGCCGTAAAACAGATGTAACTCTCTTGTCCGGAGTCCGATTTGGGAAACTAAAGACTTGTTGGAAAAGAAATTTTGTGCATTGTAAAATAGAGTAGATATTTGGTATACTTTGTTTTTTGGACATTAAATAAAAATTCATGGAGTGAAGACAGCACCGGAGGGTGATAAAGAAGGAGATAGCGATGAAGCAAAAGGATGCCTTGGGCAAGTCTTCTATAAGTGATCAAGCAGAACATGGGAAGTAAATTAAAGCTGCATTGGTACCTTTTCTCCTTGCATGAAGGGTCGTGGCTATGCGACGAAAAGAAGGTATGTGAGAAAGTCGAGCTCTATGACTTTAAATGAAGCGCTTTTCGGGAGGCAACCCGTTTCTTTTTGTTTTTATTCCTTTCCTAGAGAGAATAAAGAATGGCACCATCTTATAATGATCAACTTGTGGTTATTAATCTAAGTTTAGTTTCCTTTTTAGAACCACCATCATGTTCATGCTCATATTTATTTATTTGCATGCATTACATTTTGTTATCAACGTGATGTTGCTTTGCATATACATGTTTTGCACATAGTAGGCTTGGTTGTTTTATATACTTAATGATGTGTGCTTCAGTTTCCATGTTAATGCTTCATAGGGCCCTATGAGTATTTTCCTTTTGTGGTCTTGTGTAGTCGTGGTGTTTAAACATGATTGCAGACCTTCATAATTAAGTTCGATAAACCATGGTAGCTTTTCATATGTTTTCATGTTGCATTGGTTAGTTTATAAGCTTTGCAATGCGCTTAATTTTTCTTGTGCTATAAGAGTTATTGATCTAGGGATAGACATGGTGTTTTAACCCTAGATTTATCAACCTTTATGGTTATGGAGAAATTCAGCAACCTAGTTGTAAACATGGTGTTTAGAACTAGGTGAAAACATTGTCTTTGTTTATATGCTTTCCTATCATGTGCATACACACCTTGCACCACGTACACTCATTAGATTTTTATCTCATTAGACTAATTATGCCACAAGTTGAGAGTCCTAGGAAACATTAGATTGTTGGCAATTATATCTACTCCCAACCGTCACCTTGGGGGTAGAATGTGCGCTTAAAACGTCTTGCAGGCAAGATAGAGACTCTCACTACGAGAAAATTGAAGGATGGTTAAGATAAAAATGTTCTGTCTTCTTCTTCCATGCCTAGCAAAATGCTAAGCATGGGGGAGACCCTGAATCTTCAACACGGAAGTGCAACATGACGCTCTAGAAGATAGAATGATCAAGATCATTAACGTCTCCGGGTCAATGCGCAAGAAGCCACCGATCTCATCAAAATTCGGCGTGGTCTCGAAGGGAAAACACTGAATATTTTTGGATATTTAGAAGCACTATGAAGTTATGATTCCAACAAATTAAGAATCAAGACAATCGGAGGTTCCTACAAGAGGTTATGCCCGAATCACCGAGTGCAACACGTCCTGAAATCAATCTTGGACAGCACGCAGCGCTGAAGTAAAACGGACATAACTCCCTTGTTTGAACTCCGTTTTTGATGAATGACCACGCGTTGGAAAGGTAATTTCATAAACTTTTAAATAGAGCTATATTTCGATATATGTTTTATTCTGGACAGATGGGAAATCCATGAAAAAAAGAGACAGTAAGGAGATGATGAGAACAAGAAAGAGAAGATGGTGATGACAACATTGAAGGGAAGGCCGACCAATGACTCCATTAAACATACAAGATCAAATTCAGAAGTTTAGGAGCATTGATAAATCAAGACAAAAGCAAAAGCCACATCGATATATGGAGATGTCAGAAGAAGGCAACGAAGAACTACAGAGGATGGTAACATCTCCATGGACCTTCCCTTCTCCGAACATAAATGCTTGTAATTATGCCTTCAACCTTAGGTGCAACATTTTGTTTTTCCTCTCCCAACAATAACATGGCTACTAAGAGGACAACCAAGGTTTCTTTTAATTTTCAATAGATAGACATGACCATATAATTCACCTCGATGTTTTATATTGCCTATGCTTACGGAACAATGATGAAAGTTGTTGCTTTGTTTTACCTACATGAAGTTATACATGTCTTGGCTAATTTCTCTCTATAATATGATCTGAAATTAATTTAAATACCGCCTTTTTTATTTGTGGAGGTGAAATGACTATGCTCTAGACCCACATACATATCTCTGCTCTTTGATTTAAGTTTATGGATAGCCAGATAACTTGTTGTTTTTATGAAAACTTAACTTTTATGCTATCTACATATTTGTGATGCTCTTGCAAAGTTCTACCTACCAAAGCCATATACATATATGTTCTATGATAACAAAACCCATAGATTGCAAACACATGTTTTGATGAGTTGGATTAGGATTGATTTATATGGTTCGAGACTAAGAAGTTGGTCATTCCTTTGTGTAGCTTTCATGCTAGTCTTTTTGTCCATGCATTGTGGGTCTTCACATCGAAAATTTCACAAACTTCGCTGGGCATCCACCCTAAACAAAAAACATCTTTTTGTGATGACCTCCTTGTCCACAACCCAATTTGAGTATGGAGTAAAATTGTCGATAGAGATTCAAATATTCCACAAGATTATGGAATTTATGCTTACTTTAGCAGTCATTTCCCCCCCTCTCTTTTATGCTTGAGGACGAGCATCGTTCAAGCATGGGGGAGGAGTCATTACATCATCTCTGACAAATGCTATGTAAGTATTATGTTGCAAAAAGTTCTGAACAGCAAAAGAAAAAATGAAAAATGAAAAAAAAATTATGATGAGAAGAAAAGAAAAGTAAGGAAAAAAGAAAGAATAAAGAAAAAAGAAAGAAAGAAAGAAAGAGAAAAAATGAGAAGGAAATAAAATAAAAGTAAGAAAAATAATAAAGATGCTCCTCGGTTCTTTTTCTTCATGAGTTCTCAAGTGCCTTGATGACAAATCCATACTCAAACCTTCCAACCATGTGCAATCCGATAACGAGAACTTCACTCGTGCCTCGGGATCATCCATTTGCCACTTGCACATGTCCACCTATCTAAATGTGTGTGTTTCATCCCTCTCTCTTTCCAACATTTATTTTCCATGGCCTTTTCGACGAGTCTCGGTAATTCCAATAGATCTCTCTCTTAATTTGACAATATTTCGGATGTATGTTTTGCTAGGATTGTTTTTAACCTTCCAAGCTCCACATAAGCCTTCCACTATCACATATGAGTAGAATAGGTTGAAAATAATTTAGTATAGGCTTGAGTGACTTGATGAGATGAGTGTTTCCATGAGCTTTTACAAGAGATTTTCACTTATGTTAGATATGCATCTTTTTGAAAATTCTTCCATGGAACAAAGTAATGGTTTGAAGTTCACTTAAGTTTGACAGCATCAAGTTTATTAAATGTGGCTTGTTCTTTATTGTTATTCTATCTTCCATAATGAAAAAGAAGTCGGTCACAACTTGAACTTTAAAAATAAATTCTTAAGAGAGCAATTTGCCTCGTCATGAATGACTAAGTGCAGGGACAACACTGGAAGGTGTCACACCTGTTTTTCCGAAGAAAAACCGTTTGCATCTCATATGTGTGCCAGGATCACAATTTCACACATATGATAGACTCATGAGTGTAATATCACAAAACAATGCTCAAATCATACAGAAAAAGGTTTATTAACTTTTACTACACTCACGAGGGTAGACACGAAGGTCTTTACACGAACAACGATAACTATGAAGACGTGACTCCATCTTCATCTTCCACAGGCTTTTGACTGGTTGATCGCATCCTCAGAACTCCTCGTAGTCGATGAAGTACTTCACTCCGGGGTTCTCCTCTGAACAGCGTAAGCAAGGTTGAATACACTTATGGTTGGTACTCAGCAAGGCCACAGAAATAACCGGAAAGCAAATTAAGTCCATCTTTAAGTTCATTAATCATGTGAGGGTCCAGGCCGCTCTTGATCGTGAGCACAGCTGATCGATCAGTTTTACACTCTGCAGAGGTTGCACACTTTCACCACAGTTCGCGTAAGTCCCGAAGAACTTTGAACCCAACCATGCATGTGCTGATCAGGCACAATACCACACTTTCGAGGTGTGATTGCATAGGGACGCTACGAAGCCTTTACAAAGATATGCAAAAGCACCAACAACACACGACAGTTACAGCTCAGGGCGGACCATAACCCTCTCTAATGGTCAGCACCTTAGCAAAGGCTGCTACCCCAAAAGAACCGGGCTATACCCCTGCAACCCAGAGCCCCCTGTGTTCCTTTCGGATAAGGTCACCAGTACAATCGCACACCTAATTAATTGACTAAGCCAGAGCCATGCGGACTGTGGTTGCACTGTTTTCCTGGGTGGTTCTCCATGTTCCGATTAATTTATAGTATTCTTGATTAAAGCATAGGTAGAAGGGTGGTTAGGGTCACTTGCCTTTCTCCAACGATAAGGTACTCTCCCTTACTTCAAAGCTCTGCACTTGTTCTTCCTCGAACGACGCGTTGGCTATGATCATGCAAGAAAACATACAATAAATAAAACAATACATCAAACATTGATAAAAGACTAAAACAAGCTTCTAAAACTGACGGGCTCTGAGAGACGGTCGCATGGACACCAAGAACGCTTAAAACGGAGTTAAGACGAAAAAGATATGGCTGAAACAAGGTTCAGGGCTAGATTGTAAAAGTACTGGAACTTAGGGGGTTCTCTATAAAAGTTCAGGGGCTAAAACATAATTATGTGTAAAAGTAGGAGGTCTAACATGCAAAAGATCAAGGGTGGACTATTAAATAGAAAACCTAAAGAGATCAGGGGCCTAGACATGAAAATCAGGACTTATAGGAAAGGGTTCGTCGTATGGACCTCCCCGGGCCCACTACCTCGGTTGGTACCGGGACCGACTACTCGGTGGGCCCCACGGGACTACCCGGCTTGCGCTACATGGCACCCGAAGGCGTGGAGCACAAGGACTACACGGGAGTAGTATTCGGTTAGGGAGTTGTACATGTTCCGCACCGTATAGAGGACTCCTAGACGTACTCGACTAGTACTCTCTCCCTACTCCGACTTGTAACCCCGCCTCCCGACTATATAATGCGAGGCGAGGGACCGATCTCGGGATCATCTCATCCAATCTCCTCTCATACAACTCACGGCGCACCATTGCACCATCTTGTAATCGTGCCCTATCAATCCGTAGCTACGCAAAGCATACGAGACGTAGGGTATTACGCACCTCGCGGCCCGAACCTGTCTAAATTGTGTGCCACGTGTCTCTTCCTTCGAGTTACCGGTCTCGGCGAGTCACAATCATCTACTTCGGGTACTCCCCGTAGTATGTTGCCGGTCTAAAACACCGACAGCTGGCGCGCCAGGTAGGGGCTCTCGCTCGAGATCACATGGCGAACTCGACGGCTTCCGTCCACTTCAAGCCAACTGTCGCCTTCAACCGCGGCGACACCTTCGTCTTCGGCGCCTGGGTCTGCACTGCTGATGGCGCGGGCTCCTTCCAGCGCCGCCTAACCATGCAGCCCAACCCGAGGACGGCCTCGTGACGCTTCCCCGAAGTTGTCACGGGGCGAACTCGCCGACAAGTTCGGCGAAATTTCGCTCTTCAACCGCCACGCCGACTTCGAGCTCGAGTCCGTCTCCAACTCGAACCCGACGTCGCCATGGGCCATCGCATGCGAGCCGGGCCGCTCGGCCATCACGGGCGGCCCCCTCACCACGCGGGCACTCCGCGCGTGGCCCACGCATCCTCAGCCGGGCCCGCACGAGCGCTCCCACTTCGCGCCGGGCCGGCAAGGAGCCCGTACCCGAGTACAACTCGGACTCCGACGCCGTCCCCGATCGCGCTTCGGACTCCAGCCCTCTCTCCGAGTTCTACTCGAACCCGGACTACGAGTTCGACTTCGGGTCGGACCCTGAGGAGCCCGAGTCCGAAGACGACTCCACTGAGCTTCCCTTGTCGGGGCCGCCCTCGGGGGCCGGTTATAAAATCAACGCCGTCCGGGAGATACGTCTCATGCGGCCGACCGCAAGCCCGCCGACCTCGGTAAAGGGAGACTCACGCTACGTCGCCTACATCGACTCGCTACCGTTCCAGAGGGAACACCACTAACCCGGCCGACTCAAATACACCAACCGAGGTGGCACCCTGCGAGTCCCGGCCTCGGGCACCCCCGATCGCCAAGTCTTCATGGCCGCCGGCGACACCCCGAGACCTTCGTGCACGGCCGAGGACAGTACGGAGGGACATCTCCGCGGACGAGCCGTTCGCCAACGCACCGCGGACGAGACCGCCGCCAACGGGGACGCTCGACGCGAACGTAACAGAAACGCGGCCGAACGACGCCGGCGGCTCGGAGACAACCTCCCCATCCGCAACCTTGCGGAAGCTCTCGAGGCGGTCGAGAGCGGAGTACACACCACCCCCCGAGCGCGTGCCTCATGTCGATCACAACGATCGCACGCCGTGCTCGGGGCATACGCGCCGGGAGAGGTCATCGCCAAGCTCGCCGAAGAAGCCTACTTCATGCGGGTCGACAACGAGTCAACCAACCTCCTCCCGCCTAAACCCCCGCGACAACGAAGCTACTAGTCGCAAGTGCCAACGCCGGACCCAACCGTACTTGAGCCGACCTTCTAGCCGAGCCAAACCGCCGCCGCTCCAATGCCGGCGGACCTTCACAAGAAGACCAAGGCAACCGAGAAGTTGTTCCCCACCGCGCTCCGGCCGGTGGCGGCGGCAACGATCCCGATGGCGGCGGCGGCGGCGGCGGCAGCCTCCAACCATGGGGCCAACGGGGAGGGCCGGGAGGCGGCGGCGGCCGCGGCGGCCGAGGCCACGCAAACGGCCACGCCCTCCGGCGCCTCGCACCGGCGGGTACGACGCTCGCCGAAGATTGAGGAGCCGCGGCGGAAGAAGTCGACCACCGCCGCCGAGGGCGACGGCTTCCCCGCCTTCTCACCTCGACTTCGCAACTTACTCCTCCCCCGACAAGTTCAAGCCTTTGGGGATCACCAAGTACGACGCGAAGCATGATCCTATCCGGTGGCCCGATGCTACGCCCTCTCCATCGAGAACGGCGGCGGCAACGGCGACACCAAATGCCTCTACTTCCCCTTTCGTCCGGGACCAAGCACCACTCACATGGATCGAGTCGCTCGACAAGCACTCGATCGACAAGTGGGACCGGCTCAAGGAGCGGTTCACGAGCAACTTCGCGGGCGCCATGGGCCGTTCGGGTACTCGCATGGACCCGGCATGATCAGCGAGAACAAGGCGAGACCCTCCGCAAGTACATGCGCCGCTTTTTCGACAAGCGCGCTACCATCGTCGACGTCACCGACAAGGAGGTCATCGATCTCTTCCGGGACGGCCTCTACCATCGCCGCACCTTCGAGGACTTCGGTCGTCACCGCCCCAGTCCATCCCCCACCTCAAGGACATGATCACGTCCGGGCGGATGAAGAGGACAAGGCCAACGCCAAGTACGACGCCATCCGCGGCAAGTCCAAGCAAAACCAGGGCGGCGGCAATGCAAACCAAGGCGGCCGCAACAACAACAACAACAACAACTACTACTACTACTACTCGAGTCCCAACCGCAAGCGCAAGCGTACAACACCGTCGCGGCTATCCGGCGCCTCGCGAAAGGGAACTCGAAGAAGAACTCGGCGGTTTCAAAGACCCGCCGAAGGAGAAGTGCTCGTGGCATCCAAACGGCAACCACACTACCGAGCAAGGTGCTACCAACTCGGGCATGCACTCAAGGATACTCCGAGCCACCGCACCCCCATGACCAAAAGGGCAAGAAGAAGGACGGCGACAACAACGACTTCCAAGAACCCGAGAAGACGGTCAATGTCCTCTTCGACGGAGCGCCCGCGAGGCGGGAGCGAAGGCCACCCGTCGTGAAGTGATGTCCATTGAGCCGGCGGTCCCGACCCCTCTCGGGTGGTCGGAGGTACCCATCACCTTCTCCCGCGCGGACCAATGGACCGCCTTTCTCCGAACCGAGACGATTCCCCCTCGTCCCGAAGCCAACGGTGGCGGGCTCAAAGCTCAACAAGGTGCTCATCGATGGTGGAAGCGGGCTCAACGTCCTCTTCACCAAAACCTTGAAGAAAATGAAGCTCGACGTCACCCCCATGCTCACCAAGAGCAGCACGCCCTTCTACGGCATCGTCCCGGGCAACGCGGCTATCCCACTGGGCTCAGTGGTACTGCCAGTTACCTTCGGGGCGTCTCGGGACAACTACCGCACCGAGTACATCAAATTCGAGGTCGCGGACTTCGAGACCTCTTACCACGCCATCCTCGGCAGACCGGCCATCGCCAAGTTCATGGCGGTGCCCCACTACACCTACTTGGTACTCAAGATGCCAAGTCCAGCCGGTGTACTCTCCCTCCAAGGGGACTTGAAGATCTCCCACGACTGCGACACAGAAGCCGTGGCGATCGCTTCCACAAACCAAGTACCCAACGCGATGATGGAGGTCTACGCCGCGTCGAAGAAGCTTGCTACAAGTGAACTCGACATCCCGAGAGAAGTCCGACGGTGCCAACAAGCCTCGCCCACCGAGGAGGTACTCATCAAGACGGTCGACCTTGGAACAGAGCGACCCCAAAGAAGACCACCACCATCGGGGCCGGCCTCGACCCCAAATAGGAAAACGCGCTCATCGGCTTTCTTCGGGCTAACCGCGACATCTTCGCGTGGAAGCCGACGGACATGCCGGGAGTGCCCGGGGAGCCGATTGAGCACCGCCTCAACGTCGATCCAAAGGCCACCCCCAAACGACAACACCTCCGACGTTTTGCCGACGACGGACGGGACGCCATCAAGAAGGAGCTCGCCAAGCTACTCACAGCGGCTTCATCGCAGAAGTCTTCCATCCCGAGTGGCTCACCAACCCCGTCCTCGTCCGCAAGAAGAACTCGAACGAGTGGAGGATGTGCGTCGACTACACCGACCTCAACAAGCACCGCCCCAAGGACCCCTTCGGGTTGCCGCGGATTGATCAAGTCATCGACTCCACGGCGGGCCGCGACACGCTTTGCTTCCTCGATCGCTACTCCGGTACCACCGGATCGCAATCAAGGAGGAAGACCGGAAAAGACCGCGTTCATCACCCCGTTTGGCGCGTCATCGCTACACGACCATGTCATTCGGGTTGAAGAACGCCGGCGCTACCTATCAACGGGCCATCCGGGCTCGCTTCAAGCGGCAACTCAACAAGAACGTCGAGGCTTACGTGGATGACGTGGTTGTCAAAACCGAGGAACTCCGGTACCCTCATCGACGACCTTGAAGAGACCTTCGCATCGCTACGCGAGTACCGCCGGAAGCTCAACCCGAACAAGTGCGTCTTCGGCGTCCCTTCGGGCAAACTACTCGGCTTCATCATCGCCCGGCGCGGCATCGAAGCCAACCCCCGAGAAGATCTCCGCCATCACCGAGCATGAAAGCTCCCACGAGCATCAAAGACGTCCGTAAGCCGACGGGGTGCATGGCGGCATTGAGCAGATTCATCTCGAGACTTGGAGAACGGGGCCTCCCCTTCTTCAAACTACTTAAGCATCACGAGAAGTTCGTGTGGACTCCGAGAGGCGGATCAAGCCCTTGCCCGGCTCAAGGACTTCCTGTCAAAGCCACCAATCCTCACGGCTCCTCACAAGGGCGAGCGCCTCATCGCTTTACCTAGCTGCGACTACTCACGTGGTCGGCATCGCCATCATTGTCGAGCGGCGGGGAAGACGGCCACGCCTACCCGGTCCAACGCCCGGCCTACTTCGTCGGCGAGGTTCTATCGAGTCCAAGGCTCGCTACCGGCCCCGTGCGAAGCTTCGTACGCTCTACTCATCACCTCGCGGAAGCTACGACACTACTTCCGGGAGTACTCGGTCTCCGTCGTCACCGACTACCGCTCCGCGACATCCCGAGAAACCAAGACGCCACCGAAGAATCTCCAAGTGGGCCGTCGAGCTCGGCGCCCTCACCATCGACTTCAAGCCACGCACGGCCATCAAGTCGCGAGGCACTAGTCAATTTCATGGCGAGTGGCGGGAGAACCACCGCCTACTCCCACCGTGCGACCGAGCATTGGGTAATGTACTTTGATGGCTCACTCAACCTCGAGGGCGAAGGCGCGGGGGTACTCCTGATCTCTCCAACGGGCGAACAACTCAAGTACGTCCTGCAGATCTTCTAGAAGGTCTCAAACAACGAAGCCGAGTACGAAGCTCTCCTACACGGGCTCCACCTCGCGGCTTCCTTCACCGGGCATCAAGCGGCTACTAGTCTACGGCGACTCCGCGGTGGTCATCAACCAAGTCAACAAGTCCCGGGACCGCAATAAGGAGAACATGGACGCCTACGCCTAGAAGTCCACAAGCTCGAGAACAAATTCTATGGTCTCGAGTTCCATCACATCGTCCACGACAACAATGTTGCAGCGGACGTCCTCTCGAAGCTTGGATCCACCCGCGCTCAAGTACCAGCGGGCGTCTTCGTCCATGAGCTTCACGCGCCATCCATCCCGGAGCGGCGCCACCGACCACTTGTCCCGGCCCATCCACCGGTGGGCGAGGAGGTCATGATGATCGACGTGGACTGGAGGCAACCCTTCATCGACTACCTCAGCGAGCAGAAGGTCCCCTTCGACAGGAACGCGGCCGAACAACTCGTCCGCCGCGCCAAGTCTTACGTCCTCGTCGGAGACAAGCTTTACAAGTGGGGCGCATCTTCTGGAGTACTCATGAAGTGCGTCCCTCGTGAAGAAGGCAAGGACATCTTGGAGGAGATCCACAAGGGCGTCTGCGGCAACCACGCGTCTTCACGCACGCTGGTCAGCAAGGCCTTCCGGCGAGCATTCTACTGGCCCACAGCCCTGGGCGATGCCGAAGAACTCGTCAGAAGGTGCCAAGGATGTCAGTACTTCGCCAAGCAAAGAACACGTCCCAGCCTACAAGCTAGTCACCATACCGCCAACCCGGCCCTTTGCCTCGCCGGGGGCTCGACATGATAGGGCCACCGCCAACCGCATCGGGGAGGATTCAACGAGTGGTACCGGTGGCTATCGACAAGTTCACCAAGTGGATCGAGGTCAAGCCGGTCACATGCCCCAAGGCCGACGGAGTACTCGACTTCCCTGGATGAACTCGTACACCGCTATGGGCTACCCCACCGCATCATCACGGACACCGGGGTCCAACTTCAACAACCACCGGTTCCGGGAGTACCGCGAGAACGGCGGGATTGACGTCCGATACGTCTCGGCCGCCCATCCACGGGCCAACGGACAAGTCGAGCGCGCCAATGGGATGGTGCTCGACGCCCTCAAGAAGCGGCTATACGACGCCGCTAACTCCAAAGGGGGCAAGTGGATCAAGGAACTACCCAACGCACTGCGGGGGCCGCGGACTCAACCATCCAAGCCAACGGGGCAATCCCCCCTACTTCCTAGTCTACGGCTGCGAAGCCATCCTCCCCGCCGACGTCATATGGAACTCGCCGGCGGTGGAGCACTACGACGAAGGCGTCTCGGAAGACGACAGGACGAGTTGACATCGACGACCTCGAAGAAGCTCGGCCGCGCCGCCCTCGTCCAATCGTAAGGTACCCGGAGGGTATCCGACGCTACCATGATCGCAACGTCAAGCAACGCTCCTTCAACGTTGGAGATCTTGTCCTCCGCCGTATCCCGAACACGGAAGGACTTCACAAGCTCGGCTCCCCACGGGAAGGCCCCTTCACCGTGGCCAAGGTGACCGGGCCGGGGTCCTACCGCCTCCAAACACTTGAAGGCGAAGACGTCAACAACTCGTGGAACGTCGACCAACTCGTCGATTCTACGCCTAGTCTACACGACTACTCCGGGTTCAAGTCTAATCGACTACATCAACGCCCCCGGCCGTAAGCGACCCTCCGGTCCCGGCCCCGATCTCCGGACTTCTCCTCTCCAGATCCGGCCCGCGCGGCTACCTACGGACCCCGGGCCGCGACGAGCGTCAAGGACTCTAGCGGCGGTCTACCAAGAGACCACACTCCAAGATCCGGCCGCGCGGCTACTTACGGATCTACGATCCGGCCTACATGGCTACCTACGGATCACCTGCTATAAGCGGCTACCCGCTCCGGCGCTACTTAGGCGTAAGCGGCCTCCGGTCCGGCGACTACTTTGTAACTACGGCCCCGGCCACCCGGTGTGTACTTCTTCGTAATAAAGATTGATCGTTCATCAACTTCTTTATCGCCTACTCCCTACAACGGGACTACTAAAGTCGAGTACTACTACTCGCACCCACTCCACGATGGGCGCTCCGCACTGCGAGATCGCGACTACGAGTACTCATTGCCGGGAAAATTTTCTTTCATTGATACTTAAACAATTCATTACAATTGTTTTCTTGTACAACTATGGCTATTAGCTACTTATTACGGGGCTACCGGAGGCTCGGCTTCTTGGCTACCTCGCTCCGCGATGGGAGCCATCTCCGCTCCAGGCGCCTCCGCATCTCGCTCATCGGAGCGGTTGGCGGCTACCCCGCCGGCGACTACCTCCACCGGGGCCTTCGGGAAGTACGACTTCATGAAGGCCAAGACTTGTCTTGGGATCGACTTGGCCATATGCTTGACGTAGGCGGCCGGCCCGCTTGGAGCTTCACGAAGGCGATCCACCGGAGGAGCGATCTTGGGGCCGCCGGGTGTGGCACCGGGAGCCTTGCGATCGGCGAGCGGCCTCCTCCAACTCCTTCAAGCGGGCCCGCAATGCCTCGCGAGTCTTCGTTCAATTTACGCAAAGATTTGTAGCGAGTTGACGAGATCCCCGTCGAAGCAATCCACGGCTCCATATGCTTCTCGCACTCGAAGGCGAGTTCCTTGTAGTCGAGCTCGAGTACCGGCGGGCTTCTTGCTCCCGGTAGAAGAGGTTCTTCATGCTCGTCTCCGAGGCCTTCGACCGCTCCACCACGGCCCTCAAGCTCGCAACACGTAAATGCAACGGTGGGTCGGATGCTTCTCGACTTCCAACAAGTACTCGACAAGTCACGGGATATACCTTTATTCTTGTTGCGGAGGCCCTTGTTCTTCCGCACCAACTCGTCGCCCTTCGCCTACAACTCCCGGACGTCGTTGTGGTACTTGGCGAAGGCGGCGTCGAGCCTTGATTGCATGGCGGCCCGCGTGCTTCCGCGACTTCACGAGCTCGCTCCTCTAGGGCCTCGCTCGGAGCACGGTGTCACCATAACCCCGCAAGAAAGTTCGACTTGTCGCGGGACCGCTCCGCGACGTCCCGCACAAGACAACTCAAGTCATGATGAGTACTCAACGGCAAAAGGATTGACTACTCGAAAGGCTACGTCCACTTACCTTCATCCATTGCTCGGCTCGACGGATCGCCTCCGGGTGCTTGGCTACCGTCGTCGGCTCGACGAGATCGTCCGCAAGGAGCTCTATCCCGCCGCGGCTACTCGAGGTGGCCTCCGTCATCGGCGCGCAACGGATGGGCTCGCGTCTTGGATCTCGGGGGAGCGAGATAGCCACCTCCGCAGCAATCTCTGCGGCGACGCGGTGACCGCCTCTCCCCCGGCGGTCTTCTCGACGACCTCCGCCATAGGCTCGGGGGCTCCTTCGCGGCCTCCGGGGCCTGCGGTGTCAACTCCCGCATTGGCACCCCCGCAGGGATGTCACCACCTTCAGCGCCTGTCAACAAAACGACATGTGCATCAGTGCCTACGACTACTCCTCCTGGAGCTCCGCAGCTTCACGAAGGCTACTCACCTTCGACTACACCGGCCTCCGGCGGTGGCGCCTTCGGAAGCCGGTGGCTCGGTCACGGCTTGGGCGGCGGGAGTGGTCTCTTCGGCGGGCGGCGCAACTTCTTCCGCCACCGCCGATGAGGGCTCGTCCCCATCCCGGGACGCATCCGTGGATTTTCTCGCGTAAATATTCACGGAGGGTCGTTAGACAATATCGACTACTTGCAGCAAGTACTACTCGTGAGGATATGGTACTTACAAGTTCGACCGGACAATGGTCACGGCCGGAGCACCGAGGATGCCGGCAATATCAACCGAGCCCACCCTCGGCGGGCGCCTCCTCCTCCGCCCCTCGCGGCCTCGCCTCCTCCACGGCGGCGGCGGCGGCGCGGACGTCTCCCGCGCTCCGAGGCCGCACCTCTCCAACGGCGGCGGCCACGGGTCCTGTGCTCTCTTCTGGAGCAGGGGGCTGGCGCTCCAGTTGTGCCAGGAGTTCTTCAACAGTGGGGGCTGGACTACGACTTCCAGCCGGTTCCCCCACCGTATCCCACGCGCCCTCGTCGCCCTCTTCGACGGGCTCCGCTGGCGGCACCTCCCCGCATACAAGGAAGACTACTCGTCGCAACGTACTCGAACAACGGGTACTCGACTACTCTCGCTCAAGACAACTTACCTCCTGAGGCGTGGTCTCCGAGACCTTCAGCTTCTTCGTCACCCGCTTCCTGGCGGGGTTGCGTGGCTTCCGTGGCGGCGCAGCAAGGCTAGCCTCCAGGCTAGCCGGAGGGTCTTGTACCAGCGGAACATGAGGCAAGCCCGGGCGGCTAAACCTCGACCGCAGCTGGAAGCGGTCCTGCAGCGTCTCTTCGTCTTCGTCGTCGTCGTCGGAGGTATCTTCCACGATGACGGTGTCGTCGCCTTCACCGACTTCGCGGCGCTCCTTCGCCTTTCCCTCCATCGGGACCTCGATCCCGCTCGGTGGTGGCTGCGGCTCGGAGATGAACCTCTTCACATCATCCTGCGCAAGACACGGGGCGTTAGCAACTCTACTACAAGCAAACACTACTCGACCAAGGGAGTACGACTACTCACCTCCTTGGGCGGGCGCGCAGCGGAGTACTCCTCGACTGGGCACGCCGTGTATGGCGGCATGTCCTTGAAGATCCGCGACAACCTCTCGACGATGTCGTTGTCATCCAGCTCGCCTCCCGGCATCCGCGACGCGTCGTCGTCGCCGGTGTACTCGAAGCCCAGGGTCTCCCGAGCCATCAGCGGCTGGATCCTGCGCTTCATGAAACTGAAGGCCACGTGCTCGGCCCTCAGTCCCGCCTCCCTGAGCACTTTGATGCGTGCTAGCAGCTCGGGGAGCTGGATTCCTTCTTGCATGGTGGGCTCCGTGTTCCACCACTCATGGTGCCTGGGCTGCCGCCCGCTCGGCTTCGGCAGGCCCGGGTGATGGTTCGTGATGTAGAACCACCTGGTCTTCCAATCCGTGTTGGAGTCGACAAGTTTGTACGCCAAGTACTGCTCCGCGGCATCCTCCCTCGGTCGGATGCCGGCTCCTCCAACTACCCTGGGGTTGGAGGCACTTGGTTGCGGCTTGACGCGGAAGAACTTCGGAAAAGCACTTAGTGCGGCTTGATTCCGAGGAAGGCTTCGCGAAGTGGACGAAGACCGATGTGTGGAAGATGCCGTTGGGGTTCGTGTTCGGGTACTCGATCCCGCGCACCCGAGCGGCCCCTTGAAGAAGTCGCTGGCTGGGAGCGCAAGACCACGCTCCACGAACCGCGAGAACATCGAGATCTCATCTTCGGCCTTCTCCATCGGATATGGATCTCCAGCGGCGGATCTCCACATGTCAACTTCCTTCTCCCTGATGAACCCACTTGTTCGAAGGGTCGCAGGGTCCTCCGTCTTCACTTTGGATTTTTTTTCCACTCGCGGCTCGGATCGGCTCGCGGTAGAGACATGGGCGGCGCCGCTCCGGTGGCGGCCCGCGGCGGCCTCTTCGCGGCCCCTCTTCTTCCCGGCGGCCTTGGACGTCTTGGACGGCGACGGCTTCATCCTACAAGTGCAAGGTGTCTTCACTCGCATCCGCTCGGGGGCTACCCTAAAGGCTTCGGGTGGCGGCGCGCTTGGATCTATTACGGCGGCGGCGAGCGCCGGGAGTGGATTCGCTTCAAGATGCAAACGGAATGGCCGCGGCTCGAATGGGTGCAAAACCCTAAGGGTTTTGGCTTCTATTTATAAGCCAAATCGGCTCCGCAACGGGCGGCCGGATAAGTCCACGCGCGGCTGACTCAGTGGCTGCGCGTGACTCTTCGTATTCTACTAGTCGACGCGCCTCACCTCGGGGGCTCGGCTACTTCTACTCGACTACTCCGGGAAGCGGCTAGTCTCAAGAGCATCTCGGGACACATTCTCCAAGAAGACCCTTCAATTCTAGAGGAAGTACTCGACTCAAGGCTCGGGGGCTCCGTGCCACATGTCCTTCGGTTTTTCTCTCCGGATTTTTCGAGATTTTCTTGCCAAGATTTCGGATGGACCCTCGGCCTAGAGCCCGCGGCTCAAGGCTCGGGGGCTACTCCATGTGGAGTGCGGCTTTGCAAGTTGCACCTCCATACCGGCTTCGGCTTCAAGACAAGACGAGAAGTTTTTGAAGACCTTCGAAGGCGTTTTCGAGGACGCTTGGGACTACTCGAGAAGACTTCAGGATTGCTCAAACATCAGCTGGAGTACATTCCAGCCTCGGGATGCTTCGACTACTCTTGAGGACTTTTGACTTGTAGCACTCGGGGACGCTTGAGGACTACTCGTTAAGGCCGTCAAGACTACTCGAAGCTATCCTTTTCGACTACAAAGCACTCGGGGACTTGTCGTATGGACCTCCCCGGGCCCACTACCTTGGTGGGTACCGGGACCGACTACTCGGTGGGCCCCCGGGACTACCGGCTTGCGCTACACGGCACCGAAGGCGTGAAGCACAAGGACTACACGGGGAGTAGTATTCGGTTAGGGAGTTGTACATGTTCCGCACCGTATAGAGGACTCCTAGACGTACTCGACTAGTACTCTCTCCCTACTCCGACTTGTAACCCTCGCCTCCCGACTATATAAGGCGAGGCGGGGACCGATCTCGGGATCATCTCATCCAATCTCCTCTCATACAACTCACGGCGCACCATTGCACCATCTTGTAATCGTGCCCTATCAATCCGAGCTACGCGGCATACGGGACGTAGGGTATTACGCACCTCGCGGCCCGAACCTGTCGCGGCCCGAACTCGTCTAAATTGTGTGCCACGTGTCTCTTCCTTCGAGTTACCGGTCTCGGCGAGTCACAATCATCTACTTCGGGTACTCCCCGTAGTAGGTTGCCGGTCTAAAATACCGACGGGTTCTTATATGGTGGGAGGGTACTTTTGTGATATTGAAAACTACGGGGGCTTTTTTTGCAAAATGACCATGGAGGGGACACGGTTGACCGGTACACGATCCGGATTGACTCGCGGCCGGCTAATGCGGGGCCGTTGGGTGCAAATCGGGCGGTCGGCGGCCGGCGGGCGGCGGCGGACGGCCGGCGGCGCCGGCGACGGATCTCGCCGGGAGATGAGCCAAAGATGGCCTCCCGGCCACCATTTCGCACGGGAAAAAGACCAAAAGAAAGAGGAGAGTACAAGGAACTCACTGGAGGCTTTGGAAGGGAGGTTGAGGCGTCGACGGAGGAGATCAACGCGGCGCGACGGAGCTCCGGCGGCCTCCTCGGGGCGGCGGCGGCGCGCGTGCGGGGAAGGGAGGTGGAGCGGTGCGAGAGGTGCAGGGGAGGGTGCCGCCCTTTTATAGCCCGGAAAGGAGCATGGGAAGGGGCATGGAGGCGGTGGGCGGCGAGGTCGGTGGCGGCCGACCATTAATGGCCATGGTGGGAGCTCGGGTCGGGTGGTCTCGGTGCGAGGGGAGATGGAGGCGGCACGAGTGGGCGGCGGCGCATTGAATGCCCCGCTCGGTGGGGAGGGGAAGGGGCGCGGGAGGGGAGGGCGCCGGGATAGGGGCAGGGCGGGTCAAGTCGGGCAGGGGAGATGGAGCGCCGGAGGTAGGGGACGACCCCGACAGGTGGGCCCCACCTGTCGGTGAGAGGGAGAGAGAGGAGAGGGGAGGTGGGCCGGCGGGTGCGGTTGGGCCGGGAAAGTAGGATGGGCCGCGGGGAGAAGAAAGAAGGGGAGTGGGCCGGACGGGGAAGGATTTTGGGGGTTTTGGGTTTGTTTTTTTTCTTTTTTTAAATCCTTATTAAACAACTTTTCAAAACCTTTTTTAAATCAAACCCTGTTACACCTTTTTCATAACCTTTTTCACAATTTTTTAAAGACTTTTAAAGCCGTACAACAACAAACTCATGCATACCAAAATGATGCACAAAAACTTGGGTGATTCTAATTATTTAAAAGATGTTTAATTTAATTAAAGGCAAATTTATTTATTCAAATTTATTAAATCCTTAGAAAATAAAAACTAAACCATGTTGCTAGCAATATTTTATTATGATGGAATTTTCGGGTGTTACAAATCCTACCCCCTTAAAGAGAATCTCGTCCCGAGATTCGGAGGGATTGGAAAACAATTGAGGAGATTCTATTACATGCTGATCTTGAAAGATATTGAGATACTCACACACTTCTTGAATAACATCCACAGATCTTGATTTACTTTTCCTTCTTCTTTGGGCTTGCAGTAGAAACAAACTCAATCCTATCTCCTTTTGGGCTTGTTAAGAGCACAGACTTCTTGGCACACAGAATAATTCCATCATGTTTGCCTAACCAATCCATTCCAAGGATCACATCTATTCCACTAGATGTTATAATTACTAAGTCAACTTGAAAATCTATCTCTCCTATCTTAAGATTGACCTGTGGGCATACATAGGTGGATTTCATTTCACCGTTTGGGGAACTAATTAGCAAATGCGTTTTCATGGAGCTCCTGGGTACATCATGCTTTGACACAAATCGTTCAGTAATAAATGAATGCGATGCCCCAGAATCAAATAAAACTGTTGCAGGTACAGAGTTGATAAGGAACGTACCAAGCACAAGATCCTTGTCTCCTTGAGCTTCTTCAGCTGTCACATGGTTCAACCTACCATGCATGTAGTTCTCTTGACTTCTGTTATCTCTCTGAGGTGTCTGCATATTGCGTTGAGGGTAAATACTGGCATAGTGTCCCAATTCTCCGCAATTGAAACATCTACTGCGGTGAACTGGAGTATTATTCCTTACTGGTGCGCCAGAGAGGTTTTGATGAGGATTTGGAGCCTGTGGTGTCATTGGGTTGGATTCTTCGGGTTCTTCAAATGAACGATGATATTGTTGACTCTGTCCGTGATTTCTGTCTTGTACGCTAGAACGAAACTGAGAGTCTTGTGATGAGTTGTAACGTGGACGAGGGTTGCTGCTAGACTGTCCCTGAGATTGAAACTTGCGCTTCTGTTCACGAAGTTCCTTGCGTTTATTCTCTAAGCATATAGCCTTATTGAGCAACATCTGAAAGTTAGGAAATGTGTGGCTCTGCAAATGATAGTTAAGTGGCCCTATCAAACCATCGAGTTGGCCCTATCAAACCATCGAGAAAGCGTTCTTGTCTCTTTGCATCTGTGTTGACTTCATATGGTGCATAGTGGGACAACTGAGTAAACTCATCCAGATACTTACTAACTGTCATGTTGCCTTGCTTTAGAGCGAGAAACTCCTTCTGCTTCAGCTTCTTCACACCAGCTAGGATGTGATGTGTATGAAAACTCTCCTGGAACTCCTTCCAGGTAATGGTGTCGGCAGCAGCATGTGCGACGGTGTAAGCATCCCACCAATCAGACGCTGCACCTTCCAGACGGCTAGAGGCATACAAAACCTTCTCACGATCATTACATTGGGTGATATTCAGCATCTTGTTGATGGTCTTGAACCAATCATCAACATCGAGGGGGTCCACTGAATGAGAGTAAGTGCCCGGGTTGTGGCTCATGAACTCTCTATGCTTGTTCACTGGTGGTGGAGGTGGTGGGGGTCCTTGTGGTGGCTGTTGGTTCTGCTCATAGTCACCGAATGTCGGGTCGGACCGGATCGAGGGTCGGGGTCGAGGGACGAGGGTCGTAAGTGTCCGAGAACATGGATCGAAGGGGGTAGTTTGGAACGATTGACCCAAATCAATTTGGGTCGATAAACCGGGTCGATGAATTATGACTATGATACGAAGTTCTATTCAACCTAGTAAATAGGAAAAAATATCATGAAAAATCTGATCCGAAAGGTTGTGTATGATGGATCACCAAGCTCATTATTCCTCGTATCATAGGTCCATTATCTTAACAATGACACTCTTTTTCATCTTACCTCCCCTGTTGTTCAATAGAACCTACTTGATCCATGTTGTGACCATACGGTTGTGGATCGATGACCCATGCATGAATGGGACGATGACCTCGCTTGACCCCCGACCCACGATTTGGTACGGTGAACCGGGTTGAGGAACGCGGCGGCGACCCCGAATTATGTGACTATGGTTCTGCTGTGCTTGCAGATTCTGGACAGTGGCGGTGAGGTTCTGAATTAGATGCATCTGTGCCGTAAAGAATTGCTGCATCACGGGATCCATCGCTAATTCTTGTGGTGGAGGAGGGACTTGATTCAGCTGACTGGCGATGTGAGCACGTATCACGAACGGAATATCCTGTCCAGCTCCTGGCCTGGTGTTTACCATTTGATTGTTAGGGAAAAGGTATTTCCGAAAAGAAGTTGAATTGATAAAGATTAAGAGGAAGGGGCTAAGATTCAAATTTTTAACTTTAATTATTTTATTAATGCATTTGTGGCCATCACTCCAAAAAACATTCCAATCATATCAAAGATTCAAATCATGCATGTTTACAACCAACAAGCATTTACATCGCACGTCCACAAGAACGGCTCTATCGAAACGAAATTGATGGAAGGGGTGGGCAACCTAAGAAGCTATCCTATAAAGCATGTGTGGCAGTTCAAGGTGGACGGACAAGAATTTAACTCAGTGTAGAAGAAAACAAAAGATATGATTTTTTTAAAGAATAAAATATATTTTAAGTATGAATAAGATATTTTGAATGCTGGGAAGGCTTTCTAGAAAGAGAGTCCTTAGTTTCGACCATTTCTATCTGAGGCTGCGTCCTACAGTCAGCATTGCTCTGATACCACTCTGTTACACCCGTTTTTCCGAAGAAAACCGGTTGCATCTCATATGTGTGCCAGGATCACAATTTCACACATATGATAGACTCATGAGTGTAATATCACAAAACAATGCTCAAATCGTACAAAAAAGGTTTATTAACTTAGTACACTCACGAGGGTAGACACGAAGGTCTTTACACGAACAGCGATAATTATGAAGACGTGACTCCATCTTCATCTTCCACAGGCTTCTGACTGGTTGATCGCATCCTCAGAACTCCTCGTAGTCGATGAAGTACTTCACTCTGGGGTTCTCCTCTGAACAACGTAAGCAAGGTTGAGTACACTTATGGTTGGTACTCAGCAAGGCCACCGAAATAACCAGAAAGCAATATAAGTCCATCTTTAAGTTCATTAATCATGTGAGGGGCCAAGCCGCTCTTGACCGTGAGCACGGCTGATCGATCAGTTTTACACTCCGCAGAGGTTGCACACTTTCACCACAGTTCGCGTAAAAGTCCCGAAGAACTTTGAACCCAACCATGCATGTGCTGATCAGGCACAATACCACACTTCCGAGGTGTGATTGCATAGGGACGCTACGATGCCTTTACAAAGATATGCAAAAGCACCAACAACACACGACGATTCTGACTCGGGGCGGACCATAACCCTCCCTAATGGTCAGCACCTTAGCAAAGGCTGCTACCCCAAAAGAACCGGGCTATACCCCTGCAACCCAGAGCCCCCTGTGTTCCTTTCGGATAAGGTCACCAGTACAATCGCACACCTATTTAATTGACTAAGCCAGAGCCATGTGGACTGTGGTTGCACTGGTTTCCTGGGTGGTTCTCCATGTTCTGATTAATTTATAGTATTCTTGATTAAAGCATAGGTAGAAGGGTGGTTAGGGTCACTTGCCTTTCTCCAACGATAAGGTACTCTCACTTACTTCAAAGCTCTGCACTTGTTCTTCCTCGAACGGCGCATTGGCTATGATCATGCAAGAAAATATACAATAAATAAAATAATACATCAAACATTGCTAAAAGACTAAAACAAGCTTCTAAAACTGACGGGCTCTGAGAGACGGTCGCATGGACACCAAGGACGCTTAAAACGGAGTTAAGACGAAAAAGATATGGCTGAAACAAGGTTCAGGGCTAGATTGTAAAAGTACCGGAACTTAGGGGGTTCTCTATAAAAGTTCAAGGGCTAAAACATAATTATGTGTAAAAGTAGGAGGTCTAACATGTAAAAGGTCAAGGGTGGGCTATTAAACAGAAAACCTAAAGAGATCAGGGGCCTAGACATGAAAATCAGGACTTATACGAAAGGGTTCTTATATGGTGGGAGGATACTTTTGTGATATTGAAAACTACAGGGGCTTTTTTGCAAAATGACCATGGAGGGGACCTGGTTGACCGGTACACGATCCGGATTGACTCGCGGCTGGCTGATCTGGGCCGTTGGATGCAAATTGGGCGGTCAGCGGCCAGCTAGCGGCGGCGGACGGCCGGCGGCGCGCGGCGGCGCCGGCGGCGAGCTCGCGGGAGATGAGCAAAAGATGGCCTCCCGGCCACCATTTCGCATGGGAAAAATACCAAAAGAAAGAGGAGAGTACAAGGAACTCCCTGGAGGCTTTGGAAGGGAGGTAGATGCGTCGACGGAGGAGATCGACGCGGCGCGGCGGAGCTCCAGCGGCCTCCTCGGGGTGGCGGCGCTGCGCGTGCGGGGAAGGGAGGAGGAGCGGTGCGAGAGGTGCAGGGGATGGTGCTGCCCTTTTATAGCCCGGAAAGAAGCAGGGGAAGGGGCATGGAGGCGGTGGGCGGAGAGGTCGGTGGCGGCCGGCCATTAATGGCCATGGTGGGAGCTCGAATGGGGCGGTCTCGGTGCGAGGGGAGGTGGAGGCGGCACGAGTGGGCGGTAGCGCATTGAATGCCACGCTCGGTGGGGAGGGGAAGGGGCGCGGGAGGGGAGGGCACCGGGATAGGGGCGGGGCGGGTCGGTTCGGCCAGGGGAGATGGGCGCCGGAGGTAGGGGACGACCCCGATAGGTGGGCCCCACCTGTCGGTGAGAGGGAGAGAGAGGAGAGGGGAGGTGGGCCGGCGGGTGCGGTTGGGCTGAGAAAGTAGGATGGGCCGCGGGGAGGAGAAAGAAGGGGAATGGGCCGGATGGGGAAGGAGTTTGGGGTTTTGGGTTTGTTTTTTTCTTTTTTTAAATCCTTTTTAAACAACTTTTCAAAACCTTTTTTAAATCAAACCCTTTTACACCTTTTTCACAACCTTTTTCACAATTATTTTTAAAGACTTTTAAAGTCACACAACAACAAACTCATGCATACCAAAATGATGCACAAACACTAGGGTGATTCTAATTATTTAAAGAGATGTTTAATTTAATTAAAGGCAAATTTATTTATTCAAATTTATTAAATCCTTAGAAAATAAAAACTAAACCATGTTGCTAGCAATATTTTATTGTGATGGAATTTCTGGGTGTTAGAGAAGGCAACACTGGTTTCCCTTTTAAGCGTGGATTACTTACTCGAGGATAAGTAATGTTTAAGCATGGGGGAGATGTTGATGGTGAATTTCCGTCAACCTAAGAGTACTTGTTATACATTGGTTTCGATAATGATTTGCAACTAAACCGCCACTAGGCATATTAACAAGTTCACACATGCATGTCGATTTTGGAGTTTGTTGTTTACACCGGAAATTAACGTTAAACGGGAGACTTTCGGGATAAGTTCATCAAACACTTCAAGAGAAGATCATGAAGCCCGTGACAAGTCAAGACACGAAGTGAACAACACTCCAAACAACCCAAGGACCGAAGCATCAACAAGGAAAACTCCGGGGACTTGGATGTTTACCAACGAGATCAACTGAGTCTGAGAGATATTTTCGCAGCCCAGGACAACATGATCTTTCGGTACATTGGAGACTTAAACGACCTTTAATGGGAAACGTTTGACTATCAAAGTTGTGGGCCTCGACGATACCTTCGTTTTGGACATGTGGAAGGCCCAATTCGGATAAAGGAGATATGAGATATGGCCCTCGGAATCCCTGTTGTGCAGTCAGTCCGAAATCAGAACAAATTATCTTCCAAGGCTGATTTGGAGATCTTATCTTCGTTTCCAAGGAAAGAAATAAATACCAAAGTTGAAGATAATTGCGTGGCACATAACCTGGATACCGAAATTGCATTATTTGGAGTCCGTACGTGGGAGATATGGCGCCGGCAAGGAAGGGCTGCGAATCAGGAAAATCTGGACGAGGCTGATTTTACGGAAACCAAGTTTGCTTCTCTCCCAAGGAGGATCTCGTGCAAGGCAAGGTGGAGCACGCCCCAAGGCACCCAAGGACATAAATACATCCCCCTAGGCGCCCCAAGATGGTTACCCATTGGCATCCATTCATCGGAGAGCCGCCACAAGATGAGGGATGAGATTAGATGAGTTCGGCGCAAGGATCAATATCGGCGGAGGGAAGGAAGCAAGAGAAGGACTCCAAGCCGCTGGCCTAGGGGTGTTCCCAAGCTTCATCGCCGCCATCTTCGTCGACGACATTCTCCGGAGTCTCCATCATCCCTATGTGCTTCAATCTTTGTAAGATGATGGGGTAATGTCTCCGTTCACCCCTAGGGTTAGATGGATACATGTTATGTGATCGCTACTTGATTCATGGTTTCAATCTATTGTTTCATGTTGATGATGCTTTGATGATTAAGGTTAGCTACCGTGTTTTTCGGGCGTATGATATCCGCTATTCCTATAGATTCTATCAACATACCGTGTCCATCATAGGTCTAGTCATGATTACCTCCGCGTAGTGACAGTACGGGGGGAGGGAACGGGCGAAACCGTGGTCACAACCCCCGGTAAAGTAGTAGATGCATATCCATGATATCCTAGATCCTAGGGAGGGAACACTTATCTTTCTTAATCGCTCTCTTGTGCCAACCTTTGCCATCTACTCCCTTCGTCCTGAAATATAAGGCATTCAACGGTTCAAAATTTGTCCCCAAATATAAGGCATCATAGAAGTTTTTGGTAAGTACCCAATCGACTCAATTAAAGACTTGCCAAATATTGCACTTGTTAACTAAAAAACTTACCTTTAATTATCATTAGCTAAGGGCATATGTGACATTTTCCCACCTTTTTAATTTGTCCTACAAATCCTAGAATGCCTTATATTTCAGGACGGAGGGAGTAGCTTAATCTTAGACTAACATAGATTAGATTGCTTTTACTTTAAGTTTAATCCTCTCTTTAAAGGTTTCCCTAGACAACTAGATTAGTGCTTGGTTAAGCGCTAGCAATCCCCTTGCTCCGTGGATTGACAAACCTTGGGATCTCCCGTAGGTGAAGAAGGGCATAGGTGACTTGTACGCTTGCGAGTCCAATCAAAACGTTAAACGAGTTTTTACCATCAACAGACAGCCTTTTTCAAACGTTGCCCACTGCTGGACCGCCTCGGCATCAGTGTTCTGTAGCTGCACATGGCTCTTTGGGGGTTAGGCAGGCTACACAGTTGACCTCTCGAACAACGACGACACCCGGTGGTTCGCAGGTGGCTCCACCGAGCACTATGAAACTGTGGGTGTGCTGCGTCCACCGTTTGGTCGTGAGCCAGCCTCGTCTACCATTGGGTCCACCCAGTCAGTTGGATGCGTTTTCGTGTCACAGACTTGGTTCAGCTCCAGCACATAGTCCAATCCATCATGTTCCATCTCCATCCTCGCATTGGTTTGACTTGTCCTTTCTCGTGCTTCTGTGGCCCCACATCACCGGCGGTAACCGCCGCCCGCCTCGCCGCCACGTCTAGTTCCTCCCTGGTGGGTGAACTTGCCGGAGGTGCCCAAATCGTGCGCCCCGGATGGAGGTTGCTGGTAGTAGCTTCCTCGCCGAAACCGCCAGCACCGCCCCCCTGGGTGGTGAATCATCTCTGGCCGTGCAGCCGAGCCGGTCATGGGCGGGGACGCGCCACCCCGCGCCTCCACCGTTAGGGACACCGATTCTCCAGCGAAACAGGTGGCAGGTATGCCAAGCCTCCTCCAGTGACTCATCCGGCAGCCCACTCATGATGTCGTCGGCACTCTGGTGTGACAGACTGCTCGGCGGGGTTGAGTAATCCATTACTCTGCCCAAATGCAAGATCACTGGATATTTCAAGAGCTGAGCGGCTCCTTGCTTCAGCACCGCTGACGCCCCGCTCCACTCCTTCGAGAACATAGGCAACTGATCCTCAAGCAGGGTAACTGGCTCGACCACCTCGAGGGTCACCGTCTTGGCCAAACCATCGGGGTCAGCTGTCCAGACCCACAGACAAACACACGCCTCCTCTTCCGGTTTCTCTTTATCGCAATGGAGCTCATCTATGAAAGTAGAATCCTTGAACAAAGGATCAATCGCTTTCGGTTGCCTGACGTGCCCCGGGACACCCTCAATGCATAGCCTTGCTCTATAGCGAAACTTGACTAGCTCATTGTCTGCACCAATGCAACGGGACCAAGGAAGGAGCTTCAAACCTGTGTGCCCGACCCGGATACCCTTGTTCCTGGTTGCGTTCCTCTGCGGCTGGTAGGTGAAGTTGAACAGAAACGTAGCTTCCGAAAGACGAATGACCCCCAAGTCGGAAGAAGGCACTTGCAGTTATCGGACCGCCTCTTGCTTGACGAGGGCCAGGGGCAGCCGCACTCGCGCGTCCATCTGGACGGCGAACAGGGTAAAAGCCTCCAGCATTCGCTCCTCTTCCCGGATGTCGTCGGTGCGCCGCACCGTCACCGTGACGTGGTCGGGGCGCTGGCCCGCCGCCCCCGGGATCCAATGAAAAGCTGCGTCGTAGGGATTCTGGGCCGCCCGCCGCACCGAAGCCATGGCTGTGCCACCCGCCGCCGTAGCAGTCTCCACCGAGGCTGCAGCCGCCGCAGAAGAGGTGGGTGCGGCGACGACAACAGTTGAAGTCGAAGCCGGAGGAGGGGCGGCCGCAACAGCAGCAGCAGCAACAGCTGGTGCGTGAGCCGGGCAGAAACGGGTTTTGTGGCCGAAGCGAAGGCAGTGCAGGCACCGTGACGGGTCCCTGCACGAATCAATGCGGTGGCCAAGCGCAAAGCAATTGAAGCACTTGGAGACGCCAACCCTGAGACGAAGCTGTTGCAGCCACACACTGCCCTGCTCCCCACCATTAGTGGAGCCCCTCCTCTTCCCAAGTCGAGACTGAATGCTACCGCCGTGTTGCAGCCTGGACCAAACAGAGGGCCGTCCGGAGCCGCCCGTGCTTCGCTCGTTGTACCATCCACCTTGCTGGTTGGCCGGGAATCACGGCTTGAAGGTCCCGGGACGCACCAGAACATCACGGTAGGAGGCACGCACATTGCCAGAGGAATCCTTCCTTGCTTTAGCAGAAACTTGGTCGATGCCTTTGTCCTTCGATTCCTTCTCCTGAGCGCGCCTCGGCTGTGTAGTCGCATCACCGTCCTCGGCCAAAATTTTGCTGGCCGGGGCTTCCCTCCTTTCGAAGCTCCTGTCACCGCGCGTGGATGAGCTTCTCTCTTCCGGACTCCCTGCGTACAAAAGGTCAACGACTTCCCCACACTCTGTGCGAGGTGAGGAGGGACGCTGCTGGATGGGGCCGGAGTGGTTGGGGTGGGTGGTGGGGGTCGCTGCCGGCAAGGGGCCGGGCGGCGGGGGTTGCTCTCGCTCACCTCTCATTTCTTACAAGTTTCTCTCATCTTTTTTAAGGCCTTGTTTAAATCGTAAATTTGTACTATAAATTGTTCCATGCCAGCACTGCGGTTACTGTTGGCAATGGGCACTTGGCTAAATTCTGGGACTCTACATGGTGTGATGGTCAGACGCCGAGAGACTTGGCCCCCAACCTATATAGCTGGCATGACAAAAGACTTCATCTCAGAGAGCAAGTCGATGGTGACAAGTGGACCAGAGGTCTTTGGAAAATGTCGACAATTGAACAAATGGCTGAATTCATATCACTTTGGGGTTTTGTGCATCAACTCCAGTTTACTGACCAACCTGATTCCATCAGATGGAAGTGGATCGAGAATGGCTCCTATTCAGCAAAATCAGCCTACTCCATCCAGTTCAGCGGCACCTTCTGCCCCTTCAACGCAAATTTGATTTGGAAGGCAAAGGTCGAAGGGAAGCACCGATTCTTCACTTGGCTCCTTATTCAATGCAATGATATATGCGTCCTTTGTGACCAAGAGCTTGAGACAACTGATCATCTATGCTTGGAATGTGTGTTTGCAAAGGAAGTTTGGCTGGCGGTTGAGCAGTGGACGGATCATTTGGTGCAAATTCCAAATCCGGGGGTCGGCCTGCTGCAGTGGTGGAACAGAACAACAAAATCACAACCAAACGACAGGCGACCGTGACTGATCTCTTTGCTCATATACCCAGTATGGAATATTTGGAAGGAGCGTAATCGACGTATTTTCGAGGGCAAATCAACGCCTGCATATGAAGTACTTCGGCTAATCAAGGAGGAATACAACCTGCGACGTGTAGTTTGTGGGGATGTTAGCCCACCGGCAGGAGTTTCTTAGTTTCAGAATGATACAATTCTATTAGAGTGCTTTTCGTTTTATGTAATATCTCCTTTGTACTCCTGAACTTGCTGCTTCTTTCTTAATGACAGGCAGAGCTCCTGCAAATCTTTTAAAAAAATTATAAATTTATCATATCAAACTATTCATTCATCACATCTTCTCTCAAAAGATGTGTCTCAGTGTATTTTTTACACAATTTTATACTTCAATACACTATTTATACGCGTAAATTTGCGGAACAAACAACACCTTACGCGGACACGGAACAAACAACACCTTACGCGGACAGCATAGTCACTTACACTGGGCCTAGCTGGTGTCTTGCGTACACAAAATCACTACCCACTGCACTCTCAACAGGCCTACAAGAATGGCCTGCTGCATAACTGGGCCGTGAGCCCGTTTCTAGCTTGTTTGAGTACGAAGCCCACCACGAGATTCGTCTGCTGAAAAACGGAGCCCAACAAGGTTCGCGTGATCCTCGGTCAGCAACCAGCCCAGAACTCCCCCCACGGTCCCACCCAACTCCCCGATCCCGCCCCAAGCGACGACAGAGCCTCCGTGACTCCGTCCCTTCTCGTCGAGCCTCCACCTCTCTGTACCGGCTAACCCTAGCAGCGGCACGCGTGCGGCGGCGAGCGGTTGGGGGCTGGGCGGCGCGACCGGCGAGGGCTTCATCGGCCTCCCCCTTCATCCGCCTACGGCGCGGGCGACGCCTGCAGGTACCTCGCCTACATCTCCCCATCCATGTGTACCGCGGGCCCGTCGGTCCCCACCCCGCTTGAGGCAGCCGCCGGCTGCACCCCTCTCTCTGCCCCCCATCCTCTCGGACAGTAGTAGCCGCATCTCTGTTTCTCTCTTCGTAGGCTACTGGCAGTCTGGCACACCGTCGCGCTGCCTACTTTGTGCTCTGTCTCCTCTCCACTCTGTTTTGCAATTCAGAATCGACCCCTGATGAATTTCATTAGGTGCTGTAGTGTCGTCTTCTTCTTTTAATTTTTGGGTGGGGCTGTAAATCTCTGATTTTTATTCTTACTATATTGATGCGCAGCTCTCCTCCATATTCTTGTGGGGGAAAAAGCAGTTTTGAGCTGATCTAGTCATTTTCTGGGTACTGGAGTGTCGATTATGTGATTAAATATTCTTGAATCGTCGAGAAAGCTTTGCGACCTAATTCATACTAAAGGCCACATTAGATTTTTGAATGTCTGTAGGAAATCATAAATTTCAAAATATACACTTAAAATGTCCCCCCCAAAAAAATATACACTTAAAAAAAATTAGAAATCAATTTCTAATCTGATCACAAAGTTGTTTTCGTGTGTGGGTTTTTTCTTTTAATTTGGTAATTATGTTTCCCCAATTCAAGTATTCAACCCAGAGTCAATCTCTGATTAGCTAGTCTGGTTCCTTTGTACAATCTTCTTGTCTAACACAGGACAAAATAGGTATAAGAAAATACTTAATTGTAATCGTGCTTCAACTGAAAGGACAAAACATAGTTGGTAAGTGTTACTTTAGCAATCTATTATTTTAAAAGCAGATGTCAACTTAACTGTCTAATGACACCTTTTTTGTATAAAATTGAAATTTCTAGATTACATGCGCTTGTCTGTTATTAAGTGTTTCTTTGCTTCACCGTCAAAATGAGAGGGTGAAGCAGACCAGTATGTTATGGCCATATGGGATTTTATTTTCTTTGATTGCGGATACTCTCAATCTAGTTTGTTTTTCTCCAATGGATTAGCAGAGCTACAATGAAGTTTCCATGTTTTGGTCACATTCTTTGTTCTAAAGCTTTCCACCTTTTGTCTTTATTACTTGACCTTTTAGTTGTCATGTAATGTTAACTATCTGTATTTGTTCTCGGACTCTTCCCGTTCTCGAACTCATATATTATCTCGTGTCTCTTCAGGCAATCGTTGGTTTTCTTGCAAAATGGCCACGGAAGCTACTCTGAGCAATTCTGGTGGTTTGGAGTCTACAATGCCTTTGCTGGAACAGCTTGCTGAAGTATTTGGCAAGTTGAAATCCCACACTGAAGCATCTCTACAGTTGCAAAATGGCATGAACTGGGGAGATATCCAAGAATATTTCCTCAATGTTGACAAGTCGTACAAAAGCAAGTTTGATGAACTGGAAGAGAAGCAGAAGGCCTTAGAACAAAAGAAAACTGAAGCTAGTAAGCTGATTGCAGAGAAAGAGGCTAATGTTTCTGCCAAAGAGCATGCTTCCTTGAACCAGCTTCAGGAGCTTAGGGATGCTGCTGTCTCTTCTCTAGCAGAGGTGCGCCAAAAACATAAAGTGGAGCTTGCTGATATACTTGATGCCAATGGAAGCAAAGACAAAAAGGTAAGTACCTCAATCAATGGAAACAATGCATCTCGTGCTTCAGAGGAGAATACCCCTGCTAGTGGGTCAGGAGAGCCATCTGAAGCTTCACCTGTTGAGGTTAAGCCACGTCCTCTATTGAAGGAACTATGTGAGCAGATGGACACCAAAGGCCTTCTGAAATTCCTTTCAGAAAATTGTAAAAAATTTTTTAGCCTTCGTGATGAACTTCCCGTTGCACTAAGATGTGCAACTGACCCTGCCCGCTTTGTGCTTGATTCCCTGGAGGGTTTCTTCCCACCAGACCAAACCGATTCACCTGGGAATAAACAAAATGCCCTTGAGGCCCAGCGCAGGAGCTGTATTTTCTTAATGGAAGCTATAGCACCTGCAATAGGAACGAAGGAGCCATGTGGCAATGATCCTTGGAGCTCTGAAATTAAGGAGCAAGCCAAGACAATTGCCGAAGAGTGGAAGAGTAAGTTAGCTGAGGTTGACCTAGATGCTTCTAATGGCCATTCATTGGAAGCACAGGCATTCCTGCAGCTTCTTACAACTTTTAATGTTGATTCGGTGCTTGACAAAGATGAACTATGCAAGATCGTAGTTGCTGTCTCTCGTCGCAAGCAGACTGCTGTGACTTGTCGCTCTCTTGGTCTTGATGAGAGAATACCAGGTTGGTATCCACCCAGACCACAAGGTGTTCTCATCCCTTAATTTTCTAGGGTGCTGCTGTTCATTGTCGTTAAGCCCCACAACCATCAAGGAACTAAAATTTCATTACTGTTCTGAGCAAAGCATATATTTTCTGCATGAAATTGGTGCTTTAAGATGCTTATATTGACTTTGTATCTTTGCAGGTATCATTGAAGAGTTGGTTAATAGGCACAGGCAAATTGATGCAGTTCATTTCATACAAGCTTTTGGGCTTTCGGAGACTTTCCCCCCTGTACCTATGCTGAAGACATATGTAGATGAATTAAAAGATTCATTTGACAATAATAGGGATGCCACTGCAGCCGCTTCAAAGGTTTGTTTCTATCATCCTTGGTCGACAAGTATCAAATGCTTATGAATAGGCATAGCCTGCTTTATTGGCAGAATTGATTCTGTGTTGAATGCCTTTTGGATTGTTTAACTTCAGATTTTCAGCAGTTCTTGAATACTGTTAGTAAAATAAAAGCTTCAGAGTATTAGGTCCTTTGCTTTCGTTTTTGTTTGATTTGCAAACAACTTCTTAAAAGGTTCTGAAAAGTTCAAGATAGCACCATTTGAAAAAGAGAACCTCTTAAAAAAGGGAGTCACTTCTGAGAAGTTTGTCAGATTGATATTTGAGAGCTCATGTTTGATTACAATTTACAAATAAGAAAGCCTCAGCCAGTGAATAGCGGAAGAACACAAATCTGGATAAATTCCAATTCCTATCACTGGAAAATGATTCAAACTGAGATGTCACTGCTGAGAAGCTAGATTGAAATTTTAGAGCTCATCTTTGATTGGTAAATTTAGTTTTCTTTATTTCAAGTACTTTGTGAATGTTGGGTATGGGCGCATGGCACATGCATTTTGTAGGCACTTCTGCTGTATCTATCAGTTGTCGGATAATTACCACGCTATACTGCTGATGCGAATAACTCATTTTTTTATTTTGCTTTGTGTGCTTTGATAATTTTATGTTCAGTTTTTTTAATCATCTATGCTTTTACAGTTTTACTTAAGTTTTTTAGATTGTATATACCTCAAGAACCTTTCTGTCTGTGAATGGTGGGCACCACACACGCAATTTGTAGGCAGTTATCGTTTACCTATCAATTGTGGGATAGTGACCACACTATTACTGTGGATGTGCATAATCTAAAAAACTTCATTTTTGCCTTGTGCACTTGGATAATTTGATGCTTTATTTTTTATAGTTTTTATATAATTTCATGTTCAGTTTTTATCATATAGGTTTGACTTCTGTTTATTAGATTATATTGTTTAGCTGACTGTTAACTTGCTAAATACAATTTTCAGGATGACCCAAAGACCAAAGAGCTACTTGCTTTGAGGGCCGTGATAAAGTGCATTGAAGAGTATAAGCTTCAGAAGGAGTATTCACTTGGACCTCTCCAAAAGCGTGTTTCTGAGCTGAAGCCTAAGAGTGAGAAAAGGCCATCATCAGATGCTGGACGTGCTTACTCAAAGAAGCCTCGAGGCCCTGGCACATCATTTGCTCGGAGGCCTGCTGGTCCTGTTGGTTCAGCTGCTCGCAGACCTCCATTTCCGGCCAGTAACTGGCAGCGTGCTCCGGCACCAATGCCCTCCCGTGCTCCTGCACCAGTGGCCCATCTTCCTGATAGATATGCAGCTGCTGACCGCTACCATTACACCCCACCAGCTGCTTCATATGATGCAGGGGCATTTCCTTCCTATGGTGAACCATTCAGTGCCCCAAAACCATTTCAGTACACCCCAGGGTCAGTGGCAGCGTCATACAATTCAAGTCAGTATAAGGTTGCGTACGGTGGCCCAGGAGCGCTGCCAGGCGCAAGTGGATATGCAGGTTACTCAGGCGGATCAGGGTCGTCTGCCTCCAGTGGGTACCCAAATTACTTAGGATCTGGTTATCGTCCTACCCACCAGCCATAGATTTGACTTCTCCCAAAATGCTGCCATCCTCGATGCAGGCAGGATATTCATCTTCCGGTCGAACTGGGATGTAACTTATTCTGTTCCTCATCGGTAGCAGTGGGTTTTGTAGGTGTAACTGATGTAGAGTTCCTATCAAAGGTTATGTGAGACCGTAATCAAATTTTAAGCGCACTCATGCCCTGCTACATGTAGCTTGCAAATTGCACTCCCTTTTCTCTTTTGCTTCGTGCTGTATTCCTGACTTGTCGAATGCTTTGTATCTTTTGTCAACCAGTCTACTGTAATACCTTTTTTTTTGCTACTGTTGTGATTGAGTTGCAAAAGGCAAAAAGGTTCGTTGAGTGCAAAGCTTTCCCAGCACTTTGCAGAGCTGACAATCTTACACAATATTCTCAGCTTGCAGATGGCCGCAGGCATGTCTTGTGCACGTCAGTGCGTGCACATCTTAACATGCCTACAAATCTCCTGTCACGAAAAGCATGATACAGTAGCATTGGTCTCCCTGAGAATAAAGAGACCCATCTGAGCCTTAGAATTTTCTCTGATCTACAACAACATTCGCGCATGATTTCGCTGAACCGTGCAGGAGCTGATGCGAGTTTATCCTCCACCCAATGTGGACCAACAGGCATCTGCATCTCCCTCTGCTCTCCCGTTCTCCTCGTGAGATCGTGCTCAACTGGCCAACTGCTCATCCGATCATTATCGCAAAACTGATCAGCTCGTCAACCCTCCTTCCACTCTCCTACACGACTGAGAAGGAGGAGACCAGACGTTACACACAGTTACCCGGCCTATGCAGTCCGGTTCTCTAGACACAGACACGTGGGCCCCAGAACTGGTGATCCCCACCTTGTCGGCCCAAAACCCGAACCCGACCGGTAATCAAAATATATCCGACGTGCCGCGGACGGGGCGGCCCCAGCGATGGCGCCGTGAATTTACCGGGCTACCCCTTGGCCTGCACCCTTCCTTCCCTCCCCTTCTAACAAGTCGTCGCCTGGACCCGGCCTCGCCTCGGCCCCCTCGGCGCGACGACCTCCCCCCCCCACCCTCCCTCCCCCTCCTCCTCATTCCCCGCGCGGCGAGGCCGCTCCATGGCGAGTCGGGGCCGGCCTCGGCCCGGCTCGCTCCAGGCCCTCGCCGCCGTCCTCCTCCTGGCCGCCGCGTCCGCGGCCGCCGCCGGATCCCCCGATCGGCCCGTGCCGGCGCCGCCGCTGTTCCTCCCGCTCACGCGCTCCTACCCCAACGCCAGCCGCCTCGCCGCCTCGCTGCGGCGCGGCCTCGGCGACGGGGCGCACCCCAACGCGCGCATGCGCCTCCACGACGATCTCCTCACCAACGGGTCGGTACAGCTCGGTCTTTTTATTTGTGCTCATGGTTTGGCCCCAATTTTTTTTTGGATGATGTGTTGGATCTGAGGCGCGGAGCTCGGCGCGCGTTGTCGTTCTGGTTCAGGTACTACACGACGAGGCTCTACATCGGGACGCCACCGCAGGAGTTCGCGTTGATCGTTGACTCCGGGAGCACCGTCACCTACGTGCCCTGCGCCTCGTGCGAGCAGTGCGGCAACCACCAGGTAGGGCCTGGATACTTTTGCTTCTATGTTTGGCTATCCGATTGGAGCTGTGTGAGATGAAATTATTGATAGCCGTGTATGTATGTGTCAGACCAACTTGTGAAGCTGGACTAGTTAACTCAGCTAATTCATGATTATGCGAATTATATGGGTTTATGGGTCTACTTGATGTGTATCGATATATGGAAACAATAGTTTTCCAAAGATCCACATTTTCATTTGCAGATAAAGTGGGGAGTTCCAGGCTTCCTGTTTAGTCATGGGTTGTTGATAAACTCTACTTTTATAGTCTGATGATGAGGATGTGGCCATATGGCTTTAACCTGAAGTCCATTATTTATATGCTTCTCTTAATGGTCAATTCCTGAAATGCATAGTATATGCTTCACGCATCAACCGTCCCAACATGTACCACGTCAATCTTCATTAAAACCTGTAACATTGGATTGCCAGCCATCGGCCTTGTTATGCCATTGCCTATTTTTTAGCCAATTTCTTAACTTTCTCTCCATGTCAAGTGGGTCCCATGTATATTGCCAACAAAAGGCAAGTGTTTGGTTTCATAATTCCTATGTTAAGAGCCACTAACTTGTTCTGCCATTTTGAAATGTTATGCATGCTATCATTCTACATTATATAGGTATAATATTCACTAGAAAATGTATTGTTGAAAGCGAAACAAAAATAAAAACTGAAGACAAAATATACTTGGCTTTCCCTTCGTGTTTATTGTTAACAAGCCAATACATTATTCAAGGGCCTTACATTGTCATGTCATGTCTGCGCTACATATTATCGTAAGAGATACCTGAAGGCAATACATTCTAGCCTTTGGACAAATTGAGCGACCCTTTATCAATATTGCTAACACGCGGTACAGTTTCAACTGAGGTGAAGGCGCTCCCAGATACATATTATTCTCTTGTAGCTTCCTGAACTTGATGCAATATTATAAGTGCATTGATGGGTTGATTTATCTAGGTGTCATCATTGTTCCAGCTCTGGTCCACCACCTTGACTCTTTGTTGATCTTGTGTTCGCTACATTAGTCACTTGCATCATTGATGACGCGTTTAAAATATTGGAAATGATTTTATAGTTTGAATTGTCATGTCCAAAAAGGTGAAGGTCTTATGAATATGCATTTCTCTACCATGATGTACATTAGAAATACATAAATATGTGTGTGCTGCCATATATGCTATACAATGGAGTAAGAATAAATATTTTGGATTTTGGCAGCAACTGCAGTGCTACTGTAGGCTTGCGTGCTAGTGTGCTTCCGACACATGGTAGTACCCCTAAAAGAAAATTAAAAAAGTAGCTGGTTTCTGTCACTTCTTTTCTCGAATTTTTTTCGTTCACGCTCAAATTTTGCATGATGGTAGATGATTACTATGATCTTTACATTCATATTTGTAACCATTTTTTGAGGCACTTTTAAGGGTTCTGCCGTGCGCTGATAGCACCTGATCTGGAGATTGCTATTATTAAATACTTTCTACTTGTATGTCTGTTTTTAATTGTCTAGAATTTATTTATCTACAAAATGATAATCTGAAATTTGGTTGATGTAGGACCCAAGATTTCAACCTGATCTGTCCAGTACGTATTCGCCAATAAAATGCAATGTTGATTGTACTTGTGACAGTGACAAAAATCAGTGCACTTACGAGAGGCAGTATGCTGAAATGAGCTCCAGCAGTGGGGTGCTTGGTGAGGACATTGTGTCTTTTGGTAGGGAGAGTGAACTTAAGCCACAACGTGCTGTTTTTGGCTGCGAAAATTCTGAAACTGGAGATTTATTCAGCCAGCACGCTGATGGTATAATGGGGCTGGGTCGTGGTCAACTTAGCATAATGGATCAGCTTGTTGAAAAGGGTGTCATAAGTGATTCGTTCTCTTTGTGCTATGGTGGAATGGATGTTGGTGGTGGTGCTATGGTACTTGGTGGATTGCCTTCTCCTTCTGACATGGTTTTCTCAAAATCAGATCCTGTCCGCAGGTATAGTATAGTTTTGTCTACAATAGCAAATCCTTATTCCTTTTGCAGACATATTTTTACTAGTTATTTTCTAAATGACAACAGCCCATATTACAACATTGAGTTAAAGGAAATACATGTTGCTGGCAAGGCACTGCGGGTAGATCCAAAGGTCTTCGACAGCAAACACGGGACTGTGTTGGATAGTGGAACCACATATGCTTATTTGCCAGGGCAAGCTTTTGTGGCTTTTAAAGATGCTGTAAGCTATTTACCATTCACCTCTATTCATTTCCTGAATTACTTTTGTTGGATCTTTGTTCTTTTGTATGTATTTGTTCTTCATGTGGAATTTATCTGCTTGTGATTCTACTTTGCAATCCATATTTTAAGACTTTATTAGGGTCCTAGAAAACACTGCAGGACAATTTCTAGGTCCACTAGTGTATTTTACTATTAAAATGAACGACTGGTGGTTATGCTGCTGAAAAGTGTGTCTAATGGTTTTATGTTCTCAATTGTTAGGTGACAAGCAAAGTCCACTCACTCAAGCAAATCCGTGGCCCTGATCCAAATTACAAGGATATCTGCTTTGCAGGTGCTGGAAGGTGACTTTCGCATAATGATCATAAATTTGCTTTTTATTCTCCATGTTCTTATAACACACTCTCTTGTTTGTATATAACCTTTTATTGTCTTACTTTCAGGAACGTCTCAAAACTACATGAGGTATTTCCAAATGTTGATATGGTATTTGGCAATGGACAGAAACTCTCACTTACACCTGAAAATTATTTATTCCGGGTATGATAAATTACTTAGACCTATCTAAATGAATTGAGATAACATTTATTTTATTTGGCCGTCAATCATTTATACTTATGCTGTGTACTTTTGTTTTGCCTTTAATCCTGAAATGAAGCACTCCAAAGTTGATGGGGCTTATTGTTTGGGTGTATTCCAAAATGGAAAAGATCCAACAACGCTATTAGGAGGTTAGACACTCAACTTTCAGAGCGTAAAGCATTTTGTGTTATGATCTTGCAGCATTTCAATTGCCATTTTTCTATACATATTTTATGATTTGCTGGGATATTGGCCGTCTCGGGTTTATATCTATTCTACAACCCCATAATCTTATTTTCTCGTTCTTATGTGTATTGACTTATAAAATGCACAAACTTACACATCACTTTCTAATCTTATCTCACATTCAAAAGTGTTAGTATCATTAGCTGAGTGAATATATGACATCCATCTTGGTCTTCATTATGAAAGGCATAAACATTTTTTTTATTTAACGAAACAAGCAGGCTATCAGTTCAAGATTGCAAACAATTTGGAGCCATATGTTTATGGAGTTGTCAGGCAAATCCTGGGCCTCTAGGTGTAGCTTTATATGTAATAAAAGCTGCAGGTTTAAAGCAAAAACAGTGTTGGAATTAGAAGTCTCCTTTCTTCTACCATAATGGCGAAGAAAGCTCAACAGTTACTTTTGATGGCTAGTGTATTACAACTTAACTGTTTGTTTATTAGTGTATGTATATCACCTGCTCCCTTGGTTACCAGTATTATCAAACAATAGAGATTCTTGATTGATTCAAATGCCATAGTAAAGCAATCCATGAATATTACAGGGTCACAAGAACATTGCATTGCACTAAGATACTTTGTCATTGTAAGTAGCTAAAGTAGTGACATGAATGGCAGGTATCATAGTTCGTAATACACTTGTGACCTATGACCGGCACAGCGAAAAGATTGGCTTTTGGAAAACCAACTGTTCGGAGTTGTGGGAGAGGCTCCATATTGGTGTTGCTCCTTCACCAGGACCTTCAAGTGATACAGGTTCACAAGCTGATATGTCACCCGCTCCAGCCCCTAGTGGTTTGCCAGGTTTGTGCCTATTTATCTTATTTTTCCTATTCATTTCATGTGGATATCATATGACGAATAGCAAAACATGAATATTAGTGCAATTGTAAGCATTAGGAAAACTCCATTTTTCTTTTTGGTTGCTTTATTGTCAGCTGTTTGGTGCTTTTGGATATCAGCTGCTTTAGTTTTGTATGAAATGTAGCAAAGAGTCGCTGTGCCTCTCTGAAAGGTTGTTCTTCAAGCCAAATTCTATCTACATTTTACTCATTTTTGTTTACGTACTTAGTTCTTTGGCTTCAATGTCACACTCCCTCACTCTTTTCTTTCTCGCACAATAATCTAGTTCTCATTTCTATGCTTAGCAATTTTGTTAGTAACCAGGTGGATTATTGTGAGCTAAAGCAAGAACTAATTTTTCCCTGAGATCTGGTGTTTGCACTTATTTTTCAATGGTAGTGTTCTTTATTTTGTTGGTCTTTACGTAGTTGAAATCAATATCATTGTCTTGGATAGGAGCAATGGACTGTGCTAATATTTCTATCTTGATCTTTTGCTGATTGGCATGATTTATCATACCTTTTGATCTTCTGCTTGCAGATTTTGATGTTGGTCTCATCACTGTTGATATGTCCATAAATGTTAGTTACCCAAATTTGAAACCTCATCTCCATGAGCTGGCTGAGCTGATAGCTAAAGAGTTGGAGATTGATTCCCGTCAGGTAAGGATGAAGTATGGTATGCAATGATTTGGTTATGCTAACTATGCGAGCAGTTTTTTTAGTCAGGATTGAGTGTCTTGGTATCATAATTCCATTTACTTTGCGCTTAAGTTGCTTTATAATTTGACAGGTTCGAGTTATGAATGTTACAAGCCAAGGAAATTCAACTCTGATCAGATGGGGTATTTTCCCCGCGGGACCTGATAATGCTATGTCTAACGCAACAGCGATGGTATCCACTTTTGAACATATTAGAAGCATTTTTGCATCATCTTTTCTTTTCACTGATTAATTTGTTGTATTGATTCATGCCAGGTTATGATCTCTCGGTTAACTCAGCATCATGTCCAGTTGCCTGAAAATCTTGGCAGTTATCAGTTGCTGGAGTGGAATGTGCAACCTTTACCCAGAAGGTGATGAAATGTTTGTTATAAGTTGCACTATTCATATCGTGTCTGATAGCATCTAAATTTTATCTCTTCCTCTAGACAATGTTATTTCGTCTAGAAGAAACAATGAAACAACGTTTCACCTTGGTCTAGTTGTCTAGAATTGGCCAGGACAATATCATTTTATATGTATGCTTTCTAAAGATTAAAATGTCACAAGGGAACACACCATAGTCTCGTGTTTCTCATGCTCTGTTATATTTACATTCCCCTCCACCTCCAGCACCGAAAAAAATGTTCAACTTCATGGTAGTGTGTAAATAGCTAGTTCTGTAAATAACTTCTGCAGTAGCCGCCATCTTATTTTTTTAATTGTATTGCAGTACTTATAGAGAACTTAAATGTAACTTCCGGTTTGTTTTGATACAGGTCATGGTTTCAAGAACATGTAGTCTCCATACTGCTTGGGATTTTGCTAGTTGTTTTGGTCACTTTGTCAGCCTTTTTAGTAGTACTTGTTTGGAGAAAGAAATTCAGTGGTCAAACTTCCTACAGACCTGTTGATTCAGTGGCTCCTGAGCAAGAACTCCAGCCACTATAATCCAAAGCTGTTTGGCGGAGCAACATATAGGTGATTCTTTGGTAGAGATACCCTCGTGTGGGTTATATTGCAGCGGCACACATCGGCTGCGGCTGCTGGAGTAGCCCTTATTTGTATGTAACACAAGCTACAAGCTTACAGAAGAAGCACAATATGATTACATGACTTCTTGATTCAAAACTTAGAGGTGTTGTTCATAAACTGCCTAGTGATTCAGACCAAGAGCTTCCTCTTGTGCTTACAGTAGAAGAAGGTTTTGTTCATGTAATGTAGATTAAGGTAGGGTTAGAGAAGAGACAAGCGCACCCGTGGAACGGAGCTATGTAATATCTATTTGATAAGTGCTGAGGGTATTTGGCTTCTTCAGACATTCCATGCATGTTTGGTTCCCTTGCACATGCTTACTATGGCAGTGAGGGGAAAATATCATTGGTAGTGCAGGGCGCTGTCTCATACTCGGTAGGTTTGGCAAATGAACCAGATTCGCCTTCTTGGGTTGGGACCCCTACGGCTGGTCCCCAGGTTTGGTTTGGCAGGAGTACAAAGCATGCTGAGTTGTGTGGCTCCTGCTCGTTTCGTTTACCTCTGGTTGAGAATGTTGGTCATCTGTCAAAGGCAAACTGTCTCTTTCGCTTCCGCTTCGGCCTGCTTGAGTTCAGAGTTGCTCAAATCCCATTTCCTCGCAAGTAGTTTGAGTTTGACATGATATATTAGGTCCGTCTAGACTTTGGATGTAGTTGTCCATATCTATTGTAGCTTTTCACTTCACACGAGTGTGCTCTGGTATCTGAATTTACTTGACACGACCGGTTTCCTTCAGTCTTGAGTTTTTATCTTCAAGTATAAACCTATTAAACATCCCCCGGGATACGTCTAGCTTTCGGATGTAGTTTTCCATATATCTATAGCTGCGGCCGCGAATTAACCTCTGCGGCTTTCTTTTTTCCGGTTGTGCTCTGATAACTGAATTTACTTGACGCCATGCAAGTGGCACTGGTTTCCTTCAGTTTGAGTTACTTCTAATATTCTTCAAGTGCAGTCTGAGGAGGGGTTTCAAAGTTGTGGCGTGCAATTCTTGTCAAGATTTCATCTGACGTAAGAGATAGAAAGGTTGCGAAAGATGCTAGCCAAATGCATCATGCATCAAGTGCAGTTTCTTCTCCATTCAACCAACTGACATCTCCAGTCAATTTCATGCGTTGATCATCTCCATGTCATAACCATGTCCTAGTGAATTGACGACTTGTTCGATGGTATGCCAAAGCTAACGATAATTCGTTGTTCCCAGGAGACGACACGACCCACGAGTCTCGAGCCCAGTTGTTTCCTCGTCATCTCGCCGCCGGAAGGCCGATCCGCTTCCCGACCGTGAACCCGCCGTCGATGACGAGGTTGTGCCCGGTCACGAACTTGGCCTCGTCGGACGCCAGGTACACGGCCGCCCTTGCCACGTCCTCCAGCTCCAGCACCGCGCCGCGGAGCTCGCTCAGGCCCGTCTCCACCATCCGCTTCACCTGCTCGTCGGGTACGCCCGGGTGCATCCTGGCGAGCGACCGGAGCAGCAGCGGCGTCGCGATGCCGTGCGGCGAGATGGCGTTCACGCGCACCCCCGAGCGCGCCAGCTCCTCCGCCGCCACGCGCACCACGCTCATGACCGTGGCCTTGGACAGGCTGTAGGGCAGCGCTGCCGAGCCGCCGAGCATCCCCGTGGTGCTCCCCGTGCAGAGGACGCAGCCGCTGCCCCGGGGCACCATGACGCGCGCGGCGTGCTTGAGGCAGACCACCACCGACCGCGCGTTGGCGGACATGACGCGGTCGAAGTCGGCGATGTCCAGCGACGCCAGCGGCGCGGGGGCCGCGGCGCCCGCCACGCCCGCGTTGCTGTAGAGCACGTCCAGGTGTCCGTGGCGCGCCACGGCGAGGTCCACCGCGGCCGCGATCTGGGACTCGTCGGTGACGTCGCAGCGGGCGTAGGACGCGGCGGGGCCGAGGTCCGCGGCCACGGCGCGGCCGGCGTCGTCCTGCACGTCGGTGAGTACCACCTTGGCGCCGTTTCGGATGAACTCGGTGGCCGTCGCCTTGCCGATGCCGCTGGCGGCGCCGGTGATGAGAGCGACCTTACCAGCTAACCGCTGGCTGTTCGATTCTGTTGAGAAGTTACCGATGAGGCCACGCAAGGCTCCGGAAGCTCTGCCTGTCTCCCTCCTGCATTCACAAGCCACAGCTGGGCCATCAGCATAGCTACCTCAACAAGTGATTGCTCTTGCACGAAAGAAACAGATTACAACAGGCGGTTGCTATGACTACAACTCGAAATGCTTGAAGAATGACCTGAAAACGAGTTGCGTTGCTCGGAGCATCCTGACAGATCGTGTTGCAACAACTTGTGTGGGCTTCTGCGGTTATGCCTGAGGAAAGCTGTGTTGGGACTTGGGACTGCTTGGTAGTTGTGTGATGTCCTGGTTAGTGGTTTGGGAGTAGTATATGTAGTACACGAATCGTCACCCCATGGCACGCACATTCGACGCATCATCCATGGCGTTGGCCCGTGCCTTGCGATCATTGCCGGTTTGACTGCTTGCAGCCACGTTTGTGTTAGAATTGTCATGACAGATCCCCATTGGTTGGCGTTGGCCGCATCACTGTCGGCCGGCATTCCTGTAGAGTAGGTGACACTAACACGCGTGCGTGCATGGTTCTGTTTCTTTGATGAAGCCGCTGGCAGGGCCATAGTGCCCTACCGCAGACGCAGAGAGTCAAAGTGAGCTCATGCTTTATTTTTTTTAACAAGCCACACAAGACAGTGTGTGTTTCATTGATAGGGCAGAAAAATACAAGACTATGACCCTGAGAGATCATAGGCAGGAAAAGAAAAAAAACTCACCCCGTTGGATTGGGACCTCAACACGGGTTACCGCACAACTATACGCACTGGCGGGTTGGATTGAGACATCAACTCGGCCACAACTGTACACACAACGACGACAGCAAAACAAAGCAGAACCGCACCTCCCCTCTCAACCCTCTCATACAAGTATCGAGACCATTGAAGCGAAGACTGCCGCCGATAGGGGATGGAGGGGCAGGCACCAGTGCACCACCACACCGAAAGGGCTACCGCCGCGCGGGACCCAACGCCCAGTGCTGTTGCACCCGAACTGGCCACCGGGCGGCATGCAAACACCGAGTCAGAAGCAAACTCTCGCGTGCGCGGGGACCTCCAACCCGCCACTCAACACACCTCTCTCTCTCTCGTGCGCGGGGACCGCCAAACCTGCCGCACGGCTCCACGCTTCAGACTCGTCTCAAGGATAGCCGTCACAGAAGCACAAAGAGGTGCCCCGCCCTCGGGAACCGAAACAAGCTGCAGGCCACCACAGAGGTTTGAATCATCCGGTTGCTTTCCCCCTCGCGCAAACCGCCACCATCGAGTTGCAGACCGAAGATGTCGCCTGCGCCGTCTTCCGATGTTGTATCGCACCAGGGAATTTCAGTTGTGCTGAAAGTCCCCGCCGCAATCCGCTGCAGGCCAAGTCACCCCTGGCTGCAGGTGCTGCAAGTGCCATCTCAGGATGTTGTCCCGCACCGCACCGGGGAGTGCCAAGCAATCCCGGGCGCCGCGGAACGCTGCAAGCGGTAGAAGCCCGCAAACGAGAGAAGACCGTTGGACGCCACCAGGAGAGCCGACGACGAGGCTTGAAGGAAAACAACCCCCTTAACACATACGAGAGAAAAGCCCCCACCAACTGGAGTAACCACGAAGGGCAGACCGAGTGTGCCAGCGAAGCGAACGACGCCTCTAAGGCGACGCCTCCAGGGAGGTTACGACGCCCACAGGCGCCGCCGTCGCCCATCCAGAAACTTGACAGGGTTTTCACCCAGAGACCATGCAGCAGGATTGTTGCTCAAAGGTGGCACCCTCAGCAGGAGAGCGGCGCCCTAGACGCCCGAGGGCGCCGCCGCCAACCCACCAGAACGAGTCTAGCTGGGGCTTTCGCCCGGAGCAAGCAATCCTACTGCGACCGTTCGATACAGGAAGCCAGTACCACCCTGTAGTCACCGCCGGTGGGGAAGTGTTTCTGTCGTAGCACACCACCTCCCGCCGCTGAAGCTTCATCGCATTATCGCCGTCCCCACTCCCAGACGATGTGTCGGGTCGGCCAGCACACGGCCGCCGCCAACGCAGTCACCGCGGCCCAACTGATGGTAGCATCATCGCGAACCACGGCTAGCCGAAAGGAACCCACCGCCCGCCACCGGCGCAGAGAGGAAGACGCCACCGCGGCGCCGCACCTCTCACCGCGGGGCGAAACGGCTGCGATACCACCATGGTGTTGCGCCGGGGGCCGGATCACCCCACTGAGGCGTCATTCCGCCCGCCCGGGGAGTTGGGTGCCGCACCAGGCGTCGCACATGCCCAAGGCCGACCGGACTTAGCAGGAAGCCGCGCCGGGCCGCCCTGCAGTGAGGAGCTGCCGTCACCGCGCCGAGCCGCCACTAGAAGTCGCCGCCTGTCGGGGTTCTCTACTGCAGAACAATAAATTTCTATCAATCGTGTGTCGGGCTCGGATGGTTAGCACAAGAGACAACGAGATTTATACTGGTTAAGGCCTCCGAGGAGTAATACCCTACGTCTAGTGTTGAGCTGCCGTGTTCCTGTGCTTGGGTTGTTTGTAGTAGGGGTTACAAACTCGTCGGGAGAGGGTGTCGTGCCCAAGTCCCTTAAAACGAGTGTTCGGTTCGTCGGCTAACCCTTGTGACAGTTGCCCTCCTCTCCATTTTATAGATGCAAGGGGAGGGGCAAAAAGGGAAATAAAAGAAGTGTTACAGTGTCAGCCGCTGAGATGTCCTCTCGCGCGTCGCTGTCCACCAAGACGCATTGAAGTGGAGCTGCGTTGCGTTGTCGTGGAAGCCGCCGCGTGGCCGGGCGGGGCTGTTCATTCCGGGACGCTTGGCGTTCTCACCGAGTAGTTTGGCGGCGACTCAGTCCGTCCGAGCGCAGAGTGAGCTCGCCACGTTAAGGCCTAATCGTAGGCCCAAGCTCATCGTAGGGGGTGCTTGAGTGCCTCGGGTGGAGTTTGCGTGCGGCAGGGTTGGAGATGATGGTGATTTGACGGCTGCGCAGCCAGACAGAGCCGCATTAAGGCTCCTATCGGGGCTAGCTGCCGGCGCGGGCCGCCAGCTGGTGTATTTGCATGGCATGGGGAATCGGTCCCCCACGCGTCGTGGTAGAGGAGTTCACGCTACGGGGTCGCGCCACGTGGTGTGGCTCGCGCCAAAGTCAGAGGCAGAGACTGCTCGTGCGAACGTGCAACTTGTCGTGCGAGGCAGAGAGTTGTCGTGCGAGGTGGAGATTCGTCGGAGGGGGGTTCCTCTAGTGGGGAGCTGGTCGGAGAAGCTCCCAACTAGTCGGGAACAGTTTGTATTGCCAGTGATGGTCTTGATAGAGGTCCTTAGTGTAACATCCTTGAAATTGCTTGATTGTAAAAATGGAGGATTTCAAAAACTTGCTATGAATTTGTGTGCTCATGAAATCAAATAAGGAAGTCTTCCTTTTCCCCTTCCCTTATTCCTAGATTTAATTTAATTCAATCAATAATTTTAGGACTTATAAAATGCTAGTGTGAGAAGTTGGTTTTTCATTTCGGATTTATTTGGATTTGATTGAGTGGAATCAAAATTGAATTGGAATTCAAATTTGAATCACTTAGTTTATAGAGATAGAAAATAGGAAAACCTTTAAACCTTGCGTGGGCCGACAGCCAACCAAACCAGCCCACCGCCCCTTTCGGCCCAAGTGCGACCTGCTAACCCGCCGGTCGCCCGCCACCTACCGCGCCCACACCGAGTTGCTGACCAGTGGGACCCGTGATGCATCACGCTGATGTCATCGTGACATTTTCATCGTCACCCTCTCTCTTTACCGCTTTGGCTGACGCCGGTGCCAAAGCACGACACGCCGGTCATGGCCGCCATCGGATGCGGCTGCACCCCCCGCCTGCGCATCCGCACCGTCCACGTGCCCCTGCGTTGCCCGCCGCTATAAGTAGCCGGCCGCGACCCCCAGGGCTCCCAACCCTAGCCGCCTCAGGGGAGTTATCCCCTTCCGCACCGCCTGCCCGCCGGAGAAGGAGGAGAAGGGGGGAGAAGGGAGAGGGAGAATGGAGTCCGCCCATGGGAGCGCCGCCCGCCGCGAAGACCGAAGCCGCCCGTGGGGAGGAGCTAGACCCACCGTAGCCGAGAACCCCTGCGACCTCTACATCCTCTGCTTCCTCTACCAACACCGCCGTTTCCCCCTTCGTCACCGTCGAGCCCGTTCCGCTCTCTTCACCGATGCCTGCGCTTCGGCCCGTGGCCACTAAGATGAGGACTTTCTTCCCCTCCCCTTTGTTGAGGCCCGACCATCGAGCTGAGGGCAGGAACGCCCGTACCTTGTCACTGCTATTGCACCACCGTGCTCACACTGTGTGATGTCGGCCTTCTGCCAGGCTAGGATGCTTCTTCTTGTAGGTGCTGCTACTATCTCCGCCGCGAGCGCCCGCTCGCCGTTCCTTTCTTTCTGGGTTCCCTTGTTCGTTTGCCCAGACGCCATGTCGCTGCCGCCGTTCTAGTCGTCGTCGCGGTCTTGACGTCGACGTGTGCACGCACACGCCTTCGCGCACACCCGCGCGCCCCGTGCACACGTTCGCCAGACAGGGCAAGCTCAGCCCTTTTGTCTGTCTTCCCGTCCCAAGCTGAGCTCGCCGGCGTTCCACCCACTGTGAGCCGAGGCCTCGCCGCCGGGGTAGACTTTTCGCCCCGGAAGTGAGAGCACCCGGTCGCCGTCGAGTTCGCGCACCTGTTCGCGCGAAATCCCGCGCAGAGCCTTGCCGGCCGTGGCCACCCCAGCCGCGCCGACGAGCTCCTCTGATCTTCCGCCGTGGCGAGCCGCGCACCCTCGCGCGTTCGCTCACTCTCCCTCTCGTGCCTGTGCTTCTGAGCGCGCTCATGCACACGCGTGCAACCGTGCGCACGCGAGCTGCCCGCCGGTGCTAGATCCTCGCCGTGTCGCTGGTGCTGCGCCGTCCCGCCGGCCATGGCCTCAACCTGACCGCACTGGAATCCCTCTTCAAGGTCGCTCCTTTCTTGCCCTAGCGAACCAGTAGGACTTCGCGGACTTCACCATGGGGCGTGTGGAACAATCGCCGTAGAACCCCGCCGCCGGCGAGACCTTACTGAACCGCTGCTTCTTTGAGGCTTTGTGCCGAGCACCTTGAGGTCACCCCCAAAACCCAAGGGTGGTTTTCCCTTGCACACAGAGGGCCACACGTGGATCTGGCCGCAACCGATCCACCAGATCTAGTGTGGCCGGCCAATTTCAAAAGTTGGCACGCGAGTGCTCACACCAAACCGCCCCACAAAGGATCCCGGGCGCCCCGCCAAGTGGGCGGCCGCTGGGCTTATAGCCGCCCACGTGGACGCCACGTCCGCCCTAACAGTCACCCTGCAGCCACCTAACAGCTAGCTTTAAGCCCTTTAGAGCCAGCCAGTAGTCAGCCTAGAGTTTGTGCTATTGGGTATGCATATTTTATTTCCAGAAAACTATTTTGTCTTTGGAAAATCATAATAAATCCATTTTTGTTCCCAAAAATATAAAATCATTTTCGGAAATTCTCTAAAATCTTAAACTTCATGCTAGGCTAGTGTTCGCTCTCTTTTGGCTCTTAATTGTTGTTCTTTTGGAGTTCATTGCATTAGGGCCGCTGTTTATTTTCTTTTACGCGTTAATAGGAGTAGCTGGAGCCGGGGAGCTGATCCCGGAGTACGACCGCACCGACGACTTCGCCGCAGAGGACTACCAGATCCCAGGTTCACACCCGACTGACTTTGAAAACCTATAGACATTGCAATATAGAATGCTAGTGGTTTACCTTATATGCATGTTGATGAACCTTGCACTGCCTACTTTAAATATATTGTCCTTGATTGTCCTACTACTATATATGTTTATAAGCGTGATATACGCTGAGCTTCGCAATGCATGTGTGGGATGGGAATAGTGGTTCTTGGCGTGAGTGGGATAAAATCGGCAGGAGAAGGCGTTTTGGGTACTTTGGTGGGGGTGAGCTCGAAACAATCAGTCTAGGATCGGGGATGGGGGTGCACTCCTCAGTGTATCCCCACTTTTACAGTTTTCGGAACATAGGTGTTGGGGTTTTACTTGCGTTTAGAGGATATGAGCTCGCCCCGATCCGAAACCGAGTGGACAAACCTTTTCACGGGACCTTTACGTACACACCACCGTCGAGTGTGGGGTTAGGGCCGAGTTGAGCTCGGCAAGTGCGGAACCATACTGCCCGGCGGGATAGCGGGGTATCAGTGGGGGAGAGGTGGAGGTGAGACCACCCTCTCAGAGCGACTCTCGTGTGGCCACACGGGGGCATTTCACAGTTCCGGTGCAATCCCTTCTGAGGGGGGATCGTTTTTGAGGGTCGGATGCAGGATGGAACCGTAACTATCGAGAGTTCGCATGGTAGGATGGGCTATGTCGGCCGTACACCGGCCGGGTGCCATTCGGGTTGGGTTCAGGTGTACACGCTGCGAGTTGTTTGATCTATAGCTATAGCCATGTCCTCGGATATGGACAAGTCCCCTGATAGCTTTGTTCTCATGTTTTGGGATTTCGACCTTCCCTCTAGTTGAGAGTGTGGTGAGCCGTGGTTGCAATCGGTTAGAGGAGAGTGGCTCCCTCGACCTCTTCAATCCGATTGCAATCATTGAGGTGCGAGGGGAGAAAGTTCTTGCACGACCCTAGATGGGAGTAGGTTGTGGAGACGGGGCCCCGGGTGACCGAGGTGGTTCCGAGCTATGTTGAGAGCTTTGGGTTGGGAACTTGATGGAGATATCTTGATATTAATCTACTAGCTGCCGCATAGGAAACCCGAGCTACTTCCTTGTCTCTTTTCCCTCCTTTAGAAGTAGGTCACTTAAAGCCTGCATATAGTTAGTGACGTGGACCTATCCCATTCCTTGGGGATATACTTTGGGTGTGCGGCTTACGAGTCCGAGTACGACAACAACGCCGATGGATGGTACGACCGAGGGATGCGTTGCTTCGCTCAAGGATGCCTGTGGCGAGAAGAATAAAAGATGGAGACCCTTCGGAGAAGCTAGTTACCATTGCGTAGAACTTCACTCTGATTCAGCCAAGAGGCTTGTAATGATGTACTCCATAATGGACATGTAATAACTTATGTACTTTTTCTTATGTGTGATGCGATGTATGACTTTGTGTTATTATCTGTGAGACGTTTTGTATGCGATAGCCACTGATCCAGGGACTATCGCGATGGTACGAGGATTCGAGTTTTCTATGAAAATCGGGGTTTTACACTTAGTCCTCCTCGTCTTGAATCTTGGCCTTCACGTTATCAATCTTAGCCTTCACATTGTCAATGGTGTTAGAAGACTTCACCTCAAGAGAGATTACGTCACCGTCAAAGGGGGCCACCGGCAGGGGGCCGCCGCGCGTCGCTCCGCCGCCCCGAGCGCATCCGTCGAGAGGAAGGCCCCGCCGCCGCCGTCCTTAGAGCCCGCCGCCGACATCCGACCGACTCCTCCGCGGCGGCGGGGAGGGGGGGGGGCCGGGGAAGGGGGACACTCACCGAAGGAGGGAGGCGCCGCGCAAGTCGCCCAAGGCGGGGCGACTTGTTTTAGTCTAAAAGAAAAGGTAAGCCTTCCATTTAAAAAAACACGAGAGATAAAATAAGTGTCACTCTTGTTTCCCGAGATGGAGCTAGTATACTACTTCCTCCGTCCCCAAATAAGTGTCACTCTTATTCCCAAGAAACAATTGTAACTAAATACGTATAAAAAAGTGTTGACCTTATGGTACAAAATTAATGCCATTAGATAGATATTTAAATATATTTTTTTTATTAAATTTATTTGGAAATATAAATGTTGCACATTTTCTATGAATCTAGTTAAACTCATGGCACGGAAAAAAATGACACTCTTTTGGAACAGGAACAGAAGGAGTACTCCCTCCGGTTTGGTAAATGAAGTCGTTTTGGACATGATTTGAGTCAAACATTGAGAATATAAATCATGAATCACTTTTAAGTCATTAAGTTTGGAAATGTGAAAACTACATGGATAGATTTGGCTTGCAAAGTACTTTCATAAAAGTATACATATGTTAGTTTTTAACAAATATTTTTATAAAAAGAAGAAGTCAAAGTTGTATTTTGGAGACCGTGTCAGTTTGTCCTAAACGACTTCATTTACAAAACCGGAGGGAGTAGATGGCTAGAGATCCGTGAAACAAGCGGCTTGTCAACCGGTTCAATTGTTTTCCAATATAATGTTCTTCCAACTCATGATTGAGTCAAAAACAAAAGTTTTGAACATCTAGATCAAGTCAAAACCGTTAAAGTAAACATAAATAACATTTCAACAACTCGACTCAAAAGTCAAATATCTCAACCAATAATGGAGTGGGTGCTAAATTAGTTAATTTTCATTCTTAGCGGCCTATGGTGGACACCTGGCTCTGGCTAACAAGTAGTGGCTGGCATATTTGATAGAGCTCCGGCTCCTAGCATGCAAAAATGACTTCTCACCTGCAAAAAATGCAGACAAGACAAAAGACAAAACAGTTGCATGTTTGAATCGTTGCCGGATTTCTGAGTCTCACCTGCTGCCAAGTGCCCAGTTCATATTCAAATGAGCATTTTGCAGATTTCTGGTGGCGGGCCACACGCTGCCAAGCGCGGGCATGCAATAATGGCTCAATTATCAGAAAACGCGCCAATGTCATGTGAAAAGTAGCGTTAGGTTAGTCCAAATCGTCAAATGCTAATGATGTCACATCATCATGTTAACCGGTGGATTGCACATTGTATATTGCAAATCGCCAACTAGCTAGCGCAGCGCCTCCACGACGATGCATGAAATCGCGCGCTTGTGCGTCGGCGGCCAACCGGGGTTACCGGGTAGAAATGGACGACGAGCGCTAGTACAAGCTTGCATTGCTCTCGTCAAGGTTACGCCAGCATGGCGGCAGTCTCAAACTGATTTTGGCCAAATTGGTCGCATAGTGCTGCTGCTGGGCTGAAGCCTCTTCATCAACATCTAAGAAGAAGGGCCGCAAAGTGACTAGCCCATTTAGCCTTCACGGGTGTGGGGGGCCGCTAGTGGCAGCAGTGCAATTCGCGTCATCTCCAAGGTCGCTAGGTCGCTATTCCGTCTCTGCTGCTTTTGCGCTGTTGCGCATCAAGTCATCAACAAAGGCTGGGAAGTTTTTAAAAAAACTAGGTTCATGCCCGTCGTATGCTACGGGCATCCAATTATCTATAGCGTAATACACAAAACATACAATAAAAAATTTTCAATTGAAGACATCATTCGAAGAATGAGTTGAAGTTGAGCGCACACTTTGATCTATTATAATCGGGTAATTTGACTAAGTGACTATGACAAAGACACTCAAAATGACACACTCCATCTACTCAATATTGATGTTTGTGATGCGCCGAAGGTAGTATTTTATAATGCTTGGTAGACGCTTTCTCCAAGCATTTGCTACATTCACCACAAGATCGACGAAGAAATTATGTCGCGGGCACCCTATGTAGGAAATATTGAGCTATGATTGATTTGAAGCACCAATTCTGCTACAATCGTAGTACAACACGTAGAAAATCACATGTACTTTATGTAATTTAATTTTCAATAAAATAATTAAGAGCTACTCCCTGGAAGGCGTATATTGTTTTACCATCCATTGATTTCAAACCGACCAAGGTGTGAGTAACTACAAAACTAAAAAGAACTTTAACAACTTTTCCGCACAACATTGGAGATGATGTAGGCTAAATTTTGACGATGCCATATTATTCTACTTCCTTACTTCCATCAAAATTTTTAATGTTATCAGCATGCCACCATAAAGTGAAGTGCATTGTGCGATAGTGTTGCCTATTTTCGTGAGTTATCTTCATCGGTAGACACTCCGGACGCCATGCTTACTCCGATTGCTTGCTTTGAGGAGACAAAGTTATCAATATTTATTATGATTACACCTCTCGCTATGTGCATACCGAATTGTGATGAATCTTTATTTTTTAAGTAAAATATTGTGGAGGTTCTCATGAGCTTGTATGATCCAATGACAATACAGAACAATAAATTTATATTTAAAATTAAACCACATTAGATACCCTTTACAAAATGATGGGACTAATAACTCATGAGCCCAAATAATATAGTTCCAGTTAGCTATTCATTTTGAAATGGGGTCCCTTCATTTCAGATCTAACGGTTGTTGGATCATCTCCTTCAAGAACATGATAGGCTCATAAACTAATTTGAAATATCAAAGAAAAACTTGTGATTACTAAACACCGAGAGCAAAATACGTAAATCAAGAGAGGGATTTCTTTCTTTCGGACATCTCTGATCTAGGCCACCAACAATATTTTTGGTGGCAGGGCTTGGCCTATAGCTTGGTTAGGGTGTGGATATCCTTGCAAGATTACCGTGATACCGGTTGAGTGCTTGGTCTATTCTAATTTCTTACTTGTTTGGTATCAATTTGGTTCCGTAGTTTGGATATGGTCAAGATTTAGTTTCATGCTTGCTTAGCATCTAGGTTTCCAGTGATGTATGATTGCAGGATATGGTTTGATGAAAATTTAATAGTTGTGTGGAACAAAACATCACAAATTTGAAGCCACTTTACACAATATCTTTTGAAATTAATCAACTCGTAGTATCTAATGCTAGTTACTATGAAAAATTCCTATGATAAATGCTAGATACTACTTCCTGGATCATGTGCTTGCTACTTCTATGGATCAACATATGTGCTGAATGTATATGTACATGTTGTGATGCAAAGATGTGCTGATTTTGGCATACTGTCATTGTTCATGCTGTCCAACAGCAGATGTGTGCTCCATCAGATTGCAAAGAAATCAGAGAGTTATATAGCTGATGAATGCTTGCTATCTCAAATTGCCTAAGTTTTCTGGACTGAAATGATTTCTGTAATTATCTTGCTGAGCACCAGATGCATCTGAAAAAAATGTATAGATGTTTTCCTCAGATCAGTGTTTCATGTCCTATTCAGTTTCGTCATATGCCCATTGAACCAGTGAGAGGTTCCATTTTCAGCCTTGATTAAAATTAGTAATTATCCTTTATTCTTCCAACAAATTGAACTATGCTAAACATTAATTTTGATACTTTATTTAGCATCAACAAATTGGTTGTCTTTCCAATTAAATCACTCGCGAATTAATTTGCAGAGGGGGGACGGCGTGGAGGAGCAGTCAGTGTTCCTCCAGCATCATTGCTGTCCATAACCGTCAGCAAGCAGCATCAGATCAGACAATGTTCCATGATCATGCCAATAATCTCGTTTTTCAGGTTAGCACTGCTAGCTCTCACATGGCATCATCATTGCCACAGTTGGGGGAGGTGAGGGAGAGAGATCAGATCGGAGATAGAGATCATATCATATCAGATCGGAGAGATCATACCACGGTTGGTGGCGCCGGTCTGGAGAGCTAGCTGGCCGGGAGCACGGCGTGGACAATGGGGGCGGCACGACGGTGTGGACGATGGGCACCGCGGACTGCGGGGGCTCCGCGGCCAACGATGGCGGCGCGCGAGACGACGGGGGTGCCGCAGGCAACGGGGGTGTCGCAGCCGGCGTGGACGACGGGCACCGCGGACTCGGGGGCTCCGCGGCCGACGATGGGGCGACCGGGCGGGCGGACGACACCGCGGACGGCGGATCGGAGCGGGCGTTGGTTTTTCTTTTTTTTTTTTTTTTGCGGGGGGGAGTTTTTTTTTCTGCGGAACATGGTTACGTGGACCGGTGGGGGAGGCAGAGCCACGCGCGGTGAAGCCACGGGAGCCGAAGTTTTTACGTACCAAATTTCTTCTCCAGTTCATTCTTTTTAGTAGTAGAGAAGGAGAAATGACCCAGCTACTTGACAGATTTGGCATGCGCAAACACGAGGTGGAAAACACACGCACAGTTTTGTGCTGCAATGCTGCAGCGTTTTTTCTGATCTTAGTTGCTGAAATAAAAGGACTCTCGGGTACATGACCATGAGGCCGACTGCCGACAACCGCGCGGCACGTTTCGTGAACAAACTGCGCGGTGCGCGCCATCGTCACACAGGCCACAGCCCTGGACACGATCGATCCAGCGCTCCACTTATTCCGATCCTAAGACACGACGACAACATTTATTTGAACGCACACATGCCATGGCACAATGCGCGCGAACGGACTGCACGCATGCTACTACGGCGAAGGCGCCTTGCTTCCAAGAGAAGCAGTCCGGCTGAAGAAGAGCTCTCCCACGGCGCCGCCATTGTGGGCGGTGCAGGGGCCGCTCTGGCAGCCGGCGCCGCAGTAATCGCGGCCGAGGCCGCACGACCCGTACCGGCTGCAGCAGTAGTTGTTGGTGCACTTGGCGCCGCCGGCCTTGGAGCCGCACGGCTGCTCGCAGCACGCGCCGCTCTGGCATCCCTCGCCGCAGAACTCGACGCCGAGGCCGCAGTACCCATAGCGGCTGCAGCAGGTGTTGTCGGGGCAGAGGTTGCCGGCGCCGCACTTCCTGTCGGCGCGGCAGGGCCCGGCCTGGCAGCCGTCGCCGCAGTACTCGGCGCCGAGGCCGCAGTAGCCCTGCGCGCTGCAGCAGTGGTTGTTGGGGCAGGTCGCGTTGCGGGCCTGCGCGCCGCACCGCAGGCTCGGGCAGCAGGCGCCGCTCTGGCACCCCGCGCCGCAGTAGTTCCCGCCCAGGCCGCAGAACCCCGACTTGCTGCAGCAGAGGTTGTTAGGGCATACCATGCCACCGGCATGCTGGCCGCATTCCGGCGCCGGCGCGGGCGCGGCGGCCGCCATGGCGCAGGCAAGGGCGAGCGCGCCAAGCAGAACAACCAGACCCCTCATGGTCTTGGTCATGGCTCGTCGATTTGTATGTTGGCAAGTGTAGTTTGCTGCTGGTTGAGGTGGTAGTAGGGATCCCTAGCCGTGAGGTCCCTTTTATACAAATGTTCAGCCTGATCAATGATAGAGCTGGCGATTATTTTCGCGTTGCACGTTGATGCGTCGTCCTGAGTCCTGACATGCTTACATTTGATGCTCCTGACTTGTGATGCGCGGACACTCGATGCTCCTGACGTCGTCGTCCCCAGGTCGTTGATCGGACATAGAGTACAATGAGAACGCTGGTGGCTCGAAATGACAGGTTCAGTTTCTCCTACGTTTGTTCAGCTGTGTGGTGATTTTTCAAGAATGACGCTCACAACACGCACGCACACTCATCCCTATGAATACACGTACGCAAACTCTACCCCCCTATGAAAGCACCTCCGAAGCGCGAGCACCGGTAGATCCGGAGATTCCCGACTTAAGCATAACGCCGGTAAATCCTTGAAAATCCAGGAAGAGGTGCGGCGTCGGGATTTGAGCCCTAGTAGGTAGCGTCCCACTGGACCGTCCTACCATTGGACTACACGCCCAATGGCAGTTGTGTGGTGATTAGATTGTTGGTTACGTATGCGTCGTTGTGGATCAGGGAAAATGTAAGTGAGCACAAATGGTAATTCCGTCCATGCTTTACATAAAGAAGCATGTGACTATGTGAGTTTCAGAGTGTGGCTGCATGCATGGAGACTCTCGAGAGATTAGCATTTGGCAACTGATCGAAACACACATCGGCCTGTTCTCCGCTGTGTTGCGCTTTGCTGGGAGCCTGGGACGACTGGGAGCAGTGCGTGTGCTTGCTGCGCAGCACCTAAATTTTGATGGATATGATAATTGTGCTGTACATTGTACTGATCAGGTTCGTGAAGAGAAGAACATTGCACAGAGAGAACAGAACTTATTGGTACCCGGCAAAGGAAATAAGGATATTGGATGCACGTCAGCTTATTAAGTGTTGGTTGACGTCACCATCATCGATTTGTGATGATGTCAGCCAAGTGACCTAAGACCAATAGCAGCTTCAGTGTAAAAATTGATGGAGCCCGTATCAAATAAAAGGATATTTTCCTCTTAAGAAATGTCATGTTTGGATGTTTGAGCTATAGATGGCCGGGGCCGGTCCCCGCCGCACCCGCCGCCGACGCCCCGCGCGCCGCCCAAGCGGATGCGCGGGCCCTTCGGCACCTCGACGCCGACGACGCTCGGTCGGCGCTCTCGACAAGCGCGAACGGAACGCCGACGGGCCGCGCGCGTCGCCTCGCAATGCGACGCGATCACTAGCGTAACGGCAACCGCTCCGAGCGGGGGGAGCGTGCGGTATCCGGGCAGCGGTTCCCCCTCGGCCCGCGCGGCACCGCGATGGCGCACGCCTCGTCCGCCGGTGCCAATGTGGCGACGCGCGGGGGCCGTCCCCGACCGCCACGTCCCGGCGGGCGGGAACCTCACCGCCACCACCGACGACGAGTCATACCACGGCTCCATCGGCGAGCCGCCACCCGCCACTTCGCACGGGTACGCGGAGTGGGACTTCTCCGGCGTGCGGACCCAGGTGATGTTCCGGCGGTTCCTCGACGTCACCATCATCGATTTGTGATGATGTCAGCCAAGTGACCTAAGACCAATAGCAGCTTCAGTGTAAAAATTGATGGAGCCCGTATCAAATAAAAGGATATTTTCCTCTTAAGAAATGTCATGTTTGGATGTTTGAGCTATAGATGGCCAGGGCCGTCCAACCCAACCCGGCACGAGTATGACGGGCACGACGTGGCCCGATGGCCTTCGTGCTTGTGCTTTGCCGCTGAGCTCGCGGCACAGCACGAGCACGAAGGTAATTTTTCATGTCGTGACGGCATGAGGCACGATGGGTCATTTGTGTCGTGTCACGGTGTCAGCCCGCGGCCAACGCCCTTGTTACACATCATTCAAAAATGAGGACCATGTGGAGTTCGAGGACCGGTGGATGGTCGCTTCCGGTGTGATGAGTGATTGACAACGTTACGTGGACCGATTCTTGGCTAAGTATTGCAGGTGCAGGTTGCGGCTTGACTAGTGTTGGTGCGGGTGAAGAACAAGTGCGAAAGGTCGTCGTCGGTGAGGCCTCCAGGTGTGGAGAAGAGAAGTAGGCTTCGTTCGAGGGACCCGGTGGCCAGTGGAGTCAAGTGCGGGCCGCATGGTGGCATGAACAGCATGATGAAGTCATGTACGGTTTCTTGGTTGAGACTCAAAATCGAGGTCAAGTCGGGACTACGTGGGAGCCAAGTCAAGAGTGGCGATTGGCGGAGGCTACACTGAGTTCGCGGGGTTTCTGGTGGTTCACCAGACAACTACTGGGTTCCTTGGTTGATCCACAAAGCCAAGACTGGAGAACCTAAGACGGAGGTGCAGCAGCATCGGACCGGTCTGACCAGTGGGCACCGGTCTGACCGGTGTGCGACGACACAGTCCAGAGAGTTCGAAGCGGAGGACAAGCGTCGGGTTCGCAAGACTTGCGTCGAGGCTAAGCAAGTTTGCGGTCGCTGGGCATCCGTCCGATGGAGAGATGACAAAGATTTCCGAATTCGCCCTCGAGGGGCACGTATCCCTAGTTAGCTAGTAAGGGTATTTTAGACTTTCGGTTGCCTCCATATAACCCAAGTGGTGAGAGGATGGCATCCATCTCTTGGAACCCTAGCTCATTTTGTTTTGCTATTTTCCTCTTCCTTTTCCCTTGGAATTTATAGGACTAGCTTGAGAGCTTCATGATAAGATATTGTGAGAGGGTAGGATGATCGGGCGGAAGCTAGACCTTGTATGAACCTTCATGGTATGTATAGATGATTCGGCGTGGTTCCTCAATGCTTGTTTGAGTTCTTCCCGGTTTTCCTTTTTGGTGATTTTCAGAGCCTTTTCTTGGCGATTTTCTTGGAGAGATTTCGAGGCCGTTTTCTTGGGGATTTGTTGGGGGATGTATGCATGAACCCTTCGTGGTTCTTTTCCCTTTGATTCCCCTCCCAAATCCGTGAGAAAAGGGGCTCGATTTTGGGGTTTTCGTTGTCCTAGGGTTTGGTGTGTTCTTGGCGGAAATCCTTCGATTCCTCTTGATTCAACGAGTTTTGGTGGACCATAATTTGGCTATGGAGTTCCCTTGAGGTGTTCCTACTATCCCCAAAGTTTTCTTCGGATCCGTGGAGCGAATCGGGAGATCGAGAGTTGGATTTGGAGGAGTTGACCCGCGGGTTCCGTTCATCCTGAGTGCCAAGGTTACACGGTCGACCGGTACTCTTGGTCGGTGTGAGCCCTTTGTGGGATTTATCTCGGGTGAGTTGCTTAATCCGTGTGTCTTTGGGTTGTGTTGGTCTTGGCCAGTTCTTGGCGAGGTTTGGAGGTGTTTTGGTTGACTTTGTGTAGGATTCTTCTTCCTTGCAGGTTGTGTTTTGGGGATATTTTTGTTCTAGGGCCTAGAGAAGTCACCGAGGCTCTCTGGAACATTTGTTGTGTGGCTGATGTAGCCACCGCCCGACCGGCTCGTTCACCGGTCGGCGGGGTCGTCCCGCGGCCGGCGCGGGCCATCGGTCGGCCCCGGGTGTAGCATAGGCGGCAAGCCGTACAAGTTTTCGTTGTGCGTGGTTGTGAGTTTTGGCTCGGAAGGCTGTTTGTTGGTTCTTAGGATCGGTAGCACTCCGGTGGCTACATGGTCTTGACCAACTTGGGTAGTTGAGTCAGAGACGTGTGTTGGAAGTCGAGTTCATCTTGTTGGAGTCTCTATCTCCTTCTAGAAGATTTTTTATCGGCTCCCATTCACTTCTCCCCTCTCCGGTTCGCCGTTTCGGTCCTTCAAGTGGTATCAGAGCCGGTTACGGGTCTTGATTGACTCTAACCAGTCTAAAATCCAAGGATGGCGTACCAGGAATGGGGTTCTGGTCCTCCACACTTCGATGACAAAACCTACCAGATGTGGAGTAAGCGGATGGCGGCGTTCCTTCGTGGAAAGGGTCAGATCCTGTCATGATGAACACAGGTTATGTCCAGCCGATGAACTTCCTTGCTCCGGGATCGAGGGACATGTTCGACACCAACAACAAGACAGTCGACTACTTGATTCGTGCTCTGTGTCAGCCTGAATTCGATCGGGTGCACACGGAGAGCTTGGCTTGTAGAATCTGGTCGGTGTTGAAGGAAGCTCATGTTGAAAACGTCCAGGTTCAGGCTTGGATGTATGCGACTTACCGGAGAGAGTACGAGAATTTCACTCCATCTCCCGGTGAGTCCATCGATGCCTTATTTCGAGGTTCACGGTTGTGGTGAACAACATGAGGGCCAATGTGGACATGCTCATGTACAATGATCATGATAGAGCCATCAAGCTCTTACACTCGCTAGATCGTACGGTTTAGGGCGGAAAGTTCGAGGCCATTGTGGAGTCGGAGAAGTATGACACTCTCACCGTGAAAGAGTTGTTCTCGAAGCTCAAGTCGGGCGAGGTGGATCGGGGCATGACATCCAATATTGAGGGCCCGACCGACTCTCATAGTCTCACCCTCATCGGTGGCTCGAAAGGAAAGTCTAATGCTAACGCATCCACCGGGATGTTCTCCTTGTCCTCTTTGATGTCCGTGCCATATGAGGAGTTCGACGTGCTCGGAGAGGACGAGCCGGCGCCGTTGACGAGGCGGTTCGAGAGGTTGCACGAGAACCGAGTGAACATGAGGAGGAACACAAGGACATTCTTCCGGTGTGACAAGCGGGACACTTCATCGCCGACCGCCCCGAGAAGGTCGAGAACAAGGACAACTACAAGCACAAGTCGAAGACGGATGGCAAGTACCGTTCAAGGTGTGACCAAAAGCACAAGCACAAGGGCAAGGGCAAGCACAAGGATGAGTGACGATCGAGGAAGAAGGAGAGTCGAGGCAAGGCCCGAGCAATGGTTGGAGCGAGCGACGTCGACTCCGGTTCGCGTACTCCACCTCGAGCTCGAGTAGCGGTGAAGATGAAGATGATCGGCACAAGGGCGGGAAGTCGTTCAAGAACCCGAGCGGGCCGAGCCGCTTCGCTAGAGACGGCTGCTCGCACCATGGCACTTAGCTCCGGCAGGAAGAAGAGCAACCGAGCGACTCGGACTCCGACTCGATGACGAGGTGCGTGATGAACTTCCCTTCTTGCGTCAGGAGAATGAACGGCTTGGCTTGTTGCTTGATAATCGTGATGACATGCTTAGAGAGGCTAAGAAGATGAGGAAAGAGCTTAGGGCTTCGCTTGAGGATGCTAGGACTAGAGTGGCTGAGTTAGAAACACAGAACTTGGATGCTAAACTTGAAATTGACTCGCTTAAGGCTTCACCTGTTGTTTCTGATGAAGTTGAATGTGCTGATTGTCCTATTTTCCTAGCTGATCTTGCTATGTTTAAGGAAAAGCATGCCTCCAAGTGTGAGGAACTAGATGTGCTTAGGGTTGAAGTGGCTGAGCTTAAGTCTTGACCTGCTTTGCTAGGTGCTTGCACTTCCACTCGTTTTGCATGAAAAAATTGATGAGATGCATGCTTACATTGTTTCACTTGAGGCTAAGTTGAAAGAACCCGTTCCCACTTCTTGCTCAACCTGTGAACTACATGCTTTGAAGAATGCGGAACTTGCACATTATGTTGATCATTTGAAGGATGAGAATGATGAGTTGAGAAAGTTGATGGGTTGGTTGTCTGATCATGAGCCTCAGTTGAGGATGATCGAGACATATAAATGCTAGGATGGTGAGGGGCTTGGGTCAAACAACGTTGGTGAGGGAAGTGGTGAGAATATCTCAGAGCCACCAAAAACCCACCACAAAAATGCTTTTGTCCCTAAACTGAACCATCTTAGGAACCGACTAGACACAACCCCAGCTCCACACGTGTTTCCTCCACAAACCAACGATTTCCAAAAGTTTATCAAGTTCATGAGCACTTTGGGGAAAGTGTTCTTTGGTAAAAAGAGTGAGAAGGCTAGTGAGGAGAAACCGGTTGAGAAGCCTAGTGAGGAGAAACCGGTTGAGAAGCCGAGTGGAGAGAAACCAAGTGAGCAGCCCCAACCCAAGCCTAAACCTAACCTCGTGCGGTTTCATTGTGACTATTGTGGGAGAGACGGTCACAAGGGTGAGTTTTGATTCAAGAGGAGGCATGAGGAGAGAATGGCGAAGGAGTGGGCTAACAAGGACAAGTACCACCCTTCCAATGGTGTACTTGAGCCTCGTGTGCGGATGCCCGGGGCCAAGGTGAGTGTGAGGATAGTTCCGGCTTGGGGAGAGCGAATGGGCATGCGGGGAGGTGCTGCGGCCGGGCTACACCGGTCGGACCGATGTGCCACACCGGCCGGACCGGTGCGGGTCTAGATAGACAACACTTTGGGTTTTGTGCTCGTACGGATGCTAGGTTTAATTCTCGGAGGTCGTGGTTCGGTAGTTGGTCTAGAGAGTTCGCGAGTGGTCGGTTGCTAGGCGTTCTCCCCCTCGTGCTCAATACGGGGATGAGAGGAGTTGTAGCCTTGAGATAGAGAGGAGGAACGGTCCACAGTCTTCCCTTTGTGGTTTTGGTCCTCCTCCAGTTAGAGAGGGTTGGTTCCCTCATAGTGTTTACCTTGGTGGTGTTCGTGGAGGTAGCTTTGGTAGGAGAGATGTTTTGGATTGTGTTAACCCCACTTTGGAGCAAATGGCTCGACATTAGTTTTACTCTTTTGGTACTAACCCTAGTGCTGAGTCGTTTGTTCGCTCACGTGCTCGTTTTTGAATTTCTGGTGGGAGACTTGAAGAACATTTGGTTGATTGACTCTGGTTGCTCGAGGCATATAACCGGAGAGAAGGGGTGGTTCTCAAGTCTCGTCCCAGTGGTGACAAAAAGGTACATCACCTTTGGGGACAATGGGTGTGGGCGTGTACTATCGAAAGGTGAGATTAAGGTGAGTGACAAGATCACTCTCGGGCGTGTTGCTCTTGTTCAATTGCTTGGATACAATTTGCTTTCGTGTCCCGGCCTATTGGATGAAGGTTTTGAGGTGTTGTTTCGGACCGGTGGTTCTCGGATTTTGGACTCTCGAGGGGACCTTGTGAAAGGATCAAGATGTCGACTAGAGAGGGGGTGAATAGTCAAACCTCGAAAATCACAAACTTTTTCGCAATCGTCAGGTGCGAGTCCGGAGACTCCGGATATTTTTCCGAATACTCCGGAAATCCGGAGAATCCGGGAAAATGTCCGGATAGTCCGCCCTGCTAGGGAGAGATTAAATCGACGAAATTAAACTTGCTCAAAAGTAAATATGTGAAAATAGGTTATGCACCGAGGTGAGACAAGCCTCGTTTATCCACTCAAAACCCGTAGGAACCTCAACACGAAGTAGATCGGCACCAAACCCTAGATATGTGTTCAAGCAAGAAACAAGCATACGGCAAGATGAACAAGCACAAGAGACACGGGGATTTGTTACCGGAGTTCAACCTCACACCTTGAGGTCTACGTCTTCGTTGATGTACCCATGAAGGGTGGACCTTTACACCTAGGTCACTTTCCTCCCTCTAGCGACCACAAAGATCAAGCTAGAGTTACTTACTCAATGTCGGGGTGATACAAACTTTCTTGGGCAGCCACAACCTTATAACAAACACGAATTTTGCCAACCAAGTGAAGAACGAGGTGCTCTAGAGATGGGAAATCGGCTCACTAGCACTCTCCAAGCCCTTGCTCTCAAACCCTCTTAAATCCCACAACAAATCTCACCAGCTTTGATCCAAAGGGAGAAAGGGGAGGAGTAAATGAGGTTTGCAACCTGTTCGGCACGAAAAGGCGGGGAAGAGGAGTAAATGAAGGGGTGGAGGGGGGCTTTTATACCCCCTCACCTAGAATATAGCCGTTGAGGCAAGCTATGATCATTTGTCTGTCTTCCGTCCCAAGCCGAGCTCGCGGGCGTTCCACCCACCGTGAGGCGAGGCCTCGCCGTCGGGGTGGACTTTTCGCCCGGAAGTGAGAGCACGGTCGCCGTCGAGTTCGCGCACTTGTTCGCGCGAAATCCCGCGCGAGCCTCGCCGGCCGTGGCCACCCCGGCCGCGCCGACGAGCTCCTCCGATCTTCCGCCGTGGCGAGCCGCGCACCCTCGCGCGTTCGCTCACTCTCCCTCTCGTGCCCGTGCTTCCGAGCGCGCTCATGCACACGCGTGCAACCGTGCGCACGCGAGGCGTCCGCCGGTGCTAGATCCTCTCCGTGTCGGCGGTGCCGCGCCGTCCCGCCGGCCATGGCCTCAACCTCACCGCACCGGAATCCCTCTTCAAGGTCGCTCCTTTCTTGCCCTAGCGAACCCGGTTGGACTTCGCGGACTTCACCATGGGGCGTGTGGACCAATCGCCGTGGAACCCCGCCGCCGGCGAGACCTTGCGAACCCTTGCTTCTTTGAGGCTTTGTGCCGAGCACCTTGAGGTCACCCCCAAAACCCAAGGGGGGTTTTCCCTTGCACACGAGAGGGGCCACACGTGGATGCGGCCGCAACCGATCCACCGGGCGGGTGTGGCCGGCCAATTTCGGGAAGTTGGCACGCGAGTGCTCACACCAAACCGCGCGCGGAGGATCCCGAGCGCCCCGCCAAGTGGGCGGCCGGCGGAGCTTATAGCCGCCCACGTGGACGCCACGTCCGCGCTACCGCCCACCACCCCCTGCGGCCACCTAACAACTAGCTTTAAGCCCTTTAGAGCCGGCCCGGTACTCGGACTAGAGTCCGTGCTATTGGGTATGCATATTTTATTTCCAGAAAACTATTTTGTCTTTGGAAAATCATAATAAATCCATTTTTGTTCCCAAAAATATAAAATCATTTTCGGAAATTCTCTAAAATCTTAAACTTCATGCTAGGCTAGTGTTCGCTCTCTTTTGGCTCTTAATTGTTGTTCTTTTGGAGTTCATTGCATTAGGGCCGCTGTTTATTTTCTTTTACGCGTTAATAGGAGTAGCTGGAGCCGGGGAGCTGATCCCGGAGTACGACCGCACCGACGACTTCGCCGCAGAGGACTACCAGATCCCAGGTTCACACCCGACTGACTTTGAAAACCTATAGACATTGCAATATAGAATGCTAGTGCTTTACCTTATATGCATGTTGATGAACCTTGTAATTGCCTACTTTAAATATCTTGTCCTTCATTGTCCTACTACTATATATGTTTATAAGCGTGATATACGCTGAGCTTCGCAATGCATGTGTGGGATGGGAATAGTGGTTCTTGGCGTGAGTGGGATAAAATCGGCAGGAGAAGGCGTTTTGGGTACTTTGGTGGGGGTGAGCTCGAAACAATCAGTCTAGGATCGGGGATGGGGGTGCACTCCTCAGTGTATCCCCACTTTTACAGTTTTCGGAACATAGGTGTTGGGGTTTTACTTGCGTTTAGAGGATATGAGCTCGCCCCGGTCTGAAACCGAGTGGACAAACCTTTTCACGGGACCTTTACGTACACACCACCCTGTCGAGCATGGGGTTAGGGCCGAGTTATGAGCTCGGCAAGTGCGGAACCATACCTGCCAGCAGGATAGCGGGGTATCAGTGGGGGAGAGGTGGAGGTGAGACCACCCTCTCAGAGCGACTCTCGTGTGGCCACACGGGGGCATTTCACAGTTCCGGTGCAATCCCTTCTGAGGGGGGATCGTTTTTGAGGGTCGGATGCAGGATGGAACCGTAACTATCGAGAGTTCGCATGGTAGGATGGGCTATGTCGGCCGTACACCGGCCGGGTGCCATTCCGGGTTGGGTTCAGGTGTACACGCTCTGCAGAGTTGTTTGATCTATAGCTATAGCCATGTCCTCGGATATGGACAAGTCCCCTGATAGCTTTGTTCTCATGTTTTGGGATTTCGACCTTCCCTCTAGTTGAGAGTGTGGTGAGCCGTGGTTGCAATCGGTTAGAGGAGAGTGGCTCCCTCGACCTCTTCAATCCGATTGCAATCATTGAGGTGCGAGGGGAGAAAGTTCTTGCACCGACCCTAGACGGGAGTAGGTTGTGGAGACGGGGCCCTGGGTGACCAGGTGGTTCCGAGCTATGTTGAGAGCTTTGGGTTGGGAACTTGATGGAGATATCTTGATATTACTCTACTGCTGCTGCATAGGAAACCCGAGCTACTTCCTTGTCTCTTTTCCCCCTTTAGAAGTAGGTCACTTAAAGTTGCATACAGTTAGTGACGTGGACCTATCCCATTCCTTGGGGATATACTTTGGGTGTGCAGGTTACGAGTCTGAGTACGACAATAACGCCGATGGATGGTACGACTGAGGGATGCGTTGCTTCGCTCAAGGATGCTGTGGCGAGAAGAATAAAAGATGGAGACCCTTCGGAGAAGCTAGCTACCGTTGCGTAGAACTTCACTCCGATTAGCCAAGAGGCTTGTAATGATGTACTCCATAATGGACATGTAATAACTTATGTACTTTTTCTTATGTGTGATGCGATGTATGACTTTGTGTTATTATCTGTGAGACGTTTTGTATGCGATAGCCACTGATCCAGGGACTATCGCGATGGTACAGGGATTCGGGTTTTCTATGAAAATCCGGGGTTTTACACTTAGTCCTCCTCATCTTGAATCTTGGCCTTCACGTTGTCAATCTTAGCCTTCACATTGTCAATGGTGTTAGAAGACTTCACCTCAAGAGAGATTACCTCACCGTCAAAGGGGGCCACCCGGCAGGGCGCCGTCGTGCTGCTCCGCCGCCCCGGGCAGCATCCGTCGAGAGGAAGGCCCCGCCGCCGCCGTCCTTAGAGCCCGCCCGACATCCGACCGACTCCTCGGCGGCGGCGGGGAGGGGGGGGGGGGGGCGGGGGAAGGGGGACACTCACCGAAGGAGGGAGGCGCCGCGCAAGTCGCCCAAGGCGGGGCGACTTGTTTTAGTCTAAAAGAAAAGGTAAGCCTTCCATTTAGAAAAACACAGAGATAAAATAAGTGTCACTCTTGTTTCCCGAGATGGAGCTAGTATACTACTTCCTCCGTCCCCAAATAAGTGTCACTCTTATTCCCAAGAAACAATTGTAACTAAATACGTATAAAAAAGTGTTGACCTTATGGTACAAAATTAATGCCATTAGATAGATATTTAAATATATTTTTTTTATTAAATTTATTTGGAAATATAAATGTTGCACATTTTCTATGAATCTAGTTAAACTCATGGCACGGAAAAAAATGACACTCTTTTGGGAACGAGGAAAGAAGGAGTACTCCCTCGGTTTGGTAAATGAAGTCGTTTTGGACATGATTTGAGTCAAACATTGAGAATATAAATCATGAATAACTTTTAAGTCATTAAGTTTGGAAATGTGAAAACTACATGGATAGATTTGTCTTGCAAAGTACTTTCATAAAAGTATACATATGTTAGTTTTTAACAAATATTTTTATAAAAAGAAGAAGTCAAAGTTGTATTTTGGAGGCAGTGTCATTTGTCCTAAACGACTTCATTTACAAAACCGGAGGGAGTAGATGGCTAGAGATCCGTGAAACAAGCGGCTTGTCAACCGGTTCAATTGTTTTCCAATATAATGTTCTTCCAACTCATGATTGAGTCAAAAACAAAAGTTTTGAACATCTAGATCAAGTCAAAACCGTTAAAGTAAACATAAATAACATTTCAACAACTCGACTCAAAAGTCAAATATCTCAACCAATAATGGAGTGGGTGCTAAATTAGTTAATTTTCATTCTTAGCGGCCTATGGTGGACACCTGGCTCTGGCTAACAAGTAGTGGCTGGCATATTTGATAGAGCTCCGGCTCCTAGCATGCAAAAATGACTTCTCACCTGCAAAAAATGCAGACAAGACAAAAGACAAAACAGTTGCATGTTTGAATCGTTGCCGGATTTCTGAGTCTCACCTGCTGCCAAGTGCCCAGTTCATATTCAAATGAGCATTTTGCAGATTTCTGGTGGCGGGCCACACGCTGCCAAGCGCGGGCATGCAATAATGGCTCAATTATCAGAAAACGCGCCAATGTCATGTGAAAAGTAGCGTTAGGTTAGTCCAAATCGTCAAATGCTAATGATGTCACATCATCATGTTAACCGGTGGATTGCACATTGTATATTGCAAATCGCCAACTAGCTAGCGCAGCGCCTCCACGACGATGCATGAAATCGCGCGCTTGTGCGTCGGCGGCCAACCGGGGTTACCGGGTAGAAATGGACGACGAGCGCTAGTACAAGCTTGCATTGCTCTCGTCAAGGTTACGCCAGCATGGCGGCAGTCTCAAACTGATTTTGGCCAAATTGGTCGCATAGTGCTGCTGCTGGGCTGAAGCCTCTTCATCAACATCTAAGAAGAAGGGCCGCAAAGTGACTAGCCCATTTAGCCTTCACGGGTGTGGGGGGCCGCTAGTGGCAGCAGTGCAATTCGCGTCATCTCCAAGGTCGCTAGGTCGCTATTCCGTCTCTGCTGCTTTTGCGCTGTTGCGCATCAAGTCATCAACAAAGGCTGGGAAGTTTTTAAAAAAACTAGGTTCATGCCCGTGCATTCTTACGGGCATCCAATTATCTATAGCGTAATACACAAAACATACAATAAAAAATTTTCAATTGAAGACATCATTCCGAAGAATGAGTTGAAGTTGAGCGCACACTTTGATCTATTATAATCGGTAATTTGACTAAGTGACTATGACAAAGACACTCAAAATGACACACTCCATCTACTCAATATTGATGTTTGTGATGCGCCGAAGGTAGTATTTTATAATGCTTGGTAGACGCTTTCTCCAAGCATTTGCTACATTCACCACAAGATCGACGAAGAAATTATGTCGCAGGCACCCTATGTAGGAAATATTGAGCTGCAGATTGATTTGAAGCACCAATTCTGCTACAATCGAGTACAACACGTAGAAAATCACATGTACTTTATGTAATTTAATTTTCAATAAAATAATTAAGAGCTACTCCCTGGAAGGCGTATATTGTTTTACCATCCATTGATTTCAAACTGACCAAGGTGTGAGTAACTACAAAACTAAAAAGAACTTTAACAACTTTTCCGCACAACATTGGAGATGATGTAGGCTAAATTTTGACGATGCCATATTATTCTACTTCCTTACTTCCATCAAAATTTTTAATGTTATCGGCATGCCACCATAAAGCTGAAGTGCATTGTGCGGTAGTGTTGCCTATTTTCGTGAGTTATCTTCATCGGTAGACACTCCGGACGCCATGCTTACTCGATCGCTTGCTTTGAGGAGACAAAGTTATCAATATTTATTATGATTACACCTCTGCTATGTGCATACCGAATTGTGATGAATCTTTATTTTTTAAGTAAAATATTGTGGAGGTTCTCATGAGCTTGTATGATCCAATGACAATACAGAACAATAAATTTATATTTAAAATTAAACCACATTAGATACCCTTTACAAAATGATGGGACTAATAACTCATGAGCCCAAATAATATAGTTCCAGTTAGCTATTCATTTTGAAATGGGGTCCCTTCATTTCAGATCTAACGGTTGTTGGATCATCTCCTTCAAGAACATGATAGGCTCAGAAACTAATTTGAAATATCAAAGAAAAACTTGTGATTACTAAACACTGAGAGCAAAATACTGTAAATCAAGAGAGGGATTTCTTTCTTTCGGACATCTCGATCTAGGCCACCAACAATATTTTTGGTGGCAGGGCTTGGCCTATAGCTTGGTTAGGGTGTGGATATCCTTGCAAGATTACTTGTGATACTGGTTGAGTGCTTGGTCTATTCTAATTTCTTACTCGTTTGGTATCAATTTGGTTCCGTAGTTTGGATATGGTCAAGATTTAGTTTCATGCTTGCTTAGCATCTAGGTTTCCAGTGATGTATGATTGCAGGATATGGTTTGATGAAAATTTAATAGTTGTGTGGAACAAAACATCACAAATTTGAAGCCACTTTACACAATATCTTTTGAAATTAATCAACTCGTAGTATCTAATGCTAGTTACTATGAAAAATTCCTATGATAAATGCTAGATACTACTTCCTGGATCATGTGCTTGCTACTTCTATGGATCAACATATGTGCTGAATGTATATGTACATGTTGTGATGCAAAGATGTGCTGATTTTGGCATACTGTCATTGTTCATGCTGTCCAACAGCAGATGTGTGCTCCATCAGATTGCAAAGAAATCAGAGAGTTATATAGCTGATGAATGCTTGCTATCTCAAATTGCCTAAGTTTTCTGGACTGAAATGATTTCTGTAATTATCTTGCTGAGCACCAGATGCATCTGAAAAAAATGTATAGATGTTTTCCTCAGATCAGTGTTTCATGTCCTATTCAGTTTCGTCATATGCCCATTGAACCAGTGAGAGGTTCCATTTTCAGCCTTGATTAAAATTAGTAATTATCCTTTATTCTTCCAACAAATTGAACTATGCTAAACATTAATTTTGATACTTTATTTAGCATCAACAAATTGGTTGTCTTTCCAATTAAATCACTCGCGAATTAATTTGCAGAGGGGGGACGGCGTGGAGGAGCAGTCAGTGTTCCTCCAGCATCATTGCTGTTCATAACCGTCAGCAAGCAGCATCAGATCAGACAATATTCTCACATGGCATCATCATTGCCACAGTTGGGGAGGTGAGGGAGAGAGATCAGATCAGAGAGAGATCATATCATATCAGATCAGAGAGATCATACCACAGTTGGTGGCGCCGGTTTGGAGAGCTAGCTGGCCGGGAGCACGGCGTGGACAATGGGGGCGGCACGACGGTGTGGACGATGGGCACCGCGGACTCTGGGGGCTCCGCGGCCAACGATGGCGGCGCAGACGACGGGGGTGCCGCAAGCAACGGGGGTGTCGCGGCGGCGTGGACGACGGGCACCGCGGACTCGGGGGCTCCGCGGCCGACGATGGGGCGACCCGGCGGGCGGACGACACCGCGGACGGCGGATCGGAGCGGCGTTGGTTTTTCTTTTTTTTTTTTGCGGGGGGAGTTTTTTTTTTCTGCGGAACATGGTTACGTGGACCGGTGGGGGAGGCAGAGCCACGCGCGGTGAAGCCACGGGAGCCGAAGTTTTTACGTACCAAATTTGTTCTCCGGGGTTCATTCTTTTTAGTAGTAGAGAGGGGGGAGGGGGGGGCTGGTAAAGGTGGTGCGGCACACGACATGACCTAGGGCCCCACCGCCTCGGTGTCTGTCCGCGCACGCCGACGTGTTCACCCCGCTAGGGCCACAGGCGCTGCGTGCGTTTTGGCGTTCATGGCCGTCCAGTCCCTCAATGATTCCTGCAGCTACACTATAGGAGTACGGGTCACGCGCCGAAAGGACCCGAGGCAGGTGGCGGTGCATTGAAAGTTTGAAACCCCCCGCGCGAGGTGGCCAGAGCCTTCGTTGCCTTTCACAGCGCGCGGTTATAATCGGACCCATCCAGTGTGCGCTGCCACTGCCAGAGCCTCCTCGCCACTTCAATTTCAGTCGCTCTAGCTGCTTTACCAGTTCAGTGTTGCAGCGAGATCTGGAGGAGCAAGAGGGGAGAAGATGAAGGGGATCCCCGTGGCTCTCCTGCTCCTCGCCCTCGTCGCGGCTGCCTCGCTCCAGGACATCGCCGCCGTGGCTGCAGGTAAGACATGCACCCAGCCTGGCCGGCATTGCAAGATCTCGATCGGCGTCGTCGTGTATCCATCCATCCTTGATATAACCCGCGAGCACGCGCCCGCGCTTTGATGCATGCATTTCCTGCAGGGAGCGCCCCGCCGGCGGTGCCGGAGGGGGTGTGCGACGCCAAGTGCCGGAGCCGGTGCTCGCTGAAGAAGGCCGGGCGGTGCATGGGGCTGTGCATGATGTGCTGCGCCGACTGCGAGGGCTGCGTGCCGTCGGGGCCTTACGCCAGCAAGGACGAGTGCCCCTGCTACAGGGACAAGAAGTCACCCAAGACCCAGCGCCCCAAGTGCCCGTAGGATCGGATCCCCCGAAGAGGCGACGACGGCGTTCGTTCTTCTGAGCTCCTTCTGTTCGTGTATCTACTCGACAGGAGAATCGGAGATCGTCGAAGTGTGCTGGAATAAACAATGACTAGATCTATGTAGCGAGTAGCCGAGTGGTATGTTGGAATGTGAAATCCCAGCCAAGCGCAACCTCTTCCGTTCCCCGCGAATGTTGAGCGCCGTTGTGACGGATCGATGCTGGAATCACATCGCCCCGCGCCCAGGCCCAGCGGTGACACATCCCCATTCCCCGGCTGCCGCGAATGCCAGCGGCTCGCAACTCAACTCAGGGAGAGCACGGGGAGTGGTATGTGCTGGAAACCAGGAAGCTGAGCTGTGCGCCTGCGTGACGCATTGGAGAGAGGGTGAAATTCACTATTCACCTTTACCGTATCCCACTTCTTTTCATCAATGTAAACACCTCCGGTTCAATTTTCACTATTCACCATCATTTCACTCATCACATTCTCTTAGCCTTCACTATTTAGACCGACTCCAGTGGCTTCCCCATCCTTCAGCATTATGTTGGAGCTACTGCAACGATAGCTGCAAAATGCACGAAGAAGCACCCCCCACGACTGCATTCCTGGGATATTTTCCTCTCTCCCCCCTTCTCGCAAACTAACCGCTCCATCTTCGTGGCGCCCTCCGTCGCCTCCACCCGCGTCCCCCCCGCCTCCGCCTCCACCCACGGTCGTCCGCCTCTGCCTCCACCCCCACCCGTGGCCGCCCACTTCCGCCTCCTCTAGGCCGACGCGACCTCCCCCTCGCCCCTACCTTACAGATCCACGACTTGCCGGTCTGCAGGGAGCCGCAGTGCCGGTGGGCGTCTCCCGTTGGCGTGGCGGGTGGCAACCCCTGTTGGGCGGCGGGATCCACGACCGACAGAGTTGAAGGCGGAACCAAAGCACATGAGGTTAATTCGATCAGAAGGCGCACGCGGGCGGCGCGACAGACCTCCTCCCCGTCGACCGTCCGCCTCTGCCTCCACCCGCGGTCGTCCGCCGCCTCCTCCACCCTGTGCAGGCTCCTCTACCCTCTGACGAGCAGCCCCTTCCTCGAGCCAACGGCCCGGGCGGATGCAGCAGCTGCTGCACGATGACCGCTGGAGGTGCCCCTACCCTCCTCTGCTTGGATTCTCTTTCTCCTTTCCTCAAGCGGCGAAGCAGGCGGGGAAACCGCTGGAGACAGACTTAACCCATCACATCCATCACATCTTCTCTAAAAAAACACTATTCTCCCATCACATCTCCACCACTTTTCACCCATCCAAACACCTCCATCCAATTTTCACTATTCATCACATGGCATCTCCACCGCTTTTCACTAATCTAAACATCTCCGGTATCCAATTTTCATTATTCATCCACTATTCAATCCACCTCTTTACACCAATCTAAAAGGGCCTTAGGTAGGAGCAAGAGGCTTGAGCCACACTCCGAGCAGTGTTGATGACAATTTCCACTGGTTGGGCTTGCTTCCTCTTGTCATTGCTTCGTTCTAGGGTCTCACTGTGTCCACCGCCTCAACCATTTTCGCCTTTGTGTTGTGTATTATAGATTGATGCTAGTAATAATTTAGCTCTAAGCTATAAAGAGAAAATTCCATTATAGATTGATGCTAGTAATAATTTAGCTCTAAGCTATAAAGAGAAAATTCCCTACGTGCCATTGAGAAATGCAACTCATGTGCTCTATGTTATTAGAAATTAGTTGTATATTTTATGTGCTTCGTGCCATTTATTGCATTTTTATGTGCTTCATGCAATTGGTTGTATTTTTTTACGTGCTCTATGCCATCAAAAAATGCAACAAATGCATATAGCACATCAAAAATGCAACTAATGGTATAGAGCTCAAGTTCTAATTTTCAATGGCATAGAGTACATGAGTTGCATTTCTCAATGGCACACAAGGAAGTTTCTCAAGCTATAAATTCCCCCATCGGCTCTCTCCGTCCCTGTTTCAAAATCAGAACCATCACCTCTGATGTTGGCGTGCTTCCGGTGCGAGCAAGGTAGAACTAGACCGACATCCACCATTCAGCGAGAGAGAAGAAACACCATGGCGGCGCCCACCCTGTGGGAGGCGGTGAGCTTCATGACTCGGACGGTGCTTCGCCACGAGCACTATGACGGTACGCACGACCAACCTGCTCAATCCCCCGTTGCGTGAAGTGTGCGTGTGATTGTGGTGCGCGCGAGCTTTGTAGTGTGCGTGTTGGGTCTTTGATTCGTGGTCCTGCGTTCCAGGGTGCGTGAACATTCTCAGGGGCTTTGTGATGTGCGTTAGTAGGGATGAAAGCGGGAACATGAAAATCCCGTACCGACCAACACCATATCCCGTGTAAGTCGATAGTGTCCCGTTTTTGCAGGAAAAACAGGAAAACAAGGAAAAAAATTCAGGAATACGACAGGTACAGGAACATGAACAATTGAGGTTGTTTCCCGACCGCATTCGCGGTTCCTGTATTTGAGCAGGAAAAATCCCGCCAGTATTCTCGTATAAGTGAATAGTAAACCTCACTTTCAGCCCACAACTCAATCCAGCCCACCTTCCACAGCTCCACCCAGTCGGCCCACTGCTGCTAGCCCACGAGGCCACGACGCACCTGCATAAAACCCTCCTAAACCCTAGCCGCCCATCTTGCAGCCCCGCAGCCGCCCTCATCCCCTCATGCCTCAGTGGCTAGCTCACTCCATCTGGTGCTCCCTCTTGCTCCAATCCGCCACCGCTGCCCGGTCGCCCCACAAATCGACGAGTGACACCCCTAGGCCTAGTCTCCTCCCCTCCACCGCTCCACGGCCCCACACCTCCACCACCTATCCGTCGCGGCGACGCACCACACCTAGCGGGCTCGCACGACCGTCGACAACACTTGTGCCCGCACCGCACCTGACGAGTTTGGTCGAGGCTTTTTGGAGGCTTGGCTGTGCTGCATGTGCAGTGTGCACCTGTGCTTGAGATCTGTTACTGGTTTACTGTTGTGCGCCTGCCTCAAGTGGCATGTTTTTTATTTGGAATTCTAAGTTTGTGACTTGTCAGCACTGACTCTGAGTAGTGATCTATTGGTTATTGCTTGTGTGGGCGTGTGGCTGTGTTGCTCTTGCCTGAACTCAGTGAACTAGAACTCTAGGATTGTTGCATGTCCACCAGTAGGCAATAGTGGTACTGGTTAGTGGTTACTGCCTTTATTACTTACTGGTGTGGTTAGTGAACAGTGATCTTTTTAGGTTGTGATATTATCTTATTATTGTTCATTTGTATGCATGTAAGCTATGCATGGTTGCAATTGTTGCGTCTAGCGAATTGGTTGAAGTGGTTACATGTGTTTTGATGTTCCCGTTTTTGTTATCGACTCCCGACCGTAATCGACATGTTCCCGACTGTCGCATCCCACTCCCGATATCCCGTAATATCGAATTCGTATTCCCGTTCGGCTGTTCTTGTCCTGTTCCCGTTCCCGACTAAAAATACAGGAGCAGGAATGGTTTAGGTGTTTTCTCGACCGTTCTTGACCGCTTTCATCCCAATGCGTTAGGGTCTTCTGTTGAACAATATCAATGCATACTTGAGGAATATTCTAGATGGTTGTGGAAGACACCAACATTGTCGTGCATAATGATAAGATCATGGCAATGTAATAAGGTTTTAGAAGGGTGGAGACTGGAGAGTATGCAAGAATCTTCATGGTGAAGTGTGGAATACTCTAGAATCTAGATATTTGTATGATGAGATAAGGATGGAGAAAACTCTAGAATTGTAAAAGAGTGTTGAAGGTGGACACATGGAAACACTACACGAGCCATGGAATCATTCTACAGAGGGTGACTCCCCTCTCTCATACAATGGCATAAGAGGTATCAAGGGAGTTTGTAAGGTTGTCATGTAGTGTAGTGGTGTCATGGTAGGATAGTCACATAGCAGGAAGTGTAGGAGTAAGTGGTGTATCAGGTTATTTGTGAATGGAGAAGTTGAGTTCTCAAAGAGAGTTTGTCTCTCGTGTCGGTGTCAGTGTGAAAGTCTTCTTGAAGTATTGTTGATAAGGGTCAACTAAAGAAGTGGTATCATAATACCATGATGCCACTTCTAGGAAGTCAGTGTCAAGGTTGAAGGTCTCAATTTCTCAATATTTTTAAATATGTAATGAAATGATCCAAAAATTAGGTCATATTCCATGTTCATCTTAGCTGAGAATTCAGAACTCAATCTGCATGTGCGTTATCGTGATTTTGTGTACTGGTATGCACGGGTTTTGTGATGTGTGTGTGAGTCTTCGGTTCATACTAGAAACCTAGGGCGCATCGTTGACGTGTTGTCTTGAGATGACCGGTATTGATAGTGCTTGTATTTGAAAGAGAATAATTACCATTTGATTAATTTTGAGAGCTGCCATTGGGTTGATCAATATTGATTCTGTGCTTATATATGAAAGAGAATAATTGTCATTTGATTAATTTTGAGAATCTGAACAGTTTACAGCGTGGTAGTGTCTTTATTTCAAATAAGAAAACAAGCTTCAAATCGGTAATGTGGTGACACTGGGCTTTCCTATCAGCAAACTTCTGTGTACCACTTGAAATCTGTATTTTTTATAGTATATCAATGAAGCAAATGACAATAAGATTTGCAATAAATTAGTAAGCTATAGAGATATGTAAGAATAAATAGTTGATGTAAAAAGTGTGAAGTAGTCATACAATTGGGTATATAATGGACTCGTTATCTTTTTGCATTTAGTCAATGAAGCGATGTTGTCTGACCGCATTTCCTTTACCTCAAGTTTTTGGCTACCATTGTTCTTGATGTAATGGACTTTGATTTTCTTCGCTGATTTCTTTTTTTGCCTCTTCTTCCTTTGAGTGTTTCACTTTGGATGTAAATCATTGTTGATCTTATAGAAATTTTGGATGTATGCCTTTTAATGAAGGCTATTTTCTGTTGTCTTTGATGATCACCACAAAAATATAATTGTATAAAATACCTAGATTTCGTGGTCCTATACACTCTCACTAATATTTGTCAACACTACCATTACGATATGCATACTCGCTCCACAACATGACCAACTAATCTACAATTTAGTTTAGCAGAGATCAGGAATCATAACTTTCCTTATTTTAATATCGAAAAGGATCTATAACTATGGTCTATAGGCAGGAAACATATGCCAAAATTGCATATGTATATAGCGTTTAAAATCAAGTTACACAAGGTTTTGACATGCTAAAGTCAAATAGTAGAGTCAGCCTTTTGTATATTTATAATAGAATCAACACCTCACTGGTATATGGAAAATGGTAATGTTGGATGAACAAAGGAAATAATAGTTTTTTGATATATAAATAACCGTGAAGAAGCCAATTGGTGATTATAAAAGGTTCTGTAAACTTAAATTTCAATGCAAAGAATCAGAGTTCTGGGGCCAAATTTTGTAAATATGAGCAGTTGTGTTATAACATATACCTTTCATCACTTGTAGTTTCTCTGTTAGTTGGTGATTCTAGAACAAGAGAATTAACAATATTTTTCTTTTTACAATAGAATTATCAATCTTTCTTGTGAGATCAAGCATGCCCCATAGGTAATTATATGCTGAGTAACAATTGGTACTTTGTAACTATATAAGGATAATACTGAATATGTAACTGGATAACCACTGGCAAGTGAATTGAATGTATTTCCAATCTATTGTGTACATTCAGGAATATATATGTTAGAAGTTGAAAAGGGTCAATATCTGCTAACATATCTATGAAGTCACAACAAAGATTTTAACCATGTCAAAGAATTCTCAAGAGTTAACAACATAATGATCAGTTTGGGTTTAGAGTAAACATACTTTATCAAATGGAAAATTGTAAACCTATTATCACCATATGAACTTTAGACAAGGTAATGGCAACCTTTGTTCATGTTTGCATTGGAACATGAAAAAAGTGTATATAAGCCAATCAGTACAACCATTAAATCATTTTAAGTATAAAATCAAATCAGTAAACAGATGCATTTTTATCTCAAGTTCAATCCTAGGAACACACATAATAAATGCAGATAAAGCAGGGAGTGTATACGGCCATACTCCTATCAGTGAGTAGAATAAAAGTGAGACCATGGGTAAATGGATATAGGACAGCAAAAATCAGTTTGCAGGTGACGAATGGTCCAGAGGATAACACTTAAGTTGACTTCCCTGAAGCTAATCAAGTTGAGGGAAATCGCGAGAGAGGGGCGACAACAATTAGGAGTGTAAGAGGACCTAATGATGATGGACAATGGTTGGCTTTCATGAAGCTAATAAAGTTAAGGGGAATCGAAAGAGAGGGGCGGCACAATCAGGAGTGTAGGAGCACCTAATGATGATGGACTGGGAAGATGGGGAGGAAGCCAAGGTGTTGTGCTCGTCACACTCGTCAGACGCCCAACTCAGCTGCCACACATCCCGTCGGTGGTGGGGTGGAGGCAGAGCTGCAGAGGTCGTGGAATGGCAGGTAGTGGCGAAGGACGACAACTGGCGGGGCATGCAGAGGGAGGTGCAGGCTGCGCAGCAGGCGAAGGGGATAAGCTCGGGCGGGATGGCGGTTTGACGAGGCCGGCGCGGTGTGGGACAGCGATGCAGATCGAGAATGGCGTGGCCGGCGCACGGATGTGAAGCGCGCAGCGATAGCTATGGCGCGGCGTGGCGCGCACGACTGATGTGTGCAAGCGCAGGAGTGCGACAGCGGCACACGAGTGGGGTAGGCAGCACGTTGGGTGGCTGGCGGCGGAGGTGCCTGCTGCCAGCGTAGGCTGGGTTGGAAACGGAGGGTCGCGTGGTAGGCTGAGCCTGGAAGGGGCGAACGACGATTCACGCACGGTGCACGGTTTAACGGGTGAGGGGTCCACAATCGGATGGTTGACATCGTGAGTTGGGAGGATCTGACAGCTTGGTTGCTAACGGGCGACGTGGTGCTATGGGGTGCCCGAGCTTGGACTTAGGATTCGTTATATAGAGATTCGTGATCATGGGGTGTGCATAGGTGATTACAATCTATACTATATATTTTTGTGCTTGTTGATATTATGAACGAGCAATGTCTCGTGATCTTGGGCTGTGCGTCGGTGATCACAATCGGTGCTCAATTTTTGTGCTTGTCGGGTTTATGATATGTAATGTCTCGGTATCCAGTTTTGAGTTATGGTTGGGAGAACTTGTTAGCCTCCTATAACTTCCCATATAGCTCTTCAGAAAATTGCTATTTTGGATCGGAGTTTCCTACTATTTCTTTAGTCGATACAAGTTGTGACCTAGATCTCGCAAATATATCAATTCCTGTATTATATATCGATTATCGGAAATGTTCATATAGTTTTTTAGGTACATGATAATATCTGTGAATCTTGGAAAACTAAATTGACTTATAATTTGGAATGGAGGGAATATTCACCAAGAAGGTAATATGGACAGTTTGAAGTTTTGATGGATGTGCATTATGTGATCACGAAGGCTTAAAATGTTTGAACTATTCAGTAGAAGATTAGTAATCCTAAGTTTGACATAACTACGAAGAAATTTGTCATGCTAATGGTTTCTCTAGTGCTGGCTGATGTGACGCCCCAAGTTTTTAATTAACATCATTAACGCTAATGACCGGATAAGCCGAGTCAAACCGGCCGACACTGGTCAAACCTAGGTCAACCTGGGTCATCACCTCGAAAACCTCGCCAATGAACCCCAATGAACCCCTTGACCAAGTCTACACACACCCGTGGTGGACCCTTGGACAAAGACACGGTCAAAACCGGCTTAACCGTTGACGTCAGCGAATGTCGTCCGAAACTTTTGCCGCGTTCTCCAAAATTCACCTAAACACTTCAAAATCTAACTTTATGAAAGTTGTCCATCTTGTTGAGGGACACAACTTTCATGTAGATTGGCATTTCAAATTTTGAGTGGAAATTGGTGAAAAACTTGATCGATTGTCAGTACCTCCTGTTCACAGGGACAGGCCGACATTCAAAGTTGGCACGACGTTTCTGCAAAATCCGTTGACAAAAACACCATATGGCCTTTGTAAAAGTTGTAGAGGGTAGTTAGATCTACAAGTTTCCTATTCATCACTTTGTGCACTTGTATTCATGTTTTGAGAGAAAAACGTGCTCAAAGTGGCTTGGTCCGAAAGGTGCAGTGCCGGAACCCGGCCGCGCCGCGACGTAGCGCCGGCCGCCGCGCCGGCGCGCCACGCCGCGAGCCGCCGCCGCCTCGGCGTCCGGTCCCGCCGACGTGTGTTCCCGAGGTCGCCCGCGCCTTCTCAAGGCCGCGACGCGCCGCCCGATGCCCCGCACGCGGGGAACACCTCAAGTCCCGAGCCGCCGTGCGAACACGCAATGGACCGGCGGTCCGTTCCCCGTCGTCCCGCGCGCGCGCGTTCTCGAGGCGTCCTCCGCCCGTCCGCCGGTCACTAAGGGGGTCCGCACGTCGCCTTAAAAGGGGCCATGGCCCCCGGCCGCGACGCGCATCGGCCTCCCCGCCCGCACCGAGCCGCCCGTCGGTGCCCGGCCGAGCGGCCGCGGCGAGCTCCGGTTGCGGGCCGACCGCAAGCCAAGTAGCCCCTTCTCCACATCCCCTAGCCCCTAAGGAAGCTACCGAACCGCTCCACTCCTTCTCCCCGGCCCAAACCTCACCGGAATTGAGGCCGCAGCGGCCGCCGCCGCCGGGCGCCGCCGCTCACCTCGCCGCGGCCGCCCTCCGCCCCCAACTCCGACCCAAACCGGTCCCTAGCCACCCTAGCACCCTTTCCCCACCCTTCCCGGCCAAGCCGGCGACGAGCTCGCCGGGAATTGCTCCAGCCGCGCCGGCCGGCCTCCCCAGGGACCACATTGCAAAATAAAAGTTCTTTTCGAGGGCCTTCCTGCAATTGGTAACTCAAATAGTAAAAGTGCCTTGGCTGTTTCTTGTAAATTTCGTAGAAAGTCGTAGAAAAATCAGAAAAATGCAAAACCAATTTTGTTCGATTCGTGGTGAAATATCCCACAACTTTTGTTATTCTTGCCTGAGCTAGTTCCTAATAGTTTTTGCATGAAAAATACAAATGTGATAAACCTAGATTTGCAATATGTCAAAATCTATAAATCTTCTGTATCTAATTTTTGGATATGTTGTGTGTTAGGTCATGACTGGCTCCTGTGCCAAAAATTGCACAAAGTTATACTGTAAATATTTTTATAGAAATGGTTTTCCATTTCTGCAGAATCTGCATAAATGATTTTTGTAGCAAAAACTAAATAGATTTTTGCAACCAACTTTTTCATACTGTCTTTTAATTCCACAACACACCTCTGGTGAATTAATCACAATTTTATAATTAATAGAAATATTTATTCTTGAATTATGCTTGATTTTCTTTGAAAATGCATAGCTCAAGTTTCACAATAGTTCTAGGTGTATGTGCTGCACCACTAGGCTAGTTTTGGACCATATAACATGTGTAAGCAAGTTTGGATCGTTTTGTTGAATATTTATTTTTGTGTGCAGTTACCTTGTCCATCTAGCTAGCTTTTGTTATTTTAAAAAATAATTAATTTCTAGCTATCCAAAGCTTGCATGTGTGTCCAGTGGCTTGTTATAAGTGTTTAGAGTGTAACACACCTTTCCACTGAATTTTATTGATTAATTTCATGAATAAAAGCTATGCGGGTCATTAAGGGTTTACTTGTCATTAAATGGGAAAATCACCAAACCATCCCTAATAATCTTGGGTGTGGTTTTAAATCCTTTTAAGAGGGCTAACTATACCCACCCACTACTGTTTGTGAAGTTGAATTAAATTGTTTGCATATATATGTACACAGTCACTATCAAAAAGAATATCTAATAAAGAATTGCAAATTGTTCCTCTTTTGAAGAGTATGCTAAATGTAATTCTTATCTAGGTGAATGTGTCCAACTAATACACCCCATGGATGTCATTTATGGTTTGTGGTTAATTAAATTAAAAACCATCGAATAAATCCTGCATTTGCATCTTCGTGTAGATCTTTCCGCCGGTAGACGTACGCTCGTGCCGGAAGGAGGAGACGAAGGTGTCAACAAAGAGCTGTCGTGCGTGGACGTAGCTCAAGACCTGGGCCCAAGTCCAGAAGGGCCCAAGGCCAACCTTGCCAGCGAAGGCAATCCCCGGATCATTAACCCCGTCTTTTAACATTATGCAATTATGTTTGCTTCGATTGTGCATTTACGTTTCAGGAACTAAATTGAAACCCTAGATGCATGATCCCTAGGTACCTATGCTCTATCACTAGTATGTTAGGTCGATAGTTGCTATGCTAGAGGATCCGGTAGAAGTCGAGTGATGTTCGTCACACGCGAGAATAGGTTCTTATGTTGGAATCATAAGATCTTTATAAATGGATTGCTCATGTGGTAAGAGTATGGGATTTGGGCTCCGGTCCAGTGGCTTTCGTGGGCTAAGCTTTTCAACGTACTACGACAATGGGACCGATGAGCCTAGTACCTTAATGAGACGGTGCGGGAACTTACTATTACTACTCCCGAGGAATCACCTAACCAGCTAGCTACCGGGAAGGGGGGTGCATCCGTGATGCTTTGGGTACTTCGCGGGGTATGCCGGCCTAACCTTGTACCCGGGATCGTAAGATTCGATCCCAACCCGAGGATTTTTGGGAACCGCCCGGGAAAGTTCAAAGTTGTCCTTGCGGGGGCATCCTATCGTGTGTTTGGGTTTACCTTGCAAGGTTTAAATCAATCGATTGTCGCCTCTCACCGTTATCCGAGATTCGCTTAATCAATCGGCCATGATATCCCATAATGATGGAACTGGTGAATATGGTTGTATGAATTAATTTCTTGTCCAATTCTTGATTGAATTAGATGGCACATTTAGAAATGGTAATCAACTAGAACTTGTGCTAAAAGATTGAAAGTAAGGATCTACTCTTAGTAGCTGTTCAGCAAAAGAAACTCCACCGGCCAAAATCCTTTCATGTCTAGAGTTTGGTGAAGTAGTTATCACCCGACGGTTTGCTGAGTATTAGTATACTCAGCCTTGCTTTAAAAACTGTTGTTGCAGGTGATGTTGACCAGATGGGTGACGACAAGTGATGACATCACGGATGGCCTCCTGTGATGTGCACCGTTGCGCTAGTTTAATTTATTTCCGCTGTTTTTCGAACTCCGAACCTTTACTCCATGTTAGGAACAATGGTTTGTAATAAAATGTTTAATTCATGTTGTACTCTGGACTCGCCTTCGCGTGAGTTGTAATGCATGTGTCGATCCTCTGTCCGATGTCCAAGTAATTTACTGGGCGTTAACCCGGCAACCACCGACAGGACGATACTTTACTATTGCTTAGTGACCAAAGTGGATCGGTCTTAGGCGATAGTACGGTATTTTCCTGGGCGGGTTGTCACATCTGCCTTATGTATAACTGTATTTGTCTCAAGCTTTATCATCCATACCAAGTTCTCTTCTTTTGTCCTTAATGGGATCATGAATGGGTAATGACATTGCAGACATGGTCGAGGCCATGGACGTCTTGGCTGAACAACACACTAATTTGAGTACGAAAGAGTGCACCTCATGTGGACAGGATACGAAGAGTCATTCTGCCACAAACATCGTTTACTCCAGATGTTAGATACAATTGGGAAAGAAGAGACCAACACCAGGTTCTACATTGAGGTGGAAAACTGCTAGAATGTAATCGAGTTTGAAATGATGAGTTTTTGCAAGAATGTTGTTGGGTTCGTGCATGGAGAAACATATCTTAACTTCTTGCTACCAGTCTACCTGTTGGAACAAAATGTGAGCTTCCATTTGCCACTACTCTTTCATGAAATTTAGCTATCGATGAACTTTAGAGTTTTCCTCTCTTGCATGATGATTACATGTGCTCATTTGGTTTCATGATTGGCGATCTCTGCTGGTTCTAGGGCAAGTTGACAGGAGAGAAGGTTAAAAGAGAAACATTTGTTCACAAAGCTTTGACCGCATACAAGGTAATCTGGTGGATTTGTGGAAATTAAACTCTTGTTGTCAGTAATTATACATTTGACGTCAAATTAAACTCTCGCTTGCAGGCTGCGTCACTTGCAACTGAGTGTATGATCCCTGCTCATCCAATGAGGTTGTCCATTGTACTCAATCTCTCTGCACTTTACTTTGATGTGATGAAGAATGAGGGCACATGGGTATTCTCTCTGCCATAACTTGTTCATATCCTGTTAGGTGGTTCGCCTTCAATTGTCAGTATAACTGTTTACTGTAATTTTCCTCAGTGCTAAGGCTATCACAGAAGATGGACTTCATCGGCCACTGCAGCATATGGGATGGCTGGATGAAGACTTGCGCATGGAAGTTGCATGTGTCGTTCAGTTGATCCAAGACAAAGTAGGTCACAGCGGTAAACCAAACTTCATCTCTTGTTACTTTGAGTTGAAGCACATTTTTCCTTTGTTATAATATTCTATATTGTGTTGTTGCTACAAATTACCCTGAGAATACCAAGCGTTCCACTGTTGCCAGGGATAGATCCAGCGGTGGGGCGGGCGGGGCTCGAGCCCTCCTACTGCTGGACATCCAATGAAGCCCCCCTAAGCCCCTCCTACCAATTTGAGGAAGAAGAATGAGGGAAGAAGGGGCTAGAGGAAGAAGAAGGAGAAGAAAGCGCCCCCACCAAATTTATTCCTAGATCCATCACTACTGTTGCTGAGGTACTCGAGATTCACTAGTATCGATGGCCTTGAGGGCTGAGGCAGAGAAGAATCTTACTGTTGCAGAGTTTGATGTCAACCTGAAACCTGAACTGAAGCATGACGACCCTGATCATGAGGTAGACCTGGATCCCGAACCTGAGCTCGAGACTGATGCAGAGCATGATCAAGAGCCTGAGCCTGCAGAAGAGCAGACGAGGAACCCTTCACAATACTACCCAACGCTAGTATGGTAGTAGAACTGGTGTTTCTTTGCTATGGGTAAAATGATAATTTGCTCGAAATATAAAATGGTAATTTTCTCAAAATATATTAACCGACATGAGATAAGGTTACATAAAAAATTTCATATGTTTGATTTCATATATTACAACAATATCGTTTTTCATAGTTTCAATCATACCCATATACTACCTATGAATACTAGCCAAACTACCCTAAAAACTAGTAGTATAAAATTAATTTCAATAGTTAGATCCTTAAAATTAGGTTATTTTTTTTATTACAAACGAGTTCCTTTCAAATGGTAGTATAGGGTAGTATTGTGCACCGTAAAAGACCTCCTTTAAAGAGTGTGTGTGATAGAGGGGGAGTGCCCGATCTTTCGGTGAGTGGAGATAACTTCGATCTGGTGGTTTTTGCCCCTCACGATCCGACTACGACGAGCGAGACTCGAAGCGCCAATGCAATCACTGAACCAACTCCCAATGGTTACCAACCTTGCCAGCGCAAGATCAGCCTGATCACAAAGATCAATTCCTATACGCAATCGAAGAACAAACAAAAATCTGAGGCGAGCAATCTTAATATCACTCGAAGGTGGAGTCTGCAATACACGAAGGCAGCACTATGCGGCTGTTCGGTTGTAGCTAAAGCTAACTTGTAAAACAAACTCAAGTCTTAAAATAAACGAGGGGTCTATCTGAATAGGGGGCGCAGCTCCTGGCGGCCACAAGGGTGACGCTACAGTACCTGTGGTACTGTTCACGTGTGTGAACGGTACCCTAGGCCCACATGGGCCTCCTGTTGGGCCAACAGCCCAAAAGGTATTGGCGCAGCACCCTGACAGATTCTAGACGTCCACTTCTTTCGATGATTCCTGTTGACTTCGATAAAATTATGGCATGATACCGGTTCCATTGGAAGCCCTATGAAATTGTGCTTCCAACCATATATAGAACGTTCAAAACCGACTCCGTATGCGACCTGGGCGTCCGTTTTATTGCGCACTGCTCCTGGACTCCGAACTGAGTTCGAACTTGAATTGCTTTAGGCCTCCACCTCGGGGACTCGAACCGGATTAGCCTCGTGCCTCCTATTCCACTTGGACACCCTTGTTGGACTTCTTCTACTCCATTCCATACACCAACCATGGTCGTATGCATGGGTCATGTCCTCATCGTTCTCCCCCTTTTGAAGAAAAGTCGTTCTCGACGTCGATTGTACTTGAAAGCGAGCCTGCACAAAACAAAGGAGAAAGGGGTTGCAGAAATAAAGAAAACCAAAATATTTGTGAGGATAAATAGGACCATATTTCCAATTATGTATCATGTCATGTCGCAAAATATTGGCAGCATCTTGGGACACGTCGTTATCGAAAGACACAAGATGTTTGTCATTACTATTCGCAAAAGATTAGTACCAACAAAGGACACAACAGGAATAGCCAGTTTATTGCAAGCAAATTCAGCACCAAAAACCATGGAGAGCCACCAATAATTCTTTCCTTCTTGCGAAATAAAACTACTAGATGAACATGTGAATGTGTTTGTATGATGATTACTCTCTAATCGATCACAATCTTGCAAAACAAAAGGAGAATTCAGATTTGTACAAATGTAAACACGATGTACCATATATTGTCCTTTGTCGTTATATTTGCCAATAACATGATATGAATATTTAGACAACTGTGGAGCATATGCAAAAATTCTCTCTTCTAAACAATCTAGATTACACAAATCATCGAATTCAATGTAACCCAAGGTATGTAAAGAAGACAACAAATGGAGCTCATCACTTCTACTAGAAACATGCATAACAAGTTTATTTTCAGCACTAGCATGTAAAACGGAAGTAGTAGCACACCATGCATCTTTATCACAAGAAACATCAAGCAAATCACCATGTGACAAAGATAAATCAAGAGATGATTCCATTATTAATTGCTCAACTAAAGTATGATTTGTGGAAAAAGTCAGCATATTAACACAATTCTCACCTTTCGTGAGTGTAGCACCATGGACATTACCTATGTTCTCAGTAGGAGTATTAGGTGCATTGTGACGTGATGGTTCAGAATTGGCACATGAGGATGTGAGCCCCTCATTTTCTTTCATGACGTCTGTGTCTGCTTGCTGGTGGTGAGCATCCTGATGCGGAATCGCCTTTGACTCAGCCCTCTCATGGGATGTAGGTGTGGACGTGGATGGTGCAAGGGAAATGAACGTTGAACTGGGTGTCGAACCACTGCCTGCAAAAGAGTTAGAATATGTCTTCGAGCAGCGTCCCTGCACATCACGTTCAACATTGTGAGCATAATATGAAGGCACAAATCTACGTCGCATAGCAGCTTTTAATTCAGCCCAAGTGGTGGGAGTGGTAATGGGATTTTTGTTCATAATGCCACCAATGTAAAGCAAGATCAGTAAATGTACTAATAGCAGCTTTAACTTGAAAACTAGCAGGAAGATCATGGCATGAAAATTCCTGTTCGACCGCTAACTCCCAATCAAGATATGCAGTTGGATCATATTTACCATTGTAAAGTGGAATTGTAAAAGGAAGCTTAGCAAAAGAATCATTACCACCATGGTTGCACGCACAACGGGCGCGTCCACTGAAGTCTCCAGCATCCATCTCCTTCTGTAAACTTGTGATCTACGTTTTCATTGCATCGAGGTGTGACACAATGGTGTCGAGTTTGGTCTTAGTGGCATGCGGCTGTTCATCCTTCTTGTCTATGTCTTCTGCCATGGTTAGCGCAAACACAAAACAAAACGAGACCAAAAACAGAGGTGGAACGGCTCACAAGACTCTAACTAATGCTGTTATCAAATTCTTATACGTTCTTACCAAGCACACAGGGACGAACTGCAACCAACTGGTGGATCCTGCGAAAGATTGGAGGAGCGATTGCCTGGAGGGACAAAACCTGCTCGTCGGAGAACTTTGAGGAGTTTTGAGAAGGTTGCACTCAATTGAAGGATTAGCACAATCAAATGATAATGCAAAGCTGAATAAGGGTGCTAACACAAAAGTTGCTGGAACAAGTGCAAAAGTGGAGGAAAACAAGAGATGAAACTGGGTTGGGGTTCGGTAGAAGGGAAAGTACGACACTTTAGACGAACCACGAGCGGGGGAAACGCTGCGTGCGTAGGCACTCGACGTGCGGGGGTGGGGGCGAACAAAAATGGTGGGGGGTGTGGTGTGTCATGTGTGGGCAAGCACGGCGCCTCGCACGGGAGAGACCGCGAGCTGGGGGGCTTGGTGCGGCCAGGAAGGAAAAGAAATGCGCCTCGCGACCCAGAGAAAAAAAACAGCGCGCCTGGGGACTCCTCCGAACCAAAACAGCCTCCTACTCCCTTTTGGATTCTTTTTTCCCTTTCCTTCCTTAGAGCATCTCCAAGAGCTCTTGTATCTAACCTCCGTTGGTAAAAATAGAAAGCAGAGTCAAAAATAACGATCCAACAGAATCGCCATCGAGGGCGTCTTCTATCCTGGCTCGGTATACCCCTGCCTCCCCTCGGTTTATTTGCCTAGCGTCGCGAGCTCGCTATCTCGGCTTTTCCGCGCCTGCGCCCGAGTTCCCCTACCGATTTGCCGCCAATCGCACAAGCCCTGCTCTGCCGAGGGACCAAATCGGGCCCACCCGCTTCCATCTCGTTGTCGTCGTGTGCCAAGGACCAAATTGGAGGCTGCTTCCATTCTTGGTGCTGCTGCACTCGCCATGTCCCGGCTGTTGCGCCCCCGTGCTGCGCCGATAGGAGAAGTTGTGTTTCGCCACGGTGCTGTTGCGTGGTCATCTGCTGCCCGATAGGTCCCGCAACATTTGAGGATCCAGAGGCCAGATGAAGTGACAAAATGAAGTTCGCCGACGACATCAGCCATGGCAAGATTCAATTTATGGTGGTATGGTTCACTGAGATGTCAAATTTCTAATGCTATGGGTCACTGAGGTATCGATGTTCCTTCTTGTAAGAATATCTGATGTTATGGTTCACTGAGAAGACCAATTGTTGATCTTCCTGGTTGACTATGTGAATTGTCTAGGTGAGTAGCAACATCTTGTGGGTTGGGTGATTGAAATCTGTTGGTAAACTGAAAATACAGTGTGTAAAATATGTGAAATCACTGCATACAAAATCGTACTACGATGAAGTTCCGTGAGCTTATATGAAGTTTCAAAACCCTTCTGTAGCATGCAGCAGGCGCGGCGTCGCCGAGCGTCACGTCCAGCGTTATCGGAGTGGCGTTCGCGTACAGACAAGTCCGATGGAGGGCGGTGCCGGCGGCACGCAGAGGCGGAAACGGAAGAGATCATTTGAATAGGATGACATGGACCTAGTTTTGAATATAAAAGCCACGTTTTAGCTAGTCTCTTGGACTATCCCATAGAAATAGGTGGTTTTCTATTTTTACAAAAGGGTAAAATCTTCATATTTAGCTAACAAAATACAAGAGCTCTTGGAGATGCTCTTATATTGCCTTCCTTGTTTTTCTTTTAAAGGCAACCACGGGAGGTAGGCCGATCACACGAGGCGCCCTAGTCACAACAGCGCGAGGGTCACAGCGTGAGGGCCTCGACGTGGTAGGGTCTGGGAGTTGTTGGTGTACTTTTTTTTATAACTTTCCAACCAGGGAGGATGAGCGCGAGGCAAGGGCGCACGTGTCCCAGCTCGGCATAGGGAGGGGCGCGAGGGGAGGCTGCGGCATGGTGTTGGCGTGGTGAGAAAAAAGGAGGGAGGAGGAGAGAAGAAAAATGAAACGACGGCGGCAGCTAGGGTTAGATGAAAAGAACAAGAAACAAAAGAAAAGAAACACGAGTAATCAGTAACTATTAAACGAACAATCACACAAACTCAACAAAGCAAGTTTGAATGAAGGTGCAAGGCTAAAACAGGTTGCTGGGACAAGGATCTAACATGCAACAATTTTTTGTTCGGTTTTTGTGGACTGTAGGAAATAAAAACACTCGATAAACCCACCGATCAACTTGGAAAGCTGATACCACTTGATAGAGGGGGAGTGCCCGATCTTTCGGTGAGTGGAGATAACTTCGATCTGGTGGTTTTTGACCCTCACGATCCGACTACGACGAGCGAGACTCGAAGCGCCAATGCAATCGCTGAACCAACTCCCCATGGTTACCAACCTTGCCGGCGCAAGATCAGCCTGATCACGAAGATCAATTATTGTACGCAATCGGAAAACGAACAAGAATCTGAGGCGAACAATCTTAATATCACTCGAAGGTGGAGTCCGCAATTATGCTCGTTGTTTTTATCCATTGTCCATATTCAAATCCACACCCACCTCAAATGGGGAGGGTATGGGTAGAAAATAATTATCCATTGAAGAAATGGGGAGGGTAGGGTGTGGGGAGGGTGCAAATAATCGATTGGGTATGTGTAGAATCTAGTACAAAACTAGTTATCCATTGGGTATGGGTGGGAATGGGGAGGGTAAGAAGTGGATAATAATTATTTGGATTTGGGTACGAACAAGAGTGGATTTGTCCATACCCTCCCCAAGTGACAGGCTTATCCGCAATACACGAAGGCAGCGCTATGTGGCTGTTCGGTTGTAGCTAAAGCTAACTTGTAAAACAAACTCAAGTCTGAAAATAAACGAGGGGTCTATCTAAATAGGGGGCGCAACCCCTGGCGGCCACGAGGGCGACGCTACAGTACCGCGGCATGAGACCGGTGTCATTGGAAGCTCTATGAAATTGTGCTTCCAACCATATATAGAATGTCCAAAACTGACTCCGTATGCGACCTGGGCGTCCGTTTTATTGCGCACTGCTCTTGGACTCCGAACTGAGCTCGAACTTGAATTGCTTTAGGCCTCCACCTCGAGGACTCGAACCGGATTAGCCTCGTGCCTCCTATTCGACTTGGACACCCTTGTTGGACTTCTTCTACTCCATTCCATACAACAACCATGGTCGTATGCATGGGTGTCATGTCCTCATCAGTGTGTGCGGGTAAGTTGGTACAATGGTACCTCAGCTTGTCTTAGTGATTGTGAATGATACAGCTAATTGGTTGACCTCCATCCAAATCTAATCCATTGAAAATTGGTTGGCTCCGTGTGATGCGCATGGTTCACGAAACCATTGCTACCAGACTAAAATTCCGCGAAAACCAGTCTTACCGGTCCGATCCGGTAGCAAAATCACCCGATTTTTGGACTTGTGACCGAACCTAAAAAAATCCCCACTTCGTTCAACCAGACCATTTGCCAGTTAACCGATCGGTTTTTCGGACGTGGCAAACCGGACTAGTAGTGGTTTTGTGAACCCTGGTGATGCAGTAGTGTCTTTGTCACCTCGCGTGACCTTTGCTGACTCTCCTCCCCACTGGTGGAGTCGAGCATTGGCCAACAGGGACCATGCCCCCGCCCCCTGCTATGTGTCAATTTTTCACTAAGTAGCACCGCGTAGTAACTCAAAGTAATTAGCATGCAGCAACAAAACAGCAATCGCTGACACATAGTGCAGCAACAGTAATATACTTGTTTAGCTTCCAATGCATTCATAGTCTACGTTAAAATTAGTTCATGAAACAATAATTGTTGGTGTTTATTTTGAAATCACCCAAAATGAAGATTGGAGTATCTTCACTATTTGAAAACATCTATTTTGTCCTATCATATTTAATAGGATTTTTCCCTTTTTAGATCAAACAATGTTAATCTATGTGCTACAAAAACATCATACATGTATACTCTCGACACAAGTCTATTCGGTTTCTTACCTAAGCCTCTTCTTGCACATTGTTTCGGCTTCTTACACCATACGATCATTTTCAATCTTGTGATTCTTGACACAAGTCTATTCGGTTTCTTACCTAAGCCTCTTCTTGCACATTGTTTCAGCTTCTTACACAATATGTTTCTCTCCAACAGATCTACCGTACATACCGGCAAAAACTATTTTATGACCTATCAGACATATTTCGGCCCCCTTCACTCAATTCCTGGCTCCGTCACTGCTCCTCCCGCTGCACCAGAAGGTCTAACTCGGTACCCCGCTGCTTCCCTCTTACAACTAGGTGATACCCCGCGTGTTGTGAGAATTTTTATAAAATTTGAAGATGCAATTTGAAAGTAGAAACACTAAAATGATCGCATCACAATATTTTGTTTCAAACAATAATGTAGATGAAAACACATTCATTTTATTGAGAGAGAGCAACTTAGAAATTTGTAGCATAGTACTTTCAAAGACTACCACAATGCATGCATGATTTGTTGTTGTCGTCCATAGGCACAAACTCGAGCAGGAAGTAGCTGTGTGTCACTGTAAGACACCATATTATGTGTACGTCATCATGTAATATTCTTCAACATACATCAAATCGAAAGATAAATAAAGGATAAACAAACATAGTTGTAAATTTATATGTATAATGTGTTTTATATCACAAAAATTGAACAATGCAAGAAAACATACACCACTACTACAAAGTTAAGCAGTCTAGATCTTCAAAAAGGCTTATGCGGTAGCTCAGCGTCGCCGGGAAGAGTGGATCGGTCTCGCTCCTTCGCCTAGAAGCCACCGCATCCCCTCCTCCTCCTGGCCCCCTCCCTTCCGGCTCGCGAGCTCGTCTCGCCGCGGCGGGAAGGAAGCGGGGTCCCCCAACCTCCTAGTAGCAGTAGTATAGCTCTTAGTAGTAAGCTCGTCGTAGTATCCTCGCCATATGGCACCTTATCCAGAGCTTTTCTTCACCACTGCCGTCGTTGCCGAGGTCGCCCTCGATCACCTCGTCGCCGGTGTTGTTTCCCTCGAGGTAAGCTCAATAAATCCGCCCCTTCTTGGCGCAGATCTGCTTCCTCTCACCCCGGATATGTGCCCTTCCCCCTCCCTGTCTCCACCCCACCCGCCTGGTGAAGCCATCTCAGATCCAGTACGAGTTTGGGTCGAGCCGCGTGCTGCTCTTGATCTGCTCCTCCTTGGTGAGGATATGCTCCTTGGAGAGGTTGTGGCTCGACTCCCCCTTCTTGGTGGTTGTTCTGGTGCTCTCGCTCCCCTATGGGTTCTTGTGAGATTGTTGTTGTTGAACGTGCCGAGGAGCTCTGTTGCTGTCTTTTTCAGTGATGGCGTCGCCTCCTTGAAGCGTTTTGGTCGTTGTTCCGATGATTATGCTCTGAGCTTGTCGTCGTCGAACGCGTCGTGGTGCTCGAGCTTTTCCTGCTTCCACCACCATCTTGTAGGCTCCCCCCTTACAGCTCTGGTTCAGCCGTTCGATCCTCCTTCGACCGCCGCCAAGACCACCTTGTCTCCACTTTGGTTTCGACAACGAGCTTCATCCTACATCACCGGCGATTTCTACTCTAAGAAATTTGCACTCATCCGGTGTGGTCGTCTTCTTCGGCTCCGTCACACCATCTTCAACCAACGCTTCGCGTGGTCCCTCCGCCCGCGTGTACGCGCCTTACAACTCCCGTCGATGAGGTCGCCGTCTTCTCTGCTGCAGTCGTTGTGTTTATCCGGTCCATGGACCAGTCTGTATTACAACCCTCTTTGCGGGTCCTCTCAATAAGATGTTAACTTAATATATTAAGTGCTTGTTGTAAAAAAAGAGGCTTATGCAAATTCACTTGAGTACATAAGCGAACCTCTTAACCTTTTTTCTCAAATCCAAGGAATACAAAGATCTCATTTAAACGTAGCAGGAAATCATGTTTCCAAAATAGAGTAGCTCTTAAAATTTAGAAAAAAGTCCAAATTAGTCCCTTAAAGTATAAACAAAGTCTGGATAACCCCTTAAAGTATTTCTTGGTTTTGTTGGCCCCCTAAACTATATCGTTTAGTTCAATTTACACATTAACATACTTTGTTTTTTTCTTCGTGCATAAGTGGAATTTGAAGTTCAAATTTTGCAAGATGGTAGTAGACAACATAAAGTATGTTAAAAAATATATCTTGAACTTTTCATCACCATTTTGGTATGGTAGTATATTTAATAATACAATTTATCATTGAGATACAAAATTATATAAAAGGAATAATGCAAAATTCATAAAATATTTTTCTAATATGGATTATGATATTCACTGCCATAGTACAAAGTCTGAAATTAAAATTTAACTTGTGTATGGTGTTGGGGGAGTCTGAGAAATCGGAGGCAATCCCCGAACACAAGAGTACCGAAATACAGGAATGACAAAATCCAAAATGCAATTCACGAAAGATGAGGAGACAAAGAATCTCCAAAAGACTGCTCTTGCCTCAAAAGTTGTGAACCCTTTTACACGTGCCCTCGTGCCCCCTTTTATAGGGAGATGAGGGACTTTTACATTCCGAAAATACCCTCGAATCTAGGGAATATTCCTTGTGTGAACATGTACATGCATGTCTTTTACACCCCGTGATTTGCGGGACTACTTTCCTATATTTACAAGCCTACCACTAGTGCACATGTTAAACCCGGAGTTTTGAAGTAACGTCTTTGACTTGGCTTCTTCCTGATTTTTGAATCCTCCATTCATGACGGTCTTCACTTATGAAGACTCCCGAATTTCGCAGGTTTCCCGCATAATTTCGTAGGTTTGTGATTCCAGAGCTTTGCGACTTCCTGATTCCGAGCTTCCGCAACTTCCTGATTCTTGACTTCCGCAACTTCCTGATTCCAGACTTCCACGACTTCCTGATTCCAGAATTCCGCGAGAATTGTATATCCTGAAACGAGTTAAAAGTTCGAGTATAGAAGCCGAATTTGGCCATTACTTTCACGCTTGTTTAAAAACTTGTGAAACGTTCGAAATACATTAGGACTTCTTCACATCATCCTTTTCCATAAGACCGAATCTTTTCCCAAAGTTTTTTCGTGAATCTGCTTCATGAACTTCGACAATCCGACGTTTCGAGGGTGCAAGGATTTTACCGAGTTCCCCAACACTAGCCCCTCGGGGAAGAGGGTTGACTCCGACGATCTGTTTCCACGAAAACATTTGAACCTTGGTAAAAAAAGTCACCCTCGGAACGTCAGAGTGGACACGCGTCTCTCGAAAAACTCGCAACGGTCGAATCGAGGCGGTTTCTTGAAACCACCCCCCTCACCCTTATAAATAGTGAGCCTGGGCCATAGAAAATTTTCACCATTTCCCTGATTCCTCTGAAAATTCTCGAGAATATTCACCGAAGATACTCACTTTTTCGTCTACGCGAAGTTCTGGTTCTTCTTTTGCTTCGCAAGGTATTTTCATTTCTTTCTTGAACTTTTACTTTTTGTAAACTGTAGTTCCTACTGTTTTGAAAAAATTTATGTATATTCATATTTTCGTAACTTTCAACCAGGTGGCTCGAACTAAGAGCACCGTGAGACCAATGACTTCAGAAGAGTTAGCTGCTGCCGGCCTATCGCCGAACAGGGAAGAAATTCGTGGATCTGAGGACATTCATGTTCGAGAAAGTGATCTAGGCAACATCAGCTCCCATGACTCAGAATCTCGCGAGGAAGGAGAAGTCAGATCAGAAGGAGAAGATCTCGAAGATATTGATGCTGACCCCAAGGATCTTATTGCCGTGAAACGATCAAAATCCATGCCTGCCTCATTTGTTTTTGGTGAATCCAAGGTCACTACAAACTTGATTCGTGAGTATGAGGCTGCTGGTTATTTTCCTGCTGGTGATGGTCGTGCCCCTCTTGATGAACAAGTTCCTACTCCCGAACCTGGTGAGGTTGTTGTTTTCTGAGATTTCTTCACCTGCGGGCTCAGATTTCCTTGTGATCCTATGTTGGCTGTCATTCTGGATAAATTTTCAGTAAAGATCCATCAATTGTCGTCAAACCCATTTCTTGAGTTATCGAAGTTCTTTTGGGTCATGAAAACTTTCCGATGTAACTTCAACGCCGATGTATTCGCGAGATTGTTTGAGCCAGTCATCGAGCCCGGGAATCATCAAACTCGGCGATGGCCAATACTACGAATCTCATTATAGTTGTTGTACCTTCAACACACGCGGACAGAATACGCGAAGGGGACTTACGTGAATTCAAATTGCGTCTTGCCGCAAGACGAACTTCGACAAAGATTGGAATTCTTATTGGTTTTATGTGAAAGTAGATATGTCAAAGATTACAGACTATGAAGGACCAGCTTTTCCTCTTTCTTCACTCATCGAAGAGATAATTTCTACCTGTACTGCTCCCTACAATCATCGTGCCGTTGGTTTCAGGAACTGTGAGAGTGTCTTTCACTTGGCTGGCACAATTCTCGGTGGTCGAGATATTATCGAAGAATTTGTTGTTGCGAATATTTGGTCGATTTCGTACGGATGGGCTCCTACCGAGATTGTGGCCTTTAACGTGAACTGGGCGACACAAGAAGTACCTTTTCCCCGATTCAGTGTTCAACTCAGAGAGAATCAAAGTGCCGAAAATTTCATGGATGAGGTAGAAAAGAAAGTGAATGCCATGATTGGCGAGTCTACCATGAATGAATACAAGGCTTTCAAGAACTTGGTTAAGCACAAGAAAAGGATAAACTGTGTATTCTCTGAAGTTTGCAGCGACAGATCCTTCCGCTCTCATCGCCCGGGTATTAAGATGAAAGCCCCAGCTGTTGCTGTGGCCAGCTGCTCGGCCGCTCCTTCAAAGATTTCCAGAAGAACATCTTCGAAGAAGAGGAGAGAATGTGGTGATGGAACGCCTCCTTCTGTGTGCCCTGAGAAAACTAAGTCTCTTGAATCTAGCAAGCGAAAGCACCAATCATCCGAAGCTGTTTCAGACGTTGAACTTCAAGCAGCCACTAGCCTTGCTGGGATTAGCCGAAAGAAGATGAGGAAAGCTGTGAAGAAAATTGCTACTGCTGAAGTTCGGTGAGTTCCTTCCGCTTTTGACGATGACATCGTCGCCGAGCCCAGCAGAAAAGGTTTTTTCATTTGACCATGGCCTGATTTGAGATTCAATGTTCGTAGACATTGTACTCCAGGTTCTGAGAATGATTTCGTGGATGTTGAAACATTTTTAGATGACATTGCCGACGTTCAGAAAGGAGCTATTGCACCTGTTGCCGCTGTTGTTGCTGATAAAGTTGCTGATCCTCGACCCTCCGGTTCTCAAGACTGGGCTTCTCCCGAATTCGTCAAAGAACTAGAGATGACTGTTCATCGGGGAGGGAGTCCTGTGCAAAATGCTCCATTTGTCGAGACTCACGAAGATATTCGCGAAGATCAAGACCCTTCTCCCTCGATGATCGCCTTCAATAAAAGTTTTGGTACGTTTCATTGGGGGGAACTACTAAGTGTTGGTTATGAAAAAGCTGATACAAGAGATGGCACATCTAAGTTTCTAACATTATGGGAGTCATCTAAATTCGTGGATAAAACAGGAGAAGGAAGTTCAAAGCAGGCATCCCCACCACTTATCGGGACTCCGTTTTTAGAGAAGAACTAGAAAGACCGGCGCGGCGTTGCCGCTCCATGACATGTAGCCCGGTTGATTGGTAGGAAGGTTGTGGATATTTTACAACATTTTAGGTTCTCGGCTAACTCCTTAAGAGTTTATGCTATTTCTTAGTTAAAAAGAAGGGACTATGGATTCATTATGATAGAGTTAGGGGGCTTTTCTCGCAAATTTTGGAGTTGTGGTTAGATTTGTAGATAGTTTATGTTCTTTTCCATAAAAGTGTGTGGACCATACATTACTTCCGTAATTCAAGTTTGTTGGAGATGCATGGATCGCGGGTTAATTATTATAATAAAATTACATGAGAGGTGGTTTGAGCGAGGTTGATGTCGTCAAATTTTCTAATAGGTGGCTTAAAGAAATGTTAGTTTTTTAAATTTGAGGGGCTTAATTAAAATGTAGTTGGACTATTGTTTATTTTCGATAAAGTTTGACTGGGTTCTATATAATTAGCGAGGCCCTCTTAGCATTCCTTCAAAGCTCTATAGGGGGGTTCCGTAAAGCTGTTTGAGAGGCTGTTAGAATGAAAATATATTTTTGCAAAGTTTGAGGGGGTTTCCATAAAATTATCTTTGTGGGCCGAACTACATATTAATTTTGATAAAGTTTTAGGGTGACTTTGTAAAAGTGACAACCCTGTTGGCATTCCTTCAAAACTCGAGGTGATTTCCACAAAACCTGAGAGGTGGTTTTTCAAATAATATTTTCACAAAGTTCGGGGGGGGGGGGGTCTTTGTAAAATTACCCGAGTGATGGCCGAATTACATACTACATAGGCCGACACATCATAATTTTGTGTAAATAAAATAAATAAGAAGTTCGTAAAATATTATATATAATTATGTAAATATATAGTTTTGAGAGCACCGTTCTTAAATAAGTTAGAACACAAATTTTATGGAAATATTGATTTAATAATATAATTTGAGAAGTCATTTGTTAATTAACAAAATCGATGGAAAATAATGAATAATATAATTTAAAATGGGATCGGGAATAAGTTAACTAAATTTTTAATCATGAATCCCACAATAAAATTGTGGGTCCCACAAAACAAAAATGTGTGGGTCCCACCTAATGTGGGTCCCATACGAATATCTCATGAATCCATGTGGGTCCCGCACGTGGGTCCCACCTAAACATATTGTGGGTCCCACATGAAACGATACCTGTGGATGATCCGAGCCATCCACGCACGATCCGATTGCTCTCGTTTTGTTGATGACGTTGTCGGGCATACTCCCCGGGTACTCATGCAAGGAAGGAGGAAGAGTAGAAGACGGACTCCTACTAGAATTCCCATGTACTCCTACTAGGACTCGCTCCGTGTAATCCTACTAGGACTCCCGCCTTGTAACCGACTAGGAACCCGCCCCCCGGACTATATAAAGGAGGGCCGGTACCTAGGAGGACATCCCAATCCCTCGGGGAACAACACCAAGCGCAGGCGCAATACTACCCCAAACGAGACGTAGGGTAGCTACTCCGCTACCCGAACCCGTATAAATCTTGTGTCTTGTGTCCTCGCGCATACCTTCGGGTTCCGGATCATGGCGATCCTCACCTTCTACCTTGCTTCGCGGGTACCTCCCATGGAGGTCGAAAGGTTTAAACACCGACACCGACGCCCACCGTGGGGCCATCGTCACGATCATCGGCGAATTCGAAGGACCTATCTTCACAATCGATCTATTCGGTGCAATACGATTCAGGCGCCATCTCAATCCGCTCCTACATCGAGTTCGAAGCTGCGCGTCGATTCAAGTCGAAGCCGAGAAGAATTCATCTCCTATTTGCCCAAGACTCAACGGGACCCGCAGAATTATTTCCCTGTTTGTTTCTGTGTGAGTTCCAGTCCGAGACAGGAAACGTGATGCAAGATCCAGCAATTCACCTACATTTAATGGTTCGGTTCCAAGGAAAAATCCAATTCTTTTTCAACTCGGACTCGAGCTGTCAGTGCTTTGATTCGAAAGAGAGCAATGTTCGGTACATGCACTTAGAAGACACGGCCATCCGCTATTGCTGCAATGCGGCACTTGAAAATTCAATTTCTTGGAAATTGCTAAGTGCACAGCAAGGCTACCTCAAGACTCCAAGATATACTTGCTTGGCTCACACACAAGATGTACGCAAGTACAACTGCATCATCAAGCGGCATCACTGGCCCTACATCAATTTCGTCGTGCATCGCGACTACTCGTCACCCGGCCGCACAGGCTCTACGTCAGCCTCGTTGTGCGCCGCGAGTACTCGTCTCCCGACCACAGCGGCTCTACATCGACTACACCGTACGCCGCCGCGACATCGTCTCCTGGGTGTACGACTACTTCGACTACTATCTCGACTAGTAAACTAGTCGAGAACGGCTTTCGCGGCATCAACAACTAGTCGGATCCACCTCCAACTAGTCGACTTTGCTCCAACCGTCGCGGCTCCATCATCGACCGCCACGGCTTCGTCGACACTCGTTCGCGAATTAAGCTAAGTCACTTATTTCAATAATCATTTTTTTCTTTGGCTTGTTTTCCACATACGAGAACCAACGCCGAAGACTACTTCGTGTACGCCTCTCAACGGCTACCGCGCGCAGAGCTACACCGTGCCACCTATTCCTTGGGGACCGTTGACCGACTGTCACAGGCTTGGTACACCAAATTAGGAGGCTCTTGCCACGACGTTTCGTGTACTGAGTGCTGGAGGCGCACAACGGCTACACCCTGAGGAGGCACTGCGCAATCTTGCTCTCCGCCATGCGGAACAACGAGCAAATGCGCTCTCTCTTGTCGCCTCGCCGACTACTTTCGTCTACCTCTTAATGGTCTCGATCAAGTAGCACACGCCTTGATCCGCGCAAAGCCTCGGCTCTCCTGTCATGCCTCCACGTCCCCAGCGACTACGGCTAAACAGGCTCCTCAGAGACCGGGCGCTTAAACCAGCTCTCTGTCATGCCTTCACGCCCCCAGCGGCTATGGCTAAACAGCGACCACAGAGACTGGGCGCTAAACCGCATCAGGCTAACTACTCGACGCCTAACGACCACAACAAGAGCATGACACATGACATTTACATCTATATTCATATTTGTATTTGTCCTTTGTATATTTAATTTCTACAAAAATGCTACATAATGTACGCATACTCTACTTTCAGGTCAAGCTTCGGCGACGACTCCCAGTACGCTCCGCGTACCTCCACCGGCGCGGCTAGTTCCCAAACTCGGGGGCTACGCACCAAATTACTACTCGACAACAACTCGAGTAGTCTCCGCTAGCTCTCTAGCTCGGGGGCTCAGCATCAACAACTACTCGATGTGGCTCCTACGGCTCTCCTGGCGACGAGCTCGGGGGTTGAACGCTACAAGAGTACTCAAATGATGACTTCCGCAAACACTGAAGACCCTTGGATTGATTCTTCAATCGTTCCAAGGCTCGGGGGCTACTAGGCTACACCCATCAGTTGATTTTTTCAAGACGGAAGCAGAATCAAGATTGACCCTCAGCCAGAGTCTACAACTCAACCTAAGGCTCGGGGGCTACTCCATATGGAGTGCGATTTTGCAATCGCACTTCCATATAATCTCGACTTCAAAACTGATGAGCTGGATCACCTTCCAGCCTCGCGGCATTTCAAGTACTATTGAAGACTTCTCCAAGCAGTACTCGAGGACGCTCAAGAACTACTCGAAGAGGCTTCAAGACTACTCGAACTACTACTCTCGACTACAATGTGCTCGGGGGCTTGTCGGGCATACTCCCGGTACTCATGCAAGGAAGGAGGAAGAGTAGAAGACGGACTCCTACTAGAATTCCCTTGTACTCCTACTAGGACTCGCTCTGTGTAATCCTACTAGGACTTCTGCCTTGTAACCGACTAGGAACCCGCCCCCTGGACTATATAAAGGAGGGCCGGGTACCTAGGAGGACATCCACAATCCCTCCGGGGAACAACACCAAGCGCAGGGCGCAATACTACCCCAAACAGGACGTAGGGTAGCTACTCCGGCTACCCGAACCTGTATAAATCTTGTGTCTTGTGTCCTCGCGCATACCTTCGGGTTCCAGATCATGGCGATCCTCACCTTCTACCTTGCTTTGCGGGTACCTCCCATGGAGGTCGAAAGGTTTAAACACCGACAGACGTGGCTCAATGTGGGGGCAAAAATCCCCCCACTTTAGGTCTTGTAAAGATTCCACAGGCTCAGCACCTCCTAGTCGGGTGACCGTTGAAATGCTTAGCAGAAAAGGTTCATAAATTGTTTGCTTCTCTCAACTGTGGTGTTATCTTTTTCCTTTATCTAATGTGTTTTGCATTTCCTTACTTACTTTATCTTTTACGAATTTTTCAGATTTCGAAGCACTTCTTCGCACATATCCAGCTTAGAGTAAGTTGACAAAAATGACAAATTACATTATAGAGTAAGTTGACCCAAATAACTAAGCTTAGAGAGTAAATTATTGCTTCATTTGTGAGATATGCCTCAGTGCTTTGTAAGGCCTAGAAAAAAATCATATGCCCTGCTCTTACTGGCCACTGGCTGCTAGCTGGTTTCTTATGAGAGAATAGTTGTTTGAGAGGAGATTAAACCGACGGTGGAGTTAAGCCATAGAAGGGGAACTAGAAGAGTAATGATGGCACTATCATTGTGGAGGGTGCTGACTGCGGAATTTTCAATTCCTAATCCACCGGTTGAAATGATGATAATAAGCGTATCATTAGAATTTGACAATTTGGACTAACCGTACAATACTGACACTAATGGCGTTTTCTAATTATTTAACATTGCATGCATGATGCATGCAGAGGCAGATGATGAGCCACCTCACAGGAAAGCCGCTGGCAGTGGCCACCAGAAAAGTGAAAATGCCTCAGAGTCTCGATCGGCCGCAGTAGGTAGGAAACAGACATCATCGAGAACATGTCACTGTTTTCATGTTTTGTGGTCTGACTGCAAACGAAAGAATAAAATCATTTTTTTTCTTTAACACAACTATGTATATATTTTGCATATGAATCTAGGAGTCGGAGTTAAGAGTCTCTCCAATGGCAACGGGCGCTCCTATAAGGCTATACCCGTTCTGTGCTCTTTCACCCCCATTTTATACACTTGGATGGTATGCCAGCTACTAGCTAGACATTTTCACATATAGTAAGCTGCTAGCCATGTGGTAGCCATGTGATGCTCCATTGGTTGAAATGTTTTGAGTGGAGTGGTTGAAATGTTCTTTATTATGTTTGATCCAACGATTGAAGCATTGACTTGATCAGTTCGAAACTCATATTTTTGAGTCCATGCATACTCCAGGTTGGAACATTGGAAAACAAGTAAACCGGTTGACAAGCTAGCCATTTGCCTCCTAAATGGATATTTAGAGAATTAGAGCTGCCTTGTCTCTTTTTTATTTTGAACTAGAAATCTTATCTTTCATTTTAGACTAAAACTAGAGCACGAGATCACTTTATTTTAGCATACTGATTCTAGCGGCTTCATCGAAGAAACAGAACCATGGATGCACGCGCGGCACCGTCACTTACTCACAAACGCAGCCAACCAACGACTGGGGTCTGGGGATCTGCCATGTCAATTCTAACATAAACGCGGTAGCAAGCAGAAGCAGTCAAACTGGAAATGATCGTAAGCCACGGGGCAAAGAAACAGTCAAACTACCGATTCCTTATATAGGCTGCCTCAGCCTCAGCTACTAACCGAGACATCTATCATACATACAACTCACAAACACAGCTTTTCATCAGGCAGAAGCCCACACAAGTTGTTGCAACACGATCTGTCAGGATGCTCAGAGCAGCGCAGCTCGTTTTCAGGTCACTCTTCAAGCATTTCGAGTTGTACTCATAGCAACCGCCTGTTGCAATCTGTTTCCTTCATGCAAGAGCGATCACTTGTTGAGGTAGCTATGCTGATGGCCTTGATGTGGCTTTTGGATGCAGGAGGGAGACGGGCAGAGCTCCGGGAGCCTTGGTAAGGTTGCCCTCATCACCGGCGCCGCCAGCGGCATCGGCAAGGCGACGGCCACCGAGTTCATCCGGAACGGCGCCAAGGTGGTACTCACCGACGTGCAGGACGACGCCGGCCGCGCCGTGGCCGCGGGACTCGGCCCCGACGCGTCCTACGCCCGCTGCGACGTCACCGACGAGGCTCATATCGCGGCCGCGGTGGACCTCGCCGTGGCGCGCCACGGCCGCCTGGACGTGCTCTACAGCAACGCGGGCGTGTCGGGCGCCGCGGCCCCCGCGCCGCTGGCGTCGCTGGACCTCGCCGACTTCGACCGCGTCATGTCCGCCAACGCGCGGTCGGTGGTGGCCTGCCTCAAGCACGCCGCGCGCGTCATGGTGCCCCGGGGCGGCGGCTGCGTCCTCTGCACGGGGAGCACCACGGGGATGCTCGGCGGCGTGGCGGCGCTGCCCTACAGCCTGTCCAAGGCCACGGTCATGAGCGTGGTGCGAGTGGCGGCCGAGGAGCTGGCGCGCTCGGGGGTCGGGGGGTGCGCGTGAACGCCATCTCCCCGCACGCCATCGCGACGCCGCTGCTGGTCCGCTCGCTCGAGAGGTTGCACCCGGGCGTCCCCGACGAGCAGCTGAAGCGGATGGTGGAGACGGGCATGAGCGAGCTCCGCGGCGCGGTGCTGGAGCTGGAGGACGTGGCGAGGGCGGCAGTGTACCTGGCGTCCGACGAGGCCAAGTTCGTGACCGGGCACAACCTCATCATCGACGGCGGGTTCACGGTCGGGAAGCGGATCGGCGTGCCGTCGGCGAGATGAGGCGCCAGCTGGCGCTTCTCCTAGGAACAAGTCGATGTGCTCCGTTCGATGCTATCGTTATCCTTAAGGAAAAACTGACTACACGTACCATCAATTAAGTCAACATTTGTTAGGACATGGTCACGACTCGGAGATGGTCAATGGATGAAATTGACTGGAGATCTTGTACTTTGATGCATGATGGATGGCATTTGCCTAGCATGTTTGCAACCGCACGAGCCAAAGGTCCCTCGCGTCGCCCTCCCCTGTCAGAAATCTCGCTTTGCTTTGCCGAGCCACGCGAGGCGAGCAAGCTGGGTAAGGCAAAACGACCTGTTGATCAAATTGTACCAAGTACCATAAACCAAAGGAATTCCGTATATCGATGCCCAAATCGGAGATCCAGAGCATCGAATCATTAAAAATTATGATTTTTTATAAAGATCTTCCCAGCTTTTATAGAAAGCCATTAAGGTTTGATATAAAAAAATATGAACTTGCCTGCAGATCCCTTCTCTGCAAAGTAGAGGAGCGCCGAAGAGAGGGCAGCACTGCTTTGAATCTCGCTGACGGATGCTAATTCGATGTCGTCCCCGCCGACGCACTCTCCGTTGCAAGCCGCCGCAATGCACTCTGCCTCTACGAGCGGCCATCAGGAGGGATGACCCCGACATCAGCTGCAACCTCCGGAGATGATTAATTTTCGGTGGTAAAGCTCAAAAGCGGTTGTATTAAAAATTGGGTTCACCGCTCTTCCAAACAGGATTTTGGAGGTTGCCTTGTAAAAATATTAGAAGCTGTATTTTACCAGGGTTTTGAATCTAAAACTGGCCTTCCAAACAGGTCCTTATTGATACAGCAGTAAACATCCACAACTGCAAATTACAGACACTGTCTAAAGTATAATACAACGATAGTTTCAAGAAATCTGAAGTACAACATCAACAATAAGACAACAAACAGAAACAAACCCTTAAACACAACACACAAAAAAGACCATCATAACCAGAACCATGCTTATTGGTGATAGAGTTGTCCAACATAGACCTACACTTTCCTCGCACTCCAATCGAGTTGTCCCAGCACACAGATTCCTCACGCTGCAGAAAAACAAATCTCAATCGGTTAGTCAACATTTTTGTTTGTAACAAACCACAAAGAAATCATATTCCACACTCTGCTGGTGGGTAAATAAATTCAAGGTCTTTCTCTGCCATAACAGGTGGGTAAATAAATTCTATCATACATGTACAAAATTTTAAGTGTGTTTCCATCAGAGATATAAAGTAACAGGAACACAGTTTTGTACGATAAGATGTTGCAATATTTCACTTTACCAAAATTTCACGTTGCTATCTGATATTCTGAGGTCTGAATCCACATTAGTACAATCAAGTAACACATCTAACAAGGTTAAAGATAGAAAGGACAGTGTCAGTTGGTACCTGGAATACAAAAGCGCATGTACGGAACAACCCCGCAGGCGAAACTACCATTGCCCACCTTCTTAACCGTAGAGGATCTTAAATCAATAGTGAATAACTCATTAGCTGCTCGGATGAAAATGAAATCAGTACCATCAGCAATGGCAATTGCATTGACATCAAGTGAGTTTGACAGGGCACGAGCAGGTAGCAGGTTACTAAGGTCAAGGACCTTTTGCTGTGTCCATGTGGCATCCATGCCTAGATCTCTTGACCAGAGACACAACTTTGACTCATGCACGTTTGCAAATCCCAGGCCACCGTTCTCAGCTGTCATGAGCATAATAGGGTTGCCTAAATCAGGCGGTAGATTGATCACTGATAGTTCCTGCCTGCCGAAATTGTACTCCAGAACACCAGTGTTGTCAAAACAGCCAAAATAGATTGAATTGTTCACAAGGGTTGTAGGTCGTCCCAGAAAACAACGACCATTGTGATGAACAGAGACCGGCTCTCTCCATGCACCTTCCTCCGATGAATAGACACTGGCAAACATAATCTCATCCCGGGTATGTCCCCACACAAAGACCACGAAGAAGGGACCCCAGGGGCAGTTGAGGTGGTCACAGCCCATTTCTGCGCAGAGCAACGCTGCACTCCATACCCAATCCGGGCAATTGAACGGTGGCATGGGTAGCCTCTGTTGCCAGTTAGTGGTGGCATCCCACACAATGAGTTCCTTCTCATAAGGTGGAGAAGAAGAGGCATTAAGGACAAGGAAGTTGCCATGGCGACCGTCAATGACACACCAGTCACGTTGGGCAGCATACGGCAAGGGGGAGGCGGAGGTTTGTACAAATTTGGTGATGCCTTGATAGTAGAAGAAGCCAAGCAAGGGGCGCCTGCCGTGGAACTGGGAGAATCGGCGGAAAAAGCTGGGGCTGGAAATGACAAGATTCCAGTTCCTCGAGACAATGGCGGTGTTAACGAGGTGAGATGGTTCATCTGGCGGTAAGCGGACAAGGATCTCTTCGATGCAATCATACGACAGCTCTGGAGCAAAGTTGTTCTGGGTAGAATTGTCGGTTGCTGCAAGTTCCCCATAACTGCAGAACCGGTTAGTATTGGTCGTCCATACCCTTGCAATACCATCAGAGCAAGCAGTTACAAGATCTCCATTTTCCAAGAATTTAACATCCCATATGCATCCCGGGTGTTCAATGCTTTGAACACAGACTCCATCTGCATATAGCTTTTACTTGGAGGGTCAGAGAACAGAGGAGCGTGACAAATGCCAACGTACCAAATATATGAAATACATCACCTCTCCATATCTTCAAAGTACAATCCTCGCCGCCACTAGCAATTAGACCTGAAGAATGTCCATCCACAGAATATACAGGAGAAGAATGACCGATCATCCCCAACAGGGGCTGACCTGTCAACGACCATAACTTGATAGTCCTGCAACAAATAACAGAAATATCATTTGTGCACAAATAACCACCAGTGACGAGTGCATTGATGATGCATAAAATAAAAAGACGAGGGCAATGGACAAAAGGTTGGATAAAAAACAATTCAAGTAAGCCAAAGGCAACATTCTGGCAAAAAAAAAAGGTGCATCAACACATAAGTGTAGAATGAACTTATACGGTATTGTTTTCACTTACTTGTCATGCGAGGCGGAAAGAATTCCTAGAGCTGGCATTGGTGCTAAACACCTAACCGTATCTGCATGTGACATAGAACTAGGTCAAGTACTGAAAAAACAATACGAAAGCAGATTGTACAAAAAATATAGTGCCCTCAGGCCTCAACAAGGAAATGTAGGATTTATTAGATTGGCATACGTGTTCAATATTTAGGCTAACAATAACATAAAACTTATGCACCAGTGCGCTGCGATTGTGCGATCAGAATTTCCTGATGTTACACAGAAACTTTGCAACAATAATTAAAAAATGCATAAGCTCAATACATCACATCACCATGGAGTTACTGTTTCACACACAGCCTTGATAAACGGTGTTTTCTGCAGTAATAATAAAGCAGGAGCAAAATTAGACCTGTATGTCCTGTGAATGTCTGGTGACATGTCATTCCTTTCCAAAGCTTAATAGTGGAATCACTTGAACCTATGAAAAAGGGAATAGGTAAATTGCTAATCGATTGTTCAAAAATTTTCATAATTATGAGAAAATCATCGGCAAAACTCATAAAAATTTAGACTGTGCTAGGAATCTAGATGAGCCAATATTTTTTAAAAAAAATTTTATGTGTCTCCAAAACAGAGGTCCTAGATAGTGCATCCAGAATATTTTTTAATAAAATGAAATGTTTATAAGAAACGATCCGACTTGGCACCATGACTATGGTCCCAAAGTTACAGCATTTATACCTAATTACATAATATGAGTTGCTAAAAATGCCTGATATAACAAAAATACAATTGTTGATGTGCGTCAGCAAGTTACAAGATAGCAGTGCACCATCGCAGAATACATGCATATATAGGAACCAAGAAAATAAAATGTGTGAAAAAGGAAAGAAAGCAGAAGCTTTACCAGTAAAGATTTCACTTGTGGATAGCTTTATAACAGTTTGCACAGCACCCTTGTGCGCTTCCCAAACCTCTAAACGGTTGCCATCCCTCCACCGTATTAGAGTACTGCATGTACAATATGTATGTCCGTGAAATAGGACAGTGGTAATATAGTAGAAATAAATGAATTGTCTATTAGGGGATCCTGCCACTAGAGCAAACACTTCGAGCACAATGTAATCACAAAAGTGCATGGATAATGAAGCAACACAGAATACTGCCTTCATATATTTTGTACAATACACAACTTCAAGAACTTCAAGCACTATGAAAAAATGGAAATATTTGTGTCGCGGTCACCTTTACCGCTTCTTAAATGAAGAGGACACAACCAGATGCTATCTCGGAACAAGTAAGCAAGCGAAGAAAACAAACCATAAGGACAAGTAGCATTATTAAGATTAATAAGTTTGCCTGAGAGAATTTACCCATCCATGGATGAAGAGATGATGTCACCATTAGTGTCTACTGCAAGTCAAGTGACTTCCAATTTATGCCCGTTCATAGTCTCGACAACTTCTCCCCTCTGCAGATCCCATAGTAGCACAGAGGTATCCATCCCCCCAGAAACAATTGCTCCTTGAGGGAAGCGGACTGAAGGAGGGATCCAAGCCAGAGCACCCACAACATCTGAATGTCCCGTGAGTACCTTATCGACAACATAGTCACTCTCCTTCTCTGGGTTTACTGTCCAGAATTTCACAGTGCGGTCTATTGAGGTCGCGATCCCAGCATTAGCACAAACGCAAATGCGACGGACCTGTAGGAGCATAAAGAACGATAAGGCAACCATGAAACCTAATCTAAAACCAAACGTCTGCATAATCCTAAATCAACAGCGCGAGGACAACAATACGATCGAATTGCACCTTTTAGTTAGAGCAGAACAAAGGAAGCCTAGTTACGTTCTCTGTTCTGATTACAAATTTTACAATACACACGACGCGTCCCGCGAACGCACCAATCGGAACGAGGGTTCGGACCCCGTAGGGGTCACCGAGAACATCGCCGATCGCCGTCGCCGAAACGTTATTAGAGAGGAAGAAAACAGGGGACAGGAAGGGGGAGTGGGTGCGGCGACGGCTTACGTCGCCCGCGTGGCCGTGCAGCCGAGCGCCGAGGTGGTACTGGGCCATGGCAGCAGAACGGGGGGCGACTGCGAGACGAGAGCGACGGATGACTGGAGGTGGAGGAACCTGCTGTGGCGCTGAGAACCGGACAGATGGATTATTAGGGCCGGCCGGCGGACCACGCAGTCAGGGGTTTTGTCGGAATGGTACGGTAACCACCGGATGTGATCGAGCGGCCGAGAACTAACCGGCGGATCCAAAGGTGGACCGGATGGGCCGCGGTCCACCCCTAGTTATAGCGGGTTGACTCGTGTCATGTTAGACGTAGAGATGGAGTTGACGAATTCTTTTTAAAAAATGAGGGAAATTGCATCCCAAGAGTTTGTCAAATTTTACTTGTTAAATTTGCAATTTCTAAAAAGAAATGCAAAGTAAAAGACGAGTTCATCTCAAACAGCTTGGCATAATTCACTTGTCAAATCCAAATCTGATTTACATCAGTAATCCTGAGAAAAACAAAATTATGTTGGTGCCCTTCCACCTCTTGAAAACTTACATCAGGAATCCTTCTTTGTTCTTTATTTTTTTCCACCTCCCACCTACAGGGAAACGACGATGACAACCACGATCCGCGCGCGCATATATGCGCGTGGGGAGGTGAGTTTTGCCAAGTTTCTATTTTTGCCAAGTTGGTTTGCCAGCTAATTTTTCTTGTTTCGTCAAAATTAGATGGAAGCCGAGTTGATTTGCCAAACTGTTGGAGTTGCTCTGAGGTGTCAAATATGTTGGGTAAATGTTTTGCCCCCTAATTTCATTTATATACCCTGAAAGGTAGAAAATTGGAGCAAATTTGTGGTGGACCCTCTCTCTTGTCTACATCCACATCCACATCCACATTTACCCCTCAATCTAAACATCTCAAGGAGAAAATATTATTAGGGGCAAATGGAATGGTCCAATCATTTGACTTAGGTAAATATTTACCTCTCGCATCCAAACAGGCCCCATGTCCTCCTTTCACAAACTGGTTTCAACAAGGGTACAGTGTACACCTTCCAGTTCTAGGCACAGAACATCGGGTTGTTCGTTTGGGCGGTGACCGATGGTAGTGCTTGGTTTGTTACGAAAAAGAAATCTTGTTGGTAGTTCTTTACCAGAATGATTTGTTGTGAGAGAAAAATCTTTGGTGGTGGGTGATAAGCCAAGCGAACAGGGCGTTGACTGTCAGCCAGGCAAAAGCACCAGATTGGCAAGGCCACTTCTACGAGTGAACAGTTTCTAACACCGAAGAAAGATGAAACGAAGACACAGCGGCCATCATGGCCTTTCTCCAAGAGTGCCGCACTATGTATCCCCCAGCGAAGCCTCCTCCTCCTCAAGCGATGTGACGCTGGAAATAAGAAAATTGCGCTGTGTTAAACTGTTAATGGCAGTGGCACACAAGAAAATCGATGGAACCGAAGTCCAAGAGGAGTGAACCGATCGCACGAGGCACGTGTTGGGGAAGATGACCTTCGGAAGTCTCGCCCACGTCCGGCCAGGCTGACGATTTCAGTTCGCGCGCGGTTTCGGTCACGCGGAGAGACTTTCGCATTATGGGTTTGACGGAAACGCTAATGCTGCTCATGTCACGTGAGTTTTGTTGCGCAGGGATGGTCCTTCGAGGCGGTGCCGTCCTTCGGCACCGAAGGCACAGATGGCTGTACTTCGGCGACGAAGGTTCGAGAGGGCCAAAAGCACTGCGCGCCGGCCGGGAACATCGCGTCCGGGGCCAGCAGCGGCACGGGCAAGATGTCCGGAAAGGCGCGACGCGACCGAAGCAGGATCCTAGGTTGCTTCGGTACCGAAGGTGCGGCGCTCCTGGACACGTGGCTGCCGCCAACGTGTAAAGAGGGCACCGCACGAGGCGGAGACGAGGGGTGCCGCGTGTAAAGGTGTTTCGGCCGTACGAAGACACGCTGGAGGCCTGTACGACGCGGGGAGTTACTGTTATACCCTTGTAAAGTGTTTAAAGCCGTTTGTCAGGAACGGAAAAGGTGTAATTGAGGCAAATGACTATACCCAGGGGTCTCCTATAAATAGTGAACCCCTTGTAATGAAACGGACACACTGTAATGAGAAGAGAGCACCGAAGGCGACAGCTGTTCTTTCGGTCTTCGGTCTGCTGAGTATTTCCTTATTTCTGTACTGTGTTGTTAAGTTTCAGCATTTCCCTTCCTTGCGCAAGTAGAAGTAGAAGTCTCGTGATAGCAAGCTAAGGGAGGGAGAGAGCTCAGTCTCCCACCAACAGTTTGGCGCCCACCTCGTGGAAGAATCCAAGACCACATGGCAAGGACCCGTTCGGCAGGCGCCGAAGCCACAACGGCTCAGGCGTCGATCCCTCCGCCCGCATCGGAACCCGCCAACCCGTCGGCTTCGGCCGTTCAGCCTTCGGCGGGGACCGGTGCTGGACCGAGCGCTCCGGAGGTTGAGCACATAGCTTCGGGGATGTTCGAGGTCAGCCTCGAGGGGCTTCGGCGCAAGACATCGAGGCTCTCCGAAGGATCCGGGCCCTCATCGCAAGCAAGTCCGTGCCGGCTCAGCTTGAGCAGGAGACGCGCCCATCCTCGTCGCAAGCGCAGCCATCCCAGCACCAGGACGCGGTTCCACCCCCCACCGCTCCCGACTCCATCGACTTCAACATCAGGCAGGCCGAGCGCTACCTCGCTATGCGCAAAGCCGGATCGCCGGCACGATGCCGTCACGGCAAGTAGCTCCTACGCCGCCCGCACCAACACCGACGCCCGCCGCGCATGCCGCGCGCGGCGGCCCGGCCAAAGATGCCCGGCACACCCCTGCAGCCATGCGGGGCTCGGGCCCGGATCAATGGAGGCAGCAGAAGGACGCTTCCGAAGGGCAAAGCATCGGCCACCGCCAAGAGAGGGGACAGGTGCACGAGCATTTCGCACCCGACGACGCACCACTCCACAACGTTGTCCCGGTGTCCCCGCTCTCGGTCGAGCTTGAGAGCGCGTCGTGGCCTCGTCGTTTCAACGCCAACACCCTGCCCCAATGCGACGGAGACTACGATCCCAAGGAGTTTCTGATGAAGTTCGAGGCGGCGGTGGAGTCCAACGGAGGCGACGCCACTACGAAGGCAAAGGCTCTTGTGCTAGCACTCAAGGGAGAGGTTCAGTATTGGTATGCAAACATACCGAAGGGGCACATAACATCTTGGTTCCAGCTGCGAAACAAGTTGCTATCCAACTTCAAAGGTATGCAGGTCGAAGAGCTGGACTCCAACGACCTCGTCAACATGTGTGTCTAGGGGGACCGAGAGTCACTGCAAGAGTACATGCACAGGGTTGTCAAGGCGACAGCCGCGCGCGCCGGCGGTGTTCGAAAGCGACATCATCGATGCCATCGTTGGGGGCCCGAGGGTTGGAAACTCGCCAAGATGTGCTCGACGAGTCAAGCCGAAGTCACCGCAAGAACTCTTTGAAGTCATGCAAGAATACCGCAAATCCGACAAAGGCCGCCGCCGAAGGCTTGACCGGCAAATGCGGCGAAGAAGCGGAAGCAACAAGGGCGGTGGGACCGGCCGAAGGGGTGGCAAAATCCGCCACCGAAGCAAGCAAACCGTCGGATCAACAACGTATCCGCACCCCCCGACCGGGAACCGAACCGAGGCGGCGGCGGGCACAAGGGGCGGATACAAGAATAGCGAGAGGGCCGAAGCCGCAAGAAGACAACCCACCTCAGCGAGCCGGCGGTGAGCGGTTTTTCTGCTGGCTCCACGGAATCGATGCCCAGCATCATACACACCAGTGCCCCTCGGCGGTCAAGATGAAACTGGAGTGGGAGGCTGAGGAGAAGGCGAAGGCAGCAGACATGGCCGTCAACCATGTCATGAAGTATCAGAATGCGGGCCGGTTTAGGGCCCTGCCACCACCATACCATCACCAGCCTTACCAACCTTCGGCACCCGCGCATGCCTTCCACCCACCGCAGCCATATACACCTTCGGCGCCACAGCTGCCTCCGCCCCTCCCATGCACGCGCAGCAATCCTCGGTCTTCGTGCCTTCGTGGCCGAACCCAACCGCCCACCATCAAACACACTACACCCACACCCAGCCTCCACCACCACCTCCACCAAAGCAAGAGGCCCCTGACTCTAGCAGTTCGGGAATGATGGGCATGGTCAACATTATCAACGCAATCTCCGGCGGGTCCAATGAGCCGGTGCATGAGATGAAGAGGCAACGGCAAGACTACTACCGAAGCGTGTCGCACATCTGCTCCGGCAAGTACTTTCACCTGCCATGGTCCCACATCCCCATAACCTTCACGACAGCTGACATTCGGCTGCAACACTACCCTCACAACGATCCGCTCGTCATAAGAGCCAACATTGGCAAGAACACGAAGTACTACTTTGGCAATGACGTGGGGAGAATCCTGGTGGACAACGGCAGTTCAGCGGACATTTTGACCTGCCAGTGCTTCACTGGCATGGGTTTCAAGAAGGAAGATTTGAAGAAGGCAGAACACCCGCTGTACGGTTTCGGTAACAAGAGGATCGAAGCCCTGGGCAAGATTTACGTCAATGTGACCTTCGGTCAAGATGCCACCATGAGAACCGAGATCATAACCTTCGATGTTGTTGACTTTGTGTACCCGTACAATGCCATCTTCGGCCGCAACACCATCAACAAGTTTGCAGCGGTCATCCATCAAGGATACCTGCTGATGAAGATACCAACGGCAGCGGGGGTAATTTCGGTGTATGGCAGCCAGGAGGAGGCCCGAAGAGCCGAATGCAACACGTCGGTACACAACAGACAGGTCCATGTCATCAATGAAGACGAGGGCAACGAAGCTGCGGTAGCCGAAGAGCAGAGGGCCGAGGCCCAAATGAGGCAATCCATGAAGGGGGCCGAGGCTGAACGCATGAAAGCGGTCGATGTCACGAAGACAGTCCCCCTGTGCGCGGACGTGCCAAGCAGGACCGTGATGATAGGCACCGAAGTCAGCACGGAGGACGAAGGCAGGCTCTTGTAGTTCCTTCGTAATAATCAGGATGTGTTCGCTTGGTCCGAATCCGATTTGACGGGCGTCCACCGCTCGGTCATAGAGCATGCTCTTAACACCGACCCGAGGGTCAAACCGAAGCCGCAGAGAAGGTGGCCGATGTCGACGGACAGGGGTCAAGTCTGCGGAGGCCGAAGTGCAAAAGCTGCTCGACGCAAGAATCATCAGAGAAGTCCAATACCCCGTCTGGGTGGCCAGCGTAGTGATGGTGCCGAAGAAGAACGGCAACATGCGCATGTGTATTGACTTCACAGAGCTCAACAAGGCGTGCCCGAAGGACCCCTACCCACTGCCAAGGATCGACGTCATCATTGATCAGGCAGCCGGTTGTGACATGCTGAGCCTCCTAGATTGCTTTTCCGGGTATCACCAGGTGTGGATGCGAAGGGAAGACGAAGCTAAAACCGGGTTCACGACCCCTTTCAGCATTTTCTGCTTCGTCAGGATGCCTGAGGGCCTACGCAACGCCGGGTCTACTTTTAACCGCATGATGAAGCTAATTCTAGGCAGTCAGCTGGGGCGCAACGCCTCAGCTTACGTTGATGACATCGTCATCATGAGCGAAAGAGAGAAAGATCACATTGCAGACCTGACTGAGACCTTCGACAACATGAGGCGAAACGACCTTAAGCTTAACCCAGAAAAGTGTATCTTCGGCATCCGGAAGGGGCAACTGTTGGGATGCATGGTCTCTAAGCGGGGCATTCAGGCGAACCCCCAAAAGATTGAAGCCTTACGAAGGATGCAGCCTCCGAGCAGCAGAAAGGAAGTCCAAAGACTCACAGGCAGAATAGCCTCGCTGAACCCCTTCATCTCCAGGGCTGCCGAGCGAAGCCTACCCTTCTTCAAGGTGCTTCGTGCGAACTCAACTTTTCAATGGGGCCCAAAGCAACAGCAAGATTTCGATGACCTCAAGAAATACCTTGAAGACACAGCAGTCATGACCAAACCATCGCCGAAGGCTGAGTTATTGTTGTACATCGCAGCAACCGACACAGCGGTTAGTGCAGTACTTGTGGAAGAGCGGAAGGAGGCAGATGCTCTAAAGCAGTTCCCCATATACTATGTCTCCGAAGCCCTGAGCGGCTCAAAACTCTTCTATTCCGAAATGGAGAAAATGGCATATGTTGTGGTGATGGCAAAGAAGAAGCTCCGGCATTATTTCCAGAGCCACAACGTTTCGGTCCCTACGACTTTCCCTCTCGGGACATGTTTGAGAACAAGGAATCCACGGGAAGGATGGGCAAGTGGGCTACGGAGTTGGCGGAGCACGTCATAAGCTTCGTTGCGCGCGGTGCAATAAAATCTCAAGTCCTCGCCGATTTTGTAGCCGACCGGAGCGCCTTCGGCGTCGAAGGGGGAAGCAATAGTCACGAGAACCGGTATGGGAAGTGCGGTGTGATGGTGCATACCGCCACCTTGGGTCGGCGGCCGCGGCGGTCTTAAAGTCCCCTCCGGGGCATCAAGCTTCGGTATGCCCTGCGGGCCGAACTATGATAACCGCACAAACAACGTGGCGAATACGAAGGCTTCTTTGCTCGCACTTCGGAAGGCCGGGGCCGTGGGAGCAAGAAGGCTTGTCATCTTGACGGACTGCGAACTTGTCGCCGCCACATTGGGAAAACTTACAAGGCAAAAAACCCGATATGATGAAGTACTGCCGCAGTCGTCCGAAGCATGGAAAATTTTTCATCGGCATCACAGTGCGAAGCTTTCCCAGGAACTACAACAAGGAGGCCGATGCCATTGCAAAGGCAACCGCTCTGCTTGAACCCTTGCCACCGGATGTCTTCTACGAAACAACTACCGTGAAATCCGCCGCCGACGAAGCATTGCCCCCCAAGTTCGTGAATGCTATACAGAGTGAGGACTGGCGCGCCCCAATAGTAGCGGCGCTCAGGGGTTACTACGAAGCCGAAGATGACGTCACCATCAAGAGAGTGGCCATCAGGGCGAGAAACTACCACCTCATTGACGGCAACTTGTACCGAAAGGGGGTGTGTGCCCCATTGCTAAAGTGCATATCGGTCACCGAGGGCAAGCAACTACTCCACGAGATCCACAGCGGCATGTGCTCACATCACCTCGGCACGAGGGCCTTAGTGCAGAAGGCTTTCCGCCAGGGCTTCTACTGGCCTTCGGCGGTCGCAGACGCACATGACATAGTACGCCATTGTCCAGAGTGCCAGCGCCATGCGCCCTACAGCAAGTTCACCTCCAACGAGATACAGTTGTTACCATTGGTGTGGCCCTTCGCTCGGTGGGGTATTGACATCGTCGGCCCGCTACCCACGGCACCCGGAAACTACACTCACGCAGTTGTGGCGGTCGAGTATTTTTCCAAATGGGTTGAAGCGAAGCCATTGTTGAGTATCACTTCGGCCACAATTCAGAAGTTCTTTTGGCAGAACATAGTATGCCGCTTCGGCGTACCCCACGAGGTCACAGTGGATAACGACAAACAGTTTGATAGTGCAGAATTCAAGGAATTCTGTGCGTACTTGGGAACCAAGCTGTGCTTCGCTTTGGTCTACCACCCGCAGTCCAATGGGGTGGTGGAGCGGGCAAATGGAGTCATCTTCGCCGGCATCAAAAGAAACATCACCGATCTGCCCAAGAGCAAGTGGGCCGAAGAGCTACCGAGGGTAATCTGGTCCCGCAACACTACCACATCCAGGACCACTCAATTCTCGCCCTTCAAGCTGTTGTACGGGGAAGAAGCCATGTTGCCCGAAGAACTGTGTCTGGGCACCTGGAGGAACACTACCTCCGGAGACGAAGACCTCAAGGCTTCGGTTCAGAACATTGAGGAGGTGCGCTTACAAGCAGCCACAAACCTGTCGGTTTACCAAGATGAGACCCGGAGGTGGAAAAACAAGAAGATCAGACCGAAGCTCATACGGTCGGGAGATCTGGTGCTGTGTAAGGTGCCGAAGGGAAAGCTGAAGGGCACGATGCACGGGAAGTGGGAAGGCCCGTTCATAGCAACTGCAACAGCAAACGAAGCAGCATTCAAGTTGCGCCGGTTGACCGGTGAAGAAGAGCCTTACACTTGGAATGTGGACATGCTTCAGAAATACTTCGTCTGAAGTAGCTGCGAGCATCTAGTGTAGTTTGAGTTACAGTAGTTCCTTTTTTCTCTTTAGTCATGTTCAGGAGTCTGTATCATATGTACATTAAGTAGTGGGGGACGTACTCTTTTCCTCACGGGGGAGGCTTCGTGGTTCCCCTCCGGATCTGTGAAGTGTGAGGTTTTTAACGAGGCGGCCCTTTGTACCCTTTTCTGACATGTAATATAAGTCAGTATTCACCCATCCCTTCGTGTCCAGTTTATTTCTTTTCGAGAATGCTTTCGCCACATTGCCGAAGCTATGCTACCCCTTGAGGGGGGCATAGTCTCCGAGGTGGCCTTCGGCGGGGTAAGTGACGGCCTGGGCACGGATCGCATTAGGTGCGCGCGAGCCAAGCCTGTCACTTATCGTCATGACCGAAGGAAAAATCCGCTTGATGCGGCATAAAGGCCACGATTCAGCCGGAGTAAACGCACGACCGGAGCGCTGCGTCGGTCCCAATTTGACCAAAGACGAAGCCCGCTTGATGCGGCATAAAGGCCACGATTCGGCCCGAGTAAACGCACGCCCGGAGCGCTGCGTCGGTCCCGATTTGACCGAAGAGGAAACCCGCTTGATGCGGCATAAAGGCCACGATTCGGCCGGAGTAAACGCACGCCCGGAGCGCTGCGTCGGTCCTGATTTGACCGAAGAGGAAGCCTGGTTGATGCGGCATAAAGGCCACGATTCGGCCGGAGCAAACACACGCCCGGAGCGCTGCGTCGGTCCTGATTTGACCGAAGAGGAAATCCGCTTGATGCGGCATAAAGGCCACGATTCGGCCGGAGTAAACGCACGCCCGGAGCGCTGCGTCGGTCCTGATTTGACCGAAGAGGAAGCCCGCTTGACGCGGCACGAGGCCACGATTCGGCCTGAGGAAAAGCACGCCTGATGCGCTGCGTCGGTCCTGATTTGACCGAAGAAGAAGTCCGTTCACGCGGCACGAGGCCCCGATTTGGCCTAAGCAAGCGCACGCCTGGGGCGTCGCTTCGGTCCCGACTTGACCGGAGATAAAGACCGCTCGGCGCAGCACGAGACTGCGATGTGGCCAAAGAAAACGCACGTCTCGAGCGTGGTAACGTTTTTGACCCGAATGAGTTGGTCTTTGCAAAAACACATCAAAGACAACGGGTTCGGTACAAGCTGTGTCCAGAGGTAAAGCGCGGCACCACTTCGTCTCAACGCGTCTAGGGGCAGTTTCGTTCGAACAAGACGCGAGGATAGCGTCACCGGCTGGAGGCAGCATTAATCCTAGGGAAAATCACGCTGACGGCGCGGTAACGAAGGGCGCAAATGATGGGCACAGACACCCTCGTTTCTTTCTCTTATCACATTTTTAACATACAATGTACTTCGGGACAACAATACAGTTTTACAAGGATACAATAATGCAATCACAATACATCTCGTCACAAACACACACTTTACAAGTCCGCTGGCGACGTGTCGCTCCGGCGTGCCGCGAACACTTCCGGGGGGGAGTTCCGAAGTCGATTGCTTCAAGTCTTCGCGGCAGCCCGTAGCCCCACCGAACGGTCAATCTTCGTTAAGAACATCTTCACAGATCTCATCGATCAACCGAAGATACGCCATATCTATAATCTCCAATGCCATCTCCCGGAGCTCGCTGACGGTAGGCATCCGTCCTGCGCCGAAGTCGGGATCATAGTCAGTGCGCGGGCGGTCATTCCGTTTCAACCTTCACGGCTGCGAAGCTCTCCGACGAGGCGTCAGGAATTAAATACACATACTCGGGTGGTCCAAGGACCCCCTCTTCGACCGGCTCTACTTTTGAGACGACCCCTTCGGTCATGAAGGGGTCCGCTAAGTTTCGCTTAGCGCGCCCTACGGGCGGCTCGTTCCCTAAGGATGGCCTCCCGACGCGCGGGGTCCTTCGAAAAGTCCGCGAAGAAACGCTTAGCGGCTTCGTTGTGAAGGCGATGGCGCTCCGCGCGATACGACAAAAATTCGGAGTACGATACGCCGGGGTGGCGAATGCTAAATTTTGTCCATACGTTCGGTGCGACAAAAAAGAGAGTTTAAAGGCGAGAGACGACCGCTCGCACCTTCGGCCCTCTACGCGGGGAACCACCGAAGGAACCTACGCAGAGATACCTTACATTAGTTTCCTTTACAAAAATTCATGACTCCGGAAGGAGCGCGTTTCATCTGTTTACAAGGTCAAGCACGGCGCGCTTCGGACCTCGGCTCCTTCGGTGACGACGGGGGCATCACTTGGAGGCGGCGAGCGCATCGGGGGGCCTCAACGGACGCGACGGTTGCGTCGCTGCCGGGGATCCGCGGGAGCCTCGTCGCCGGGGAGAGGCGGCGGCCGGTAGTGCGGCCTCAAGCTCTGCGACGTGTGCCGCCTCCGAAGCGTCCGCTGCAGAGTCTTCCTCGATGGTGGCAGCGACCGCAACGACATCGCCTTGTGCGGGCGCAGACTCCACTTCGGGAACAGGAGCGGCTTCGGTGGCAGCAGACGTGGGAGGGGCGGTCCCTTCAGCAGCCTCGGTACGCTCGACCTCAGTTGCAGGTTCCGGTGCGCCCTCCGCGTGCCCTTCTTCGGTAGTTGAAGCCGTCGTGTCCTCGGCAGTACCAGCTTCGTCGCCGGGAACGCCGGTGACTTCGCCCTCTTCCCTTGCAGCGGCTTCGGGACCTCCGGCGGTGATAAGTGGAACGCTAGGCATAGTGATCCAGTTCCCCTCTGTCATGAACTGGGGCAAGGGTGGCGTGCCGCCAAATCGAATCCGGATGCGATCGTAAACACGCTCTTGCAGCCGAGGCCTTATCTGCAAAACAGCGAAGGCAATATATCAAAATAGGTGCGAGAAGACACCACTTTTATGGAACCTTAAAAACAAGAACAGAAGTGGCTTCGGTGTACCTGAGCACTCAGATGAACAGATTCATCCAAAGTGAGGCGGTACCCGCGCTGGGCGAAGAAGGTGTTCATGAAATTCTTGGCAAGGTTTTTGGGGAGCATGGGGAGTTGTGCAACGTCAAGATCCGCATCGGTGGGCCATTCGAAGTTATCCTTCGTGAGCCGGCGGAGATCACTCTTGCTGATCGTCTTCTCCGAAGACGGGCGATCTGAAGGCACTAGCGAGCACACGGAATACGCTAGCGTGCGAACCCCCACCGCGGCCCTGAGCTCTCCGAAGATCTTCGTATTCATGGCGATGAGGTCGAAGCAGGCATTCACCCATTCATAAAATGACTCGATGGTGCACTGGGGGAATGGGATAGGCGGCGCGCCAAGGTTGCACTAGCCAAGCAGCTGCAAAATGTCGGCGCGAAGGGCTTCCGCGCTCCGAATGTGATCCGCCCGGTACCGCTCCAGCGTCCCGCTCAGCTCGCTCGCTTCTTTCTGCGCTTCGGCCAACTTGGCCTCCTTGTCGGCAAGCTGAGCGTGCAAGTCCTCCTTGGCGCTGCTCAAGGTCTCCACGTCGTGGCACAGTGTTTTAAGGACGGCTTCAGAGGACTTCGCCGCATCTTCTTTCTCTTGCTGCAGCCTCCGGGTGCGCTCTTGTTCGGCGGCCAATCGCCCCTCCAGCTCCGCCACACGGTTTTGAAGCGAGGTGACTGCGGCAACTGACTCCTCCTTCGACTCCTTGCTCTCTTGTTCCAGCCTTCGGGCGAGGCATCGAGATGTGATGAAGGCTTTCAGGGATAGATCCCTGCACGCGGTAGTGAGCTCAGCCGCGGTAAGCTTCCCGAAGTGCTCCTCTTCATGAGGAATAGCGAAGCTTGCCCCTGCCTCCTCCAGGAATTAGCGTTCGTGCCCGCCACTCGTCAGGCCCAGGAAACGAATCGTCTTCCCGCCAATCAGCTTGGCTTCGGCGGGAACTTGGAGACGGACAGCGGCGGCTCGGGGTTCCTCCGGCGTCACCCGGTAGCTGCTGCTTTCGGGCTCCTCATCTTCTCCTTCCTCCGCTTCGGCGACGATATCATCTTTTTCGGTAGCCGGGGCCGAAGGGGAGGCGGATTGCTCAGTACCATCAGAGGACGTGTCGGACGAGCTGGTGGAGGTGGAGCTGGAGTCGTCCTTGTCGCGCGGAGCTTCGGCGCCGAGGGCGACGGGGCTCGGCTTGCAGGGAGCATCACCAACAGAGGACACGATGCGAACATTGTTGTCATCATCGCTATCTTTCTCCTTCGGGCTGAGGGGGACAAGCAGTGGCCCGGCGATTCCCCCAGCTCCCGCCGAAGGTGCGGCCGAACGCAGCGGCACGGCGGCAATCACGTCCCAATGAGGCCGGTCTCGACATCCACGATTCAGGTCCTCTTGGGTGATGGGGGCGAGTCCGCCGGCCGCCCGCCGCATTTCTTCCGGGCTTTCCCCTCGGCGGTAGCAGTGGCCGCAGCAGGGGCGCCCCTCCTCCCGGTTTTCTTCGGTGCAGCGCGCGGCGAAGTCGCCGTCTCCTCAGCGTCCGCTTCGGCGGCAGCAAGCGCCGCAGCTTTCTTCTCGGCTGCCTCACGATGCTTGGCAAACCCGACGCGTTCAGGGGGGGTAATCTTGAAGAACTCGAATACTCGGTTCGTCTGAGATCCGTTCAGCTCTGCGACGGTGTCCTTGTACTCCTTCGGTGAGACAGGACCAAGGATGAAGTCCCCGTGACCCTCCACCTTCCTCTTCCTCAGCACTGCGGACAAATAATCTCAAGCGGTCAGCAACTCAAGCATCCGGAACATAGCTAAAGGCAAAATCCACCAAAGGACGCAAAATAACTCACGGTCAGAGGTGAAGCCAAAAACCTTCGTCCAATCGGGGTAGGGAATACCCCCGATGTCGTCCGCCCACTCGTCATCGGCCACGGACCAGCCGTCCACTAGTGGGCACACCGGGATGCTGCGATACTCTTCCACGATGTCGCGTGTACCGTACTTGCGCGCGAACCGGCGAAGCATCATCACGAACTCATCGCCTTCGGGGCACGAGGGGTTCTTTGCGTAGGACTCGTGAAGGGGTGGCAGCTCCTTCGTGGCCAGCGGATGAGACCCTCCGGAAGAAGGGGGGTTCACCGTGTAGTAGAACCAATGTTGTTGCCAGTCCGAGGGCCACTTGTTCCGATACGCGGTCACAGGGCTCACCATGCAGGACTTATACGATAAATTCGGACAACCGAACTGGCAGTCCTTCTCCACAGATTGGTCCCCCTCTTCTTCGAAGACTGTCTGCCGCTGGTGGTGTACTTGATGCGCCGAAGCGAACCCTTCGGCGGAAGGCTTGATCTCGTAGTCGAAGCATATCCACATGTACACCGATAGGCATAGGATGGCATTTGGAGTGAGTTGGTGCAAGTAGATGTCGAAATACCGGAGAATGTCGACGACGGCGGGGTGCAGGGGGAAACGAAGCCCCGCGTATAGCAGGTCGCGGAAGATGACGACTTTGTTGTCCCGGGGCCGCGGTACAGTTTCCCGGCCAGGGGCTCAGCCGGCCCCGACCATGCGGTTCTTCACCAACGAGTCCACGTCGGTCTTGTCGATTTGGCTCCGGCCGAACATGTACGTCTTTGCAATCTCCCCTCGTGACGAGCATCGCGTCTCCGCTTCGGCGCCATGAATGTTATCTAAGCACGAGTGAAAACGAACGGCGCGGGGGTGGAGGAAATCTTACAGCGGTACCTTCGGAGCTCTCGAGCGTCGTAGCTATGGTTTGCGGCCGCGGCGTGGGGCACCCCAAGGATCGGCCCCCTTTTTATATTAAATGAGCCCCAATAATTGCGCCGATGACGATCGAATTTACCATCTTACCCCAGTAACAACTTCTCACAACGGTAAAGTTTTCAAAGGGCAGCACACGTCTTTTACTCGGATCCGCGTCAGCATGGGCCGTCCAGGGGAGTTCCGAAGCCCATTCTTCACCCCGAGAAGGGTTGGTCGTAAGTTTGGCCCATCTTGAGGTCAGGACGGCCCTCGCTGACGAGGGTCTACTGTTGGGGAAGATGGCCTTCGGAAGCCTCGCCCACGTCCGGCCAGGCTGACGATTTCAGTTCGCGCGCGGTTTTGGTCACGCGGAGAGACTTTCGCATTATGGGTTTGACGGAAACGCTAATGCTGCTCATGTCACGTGAGTTTTGTTGCGCAGGGATGGTCCTTCGAGGCGGTGCGGCCTTCGGCACCGAAGGCACGGATGGGCGCGTACTCCGGCGACGAAGGTTCGAGAGGGCCAAAAGCACCGCGTGCGGCCGGGAACATCGCGTCCGGGGCCAGCAGCGGCACGGGCAAGATGTCCGGAAAGGCGCGACGCGACCGAAGCAGGATCCTAGGCTGCTTCGGTACCGAAGGTGCGGTGCTCCTGGACATGTGGCTGCCGCCAACGTGTAAAGAGGGCACCGCACGGAGACAAGGGGTGCCACGTGTAAAGGTGGTTCGGCCGTACGAAGACACGCTGGAGGCCTGTACGACGCGGGGAGTTACTGTTATACCCTTGTAAAGTGTTTAAAGCCGTTTGTCAGGAACGGAAAAGGTGTAATTGAGGCAAATGACTATACCCAGGGGTCTTTTATAAATAGTGAACCCCTTGTAATGAAACGGACACTGTAATGAGAAGAAAGCACCGAAGGCGACAACAATTCTTTCGGTCTTCGGTTTGCTGAGTATTTCCTTATTTTTGTACCGTGTTGTTAAGTTTCTGCATTTCCCTTCCTTGCGCAAGTAGAAGTAGCAGTCTCGTGATAGCAAGCTAAGGGAGGGAGGGAGCTCAGGGGGCTGTTGTGTCGGCGTCCACCCTTCGGGCCCGATTTCCACCAACAGCACGTCGATCGACTCACCCTAACGGTGCGTGTGTACATGATGAAGATCGCAATGTGGCCGCCCACCCGCCGTAGCCGCCATGGATTTCGTCGCCGAAGGTGAGCCAGCAGACGAAGACGGACGTGACGAGCCACGACGTGGCGATGCCGAGGAGCCACGCCATGGGAGTGATCAGCCGGTGCCTCCGGGACGGCGGGGGCGGGAGGACGCGTGCGAAATTGGCCTGCAGAGAGCAGCGTCGCCGTGGTGAGGAAGGCGATGGTGAGGGAGACTGGGAGAGGTCGTAGCCGCCGGTGAGGAAACGCAGCGCGGAGGCGACGGCGTCCGGCGGCAACTTCACCGCGATCACCCGAGGAGCAAACTGCACCCTGTCGAACTTTTGCTGGTTGGGAAACGAATTAGAAGCAGAAATAATGGAAGGCAAGTCTGTGGCAACCATGATTGCAGAAGAACAAACTGCACCGTAAGAGGAAGAAGAACTGACGGCGGCCTCGTCCTTCTGCCTCTGCGCGGCATTAGCAACCGCCAGCTTCCCTTCACGCACTGTAAATGAGATTATGAAAATGGTATCGGAACTCGAAAGCGATCCCAAAATAAGAAGAAACGCGAAGCGTGCTGGGAGCCCCAAACATCTACGTACCATCGATCTCGCTCTTGATCGAGTCTGCCTCGGAACCGCTCGCTTGCTCTGCAGCTCCCAACTACTCAAGCGAGATCCAGCGGACGGATGGGTGGTCTTTGGGCGCTGCCGTTGTGGGGGCGTGATGCGATTTGGGTGGGTTTCACCGTCGAACCGTTTCGGTATCTTGTGTTTGGTAGTACTGAGTAGAGGGCTTGCTTAGCCACCCGCATCGGTCTCCTTCAAAAGCATGTTATCCCTTTTGAGGGAGGTTATCTCGTCAAAAACAGCTGCAGCAGCCTCTTTCATCGCTCACGGGATTTTCCCGTCCACCCAGACTCCTTTAGATCCCGCGGAGGCAGAGGAGCTCCTTCAACCGCTTCCTGAGGCCGCAACCCCAACTACCCCGCCCATCTTGCCAACGCTCGGAGGCGCGCAGGGCCATGCGGCCGCCTTGTCGCCGCCGATGCTCGGAGGCACGCAGCGTCGAGAGGTTGCGGCGCTGCCGGTGTGCTCACGCAGCTCGACACCGAGCTCGCTCCAGACCCAGTCGGAGAGAGGACCAGGAGGGAGGAGTCGGCCGTGCATAACTCGAGGAAGACCGCACGATGAGCCGTCGGGAGGAGGAGGGCGTGGAGGCAGTGTGGACCTTGCGGAGGAGCAGGAAGAGAAGCTCGACGACCAAGCGAGCAGGGGTGAAGGGAGCAGATCGGCCGCCGCCGTGGGCAGCTGACGGGGTTCTCTAACGCCGGCAGTAAATTTATATCGATCGTGCGTCGGGCTCGGATGGTTAGCGCAAGAGACAACGAGATTTATACTCGTTCGGGCCTCCGAGGAGGAATACCCTACGTCCAGTGCGGTGCTGCGTGTTCCTGAGCTAGGTGTGCTCGTAGTAGGGATGGCAGTTTTGCCCGCGGGCGCGGGTATCCGCGGGTACCCGACCCGACGGGTGCGGGTACAGGCATCAAAATCCGCCCTCGGGCATGGGTACGGGCATCAAAATCCGCCCGTGGGCGGCTAACGGATTGCAACTTTTACCCGCGGGCGTACCCGCTACCCGCGTCAAAATAGAAAAAGACCCATATGTATCAATGTATGGCCCAACCCATTTACCAAACCCTAGAACCCCACATCTGTTCCCAACCCCAATCCCCACTCGAGACCCGGCCGCCCCTCCCCCTCTTTTTTTCCGAAACAGGCGGCGGCGCATCTGCCTCGCTGGTGCTGGAGCGGTGGGTGGAGGCGGTCAGGCTCGGCGGCGGTGCTGCGGGCCGGACGGCGGAGGCGGGCACGCGGCGCACCTCGGCGGTCGGCATCTCCTTGCACCCGGTGGCCGGTCCGCCCCTCGCGTCTTCGCCCCTTCATCGCTCGGCGCCTCCACGGCACGCTGGCGCGGCAGCGCCCGACGCCCCCAGGTCGTCCTGCCGTATTCAGTTTTGTTTATTCTCTGACACTGCTCACTGTTCCATTGGAAAGTGATCGCATTCCTGAACTCATCATGATTCATCCATTACGTCCATTTTTCCTCTTGTTCACACACACTTTTATACTTGTGTGAGAACGGAGCTTCTTCAGAGCTGATGAGATCGGGAGGAGGTAGTAGCCATTGAGCGTGCATGACGACGACACATGCATGGTGCATATCTTGATGAAAGCAAGACGGTCAATGTCAAATTGTTGGTTGTTCTTGTTGAAATAATCTCAGATTGTTGTTGTTCTCGTTGAAATGAGCATATCAATATGTTATCTTTTGCGGGCACGGGTAAACCCGATACCCGCGGGTACCCGCCGGGTGTGGGCACGGGTAAGGCTTTTTACCCGCGGGCAGATTCGCGAGCGGGTAAAGGCTGGCGGCGCGGGTATGCTCACGGGCGGGTAAATGCCTTATCCGCACTTACCCGACCCGCTGCCATCCCTAGCTCGTAGTAGGGGTTACAAGCTGGTCAGGAGAGGGTGTCGAGCCCAAGTCCCGGGAGATGGTGTTCGATCCTATGGGGGTCTAACCCTGGTAACCATTGCCCTCCTCTCTCTTTTATAGTAACAAGGGGAGGGGCACGAGGGGGAAGTAAAAAAGAGTTACAGTGCTTGGCAGCTGGCACGTCCCGTCACGTCGCTGTCCGTTGGGGTGCATTGAAGCCAAGTCGTGATGCCTTGTCGGGGAGGCCGCCGCGTGGCCGGGTTGGACTGTTCACTCCGGGACGCTTGGCCTCCTCCCCGAGTAGTTTGGGCTTGTCTTAATCTGCCCGAGTACTTGCCTAGCTTGCCACGCCCGAGCCTAAGTCTAGGCTTGCGCACATCGTAGAGGGTGCTTGAGTGCCTCGAGTTATGCTTGCGTGTGGCAGAGTGAGAGATGATGTTGATGTGATGGCCTCGTAGCCGGTCAGGCCAGCATTAAGCCTCTTGGCGGGACGGGCCGCCTGCATGGACGCCGGTTGTTGTTCCCGCGTGACGTGGAGATTCGCTCCTTTGCATGCGTCAGTGGCGATGCTCGTGCCATGCATCCGGACCCATGAACCAGTCGGGATCGGGCTTCTTGTGCGAGGTGGAGACTTGTCGTGCAAGGTGGAGACTTCTCGTGCGAGGCGAAGGCTTGTCGTGCGAGGTGAAGACTTCTCGTGCGAGGCAGAGACTCGCCGTGGGGGGTTCCTCTAGTGGGAAACTGGTCGGAGATGCAGCCAACTGGCCAAAGACTGGACGTCTTGCCAGTTGTCACACCTGATTTTCCGAAGAAAACCAAATGCATCTCATATGTGCGCCAGGATCAAGTTTACACACATATGATAGACGTCATGAGTGAAATATCAATAAACAGCAATAAAATCGTACAAGAGTTAAACCATTACATTATCTCTTTATTACACTTAGACGTTAGACTCGAAGGTCTTTACAACGATCAAACGATATCTATGAAGACGCAACTCCATCTTCATCTTCCACAGGCATCTGACTGGGGGCACGCAAGCCTCAGAACTCTTCGTAGTCGCTGAAGTACTCTTCTCCAGTGATCTCCTCTGAACAGCGGGTAAGCAAGGGTGAGCACACTTACGGTTGTAGTTCAGCAAGTGGGGGAAGATGCAAGGCTATCAAGAAAAGGCTAAGAGTTTTGCAGCAGTTAGCATTTTAATGTTGGTCAAATTTTTATTAGCAAGCACCTATTTACTAGATGTAAGTTTATACCAACCCACTTAAGCATTTAAGAAAGCATCTCCTCTCAGAAACCACAAGAAACCACGATTTAATTCCATCTTTAAGTTTATTAATCATGTGAGGGTCCAGGCCGCTCTTGACCGTGAGCACGGCAGATCGATCAGTTTTACACTCTGCAGAGGTTGTACACTTTCACCACAGCTCGCGTAAAAGTCCCGAAGAACTTTAGACCCAACCACGCATGTGTTGATCAGACACAATACCACACTACCGAGGTGTGGCTGCATGGGGACGCTACGAAGCCTTTACAAAGATATGCAAAAGGCCAACAACCCACGACAGTTACAGCTCAGGGCGGACCATAACCCTCCCTAGTGGTGAGCACCTTAGCAAAGGCTGCTACCCCAAGAGAACCGGGCTATACCCCTGCAACCCCAAGCCCCCTGTGTTTCTTTCGGATAAGGCCACCAGTACAATCACACACCTAATTAATTGGCTAAGCCAGAGCCATATGGACTGTGGTTGCACTGTTTTCATGGGTGGTTCTCCATGTTCCGATTAAACCATATGATCTTGCTATTAACCATAAGCACACACACACATATATATCACCAAAGGTTATCATGATCAACATTCATCATATTGTAAAAGATTCATTTTAACCATCCCAAGTTATAGCAAACTAAGCATTTTTACCCAAAACATTTATTTAAAAGGGGTTGTCCAAGGTAAAGGGGATAAAATTCTAGTCATGTCCTTAAAAAGGTGATTTTCCCATCAAATTTATGCACAACAACTTTTAAATGTAAACTTAGTTATCATGCAAGTTGTGTGGGACAAAAATAGAATATGCAGGGGGAGAAGTCCACTTGCCTTCCTTGCTTAAACACTGGAGTTCTTCTTCAAACACTTGCTCTTGATCCACTTCAACTGACTGCTCACTTGAAACTGGCACGATGTCTACGAGCACACAAGAATACATTCAATAAACAAAACAACACACCAAGCATGAAAAGCATAAAGGGAAAACAAGGTTTGGGTCTAGGAAAGTGATCACAAGGAACACTCGGAACTATTGGGTGAATTGGATGATCACATACAAGAGCTAGCTATGTGCTTGGTATATTTTAATTAAGTAAAGTCATGTGTATAGATTATTTCAAAGAAATACCCTATTAATAATTAAGCGAGTTATATTTGTATTTAAAAGACGATGTAAGCCTAGTTCAATTTTATTTATAAATATTCAAGTTTAACTTATGCAAATTAAACATTTTAATTCAAAAGAATCATGTAAAGCATCTAGGCGCTTATCTTTATATTTCGGGTTATTCTAATTAAATTATAACTTAAAAACACTTTTATATTCATTTTAGTCAGATTATCATTTAATTAAGAAAACTCGGGATATAGCCTATGTTATATTTTAGTAGAAAGCAAATTGCATAATCATTAATCAAATTAAGTTTGATTATAAAAACCGAGGTACACATCTAATTAGCTTTTAATTAAAAGAATTATTACATTAGTATTAATCATATTAACTTTCTTATGAAAACACGTGTTGAACTCTAGCTAGATTTTAATTAGAAAAGCATGCATAATAGGATTTAATCATATTTAACATTTAAATAAATTATAAAACAAGGAACATGTACAACATTGGTCCTATCACGTAGTTTTAGTTGATATGAGCGTAACGCAACTTGAAACGGTGGAAACGGAGCCAAAACGCACAAGATACGGCCAAAACAAGGTTCTAAAACTGACGGGCTTGAAAAGACGGTCGTGTGGACACCAAGAACGCTTAAAACAGAGCTAGGACGGAAAAGATATGGCTAAAACAAGGTTCAGGGGCTTTTCTGTGAAGAAACAGGACTTCCAGGGGCTTATCTGCAAGAATGCAGGGGTTAAAACATAATTACACATATAAACCTAAGGTTTATAGTGTAAAAGATCAAGAATAAACCTCTGATGGGAAGAACTAAAAAGGACAGGGGCTTAAACGTTGAAAACAGGACCTAACCGAATGGATTCTTAAAGGTGGAAGGCTATGGTTGTGCTATTCAAAACTGCAGGGGCTTATTTGCAAAAATGCCTATGCGGCCGGTGGAGGGCTGATGGAGCGACACGTGGCGGATCGTGAATGGCTGGCGCTGACGCTGGCATGACGCAAGGCTGACGCGCGCGGTGGACCGGCGCGGTGGACCTGGTCCATCGGTCCACCGTGGACCGATCTAAGGGGTACGCCCCCCTTTAGATCTGGGTCGTTGACCGCAAATCGGGCGGCCTGGGACGCATGCATGCGGGAGCGGCGGCAGGGCGGGGCGGCGCCGGCGGCGGGACGGCGGCGCACGGCGGCGGCTCGCCGGATTCTCGCCGGAGACACACAAACACGGCTTCCCGTGCACCAAACTCGATGGGGAAGGTACCAAAACGAAGAGGAGCGCAAGAGAGATTCACCGAGCCACTTGCACCAGCGGGCTAGATGGCGGAGAAGGCACCACGGCGGCCACGGCGTACGGCGCATGGCCGGCGAGCGTGCGCGGCATGGAACGTCACAGGGCACACGGTTTAAAGAGGGGGGTGGCATTCCTCACCTTGCTGCGAACCTCCGGGAGGGCTTTTCGGCGATGGAGAGGTGATGAAGAGGGAGATCGAGGCGGCGGCGGCGGGCTCCGGGATCGGGCGGAGCTCGACGCTCTGTCCGGGAGAAAGACGGCGGCTCCGGGGCGCGGGGTTTCCGTGGGTGGTACGCACGACGGGCGAGGACGAAGAGAGCCCGGGGAAGGTGTCCACCGGCGTTGAGGGGGCTCCAAGCACCTGTGATGGCGCGGCGGCCGGATCCTCCACACGGCGGCGCGTGCACGGGGGGAAGAGAAAGGTGCAGGGCATGAGCGGGTGTGGAAAGGGGCGCGCAGGGGATCGATTTCGGGTTAAATAGAACCGGAAAGGGTGGAGGGGTGACGCCTAGCGAGCTCCGGCCATCAATGGCCATGGGGGCGGCCTTGATTGCATTAAGGGGAGCGATTAATTGGAGAGGAAACGGAAGGGGGTTAAGGGAGGAGGCGGTGGCCGGTGCTTTAGATGCTCTTGACGCGGCTTTAAGGAGGGAGGCGCGGGAGGCGGGTGAAACAGCCGGCGGCGCGCCTGGCTGTGATGCAGGGGAGAGGAACCGGAGGTGGGAGGAGGAGCTGACGGGCGGGCCCCACTTGTCATCCAGCAAACAAAAATGAAAAAAAAACAGAGAGGGAGAGGTTGGGCCGCAGGCTGGACGTTGGGCCGCGGGGTTAAAGGAAAAGGCCATCGGCCTGCTCGAGCTGTGCGGCTGAGGGAGGGAGGTGGGCCGCTCGGCGGGCCTGTTGGCCAGAAGCGGGGAGCTGGGCCGCGGCGGGGAGAAGAAGGAAGGTGGGCCGCGGGTTGGGTTTGGGGTTAGATAGGTTTGTTTTTTTCAAACCTTTTCAAACTTTCAAACTAAATTATAAACACTTTAAAAGTTTTCAAGATTAAAATCATTTTAAAAACTTTTAGAACTTCACACAATCATACGAAAACAATGCAAACAAAATATGATGCACATACACTTGTTGCTTCTAACATTATTCAAAAGTGACATCTAAATATTTTAGAGCATAATTTATTTGATAATTTATTTAATCCTTAGAAAATAAAATCTAAACACCATGTTGCTTACATTATTTCAGTGATGGATTTTTAGGGTGTTACAAATAAAGTGTACAACCTCTGCAGAGTGTAAAACTGATTGATCAGTCGTGCTCACGGTCAAGAGCGGCCTGGACCCTCACATGATTAATAAACTTAAAGATGGAATTAAATCGTGGTTTCTTGTGGTTTCTGAGAGGAGATGCTTTCCTAAATGCTTAAGTGGGTTGGTATAAACTTACATCTAGTAAATAGGTGCTTGCTAATAAAAATTTGACCAACATTAAAATGCTAACCGCTGCAAAACTCTTAGCCTTTTCTTGATAGCCTTGCATCTTTCCCCCACTTGTTGAGCTACAACCATAAGTGTGCTCACCCTTGCTTACCCGCTCTTCGGAGGAGATCACCGGAGAAGAGTACTTCGGCCGACTACGAGGAGTTCGAGGCTTGCGTGCCCCCGTCGGATGCCCGTGGAAGATGAAGATGGAGTTGCGTCTTCATAGATATCGTTTGATCGTTGTAAAGACCTTCGAGTCTAACGTCTAAGTGTAATAAAGAGATAATGTAATTGTTGACGCAAAATGTGCACCTAGCGCCAAGCACACGGCAAGCCGAACAAGCCGGCTTCACACGTGCGCAGAATCACAAGACGTGCCGGTCAATTTTCCCCGAAAATTAACAAAAGACAAAGTAATTAAATACCAAAGCTTGGAACTTGCCGGGTGGTACCGCATGGTTCCATATTTACGGCTACAAAGCCGGATGGGATGACACATAGCTATAGAAAGCTATCCGCCAATAAACCGAAACCATTCGAGAGCTTTAAAAAGGAAAAAGTAACATAGCCGAATGGACAATGTAAGCATGACGACGATCGGCCTTTGTTTGGACAAAGATGCACGTGCGCAAGACCATGACCGATCCCCGTGGTGATCAAAGTTAAATAAATAAATAAAGTAAAGCGCGAGCATAAACATGTAATAAATAAACAAGCATGCATAGATCCAAAGCACTAGTCTACCGCATGTCTAGGTGCTTTAAAACCCGTCGGGTACGACGCCAAACAAATCTATCCACCGCATGATACAACTTGCATGGGATCGTACCACTTTCCACAAATAGATCTATCCACCGCATGATACAATCTAAATATGGAAAGCTAAAAGCATACATTATTTAAAGCATATATCACGCACGTGTTCTACTCGTGAGAAACATAACCGAATACGGCTGTCGTGGGTACCGATTCGGGGTCCATGAAGAAGGAACGAGCATTACCAAGCGAGATAAATCTATCCGATTGATTTGAAATCTAATCCACCGGATGACTAGCTCCAAAGCAACCCAAAGCCTCGCATCTACCGCGTGATACTCGGTTCTTTCAAGATTTATACAAACTTTGGCAAGCTTGAACCCGCAACACGTAACAACCTAGATCGATTCGGTTTCGGCTATCAAAGAGCACGTGATCCACGTGTTAGATTTGCCAAAGGCACGAACTCGACTCGCATAAGGATCATCAAAAGGGATAAAGCCGATCCAAACCCATCTAGATTGGGCAAAAGGTGTTACATGAATTTAAACATAAAGCAAAAACTCAAAGCAACACGGGGTAACTTAATGAATCTATTGGATCTTGCCAAAATCCAATAGAGCCGATAACTAGCTTCAAGCTAGATCTTAGCCTACCGCATGGCTCATGATCTAACAAGAAACCTTCTTGAACCAAGCTTGAATCTACCGCATGACACTAAGCATGGCAACAAGACTACTTGCATCGCATCTAAATCCACCGCATGATACTAGATATGATACAAGGTTGTCGGTACTCACGGAGGTCGACGGATCGATGAACCCTCTCGAAGAACTCGACGACACGACAAATGGACTCTAAGGTTTGGCGTAAAGCCGGTTTGTATTGAGAATGATTACGTATATGTTACATACATTCGGGGCTCATATTTATACCCCGCCAAGCACAACCTCGAATGGATTCGATACCTAATTTATCTCTAAGCTTGATTGCTTATCCATCCACTCGTCCTTCCCGTTTGAGCCACGTCACCATTCAATCCCGTAAAATCAGCTCAAGCTCGTTCTCTTGCCGAACGGAAGCGGTATAGCCGACCGCGGATTTTTCCGCCGAATGTATCCGAAGAAACCTTCCTTCCGCGACGGACTCCTCATCGAGCCGGACCCACAAGTCGACTCCTTACCAAATTTTCGTGTTAACGGTAATGGTTTAACTCTTGTACGATTTTATTGCTATTTATTGATATTTCACTCATGACGTCTATCATACGTGTGTAAACTTGATCCTGGTGCACATATGAGATGCATTTGGTTTTCTTCGAAAAATCAGGTGTGACAAAGTGGTATCAGAGTAGTAATGACTGTAGGACGCAGCCTTAAGTTAGAAATGGTCGAAAAGTAAGGATTCATGATCTAGAAAGCCTGTCATCCTTCAAAAATTGACTTATTTTACGTATAAAATCTAGTATAATCTTTGTCTTCTTGTTAAAACACATCGTTTTGTTTTGATCTATTCCGAGTTCGGTTCTTGTGCTACCAGCTGAATCCCCACCACCGGTGTTGTCTAATATAAGTTCTTAGTTTGCCTACCCCTTATCAAACTTCGATAGAAACGTTTCTGTGAGGACGATCGTTGTGCTAATGTTTGTTGTTTGAACACATGAATGATTTGGATCTTTGCTTGTGTGAGTTGTATTGTGGAGTGATGGCCACAAATGCAACAAGAAATAAATTGTTAGGTTAATAAAGATAGTTTGGGTTCAAATCTGGGTTATCCTTATCTGCCATTCAAGTTAGTTGAAGGATGTGAGAAGATCAAAGTCTAGAAGCAACACCAACCTCAACAACCAGAAATCTACAGGCATATACAGACATCAACGTGTGAAAGAAGTTAAAGGAAAAGATGGTCAATTTCTTTCATCCTTGTTATTCTCCTCTCTACCACAATGTGATTACAATCACAACAAGAAAAGATGGATATGATATCAATAATTTTACCCTGCTCTTCAATCTGTTTCCAACCTCTTCTGAGCTTACCTTTATCACACAACCAGATGGCGAGTCCCAAAGGAAATCACGAAGATAAAGACAACAAAGGAAACATCGACATTCCATCTACAACCTCAGCAATTGAACGCAAGATGCTAGAGTATATGGCAACACAAATTCAGACTCTACAAGCAATGACTTAAACCATGGGTAATATCCATCAGTATATTATAGAGAAAACACCAAATCCTAAGAACTCCAATCTTGCTTTGGGTGATAACCGTCAGAGTTCATCTGTTCCACTGTCATTGGACAAAGAAAATCTATCAGTCATGCAAGGTCAAGTCTTACAAGGACAGAAGCAGACCAACACATCATCCCCTCATAACATAGAGATAGTAAAGCAGAGTTAGGTTGAGTATTCCAGTGATGTTTATAAAGTGAGTTGTGAAGAATAAATAATTATGTTTATGGAGCTTGTGTAAGACGAATTATATGGAAGCAAGATAAGCAGTGTTGGATGCTAAACACCCGAACTCTTGTTTCATGCTAGCCTTTGTGAATCTCAGGACAAGAATCTGTCTTAAATGGGAAGATCATGTTACTTCATCTTTTTGAGTTCATCTCTTCATGCATTAATTCACTATTCCTATCTGAAATACCTTTCTCCAACAATCAGATGGTAAGCATCAGGTCAGGAGAAGGTCAAGACATTCCACCTGTTGTTTGTGCTCATATTGCTAATCAGCGGAATCAAGCACCATCCCCACCCCTCAACCCAGCAATGGATCTGGTAACACAACAGTTCCTTGTCACTCGGATGCGGTTAATCCAAAACTCCGATCGCCATTATTCAAAACATTCAAGCTCAACAAAATCAGTCACCACCAGCAGCACCACCAGCACCAGTGGACAAGCATAAGGAATTCATGAGTCACCATCCTCCCACATGCTCCCACTCAACCGATCCATTGGATGCTGATGATTGATTAAAGACTGTCATCAAGAAGTTGAAGATGACACAATGCACTAATCGAGAGATGATCTTGTATAAAACAGGATGTTTGGAAGAATTAACAGCTGAATGATGGAATGCGTACACTGTCGCACATGCTACACCTAACACCATCACCTGGCAGGAGTTCAAGGATCATTTTCACGTGCACCACATTCCCTCTGGTACGATCAAGCTTAAGCAAAGGGAGTTCCTCGCTCTAAAGCAAGGCAATATGTCGGTTAACGAGTATTTGGACAAGTTTATTCAGTTGTCTCACTATGCATCAGATGAAGTTGATACTGACCCAAAGAGGCAAGAACACTTCCTGGATGGTCTGATAGGGCCACTCAACTATCAACTACAGAGTCACAGCTTCTCGAACTTCGCAACATTACTAAACAAAACATAGGTCTAGAGAATAAACTTGTGGAATTGGGTGAACAGAAGCGCAAGTTCCAAACACATGGACAATCAGCAACACACGTCCCCACTTCAACTCATCACAGAGACCTCAATTTAGTTCTGGTGGATCAAGTGGAAATTATACTCAGAATTTACAGTTGCAGCACTCAACTCAACAATCCCAGCATTCCAGCCAGCAGACACCACATGCTCCAAGTCAGCATCAGGATCGATCGGAAGCACCAGTGAGAAGTAATTCCCCGGTTCATCCTAATGGTTCTTTCAATTGTAGAGAATTGGGACATTATGCCAACATTGGTCCGAAGTGCAACATGCAGACTCCTCATAAAGATATTGGTCAGAGATTTGGCCAACCGTTATCACAAGCTCGTATTGGGAATTCTACTTATCTAGGTAATAGGGGCCGCAGAACAACACACGTGGAAGAGTGAATCATGTGACGACTGAACAGGCTCAAGACGCTCCTGGTTTTGTGCTGGATACGTTTCCTGTCAAACTCTATGCCTGCAACAGTTTTATTATATTCTGGAACATCACATTCATTCATTACTGGCAAAGCATGATATACCTATGAGTTCTATGAAGACACATTTGCTGATTAGTTCCCCGAATGGTGAAATGAAATCTACATATATATGTCCACAAATCAATCTTAAAATCGGGAGAACAGATTTTCAAGCTGATCTAGTAGTTCTTACATCGAGCGGAATAGATGTAATACTTGGAATGGATTGGTTAGGCGAATGTGATGGAATAATTCTGTGTGCCAAGAAGTCTGTGCTCTTGACCAGCCCACAAGGAGATAGGATTGAAGTTGCCACGACTGCCTCATCCAACAAGGAAAGAGAAGTGAATCAAGATGAAGGAAAGCAAGACAAGAAGCTATGATTGAAGAACTCAGCATGCAAGATGAGATTATAGAAGTGCACTCTTAGTTTCTTTTCCAATCTCTCCGAATCTCGGGACGAGATTCTTTTTAAGGGGGGTAGATTTGTAACACCCTAAAAATCCATCACTGAAATAATGTAAGCAACATGGTGTTTAGATTTTATTTTCTAAGGATTAAATAAATTATCAAATAAATTATGCTCTAAAATATTTAAATGTCACTTTTGAATAATGTTAGAAGCAACAAGTGTATGTGCATCATATTTTGTTTGCATTGTTTTCGTATGATCGTGTGAAGTTCTAAAAGTTTTTAAAATGATTTTAATCTTGAAAACTTTTAAAGTGTTTATAATTTAGTTTGAAAGTTTGAAAAGGTTTGAAAAAAACAAACCTATCTAACCCCAAACCCAACCTGCGGCCCACCTTCCTTCTTCTCCCCGCCGCGGCCCAGCTCCCCGCTTCTGGCCAACAGGTCCGCCGAGCGGCCCACCTCCCTCCCTCAGCCGCACAGCTCGAGCAGGCCGATGGCCTTTTCCTTTAACCCCGCGGCCCTGCAGCCCAGCCTCTCCCTCTCTTTTTTTTTTCATTTTCGTTTGCTGGATGACAAGTGGGGCCTACCCGTCAGCTCCTCCTCCCACCTCTGGTTCCTCTCCCCTGCATCACAGCCAGGCGCGCCGCCGGCTGTTTCACCCGCCTCCCGCGCCTCCCTCCTTCAAGCCGCCATCAAGAGCATCTAAAGCACTGGCCACCGCCTCCTCCCTTAACCCCACTTCCGTTTCCTCTCCAATTAATCGCTCCCCTTAATGCAATCAAGGCCGCCCCCCATGGCCATTGATGGCCGGAGCTCGCTAGGCGTCGCCCCTCCACCCTTTCCGGTTCTATTTAACCCGAAATCGATCCCCTGCGCGCCCCTTTCCACACCCGCTCATGTCGTGCACCTCCCCCCCCCCCCCCGTGCGCGCGCCGCCGTGTGGAGGATCCGGCCGCCGCGCCATCACAGGTGCTTGGAGCCCCCTCAACGCCGGTGGACACCTTCCCCGGGCTCTCTTCGTCCTCGCCCGTCGTGCGTACCACCCACGGAAACCCCGCGCCCCGGAGCCCGTCTTTCTCCCGGACAGAGCGTCGAGCTCCGCCTGATCCCGGAGCCCGCCGCCGCCGCCGCCTCGATCTCCCTCTTCATCACCTCTCCATCGCCGAAAAGCCCTCCCGGAGGTTCGCAGCAAGGTGAGGAATGCCACCCCCCTCTTTAAACCGTGTGCCCTGTGACGTTCCATGCCGCGCGCGCTCACCGGCCATGCGCCGTTCGCCGTGGCCGCCGCAATGCCTTCTCCGCCGTCTAGCCCGTCGGTGCAAGTGGCTCGGTGAATCTCTCTTGCGCTCCTCTTCGTTTTGGTACCTTCCCCATCGAGTTTGGTGCACGGGAAGCCGTGTTTGTATGTCTCCGGCGAGAATCCGGCGAGCCGCCGCCGTGCGCCGCCGGGCCCCGCCGCCCGGCGCCCGCCGCCCCGCCGCCGCTCCCGCATGCATGCGTCCCAGGCCGCCCGATTTGCGGTCAACGGCCCAGATCTAAAGGGGGGCGTACCCCTTAGATCGGTCCACGGTGGACCGATGCACCAGGTCCACCGCGCCGGTCCACCGCGCGCGTCAGCCTTACGTCATGCCAGTGTCAGCACCAGCCATTCACGATCCGCCACGTGTCGCTCCATCAGCCATCCACTGGCCGCCTAGGCATTTTTGCAAATAAGCCCCTGCAGTTTTGAATATCACAACCATAGCCTTCCACCTTTAAGAATCCATTCGGTTAGGTCCTGTTTTCAACGTTTAAGCCCCTGTCCTTTTTAGTTCTTCCCATCAGAGGTCCATTCTTGATCTTTTACACTATAAACCTTGGTTTTATATGTGTAATTATGTTTTAACCCCTGCATTCTTGCAGATAAGCCCCTGGAAGTCCTGTTTCTTCACAGAAAAGCCCCAGAACCTTGTTTTAGCCATATCTTTTCCGTCCTAGCTCCGTTTTAAGCGTTCTTGGTGTCCACGCGACCGTCTTTTCAAGTCCGTCAGTTTTAGAACCTTGTTTTGGCCGTATCTTGTGCGTTTTAGCTCCGTTTCAAGTTGCATTACGCTTATATGAACTAAAACTACGTGATAGGACCAATGTTGTACACGTTCCTTGTTTTATAATTTATTTAAATGTTAAATATGATTAAATCCTATTATGCATGCTTTTCTCATTAAAATCTAGCTAGAGTTCAACACGTGTTTTCATAAGAAAGTTAATATGATTAATACTAATGAAATAGTTCTTTTAATTAAAAGCTAATTAGATGTGTACCTCGGTTTTTATAATCAAACTTAAATTGATTAATGATTATGCAATTTGCTTTCTACTAAAATATAACATAGGCTATATCCCGAGTTTTCTTAATTAAATGATAATCTGACTAAAATGAATATAAATGTGTTTTTAAGTTATAATTTAATTAGAATAACCCGAAATATAAAGATAAGCGCCTAGATGCTTTACATGCTTCTTTTGAATTAAAATGTTTAATTTGCATAAGTTAAACTTGAATATTTATAAATAAAATTGAACTAGGCTTACATCGTCTTTTAAATACAAATATAACTCACTTAATTATTAATAGGGTATTTCTTTGAAATAACCTATACACATGACTTTACTTAATTAAAATATACCAAGTACATAGCTAGCTCTTGTATGTGATCATCCAAATCACCCAATAGTTCCGAGTGTTCCTTGTGATCGCTTTCCTAGACCCAAACCTTGTTTTCCCTTTAAGCTTTTCATGCTTGGTGTGTTGTTTTGTTTATTGAATGTATTCTTGTGTGCTCGTAGACATCGTGCCAGTTTCAAGTGAGCAGCCAGTTGAAGTGGATCAAGAGCAAGTGTTTGAAGAAGAAGAACTCCAATGTTTAAGCAAGGAAGGCAAGTGGACTTCTCCCCCTGCATATTCTATTTTTGTCTCACACAACTTGCATGATAACTAAGTTTACATTTAAAAGTTGTTGTGCATAAATTTGATGGGAAAATCACCTTTTTAAGGACATGACTAGAATTTTATCCCCTTTACCTTGGACAACCCCTTTTAAATAAATGTTTTGGGTAGAAATGCTTAGTTTGCTATAACTTGGGATGGTTAAAATGAATCTTTTACAATATGATGAATGTTGATCATGATAACCTTTGGTGATATATATGTGTGTGTGCTTATGGTTAATAGCAAGATCATATGGTTTAATCGGAACATGGAGAATCACCCAGGAAAACAGTGCAACCACAGTCCATATGCCTCTGGCTTAGCCAATTAATTAGGTGTGTGATTGTACTGGTGGCCTTATCCGAAAGGAACACAGGGGGGCTTGGGGTTGCAGGGGTATAGCCCGGTTCTTTTGGGGTAGCAGCCTTTGCTAAGGTGTCGGGGACAGCCCTAGGGGTCCCCTTAAACAATGGGGAAAACCTCACTTAAAACCCGCAACGAAACCAAAATACGTTGAGCCTAACCTTGCGGGTGCCTAACCATGCAGACACGGCCCACGGGGACTCCGACGGCCCATCGAGGCGACCCACGTAAGGATCCCCTCGACCGGGCTCCGCCTCGTTCGAGGATGCTCGCTCCCTCCGGCGGGCTTCGCCCCCGCTCGAGGGGAGCACTTCCCTCGAGCGGGCTCCGCCTCGCTCGAGGGTACGCCCGCCCTCGGCGGGGTCCGCCACGCTCGAGGGTGCCCCTCACGCGTGCGCCGGCCCCCGTACACGGGCATTTAACGCCCCGACGCCGCGGAGCGGCGCCATCATGCGCCGGGGCTCGCACCCCGGCGCCACCGCACCAACTCCCCGAGAAGGAGCCCATCCCCGCCACCGTGGGAGGGGAGCGTGCGGCCGCGGCCGGTGTCGGTCCCGTGACACCGTGCGCACGCCCCAAGACGGCTAACACGTCGAGCCCTCGAAAGGGGGCCGGCGCACCCTCGATTCACTTTCTTGTGACCCTACGGGGGTTAGGTGGAGGCGCTAGGCCGGTGGACTGCCATCCCCGCCACTGTAACGGCGTGGCCGCCGTACCCGCGCGTGCAGGCGCACGCCGGGCCCTGTAGCAACGACTCCAGCCCCGTGAAGCGCGTCGGGAAGGAACGCCGTTCTGCCTATTCCTGTACGCCGTACGGGCCTGCGTCAGCACCTCCCTCGAGCCTATCAGAGGACATCACCGCCATCCGCTGCTCTCCTACCCTCGAACCGCCACTGTTCGGGTACAAGTCAAGCCATGATGACCGGATCGCTGCGAGGATCGCCCGGACGGCCGCCCACTCTACAGCGTAGCACGTCGCACTCCCCCACGTAGCTAGATAGCGCGGCGTGCATGTAATTCGCCTCCCCCTTGATCTATAAAAGGGGGACGAACCTCCCCAGCCGCGGGGGGGGACAAGAGGAACAGAGGACAGCAACACGCTCAAGGTCACAGACCAAGAGCCCTTCACATACACCGTGCACTCACTCTCTAATTCTCCCACAACATCTTCAGCCACTCCACCAGGGACTTGGAAGCCGCGCTTCCTCTCCCGCCTTGCTTGTAACAGCCCCACTACAGGCACCCCGGTGCTGAGCAATATAGTGCCGAGAGCACACCCCTGTCGGACGTACGGCCCCCTCGGCGGAACCGGGATAAAACCCCGTGTCACTTGTTGCTTAGCATCGACCATTGAGGGATAGACCTCGGCGCTATCTATCGGTTAGTGTCGGGACTATATTCCGCACCGACGTTGGCGCCCACCGTGGGGCAATCGAGCGCCTAAGGTCATTCCGTCAACTCCCTCCATGGTGATCCGCACCGAGTACCGTGCTACGCGCTACCGCATGGGTAGCTCGGACCCCCTCCCGGCCCGGGTTCGAAATCCGCTTCGGGGACCCGAACTTTCGGGCCACGGGGAACGGCTATCTCATGCGCCTCACCAACCGTGAGGAGCCCGCGCGCGGCCGCCGGTGCCGAGTCGGCTTTGGCCCCCGCCGCGCGCACCACCACGGCGCGCGCGCCCGCAGGCGCGGATGCCGCGGGCCCGTCGGCGCCACGACGCCACCGTCGCTCCGGGGCGCGTTCGCGTCGGGGGCGCGGTCCGAGCGGCGGCAAGCCGAGCGCGCCGCCGCCCGGCGCGGTGCGCCCACCATCACGACCGCCACCGCCCCGGCGGGGGCGCCGCGCGGTCTCCGACCGCGCATCCCCATCGGGGCCGCGTGGCGCTACGACGGCCTACAATGCCAACGTCAACACGTCGATGCGCGAGGGTTCCGCCCGGCCGCCACGTCTTCGTCGCCGGGGATCCCGGCGCCTCGGCCAGGGGATGAGTCATCCCCGGGCTTCGTCGACACGATGCCACCCGCCAACCGCCACGGATACGAGGAGTGGGACTTCTCCGGCGTGCCGACCCGGTCGCGTTCGGCGTTTCCTCGACGCCGCGGACTACCGGTTTGGTCGCTCCGACGACTCCAAAGCACGGGGGGGAGCTACGACCCCGCGCGGGAGTGCTGCGTCGTCATCACCAACGACCCGCCAATGCCGCCGGTGCGGTGGGCGCCGGGAGACGGGGAAGTCACGCCCGCCCCGGGGATCGCCGCGCGCCCGGCCGCGGGGCCAAGCGCTCCCCGCCGGGGCCGACGCCGACGCGCCGCCTAGCCCAAGCCCGCGAGCTCGAGGCCAAGCTGGCGGAGGAATACCGAACGGTGCGATTGCTCCGCGCCTCAATGGCAGGGGAAGCCTCTGCGCGCGGCGAACGCGCGCGGGAGCTGGGCCGACAGTCCGCGACCGCATCAACACCGCCCCCAACGTCGAAAACGCGGACGTGCCCCCCGCGGGCGAGCCGGAAGCTCGTCGCCGCCGCGACGCCGCCGCGGGCCATGCCGCACACTCGACCCCCGAGGCTCGAGACATGCACCGCGAGGTGCAAACTCTCATCGAGCAAGCGGCCGTCCAGCAGGCCGAGAGCTCGGCCTCACGCATCCGCCAACAGGGGGGGGATGCGCGGGGCGATGAAGCCGCACCGGGAGGCGAACCCTCGATGCACGCGGGGGGACCAGCGGGACGACCCACCGAGCAAGGGCGCACGCCGGCCAAGGAGCGACTCCTTGACGCGCGCAGGCGCTGGATGGCGACGCTCGCAACGTCATCAACGCTAGGCGCACCAGCAAGGCGGACGCACGAGCGGCAAGGGGCTACCACCCTCGACGGGGGTGGGCGCTACGACGGCGGGGAGGACCGCTCCCCGACGCCGGAGCCCCCGTGCACCCGTGTGTTCGGCGGGAGATCGCGCGGCGGCGTTCCCCCAACGCTTCCGCCAACCCTCGACGATCGTCAAGTACAACGGGGAGACGGACCCCCGCGTGTGGCTCAACGACTACCGCTTGGCTTGCCGCCCGGGCGGGGGCCACCGGCCGACGAGGTCATCATCCGCAACCTCGCCCCTACACCTTGGCGATGCGGCCCGACATGGCTCGAGCACCCGCCCGCTAGCCGCATCCATAACCGGGATGACCCGGTCCACACATTCGTGGGCAACTTCCGGGGCACATACGTGCGCCTTGGGAACTCATGGGACTCGCGCTCCCGCACGCGTGGGCCCGCGAGTCGCTCGCGGACTTCATACGGCGCTTCTCCAAGCGCCGCACGGAGCTCCCCGCCGTGGCGCGGTCCCGAAATCGTGCATGCCTTCCTCGAGGGCACCACGTGCCGGGATCTCGTGCGGGAGGGCCGGGACGCGCCCGCCCGCGGACTCCAACGAGCTGTTCGACATCGCCACCAGCTTCGCCTCCGGGGAGGAGGCCGTGGGGGCGATCTTCGACGGCAAAAAAGGCAAGCGCTCCGAGGACGCGCCCGCGGAGGGCAGCAAGTCCAAGGAGCCGCACCGCAACGACAAGTGGAGCAAGAAGGGGAAAAATCCGCGCCGCGAGGCGCGCGAGCAGGGGCGCGACGGCGGCAACGCCGAGGCCCTCGCCGTCGACCCGCCGACGGGGCCCTCGACCGGCCCCTCGAGGCCGGGGGGTGTTCGATGACATGCCGAAGAAGCCATGTCCCTACCACAAAACCCCAAGACACCACACCCTTGAGCAAGGCGACATGCTCAAGAAATTCTACGGCCGTGCCGCCGCGAAGGAGGGCAGAGGCCAAGAAAGACGGAGGCGATGGCGACGCGGGCGGCTTCCCCGCCGTCGAAAATGTGTTCCTCATCTTTGGGGGACCAACTGTCGACATGTCGACACGCCAACGCAAGAGGGAGTGGCACGAAGTCCTCGCCGCCGAGAGGGCGCCTCCGTCCTTCCTCAATTGGTCGAGGACGCCATCACATTCGGCGGGAGGACCACCCAAACCGCGTCCCCAATCCGGCCGCACCCGCTGGTGGTTGACCCCATCATCGGGAACGCCCGGTTCTCAAAGGTCCTCATGGACGGAGGCAGGCCAGCCTCAACATCCTCTACGCGCATACGCCGCGCCCGATGGGGATCGGATTGGACCGGTGCCGGCCCGAAGACGAAGCCGGTTCCACCCGCATCGCGCCCGGCAAGCGGGGTTCAACCCCTCGGGCAGATCGACTTGCCGGTCTGGTTTGGCACCCCTAAGAACTTCCGCAAGGAGACCCTCACCTTCGAGGTGGTGGGCTTCAAAGGGGCCTACCATGCTATACTTGGGCGACCCCGTTACGCCAAATTCATGGCGGTCCCCAATTATACCTACCTAAAGATGAAGATGCCGGCCCGAACGGCATCATCACCGTCGGCTCGTCGATCGAGCACGCGTTCGACCGCGATGTCGAATGCGTGGAGCACGCGGAGGCACCGGCGTCGGGATGAAGCGCCGGTGAACACGCCGGGAGAAGATGGTCAACGAAGACCTCGACTCCGCCGCCAAACACGCCGGCACCTTCGAGGCCGCGGAGCGTACCAAGGGGGTCCCCCTCGACCCTTCGGCCCCCGAGGGCAAGGTGTTGAGGGTCAGCTCCACCCTCGACCCCAAATAGGAAGTGGTGCTCGTCGACTTCCTCCGCGCCAACGCCGACATCTTCGCGTGGAGCCCCTCGGACATGCCAGGCATCCCGAGGGAAGTCGCCGAGCACTCCCTTGACATCCTCGCCAAATGCTCGCGCCGTGCGGCAGCGGCTTCGCCGCTTCGACGAGGAGCGGCGACGGGCAATCGGAGCGGAGCCGTGGAAAGCTTCTCGAGGCCGGATTCATCAAGGAGGTGTTCCACCCAACATGGCTAGCAAACCCCGTGCTTGTAAAGAAAAAGAATGGGAAGTGGCGGATGTGTATAGACTACACTAGTCTCAATAAAGCATGTCCTAAAGTTCCTTTTCCTTTGCCACGCATTGATCAAATCGTTGACTCAACCGGGTGCGAACTCGCTCCGTTTCCTTGATGCTTATTCCGGTACCACCGGATAAAGATGAAAGAGTCCGACCGGCTCGCGACCTCGTTCATCACACCGTTCGGGACGTTCCGCTACGTCACGATGCCATTTGGCCTCGAAATGCGGGTGCAACATATCGGCGTTGCATGCGGCACGTTTTTGGGGATCACATCGGGCGGACGGTCGAAGCGTACGTGGACGACATCGTCGTAAAGACCGGGAAGGCGGACGACACGGTTGGCGACCTTGGCGTCGCGTTCAACCGCCTACGGGCCAATGGGGTCAAATTAAACCCCGAAAAATGTGTCTTTGGAGTGCCGCGAGGCATGCTCCCGGGATACATCGTCTCCCGCCGGGGAATCGAGGCCAACCACGAAAGGTCGCGGCCCTCGAACGGATGGGTCCGATCCGGGACCTCAAGGGGGTGCGGAAGGTGTTGGGGTGCCTTGCGCGCCTTGAGCCGCTTCATCTCGCGGCTCGGTGAGAAGGGCCCCGCCCTCTACCGCCTACTCAAGAAGCACGAGCGCTTCTCCTGGACCACCGAGGCCCAGGATGCGCTCGACAAGCTAAAGGCGTCTCTGACGCACGCCCCGATCCTCACGCCGCCGCAGGACGGCGAGCCCCTGCAGCTCTACGTGGCCGCGACCACCCAGGTGGTGAGCGTCGTGATCGTTGTGGAGCGCACGGAGGAAGGGCATGCCTTGCCTGTGCAGCGGCCAGTCTACTACATCAGCGAGGTCCTCTCGGACACGAAGACGCGCTACCCACAGGTCCAGAAGTTGCTGTACGCAGTGGTTCTTGCGCGGCGCAAACTCCGCCACTACTTCGAGGCCCACCCGGTCACGGTGGTTTCCTCCTTCCCACTAGGAGAAATCATCCGCAACCCCGACGCCGCGGGCAGGATCGCCAAGTGGTCCGTGGAGCCGATGGGCGAGACGCCGCCTACGCCCCGCGCAAGGCCGTCCAAGTCCCAAATCTTGGCGGATTTCGTCGCCGAATGGACGGACACGCGAGCCGCCGCCGCCACGGATCCAAGCGGAGTCTTTGGACTACGTTCTTCGACGGCTCGGTGATGAAAACGGGAGCGGGCGCGGCCCTGCTCTTCATGTCACCCCTCGGGGAACACATGCGGTACGCGGTGCGCCTCCACTTCCCCGCGTCTAACAACATGGCTGAATACGAGGCCCTCCTCTCGCGGCCTCAAAATCGCCATTGAGTTAGGCGTCAAGCGCCTCGACGTAAAGGGCGACTCGCAGCTCGTGATTGATCAAGTCATGAAGAACGCGAGCTGCCACGACGACAAGATGGAGGCCTACTGCAAGGCCGTGCGAGCCCTCGAGGACAAGTTCTACGGCATCGAGCTCAACCATGTGCCCCGCCGGTACAACAAAGAGGCGGACGAACTCGCCAAGATCGCGTCCGGACGGATCACCGTCCCCCCGAACGTTTTCGCGCGCGACATCGCTCAACCCTCGGTCGCTTTCGAGCCCTACCCCTCGAATCAAAACGAACCCTCAGGGGCCCCCTCGAGCCCAGCGGGTGCGGAGCCCATGGACGAGGACCCCTCGAACGAGGCGTACGTGCTCTCCCTTCTCGAGGGGTACGGCTCCCACGAGGCCGACGTAATGGACATCGAGCCGGCCCCCGTCCGGGCGGGACCGGGCGGGAGAAATACATTGCCCGGATCGCTCGAGGGGGAAGTCCCCGCGGACCGGGCCGCGGCCGACGCATCGCGGGGATGGCCAAATCGTTCACCCTCGTCGACGGCGAACGCGCATAAGCGCGCGCCTCCGGCATCCTACGGCGATGCGTGCCCATTCCCGAGGGGCGCGAGCTCTGCGGGACATCCACGCGGGGATCCGTGGCCACCACGCCGCGCCCGCACCCTCGTCGGCAACGCGTTCCGCGAGGGCTTTTGCGGCCCACTTTGCGGTCGCGGACACCAACGAGATCGTGCGCACCGCGAGGGGTGCCGATTCTACGCCCGCAAGTCCAACTTGCCCGCCCATGCCCTACGGACCATCCCCGTAACATGGCCGTTCGCCGTGTGGGAGCCGGACATCGTCGGGCCCCCGCGGAAGGCGCCGGGGGCTTCACCCACTTGTTGGTCGCGATCGACAAGTTCTCCAACCGTGTGTTTGGTTGGAGAGCCGCGGAGCGGAGTGGAGTGGCTCCGCTCCGAGAAGTCGTTTGGATGAAGAGCGGCGGGAGCGGAGCGGCTCCGGCGGAATATTCCCCTCTAGATTCGGGTTCGCTCCATCCCTCAAATTTCGAGGGACGGAGCCGCTCCGCTCCCGTTTTTCCTCTCTCGCTCTCCCTCCGTCTCTCCCTCCCTTGCCTCGTGAAAGGGCCGAAGTGGCCGCGATGCTCTCCGCGCGAGGTTCGGTCGCGTGAGGGCGGCGGCGGAGCTCGAGCTCGTGCCCCCCGAGGGCGCCGGTGCGGTGGACCTCCCGCCTCGGAGTCTTCACTCCGTCCGCCCGGATGCCGCGGGGTCCGCCCGAAGCCCGCTCGTCGGGGCCGCCGGGCGGCCGCGCCGAGCTCGCGGGGCGGCCCCGCTCGCCGAGCTCGGCCGCCGAGGGCGCGGCGGCGGCGCGGACCTCCCACCCCGGAATCTTCAATCCGCCCGCGCCGGAGCCCACGTGCCGAGCTTGCGCCGCAGGGGCGGGTGCCGCCGGGCGGTCACGCGTCCGGGGCGGTCGCGCGGCCGGGGCGGCGTCGGCGCCGAGGCGGGGGCGGCGGCGGGTCGCGCCCCTAGGGGTCCGTCGGGCGGACCTCGGGGGGGGGCGCGGGGGGGCATCGGGCAAGGGCGGCCGCGCCGCCGGGGGGGGGCGTCGGTCCGAGCGAGAGGAAGAAGATAGCATGGAACACCGACGTGTGGGTCCCACTAAACCTAACCCTATGACATGTGGGACCCACAAACGGCGTCGAATTGTCATCCATTCCCGTCTTAATCCTCCATCCAAACAAAAAAGAGGGTCGGAGCCACTCCAACCCAACATTTCCAACCAAACTTGAGAAGGGTTGGAGTCGTCCCCAAAACGAGGGGCGGCTCCACTCCGCTCCCGCCGCTCTCCAACCAAACACACGGCAAGTGGGTGGAGGTGCGCCCCATCACGAATCTAAGGGCGAGTAGGCGGTGACATTCTTCACCGACATCGTCTACCACTTCGGAGTGCCGAACTCCATCATCACCGACAATGGATCCCAATTCACGGGCAAGAAGTTCTTGGAGTTCCGCGACAAGTTCCACATCCGTGTGGATTGGGCGGCTATGGCGCACCCACGGACCAACGGCCAAGTGGAACGTGCCAATGGCATGATCTTACAAGGCCTAAAGCCCGGAATTTTCGACCGAGTTGAACAAATGCGGGCGGAAATGGCTACAAGAACTACCGGCGGTTGTGTGGAGCCTAAGGACAACCCCGAGCGAGCCATCGGGTTCACCCCGTTTTTCCTAGTCCACGGCGCGGGAGGCCGTCCTCCCCATGGACTTAGAATACGGGGTCGCCCAAGGTTCGAGGCTATAACGAGGATGCTAACCAACGAGCCCGCGAAGACTCGTTGACGAAGCACGCCTCGTAGCCTTGATGCATTCGTCGCGAGGTACCCGGCGGTCCATCGGGTGCTATCAAGCACGCAAGATACGCGGCGGGATTTCGGCGAAGGGGGCCGGTCCTAAGGCTGCGCCAAGACAACCGAGGGCGCCACAAGCTATCGCCCCCATGGGACGGACCCTACGTCGTGGTGAAGGTACTCAAGCCCGGCACATACAAGTTGGCCAATGAGGACGGTGAAGAGCTCACCAACGCTTGGAACATCCAACAGCTACGTCGCTTCTACCCTTAGCTAGGATTTCCAAGTATTTTTGTTGTAAAAACCGCACGGCCAACGCCCCAGTTGGCTACAACTATGTAAAAGCTTTGAGCTCAATAAAAAGGGCAACTCGGCTTTCCCCGAAAACCCAAGTTACCCTCGGGGGCTACTGCGGGGGGCATCCCTCCCCAAAATAGTCCCATTTTTTCGCGCGAGAAAACGCAACAACCCACACGCGCTAAGTTTGTTTCCTACTTCAACCTCGAGCCACGATTCGAACGGGGCGCGGGCGGCACGGCGGAAGGAGCGTGCGAGCCGGAGATAGCCTACACCGCGTGGATATGGCCCCTTCTCTCTCGCCTCCAACCCAGCAGGCCCCCCTGCGAAAATCGAACTCCCCTAACTAGAATCTACTCAGGAAGAAGGAGAAACAAAAAGCGTGATAAACAAACGACTTCATTTACAGCAAATGCTCATGTTCATGAAACAACTTGTTTATTTACAAAAGGCCACGAGGCCGAATGCGATACACATAAACAAAAAACGGGCCTAGCGCCCAACTGCTTTCAGGCGGGAGGAGCAGCAGCATCAGCGACGTCCGGGAAGAGGAACTCCTCGAAGGCCTCGGCGAGCGACCGGCGGCGTCGGCAGCGAGCGCATCCACACGCTCCATGGCCACCTCGTCCTCGACGCCCTCGGGAACGATGTAGCCTTCCGCCAGCGCCTCGAAGTTAACCTCGTAGTGGGATCGCACCACTCCGAGGGCCTTCTGGACGCCCAGCTGCAGGGGCCGGCGCATCCGCTCGGTGACATGGCCACCAAGAGCGCGCGGGCGGCGGCCGGCCGAGCCGCCGGCTCGTGCCTCGCCCTCCTCGACGGCGCGGCAGGTCTCGAGGGCCGCATCGCGCAGCTCCCGCAGCTCCTGCTCGGAGGAGTTGTAGGAGGCCTGCAGCGCCTCGGCCCGCTCAGCCGCGTGCCCCAGGGCAGTGCGCAAGCCTGGGAACACCAAGGCAAGAAATAAATCAGAAAAAGGGAATGCGAGTTCCCAATCGAAAAACCAACAAGACGAGAGTCAGACTGTGGCTCACCTTCGACTTGCTTCCTCTCCATCTCGAGGTCGCGGCGCACGGCCTCGACCGTCAGTTCGAGGCGCTCGACGGTCTCGCCCTGCTCCCGAAGGGACATCTTCTGATTGGCGTTGGTGATGCTGAGCATAATCACCTCTCCCTCGGCATTGGAGAGCTTGGCGTCCCGATCTGCCAAGGACTTCTGCGTCACCTCGTGGGCGGTGCGCTCCTCGCTCCGGCCGCATGGGCGTCGGCGAGGGCGGCCTGCTGGCCGCCGGAGCCGCTCCTCAGCCCCTTGGCGGGCGGTGCTCTCTTGCAGGAGCCGCTCCTCGGCGACGACGAGGGCCGCGGCCTTGGCGTCGAGGGCGGCCTTCGGTCGTCGGCCTCCTTGGCCGGCCCTGCTCCGGCTCGCGCGCCCGCTCCTTGGCTGGCGGCTGGCCGCCGCTGCGCCCCCTCAGCGACGAGCGAAGCTCCCGGGTTTCGGCACGGACGGTCGCCACCTCCGCCTCCCAGTTAGCGGCCAGCGTCCGCGTCTTCTCCAAGTCCGAGCGCGCGTGCCACAGCGCCTCATCACGGTCGATGAGGGCTGCGCGCACCCGCTCGAGGCTCGAACGGCGCGCCGTGTCCTGCCTCGAGCTCTCGGGGAGCTCGTCGAGCCGGCAGGCTAGGGCCGTACGCCGGCCCGGTGTCGGGGGGGATGCGAGAGCGTCGGCAAGCGCGTCGAAGGCGCGCACCGCTCCCGGAGGCGGGTGGACCTCGGCGTTCACCGGTCGAACGCATCGTACTTATCGTGGGCGCGACGCTCGAGCTCCGGCAACCACGGAATCGAGAACCCCGCAAGCGCGCGACACGAAGGCGACATACACAAACGAAAGAAAGGAGAGAACAAGCAACCACGGCTAACACGGAAGACGAGCCATGCGGCCGCCATGGACCCGCCGGCGCCTCGTTCGGCGTGCGGTTGAGCGTAGCGCCGTGGCTCGGAGCTCGCCCCGAGGCTCCTACTCGCCCCCGGCGTCGGCAAACACGGGGGGGATCATCGACGGCCCCCTCCACGGGGCGGGACGGCCGGCGCGGGAGGACGAGGCCTCGGCGCCGTGTCCTCGACCCCCCACCACCGGGGTGACCCTCGCGCCGCCTCACGAGGGCCCCCTCACGGGGCTCGGGGGGTGTGGGCCGGGCGGCCCGCGGTCCCACCGCGGGGCGGCGGAGAGTCGTCGAGACCTCCACCACCTCCGCTTGCGAACGCCGGCGGGCGCCGCCGCTCGTGCCGCCTCCGCCGGCGCCTCCGCTGCGTCTCCCGCGGCCGCGGGCGCGGCCGCGGCGCCACGGCCACCACCTGCGGGCCGCGCCTGCGCGGCCACGGGCGCCGCGGGTTGCTCCCGCTCCGCCTCCTCCACGACAACGACCCTTGCGGGCTGCGCCTCCCCCCCGCGCGCGCCGCCGCGGCCCCGCACCCCCCACGACGGCCGGCGGCGGCCGCTCCTCGGCCGACCGCCGAGCCGCACCGCGGCGGGCGATGCGTTGGCCGGGGCCTCGGGGCCCCCGGCCGCGCCCTGCGAGCTCTCGCCGCCGCCGTCGTGCTTGTCCCCGCCCGCGGCGCCCTCGACGAGCGCCGCGGGGTGGGGATGGACGCGTCCGGTCCTCGGCACCTTGGGCGGGGTGCAAGGGGAGGCACGGTTGGCACCACCACCTGCGCGAGGCACGAACGGAGGGTTAGGACGCCCGATCATCAACGGATTAAACCGAGCGAAGCATCGGGTCCCTTACCTCGAGGAGGAAAAGGCGCGCTTCCTCTTCCTCGAAGCCTCGGCGGACGAGGCGGCGCGGCCGGCGCGCCGCCGCCGCGTCCCCCGACGGCGCGCCGCGCGCGCGTGGGCGCGCGCCGCCCGCGCGCGGTCACGCCCCGTCTTGCGCCCCCCGGCCGGCGCCGGCCGCGCGCGCGCGGTACACTCGCCCCCGCGTGCGGGTGCGCGCGCGTCGCGCCGCCTCCCCGACGCGCGCGCGCGCGCGCGCGAGCACGCTTCCCCCGCGCGCGAGCACGCTCGATGCGCACACGGGCGCGCTCGCCGTGCGCGCCCCCGACGAGCGCGGCGCGCCTCGCGGCGCGCGCGCGCCTCGATGTCGATGGCCCGGCGGCGGGCGCGGGTTGCGCCCGCCCCGGGCGATGCCGCCCTCGCCGGCCGGCCGGCGAGCGGGGGCGCGGGCGCCACGTCGAGAGGGGCCCTCCCCCTCGGCCTCTTCCTCTTCGTCCTCCTTCGAGGACGAGTACTCTTCGGTCCCGGGGAGGGAGAGCCCCGGCTCTTCGCGCGGACGGTACTCCGCGGCCCGCCGGTCGCGGCGCGCTTGGACGTCGCCTCGCGCGCTCCCTCTTGCGCGCCGCCTGCTCCTGCTGCCGCCGGCTGCGCCCGCCGGCCCGGTGCGCGGGGGTCGGGGGTAGGCGGAATGGACTTGGCGACGGTGAAGGTCACCAGGTGTACACAGGAGCAACAAGGGCGCGTCAGGAGGCAAAAGCAACACAAAGAACTAAAACAAAATCAAGAACTACGCTCACCAACGGGCCGGTGGGGAGCATCTCGAGGTCCCACGGGGGTCGGACACGCGAGGCATCGGCGGCGTCGGGTGTCGACGGCGCTCCGCGCCGGGTGGCGCATATGGCCGCTCGAGGGGCGTCGGGGAGCATCCGCGACCTCGCCGGGTCGATGGGGTTGGCCGCCTCTGTCATCTCGAAGATGCGGAGGCGGCCTCTCCATCAAGGGCATGACCCGCCTATGATGGAGGAAGGCGAGGACGCCCACCGCCCTCGGCCCCATCGTCGCCGGGCGGCGCGGCGCGGCCGGGACCGAGCTCTGCCGCGCCGTCTTTGGGCGTGGACACCCCCGTAGCCCCGGGAGTCGGGCCTCTCCTTGAACACCGGCCGGTGTAGGGGGGAGGCGGGCTCGGCGTTGCGCGGAGATAAAACCATCACCGCTCCCGGCGGTGTTGTTCGTCGTCATGGTGCGGGGGGATGTAGACGTTCTTGAATTGCCCCGCGCGGGCAAGCGACATCCGCCGGCGCGCACCGCGCGGCGGGGTCCTTGGCTTCCGTCGTGGGGGGCTGCGTGAAGAGCTCCGAGCGGAAAAGGTGTACCCCGAGCTCCCAATTGGCGGGATCCCCGGGTACCCTTCGCAAACGCCGACGAACGTAGCCGCTGCGAAATCGCGTTGGGGACAAAGTTGTGCGGCTCCACTCCGTAGTGGTGGCACATCGCCGCATGAAGCGGCTCGCCGGTGCGTTGAAGCCCCGCTCGTGGTAGCGGATAAAGGCGACCACATAGCCTTCGGCGGGTTGGGCGCACGGTCGGCCGCCGGCGGCACTATCCACTCCGCCGGACGTCCCTCTTCGTTGGCCGCGGCGGCGGCCGGCGGCGACTAGCTCGCCAAGGGCCAGCCGGGTCACCGTCGACCTCTCCCAAGCATACGGCTCCAAGATCGTGAGGGGAAGGGCGAGGCGGCGCCATGAGGAAGGACGAAGGAATGCGAGGACGGAGGACGAAAAACGGAAGACGAGCTCTAACGGCGACACCGCGCGGTGGCAAGAGCGAGGCGAAGACGAAGGGGCGGAGGGCGAAAATGGTGAGGCGTCAAGGTAAAAAACGCCGCTGTCTCCTCCACCCCTCGGATTTATAAGCCGACGGGGTGAGCTCTGCGGAGTGGATGCCCCGCTCGCATTAGCTTGCGGGGAATCTTCCCTTCACGCCGACGGACGGGCCCCACCACGGCTGCCGGCGGCTACATCCTTTGCGGGCGGGCCATCATCACGGCGAAGACCCGGCGGGATCGAGGTGAAGCCGTCACGTCCACCACGCCACGCCGCCCACTACGCGCGAGCGCGCGGCGCGGCGCCTAAAGACGCGCCGCGGCGCAAAAACCGCGGCCTCGGCTTGCGAGACATTTAATGATCGGGTCCCTTGCCCGGCAAGGAGAACCCTCGAGCGGGACGAACCCCGGCTCGAGACAAGGGCAGCCCTCGATGGGATATCGGCGCGAGAGGGTCGCCGGGACTGCTTGATGTAAAGCAGACACCGCGGGCACCCATGCCGCGTAAAACCCTCGAGCGGCACGAGCCCTCGGCTCAAAACGAAAACAGCCTTCGATGGGACATCGACGCGAGAAGGGTTGCCGGGACACCTTGATGTAAAGCGGGCAGCCGCGGGTACCCATGCGCGTAAAACCCTCGAGCGGCACGAGCCCCCGGCTCGAGACAACATCAACCCTCTAAAGAGGGCGCGCGCGCGTGAAAGGGTCGCCCGGGGCACCGCGGGTCGCCGAGGCACCGCAAGCACCCATGCCGCGGCGTGCCACCAACCCGGCACCTCGAGGGGCGGCTCGCCCGAACCCTCGGCGGCGCAAACGTGAAAAGACGGGGCCGCCCGGGGCGCCACCCCGCACGGCCCTGCGGATCGAGAGGTCGAGCGACCCTCGACGGGTTCGAACGGGCGCCACGGATCGCGAGTTAGGGACGACGAGGGCACGCGCATTCGAGCCGTTCCTCGAGCCGTCGGCTCGAGGGTGCCCCACATGTCGTGTTCGAGAGCCGGCGAGGGCGGCCTAGCGGGGGGATCCCCCCAGGGGAGAGCTTCCGCGCCCTCGGTCCCTATCGAACGGGACCGAGCCCCACCTTGCAAACCCACGCAAGCGCTTCCATGGACGTGTCTCGGACCGCGCGGCCTACCCTTATCAAACGGGGCATGGACGTCCGCCTGAACCACCCGCTAGCGGCTCGACGAGGAATCCGCAATCCGCGACCCGCTCGATGGGGGTTGCGAAACCTCACCCTCGGGTCCGCGGAGGGACGGCGAGGGCGCGTTAAAAAACAAGTCGCCAAGCTCTGCCGATCGCCTCGAAGGGGCCAAGGCTCGGGGGCTTGACGCACGGCTACACCTCCTTGAAATTGCACCGCCGGGAGACGGTGCCGGCGGTGCGTGCACCCCCGGCCGGCTGAAATACCGCCGATGCGGTTGGCATATGTGCCACGCCCTCGACCAAAATTCTCGCGGTTAACCCCTGCGGGGAGCACCCACACTCTGCCGGGGCTTCGGGGCTAGACCGCGGGTCCGGCGGCGTGGCCCCACGGAAGCGTTCGCGGAACAAGGAGGGAAGAACGTCCTATCGGCGGGTTCCGGCATGCGGGAGCCTCAATGGCAAACCCACGGATGCTCGGGGGCTACTGTCGGGGACGACCCTAGGGGTCCCCTTAAACAATGGGGAAAACCTCACTTAAAACCCGCAACGAAACCAAAATACGTTGAGCCTAACCTTGCGGGTGCCTAACCATGCGGGACACGGCCCACGGGGGACTCAGACGGCCCATCGAGGCGACCCACGTAAGGATCCCCTCGAACGAGGCTCCGCCTCGTTCGAGGATGCGCGCTCCCTCGGGCGGGCTTCGCCCGCTCGGGGGGAGCACTTCCCTCGAGCGGGCTGCGCCTCGCTCGAGGGTGCGCCCGCCCTCGGCGGGGTCCACCACGCTCGAGGGTGCCCCTCACGCGTGCGCCGGCCCCCGTACACGGGCATTTAACGCCCGACGCCGCGGGACGGCGCCATCATGCACCGGGGCTCGCACCCGGCGCCCCCGCACCAACTCCCCGGGGGAGGAGCCCATCCCCGCCCACGTGGGGAGGGGATTGTGCGGCGCGGCCGGTGTCGGTCCGTGACACCGTGCGCACGCCCCGGTACGGCTAACACGCGGGAGCCCTCGAAAGGGGGCCGGCGCACCCTCGATTCACTTTCTTGTGACCCTACGGGGGTTAGGTGGAGGCGCTAGGCGGTGGGCTGCCATCCCCGCCCGCGCGGAGTGGCCGCCGTGCCGCGCGTGCGGGCGCACGCGGGCCCGCAGCAACGACTCGGCCCCCGTGAAGCGCGTCGGGGAAGGAACGCGGGTCTGCCTATTCTGTGCGCCGTGCGGGCCTGCGTCGGCACCTCCCTCGAGCCTATCGAGAGGACATCCCAGCCATCAGTGCTCTCCTACCCTCGAACCGCCCTTTGTTCGGGTACAAGTCAAGCCATGATGACCGGATCGGCTGCGAGGATCGCCGGACGGCCGCCCACTCTACGGCGTAGCACGTCGCACTCCCCCACGTAGCTAGATAGCGCGGCGTGCATGTAGTCGCCTCCCCCTTGATCTACAAAAGGGGGACGAACCTCCCCGGCCGGCCGGGGGGGGGGGACAAGAGGAACGAGAGGACGACAACACGCTCAAGGTCAGCTTTGTCACCGGAGCTTTCGAAGAAAACCAAGTGCAAACCTATATGCATGCCGGGATCAAGTTTCATGCATATAGTGACATAAAAGTGAATACGAAACGGTATCACGTATGAAAAAGAAAGATTATCGAGAGATTTACGCTTAATCACGGAAACGAAGGCACCAAACATCACGGGCGATCGGCGGGGGTTGCGCACGCCTAGCACTCCACAACATCTTCACGTCATCTTCATGTAGCTTCCTCCTTCGAGCAACATTGTTTATAGCAAGGGTGAGCACTTGTCGTACTCGGCAAGTGTGGAAAAAGATATGAATGCAAAGGCTTTATAGTGGATTTGGGCTATAAGCATTTAAGCAATTTTAGTTGGTCAAGTTTTATTAGCACATGATTACTAATAAAGTATAAGTTTATACCAACCCACATTAAGCATAAGATAAGAGGTATGCCATAAGCACATGGCAAGCATAACCGGAGAGAACGATTTAAGTCCATCTTCAAGTTTGATTATCATGTGAGGGTCCGGGCCGCTCTTGGCCGGTGAGCACGGCTAATCGATTAGTTTTACATCTGCGAGAGGTTGTACATCTTTACCCACAAGTCGCGTAAAAGTCCCGAAGAACTTTAAACCCAACCATGCGATGCGGCCAAGCATCATACCACACTACCGAGGGTGTGATTGCATAGGGACGCTACGAGGCCTTTACAAAGAGTCATCCCGCGCGTATTAGTCCATAGTAGTATGTCATAGAGGCTATCTTTCGTACCACACTTCTATTACGGACGGTAAGCCATAGAGTCTTCAGTTCCATCACCGCTCGGAATAGAAGAGCCATAAAAGCATTCCTCCGTCCCCAACCTACTATGCGAGTAATAACCACACAAAGACTTCCCTAATTAATCGGCCAAGACCGAGCCATATAGTCCTTGTGGTTGCCTTGTTGTCTGGGTGGTTCTCCATGTTCGATTAATCATATGGTCTTGTATTAACATCCACGAGATATAACATAAAGGTAAAACAAGTTCATCATTGTTGTTCATTAAAACCACCATAACCCAGGTATAGCAACTAAGCATAGCTACCCAACATAAATGTAAACCCAGGTTAACAAGGAATGACAATCAAAGACTAGGATAAACCTTAATAGGAACCCATCAAAATTAATGCGAGCAGTGCAATGAATGATTAAGTATAATTCTTAGGACAAAATCAAGGACACACTTGCCTTTAACCAAAGAGTAGTTGCTCAGAATATCTTCAACTTCTTGCTCTTCCAAGCTTCTCGAACGGCGTTCACTCTAAGCGCATCAATCATCGGGCACAAACATACACAAAGCAAACAAGCATATACTAAGAACAAAGCACAATCAAAAGAAAACTTTAAAAGAACGCACTAAAGGATAGGATCGATTAGATGGATCACTAAAGAACACAAAGGGTGCTTGGAAAGGCTCGGTTAGCTTTAAAGAGATGGTCGCGGAAGATTGAGCAAGAACCGGAAAGATCACACTTAGATAAAGCTTGATAAAGAACGTCTAACGAACCATTTGCATTTATGAGAGAACAACGCTATGAGCTAGGTTCATTTTAATTAACAAAACAAATATAAAGGATATTTCAGAAATAAAATACCCTATGTTAATATTAATGCAATATTAAACTTTATTTATGAAGCATAGGTGTAAAGAACTAGTCAAGTTTTATTAATAAAGATTCATATATGAATTAGCGATTAAACATTGAATTTAGAAAAACTAAGCTATATGAACAATCTAAACGAAACTTTGTAAGTCGAGTAGATCATATTATTATCAAAAACGGTATTAAATTGGTATTAATCAAGATTAACATTTATTTATAAAGCGGAGTAAAAACCTAATCAACTTTTAATTATAAAAGTTAATTAATCATTAAGCAAATTAATATTTGACTTATGGAAAACCGAGTAAAAGATCTAATTAGATTTTATTCATAAAAGCATGTAAAGTAATCATTAATCAAATTAAATTTGATTATGAAAAACGATATATAGATCTATATAGCTTTTATTTGGAAAAGACACGCATAGCTAGTCATTAATCAAAATTAATATTAATTTTATTTTCAGAAACAAAACATGGTGAAAACACACCACTAACGCGTGCTTTACATTATTATGGACCTAACGCAACTTGAACGGATTAAATCGGAGCTAAAACGAAGATTTGGTGAACAAAACAAGATTGCGGGGACCTAGTCGCGATTAGTAGATTTCGGGGGCTAGCAAAGAAGATTCCGAGACACATCAAACGGTGCTCGCGAATGGATAAAATCTAGGGGTTAGATCTGCAAAAGGGCTTGGGATGGATTGGATCTTAAGGAATCTAATATGTATAGGGGGTTTCTGTGATTTGCAAAGACACAAAAAAACTAAAGAGTTACACGAAAACGCGGGGTTCAATTTGCAAAACCGCCATAACTCATCCCCTTCCTGCGGACGGAGAGGCGCGCACGAGCACACGGGGGGCGGCGGCGGCCACGGTGGCGCGGCTCGCCGGCGCTAGGGGCGGCCTAGGGCTCGGTGAGGCGCAAAATCGCAAGAGGGGACCGAGGTGGACTCGATGGGACGCTCACCTCGGGCGGAGAACGACGGGAGCGGCGGTATTCGGAGGTCAACGGCGGCGGGAGCTCGGTCCGGCGGCGGCGCGGGCGCGCGCGCGGGCGGCGGCGGCTGGCCGGTGCGGCGGGCGGCGGCGGGCGGGAACGGCGCGGGGAGGGCGGCCTAGGGCGGGGGCGCGCGGCCCGGCGGCTCCTTTATAGGGGCGCGAGCCGGCGCGCCCGCACGGAAGGCGGCGGCGGCCGGGCGGCGGCCGGCCGGGCCCCGATGGGCCATGGCGGGCCGGGCCGCGGGCGCGGGTGGGCGCGGGCGGGTCGAGCCCACGGGCTCGGCCCCGCCTGAAAGAATAGTTTTTTTTTTCTTTTTTTTTGAAAGTATTTCCAGTGCGAAAAATAATCCAGAAAAATTCTGTAAATTATTTTAAAGCACGAAAAATAATCAGAAAATCACAAAAAATCCAGGAAAATTCCTAGAGATAGATTAAGATATGAACAACCCAAATAAAACATTTGGTGCTCATGAAAAAGATTTTAGAGCCTTCTAATAAATAGAAATAGCTCAAGGAAAGTGAGAATAAATTCCAGAAAAATCCGGAAAATTCTCGGGAGAGTTTGGACAGCTCCTAAACGCATTTTTGAAACCTTTTGCACTCAAGAACCACTAGATGCATCGGCATGAATGCAACACTCACAACTTTTTATTTAATTTAGAAAATCAATAAAAGGATTTTTTTTCCTACACTATATTCCCTGTAAAGAAAAACAAATGTTGGAAAAATTTTAAAATTGTGAGAAAATCGTTATTTAATTATTCTTTCTATTCACATCCTGAAATTGGAAATTTCAGGGTGTGACGATCACGAACCAAGAGCCCTTCACATACACCGTGCACTCACTCTCTAATTCTCCCACAACATCTTCGACCACTCCACCGGGGACTTGGAAGCCGCGCTTCCTCTCCCGCCTTGCTTGTAGCGGCCCCACTACGAGGCACCCCGGTCTTTGAGCAATATAGTGCGAGAGCACACCCCTGTGGACGTACGGCCCCCTCGGCGGAACCAAGATAAAAACCCTGTGTAACTTGTTGCTTAGCATCGACCATTGAGGGATAGACCTCGGCGCTATCTCTTGGTTAGTGTCGGGACCATATTCCGCACCGACATAAGGTGCGACCACTAGGGAGGGTTATGGTCCGCCAGTCAGTATGCTTGTCGTGGGTTGTTGGTCTTTTGCATATCTTTGCAAAGGCTTCGTAGCGTCCCTATGCAGCCATACCTCGGTAGTGTGGTATTGTGTCTAATCAACACATGCGTGGTTGGGTCTAAAGTTCTTCGGGACTTTTACGCAAGGCGTTGAAGGGAAACGGGGTGGCTACGCTAGCGCAAAACAAAATTTTCCCCGCAAAACGAGGCTGGCCGTCGTCGAGAGATCACGGGATTACCACTAGACGCGCGGATGCGGCGGGCCGTCTCGATGTAGACGAACGCGTCGAGGGTAGCGGGCGGTGCGGTTGCTCACGTCCTTCTTGACTTGCACGTGCGGCTCGTCCGATCCAAGTGCTCCGGATGTAGCACCTCCAAGGTATCCACACATACGGAGAAAGAAGCGACGCACGGCCGGATCGCTAGGTCGCGTGAGTGCGACGAGGAGGGAGCGTTGGCGGCGCGGGCGCTACTTGAGAAAGTTGTGTCCTTTTAGGAGGGGTGTGGTCCATATTTATTGGGAGGAACCCCCCCCCCACACCATCATCCATTAGCAATACGGGACTAATAGATGGTGTACCCCTTCCAATACTAATGGGCTTTACAACATTTGTGTCCCATTAGGACTTTTACACCATAATGGATCAAATCCATGCGAGCCCACTAGTGGATCAAATCCAGTTGACTCTAGGGCATATTTCCAACGGTCTCCCACTTGCACTAGAGTCAACTATGCAAGTATATTCATCCTCATTCGGCTTCCAACCCCTTAAGTGTGTGACCCTATAGGTTCACATACACATAGACTTGACCGAGTACATTACTCGATCAATAGTTGATAGCGGCCTCTAGCAAAACGTGTCAACTCCTATGCATATGTAAAGATCTTATCGGACAAACCATCACAACAATTCATACATGCTATTCCCTTTGCCTCACGATATTTGGTCTAGCTCCAAGGCGACCTCTCTTTCTCGACAACGTGATTCGGATCATCAAAAGGGGGTTAACCCTTAACCTCGACACGGCCATGCATTTCTTGATCCGATCACTCGAGGGGCCCGAGAGATATCTCTCTCAAGTAGAGGGGCAAATTCTATCTTGATTGACCATGCCTCACGGCATGCTTTCCCGACAAACCCGAAAGTCATCTTTATGACTACCCGATTACGGAGTAGCGGTTGATGGCCCCTAAGTAGGTCAATTCACATCTTGAGTACATGCGACAATCTCAAGTCTAAGGACATAGTGTATACGTTGTGTAAACGAGAGAACAAGGTCTCAAATTGGGTCCGTCCCGGCCCCATGTCATACATGTGCCCACATTATTAGTTATACATCTCCATGTTCATGACTTGTGAAACATAGTCATCAACTAATTCATGTGCTAGTCATTAACTCATACTAGGGACAACTTTTGAATAACCATACAAGTAAAAGAGTTTCACAAACAATTCACATAATTGCCAATCAAATACAAGTCGCCTTTCATGGATATTTAATAAAAGAACCAAGTGACATGGATATAATGAAATATAATCATCTCTATAATTCCTTATAGGACATATTTCTAACATTCTTCCACTTGCACTTGAGCTAATCTAGAATATATATAATACCCATAGCTCTCATGTGCGCCTCATGCTTAGGCTGTGGAAGGGGTTTTGTCAAAGGATCTGCAACATTCAAATCCGTGTGTACTTTGCATATCTTGATATCACCTCGTCTAACGATCTCTCGTATCGGATGAAATTTCCGCGGTACATGTTTATTCTTTTGGTGGTTCCTTGGCTCCTTTGCTTGCGCAATAGCCCCATTGTTGTCACAATAAAGATCCAACGGGCTAGAGACACTCGGAAACACACCAAGTTCGAAAGGAACTTCCTTATCCAAACACCCTCCTTTGCGGCTTCCGAAGCCGCGATGTACTCGGCTTCGTTGTAGAATCGACCCTTGTCTCCTGCTTGGAACTCTTCCGGCTCACGGCTCCACCATTTATCGTAAATACGTATCCGATTGCGACTTTGAATCGTCTTGGTCGGTTTGGAAACTAGCATCGGTGTAACCCGTTACAACGAGCTCCTCCTCACCTCCATAGACTAGGAACATGCTTTTAGTCCTTCTTAAGTACTTAAAAACATTTTTAACCCCGTCCGGTGACCCTCACCTGGATCGGATTGGTATCGCTTGTAACACCGTGTGTGCATACAAAATATACGGACGTGTACATATCATTGCATACATAATAGATCCGATGGCGGAGCATACGGTATTCTACTCATGCGTTCCCGCTCATCAGTTGTCGAAGGACACTGAGTCTTTCTAAGATGTATGCCATGTGACATAGGCAAGAACCCTTTCTTTGCCTCTTCCATGTTGAACCTTTTCAACACTTTATCAATGTAAGTGTCTTGGCTTAATCCTATAAGCCTTTTTGATCTATCTCTATAGATTTTGATGCCCAAAATGTATGCCGCCTCACCTAAGTCCTTCATTGAAAAACTATTTTTTAATGAGGTCTTAGCGGCCTCAAGCATAGGAATGTCATTTCCAATCGGTAATATGTCATCCACATATAAGATTAGAAATACTACGGAGCTCCCACTTGCCTTCTTGTAAACACAAGGCTCTTCTTCACTCGAATGAAGCCAAACCCTTTTACCACCTCATCAAAGCGAAGGTTCCAACTCCGAGATGCTTGCTTCAATCCATAAATGGATTTTTGAAGTTTGCACACCTTCCCGGCATTGGTTGGATCAACAAATCCCTCGGGTTGTGTCATATACACATCCTCGGTGAGATTTCCATTTAGGAAAGGTTTGTTTTGACATCCATCCGCCATATCTCATAATCGAAATATGCGGCTATAGCTAGAATGATCCGAATAGATTTAAGCATCGCTACGGGTGAGAATGTCTCGTCGTAGTCAACTCCTTGAACTTGTCGAAAACCTTTTGCAACAAGTCGAGCTTTATGGATGTGAACATTTCCATCCATATCCCTCTTCTTCTTATAGATCCATTTGCACTCTATGGGTTTAACACCATGCGGCGGGTCAACCAAGTTCCAAACTTGATTGTTATCCATGGAATCTATTTCGGATCTCATGGAACTTTGCCATTTCTCGGAATGCGGGTCCATCATTGCTTCCGCATATGTCATAGGTTCATCATTGTCTAACAACAATATGTCGCGCTCTCCCGCGATCATGAGATTGAGCTTATCGGTTGCGCGACGTGCCCTTTCGGACCTTCGTGGTTGTGGTGGTGCTTCTCTTGCCACGGGCATCTCAACTCGTTCGGCTACATTAGCATCAATTGTGAAATCTTGCCCAACGGCTCATCTTGAACTTCTTCAAGATACACCTTGTCTACATTTTTCTCTTTTAAGAAACTCTTTCTCTAAGAAAACGCCGTTCCGAGCGACAAACACTTTGCCTTCGACCGGTTGTAGAAATAATATCCCAAGGTTTCCTTTGGATATCCCACGAATATGCACTTGTCCGATTTAGGTGTTAATTTATCGATTGAAGTTTCTTCACATAAACCTCACAACCCCAAATTTTTCGAAAAGACAAGCGGGAGTCTTACCGGTCCACATCTCATATGGTGTCTTAACTACGGACTTAGAAGGTACCCTATTTAAAGTGAAAGCTGCGGTTTCTAGAGCATAACCCCAAAATGACAATGGTAGGTCCGATGGCTCATCATTGATCGGACCATGTCCAACAAGGTTCGATTACGTCGCTCGGATACACCGTTTCTTTGAGGTGTTCCGGGTGGCGTAAGTTGTGGAACAATTCCGCAACTCTTTAGATGATTGCTAAACTCATGGCTCAAATACTCACCTCCACGATCGAACGCAAGGTCTTGATTTTCTTGCCACGTTGATTTTCTACTTCACTGCGAAATTCTTTGAACTTTTCAAAAGTTTCGGACTTGTGCTTCATTAAATAGACATAACCATATCTACTTAAATCATCGGTGAACGTTATGAAGTATTGGTATCCACCTCTAATTTGTCGTACTCATTGGTCCGCACACATCCGTATGTATGAGTTCCGGTAAGTTCGAGGCTCTCTCGGGAAAACACGAGAAAGGCATCTTGCAAGCCGAATTTCGCAAAACTAATTTCGCCGCGACCAGCAAAGCTGGTTAATTACATGTGTAAAATTTTCCGTAGATCAATTTTCATATAGAAAACTTCTTCATCCGAGTTAACCACGAAAAGTTATGGTCATGTTTTACCGAACAACATGTTTTCTCGGTTTTCCGGCCGGTAGAGATCCAATCCGCCACCGCCACGCATCCCATGCGCACGGCACTTGACCTAACTTCGATTTGACCAATCCAATTGATCTCCTTCTCGTTGTAGTTGGGTTTACGTGTATCACTTAACTCCGATGGCGGAATTCCGACCGGTAGGAGTAATTCGTTACACGACCATCACGTCAAGAACACGAAGCCGATCAAAACTTTGATCTACATCCGCATATCTCCATATGCACACATCCCGAATCTAAAACTTAGCAGCTACGGCTGCGGTACCACCGAAGGGAAACGGGGTGGCTACGCTAGCGCAAAACAAAATTTTCCCCTCAAAACGAGAACCGCCGTCGTCGGGAGATCACGAGATTACCACTAGACGCGCGGATGCGGCGGAAGCTGTCTCGATGTAGACGAACGCGTCGAGGGTAGCGAGCGGTGCGGTTGCTCACGTCCTTCTTGACTTGCACGTGCGGCTCGTCCGATCCAAGTGCTCCAGATGTAGCACCTCCAAGGTATCCACACGTACGGAGAAGGAAGCGACGCACGCCGGACTGCTAGGTCCGCGAGTGCGACGAGGAGGGAGCGTTGGCAGCGCGGCTGCTACTTGAGAAAGTTGTGTCCTTTTAGGAGGGGTGTGGTCCATATTTATTGGGAGGAAAACCCCCCACACCATCATCCATTAGCAATACGGGACTAATAGATGGTGTACCCCTTCCAATACTAATGGGCTTTACAACATTTGTGGCCCATTAGGACTTTTACACCATAATGGATCAAATCCATCTGAGTCCACTAGTGGATCAAATCCGATTGACTCTAGGGCATATTTCCAACAAATTTGTGGTGAAAGTGTACAACCTCGCGAGTGTAAAGGCGATCGATCGGCCGTGCTCACGGTCAAGAGCGGCCGGACCCTCACATGATTAATAAACTTAAAGATGGAATTAAGCCGTGGTTTCTTGTGGTTTCTGAGAGGAGATGCTTTCCTAAATGCTTAAGTGGGTTGGTATAAACTTACATCTAGTAAATAGGTGCTTGCTAATAAAAATTTGACCAACATTAAAATGCTAACCGCTGCAAAACTCTTAGCCTTTTCTTGATAGCCTTGCATCTTTCCCCCACTTGCTGAGCTCCAACCATAAGTGTGCTCACCCTTGCTTACCCACTGTTCAGAGATCACTGGAGAAGAGTACTTCAGCGACTACGAGGAGTTCTGAGGCTTGCGTGCCCCTAGTCAGATGCCTGTGGAAGATGAAGATGGAGTTGCGTCTTCATAGATATCGTTTGATCGTTGTAAAGACCTTCGAGTCTAACGTCTAAGTGTAATAAAGAGATAATGTAATGGTTTAAGTCTTGTACGATTTTATTGTTGTTTATTGATATTTCACTCATGACGTCTATCATATGTGTGTAAACTTGATCCTGGCGCACATATGAGATGCATTTGGTTTTCTTCGGAAAATCAGGTGTGACACCAGTGAGGGTCTTGACCAGGGTTCTTTCTCCTCCTTGTCCTGAATCTTTGCCTTGACGTTGTCAATCTTGGCCTTCACGTAGTCGATCTTGGCCTTCACGTTGTCTTGGGGGAGATAATCTCGTCGTCAAAGGGGGCCCTAATCTGGACCCTCGTCAGCAGCGTTGCTGCTCCTCCCACTGCGGCTCCGAGCGCGTGCCGTCGACCGCATACGAGCTCTGTCGTGGGCATTCCAGTGCGTGTGTCACGAGCATCCGAGCGCGTGCGTCGAAGTGGCGGCCGGAGCTCGAATCCGCGTGCATCCGAGCGCTTGCGCCGAAGTGGCGGCCTTCCCCCGCCTCGGTGGGTGCGGTCGGCGCGGGGCTCGCCGCATCAACCGGCGAGCAGGGGAGGAGCCGCCCGCCGCATCCGCTCACCGCGGGGAAGAAGAGCCGTCGCGCCAGCCAGAGCCGTCGATTCACCTCCGCGCCCGTCGCGCCATCCATGGAGGGTCGCGCCTCGCCGGAGCTGCAGGACCACCTGGTCGGCCGCCTCGCTGCGCCGCTTGCTGACGGGGACCGCCGCGCAGAGAGCCCTGCCTTGCTCGCTCCGCGGCTAGCCGGCTCCTCCTGCTCTGCTTCCGTGCGAGGCTGACGGCGACGAGGAGTGGCTCGCGCTGGTGAAGCTAATCCGATGCACCAACCTCGATTCCGCAACGCGCAAGAGCAGGGGAAGCAGAAGGAGAGGCGGAGAAGAGCTCGACCGACGATATCCGGCGGGCTAGAGAGCTCGAGGTCCCTGCTCGCAGTGGAGAGGGGGAGTGAGCAGGGGAGGCATGGCGCGGCTTCACCGAGGAGCCAGTGGTGGGAGAGCATAGAAGAGAGAGACGAGGTGGGGAGAGACAGGGGTAGGCGGGTGGGAGGGGGCGAAGGGGATAAAAAATTCGAGTGGGCCCGGTTATTGGGATAAATGTAAGATACAAAGGAAGATGAATGCAGGAGAATGAGATACAAAAGAGAATATCGCTAACTAGACGGGAATATTCGGTCAAAGCTTTGTCGGTGATTGGTGCTTTTCGCAGACACGTGGCGCAAGGAGGTTGCACATGTAGCAGTTTTCTGTTGTGAGCTCGTACTCGCAATGGCTCTATTGTGAACTTGTCCCGGTGCGATTTTGGACACGAGCGGAAAGCTTTGTGCCTCTGTTTAAAGGGAAAAGGGGAGTATCCTTTTAGAAAACAAAAGAAAAAAAGAGAGTATCATTTAAAAAAAGAAGTTAAGAGTGCATGGCAGCCTGCAGGCTGGTAGCACAGTACCAGCTTTTCCATCTGATCCATAATCTGAGTAACCTAGTCTTTTTCTTTGATGGAGAAGGCATTGTTAATAATAGAATAATGTTCCAGCAAGATGATGCACCTATACGCATCCACTGCAAAAGAGGAAGAAACTCTAGCGACATAGGAGGATCATCTTAACTTCACCAGAGTGGCATGGTATTAAGCCAAGACAAGAAGCGTTGTGAGATTCAGCAAGAACAAAGAGGTTAAACATGCCAAGTAATAACGTGAAATTAGACACAGCTAGCGAATAAGGACCGGAGGCCTGAGGTCATGTTCTCCTTTCACAAACACAACGGTACAGCACAGCTCAGAATCCCAGTAAACAAAGGTCAGACGAGATCGACAGAACAACCCTACCAAACTGTCTCATCAGTAGACAGGCAAAAGCACCAGACGGCCATCGACAAGGCCACTTCTAGTTCTACGAGCACCAGACTGCTTGTAACACTAGGAAAAGAGATAAAGAAAAAAACATGGTAGATAAACGTAGATACGGCGGCCATGGCCATTCTGCAAGCATTCTGTTCTACCGGCGAAGCATCTTCCTCCACTCCTCCTCCTCCTCCTCATTCCTCAACTCCTCAAGCGAGGTGACGCTGGAAATTTGGAAATAAGAAAACATGACATCATGTTTTGTTAATGGCAGTGGCACTAGAGAAATGAAGAACACAGAAGCGGTGAGCGAATCGCACGAGGCACGTCGACTCACCCTGACGGTGCGCGCGGACATGACGAAGTTGGCGACAGAGGCACCGGCGGCGACCGCCCACTCGGCGTAACCGCCCAGGTTCCTTTCGCCGAAGGTGAGGCAGGTGAGGAAGAAGAACGTGATGAACACCCAGGTGGTGACGGCGAGGCCCCACGCGGCGAGAGGGGTCAGGCGCAGCCTCGGGGACGGCTTGAGGACGCGCGCGAAGTACGACTGCAGGAGCAGCGTCGCCGCGGTGAAGAAGGCGATGGCGACGGAGATGTCGTAGCCGCCGGCGATGAAGCGCTGCGCGGAGGCGACGGCGTCCGGCGCGGCCTTCACCGCCATCCTCGGAGCGAGGCCGACCACAATGGTGCTGACGTAGAGGAAGATGGAGTAGTTCCTCATCGAGCTGAGCAGCCTCTCCTGATTGGCAAAACGAAGCAGAGAAACAGGCATGTCAGTGGCAACGTGATTGCAGAAAGAACACAGCTTGGAAGGAAGAAATTGGTTCGGAGAAACTAACCGTGGCCGCGTCCTCCCCCCTCAGCTTGGCATCAGCAACCGCCGGCTTCCCTTCACGCGCTGCAAATGTTTACGAAACAAGGATCAACGACATCACTTAGAGAAACCAGAACACGAACACTTCAGAAGCGCAAGAGAGACGCGACTGAACATTTCAGGCATGAGAAATCTCCAAGCCGATCGCAAAGCAAGAAACGTCAAACGAGGTGGTGGTAGGCAGAAGGAAAAGGATAAAGAACACCGAGTAGCCAGAAACATCTGCGTACCATCCATCTCGCTCCCGATCGAGTCTGCCTCGGAACTGCTCGACTTGTTCTCCTGCTCCCCGGGGGGTCCAGACTAGTACTTGGGCGCTACGAGCTCTGAAGAAGAGATGGATGCTGCGAGCGCGGAACAGGCCTTATAGGAGGTCGTGGTCATGGCTGAGAAGAAGCAGGTCGTGGCTCGGTCAATGATCTTTTGGACAGGAGCGGGGGAAGCCTCTGCATAAAGAGGAAAGGGACTGCAGTGCAGGCTGCAGGGCTCAGCTGCTGAGCTGCCGGTCTGAACTCTGAACCATGCTTTTGCAGCCTTGCAGCGGCATCCCGTTCACCCGTGATCGTGAACGCTGCAAGGGAAACCGGCATGAACGCGGCACCACACCACCTAGCAGTCCGCAAAATCTTGTGTCTCGCCGGCGTCGTGCCGCTGTTGGCTGCTGCACCGGCGCAGCTTAAGCTCCCTCAGCGCTAGCGCTTCCAACCGTGCGGATGCGCCGTAAATGTGGCCCTACACACCAGGCCCGTGATGCAATCTGGGCTTGTCTTCTAACGTCGTATAGGCCGGGTTACGATCTAGGTAGGCCACCTTCCATTTCCTCATTCGGACGGACCATCGTGGGCTATCCCATGAGTTTTAGGCCCATCTACAATTACGAAAGCCCTCACTGTTTTCGATTTCCGTTTTCAGACTTTTGTTGCGAAGGTGTTGCAAAGCTTTCTCCGGGTTTTTCAGACTTGTCCTTCATTTTCAAAATGCAGATTTTTTACCTTTTTCTTTTGTCACTGGTAGCAACTTCTCGGGACCTCCAACTTTAGCTGTGTCGTGCCGAAATGCTGTTATACTGTCCGGGAGCGGGCATTTTCATCCGACCGTCGGTAGCTGAACAATGAAGGGTGGGGCACGCGTGACATGCAGCAAACATGACACACCAAACACACATAAACAGAGAACAAAGGTAGCAAACGACTGTTACGATTCGTCATTTCCTTGCTGACTACAAGATATATAGGTCAACAGCACTAGCATGTAGCATCCCAGCGAGTTCGGGCCGCGATGCCATCGCCACCAACTGCCATAGCCTGACCCGCCAGTTTGTTACGAGGCCTTCAACATCACAAACACAGGCCTTAATTAATAAACAGCGACGGCCCTCCCGTGATCGCCGGGCGCGACGCGATCTCGCTTGATGCCGCTCACGTGCCGCGGCCCCCGCGCGGCGGCCGCGCCGACCGCCTCCGGTCAAGGCAAGGCCCTCCCGGCCAAGGCGCTGCGGCGGCATCGGCATCGGCGGAGGCAGCGCAGGACAAACGGCGCGCGACAGCCGACAGCCTAACGGCAGGTCAAAGCGCCCTCGCGCCCACGGCCCGCGTCGCCGTCACAGTAGTATGACACGGTCACGCCACGCGACGCCAGGAGCAAGCACCAACGGTGCCGCGCCGATCCGGCTTGCCCAGGCCACCAGGCGCGACACGCCCTGGTGTGGTGTGGTGTGGTGTGGCGGATCCCTCCCTCCACGCGACCACGCGAGGGGGAGGACGACGGGACGCTCCGGCGCGGGCAGAGCACGTGGACGTGCCAGCGGCCGCGGCGCGCGAGCGGCAGCGTAACGGCATCCGCGCGCTCGGACTCTCCTGCTGTGCGGTGCATCGGCGGCCGCTGGCTCCGGAACCGGACGCCTCGGCCGCGGGCCGCGGCCGACCCCCTCGGGCACGTGGCCCGCGCGGCGCTTTTGGCATCTTGGCCGATGCTGGTGCCGCTTCGTGCTGTCTCCGGCTGTGTCCGTTGGTTGGCGCCACCAGAGCCGTGCGTGGGTTGCCGCCATCTCATATCTGGAGCCCGAAACCCGCCGACCCGTTCTGCCGGCCTGCGGTCCGGCGCCGTGTTGGCCGGGTGGTGGCACTGTCGGTACCCGCTGGTGGGGGCCGCGGAAAGCGATAGTTGCACGGCGGATCAGGAGGCCGGGGCGGGCGGGGGTCCGTTTCTGAAGGGGCGAGCTGGCGATCACCCATCATGATTTGAGAGCGAAAGGAGTTGTTGGCTTGTTGCTAAAGCCGTTCGAAATATTTAAAACCCTTAACAAGAGTAAAGAGTAGTACTCGTCGTTTTAAATATCTCTAGTCCAAACATCACTGAAAATAGAAAACGGCGGCCAAGCATCCATTCTCCTGCTATGCTCTTGGGAAACAGTGCGATCACAACGGCGTAAAATGTCCCCCCCAAATCATGGCGGCGGCCATACAAATCCTGCAAGTTCATACTATCGTGACCAGCATCACTGCATCAGCAGCTAAACTCCAAAGATCAATTGTCCACCGCACCCACCTACTCCCTCCTCCTCCATCTTTTCGGCGCTACATGCGTGTACTACGTGAGGCTTTGCCGTCGCGAGATTTGCGAGGTGAAAATTTCAATCACAGAGGGGGCTTAAACCTTCGAGCACGAGCGTGACTCGCGAGGCACAAATTTGGACGGCACGAGCTGGAACCCAATGTGCAAATCTCCACGATAAAAAACCAGCTGGAAATTCACGCTGTTTTTGTTTCCAACCGTGCCCCCCTCTCCACCCTCCTTTCCAAATCCCACCCAAGCCTTTTTCCTTTTATCCGATCCGTGTGTGTGTAAAACAAACAAAAGCTATAGAGCATCATCTGATCGAAATGCGAGTCCTTTTTCTTTCTCGAACCAACAGTGGCAGCCTCCATTGTTTGTTCAAAGTTCTTTTTTTCTTCAAAGATTTGTTCAAAGTTCGTGCACCTGCAACGTGCTCCAAGTCCGGTCCAGTTTTATCGACACGACGAAAAGCACGGGAACTCGTAGGTGTTCTTGTGTTGTCTCTCTCTCCTCCCCCGACATCCCACCTCTCCCTCTTTTGATCTTTTCCTTTCCACCCCCTGCGCTCTCACGTCAAACGGTTTCCCCCCTCCACTCCATCCTCTGTTGGGGGAGTGGCCGGCCCATGTAAGGGTTAGTGGGCGCTGTGTGGGCTCGAGGGGTTTTCTGTAAAATACCGCGTCCGCGGGCGCTCGGAAGGAAATAACCGCTAGGGGCTTGGGGGAAAATCGCCATCTACCCCCATCCCTATATATAGGAGGGCCATTGTAATCGAAGAAAGGGGGGGATTAAATGAAGTGAGAGCTCCGGCGTTGATTTAGCTTTTTCCGTTGCTCATTTACTTTCCGCTTTGTAGTGGTAGAGGCAGAAGCGAGAGGTAGCGGTAGTAATAGAAGAAGTATGAGCGATCCTCCGAAGGGACCTTTAGTCTCCGTCCCTTCGGAGGACTAGAGTACTTGTGGTGTTGGTGCCCCCTTCGGTACCAAATTTACACCAACGAGTTTGGCGCCCACCTCGTGGAAGAATTCAACACCACGCTTTACCTTCGGAGCCGAACCATGACACGATCATCAACGAACCGTGAAGATTAACCAAGCTAAGTGCCACATTATTTATTTTTCTTAATGCACACTCCGAAGGGAGACGTTTCAAACTCGTCGACGAAAGCGATCGCGTCAATCGTCGTAGAACTTTATTGGCCTTCGGAGCATGACTCCGTAAGAGTGCTTAAAGATTTTTTTTTTTCTTTTCCTCTTTCCAAGCCAAAGGGAAGCAATAAAAAGGAGCAGAGGTTTGGGCATGTGCACTCGTCCGTGAGCTCGTCGGTGCCGAAGACCCTTCGGCGACGAAGGCCACCGCCGCACACCGAACACCCATACACTTCGTCATCCATCCGTGGCAAGCCGGGCGGCACACTCGGAATCTCCCTCACGATCACTCGCCACAACTTATTGCACAAAACAAATATGAAAGTCGATGTGTTGGACCGAAGCTAGCAGATTGGGCATGATGTGCCGAAGCTATAGTCGATGTGACGAGTCATGGTCCGAAGCTGCGAGTCTCGCGATGGATGGGCCATGGCTCGCCGAAACTGCGGACCATCGCGGATGAAGCTCGCATCACTTCATGTCGGACTACCGCACCGGCCACATCGCCTACTTCATCAATGAATTCCATGGATTGCTCCATCGCTAAGGGCGCCACTTCGTCGTCAATAAAATGCATCAACGGCTTCGTCGAGCGCTTCGTCCTTATTGCCACCAATATCTCGTGGTCTCTTTGACCTTCGGAGTTAATTGGGATCATAACAAACTTCATCGATTCAGCTTGTTAACCTTTGGGAACCGGAATTTCACCGAATTGACTATGATGTCAATTTTTACCCTTCGGAATTATCTCAATGAATTTTCGGTACTTCAGATCATCTCGGTGGGATTTTCACGAGGTGGATAATTTTTACCCTTCGGCATCATCTCGGTGGGTGTTCACGAGATGAAATTTTTGCACTTCGAAGCATCTTGCTCTCTCACCGGTAAAATGAGGACATCTTTGGTAAGCAACTCCTTCGGTGTGCCAATCCCGAGCTAGGCGTGTCCGGGCCGCACTTGCTTTTTGAGCCATTATATTGAGTTCTTGCTTTATCATTGACGTAAAATTCCTTTGTGGCCAAGTCTCTACTTTACCCTTCGGAGTTGTTGGCTTTTTGTCATATAGTTTCGACTATCACGTTTTACGGTGGTCCGTACCAATAGGTTGAGTCAGCCGGCCTTCAATCTTGTCCGTTTTTGCAACTAGACGATGTTAGGGAAAAAACAACAAAGAACACTGAAGGTGTTCAGACTTCAGACAGGTCCGGAAGTGGGCTCCGGTATTTTTGGTTTGGCCCACACTTCTCCTCTATGCAAAATAGCTTCGGTTGTAGAGTATTTTCAGCCCCGAAGAGCAGTTCGTTTTAGTCGCAGGATTTTCCTCTGTTAATTTTAGCTTCGGCTCCACGTTCCCCAACACTGACCTCCGGCACTTATAACTTATAAGCTACGAAGCCCACTTCAGCTCGAAGGCCGGTCTTTGTTCTTTAGCATGATGAAGGCTGCACTAGCGTTAAATTAACGCTCGCTAGCACTCTTATTCGGCATCGCTTTACCGCACAAGTGACTCCAAAGGGAGATTTTTTTTTTTTAGCGTCATGTGCACCTTCGTGTGTTACTTTGTCATTTTTTTAGTTTAATAATATTATTATCTTTGTGCGAAGAAACTTGCTTCGCATCACTAATGAGTCTTATCAGAGAGGTGGGCCATTTACTGCACGATTAGTGGATCAATGAAGTACCATTCGTGAATGTGGGTGAGCTAAATGACTTTGGGTTTCGGTCATTCATGAACACTGTGGTTTTCGGGGCTTTTCGTCACCACAACGATTTTGGGGGTCCGGCCTTAGTTCAAGCAATTGCTTCGTCATGGTGGCCAGCACATGGGCTCCCTCATGGACCTATCGGAGTACATAAGGCCGACTGCCCCCCTCGGGACCGAAGGCACACCTTTGGAGGCAACAAAAGCACACCCAGCCCAAGGCAAGACACCTTGAGTCTATTTCCCACGCATAGCACCAGCGCATGCATCACATGCAGGGGACACGCTGGGCCCCACATGGGTTATCTACGCTCTCACATACAGGCTTCGCATGCAAGAATATGCCAAGACCAATGGCTGCGCCAGCTAGGGACCGGAGGGTTTAGGCCAAGAGCTGATGTCGTGGCCGCATCCCTTCGCCAATAATTTCGGCAGGTCTATTTTGCACACTAGTTTAATATCAGCTTGTTGCATGGGTTGTTAGGTACTCCGAAGGGGAGATAGTTCACATCATGAGCACTCGCATGTATTATTTTCTTCATTTTATAATATTGACACCTTCCTGTTAAGGACTTGAGGTATAGATTATGAGCTTCGGAAGAATTGTTTTTCGTCATAGCAATGACCGTCCAGGAGGAAATTATTTTTTGTGTCCGAAGTCAACGAAGTACACTTCGTTGGATAGGTTCTTTGGCACCGTCGATCACGGACGGACATACGGAGTTATTTTAGTGGTGCTTGCCGCCCGGCGGCCCATCGCATTTTCACCGGCGTCCGTGTTCGTGGGCCGTTGTGATTCGAAGCCCACTTCGGCTTCGGCTCCGAAGCCTACTTCGACACACCGCCTAAGTTGTGCCACAACCGGTTCAAGTATTGGGTGCGACAAAGCATCCTTCATCTCTCGGTTTTAATAGACCAATCCCCGGCTTTAAGGCGGTGAGTGCTTAGCGTTAGTCACATGTTGATGCTCATCGCAAGACGTTTTTTCCTGAAAGTTTCGTGCATTTATCCGTTCGCACGTTTCCGAAGCAACATCCCCCTCCATGGTGCGGGGGTGTAGTCTTCGGAGTTTATATTTTGTGGGTAAGTAACAGCGCCCCTCGGAGGCCGTTGGACGCATCCAAGGGCCGCCCGTCACTTACTTCGTATAACGAAATTGTGTCGGTCCCGTTATGACCGAAGCTCGGCTTCAAAAAAAAGTGACCGTGTCAAATTGATCGAAATTTGCCTTGCCTTCTTAATCTAACCCTTCATATGAAGTATTTATATCTCTTGAATGCGGGGGTTAACTACCATATGTAAGTATCGTGCCCTCCTCTCTCATAACCTACGATCCATTTTTTAACGGGCACTCTAACCCTTCGTATATTACATGTTGCCGCACCTTCATCTCAAATATGCTAAGCACATGTTCTTAGTCATGCTTTGTACCCTATTCATAATGATTGGTTGTATGCGGCTATTATGTTTTGTGTGGCCACTTCGTCACGTCTATTGCAGGTTATGGCTTTTGAGTCATCGGTTTTCACCCCGAAGATAGTGATTCTATTATTGATTTGGGAATGGCTAGGCCATATCAATTGGTATCAATGTCTACTTAACTTCATCAGGGGGTTGCTGGAACTTCCATATGGACTTCGGTTTTATCGGATTTCAGTCATCTCATGGTTTCACCACTGAAGGTGAGAATTTGACCAATAGACGCATTGTGCGTTATTTTGGCTAACACTTTCGTCCTAGCCTTCATGCAAAAGCATACTTTCATACACTCCTTCATACATATATGCATGCATAACACCAAAGCATGGAGTCCAGAGCGCTCACGACGAAGGCCCGAGTGGGGTCAGATGCTCCGTTTGCATGAGGCAAACGACCGGTCCCGTGATGACCGGAGTTGAACTTGCAAGGGCAAGTATCCGGCTCTTTTATAGCCAAGGTTCCGCTTGCGGTGAAGCAAACGACCGGTCCCGTGATGACCGGAGTTGAACTTGCAAGGGCAAGTATCCGGCTCTTTTATAGCCAAGGTTCCGCTTGCGAGAAGCAAACGACCGGTCCCGTGATGACCGGAGTTGAACTTGCAAGGGCAAGTATCCGGCTCGTTATAGCCAAGGTTCCGTTTGCGGAAGCAAACGACCGGGTCGTGTGATGACCGGAGTTGATCTGAGATACCCCGAAGGCCATTGACTGGCTTCGGATCTGAGATACCCCGAAGGCCCGTGAGTGGCTTCGGAGCTGAGATACCCCGAAGGCCCGTGAGTGGCTTCGGATCGAGATACCCCGAAGGCCATTGACTGGCTTCGGATTTGAGATACCCCGAAGGCCCGTGAGTGGCTTGGGAGCTGAGATACCCCGAAGGCCCGTGAGTGGCTTCGGATCCGAGATACCCCGAAGGCCATTGATCGGCTTCGGATCGAGATACCCCGAAGGCCCGTGAGTGGCTTCGGAGCCGAGATACCCCGAAGGCCACCGACTGGCTTCGGATCTGAGATACTCCGAAGGCCCGAGAGTGGCTTCGGATCTGAGACACACCGAAGGCCCGAGAGTGGCTTCGGATTCCGTTTGCAGGAAGCAAACGACCGGTCGTGTGATGACCGGAGTTGAGCTGAGACACACCGAAGGCCCGGGAGTGGCTTCGGATCTGTGACACCCCGAAGACCCGAGAGTGGCTTCGGATTCGTTTGTGCGATGCCAATTGAGATAGATTGTTTCTTGCCTAACAAGTTCTTGAGTTTCTTGAATAAAAATGATTCACCTCGAATGGAGTGTTGAACAGAAGTGGACTTCGTCTATATTGTCTACTTCGTCATCGACATGTTCGGCATGGGGGGCTTCCCAAATTACCTCTTCACCGACATGTGTTCGGCTCGAGGGGCTTCGTCGTCTACTTCGTCGACGTTGATGTCGCCTTCATCTTCGACGTCTACTTCATCGACGTCGACGAGACTCCGCTCGTGGGGCTTTGTCGTCTACTTCGTCGACATCAACTTTCGATTTCGTCTTCGACGTCTACTACACCGACGCCGACCGGGCCGTAGCTCAAGGGGCTTCATCGTCTACCTCACCGACGTCGACTCCAAAGATCGTTTTCATCAACACGTACTTCGTCACATGCGATGCACAGACCGGGGCCTTCGTCACAATCACCGGACAAGAGGGGCTAGTGGCATCGGGATGAGCGGCGTCACCCCGAAGCATGAAGTCTTGCCCGGTGATCGTGACCGAAGGGGAAGAGGCGGCTAATCATCATTCGACAGCGTCTGGAAGGATAAGAGCGAAAAGAGAAATGGAGGAGAAGCATTGAGGATAAAAGCCATCTTAGTGACAACGCCGAAGCCGACATCATCACCGAAGGCGCCCTTCACCGTTGAAGCGAGTCCGAAGACGATCATTAGCAAGGTCGGTGTGTGTGTAAATCCGCTAGGCGTACGTGCTCTTTTCTCCACTCCGGTTTTTCCCACCGGGTTTTTCGAATGGAGTTTTTAGTGAGGCGTACCTACGGAGGGTCTTGAGGGTGTTCCTCATGGCCGAAGGTGTAGGAAGGTCCGGGGCCAATCCATATGAATTCGGCCTACTCCGCTTTGTTGTGCCGGCCCAAACCGAAGTAGCCGAGGGGCTACCGTTGGGGGAGTGGCCCACCCCATGTAAGGGTTAGTGGGCCTTTGTGTGGGCTCGAGGGGTTTCTTGTAAAATACCGCGTCCGCCGGGGGCTCGGAAGGAAATAACCGCTAGGGGCTTGGGGGAAAATCGCCATCTACCCCCATCCCTATATATAGGAGGGCCATTGTAACCGAAGAAAGGGGGGATTAAATGAAGTGAGAGCTCCGGCGTTGATTTAGCTTTTCGTCGTTGCTCATTTACTTTCTGCTTTGTAGTGGTAGAGGCGAAGCGAGAGGTAGCGGTAGTAATAGAAGAAGTATGAGCGAGCCTCCGAAGGGACCTTAGTCTCGTCCTTCGGACGCAGCATCTTGTGGTGTTGGTGCGCCTTCGGTACCAAATTTACACCAACATCCTCTTCTCCCCCCTCCCCGGCTTTATCTTTTCCTCTGTCCTGCCTTCTTTTACCATTTCTGCCCGTCGCCTTCCACCTCTCGCACTCCCTCCCTTCGACCCTTCCGCTCCACCCTTTCACTCCAACACAAGCGCGCGCGGCGCGGCAACGCACTTCCCCCACTCTCTCCACCCTTCTTCTACTCCACTCCTCCCTCGCCGCACCGCGCTCTCACCCTCTCTCCATGCCCTCCGCTTGAAGCAAAAAAACTCGATCTGCTTCGCTACATAAGCCGACCTCCACTTCTTGGCCGCGGCGGCGGAGGCGGTGGCGGCGGCATTGCGGGAAATGGAGAAGGAGAGGAAGCAGGGGTTCTTCGCGGCGCTCAAGGAGGAGGTGGTGCGGGGGCTGTCGCCGGCGAGGTCGAGGGGGAAGTCCCCGGCGCCGGCGCGGAGCGCGTCGCCGGCCAGGATGCTGATCCCGCGGCGGCGCAAGTCGGCAGCGCCGCCGCAGCCGCCGCCGGAGAAGGTGCTGCAGCAGTACCTCGGGGAGCAGCTCATCGCGCGCTCCGGCAGCCTGCGCCCCGGCGGGGAGGCGCTGGCGCCGCTCATCGAGGGGCCCGACGCCGAGCGCCTCGCCGCCGGCGACCCCGACGCCGAGGACTCCGGCCGCCGGGAGGGGTTCGGGAACTGGGTGCGCGGCCACCTGACGCGCACTCCGTCCATGGCCTCCGCTGCAGCAGCCGGCCCCGGCGGATCGGGCGCCTCCTTCCGGCGGTCCGACCTCCGCCTCCTCCTCGGCGTCATGGGCGCGCCGCTCGCGCCCATGTCGTCCAAGCCGGCAGAGCCGCTGCCCCTCCTCTCCATCAAGGGAACCCCCATTGTACGTTCACTGAAACATTAGCATTCTCTTCCGTCTAGGGAGTAGTTGCGTCTCTTCTACGAGATGCGGTCTGTGCCCCGTGCATCTGGTACTCTTGGCTCCTCGCCGCCCTGATGGGGGAAATGCAATGCAGGAGTCGTCGTCCGCGCAGTACATCCTGCACCAGTACACGGCGGCGTCGGGCGGCTACAAGCTGCTGCAGTCGGTGCGGAACGCGTACGCCATGGGCAAGGTGCGGATGGTGGCGTCCGAGTTCGAGACGGCGACGCGCGTCGTCAAGAACCGCGGGCCCACCGGCCGCGGCGCCGCCGCCGTCGAGCAGGGCGGGTTCGTGCTCTGGCAGATGGCCCCCGACATGTGGTACGTCGAGCTCGCCGTCGGCGGCAGCAAGGTCCACGCCGGCTCCAACGGCCGCCTCGTCTGGCGCCACACCCCGTGGCTCGGCGCTCACGCCGCCAAGGGGCCCGTCCGTCCCCTCCGCCGAGTCCTCCAGGTCCCACAATCTCTTCCAAACCTCACTTCCTCTTCATCCTCCTCGAGCAAATCACCTCACGACGATCCCATTTCCGTTTCCAACTTGCAATGCAGGGCCTCGATCCGCTGACCACGGCGGGGCTGTTCGCGGAGGCGCGGTGCGTGGGTGAGAAGAAGGTGAACGGCGAGGACTGCTTCATCCTGAAGCTGAGCGCCGACCCGCAGACGCTGAAGCTCCGCAGCGAGGGCCCGGCGGAGATCATCCGCCACGTCCTGTTCGGCTACTTCAGCCAGCGCACGGGCCTGATCGTGCAGATCGAGGACTCGCACCTCACCCGCATCCAGCCGCACGCCGGCGGTGACGCCGTCTACTGGGAGACCACCATCAGCTCCGCCCTGGAGGACTACCGCCCCGTGGAGGGCATCATGATCGCGCACTCGGGCCGCTCCGCCGTCACCCTGTTCCGGTTCGGCGAGGCCGCCATGAGCCACACCAAGACGCGGATGGAGGAGGCATGGAGCATCGAGGAGGTGGCCTTCAACGTCCCCGGGCTGTCCGTCGACTGCTTCATCCCGCCCGCCGACATCCGGTCCGGCTCGGTCGGCGAGGCCTGCGAGCTGCCGTCCCAGTCCCACGGCGAGCGTGCCAGGGCCGGCTCCGTGCACCCGTCGCGCGTGGCCGCCGTGGAGCGCGCCCACGCCCACCACCACCCCCACAGCACCAATGCTGGCGTTGCCAGCTCCGGCGGCCGTGGCGAGAAGATCGTGTGGAGAGTGGAAGTGTGATTAAAGAAAGAATCGGATGCATTTTAGTTAGCACTTAGCAGCTTCAGCAGTGCTAGAGAGAATTGAACCGAGTCCAATCTGTTCATACTAGAGTTTAATTTTCCCCAGACCAGTCATCCATCAATCACTCCACCAAATCACTAACCTCTCTTGCATCTAGAGCTGGTGTATTAGATTTCTGTAGATAGGAGAATAAATGATCCCAGCCAAAGGCCGCCGCCCATGTCCGTCTCCTCCTGCGGCCTGGATGAATCTTTATCCTCTGAATGCAGAAGCTTTAGCTCTGTAAACCTGTACTGATCGAGTGATCGGCGATCGAGGTCTCAAATGGCCAACGTTTCATGCTACTGCCATTTCTTGACAGCGGCACTTGACAGATGATCCCTTTTGATTCCTCATACTAATGCTCGATCTGCGCTTGGCGGCGTGCCGGCATCTGCGAACCTCTCCAAAAGAGGGTCTCCTGCCGGGCAGGAAGCTGGAAGCTCTACTGTTTCTCTGTAGTGCTCCCGGATTAGCAGTGCGAGGACGACAGGTTTGTTTCCATGGAGATCTTGCTTGCAAGCTAATACCCCGCAGTACGAGCGCATTGGATGCTTGCTCGGTAGCTGCGGATCGCCGATCGCCACCGCGCTTGTCCTGCAGCTGTTTCGTTCTCCGTCCGCTTCATCTTGCTCCAGCAGGGAGTAGTACTGTACCACTGCTGATCTGCTCTCGACTCACATCAGATTCAGGACCTCCTGGCAGGGACCGACCGGTCAACACAGTTACTCAGAGCAGGGAGGGCCCAGCTGCAGACCGTGGCATGACGTGATGAACCTTGGCGTCGGTCGCAGGTGGGCAACGGCATCCACCGTGCCGGGCTTTTATTTTTCACCTTTGTTGACCGAGGACCGCGAGGTCCAGACGACCTGCTGCATGGCTGCATCGCGCATTCCGTGCGTGTTTGTCTACAAAAAAAATGGTTTTTCGACGCACCCAATTTTGTCATTAGCCCTGAACTCCATCAAAAAAAAACTATACATTTCTTCTCCTGATTCTGGAGCCCTGTGATGGTGGAATTAAAATGGCTACTGTATCGGCGGGAGAAGTGGTAAGCGAAGACGACGCCGGGAAGCAGCCGCTGAGACGATGCCACTGCACTCTGGTAGCCTGCTGCGACTACTACTACAGCAAAGTCAGCTGCCCGGCGGCCTGCTTGGCGCAGGCAAATTATTGTGGCCTCGGGAGTCGCGCGCGCGCGGCCCCGATTGGTGACTCGCATGATGCTGCTGCCCTGCGGCTCGCGACCTCGACGTGCTACGGGCTCCGCTTGGCGCTTGGGTTTCACCTCGCTTTTGGCGTGCTACGCGCCTACTAGTAGTACGCCTCGCTAGTCGGCTAGGCAATGAGTAACCGCTGCGGTAGGCCGTCGCTGATTTCGACAATGCGGAATTTGGCAGTGTTTTCGTGTTCCCGGAACAAAACAAACCCGGCACACAGAGGCACCAATTGTTTTTTTCTGATCCTGCGAGGGCAAGCATTACATCACCTCACAACTCAAATAATGCACGCTCACTCAGGTGCAAGATGTATATGCTGGGTTCGGGGAAATTGCGAGCTCTGTTTTCTCCTAATTTCTCACAATTTGCAGGGCAGACTGCCGAGACTCACGACAGGAGCACATGAGATTGTTCCGGCACGTGGAATGACTCGGTCACAGTGGCAGATGCAGACTGTACGTAGTACGTACGTGCATCTACTATTTCTCTGTCAGTGCGCTTGCAAGCAGGAGTGATTTTTTTTCTTTTGGGGCCATCTCACTTCTCACATGTTGAGCTAGCTAAAGCCGAAGCAGAATGTGAAGTCTCATGGGTCAAGTGGACGTAGGCCATGTCAAACTCCCCCCCTTTTGATACCGGAGTTGACTTGCAAGACGAGAAAGCAAAGGTTTGACATGGCCACTTGGCTGCCGCTGCCGTCCACTCGCACTCAGTGGAGTATTTGGTAGAGTATCGAGCAGCGACGTACTTGTTTTATGCAAACATCTTTTCACTAATCCTTTTTTGTGCAAACATCTTTTCACTAATCTGTAGGCTCTTTCCACTTAAAAAACTCATAATCACAAATGACACAAAAGTCTACTAGCCAATATATTTCCCTTACTCCCATCCTTTTTCTCCCCCCAAAAAACACTTGGTGCGCCTTTCCTTACCCGGCCGGGCCAACTCATTGATTGGTCTCCATTTCCAGGGCAAACATCGCAGCACCACCTCTTGTCCCCTGTATTCAATTGCGTATCCCAAACAGTCCCTCGTGTGCTGCCGCCTCGCCACCAATCGATGGCAATGCACGCTCGATCCTGCATGCACGGCTTCTAGCCTTGAAGCAGCGTACAAGTGGAGTAGTACAAGGCGTGGTGAAAAGACGCGCAAACTGCCCGTATAATGACGGTCCAACGCGTGCTAATCTTGTTCGCCGCAATCATACGGTCGTGTCACACTTCTCTGCCCATCTTGATCAATGATCGCCGTGGCTAGTTAGTTTCCAATTCTGAGCTCCTACATTACTCCAGTATATTTCTAGTTCCTAAAAGGCTACAAATCTAGCCTTTTTTTTTTTTGCGATTGTCTTCGCTCGTCTGCAGACGTGGCTTTGTTTTGTTTATCCTTGTGCCGATTTGCAGTGCGGCGTCAGGAATGCAGGGAAAATATCTGCAGATTATATGTACAAAGAATACAGGGGGTACATCGTGAATCTGGCCATTTCGCGCAAGGTTGCCGCCGGCGGCCCGGCGCCAGGCCATCCCTCACCTGCTGATGTCGCGCAAGACTCTGATGCGCGTTGTTTGGAACCAATCGGTGCCATCCGACATAATCTTGACAAGGAGCGACGTCGCAGATTTTTTATCCAGCAGAAAAATGCAGCATTTGCATCGATTTGCTTCGCGTGTACCGAGGCACCCAGATGGAGGGAATCTAAATGTTTTGTGTCGGCTTTCTACTACCCGCAGAGGTGCCATGGCCCATGCTCCAAATGATTTGGCCCTAGTGGTTCTGAACGGACATATTAGCAGCAGTTCAATTGTTTCTGCCACTGGACCCGTTAACAGCAACTCGACTAGTTTATCTACTGAACAACACATCAGAAAGATACTAATAGGTCAATGTGAGTATTCTCAAATCTTGAGTTAAAAATTTTTATTACCACCCTTGGAGTGAAAGTAAAATTATTCAGGTACTCAGAAGTACAAGTATTTAGGAGTATATACCAAGATCAGTAAAACTAGTCAAGTTTTCTGCCACTTAGAAGTTACCCGAAAACTGGTACCTTATCAAGACCAGTAAATTAAAGGCCTCCATCATGTTGTGTGTCATCACTACTAACCGATCAACCACGCCGATCAACGATCATGCACCTTTAACCTTTGTGTTAGGAGATCTGAATGGAAGACGTTGCTTCACAGGTTGGCCTATGTCTGTTCTGTTGGAAGCAGAGGCCATCTTGGAGGGCAAAGAAAAAGCAGCAGAAGCTTCACCGGATCAGTTCATCTATGGTGGTCTTTCCTGTTGCCGCTGCTGCTGCTCCTATGATTTGATTAGAGCAAAGCCGGATTTCCGGACGGGCGCATCCTGATCCAAAGCTGCTTTAGTACACCGCACACAAGTTTTAGTGCCTAGCTTTAGCCTTTCTTGCAAAGCTTCTTCAGGTTGGATGTCTGCTTAGCAAAACAAACACACACACGAACAACACCACACGGGTACTCCAAGCCAAGAGAGCCATTTTCCAAAGCCACAATTTCAGGCCTTGTTCATGTTCAAACGGGTTAACAAAAGTTTAGTCCACTTTTATCAGAGATGGACGGGACTAGCTTGCTCGTCTGTTTCATTTCAACCTTGTCCGGTACTCCGGTCAGCTTTCGATGTCAAAGGTCGCGGAAGCACGGCTACATTTTCCAATGCTCTCCAGGCTCATTCTTTGAAGCCAAGTGTTCTCCAGGCTCTGGCAAAGGCCCAACACACAGTAGTCGGACTGAAGAAACGACGTCACTCCAACTGCATTTTTTTGCTTTTTCGCGGGGTCCTGTCCTGTTGTGTGAAGTGCTCAAGTTTTCTGTCACGTTTGCCGTCCCATCAAAACCTTCTTTTTCAACATTTCGCCGTTGGTTCGGGGGCTTTGGAGTACAGTAGTGTGGAACTTTTTTCACGCTCTGGTTTGAGTAGTTAGCCAAAACCAACAAATCTCTAGTGTACTCGAGGAGATCAAGGCCTCATGTGCTTAGGCCCACGGGTTATGTATTACTTAATTGTGTGACGGGATCTAAAAAGACCGTGCACTTGATTCGAGCGGCCCAAATCGATGACAGGAGCAAGGAATTGGGCTTGTTTATAGGGGAGCTTTTTCAAGTGGACTTCCATGAGTCTGAGGTCCGTTTTGGGAGCAGTCTCGGCCAGGGCATGTGAGAACGAAGGAGCTTGAGGCTTTCAGACAGCTAGGACAATCCCCCGGGGGCAGATGATTAAGAAAATCAGAGTCACCAATCGCATCTTCATCATCACCAATTAACAGATATACTTGATCCTCATATAATTTTAAGTGGACTCACCAACTGCCGACGATTTGTGTCGGTGCAACGTGAAGCGAGGGAGGTCACTCTTTTTTTAATGAACTGGAGGAAGCTCACTCTGAAACAAAAGAATTCAGAAAGAAACAGGAAGTGGCAGCGTCAGGATATGGTCCAAAAGTTTTTTTTGACAGCCCATCTAATAAAATGACGGTGCTGTTAGTTTGTTTACAGAGACCCAACAGCCCAAATTGCTGCAACACGTAAGTCTTAGTTAGTATGCAGTAAAACAGTATAACCTCTATCACACAATTCACAATAACACGAACGGGCCCGGCTGAGGGTCTATGGGCTAAGGCCCTTCGTTCCTTTCTTACCGGGCCGCCGCGGGCGTGTCACCGTCTGTGCCGCCGCGTATCTCTCTCTCTATCTCTCTGCTTGCTTGCTAGGAGTATATTGCTATACAGCACCAACACAACTCATCCGGCCCGACCCATGTGAAGGCGTGTGCCACCAACCGGTTCGGGCGCCCCACACCCTCCACATGGCCCTCCTGGCCCACTGCCAGTTGTGCAACGCCGCCGCGGCATCTCCCGCCGCTTCTCCTCGCCCCCTTTCCTTTCTTTCGCTTTCCGTCCTTCCCTTCCCTGCCGCGGCCTGCTATTTATCCCTCTCTGCGCCCGCCCCCTGCCACTCCCACCACCACCGCGACCCCCGAGGGCAGGCAGCAGCAAGAGCAACCGCACCGCAGAAACCGCCGCACACACCGCCACCCCGCAGCAATGGCGCGCGCCGGCACCCTCTGCCTCGCGCTGCTCTGCCTCCTGGCCGCGCACAACGCCGCGGCGCAGAAGACCACCCCCGCCCCGGCCACCGCGCCGGCCGCTGCCACCACCCCGCCGGCCCCGACCAAGAAGACGCCCGCGCCCGCCGCCACGCCTCCCACCACCCCCGCCACCCCGGCCCCGGCCGCCGCGCCGCCCACCACCCCGGCCACCCTCGCGCCCGCCGCGACCCCGCCCACCACCACCACCCCTGCCCCTGCCGCGACCCCCAAGCCTTCCCCCAAGGCGGCCACCCCCGCCCCGGCGCCCAAGGCCAAGGCCACCTCCCCCGCCACCCCACCGGTTGCCGAGCTGCCACCCGCCGCATCCCCGCCCGCCCCCGCCGACACCCCCGCATCCCCGCCCACCAAGCCCGCCGAGGTACCCGCCCCGGCCCCGTCCAAGAAGAAGAAGAAGCCCTCGTCCACCAAGAACAAGAAGAAGAAGAGCAAGGCCCCCGCCCCTGCCCCCGTCGCCGAGGCACCCACCAGCACCAAGAAATCCAAGGCCAAGGCTCCTGCTGCCAGCGAGGCCGACGCACCCGGCCCCGTCGGCGACGGCGTCGCCGCCGACACCGCGGTACGTTGCTCTCTGCGCTGGCTCTGCTTTGCATCTCCACCAGCGATCCAGTGCACGTCTGAAAATCACAACCACAATTGACAATTCCGTGGCCTCGTAGTAAAACAGATGTGACAACTGCTTCCATTTCACGCTTTACCGTTAACCTTTGATTTTTTGTTGCATTCAGACTTTCAGAATTGAAAAATTAACAGTGCGTTTGTTTAGAATTGAAAATCAAGTAGTGATAGCTGACAGCTTATAGTAATCTAATATTCTTATTGCGAGATAAAGGTCGTGCTCATCGATTTGACAATTGATTGTTTAGTAAACACCCACCCTGTGTGGCTGTGTGTGACCATAATGAGTGGAAAACCGATTAGATCCAAACGGCACCGACATGTCGGCCAGGCTCGCATGTGGTTCCAGCCGTGTCACGGACATTGTTAATGCGGGGGGCATTTGAACGTTGAGACACTGAAGAGATTAGCTGTCCGCCATTTAGTATTCCAAATCACGTACTGTACTGTACGTTTCTTTTAAAAAAATGCAATTTGCACGGTGCTTTTTTGGTACAGTGTACAGTCCCAGTACTAAACAACCGCGCATTCTCGAAGCCTCTTCTGACACTAGTAACCGTTCGTTATTCATTCACTAACAACAAATCAATAGTGCCATTTACTGATCAAAATTCAGGAGTAACTGAGATAGTACAATTTATACAATCTGTAGTACGTCAGTAATATACACACTGTTGGCGTGACAGATCACGAGACTCATGTAGCCGCTGTAAGAGCATCACAGATTAGTTACTGCTGTACTGTTTCATTGTTTTTTTTCAATACGTGGCTGACTGACTCCTCGTTTGGTGGTGAATCTGCAGGCTGCTGGAAGGACCGTGGCAGGCGGCATCATGGCGGTCGCGCTGGGCCTCGTCGCCCTCCTCGCCTAGAAACACGGACGCCGACGCACGCGCGCGCGAGCCGACGGCCGGGGTGGCCGGCACCGCTGCACGTACAGCACAGCCACCACCCGGGTCCGGGGCGTCCAGCCGCCGGGACGACGCGCCACCACACGACACAACATGATGATGCAGCCGTGCCCCGGGGATTTGACGCCACTGTGCTCGTTTCCGCACTGTGCTCTTGTCCATTTTTTCTACAGTAGCTAACAGAGAGGCTGGGCTCTGGGCGGGCCACACGCCTCTTGCTGGCTATGCTGTGTGTGTAGTACTAGTAGGTCTGGTCCACTCGCGTTTGGTGATACACTACCCACCTCGGATTCTTTCTTCTCTTTCTCCTTTCCTCTTTGTACTACCCATTGAGACCCCATTGAGATTGAGATGATTTATTTATATCTTTATTATATATATACTATCATTGTATGATCCCAGCCTATAACCTTTTTCTAATTGTGGATCTGTCTGCTCCCCAGTCTCATGTCCCTGTCCTGGAGTGGCCTGGCGCCCTGCTGGACCGATCTGTTCGTTGGCACGCGCCTGTCGGTTGGCGAGACACTGTTGCTCGTATGCTACATGTCGCTTTACCCTCAACTATCAACGTGTAGTTTTTGCAAATTTTGCAAAGGACAAGCTGTGTCGATGGCGACGCGACGATAGGGAAGTTTGTGCTCGCGGCCAAGCCCTGATCGGGCACACAGCTGCCGCCTGCCCTGCTGATATGTGCGACGACCACAGCAGCGACACCTGCCAGCCAAGCCAAATATTCTTGACATCTACAGCGCCGCGTGTGTGAATTGTGAAGGGCAAATTTGCTAGAGGACACTACAAAAATGCGATATTGGCTTTGTGGACATCATTCGATTTCAAATTTGCTGATGGACACTAAAGAAAATAAAAATGTTCATTATCTGTTTAAGAAGAGTGAGAACGAGTGTAAAAGTCAATTTTACCTGTGTTCAATGGAGTCAACAACTCATGCCGTGTGGTGGTGCCTCCCGAAGGGCCCCGAGCTGCAATGGCTCCTCACTGTCCTGCTCCATCGCCTCTGACGCTGCTCAGCATGGCGTAGCTAGGTGTCGGGCTTGACCATGGCCTTCCGCGTGGCATCCCGCCAGCCACCGCTGCGACATCGTCCTCGGCACGTGCCTCTGTGCACCACGTCTATGAGCCGGTTCGTTTGGCCGGTGGGCCATGTTGGGGCCACGCCGATTTGTTGTGAGAGAAAATCTTGTTGTTTGGTTGTTGGTGCCACGGTTTGTTGTGAGAGAAAGATCGGCTTACGGCTGGTGGGCGATACCGATGCTCAAACGAACGCAGCTTATGTGCCACTGGCCCCGTGCCTTGCCACTCACCACGCCGCCGCCGCTCCACCAGGACTCGACGGTCGGGCCACGGTACCGAGAGGATGAGCCCCCCGTGCCTCGGCCGCCTTGTTTCTCATTCGCCGCCGGCATCAGCCGCCGCCACACCGCCTCGGCGCCGCGCCGCACCTTCCCTGCTCCGCTCCATCGACGAGTGAGCGTTTCAGTCCCCCTGCGTCAGTGGAGGACATTGCTCCCGGCTGAGGGCACAGGAGCGCACAAGAGCTTCGAGAACAAAGAGATGAAGAGATGAAGAGAAAAACTAACATGAGGACCCCACCTTTGTTTTAGAATCATGTGGACCCACCTTGGCAAGGATAAAAATGACCCTGCACACTATTTCTCTCGCATTCAAAACGGAAAATGATTATTTTATTACCTTCAATGTCCACCGACAAATTTTCACTTTTGAATAATGTTTGTTGTGAGGTAGCGAAGCTACCTTTCACAAGTAATGAAGGGAGACTAAAAGCTCAAGAATCAAATCAAAACTCAAATTCAAGCAGAAGAAAACCCAAAGCTCTTTCTCAATAGTGAATTTCTCAAAAGTCGATCCCTTTTACAAGTGTCTGTCCGTCTCCTTTTATAGGGAGGCGAGCGGACTTTTTACATACTGAGATTACCCTCGTATGAAACGGGTCGAAACAGAATGTGCAAGGCTAATTTTGGGAAGTCTCTAATTTGGTCTTCACGTAATGGGCGCTCTGTGACGTCACGCCGCAAATCACGACGCTTTTCTCGTTGTCAGCACGTGCGCCTGTCGGGAGAAGACCCTCAGTCTTTTTGGAGACCCTCCTTTCGCCCAGCACATTCGTTCACCTGAAACACATGCCAAAGCAAGACTTAAGTGCATTAGACGTTAGGGGTGACGAAACCCCCTGAGCGAAACCCAGACTGTAACTAGCCGGGTGGGTAAGATTCGCTCCCGGCTTCGCCGCGAAGAAAAGCAATCCACCCGACAGTGACCCTAAAACCTTGAACCTCTGGACTTACTCGATTGTCCTGCTGGTGATGAAGGGTATCGGTCAAAAGATGGGTTCTGAAAAATGAAAAGGGATGTAAAGGCTCCTGAGGTTTCGCAGCTAACCCTTTTGAATCGTACTTCACAAACTGAAGTGATCTCGTGATTTAGCGTACGACAGGCTTGATTCCAAATCCCCGACAATGTTCATCAGCAAATACACGTTTAAGATGTGTCCTGTAGCTAAAATCAACATTGTGCGGTGTCCTGGAGCAAAATTGTCCAATTGTGAATGTGATGGCCCAGCTACTGCACGCATACTTTGCCATACACTCCGCGTGTACGCTAGTTCTGCGAGACGTATGCGGTGCCGGTGCCTCGGTAGTTCAGCGTTCTCGCTCAGGTCACAATGTGAGAACGACTGCGCGCGTATACACGGCGGATGACCGAGGAATTTTGGAAATCTCGGAATGGCATGCCATTGGCACGCGAAAACAAAAAAAGTTATAGAGTAAAATACACAAGAGGTCCATCAACTTGTAATAAGGTGTCACTTAGGTCCATTAACTTTGAAAATGCATTTTCATGACCATAAACTTGTTGAGTCGTTCACCGCAGGTCCATAACTGTCCACATATGCTTCTACTTGTGACATCACATGATGAATTGGCTAGAAAAGGGACATCCTAATTGAGGCATTTCATCGAGCAGCTTATGAGTGACATATGCTTCATATTTCCGGAGCTAAACGACAAAGACCCTACTCCTGTCGTGCACACGAGAAGGCTACCGTTATCCAACCTAAGGAATGTCTAAGTATATGTGTCGCTCATTTGTAACCTAATAATTGAAATGCCTTAGCTAGAGATGCTTCTTGAGCCAAGTTATGATATCATGTCACCAGTACAAGTATATCTGAACAATTATGGACCTGCGATGAATGACTCAACAAGTTCATGGACCCAGAAATGCATTTTAAGAGTTGATGGACCTAAGTGACACCTCGTTACCAGTCAATCGACCTCCGATGTATTTTACTCAAGGTTATACTGGCTGGAAAACGCGAGGTGGCAATGTCAGCAAACGTAGATTCCAAGCCTGCGTGCGTCGTACCAATCATACGAGTAGGATGGCGTGCGCCACGCAACACCGTTACACCGACACCGAGGGTGGTGGTCACCACGACGCGTGTTGGTTTCGTGGTTTGTTTGCTGCCGCCACATACACCACCCTTGGTATAGCAGCGTTCTTGGAACAGTGGCTTTCCGGTTCACCTACTACTACGCGGAACCTACTACTACACAGCACTAGAGCATCAGCAGTTCTGCTTCTGCACCGTCGTGAGATCGATCGATGGGCCGGCGTAGTTGACCGTTGACACGAACCGGTTTCTTTTACAACTGACACCATTGTTTTATGCGGGCGCGATTACGGCCGGATCTACCGTGCGAAAAAACGCCGGAGTTTTTACTGCTCGCCTGGCACCGCGGATCCGAGTGAATCCCGCCCGTGACCGTACCACGAACGCCGGGATCCCCCCTGCCTGCTGCTGCATGCGCCGGACGCAGCTGCTGCCTGTCCCGGTCCAGCCTGCCCGTGCCCGAGAATGGTGAGATCGACGACGATTCCAGGCTGGTTTCTCTCTCCCCACCGCAATACCTTCGTGCACGAGCACGGCGCGAGACGCATGATGCCGCGGTCTCCAGCCGGCGCGTTCCTTCCTTTTTCACGGGAGGGACGCCACAACTCATCGATGACCCTGCCAACCGTCGGCACAGCATTAACAAATCGTTCCCAGCAATTATTGCCAATCCGCCGCGGGAAAAAGGGGATTTGCAACAAGCCTCCCCGACTTGCGGCCGGCCGGGAAAAGGGAGAATATATGGCGCTCACGTTCTCGAATAATATTTTGTCGGAACAACACAAGATGTAGTAGATCCACTCACCAGAATTCAGAGCGTAACAGCTGGTTTCCAGAAATGTTATCGCCGTTTCCTACATCCAGAATTTCAGTACTACAGGTAAAGGATAGACCGAGATGTGTGTGACACAGTGATAGTAAAGAACACATTTACGTACCATCTAGTAGTGGTAAAGATTTGTTATCTTTAAAGCTGGTGACAAAGTTGCTTTGATGCTTTCTGAAAAATTCCCCGAGCAAAAAGGCACCCAAAGTGGGGTTCGAACAGTAGATCCCATCATGGTTTAGCGTAGATGCTCAACACCATCATGGAATGGGCATTTGAGCGCGATCCACCCCACGCCTGATGGCAACCCCCATCATCCGAGGCGGCAAAGATGCCATCTTGACAACCTACAATCACTAGGCAGTCACCCAAATCACAAGCAGGGACAGGGCACTGGGCAAGCCAGCACGCAAGCGACATGCGGCTCTCTTCGGCTTGTTTTATTCCAGCTTCTGCGCAGTACTCGTCTCTCGTAACAAACATGTCGTACAAATCCGTTGTACAATTCTGCAGAAAATCTGCGGAACATAGCCTCAGGATCAACTTTGGGTTGTGTCGCGCAAGGAAAAGTTGGGGCACGTTGCAGAGCCAACTGAAGTGCTAGCACCTAGCAGCAACAAGCACAGCGGGCTGCGGGCAGCATTAGCAAACATACCGGCTGAAGAAATGAAATCGGCTGCCTTTGCAGAAAGTGGTAGAACACTTGCATGCTTCACGTACCATGTGTACCGGCAGAAGAAATGAAATCGGTTGCCGTCCTTCGAAGCTGCACGCAAGGCTCCTCGGTATTGATTGCGCATTACTGCAAAAGTAAGGAACACATGATCCAGTACACATCAATATAAACTGAGCAGTATCACTTTGGTGTAACTGAAACACTGTTGCTTGATCACAATAACCTGTCGCGAAAGTAGGCGTCCTCAGCGAACTGCACGTATGTAACTGAAAAGTTCAGAAAAAAAAGGGTGGTAGATTTCTCAAGCTCATGTTATGATCATTATAAAGTTTCTACATAACTAATCAGGCCTGTACTATAACAGCCTATCTTGGAGCAGATGAGACCCACTTATTCAATATTTAGTATCTAGCTCATGATTTTGGAGATTGCAACTAATTGTTACTTTGGTAAATACAGATACAATATAAATAACTAGGACATCAAACATATAAAATGTGTGGTCACTTAGTAGGGAAAGAATCAAAGAACTGTGTACATGCATAGATAAAACATATAAGCAACACAATGTGTTCGCAACTTACAACAGTATGCTAAATGAATGACTAACCTTCACCTGTGCAGGCTAAATATACATGCAACATCCGATAGAAGTGCAGTATATTATTATTTTGCAATATGGCAGCAAATGGAAGACCTCATGATTGGGTCACATTCAGATTTCGGTGTAAGCAGGCTGGCATCAGTTGGCAGTAAGGATATCCACTACCAGCACAAGAGGTTCCCCAGCAACAAGGATAACTCTTGGAGATTTTTTTTTCTGAATTCAAATATGAGGATAATACAACAAAAATGAAACAGTGGAGTATGAAGGGAAAAATAATGTAGCAAATCAGACTTGCAAAAATGTTCAGGAGTCACACCAATCACCATTACATAGCACAGGTTCATGATTTCTTGTACCGACAAATGAACCTGTGCATCAGACACGTCTTCGAGATAGCGTCTTCGGGCTAGTCTGCATCAACCTTCACTTCATTAAAATAAGAGAGAAAAACCACAAGTTGCTGATAAAACAATTTTACAGGTCAATTCTAGTGTTACAACTGGTACAGTCCCTCACAGACATACCTTTACTTAAAATTGCGCAGAACTTCTAAAGCTAACTTTATCAAAATAGAAAACTAGATGTATCCGTTTTCAGTTTACTGTGTGAATACAAATGCAATTTCATTTTCAGCAAAGAGAACCAGCGAGATAAATTTACAAAAACAATTTATGAACACACATCCTATAACAGTTAGAACCAAATAACATAAGAAACAGAACTGCTCTTTAAGTAAGGTCATAAAATTAAGACAACAAATGCCTGCATGTAACACATTGTTCATAGGCAAAACTTCCAGCAGATCAGGTCCAAAATGGAAGATGCAGTTACAAACTCAAGGTGGCTCATCCGGTGTGAAGGTTCTACAACAACATGAGTTCCCCTGCAAAGTTAGCAGAGGAACTATATGTATTTCAGCTTCTTTCAATTCTTCTTCACAATACATGTAATCTGTACAAATCCACTCTGATGTACATGCCACTAAGGACAAAAAACAAATTATCACTATCTACTTATCATCCTAAGGAATACCCAAAAAGATTAAATTCCCAGCAGCTAAATTACAAAGTGTGTTTTGCCAACAGTTCTAACAGTCCCTGCTTTTCTTGTTTAGATATTCCGGGATAAAGCTTAGGAAGGTCGGTAAGGAATGATTTGGCCTCAACTAACCGTCCATGTCTACAATAGCCCTGTAATATTGAATTGAAAGTTCTCTCATTGGGCTTGCAACCCTGGGCAACCATATAACGTACTAAATCAATAGCTTCTTCAAACAATGCATTGGCGACATAGCTCTTGATGAAAATATTGTATGTTACAATATCTGGTTTCACGCCTGAACATTTCATCTCAGAGAACAACCTAGAGGCTTCTTTCATCTTTCCTTCTCTTCCATATGCATATATCACAGTGTTATAAGAGTATCGATCAGGGCGCATACCACTTGACTTGATCTCAGTGAGGATCTTTTCACACTTTTCACAGTCACCTAAACGGGAATACATATGCATCAGGCTATTATAAGTTGCAGCACTGTGGTTGATACAATTCTCCTTCATGAGTGAAAGGATATTGTCCACCTTCTTGACCATTCTATTTTTCCCATATATAGATACCATAGAATTAAGAACATTAATGTCCAGGGAGCAATGCCGCTTCCTCAGTTCCTGGAATGCCTTTTCTGTCTCGGATAAATTATTAACTTTGTTGTTGACCAAGACCAATGTTTTTACAAGCCAGTTGTGTGGTTCAATCCTCTCTGCATATATATCTTCTGACAGAACTTTCATTTTGTCCAATTTCTTGGCATTAGCATATGCATGAAGCAATGAGGAATAACTGAGCTCATCTGGCTTACAGTCCCGGTCTTCCATCTCAGCAAACAACTTTTCTGCCTGTTCCCAGCGACCACCCCGAGCTAATGCAGCTAGAACAGCATTATAGGTCGAAATGTCTGGATATATACCAGCGTCTATCATCCTCTTGTATATCTCCATTGCCTGATCAAACAAACCACATCGACTATAGGAACTAATCAGTGAAACATATGTGTCCCTTTCGGGGATATAACCAGCTTTCTTCATCTCCTTAAACACACCAGAAACCTCAGAGTCCAAACCATTCTGACCAAAAACTGCCAAGAGTGTGTTCCACGTGACAACATCCGGCACATACCCAGCAGCCCTGAGCTCATCAAAGATAGACATCATCTCTGTGAACTTCCCCCGCACCCCATGCATTTTGATCAATGCATTGTATGTGCACAGATTCGGGCTACATCCGCTCCTCACCATTTCAGTGTAGGTCTCAACTGCTGCATCAATTTTACCAGCCCTATCAAGGCCAGAGATCAATGTTGTGTATGTAACCACATCTGGCTTGATCCCCTTCAACTCCATCTCCTGTTTCAGCTCCACAGCCCCTTCCAGCAACCCATCCTTAACATAAGCTGAGATGAGCGAGTTGTAGGTCACCACACTGGGTGGACAGCCTGCATTCCCCATCTCCTTGAGCACCCCAATTGCATCCTCATGCCTCCGCGCCTTACCATACACATCGACCAGGGAATTGAATGTGACCTTATCAGGTTCAAAGCCAGCAGCTCTCATCTCATCAAACACCTGCAAGGCCTCCCTGTAAAGCCCCCTACGACGACAACAGCTGATGAGCGTGTTGTAAGTATACCTGTCCATCGCAACGCCGTCCTCCTTCATGGAGTCAATGAGCGCCACCACCTCTTTCCACGGGACAGCCATCTTGGAGTAGACATGGAGCACGACGTTGTAGGTGACGAGAGCCGGCCGGACGCCGCTATCCACCATGCGCCGGAACACGTTGACCGCGTCCCGGAACCGGCCCGCACGGGAGAATGCGGACACGAGCGCCGTGTACGCGCTGGCGTCGGGCGCCGGCGCGGCCTCGAGGAGAGCGGAGGCCTCGGAGAGGCGGCCGGCGCGCGCGAGCACACGGACGACGGCGGGGAGCACGCGCGGTTGGTGGAGGGCGCGGTCACCGTGAAGGTCCCGCGCCGCGCGGACCGCGGCGAGCGCGACGCCGGGGTGCCCACCGCGAGAGGCGAGCGCGTTCACGACGGCAGCGAGGTCGTTCTCGGGAAGAGCGGAGAGGATGTCGCGCGGGGAGGCGTGTTCCGCCGGGTCAGCGAGGAGCGCGAGGAGCGCGCGGCGAGCGGGGATGGAGAGGGACGGCGGCAGGTGCCACGGCTGGTCGTCGCCGCCGGTCCCGCCCCGGGAGGGGTCGAGCGGGCGGCCGAGGCGCGGCTTGCGCGAGGAGGAGGTCGGGGTGGGGCGGGAGGTGGAGAGGAGGGAGGTCGGGGAGAAGAGGCGAGAAGGGGAGGAGGAGGCCGTGTGATGCTGGCGCTGGGTGACGATGGGGTTGGGGATAGTAGGGCGCGGCGGCGGAGCCGGAGCGCGGAGGGGGAGCGGAAGGGTGACCATTTCGGCCATGGTGCGGCGGGCGGGAACCGCCGGGGTTTAGGGGTTAAAAATCTGCGGCCGGAGCGGCGGTGGCACCGGCGCGGCCGTTCGTGGAGACGAAGAAGAAGATTGGATGGATAGGGCTGGCCGTTCGCGGATTGGCAGTGCTGGGCCGGTCGCCCGTCAACATGGAGGGCCAATTGTTTGAAGGAGGAAGGAAGGTGTTCTTGTGGGCTGGTATGTGCCGGGCCGGTGACTCATTCAACAAAGAAGACCCACAGTCGAAAATTTAATTTTATCTTTGTTTATTTTTATTTTACTGTATATTTTTTATACTACATAAAATCACTCACTTTGATGTTTTCCTTCAGCTACTCCACCCATGTCTGTCAGTTTCTCGGCTGGAGATCTTCGCCCCTGTTCGCTTGGCTTATCACCCACCGCGCAATAAAGATTTTCTCTTAGAACAAACAATTTGCACCGGCAAGAATCAAACTAACAAGATTTTCTCTCGTGAACAAATCAAGACTCAGCCCACCAAGAACCAAGCCAAGCGAACAGGCTGCTTTTCCCATACAGATACAGTGAACACGCTTTTCATGTTGCTCTCTTACATTTTTATGGTTGGTGCATTTCAGCATCTGTGACCGGCGGTGTTATCCTCTACGCTTGCCACAATGGTATGCTATAATTACCTAAAAATCATCACACTTTGCTCACTCCATTTAGACTGCGGTCCTCCGATTAACCTTTGGTGCATTTCCTGTTCATGATGGAGGCATTCACTTCTAATGAAGCACGCAGGAAGCAGAAGGCATCTTCTGATAGCTCCCGAAAGTCGAAACTGATGGTAACTTAAACTTGTTAACTGCCCATATTCATATATGTATACAGAAAACATATTATTTGTATCTCCGAGTTGAGGAAACCTCGACAAGATGATAACTTCTTTTTTTACGTCTTTCAGGTTTCAGCAACAATTCTCTCTTTTGGCTCTGATTTTTATCTTCCCAGAGCAGAGAGTGCTCCAGTACTCCAGCGCTTAGTGTGCCCGTTGATGTCACTTCATTCCTCTCAGATGGATGAGTTCTTTTCCGGTGCCTTATACTAGGCTATACTAGTTTAGAAAAAGGACTAGTATATAAATATCCGATGGCTCAGATTAATTGTATACTACTAAAAACTTCATTAGTAGTATGGGTGGTATGGATGAGTGGTATAGGTGGCATAAGGGTATTATAGGAAAAGATTTTAAACAGCTTTTAAATTAAAGCCTCATCTCATTTATAATTTGGAATGGACTAACACTCATTTCAACTGAGACTTTGTCGTATTAAATCAGCCAGGCTATGTTCCTTTCATATTCTTCCCAATTGTATGGCTTGACTGCTGTGATTCGCTCTCCATTGATGAACGGTGACTGATGGATGTCATCGGTTGTTCTTGAATTTTTTGCTTGGCAGCTGATTTGATCCAGTTGTGTTCGATAAGATTTTGCCTGATATGCACGGGTGATGGGATGGATGCAACCGATATGGGAACAGGTGGATGTGTAAGAATGACGTCGTTTATGTGCATCTGGCACAAGCGGTGGTGGTAGTGTTGAAGAGGAACGTGAATTTATTTAGGGTTTGTTTTACTAAAGATTAGTTTGTTTCTTTGTGTATATGTTTATCCTTTGTACAATGAGATGGCCGGACAATCATGCCGGATAGATTAAAATGGAGTCACATGGAAGATTAGGGCTGCGCCGCCGGGGAGCCGGCGACGCCGGATACCGAGCACAGGATAAAGGAAAAATGAGGGTGAGTTAAAAATGAAATTATTAATAAAACTAAATATAAGTACTAAATTGCCCATGGTTAGATGTTCCCTGTACCATATACCACTCATTGGTAGTATAAGGCACCGGAAAAGAGGTCCTAATGGAGGCCCCTCTCATCCGTGATTTGTACTTTGGAAAAGGCACCTTCATCCGTGCACTCCTTGGTCCGATGATGTGAGGATGAAAAGCAGAGAGGAGGTGGTGGAGGATGAAACTCTCTTTCTTCAAAGCATGACACTACTACGGAGTACTCCCTCCGTTCCTAAATGATTGTCTCTGGAAATCTATGTTTCCCTCACAAACACGTCCTGGACGATCATCATTTAGGGACGGAGGTAGTATGGAGCTGCTAATTTGTGAAGAGGCTTCTCTCTTATTTACTCTCTACAGTTGAGTGATTGACACGTGGACTCCACCACGGTGCTCGTTCCATGATTTGAGGGTGACTACCAATAACGGGCGAGTCTTCTCTGACTGACGTTCTAGCAACACCATGTCAGCCACCCAACGTCAGACGACAACACGTCAGAGCAATCGTTTCCACCATCATCTGGGATAGTGACTAGCATCTGAGTGCTACTACCACGCATTAAAATATCCCTCGATCAGGAGCCAGACGGATCAGTGTGCCAGCTAGCTCGCCGGAGATATGGCCAAGGACGACGGCCCGCCGGAGACGGTGGAGGAGAAGCCGGCGGCGCCAGTTTTGCGGGCATTCGCGTCAGTGTTCATGCACGCGGATGCGGTGGACGTGGTGCTGATGGTTCTGGGCCTGGCGGGCGCCATGGGCGACGGCATGTCGACGCCGGTGATGCTGGCTATCACCAGCCGCGTCTTCGACGACACCGGCAGCGGCCCCGATCACCTCCAGCAATTCAGCTCCAAGATGAACGCGGTACAGATTCCATCTTAGATGAATTCCAATTTTCCAATCATTGGCAATGTCGTTACACGCAGCAACACTGACGCATCCACCACCGGCTCTCTGTCAGAACGTGAGGAATACCCTCTTCCTGGCTGCTGCACACTGGATGGCGGCGTTCCTAGGTGAGCGCGCACGGCCACAAGCATGCCGATGCTACGGCAACTGCCTCTCAGACCACTGTGGATTATTTTCCTTGCAGAGGCGTCTTGCTGGACGCGGACGGCGGAGCGGCAGTCGTCGCGGATGCGGGCGCGGTACCTGCGGGCGGTGCTCCGGCAGGACGTGGAATACTTCGACCTGAACGCCTCGACGTCGGAGGTGATCACCGGCGTGTCCGGCGACGCCCTCGCCGTGCAGGACGCGCTGAGCGAGAAGCTGCCCAACTTCGTGATGAACGTGACCCTGTTCGTGTCCAGCTACGCCGTCGCGTTCGCGCTGCTGTGGCGCCTCACGCTGGTGTCGCTGCCGTCCGTGCTGCTGCTCGTCGTCCCCGGCTTCCTGTACGCCCGCGTCCAGGTCGGCCTGGCGCGCCGGATGCGGGAGCAGCACGCGCGCCCCGGTGCCATCGCCGAGCAGGCCGTGTCGTCGGTGCGCACCGTGTACTCATTCGTCGCCGAGAGGGCCACCGCGGCGCGGTTCTCTGCCGCGCTGGAGGAGTCGGTCCGGCTCGGGCTCAGGCAGGGGCTCGCCAAGGGCGTCGCCGTCGGCAGCGGTGGCATCCGCATCGCCATCTTCGCCTTCAACGTCTGGTACGGCAGCCGCCTCGTCATGTACCACGGCTACAAGGGCGGCACCGTCTACATCGTCGCCGTCATCATCGTAGTCGGAGGCGGGTACGCCGTAGTCCCTGCAAGCTTCGACTCTGCACATGCTTCAGCTTCACGATAAACGCATTCAACAAAAATTGACCACGCAGAGCGCTAGGTTCGGCGTTGTCGAACATCAAGTACTTGGCGGAGGCGAGCTCGGCGGCGGAGCGGATCATGGAGCTGATCAGGCGGGTGCCCAAGATAGACTCCGAGACTGGCGCCGGCGAGGTGCTTGAAAGCGTCGCCGGCGAGGTGGAGTTCAGGAGCGTGGATTTCTGCTACCCGTCGCGGCCGAAGAGCCCCGTCTTGGTGAACTTCAGCCTGCACGTGCCGGCCGGGCGCTCGGTGGCGCTGGTGGGCGCCAGTGGGTCGGGGAAGTCGACGGTGATCGCGCTGCTGGAGCGCTTCTACGACCCGTCGGCCGGGGAGGTGACCTTCGACGGCGTGGACATCCGGCGGCTGCGGCTCAAGTGGTTGCGCGCGCAGATGGGGCTCGTCAGCCAGGAGCCAGCGCTGTTCGCGATGTCGATCAGGGAGAACATACGCTTTGGAAAGGAGGACGCCACGGAGGAGGAGATCACGGCTGCCGCGAAGGCGGCCAACGCCCACAGCTTCATCTCGCAGTTGCCGCGGGGCTACGACACGCAGGTATAGCATTTGTGCACTGAAAAGACAAAAGTTGGACTATCTCTGTTGGGGAGTAAAAATTACATGACTGACGACAGTTAATCAGTTACAGTTAAACTGTAAATATCTCTAGCAGGGACCAAAATAAGAGTAAAAAGAACACCTCGATCAAACAACAGAACATTCAGCTAAAATTTTGCGGTCACACATCACAGGAAGGATCATATGCATATAACACGAATAAAAAAAAGACAGATACTGGTTTGTTAATCATGACTGCATATATTAACTTGTAAATAGTTAGGAATGGAATAAGGGAGTCGTACAAACAAAAATTTGCTGACTAAATGATTTGCTACTTTGCTGAAGTAGTAAAGCTCAATGATTCTTTACACTCATTGCACATCAAACTTGAGTCATCCTTTTTTATTTCAAGAAACTTAATCAATTCCCAAGCTACAGTTATATGAAAAATCCCATTCTAAAGAGACTTCTGCTTGAACTGTTTTTTTTGCTATCAACTACTTATTGCTCATCATGCAAAAAAGTTTGCTTTTATAACATTGTCCAAGTCATGGACCTTAATTAAGAGTAGTCTTTCTCAATGAAATATAAGATGCTGTCCTTATCTGGACCTAGACACTAACCATATACACTCTAAATTAAAACAGGTGGGTGAGCGTGGTATCCAAATGTCTGGTGGACAGAAGCAAAGAATTGCTATTGCCAGAGCAATCATAAAGTCACCCAAGATCCTACTCCTAGATGAAGCCACTAGTGCATTGGACACTAATTCAGAGCATGTTGTGAAGGAGGCACTTGAGTTGGCCTCCATGGGCCGAACTACTATTGTCGTTGCACATCGTCTCTCCACTATCCGCAACGCCGATATGATCGTTGTCATGCAATCTGGTGAGGTCAAGGAGTTAGGATCCTATCATGAGCTCATTGGAAATGAGAACGGCATCTACTCATCTCTTGTCCGACTTCAGCAAACCAGAGATTCAGTGGACATGCCTGAGGAGGTTGGCAAAACTGAAAGTGCAGATATTTTGCGGCAATCAAGTAGTCAAAGTATTGGCAAGGGTTTCACTGCAGCAAGTAGGTCAAGCTCAACATGTTCAATGGGTGATGCAAAAGCTGTTGGTAACACAGAGAATCCAAAGCTTCCCGTGCCATCCTTCAGGAGGCTACTTATGCTTAATGCACCAGAAATGAAACGGGCACTTATGGGAATCTTCAGTGCAATTGTGTCTGGAAGCATACAGCCTGTGTTTGCCTATGCCATGGGTAGCGTGATCTCGATCTACTTCTCAACAAATCATCAAGAGATCAAGAAGGAAACAAGGACCTATGCACTTGTCTCTGTTGGTCTTGCAGTGCTGACATTCCTTATCAGTATCGGGCAACACTACAACTTCGCTGCCATGGGGGAGTATCTCACCAAGAGGATCAGGGAACAGATGCTCTCCAAATTTCTCACTTTCGAGGTCGGGTGGTTTGACCGCGATGAGAACTCTAGTGGCTCAATATGCTCGCAGCTTACCAACGACGCTAACATTGTAAGTAGAATAAAGCTTGAAAAAATTACTCTGTAGAATATAATTTGACAAGACATAATTTTTTTATTGCAGGTGAGGTCATTGGTGGGTGATCGAATGTCTCTGGTGGCCCAGACAGTTTCTGCAGTTCTAACCGCCTACATCATGGGTCTAGTGATTGCTTGGCGTTTAGCTCTTGTGATGATTGCAGTGCAGCCTCTTGACATTACATGCTTCTATACTCGCCATGTCTTATTGAAGAGAATGTCCAAGAAATCGATGCAGGCACAATCTGAATGCAGTAAGTTTGCTGCCGAGGCAGTCTCTAATATCCGAACCATAACTGCTTTTTCATCCCAGAACCGCGTCCTGCACCTCTTTAACCAAGCACAAGATGGTCCACGCAAGGAAAGCATCCGACAGTCATGGTTTGCAGGTTTCGGCCTGGGCACCTCCATGAGCCTTTTGAGATGTACATGGGCACTCACCTTCTGGTATAGTGGCATTCTCATAGCTGGGCACCATATTACCGCGAAGGCCTTTTTCCAAACCTTTTTGATTCTAGTAAGCACAAGCCTTGTGATTGCAGATGCAGGTAGTGTTACTGCAGATCTTGCTAAGGGTGCTGATGCGGTTGCGTCAGTCTTTGCTGTTCTTGATCGGGAAACAGAGATAGAACCCGATAGCCCTGAGGGATATAAACCAGAGAAGCTCAAAGGCGAGGTGGACATTAGGGAAGTTGATTTTGCTTATCCATCGAGGCCAGATGTGATCATCTTTAAAGGATTCTCCTTGAGCATCCAACCAGGAAAATCAAGTGCACTTGTTGGGCAAAGTGGTTCAGGCAAGTCAACCATCATTGGGCTTATTGAGAGGTTCTATGACCCAATTAGTGGGTTAGTAGCGATCGATGGTAAAAATATTAAAGCATACAATCTTCGAGCTCTACGACAGCACATTGGGCTGGTGAGCCAAGAACCAACACTATTTGCAGGAACCATCAGAGAGAACATTGTGTATGGCACAGAAACAGCCAGCGAGGAGGAAATTGAGAATGCAGCAAGGTCTGCAAATGCGCATGACTTCATTAGCAACCTGAAGGATGGATACAACACAAGGTGTGGTGAGCAAGGTGTTTTACTGTCAGGGGGGCAGAAGCAGCGCATTGCTATTGCTCGTGCGATTCTGAAGAATCCTGCTATATTGCTTCTGGATGAAGCTACAAGCGCATTGGACAGCCAGTCTGAGAAGGTGGTGCAAGAAGCATTGGACCGATTGTTGACAGGCAGGACCAGCGTAGTGGTGGCACACAGGCTGAGCACTATTCAGAACTGTGACATGATCATTGTGCTTGAGAAAGGAATTGTTGTGGAGAAAGGCACACACGCATCCCTCCTTGGAAAAGGTCCTGCTGGAACATACTTTGGATTGGTTAATATGCAGCAAGGAGGCAACCACACCAACAGCTCTGTGATTCTGCATGAAAAACCATAGTTCCGTATTAGCAGTAGTAGTTATTTGCTGGAGTGATATACAAACTATTTTCTGGCTAACACATGTACGTACTGCTAAATCCAAACCAGAACTTACTACCATGTATATTTCCTTGTTAGAGAAATGCTCGGGTGGTGTATTACATTTGCTCTCACATTTCAAACACTACCTAGATTATCGACCAATCGTTTACGAGTAAGATTTGGATGAAAATATGGTTTCCAACCCATGAATTAAAATCACAGGTACTTTGCCTCCTTAATCACGAGACGTGACGATTAATTGACACCACTATTTCACATTTGCTCCATTTGGACCCCAATTTCTCATGCACATGAAGAACAAACAGTACATGCCTTACAGTTCTTCGTTAGCGTGTGAATATAAGGGCAGCCGCATTATTCGATTCAGCAGCCGTGCCTCTGTTTCTGACGAACATATCCAATTTATGGCTTCCCCGCTGAACGTTCTTCAGTTCACGCAGAATTCGACGGCCGGCGGCGTGGCTTCTTGGCTGGCAAGGGCAATGGGCTCTGCACCTCCTCCTCCTCGCCCCGCCGCCTCACGATGGGAAATTCAATCTCCGGCGCCACCAGCGGCGCCAGGTTCAGGTCAAATCCACCGCCCGCCCTCGACCCAGCAGCGCCGGGTAGCGACGCCGACACCGACGGCCCGTGCAGGTAGTGGAACCTCTTGTGGCCGCCGAGCGCTTGCCCGGTCTCGAAACCCCTGCGACACACCGTGCAGACGTGCCGCCCGGTGCCGCCGCCGCCGCTCCCGGACGCCGATGCTTCATCGGTGGCTTCCTTCTGGTGGAACAATGGCGCCGTGCCAGCCGCTGCTGGCGGCTTGCGGTGGCTCGCCTTGTGGCCGCCGAGCGCCTGGTACGACGCGAACGCCTTGCCGCAGAGGGTGCACCGGAAGTGGAGCGGGAGCTCGGACGCTGACGCCGCCGCCGGCACGGACGACGGCGGCGGCGGTGCTGCGCCGGCTTGCTGCTGGCACGCGGCGGCGAGCGCCATGAGGCACAGGGACAGGTACACGTCTTGGTCCATTTTCACGCTACCGATCCGGCTCCCGTGCGACGATCTGCTTGCGCTGCATCCGCAGCCATGGTGATGTATTTATAGACCGGCATGGCGGCGCGCCGTGCGGGGTCGCGTCAAAGGAGCACGAGGAGGGCGCGAAGGAGTTGCCGCGCGGAAGGAAGGCGAGCACGAAGCGACAGGGCTTGGAAAGGGGAACCGATCTCTGGTGGCGCGGCACACTTGCGCGCGTGCATATTTGGACTCGTGGGACCTGGTGTTTCAGCTGGTCGGAGCTCGACCTCCCTCAACTTGCAAATTTTCTAAGCAAATTTGAGCAACTTTTGTGCACAGAGGATGGCGTTTCCTTGTCTTTGAGGGGTAAACAAATCGACTACGTTCTGCTAAGCATTCTAGAACGATGCATGGACACTTTTGCTGCACGTTTACCGTGTGCCCTGGTTTTTGAAGAAGTCGTGTCTAGTCTTGCGTCCGGGCTGGACCGACACGGTCACATTCAAATAAAATTGCATCAAAACAAGATGAGTTCAATACAAAATGGGGGCAAATAAATAGTATTGACAAGGACACCGGTGGTCGGTCTCACGAAGACGACACACACTCAAAAACGGGCTTAATGGGCTAATTCTGTTACAAACGGCCCGGACTGGGGCGGGCACTGGCTCGGATTTTGTGCCCATCGCGGCCTGCAAACAGAAAATAATCACGGTCAAAGCCGCCGTCACGACGACGTGAACAGCTGCTGAAAACCCTGAACTGAAGTCAAGGCTCATGACTGCACACTACTCCTAGCAGTAGCAGGACCACGGCTCCGGCCGTGACGGAATCACGGAAGACGGGAAGAGCTCGACCAGTTACTCGAACCAGCTCGACGTCACCCCGGCCGGGCAGTTGCGATCTCGCCGCCGACCAGTTCAACGACCTCCCCGCTGTACTGTACAGTGTACAAGTGGCCGCCGATCACCACCAACGCCGGTCCGCCACTGACCCCCGAACGCGGTGGATGATCGATGGGATGGAAGTGGAACCTCAGGTCTCTCTCAGGTTATCTCGGCCCTCTCCATTAAAGAGCCGAAAGCTCCGAGCCCCACCGCCGCCGCCGCCGCTGCGCCGCATGACCCCCGCGGGGGCCGGCGTTAATGTGGACATGTGGTGTGGTGGCGCACCAACTACAACACAAAAGGTCTCGTCACGCGACGCCCTACCAGCCCAAACGCCGCGCTCCGTCGGCAACCGAATGGGCAGCACGACACGGGCAGCAGGGACGACACGGCCACACGGGGCACGGACGCGTCGTCTCCGCCCTATCCGCCAAGAGATATCCACGCGCCGGCGCCTGACCGGCCGATCAGCGACGCCGACGGCTGACCTGAGGCCTTGCCGAGGCACATGATTGAGCTACGACGGCCGGCGAGCTTGCTCCATCGGCACCCCCGTTCAGTTCCGTAGCCAATCGCGAACGCGAGGCGCGGGCGCGTCGGTGCCGTTCGAGCGATGGAACAACGACGGCCTAACCTTCCGCCCGTGGTTGTAAATCGCGACGCTGATCTGATGCGAGAGATCCTGACGGCATTGATCCAGCTTTGCCTGTGTCGAGACGTCTGGCAAGCGATTGACCACTCATGCATGAGCGGATTTGCTTTGGGTCCTTCGATTGTGTACACAGTACACGCCAGGCAACAACTACTAGTAGTAGGCAATAAGGTGAGGGAAGGTATACTGCCGTGTCTGAATTCACCAAACAATGATGGAAATGGAATGCAGTGTTGTTCAGTTGTGGTCAGTTGGCGGAGCAAGCAGAACAAGCAGGAAATTTGATTCGATTTACGCGAGGAGAGCGTGTGATGTCTTTAGCAAACCGGTCACTTTCATACAACCACTCGGCGAGAAAATCCAAGATCATGGTGACGATGCTTACACAATGCATGGCTGGTTGATACAAAAAATTTGCTTAGACATCCATAGCGTATGGCATTTTGGTGCATGCGCGGCTTCGGTTGTGTGGTATATGCCACTTGTATCCGTCGAGCGTCGCCTGACATTTTGGTGCTTGTGCTGAAGGCATCCGATTCTGAGGTGTGCTTTCTGTCATTTGCTGCTTTTAAATTGTGCTTTGTGATACCTAAAATCGTGAATGGACTTTTGACGAACGGGGTGTTTCTCGACGTATATACTATATTCTAGTACGGATTAATTGTTCAATGTTCATACATGTATTTTATGCCTTCCGTCCAAAATAGTAAGCAAAGCTGGAGCCAGGGGATCGTCGACCATGTGTGCGGCTTGGGGATAACATCTCCATGGAGGAGGAGTTCGGGTGGTTGCTCCGGCTTGCAGTGAGTTGCGGCTTTTGACGTAGCACAACATTGGCGACAAGGACACAGTTCGCGGTGGCTTACTCCTGACTCTTCTCCCAGGTTGCGGTGGCGTTGTGTTCTATCGTGTGTGTTGTTTGTGTGGTGGTGTTGTTCGCTTTGGCGCATGATATACAATTATTTCTTCTTCTTAAACGACAGAGCAGTGCTCTTGCTAGCTATTAGAAAAATCCAAAACAGTAACACACATGATTAAATAGTATATTTTTATAGGTAGCCATAATCAGACTTTGAAATTTTGAGGTTTGACTAATGAATGTGAAGTGCAGTGCCTATGTGGTGACATTTAAGGGTCACTGTAGAATGCGTCCTTATGGTAGGAACAGTTGGGACATCAAATCCAAATCAAGATGACGATGATTACATAGTGCGTGACTAATCCACGGCGTGTTCGTTTGGGCGGTGGGCGATGGGCAGTGCTGATTTGTTACGAGAGAAAATCTTCTTGTTTGGTTGTTGGTGGGTGGTTTGTTACGAGAGAAAAATCTTCTGCTGGTTCTTGCGATAAGCCAAGCGAACAGGGCGTCATACTCCGTGCGACTGACATCGGTGTCATGAACGCCGTCGATTCATCCCTCCCCTATTGCAGTATCTCAAACTCTAGAGAATCAGGTGTTAGGATTTTGGGATCGGGGTTACCTCTCGCCAGCAGGCCTTCTTTCGACGTGTTTGGTTTCCTTCTATGTTTTCCTGGCCTACATCCCTCTGGCCAGGCTCCTTCCGGTCAGATTTTGAGCATGCAGAATGTCGTTGTTTGGTTGCTAGGACATCCGGAGCCAGTCTAAAGAGAGAGCAGACGTTTGGTTGCTTGTACGAGATAAGTCGCATGAGATAAAAATATTTAAAAATTTATTATTATAATTTTAATTTTGTACAAATACAGTTTTAAAGTCTTATTTTATCTAACTATGTCTTAATTATACATAAAATACATTAATATCACTTGATATTTACTAATTATACACTAATACATTATTAGTGGGAGAAATAGCTGCATCAATCGAGCCTAGGGATGCAAGTGGGTACCCAATGATGTTTTTTTGGGTCAGCTGATTAATTACAATAGTATGCCACTCAAGTTCATTTTCTCCTCAAAATTAATTACGTGGAACGCCATCCTAGTTCATTTTATCAAGTTTTTGGGTCGACAAAAAACCCATACATTTAAAACTTGCATCTCTAGCTGAGCCTGGCTCGGTAGAAACAGTTTCTGGGGATGCAGGCAGTGAGGGGAATGCATCTAGAGAGTCTGGCTCTTTGGGGCAGTGCATGCAATCAAACGTCGCTTGTCTGCACCCCGTGAGCCTGATTGACCTATAAACAGTGAAACAAATGCACCCTAAGAGGCTCGTCGGCCCGCGGTGGAGTTAAGGAGATGGCGAGAAGCGGAGATGGTGAGAGTGTCGTCGAAGCCGGGCAGTTGAGGAATCCGGTGGGCAGTGGGGGCGAGTGCAACCGGGTGTTTAGTGTGGGTTGGCGGTGGTGTACGATAGCGAAACAAACATGTTAAATAAATGGGCCTAGGGCCATTTGTTGTAATAATAAAAGAATTAAAAGCTCATGTGTTTAATGCTAAAGGAAAGAGAGAAATACCGTGTGGGTATTGGAGGAGTCTCCCATTGAATTATTAGGTAACCATCCAACTTATTAGGTAACATTTTGGTACACCTCTTGTGAAGTTGAATAAAGGAGATAGGCGTGCCACACACGCGCGCGCTCGCTCGCCTCGAACGAGATGAGACGAGACGAGACGAGGCGAGCGGGCGGGGCGGGAGCATCTTTTTGCTGTTGATGACCTCTTAATGGTGAACGTTACTATTGGCTGGTGAACGTTACTGTTGGCTGTCAATGGCCCCTTAATCATGAAGGTTACGAGGAGCCCTTAAACCGCGACCGTTACTACCTGAGGCACATTAATCGTGACGTCCAGGTTCATCTCCCCTGCGCCTGCTACTCGCCTATATAAGGCGCCCTCCTCCTCTCCCTCAGGTTGCCAATTCACAAACCAGGTACTCCTGTTTAGGAGACCTCTCTCTTCTCCCTCTGTTTGCTGCTTTCTTTTGCATCTCCATCGCTTGCACCATGCGCATGGTACCGGTGAGAGCAGAGCATCCGGCACCTCGCCATGCTGCTGAGATCCTGCTCGGGATAGGCGGGCGATAAGGTTTTTGGGAAGCGTCTTCACGCGACTGCTCACCTCGTACGACTACTTCCTCTACGTCAACGACAAGCGAACGAATGACTACTTCACCTACACCAGGTCTGCACTGCGATCCTCTGCCTGCATCAACTGTGTACAGCTACACCGACTGAGGTCACTCACAATGGGTGATAACGGAAATTCGGGTGACGTCGTCACCCAAACTTCCACATGGTACTCTCTCAAACAAATGTTCATGTTTATTAGTTGTATAATCATGAATATCGTTATGTTTAATTGTGGTTTAAACATACACATATGCACATGGATTGTTTCACTCACTATAATATTGAAATGTCTACTAAATTATGGAATTAAAATATGTCAAAATGTTGCCTATCATCTAACTCAACAGAGGCCGCCAGAGCAAGACCATAGGCATGCAAGTGGTGTGAGGCTCTCCGTGTGCGACCCACGAAGAAAAATGAAAGACGGTGAAAGAGGAGGAAAAATGAAGAGATACGGAAGAAGATGTTGATGGATAGAAAAGCAAAATTTCAGTTGATTGATGAGTAGATAAACCCTATACAATATGGATGCAAACTAAATCTATGTGTAACATTTTTTATATAAGGGATTACATAATCCGACCTCTACATCCAGGGATGAACACAACCAATTAGTACAGACCAAAGCTGGTTCAGAGACACAGCAAACCAAAGTCAAAACAAGATCCATAGACTAAAGCAAACGATATAAGTATTTCCACCCCCTATTTGAAATGTCTAGAGCAATCACTTCCAATCTCTTGCTCAGCATGATGAGGGTGTCCTTGGCTTGCTCGTCACGCTGGAATTGGGACCAAGAGCGTAGCCAATATGCTCCCCTGAAAATAACCTGCATGATAGAGTTAGTTTTCAATTTGTTGAAAATTACATCATTCCGGCATCGCCAGATAGCCCAGCAAAGCGCAGGTACACCCACCCAGATCAAACCTTTCATGATCTTAGGTTGATTATTAAGCCAAGTACCAAACAAATGGCTAATAGATCTGGGTTGGTTAAGATTTTTTGCGAAGAAGATTATGTGCCAAATCGTTTTAGCAAAGGGGCAATCCAGGAATAGGTGTTGGATATTCTCATTCCTATTACAACTAACACATTTCTGGCTACCTTTCCAATTTTTCCTAGCCAGATTGTGTTTAGTGAGAACTACTCCCCTTTGTAGAAACCAGAGAAAGATCTTTATCTTTAGTGGAATCCTCATCTTCCAGATCTTTCAATGTTGAAAGGGTGGATTTGTATCAATAAGATGGTGATACAACTACCGGACGGTGAACAAGCCGGACTTGGTTAAGCTCCATTTAAAAAGGTTAGAGCCTTTCGTTAGCTGCACGTGTGATATTCGTGCCACTAATCCAAGCCAATCTCTAAGATTGTTATCCACTAGAGCCCTCCTGAAGGAGATATTTAGGGGGCTTGTGGCCATTATCTTGGATATTGTGGCGTGTGGCTCCCTCGCTATATTATATAAGTTCGGGTATTGAATTTTGAGCGGCTTGTCTCTTATCCAAGTGTCTTCCCAGAATCTGACATTGGTCCCATCCTTTATAACAAAGGAACCTAAAGATAGTACCTCATCTTTTAAATGCATGAGACCTCTCCAAAAACGAGAGTCATAGGGTTTGGCTTCCACTTGAGTTAAAGATTTAGACCTCAGGTATTTATTTTGGAGCAACGTTTGCCAGATGCCATCTGTGTTTAGTAGATTAACTAACCACTTGGCCAACAGACATTTATTTTGCAGTTGCAAATCAAGAATACCTAGACCACCTTGATCTTTAGGTCGACATAAGATGTCCCATTTGGCAAGTCTGTATCTGTGTTTTTGTGAGGATCCTTGCCAAAAGAATCTAGATCTGTAGTGATCCAAGTTTGTGATGACCCCTTTCGGTATCTCAAAGAAGGACATCATAAACATGGGTAGACTGCTTAAGACTGAATTAAGTAAGACAAGTTTACCTCCGTAGGATACGTATTTTTCCTTCCAACAAGAAAGTTTTTGTTCAAAACGTTCTTCAACCTTTTTCCACTCAAAATTCAAAAGCTGTCTATGGTGCATTGGGATCCCTAAATATCTGAAAGGGTATGTCCCTTTATTACAACCAAAGAGAGAGGTATAGATTTCCTCCATCTCTTTACCTTGTCCATAGCAAAAAATTTCACTCTTATGGAAGTTGATCTTGAGCCCAGATAACTGCTCAAACGCGCAAAGCAGAAGCTTAATATATTGCAGGATTGACAAACCATCATCAACAAGATGGGGGGGGTACTCCTCTTATTTGACCATCGGCCTTTGCTCTATTGATGAGTTGGGCCAGCATATCGGCAACGATGTTGAATAAGATTGGTGACATAGGATCCCCCTGTCCGAGACCCCTTTTGGTTTGGAAATAAGGCCCAATTTCATCATTAATTTTGATCCCCACACTTCCACCAGTGACCATACTTTGGATCCACCTACACCATTTCGGTGCAAAGCCTTTCATACGAAGGGTTTGTTGTAGAAAGGACCATTTGACTTTGTCATAAGCCTTTTCAAAATCAATTTTAAAAATGACATCGTCCCGCTTCTTGGTATGAAGTTCATGAATAGTTTCGTGTAGAATAACTACTCCTTCCATGATGTTCCTACCGGGCAAAAAGGCGGACTGTGTCGGGCTTACGACTTTCTTGGCTACAAGATTAAGTCTATTTGTTCCCACTTTCGTGAAGATTTTGAAGCTCACATTTAGGACACAAATTGGTCTATGTTGTTGAATTTTGGTCGTTATGAATTTTAGTGATTAACGTAATGATTCCAAAGTTCAAGCTGTACAGATCCAGCGCCTCACTATGTTGATCGGCAAAGAGAGGTAAAAGATCCGCTTTGATAATCCCCCAAAAAACCTGATAAAATTTCGCAGGAAATCCATCAGGGCCTGGAGCTTTATTATGCTCCATTTGGAAGACTGCATTTCTCACTTCAAATTCAGTGAAGGCAGCAATGAGGGATTCATTTTCCTCCTGAGATATCTGAGGTATGTCAAGGACTTGATCCTCTACTAGTGAAACCCCAGAAGCCTCTGGTTGCCCAAAGAGATCCTTATAGTAGTTAGTAATATGGTGCTTGAGGCAATCATCTCCCACAACAAATCCCTTAATCATCCTCAAGTTTAAAGATTTGTTGTTTTCGATGTTTACCATTAGCGACTAGATGGAAGAATCTAGTGTTGGCATCTCCTTCTAAAAGAGTTTTAACCTTTGCTCTCTCGTACCACTTTAATTCCTCCTCCCTCAGAAGGGTGACTAGACGTTCCTTTAGATGATGCTTAAGATTTACTTCTTGATCGGACAGTTGGCCAGATTCTACCTTCTTATCAAGATCATCTAAAAGGGACAGTAAGGTCTTCTTTTCCTTCTTGTAAGACCCCACTGTATGTCTAGTCCAACCCCTAAGTGTTGTCTAAGTCTATGAATTTTGAACTGCCAACGTTCAAGAGGGGTGGAACCAAAGCTCTCTGATTGCCAGATATTAGCAACCATGTCATAAAAACCATCTCGTACTAACCAACCTCTCTCAAATTTGAAAGGTCTGTTTCCGGTTAGGTGAGTGGAGGCTCCAGTACTAAGAACCAGGGGTGTATGGTCAGAGATATTCCTATCCCTGGGTTCTACCGAAGTCAAAGGGAATTGAATTTCCCAATCCGTACTGACTAGTACTCTGTCGAGTTTCTCGAAAGTGGGATTGTCCCCAGGACCTGCCCAAGTATATTGGCGTCCCGTCATAACAATCTCTCTAAGATCAAGAGATTCAATGACAGCCCGACCATTTAGGATCAAAATTCCCTGAGCTTTTATCCTCTGGGCGTCTCATAATGTTAAAATCCCCCCTAAAACGTATGGGAGTGATTCCTTTGAGCAGGTGTTAGCTAGTTTGGATAGGAAGGCACTTTTGTTTTGTACTTGTGCCGGTCCATAAATTGAATAAAGAACAAATTTGAAACCATTAGTTTTGTATCTCAAGGTGAATTTCACATAGAAATCGCCCTCATCAATGGCTCCAATGTCAAAAATACTGAGGTCGACACCTAGTAGGATACCGCCAGATCTCCCATGAGGTGCCATAGTATGCCACGAAAGTCATGTCCCGCACACGTATTTTTGAGGACATGATCGGGGAAAGAATCTCTACCGGTTTCGGAGATAGCTATAAAATTTATTTGCTCCTCCTTAACTAGTTCGACCAAGAACCCATGTTTAGCCAAGTCCCCCAGACCTCTACTATTCCAGAAAACCCCTTTCATTTTAGAATTATTTTAGAAGGGGCTTTTGGCTTCTTTAGGAGTTTGCCATTTTTCGGATTTTTGGCATTATTATATTTTTTCTTGCGCTGGACAGGAGCAAGATCGAGAATATGATCACACTCCGTATCCAGCACGTTCTCATTTAGATCCCCACAAGCGTGGCTGAGAACGGCATCAAGCCTTTCATCGTGCTCGTCGTCAGAGTCTACAGTTGAGGCATTAGCTAAAACCTTTTTTGTTTAGCACAAAGGACCAGCCTATCTACCTCTAGATTTTTAATAACAGCTACATCTCAGGTGCCTAGGTTGATGCCTATCCTACCAAGGTTTGACAAAATATGAGAATCTGAAAAGCTAGTGAAAGAAGTACCTTTGGATTCAAGGTTCCTCTTTGCTGCCAATAACTCCACCTTGTGAAGGGTATGCACATCCGCCATCGCCGCCACTCTTTTGCTTCGACGTAGACTCGTAGAGGGCACCACCGCCGCCGCAAGAGTCGCGGCGTCAGGAGTAAGATCCTTCTCCCCCGACTGATCCGCAGTGCCGCGCTCCACACCCTCCATCGTAGCGGTCCCTACAGGCTCCATAAGTGAATCACCAGTAGCAGTAGCAGCTGGTAGTCCAAGCGTCGACGCGGTACAGTCGCCGCCAGGAGCGTTAGCGGCGTCCAGCACAATGCCGGTGGCGACGCCCGCAGTCCCGTCGGCAGCCGCCATGTTGGAGACAATGGAGGTAGTGGCGTCCGTTTCGATGGAGGCAGTCAGGGAGCAGGTGGCAGCACCCCCACCAAGAGCGCCACCTGCGCCCACTTCCCCGCCAGCCGACAGTGCAGACAAAACTCCGGCCGCCACAGGTCTAGACGCCGGCGAGGAACAGATGTCGGAGGATGAGGTAGTTGGTGAGGTAGGAACCCCCACGATCTCGACGTCGTCAACCTCGCGCTGCAGAAAGTTATGTGGTGCCGCAACAACCTGAGGATCCGGTGACGACGTGAAGAACACCTCAGAGGAAAGGACCTTCGCCGTGGGGTCGACCAAGGTATTATAAGATTCCAGCTCCTCGTGAGTCAACGGGGTATAACTCTTCCTAGATGTCTCATCAACAGGCTCAAGCATAACTTTGATACTGATCTCATCAAACAGCTTATCACATGCTAAGTCGAGCGACTCCCGAAACAACGATGCTTGTTTTTTATTTAGATTCCGGGGTTGCTGTGAAGGTGACAGGGACTAGCCTGCCGTGGGATCCCCCAACTCCTTCTCCGGATCTGCCTCACCCATCTCAAAGTCAGGATTAAGACGATCCTTCTCCTTGTTGTTATCATCCCCATCACTCAACAAATCATCCTCCTCGGGATCAGAGTCTTCTTGCTAAGGTTCTTCATCTGGCTGGAAAAAGAGGCGATAAACATTGCATTCGACATAAACATCAGCGAACTTCGGTATTTTTTTGCATCATATACCGCGACCAGAATTCTGACTTGGCCAGTCGCCCGCAGGTGCAACATATCAACCTTCTGAGTGGCCCCAATGATGGACCCGACTGCCCACAAAGGAAGAAACGAACGAAGGCCACGAGGCACTTTGGTGACAGTCACCCAGACTTGCTCTAGTACCTTGATGGACTGTACATCATCAACAAATTCCTCAAAGGTTAATGTGCCCTCCTTGTTCCTTGTGGTGATCGTATGGATTGCAATCATCCTTTCCAGTTCTTCCTTGCTCGGGAAAGGTACCACAAACGATTTGTTCCCAAGATCCTGCACCTCCCAGTCCCAACGAACAAGAATAATCCTTGCCAGCTCTAAGCGGATCTGCTGAGCATTGACCTCGCCCGTTTCCACAGTAGTCAGGGCAGCAAAAGAAACCTGAGCGGAGTTAACAATTTGGTTATTCCTAGCAGCCTGAATCTGAAAGAAGCCCATACCATCCTCTGCAGCACCGTAGAAGGCCACCGCTGGTTTTGGCCCACGGAGGAGCGGACACTGGTTTGTGTAGTTGTCCTCGGTGCAGATAGTACACTCCAGCTTTTCTTTATCCTTGCGCTTCCTCTTCTACTTGCCTTGAACGTCATCAGCAATCCCCCTGGAAGCGTCAACCGGTGTCGGGTCAGTTGTGGGGCGCCCACGGCCCCTTCCCTGCTGCATCTTGCTTGCCGGTCCATGAGTACCATCACCCCGGTCCCGAGGAGCTGAGCCTCGACCAGCAGCCGCAGGTGGGGGAGGCCCCCATAGCCTCCACGACCGTCAGACGAAGGGAGAGGAGCCCCCGCACGGCCTGCCGAAGCGCCAATCGGAGGCGACCCCCCATGGCCAGCGACGACGTCGTGAGCCCGATCATGGGCGCCGCGCCCGGTCCCGACACGGTGCCGGTCCGGCCACGGTCCGCCGGCGATCCCCGCCCCGGGCCATGGCGGCCTCTGAACCTTCCCCGTGCGCCAGCCATCAGTGCGTCTCGGTTGGGAGTCGGCGAGATGAACAGCTTAGGGTTTACCAGCCGGTGCTTTGGATGGCCAGGATGAGCACCCTCGGGTTGTGTAGTCGCAGCCCGGATCGGATGTGGGTCCACCGGTGCAGGTGGCGTCAGGACCCGCGAAGGAACCGGGTGTCGCTTGGAACCCGAATCGGGATTGCGCGGTGAACTCGAAGAGTGGAGCACCGGGATGACGAAATCGGCTAGGGTCGCCGCCAGTGTGATCCGGCTCAGAGGCAGGGGCCCTTTCCAGCAAGATTTCAAAGGCGCACGAACCCTCCTTAGGGCCGACAACGCCGGAGTCGCCTTCCGGGGCGACGTCGAGGTAGGGCGTCTTGGCTCTCGCAGCGGTGGAACCGGCACCGGGGAGGTTGAAGAAGCCCTGGGCTATGTGTAACATAGTAACTGTGTACGCAGTGGGCCACAACCCACAGACATGTAGAAGAATCAGTATAGGCTACTGGTATCAATGTGTTTGGAAGTGAATATTCTACGCGTGTTTTCTCTCTGTCATCAAATCGTAAGCATTCATCTAAAAATGGATAAAATCTCTTTGACAGATATCTGCTTTTATCACAGTATGATACGAATTAATTTTCAGCACATTTTATACATACATTTTGGAGAAAATTACTTATTTTGACACTAGGAGATGACTAAATTACATTTAAAACACTGAATTTTTTCGTCTCTTATATGATATAAAGTTCTAGCTTTATTCTTATTGGATATCTTCATCACTTTTATCACGTAAGTTGAACAAAATAATCATCAAATCACCTCCAAAATCCATGATCATTTTATAGTAGAATAAATGAAGATAAGTCCATTTTGATTAAAAACGCACATGCACCTTTGCCATTTTAAAATTAAACTTCACCAAATCTTACTACTATTGAAGTATATTTAAATTATGGAACCAAAAAATTTTACAAAATTATTTAAAAACAAATAATATTCCTTACATGATATGTAGTCATCTGTAAAATTATTTTGTATCTTAAGTTGCATAGAGAAAATATTCCAAATCAATGTTCCTTCATAATTCTCTGTGTAAGTTTTTTTTATGAATAATTTAATAAGTTCCAACACATGTGATAAATATTATTTAATTTCTTTTAACTAGTCTATCAACCTGTTTCCCGCATAGAATAGTTAGAAATAGCTAATAATTATAATTATCTGTCTCATGCGCTCATTCATCTATTATATATTCGAATAATTGTAATAGATTTAGTTAGTAACAGTTTTTTCACTTAACATAGCACCTCCATATATGTTTGATTTGTATTTAATTGAACAACATAAAATTGATATTCTTATCTGTCTCTCATTCCTGAACAACATAATAGGAAGTATTTTTTTATATAAACAATAACTTAAATAAAATATTTTTGGAAAAACATAAATAATATATTAATAATTATAGAAATGGTAATTTAAATGTTTATATTGACGCATTTTAGGATTTTATTATAAATATATGATTTAGATTCAGATTTAGGGGTTACTTTAAATGTAATAAGCATAGAAGTGGATAATTTATATGCAAATTGGGGGAGGGGGTATTTGATATTTTTATAGTAGCATAGGTAGGTAATCTACATGAAAATTAAGGGTTAAATTACATTATTTTTATTATGGCATATGTGGGTAATTTAGATACATATTTTGGGGTTACTTTGGTCTATTTTCGTAGTGGCACATGTGGGTAATTGATGGCCGAATGTTTCTGATTTTTGTGAGAATTTATTGGATTTCTCTATTTTTTTAGACTGTCCACCTAAGATTCTAGGTGGCATCACGTGGAGACCTCAAAAGGAGCCTCTAATCAGTAATAGTAAGATTTTAAACAATATGTAGTACCATGAAAATTCAAATAACTTGTAAATATACCTAGTATGTTGGTGAATATTATTTTTAACACTGCAAAGTTATGTGTTTCTTTTTAATAAATATGAGTTCTTTTTCATTTGTCGTATCGCTACAAAAGGTTTCATGATTTTTGGAGGTGATTTGAAAATTGTTAGTGATGGATATATCAAACATGGAATTAAAGTTAGAAATCAGTGTCAAATTAGGAAGTTTTTTTCAGAATTAAGAAAGGAATCCCAATGTCAAATAAGGAACTCCCTGACATTTTAAGTATTCAGGCGTCTTCCTGCTTTCATCCAAAATAGACACTTGATGAACTACTCCCTCTATCCCATAAAAAAGTGCAATCCTATCTTTTGAAAAAAAATCTCACAAAGAATGCAATCTTAGAAAATATATCTAGTTACCTTTCTAATTAAGTGGTAAGATCTAATTTGCATGGCAAGACTTACTGCATTTGGCAAACAAATAAGCGTATTTCAGTCTTTTCATTCCTCCACTAATTCATCCTAAACAAACTAAAATTGCACTCTTTTACGGGACCGAGGGGGTAATGTCATTTTAAAAGCTAACCAAACTCAGCCCTCGGAGTTTTGAGGTTTGACTAATGGCTGCCAAGTGCACTGTCTATATAGTGACATCTCAGGGTCCCTACAACACAGCACAGGGACGAAAGAGACCACCACATCACCTCTTCCATTCTTCCAAGATAAAACCGAAGAAGCCAAAAAGACACCCACAACACAACGAAAGCCTGACCATTTCTTCCCCCCAATTCTCCTTGGGCCAAGAAAAGAATCCGACCATGGCAGACGCAGCGGCAGAGTCTCGCGCCGAGGCCGACGGGCCAACCTCGGACATGGCGGACGACTTCGAGTTCTGCATCCTGTCTTCCGGCGGCCTCCTCCCGGCCGGCAAGGGCGCGGAGACGGACATGTGCGTGGCCGACGAGCTCTTCTGCCAAGGCAAGCTGCTCCCGCTCCGCCCCTCCTCGGCCGCGGCCGGCGATGGCGCCAGCGTCGCCACGCTGCCGCGGTCGGAGTCGGCGGCGTCCACCGTGGGCCTCGTGTCGCGGTCCGGCAGCCGCAGCGCGAGCTCCAGCGGCAGCAGCAGCGGGTGCGTCAGCCGGAGCCAGTCGTCCAAGAGCGCCTCCTCCGACCACGGCAGCGCCCCCGCCCCGCCGCCGCGGCGGTCGCTGTCGAGCAGCCTGTTCTACGCGCACCCGAGCCCGTCGCCGCAGCTGCGCTCAGCGCGGCCGCGCCGCAGCACCGGGTCCGCTCCGCCTCCCGCCGCGTGGGGCCTCTTCCGCCTCGGCGTCGTCGGCGCCCCGGACGTGTACCCACCGCCGCGCCCCGCGGACGCTAAGATCGCCGCCGCCGCCACAGTGAGAGGCGGGGGCAGCAGGAGCGCGAGGTTCGAGCAGGTGACCGCCGCCGTTGACAGGAAGCTTGGCTTAGGCCTGGCGCTGTTCGGGGACAGCCTCGGGTGCAAGTGCTCGCCCGACGCCGTCGAGCCTGTGCGCTTGCCGGAGGCGGCGAAGCGGAACAGGAAGAAGGACGGCACCAAGGGCGGCCAGGGTGTTCGTCGAAGCAGGATCCTGGACTGGCTCGAAGAGCTCTCCATTATCAAGGAGAAGAAGTGACGCTGATTGCTGCGCCTTTCTTGGAGCCTACAGCTGTGTGTGATCAACGAAACATTTTTTTCTCCCCCTTTTGTTTCTTAGATTTTTCTTAGCGTGACTGGAGACTAGAGAGCCTACGCAGAAGAATTAACGAGCAAATGATCAATTGCTCATGACTTTCGGATGTACACACTGAGGAGTTTGACTTCATCATTCATAGCCAATCTTTGTTCTGTCCCATTTTCTCTCTACAGAAGACCTCTGTGCCAAAATTATGCAAACTCTCGCAATCAGTACTTGTTGCTAGAACAGTAAGGAAGGGACAAACTTTTGAAAACCCGGACTTTCCTGTAGTACGTACTTGATCACACCCATGCTCACCTGCGGTGCTATCGGTCAATGCAAGAAAACAAATAAAAAACGACTTATCCATAATCAGTCATATACCAAAATACTCTCATTTTGCAGTCATCAGGATTTTTAATTAGGAACAAAACTTCCTGACGCCTGCGCTAATAACAAAATCCAGATCACCAGATGCCTTGGATAGTTGGATGTCATGATCTGTCGCATGATCACGCCACACCAGAATACCAGATGCTCTAACTCCTGTGCGGTGCCATGATCCTGACACACGAGACGAGACGGGGGGTTTGGGGAGAGCTTGGTGCGGTGCTGGTGGCGAGGAAGCCGGGCACTCCCCTTCCAACGCGGCAGGCGTGAGCAGGCGCCCGTGGGTGGAGTTGGAGCACGACGCAGGCCGTAACAGAAGGCCACCTCCAAAGCCGCCGCGCCCGTGGTGGTTCGCGGGCGTTGTCCAGATCCCCCCGTCGTCGCGTTCGCGTACGCACGCGGCCGCGTCGGAGCCGGAGCCCCCCGAAACGAGACCCTGCCGGGCCGGCGTGGACACCTCACACCACCACCGGCCGGCTTGTATTGTATCTGCAGTGTATACCGCGACAGCGACGCCGGTGCAGAGCAGAGCCGTCTCGTGGGTTGCAGAGCTCGGCTGCACTGGCGGACGCGTGATCGGCCCGCTGCCGATCTCCGTTGCCCGAATTCGCGTGCCCGCTGTGGACGATCGCGACCACGACCAGCGCCGCGCAGGCGGCAAGGCCTCATAATCCGTTCCCTCTCCATGACGGCGACGTCTATCTGTTCCCTGACGGCAGGCCCTCGTCTGTCGCTCTCTCGCCTTAGCCTCGCCGGGGTCTGCCTCCACGCCAGGAAAACGAGAGCGTCCGCGTCGCGACGCGTTCGGAGGCGTGGTAGCGGCACTGATGCCCGCGTGTCAGAGACGTCGAACTCCAAGCGCCCGGCCCCGGCGCTCCTCCTCATCTCATATTCTCATGTGCGCCGCGGCATGTTCGGGCGCCCGGCTCGCTTCAAATCGCTTCCTGTTCAGATCGCCAAATCCTCGCGCCTTATTCCTTTCGCCTTTCTGACCTGACCGGAGAGGTAGCAGGTGCATCCAGATCGCCGGAGCGGTTAGTTCGCAAGTTTTTTTAACACAAAATCAGCTCATCTAACCGCCACCTAATCTGTAACCGGGCGCTTCCCTTTCCAGCACAATGGACGAACGCGACGAGGCCTTTGTTTCAGCGCCTGGATCTTACGAAGTCGACGGCGCTGAAAATTGAGCTCGCCACCGGCCCGACTTTAGCAAAAAGGGGGCGAGATGCTCAACGTGCACATCGTTTCTCACACACCAGGAGGAGAGGCGCCTTTGTTTTGTTTTGCCGGGTACAGGAATTACAGAAAGGCGTAGCGTATCAATCGAGTGAGAGAGACGCACAGATCTGTAGGGCACAAGGTGAAAAGGGACTAAAGTGGCGGCTGACAAAGGCGACACTACTGTAGGTCTATAGCTCGTAAAAGACGGCATTTTGCAGGGCAAAAAGCTTGAAGAACCGGGAGTGCCACCGAGTCCATGATGTGTGCTCGCTGCAGGGGGGCGTTCCGGCGTTGCATAAACAAAGAAGCTCATCATTCATCATGGCGTTGGCATCTCCCGCTGCTGCTACTACATGGAGTGGAAAGGCTGCCGCGACGGTCTTGTGCTGCAGTGCAGAGCCGCTGGTTCCAATTCCCGAGGCGCCTAAAAGTGCTTATTATGGAGTAATTTAGCCCTAATCAGACCCAACCGGCCAACCCAATGGCCTAACCTAGCCCTGGCCCATTGCCGCATGGCGCTATGGTAGGGACGCCATGTCCCTACGACATGGAACCCAAACCCATGGTACTCCCGCGAAATGTTTAGGACGCGACGTCCTCCCCAGATGCAACAACATCCAAAGTACCACCAGTAGTCTGGTCTCTGGTCGCTGAGGAAGATGCTTGCAACAAGAAACGAGAACGAACACGAGCCCTCCCCTGGTCAGCTAGCACAGTGCTGGATCAGGGCGTTTGCGTGGCGCCGTGAAGAAGAACCCTGAGAAAAGCTGCGCTGCGCTGCGCTGCTGCAGTGCGGCTGAGATTTTGGAGAGGCTAGCGGTTTCTGCCTGGCACGGGAATTCGGGATCGCTTCGCGTGAGGACACGGGCTCGCCTCCAAGATGCAAATGGGAGGTCTGCGACCGATGCCGCTGCAGATGTTGCGGTCCGTACGACGTGTGCTTGTCCTTCGGCGAGCAGCATCATGGGCCGGCTAGCTTGCGCTGCCGCCGCGCGACATTATTGGAGTGTGGCAATGCATGAGGTACTGCTGCTGTTGGCTTGGACTTTGGCCACAGGCGCCCGGGCGGCATGCTAATGCGACGAAACGATGTACTGTGACCGGTTAACCATCGTCGTTGTCCTTGAGTAGGGGGCCGGCCGAAGGGAGACCGATGACCGGCACGAGGGAGTGTGGCACCATGACCGACTTGCTCGAGCTCGAGGCGTCGTCGAGCCTTGGATTCCAAACTGGACTCCGGTCCCCGGGACTTTTTCTCCTTGCTGCATGCATGATGAGATGACAACTTTCCCATTCCAAATCTGTGCCGCGAGAAAAATGCCTAACCTTAATCCATCTGCCACGGAGAGCAATAGCTAGTATAGATACAAGAAAGTTTGTCATGGACCAAAGTACCAGTACGATAACATCCACAAGTGGAAAATTTGGTATCCGTCACCCTTGTTTTACGAGGATTTCCCAGATTCAGTAGGGACATCCGAAAATTTAGAGGCTACTACCTTTACATTTTTTAAAACAATTAAAGTCATGAGCACTGTCATATCATTTAAGAAGCAACAATTTTACATCACGCGATGAAGCGAACGCCACCGCACACAAACAACGCACACAACAAGAGACTACACCACCAGAGCCTGGGAGAAGAGCCAAAGAAGCCGCCACAACCTGCGCCGTTATCATCAATGTTGTTGTGCCATGACCAAAGCCGCAACCCGCTGCAAGCTCAAGTGGCCACCTGGACTCCTCCACCATGAACTATCACCATCAAGCTGCACACACAAAGTCGTCGATCTCTCTGCTCTGACGTTGCTTCGGCGGAACACTCCCGTCGCAGCACCAATGAAACCACTGTTTCCGGCCACTCTGCGTGGGGGCCCTGCCTCATCCACCGCCTCACTCCTCTGCCAAGAACTCAGATACTGAGACGGCTAAGAAAGGGGCACCTCTACTCAGCCATCACCAAGATCACCACTGCACCAAGCGTGCCAACCCGAGACTACACCCCCATGGGCCCTCCGCACCTCCTTGCCAATCACGGACAAAGCGCACCACCACGACTGCACACAAAAGGCAACACCACCATCTGACCACCACCACTGCCACAGGTCGAGATGGGCCTCTAGATGTGACGCCTCCAAGAAGGGTACGACGTCAATGACGCTGTCATCGCACGTCCACAAAGGACTGGGTTTTCACCCTGGAATCCCGTGCTACAAGAACATGGTTACCCCTCCATGGTGCCCTCAACAAGGAGAACGACGCCCCAAGGGCGTCGCCACCATTGTCACCGACAGTGGAGGCTTACGCCCGGACCTTCACCATTCCTGCCGCACACTCTCGACTTAAGACAGTAGCCCGCTGCAACCACGACGCCTCAACCAGGAAAAGCCCGACACCGCCCGCGACGCCACCACGACACCACCAGCAAGCACCAAACAGCCCCGACCCCACCACCAAGGTGGTGCCGGACCAGCATCGCCGCCGAAGAGGAACACCACCATCTTGCCAAAAAGCTCGTTGCCCGCATGCTCCAGCCGGCCACGGCCAGCAACAGCCACGCCACAGCCGGCCATGGCTAGCCACCGCCAAGCCACGGCCGGCCGCGCCCGGCCACGGCCGCCAAGGCCGGCCGCGGCCGAGGCCACCGCCGGCCGCGGCCGGCCACGAGCTGCCGGCTCGGCGCCACGACCGGCCACGGCCGACCACGGCCTCAAGCCGGCCACGGCCGTCCGGCCACGGCCGGGCCGTGCGGCCGAGGGCCGGCCTCGGCCGCCACAACCACCGGCCGGTCGCGGCCCTCGATCCTTGCGCCCAACCACTCCGGCCAACGGCCGGTCGCCGCCGCCGGAGCCGTGCGTGCCGGCTCGCCGCCGCCGCCGCATCTCAACACCGGCGGCCCGCCCTCCCCCCACGCACATCCACGCGCCTCCCGTCGCGCGGCCACACCGGTCCGGCCGGGCAACACCGGATCTATGGCAAGCCGTCGTCGCCGCGCGGAGGGCCGTCGCGCCGCCGACGAGCGAGCTCCGGGCGGCACGGACGGCCGCGCCCGCCCAAAACCACCGAAGAGGAGGAGCAAGCCCCACCTCCGTCGTCCTTGGGGGTAGCGCGAGTTGCCGACGGCCCTCTCCGGTGGTGGCGCGACGGGAGGGAGCGGGAGAGGGGGCTGCGGCGGCTAGGGTTTCCGCCTCCCACGCCGCCCGCGCGAGGACGACGCGAGAGGGCCGGGCCTATCGGGTCTAATCTCTTAATTCCTACTACCTCTACATCATATGAAACCTAATCCATATATGACACTAAGCATTGGAGTCCATGCTCTAGCCGGCCCACCCTCCACTCTAACAAGAATGCGGCTTACGGAATCGAACCTCTGGTTAACCTTTCGAGTTGACCCTACTGCCTTTAGTAGGGGCATTTGCCCCCACCTCCCTCATTGGGTCACGACTTATCTATGTATTAATATTGGAGAAAATGGATAATCTTTTGAGAAAGATACATTTTTTCTTAAGGAGGACCTAGTTGACAGATACGCTAGTACAATTTCGCGAATGTGGCATTTCGCGTAGATAGTATGGCGAAGCGAGTAATGGGCTCATCCTTCTTCGTCCTCACTTTTTTCTCTTCCTCTTTGTTACTTATGGTCGGAGGGGCTCGAGGGGGGGTGTTATGGGAGTTTTGGATGATAGGGGGGCTTGAGCCCCACCCACCCCACCGCAGCTCCACCCCTGTTGGTTGGATGGGATTTAGATCACAATATTGCTAACTTAAGGACGTCTGACGACTTGAAAAATATCGGACGGGACGCCCACACACATCAATATCTATCCACCTCGCACCTACCCCTCTTGTCCCTATCCTGTCTACCACAATCATTCATTCTCTCTCGATTTCTCTCTTCCTCTCGTACATGGGTTCATGGACAAGAAGTGCTCTGCCAGAGGGAGATGTTGCACCGTTGCACGCAGGAGAAGCTGCTCCACCTGGATGTGGGCTCGAGCGTCGGGCGTCGCTCCCCTACGGTGTCGTCGAGAGGAGCTTCTCTATGACGAGGGCGAGCTGCGCTATCCGACCAACGTTGTCTGCTGTCTTTGCTACAACAACGAATGAGCGGGGTTGCTCTGTCGCACCGCCGCTTGCCCAGCCACGCATCAAGTGACGCTCCTCCCATGGCGAGGAGGGGGCGACCAAGTTGCGCTCTGCTGATGGATTTACTCCTCTGAGCGGAGCCAAACGACGGTGGCTGCTCCACTGCTCGAGCATCTTTGGTGGAGCTCGCATCCCGTGGTGGCGGCTCGTGCTCGAGCTCGGTGGCAGACGAGCCCGACATGGAAGACGCCCTCCCTCTCCCGTGGACCCTTGTCGGAGAAGTGTCGGTCGCTCGCCTACCCCTGGATGTGCCTGCCCGCGTCGTAGTGGGGGGGGGGGCTTCAATTCCTGCGGTGGGACCGGATCTAGCGGCGGCAGCCGCAGCTACGACAGTAGCGGGGGACGTGGACCCCAGACGCTGTCGCCGCGGGAGCGTGTGTGCAGGGTGAGCTCATGCTGCCGCCACGGGCGCACGCGGCGAAGCTTGACCCTGGCCACCGCCGTCACGGGTGCGAGGGGAGCTTCTGCCGCCGCGGCGGGCGCACACGCGGGGAGCTCCTGCCTCCTCCTGTTTTGGGATTTTTTATGTTGCAATTGTTGTATACCAGTGTTGCAACAAATTCTTGGCGTGTTGCAATCATTCGCCTTCATGTTGCAATCATTTCTCGTATATGTTGCAAATCGTTGTGCACATGTTGCATCCGTGTTCTTGACATGTTGCGAGTGTCCCATGCAGATGTTTCAAAGTTAGGTCTAAATTTTTTGATGTTGCAAACATTAATTTTCGATGTTGCAGATGTTGTGCTGATGCTGGGGACACGTGATGTTGGGTGTTGCAAACATTGCGGATGTTGAGTTTCAATGTTGCAGACATGTGATGTTGGGTTTTGTGTCAAGGATGAGGAGAGGAAAGCTCTTGATGTTGGATGTTGCACGCAACACGGGTCGCAACATGGGTCCCTTGGGTGTTGTGCTAGGGGGAGGAGGGAGGAGGCCCCAAGATGTTGGATATTGCACGCAACATGCTCACAACATTGCTCGCTGGACTTTAGATCTAACGGCTGACGGCTGAGCATCGTAGGATCCAATGGCTGAGGAGGTGTCCGACGCTAGCTCCCGAAACGGACATCCGGGCGCTAGCATTTCCGTTTAGATAAACTTTGAACACATTCAACAAAGACTCTATTTTAGAGCTTCTTTGTACCATGATGTTTTAATCTTTTTTGGAAAATAAATTTCAAATTTGCTATTTCAACTTTCCTGATGCACATGGTCGTCAAAGTAAGAAAGAGGACAGTGAATTTATTATGAAAAAATGTTTATAAAACAACAAAGCGGGACAAGTAGACGTCTAGACCCCTCTTGTTTTTAGAACACACCACCTTCTTTCATTAGATAGTGTAAGAGTTATAATTGCCTTCCGGCGGATCAAGAAACCACACGTGCCTTCCAAGCGATTCCTAGCGAACTATATATAAAGCTCTTCGTCAGTCGATCTGCATCAACATTTGCATCTCTCCCTTCGTGTACTAGCTCAGCTTCCACAAATGTTGACAAGGTAAATCTGATCTCCTTGATCATGTTTCCAAACAATCCCAAAGTCTCTTCTTGGATGCTCCTAACTGCATTGATGGAGCCGCATCCAGCGAAGTCTGCTCTCTAAAACAAGCCGAGACGCAGCATAAAGCATAAGGCTGGGCTCCTGGCAAGTCACAGCCACATATAGGCTATGAATGGATCCATGTGTTAGTGTCAAAACTAACACAAAAGATCCATTCATAGGTGTTAATTCTAGTGGACCCCACACCTTTTACTCTTTCTCTCTCTCCCTCTATGCATGCAAGCGGCGCGGGTTTCACCGCAAGCCCGCTGGTCATCCCGGCGCCGCAAGCCAAGCGGCCGACCTCATATAAGCTCGCGTGGTGAAGCGTTTTTATGCGAGGGTTTTACCGTATGCCATTAAAAAAGATGTGACCGACCTATGTGCCACTAAAAAAGTTCTTTGCACCTGTGTGCCATCGACTTAAACTTCTTTGCCCACTGTGCCATTCTGTCCCATCTCCATCCATTTGTCACCGTTAAGTCGTGTGACACGTGGGCCCGGCCAGTTAGAAAGTCTAAAATGTCCTTGTGTCCATCATCTTCTCTGCTACAGGCTAGCCGGAGGGGTGTTGTGGCGCAGGGGCACTCTCCCTCCAAGCCTGCGGCAACAAGGCAGCAAGAGCTCTCGCTCCCCCTCGCCGTTCCCCATGTGGAGTTCACTGACGGAGTGGAGGACAGGAGTGGGCGGCGCGGCAATGGCGAGAACGTCGGCGAGGAGATCCGGGGCGCGAATGTCAGCGGCGGCGGCGGCCGACTGGCGCGGCTCCCCGTGGCCTCCTCCCCGGCCTCGACCCCGCGGCAGACGGGCAAGAGGGCAGCGGCACGACTCCCCGTGGCCTCCTCCCCGGCGAGGCGAGGAGGGGCAGGGTCCTCGCTCCCTCCCTGGTCGTCTTGGCCGCGCAGCGCCCCGCGTGGCCGCATTCTTGTCGTCCCCGCCACCGCGGCTCTCTCCCCCCTTCCTCCTTTCTCCTTGACGCCGCAGATCCTCGCCGACGCTGTCGGGGCGGTGCTGCTCTTCTTCGGCCTCATCACGGCGTGCTGCTGCTGCTACTGCTGGGGGCCAGCAGTGAGCCGGGCGAGCACGAGTTCGAGGCCGAGGTCGACACCATCAGCCGCGTCCACCACCAACACCTCGTTGCCCTCGTCGGCTCCTACATCGACAGCGCGTGCTGGTGCTCGTCTACGAGTTCGTCCGCAACTACACCCTTGAGCACCAACTCCATGGCAAGGGCAACCCGACCTCGTGCGCCGCATCTTCCTGGCCGGCCCTCCACCGGCGTGCGGCCTCTTCCCCGGCCGACACATGGCTTCCAATCAAGCAGGTGTCTGACCTCCGCTCGGCACGCCAGCTCAAACTGACAGCGCGCGCTGCCGGCCACCATCCTCGCGCGCCGGTTGCAAAGTTGTGACCCTGACAATGTAGTGGTAATTGATTCACTGAATCGTGTGACTAAATGTTAAATTCAGATTGCAATGGTCTTATGGACATGAACTGGGGTTGTCAGCAAATAGTAAATGTGATTCACTGAAGGTTTGTGAACGCAGAGTCTTGTCAATTTGAGAGCAGCACACCTGATTCCACCGGAATTGGTGCCGTTAGCCACCGCAGCCTCCATGAATGGAGCAACGCACCTTGTAGCTTCATCGGCTTGCAGCCTCCGCAGCGTCCCGACCTCGACGGCATGCCCTCGAGAAAGCACCTAGCTAGAGGCGACCGAAAGGGAACCTGTGTTGGCCATATGAGTCACCTGACCAGCCTGCGAAGAAGAATGGATAGGCTTGCGTTTGGATGAGTTTTGGATAACACAAATGGGTGACTACAGACTGCTGTCAAAAAAGTGTGACAGCAGAGGATCTAATCCCCGGCGTGGTCTCGAGCGAGAATGCTCCTGTGCCATAGCACCCTCTGTAGCAGAGAAGAGGATGGAAACATGGGCATTTTAGACTTTCTGACTCGTCGGGCCCACATGTCAGGCGACTTAACGGTGAGAAATGGATGGAGTTAGGACGGAATGGCGCGAGGAGATGTTGAAAGAAGTTTAAGTTGATAAAGACACGCGCGGTGCGGAAAACTTTTTTAGTAGCACGCGTCAGTCGACCATATTTTTTAATGGCGTACAGGTAAAACCCTCTTTTTATGCGGGCCGTCCAACGGGGTCCAACGGCGCCACAAGCCCGCGAAAAGAAAAGGTCGCAGGGGGTCACGTGAGCTGCGGAAAGGGATCGGGAGGATTGGGCAGAAAGGGGATCGGAGGAGAGGACGCCGCCATCGCCGCCCATGGCGTCGCCGCCAGTTTGTGCGCCGCCGCCGATGGTCGCCGGCGGATCCACTTCTCACCATACAACTTTGTTATCTGTTCCTCCCTCTCGTTACCCTCTGGTTCCCCAACCCCATACGCAAGATCATCAAGCAATCAATGGCAGGGGGCAGTGCTCTTCCTCCCTCTCGTCGCCCTCCAGTTCCCTAACCCCATCCGCGAGATCAGCAAGCAATTAGTGGCAGGGGCAGTGGCGATGTTTTGCCCCAAGTGTAAGATCTTTATTCTTCCTCATACTCAATTTCCACATGAAAGGTTACTGAAATTTTTGGTGCAGGCGTGAAGAAGGCCGGGAAGGCGACTGTGCCAGACAAGGGGAACAAAAGCGCAAACACCATCATCGAAAGCAGCGGCCGCAAGATCGAACAGAACAAGCTGCACATAAAGAAAAAACAAGTCAGTCTAGATAGGCTGTAACAGAGAAGTTTTTTTGGCAACAACCTGAGTTAAGCTGATTGGAGTGGCGTGTTGATAAGTTCATGCTTGATGTTCATACTAGTTAAACAGGTCTATATGGCTAATCTTGTCCTGTCCTCGATATGTTACTTGTACTAAGCAGTCATACTACATTGTTGTGTATTTCTGGGTTTCTTGATCTTTGCCTAGAGGGGAGAGAGAGAGAGAGAGAGAGAGAGAGAGAGAGAGAGAGAGAGAGAGAGAGAGAGAGAGAGAGAGAGAGAGAGAGAGAGAGAGAGAGAGAGAGAGTTAAGTCAAGGGTAAGTAGTGGTGAAGTTAGTATTTTAACGTAGGGTATACCGAAAGAATATTGGAATATACAATTTTGCATACAACTATAAAACTTAGTCAATGGTAAGCTTAGTCAATTAAGAATTAATTGATATCAATCAATGATAGCCTGATATATTGTGATCAATGGTTTTATCCAGATAACTGAACGACTACTGCAAAATAGAGAAACAATAATAGTATTAGCAAACATAAGATTTCAGACTTGTCAGAAATGGCTCATATGGTCAACAAAATGATTACAAGTCTGTGGAGAGTTGCTAGTAGAATTGTGAGTAGACCCGGAGCGGCCTCAATAACCTCTACTGCAAAGCAATATCCCAAATTCAAAGAATCAAACAAAAATAATCTTTAGTCAGTTAATCAGACCTCTCTTTGCATGCGCAGGTTGTTGACTCATCCCATATTACCACTACTCATACTCCATCGTCTCCACTGGAAGCCAATCACTCGCTGGTGATTTATTTCTTTTATTTTCCTCTATTTCTAGAACTAAGCAGTGGTTTTTTTGTCTTTAATTTCTTCATCAGTTTTTTAGTGTAAGAGATACAATCACTTAAAATATACTTTCTTTGGTTATTTGTGTAGGCCAAAGAGGCAGAGCTACTATCCTTAGCGAGGAAGGAGAAGGCCTCTATGGAAACACGGGAAAGGGTATTAGATCACAGAGATTAAGATCACCAATAATATCATTTTCTGTAAAATCACGTGGAATCAGAATTCTATTGTCGGCAAGGGTCAATTCACCAAGGATCAATTCTCCACCACCATCCACATCTGCGATGCTCCCTAGTAAGTGATGTCGTCTGTAATGCTGTTTTTGCATAATTGATTTGATATTATTTGTCACCAATACTATCATCTTGTGATATACCAACATGACTATACTGCTAATACTATTCTACTTTGACTATATCGATCATGTCCTAAAATATTGAAATATCCATGACTAGGGAAATTTCGTAGGAGACGCAAACTTACATCAGAAATATGGAAAGATTTTGAGGCTATTTATGAAGGTGATATTGTTGCTGAAGCCCAGTGCATACATTGCCACAAAAGAAACAAAGTAGCACGTGATGTTGGCACAAGTACTTGTCGTAGGCATTTGCGTACTTGTGAGGGCAAAGCTAAATTGGATCAAATGATTAATCAAATGAATTCTAGTGAACTGTCCTTACGTGATGCTTCATTAAAAGATTGGAAATTTGATCAGGAAAAATCTCGACAAGAGTTGGTTAGTCTAATTGTTGTTCATTCACTGCCTTTTAGCCTTGTTGAGTATCCTAAGTTCAGAAGTTTTGTCACCAGTCTTAATCCATGGTTCACAAATGTGTCAAGAACCACTATCAAGTATGACTGCATTAAAACATATGAGGAAGGGAAGGCACAGTCGCATGAGTTGTTGAAAAATTCAACTTCTAGAGTTTCCCTTACCGTAGATTTGTGGACATCGAAGCAAACTCTAGGTCACTTGTGTGTCACCTGCCATTATATCGATAGTGCTCGGATACTCCACAAATGCATTATAAAGTTTGCTCTTGTGGAAACTCCTCATGATGGTAGGAACCTTTTGAACACCATGCTTAAGAGCTTAATGAGTGGAATATAGAAGATAAGGTATTTGCAATCACCCTAGATAATGCCTCTAACAACAACAATTTTGTGAGCGCATTGAAGGAAAATCTGGTTGCAAAGCATTTACTCCTAGGTGAAGGCAAAATGTTTCTTTGCCGATGTGCCACTCATGTCTTAAATTTGATAGTTCAAGAAGGTTTGCTTGCAAGGAGTGGTGCTATCACAAGCATTAGAGATAGCGTCAAGTATGTGAAGAGCTCACAAGGGCGAAAACAAAGGTTTGAGAAGATGATTAGAGAAGTAGGGATATCTTGTGATAAACGACCTCCACTTGATGTTGTGACATGGTGGAATTCAACTTATCACATGCTCAAGTGTGCATTGGAGTATGAGAGGGCATTTGAAGCTTTGACCCATGAAGATATTCACTATGTACATGGACCCTTAGTTGAGGAATGGCAAATGGCTAAGAAGCTTTGTGACATCTTAAAGTTATTCTCTGATGCTACTGAACTACTCTTAGGTTCGAAGTATCCATCTTCAAGTTTATATTTCGATCAGATTTGGGAGATCAAGCTTCTTTTGGAAAAGGAATCCACTAATTCAGATGTTTTGATCAGAGCCATGATACATGAGATGAAAGAAAAATTTTCAGAAATACTGGAATCTATCTTTCTTGCAGATTTGTGTTCCAGTCATTCTTGACCCTAGGTTCAAGTTGGGTATCTCAAGTTTCGTCTAAGACAAGGTTCTGGCAATGAAGAGCAATACTTCCCTGCAATTGAGAATACATTCAAAGAACTATTCAGTGAATATAGCTTGCACTCTGGTGAGATAACTCCTGATTTTGCACAATCAGTCAGTATTGTTGAAACCTATCTTAGTAGAACCAATCCTTGGGCAGATTGGAGCCAACACCAGAATTTGGTGCATAGAAGAAGGGTGAGCGAACTTGATAGGTACCTGGGAGAGGAAATAGTTTCTATAGGCATTCCTTTCGACATCCTGAAATATTGGAGGTCCTCCTCCGTCACATACCCCGTACTTGCACGTATGGCATGAGATATATTGCCCATTCCTGCATCAACCGTGGCATCTGAATTTGCATTTTCTAGTGGAGAGAAAATTATAAGAGAGTACAGAAGCAAGTTGACTAGCGAGACCGTGCAAGCACTTGTCTGTCTCCAAGATTGGATTAGAGGAATGGTATGTCTACTCTCTGTTGTGTGTATGAGTGTTATATATTTCCTGCATGTTTGATCTATTTTCAATTATTTCAGATTCTCTCACTCATGATGATATAGCTGGATGTATAATCGGAGATGAGGAGGATGAAATCTAGCTCAGGTAAATCATTGACATCTGCTTATGATTTTTGAATATGTGGCTGTCTAGATTTCTAGTGTTCAGTTTACCAATAACTTTATGCACAAGAACATTGCATTATAAAGAATTTGGCTGCTTTGTGAAATACATTTAAAAATTTTAAAAAGTGAGTGAAATGATGACAACCTTGTATAGGTTGATGGACAGAAGATCTTCTAATAATACAGTTGTCGATTATGTCATCTACTTTCGTATTTTTCCGATCTTGTGGTGTTTGGGTAACCTCCATTACTATGCAGACCCTCTGCCAAAATTGTCTTATAGCTTAGTTCTTGTCACAATGGTTTGTTGCATTGGCTGATAACCTCTGCCATCTTTTGCTGTTTTATCCCTGTACCAATGGATCATTGCATTGATTGATGGTCTGTGTTGAGGCATGCATAATTTTTCCTCTGCAGTATCAATTAGTAATCACTCATAACTCCTTTGGCTCAGCTACTTCAGTTCGTTCAGCTACTTATTTTAGTGAACTCGTTGTTTTAGGTAGTTGGACTCTACTCGTCCAAGATTGGGAAACATGGCCACAAGATGCTACTGTTGCAAAATCATATGACCACCAAGTCTAAAGCTTAGGATCTGAAAGCTTAGGAAGATGCAGGAGGCTGGAGCACAATATCTGTACTTAGCTGAATTTACCTTGCTGCCAACTCGAGGACACCACCTCTCAGCTTACTTGGCTGTCTTGTACTCATTCTTGTGTGAAAGTCTGCTAAACCTGTGTAGCTCTTGCTGTCTTGCACCTGAAATAGTAGATGATGATGGCGATAATTTGATTAGAGTAGAATAAATGTGATAGAATTGGTTACCAATCTGGTCAAGCTGCAGTGTTGGTTAGTGATTCAGTTCGTCGAATAGATCAAATATGTCATGTGTTCCAATTTGGTTGTGACAATAGAAATAGTAAGATTACCCTGTAGATTTGGGTGGTGTGGAATAAGCTGTGGGTGCTTAGACATGGACAATTTACTAATTTGTGCATGCTGATAGTTGTTGATCAATTCTGTGTCATGTTGATCTTTTAGAGCATTTAGGTTGCACCATTCAACTTGGTAGTGATTCTGGTGGTTTGTGTATGATGTACTAAATTGTTGGTATACTGGTGTAGTGATTCAAGTATGGTGCGGTTGTGCCGTTTGAATTTTTAATGTGGATATGCAACGGGCATAAGTTTTGTAGCCTACGGTCTTGTGTGCATATGCGGCCGTACGCGGGCTGCCGCGTACGCCTGCAATACGCAAGCGGCCGCATGCGGGCTGCCGCGTGCGCCCGCAAGAGAGGACGCTGCTTATGCCGCTGCGGGGCGGACAGCCTTTGACCGCACCGCTTGCATCCTCCATCGATCGCAAAAGTATCACTATACGTAAAAGTAACACATGTATCTATGCATCTAAGGTGTCAGTTTGTTAGGTGTTCGTTTGAGGTGCAGAAGGCTACCACTAAAACGAACACTAACACCAATCATCCATTTTAGGTGTTAGTTTGAGGTGCAGAAGACTACCAGTAAAACTAACACTAACACCAATCGTCCATTCATAGCCATAGAAAGTTTCACGGCAATGGTAGGGAGACACATCAAACTTTCTACAACTCTCACGAGCACCCAAATGCAACCGGCCTCATGGCTATGTGACAGAAGGTGCCATTCCTTCACGGGTAGCCCCATTATAGCCTCAAATGAACCAATGGGGGTAGCCCCATTATATCCTCAAATGAACCAATGGTAACGATCTTCCACGCCACATAGGACAAAATCAAACACCAGTCACACGCAAGCAACAATATAAGCAGCTAGGGTAACAGAACAACCTCTCTCTTAATGTAAACAGGGAGCATCAGTCTAGCAAAAGTTTGGATGTCACATAGGTCGACGCGCATGTGCACACATTCATCGACAAAACAAGCCCCAAAACCTTCCAAATGCAACCTAAGCAGCATATAGGTTGCTTTGTTCTGGATCTCTCTCTCCCTTTGACGACAGATCAAAACCTTAATTCTTCCTCTTGCTGCACCAGATCAGTTCCTTTGAGCATGGCTCCCCAGTATGCCCCTCTCTTGGTGAGGAACGCGCCCGTAACCGTTCGACCTCCCACGGTTGCCACCATTGTACTCGTCACCTCCGCCTCTTGCATATCCCCGACCTCCACCGCCAAAGCGGCCTCTTCCTCCCCTCCCTGCAAAAATGTCAATATGAAAATCATTAGCACAGCAACATGTTTCAATGGTATGGTCCCCACGTTTAGGTGGTTCACCATGTTTCCGCAAGGAAATGTTTTTTAAAAAAAAACTGCAACGAGAGACCAAAAGCATTCTCTACCACTGGGTCTGTACACAACGGTATCTGCCAAGTACAAAACCATTTACTCTTTTACTGCTTAAATGAGCATAACCAATTGACAGACAATTCTGCCATTCATACTGTGTACAACCTGAGAATTGAACAGTCTAGTGGTTTTATTAAAAACTGTGATTGAACACTCCAAATCAGCACTACCAGTATAGACATCAAAAGTACTTTAAATGTGACAGTGATCAAGTATAAAGTGTGCATCCATTAAAGTTTTCATAAACATTCAGAGAAGAGTTGGTGAACTTAGTATCATCAGAAGGCAGCAACTTACTTCCGCCTCTTATTCCGCTGTTAGGCTTCCTCTCCTCAACATATATCTGCCGCCCATTTATTTCAATTGGTGAAGCCTGAAATGGGGCAATTGTTTAGTATACACAGCAACCGAGACATGATTTAAATTGAACTCGTCCTGTAGAAGCAATGAAAACACAGCTAATGTGCAAAGGACTACACACAAGAAACTGAAGGAACAAACACACAAAATAATTTGAAACAAGCTGTTCACCTTTAATGCATTGTGTACACCGCTAAGCTCCTCAAATTCCACAAAAGCATAATAGCCACCAGTCTCCTGCCAGTTACATCACAAGATCAAATTTTAAAAAGAGACTTATGCTAGTGGAAAAGGCGAATAAAAAGAAAAAAAATAACAGCAAACCTTTCGGCTTCTGATAGCAACACCATCAGGAATAAGTTGGCCAAACTTTTTGAACTCATTTTCAAGATCAGCCTCGCTAACAGATGATGGTACATTCCCAACATAAACAGACTTGCTCTCTAATTAAATGGCAGAAAGGTTCAGGTCAGTAAACAATGCATCAGATCAAATCATGAACAGAGTTCTGATGTTCAGCACAAACCTTCATCATCATGGCCAGCAACTTCACCATATACATCAGATCTTGGTTTATCAGCCATTGTAGATGAAGCCATAACCGAATGCTGGGCCTGGTTCGACTCCGTCGTAGGGTGAGAAGGCTTAGTCACAGGGACTTGCTGGGGTACCGGGAATGCAGGTGGAGCCTTTGCAGTTTTTAGCTGCACGGGTCATTTACATTTTAGTTTTAAAGATCGATCGCATGAGATGTCAAATAACTAACACAATCTAGCTAGCAAGTAAACAAGTGACATACAATGGAAGCATAAGTCTTCTTCACTGGTTCACCAACAGGCTCTTCCACACGAGTAGTTGGGACAGGAGGAGGTTGCACTGGCTCCTCTGGTGCCACTGCAATTTCATTTGAGAAGGACGAAGGTGGTTCTTCAGGAAGAGGTTCATCTCCCCAGTTGTCAGATGACACTACTTGCTGTGCTGCCTCGGAATAAGCATAGTTGTCGACCACATCATGACCTTCAGATGTTATCTGTGTTGTTTGAGTTTCTTCCTCGTGAACGTACTCGGGAACTGCAGGGAGGAAATTTTCAAGTGATCATCAATTGGCAGCAATACTAACTTAATTATGTATCAGTAAAATATCCTTGAAAAAAGGTATTATCATCAATCTTATTCATTGAAAATACTAATGGTGTCCCACAAAAATTCATGGTAAAAGCATCATACTCCCTCTGTTCCAATTTATAAGTCGTTTAAGCCTTTCTAGGTGCATAATATTTGTTATGCACTTAGATGTAGCGTATGTCTAGATGCATAATAATATCCACAAACCTAGAAATGCTAAAACGACCTACAATTTGGAATGGAGGGTATGGCAGTTCAAAGAAGAAAAAAATAGATAACATTAACTTTTATATGCACATGTAAGCGGATACCTCATGATATGATATACCAGAAGATTAGCATAACAGATACAGTTCAAATAAAGCAAGGTGAGTGAATTCGCCACATGTAAATCACAAGTCATACAGCAAAAACTACAAAATGTCAATTTTAAAGTTATAATGATGATGCTTCACAAGCCAAACAACAAAGTTCCATACCAGTTTCGACAATTGTGCTGGATGCCAAATTGCTCTCGTAGTCATCCTGAGAAATCAGTTGTGCAGGCTGCACCTGTTCTTGGTCAACAAAGTGAAAGTAGTCGTTGAGAATAAAGTAGCCCTTCTCTTGTGGAGCAAGGAAGAACGTTTGGATAAATTTCCTTTGGTGGCTGTACTCCTTGGTCTGCACAAGCCCAGAGACCATAACAAGCACCCCCTCACCCCATGAGTTGACAAAGTTGGCTGTTTTAATCTCGATTTGGGTGAAATTTAAGGACATGATGAGCGAGTGTATGTCCTGCAGAAGGAACATGTACTTTAAGGTCAGTTATAAAGGAAACATACGCACACATGAAACGACACGTAGTTACATTCAACTTTACAAGCACTTAAGTCAACGGAAAGCGAAACGGACAACCAAAGTGGAGGGTCGCATACTTCCATCTTTATAGGAATGACAACGCTAATGTCCAACTCAGGAGCATTTTATGAGCAAAATTAACAAAGCGAAGCGGACAAACAAAGTGGCATGCATAATACTACTACTACTACATTAGGAAAGCATGGAAACAAAAACTGCTTGTGCAAGCAAAATCAACTTAGCGAAACGGACGAACAACGTGGCATGCATAATACTACATTAGTAACGTATGAAACAAAAAAACTTGCGCAAGCAACATCAACTATGCGAAGCGGAAAGACAAAGTGGCATGCATACAATGCATGAAAAATAGGCATGTGTAAGCAGCTCAAACTCATTGGAGAAACAGTGAAAAGGTGCCGACGGATACGGGGATATGTATATAAATATTAAAACAGGGGCATCTCAGGATAAGGCCATGAGCAGAGCAGGCAAAGTATTTGGCATGCATAGTGGTACATTACAACAACAGGGCATGCACAGATTGAACAGGCAGAGCATCATCCAAACCGAAAGTGATACAAGATGCAATCTACGATAGAGAGTGAGATGAACAGGGAGAACACGGATATACCATCATGGTGTTAACAGTGGTGTTCGCGCCAGTGATGTCGTCGACGCGGACCATGGTACTGGCGTCGCTGTAGAACTGGTGCACGACATCGGGGTTCATCTGTAGCAGATTGTAGTAGTTTCTTATGAAGTAGGTTCCCACCTGCCATGCCACAGATTAGTCAGCCGAAATCCCAGATGAATACAGCTGAATCCCAAACCCAACACCCAGGAACCCCAGCCTCGAGACCCAACCCGAATCGGGTAGATTAATCCACGGGCATGACGGCAACAAAGCCGCCCGCGGAGGAGTAGCAGGACCTTAGCGGATAGGGTTTTGCTCAACGGGAGGAGACCCTACCCTCAATCATCAGGCTAGAACAGGATGGATGGGAAGGGATGAGCTCACCTGGGACGCCGCCGCCGCCGCCGAGGCCATGGCTGGATGAGCGAGTGAGAGACCAGTAGAGCGGAAGGCGAGAGTAAAGCAACCCTAGATCCAGAGACGGCGAGCGATCAGTTCTTCTAATGCTGCGGCCGCCGACTCCTGGGATGCCACCGCGTTGGCTGCCAACCAAGTCGTCGGATGAAGAATCGAGGGACAGCACATGCTTATCTTGGATACTTTTAAATAACCCCCTGAAGGAACTCCCCAGTCTCAACCGTGTACAGCAACCACAACTCCGCAGGCCGCTTGAGCGAGCAATGGTCACAACAGCCCACGCCCCGCCCCCCGGTTGCTGACTCGGCCCAGCGCATTCCCTGCATGAACTCAAGGCTACCACAGGCCGTTAGCCACTGGGCGATCAAGCCCAGCAGCAACACTGGCGGCCTATAGCGTTTTTGTTTGTGCCCGCCCGCGTCAGGATAATTTATTTATACGTATGGTTTGCACGGTGTTAACACATGTACAGATGTACTTGGTATATACTGTGTGCAGTAACATATTTAGCCTTTGGAGCAGAGCCTTTCCATGTTTCTTGACAACTGAGCCTTTCCGTGTTCTTCCTCTTCCTTTCTCACTGTTTTTTTCTTTAGCATTTCCTCTTCCTTTCTCTAAGCAACCGCAAAAAATACATTTCGGGAGGGAATAGCACAGTGGCTGCCATATGTGAAGTGTGAACCAAAGGTACTATTGTATGATTAATTGTTGTTCAACGGTTATTACAGAAGAAATTGAAAACATACAATAAGAAGTATGAAAAACATACAATAAGAAATTGTGAACCAAAGGTACTACTGTATTCCAAAGAACATTTCAAAACAAATTTACAGAAAAGCCACACAAATACTTTCTTTTTGTACACGACATTAAGAAGTATGAAAAATACGAAAAGGTAACTTTTTGTTCTCATGTAAACCTAATAAGAAAACAAAGAAAATGGTAAAATTGCATTGCAATATTAGTAGAATGTTCTCAATTTTTTTTATCTCAAGTTGTTCGTGCGGTGTCTGCCGTAAAAAAAATATTGAAGAAAGTGCCCATGCACACAACTACCAACCTACAAAGTAAAAACATAGGAACAAATAAGGCAACATGATTCTCGTCCATGCAACACACTTGCCACAATGTTACTTGCCGGTGCTGCTCAACACGAGGAAGCCGTGCCCTATCGCCAGTGGGCATGCCGCTCTATTATGCATGGTTCTCCCCTAAGTCAGCAACCTTATCCATGAATATAGGGAGAGGAGGGAGGGAGAATCACATTCAAACCTTTCTGGCTTCGGTTCTAGGCTCCTTCATGCCGGATCTAGGCTTCTCCTCACAGTGGAAAGCGAGGACGGTCAAGGATCTCAACATTACCCATGGATCCTAGTGTAGAGAGAGAAAGAGAGCATGACAGATAAGGGCGTAGGAGAACAAAAGGTGATCGCCGGTTGCAAAAGGGTTGGTTTGGGAAGGTAGGCTTGACTTGTCCTGCGGTGGAGCGGTCATTGACGGGTGGCGTGCCACTGTGAGCTCGAGCAGCGAGATGAAGAACCAACGCCCTGTTCGTTTGGCTTATCAGCCACCAGCCAGCAGTATTTTTCTCTCAGAACAAACCAGCCACCAACAACCAGCCAGCAGTACTTTTCTCTCAGAACAAATCAGCACCAGCCACCAGCTAAACGAACAGACTGCAAGGAGACGGAGAGGTACTGGGGCACATCACGAAAACAATATTGATGCACATGCTATCACTATCTAAATCTATATCGGTACATTGTGCCACAAAGCTCCACATTGTTCCATTTTAGAGAATATTGACATTGTCTTATGATTCATCAAAACATTGACCTAATGTTTCTAAATTTATATCATATAAAAGTTATATAATCTACAAACTCCAAAGCTAATTATTAGTTAAGCAGTAAGAAGTTTGGATTTGAAATGCAAGTGTGCCTTCGTAGAACATGGGAGAACCCAATTGGTTTCACCATTCTCAAGTGGACTTTGTTGTAGTATGGATTGGGAGCACACTGTTTGCTAAGTTCCAAACGTGAATTCCAGTTTAATAAAATAATAATTTAATCTTGTTTTTCTTCTAATAAATTTACGTATTCAAAGAATATTTCATCAAATTTGACATGAATTGAAGAAAAAGAAATGAGAAATTTGGTCTAGTCTCACTTACTATAAATGGATCTTAATGGAGCAAGTTGTTTCAAGTGTATGTCATTGGTGATGCTACATAGATGTGAAAAATAAATTGACTGAGTTGTCATCCTTGTAAACCACAACCAAAGTTTAGGTCGGTTCGTTTTGTCGGTGGCTGGTGGCTAGTGATGGTTTGTTCTGAGATAAAAGTACTACTGGCTGGTTGTTGGTGACTGGATTGTTGTGAGAGAAAAAGATTGTTGCCCGGTGGCCCTAAACCGGGAAGAGAGAATTGTGATGAATGTTGTAGCACATCTAGAAAACATTAATTATACCACACACATGACTACATGAGGTTGCAGATAAACTTGTGGGCAAGGGGTGATACTAGGCCGCCGGAGCTCCAACTCTGGATCAAACTTACCATGCATAAACATACTAGCTTCTTGCGCATAGCAAATTTAGAGTCCAAGCAACTGAGGGCATGATACGAAGCGTTGGGGCCTAAGGTTATATTACATTGTCACCAGTTTACCAAAAATTGAAGTTGTTTTTATGAGTCGCATGCAAAGTAAGAGCATCTCCAAGTGACTCTCTATATTCTTTCTAAATGGTAAAATAGGGAATTTGGTGAAAATGCCTTCCAACACCTATCTAAATGGTCATCCAAATCCAAATATAGTCATCTTCTATTCTAGATTTTTCACTAGTCAAATATATATAGAAGACGAGAATGGCTCTCTAGAGTGCGCATAAGAAATAGAAAAGTTGTTGGAATGTGAAAAGATATAGAAAATAATTTTTATGCACATGGCTCTCTAAATGATGATTTAGAGAGTAAAATTTAGAAAGACTGGAGATTCTCTAATGAAAGTAATCTAGTTAAGATCGAAAATAGGAGTTTAGGGAGGACAATAAATACCCCCTCCATTCCAGTTTTGGATTTTCTAGATTTATATATATTACTATGCATCTAGACATAGTGTATATCTAAATGCATAACATCATCTATGAATCTAATAAAGCCAAGATAGCATATAATTTGGAATGGTGGGAGTATTTTGTTTAAGTGGTCAAGTTACTGTATGCGAAAAGATGTAACACAGTTTAGTGAGGACAGAAATTATTTTGGTATTGTAAGCTGCAAGTCGATATATTTTTAGCCATTTTTGTGTGCTAGCACGCCATTAATTAATGAGATGGTTGTTTTATGGATAAGAAAATAGCTATGTATCTGTGATTTGAAACCCGTCATCGTCCTACGCAGATGCCATGAGCATATATCTAGTGAGAAGAAATTAGATGTTTAAATCTTGATTATTTCTTGCACATGTTAACCAGATCTCATTGCAAATCTATTATCTTTATACTTGAGTGTTAAAAGAAGCCACCACGTTCGCCGAGAGGGTCTAGAAATTCCCACGTTAATTCAAAAAAGAGAAGAATATACACTGTTAGATTTTATGAAGATCTGAAGGTCTAGATTAATCCAAAGAATACATAAATTCGGAATTAAATAAGGAAATCCAAAGAGTCCATATTCAATGCAAATACAATTAATAAATACATAAATTCATAATTAAATAAATAAAATGTCTTTATACTTGAGTGTTAAAAGAAGCCACCACGTTCGCCGAGAGGGTCTAGAAATTCCCACGTTAATCCAAAAAAGAGAAGAATATACACTGTTAGATTTTATGAAGATCTGAAGGTCTAGATTAATCCAAAGAATACATAAATTCAGAATTAAATAAGGAAATCCAAAGAGTCCATATTCAATGCAAATACAATTAATAAATACATAAATTCAGAATTAAATAAATAAAATAGCTAAATACAATTCATACAAAATACAACTAATTCGTGATTGGAAACAAATAGTATGACTTATGAGTTTGTATCAAATACAAGTCTATGCATTAGCACATTTATGAGACTCGTGAAAGGGAGAGAAGGGGAGGGGGTTCTTGCATGCAGAATAAGGAATTTGATTATTAAATAGGAAATAAAATCATAATTCTCGATGTGGGAAGAAATATCGTCATCTAAAGATCTATGGAGCAGCTGCCCCATATGGGCAAATACAAAAGTTGGATGGTTGTGACTATGTGCACGTGTAAGCTAGATTCTTTTGCTACGTAAAAAAAACTAAAGTAAGCTAAATTAAAGAAATGTATACATATGTATATCGTCCAATTTAATCTGATATAGCCCGATGTTGTAGAGCATTACGTTGGACATACATGTTGTGCACTAAAACTGTGTAGGCAAGTTTTCTTTGAAATACATCTAAAAGGTGCATCATATATGATATTTATCAAGTAGAATAATAGTAGGTATAAAAAAGGATAACTTAAAAAATGCAAGGCTTTAATTTAGACCGCAATAACCAACTCACTACTAGCAGCGAGAATAAAAGTAATCTAAGGTAGACTTTAAAGCAATGTTACTCTACACGCTACACGGTCGGTCACCTTCCGTTTAGTGAATAGTCCGATTATACGGTTGATTAAACGGATAAAAAATGGATTACATGGGATTAAATGGCCTACACGTCCAACACAGTTGACTGTTGTGTAGGGTTTAAACGCCGTGTAAACTACCTACACGACCGTTTATAACAACATTGCTTTAAAGTCATTGTATAAAAAGATGGATAATTGCTTAAAAACTTGACCCCGCAAGAGGTAAAACAGTCATACAACTTTTTGCTAAGAAGAAAAGATCCTCACATAAATCCAGAAAATTCTGGAACGTTATTCCACCCTTACACAACGGTACCATAGCTCATGTGAGATTATATCTAAGCATTTTGCTGATCGGATTAGGCTCAAAACGGATGGGAAAACGACATTTTTGGATCGCAAAAATCTCACGGCCGTCCCCTGGGCAGCTGCGCGCCTCCTTTTCGGGACTGGCCCAATGCAAGTCGGGTTTTAGCTTCCCGCTCTTTTTCAATGAGACCTCCTTCTATATCTTTGTGAAATATGCTAATTAATGTGAGAATAACATCGTGGTTATTTGTCTGTATGTCCACTTGGAATGACAAAAAAATATAGACCCCATAATCTGAATGAGCACACATATTGATCATATAGCCAATTGCTAATTGTCTTTGGTTAATGTTAAAAATGGAGAGAGTTGACGCAATTATAAGTACATTATAGGCCAATGAGTGTGTGCATGTGTCATGCATGTGGTGGTACGTTGTGATTTTACGAGTCTATATTGGAATGTTCCTTTAATAAAAATCTCATTTAAAATATGCTTAGTTAATATCTAAATTTGAATAAAATAATATAACATAACATATTTTGATGGGGAAAAGATAAATAGTCAAATCCAAGCAACAGTTGTTTGTGATCAGGCCAACAACGCCCAAACACACGAGAGGGTCGGAGCTAAAATCATCCCGAGGTACGACGAGATGGCCAAGTGGTGTTAGATTCTCGAACCGGTAGGTGGAACACCGAGACTCTACACAACGTCAACACCCGAGTTAGACTCGGAAGTCACAAAAGTAGAGAGGCGTAGTTCGCTAAAAAAAGTAGGGGGAACCAATAAAGAGGTGTTGTCATGGTGGAGAGAAAGAGGAGGGGAAGGGACCTGTTCAACTGTTGCATGAGTCCGTCTCTAGATCAAGAGGAACTTTCAAGGTTGCATATGTCAACTGGCATCACAGCCACATACGACAAGGTCATTTGGAGGAGCTAAATCCACGCACTGGGAGGTGAAATACTTAAACTCTACATAAGGACAATGCCTGAGTCAGACTAAAAACCGCGGAATCAGAGAGACAAAGTTCACACGACAAAGGTAGGGGAGAAAGAGACATTGTCGGGGTGGAGAGAGAGAGCGAACGGGGGGGGGGGGGGAGTGGAGCAAACCTTTCACCCATTGGGTACGGGGGTATGGGAACGTTCTAGTAGTCCCCATACCCATTTACCCATGGGTGAAAAATACCCGGCCCAAAACTCCAAAACTTGCTAATTGTAATGTCTTAAGTGCTAGCGACTACTGCTAGGTGCTAGCAAAGTACTACTCTCTACTACATAACTAGGTGATACCCCGCGCGTTGCTGCGAGAATTTTTGAAACAAAATTTTAAGGTGAAATGTGAAAGTAGTGACACCAAAGATATTACATGGCAATATTCGTTTGTAAACTCATTATATATGAAAGCATGTTATTTTGTTGAGAGTGAATCATTCTAAAATCATCAGCAAGAATTTTGTGGTGTGATATACATGCTATAAGCCACAGAAAATCGATTGAAGACATAAATATGTGATTTGGTGGATGATGACATGGCGTATAGTGGATGGTGACATGGCACATAGTGGATGATGATGTGGAATGCTTGCATGTTGAGAGAAATCCAACCATGACTTGTAGTGGGTCTCACCTATTTAAGTTTTATAGATATGTATGGATCATGAACTATTATGGTGTTGTGACTAGTGGTTGCAGTAGAAATTATTATGTTACTATGCTTGTGAATTTCTGATGTTTGGCGGGTATGGGTGACCCGCCGGGTCTATTTTACCCGCCCGGGTATGGGTCTAGGGAAATCCCCCACCCGTGATCATATATGGGGATACCCGTGGTGTCATATTGTTACCACGGGGATGGGTCTGGGGAGTCCATACCCGATGGGGATTTACCCATTGCCATCAGGAGGAGAGAGTGAGAGCACAAAGAGAGAGGAGGGATGAAGGGACCTATGCCACTACTAGACTAGCATATCCCTAGATCGAGAGGAACCTTCAAGATCTCCTACGTCAACAACTGGCATTGTTGTCAAGTACGACGAACTAGCTGAGAGGAGTTGGATCCACGCAATGGGAGGTGGAGCATCGAGACTCTACACAAGGTCAATGCCTGAGTCGGCCTCAAAAGCTGTGTAATCAGAAAGGCATAGTTCACCCGACAAAAATAAGAAAGAAAGATACGGAGAGAGATTCGCGGAGGGACTACGAGATGCTACAAAGGGTGATTTACGATTTCAATCCAATACAAAGCTGGAGAGCTTACAATTAATGTATGTGAGGGTGCAGTGAAGCGTCGATTGCCATTCGCTATTGGATTTCCATCCACCAATCCAAAACCACCCAGACAACAAAATTCGGGTATATCAGTACCAATTTCAAATTCAGGGTACTAATATCTACATCTAGGTTGAGTGCCAATAATTTTAAAATGATGAATAACGAGTCAATATAAGCATAAAGAAATATACTATGCTGACATAACATTTTAAAAATTATATGTTATCAAATCTAGCCGCGCTATTAGCGCGGGTCAACTTGCTAGTTAAAGATGTATTTGTTAGCTTCACACAAATTATATCTTGTTGCCACAATAGTGTGATATTATGATGCTTGCAGTACAGTAAATCTGCCCACCGTATGTTGCTTCCAGTATTTCCAAAACATTGTTTGCAGAAAATGCAAACGGCTGATGCAACAACTATGCAAGGTTTAATTTGCAACTCATAAGGCACACATATAGAAAACCCTAAACAAAAAAGTACAGAGAGACATTTATGAATGTTAGAGAGAGAGATTGTCATTGCAGTGATCAAACCGATCAATCGACTAAGTAAAAACGAATCAGCCAGTAAAGTAACCCATTTTAACAAGATCTTTCATATCATGCACAAACACAAACAACCCTAAATCCCATATCCATGCAACAAGCACGCCTACACATGCATGCCTACTCACCTTCTGAACTTCGAGATATGCATGCCAATATGCCATGCCACACCCGATAAACTCACGACGGCGCCCACGCCGACGCGAAGACGACGTTGTGCCCTTTCCATGTGAGCACCAGGTCGTCGTCCTCCCGCTTCATCCCCCACCCCGCCGCGTGCTCGTTCAGCATCGCCTTCACCTCCCCGGCCGCCTCCTCGCCGAACGCCACGGCGCGGAACCCGGCGCTCCGCATCCTTTGCCCCCACCTGGCCCTGTCCTCCTGCCTCTCCACCCTCTCCACGCCCTCCTGCGCCAGCACGTTCTCAACCTTCCACCCGATCTCCGCCTCGTACCACCGCCGCTGCTCGCTCCCCTTGGGCAGGAACGTGTCCACGGCGTCGTACGGGATCCACAGGAAGTTGAACGCCGCGCGCAGCCTCCCCACCACGTCGTCCGCCGTGAAGTCGGCGTCCTCCTCCACCACCACCACGAGGTTGGGGTCCAGGGTCCGGAGGGACTTGAGGAGCATGCTCCGGAGAGACACCGGCTGCGCAAGGCTCATCACCGACCCCGCCGTCTCGTCGGGGACGGTGTGCAGCAGCATGTGGCAGTTCACGACGAGCGCCTCGGTCCCGTCCGAGACCAGCTGCTGCACCCGGAGCTGGTCGACCAGGGACGTGAACGCGTCGGCCGGCGAGGTGGGCACCACCCGGAAGTCCATGGACACGTTGCGCGACCGCGCGAAGTTGACCAGCTTCGCGCCGAGCTCGTCGTAGGACATGTCGAGCGCCGGCGGCGGCGCTCTGGCGGTGGACGCGACGTCGGCGACGGTGAGCCGGAGGATCGGGGGGCCCTCGGCGCGGCTGGCGAGCATGTCGATGAGCGTCGGGATCTGCATGCAGTGCGTCGTGCCGAGCTCGACGACGTGCACGACGGGGAAGCCCTCCACGGCCTCGAGGATGGCGGCGTTGGCGGCCGTGTACCCGAACCGGTGCCACGGCGTGAGGTCGACGAAGCTGGCGAGCTCGACAGCCGTGAACCGGTGCACGTGGAGCGCCGCCGACTCGACCGCGGCCGCCACGGCCGCAGTGACCGCCTTGCACGCGCCGGTCCTGGACGCGCGCGCCACGAGCGCGCAGAGGAACGCCGCGGTGAGGCGCTGGTTGGAGTCCCCGTCCGGCGGCGCGATGTTGTTGAGCACCCAGAGGATCTGCTGCGTGAGCGTGGCGTCGTTGGCCTCGATGGCGTTGGCGCAGTGCACCAGCAGCTGCTCCATGCAGCTGGTGCTGTTGAGGTTGCCGAGCGAGATCTTGGACGCCGGGGTCGGGAAGCTCCCTGGCCACGGGCGTGCCTTCGGCGCGCCGACGTCAAGGAACAGCCCGAGCCCTAGTCCTCCATGGGCATTAGGGTGCAGAGGCGGTGGTGGTGGCGCCGTGTGCGTGAACTGCATCATGTAGGGGGCCGGGGCAGGTGGCGAGGTGGGGAAGAAGGCAACAATCCAGCGAGGCAGCGGCGGCGATTAGAAAAGCGCGAGGAGGCAGAGCTCGTACGCGTTGAGCGGTTTGAGGTGCGGATTTGGTGCTTGTACTAAGCATATATAGAGGGCTGTGCACTTGCTTGGAGCTACACCCCTACACGTGGTTCCCTATGCCATTAGAACTTTGGGAACCAAAGGGAGAATGGAGAAGACACATCAAGTACAAGGAATATTTCAGTGAAGGAGCAGAGATCTATACGCTACTGTATACGATTTGTATTTAGCTAGAAATGATCTGGAGCTTGTTGAAGAAACGGCAAGAAATGAAGAAGTCTTGTTCTATATGCCTACCACACCCCTCAAGATCGATGAATCGAGATCTGAGAGTACTATTACATGTAAACACTTGCAGGGAATTTTAAGAACTAGGAAGAAGGCCACATACTAGCTAGCAATAACCCAGCTGCTATAAGCTAATCCAGAATTCACGCATGGGTGGTGATGAAGAACCTGCTTGCGAGATCGAGCTTGAGAAGATCGACGAACCAGCAGATGGAGTAATTGGGGAACGGGGGAGAGAAGAGGAAGCTGGGGGGAGGGGGAGGCGGCTGTTGGAGGAGAGAAGAAGGTTAGGGGTCGCAATGTCGCTAATTATAGACGGAGGAAATTTGTGGTGGCCTGTTGGACTGTTCTGAATGGCCCGGCTATACTTACTTGTCCAGATTAACTAGCGTGCTAAGATAGCCACATGCTAGTATAAGAGCAATAATAACGCTCGTCACCCCTGCTAGACATAACTATCATGTAAACAACGATCATATACCAACTAAAAGACTGCAGTTAATTGGATGATTTCCAATGGATTAATGATAAATTGCTGGTAAAACTCTCACATCTAAAATTTTGTGCCACTAAATTGTTGATTTTTCTAAAGGTTTCCCCTTAATTGGGAGATCAAGACTGGAGAAATATATCTGGCATGATCAGTAACTTTTTACTATGTAACTTCATTTTTTTGAAAAAAAAGATATAACAGATACAGATGGCCAAATACTCGAAAACATAACAGTTGCAGAGATAACTGATCTAAATTTCCCTTTCGCTGTCAAATTTTGAGAGAGAGAGAGATAGATAGATAGATAGATAGATAGATAGATAGATAGAGAGAGAGAGAGAGAGAGAGAGAGAGAGAGAGAGAGAGAGAGAGAGAGAGGATCACGGGCCATATCATGTTGAAATGATTTGGTCAGTTTGGGCTGGGTCCTACAAGAGACAAGAGCAAGTATAGTAAACGAGGGCCCATGGTATTTAATATTTTTCAGTGTTGGAAGTGGAAAACGACTTCTTGTATATGGATAGATTAAAACGCACGCAGAAATACCGAAAACTACCTGCTTGGAACCGAAGAATATCTTAAGCCTATAGAAGGACGAAACCGCATTGTTGATAGATGTAGTTCTGTCTATATTCAATACATACTGTATTCCATATCGTTATTAATTGTATGTTGTTTTAGCTTTTCTGAATGCATATAGTATTTGTTAGATATGTATAGATGCGTAATATGTTATGCACATAGTTTTTGAAACGGAACGAGTAGTATGTGTAGCTAGTTTCATTCAGTATATATACGTAATTCGTATTATTCTTCATGACCAAAAGAAAGGATTCAGAACACCAAGTAATTCGAATGAAATATACACGTACACAGTAAAAAAAACAGATTTTTGCAATTCTACAGACAGAGAAACGGACAAGTTGTTATGTATACCCCGGCCCGATCACCCTTTTTTCCACTTGACAGTGACATAGAACACGTTTGGTAGTTTAAAGTTTCAACTATATTTGGGCGGTACGGTGTTAATTAGACTAATGATGGTCTTCTGCGCTCACACTGCTTTAGGTAAGGGAATTTCGAAATGCATCATCATCGGATCATGTAATTGTTAGACTGAAACAAGTATTTTTCCATACATGCGATGGATTGCCGTCAGTAGGTTTTTTTTTTTGTGATCGATGTATAGCCTCAAGCCCTCAAGCTTAAACTATTGCGATGATTCCCTCATTCCCATAACAAGTATTTATGGATCCATATAATAGATGCAATGCGATCAACATGTGATAGATGTCTTAATTCTCCAAGCTTGATCTGAGCCGTTCGATCAGCACCGGTCGGTAATATATAATACATCAAACACCTTGGACTGACTAAGGGCAGTCCCAATATGACATTTATGATGGTTTCTATGTCTATTAAATAGAATGGTGATGTGAAAGCCTAATTAATGAGGAGAGAGCACGAATCATAGAAATGGTTTCGTCATGGAGAAACAATGTCTACTCTTAACTCAATGCACGAGAAACCTTGAAAACTAGTTATATGAGATTAATGCAACGCTCCCCATTAGTCAAATCGAAAGGGAAAAATAAAATAATTATTATTCGAAGACATTACCACTATAAAGTATAGTTTGTATAGATGATTTGAGTACCTGCATTGGGGTAATGGGGGTGGGGGGTGTGGGGGTGGGGGGGGGGGGGGGGGGGGGGTGCGAGATAGCGAGGAGCTGCAGGGCCGATGATAAATGCCTCCTCGACCGATCGCGCGCACGAGTACGTTCCGGCAGGTTGCCAATCAGCTGCGTTCGTTCGTTTCGACAAGAACCGGACTATACTAGCTGGCCAGCCTGGCCGGTTGGAACACGGTACAGCAGGAGTACTCTGCTGCCACCAGGAAGCGGTGATCCCGGCCCGACCCGCGCGCGGGCGGGGCCCTGACGGTGATGCCATGCACGGCGCTTACGTGACCCCCGCCGGGCGGCCGGTGCGGGGCGCGCGCGTCCGATAGAGATCTCGTGATCGACCTGGCTCCCGGCCCGGTACCGTGCGTTCGGATCTGCACCACGTAGTACTATACTCTGCGCTGGCGCAGTAAAGGATGCATGGTTCGTTCCCGATGGTACGCGCGATCACATCCGCCGCGGCACGCGGATTCCATCAACGACGACGCGCGCGGGCACGGGTCCCCGCCGCGGCATCCCGCGTTCCGCGATGCCATACACGAGCATGATTGCGCCGGCCTGATCCCCGCGCGCGCGCGTGTCGGCCTGGATGCTCGCCGGCCGCGCCGCCCGTGCACGCACCAGCGCACGGCCGCGTTAAATGCCACGCGAGCTCTCCGTCCCCCAGCAGCGGAGCCCTGTGGCGCGCGCGATCGACGACGACTGATGATTCTGATGAATGCACGCACGCACGGCACGACGGATGGGCGCCTGCCCATGCATGCAGTTTCCCGTGACTAGTGCATGTGCATCGGGGCGATCGAGGCCAGCAGCCATCACTGCGAAGCGAGAGCGAGCGAGCGAGTAGGGTTCGCGCATCGTCGTCGTCCTGCGCTAGCTCCTGGCCTCCTGCTTGCATGAAACAGCGGATGGCGCCTCAGGGACCACAAGTCAGCGCGTCCTTATTTCTATAGCATATCTCCTCTACTATATTTTTTCTTTGAGGCCAACGAAAGGTTATCTCCTTTATTTTCGTGGTGGGTGCGTCGGAACAAGCGAAAGCTGCCGCGCGAGTGCTTTATTCCCCAGCCTGGTCCAATCATCTGCGCCACGGCCATTGTTTACGCGCGCTAAACCACGTTCGGTCGTGTCTGCGGTCTTAGCTGACACGATAAACATAAACTGGACCACACATGCACGATATATACACTAACAGTACACTCCTAGTAGTAACATATGCATGGTGTATGTGTGTGCGTGCTGATAGCGTACGTAGGAGTCATGCTACTGGAGCGGTACACACCTACCGCGGATACCAACGGAACCAAATTAATTAGTCTTTCTTAATTTATCGATGAACTCGAGCTCTACGTTTCGACATATGGGTTGCACTGAAACCTTGCTCTCAGCACAAACACTTCCGCATAGGGCATATATTTGGTCTAGCAGCCTCCCCAAGGGCTTGTTTCTATCAGAGTCAATTCGGCTAAAAATGATAGGTATACCGAGAAAATCATGAGATATACCATAAAGATTTGGATTTATTCCGGATCGACAATTAATTTACTCATCACGATGGGAACAATAAGATATCGAAAAACCAGATTGATACCTTTTGACTAGTGGATTAATTCCGAGTCTTTTGGTGTGCATATCATAATGAGTAAATTAGATTCGGACCCGGAATAAATCTGAATCTCTTATAGTAGTATCATGATATTTTTTGGTAAAGGATGACCTCTGCTTTTATAGAAAGCAAATAAGGTTTTTGATACAAACTCCAAGACTCGGCTGGGGTTGCCAGCTCACCATAACACAACACTGAGACCTGACGGAAAGCAGCACACACTAACACTTGGGAAACACAACCAAAAGCTAAACGAGACACAAACCGCGGGAAAAACAAAAAGTGCATCTAAATGAAGATTTCCTCCCAGACTCTACTCTTTATCATGTTCTCCAGTTCTTCTACCCAGCTGCGTAGCTAAGCCATATCCACCCCCTGGTGCTCTTGATCACCATACTTCAGCCTCGATCGATCACCACTTCTTATTATATTTATCAATTCCGACAAGAATCCAATCCAGTGGAAACGAATGAGCCCTGAATGCAACACCAAGCCACCGCACCACCTCAGTTTTCCCATCATTGGTGACTGAGCCAGTAACCATCCCTTAGTCCCTTGCTACACTTAGGGCGTGTTTGGGAGGGCTCCGGCTCCACCAAACCAACTCTGGAGCAGCAACTCCACCAATCTGCAGCTCCACCGTGGAGCTGGACTCTCCCTTTGGAGTTGAGGAGATGTGTTTGGCTGAGACAACAACTCCAGCTCCGAAAAATAAAGATTTGAATTGATTACCCTCTTTTGCCCTTAATTTTTTGTTTTGCTTGCATGTGTGGTGTGTGCGTGTCCTGTGCGGTGACCCTCTAGATTACCAAAACTCCTCTGATCTGATCCATGTCCCACAGCTCATGCGGTGGTGCTTTGGAATAACTTTCAGTCTATTAGGACAGAAAAGCATGCAGTCTCTTCAAATGCTTCTTTACGGATCAAGGAAAATTGGAAAATTGGAAAGAGCTAGCACTGGCCAACATTAGAACAGAAAGCATGCAGTCCGTACGTGAGCAAGGAAGAAAGCATGCAGTCCATACGCGAATTGCAGTACAGGAGCACATACCTCATGTTCGCCTGCGTCGCTGCGTCGTTCGTGCCTGGACGGGTTGCGCCGCTGCCGAGGCCGGCCGCAGCCAGGCCAAGGCCGCCCGCGCCCCTGCCCAACCGCGCCCCTGCCCAAGGAAAACGAGTCCACAGCGGAGGTAGGGACCTGGCCGCCGAGTTTTTCTCCGGCGAGGTCGATTGCCGCGCCGGCAGCCGTAGCGCCCTCACCAACAGTGCCATCTAGGGTTGAAGGAGAACGATGCAGACCAACTCGACGAGCAGAACCGAGAGCAGGAGGCGGAGGGAGCGGCGGCCGGGTCATGCCCGGCGATTCCGGCAGTCCGGCCGGCCGGGCGGCGGAGGAAGGGGCCGGTGGCGGTCCGTCGCCCTGCGTGAAGACGAGGCGTCGCGATGCGTCGCGAGGCGTCGCGACCTGGCGGCTTCTGTTCGGGAGAAAAAAAATTGAACCGGTATGTTGTGTAATCGGTGGCAGTGGTGGGTAATTACCCCCCCAACTCCACGAGTTGTTATGAAAAACGTGTTCGCAGAGTACCCCTTGAGGCACTCCATGAAATTGGTGGAGTTGGGAGCTAGATCCATGGATTTTGTGGATCTGGAGTTTTCAGAACTAGGGTGTTTGGCAGGAAAAAAATGGAGTGGAGCTATTTTTGTGAATCTGGAGCTGCGTGTAGCTCTCCCAAACACGCCCTTACTTTCTTTTTTTTTTGCGGGTATGCTATACTTACTTTTGTCGGTAATCGGTATATATACACACACAAACGTTGCAATTAGTATAATCAACCTGCTCGTTAGATCAGGTAACCAGCCACGCAACTATGTAATTCTTGTAAAAAAATCATGCTTATTAGCTAGGCGGCTATATACAATCGCGCCCTCTCGTGGCGGTCATGGTCATACGATCGAGGTCCCCCGTCATGCTGAACCTATCTCTTGTGTGGTTGAAACTTCAAGAACTGTCGTATGCCGATACATATATACACACGGTACGGTACTCCACACAACAATGTTCTCTCTTTCTTGCCTTGGACTGATGAGACAGTTAACAGTTGTAACTTGCAATTGTATATCTAGCTATGTTATCCATTTAGCTAGGGCTTACTATATACTATTGTTAGTTGCACAAGACATTACGCAATCGTAAATTATTTCCTAAGCCCTTGCCAATGGATAACATTTTTTCGTCGAGTGCTTCAAAGCTCAGTGCATTTGATTTTATAGAATATAGGTGCAAAAGATGCATGGCTTCAAAGACGCAGGAGGGGTAGAGGCTGGAGGCCCGGCTTAGCGAGAGGAGAGGAGAGATAGAGAGGGGGAGAGAATATGGCTGAGAAGTGAGCCCAACCACTAGACGTCCACTGCACGGCAGCAAAATTGGCCAACAAAATGACCCGATGGCTAATTGTGAATGTTTTTAGGAGTTTGGATGGTCAAAAATATCTAGTTCGATGGTCGAAAGCAAACTGAGGTAAGAGTTGGATAGTTAGAAATGACTTTTTTCTATAAATTTAAGCTCCCACTGGCCACTTCAATTCTAGACGAGCTAAAAAACTAAGCAACTTTGCTTTCGTATGCTCAGGCAACAACTTTTATATATCTGCACACGACACGAACAATTTCAACAAAGCGGCTAGCTAGACGTCGCCGAACCCAAAGAATAAAATTACTAACGTCGTGATCATCTGAAAAAGGTGATGTTGTTGGTTACTTGTCGAAGTTTTCCTACATCAGGTGTAAGCAAGCACCACACGTGTCGACCCTTATGTTAGGTTGTGACTGTTTTGGGGTCTGGTCACGGCATGGAACAAGCATGGCCGGAGCTGCGTATGTACATGAATCTACTTGCTACAAACACCCAAATAATCCATCGGCCTAAAAAGGCAGATCGACCAGAGATTAGGTTCGCAATTAAACAACACAGAAATCACTTGACAACAGCAGCCTGTGTGTGTGATGCAGAGCATCCCAAATGTGTCGTCCCGGCCGGTCAAATGCTGCAGAAAGGCTGAGCCCTGCCGGTTCCTCCTTGGACTTGAGCAGTGCGTGCATATATGCTCTGCATTAGCTACCACTCCCAGAAAAGGCGAACTTAACATCTTGATCTCGCATCCATGCATGCAAGGGCTTTGCCAGTCGAAGAATCTCATGGAAAGCGCATAGGGCGAAGAGGATAGGGCTAAGCTCATGCCATTATATTAAATCCACATGCTGATCAGGCACTAACTAAAATGGATTCATGGCTGAAGATACAAGGGTAAGCTGACAAGCAGCTAGGCTGAGCTGTTTCAGCTTTTTCTCAAGGGGCAATTCTCTTTGTCAGTCTTCGGAGTTCTGAAGTGAAGGCTACCCTGGGTCTTTTATATCTGGCGGCAACCAACAACGAGACGATTAGGGTATTGTTTTAGCGCAACTAGAGGATAAAAGCGCATGTGGCCAAGCAGCTACGCTAGGGCATTTGAACTTTTCGAGGGAAATTCCCTTTTAGCCACCGAACCCCTGTGGATTCTTCCAAGCCGACGCCGCAGGGAACAAGATGTGCGGGCGCCATGAAAGCGAGGCGAGTGTTGGCATGTGCTCGGGGGCGTTGGAGAGGCGCTTTCCCGGCCATCGATATGCCCCGGACATGAGGAGTCCAAAAGCGTGGCGACAAGCGCTTGGGATTCTGAGCTGATCGATGCAAGGGGGCCATTGTTTTGTTTACTTGTAGTAGCAGCTAGCTAATGGTGGGTGATTGTGATTCCGTTCGGGTCTTGATCAATCGATGCGTGGCTCTCACTCTCATCAGTCGCGACTGATCTGTTATTCCTGTCTGCGTGCAGTGCATGCATAATGCATTGTAGTTTGAAGCACTGACAGTGTAGTCCTCCTGCTGCTACTGGCTGCCAATCATTGTTTAGGGTTAGATGTCACTCAAATCCATGTGGCCTGTGCATCAGCAAAGCGTATGTGAGAGAAGAATAGATTCCGGATCCGTTGTACAGCAAGTACTCTAGTTTCATATCCTTGGAGCCCTGTTGTAGGTTTTTTAATTAAGTGGCAAACTAACGGGGATCGGAAATGGTTTGCATTGCATTAGGGTTGCAAAGGGGTAACCGTTAGGTGCACCTCCGAACCTCCGTAGTTCAATTATTTGTACCACTTCTTCAAAATTGAGCTGAAGTAGTACAAATAATTGAACTAAAGAAGTTCGGAGGTGCACCACATCGTAATCAATTTGCACCCCTACATTGCATGCACTCTCTCTACTTATTCTACATGCCATGCAGCCATGCAGGTGCTAGCTTACCTGATACCGCAATGCAACGGAGAGCCTGCTTTCTGAGGAACGACCATATTGGTATAGACAAACTGTGAAAGTACAGTGCATTATAATCTGCAATGAGACGCTAGCTACGTCGGATATGCATGCGGTATGCATGCCCTGCTGATTTGGACTGAAAAGCTTCCTCGGGACACAAGAACTTTGGAGTTTGAATTATTATAACAATTGTATATATATAGAACAAGTTGCAAGATCTTGAGTATTCTCTCTCTCACTCACTCACACACATACACAACAGAATTTATTAGCTATACATCACAGTGCCAATCGAGCTCCCTGAGTCCTCATGATCAATAAGATGCGTAGTGATTGGGTAAAAATTCCATTTCCTTTTGTTACTCCGATCCTTTTGTTAAGCAGAACCTGTTTTAGGGGAAAAAACGGTGATCAACAGAGGTTCTGCTTACCTGGTTCGTTTTTAGATTGTACTTATCGAGAAATCTGCTTAGAATCCTGCTGTTTGTCACCCTTCAGCTTAATCTATGAATAAGCTAGAAATAAAAAGACGTCCATAACTCTTCGTTAGAGAAATCAGAGAGAAGACCATGAAGTACTATAATACACTTATTTTGAGACAAAATAATATAAATATTTGACAAAGTATAGACAAAATAATATCAATATTTTTGTTTCAAATAAGTATTATGAAAATATATTCGGCAACTAATCTAATGACATTTACTATACATCATAGATATTAGTAAATTTTTATACGCATTCGGTCAAATTTTGGCGAGATGTGCATTTATTTTGAGATGGGGGAGTACTTTATAATGGTCAAGGTTTTTTTAGAGAAAACTTAGTGACTTGTTTTTAGAATTACACAGTGACATAGATACTCACAACACGCACACACAATGTCGGTGTTTTAGACCGGCAACCTACCAAGGGGAGTACCCGAGGTAGATGAATGTGGCCTCACCGAGATCGGTAACTCGAAGGAAGAGACATGTGGCACACAATTTAGACAAGTTCGGGCCGCAATGTGCGTAATACCCTACGTCTTGTATGCTGCGTAGCTCTGGATTGATTGGATGTGTTTACAAAATGATGCAGATGATGAGAGAGGGGTCCCTCGCCTTATATAGCCCGAGAGGCAGGGTTACAAGTTGGTTTGAGGAGAGAGTACTAGTTGTGTACGTCTAGGAGTTCTTTGCATGGATTCGGACATGCACAACTTCCTATTCGAGTACTTCTCCCCCGTAGTCCTTGCGCTCCACGCCATCAGGTACCGTGCAACACAAGTCGAGTAGTACCAGGGGCCCACCGAGTAGTCGGTCCTAGTACCCACTAGAGTAGTGGGCCCAGGGATGTCCATACGACAAGCCCCCAAGTCCTTTGTAGTCGAGCATGATAGTTTCGAGTAGTCTTGATGGCCTTGACGAGTAGTTCCCGAGCGTCCCCGAGTTCTACAAGCCAAAAGACCTCAAGAGTACTTGAAGCATCCCGAGGCTGGAAGGTACTCCAGCTGATCCTTGAGTAGTCTTGAAGTCTTCTCGAGTAGTTCCCAAGCGTCCCCGAGTTCTTTCCCTTGAAGGTCTTAAATAGTACTCGTGTTGTCTTGACGAAGGAACCATATGGAAAATGCAATTCGGAGAATCGCATTCCATATGGAATGTAGCCCCCGAGCCTTAAGTCGAATCGTAGATTCAAGCTGAGGGTCAATCTGAAGTTCTGCCAATCTTATCCCGTAAAATCCAGAGAAAAAACCGAAGGACACATGGCACGGAGCCCCCGAGCCTTGAGTCGAGTACTTCCTCTCGAATTAAAGGGTCATCTTGATTGTAGAATGTGTCCTGAGTGGGTCTTGAAGCCGGAAGGAACCCACAGAATCGATTTGACATAGCCGAGCCCATGAGGTGAAGAGTGTCGAGTAGTCGAAGGTGAGGAGGTCAGCCACCGCCGCTGAGTCACCCTCCTGGGACTTATCCGTTATGTAAATGTGTCGTCGCCTAACGGCTTATAAATAGGCACTGAGCCCCTTAGGGTTTTCTCATTCCCCACAGTAGCAATCACCAAATAGATATGTACTTTGCCCTCCTGCTTCTCTGCTGTCGCCACCTCCGCGCCGCGCTACAGATTAGATCTGTAAGCGCCGCCGCCGTCCACTGTCAGGGTAGTCCCTGAGCGAATGCGAGTGAAGACACCATGCACTTGAAGGATGAGAGCATCCCCATCCAAGAGCACGAAGACCGGTGAGGGGAAGAAGAGGGTTCACAATGAAGCTGAAGCGTCCACCCCGGAGTCATCGCCGCCGTCCACCCCGCGTCCCAACCCGACCAAGGAGTGGAAGAAGGCCAAACTGAAGACTGAAGATCTGCTTGCCTTGGTCAACAACGGGTTTCTGTGGGAGAAAGAAATGGATCTATGGCGCATTGCCATGGGAGATCCGTATCTGATGGAGAAAAATTCATATGAGATTCGCGGAGCGTGGACTGGCGTTACCCGCCAGTGACTTCTTCAAGGGTCTGCTCAGGTACTATGGCATCGAGTACCTTAATTTGAATCCCAATGGTGTTTTCCACATCTCCGTCTTTGTGCACTTCTGCGAGACATTTCTGCGAATCAAGTCCCATTGGACCCTATTTTGCAAGTTCTTCCGAGTGAAGCCACAACCCAGCACCAACGATCCACGAGTAGTCGGAGGAGCTGGCATTTAGATGCGCGAAGATGCTGCGGACCAGTACCTGGCATACAAGTTGATAGAATCCAACCAGGACTAGAAAGCCAAGTGGTTCTACATTAGCAACCACCATCCGGAGCTGCCGAAGCCGAGCGGAAAGCAGCCAAAGCACAGACCGTGGTGGAACACGGAGCCAACAATGCAAGAGGGTATTCAACTACCCGATCTGATGAAGAAGATTAAGGCCCTTTAAGAGGCCGGGCTGAGGATCGAGCATGTGGCCTTCAGCTTCATGAAGAGGAGGGTGCATCCACTGATGGCTCGCGATACCCTTGGGTACCAATACAGGGGCGAAGATTACACATCGAGGATGTCCGGTGAAGAAGTCGACGATGATGATATTGTCGAGAGGCTGGGCAAGATTTTCAAAGATATGCCGCCATACACACCTTGTCCAGTCCCTGAATACTACGCGACACGTCCACCAAACAAGGTCAGTAGTCGTGGATGGAGCCTCCGAGTACTAATTTGCCTTATGTAGTCATACTCACATGAATTGTATACTGCAGGATGACTGTGACAACCCCATCCGAGATAATTCCGTACTATCGCCTAATCCACTCCATTTGGTCATTAAGCAATAATAAGGAAGTATCCCGTTGAGTGTTGCCGGGTTAACGCCCGGTAAATCACTTGACATCTCAGAGAGGATCGAACGTATGCATTAAACTCCCACGAAGGAGAGTCCAGAGTGCCTTACACATTAATACCAATTTCCCCGTAGGGTCCATTATTACAAACTTAATTCTCGACATAAAGGTAAATGGTTCAGAGTTTTATTAAAACAGCGGAAGTACTAATAACGATACGTTACGACATCACCAGAGGCCATCGGTGGTGCCATTACTCAGCGTCCTCATCCACCCATTCCAGCTCCCAGCCGGGTGGAATCTCACCAGGCCAAACAACTTCACCTGAAAACAACAGTTGTAGCAAGGCTGAGTATACTAATACTCAGCAAGACTTACCCGACAAAGTTACCTCTAGACATGCCGGCTTTTGGCTGGTGGGTTTGTTTTGCCAAAAAGCAACTAGGATCATGGATCCTTACTTTCAATATTTTAGCTCAATTTCTAGTGAAATTATCATTACTATGATGAGCAACTAATACAATCAAGGATTGTGCAATACGATTAATTCACGCAGGAGATTTCACATAGTTCCATCATTAAGGGATATCATGGCCAGCTGATTAAGCAGTCTCGGATAACGGTGAGAGGCCAACAATCGATTGATTCATAAACCCTTGCAAGGTAAACCTAAACACATGGAGCGGTGCCAAAACAGAGCCGACACCGACCAAACGGTTCCCAAAAATCCTCGGGTTGGGATGATAGCCTACAGTCCCGGGTACAAGGCTATCTGGAATGCCCCACTCAGTACATCCAGCCTCACACATGTACCCTCCTCCCGGTTGCAAGCTAGGCAGGAGACGAATCGAGAGTAGTAGTAGTAAAATCCCGTACCGCCTCATTATGGTACTAGGCTTACCGGCCCCATTCCCGACAAGTGCTTAGTACATTCAAAAGCTTAGCCCACGAAGCCACTGGACCGGAGCCCAAATCCCATGCTCTTACCACATGAGCAGTCAATTTATACATATGGGGGTTCCATAAAGGAAATCCTATTCTCGCGAGTGACGAACATCACTCGACTTTTACCGGGTCCTTAGAGCATAGCATCTACGACCTAGCATACTAGTAAAAGAACGTAGGCACCTAGGAATCATGCAACTAGGGTTTCAGTCAATTCCTGAACATAAATGCACATAGAATAATAAGGATAGTTGCATAAATTGAATTAAAACATGGATTAATGATGAAACCGGAACTTGCCTTCGTTAGCACAAGCAGTTAGACACACTTCCGGACTTTGGCCCGGGTCTTGCTCTACGGTGACTTAGTGCACGCCTCCTCCAGCTCCCTCGTTCACGTCCTCTGGCACGAGCGTGTAACTACTGTCGGAAACTTCTACACGGAGGATGCAAATGCAAGACTTAAGTGACAATTTGGATTTAATTAATTTCAACAACTTATGACAACCCTGGGGTGCATGTTTGAACACATTCACCTAGATAATAAATACATTCAGCATACTCTTGCTACAAAGGGACAATATGCAATGCTTTCTTATCTAGACTTTTGTACATATATATATAAATAAATTAATTTAATTCACATAATAAACAGTAGCAACAGCTACAAGTGGCCTAGGGTTGGTCATCTTCACTTTTAAAGTAGCATTTAAACATCACTCACTTGAAGTAAACACAAAAGACTATATGACACTTCTCATGATGGTGAATACATGCACATCTATAAAAGAATATTACATTTAATTACCAACAGTAAGGAAATTTACTTTTGATACCACCATTTTACTTCCCTAGCTCATTCCCTTAACTTATACACAAAGGATGCATTTTTCCTATTTTTCCTTTACTAAATTAATCTGATCTGCACTCTTTTAATCAACCCAACACATTCAAAACTCATCCAACAGTACCTACTGGTCCTAATGACCAGGAGCACTCTCTTGGACAGCAAGGAAATGATTCATGCACCACTGAATTTAATATACAAGAATTAAAGACATTACTAGCTAGCAATTAGAGGATGAACCCATATTAAAATAGATTTAACAGAATTGTGTCCAAGCTTTCTCCTACATAGGCTTTGGTCCAAAACAAGCCCAAGGAACCATGAAACACGCCTATAGCCTTTATGAAACATGCTACACATATTTATGATTAAAAACAAGCATAAATGAGGAAATAATATTTCTAACAGAGATAAAATCATTCTAAATTCACCAGCGGTGTATTTCAACATTATAAGATGATAGCCAGAAGTTGGGCTAAAAAATAATTATATTAAGCTACAAAAATCATCTAGGCAGATTTATCAATTTCACCAAATGATTTTTATAAAAACATTTCTTCAGTAACTTTGTGCAATTTTTGGCACAGAACATAGAAATACTAGTTCCCACAACATATCCAAAATCTAGCTCAAGAACTTATGTGGATTTTGCAGAATCACAGATCTAGGTATTTTACATTTCTATTTTTCAAGTTAAAACTATAACTCAAAAGCATATACTCACTTGGAGACAGTTGTAGGTCTTGTTATACTGAGCACAACAAAATTGGTTTGCTATTTTTGGACTTTTGTACGATTTTATAAGCATTTTACAAGTTTCAGCTGAAATACACAAAAGGATAAGAATCTTTTAGCACTCGGGTCCCTGGAAGTTTTTAAACCTTCACAACTGTCGGTGCGGAATATGGTCCCGACACTAACCAGTAGATAGCGCCTAGGTCTATCCCTCAATGGTCGATGCCAAGCAACAAATGACACAAGGTTTTATCCTGGTTCCGGCCGCGGGGCCGTACGTCCAGCAGGGGTGTGCTCGTGGCACTATATTGCTCAGCACCGGGGGTGCTTGTAGTGGGGCAAGTACAAGCAAGGCGGGAGAGGAAGCGTGGCTTCCAAGTCCCTGGGAGAGTGGCTGAAGATGTTGTGGGAGAATAAGAGAGTGAGTGCTCGGTGTGTTGTGTTGATCTGAACCCGGTTCGTCCCTCTCCCCCGCGGCTGGGGGCTCGCCTCCCCTTTTATAGGCCAAGGGGGCGGCGAGTTACATGCACGCCGCGCTATCCAGCTACGTGGGGGTGCACGTCGTGCTACGCTGTAGAGTGGGCGGCCGTCCGGACGATCTTCGCCGGCGATCCGGCCATGATGGCCTACCCGTGCCGAACGGTGGCGGTTCGAGGGTAGGAGGGCGGCGGATGGTGGTGGCGTCCTCGATAGGCTTCGAGGGGAGGTGCGATGATGGGCGGTACGGGGCACGGGGAGCGAGCGAGAACGGCGTCCTTCCCAATGCGCTCCGCGGTAGCGGGAGTGGTTCTTTGCGGCGCCGGGCGTGCGCACGCACGCGTGGGTACGGCGGCGCGCGCGTCCACGGTGACCGGGATGGCCATCCACCGTCCTAGCGCCCCTCACCTAACCCGTAGGGTCACGGGAAAGTGAAATCGAGGGTGCGCCGGCCCCCCTTCGAGGGTCGGGCGCGTTAGCCGCATCTTGTAGTGGGCGCGCGGTGTCACGGGACCGACACCGGCCGTGCGCACGGTCCATCCCCACGGTGGCGGGGATGGGCTCCTCCCCCGGGGAGTTGGTGCGGCGGCACCGGGGCGCGAGCCCCGGGCGCATGATGGCGCCCTCTGCGGCGTCGGGGCGTTAAATGCCCGTGTACGGGGCCGGCGCACGCGTGCGGGGCGCCCGTGAGCGTGGCGGGCCCCGGCCCGAGGGCGGAACGGACCCTCGAGCGGGGGCGGGACCACTCGTGGGGGGGAGTTGCCCCTCGAACGGGGCGGAACCCGCCCGAGGGGGGAGCGCGCCCTCGAGCGAGGGCGGGGCTTTGCTCGAGGGGACTTCTAAGAGGGCTGTCTTGGTGGGCCGTCGGGGTCCCGGCGTGGGCCGTGTCCTGCATGGTTAGTCACCTGCATGGTTAGGCTTAGCGTGTTTCGATGCGGTTGCGGGATTAGGTGAGGATTTCCCCGTTGTTTAAGGGGACCCCTAGGGCTGTCCCCGACAGTAGCCCCCGAGCATCTGCGGGTTTGCCATTGAGGCTCCCGCAGATGCTGGAACCTACTGATAGGACGTTCTTCCCTCCTTGTTTGCGAACGCTTTCCGTGGGGCCGCGTCAGCGGACCCGCGGGTCTAGCCCCGAAGCCTGCGGGAGTGTGGGTTCTCTCGTGGGCGGGGGGTTAACCGCGAGAACTTTGGTCGGAAAGGCGTGGCACATATGCCAACGGCATCGGCGGTATTTCGGCGGCTTCGGGGGTGCACGCTCCCCTGTCCTTGTCTCCCGGCGGGTGCAATTTCAAGGAGGTGTAGCCGTGCGTCAAGCCCCCGAGCCTTGGCCCGTTCGAGGCGATCGGGTAGAGCCTGACGTCTTGTTTTTTAACGCGCCCTCGCCGTCCCTTCGCGGGACGGAGGGTGAGGTTTCTGCAACTCCCATCGAGCGGGTCGCGAATTGCTGATTCCTCTTCGAGCTGGTAGCGGGTGGTTCAAGTGGACGCCCATGCCCCGTTCGATAAGGGTAGGCCGCGCGGTCGGAGACACGTCCATGGAAGCGCTTGCGTGGGTTTGCTAGGTGGGGCTCGGTCCCGTTCGCTAGGGACCGAGGGCGCGGAAGCTCTCCCTCGGTGGGATCCCCCCAGCTAGCTGCCCTCGCTGGCTCTTGAACACGACATGTGGGGCACCCTCGAGCCGACGGGCTCGAGGAACGGCTCGAATGCGCGTGCCCTCGTCGTCCCTTACTCTGCGATCTGTGGCGCCTGTTCGAACCCGTCGAGGGTCAGGCTTCGAACCTCTGATCAGTAGGGCCGTGCGGGGTGGCGCCTGGGCGGCCCCGTCTTTTCACGTTTTGCGGCCGTCGAGGGGTCTGGGCGAGCCAGCCCTCGAGGTGCTGGTTGGTAGCACAGCGTATGTGCCTTCTTTTAGAGGGTTGACATTGTCTCGGCGGGGGGGCTCGCTCCGCTCGAGGGTTTTGCGTGGCATGGGTGCCCGCGGTCGCCTGCTCTACATCGAGCGAGGTCCGGGCGACCTTCTCACGTCGATATCCCATCGAGGGTTAACGTCATCTTGAGCCAAGGGCTCGTGCCGCTCGAGGGTTTTACGTGGCATGGGTGCCGCGGTTGCCTGCTCTACATCGAGCGAGGGTCCGGGCGACCTTCTCACGCTGATATCCCATCGAGGGTCGCTTTTGTTTGGAGCCTAGGGTCGTGCCGCTCGAGGGTTTTACGTGGTATGGGTGCCCGCGGTTGCCTGCTCTACATCGAGCAGGTCCCGGGCGACCTTCTCACGCTGATATCCCATCGAGGGTCGCCTCTGCTTCGAGCCGGGGGTTCGCCCCGCTCGAGGGTTCTCCTTGCTTGGCAAGGGACCCGGGCATTTAAGTGCCTTGCGGTCGTGGCCGCGGTTTTGCGCGCGGGCGCGCCTTTTTAGGCGCGCGCCGCGCGCGCGCGCGTAGTGGTCGGCGTGGCGGGGGCGGACGTGACGGCTTCGCCCTCGATCGCTGCCGGTCTTTGCCGTAATGATGGCCCGTCTGCAGTGTTGTGGCCGCTGCGGTCGTGGTGGGCCCGCCCGTCGACGCGATGGAAAGATTCCCTGCAGTTAATGCTAGTCGGGGCGTCCGCTCCGGAGAGCTCGCCCGTCGGCCTATAAAACTGGGACGGCGGTTTTTTATCTTGGCATCTCACCATTTTCAGTCCCCCGTCCCTTCGCCTTCGTCTCACTCTTGCCACCGCGCGGTGTCGCCACTAGAGCTTTCCTTCCGTTTCTCGTTCTCCATCCCCGCATTCCTTTGCCTTCTCCATGGCGCCGCCTCAGCCTCCCCTCACGATTTTGGAGCCGTACGCCTGGGAGAGGTCGACGGTGACGCGGTTGGCGCTTGGCGAGCTGGTCGCCGCCGGCCTGCTGGCGGCCAACGAAGACGGGCGCCCGGCTGAGTGGATCGTGCCACGCGGCCGCGGACCACGAGCCCAACCCACCGGAGGGCTACGTGGTGAGCTTCATCCGCTACCACGAGCGGGGCTTCACCGCGCCGGCAAGCACCTTCATGCGGGCGATGTGCCACTACTACGGGGGTGGAGCCGCACAACTTCGCCCCCAACGCGATCTCGCGGCGGCCACATTCGTGGGCGTACGCGAAGGGTACCGGGGATCCCAGTCAATTGGGAGCTCTGGGTACACCTTTTCCGCGCGGAGCTCATCACGCAGCCCACGACGGAGCCAAGGACCCGCCGCGCGATGCGCGCTGGCGGGATGTCGCTTGCCCTGCGGGGGCAATTCAAGGACGTCTACATCCCCTGCACCATGACGACGAACAACGCCGGCTGGGAGCGGGGATGGTTTTATCTGCGCAACGCCGAGCCCGGCCTTCCCCCCTACACCGGCCGGGTGTTCAAGGAGAGGCCTGCCTCCTGGGGCTACGGGGTGTCCACACCCCAGCATCGGAGGCGGCAGGAGTCGGTCCTGGCCGCGCTGCAGCGCCTGGCGAAGATGGGGCTGAACGCGATGGGCGTCCTCGCCTTCCTTCATCACCGGCGGATCGTGCCGTTGATGGAGAGGCCGCTCGCATCTTCGAGATGACGGAGACGGCCAACCCCGTCGACCCGGCGAGGTCGCGGATGCTCCCCGACGCCCCTCGAGCGGCCGTACGCGCTCACCGGGCGCGGAGCGCCGTCGACACCGGTGCCGCCGCCTGCGGGGCGGACCCCGTGGGACATCGAGATGCTCCCCACCGGCCCGTTGGTGAGTGTGGTTCTTGATTTCGTTTTGGTTTTTTAGCATTGCCTTTGCCTCCTGACACGCCCTTGTTGCTTCCGTGTACAGCTGGTGACCTTCACCATCGCCAAGTCCGTCCCGCCTACCCCCGACTCCCGTGCGCTCGGCCGGGCGGCGCGGCCGGGAGCGGCGGGGAGCGGGCGGCGCGCAAGAGGGAGCACGCGAGGCGTCGTCAAGCGCGCCGCGGCCGGCGGGCCGCGGAGTGCGGCGGCGTGAGGAGGCGGGGCTCTCCTCCCGGATATCGAGGAGCCCTCGTCTTCGGAGGAGGACGAGGAGGAAGAGGCCGAGGGGGAGGGCCCCTCGACGGGGGTGGCGGCCTGCGCCCCCGTCGCGGAACCCGCGCCGGCGTCGGGGGCGGCTTCGCCGGGGGCGGGCGCACGGCGCCCGCCGCCGGGCAATCGTCATCGGGGGCGGCACACGCCGCGGAGGTGCCGGCGCGCGCCACGGAGGCACGCGCGGCGGACGCGCGCGTGCGCGCGTCAAGCGTGCTCGCGCGCGGGGGAGCGTGCCGCGCGCGCGCGCGTCATCGTCAAGGGGCGCGACGGCGGGCGTGCGCGCGCGCGCGGGCGAGCGTGCCCCGCGCGCGCGGTGGCGCCTTCGGGAGGTGCGGCGTCGGGCGCGCCCGCGCATGGGGGCGGGCGTGCCGCGTGCGCGCGGCGGCGCCATCGGGGAGGCGCTTCGGCGAGGGCGCGGCCGGCGCGCCGGCTTCGTCCGCAGAGGCCTCGAGGAAAAGGAAGCGGGCCTTTTCCTCTGCGAGGTAAGGAGCCTGTCCTCCTTCGTTTGGTTTGGTTCGTTGGTGATCAGGTGATTTAACCCTTCGTTCGTGCCTGCGCAGGGTGGTGCCAACCGTTCCTCCGCTTGCACCAGCCAAGGTGCTGAGGACGGACGCATCGATCCCCACCCGGCGGCGCTCGTCGAGGGGGTCGCGCCCGGGGGCAAGCACGACGGCGGGCACGAGCTCGCAAGGCCGGCCGCGGGGCCTCGAGGCCCGGCCCGGCGGACCGGCCCGCCGCGGCGCGGCCGGGGGTTGCGGGGGGCGGCCGACGCCGGTCGCCGCGGAGACACGGGGGCGCGGCGGCGGCCATGGTGGAGGTGCGGCCCGCGGTGGCGGCCGCTACGGGAGGAGGGTGGAGCGGGCGCAACCGCGGGTGCGCCCGTGGATGCGGCGGTGCGGCCGGAGGGTGGCGGCCACGGCGCCACGTCGGGCGCCGTGGCCGCGGAGGCGCGGGGTGGAGGTGCGGGCGGAGGCGGCGCAAGGCGGCTGCGCTCGCCGGCGATCTTCGGGCGGAGGTGGTGGAGCTCTCGGATGACTCCCCGCCGCACGGGTGGAATCGGTGGGTCGGCCGGCCCACGAACTCCCCCCGAGCCCCGGGGAGGGGGCCCTCGTGAGGCGGCACGAGGGTCACATGGTGGTGGGGGGCCGAGGACACGGTGCCGAGGCCTCGTCCTCCCGCGCCGGCCGCCCCGCCCGGTGGAGGGGGCCGTCGAGGATCCCCCCGCATTCGCCGACGCCGGGGGGGAGCGGGGAGCTGCGGGGCGAGCTCCGGCCACGGCGCCACGCTCAGCCGCGCGCCGAACGAGGCGGCGCGGGTCCATGGCGGCCCGGCCGGCTCGTCTTCCGGGTGAGTCGTGGTCGCTCGTCCCTTTCCCCTTTCGTTTTCGTACGGCGCATTTAAGTCCTGGCACTTACGGGCTTCGATTCTGTGATTGCCAGGAGCTCGAGCGTCGTGCCCATGACAAGTACGACGCCTTCGACCGGGGTGAACGCCGAGGTTCACCCGGCCCGGGAGCGGTGCGGCGCCTTCGACGCGCTTGCGGATGCTCTCGGGACACGGACGGCGGGCCGGCGTGCGGGCGATGGCATGGTGCGACGAGCTCCCGGAGAGCTCGGGGGCGGGGATGCGGCGCGCCGTTCGAGCCTCGAGCGGATCCGCGCGGCCCTCGTCGATCGTGACGAGGCGGCTGTGGAATGCGTGCGCGGACCTAGAGAAGACGCGGACGCTGGCCGCCAACCGGGAGGCGGAGGTGGCCACCGCTCGCGCCGAAACTCGGGAGCTCCGCACGTCGCTCGAGGGGGCGCGGGCGCAACACCGCCGGGCCGAGGAGCGGGCGCGCGGGTTGGAGCGGCGCGCGCAAGGAGGCGGACGACCGAAGGCCGCCCTCGACGCCAAGGCCGCGGCCCTCGTCGTCGGCGAGGAGCGGCTCGCAAGAGAGCGCCGCCCGCCAAGGGGCCGAGGAGCGGCCGCGGCGAGGGGCAAGCCGCCCTCGTCGATGCCCGTGCAGCGCTGGAGCGGGAGCGCGCCGCCCACGAGGTGACGCGGAAGTCGTTGGAGGAGCGGAGCACCGCGCTCTCCAAAGTCGAGGACGAGGCGCTCGTGTTCAGCATCAGCAACGCCAACCAGGAGCGGCCCTCCGCGAGCGGGGGGCGAAACCGTCCGGCGCCTCGAGCTGTCGGTCGAGGCCGTGCGCCGAGACTTCGAGATGGAGAGGAAGCAAGTCGAAGGTGAGCCATTGTTTGACTTTTGCTTGTTGGTTTTTCGTTTGGAAACTCGCATTCCCTTTTTCTGATTTCTTCTTGTCTTGTCGATTCCAGGCTTGCGCACCGCCTTGGGGCACGCGGGCGGCGCGGCCGAGGCGGCTGCGAGCTTCCTACGACTCCTCCGAGCGGGGAGTTGCGGGAAGTGCGCGATGCGGCCCTCGAGACCGCCACGTCGTCGAGGAGGGCGAGGCCCAGGCCGGCAGCTCCCGGCCAGCCGTCTGCGTGCCCTTGGTGGCCATGTCCGCGAGGCGGATGCGTCGGGCGTTGCGGCCCGGGTGTCCGAGAAGGCCCTCGGAGTGGTGCGATCCCACTACGAGGTTAACTTCGAGGCGCGGCGGAGAGGCTACGTCGTGCCGAGGGCGTCGAGGACGAGGTGGCCATGGAGCGCGCGGATGCGCTCGGCTGGCCGACGCCGCCGGGTCGCTCGCCGAGGCCTTCGAAGAATTCCTCTTCCCGGACGCCGCCGATGCTGCTGTTCCTCCCGCCTGAAAGCAGTTGGGCGCTAGGCCCATTTTTTGTTTACATGTATCAGAATTCTGGCCTCGTGGCCTTTTGTAAATAAACAAGTTGTCTTGTGAACATGGGCAGTTGCTGTAAATGAAGATGTTTGTTTATTACGCTTTTTGTTTCTCCTTCTTCCTGAGTAGATTCTAGTTAGGGGAGTTCGATTTTCGTAGGGGGCCCGCTGGGTTGGAGGCGAGAGAGAAGGGCCATAGCCACGCGGCGTAGGCTATCTCTGGCTCGCACGCTCCTTCCGCTGTGCCGCCTGCGCCCTGTTCGAATCGTGGCTCGAAGTTGAAGTAGGAAACAAACTTAGCGCGTGTTGTTTTGTTTTTTGCGCGAAAAAAATGGGACCATTTTGGGGGGGGGGGGATGCCCCCCGCGGTACCCCGAGGGTAACTTGGGTTTCGGGGGAAAGCCGAGTTATCCTTTTCATTAGACTTGTCGTATTTACATGGTCGTTGCCAAGCGGGGGCGTTGGCGATGTGATTTTTACGACAAAAATACTTGGAAAATCCTAGCTAAGGGTAGAAGCGACGTAGCCGGTGGATGTTCCAAGCGTTGGTGAGCTCTTCGCCGTCCTCGTTGGCCAGCTTGTATGTGCCCGGCTTGAGTACCTTCACCACGACGTAGGGTCCCTCCCATGGGGGCGACAGCTTGTGGCGCCCTCGGTTATCTTGGCGCAGCCTTAGGACCAGATCCCCCTCGCTGAAGTCCCGCCGACGTATCTTGCGTTCTTGGTAGCGTCTTAGGGACTGCTGATACCTCGCGGAGTGCATTAAGGCTACGAGGCGTGCCTCGTCCAGCTGGTCCAGCGAGTCCTCGCGGGCTCGCTGGTTAGCATCCTCGTCGTAGCCTCGAACCTTGGGCGACCCGTATTCTAAATCCGTGGGGAGGACGGCCTCCGCGCCATGGACTAGAAAAAATGGGGTGAACCCGGTGGCTCTGCTTGGGGTTGTCCTTAGGCTCCACACGACCGCTGGTAGTTCTTGGAGCCATTTTCGCCCAGATTTGTTGAGCTGGTCGAAAATTCGGGGCTTGAGGCCCTGTAGGATCATGCCGTTGGCACGCTCTACTTGGTCGTTGGTCTGTGGGCGTGCCACAGCCGCCCAATCCACGCGGATGTGGAACTTATCGCAGAACTCCAAGAACTTCCGGCCCGTGAACTGGGACCCGTTGTCCGTGATGATGGAGTTTGGCACTCCAAAGCGGTAGACGATGTCGGTGAAGAACGTGACCGCCTACTCGGCCCTTAAATTCGTGATGGGGGCGCACCTCCACCCACTTGGAGAATTTGTCGATCGCGACTAGCGAGGTGGGTGAAGCCCCCGGCGCCTTCCGCGGGGGCCGACGATGTCCGGCCCCCACACGGCGAACGGCCATGTGACGGGGATGGTTTGCGGGCGTGAGCGGGCGGGTTGGATTTGCGGGCGTAGAACCGGCACCCTTCGCGGGTGCGTACGATTTCGGCGGCGTCGCCGCGACCGTGGTAGGCCGGTAAAAGCCTTGGCGGAACGCGTTGCCGACGAGGGTGCGGGGTGCGGCGTGGTGGCCACGGATCCCCGCATGGATGTCCGTAGGAGCTCGCGCCCCTCGGGGATGGGCACGCACCGGCGTAGGATGCCGGAGGCGCGCGCTTGTGCGGCTCGCCGTCGACGAGGGTGAATGACTTGGCCATCCCGGCGATGCGCCTAGCCGCGGCCGGTCTTCGGGGAGTTCCCCTCGAGCGATCCGGGCAATATACTTCTCCCGCCGGTCCGCCCGGACGGGGAGCCGGCTCGATGTCCATCGCGACGGCCTCGTGGGAGCCGTACCCCTCGAGGAGGGAGAGCACGTACGCCTCGTTCGAGGGGTCCTCGTCCATGGGCTCCGCACCCGCTGGATTCGAGGGAGCCCCCGAGGGTTCGTTGTGATTCGAGGGGTAGGGCTCGAAGACGACCGAGGGTTGGGCGATGTCACGCGCGAAAACGTTCGGGGGGATGGTGATCCGCCCGGACGCGATCTTGGCAAGTTCGTCCGCCTCTTCGTTGTATCTTCGGGGTACGTGGTTGAGCTCGATGCCGTAGAACTTGTCCTCGAGGGCCCGCACGGCCTTGCAGTAGGCCTCCATCTTGTCATCATGGCAGCTCGCGTTCTTCATGACTTGATCGATCACGAGCTGCGAGTCCCCGCGCACGTCGAGGCGCTTGACGCCCAACTCGATGGCGATTTTGAGGCCGCAGAGGAGGGCCTCGTACTCAGCCATATTGTTGGACGCGGGGAAGTGGAGGCGCACTGCGTAGCGCATGTGCTCCCCGAGGGGTGACACGAAGAGCAGGCCCGCGCCCACTCCCGTCTTCATCACCGAGCCGTCGAAGAACAGAGTCCAGCACTCTGCTTGGATTTGTGGGGGCGGTAGCTGCGTGTCCGTCCACTCAGCGACGAAATCGGCTAAGATTTGCGATTTGATGGCCTTACGCGGGGCGTAGGCGAGCGTCTCGCCCATCAGCTCCACGGACCACTTGGCGATCCTTCCTGCGGCGTCGGGGTTGCGGATGATTTCTCCTAGTGGAAAAGAAGAAACCACCGTGACGGGGTGGGCCTCGAAGTAGTGGCGGAGCTTGCGCCGCGCAAGAACCCTTTGCGTACGGCGGCTTCCCCGGACCTGTGGGTAGCGCGTCTTCGTGTCCGAGAGGAGCTCGCTGATGTAGTAGACTGGACGCTGTACGGGCAAGGCGTGTCCTTCCTCCGTGCGCTCCACAACGATCACGGTGCTGACCACCTGTGTGGTTGCGGCCACGTAGAGCTGCAGGGGTTCGCCGTCTCGCGGCGGCGTGAGGATTGGAGCGTGCGTCAGAGACACCTTCAGCTTGTCGAGCGCGTCCTGGGCCTCGGCGGTCCAACAGAAGCGCTCGTGCTTCTTGAGCAGCCGGTAGAGGGGCAGGCCCCTCTCACCGAGCCTCGAGATGAAGCGGCTTAAGGCGGCGAGGCACCCCAACACCTTCTGCACCCCTTTGAGGTCCCGAATCGGACCCATTCGCTCGAGGGCCGCGACCTTTTCAGGGTTGGCCTCGATTCCCCGCTGGGAGACGATGTATCCTAGGAGCATGCCCCGCGGCACTCCAAAGACACATTTTTCGGGGTTTAGCTTGACCCCGTTGGCCCGTAGGCAGCTGAACGCGACGCCAAGGTCGCTAACCAGGTCGTCCGCCTTCCTGGTCTTGACGACGATGTCGTCCACGTAGGCTTCGACCGTCCGCCCGATGTGATCCCCAAAAACGTGCTGCATGCAGCGCTGATATGTTGCGCCCGCGTTTCTGAGGCCAAAAGGCATCGTGACGTAACAGAACGTCCCGAACGGTGTGATGAACGAAGTCGCGAGCTGGTCGGACTCCTTCATTTTTATTTGGTGATATCCCGAATAGGCATCAAGGAAACAGAGCAGTTCGCACCCAGCAGTTGAGTCAACGATTTGATCTATGCGTGGCAGAGGAAAAGGAACTTTGGGACATGCTTTATTAAGACTGGTATAGTCTACACACATCCGCCACTTCCCATTTTTCTTCTTTACAAGCACAGGATTGGCTAGCCACGTAGGGTGGAATACTTCCTTGATGAATCCGGCCTCGAGGAGCTTCCGCAGCTCCGCTCCGATTGCCCGTCGCCGCTCCTCGTCGAAGCGGCGCAGCCGTTGCTGCACGGCGCGGGCGTTTGGCAGGATGTCAAGGGAGTGCTCGGCGACTTCCCTCGGGATGCCTGGCATGTCCGAGGGGCTCCACGCGAAGATGTCGGCGTTGGCGCGGAGGAAGTCGACGAGCACTGCTTCCTATTTCGGGTCGAGGGTCGAGCTGACCCTCAACGTCTTGCCCTCGGGGGCTGAGGGGTCGAGGGGGACCCCTTTGGTCTGCTCGGCTGCCTCGAAGGTGCCGACGTGCTTGGCCGCGGAGTTGAGGTCCTCGTTGACCATCTTCTCCAGCGTGTTGACCAGCGCTTCATCCAGCGCTAGTGCCTCTGCATGTTCCACGCACTCGACGTCGCAGTCGAATGCGTGCTCGATGGACGACCCGACGGTGATGACGCCGTTTGGGCCGGGCATCTTCATCTTCAAGTACGTGTAGTTGGGGACCGCCATGAACTTGGCGTAACATGGTCGCCCAAGGATGGCATGGTAGGCCCCTTTGAACCCCACCACCTCGAAGGTGAGGGTTTCCTTACGGAAGTTCTTGGGGGTCCCAAACCAGACCGGCAGATCGATCTGCCTGAGGGGTTGAACCTGCTTGCCGGGCGCGATGCCGTGAAACGGCTTCGTGCGGGCCGCGCCTGGTCCGGCCCAATCCCCATCAGGCGCAATGTATGCGCGAAGAGGATATTGAGGCTACCGCCTCCGTCCATAAGGACCTTCGAAAACCGGGGCGTTCCCAATGATGGGATCAACCACCGGCGGAGTGCGGGCTCGGGTTCGGGATACGGTTTGGGTGGTCGTCCCGGCTAAAGGTGATGGCATCCTTCGACCAGTTGAGGAAGGCCGGAGGCGCCCTCTCTGCGGCGAGGACTTCGTGCCGCTCCTTCTTGCGCTGCCGGGTCGACATGTCGACGGTAGGTCCCCCGAAGATGAGGAACACATTTTCGACGGCGGGGAAGCCGCCGGCGTCGCCGTCACCCCCATCTTTCTTGGCCTCTGCCTCCTTCGCGGCGGCACGGCCATAGAACTTCTTGAGCATGTCGCACTGCTCAAGGGTGTGTTGTACTGGGGTCTTGTGGTAGGGACATGGCTTCTTCAGCATGTCATCGAACACTCCCGGGCCTCGAGGGGCCGGTCGAGGGCCCCGTCGAGCCGGGTCGCCGGCGAGGGCCTCGGCGTTGCCGCCGTTGCGCCCCTGCTCGCGCGCCTCGCGGCGCGCTTTTTCCCCCTTCTTGCCCCGCTTGTCGTTGCGGTGCGGTTCCTTGGACCCGCTGCCCTCCGCGGGCGTGTCCTCAGAGCGCTTGCCCTTCTTGCCGTCGAAGATTGCCCCCACGGCCTCCTCTCCGGAGGCGAAGCTGGTGGCGATGTCGAACAGCTCATTCGAGTCCGCAGGCGGGCTGCGTCCCAGCTCGCGTACGAGATCCCGGCACGTGGTGCCTTCGAGGAAGGCATGCACGATTTCGGACTGCGCTACGCTGGGGAGCTCCGTGCAGCGCTTAGAGAAGCGCCGTATGAAGTCCCGCAGCGATTCGCCGGGCTTCTGCATGCAGGAGCGCAGGTCCCAGGAGTTCTCAGGGCGCACGTATGTGCCCTGGAAGTTGCCCACGAACGTGTGGACTAGATCGTCCCAGGTATGGATCTGGCTGGCGGGCAAGTGCTCGAGCCATGTCCGGGCCGCGTCGCCCGAATGCGGGGGCAAGTTGCGGATGATCACTTCGTCGCTAGTGGCCCCGCCCGGTGACGAGCTAGGCGGTAATCGTTGAGCCGGACGCGGGGGTCCGTTTCCCGTTGTATTTGACGATCGTCGAGGGCGACGGAAGCGTTGGGGGAACGGCGCCGTGCGGATCTCCCGGCGAACACGCGGGTGCCGGGGGCTCCGGCGTCGGGGAGCGATCCTCGCCGGCCGTCGTAGCGCCCACCCCGTCGAGGGGTGGTAGCCTCTTGCCGCTCGTGCGTCCGCCTTGTCGGCGCGCGGGCGTTGATGACGTTGCGAGCGTCGCCATCTAATGCCCTGCGCGCGTCGAGGAGTCGCTCCTTGACCGGCGTGCGCCCTTGCTCGGTGGGATGCCCCGCCGGCCCCCCCGCGTGCACCGAGGGTTCGCCCCTGGTGCGGCTTCATCACCCCGCGCATCCCCCTGTTGACGGATGCGTGAGGCCGAGCTTTCGGCCTGCTGGACGGCCGCTTGCTCGATGAAGGTTTGCACCTCGCGGTGCATGTCTCGAGCCTTGGGGGTCGAGGGTGCTGGCATAGCCCGCAGCAGCGTCGCGGCAGCGACGAGCTCTACGGCTCGCCGTGGGGGTACGTCCGCGTTTCCGACGTTGGGGACGGCGTTGATGTGGTCGCGGACTGTCGGCCCGGCTCCCGCGCGCGTTCGCCACGCGCGGGGCCTCCCCCCGCCATTGAGGCACGGAGCAACCGCACCGTTCGGTACTCTTCCGCCCGGCTTGGCCTCGAGCTCACGGGCACGGGCAGTTCGTGCGTCAACGTCGGCCCGGCGAGGGCGGCAGCCCGCGGCCGGGCGCGCGGTGATCCCCTGGGGCGCGGGCGTGACTTCCCCGCCTCCGGCGCCCACGCGCCGGCGGCGTTGGCGGGTCGTTGGTGATGACGGCGCAAGACTCCCGCGTGGGGTCGTAGCTCCCGTCTTCCGGGAGTCGTCGGAGCAGCCGAACCAGTAGTCCGCGGCGTCGAGGAAGCGCCGGAACGCAACTGGGTCGGGTACGCCGGAGAAGTCCCACTCCGCGTAGCCGTGGCGGTTGGCGGGTGGCATCGTGTCGACGGAGCCCAGGGATGACTCGTCTCGCTGGCGAGGCGCGGGGTCCCCGGCGACGAAGACGTGGCGGCCGGGGCGGAACCCGCGCATCGTCGTGTTCACGTTGGCGTTATGGGCCGTCGTGGCGCCACGCAGCCCAATGGGGACGCGCGGTCCGAGGGCTGGCGCGCTGTCCCGCCGCCGGGGCGGTGGCGATCGTGGTGGCGGGCGTGCCGCGCCGGGCGGCGGCTCGCTCGGCTTGCCGCCGCGCGGATCGCGCCCGGCGCGGCGCCCGCCCGAGCGGCGGTGGCGTCGTGGCGGCGACGGACCCGCGGCATCCGTACCCGCGGGCGCTGCGCCATGGTGGTACGCGCGGCGGGGGGTGCGGCACGGCACGGCCTGACGCCGCGCGCGGAGTTCCTCACGGTTAGTGAGGCGCATGAGATAGCCGTTCCCCGTGGCCTGAAAGTTCAGGTCCCCAAAACGGATTTCGAACCCGGCCGGGAGGGGGTCCGAGCTACCCATGCAGTAGCGTGTAGCACGATATTCTGTGCGAATCACCATGGAGGGAGTTGGTAAAATGACCTTAGCGCTCGTTTGCCCCACGGTGGGCGCCAACTGTCGGTGCGGAATATGGTCCCGACACTAACCAGTAGATAGCGCCTAGGTCTATCCCTCAATGGTCGATGCCAAGCAACAAATGACACAAGGTTTTATCCTGGTTCCGGCCGCGGGGCCGTACGTCCAGCAGGGGTGTGCTCGTGGCACTATATTGCTCAGCACCGGGGGTGCTTGTAGTGGGGCAAGTACAAGCAAGGCGGGAGAGGAAGCGTGGCTTCCAAGTCCCTGGGAGAGTGGCTGAAGATGTTGTGGGAGAATAAGAGAGTGAGTGCACGGTGTGTTGTGTTGATCTGAACCCGGTTCGTCCCTCTCCCCCGCGGGCGGGGGCTCGCCTCCCCTTTTATAGGCCAAGGGGGCGGCGAGTTACATGCACGCCGCGCTATCCGGGCCTACGTGGGGGTGCACGTCGTGCTACGGCTGTAGAGTGGGCGGCCGTCCGGACGATCTTCGCTGCGATCCGGCCATGATGGCCTACCCCGTACCCGAACAGTGGCGGTTCGAGGGTAGGAGGGGCGGCGGATGGTGGTGGCGTCCTCTCGATAGGCTTCGAGGGGAGGTGGCGATGATGGTCGGTACGGGGCACGAGAGCGAGCAGAACGGCGTTCCTTCCCAATGCGCTCCGCGGTAGCGAGTGGTTCTTTGCGAGCGCCGGGCGTGCGCACACGCACGTGGGTACGGCGGCCGCGCCGTCACGGTGCCCGGGATGGCCATCCACCGTCCTAGCGCCCCTCACCTAACCTGTAGGGTCACGGGAAAGTGAAATCGAGGGTGCGCCGGCCCCCCCCTTCGAGGGTCGGGCGCGTTAGCCGCATCTTTGTAGTGGGCGCGCGGTGTCACGGGACCGACACCGGCCGTGCCGCACGCTCCATCCCCACGGTGGCGGGGATGGGCTCCTCCCCGGGGAGTTGGTGCGGCGGCACGGGGCGCGAGCCCCGGGCGCATGATGGCGCCGTCCCCGCGGCGTCGGGGGCGTTAATGCCCGTGTACGGGGCCGGCGCACGCGTGCGGGGCGCCGTGAGCGTGGCGGGCCCCGGCCGAGGGCGGAACGGACCCTCGGCGGGGGCGGGACCACTCGTGGGGGGAGTTGCCCCTCGAACGGGGCGGAACCCGCCCGAGGGGAGCGCGCCCTCGAGCGAGGCGGGGCCTCGCTCGAGGGGACTTCCTAAGAGGGGCGCCTTGGTGGGCCGTCGGGGTCCCGGCGTGGGCCGTGTCCTGCATGGTTAGTCACCTGCATGGTTAGGCTTAGCGTGTTTCGATGCGGTTGCGGGATTAGGTGAGGATTTCCCCGTTGTTTAAGGGGACCCCTAGGGCTGTCCCCGACAACAACCATGCCCTTGCCTCCCCTCCCTTGAACCCGGTGGCACAGGCGAGCTCTCCGGCGGCGAGGTGGAGCACGGGGTGGCAAACAAGTGACGGGGGGATGCGATTGGGCTCACCACGGAGTGATTGGAGGTGATAGATCGGACGGAGGGGTCGCCGGCGAGCGGCGACGGCGACAAAGGGGCAACACGACCGCGGCGGCGCGAAGTCCGGCGAGGGAAGATCTCGACTGAGCAATGTGCGGCGTACAGGGCTTCTGTGCGACCTAGGGGAGGTGCTACGAGTACCCATTGGCTTGGAGGGCAGGCGGAGGCACGGGCTCGGCAAGGCTTGCCCGGCGACGGCCGCGGGAGCTCGAATTCCGGCGAGCTAGAGGCTCGGACTGAGCAACACGCGCAAGGGAGAGCTACTGGGGACCCTAGTGGAGTTAGGAGCAGCACGCGTTTGCGAAGGAAGGCAGCTGGAGGTGGAGTTCACCGTGAGCACCACTTGTCGGAGACAGCCCTAGGGCCCCCCCTAAACAATGGGGGAAAACCCACTTAAAACCCAGAACGAAACCCGATAATATTAAGCCTAACCATGCAGGCGCCTAACCATGCAGGATACGGCCCACGGGGACTCCGACGGCCCATCGAGGCGGCCCGCTTGAGGATCCCCTCGGAACGGACTCCACCTCGTTCGAGGCTGCACGCTCCCTTCGGGCGGGCATCGCCCCGCTCGAGGGGCAGCACTTCCCTCGAGCGGGTTTCGCCCCGCTCGAGGTCTCACTCCCCCTCGAGCGGGTCTCGTCTCGCTCGAGGGATAGCCCCACCCTCGGCTGGGGCCCACCACGCTCACAGGCGCCCCGCACGCGTGCGCCGCCCCCGTACACGGGCCTTAACGCCCCGACGCCGCGGGGACGACGCCATCATGCGCCGGGGCTCGCGCCCGTGCCGCCGCACCAACTCCCCGGGGAGGAGCCCATCCCCGCCACCGTGGGGATGGACCGTGCGGTACGGCCGGTGTCGGTCCGTGACACCGCGCGCCCACTACGGGACGGCTAACGCGCCCGACCCTCGAAGGGGGGCGGGCGCACCCTCAATTTCACTTTCCCGTGACCCTACGGGTTAGGTGAGGGGCGCTAGGCCGGTGGATGGCCATCCCGGCCACTGTAACGGCGCGGCCGCCGTACCCACGCGTGCGGGCGCACGCCCGGCGCTCGCAAGAACCACTCCGCTACCGCGGAGCGCATTGGGAAGGAACGCCGTTCGCACCGCTCCCGTGCCTCGTACCGCCTATCATCGGCACCTCCCTCGAAGCCTATCGAGAGGACGCCACTACCATCCGCCGCCCTCCTACCCTCAAACCGCCACTTGTTCGGGTACGGGGTAGGCCATCATGGCCGGATCGCGGCGAAGATCGTCCGACGGCCGCCCCACTCTACAGCGTAGCACGACGTGCACCCCCACGTAGTTGGATAGCGCGGCGTGCATGTAACTCGCCGCCCCCTTGACCTATAAAAGGGGAGGCGAGCCCCCAGCCGCGGAAGGGGGAGACGAGTTCAGATCAACACAACACACCGTGCACTCACTCTCTTATTCTCCCACAACATCTTCAACCACTCTCCCAGGGACTTGGAAGCCACGCTTCCTCTCCCGCCTTGCTTGTACTTGCCCCACTACAAGCACCCCCGGTGCTGAGCAATATAGTGCCACGAGCACACCCCTCGCTGGACGTACGGCCCCGCGGCGGAACCGGGATAAAACCTTGTGTCATTTGTTGCTTGGCATCGACCATTGAGGGATAGACCTAGGCGCTATCTACTGGTTAGTGTCGGGACCATATTCCGCACCGACAGTTGGCGCCCACCGTGGGGCAAACGAGCGCCTAAGGTCATTTCACCAACTCCCTCCATGGTGATTCGCACCGAGTATCGTGCTACACGCTATTGCATGGGTAGCTCGGACCCCCTCCCGGCCGGGTTCGAAATCCGCTTCGGGGACCTGAACTTTCAGGCCACGGGGAACGGCTATCTGATGCGCCTCACTAACCGTGAGGAACTCCGCGCGCGGCGTCGGACGGTCCGCCCGGACCCCCCGCCGCGCGCGCACCGGCGCGGACGCCGCGCGAGCACGGATGCGCGGGTCCGTCGACGCCGCGACGCCGCCGTCGCTCGGGCCCCCTGCCGCTCGCGCCGAGGCGCGCCGCGGCGGCGGCAGGCGAGCGTGCCGCCTCCCAACGCGGTGCGCCCACCGTCACGACGGCCGCCACCGCCCCGGAGACCGCGTGCGGTCTCCGGACCCGCGCATCCCCATTGGGCTGCGTGGCGCCACGACGGCCCATAACGCCAACGTGAACACGACGATGCGCAGGGTTCCGCCTGGCCGTCACGTCTTCGTCGCCAGGGACCCCGGCACCTCAGCAGCAGACGAGTCATCCCTGGGCTCCGTCGACACGATGCCACCCGCCAACCACCACGGGTACGCGGAGTGGGATTTCTCCGGCGTGCCGGACCCAGTCGCGTTCAGGCGCTTCCTCGACGCCACGGACTACTGGTTTGGCTGCTCCGACGACTCCCGGCACGGGAGCTACGACCCCACGCGGGAGTGTTGCGTCGCCATCACCAACGACCGGCTAACGCCGCGGCGCGGTGGGGCGCGGAGACGAGGGAAGTCACACCCGCCCCCCGGGGATCACTACGCGCCGGCCGCGGGGCCAAGCGCTCCTCGCCGGGGCCGACGTCGACGCACGTGGCCCAAGCCCGCGAGCTCGAGGCCAAGAGCAGGCGGAAGAGTACCGAACGGTCGGTTGCTCCGCGCCTCAATGGCGGGGGAGGCCTCGCGCGTGGCGAACGCGCGCGGGAGCTGGGCCGACGAGGTCCGCGATCGCCTCAACACCGCCACTAACGTCGGAAACGCGGACGTGCCCCCACGGGCGAGCCGGAGAAGCTCGTCGCCGCCGCGGCGGCCGGCTGCTACCGGGCTGTGCCGGCCACCCTCGACCCCCGAGGCTCGAGATATGCACGCGAGGTGCAAACTCTCATCGAGCGAGGCGGCCGTCCGGCGGGCCGAAAGCTCGGCCTCACGCATCCGCCAACGGGGGGGATGCGCGGGGCGATGAAGCCGCACCGGGGGGCGAACCCTCGGTGCACGCGGGGGCGGCGGGGGCATCCCACAGAGCAAGGGGCGCACGCCGGTCAAGGAATGACTCCTTGACGCACGCAGGGCGCTGGATGGCGACGCCCGCAACGTCATCAACGCCGGGCGCACGGGGGCGGGCGGACGCACAAGCGGCCAGGGGTTACCACCCTCGAAGGGGTGGACGCTACGACAGCGGCGAGGATCGCTCCCCCGACGCCGGGCCCCCGGGCACCGGGGTGTTCGGCGGGGGAGATCCGCACGGCGGCGTTCCCCCGGCGCTTCCGTCGGCCCTCGACGATCGTCAAATACAACGGAGAGACGGACCCTCGCGTGCGGCTCAGCGACTACCGCCTAGCCCGTCGCGCGGGCGGGGCCACTAGCGACGAAGTGATCATCCGCAACTTGCCCCTGCATCTGGGCGACGCGGCCCGACATGGCTCGAGCACTTGCCCCGCCCGACCGCATCCATACCATGGGACGATCTAGTCCACACGTTCGTGGGCAACTTCCAGGGCACGTACGTGCGCCCTGGGAACTCCTGGGACCTGCGCTCCTGCACGCAGAAGCCCGGCGAGTCGCTGCGGGACTTCATACGGCGCTTCTCCAAGCGCTGCACGGAGCTCCCCAGCGTGGCACAGTCCAAGATCGTGCACGCGTTCCTCGAGGGCACCACGTGCCGGGACCTCGTGCGCGAGATGGGACGCAGCCCGCCTACGGACTCAAACGAGCTGTTCGACATCGCCACCAGCTTCGCCTCCGGAGAAGAGGCCGTGGGGGCAATCTTCGACGGCAATAAGGGCAAGCGCTCAGAGGACACGCCCGCGGAGGGCAGCGGGTCCAAGGAGCCGCGCCGCAACGACAAGCGGGGCAAGAAGGGGAAGAAGCCGCGCCGCGAGGCGCGCGAGCGGGGCGCAACGGCGGCAACGCGCGAGGCCCTCGGCTGTCGACCGGCTCGACGGGGCCCTCGGCCGGCCCCTCGAGGGCCCGGGAGTGTTTGACGACATGATGAAGAAGCCATGCCCCTACCACAAGACCCCCGGTGCAACACACCCTTGAGCAATGCGACATGCTCAAGAAGTTCTGTGGCCGCGCCGCGCGCGAAGGAGGCGGAGGCCAAGAAAGACGGGGGCGATGGCGACGCGCGACGGCTTCCCCGCCGTCGAAAATGTGTTCCTCATCTTCGGGGGACCTACGGTCGACATGTCGACCCGGCGAGCGCAAGAAGGAGCGGCACGAAGTCCTCGCCGCGGAGAGAGCGCCTCCGGCCTTCCTCAGCGGTCGAAGGATGCCATCACCTTTAGCCGGGACGACCACCCAAACCGTATCCCGAACCCGGCCGATGCCGTTGGTGGTCGATCCCATCATTGGGAACGCCGGTTTTCGAAGGTCCTTATGGACGGAGGCGGTGGCCTCAATATCCTCTTCGCGCACACATTGCGCCCGATGGGGATTGGGGTGGACCGCTGCGGCCCGGCACGAAGCCGTTTCACGGCATCACGCCGGCAAAGCGGGGTTCAACCCCTCGGGGCGGATCGACCGCCCGTCTGGTTCGGTACCCCCAAGAACTTCCGTAAGGAAACCCTCACCTTCGAGGTGGTGGGGTTCAAAGGGGCCTACCATGCCATACTTGGGCGACCATGCTATGCCAAATTCATGGCGGTCCCCAACTACACGTACCTGAAGATGAAGATGCCGGGTCCTAACGGCGTCATCACCGTCGGGTCGTCTATCGAGCACGCATTCGACTGCGACGTCGAGTGCGTGGAACATGCAGAGGCACTAGCGCTGGATGAAGCGCTGGTCAACACGCTGGAGAAGATGGTCAACGAGGACCTCAACTCCGCGGCCAAGCACGTCGGCACCTTCGAGGCCGCCGAACAGACCAAAGGGGTCCCCCTCGACCCCTCAGCCACCAAGGGCAAAACGTTGAGGGTCAGCTCGACCCTCGACCCGAAATAGGAAGCAGTGCTCGTCGACTTCCTCCGCGCCAATGCCGACATCTTCGCGTGGAGCCCCTCGGACATGCCAGGCATCCCGAGGGAAGTCGCCGAGCACTCCCTTGACATCCTGCCAAACGCCCGCGCCGTGCAACAACGGGCACGCGCCGCCGACGAGGAGCGGCGACGGGCAATCGGAGCGGAGGCGCGGAAGCTCCTCGAGGCCGGATTCATCAAGGAAGTATTCCACCCTACGTGGCTAGCCAATCTTGTGCTTGTAAAGAAGAAAAATGGGAAATGGCGGATGTGTGTAGACTATACCAGTCTTAATAAAGCATGTCCCAAAGTTCCTTTTCCTCTGCCACGCATAGATCAAATCATTGACTCAACTGCTGGGTGCGAACTGCTCTGTTTCCTTGATGCCTATTCGGGATATCACCAAATAAAAATGAAGGAGTTCGACCAGCTCGCGACTTCGTTCATCACTCCGTTTGGGACGTTCTGCTACGTCACGATGCCCTTTGGCCTCAGAAACGCGGGCGCAACATATCAGCGCTGCATGCAGCACGTTTTTGGGGATCACATCGGGCGGACGGTCGAGGCTTACGTGGACGACATCGTCGTCAAGACCCGAGAAGGCGGGACGACATGGTTAACGACCTTGGCGTCGCGTTCGGCTGCCTACGGGCCAACGGGGTCAAGCTAAACCCCGAAAAATGTGTCTTTGGAGTGCCGCGGGGCATGCTCCTAGGATACATCGTCTCCCAGCGGGGAATCGAGGCCAACCCTGAAAAGGTCGCGGCCCTCGAACGAATGGGTCCAATTCGGGACCTCAAAGGGGTGCAGAAGGTGTTGGGGTGCCTCGCCGCCTTAAGCCGCTTCATCTCGAGGCTCGGTGAGAAGGGCCTCGCCCCTCTACGAGGCCGCTCAAGAAGCACGAGCGCTTCTCTGGACCGCCGAGGCCCGGGACGCACTCGACAAGGCCGAAGGCGTCTCGACGCACGCTCCAATCCTCACGCCGCCGCGAGACGGCGAACCCCTACGGCTCTGTAGCCGCAGCCACCCGGGTGGTCGGCGCCGTGATCGTCGTGGAGCGTGCGGAGGTAGGGCACGCCTTGCCGTGCGAGAGGCCGGTCTACTACATCGGCGAGGTGCTCTCGGACACGAAGACGTGCTATCCTCGGGTCCGAGAAGGCCGTACGCGGTCGGTTCTTGCGCGGCGCAAGCTCCGCCACTACTTCGAGGCCCACCGGTCACGGTGGTCTCCTCCTTCCCGCTAGGAGAGATCATCCGCAACCACGACGCGGCGGTAGGATTGCCAAATGGTCCGTGGAGGCCGATGGGGCGAGACGCCCGCCTACGCCCCCGCGCAAGGCCATCAAATCGCAAATCCTAGCCGATTTCGTCGCCGAGTGGACGGACACGCGCCCGCCGCCTCCTCAAATTCAAGCGAGTGCTTTGGACTGCGTTCTTCGACGGCTCGGTGATGAAGACGGGGAGCGGGCGCGGGCACCGCTCTTCGTGTCACCCCTCGGGGAGCACATGCGCTACGCAGTGCGCCTCCACTTCCCCGCGTCCAACAATATGGCTGAGTACGAGGCCCTCCTCTGCGGCCTCAAAATCGCCATCGAGTTGGGCGTCAAGCGCCTCGACGTGCGCGGGGACTCGCAGCTCGTGATCGATCAAGTCATGAAGAACGTGAGCTGCCATGATGACAAGATGGAGGCCTACTGCAAGGCCGTGCGGGCCCTCGAAGACAAGTTCTACGGCATCGAGCTTAATCACGTACCCCGCCGGTACAACGAGGAAGCAGACGAGCTGGCGAAGATCGCGTCCGGGCGGGTCACCGTTCCCCCAAACGTTTTCGCGCGTGACATCGCTCAACCCTCGGTCGTCTTCGAGCCCTACCCCTCGAATCACAACGAACCCTCGGGGGCTCCCTCGAATCCAGCGGGTGCGGAGCCCATGGACGAGACCCCTCGAACGAGGCGTACGTGCTCTCCCTCCTCGAGGGGTACGGCTCCCACGAGGCGCGTCGCGATGGACATCGAGCCGGCTCCCGTCCAGGCGGACTGGCGGGGGAAGTATATTGCCTGGATCGCTCGAGGGGAACTCCCCGAAGGCGGGCCGCGGCTAGGCGCATCGCCGGGATGGCCAAGTCATTCACCCTCGTCGACGGCGAGGGCGTACAAGCGCGCGCGCCTCCCGCATCCTACGGCGGTGCGTGCCCATTCCCGAGGGGCGCGAGCTCCTACGGGACATCCATGCGGGGATGCGCGGCCACCACGCCGCACCCCCCGCACCCTCGTCGGCAACGCGTTCCGCCAAGGCTTTTCCCGGCCTACCGCGGTCGCGGGCCGCCGGCGGGATCGTGCGCACTGCGAAGGGGTGCCAGTTCTACGCCCGCAAATCCAACCTGCCCGCTCACGCCCTGCAAACCATCCCCGTCACATGGCCGTTCGCCGTGTGGGGGCGGACATCGTCGGGCCTCGCGGAAGGCGCCGGGGGCTTCACCCACCCCGCTAGTCGCGATCGACAAATTCTCCAAGTGGGTGGAGGTGCGCCCCCATCACGAATTTAAGGGCTGAGCAGGCGGTCACGTTCTTCACCGACATCGTCTACCGCTTTGGAGTGCCAAACTCCATCATCACGGACAACGGGTCCCCGGTTCACGGGCGGAAGTTCTTGGAGTTCCGCGATAAGTTCCACATTCGCGTGGATTGGGCGGCGTGGCACACACCCACGGACCAACGGCCAAGTAGAGCGTGCCAACGGCATGATCCTACAGGGCCTCAAGCCCCGAATTTTCGACCAGCTCAACAAATCTGGGCGAAAATGGCTCCAAGAAATACCAGCGGTCGTGTGGAGCCTAAGGACAACCCCAAGCAGAGCCACCGGGTTCACCCCGTTTTTTCTAGTCCATGGCGCGGAGGCCGTTCTCCCCACGGATTTAGAATACGGGTCGCCCAAGGTTCGAGGCTACGACGAGGATGCTAACCGGCCGAGCCGCCGAGGACTCGGCTGGACCGGCGGACGAGGCACGCCTCGTAGCCTTAATGCACTCCGCGAGGTATCAGCAGTCCCTAAGACGCTACCAAGCACGCAAGATACGTCGGCGGGACTTCAGCGAGGGGGAACTGGTCCTAAGGCTGCGCCAAGATAACCGAGGGCGCCACAAGCTGTCGCCCCCATGGGAGGGACCCTACGTCGTGGTGAAGGTGCTCAAGCCGGGCACTTACAAGCTGGCCAACGAGGACGGTGAAGAGCTCACCAACGCTTGGAACATCCAACAGCTACGTCGCTTCTACCCTTAGCTAGGATTTTCCAAGTATTTTTGTTGTAAAAATCACATCGCCAACGCCCCAGTTGGCAACGACCATGTAAATACGACAAGTCTAATGAAAAGGATAACTCGGCTTTCCCCTGAAACCCAAGTTACCCTCGGGGGCTACTGCGGGGGGCATCCCCCCCAAAATGGTCCCATTTTTTCGCGCAAAAAACAAAACAACACGCGCTAAGTTTGTTTCCTACTTCAACTTCGAGCCACGATTCGAACAGGGCGCAGGCGGCACAGCGGAAGGAGCGTGCGAGCCAGAGATAGCCTACGCCGCGTGGCTATGGCCCTTCTCTCTCGCCTCCAACCCAGCGGGCCCCCTACGAAAATCGAACTCCCCTAACTAGAATCTACTCAGGAAGAAGGAGAAACAAAAAGCGTGATAAACAAACATCTTCATTTACAGCAACTGCTCATGTTCACAAGACAACTTGTTTATTTACAAAAGGCCACGAGGCCGAGTCTCGATACACGCAAACAAAAAATGGGCGTAGCGCCCAACTGCTTTCAGGCGGGAGGAGCAGCAGCATCGGCGGCGTCCGGGAAGAGGAATTCTTCGAAGGCCTCGGCGAGCGACCCGGCGGCGTCAGCAGCGAGCGCATCCGCGCGCTCCATGGCCACTTCGTCCTCGACACCCTCGGGCACGACGTAGCCTTCCGCCAGCGCCTCGAAGTTCACCTCGTAGTGGGATCGCACCACTCCGAGGGCCTTCTGGACACCCAGCTGCAACGACCGGCGCATTCGCTCGGTGACATGGCCACCGAGGGCACGCAGACGGCTGGCCAGGGAGCTGCCGGCCTGGGCCTCGCCCTCCTCGACGACGTGGCAGGTCTCGATGGCCGCATCGCGCAATTCCCGCAACTCCTGCTCGGAGGAGTTGTAGGAAGCCTGCAGCGCCTCGGCCTGCTCAGACGCGTGCCCCAAGGCGGTACGCAAGCCTGGGATCGACAAGACAAGAAGAAATCAGAAAAAGGGAATGCGAGTTTCCAAACGAAAAACCAACAAGCAAGAGTCAAACAGTGGCTCACCTTCGACTTGCTTCTTCTCCATCTCTAAGTCCCGGCGCACGGCCTCGGCGCGCGGCTCGGCGCTGGACGGTTTCGCCCTGCTCGCGGAGGGCCAACTCCTGGTTGGCGTTGCTGATGCTGAGCACGAGCGCCTCGTCCTCAACTTTGGAGAGCGCGGTGCTCCGCTCCTCCAACGACTTCCGCGTCCCCTCGTGGGCGGCGCGCTCCCGCTCCAGCGCTGCACGAGCATCGACGAGGGCGGCTCGCCCCTCGCTTGCGGCCGCTCCTCGGCCCCTTGGCGGGCGGCGCTCTCTTGCGGGAGCCGCCCCTCGGCGACGACGAGGGCCGCGACGCCTTGGCGTCGAGGGCGGCCTTCGGGTCGTCCGCCTCCTGCGCGCGGCCCGCTCCAACCCGCGCGCCCGGCTCCTCGGCACGGCGCGGTTGCGCGCGCCCCCTCGAGCGACGTGCGGAGCTCTCGGGCTTCGGCGCGGCCGGTGGCCACCTCCGCCTCCCGGTTTGCGGCCGGCGTCCGCGCCTTCTCCCGGATCCGCGCGCGCGTTCCACGGCGCCTCGTCGCGGTCGAAGAGGGCGCGCGAACCCGCTCGAGGCTCGAGCGACGCGCCGTGCCTGCCTCGAGCTCTCGGGGAGCTCGTCGGGCCGAGCCGGGGCCGTACGCCGGCCGCCCGTCCGGGCGTCCTAAGAGCGTCTGCAAGCGCGTCGAAAGCGCTGCACTGCTCCCGGAGGCCGGTGGGCCTCGGCGTTCACCCGGTCGAAGGCGTCGTACTTGTCATGGGCACGGCGCTCGAGCTCCTGGCATCCACACACCAAATCCCGTAAGCACCAAGACTTGAATGCAGCATACGAAAACGAAAGGGGAAAAGGACGAGCGACCACGACTCACCTGGAAGACGAGCCAGGCCGGGCCGCCATGGACCCGCAGCGCCTCGTTCAGCGCGCGGTTGAGCGTGGCGCGGGTGGCTCGGGAGCTCGCCCCGCAGCCCCTCCTGCTCCCCCCGGCGTCGGCGAACGCGGGGGATCCTCGACGGCCCCCTCCAACGGGCGGGGGCGGCCGGCGTGGGAGGACGAGGCCTCGGCACCGTGTCCTCGGCCCCCACCACCATGTGACCCTCGTGCCGCCTCACGAGGGCCCCCTCCCGGGGCTCGGGGGAGTTCGTGGGCCGGGACGGCCCACCGATTCCACCCGGGCGGCGGGGAGTCATCCGAGAGCTCCACCACCTCCGCCCCCGAAAGATCGCCGGCAGCGCGGCCGCTTGCGCCGCCTCCGCCGCCACCTCCCCCGCGCCTCCGCGGCCACGGGCGCCGACGTGGCGCCGTGGCCACCACCTCCGGCCGCACCGCCGCACCCACGGGCGCACCCCGCCGGGTTGCGCCCGCTCCACCTCCTCCGCGGCCCGGCCGCCACCGCGGGCCGCACCTCCACCATGGCCGCCGCCGCGCCCGCGTGTCTCCCGCAACGACCGGCGCCGGCCGCCCCGGCCGCCCTGCGGCCGCGCCACGGCGGGGCGGTCTCGCCGGCCGGGGCCTCGAGGCCCCGGCCCGGGCCTTGCGAGCTCGCGCCCGCCGTCGTGCTTGTCCCCGGGCGCGACCCCCTCGACGAGCGCCGCCGGGTGGGAATCGACGCGTCCGTCCTCAGCACCTTGGCTGGTGCAAGAGGGGGAACGGTTGGCACCACCCTGCGCAGGCACGAACGAAGGGTTCGTCACCTGATCACCAACGAACCAAACCAAACGAAGGAGGACAGGCTCCTTACCTTGCAGAGGAAAAGGCCCGCTTCCTTTTCCTCGAGGCCTCTGCGGACGAAGACGGCGCGGCGGCCGCGCCCGCCGAAGCGCCTCCCGAGTGAGCGCCACCGCGCGCACGAGCACGCCCGCCCCATGCGCGGGCGCGCCGGCCGCCGCACCTCCCGAGAAGGCGCCACCGCGCGCGGGGGCACGCTCGCCCCGCGCGCGGCATGCCCGCCGTCGCGCCCCTTGACGATCGACGCGCGCGCGCGCGGCACGCTCCCCGCGCGCGGCACGGCGACGCGCGCACGGGGCGCGCGTCCGCCGCGCGTGCCTCCGTGGCACGCGCCGGCACCTCCGCGGCGCGTGCCGCCCCACGATGACGATTGCACGGCGGCGGGCGCCGGTGCGCCCGCCCCGGCGAAGCCGCCCCCGACACCGGCGCGGGTTCCGGCGGACGGGGGCGCAGGCGCCACCGTCGGAAGGGCCCTCCCCCTCGGCCTCTTCCTCCTCGTCCTCCTTCGAAGACGAGGGCTCCTCGATATCCGGGAGGAGAGCCCCGCCTCCTCGCGCCGCCGGTACTCCGCGGCCCGCCGGTCGCGGCGCGCTTGGCGTCGCCTCGCGTGCTCCCTCTTGCGCGCCGTCCGCTCCTCGCCTGCTGCCGCTGCGCCGCCGGGCCCGGCGCGCGGGGGGAGTCGGGGGTAGGCGGGACGGACTTGGCAATGGTGAAGGTCACCAGGTACACGGAAGCAACAAGGGCGTGTCGGGGAGGTAAAGGCAACGCTAAAAAACCAAAACGAAATCAAAAACCACACTCACCAACGGGCCGGTGGGGAGCATCTCGGATGTCCCACGGGGTCCGCCCCGCGTGCGCGGCACCCGGGTGTCGACGGCGCTCCGCGCCGGGTGAGCGCGTACGGCCGCTCGAGGGGCGTCGGGAGCATCCGCGACCTCGCCAGGTCGACGGGGTTGGCCGTCTCCGTCATCTCGAAGATGCAGAGCGGCCTCTCCATCAACGGCACGATCCGCCGGTGATGAAGGAAGGCGAGGACGCCCATCGCGTTCAGCCCCATCTTCGCCGGGCGGCTGGCGGCCGCGGCCGGGGACCGACTCGCCCGCCTCCGATCCGGGGGTGGGGACACCCCGTAGCCCCGGGAGACGAGGCCTCTCCTTGAACACCGGCCGGTGTAGGGGGGGGAAGGCGGGGCTCGGCGTTGCGCAGATAAAACCATCCACGGTCCCAGCCGGCGTTGTTCGTCGTCATGGTACAGGGGATGTAGACGTCCTTAAATTGCCCCCGCAGGGCAAGCGACATCCCGCCGGCGCGCATCGCGCGGCGGGTCCTTGGCTCCGTCGTGGGCTGCGTGATGAGCTCCGCACGGAAAAGGTGTACCCAGAGCTCCCAATTGACTGGGATCCCCAGGTACCCTTCGCAGACGCCCACGAATGTGGCCGCCGCGAGATCGCGTTGGGGGGCGGAGTGTGCGGCTCCACCCCCGTAGTGGTAGCACATCGCCCGCATGAAGGTGCTTGCCGGCGCGGTGAAGCCCCCGCTCGTGGTAGCGGATGAAGCTCACCACGTAGCCCTCGGTGGGTTGGGCTCGTGGTCCGCAGCCGGTGGCACGATCCACTCGGCCCGGCGCCGTCTTCGTTGGCCGCCGGCGGGCGGCGGCGACCGGCTCACCCGGGGCGGCGGGTCACCGTCGACCTCTCCCGGGCGTACGGCTCCAAGATCCTAAGGGGAGGCCGAGGCGGCGCCATGGGAGAGGACGAAAGCGAGCGAGAGGCGGAGGACAAGGGAGCGAGAGGAAAAAGCTTTAACGGGGAGCCGCGCGGCGGCAAGGGGAGCAAGACGAAGGCGAAGGGGCGGGGGAGCGAAAACGGTGAGAAGCTAAGGTAAAAAACCGCCGTCCCTTCCTCCCCACGGCTTTATAGGCCGACGGGCGAGCTCTCCGGAGCGGACGCCCCGACTAGTGCTTGCGGGGAATCTTCCCATCGCGTCGACGGGCGGGCCCCACCACGACCGCGGCGGCTATAACACTTGCGGGCGGGTCATCATTACGGCGAAGACCGAAGCGACAACCGAGGCAAAACCGTCACGTCCGCTGCGCCGTGCCGCCCACTACGCGCGCGCGCGCGGCCGCAGCGCCTAAAAAGGCGCGCCCGCGCTGCAAAACCGCGGCCACGACCGCAAGGCACTTAAATGTCCGGGTCCCTTGCCAAGCAAGGAGCACCCTCTAGCGGGGCGAACCCCCGGCTCAAAGCAGAGGCGACCCTCGACGGGATATCAGCGTGAGAAGGTCACCCGGGACCTGCTCGATGTAGAGCAGGCAACCGCGGGCACCCATACCACGTAAAACCCTCGAGCGGCACGACCCTCGGCTCCAAACAAAAGCGACCCTCGATGGGATATCAGCGTGAGAAGGTCGCTCGGGACCTGCTCGATGTAGAGCGAACGCGCGGGCACCCATGCCACGTAAAACCCTCGAGCGGCACGAGCCCTTGGCTCAAAATGACGTCAACCCTCGATGGGATATCGACGTGAGAAGGTCGCCGGGACACCGCTCGATGTAGAGCGAGGGCGACCGCGGGCACCCATGCCACGCAAAACCCTCGAGCGGAGCGAGCCCCCCGGCCCGAGACAATGTCAACCCCTCTAAAAGAAGGCAAATACGTCGTGCTACCAATCGGCACCTCGAGGGTTGGCTCGCCCCGGACCCCTCGACGGCCGCAAAACGTGAAAAGACGGGGCCCCCCGGGCGCCACCCCGCACGGCCCTGCGATCGGAGGTTCGAAGCCCGACCCTCGACGGGTTCGAACGGGCGCCCGGATCGCGAGTAAGGGACGACGAGGGCACGCGCATTCGAGCCGTTCCTCGAGCCCGTCGGCTCGAGGGTGCCCCACATGTCGTGTTCAAGAGCCGGCGAGGGCGCCTGGCGGGGGGGATCCCACCGGGGGAGAGCTTCCGCGCCCTCGGTCCCTAGCGAACGGGGCCGAGCCCCACCTAGCAAACCCACGCAAGCGCTTCCATGGACGTGTCTCCGGACCGCGCGGCCTACCCTTATCGAACGGGGCATGGGCGTCCACCAGAACCACCCGCTAGCGGCTCGACGAGGAATCCGCGATTCGCGACCCGCTCGATGGGAGTCGCGAGAAACCTCACCCTCGTCCCGCGGAGGGACGGCGAGGGCGCGTTAAAAAACAAGTCGTCGGGCTCGGCCGATCGCCTCGAACGGGCCAAGGCTCGGGGGCTTGACGCACGGCTACACCTCCTTGAAACTGCACCCGCCGGAGACAGTGTCGGGGGAGCGTGCACCCCCGAAGCCGGCTGAAATACCGCCGATGCCGGTTGGCATATGTGCCACGCCTTTCTGACCAAAGTTCTCGCGGTTAACCCCTGCGGGGAGAACCCACACTCTGCGGGGCTTCGGGGGGCTAGACCCGCGGGTCCGGCCCGACGCGGCCCCACGGAAGCGTTCGCAAACAAGGGGGGGAAGAACGTCCTATCGGCGGGTTCCGGCCATGCGCGGGAGCCGCAGCGGCAAACCCACGGATGCTCGGGGGCTGCGCTCGGGGACGCCCTAGGGGTCCCCCTAAACAATGGGGGAAAACCCACTTAAAACCCAGAACGAAACCCGATAATATTAAGCCTAACCATGCAGGCGCCTAACCATGCAGGATACAGCCCACGGGGACTCCGACGGCCCATCGAGGCGGCCCGCTTGAGGATCCCCTCGGAACGGACTCCACCTCGTTCGAGGCTGCACGCTCCCTTCGGGCGGGCATCGCCCCGCTCGAGGGGCAGCACTTCCCTCGAGCGGGTTTCGCCCCCGCTCGAGGTCTCACTCCCCCCTCGAGCGGGTCTCGTCTCGCTCGAGGGATAGCCCCGCCCTTGGGCGGGGCCCGCCACGCTCACGGGCGCCCCGCACGCGTGCGCCGGCCCCGTACACGGGCCTTTAACGCCACGACGCCGCGGAGACGGCGCCATCATGCGCCGGGGCTCGCGCCCCGGTGCCGCCGCACCAACTCCCCGGGGAGGAGCCCAACCCCGCCCAGCGTGGCGATGGAGCGTGAGGTACGGCCGGTGTCGGTCCCGTGACACCGCGCGCCCACTCGATGCACGGCCAATAGCCGGTCGGGGGCGGCGGCCGCGCGCGTACGGCGGCGACGCCGGTGGTTGGCCGGCGCGGGGGACGGTTTCGCACGGCCGTGAGCATGCGGCGCGTGGCAAGGACGGATTGGGTGCGGACGTCGGTGCGGAAGCCTTGGGACCGGCGGTCGCAACGGTGCTCCGCGGTCGTGTCGGTCGGCCGGCGGCGCGGCCGGCGTGGCCACGCGCACGATGTCGCGCGTGGTTGCGAGCCGGCATGGTTCCAATTTCGAGTGGCTCCATTCCAACATGATTCTCTCCAATTTTTTGAACTGAAGTGGTCCAAGCGATAAATAGGAAAGTTGTAGACCAATCAACCCTCTACAACTTTTACAAAGGGTGTATGGCCTTTTTCTCATCCATTTATGCACAAATTTGATGCCAAGATGCAGAAATTCTCGGCTCCAGTGAATAGTGCCTACAGGCGTTGACTTGCATTTTTCACCAATTTGCACCTCAAACCAGCAATGCCACTCAACATGAAAGTTGTGTCCCTCGACAAAATGCACAACTTTTGTATTGGGAGAAATTGAAGTGTTTAGGAGAAATTTGGAGAACGCGGCAAAAGTACCGGCTGACATTGGAGGTCAAAGGGGTGTTCAAGGGGTTTGACCAGGGTTTGACCAAACCTTGACCATGGATTGTCCAAAAGGGGTCATTAGGGTTTGTCGGCGATGTTTTCGAGGTGATGGCCCAGGTTGACCATCGTTTGACCAAAGTCCGGATCATTAGGGTTAATTAACCCGGCCGAAAACCTGGGGCGTCAGAATGACGTCATGAAGTTCATCTCCAATCCGCCCTCCCCACACAACCTGAAGATGTGCCGGAAGAGGGAAAGGGCAAAGTGAAGGAGCACCGCGAAGTCAGCGAGAGTGATGATACCGTCACCATTGAAGATACCTCAGACGACGAGGATGGGGAGACGCTCCTGGAGTGATTTCAGCTGCGATCCAGGTTTAGCCGCCCTGGTCTGCCCAACGTACCCCTCATCGTCGAGAAACCAGCTAGCCTGAAAGCTAGCATTCCCGCGCCGCCGTGGAGGCCGCGCAATGTGGCACGGAAACGCACCGCCAAAAAGTTGAAGATTACCAAGTCAACCAGCCAAGAGGTGTGAACCGCGAGTAATGTAGTCGAGTACTTTCCAGTGAGTACTATATTTTGATAGTTGAATCTCGTGTTGTCGCAGGATATTCCTCCCTCCGACCCCGTGGACCAAGGGGAAGAAGAGACCTGGGGCACAGTGGGAGGGGTGACTGAAAGGAGTGTTAGCCCAGCTCCAACCACTAGAGTAGTCGTGCCGGAAGCGACACAACAAGCAGCTGGCGCCGACGACTCGCAAGCGTAGACGAAAGAGAGAAGGCCAACCCCCTCCCCGGCTACGAGGGCATAGCAGCCGGAGGAAGCCCAGGTTGAAGACGAGGCGACTGCAGAGGCTGGGATTGTACACATTGCCAACATTCTTGGCGCCCCAACCGTGACTGTTGTCCGGTCAAGCTTGTAAGTGTGGCTGATCTCCCGAGTAGTTATGTAAATCACTAATCTTGCATGGATGATCGACTGACTTGTGTGATACAGGAAATCCACCGATCTGTCCTGGGATGGTGACGAAACCAGTACTGCAGCTCGTGAAGAAGACCGTTCAACGGAAGTTCAAGATCCCACACCTCTGCCACAGACCGAATTCGCGGCAAAGGCTACACTGCAGGAAGCCACCATAGTAGATGGTACGTGTACGTCGCCAATGGTAGACACCAGGCATAGTAGTTGTAGTCTTAGAAATTGACTTCATGTATTCTGTGGTGACAGGAGCACAAGCTGGAGGATCCACTATCCCTGAAGCCGTAGCTATGGAAGCGGCTACGGAGGAAGTTGAGGTCGCCATGCCGATGGCCAAGGTGACGGAGGGGGCAGTCCCCATGCCGGAAGCTGCAGTAGCCCCCGAGGTCGCGGTGGGGGTACATGTCGATGTGCTCCCAGATGTGCTCCCAGGATGCTGCGCCGATCCGTTCGACACTTATGACTGAGGCGACGTCGACAAGCCATGGCGGTCTGGAGCTGTTAGCTGAAGACCTTGTTGACCCAACTACCGTGGCTCGGAACCTGGAGTTAATGCGCCACGCGGAGCAGTTAATGAAGGTATGTTGCCGCACCCTGAGTAGTCGAATTCCTTGAATTGTTGAGTACTCGATTAATATGTTGCCTTGTGCAGGATGTCGTGGAGAGATCCCGGCAGAAATCTGATATGCTCCAAGGATATGGTGATACGGTGCTCCATGCAGAAGCCTTGGAGAAGGACCCGGACAAGGCCAAGAAGCACTCCGCCCTGTTGCAGTCCAAGCTAGATGGAGACTTCGCCCAGTACCATAATGAAGTACAAGAGATGCAGGCGAAGAGCGACGACTTGGTTTGGAAGAATAAGTCTCTGCGTCAGAAGAACAAAGGTATGTTGCCCGCCAAACTGTTGAGTACCGATTGGGGTACCTTGTTGTAGTCTGACATTGCGTTGAGTTGTGTGCAGAGCTTGAGACACGAGTGGACCAGATGAAGGCGTCAGAAACCGACCTGAAGAATATTGTGTACCGGGAGAAGGACGGCCGAGAGGTACTTGAATATGAGTATAAGCAGTTGGCTCATGAGTGCATTTATCACATGGAGCTTCGCGAAGCCTCAGATCCTGACCTCGTGAACTGTTATAAATCCCTGCAGAAGCTGAATGAAGACTGCGAGAGGTTGTGCGACCAATTGAAGGAGCTTGAAGAACTCGTGCTCCCAATTGCTAGACTGTTGGTGCCACACCCGGGCGGGCCCAAGATTACTCCGCTGGTGGATCGCTTGAAAGAAGCCCTCGGGCGTCTGGCAACCTATATGAAGCACTTGGCGAAGTCGATTCCCAACCAAGTCCCGGCGTACATGAAGTTCCCCAAGGATCCAGTGGATGTAGTCGCGGGAGGACTCGCAGTTAATTGTACTGATGATCAGTACAAGATCCTTCTAGAAGAGATGGCACCAATTGCTGATCAGGTGGCGGGGAAGCTGGACCTTCAGTAGGAGTACCTGTAGGATTAGCTTGTAGTAGTGCATGTAATATAAATAGAGTTAATGATAACTTATTTAAATTATGCATGAGATTTGTTCACGACATATCTGTGAAATGAGTACTCGTTGTCTCCACTTGCAGCGAAGTGTGTGGAGTACTAAGCCGTGAAGTTCTCGTGAGTAGTAGTACTCAGTAGTAAGTGCCTGGTCAGGAGGTGCAGTAAACCAGTTGATTGGAAAATCGAACTTTATTACTGGAGAAAAAGTACACCTGGATGGCCAGAGCTGTTGTACAAGTGTAGTCGCCCGGACCCGAAGGCCGCCTATGGCTAAGTGACGCTAGGACCCAAGGCCGCTTACAGCTAAAGATCCGTTAGTAGCCATATAGGCTAGATCTAGAGTACATGGTCTTGTAGACCGCCGCTAGAGTCCTTGATGCTCTGAGCAGCCTGAGATCCGTTAGTAGCTTGACGCTGGATCTTGGAGTGGGGTAGTCCGTGGACTAGTGCCAGGACCGAGAGGCCGCTTACGGCGAGGAGCCCAAGAGTAGTCGTGTAGACTTGGATCTTGGAGTAGTCAAACGACTATGCGTAGAAGCGACATAGCTGGTCGATGTTCCACGAGTTGCTGATGTCATCACCATCAAGTGTCTGGAGGCGATAGGAGCCAGGTCCGATCACCTTGGAGACTGAGAAGGGACCTTCCCATGGTGAGCTAAGCTTGTGTAGTCCTTCCGTGTTTTGGATGCAACGGAGGACTAGGTCGCCAACGTTGAAGGAGCGTTCCTTGACGTTGCGGTCATGGTAGCGTCGGATACCCTCGAGGTACCTTGTTGACTGGACGAGGGCGACGCAGTGAGCTTCTTCGAGTCCGTCGATGTCAACTCGTCTGCTGTCTTCTGAGATGCCTTCGTCATACTGTTCTACTACCGAGGACTCCCACATTACGTCGGCAGGTAGAATAGCTTCGGAGTCGTAGACCAGGAAATAGGGCGACTGCCCCGTCGGTTTGGTAGGTTGAGTACGAAGCCCCTAGAGTGCATTGGGTAGTTCCTTGATCCACTTGCCCCCTTTAGTGTTGGCTACGTCGTGCCGTAGACCATACGTTACCGGGCGACCCGCACGTTGATGCCGATACACCAGCGGCGGATTTTGAAGTACGTAATTCATATTTATTATTTATTTCTGTTTCTTTACAATAGTAATTGTGTTAAGAAAATTCATATTTTTCGGGACTTCTCCCTGTTGCGTGGTTGGTTGAGGGGGACAGGCTACAGGCTGAGGTTCCCCGGGCGGAGCGGTTGACGCGGTTCAGCTATGATGCCCCGCTGATCCTCGTGTTCATGGACCGGTGGCCACTAGAGACACACACATTCCACTTCCCTGTCGGCAAGATGATTCTCAGTCTGGAGGACGCTGCGATGTTGGGAGGACTGCCGTGTGCTGGCTAGGTGATGGGGCCGATCGACATCCCCGCGACGTGGCACGCTGACTTCCTTGCTCGATTCGCGAACGTTCCTCGGAACGATCGCGCGCCGGCGCCGTACGTGCCCTTCGCCGACAACCACGGGCCCACCTGGACTTGGACCCAGCAGTTTAGCGTACGTGATTCTAACTCTTATTTTCAACGTTTGTATGCATTTTAAACGAATGTGACGATGGACCTTTGTGTCCATGCAGGGTGACTACATGGCGGACGATGCCGACGACCCGACGTCAGACATGTTTTTGGAGGTCTACCTGCTCTGGCTGTTCGTGTGGGTGTTGTTCTTCGAGTCAGCGAGAGACTCCATGTCGTGGTACATGATCCCCTGGGCTCAGAGGATAGCTGACGCACCCCTCGAGCAGATGCCCCAGATCAGCTGGTGCAGCGCTGTTCTGGCAGCTACCTATAGGGAGCTGTGTTCGGCAGTGTCGAGGCTGGTGAGTAGGGAGGCGATCCTCCTGGGGTGCCCTCTCCTGCTGCAGATGTGGATCCACGAGCAGTTCGACATCAGTCGGCCCAGGGCCGACCTCTCAGAGTACGAGCCGCTGCCCGACGGCACCGACCCAGCGGACCTTGCCCCCATGGGTTCTATGTGGTGCCTCCGGAAGGTAATGACCTTCCTTATCGTTTTCTTCATGTTATGAGTTCTTCAGTTCAATTCACTTAACTTTTCTTGTTCTTTGCAGCACGTTTGGGCTGGGGAGCAGCCGAAGAAGGCGTACAAGGACTCTGTTGGTCAGATCGACCGGATGGTCGATGCCCAGGTCCGGTGGACGCCGTACCCTCCCGCCATGGTCGCTGCCCGCGCACACAAGGTCTATCGCCCCTGTGCTCCTGAGACCAGGCGTACTGGATGACGTAGCGACGACTGGTCTTCGACGTCTACGTCAAGGAGTATGCCATCCACCGTGTGATGAGGCAGTTCGGCCTCTTTCAGGAGGCGCCAGTACCCGCTACGCCACGTCTGCCGCCTACCACAGTACCGCGCACAGATGAGCTACTATTTGCCAGTTCTAATTATTTTTCATTACAAATATTCAGTTGCCATTTCATCTATGCTAGGTGTGAAACGAACCGAATTTTCGCAAATGGAAACTCGACTCTCTGCACCTCCGTGATAGTCCCAGGAAGCGGCTATCATGTGCAATCCCTGTCTCAAGTGGTATAAATCCATACAACACGGGAATAAAAGAGACATTACATTATATTATTACAACATCAGAGTACAACTCTTCAGCGCAAGCCGGGTACAAGTTCAACAAGGACTGAATCAAGAAAGGTAAAACACCTACGCAGCGGATCTATCGAAGCGAAGCGTCTCCAGCTCCACAGGAAAACTCGAGCGTAGGACCAGCTCTAGTCTTCACACCTTCGTCGTTGAAGTTGTAGTCGTAGACGGTTACCAAGTCTGAAACGCCAGCATCTACCCGATAAGCAGGTAGGTCATGTCAGCTTCCCAACAAAGAGCAAAAGCGGTGGTTGAATCTAATATGCATGGATAAAATCTATATTGGGTTGTAGAAAGTTATGCATGCAGCAGCGCGAAAGCAACAATCAAGGTATGCAGAATAAGCAGCGAGGTCCACACCTCTGGGGTCTGCACCTCCGAGGTCCACACCTTCGGGGTCCACACCCCTCAATAAGGAAGTCCACACCAAAGCACTGAATCACAACCATGATCCAGCTCCCAACTCTAATCTGCGATGTGGGACCCACCTGCTCCTACCCCCACATCTCAACGGCCTTAGGCCGGGCTCACACACTCGGGGGAGAGAAGAAGCACAAGAAAAGAGTCTAGTCGGAAGTAGCAGTGGACACGGACTATAGCTATAGATTTAAACACTCTGCAGAGGTTGTACAACTGTACCCGCCCGAATAGAGCCGGAAACGGTGGCCGCCGTCCCGCACCCTGCCATACGGCTGGAGTCCAAGTAAGTGGATAGTACCCTCCTGCGTCTCCGAGTCTGGCGCAGCCCCTGCTGTAGAGCTCATACTGCCAGTGAGGGGTCCCTCGAAGCTGTGGAATCCTTCCCCGGCCTAGCCGAGGCGAAGTCTTTTAAGGATGAACGTCGTCTCCCATTACGATCACACCGATCTACCTACAGGTAGGGTGCTATCCACTATGAGTCTCACCCCGCACCCCCGCCCATAACAAGGTGAGCGGTTTGTACGAAAGTAGATACTGCATTTGATGGTAAGTCGACTCGGTCCTTAAGGGCCGAGAGCGAGCACTCCCCCATCTCCATCACGTCCGACACGCCGCTCGAGTGAGAGGCCAGATCGCATCTCCCCGAGCTAGGCGTTCACAAGTAACCAGATGGCTCGCTCCCACCAGAAACATGTCAAGGAAGAACTCACCCAGAACTCACGCTAGAACACATCGAGATCTCCCACATCTCAGTCCAAGCCCAGGATACCATCCATAATCAAGCAACAAAAGTATGGATAGTTGGTGTATATGGGACTAGCTAGGGGTCTATAGCTAGTCCCGAGGTAGGTAAAGCAAGGAAACAGGATATATCAAATATCAAGGCATGGCTAAACAAATGGCTATGCAATCCATCAAATCAAGTAACATAAATATAGCACTAGCAACTAATAGCATGCGTGGGTTCTACATGGTTGGGAGTGACATGACACCTGCGGGGTAGTTGTCGTAGAGTAGTAGAGGTTGAGCATCCTCTCGAGCAAAGTCGGGGTGGTCGCGTCTCCTCAGTCGTCGCAGATCGGGTCTTCAAACAAGAACACAAGCCTACACGAGATGCGACGCGGAAATAAATAACAAGCATTCATCTAATGCAAAAACATCAATAAGAACCAATTTAGAAGATCCGAATAAACTCCATATTAAATACAAGCAGCACTAGTTTAAATAATGAAAATAGAGCGATTGGTTTTAAAACAAAAGTAGTTTAAGCAACTAGTTTTATATACTAGTAAACATGGTAGGAACGAGAGATAGATCAAAGTCAGTTTATGGGTCTCACGGCTAAGATCTCTAGAGATCAAGCTCGCAAGCCGGAAAGCGGAGAGGCTGAGATCAAGCACTTGCAAGGTTTTTAGTTCTTGGATGATCGAAGCGGTAGCACAAAGAATGATGATAGCAGAGCGAGGCAAAAAGCTAGAAAAGGCATTACCATGCCAAGATATGTGGTGAGCGCTCTGAGGCGATGAAAGGATCAACTTGTGACCGATATCGGGTGGCGATGAGGTAAGGTGTGCTTAAGAGCACTACGAGGCATGTACCGATGATGCGGCAACATCCATGGCAAGGCAGCTAGGTTGCGGCTTGGGGTTGCCGAGCGTGAAGCAGAGGCCTCTGCTCACGACATGGCCGTCCATCACGTGCGACATCCTGGTTTAAAGCACATGGCACGGTACACGCTTCACAGCACGAAGCCAAGTAGAGCGGGAGTGGATATGCGCAAAGTAGCACAAAGAGAAGGCAGTGGAGGAAAGGCAAGTGATGCGGACTTGGGAAAGGATTCTTGTCTGCAGCACACCAATGGCTAGTTGCGGGGCTCCGGCGTCCGAGACCCACATTAGCAAAGTGGTAGGCAACGACCACGAATTCTACACCAGGAACACGGGGCAAAAAGGGCTAGGTTCAAGGGCAAGAGCCGAGAAGGATAAGATAGCGGCGAGCATCTCGAAATTATGAAACCAATGCAAGTGGTTTCATAATTTTTGGAGCTCCAGATAATTAGTTATGAATTTTCAAAGATAAAAGGTTTTATAAATTAATTTCCAAAATTATTTATAAAACAGAAAAGGATTTTTAATTTTAAAATAGGGATGACGTCAGCATGACATCAGTGGTTAGCGGGTCGGCAGGTTAGTGGGCCGAAAGTGGGCCCAAGGTGTTAGTGGCCCAATGGGCCGGCCCAGTTCAGCCCAATGTTGATAAAGTCTAGAAAACGTCCCCGAACTCCTTGGTTCGGCCTGGTTAACTTGTTGGGCTAAGCAGGCTTCCGTGGGCCGAAGCCTATTACGGAAACCCTGCAGAAGTCCAAATTCACCCCTCTAATTCCGCTGAGGTCCGTGAGTGACGACAGCTACGAGATCCTCTACGGCTCAATGAGACGTGGCCTTGCGTGTGGCCGAGATATGAGTGAAGAGTCTCATGGGATCCAGATGGCATCGGTGAGGAGGGCAGCTCTGCAGACGTCGATGTGGCTCCTCCCAGGGCGCAAGTAAAAGGGAGTGCATGCCAGGTATTCGGCTGAATGCCCCAACGGAAATGGTGGCACGGCAACGGCTTCCCGGCGATGGGATTTTGGCGACGGCGGCTGAGCGTGCACCTGCAGAGAGAGGTCATCACGGCGCGAAGGCCAGACCACAACACGAGAGCGGCGTCGGGGCGACGCAGAGCGGCGCGGCGCGAGGTGGTGGCACGACGCAAGGTAGTGCAGCGCGCTGAGCAGCAGGACAGCACGGTGCAGCGAGGAGGCAAAGCACCGGTAGATGGCCTTGACACAAAAGGCCAGGCAAAGACGACTCAAGGACGAAAGACGAGCTGCTCTGTTCTGTCTGCGCAAAGGGTCGAACACATGGCGGGCATCCACCAGACCACCGAGCAAGTGCTCAGCACGAAGGCCAGACACACAGGATTACAGCTTGGTTCGATTGAAGAACAGGGAAACGCAGCAGTGGTCCAAAACATAGCAACACGTCGGCCGGTGCCTTAAGCAGGGCAACCAAGGGAACAAGGAAGGAAGGGATGGTGGGTCTAGCTCACTAGGGGTCGACGGTGGAGTCGTAGCTTGTTTGAAGAAGACAGCGGCGCGGTGTAGCGGTTCCCGACGGTGCCCTGGTCCCCCTTTGCTCCTTCGCTCGCGCAGGCGTTCCGGCGCATCTCCCGCGGGCGGCGTCCCTTGCTCGGTGACGGCTCCGGCCCCGTTCAGTCGAGGTCGTCGTTCACGGCGACATCATCAGCTTGGTGTCGTCGTCCCTGACGGCGAGGATGCAGCTCGTCAGCACGCACTCCATGGCCTCTTGGACTCCTTGTCCTTGGCGTCGGCACGACGAAGCATCGTGGGACTCAGCGCCTCAGGTGCACCGGCTCGAGCTCGACGAGGATGCGAACGCGGTGATGGTGGTGGAGATCCTATCGCTCCCCGACACAGTGGTGCTCTCCTCACTTCTCCTTTCCCCTTCTCTGCTTTCCCCCTCTTTGCACTACTGGATAAGTGGCAGCGCAGGAAGGGGGAAGAAAACCCCAAGGGGCGGCTGCGCATGGGGCGGCGGCGGCCAAGAAATTTATAGGTCACGCCGCGGCCTAGGGTTAGGGCGACCGGGGATGTGACGCCGGCGGCGGATGGTCCGGATGCGGCAGTCGTGCGGTGCTGTTGGCGTGGCATCCATCCACGGGTGCCAGCACAAAGGCAAGGGAGTGGAGGTGGGGTCCTGGGTGTGCGCGATGTCACGGGTGCGCTTGCCAGCGTGGACGTGACCGGTGAGCCCGTCCCATCGCGTAGGCGCGTTCGTCGCACGCGAGCTGTGCGGTGGGGAGGTTGAAGAAAGGCCAACAGGCCGGCTGACGCACGGACCCCGCCTGGCAGCGAGAGAAAAGAGGATGGGTTGTTGGGCTAGCTGGGCCGCGAGGTGAGCTGCTCCGGTGGGCTTGCCAGTTATAGATAGAGGGCCGGCCTGAGAAGGTTAGCGGGCTGAGCTGGTTAGGAGTTAGAGTTAGATAGGATTTGAGAAGGTTTGGTTTTATTAAAAATAGGTTTAATTTATATTTAAGTTTGAATTTGAATACATTTCAAATTCAAACCTCACTCAGTTGAAGATCTGCTGGGGACAGCCATAAGGGTCCCCTAAATAACTAGGGGAAACCCGCTTAAAACCCGCAAAAAACGCAAAACACGGGCTAATCCACGAACCTAAAGCGCACATGCAACACGATCACGACCCTGGTGGCCCCCGCAGCCCGCCAGGGTGGCACGACGAGTGCCCCCACGAGCGGAGTCCGCCTCGTTTGAGGCCTCAACGCTCCCTCAGGTGAGGTCCCTCGCTCGAGGCCTTAACACCCCCTCGGGTGAGGTCCGCCTTGCTCGAGGGCTCCTGCACGCACGTCGTCCACGCTCCTGCCCCCGTACGGGCATTTAATGCTCTGACACTGCAGGATGCGCGCCACGACCCTGACACGCCCAGGAATCGCGTCCCGGCGCTGTTTCACCAACTCCCTGGGGAAGGCCATCCCCGCCACTGTGTAGCACTGTGCGATGAGGCCGGTGTCAGCCCCGTGACACTGTGCCGCCTACCCCCGTACGGCTAACGCGCCGAGCCCTCGAAGGGGGGCCGGCGGCACCCTCGAATGCCTTTTCCGTGACTATGCAGGGCCACGCCGTGACGTCAGGCCGACGAGGACGGTCTTTACCGTCGCTGTCAACCCTGAGCGGCCATCTCTGCCACTGCCGCACCACGCCGGGCACTGTGACGACATCCCGGTGCGGTCGGAGTGCACGGGGACAAGACGTCACCACGACTGCCACTGTGCCGCGTACGGGCCCCCTGTTGACGACACCCTCGAAACCACTCCTGTACGAGTACAGGACGCGCGACGACACCTCGACAGGAGCAGCATTCGCCAGGACGACCGTCAGCTCTGTGGAACTGCTCGCCACGCCTCCACACGTAGGGAAATAGTGTGGCACGCATGTAAACTGCTCCCTCCTTAGCCTATAAAAGGAGGGGCAGTCCCCCGGCCGCAGGGGACAGGGGACGACGGACAACGATCACCCACACGCTCTCCGCCTTCTCCACGGTATTGGCACTCGCCTCAATCAATACCTCTGGGACTTGGAGGCCAGGCCTCCTCTCCCTCCATGCTTGTAGCCCCCCTCTACGAGCACCACGGTGCGACGCAATACAGTGCCCCGAGCACACCACTGCTGGACGTACGGCCCCGGCCGGAACCGGGATAAACTCAGTGTCATTAGTTGCTAGCACCGGCCCATCGAGAGGCAGATGTCAGCGTTCATTACTAGTTAGTGTCGGGGCTACATTCGCACTGACAGTTGGCGCGCCAGGGAGGGGAGTCGCGCTGAAGATCGGCTCGTCACCAGCCCTCTCGATGGTGATTCGCACCGAGTACCGTGGCCAGAGGTATTGCATGGGCAGCTCGGACCCCCTCCCAGCCGGGTTCGAAATCCGGTTCGGGTGCCTGAACTTTCAGGCCACGGGGAACGGCTATCTCATGCGCCTCACCAACCGCGATGAACTCCGCGCGCGGCGGCAGACCGGGGGCCGTCCCCGCCTGTCGCGCCCGTTACTTACGCCCCGGCGTCCGCTCGGTGGATGCTGCGGCCCCTCGGTGCCTCGACGCCGTCGGCGCTCCGGCCGGCGCTCGCGATAGGGCGTGGACGCGAACGCCGACGCGACCACCCGGCGAGGCCGGCCGCCGCCCCGACGGGGGGAGCGCTCGGTGTCGGGGCCACGCTTCCCCCATCGGGGCGCGCGGCGCCACGACGGCGTACGTCGCCTTCGCCAACACCGACGCGGCGACGCGCAGGGTACGCCCTGGCCGCCACGTTTCGGCCGTCAGGGACCCCAGCGCTTCCGCCGACGACGAGTCGTCCCACGGCTCAACCAGCGAGCTACCACCCGCCACTTCGCACGGGTACGCGGAGTGGGACTTCTCTGGCGTGCCGGACCCAGTGATGTTCCGACGGTTCTTCGACGCCACAGACTATTGGTTCGGCTACTCCGACAACTCCAGCGCTGGAAGCTACAATCCCGCGCGGGAGTGCTTCGTCGTGCTCACCAACGACCAAGCAAACGCCGCAAACGCGGCAGACGCATGCGACAGAGAAGTTCCCCTCAGCCCGGGAGCTGGACCGCACCAGGGTGCGGGGCCAAGCGCTCCTCCCTCCTCACCGCCGAGGGGGGCCGACATCAATGCGCAACTGGCTCAAGCACGCGAGCTCGAATCCAAGCTCGCGGAAGAGTACTGCGCGGTGCGGCTACTTCGAGCCTCCATCGCCGGAGAAGCCTCCGCGTGTGGCGAACGCGCGCGTGAGCTAGGCAAGCAGGCCCGCGAGCGCATCAACGTCGACTTCGACATCGACAACCCAAACACTCCCCCACGAGCGATCCAGAAGCTCGTTGCCGCCGCGACACTGCTACGGGCCATGCCCGCTCCCTCGACGCCCGAGGCGCGAAACTTGCACCGCGAGGCGCAGGCGCTCATCGAGCAAGCGACCATTCAGCAGGCCGAAAGCTCGGCGTCCCGCATCCGTCAGCAGGGGGAGCGCGCGGGACGAGCGGGGCGCGCAAGGCCCCGAAGCGTCGGTACACGCGGGTGGCGCGACGGAACGCCCTGCCAACCCAGGGCGCACGCCGGTCTGGGAACGGATCCTTGACACGCGCGGGCAGGCCCAAGATGGTGACACTCGCAACGTCATCAATGCCCGGCAGACTGGCAACACAGATACGCGGGCAACGGTAGGCTACCACCTCCGGCGGGGTGGGCGCTATGACAGCCGAGAGGACCGCTCGCCGACGCCGGAGCCCCCGGGGACCCGTGTGTTCAGCCGGGAGATCCGCACGACGAGTTTCCCTCAGCGCTTCCGCCAGCCCACGTTGATCGACAAGTACAACGGGGAAACGGACGCCCGCGTATGGCTTAATGACTACCGCCTGGCGTGCCAGCTGGGCGGGGCCACCACCGACGAAGTCATCATCCGCAAACTGCCGTTGCACCTCACCGACTCAGCGCGGATGTGGCTTGAACATCTGCCGGCCAGCTAGATCTACAACTGGGATGATCTGGTCCGTACCTTTGTGGGGAACTTCCAGGGCACTTACGTGCGCCCTAGAAACTCCTGGGACCTGCGCGCGTGCACCCAAAAGCCCGGCGAGTCGCTCCGGGACTTCATACGGCGTTTCTCCAAGCGCTGCACGGAGCTCCCGAGCGTGGCTCAGTCTGAGATCGTGCACGCCTTTCTCGAGGGCACCACCTGCCGGGACCTGGTGTGCGAACTTGGATGCAGCCCGCCCATCAACTCGAACGAGCTGTTCGACATCGCCACTAGCTTCGCCTCTGGCGAGGAAGCGGTGGGGGCGATCTTCGACGGGAAGAAAGGCAAGCGTGTGGACGACGCGCCCGCGAAGGGCAGCAAGTCCAAGGACCCCCAGCAGAAGCACAAGCGGGGCAAAAAAGGGAAGAAGCCGCGCCGCAAGGCGCGCGAGCAGGGGCGCAATGACGACTGCGACGAGGCTCTAGCTGTTGACCCAGCTCGACAGGGCCCCCGAGCGGCCCCTCGAGGTCCTGTGGTGTTCGACGACATGCTGAAAAAGCCATGTCCGTACCACAAAACGCCGGTCAACCACACCCTCGAGCAGTGCAATATGCTCAAAAACTACTACAGCCGCGCCGCCGCGAAGGATGGCAAGCCCAAGAAGGACGAGGGTGATGGCGACGCCGGTGGCTTCCCGGCGGTGGAGAACGTCTTCCTCATCTTCAGGGGACCGACCGTGGACATGTCCAAAAGCCAGCGCAAGTGGGAGCGGCACGAGGTCCTTCAGCCGTGAGGATCACCCAAACCGCATCCCCAACCCGGGTCAGTACCCACTAGTGGTCGACCCAGTCATCGGGAACACGCGGTTCTCGAAGGTGCTGATGGACGGAGGCAGCAGCCTCAACATCCTCTACGCGCACATTCTGCGCCTGTTGGGGATCGGGTTGGACCAGCTGCGGCCCAGCACGACGCCGTTCCATGACGTCGCACCGGGCAAGCGCGTCCAGCCCCTTGGGCAGATCGACCTGCCAATCTGGTTCGGCACACCAGACAATTTCCGCAAGGAAACGCTCACCTTCGAGGTGGTGGGGTTCAGGGGAGAGTATCATGCCATCCTTGGGCGGCCATGCTACGCCAAGTTCATGGCAGTCGCCAACTACACCTACCTCAAGATGAAGATGCCGGGGCCCAAGGGTGTCATCACAGTGGGCTCGTCGATTGAACACGCATTCGACTGCGACGTCGAGTGAGTGGAGCACGCGGAGGCTCTAGCGCTGGATGAAGCGCTCGTGGCGAACTTGGAGAAGCTGGTCAACGAGGACCTCGACTCCACCGCCAAATACGCCGACAGCTTCGAGGCTGCCGAGCAGACCAAAGAGGTGCCCCTCGACCCTGCTGCCCCCGAGGGCAAGGCGTTGAGGGTCAGTTCCACCCTCGATTCGAAATAGGAAGTGGTGCTCGTCAACTTCCTCCGCGCCAACACCGACATCTTTGCGTGGAGCCCCTCGGATATGCCCAGACATTCCGAGGGAGGTCGCCGAGCACTCCCTTGACATCCTACCTCACTCCTGCGCCGTGCAGCAACGGCTGCGCCGCTTTGACGAAGAGCAGCGCTGAGCGATCGGAGTAAAGCTGCGGAAGCTCCTCGAGGCTGGGTTCATCAAGGAAGTGTTCCACCCTACGTGGCTAGCTAACCCTGTATTAGTGAAGAAAAAGAATGGGAAGTGGCAGATGTGTATAGACTATACTAGTTTAAATAAAGCATGTCTTAAAGTTTCTTTTCCTTTGCCACGAATCGATCAAATCGTTGACTCGACCGCAGGGTGTGAGCTCTTATGCTTCCTTGACGCCTACTCCGGGTACCACCAAATAAAAATGGAGTCCGGTCAGCTCGTGACTTCATTCATCACGCCGTTCGGGATGTATTGCTACGTGACAATGCCGTTCGGTGTCCGAAATGCGGGCGCTACATACCAGTGATGTACGCAGCACGTTTTCGGGGATCACATCGGGCGGACCGTTGAGGCGTACGTAGACGATATAGTCGTGAAAACCAGGAACGCAGATGACCTGGTTGGCGACCTTCGCATCGCGTTCAGCTGCCTACGAGCAAACGGAGTGAAATTGAACCCCGAACAATGTGTCTTCGGCGTGCCGCGAGGTGTGTTGTTGGGATACATTGTCTCCCAGCGAGGCATCGAGGCCAACCCTGAAAAGGTTGCCGCCCTCGAGTGGATGGGTCCAATTCGAGACCTCAAGGGGGTCCAGAAGGTGTGGGGGTGCCTTGCCGCCTTGAGCCGCTTCATTTCGAGGCTCAGCGAAAAAGGCCTACCCCTCTACCGGCTCCTAAAGAAACATGAGCGCTTCTCTTGGACCGTCGAGGCCCAGGATGCGCTTGACAAGATAAAGGCGACGCTCGCACATGCCCCAGTCCTTACGCCGCCCCAGGACGGCGAGCCTCTGTACCTCTACGTCGCCGCGACCACTCAGGTGGTCAGCGCTGTCATCGTAGTGGAGCGCACGGAGGAGGGGCACGCCCTGCCAGTCCAGCGGCCGGTATACTACATCAGCGAGGTTCTATCCGAGACAAAGATGCGTTATCCGTAGGTTCAAAAGCTGCTCTATGCAGTGGTCCTCGCGCGGCGCAAGCTTCGTCACTACTTCAAGGCTCACCCGGTCACGATGGTCTCCTCCTTTCCGTTGGGAGAGATCATCCGGAACCCGGATGCAGCAGGCAGGATTGCCAAGTGGTCAGTAGAGCTGATGGGCGAGACACTCGCTTACACACCGCGCAAGGCAATCAAGTCCCAAATCTTGGCGGACTTCCTCGCCGAGTGGACGGACACACAATTGCCGCCGCCACAGATCTAGGCCGAGTGCTGGACCCTCTACTTCAATGGGTCTGTGATGAAGACAGGAGCGGGCGCGGGCCTGCTTTTCGTCTCACCCCTTGGGGAACACATAAGATACGCAGTGCATCTGCACTTCCTCGCGTCAAACAACATGGCTGAGTACGAGGCCCTCCTTTGCGGCCTCAAAATCGCCATTGATACGGGCATCAAACGCCTCGACATGAGGGGAGACTCGCAGCTCGTGATCGACCAGGTCATGAAGAACGCTAGCTGTCACGACGACAAGATGGAGGTGTACTGCAAGGCTGTACGAGCCTTCGAGGCCAAGTTCTATGGCATAGAACTCAATCACGTGCCTCGCCGGCACAACGAGGAGGCGGACGAGCTCGCCAAAATCGCGTCGGGGCGAATCACTATTCCCCCGAACGTTTTTGGGTGGGACGTCGCCCAGTCGTCCGTCAACCTCGAGTCGTGCCCCTCGAGCCACAAAGAACCCTCGGGGGCTCCCTCGAGTCCAACAGGCGCGGAGCCTATGAACGAGGATCCCTCGAACACGGTGTATGTACTCTCCCTGCTCGAAGGGTATGGCGCCGACGAAGCCGAGGCCATGGATACGGAGCCAACCCCCAGCGAGGGGGACTGGCGCGACAAATACATCGTCTGGATGGATCGAGGGGAGCTCCCTTGGACCGATCCGGGGCAAGGCGCATCGCCAGGATGGCCAAGTCGTTCACCCTCGTCGACGGCGAGCTGTACAAGCGCGCCGCGTCAGGCGTCCTCCAGCGATGCGTTCCCATCTCTCAGGGGCGCGAGCTCCTCTGCGACATCCACACGGGCGTATGCGGTCACCACACGACGCCACACACCCTCGTGGGCAACGCATTCCACCAAGGCTTTTACCGGCCCACCGCGGTCACCGACGCCAACGAGATTGTGCGCACCTGCGAAGGGTGCCAGTTCTACGCCCGCAAATCCAACCTACCTGCGCACGTCCTGCAGACCATCCCCGTCACATGGCCCTTCGCCGTGTGGGGGCTGGATATCGTCGGGCCCTTACGGAAAGCGCCCGGGGGCTACACCCACCTTCTGGTCGCCATCGACAAGTTTTCCAAGTGGGTTGAGGTGTGCCCCATCACGAATCTCAGGGAAGAGCAGGCCGTGACGTTCTTCACTGACATCATCTACCGCTTTGGAGTGCCCAACTCCATCATCACCGATAACAGGTCTCGGTTCACGGGCAGAAAGTTCCTAGAATTCTGCGACAAATTCCACATCCGCGTGGACTGGGCAGCCGTGGCGCATCCACAGACCAACGGCCAGGTGGAGCGCGCCAACGGCATGATCCTACAAGGCCTCAAGCCCAGGATTTTCGACCGACTGAACAAGTCCGGTCGAAAATGGCTCCAGTAGCTGCCAGCGGTTGTGTGGAGCCTCAGGACCACCCCCAGCAGGGCCATCGGATTCACCCTGTTCTTCCTGGTCTATGGCGCGGAGGCTATCCTCCCCACAGACTTGGAATACGGGTCGCCCAGGGTTCGGGGCTACGATGAGGGCGCCAGCCAGCGAGCCCGCGAGGACTCGCTGGACCAATTGGACGAGGCCCGCATCGTGGCCCTGATGCACTCCGCGAGATACCAGCAAGCCCTAAGGCGCTACCAAGCCCGAAAATTACGACGCCGAGACTTCAGCGAAGGGGACCTAGTCCTGAGGCTGCGCCAGGACAATCGAGGCCACCACAAGCTGTCGCCCCCATGGGAAGGACCGTACATCGTGGTGAAGGTGCTCAAGCCCGGCACATACAAGCTGGCCAACGAAGATGGAGATGAACTCACCAACGCTTGGAACATCCAACAGCTACGTCTCTTCTACCCTTAGCAAGGAATTCCAAGTTATTTGTTGTAAATTAAATGCCCAACACCCCAGTTGGCAGTTTAGATGTAAATATCAGCAAGTTAATAAAGTTAAAGGGCAACTTGGCTCTCCCCAGAGAACCAAGTCACCATCGGGGGCTACTACGGGGGGCATCCTCCCCCCCGAAAAAAATGATCCCATTTTTCGCAAAAATTCACAAGTTCGCCAACTACGCCTCAACCTAAGCCTCGGGCAAACCTAGATTGAGCGCGAGCAGCCAAGCGGGAAAGACGCGCGAGTCGGAGATAGCCTATGCCTCCAGCAAGATACGGCCCTTCTCCCTCGCCTCCGGACCAGCGGGCCGCTCGCGAAATCGAAGCTCTCTGCCTCAGATTTGCCTAAGTCAAGGAAAGAGTAGTAGAGCGGCATGACAAGTGAAATGAAAAGCTTTACTTATATTTACAGAAATGTCTCAAGCAAATAATTGTACTTTACATAGCTGCGAGGCTCGAATGCTAACATTTAAACAAAAAGGGTTCGACGCCCGGTGCTCTTTAGGCTTGAGGGTCGTCGGCACCGGGAGCGTCCGGGAATAAGAAGTCCATGAAGTCCTGGCCGAGCGCGTCAACAGCAGGGGCGGAGAGCGCGTCTGCGCGATTCATCACCTCCTCATCCTCGATGCCGACCGGGACGACATAGCCGGAGGACACGGCCTCGAAATCCACCTGGTAGTGGGACCCCACCACGCCAAGGGCCTTCTTGACACTAAGGTGGAGGGCGCGGCGCATGCGCCAGGAGAAATGCCCCTCGAGGGCGCGCAGGCGGCTCGCCAGCGAGCTCCCGGCCTGTGCCTCGCCCTCCTCGATCCCTTGGCAGGTCTCGAAGGCGGCGGCCCACAGCTCCTCCAACTCCTGTTGAGAGGAGTTGTAGGCCGTCTGCACGGCATCGACCTGGGTGGTCATGTTCCCCAGGGCAGTCCGCAGGCCTGAAAACCACAAACAAAGAAAAACAAAGTTGGGAGCGGATCCCCAAAGGACGAATCGACAAGCGAAAAAGCGGACGAAAGTAAACTCACCTTCGACCTGCTTCTTCTCCCCCTCGAGGGATTTGCGCGCCTCCTCGGCCTGGCGCTGCAGATCAAGGACCGTGGCCTCCTGCTCCTCGAGGGACTAGCGCAGATCCTCGTGAGAAATGCTGATCTGGATCAGCTCCCTGTTGAGCCTCGACACCTCGTCGTCCCGCTGCTTGAGGGCGGTCTGCGCCCCCTCGAGCGTGGTGCGCTCCTGCTGGAGTTGACCCAGCACATCCTCCCGCGCCAAGCGCTCCTGCTCGAGCGCGGCCCGGGCCTCGGCGAGAGCAGCCTGCTCTTGCTGAAGCTAGGTCTCCGCCTGCTGGCGCGCGGCCCCTTCCCTGACGGAGCTGCTCCTCCGCCGCGGTGAGCGCGGCGGCCTTGCCCGCCAGGGCCGTCCTCAACCCATCCGCCTCCTTGGCCTTCTCCTCGCCCTGGCTGCGCGTGCCCGTGCCCCTCGAGGGCCGCGCGGTCTGTTGGAGCGGGGCGCAGGCGGTGACAACCTCGGCCCGCCACACCACCGCGACGGAGCGCGCCCCGCCCGTGTCCTTGCGAGCCCGCGCGCGGCGCGTCGTCTCGCTCCACCAGCGCCGCCCTCACCCTCTCGACAGCGGAGGCATCCCCCGCGGCTTGGGCGTCTTGCTCCGGAGGCAGGTCCAGCAGGGCCTCAGCCCTGTACGCCAGCCACCGGTCTGGCGACCTTAGGGCCCCGACGAGGGCATCAAGGGCGTCGTACTGCCCCCGGTACCAGTGGAGGTTGGCGTCGAGGCGGTGAAGGGCGTCGTACCTCTCCCGGGCCCGGTGCTCCAGATCCTACCGCCAACAAGCAAGACGAGAGGAGAAGGAGTCAGGAAAGGCACGAACGCGAAAGGGAGCGGGGGAAGGAACTGCGAGGTTCGACGAAATCCAACTAACCTGGAAGACGCGCCACGCAGGATCGTTGTGGATCCGCAGCGCCTCATTCAACGCCTGGTTGAGCGAAGCGCCGTGGTCACGAAGCTCCTGCCATAGCCCCTACTTCACCCGAGCCTCGACGAAGTGGGCCGGCGACGCGCCGGCACGCTCCCCCTCCTGCTCCGGACGTGCCGCGGGGGCCGCCCGAAGAAGGGAGAGTGGCGTGCGACGACGAGGCCCCGCACCATCGGTTGGGCCCCCCGGCCGCGCCGCCGTCGTCCCTCACCACGAGTGCCCCCGTCGAGGCCTCGGGGGCCGACGCGGGCGGGTTCGCCCACCGATCCCCGGCGGGCGGCGGGACGTCGTCATCCGGGACCTCCACCACCGCCGCTCGAGGGCTACGGCGGCGGCGGGCGCGCGGGAGTCGACGGCACAACGACCGCCGTGGCGGTGGTTGTTGTCGTGGCCCGCCGCCGCCGCCGCGGCTCCGTGGCCGTCACCGCCGTTGTGTCTCCGCGGCCGTCGCCGCTCGCGGCGGCCTCCGTAGCCGCCACCGCCCGCTGCGGCTCCGAGGCCGCGGCCGTGCCAAGCGAGCCCTCGCTCGCCGCCGTCGCCATACTCCCGGCCGCCCGCGACGCCCTCGACGAACACCGCCTAGTAGGGACGTCCGCGTCCGACCTCAGCACCTTGGCAGGTGTGAGGGGGGGCACGGTGGGCGCCACCCTGCGAACGTGAAAACAAGGAAGTTAAACCCTCGCTCATCTCGAAGACGCGGCGTGTGGGGCAGCGGTCGCCTACCTCAGGGTGGAGAATCCCCACTTCCTCTTCCTCGGGGGCTCGGCGGACATTGTGGCTGCCGCCGGCGTGGCCACCGCCTCGCCCCCAATCGACCCCTCGGCGCGCGCCGGCACACCCCCGCGGCGCGCGTCGCCTCTCTTGTAGGCTGCCTAGCGGCGGACGCCCCGCGCCCGCCCGAGTCGTGTCTCCTCGGCCGCCTCCGCGGCCGGGGGGGCGAGGGGGCAAAGGCTCCCACCTCTCGGGGGAGCCCGTCCCCCATCGCTCTCCTCCTCCTCCTCCTCGTCCGACGACGAGTACTCCGAAGTCGCTGGGAAGGAGAGCCCCTGCTGCTCGCGCAGCCGAAACTCCTCACTTCTTTGTTCCCGGCGCTCCCGTCGCCGGATCCTCTTCTCCTTCTTGCGCGCCACCCGCTCTTGCTCCCGCCGTTGCGCTGCGCGCGCGCGCTCGGGCTCGGGGCGTGGGCGGGTCGGACCGCGTGGCGTTCACGGCCATCACCTGTGGAGAGCGAATGAAACTCCGGGTTACGACGACGCCCCACGAATCGACAGACCGAAGAGGGGCAGGAATCCACTCACCAAAGGGCCGTAGGGGAGAATGACGAACGACCAGAGCTCGACGTCGTCGGTCCTGATGACCTTGAGGTTAACGGCGCGCCTCGCCCTTGTGGCCGCGTACTCCTGCAGAAGAAGATCGGGCAGCAGCCACGATTCCGCCAGCGCCATGGGGTTGGCCTCTTCGTGCATCTCAAAGATGCGGAGCCGCCACTCCATGAGAGGAATGATCCGCCGGTGGTGGAGGTTGGTGAGAACCAAGTCTGCGGTCAACCCGGCGTCCGCCAGAGCCTTGAGCGCCTTCAAGGCTGAGTCCAGCCGGTCTTGACGCGAGGAAGGCGACACGTCGTGCCCCCAGGAATCAGCCTTCTCCCTCGCGACCTTGCCGGTCCAGGGCGGCAGGCCGGGCTCGTCGTTGCGGAGGTAGAACCACCACCGCTCCCACTTGGTGTTGATGGAGGTCATCATGCAGGGGATGTAGAGCTCCCTGCGCGTCTCCCGCAACGCGATCGTCACGCCGCCGGCGTGCACCGCGCGGCGTGTCTTTGGCTCCGGTGTGGTCGCGGTGTGCAGCTCCGCGCAGAAGAGGTGGACCCAAAGATCCCAGTTTATTGGGATCCCCAGGAATCCCTCGCAGACGCCGACGAACGTGGCCGCCTGCGAGATGGCGCTCAGCGCGAAGTTGTGCAGCTCCACGCTGTAGTGGAAGCACAACCCGCGCAAGAAGCGGCTCGCCGGCGCCGCGAAGCCGTGCTCGTGGAAGCGGATGAAACTGACGACGTACCCGAACGACGGGTTGGGCTCCCGGTCCCTCGCCCGCGGGTCAATCCACGCCGGGGGCCGCCCGTCCTCGTTCGCCGCCAACTGGCCGACGGTCACCAGCTCGCTCAGGGCGAACCTCGTCGCCATCGAGCGCGACCACGGTAGCGGTCGATAATGGTGTTGGACTGTGGGGGAGCCATGCGGATCGGCGAAGGAGCGTCGAGCGCAAAGCGAACGATGGGCGGAGGAAAAGAGGTGCGCGGTGCTCTGAAACGAAGGCGGAGAAAGCGGGAGCAACGAGCGCTAAGTACTGAGGTAAAGATTCACCTCGCCCTCCCCTCGGATTTATAGATCCACAGAGCCACGCCCCTCGAATCGCACGCTCCGCGCGCATTAACTGCAGGCGAACGGCCCGGTCACTGACGGGCGGGACCCACCACGACCAGAGTGGCCAGGTGCGTGCACGCGCGCGGTCATTACGGCGCGGTGACCGAAGAGCCGCGGCGGGCCGTCACGTCCGCCCGCCCACGTCGCCCACTACGCGCGCGGCCGCGACGCCTGAAAAGGCGCACCCGCAACGCATGAATGTGGACACGACTGTGGGCATTAAATGGCCCGGTCCCTTACCAAGTAAGGGCGGCCCTCGAGTGGCCCGAGCACGAGGCTCGAAAAGCCTGACCCTCGAAGGGTGCGGTTACCAACCTGAGGCCTCGAAGCCCGCTTGGCGGGAACGGGAGCCACAGATGCGCTCGATCTGCGAAGACTACTGATCAGCGGTTCGAGGGCCGGCCCGGCTGCGAACCCTCGAGACCTGCAGATGCAAAAAGTTGGGGGCACCCAGCTGCCACCCCGCAGTGGCCCTACTGATCAGGGGTTCGGAGCTTGACCCTCGATGGGTTCGAAACAAGCGCCCCAGGTCAACAGAGTCAGGGGCGACGAGGGCGCGCACATCCGAGCCTATCCTCGTGCCCGCCGGCTCAAGGGCGCCCCACATGTCGTGTTCAAGAGCCAGCGAAAACAGCTAGTCGGGGGATCCCATCGAGGGAGAGCTTCCGCATCCTCGGTCCCCAGCGAACTGGACCGAGCCCCACCTAGCAAACCCACACAAGCGCTTCCATGGACGAGTCTCCGGACCACGATCCAACCCTTATCGAACAGGGCATGGGCGTCCACTTGAATTACCCGATAATAGCTCGACGAGGAATCCGCAATCCGCGACCCGATCGATGGAGGTTGTGGAAACCTCACACTCCGTCCTGCGGAGGGACGGCGAGGGAGCGTACAAATGCAAGTCGGAGAGATCGCTCCGATCGCCTTGAACGGGCCCAGGCTCGGGGGCTCGACGCATGGCTACACCTCCTAGGGTGCACCGAACGCAAGAAGTATCAGTCGTGCACGCGTGACCGAAGCCGGCTGGAACATCACCGATGCCAGTTGAAACAAATACCCCACACACTGGTAAAGACTCGCGAAAAAACCCCTGCAGGAGCACTCACGCTCCTGCAAGGCTTCGGGGGCTAGACCCGCGGGTCCGCTGACGCGGCCCCACGGAACAGCATTGGCAACTAGGAGGGAAGAACGTCCCATCAGCAAGTACCAGCATCTGCGGGATCCTAACGGATACACCCACAGATGCTCGGGGGATACTGTCGAGGACAGCCATAAGGGTCCCCTAAATAACCAGGGGAAACCCGCTTAAAATCCGCAAAAAAACGCAAAACACAGGCTAACCCACGAACCTAAAGTGCAGACGCGACACGATCACGACCCTGGTGGCCCCTGCAGCCTGCCAGGGTGGCACGACGAATGCCCCCACGAACGGAGTCCGCCTCGTTCGAGGCCTTAGCACCCCCTCGGGTGAGGTCTGCCTCGCTCGAGGGCTCCTGCACGCACGTCGTCCACGCTCCTGCCCCCGTACGGGCATTTAATGCTCTGACACCGCAGGACGCGCGCCACGACCCAGACATGCCTGAGAATCGCGCCCCGGCGCTGTTTCACCAACTCACTGGGGATGGCCATCCCCACCACTATGTAGCACAGTGCGATGAGGCCGGTGTCAGCCCCGTGACACTGTGCCACCTACCCCCGTACGGCTAACGCGGTTAGCCCTCGAAGGGGGGCCGGCGGCACCCTCGAATGCCTTTTCCGTGACTATGCAGGGTCACGTCGTGACGTCAGGCCGGCGGGGGCGGTCTTTCCCGTCGCTGTCAACCCTGAGCGGCCATCCCCGCCACTGCCGCACCACGCCGGGCACTGTGACGACATCCCGGTGCGGTCGGAGTGCACGGGGACAAGACGTCGCCACGACTGCCACTATGCCTCGTACGGGCCCCCCGTTGACGACACCCTCGAATCGGCCCGCGGCAGCGGCCGGAAGACCAACCACTGCGCCGCCACCCTCGAAACCGCTCCTGTACGAGTACAGGACGCGCCATGACGCCTCGACAGGAGCAGGATTCGCCAGGACAGCCGTCAGCTCCGTGGCACTGCTCGCCACGCCTCGACACGTAGGGAAATAGTGCGGACACGCATGTAAACTGCTCCCTCCTTGGCCTATAAAAGGAGGGGTAGTCCCCCGGCCGCAGGGGACAGGGGACGACGGACAGCGATCACCCACACGCTCTCCGCCTTCTCCACGGTATTGACACTCGCCTCAATCAATACCTTTGGGACTTGGAGGCTAGGCCTCCTCTCCCTCCACGCTTGTAGCCCCCTCTACAAGCACCACGGTGCGACGCAATACAGTGCCCCGAGCACACCACTGCTGGACGTACGGCCCCGGCCGGAACCAGGATAAACTCAGTGTCATTAGTTGCTAGCACCGGCCCATCGAGAGGCAGATCTCAGCGTTCATTACTAGTTAGTGTCGGGACTACATTCCGCACCGACAAGATCCAAATTAAAATCCCAAAAAGAAGCAACTCAAATTTATACCATAATTTAAGAATAATTTTTATATGATTTTATTTTATAAGGAATTTGAGAAGAGAGGCTAGTAAATTGGGGTCAAATTTGGTAGCACACAACTTCAAACAAAAAAGTTTTAAATTTTTGCAAAAATTTCACACGTGGGAAAATAGTCAAATTTCTGGTATGTTACATTCTACCCCCCTCACGAGAATCTCGTCCTCGAGATTAAGCTCATACCAGGGGTGGTGAGGGTCTTCACTTCAGTATGCCCCCCGTTTCATCTTTAAGTTCAGCTTCCAAATGTTGACGTCTTTGTCGATGTGGGTCTCCATTGACAGTGTCTTTATTCCAAGGTTTCGCTTGCGCTTAGTCCCAACATGTCTTGTTTCCAGGCGAGGGCCTCCGAAGCTAAGTGATTTTATGTCCTATGTCGGTAGCATCCATAAGCACTCTCCTAAATAATCCATATATCTCAAGACCATACTCTGATTCGAGCATGTGAGAAATTCCAACTACGACTAGATTCCCTTTATCTCAATCCATCTCATCTAACCATGTTACATAGGCTTGGTAAGGTTAAAATTAAAATTTCTGGTGGTAGAATATGACACTTCCATATTATTCCAATCCTCACATTTGAGATCACAAACTTCTTATTAATCTAGCTCATTCCAAAATTATCGCTTATGAACTTGGCCATATCCTCCCGACATCCATTCCGTACCATTAATCTAAATTGGCTCGATTCTCCCACTTCTTTCCATATGAGGGACTCGTACATTCTCTCAGTTTCCCTAGTTGAGCCAATACATCTTCTTGACGCCATATCCATCTGGGACATGTTGAAGCTTTCTAATATTATCTCTTGATCCATGGGTAGATATCCTGGTTTCCCAAAGTATTAGTGCAATCGCACCTCTTATGGTGTGCACTCTCAGCAACTAGCTGAACCTGGGTGAACATAACTTCCTTCCAACGTCCTTCCTCCGAAGACACAAAAATTCTTTCCAACTTCGTACATCCCTCATGTTGTAATCCATTTGTTGGCTTGGCACGACTAAAACATGTCTCGTCAAATTGCTGGGGACATCTGATTATCTTCCGGTCGTGATCACTATGAATGGTTACTTCCCATTCATGATAGTCCATGTTAAGAGGGTCGTCTGCAACACCCCCGACTATGCGAGTGATTTCAACCATCCGAATCTCACATTAGTCCTTTTGATTCCAACTTCTTCAGATGGATCTTCTCGAGGGGTCACATCTCATTCACGTTTAGCAAACTCGGGATTCATAGTTGATGATAACTCTTAGGAATACCATCAAAGCTTAATTAATTCCTCAGATCGTCCGTAGTTACCGTAATCTTGAGGAAGGATTGGTTCACTTGCGCAACCTTAGTGTAGATCACGATCCTTTACCATCCCTTTGACTTACTCCTCATGATGGTATTCTCACCTTTAGGTAGCCAAGAAATATTCATAGCTTCATGGCTTTGCCATGCTTATTCAACAATTCCAAATAATAACACCTGTTTAAGTGAGCAATATTCCTCACTTATGCTCACCAACTCTTATTACCTATTTCCCAATAGGGTGGTAGGTTCCACTACGAGGTCGAACGCATCACTTGAGTCCAATAGTTGACGGAGAAATTCACGTTCGCACTGATCCAAAAGGTAGTGTCCCGTAGAGTTTCTTTGTTACTTGTTTATTCTGAAAGTGGGATCGACGGATCTTCACATCTTACTCCAATTATCGACCTCGTGATTCCTTTAGATACCCTAGGTATCCTATTCCAAAAGCACATCTTGTGGTGCGTAGCTATTTACTGCTTCCTCAGTAATTCCAAATCAACTACTTAGGGGCGTAAGAGGGATTAATCCAGTAAGAATGACTCCAGGTTGACTACTCGTGTAGTGCAAACCTTGTATCCTTTAAGTTGAGTCGTCCAAATCAAATCCAAAACTCCAACAATACCCTTCAGGTCGAGGTATTGTCTACCTAGTTGTAATCCCTTGTGCATGTTTTCGTTACTTTCGAATACATGGTTGGGGGTGCAATTCCATAAAACACACGTGATCGTCCATCCGTGGAGAGTTCGATGCACTTATATACATGCCCTCATTATCTTGGGTTGTCTTTTGATAGGTTAGTCGCTCTCATCAATGAATCCATTACCAAGATATGAGGTTACCATGTTCCTTCGAGTCTCCACATGGGTCAATTCACGTTTAGTGCGAAGAACCTTATAGGCAAACTCTGTATTCCATTATCAAATTCCCTAGGTGGTTGGTCATAAGGTACCTTACGAAAGCAAACGTACCTGAATAAAATTTCCTGTATTGATTGTTGTTCCATATGGAGTACTTCATCTTTATCTGATAATTGAGTTCCGACTGAAACTATCCAAAATGCATCGCTGACATCTTAGGGTACTCAATTGATCTTAACCAATATATGCTTTCATAGAGGCACATGCACTTCCGAGCTTCAAAAGTTGCAAATCTCGAGGTACTCATTTTCTGTTTACGAACCTGAATCCAATGTTCTGGGGTATATCATCCAAAGTCTTGGCCTGCATTTGCCGAGGTTGCAAGAAATCCTTCACGTCTTTTGAAGCTTAACCTTGTTAAGTAGGCTTGTGCATGTCGATCTTCATTTTGTTAGCTTGATCTTGCAGGATGGGTAGCAAGGCCTCTAAAGGAGTCATCTAAAGATCTAGCAAGCATAAGCACTCATTACAATTTCACACAAACATGAAGAGACATAACAACCATAAAACCATAAAGATCCAATCACTCAAGCATTGCACCAAAACAAATGTGTATCTCGAGGCTGACTCCAAAGACCTTCGAGGTTACACCAACGTAAGCACACTAGTATATCATGGGCACTTGAGGGACTTTTCCTAATGTTAGTGATACCGCACATGAAAGGTTGCATTCCATACGTTGTTTCAGTACTGAACTTTCCGAAACAAGCTGGTGATACCCTTCTTCGTGCTTAATTCTCATGGAGTTATCCTTGCAGAAGGGTGTGCTTTATGCCCAATTCAATCTGTGCCCTCCGTTCCTCATCTGTTCACCTTTAGTCCAAACTCAAACCCTTTTAGGCGAAAGGAGTTCCATAGCAAGCATTCACGTTTCACACTTCTTATCGGTGAAAGATTCCCTAGGGTCAATTACCTAGCTGTTATTCCAAGTATGTGATGCTTGCTTGTGAGCTAGTGTTAACTTAACTATTCAATCCATCGGTTGCCTCATGTAGCTACAACTCATTATAATATCTTAATCCTCTGCGACTCGGCTATCCATATCACTTCGAGTCTTTGGATCACCATCCAACTGCTGAGCTACGAGCATCTCAGGAGTCTTTGACTCCTGCATCCAAGCTTATGTGTGTCAGTTCCATATAGTGCATCCAAACTTATGTATGTTGGCACACTTAACTTAAAGTCTTAAATCCTCATTGTCCTCAGAGCTGGGCATCGCGTGCCACCCAAGCTTCATTCCGAGCAAGAGGTGGGAGGGTGTATCTTGTCGTTATAGCTTCATCTGTATACAGACTTCATGTGTCACGGAATCAGTTTGATCATTCTTCAGTTGATTGAGTTCCAAAGTAGGGACAGCGAGGTTGGCATAACCTCACACTGAAGAGTCACCAGGGATAATCCAATTGAGTCCGGTAGATTGAGCTTCATCTCGTACCCGTACTCCATCCTCATGGTTGTCACTGTCGTTGTTGTCTCCCCTTTGTATCAGACGTTGTTCTGTGGAGTTGCAGGGTCTTCAAGCATGTGACATCTGTTGTGCTCCTTAGGTCACCAATCGTGTAGAGGGGTTGTTAGTGAGTCAGTTAGTGAGAAATCAAGGATCTAATAGTAGATTTCAAGGGGTTTATATAAGAGTCAAGGAGTATATACTCAATCATGATATTTAGGTTGTCCTAAACTATCATCCATTGCTAGGGATCATCCTACGGTCAAGTACAGCTCTGATACCACCTGAAACGAATTGAATTTCCGCAAACGGAAACTCGACTCTCTGCACCTCCGTGATAGTCCAAGGAAGCGGCTATCACGTGCAATCCCTGTCTCAAGTGGTATAAATCCATACAACACGGGAATAAAAGAGACATTACATTATATTATTACAGCATCAAAGTACAACTCTTCGGCGCAAGCCGGGTACAAGTCCAACAAGGACTGAATCAAGAAAGGTAAAACACCTACGCAGCAGATCTATCGAAGCGAAGCGTCTCCAGCTCCACAGGCAAACTCGAGCGTAGGACCAGCTCTAGTCTTCACACCTTCGTCGTTGAAGTTGTAGTCGTAGATGGTTACCAAGTCTGAAACGCCAGCATCTACCCAATAAGCGTGTAGGTCATGTCAGCTTCCCAACAAAGAGCAAAAGCGGTGGTTGAATCTAATATGCATGGCTAAAACCTATATTGGGCTGTAGAAAGTTATGCATGTGGCATCGCGAAAGCAACAATCAAGGTATGCAGAATAAGCAGCGAGGTCCACACCTCCGGGGTCTGCACCTCTGAGGTCCACACCTCCGGGGTCCACACCCCTCAACAAGGAAGTCCACACCAAAGCACTGAATCACAACCATGATCCAGCTCCCAACTCTCATCTGCGATGTGGGGCCCACCTGCTCCTACCCCCACATCTCAACGGCCTTAGGCCGGGCTCACACACTCGGGGGAGATAAGAAGCACAAGAAAAGAGTCTAGTCGGAATTAGTGGTAGATAGCAGTACTGTCCATAACCAGTGGACACAGACTATAGTTATAGGTTTAAACACTCTGCAGAGGTTGTACAACTGTACCCGCCCGAATAGAGCCGGAAACGGTGGCTGCCGTCCCGCACCCTACCATACGGCTAGAGTCCAAGTAAGTGGATAGTACCCTCCTGCGTCTCCGAGTCTGGCGCAGCCCCTGCTGTAGAGCTCATACTGCCAGCGAGGGTCCCTCGAAGCTGTGGAACCCTTCCCCGGCCTCACCGGGGCGAAGTCTTCTAAGGAGCAACGTCGTCTCCCATCACGATCACACCGATTCGCCTACAGGTAGGGTGCTATCCACTACGAGTCTCACCCCACCCCCGCCAATAACAAGGCGGGCGGTTTGTACGAAAGTAGATACTGCATCTGGTGGTAAGTCGACTCGGTCCTTAAGGGTCGAGATCTAGCACTCCCCCCATCTCCATCACGTCCGACACGCCGCTCGGGCGAGAGGCCAGATCGCATTCCCCGAGGTAGGCGTTCACAAGTAACCAGATGGCTCGCTCCCACCAGAAACACGTCAAGGAAGAACTCACCCAGAACTCACGCTAGAACACATCGGTATCTCCCACATCTCAGTCCAAGCCCAGGATACCATCCATAATCAAGCAACAAAAGTATGGATAGTTGGTGTATATGGGACTAGCTAGGGGTCTGTAGCTAGTCCCGAGGTAGGTAAAGCAAGGAAACAGGATATATCAAATATCAAGGCGTGGCTAAACAAATGGCTATGCAATCCATCAAATCAAGTAACATAAATATAGCACTAGCAACTAATAGCATGCGTGGGTTCTACATGGTTGGGAGTGACATGACACCTGCGGGGTAGTTGTCGTAGAGTAGTAGAGGTTGAGCATCCTCTCGAGCAAAGTCGGGGTGGTCGCGTCTCCTCAGTCGTCGCAGATCGGGTCTTCAAACAAGAACACAAGCCTACACGAGATGCGACGCGGAAATAAATAACGAGCATTCATCTAATGCAAAAACATCAATAAGAACCAATTTAGAAGATTCGAATAAACTCCATATTAAATACAAGCAGCACTAGTTTAAATAATGAAAATAGAGTGATTGGTTTTAAAACAAAAGTAGTTTAAGCAACTAGTTTTATATACTAGTAAACATGGTAGGAACGAGAGATAGATCAAAGTCAGTTTATGGGTCTCACGGCTAAGATCTCTAGAGATCAAGCTCGCAAGCCGGAAAGCGGAGAGGCTGAGATCAAGCACTTGCAAGGTTTTCAGTTCTTGTATGATCGAAGTGGTAGCTCAAAGAATGATGATAGCAGAGTGAGGCAAATATAGCTAGAAAAGGCATTACCATGCCAAGATATGCGGTGAGCGCTCTGAGGCGATGAAAGGATCAACTTGTGACCGATATCGGGTGGTGATGAGGTAAGGTGTGCTTAAGAGCACTACGAGACATGTACTGATGATGCGGCAATGTCCATGGCAAGGCAGCTAGGTTGCGGCTCGGGGTTGCCGAGCGTGAAGCAGAGGCCTCTGCTCACGACACGGCCGTCCATCACGTGCGACATCCAGGTTTCAAGCACATGGCATGGTACACGCTTCACAGCACGAAACCAAGTAGAGCGGGAGCGGATATGCGCAAAGTAGCACAAAGGGAAGGCAGTGGAGGAAAGGCAAGTGATGCGGACTTGGGAAAGGATTCTTGTTCGCAGCACGCCAATGGCTAGTTGCGGGGCTCCGGCGTCCCAGACCCACATTAGCAAAGTGGCAGGCAGCGGCCACGAATTCTACACCAGGAACGCGGGGCAAAAAGGGCTATGTTCAAGGACAAGAGTCGAGAAGGATAAGATAGCGGCGAGCACCTTGAAATTATGAAACCAATGCAAGTGGTTTCATAATTTTCGGAGCTCCAGATAATTAGTTATGAATTTTCAAAGATAAAAGGTTTTATAAATTAATTTCCAAAATGAGTGGAGAGCTACGGGATCCTCTGCGGCTCAAGGAGACGTGGCCTTGCGTGTGGCCGAGATATGAGTGGAGAGCCTCATGGGATCCAGATGGCAACGGTGAGGAGGGCAGCTCTACAGACGTCGATGCGGCTCTTCCCAGGGCGCAAGTAAAAGGGAGCGCATGCCAGGTATTCGGCTGAATGCCCCAAAGGAAATGGTGGCACGGCAAGGGCTTGCCGGCGATGGGATTTTGGCGATGGCGGCTGAGCGTGCACCTGCAGAGAGAGGTCATCACAGCGTGAAGGCCGGACCACAACACGAGAGCGGCGTCGGGGCGACGCAGAGCGGCGCGGCGCAAGGCGGTGGCACAGCGCAAGGCAGAGCAGTGCGCTGAGCAGCAAGACAGCGCGGTGCAGCGAGGTGGCAAAGCACCGACATATGGCCTTGACAGAAAAGGCCAGGCAGAGACGACTCAAGGACGAAAGACGAGCTGCTGCGTTCTGTCTGTGCAAAGGGTCGAACACATGGCGAACATCCACCAGACCACCGAGCAGACGATCCCGTTCACCATCGCTTTGCTCCAGGAGCAAGTGCTCGGCACAAAGGCCAGACACACAGGATTACAGCTTGGTTCGATTGAAGAACGGGGAAACGTGTCACACCTGATTTTCCGAAGAAAACCAAATGCATCTCATATGTGCGCCAGGATCAAGTTTACACACATATGATAGACGTCATGAGTGAAATATCAATAAACAGCAATAAAATCGTACAAGAGTTAAACCATTACATTATCTCTTTATTACACTCAGACGTTAGACTCGAAGGTCTTTACAACGATCAAACGATAACTATGAAGACGCAACTCCATCTTCATCTTCCACGAGCAAGCGGCGGGGGCACGCAAGCCTCGAAGCGGGGTTCACCTTACCGTTGGTAACCGGTCCGGTTACCGCGGAAGCCGGTCTTACCGGTCGGCTCGGTAAGGAAAAAGCTCGGTTACCGCTCTCTAACCGAACCTAGTAAACCATAGCAAACCGCTCTTTTCGGTTTACCGGTCGGTTTTACCGGTTTACCGGACCGGTTTTGCCGGTTTGGAAAACCGCTCCGGCAGCAGTTTTTTTAACCCTGCTCAGAACTCCTCGTAGTCGCTGAAGTACTCTTCTCCAGTGTTCTACTCTGAACAGCGGTAAGCAAGGGTGAGCACACTTATGGTTGGAGCTCAGCAAGTGGGGGAAAGATGCAAGGCTATCAAGAAAAGGCTAAGAGTTTTGCAGCGGTTAGCATTTTAATGTTGGTCAAATTTTTATTAGCAAGCACCTATTTACTAGATGTAAGTTTATACCAACCTACTTAAGCATTTAGGAAAGCATCTCCTCTCAGAAACCACAAGAAACCACAATTTAATTCCATCTTCAAGTTTATTAATCATGTGAGGGTGCAGGCCGCTCTTGACCGTGAGCACGGCTGATCAATCAGTTTTTCACTCTGCAGAGGTTGTACACTTTACCCACAGTTCGTGTTCCCCATGTTGCCCGGGTTGATCAGACCCTTAAACACTTCCGAGGTGAGTGGCTAGGGGTCCACTACGAAGCCTTTACAAAGATATGCAGAGGACCAACAACCCGCGACAGTTATAGCAGCAGAGCGGACCATAACCCTCCCTAGTGGTCAGCACCTTAGCAAAGGCTGCTACCCCAAAAGAACCGGGCTATACCCCTTCAACTCCGCCCCCCCTGTGCTCCTTTCGGATAAGGCTATCAGATAGTTCCACACACCTAATTAATTGTCTAAGCCAGAGCCATATGGACTGTGGTTGCACTGTTTTCCTGGGTGGTTCTCCATGTTTCGATTAAACCATATGATCTTGTTATTAACCATAAGCACACACATATATATCACCCAAGTTATCATGATCAACATTCATCATATTGTAAAAGATTCATTTTAACCAACCCAAGGTATAGCAACTAAGCATTTCTACCCAAAACATTTATTTAAAAGGGTTGTCCAAGGTAATGAGGGTAAAAGTCTAGTCATGTCCTTAAATAGGTGATTTCCCATCAAATTTATGCATAGCAACATTTAAATGTAAACTTAGTTATCATGCAAGTTGTGTGGGACAAAAATAGAATATGCAGGGGGAGAAGTCCACTTGCCTTCCTTGCTTAAACACTGGAGTTCTTCTTCAAACACTTGCTCTTGATCCACTTCAACTGGCTGCTCACTTGAAACTGGCACGATGTCTACGAGCACACAAGAATACATTCAATAACCAAAACAACACACCAAACATGAAAAGCTTAAAGGGAAAACAAGGTTTGGGTCTAGGAAAGCGATCACAAGGAACACTCGGAACTATCGGGTGATTTGGATGATCACATACAAGAGCTAGCTATGTGCTTGGTATATTTTAATTAAGTAAAGTTGTGTGCATAGGTTATTTCAAAGAAATACCCTATTTATAATTAAGCAAGTTATATTTGTACTTAAAAGACGATGTAAGCCTAATCCCATTTTATTTAAAAAATATTCAAGTTTGATTTATGCAAATTATACATTTAATTCAAAAGAAGCATGTAGAAGCATCTAGGCACTTATCTTTGTATTTCGAGTTATTCTAATCAAATTATAACTTAAAAACACATGTATATTCATATTAATCAAATTAACAATTTAATTAAGAAAACTCGAGATAAACCTATATTGGTTTTATTTAGAAAGCAAATTACATAAACATTACTTAATTTAAGTTTGATTATGAAAGCCAAGGTACACATCTAATTAGCTTTTAATTATAAGAAATATTTAACTAGTATTAAGCATATTAACTTTCTTATGAAAACAAGTCTTGGACTCTAGTTAGATTTTAATTCGAAAAGCATGTGCAATAGGATTTATTCATATTTAATATTTAAATAAATTATAAAACAGAGAACATGTACAACATTGGTCCTATCACGTAGTTTTAGTTGATATGAGCCTAACACAACTTGAAACGGTGGAAACGGAGCTAAAACACACAAGATACAGCCAAAACAAGGTTCTAAAACTGACGGGCTTGAAAAGACGGCCGCGTGGACACCAAGAACGCTTAAAACGGAGCTAGGACGGAAAAGATATGGCTAAAACAAGATTAAGGGACTAATTTGTGAATATCTGGAAGTTTAGGGGGTTTCCTGCAAGATTTCAGAGACCTGAACATAATTATGTGTAAAACTAGGAGGTCTAATATGTAAAAGGTCAAGGGTGGGCTGCTGAACATGAAAACTAAGGAGTTCAGGGTTCTAAACATAAAAACAAGGACCTGCTTGAAAGGCTTTTATATAGGTGGAAGGGTATATTTGTGAATTCTGGAAACTGGTGGTTCTTTTTGCAAAATTGCCAAGGCAGCCGACGGAGAGGTTGAGCGAGTGCCACGTGGCGAGCTGCGATTGGCTGGAGCTGACGCAAGCTCGTGGACCGGCGCCTGTGGACCTGGTCCACCGGTCCACGGTGGACCGATCTAAGGGGTATGCCCTCTTTTGATCTGGGCCGTCCGTGCCCATCGGACGGCCCCGATCGCGTGCAAGCGACGGGCGGCGGGGAGACGGCCGACCGCGGCGGCGCCGGCGGCGCGCGCCGGCAAGGCTCGTCGGAGAACTCAAAGTCGAGTTCCCGGGCGCGGTTTAGCACGAGGATAGGTTCTAGAGGAAGCGAGGGAGCTAGCGAACTCACCGAGGGGCTTCAAAAGGAGGGAGTCACGGCGGAGGAGGAGATCGGGCGGCGGCTCCAGCGGCGGCGGCGCTGCGCGCGTGGATTGGAGTGGAGGAGAGGTGCGAGGGATACCGGGATCTGGTGCATCCTTTATAGGGTGGAGAGGGGAGGGGAGGGAGCGCACAAGGCGGTGGCGTGGGAGCTCGCCGACCGGCTCGCGGCGGCGCCGGGCGGAAAACTCGCCGGAGCATCGCCAAAAAAGGCGTTCTCGAGCTAGGGGCCATGATTTGGGATGCGGTCGGGCTCTACGCGGAGCTGGGAAGACGGCGAACCTATCTAGGTGGTCGGGGAGGTGGCTCCGGCAGCCATGACGGCTCGCAACGGAAGGGGCAGCGGCGGCCACTCCTGGCATGCCGGTGCCGGTGCTACGGCTCGGGGCGCAGGAAAACAAGGGAGAGGGCAAGGTTCTCACCACGCAGACAAGCCTCGAGCGAAGGCGATGGCGTCCACGAGGCGACGCAGAGGGAGATCGACGCCGGCGGTTGGAGTTTGAAGACGACGACGGCGCTCCGTCCGCGGCTCGGTCGGCGACGGTGCAAGCGCGTGGATGGGGTATTAGAGCGTGAGCGGGTGTGGAAAAGGTACACGCAGGGGCTCGACCTCGGCTCTTATAGGCTAGTGAGGAGGAGAGAGCGGTGGCCGGGAGAGGGAAAATGGCCATCAATGGCCATGAAGCCGGCGGCCTTAATGACAATCAAGGGGAGGTTTTGATTAAAGGTGAAACGGATGGGAGTTAAGAGGGAGAGTGAAGCCAGTGCTTCGATTGCCCCTTGATGGCGCGCAAGATGGCAGGGAGAAGCGGGGAAGGTGGGGGGATCAGCCGGCGGCGGCGCAAGACGCGGGGCAGAAGAGGCGCTGGAGGTGGGAGGAGGTGATGTCCAGAACATAGCGACACGACGGCCGGTGACTTAAGCAGCGCAACCAAGGGAACAAGGAAGGAAGGGAAGGTGGGTCTAGCTCACTAGGGGTCGACAGTGGAGTCGTAGCTGGATTGAAGAAGACAGCGGCGCGGTGTAGCGGTTCCCGATGGTGCCCTGGTCCCCCTTTGCTCCTTCGCTCGCGTAGGCGTTCCGGCGCATCTCCCGCGGGCGGCGTCCCCTTGCTCGGCGACGGCTCCGGCCCCGTTCAGTCGAGGTCGTCGTTCACTGCGACATCATCAGCTTGGTGTCGTCGTCCCTGACGGCGAGGATGCAGCCCGTCAGCACGCACTCCATGGCCTCCTAGACTCCTTGTCCTTGGCGTCGGCACGGCGAAGCATCGTGGGACTCAGCGCCTCAGGTGCACTGGCTCGAGCTCGACGAGGATGCAAACGCGGTGATGGTGGTGGCGATCCTGTCGCTTCCCGGCACGGTGGTGCTCTCCTCCCTTCTCCTTTCCCCTTCTCTGCTTTTCCCCTCTTTGCACTACTGGATAAGTAGCAGCGCAGGAAGGGGGAAGAAAACCCAAGGGGGTGGCTGCGCAAGGGGCGGCGGCGGCCAAGGAATTTATAGGTCACGCCACGGCCTAGGGTTAGGGCGACCGGGGCTGTGACGCCGGCGGCGGATGGTCCGGATGCGGCGGCCGCGCGGTCTTGTTGGTGTGGCGTCCATCCACGGGTGCCGGCGTGAAGGCAAGGGAGTGGAGGTGGGGTCCGGGCGTGCGCGATGTCACGGGTGCGCTTGCCGGCGCGGACGCGACCGGCGAGCCCGTCCCAACGCGCAGGCGCGTGCGTCCCACGCGAGCTGTACGGTGGGGAGGTTGAAGAAAGGCCAACAGGCCGGCTGACGCGCGGACCCTGCCTGGCAGCGAGAGAAAAGAGGAGGAAGGGTTGTTGGGCTAGCTGGGCCGCGAGGTGAGCTGCTCCGGTGGGCTTGCCGGTTATAGATAGAGGGACAGCCTGAGAAGGTTAGCGGGCTGGGCTGGTTTGGAGTTAGAGTTAGATAGGATTTGAGAAGGTTTGGTTTTATTCAAAATAGGTTTAATTTATATTTAAGTTTGAATTTGAATACATTTCAAATTCAAACCTCACTCAGTTGAAGATCCAAATTAAAATCCCAAAAAGAAGCAACTCAAATTCATACCATAATTTGAGAATAATTTTTATACGGTTTTATTTTATAAGGAATTTGAGAAGAGAGGCTAGCAAATTGGGGTCAAATTTGGTAGCACACAACTTCAAACAAAAAGTTTTAAATTTTTGCGAAAATTTCACACGTGGGAAAACAGTCAAATTTCTGGTATGTTACAAGGTGGACGCGTAAGGGCATGGCTGTGGCGACGTCGTTCGTCGACAAGCTGCGGTGCAACCGTTCGTGGCCGAGTGGGCGTCCGCGGGGCACGAGCAGAACGTCGTCACCGAGCACCACCTTTGCGACGGCACGGCCTGGGTAGCGTACCTTCAGTGGTACCTCCTGAGGACGCGGACGCAGGTGACGTACGTGCCTGCTACCCCGCCACTGCCACCTGTCCCGAACCACGACAGGATCCTGCCGGACGCGACATACCCGGTGCGCCGAGACCAGACCACCGACATAGCGGTAAGCTATGATACTACAAACATATTACATTCATATGAATTTTCATTATAACATGTATTTCTAATTTTGTGCGCAGCACGACATGGTGACTGATATCGTGTGGCTCGCATCAGCCGCGAGGGAGCAGTGCTTTACCTGGGGGCCTCGGGAGCACCAAAGCACGTAGGACAGGATCATCGATGCTGCCGTGAGGTACTCCGCCGTCGTGAACTACGTTGGGGACGTAGAGATTCCTCTCCTTCCGCGCCACCCAGCGTCGTCCTCGAGCTCCGCCTCGACAGCGGCTTCGCAGCCGACGCCTGCCACCCTTGCTGGCGGCTTCTCAGCTTCGATGGCACAGCAGCAGCCACAGGCGCAAGGCCCGCACACCTACATGCAGTGACCATTTGTCCCCCCCCCCCCCGGCGCAGGTACTTTCAGTGGACCTTATTTTCAACTAATGCACACAATTATTGTGTGTTTGTGATTATACTATATTGTAATTGTACAGGGCGACCGCCGCCTTTTCCGACAGATGGGCCTCGACAGCAAGAGCCACCGCCGATCTTTGCGCTAGGAGGTTTCAGACCGCCGACCTTTCAGTTTCCGGCGGCAGATATTCCTTCCTCATCCTCTCGGCCTATGTTTCAGCCTACTTTCGACACGATCACCGAGGAACAGCTGGGTTGGGATCAGATGGAGTTCGGTGACGTTCTCGCGACCCTAGATGACCCGCAGCAGGCCGAGGAGGTTGGCCCGTCACAGTTGACACAGGCACGAGTTTGGACTCAGCCGACATAGTCGGCGGTCGGTGGAGGGACAACAGGGGGCGGAGGGACACCGGCGGGCGGAGCGACACCGGATGCTGCAGGCCCATTGCAGGCGGCCATGGCGACACCGTCTCCCGACCAGCTCGGACCGCGGGTGGTCAGGGAACCTGAGCCCTGGACGTACGATGGGACTAGACCTAGGCTGGCGCTAGAGCTGTTAGGCCGAAGAGACACCGGCGCATTTAGATGTAGTACTACTCTTACCATGATTTTGTATAAACTATTTGCATCTACTTGTTGATTATGATATTCCCTTGTGATTATGCTTACACTTATCAGTTTGTTGTTTTTAAAAAGGTTAATAGTGTGTTAAAAATGGAAAATTAAAAAATAAAATAAAATGACCTAAAGTCATGTGGCACGACGGTAGGGACCTGCCGCCGTGGCACTCGGTGGTAGGTTCCTGGCGCCGTGCCGCGCCGCCCTGCTGCCAGAAGTGCTATCCTGCCGCCGTGCCCCACGACGGCAGGGAGTTAACGCCATGAGGCACGACGGTAGGAACCTACCGCTGTGGGGTATGGCGCCAAATGTATATTTCTCCAAATTTTTTGTTCGTCCATTTATTTTTCGAAAATCAAAGAAAACCTACCGCTGTGGGGTATGGCGCCAAATGTATATTTCTCCAAATTTTTTGTTCGTCCATTTATTTTTCGAAAATCAAAGAAAAATAAATATATATAAAAAAATTCACCTTCACGACGGATCCATCATACGACCATCCGCATGATTTGGGGATCCTATATGGCTTCCGGAAGATGCATAAGGACGCGAACTTTCAGCCCACCACCGACCCACCAATCTTCTTCTTCTTCCTCCCATCCGGCGCCTCCTTCTTCTTCATGCCGGCACCACCCCCGTCGCCTCTGTCACCGACCCCGGCCGGCAGCTCCCCGCCGCCGCGCCGCCCGGCCACCACCCACCCCCGCCCTCCGGCCCTCCCTTCCTAACCCGCGCGCCTCGCCGCCCCCGCCGCCGGCCACCGCCCACCGCCGTCCGACCCCGCCGACCGGCGGCGCTACCGCGCCGCCTCGCTTCCACCGCCGGCCGAGCCGCCACCGCCGCCGGTCCTCCGACCCCCACACCTCCCTCCTTCTAGGTCCGCCGGTCATGGAAGGCCCGAACCCCGAAATCCTAACCCTAAGGCCGTCGTTTCAACCGCCACACCCACCTCCCACCCCTCTGGGCGCCGACGTCGAAGCACGGCGACGCGTGCGAGTACGACCTAGCTCGCTAGAGGAAGGAGAAGGTGGAGATGGCCCGGAAGGTATACGGGATCTGCGCGTATGATTTGTAATATCGGCCTATCAATCAGTACAGAGCCTCTCTTATTCGGCCTTTCAGGAAACGCTCGCACTGATTGATAGGCCCGCCTCGCTTGGCTGCTGGCGGCCCATCCACTGGAATCACTAATTAGCACGCATATCGATTTCTCTGATCCGGCGCCGAGAGGCCCACTGGCCCAGAGCCCCATAATGACAGAATCAAACGAAAGCGGGGCGGCAAGAACGCCTGGTTGGGGCCGTGGGCCGTCGCGAGCCTGTGGCCGTGGTGGGCCGTCGCGAGCTGCTGAGCAAGAACGCCAGCCAATAGGAGTGTATTGACTCTCTATCACGGCTTCACCACAAACCTCCACCTGCCAACAGGAGCGAGAGCACGATCGTCAACGCTAGGTGACGCTACGTCGCTAACAATGTCCACGCGTGCAAGCGCCACCAGACGTATCCACCAGCGCCCCTTTGGGCGTTGGTGCTCCAGCCTCCAGCCAGCCCAACTCCACGGCCCCGTGAGATTCCTGGCCATGCCCTGCCTCCATCAGGAATAATCCGGCCGGACCGTCAAATGTGCAGTCGCTTTCCCCTTGCGTTCTGCTCGCCGACGCAGCCTCAGCGCGCACACACACCGACACTGTGCGGTTGGCTGGTGGCTGATGGCTGGTGCTGGTTTGTTTTGAGAGAAAATCTTCTTGGTTTCCGGTTACGGCGATTCTTTGGTGGCTTGGTTTGTTCGAAAGAAAGATCTTGTTGGTGGTGGCTGATAAGCCAAGCGAACAGGGCGGAACTCGTGGGACAGCGAGCATCCTTTCTGCCTCGCTCCTCGCCGTCGCGGTCGAGGTGTTTGTTCTGTTCCCCAAATCACAAATCCCAAATGCAGCATGAACAATGCTTTAGCACCTGTGCTTATTCCAACCCCCTGCCCTCGTGATCCTTGCCACCGCCCACGGATCAACCCGGTGCAAGATGATCCCCACCTGGTACTGTGTCCGGGACCATGCAACCATGCAGGTGCAGGAGCAAATAGGTCCGGGGGACCAGTTTTTTTTAAGGATATCTTTCTACTAGAGTCTAGAGCACTAGTAGTAAATTAATAAAGGGGGACTTAACTGTTGACTCGGCTGAACAAGCCATGCGCGAGAAGCAGCCGAGCATTTCCCGCACATGCCCGTGCCACAAAACTGAACAAAAAAAATCGGTAGTGGGAGCGCTACTTCTCTGGCCTTGTATCCGGCGATGAATAGGAGAGTACGAGCACGGACTCATGTGTACCATGTGGCTGATGGGCAATGGGGGAATCGACCGGCCTGGACATCCAATTTGGCCACTACAAATCCAAGAATGTTCGAGAACAAGGCATAAATCGCAAACGGATCGATCTCCCCCCTCCACCATTCTGAAATGGGCGCGGCGCACACACACCCCTTATCCTCGTGGAAGCAGCAGCGGCGGCAACGAGCAAGAGATCGACAAAACCGGTGATCCGATCCTCACGTTGTTATAGGAGCGCACGAAGGATCGCCGCATCAGTGGAGATTCCGATGCGATAGAAATATACCCACAGGTGGTTGCTTCATTGGGAATCCATCAACTCCCAAACGCTACCTTGTTGCTGCACTCGATCGGCGACTTGACTTGGACGTGGCTGTACCTGTACTCCCTGTACATCATCGGCTCGGAGACGGAGAGCACTGCATGCTCGCGCTCGTGCCCGCTAGCTCCGTGGTTCGGGGTGTCCACTACTGGCAACCGCACAGCTGCCCGCTCAGCAGCAGTCGGCCCGCACGGTCCTGCCGGGTGCCGGGCGCCGGGGGTGCCGGGGGCTGACGGGTTTTGGCCTTTGGGGTCCCGAGGCCGCGACGTCGGCTGGCTGGCTCGCCAGCAAAAGCCACCACGAAACGCGGCGCGCCGTGGTACCCGCCCCTGCCCAAAAGCCGAACCGCCGTATCCTTCCAACACATGCTGCGCCGTCTGTGCTCGTCCCACTCCCACTCAACACTCTCGCGTGTCTCGCCTCCGCCGGGCCTGCATTTTCCCCGAACCTTTTTCGTGTCGTGCGCGGTGATTTCCGGAGTTCGATTACACTATACTACGCCCAACTTGGATTTGAGTAACACGCCACCCGACCGATCAGCCAGCGACTTTGTTAAGCTATCATCCTCGACAAATTAAAAGCGTGGGTGGATTGGAGTTGCCGGCCAACAGTAACCTTGCCGCTATGGATAAGCTAGCTGATCGGGCGGGCCGCCGTCGCGCTGCTGATGAGAGGATAAGATCGACGACGCAGCGCGCGAGCTAGTACTAGCTTTTACCTTTGTTTACAGTAGTTTTTATTCAGCGATCGATATGATCGATCGAGCGGCGCGTGGTGCTGCTGCTTGCCAAAAGAGCGGCGACGGAACAAAAGAAGTTGCAGTTCACGCCTTCACGGACGGCGGCTGGGCGGGCAGCCGGAGCTGCCGGCACCGTCGTCGGCGGTTTCTACGCATGCGCCCGAAAAGGAAGAAGACTACGGATGATACCTCGCCGGCGAGGGGCAACCAAACATTTTTCGCCGGGATCAAGCACAGTACACCGCCGAGAGGCACATGAACATGATCGAACACGCTTAGCTAGTCGTCTAGCTAAATCTCAGACAAAAAGGTTCAGCAGCTCGGGCTCCTCCCTCCCGCCGCCGCCGCCGCCGCCGCTCGTTGTCGTCACGGACTCCTCCGACGTCATCGACGGCGTGCCGGGCCGCCTCGGCCGGCGCTCCCCTAGCGCCGGCGGGGACCCGGGGCTGAGCCACAGCCCGAGGTCGCACGACGGCTCCGGTGCGCCGCCGGGCGCCGCCACCCTGACATCCAGCACCCTCGCCGTCGTCGCCCGCTTCGCGGACGAGAACGTCGAGCACCCCGCCGCGCGCCTCGCCGTGAAGGCGAACGATCCGTCGGCCGCGGCGAGGCCGCCGCCGTCTAGCTCCGGCAGCGGGCGGATGCCGCCGCCGCGGAGGACGGTCTCCACGGCCGCCTGGCAGAGGTGCCAGCTCCCGGACCCGAGCAGCCCCACGGCACCGCTCACCGGGTTGATCGTCCGCCCCGCCGCCTCGTACAGCAGCGACTGGAACACCGCTGCATCCACAAACAAGAACAAGCACACACGTATCGTAAGCACACACTAGCTCGGTACCGATCGATGGGGGGTTGGGGGGTCGTATTACCGGGGCGCTGCGGCTCGGGGACGGCGGTGAGGAAGGACATGAGGCCGGCGCGGCCGAAGAACTTGGCGACGAAGACGGTGGCGTGACCCTGCGCCTCGGCGGTCTCGATCCACTGCAGGCACGGCCGCAGCACGCACGCCTCGCTGCACCCCTTCCGCAGCACGCGGCACCCGTTGCAGCTCATCGCCGGCACCACCGCAGCCACACCACCACCACCACTAGCAGGCGGGTCACCTCTCATACAACACCACCACAGGCCACAGCCCCGATCAAAGCTCTCGAGCTCAGCCATGGCCACCCGTGGAGTGGAGTATATAAGCGCGGCGTGGGCCTGGCTGGCTAACCAAAAGGGAGGGCTCGGCTCGGGTGCGCTAAGCAGCTAACCACACGGGAGAGTCTCGGGTATGCCGCGGTGAGGTTACCACCAGTGACCAGCCGCACGCGCCGAGCGCGGAAGGAAGGAAAGAAAGGCCTCTCAGCTCCAGGCTCCTGGGGTGCGGGGGTGCGGCTCCGTGTCTCCGCGTTCGGTCGGGGGCGACACCGCGCCGCCGGATGGGGATCGTGCGGACACCCCGCCGCGAGGGGACGACGCATCGGGCGGAGCGCCGCGCGCTCGCCCCGTCCCTGCCGCACTTTGGCTGGCGTGTCGCTCGCTCCGCGCCACCCTTTTCCTCTCTCGCGCGCGCGTCGCGTCGCCTTTGCGGGATGCGTGGATCCGCACATCGGCCGGGCCGGTGGGCCACGCCCACGTACGCCCGCCCACCCCGGTTCGGGGCGCCCCCCTGGCCCCTGCGGCCAGGAACCGTGTGCGCTCCCGTGCGTGGGGGGTGCGGGTTTCCCGCTAGGCGATTGGTGGAGGAGCGTGGCGATGGCGAGTGGGGTGCTCGCTTTTCGGGCTACTTTTCTGGCATGAGGCTACGCGAAGCAGGAACTGAACTTTTTTTTAAAGCTGGTGATGAGGAAGAGAGAGAAAATGAAAATAATGCGGACGGATCGCAAGTGATCTTTTTTTTTATACGAGAAGAAACTGGCCACGCTTTTAACCCGAAAAAGAATATATGGTGCTGGAAACTGACCGTACCTAATTTCTGTCGTCAGGTGCCGGATCACCAAATCTCCTCCTCGCACGGCCGCCGAAAGCTTAAGCTCGAGAAACGTCTACTTCGATCGCTAACAATTACAAGTATGCAGTACTTATATTGCGTACAGTGTGTGTTGTTGTCACATTCATGCACGGGGACGGACGGAACACTGTCGCCAGCGACCGCCAATTCGCCTTTTGGGCCTTTCGGAGAATAGCATAATTTCTGGGCGCACACAGGCGCAGCACAGCAGCGGGCGCAAGTTGCCAAGGGCATCTTCGCTTTCCGTTTGGGCCGCACCACCGCCACGCCCACGCCACCCCCGTTGTCGTGGCTCGGCGTCCGCCCGCCGGGACTCGTCGTCGCAGGCGCCCCGCGCCCCGGCGCCGTGCTCCCCTTTGTCTCGGCAGACGGCAGGTCGCCATCCGCCGGCCGCCGCGGCGATCCCCTCCCCTCGCTCCCACGGGCCAATCGCGCGGCCGCGTAGCTGCAACCTGGGATCTTATCTCGGGAAGCGGGCTGCGCCGAGATCTTTTGTGGCTGGCTGCCTGCCGCTCTATCTTGGGTTGGGATTGGGGATTTGGGGTTCGGTTCTTCCCGCTTCCGTACGGAGGGGAGAGTGGACTGATCGATCGTTCGATGACTTCGATCGGTGCCGGGTCCCGGGTGGGGGAATTTTGGAGTGTGCCTGTCCAAGTCTCATTGGCAGGGGGTCAGGTCCGAAGGCAACACTGGACCGTGACACCGCCGCGCCGGGGGGCCAGGACGGGATTGGTGCCCGTCGTGAAGAATGGCCAGACACGGAGCAACGGCCAGCGCAGGCACACTTATCAGCCCACCAGCGTGGCAGTGAGCTTTCTCTTAACAAACACACCTTGGTAGGTCCTTCTCTCATAACAAACCAAAGACCAAGAGTTAGCCACCAGCCAACGAACAGCTGGCTGGCGGTGTTCCATGCCGAGCGGCAAGCGTCCCTCCCTTTTCAACGTTCACGGGACATTTGTACCGTCGTGGCCACGAAGTCAACATGCCGTGCAGACGACAGGCCGCGCGCGGCGCCTGCTGTTTTCGGCGCTGCCGCCGCCCACGCCCACGCACGCGGCCCACCACCCAGCGTGAGCAAGCTGCAAGCCCCGGAGGGCGGCCGGCCGGCACGAGCGCTGCGACAGCCCTGACACCACGAGGATCAAACGGGGAACGGCAGCCCGTGAACACGGACGGCGCGCGCAGGCGGCGCCGCGGCCGGGTGCAGGCATTGCCTTGTCAGAGCCGCGGAAAGCTATGCCACTGGCCGGCCGGCGGCCGCTCCAGGCATGCAGGTTCCCCGAAGGACGGGGAGGGGCGGGTTCGCGGCCGCGCAGGTGCCTTTCCGAGGTTGCTGCGGTTGTCCAGCGGAACGTGGTGGGTACCAGCATGGGCGCGTCGAATCTTTTACTGGGCGTGTCTGTCTATCCGACACCTACCTAGGCAGGCAGTGATTGCTTTCGCAGCAGCACGCCAACACATTCAGGCGTTTGTATTGATCGGTGAGGAAGCACCGAGCTCGTAGTTGCCGGAGTTTCATTTTATCAAAGAGTCGGAGCAGTAACTGGAAACCATTGCAGAAAGCAAATCAAACTATCAAAGCTTTTGTTACGCATCCTGCATTGAGATCAATCTGGAGAGAAGCAGCATGCAACCCTAGGCTCATCTGAAAACAGCAGCTGTCCTACTCTCAAAATGTTGTAGTACTAGCACCATCCATACTGATGCGACGACCCTACAATACCTTGCACCTTTTTGTGCGTTCCCAGGGGGGGGACAAAACTTTCGACACCTACAGGCAGTTACAGTTACGACGAACAAGCCACGACAACGATCAGCCAGCTGAAAAATGCGAATGCCTGAATACCTGCCTTGCTGCTTGCTTGCCTCTCAGTAGTAAATCGACAGGGTGCGGTGATGTGACAGCGCCATGTTCTGCACGCCGCACGACCAGAGCCAGAGATCAATGTCAATGCTCAGAAGCTGCAAGGAAAATACAAGACCAAGAGCCGCGTCAGTTCCGTGCCAAAACACCTTTGACTGCTTTATGCTTCAATCAAATATACAATTCGATCATAATCTGAAGAAAAATAGCAAACTTTTGAAATGTGCTACTCTTTTCATGACAAGTAATATCAGTGAATGCCAATTCGTTGACCAGATAATAACATAGTATCAATTTGACCCTACCAAGAGTGCAGTCAGGAAACACATGGCGTGAAAGTTTGAGGTGGAACTGGTTCAGATGTGTGCCTACCTGCTTTCCAAACTTTTTGCCGATCAGGTCCCTCATCTTTTCCACTGCATAGATGGAGCAAGCACGAATCTCCACTTCCTCCTCACTTCCAGGCACGATCTCGCGGTTTGAATCGATTGAGCAAGATAAGTTCGAGCCATATTTCAGTATGCCAAGCTCCCTCAGGACAGCAGGGACGATGTAGTCAGCAAATATTGTGATGGAATTAATGTCATGGAACTCGCCGTAGTTTTGTCCCTTGAATGCACCCCACAAATCAGCAACAAAGATCTGAGCTCTCTTGTACAGGAAAACCTGATGTCCCTTGTAAAGTGAATGATCCCGGAATCCTGACAAAATTGAAAATGAAACACTACAAGGTTACTGGACCTTATAACATAAGGGGGAAAACCGTTTTTGAATGCTCGCAAACGTTTAACCTCCAAATTATACATGCTCGTGGAAGTTTAACAAAAGGTACCATCAATTTGTGTTATTCATGAGACTCAATACCTCTGCGAGGTGGAAGTTACAATTTCAATTCAATGCAACTATCAAAGAGTTAGGATCAATTCTGAAGTTATTCCAAAGTTGGACGAGCCAGTTTAGGGATGAAACTAGTGCCATCCTGATTATACATGGCAACTGGACGAATACTAGACAGGACAGCTGTTCATGGTGTGACCGGACAGCAAACCTGTCCGTCTTTAGTGAGGAGCTATAGGTTCAGATATGGTAAATAGTATCATGTTCAGTACGATGTTTAGGTATGATTGGCTCAAAGAGTTCAATGCATTGAAATTTCTTTTCAAATAAAACCAAAAGGATTGAACCTGGTGCATCAGGCCTAGTAGGGGCCTAGTAGGTGATTGATCTATAATTCCACTCCAGCTAGTGTGAGAGAAGTGAGCATTAAGAACTGATTTTATCTGAGCGTTATATCGGTTATCTAATCACAAATATTCATGCACAGCTATCTGATTTTTAACAGCCCAGCCCAAACCAAATTCACTTTGCTGGACCAAGCACCAGCCCATCACTGTTCCTTTTCAGGTCTACAGCAGCAGGCTGAATCTGGATCGATATGCAGTGGTCCTTTGTGGCTAGGCCATTCCAGTTTCACTCATTGCAGTAGCCTAAAACTAATAGGACAGCCAGGACCATTTGACAAAATCTCCCATGTGGTTTTCCAAATCAAACATTTGGTAATCCTGCCATGCTTCCCAAATCAGAAAACTCATGTGCAACTGTAGGCCTGTATGCTACAGGCCTATGATCAGGCAGGGGCAAAAAGGAGACTGTCAGCTGCTGAACTTATTTTGTGCAATATGAATTAATAGTGCAGAACAGGGTCCTTTTTTTTGCAACTCTGCACTCTTATTTAATTTTGATTTAAAGACACAAAAAGATATTGGCAGAAAATTTACCAGGAAAATGCCGGGTAATGAGTTCAATTAGAGTTGCAGCAGAGTTTCCTGCAGACTTCACTAGATTAGCAGCCTGACCTCCAAAGTTTCTTTCAAGTTCCAGTCCAACCTTGACAAATAAATAGAAACGATAGTAATATTAGGAAAAAAAGGTTATTCTTGTCGAGGAAGAAACTTTATAGAAATATACTCATGCTAAGATGAAATGGCAGTAACAGCAAGTCAGCAACAAGCCAAAAAGTCAGCAGCAACAAGGCGTGTGAAAGTGGATAACTAAAATTATCATAACAGAACTGGGTTGGCGTGTGAAAGTTGATGAGTGATAATATTCCAAAAACATGAGCATTAACCATTTCTCTAATTGAAATATCAAACGTAGCAATAAAGCATTGGCATTACAGAATATTACCTCATGGAGCAGGCGTACTCTTTCCTCCTCAATCGGCAGTGGCCGTGGCCAGTTCAGAAGTTCGCGGAGCTGGGGCCCTACATTTTGCATGTACCCTTCCATGTTAGCAGATATTCTTTTCTGAAAGGAATCTAGCAGATTTCACTTAAATGTTTCTCAAAGAAAGAAAAGGCCTAGCTCCTTTTCTGGATAAAAAAAAAGATGTCCAAAAACAGGTCCTGAAACTGAGAGGATCGCACTACATGCAGTTGAGCATAATGTGTAAATGTCCATTTATATGCTACCACAACCTACACAATGCAATAGCACTTCAACATAATGACAATCCTGGAAATATGACCATGAACCAGCACAGCAATGACACAACCTCATAAGATGCCACTCCGGGGAAGAAGTTACCAGTGTAATTCTTTAGGCGGTCTGCATCGAGGGCAGTCTTATCTTTCTCCAAGGCTAACTTCAGTCCAGAAGCCAAATGATCATAGGTCAAGTCCTTATCTGTTCAATAAAAAATATCATAATAAATTCATCATGATTGTAGACACATGCAACTGAAAATTCTACTGCAGTGCAATAGTGAGAAACAATAATCATAAGCAAAACTACAAGCTGTTATGCATGTAATTGAATGGAATTGCATAAACAATGCAAAAGAGACAGCATGGATTTTTAAGTAAAATGTGTGGAGAGTAACTAGACATATATAAAAAAGAAAGTAGCAGCTAAAACTACATCAGAAAAAGAAATGAAAGGGGCCAAGTTCTCGGAAACCCCACAATAACTCAACAGTACTGAGACCAAAGAAAGTACTGAATAGCCACAGGAGTATTACTGGTGAAAACATCCATATGCTTGTTATGTACACAGTACATTCAAAAGTTTGAAGACAGTAGCAGTTGATGCCAAACATGTTGGCAACCCACGTGACTCATTGACTATGACCTTCAGTAATACTGAAACGCTTAATACTTTCTTTCCAACGTACGGCTGTAGATTATACACAAGTGAAAGGATTCGATGATTGGCAATGGTCAATATCTATTGGTGCTACTCTGGAAATCTTCAAGTGCCAGTTAAATGAATAGTACATCATTATGATTCGTATTCATAAGACACAATGGTTTTTTGCCTGAACTTATACCTGGCCAGAAGCAGAAGTTGAGTGCATCCAAGACGAAGAGGTACTGCACTGTGAGCGGCCCATTGTCAAAGTAATGGATTCCTTCAAAATCCCACTCAACTTTTGGAACATTCCCCTGAATTTTGTCCACCACCTTCTCAATTTCTGTGGGGAAAAGAAGCAGTCACGTTAAGAGCGGACTATTACCGAAGATTTGACGAGGATGCCTATTGCAAAACACTGTTCCATACAAAACTTACGAAAAACACAGCCAGATATTATTTTCCGGCTTTGTTTTCAGAATAAATTACTACAGAAAAGAAGCAGTACGTTAAGAGGGACTATTGCACGAGGAGAACTATTGCAAAACACTGTTCCATACAAAACTTACGAAAAGCACAGCCAGATATTATTGTCCGGCTTTGTTTTCAGAATAAATTACTGAATACCAATAAACAGTGGTGTTCGAAACCCACTGCCAACAAAAATAAATCGAACAGGATTTTATCGCAACACGAGCAACTGGCATAAATAAATAAATACTCTAAATAAGGCTAAACCAGAACTGAACGGACATTTATACGAACCCTAAAATCCAACAATCCCGTAAAGCATCTCACTGCAGCAGCAAGTAATTACTCCGCGTACCACAGGTTCAGAACAGGGCAAAAAGCCACAGCGCGCATAGGAACGGAGTTACCTTGCAGGTCGACCGTGACATGGGAGGAGCGGCTGGCGACCCACGCCGCCGACGCGCGCACGGCCTCCATGGGCGACGGCGGTTCGGATAAGGTTTGCGCGCGGAGGGTCCGGTCCCTAAGCCTCCTAGGCAATGGCGGGTTCGGGTGGGGCGAGGGAGAGGGGAGGAGGGTGTGTGTGAGGCCCGTGACCGCGATGCCGGCGCGGCGCGTGTGGTTTAGCGCTTTCCAGTGGGGGGTTTTGGTGGTGGGTGGGGTCGTGGCCTCGTGGGGTTGGGGGGCAGCTTCCCAGGGCCTCGGAGGCTTCCCCGCTGGCGGAGCACGAGGAAGGAATTGCGCGGGGGGGCGCCGGCGCCCGGGCCGCAAGCCCAAGTGCCCAACGACAGACAAGGACAGGGCGGGTGACCTGGTCCGTGGGGTTTGACCCAGGGCAACCCTCGTGAAATGACTGGAGTACCCTCATACTTTCCATGAATCCATTCTTCTCTCCTAAGGGAAATTTGGATACCATAACTTTCCAACTTTAGATTAATGGATCATAGGTCAAGTCCTTATCTGTTCAACACCATTAAAATTCCAACTTTATATATATATAGGGTGATACTAAAATGCACCCAGGTGCATTCTGTATAGCAAATGCACAGACCCTGCGGTTGCAACTTCGCAGCTGAACCAATTGCAACTTGACGGACCAATTGCAACTCGACGCGAATCAATTGCAACTTGACGGACCAATTGCAAATGAACGCGAACCAATTGCAACTAGACCCAGCCGAGCTGCAACTAGGCGTGAACGAATTGCAACAAAGAGACTAACCGATTGCAACTGTGACACTACACTAATTGCAACTCGACGGAAATAATTACAACGAATCTGACTCTGTTGCAATTGGACACAAACCAATTGCAAGTAGACTCCTAGTTGCAACCCGACGTGAACAAATTGCAACCAGAATGAGCCCTAGTTGCAACTGGACAAGACTTAGTTGCAACAAGGGTGGGTGCATTCTCTATACGGAATGCACCCAGTTGCACTATAGCAAAACAGTGTGTGTGTATATATATATATGTATGTATGTATATATATATGTATATATATATATATGTATATATATATATTAATATTATTGCTATCTCACTTACAAGTGGGATTCATTTTGTCCTACCAAAGACTTTGAAAGAAGGCTGTCGTTGCTTCAAAACTATTGCGTTGGAATTCTTCAAAGGAACCGTATTCAGGACTAGTGTATCTTGCTCTCAGTTAGCAGGGTATTTCTTTAGTTGTCTTTGGTATCGTGCGTCGGGAGTTTCTTATACTCATGATGTTTTTAACACTCTACTAGTGACTCATGATGTTTTTAACACTCTACTAGTGATGCTTTGTGGTTGTACACAGTCAGCCGACTGTGGAGACCGGTTTATTTCCTTAATTAAAAAACTAGTGGGATTCTTATGAGTTAATGACATGTGAGGTCAATGATCTATATCTAACTTTGCAATCTTTTAGTGGTATAGATTCAATTATTCCCTCTCGTAAACAAGTGAGCAGCAATTGAAACAAGCTCTAAGGCTTATAGATACACGTGGATGATTTCTATTGGAAAGAAAGGTTGATCATCTGTTCTACCAACATTGTGTTACTGGCAAAAAAATTCATCTGCACTCCGAATATGGGTACAATAGTCACCTGGGGAGCACTTCTCATCTATCTTTTGTATCTCTGGATGAAGAATCCCACTCGAACAGTTGTGAACGTGACCGTAGCAAATGTTTTCCACCAAGGGCTATGCCCAAATTTCATTACCATGGTAACGAAGTTACAGAGTTTAAGTACCGATTACAAGAAACTGCAGTCTCAACACGGCTAACAGAAAGAAACGAGCAAAGGGCCTCTCTCCCCCCACCCCAACTGTTAATAGCACATAGGGCCGTCACAACCAGGGGAACAGAAAAGGGGTCGTCCAACAAAGCCAAAACAAACAAGGTCTAGAGAGCCAGGTCTAACAGACGGTTATCAGAGTAGAGTTCTTCTGGCAAGACTCAAACTACAATGACAACAAAGGCTCAAAGACTATTTGCCTTTTCTTTTCACTTCAACTGTTTCCTTTCTTCTATTGCAGCATCACGTTGCATGTCCCTTGATCTTCTTGCACATCAGCTTGAGGGTGGAAGGACAGTGCCGCTTCATTGAGTGCTTCAACTCCCACCTCCAGAACCTCCTTGACAGCACCTTTATGAAGACCTGCCCAGAAAGAGATGAAGGATGAAGCTACACATATGATCTTAGTAGGAGATTTGACACATTTTTATCAAAACATATTGAATTGCGACTTTTCCATAAAGCCCAACAAATTGCTGAGAGTCCAACCATGTGAATATTTTTGTACAATGGGAGGTATCTCCCACACCAAATCAAGTATTGTTCCAGGTTTACTGACCTACAGTCTGCACCAATTATCATAGCAACCAGGCTCCATACATATCTATCCAGAAAGCATTCAAAGAACATATGTGTTATATTTTCATTCTGATTGCAGAAGCTGCATCTCACATCACCTTGCCATTTTCTTTTTGCTAGAATATCCTTAGTTAGGATTGCATTTAATTGCATCACCCACATAAAGATCTTAATCTTTAGTGGGATTTTGGATTTCCATATCCTTTTGTTATGGTTCTCAATTTTTGCCCTACGTAGGTGGGCATACATGGTCTTAAATGAAAATACTTTACTTTTCCCCATATCCACACTGTTTTGTCTCTTCCATCTCCCAAAGCACATGATGTTAGAATATCCCTCATTTGTCTTAATTGTGTCTTAATTGTGACTGAGCACTCTCATCCAGCTACCTCCTGAATGTGAGTCTCCACCCAGTAGCAGCTATGCTAGCAACAGACCCTTTTTGTTCATTACAAACTTCATGTAGCTGGCTAAATTTTTCTTTTAAAGTTACAGGCCCACACCAGGGGTCCTCCCAGAAATCTGTCTTCTCCATTACCAATTTCTACAATTCTCCCTTCTAAGTAAAGATCTTTAACTTTGTTCAAGTCATTCCACACAGGTGAGTTGCTAGGGTTGTATCTCAGCCTGGCTATACCCCCCAGATTTTATATTTCTTTTTGACTATTTCTTGTCAGAGTCCTTCCTCATTCTCCAATTTCCACCACCATTTGCATAACAGACTTAGGTTCATCCTCCTCAAATCTTTTACTCCCAAGCCTCCCTTCTTTTTGGGTCTCACAATCAGCATCCATTTTACAAGATGATATTTCTTCTTAACACCCCCTCCTTGCCAAAAGAATCTTTTTCTTGTCCCATCAATTTTCTTTATTACAGTTTTTGGTAACAAATACATAGACATAACATATGTTGGGATGTTGCTGAGGCAAGCATCCAACAGAATCAGTTTCCCTCCCGAAGACAAAGATGCGCGTTGCCAACCAGCAAGTCTTTTCAGCACTTTTTCAACCAACAACATCCAATCTTTTATGTGTAATCTAGAGCCCGCCACCAGAACTCCAAGGTATTTTATGGGCCATTGCCCCACTGCACAGTTAAACATATCAGAGTATCTGATTGTCTTTATATCGTCGGTCTAAATCATGAGGATTTCACTTTTGTCAAAATTTATCTTTAAGCCCGACATTATTTCATACATGTATAGTAGCTGTTTCATATTTTGAGTTGTGTCTTCGTCGTCCTTCATACACAGAATCGTGTCATCGGCATATTGCAGTATTGGTACCCCATTGGGGATATAATCTGGGATCAAACCCTTTATCATCCATTTTGCTGTGCTGATTGCACCATCTTGGCTAAGCAATCCGTAGCTAAGTTGAAAAGGAGAGGAGAAAGTGGATCCCCTTACCTCACCCCTTTTCTGCTTTTGAAATAACTTCATGTGTTATCATTCACTCTCACACTGAGAGTTCCACTACACACCACCTTTTCTATCCATTTACACCAGGAGTCATTGAATCCTCTCTGTTTCAGAGCTTCAAGAAGAAAGCTCCAGCTAATTTTGTCATATGCCTTTTCAAAATCCAGTTTTAGTATAATGCCATTCTTTTTCTTTACTCTAGAGTCATGAAGAATATCATGAAGACTTAGGACCCCATCCATAATGTTCCTTCCCTTGATGAATGCGTTTTGGCTTCTATTTATGATTCTGCTCATACAATCCTCAAAGCTTAGCATCAAATCTTTAGTTATTATTTTATAACTGACATTCAACAGGCATATTCGCCTGTATTGTTGTATTTGTGCAGCATCTTTTATCTTAGGTAAAAGTGTTATTACCCCATAATTCAGCCTCTCGATGTCCAGTTTATGTTCCCAAAATTCTTGAAATATATCCATCATATCTCCCTTGATGACCTCCCAACAAGTGTAACATCCTGAAATTTTTCGATTTCAGGATGTTATTAGGAAGAATAATTAAGCAACGATTTGGACATAATTTTAAAATTTGCTCAACATTTAATTTCTTTACAAGAAATTTAGTCAAGGAAAATTATTGACTGGTTTTAAAAATGAAATAAAATGGTTCTCTGAGTGTTGCACTCATCTAGATTGCATTTGTTTTGTTTGAGTAAGTGTTTTCAAAATCATAAAAAAACCATATATATCTCTCTCTCTATATATATATATATCTTTTTATGGTACAATTTATCCCCTCCCCATCTCTCTTTCGAGCCCACTCTGACAAGTTCATTCCCGGCCTTTCTATATATTTCTATCGACCCAAAGTGCTCGCGTGTGCCAGCCCAGCAACTTAGGATGTCGGCCACCTTTCCGGTAGGTCCATCCACCGACCCAGTTTTCCGCTAAACCCAAACTATCTGTCGGGCCCGTCTTCCTCCTCTAGCATGTGCCTGTGCGCCATGCCCGGCTATTTGCACGACCTGGGTAGGGACGCGTTGTCCTACCGCTCACGGTTGAGCGTCACAAGGTGCGCGCATGTCCGCCTCCCTGGCTGCACCTCCTCACTATCCCACGCGGCTGGGCCCCGCCCACACACGCTAGTGCATTGCGCCCAAGCTTATCTGCGCACCGTCTTGGCGCGCACACCCACCCACCAACATTTGGGCACCGACCGCTCATGCCCAAGCCGCTTGTCGTCCCCGCGACCTTTCACTACATCGTGCCCCGCACACGCTTGTGCACTTGCGCTTGCCGCCGCCACGTATCCCACCTCCCATCCTTGCGCCCGCACGCCCGACGTCCGTTCGCCTCTCTGCTTGCCTGTGCCGGCTTCACGTCATTAATGGCGCTGCTCATCTTGTCCTCCTCCACGAGTAAACACTCCACCTATATTGGTCAGTTAATTTCTGAGCCTGCTCATCTCCCACGCATGCATGCGCCAGCACTGTCTCTCCACGTGCTTGTTCACCTCATACGCACGCATCGAACTCAGCAGCAGTCCAGGCCACCGACCTCTTTTCCATCTTGGCCCATCAGCTAGCCCACTCAACCCCTCTCCTCTCCCTCCCGCTGACAAACGGACCCCGACCGTCAGGCCTTCTCCCACCTCCGATCCGCATCACGCCGTGCCGCGGTCGCTCGGCCGCACGCGTCCCGGGCGCACCATCCCGTGCCGCTCGGCTCTCGTGTGCTATTTGTGTCGAGTGCCGCACCCCGCATGCTCCGCACCGCGTCTACGCCGCCGTGGCGCTTCGCCATCCGGCACCCACGGCTACACGCACTCCGCACCACGGTCCGCGTCGTCTCGCACTCGTGTGCATGCGCCGCCGCATGTCCCTATGCCACCCCGCACTTCTCACGCACGATGTCGCCCTTTCCTTTCCCGTCCCCTTCAATCCACCGAAGAACGACCTCCCTTAATTTCTTGGTGAAGCATTCAACAGCTTTCCTCTCTGTTTCCCCTCCTCTCCAGTAACGTCATTGTCCAGTAATTGCTGTTACACCCGACCTTCACCGAGACACAGCGCCTCCTTCAATCTCCCCTTCAATACACGCAGTAACCAATGGCATCAATGGCCGGCCATTACTCGCTTTCAATCCCCACCGAAACCGCCTCCATTTTCTCCTCAGCGCCTACAAAACCAGGAGGTCGAGCCTTTGTGTCCGTTGCCGCATCCTCTCTCCCTTGAGCCTCTGCCGGCTGCTGCCGCCTAGCCGCCGGCCTCTTGTCTCCGTCTCGCCTTGCCGTGCCTTGCCGCATAGTCGTTCCTCGTTGAAGCCGGGCAGAGCGCCGCTGGCCACGACATCGGTTCGCCGCCCAGGAGCATCTCGGAGCAAGCTAGTGCCACCACGGGCTCCGCGACGCCGAGCCGCACGCTCACCGCCCACCGCTGCCCGCTCGTCGCAAGAACACCGCCGGCCGGATGCCGACGTGCGCCGCTTTTGTTGTTTCCAGCCACCCCGTCGTCCTATCGTCCGACGCCGCCAACAAGAGGACACCACCACCGCTGCTCGTCGTCCTCGTTGGCTCGTTCCTCCACCAGAGGAGCTCCACTGTGCGAGCAGCTCGTGCCGCCGCTGTCACCGTCATCTGCTCCAAATCTGTCCGTCCTCGTCTCCTTCCGAAGAAGAGCCTCAGACCGAGCTGTCCGTCGTTCGTCGCCCGTCGGCCGTTCGTCTATGTCCCCGGTGGAACACAGGACACATCCAGCAGTTCGCCAGGACAAGCAAGCACCTCAAGGGATCAGTGACATGGAGACACAGCCACATAGTTGCGTCACCGGTTCCATCTCGTCGCCGTTGTGTTGCTACCTCGCTGGAACACGAGCATCCGCTGGAGCCTTCTCTGCCAACGAGCATCACCACCGTGCATACCGAACTGGCCGCCGTCATCCGCCGTCGTGGCCGGGTCCGCCCAACCTCAACACCCCGTCGTCTCTACGCCTGCTTGTCTCCCCGCCGCCATGCTCTAGCAAAGATAGGCGCTACCGTGGTTGTTCGCTAGGACCGAGCCGAAGCCGGTAACATGGTTGGAGTCTCATGGTTTGTGTATCAAGCTACCTGCCGGTGCTCCTTCATCATCGCTTCCATGTCGTTCACCGTCAACACTCACCATGTCCTAGGTGAGAAACCTCATGCCGATCTAATCTAGCCTCGCTCGTCGCTAGCATGTTATCTCGATCCTTACACCGCCGCATGCAAACTTCAATAGTTTAATTCTTGATACACCTCATAAAGCTTATATTTTCCATCCTTTGCCATACACTCATGATCACGATTTGAAGTATGCCTGCCAATGTCCCAAGATCGTCTTTGTCGGATCGGTGTCTCTATTTTCCGGTTAGGGTCGGATAGAAGTATGCGTAGCAACAACATGCGAAGCCGAGCTGTTGCATGCGGGTTGATGGCATGCATGTGCATGACGTTTCGTGGACACACTAGTGATCACGTACCTATGCGTTCCTTGCTTGATGATGTGGGTATGACATAATGCTTATGTCATATATACGTTATTCTTTTAGAAACATACATCCAAGTAAATGGCATCACATGTTTTCGGCGATATAGCATGTCTTTCCTTTTTCCTTCGGTCTATCTCGTTACCATCAGTTATCTCTTTGCCTTGTAAATCTTCATCAGTTACCTCTTGTTAATCTTCTTTGTTGGCCATTTCCAATCTACAGTTGATCGTGATTAGATCCATAATCTTTGTTTAACCATAGAACCATCGTTTTAGCCTGTTTAAGCTCGCTTTTATTGCGCAGTTTTGTCTCACAATAAAATACGCGTTAGTGCTAATGTTTACTATAAAATGTGTTTTACGAATTTATTTTATTTTAAACTTGATTAATATATACTAAACTTGTTTTCTAAATAAAATCTAATTAGAGCTACCTTTCGGCTTTTCATAATATAAATGTTAAATTGATTAATGAATATTCAATTTGCTTTCTAAATAAAAATCAACATAGGCTACCTCGTGTTTTATTAATTAAATGTTAATTTGACTAATAAGAATATAAATGTGTTTTTGGATTATAATTTGATTAGTTAAACTCGAAATATAAAGTTGTACGTTAAGATGCTACACATGCTTCTTTTAAAGTAAATGTTTAATTTGCATAAATGATACTTGAATATTTGTAAATAAAATTGAACTAAGTTATACACCGTTCCTTTTATATAAATATAACTTTCTTAATTATAAATAGGGTATTTCTCTGAAATAACCTATGCACATCTTTATTGAATTAAAATATACCAAGCACATAGCCTTGTGTGACATGATCTAAATCTCCCGATAGTCCCGAGTGTTTTTGCGTTCGCGGTCCTTGAGCCAACCCTTGTTCTTTCTTTAAAGCTTTTTCTTGATTGGTGTATTGTCTTAGTTGTTCTTGTTTGTCTGCTTTGCATGTGTTGTTCCCGATGTTTGCTTCGTGTAGAAGATCGAGTTGTTGTTCGAAAGTCATGAAGATCAAGAGTTTCAAGTGAGCAAGAGCGGAAGAGCATAAGAGTAGTTTTGAGTTGAGAAAGGCAAGTGGACTTCTCCCCCTGGATATTCTATTTTTGTCCCACACAACTTGCATGATAACTAAGTTTACTTTTAAATGTTGCTATGCATAAATTTGATGGGAAATCACCTTTTTAAGGACATGACTAGACTTTTACCCTCATTACCTTGGACAACCCTTTTTAAATAAATGTTTTGGGTAGAAATGCTTAGTTGCTATAACTTGGGATGGTTAAAATGAATCTTATGCAATATGATGAATGTTGATCATGATAACTTGGGTGATATATATGTGTGTGCTTATGGTTAATAACAAGATCATATGGTTTAATCGGAACATGGAGAACCACCCAGGAAAACAGTGCAACCACAGTCCACATGGCTCTGGCTTAGCCAAGTAATTAGGAGAGTGGGTTAGCTGATAGCCTTTTTCCGAGAGGGGCACAGGGGGCCGGAGTTGAAGGGGTATAGCCCGGTTCTTTTGGGGTAGCGCCTTGGCTAAGGTGCCGACCTTTAGGGAGGGTTATGGTCCGCTCCGTTCGTCAGAATGTCGCGGGCTATTGGTTTCTCGTCTTTCCTTTGTAAAGGTTTCGTAGTGGACCCCTAGCCACTCACCTCGGAAGTGTTTAAGGGCCTTGCAAACCCGGGCGACATGGGGAACACGAACTGTGGGTAAAGTGTACAACCTCTGCAGAGTGTAAAACTGATCGATCAGCCGTGCTCACGGTCAAGAGCGGCCTGGACCCTCACATGATAATCAAACATAAAGATGAAATTAAATCGTGGTTTCTTGTGCGTTTTTGAGATGAGATGCTTTCCTAAATGCTTAAGTGGGTTGGTATGAACTTACATCTAGTAAATAGGTGTTTGATAATAAAATTTGACCAACTTAAAATGCTAACCGCTGCAAAACCTTAGCCTATCCTTGATAGCCTTGCATTTCCCCCACTTGCTGAGCTCCAACCATAAGTGTGCTCACCCTTGCTAAACCGCTGTTCAGAGAAGAAGAATAAGAAGGAGAAGAAGGTGTATGATGTCCGCAAGATGGTGCTAGGCATACGCAACCCCCGCCGATTGCCTGTGAAGTTTGGAGCCGTTGTTTCCCAGGATTCCGCTGTAAATCTCTGATAATCTCTCTTTCATTACGTGATATTGTTTCTGTTATTCACTATGATGTCACTATATGTATGAAACTAGATCCTGGCATACATATAGCTAGCACTTGGTTTTCTTTAGAAAATCGGGTGTGACAACAAGCTTGATAGAACTCAATGGGTATGTGATCTGGACCTAGTGTTGTATTTCTTTTCATATTCATCACTACCTTTTTAATCTCTTCCTCTGGGAACGGTCTAGTCAGTAAGTCATTTTCTTCCCCATTTACTTTTTCATGTTGTTCCCAACAGTCTGGGCTCATTGAAAATGTTGGATTCTCAGAGGGCCCAAACAGATTTTTATAAAAGTCAGTAGCATGAGTGAGAATTTCATCATCTGTACTCAGGCTCTCTCCATCTTTCTCCAGACTGAAGATGATATTCTTCCTTTTTTTCCCATTAGCTTTTTTTGTGGAAGTAGTCTGTGTTATTATCCCCTTCAGCAGCCAATTTTCATTGGACCTTTTGTGTCAGTACATCTCTTCTTCTTCTGCCAGTCTTAACATCTCTAGTTTGTATGAAAGTTTTTCTATCTAAAGAAGCTGAATTTAGTATACCTTCTTCCTCTTTTATCTCTAGTTCACTAAGTTCCTTCCGCAAAGCCACTCTGTATCTTCTGTTCTGCCCTTTCAAGTTTAATCCCCAACCTTTTAGGAATTTCTTGACTCTATTTATTTTAATAGACCACTTACTCACTGTATTTTCTGCATTTATTGTCCTTTCCCAAATTTCCTTAACCTTGGTGAAGAAATCAGCTTGTTTATCCAGGATGTTTCAAAGCAGAATTGCTTGGTTTTTTTATTTTTTTTAATCAGTACACAACAACAAAGGGTTGTGATCTGAGATGTATCTTGGGATTTTTCTCACATTTGACAATGGGAAGCTTGTTTCCCATCTGTTGTTCACTAGAACTCTGTCAACTTTTCCATTGTTGGGTCAGAATGATTATTGCTCCAAGTATATTTCCCACCATTCATCTTTATTTCCCTTAGCTCATAAGAATTTATAATCCAGTTGAACAAGTCAGAAAACCTATTTCCACATAATGATTTGTTTTTTCATCACTATACCTTTGTATATTGAAGTCCCCACCTAATAGCATAGGGAGGTCATCTTTTGCACAGATATTTGAGAGTTCAGAGAGGAACTGCTCTTTTTTACCATCATGAGCTGGCCCATAAACTGTGACCAGTTTTGTCTTTTCCTTAGTTTTCTTATCAGTGATCTCAGCTGAGAGAGCAAACTCATACTCATTCACCTTGTTGACCTCAAATTTTTCTATTTTGACTCCACACAGGATCCCACCTGATTTGCCTTTAGATGGCATCTAGTGCCAAGCATATATATGGTTGGGGTCAATAGTTCTAAATAATTTATCATTATAGCTCCTTTTCATAGTTTCTTGGAGCCCTATAATTTTTTTTTGAAAAGGTGGCATGAGCACTGCTCTGTCATTTAAGAAGAAGAAGCAATTGTACATAACGAGCCGAAGCAACACCAACACACGAACAAACCCTAAACAAAACAAACACACCCACAACAGCACACCCCATCTCCAACCATCTGGGAGAGAAGATCGAAAAAAGTCGCTGACGTCTGCGCCGTCGTCACCAACGTCTGACCATCTGGGAGGCAAGTGCTCACTTTCAAGCAAGGAGAAGATGAAGGAATTGATGAAGCATGGGACCGTTTTAATGAACTACTTGAGCGAGGCCCGAATTTGGGATTTTCCGGTGACTTGATGTTGCATATCTTTTATTTTTCACTAACCCCTAACTCGTCTCGTTTTGTAAGCATGTGTGCAGGCGGTGATATAATGGATAAAACAATTAGTGAAACCGCACAAATCTTACAAATGATAATAAATGGACAAAGAACACAATGAGATTGGAAAAGACGTTGTCGAGAGGAGCAAAGCGACAAAAGCAAGCCCAAGGTGCTTGCTGAAATTTCTGAAAAAGATGAACCGGAGGTCAAGAAAGATGAACCGACCATACTAGAAATTGAAGATCCACTTCCCAAGGTAAGTGAAGTCATTTCGGACGTTAAAAATGTTGAAACTAACATGAATGTAGAGCGGAGTATGTGGAATGCTAGACCATTGGCGGAGTTCAATCAATCCGGTTGGGTTCAAGTTGATTTTGCCCCACTAATCAACTACCGAAGGAAGGAGGAACGCCGACACGTTGCCAAACTAGTTGAAGATGTATTTGATCAAGAGATGAGTGGAGAGTCGATCCAAAAGATATTTGAAGAAGAAAAAGAAGAAGATGATGAAGGATGGATCGACCGATTTGACAACTCAAGGATTTATGATGAAGAAAGAGAAGAGTACAACCGTGATGAGCCTAGTGACTCAAAGGATAAATGGGAGGAGATAAGATTCAAGCTAGAAGATGAATGAGAAGGAGTTGACATAGAGCAAGTACTCCAAGAAGGCCCCTCCCCACAAGGTGATAGCTTGTGTGCTATTGAAGCCTACACACTAGCAAATCAAGACATGGTAGTACTCAAGGATGAAGAAAAGAGTGAATCAACGATGAGCGATCTTGACGACATGTGGTACACGAGAGATAAAGAAAGTAACATACAAGACTTTGAAGACGAAGATTGGGATGACAATGAAGACTTCAAAGAAGAGACAAATGCAAATGTAGTTGATGGATTACACATTCCACATGATGAGATTGAGGGGGTGCAAAAAGGTAACAAAGAGACACCTTCGCGTTGAGATTGATTCGCCTTCAACACCACTAGATGACCAAATATCACTCTTGTCAAGGAACCTCAGAGGCAAAGGTACATGCTGAAACCTCAAGATATTATTGGTATTTATGTTGATAAATTCAAATACTCATGCTCAACCAATAGTATGAATGATAGTTTAAATTCTATGCCTTGTTCCAATAATGATCATGTTGATAGGCTAGATTTTCTTGAGAATGAAAAAGAGGAGACATTTATGTTTGAACCAATTAATCTTGTACCTAAAGAACCTTTGCCTAATGATGAGCTAAGTGCTATGCATGAAACATATGCTTCTTTTGTTTACACCTTGACTTGTTGCTACAATTTGCTTGTGGTGTTAATTATAGACACGTATGTTTACAATAAGGTTTGTAAATATCGATCATGCTTTGTGCTTGGTTAAGCTAATGACCTTAAATAAGAACATGTCGGAAAAGGCCCGATTTTCACTAACCATGTATACAAGGCTCGAATAAAAAAAGAAGTCATACCTAAAAGAGTTGCTAGATAATCATCAACCTCTCCAAATCCCGCAATGGATGTTGTTGTCTTCATCAATTTGAGAGCTTGTTCAGAGGTGTACAAATGAATAAAATGAGATATCCAGAAGCTCCATCAAGTTACCATTCCAACGCATCAAGAACCAACGAGTTTGAAGACCCGTGCAAGGAGTTATGGAGAAAACATTGAGTGTTGCGCGTTCTGAAATTTCAGGACAGATTTCATCGCCGAAGTAAAACGGACATAACTCTCTTCTCCGGAGTCCGATTTGGGGAAATAAAGACTCGTTGGAAAGGAATTTTGTGCACTATGCAACGGAGTAGAGCTTGGGTATACTTTCTGTTCTGGACATTAAAGAAAAATTCGTGGAGTGAAGGCAGCACCGAAGGGTGATAAAGAAGGAGATAACGATGACGCAAAAGAATGCCTTGGGCAAGTCTTCTATAAGTGATCAAGCACAACATGGGAAGTAAATTAAAGCTGCATTGGTACCTTTTCTTGCATGAAGGTCCATGGCTATGAGACAAAAAGAAGGTATGTGAGAAAGTCGAGCTCTATGACTTTAAATGAAGCACTTTTCGGGAGGCAACCCGTTTCTTTATATTTTTATTTCTTTCTTAGAGAGAATAAAGAATGAAACCATCTTATGATGATCAACTTGTGGTTATTAATCTAAGTTTAGTTTTCTTTTGAGAACTACCATCATGTTCATGCTCATATTTATTTATTTGCATGCATTGCATTTTGTTATCAACGTGATGTTTCTTTGCATGTACATGTTTTGCATATAGTTGGCTTGGTTGTTTTAAGGCTCAATGATGTATGCTTTCATATCCATGTTAATGCTCCAGCTGGGCATTTTCCTTTTGTGATCTTGTGTAAACGTGGTGTTTAAACATGATTGCGGACCATCATCATTAAGTTCGATAAATCTTGATAGCTTTTCATATGTTTTCATGTTGCATTGGTTAGTTTATAAGCTTTGCAATGCGCTTAATTTTTCTTGTGCTATAAGAGTTATTGATTTAGGGATAGACATGGTGTTTTAACCCTTGATAAATAAATCTTTATGGCTATGTAGAAATTTGGCGACCTAGTTGTAAACATGGTGTTTAGAACTAGGTGAAAGCATTGTTTTTGTTTATATGCTTTCTTATCATGTGCATACACACCTTGCACCATGTACACTCATTAGATTTTTATTTCTCATTAGACTAATTATGCCACAAGTTGAAAGTCTTAGAAAACTTTGGATTGTTGGCAATTCTATCTACTCCCAACCGTCACCTTGGGGGTAGAATGTGCGCTTAGTTAGTCTTGCAGGCAAGATAAAGACTCTCACTACAAGAAAATTGAAGGATGGCTAATATAAAAATGCTTTGTCTTCTTCTTCCATGACTAGCAAAATGCTAAGCATGGGGGAGACCCTTAATCTTCAACACGGAAGTGCAACATGGCGCCCTAGAAGATAGAATGATCAAGATCATTAACGTCTCCGGATCAATGCGCAAGAAGCCACCGATCTCATCAAAATTCTGCATGGTCTCGAAGGGAAAACACTGAGTATTTTTGGATATTTAGAAGCCCCATGAAGTTACGGTCCCAACCAATTAAGGATCAAGGCAATCGGAGGTTCCTACAAGCGATTATGCCCGAATCACCGAGAGCAACACGTCCTGAAATCAGTTTTGGACAGCACACAGCGTTGAAGTAAAACGGACATAGCTCCCTTGTTTGAACTCCGTTTTCGATGAATGACCACACGTTGGAAAGGTAATTTCATAAACTTTTCAATAGCTATATTTCGATATATGTTCTGTTCTGGACAGAGGGGGAAATCCATGAAAAAGAGACAGCAAGTAGATGATGAGAAAAAGAAAGAGGAGATGGTGATGACAACATTGAAGAGAAGGGTGATCAATGACTCCATTAAGCATACAAGATCAAATTCAGAAGTTTAGGAGCATTGATAAATCAAGACAAAAGCAAATGCCACATTGATACATGGAGATGTCCGAAGAAGGAAACGAAGAACTACAAAGGATGGTAACACCTCCATAGACCTTCTCTTTTCCAAACACAAATGCTTGTAAGTATGCCTTCAACCTCAATTAGGTGCAACATTTTGTTTTTCTTTTCCAACAATAACATGGCTACTAGGAGGACAACCTAGATTTCTTTTTACTTTCAATAGATAGGTGTGACCATGTGTTCACCTCGATGTTTTATATTGCCTATGCTTACGGAAAGATGATGGAAGTTGTCGCTTTGTTTTACCTACATGAAGTTATACATGTCTTGACTAATTGCTCTCTATAATATGATCTGAAATTAATTTAAATACCGACTCTTTTATTTTTGGAGGTGAAATGACTATGCTCTAGACCCACATACATATCTTTGCTCTTTGATTTAAGTTTATGGATAGCCGGATAACTTGTTATTTTTATGAAAACTTAACTTTTATGCTATCTACATATTTGTGATGCTCTTGCAAAGTTCTACCTACCAAAGCCATATATATATGTTTTATGATAACAAAACCCGCAGATTGCAAACATATGTTTTGATGAGTTGAATTTGGATTGATTTCTATTGTTCGAGACTAAGAAGCTGATCATTCCTTTGTGTAGCTTTTTCATGCTAGCCTTTTTGTCCATGCATTGTGGGTTTTCACATCGAAAATTTCACAAACTTCGCTGGGCATCCACCCTAAACCAAAAACATCTTTTTGTGACCACCTTCTTGTCCACAACCCAATTTGAGTATGGAGTAAAATTCTCGATGGAGATTCAAATATTCTGCAAGATTATAGAATTTATACTTACTTTAGCAGTCATTTCCCCTCTCTTTTATGCTCGAGGACGAGCATCATTCAAGCATGGGGGAGGAGTCATCACATCATCTCTGACAAATGCTATGTAAGTATTATGTTGCAAAAGTTCTGGGGAGCAAAAGAAAAAAAATGAAAAATGAAAAAAATTATGATGAGAAGAAAAAAAGTAAGAAAAAAAAGAAAAATAAAGAAAAAAAGAGAAAGAGAGAAAAATGATAAGGAAATAAAGTAAAAGTAAAAAAATAATAAAGATGGTCCTCGGTTCTTTTTGCTTCATAAGTTCTCAAGTGCCTTGATGACAAATCCATACTCAAATCTTCCAACCATGTGCAATCTGATAACGAGGACTTCACTTGTGCCTCGAGATCATCCATTGCCACTTGCACATGTCCACCTATCTAAATGTGTTTGTTCCATCCCTCTCTTTCCAACATTTATTTTCCATGGCCTTTTTGACGAGTCTCGGTAATTCCAATAGACCTCTCTCTTAATTTGACAATATTTCGGATGTATGTTTTGCTAGGATTGTTTTTAACCTTCCAAGCTCCACAGAAGCCTTCCACTATCACATATGAGTAGAATAGGTTGAAAATAATCTAGTATAGGGTTGAGTGACTTGATGAGATGAGTGTTTTCATGAGCTTTTGCAAGAGATTCACTTATGTTGGATATGCATCTTTTTGAAAATTCTTCCATGGAACAAGATAATGGTTTGAAGTTCACTTAAGTTTGAGAGCATGGTGTTTATTAAATGCGGCTTGTTCTTTATTGTTAGTCTATCCTCCATAATGAAAAGGAAGTCGGTCAAAACTTGAACTTTAAAAATAAATTTTAAAGAGAGAGCAATTTGCCTCGTCATGAAGGACTAAGTGCAGGGACAACATTGGAAGGCAACGTTGATTTCTCTTTTAAGAAAGGATTACTTACTCGAGGACGAGCAAGGTTTAAGCATGGGGGAGATGTTGACGGTGAATTTCCGTCAACCTAGCTATGAGTTTACCTTTAATGTTGGTATTGATTTATTATTCTAACCACTGGAACTAACCCCCCGTATATAACAAGTTTACTCTTGCATGTTGATTTTGGAATTCATTGTTTACACAGAAAATCTACGCTAAAGAGGAGACTTTAGGGATAAGTTCACCAAGCACTTTGGAAGAAGATCATGAAGCCCGGCAAGAGTCAAGACACGCGATGAACATGACTCCAAATGACCCGAGGACCGAAGCGTCAACGTGCAAGTCTTCAGGGACTCAACCAGGAAACGACAAAGCTTGCTTAGAAAGGATTCAAGCCTTAACCGTGAAGGAAACGACGTAAAAGGCCCACATGCAAGTGTACACAAATAAGGAATCATGCAAGAAGCAACCGGGGAGGAAGATGGGCCCGAACCGGCCCAGAAAGGGCCTGGGCCGGCCGTCCTGTTCGGATCGGCCCAGGGGGTTTCTGGCCCGGTTCGACGCCCCCTTTTGCCCTAGGTGTTAGTCTATTTATTGCCTTTTCCTCCGTCCGCCGCCACATTGAACAAATCATTCTACCGATGCCATTCACCAGAAAACCGCCAGTGCAAGATGAGGAAGAGAGTTGGATGAGCTCGTCGCAAGGATCAACGCTGGCAGAGGGAAGGAAGCAAGAGGAGGACTCCAAGCCGCTGGCCTAGGGGTGTTCCCAAGCTTCTTCGCCGCCATCTTCATCGACGACGTTCTCCGGAGTCTCCATCACCCCTATGTGCTTCAATCTGTGTAAGATGATGGGGTAATGTCTCCGTTCGTCCCTAGGGTTAGATGGATGCATGATATGTAATTTATAAATGAACCTTATGCCAATCAATGCTTTATGGTCTATGTCTTCGCGTATGCTTTGTTTACATATGTTTGTGCAACATGTGGTCTTAGTAGGGTTTGTGGTAATCGTGGTGATTAGCTTAACCCTATGGATGCTTGGGCATAGATGCTAAAGAGGAGAATTTAGGTATAAGTTCACCAAGCACTTTGGAAGAAGATCATGAAGCCCGACAAGAGTCAAGACACGCGATGAACATGACTCCAAATGACCCGAGGACTGAAGCGTCAACGTGCAAGTCTTTAGGGACTCAACCAGAAAACAACGAAGCTTGCATAGCAAGGATTCAAGCCTTAACCGTGAAGGAAACAACGTCAAAGGCCCACATGCAAGTGCACACAAATAAGAAATCATGCAAGAAGCAACCTGAGAGGAAGATGGGCCCGAACCGACCCAGAAGGGGCCTGGGTCGGCCGACCTGTTCAGATCGGCCCAGGGGGTTTCCAGCCCGGTTCGGTGCCCCATTTTGCCCTAGGTGTTCGTCTATTTATTGCCTCTTCCTCCGTCCGCCGCCACATCGAACAAATCATTCTACCGACGCCATTCACCAGAAAACCGCCACCGCAAGATGAGGGAAAGAGTTGGATGAGCTCGTCGCAAGGATCAACGCCGGCGGAGGGAAGGAAGCAAGATGAGGACTCCAAGCCGCTGGCCTAGGGGTGTTCCCAAGCTTCATCGCAGCCATCTTCATCGACGATGTTCTTCGGAGTCTCCATCACCCCTATGTGCTTCAATCCATGTAAGATGATGGGGTAATGTCTCCGTTCGTCCCTAAGGTTAGATGGATGCATGATATGTAATCTATACATGAACCTTATGCTAATCAATGCTTTATGGTCCATGTCTTCGCGTATGCTTTGTTTACATATGTTTGCGCAACATGTGGTCTTAGTAGGGTTTGTGGTAATCGTGGTGATTAGCTTAACCCTATGGATGTTTGGGCATAGATGCGGTTATACGTGAAAGTGTTTGATTACCTTGCGTAGTGACAGTACGATTTAGGGAAAAGGCTTAGCGGCCGCATAATCGCCATGAAGCTAGTGTAGGCAACTCCCTTTTCATGTACTAGATGCATGTTCATGTGATCCTAAACCCTAGGGAGGGAACGCTTATCTACCTTAACCTCTCTCTCTCTTGTGTCCACCCTTTACCATCTAGTTTAACCCTAGATTTGTTTGATCAACTTAGGTTAGATTGTCTTTACCTTTAGATTAATACCTCTCTCAAAGGTTTTCCATCAACTAGATTAGTACTTGGTTAAGCGCTAGCAATCCCCTTGCTCCGCGGATTGATAAGAACCTAGGGAATCCCCGTGGTGAAAAAGGTGTAGGTCCGTACGCTTGCAGATCGTAGGTGGATACGAGTTCTATCCGTCAACAAGGGTCCCTTGACTTTGACTACGACGGGGGATTTGTCCGCTTGCAAATCCATATGAAGTTTGATACAAATATACACCGTCAACAAGCCCCTTTTCTGGTGCCTTTGCCGGGGAACAAGCAATCAAGGTCCAATCTAGTATCGCTTCTTTGTGAATATTTTTCAGTTTTTATTTTGATTTTTCTTTTGCATCTCTTAACTTTGATCATCCTCAAAAAGAAAAAAAACAATCTAATCTAGTTTTTGATTAACCCTAATTTTTCCTTTTTTAGATTTTTGTTTTTGCTAACCCTAACCGGAGATGGTTGGCTACCTCTCCAAGAAACCCAAATATTTTTGTGGATGATCCAGGAAAATTTTACAGGCAAAGGAGACGTGCAACACAAGCTAAAGGGTTGGAAACCCTAGATCCAAAAGCCGAAGTCGAATGACCGTCATAATCTCCAATGGAATCACCACCTCCAAGTCCAAAGGAAGATAAATCTCAACCGCCACCCATGAGAGAACAAACCACAACCGGCGCGCAAGATCGAGCTATGCACCCAGGACATCGTTGATCTACCTATCATAAACCTTCAAGACGTCAGAAGGTCATTCAAGATCAAGGTGAAAACTATCCACATGGTGCAACACTCGCCTTTCACCACTTTGGAGCGTTTCAATGAATATATGCGAGCCGAACTCCTTGAATGGCATATCGGTTTACTTAAGAGGAGGATGGAGAAGATGGAGATAGAGAAAGAAGGTCAAGACCTATGCCAAGGCAAGATCCACATGCGAGGAGTGTGAGAAGTACGGACATGTCCAAGGTAAACCCTGATTTAATGCAAGTTCGCCGATTCAAGATTTGGTTCCTCTTTGTACACAATTGAAGGACTTCATGGACGAGCAAGCTAAGATCAACAAGGACGTCGTCACAAAGTTTGAAACTATGGAGAAAATATTGGAGAATTTAGATGGAAAGGTGACGAAGGTCGGAAGCTCTATCCGTGAAGTGTTCATCACGATGAAGATGCTAGAGACGTAAGTGGGACAACTTGCCGGACGACCGATGGGTAGCAAAGGAAGATTGTCGGGACAACCCCAAGGTCCCGAGACGGCGAAGGCTACTCATACTCATTCGGGAGAGATGGAGGATAACACTAAGGAGACCATGAAGATCACGACCGAAGGACTGGAGTTTGAGATGTTGAGCCACTACATGAAGGAAGGTGTTGCATCCGTCAAGACCAAAGGACAAAGCCAGCTTGTGAAGGCCAAAAAAATGACAAAGTCGAAGAATAAGCCCATTCCCAAGATGGTGCGGAAGTGGGTACCCAAGATTGCAACGCTCGCAAAGAGCGTTGATCCGAAGTAATCAAGAGAAGAAGTCTAGCCATGGACTATAAACGAAGCGCTAGGCGGGAGGCAACCGTATCGTCGAGTCAAGAATAAGCTACCAGGAGGACAACCCGATTCAAGATTTTCAAGTCTTTTCAAGTAAGTTAGTTTCAAAATTTTACTACGCAAGACATTAGACTTAGAATGGTTGAATAATGTTAGAGACATAATTCTTAGTTGGATATTTCATTTGGATCATAAACCCTTTACATGAGCCATCCTATGAGTTATTTGCTTCTTTTCGAGAAACCAAAACCAAAAAAATTCAGAACCTATCTCAACATTTCATCCTCTTCATGATGTTATGGTTGACTTGTTTTACATGCTAAAAACACACGAGTAGAGCCACGCCTTGTACCTAGATGTTATCTAAATTTCAGCGCATGGTAGGACTCGTGTGAACCTAGAAACTTGACTTTTGGTTGGTTTAAAAATCCATAACCTTGGTTTCTCTAAGATTAGATTTTTTTCTAAGCCTCATTTAATTTTATTTCATTCAAAATCTCTCTCATTTAGCCAAAATTAGAACCTAAACCTATGCCCCCATGATCAAGCTGGGAAAAGCTTGCTCTCAACTAATGAAGGCAAACAATACCGGTGAGACCAACATAAAAATAATCGGAAAATATTTTCGACTTACATTTGTTTTTAATGCTTTAAAAACTCCTCTAAATTTATATTTGAACTCATTGTAAGCTCTGAGTTTATTTTTATTTTTCGTAATTAGAGTAGTGCTTAGCATTAAAACATGCTTAGAGGGAGGCAATCTTGTTAACCTAACCATGCCTGCACCATGATGCATCATGGGATGCCCCTCCAACATCTTTTATCAAACCACATGCAAAGGACAAGCATGGGGGCAGCCAAGGCTTTGTTTTGCAGGAATATCATGGAGGCATGTGAGGCAAGAAAGTATGGAAGTGACTCAAAGCAAAATCATCAAGTGAAAAGAGCAATAATGCAAGCAAAGGTGTGGACGAGAACGTTTTGAAGGCGCAACCCCGTGGAGCACACAGTCACGAAGCAATAAAGCAAGCATGAGTGCACTGGTAAGTCGCTCATCCAACTCTTTGTTCGTGTGCTCTAGTTTGTAGTCCAGAACCACCTTAGACTTAGCCATCCACCCTTTTGTTTCGTCCAACAAAATCCATCCTAATTCCAATCAAAGTCCATACTCCAAATAATTTTTGTGTACCTTGTTACCGGTTGAAAACCCCGGATATATATTTGTGAGAGAGAGTGCAGCAACCATGTGGAAGATAACTACAAGTATTTTCACCAAAAAGAAGGGATCATCGTCGTCCAAGCCATCAACAACAAACTTCTTCGAGGAGGCACTCAGTTTCCGAGTCTTCTCAGAGTATGTAGGAGGACACGGCACCACCGAGGAGGAATGACACTCTTCTCCTTGGTGGCATGATGGCCACACGAAGCTCGTCTATGAGGTTCACCGAACCTTAAGGATGTACGGAGGAGCCGCCCATCCGACCTCGCCGCTCGACACGATCATCTGCTCCACCTCCATACACTCCATGGTATTCTGAGTATGGGTTTATCATCATGATGGAGGAGGAGGAGGAGAAACTCACTCGCCTTGAGAAGAGGCTTGTGGCAAACATAGACTTCGACGATCAAGCTCTCCAAGTGTTGGGTTTTCATACGGATATTTTCTACATGTTGGGACACCTAGGTTGGGCGCAATTCTCCAACGGAGTGTCGATAAACACCCACAAGGAATTTTCCTTGGAAATTCTCATGACCATGGCACCTATCCTTGATAAAGGAGTGTCGAGTCTCTCATTCCGTTTGGAGGGAGTTGAACAAGTGGTTCCCTATGAGTGTATTAGGGAATTACTCGGTTTTCAAAAGGTTGCCCCGGAACAAGTGGATGTGCATGGAGGCACATTGGAAGGAGTATGATCATAGGACAAGCTCACCAACAAAGAAATAGTATCTGAGACCCCATCATCCAAGTTTTTCACTCATGGATGTGCAAGTGGATTTTGGAGAGAATGAGAGAGGCCAAGATGACCGACATGGAGGTGAATTGTCTTTACTCGGCTTTAATTGCTAGGTAGCCAATCGACCCCACTCACCTTATGAGCAACCGGTGGTGTTGTGAAGCAACATCGGATTCGGGAGATATTGGTTCGGGGTATTACCTCTCCATGTTGGCTATCTCTTTGAGACCGGGTATTACAAGGAACTCGAAGCATCTCCTAGCTAGGACTTCCCTAGGATTTGATTATATGAAGCAAGGCAAATACATTAGTGGAGATGAGAGGGGAGGCTTCAAAGTGGCCAAGGTGAATTTGCCCCTTCCAGATGGAAGATTAAGACTTTTTCTTGAAGGGAAAGAAGATTGGTTAGAGGAAGGATTATAGAAGAAGGTTTTTCCATGGCACCAGAAGAAGGTGCGCAACAAAGTTATGTGCCACCATTTGGTGGAATTCCGGCGCCGCCAAGTTACTACGGTGGTGTACCGATGCAAGCATGAGGGAGTGGTGCAGCCATGCCCCCACCAAATTTTGTGGTGCCCAACATAGCCTTTGCGGAGCCATATGCACATCTTCCTCAACCACAACAAAGTGTGGCCATCATTGGAGGAAACGCTGCGAGAAACATGCAAAATATCGCAGCCATCCAAACCAATGCAAACCAAATGGGTGAAGGAAATGCCAACATCTCTTTTGAGCTTGGATGCCTTCACTTAGCACCGTTGGGACAATTCATAGGAGGAGCGGTGCAATCCTATTATGATCAAGGGTACAACAATCAAGATTATCAATATCAACCACCGGCGGAAGATTAGAAGAAGGAGGAGCTTTAGTTTTCTTTTCTTTTCCCTTTTTCTTTAATTTTCAACTTGTGTTTGCTTTTGTATGCGTAGTGTTTTTAGTTTTTATTTAAATTCCAGCATGTGTGTTAGTTTGTTTTCATCATGAATAAAGTCACCACCTTGATTTTACCTTTGGTAAAGTTACAAAATTTATGCCATGATGATATATGATTATAATCGCCGTTTTGTTTATCTTTGTACTTGTTTTATGCATGATTAAGCTAATGCTCTCCTAAAATACAAACCTGAAATTATCTAAATGCTAGCTTAATATTTAGCGGAGGTTATGATAAAAATAAAGACCCATAGTGTTTTATGTTCTCTCAAGTTTTAGATGGATTAAAGATGATTTATTTTTGTTCTTAAAAGTAATGCTAACCTTGTCATAAATACCACTTGCATGTTGCTCTACCAATCCAGAGCCATATATATATTTGAGTGCAAAAACTTAGTATACATGATTTATTTTTGGGTGAGTTATTTTAGGCCTTTATTTCTCTGGCCCGAGACTAAGAAGCTGGTCATTCTGTTTTTGTGTATCTATCTTTTTGCTAGCCTTTTTTATCCGTGCATTATGTATCCCCACATTGGAGATCTCACAAACCTCGCCGAATATCCACCCTTAAAACCAAAAATATCATCTTTTGTGTTTACCTCCTTGACCACAACCTATCATTGAGTATGGATCGTAAATTCAAGGAAGATTGCAAGATGGTGCCAAGAATGAAGATTTCAAGTATCTTTCCAAAGGAAAAATATTTCTAGTACCTACCTTATCTCTATCACCTCTTTGCCCGAGGACGAGCAAACATCTAAGCATGGGGGGGAGGTAGGTACAATGCAATTTTAGAGTTCAAGGGGAGTAAATAAAAAAGTGAAAGAAAGAAAGAAAAAGAAAAAAGTGAGTATAAAGAAAAAAGTGAGTATAAAGAAAAAAATGAGAAAAGAAAAAATATGAGTATGTATGATATATAAAAATAAAGTAAAGTGAACTCCTCGGTTCTCTAAAGTGCATTAGGAATTTCAAGGTTTCAAGATTTAAAAGATCCAAACTCATCTTTCCAACCATGTGCAATCTGATAACGAGGACTTCCTTTGTGCCTTGGGATCATTCTTACCATTTGCACATGTTCACCTATCTCAAGTGTGTATTTTCTCTCCCCCTCCTTGATATAACATTATTTTCCAATGACCTTTTTGACGAGTCTCGGTAAGACCATGAGAAGCTTGTCTTGTTTTGACAACATCTCATTTATAATATCTTGGTAGGACTAAACTTTCTCGAAAAGCTCCATATAAAACCTACCACATATATGAATGTCATGAGAGGGAAAGTAGTAGAATAAATAGGCTTGAGAGACAAGATGAGATGAGAGTTCATGAGCAATATGCAAGGCGGTTTAAATTTTTGAACTTGGTTTAGCTCTTTTTCATCCCATTCTTTATTTCAAAATTTCTGAGATCTATTTGAATTTTGGGAGCATGTTAATACTTGTGGGATAAGCTTAATTAATAATCTACCCTCCGTAGGGATGAAGTCTAGTACATTATGAAACTTTAACGAACTAAACTTTTGAGAGCATTATGTTTTCTCGTGTATGATCAAGTGCAAGGTTTAAACAATGAGGGGCAACAATGATATCCATCGAAGGCTTACTTGAGGACGAGCAAGGTTTAAGCATGGGGGAGATGTTGACGGTGAATTTCCGTCAACCTAGCCATGAGTTTTCCTTTGGTGTTGGCATGAATTTTATATCCTATCCATTGGTACTAACCCCCTTGGTATAACAAGTTCGTTTGTGCATGTCGGTTTTGGAGTTTAGTGTTTATGCAGGATTTTAGTGTTGAAAGCAAGACTTCCGGGATAAGTTCATTAGGCACCTCATGATAAGACCTTGAAGCCCGGTACAAGTCAAGCAATGAAGTAAACATGACTCCAAGAAGCCCATGGACCAAACCCGAGAAGACGAAAAACTCCGAGGACCCAGTCAAAAAAGTGTCGAATATTGCGGGACAAGGAGCTTCATCCAATCCGGAGAGAAACTAACGACAAGGGCCCACATGCAGAAGGGGGAAGACTCTAGAAGACTCGGGAAGCAACACCGAGGAAAGGAGGCCGCAGACTGGGCTGAAGTGGGCCCAGGCCGGCCAGCCCAGGCCGGCCGGCCTAGCCCACTTCGAGGCCCAGTCCCCCACCCTTTGACCTAGCTACCTCTCGGGATATTTATAGCCCCCTGACCGAGATCCATGGAACAATCAATTCGTCATCTGTCGCCGAGGAGCAGAGAAGCTTGAGGAACACCATCTTGGAGAGGAGGGTCGTGCTAGTTGTCTAGGGTCTTCCTAGCCGACGTGGGAACCTTGCATGGAAGACCACGTCGGAGCTCCGGAGCAAGGATCAGGATCGAGGTAGGATCCCGGTGGTGATCTTGTTCATGTAATCATTCATGGTGAAGTGTTATAGTGAATCCGATTTCTAGCGATCAAGTGCCTTCTCGATGATTTTGTCTTCCCTTGGTTTTGCTTCTTCCCCAATCTATACTTAAGATAGATTGCTTAGGGTGCTCTTGTAGCCGTGGTAGCTAGAGGTGCATACCGGACCGACCAAGTGATTTCAATTTATTCTTATCGAACTCGCCCTAGGCTAACCCGCACGAATAGGGGTGCGTTGTGACAGAAAGATGGCTCCAAAAGGCGGGCATCTTCGGAATCGGACCGGAGGCCACGGTTTAAAGATGCTTTTAATGAGATTCACTTTTCTATCTTCATCTATCTTGTTTGGAGCTACAACATATGCATGATTTAGACTCTCTAGATCGGTTATCTCTTGCTTTCACTTGCTACCTCTTAGTAGATTAGATTACATGTGTTTTCTTGATGATCTCTTAGATTAGATGCAACTTGGTTCTTCAAAAGATACCTTTTCTTGCTTTACTAGATTGAATCCTTGTGTTGCACATTGTTCCACGGATTCGATACCTTGGGTTCACCACTCGAGGGAAGAAGGGTCCCTTGACTACGACGGGAGATTTGTCTGCTTGAAAATCCATATGAAGTTTGATACACATATACACCGTCAACAAGCCCCTTTTTCCGGTGTAGTTGTCGGGGAACAAGCAATCAAGGTCAAGGTGCGCAAGATCGAGCTATGCACCCCAGACATCGTTGATCTACCTATCATAAACCTTCAAGACGCTGGAAGGCCGTTCAAGATCAAGGTGACAACTATCTGCATGGTGCAGCACTCGCCTTTCACCGCTTTGGAGCGTTTCAATGAATACATACGAGCCGAACTCCTTGAATGGCATATCGGTTTACTTAAGAGGAGGATGGAGAAGATGGAGATAGAGAAAGAAGGTCAAGACCTAAAGGCTGCCAAGGCAAGATCCACATGCGAGGAGTGTGAGGAGTACGGTCATGTCCAAGGTAAACCCCAATTTAATGCAAGTTCGTCGATTCAAGATTTGGTTCCTCTTTGTACACAATTGAATGACTTCATGGACGATCAAGCTAAGATCAACAAGGACGTCGTCACTAAGTTTGACACTATGGAGAAAATATTGACGAATTTAGATGGAAAGGTGACGAAGGTCGGAAGCTCTATCCGTGAAGTGTTCATCACGATGAAGATGCAAGAGACGCAAGTGGGACAACTTGCCGGACGACCGATGGGTAGCAAAGGAAGATTGTCGGGACAACCCCAAGGTCCCGAGACGGCGACGGCTACTCATACTCATTCGGGAGAGATGGAGGATCACACTAAGGAGATCATGAAGATCACGACTGAAGGACCGGAGTTTGAGATGCTAAGCCACTACATGAAGGAAGGTGTTGCATCCATCAAGACCAAAGGACAAAGCCAGCCTGTGCAGACCAAAAAATGACAAAGCTGAAGAATAAACCCATGCCCAAGATGGTGCGGAAGTGGGTACCCAAGATTGCAACACCCACAAAGAGCGTTGCTCCGAAGTAATCAAGAGAAGAAGTCTAGCCATGGACTATAAACGAAGCGCTAGGCGGGAGGCAACCCGTTTCGTCGAGTCAAGAATAAGCTACCGGGAGGACAACCCGATTCAAGATTTTTCAAGTCTTTTCAAGTAAGTTAGTTTCGAAATTTTACTATGCAAGACATTAGACTTAGAATGGTTGAATAATGTTAGAGACATAATTCTTGGTTGGATATTTCATTTGGATCATAAACCCTTTACATGAGCCATCGTATGAGTTATTTGCTTCTTTTCGAGAAACCAAAACCAAAAAAATTCAGAACCTATCTCAACCTTTCATCCTCTTCATGATGTTATGGTTGACTTGTTTTACATGCTAAAAGCACATGAGTAGAGCCACGCCTTGTATCTAGATGTTATCTAAATTTCAGCGCATGGTAGGACTCGCGTGAACCTAGAAACGTGACTTTTGGTTGGTTTAAAAATCCATAACCTTGGTTTTTCTAAGATTAGAATTTTTCTAAGCCTCATTTAATTTATTTCATTCAAAATCTCTCTCATCTAGCCAAAATAAGAACTTAAACCTATGCCCCCATGATCAAGCCAGGAAAAGCTTGCTCTCAACTAATGAAGGCAAACAATACTGGTGAGACCAACATAAAAGTAATCGGAAAATATTTTCGACTTACATTCGTTTTTAATGCTTTAAAAACTCCTCTAAATTTATATTGAACTCATTGTAAGCTCTGAGTTTATTTTTATTTTTCGTAATTAGAGGAGTGTTTAGCATTAAAACATGCTTAGAGGGAGGAAATCTTGTTAACCTAACCATGCATGCACCATGATGCATCATGGGATGCCCCTCCAACATCTTTTATCAAACCACATGCAAAGGACAAGCATGGGGGCAGCCAAGGCTATGTTTTGCAGGAATATCATGGAGGCATGTGAGGCAAGGAAGTATGAAAGTGACTCAAAGGAAAATCATCAAGTGGAAAGAGTAATAATGCAAGCAAAGGTGTGGACGAGAACGTTTGGAAGGTGCAACCCCGTGGAGCACACGGTCACGAAGCAACAAAGCAAGCATGAGTGCACTGGTAAGTCTCTCATCCAACTCTTTGTTCGTGTGCTCTAGTTTGTAGTCCAGAACCACCTTAGACTTAGCCATCCACCCGTTTGTTTCGTCCAACAAAATCCATCCTAATTCCAATCAAAGTCCATACTCCAAATAATTTTTGTGTACCTTGTTACCGGTTGAAAACCCCAGATATATATTTGTGTGAGAGAGTGTAGCAACCATGTGGAAGAGAACTACAAGTCTTTTCACCAAAAAGAAGGGATCATCATTGTCCAAGCCATTTATCCCAGCTTGGGGACATTTGGGTACCTTCAATTCTAGCCCCATCTTTGATTTCACAATTTCCTTTCCTTTCTTTATCCCTGTCTCCTCCTGGCTAGACAGATCCAATCCAGGGCCTTCCTGAGTCCCTGTCCCAGGACTAGGGTGTACTACTGTACTAGCATGTCCATGTTTTCATTTGTCTCCCTTGCACCCTACTCCACTGAGGTCATCTGCTTGCCTTTCTCTTGAGAACTACCCTCAGTAAAGTTTTTTTCTTGAGTCATGGCAAACTTGGCCTCAATCACCATCGGAGGGTCATATTTATATTTGATCAGATTTGAACCATACTCATTGAAAGCCACTGTATGTTCCTCATTGACCTGCATCCTTGCAATTTTCTGGATCTCAGTCGGCTTCCAGGTCCCAAAATGCAGGTGTTCTCCCCCAGGTGACAAAAGATCTTCAAAATATGGACCTGAATCCTCACTATCATCTTCACTGCTAACTTTGTCAAGCTTTTCTTTACTGGTTCCACACCCACCTTCCTGAATCTTCATATCTTGTGCCCCTTCTTTATCTTCTCCCCTCTTATCTGCTTCCATTGGTTGATCATTATTCTCTGCTGCCAACACACACTTCCCCTTGTAACCACCCTGTTGTTGTGCTGATTGTTCATTGTGCCCAACTGTTCTACTAGAGCTTCCTTGATGAAAGTTCTGACCCTCTCTTTTCTTAGTTTTTTTGGAGTTGGGTTATCTTCATTTGCTCATCTGCATTCCTAGTCCAAGTGTTCCATGCTGAGCTAGCATTATCCACCACCACTTCTCTCTGGAAGCTGAAGTCAAAGAAGTGAAGGTCAAGCAGGGCCTCCACAGTTGCTGGGACCTTGGATATGTCCCTGCAGCCAATTTTAACTCTGACATACTCCCATCTTCTTAAGTTGTTCTTGCTTCATCTTCGGTCATCCATCGTCCGGTCGTAGCAAACATTGGCAAATCAAATCCGCAGAAGCCATCGTCCGGTCACTGCCTTGCTTCATCTCCGGTCACTTTCTATGTCCAGTCACCTAATGACATGATCGATTACACTTACCACGTGTATTGTCAATGACATGCACGTACCAACATCATTCTCCCTCATCCAAAACTGACTAAGAAGTTACTTGGTCAACTCTTGTAATAAAATGCAAAAGGGGAGAGTAGATATTTACACGCAAGTGTCGTAATGCAAACTAAAGTCACTACATGTATGCCGGACTAATGCTTTGCCTGGCTTGACCAACGAATGAATTGTACACGAGAGGATGGATCGGAACAAAACGAAACTTCCCGCCTTCCCGGTATAGATATCACGCGCAGCCTTCTAAAGCCGGCTGCATGGCTGCAAAAGAGGTGACACAATGAAAAACAGAAATCAGAAAAAGCCCTTTGATATAATTTATGTTTTCAACTCGCCTAGAATGATTGAAACGGCATCTGACTTCTCAGCACTAGGTCCTTTGCATTTCTTGATGCGTTTCGATCAGCAAGGTCTTTGCACTCGAACCTTCATTTACTGCCAAAACAAAACAATTACTGCATTACTTAATTGTATAAAGTACTAGCAACATTCGCAAAAAAAATAAAGTACTAGCAACGACATGTTTAGTGTGATTATTCAAGCAGCAGGAGCACTGGTACAAAGGTTCAGTAAGCATGAATTGCATAGTTGATACGCTAGATATTGTGTAGCAAACTAAACAGAGTCATAGTGTAATGCAGGAAATATGAATCGCACGTGCAGTTCATATGAAGCGAAGGTAGATGTGGAAGGAACCTTCAGGAGTAGCTTCGCTTTGCACAGCACATCACGGGTCTCAGTTTCTTTTCTGAGGAAATTAGAAGGCAGAATCACAGGCCCGGTAGTTTCATAGTCTTGAACACGTCCAAGGGTCAGCAGGCTCCGGGTGCGCATGCCAAAGCTGCAGATGTGATTATCCTCCTTGTGACCCTACACAAGGTAATTAGCATCCTTGTTAGCATCCTTGTTACCACCGCGGAACCCATGGAAGCACCTCCATCAATTTTTTATCATAGATGAATATGAAGAAAAGAGTGAAGGAAGAAGAGAAAGAGGAAGAAGAGGAGTATGGGTGCATGCAGAGCGGGTTGTGGCCAGCCGCAATGCCACAAAGCTCGCCGCTAAACTAATATGACGGTTCCATCTTCCGTGGATATCCGCTATATAATCTTGGTGGATGACCCGCAAGAAACCGCATGGTCCGCATGTATGTACGGGCTGTTGTTTCACCTCTGCCCCTCTACCGAGGACGTGCGTGAGAAGCAGAAGACAGCCAAACAGGTGGAGTTGAGGAAAAGCACAATGGCAACACGGTGCTCTCGGACAGGTGACTGGGTTTGGATGACGACGTAGTGTCGGCTGGGCTTGGATGTTGATGAAGATGGCAGACGATGTGGACTTCGATGGGCGCCGGCGTTAGTGGATGCTCGATCTCAACCATGCAAGCTGATAAGATACGAAGTGGCTGGTTCGTGCGAGATTGTCTGTCTCGCCCGTGGGCTTCTCGCTCTTTTCTTTTTCCACTCCTAACCAACATCATTCTTCCGCGTCCAAAGCTTACCAAAGGTTCTCACCATTGCTTTCTTGCTTTTCTTACCACTGCTGTAGTGAACCGCATCTCTAAGCACCCGGAGTGATTTATTCCGGAATTTTCCGACGTTATGCGTTAAGTGGTAAGCGACGTTCCCGTCGTCAACGAGGCGCTAGTGGCGACTTTGAGAATCTTCAGATTTGCGGGTGTTCAGTCCTTCGGAGGTGCTCATAGGGATAGAACTTGCGTACGTGTATTCATAGGGGTGCGTGTGTGTGCGTGTTGTGAACGTCTGTTTTGTACTGTGTAATTCTAAAAAAAAATTACTTGGTCTGGGCTTTACGCGGATGAATAGTGTATTTGCAATGCAAATGTGTTAAAAAAATATTGAGATGCATGTTATAAGAGATGTGACTTCATGTGGTGGGTGAATACTGAATTTGCATTGCAAATTTGCCCATCTAAAAAAAATTACGCAAGTGCCGTTGCAAATTAAAGTCACTACATGTACGCCAAACTAATGTTTTGTCTGGCTTGACCACCGAATGAATTTTACACGAGCGGATGGAACGGAACGAAACGAAACGAAACTTCCAGGTAGATATCACACGCTGCCTTCTCATAAAGCTGGCTGCCTGGCTGCAAAAGAGGTGACACAAAGGAAAAATAGAAATCACGGGCGCAAAAGGGGGAAAAGCCTTTGAGGTAGATTTACGTTTTCAACTCGCCTGGAACGATTTGAAACGGCATCGGACTTCTCAGGAGAAGGAAAATTAAAGCTGGAGGGGAGAAGTCGCACTAGCTGCCCACCCTGGACATGATGATTCATCAGCTTCAAGTGCATGCATCATTCCTCAATCAAGCAGCAGCTGTCCAGGAGCTTTTAGCGGCGCATCGGCATCAAGCTGCAGCGGCATTCGTGGTGCATCCACCCTGACGACACTTTGCATGGCATCCGGTACCTGACGAGTGATGAGTGACTGATGAAAGTCTATAGGCTGGCCCGTCCGTCTTCTAGAGAGCCCAGGTATGTGCACACCGTGGGCCATCATGGCCCAGCATGGCACTGGCTCCTTCTTCCTTCGGGTCCACGGTCCACCGTGAGCCCTTCCTTCGCGAACGAACCCGTCTCAACCACCAGCCAACAGTACTTTTCTCTCATAATAAACCAGCCACCAAAGAATCGGGCCAAGCCAGATTTTCTCTCGTAACAAATCAAGACTATGGCCACCAGCCAAACGAACAGGGTATTTACTCGATCCGTCCTCATTCAATTTCCCAAATTATCACCGGACACCGTGCGCTCAATCAGTGCACTGACGATACCAGAAACCGCAGCTCGATCAGCTTAATTACACGACGTGCAAGTAACGAAGACGACGACGACTCCACACCGCGAAATGAAAAGGTCGCGCGCAGCTTTAGTCGTCAGAACATGCGTGCGTGCATGGAATTCAGTCGGAATTCATTCCTCCGGGCCACGACGGGCGGCATGCCGCATGCGCTCGCTAGAAGCTTCCAGCCAGGTGCGAGCCACAAAAGCCACTCGACCCAGCTAGGGTGTGTCATTGGAAAGTTGGAATCGTCGCGACACGATCGAAGCGCGGGGGCGGTTTGGTGTCGGCTGTGTGGCGAGACCGAGCAACAAAGCTTACGTGGCACCGCAAACACGCACGTCTGATAGCGAGTGGAGCCAAAGCCCCACCCCTGCTAATCTACCACGCTAGCTGCACCAGCAGGTCAAAGCTGCATGCTTCCGTGTGTCGCTGTCCACATGAGCAGCCAGCACGAATTTTTAGCGCGCACACAGCATGTACCGGCCGGGCCGGCAGTGGCTTGCAGTTGCAGCCTCGGTGTGCTGTGGAGTGTGGACGGCGCGCTGGTGGCCGCTAATGGAATAGTGGCAGCAAGATCACACGCCACGGCAGCCATCACACGCGTGGACCAAAAATCGTCAAATCGATTTATTGGCATATATACATAATCGTAGTAGCTAGTAGTATGATCCATAGCTGTGATGAGTGTAGACGCTACCATCAGTGCCTCACTTTCACACACCCAGCTAATACCACGGAATTTAAAAAGGCAACGAAAAGGTTTCCTTCCTTGTGTGTACAGTGTATATAGAGTTTGACCACGAGGTCTTTACAAGTAAGTGCGGTAGATCTCGGCCGTCGGATTGTTAATCCGGCGGCACGACGAGCCGCAAAATATGGACAGGATGAATGGGTATAGGCACGAAAATCTCTCAGCTCCCTCTGAACGAGTAGACCACCCGGGCGACCGATCCGTGCTTATCACATTCACATCGTCGATCGATCGATCAGTCACGCAACCGAAATTAATCAAGCAATCAACCAACAAAATAATTAACCATGCAGCGAAACCTATCAAATTAACAGCTCCCTACTCAAACCAGCAAAAACCTAGCTAGGCCGGCAAATCCCCGCCGCCGCCGCCAAAGAAGAAGTGGTGATGATCGATCAGATGACGAGCAGCATCGTCGTCGTCATCGTCCGTGCCCGCTTGGCCTCCGGAAGCGCGCTGTCGGGTTCCTCCACCGTGGCCGCCGTGGCGGCTGCTGCTGCGGCTGCGGCAGGCAGGTTGAGGTCGAAGTCCCTCAACACGGGAGTCGCCTGCTGGGCTGCGTTGGCCTTGGTCTTGGAGGCGTCCTTGTCGGCCTTGCCCCCGTCCGCCCCCGCGGCAGCGCCGCCGCCGCCCTCGTAGTGCAGCCGCTTGTGCCCGCCCAGCGCCTGCCCCGACGGGAACGTGCGGAGGCAGAGCGAGCACTGGTGCACCTTCTCCTCCGCGTGCGCGCCGGCGACGACGGGCGCCGCTGGTTCGTCGCCCGCCGACGCCGCCTGAGGCGTCGGGGCTGGTGGTGCCGTCGGCGTCGGCGGCGGCTTCCGGTGGCTCGTCTTGTGCCCGCCGAGCGCCTGGTACGACGGGTACACCTTGCCGCACACGGAGCACTCGTATCCCTGGGCGGCCCTCGCCGCGGCGGCGGCGGCGGCGCTCTTGGAGTTGTTGGAGGCGGAGACGACAGCGCCGCCGTGCTCGGCGTCGTTGCCGCGGACGCCGCGCGAGAGCATGAGGAGGCAGAGCGCGAGGTACTCCTCCTCGGACTGCTGCTCGGCTCCTCCTCCCCCTCCACCGCCGCCGCCGCCGCTGACGCTCGGGCTCCCGGCGCGGCGCTTGGACTTGGACCGCCTCCCCCCGCGCGCCCACGAGTCCATCCGCGGCGGCGACGGCGGCGGAACCGGCGGCTTGCTGGCTGACACCTCGACGGCCGCTTCGAGCGCCATGGCAAGGGACATCGGTCAGCCGACCGACCGATACGATCGAATCGATCCCTCGCCAACACTCGCGCGCAGAGTTGACCCGGGCGGGGGCGGAGCTCGCGAGCGAGAAGGGAGGTGGACAAGTAGGAGAGTGGTGGGTGTGTGACTGAGCGTGGCGTGATGGAGGCGTTGGCCGGGTGCCCGAATATATAGCTGCGGGCTAGGTGTGGGGGAGAGTGAGTAGTAGTAGTAGTGCGGCGTGTGCGGAGACGGGAGAGGCCAGCAGCCGTGCTCGAGTAGGCGGCGGGGGAGGAGGGGATCAGGGGAGGATCGGAGACGGTAAGCGGCAAGTGGCGCGGGGCGGGGAGGGTGGGGACCCACGCGCGCACGTCTGCGGCTGCGCAGGCTCGCTCGCTCGCCCGGGCCGTCCGTGACCGTGACGGAGAGTGACTTGGTGGTCAAGGCATCGGTGCCCCTGGATACGTGATCCGACGGCTCTCGGCGTCGGCCGGGTCCCTGGTTCCGCGACTCTCCGCCGTCCGTCCGTCTGTCCCTTCTTTTCGGCTTGGGGATCGAGGAGAAGGATGCGACGGCGGCGTATACGTACTAGCAGTACTACTACAGTAGCAAAAGCATTAGATGCTCCTGCCGTGCCATGTCCGCGGCACACGTACGTGCGTGACTGCTTTGCGCGAAGATACGCGCGTGGGTGTGTAATGCACCGGGTGGAATTTGGATGTTGGAAGGCTACATATCTCTGTTCTTGGAAAAAAACATCTCTGGATCGATCGATGCTGCCGTTTTGTCATAAAGAGTATCCATTCCTGTGAGGAGAGGCGCGATGGATATCGGACTCGTACTGCAAAAGAGAGAGGGATATCTTGCACATTTATTAGTGCGGTTCGTTCCTGAATCCTCCTGAGCGCGGCGGCCTGAGCGGCGAGCGGCACCGCCCCTGACACAGCGCAAGGCGGTTTTCGCTAGCTCTGTAACAATTAGTGTTCCATATGCTCCATTTGGAATATATGCAGAGACTTGCGAAATTCGTTCTGATGTTTATATAATATCGAATATTTGTTGTCATTGATTTTTTTCATAACTTTGATCATTTGTCTATTCAAAAAATCATACATGTACCATTTGTCTTATTATTGTAGGTATTTTAAGGTTGACTTATCCTTTTACACAATTGCGATAACTTTTTGAATAAGGCGAATGGTGAAAGTTGTAAGAAAACGTCAATAAGGACAAGTATTTCGACACGGAAGGAGTAAATATGTGCTCCTATATAAAAAATAACTATAGTAGCACGATGGAACTCTACAAATTTGCGACCATCATTTACTAGCTAGCGTCAATCTCTCTAGCTACCGCCTAAAGGACGTGAGAAATGATAAATAATTAGGTTTAGAGCGGTGATTAGCAAAGATACCTTGTAGCTACCAGAAAGTTTAAAGTGATAACTGATAAGGTGAGAGATCTAGCCCTGGACGCATCGAGCGCACGTGGAGCTCCATGAGGCTCTGGCCTTTTGGGTCCATCCAAATACCACCTGCACGTAGTACGTATGTGTCGGGACCGAGACAGTGAGGCTTAAGCTCTCTCGTGCACACACTAACACTAACTCGTTTATCAGCCGACGCTTTGCCTTCGGACGATGCTTCTTCAGCTAGACGACGCAGTACTGATGCACGCCCAATCAATACAGTCTCGTGAATATGATGATCGTGATTATGCTTGGCAATCTCTAGCTACATACGTACTCATCTGTCGCGTGCGTGTGTGTGTACGTGTTGTGCCGCGCGTGAGCCCACTTCACACCGCGCCTTGTCACGGCACTCGATCAAGCGGCCGCCCGCGGCGCGAGGTGGCAAGGTGGCCGGTGGCCCGACGCTCACCCGCCACGCGGCCAGCGGGGACGGCACCGGCCGAGGATAGAGCTAGCCGAGAGCCGGTGACGACTGACGAGCGAGATCATCAACTGCCGGGACAGCGACCCAAGTCACAGATGAATACTACACGGCGCGACTGTACTAGAGGCTGTGTAGCTAGACGCTTAGATCAGTGGGAGTGATGGGCTTTGCCGCTTGGGCGAGGGGGCGGGGAGGCACGTTATTGGACGGGGGCGCTCCAGGTGTAGTGCCGCGCGCCCGCGCGGCGGAGACACTTCGCCTGCCACGAGAGCCTTCGCAGCGGCCGCCGCTGACCGACCTCCACGAGTCCACGTGCGGTGTGGGGTCGCACGCGGCCGGCAGCGCTCGGTCGTCAGTGGTTTGTTTCGTACGAGCGGGTCAGGACATTTGTGCTAGTGACGACGTTAATTGTATGGGAATTATTCATTCGCATATGATTCTGAAATTCTGAAAAATCATAACATGGAAAATCAAATTGTGTTGGACGGAACCTGAGCTAATAAGGAATGACATTCGACGCTATGTTGCACCCTTGCATACACATACAGGGTCTGTTTGATACGGGCCAAAAAAAGGCCGGCCAGGCCCGCTAGGGCCATTTGCGCCTGTTTGATATGCAAACCCTAGCTGGGAGCCAGGGCTGCGGCGGCCATTTTCCCCTCTCTCCTGGCTCGCGCCGCACGCCCCCCTCCCCTCGTTCCTCCTCGGCCGGCTCGACGGCGCGCGCGCGGCGATCTTGGGCGACGGCGGGGGCCGAGGCGGGCTCGCGCGGGAAGGTGAAACTTCCGCGCGCGCTTCTTGCCGGCGAAATCCATGGCCTACATATACCACCCCTCCTCCCTCCCTCGGTTTCTTCTCCTCCTCTCCACGGTCCACTCCCCGTAGAAGCTCCGTCGTCGAGGTAAGCTCCGCCGGCCGCGCGGCCGTGGTGTTCCCCGGGCTTCTCGTCCGTCTCCCCCGCGTGGATGCGTCCGGGCGGCGCGGCTCTCCGACGGACTCCGGCGAGGCGGTCTTCTTCCTCTTCCTCTCCGGCGAGGCGGTCTTCTTCCTCTTCCCCTCCGGCTAGGTGGTGTTGCTGGTCGTAGATCTGTGGGCTGTTGTGCTTCCCCGTCCAAATCTGCTACCTCCTTCCCATCTCCTTCTGTTCCCCTTCTGGCCTTACCGAGGTAAATCCACATCTCCCCCTTTCGTTACACCGTTCAATGTTTTGCTCAGATCTATGTGTTGTTTGTTGTTCCTTCCTTTTGTGATGATAAATCTTGGACGTATTTGTTCCTGTATCGTTGTTATTGCTCTGTTACAGTGTTCATTTCAGTTATCTTGTTCTTGTTTTTGCCTTTGCGATATGAATGGTCGATGATGACTAGCCAATGCGCACTTGGGAGGCAATATTTGCGTTGCGGCCGTGCCTTTTGATGATGTTTGAATGCTTGCACTTACATTCGAGAGGCCGGCCCAGGGTCTACTTAATTTGCTTATACATTTGTAATGCATTGTAGATGGTGAAAATGCGAACATGATCTGATGGCTAGGCAAGCAGCTGCCATGGTTGTTGTGATGGTTTCCTTTGTGCTTAATAGGCTTAGACGTGTTAGAAGACATGAGCCAATTCCTTATGAACCTAGGACTGAAGCCGAGAGGCATAGACAGAGGACACTCGAGATGTTGTACAACTACAATGATATAGAATGCATTGCCATGTTACGCATGAAAAGAGTCCCCTTTTTTACTTTGTGCAACCTTCTTAGGAGCGAGAAAACTTGTTCCCGAGACATTAGGTTGTCCCGTGGAGGAGCGGTGGCAATGTTTGTTTTTGTGGTTGGACACAATGTGAGGTTTAGGGTAGTTCATCAATTCTTTAGGAGGTCCATTGAGACCGTGAGCGAATCTTCCACCAAGTGTTGTTTGCCATTGGTGAATTAAGGGCCGACATGATCAAGCCTCCAAGCACCGTCACACACCCTAAGATTGTAGGCGACCACGGATGGTTCCCTTATCTAAAGGTAAAGTCATATCTATGTGATTCAAACACATGCACATCCGTCCTTAAGTTTGACACACATGTTCATCCGTTCATGTTAATCTCTCGTAGAAATGCATTGGTGCCATTGATGGCACACATGTGTTGGCAAGGGTGCCTAGACGCATGCAACAAGCTTTCAGGGGTAGGAAGTCCAACCCCACACAGAATGTTATGGCTGCTGTGAACTTTGATCTAAAGTTCACTTATGTTCTAGCTGGCTGGGAAGGGTCAGCCCATGATGCACTAATTTTGGCTGATGCCATTGCCAGAAATGATGGGTTCACAGTCCCAGCAGGTAACTGCATTAGCTAGTACATGCACTTATGGTCACTTTCACACATTCCACACTTCCACACTAATTCTCCACTAATTGTAGGTCATTACTACCTGGTAGATGCTGGATATTCATGCAGAACTGGCTTCTTACCTCCATTTAGGGGGGTTAGGTATCACTTGAGTGAGTTTTCAAGCACAAACCAACCCACCAATGCAAGAGAGCTATTCAACCTTAGACACTCTTCACTAAGGGTGACAAGTGGAGAGGGCCTTTAGTGCACTTAAAGGGAGGTTCGGAATTATAGACAACAAATCTTTCCACACTTACCGGACACAAGTTAAACTTGTGCAAGCTCGTTGCATATTACACAACCTGGATAATTGGTTTTGGGTTGGACTCGTTGTTCCAGTTGAGAAAGGATTCCGGTGGCTTGAGCCGGATGATGATCCTGGTGAACTGCCTCTAGAGGAACCTGCAATGGTGTATGTTAGGGAGGAGATTTGCAATGCTATGTGGGCTGGTAGGGGTTCTTCTAGGACTTGATTACTTTGCATTTTATGGATGTGTAAAATAATTTGGTAGACCCTGGACATGGAACTAATGTAGTGTAACATTTATGTATTTCTGCATGCTATGTCCGAGACCAAACATTTCTTATTCGGTAATTGATTGATTTATTGAGCCGCAATTATTGTTCATTCCCTAATTTTTATAATGATAGGATGTACGCAATTGACCTTGATGCCCAAGAGGGGTTTGTAGCCTTGTCAACATGGTTGTCCCCGTTGTTGTAGACCCGGTAGATGCCGAGGCCGCCCCCGCCGGCGGGGGCGGCGTGCCCTATGAGGTGGAATAACAACACTTCAGGGTTTGTCCTCAGGAGGATGGCCCAGATTGTTAGTAATGGGTCTAAGACTGACAAGACCTACAAGGATAAAGATGTTAATGCAGTAGCTAGGTTAGTTACTGAGTACAGTGGGGTGCCTATTAGTGCAACTCAGGTGTACAATCACTTGAGGAAGTGGAAGCAGAAGTGGTCTAAGGTAGCTAGGCTCAAGGAACTTAGTGGGGCATCATTTGATGAAGATACTTGTGCCATAATGCTAGAACAAGACCACTACCTAGGTCATTGCAAGGTACCTAACCATGTCTGAAGAATCTCTTTCCGTGCCCCTCTTCTTAACTCGTGTGCTTCTCTCTTCTAAACCGTGTGCCCTCTCTTCGAGACCACCCTAAGGATGCCGAGTACCTTAACACTCCAATTAGGTTCTACTTTGAGTTGGAGACTCTCTTTGGTAGTACCTTGGCAATCGGTAGGTTTGCCTTAGGTTCTAATGAACCTTTGGGTGTCAACAAGGCGGATAGTCTGACTGTAAAGCTGGAGGAAGATAGTGTGGGGCTTAAGCAGGAGGCTGATAGGGATAAAACTACCTTTGAGTGTGGCAAGACCACTGTTCCAGTGTCTGAAAGTGTGTGTGGTAAGAGGAAGAGGGGCACTTTCACTGAAGAAGAGATCCTAATGATGACTAACATGAATGATGCTATCAACAATGTTGCCAATGCTATGATCAAGACAGTGCTGCACATGTTGACCCGGACCTCTATCTTCTTGTCATGGAAATGACCGAGTTCAAGACCGATGCCTTGATTGTTGCCTACACCTTCCTACTTGAGCACAAGGCCACTGCTACTCGGTTTTGTGCGGATGTCAAGCCCACACGGGGCCATATGGTTGAGGACCTATCTTGCCAAGAACTACCGCATGTAGTTCCGTGCTAGCCTCTCTCTTTTCGATGTATATTTTGGCTAGAATCTGTGCATGGTTAGTGCCCGACCAAAGCACTCGTCTAGATGGTGATGTATATTTTGGGTATAACCTTTGCATGGTGGAGGGTCGACCTTTTGGTTTAGTTAGTGGGATTGTGGCTAACTAAAGAAACTACATTTTGGCTCACTTTATGTGAGTGAAAACTACATTTGGCTCACTCAATGTGAGCAAAACTATGTAATTGGAGCCTCTGTTGGCTTCCTCGATACCGAATGTGTTGATGCTTCGTCCTTGTTGCTTTGTTGTCTGCCATTTTCTCGTTTTCGTCATTTTTGCTACTGTCTGTTTCATTTGTGTTCATGTTTTCCTGATTCAGTTATATCTGTGCTTGTTATCTGTTGACCTTTTTGGCTGGGTTATAAAATTTGCCTATGATGATTCCATGTACCCCATAAATGATGACATGGCCTTGTGAGGAACTTCATGCTGTTATTTCTTGTAGTCTACCAGTTATCCCTACTCTTGTCTCCCATCTGACCATGTGACACGTCGATTCCCATGTTTCCAAACTTGGGATCGATGTGTCCCATGGTCACATGGTTGACAAGGTTCTGTGCTTGTTATCTGTTCACCTTTTGGGCTTGTTATCCAGTAGCCATTATACTTATGTTTGTACTCTTCTGCTTATACTTATGTTTCCTACTGTCCACCAGTAGCCATTATGCTCCAAGTCCATGTCATATGATTGAAAACCAATAAATCTGAGGCAAATATTTTCTGTTCTTTCATTTTTTTTGGCCTATGATGACTGGAGCTTATATATTACTCATGTCTCTCATCAAACCGTGAGAGACATCCATGCCCATGTTTCCAAACTTGGGATGGATGTGTCCCCCGGTTCAATGACTGCCATGAAACTTCTGTTTCACTTTTGCTCCAAGTTCAAGTAGTCTGAGGCCACTTTTGCATGTTCCTGTTGCCACTGTCAGGCCGATGATGATCCTGTTCACCATTTATCTATCATGACATCCATCAAACCATGTGAGACGTCCATGCCCATGTTTCTCAAACTGGGGCCGGACCTCTCACATGGTTCCATGGCCGCCATGAAACATTTGCTACTGATTTATTTACCTGAGGCCACATTTTCCTATCTTTTAGCCTATGATGATATGATCTATGATTATTTTTTCATGCATTCCATGAAAACGTCAAATTCATCCATGGTCCAAGTATTCAACTATGGACCATGTGAATTTGACGTTTCCATGGTTCACATGTACCCATTGATCTCCTATATCTGAGGCAATATTTTTATCTCCATTATGCTTCTAAACTCTTTGTTGCTTTGGTTTTGAAGGAGCAATGACGTGGTATGTAGTGTACAGAGGTCGGAAGCCTGGGGTTTATCAAAATTGGGTAGCATATCATCAACAGGTTACTGCCTTCCACAACTGCTTCTACAAGAGCTTCAACTGCAAAGAAGAGGCAATTGCTTCTTATCTAGAGTTCACCGGTGAACCTGTTGTTTCTGTTGAAGGAGATGTTCCTAAAATCGGTCCGCATTTGCCTAGTGTTGACGGTTAATAATTGTATCAAAGTTCGTTCGTGACTCGCAAGCGTACAAGTCTCCCGTCGTAGTCAAGGGACCCTTCTTCCCTCGAGTGGTGAACCCAAGGTATCGAATCCGTGGAACAAATGTGTGACGCAAGAATTAATCTATTAAAGCCAAGTAATCTTCAATAATCGATAAAAGACCTAATGCATCTAAGTAAAAGACACAAAACGAATCTAATCTACTAAAAACCGGAGAAAACAAAGTAAGATTAGGTAGATAAACCGATCTAGAGGGATCGGGGTAAGCCTTTCGTTGAAGTTCCAAGCAAAAGAAGAAGTAGCAAATCGAATCTTAATAAAAGCCTCTTTAAATCGTGGTTTCCCGTCCAAATCCGAAAACATCCGCCTTTCGAGACCCCCGTTCGTCACAACGTATCCCTATTCATGCGGGGAGCTTAGGGCGAGTCAAAAGACAAGTCGAGATTCTTTCGGAAGATCCGGCGTGTACCTCTAGCCACCGCGGCTACAAGAACACCCTATGTAATCTATCTCGAGAATAGAATTGGAATAAGCAAAGCCGATCGAAAAACGAAATCTTCGAGGAAACACTTGATCGCTGAGAAAAGATTCAACTTGATAATTCAACTATAACAATGATACATACACAAGATCACCACCGGGATCCTTCCTTGATCTTGCTTCTAGCTCCGGGAACTCCGACGTGGTCTTCCTTGCAAGGTTCCCACGTCGGCTAGGGAAACCCTAGTCAACTAGCTCGACCCTCTCCTCTCCTAGATGGTGTCCCTCTCTTCTCTGCTTCTCGGCGGCCGAAGACGAAATCTTCTCTCGCGTGGCTCTCGGTCGGGGGACTATAAATAGCCCGATCGGCGGCTAGGGCAAAGGACGACGCATTTGGGCCCTAAATGGGCACGGGCCGACCGGACCGGGGCCGGCCGGCCCGGGGCCCATTTAGGCCCGGCCCCGCGGGCTCCTTTGCCCGAGGTCGGTTCCCTTGCTTCCCGGATGCTTCCCCCTTCGCATACGGGTCCATGTCGTCGGTTTCTCTCCGAATTGGACTCAACTCCTTGTCTTGGAAGATTCAAGACTTTTCCGGTCGTGTCCCCGGAGTATGTCGTCTTCTCGGATCAAGTCCCCGCTTCTTGGAGTTAGTTTTGCTTCATTGCATGACTTGTTCAGGGCTTCAAAGTCTTGTCATGAGGTGCTTGATGAACTTACCCCGAAAGTCTTGCATTCAACACTAAATCCCTGCATAAACATTAAACTCCAAAAACGACATGCACACGTGAACTTGTTATACCACGGGGGTTAGTACTAATGGATAAGGTATAAAATTCATGCCAACACCGAAGGTAAATTCATGGCTAGGTTGACGGATTTTCACCGTCAACATCTCCCCCATGCTTAAACCTTGCTCGTCCTCGAGTAAGCCTTCGATGAATATCATCATTGCTAAACAATGTTTAAACTTTGCATTTGATCATACATGAGAAAACATAATGCTCTCAAAATATTAATTCATTAAAGTTCCATAATGTACTAGCCTTCATCTCCACGGAGGGTGGATTCTTATTAAGCTTATCCCACAAGTATTAACATGCTCACAAAGTTTTAAATGGATCTCAGAATTTTTGAAATGAAGAACGAGATAAGAAAAGCTAAACCAAATTCACAAATTTAAATCATCTCATGTATTGCTCATAAACTCTCATCTCACTTGTCTCTCAAGCCTATATATTCTACTCCTTTCCCTCTCATATATATGTGGTAGGCTTTATATGGAGCTTTTGGGAAAGTTTAGTCCTAACAAGAATTTATAAATGAGGTGTTGTCAAAACAAGACAAGCTTCTCATGGTCTTACCGAGACTCGTCAAAAAGGTCATTGGAAAATAATGTTAAATCAAGGAGGGGAAAGAGAAAAATACACACACTTTAGATGAGTGGACATGTGCAAATGGCAAAGAGTGATCCCGAGGCACAAAGAAAGTCCTCGTTATCGGATTGCACATGGTTGGAAAAATTGAGAATGGATCTTTTTATCTTGAAGCCTTGAATGCACTCTTAGAGAACCGGGGAGTTCACTTTACGCACAAATATATATTTTTTTCTTTCTCATTCTTTTCTTTCTTTCATTCATTCATTTTTTCTTGCCTCGTCATATATTCAGTCCATGACTTTCACAATGAAGTTTTGATTTTTTGATACCTTGAAAGTCATGCATATCACTGGTTTTTTTTTTCTTTCATCATTATATATATATATATATATATTTTTTAAATACTCCCTTTTGAACTCTAAAACTGCACCGTACCTACCTCCTCCCCCATGCTTAGACGTTGCTCGTCCTCGAGCAAAGAGGCGAAAAAATAAGGTAGGTACCGGATATTTTTCCTTGGAGAGATACTTGAAATCTTCAACGTTGGCACCGTCTTGCGATCTTCCTTGAATTGATGATCCATCCTCAATGATAGGTTGTGGTCAAGGAGGTAGTCACAAAAAAGATGATATTTTGTTTAAGGGTGGATATCCGGCGAAGTTTGTGAGATCACCGATGCGGGGATACACAATGCACGGATAAAAGGCTAGCAAAAAGATAGATACGCAAAAACGGAATGACCAGCTTCTTAGTCTCGGGCCAGAGAAATCATGGCCTGCAAAAACTCACTCAAAAATAAATCTTGTACACTAAGATTTATGCACTCAAATATATATAAGGCTTTGGATAGGTTGAGCAACACACAAGTGATATTTGTGACAAGGTTAGCAATATTTTTGAGCATAAAAGACATCTTCAATCCATTCATAACTTGAGAGCACATAAAACACTATGGGTCTTTATTTTAATCATAACCTCCGCTGAAAATTAAGCTAGCATTTAAATAAATTCAGATCTGTATTTTTAAGAGAGCACTAGCTTAAACATGCATAAATCAACTACAAAGATGAACAAAGCTGCAATTTTAATCATATATCATCATGGCACGAATTTTGTAACTTTTCCAATGATATAATCAAGGTGGTGACTTTATTAATGGTGATATCAAGTTGAAATACACACTGAAAATAAAGAAACATACTTGCTGAAAATTAAATAAAAACAGAAAAATACTACGCAAACACACATAAGCAAAAGCTGAAAATTACAGAGAAATAGAAAAGAAAAGAAAACTAAAGTTCCTAAATCTTTCTAGTCCTCCGCCGGTGGTTGATGTTGGTAGTCTTGATAATAATACCCTTGTTCATAATATGAATGAACACTTCCTCCGTCGAATTGATTTGGCTCCACAAGGTGAAGGCGTCCAAGTTCAAAGGCAATATTTGCGTTGCCTTCACCGAGTTGAGCTGCGTTGGATTGGATGGCTGCTATATTTTGAGCATTTCTTGCAGCATATCCTCCAATAATAGCCATGCTTTGTTGTGGTTGGGGATGATGAGCGTAGGACTCCGCGAAGTTAGCGTTGTGCACAACATAATTTTGTGGGGGTATCGGTGCACCACCCCCCATGCTTGTTGTTGAGACCCTCCGTAATAACTTGGCGGAGGAGGAACCCCGCCGGATGGTTGCACATTGGGTTGTGCTCCACCCTCTTGTGCGGAGGATGTTCCCTCTTCTACGATCCTTCCTCTTTTGTTCTTCCTTGCAGGGACAAGTATTCCCTCTTCCAACCAATCTTCCCTTCCTTCGGTGAAAAGCCTAAGCCTCTCATCCGGAAGAGGGAGGTTCACAATGGCCAATCGGTAACCTCTTCTCTCATCTCCACTAATGTACTTGCCTTGCCGCAAGTACTCAAAACCGAGAGAGGTACCGCGCAAAAGGTGAGCGGGGTTTCTTGCGATCCCCGGTCGCAAGGAAAAGGCCAACATGGAGAGGTAACACCCCGAACCAATATCACTAGCCCCCGATGTTGCTTCACAACACCAACGGTTGATCATGAGGTAAGAGGGGTCAATTGGCTGCCTGGCAATTAAAGCCGAGTATAGCCAATTTAACTCCGTGTCGGTCACCTTTGTTTCCCTCATCCTCCCCAATACCCTCTTGCACATCCAAGAGTGAAATATCCGGATAATGGGGTTGCGGATGCTTTTGCGTTGTTGATGGGCATCTCCGGAGATCATGCCCCAAAATTCCGCCAACATGCCGGGAGGCACGTCGACTTTCTCCGGAGCGCCCTTGTGGAATCCAAGCAGCTCCCTTACGTGCTCGTAGGGAACCACTTGTTGGATTCCCTCCAAACGGAATGACAAGCATTGCACCCCATCATCATCAACGATGGGTGCCATAGTCATTAAAATTTCCAAGGTGTAACCCAAGTGGGTGTCCACCGAGATTCCGTTGGAGAACTGAATCCACCCGAGGTGCCCCAACATGTAGTTTATGTCGGTGCGAAAACCCAAGGTGTGGAGTGCTTGGTCGTCGAGCTCGACGTTTGGCACAAGCCTCTTCTCAAGATTGGCGAGCCTATCCTCCTCCTCCGCCGACATGATGATGAAGCCGTACGAGGATTGTGTCAGGGTGTAAGGAGGTGGTGCGGTTGAGCGAGTCGATCGTCGTGGTGGCGCGGGCTGCTCCTCCGTGTGCCCACGAGGTTCGGTGAACCTCATGGAAGTGCTTCTCGCAGCCCTCATCCCACCAAGGAGGAGAGCGTCGTTCCTCCTCGGTGGTGCCGTGTCCGTCTCCATGCTCCGGGGAGACTCGGAAACCGAGTACCTCCTCGAAGACGTGGTTGATGACGGCTTGGACGACGACGAACTCTTCTTCTTAGAGAAGAGACTTGTGGTCTTCTTCCACATGCTTGCTGCACTCTCTCTTCAACTAAAAATCCGGGTTGCAACCGGTAAACTAGGCACTTAAACTCTTTGCTTCGGATGTGGACTTTGAGTGGATTAGGGAGGTGGATTTTTTCTTGAGCTCTCAAGCTTGGGTGGTTGGCTAAGTCTACGGAGGTTCTGAGCACACAAACTTGAACACACAAACAAGGGAAGGAGAGGGAAGCTTGCCTGCAGAAGACGGGCGCCGGGGGACGCCATTTATAGGGCAGGCCGGCCGGCCTAGGCCGGCCGGCCCGGGGTGCTCCGGCTCCTCCTCGGCGCGTCTTTCTCCCGGCACGATCATTTCGCCTCGCAACTTTCCCCGCCCGCGTGCTCCACGAGTTGCACCGCCCAAACGCTCTCGTCCACTCCTTTTCTTGAATTATTGGTCCTCCCACTTGATGCTCCATGCTTTGGGTCATGTCCATGCTCCCTAGCTCCACTTGCTTCACATGCCACCATTGAAATCCTGCAAAGTTGATGCTTGCTGCCCACCATGCTTGTCCTTTGCATGTGGAATTGGTGAAAGTTGATAAAAGGGAATCCAATGGTGCATGCATGATTAATTCAAACTTGATTGCCTCCATTTAGGTGTGTTTAAGGTTAAGCACTCCTCTAATTCGAATTTTAAAATATTTTTTAGAGCCATGCAAGAGCTTGAGCATAATTTTAGAGAAGTTTTTAAACCATTAAAAACAGATGTAAGTCGAAAATATTTTTCGACTACGTCGATTTTGGTCTTACCGGTAAAGTCTGCTTTCATCGGTTGAGAGCGAACGTTTTCCCGGCTTGATCATGGGGGCATAGGTTTAGGTTCTAATTTTGGCTAAATAAGAAAGATTTTGAATAAAACAAAATTAGAATGGGCTTAGAAAAATTCTAATCCTAGAGAAACCAAGGATAAAGATTTTTAAGACCAACCAAAAGCTTTGATTTCTAAGTTCACGCGAGTCCTACCACGTGCTGAATTTTTATAACACTTGAATATAAATTGTGGCTCTACTCGTGTGGTTTTAGCATGAAAAATAAGCCAACCTCAGCACCATAATGAGGGTGAAAGGTTGAGCTAAGGTTCTGAAATTATTTGGTTGAGGGGTTTCTCGAAAAGAAAAGAATTAAACAAGCACATAGGAGGGTTCATGCAAAGGGTTTATGATAAAGCAAACATTCAATCAAGAATTATGTCTCTAATATTGTTCAACCACTTCTAAGTCTAATGTCTTTGCGTAGTAAAACTCAAAAACTAAATTATTAAAAATACTCGAAAAACCTGGAATCGGGTTGTCCTCCCGTAGCTTATTCTTGACTTGACTTGACGAAACGGGTTGCCTCCCGCCTAGCGCTTCGTTTATAGTCTATAGCTAGACTTCTTCACTTGATTACTCCGGATCAACGCTCTTTGCGGGCGTTGCAATCTTGGGTACCCACTTCCGCACCATCTTGGGCGCGGGCTTGTCTTTTGGCTTGGCCGGCTTAGTCATTTTTTTGGTCTTCACGAGCGGCTTCTCTTCCTTTGTCTTGACGGATGCAACACCTTCTTTAATTTTCGTTACGTTCACTTTTTTCGGCTCCTTCTTCTTTTTCAGCCCCTCCGTTTGTTTTGGTTCTATCTTCACTCCAATCATGTTGCATGCCTCAATCCTTGGACGGAACTTGAAGGAACTCCTTTCTCCGTTGATATCGAACATGATCTCCCCCTTGCCAACATCAATAGTTGCTCCCACGGTCTTGAGGAACGGCCTCCCTAGGATGAGCGGCGGCTTCTCCCTCTCTCCCATCTCGAGCACAACGAAGTCGACGGGGATGAAGTGGTGTCCAATCTTCACGGGTACATCTTCAGGCAATGCCCAAGGGATAGCGAATGGAGTTGTCACCCGGCCTCCAAACATATTCCCGTAGGCTCCATCGGTAGGCGTAACTTCTCGAACACATCCCTCGGCATGACACTCACACTAGCTCCAAGGTCGCATAACGCCTTCTCGAAGTTGAAAGAACCAACCGAACATGGAATTGTAGGGCACCGGGGTCTTTTTGCTTCTCCGGCCCATAAGCAATAGCCGCACTACACTCCTCGGACATCTTGACATGATCTACCCCGAGTGTTGCTATCTCATATTTATTTGCAAGTATGTCTTTAAAGTAACGAGAATATGTAGGTACTTGTAGGGCATCTAGTAACGGCATGTTGATGCTAAGTCTACGCACAACTTCCACAAACTTCTCAAAGTGGTTGTCAAGTTTACCTCGGAAGTAGCGTGGCTTGAGTTGCGGTATCCTCGTGTCATCTTCCGGCATCTCAAATTCGGGTTCCTCGGTGACGATCCCCGTAACCTTCTCTTTAGCAGCCTCCTTCCACCTCGGTGGACGGTTTCGGCTTTCTTGCTCCCGCGGTACGTTCCGGATCTTCGGTCTCCTTCCCCGAACGTGTTTGAATGGCCTTCGCCGATTCGGGACATTTGGGTTGTCCGGAAGCTTCCCTTCATCATTAGTGAGGCGCCGGCAAGTTGTCCAACTTGCGTCTCGAGCATCTTCATCATGTTGAGCACTTGATGATTGGAACTTCCGACCTCCGTCACTTTGCTATCGATGTTCTCCAACACCTTGTCTATGGTCTTGAACTTGGTGACGGTGTCCTTGTTGATTTTAGCTTGCTCATCCATGAACTCCTTCAATTGTATCCGAAGTGGAACCGCGTTAGGAATAGATGAGCTTGCATTAAATTGAGGCCTACCTTGCCCGTAGCGGAAGTTTGGCAATTCTCCCTTCCTCATGTAGTCGAGCACTTTGGCTTCCTCCGGACAATCTTTGCGGACATGGCCATACTCTCCACATTCTTCGCATGTGGACCTTGCTTCGGCGGCCTTCAAGTCTTGAGCCTCTTTCTTTTCTATCTCCATCTTCTCCAACCTCCTCATGAGCGAGTCGATCTTGCCTTCAAGTATGTCTTCCTTCTCCACTTGCAAGACTCCTTTGACGTTCCCCATAGGTTGAGCCGGGTGTAGGCGCCCGGATGACGCCCACGTGTCATTATCCGCGACCTTCTTGAATAGCGTGAAAGCTTCCGTCGGTGTAAGCTCGATGATAGATCCTCCCGCCGATGCATCGATGATCGTCCTTGACGCCATGGTGAGTCCTTGATAGAACTTTTGCACGAGGTCTTCTTTCGGGAACTTGTGATGTGGAACCGCCGGGTGTACTCGTTGAAGCGCTCGAATGCCTCCGAGATAGTTTCGTAGGATATTGAACAAAGGTGGCAATCTTATTACGCAAGCTTTGAGTTTTACCCGGTGAGTAGTATTCCTTCATGAAAGCCTTCATCAACGTGTTCCAATTTTGCACCGTCTCCGCCGGTTGAGAGTGGAACCATTGCAACGCCTTCCCGAGTAGTGAAAACGGAAAAAGCCTTGCCCTCATTTGATCTTGAGTCACCCCCTCCATATTGAAAGTCTGACATAGTTGAATGAATGCTTGGAGGTGAAGGTTCGGATCCTCTTTGCCGGTGAAGGGTGAATGTTGCACCATGCGGATTGTTGAGGTCTTGATCTCGAACGGTCTTCCGATCTCGTCGAGGTTCAAGATTGGTAGGTCGATGATGTCTGGGGTGCATAGCTCCCCAATCTTGCGTTCTTCCGGTGGTTGGTCACCCATCGGTGGACGTCGGTTCTCCCGCGGACTTTGAGGTGGTGAATTCTCCGGAGATTCCTGCGATCCTTCGTCTCCCGACTCCGAATCTACAAAATCCAGCTTTTTAGCTTGATGTGCTTCGCGTCTACTTAGCCTGTAAAGTTTTTCTGGATCATCCACAAAATTATTGGGTTTGTTGGAGAGGTAGCCGTCCATCTCCTGTTAGGGTTAGCAATAAACAAAATATGCAAAAGAAACTAGAAAACAAAACAAATCTATAAAGACTAGAGTTAGACAAACTAGATTAGATGTATTTTGAGGATGATTGAAGCTTATTAGATGCAAAAATAAAACAAAATCAGTACTGAAAATTACAAAAAAAAGCAATAAAAAATCAAATCTTGATCACTTGTTCCCCGGCAACGGCGCCGAAAAAGGGGCTTGTTGACGGTTAATAATTGTATCAAAGTTCGTTCGTGACTCGCAAGCGTACAAGTCTCCCGTCGTAGTCAAGGGACCCTTCTTCCCTCGAGTGGTGAACCCAAGGTATCGAATCCGTGGAACAAATGTGTGACGCAAGAATTAATCTATTAAAGCCAAGTAATCTTCAATAATCGATAAAAGACCTAATGCATCTAAGTAAAAGACACAAAACGAATCTAATCTACTAAAAACCGGAGAAAACAAAGTAAGATTAGGTAGATAAACCGATCTAGAGGGATCGGGGTAAGCCTTTCGTTGAAGTTCCAAGCAAAAGAAGAAGTAGCAAATCGAATCTTAATAAAAGCCTCTTTAAATCGTGGTTTCCCGTCCAAATCCGAAAACATCCGCCTTTCGAGACCCCCGTTCGTCACAACGTATCCCTATTCATGCGGGGAGCTTAGGGCGAGTCAAAAGACAAGTCGAGATTCTTTCGGAAGATCCGGCGTGTACCTCTAGCCACCGCGGCTACAAGAACACCCTATGTAATCTATCTCGAGAATAGAATTGGAATAAGCAAAGCCGATCGAAAAACGAAATCTTCGAGGAAACACTTGATCGCTGAGAAAAGATTCAACTTGATAATTCAACTATAACAATGATACATACACAAGATCACCACCGGGATCCTTCCTTGATCTTGCTTCTAGCTCGGGAACTCCGACGTGGTCTTCCTTGCAAGGTTCCCACGTCGGCTAGGGAAACCCTAGTCAACTAGCTCGACCCTCTCCTCTCCTAGATGGTGTCCCTCTCTTCTCTCGCTTCTCGGCGGCCGAAGACGAAATCTTCTCTGCGTGGCTCTCGGTCGGGGGACTATAAATAGCCCGATCGGCGGCTAGGGCAAAGGACGACGCATTTGGGCCCTAAATGGGCACGGGCCGACCGGCCCGGGCCGGCCGGCCGGGCCCATTTAGGCCCGGCCCGCGGGCTCCTTTGCCCGAGGTCGGTTCCCTTGCTTCCCGGATGCTTCCCCCTTCGCATACGGGTCCATGTCGTCGGTTTCTCTCCGAATTGGACTCAACTCCTTGTCTTGGAAGATTCAAGACTTTTCTCGGTCGGGTCCCCGGAGTATGTCGTCTTCTCGGATCAAGTCCCCGGCTTCTTGGAGTTAGTTTTGCTTCATTGCATGACTTGTTCAGGGCTTCAAAGTCTTGTCATGAGGTGCTTGATGAACTTACCCCGAAAGTCTTGCATTCAACACTAAATCCCTGCATAAACATTAAACTCCAAAAACGACATGCACACGTGAACTTGTTATACCACGGGGGTTAGTACTAATGGATAAGGTATAAAATTCATGCCAACACCGAAGGTAAACTCATGGCTAGGTTGACGGATTTTCACCGTCAACACCTAGTAGTGGTAAATTGTGCCTGCTCTTCATAGCAATTATCGAGTTTATTATTATTTTAGGGTTGCTTATGTTCATTTATGTCACCTCTCTGTAATTATTTGGCCCCTTGTAATGTTGTTTTGTAATTAGTAATGTAACCACCAACTGCTACCTTCTCCTCTTCCTATGAAATGCAAGGTTGCACGAACTGAGCTCGGCCCGAATCAAACACAATCACACATTGGTAGTTGCAGTTAGTTGCCCTTTGGCCAGGCTCCACACTGCGAATCAAACAAGAAAAAGGCTTCAGCCAGGCTCAGTTGGAGCAAAAACATCAAACAAACCCTCTGACCTTTCCGGACCGAGCTCTGGCTGGCCAGAGCCTGGTTCGCTGGCCAGGCCTTCCAGAGCCGGCGTATCAAACACGCCCACAGTGTCAACCTTCGAGCTCTGTAATGGACAGAAATTGTTGGTCAAGCTCTCATCACTTAGTCCCCGCCTCAACCAACCGAGCCTCTTACTCCCCACTCTCGATGGTCGAACTATGCTTGTTGATTTTATGGCTTCTGAGTTTGGCTAAGTTGTTGACCTCACACAAAGTCTAGGTTCTCCATTTTTTGATGCGCAGATCCAACTCCTCCAGCAAACTCGTCGTACCTCGTGGCACCGTTGGTTGTCAACATAGGTGAACTTGAACCTTGACCTGGGTTGGGCTCAAGCAACGACAGCGTAGGTCCTCCTCTCTTTCCATATGGGTGCACCCCCTTCTTCATCTCATCCAATGGTACCTTCTTCCTCTAGTCCAAAAGTCTCTCTTTCTTACGATCGACAATTGATGCCCCTTTCTTTTTCTTCTTCATGCTCATCGATGGCACCTACTTCATTGATGGAGCATGGCGGCCGGTTCTCTCTCTTCTAACTTGCGATCCCGGCAAATACATAGGAGTTTCTAATATATGCATATTGTATCATGTCTCCCAGGATATATATCTATTGCTTGAAATGTTATGTCCGTTGTTGAATATACCTTATGTCTTCTAAAATGTAACCACTATGTTTGACAATACTTTTATAACTTCCAACATAACTACTGATCATCAACAGTAGGTAACATTATTCATTATGGGTATACTTGTGTTCATCATCATGTTCAATATGTTGTTTGGTTCTTCACGCATCACATACCAATCTAATTCCAAGAGTTTCCAAAAGATGAGAAGATATACGACAAACCAACTTGATCTCATCACTTTCATTCTTGTTTGAAAGCTTACTATGCTTATAGATATGTGTAGTAAAAAATGTTCCTCTTTATTTATTACCGAGAATCTTATGTCACTAACAGGTGGCCTATTCGCAATCAAGCCCATGTTCTAGGGACACAAAATCCTTCTACTTCAGAGCATGCTTATCATAAATGGTGACATCATACTGATAATTCAATTTATCTCCCTCACGTCTATTTTGCAAGATAGATATTTGTATTGGGTAGTTTAAATTTCTCTTCACATTGTGCTAACTTCTCAGATGTATCACAATATTTGTTCATATCACAATGCTTATGTTTTCTCTTGTTGTCTTCCCTCTTTTGTCAGCCTTACACCTTCTTATTTTTTCGAGCATTTTGCCAATCTGTTGTAGCCATTTATGGCCACCCGCTTTGTCCACCATTGTTGTCTACTACCTCAGTTCTTCTCTGACCAAAGCAGTCGTATCACGTTGGTCGCTATCTAGGAAGCCATTGTCTCACTTTTGGTCTCCAAATCCTGTATTGTTGATGCCAAATCATACTTAACATCTTCTTTGTCAAATTTATGCTATGCAAACCTACATGAATTTCTCATCAAATCTATCTTATCTTATCATCTCCTGTGGCATCCAATTTTTTTTGTCTCCATCACGGTTGTAGGTTTGTATGTGCTAGAATAAAGTATTTCCTCTCCCTAGCCTTCTACCCATGTTGTATTTTTCAATGCCTATCTCAAAAAAATAGAAGAGACTTAGAACATGCTTGGTACACTTGTTGTCGCTTGTACGCCTTGTCTGCTTGCCTCGCGTTGCTATGCAAATCAAGGTGAGCTCCATGGGAGTGCTTGCTTTTCTTGTTGTTGCTCGCCTTGTAGCTCGATCCAGTAGTGTCATAAACGCTCGATCGATAGCAACAAAGGTCCATCCGACCATGGTGGAAGTTAATCCAACACCAGTGGAGGTTGAATTGACGACATTAGATGTCAAATTGACAGTAGTGGAGGTCGATTCAGTGGTTGAAGAGTTTGATTCAGTAGCTAAAGAGCTTTATTTAGTTCTCGTGCACCTTTTTTTACGACGACAGAGTTTGTTTGGCAGATGCGGTGTTGATATGATGGTCGGTCCACGTTGAAGTATATCTAGATCGAATTACAAATAGTATCCCGTGATATCCAGACTGATTGGCATTGCGTCTGGTGTCTTGACATTTGCACGCCAAATCTCCCGTCGTCTCGAGCTCACTTGCCAGGATGGGAGGGCCCACCATCAAGAGTTACCTTCAACCCTTTGAACAAAATTCCTTTAGATCTTCATAAAATACAACAATGTATATTCTTCTCTTTTTTTATTAACGTGGTAATTTATGTATTTATTAATTGTATTTGTATGTAATATGGACTCCTTGGATTTCCTTATTTTAATTCTGAATTTATGTATTCTTTGGATTAATTTAGACCTTCAGATCTTTATAAAATCCAACGGTGTATATTCTTCTCTTTTTTTGATTAATGTGGGAATTTCTAGACCCTCTCGGCGAATGTAGTGGCCAAGTATAAAGATAATAATAGATAGGATACGATGATCCAGATGTACTAAAATATTTGTGTTCAGATATTATTTTGCGAAGGTTGATAAAAAAAATTACTCCATCAGCTCTTAAATATATGACACCGTTGACTTTTTACTCCAAATTTGATCATCAATATATATTGAACAAATTAGTTAACTAAAGTAAAATATATATCATTGTATCTATTATCTAATTAATGTACTCTATTTAACTTGTTAATTTATCGGTTTGCTAAAATATATGTAGAAAAAGACGAATAGTCAAATGGTCAAAAAAGTTAATGGTGTTATTTATTTAAGAACGGAGATAGTAGTAGGTTCGTAAATATACCTAGACAAATTATGAAGCTATTTTAGTTTAAATAAAATGCAAGTAGAATTCATCATTGAGTACGTGATATTTTTCCCTAGGAACCGGCAATTTGCTGACCTGAATTCGTAAGTGATATGATACAGTTGTCAGAATCCCAATTCTAATTTAGTACGATCTAATAAAGGTACAGCATTTGTATATGATGCATGCACGACTCGTGAGTCGTGAGTATATCTTCATCACATATCGGAATCAGGATCTGAGATAGTAGTATTTAACAACCTTTTGATGACTGATGTAATTTTCATCCAACATCAAGAACTGGAAACTAACCCAGGCCAAATATGATCCGCTATCAGTGAGTTGGTCAATGGAACAAAAGACCATTTTGTTGGCACCATTACCACCTAATACCTTGTCCGTATATACCTAGCTAGCATAAAGTATATTACACGGTGCCATAGGAATATGATCCCGGATCTATCGCAATAATTATCAAGGACTCAAAGGGTACTAAGCCACAATGCAAGTACTACTAACGCAACTAACACATCCGCAGCCTTAATTACACCAGATTTGTGTGATACACCCAAATCCAATTGTTTAACGCTTCACTCTCCGAGCTAGCGCGCGCTGCCCATGTACACCGACGGACACATCACACATGCACCCTGCTAATCAAGTGATCTCTGGAGCGAGAATCCATTACTACCATCATCCACTAAGCATTAACCGAGTCGTCGTGCGAAACGCGCCAATTAATCATCGTCTTTTGCCCTCATCAGGAAGATGGATCACCATCACCAACTAACCTCAATTTCGATCGGTTTCGGAGGGGATCTTAGGAGAAACGTGGAGCAACGTGTGAAGAACCGCGGGCGGGCCGGGGGTTGGTACAGCGTGGCCGCGCACGCAGCGGCGTCCTCCCTCCTCTCGACGCTTTTTACAGGACACGGCGGCCGGCGACGGCGAGCGAGCCCAATCATGAGCTCGCTTAGTTGTGCTCCAGTACAGTACACGCCGCTGGTCACTTCTTGGCATACTGCACATTATTGCAACTTGCAAGTGTCCGGCCGCCGCGTACGCTCTGCTGGTCGATCCCAAGCCTCCTACCACACAAGCAAGATCCCGGCACGGCCATATACTAGTGGGCAGTGGCTTGCCGCCGTCGCTAGCTGCACGGCTGCAGCTAGCTGTGCCACTCACTCTCGACGTGGGGGGAGTGGAACTGGCGCACCCCCAGGAGGAGCAGGGGATCATATCATGTCGTCGTGTTGTTGTTCACCCATGCCTCTGGCATTTTAAGGGTCCAATGTTGCTGGTAGATAGATGATGATATATTCCTCGCACATGGTGGTGGGGATCGGCTCGGTTGGATACGGCGCGCTAGTGCGGTCTCGAATGCGTTTGGCCGGGGAGCAGATCCGCGTCCTGCTTCCCCGATTGCGCCTGGAATAATCATCCATCCCCACGAGCACCCGTGATCCTGTCTACTTGCGCTGGTGGTGGTTTTGGCACGCCACACATTTTGCTCTCGATCTCCGGTGGATCGGGAGCTGATGATTCGTTTCCTTGTGCTGTGCTCATGGTTCGTGCTGGTTATCATGCGTGCGGGCCTGTTAAAGAGGAAGGACGAAACAACTAACTGTGGGGGCGTCAAACAGTCAACAATAATAATGAGTGGATGTTTTTTTTTTTGAGAACCATGAATGGATGGATAGGGCCGCAGGGCCACAAATTGTACCCGATGAGGCCCGTTGCACGGGCCAGGCATTTGTCGCCGTTTGGGCCTCTGCTCACGGCGGCCTGTTCGACGAGCTACAGGGGATTTTGGGCCCTACCTACCAATCACACACCCGTTGCTTTATGAATTTCGATTTTCAGCGAAACTGATACAAATCACGATCCATGCTGTGTGTGTGTTACCTAGCTAGACGCTAACACACACTGAGGAAATCTACCCACATGTTTAGCACCCATCCATCCATATCTCGAAACTTGCGTCGTACGGACTATTGGAAAAATAGCGATTCCAAAAATCTGGTGCCAAAGTTGAAGTGCCTGGCTATCCATGAATCCTGGAGACCTGGAGTGTCAACTCAGATGATTGATCGTACATATAATGCTGTGATAGGACTTCAGATCTTTCATGTGCAGCAGCACATTCCTCAAATATTGTTTGGACTTATTTGTACCATGCACAGATACAGTACAGTTCAGCACACAAATAATTACTCGCTCTCTGTCCCATAATATTGGTCCTCTAGCCTACCTGTTGTAGTGGACTGAGATATGATCACAATCTGGAGACCCATGTTCGATTTTTTATTAGAGAGAATTTACTAGACTGGTTTAGAAAAATCCCTTCGCCGTGAAACTGGGGTTCAGGGATTTTATAAGCCGGGATTTGTTTATCTTCTCTTAATGAAAACCGTGGAGCGGTCTTAACCCCACCGGCTTAGTTTTGAGAACGAGCATTAGATCGGTTGGTAGTCATCGCAGCTGGGCATGCCGCCGACCTGGGTTCGAATCCTCTCAGACGCAGGTTTATCTCAAAAAAATCCCCTCGCCGGTGAAACCGGGGTTCAGCGGTTTTCTAAGCTGGGAGGATGCTTTCTTCTCTTAATGAAAATCGTGCGGGCGGCCTTACCCCCACCGGTTTAATTTTTTCCATAATATTGGCAGTCATTATTTGTGTGCCGATAACTTTGACTCGATTTATATAAAATATGTGCAATATTTATATCTTCAGTTAAATTTGTTAAAAGATAGATTCAAATATCTATCAATGATATTAATTATGTACCACAAATATTAATATTTTAAATACATTTAGTCAAAATTGTGTCTCAGAAAACCGAAAACGACAAACATTTAGAGATAGAGGGAGTATACTAGTAAAAACATCTGGACACCCCCACCCCAAAGCATCATCAAGTTGCATCACAGCTAGTAGAACACAAGCAGCAGTGGCCGTTGTAATTCTAGCTACCTCCCACGGAATTTATATATTTATGACTTTTTCTTCAATACTTGAGGTTTTTATGAGCCGTCCATCAGTCCAGATCGGGTGGTTGTAAAATAGGAGGAACATATTACAAGGAACCAATCTTGTGGGCCAGAACTAAGTAACTACGAGTCAAGAACTAAATAATTGTGAGTAGGAACTAATCGAGAAATTTGCTATTATGACTCTAAAAATGCGCTTTGCTATTATAGGACTCCTAATGTGAACATCGTTATAATAGGATTCTAAACAATGAGACCTTGTTATTATAGGATTTTAGCTTCCTTTAATCAGATTTCTCCAAGAAATACATGTATTAGGGCTGCTGCAGCTGGCTTACCATCGGAGCCAGCGCCGCCGACCCTGACGTTCATGGCGAGGAGGCGGGACAGGGGAGGCGGCTCAGGCGGGGAGGGAGGCGCCTCCTCGATCTCCGAGACGGCGGCGCTCGAGCCGACACCGAGAAGGTGGCGCGGGACGCCGGCGCACCACCTCTCCTCGTCCCCCGGCTGGGACTTGCCGCTTTGCAGAACCTTGAACGACGAGGCATCGCCGACGACAAGTTCGCCGCGCAGCTGCTGCAGCTCGGCCTGACGGCAATCAAGCGCCGTCTGGTTCCGTCCCAGCTGGCTCACGGTGCAGGGGAGGGACGACGAGAGAGGCGGCGACGGAGGTGCCTCCTCGATCTCCGTGGTGGCGCTCGAGAACAGAGCACGGCGGAGGCCAAGCGCAGGACGGAGGACGTCGACGTCGGGGAAGTCGGCCTCCTCGGCCTTCTCCTCACCCTTCTCCGCAGCACTGAGGCCACCGGCGCCGGGGAGGTCGGCGTTGTCCGCCTTCTGCTTGCCCTTCTCCGCGGCGCTGAGGCCGCCGGCGCCGGGGAGGTTGGCGTCGTCCGCCACCTTCTCCGCAGTGCTCAGGCTGCCTCCTCCGGCGTGCCTTCCTCCTCGCCGGTCATGCAGATGTGAAAAAAAGGCCCAGGGGCATTACGGTCACATGAAGTTCAAATACATGTATTTCTTGGAGAATTCTGATTAAAGGAAGCTAAAATTCTATAATAACAAGGTCTCATTGTTTAGAATCCTATTATAACGATGTTCACGTTAGGAGTCCTATAATAGCAAAGCGCATTGTTTAGAGAGTCATAATAGCAAATTTCTCGAACTAATCATTCTTACGAATTGTGGACCGGAACCAAGTAATTGTGGACCGGAACCACCGGTTCCTCCTTGTTCTGCCTGGATCTGGTCAAGCACCGTAACATTCCTCTATATTAATATTTGTAGGATCTAGTCACATAGAAGGGGGTTGAATTGGGACTTGTTTTGCAAGCTCTAAGAAAAACGAAAACCTTAACCTATCAACTAGTGTTGCTCATACCAAAAAGGTTCTTCCCCACTTCTAGAGCACACTAACACAAGTTTCCTTAGCAAATATCACACTAGGAGGCAATATGACAACCTAGGTAAGATATGAAGCACACAAGCGAAACAAGCTAGAACAAAGACAAAGAAACTTGAGAGCGGAATTGAAATGCTGAAAGTAAGTGCTAGAAGTAAATAAGATGGACAAGAGGCGACCGGATTTTTTCCCGTGGTATCGAGAAGTTGACGCTTCCCCCTAATCCACGTTGGAGCACTCACTTAGAGTATCGCTCCCCCTTGAGTCACTAAGACACAAGTGCTCACTAAGAGTACCCGTTCTCCATCTCCGGAACGGTGGGTCTCGAACAGTGTACACCAGGCTTGTCTTGAGGCTCCCACAATCTCCAAGATCTCACCAAGAACCCCCAAGTCACCTAGACCGTCTAGGAGCCGTCAAACTTCAAGAGTAACAAGCCCACAAACCTTCACTTGACCTGAGCACTCAGCTAAGCCATGGATGCACCTTGAAACTCTTGCTCACTAATAAAGAACACCTCAATGAAGAGGTAGAGAAATCCCAATAGGCAAGAACACACTCTCCTTCTCTCCTAGGCTGCAATAGATCTTCTGAGTAGCAAAGGCAGCTCTAGAGAGGCAGGGGGGCTTATTTATAGGCCTAGCAAAGGAGGCTAGCCGTTGGAAAAGTCCCCTAAAAAAGTTGTACCGTCGGATGAACCGATGGTGCCCCCTGCTTAGCGTCGGATCATCCGGTCACTCACAGCGCCCAATATAGCCGTTGAACCAAGAAACCCAGACAATGCACCGACGCTATACACCGACGCCCCGTCGGATCATCCGGTGCTGAAGGCACCACACTTGGGGCAGTACTGTATGATTTGAAACACACCGTCGGATGAACCGCTGAGTATACCATCCAAGCGTCGGTTCATTCGGTGCTGAAGCAAAAGTCTTGGCGCGTCTCTGTTGAATTTAAATGCAACCGTCGGATGAACCGATGGTCAAGGCGTCAGATCGTTCGATGCTTGAGCCCAGACCCTTGACCACAACTATAGCCAAACCCTAAGGCGTCGGATGAACCGATGTCTGTATCTTCGGTTCATCCGACGGTCCATTTTGAACCAGTTGGCTGCAGAACTCATCCGACACGTGTTAAATATTGGGCGTCGGATCATCCGATGCTATGAAATTGATTTCAACTCATCCAATTCAGCGCCTTTGAGTTTTCCGTCAATTCTTTTGCTTCAACCTTGCTTCCATGAACTCTCTGAGCTAGATAGGATCCAAGGAACATGAGTGTGCATAAATTATGTCTTTTGAGTGTATGGTCAAGCTACTAGTGTACAAACCCCTCTTAATAGTACGGTCGAAACTACAAACTAGTAATCCAAGTGTCTTTCATCTCCTTTGCGACACTTGGAACTAACAAAGTCCTTAGCCTTGTAGTCTTCGACCAAATTGAGCCCATTAATTCAAATTGAGGGGTCTCATTCCATTCAATACTCGTGACAATAACCCAAATAGAAATCCGCTTCAAAACAAAAGGTTAGTCACAAGCATATGGTTGTCATTTATCACCGAAACACACCCTTACCAAAGGTGCGAAAGGGCCTAGATCGCTACAATATTAAAGCAAGCACTTGTCCATGAGATGTTTCGAGCCGTTTACTATAGAATTCCAAAAACAAATAAAACCTGTAGCATTCTCGTGGTGTGAACAGTGGCCACACCATTTGGTACGGTGGCGCTAGCTCTCACTTTGTTTAGTCCCTGCCTAAATGAGAAATTCCTTCTGTTCGAAAAGTAAACAAACAAAAGGCTTTAATATCCTTTGCCAGTTGGAGCATACGTATTGTACCTCATGAAAGCGAGATTTCGTTAGGTGGAAAGCGTCGATCTGCCCCCTTCACCTTCAGTTCAACGTATGTTATGTATGCCATGTCTAGGTTTTGCCGTCCTTGCCGACTACTGCCAGTACCGCCCAAGGGCCAGGCAACTAGCTAGTTCCAGTTGTCTAAGGTCATGCACCCCTTCTCAATTTGATTCTTAAATCGTGGCGGTCTGATCATTTTTTAAAAGTTCATATCATTTTGGTGTACTGAAAGATGGACTGCACTATATATTCTATTTGGCGCCGCCATTTTTGTTTTTTGGTAATGCAGACGTTTTCTCTCTCTCGTTAATGCGTACGAAAGACAGGAGGAATGAAGAGATGTCGTCACAGTGAAATTCAACCCTGATCGGTATTCAGTATGAATGTATGATGCAGAACTGACAGCATAACCAACTGTAGTTAGAATGGAGAGATAACTTTTGCAAATGTTCTAAGCAAAACTTGTTCATTTCTCAAAAGGTTATCCAATTGCTTAATTTGTGGCAAGGCTAATCAAAGAAGACTAAGCATATCAGGAGTGCCATTTGTTGCAATCATCATCACACGTGTACATTCAAAATACAAACGAGTATATATGTTTAGGTTGGGGATTAGTTACACAAAAAAAGATGATACGTGATGATCCAAACATTCTTCTTCCACGTTCTTGCCACTATAACTACCACTGAACTAACATGATAAGTTTAATTCTAACTCTAGAAAGCTCCTTTTTTTATGAATCAGCTCTAAAATGCTGAACATTAAGAATGTCCAACTTTAGTATTAGCCATGCTATTATATGCTTATTCAAAATTATGTAAATATTATTAGGGGGTATAGTGATTTTTTTAACTAACTAGGCATTTTGGACCCATCGTTCCCGTTACTTAATCACTTATATTATCACAAAAAACAAAGAGGAGCCTATATCTGAAATGTTGTTACATGCATTTTGCCTGCTTAGATCCCTTAAGGACTAATCACATTCTAACATGAATACGGTAATCATGTTTGATACATATTCAAATTCCAATTCACTGTTATAACTTATTGAGTTCTTGGATAGTTAATTTGGTTCTAAAATGATGTACTGTTATTGTTAAATATCCTACAACGCATAAGCTAACTAGAAAGGTTGAGCTAGTTAGAAGCACGAGATCATTACTAAACCTTGAGTAGATAATGACAAACTGTCGTAGGCATCAGCATGCAAAAAGGCGCTTAATAATGGGCACACACGCGAACTGTATGCTGACCATTTTATTGAGGAACTATACCTTTGATTTGTTTTAAAAATTTGAACTAGCCAGATCACCTGGATGTACCGCACAAGAAGATTTGAGAGCTGTATTGGTTATATATATAACACTAATGCGTACATTTGATTGTATAGTTGTAATAATAATTTATACATTTTTCTATTTTTCGCGTCAAGTAATGATAGACATTTCTCCTTTGGTTCTCTAATTTAATCAGGATTATTAATTATTATCAGTATCCTGAATTCCGCAATTGTTTGTTTTTGTATTTATAAATATATAATGATATAAGATCTTAACATAAGGTTTAGTTTGTAGTTAAGAATGCTTTTTTTGAAATACTAGTAAAGAATGTTGCACGATTTAATTTGCATCTCTTTAAGAACCGTACCGCAACAAGAAGATCGCCAAAAGGAATTAACTTATTAAGATTTCTTATTTTGTGACTAGGTGTTACGCTACGAATTGCAAGCTGGGCTATTGTAATGTTCTCATGGAAGAACTAAATAAATAGCTAGCTGGCGCTTCTGTTTGGGTCCATGGTGTGTTATACACTTGTACTTGAGTTCTTTGTTTATCTGATCCAGTTAGTAGTACAGACAAGAAGTTAATGTGGATGCTAGGTGGTTAGGGAATGGTAGTTACGTTGTTTAATCATGTCAAACATGCATGACAAAGGATCGAATATTCAGCAAAGAACTTGCCATTAGTGTCTCATAATACTGATGTGCTAATGTATAATGCAGTGTAGTTAATGCTTAACAGTGCATCTCAGTGAGATAACAATTGTGATTATCCCTTAAAAATCAAATAGTTTTAGTTTTGTGGTGTATAGTTAGTGAGATGATACTCATGTAATTCTAGTCCAAATGTCAAATACAGTGAACCAAGAGTGTTGGCAAATCCCGACGGATTCCAAATGTGTGATGTTATTCCAACACAAGATTTGCTGCCTAGATTGGTGACAACAGTGACAACTAAGATCAACCCTTTTTAATTCTTGCATTAAACCCAACTATCATAATACTCCTGTGCAAGGGCTGTACAAAATAGAATGTAAATTAATGTATCCCGACACAATCTTTCTAAGTAAACTTAACCATCGTTTTCTTTTCTTGCAATTAACTGGCAAAATGTTTATAATTAAAGTAGGTTCAGTGCATGAGTAAAAAGGCCAGAAGGAACACATGAGGGGTGGCAATTTAAATGTAAATTATGTTAAATAGAGGAGTCAGTATTAGTAAAGGCCAGAAGGAACACATCTAGGAAACTTCCTTCTCTTTTATGAAAGTCAACCGTATTAGTAAATATTATTCAATACTTCATCAACTGAGCCACTGTTAATATTTATATATATCATGTCAAGCAAATGTCAACAGGCCTAGCTAACATTGAGTTAGCTCTAACTCATCTTTCTAGTAGAGGACTTAAAGAAGTCAAAAGGTCATACACATTTTCAGTTTGCCGACAGTATTATCATGAAGTTTCTCTACATACACACTCCTTTTTTCGCACATAAAGTCTGTATCAACCAGTTAAGGGTGTGCGCATAATACCATTACCATTAAACTGAAAATTTTAAATAAAGTATGATACGGCCCTTATTGGGCCAACAATGACTGAAATGCATAAAGTAGGACAGGAACAGGTGATACAAACCATCTGCCCAGTCCTAGGGCCAATTGATCAGTTAACTATTCAATAAAAGTGTGAGTTAATTGGCTGTTTAAAAGTTAACTTCAAATTAGATAATACTAGTAAGCAATCAGTATGATACAAATTTGATATGGGTACAATAGTTTTCATTAACAAACAGGAGTCTTGTGGCAAGCTTTGGCTCAGTACAGACTACAGAGCACCCGAAGCACAATCTCGCGGGTTTAAGATTCACAAGTACACATGGAGCAAGTCAGTTGCGGGCTCTAGTTAAGCATAGTTATATAATGTTCAAACAGTGCCTATTGACTTCTTGGACTATCTTTATTATTGTCTTTCAGAGAACAAAACTCTATTGTAGAAAGATTCAAAAGTACATGGGCCATATGCTAATTGCTCATATAAGGACATGCACAATTAAGTTGTACAGTTAAATGGAATCTAAGTAAAATAAAGTATAGCGAGTTTAGTCACTAAAATACCATGCCAAATCAGGTAAATGGCGGTTCAAAATGATTGTACTTAGTGTTGCAAAATACACGGTACAACTAAATTAAATACATTATCTTGTGAGCTCATCAGCTTAAGTTTTTCTCAAGTACACAAGAAGTCAATTCCAGAGCACCAGTTAGAAAGAGCCAAAGTGGTATGCTATGAACAAAATAAAAACAGTACACATGATTTGATGGCTAATAACTATAGAAGTACATGAAAAAAAGTTTCAGAACAACCTCTAGTTTCTATTGATAAACTCTGTGCTAAGACAAGTAGAGCCACTAAATTGGAATTTAAGTCAAATGAAAGTACACTAACGATAAGTTTTATTTACCTGCACGCTGCTAATCAAATGTGTGGATTCCAGTTGAATGCCGCTAATTATTTGCTAAGTGCAGAGTATAATGAAGATTCCCAAGTACACGGCAAGTCAGTTGCAGGCTCTAGTAAAAAGAGGTATGATTAATACAAAGTAGATCATGTAATGATCTTAATTAGTGTTTGCTATCCGAAAACCGATCACTTGTATTCAATTGTTAGTAACGATTCTTTCCAACAATATGCCTGGAAGGCGTGCAAGACCTTTGACTGCTATGAAGAGGGCAAGCATGTGCTTCCATAAAATTCGATAGCATTGACAAAACAGAAAAGGAGCACTTATGCCTATATTTAATTAGTGCTATGAAGTTCATAGTACCAAGATCAATCTTCACCAATTAATGCTGATAATAACCTAATCTTATGACCACACGAACAATTTGCTACAACCATAAAGTGATAGTTTGAGGTTATAATTGAACCCACTTGCATTTTATAATAGCCAAAATGAAGGGACAAATTTGTGTTGCACCGGCAGTTCTGTGTGATGGAATCTGTTTTTCTCCCCATTTTTGAGATCTGACAGCTCTTCAAGTTGCTGGAAATGGGAACAATTGTTTCTGCAACCTCCATGGGAAGCACAAGATGAAATGATCACAGCCATGTACTGGTATCCATTGATGACTGATCTAACAACAACCACAAGAACTTAATTCACATAATCCCTCCTGCTTTCCACCTCTCACTTAATCTCACCACCACTCCCCACGATCTACAAGATGAGTAATTGCTCAAATGGCCAAGCCAATCTCCTCCTCAAGATAAACAATCTCAGCTTGCCAATCCTGCTGGGAAGATAAACAATACCGTCGCTTGCATATCGCGACATAATTGAGCATGCGGCTTTTATTATCCTATCGGTATCGAGATCAAGAATTTTGCTGCAACAACTTAACACCATCCCAACAGGGTTGACCCTGGAGATAACTTACAAGAGCCATACAATTCGGTGATGATTGAGAAGCTATCGTCAACAATGGGGGCCACCTGCACTGTTGCACCCTACAAATACCCTATTACCCTCTGCAGGCAGACGGCAGGAGCATTCAGACGTTGTACCGGCAGCACATTTCCAAGGTACTGTCTCTCTCTGCCTTGAGACCCCCCCCCCCCCCCCACCCACACACACCCCTACAGAAAGGAGAGATCATACACTTCATCTGCAGTGTCAATGGAAACTGACATGATGGTGCAGTTCCTTGGAACTGATGATCACTGCTTCACCTATGAGCATGTGGATGAGTCCATGGAGGCATTGGTATCTCTGTTCTTGCCCGGCCTTGACACTGACTCCAACTCCTCTTCTAGCTGTCTCAACTATGATGTCTCTCCACAGTGCTGGCCTCAACCAGGCCATAGTTCTAGTGTTACCAGTTTGCTTGATCCAGCTCAGAACTTTGAGAGCTTTGAGTTTCCGGTTATCGAGCCTCTCCCTACCGACTTCAATTCTCCTTCTGATGTCCCATACTTATGTGAGGATCTGAGCCCTCTGCATGGAAACCTTTCACCATCCATAGAGGAAGAAGTAGCCAATGTCGCACCAGCTACTAAGAAGCGGAAGTCTAGTGCTGCCATAAAGGTAATGAACACAGAAATATCTATGGACCAGTGACTAGTTCAGTTGCAATGGTTGGATCCATGCTTAAGCGTTATGTTTCTTTTCGCGAAAATTCTCAAGAATTATTAACCAATGCAGGCACCAAAGAAGACCAAAAAGGTTGGCAAAAAGGATTATGTCATCAACGAAGATGGAAGCAATGCCTATGTTGATGCGCAAAGCTCCAGTAGCTGTACCTCTGAGGAGGGAAATTTGGAAGGCTATGCAAATTCAAGCTTGAAGAAGATGAGCACCAGGGCCAGCCGTGGAGCAGCAACTGATCCTCAGAGTCTCTACGCAAGGGTAAGAAGAACAATTTAGAATGTTTCTGCGAAAGTTATTGGAACAAAAACGAGTCAGACAGTGATGTCCGATTCTGATGAGTTTTTATTAAATTTAAATTTGGCAGAAGAGGAGAGAGAGGATCAACGAAAGACTGAAAATCTTGCAGAACTTGGTTCCCAATGGAACAAAAGTAAGTTTCTGCTTCATATAATTTGGTTTTTTTATTTGATAAATACAAATTCTTTTCTAACATAAATGTGATCTGACAGGTTGACATTAGTACGATGCTCGAGGAAGCAGCACAGTATGTCAAATTTTTGCAGCTTCAAATTAAGGTGGGTAATAAAAAATTCCATGGCAGCAGAATGAAGATATATATTACAAATAATTGTTATATATACTGCAAAAAAGGAAGTTCACTAACTTTATTTCAAATAATATGTGCAGTTGTTGAGCTCTGACGACATGTGGATGTATGCCCCAATTGCATATAATGGAATTAACATCAGCAACGTTGATCTCAACATATCTTCCCTGCAAAATTAAACCTCTCTGGAGCTATAGTGCTAACACTGAATTGCATAGGAATCAATGTGTTGTGGTTCATATAGTCCCCTGTATCATACTTGTAATGGAATATCTTTTTGGTTTCGATTTTTTCTGCTTGTCATTTCCGACAAGCCATTCAAGGAAGTGATCATTACCATTTAAACGATCAAAGATCGCAGTGATATGATCAACTTCACATCTAAGACACTATTCATGCCGCCAGGTTGGCCGTTGGCATTTGTATTTATGTAACTTATTATATTGGTACAGTATGCCATCTTGGTTTCATTGGTATGAATTTCCCTCTTGGATTCATTAAGAAACAAACTAGTTTCTTTCTGCAATCTGAAAACAGTACATTATCCCATCTTGGTTTCATTTGTATGAACTTCCCCTCTTCGATTTCATTAAAAACAAATTAGTTTCTTTCTGAAAACTCTCTTCTGGACTCCGGACATATATATAATAGCATGCTGACAACACTGGAAATATCAATTTTGATTTTGTACTTGGACACTTTAGCCTAGACAATTGACAGTTTGACATCCACCACCATCGCAAATATACACTAACTTACTGAATTAACTCATGCATCCTATATGACATACAGGCAGCTCTCTATGCAATGGCCAATTTAGAAAGTTATGCGATAATGAACACTATCATTTTACATTTTTATCAAAGAATAGTGTGGTACACAACTTAAGTTATTCCATTGTCTTGCATTTAAGCAGTCTAGTTATGATATATGGCTACTTTCTACAATACATTCATCTAGAAAAAACAAAAACGACTAGTAGTAATTTGGAACGGAGGTGGCTAGATCTGCCCACGTACCCGAGGGCGGACCTTGAGGCGGCAGGGGAATACGCTGCCGAGACGAAGACGTCGGTTGCACCGGCGGCCGGGTTCAGCAGAAGCCAGAAGGGCGTGCGGGAGGTCATCTTTGAGACGCAGATCTCCTTGCGTGCTCAGACAGAAGAAGCTGAGATCCCTGTCGCAGCAGATCCGCTTGACGATGTTGCCGGGCTGCAGGTCGACGATTTGGACCTCATCAAGGACACGTTCAAGGCCGGTAAACAGCGGGTGGCGGGACGAGTAAGCAAGGGTCCGCGGCGAGCAATATATCGGCATGACCGGCAGACGAGGCGGAGCAGGATTTGCGACGGCACGTCCGTGGGCAGGACGCCGTCGTTGGCAATGGCGTGGGGATCAGCGAGCATTGGTCGCTTGTCCCGTGCGATCCTGGACGCCATGGGCCGCCGCCGCCGGGTAGCGGAGATCCTGAAACTCTGCAGGTGCGGGTGCTGAGCGGGGGAAAAAATTGGGTGCGCACCGGGCGCACGCGAGCCCCGGGGGCCCGTGCGCACCTCCGCGTGGCAGCACGCGATTAGGCTGACCGCAACGACACCCGGTATCCCACCCTGAGCCGGTAAAATTTGCGGGTCCGAGCTCCTGGACGGGTTGCAACGGCACCCGGTAACGCACCCGGTAAAACCCAGGACCCGGAGGCGATCCGCCATATGTCGAGGGCGCCTGGACTCCCATCTCCACGTGCTGCCGGCGGCCGCCGCTCGCATCTCCCCCTCCCTCGCGCCTCCCAGCCGGCGGCCGCTCGCATCTCCCCCCTCCCTCGCGCCTCCAGCGGCGGCCGCTCGCACCTCCCACAACCGCCGCCGCATCGTCCGCCTACGGCCCCCTCGCCTGTGCCGTGTACGCCACCTCCCCATCCTCCTCGCCGTCGCCGATTTCGCTGCCTCCCCATCATCCAGGCCGTCGCCGCACACAATCTTCCACGTCGCCGGTGAACCTGGATCTACCTACACGGGCAGTTCAAGGTTCGATTTTCCTGCACTTGATTGCGACCTACATCTGTAGGGTTCGTTTTTTCGATCTAGACGCTAGGGTTCCAGTGGGGGAACTTGATGTTTGGAACTGTCAATCTTGTGTAAAACTCAGTTACCTCTACTTGGAACTGCGGAGATGTGCATTTCTTGTATATAGGAAGCTGGCTGTCTGTTAATCCGTTATGCATACTACTTGCTCCTTGCTATTAGTGGGAAACAAGAGTGTTTATAAGGGGAGACTGACTCCTCACTTTGCTGTGTTATTTTCGTATTTCTGTGCTTCTGCAGCACTGGGAATGGTGATTGGTGAGTTTATGGAAGTGGATGTGTGGAATGACACAATCTTGTGTGAAACAGAGTCATACCACCTATTTTTGAAACTAGGTAGCTAGATGTGTATAAGTGCATTGCTTGTATGTAGGAACCTGCCTGCCTGTCTGTCTGTTAGTTATTATACATCATACATGCTATGCTGTGGATCTGTTATTATATATCAAAAATGAAAAAAAATCATACACTAACTGCAATTGTTCACTCCATAGAGATTGGGGCCATGCCCATTGCCTTGTACACTTCCATAGCCCTGTTTTGTCAGGTTCACCGATTGATTTATAAACAAATTGGATTTAACTGTTTGGTTAGCCATTTTTCGCAATTAGTTAGTCTTTGCCCTTGGGAAACACGTTAGTACAACATGCGAAATTAATACACACCAGCTTTGCTTCATCATATCTGTATTCATGTATTCAGTCTGATCGTGCTTGTCGCTGAATGAGACGGTATGTATACATAATGTTTATATGTAGGCACTGCATTATTTGACAGGCATACCATACGCAAGTATGCGAATTGCAGCTACCACCTTCTGTAGGGCGCTCAATCCTAACAACCCAGTGCAATCCTCACGCTGATGGAAGTATGTGTCCACCGACTTAACTCCATCAAGAATGCGAAGGAAGACATGACGCCTCATCCGGAACCTACAAGTTTGAAAAATGTAAGCAATATGCACATATTGACAGAAAACACAATAATATGACAATGACATGTTCTGTACCTTCTACGGAACTGTTCTGGGGTGTACACAGGGTTGTCAGCAAAGTAGTGCCGTATGATTCTCGCCTCTCCATCAGCATGGTCTCTAGGCACAACTCGTCTCGTATGCTTTGAGCGGTGGAAGGAACTCTCCGCATCCATAGCTTCCGCCGTAATGGCCATCTCTTCTTCGTCGTCAAAAAGCAACTCATAATTAGGTTGATCCTCTGCAATCAAGTACCGAAGCAAGGTGGAATCATCTTCTTCCATTGTTTGGGACAGCCGAGACATTGGAGCCCTGCACGCCAAAGACTTGTAAGGTATGTGTTCATCAAATATTCAAATCTGTGGAAATAATTTTGGACTTTTATTTAATATAACATCAAGCCTGCATACGGTTCACATCATGCTTGGACAATGCTACTGCATTCTGCCAAAAAAAAAATTAAGCTGAAGCTGAACACGAAGCACCCAAACAATATACGAATGTATCTCCCGAGTTTTAACTTCTAATATATGACACAACAGCATGAGCCATTTAGGTTCAAAGAGAAATTCGAGTTCACCACACAAGATGGACAAATTCGGTTTGAGAAGGATTTGAGCTTGGATTACGAGGAATTCGGTTCACTCACGAGAATCGAACTTTTTGCTCAAGAGGGACGGCGGGATGCGGCTCGGCACCGTGTCGGCTCGTGGCGCGTGGTGGATCCCGGCCGCGTCCCGCACGGTGACGATCTGCGGCCGCGCCCGCGGCCGTAGTCGGCGAGGGCGGCGCGGGGCGGGCCGACGGGCTCCTCGCCGTCGCGGACGGCCTCGACGTGCGGCGCCGGCGGGGCACCGGGCGCCGGCGGGTTTCGAATCTTGCGGCGCGAGGGAGCGGCGCGAGGGAGCGGCGCGGGCGGCGGTGCCGTGTCCGCCGCGGGCCCGCCGGCCGGGGAAGGGATGGGGTGGGCCGCGGGCCGTGTCTTCCCCCGTCCCCCCCGCGCGGTGAGGGAGCGGTGAGGGGAGCGGCGCAGGGCGGCGGTGGCCACCAGCGGCGGCGACGAGCCGGCGAGGCAGAGGAATTGGGAGGAGACGGGGTGGAAAAGGAGATAGAGGAGGAAAATACAGGTCACCGTTGCAGCAGATTGTGATTTGGAGGGTTAAATTTTTTGGAGGCTCCTCCAAACGTACTTTTACAGGGTCATTTTTGCAGGCCACCGTTGCGGTCAGCCTTAGATGGAGTCAGCGCCCGTCCCCGCGCATCCCGCTCGGCTCGCTCGATCGGCTCTCCCGCTCCCGCTAGGCCGCTACGACCGGCACGGTTCGCTCCCGCCACGTCTGGCGCCCAGTAATGAAATCAATTTTTGGAACTCTCTTAAAATTACTTAACTTCAACATATAGCTCAAAAAATGAGATTACATGCTCACCAATGTTCATAGATCTCATTTTTCTACTGTGAATCCAGAGTTTAGATGTAAAGTTTCTCAGAAATAATTTTCAAAAACAGATAAATGATGCTGTTTCAGACTTTACTCATTTGTTCCATGTTGATTTAGCTAATTTTGAAATTTATTTCTGAGCAAATTTGCATCTAAACTTTGGCTCCACAGTAGTAAAATGGGATCTACGAACATTGGTGAACCTATGTTCTCATTTGTTAATCTTGATGTTGAAGTTAAGTAATTTTAAGAGAGCTGAACAGAGAGCTGAAAAGCATGGGCGTTAGACTTGGAAAATTTTGTCTGGCCTGCCTGACCAGAGTGATCCTCATGGAAGTTTACAATTATTTTGTGAGCATTTTTCTTTGTAAGACAGCAGATTTTCTTGATGATAAATAAGGTTTGGAAGTCAAAATTTAACATAGTTCACTTGGTTTGAATAGTAAAAGATGGTTACTTATTTTTATTGAAGCTTAGAGTTAGAACTTTGTCACTATGTCAAACTGTTAACTGACAAAACTGAATCGTGGCTGTAGCCATTCAGTTCGCCCCAACACAGGCCGCGTGAGCCCAGCGACTCAAGGGAACCGCGCGGTAGCAGCGCGAGCCTCGCAGGGAGAGCCGTCTGGAACGCGAGAGCCAGTCCACGGTGCCGATCGAGGCGGAGCCAGAAGCGCGAGACCTGGGCGTCCGATCGGGATCGCACGGCGCTGCGCGAGGGTGCGCACGGTGGCTGTGGTAAGCGATTTTTTTTTCGAATTACACATGCATTGGATACCCTCATAATGCACGCGCACAAATGTTCTTTCTCTGAAACTATAGAATTCCAAATGGGCCGGACACGATTTGCAGCACGAGGCACGACCCTAAAAAGCACGGCACGAGCACGATCCGAAGCACGATTAATAGTGCCTAGTGCTGGCACGGCCCGATAGTCCCTTAGTGCCTGGGCCGCCACTCCGGCACGTAGTGCCGGCCCGAGGCATGACATGATAGGGGCCAGCCCGATAGCGGCCCGACCTCAAGCACGAAGGAGCACGAAAATACTAGCGGCTCAGCCCAACATCCCTCCACCCCGCACGTTGCGGCCCAACTCCACCCTCAAACCCTAGCTGGCTACCTCTCCCTCACTCCTCTCTCCAGCCGACACCACCTCCCCTCTCTCCCGGCCGCCGCTCCCTCCCTCTCGCGCCGACGCTCCCGTCCCTCTCACGCCGGCGCCCCCTCCCAATCGCGCCGCGCGCCGCGCGCCCCCACCCCGGCCGACCGGCACCCCCCCCCTCCCCCTCCGCCCTCCGCCGCCGCACTCGAAAGCCGCCGTCCGCGTCCGAAGCCGCGCCGGTGCCGCCGTCGCCGTCGGGGGAGGCCGGCTCCCCCTTCCGAAGCCGCGTCGGGCTCCGCCCCCGAGCCGCCGTCCCGCGCCGGCCGCCGGCGTGACGCGTGCCCGCCCCGAGCCGCCGTCCCCGCGACGGCCGCCGGCGTGACGCGTGCCCGCCCCGAGCCGCCGTCCCCGCGCCGGCCGCCGTCCCTCCCTTCCTCCCCGCCGGATCCGCGCCGGCGCCGCCGCTCTTCGGGCCGGCCGGGCCCGAAGGCCCGACATCCGGCCCCGTCGGCCGCCCCATCGGGCTTAGTGCGGCACGGCCCGAAAAAAAAAGCCCTTAGGGCCGTGCCCTGGGCCGCCAGGTCGGCACGGAGGCACGTCCGAGCCCGGCACGAAAGTCCATCGGGCCTGTATAGGGTCGTGCCGCGTCGGGCCGGGCCACATCGTGCTAGGGCCGGGCCGCCCGTTTGGAATTCTATATCTGAAACGAAAGATGGGTTTAAATGTGAATTCTGCAAAAGAGGAGGTAGGGAGAGATCAGTTAAAGACTGAGAATCTTGCAGATTGGTACAAGGTTTATCATGGCACAACCACAAGGTTGTCATTTGCAGAATTGCAGTTATATATATCTTTACTAAATCAGTACAAAATTACATATTGGCTTCATCACATGATAAACTGGACTTCTTCTCATCTTCTGGACACACTAGCATGGTGTCAGACACTTAGTACCTACTCCTGGACACCTGCAAATAAATAAGAGGTCTACAGTAAACTGTATCCTTAATCTTGACAATTTGCATTACCTCTACGGAAGGCCATAAATTGACCAATTTAGCACGTTATGGGGTGATCACTTCCAAATCAATTAGTTGTCTGACAGAGGAAAACACAAGGCTCCGCCCTGGAGATCTGAACCCAAAAGGCTTTCTTGAAGCATACCAATGGCATAATAATCTCCCAACGTGGCGAGATTGGCCCATGTCTATGTTCTTGGATCGTACGATCTTAAAATAAATTGCTGTTGTAATCCGGTGTCACACCCGGATTTAAAGGCAAATTCGAATGCATAGAATACATGTGTGGCAGGATGAAGTTACACACATGCATCGACTCAGTGAATACCAAAAACAGTGCCAAAAGCGTATAGAGAGCATTAAACATTTATTACATGACCGAATGTCTCAAAATCGTAACATAAGTGAGTACTAGCAGCGGAAAAGGACGTCTCCACAGGCAGCTGGCTGGTGGCACGCTCGCTTAGAAACCATCAAACTCTACAGGAAAGTCTTCAAAGCGTCTGTCTGAGCAGCAACTGGGTTGTGTAGATGCAATATAAAAGAACAACAAGCATGAGCACATGTCGTACTCAACAAGGGAAAACTCTATAACAACATGCAAAGGCTTTATGGTGGAAGCTTGTGGTTGCATAGTACGTCAGCATTTTACAGCCCGTTCGTTTGGCTGGTGGCTGATGGCTGGTGCTGGTTTGTTCTGAGAGAAAAGTATTGCTGACTGGTTACTGGTGGCTGGTTTGTTCTGAGAGAAAAGTACTGTTGGCTGGTGGCTGATAAGCCAAGCGAACAGGGCGTTAGTTGGTCAAATTTTACTAAGCAAGCTGAATTACTAGCAACATTATCATAAACGAAAGTAAATGCAACAAGTTTAATCCATCTTCCATAGTTTACTCATGTGAGAGTCTAGGCCGCCCGTGACCGTGGCCACGACTAACTAGTTAGTTTTACACTCTATAAAGGTTGTACATCTTTATCCACAAGTCGCGTAAAAGTCCCGAAGAACTTTAGACCCAACCATGCGATGACGGTCAAGCATCATACCACACTACCGATGTGTGATTGCATAGGGATGCTACGAGGCCTTTACAAAGATTCCCTAGCACGGGCTGCTCGCTAGGTTACCTGATCAGTGCATGTCACACCATGAAATTTCCAATTTCAGGATGTGAACAGAGAGAATAATTAAATGACAATTTTCTCAGAATTTTAAAATTTTCAACATTTATTTTCTTTACAGGGAATATAGTATAGGAAAAATCCTTTGTTTGATTTTCTAAATTAAATAAAAAGTTGTGAGTGTTGCATTCATGTCGATGCATCTTGGTGCTTCTTGAGTGCAAAAGGTTTCAAAAATGCGTTTAGAAGTTGTCCAAACCCTTCCGAGAATTTTCCAGACTTTTCTGGAATTTATTCTCATTTTCTTGAGCTATTTCTATTTATTATAAGGCTCTTAAATCTTTTTCATGAGCTCCAAATACTTTATTTAGATTGTTCATGCTCCAATCTAGCTCTGTGAATTTTCCTGAAATTTTGGGATTTTCAAAATATTTTTCGTGGCTTTAATGAATTATCTAGTTATTTCTAGATTATTCTTTTCACGGAAAATATAATTCTGAAAATGAAAAAAAGGATTAGTTTTCTTATCCACTTTCAGCCCGACCTCTCTTTCAGCCCACCTTCTTGAAGTCTGTTTCCGCCCCTTCATCTCTCCTCTTATCTCAACCAAGCAACAGCAGTCAGCGGCCCAGCTGATCCAATCCGGCCCAACTAGGCCCGCCGGTTGAAGTCCGCTAGTGCTCCCTGCTCTTTTGCACAGCCGCTGTTACACCACGGTCCCGCAGCCCATCATGGCCCAAACCACAGACCCGCCCCGACAAGGTCCAATCCGGCCCAGCCGTTACAGCCCGCGCGGAGCCCATCCGAGCCCGGCCCGGCGCCGGCCCGCCGCTAGGACTCCGCCGGAGTCCGGCGCCTCCACGCCTCGGCGTCCGTGTCGCGCCCGCCCCGACTCCCGCGCCGCATCCCCTTTTAAGCCGCGCCCGAGCCGCCGCGTGCTCCGGCCCGCCACCGCCCCGCGCCTCGCCCTTGCGCCGCCACAAGCTCGAGCCGATGCCATGGTCGCCTCCGCCGGTCATCCTCGATTCGTCGCCCGAGGACCCGCCGGAGCCACCCTAGGCCGCCGGGAGGACATCCTCGACGAGCCGCACGCCCGCCGGCTATCCTCGTCGCCTGACGCTCGCCGGAATGCCACCGCCCCCAAAGCAACGACCGGCCGACCATGGCTGTCCGCCGCCGGCTCGCCTGCCGTCTTTTCCCCTCCAAGGTGAGCACGCCCTTGAGCCCCCCTCAATCTCCTTTCCATTTTCCCGCTCTTCCCTGAGCCCCCCGTGCCCCGGAGCACCGGCGGCCCCGATGGACAGTGCCGTCGGGAGCACCCCCATCCCCCGTTCTGTTTCGAATCCAGGGAAGACGATGACGGTTTTGCGAAAAACCCCCTGAAGAACTCCATAACCCTTGGATCTAATATGTGTCTAGTGAATCTTGCTCATAACCCCCTGCAGAGATCCCACCTCCTGCACATAAACCCTTCCCGGTAGTTTTGCAAGTAAACCCTCGGGTTTCTGTACATAATTATGTATGCGCCCCTGCCTTTTCACAGTAAACTCCCTGGAAGTTCCTGATCTTTGCATCTAGGTCCCTGGATCTTTAAAAGTCCATATCTTTCTTGTTTTAGCTCCGATTTCATCCGTTCAAATTGTGTTAGGACCATAATAATGCAAAGCACGTCTTAGTGATGACTTTTCTTCATGATTGTTTTCTGAAAATAAATTTAATATTAACTTTGATTAATACTTAGTTATACACGCCTTTTATAAATAAAAGTAACATAGATCTATACATCGTTTTCCATAAGCAAATTTAATTTGATTAATATTTCTATCACATGTTTTTATACATAAAAGTTAATTAGATCTTTATCTCGGTTTTCGTAAACCAAATGTTAATTTGTTTAATGGTTAATTAATCTTTTCTAATTAAAATTTGATTAGGCTTTTACATCGGCTTTTATAATAAATATTAATTTGATTAATGCCAATACCATAACGTTTTTAATAATAATATGATCTACTCGAATTACAAAGTTTGTTTAGATTTTTCATATAGTTTAGTTTTTCTAAATTAAAAGTTCAATTGGTTAATTCATATATGAATCTTTATAAATAAAACTTGACTAGTTCTTTACACCGGCTTTGCAAATAAAATCTAATTTGCATTAAATCCAACTTAGGGTATTTTATTTATGAAATATCCTTTGCATATTTTTGCTAATTAAAATAAACCTAAGCTTATAGTCTTGTTCTCTCATATATGCAAGTCGTTCGATAGACGTTCTTTATCAAGCGATGTCTCAGTGTGTCTCTGTTGTAGAGCTAGTCCTCTTTTAAGCTCAAGATCTTTCCAATCCTAGTACATGCCATCCTATCATAATTGTCTTTTATGTAAGACAACTACACTCTTTCAGTTCTTTGATCCAATCTTGTGCAACTATCTTTCTTAGAATCAGTGTCTCTGTCATCTAGCTGTTCTTTCTTCATCCTAGTTCTCCTTGTAGGCTAGTCTTCCTAGATCCTAGCCTAAGATTTCTTATGCGCTTGATAGTTCGTTGCTACCGCTCTCGTTTGCTTCACCTTAACTTGTACGTTAGCATGTGTATCATCTGTTACATGTTTTAACACTAAAACTGCATGTTAATCTTGACTAATTTTTATTCCATTGCTTTTATAAATAAAAAGTGATTAGGTTCTAATCCGGTTTTCTTTAATCATGATGTAATTGGTTAATCCCTAGTCATAACTAGTTTTTCTAAATAAAAGATGTTAGACTTAAATATCGGTTTTCATAATAAAGTTAATATGCCTAGTGACATCATAAATGTCTTTTCAATATTGAATATGTTTAGTTGAACACGTGACATAAAGTTACTCGTCTAGATATCTTATACTTTCTTTATCTTTCTAAAGTAATTGTTAATTTGACATAACTTCTACTCGAATGTTATAAATAAAATGTGATTAGGTTTATCATGATTTCTTTAATCAAAAGTAACTTGTTTAATGATAACATAGAGTATTTCTCTGAAATATTCTTTCACATGATTTCTTAATTAAAATATGCCAAGCGTAGTCTCTTGTTGTTGTTAATGATCTCATGATAGTTTCGAGCTTAGTTCTGTTTTCAGCGTTTCTTGCGCTTGCGTAACCAATAGGATCGAGCTCTATTTCAGTGTGATCTTTCCGGTCCTTGCTCAATCTTCCGCAACCATCTCTTCAAATCTAACCAAGCCTTTCCCTTCCAAGCACACTTTGTGTTCTTTAGTGATCCATCTAATCAAGCCTATTCTTAAGTGCGTTCTTTTAAAGCTTTTCTTTTGATTGGTGTGTTGTTCTTAGTTGTACTTGTTGCTTTGTATGCTTGTGCCCGATGATTGATGCGAGTAGAACGAACGTGGTTCAAGAGCTTGGAAGAATGTGAAGGTGAAGATATTCCGAGCAACTACTTTGGTTAAAGGCAAGTGTGTCCTTGATCTTTTGTCCTAATAACTATGATTAATCACTTTGCATTGCTTGCATTAATTTTGATGGGTGCCTATTAAGGATGACTAGCCTATTTTGACCATTATCTTAAACCCGGTTTTAATTATTCTGATGGTAGATGTTGCTTAGTGTGCTCAATTGGGTTGGTAATAATCAACATGGTTATCATTTTATGCTCTGTGTTCCTTTATGATAATTTTGATACAAGACCGTATGTTTAATCGGAACATGGAGAACCACCCAGGAAAATAGTACAACCACAAGAACTAAACGGGCACTGGTCTTGGCTGAATAATTAGGAACTTTAGCTTGGGGTGATCTTACCTGATAAGAACAAGGGATCGGCGGTACTGCGGGGTATGGACTCGCTCTAGCAGGGGGTTGGGTGAGTTATTCTTTTTATGGTGGGGTATCAACCTGCTAGGGGACTTTATACCTTGCTAACTGATCCGGACCTTGTGGGTCACTACTTGTTGGAGAACATTTGTAAAGGCCTTGTAGTGTCCCTATGCAACCACACCTCGGTAGTGTGGTATGGTGCTTGGCCGGCATCGCATGGTTGGGTTCAAAGTTCTTCGGAGCTTTTACGCTGCTTGTGGTGAAAGTGTACAACCTCTGCAGAGTGTAAAACTAATCGATTAGTGCTAATCGGTCAAGAGCGGCCTGGACCTTCACATGATAACTGAACTTGAAGATGGACTTAAATTGTGATATGTGTTATGGTTATGCTTGCCATGTGCTCATGGCGTATCTCTTATCTTTATGCTTAATTGTGGGTTGGTATAAACTTATACTTTTATTAGTAATCAGGTGCTAATAAAACTTGATCAACTAAAATGCTAAATGCTTATAGCCCAGTCCACTATAAAGCCTTTGCATTCATGTCTTTCGCCACACTTGCTGAGTACGACAAGTGCTCACCCTTGCTATAAACAATGTTGCTCAGAAGGAGGAAGCTACTCTGAAGTCTTGTGAAGATGTTGCTGGTTCTAGGCGTACGCAACCCCCAGTCAACTGCTTGTGGAGTTTGGTGCCTTCGTTTCCAGGATTAAGCGTAAACTCTGATAATCTCCCTTTTTCTTACGTGATATTGTTTCTGTTATTCACTTATGTCAACTATATGCATGAAAATTGATCATGGCATGCATATAGGTTTGCACTTGGTTTTCTTTGGAAAAATAGGTGTGACAGTGCAGCGCATAAAGCTCCCTAGCGGGTACCGTGTCTTAGCTCTGATACCACGCTATCACACCTGGTTTTAGAAAAACAAACCAAGTGCATACCTATATGCATGCCAGGATCAAGTTTCATGCATATAGTAGACATAAGTGAATAACAACAACAGTATCACGTATAAAAACATAGACAACTTACTATTCTATCAAAGTTATATAGCTCAATTCTGGAAACGGAGGCGCCAACTCCACAAGCAATCGACTGGGGGCTGCGTACGCCTAGCATCATCATCTTCAACAGCTTCACACCTTTTGCTTCTGAGCAGTAGTAAGCAAGGATGAGTACACTTATGGTTGGTACTCAGCAAGGCCACAAGAAATAACCAAAGAATGATTTAAGTCCATCTTTAAGTTTTATTAATCATGTGAGGGTCCAGACCGCTCTTGACCGTGAGCACGACTAACTAGTTAGTTTTACACTCTGCAGAGGTTGTACATCTTTACCCACAAGTCGCGTAAAAGTCCCGAAGAACTTTAGACCCAACCATGCGATGCAGATCAGGCATCATACCACACTACCTAGGTGTGATTGCATAGGGACGCTACGAGGCCTTTACAAAGATTCCCTAGCACGGGCTGCTCGCTAGGTTATCTGATCAGTGCAGCTCATAAAGCTCCCTAGCGGGTACCGTGTCTTAGCAAAGCCCAACTCCCTGCTAGAGCATGTCTATACACCATCTCCCATCAGCCCCCAACCCCTTTCAGGTAAAGCATACCACATACTAAAATTTCTAATTAATTGGCCAAGACAGAGCCATATGTCTTGTGGTAGTACGGTTGTCCTGGGTGGTCGCTCCATGTTTTGATTAATGCATAATAATCTTGTAAATAAAGCATAGGTAGAAGGTGGTTAGGGACAATTGCCTTTCTCCAACGAAAAGCTACTCTTACTGCTCTTTCTTCAGCTCTCGCTTTCTTGAAACTCTTCACCTTCAAAGCAACGAACGATCCTTCTTCTACTAGAAGCAAACATCAGGCACAACATAGAAAGCAACAAGTATAACTAAGAACAATGCACCAATCAAAAGAAAAGCTTTAAAAGAACGCACTAAAGGATAGGCTCGATTTTAAAGATCACCCAAGCACACAAAATGTGCTTAGAAGAGAAAGGCTTGGTTAACTTTAAAGAGATGGTTGTGGAAGATTGAGTATGAACTAGGACCGGAAAGATCACACTGAGATCACACTGAGATAGAGCTTGATAAAGAACGTCTATCGAACGATTTGCATATAAGAGAAACAAGACTATGAGCTAGGTTTATTTTAATTAGCAAAAGGTATGTAAAGGATATTTCATAAAGAAAATACCCTAAGTTGGATTAATGCAATATTATATTTACTTGCAAAGACCGAAGTAAAGAACTAGTCAAATTTTATTTATAGATATTCATGTATGAATTATACCAAATAAACATTTAATTTGGAAACGAGAATTTATGATTTGAGTAGATCATATTATTATTAAAAACATCATTACATTGTTATTAATCAAATTAACATTTATTTATAAAGTCGGAGTGAAAGCCTAATCAACTTGTAATTAGAAAAGATTAATTAACTATTAAACAAGTTAATATTTGTTTATGAAAATCCGATATAAAGATCTAATTAACTTTTATTCAGAAAAACAAGTGAAATAAACATTACTCAAATTAATATTGATTATGAAAAATGCTGTACAACACTATATACATTTTATTCGGAAAAGACATACTTACTAAACATTAATCAAAATTAATATTAAATTAATTTTCAGAAAACAAACATGATGAAAACACACCACTAACACACACTTTATTTTATTATGAACCTACCGCAACTTGAATGAATTAAAACGGAGCTAAAACATGGATTTTATGAGATAAACAAGATTGGAGGACCTAGTTGTGATTAACTATAGATCTTAGGGTTTAGCAGAGAAGATCTGCAAGACACATTGAATAGTGCTCGCGAAAAGATCTAAGACCAGGGTTAGATCTGAAAAAGGGCTCGGTTGGATTTATGTGTGAAAGGTAGGATTTCTGTAGCGGGTTTTCCACAAAAAGTACAAAACACATATCATAGGTGGGGATTTTCTTTTTCTCCAGGGATCTAATCGATAAACAGCCCTTTCTTCTTCAACCTTTTGTTCGAGACGGACTGCAACAGCAAGCCGGGCAAAATCGCTTGCGGCTGCGACTCCTAGGGGCTCGATGCAGGGGGAAAAATGATTGGTCGAGGGAGGTGCTCATCGCGTTGGAGATGGACAGCAGCGGCCGGACTGCTCGGCAACAGAAGACCGGCGGCCAGCGCAGACTGCGGACAGGTGACGACCTCCGGGAGCAGGACGACGACGTGACCAGGCGGCGGAGCCTCGACCCTATCTCGCGGAGCCTCAGGTGGTGGCGGACTGCTCCAAGGAGCCTTGACGCCACGAATCGGCGACAACGGAGGTACTGGCTGACTCGATCTACATGGCGGCGGACGGCTCGGGTTCCTGCCACAGCGGCACACCGGTTGTCCGTCGGCGTCGGGAGCGTGCTTGATAGACACTGCACATTGTCGCGCATCTCCTGGTGATGATCCCTTGCTCCGGGGATGCTCAAGCGCGACGAATTGAGCGGCCGGTGAATCTATGCTCAGTGGCTTTGTCGGCGGCGCTGTGCGGCGCGAGCAAGGCGAGGCGCTGTGACGCCCCAGGTTTTTAATTACCGTCATTAACGCTAATGACCGGATCAGCCGAGTCAAACTGGCTGAGCTTCGGTCAAACCTAGGTCAACCTGGGTCATCACCTTGAAAACCTCGCCAATGGACCCCAATGAACCCCTTGACCAAGTCTACACACACCCGTGGTGGACCCTCGGTCAAAGACACGGTCAAACCCGGCTTAACCCTTGACGTCAGCGAATGTCGTCCAGAACTTTTGCCGCGTTCTCCAAAATTCACCTAAACACTCCAAAATCTACCTTTATGAAAGTTGTCCATCTTGTTGAGGGACACAACTTTCATGTAGATTGGTATTTCAAATTTTGAGTGGAAATTGGTGAAAAACTTTGATCGATCGACAGTACCTCTGGTTTGCTGAAACAGAGCGGCATTCAAAGTTGGCAAGGCGTTCCTGCAAAATCCGTTGAGAAAAACACCCTAGAGCCTTTGTAAAAGTTGTAGAGGATAGTTAGATCTACAACTTTCCTATTCATCACGTTGTGCACTTCTATTCAACTTTTTGGAGTTATGTGAGTTCAAACAGGGTCTCAAGAAAACGAGTCAGGCTAGCCGACGCCGGCGCCGCGCCGCGCGCGGGACGCCCCTGCCGCACCCGCACCGAGCCGCTCGCCTCGGCGTCCGTGCCACCCCTCGCGCCTTCCCAATGCAGCCCGCCTTCCCATGCCCGCGCGCATGCCGAGGACGCCTAGAACGCCGCGCCGCCGTACGGTCTCCCGGGTTGCCCTACGGTCCGTCCGCCGTCGCCCGGCCGCGTGTTCCCGAGGCGCCCTCCGCCCGTCCGCCGGTCATTAGGCGGTCGCACGTCGCCTACTTAAACGGCACCCGCCCCTAGCCGCGACGCGCGAGGCCCGCCCCGCCGCAACCGTGCGGTCCGCCGGCGCCTTTTGGGCGCCCGCGGCGAGCCGCAAGTGCCGCCCGACCGCAAGCCAAGTAGCCCTTTCTCCACCCTCCCTAGCTTCCCCGGGAGCTACCCTTGCCGCCCATTGCCTTTCGGGTCGGGAGACTCGCCGGGTCGGGCAGCCGCGGCGGCCGCCACCGCCGGCCGCCGCGTGCGCCGCCTACCGGCAGCCTCTCCCCACCGACCGAGTTCCCAAATAGGACCCTAGTAGCCAGTAGACCCTTTCCCCGCCCTTCCCCGGCTAAGCCGGCGGCGAGCTCATCGGGAATTGCTCCAGCCGCGCCGGCCGGCCGCCCCAGGGGCCACATTGCAAGGAAAAGATTCTTTCCGAGGGCCTTCTTGCAATTTGGTAACTCAAATAGTGAAGTGATTTTCCTGATTCTTGTAAATTGCATAGAAAATCGTAGAAAAATCAGAAAAGTGCAAAACCAATTTTTCTGGATTCGTGGTGAAATAGCCCGCAACTTTTGTTATTCTTGCCTGAGCTAGTTCCTGATAGTTGTTGCATGAAAATACAAATGTGAAAAACCTAGATCTGCAATATCTCAAACACCATAAATCCTCTATAGCTAAATTTTGGATATGTTGTGTGTTAGGTCATGACTAGCTCCTATGCCAAAAATTGCACAAAGTTATGATATAAATATTTTTATAAAAATGTTTTTCCATTTCTGCAGAATCTGCATAAATGATTTTTGTAGCTAAAAATAAATAGATTTTTGCAACCAAATTTTGCACACTGCCTTTTTATCTAAAAACACACCTCTGGTGAATTAATTCCTAATTTTATAATTACTAGAAATATTTATTCTTGAATTATGCTTGGTTTTCTTTGAAATTGCACAACTCAAGTTTCATAATAGTTCTAGGTGTATAAGCTGCACCCCTAGGCTAGTTTTGGACCCTATAACGTGTGTGAGAAAGCTTGGATCATTTTGATGAGCATTTATTTTTGTGTGCATTTACCTTGTCCTTCCAGCTAGCTTTTGTTATTTTCAAAAATAATTAATTTGTAGCTATCCAAAGCACACATGTGGGTCCAGTGACTTGTTATAGGTGTTTAGTGTTTAATACACCCTTCCAATGAATTTTATTAATAAATTTAATGAATAAAAGCTATGGAAGCATTTAAAGGCTTAATAGTCATTAAATGGGAAAAATTCACCAACCCATCCTTAGTAACTTTGTGTGTAGTTGTAAATCTGTTCAAAAGGCTAAATGTACCCACCCACTACTGTTTGTGAAGCTGAATTAAATTATTTATATATATATGTACACAGTCACCATCAAAAAGAATATCTAATTAAGAATTGCAAATTGTTCCTTTTTGGAAGAGTATGCTAAATGTATTCTTATCTAGGTGAATGTGTCCAACTAATACTGTTGACGCAAAATCCGCACCCCGCGTCAAGCACACAACAAGCCGAACAATGTAGCTTCACACGCGAGCAGATTCCAAAGCGTGCCAGTCAATTTTCCCTGAAAATTAACAAAAGACAAAGTAGTTAAATACCAAAGCTTGGAACTTGCCGGGTGGTACCGGACAGTTCCATATTTGCGGCTAAAAGCCATGTAAGATGACATATAGCTACAAGAAGCTATCTGCCAGCATATTAGAAACCATTCGGGAGCTTTAAAGCGTAAAACAGAACATAGCCGAATGGATGACGTATGCATGACAATAGATCGGTCTTTATCTAAATGACATTGCCCGTGCACAAAACCATGACCGATCTTCGAGAACAAATAACAATAAACAATAAAATGAAGTAAAGCATGATTACAAATATGTAATAAACAAGCATGCATAGGCCCAAAGCACTAGTTTACCGCATGTCTAGGTACTTTAAAACCCGTCGAGCATGAAACCAAACAAGTTAGTCCACCGCATGATACAACTTGTTTGAAATCACACCACTAACCACGAAAAGATCTAACCACCGCATGATACAATCTAAATATGGAAATCTAAATGCACACATTATTTAAAACATAACTTATAAACACGTTTTACTCATGAAAAGCATAACCGAATACGGCTGTACAGCCGAATCGAGATCCGTGGAGAAGGAACAAACATTACCAAAGGTGATAAACCTATCAGATTGAATCAAAATCTAATCCACCGGATGATTAGCTCTAAAACAACCCAAAAACCTGCATCTACCGCATGATACCCGGTTCTGTCAAGATTTACACAAGATTGACAAGCTTGAACCCGCAACACGTAACAGTCTAGATTGGTTCGGTTTCGGCTATTTGGGAAACATGTGAACCACGTGCCTTACTGAGCCAAGATGTGAATGTGCGATGTGAAGATCACCAAACAAGATAAATCCGATCCAAATCAATCTAAATTGGGCAAAAGTGTGTTACATGAATTTAAACGTAAAGTAAAACTCAAAGCAACACATGGTAACTTAATGAATCTATTAGACCTTGCCAAAATCTAATAGAGCCGATAACTAGCTCCAAGCTAGATCTTAGCCCACCGCATGGCTCATGACCTAACAAGAAACCCTCTTGAACCAAGCTTAAATGCACCGCATGATACTAAGCATGGTAACAAGACTACTTGCATCACGATCTAAATCCACCGCATGATACTAGACATGATACAAGGTTGCCGGTACTTACGGAGGTCGACGGATCGATGAACCCTCTCGAAGAACTCGACGACACGACTAGAGGACTCGAGAGTTTGGCGTAAAGCCGGTTTTTTATGAGAATGTTTTCGATTACAATTACATACATCCAGGGTTCATATTTATATCCTGTCGTGGCATGACTCCTGGTGGACTACGAGCACAATATTTGATACCTAATTTAACGCTCAAATGCGAATGCTTATCCATCCATTCGTCCCTTCCGCTCGGGCCACGTCACCATACGATCCCGCGAAATCAGCAAACAGTCCCTTTGCCGAACGGAAGCAAACTGCCGACCGCAAGCACCCCTGCCGAATCTTCTGAAGAAATCTTCCCCCGCTGGACGGGATTTTTTACCAAGTTGGGCCCACAAACAGACTCCCTCCTGTACCAAATTTTGGTGTTAACATATGCCCCTTCAATTACTGGATAAAAGTGATTTTATTTCGAAATTGACTCCAATTGCCAACGTCTTCAAGTTAGATCTGTTCAACACCTATTCTCTCTCCCCGCAATCCATCGGAGTCTCCGTCCAGATCCAAACCCTAGGTCATCTTTTCCCCAAGCGCAAATCTTCAATGGCGGGTCAAAATCAAGCTGCTCAGGTAAATTTCATCCCCGTAAGTTTCATTCGGCATTACCCTTTTCGATTTTTACCTCAGATTTCTCCCTCTATCTTTTCTTGATAGGAGCTTTCTACCGAGCTTTTGATTCGTACTGAGACCAATTTGACATCTTATTTCCTCGGACCTGTGGGAACTTCCGATCCCCGCGAGTTCATTGCAGCCGAATCCCAAAGAATCCCTTTCAAAGCGGCTTTATCAGGGCCTCCCTTGTGGCAAGATGCTTTCAAGAACTGGCCTTTGCCTCCAATTGCAGGCTGGAGAAATTGGTATAAAAGGATACTTGCAGATAATAGCACCAAGACCAGCAATTGGGACAGCCTCCGCATCGCTCAATGCTTGGAATTATCCTTGGCCGAAACCCCAAAGAATGAAAATCTTTTGATTGCGACTTGCCATTTTTAGTCAAACGGCGTCAATGCCTTCCTCTTTGGTCATGGCCCAATGTCCCCAACTCTGGCCGACGTGTACATGATCACCGGCCTTGACATTTCAGGATCCGTGTACCCCTGGGAATTCAAAGGCTCCACAAGGCAGACAGGAGTGAAGTCAGGAAGCAGATACAAATCATATATCCAGAATCAGATGAAAGATGGCCCTCTGAGTGAAGTCGAATACACGGCGTTCCTGAACATGTGGCTGTGTAGATTCATTTTCTGCGGTAAAGCCAATGAGCCAACTTTGAATCATATTGCAATGGCTACACGTTTGGCTGCTGGTAATCGCATTCCTCGTGGAAAATACCTCCTAGGGAGTGTGTATCATATGCTCCATCAGACTATTTCTCAAATGCATGCTGGCCAGAAGATACTATGTGTCAACGGCCCTGGTGGTTTGTGCAGTTGTGGCTGCAACTGTACATGCACCGGATTGTCAACATCAACCTCAACAATCGGCTTTTCCCTTCATCCAGCCACAAAGAAGGAGAAGCTCAGACTACCAGAGGATGCCAAACTTATGGAGAAGCTGCTTCAACTATATCTATTGATCAGAATGTTAGTCAGCTTTTTGAGCTCTTCTTCAGAGGTTTCCCTGATCCCCTTTGGCTCCCCTATCTGAACAACGACAATTTAACTCTCCCCTTTGAATTCTCCTTTGAAACTGGATGTCATGATGCAAGATCTGTAGAAATCTTCAATATCTTCATCCATTCATGTGCCTTACCAGCAGAATTTTGTGGGGGAAGGTTAAATCACAGCACTTATGAATATTATCAGCCAAATATGATGGCCTGACAACTTGGATGTGGCCAAATGCCCCCAAGATTGTTCCTTCATGAATTCCTCAAACCCAGAGAGGAAATCAAGGATAGCATACAAGCCAGAAGGGTTTTTGAGTATGAATGCAGCCCAACTCTTTATACCTGGTGTTGACGGATAAAAGACGTATCCCTCTACGATCCGCAAGCGTACGGACCCCACACCTTTTTCACCACGGGATTCCCAAGGTTCTTGTCAATCCGCGGAGCAAGGGGATTACAAGCATTCGATCAACAACGACACACTAGCTACTAAAACCCTAACTATATTATACTAGAAAACAACTAAGCTACACTAGAGAGGATGGTAAACGATCAAGGAAGAAGACACTCGCCCACGGGTCTACGATACTAGAGCATGCAATCGCTTAAAGACATGAAAAACCAATCTAATCTATCGGGGTTGTGACCACGGTTTCGCCCTTTCCCTCCTCTCGTACTGTCACTACGCGAAGGTATTCATGACTAGACCTTTGATGGCCACGGCGTATTGAATGGATCCAAGGAAGCATTGGAGCTCTTACTCCCTCTACGGCACGGTTGCAAGCCTTAAGCATTAAAGTATGTTCAACACAAGATGATAGATAGATAATCCGACAAAGTGCGATTACATCTCAATATCGATTACAACCCATGGACGAATGAGAAGATTACCCCATCAAGGTGCCGATCATGGCACCGTTGATCATGGTTTCCCTTCCGCCGGTGTCTTCCTTCTTCTCCACGAGAGGGTGCTTCCTTCGAGGTGGTTGATCTCCAGCCGGAGATCCTCCTCCTCTCTCTCTAGCTTGTAGATGGCCTTCTGGTGCGAATAAACTCCTCTCCGTCTGTTGGCGGCGCGTCGGGGGTTTTAGGGTCGAAGATCCTTCGAGGGCAAGGAAGACGGGACCGAAACGGTGCCCGAAGTGGGCTGGGCCGGCCCGCCTTGGCCGGCCGGCCCAGGCCCAGTTTCGGCCCGATTCGGTCCCCCTATTTGCACCGTGGGTCCTCGTGCACTTATCTACTTTGCCCCCTCCACTTGGATGATTTTGACGCTGTTATTCTCGCGATCAAGATGGAGACTCTCTTTGCATGAAGTTCGATCTTTTACGCTTCAATCCCCGGGGTGTTCCTCGTAGCACTTCGGTCCTCACCACCATTGGAAGTAATTTCAGCAAGCTCATGAACACGAACAAGACTCCATGAATGCTCCTTTGAACTTGTTGCGAATCCGTCCTTTATGTCCATGATTTCCTACATAAACATAACACTTCCAAATGCATGCACAAAGATGAACTTGTTATATGATTAGTGTGCCTAGTGGCGGGTTAGTTCAATAATCGAATCCAAACCAAAGTGTAATGAACATGCTAGGTGCACCAAAATACACCGTCAACATCTCCCCCACACTTAGCTCTTGCTCGTCCTCGAGCAAGTACTCGTAAAAGAACTTCGTCCAAGGAGTGTAATCGTGTACCACTTATCCCTCTTCACAAGTTAGTCAATCCCTTCATCTTTAATACATAAACACAAAGTAATGATAATCAAACATAAACATGGGCGTTTAGAATTTTTACCACGTCAAGATTTACCCCACAACTCAAACTCTTCACTCGAAGCTTTCAATTTCAGCCATACTTACTTCTTTGCTTCCATCGGAGGGTTTTTATGATTTTTAAAACAAAAATTCCTGCAACAAGTATTAGACAAAAACCTTTCTCCAACCTTTCTCAAGTCACTCATATGAAGTGGTTATCCTAACCAAATTTTATAAAACACTCACCTCCCATTAATCTCTCATATATCATGTAAAGGTGGAGCTATAGGTAGGGCTAGCGCAATCAACACAAGTGTTGTCAAACTAAGAACTTCCTCTAATGGTTGTCTACCTTTCAAAGCCAATGATCATGAGAATTAACCATATGTAGGGATATCAAGGATGAGAAGATTTAGAATGGTGGACATGTGCAAGGGCAAAAGAAAATTGTGACCACAAGGCACCAATGATGTCCTCGTTGTCGGATTGCACATGGTTGGAAATAGAGTAAAAGTTTCGTCTCACAATCAACGTGACATCCTTCCTTACACTTTATTATTTTTCTTTTCTTTCACTTGATCCATCCCTCTCATATCTTCATTGCTAACTCATCTTTCTCTTTTTTTTTCTTTTCTTCTTTCATTCACATATGATTTTTTTTCTTTTTTTCTCTTTCTTTCTTTTCCATACACATACTTTTTCTCTTTATTTTTCTCTCTCTTGACAACTTTTCAAAGCTTTCAATTCTCCCTTTTCTCGCATGCACAATCTGAATTTTTTAAATAAATCATGCTAGAGACGAGACGAAACTTTGAAAATAGGTTGTGTTCAAGGAATACGATGTTCAAAAGAGATGTATAGGGTTGGGTATGGAATCCAAGTGATATACATGACTTTCGTTATGAAAGTCATGAACCGAATAAATGACGAGGCTAGCAACAAAAGATAAGCACAAGGACATGATCATTGCTTGAAATTAAAACTCACCAAGAGAGAAGGGTCCTAGCCTAACTCATCGTGCTAATCACACTTATGGTGGAGCGAAAAAAACAAACTTGGCTTTGGATAGGAATTTTTTCATACTCTCAACTTGGAAAAAGAGATTTTGCTAACCTTTATTACAAGGGTTTTAATATAATTTTCAGAACTGAAATCCTCCAATTTTTAGCATCGAAAATAGCACAACTAGCATGTGAAGCTCAAGATCGAAGTGCGGTATGGGTACTTTAAGTAGTAGCGATTCCACTAAGCACCACGGTAAACGATTTTCAAACCACATACTTGTGTTCATATATCAAGAATCGAAGATTAGACAAACAAGTAAATAAAGATAAACAATACATAAAACACAAAGATATATATAAGACTCTTTTTATTTGGTTTTCTTGACTCAACACTAATTTAAGACGCTTGCAAAAATTTTTAAAACAGACTCAAAAACTAAAGACTCATAAAAACGCTAAGACTCTCACACGAAGATTAAACCGAACCTAAACTTGAAGTTCAAAAGCTAAGGCTAGCGAGCTAGCTCTCCCCCACACTTAAAACATATGACGTCCTCGTCGTATCTTACAAAAACCAAAGGGGAAAACTAGATCTAATGGTACTTCGAGCAAGCTTTGCACCACTTGCCTCTCATGTTTCCAACCATGCCGAAAAGTTTGCGCACGTTACGGTTAAGGAACTTGTAGTCATCTTCAACTACGCGCTCCAAGTCCTCCATACGCCGCTTCATCGCTTCCATGGTTTGAAGACATTCGTCGGCCGACGCGTAGAGAGCTGCGATGGATTGACGGCAAACTCGACGAAGACACCGGATGCAATCCGAAGGGGTCGTCGTCGCCATAATCTCCACCGTTGTCACCACCGTCGTCGCCACCTCCATTGTTGTCACCTTCGCCACCGCCGTTGCCGTCGCCGTTGGGGCCCTCGGGAGTCCTTTCGTAGGGCTGCTCGCCCCAATCGTCATCGTCTCTACGGCGGCCGCCCACGAGCTCGGGCTACGATCGTCGGAGTAGTCGCTATCCCCATAATCCTTAGGCTCCGGCGACATCTCCTTGTAATCCTTGCGCTTGATGCCTTGGAGACGTGCCGACCTTCGAACGGGTGTAGGGACCTTCTCTCCTTTGACGGGGTTGCGAGATGCAAGAGCTCCGGTCGGGACACGTCCTCCGCAACGGATACGTGCGGTCCTCTTGACGGGTAGCTTGACCTCGCATCGCATCGCCTCCTCCATCGATGGCTTCTTGGCTTCTACCTTCAACTCTAAGCTTTTTGGAGGCTCAATGGCTGCTACAAGGGTGCAACACATTGCTTGAAAGGTTTGATTCTCGAGCTCCCAATTCGGCCAAATATATAGTCCCGAGAGAAAAGCCCGGAAACCTTATTTTCCTTTTTTACACTTCCCTTAAAATTTTTCGACCAAACAAGGAAGTCGAAAAGGAGCAGTTCGGGGCGAAATTCGGGGACATCGGGCGTCGGGCCACCCCCGGGCCGATCCGACGGGCCGGCCGGCCCACCCTGCCTCGGGGGCCGGCCGGTCCGGTTTTTTGCACACCGCCCTATTTTTTCGTCCTTAGCCCATGGGAAAAAGTTGGCCCGGTTAATCTTCGCGAAAAACTCCGAAAGCTAAAAGAAAAATTATTTACGAAGTTGGTGCCTTGTTTTTCGTCCTAGGCGGGACGTTCGGGCTCTTCCTCCATGGTAAAGACGTCAACATGATGAATGGGCACGACGTCGGGTTCGTAGTAAACCTTAAGCCGCTGTCCATTCACCACAAATCGATCGCCGTTTATATCCATAATGGTTACCGCTCCGTTGGAGAACACCGAATGCACAACATAAGGTCCGTCCCACTTGCTTTGCAATTTCCCCTTTCCGAAGGTTTTAAACCTCGAATTGTAGAGGAGGACCTTATCTCCTTCTTTAAATTCTTTTTTCTTCAATCTTTTATCATACCACCTTTTGATTCTCTCCTTGTATATGCTTGCGTTTTCATAAGCTTTCAACCTCAACTCCTCTAGCTCGCTTATTTGAATTCTCCGTTTCACCATCGCGGCATCGAGATCAAGGTTCATCTCTTTAATCGCCCAATAGGCTTTATGTTCTAACTCAACCGGAAGGTGGCAAGCTTTTCCATAGATGAATTGATAAGGGGTCATACCTATCGGTGTTTTAAACGCCGTTCGATAAGCCCATAAGGCTCCGTCTAATTTCTTTGACCAATCCTTGCCTCCCTTCTCTATGGTCTTGTTGAGTATGCTTTTTAATTGCCTATTTGACGTTTCCGCTTGTCCGTTGGTTTGTGGGTGATAGGCCGTGGAGACCCTATGCTCGATTCCCAACTTGGACAAGCACTTTTTGAAGTTCTTCCCGGTGAAATGAGTTCCTCCATCACTTATCAAGATTCTCGGTGTACCGAAACGAGGAAAAATCACGTTCTTGATCATAGTGATGGACTCCTCCGTGGAAGCTTTACGACATGGTATAGCCTCTACCCACTTGGATACATAATCAACCATAACAAGTATGCACTCGAATCCAAATGAGTTTTTAAAAGGCCCCATGAAGTCTATGCCCCATACATCGAATATGTCGACTTGCAAGTTGTATTTCAAAGGCATAGAATTTCTTTGAGAGATGTTTCCGGTTTTTTGGCATTCGGGGCATGACGCAACATATCTTTTAGTATCTTCATGCATCTCCGGCCAATAGAATCCGCTCGACCATACTTTGGCTTCGGTTCGAAAATGGCTATAGTGCCCACCGTACTCCGCCGAGTGGCACTTCCTTAGAATCTCAAGCCTCTCTTCTCTTGGCACACATCTTCTCATCACTCCATCATTGCCAAGCTTGAAGAGGTATGGTGCATCCCAAAAATATTTCTTGCTTTCAGAAATTATCTTCCTTTGGGTGTTTTTGTCTAGATGATCGAGGGGCATCTTTCGAATTGCTCGAATGATGTCGATCATCCAAGTATCTTTATCAAGCACTCTATAGAGGTGGTCATCTCTCATCTTATCTTCTATGGGCTCTTTATCATCTTGCCCACGATTCATCCTAGACAAATGATCGGCCACAACATTTTCCACCCCCTTTTTATCACGAATTTCAACATCGAACTCTTGGAGAAGAAGGATCCAACGAATCAAACGTGGTTTAGCTTCCTTCTTAGCCAAGAGATACTTTATGGCGCGTGATCGGTGTAAACAATGACTTTCGAGTTCACGATGTAAGATCTGAATTTTTCGAAAGCGAATACCACCGCTAGCAATTCTTTTTCCGTAGTAGCGTAATTTAATTGTGCCCCACTAAGAGTTTTGCTAGCGTAGTAAACGGCGTGAACTCGGCCTTCCTTTCTTTGTCCCAAGACCGCGCCTACGGCGTAGTCACTTGCGTCACACATGATCTCGAAAGGTTGGCTCCAATCCGGAGGTTGGATGATGGGAGCACTCACCAACGCATTTTTCAAGGTCCGGAATGCCGCTAGACACTTCTCATCAAAGTCGAAAGCCACATCTTTTTGAAGAAGGTGTGTTAAAGGCTTAGTGATCTTTGAGAAGTCCTTTATAAATCTTCTATAGAATCCGGCATGGCCTAGAAAGCTCCTTAAGGACTTAATATCCGTAGGAGGTGGGAGTTGCTCAACCGTCTCTACCTTAGCCTTGTCCACTTCAATTCCTCTCTCGGATATAACATGTCCGAGCACTATGCCTTGCTTAACCATGAAGTGGCACTTTTCCCAATTTAAAACCAAATCTACCTCCGCACACCTTGTAAGGACCTTTTCTAAGTTTGCTAAGCAATCCATGAACGTCTTCCCGTAAACGGAAAAATCATCCATAAACACTTCAACAATTTCTTCGATGAATTCCGAAAACACGGCCATCATGCAACGTTGAAAAGAGGCCGGAGCGTTGCATAGGCCGAACGGCATCCTCCTATATGCAAACGTTCCGTAAGGACACGTAAATGTTGTCTTATGTTGATCTTCCGGGTGAATAGGAATTTGCATGAACCCCGAGTATCCGTCGAGAAAGCAAAAATAAGCGTGGTTTGCTAACCTCTCGAGCATCTCGTCTATGAACGGTAGGGGGAAGTGATCTTTCTTCGTCGCTTTGTTAAGCTTACGGTAATCAATACACATCCGCCACCCGGTCACGGTTCTTTGCGGTATCAATTCGTTCTTCTCATTCTTCACCACGGTCAAACCTCCTTTCTTCGGTACACAATGTACCGAGCTCACCCATTCGCTATGTGGAACCGGGTAGATGATTCCGGCATCAAGTAACTTGATAACCTCTTTCTTTACTACCTCTCGCATGGCATGGGTTAGCCTCCTTTGATGGTCCACTACAGGCTTACATTGGTCTTCCATTGGTATACGATGAGTGCAAAAGGTCGGGCTAATACCTTTGAGATCATTGATTGAATATCCAATCACCTTCCTATGTTTTTTTAATAAAATCAGCAACGCTTCACTTTCTTCGGGGCTCAACTCGTCGCTCACAATGACTGGATAGGTTTTGTCTGGCCCCAAAAATTCATATTTTAATCCCTTGGGCAAAGGTTTAAGGTCTACTTCGGGCACTTGTGGCTCCTCGGGTTTGATTTCTCCTATGTCTTCGAACTTCTCTTCCTCCACGCTACCATCATGCGGCTCTAAGCCTTTTGTTGCTTCCTCTAGTTCTTCATCTTGTTGATTACTAATTTGATTTTCCATCGCTCTTTGCAGCGGGTCTCTAAGGGTTTCAACAAAACAAAGACTATCTATCTCTTCTACTTCTTCATCTTCGGGAGGAAAAGGAGTAAGGTGTTTAGAAGCACGAAGAAAGTTGTATGTGTACTTTGTTCCATTAAGGTTCATTGTTACTTTGCCTTCTCCGGCATCTAACACGGCATCAACCAACTTAAGAAAAGGCCTACCTAAGATTATATGATCAGAATTACCATGGTAAGCATCAATAACAAAGAAATCGGTTGGTATATAGTTTCTAGAGATCTTTACTTTCATGTTGCAAGCAATACCTAGAGGTTTGATAGTTCTACCATCTCCCATAATTAATTTCGTTGATGTTGGAGCTAAGTCTAGGTTGTGGTATTGAACTTTATCGTAAATTTTAGAAGATAGAACACTTACTTGGGCTCCGATGTCGCATAAAGCTTTGCATTGAACTCCGTTGATCTCGCAACTCAAGTGCGGCGTCATCTTCTCTTCTTCTTCGGATCCGATTGAATAAATTTCAGCAAGGCGAGCGTATGGTGATGCTTGGGGCTTGATCCCCATGATCCTCTTCACCTCGGCAATATGTTCCGGATCCACCACGTCATCTCCAAAGAGCTTTTCAAAAATCTCACCGGTGGTTTCGAGGTCGTATGAATTTTCAGCTTTCCTCTCCGGTGGGAAATCGACTTCCAATGCTCTTGCCATTCCCTTTTGATTAGGGAACGGTCTTCTCTTGTCGAATACTTCTCCGTAATCAATAGGAACCCAATCCATTGGCTCGAACTCCCTTAGTGGCTTCGCGCTTGACATGCTTCTCTTGTTCGTCTCATTTGGTGCGACGAAGTCGACGTTTGGTGTAGTTCTTGACTTGATGTATTCTTGTTCAAGCTTTTCCATGATTGGCTCCTCTTTTGTGACTTCCGGGGTTGCATCTTTAGAAAAATCAGCAAGCTTTTTCTTCCTTGAATTGAATTCCGGCTCTTCCGCAAGTCTTGTTTCCCAATCTCTTCGCATGGCAGCCGCTTTGCTAACTTTTTGTAGAAGTTGGGCGGCTTCCGTGAGTGTTTTCTCCATGAGATCCCCACCTGCACACATTTCGACGTGTCGCATGCAACTAGGGGTTAGGGAAAAGAAAAATGTATGCAAGAGTACGTCACCGGTGAAGCCGAGTTTTGGTCCTTGTTCGATTAATTCATTAAACCTATCCCAGTGCTTGGTCTATCCCTTCCTCTTCTCCTTGCATAAAATTGATCACTTGCCTCCTTAGATGTTGAACCTTGCTCATTGGAAAGAACTTCTCGCAAAACTTCTTTGTCAACTTGTTCCAATTGCCTTCAACTTCAAAGGACGCAACCGAATACCATGTCTTTGCTTTGCCGGCAAGTGAGTAGGGAAAGAGATTCCATTTGAACCATTCATCGGGAACTCCTTCTTGACGCACCGTGTTGCATATTGTCGTGAAATCCCTTATGTGTCTATATGGGTTCTCCGTAACCATCCCTTCAAATGGGTTTTCCACCACCATCTTCATGATCTTGGATTTAATTTCATACTTGGTCGCTTCGAGCTTCGAATCCGACTCTTGTACCTTTATGTCTTCACATCGAGGGCTAGCGTAATCCCTTAATGATTTCTCCGGTTCTTCCACGGGTTGATTAACGAACTCCATCTAGACAATAAGATAAAAACAAAAACAAAAAAGAAACAAGTGTTTTTCGATAATAAATGTTAGATATAGCGAATAAAAGATAAGCTAAAATATAAAACTAAGTTAGATGCAAATCAAACGATGTAAACTAACTTGCTCCCCGGCAACGGCGCCAGAAAAAGGGGCTTGTTGACGGATAAAAGACGTATCCCTCTACGATCCGCAAGCGTACGGACCCCACACCTTTTTCACCACGGGATTCCCAAGGTTCTTGTCAATCCGCGGAGCACGGGGATTACAAGCGTTCGATCAACAACGACACACTAGCTACTAAAACCCTAACTATATTATACTAGAAAACAACTAAGCTACACTAGAGAGGATGGTAAACGATCAAGGAAGAAGACACTCGCCCACGGGTCTACGATACTAGAGCATGCAATCGCTTAAAGACATGAAAAACCAATCTAATCTATCGGGGTTGTGACCACGGTTTCGCCCTTTCCCTCCTCTCATACTGTCACTACGCGAAGGTATTCATGACTAGACCTTTGATGGCCACGGCGTATTGAATGGATCCAAGGAAGCATTGGAGCTCTTACTCCCTCTACGGCACGGTTGCAAGCCTTAAGCATTAAAGTATGTTCAACACAAGATGATAGATAGATAATCCGACAAAGTGCGATTACATCTCAATATCGATTACAACCCATGGACGAATGAGAAGATTACCCCATCAAGGTGCTGATCATGGCACCGTTGATCATGGTTTCCCTTCCGCCGGTGTCTTCCTTCTTCTCCACGAGAGGGTGCTTCCTTCGAGGTGGTTGATCTCCAGCCGGAGATCCTCCTCCTCTCTCTCTAGCTTGTAGATGGCCTTCTGGTGCGAATAAACTCCTCTCCGTCTGTTGGCGGCGCGTCGGGGGTTTTAGGGTCGAAGATCCTTCGAGGGCAAGGAAGACGGGACCGAAACGGTGCCGAAGTGGGCCGGGCCGGCCCGCCTTGGCCGGCCGGCCCAGGCCCAGTTTCGGCCCGATTCGGTCCCCCTATTTGCACCGTGGGTCCTCGTGCACTTATCTACTTTGCCCCCTCCACTTGGATGATTTTGACGCTGTTATTCTCGCGATCAAGATGGAGACTCTCTTTGCATGAAGTTCGATCTTTTACGCTTCAATCCCCGGGGGTGTTCCTCGTAGCACTTCGGTCCTCACCACCATTGGAAGTAATTTCAGCAAGCTCATGAACACGAACAAGACTCCATGAATGCTCCTTTGAACTTGTTGCGAATCCGTCCTTTATGTCCATGATTTCTTACATAAACATAACACTTCCAAATGCATGCACAAAGATGAACTTGTTATATGATTAGTGTGCCTAGTGGCGGGTTAGTTCAATAATCGAATCCAAACCAAAGTGTAATGAACATGCTAGGTGCACCAAAATACACCGTCAACACCTGGCCTTTCACACCCATAATAATAGCTCATCCCTCCTTCATCTCCTGGTGGCAAGATTCCATGACCACATCTTCAGTGAGCCAATGCACTCATTCTGCTTGGAGTTGATGCCTGACTTTCAGCCAACCTCAGAGGTAACACACTTGTCTTTTTCCCTTTGATCAGGCATACCTTTCACCACTAACCATGATCTTGATCATCTCCTGCAGAATACAGTGCCTGCCCCTCGAGCCAGGACAATTGCTTATAATGTGGTATATCCAATTTCAGCTCTGGGATTTAAATCCCCAACTTTTACTCAGCTGATGGCCAGATATGCTACAATGGACCCAATCCTCTTCAGCTCTACTGCTGACAAGAGAAAAGGCCAATCCTTGGTTGCACCTCCAGCTGCCAAGAGGAAAAGAACCACCAAAAAGGTCCCTATTGAGGTGAGATTTCCTCTTTCTTGAACACAAGATCACTCTTATTCTGACAAATTTCATCTTGTGCAATTTCAGACTAGAACCCAACAGCCATCAGTGTCAGAGCCTGCCAATGCTTCATCTATTGGTATGACCTTTCCCTTCATTATTTTCTTTCTTCAGAGATCATTACTCACACTGGCATTTACCCTTAATCTGGTATTCGCAGAAGAAATACTGGTGAATCACCCTGTGGATACCTCTCCTCCTCAAAGATGCAAGTTCACCAAGAGCTGAACCATCTTCTGCTCAAGTGGAGATCTTATCGTCATCAGGGACCCAATCACCCCCTTCTCAAATAGAAGTGCCAGCTTCACCAGAGATGAACCCATCAACTCAACCAGAAGCTTCAAGCCCTTTAAGGGTTCAATCTCCTATTGGCCAGCCAGAAATCCCAGTCTTAACAGAGGTAAATCCACTTTCTCCTCAGCCAGAAGCTTCAAGTTTGCTAGAGACTGCACCATCACCCTTTCAAGAAGAAGCTTCAGCTTTACCAAGAGCTCCTCAGACTCCTCTTCTACCAGTGGCCCAAGAAACTCCCTCTAAATCTGAACAAGTCCCTCCCCCAACTCAAGGAATCAGGCATGAGGCAAGCGCATGCACCCAACTCTGTTACCTTCTTTTAACAAACCATTCCTAACCCGGCAATCTTTCTTTTTCAGGATCAAACTTCACCACCGTCGAGCTCATTTGTGGTGAATGATCCAGCTGCCGAAACAGGAGATGGAGGAACTCAAAATCAGGCTCTACCAGAGGAAATTCAGGCAAGGCTCAAAGAAATCTTTGCCTGGCTGCAAAAGGATGCTCGAGATCAAATTAGAGATGTTGATCATTTCGAGGAAATGCTTGAACCCATCAGTCAAAAGCTCCCTGAAGATATCAAGGCTTCATTGGAGCCCATCTCTGGTCTGGACATTCATTATGTGGCAATAAGGCAAGCCTTGAAAAGCCAATCCTCCCGACCAGCCATTGAGCAAAAGAAAGCCAAAGCTGAACAAGCTGCGAAGGGAGCACAAACCAAACCGAGAGCCACAAGGAAATGTTGACCAATCTGCAATCTGCTCTCGAATTGAAAATTGCCAGAAAGACTGCACTGGAAATAGAGCTGAAGAATTTGTCAGCTGAAATAGAAGCTGACGAAAAGAAGATAGCCGAACTCCCTAGAGTGATAGAGAAATCCCAAAAGGAAGCATCATCGGCCATAACTGAAGCAAATCAGTTCGAGGCAGAGCTCACCGTCCTGTCCAACACTCAGAGAGATTATCAAGAACGGATGAAGAACATTAATCAGACAATATCAAATGCCTCTAATGTAATTGCAAAGTACTTGAACATTTAGTTGTACTGAGCAATGTGTAACCGAATTAACTGTCCTTGTAATATTTGCCTTTTATAAACTTTATTTTCCTTTTCTCTGCATGATTTTGATCACAACTCTGAACGATCCATTCGGTAACTAACGGTCAAACAATGCTACACCTGAACAAAGACTCCGACCGCAACTCGCCCGAGCTACCAACCGAATATGACTCAGCTTTGAATTCCAAACGACCCGACGGCGAATCGGTTAAGGAAACCTCTCCACCTTCCAAGTTTCTCGGGATGTGCACCACGATCTAAGGCCACGATCTTCTCACCAGTCCTATAAATAAAACCATAGGTGCCCCCAGCTTTTTCACCAAGCCTTTGGCCTTCAAATCTTTGCCAACTCAAGCTTGCTTTTCCAATCTCCAGCGCGGCCCCAAGAACTCATGGCGGGTAGCAGCAACAGGCGCCGCGCCGCTGACGAGGTGGAAGGAAGTCGCGCCGGCGCGCGTCGGAGGCAGTGATCGCCATCTTCTCTTATGATTCCTTCCATATTTTTTCTGTTCCTGACGATATCCACTGTTTCAGGCTCATCCACTGGAATCCGGCTCCCGCGCCGGCCATGAATCAGCCCCTGCCGGACGACTCCTCGGAGTCGAACTATTACTCCCCCGTGCCCTATGGGGAGCTCGACACCCTCCGCTTCAAGGCGGAGCTCGAGGTGGCTTAGTGTGAGCTGGAGGATGTCTCCAAGAAGGCTGGCATCGCCGAACTTGAGTGGGAGGACCAGCGCAAGCAATTGCTGGCAACCATCGACGGTACATCTCTTAGATTACTCCCCAATCCAATTCGACCTTTGATACTAATCACGACTTCCTTGCACCTTGCATCCCGCGACGCCGAACTAGACCAGCTGAAAACGCTAGTGAAGCAGTTGACTGACAAGGTGAACGCTCCTGGCGACACGCCGGCGGAGCGTCTCGCCGCGGTGGAAGACCGCGTGGATGCGGTGGCCGTCCATGGCATCCGCCTTGGCACCACCCTGGGCTTGGCTGCCATGGCGACGCATACCGGCGTCGACTACTCGATCCAGTCGCGCGGCTTCCGGGGCGGCGCACCAGAAGACCTCGACGAGATCGAAGTCATCTTGGAGCGTCTTGATGGCCACGGCGATGCCATTGCCGAACTCACTCATCCCCAGTCTGTGCTAAACATGCTTTTCAATTAGATTGTACTAGGGATGTTTGATCTTCGGCAATAAATAAAGAATTTCAATTTCCATGCTTGTAGTGCGATGATTCCCTCGTGTTTGCAACTGCGAACCTTATTCTTCCTAAACGCATTCGGGAACTTTGCTTGAGCCGAACGCGCGAAAATAAGTGCCCCTTGGCGCAAAAATCGCAGAAAATCCTCAATTCGGGAATCCATAAACACTGTTCAATGAAAACCCCCTCGCATTCGGGAGAAAAACCTCGCCGCTTGGTATTCCAATAACGTACGCCAACCAGTCATCACTCCCAATGCGCTCTCTCAGTCAATAAAATAGCCCTCTGGGATGCCCTGCAAATCCACTCGCACACTCATCTATCACCTCACATCTTCTCCCCTGCTCCAGAAGAGAAAACCCCAAGGCCATGGACAAAGGCAAGCAACCCATCAAGGAGGACAGCACCCCACCAAAGAAGCGCACCATTCGAGAGTGAGTTTTCTTTCAATCTGCTTCGTGCTTTCGTATGCAATCTCATGTTTACCGCTTCTTGTTTTTCCTTCAGCCTTGATCTGCTTCCTGAAGAAATCCTTGGGACCGAAGAAACGCCTGAGTACATCTCCTCTGACTCCTCCCTTGAAGTAGAGGACACCACGCCAGAACAGAGGATCAATCACCAATTGCGCCGCCGTGTTCGGCATCTGGAGCACGATCTGCGGGACATCACCGCTCGCTGCCAGGCCGAACGCGAACGTCGCATGACTTTGGAGGTGTTGGTAGGAGGTAAAACTTCCATCTTTATTTTTACTTCACGCTTGCGCTCAGATCTCTGTTTCTAACAACTATCCTTCTGCCTTAGATGTTTCCGACAGGTACAGTAACCTGAAAGCTGCTTGGGATAGCCTGATGGAGGCTGCGAGCCACGGTCATCCCCAAAGCTTCCAAGTTGCCGTCACGGTGGTCCTGGAACCGTTGAAGAGGGAGGAGCTGAAGAAGCAAAGAAAAAATGATTGAAGCACACTTTCGCTTCTTATGCCAGGCCTTCTGCTTCCCACCCCCTTGTAATCCTGAGCAGCTAGATTGTTAAATAAAAACCTGCAAGAAACACCTATAATGTTATGCATCTTCGTGCTAAGGGCAATACATCTTAGTATTGGCCATTTCCTTGTTCAGGATTTTTTGTTCTAGAGGCGGCCTCTTTCTTGAACGCCGGCTGTCTCTGCATCAAATGTTTGTAATCCTTGGTGCTTATGATCAACGATCAACCTCAATACTAGGATAATATTTCTTTAAATATCTTCCATTTATTGCAGCAGAAAATTCTTCTCCTAGTAAAGTTTTTAACATGTAAGCATTACTAGGCACACATCTGACCACCCAAAAAGGTCCTTCCCAGTTTGGGGACCATTTGCCGAACGCACTGTACTTGGTTCCAATCGGCAGTAATGCTTTCCAAACCAAATCTCCTTCTGCAAATTGCCTAACCTTTACTTTCTTATTGTAATATTTAGCAACTCGCAGCTTGTTCTTTTCAATGTTTTCCAGGGCTCTAAGACGAATCATATGCAAATCCTCTAATTTATCCATCATTAAGCTACTATAATATTTGGAGCTTAAGTCCTTTTGAAAAACCACTCTCCTAGAATCAGACTGCATTTCCCAAGGCAAAACGTCATGATGCCCGTAAACCAATTCATAAGGAGAAATCTTTTTAGCTCCATGAGGAGCCATTCGGTAAGCCCATAAAGCCTCATTGAGTACCGAATGCCACCTCTTCGGCTTTTGATCGATTTTCTTTTGTATAAGCTTGATCATGATCTTGTTAGAAGCCTCTGCCTGACCATTAGCTTAGGCATAATAGGGAGAAGAATTAAACAATTTGATCCCCATGCTTTCGGCAAACTCCCTGAACTCCAAGGACACAAACTGGGCTCCTTGATCAGTTGTGATTGTTTGAGGAATTCCAAACCTATAGATGATGTGTTCCTTAACAAACTCAACCATGTTCTCTAATGTTACTTTCTTTAGTGGAATTGCCTCAACCCATTTGGTGAAGTAATCTGTTGCTAAAAGCACAAATTTATGCCCCTTGCTAGATGGTGGGTTAATCTGGCCAATCAAGTCTATTCCCCAGCCTCTGAATGGCCATGGCTTGATAATGGGATTCAGTGCTGATGCTGGAACCCTCTGAATATTTCCAAACTTCTGACAGTCTTGACATCCCTTGTAATACTCAAAGCAATCCTCCAACATCGTCGGCCAAAAGCATCCAGCTTGTCTAATAACCCATTTCATACGATAGGCCGATTGATGTGCTCCACATATCCCATCAAGCACCCCACTCATCATTTTCCTTGCTTCTTCTGGACCCAGGCATCGCAGCAACACCCATCCAATGATTTGTAGAATAGACTTCCATCTAGAAGAACAAATTTTATGGCTTTGTACCTAAGCTTCCTAGAAACTTTTCGGGATGGATTTTCCAAATAGTCAATAATCTCCATTCTCCAATCATCTTCTGCGAGATCCCCCCGAAAGCACACACCTCCATGGCAAACACTTCTTGATTTTCTCTATAACCTGAAGCACTCTGAGCCAACCTATTTGCCTCTTCATTGTGTTCTCTAGAAATATGTTGTAGAATTACTAACTGAAAACTCTTTAAGATTTCCCTGCATTCCTCGTAGTAATTCCTCAGGGCATCACTTTTGCACTCATATTGGCCGTTCAATTGCTTTATAACCAGCTCTGAATCCCCATAAATCTCAACTGAAACAGCTCCGGCTTCTTTCAAATATTGAAGCCCTCTAAGCAATGCCTCGTACTCAGCTTGATTGTTTGTGACGGTAGGCTGGATAGGGATGGCAAACTCAAACATCTCACCTCTGGGTGAAATCAACAAGATCCCTACTCCCCCACCTTTACCACATGATGATCCATCAAAGAACAAAGCCCAAGGAGTAATTTCAAACAAATCAATCGATGGATCACGATGCTCAGTTATAAAATCGGCAATAATCTGACCTTTTATAGCTTTTGCCGATTCGAACTTTAACTCAAACTCAGACAAAGCTAAGATCCACTTGCCAATCCTTCCATTCAAAATTGGCATGATAACATGTCTTATTACATCAAACTTGGAGTATACAACGCATTCGACATTCAACAAGTAGTGCTGAAACTTTGTACACGAGTAGTACACACATAAGCACAGCTTCTCTGCAGCCGAATACCTGGTCTCAGGATCAAGTAATTTTCGGCTAAGGTATGCTACTACCCGCTCCTTTCCTTCAAATTCTTGTATAAGGGCCGATCCAATGGTTTGGGTATCGTCCGCCACGTACAACTTCAAAGGCTTGTTCAGCTGCGGTGGCACCAGCACCGGTGGTTCCTTCATATATTGCTTGATTTCATCAAAAGCCTTTTGTTGTTCATCTCCCCATATGAACTTCTGGTCCTTCTTGAGCCTCAACAATGGAGAAAAGGGCAAAACCTTTTGCGACAGATTTGAAATGAACCTTCTCACAAAATTGATCTTGCCAAGCAGTGATTGCAATTCCTTGAGATTGGTTGGAGGGACAACTTCATTGATAGATTTCATGCTTTTCTTGCCAACTTCAATCCCTCCTTCATGTACCAGAAATCCCAAGAATTCTCCAGCTGATACTCCAAAGGCACACTTGTTTGGATTCATCTTCAACCCATGTTTTCGGGTGCACTCTAGAGTTCTCTTTACATCCTCCAAGTGTGAGCCATGATTCAAAGATTTGATCACAACATCATCAATGTAAATTTCAACAATTTTGCTGATCAATTCATGAAAGATATAATTCATGGCTCGTTGATAAGTTGCACCGGCATTTTTCAACCCAAATGTCATGACTATCCACTCGAACAGGCCTATGTGACCAGGACATCTGAAGGCTGTCTTCGATATATCCTCTATTGCCATGAAAATTTGGTTGTACCCTGCATTACCATCCATGAAACTGATAACCTTATGTCCAGCAGCAGCGTCAACCAGTAAATCAGCAACAGGCATCGGGTATCCATCCATAGGAGTAGCTCTGTTCAAATCTCTGAAATCTATGCAAACCCTCATCTTCCCATTTTTCTTGTAGACAGGGACGATGTTAGAGATCCACTCCGCATACCTGCATGGCCGAATGAAGTTTGCATCAAGTAGTCTCTCAACTTCCTTCTTCACATCGGCCAACACTTCGTCTTTGTAGATTTTTCGGGGAGGTTGCTTATAGGGCCTAAAACCAGGCTTAATTGGCAACCGATGCTCAACAATAGAACGATCCAAACCAGGCATCTCCGAATAATCCCAAGCAAAGCAATCTTTATATTCTTTTAACAGCTTGATTAACTCTTCTCTGAAACCTGACTCCAAGTTAGCACTGATAAATGTCGTCCTTGGCTTGTCACCGTTTCCAATATCAACTTCCTCCAATTTGTCAACCGACATGAATCCTCGCCCCAACTTTCCATCGGTTCCATCAACAGGATTGTCCATTAAAAATTACTAGAAGAGCCGACTGCTTGAATCGGCTGTTGATCACTGCTGACAGGTTCAACAGGACCTTCACCCCAGTATTTTCCTGAGAAACAATCGATGCCTTGATATTCCCAGAAAGCTGGTTCAATGTTTGCAACGCTCACTGAATCATCTGCTTGGACCACTTCAATATCGTCATCTACCCACTGAACGAGCTGTTGATGCATGGTAGATGGGATGCGGCGATTGGCATGGATCCGGGCCCCGCCCAAGCAAAGCAAGCTATAGGCTCCTTTGCCTTCGATGACAAAGAAGGTCGTGAGCAATGTCTTGGACCCAATCATCAAGTCCACGTGCACGCAGCCCTTGGTATCCGAAGGATTTCCAGCAAAATCATTCAGAATTATGCTCGTTGGCGTCAAATCTCCGGGGCCCATGCCAAGCTTCCTGAAGGTAGTGTACGACATCACATTGACCGCAGCCCCGCCATCAACAAACATCTTGGTCAATGGCTTGCCATTGACGTATCCCTTCAAGTACAACGACCTCATGTGTCGATTCTTGGCCGGCTTGTCGAAGGTGGCCTGCTTAGCCAACACCAATTGCACCATTAATCCGCCAAGCTGTTCATCATCATTGATATCCAGAGACGTTTCCTCCTGCACAACTTGGTTAGCGGGAGCCATGAACTCATTCGGCAAAAAGTATACCATGCATGCTGGAGCCGAACGACTCGATCCTTCAGGCTTGTCTTTTGGGCGCCACACTTGCTTTCTCTGGATCCCCGCCTGCTTCAATTCCCGGTTCCTCAAGCGCTGAACCCTTCTCTTTTGGCTTTTCCTCAAGCCAGGCGGGAACCACTGTCCTTCTTGCCAGATGTACTCGTGTTCCTCTTCTTCTTGATCAGCCCATCTCTGGTCAGCTTGCCTTTTCCTGGGGTGATCAATGACCTCAATTATTTTTTGACGCCGATCGTCACTAGGATGCATCCTTCCAATTTTCTCATGGACGGATCGGTGATTGACAGTCTCCTGCCTATATTCAGAATATCGATCACTGCACTCAGGGCAGTTTCTCAATGTGGGAAGCTTTAAGCCCTCGTTCCAGCAGTGTCTGAAGAATGCGCATCCCCAATGTGCACGCTCCTGTTCCCGCGTGTACTGTTCCAGTTCTTTCCTGCGCGCTTCTTCCTCAAACCTGCGCCTCTCCTCCTCGTGTCTTCGCCTCTGGTAGCGTTCTTTCTCCTGCTGACGCTGCCATTTGCTGAGGAGGATGCGCGTGGTAACCCTGGGCTTGGTACTGGATGATTCCCCAACTTCAACATGGCTCTTGAGGACGCGAGGGGCTTCTCCGTGGACCTGTTCCAATGTCACTTGTCGCGCAGGATCTACTGCTCCACCTTGTTTTGCTCTAGCTGACGTCAGGACCTTCACCTTCCCCTTCTCCTCAGCAGTCACCGTATTGACGGAAAAGCCAATCATATTTTGAGGGAAAGGATGGCCATCCAGTTTCATCTTATTATCAAATTTCAGGTGTCCCTCCTGGATAGCCTTCTGGATCCTCATCCTGAAGACCCTGCAGTCATTGATGGAGTGAGAGTTTCTATCATGGAAGCCGCAGTAACGTTTCTCTTTAACCCCATCGGGCCGAAGCATAGAATGCCCTTCAGGCAGCTTGATTCGACCTTCTTTTACCAAGAACTCAAAAAGTTTGTCAGCTTTGGTGACGTCGAAGTCATACGTGCCCTTGGTTTGCTTGACCCACCGCTGGTTCATAGTCAAAGGCTCCTTGCCCCACATAATCTCAGCGGCGGCCACTTCCTCATCATCATCAGAATCTTCCATCTGGTCAGCCTTCTCGAGGAACTGATTATAGATGTCAGTTATGTCGTGGTGCTTGTTGAATCTGGTGTCCTTCTTGAACCCATAGGCTTGGTTGCTCATTAGTGACAGCTTCTGAGACAGTTGACCTAGGTTGTCAAATTCCATACCAAACAACTTCTCCCGTACAGCCGGCAACATTCCTGCAACGGCCATATCAGCCAACTGATCATCCCATAGAGTCAAAGAGAAGCACATGCCCTTGACTTCCCTGAATCTTCCGAGGAACTCCAGAGGCGTCTCATTGTGCCTCTGTTTTAAAGTAGTCAGGTCGATCAGCTTCTTCTCTGTGCTACCACTGAAGTAATGGGCGTGGAACTTTTGCTCTAGCTCCCTCCATGTGCTAACTGACTGGGGAGGCAAAGAAGTAAACCATTGGAACGCCGAGCCCGTCAATGACAGAGGGAAATATCTAACCCTGAACGCCTCATCAGCTGAGGCTTCTCCAAGTTGCATCAAATATCGAGCAATGTGTTCCACCGTGCTTGTATCATCCTGCCCAGAGAACTTCGTAAACTCCGTAGGAGGCTTCACCCTTGGCGGCAAGATCACTCTGTAGTACCATTCCGGGAAGGGAGGCATGTAAGCTGGTCCTTGCATCTTAGGTTTAAGGCCGAATTGATTTTGCATCAGATCGGCCATTTTCTGTACCAGAATATCATCTTCCTGCACTCCTGCAGCTGTACCGTACCCAGGATTTGGGAGAGCGTCAATGGCGCCATAATCCATAACCTCGTGGTAGCCCCCACCGTACATGTTCTTTTGCAACCTGTTGTTGGCTGGAGCTATCGTGTAAGTGGAATTTGGTGGCACTCCAAACGAACCGAACGCCATTTCCCCATATGTAGGCTGATATGGGTTCGGCTGTTGAACTGGTTGACCTGTATTGCCTTGTAGAGGTAGGGCCGGACCGGGCCGTGTCCCCCGCGACTCGTAGAGGAGGTTGCATTGGCTGACTTCCAGCGCTGTGTGGAGGAGGCTGGATTGGCTGGCTCCCAACGCTTTGCGGAGGAGGCTGGATCGGTTGGCTCTGCAGTGGCGGTTGAGCTCCCGTTGGTTGAGCAGAACTGGTCTCTCCGACCTCCGTATAATATCCGTGAGGGGATACTCGACTAAACACCTTTTCCATGCCTGGGCCGAACACGCCAACCATCATCTGCTTGAACATGCCCAAGAAGGCTGTATGATGATTACCCATCACAGTTTCCGCAGTATCCCGAAAAGCCCGCAGAACCTCTTCTTTCTCTTGAAAACATGTGGCGTCAGATTTCCCCGGCAATAGAACCCTGGGCATTTCAGATTTAAGGTATGGAACGCCACTTCTGTTCTTCTTGAACGACATCAAGCACTTCATCTGGAATTGGTCAGTAGCGTCTTTCAACTGTTGCAGTTGCTCTAGAGATAGTTCGTCAATGGTGACGTCCATAATGTCGCCAATCTCAGGCATCTTGATTTCAGCTATAGTGTCCCACTGGGCGTGCCAAAAACGGTGTTGACGCAAAATCCGCACCCCGCGTCAAGCACACAGCAAGCCGAACAAGCTAGCTTCACACGCGAGCAGATTCCAAAGCGTGCCAGTCAATTTTCCCTGAAAATTAACAAAAGACAAAGTAGTTAAATACCAAAGCTTGGAACTTGCCGGGTGGTACCAGACAGTTCCATATTTGCGGCTGTTGACACAAAATCTGCACCTTACGCCAAGCACACAACAAGCCGAACAAGCTAGCTTCACATGCGAAGAGATTCCAAGACGTGCCAGTCAATTTTTCCTGAAAATTAACAAAAGATAAAGTAGTTAAATTCCAAAGCTTGGAACTTGCCGGGTAGTACCAGACAGTTCTATATTTACGGCCATAAAGCCAAGTGAGATGACATATAGCTATAAAGAGCTATCTGCCAGCAAACTAGAAACCATTCGGGAGCTTTAAAGTGCGAAATACAACATAGCCGAACGGGTGACATAAGCATGACGAAGGATCGGTCTTTATTTGGATAAAATCGCACGTGCACGAGGCCATGACCGATTCTCCATGATAAATAACAATGAACAATAAATGAAGTAAAGCATGATCATAAATATGTAATAAACAAGCATGCATAGGCCCAAAGCACTAGTCTACCGCGTGTCTAGATACTTCAAAACCCGTCAAGCATGATGTCAAACAAATCTATCCACCGCATGATACAACTTGTTTGAAGATCACACTACCAACCACAAATAGATCTATCCACCGCATGACACGATCTATGTATGGAAAGCTAAAAGCATGCAATATTTAAAGCATAACTTATAAACATGTTTCACTCGTGAAAGCATAACCGAATACGGTACATGCAGCCCGAATCGGGTCCATGAAGAAGGAACAAACATTACCAAAGAAGATAAATCTATCAGATTGAATCGAAATCTAATCCACCGGATGATTAGCTCTAAAACAACCCAAAAACCTGCATCTACCGCATGATACTCAGTTCTTTCAAGATTTATACAAGATTTGGCAAGCTTGAACCCGCAACACGTAACAACCTAGATCGATTCGGTTTCGGCTATTAGAGAACATGTGATCCACGTGCTATTTAACCCAGGGGTACGAACTCGAATCGCATAAGGATCATCGAAAGAGACAAAGCTGATTCAAATCAATCTAGATTGGGCAAAGATGTGCTACATGAATTTAAACATAAAGCAAAACTCAAAGCAACACGGGATAACTTAATGAATCTATTAAATCTTGCCAAAATCCAATAGAGCCGATAACTAGCTCCAAGCTAGATCTTAGCCCACCGCATGGCTCATGATCTAACAAGAAACCTTCTTGAACCAAGCTTGAATCTACCGCATGATACTAAGCATGGTAACAAGACTACTTGCATCACGATCTAAATCCACCGCATGATACTAGACATGATACAAGGTTGCCGGTACTCACGGAGGTCGACGGATCGATGAACCCTCTCGAAGAACTTGACGACACGACAAAGGACTCAGGGTTTGGCGTAAAGCCGGTTTGTATTGAGAATGTTTCGACTACCATTACATACATCCAGGGTCTGTATTTATACCCTGTCATGGCATGACTCCGAATGGACTACGAGCACAATATTTGATACTTAATTTATCTCTAAGTGCGATCGCTTATCCATCCATTCGTCCCTTCCGCTCGGGCCACGTCATCATGCAATCCCACAAAATCAGCGCAAACAGATTCCTTGCCGAACGGAAGTCAACTGCCGACCGCGAGCTTCTTTGCCGAATCTTCCTGTAGAAACCTTCCTTCCTCCGGACGGATTTTTTCACCAACCTGGGCCCACAATCCAGACTCTTTCCTGTGCCAAATTTTGGTGTTAACATATGCCCCTTCAATTACGGGATAAAAGTGGTTTTATTCCGGAATTGACTCCAATCGCCAACATCTTCAAATTGAATCTATTCAACACCTATTCTCTCTCCCCACAATCCATCGGAGCATCCGTCCAGATCCAAACCCTAGGTCATCTTTTCCCCAAGCTCAAATCTCCAATGGCAGGTCAAAATCAAGCCGCTCAGGTAAATTCCATCCCTGTAAGCTTCATTCGGCACTAACTTTTGCGGTTGTTACCTGAGATTTCTTTTCCCTTCTCTCAACAGGAGCTTTCCACTGAGCTTCTAATCCGCACTGAGGCCAATTCGACGTCTTACTTCCTTGGTCCTGTGGGAAACTCCGATCCCCGCGAGTTCATCGCAGCCGAATCCCAAAGAATCCCCTTCAAAGCAGCTTTATCTAAGCCTTCCTTGTGGCAGGACGCCTTCAAGACCTGGCCTTTGCCCCCAATTGCAGGCTGGAGAAACTGGTACAAAAGGGTGCTTGCGGATAACAGCGTCAAGACCCAAACTTGGGACAGCCTCCGCATTGCTCAATGTCTGGAGCTTTCTTTGGCCGAGACCCTGAAGAACGAAGACCTTTTGATAGCGGCTTGTCACTTCTGGTCAAATGGCGTCAATGCCTTCCTCTTTGGTCATGGCCCAATGTCCCCAACTCTGGCTGATTTCTACATGATTACCGGCCTTGATGTTTCAGGATCCGTGTACCCCTGGGACTACAGAGGTTCCACAAGACAAACAGTGGTGAAACCAGGAAGTGGATATAAATTATATATCCAAAATCACATGAAGGATGACCCCCTAGGTGACGTTGAGTACAGAGCATTCCTGAACATGTGGTTGTGCAGATTTATTTTCTATGGTAAAGCCAATGAGCCCACTCTGAATCACATTGTAATGGCTACTCAGTTGGCTGGTGGTAAACGCATTCCTCTTGGAAAGTACCTCCTGGGTAGTGTATACCACATGCTTCATCAGACTGTCACCCAAATGTATACCGGCCAGAAGATAGCATGTGTCAACGACCCTTGGTGGTTTGTACAGATATGGCTGCAACTGCACATGCACCAAATTGTTGGCATTGACCTCAACAACCGGTTTTTTCCTTCATCCAGCTATCATGAAGGGGAACCTCAGATCACCAGAGGATGCCAAACCTATGGAGAGGCTGCTTCAACTGTTTCCATCAATCAGAATGTCAGCCAGCTTTTCGAGCTCTTTTTCAAGGGCTTCCCCAACCCTCTTTGGCTTCCTTATCTTGATAACGACAATTTAACCCTCCCCTGCGAATTCTCCTTTGAGACTGGACGCCAAGATGGAAGGTTCCTAGAGATCTTTAACATCTTGATCCATCCATGTTGTTTGCCGGCTGAATTTTGTGGAGGGAGGTTAAATCACAGCACCTATGAATACTATCAGCCAAATATGGTAGCTCGACAGCTTGGATGTGGCCAGATGCCCCCAAGGCTATTTCTTCATGAATTCCTCAAACCCAGAGAAGAAATCAAAGAGCTTGCGCAATCCAAAAGGGTTTTTTAGTATGAATGCAGCCCAACTATTTACACCTGGCCTTTCACACCCACAACAATAGCTCATCCCACCTTCAACTCTTGGTGGCAAGAACTTCATGACCATATTTTCAGTGAGCCAGTGCACTCATTTTGTTTAGAGCTAATGCCTGATTTTCAGCCAACTTCAGAGGTAACACAATTGTCTTTTTCTTCAGATTTGATGTTTCTTTTATTAACCATGAATTCTCTGCAGAATACAGTGCCTGCCCCTCAAGCTAGGACAATTGCTTATAATGCAGTATGCCCAATCTCAACTCTAGGATTTAAATCCCCAACTTTGGCTCAACTGATGGCTAGGTATGCCACAATGGACCCAATTCTCTCCAGTATCACTGCTGACAAGAGAAAAGGCCTGTCTCTGATTGCACCTCCTGCCGCCAAGAGGAAAAGAACCACCAAGAAAGTCCTTGTTGAGGTAAAATTTCCTCTTTCTTGATCACAAGGTTATTCTTTACTGATAAATTTCATCTTGTGTGATTTCAGACTAGAATCCGGCGACCTTCGACTTCGAACACCGCCAATGCTTCATCTCGGTATGATCTTTATCACCTTTTCTCAAAGATTAACACTGGCATTTACCCTTAATCTAATATTCTCAGAAGAAACATTGGTGAATCATCCTGCGGATATCCCTGATCCTCAACGTGCAAGCCCACCAAGAGCTGGACCATCTGCCCAAGTGGAGATCTCATCCTCATCAGGGACCCAATCACCTCTTGCTCAATCAGAGGCACCAGCTTCACCAGAGATGAACCCTTCAATCCAATCAGAGGCTTCCAGTCCTTTAAGAGCTCAATCCCCTATCGGCCATGCAGAAAACCCAACCATAACAGAGGTAAATCCACCTCCTCTTCAGCCAGAAGCTTCAGATGTGCTAGAGATTGTACCAGCACCTTCTCAAACAGAAGCCTCAGCTTCGCCAAGAGCTCCTCAGGCTCCTCTTTCGCCAGTGGCTCAAGAGATATCCCCTGAAACTGAACAAAACCTTGCCCCAGTTCAGGAAGTCAGGCATGAGGTAAGCAGATGCACTTAACTCTGTTATCTTCTCTAATTTCAATGAACCACTCTTGATTCGGCAATGTTACCCTTCCAGGATCAAATTCCTTCATCATCAAGCTCATTAGTGGAGGATAATCCAGCTGCCGAAACAAGAGAAAGAGGAACTCAAGCCCTACCAGAGGAAGTCCAAACAAGGCTCAAAGAAATCTTTTCCTGGCTACAGAAAGATGCTCGAGACCAAATCAGAGATCTTGACTATTTCGAAGGAATGCTTGGGCCCATCAGCCAAGAACTTCCTGAGGACATCAAGACTTCATTGGATCCCGTCTCTGATTTGGATATTCATTATGCGGCCATAAGGCGAGCCTTGAGGAATGTGTCTACTCGACCAGCTGTTGAGCAAAAGAAAGCCAAAGCTGAACAGGCTGTGAAAGGAGCACAATCCCAAACTGAGACTCACAAGGGAACGCTGGCCAATTTGCAATCTGCTCGCGAACTGAAGGTTGCCAGAAAGACTGCATTGGAGGCAGAGCTGAAAGATTTGTGTGCCGAAATAGAAGCTGATGACAAGAAAATAGCCGAACTTCCCGGTTTGATAGAGAAAACTCTGGAGGAAGCATCATCGGCTATAACTGAAGTGAATCAATGTGAAGCAGAACTCACCGTCCTATCCAATGCCCAGAAAGATTACCAGGAACGGATGGAGGATATCCGTCAAACGATATCAAATGCCCCCAATGTAATCGCCAAATATTTGAACATTTAGCTGCACTGAGCGATGTGTAACCAAACTGATCGTTCTCGCAACATTTGCCTTTTATAAGTTTGCTTTCCTTTTCCTTGCGTGACTTTGACTGTAACTCTGAACGATCCATTCGGTAATCAGCAGCCAAATAGTGCTATACCCGAACGGCACCTCAACCACAACTCAGCCGAGCCAGTCAACCAAATACGACTCAGCTTTGAATCCCAAACGACCCGATGGTGAGTTGGCTAAGGAAACCTCTCCACCTTCCCAGTTTTTCGGGATATGCGCCACGATCTGAGGCCACGATCTTTTCACCAGGCCTATAAATAAAACCGTGGGTGCCCCTAGCTCTTTACCAAGCCTTTAGCCTTCAAAATTTCACCAACCTCAAGCTTTTCTTCCTAATCGCCAGCGCAGCCCAAAACCAATGGCGGGGAGCAACAACAGGCGTCGCGCCGCCGACGAGGCAGAAGGGAGCCATGCCAGTTCTCGTCGGAGGCAATGATCGTCATCTTCTCTTCATCACTTGCTTAAGATTTCCCTTTGTTTCTGACGATCTCGTTTGTTTCAGGCTTGTTTAATGGAACCCGTCTCCTGTTCCGGCCCATCAACCTCTGCCGGACGACTCCTCGGAGTCGGACCGCTACTCCCCCGTGCCCTACGGGGAACTTGACGCTCTCCTCTTCAAGGCGGAACTTGAGGTGGCCCATCGCGAGCTGGAAGACGTCTCCAAGAAGGCTGGTATAGCCGAACTGGAGTGGGAGGACCAGCGCAAGCAGCTGCTGGCAACTATCGATGGTACGGTTCTTAGATCTGCTCCCGAATCCAATCTGGCTTTTGATACTAATCACCATCACCTTGTATTTTGCAGCCCGCGACGCTGAGCTCAACCAGCTAAAAATGCTGGTGGAGCAATTGGCTGACAAGGTAAACGCCTGCGGCGACACGCCGGTGGAGCGCCTCGCCGCGGTGGAAAACCGTGTCGACGAGGTGGCCACGCACGGCATCCGCCTGGGCACCACTTTGGGCTTGGCCGCCATGGCGACGCACACCGGCGTCGACTACTCTACCCGGCCGCGCGGCTTCCAGGGCGGCGCGCCAGAAGACATCGACGAGATCGAGGTCATCTTGGAGTGCCTCGACGGCCACGACGACGCTATTGCCGAACTCACTCATCCCCAGTCTGTGCTAAACAGGCTCTTTGATTAGATTGTACTAGGGATGTTTGATTATCGGCAATAAAATAAAGAATTTTCAATTCCCGTGCTTGTATTTGTGATGATTCCCCTGTATTTGCGACTGCGAGTCTTATTTTTCCTTGAACGTATTCGGGAACTTGCTTGAGCCGAACACACGAAAACAGATGCCCCTTGGCGCACAACCCGCAGAAAATCCTTGACTGGGTAATCCGTAAGCACTGTTCAATGAAAACCCTTCGCATTTGGGAGGGAAACCCTACCACTTGGTATTCCAATAACGCACGCCAGCCAGTCATCACTCCCGATGCACTCTCTCAGTCAATAAAATAGCCTGCTGAGATGCCCTGCAAATCCACTCGCACACTCATCCATCACTTCTCATCTTCTCCCCTGCTCTAGAAGAGAAAACCCCAAGGCCATGGACAGAGGCAAGCAACCCAGGGATGACAACGCCTCAAAGAAACGCACCATTCGAGAGTGAGTTTCCCTTTAAACTTGCTCTTTGATTCCTTGTGTGATCTCGTGCTTTACCTCCTCTTTGTTTTTTCTTTTAGTCTTGATCTGCTTCCTGAAGAAATCATTGGGACCGAAGCAGCGCCTGAATACATCTCCTCCGACTCCTCCCTCGAAGCAGAGGATGCCACGCCCGAGCAGAGGATCAACCATCAACTACGCTGCCGCGTTCGGCATCTGGAGCATGACCTCCGGGATATCACTACTCGTTGTCAGGCCGAATGCGAGCGTCGCATGACTTTGGAGGCACTAGTAGGAGGTAAACGTTTCCAACTTCACCTTGATTCCGCGCTTGCACCTGGATCTCGGTTTCTAACCACTGTTCCTCTGTCCTAGATGTCTCTGACAGGTACGATAACCTGAAAGCGGCTTGGGACAGCTTGGTGGAGGCAGCAAACCATGGTCATCCCCACAGCTTCCAAGTTGCTGTCACGGTGGTCCTGGAACAACTGAAGAGGGAGCAGCTGAAGAAGCAAAGAAAAAAGGATTGAAGCATACTTTCGCTTCTTACGCCAGGCCTTCTGCTTTCCACCCCCTCGTAGTTAGATGTAAACCTGCAAGAAGCATTTGCAATGTAGTTTTGTGCTAAGGGCAATACATCTAAGTATTGGCCATTCCCCCTGTTCAGGAATTTTTGTTCTAAAGGCGGCTTCATCCTTGAACGCCGGCTATCTCTGTATCAGATGCATGTAATCCCAATGTTCATGATCAACGATCGATTTCAATACTAGGATAATATTTCTTCAAATATCTTCCATTTATTGCAGCAGAAAATTCCTCTCCTAGTAAAGTTTTCAACATGTAGGCATTACCGGGCACGCATCTGACCACCCGAAAGGGTCCTTCCTAGTTAGGGGACCATTTGCCGAATTCACTGTACTTGGTTCCAATCGGCAGTAAAGCTTTCCAAACCAAATCCCCTTCTGCAAATTGCCTGACTTTTACTCTCTTGTTGTAATATTTGGCAACTCGCAGCTTGTTCTTTTCAATATTTTCCAGTGCCCTAAGACGGATCATGTGCAAGTCCTCTAACTCATCCATCATTAAGCCACTGTAATATTTGGAGCTTAAATCCTTTTGCAAAACCACTCTCCTAGAATCTGATTGTATTTCCCAAGGTAAAACTGCATGGTGCCCATAAACCAATTCATAAGGAGATGTCTTTGTGGCTCCATGAGGGGCCATTCGGTAAGCCCATAAAGCTTCATTGAGTACCGAATGCCACCTTCTTAGCTTCTGGTCGATCTTCTTTTTTATAAGCTTGATCATGATCTTATTAGAAGCCTCTGCCTGACCATTAGCTTGGGCATAATATGGAGAGGAATTGAACAATTTGATCCCCATGCTTTCGGCAAACTCCCTAAACTCCAAGGACACAAACTGAGCTCCCTGATCAGTTGTGATTGTTTGAGGTATTCCAAATCGATAAATGATATGTTCCTTGACAAATTCAACTATGTTCTCTGATGTCACCTTCTTCAGTGGATTTGCCTCAACCCATTTGGTAAAGTAATCTGTCACCAAAAGCACAAACTTATGCCCCTTGCTAGATGGTGGATTAATCTGGCCAATCAAGTCTATACCCCAACCCCTGAATGGCCATGGCTTGATAATGGGATTTAGTGCTGATGTAGGAACCCTTTGAATATTTCCAAACCTTTGGCAGTCTTGACATCCCTTGTAATACTCAAAGCAATCCTCCAACATCGTCGGCCAAAAGCACCCAGCTTGCCTGATGACCCACTTCATACGGTAAGCTGATTGATGCGGTCCACATATCCCATCATGCACCTCACTCATCATCGTTTTGCTTCTTCTGGACCCAGGCAATGCAGCAATACCCCATCCAAAGATTTGTAGAATAAACTTCCATCCAGAAGAACAAATTTTATGGCCTTGTACCTGAGTTTCCTAGAGACCTTTCGGGATGGATCTTCCAAATAATCAATGATTTCCTTTCTCCAATCATCTCCTGCAAGATCCACTCTCAGCACACATACCTCCATGGCAAACACTTCTTGATTTTCTCTATAACCCGAAGTGCTTTGAGCTAGCCTGTTTGCTTCTTCATTGTGTTCCCTAGGAATATGCTGTAGAATTACTAACTGAAAGCTCTTTAAAATCTCTCTGCATTCCTCGTAGTAACTCCTCAGGGCATCACTTTTACACTCGTATTGGCCGTTCAATTGCTTGATAACCAACTCTGAATCTCCATAAACCTCAACTGAAACAGCCCCGGCCTCTCTTAAATATTGAAGCCCTCGAAGCAATGCCTCGTACTCAGCCTGATTGTTCGTAACAGTGGGCTGGATAGGGATGGCAAACTCAAACATCTCACCCCTGGGTGAAATTAACAGAATCCCTACTCCCCCACCTTTACCACATGATGACCCATCAAAGAATAAAGCCCAAGGAGTAATTTTAAGCAAATCAATCGATGGATCACGATGTTCAGTTATAAAATTGGCAATGATATGATCTTTTATAGCTTTTGCCGATTCGAACTTCAACTCAAACTCAGATAAAGCCAAGATCCACTTGCCAATCCTGCCATTCAAAATTGGCATAGATAACATATGTTTTATTACATCAAACTTGGAGTATACAACACATTCGGCATTCAACAAGTAGTGCTGAAATTTTGTACACGAGTAGTACATGCTTAGGCACAGCTTCTCTGCAGCCGAATACCTGGTCTCAGGATCAAGTAATTTTCGGCTAAGGTGCGCTACTACCCGCTCCTTTCCTTCAAATTCTTGAATAAGGGCCGATCCAATGGTTTGGGTATCGGCCGCCATGTACAACTTGAAAGGCTTACTCAACTGTGGAGGGACCAATACTGGTGGTTCCTTCATATATTGCTTGATCTCATCAAAAGCCTGTTGTTGTTCGTCACCCCATATGAACTTCTGATCCTTCTTAAGCTTCAACAATGGAGAAAAGGGCAAAACTTTTTGCGACAGATTTGAAATGAACCTTCTCACAAAATTGATCTTGCCGAGCAGTGATTGCAACTCTTTGAGATTGGTTGGAGGGACAATTTCATCAATAGCTTTCATGCTTTTCTTGCCAACTTCGATCCCCCCTTCGTGTACCAGGAATCCCAAAAATTCTCCAGCTGACACCCCAAAAGCGCATTTGTTTGGATTCATCTTCAAGCCATGCTTCCGGGTGCATTCCAAAGTTCTCTTCACGTCCTCCAAGTGTGTGTCATGATTCAAAGACTTGATCACGACATCATCAATGTAGATTTCAACAATTTCGCCGATCAACTCGTGAAAGATGTAATTCATGGCTCGCTGATAAGTTGCACCAGCATTCTTCAAACCAAATGTCATGACTATCCATTCAAATAGGCCTATATGACCAGGACATCTGAAGGCTGTCTTTGATATATCCTCTATTGCCATGAAAATCTGGTTGTACCCTGCATTGTCATCCATGAAACTGATAACTTTGTGTCCAGTAGCGGCATTAACCAATAAATCGGCAACAGACATTGGGTACCCATCCATAGGAGTAGCTCTGTTCAAGTCCCTGAAATCTATGCAAACCCTCATCTTTCCATTCTTCTTGTAAACAGGGACAATGTTAGAAATCCACTCCGCGTATCTGCATGGCCGAATGAAGTTTGCATCGAGTAGTCTTTCAACTTCTTTTTTCACATCAGCCAGTACTTCATCTTTGTAGATTTTCCGGGGAGGTTGCTTATATGGTTTAAAACCAGATTTGATTGGCAACCGATGCTCGACGATGGAACGATCCAAACCGGGCATCTCCGAATAATCCCAAGCGAAGCAATCCTTATATTCCTTTAGCAGCTTAACCAATTCCTCCCTGAAACCTGACTCCAAGTTTGCGCTGATAAATGTCGGCCTCGGCTTATCACCGTTTCCAATGTCAACTTCCTCCAATTTGTCGGCCGACATGAATCCCCGTCCCAACTTGCCATCAGTTCCATCAACGGGATTGTCCATTAAAAATTGCTATAAGAGCCGACTGCTTGAATCGGCTGTTGATCACTGCTGACAGGCTCAACAGGACCTTCTCCCCAGTCTTTCCCTAAGAAACAATCAATACCCTAGTATTCCCAGAAAGCTGGTTCCACATTTGCGATGCTCACTTAGTCATCCGCCTGTACTACCTCGATGTCGTCATCTACCCATTGAATGAGCTGCTGATGCATGGTAGATGGGACGCAGCAATTGGCGTGAATCCAGTCCCGTCCAAGCAGTAGGATGTAGGGTCCATTGCCTTCGATGACAAAGAAGGTTGTGAGCAATGTATTGGACCCAATCATCAGATCCACGTGGACGCACCCCTTGGTATCTGAAGGATTCCTGGCGAAATCATTCAGAATTATGCTCGTCGGCATCAAGTCTCCAGGGCCCATGCCAAGCTTTCTGAAGGTAGTATACGGCATCACGTTGACGCAGCCCCGCCATCAAAAAACATTTTAGTCAATGGCTTGCCATTGACGTACCCCTTCAAGTATAGCGGCCTCATGTGTCGATTCTTGGCCGGTTTGTCAAAGGTGGCCTGTTTGGCCAACACGAGCTGCGCCATCAACCCCCCAAGCTGATCATCATCGTTGATTTCCAGGGACGTCTCCTCCTGCACAACCTGATTAGCGGGAGCCATAAACTCATTCGGCAGAAAGTATACCATACATGCCGGAGCCGAACGATTTGATCCCTCAGGTTTGTCCTTTGGACGCCACACCTGTTTCTTCTGGATCCCCGCCTGCCTCAATTCGCGGTTCCTCAAGCGTTGAACCCTCCTTTTCTGACTCTTTCTCAAACCAGGCGGGCACCACTGTCCCTTTTGCCAGACGTACTCATCTTCGTCTTCTTCCTGATCAGTCCATCTCAGATCAGCTTGCCTCTTCCTGGGGTGATCAATGATCTCAATTTTTTAACGCCGATCGTCACTGGGATGTATCCTTCCAATTCTTTCATGGACGGATCGGCGATTGGCAGTTTCCTGCCTATACTCAAAGTATCTGTCGCTGCACTCAGGGCAGTTTCTCAGCGTAGGAAGCTTCAATCCTTCATTTCAGCAGTGCCTGAAGAATGCGCACCCCCAATGTGCGCGCTCCTGCTCGTGCGTGTACTGCTCCAAATTTATCCTGCGCGCTTCTTCTTCGGCTCTGCGTCTCTCCTCTTCGTGCCTCCGCTTCTGGTAGCGTTCTTTTTCTATCTGACGCTGCCACTTGTTGAGGAGGATGCTCGTAGTGACCCTGGGTTTGGCCCTAGATGATTCCCCAACCTCGACATGGCTTTTGAGAACATGAGGGGTTTCTCCATGAACCTGCTCCAACGTCACCTGCCGCGTTGGATCTACTGCTCCATCTTGTCTCGCCCTGGCTGAAGTCAAGACCTTAACTTTTCCCTTTTCCTCGGCAGTCACCATGTTGACAGAAAAGCTTATCATGTTCTAGGGAAAAGGGTGGCCATCCAGTTTCATTTTGTTGTCAAATTTGAGGTGCCCCTCCTGGATAGCCTTCCGGATCCTCATCTTGAAGACCCTGCAGTCGTTGATGGAGTGAGAATTCCTGTCGTGGAAGCCACAGTAACGTTTCTCTTTAATCCAATCAGGCTGAAGCATGGAATGCCCTTCAGGCAGCTTGATTCGGCCTTCTTTCACCAAGAACTCAAACAGCTTATCGGCTTTGGTGACGTAAAAGTCGTATGTGCCCTTAGTCTGTTTGATCCAACGCTGATTCATGGTCAACGGCTCCTTGCCCCACATGATCTCAGCGGCGGCTATCTCCTGATCATCATCGGAATCTTCCATCTGTTCGGCCTTTTCCAGGAACTGATTGTAGATATCAGCTATGTCGTGTTGCTTGTTGAACCTGGTGTCCTTCTTAAACCCATAGGCCTGGTTGTTCATTAATGACAGCTTTTGAGACAACTGGCCCAGGTTATCAAACTCCATACCAAAAACTTTTCTCGTACGGCTGGCAGCATCCCTGCAACAGCCATATCGGCCAACTAATCGTCTAGCAGATTCAACGAAAAACACATGCCTTTGACGTCCCTGAATCTCCTGAGGAACTCTAAAGGCGTCTCACTATGCCTCTGCTTCAAAGTGGTGAGGTCGATGAGCTTCTTCTCCGTGTTGCCGCTGAAGTAATGGGCATGGAATTTCCGCTCCAGTTCTCTCCACGTACCAACTGACTGGGGAGGCAAGGAAGTGAACCATTGGAACGCAGATCCCGTCAATGACATGGGGAAATACCTAACCCTGAATGCCTCATCAGATGAGGCCTCCCCAAGCTGCATCAGATAACGAGCAATGTGCTCCGTCGTGCTCGTGTCATCCTGCCCAAAAAACTTGGTAAACTCCGTGGGGGGCTTCACCCTAGCCGGTAAGATCAATCTGTAATACCACTCTGGGAAGGGAGGCATGTAGGCTGGCCCCTGCATTTTAGGTTTGAGGCCGAATTGATTCTGCATCATATCGGCCATCTTCTGAACCAGGATGTCGTCCTCTTGCACGCTTGCAGCCGCACCGTACCCCGGATTCGGGAGGGCGTCAATAGCACCATAGTCCACAACTTCGTGGTAGCCTCCACCATACAAGTTCTTCTGTAATCTGTTGCTAGCTGGGGCAATCTTGTAGGTGGAGGTGAGCGGAACTCCAGCTGAACCGAACGCCATTTCCCCATACGTAGGCTGATATGGGTTTGGCTGCTGAATCGGCTGACCCGTACTGCCTTGCGGAGGCGGCTGGACTAGTTGCCCTCCTGCGGCCTGCAGAGGAGGTTGAACTGGTTGACCTCCAGCGCCTTGTGGAGGAGGCTGGACGGCCTGGCTCCCAACGCTCTGCGGAGGAGGTTGGACTGGCTGGGTTCGCAATGGTGGCTGAGAACTGGACTCTCCAATCTCTATGGAATGTCCCTGAGGGGATACTCTACTGAACACCTGCTCCATGCCTGGGCCAAAGACGCCCACTATCATGTGCTTAAACACCCCTAGAAAAGCCCTGTGATGCCTACTCAGCACGTCTTCCGCAACATCCCGAAACGCTTGCATGCATTCCTCCTTTTCTTGCAGAGTTGTGGCATCAGACTCTCCTAACAGTAGAACCCTGGGCATCTCATTTTTAAGGTATGAGACGCCACTTCTGTTCTTTTTGAATGACATCAAGCATTTCTGCTGAAACTGATCTGTTGCATCCTTCAGCTGTTGCAACTGTTCTGGAGAGAGGTCCTCGATGACGACGTCCATGATGTCACTGATGTCGGGCATCTTGACTTTCGGCTGTTGGTCCCACTGGGCGTGCCAAAAAGTGTGTTGACACAAAATCTGCACCTTACGCCAAGCACACAGCAAGCCGAACAAGCTAGCTTCACACGCGAAGAGATTCCAAGACGTGCCAGTCAATTTTTCCTGAAAATTAAAAAAGATAAAGTAGTTAAATTCCAAAGCTTGAAACTTGCCGGGTAGTACCAGACAGTTCCATATTTACGGCCATAAAGCAAAGTGAGATGACATATAGCTATAAAGAGCTATCTGCCAGCAAACTAGAAACCATTCGGGAGCTTTAAAGTGCGAAATACAACATAGCCGAACGGGTGACGTAAGCATGACGAAGGATCGGTCTTTATTTGGATAAAATCGCATGTGCACGAGGCCATGACCGATTCTCCATGATAAATAACTATTAACAATAAATGAAGTAAAGCATGATCATAAATATGTAATAAACAAGCATGCATAGGCCCAAAGCACTAGTCTACCGCGTGTCTAGATACTTCAAAACCCGTCAGGCATGATGTCAAACAAATCTATCCACCGCATGATACAACTTGTTTGAAGATCACACTACCAACCACAAATAGATCTATCCACCGCATGACACGATCTATGTATGGAAAGCTAAAAGCATGCAATATTTAAAGCATAACTTATAAACATGTTTCACTCGTGAAAGCATAACCGAATACGGCTGTACAGCCGAATCGGGGTCCATGAAGAAGGAACAAACATTACCAAAGAAGATAAATCTATCAGATTGAATCGAAATCTAATCCACCGGATGATTAGCTCTAAAACAACCCAAAAACCTGCATCTACAGCATGATACCCAGTTCTTTCAAGATTTATACAAGATTTGGCAAGCTTGAACCCGCAACACGTAACAACCTAGATCGATTCGGTTTCGGCTATTAGAGAACATGTGATCCACGTGCTATTTAACCCAGGGGTATGAACTCGAATCGCATAAGGATCATCGAAAGAGACAAAGCCGATTCAAATCAATCTAGATTGGGCAAAGATGTGCTACATGAATTTAAACATAAAGCAAAACTCAAAGCAACACGTGATAACTTAATGAATCTATTGAATCTTGCCAAAATCCAATAGAGCCGATAACTAGCTCCAAGCTAGATCTTAGCCCACTGCATGGCTCGTGATCTAACAAGAAACCTTCTTGAACCAAGCTTGAATCTACCGCATGATACTAAGCATGGTAACAAGACTACTTGCATCACGATCTAAATCCACCGCATGATACTAGACATGATACAAGGTTGCCGGTACTCACGGAGGTCGACGGATCGATGAATCCTCTCGAAGAACTCGACGACACGACAAAGGACTCAGGGTTTTGCGTAAAGCCGGTTTGTATTGAGAATGTTTCGACTACCATTACATACATCCAGGGTCTGTATTTATACCCTGTCATGGCATGACTCCGAATGGACTACGAGCACAATATTTGATACTTAATTTATCTCTAAGTGCGATCGCTTATCCATCCATTCGTCCCTTCCGCTCGGGCCACATCATCATGCAATCCCACAAAATCAGCGCAAACAGATTCCTTGCCGAACGGAAGCCAACTGCCGACCGCGAGCTTCTTTGCCGAATCTTCCTGGAGAAACCTTCCTTCCTCCGGACGGATTTTTTCACCAACCTGGGCTCACAATCCAGACTCTTTCCTGTGCCAAATTTTGGTGTTAACAGCGGCTAAAAGCCATGTAAGATGACATATAGCTACAAGAAGCTATCTGCCAGCAGATTAGAAACCATTCGGGAGCTTTAAAGCGTAAAATAGAACATAGCCGAACGAATGATGTATGCATGATGATAGATCGGTCTTTATCTAAATGACATTGCCCGTGCACAAAACCATGACCGATCTTCGAGAACAAATAACAATAAACAATAAAATGAAGTAAAGCATGATTACAAATATGTAATAAACAAGCATGCATAGGCCCAAAGCACTAGTCTACCGCATGTCTAGGTACTTCAAAACCCGTCGAGCATGAAACCAAACAAGTTAATCCACCACATGATACAACTTGTTTGAAATCACACCACTAACCACGAAAAGATCTATCCACCGCATGATACGATCTAAATATGGAAAGCTAAAAGCACACATTATTTAAAACATAACTTATAAACACGTTTTACTCATGAAAAGCATAACCGAATACGGCTGTACAGCCGAATCGAGATCCGTGGAGAAGGAACAAACATTGCCAAAGGTGATAAACCTATCAGATTGAATCGAAATCTAATCCACCGGATGATTAGCTCTAAAACAACCCAAAAACCTGCATCTACCGCATGATACCCGGTTCTGTCAAGGTTTACACAAGATTGACAAGCTTGAACCCGCAACACGTAACAATCTAGATTGGTTCGGTTTCGGCTATTCGGGAAACACGTGAACCACGTGCCTTACTGAGCCAAGATGTGAATGTGCGATGTGAAGATCACCAAACAAGATAAATCCGATCCAAATCAATCTAAATTGGGCAAAAGTGTGTTACATAAATTTAAACGTAAAGTAAACTCAAAGCAACACATGGTAACTTAATGAATCTATTATACCTTGCCAAAATCTAATAGAGCCGATAAATAGCTCCAAGCTAGATCTTAGCCCACCACATGGCTCATGACCTAACAAGAAACCCTCTTGAACCAAGCTTAAATGCACTGCATGATACTAAGCATGGTAACAAGACTACTTGCATCACGATCTAAATCCACCGCATGATACTAGACATGATACAAGGTTTCCGGTACTTACGGAGGTCGACGGATTGATGAACCCTCTCGAAGAACTCGACGACACGACTAGAGGACTCGAGAGTTTGGCGTAAAGCCGGTTTGTTATGAGAATGTTTTCAATTACAATTACATACATCCAGGGTTCATATTTATATCCTGTCATGGCATGACTCCTGGTGAACTACGAGAACAATATTTGATACCTAATTTAACGCTCAAATGCGAATGCTTATCCATCCATTCGTCCCTTCCGCTCGGGCCACGTCACCATGCGATCCCGCGAAATCAGCGCAAACAGTCCCTTTGCCGAACGGAAGCAAACTGCCGACCGCAAGCACCTCTGCCGAATCTTCTAAAGAAATCTTCCCCCGCTGGACGGGATTTTTTACCAAGTTGGGCCCACAAATCAGACTCCCTCCTGTACCAAATTTTGGTGTTAACAAATACACCCCTTGGTTGTCATTTATGGTTTGTAATTGATTAAAGTAAAAACCGTTGAATAAATCTTGCATTCACATCTTCGTGTAGATCTTCCCGACGATAGACGAATGTTCGTGCCGAGAGGAGGGAATGAAGGTGCCGACAAAGAGCTGCCGTGCGTGGACGTAGCTCAAGGCCTAGACCCAAGTCCAGAAGGGCCCAAGGGCATCCTTGCCAGCGAAGGCAAGCCCCGGATCATTAACCTCGTCCTTTTAAAATTATGCAATTATGTTTGCTACGATTGTGCATTTACGTTTCAGGAGTTGAATTGAAACCCTAGATGCATGATCCCTAGGTACCTATGCTCTATCACTAGTATGCTAGGTCGATAGCTGCTATGCTATGGGACCCGATAGAAGTCGAGCGATGTACGTTGCTCGCGAGAATAGGTTCTTATGTTGGAATCATAAGATCTTTATAAATGGATTGCTCATGTGGTAAGAGCATGGGATTGGGCTCCGGTCCAGTGGCTTTCATGGGCTAAGCTTTTGAACGTACCAAACATTTGTCGGGAATGGGACCGGTAAGCCTAGTACCTTAATGAGACGGCGCGGGAACTCTTCCCTACTACTCTTGAGTAATCACCTTACCGGCTAGCTACCGGGAAGGGGGGTGTATTGTGTGAAACTGGATACTTTGTGGGGTATACCACCCAGGACTGTAGGCTTTGCTCCCAACCCGAGGACTTTTGGGAACTGCCTGGGAAAGTTGTCCTTGCGGGGGCAGCCTACCGTGTGTTTGGGTTTACCTTGCAAGGTTTAAATCAATCGATTGTCGGCCTCTCACCGTTATCCGAGACTGCTTAATCAACTGGCCATGATATCCCATAATGATGGAACTGGTGAATATGGTTGTATGAATTAATTGCTTGTCCAATTCTTGATTGAATTAGATGGCACATTTAGAAAAGGTAATCAACTAGAACTTGTGCTAAAAGATTGAAAGTAAGGATCTACTCTTAGTAGCTGTTCAGCAAAAGAAACTCCACCGGCCAAAAGCCTTTCATGTCTAGAGTTTGATGATGTAGTTGTCACCCGACGGTTAAGTCTTTCTGAGTATTAGTATACTCAGCCTTGCTTTAAAACTGTTGTTGGAGGTGATATTGACCGGATGGGTGACGACAAGTGATGACATCACGGATGGCCTCCTGTGATGTTCACCGTTGCGCTAGTTTAATTTATTTCCGCTGTTTTTTTGAACTCTAAATCTGTACTCCATGTCAGGAACAATGGTTTGTAATAAAATGTTTAACTCATGTTGTACTCTGGACTCACCTTCATGTGAGTTTTAATGCATGTGTCGATCCTCTGTTCGATGTCCAAGTGATTTACCGGGCATTAACCCGGCAACTATCGACAAGATGATACTTTACTATTGCTTAACGACCAAAGTTGATCGTTCTTAGGCGATAGTACGGTATTTTCCTGGGCGGGTTGTCACAGGCGCGGACGATGGTGCAAGGGCGGCGGAGGGAGCTAGGGCACGCGGGAGCTTAGGCTGCGCACTTTATAGGGTTGCAGGAGGCACGCCTTGGCGTGGCACGCACACCGAGGATGGCCTAGCGTCGTCGTCGGCAGTGCAGGCCAGGAGAGCGGTGGCTGGGCCCAGATGGGCCTCTGCGGGCTGGCGGGCTGAAACAGAGATAGGTCGGGCTCGTGAATGCGGGCTCGGCCCGAAAGGGTAGGATAGTTATTTTTTCAGAATTTATTTTAAATGCAAAAACAATTCCAGTAAAGACTAGAAATTGTTTAAAGGTATGAAAAATACTTGAAAAATTCATATATGTATACCAGGATCAAGTTTCATACGTATAGTAGACAAAAGTGAATAATAGTAACAGTATCACGTAAAGAACATAAACAAAACTTAGAAATCTACCAAAGTTATACAACTCAATCCTGGAAACGGAGGCGCCAACTCCACAAGCAATCGACTAGGGGCTGCGTACGCCTAGCATCATCATCTTCAACAGCTTCACACCTTTTGCTTCTGAGCAGTAGTAAGCAAGGATGCGTACACTTATGGTTGGTACTCAGCAAGGCCACAAGAAATAACCGGAGAGTGATTTAAAGTCCATCTTTAAGTTTATTAATCATGTGAGGGTCCAGGCCGCTCTTGACCGTGAGCACGACTAATCGATTAGTTTTACACTCTGCAGAGGTTGTACATCTTTACCCACAAGTTGTGTAAAAGTCTCGAAGAACTTTAGACCCAACCATGCGATGCGGATCAGGCATCATACCACACTACCTAGGTGCGATTGCATAGGGATGCCACGAGGCCTTTACAAAGATTCCCTAGCACGGGCTGCTCGTTAGGTTACCTGATCAGTGCAGCGCATAAAGCTCCCTAGCGGGTACCGTGTCTTATCAAAGCCCAACTCCCCGCCAGAGCAGGTCTATACACCATCTCCCGTCAGCCCCCAACCCCTTTCAGGTAAAGCATACCACATACTAAAGTTTCTAATTAATTAGCCAAGAATGAGCCATATGTCTTGTGGTAGTACTGTTTTAATGGGTGGTCGCTCCATGTTCTGATTAATGGTTAGTATAATCTTGTAAATAAAGCATAGGTAGAAGGTGGTTAGGGACACTTGCCTTTCTCCAACGAAAAGCTACTCTTACTGCTCTTCAACACTTGCTCTCTTGAAACTCCTTATCTTCAAAGCAACGAACAATGATCCTTCTTCTACTCGAAGCAAACATCGGCACAACATACAAAGCAACAAGTATAACTAAGAACAATGCATCAATCAAAAGAAAGCTTTAAAAAGAGTGCACTAAGGGGAGGCTCGATTCTATGGTTACGCAACGACGAAAGAACATTGAAAACCAAACTAAGGTCGATGCTATCGAAAGATTATTATCAAACAACAAGAAGAGACTATGTGCTTCATATGTTTTAATTAGAAAATAATGTGGCAAGAAAATCCCCACATTTGTGGATGAAATGGGAGGAAAATCTTTCCTCCTAGGCCCACTCGTCATAGAGATAGGAGGAGGAAAGATTTTCCTCCATCCCATGTCCACCCATTTCCTCCTAGCCTCATAGCCGTCCGATCGTCCGCTCTCGGACGATGTGAGCCAATAATTTTTTCCCCAAGGATAATAAAATTTTTCTAAGAAGAAGACGTTCTCACACAGGCCGAGAAAATCTCCGAACCCTACCCCACCCATACACAACAGCACTGCAGCGCACGTGAGATAAGGCTGGCCTTAGACCTGTGCTTTGGCGTGGGACAGATGAGGAGATTCTTTTACAATACTGACTACTGGGAGGGCCATCCGGCCGTTCAACCACCGCACATATGTGCGTCTGCTGGGGAAATAAATTTCCCTGGTAGGACACGTAGGTGCAATTCCTGGAAATTGAACCTGGGTGGACAACCCCACCACCATGGAGGCTTGCCATCCGAGCTATGCTAGGCTCCTAGGCTCTTTTGTTTGGCCTCACATGCATGTAGCCTGGTTCGGAAGAGATGTTGTTTGATAGCCCGTACGAGTATAGATCATGTAACAAGTTTGTATCAAATAAACACTAAAATATTATTTACTCAAAATATTGTCATATAAAACTTAATTTACCTTAAGTGATCTTAATCTGCTTTGAAATAGATTAAAATCACTTAATATGAATTAATTATGTGTTAATAACATCATTAACTGAGCTGATGGTGCATGTCGCTAGCCTGGTGAGGCTCACCAAGAACGCCCGTTTCTCTCGTTCCTTGGGAGCCAGGCTCGGTGATACTTTTTGCATCTGGTCAGCCAGGCTTGTAGAGCCACACAGGTAAGCAAACACATGATTCTTACATGCGGTGAGCCTGGCTCAGCCACATGCAAGAGACCAAACAGTTCTTAAGGGCCGCGATGAGCAAGAGAGATGGGAAGAGTGGACTCATTTTGTTCCTTCTCCTTCTTCCTTTCCCCTTTTTCTTTTTTCCTTCTCTCTTCCTTCTCCCTCTTCTCATTCATGACTCAAATTTTCTGTGTGGTCTTAGGGGGCTCCAATGGACAGCATGGGGTAGTGGGGCTCCAGTCCCCAGCCCGCACACTGGATCCGCCCTTGGCTGCAGGGGAGGGAGGGAGGGGGTTTCGCCGTCGTGGGAGGCTCGACCAAGATCCCGCCACCGGGACCTCCAAGGCCACCGCCGCGTAGCCAAATCGAGGGGCCGACCTGGAGGGAGGAGCCGCCATGCCCCGCCCTTGATCTGGCCGAGGGAGCTCCGGGGCCGCACACAGGAGGAGGGAGCTCGCCGCGATGTTCTACCTCTCTTTCACCTTCGCAACACGGGGCCACTCATGACCGGGCTCGCGCAGTCGCACTGTCGCAGGTTGCTCCACCAGTGCGTGTAGGGAGCTTGACCAGGGAGGGAAGCCGCCATGGATCGGGGAGGGGAGACACCTCTGCTACACAACAACTCCGCCTCTGAGGTCTCTGCCTCCGCCGCTGCTGGTCCTTGCATCGTTCCGGCGCGCCCCTGCCTCGCCACGCGGCAGATGCATACCACGACGTCGAACCATCCACGAGGCCGTCCTCCGCGTGCTCGTCCCGGCATCGAGGATGAGGTCGGTCTTGCCTCGCATCGCGCCACTAGCGTTGGGAGCTCCGAGCTGGCCGGGGAGCTCGGCCATGGTGCAGATGGAGGTCCGGCCGCCGGTGGTGGTGGGGCGGAGGAGATCTCTATGCACCACTGATATAGGCGAGCTGCAATGCGCATGGGTGCAGGCACCCAACGATCCCATGTGTCGGCCGTTGCTGTCGACTGCAAAGGATCTTAATCGAGAGAGGATGGTCAAAGTGAAGTATGTGCAAATACCGTGAATAGTTGACAGAATGTATTGATGGTGCTTTAGAGTTTAGACATCTCTTCCTTCATCAAATGGCACTTTTAAATTTCTTTGTTCCCATCAAAAGAAAAAAATCAGATACAACTGAACCTTTTCCGACTAGATACAATTAAAGAGGATGAGATATATTTTCCGGCTGCTACAGTCCATTGAGCCGTCCCTTTTTCTTACTTCCCTTTTTTTGTAAATTTGCATTTCTCATCAAGAAATGTTTTTTTGAGCTTCAAGGTTTTTGTTTGCACCTCTTTTTTCTTTAGACGTGTTGTGCTCACCAAATCACTTGGGGGAGCAACATTCATTGGAATAGTGGCTGGTTCCACATTATCAGTACATCCATTGATTTCTTCTTCAAATTGCTTGCTAAGCATGTCAATGGTGTTGTATACGACTAAAGTGCAACCTGGATTGCTGGCTACTCAGAGGGCTACATTGAGAACTTTGCGAGTCATATGTTTGTAACGAAGCTTGCCATCAAATTTTTTATTCTCTATTATGTTTCGACCTTCATCGTCTTGTATGATTTCACAACGTGCATCCCGTGTCCATCGCTTTAATACATATTGTGCAGGGAGTGATTTGATATTAATCAAATCAAGAACTTTTAGAGTATGGAAACATAATATTCCAATTCTAATTTAAACCACCCACAATACATGTATCGGTTTGCTTTAAAGGATCACCAGTTACAATGTACTCCTTCTCAAAGCAAGCAAAATTTTCGGTAAGGCTCCCAATTGTTGCAAGGTATTCATTATTGCCTTCCAAAGTTGTGGTGCATGCTACCAATGACCTTTCATATTCACTTTGAAAAGCTTCAAATATAATTTGTGTGTAAAGTTTGCTTGCCTGGAGTAGCATAGGTGTCCCTATTTTTATTCTAGGTTGTTTTCTTCTTAAAGTGCATTTCGCATAATGTGAAAAGTACACAATGCATGCTATGCTTATACAAACACTTCTTTAACTGCTGTTGGGGATATCGGAAAATCCGGAAAGGATCCCCGAACACGTGAGAAAGAATAGTGAATACGTTCAAGCACAGAGATGACGCAAGAGGAGACAAAGAATCTCCCAAAGACTGCTCAAACCTCAGAAGCTGTGAATCCTTTTACACGTGCCCTCGCGCCCCCTTTTATACGGAGATGAAGGGACTTTTACATTCCGAAAACACCCTCAATCTCAAAGAATATTCCTAATGTGAACGTATACATGAATGTCTTTTACATCTCATACATTTACAAGCCTGCCACTAGTTCACACGCCAAACCCGGACTTCTTGAGACGACGTCTTTGACTTTGCTTCTTACTGGTTCGTGAATCTCCCCGTTCAGGAAATCTTCGCGCACTGTGACTTCCAAACTTAATCTTGAGCATATTCCCGAATTTCACAGACTCCCGAAGTTCACACGCCAAACCCGGACTTTTTGAGACGACGTCTTTGACTTTGCTTCTTACTGGTTCGTGAATCTCCCCGTTCAGGAAATCTTCGTGCACTGTGACTTCCAAACTTAATCTTCAGCAGATTCCCGAATTTCACAGACTCCCGAATTTCACAGACTCTGCAGGTTCATGGCTTTGGGTCTTTTCGAGTTTGCGACTCCGAGGCTTCGCAGGTTCAAGATTCTAGACCCTCGCACGTTCGCGACTCCAAAGCTTCAGAGGTTCAAGATTCCAGATCTTCGCACGTTCGCGACTCCAAAGCTTCGCAGGTTCAAGATTCCAGATCTTCGCACGTTCTTTGTTCCTGAAAACTCATTTCACGAACTTCATAAACCTTGACGTTTCGAGGGTGACAGGTTTTCTTGAATTCCCCAACAACTGCTTTTCCCATTGCAAAATCTTGATCAGTATAAATTGTGTTTTGGTTGCTTGACATTATGTGCTTTAAGGAAAGTCTGAAATAACCGCTTAAAGGACTCAAATGTCTCATCATACTAGGTGATACCTCGTGCATTGCTGCGGGAATTTTGAAAACAAAATTTTAAGGTGCAATGCGAAATTAGGAACACCAATGTGATTGCATAACAACATTTTTTGTAAACAACATTATACATGGAAGCAGTGGCGGAGCTACGTTGGGGAGAGCTAGGGCAGCCGCCCCAGCTAGATCTGAGCGTGCTCGAGTAACTTCCTTCTTCTCTGGCGACATTTCAAAGCTTTGACAACACTCTAAATGGAGCCATGGCGACAGCCTGGGTGTTTGTTGTCCTGTCCAAGGTAGGAGATAACCCTTCAACTGGGCTTTTATTAACCACTTGCTGCCAGCCCAGCAGTAGCCCAAAGCCTCAAAAGCCCATGGCGTTCATGGTCTAATCTCTAAATCGAGAGTATGCAGCTGCAGCAGCACAGCGAGCACAACCGGCGGCAAGCGGGTGCTCCAGGCAGCGACGACAGTGGCTTCAGGAAGGGGTGGCGACAGCAGCTCCGGACAGCGCTCAGCAGCAACTTCGACCTTGCCCCAGCTAGTTTATTTTTCTGGCTCCGCCACTGCATGGAAGCATGTAAATTTTGTTGAGAGGGAACCATTCTAGATTATTGATCATACATTTTTTTCTACTATGAGAATTTTGTGGCATGCTACTCACAAAGACATGATATTAACCACAGAAAATCTGTTGAAGACATAAATATATGATCTAGTGGATGGTGACACGATGTATAATGGATGATGACATGGAATGCTTGCATTTGAGAGAAATCTATCCATGACTTGTAGTAAGTTTCATCTATATCATTTTATATGATAAGATGATTTCAAATGAAAAAGTTTGAACTACAATGTTGTAGATCTTGACGAAAACTAAAATTTTCATATAGACCATATCTTCATTTGTGTTCATACAAAAAAGTTGCGATTTTTTTAAAAATGGACTGACCCTTACCACCGTTTGATATGGCAGTTGGAGGTGCTACCGTATCCGCGAGAGTTTACTATTCACAACTGCCCTATGATACGGCGGTTGGAACACTATAACACCCCCAATCACCATATCATATGGCGGTTGCCAACCACCATATGATATGGCGTCTGTGGTATAGTTTTGCAAAATTTGAAGTGACATGTGTATTTTTGAAAATTTGTAAAATAAATAAATAAATAAATCACGTGAGGAGAATGAGTCATGGGCTTAGATGGGCCTTTCGACTGCCAACCTGTATGGACTTGCAAGTGCAACTATTGTAGGGTCCGAGTGAATGAACGAGATGCATCAATTGCTGCCTTCCACCAACATGCATGATGGTAGAGGATCTCGTTCCGGGTGGACGGGGTGGAGGAGAGGTAAAAAAAGGATAATTTTTTTGAAGTGTGGGTCTCGCATAGGGTAGTTGGTTCCTGAGATTTTGTATCGTTTTGTTCTATTGGCGGAGGGACATTTGGCTAATCTCAGAATGTCGATTCAGCATCCGGTGATGCACACATATAGTAAAGAAATGCATGATCATGGTTGGGGCTCGCAACATGGAAGCTATGCGTCGCTGAAGCGACGTACTCCCTCCGGTTTGGTATTAGAGTCGTTTTTGACAAGATTTGATTCAAACACTGAGAATATAAATCATGAATAACTTTTAAGTCATTGAGTTTGGAAATGTTGAAATCATATAAATAGATTTGTCTAGAAAATTACTTTCATAAAAACATACATATATAACTTCTCAACGATGGTATGTTAACTCTAAGTGATGGTGAAGGTCCTTGTTTGGTTTTGGTAACTGAAATAACAACTTAGGTGGACTAATATGTGTTTAAGTGAAATACATAGGTGATTAGTCCACAAGTAATAACTATGTGATGAAAGATCTCATTGCATATGAAACATGACATATGGAGTCATGTGACTCGGTGGAGAAGATCAAGACAAGGCTTGGCTTGATGGACCGGTTGCAAGTGTGAAGGGCAAGGCAGAGGCTAAGCGCCGGACCGTGTGGCGGAATACTTGAGCAATGACTGGGTGTTGATGGACCGATGCAATGGTGAAGAGCAAGTGAAGCAAGATCGATGAACCAATATATCGCATGATGATATGAAGTGGATCATATCATTTGTGATGATATTGGTGCATGTGTTACATCAATATTGGAGAAGATAGAATGGAATGTGTAAGGCAAAGGTATAACCAATAGGCATTTCATTTCACCAGTCATAGGGGTGTAGAGAAGTTTATGACCGGGTTTAGGATAGATTGTCGTACTATCAAGAGGGGTGGATTTGTGTGCATATCGGTCATCTAGTGCCACTTGAGTGATCTAACATTACAATGTTGCTAGGATCGAGTGGCGTGGTGAAGAGAGTGAGAATCATTTGAAAAGTATTTGTTAAAATGCCAACTCACTCACGCATAAGGTGATACACTTGTGGAGTTGGAACATTTGCAAAGGGGTTGAAGAAATGGTTGTTGGATATGGTTTGTGGTGGATCTTGGATTCATTTCGGCTTTGATCCAAAGTGTTTTGAGTCAAGTATTCTGTTGGAATGGATAGTCCTCTGGACGAGCTTTCCATAGAGTCCAAGATCACATAATTCAGACATCAGAGCTAAAAGTTAGAGCAGTTTTATCGAGCTGCGATTGTGCTAGACCAACGGACGATCTGCCTCTAAAAGGGCAGACAGTCCGCCTGGAGGCAGATGGTCCGCAGGCTAACTTTTATGAGGGTGAACGGTTTTGGCGGACTGTTTAGACAGAAGCGTTTCTCTGAGTGTTTGAGGCATCTTTTAGATGGTGGACGGTCCGCCATTGAAAAAGTTTTTGGCGCGAGGTTTTTTGTTGGAATCCTAAAGAGGCGGACAACACAAGCTTTGTGAGGCGGACAGTCTGCCACCTCTGTAATGGTCATCTTCGGAGTGCGTTCTTTGAAATTATAGTCGTTAGGCTATATGGCGGACCGTTCAAGCTTGTAAGGGCAGACAGTTCGCCAAAACAGAGTGTTTCTGGATGATTGCTTGCAATGGCTAGTTTCTCCACTCCGTCTGTATATAGAAGGGGTGGCCGGCCATTTGGAGTGTCGAGCACCTTGGGGATGTGTTTCCCATGGTTGTGCTTGGCTTGGGAGCCCTCTAACTCACTTGTGCTTGCGAGATTGCGAGTGAGTGCGAGTCTAGTGTGTTGCTTTGTGAGATTGTATCGAGCGACACTAGGTGATTGTGTTGTAAGCATGTGTGCTTGTTACTCTTGGAGGTTGCCACCTCCTAGACGGCTTGGTGGATTATTGTGGCTCCATGGTTCTGAGAAGGCTTTGTGAGGGGGGTTGTGCTCACCCCCGCGGGGATCATGAAGAGAAACTCTAGTAGAGCATGCCATTGAGTTACCACACTTGCAAATGGTGTCTTGTGTGCCCGGAGAGGCCAGCGGCTTGAGAGCCTTGCCCAAGAACCATCAAGGTGTTGGTCGACAAAACGAGAACTAGCTTGGTGGCAATCAAGTGAACCTCGGGATAAAAATCACCGTGTCAACATTGTCTACACTTCTCGGTGGTTTGCCATTTACATACACAAGCTCTTTACTTTCATATATATTGTGCTTGTGTAGTTGCCATTGTAATTATAAGCTTGTGTAGCTCTATAGTTGCGTCTTGCTTGTGTAGATAGAAGTAATGACCTTGTGACTAATTGGTATATGTAGCTTAATTAGTCTCTTTGCTTAGTTTTTGTAGATAAGTAAATTGAGCCTTTGGATTAGGCTTGTGTAGTCTTGTCATTAATGCATGTAGTGAGCTTAAGTAGGCTTTGTGCTTTTGCTCATTAGAACTGTGTAGGAGCTCCCCATTGCTTAAGTACTAGTGACATAGGTTTGTGTCATCTAGCTCCTAGAGTTGATTAGATGAGCTTGTGCTAGGCCAGCATCTTATTTGCTTGTTTAAGATCTTTTATAAGGTGCTAGTGAACATAGATAGAGGGGGTGTAGTCTTGGCTAAACGAATAGTTTTAATTCCGCATTTATTTCGGTTAGTCGGTACATTAAGTTTTTAGAAAGGACTATTCACCCGCTCTAGTCCGCCATCTCGACCCGACATATGGCAAGTTGAAAGAGAAGAAATTCAAACAAAAAGGTTTGTCGGATCAGTTGACGATACCTCGAAGCGGCGTCAGATTAATTTATGCAGGCAAGACGCGAAGAAGCATACAATTGGATCAACCGACGGTGCGGCAAAGCAAGGTGTCAGTGTAAGCATAATTCTAATGTTTCAAGACAAAGAGGTTTTGGGCGCGGAGGTATCAACATCGGATGAACAGACGATCAAGCGAGGAAGGCGTCGGTGCAAGCATCAGAGTAATTTTATCAGCGGGGTCAACAGGTAGTTCACGAAGACAGTTGCACCGAATGAACCAATGGTCAAACGAAGAAGGTGTCGGTGTAAGCGTCAGATCAATTATGTCAGCAGATTGCAACGGCTAAATGACGTGGAGGGGCATCAGATGAACCACCGGTTTGGAGAACTATAGCATCGGTTCATCTAATGGATGTTTTTCAGCAGCTTTTAGCAAACAGCTAGTTTGTTGCCTTGGGTTACTTATAACTCCTCTACTCGCCCATTTGAGGTTGCTAGAGTGAGCAGAAGTCCAGAGGAGTGCAAGAACCATGCCATCCTGGTGCTTAAATAAACATACTTAGAGTGTGTAGTGCTAGCATAGGCTTAGTGTTGAGCGAGGTGCAAGGTGTGCCTACCTTGTGAGATGATTCTCGAGTGTATCAAGATGTACAAGATGCGTATGTACAAGATGCGTCGAAAGTCTTGGGACCTCGCGTTGACAGCATGCCCAAAATCAGTTGGAGGAGGAGGTGTTGCGCGTAGACTCACCCTAAAGGAGGGAACTCGCCATCGCCGGTGGGTATCGCCGGACGGGGTGGTGGATGCAACTGATTGTCTCGAAGCGTCAACCTAGGGAACATGAGTTAGAAAGGATATATAATATGGAGGAGATCTATTGGCAGCAGCGAGGAAACGCTTTGCGGATTTTGAAAGGGGATGCCAATACTGATTTCTTCCATGCATACGCAAATGGGCGAAGGAGGAAGAAAGCTATCATAGAATTAGAAACTGACCATGGGGTGGTCAGAACCCAAGAAGACATCATGGAACATGTGACAGACTTTTATAAATCTCTATTTGGGTCCCAACCACGATGTAGCCTAAGTTTGACAAATGATTTCTGGGCTGATCGGCGTACCTTAACTGTGGAAGAAAAAGAAAGTCTGGTCAGACCTTTTCTAGAAGAAGAGGTTAAGTTGGGTCTTCTTAGCATGAAGGCAGATTCGGCACCAGGTCCGAATGGCTTTGGGGTGCATTTTTTAAAGCTTTTTGGCCTGTGATCAAGGGTGATTACATGGACATGATGAGAGACTTCTATTATGGGGGTTTAGACATTAAGAGACTTAATTATGGGGCAATTACCCTTATACCAAAACTAAAAGATGCTAATAATATAAAACAATACCGTCCAATCTGCCTTTTAAATGTGGATTATAAAGGTGTGACAAAAGTCTTGTGTAATAGACTGGCACCTGTGGCCAAGGAGGTCATAGGTGACAACGAAACAGGCTTCATCAAAGGGAAGAATATACTGGAAGGGGTTCTGGATCTACATGAGGTCATCCACGAGCTCAAAAGGTCCAAAACCAAAGGTCTGATCCTAAAAATCGACTTCGAGAAGGCTTACGATAAAGTGAGATGGGAGTTCCTAGAGAAGGTCATGAGAGGAAAAGGGTTTCCTCCTGAATGGATCTCCTGGGTAATGCAGAATGTCCAAGGGGGGAGAGTCTGTGTTAATGTGAATGGAGAGAGAGGTGGTTACTTTCAGACCTACCAAGGCCTGAGTCAAGGAGATCCGCTTTCACCTTTGTTGTTTAATCTAGTGGCGGATGTCCTAAGTTGCCTTCTAGACAAGGTTGTTCAAAGGCATTTTATTACAGGGATATTGCCGATCCTAATCCCAGGGGTATTTCCCATATCCAATACGCAAGTGACAATGTAATTATGTTGGATGGATCTAATACCTCAATTCTAAACCTTAAGTTGATTCTGTACTGTTTCGAATGGATGTTAGGCCTAAAAATTAACTTTCACAAGAGTGAAGTGTATGTTTTTGGGGTGTCACAACAGGAGAAAGAGAGGATGGCCAATATTCTTAATTGCAAATTAGGAGGCTGGCCTATGAAATATTTGGGCATTCCAATCTCGACTTAGAGACTAGGAGTAGCAGCTTTCTCTGGGGTTAAGGACAAAATGAGGAAGAGGCTTGACCCATGGAATGGTAAGCATCTCTCCTCCGGGGGCAAGCTAATTTTAACTAACACCTGTCTTACTAGTTTGCCCATATATGTTATGGGTTTCTACTTACTCCCGAAGGAAATCCATGAGGGTATGGATTCTATCAGGGGTAATTTTTTTTTGGCAAGGAGCCAGTGATGAGTTTAAATACCACATGGCCAAATGGGAGACAATTAGTATACCCAAAGACCAAGGAGGTTTAGGGATCATAAATACTAGCATCATGAACGAATGCCTCTTAGTCAAATGGATATGGAAAATAGTCAAAGGCTCAGGTCAGATCTGGTATAAGTTGGTTAAGGAAAAATACATGCCTGATGGTAATTTTTGTAATTCAAGGTCCCGAGGGACTTCCCAATTTTGGCAGGGACTCCATAAAGTGAATGTGGAAACACCGCACACCCTTAATCAGGGGGGTGATGTCATTATATAGCCTAATAGGCTAGGGTTACAATGTACATGTGCCAATGGGCCATACGCCCAATATGGGCTGTCATAATTACATTCTAACACCCTCCCTCAGTCTAAGCGGAAGTGTCACGAACACAAAGACTGGACCTAAAATCAGTAAACAACTATATAGGTAACCCTTTGGTCATGATGTCCGCGAACTGATGAGAGGATGGAACATGGAGCACCCAAACCTGTCCCAGAGCAACCTTCTCACGGACAAAGTGAATGTCTATCTCAATATGCTTCGTACGACGATGATGAACTGGATTCACGGTCATATAGACAGCACTGACATTGTCAGAGAAGACAATCGTCGCCGAAGACATGGGTGCATGGAGCTCCTGAAGCAACTGACGAAGCCAACAAGTCTCAGCCACAACGTCCGCAATAGCACGATACTCAGCCTCCGCACTCGAACGAGAGACCGTAGTCTGGCGTTTGGAGGACCAGGAGACTAAGTTGTCGCCGAGGAAGACACAGTAGCCTGAAGTAGAGCGCCTGGAATCTGGACAGCCAGCCCAATCAGCATCGGAGTAGGCGGTCAAACTGCTGAGACTGCCTGTGCCTATGTGAAGTTTGGTCGACAGAGTGCCCTTGACATATCACAGAACACGCTTGAGCATCGCCAAATGAGGCTCATGTGGGTCATGCATGAAGAGACAAACCTGCTGAACTGCATAAGCGAGATCCGGGCGAGTCAGTGTGAGATACTGCAGAGCACCGGCGAGGTTGCGGTACTGAGTGACATCCGCTACGGGAGCGCCGTCCACAGCAGAAAGCTTGGCATGAGTGTCCACAGGGGTCGCTGTAGAGTGGCACTCAGCCATGCCGGCACGCAGTAGTAGATCCACAGCATACTAACACTGGGAGAGAAAAAGACTGGCAGTGGAACGTGTGACGGAAATCCGAGGAAATGATGAAGATCCCCGAGATCGGTCATGGCGAACTCCGAGTGCAGGCGCTCGGTGAGGCGACGAAGAAGCGCGGTCGACGAGGTAGTGAGGATGATGTCGATGAGGTACAACAGCAAGTAGGCGATGCCGTCACCCGCTTTGTAAACAAAGAGGGATGGATCCGAAGCCGAGACAGTGAAACCGATCTGCTGAATGTAGCTGGAGAATCCCTGGTGCCAAGTCCTGGGCGCCTGCTTGAGTCCGTAGAGGGACTTCTGCAGGAGACAGACGTGGTCGGGAGCCGCCAAGTCAACGAAACCGGGTGGCTGCTGAGAGTAGACCGTCTCGTCCAGGTGACCGTGAAGAAACGCGTTCTTCACGTCCAGCTGATGGATCGGCCAGGAGCGAGAGGCGGCGATGCTGAGGACGACCCGGATGGTGGCCGGTTTGACGACCGAGCTGAAAGTCTCATCGTAGTCGACGCTGTAACGCTGCGAGAAGCCACGAACGACCCATCTGGCTTTATGACGAGCTAGAGAACTGTCGGTGTTTTAGACCGGCAACCTACTAAGGGGAGTACCCGAACTAGATGAATGTGGCCTTGCCAAGATCGGTAACTCGAAGGAAGAGACACGTGGCACACAATTTAGACAGGTTTGGGCCGCGAGGTGCGTAATACCCTATATCCTGTATGCTGCGTAGCTCTGGATTGATTGGGTACGATTACAAGATGATGCAATCTTACGCCGTGAGATGAGATGATGAGAGAGGGGTCCCTGCCTCGCCTTATATAGTCCGGGAGGCAGGGTTACAAGTCGGAATAGGGAGAGAGTACTAGTCGAGTACGTCTAAGAGTCTTCTATACAGTGCGGGACATGTATAGCTTCCTAACTGAGTACTTCTCCTCCGTAGTCCTTGTGCTTCACGCCATCAGGTACCGTGCAGCGCAAGTCAGGTAGTCCTAGGGGCCCACCGAGTAGTCGGTCCTGGTACCCACCGAGGTAGTGGGCCCAGGGAGGTCCATACGACAAGCCCCCGAGTACTTTGTAGTCGAGAAGGATAGCTTCAAGTAGTCTTTACGGCCTTAACGAGTAGTCCCCAAGCGTCCCTGAGTACTACAAGTCAAAAGTCCTTAAGAGTAGTCGAAGCATCCTGAGGCTGGAATGTACTCCAGCTGATGTTTGAGCAATCTTGAAGTCTTCTCGAGTAGTCCCAAGCGTCCTCAAGTGCCGCTCTTGAAGGTCTTCAACAATGCCTGTGTTGTCTTGAAGCCGAAACTGATATGGAAGTGCGATTGCAAAATCGCACTCCATATGGAGTAGCCCCCGAGCCTTAGGTTGAGTTGTAGACTCTGGCTGAGGGTCCATCTGAAGCTTTGGCAAGAATATACCAAAAAATCCAGAGAAAAAACCGAAGGACACGTGGCACGGAGCCCCCGAGCCTTGAGTCGAGTACTTCCTCTCGAATTGAAGGGTCATCTTGTAGAGTGTGTCCTGAGATGCTCTTGAATCTTGCCGCTTCCCAGGAAGTCGAATAGAAGTAGCCGAGCCCCCGAGGTGAGGCGCGTCGACTAGTTGAAGTTGAAGGGTCGCGCGCGGCCGCTGAGTCAGCCGAGCGCGGACTTATCCATCCGGCCGTTGGAGGGTCGCGTTGACTTATAAATAGAAGCCAAAACCCTTAGGGGTTTTCACCCTACGCAGTCGCAGTCACTCCCAGCAGATCTGGCTAGAAATCACCACTAGAGCACACCGCCGCCGCTGAGTGAAGCGCAAATCTGAGTGCGCCGCCGTAGAGAGCCACCACAGTAGCCCCCGAGCGGATGCGCGTGAAGACACCGTGCACTTGGGGGATGAAGCCATCTCCGTTGAAGACCGTGAAGGCCGCCGGCGAAAAGAAGAGGGGCCGTGAGGAGGCCGCCGGATCTGCCGCAGGGACATCACCGCCGGTGTCCCCGCCGCGACCAGATCCAAACCGTGAGTGGAAGAAGTCCAAGGCGAAGACCGAAGACTTGCTCGCCCTTCTCAACAGTGGATTCCTGCGGGAGAAGGAGGTGGACATGTGGAGGGCCGCCGCCAGGGATCCGTACCCCATGGAGAAGAATCCAGATGAGATCCCGATGTTCGCGCGGTTCGTGGAGCGGGGATCCAGATGAGGGAGGACGCCGCCGAGCAGTACCTCTCCTACAAGCTGATAGACTCCAATCAGGATTGGAAAGCGAAGTGGTTCTACGTCACGAACCACCCCCCGGAGCTGCCGAAGCCGAGCGGGAAGCAGCCCAAGCATCGTCCGTGGTGGAACTCGGAGCTGACGATGCAGGAAGGGATCCAGCTGCCCGAGTTCTTGGCGCAGATCAAGGTGCTGAGGGAAGCCGGGCTGAGGGCCGAGCACGTGGCCTTCAGCTTCATGAAGCGCAGGGTGCAGCCGCTGATGGCTCGCGACACCCTGGGGTACGAGTACACCGGCGACGACGACACGTCGCGGATGCCTGGAGACGAAGTCGACGACGATGACATTGTTGAGAGGCTAGCCCGAATCTTCAAGAATATGCCGCCGTACATGGCGTGCCCCGTACCGGAGTACTCCGCCGCGCGCCCACCAAAGGAGGTAAGTAGCCGCATCCATAGTCGAGTACCCATTACATGAGAGTAGTCGCACTGATAAGTTGCTCTTCTTGCAGGAGGACTTGAAGAAGTTTGTCTCCGAGCCGCCGTCACCTCCTCAGCTAGTCGAGGTCCCAGAAGAGGGGAAGGCCAAGGCTAAGGAGCGCCGAGAAGTTGGCGAAGGAGACGACACTGTTGTCGTGGAAGACACGTCCGATGAGGACGACGACGAAGAGACACTGCAGGACCGCTTTCAGCTGTGGTCGAGGTTTAGCCGTCCTGGCTTACCTCACATCCCTCTCGTTCAGGATCAGCCGACTAGCCTGGAGGCTAGTCTGCCCGCGCCGCCGAGGAGGCCACGCAATGTGGCCCGGAAGCGTGTGGCTAAGAAACTGAAGGTCACGGAGACCACGTCCTAAGAGGTAAGCCGTCTTGAGTAGTGTAGTCGAGTACTGATGTCTCGAGTTCTCGTGTTGACGATGAAGTTTCCTTGCTTGCAGGAGTTGCCGCCTACGGAGCCTGTTGAGCAGGGCGACGAAGGCGAGTGGGACACGGTGGGGGAGGCGGCTGGTAGTCGCAGCCCAGCCCCCACTGTCGAAGAGCTCTTGGCGCAGATAGAGCGCCAGCCCCCTGCTGCTCAGGGGAGCGCGGAACCCGCCGCTGCTGCTGCGGAGGAGGTAGCGGTCGCAGAGGTGCAGGAGGAGGCGCCTGCCGAGGCTGGACTGGTCGACATCGCCAACAACCTCGGCGCCCCAACCGTGATAGTAGTCCGGTCGATCTTGTAAGTGTTGAATCTTCCCGAGTAGTACTTAACGTGGTAGTCGTACTTGATTGACACCGGCTTGTGTACTCTGCAGGAAATCGACGGACTTGTCCTGGGAGGGGGATGAACCTGCTGCAGCGGTGGCGGAGTAAGAAGCCGCGCCGCCTGCTGAGGAGTCCGCTCCCGCCCCTCAGGCAGAGCCCGAAGCGCCGGCCGCCGAAGCTATGCTGCCCGAGGCCAGCATCGTTGAAGGTGAGTACTCTGCTGAGGTCGAAGTGACTAGTAGAGTAGTCGTAGTCGCATGTTGACTGATACACTTGTCTTTCTGTCGACAGGTGCCGAGGCCGGAGGAAACGAGATCCCGCCGGCGGTGCCCGTAGAAAACGTGGCACCAGAGACTCAGGAGGCTGCCGTAGAAGCCTCCGAGCCGATGGAGGTGGCCGCTAGAGAAGCCGCCGCGACGACTGGAAGAGAGGAGGACGCCGCACAACCAGAACCCACTCTGGAGGTGGTCGTCCACTCGCCGGAGATCCAGGACGCGGAGCCAATCCGCTCGGCGCCGATGACCGAAGCCGGTACGAGTAGTCGTGGCGGGATCGAGTTGTTGGCAGACGACTTGGTCGATCCGGCAACGGTGGCTCGACATCTGGAGGTGGTCCGCCAAGCCGAGCAATGGATGAAGGTGAGTAGTCATAACTCTTTAGTAGTCAATCCTTTAGCGTTGATTACCCATTTGATGTGAGTTGTCTGTGCAGGACATCGCTGAGAGGTCCCGCCTGAAGTCGGAGATGCTTCAGGGGTACGGCGACGCGGTGCTTCGGGCCGAGACACTGGAAGATCAACTCGTGAAGTCCCGGAAGTGTTGACGCAAAAAGTGCACTCAACGCCAATCACACAGCAAGCCGAACGAAGCTGGCTTCACACGCGCAGAGAGCAAATGACGTGCCAGTCAATTTTTCCTGAAAATTAACAAAAGATAAAGCAGTTAAATACCAAAGCTTGGAACTTGCTGGGTGGTACCAGACAGTTCCATATTTGCGGCTAAAGAGCCAATTGGGATAACACATAGCTATGCAAAGCTATCTGTCAAAGAATCACGACCATTCGGGCAACCGCAAAGGGAAAAGGAATACTGCCGAATGGATGACGTAAGCATGACAACGATCGGTCTTTGTGTAAACAAAGATGCAAGCGCAAAGTTATGACCGATCCCCATGAAGATTAACATTAAATAAATAAAGTAAAGCACGGACATGATCATGTATTAAATAAGCATGCATAGATCCAAAGCACTAGTCTACCGCATGTCTAGTTACTTTAAAACCCGTCGGGTACGATAACAAACAAATCTATCCACCACATGATACGACTTGCATGAAAAACGTACCACTTTCCACAAATAGATCTATCCACCGCATGATACAATCTAAATATGGAAAGCTAAAAGCATACATCATTTAAAACATAACAATGCACGCGATCTACTCGTGAAAATATAACCGAATACGGCTGAACAGCCGATCCAGGGTCCATGAAGAAGGAACAAACATTACCACGTGAATAAATCTATCAGACTGATTTGGGAATCTAATCCACCGGATGACTAGCTCCAAAGCAACCCAAAAACTTGCATCTACCGCATGATACCCGGTTCTTTCAAGATTTATACGAACATAGCAAGCTTGAACCCGCAACACGTAACAACCTAGATTGATTCGGTTTCGGCTATCGGAAAGCACAAGATCTACGTGTCAAAACACGAAACCTGCTCGAACAAGGATCATAAAAGAGATATAGCCGATCCAAACCCATCTAGATTGGGCAAAGACATGTTACATGAATTAAAACATAAAGTAAAACTCAAGATAACACGGGATAACTTAATGAATCTATTGGATCTTGCCAAAATCCAATAGAGCCGATAACTAGCTTCAAGCCAGATCTTAGCCTACCGCATGGCTCATGATCTAACAAGAAACCCTCTTGAACCAAGCTTGAATCTACCGCATGACACGAAGCATGGTAACAAGACTACTTGCATCAGATCTAAATCCACCGCATGATACTAGACATGATACAAGGTTGCGGTACTCACGGAGGTCGACGGATCGATTGGCCCTCTCGAAGAACTCGACGACACGACAAGGACTCTAGGGTTTGGCGTAAGGCCGGTGTGTATTGAGGAATGATCGTGTTTGTTACATACATTCAGGGGTCGTATTTATACCCTGTTGAGTACAACTGCGAATGGATTCATTGCCTAACTAAACTCGATCGCCTGTCCATCCATTCGTCTCCCCTGATTTGAGCCACGTCACCGTCCAATCCCGCAAAATCAGCTCTACTGTTCCTTTGCCGAACCGGAGCAGATAGCCGACCGCAGATCTCTTTGCCGAAAATCTCTCGAAAATATCCTTCCTTCCACCAGACGGACTCTTTTCGAACCGGACCCACAGTGTCGACTCCTTACCAAATTTTGGTGTTAACACATGCCCCTTCAATTGTGGGATAAAATTAATTTTGTTCCACAATTGACTCCAGCCACGAATCCTTGAATCAAATCTGTCAACACCTGTTCTTCGCATTCCGCCGGAATCTTCATCCAGATCCAACCCTAGATCCCCTCGTTCCGAGCTCGAACCTCCAATGGCAACTCAGAACCAAGCTGCTCAGGTAATTTCATCCCCCGCAAACCTTGTTCGGCATTAGGTTTTCAATTTTACCTGAGATTTTCCTTTTCCGCTTTCTTCCAGGAGCCTTCTACTGCTCTTTTGATTCCTATCGAGGCCAATTCGCAGTCTTATTACCTTGGTCCTGTAGGGAATCCTGACCCTCGAGATCTTATTGCCGCTGAATCTCAGAGAATCCCCTTCAAAGCAGCTTTGTCTCCACCCCCTCAGTGGCAAGATGCGTTCAAGAACTGGCCTTTGCCCCCAATTGCAGGCTGGAAGACTTGGTATCGGAGGATTCTTGCAGATAAGAGTGGATTAACCAACCTGTATGCCCTCCGTATCGCCCAATGCTTGGAGCTATCCGTGGCTGAGACCCCCTGCAAGAATGAAGATCTTCTGATAGCCGCATGCCACTTCTGGTCAAATGGCGTCAACGCCTTCCTTTTCGGGCATGGCCCAATGTCTCCAACCTTGGCCGATGTATATATGATCACTGGCCTTGACATCACCGGGTCTGTCCAGCCCTGGGACTTCAAAAACTCTTCACGCCAGACAGGGGTAAAGCCAGGGAACGGCTACAAGAATTATATCTTGAAGCACATGAAAGACAATCCCCTTGGCGATGTTGAATACAGAGCCTTTCTGAATATGTGGCTGTGCAGATTCGTTTTCTGTGGCAAAGCCAACGAGCCCACTTTGAACCACATCGCAATGGCGATTCATCTGGCTGGTGGCAATCACCTCCCTCTGGGAAAATTCTTCTTGGGCAGCGTATATCATATGCTCCATCAGACTGTTACCCAAATGTACACCAGCCAGAGAATAACATGCGTCAATGGCCCTTGGTGGTTTGTTCAAATGTGGCTGCAGCTCCACATGCATCAGATTGTCGGTGTCGATTTGAACTCCAGGTTCTTCCCTTTGTCCAATCACCCCGAAGGAGAGCCTCAAGCTACCAGAGGATGCCAAAACTACGGAGAAGCAGCTTCAACTGTTTCCATCCGGCGACAGACATCGGCCCAGCTCTTCGAGTTGTTCTTCAAAGGTTTCCCCAATCCTTTTTGGCTTCCTTATCTAGGCAACGACACCTTGACCTTCCCTGTTGAATTTTCCTTTGAGCCCGTCCATCAAGATGGGAGATTCTTGGAGATCCTTAATATCATAATCCGCCCATGCATACTGCCGGCCGAGTTCAATGGAGGAAGGTTGAATGTCAGCACTTATGAATACTATCAGCCTAATGTAATGGCCAGGCAACTTGGATGCAGCCAGATGCCCCCAAGATTGTTCCTGCATGAATTCCTCAAACCCAGGGAGGAAATCAAAGAACTGATGCAGGGCAGCAGAGTTTTCAACTATGTGTGCAGTCCCACTGTCTACACATGTCCTTTTGTGCCCACAACCATAGCTCACCCCACCTTCAACTCCTAGTGGCAAGAATTTCATGACCATATCTTCAGGGAGCCTGTTCATGTATTCTGTGCAGAATTGGTGCCTGACTTTCTGCCGACTTCAGAGGTAACACAATGAGCCCTTAGATCAGACATTCCCTCTTTATTCATGGTCCTGACCTTCATCTTTCTGTCCACGAACACGCACTCGCCCCTCGAGCCGGGGCAATTGCTTACAACGCCGAAGGCCCAATTTCAAAGACTGGGATTCAAATCCACAACTCTGCATCAACTAATGGCCAGATATGCTACCACAGATCCCAGCCTTTCTAGCCTTGCTGCAGACAGGAGGCAAGGTCTACATCTGATTGCCCCTCCAAGTGCTAAAAGGAGAAGGACTGCCAAGAAAGTGCTTGTTGAGGTAAACCCTTTTACTTTATTGATTACCAGGTCACTCTGTTCTTGATGAATCATATCATTGTGCATTTCAGACCGAGCCCAACGGCCTTCGAGAACCAAAGACTCGCCAATGCCCCATCCACTGGTATGACCTCTACTGCTTTTTCTTGAGGATGAGCACTGGCATTTACCCTCCCAATTTGACATTTGCAGAAGAAACAATAGAAGGGCAGCTTGTAAATGTTCCAGTGGTCCAGCAAGCAAGTTCACCCGGGGCTGAATTACCTATCCCAGTGGAGATCTCAACTTCATCACCTTCTGCAGAAGCAGCAAATTCTCCAGAGATGAATCTCCCAATTCAACTGGAGCCACCAAGTTCCCCAAGGGTGCCATCACCTGTTGGTCAAGCAGAGATAACCAACCCAACAGAGGCGGATCCGACTCCTCATCAGCCAGAAACTCACGAGCTGCTGATAGCCGCATCGGCATCTCCCAGCTTGGAAGTTTCGGCTCTGCCTGGAGCATCTCCTTCGCCTGTGATCGCCCCTGCTCAAGAAACCATCCATGAGGTATCCATCTGCGCTTAATTTTGGTACCTCGATGTTTAGCATTCTTAACTCGGCAATGTTGTTTCTCAGGATCAGGCTCCATCATCATCAAGCCTGCCATCAAAGAGCAATTCAACTGCCGAGGTGATGAAAGAAATATACCAGCCGCTGCCAGATGAAGTGTTGCCCAAACTCAAAGAAATTGTAGCCTGGCTAGAAAAAGATGCTCAGGATCAGTTCAACGATCTCCACCACTTCGAAGAGATGTTTGAATCTATCAGTCAAGAACTTCCTGAAGACATCAGAGCTTCTCTATCATCTGTCTATGGCTTAGAAGCCCTTTATGCACCCGTAAGGCGCACTTGGAGGAAATTGCGCTCCCGTCCGACCATTGAAAAGAGGAAAACCGATGCTGAACATGCTATGAACGGGGCCCAATCCCAAGCAGAGAGCCATAAGGATGCATTGGCTAACCTGCAAGCTTCCTATGATCTGAAAGTTGCCGTGAAGGCCGCTCTAGAGGCGAACCGAGAAGCCCGTCGCCGGAGATAGAGATTGACAAAGAGAAAATAGCCGAACTTCCCGGATTGATAGCAAAGACCCAAGCGGAAGTAAAATCGGCTATCACCAAAATAGAGCAATGCGATGCGGAACTCACCGACTTATCCGATGCCCAAAAGGATTGCCGTGAGCCGCTGGACAATTCCCATTTGATAACATCCAATGCTCGTCGTGTACTTGCCAAACTTCTGAATGCCTGAATGTCCTTATTGATGTATAACTGAATTGGTCGTTCTTGTAATATCTTCTTGTGATTCGTTTCCTTTCTTTTGCGCACTTTCAGATGTAATGCTGAACGACCCATTCGGTAGTGAAACGCCAACTCCCGAACGACACTTTGATTTCCTTTAGCCGAACCAATCAATCTGCACGCGGCTCAGCCTAGAACTCCAAGCGACCCGCCGGCGGGCTGGCCAAGGAAACCTTTCCACCTTCCGGTTTTCTTGGGATATGCGCCACGATCCACAGCCACGACTCGAAGCCACGATTCATCCTGCCAGGCCTATAAATGATACCATAGGTGCCCCTAGCTCTCCACCAGGCCTTCTAGCTCTCAAATCTTTGCCAATCTTTAGCCCTCTTGCAAACAGTGCACATCCCAAACCACAATGGTGCGCCGCCTCAACCGCCGCCGCGCCTCCGACGAGGCCGAGGGGAGCAGCGCCAATGCGCGCAGGCGGTAATGATCGTCAATCTCTCCTCTGTTCTTGATCTTCTTTTGCCGTGACGATCATCCCTCTTTTTCAGATTGATTCAGTGGAATCCGCCTCGTGCGCCGCCAATCGGCCCCTCCCGGATGACTCTTCGGAGTCCGACGGCCACTCCCCGCACCGTACGGGGGAAGAAGACGCCATCCGCTTCAAGGAAGAGCTAGAGGCGTCCCGTCGCGAGCTGGAGGACGTTTCCAAGAAAGCGGGCGTGGCCGAGCTAGAATGGGAGGACCAGCGCAAACAGCTGCTGGAGACCATCGACGGTATGGCTCTGAGATTGATTCTTGATCCAGCCCGGCCTTTGATGCTAATCCTTTCTGTTTGCTCTTTGCAGCCCGCGACGCCGAGCTCAACCAGCTAAAGGCGCTGGTAGAGCGGTTGGCCGAGAAGGTGAATGCCCGCGGCGACATGCCGGCGGAGCGCCTGGCCGCGGTGGAGCGCCGCGTCGACGAGGTGGCCGTCCATGGCGTTCGTTTGGGCACCACCTTGGGCCCCGGCCGCGATGGCGACGCATACGGACGTCGACTATTCCACCGGCCGCGTGGCTTCCTGTGGCGGCGCGCGGGAGGACATCGACGAGATCGAGCTCATCCCGGGAGCGCCTCGACGGCCACGGCGACGCCATTGCCGAAATTACCCATCCCCAATCCGTGTTGAATAGGCTTGTCGACTAGATTGTACTAGGGATGTGTAAATATCGGCAATAGATGAAGAACTTTTGAATTCTCGCCTTGTTTCGCGATGACTTCCCTTTGCATTTTGCATCTCGCGAATTTTGTTTTCTTTGAATGCATCCGGAACTACCTTTAGCCGAATGCGCGAGAACAACCGCCCCTTGGCGCAAAATCCACAGAGGATCCGGGTTCGGCAATCCGTAAACACCGTTCAAGAGAAAACCCTTCGCACTTGGTAGAAAACCCCGCCGCTTGGTATTCCAACAAGGTGTGTACCGGCCGCTCATCACTCCCAATGCGCCTCTCCTGGGTCAATAAAATAGCCTGCGGGGCGCTCTGCAAATCCATTCGCACACTCCTCCATCATTTCTCATCTCTTCCCCTGCCTCTAGAGGAAAAAACCCCAACGCCATGGACAAGGGTAAACAACCTCAGGAGAGCGGCTCATCAAAGAAGCGTACGATTTGGAAGTGAGTTCTTTTTTAATCTGCTCCTTGTTCTCCCGCTTGATCTTGCGCTTCATGTTTTCCTCTCGCCCTTTTCAGCCTTGATTTGCTTCCCGAAGAAGTCATCGGGACCGAAGATGTGCCTGAGTACATCTCCTCCGATTCCTCTCTCGAAGCAGAGGATGCCACGCCTGAACAGAGGACCAACCATCAGCTGCGCCGCCGCGTCCGGCACCTGGAGCATGGCCTCAGGGACATGTCCGCCCGTTGCCAAGCCGAGCGCGAGCGTCGCATGGCTCTGGAAGCACTAGTAGGGGGTAAATGCTCCTGACTCCTCCATGCTTGCATCTGGATTTCTTGCTTCTAACCTTGATTCTCCTGCTCCAGATGTCTCTGACAGGTACAGCAACCTGAAGGCGGCCTGGGATAGCTTGGTAGAGGCCGCCAATCATGGTCATCCTCGTGCGTTCCAAGTTGCCGTCACGGTGGTCCTGGAACAACCGAAGAGGGAGCAAGCGCTCGAAGAAGTAAAGAAAAGATTGAATCATACTTTCGCTTCTTTCTCCACGCCTTCTGCTTCCCACCTCCTCGGGGACCTGACCATCAGGGTTGTTAGATGTGAACCTGCAAGAAGCAGTTGTAATGTAGTATTGAGCTAAGGGCAATGCATCCAGGCACTGGCCATTTTCTCTTGTTCATGGATTTTGTTCTGAAGGCGGCCTCATTCTCGAGCGCCGGCTATTTTGTGCCAGATGTGTGTAATCATCGATCGATATCAATGCTAGGATAATATTTCTTCAGATATCTTCCATTTATCGCAGCGGAAAATTCTTCTCCTATCAAAGTTTTCAATATGTATGCATTACCAGGAACGCATCTGACCACACGAAAAGGTCCTTCCCAGTTAGGGGACCATTTGCCGAAATCGCTGTATTTAGTCCCAATCGGCAATAATGCTTTCCACACTAGATCACCTTCTGCGAATTGCCTTACTTTTACTTTCTTGTTATAGTACTTGGCGACTCGCAGCTTGTTTTTCTCGATGTTCTCCAGGGCCCTGAGACGGATCATATGCAAATCTTCTAACTCATCCATCATTAGGCCACTGTAATTCTTGGAGCTCAACTCGTTTTGCAAAGCACTACTCTCCTTGAATCCGATTGTATCTCCCAAGGCGAGGATTGCATGATGCCCGTAAACCAACTCGTAAGGAGAGGTATTTGTAGCTCCATGGGGGGCCATTCGGTAAGCCCCACGGTGCTTCACCGAGTACCGAATGCCACCTCCTTGGCTTCGATCGATCTTCTTTTGTATCGGCTTGATCATGATCTTATTAGAAGCCTCTCGCTTGACCATTAGCTTGGGCATAATATGGAGAAGAATTAAACAATTTGATTCCCATGCTTTCGGCAAAATCTCTGAACTCCAATGACACGAATTGTGCCCCCTGGTCAGTGGTAATCGTCTGAGGGATCCCAAATCGATAGATGATGTGTTCCTTGACGAATTCGATCATGTTCTCTGACGTCACCTTCTTCAGTGGGATTGCCTCGACCCATTTGGTGAAGTAGTCTGTAGCCAAAAGCACGAACTTATGCCCCTTGCTAGATGGCGGATTAATTTGGCCAATCAAGTCTATACCCCAGCCCCTGAATGGCCATGGCTTGATGATGGGATTCAATGCCGATGCGGGGACTCTTTGAATATTCCCGAACCTTTGGCAATCTTGACATCCCTTGTAATACTCAAAGCAGCCCTCTAATATCGTCGGCCAAAAGCATCCAACCTTGTCTAATAACCCACTTCATCCGATAGGCCGATTGGTGCGCTCCACATATCCCATCGTGCACCTCGCTCATCATGTTCTTGGCTTCTTCCGGACCCGGGCATCGTAGCAATACCCCATCTAATGATTTATAGAATAAATTATCATCCGGAAGAACGAACTTGATTGCCTTGTACCGAGTTTCCTAGAGACTTTTCGGGATGGATCTTTCAAGTAGTCAATGATTTCTTTCCTCCAATCAGCTTCTGCGAGGTCCGCCCCTAGTGCACACACTTCTGCAGCAAACGCTTCTTGACTCTCCTTGTAACCAGAGGCGCTCCGAGCCCACCGTTTGCCTCCTCGTTATGCTCTCTAGGAATGTGCTGTAGGGTTACCAATGGGAAGCTCTTCAAGATTTCCCTGCACTCTTCGTAGTAACTCCTCGCCGCTTCGCTCCGCACTCGTATTGGCCGCTCAATTGCTTGATTACCAGCCCGAATCTCCATAGATCTCAACCGAAACGGCCCCGCTTCTCTCAAATATTGAAGCCCTCGAAGTAGTGCCTCGTACTCGGCCGGTTATTTGTGACACAGTGGGTTGTATAGGAATGGCGAATTCAAACATCTCACCTCTGGGCGAAATTAGTAGGATCCCTACTCCCCCACCTTTGCCACACGATGACCCATCAAAAAATAAAGCCCAAGGGGTAATTTCAAGCAGATCAATTGAAGGGTCACGATGTTCAGTTATAAAATCGGCAATGACCTGACCTTTGATGGCTTTTGCCGATTCGAACTTCAACTCGAATTCTGATAAAGCTAAAATCCATTTGCCAATCCGACCATTAAAAATTGGCATAGATAACATATGTTTTATCACATCAAACTTTGAGTATACGGTGCATTCGGCATTCAACAAGTAGTGCCGAAACTTTGTACACGAGTAGTACATGCAAAGACACAGTTTCTCTATAGCCGAATACCTGGTTTCAGGATCAAGTAGTTTTCGGCTAAGATAAGCTACTACCCGCTCCTTTCCTTCGAATTCTTGAATAAGGGCCGATCCAATGGTTTGGGTATCGGCCGCCACGTACAACTTGAAAGGCTTGTTTAGCTAAGGAGGAACCAAAGACCGGCGGCTCCTTCATGTACCGCTTGATCTCATCAAAAGCCTTTTGTTGTTCGTCGCCCCATGTGAATTTCGATCTTTCTTTAGCTTCAAAGAATGGAGAGAATGGCAACACCTTCTCGTGATAAATTTGAGATGAATCTTCTCACGAAGTTGATCTTGCCGAGCGTTGATTGCAATTCCTTGAGGTTGGTTGGAGGAACGACTTCATCAATGGCTTTCATGCTCTTTTTGCCAACTTCGATACCCCCTTCGTGGACCAAAAACCCCAAGAACTCTCCAGCTGATACCCCAAAAGCGCACTTGTTTGGATTCATCTTCAGACCATGTTTCCGGGTGCACTCCAAGGTCTTCTTCACATCTTCCAGATGGGTGTCATGACTTAAGGATTTGATCACCACGTCATCAATGTAGATTTCCACAGTTTTGCCGATTAACTCATGAAAAATGTAATTCATGGCCCGTTGATAGGTTGCACCGGCATTTTTCAACCCAAACGTCATGACTATCCACTCAAATAGGCCTATATGACCAGGACATCTAAAGGTCGTCTTTGATATGTCTTCTATTGCCATAAAGATCTGATTGTATCCCGCGTTGCCATCCATGAAACTAATCACCTTGTGTCCAGCAGCGGCGTCAATCAACAAATCGGCAATAGGCATCGGGTATCCATCCATGGGAGTAGCTCTGTTTAGGTCCCTGAAGTCTATGCAAACCCTCATTTTTCCATTCTTCTTATACACAGGGACGATGTTAGAAATCCACTCCGCATATCTGCACGGCCGAACGAAGTTTGCGTCAAGTAATCTTTCGATTTCCTTCTTCACATCGGCCAATACTTCATCCTTGTAGATCTTCCGGGGTGGTTGCTTATATGGTTTGAAACCAGGCTTGATTGGCAACCGATGCTCGACGATGGAACGATCCAATCCAGGCATCTCCGAGTAATCCCAGGCGAAGCAATCCTTATATTCTTTGAGAAGCTCAATTAAGTTCCCCCTGAAGTCTGGTTGCAAATTTGCACTGATGAACGTCGGCCTTGGCTTATCACCGCTTCCAATATCAACTTCTTCCAGTTTATCGGCCGACATGAATCCTCGCCCTAATTTGCCATCAGTGCCATCCACGGGGTTCTCCATTAAAAATTACTATAAGAGCCGATTGCTTGAATCGGCCGTTGGTCACCGCCGACAAAGTTCAACAGACCTTCTCCCCCGCCCTTCCCCGAGAAGCAATCGATGCCTTGGTACTCCCGTAAGGCCGGTTCCATGTTGGCCACGCTCACGGAGTCATCTGCCCGGACGACCTCGATCTCATCATCCACCCACCGGATAAGCCGTTGATGCATGGTGGATGGGACGCAGCAGCTTAGCATGAATCCGGCCCCGTCCAAGCAAAGAAGCCGTAGGCTCCTTTGCCTTCAATGACAAAGAAGGTGGTGAGCAGCGTCTTGGACCCGATCATCAAGTCCACGTGAGCGCATCCTTTGGTGTCTGAGGGGTTCCCGACGAAGTCGTTCAAGATGATGCTTGTAGGTGTCAAATCGCTCGGGCCCATGCCAAGCTTCCTGAAGGTGGTGTACGGCATTACGTTGACTGCCGCTCCACCGTCGACGAACATTTTGGTCAATGGCTTGCCATTGACGTACCCCCTCAAGTACAACGGCCTCATATGGCGATTCTTGGCCGGCTTGTCGAAAATGGCCTCGCTTGGCCGGCCACCGCTGTGCCATCATCCCCTCGGTCGCTCGTCATCAAAGGAAGCTTCTTCCTGCATAACCTGGTTAGCAGGAGCCATGAACTCGTTCGGCAGGAAGTATACCATGCATGTAGGAGCCGAACGCATCGATCCCTCCGACTGGTCCTTGGGGCGCCACTCTCGCCTCGTCCGGATCCCGCTTGTTTCATCTCGCGGTTCCTCAAGCGCCGGACCCGCCTCTTCTGGCTCCTGCGTAGGCCGGGCGGGCACCACTGCCCCTTCGCCGGACGTGGGCATCCTCGTCCTCTTCCCCGATCGGCCCACCCGAGATCAGCTTGGCGCTTCCTGGGATGATCGATGACTTCAATTTTTTGACGCCGATCCCCATTCGGGTGGATCCTTCCAAGTCTCTCGTGGACGGATCGGCGATTGCGTTTCCTCGCCCGTACTCAACATATCTGTCGCTGCATTCAGGACAGTTCTTCAATGTGGGCAGCTTTAGGCCCTCATTCCAGCAGTGCCTGAAGAAGGCGCATCCCCAGTGTGCGCGCTCCTGCTCGCGCGTGTACTGCTCTTGGTCCCTTCTGCGCGCTTCTTCTTCAGCTCTGCGCTGCTCCTCCTCGTGACGACGCTTCTAGTAGCGCTCTTTCTCTATCTGACGCTGCCATTTGTTGAGGAGAATGCGCGACGTCACTTTGGGCTTAGGCCTGGATGATTCCCCAATCTCGATGTGGCTCTTGAGAACGCGGGGGGCGTCGCCTTGTACTTGCTCCAGGGTCACCTGGCGCTCTGGGTCCACTGTTCCACCTTGCTTGGACCTGGCTGAGGTCAGGACCTTGACCTTTCCCTTCTCTTCGGCTGTTATCGCATTGACAGAAAAGCCGAGCATGTTCTGAGGGAAGGGGTGGCCATCCAGCTTCATCTTGTTATCGAACTTGAGGTGTCCCTCCTGGATAGCCTTCTGGATCCTCATCCTGAAGACCCTGCAATCGTTGATGGAGTGTGAATCCCTATCATGGAAGCCACAGTAACGTTTCGCTTTAACTCCATCAAGCCGAAGCATAGAATGCCCATCAGGCAGCTTAATTCGGCCTTCTTTTACCAAGAGCTCAAACAACTTATCAGCATTCGTGATGTCAAAGTCGTAAGTTCCTTTGGTCTGCTTGACCCAACGCTAATTCATTGTCAAGGGCTCTTTACCCCACATGATTTCTGCTGCAGCTACCTCCAATTCGTCATCAGAATCCTCGAACAAATCAGCCTTGTCCAAGAATTGGTTGTAGATGTCAGCGACGTCGTGCTGCTTGCCAAATTTGGGGTCCTTCTTGAGGCCATATGCCTGATTGCTCATCAGAGATAATTTTTGTGACAGCTGGCCCAGGTTCTCAAACTCCATCCCAAATAGCTTCTCGCGCACGGCCGGCAACATCCCGGCGACGGCCATATCAGCCAGCTGATCATCTGGCAGGTTCAGCGAGAAGCACATTCCTTTGACTTCCCTGAATCTTCTGAGAAACTCCAGCGGTGTTTCGCTGTGCCTTTTCTTCAGGGTGGCGAGATCAATCAGCTTCTTCTCGGAGCCGCCGCCGAAATAATGAGCGTGGAATTTACGCTCCAAATCCTTCCATCCGGCCACCGATTCAGAGGCGAGGGACGAGAACCACTGAAAAGCTGGACCCGTCAGTGAGGCGGGGAAGTAGCGAACCCTGAACGTCTCCTCGCCGAGCATTCCCCAAGCTGCATGAGGTAACGGGCGATGTGCTCGACCGTGCTTGTCTCGTCCTGCCCCGAGAACTTTGTGAATTCCGTCGGCGGCTTCACCCTCGGCGGCAAGAGCACGTTATAGTACCACTCTGGGAACGGCGGCCTATAAGCGGGGCCCTGCATCTTTGGCTTGAGGCCGAACTGATTTTGCATCAATTCGGCCATCTTGCGCGCTAGGGCGTCATCTTCTTGCGCGCCTGCACCGGCGCGTACCCCTGGGTGCGGGAAGGCGTCGAACGCTCCGTAATTTCCCACTTCATGATAACCACCGCCGTACAAATTCTTCTGGAGCCAGTTGGTCGACGGAGCAATTCTCCGACCGGGGTCAAGTAGGGCCCCAGATGAGCCGAACGCTAGGTCTCCGTACGTAGGTTGGTACGGATTCGGCTGTTGCACAGGCTGACCTGTGCTGCTCTGTGGTGGCGGCAGGATTGGTTGACTTCCTGAAGCTTGCAACGGGGGCTGAACTGGCTGCCCCCCAGTGCCCTGCGGAGGAGGTTGGAACGCTTGGCTCCCGGCGCTCTGAGGAGGAGGCTGCTGTGGCTGGCTCCGTAGCGGCGGCTGAGAGCTTGATTCCCCCAGCTCTACGGTGCTCTTCTGGAAGGGCGCCTTCCCGAACGCTTGCTCCATGCCCGGGCCGAAGATGGCCACCATCATCTGCTAGAGCGATCCGAGGAAGGCCTTGTTGTGCTTAGTGAGCATGTAATCCGCTGACTCTTGGAATACCCGCGCGCATTCCTCCTTTTCCTGCTGAGACGTAGCATCGACTTCTCCCAGTAGCAGCACTCTAGGCATCTCGTTCTTCAGATATGGGACGCCGCTTCTGTTCTTCTTAAAAGACAGCAGGCACTTCTGCTGAAATTGATCTACGACGTCTTGGAGCTGCTGCCGCTGCTCCGGAGAAAGATCTTCCAGGTCGACATCCATAAGGTCTGCAATCTCAGGCATCTTGAATCAGTTCGGCTGTTGGTCCCACCGGGCGTGCCAAAAAATGTGTTGACGCAAAAAGTGCACTCAACGCCAATCACACAGCAAGCCGAACGAAGCTGGCTTCACACGCGCAGAGAGCAAATGACGTGCCAGTCAATTTTTCCTGAAAATTAACAAAAGATAAAGCAGTTAAATACCAAAGCTTGGAACTTGCCGGGTGGTACCAGACAGTTCCATATTTGCGGCTAAAGAGCCAATTGGGATAACACATAGCTATGCAAAGCTATCTGTCAAAGAATCACGACCATTCGGGCAACCGCAAAGGGAAAAGGAATACTGCCGAATGGATGACGTAAGCATGACAACGATCGGTCTTTGTGTAAACAAAGATGCAAGCGCAAAGTTATGACCGATCCCCATGAAGATTAACATTAAATAAATAAAGTAAAGCACGGACATGATCATGTATTAAATAAGCATGCATAGATCCAAAGCACTAGTCTACCGCATGTCTAGTTACTTTAAAACCCGTCGGGTACGATAACAAACAAATCTATCCACCGCATGATACGACTTGCATGAAAAACGTACCACTTTCCACAAATAGATCTATCCACCGCATGATACAATCTAAATATGGAAAGCTAAAAGCATACATCATTTAAAACATAACAATGCACGCGATCTACTCATGAAAATATAACCGAATACGGCTGAACAGCCGATCCAGGGTCCATGAAGAAGGAACAAACATTACCACGTGAATAAATCTATCAGACTGATTTGGGAATCTAATCCACCGGATGACTAGCTCCAAAGCAACCCAAAAACCTGCATCTACCGCATGATACCCGGTTCTTTCAAGATTTATACGAACATAGCAAGCTTGAACCCGCAACACGTAACAACCTAGATTGATTCGGTTTCGGCTATCGGAAAGCACAAGATCCACGTGTCAAAACACGAAACCTGCTCGAACAAGGATCATAAAAGAGATATAGCCGATCCAAACCCATCTAGATTGGGCAAAGACGTGTTACATGAATTAAAACATAAAGTAAAACTCAAGATAACACGGGATAACTTAATGAATCTATTGGATCTTGCCAAAATCCAATAGAGCCGATAACTAGCTTCAAGCCAGATCTTAGCCTACCGCATGGCTCATGATCTAACAAGAAACCCTCTTGAACCAAGCTTGAATCTACCGCATGACACGAAGCATGGTAACAAGACTACTTGCATCAGATCTAAATCCACCGCATGATACTAGACATGATACAAGGTTGCCGGTACTCACGGAGGTCGACGGATCGATTGGCCCTCTCGAAGAACTCGACGACACGACAAGGACTCTAGGGTTTGGCGTAAGGCCGGTGTGTATTGAGGAATGATCGTGTTTGTTACATACATTCAGGGGTCGTATTTATACCCTGTTGAGTACAACTGCGAATGGATTCATTGCCTAACTAAACTCGATCGCATGTCCATCCATTCGTCTCCCCTGATTTGAGCCACGTCACCGTCCAATCCCGCAAAATCAGCTCTACTGTTCCTTTGCCGAACCGGAGCAGATAGCCGACCGCAGATCTCTTTGCCGAAAATCTCTGAAAATATCCTTCCTTCCACCAGACGGACTCTTTTTCGAACGGGACCCACAGGTCAGACTCCTTACCAAATTTTGGTGTTAACAGGAAGCACGCCGCCGCCATGCAGTCAAAGCTGGACACCGCCTTCGCCAAGTACCATAATGACATCCAGGAGATGCAGGCGAAGAGTGACGACTTGGTGCGGAAGAACAAATCTCTCTGCAACAAGAGAAAAGGTACACCACTTGTCTTGTTGAGTACTTGTTGGAGGTCGAGAGGTAGTCTAACCCGCTGTGCCTTGTTGTTTGCAGAGCTTGAGACTCGGGTAGAGCAGCTGAAGACTTCGGAGACTGATCTCAAGAATCTCTTCTACCGGGAGCAGGAGGCCCGCCAGGTACTGGAGTTAGATTATAAGGAGCCTGCTTACGAGTGTGACAAGCACATGGAGCTCCGTATTGCATCAGACTGTGACCTCGTCAACTGCTAAAAATCATTGCAGAAGCTGAACGAGGATTGCGAGAAGCTGCGTGCCCAGCTCAAGGAACTCGAAGAAGCCGCGCTCCCCATCGCGAGGCTACTGGTGCCCCACCCTGGCGGTCCCAAGATAGCGCCGCTGGTGGATCGGCTAAAGGAAACCCCCAGCCGGCTGGCGGCCTACGTGAAGCACTTGGTGAAGTCGATCCCGAACCAAGTGCTGGCCTTCATGAAGTCGTACTTCACGAAGGCTCCCGTAGACGTAGTCGCTGGTGGACTAGCCGCCAACTGTATCGACGAGCAGTATGCGGAGCTGCTGGAGCATATGGCGCCCATTGCAGATCAAGTCGCCGAAAAACTTAATCTCCAGTAGTCCTGTAATAGTTAGCTCGTAGCAGTAGGTGTACAAAAACAATTGTAATGAAATTGTGTAAGTATGAATGAAGAGAAGTTTCCATCAATGAGTACTCGTTGCCGCGATCTTCGAGTGCGGAGTCCCATCGTGGAGTTGTAACGAGTAGTCGTACTCGGCAGTAGTAGTCCCGTTAAGGGAGGAAGACAGTAAAACAGTTGATGAACAATCAAACTTATTACTGAAGAAATACACCTGGGTGGCTAGGGCCGTAGTTACAGAGTAGTCGCTAGGACCCAGAGGCCGCCTACGGCTAAGTAGTGCTAAGGCGTGTAGCCGCTTACAGCAGTAGATCCGTAAGTAGCCGTATAGGCTGGATCTAGAAGTACATGGTCTCTCGTAGACCGCTGCTTGAGTCCTTTGTCGCTCGTCGCAGCCCAGGATCCGTAGGTAGCCGCATGGGCTGGATTCTGGATAGGAGTAGTCCGGAGACTGGTGCCTGGACCCGGAGGCCGCTTATAGCGAAGAAGTAGTCCGGAGACTGGAGCCTGGACCCGGAGGCCGCTTACGGTGGAGGGGTCTTGGGTAGTCGCGTAGACTTGAGCCCCTAGAGTAGTTGTGTAGACTAGGCGTAGAACCGACAGAGTTGGTCGACGTTCCACGAGTTGTTGACGTCTTCGCCTTCGAGTGTCTGGAGGCGGTAGGAGCCCGGCCCGGTCACCTTTGCCACGGTGAAGGGACCATCCCAGGGGGAGCTGAGCTTGTGTAGTCCTTCCGTGTTCTGGATGCGACGGAGGACGAGATCGCCGACGTTGAAAGAGCGTTCCTTGACGTTGCGATCGTGGTAGCATCGGATACCCTCTAGGTACCTTGCTCATTAGACGAGGGCAGCGCAGCGAGCTTCTTCGAGTCCGTCGATGTCAACTCGTCTGCTGTCTTCAGAGACGCCTTCGTCGTAGTGCTCCACCGTCGGTGAATCCCATATGACCGTTGACGCAAAATGTGCACTCGCCGCCAATCACACAAAGAAGCCGAAAAGCTTAGCTTCGCACGCGCGCAGAGAAAGTGACGTGCCGGCCAATTTTTCCCGAAAATTAACAAAAGATGAAACGGTTAAATACCAAAATTTGGAACCCACGGTGATACCAGTGCTTCCATATTTACGGCTAAGAAGCCAAGCAAGACGACATGTAGCTATGCGAAGCTACCTGTCAAAGAACCACAACCATTCGGGTAATCGTGAAGGAAAAAAGAACATTGCCGAATGGATGACGTAAGCATGACAACGATCGGTCTTTGAATAAACGCGGATGCATGTGCCAAGCCATAACCGATCCTCATGAAGATTGACATTAAATAAAGCAAAGCACGAACATGATCATGTATTAAAATAAGCATGCATAGATCCAAAGCGTTAGTCTACCGCATGTCTAATCACTTTAAGATCCGTCGGGCACGATATCAGCAAATCTATCCACCGCATGATACAACTTGCATGAAAGAACGCACCACTTTCCACAAATAGATCTATCCACCGCATGATACAACCTAAATATGGAAAGCTAGAAGCATACGTCTTTTAAAACATAAATAACGCACGTGATCTACTCGTGAAGATATAACCGAACGCGACTGAACAACCGATTCGGGGTCCATGAAGAAGGAACAAACATTACCACGTGAATAAATCTATCAGGCTGAATTGGAAATCTAATCCACCGGATGACTAGCTCCAAGGCAACCCAAAAACCCGCATCTACCGCATGATACCCGGCTCTTTCAAGATTTATACTAACAAAGCAAGCTTGAACCCGCAACACGTAACAACCTAGATCGGTTCGGTTTCGGCTATCGGAGAGCACGAGATCCACGCGTCAAAAACACGAAACCTCGCTTTTGCACGAATCTTAAAAGGAAAAGAGCCGATCCAAACCCACCTAGATTGGGCAAAAGTGTGTTACATGAATCAAAACATAAAGCAAAACTCATGATAACACAGGGTAACTTAATGAATCTATTGGATCTTGCCAAAATCCAATAGAGCCGATAACTAGCTTCGAGCCGTACCTTAGCCCACCGCATGGCTCATGATCTAACAAGAAACCCTCTTGAACCAAGCTTGAATCTACCGCATGACACGAAGCATGGTAACAAGACTACTTGCATCAGATCTAAATCCACCGCATGATACTAGACATGATACAAGGTTGCCGGTACTCACGGAGGTCGACGGATCGATTGGCCCTCTCGAAGAACTCGACGACACGACAAGGGACTCTAGGGTTTGGCGTAAGGCCGGTGTGTATTGAGGAATGAACGTCTTTTTACATACATCCAGGGGTCGTATTTATACCCCGCTGATTACAACTGCGAATGGATACATTGCCTAACTAAGCTTGATCGCCTGTCCATCCATTCGCTCCCTCTGATCGAGCCACGTCACCGTCCAATCCCGCAAAATCAGCTCTACTGTTCCTTTGCCGAACCGGGAGCGGATAGCCGACCGCGGATCCTTCGCCGAAAATCTCCGAAGATGCCTTTCCTTCCACCGTACGGACTCTTTTCCGAATTGGACCCACATGTCATACTCCTTACCAAATTTTGGTGTTAACACATGCCCCTTCAATTGTGGGATAAAAGTAATTTTGTTCCACAATTGACTCCGCCACCACGAATCCTTGAGCCAAACCTCGTCAACACCTATTCTTCGCAATCCGCCGGATTCTTTGTTCGCATCCAACCCTAGATCCCCTTTGTTCCGAGCTCGAATCTCCAATGGCAACTCGGCACCAAGCTGCTCGTAATTTCACCCCTTCAAACCTTTGTTCGGCATTAGGTTTTCAATTTTACCTAAGATTTTCTTCTTCCGCTCTCTTCCAGAACCATCTACTCGCCCTTCGATTCCTATTGAGGCCAATTCGCAATCTTATTATCTCGGTCCCGAAGGGAATCCCGACCCTCGAGATTTCATTGCCGTCGAATCTCGCAGAATTCCTTTCAAGGTAGCTTTATCTCCACCTCCTCGGTGGCAAGATGCGTTCAAGAATCGGCCTTTGCCCCCAATCGCGGGCTGGAAGACTTGGTACCGTAGGATTCTCGCGGATAAGAGCGGATTGACCAATCTGGATACTCTCCGCATTGCTCAATGTTTGGAGTTATCTGTAGCTGAGATGCCCAAGAATGAAGATCTTCTGATAGCCGCGTGCCACTTCTGGTCCAATGGCGTCAATGCCTTCCTTTTTGGGCATGGCCCAATGTCCCCAACTTTGGCCGATGTGTACATGATCACCGGCCTTGACATTACCGGATCTGTCAAGCCTTGGACTTTCAAAAATTCCTCACGCCAGACAGGGGTAAAGCCAGGGAATGGCTACAAGAATTATATTGCGAAGCACATGAAAGACAATCCCCTTGGCGAAGTTGAATACGAGCCTTCTTGAACATGTGGTTGTGCAGATTTGTCTTCTGTGGCAAAGCCAACGAACCCACTCTGAATCATATCGCAATGGCGATCCACCTGGCCAGTGGCAACCGTCTTCCTCTGGGAAAATTCCTTTTGGGCAAGTTGTATACCATATGCTTCATCGACCGTTACTCAAATGTACACCGCCGAGAGGATAGCATGCGTCAATGGCCCCCGGTGGTTTGTTCGCATTTGGCCGCAACTTCACGTGCATCGATTGTAGGCGTCGACTTGAACTCCGTGTTCTTCCCCCCGGTCCAATCCCCCCGAAGGAGAGCTTCAAGTCACCAGAGGATGTCGGAGCTATGGAGAAGCAAAGCCTCGATCGTTATCGTTCAAACAGACATTACCCAACTCTTCGAGTTGTTCTTCAAAGGCTTCCCCAATCCTCTTTGGCTCCCTTATCTAGGCTATGATACTCGACCTTCCCCGTCGAGTTCTCCTTTGAGCCCGGCCATCAAGATGGGAGATTCTTGGAAATCTTCAATGTTATAATCCGCCCATGCATATTACCGGCCGAATTCAATGGAGGGAGTGCGTAATGCCGCACTTATGAGTACTATCGCCCTAACGTAATGGCCGGGCAGCTTGGATGCGGCCGATACCCCCAAGATTGTTTTTGCATGAATTCCTCAAGCCCAGGGAGGAAATCAAAGAACCGTTGCAAAGGCAAAGCAGAGTTTTCCACTATGTGTGCAAACCCCACCGTCTACACATGTCCTTTTGTGCCTCGCAATCGTAGTTCACCCCACCTTCAACTCATGGTGGCAAGAATTCCATGACCACATCTTCAATGAACTCCGTCCATGTGTTCTGTGCGAATTGGTGCCTGATTTCCTGCCGACTTCAGAGGTAACACAATGAACCTTTAGATCAAGCACTCCTTCTCCATTCATGGTTTTGACCTTCATCTTTTGTCCACAGAACACAGTACCTGCCCCTCGAGCCAGGGTAATCACTTATAATGCCGAAGGCCCGATTTCAGCATTGGGGTTTAAATCCACAACCCTGCGCCAACTGATGGACAGGTATGCTACCACCGATCCCAGCCTCTCTAGCCTTGCTGTTGACAGGAGGCAAGGATTGCATCTGATTCCCCCTCCGAGCGCTAAAAGGAGGAGAACTGTCAAGAAAGTACTGGTTGAGGTAAACTCCTTTACCTTCCTGATTACTGGGTCACTCTGTTCTTGATATATCATTGTGTATTTCAGACCAGAGCCCAACCTTCTTCGTAACCAATACCCGCCGATGCTCCATCCACCGGTATGACTTTTTGCCGTTCTTTCTCAAGGATGAGCACCGGCACTTATCCCTTCATTTGGACATTTGCGAAGAAACCGTTGGAGAACCACTTGTAGATGTTCCAGTTGGTTCAACAAAGCGAGCCCTTCCAGGGTTGCATTGCCCATCCCAAGAGAGGTTTCATCTTCATCACCTTCTCGCGGAATCAAGACGCTCTCCAGAGATGAATCCCTCAACTCAACCGGAGCCGCCAAGTTCTCCCAGATGCCATCGCCTATCGCCCAAGAAGAATGGCCAACCCAACAGAGGAAGATCCGATTCTTCCCCGGCCCGTAAACTCACGAGTCGCCGATTGCCGCACCAAGATCTCCCCGACTTGGACGTTTCGGCTCTACTCGGGACGCCTCTTCCGTCCGCGATTGCTCCCGCTCAAGATACCATTCATGAGGTACTTGGTTCCGCTCTTAATCTTGATACCTTGATGCTAGCATTCTCACCTCGGCAGTTGTTGTTTTCGGGATCACGCCCCGTCATCATCGAGCCTCGCCATCGAGGGCCCGTCACCGCCGATGTGATGAAAGAAGTAAACCAGCCCGTTGCCCGACGAGGTATTGCTCAAGCTCAAAGAAATCGCGGCCCGGCTAGAGAAGAACGTCCAGATCGCCTCAATGATCTCTCGTCATTTTGAAGAGATGTTTGAGCCCATTAGTCGCAAACTTCCCGATGACATCGTAGCTTTTCTCGTCGTCCATCTACGACTTAGAGCCCTTCTATGTTCCCTTGAGGCGTACTTGGAGGAAATTGCGCTCCCGTTCGGCCATTGAAAAGGAAAAACCGATGCCGAACAAAGCCATGAACGGGATACAATCCCAAGCAAAAAGCCATAAGGATGCCTTGGCCGACCCGCAAGCCTCTTACGATCCGAAAGTCGCCGTAAAGGCCGCTCTAGAGGCGGAATTGAAAAGCCCGTCGGCCGGAAATGGAGATTGACCGAAGAAAATAGCCGATCTCCCCGGATTGATAGCAAAGACCGAAGCGGAGGCAGTAATCGGCCGTTACCGCAGTAAAGCAAAGGCGATGCGTAGCTTACCGACTTATCCGATGCCCAAAAGGACTATCGAGGAGATCTTGGATAACTCCCACTTGATAGTATCCAATGTTCGTCACGCACTTGCAAAACTCCTTAACGCTTGAATGTTCTTATTGATGTATACCCGGACCGGTCGTTCTTGTAATATTTCCTTTGCAATTTGTTTCCTTTCCTTGGCGTGCTTTGAGATGTGATGCCGAACGAGCCATTCGGTAGTGAAACGCTAATCGCCGAACGACACCTTGAATTCCTTTAGCCGAAACCATCGACCCACGCGCGTTTCGGCCTTAGAACTCCAAACGACCCGCCGGCGGGTTGGTCAAGGAAATCTCTCCGCCTTCCGATTTTATTGGGACGTGCGCCACGATCCACGCCCACGATTCGAAGCCACAATTACCTTGCCGTGCCTATAAATGTTGCCATAGGTGCCCCTAGCTCTCCACCAGGCCTTCTAGCTCTCGAATCTTTGCCAATCTCTCGGCCCTCTTGCAAACAAGGCACATCCCCAAACCGCAATGGTGCGCCGTCTCAACCGCCGCCGCGCCTCCGACGAGGCCGAGGGAAGCGCCGCTAATGCGCGCAGCGGTGATGATCATCAATTTCTCCTTGTCGATCTTCCTTTTGATCTTCCTTTGCCTTGACAATCATCTCCCTTTTTTCGCCTTGATTCGGGGAATCCGCCCCGCGCGCCGGCCAATCGCCCCTTCCCCGATGACTCTTCGGAGTCCGATGGCCACTCCCCGGTGCCGTACGGGGGAAGCAGACGCTATTCGCTTCAAGGAGGAGCTAGAAGCGTCTCGTCTTGAGCCGGGAGGCCGTCTCCAAAAAAGCGGGCGTGGCCGAACTAGAGTGGGAGGACCGCCGGAAACAACCGCCGGAAGCCATCGATGGTATGGTTCTCGATTCTTGATTTAGTCCGGCCTTTGATGCTAATCCCTTCTTGTTTGCCCTTCGCAGCTCGTGATGCCGAGCTCAACCGCCCAAAAGCGCCGGTGGAGCACCGGGCGGAGAAGGTGAACGCTCACGGCGACACGCCGGCGGAGCGCCCGGCCGCGGTGGAGCGCCGCATTGACGAGGTGGCCGTCCATGGTGTTCGTCCGGGCACCACCTTGGGCCCGGGCCGCGATGGCGACGCATACGGACGTCGACTATTCCACCAGGCCGCGTGGCTTCCTGTGGCGGCGCGCCGGAGGATATCGACGAGATCGAGCTCATCCCGGAGCGCCTCGACGGCCACGGCGACGCCATTGCCGAAATTACCCATCCCCGCCTCCGTGCCGAACGTACTTTTTGATTAGATTGTACTAGGGATGTGTAAATGTCGGCAATATATGATGAACTTTTGGAATCTCGCATTTGTTCCGTGATATTTCCCTTCGCATTTACATCCGTGAATTTGTCCTCTTTGAATGCATCCGGGAACCGTCTTTAGCCGAACGCTCGCAAACAACCGCCCCTTGGCGCAAGATCCACAAAGGATCCCAATTCGGCAATCCGTAAATACCGTTCAAAGAAAACCCTTCGCACTCGGTGGAAAACCCCGCCGCTTGGTATTCCAACAAGGTGTGTACCGGCCGCATCATCACTCCCAACGCGCCTCCTTGGTCAATAAAATAGCCCGTGGGGTGCCCCGCAATTCCACTCGCACACTCCTCCATCACTTCTCGTCTCTTCTTCTCGCTCGCTAGAAGAAAAAACCCCAACGCCATGGACAAGGGTAAACAACCTCGGGGAGCGGCTCGTCAAGGAAGCGTACGATTCGGAAGTGAGTTCTTTCTTGATCTCGCTCCTTGTCCCTCGCTTGATCTTGCGCTTCATGTTTTCCTCTCGCCTCTTTCAGCCTTGATTTGCTTCCCCGAAGAAATCATCGGAACCGAAGATGTTCCCGAGTACATCTCCTCCGATTCTTCTCCCCGAGGCGGAGGATGCCACGCCCGAGCAAAGGGTCATCCATCACCGCGCCGCCGTGTCCCGCACCCGGAGCGTGACCTCGTGGACATGTCCGTCCGTCGTCAAGCCGAACGCGAGCGTCGTATGGCGCCGGAAGCGCTAGTAGGGGGTAAACGCCTCCGCCCCCCCCTTCATGTTTGCATCCGGATTTCTTGCCCCTAACCTTGATTCTTTTGCTCCGTATGTCTCCGATGTGTACGGCAACCCGAAGGCGGCCCGGGATAGCTTGGTAGAGGCCGCCAATCGTGGTCATCCTCGTGCGTTCCAAGTCGCCGTCACGGTGGTCCCGGGAACAACCGAAGAGGGGGAGCAGCAGCTCGAAGAAGCAAAGAAAAGATTGAACCATACTTTCGCTTCTTACTCCACGCCTTCTCGCTTCCCTCCCTTAGGGGACTTGGCCTTCGTGGCTGCTATGTGTAATCCCGCAAGAAACCAGCTTGTAGTGTAGTATTGAGCTAAGGGCAATGCATCGGGCACCGGCCATTTTCTTTTGTTCATGGATTTTTGTTCTAAAGGCGGCCTCATCCCCGAGCGCCGCCGTTTCGTGTCGATGTGTATAATCATCGATCGATTTCAATGCTAGGATAATACTTCTTCGGTATCTTCCATTTATTGCGGCGGAAAACTCCTCTCCTAGCAAAGTTTTCAATATGTATGCATTACCAGTGAACGCATCCGACCACACGAAAAGGCCCCTCCCGCTAGGGGACCATTTGCCGAATTCACCGTATTTAGTTCCAATCGGCGTAGCGCTTTCCAAACTAGATCGCCTTCGTGAATTGCTTTACTTTTACTTTCTTGTTATAGTATTTGGCGACCCGCAGCCTTGTTTTTCTCGATGTTCTCCGTGGCCCCGAGACGGATCATATGCAAATCTTCTAACTCATCCATCATTAGGCCACCGTAATCCTTGGAGCTCAAATCGTTTTGCAAAGCACTACTCTCCTCGATTCCGATTGCATTTCCCGTGGGTGATCGCGTGATGCCCGTAAACCAACTCGTAAGGAGAAGTCTTTGTAGCTCCATGGGGGGCCATTCGGTAAGCCCACGCCGCTTCACCGAGTACCGAATGCCATCTCCTCGGCTTCCGGTCGATCTTCTTCTCGTATAAGCTTGATCATGATCTTGTTAGAAGCCTCTCGCTTGACCATTAGCTTGGGCATAGTATGGGGAAGAATTAAACAGTTTAATTCCCATGCTTTCGGCAAAATCTCCGAATTCCAACGACACGAATTGTGCCCCTTGGTCGCTGGTAATCGTCCGAGGAATCCCAAATCGATAGATGATGTGTTCCTTGACGAATTCGATCATGTTTTCTCGACGTCACCTTTTTGAGTGGGATTGCCTCGACCCATTTGGTGAAGTAATCGTAGCCAAAAGCACGAACTTATGCCCCTTGCTAGATGGTGGATTAATTTGGCCAATCAAGTCTATACCCCAGCCCCTGAATGGCCATGGCTTGATGATGGGATTTAGTGCTGATGCAGGGACTCTTTGAATATTCCCGAACTTCTGGCAGTCTTGACACCCCTTGTAATACTCAAAGCAAGTCCTCTAATATCGTCGGCCAAAAGCATCCACTCGCCTAATAACCCATTTCATGCGATAGGCCGATTGGTGCGCTCCACATATCCCATCGTGTACCTCGCTCATCATGTTCTTGGCTTCTTCTCGGGACCCGTGCATCGCAACAAGACTCCATCTAATGATTTATAGAATAAATTGTCATCCAGAAGAACGAACTTGATTGCCTTGTACCGAGCTTCCTAGAGACTTTTCGGGATGGATCTCTCAAATAGTCAACGATCTCTTTCCTCCAATCATCTTCTGTGAGTTCCATCCCCAGTGCGCTCACCTCTGCGGCAAATGCTTCTTGACTCTCTTTATAACCAGAGGCGCTCTGAGCCAGCCTGTTTGCTTCCTCGTTATGCTCTCTAGGAATGTGCTGTAAGGTTACCAGTGGAAAGCCCTTCAAGATTTCTCTGCATTCCTCGTAGTAACTCCTCAGCGCCTCGCTTCTGCACTCGTACTGGCCGTTCAATTGCTTGATGACTAACTCTGAATCTCCATAAATTTCAACGGAAACGGCCCCGGCTTCTCTCAAATATTGAAGCCCTCGGCGTTGCCTCGTACTCACTCGGTTATTTGTGACGGTGGGTTGTATAGGAATGGCGAATTCGAACATCTCACCTCTCGGGGAGCAATTAGTAGGATCCCTACTCCCCCACCTTTGCCACATGATGACCCGTCAAAGAATAGAGCCCATGGGGTAATTTCAGCGTATCAATCGAAGGGTCACGGTGTTCGCTTATAAAATCGGCAATGACTTGACCTTTGATGGCTTTTGCCGATTCGAACTTCAACTCGAATTCGATAGAGCTAAAATCCATTTGCCAACCCGACCATTCAAAATTGGCATAGATAACATATGTTTTATCACATCAAACTTCGAGTATACAAGGCATTCGGCATTCAACAAGTAGTGCCGAAACTTTGTACACGAGTAGTATACGCAAAGACATAATCTTTCTATAGCCGAATACCCGGTTTCGGGATCAAGTAGTTTTCGGCTAAGATAAGCTACTACCCGTTCCTTCCCTTCGAACTCTTGAATAAGGGCCGATCCAATAGTTTGGGTATCGGCCGCCACGTACAACTTGAAAGGCTTGTTCACCGAGGAGGAACCAAAGACCGGTGGCTCCTTCATGTATTGCTTGATTTCCTCGAAAGCCTTTTGTTGTTCGTCACCCCATGTGAACTCTCGATCCTTCTTTAGCTTCAAAGAACGGAGAGAACGGCAACACCTTCTCGTGATAAATTTGAGATGAACCTTCTCACAAAGTTGATCTTGCCGAGCAAAGTTGATTGCAACTCCTTGAGGTTGGTTGGAGGAACGACTTCATCAATGGCTTTCATGCTCTTTTTGCCAACTTCAATCCCTCCTTCGTGGACCAAAAACCCCAAGAACTCTCCACTTGACACCCCAAATGCACACTTGTTTGGATTCATCTTCAGACCATGCTTCCGGGTGCATTCCAGGGTTTTCTTCACATCCTCCAGATGGGAGTCATGGCTTAAGGACTTGATCACTACGTCGTCAATGTAGATTTCCACGGTCTTGCCGATCAACTCATGAAAAATGTAATTCATGGCCCGCTGATAGGTTGCACCGGCATTTTTCAATCCAAATGTCATGACGATCCACTCAAACAGGCCTATGTGACCAGGACATCTAAAGGCCGTCTTCGAGATATCTTCTATTGCCATAAAGATCTGATTGTACCCCGCGTTGCCATCCATGAAGCTAATCACCTTGTGCCCCAAGCCGGCGTCAATCCAGCAAATCGGCAATAGGCATTGGGTATCCGTCCATGGGAGTAGCTCGTTTAGGTCCCCGAAGTCTATGCAAACTCTCATTTTTCCATTTTTCTTGTACACAGGGACGATGTTGGAAATCCACTCCGCATATCTGCAGTGGCCGAACGAAGTTTGCGTCAAGTAATCTTTCGATTTCCTTCTTCACATCGGCCAATACTTCATCCTTGTAGATTTTCCGGGCGGTTGCTTATATGGCTTGAAACCAGGCTTGATTGGCAATCGGTGCTCGACGATGGATCGATCCAATCCGGGCATCTCCGAGTAATCCTGTGCGAAGCAATCTTTATATTCTTTGAGAAGCTTGATTAAGTTCCCCCCGAAGTCCGGTTGCAAACCCGCACCGATGAACGTCGGCCTTGGTTTATCACCGTTTCCAATGTCAACTTCCTCCAGCCTTATCGGCCGACATGAATCCTCGTCCCGGCCTTGCCATCGTGCCATCCACGGGGTTCTCCATTAAAAATTACCGTAAGAGCCGACCGCTTGAATCGGCCGTTGGTCACCGCCGACAGTTCAACAGACCTTCTCCCCGTCCTTCCCCGAGAAGCAATCGATGCCTTGGTATTCCCGCAAGGCCGGTTCCATGTTAGCCACGCTCACGGAGTCGTCCGCCCGCACGACCTCAATTTCATCGTCCACCCACCGGATCACCGTTGATGCATAGTGGATGGGACGCAGCAGCTTGGCGTGGATCCGGGGCCCCGCCCAAGCAAAGCAGGCCGTAGGCTCCCTTCCCTTCGATGACGAAGAAGGTGGTGAGCAGCGTCTTGGACCCGATCATCAAGTCCACGTGAGCGCATCCTTTGGTATCCGAGGGGTTCCCGCGAAGTCGTTCGTGATGATGCTTGTTGGTGTCAAATCGCTCGGGGTCATGCCAAGCTTCCCGAAGGTGGTGTACGGCATCACGTTAATCGCCGCGCCACCGTCGACGAACATCTTGGTCAATGGCTTGCCATTGACGTACCCCCTCAAGTACGCCGGCCTCATGTGGCGATTCTTGGCCGGCTTGTCGAAGATGGCCTCGCTTGGCAAGCACCGACCGCGCCATCATCTCCTCGGGCCGCTCGTCGTCAAAGGAAGCTTCCTCCCCGCATCACCCGGTTAGCGGGAGCCATGAACTCGTTTGGCAGAAGTATACCATGCATGCAGGGGCTTGACGCTTTGATCCTTCCGGCTGGTCCTTGGGGCGCCACTTCTGTCTCGTCCGGACCCCGCTTGCTTCATCTCGCGGTTCCTCAAGCGTTGGACCCGCCTCTTCTGGCTCTTGCGTAGACCGGGTGGGCACCATTGCCCCTTCTGGCCGACGTAGACCTCCTCGTCCTCCTCGTGGTCGCCCCACCTGAGATCAGCTCGGCGCTTCCCGGGATGATCAATGATTTCAATTTTTTGCCGCCGATCCCCATTCGGGTGGATCCTTCCAAGTCTTTCGTGGACGGATCGGCGATTGGTCGCTTCCCCGCCCGTACTCGCATATCCGTCGCCGCATTCGGGACGCTCCTTAATGTGGGTAGTTTCGTGCCTTCGTTCCGGCAAAGTGCTCGAAAAAGGCGCACCCCCGGGGCGCGCTCCCCGCCGCGCGCGCATCGTTCCCGATTCCATCCGCGCGCTTCCTCCTCGCCCCCGCGTTGCTCCTCCTCGTGACGACGCTCCTGGTAGCGTTCCTTCTCCATCTGGCGCTGCCATTTATTAAGGAGGATGCGCGACGTCACCTTGGGTTTGGGCTTGGACGACTCCCCGATCTCGATGTGGCTCTTGAGAACGCGGGGGGCGTCGCCCTGGACTTGCTCTATGGTCACCTGGCGCTTCGGTCAACCGATCCATCTTGCTTGGACCTCGGGCCGAGGTCGGGACCTTGACTTTCCCTTTCTCTTCGGCCGTTATCGCATTGACGTAAAAGCCGAGCATGTTCTCGCGGGAAGGGGTGGCCATCCACCTTCATCCCGTTATCGAATTTGAGGTGCCCTTCCCGGATAGCCTTTTGGATCCTCATCCCGAAGACCCCGCAAGCCGTTGATGGAATGGGAGTCCCCGTCATGAAAGCCGTAGTAACGTTTCGCTTTGACTCCATCGAAGCCGAAGCATAGAGTGCCCTTCGAGCAGCCTTGATTCGGCCTTCTTTTACCAAGAGCTCAAACAACTTGTCGGCCTTTGTGATGTCAAAGTCATAGGTTCCTTTGGTCCGTCCGACCCAACGCCGATTCATTGTGAGAGGCTCTTTACCCCACATGATTTCTCGCCGCAGCCTATCTCCAGCTCGTCGTCGAATCCTCGAACAAATCAGCTTTGTCCAAGAATTGATTGTAGATATCGGCGATGTCGTGCCGCTTGCCAAACTTGGGGTCCTTCTTGAGGCCATATGCCCGATTGCTCATCAAGGATAATTTTCGTGACAGCTTGGCCCAAGTTTTCAAACTCCATCCCAAAGAGCTTTTCGCGCACGGCCGGTAACATCCCGGCGACGGCCATATCGGCTAGCCGATCGTCCGGCAAGTTCAATGAGAAGCACATGCCCTTGACTTCTCTCGAATCTTCTCGTAAACTCCGCCGGTGTTTCACCGTGCCTTTGCTTCGTGGTGGCGAGATCGATCAACTTTTTCTCGAATCGCCGCCGAAGTAGTGAGCGTGGAATTTACGCTCCAAATCTTTCCACCCGGCCACCGACTCGTGCGGCAAGGACGAGAACCACCGAAAAGCCGGGACCCGTCGGGCCGAGGCGGGGAAGTAGCGAACCCCGAACGTCTCTTCGGCCGAACACTCCCCCACCGCATGAGATAACGAGCGATATGCTCGACCGTGCTTGTCTCGTCCCCGCCCGCAGAACTTTGTGAATTCCGTCGGTGGTTTTACCCTTGGCGGCAGGAGCACGTTATAGTACCACTCCGGAACGGCGGCCCGTAGGTGGGGCCCCGCATCCTTGGCTTGAGGCCGAACCGATTCTCGCATCAATTCGGCCATCTTGCGAGCTAGGGCATCTTCCTCCCCGAGCGCCCGCGGCCGCGCGCGTACCCCCGGGTGCGGGAAGGCATCGAACGCTCCGTAATTCCCCACTTCATGATAGCCGCCGCCGTATAAATTCCTCTCGGGAGCCGCTGGTGGACGGAGCTATTCTTCGACCGGGATCGAGTGGGGCCCCGTATGAGCCGAACGCTAAGTCTCCGTACGTAGGCCGGTACGGATTCGGCCGTTGCGCGGCCGACCCGTGCCGCTCCGTGGTGGCGGCAGATTGGTTGACTTCCCCGAAGCCTCGTAGCGGAGGCCGAATCGGCCGCCCCCGCCCCGTGGAGGAGATTGGAACGCTTGGCTCCCGGGAGCTCGAGGAGGGGGCCGCCGCACCGGCCCCGTGGTGGCGGCCGAGAGCTTGATTCACCCGCCTCCACGGTGCTCTTCCGCGTACGCCTTTCCGAACGCCCGCCCCGCGCCCGGCCGAAGAGGGCCACCATCATCCGTTGGAGCGACCCAAGGAAAGCTTGGTTGTGCTTGGTGAGCACGTCGTCCATTGACTCTTGGAAGATCCGCGCGCATTCTTCCTTTTCTTGTTGGGTCGTTGCGTCGGTTTCTCCCGCAACAAGCACTGGGCGGTGCCATTCTTCAAATATGGTACACCACTTCGATTCTTCTTGAATGACATGAGACACTTCGTTGAAACCGATTCACGGCGTCTACGAGCCGCCGATGCCGCTCCGGAGAAAGCTCCTCAATGCCGACATCCAGGAGGTCCGTGATCTCGTGCATCCCGAACCAATCCGGCCGTTTGTCCCACCGGGCGTGCCAAAAAGTGTGTTGACGCAAAATGTGCACTCGCCGCCAATCACACAAAGAAAGCCGAAAAGCTTAGCTTCGCACGCGCAGAGAAAGTGACGTGCCGCCAATTTTTCCCGAAAATTAACAAAAGATGAAACGGTTAAATACCAAAATTTGGAACCCACGGTGATACCAGTGCGTTCCATATTTACGGCTAAGAAGCCAAGCAAGACGACATGTAGCTATGCGAAGCTACCTGTCAAAGAACCACAACCATTCGGGTAATCGTGAAGGAAAAAAGAACATTGCCGAATGGATGACGTAAGCATGACAACGATCGATCTTTGAATAAACATGGATGCATGTGCAAAGCCATGACCGATCCTCAATGAAGATTAACATTAAATAAAGCAAAGCACGAACATGATCATGTATTAAAATAAGCATGCATAGATCCAAAGCATTAGTCTACCGCATGTCTAATCACTTTAAGATCCGTCGGGCACGACATCAAGCAAATCTATCCACCGCATGATACAACTTGCATGAAAGAACGCACCACTTTCCACAAATAGATCTATCCACCGCATGATACAACCTAAATATGGAAAGCTAGAAGCATACGTCTTTTAAAACATAAATAACGCACGTGATCTACTCGTGAAGATATAACCGAACGCGACTGAACAACCGATTCGGGGTCCATGAAGAAGGAACAAACATTACCACGTGAATAAATCTATCAAGCCGAATTGGAAATCTAATCCACCCGATGACTAGCTCCAAAGCAACCCAAAAACTCGCATCTACCGCATGATACCCGGCTCTTTCAAGATTTATACTAACAAAGCAAGCTTGAACCCGCAACACGTAACAACCTAGATCGGTTCGGTTTCGGCTATCGGAGAGCACGAGATCCACGCGTCAAAAACACGAAACCTCGCTTTTGCACGAATCTTAAAAGGAAAAGAGCCGATCCAAACCCACCTAGATTGGGCAAAAGTGTGTTACATGAATCAAAACATAAAGCAAAACTCATGATAACACAGGGTAACTTAATGAATCTATTGGATCTTGCCAAAATCCAATAGAGCCGATAACTAGCTTCGAGCCGTACCTTAGCCCACCGCATGGCTCATGATCTAACAAGAAACCCTCTTGAACCAAGCTTGAATCTACCGCATGACACGAAGCATGGTAACAAGACTACTTGCATCGATCTAAATCCACCGCATGATACTAGACATGATACAAGGTTGCCGTACTCACGGAGGTCGACGGATCGATTGGCCCTCTCGAAGAACTCGACGACACGACAAGGGACTCTAGGGTTTGGCGTAAGGCCGGTGTGTATTGAGGAATGAACGTGTCTTTTTACATACATCCAGGGGTCGTATTTATACCCCGCTGATTACAACTGCGAATGGATACATTGCCTAACTAAGCTTGATCGCCTGTCCATCCATTCGCTCCCTCTGATCGAGCCACGTCACCGTCCAATCCCGCAAAATCAGCTCTACTGTTCCTTTGCCGAACTGGAGCAGATAGCCGACCGCGGATCCTTCCGCCGAAAATCTCCGAAGATGCCTTTCCTTCCACCGACGGACTCTTTTCCGAATTGGACCCACATGTCATACTCCTTACCAAATTTTGGTGTTAACAATGACATCGGGGGGGGGGGTTGGTTGGGGGGGGGGGCGGGGGGGGGGGGGGGGGGCGCGGCGGGGGGGGGGGGGGGGGGCGGGGGCCGCCGCGGGGGGGGGGGGGGGGCCCTGCTCCCCCCCCCCTTTGTGGGGGGGGGGGGGGGGGGGCGGCGGCTGCGGGGGGGGGGGGGGCACCCCCCGGGGGGGCGGCGGGGGCGGGGGGGGGGGGGGGGGGGGGGGGGGGGGGGGGTCGGGGGGCCGCCGCCGCTGCCGTCGCCCCTCCGTGGAACTCGGTGGTTGTTGAAGTTGGAGCCCAGGTCTGTGATGATGCGATGGGGTAGTCCGTAGCGATGCACGAGTTCATCCAGGAAGTCGAGTACTCTGTCAGCCTTGGGGTATGTGACCGGCTTGACCTCGATCCACTTGGTGAACTTGTCGATGGCCACCAATACTCTGTTGAATCCACCTGGCGCAGTTGGTAGTGTTAACACCAAATTTTGGTACAGGAAGGAGTCTGATTTGTGGGCCCAGCTTGGTGAGAAAACCCTTCTGGCTTGTATGTTTTCCTTGATTTCCTCTCTGGGTTTGAGGAATTCATGAAGAAATAATCTTGGGGGCATTTGGCCACATCCAAGCTGTCGGGCCATCATATTTGGCTAATAATATTCATAAGTGCTATGGTTTAACCTTCCTCCACAAAATTCAGCTGGCAAAAGACATGGATGGATGAAGATATTAAAGATTTCTACAAACCTTCCATCTTGGCGTCCAGTTTCAAAGGAGAATTCACAAGGAAGAGTTAAATTGTCATTGTCCAGGTAAGGGAGCCAAAGAGGATCAGGGAAGCCTTTGAAGAAGAGCTCGAAAAGCTGACTGACATTTTGATCAATGGAAACAGTTGAGGCAGCTTCCCCATGGGTTTGGCATCCTCTGGTGATTTGAGCTTCCCCTTCGTTATAGTTGGATGAGGGGAAAAGCCGGTTGTTGAGGTCGATATTGACAATCTGGTGCATATACAGTTGCAGCCACATCTGCACAAACCACCAAGGGCCGTTGACACATAGTATCTTCTGGCCAGTATGCATTTGGGTGATAGTCTGATGAAGCATATGATACACACTACCCAGGAGGTATTTTCCAAGAGGAATACGTTTGCCGCCACCAAATGCGTAGCCATTGCAATATGATTCAGAGTGGGCTCATTGGCTTTACCGCAGAAAATGAACCTGCACAGCCACATATTAAGGAATGCCCTGTATTCGACTTCACTCAGAGGGCCATCTTTCATGTGATTCTGGATATATGATTTATATCCACTTCCTGACTTTACTCCTCTTGTGGAGCCTTTGAATTCCCAGGGGTACACGGATCCTGAAATGTCAAGGCCGGTGATCATGTACACGTCGGCCAGAGTTGGGGACATTGGGCCATGACCAAAGAGAAAGGCATTGACGCCGTTTGACCAAAAATGGCAAGCTGCTATCAAAAGGTCTTCGTTCTTTGGGGTCTCGGCCAAAGATAGCTCCAAACATTGAGCAATGCGGAGGCTGTCCCAAGTCTTGGTCTTGGCACTATTATCTGCAAGTACCCTTTTATACCAGTTTCTCCAGCCTGCAATTGGGGGCAAAGGCTAGTTCTTGAAGGTGTCTTGCCACAAGGGAGGCCTGGATAAAGCCGCTTTGAAGGGGATTCTCTTGGATTCGGCTGCAATGAACTCGTGGGGATCGGAAGCTCCCACAGGGCCGAGGAAATAAGATGTCGAATTGGTCTCAGTGCGAATCAAAAGCTCGATGGAAAGCTCCTGTCACGAAAAGGCGGAGGGAGAAATCTGAGGTAAAAAATCGAAAAGATAATGCCGAATGAAGCTTACGGGGATGAAATTTACCTGAGCGGCTTGATTTTGGTCCGCCATTGAGGATTCGAGCTTTGGGGAAGGATGACCTAGGGTTTGGATCTGGACGGAAGCTCCGATGGATTGCAAGGAGAGAGAGTAGGTGTTGAACAGATTCAACTTGAAGACGTTGGCAATTGGAGTCAATTTCGGAATAAAATCACTTTTATCTCGTAATTGAAGGGGCATATGTTAACACCAAAATTTGGTACAGGAAGGAGTCTAATTTGTGGGCCCAGCTTGGTGAAAATTCCGTCTGGAAGAAGGAAGGTTTCTTCAAAAAGATTCAGCAGAGGGGCTCGCGGTCGGCAGTTTGCTTCCGTTCGGCAAAGGGACTGTTTGCGCTAATTTTGCGGGATTGCGTGATGACGTGGCCCGAGCGGAAGGGACGAATGGATGGAATAAGCATTCGCATTTGGGCGATGAATTAGGTATCAGATATTGTACGTGTAGTCCGCCAGGAGTCATGCCAGGACAGGGTATAAATATGAACCCTGGATGTATGTAATTGTATTCGAAAACATTCTCACAACAAACCGGCTTTACGCCAAACTCTTGAGTCCTTTAGTCGTGTCGTCGAGTTCTTCGAGAGGGTTCATCGATCCGTCGACCTCCGTAAGTACCAGCAACCTTGTATCATGTCTAGTATCATGCGGTGGATTTAGATCGTGATGCAAGTAGTCTTGTTACCATGCTTAGTATCATGCGGTGGATTTAAGCTTGGGTCAAGAGGGTTTCTTGTTAGGTCATGAGCCATGCGGTGGGCTAAGATCTAGCTTGGAGCTAGTTATCGGCTCTATTAGATTTTGGCAAGATCTAATAGATTCATTAAGTTATCTCGTGTTTCTTTGATTTTTTACTTTACGTTTAAATTCATGTAACACTCTTTTGCCCAATTTAGATTGATTTGGATTGGCTTTATCTTGTTTGATGGTCTTGGCATCGCACATTCATATCTTGCCTCGAAAAGGCACGTGGATCACATGTTTCCCAAATAGCCGAAACCGAACCAATCTAGGTTGTTACATGTTGCGGGTTCAAGCTTGTTAATTTTGTGTAAATCTTGACAGAACCAGGTATCATGCGGTAGATGCAGGTTTTTGGGTTGTTTTAGAGCTGATCATCCGGTGGATTAGATCTTTAATTCAATCTGATAGATTTATCGTCTTTGGCAATGTTTGTTCCTTCTCCATGGACCCCGATTCGGTTGTTCAGCCGTATTCGGTTATGCTTTCACGAGTAAAACATGCTTATAAGTTATGTTTTAATCACTGTGTGCTTTTAGCTTTCCATATTTAGATTGTATCATACGGTGGATAGATCTATTTGTGGTTAGTGGTGTGATTTTCAAACAAGTTGTATCATGCGGTGGATAAACTTGTTTGGCCTCATGCTTGACGGGTTTTAAAGTACCTAGACATGCGGTAGACTAGTGCTTTGGGCCTATGCATGCTTGTTTATTACATATTTATGATCATGCTTTACTTCATTTATCTTTATTGTTACTTATTCTCGAGGATCGGTCACGGTCTTGCGTGCATGCAATTTTATCCAAAGTAAAGAGCGATCTATCGTCATGCTGGCGTCATCCGTTCGGCTATGTTCTGTTTCACGTTTTAAAGCTCCCGAATGGTTTCTAGTTTGCTGGCAGATAGCTTCTCATAGCTATATGTCATCTCACATGGCTTTCTAGCCGTAAATATGGAACTGTCTGGTACCACCCGGCAAGTTCCAAGCTTTGGAATTTAACTATTTTGTCTTTTGTTAATTTTCAGGGAAAATTGACTGGCACGTCTTGGAATCTGTTCGCGTGTGAAGCTAGCTTGTTCGGCTTGCTGTGTGCTTGACGTAGGTTGCATATTTTGCGTCAACACACTTTTTGGCATGCCCGATGGGACCCTACAGCCGAAATCAAGATGCCTGAAATCGGCGACATTCTGGAAGTCACCATTTGCTGTGTGCTTGACGTAGGGTGCAGATTTTGCATCAACACACTTTTTGGCATGCCCGGTGGGACCCTACAACCGAAATCAAGATGCCTGAAATCGGCGACATTCTGGAAGTCACCATTGATGATCTTTCCCCGGAGCAACTACAACAACGTCGAAAGACGCTGCACGGCATCGCAGTTAAAGTGCTTGATGTCATTCAAGAACAGAAGCGGCGTTCCATATCTTAAAAATGAAATGCCCAGGGTTCTGCTGTCAAGAGAGACGGACGCCACAACCCTTCAAGAGAAGGAAGAGTGTATACAAGCGTTTCGGCATTCTGCCGAAGCTGTGCTGGGTAGGCATCATAAGGCTTTCCTGAACATGTTCAAGCAAATGATGGTGGGCGTGTTTGGCCCAGGCATGGAACAAGTATTCAGTCGAGTATCGCCTCAGGGATATTATGCGGAGATCGGAGAGAGCAGCTCTACTCAACCAGCAGGAGCTCAACCACCATTGCAGGGCCAGCCGATCCAGCCTCCTCCACAAAGCGTTGGGGGACAGCCGATCCAGCCGCCTCCACAAAGCGCTGGGAGCCAGCCAATCCAACCTCCTCCACACAGCGCTGGAAGTCAGCCAATGCAACCTCCTCTGCGAGATGCAGGGGGGACGCCCGGCCCGGCCCGCCTCTGCAAGGCAGTACAGGTCAACCCGTTCAACAGCCAAATCCATACCAGCCTACGTATGGGGAGTTGGCGTTCGGCTCATCTGGAGTACCGCCCAATTCCACTTACAAGATAGCTCTAGCTAGCAACAGGTTGCAGAAGAACTTGTACGGTGGAGGTTACCACGAAGTCATGGATTATGGCGCCATTGAAGCTCTCCCGAATCCTGGGTACGGCGCAGCTGCAGGAGTGCAAGAAGATGATATTCTGGTTCAGAAGATGGCCGATCTGATGCAAAATCAATTCGGCCTCAAGCCTAAAATGCAAGGACCAGCTTACACACCTCCCTTCCCGGAATGGTACTACAGAGTGATCCTGCCGCCAAGGGTGAAGCCTCCAACGGAGTTTACGAAGTTTTCTGAGCAGGATGATACGAGCAAGGTGGAGCACATTGCTCGTTATTTGATGCAGCTTGGAGAGGCCTCAGCTGATGAGGCGTTCAGGGTTAGATATTTCCCCTTGTCACTGACGGGCTCGGCGTTCCAGTGGTTTACTTCTTTGCCTCCCAAGTCAGTTGGTACATGGAGGGAGCTGGAGCAAAAGTTTCACGCCCATTACTTCAGCGGTAGCACGGAGAAGAAGCTGATCGACCTGACCACCTTAAAACAGAGGCACAATGAGACGCCTCTGGAGTTCCTCAGGAGATTCAGGGAGGTCAAGGGCATGTGTTTCTCGTTGACTCTACCAGATGATCAGTTGGCTGATATGGCCGTTGCAGGAATGTTGTCGGCCGTGCGGGAGAGGTTGTTTGGTATGGAGTTTGACAACCTAGGCCAATTGTCTCAAAAGTTGTCATTGATGAGCAACCAGGCCTACGGGTTCAAAAAGGACACCAGGTTCAACAAGCATCACGACATAGCTGACATATATAATCAGTTCCTCAAAAGGGCCGACCAGATGGGAGATTCTGATGATGAAGAGGAAGTGGCAGCCGCTGAGATCATGTGGGGCAAGGAACCTTTGACGATGAATCAGCGTTGGATCAAACAAACCAAAGGCACATATGACTTCGACGTCACCAAGGCTGATAAACTTTTTGAGTTCTTGGTAAAGGAAGGCCGAATCAAATTTTCTGAAGGGCATTCTATGCTTCGGCCCGATGGAGTTAAAGACAAACGTTACTGTGGCTTCCATGACAGAAATTCTCACTCCATCAATGACTGCAGGGTCTTCAGGATGAGGATCCAAAAGGCTATCCAGGAGGGGCACCTAAAGTTTGACAATAAAATGAAACTGGATGGCCATCCTTTCCCTCAAAATATGATTGGCTTTTCTATTAACATGGTGACTGCTGAAGAGAAGGGAAAGGTCAAGGTCCTGACGCCAGCTAGAGCGAAACAAGATGGAGCAGTGGATCCAGCACGGCAGGTGACATTGGAACAGGTCCACGGAGAAGCCCCTCATGTCCTCAAAAGCCATATTGAAGTTGGGGAATCATCCAGGACCAAACCCAGGGTCACTACGAGCATCCTCATCAACAAGTGGCAGCGTCAGCTAGAGAAAGAACGCTATCAGAAGCAAAGGCACGAGGAGGAGAGGCGCAGGTTTGAGGAAGAGGCGCGCAGGAAAGAACTGGAGCAGTACACGCGAGAACAAGAGCGTGCACATTGGGGTGCGCATTCTTCAGACACTGCTGGAATGAGGGCTTAAAGCTTCCCACATTGAGAAACTGCCCTGAGTGCAGTGATAAGTACTTTGAATATAGGCAGGAGACTGTCAATCGCGGATCCGTCCATGAGAGAATTGGAAGGATGCATCCTAATGACGATCGGCGTCAAAAAATAATTGAGGTCATTGATCACCCCAGGAAGAGGCAAGCTGATCAGAGATGGGCTGATCAAGAAGAATAGGAACACGAATACATCTAGCAAGAAGGACAGTGGTGCCCGCCTGGATTGAGGAAGAGCCAAAAGAGAAGGGTTCAGCGCTTGAGGAACCGTGAATTGAAGCAGGCGGGGATCCAGAAGAAACAAGTGTGGCGCCCAAAAGACAATCCTGAAGGATCGGGTCGTTCGGCTCCAGCGTGTATGGTGTACTTTTTGCCGAATGAGTTTATGGCTCCCGCTAATCAAGTTGTGCAGGAGGAAATGTCCTTGGATGTCAATGATGATGATCAGCTTGGGGGATTGATGGCGCAACTGGTATTATCCAAGCAAGCCACCTTCGACAAACCGGCCAAGAATCAACACATGAGGCCGTTATACCTGAAGGGATATGTCGATGGCAAGCCATTGACCAAGATGTTTGTTGACGGCGGGGCCGCGGTCAACGTGATGTCGTACACTACCTTCAGGAAGCTTGGCATGGGCCCCGGAGATTTGACTCTGACGGGCATAATTCTGAACGATTTCGCTGGGAATCCTTCTGATACCAAAGGGTGCGTGCACGTGGACTTGATGATTGGGTCCAAGACATTGCTCACGACCTTCTTTGTCATCGAAGGCAAAGGAGCCTATAGTTTGCTGCTTGGGCGGGACTGGATCCACGCCAACTGCTGCATCCCATCTACCATGCATCAACAGCTCATTCAATGGGTAGATGACGATATTGAGGTGGTCCAAGCAGATGATTCAGTGAGCGTTGCAAATGTAGAACCAGCTTTCTGGGAATATCAAGGCATCGATTGTTTCTCAGGGAAAGACTGGGGTGAAGGTCCTATTGAGCCTGTCAGCAGTGATCAACAGCCAATTCAAGCAGTCGGTTCTTATAGTAATTTTTAATGGACAATCCAGTTGATGGAACTGATGGCAAGTTGGGGCGAGGATTCATGTCAGCCGACAAATTGGAAGAAGTTGATATTGGAAACGGTGACAAGCCAAGGCCGACATTTATCAGTGCTAACTTGGAGTCAAGTTTCAGAGAAGAATTGATTAAGCTGTTAAAAGATTATAAAGATTGCTTCGCTTGGGATTATTCGGAGATGCCTGGTTCGGATCGTTCCATTGTTGAGCATCGGTTGCCAATCAAGCCTGGTTTTAGATAGCCCTGGGCACGAAAAACCGAGAACCGGGAACCGAACCGAAAGAACCGGGAACCGGAACCGAAAGAACCGGAACCGAGAAAATCGGTTCCTATTCGGTTCCTGTTCCTCGGGAACCGAAATTGCCGGTTAATTCTCGGTTAACCGAACAAAGAACCGAACAAAACGTACATTCAGCCCAACATGGCAAAACTGTCCAAACCACCAAAATTTGGCCCAAAGAAACCCTAACTCAACTCCACCTCTACCCTCCCAACTAGCCACCACCGAGTGCCGCCCCCGCCCCCGCCCCCGGCCCTCGTCCCCGTCGGCGCGCGTCGCCCCGACCCCCCCCCCCGCCCCTCGTCCCCGTCGCGTCGCCCCGACCCCGCCCCCAACTCCCATCGCGCGCCGCCCCCATCCGGCCTTCCCCGTCGCCCGCCGCCCCGCCGCAGCCTCGACTCCCGCCGGCCGCCGCCGCCACCCCCGCGTCCTCGAACTCCTCGGCCGGTGCTAGCGCCTAGCGAGGACCCGCGCAAGACGGGCACACGGCCCGGCGGCCGCACCTCGCAGCAAGGGAGCACGGCGGCGCGGACCGGTGGTCGACACCGGAGCACGAGGGCGCGCCCAAGCGGCCGGCATCCCCGGCCGCTCTCGACCCCGCCGTCCGCCGCCGACGGCGGCCTTCCCCTCGCGGCACCGACGCTCCCTCTCCCCCATCCTCCTCAAATCTCGGCGCCGGCGTGCCCCGCACTCCGCCGACACTCCCTCTCTCCCTCGTCCTCCTCAAATCTCGACGGCCGCCGCCCGCACTCCGGCGATGCTCCCTCCCTCGGTTCCTTCGGTTAGAACCGAAAAAGAACCGAACCGGAACCGAACCGAACGGTTCTATATTCGGTTCTGATTTGTTGGGAACCGAATTTTACAGAGAACCGAAGAACCGAACCGATCAGTTCGGTTAGAACCGAATGCCCAGGCCTAGTTTTAGACCTTATAAGCAACCTCCCCGGAAAATCTACAAGGATGAAGTATTGGCCGATGTGAAGAAAGAAGTTGAGAGATTGCTTGATGCAAACTTCATTCGGCCATGCAGGTATGCGGAGTGGATCTCTAACATCGTCCCTGTCTACAAGAAAAATGGAAAGATGAGGGTTTGCATAGATTTCAGGGATTTAAACAGAGCTACTCCTATGGATGGGTACCCAATGCCTGTTGCCGATTTGTTGGTTGATGCTGCTGCTGCTGGACATAAAGTTATCAGCTTCATGGATGGTAATGCAGGGTAACAACCAAATTTTCATGGCAATAGAAGATATATCGAAGACAGCCTTCAGATGTCCTGGTCATATAGGCCTGTTTGAGTGGATAGTCATGCTATTTGGGTTGAAAAATGCCGGTGCAACTTATCAACGAGCCATGAATTATATCTTTCATGAGTTGATCGGCAAAATTGTTGAAATTTACATTGATGGTGTCGTGATCAAATTTTTGAATCATGACTCACACTTGGAGGACGTGAAGAGAACCTTGGAATGCACCCGAAAGCATTGTTTGAAGATGAATCCAAACAAATGTGCTTTTGGAGTATCAGATGGAGAATTCTTGGGATTCCTGGTACACGAAGGGGGGATTGAAGTTGGCAAGAAAAGCATGAAAGCTATCGATGAAGTTGTTCCTCCAACCAACCTCAAGGAGTTGCAATCACTGCTTGGCAAAATTAATTTTGTGAGACGATTCATTTCAAACTTTTCACAAAAGGTTTTGCCCTTTTATCTGTTACTGAAGCTCAAGAAGGATCAGAAGTTCATATGGGGTGACGAACAACAAAAGGCTTTTGATGAAATAAAGCAGTACATGAAGGAACCACCAGTACTGGTGCCTCCACAGTTGAATAAGCCTTTCAAGTTGTACGTGGCGGCCGATACCCAAACCATTGGATCGGCCCTTATTCAAGAATTTGAAGGAAAGGAGCGGGTAGTAGCGTACCTTAGCCGAAAATTACTTGATCCTGAGACCAGGTATTCGGCTGCAGAGAAGTTGTGCCTATGTGTGTACTACTCGTGTACAAAGTTGCGGCACTACTTGTTGAATGCCGAATGCGTTGTATACTCCAAGTTTGAAGTAATAAAATATATGTTATCTATGCAAATTTTGAATGGCAGGATTGGCAAGTGGATCTTAGCTTTATCTGAGTTTGAGTTGAAGTTCGAATCGGCAAAAGCTATAAAAGGTCAGATTATTGCCGATTTTATAACTGAGCATCGTGATCCATCGATTGATTTGCTTGAAATTACTCCTTGGGCTTTGTTCTTTGATGGATCATCATGTGGTAAAGGTGGGGGAGTAGGGATTCTATTAATTTCACCCAGGGGCGAGATGTTTGAGTTTGCTATCCCTATCCAGCCCACTGTTACAAATAATCAAGCTGAGTACGAGGCATTGCTTCGAGGGCTTCAATATTTAAAAGAAGCCGGGGCTGTTTCAGTTGAGATTTATGGAGATTCAGAGCTGGTTATAAAACAACTGAACGACCAATACGAATGCAAGAGTGATGCCCTGAGGAATTACTACGAGGAATGCAGAGAAATCTTAAAGAGTTTTCGGTTGGTAATTCTACAGCATATTCCTAGAGAACACAATGAAGAGGCAAACAGGTTGGCCCAAAGTGCTTCAGGCTATAGAGAAAATCAAGAAGCGTTTGCCATGGAGGTATGTGCTTTGGGAGTGGATCTTGCAAAGGATGATTGGAGAAAGGAAATCGTTGATCATTTGGAAGATCCATCCCGAAAGGTTTCTAGGAAGCTCAGGTACAAAGCCATAAAATTTGTCCTTCTGGATGAAAGTCTATTCTACAAATCATTGGATGGGGTATTGCTGCGATGCCTGGGTCCAGAAGAAGCAAAGAAGATGATGAGTGAGGTGCATGATGGGATATGTGGAGCACATCAATCGGCCTAACGTATGAAATGGGTTATCAGGCAAGCTGGATGCTTTTGGCCGACGATGTTGGAGTATTGCTTTGAGTATTACAAGGGATGTCAAGACTGTCAGAAATTTGGAAATATTCAAAGGGTTCCTGCATCAGCACTAAATCCCATTATCAAGCCATGGCCATTCAGGGGCTGGGGTATAGACTTGATTGGCCAGATTAACCCACCATCTAGCACGGGGCATAAATTTGTGCTTTTAGCAACAGATTACTTCACCAAATGGGTTGAGGCGATTCCACTGAAGAAGGTAACATCAGAGAACATGGTTGAGTTGTTAAAGAACACATCATCTATCGGTTTGGAATTCCTCAAACAATCACGACTGATCAAGGAGCCCAGTTTGTGTCCTTGGAGTTCAGGGAGTTTGCCGAAAGCATGGGGATCAAATTGTTTAATTCTCCTCCCTATTATGCCCAAGCTAATGGTCAGGCAAAGGCTTTTAATAAGATCATGATCAAGCTTATACAAAAGAAGATCGACCAGAAGCCAAAAAGGTGGCATTCGGTACTCAATGAAGCTTTATGGGCTTACCGAATGGCTCCTCATGGAGCTACAAAAACGTCTCCTTATGAATTGGTTTATGGACATCATGCTGTTTTACTTGGGAAATGCAATCAGATTCTAGGAGAGTGGTTTTACAAAAGGACCTGAGCTCCAAAGATTACAGTGGCTTAATGATGGATGAGTTAGAAGACTTGCATATGATTCGTCTTAGAGCCCTGGAAAACATTGAAAAGAACAAGCTGCGAGTTGCTAAATATTACAACAAGAAAGTAAAGGTCGTGCAATTTGCGTAAGGGGATTTGGTTTGGAAAGCTTTATCGCCGATTGGAACCAAATACAATGCATTCGGCAAATGGTCCCCAAACTGGGAGGGACCTTTTCGGGTGGTCAGATGCGTGCCCGGTAATGCTTACATGTTGAAAACTTTACTAGGAGTGGAATTTTCTGCTGCAATAAATGGAAGATATTTGAAGAAATATTATCCTAGTATTGAAATTGATCGTGGATCACAAGCATCGGGATTACAGGCATCTGACACAGAAATAGCCGGCGTTCAAGAAAGAAGCCGCCTTTAGAACAAAAAATCCTAAATAGGGGAAATGTCCAATACTCAGATGTATTGCCCTTAGCACGACACTACATTACAGATGCTTCTTGCAGGTTTATATTTAACAACCCAGTTGCTCAGGATTACGAAGGGGTGGGAAGCAGAAGGCCTGGCGTAAGAAGCGAAAGTATGCTTCAATCCTTTTTTTCTTTGCTTCTTCAGCTCCTCCCTCTTCAGTTGTTCCAAGACCACCGTGACGGCAACTTGGAAGCTTTGGGGATGACCATGGCTTGCTGCCTCCATCAAGCTGTCCCAAGCCGCTTTCAGGTTACTGCACCTGTCGGACCTGTCGGAAACATCTGAGACCAGAAGAACAGTTGTTAGAGACAGAGATCCGGGCGCAAGCATGGAGTCAAGATGAAGATGGAAATTTTTAACTCCTACCAACGCCTCTAAAGCCATGCGACGTTCACGTTCGTCCTGGCAGCGAGCGGTGATGTCCCGGAGGTCATGCTCCAGATGCCGAACGCGGTGGCGTAACTGGTGATTGATCCTCTGTTCTGGCGTGGCGTCTTCTGCTTCGAGGAAAGAGTCAGAGGAGATGTATTCAGGCGTTTCTTCGGCCCCAAAGATTTCTTCAGGAAGCAAATCAAGGCTGAAGAAAACAAAAAGAGGGTAAAGCACAAGATCACACACGAAAGCAAGAAGCAAGTTAAAGGAAAACTCACTCTCGAATGGTGCGCTTCTTTGGGGTGCTATCCTCCTTGATGGGTTGCTTGCCTTTGTCCATGGCCTTGGGGTTTTCTCTTCTGGAACAGGGGAGAAGATGTGAAGTGATGGATGAGTGTGCGAGTGGATTTGCAGGGCATCCCAGCGGGTTATTTTATTGACTGAGAGAGTGCATTGGGAGTGATGACTGGTTGGCGTACGTTATTGGAATATCAAGCGGCAGGGTTTTGCTCCCAAATGCGAAGGGTTTTCATTGAACGGTGTTTATGGATTTCCGAATTGAGGATTTTCTGCTGGTTTTGCGCCAAGGGGCATCCATTTTCGTGTATTCGGCTCAAGCAAAGTTCCCGAATGCATTTAAGGAAAATAAGGCTCGCAGTTGCAAACACGGAGGAATCATCACAATACAAGAATGGAAATTGAAAATTCTTTATGTTATTGCCGAAGATCAAACATCCCTAGTACAATCTAATCGAAAAGCCTGTTTAGCATAGACTGGGGATGAGTGAGTTCGGCAATGGCGTTGCCGTGGCCATCGAGGTGCTCCAAGATGACCTCGATCTCGTCGATGTCCTCTGGTGTGCCGCCTTGGAAGCCGCGCGGCTGGATGGAGTAGTCGACGCCGGTGTTCGCCGCCATGGCGGCCAAGCACAAAGTGGTGCCCAAGCGGATGCCATGAGTAGCCACCTCGTCCACGCGGTTTTCCACCGCGGCAAGGCGCTCCGCCGGCGTGTCTCCACGAGCATTCACCTTGTCAGCCAATTGCTCCACCAGCATTCTCAGCTGGTTGAGCTCGGCGTCACGGGCTGCAAAGTGCAAGGTGATGGTGATTAGTATCAAAAGCCGGATTGGATTGGGGAGCAATTTAAGGGCTGTACCGTCCATGGTTGCCAGCAACTGTTTGCGCTGGTCCTCCCACTCCAGTTCGGCGATGCCAGCCTTCTTGGAGACATCTTCCAGCTCGCGCTGGGCCATGTTGACGGTGTATTTTGGTGCACCTAGCATGTTCATCACACTTTGGTTTGGATTTGATTATGGAACTAACCCGCCACTAGGCACACTAATCATATAACAAGTTCATCTTTGTGCATGCATTTGGAAGTGTTGTGTTTATGTAGGAAAACATGGACATAAAGGACGGATTCGCAACAAGTTCAAAGGAGCATTTACGGAGTCTTGTTTGTGTTTATGAGCTGGATGAAATCACTTCCAATGGTGGCGAGGACCGAAGTGCTACGAGGAACATCCCCGGGGATTGAAGCGTAAAAGATCAAACTTCATGCAAAGAGAGCCTCCATCTTGGACGCGAGGATAACAACATCAAAATCATGCAAGTGGAGGGGGCAAAGTACATAAGTGCACAAGGACCCACGGAGCAAAAGGGGCGACCGAACCGGCCGGGTGGCCTGGGCCGGCCGGCCCAGCCCCGGGCTCCGCACCGGTTCGGTCCCGTTTTCCTTGCCCTCGAAGGATCTTCAACCCTAAAAGCCCCGAGGCGCCGCCAACACCGAAGGGGGGAGTCATTCGCACCAGAAGGCCATCCACAAGCTAGAGAGAGAGGAGGAGGATCTCCGGCGGGAGATCAACCACCTCGAAGGAAGCACCCTCTCGTGGAGAAGAAGGAAGACACCGACGGAAGGGAAACCATGATCAACGGTGCCATGATCAGCACCTTGATGGGGTAATCTTCTCATTCGTCCATGGGTTGTAATCGATCTTGAGATGTAATCGCACTTTGTCGGATTATCTATCTATCATCTTGTGTTGAATATACTTTCATGCTTAAGGTTAGCTTCCATGCCGTAAAGGGAGTAAGGCCTCAATGCTTCCTTGGATCCATTCAATACGTCGTGTCCATCAAAGGTCTAGTCATGAATACCTTCGCTTAGTGACAGTACGAGAGGAGGGAAAGGGCGAAACCGTGGTCACAACCCCGATAGATTAGATTGGTTTTCATGCCTTTAAGCGATTGCATGCTCTAGTATCGTAGACCCGTGGGCGAGTGTCTTCTACCTTGATATCTTAATCATTCTCTCTAGTGTAGTTTAGTTGTTTTCTAGTATAATAGTAGTTAGGGTTTTAGTAGCTAGTGTGTCGTTGTTGATCGAACGCTTGTAATCCCCTTGCTCCGCGGATTGACAAGAACCTTGGGAATCCCGTGGTGAAAAAGGTGTGGGGTCCGTACGCTTGCAGATCGTAGAGGGATACATCTTTTATCCGTCAACAGGCCACCTCAAGCTCCGCCTTGAAGCGGAGGGCGTCGAGTTCGCCGTAGGGCACGGGGGAGTAGTGATACGACTCTGAGGAGTCGTCCGGCAGAGGTTGATTGGCCGGCGCAGAGGACGGGTTCCATTGAATGAGCCTGAAACAGAGAGGATCGTCAGAAACAGAGGAAAATCTAAGACAAGTCATGGAGAAAGTTGGCGATCATTGCCTCTGACGCGCGCTGGCGCGGCTCTCTTCCGCCTCGTCGGCGGCGCGACGTCTGTTGTTGCTACCCGCCATGGTTCTTGAGGTTGCGCTGGTGATTTGGAAAAGAAAGCTTGAGGTTGGCAAAGATTTGAAGGCTAAAGGCTTGGTAAATTGCTTGGGGCACCTACGGTTTTATTTATAGGACTGGTGAAAAGGATCGTGGCCTTAGATCGTGGTGCATATCCTGAGAATCTTGGAAGGTGGAGAGGTTTCCTTAACCGATTCGCTGTCGGGTCGTTTGGAATTCAAGGCTGAGTCATATTCGGTTGACTGGCTCGGCTGAGTTGCAGTCGGAGTGCCATTCGGGCATGACACTATTTGACTACTGGTTACCGAATGGATCGTTCAGAGTTGCAATCGAAGTCATGCAAAGAAAAGGAAAACGAACTTATAGAAGGCAAATGTTACAAGAACGGTTAATTCGGTTACACATTGCTCAGTACAGCTAAATGTTCAAATATTTTGCAATTACATTGGAGGCATTTGATATTGCCTGACGAATGTTCTTCATCCGTTCCTGATAATCTTTTTGAGTGTTGGACAGGATGGTGAGCTCTGTCTCGCACTGATTTGCTTCAGTTATGGCCGATGATGCTTCCTTTTGGGTTTTCTCTATCAGTACAGGAAGCTCGGCTATTTTCTTGTCATCAGCTTCTATTTCAGCCAACAAACTCTTCAGCTCTGCCTCTAATGCGCCTTTTCCGGCAATTTTCAATTCGCGAGCCGATTGCGTATTGGTCAACATTTCCTTGTGGCTCTCAATTTGGATTTGTGCTCCCTTCGCAGCCTTGTTCGGCCTTTGGCTTTCTTTTGCTCAACAAATTTCGGTCGGGTAGATTGACTCTTCAAGGCTCGCCTTATTGCCATGTAATGAATTTCCAGACCAGAGATGGGATCCAATGAGGCTTTAATGTCTTCAGGGAGTTTTTGGCTGATGGGCTCGAGCATTTCTTCAAAATGATCAACATCTCTGATTTGGTTTCGAGCATCCTTTTGCAGCCAGGCAAAGATTTCTTTGAGCCTTGCCTGAATTTCTTCTGGTAAAGCCTGATTTTGAGTCCCTCCATCTCCTGTTTCGGCAGCTGAATCATTCACCGCCAAAAAGCTTGATGATGATGGGGTTTGATCCTGAAAAGGAAATATTGTCGGGTCAGGAATGGTTTGTTAAAAGAAAGTAACAGAGTTGGGTACATGTGCTTGCCTCATGCCTGATTCCTTGAGTTGGGGGAGGGACTTGTTCAGATTCAGAGGGAGTTTCTTGGGCCACTGGTAGAAGAGGAGTCTGAGGAGCTCTTGGTAAAGCTGAAGCTTCTGCTTGAAAGGGTGCTGGTGCAATCTCTGGCAAACTTGAAGCTTCTGGCTGAGGAGAAGGTGGATTTACCTCTGTTAAGACTGGGATTTCTGCCTGGCCAATAGGAGATTGAACCCTTAAAGGGCTTGAAGCTTCTGGTTGAGTTGATGGGTTCATCTCTGGTGAAGCTGGCACTTCTATTTGAGAAGGGGGTGATTGGGTCCCTGATGAAGATAAGATCTCCACTTGAGCAGAAGATGGTTCAGCTCTTGGTGAACTTGCATGCTGAGGAGGAGAGGTATCCACGGGGTGATTCACCGCATTTCTTCGCGAATACCAGATTAAGGGTAAATGCCAGTGTGAGTAATGATCTCTGAAGAAAGAAAATAATGAAGGGAAAGGTCATACCAATAGATGAAGCATTGGCAGGCTCTGACACTGATGGCTGCTGGGTTCTAGTCTGAAATCGCACAAGGTGAAATTTGTCAGAATAAGAGTAATCTTGTGATCAAGAAAGGGGAAATCTTACCTCAACAGGAACTTTCTTGGTGGTTCTTTTCCTCTTGGCAGCTGGAGGTGCGATCAGGGATATGCCTTTTCTCTTGTCAGCAGTAGCGCTGAAGAGAATTGGGTCCATTGTGGCATACCTGGCCATCAGCTGGGCCAAAGTTGGGGATTTAAATCCCAGAGCAGAAATTGGATATACTGCATTATAAACAATTGTCCTGGCTCGAGGGGCAGGCACTGTATTCTGCAGGGAGTAATCAAGATCATGGTTAGCGGTAAAAAGTATGCCTGATCAGAGGAAAAAGACAATTATGTTACCTCTGAAGTTGGCTGAAAATCAGGCATCAGCTCCAAGCAGAATGACTGCACTGGCTCACTAAAGATGTGGTCATGAAATTCTTGTCACCAGAATATGAAGGTGGGATGAGCTATTGTTATGGGTGTGAAAGGCCAGGTGTAAAGAGTTGGGCTGCATTCATACTCAAAAACCCTTCTGGCTTCTATTTTTTCCTTGATTTCCTCTCTGGGTTTGAGGAATTCATGAAGAAATAATCTTGGGGGCATTTGGCCACATCCAAGCTGTCGGGCCATCATATTTGGCTGATAATATTCATAAGTGCTATGGTTTAACCTTCCTCCACAAAATTCAGCTGGCAAAATACATGGATGGATGAAGATATTAAAGATTTCTACAAACCTTCCATCTTGGCGTCCAGTTTCAAAGGAGAATTCACAAGGAAGAGTTAAATTGTCATTGTCCAGGTAAGGGAGCCAAAGAGGATCAGGGAAGCCTTTGAAGAAGAGCTCGAAAAGCTGACTGACATTTTGATCAATGGAAACAGTTGAGGCAGCTTCCCCATGGGTTTGGCATCCTCTGGTGATTTGAGCTTTCCCTTCGTTATAGTTGGATGAGGGGAAAAGCCGGTTGTTGAGGTCGATATTGACAATCTGGTGCATATACAGTTGAAGCCACATCTGCACAAACCACCAAGGGCCGTTGACACATAGTATTTTCTGGCCAGTATGCATTTGGGTGATAGTCTGATGAAGCATATGATACACACTACCCAGGAGGTATTTTCCAAGAGGAATACGTTTACCAGCAGCCAAATGCGTAGCCATTGCAATATGATTCAGAGTGGGCTCATTGGCTTTACCGCATAAAATGAACTCCGCACGACCACATATTCAGGAATGCCCTATATTCGACTTCACTCAGAGGGCCATCTTTCATGTGATTCTGGATATATGATTTATATCCACTTCCTGACTTTACTCCTGTTTGCTTTGTGGAGCCTTTGAATTCCCAAGGGTACACGGATCCTGAAATGTCAAGGCCGGTGATCATGTACACGTCGGCCAGAGTTGGGGACATTGGGCCATGACCAAAGAAAAAGGCATTGACGCTGTTTGACCAAAAATGGCAAGCTGCTATCAAAAGGTCTTCGTTCTTTGGGGTCTCGGCCAAAGATAGCTCCAAACATTGAGCAATGCGGAGGCTGTCCCAAGTCTTGGTCTTGGTGCTATTATCTGCAAGTACCCTTTTATACCAGTTTCTCCAGCCTGCAATTGGGGGCAAAGGCTAGTTCTTGAAGGCGTCTTGCCACAAGGGAGGCCTAGATAAAGCCGCTTTGAAGGGGATTCTCTTGGATTCGGCTGCAATGAACTCGTGGGGATCGGAAGCTCCCACAGGGTCGAGGAAATAAGATGTCGAATTGGTCTTAGTGCGAATCAAAAGCTCGGTGGAAAGCTCCTGTCACGAAAAGGCGGAGGGAGAAATCTGAGGTAAAAAATCGAAAAGATAATGCCGAATGAAGCTTACGGGGATGAAATTTACGTGAGCGGCTTGATTTTGGTCCGCCATTGAGGATTCGAGCTTTGGGGAAGGATGACCTAGGGTTTGGATCTGGACGGAGGCTCCGATGGATTGCAAGGAGAAAGAATAGGTGTTGAACAGATTCAACTTGAAGACGTTGGCAATTGGAGTCAATTTCGGAATAAAATCAGTTTTATCCCGTAATTGAAGGGGCATATGTTAACACCAAATTTTGGTACAGGAAGGAGTCGATTTGTGGGCCCAGCTTGGTGAAAAAATCCGTCTGGAAGAAGGAAGGTTTCTTCAAAAAGATTCGGCAGAGGGGCTCGCGGTCGGCAGTTTGCTTCCGTTCGGCAAAGGGACTGTTTGCGCTGATTTTGCGGGATTGCGTGATGACGTGGCTCGAGCAGAAGGGACGAATGGATGGAATAAGCATTCGCGTTTGGGCGATGAATTAGGTATCAGATATTGTACGCGTAGTCCGCCAGGAGTCATGCCAGGACAGGGTATAAATATGAACCCTGGATGTATGTAATTGTATTCGAAAACATTCTCATAACAAACCGGCTTTACGCCAAACTCTTGAGTCCTTTAGTCGTGTCGTCGAGTTCTTTGAGAGGGTTCATCGATCCGTCGACCTCCGTAAGTACCGGCAACCTTGTATCATGTCTAGTATCATGCGGTGGATTTAGATCATGATGCAAGTAGTTTTGTTACCATGCTTAGTATCATGCGGTGGATTTAAGCTTGGTTCAAGAGGGTTTCTTGTTAGGTCATGAGCCATGCGGTGGGCTAAGATCTAGCTTGGAGCTAGTTATCGGTTCTATTAGATTTTGGCAAGATCTAATAGATTCATTAAGTTATCTCGTGTTGCTTTTAGTTTTTACTTTACGTTTAAATTCATGTAACACTCTTTTGCCCAATTTAGATTGATTTGGATCAGCTTTATCTTGTTTGATGGTTTTGGCATCGCACATTCATATCTTGCCTCGAAAAGGCACGTGGATCACATGTTTCCCAAATAGCCGAAACCGAACCAATCTAGGTTGTTACATGTTGCAGGTTCAAGCTTGTTAATTTTGTGTAAAACTTGATTGAACCAGGTATCATGCGGTAGATGCAGGTTTTTGGGTTGTTTTAGAGCTGATCATCCGGTGGATTAGATCTTTAATTCAATCTGATAGATTTATCGTCTTTGGCAATGTTTGTTCCTTCTCCATGGACCCCTATTCGGTTGTTCAGCCGTATTCGGTTATGCTTTCACGAGTAAAACATGCTTATAAGTTATGTTTTCATCACTGTGTGCTTTTAGCTTTCCATATTTAGATTGTATCATGCGGTGGATAGATCTATTTGTGGTTAGTGGTGTGATTTTCAAACAAGTTGTATCATGCGGTGGATAAACTTGTTTGGCCTCATGCTTGACGGGTTTTAAAGTACCTAGACATGCGGTAGACTAGTGCTTTAGGCCTATGCATGCTTGTTTATTACATATTTATGATCATGCTTTACTTCATTTATCTTTATTGTTAATTATTCTCGAGGATCGGTCACGGTCTTGCGTGCATGCAATTTTATCCAAAGTAAAGACCGATCTATCGTCATGCTGGCGTCATCCGTTCGGCTATGTTCTGTTTCACGTTTTAAAGCTCCCGAATGGTTTCTAGTTTGCTGGCAGATAGCTTCTCATAGCTATATGTCATCTCACATGGCTTTCTAGCCGTAAATATGGAACTGTCTGGTACCACCCGGCAAGTTCCAAGCTTTGGAATTTAACTACTTTGTCTTTTGTTAACTTTCAGGGAAAATTGACTGGCACGTCTTGGAATCTATTCGCGTGTGAAGCTAGCTTGTTCGGCTTGCTGTGTGCTTGATGTAGGGTGCAGATTTTGCGTCAACAGGTAGTGGCCCGATCATGTCGAGCCCCCAGCAGGCGAAAGGCCAGGTTGGCGGTATGGTGACTAGCTTGTAGGCTGGGACGTGTTGCTGCTTGGCGAAGTACTGGCACCCTTGGCACCTTCTGACGAGTTCTTCGGCGTCGCCCAGAGCTGTGGGCCAGTAGAATGCTCGTCGAAAGGCCTTGCTGACCAGCATGCGTGAGGACGCGTGATTGCCGCAGACGCCCTTGTGGATCTCCTCCAAGATGTCCTTACCTTCTTGTCTGGGGACGCACTTCATGAGTACTCCGGAAGATGCGCCCCGCCTGTAGAGCTTATCTCCAACGAGGACGTAGAATTTGGCGCGGCGGATGAGCTGCTCGGCCAAGTTCTTGTCCGAGGGAACCTTCTGCTCGCTGAGGTAGTCGATGAAGGGTTGCCTCCAGTCCACGTCGATCATCATGACCTCCTGGCCAGCCGGGGGGTGTGTTGGGACAGTGGTCGGTGGCGCTGGCTCTGGGATGGATGGCGCGTGAAGCTCGTGGACGAAGACATCTGCTGGTACTTGAGCGCGAGTAGAGCCAAGCTTCGACAGGACGTCCGCTGCAATGTTGTTGTCGCGGATGATGTGGTGGAGCTCGAGACCGTAGAACTTGTTCTCGAGCTTGCGGACTTCTAGGCAGTAGGCGTCCATGTTCTCCTTGTTGCGGTCCCAGGACTTGTTGACTTGGTTGATGACCACTGCGGAGTCGCCGTAGACTAGTAGCCGCTTGATGCCCAGTGAAGCCGTGAGGCGGAGCCCGTGTAGGAGAGCTTCGTACTCTGCTTCGTTGTTTGAGACCTTCCAGAAGATCTGCAGGACGTACTTGAGTTGTTCGCCCGTTGGAGAGATCAAGAGTACTCCTGCACCTGCGCCCTCGAGGTTGAGTGAGCCGTCGAAGTACATCACCCAGTGCTCTGGTCGCACGGTTGGAGTAGGTAGCTGATTCTCCCACCACTCCGCCATGAAGTCGACTAGTGCTTGCGACTTGATGGCTGTGCGTGGCTTGAAGTCGATGGTGAGGGCGCCGAGCTCGACTGCCCACTTGGAGATTCTTCCAGTAGCATCTTGGTTCCGCAGAATGTCGCCGAGCGGGTAGTCGGTGATGACGGAGATTGAGTACTCCTGGAAGTAGTGTTGTAGCTTCCGCGAGGTGATGAGCACTGCATACAGGAGCTTCTGTACGGGCTGGTAGCGTGTCTTGGATTCTGACTGGACCTCGCTGACGAAGTAGACTGGTTGCTGGACTGTGTAGGCGTGGCCGTCTTCCTGCCGCTCGACGACGATGGCAGTACTGACCATGTGAGTAGTCGCAGCGAGGTAGAGCAGTAGTTGCTCGCCCTTGCGAGGAGCCGTGAGGACTGGTGGCCTCGATAGGAAGTCCTTGAGCTGGGCAAGGGCTTGGTCCGCCTCTGGGGTCCACACAAACTTCTCTTGGTGCTTGAGTAGTTTGAAGAAGGGAAGCCCCCGTTCTCCAAGCTTCGAGATAAATCTGTTCAGGGCCGCCATGCACCCAATCAGCTTCTGGACGTCTTTGATGGACGTGGGTGCTTTCATGCTGGTGATGGCGGAGATCTTCTCGGGGTTGGCTTCGATGCCGCGGTGGCTGATGATGAAGCCGAGTAGTTTGCCCGAAGGTACGCCGAAGACGCACTTGTTCAGGTTGAGCTTCCAACGGTACTAGCGCAGAGATGCGAAAGTCTCTTTGAGATCGTCGATGAGGGTACTGGAGTTTCTGGTCTTGACGACCACGTCATCCACGTAGGCTTCGATGTTCTTGTTGAGTTGCCTCTTGAAGCATTTCTGGATAGCTCGTTGATATGTGGCACCGGCGTTCTTCAACCCGAGGACATGGTCGTGTAGCAGTACGCGCCAAACGGGGTGATGAACGCAGTCTTCTCCTGGTCTTCTTCCTTGATTGCGATCTGTTGGTACCTGGAGTAGCAGTCGAGGAAGCAGAGCAGGTCGCAGCCCGCCGTGGAGTCGATGACTTGATCAATCCACGGCAACCCGAAGGGGTCCTTGGGGCAGTGCTTGTTGAGGTTGGTGTAGTCGACGCACATCCTGCACTCGTTCGAGTTCTTCTTGCGGATGAGGACGGGGTTGGCGAGCCACTCAGGATGGAAGACTTCCCTGATGAAGCCAGTCGCGAGTAGTTTGGCGAGTTCCTTCTTGATGGCGTCCCGTCTGTCGTCGGCGAAGCGGCGGAGGTGTTGTCGCTTCGGGGTAGCTTTAGGATCGACGTTGAGGGAATGCTCGATCAACTCCCTGGGCACCCCTAGCATGTCCGCTGGCTTCCACGCGAAGATGTCGCGGTTAGCCCGGAGGAAGTTGGTGAGCGTGTCTTCCTATTTGGGGTCGAGAGCCGCCCCGATCGTGGTAGTCTTGCTGCTGTCGCCTGTCCCGAGGTCAATTGTTTTGACCAGAACTTCCTCAGCTGGCTGAGGCTTGTTAGCTTTGTCTGACTTCTCTGGGATGTCGAGTTCACTTGGGGCAAGCTTCTTCGACGCAGCGTAGATCTCCATCATAGCATTGGGTACTTGATTTGTGGAGGCGATCTCCACATCTTCCGTGTCGCAGTCGTGCGAGATCCTCAAGTCCCCTTGGAGTGAGAGTACACCTGCTAGACTTGGCATCTTGAGTACCAAGTAGGTTTAGTGGGGCACCGCCACGAACTTGGAGATAGCCGGTCTGCCGAGGATGGCGTGGTAGGACGTCTCGAAGTCCGCGACTTCGAACTTTACGTACTCGGTACGGTAGTTGTCCCGAGATTCCTCGAAGGTAACTGGCAGGACCACTGAGCCCAGTGGGATAGCCGCGTTCCCGGGGACGATGCCGTAGAAGGGCGAGGAGCCCTTGGTGAGCATGTGCGTGATGTCAAGTCCCATCTTCTTCAGGGTTTTGGTGAAAAGGACGTTGAGCCCGCTTCCACCGTCGATGAGGACCTTGTTGAGCCTGGAGTCTGCGACCACTGGCTTCAGGACGAGAGGGAAACGCCCTGGTTCGGAGAAGCTGGTCCACTGATCCGCGTGAGAGAAGGTAATGGGTACCTCCGACCACCTGAGAGGGGTCGGAACCGCTGGTTCAATGCTCATGACTTCTCGACGAGTAGCCTTTTGCTCCCGTCTGCTGGGTAGTCCGACAAAGAGGACGTTGACAGTCTTGTCGGGTTCCTGGAAGTTGTCGTTGCCTCTGTCGTTCTTCTTCTTGCCTTTCTTGTCGTGAGGGTGCGGTGGCTCTGGAGTACTCTTGAGTGCCCGCCTGAGTTGGTAGCACTGCTCGGTGGTGTGGTTGTCGTCCAGGTGCCACGGGCACTTCTCCTTCAGTAGGTCTTTGAAGCCGCCGGAGGTCTTCTTCGAGTTCTCCTTCGCAGGGCGCTGGATAGCCGCGACAGTGTTGTCTGGCTTGCGCTTGCGGTTGGGACCCGAGTAGTTGTTGTTGTTGCGACCGCCTTGGTTCCCGTTGTTGCCGCTGCCGCCACCCGTGTTCTGCTTGCTCTTGCCACGGATGGCATCGTACTTGGCGTTGGCTTTGTCTTCTTCATCCGCCCAGGATGTGATCATGTCCTTGAGGTGGGGGATGGACTTGAGGCGATGGCGATCGAAGTCTTCGAAGGTGCGGCGGTGGTAGAGGCCGTCTTGGAAGAGATCGATGACCTCCTTGTCGGTGACGTCGACTACGGTGGCACGCTTGTCGAAGAAGCGGCGCATGTACTTGCGGAGGGTCTCGCCTTGTTCCTGCTTGACCATGGCCAGGTCCATGCGAGTACCCGATCGGCCCATGGCGCCCGCGAAGTTGCTGGTGAACTGCTCCTTCAGCTGGTCCCACTTGTCGATCGAGTGCTTGCCCAGCGACTCGAGCCATGTGAGTGGAGCTTGGTCCAGGCAGAAGGGGAAGTAGAGGCACTTGGTGTCGTTGTTGCCGCCAACATTCTCGATGGAGAGGGCGTAGCACCTGAGCCACTGGATGGGATCCTGCTTCGCGTCGTACTTGATGATTCCCAAAGGTTTGAACTTTTCGGGGAGGAGCAAGTTGCGAAGCCGAGGAGAGAAGGCGGGGAAGCCGTCGTTGTCGCCCGCGGTGGCGGACTTCTTCCGCCGCAGCTCTTCAATCTTCTGGCGGGCGTCGTAGCCGCCCTGTGAGGCTCCGGAGGCGTGGTTGTTCGCGTGGTCACGACCGCCACGACTGCCCCCGCCGCCGGCCCTCCTGTTGGCCCCATGGTTGGAGCTTCCGCCGTCACTGCCGCCGCCGCCAGGGCCGCGGTGAGGGATGATCTCCCGGTTGTTGTTGCCACCCTGTGAGGGTCCGCCGGCGTTTGCACGAGTACGATTGGGCTGAGCCGGCAGCTCGGCTCGAGTACGGTTGCGGCCGAGGTCTGCGCTACAACTTGTAGCCTCGTTGTCGCGGTTCCTGGCTGGAAGAGGCTGGTTGACTCTGTTGTCGACCCGCATGAAGTAGGCGTCTTCTGCGAGCTTGGCGATGACTTCTCCGGCGCGTATCCCCTGGCTTGGCGTGCGATTGCTGTGATCGACATGAGGCATTGCTCGGGGTGGTGTGTACCCGGCTCTCGACCTGCTCGAAGGCCTCCGCGAGGTTGCGGATGGGTAAGCTGTCGCGGAGACGCTGACGCCGTTCATTCCGTCTTCGGTTGCGCTCACGTTGAGCGTCCCTGATGGCGTCGGTCTCGTCCGCGGGGGCCTCAGCAGACAGCTCGTCTGCGGAGATGTCTTCGAGGTACTTGTCAGTTGCCGTCCCCGAAGGCCCTGGCGTGTCGCCGACAGCCATGAAGACTTGGCGATCGGGGTTGCCAAGACTAGAGTCGGAGCTCGCCACCTCGGTTGGAGTGTACTCCTCAGCTCGAGCAAGTGGTGTTCCCTCCTGGAACGGGAGCGAGTCAAGGTAGGCGATGTAGCGTGAGTCCCCGCTTATCAGGTCGGTGGGCTTGCGGTCTGGCCAGTAGACGAATCTCCCGGCCGGTGTCGATGTTATAACCAGCCCGGAAGCCGGCCCTGATAAGGGTTGTTCAGTAGTGTTGTCTTCGGACTCGGGGTCCTCAGGGTCCGACCCGAAGTCGAACTCGTACGCGGAGTCCGAGTAGAAGCCGGAGAGGGGGTTGGAGTCCGAAGCGTGGCCGGGAGCGGTGTCGGAGTCCGAGTTGTACTCGGGTACGGGCTCCTTGCCGGCCCGGCGCGCGGAGGGAGCCTCCGTGCGGGCCCTGCAGAGGTTGCGGGGGCCACGCGTGGAGCGCTCGCGGGGTGGGGGACCGCATGCGATGGCTGAGCAGCCGGCTCGCACACGATAGCCCACGGGGACGTCGAGTTCGAGTTGGAAACGGATCCGAGCTCGAAGTCGGCGTGTTGGTCGAAAAGCGAAATTTCACCGAACTTGCCGGCGAGTTCGCCCGTGACTACTTCAGGAAGCGTCACGAAGCCGGTCTCCGGGTTGGGCGGCATGGAGAGGCGGCGTTGGAAAGATCCAGCGCCATCAGCAGTGCAGACCCAGGCGCTGAAGACGAAGGCGTCACCGCGGTTGAAGGCGACGGTTGGCTTGATGTAGACGGGAGCCGTCGAGTTCGCCATGTGATCTCGGGCGAGAGCCCCTACCTGGCGCGCCAGCTGTCGGTGTTTTAGACCGGCAACCTACTAAGGGGAGTACCCGAAGTAGATGAATGTGGCCTCGCCGAGATCGGTAACTCGAAGGAAGAGACACGTGGCACACAATTTAGACAGGTTCGGGCCGTGAGGTGCGTAATACCCTACGTCCTGTATGCTGCGTAGCTCTGGATTGATTGGGTACGATTACAAGATGATGCAATCTTACGCCGTGAGATGAGATGATGAGAGAGGGGTCTCTGCCTCGCCTTATATAGTCCGGGAGGCAGAATTACAAGTCGGAATAGGGAGAGAGTACTAGTCGAGTACGTCTAGGAGTCTTCTATACAGTGCGGGACATGTACAGCTTCCTAACCGAGTACTTCTCCTCCGTAGTCCTTGTGCTTCACGCCATCAGGTACCGTGCAGCGCAAGTCAGGTAGTCCCAGGGGCCCACCGAGTAGTCGGTCCTGGTACCCACCAAGGTAGTGGGCCCAGGGAGGTGAAGGATCAGATGGCGACTAGAGAGGGGGGAGTGAATAGGAGCCGGTAAAAATTCTTCCAAAAGAATCCGGCCTATACCCTAGACAAACCCCGGTCACACACAAGCGATGGATCGAATCACGCACCAATCGCCAAGACCACGAGGTTATGGATCAACCTCTAGCCTTAGGAACGATTCCTAGAAGCACACGCGGAAGCACTAGAAAGGGAGGGAGGAATCGAACCAAGAAGCAAAGCACACAGGCTCTGGCGGACCGTCCGGCCAGGAGGGGCGGACCGTCCGCACGGGCCTCGCGGACCGTCCGCCTCTCGCACCGCGGGACCGTCCGCGCCGACCTTGTGGACCGTCCGGCCCTACACCGCGACCGTCCGTTAAAGCACACAGAACACGGAAGCGACCCGAGAAAAACGGACCGTCCGCCGAGGCCGGCGGACCGTCCGCGCCACCCGCGGACCGTCCGCTACTCAAGCCCGGACCGTCCGCAACCGGGCCGCAACAAAAACCAAAAGCCAAACCGGATCGAAAGCGAGGACGCGCAAGAACTCGACGAACACGCGACGAACACTCCACTCGCGGACCGTCCGCGACCCCCCCCCCCCCCCCCGCGGACCGTCCGCGCCGCGCGCACGAACGAGAAAACCCACGACCCCGAAAGTCAACTCCCCCAAATCATCATCGGATTTCCCAAACGGTTGAAGCTGTGGAGACAAGGGCTTGGGTACTTGAAAAGCGTCACACAAGGATGCTATAGCCCAAAAATCTTGCCTCGTAACTCCCTAAATCACCGGGAATCGCGAATCCTTTGAGCACCACCAAAAGCTAGAGCACCGAACGAAAAACTTCGAATCCAAGTGGTTTCCCGGCGTTTGAGGGCACAAGATCAATCACAAAGATGCGCAAGACATCTATCCATGTATCCCTCAAAGAAATACGAGGAGAAACCCACTCAAATCCGCGGAATCGAACCGGGAACAAAGGCACGAAAACAAGCACAAAAAGGCCACGAAAACACAATCCCGAATCTTCTATACAAACCAGGAAAGATTCACAAGGTCTAGCATGCCGCCCTAGCATCCATCCCTCTCAACAAATCTCTCATGAAGCTCTCATGCTAGCCTAGAGAAAATGGAAGAAAAATAGCTACGAAAATGAGAAAGAGGAGGGAGGAAATGAAACCCTAAGTCGAGGAGAGAGCAAGCCATCCACACACACTCATGGCTTATATATCAGGTCCCGCCGGAGTGGTAAATGACTCGACTACCCCTAACTTAACTACTGGCGATACAACCCACGTAGGGCATTTAGGTAATGTTTGTGGGTCTTGCCATTGGACGGCCACGCCTTTGCCGTACCCCGCGTCCTCCCGACGCAAGCCATGCGATCCCGCCGCGTGTCCTCCGCCTCGAAGCTTCCCGACACGCCCGGATCCCGTCTCCGTCGTGTTGGGCCCTCGGACTTGGTTTTGAGGCCCAAACCAAGAAACCGTCCGCCGATGCTTTTGTGGGCAAACCACCAAACCCCGCGTGCCCGGTCCGGCCTCCCGCCAAACCACTTGACTCGGCCGCCACCATGCACCGGCTCGTCTGTCGATGACTTCGTCTTGCTCGTGTCGCCACCATGTGGCCCGCACCCAGTCCCGCTGTCCACTGGGTCCCTCGAACTGAGCCTACTTGTCTCTCCATCTCCCGGAGGCCCCTCAAGGCTGAAGAACTTTCGCGCCCGTTCTTCACCTGCAACAACACGAACTAGGCCGCAGCCTACACCTGTGCACTAAGCCAAGAGTCAGTCCAACACCCGTTGTCAATCACTCATCACTGAGGAGCGGTCATCCATCGACCACTGGGACGCTCCTGGTCCTCAGGAGGTCCATACGATAAGAACCGTCAGCATGGAACTTGTGCTTGAAGACCCACTTGCCGGTGATGACATTGGCATGAGGCGGTCGAGGAACTAGACGCCAGGTGCCATTATCCACGAGCGCCTGATATTCTTCAGCCATTGCTGCACGCCAATTTGCATCGGCAAGTGCAGCACGAGTGGATCCTGGGAGCGGAGAAGCCAGGCTGGAGGCCGTCGCAGTGAAGCCGTACCGCTGCATAGGCGGTGGGAGAGAGCCTGTTCGGGAGCGAGTCTCCCGCGCAGGAGGCTCTGGAGCCACCGCCTGCGGTGCTGAACTCGCGGGAGGCACCTCCTGGGGTGTTGGAGCTGTCGACGCAGCCACGGGCGTGGCGGGTCGGAGGTCCGCCGGCGGCGGCCGCGGGGGCGGTGCAGGTGCCGGGCGCGGTCGTCGAGAGTAGTGGAGGCCGTACCGCTGCCGCTCGGCTGCAACAGGGGCAGCAGCAGGAGCAGGCGCATCCTGACGGGACGCTTGAGGTAGACGGTAGGCTCCCCCATGCCAAAGAATGGCAGGGTCCAGCCCGACGGGGTCACCGACGTCGTCCGACGTGGGCGCAACCGAGGCCTGCGAACGCTGAAAGGCAGATGGAGACGGCAGGGCAGGCACAGGGAGGATATCCTCTAACAGAAAATCAAACAAGTCCGGTCGAGGCTTGGAAGCCGCAAACGGAAAGTGAGTCTCATAAAAAACAACGTGGCGAGATATGATGATCTTGCGGGTGGAAAGATCGAGACACCGGTAGCCCTTCTGAGAAGGAGGGTAACCGAGAAAGACACATGATGCTGAGCGAGGAGACAATTTGTGGGGTGTCGTGGCACTAAGGTTTGGGTAGCACAGGCAACCAAAAACTCGAAGGAGTGAGTAATCTGGCATCTTGCGGTAAAGAGGATGATAGGGAATACCGTCATGTATAGAAGATGAAGGCCGCCGTTTAAGAAGAAACACAGCGGTGGAAAGAGCTTCGACCCAGTACGAAGAGGCATCGCAACATGAATGAGAAGCGTACGAACAACATTGTTCAGGGTGCGAAGCATCTGCTCAGCTTTGTCATTCTGGGCGGATGTGTAGGGACACGAAGTGCGAAGAAGGATACCGTGGCCAGCCAGAAGGGTAGTTGTGGCATGGTTAAGAAACTCCGTTCCATTATCGGCCTGAAAACAGCGCACAGGACAGCTGAACTGTGTGTGAGCGTAAGGAATAAACTGAGCAATATGCTGATGAAGTTCAGATTTATGGCGCAGAGGAAATATCCAACAGTAATGGGTAAAATCATCAACTAACACAAGATAGTATTTATAGCCAGAAATACTCAAAACTGGAGAGGTCCAGACATCACAATGAACAAGTTCAAAGGGTGCTGAAGTGTTAGAAACTGAACTGGTAAAAGGCAGTTTGGCGTGTTTGCCTAGCTGGCAAGCATGGCAAATGCGGCGAGCTTCTTTATTACATTGAATAGATGAAATCTTATTAAGGGTCTGGACTACGACTGGTGTAGGATGACTGAGGCGGGAATGCCATAACTCCGGGGAGACGACAACGACATGGCAGCGAGGTGGCGTGCGATGTGGGATGGTGTAGAGATCCCCGTTGCTATTGCACCGAAGGAGGACCGTCTGGGTCAGGAGATCCTTAACAGAAAAACCAGAAGCGTCAAACTCAATAGAACAGTTATTGTCGCGAGTAATCTGTCGAACAGACAACAAGTTATGAGTAAGCTGCTGAGGAGCGACAAGAACATTATGAAGTTGGAGGGGACGATCAGCTAAGTGTAAAGTAGATGTGCCACGACTGATAATAGGAATTGAGTGCCCGTTACCGACCATAATGGAGGACGACGGTGACGGGAGACGGGAGAGAAGTATACCGTCGTTGGAGGACATGTGGGACATGCGCCGCTGTCCATGACCCATGGAGAAGGCTCCCGTATGGCTAGCTGATTGAGGGCAGCAATCAGGCCGGCCGAATTCCAGCCACCTGGAGGGGTCGGACCCCAACTGCCGGAAGGAGCGCCTGCTGCAGAGAACTGTGACGGTGCGAAGGCAGTGTGGGCCTGCTGTGGCGGTGCCGGAGGAACCCACTGCTGCTGCTGCGGCTGGGAGGGCCACTGCCCGGCCCAAGGGTTGTAACAGACCCAAGGACCGGCCTACGGGGGGCCCTGACGTCCGCCGCCTTGCTGCTGGTTGCGCCGACCACCGTTGCTGCCGCCTCCGCCACCACCATTACCGCCGCGGCCCCCTTACCCTTGCCTTTGCCTCCGCCCCCGCTGTTGGAGGGAGAGGGGGTGGAGCGGCAGGAGGAGGACGTACAGGAGGAGGCAGTGGAGGTGATGAGTGCAGACGACGAGGCCACCTTGTGCGCGGTACCGAGGCCAAGTTCCTTGACACGGAGCATGTTGGTGGAAGACTTGAAGGTGGGAAGCGGCGACGTGTTGGAGATGATGTCGACAGTGTTGGCGAAGCGGGAGTCCAAGCTGCGCAGAAGATTCAGCACAAGCTGCGCAGGGGAGACGGTGTGGCCGACCTCCCGGAGGGCGTCGGCGGTGCGCTTCATCTGCTGGGCGTAGGCGTTGATGGAGAGGTCGCCCTGGGACAAGCTGTGGAACTCCTGCTCGAGGACGACAGCGCGAGATTCCTTGTTCGCTTGGAACAAGGCCTCGATGGAGAGGTAGAGCGCGCGGGCGTCTTGATCGGGCTCCATGGCGAGGTCGAGGACGGCCTCGTCGACGGAGTTGTACATCCAACCACGAACGCAGGCGTCAGGCTGAGACCACGTGGGGTCAACCGGACAGGCAGCAGCGGTGCCGTCGATGTGGCTGAGCAGTCCATACTTGGCGCAGAGGGCGGTGAAGAAGGCCTTCCACTTGGAGTAGTTGGGACGCTCGAGGCTGAGATCGATCGGAACGTGTTGCTTCACATTGACAGAGGCGTAGGCAGGTAAGAACGCTGGAGCGACGCCGTCGACGAAGGCGCCGCTGCTTCCGGAGCCCAGAACGCCGGAGGTGGCCGAGGAAGTCGTGGAGGGCGTCATGGCGCGGGACGGTGCGATGTCCTGACGGGTTGGCGGCGGCGCGGGGATGGCGCGGCGGCCGTAGAAGGGGCGGCACGAGGATCGCGCGGCGGCATGGAGTGGCGGCGGCGTGAGGTCGTGCGGCGGCCCGGGAGAACGGCGGAGCGCGCGGCGGCTCGGGGCGGCGCGCGCGCAAGAAGGCGCGACGACCTAGCGCGACGCGAGGAGGCGCGGCGCGAGGGGCCGCGGGGGGCGGCACAGGGAGGCGCGGCGCTGGGGAGGCGTGACGCGAGGAAATCGCAACGGCGCGGGTGCGGTGGGCAGCGAAAAAACGGATCGAATTAGCTCTATACCATGTGGAAACACCGCACACCCTTAATCAAGGGGTGATGTCATTATATAGCCTAATAGGCTAGGGTTACAATGTACATGGGCCAATGGGCCATACACCCAATATGGGCTGTCATAATTACATTCTAACAATGAAACATTTGTTTAAATGGGGAGCTAGTTATAAAGTGAGAAGAGGTGATAAGACTCTTTTCTGGGAGGATGTTTGGTTGGGCAGTTCTCCTCTAAAAATTCAATTCCCAGACCTGTACAGATTTTGTGACGACCCAAATATCCTGGTAAAGGATTGTTTTGGTGAGGAAGGATGGAAGATTGACTTTAGGCGTATCTTGACAGTGAATGAAGCAGAGCAAAGAACTGCCTTGATGCAGGTCCTACAGGAAGTGGTGATCACCCATCTGCTTCTGTCAGTGTCACAGGAGGGTGGGTCACGGCACAGGCTATTGTGGAACACTGCTTGATATTATTCAAGATTAGATTGCTAATTAAGAATTAGACTGGTACAGTGAATGAAGCAGAGCAAAGAACTGCCTTGATGCAGGTCCTACAGGAAGTGGTGATCACCCATCTGCTTCGGTTGAGGTGGAATGGACTTTAGATAAATCTAGGAACTTCACGACAAAGTCTCTCTACAGGTTTATTACTCACAGGGGAGTGTTGATTGTGGATGCTAATAGTGTTTGGAAAACTAAGATACCTCTGAAAATACAAATCTTTATTTGGCAGCTCCCCGCTAACAAATTGCAGGCAGCCGCTGTTTTAAAGAAAAGAAGGTGGAAAGGAGACATTCATTGTGGTTTGTGTGGGGGTGTGGAGGACATAAACCATATTTTCTTCCGTTGTTCGTTAGCTCAGTTTATTTGGTGTTGTGCGAGAGATATTTTTGGCTGGAGTGGTTTCCCCACTTCTTGGGACAACTTGCAAGGGGGCTGGTTGTCGCATAAAATAAATATGCCTTACAAACTCGGTTTATTTGTTTTTGCAAGGGTTTTCTGAGCGCTTTGGAAAGCTCGCAACAAAATGGCGATAGAGAAACATCTCCCCTCACACCCTTTGGAAGTAATTCGATCCGGCATCGTTTTTGTGCAGAATTGGGCACCGCTGCTGAAGGAGGTCGACCAGGAAATCTCCAAGGCGACTGACAAGATGAAGACCTATCTGTACAACTTCAGGCCAAATGAGATGCCAGCTCCAGACATTTCTGTTATCTGATTTTCTTAGTAATGTCTTGGGGCTTGGGTATGCTTTGGCTCAAAACTATGGAAGCTTTAGGGGCGTCGATCCTTCTTCCTGTTGAAACTGAACTCCTTTGTAATAAGGGCATAGCGGTTAGGTGGGGGTTCATTTCTTTTGTGTTTGGCCATGGGTGGCTGTGTTAAAACCAAAACACTTATTGCTTTCAATAAAAGCAGAGAGTTTCTCCTTTCAAAAAAAAAGCGTCAACCTAGGCCAATCGTAATGCCTCAGAATGTCATCAGGTTCGTTTGGTTCAAACGCAACAAAAATTCTTCTTCTTCATTCTTATTTATTTATTTATTTATTTTGCGCCGCAAAGGTCCAAATTGATCACCCACCAAAAAGCAGTCATCTGGTATACGTTTTCAGCATTTATCCGTGCAAATTTTTTGCAACCGTGCTATTCAAGTGTCCAACATTTAAACATAAAAAGGCATTCGCGGAACTAATTTGCTGCACAATAATCTCTTATTTTTCTCATTTTTATGTTATTTGATTTTGTGTATGTATGGCTGCAGAGCTCTTTGCTCAGATAATACCGTCACCTATTCCTGCTCTTTCTCTTCATCGGTTACACTACTAATCCCCTCGAGCGCCATTGCAGCATACTGCACATGTCTGAGAAGCGCTCCATAAATCTTCCTCCGTACTCTCTCGCACGCATCGCTCTCTTCCTCCTCGGACAGCACACCATCCTTGTTGCTTCTGTCCACCGAAAACATCCTCTCGTGCCGCACCACACCGTTGAGCCAGTCATCCACCTTCTTCAGCTGCTGAAGAAGCCCTGCAACCTGGGAATCACACGTCGTGTAGGAGGTCTCCCCCTCGACGTCGTCCAGGAACTTGTCGATGTACTTGAGGAACCACCGGTTGCAGTCGGACCGCATCGCAGTTGCCAGGTCCAAGGCTGCATTCAGATTGCTTCCTTCGGTGGAACCATCTGCATTCTTCTTCGAGGCCCTGCTGTTGCAGTTGCACTTTGGCTTGGAACAGAACAGTGGGCTTACAGGCTTTGGCTCGGACACTGATGCCTTGGTAGATTCAGAGGCAGCTCTTGCGTGGCTGGAGAAGTGTGACAGATCCGCTTCGATGGCCGCTCTGACCCATGAGATGGCAGCTTGCTTCCTGTCCAGTGCAGCCTTCGTAGCAGCTCTCGACGAAGCTGAGGATGTTGAACAACGACATGCTTTTGCTTTTGTAAATTTGGCCTGTGACTGAGCTATGAAGATAGCACGATCAAGCTCTTGAGAGAATTTCAAGAACCTGTCAATGAGATCCTTTGGGTCGTCATCCTTGTCAGATTGTAGTTCAGAGTATTTGCTGAAAAGGGAGAGAAATTAACATTGAGCGGATGTGCACACTTTCTGAATGTTTTAGAGAGTTGATGACTCAGACACTACGAACACTGCTTGTTTTTCAGAACAACCAGACATGAATTTTGTCAGCCAATCTATCAGTCATTCACCTTAGACATTTTATCAACTTCTCAGTGGCAGTTGCTTCTAGCAATCCATCAAGCACAGCTTGCAGCGCCATGTCTCTCTGCTTCATTGCTTCCTGCCATTGCGGCAGTGTTAGATTCTTGTGGCGAAGGAAAAGAAGGACGAAGTACTATATATACCTTGCCATGCTGCACCAATCTTGAAGAGAGTGAGTTCCACAACACATTGTTCTCACACCACTTGATGCCGCTGGATGAAGCACCCTGCAGCATCGCTGCGCCACATGAGCTGTCTTTGGGCGTGTTACTAGACGCGTGGCTGTTCCTCCTGGAGAGCACCTTGAACGCCTTCTCTGCCTTTCTCCTCACCGACTCCAGCGGATCACTCGCCACGTCATTCTGGTGTGCAGTGAGTTTTGAGCTGGATTTGCTCGGAGAAACCTGCACGATACAGCAAAGTCCACTGAATTAGCTTGATTTATTCTACTAGTCGTCTAGTCATCACATTAATAATTGAACACTTCTATATATGAGCTGCAAGAAATGGGCTTGGCTTACACTGTTGCTTCGTCTCCGGGGAGCAACGGGCCTCACGTCCTTGATGCTTCCTGTGAAATCCCAGTTTCTCCTGGCGGTGTACAGCGAGGAGTACAACGACGACACGTCCGACGTGTCGTCATCGTCGGTGCTGTTGCCGTCTACTGACGGGACAATGATCTTTCTCAGGCTCTTCGGGGAGTCCAAGCTCCTGAGCAGGTTCTCCCTCCTCGCCACCGACGCCGGCGAGCCAGACTCGGAGAGATTCGTGATCGACTTTGACCTCTGGCGGTAGCTGATCGAGGCGGGGGATCCCCCCTGTCGCGCCCTCCTCTCCGGCATCGGAGGCGTCGGCGACGGCCGGCGCGGGCGCTCGGACACGTGCACGACCTCCTTGACCTCGTCGTCGCGGGAGTCCTGCTGCTGGACCGGGACGCAGGGGTACCGGCCGGGGAGGACGCGGAAGTTACGGAGCACGGGGACCGGGACGGACGGCACGAGGCTATCGACCTCGATGACCTGGCCGATGTGGAGGCCGTTGGCGAGGATGAGGTCGTCGTGGTCGGCGTGGAGGGAGACGTAGCAGGAGCGGGACGAGTCGGAGAGGCGGAGGTAGAAGCCGTGGTGGCCGGAGAAGGGGTCGGAACCTGAGAGGGCCGGGGTGATGTTGGTGACCTGGAGAAGGACGCGATCGCGGGCGCGCGGCCGCGAGCGCGGCGTGGGGACGGCGGAGGAGTCGTCGTCGTCGGAGGGGTCGGGCGGGCGGAGCAGCCGCTGCAGGGTGCCCGGCCGCAGCGCGGGCCTGTGCAGCGACGAGTGAAGCGAAGGAGTCGACCGCGACGACGACAGCGTCGGCGGCGGCGCCATTCGCGGAGAAGGGTGGGAGAGGAGAGAGAAAGCTGGTGCGAAATGTGCGATGGTGAGAGGAGAGAGAAGGGAGGGGAAGGCGGAGGCGGAGCTGGATTTGTGGCGGGTGATGCGGGGTGGATTTGAACGGCGCTTGTTTCTGCTGTTGGGCTGTTGAACGGTGGGTAAAAGCCCATTAGTATTTTGGGCTAAATTCTGGTGGAATTCTATGATTTATTCCTAAATTGCTACGGGCGGGTACCCCTACACACGTGCATACTAGTTATCCTTTCAAAAAATGAAATTACCTAAATGAAATCTCTACATAACGAATCCAGCGTCCAAGCTCTGGCAGCACATTGTGCCATGTCGCCTGCAAAAGTCCGTCCGTTCGATAGAACGTCAACGACAGAAAACAGGCGAAGGCCCGTGCTGCCCCTCGCCGTCTTCTCGAGTTCCCGAGTCCCGATGCTTCACGAATCACGATCTGCCGTCGCTAACCCGAGCCGTCGAAGCCTCTCGCCACCTCCCCTTCTTACACCGCCCGCCAACGTGCTCACCGTGCGCACCCAAGTTTTTCCGTGCTCCAGTTAGTGGTTGTCGAACTGTAGTTGAGTAGTTGAGCCTGTGGTGGCGGTCTTCGCTTGCCCCGCCGCCCGCACCTTGTTGGGCTGCATCACGGCCATGCCCCCGTGGTCTTAGGCGGACGATGTCGGCTTGCTGCACCACCGCCCTCAGATTGCTCAGGTGTCAGCGCTGCCCTTCCCTTCCTGGTGCTAGTAGAATGAGAGCTCTCGCCGCACCGGCGTAGGATGGCAAGGGGCAGCTGCAACGAGCCAAACAGAGAGCAGAGTAGGGCCCTACAACTGAACCACTGATTCGAGTATGACGGTATGACCCCCAATTGCTACACCAAAGTGCAGGTGATGTGAGCATGTACCTCGCTTATTTCTCCATTTGATTGATTTAATAGTCACAAAGCTTCTCAAATCCCTGCTCTGCTTCTGCTTTCTCTACTCCTAAAAAGAATAAAGTGGAGACAAAAAATCTCTTCACTTTCCATGCCTCAGCCCCCACGTCTCAGCCCCGGCGCCCCTCCGCCCCACCCTCGCGAACCGTAAGTTTTGGTTCTCCCGGTCGGCTCCAGTCTCTAAACGACAGGACCCAGAAACTACCCGTTCTCTTTCCTTTTTCTCCCGTCGAGATCCATTGCAGAGCGGCGGCGAGCACTGTGAGATTTCCCCATCTGCGGCGGTCTGCTCTCCAGCGGGAGTAGCGGCAACGGCCTATTGCAAGAGCGCTGACCGCGCAGCGTGCTCCCCGCGGCAACTCTAGCCGACAGCGGCGCTCGAGATCTCGCAGCGAGCTCCAGTGGGGCCGCGGCCGACAGATCCCGGCGAGCTCCGCCAGGTCTACGGGCGGGTCCGGCGGCTCGCGGTAGTGCGGTGTCAAGCCTCGGCGAGCTCCCCCCGTGCTAGATCCCGGTGGTCGCGTGGCACGGCGGCGGCCCCTCGCGAGCTCCACGGGCCTGATCCCAGTGAGACCTCGAGCGCGGCGCTTGTCTCCGAGGAGGGTGGCCCAGCGTCAAGGGAAGCACTCCCGAATCACTGAATTTATTGGGTAGACCAGGTTGTGTGCTTGCAATGCAAATGGCCTCACCAAGTAGCACATGATGGATGCTACATAACATAAGAAAACAAATTTATTACTACAAGGGAAAATGTTTAATGAAACAGTCATTAATCACTAATTGAATTGAACTATTTGCAGGACTTTTGTTCTGGTCTCCACTATCCAACAACCGACCTTTCAAATAGCACCGCCTAACATAATAAAAATAGCATACACCGATACTCCTGTAAGATGGTGATAAAATCATTTGAAGCTCCTCCTACAATGTCTGCCTGAAATTGTTAAGCAGAGTTAACAATCTTTAAGCAGTGGGGCTAATGAAAACTGCATACTACTCATGAAATATGTACTACGCAGAAAATATGCACAAACAGAAGTACAAGCTATAGAATCTAGAACCTTAGTTGACTGAAAGTAGTCAAATAAGTTACATATATAAGAAAGTAATATGCTGAGCCAGTATCTTTGCATAGTAGGACCATCCAGTATTTTTAGTGTGTCAGGTTAAAGGACCGCATAGTAGGATGGAGGAGCAACATTTATTTGTAAATAGCGCCAGTGATGCGTGCTTGCATACCACTTGTTGGATGCGTGCTTGCATACCACTTCTTGGATCAATTCAACCTTGGAATAGGTATTGATCTACTTTTTTTTGAGGAATGGTATTGATCTACTTGACTTCCGGTTTTTGGACTACCAATGAACCCTCCTGTTTCCTGTCTATTGTTGAACGTTGTGAATTATGGTTACTAATAGCCTTGTACGTACGTTTTATTTTCTAATGTAAGAAAGAAGAAATAATTGCATTTAATTTGTCTACATGCTTACTGGCTGCTAGATTACTTGTTGAGGGAACCATCTAATCTAAGAAGCTTCAAATGAGTTGTTCAATACACACGGAAGTATATGTTAGGTATATATCTTTGCAATTTACACAATGAACTCAAACAAGGTCTAGGGAGCTGCAGTTTACCATTATAATGCTGAGGCTTTTACTAATGGGTCCTGCAGGCAATGGAGCTGGTTCAGGAAATAGGATAGGTCTTAAGGCACTTGCATTGATCATGATTGTTGTGCCAATCTCTTCTCAGAGACGCATCACATCTTTGTAGTACCATGGCATGCATGCTTTGTTTAACTCAGTAACTACACTTTTGAAATAAATATTTTTAATATTTGTGCTCATTTTCACATTATTTTTTGTTTTGTTGGTGATTCTGTCGAAACTGGCTACCACTATTTTTAAGTGATGTGCGTCAGGTCTGCTTTTTCTGTCCAAAATGGCAGAAGACTTCAAGCATAAGAATCCAAACCCTCATTGGGTGGAACAGATGGTTTTGATTGACATCAGGAACATGCTGCAATCTATGAAATCTAGGGATAACGACAAAGACATAAATAAGTTCCCCTTACCAAAAATAGATGATGCATTTGATGACGCTAGCGCGGTCCCTCGTGAGATATTTGAGGAGACCAGCATTGACACAAATCCAGAAGATGTGGGATTATCCTCTCTACTAAATGAGGAGCAGAGGGCTGCCTATGATGAGATAATGTCCAAAGTCGACACAGAACAAGGTGGTCTATTCTTTGTAGACGGACCAGGCGGCACAGGAAAGACTTTCTTGTATAGAGCGCTTCTCGGAACTGTTCGCAGTCAGAACAAAATTGCCGTTGCTACTGCTACATTATTGTGCTAATTATGTTATAAGCCCGTAGCAACGCACGGGCATGCACCTAGTAGATGAGAAAGGTTGTAGCCTCCCTTTGTTGGCACTGATAAGTTTGTCGTTCCTAATGTTGCTTTGGAATCATGCACGGTAGGTGTTTGGTGAAATGCTTCTGTGAGTATTACTATACATTAGCATCAATTAAGTTTTGGAATTGGACAAAGTATTGGTTTATATGCTTTACTACATCATACCGTTTCACCTTCGAGCATCTAAACTTCATTTCATTTGCCGGATGCTGAACTGAATTTTCTTTTGGGCAAAGGCAATCAATACCTGCCATATGCTAATTTGAGCAAGTGCCCAAAGCAATCCTGGTTTACGTTGGATGCCATGGGATGGATACAACTGTGCAGTAGCTAGTTTGTGCTCTTCCGGGTCCTTTTCTATCAACACTTGCTCAGCAAATTATTATCATATAATAATGGTCATACTTATGTTCCTCGTTGCCTCTACGGCCTTGCGAATTTGAATCTTAACATCCACCCATCTCTGTTGTCCTTCCTTCCTGTGATTAACATCCACCCATCTTTGTTGTCCTTCCTTCCTGTGATTAGTCGGTGTGTGAGCACTATAATGCATTAGCCTTAACTTGGACTGTTAGAAGTTACTTGTAATGCAAGAATATTCAACTTTCAGATAGGTCTTGAAAAATAATTATTAATGAGATTCATAAATATTGGCTGAAAATTTTCTAATAAATTCAGATGAGAAAAGATGTCTCGCATATCAGACTCCAAAAATTCTGACATCTCACATTACAACAAACAAAATAAATAGGATAACTCAGTCATATCCACAAAAGATTTCTACTACCTCCCACACACCCGCACACTTTCTGCATCCTATCTGCCTGCCATTCCAGCTGGGGGACACACACACACTACGGGAAAACGGTTAATTGCCGTGCGTCAAAATGTTTGCCGTGCGCTTTTCATCGGGCGCACGGCAAACATAGACTTTACCGTGCGTTTTTTAGAAGACGCACGGCAACCAAAAACGCACGGTACCTATATACTTTGCCGTGCGTTTTTATGGCGGCGCACGGCAATCACAATTCTTTGCCGTGCGTTTTCCCATGGACGCACGGCAATTGATGCACACTAACGGCTGGGCACCGCACCCGAACGGGCTGCTGACGGGCGTGACTCTTTGCCGTGCGTCTTGGAAAAACGCACGGCAAAGACAAGAAGTTTGCCGTGCGTTTTTCCAAGGCGCACGGCAAAGTAACAGCATTGCCGTGCGTTTTGCTTTGGCGCACGGCAATGTATTTTTAAAAATTGAGTTTTCACACCTTATTTCAATTTTTCCTCCACAAGTATATTATTTTGCACTCTACATTTCAATTATATACTCATATCTTTATTTTTGCTAATTTTAAGGAATTGTTTTGACTGATGGGATTTTTTTTGTGTTAACCAAATTTGAACCGCAAGTGCATAAAATAATAAAGTATAGTATCTAGAAAAATGTTATTTGTTTAATTGATACCTTTTTAGGACCTTATACATGAAAGTACTTGGAATTTTAAACAATTTTTTCGCGGGGAATGATAAAATATATGTATGTGAAATGTTTTTTTATTCTTTTAATTGCAAATGAAGTTTGAAAGTGAAGAGATTTGTCGAGAGCTCGTGATATACCGTGGGAAGGGTGTGAAAAATAGTACAAAGAGGTTTGGAACGATCCGTCACGTATAGTGTTTAAAAACCGAAGCATCTAACTCGTAGTTTCATTATGTTTATAGTCATCTCACTTGGTACGTAGTCTTAGTAAATTTTGGATTTGGTTTTTGACTTGAAAACTTTTCTCTAGTGAACATAAAACTTACATTGACTCATGTTAGTTCATGGTCTTTTTTCGCATCCATTTGCTAATTTTCATATATTAACCGTGACTAAATAACTGTAACTAAATAATTTAATAGACATATATTGAATTTGAGTAATAACTTAACCTTGTTGTAAAAAAGACATTCATATTTTTTACTATAATGAAAAGCTTCATTTAATTTTGAAAACCACATTCACAAAATACCGCATTCACAAGAATTTGAAATTTTTGAAATTTCCATTTACAGGGGTGGAGAAATTATAAATTTACATCTCTTTGCCGTGCGCTGCGCAAGAAAAAACGCACGGCAAAGGGCATATATTGCCGTGCGTTAATTCCCGCGGGCGCACGGCAAACGCCCGGCCCCACTTCCCCCCCACCGCGGCCATTCGAATCAACGGCCAAAAAAAAAGACCTCTCCGGCGCCACGGCCCCCACTTCCTCTCCACCGCGGCATCTCTTCGGCGCCCGCGCCCGCATCTCTCCGGCGCCCGCGCCGGGATCGAGATCCCGCCGCGCCCTCCGGATCCCGCCGCCGCGCCGGCCGGCCGCCCGCCCGCCGCCGCGCGCGCCGCCGCGCCGCCCGCCCGCCGCGCCCGGCCGCCCCGCCCGCCGCCGCGCCCCGCCGCCCGCCCGCCGCCGCGGTCCGCAACATTCCGCTCGGATGCGGGGTTGGCATACACACTGCGGCCTTGTTTTGTTTCCATCCTCTTTGCCCATTGTTTTGCCGCGTTGCCGTTAAATTGGATCGGCGGCACTTGTGGTTCACCGACACACAACTTTGCGAGCTCGAGGAGCTCCGAGTCCCCTTTGAGAGGTTCGGTCCCGTGAGGGACGTTTACTCGCCAAGAGACTATCACACCGGGTAAGTGTCGTTCGATGGAGCAACAAGGCTTTATGTATGGTTGGAACTTGCCATCTTTGTTTCTATCCGTTACGTCCGCATGCGATGATCATCGGATATCGGTAATTGACATTTCGAAACGCTTTGGGGGCAAAAAGCACGTGCAAGTTATATACGGCTGATTAATAAAAGGTGTTGCTTTCGCCGCCTTTTGATTTAAGAGCTAGAAGCCGTTTCCGTTGTTATACCCTCATACAGAAATTCGATTGTTGATGTCTGTATGAATTCAAACATTTTTTCCTGGGTTGTAGAGTGTGCATGGATATGTATTCGCAGTCGTAGACTCATTTGTCACAAATGTTCAATGAAGCGCCATTCTGTTAGTAAATTGACTTAGTTTAAAAATTTTGCATAAAAACTCCGAACTACCCTTCCATGTGTTGCATTGCTATAATCTGACTTATTCACCACCTCCTGCAATCTAACACATTAATCTTAATTACGCAGGAAGGGAAGTAGAGGCAGGAGGAGGGGGGAAAGGGAAGGAGGGAAGGGGAGAATAAGGAGGAGGAGATGGAGATGGAGAAGGGGTAGGAGTGGGCCGGAGAACAAGGAGGAGGAGAGGGAGGAGGCCGAGGGTGAACAGGGAGGAGGGGTGTGCTCCGGTTGTGCTCAAGCACCTCGGCGCCTCGACACCTCACTCCATTCGATCGGTAATTAATGTCTCGACCTTTCTCGAATTTTGAGATTAAATTAGTATGATGAGTTGATGACCTACACTTTCGTAGTAGTGATGCATAAGTATGTTAGAATTAGATCGAGCCGTGGGAAGAAATTGTTTTTGTGGCCCGACCTTCGTGTCGTGGATTTTCTTGCGGGTTTTGGAAACCTCACCGTACGGGGGAGGTGCTTGCCGAAATTTTAAATTAACGCTAAGTCTTGATGGGTTTTTGCGGGGAAAGCTCCCATTGCCGCAACCACCATCGAAGGAGTAGGAGGAGGCCACGTTGCCGTTGCCTAGGAGGCCTCTTCGGGCTCCGTCTTGCCGCCCGTCCCCGTCTCGTGTCGAGTTACTAGGTGAGCATGTGCCAATGCCCTTGTTTCCATATCATGTACCTAGATGGCTAGATCACGTAACCTAGTTAGGCGTCTCCCGTTCGAAAGAGATACGAGTTGGAAATATGCATATGCTTGCATATCTATGACCGTATCTCGTTTCGAATTGTCCACGTTTTTTTTGGACGGCTCGAGGATGTGTAGATGGGTTTAGTTTCCATGGTCCGCTCCGATCCGGGGACAGAGTTTCGGCTTCACCTTCTGTTGTTCTCCCGGTACACAATCTCCTTTCCGGGACGTGTACTTGGAGAACAAGGGGGAGGTGCTTCGCCGAAATTTCGTCTCGGCTAGGAGTAGAGCATGGGAACTAAACCCATCTACACATCCTCGGGTGGGTTTAGGACCTATCTTTACCTACAATAGCATGATAGATATCGTGTAGAAGCATGCATGCCATGTTAACAAATCTTCTAAGAGTTTTGTTTCTTACACCACCTTGTCATGTCTTTATATCACTGGTAAAAGAATGGATAACCGTGAGTGGATGTACACGGGCCGGAGGAATAAGCGTGACTTCTCCGGTGAATTCGGGCGCAACGTCGATGATTTACGTAAAAAGGCTTTTGACAAAGGACAATATAAAGCGCCGTGTCCATGTAGTAAGTGTGAAAATAAGTCGGACCAAACTCGGCTCACCATGGGTAAACACATTATCACATATGGGTTTGTGGCAAACTATACCCGGTGGATGCGCCATGGTGAAGCACATCGTGCGAGAGACGAGGTCTTGAGGCAACGCATCGAGGAATTTGATGATGAAGCCGGGTGCGGAGACATGTTAGAGGACTTTCATCAAGCAAACTTCAATGAAGCGCCTGACCATGTTATGAAGGAAGCTCCAGAGCCAACCGCGAAGGCTTATTACGATATGTTGTCTTCTGCACAGAAACCACTTCACAAGCATACTACTGTGTCTCAACTGAATGCCATAGGACGCTTAATGGCCCTAAAGTGTAAATTGGGAATCAGTCGAGATGGCTTTAATGAAATGATGACAGTTTTTGGCTCCATACTTCCGACAGATCACATTCTGCCACATAACATGTACGAGGCACAAAAAATCCTTCGTTCACTTAAGATGCCATACGAGATGATAGATGCTTGTACAAATGGTTGCGTCTTGTTTCGGAAAGAACATGCGGATGCAAAGTACTGCCCCAAATGTAAATCCTCTAGGTACCTGGAGGTAAACTCTGGTGAGGTCATAAGAAGCAATCGGACATCCCGGTGAAAATCTTACGGTACCTCCCATTCATACAGAGAATCCAACGACTGTACGCGACCGAGGAATCCGCAAAACAGATGACATGGCACAAAGACGGCGTACGATATCGTCCCGATAACATGGTACATCCCGTCGATGTCGATGCTTGGAAATATTTTGACGACCAACATAAGGACAAAGCCAACGAAGCTCGAAATGTACGTGTTGCGTTGGCTACAGATGGGTTTAATCCTTATGGACTGATGGCTGCACCATACACTTGTTGGCCCGTGTTTGTTATCCCCCTCAACCTCCCCCCCGGCATCATGTTTAAGCGACGGAACATATTTGTGTCATTGATAATTCCCGGATACCCCGGTGATAAAATGAGTGTGTACATGCGGCCTTTGATTGATGATTTGGAAATTGCTTGGAAGGAAGGGGTACGTACATATGATCGAGCTACGTACACAAACTTCACAATGCATGTGTAGTACATGTACTCCCAAAGCATGACCATCCGGCGTATGGGCTATTCGGCGGGGTCGGTGTGTCCACGGGAAGTACCCATGCCCGGTATGCAAGGCTGCTTTAAAGTTTATCCGGTTGGCGAAGGGTACCAAGTATTCTTGTTTCGACCTACACCGACAATTCCTCCCTATGGACCATCCATTCGGACGAGACACCAAGAACTTTACAAAAGGTGTCATGGTTGAAGACCCCCCCACCGCCGATGTTGACGGGGAGCAGATATTCTTGCTCAGTTAACCGCGCTCAAGGAAAAAGCAACAGGTGGTTACGAGGGGTACGGTGAGGAGCATGCTTGGACTCAGATGTCAGGCTTGTGGAGACTACCCTACATGACTGACCTTCTTCGTCCACATTACATTGATATGATGCACACGGAAAAGAACGTCGCCGAGGCACTGCGGTGTACAACCATGGAGATTGCGGATAAGTCAAAAGATAACATTAAGGCTAGACTTGATCAAGCTAGTATATGCGATAGACCAAAGTACAACATGAAGCCTCCCAAGCCGGGCAAGAAATGGAAAAAGCCTTGACTCCATACCTCCTGACCAGGCCCCAAAGGAAGGAAGTACTAGAGTGGTTCCAAACTTTAATGTTCCCTGATGGGTATGCAGCGAATCTTAGGAGGGGGGTGAACTTAACTACTATGCGAATCAATGGGCTCAAGAGCCATGACTACCACGTATGGATTGAGCGGCTTCTTCCGGTGATGGTTCGAGGCTATCTACCTGACCATGTGTGGCAAGTGCTAGCAGAGTTAAGCTATTTCTTTCGCATCCTTTGTGCTAAGGAGTTATCTCGGCCACTTGTTAAAAAATTGGAAGATGCGGCTCCGGTGTTGCTTTGTAAGTTGGAGAAGATCTATCCCTGGTTTTTTCAATCCAATGCAAGACATGATTTTGCACCTCCCGTATGAGGCACGAATGGGTGGGCCTGTACATGCCCGTTGGTGCTATTCAATTGAATGGGTACTAAAGGTCATTCGGACGTTATGTAGAAACAAAAACAAAATTGAAGCTTCCATTGCTGAGGCATATTGTACCGAGGAGGTGACAAACTTCACAACTAAATACTATGCTGACACCCTTCCAAGCGTGCATAATCCAACCCCTCGTTACAATGCCGACGAAAATGAATCGAAACTCAGCCTCTTCAGAGGGCAACTCGGAAGAGCAAGTGTTGTGACTTATAAGAGCTTGCAACATGAAGAGTGGCGCACTATCATGATGTATGTGCTGAAAAACCTTGAGGAAGTGTTTCCATACATCGAGTAAGTTCTCAACATTCGTACAAGTATGGTGTATTCAATGAATAGTACCTAACAACCTCATTCGTACGGTGAATTTACCTATCAATTCGGCGTAGAAGAAGGGAACCAACCCCGCGGGAAGTTGATAAACTTCTTGAGGACCACGATTTCATTTCTTGGTTCAAGCGGAAGGTACGGTCATTCAAAGGAACCCTCATACATTTTGTTTGAAATTACAAATTCCTCGTAGGTGCGAATGTAACAACGATATGTCTTGCTTCTACTTGCGGGGCCAAAATGATATGTCAATGGATCCCGAGTTGAGACGAGTTTCCCTTGGTTGTGAGGATAGGATCGAGTCATATGGCGCATATGACGTGAATGGGTACCGCTTTCACACAAAAAGCCATGAGCAGAATCGGCCAAACCGCAGAACCACAAACACCGGAGTTTGTACGATAGGCAATGATGGAAAAGACTATTATGGAATAATTGAAGAAATATATCAACTGACGTTCCCTGGTTGTAAAGGTCTCAAACCTGTCGTATTCAAATGCCATTGGTTCGATCCAGAAGCAAAGCGAGAGACCCGAGATATTGGACTAGTCGAAATTCAACAGTCATCCGTCTATGCAGGAGACGATGTTTACATTGTGGCTCAACAAGCCACACAAGTGTATTATCTCTCATACCCGTGCAAAACCGACGAACGTCTTCAGGGTTGGGATGTTGTGTACAAGGTATCGCCACATGGTAGACTACCTGTCCCAAACAATGAAGATTACAACATAAATCCAGATACATACGAGGGAGAGTTCTTCCAAGAAGATGGGCTACCAGGAGATTTTGTGATAGACTTAACCGAAGCATTGGGAACAATGGAAGTAGAAGATGACGATGGAGATGAGGTTGACGATGAGAGGGACATACAATTACTTGAGAAAGTTGCGGCGGGCTTCATGTAGACGCTCCTCCATCGGAGGAATACTCCGGACATGGACATGCGTGATAGTGATGATGAGACTTATGATCCTGATAATCTCCATGAAGATGTTTATTACTAATAAATGTATGCTCCACACTTGTTGTACTAATATTTGCAATATCATGTTATTTTTAATTATGTCTTACTTCTCTTTTGAAATATCATGTTTTTTTAATTATGCCTTACTTCTCTTAGTTATGTGTTTCTCCCTCGACTGATTTATTTGTTTACTTTCAGGCGATAGAACGAAGATGGTGGGTGGATCCCTTCAGCGTACGTGCTCGTCTATCTTCAGAAGATCGGTCGACGTACCTCCGCCGTTGCCAGTGGGCACCAGAGGCAGGGGTCGAGGGAAGGGTGGCCCCAAGAGGGGTAAAAGGTCCAGGAAAGCACGACAGCAGGAGGAAGAGCAGCACCAGGAGGAGGAGGAGGAAGAAGAGCACCAGGAGGAGGAAGAGCACCAGGAGGAGGAGCAGCCCCACGAGGAGGAGTATGTGCCGCAGTCGCCTGAGGAGGGTTGTGGGGGCGAAGAGGGGGAGGAGGAGGACGACTCGACAGGTGGTGACTCTAGTGGTACCATTTGGCAGCGAGGTCGCTCACGACTCCCGGATAGGCCGATACCTGTTTCGGGACGACCACTGATTAAACCCAGTGGCAAACGGTAAGTATATTTCGAGGTTATTAATATTTTGTCCTTTGAGAACTTGTAATCACAATAGAGACTAATTTTTCATCTTTTTCACTTTCGCGGGAGTTGGGAGGTCGTCGAGGCGGTTGGTCACAACCGCCTGGTCAACGGCATCCTAGGCCTTTTGTGCAGGTTGCACTTCCCAGGCATAGTTCGGATGGGTCGGGGTGATGCTACCGTGTACGAGCCGGCCTGGACGTGGGCACACTACAAAAAAGCCACCGACACTATCGATAGGGACGACAGATGCTTCGACAGTAAGGCAGAGCGAGTGAAGGCCGAGCTGTGGGTAAGTCTTTCTAGCATACACTGCTCAATTCATCGTAATCATTGGACATTCTTGCAATATTGATTGTATATCATCTGGTTTATATGCAGGATTTCTATAGGTTGGTGGGTGGATTTGAGGAGCATGCAAATAAGGTGCAGGAGACGGTATGCAAGAAGCTTGTGCTGGACATGCATTACGAGGCGCAAATTCAATGCGTCATAAACTACTCTGCTTCAAAGTTTGCAAAGAAGATGTCAAAAGCAGAAGCAAGAACCTATAAGCTGACCCGGGAGCAATACGAGGAGGTACAATTGTATTTCACCTTGAGAACAATACTTAATATGATATTCTTACATGTGGTTCACTTGATTACTTGTAGATGCCTGTGTGGTGGTGCCGCAACGATTTGGACTGCTGGAAACTCATAGTGGACAAGTGGTTCACACCGGAGTGGATTGAGAAGCATGATGCTGGCCGACAGAAGCGTTTGTTGATGGGAGGCCCATCACACCACCAAGGAAACCTTTCCAACTCACAGTACAGGGCTAGATGGGTACGAATATCCATTTCTTTGTTGTTAAGCTCAATTCTGCTTGACCTATAATGAACTTGTTTTTTTCAGTCTCGGGCACATGGAGATAGTGAGTGCAGCGAGGTGATGGGATGGATCTTGTCCCACAAGGGCAAGGCCACCGCGTCCGAGACCACCTACAACCCCGACGACCCGCCGGAGGCGTATAGCAATCCCTCCATCCACTCCCGCATCAATGCATACATGGAGACGGGACGGCATCCATGGGCCAGAGTGGGATCCGATCCGTGCACCGTTTGATGGAGAGGCGGTCATGAGGATGGGTCATGGAAAGAAGCATGGCCATTACTACATGGGTGACAGCATTTTGGACACAGCCACTACTCCCACTCTCGCGATGCTAAAAGCAAAGGACACGGGCAATGCCCCTCCAATACTCCCACGGCCGGCCGCGGCACTGGCCCACGTGGAGCGACTTCAGGTTATTTCTGTTATACTCATCCTTAATGAATCTCTACATATGTTTCCTGACAATTGTAACACTTGGATAACCAATTGCAGACGGCCTTAAACGCGGTTGAGCTACGTGTGGTCGACCAGCAGCAGCGAGATGACCCGGCGGCGGCGAGATGATGACCCAGGAAGCAGTTGATGATGACCCCCAAAGAAGAAGCAGCCTTTTGCCACACACCACGTGCGGATGCGGCGGTGGATGGCGTTGCAGCAGCAGATGATGGCCGAGCACATGCAAGCTTCCATGCTAGCTGTCCAGAACGGTCAACCGATACCCCCGATGCCCCCGATGTCCCCGATGCCCGTGATGCCCGTGATGCCCCCGGTGCCCGTCCTTCCGACTCCGCGGCTCCCGAGACTCGTGGTGAGTTACTTGACATCTGCTCTTTCATTTCAATAATTACAGACTTAGAGAACGTAGAGACTTAGACTCACTTAGAAACCTAGAGAAAGTAGAGACTTAGAACTTAGATTATAACATAGAAAACATGATTGTGGTCTCACATGCAATTTACTTTTTTTTATTGAAAGAATCAATCGGCGGCTTCGAATATTGTACAAGGGTCCCCGGGCATGTCACCGCCGATGCCCCCACAGCAGCCTCTTCCCTCCTACTCGGTGAGTCGCGTTTATGTGATTTGAGTTCCCGGACTTTGTGGAGCTTTGCCGATGAACTTGAATAATGCTTGTTGTTGAACTTGTGGATTTGTTGATAAACTTGTGGACTTTCCGATGAACTTGGATGTACTAGTGGACTTGTCGATGAGTAACATGTGAATTTATCTATATGTGATGTCTTATTGTGATATATATGATGTATGTGATGGTTATTGTGACATATATGATGTATGTGATGGTTATTGTGACATATATGATGCCTGTGATGAATATTATGATATATATGATGCCTGTGATGAATATTATGATATATATGACATTACTGTGATTTTTGGGTATTTTTAAACGTGAAAACCAATAAAAAATAAATTGCAATGGTCACTTTGCCGTGCGTCTTTCGGAAGACGCACGGCAAAGTGACCAAAACCAACAGCCAAAACAGTGCGTTTGCCGTGCGTTTATGGAGGCGCACGGCAAACGTGCCATTCATTGCCGTGCGTTTTCTGGAAAGCGCACGGCAAACAGGGCTGTTTGCCGTGCGTTTTATGGGCCGGGCGCACGCGCAAACGGGGCGTTTGCCGTGCGTTTTCGGGCTGGCGCACGGCAAACAGGGGCTGTTTGCCGTGCGTTTTCTGGAAAGCGCACGGCAAACAGCCCCTGTTTGCCGTGCGTTTTTCTCCCGGCGCACGGCAAAGCTTGTTCCACGCCGTTTAGAACCGGTGCCGTTAGTTGCTTTTGTTTGCCGTGCGTCGTGGAAAAACGCACGGCAAACGTTGTCTACCGTGCGTTGCCAGGCGCGGCGCACGGCAAAGGGGCTTCGCCGTGCAAAATGCTACCGTGCGCCCTTTGCCGTGCGCCCCGACGAAAAACGCACGGCAAAGGGTTTGCCGTGCGTTTTTTGGCCTTTGCCGTGCGCTCGGGGCGCACGGCAAAGCCCCTGTTTCCCGTAGTGACACCCAGTTTGGCCCCTTCATGCGTGAGCCTTCTAATCATCAACTCCGCCTTCTCTTTTTCCCACTGCTTCAGGAGAGGTTTCTTGTCGTTGAAAATCATATCGTTTCTTGCATATTGTGATAAGATTTCCATCTATTTTCCATTGATTGGGCTATACCATCTTTTCCTTAAGCTATTTGCTAAGCATAGAAAGAATTTTGACATGAGATTAATGATGAAAATAATCAATGTTCACAACGATGAGCTAAGCATTGAGGTATTAGCATTACTATCATTTTGGGGTTGAACTTGTGTTCCCATTCAATTTCAACAGTATAAGATGCTACTCATATTGCTAGTTTTTTTAGATCAGTATCAATAAAACAAAGCACAAGATGGTGAAACGGAAAGTTAACTCTATGATTACTATTTCCGTGTGCATATGAACTAGAGAAAACTGAACTCCATTGCTGATATTTTGTATGCACATGTGGAAAGTTAACCATATAGTTACTCCTTTTTATATGTATGAACCAGTAAAAACTTTAACTCCATGGCTGATCTTTTGGTATGCATATGACTCGGTTTGATCAAGAGCTTCTCTACACATTTAAGATTAGGAGCTCTGATAAATCAATAAAAATGTAATCTTTTATCATATTAGATTGGACAAGAGTTTATTAAATTCCTAAAGTCATAAGCTCTTGTACAATCTACAACTAACTGAAACTTATATTTATCAGCTATGTGTTATGGGTGAAATGGTATGCTCTGCAACTCTTCTATAACTGCATGTCATATCCCACATTATTTTGCTTGAGTCTCCATGCAAGGAATACAGGCACAAAAAGATGATGATACAAACATTGGGACATGGATATGCACTAGCAAGTGAAGAAGAAACCAATGTCCAGTAACAACAAGATAATAATGAGCCCCAGATAAACAAGATGGCCATTAGCCCGTCAGGTGTATGCGTATGCGCGGCAAAGCCGCACATGTTTTCTAGTTTATCATGAATTCATGATCTCTCTGTCTCTCTCTCTCTTCTTTCGGTATACAGAGAGAGAATCATAACCATTGCCTAACACTATCACAAAAATAGCCATTGCCAACTTTTTTAATTTGCACACAACTTATGTGTTAAAATGATTAAAAAAACTTTTTTGCAGATAACAATGATATATGTTGTTGCAAAGTGGTCTAATCGTTCTCTTTCAATCTACACGAAATTACAGAACAAGAAAGAGGACTTTAGAAAACTCAGACATAGCGCGATGGACACGATGTATGTGCTGCCGCATAAATCATAATCCCAACCACACTACACGTCATCCACACATGTTCAGCTACGTATACCCACGTCAGCACTCGCGTCTATATATACACAGTACACGCTACACCCCGCGGCCGTATATAGATGCCACATCCACAACACACAAGCACTGCTAGCTCTAGCACGTCCGACCCTTATTCCTTGTTTCTGTGTGTTTAATTTGTATCGTCAGGGGCAGCAGGCAGCAGCAATGGCCATCGTGCGTTGCAGCGACAGGACGGCGGCGGCACGTGAAGGTCCCATTGGAAGAGCCAAGCCGGGGCCTGTGGTGCCGACCCAGTGGCCGCAGCTTGTTGGCACGGCGTATTACACGGCGGTCCAGATCATATGCACCGAGCGGCCGGACGTGTACATCGAGGAGCACGAGCCCGGTGACGTCATACCACCAGGCGGACTCGACTACACGCGTGTCCGCGTCTTCATCGATGGTAACTTCCAGGTTGCCCCTCCGGCGCCGGTCGTCGGCTAATCCGCCCTCTGCTCGGCGCGTGCTCCATCCGTGTTGGCGTGTTGCCGTTTCCGTGTGTGTATCCATCTATCAATTGAATAAGCCTGATGAGCAGTGTAACGTGGATAGCGTTATCCATGGGTATTATTCATAAAATAATGTATCTAGAGCTGCTCGCATAAAATATGTAGAAATTAAAACATAAAGTATGGACACCTAGGATGTCTAGCATGTTTTGCTGGTTTGTTCGGTTGATTTATTTGTTCATTAAAAGAAATACTGCAAAAAAACATAAAGAAGAGAAACTAAATAGACTCATAATTCTCTAAATTAGAAAGCGAGCTTTTGAGAAGGTGCTTTTCATCAAAGATGGCCACTTAGGTCATCTTCGCTCGTCGTGCTCTATCTTTCTCCTTAAATTAAAAGAAATAATTTGGTCTGGTCGTCAAGATTTCCTATTCTACAATTATTTTTTTCCACATTTGTCATCTGTTGACACTCAAATTTAGCAGGTCTGGGTAGACCCAGTTAGACCGGCCTACCACCCCGGTTAGACCGCCCTGGCCAAAGTCCTTAAAAGGTAATTTGGACTTCCCCATTGGATAGGCCTCGTCGAGTAGATCAAGATCCATATATAGACGTCCAATTCAAAGTCCGGATGAGAGAGATATGACTTCCGAAGATCTCCACGTCACCAGGCGGTTAGACCGGGGGCCCAGGCGGTTTAACCGGGTCCAGGCTTTGTAAACCGAGTTGGAGTTGTATTTTAGCACCAGATTTGTTAGGCTTTCAAATCCAGCAGGGGCAAGACCTCCCCACCCTATAAATATAAAGGGTCGTGGCCGATTGAGGGGCTATCACCCAATCGAACATATCAATTTTACCTTTTTATCTCTTTACCCTACTTTTCCAACCCCTTTGCTTCCTTCTTCGTCTCTACGGCGATATAGGGCGTTCTAAGTGGCCTGCTGACCTTAGAACAACCCTAGGCACGTTGTCCCTGACGGGGTCCCTCCCGAGGTAGCGATCTTAGGTTTTTTGGCGACGTTCCTGTCCAAGGCGGTTAGACCGCCCCCTAGGGCGGTTAGACCGGCCGTGCTGGAAACCTCGACGAGGTGATATTCGACTACCGTGCGATCCAGCACACTCGTGTGTTCGACCGGAAAAAGTGTCAACACACTTTTGGCAACTCCGCTGGGGATCAGATCTGGTTTTACAACCGATTATGGTGAACATAGAAGATCTCAGCGAAGAGGACCAGAGGAAGTACATCGAGAGCTTCGGGAGTACATCAAGCAGCAGTTCCTCTCTGGCGCCAGAAAAGATCGCTCAGGCAAGGTGACAATGACTAAAGATTTCGAGTTGCCAGCGATCAAGGTCAACAGCGATCAAGACCACTGTAAGCAAGCCTGAAACTGATCTATCTATGAAGATTACTGAAATATCTAATAAATTTGAACATGCTTTTAGTAATCAGCATAGTCATGTTGCTAGAATAATTGCTCGTTTAGAAAAAATTGAGGGTAAAAGTAGTAGTTCAAATTTTCCTAATGATTCTATCCCTCAAATAGATTCACAAGGGGTATTGCAAACAAGCTTCTCGGCAGCGTCAAGAACCTCAATTGAGACACCTGTGCATTGCATGCCGACTGGTTTTTATCTGGGACAACCATCATTGTCGGAGCCGACCCCGGTCAGACCGCCCCCATGGCTGGTCTGACCGCCCCGTCTGGCCAGATGATGGGTGCTCCAAAGAATCCATCTCTTGTGAATAAAGTTGATTTATCAGTTGCAAGGCAATCCCAATTAGCTGCTATGGATGAACTTAATAAATTTAAAGAACAAGTAGCTAGCATGGTTTAAAATAAATTCGGTATAGATATGGGAAATTCTAGGTTATACCAAAAACCTTATAAAGCCGAATTTGATCTTATGGCTTATCCCCCTGGTTGACGCGTACCTGATTTTATTAAATTTAGTGGTGAGGACAATTGTAGAACTTGGGAGCACATAAGCCAATACATTGCTCAACTAGGTGAAGCAAGTGCCCATGAATCTTTTAAAGTGCCATTGTTTTCTTTATCTTTAACGGGTACCGCTTTCGCTTGGTTTTCATCTTTAGCCCCCAACTCTATTGATTCTTGGAATCAATTAGAGCAAAAATTTCATGATCACTTCTCTAGTGGGGACTATCAATTAAAATTGACAGATTTAACATCGGTTAAGCAAGGTAAAGACGAGACGGTCTCTAATTATCTTAAGCGTTTTAAAGAGGTTAAAACCGTTGTTTCAATTTGTTAATTTCTGATTCTGACCTGGCTAATCTTGCTGCTAAAGGTTTAAAATCTGCTCTTAGAGAAAGATTAGAAGGTGTAAACTTTTATTCGCTTGATTATGTTCTTGTGAGAGGCATGGCACAAGAACTGAAATTGGATAAAGAAAAAGAAAAACTTGAGTCTCATCGGTTTGATGTTAATGTGGTTGATTATGTTTCTAATAATTTGAGCGATGAGACTGAAATTTATAGTGCTGAATTTGTGTGGCTGTCTGAAGATAAATCTTTTTCTTGTGCATCACTTAAGCCGGCTAGTAAAGGTCGGCAAGAAGAATTAAGATTTACTTTTGATGTTTCTAAGTGTGATCGTATTTTTGATGAATTGCTTAAACTTGGAAATATTAAAATATCTCATACCATGCCTCCACTTGATGAAATAAAGCGATGTGCATATTGTAAATATCATCATTCTTATTTTCATGCTATTAATGATTGCAATGTGTTTCGTCGCAAGATTTAGTCGGCCATAAATGAAGGTCGTTTGGTTCTTCTTAAAAAGCAATTTAACAAGCATCTTTTCCTATCAACACCATGGAATTACAGCAGCCCAAGGTTTTGGTTCGGCCACATCAAGTCGAAGAAACTAAGGGTAAGAATGTGGTGGTCGGAGAAGCGAAGCCCGATTTGAGAGGAAAAGAGCTAATAAGAGAAGTTGCTTACACTACGGGAGAAGCAATATTCCCCGAGTGCCACGTGCTTCCCCGAGTGCCAAAAATCGGGCACTCGGGGAAGACAATCTTCCCCGAGTGTTGCACTCGGGGAAGAATTGCACTCGGGGAAGATGGCCTTCCCCGAGTGCCTGAAAGGGTAAAGCACTCGGGGAAGAAAGGCACTCGGGGAAGGCCATCTTCCCCGAGCGCAACACTCGGGGAAGAAGGGCACACGAAAAAGAAAAGTTGCATTTGACGGCGTAAATAGACGGAGCCGTTTAAAAAAATTGGAAAAGCTCTTCCCCGAGTGCCTTTTCCTTGGCACTCGGGGAAGGTGACCTCTTCCCCGAGTGCCTTTTCCTTGGCACTCGGGGAAGGGCCTCTTCCCCGAGTGCCTAGTCACTTGCACTCGGGGAAATATTTATTTTTTTTTGTTTTTTTGCCCCAATTTTTTTGTGAGGCCTTCAAACAATATTTAAGACCCTCTGCCCAAATTTGGCTTACTTTTGAAGTTTTTTGTTATATTTCGTTAGTTTTTCTTTTTCTTGAATTTTTAGGAAAAGTTCAAATTTGAACTACGGGTACATTAAATCATATAATTTGTTGATTCAAAAAATGATATCCATGATATTTGGTGTAAATTGAGGCCTTTTGCAACAACTCACATGAAATATCGAGCATCTTGTTGTCGTGACATGACTAACAACATACGGGAAAAGTGTTTCGAATTACGGAAAATCCGGACGAAGTCCGAAAAACACGAAACTTGTCGGGACATCGTGTTATCACATGTAGAGGTTGTGTGCAACGAGTTGAGAAGATTTCGAGCAAGTTGCGATGTGTGATGCCCGAAACCCGACATCTCCACACGTGATCCATGTGATAACACATCGGGAGATGTGTGAGTTGTAGGCATCAAACGTCGCGGACTTGCTCGAAATCTTCTCTAGTCTTGCACACAACCTATACATGTGATAACACAACTCCCCGACAAGTTTCGTGATTTTCGGACTTCGTCCGGATTTTTTGTAATTTAGAAACACTTTTTCCGTATGTTGTTAGTAATGTCACGACAACAAGATGCTCGATATTTCATGTGAGTTGTTGGATAAGGCCTCAATATACACCAAATATCATGAATATCATTTTTTGAATCACCAAATTATATGATTTCATGTACCTGTAGTTCAAATTTGAAGTGTGCCTAAAAATTCAAGAAAAAGAAAAAACTAACGAAATATAACAAAAAAATTCAAAAGTAAGCCAAATTTGGGCAAGGAGTTTTAAATAATATTTGAAGGCCTCACAAAAAAATTGAGGCAAAAAAACAAAAAAAACAAATATATTTCCCCGAGTGCCATTGACTAGGCACTCGGGGAAGAGGCCCTTCCCCGAGTGCCTTTTCCTTGGCACTCGGGGAAGGTGACCTCTTCCCCGAGTGCCTTTTCCTTGGCACTCGGGGAAGGGCCTCTTCCCCGAGTGCCTAGTCACTGGCACTCGGGGAAATATTTATTTTTTTTTTGTTTTTTTGCCCCAATTTTTTTGTGAGGCCTTCAAACAATATTTAAGACCCTCTGCCCAAATTTGGCTTACTTTTGAAGTTTTTTGTTATATTTCGTTAGTTTTTTCTTTTTCTTGAATTTTTAGGAAAAGTTCAAATTTGAACTACAGGTACATTAAATCATATAATTTGTTGATTCAAAAAATGATATCCATGATATTTGGTGTAAATTGAGGCCTTTTGCAACAACTCACATGAAATATCGAGCATCTTGTTGTCGTGACATGACTAACAACATACGGGAAAAGTGTTTCTGAATTACAGAAAATCCGGACGAAGTCCGAAAAACACGAAACTTGTCGGGACATCGTGTTATCACATGTAGAGGTTGTGTGCAACAGTTGAGAAGATTTCGAGCAAGTTGCGATGTGTGATGCCTGAAACCCAGACATCTCCACACGTGATCCATGTGATAACACATCGGGAGATGTGTGAGTTGTAGGCATCAAACGTCGCAGACTTGCTCGAAATCTTCTCTAGTCTTGCACACAACCTATACATGTGATAACACAACTCCCCGACAAGTTTCGTGATTTTCGGACTTCGTCCGGATTTTTTGTAATTTAGAAACACTTTTTCCGTATGTTGTTAGTAATGTCACGACAACAAGATGCTCGATATTTCATGTGAGTTGTTGGATAAGGCCTCAATATACACCAAATATCATGAATATCATTTTTTGAATCACCAAATTATATGATTTCATGTACCTGTAGTTCAAATTTGAAGTGTGCCTAAAAATTCAAGAAAAAGAAAAAACTAACGAAATATAACAAAAAAATTTCTTGAATATCATTTTTTGAATCACAAAATATACACTAAAGTGGGAAGGCCTCAAAAATTGAGGGAAAAAACAATAAAAAAATAATTCGGCACTCGGGGAAGAGATGCTTCCCCGAGTGGCAAAACGGTAGCACTCGGGGAAGAGGCCTCTTCCCCGAGTGCCTGCACCCCAGCTCTCGGGGAAGAACACACCCGGCCCATCAACACGTACTCTTCCCACCGGCCCAATATCGAACCCTAACACCCCCCACCCCCCCCCACCCCCGCCGCCCCCGCACGGGCACACACATGCCGCCATCCCCAAGCCAAGACCCCAACCCTCCCCTCGGATCCACGCAGCACGGGGCCGGGCGGAGCCGGCCGGGCGCCGCGGTGGAGCGGCCGCGGGGCCGGGCTCGGGGCGGCGCGGGTCGCGGCCGCCGGGTCGGGCTCGGGGGCGGCGCCGCGACGCGTCCCACCGCCGCCGGCCCCCGCCCGCGCGCCCGGACGCCACCCCCGGCTCCGCGCCACCGGATCCGCCGCCGGCCCCCGCCTCCGCGACCCGGACGCCGCCCCCCGCCTCCGCGCGCGCATCCGCCGCCGGCCCCCGCCTTCGCGCCCGGACGCCGCCCCGGCTCGCGCGCCACCGGATCCGCCGCCGGCCCCCGCCTCCGCGACCCGGACGCCGCCCCCGCCTCCGCGCCGCGCGCGATCCGCCGCCGCCCCCGCCTCCGCACCCCGGGACGCCGCCCCCGCCTCCGCGCCGCCGGATCCGCCGGCGGCCCCCGGCTCCGCGCCCGGACGCCGCGCCCCCGCCTCCGCGCCGCCGGATCCGCCGGCGGCCCCCCGGCTCCGCGCCCGGACGCCGTCCCCCGGCTCCGCGCCGCCGCGGGATTCGTCGGCCTCCACGCAGCAGCTGCGGCGCCGCGGTTCGCGCACCGCCTCGGTAGCCCCTCCGCCCCCTCCACGGCGACCCATGGCTCTCCTCGCCCCCGCCATCTCCGGTGAGGTACCCGTCCCGGTAGTCCAGGTAGTTGTTTGACTTTTTGCAAAAAAAACATTCAGGAGCAACTTCTGTTTGAAAGGGATCCTCGTGGCAATGTTCAGGACTTCAGGTAAAGCTGACAAATTTATCAGTTTTAGTATGCCAGTCTGATCTGTGACATACCACCCCTCTAAGATTTGATAACAATGGAAGACGAGAGTGCCTTTGTTTTGCATATCAATTGTGTCACTGCCTTGGTATGTTAGGCCTTGATCCATTGTCTTTGGACCTCCTCTTGTACTCCTAAGATACATACTGCATTGTCACACGTGGTTAATTATTTGTTTGATCAAATCTTACTTGATTTATTTGGTTTGATGTTGCTTGGTGAAATACAATTACAGAGAATGATGATGAGAGACTCTTTCAGGAGGTACATAGCTGCTGCGTGCTTGCTAATGCATATAAAACGCAATTCTCTAAACGAATTTATTGTTGTAGTTTTAAATCAGATGACTCATTATCTTTTTTATCAAATTGGCATAAAATTTACTGTTGATTTCTTTGTTGTTTGTAGAAGTGAAAAGAATATTAGAGTAACATGGAAACGTAGCATAGAACTGAAACCTTCTTCGTGTTGTCAATGATTGCTTAAAACAAAGTACTATGGATATTCAAAAGTAAAGCCCTTGTCACTTTGAGAATGTCCTTGCCTAAGAAAGGTTTAAAGGTTTAAACATTCTAATAATGCCCATTTCTGAGGCCACTTCAATGACATTACTATTAACCTTACTTGTTCTTGATTTTCAAGGGTGGCAATCAGATCCCAAATTGCCTGTCTCCTGGAGCAAAAAATCTTCTTCAGAGGATTCTTGAGCCCAACCCAGTGAAACGGATCACAATGGATGAGATCAAGACTCACGAATGGTTCCAGAAGGATTATGTTCCTGCTGTTCCCTTTGGCAACGATGATGAAGATTCACAACTTGATGTAGTTCTTCCAGTCAAAGAGGTATATGCATATGGGCATACTGTCTCGAAAATCATCAATATCCTGAATATTGTCCATTGTACACATCTGAACCCCACTGATTGGTAAATTTTGGTTGCCTTTGTATTTTTTACCCTGAAGGAAATTAATCAATCACCTGCGGATAAGACTACTCATCAGTTTATGTACCTTAGTTTGTGGCCTTGAGCGATCAATTCAATCGATGCGATCCGAGAGTAACACTAGGGAAAATTCCACCAATGTGATTACTGTCTAAAATTTTAGTATGCATCTGATGTTTGGCCATGTGAAATGGATGAGGCCCTCCAATGTATTTGTATACCAAACCACTCGCTATTAAATAAATTGTTTGCTTATGTTTTGTATCGCTTGAATTGTATTTTGCATGAAGTCTCGAATAGTTCTTGTGCAAATAATTTGAGTTAATATAATTGTTGCTTTGTCCACTAGATAGATTTGCAATCTTTCTAGTAGCTAGAGTTGCAGATGAAATATGAAGTAAATAAATCTTATGATGATATGTAAACTGCAATTAAACAGAAAAGTAATTTTTTTTAAAAAAATTAGAGGTGGCTTCCCCGAGTGTTTGGGCAGTGGCACTCGGGGAAGAGGTATTTTTCTTTTTTCTAAAAAAGGGGCTTCCCCGAGTGCCGCCTCCAGGGCACTCGGGGAAGATTTTTTCTTTTTTTAAAAAAAGGGGCTTCCCCGAGTGCCGCCTCCAAGGCACTCGGGGAAGATTTTTTTCTTTTTTTTAAAAAAGGGGCTTCCCCGAGTGTTGCACTCGGGGAAGAGGGTTTTTTTTTAAAAAAAATCGAATTTCTTCCCCGAGTGCAACACTCGGGGAAGAGTAAAAAAAAGTGGACGGCACCGACGGTGTTAAATCTTCCCCGAGTGCTACCGTGGCACTCGGGGAAGCCTTCCCCGAGTGTATGATTTTTGACACTCGGGGAAGACCTCTTCCCCGTGAACCACTTTCCCGGAAGCTCGTCCCCGAGTGTTGCACTCGGGGAAGGCTTCCCCGAGTGTTTTTGGCTCTTCCCCGAGTGCCTGAGGCACTCGGGGAAGCGGGTGACTCCTGTAGTGTTATGTGAAGACTCCTGATGGTAAAGAAACATTCAAGATCACTGTTAAAACTTCTGGACTTGGGGGGTAAGGGTCGTCTGCACCTGTCAGTCGGCAACCACTTGAGCCTGAAACGGCTGGGCGGCTAAACCGGCTGGGGTAGGCAGTCAGACCGCCCCTACCCATGGTCGCCCAAAGATGCCTATTCTAAAGCGACCGGAGATAGGAAATTGGAAGTTCAACATGGCAAAGAATCAGGGGAGTGTTCCAAAGCCAAAGGTCACATTTGACATGCTATTCGACAAATACTCCAAACAAAAGCCCGTTACGAGTGATCGGCCGTTAAAAAAGGATGAGGTCACCCACACATCAAGATAGGTTGTCATCGCCTCCCAGGGCAGCTACAAGGTTCAAGGGTGAATCATCTCAGCAAGGAAGGCGCTTTGCTCCATTATGGGCTCTTTCAAGTTCAAGTCCGCCTCGTCCGATTTATGATGACAATGGACTGATGTAGGTGCCATATCACAACCTTTTCATCCTGGTTGGGGAAGATCAAGGAGGCCAGCTCTGGATCGGATTTCACAACCTACACAAGATCACTAGACGCCACGTCAGTCTGGACAGGGTCACCAGGACCACCCGGTTAGACCGCCCCTATAGGCGGTCAGACTGCCCTCGCAGAAAAGTTCAACTTTCTCCGAAGCAAGTCTACAAGCCCAAGATCAGAGAGGAGAAGGTTGAAGAGATGGATGTCGACCCAAAAAGGACTACTAGTCAAGATATCATCCAGATTGGGACGATGAACGCCCGTTGAGAAAGATAGCAAGAGACCAGTTGGTTTAAACAATCAGGTTAGGACATCTGATCAAAAGGGATCTTTTGCTACTAGTGACCATGAGGCCAGTGGAAGTGGTTCCAACTCCAAGTACTTTCTACCGAGATGGTGTCCTCCCGGTTTGACTCACACTCAAAGGAGGAAGCTTCAACGCTTGAGGTTGCAGGAGAAGAAGGAAAAAGAGTTGGAAGAACAGAGGGACAAGATCTTCAACAGCTACAGGCCCATGGTACCGCAAGGGAAGGAGTGGAGAGCTAAAACAACACCTCAGGCAGAGGCGGTCAAACCGCCAGAGGAGACGGTTAAACCGCCTGAAGCGGTCAAACCGGTTGGCTAGGCGGTTAGACCGGGTTCACCAGAGACGCCCCTTAGATTCGCTTCTTCAATCCCCATGGCTTGCGATGATAAGTTGTTGTTGGTACCTGCTCCAGAAGACGACGAGCAACTTATTGATTATAGTTCTTCTCCAGAGCGCATGGATCTTGAAGACAATTGAGAAGACATGGCCGATTTCAATGAGAATCGCCCTTAGAACAAAATGGCCGGTGGAAAGTGTTACATCGACCTTAGAATTGTTTTTTAGTACGCAAGCTTTACTTGAAAACAGGGGGGCATATGTTGACACCCAAATATGGCAGGTCTGGGCAGACCCGGTTAGACCGGCCTACCACCCCGGTTAGACTGGCCTACCACCCCGGTTATACCGCCCTGGCCAGAGTCCTTAAAAGGTAATTTGGACTTCCCCATTGGATAGGTCTCGTCGAATAGATCAAGAACCATATATAGAACGTCCAATTCGGAATCCGGATGAGAGGGATATGACTTCCGGAAGATCTCCACGTCACCCGAGCAGTTAGACCGGGGGGGGGGGCAGGCGGTTTAACCGGGTCCAGGCTTTGTAAACTGAGTTGGAGTTGTATTTTAGCACGAGATTTTTTAGGCTTTCAACTCCAGCAGGGGCAAGACCTCCCCACTGAAGCGTCCCCTCATCAGAGGTGACCAAATGTGACACAAATACCCGGTCCCGGGAGGTCGGTAGCACATTTATTACAACGGTGGAATCGGTCTTTTACATTACGGTTACAAAAAGGGCACGGTAGTGCCAACGCTACAATGAACAACACAAACGCTAGCGACCACACTACGATAGCAAAGGCTTCCATAGCCTCCTCAGAGTACCACACCATGGAAGCTTTCGGTAGGGCCCTGGTACACAGGCACGGTTGGGTGTAGGGCACAACCTACTCAACGTCTTCGGGGATGTAATCGGGATTTTCCTCTGTAACATAGTTAGTAAACAAGAGTGAGTACATACGTACTCAGCAAATCCAACCCCACCCACGGAGGGGCTTATAAGTAGTATCATGCATAAGGTATAACAAGGATCAGGTTAAGGTTCATTTTGCAAACTTACACATGCAGGGGTTCATCTCAAAAAGGTTTTCGCAAATCATTTTCATAACCCAAGTAACTCACTCGTTTTAGGAAAACCACTTGTGGATCTCTCGGACTTCCCGTCCGTCGTAGCCCGTGCACACGACCACACACTTCACCCGAGAAAACAACTCACGCCGGAAAACATCCCATCCCAAACACTAGTTTTTGTGACCACACCGTGACTCGTCCAATACCGTGGACACGGCTATTCGAATAGGTTTGACACTCCGGAGAGGTTGTACATCTTTACCCACAAGTAGGGTACCGTCACACGGACACCTCGGCGCGGTACGGATCCTATCATAGCCATTACCCACCTTAGCTAACACTACGAGCCACCACGGAAGCACCCAAGGGGTTATCCCTCATAACCAGGGCGTACCTCACACAGAGCGTACCCCGACTCCTTGGTCTCCCGCTGCTCACCCGCACACCAGATGGCAAGTAGATTAACTAGTGGGGTTTATGCTAAGCCGTTGCCACATACAACGGTCGAGTGGTTGTACGATGATTTGGGTCAGGTGAGATGTCACGCAACCCGGTCCTTAACCGACAAGATGGACAACTCCCAACGCGCTCAACCACACAGGTACGAGCTCACCCATACTCCTGACACACGTCCATCCTGTCTACCCAGATCTGTACTCATTTCCAAAAAATATCCCATTCCCATTTTAACGCACTCACACCTTTTTTGAAAGCACTCACACATTTTTAAAGCACTCATTTAGGCCAAAACAAGTTTCAATCATAGCAATCAAGGGTGGCTATCCTACCATGTTTTGCAGTAAAAACAATATGCAATTTATAACACGGGTATAAGGCGTATTTATAAAACTAGGACAAAAGCATGCATCAAAGGGGGAGATTGAACTTGCCGTCTTCGAAGTCTTCGGGGAGGGCCGGCTCGGTGTTCGGGACCTCGGGCTCCTGCTCGCAGTAGTCGGCTTCGATCTCCGGCTCGGGGTACCTTACTCCGTCTACTCCGTCGGCTATGGCATACACACAAGCAAGCAAGCAATATTAGCCACATATTTCCGACCAAGCCCGGGGAGGGGGGAGTGAGCGGAGGAGGGGTATATATATAGGTGCGGTGGGGTTTGGTCTTAACCGGAAAGGAAGGGCGTGTACGAAAAGCTAGGTTAAGGAGGGGTTATAGACATTAAGGACCTATTGGTAATTTCCTAATAATGGAAGAGGGTGTGTTGATGACCACCTAAGTTGGTTTAGGGTCTGTTTGTAACTTATTTAGGGTTCAATCAGTAATTAATTACTAATCTTAGGGCTATTTGGAAAAAGGAAATGAAATAATATAAAGGGGGCTTGGTTAAGGGAAAGGTCAGGGGCCTAATCGTAAAACGGCCTTCTTCCTTCCCCCCCCCACTCGAATACAGAACAGAGGAGGGGGAGGCGCGGCGTGGCCGGCCGGCGGGGGGTCCTGCCGGCGGCTCCCGTCCACGGCGGCGGCCTAGAGGTAGGGGAAAATGGAGAGGGGGGAAGGGAGGATCTTAACCCCGCACTCACCTTGGGCTATTGGGCTCGGTGGAAGTGGCTCGGCGGCGGTCGGAGGGCGGCGGCGGCGCTGCGGCGGCGGCGGCGCGTTGGGGCTCAGGGGACGGCTCAAGCTAGCTTGCGGTGCGGTGTGGCGAGGTGGTGGTGGTGCCGGCCTTAAATAGGCGGCGAAGGTCGGTTCGGGGGGAGATATTTTCCCCTTCCGGCGAGATCGCCGGCGAGCTCGGGGAGCTTCGCGAACTCCGCCGGCTCTTTGCGGTGACCGGTGTCGCGTCGGCTCGGTACGGGTCAACTCTTGCAGTATGTAGCGCGGGCAGGCGGCAGTGGTGGCCGGAGGTGACGGCTCGGCTTCGTCGCCGGCGCCATGGATGGGTCTTTTCGTCCTGTGCTTCGGGCAGTGAGGATAGAGGGGGAGGAACGGTGGCGTGCTGCGGTGGCCGTCGTGGTCGGCCTCGCGGGCCCGTGCGGCGGGCACGGCACGCCGGCCGGCCGGCCGGCGGTCGGCGGCGCGCGCGGCGTGGTTAATTGCGTGGGGAAAAGGAGGAGGAGGGGGGAAGGGTCACGGTGCGGCGGCCGGGCGCGGGGCGGGGGCGGGGCCGCGGTGGCGTGCAATCGGCGGCTTCCCCGCCGGCCGGTGTCGTGCGGAGGCGGGGGGGGGAGGGGGGGGGAAGAGGCCGGCGCGGGGCCCCGGTCGGCGGCGGCGGCGGCGGTCGGGCGCCGGCCCGGCCGTGCGGGAGGGAAGGAAGGGAGGAGGAGAGAGGAAGAGGAAGGAGAAAGGAGAAGAGAGAAAAAGAAAGGAGGAAAAAGAAAAAAGGAAAAAAAGGGAGAAAAAGGAAGAAAAGAAAGAAATAGGAAGAAAGGAAAGAAAAATGGGAAAGGATAGGAAGGAAATTGGGAAAAGGTTTTAGGAAATTAGGAAAAATTGTTAGGGAGGGTTTTGTGGGGTTTTTCCGTCTTCCCGGGTGTCGGCATGGTTTTCGGGACGGCGGTGACGGCGAGGCGGACCGGGCATCGGGACCGCGGCGTGCGCGGGATTCCCGGCCGGTGGCCGACCGCGGCGTTGGGAAGGTGCGCAAGGGTGCGGCCGTGGTGCGGTGCCGGCGGAATTCGCGGCACGCGTGCCGGGGGGAGAGAGGGAGAAAACAGTGGCTAGGGTTTGAATGGTAATTGAGCTCGGCGGATCGGTTTTTGAAATTACGCATGATTTAGTAGGTGATTTATTTAGAGCTAAAAACGCGGGCGTTACACCCACCCTATAAATATAAAGGGTCGTGGCCGATTGAGGGGCTATCACCCAATCGAACATATCAATTTTACCTTTTTATCTCTTTACCCTACTTTCTCAACCCCTTTGCTTCCTTCTTCGTCTCTATGGCGATTTAGGGCGTTCTAAGTGGCCTGCCGACCTTAGAATAACCCTAGGTGTGTTGTCCCTGACGGGGTCCCTCCCGGGGCAGCGATCTTAGGTTTTTTGGCGACGTTCCTGTCCAAGGCGGTTAGACCGCCCCCCAGGGCGGTTAGACCGGCCCGTGCTGGGAACCTCAATGAGGTGATATTCGACTACCGCGCGATCCAGCGCACTCGTGTTCGACCAGAAAAAGCGTCAACATCATCCTTTATATTTCCTACTCTATACAAGGTACTAGCAACGGCTCACCCCTTAGTATTATTTTAACACCCTCCTCCCCCAAGCACGTCGGCCTCCTCTCTCTCTCTCTTCCCCAACACGTCATGTGGATCTCCGCCGCTCACCCGCTCCTCCTGGTCCCATGCTCTGCTGCCCTTCTCATGCTCGTGCATGTCGACCAGAGCGCGACCCCTTTCACGATGGTCGAAGTGGGTAGGATCTCCTCCTACCTTAGAGAACCACCTCCTCCCTAGCTCGCTGTTGGGGGATTCAGAATCGAGCCCTTAACACTCAAAATCGCGAGATCGGTGCAGTTAAACAAGCGCAGTTCGGGAAAATTAACTGTGAAACCCCAGAAGCCATTTAGCTCCACACCACCTTTTGGGTCACATCTTTCGACTGGTACCTTTTGTCACTAGCAAAATGGTCGAATAGGTCCAATGGTCCAAGGTATTAGATTTGCGGTATAGTGACCTGTTTTTCAGGGGCGAATCTTACCCATTCAATGAATCACAACCTGGGTTTCGCCTAGGGGGTTTCGCCGCCTTTAACATCTAATGTGTTTACGATTGGTTTTGGTATGCGTTTCAGGTGCAGGAATGTGCTGGGTGAAGGGGGCGTCTCCAAAAAGTTGAGGGTCTTCTCCCGACAGGCTGTAACACCCTAAAATTCCATCACCAAATTAATATAAGCAACAAGGTGTTTTAGTTTTAATTTTCTAAGGATTAAATAAATTATCAAATAAATTTGGCCTTAAAAATATTTAATATCATTTTAATAATTTAGAAGCAATAAGTGCTTGTGCATCATGATTTGAATGCATGAGTTTTGGTTGTGATGCGGTTTTAAAAAGTCTTAAAATACTTGTGAAAATTCTTGAAAATAATTGTGAAATATAATTGTGAAAATTTGTGTAAAAGATTTGAATTTAAAAGGGTTTGAAATTGGTTTGAAATGGATTTGAAAAAAAAACAAAACAAACTCAAACTCACCGCCGCCCGGCCCAACCCCCGCGCCCACCTCCCTTTCTCCCTCCTTTCTTTTTCTTTTTTTCCCCGCGCGGCCCACATTCCTTTCCGGCCCACGAAGCCGCACCGGCCCACCTGCGCTCCCCTCCCTCCTTCTCTCCTGGCCGACCGACGGGGCCCGCCCGTCAGCCCCGTCCTCTACCTCCCGGCCCCTCCCCGCGCGCACGGCCGGCCGCGCGCGCCGCCGGCCCGCCCCGCGTCCTCCGCTCCCTCCCTTTAATTCTCGCCATAAAGAGCACTAAAACCCCGGCTTCACTCCCCTTCCTTTGCTCTGTTCGGTTTCACCTCAATTAAGCCCCTCCCCCTCTTGAATGCATTGAAGACCGGCCGCCGCCATAGCCATTAATGGCCATAGCCCCGGCCGTCGCCCCTCCTTCCCCTTCTCACCCTATAAAGCACACCTGAGAGCTCCTTGGGCCGCCCTTTCACTCCCCCGTGCCTCCCTCACCCTCCCTACGGGCGTCGCCCGATCCAGAGCCGCCGCCGCCGCCATTGATGGCCGCCACCGGCGAGCAACCGCCACCGCCTCACCGCGCCTCCTCCCTTTTCCCTTTCCGCCCTATATAGGATGAGCACTGTCTCCTCTCCACCCCGCGCCCCTCCTTTCCTCTCCTCCCTCTCCAGAGCGCCGCCGCCGCGGAACACCGCCGCCACCGCCGCCCCTCGCCGCAGATCCCCTTCGCCAGTGCCTCTCCCTCCCTTCCAAACTCCTACGCAAGTTCCCCTTCCTCTTCTCTTTCTTCTGGTGTTTTTGCCATGCGATTTGGTGGCCGGGAGGCCATCCTTGGCTTCTCCGGCGAGCCTCGCGCGCGCGCGCCGCCGAGCGCCGCCGCGGGCCGGCCGCTCCCCCCCCCCGCCTCGCACGCGATCGGGGGCCGTCCGATCGGCGCGGACGGCCCGGATCGAAAAGGGGCGTACCCCTTGGATCGGTCCACCGTGGACCGGTGGACCGGTCCACGGGCGCGGTCCACCGCCGACGTCGCCACTGCGTCATCGCTTGCGTCGCACCGCGTCATGCTCGCGTCGGCACAACCAATCATAGCCCGCCACGTGGCGCCTCCACGCCTCTCCGCCGGCCGCCCGGTATTTTTGCAAAAAGAACCCCGAGTTTCGGAAATTACAAATATACCCTTCCACCTATCGAACCCTTACAATTCGGTCCCCGATTCTTATGTCTAGGCCCCCGATCTCTTTAGTTTTTCTGTTAAATAGCCTACCCTTGACCTTTTACATGTTAGACCTCCTAGTTTCACACATAATTATGTTTAGGTCCCTGAAATCTTGCAGAAAACCCCCTAAACTTCCAGATATTCACAAATTAGTCCTTGAATCTAGTTTTAGCCATATCTTTTCCGTCCTAGTTCCGTTTTAAGCGTTCTTGGTGTCCACGCGACCGTCTTTTCAAGCCTTGCAGTTCTAGAATCTTGTTTTCTCCATATCTTTTGCGTTGTAGTGCCGATTCCACCGTTTCAAGTTGCGTTAGGCTCATATCAACTAAAACTACGTGATAGGACCAATGCTGTACATGTTCATTGTTTTATATATTAAATATGATTAAATCCTATTGCACATGCTTTTCTAATTAAAATCTAAATAGAAGTTTAACACGTGTTTTCATAAGAAAGTCAATATGATTAATATTAAATGAACATTTCTTTTAATTAAAAGTTAATTAGATGTATACCTCGGTTTTATAATCAAACTTAATTTGATTAATGATTATGCAATTTGCTTTCTACTAAAATGTAACATAGGCTATATCCCGGGTTTTCTTAATTAAATGTTAATTTGATTAAAATGAATATAAATGTGTTTTAAATTATAATTTGATTAGACTAACTCGAAATATAAAGATAAACGCCTAGATGCTTTTAAATGCTTCTTTTAAAATTAAATGTTTAATTTGCATAAATCATACTTGAATATTTATAAGTAAAATTGGACTAGGCCTACATCGTATTTTAAATACAAATATAACTTGCTTAATTATAAATAGGGTATTTCTCTGAAATAACCTATACACATGTTTTTACTTAATTAAAAGATAACAAACACATAGCTAGCTCTTGTTTGTGATCATCTAAATCTCCCGATAGTTCCGAGTGTTCCTTGTGTTCGCTTTCCTAGACCCAAATCCTGTTTTCCCTTTAAGCTTTTCATGCCTGGTGTATTGTTTTGTTTATTGTATGTATTCTTGTGTGCTCGTAGACATCGTGCCAGTTTCAAGCGAGCAGCCAGTTGAAGTAAATCAAGAGCAAGTGTTTGAAGAAGAAGAACCTTAGTGTTTAAGCAAGGAAGGCAAGTGGTCTTCTCCCCCTGCATGATTCTATTTTACCCTATGTAATTGCATGACAACTAAGTTTATATTTATGATATTGCATCAAATTGATGGGAACACCCTTTTTAAGGACTTACCTAGACTTTTATCCACAATCCTTGGATCAACCCTGTTTAATAAATGTTTTTGGGTAGAATATGCTAGTTGCTCAACTTGGGTTGGATAAAAATGGTTTTCGAAGATAAATGCTTATATGTTTTATGACGATGATGCTTTTGGTAAGACAAGATCATATGATCTAATCGGAACATGGAGAACCACCCAAGAAAACATGCGCAACCACAGTGTTACATGGCTCTGACCTTAGCCAATTAATTAGGTGTGCGATTGATCTGATGGCCCTTTTCCGAAAGGAGCAGAGGGGGATCGGGTTGCGGGGGTATAGCCCGGTCCTTTTGGGGTAGCGACCTTTGCTAAGGTGCGGCCACTAGGGAGGGTTATGGTCCGCCACGATCCGTAACTATGCGGGTCGTTAGTCTTTTGTATACCTTTGTAAAGGCTTCGTAGCGTCCCTATGCAATCACACCTCGGAAGTGTGGTATGATGCCCGATCGGCATCGCATGGTTGGGTTCAAAGTTCTTCGGAACTTTTACGCGAGCCGTGGGTAAAGTGTGCAAACCTCCGAGTGTAAAGCGATCGATCAGCCGTGCTCACGGTCATGAGCGGCTTGGACCCTCACATGATTAATGAACTTGAAGATGAGAATAAATCGTGGTTTGGTGAAGCTCGATGAGCTTTGGGAAATTTTGTTGTAAAGTTTTTCTTAAGTGGGTTGGTATATACTTACATCTAGTAACTAGGTGTTCTTTAATTAAAAGTTTGACCAACATTAAAATGCTAACCATTTGCAAAACCATAGCCTATCCTTGATAGCCTTGCATTTTCCCCCACTTGTTGAGTACCAACCATAAGTGTACTCGGCCTTGCTTACCGCCGTTGTTCGGAAGAGAACAATGGTGAAGAGTTCTCTTGCGACCTTGAGGAGTTCGAGGCATGCGTCTCCCCCGGTCAAGTGCACCGTGGAAGCGGAAGACGAAGACTCGACGTGTAGTTATCGTTTTCCGATGTTAAAGACCTTCGTGTCTTCCGAATGAGTGTAGTAAGTTGTTAAACCCCTTGTTACGTTTTTACTGTTTATGATATTACACTCATTTCGTCTATCATATGTGTGGAACTAGATCCTGGCACACATATGAGATGCATCTGGTTTCCCTCCGGAAATCGGGTGTGACACAGGCGCACGTGCTGACGCCGGGAAAAGCGCTGTGATTTGCGGCGTGACGTCATGAAGCGCCGATTATGTGAAAACCTAATGGAGACTTCCCAAAATTAGCCTAGCACATTCTATATTGATCTGTTTTACATGAGGGTAATCTTGGTATGTAAAAATTTCGTTCGTCTCCCTATAAAAGGAGGTCGACCGACACTTGTCAAGGGGACCGACTTTTGAGAAGTTCACTATTGAGAAAGAGCTTTTGGTCTTCCATTTGTGTGTTCGTCTGAGTTTAAGTCTTCGAGTCTTTTGTTTCCTTTCATTGTTCGTGTGAGGTTGCTTTGCTACGACACAAAAATTGGTGCCCACCGTTTGTGTTTGGCTCGAGATCAGCTATTTTGCTCGGGCTGGCATTTCATCAGGAGACGAAAACTCAAAACTGCGAGCGCCAAAAGCTTTGCAATGCTCGCAGCCTTGTTGCTCCAACAACTGAAACATTGTTTGAGAACACGTCGCCGCCCCATAGTCGCCAACCTTGGATATGGTATCGGGCAAAAGCTTAAGCCCGCTGTTCATCCATTGGCAATAGCTTCCAATGTTGTCAGTAATTTTGAATTCCTGAGCTTCGGCTCCGAATCGCTCGAGCACTCGGTGATAGGCTGAAGCCAAATGTGCCCCCCATTGATGGCAGTAAGTTTCGTTCTTCTCCAGGGTATCTTCCAGTTTATTCAGGGCCTGTATCTGAATCTCTTGTGCGTCATATTGGGTGACCATGTCTTTCAGTTCTGTGCGGCACTCTTCGTAGCACTGCAAGCTCTTTTCCAACTCTTCTTTTAGAGCATCTATAGCATTCTTCTGTTTCGAGCATTGCCCGGTCAATGTTTGGACCTGGCTGGCGAGTTGTTGAGACTGATTCTTCAGTTTTTCATTTTCTTCACGCAGTTTGCGATTCTCTTCTTCCAGAAGCGCTTTTCCATCACATGAAGCCTTCATCTCAACCTCCATTTGTTCAAGCCCTTTTCGGCCAGCTACCACACCTTTCGGTAGAAAAGACAGCATCATCTTTAGCAGTTGCTCACTGTTCAGCCCTTCCAAAGAATGCAGGAAATTTGCAATTACAGTAGGACGAAAGGGGTCAATACAAAAACCAACGAAAGTTATCTAGAAATGCGTCCCTAAAGGGTCGAATCCAAAATGCATGCATAAGTGTAGGTCCAAAAAGAACTCGTACCTGGTTCCGACGCCGAGGGGTCGATACCCAAACCAAGGGAAGGCACCACAGTTTGTCGGACGGAGGGATTGTTCTCTGCTACTTAAATCGACCAAAGTTGTTGCAACTAAAACAGTAAGCGAAAATGGTGAGTTTGCAGTTGTGACAAAACATACGTATTGCTAGGAAGAAAACAAGTCAGGGGGAGCACACCTGTGTTTTCCAACGATAAAGCATCGTCATTCCGAGAGCGCATCACAACATCTTTCACATCGTCCCCATCATTTCGTTTCTCAGCATCGTCAAGCGAAACCCGGGGAGACAAGGGCAACTTCAAATTGGGTTGCTCAATGTTGATAGATTCCAGTTCGATGGGGTCATCTGCTTTCAAGCCTGAGCCTTGTCCCTTTTCTGGCGCTTCTTCGATCACTTCTTTATCCTTCGTTTTGTTTCCCTCAAGCACTGAGTCGGGTAGACAAATCGTTGGCTTTTCAACTGGTATATTATCATCGATGTAACATAGTTCTTCAACTTCATCAATCACATCCACTAGGCCGGCAACGCGTTGTGCAGGAGCGAGACCTGCCATCATGATTTGTTTCTGTATCATCTCCGCCACACGTTTACCCCTGGCCTCTCGTTCTGCCACTACTAGATTTTCCCCCTAATGCAACGCACAAAATGTGTTGTAATATGCCATATTTGGTTGCAATAGACACAATTGCAACCAAATTGTTCCGTGGGCCATGGGATGCGAAAGGCCGCGTTGCATTAGGGTATTGCGTCGTTGTCCATCTAGTGGTTGCCAAAGTTTTTTTGTTGCAACGTAACGCAACGTTGCAATTAGGTTTTTTACAACACTTGTTTTGGTTGCAAAGTGTACTATTGCGACACATCTGCGGTGTTGCCAAAGGTGCAATTGCAACGTTTGTTTCGTTGCAAGTTATAGTATTGCTACGCACCGACTTTGGTTGCTATTGGTTGAACCTCGTCTATTACCACGAAAGTAATTTGGTTGGAATATGTAGTATTGTACGATGCCACGAAATTGGTTAGTTGCTATAGGTGGTCTCCTCTATTGCCACAAAAGTTGATTTCGATGTGATAGGTAGCATTGTACGATGCCACGATATTGGTTACGTTGCTTTAGGTGGTATCCTCTATTGCCACGTAATTTGATTGGTTGTAATATGTGGTCCTCTATTATTGCTTCGACATTTGGTTGGTTGCCATAAGTTAAAGTCTTTATTACAACGTTTCTATTAGGGTTGCTACAAGTGCACTATCTATTGCCACGTAATTTGATTGGTTGTAATATGTGGTCCTCTATTATTGCTTCGACATTTGGTTGGTTGCCATAAGTTAAAGTCTTTATTACAACGTTTCTATTAGGGTTGCTACAAGTGCACTATCTATTGCCACGCTCATTTTGTGTTGCTACAAGTTGAACTTCTTATTACCACGTTCCTATTTAGGGTTGCTTCAAGTACACCATACTATTGCCACGTTCCCTTTGTGTTGCTACAAGTTGAATTTCTTATTACCACGTTCGTATTAGGGGTGCTACAAGTGCACCTTACTATTGCCACGCTACTTTTGGCAACGAAAAACACCGATGTATTCGCCACGCTCATTTATGTAGCGGCAGTAATTGCGGCATTAATTAACATCGACAGATAAATATAACAATGCATCTATAGTTAATTAACCAACATTGAACCATCCACCGAGTTAATTACATGACTCATGAAGTACTTAAATACCGAAAAGTTTGGCACAGGACATTGTTTCAACACATAGTAGACAAATTTGCTAGGACATGAAGAACTTGGTCGCCAATTGTTACTTGGAGATGATCCCAACACTTGATCGGCAAAGGGGGATTCAATGCAAGGAGGTGTCATCACCGTAAAGAATCAACAAAATTTTTAAGCTAGCATCAATTAATCTCTAATATTGGAATTTGTGAAACAACAACATATAGCAAACCAAAGATTGATTGTGATTCATAAAAATAGCATAATGACATCAAATAATTACCACAACCATAAACACACTTTGACATTTGAAACATGAATTACATTCACGGCAAGGTAAGAGTTGTTGAAAAAAGCTTCACCTCTTGTCTTTTTGGTGCTTTGTCGTCTCCTTTGTGCAACTTGTACCGTAGTTGTTGAGAAGAAATTTGTCTAACGGTGGATTGAGTTTCGGGATTGTTAACACCGCCTTTAGTGCTTCGGTTTTGCGAAATACTTGTTTTCGAGCTTCTTCGATTCCTTCTCCTATGAACCAATCATTTGGAAGGACAAGATTAGGCGTAATTTCATCAAGACTCGATGATATGTACTAGTAAAAAGTTGTGAATTCGAGAACAACTCGAGTACACGAGAGCACATTCCTGGAGTACGGTTGTACATTCCCGGATGTAGGAATTGATGGTTCCGCCGCCACGTTGTCCGCGGATTCGGCGACAAGGTTGTTTTGCTTTGGGTGATTGATGCAACCGCCGCTTCGTCGGCGGATTCGGTGACATTGTTGCTTGGGCATGGTTGTACGGATATTGGCTGGTCAACCTACCAAAGGATACAAACATTCATATATAGAACCCAAGGAAAGAAACGCATTCATGCAAATAGCTTGACCCGCACTGTGGAACTTGTGATTGTCCATTTGATGCTTGCGGCATTGATAGGAACTCTTGCCTAAGGTCGTTGTAGTTCGCGCCTTTGCCTTCTCTTTTCACTTTCTTCAAGTTGGCGTGCATGTTCTCTCCTTTCTGCTTCCCTTTCTTCTTCCCATCCGACATTTTTTCTTGTAGCCGCCCAAATGCGTCCATGAGCTCGACGTGTTCCTCATCGTCGTAGCTCTTCCCTACGAATTTGTTCCTCGCGCTCCGCATTGGCATTTGCCTTCTAGTTGGGTTTTTTGCCGGTACCCGTTTCCATGCAACTTGGTTGATTTGCACTTCGTGACATCTTTGTAGGCTTTTTGGAACATCTCGTTTTTTTCCTTTTGGGAAACAAAGTTGTTGTCCGCATTTGATTCCGCCTCGGCAATAACGCCGCTTGCGGTGTCCTAACATTTGCAAGGCACGGGTGGAGGAGTTAGTTGAACAAGAGATTGGTTGCATTCTATAGTTGCATAAGCCTATGTATAGTAATGTATGTACTAATTCATTGAGAACTCACATAGACATTTTTAGATTGTTCGTCCGTCCAAGACCCCTGGTTAGTGTGAGTTATCCACCAAAGTTCCATATCATCGGGCTCTTCACCGGTTTCGGGTCTCTCTCGTTATGCCAAGAAAATAACAAATTAATGTTCTTCATCTGCAAGACGGATTGGAGATGTGCTTGTCCAGTTATTACCTTCTCATAGCTGCGCCGAGAATAAGGCTTAGCGCCGACAAATGTCTTGTCATTTGTTGGCATCGAAATCGCGAGAATTTTGTGTGCTCCTTTCCTATACAATGAAAAGTTATGAACAAAAATCTTAAAGACTCAGACATCGCCATTTGAATGAAAAATGTAGTGGTCAGAAATCGTAATTAACAATGTGGAACAAACCTTGAATTTAGCAGATCTTGAAATACTTCAACGGATAGTGCCATTCAACAATATCTAATTCGTAGGCTTATGTAACATTCTGCGGTGGTAGGCTGTTGTATGTCTTGGGCCGTAGCACCGAAAGTTGAACGCCATCCTTTGTAACGCTCCCTAGCAATGGCCCATATCTTTTCCCTTGATTCGACATTATCCTTCATGTCCCACTTTGCCTCGTTATATAATCACAATAGCATTCAAATATTGTGTGAGTTTATATGTTAGTTTTTATTTGAATTGTCTCTGAAAAGCAAAGTCTATTATTACCAATACATCGGTTGCTATTGCGTTTTTGACTTCTTCCCTAACATTTTTCCATGATTTCACTCCAATGATAGGAGCCCTTTTCCTTGTATACATGACCACTTCATCAACGAATGAGCGGTAGTTATCACCTACCAGGTCCTCCATGTTTAGAGAATTGAATGTCTAACTGCTGCTTGCCCGCCTTGATTCTCTTGGCGATTACCGTCAATGCTCTTACGGGACCGCGTCCTCTTTTCTTAACTTTTTGGGAGCCTATTCCATGCGAACAACATGCATGTGATAATACCCACAAAATAACTGTATGCACAGACAGGTAATTTCTATGGAACACATGTTACCAGATCCTTGCTCGTGTTGTTTCCAACGCCGAGCATGAGATGGAGGTCGCACCTTGCGGGTGTTGGGTTCATTTCATTCTGTGTTGCAAAATGAAGGTGGGGTCCACGTACGGTTCGCTGAGAGAATTTAGTGGCATATGATGACCGATCATATTTTGTAGTATGACAAAAAATGGTAATTTGCTTGCAAATTAGGAGAGGGATATTACCGATGTCTTCAAGCGAGTCTGCAACATTCGGGTATTCTCTGTATGTATCGATTGTGTCATCCACGAAAATGTCTTTTAATTCTGAAATATAATCCATAATTAATTTCATTCATGTGATTGAACATGCAAATTCGGGAGTATAAGTACACAAATATTTGGTAGAAGCATATCTTACCCAAGGCTTTCTTCTCTTGATGCAAATCGGCTAGCCAAAGTTTGTATTCATCTAAGTCACATTCTTCTACTTCTTCTTCATCATCGGCATTTATGTAAGCACTTTTGGATTTCAAAGGTGTTATGGCCATGGTATGGTTTCTAGGTATTGGCTCTCGGAGACAACTAATCGATCACCATCTCCTCCTCGTGAATCTGTTTCATTCTTTCTACGTCGACGTCGTAGTCGATCTCGGTGAGTGTTGCTTCCGCAAAGAGAGTCGGGAATTCTAGTCTTGTAGTAAACAATGTCCCTCATCCTCGTACCCCGAGTTTTTGTTTCGGGTTGTTTATGGTTTGTAGGGTGATTTGTGAACCACGAGGGTGACAAGTATGTGTTGTATCTGGCTCCCCATCTATACCCTTCTCAATCATATATACGGTCCAAGACTGATCATCTAATGATCTGCGCATTCATTTCGATGTCATATCAATAACATGTGAAGAAATTTGGTGTGCAAATCGCGTGATCAAATGCATGAAATCTAGGGTACCAGTGCGTGCACAGATGCATGAGATCTTGGATGCAGTACGAATGAGGGGAAAGATGGAACCACGATACAGCGTACCGGCCTCGGTCGTCTCGTCCCGAGATGAAGGTAAAACATCGGGGTCCGCACCTATGTCCACGTCGACGCGTGCTTCATCGTCGCCCGAAGGTGATGATGACCCAAAGAGAGCCCCCGTCGCCCTAGGCCTAGGGGCCATGGTGGCGGTAGGTTCACCAATCGCCGCACCAGGGGTTGTGAACATTCTAGGTAGCATGGCCGACGACGGTGTGCGCTGCGCTTCAGAGGACGTAGGGGTCACCCTTGCCGGCTCCCTCGACGACGGCATCCTCGTGTACGCGCGGCGAGAAGCAGCTTGGCGGTTGCGGCGGCGGTAGTCGTATCGTCTACCTGGCCCCTAACTGACCGAGTTGTAGATTTGTTTTGCGAGGGGATTCAGGAGGGAAAGTAAAGACGCGCGACTTTTTACTCTTGTAACCGGCGTGGTGGCCCCGGTCATGGTTGCGCGGTAGTTTGGGTGAAAGTTAAATAATTCGGATGGGAAAAAGCGGCGCCACATTCCAAATCGCCGGCTACCCATTTTTTACGAACGTTTGGCGTATTTAAGGGATGCATTTTGGTGTGGCCGGTGACGGGTGGGTCCCACAAAGTTTACTTCTTGTTTACCACAAAGTTATTGTATATTGGTTACACATTTTTTGATGTGGTCGAGTAAATTTACGAATGTCATATTTGTATAAACTTTAGCGAGACTACCATAAACCCTTTATCGATTTGTACCGAGTAAAATGCATCACACAAATATGTGTAACAAACATAAAGATCGGGTAGCAATCGGTAAGATTTATGACAAGCGAGTTTTCACGGGCTAGCTACCCGAGTCACGTTGACACCACACCAACTAAAGATCATCAAAAACATGCTCTACAAGGACACAAATTGTAAAGACACATACATAGTCGAAAGACACAACTTGAGAGACATGCTTTGTGTTTATTAGGCTGGATTTCTTCAAAGATGTGATCGAAATGACGCTGAGCCTCTCTGCAAGGTCCCTCGTCACTTGCGGATAAATTTCCGAACATGAAGAAAGCATTAAACGAAGTCGTCGAACAAATGATAACTCAAATCTTGTGCACTGAAACAATGTTTAGCAATCGGTGAACTTGTAAAACACAAGAAAGAACGCAAACATGTACACGAAATCCGGAATGTCTTTTAGGGTGCATCATGTGTGGAACTAATTTATCAAGAAATATCAGCAATCACAACTTTTATACCTTCCTTCAGATCATTAACGCTTCCTTGAGTGTGTAGAAGAACCAATCACACTCGTTTCGGATCCTACACTCCTCGCTGCCAGAACCTACGCCACGAGTACCAAGCATGCCATCTTGCGTGGTCGCCACACCCGCGACCCGCACACGCAAATCGTCGTGGCGAGGTACGGGCGCCGGCACCGGCGACACGGCAATCGCATTCGCATGCAGCAAGCGGGGTAGTGCCACGTCGACGCAATGATCCTGGGAGCGGCGTTTTGTGCAAGTCAAATTTATCCAAGGAAGCACCGTCGCCCCCTCTTGGGGTGCCTCGACCAAGCGCGGGGAGCCGCCCGGCCTCGTCGTCGTCGGCCTCGCCGCTGTTGGGTCTGTAGAGGAAGAGGGAGAGGGCGTACATCGATTCCTTGTGACCCGCCTCCGCCGCGTGCCGTAGGCCGGTCGAGGCACGGCGTGATGACGCCACGTGTGTTCCCCGAAGCTCGCGCGGCGCAAGCCGCTCGGGAACAAGGCCTCGGGTTGCCGACGTTGGCCAGTGTGTTGACGAGCGCCGTGCGATACTCGTGGCCGAGGTAGAATCGACGCCGCGGGACGCGTTTCGGGGCTAGGCGTCGTCCGACCGTGGCGGCGCGCCCACCACGCACATTGCCTTGCATGTTGCGCGCGGTTGCGGAGATCCACAATGGCATCCCTCGAGCGCGTCGGCGACGCGGAGACGATGTCAATCGTCGGCTCCGTCGGCAGTTCCGGCGGCCTCGACGACGCCTCGTAGCGAGCCATGGAGATCTTTTCCATGGAGTGGTTGCGGTTCGTCATGCACGGTGGGTAATTGGATGTGCGACGCCGTTATCCCCGGCGAGGATGAGGGGAGATGGAAAAGAACCGCCGCCTCCGGATCATGTTGTAGATTGAATTTGGGGGGGTCGCGGGGTTCATTGGGTTTTAAGGAAGCCGCGCTTTCATAGGGAGGACACGGAATCACGGGGTCAATGACGGGTGTACCCGGGCACTAGTTGGCCCACAAATCGCTCCGTACGGAAATTTGACCCCATCTGTGGACGGAGTTGCGGGACCCACTGTCGGTAGGATTGTTGCGCCAAGCTTGTCGGCTGAACCCGCGAGAGATTTCCCCATTGGACGAGTTGTGGGCCCCACTGTCGGCACCCAGATTGGGATGTGTTCTTGAGTTGTTCATGTTCATAATGAACTTGATCATTTGTATCGTTTAATCATAACTTCAAAGTTGTTTATATTTGTCAAATGACGTCCAAATCAGGAAATGTTTTTTCCTACATTCTTATGACAACATAATCTAGATCATGGTGTCCACTCCATATCGTGTCACAGCGTCTGAGCAATAATAATTTGAAAATAGAACATTTCATAACTAGATTCAAGATTTTCAATCGATGAGACGACGTCAATTTGAAATGAGATGAATACCAAAGTTTCATAGCTCGTCGAGATGAACAATCTTTATATTGGTTGGATTCTCATTTGAAGAAGTGGTCCTACACATTGTTAGTTAATCCTAGGTTCACTCTCATTGTTTAAGAAACTTGGTCGGAGACATGTCATTTTTGTTCTACGTGATCGTACCCCTTCTTCAAATGAGAATCCAACCAATATAAAGTTTGTTCATCTCGACGAGCTATGAAACTTTGGTATTCATCTCATTTCAAATTGACGTCGTCTCTTGATTGAAAATCTTGAATCTAGTTATGAAATGTTCTATTTTCAAATTATTATTGCTCGTACGCTCGTGACACGATATGGAGTGGACACCATGATCTAGATTATGTTGTCATAAGAATGTAGGAAAAAAAATTTCCCGATTTGGATGTCATTTGACAAATATAAACAACTTTGAAGTTATGATTAAACGATACAAATGATCAAGTTCATTATGAACATGAACAACTCAAGAACACATCCCAATGCGGGTACCGACAAGTGGGGCCCACAACTACGTCCAATGGGGAAATCTCTCGCGGGTTCGAGCCGACGCTTGGCGCAACAATCCTACCGACAAGTGGGTCCCGCAACTCGTCCACGGATGGGGTCACCCGCAGTCAAATTTCCGTACGGAGTCGATTTGTGGGCCAACAAGTGGCCGGGTAGACCCGTCATTGACCCTTGGTAACCGCCCCACCCCCGCCGAGTTAGTGGGGTCGCGTCCCCTGCAATGGGATATTCGCCTTTTAGTCATTGATCCGTGGGCCCCACACGGCGGTGGTACGAATGCGGTTGCCCCGACGCGAGTTATATAACCGCGGGGCCTCGCCGTGTTTTCCAATCCCGCTCCTTTGCACCGCGCCGCTCTCGTCGATCTTGAGTAGCCGCTCGTCTCCCGGCCCCCTCGACTCCCCTGCGCGCGCATCTATGGCGGAGAGAAGCGCCCCGCGAAGAGGCCCCCTCGGGGGTTCGTCGCCGTCGGTCCCGCCGCGTCTCCGTCGGTTGCTTTCTCGCCGGGGGTGAGTGTCTTCTGTCTCCATAATTTCTCGTGCTCGCCGAGGATCCGATCTTGTCGTCATCCTTCTTCGTTTCCTAGTGCGACATATGGCCGGGTCCCTTCGGCCGGCGCGGCGCCTCCGTCCGGTGGATCTTCGTCGTCGGAATCACGGGAGCTTGTCTTCTTCCTCGTCTCGGGGCGACGCCCCCGTTCGTCGAGAGGCCGGGGGACTCGGCAGAGGAAGCGGCGAGGACGCGGCGTAGTCTAGACGACGCGGCTGCGCAAGGTACGGGACACGGAGGGGACCGGGATGCGATGCACACCGCCCTTCGGGCGGCCGAGACGGAGACGGCCGAAGTTCGCGGCGCCAAGGCCGATGTGGAGGCCCGGCTCGCTTTGGTGAGTTCTCGTACTCCGTCGGTGCACGCCGCCCAGCGGGCTCTTGTTTGACTCGTCGCCATTGTTTCTTGCCTCGCCCGAGGAGGCGGAGGCGTCTTTCCGCCGCGAGCGGGCGGAGGAGGCGCGCGCCGCCGCCCGAACGATGCGGAGGATCGCCACGATGAACTTACGCGCGCGGCGGAGGTTGCCGTCACGGTGGTCGGCCGGGGGGGCTCCGGTGGCCGCCCGACCGTCTTCGCGCGCTCCCAAGGCGTGTCAAGGAGGCGGTGCGTGCCGGTGCGCGCCGGGGGAGCCGCCGCGCGCTCGCGACGGCGGACGCGCAAGTCGACTTTCCCTTGGCCGATGCGGCCGGAGTGGCCGTTCCGCCGGAGCGACCGGCACTACGCGCCGCACTTCCCCATTGCGGCCGATGCCGCCGCCGCGGGGGTTGACATCGACGGCGTGCTTCGCGACGGCGCCGCCACCGACATTGGCGGCCCGTAACTCACCTTTCTAAGATTAATCCGTCACCGGCCCCTCGTGGCCGAGGAAATCGAACTTCGCATTGTTCCTTGTTTGTGCCATTGCGATTTTTGTTCCCGCTCGGGGGGGGGGGGATGGGGGGGGGCGTGGTCGGGTGTACGAAGCAAACTACTCCGGCCCCCCGTGCCGTCTTGTCACCCGTCACGGCGGGCCGACGCGTGCGCGTAGGAGGCTAGGAGCTTCGTTGAACGGGCGTCCGGGCACTCGAGTAGAGTACGTAGGACCGAACGCGTGGGAGATCGCGAGGCGCGGCGCGCGTTTCTTCTTCCGTTCGCATCTAAATAAAATTAGCCCCAAGAATCTTTCATAAATGGAACACTAAATATAATTTATTTGTAAAACCTTTTCACGTGTCGGCGTAACTTTGTGTGACGAATCTAATGAACCTACTTAATCCAAGTATTTAGCTACGATTTTGAAAGTAGTTTTGAAAATAACTTACTTTAATACATGTAATTAATGGTGCACCTCCATGGAGTAGTAAATGTAGATGAAATCTAAAACTACATAAATAATTTGGATCTACTTTGCGATACGAGCTTTTCGCAAGGGTTTTCGGACATCAAACCCCTTAGTGTGATTTTGCATGCAAATATCCAGTGCCGGCGAAGCGTTGCGGCCAGACCACGACTCCCCAGGCGCGCGTGCGTGTAGCAGTTAATTAGGATCCGCCGCCCCTTCGTGTTGCCGGTTGTCTTCAAATCTTGCCATGCCCATTGCTTCGGCAACCAGCACGTCGATTTGACCTGTATATGAAGCCGAAACGACAGCATATAATATACTAGTTTAGCCTCTTCCCTACCCCGCCCCACCCACTCGCTCCCACTGTCGCATCGAAGGAGAAGGGGTTTTCTTGCCTGCCGCCATTGCCGGCGACCCCCCCAAAGCTTGCAATCTCTGCAACCGCCATCGCAAGCGACCTCGAAACAGCGGCGATGACCCGAAGCGACGCATCGGGTGACGGCGGCGCCCCACAAATGAAGGGGGATGCCGTAGAGGCCACGCGCCGCCGCCGCCCGTACAAGAACCTAGGTGATGCGGGCGGAGCAATCCCGGCCGCGTCGTCGGCGGCGAGCGTCGCTTCGAAGCGGAGTTAGTCCCGCAAGGCACAAACAGTTGCTAGCTAGTCGTGGATTTGTCCCTCGACGACGATTTGGAACTTTGCTTTCTTGGTTTGGGACCGGCAGGGTGGCAAGCGTGTCGCCCTCAACCCGTGGGAGGCCGCCGTTGATCCGGCCGACGTTCGAGATCGGAGCGGGCCGGGACGAATGGCGCCCCGCCGTCGTCCGTCCACGACTTTCGGAGGAGCGAGGGACCGCCCCCAACTACCATGCACGAGGTTGAATTCTTCAAGGAGCGGTACCCGAGCATGAAGACCATCGTCACTTGCGACGCCGGAGTAGTGGCGGAGTACATCGACGAAATCAAAGGTAGCCCACCTCCGTAACGTTTGCTCGTCGGATTGGACACCGAGTGGATTCGGCTTCGCGGTGGCGGGTACAAGCTCGCATTGCCGCAATTGTGTGTCGGTTCGAGCCGCCTTATTTACCAGGTGCACCATGCGGCTACAAGCTTCCTGATGTCCTGAGCAAGTTTCTCAGCGAGGAAGGCCACATCTTTGTGGGAGCGCATATCACCAACGATGCTGAACGCCTACAGGAGGACTGCGGCGTCAAGATTTCTAATTGGAAAGACCTTCAACTGATTGTTGCTGACGTTGATGAGAAGTATAGCCATCTGTACCGAAATGGTTACAGGTCGTCACTGGAGAAGATTGGAAATCGAGTACTGGAGCTACCTCTGTACAAGGACAGAAATGTGAACCACAGGCTTTGGGGTTTGAGGGTGTTGCACGAATGGCAGGTGCGATACGCCGCCAAGGATGCATTTGTCTTTTGAGATTGCTAATCAGCTTGAGATCAAGCATGGTTACCGATTTCTGCCAGATGCTCATTTGTAGAATCATGTAAATAATGTACTAACCAAAAGTAGCAAGTAGAATTTCTTGGTTTTCGGAACAAGTATATGTGTACATATTAGTAGTAATTCAGTGATGGATTGAAACTAGGAGGCCTTGTTTATTTGGGCAATTTTGACAGATAACTTCCATATTACTCTAATTATTTGTTGATTTACTAAAGATTAATTTGTATCATTTGTTAGTCAACTTTTTATTTTCTATATCAACATATTAAAAGCAACAAGACATTTGCAAATTATCAATGTGCCCTTTTGTTAGAAAAGGATTGCGGTCGAGATTGGGCCGGCCCATTTGTCCTTATTACTTCCGGTGTGTGCGAAGCGGCGCACGCAAAGACATCAAGATAATCTTTAGTGCCACACCACTACCTCAAGCGGGCGCACCACAACTTAAAAGGCGAGGCGTGCTTGCCATCCCGAACTCCTCCGAACACCGGCTTCCTCTCTACTAACCTCCGGGCTTGTTGGGCTTGCCGGCCCATCGGGCTCCCGCTCGCTGGGCTTCACGCTCGCCGGTAGAGCCTGTTGGTGACCTGGCCTGCCCTAGAGCCCCCTATTTCTGTTTGTCATACCAATTTTTAGATTCATATTTTAAATATTAAGATTTATGCAAAAGTCTTCCAGAAGTAGTAAATAATGGCAACATAGAAGTCATGACTACGGTCGAGTAAGTATCAATTGAAAAACTCATCATCTTGGGCATCTTGAACTATTGGTGCAACAATTCCATCATCAATGTACGTGTCATCTGCATCATGTTCATCATCAACATCAAATACTTCGTCGTCTGGTTCGTCAACCGCCTCGGCCCGAACCTGATTAATAACTGAGACATCGTCGGTTGTGCCTTCCTTGTCCGATCTAGACCAATTTGTCAAAACCTGGTGTTCACCGAGCAAATTAATACCTTCGATACCCACAGCAAGTGAGTCCTCGAGATCTAATTCAGGCATGGCAAACAAGTTCCTTGGTTTCATTGAAATAACACGCTCCCGGCCCGAGTTTGTTCACCGATTCACATAAAACACCGATTCTCGCTCGTGTTGCCGAATATAGGGTTCATTGCTAAACTTGTGTCGAGTAGTATCGATGTCAATGACCCCATATTTATCTTTACTGTATCCTCTCGCCTCTCGTTGGTACTTGTGACAAGAGGCACATCAAACTTGCCACACCGGAACGAATAACTTCTTTTTGTCCAGGGAATTCCGGTGAGATCATTCTTTTAATCACCCCATACCAATTTGTGCCTTCGCCTCACCCTTGACAAGCACACCACCGTTTTGTGTCACAAGGGTTCTCTCGATGTTAACGGTACGAAATGTGACCAATTGTTGATATGACATCTATTCAATGTACGAGGTCGGGGATCCGGTCCTTGAGCAAGTGCAAACAAATCCGAACTTACTTCCCCTCTAGCATGTAAACCTGTGATCTTGCTTTCAAACCATCTTACGAGTTGAGCCTCATGTCGCTTATCAAGATTTACGGATCCATGTGCCCTCGGTTCTTCCAAATGCTCGCTGCACACAAAAGAATATTACCGTTAGTTTGATATTTAAAATTAAAAGCAATAATGATGTTCAGTAGTGCATCTTACTCGACATATGGTCTAGCTTCATCACAATTGCAAATTATGTAGTGCCTCATATTCCGAAAATCATTTGGTGGTATTTCTTCAACCGTCTGTCCTCTCCTCTTGTAATCCATTTCTGAAAAAATGCTCAAACCAGATGGTGGCTCATTAACAGTAACCGTTTCATGTCGATCAACACGATTGTCTTTGGTGTCCACGTCCAAGAATCTTGAGCAGAATGTAAGGCACTCCTCGAGTATGTATCCCTCAAGGAATTGAACCTTCGGGGTGAGCCTTGTTCCTCACATATCCTTTCACGGTGCGTAGGTACCGTTCCACCGGGTACATCCATCCGTAACACACCGGCCCCCCAAGTTTAGCTTCTTCAGCTAGATGAACAGCAAATGGATCATGATATCAAAAAATGCGGGTGGGAATATCATCTCAAGTCGACAAACGACCTCCCTAATTGAACAAATTTGAGCTCGTCCAATTTCGATTCCACCAACTCCTTTGAACATAGTGCATCGAAGAAATTACTAAGCTGAATCAATCCAATGACAACGACTTTCACGGCAAAATCCTACGCACCACTAAGGGTAAAAGTTTCGTAGAATTAGATGGTAGTCATGCGTTTTCAAGCCCGACACCTTACGTGACTTTACATCAACACATCTTCTTATATTCGAGGAAACCCCATCGGGCATCTTCACTCCATATAGAAATTCACACAAACTTTCCCCGGCATCCTTATCTAACTCGTACAAGGCTGATGGCAAGGTATACTTATCATCTTTAATCACGGGGTGCTTGATCGGTCGTATCCGTAGATGCTCCATGTCAAGCCGAGCATTCTCCCCGTCCTTACATTTGCCATCCAACTTAAGCGAGTGCCTAGTATGCTCTCGCATATATTTTTCTCAATGTGCATCACGTCCAAATTATGCCCGATGAGCAAAGAAGACCAAGAAGGGAGCTCAAAAAAAATACTCTTCTTCCTCCGGTTGTGCCATCCGTTGTCTTTGTCACGCTTCCTTTTTTTTGATAACAATGTCTTTCCAAATTCTACTTGTTCAAAAGTAGAATACCGCTCAAGTACCCGTGCACCGGATAGTGGTTCCGGTGCCTCCCCGGTTTCGACCTTGTTGTTGAAGCCGACCGCATTGTTGCGCCATGGATGGTCGGGGGCCAAAAAACGTCGATGTGCCATGTAGCGGCGCTTCCGCCCATGTTTCAACCACAAATACTCGGTATGTTTGTGGCGGTATGGACATGCAAACTTCCCTTTAGTGCTCCAACCGGACAACATAGCATAGGCCGGGAAGTCATTAATTGTCCAAAGAAGTATAGCACGCAATCTAAAATTCTCCTTAGTCCCCGCATCTCTTGTTTTAACACCATTATTCCAAAGCTCCTTGAGCTCCGATGATCGGGGGCCTCAAGTATACATCAATATCCATTCCGGGAGATTTTGGACCGGGAATCAACATTGACAAAATCCAGTTAGATTGTTTCGACACATCCATGGAGGCAAATTGTAAGGAACCGGGATGACAAAGCCAAATGGAATACGTAAGACTTTGCATGCCAAAGGGATTGAACCCATCGAAGCAAGACCCGGCCCTAACGTTACGACCTCCTCCTTCGAAAACCATTTAAACTGCGAATCCACGTGCTTCCATGCCTTTGAGTCGGCGAGGGTGACGCATTTTCGCATCATTCACCAATTCATTCTTGTGCCACCGCATATCCTTTGACATTTGCTTTGACATATACATTCTTTGAAGCCGAGGAATAAGAGGAAAGTAACGTAGGATCTTAATCGGTAACCGCTTCTTAACGAAGTAGCACCCACCGCACCGCAATTATTATCGAGGTTTTATCTACAACTTTCCACCTTGACTCCTTACAAATGGGACATGTTTCCGGATTTGCGTATTTATCAAAAAATAACACACAATCATTTTGGCATGCGTGTATCTTGACATAGTCCAAGCCCGGGTCTCGAATCACCCTTTGCACTTTATCCAAGGAGTCGGGAATACAATGCCGGTCGGGGAGAACCTTTCCAAAGAGCTTAAGTATGGCCTCCAATGACGCGTTACTTAAGCCATACATGCACTTTATCCGAAAAAGCTCCACAATAAAAGAGACCTTCGTTGCATTTTTGCATCCTGGATACAATTCCTTCTTTGCCTCGCTCTAATAGTTTCAAAAAGATCTCTGCTCGCTTATCCGCCTCTTCCTCATCTCCGGTTTGTCTATGATGTATAGTGCCACCGATAATGTTTCTAATCGAGTATTGGTGGCGGCAGGGTTATCATCCAAACCATCTTCTTCATCGTCTTCTACAAATAAATGTGTTGTATCATCGATCGTAGGTAGTGCATCATGATTATTGAGATCAGAAGTAACATCTTGATTCACGGGACCACGAGAAGAAGTATTAGTTTGGTCTTGAATGTTACCAGCATCGATGAAGCAATCAGCAAACCCTCTATTGAGTAAATGAATTTGAATGTGACCCACGGTGGAATGTCTGATCATGCATTGACACAATTTACATGGACACGCAATAGATCCACCTCGCGCTGATGAGGCCGTAAATTTTTGCAAAAAAATTCGAAAATTGTTCTGCCAATCCGCTGAGTGTCGAGGCAAGCGCATCCAACTTCGATCTTCGTCTGATGCCATTAGTTAATCTGCATTGTTCATGTTTAATTTCAATCGATCTTGATCACGATATATATACCAATATGCATATATATGCAGCGAACGACTGGATATATATACGAGATCAAGACATCGGTACGTACCGGCTGTGGCCGTAGCGCCGCTCAGATCTCCGCAACAATAATCACGTGGAGATCGCCGTGGAGATCGATCCCCTAGAGGCCCTCGTGGAGATCTCCGCAACAATACCCAGGGTTGTCGAAGACGGAATTTTGGAATGGTCCGGATCGGAAGAGCCCCTATCCGATCGTGGCAATACATACACGATAGACAAAATTTTAGTACAACCAAGGAATACCTGGTTTCAATATTTACGAGGTTGTACGTAGTATGACCTTTCTCGGGGTTTTCAACATATGCGTAATTCATTATTTTTCTTTTCTGATCGGCTACTATAGGGGCTAACAATAATACACAAAATTCAGGAGTTCTAGTGAAGAGTCTCCAAATTGTTGATCACAATGCTTTGTGAACATTCACATGAATAGCATAAACAATAGCATGACACAATTCTGAAAACAGACAGATGGTTAGTCCAAATATGCATGACAGGACCCAACAGATTTCAATTTGTGTCACTCATGAGTTCAAATATTTTGCAAGGGCTCATCCAGATCCAAACACATAGACATACGAAGATGCATGTATAAATGTTCAAAGTTATTACTTAGATGTTGCCACATACACATCCATTCTTAGACCATTCACCAGCATCTGCATAACATTCACCTAGGACCTGGTTATGTTACGTACTAAGCTAGATTACTACTACTTGCGATTGACTTTATCCCGAAGCTTGCGGATCTTCTTCGCCATCACTTCTAACTTGTCGACAACGGTCTCCATGAATTCCTTCGGGGTCATCTCCATGTCTTCTGCGTTCCAAAGCAATGTCGACGCTTAGGTTCTCAATCCGCTCCCGCAAATCATCATAGCGCTCCTTCACCGTTGAACCATTTGGCGCAAGGGCATTTGCTATGGCAGACAACAAACACAAGTTACTAACATGAAATGTGTTACAACAGCTGTGGCCAATGCAGCAAATTAGTCAAAAAAATGCACCTTTCTTTTCGATGATCCCGAAGCTTTTGATGGAGACGGTTTCTTCCTATTGTCCTGCTCAGCATCCGAGTCTGGAATGATGATCCTCACCTGGTTAGCAGTGTTCACTAGCCTGAGCAAACAAAACAATTTGCTGTTTTTCAGTTTTAAACAGCCTATTCAATCTCTTGACTCATAATGTATACCAATTTACCCGTGATCCCCCGACTACCTGCCAGAAAAGGCCTAACCTACTAAATGGGACGACTGCGTTCATTTGGGCGGCTTTGTTTTCGGGATTGTGATCAAATGTACACGAGTCGATTCACAGCAAAAGATGGCAAGAAATCAAGCCAATTATCATTATCATTATCTAGTATGGGGTGAGATGGATGCACACAAAAACACAATTACCATTATCTAGTATGAAATTTTGATTACTATAAACTACTAACATTTTTCTAATTGCAAAAGGAGTCACACGATTCCTGGAAAATCAAAGAGGGTAGGGCGGTGTACCTCACTTCTCTTCGGAACGCTTGCATCCGACTAGGGCCTCGCTTACCCTTACGGATGGATCGACTTGGCGATGTGGGCCGTCAGACGACGACGACGAGGTGGCGGTGTCGTCCGTACTAGAGGACGACAGAGTTGGGGTGCCGCCGACCATACCGGAGGACGACGAGGTAGGTGGTGTGGAACACTTGAACCGCCCGCGTGCATCGCGCTTCTGCGTGGTGGAGTAGTGGCACCTCCGTACGCCGCCGCCGCTCGCCTGAAAACCCTCGGTGCGGCCCCGCCGTCCACTGCCGCCGCTCTCCGGGATCCCCTCGATGCGGCCCCCCGCCGCCGTGGCGGCCGCTCGGGCCGTGTTACGGCGCCGCGGCCCCTTCGTCCGCGCCCGCCACCGGTCCGGGAAGGCTCGATGCGGCCACTCCGGCCGGCGCGCGCCGCTCGCGCAGGGGAAACCGCGATGCGGGGCATCTCGATGTGGACGCAACGGTCGAGCCGACGAGGGGGGATGGTTGGGAGCAACGGTGTATTGGGGGTGGGGGAGCCGAAAGTTATAGACGATTTGGGCCGGCATATCCTTGTTTTTATTACTCTCATCGGCCCATTTGACATTTTCACATCCTAGTCTCCGGTACCTTTAGTGCCACCCCGTAAACCGAGAAGGGGGTATCCCGGCTTAAAAGGAGAGGCGTGCTCGCGTTTTCGAACTCCGTATTACCATCATCAACTAATGCTTGCTACTTGCGCTATGGGGCTTAATGGGCTGGCCGGTCCACTCGGGCTCCCGCTCGCTGGGCTTTACGCTCGCCGGTTGAGCCTATTGTGGTCTGGCTTAGCCCACATCCCCATAGCACACAATTTTTTCATCTAAACAAATCCTCTCTTTTTTTCATGGTACATATAGTCTATACCATATTGTTAAAATTCAGATTTTTCATAATATAATTTATTTATTAAATCGCATTTTAAATTTCGCTACAACCCCATAGCATATTTTTTTCATCAAAACAAATTTTGTGGCAATACGTACACAATATTCCTCCTTGAGGCTAGAAACGAAGCAGTAGCCTTCGTTGTTTTGCAACAACGCAAAGAGGTATTTGCAACCCAAATAAGACGTTGCGTAAGGCCGTTTAAACGCAACCAACCCTAGTATGGTAGCCATAGCAAGTTTATATTGCAACACCCGAATTTCTAGTGCAACGCAGAAATAGGGTAGCAATATTTCCTACCAAATGCAACACAATTTTGAATAATGGGTGCATTAGCGCCAACTTGTTGCAACATCGCAAAGATATATTTGCAACCAAAATCCTACGTTGCGACATACTTGTTCAAACGCAACCATCCCTAGTATGGTGGCTATAGCAACTTTCGTTGCAACGCAAGGAATGCTAATGCAACACAAAATTGGGGTGGCATTATTTCCAACCAAATGCAACGAAATCCTAAAAAAGGGTGCATTAGCGTCAACATGTTGCAACCGAACAAATAAATAATGCAACTCAAATTTTGTGTTGCAATAGACACACAAATTGCAACCAAATCACCGTTTCGGTGCAATAGTACCCCCCTATTGCAACCGAAATAGTGGTGTTGCCTAAGGGATTTGTTGCAATAGGGGGAAAACCTTGTAGTGTGCCAATTCCTCCGGATCCGTCGGAGCGGTAACATGCAATTCCTTTGTCACCTTCGATTCTTTCCCTTTTGGGGGATAACGAGTCGAAGGCTCAATTTGGGGAGTCGACAAAATATCAACTTTTTAATCAGTCTCCGTGAACGGATCCATTCACGCCTTTTTTCAGCAGGTCCCACGCTCTCATGTGGCTCCTCAATAGCGACAACATGTTTTTCTTGTTCAGACACATTCGAGAGTTTCCTCTTAGAAATGGTCTTCTTCTCAAGTTCAAGCACTGGTGAAGGATCATGAGCCTTTTTCTTCTCCCTTTCGGTCGCGGCCACCTTCGCTGCTTCGATCTTTCGCCGGATCAGGTTTTCATTAACTTTCAGCAACTTGGAAGATTTTTCGGCAATCGGAGGCAGCGTGGTTTTTGCAGCTTCCGCCTTTCGCTTGGCCAAAACATCTTGGGCTTTCGCACTTTTCGAAGTGCCTTCCGCTGCCTGTGTTTTCATAGCTTCCGCCGCAGCAGCCGCCTTGCTCGTTTAACTCTTCTTTGAGGTCTCGATGGGTTCAGACCCAGTGTTGCCTGGGGGCTGCATCTTTCTGCTAGCTGTCAACGGTTTCGGCCACGGCGGGCACAAAATTTTCATCTCCTCAAGGACTCGGTTGAGACGGCCTTGATGCTTCAGAATATTCTGGGCGCACTCCCATTCCTTATGAGTATAGTTCCCGATGATCTTAATGACCTTTTTCTCAATCTCAACCAAAACTTCTTCGTCCATTTTTCCCTCGGGACATTTCACATTGAATATGGGGCTTTGCGTGTCGGAGTCCAAGCCGGGCAATCGCCTCACCCTGAAAGCCCACGAACCCCACTGAGGCTGGCACGGCCAAATGTCAGCTGCCACGAATTCTTCGAGCGCATCGCGCGTTGTAATCACATGAGAGGCTTGGAATAGGCACTTGTACTGGCAGAAACACGGCTTTCCTTTGTCAGTTTTGGAGCCAAATCAACATCCAAATCAACCATTCGGCTTGCCAAGTCAAAGGTTGTTACCTCTTCACGTTTCGCATTCATCCCAATCACATGAATAGGAGCGTAGAACCTGTAAGAGGTCCATCGATTGGCCCACTTGTTCTTATACGCAGGGGCTAATTCCACTGGGGCTTGGCTCTTATTGATGTTGCGGGTTTGAAATGTATATCATCCGTATTAAGCTTCTTTTTCCTCGTCATCAACTGTCACCACCCTTTTCGCCCAGTGGATCTCGAAGTGGCGAACAAATGTGTCCACGTCGTTGTCACCAGCGAAAGTCCGGTGGGCCCACAAGAACTTCATCACTTGAGGAATCGAGTTGGGTGTCAACTGATGAATTTGAACATTGTAAGCTGCTAGAATCTCAGCAAATCTTCTTGACATCAGCAACCGAAGCCCCGTCGTGAAAAAGTCCCAGAATACAACACTTTCATTCTTTCTAGGCTTCGGAGTTGTTTCCTTGCTGGGTAGTCGGTAGGTGCCAGGCTCAAAGCAGCCTTCCAGTCGCAGAGCATCCAGTTCAACTTGGGTCATCAAGGATCGACGCATGAAACAGGTTTTCAGCTTAACCAGATCCTACGGATCATCTTTCACACCCGTCAAACTTTCCCAGACTCCTCTGCAGCAGCTACGCCGCTCCCCTCTCCAATTTCTCCCTCCTTCACGTCGGCATCACGGTGTTTGGTATCTATATCGCTCAGCATTATTTCGACATACCCTCCGCTACCCGAATCATTACTTTCATCGCTACTAGAGGTGGATGAGGTACTACCGCTCTCGTGAGAGCTAGCAGACCAATCCAAGCCAGAAATCTTACCAGATTCTGAGCTGGACGCTGCCGAGGATGACGTCGCGGCAGCCTCTGCAACCTCTAGGGAGGCAGGTCGGTCTTCGCAGTTTGAGGGGGAGCCTTCGCCTTCCATCGCTTTTGCAGTGTGCCTAATGCGAGCCATATGTCTATGAAACCTTAATCTCAAAATACATCATTGTGAAAGGCAGAAAGCATAAGATATCTTTCGTTTAGGATAAAAGCTAACCTTTAAGAATGACCAAGCTTTCGCAAAATGCAACTCGAGGGGAGCGAAGGCAAAGAGGTCAATCACCAAATCTAAACAAGAGAGGAGGGGGTGAAAAAGACATCAGGTTCACTGCGGTGTCGACCCCCTCTATTTATAGGCGGTAAAACCCAACAGTAGAAATTTTGAACCCAACGGTTAAAAATCGAGGGCATTTTGGTAATTCGCGCGGAGGTTTAGGGAACTGACGCTGTGGAAGACGTTTTCTTTTGCCTCGATTCTCGAACCCTAAGTTTCGATGGCTTGTGTTTGCAGCAACGCAAATGCTTCGCCACCGATGGGCTTCTGTTGGGGGATTCGGAATCGAGCCCGTAGCACTCAAAATCACGAGATCGGCGCAGTTTAACAAGCGCAGTTCGGGAAAATTAACTATGAAACCCCAGAAGCCATTTAGCTCCACACCACCTTTTGGGTCACATCTTTCGACTGGTACCTTTCGTCACTAGCAAAATGATCGAATAGGTCCAATGGTCCAAGGTATTAGATTTGTGGTATAGTGACCTGTTTTCTTCACGACGAAGCCCTAGGGGGCAAATCTTACCCATTCAATGAATCACAACCTGGGTTTCGCCTGGGGGGTTCCGTCGCCTTTAACATCTAATGCGTTTATGATTGGTTTTGGTATGCGTTTCAGGTGCAAGAATGTGCTGGGCGAAGGGGGCATCTCCAAAAAGTTGAGGGTCTTCTCCCGACAGGCGCACGTGCTGACGTCGGGAAAAGCGCCGTGATTTGCAGCGTGACGTCATGAAGCGCCGATTACATGAAGACCTAATGGAGACTTCCCAAAATTAGCCTAGCACATTCTATATTGATCCGTTTTACATGAGGGTAATCTCGGTATGCAAAAATTTTGTTCGTCTCCCTATAAAAGGAGGCCGACCAACACTTGCAAAGGGGATCGGCTTTTGAGAAATTCACTGTTGAGAAAGAGCTTTTGGTCTTCCATTTGTGCATTCGTCTGAGTTTAAGTCTTCGGGTATTTTGTTTCCTTTCATTGTTTGTGTGAGGTAGCTTCGCTACGACACAACACTCGCGGTGGGCAATCATGGAGCGATGTGGAGAAGCGAGGAGTCCGGAGATCTGATGGTGGGAGGCAAGATGGAGTTGAGCACGCAGAGGTAGACAGAGCCGACACGGCTCAACAACGACGACGACCCTTGAGAACTCTAATAGGTGGCGGGGCACCAGAGCTATCGCATGTTGGCATTTTGTAACATCGTTGCTAAGTTTATGAATTCCTAGCAATGACGCTAGAAATAACTAATGGTAATCCTAACAATCACAAATGAATCCGTAAGCGCACGGATAAACCATGTAGCATTTCCCCGGTAGAGTATTCCAATGGGTATGGAATCCAAGACTTTATACTATTGCAATGAATATAGATCATGGATAGAGAAAGAGGTAACACTCGAATATAGGGTAAAGGATAATGATATGATAAAGGGTAGTGTGACACACAATGATTCATCTCTAGTAATACTACGAAATATAGAGAAACATATGAGTTATAGCTCTAGTTTCTAATCTACTATACATATAAAGGTCAACAATACAAGAACGATACACAAACGTTGTATGAAGCATCAGTCCAACACCCAGGCACAAATGGGAAGATAGACCCCACACCGTCTTTTACACGACGTCGGTTGCTACTTTCAGAACTCCTACAACACTACCTGAATGCGAAGGAGTACAAAGGGTCTAACGACTGTCACTACCACGGCCTACATCTCTCTAAATGTGGGATACACTCATAACTAACATAGCTGCTCAACCCAAGCACCATGCTTGCATTGTCAACTAGACTTTGACCGGCCCGGGCTATTGTGACCCAGGTCAAAACCACCAGAAGACTCCATTCAAATCGAACATCGTAGAATGAACACTAACATCATACAACATGAATGTGTAAGCTGACTAGATCAAACTGAGAATAAACATGCAAACAGATGCCGGAACTTCTACGTCTATACCATAATATCGAAGGGTCGTGTTCGCGAAGAACATGAGCCTCTAACTTATGATCAAACGCAGAAAACATGATAATATCACCCGTCAACAAGATCAAAGGGGTATGTTCGTTATGAACACGAGCCTCTAAATGATGAACAAACGGTGAACTCAAGAACATATCGCCTATGAATGCAAGCACTACTTTATATGAAATAGATGAATAACTGAAATAGATCAAAGTCATACAAAGAAATATAAATACAAGAACACTCATACCTAGATCCCAAAGTAGATTTGGAACCTGAAGAAGAGCTACTCTAGCCAACTCCCTAGCCTTGGAAACTAAAAGAGAGAAGAGAATGCAAAGTGGTGTGTCTCCAAGTGAGCCCCATCCTCCTCTATTTATAGATGGGTAGTGTCATGACTTCTAGGTTGAGGAGCACCACGCGCACCCCCGGAATCCCCTCTTGGACAAATGAGGAAGCACCATGTGGAAGGTGGAGATCAGCTGGTGCAAAGGTGGTTCAGCCGAACCCACGGTTTGGTCGGCCCCTTATGGGCTTGGTTGGCCTCCATCTTCCTCCCAGTGACTGATGTGTGGACCCTTGGGTACATTCTTGGTGGATGTAAGAAGTTGAGTCGATTTGCACCCATGTGAGCCCTTCAATCCATGTGACATCAATGTGTCATCTCCTGATTCATCGGGGCTTGCCTTCCTTGGATCAATGACATGTCAAGGGCACATAAGATCCCGTGTGGCAGCCACTCCTCGGCTAAGGCGGCATGGCATGGTCCATATAAGATGGGTTTCTCACTCATTTCACTTTAGATAACCAGGTCTCTGCTAGGCAGCGTGTGGAATGGTAGTGTATATTTTCCTACAATAAAGTAATCTCCTAGGATAAGTGAAACTACATTGTTCTTAACTGAAATGCATGTAAGAAATGCACTTTGCTCCCTTATTCATGAGAATATTGATGGCTAAAAAAGGTACTTAACAGCTGTCAACAATGTGGCCCTCCTTCGCCTTCCCCACTACGGTGCTTCATCCCGAGCCGGATCCACCCTCGTGACGACGGCTCACTTTGCCGCCACTAGGCTTGAGCATTCGACCTATTTGGTTTTCTCGGTTCGATTTATTCAGTGCCAGGGAATTTCAAATTTTGAAAAATGAGAACCATAGTTTCCAAAAAAACTATAGGAATAAAAGCCTAATAGAATAAATTTTTTGGTTTGGTCCGTTCGGTCCACCGAATTAATAACCGAACACCACCCTATCCTTGCTCCGCAGCAGGGGCGGCTGCAGGGGTGTCGCGAACATGGCCCCATTTGTTGTGACAACGCGCCCAGGAAAATATAGTACTATCGCCTAAACCAATCCACCTTGGTCATTAAGCAATAATAAAGTATCATCCTATCATTAGTTGCCGGGTTAACGCCTGTAAATCACTTACATAGCAACAAGGATCGACATATATGCATTAAAACTCACGCGAAGGTGAGTCCAGAGACAATACATGATTAACATCCGAAATTTACCCCAAAGGGTTTAAATATTACAAACTGAAGACTTTGACATGACAACGCAGTTCAGAGTTTTAAAATAGTAGAAATGAACTAAACGGAACGTGGAAACACCACAGGAGGCCAGCCATGAACTGTGACGCCCCAGGTTTTTAATTAACCCCAATTGCCGGTCAAACTCGTTGACTGGGGTCAAATCATGGTCAACCTGGGTCATCACCTTGCAAATCTCACCAACACTCACCTATTAGCATCTTGAACAAGTATAATGCACTTCCCATGGTCAAAACCCTAGCTAAGGGGGACAAACCCTTTGATGTCTTTGTGCCCTTCTAGAACTTTGGTCACGTTCTCCAAATTTTGCCTAAAAACTTAAAAATCTACCAATACAAAAGTTGTGCAGAATCACCAGGGACACATTTCATCTTCAGGGTGGCATTGCTAGTTTTGAGTGGAAAAGGTGCTAAATGGCCAAACAAGTTCTGGGTCACTGTTCACCGAGACATGAAAAATTCCCCAACGTGGCATTTGAATTTCTCCTTCGATTTGAACCATATTCAAAATCAGTTTCAGCCAAAGTGTAGAGGAATCACCCGTCTACAACTTTCCTATCCACGGATTTTGAAGTTTATAGACAATTTCTTGAGAATGGTGTCGTGCAATAGTGGCACTTGGAACAGACCGGGCCGAGGCGCGCCACGATGCGACGTCACGCGCGCGCGTGCGTCCACGTGTCGCCGCCGCATCGCCGCCGTGCGCCGCCGTACCATGGCCGGTTGTCGGGGCCCGTGCGTGAGCGCGGCGTGCGTCGCCCGCACGCACCTCCGGGACGCCGCCTCGGCCGGTGAGCCCGCGTGCCACACGGCGTGCGCACACTCACCGTGGTGCCGTCGATTCCCCCGCCGCGCACGCATGCCGAGGGTCGCCGTACCTCGCGCCTTAACACGTCGGTCGCTTAACCTCGAAGCAATGATGCCAGCGCGCGCGTCGGCTATAAAAGGGCACCCCCTTTCTCCTCCCGTGCGTGAGCACCGCTGCCGCCAAGCCCCCTCACTGGCAACACCTCCGCCCCGACCACACCCTCAAACCAAGCCTAGGAGACCCTCGGGCCACCCTGCTCCCGCTCCCGCCTGGCCACGGTTGCCGGCCTCATCGGAATTTCACCGGAACCGCCGCCGATCGCCACCGAGGACCCCATTGCAAGACCTCAGATCTTTCTGAGGGCAATCCGCAAACGGAGGGTACATCTGTAAGGAATCAAAATTTCTAAGGACCTCGGTGAAAATCAGTTTCTTAAATAGTACATGAGGTTTGCTGAAACTTGTAAAATGCATAGAAAATCATAGAAAAATAAATAAATGCAAATCCAATTTTGTTGGATTCACTGTGAAAAATCCTACAACTTCTGTAAAGCATGTCTACAGTTTTTCCTAATAATTTTTGCATGAAAAATAGAAATATGAAAAAGCTAGATCTGTTGTATCTCAAAATATACAAGTCGTCTGTAGCTAACTTTTTGATATGTTGTGTGTCATGTTATGACTAGCTCCTGTACCAAAAATTGCACAAATTTATGTTGCAAATCTTTTTATATGAATTGTTTTCTATTCATGAAGAATATGTCCAAATGATTTTTGTAGATAAAAATAATTAGATTTTTGTGCCCAACTTCTGCATGTTGTCTTTTTTTGCCAAAATGCACCTCTGGTGACTTAATCACAATTTTATAATTGCCAAAAATATTTATTCTTGAAATATGCTTATTTTTCTTTGAAATTGCATAGCTCAAGATCCATAATAGCTCTAGGTGTATGCTTGGCATTCCTAGCTTAGTTTTGGACCAGAGGTCATGTGTGATAAAGTTTAAATCATTTTGATGTGTATTTATTTTTGTATGCATTAGTCTTGCCTCATTAGCTAGCTTTTGTGTTTTCAAAATAAGTATTTCCCTATCTATCCTAAGCATGCATAAGTGTTCAGTGGCCATGTATAGGTGATTAGTGCTTAATAAACCCTTCCACTAAATTTTAATAATTATTTTATGAATAAAAGCATTGGAGGTAATTTAAAGCTTAATAGCCAGTTAAATGGGAAAATCACCAACCACACCCTTAGTAAATCTATGTGGGCTATGTAAATCTTTTCAAAAGGATAATGACCAACCCATTTCTGTTTATGGAATTTAAATTAAATTATTTACATAAATATGTACACAGTCACTATCAAAAAGAGTAATTAATAATGAACCGCATATTGTTCCTTTTTGGAAGAGTATGTTGAATGTATTACTTATCTAGGTGAATGTGGTCTACCATGCGCCCCATGGTTGTCATTTGTTGTTTGTGATTGATTAAATGAAAATGTCTCCAACTTTTCTTCATCTCTGCTCCCGACCGCACCGCGCCACCCAGCGCCCTGCGCGCGCGATGGGATGGCCGGGGTTGAGCTGGCCCGCACGTCCAAACTTGCGTGCGCGTGACCCGGTTCAAGGGATTCCGCTAAGGGAATTGACCCCTTTGCCCTCGCCTGGTGACGCTAAAGGCGCCCCGGCCACCACTGGTATGGAGCCACGTCGGCCGCCGCGCCATGGCCACCAATAGGAGCGCCTCCTGCCTTCCCTACCCCTACACCGCCTTGACCGAGACCCTATAGGGAGACCCAGGGGTCGCTGTCGCCTCCCAACAGCCCGCTTTGGGGTTTTCCCCATTTTTGTGTACGCCGCCGCAAGGGAGGAAAGGGAGTGGAGGCGGGAAGGAGGGAGCTGTGCGTGGCACCGTCGCCGACGCGCCGCTGCTGGAGGCCGACCATGGACGAGGGGGTGCCGGACCAGGCGCCACGCGGGGAGAGGACGCCCACACCGAGATGAGGAGGCGGAAGCTGAGCGAGGAGCCGAGAACCGTCACGAACGTCCACGTCGTGCCACCGTCTCTGTCAAGCCGGCGACGACTACAGCTCCGCCCCGCTGTGAGAACCTCGATTTCCCCCTTCTCTTGCGCCGCTCTAATCCTTGACTCCATGCTTGTGGGCGTGCCTTCGAGCCGCCGTGCATCGTGTACGTCGCGCCGCCGTTCCTCCATAGACGGCCGCCGCGTCACGCCGCACCGGTGTGAACCCGGCACCGTGGCCACCCCAGGACGCAACGTCGGGTGCTCCTAAAAGTTGGGCGACGTGCTGTCTGTATGCTCGTCGAGCCGGGGATCACCCCGCGACGCGACGCCGTGCCAATTGCAGTGCGCGCGTCGTGCCTTGCGCTTTGTGGTCGGCCTTCGTGCCATGGCGATCTTGTGCAGGGAATGGAAGTGCGTGGGCTGTGACCATGCGCACCCTAGTGCCAAGGTCAGTCCCACGATGATGAACTGCCGTGGCTGCGCGTCGGTGGGCTCTGCCCTTGATGCCGCTCCGCGACGTCAAGCGCTGTCCGCCGCGCTGTGCTATCCTGTGAGCCGGCCTTCGAGCCATTGCGACCTTGTGCTGCGTGTGGTGGTGTGGGGATGGTTGAGCTAGAGCGCACCCCAGCGCTGCGGCCAACTCCGCTCTGTCGACCCGCCACCGGTGCATGCGGGGTGATGCCGCGTCGCGCGTGTCTTCAAGCCGGCCTTCGCGCCATGCTATCTTCTTTACCTACAGGTGCTCACACATGCCCTTGCGGCCTGGCCGGGCACACCCCAGCGCAGTCCCCAAGCTGCTACCGGTGTCACCGCCGCCGGTGGAGTCACGCCGAAGGGGAAACGGCCGCACGCCTAAGGGTAGCGGCCGGCATCTCGCCGCCCCTGGTAGGCATAGATCTAACCGGGGCTGTTGGGCCTTAAGTAACGCAACGGCCCAACAGCGCCCGTCAGAAGCCCAGCAGTCCGCTTGGACCTCTGGGTCGAATACAAGGGGGTCCAGAAGACTTCAGCTATTTGGACCGACTGGGCCGAGCCCATTGGGCTACTTTGGGCCCAGAGACACTTTCGGCCCAATAACAGCCCGCTAACCGAGAGTTGCTGACGTCATGCTAGCATCAGCGACATTTTTAATAAAAATCCTTTTTTCCAGAATGATTTCAGAAATGATTTTAAAATGGTTTAAATCTTTGAAAATCATAACTAATTATAGGAAGCTCAAAAAAATACAAAACTAATTTCTATAATTTCTTGATTTCGAAGCCTTGCTATTTGTAGGTAGTTTGAGATCTTTTGGGTATTCTAAAAAGAGGTTTCTATTTGGAGTTGTTGCTTAGATGTGTACCGATTTCTGATGTGCGCATCGAATCTCGTGCCACAGACCCGAGCTTCGACCAGGAGGACGCGGAGGACCCCGAGTACACTGCTCCAGACAACGACTGCTCCAACGAAGGTGTCATGACACTCTGTTGACGGTGAAAATCCGTCAACCTAGCCATGAGTTTACCTTCGGAGTTGGCATGAGTTTTATACCTTATCCATTGGTACTAACCCCCGTGGTATAACAAGTTCACGTGTGCATGTCGGTTTTGGAGTTTAATGTTTATGCAGGGTTTTAGTGTTGAATGCAAGACTTTCGGGATAAGTTCATCAAGCACCTCATGACAAGACCTTGAAGCCCCGTACAAGTCATGCAATGAAGCAAACTTATCTCCAAGAAGCCAGGGACTTGATCCGAGAAGACGACAGACTCCGAGGACCTGACCGAAAAAAGTGCTCGAATCTTGCAAGACAAGGAGTTGAGTCCAATTCGGAGAGAAACCGACGACATGGACCTACATGCGAAGGGGGCAACATCCGGGAAGCAAGGGAACCGACGTAGAGCAAAGGAGCCCTCGGGGCCGGGCCTAGATGGGCCCGGGCCGGCCGGCCGGGTCCGGTCGGCCCCGAGCCCATCCAGGGCCCATTTGCCCCCTCCTTTGCCCTAGCCGCCAATCGGGCTATTTATAGCCCCCTGACCGAGAGCCACGGGGAGAAGAATTTGTCATCGGCCGCCGAGGAGCAGAGAAGAGAGGGACACCATCTCGGAGAGGAGAGGATCCAGCTAGTTGACTAGGGTTCTCCTAGCCGACGTGGGAAACTTGCACGGAAGACCACGTCGGAGTTCCCGGAGCTAGAAGCAAGATCAAGGAAGGATCCCTGTGGTGATCTTGTGTATGTATCATTGTTATAGTTGAATTATCAAGTTGAATCTTGTCCTAGCGATCAAGTGTTTCCTCGAAGATTTCGTTTTTCGATCGGCTTTGCTTATTCCAATTCTATTCTCGAGATAGATTACATAGGGTGTTCTTGTAGCCGCGGTGGCTAGAGGTACACACCGGATCTTCCGAAAGAATCTCGACTTGTCTTTTGACTCGCCCTAAGCTCCCCGCATGAATAGGGATACGTTGTGACAGAACGGGGTTCCAAAAGGCGGATGTTTTCGGATTTGGACGGGAAACCACGATTTAAAGAGGCTTCTATTAAGATTCGATTTGCTACTTCTTCTCTTGCTTGGAACTTCAACAAAAGGCTTACCCCGATCCCTCTAGATCGGTTTATCTACCCAATCTTACTTTGTTTTCTCCGGTCTTTAGTAGATTAGATTCGTTTCGTGTCTTTTACTTAGATGCATTAGGGTTTCTTTTATCAAAGATTGAAGTTACTTGGCTTTATTAGATTAAGTTTTGCGTCACACATTTGTTCCACGGATTCGATACCTTGGGTTCACCACTCGAGGGAAGAAGGGTCCCTTGACTACGACGGGAGACTTGTACGCTTGCAAGTCACAAACGAACTTTGATACAATTATTAACCGTCAACAAGCCCCTTTTTCTGGCGCCGTTGCCGGGGAACAAGTGATCAAGATTTGATTTTTTATTGTCTTTTCGTAATTTTCAGTTTTCTTTTTGTTTTTCTTTTTGCATCTACTAAATTTTGATCATCCTCAAAATACATCTAATCTAGTTTGTCTAACCCTAGTTTTTATAGATTTGTTTTTACTTTCTAGTTTTTTGCATACTTTGTTTATTGCTAACCCTAACAGGAGATGGACGGCTACCTCTCCAACAAACCCGATAATTTTGTGGATGATCCGAGAAAAACTTTACGGGGCTAAGGAGACGCGAAGCACATCAAGCTAAAAAGCTGGATTTTGTAGATTCGGAGTCGGAAGACAAAGGATCGCAGGAATCTCCGAAGAATTCACCACCTCAAAGTCCTCGGGAGAATCGACTTCCACCGATGGGTGACCAACCACCGCAAGAATGCAAGATTGGGGAGCTATGCACCCCAGACATCATCGACCTACCAATCTTGAACCTCGACGAGATCGGAAGACCGTTCGAGATCAAGACCTCAACAATCCGCATGGTGCAACATTCACCCTTCACCGGTAAAGAGGATCCGAACCTTCACCTCCAAGCATTCATTCAACTATGTCAGACTTTCAACATGGATGGGGTGACTCAAGACCAAATGAGAGCAAGGCTTTTTTCGTTTTCACTTCTCGGGAAGGCTTTGCAATGGTTCCACTCTCAACCGGCGGAGACGGTGCAAAATTGGAACACGTTGATGAAGGCTTTCATGAAGGAATACTACTCACCGGGTAAAACTCAAAGCTTGCATAATAAGATTGCCACCTTTGTTCAATATCCTACGGAAACTATCTCGGAGGCATTCGAGCGCTTCAACGAGTATACCCGGGCGGTTCCACATCACAAGTTCCCGAAGGAAGACCTCGTGCAAAAGTTCTATCAAGGACTCACCATGGCGTCAAGGACGATCATCGATGCATCGGCGGGAGGATCTATCATCGAGCTTACATCGATGAAAGCTTTCACTCTATTCAAGAAGGTCGCGGATAATGACACGTGGGCGTCGTCAGGGCGCCTACATCCGGTTCAACCCACGGGGAACGTCAAAGGAGTCTTGCAAGTGGATAAGGAGAACATACTTGAAGGCAAGATCGACTCGCTCATGAGGAGGTTGGAAAAGATGGAGATGGAAAAGAAAAAGGCTCAAGACTTGAAGGCCGCCGAAGCAAGGTCCACATGCGAAGAATGTGGAGAGTATGGCCATGTCCGCAAAGATTGTCCGGAGGAAGCCAAAGTGCTCGACTACATGAGGAAGGGAGAATTGCAAACTTCCGCTACGGGCAAGGTAGGCCTCAATTTAATGCAAGCTCATCTATTCCTAACGCGGCTCCGCTTCGTATACAATTGAAGGAGTTCATGGATGAGCAAGCTAAGATCAACAAGGACACCGTCACCAAGTTCAAGACCATAGACAAGGTGTTGGAGAACATCGATAGCAAAGTGACGGAGGTCGGAAGTTCCAATCATCAAGTGCTCAACATGATGAAGATGCTCGAGACGCAAGTTGGATAACTTGCGGGGCGCCTTACTAATGATGAAGGGAAGCTTCCGGGACAACCCAAATGTCCCAAATCGGCAAAGGCCATTCAAACACGTTCGGGGAAGGAGACCGAAGATCCGGAACGTTCCGCGGGAGCAAGGAAGCTTAAACCATCCACCGAGGTGGAAGGAATTGCTAAAGAGAAGGTTACGGGGATCGTCACCGAGGAACCCGAATTCGAGATGCCGGAGGAAGACACGAGGATACCGCAACTCAAGCCACGCTACTTCCGAGGTAAACTTGACAACCACTTTGAGAAGTTTGTGGAAGTTGTGCGTAGACTTAGCATCAACATGCCATTACTAGATGCCCTACAAGTACCTACATATTCTCGTTACTTTAAAGACATACTTGCAAATAAATATGAGATAGCAACACTCGGGGTAGATCATGTCAAGATGTCCGAGGAGTGTAGTGCCGCTATTGCTAATGGGCTAGAGAAACAAAAAGACCCCGGGTGCCCTACAATTCCATGTTCGGTTGGTTCTTTCAACTTCGAGAAGGCGTTATGCGACCTTGGAGCTAGTGTGAGCGTCATGCCGAGGGATGTGTTCGAGAAGCTACGCCTACCAATGGAGCCTACGGGAATATGTTTGGAGTTGGGAGACAACTCCATTCGCTATCCCTTGGGCATTGCCGAAGATGTACCCGTGAAGGTCGGACACCACTTCATCCCCGTCGACTTCGTTGTGCTCGAGATGGGAGAGAGGGAGAAGCCGCCGCTCATCCTAGGGAGGCCTTTCCTCAAGACCGTGGGAGCTACTATTGATGTTGGCAAGGGGGAGATCACATTCGACATCAACGGAGAAAGGAGTTCCTTCAAGTTCCGTCCAAGAATCGAGGCATGCAACATGATTGGAGTGAAGGGAGAACCAAAACAAACGGAGGGGCTGAAAAAGAAGAAGGAGCCGAAAAAAATGAACGTAAAGAAAATCAAAGAAGGTGTTGCATCCGTCAAGACAAAGGAAGAGAAGCCGCCTGTGAAGACCAAAAAAATGACTAAGCCGACTAAGCCGGAAGGCAAGCCCGCACCCAAGATGGTGCGGAAGTGGGTACCCAAGATTGCAACGCCTGCAAAGAGCGTTGATCCGAAGTAATCAAGTGAAGAAGTCTAGCTATAGACTATAAACGAAGCGCTAGGCGGGAGGCAACCCGTTTCGTCGAGTCAAGAATAAGCTACCGGGAGGACAACCCGATTCCAGGTTTTTCGAGTATTTTTAATAATTTAGTTTTTGAGTTTTATTACGCAAAGACATTAGACTTAGAAGTGGTTGAACAATATTAGAGACATAATTCTTGATTGAATGTTGCTTTATCATAAACCCTTTGCATGAACCCTCCTATGTGCTTGTTTGTTCTTTTCTTTTCGAGAAACCTCAACCAAATAATTTCAGAACCTAACTCAACCTTTCACCCTCATTATGGTGCTGAGGTTGACTTATTTTTCATGCTAAAACCACACGAGTAGAGCCACGATTTATATTTAGGTGTTAATAAAATTCAGCACGTGGTAGGACTCGCGTGAACCTAGAAATCAAAAACTTTTGGTTGGTTTTAAAAAATCTTTAGCCTTGGTTTCTCTAGGATTAGAATTTTTCTAAGCCTATTCTAATTTTGTTTTATTCAAAATCTTTCTTATTTAGCCAAAATTAGAACCTAAACCTATGCCCCCATGATCAAGCCGGGAAATGTTCGCTCTCATCCGATGAAGGCAAACTATACCGGTGAGACCGAAATCAACGTAGTTGAAAAATATTTTCGACTTACATTTGTTTTTAATGGTTTATAAACTTCTCTAAAATTGTGTTTGAGCTCTTGCATGGCTCTGAAAAATATTTTAAATTTCGAATTAGAGGAGTGCTTAACCTTAAACACACCTAAATGGAGGCAATCTAGTTTGAATTAATCATGCATGCACCATTGGATTCCCTTTTATCAACTTTCACCAATTCCACATGCAAAGGACAAGCATGGTGGGCAGCAAGCATCAACTTTGCAGGAATTTCATGGTGGCATGTGAAGCAAGTGGAGCTAGGGAGCATGGACATGACCCAAAGCATGGAGCATCAAGTGGAAGGACCAATAATGCAAGAAAAGGAGTGGACGAGAGCGTTTGGGCGGTGCAACTCGTGGAGCACGCGGGCGGGGAAAGTTGCGAGAGGTGAAATGATCGTCTTTGGAAGAAAGACGAGGGCGGGGAGGAGCCGAAGGACCCCGGGCGGCCGGCCCAGCCGGCCCGCCTCACCTACTTAAGGAGCCCCCGGCTCCCGTTTTCTCGCGAGCAAGCTTCCCTCTCCTTCCTTTGTTTGTGTGTTCAAGTTTGTGTGCTCAAAACCTCCGTAGACATAGCCAACCTTCCCAAGCTTGATAGCTCAAGAAAAAAATCCACATCCTTAATCCACTCAAAGTCCACATCCGAAGCAAAGAGTTTAAGTGCCTAGTTACTGGTTGCAACCGGAGTTTTAGTTGAAGAAAAGAGTGCAGCAACCATGTGGAAGAAAACCACAAGTCTCTTCTCAAAGAAGAAGAGTTCGTCGTCGTCCAAGCCGTCATCAACCACGTCTTCGAGGAGGCACTCGGTTTCCGAGTCTCCCCGCAGCATGGAGACGGATACGGCACCACCGAGGAGGAACGATGCTCTCCTCCTTGGTGGTATGAGGGCTGCAAGAAGCACGTCCATGAGGTTTACCGAACCTCGTGGGCACACGGAGGAGCAGCCTGCGCCACCACGACGATCGACCCGTTCAACCGCGCCACCTCCTTACACCCTGACATACTCTTCGTACGGCTTCATCATCTTGTCGGCAGAGGAGGAGGAGAGGCTCTCTAATCTTGAGAAGAGGCTTGTGCCCAACGTCGAGTTCAACGACCAAGCACTCTACACCTTGGGTTTTGGCACCGACATATACTATATGTTGGGGCACCTTGGATGGGTGCAGTTCTCCAACGAAGTATCGGTGGACACCCACTTGGGGTTCGCCTTGGAAATTTTGATGACTATTGCACCCATCCTTGATGATGATGGGGTGCAAAGCTTGTCATTCCGTTTGGAGGGAGTCCAACAAGTGGTTCCCTACGAGCACGTTAGGGAGCTGCTTGGATTCCACAAGGGAGCTCGGAGAAAGTTGACGTGCCACCCGGCATGTTAGCGGGATTTTGGAATATGATCTCCGGAGAAGCCCATCAACAACGCAATTGCATCCGCAACCCCATTATCCGGATATTTCACTCTTGGATGTGCAAGAGGGTATTGGGGAGGATGAAGGAGACAAAGGTGACCGACACGGAGTTGAATTGGCTATACTCGGCTTTAATTGCCAGGCAGCCAATAGACCCCTCTTACCTTATGATCAACCGTTGGTGTTGTGAAACAACATCGGGGGCGGGTAATATTGGTTCGGGGTGCTACCTCTCCATGTTGGCCTTCTCCTTACGGCCGGGGATCGCAAGGAACCCCGACCATCTTTTGCGTGGTACCTCTCTCAGCATTGAGTATTTGCGGCAAGGCAAATACATTAGTGGAGATGAGAGAGGAGGTTATCGGTTGGCCATAGTGAACCTACCCCTTCCCAATGAGAGGCTTAGGCTTTTCACCGAAGGGAGAGAAGATTGGTTGGAAGAGGGACTCCTTGTCCCTGCAAGGAAGAACAAAAGAGGAAGAATCGTAGAGGAGGGAACATCCTCCGCACAAGCGAGTGGAGCACAACCCAATGTGCAACCATTCGGCGGGATCCCTCCTCCGCCAAGTTATTACGGAGGGCCACAAGAGCAAGCATGGGGGGGGTGGTGCACCGGTACCCCCACCAAATTATGTTGTGCCCAACGCTAACTTCGCGGAATCCTACGCTCATCATCCCCAACCACAACAAAGCATGGCCATAATTGGAGGGTATGCTGCAAGAAACGCCCAAAACATCGCAGCCATCCAAGCTAACGCAGCTCAACTTGGTGAAGGCAACGCAAATATTGCCTTTGAGCTCGGACGCCTTCACCTTGTGGAGCCAAATCAATTCGTCGGAGGAAATGTCCAATCATATTATGAGCAAGGGTATTACTATCAAGATCATCAACATCAACCACCGGCGGAGGACTAGAAGATTTAGGAACTTTAGTTTTCTTTTCTTCTCTTTTTGTCTGTAATTTTCAGCTTTTGCTTATGTGTGTTTGCGTAGTATTTTCTGTTTTTATTTAAATTTCAGCAAGCATGTTTGTTTATTTTCAGTTTGTATTTCAACTTGATGTCATCATTAATAAAGACACCACCTTGATTATATCATTGGAAAAGTTACAAAAATTTGTGCCATGATGATATATGATTATGATTGCAGCTTTGTTCATCTTTGTAATTGATCTATGCATGCTTAAGCTAGTGCTCTCTTAAAAATACAAATCTGAATTTATTTAAATGCTAGCTTAATTTTCAGCGGAGGTTATGATTAAAATAAAGACCCATAGTGATTTATGTGCTCTCAAGTTATGAATAGATTAAAGATGTCTTTTATGCTCAATAATATCGCTAACCATGTCACAAATATCACTTGTGTGTTGCTCAACCTATCCAAAGCCTAATATATATTTGAGTGCATGAACCGTAGTGTACAAGATTTATTTTTGAGTGAGTTATTGCAGGCCATGATTTCTCTGGCCCGAGACTAAGAAGTTGGTCATTCCGTTTTTGCGTATCTATCTTTTTGCTAGCCTTTTATCCGTGCATTGTGTATCCCCGCATCGGAGATCTCACAAACCTCGCCGGATATCCACCCTTAAACCAAAATATCATCTTTTGTGATTACCTCCTTGACCACAACCTATCGTTGAGAATGGATCATCAATTCAAGGAAGATCGCAAGACGGTGCCGACATTGAAGATTTCAAGTATCTCTCCAAGGAAAAATATTTCCGGTACCTACCTTATTTTTCGCCTCTTTGCTCGAGGACGAGCAATGTCTAAGCATGGGGGAGGAGGTAGGTACGGTGCAGTTTTAGAGTTCAAAGGGGAGTATTTTTTTAAAAAAATAATATAATGATGAAAGAAAAAAATTCGGCGATATACGTGACTTCCAAGGTGAAGGTCTCACAAGAAGAAAGAAAAAAATATATATATAATGAATGAAAGAAAGAAAGAAAGAAAGAAAGAAAAGAATGAGAAATATGAGAAAGAGAAAAAAAAATATATATGCGTAAAGTGAACTCCCCGGTTCTCTAAGAGTGCATTCAAGGCTTCAAGTTAAAAAGATCCATTCTCATTTTCCAACCATGTGCAATCCGATAACGAGGACTTCCTTTGTGCCTCGGGATCACTCTTTGCCATTTGCACATGTCCACTCATCTAAAGTGTGTGTATTTTTCTCTTTCCCCTCCTTGATTTAACATCATTTTCCAATGACCTTTTTGACGAGTCTCGGTAAGACCATGAGAAGCTTGTCTTGTTTTGACAACACCTCATTTATAAAATCTTGTTAGGACTAAACTTTCCCAAAGCTCCATATAAAGCCTACCACACATATATGTTATGAGAGGGAAAGGAGTAGAATATATAGGCTTGAGAGACAAGTGAGATGAGAGCTCATGAGCAATATACAAGATGATTTAAATTTGTGAACTTGGTTTGGCTTTTCTATATCTTGTTCTTTATTTCAAAAATTCTGAGATCAATTTAAACTTTGTGAGCATGTTAATACTTGTGGGGTAAGCTTAATAAGAATCTACCCTCTGTAGAGATGAAGGCTAGTACATTATGGAACTTTAATGAATTAAAATTTTGAGAGCATTATGTTTTCTCATGTGTGATCAAGTGCAAGGTTTAAACATTGTTTGACAATGATGATATCTGTCGAAGGCTTACTCGAGGACGAGCAAGGTTTAAGCATGGGGGAGATGTTGACGGTGAAAATCCGTCAACCTAGCCATGAGTTTACCTTCGGTGTTGGCATGAGTTTTATACCTTATCCATTGGTACTAACCCCCGTGGTATAACAAGTTCACGTGTGCATGTCGGTTTTGGAGTTTAATGTTTATGCAGGGTTTTAGTGTTGAATGCAAGACTTTCGAAATAAGTTCATCAAGCACCTCATGACAAGACCTTGAAGCCCCGTACAAGTCATGCAATGAAGCAAACTTAACTCCAAGAAGCCAGGGACTTGATCCGAGAAGACGACAGACTCCGAGGACCTGACCAGAAAAGTGCTGAATCTTGCAAGACAAGGAGTTGAGTCCAATTCGAGAGAAACCGACGACATGGACCTACATGCGAAGGGGGAACATCCGAGAAGCAAGGGAACCGACGTAGAGCAAAGGAGCCCTCGGGCCGGGCCTAGATGGGCCCGGGCCGGCCGGCCCGGTCCGGTCGGCCCGAGCCCATCCGGGGCCCATTTGCCCCCTCCTTTGCCCTAGCCGCCAATCGGGCTATTTATAGCCCCCCCGACCGAGAGCCACGGGGAGAAGAATTCGTCATCGGCCGCCGAGGAGCAAGAGAAGAGAGGGACACCATCTCGGAGAGGAGAGGGTCGAGCTAGTTGACTAGGGTTCCCCTAGCCGACGTGGGAACCTTGCACGGAAGACCACGTCGGAGTTCCGGAGCTAGAAGCAAGATCAAGGAAGGATCCCGGTGGTGATCTTGTGTATGTATCATTGTTATAGTTGAATTATCAAGTTGAATCTTTTCCTAGCGATCAAGTGTTTCCTCGAAGATTTCGTTTTTCGATCGGCTTTGCTTATTCCAATTCTATTCTCGAGATAGATTACATAGGGTGTTCTTGTAGCCGCGGTGGCTAGAGGTACACGCCGGATCTTCCGAAAGAATCTCGACTTGTCTTTTGACTCGCCCTAAGCTCCCCGCATGAATAGGGATACATTGTGACAGAACGGGGGTTCCAAAAGGCGGATGTTTTCGGATTTGGACGGGAAACCACGATTTAAAGAGGCTTCTATTAAGATTCGATTTGCTACTTCTTCTCTTGCTTGGAACTTCAACAAAAGGCTTACCCCGATCCCTCTAGATCGGTTTATCTACCCAATCTTACTTTGTTTTCTCCGGTCTTTAGTAGATTAGATTCGTTTCGTGTCTTTTACTTAGATGCATTAGGGTTTCTTTTATCGAAGATTGAAGTTACTTGGCTTTATTAGATTAAGTTTTGCGTCACACATTTGTTCCACGGATTCGGTACCTTGGGTTCACCACTCGAGGGAAGAAGGGTCCCTTGACTACGACGGGAGACTTGTACGCTTGCAAGTCACAAACGAACTTTGATACAATTATTAACCGTCAACACACTCCCAACCATGTAGATCCCATGTTGATATTTAGATGCTAGTGCTTTACTTTATATGCATTGCTTGGATGAATTGCATAGCCAATTGATTAGCCTTGCCTTGATGATTTGATATATCCTGATTCCTTGATTTACCTACCTCGGGACTAGATACAGACCCCTAGCTAGTCCCATACATCAACTATACACACTTTTGTTGCTTGATTATGGATGGTATTCTGGGCTTGGACTGAGATGCGGGAGATCTCGGTGTGTTCTAGCGTGCGTTCTGGGTGCGTATCTCCTTGACGTGTTTCGGCGGGAGCGAGCTGCTTGGTTACTAGTGAACACCTGCCTCAGGAAGATGGGATCTAGCCTCTAATCCGAGCGGCGTGTCGTGTGGGATGGAGTTGGAGAGTGCTCGCTCTCGGCCCTTAAGGACCGATCGTCAGAATAACCATGCTTCTCTGGACTCTTACCATACAAATCGCCCGCCTTGTTATGGGCGGGGGTGCGGGGTGAGACTTGTAGTGGATAGCACCCCTCTTGTAGGCGGATCGGTGTGATCGTGTCGGGAGATGGCTCTTTCCTCCTTAGAAGACTTCACCCCGGTGAAGCCGGGGAAGGGTTCCACATCTTCGAGGGACCTCTCGCGGGCAGTATGAGCTCTACCACAGAGACTGAGCCAGGCTCTGAGACGCAGGAGGGTACTATCCACTTACTTGGCCTTCAGCCGTATGGTAGGGCCTGGAACCAGTGACGGCCGGTTTCGGTCCTATTTGGGCGGGTACAGTTGTACAACCTCTGCAGAGTGTTTAAACCTATAGCTATAGTCCGTGTCCACTGGTTATGGACATTCCTGAGATTTGTTATTCTGGCTAGACATACTTTACTTGTGCTTCTTCTCTCCCCCGAGTGTGTGAGCCCGGCTGAGGCCGTTGAGATGTGGGGATAGGAGAGGTGGGCCCCACATCGCAGAAGAGAGTTGGGAGCTGGATCGTGGTTGTGATCTGGTGTTCTGGTGTGGTATCCTTGAGTGAGGTGTGGACCCCAGAGGTGTGGACCTCGAAAGCGTGAGCTTCCCTGAGGTGTTGACCTCACTGCTTAACTCTGCTTACCTTGTATGTTGCTTCGCTGCTTTGCTTAAGCCTTCTACAGCCAAAATAGGAATATATCCTACATAGTAGAATATACAGCACTTTTGCCTCTTTGTTGGGAAGCTGACATGACCTACCCGCTTATCGGGTAGATCCTGGTGTCTCTGACACAGAGCCGGACTACGACTTCCACAACGACGGATGGGAGGATTAGGTCTCTTTCTATGCTCGAGATGCCTGCGGATATGGAGTTCCTCGCGCTTGCATGGAGCCACTACTAGATGATTTCTTTCTGTTTGATTCAGTCCTTATGGACTTGTACCCGGCATGTGCGGAAGAGATGTACTCTGATTAATGTAATAAATAAATGTTGTACTCTATTTGTTTTATCCTTCTGTATGGATTATTGGTATTGCTGAGACAGGGATTGCACATGGTAGCCCTCCTGGGACTACCACCAAGGTGTAGAGAGTTGGGTTTCCGTCCGCGGAAATCCGGTTCGTTTCATCTTGGGCTTTACTTCCACCACTTCACTAGATCTAGCATTAAGGGCTAAGCTCTTGTTCATCTTCAAGCTTAGAGACTTCTCCACATCTTGGTCAACTAGCTCTTGATGCAAGATTTCTCCAAGAAGTTGATTGGGTGTCATCGTAGGGTATTTTGGATCCCTTCTTATCATTGTCGTCAAGTTCTTGTCCTTTGGGCAAAAGCTCTTAGCAGTTTCTTTGTGACCTTTGAATCATCCCAATCTTGACTTCCAAGAGCCCTAATGTCCGAGACAAGGAGCATGAGCCTATCATACATTTCTCTTACGGTCTCTCCATACTTCATGAAGAATAGCTCAAGCTCTTTGTTGATTAGATCCATCTTCCCTTGCCTCACATGTTCGGTTCCCTCATGTGCTTCCTTGAGTGTATCCCAGTTCACCTTGGCAATTTGGATGTTCCGAACCTTGTTGAATTCTTGGGCACACAAGGATCCCGTGATGACTCTTGTTGCTTGCACGTTGCGGTGGAGGTCTTGCTCATGCTCAATTATGAGGTCCTCTCCTTCGGTGGGTATTGTAACACCTACAACCACAATCTTCCAAAGAGAAGGGTGGAGCCCATAAAGGTGCATTTGCATATCATAAGCCCATTTGGGATAGTCCTTCCCATCGAAATGAGGGGGCTTCCCCAAATGCACGGAATAGAACTTTTCATTAGAGTTGTTGCCCGGAATTTGTGCGTAGTTGTGGGGCACTTCGTAGAATCCAGAGTGAGTGTACTTGGCTTGCTCCTTCTTGATCATCTTCTTCAGGAGCTTCTTGGCCAACTTCTTAGCCTTTCTTCTCTTCTTTGCCGCCTTCTTTGTCGGATCATCACCATCTTTGGCATCTTCATCACTTGAATCGGAGTCCGAGTCGGAGTCGGATGAAGAGTCGTCGGAGCTCTCAATGTTGGATGGTGTACGACTTAGAGCCTTGTCGGTGAGGTCACCGACTTGAGCTGCCTTGAGCTCTCTCTCTCTCTGTCTCTCTCTTGAGCTTCTTTTGCGGTGATTTCTTCGGCGGTTGGGTTGCTTCCATTCCCCGACATCTTGATCCCTTAGTGGTTAAGCCTAAATCAAGGGATTAGGCTCTGATACCAATTGAAAGGATCTTGTGATGCCTAGAGGGGGGTGAATAGGATCACTTCAAATTTCTGAAACAAATGCAGCGATTAAACAACTATCGGTACTACCGATGCGGTGCCGGAACTACCGAGGGGTCAGTACTTCCAGTATGTGTCGGTACTACTGATAGGGCAGAGTTGACTAAAACGAAATTTGAAATGAACAGCGATTCTAGCAATTCTATTTGAATCAAGGTCTTAGTTTAGAAGCTAAGAACCACCTGCAACCAAACATATGAGTTGGAACACAACCAAATTATAGATCGGGCTAAAACAAGTTCTAGAGTTAGAGAGAGACAAAGAATTCAAGCAAGAAAAAGAGACACAAGGATTTAATCCGAAGTTCACACCCACAAAGGATGCTACGTCTTCGTTGAGGATCCCACAAAGGGAGGGCCATCACCAAGAGCCTCTTTTCCTCTTCCAACCCCCACAAAAGAAGATCGGTGCTCACTAAAAATTCTCCACCAAGAAGAGGGTAATGCAAACGATCTCGGGTGCACCACACAAAGAGGTCACTCAACGGGAGATGCCTAACCGTCTAGAAGCAAGCTTCAAGAGGAACAAACACGAATCAAAGGCTTGGAGATGCTTCAAGTGCTCTTGAGATGGGGAGATTCGAAGAGACTCTCAAAGCTTCTCTAAAACTCACTAGGAATCACTCCTCTACTCAAGACCTAGCTCAAAGGAATCAAATCTTGGCTCTACAAAAGCGGGGAGAAGTGGAGTGAATGCTCAAGTGAGTGTTTGTCTCGTGGTTGGTCAGCAATGAGTGAGGAGGGAGAAGAGGGCATTTATACTAACCCTGCAAAACTAGCTATTACTGTGTAGAATCATGTATCCGTGGTACTTCCGACATGATGTTGGAACTACCGAGGAGTTTCGTTGAAACCCAACAGTGAAGGATTATCGGTAGTTCTGACCCCGGGTCGGTACTACCGAGCCCCTAGCTAAAACTCGCTAGTGAAGCTTGTTGACGGTGAAATTCCATCAACCTAGCCATGAGTTTACCTTCGGTGTTGGCATGAGTTTTATACCTTATCCATTGGTACTAACCCCCTTGGTATATGAAGCGTCCCCTCATCAGAGGTGACTAAATGTGACACAAATACCAGTCCCAGGAGGCTGGTAACACATTTATTACAACAGGTGGAATCAGTCTTTTACATCACGGCGACACAAAGGGCACGGTAGTGCCAACGCAACAAGGAACAACACAAAGGCTAACGACCACACTACAATAGCAAAGGCTTCCATAGCCTCCTCAGAGTACCATACCATGGAAGCTTTCGGTAGGGCCCTGGGTACACAGGCACGGTTGGGTGTAGGGCACGACCTACTCAACGTCTTCGGGAATGTAATCGGGATCCTCCTCTGTAAAATAGTTAGTAAAACAAGGGTGAGCACATACGTACTCAGCAAATCCAACCCCACCCACGGAGGGGCTTATAAGCAGAATCATGCATAAAGTATAACAAGGATCAGGTTAAGGTTCATTTTGCAACTTACACATGCAGGGGTTCATTTCAAAAGGTTTTCGCAAATCATTTTTATAACCCAAGTAACTCAATTGTTTTAGGGAAAAACCACTGAGGAATCTACCGGACTTCCCGTCCGTCGTAGCCCAGGCACACAGCCACACACACATCACCGGAAAACAACTCACACAAGAAAACATCCCATCCCAAACACTAGTTTTTGTGACCACACCGTGACTCGTCCAATACCGTGGACACGGCTATTCGAATAGGTTTGACACTGCGGGAGGTTGTACATCTTTACCCACAAGTAGTGTACCGTCACACGGACACCTCAGCGCCGGTACGGATCCTATCATAGCCATTACCCACCTTAGCTAACACTACGAGCCACCACGGAAGCACCCAAGGGGTTATACCACATAACCGGGGCGTACCTCACACAGAGCGTACCCCTGCTCCTTGGTCTCCCGCTGCTCACCCGCACACCAGATGGCAAGTAGATTAACTAGTGGGGTTTATGCTAAGCCGTTGCCACATACAACGGTCGAGTGGTTGTACGATGATTTGGGTCAGGTGAGATGTCACGCAACCCGGTCCTTAACCGACAAGATGGACAACTCCCAACATGCTCAACCACACGGTACGAGCTCACCCATACTCCTGACACACACGTCCATCCCGTCTACCCAGTTCTTTACTCATTTTCCCAACATATCCCCTTTTCATTTTTAAAGCACTCACACATTTTGAAAGCACTCACACATTTTTAAGGCACTCATTTAGGCCAAGACAAGGTTCAATCATAGCAATCATGGGTGGCTATCCTACCATGTTTTTGCAGTAAAACAATATGCAATTTATAAAATGGGTATAGGGTTATATTTATAAAACCAGGACAGAAGCATGCATCAAAGGATGAGATTGGACTTGCCGTCTTCGAAGTCTTCGGGGAGTGCCGGCTCGACGTTCGGGGCCTCGGGCTCCTGCTCGCAGTAGTCGGCTTCGATCTCCGGCTCGGGGTACCTTACTCCGTCTACTCCGTCGGCTATGGCATACACACAAGCAAGCAAGCAATATTAGCACACACATTTCCGGCCGAGCTCGGGGAGGGGGAAGTGAGCGGAGGAGGGGTATATATAGGCCCTAGGAAAGGGGTTGGTTCGGCGGGGGGTGCGGTAATATTTGGTCTTAACCGGGAAGGAAGGGCATGTATGAAAGGCTAGGTTAAGGAGGGGTTATATGTATTAAGGACCTATTGGTAATTTATTTTGATGGGGAAAGGGGGTGATTATGATAATATAAACTTGGTTAGGGCCTGGTTTGTAAATTATTTAGGGTTTGATAGTATTTAATCTATAATTAATTATTGATCCAGGGGCTATTTGAAAAGAATAAAGAGAGGGAGAATAGAGGCAGGGGCTCTTTAGGAAAAAGAAAGGAGGCGGGGGGGGTTTTTGGCCTAAAGGCCTTCTTCTTCCTTGCGAAGGAACGCAGGCAGGGGGAAGGGGGCGGACCGCGCGGGGGCCGTCCGGTAGGGGTGCCCGCCGGCAACCCCCGGCCACGGCGGTGGCCGGGAGACGGGGCAAAATGGAGAGGAGGCCGAGGGGGATCGATTCCCGTGCTCACCTTGTGCTAGGATGGTCTGAGGAAGCGGCTCCGCGTGAGGGCAGTGGCTCGGCGGCGGTGCTAGGGGGCGGCGGCGCTGTGGAGTTCGGGGGACGGGGGAGAAGGTCGCTGTGGAGGTGTGAGGCGGGCAGGGACCACCGGTCTCCATTTATAGGCGCGGGTAAGGCGGTATCCCGGCCGGGCTCCGAGCTCTAGGAGCTTCGGCCATGGCGGTGGAGGAAAAACATCTTGGTGTTGACTCACCGGCGAGGCCCCTGGCCGAATCAGCACTGTGGGACGGGACCTAACGTGCAGGCGGCGAGCTGGCCTCGGCAGCGGCGGTGCGGAGCGGTCAGTGATGGTGGTGGAGGTGACCGGTCGGGCAGGGCTTTTAATGGAGGTCGTCGGCACCAGGGGGGTGTGTCGCGGCTCGGCAGGCCACCGCAGGCGGCGCGGGGCCGTCCTTGCGTGCCGCGCCGGCGACCCCCGTCGGCCGGGCGTGGGCCGGAGGGGGGGTGCCGGCCCCGGGCGGCCGCACGAGGGGAGGGGCGGGGTCGCGCGCGGTCAGGCCGCGGGAGGGGGCAGGCGCGCGGCCAGGGAGGAGGAGCAGGGAAGAAGAAAGAGAGAAGGAAGAAAGGAAAAGAAAAGAAGAAAAGAAAGAAAAGGAAAAAGGAAAAGAAAGGAAAGGAAGAAATTGGAAAGAAAAATAGGAAAAAGAGAGGAAAAGAAATTGGGGAAAAGTCTAGAAAATTTGGAAAATTGTTAGGGAAATTAGGGGAGGGTTTTGCGGGGTTTTCCGATTTCCGGGTGTCGACGTGATTTTCGGGACGGCGGTGATGGCGAGGCGGACCGGCCGGCGGGACCGCGGCGTGCGCGGGATTCCCGGCCGGTGGCCGACCGCGACGTTGGGAACGCGCGCGGGGGGTGCGGCCGAGGTGCGGTGCCGGCGGGAATCGCGACACGCGCGTCGGGGAGAGAGAGAGAGAGAGAGAGAGAGAGAGAGAGAGAGAGAGAGAGAGAGAGGTGGCTAGGATTTGAATGGTAATTGAGCTCGGCGGATCGGTTTTTGAAATTACGCATGATTTAGTAGGGGATTTATTTAGAGCTAAAAACGCGGGCGTTACAAACCTACCCCACTTAAAATGAATCTCGTCCTCGAGATTCGGCTAAGTCTCGAATAGGTGGGGGAATTCTTTCCTCAGTGCATCCTCTCGTTCCCACGTAGCTTCTTCCACCCCGTGTCTACTCCATTGGACTCTCGCACACCCGTACTTCGGTCGTTCTTGTCCGCTTGACCACGGTGTCTAAGATCTTGACGGGCACCTCCTGGTACCTAAGGTCTGGCTGTAGATCGATGGTCTCCACCGGTACTCGCTTTTCTTCCAGAACCTTCAAACATCGGCGTAGCTGAGAGATGTGGAATACTGGGTGTATATCTGCCATTTCCTCGGGTAGCTCCAGCCGATATGCTACTGCTCCGACTCTCTTGAGCACTTTATACGGGCCGATGTACCGAGGGGCCAACTTCCCGTGCACTTGAAATCTTCGAGTCCCTCGGATGGGTGAAACCTTGAGGTAGACGAAGTCTCCTGGATTGAAGCTCGCTTCACGCCTCTTCTTGTCTGCGTAGCTCTTCTGTCGGGACTGGGCAGCTTTCAACTTTTCTCGAATATCAGCTACTCGCTCCTCGGCTTCCTTTATAAGTGCGGGCCCAACCGGGGCACGCTCTCCTACTTCCGACCACATCGGGGGTGTTCTACATTTTCTCCCGTACGGTGCCTCGAATGGCGACATTCCCGAGGCTTGCTTGGTAGCCGTTGTTGTAGGAAAATTCTCGCATACGGCGGAGCTCGCTCCCAATCTTTGCCATAGGTGAGGACGCATGCTCTCAACATATCTTCCAGAATTTGATTCACCCTTTTGGTCTGTCCGTCTGTCTGTGGGTGGTACGCTGAGCTGAAGTCTAGCTTGGTGCCCATGGCTTTGTGTAGGCTTTTCCAGAACCTGGAGGTGAACTGGGTCCCTCTATCTGAGACTATTCTGCTAGGCACTCCATGCAGCTTCACTATATTTTCTATGTAGAGTTTCGCCAATATCTCTCCACCATAAGTGGTCCGTACGGGTAGAAAGTGAGCGACTTTAGTGAGTCGGTCCACGATCACCCATATGGAGTCATGTCCCTTCTGAGTCCTTGGCAACCCTACTATGAAGTCCATACCTATCTCGTCCCACTTCCATACCGGGATTGGTAAAGGTTGCAACGCCCCGCGGGCTTCGATGTTCGGCTTTGATCCTCGACAAGTGTCACAGTGGGCGACGAACCGTGCAATGTCTGCTTTCATCCCATTCCACCAATACTTCTGCTTTAAGTCCATGTACATCTTGGTGGATCCCGGGTGAATGGAGTATGCTGAGTTGTGTGCCTCATCCATGATGGTCTGTCGAAAATCTCCACCTTCGGTGCACGCATATCCCGTTTTTGTACCACGGGGTGCCTTGGTCATCTACCCCGAAGTCGGTGGGCCTTGTTCTCTCCGTATGCTTGCGGATCTTCATCAGATTCTCGTCGGCTTCTTGGGCCTTCTGGATCTTCTCTTCTAGGGTAGGTTGAACACTCAGCTGGCGGACGTAGCCTTGGGGGACGATGTGTATGTACGTTGAGCCGTGCCATCTCTTCTTGCAACTGGGCACTCTTGGGGGCTGCCTTCTCGTAGGTTTTCCGGCTTAGTGCATCTGCTACCACATTGGCCTTCCCGGGGTGGTAGTGAATTTCTAGGTTATAGTCCTTGGCTAGCTCTAGCCATCTTCTCTGTCTTAGGTTTAGGTCGGGCTGGGTGAAGATGTACTTTAGACTCTTGTGGTTTGTGTAGATTTCACACTTGTTCCCGATCAGATAGTGTCTCCAGATCTTCAGGGCATGCACTACGGCTGCAAACTCCAGATCATGGGTGGGATAATTTTGCTCATGGGGTTTGAGCTGACGGGAGGCGTATGCCACTACCTTCCCATCTTGCATGAGAACACATCCCAACCCTTGTCGGGAGGCGTCGCAATACACGACAAAGTCCCGTTGAATGTCTGGCAGGGTTAACACTGGGGCCGTGGTCAACCTTTTCTTTAACTCTTGGAAACTTCTTTCACAGGCCTCGGTCCAGTTAAACTTCTTCTCTTTCTTGAGCAGCTCTGTCATGGGCCGGGCGATCTTGGAGAATCCCTCGATAAATCTCCGGTAGTACCCTGCTAAACCTAGGAAACTCCTGATCTCGCTCACGTTGGTTGGTTGCTGCCAGTTGGAGACTGTCTCAACTTTCCCGGGGTCTACAGCTACTCCTTCTGCAGTTAGAATGTGCCCAAGGAAGGATATCTTTTCTAACCAAAATTCACACTTGCTGAACTTGGCGTATAGCTTGTGTGCCCTCAATTTTCCCAGCACTACTCGAAGATGTTGTTCATGCTCCTCCACGCTCTTGGAGTAAACAAGTATGTCGTCAATGAAGACCACGACAAACTTGTCCAGTTCCTCCATGAACACCTTATTCATTAGGTTCATGAAGTAGGCTGGTGCATTGGTTAGTCCAAAGGACATTACCGTGAACTCATATTGCCCGTAGCAAGTGACAAAGGCAGTCTTGGGGATGTCACTTTCCCTGATCTTGAGCTGGTGGTATCCCGATCTTAGATCCACCTTCGAGAAATACTTGGCTCCCTTCAGCTGGTCAAACAGGTCATCTATCCTGGGAAGAGGGTACTTGTTTTTAATGGTGACCTCGTTCAGCGAGCGATAGTCCACGCACATCCTCATGCTCTTATCCTTCTTCTCCACAAAAAGCACTGGGGCTCCCCATGGTGATGAGCTTGGTCTGATGAACCTACTTCGCTGGAGTTCTGCTAGCTGCTTCTTCAATTCTGCCAACTCAGGGGCTGCCATCCTATAGGGCCTCTTGGCTATGGGAGAGGTTCCAGGGATAAGGTCGATTACGAACTCTATATCCCTGTCTGGTGGCATTCCAGGGAGTTCTTCGGGGAACACATCTGGGTATTCTCGTACTACTGAGACGTCTTCTATGGTCTTGGCTTCTATGTTGAAAACCATTATATCCGGCCTGTGTCCCCGGGTGTGGCAGGTCACTTGTATCCCGTCTGGGTTGGTCAGGTGCACTACTTTATCGGCGCAACTTATGAGGCCATGGTGTTGGCTTAACCAGTCCATACCAAGGATCACATCTATCCCTTGGATTTCAGTACTACCAGGTCTGCTAGGAACTCTACCCCACTTAAAATAATCCTTACCCGGGGGCATCCCAGTTGACAATTAATGTCACCTCCGGGCGTTCGAGTTATTAGGGGTGCTTTGAGTAGTACTGTGGGTATGCTATGCTTTTCCACAAAGCTTGAGGATATAAATGAGTGCGATGCTCCCGAATCGAATAGTATGGTAGCCAAAACTGAGCTGACCAGGAACTCACCGAGTACTACTCCTTGTGCTTCCTGTGCCTCCTGCGCATTGATGTGATTCACCCGAGCGCGTCCATACGACTGCTGGGGCTGCCTCATCTGCTGGTTGCTGGTGTTGTTGCCGAAGTTGTTGTTGCTGCGCACTGGCATGCGGTTGGCTCCTGACGCAAGTGGCCTTGGCCCGTTCACCGAGTTGGAGTAGGTGGTGGTGGCTGGCTTTTTAGCATAGGGGCAGTTGGCGATGAAGTGCCCGGTTTCTCGGCAGTTGAAACACACTCGGGAGCTGTTGTTGTTGTTGGTAGTGATCGGCTGGTGTTGTTCTGTGGGGGCTTCATGGCACTCGGTTGTAGGAGGGCTTGAACCGGGCTGCGGGGGCTTGTGAGCTCGTGGCTTGGGATTGGGTTCTGTACTGCATAGGAGCTTGGAACCTGGACATGGGGTGTCCAAAGTTTCTCGGCCTCTGGGACCGCTCTTGCTGCTTGGCCTTGTGTTCCATGAATTTGCGCTTGTTTTCCTTCTTTTCTTCGGCCTTTGCTCTTTCCGTGAGGATTGCCATGTTCATAAGGGTATTAAAGTCCGGGTAAATCTGAGGAGTCAGCAGTGTCCTCAGTTCCGGAGTCAGCCCCTTCTTGAACATCTCTTGCTTTTTGGAGTCTTTATCCACCTCCTCGGGGGCATAGCGTGCCAGCTCTATGAACTGGTACGTGTATTCCTGCACAAACATGTTGCCTTGGCGGAGTTCGCGGAACTCGTCTGCCTTCCGCTTCAGTGTGGCCTCCGGGATGTGGTAGCGGCGGAACTCCTCCACGAATTCATCCCATGTGATGGCGGAGGGATCCTTGGCAGCGGCGCGGTAATTTTCCCCACCGAGGCTAGGGCCGTCCCGGTGAGCCGGTGAGCCGCCAGAGAACCTTGTCATGGTCCTCGCGGTGGAGGGGCTCCGGTTCCCTCGAGATGGCTCTCGGCCAATCGTCGGCGTCCAAAGGATTCACCGACCCGCTAAAGGTGGGCGGCTTAGTCCCGAGGAACTCGATCGCCTTCTCATTCATGCTCATAGCACGGGGTCTTGGGCGGTTGATGGCATTGAAGATAGCCTCCATCGGGACGATCCGGTTGGCTAAGACTTGAGCCAAGTCAATAGGAGGGGGTGGTGGTGGCGGGACCACGTTCTCTCCTCCATCTTCATTTTGGTTAACCTCCCGGTCGTGGAGGCGCTCCCTCCGATCGGCTTGCGATCCCTCGCCGTCCGACCGGTGGGTCCCGACAGGCGCCCGGAAACCATCTGTAAAGAAGCGGGTTTCTAAGAGATCTAGTTTTATGTGATGTTTAAGTGGATTATAACGGATTTCTTTTTGAAAAGGCAGGGTTTATTCTGCCGGTAAGCACACATCACGCACATAGCAAACAAGCAAGCACAAACAAGTTTTTATTACAAACCAGCGAGGAGGATACATCCCGACTACGCGGACACACTACACGACTAAGGACTAAGGGCGCGACTTGGACCGGTACGGCTTCATTCCCTGGGTCTTGGGGCACACTACTCGCGAGGGGAGCTGTCTTCTGGGGTCGAGTGTTCTTCCAGCGGAATGAGCAACTCGTCATCGTTTCCGCCTTCGGGGTCTCCGTTTTCCTGAGGCTGTGCTGCGGCTTCAACGGTAGCTGTTGGGGGTTCGGTGACTGCTGGTGGTGCTGGGGGAACTTCGATAGTTCCTCCCCATCCTACAAGGGGTGATCCCAGCAGGACTTGAGCTTCTCCAATGGCTGGAACGGGCGTTCCGCTTTCCTGGGCAACGACTTCACTGCTTATGGCGGCTGCGGTCCTTGCTTCAGCTTGGGCCACTCGGACTTGGTGCATCCGCACTGTGACTTCAGCCTGCTCGGCCCGGCTGATTTAATCCCTCAAGTGTCTGGCTTGGTCATCAAAGAGCCTATCCAAGGAGACAAGGTAGGCGACTACGTGGTATAGCAGGTCTTCCTGGTGGCGGCGTCGTTCCAGGTTCCTCATGCGGGCCTGCCAAACTGGGGTCCTGATGGCAGGAGGGAAGTACCTCATCGGTGTGGGGACGAGGTGCTCTTCGTAGATTCGACACAGGTAGCGGAGGGCTTTTCTGAGGGCCAAAGGGTAGGTATCCCGGTGTCGAAACCCTGTGGCGGTCACGCGCCACGACTCGATGTTGGTGTGGCGGCTGCTTCTAGCGACGGAGAGGACCACTCTACAGCGAAGAGTGCCGAGTTGCTCGTACTCTCTGCTGTAGTACCTAGGGCGCTCAGTGATACCGAGGCGCTCCAGGGAGTTGATGAGCAGGCGAGCAAAACCAGGCTCCTCCTGGCACACGCCTTGGGTCCATCCATCTTCCACCATCTGAAAACAAAGGTAGAGTTGAACAGGTTGTGGTGGGGTACAGGAGATGGATAACTTTATTTAGTAGGAAGGTTGGGGTACATTCTTCGGGGTACACTTATTATTACTAGGACTCAACTTGTAGCCTAACACCCTAGTCTTATCCTCATGGTGACTCTTCCTCTAGCTGGATACGGCGCTTCTTTAGTGGAAGATCTTGCTCCAGTATCTCATCTTCAGTCTGGGTCCCTTTGTCCCAGTGGGTTTCTTCGGGTTCATCCTCTTCTGCTCTGGCTCCTTCATCTCTGCTTCTTCGCTCCTTTAGTTCATCCCATAGGGCTTTATGGGCCAACAGCGTGCGCTCCCTTTCCCTGAGGTATTCTTGCTTTGTGTTGTGTAGTTCAACTTCTGCTATGGTTGTCTTCACCCTTTCTAGTTCTATCCTCTATTCTGCTCTTTCCGCTCTGTCGATCCGTCGCTTCGATTCTTTGCCGGGCTTGCTCTCCCGATAAAGGTGGTCTAGGCCTCTGAGGTATATGGATAGGTGGGAAACTGCTGTTAACACCAAAATTTGGTAAGGAGTCTGACATGTGGGTCCGGTTCGAAAAAGAGTCCGTCTGGTGGAAGTAAGGATATTTTCAGAGATTTTCGGCAAAGGGATCTGCGGTCGGCTATCTGCTCCGGTTCGGCAAAGGAACAGTAGAGCTGATTTTGCGGGATTGTGAGGACCATGTGTGGTTCGAAGACCGGTGGATGGTCGCTTCCTTGTGTGATGAGTGATTGACAACGTTGTGTGGACTGATTCTTGGCTAAGTATTGCAGATGCAGGTTGCGGCTTGACTCGTGTTGGTGCAGGTGAAGAACAAGCGCGAAAGGTCGTCGCCGGTGAGGCCTCCAGGTGTGGAGAAGACAAGTAGGCTTTGTTCGAGGGACCCGGTGGCCGGCGGGGGTCAAGTGCGGGCCGCATGGTGGCATGAACAAGAAGATGAAGTCGTGGACGGTTTCTTGGTTGAGCCTCAAAACCAAGGTCGAGCCGGGACTTCATGGGAGCCAAGTCATGAGTGGTGATTGGCGGAGGCTACATCAAGTTCGCGGGGTTTGCGGTGGTTCACCAGAAAATCACCGGGTTACTCGGCTGAGCCACAAAGCCGAGGCCGAAGATCGGGTGTGGTCGTCGGCCAAAACCGGCCTGACCGGTTTGGAGAACCGGTCTCGACCGGTTTGGGGTCGCAGTGGCGCCGGAAGCTTCGAGGCGGAGGACACGCGTCGGGATCGCAAGGCTTGCGTTGAGGCTACGCAGGGTGCGGTCGCTGGGCATCCGTCCGATGGAGAAGACATCAAGAATTCCAAATCCGCCCTTGAGGGGCTTGTATCCCTAGTTAGTAGAGAGGGGCATTTTAGACATTCGGTTGCCGCCTATATAACCCAAGAGGTGAGAGGTTGGCAGCCAACTCTTGGAACCCTAGCTCTTTAGTTTTCCTATTTTCCACCTATTTTCCTTAGGTTTTCTCTAGGACTAGCAAGAGAGCTTCACGGAGAGATCTTGTAGAGAGGGATGGATGATCGGGCGGCTTGCTAGATCTTGTACGAACCTTTGTTTCATGTATAGATGATTCGGCGTGGTTCCTCAAGGTTTGGATGTGTTTTCCCCGGTTGCTCTTGGTGGTGATTTTCGGAGCCCTCTCCCGGTGATTTCTTTGCGGTGTTTTCGGGACCTTTCCTTTGGGGATTTGATGGGGGAAATTTGTGGGAACCCTTCGTGGTTCTTTGGGCTGTGATTCCCCTTCCAAATCCGTGAGGAAAAGTGCTCGATTTTGGGGTTTCTTGAGTTCTTGGGTTGGTAGTGCCTTTGGCGGGATTTCTTCGATTCCTCCTTTTTGGACGAGATTTGGTGGGATTAAACTTGACCATGGACTCCTCATGAGGTGTTCCTGATATCCCCAAAGTCTTGTTCAAGTCCGTGGAGCGATTCGGGAGATTGAGATTTGGTTTTGGGGGAGTTGACCCGCGGGCGTGTTCTTCTCGACTGTTCAGGCTAAAACCGGCCTGACCGGTTTCCCAAACCGGTCTGACCGGTTTCGCCCAGTGGGCTGTCGAGAAAGATCTTTGAACAAGGAAGTCTTTTTTGCTCCATGGCTTCGTTTGTTCAGATGTGGAAAGGCTTTTGAAGTGTTTGGGGGTCTTGGGGAGTTTACGGGACGAATCGGTCTGACCGGTTTGCCTAACCGGTCTGACCGGTTTTTCCCCTCGCTCTCGTGAGGCTAAGTCCAACGAGAGCGGTCCGACCGGTTTCGAAACCGGCCTGACCGGTTTTGGCTGCCAGCAGCCTTGTCGTGTGAGTTTCCGCCGCGTGTGTGTTGAGGTCGTTGTTCGGGTCTTGTTCCTAGGTTCAGTAGCACTCCAGTGGCTACGTGAACTTGGCAAGAGAAGCTTGCGGAGGTGCACGAGTGAATTTGGGTTCATAGGCCGAATTCTTGAATAGAATTTTTATCGGCTCCCATTCACTCCCCCCCTCTCTGGTTCGCCGTTTCGGTCCTTCAAGTGGTATCAGAGCCGGTTCGGGTCTTTGTTGACTCTAACCAGTCTAAGATCCAAGGATGGCGTACCAGGAACGGGGTTCGGGTCCTCCACACTTCGATGGCAAGAACTACCAGATGTGGAGCAAGCGGATGGGTGCGTTCCTCCGCGGAAAGGGTCAGCTGCTTTGGGATGTCACGGTGGACACAGGCTATGTCCACCGATGGATTTCCTTGCTCCGGGGTCGAGGGACGGATTCGACGCCAACAATAAGGCGGTCGACTACTTGTTTCGTGCTTTGTGTCGGCCGAGTTCGATCGGGTGCACACCAAGCACTTGGCTTGTAGGATTTGGGCGGTGTTGAAGGAGGCTCATGTTGGGAACGCCCGTGTTCGAGGCACGGTTGTATGCGACCTACGGAGAGAGTACGAGAACTTCACTCATCTCCCCGGTGAGTCCATCGATACCTTGTTTCAGAGGTTCACGGTGGTGGTGAACAACATGAGGGCCAATGTGGACGTGCTCCCGTACGATGATCATGATAGAGCAGTCAAGCTCTTACACTCTTTGGATCGTACGATATGGGGCGGAAAGTTCGAGGCCATAGTCGAGTCGGAGCGGTATGATACTCTGACGGTGAACGAGCTGTTCTCGAAGCTCAAGTCGGCTGAGGTGGATAGGGGCATGATCGCGCAAGCTCGAGGGACCGACCGATTCCCCATAGTCTTGCCCTCGTTGGTGGTTCCAAAGGAAAAACTAACTCTAACCCATCCACCAGGATGTTCTCGTTTTCCTCTTTGATGTCTATGCCAGATGAGGAGTTTGATGACCTTGGAGAGGACGAGCTGGCGCTGTTGACGAGGCGGTTCGAGAGGCTGCACGAGAACCGCGTGAACATGAGGAGGAACACGAGGACTTGCTTCCGTGCGGCAAGCCGGGACACTTCGTCGCCGACCGCCCGGGAGAAGACCGAGAACAAGGACAGCTACAAGCACAAGCCGAGGAAGAACGATGACAAGTACCGTTCGAGGCGCGACCACAAGAGCAAGCACAAGAACAAGTACAAGGACGAGCGACGATCGAGGAAGAAGGAGGGCCGAGGCAAGGCCCGAGCGATGGTTGGAGCGAGCGACGTCGACTCCGCTCCGCGTACTCCACCTCGAGCTCGAGCGCAGCCGACGACGAGGGAGATCGCCGCAAGAACAAGAGGTCGTCCAAGAACCTGAGCGGGCTGAGCTGCTTCGCGAGAGACGGCTTCTGCACCATGGCGTTGAGCTCCGGCAGCAAGAAGAGCACACAGAGCGACTCGGACTCTGAGTCCGACGACGAGGTGCGTGATGAGCTTCCCTTCTTGCGCCAGGAGAATGAGAGGCTTGGCTCTTTGCTTGATAACCGTGATGAAATGCTTAGAGAGGCCAAGAAAATGAGGAAAGAGCTTAGGGCTTCACTCGAGGATGCTAGGACTAGAGTGGGCCGAGCTAGAGACACGGGTGCTTGATAGCAAGCTTGAGATTGATTCGCTTAAGGCTAGCCCCGTTGTTTCGATGAGAATGATTGTGCTGATTGCTCCATATTCCTTGCCGATCTTGCTTTGTTTAAGGAGAAGCATGCCTCCAAGTGTGAGGAACTAGATGTGCTTAGGGTTGAAGTGGCCGAGCTTAAGTCTAGACTCGCTTTGCTAGGTGCTTGCACTTCTTGCCCTGTTTTGCATGCTAAAATTGATGAGATGCATGCTTACACTAGTTCGCTCGAGGCTAAATTGAAGGAACCCATGCCTACATCTTGCTCTACCTGTGAAATGCATGCTTTGAAAAATCTGGAGCTTGCACATTATGTTGATCGCTTGCAGGATGAGAATGATGATTTGAGGAAGTTGATGGGTTGGTTGTCCGGTCACGAGCCTCAGTTGAGGATGATGATCGAGGCCTTTAAGAGGCAAGATGGTGAGGGGCTTGGGGTAAACAAGGTTGGTGAGGGAAGTGGAGAAAATATCCCGGAGCCACCAAAAACCCACCACAAAAATGATTTCCCACCAAAACCTAACCATCTAAGGAACCGACTAGACACAACCCCAAAGACCACCCGTGTTTCCTACACCCACAAATGACCTACAAAAGCCTATCAAGTTTGTGAGCACTTCGGGGAAAGTGTTCTTTGGGAAGGAGAGTGAGAAGGCTAGTTGTGAGAAACCGGTGGAGGATTTGAGTGGAGAGAAACCGAGTGAGCAGCCACATCCCAAGCCTAAGCTTAAGCTTGTGAGGTTCCATTGTGGCTATTGTGGAAGAGATGGCCACAAGGAGGAGTTTTGCTTCAAGAGGAAGCGAGAGGAGAAAATGGCGAAGGAGTGGGCTAACGGGGACAAGTTTCACCCCTCCAGGCGGTGTACTTAAGCCTCGTGTGCGGATGCCCGGTGGCCAAGGCGAGTGTGAGGATAGTTCCGGCTTGGGGTGATCGAAAGAGTGCAGGAGGTGCCGCCGGGAGAAGTGAAATCGGTCGGATCGGTTTTGGAACCGATCGACCGGTTTGGGGTCTGCGGAATGACAAGCTTGGTTTCCGTGCTCATACAGGTGCGAGGGTTGTTTCTGGAGGTCATGGTTCTGGTGGATGGGCTGGAGAGTTTGCAGGTGGTCAGGTTGCTAGGCGTTCTCCCCCTCGAGTTCACTACGGGGATGGGAGGAGTCGTAGCTTTGAGAAGGAAAGGAGGGACAGTCCACGAGTTCTCTTTCGTGGTTTTGGTCATCCTTCAGGCAGAGAGGGGTGGTTCCCTCAGGGTAGTTACCGTGGTGGTGTTCGTGGAGGTAGTTTTGGTAGGAGAGATGTTTTGGTTGGTGCTAACCCCACTTTCGAGCAAATGGCTCGGCACTGGTTTTCCTCCTTTGGTACTAACCCCAGTGCTGAGTCGTTTGTTCGCTCACGTGCCTATTTTTGATTTTCAGGTGGGAGACTTGAAGAACATTTGGTTGATTGACTCCGGTTGTTCGAGGCATATGACCGGAGACAGGGGGTGGTTCTCAAGTCTCGTCCCGTGGTGACGAAGAGGTACATCACCTTTGGGGACAATGGGCGTGGGCGTGTGCTTTCGAAGGTGAGATAAAAGTGAGTGACAAGATCACTCGAGGCGTGTTGCTCTTGTTCAATCGCCGGGGTACAATTTGCTTTCGTGTCTCGGTTGTTGGATGAGGGCTTTGAGGTGTTGTTTCGGCCTCGGTGGTTCTCGGATTGTGGACTCTCGAGGGGACCTTGTTTGTATGGTCGTTCCCGAGGGTCGGTGTTTCGTGCTGATTTTTCTCAGTCTTCGGGTGTTGAGCGTTGTTTCTTGGCTGGTTCTTCGAGTGAGTTGTGGAAATGGCATAGGAAGTTGGGTCACTTGAGCTTTGACCTTTTGTCTCGCTTAAGTAAACTCAATTTGGTCCGAGGATTGCCACGGTTGAAGCTTGAGAAAGAGTTGGTTTGTGCTCCGTGTAGGCATGCCAAGATGGTGGCCTCTTCTCACCCGCCTCTCACCGATGTGATGACTGAGCGTCCATGCGAGCTGCTCCATATGGACCTTGTTGGCCCAGCTCGTGTGCGATCTGCGGGTGGGAAGTGGTATGTCCTTGTTGTGGTGGACGACTATTCTCGGTATGCGTGGGTGTTCTTTCTGGAAGATAAGGGGGAGACGTTTGGTTTTGTTCGAGATCTAGTCTTGAGGTTGAGGAACGAGAGGCACGGAGATGCCATACGAGCTATCCGCAAGGATAATGGCTCGGAATTCGGGAACTCTCGTTTTGAAACCTTTTGTCATGACTTGGGTCTTGAGCACCCGCTTTTCGAGTCCGTATACGCCTCCCCGGAATGGTGTTGTGGAAAGGAAGAACGAGGACCTTGTGCGAGATGGCTCGGACGATGCTTGATGAGCATAGGACTCGAGGAGGTATTGGGCCGAGGCGGTGAACACCGCGTGCTATGTGTCGAACAGATATACCTCGAGTGCACAAGAAGAAGACATGCTATGAGTTGATGCATGGTCGCACACCCAAGGTGAGTCACTTCCATGTCTTTGGTTGCAAGTGTTTCACTGCGAAGAAAGGCGAGGAAGTTGGATAAGTTTGAGGCTAGGTCTGTCGATGGCATTTTCTTTGGTTATGCATCTCATTCTAGAGCATATCGTGTGCTCAATCTTGAAACTAACCAAATCGTGGAGACTTGCGAGGTAACCTTCGACGAGACAGAGCCACGTAGTCAGCTTGTCTTTGAGTGTGCAGGTGATGACGAGCTTGGAGAGGAGATCTTTCAGGAGGAGGAGCATGAACATGGAGATGATGAGGATGGCGGTGCGGTGCCCCCGGCTGAACATGTACCCACTACTTCGACGACTATGATGGATGGACCCTCTGCTACACCTACGACGACAAATCAAGAACGAGGAGAAGCTGATGTTGAGGGGGAGGTAGCTTCGAGGCGAGAACCTCCCCGGCGAGTTCAAGTGGATCACCCAGCTTCGAGGATCATCGGCGACATGAATGAACGCACCACACGGTCGAGGGTTCGAAACAATTCCCATTTTGCTCATGCTGCGTTTGTTGCTTCTTTTGAGCCCAAAGACATTGGACACGCACTATCTGATCATAATTGGGTTAACTCGATGCATGAGGAGTTGGAGAACTTTGAGAGGAATCAGGTGTGGGAGTTGGTTGACCCTCCTCCAGGGTGTAAGCCTATTGGTACCAAGTGGGTGTGGAAAAACAAAGAGGGAGAGAAGGGTGAGGTTGTGAGGAACAAGTCGAGACTTGTTGCCCAGGGGTTCAGTCAGAAGGAGGGGATTGACTACGAGGAGACCTTTGCTCCCGTAGCCCGTTTGGAGGCGATTAGGATCCTTCTAGCCTTTTCTGTGGCTAAAGGGTTCAAGTTGCACCAAATGGATGTGAAGAGTGCCTTTCTGAATGGAGTGTTGGAGGAAGAAGTGTATGTGAGGCGACCTCCGGGGTTTGAGAGTGAGAAGTACCCCCACCGGGTGTACAAGTTGAGGAAGGCGCTCGTATGGGTTGAAGCGGGCGCCTAGAGATTGGTATGGCGAGGTTGAGGGGGTTCTTGTTTGAGAGAGGTTTTGAGATGGGGAAGGTCGATCGGACCTTGTTTTTGCCGAGACAAGGGCGGAGATACCCCGATTGTGCGAGGGTGTACGTGGATGATATTGTCTTTGGTGGCTCGTCTAACTCTCTTGTTGCGAGGTTTGCGGATGATATGAGCGGGGAGTTTGAGATGAGCATGATGGGTGAGTTGCAGTTCTTCCTCGGGCTACAAATCAAGCAATCAAAGGAAGGAACATTTGTGCACCGGGCTAAGTACACCAAGGACATTGTGAGGAAGTTCAAGATGGAGGACTCCAAGGCTATGACGACGCCGATGAGTACGACTACGGCTCTTGATGCGGACGAGGAAGGTGAACACGTGGACCGAAGGAGTACCGGAGCATGATCGGGTCACTCCTCTACTTGACGGCGACGAGGCCGGACATACGATTCTCGGTGTGTCCGTGCGCTCGTTTTCAAGCGTCTCCGAGGACTTCGCATCGGCAAGCGGTGAAGAGAATTTTCGGGTACTTGCGTCACACTCCCGACTTCGGCCTTTGGTACTCCGCGTCCTCTTCTTTGGCGCTTCATGGTTTTTCGGACGCGGATTTTGCCGGGTGTCGGTTGGATAGGAAGTCCACTTGCGGGACTTGCCGTTTTTGGGTTCCTCTTTGGTCTCTTGGTCTTCCCGCAAGCAGTCGAGTGTTGCTCAATCCACGACCGAAGCCGAGTATGTTGCCGCTGCTAGTTGTTGCTCTCAGCTCCTTTGGATCACCTACACCATGAGTGACTTTGGTGAGGAGTATACCCATGTCCCAGTTCAATTGATAGCACCAGTGCCATAAGCGTTGCAAAGAACCCAGTGCTCCATTCCAAAACCAAACACATAGAAGTGAGGTATCATTTTCTGAGAGACAACGTCGAGAAAGGGAAGATAGCTTTGATCCATGTACCCACACATGACCAACTAGCCGATATTTTCACCAAACCCCTAGATCAAGCAACTTTCACTCGTCTGCGGGGGGAACTTGGTGTGTGTTTGATTTCCTGAGTTGGGTGTGTGGGAGCTTTCTTTTGCCGGTGGTGTCGAGCCCGTTTTGCCTCCCCTCGAGGAGCCGATTTGTAGAATATGTATAGCTTTCTTTTGTGCATTCCTTGCATTTGGCATGGCATATGTAACATGATGTATAGGCATCCTTGTATCTTAGATTGCATGCATTTTGTATCATATGCATTGGTTAGGAGAAGCTTCTCTTATATACTTGGTTCACCATGAAATGAGATATATGTCTTTGTGAGCTTGTTTGGTATGCTATGGTTAGTTTGGCTTAGCTCTTGATGATCTTGATGAATAATCCATGGTTGATGGCTATGTTTTTGAAAAATGTCACATGTATGCTCTCTCATGTGTAAATGCCTTTATATGATCTTCACGTGTTTTAGTGACTTTGCTATGCTTAATTTGTGGTTGGATAGCTAGTTTATTGATCATATGGGGCCAAAGGCTCATTTGCCATCATGAATGTTTAGCCTTCTTGCTTCATCTTGTGGAGGGGCATAAGTTCCTTTTTGTCGCAAAGACATTTCATGTACCATTTACAAATCTGAAAATGAAATGAAAATTGCTTGGAAATGTGCTCCCATGTCATTTGTGCTGAATTTAATTTTCTTTGGGTGCTAAACCGTTGCATGTTGCCTACCAATGAGAAGTCTCATACATAGAAGTAGGCACATGGCTCGGTGGCTTTGACATGACATGAGGTGCTTGTGGGTGTTTGTGATGGTCTTATGATTAGAATGGCTGTCCTAGCATGAAGTTTGTGTGGCTTTGCCATTTTGGCATGTTTTGCTCATATCTAGGTTTTTGCGTGTGAGAGAGTAACTTTTCGCAAAATTACTCAAATCCTTGTTAGCCTTGTCCAATGGTTGTGAAACTTGGTGATCATGTAGTTGAGGTCCATACAAACCTGTAGAGTATCTAACTTGCTCATTTGGACATGTGTAGCATCTTGTGATGAATTTTGTATACTTGAGAAGCTCTAGATTGCATTGGTGCCTTGATTCATGCATTGGCAACAAGGGGGAGAAAGGAATGTGGAGAAAAGTTGTTTTGTATCCCTGGAATCTATCCCAAGTGTCAAGGGGGAGCTTGTGCATTTCTTTTGCATTTTTGGCTTTTGGGGTGTGGTCTGCTGTGTGAAATCGGCCTGACCGATTGTGGAAACCGGCCTGACCGGTTATGGGAACCGGTCTGACCGGTTTGTGCCCTGAGTTGGCACTTGATCAGGGGGAGCTTGCTTCTGTGCAGGGGGAGCTCTTGTGTGCTTTGGTGGTTGGTGCTCTTTGCTTGAGCATGGTTTTTGTCTCGGATGTGTCGAGCCGTTGCCCTTGCCTAAGGGGTCCGAGACTTGTTTTCTTAAAGTGATCTTGATCTTTGCCTTTGTTTGGCTTTCGATCGCTTGTTGGAGTTTCTTTTTGTTTGTTTCTTTTCTTTTTCTTTTCTCACTTGTTACTTTCATGTGGGTGTTGTCAATGCACTCATCAAGGGGGAGATTGAGGACCATGTGTGGTTCGAAGACCGGTGGATGGTCGCTTCCTTGTGTGATGAGTGATTGACAACGTTGTGTGGACCGATTCTTGGCTAAGTATTGCGGATGCGAGGTTGCGGCTTGACTCGTGTTGGTGCGGGTGAAGAACAAGCGCGAAAGGTCGTCGCCGGTGAGGCCTCCGGGTGTGGAGAAGACAAGTAGGCTTTGTTCGAGGGACCCGGTGGCCGGCGGGGGTCAAGTGCGGGCCGCATGGTGGCATGAACAACAAGATGAAGTCGTGGACGGTTTCTTGGTTGAGCCTCAAAACCAAGGTCGAGCCGGGACTTCATGGGAGCCAAGTCATGAGTGGTGATTGGCGGAGGCTACATCAAGTTCGCGGGGTTTGCGGTGGTTCACCGGAAAATCACCGGGTTACTCGGGCCGAGCCACAAAGCCGAGGCCGAAGATCGGGTGTGGTTGTCGGCCAAAACCGGCTCCGACCGGTTTGGAGAACCGGTCGACCGGTTTGGGGTCGCGAGGGCGCGGAAGCTTCGAGGCGGAGGACACGCGTCGGGATCGCAAGGCTTGCGTTGAGGCTACGCGAGGGTGCGGTCGGCCGGGCATCCGTCCGATGGAGAAGACATCAAGAATTCCAAATCCGCCCTTGAGGGGCTTGTATCCCTAGTTAGTAGAGAGGGGCATTTTAGACATTCGGTTGCCGCCTATATAACCCAAGAGGTGAGAGGTTGGCGACCAACTCTTGGAACCCTAGCTCTTTAGTTTTCCTATTTTCCACCTATTTTCCTTAGGTTTTCTCTAGGACTAGCAAGAGAGCTTCACGGAGAGATCTTGTAGAGAGGGATGGATGATCGGGCGGCTTGCTAGATCTTGTACGAACCTTTGTTTCATGTATAGATGATTCGGCGTGGTTCCTCAAGGTTTGGATGTGTTTTCCCCGGTTGCTCTTGGTGGTGATTTTCGGAGCCCTCTCCCGGTGATTTCTTTGCGGTGTTTTCGGGACCTTTCCTTTGGGGATTTGATGGGGGAAATTTGTGGGAACCCTTCGTGGTTCTTTGGGCTGTGATTCCCCTTCCAAATCCGTGAGGAAAAGTGCTCGATTTTGGGGTTTCTTGAGTTCTTGGGTTGGTAGTGCCTTTGGCGGGATTTATTCGATTCCTCCTTTTTGGACGAGATTTGGTGGGATTAAACTTGACCATGGACTCCTCATGAGGTGTTCCTGATATCCCCAAAGTCTTGTTCAAGTCCGTGGAGCGATTCGGGAGATTGAGATTTGGTTTTGGGGGAGTTGACCCGCGGGGCTGTGTTCTTCTCGATCGTTCGGGCTAAAACCGGCCGACCGGTTTCCCAAACCGGTACGACCGGTTTCGCCCGGTGGGCTGTCGAGAAAGATCTTTGAACAAGGAAGTCTTTACTGCTCCATGGCTTCGTTTGTTCAGATGTGGAAAGGCTTTTGAAGTGTTTGGGGGTCTTGGGGAGTTTCTGGACAGAATCGGTCTGACCGGTTTGCCTAACCGGTCTGACCGGTTTTTCCCTGCTCTCGTGAGGCTAAGTCCAACAGGAGCGGTCCGACCGGTTTCAGAAACCGGCCTGACCGGTTTTGTGCTGCCAGCAGCCTTGTCATGTGAGTTTCCGCTGCGTGTGTGTTGAGGCTGTTGTTCGGGTCTTGTTCCTAGGTTCAGTAGCACTCCAGTGGCTACGTGAACTTGGCAAGAGAAGCTTGCGGAGGTGCACGAGTGAATTTGGGTTCATAGGCCGAATTCTTGAATAGAATTTTTATCGGCTCCCATTCACTCCCCCCCCCTCTCTGGTTCGCCGTTTCGGTCCTTCAGATTGGACGGTGACGTGGCTCAATTAGGGGAGACGAATGGATGGATAGGCGATCAAGTTTAGTTAGGCAATGAATCCATTCGCAGTTGTACTCAACAGGGTATAAATACGACCCCTGAATGTATGTAACGAACACGATCATTCCTCAATACACACCGGCCTTACGCCAAACCCTAGAGTCCTTGTCGTGTCGTCGAGTTCTTCGAGAGGGCTATTCGATCCGTCGACCTCCGTGAGTACCGGCAACCTTGTATCATGTCTAGTATCATGCGGTGGATTTAGATCTGATGCAAGTAGTCTTGTTACCATGCTTCATGTCATGCGGTAGATTCAAGCTTGGTTCAAGAGGGTTTCTTGTTAGATCATGAGCCATGCGATAGGCTAAGGTCTGGCTTGAAGCTAGTTATCGGCTCTATTGGATTTTGGCAAGATCCAATAGATTCATTAAGTTATCCCGTGTTATCTTGAGTTTTACTTTATGTTTTAATTCATGTAACACATCTTTGCCCAATCTAGATGGGTTTGGATCGGCTATATCTCTTGTATGATCCTTGCTCGAGCAGGTTTCGTATTTTGACGTGAGGATCTTGTGCTTTCCGATAGCCGAAACCGAATCGATCTAGGTTGTTACGTGTTGCGGGTTCAAGCTTGCTATGTTCGTATAAATCTTGAAAGAACCGGGTATCATGCGGTAGATGCGAGGTTTTGGGTTGCTTTGGAGCTAGTCATCCGGTGGATTAGATTCCCAAATCAGTCTGATAGATTTATTCACGTGGTAATGTTTGTTCCTTCTTCATGGACCCTGGATCGGCTGTTTAGCCGTATTCGGTTATATTTTCATGAGTAGAATACGTGCATTATTTATGTTTTAAGTGATGTATGCTTTTAGCTTTCCATATTTAGATTGTATCATGCGGTGGATAGATCTATTTGTGGAAAGTGGTACGTTTTTCATGCAAGTCGTATCATGCGGTGGATAGATTTGTTTGATATCGTACCCGACGGGTTTTAAAGTAACTAGACATGCGGTAGACTAGTGCTTTGGATCTATGCATGTTTATTTAATACATGATCATGTCCGTGCTTTACCTCATTTATTTTAATGCTAATCTTCATGGGGATCGGTCATAACTTCGTGCTTGCATCTTTGTTTATACAAAGACCGATCGTTGTCATGCTTGCGTCATCCATTCGGCAGTGTTCCTTTTCCCTTTATGGTTGCCCGAATGGTCGTGGTTCTTTGACAGATAGCTTTGCATAGCTATGTGTTATCCCAATTGGCTCTTTAGCCGCAAATATGGAACGTGTGCGGTACCACCGGCAAGTTCCAAGCTTTGGTATTTAACATGTTTTATCTTTTGTTAATTTTCAGGAAAAATTGACTGGCACGTCATTTGCTCTCTGCGCGTGTGAAGCCAGCTTTGTTCGGCTTGCTGTGTGATTGGCGTTGAGTGCACTTTTTGCGCCAACACACTTTTTGGCACGCCCAGTGGGACCAACAGCCGAATTAATTCAAGATGCCTGAGATTGCAGACCTTATGGACGTCGACCTGGAAGATCTTTCTCCGTAGCAGCGGCGGCGCAGCTCCAAGACGTCGTAGAACAATTTCGGCGAAGTGCCCGCTTGTCATTTAAGAAGAACGAGAAGCGGCGTCCCATATCTAAAGAACGAGATGCCTAGAGTGCTGCTACGGGGAGAAGTCGATGCTACGTCTCGGCGGAGAGAAGGAGGAATGCGCGCGGGTGTTCCAAGAGTCGGCGGATTACATGCTCACCAAGCACAACAAGGCCTTCCTCGGATCGCTCCGGCCAGATGATGGTGGCCATCTTTGGCCCGGGCATGGAGCAAGCGTTCGGGAAGGCGCCCTTCCAGAGGAGCACCATAGAGCTCGGTGAATCAAGCTCTCAGCCGCCGCTACGGAGCCAGCCACAGCAGCCTCCTCCTCAGAGCGCCGGAAGCCAGGCGTTCCAACCTCCTCCGCAGGGCGCTGGGGGGCAGCCAGTTCAGCCCCCGTCGCAAGATTCAGGAAGTCAACTAATCCTGCCGCCACCACAGAGCAAAGCACGGGTCGGCACCGTGCACGCGGCCGAATCCGTACCCGGCCTACGTACGGAGATCTAGCGTTCGGCTCGTGCGGGGCCCCACTTGACCCGGACGGAGAATTGCTCCGTCGACCAAGCGGCTCCCGAGAAGAATTTGTACGGCGGAGGTTATCATGAAGTGGGAAATTACGGAGCGTTCGACGCCTTCCCGCACCCGGGGGGTACGCGCGCCGGTGCGGGCGCGCAAGAAGATGACGCCCTAGCACGCAAGATGGCCGAAGTGATGCGGAATCGGTTCGGCCTCAAGCCAAAGATGCGGGGCCCCGCTTATAGGCCGCCGTTCCCGCAGTGGTACTATAACGTGCTCTTGCCGCCGAGGGTGAAGCCGCCGACGGAATTCACAAAGTTCTCGGGGCGGGACGAAACAAGCACGGTCGAGCACATCGCCGTTACCTCATGCGGCTTGGGGAATGCTCGGCCGAGGAGACGTTCGGGGTTCGCTACTTCCCCGCCTCGCGACGGGTCCCGGCTTTCCGGTGGTTCTCGTCCCCGCCTCCCGAATCGGTGGCCGGATGGAAGGATTTGGAGCGTAAATTCCACGCTCATTATTTCAGCGCGGCGGCTACGAGAAGAAGGCCGATTGATCTCGCCACCCCGAAGCAAAGGCACGGCGAAACACCGCTGGAGTTTCTTAGAAGATTCAGGGAAGTCAAAGGCATGTGCTTCTCGCTGAACTTGCCAGACGATCAGCTGGCTGACATGGCCGTCGCCGGGATGTTACCGGCCGTGCGCGAGAAGCTATTTGGGATGGAGTTTGAGAACCTGGGCCAGCTGTCACAAAAGTTGTCTCTGATGAGCAATCAGGCATATGGCCTCAAGAAGGACCCCAAATTTGGCAAGCAGCACGACGTCGCTGATATCTACAACCAATTCTTGGACAAAGCTGATTTGTTCGAGGATTCTGATGACGAATTGGACGTAGCTGCAGCAGAGATCATGTGGGGCAAAGAGCCCTTGACAATGAACCAGCGTTGGGTCAAGCAGACCAAAGGGACTTACGACTTTGACATCACGAAGGCTGATAAGTTGTTTGAGCTCTTGGTGAAAGAAGGCCGAATTAAGCTGCCTGAGGGGCATTCTATGCTTCGGCCTGATGGAGTTAAAATGAAACGTTACTGTGGCTTCCATGACAGGGATTCACACTCCATCAACGATTGTAGGGTCTTCAGGATGAGGATCCAGAAGGCTATCTAGGAGGGACACCTCAAGTTCGATAACAAGATGAAGCTGGATGGCCACCCCTTTCCTCAGAACATGCTCGGCTTTTCTGTCAATGCGATAACAGCCGAGGAGAAGGGGAAGGTCAAGGTCCTGACTTCAGCCAGGTCCAAGCAAGGTGGATCAGTGGACCCAGAGCGCCAGGTGACCCTGGAGCAAGTACAAGGCGACGCCCCCCGCGTTCTCAAGAGCCACATCGAGATTGGGGAGTCATCCAGGCCTAAGCCCAAGGTGACGTCGCGCATTCTCCTCAACAAATGGCAGCGCCAGATAGAGAAAGAGCGCTACCAGAAGCGTCGTCACGAGGAGGAGCAACGCGGAGGGCGAAGAAGAAGCGCGTAGAAGGGACCAAGAGCTGTACACGCGCGAGCAGGAGCGCGCACACTGGGGATGCACCTTCTTCGAGCCGCCCGGAATGAGGGCCTAAAGCGCCCACATTGAAGAAGCGTCACGAATGCGGCGACGGATATGTTGAATACGGAGCGGGGAAGCGCAATCGCCAATCCGTCCACGAGAGACTTGGAAGGATCCACTCGAATGGGGATCGGCGTCAAAAAATTGAAATTATCGATCACCCCAGGAAGCGCCAAGCTGATCTCAGGTGGGCTGATCAGGGAGAGGACGAGGATGTCCACGTCTGGCAGAAAGGGCAATGGTGCCCACCCGGCCTGAGGAGGAGCCAGAAGAGGCGGGTCCAGCGCTTGAGGAACCGCGAGATGAAACAAGCCGGGATCCAGACGAAGCAGAAGTGGCGCCCCAAGGACCAGCCGGAGGGATCGAAGCGTTCGGCTCCTACATGCATGGTATACTTCCTGCCGAACGAGTTCATGGCTCCTGCTAACCAGGTTATGCAGGAAGAAGCTTCCTTTGATGACGAGCAGCCCGAGGGGATGATGGTGCAACTGGTACTGGCCAAGCAGGCCATCTTTGACAACGGCCAAGAACCGCCATATGAGGCCGCTGTACTTGAGGGGGTACGTCAATGGCAAGCCATTGACCAAGATGTTCGTCGACGGTGGAGCGGCAGTCAACGTAATGCCGTACACCACCTTCAGGAAGCTTGGCATGGGCCCGAGCGATTTGACACCTACAAGCATCATCTTGAACGACTTCGCCGGGAACCCCTCAGACACCAAAGGATGTGCCCACGTGGACTTGATGATCGGGTCCAAGACGCTGCTCACCACCTTCTTTGTCATCGAGGGCAAAGGAGCCCTACGGCTTTCGCTTGGGCGGGACTGGATTCACGCTAACTACTGCGTCCCATCCACCATGCATCAACAGCTTATCCAGTGGGTGGATGATGAGATCGAGGTCGTCCGGGCGGACGACTCCGTGAGCGTGGCCAACATGGAACCGGCCTTGCGGGAGTACCAAGGCATCGATTGCTTCTCGGGGAAGGAGCGGGGAGAAGGTCCTGTTGAACCTGTCAGCAGTGACCAACAGCCGATTCAAGCAGTCGGCTCTTATAGTAATTTTTAATGGAGAACCCCGTGGATGGCACTGATGGCAAATTAGGGCGAGGATTCATGTCGGCCGATAAACTGGAAGAAGTTGATATTGGAAGCGGTGATAAGCCAAGGCCGACGTTCATCAGTGCAAATTTGCAACCAGACTTCAGGGGGAATTTAATCGAGCTTCTCAAGGAATATAGGGATTGCTTCGCCTGGGATTACTCGGAGATGCCTGGATTGGATCGTTCCATCGTCGAGCACCGGTTGCCAATCAAGCCTGGTTTCAAACCATATAAGCAACCGCCCCGGAAAATCTACAAGGATGAAGTATTGGCCGATGTGAAGAAGGAAATCGAAAGATTACTTGACGCGAACTTCGTTCGGCCGTGCAGATATGCGGAGTGGATTTCTAACATCGTCCCTGTGTACAAGAAGAATGGAAAAATGAGGGTTTGCATAGACTTCAGGGACCTAAACAGAGCTACTCCCATGGATGGATACCCGATGCCTATTGCCGATTTGTTGATTGACGCCGCTGCTGGACACAAGGTGATTAGTTTCATGGATGGCAACGCGGGATACAATCAGATCTTCATGGCGATAGAAGACATATCAAAAACGGCCTTTAGATGTCCTGGTCATATAGGCCTATTTGAGTGGATAGTCATGACGTTTGGATTAAAAAATGCCGGTGCAACCCATCAGCGGGCCATGAATTACATTTTTCATGAGTTGATCGGCAAAACTGTGGAAATCTACATTGATGACGTGGTGATCAAGTCCTTAAGTCATGACACCCATCTGGAAGATGTGAAGAAGACCTTGGAGTGCACCCGGAAACATGGTTTGAAGATGAATCCAAACAAGTGCGCTTTTGGGGTATCAGCTGGAGAGTTCTTGGGATTTTTGGTCCACGAAGGAGGAATCGAAGTTGGCAAAAAGAGCATGAAAGCCATTGATGAAGTCGTTCCTCCAACCAACCTCAAGGAATTGCAATCACTGCTCGGCAAGATCAACTTCGTGAGAAGATTCATCTCAAATTTATCACAGAAGGTGTTGCCATTCTCTCCATTGCTGAAGCTAAAGAAAGATCAGAAATTCACATGGGGTGACGAACAACAAAAGGCTTTTGATGAGATCAAGCAGTACATGAAGGAGCCGCCGGTGCTGGTTCCTCCTCAGCTAAACAAGCCTTTCAAGTTGTATGTGGCGGCCGATACCCAAACCATTGGATCGGCCCTTATTCAAGAATTCGAAGGAAAGGAGCGGGTAGTAGCTTACCTTAGCCGAAAATTACTTGATCCTGAAACCAGGTATTCGACTATAGAGAAACTGTGTCTGTGCGTGTACTACTCGTGTACAAAGTTTCGGCACTGCTTGTTGAATGCCGAATGCACTGTATACTCAAGGCTTGATGTGATAAAACATATGTTATCTATGCCAATTTTGAATGGTCGGATTGGCAAATAGATTTTAGCTTTATCAGAGTTCGAGTTGAAGTTCGAATCGGCAAAAGCCATCAAAGGTCAGGTCATTGCCGATTTTATAACTGAACATCGTGACCCGTCAATTGATCTACTTGAAATTACCCCTTGGGCTTTATTTTTTGATGGGTCATCGTGTGGCAAAGGTGGGGGAGTAGGGATCCTACTAATTTCGCCCAGAGGTGAGATGTTTGAATTCGCCATTCCTATACAACTCACCGTCACAAATAACCAGCCGAGTACGAGGCACTACTTCGAGGGCTTCAATATTTGAGAGAAGCCGGGGCCGTTTCGGTTGAGATCTATGGAGATTCGGAGCGGTAATCAAGCAATTGAACGGCCAATACGAGTGCGGGGAGCGAAGCGGCGAGGAGTTACTACGAAGAGTGCGGGGAAATCTTGAAGAGCTTCCCATTGGTAACCCTACAAAGACATTCCTAGAGAGCATAACGAGGAGGCAAACAGGCTGGCTCAGAGCGCCTGCGGTTAGAAGGAGAGTCAAGAAGCGTTTCTGCAGAAGTGTGTGCACTAGGGGCGGACCTTGCAGAAGATGATTGGAGGAAAGAAATCATTGACTACTTGAAAGATCCATCCCGAAAAGTCTCTAGGAAACTCAGGTACAAGGCAATCAAGTTCGTTCTTCTGGATGATAATTTATTCTATAAATCATTAGATGGGGTATTGCTACGATGCCTGGGTCCAGAAGAAGCCAAGAACATGATGAGCGAGGTGCACGATGGGATATGTGGAGCGCACCAATCGGCCTATCGGATGAAGTGGGTTATTAGACAAGCTGGATGCTTTTGGCCGACGATATTAGAGGACTGCTTTGAGTATTACAAGGGATGTCAAGATTGCCAAAGGTTCGGGAATATTCAAAGAGTCCCTGCATCAGCATTGAATCCCATCATCAAGCCATGGCCATTCAGGGCTGGGGTATAGACTTGATTGGCCAGATTAATCCGCCGTCTAGCAAGGGGCATAAGTTCGTGCTTTTGGCTACAGATTACTTTACCAAATGGGTCGAGGCAATCCCACTGAAGAAGGTGACGTCAGAGAACATGATCGAATTCATCAAGGAACACATCATCTATCGATTTAGGATCCCTCGGACGATTACCAGCGCGACCGGGGGCACAATTCGTGTCATTGGAGTTCAGAGATTTTGCCGAAAGCATGGGAATCAAATTGTTTAATTCTTCTCCATATTATGCCCAAGCTAATTGTCAAGCAGAGGCTTCTAATAAGATCATGATCAAGCTGATACAGAAGAAGATCGATCAGAAGCCAAGGAGGTGGCATTCGGTACTCAGTGAAGCGCTGTGGGCTTACCGAATGGCCCCCCATGGAGCTACAAAGACCTCTTTTTACGAGTTGGTTTACGGTCATCATGCAATCCTGCCTTGGGAGATACAATCGAGATTCAAGGAGAGTAGTCTTTGCAAAACGAGTTGAGCTCCAAGAATTACAGTGGCCTAATGATGGATGAGTTAGAAGATTTGCATATGATCCGTCTCAGGGCCCTGGAGAACATCGAGAAAAACAAGCTGCGAGTTGCCAAGTACTATAACAAGAAAGTAAAAGTAAGGCAATTCGCAGAAGGTGATCTAGTTTGGACAACACTTCATCTGGCAGCGGCTGGTATATTTCTTTCATCACCTCGGCAGTTGAATGACTCTCTGATGGCAGGCTTGATGATGATGGAGCCTGATCCTGAGAAACAACATTGCCGAGTTAAGGATGCTAAACGTCGAGGTACCAAAATTAAGCGCAGATGGATACCTCATGGCTGGTTTCTTGAGCAGGGGCGATCACAGGCGAAGGGGATGCTCCAGGCAGAGCCGAAACTTCCAAGCTGGGAGATGCCGATGCGGCTATCAGCAGCTCGTGAGTTTCTGGCTGATGAGGAGTCGGATCCGCCTCTGTTGGGTTGGTTATCTCTGCTTGACCAACAGGTGATGGCACCCTTGGGGGACTTGGTCGAATAGGGAGATTCATCTCTGGAGAATTTCTTTGCCTCTGCGAGAAGGTGATGAAGATGAAATCTCCACTGGGATAGATAATTCAGCCCCGGGTGGACTTGCTTGCTGGACCACTGGAACATTTACAAGCTGCTCTTCTATTATTTCTTCTGCAAATGTCAAATGGGAAGGGTAAATGCCAGTGCTCATCCTTAAGAAAGAACAGTAAAGGTCATACCAGTGGATGGGGCATTAGCAGGTACTGGTTCTGAAGGCTGCTGGGCTCTGGTCTGAAATGCACAATGATATGATTCATCAAGAACAGAGTGACCTGGTGATCAAGAAGGTGAAAGGGTTTACCCCAACAAGCACTTTCTTGACAGTCCTTCTCCTTTTAGAACTTGGAGGGGCAATCAGATGTAGACCCTGCCTCCTGTCTGCAGCAAGGCTAGAAAGGCTGGGATCTGTGGTAGCATACCTAGCCATTAGTTGATGCAGAGTTGTGGATTTGAATCCCAGCACTGAAATTGGGCCTTCAGCATTGTAAGCAATTGCCCTGGCTCGAGGGGCAGGCACTGTGTTCTGCGGACAAAAAATGAAGGTCAGGACCATGAATAAAGAGGGAATGTTTGATCCAAGGGCTCATTGTGTTACCTCTGAAGTCGGCAGAAAGTCAGGCACCAATTCTGCACAGAATACATGAACAGGCTCACTGAAGATATGGTCATGAAATTCTTGCCACCAGGAGTTGAAGGTGGGGTGAGATATGGTTGTGGGCACAAAAGGACATGTGTAGACAGTGGGACTGCACACATAGTTGAAAACTCTTATTTCGCCCCGCATCAGTTCTTTGATTTCCTCCCTGGGTTTGAGGAATTCATGCAGGAACAATCTTGGGGGCATCTGGCCACATCCAAGTTGCCTAGCCATTACATTAGGCTGATAGTATTCATAAGTGCTGACATTCAGCCTTCCTCCATTGAACTCGGCGGCGGTATGCATGGGCGGATTATGATATTAAGGATCTCCAAGAATCTCCCATCTTGATGGCCGGGCTCAAAGGAAAACTCAACGGGGAAGGTCAAGGTGTCGTTGCCTAGATAAGGAAGCCAAAGAGGATTGGGGAAACCTTTGAAGAACAACTCGAAGAGCCGGGCCGATGTCTGTTTGGATGGAAACAGTTGAAGCCGCTTCTCCGTAGTTTTGGCATCCTCTGGTAGCTTGAGGCTCTCCTTCGGGGTGATTGGACAAAGGGAAGAACCTGAAGTTCAAATCGACACCGACAATTTGATGCATGTGGAGCTGCAGCCACATTTGAACAAACCACCAAGGGCCATTGACGCATGTTATCCTCTGACTGGTGTACATTTGGGTAACAGTCTGATGAAGCATATGATATACGCTGCCCAAGAAGAATTTTCCCAGAGGGAGGCGATTGCCACCAGCCAGATGAGTCGCCATTGCGATATGGTTCAAAGTGGGCTCGTTGGCTTTGCCACAGAAAACGAATCTGCACAGCCACATGTTCAGAAAAGCTCTGTATTCAACATTGCCAAGGGGATTGTCTTTCATGTGCTTCAAGATATAATTCTTGTAGCCGTTCCCTGGCTTTACCCCTGTCTGGCGTGAGGAGTTTTTGAAATCCCAGGGCTGGACAGACCCGGTGATGTCAAGGCCAGTGATCATATATACATCGGCCAAGGTTGGAGACATTGGGCCATGCCCAAAAAGGAAGGCGTTGACGCCATTTGACCAGAAGTGGCATGCGGCTATCAGAAGATCTTCATTCTTGGGGGTCTCAGCCACGGATAGCTCCAAGCATTGGGCGATACGGAGAGCATCCGGGTTGGTCAATCCACTCTTATCCGCAAGAATCCTCCGATACCGGGTCTTCCGGCCACCGCAATTGGGGGCAAAGGCCGATTCTTGAACGCGTCTTGCCACTGAGGAGGTGGAGACAAAGCTGCCCTAAAGGGGATTCTGCGAGATTCGGCGGCAATAAGATCTCGAGGGTCGGGATTCCCTACGGGACCAAGGTAATAAGGCCGCGAATTGGCCTCGATAGGAATCAAAAGAGCGATAGAAGGCTCCGGAAGAAAGCGGAAAAGGAAAATCTCGGGTAAAATTGAAAACCTAATGCCGAACAAGGTTTGCGGGGGGATGAATTTACACGAGCGGCTTGGTTACGAGTTGCCATTGGAGGTTCGAGCTCGGAACAAGGGGATCTAGGGTTGGATCTGGACGAAGATTCCGGCGGATTGCGAAGAACAGGTGTTGACAGATTTGATTCAAGGATTCGTGGCTGGAGTCAATTGTGAAACAAAATTACTTTTATCCCACAATTGAAGGGGCATGTGTTAACACCAAAATTTGGTAAGGAGTCTGACATGTGGGTCCGGTTCGAAAAAGAGTCCGTCTGGTGGAAGGAAGGATATTTTCAGAGATTTTCGGCAAAGGGATCTGCGGTCGGCTATCTGCTCCGGTTCGGCAAAGGAACAGTAGAGCTGATTTTGCGGGATTGGACGGTGACGTGGCTCAATTAGGGGAGACGAATGGATGGATAGGCGATCAAGTTTAGTTAGGCAATGAATCCATTCGCAGTTGTACTCAACAGGGTATAAATACGACCCCTGAATGTATGTAACGAACACGATCATTCCTCAATACACACCGGCCTTACGCCAAACCCTAGAGTCCTTGTCGTGTCGTCGAGTTCTTCGAGAGGGCCATTCGATCCGTCGACCTTCGTGAGTACCAGCAACCTTGTATCATGTCTAGTATCATGCGGTGGATTTAGATCTGATGCAAGTAGTCTTGTTACCATGCTTCGTGTCATGCGGTAGATTCAAGCTTGGTTCAAGAGGGTTTCTTGTTAGATCATGAGCCATGCGGTAGGCTAAGGTCTGGCTTGAAGCTAGTTATCGGCTCCATTGGATTTTTGCAAGATCCAATAGATTCATTAAGTTATCCCGTGTTATCTTGAGTTTTACTTTATGTTTTAATTCATGTAACACATCTTTGCCCAATCTAGATGGGTTTGGATCGGCTATATCTCTTGTATGATCCTTGCTCGAGCAGGTTTCGTATTTTGACGTGAGGATCTTGTGCTTTCCGATAGCCGAAACCGAATCGATCTAGGTTGTTACGTGTTGCGGGTTCAAGCTTGCTATGTTCGTATAAATCTTGAAAGAACCGGGTATCATGCGGTAGATGCAGGTTTTTGGGTTGCTTTGGAGCTAGTCATCCGGTGGATTAGATTCCCAAATCAGTCTGATAGATTTATTCACGTGGTAATGTTTGTTCCTTCTTCATGGACCCTGGATTGGCTGTTCAGCCGTATTCGGTTATATTTTCATGAGTAGAATACGTGCATTATTTATGTTTTAAGTGATGTATGCTTTTAGCTTTCCATATTTAGATTGTATCATGCGGTGGATAGATCTATTTGTGGAAAGTGGTACGTTTTTCATGCAAGTCGTATCATGCGGTGGATAGATTTGTTTGATATCGTACCCGACGGGTTTTAAAGTAACTAGACATGCGGTAGACTAGTGCTTTGGATCTATGCATGTTTATTTAATACATGATCATGTCCGTGCTTTACCTCATTTATTTTAATGCTAATCTTCATGGGGATCGGTCATAACTTCGTGCTTGCATCTTTGTTTATACAAAGACCGATCGTTGTCATGCTTGCGTCATCCATTTGGCAGTGTTCCTTTTCCCTTTATGGTTGCCCGAATGGTCGTGGTTCTTTGACAGATAGCTTTGCATAGCTATGTGTTATCCCAATTGGCTCTTTAGCCGCAAATATGGAACTGTCTGGTACCACCCGGCAAGTTCCAAGCTTTGGTATTTAACATGTTTTATCTTTTGTTAATTTTCAGGAAAAATTGACTGGCACGTCATTTGCTCTCTGCGCGTGTGAAGCCAGCTTTGTTCGGCTTGCTGTGTGATTGGCGTTGAGTGCACTTTTTGCGCCAACAACTGCCTCTTCTAAGTCTTCTTCCTCTCGTTCTAGACCTCTCATGCGATCAATCCACGAGCGTCCTCTTCCTCCGGAGGGTGGAAAGAATCCCATTGGAGTCCTTCGGAGGTGCTGTCTATAAACCACTCGTAGATGTCGCAGGGCCTTCCGAGCAGCCTTGGGGTAGGTGTCGGCGAAGCGAAAACCAGTGGCAGAGACGAACCATGGATCTATGTCGGGGTAAAGCGTGCTTCTTCCCACGAAGATCAGCAGCTTACACCGAGGGGTGCCGTAGCGTTCGTACTCCCGGTAGACGAACTCTAGCGGGTCCCTAACTCCGACGCGCTCTAGGCTGAGTAGCAACAGGTTAGGGAGGCCAGGCTGGACGGGGCAAATTCCTCCGTGCCACTCGGGGTTAGCCATCTGGAAACAGGCAAGAATCAAGGTAAGGATTTGGGAAAAGGTGAGCTTAGCAAAGGAAAGGTTAGAGAGGGCCAGAGGAGGTCTCGTATCCTAGGGGTCATGTCCTACGGCCAACCTACGGCTCTGATACCACCTGAAGCGTCCCCTCATCAGAGGTGACTAAATGTGACACAAATACCAGTCCCAGGAGGCTGGTAACACATTTATTACAACAGGTGGAATCCGTCTTTTACATCACGGCGACACAAAGGGCACGGTAGTGCCAACGCAACAAGGAACAACACAAAGGCTAACGACCACACTACAATAGCAAAGGCTTCCATAGCCTCCTCAGAGTACCACACCATGGAAGCTTTCGGTAGGGCCCTGGGTACACAGGCACGGTTGGGTGTAGGGCACGACCTACTCAACGTCTTCGGGAATGTAATCGGGATCCTCCTCTGTAAAATAGTTAGTAAAACAAGGGTGAGCACATACGTACTCAGCAAATCCAACCCCACCCACGGAGGGGCTTATAAGCGAGAATCATGCATAAAGTATAACAAGGATCGAGTTAAGGTTCATTTTGCAACTTACACATGCAGGGGTTCATTTCAAAAGGTTTTCGCAAATCATTTTTATAACCCAAGTAACTCAATTGTTTTAGGGAAAAACCACTGAGGAATCTACCGGACTTCCCGTCCGTCGTAGCCCAGGCACACAGCCACACACACATCACCGGAAAACAACTCACACCAGAAAACATCCCATCCCAAACACTAGTTTTTGTGACCACACCGTGACTCGTCCAATACCGTGGACACGGCTATTCGAATAGGTTTGACACTGCAGAGGTTGTACATCTTTACCCACAAGTAGGGTACGCGTCACACGGACACCTCGGCGCGGTACGGATCCTATCATAGCCATTACCCACCTTAGCTAACACTACGAGCCACCACGGAAGCACCCAAGGGGTTATACCACATAACCGGGGCGTACCTCACACAGAGCGTACCCCTGCTCCTTGGTCTCCCGCTGCTCACCCGCACACCCGATGGCAAGTAGATTAACTAGTGGGGTTTATGCTAAGCCGTTGCCACATACAACGGTCGAGTGGTTGTACGATGATTTGGGTCAGGTGAGATGTCACACAACCCGGTCCTTAACCGACAAGATGGACAACTCCCAACATGCTCAACCACACAGGTACGAGCTCACCCATACTCCTGACACACACGTCCATCCCGTCTACCCAGTTCTTTACTCATTTTCCCAACATATCCCCTTTTCATTTTTAAAGCACTCACACATTTTGAAAGCACTCACACATTTTTAAAGCACTCATTTAGGCCAAGACAAGGTTCAATCATAGCAATCATGGGTGGCTATCCTACCATGTTTTTGCAGTAAAACAATATGCAATTTATAAAATGGGTATAGGGTTATATTTATAAAACCAGGACAGAAGCATGAATCAAAGGATGAGATTGGACTTGCCGTCTTCGAAGTCTTCGGGGAGTGCCGGCTCGACGTTCGGGGCCTCGGGCTCTGCTCGCGTAGTCGGCTTCGATCCCGGCTTGGGGTACCTTACTCCGTCTACTCCGTCGGCTATGGCATACACACAAGCAAGCAAGCAATATTAGCACACACGTTTCCGGCCGAGCTCGGGGAGGGGAAAGTGAGCGGAGGAGGGGTATAAATAGGCCCTAGGAAAGGGGTTGGTTCGGCGGGGGGTGCGGTAATATTTGGTCTTTAACCGGGAAGGAAGGGCGTGTATGGAAGGCTAGGTCGAGGAGGGGTTATAGACATTAAGGACCTATTGGTAATTTATTTTAATGGGGAAAGGGGGTGATTATGATAATATAAACTTGGTTAGGGCCTGGTTTGTAAATTATTTAGGGTTTGACAGTATTTAATCTATAATTAATTATTGATCCGGGGGCTATTTGAAAAGAATAAAGAGAGGGAGAATAGAGGCAGGGGCTCTTTAGGAAAAGAAAGGAGGCAGGGGGGTTTTTGGCCTAAAGGCCTTCTTCTTCCTTGCGAACAGAACAGAGGCAGGGGGAAGGGGCAGACCGCGCGGGGGTCGTCCGGTAGGGGTGCCCGCCGGCGACCCTGGCCACGGCGGTGGCCGGGAGACGGGGCAAAATGGAGAGGAGGCCGAGGGGGATCGATTCCCGTGCTCACCTTGTGCTAGGATGGTCTGAGGAGGCGGCTCCGCGTGAGGGTAGTGGCTCGGCGGCGGTGCTAGGGGGCGGTGGCGCTGTGGAGTTCGGGGGACGGGGGAGAAGGTCGCTGTGGAGGTGTGAGGCGGGCAGGGACCGCCGGCCTCCATTTATAGGCGTGGGTAAGGCGGTATCCCGGCCGGGCTCCGAGCTCTAGGAGCTTCGGCCATGGCGGTGGAGGAAAAAATCTTGGTGTTGACTCACCGGCGAGGCCCCTGGCCGATTCAGCACTGTGGGACGGGACCTAATGTGCAGGCGGCGAGCTGGCCTCGGCAGCGGCGGTGCGGAGCGGACAGTGATGGTGGTGGAGGTGACCGGTCGGGCAGGGCTTTTAATGGAGGTCGTCGGCACCAGGGGGGTGTGTCGCGGCTCGGCGGGGCCACCGCGGGCGGCGCGGGGCCGTCCTTGCATGCCGCGCGGCGACCCTGTCGGCCGGGCGTGGGCCGGAGAGGGGGTGTCGGTCCTGGGCGGCCGCACGAGGAGAGGGGGCGGGGTCGCGCGCGGTCGGGCGCGCGGGAGGGCGGGCGCGCGGCCGGGGAGGAGGAGCGAGGGGAAGAAGAAAGAGAGAAGGAAGAAAGGAAAAGAAAAGAAGAAAAGAAAGAAAAGGAAAAAGGAAAAGAAAGGAAAGGAAGAAATTGGAAAGAAAAATAGGAAAAAGAGAGGAAAAGAAATTGGGGAAAAGTCTAGAAAATTTGGAAAATTGTTAGGGAAATTAGAGGAGGGTTTTGCGGGGTTTTCCGATTTCCGGGTGTCGGCGTGATTTTCGGGACGGCGGTGATGGCGAGGCGGACCGGCCGGCGGGACCGCGGCGTGCGCGGGATTCCGGCCGGTGGCCGACCGCGACGTTGGGAAGGCGCGCGGGGGTGCGGCCGAGGTGCGGTGCCGGCGGGGAATCGCGGCACGCGCGTCGGGGAGAGAGAGAGAGAGAGAGAGAGAGAACAGTGGCTAGGATTTGATTGGTAATTGAGCTCGGCGGATCGGTTTTTGAAATTACGCATGATTTAGTAGGGGATTTATTTAGAGCTAAAAACGCGGGCGTTACAGTATAACAAGTTCGTTCGTGCATGTCGGTTTTGGAGTTTAGTGTTTATGCAGGGTTTTAGTGCTGAAAGCAAGACTTCCAGGATAAGTTCATCAAGCACCTTGTGACAAGACCTTGAAGCCCGGTACAAGTCATGCAATGAATCAAACATGACTCCAAGAAGCCCAGGGACGAAACCCGAGAAGATGACAAACTCCGAGGACCCAGTCAGAAAAGTGTCGAATCTTGCGGGACAAGAAGCTTCATCCAATTCGGAGAGAACTGACGACAACGGCCCACTGTAGAAGGGGGAAGGATCTAGAAGACTCGGGAACCAACACCGGGCGAAGGAGGCGACTGACTCGGCCGAAGTGGGCCCAGGCCGGTCGGCCTAGGCTGGCTGGCCTAGCCCATTTCGGGGCCCAGTCAGCCCCCCATTGACCTAGACGCCATTCGGACTATTTATAGCCCTGAGGCCAAGAGCCACACATCAATTCATTCATAATCGGTCGCCGAGGAGCAGAGAAGAGAGGGACACCGTCTCGGAGAGGAGAGGGTCGAGCTAGTTGACTAGGGTCTCCCTAGCCGACGTGGGAAACTTGCAAGGAAGACCATGTCGGAGTTCCCGGAGCTAGAAGCAAGATCAAGGTATGATCCTGATGGTGATCTTGATTCATGTATCATGTGCTATATTGAATTATCAAGTTGCAATCCGATTTCTAGCGATCAAGTGTTTCTCCTACGTCTTTGATTTCGATCGGCTTTTCGTATCTTAACATCTATTCTCGAGATAGATCACCGAGGATGTTCTTGTAGCCGTGGTGGCTAGAGGTACATGCCTGACCTTCCAATAGATTTCAACTTGTCCTTGTACTCGCCCTAGACTAACCTGCATGAATAGGGGTGCGTTGTGACAGAACGGTGGCTCCAAAAGGCGGGCGTTTTCGGAGTCGGACGGGAAATCGTGGTTTAAAGAGGCTTTTAATGAGATTGAACTTGCTATTTCTTCCTTTGCTCGGAACTTCAACAAAGGCTCTATCCAATCTCTCTAGATTGTTTTATCTATCTCCCTCTATCTCTTGCTACCTCCGGTCTTTAGTAGATTAGATTTGTTTTGACGTTCTTTAAGATTAGATGCATAAGTTTCACCTCTTGAAGACCAAAGTTTCTCGGCTTTACTAGATCAACTCTTGCATCACACATTTGTTCCACAGATTCGATACCTTGGGTTCACCACTCGAGGGAAGAAGGGTCCCTTGACTACGACGGGAGACTTGTCCGCTTGCAAGTCTACTTGAAGTTTAATACGATTATACACCGTCAACAAGCCCCTTTTTCTGGCGCCGTTGCTAGGGAACAAGTGATCAAGATTCGTTCTTTTATTGCTTTTTGTGTAATTTTCAGTTATCTTTTGGTTTTTCTTTTTGCATCTACTAATTTTTGATCATCCTCAAAATCAATCTAATCTAGTTTGTCTAACCCTAGTTTTCTTAGATTTGTTTTTATTTTTCGTTTTTGTATATTTTGTTTATCGCTAACCCTAACAGGAGATGGACGACTACCTCTCCAATAAACCTGATAATTTTGTGGATGATCCAGAAAAACTTTACAGGCTAAGGAGACGCGAAGCACAACAAGCTAGGAAGCTGGATTTCGTATATTCGAAGTCGGAAGACGAAGGATCGTTGGAATCTCTGAAGAATTCACCACCTCGAAGTCCTCGGGAGAATCGACTTCCACTGATGGGAGAACAACCGCAAGAACGCAAGATCGGGGAGCTATGCACCCCAGACATCATGGACCTACCAATCTCGAACCTCGCGGAGATCGGAAGGCTGTTCGAGATCAAGACCTCAACAATCCGCATGGTGCAACATTCACCCTTCACCGGTAAAGAAGACCCGAACCTTCACCTCCAAGCGTTCATTCAACTATGTCAGACATTCAACATGGACGGGGTGACTCAAGATCAAATGAGGGCAAGGCTTTTTCTGTTCTCTCTACTCGGGAAGGCTTTGCAATGGTTCCACTCTCAACCGGCAGAGACGGTGCAAAATTCGAATGTGTTGATGAGGCATCTTATGGAGACTAAGATTGCTACTTTTGCTCAACATCCTATGGAGACTATCTCGGAGGCATTCGAGCGCTTCAATGAGTACACTCGGGCGGTTCCACATCACAAGTTCCCGAAGGAGGACCTCGTTCAAAAGTTCTACCAAGGACTCACCATGGCATCAAGGACGATCATCGATGCATCGACGGGAGGATCGATCATCGAGCTTACGCCGACCGAAGCTTTCACTCTATTCAAGAAGGTCGCAGACAATGACACGTGGGCGTCATCTAGACGCTTACTTCTGGTTCAACCCATGAGGAACGTCAAAGGATTCTTGCAAGTGGAGAAGACATACTCGAAGGCAAGATCGACTCGATTATGCGGAGGTTGGAGAAGATGGAGATAGAAAAGAAAGAGGCTCAAGACGTAAAGGCTGCCGAAGCAAGATCCACATGTGAAGAATGCAGAGAATATGGCCATGTCCACAAGGATTGTCCGGAGGAAGCCAAGGTGCTCGACTACATGAGGAAGGGAGATTTGCCGAACTTCCGCTACGAGCAAGGTAGACCTCAATTTAATGCAAGCTCATCCATTCTGAATTTGGTTCCGCTTCGTATACAATTGAAGGACTTCATGGACGAGCAAGCTAAGATCAATAAGGACACCATCACCAAGTTCAAAGCCATAAACAAGGTGTTGGAGAACATCAATAGCAAAGTGACGGAGGCTGGAAGCTCCAACCATCAAGTGCTCAACATGATGAAGATGCTCGAGACGCAAGTGGGACAACTTGCTGGGTGCCTATCCGCTAATGAAGGGAAGCTTCCGGGACAACCTAAAGGTCCCGAAACGGCGAAGGCTATTCAAACACGTTCGGGGAAGGAGACTGTCACACCCGGTTTCCAAAACAAACTAAGTGCTACCTATATGTATGCCAGGATCTAGTTCCATACATATAGTGACATCATTAGTGAATAACAGAAACAATATCACATAAAGAAAAGAGATTATCAGAGATTTACGGTAGAATCCTGGGAAGCAAAGGCTCCAAACTTCATAGGCAATCGACTGGGGGTTGCGTACGCCTAGCACCTTCTTTTGGACATCAGACACCTTCTTCTGAAGAACATTTTAGCAAGGTTGAGTACACTTATGGTTGGTACTCAGCAAGGCCACGAAAACTAACCAGAAAGCAATTTTAAATCCATCTTTAAGTTCATTAATCACATGAGGGTCCAGGCCGCTCTTGATCGTGAGCACGACTGTTATAACAGTTTTACACTCTACAGAGGTTGTACACTTTCACCACAAGTCGCGTAAAAGTTCCGAAGAACTTTGAACCCAACCATGCTGTGCAAAAGTAGGCACAATACCACACTTCCGAGGTGTGGTTGCATAGGGACGCTACGAGGCCTTTACAAAGAGTCCTCCTATGTGTATTAGTCCATAGTAGCACGTCCTAGAGGCTATCTTTCGTACCCTCCTTCTACCCTCAGATCAGGTTAGCCTAGAAGAGCACTTCTGTTCCAAAATCTGTCCAGAGTAAAAGAGTCATAGAAGCATTCCTTCATACCCCAAGCTACTAAGGCTAATAGCCACACAAGACTTCCCTAATTAATTGGCCAAGACAGAGCCATATGTCTTGTGGTTGTACTGTTTTCCTGGGTGGTTCTCCATGTTCCAATTAATTCATAGTATTCTTGTTTAAAGCATAGGTAGAAGGATGGTTAGGGTCACTTGCCTTTTTCCAACAAAAAGATACTCTTGCTCTTTCGCTTTGAAACTCTTGAACTTCAGGACTTCTGAACAACAACTCGATCTTCTACTCGAAGCAAACATCGGGTACAAACATGCAAAAGCAGACAAACAAGTACAACTATGAACAATACACCATACAAGAAGGCTTAAAAAGAGAACAAGGTTCGGCTCTAGGAACGCAAACGCAAGAAACGCTGAGAACGGAACTATGGTTGAAAAAGCACATCTATCGATAAATTTAGATTATAACATGCAAGGCTATATGCTAGATATATTTTAATTGAATAAAGCATTGTGTATAGGCCATTTCATAGAAATGCCCTATTTATAATTATGCAAATTATATTTATATATAAAAGGTGATGAAAACTTAGTTCAGTTTTATTTACAAGTATTCAAGTATAACTTATGCAAATTAAACATTTAATTTTAGAAGAAGCATGTAGAGCATCTATATGTGTACTTTATGTTTCGAGTTTAACTAAGAAAATTATAATTAAAAACGTATTTGTATTCATCTTAGTCAAATTATTATTTTATTAAGAAAGCTCGGGATAGCCTAAGTAGCTTTTATTTGGAAAGCAAATTGAATATAGATATTAACTAATTTAACATTTATATTATAAAAAGCCGAAAGGTAGCTCTAATAGATTTTATTAGTAAACGATTCCACTAGGTATTAGTCAATTAATATTTAAATAAGAAAACCATTATTAGGTCCTGATATATTATTATTATTATTAAGAAAAGACATTCCAATAGGTGTTAATCAAATTAATTCAAGATAAAATTCTTAAAACACATTTTAGGGTAAACATTAGCACTAGCGAGTATTTTATTGTGAGACGAATCTAACGCAACTTGAAACGATCGAAACGGAGCTAAAACGCGAGGTCTATGCGCTAAACAAGGCTGGAAGGACCTAATCACGATTAACTCTGGAAGGACCTAATCACGATTAACTATAGATCGGGAGGGTTAGCTGATAAGTTTTCCAAGACACCATAAATAGTGCTCGTGAATAGGCCAAAGGACAGGGGCTACCAAGGGAAAGAGCACTGGTGGGATTTATGTGTGAATGGTGGGATTTTTGTAGGGGGTTATGGACAAAAGTTATAACACACAATCTATAGTGTTTTGGTTTAGGGATTTCATGGGGACTCATAAGCAAAACTGCCATGCCTTATCTCTTCACGGTGGTGACGATTTCTTCCTGAATGCCATGAACCGGCGGACACAAGCTCTCTGGCCGGCCGAAATTGGTGTTGTTCGGGTTGGGGAAAAGGCGTCCGTGAGATGGAAAACTGAGAGAGGAAAGCGAGGGGGTCGCACAGGATGTCTCACCGGAAGCGGAGGTGGACGGAGGCGGCCGAATTCAGTGGAGACAGGAAGCGGTGGCCGGCTCGGACTGGCAGCACTTCGTGGTTCTAGCACTCCAAATCGCTGGAGTTCACAGACGGGGACGAACTGGAGCGGCAGGATTCAGAGATGGCGGCTGGTTTTGTTCTTGGTGCAGACTGACGGACACTACAGGATTCGAGGTCTTCACCGAGAGTGGGATTCCTCTCGGCGAAGGACCCTTTCCTCTCACCGAAGCCTTCACCGAGAGTTTGCTCTCGGTGAAGGCCTCTCGGCGGCACTGTACCGGCGAAGGACCCTTCGCCGAGAGTGTGGGTGGACCCTCTCGGCGGATATGCACCGAGAGGCACTTTTAGCTCTAGGCGAAGGCCATTTCCTAAAACAAAAAAAGATAACCCCAGGCAGTGCGGGCCCCCGCGCCGGGCACCGCCGCCTCTCGCCGGGCGGCCGCCGGCCCCGCCGCCCGCCAACTCCACCATCACGCGGCCCGCCAACTCCACCACCGCGCCGCCGCCACCTCCACCACCGCGCCGCCCGCAACCCGCACCACCACACGACCCGCCACCTCCACCACCGCACCGCCCGCCACCTCCACCACCGGCCAACCGCCACCTGCACCACCGCGACGTCCGCCACCTGCACCACCGCGCCGCCCGCCACCTTCATTACCGCCGCCGCACAACACAAAAAAAACAGAGAGTCGGGGGAGGTCACGCCAGGGTGGAGCTCAGATCTGCCGCCGTCCGGCCTCCAACTCCACCATCGGCGCATCTTCACGAGCTCCTGGATGCCGGACGAGGGAGGGAGCCACCTGGTGGAGATGAAGCAGCGCCGTCAGACGAGGAGGCCAGGCCGGATCCGCCGCCACCTCGCCCCGTCGCCGCTCCTCGCCACGAGGTGAGGGGCGAGCAGAGGGGGAGGTGGGGGACGACACGACGAGCCGACAAAGATTTCGGGAGGAGGGGGATGGAGAGGAAGGGACGAGTGGAGGGGGAGGTGTGGCGTGCCCGACGGCGACTTGGGGAGGAGGGGGAGGGAGAGGAAGGGGCGGTGGCGGTTGCGGCGGGACGTGAAGGGGAGGAGGGGCTTGGGTTAGGGTAGCCGAGGGGTGGGCTTGTTTATATAGGAGAGGGGATTTTGGGCCGGCGGTGTAGGTGGGCCGACGGATAGGCGGGCCGCAGTGCTAGGTGGGCCGGTACGGTGAATTTCGCCGAGAGCCCAACATCCTGGCTCTCGGCGAAGATTTAATCCATATGCATTTAATTAGTTTAAAATAGCAAATAAATTCAAATATTTACCAAATTTCAGTTTGGAGCAACATATGTTGTATATTACCCTATAGAAAAGGTTTTGTAGTTAAATTCAAATTTTATTTTCTCTAAGACTTCAAACTTAATGACAACAGTTCAAATTCTCTGAAACTTCTCGTGAGATGTTCCGGTTTCTAAACAGCGTACGTGTCAAAGTGCTCAAAATGTTCCCAACTATTTACCACAACATCGACATATGATATAACGAGCGCTCGACAAAATTCGAGATTTTCAAACTTCATTTGAATTTTATATAATTTTAGAACCTTTCTACGACACGATCTTCATCATGTTCAGAGAACAAAATGTTTGAAATTTAGTTTCGTTTTGTGTACATGGTCTTAGAGATGTCTCATGAACATGAATATCATTTTTCCAACAACTTTACTCTATGATTTCATGCACTTGCAATTCATATCGGATGTCTTCAAAAAATTACCTAGAATAAAATAAAATTTTTAAATATAGCAAAAAGAGATAAAATTACGTCAAATTTGAACATATCCTTTGTATAAGTGCAGGTTAAGGATAGAAAAATTTGGGAAGTGAAAAAGTGATTTTTTAAAAAATTTCTTCGCCGAGAGTCGAGAAAATGCATTCGGCGAAGAATTCTTCGCCGAGAGTTATTTTTTGGCTCTCGGCGAAGAATTCTTCGCCGAGAGTTAATTTTTTGCTCCCGGCGAAGAATTCTTCACCAAGAATTTTTTTGGACTCTCGGCGCTCTTCGCCGAGAGCCCGAGGGGTGGCTCTCGCCAAAGAAAATTACTCACGGCGAAGGGCCGGTTTCCGGTAGTGGGACGACGGGGTGCTCCAGCGTCAGGGACAGGCGGTGGTGCTCCTCTTGTGCTCGCAGACCTCGCGGTGGTAGCAACTTGCTCTGGAAGAACTCCCGACCGGTGAATTGAGCGGAGCTCGGTGATGGCACTCTGCTTCGGGCGGTGAGGATGGCCGTCAGAGAGCTTCTCATGTAACGACGGAACTCCAGTTCGATGTGTAGGTGCTCCGGGAAGTGCTGGCTCAATCTAGGGATCCTCGAGGATGGCGAACCGGCGACGAAGGTGTGCAGCGGTGCTCGACTTCGTCTACGTGGAACACGGCGGCGCTGTTCAAGGATACTGGCGTGGCGAGGTGCTGGTGTTGACGCAAAATGTGCACTCAACGCCAATCACACAGCAAGCCGAAAAAGCTAGCTTCGCACGCGCAGAGAGCAAATGACGTGCCAGTCAATTTTTCCTGAAAATTAACAAAAGATAAAGCAGTTAGATACCAAAGCTTGGAACGTGTCGGGTGGTACCGGACAGGTTCCATATTTATGGCCAAGAAGCCAAGCAAGAATGACATGTAGCTATGTAGAGCTATCTGTCAAAGAATCACAACCATCCGGACCATTATAAAGGAAAAAAGAATACTGCCGAATGGATGACGTAAGCATGACGACGATCGGTCTTTGTATAGATAAAGATGCAAGTATGAAGTTATGACCGATCCCCGTGAGGTTTGTCATTAAATAAAATGAGGTAAAGCACGAACATGATCATGTATTAAATGAGCACGCATAGATCAAAGCACTAGTCTACCGCATGTCTAGGTACTTTAAGATCCGTCGGGTACGATCACAAACAAATCTATCCACCGCATGATACAACTTGCATGAAAAACGTACCACTTTCCGCAAATAGATCTATCCACCGCATGATACAATCTAAATATGGAAAGCTAAAAGCATACATCACTTAAGGCACAAACAATGCACGTGATCTACTCGTGAAAACATAACCGAATACGGGTGAACAGTACCGATCCGGGGTCCATGGAGAAGGAACAAACATTACCACGTGAACAAATCTATCGATCGAATTGGAAATCTAATCCACGGATGACTAGCTCCAAAGCAACCCAAAAACCTGCATCTACCGCATGATACCCGGTTCTTTCAAGATTTATACGCACAAAGCAAGCTTGAACCCGCAACACGTGACAAACTAGGTCGATTCGGTTTCGGCTATCGGAGAGCACAGGACCCACGCGTCAAAACACGAAACCCGCTCGTACACGGATCTTAAAAGGAGTATAGCCGATCCAAACCTATCTAGATTGGGCAAAGATGTGTTACATGAACTAAAACATAAAGTAAAACTCATGATAACACGGGATAACTTAATGAATCTATTGGATCTTGCCAAAATCCAATAGAGCCGATAACTAGCTTCGAGCTAAATCTTAGCCCACCGCATGGCTCATGATCTAACAAGAAACCCTCTTGAACCAAGCTTGAATCTACCGCATGACACGAAGCATGGTAACAAGACTACTTGCATCAGATCTAAATCCACCGCATGATACTAGACATGATACAAGGTTGCGGTACTCACGGAGGTCGACGGATCGATTGGCCCTCTCGAAGAACTCGACGACACGACAAGGACTCTAGGGTTTGGCGTAAGGCCGGTGTGTATTGAGGAATGAACGTGTCTGTTACATACATCCGGGGATCATATTTATACCTGGCGATTACAATTGCGAATGGATTCATTGCCTAACTAAACTCGATCGCCTATCCATCCATTCGCTTCCTCCGATTGAGCCACGTCACCGTCCAATCCCGCAAAATCAGCTCTCTTGTTCCTTTGCCGAACCGGGAGCGGATAGCCGACCGCGGATCCTTCGCCGAAAATCTCTCGAAAATATCTTTCCTTCCACCAGACGGACTCTTTTTCGAATCGGACCCACATGTCATACTCCTTACCAAATTTTGGTGTTAACACATGCCCCTTCAATTGTGGGATAAAAGTAATTTTGTTCCACAATTGACTCTAGCCACGAATCCTTGAGCCAAATCGTCAACTCTGTTCTCCGCAATCCGCCGGAATCTTCGTTCAGATCCAACCCTAGATCCTCTTCGTTCCGAGCTCGAACCTCCAATGGCAACTCGGAACCAAGTTGCTCGAGTAAATCCATCCCCCGCAAACCTTGTTCGGCATTAGGTTTTCAATTTTACCTGAGATTTTTCTTTTCCGCTTTCTTCCGGGAATCTTCCCTTGCTCTTTTGATTCTGTCGAGGCCAATTCGCGCAGTCTTACTACCTTGGTCCCGTGGGGAATCCCGATCCTCTAGATCTCATTACCGCCGAATCTCAGAGAATCCCCTTCAAGGCAGCTTTGTCCCCACCTCCTCAGTGGCAAGATGCGTTCAAGAACTGGCCCTTGCCTCCAATTGCAGGCTGGAAGACTTGGTATCAGAGGATTCTTGCGGACAAGAGTGGATTGACCAATCTGGATGCTCTTCGTATCGCTCAATGTCTATAGTTATCCGTAGCTGAGACACCTAAGAATGAAGATCTTCTGATAGCCGCATGCCACTTCTGGTCAAATGGCGTCAACGCCTTCCTTTTTGGGCATGGCCCAATGTCCCCAACCTTGGCCGATGTATACATGATCACCGGCCTTGACGTCACCGGATCCGTTCGGCCACGGAACTTCAAAAATTCTTCACGCCAGACAGGGGTAAAACCAGGGAATGGCTACAAGCATTATATCCTGAAGCACATGAGAGATAATCCCCTTGGCGAAGTTGAATACAGAGCTTTTCTGAACATGTGGCTATGCGGATTTGTCTTCTGTGGCAAGGCCAACGAACCCACCTTGAATCATATCGCAATGGCGATCCATCTGGCTAGTGGCAATCGCCTCCCTCTGGGAAAGTTCTTCTTGGGCAGTGTATATCACATGCTTCATCAGACTGTTACCCAAATGTACACCAGCCAGAGGATAACTTGCGTCAACGGCCCTTGGTGGTTTGTTCAAATGTGGCTGCAGCTCCATATGCATCGGATTGTCGGCGTCGATTTGAACTCCAGGTTCTTCCCTTTATCCAATCCCCCCGAAGGAGAGCCTCAAACTACCAGAGGATGCCAAAACTATGGAGAAGCGACTTCAAGCTCGTTATCATCCGGCAAGACATTATCCGGCTCTTCGAGTTGTTCTTCAAAGGCTTCTCCAATCCTCTTTGGCTTCCTTATCTAGGCAATGACACTCTGACCTTCCCTGTCGAATTCTCTTTTGAGCCCGGCCATCAAGATAGGGGATTCTTGGAGATCTTTAATATCATAATCCGCCCATGCATATTACCGGCCGAGTTCAATGGAGGGAGGCGAATGTCGCACTTACGAATACTACCAGCCTAATGTAATGGCCAGACAACTTGGATGCGGCCAGATGCCCCCAAGATTGTTTTTGCATGAATTCCTCAAACCCGGGGAGGAAATCGAGAAGCGATGCAATGCGGCGAGTTTTCAACTATGTGTGCGGTCCCACTGTCTACACACGTCCTTTTGTGCACTCGCAACCATAGCTCACCCCACCTTCAACTCCCGGTGGCAAGAATTTCATGACCACATCTTCAATGAACCCGTTCATGTGTTCGTGCGAAGTGGTGCACGATTTCCGCCGACTTCGGAGGTAACACAATGAGCCCTTGGATCAAACACTTCTTCTTCATTCATGGTCTTGACCTTCATCTTTTGTCCACGAGAACACGGTGCTCGCCCCTCGAGCCGGGGCAATTGCTTACAATGCGAAGGCCCAATTTCAGCATTAGGGTTCAAGTCTACAACCCCGCATCAATTAATGGCCGGGTATGCTACTACGGATCCCGGCCTTTCTAGCCTTGCTTTGCGGACGGGAGGCAAGGTCCGCACTCGATTGCCCTTCCAAGTGCCAAAAGGAGAAGAACTGTCAAAAAGGTGCTTGTTGAGGTAAAACCCTTTACCTTCTTGATTACCAAGTCACTCTGTTCTTGATGGATCATATTCATTGTGCATTTTCAGACCAGAGCCCAACATTCTTCAGAACCAGCACCTGCCAATGCTCCATCCACTGGTATGCCCTTTACTGTCCTTTCTCAAGGATGAGCACTGGCACTCACTCTTTCAATTGGACACTTGCAGAAGAAGCTGTGGAAGAACAGCTGGTAGATGTTCCGGTGGCTCAACAGGCGAGTCCATCCAGGGTTGAGTTACCCATCCCGGTGGAGATCTCGTCCTCATCACCTTCTGCAGAAGCAATCAATTCTCCAGAGATGAATCTCCCAACCCAACTGGAGCCAGCAAATTCTCCCAGGGTGCCATCGCCTATTGGTCAAACGAGAGATAGCCAATCCACCGAGGCGGCGGACCCAACTCCTCTCCAGCCAGAAACCCACGAGCTGCCAATGCCCGCATCGGCACCCCTTAGCTCAGAAGTTTCGGCTCTTCTTGGGGCGTCCTCTTCACCTGTGATTGCCCCTACTCAAGAAACCAGCCATGAGGTAACCACCCGTACTCAATTCTGGTGCCTTGGTGTTTGGTATCCTTAATTCGGCAATGTTGTTCACCAGGATCAAGCTCCATCATCATCGAGCCTGCCATCAGAGAGCAATCCAGCTGCCGAGGTGATGGAAGGAGTGTTCCAGCCTTTGCCAAATGAAGTGCTGTCGAAGCTCACAGAAATTGCCGCCTGGCTAGAGAAAGATGCTCAGGATCAGTTCAATGACCTCCATCATTTCAAAGAAATGTTTGAACCCATTAGTCAAGAACTCCCTGAAGACATCAGACCTTCTCTGTCATCCATCTATGACTTAGAGCCCCTTTATGTACCCCTGAGGCGCGCTTGGAGCAAATTGCGCTCCCGTCCGGCCATTGAGAAAAGGAAAACTGATGCTGAACAAGCCATGAACGGGGCACAAACCCAAGCAGAGAACCATAAAGACGTATTGGCTAACCTGCAAGCTTCTTATGATCTGAAAGCTGTTAGGAAGGCTGCTCTAGAGGCCGAACTGAGAAGCTTGTCAGCGGAGATGGAGATTGACCAAAAGAAAATAGCCGAACTTCCTGGATTGATGGCAAAGACCCAAGCGGAAGTGGAGTCGGCTGTCACCAGAATAAAGCAATGCGATGCGGAGCTCACTGACCTGTCTGGTGCCCAAAAAGACTGCCAGGAGATGCTGGACAATTCCCGTTTGATAATATCCAATGTTCGTCGTGTACTTGCCAAACTCCTGAATGCCTGAATCCTTATTGATATATAATTGAACTGGTCGCCCTCATAATATCTCCCTGTGATTTGTTTCCTTTCTTTTGCGTACCTTTGAGATGTAATGCTGATCGACCCATTCGGCAGTGAAATGCTGACTCCCGAACGACACCTTGAGTTCCCTTAGCCGAACCAATCGACCTGCGCACGGTCCAGCTTAGAACTCCAAATGACCCGCCGGCGGGCTGGTCAAGGAAATCTTTCCACCTTCCGATTTTATTGGGACGTGCGCCACGATCCACAGCCACGACTCGAAGCCACGATTCACCCGGCCCAGTGCCTATAAATGTTGCCATAGGTGCCCCTAGCTCTCCATCAGGCCTTCTAGCTCTCGAACCTTTGCCAATCTTTAGCCTTCTCGCAAACAGTGCACATCCCAAACCACAATGGTGCGCCGCCTCAACCGCCGCCGTGCCTCCGACGAGGCCGAGGGGAGCAGCGCCAATGCGCGCAGGCGGTGACGATCGTCAACCTCTCCTCTGTGATTCTGCTTTTTAATCTTCCTTTGTCTTGACGATCATCTCTCCCTTTTTCAGGTTGATTCAGTGGAATCCGCCCCGTGCGCCGGCCAATCAGCCCCTCCCAGATGACTCCTCGGAGTCCGACGGCCACTCCCCGGTACCGTACGGGGAAGCAGACGCCATCCGCTACAAGGAGGAGTTAGAGGCGTCCCGTCGCGAACTGGAGGACGTCTCCAAGAAAGCGGGCGTGGCCGAGTTAGAATGGGAAGACCAGCGCAAACAGCTGCTGGAGGCCATTGACGGTATAGCCCTGAGATTGATTCTTGGTCCGGCTCGGCCTTTGACGCTAATCCCATCTGTTTGTCTTTTGCAGCCCGCGACGCTGAGCTCAACCAGCTAAAGGCGCTGGTAGAGCAATTGGCCGAGAAGGTGAATGCCCACGGCGACACGCAGGCGGAGCGCCTGGCCGCGGTGGAGCGCCGCGTTGACGAGGTGGCCGTCCATGGCGTTCGCTTGGGCACCACCTTGGGCCTGGCTGCGATGGCGACGCATACGGACGTCGATTACTCCACCAGGCCACGTGGCTTCCAGGGCGGCGCGCCAGAGGACATCGACGAGATCGAGCTCATCCTGGAGCGCCTCGACGGCCACGGCGACGCTATTGCCGAAATTACCCATCCCCAATCTGTGTTGAATAGGCTCTTTGACTAGATTGTACTAGGGATGTGTAAATGTCGGCAATATATGATGAACTTTTAAATTCTGCATTTGTTCCGTGACGTCTCCCTTCGCATTTGCATCTGTGAATTTTGTCTTCTTTGAATGCATCTGGGAACCGTCTTTAGCCGAACGCGCGCGAACAACCGCCCCCCCCGGCGCAAAATCCACAAAGGATCCCAATTCGGCAATCCGTAAACACCGTTCAAAAGAAAACCCTTCGCACTCGGTGGAAACCCCCGCCGCTTGGTATTCCAACAGGTGTGTCCGGCGATCATCACTCCCAATGCGCCTCCTTGGTCAATAAAATAGCCCGTGGGGTGCTCTGCAAATCCACTTGCACACTCCTCCATTATTTCTCGTCTCTTCCCCTGCTGCTGGAGGAAAAAACCCCAACGCCATGGACAAGGGTAAACAACCTCAGGGGAGCGGCCCATCAAGGAAGCGTACGATTCGGAAGTGAGTTCTCTCTTGATCTGCTCCTCGTTCTCCTGCTTGATCTTGCGCTTCATGTTTTCTTCTCGTCTTTTTCAGCCTTGATTTGCTTCCCGAAGAGGTCATCGGGACCGAAGATGTTCCCGAGTACATCTCCTCCGATTCCTCCCCACGAAGCGCAGGGACGCCACGCCCGAGCGAGAGGGCCATTCACCGAGCTGCGCCGCCGTGCCGGCACACGGAGCGTGACCTCAGGGACATGTCCGTCCGCTGCCAAGCCGAGCGCGAGCATCGCATGGCGCTGGAAGCGTTAGTAGGGGGTAAATGCTTCTGACTCCTTCATGTTTGCATCTGGATTTCTTGCCCCTAACCTTGATTCTTTTGCTCCAGATGTTTCTGACAGGTACAGCAACCTGAAGGCGGCCTGGGATAGCTTGGTAGAGGCCGCCAATCACGGTCATCCTCGTGCGTTCCAAGTCACCGTCACGGTGGTCCTGGAACAACTGAAGAGGGAGCGAGCGGCCGAAGAAGCAAAGAAAAGATTGAATCATACTTTCGCTTCTTTCTCCACGCCTTCGCTTCCCACCCCTTAGGGGACCCGACCCTCGGGACCGCTATATGTAATCCTGCAAGAAATAGCTGTAATGTAGTATTGAGCTAAGGGCAATGCATCCAGGCACTGGCCATCTTCTTTTGTTCATAGATTTTGTTCTAAAGGCGGCCTCATTCTTGAGCGCCGGCTATTTTTTGTGTCAGATGCGTGTGATCATCGATCGATCTCAATGCTAGGATAATATTTCTTCAGATATCTCCCATTTATCGCAGCGGAAAATTCTTCTCCCAGCAAAGTTTTCAATATGTATGCATTACCAGGGACGCATCTGACCACACGAAAAGGCCCCTCCCAGTTAGGGGACCATTTGCCGAATTCATCGTATTTAGTTCCAATCGGCAATAGCGCTTTCCAAACTAGATCGCCTTCTCGCGAATTGCTTTACCTTTACTTTCTTGTTATAGTATTTGGCGACCCGCGGCTTGTTTTTCTCGATGTTCTCCGGGGCCCCGAGACGGATCATATGCAAATCTTCTAACTCATCCATCATTAGGCCACCGTAATCCTTGGAGCTCAAATCGTTTTGTGAAGCACTACTCTCCTTGACTCGATTGCATTTCCCAGGGCAGGATCGCATGATGCCCGTAAACCAACTCGTAAGGAGAAGTCTTTGTAGCTCCATGGGGGGCCATTCGGTAAGCCCACAACGCTTCACTGAGTACCGAATGCCACCTCCTTGGCTTCTGATCGATCTTCTTCTGTATCAGCTTGATCATGATCTTGTTAGAAGCCTCTGCCTGACCATTAGCCTGGGCGTAATATGGAGAAGAATTAAATAACTTGATTCCCATGCTTTCGGCAAAATCTCTAAATTCCAATGACACGAATTGTGCCCCTTGGTCAGTGGTAATCGTCTGAGGGATCCCAAATCGATAGATGATGTGTTCCTTGACGAACTCGATCATGTTTTTCGACGTCACTTTCTTCGGTGGGACCGCCTTGACCCATTTGGTGAAGTAGTCGTAGCCAAAAGCACGAACTTATGCCCCTTGCTAGACGGCGGATTAATTTGGCCAATCAAGTCTATACCCCGGCCCCCCCGAATGGCCATGGCTTGATGATGGGATTCAATGCCGATGCAGGGACTCTTTGAATATTCCCGAACCTCTGGCAATCTTGACACCCCTTGTAATACTCAAAGCGAGTCCTCTAATATCGTCGGCCAAAAGCATCCAGGCTTGCCTAATAACCCATTTCATCCGATAGGCCGATTGGTGCGCTCCACATATCCCATCGTGCACCTCGCTCATCATGTTCTTGGCTTCTTCTGGACCCAGGCATCGTAGCAATACTCCATCTAATGATTTATAGAATAAATTATCATCCAGAAGAACGAACTTGATTGCCCTGTACCTGAGCTTCCTAGAGACTTTTCGGGATGGATCTCTCAAATAATCCACGATCTCTTTCCTCCAATCATCTTCTGTAAGATCCGCCCCTAGTGCACACACCTCTGCAGCAAATGCTTCTTGACTCTCTTTATAACCAGAGGCGCTCTGAGCCAGCCTGTTTGCTTCCTCGTTATGCTCCCTAGGAATGTGCTGTAGGGTTGCCAATGGAAAGCCCTTCAAGATTTCTCTGCATTCCTCGTAGTAACTCCTCAGCGCCTCGCTCCTGCACTCGTATTGGCCGTTCAATTGCTTGATGACCAGCTCTGAATCTCCATAGATTTCAACTGAAACGGCCCCGGCTTCTCTCAAATATTGAAGCCCTCGAAGCAGTGCCTCGTACTCAGCCTGGTTATTTGTGACAGTGGGTTGTATAGGAATGGTGAATTCAAACATCTCACCTTTGGGCGAAATTAGCAGGATCCCTACTCCCCCACCTTTGCCACATGATGACCCATCAAAAAATAAAGCCCAAGGGGTAATTTCAAGCAGATCAACTGAAGGGTCACGATGTTCAGTAATAAAATCGGCAATGACCTGACCTTTGATGGCTTTTGCCGATTCGAACTTCAACTCGAATTCTGATAAAGCTAAAATCCATTTGCCAATCCGTCCATTCAAAATTGGCATAGATAACATATGTTTTATCACATCAAACTTCGAGTATACAGTGCATTCGGCATTCAACAAGTAGTGCCGAAACTTTGTACACGAGTAGTATACGCAAAGACACAGTTTTTCCATAGCCGAATACCTGGTTTCAGGATCAAGTAGTTTTCGGCTAAGATAAGCTACTATCCGCTCCTTTCCTTCGAATTCTTGAATAAGGGCCGATCCAATGGTTTGGGTATCGGCCGCCACGTACAACTTGAAAGGCTTGCTTAGCTGAGGAGGAACCAGCACCGGCGGCTCCTTCATGTACTGCTTGATCTCGTCAAAAGCCTTTTGTTGTTCGTCGCCCCATGTGAATTTCTGATCTTTCTTTAGCTTCAGCAATGGAGAGAATGGCAACACTTTCTGTGATAAATTTGAGATGAATCTTCTCACGAAGTTGATCTTGCCGAGTAGTGATTGCAATTCCTTGAGGTTGGTTGGAGGAGCGACCTCATCAATGGTTTTCATGCTCTTCTTGCCAACTTCGATTCCCCCTTCGTGGACCAAAAACCCCAAGAACTCTCCAGCTGACACCCCAAATGCACACTTGTTTGGATTCATCTTTAGGCCATGCTTCCGGGTGCATTCCAAGGTCTTTTTCACATCTTCTAGATGGGTGTCATGACTTAAGGACTTGATCACCATGTCATCGATGTAGATTTCCACAGTTTTGCCGATCAACTCATGAAAAATGTAATTCATGGCCCGCTGATAGGTTGCACCGGCATTTTTCAACCCAAATGTCATGACGATCCATTCAAATAGGCCTATATGACCAGGACATCTAAAGGCCGTCTTCGAGATGTCTTCTATTGCCATAAAGATCTGATTGTATCCCGCGTTGCCATCCATGAAGCTAATCACCTTGTGCCCAGCAGCGGCGTCAATCAACAAATCGGCAATAGGCATCGGGTATCCATCCATGGGAGTAGCTCTGTTTAGGTCCCTGAAGTCTATGCAAACCCTCATTTTTCCGTTCTTCTTATACACAGGGACGATGTTAGAAATCCACTCCGCATATCTGCACGGCCGAACGAAGTTTGCGTCAAGTAATCTTTCGATCTCCTTCTTCACATCGGCCAATACTTCATCCTTGTAGATTTCCGGGGCGGTTGCTTATATGGTTTGAAACCAGGCTTGATCGGCAACCGGTGCTCGACGATGGAACGATCCAATCCAGGCATCTCCGAGTAATCCCAGGCGAAGCAGTCTTTATATTCTCTGAGAAGATTAATTAAGTTTCCCCTTAAGTCTGGTTGCAAACTTGCACTGATGAACGTCGGCCTTGGCTTATCACCGTTTCCAATGTCAACTTCTTCCAGCTTATCGGCCGACATGAATCCTCGTCCTAACTTGCCATCAGTGCCATCCACGGGGTTCTCCATTAAAAATTACTATAAGAGCCGACTGCTTGAATCGGCCGTTGGTCACCGCCGACGAGTTCAACGGGACCTTCTCCCCGATCCTTCCCTGAGAAGCAATCGATGCCTTGGTACTCCCAGAAGGCTGGTTCCATGTTGGCCACGCTCACGGAGTCATCCGCCCGGACGACCTCGATCTCGTCATCCACCCACCGGATAAGTCGTTGATGCATGGTGGATGGGACGCGGCGGTTGGCGTGAATCCGGCCCCGCCCAAGCGACGGCCGTAGGCTCCCTTGCCTTCGATGACAAAGAAGGTGGTGAGCGGCGTCTTGGACCCGATCATCAAGTCCACGTGAGCGCATCCTTTGGTGTCTGAGGGATTCCCGGCGAAGTCGTTCAGGATGATGCTTGTAGGTGTCAGATCGCTCGGGGTCATGCCAAGCTTCCTGAAGGTGGTGTACGGCATTATGTTGACTGCCGCGCCACCGTCGACGAACATCTTGGTCAATGGCTTGCCATTGACGTACCCCCTCAAGTACAGCGGCCTCATATGGCGATTCTTGGCCGGCTTGTCGAAAACGGCACCGCTTGGCAAGCACCGCTGCGCCATCATCTCCTCGGGCGCTCGTCGTCAAAGGAAGCTTCCTCCCTGCATCACCTGGTTAGCGGGAGCCATGAACTCGTTCGGCAGGAAGTATACCATGCATGTAGGGGCCGAACGCTTCGATCCTTCCGGCGGTCCTTGGGGCGCCACTTCGCCTCGTCCGGATCCCGGCTTGCTTCATCTCGCGGTTCCTCAAGCGCCGGACCCGCCTCTTCGGCTCCCGCGTAGGCGGGCGGGCACCACCGCCCCTTCTCGCCGGACGTGGACATCCTCGTCCTCTTCCCGATCGGCCCACCCGAGATCGGCTTGGCGCTTCCGGGATGATCAATGATTTCAATTTTTTGCCGCCGATCCCCATTCGGGTGGATCCTTCCAAGTCTTTCATGGACGGATCGGCGATTGCGGTTTCGCCTGTACTCAACATATCCGTCGCCGCATTCAGGACAGTTCCTTAATGTGGGCAGCTTTAGGCCCTCATTCCAGCAGTGCCTGAAGAAGGCGCACCCCCAGTGGGCGCGCTCCCGCTCGCGCGTGTCTTCGTTCTTGATTCCATCCGCGCGCCTCCTCTTCGGCCCCGCGCGTCTCCTCCTCGTGACGACGCTTTTGGTAGCGCTCCTTTTCCATCTGGCGCTGCCATTTGTTGAGGAGAATGCGTGACGTCACCTTGGGTTTAGGCCTGGACGATTCCCCAATCTCGATGTGGCTCTTGAGAACGCGGGGGGCGTCGCCCTGCACTTGTTCTAGGGTCACCTGGCGCTCCGGGTCCACTGATCCACCTTGCTTGGACCTGGCTGAGGTCAGGACCTTGACTTTCCCCTTCTCTTCGGCTGTTATCGCATTGATAGAAAAGCCGAGCATGTTCTGAGGGAAGGGGTGGCCATCCAGCTTCATCTTGTTATCGAACTTGAGGTGCCCTTCTGGATAGCCTTCGGATCCTCATCCCGAAGACCACCGCAATCGTTGATGGAGTGCGAGTCCCTGTCATGGAAGCCGCGGTAACGTTTCGCTTTGACTCCATCGAGCCGAAGCATAGAGTGCCCTTCGGGCGACTTGATTCGGCCTTCCTTTACCAAGAGCTCAAACAACTTATCAGCCTTTGTGATGTCGAAGTCGTAGGTCCCTTTGGTCTGCTTGACCCACCGCTGATTCATTGTCAAGGGCTCTTTACCCCACATGATCTCCCCTGCAGCTATCTCCAATTCGTCGTCGGAATCCTCGCACAAATCGGCCTTGTCCAAGAATTGGTTGTAGATGTCGGCGATGTCATGTCGCTTGCCAAACTTGGGGTCCTTCTTGAGGCCATATGCCCGATTGCTCATCAAGGATAACTTCGCGATAGTTGGCCCAAGTTTTCAAACTCCATCCCAAATAGCTTCTCGCGCACGGCTGGCAACATCCCGGCGACGGCCATATCAGCCAGCTGATCGTCTGGCAAGTTCAATGAGAAGCACATGCCCTTAACTTCTCTGAATCTTCTAAGAAACTCCAGCGGTGTTTCACTGTGCCTTTGCTTCAGGGTGGCGAGATCAATCAACTTCTTCTCAGAACTGCCGCTGAAGTAATGAGCGTGGAATTTACGCTCCAAATCCTTCCACCTGGCCACTGATTCAGGCGGCAAGGACGAGAACCACTGAAAAGCTGGACCCGTCAGCGAGGCGGGGAAGTAGCGAACCCTGAACGTCTCCTCGGCCGAACATTCCCCAAGCTGCATGAGGTAACGGGCGATGTGCTCGACCGTGCTTGTCTCGTCCTGCCCAGAGAACTTTGTGAATTCCGTCGGCGGCTTCACCCTCGGTGGCGGGAGCACGTTATAGTACCATTCGGGAACGGCGGCTCGTAGGTGGGGCCCCGCATCTTTGGCTTGAGGCCGAACCGATTCTCGCATCAATTCGGCCATCTTGCGTGCTAGGGCGTCTTCCTCTTGAGCGCCCGCGGCCGGCGCGTACCCCGGGTGCGGGAAGGCATCGAACGCTCCGTAATTTCCCACTTCATGATAACCACCGTCGTACAAATTCCTCTCGGGAGCCGGTTGGTCGACGGAGCTATTCTTCGGCGGGGTCGAGTGGGGCCCGGATGAGCCGAACGCTAGGTCTCCGTACGTAGGCCGGTACGGATCGGCCGTTGCACGGGGCCGACCCGTCGTTGCTCTGTGGTGGCGGCAGGATTGGTTGACTTCCTGAAGCTTGCAACGGGGGCTGAACTGGCTGCCCCCCGGCGCCCTGCGGAGGAGGTTGGAATGTCTGGCTCCCGGAGCTTTGAGGGGGAGGTTGCTGCAATTGGTTCCGTAGCAGCGGCTGAGAGCTTGATTCACCCGGCTCACGGTGCTCTTTCCGGCGGATGCCTTCCCGAACGCTTGCCTCGCACCGGGCCAAAGAGGGCCACCATCATCCGCCGGGAGTGACCCGAGGAAAGCCTCGGTTGTGCTTGGTGAGCATGTCGTCCACCGACTCTTGGAACATCCGTGCGCATTCCTCCTTTTCTGTTGGGTTGAGGCATCGCTCTCTCCCGGCGGCAAGGCACTCGGGCAGGTCATTCTTTAGATACGGTACACCACTTCGATTCTTCTTAAACGACATGAGACACTTTTGCTGAAATTGATTCACGACGTCCGGGAGCCGCCGATCTTCGCTCGGGAGAAAGCTCTTCGATGCTGACATCCAGGAGGTCTGAGACTTCAGGCATCTTGAACCAATTCGGCTGTGGTCCCACCGGGCGTGCCAAAAAGTGTGTTGACGCAAAATGTGCACTCAACGCCAATCACACGGCAAGCCGAAAAAGCTAGCTTCGCACGCGCGAGAGAGCAAATGACGTGCCGATCAATTTTTCCCGAAAATTAACAAAAGATAAAGGAAGTTAGATACCAAAGCTTGGAACGTGTCGGGTGGTACCGACAGTTCCATATTTATGGCCAAGAAGCCAAGCAAGAATGACATGTAGCTATGTAGAGCTATCTGTCAAAGAATCACAACCATCCGGACCATTATAAAGGAAAAAAGAATACTGCTGAATGGATGACGTAAGCATGACGACGATCGGTCTTTGTATAGATAAAGATGCAAGCATGAAGTTATGACCGATCCCCGTGAGGTTTGTCATTAAATAAAATGAGGTAAAGCACGAACATGATCATGTATTAAATGAGCACGCATAGATCAAAGCACTAGTCTACCGCATGTCTAGGTACTTTAAGATCCGTCGGGTACGATCACAAACAAATCTATCCACCGCATGATACAACTTGCATGAAAAACGTACCACTTTCCGCAAATAGATCTATCCACCGCATGATACAATCTAAATATGGAAAGCTAAAAGCATACATCACTTAAGGCACAAACAATGCACGTGATCTACTCGTGAAAACATAACCGAATACGGCCGAATGTACCGATCCGGGTCCATGGAGAAGGAACAAACATTACCACGTGAACAAATCTATCAGACTGAATTGGAAATCTAATCCACCGGATGACTAGCTCCAAAGCAACCCAAAAACCTGCATCTACCGCATGATACCCGGTTCTTTCAAGATTTATATGCACAAAGCAAGCTTGAACCCGCAACACGTGACAAACTAGGTCGATTCGGTTTCGGCTATCGGAGAGCACAGGACCCACGCGTCAAAACACGAAACCCGCTCGTACACGGATCTTAAAAGGAGTATAGCCGATCCAAACCTATCTAGATTGGGCAAAGATGTGTTACATGAACTAAAACATAAAGTAAAACTCATGATAACACGGGATAACTTAATGAATCTATTGGATCTTGCCAAAATCCAATAGAGCCGATAACTAGCTTCGAGCTAAATCTTAGCCCACCGCATGGCTCATGATCTAACAAGAAACCCTCTTGAACCAAGCTTGAATCTACCGCATGACACGAAGCATGGTAACAAGACTACTTGCATCAGATCTAAATCCACCGCATGATACTAGACATGATACAAGGTTGCCGGTACTCACGGAGGTCGACGGATCGATTGGCCCTCTCGAAGAACTCGACGACACGACAAGGACTCTAGGGTTTGGCGTAAGGCCGGTGTGTATTGAGGAATGAACGTGTCCGTTACATACATCCGGGGATCGTATTTATACCCCGCTGATTACAATTGCGAATGGATTCATTGCCTAACTAAACTCGATCGCCTATCCATCCATTCGCTTCCTCGATTGAGCCACGTCACCGTCCAATCCCGCAAAATCAGCTCTCTCTTGTTCCTTTGCCGAACCGGGAGCAGATAGCCGACCGCGGATCCTTCTGCCGAAAATCTCTGAAAATATCTTTCCTTCCACCAGACGGACTCTTTTTCGAATCGGACGGCAAACTGTGCGGCAAGGCGCAGAAAGGACCTTGGGCACTCAGCTTTATAGCAAGCAGGAGGCGGTGTGGGAGAGAGGAAACGACAGACACACTGATGGGCAGCGACCATTGATGGCCATGATGTCCATCCTTTACTGAAGAGGGAGTGAAGGAGATGAATGCTCCTTCTAGCATTGAAGAGGGAGGACGAGCGGGCGTGGAAGCCACACAGGTGTTGTAGACTGCGGGAAGTGGAGCGGTGCTCAGGTGTAGCACGGGATAGAGGAAAAGGCCAGCCGGCAGCCATTGATGAGGAGTGACCATCAATGGTGATTATGGTGGTCGGGTTACTATTAGAGGAGTAAAGGGGTGACAGTTTCAGGCGTGTGTGGAGCTAGGCAGGATGCTGAGGCTGGCCATTAATGGCGGCTTAAAGGTGAGAGTGATGGTGGTGGTAGTGTTTCTTGTGGGAGAGAATAAACGAGGGGGTGACGACAGTCTTCCGTGCGTCACAGCGCAGGGAGGCAGAGGGGAAGCCGAGCGACACAAGACAGGGCACCTCGGCGTGGGCGGACGAGCGATCGAGTGGCGCAGGGGATGGTTGGGCGTGCATGCTGAGATGGCTACGACATGCGGATTGGCACGAGTACGGTCGTCGGGTGCGGCCACATGTTGGGAATGGCCTTGGGCATGGGCACGGGGAAGTAGGCACGACGGCCGAGCGACACGATGCAGTGCATGAGTGCATGCGGCGTGAGCGCTGAAGGACCGATAAGGCGACCAGAGAGGGGGGGAGTGAATGGGAGCCGATAAAAATTCTTCTCGAGGGAGATTGAAACTCCGACAAGACGAACTAGCTCGGTCGAACCCCCGAAATCACACGCTCCGCACTTCTACCTCCCGTTTGCCAAAACCACGTAGCCACCGGAGTGCTACCGGTTCTAGGAACAAACTCTACCGAAGCAACCACAACACACACGCAGCAGACCGACAAGCGGAAACAACTCGAAAGCCGGCTAACCGAGGGGGCGGTTAGACCGGGTATAGGGGGCGGTTAAACCGCCTCCACTCGGCAACCAAGAAATCCTCCGAAACGCCTCTTCCGAGCACCAAAACACACCACGGTTTCACCAACGAGAGATCTCTCGGTCAAGGCCATGCTAGCTACCGGAAAATCCGGCGAAAACCAAACCTTCACCCAAGGGCCTAGGGGCGGTTAGACCGGCTACCGGGGCGGTCTAACCTCCTGTACCCAGCAACGAACCCCGACCAAGAACACCTAGCAAGCGCACGAGAACGACCCCAAATTTCACCCGGACACTCCTCGATCAAGGCGAACGAACTCACGAGAGGAAAATCCGGCGAAACAAAACTTTGACCCGGAAACACCCGGGCGGTTAGACCGCCCCCGCAGGCGGTTAGACCGCCCCTTCCGAAACGAGGAACCCGCGGGTCAAACCTCAACTTCCTTGCGCTCAATCTCCCGAATCACTCCACGGATTGCGGCCAAACTTCGGGGATAGCTGGGTTACCTCCGGGCAACCTCTACCTCAAAGGAATCGACCCGAAACGCTCACAATCAAGAGGAATCGAAGAAATCGCTTCTCTAGGTCAAGAACTCGCCCAACTCGAAAAACCACCAAATCGAGTCCGATTCAAAGGGGATTTGGGGGCAAAGTCACCACCAAAGAGGCACAAGAACCTCATACGTGACACCCACCAAAAACCCCAAGAAATCTTTCTCAAAACACCGCCAAAAAGAGCTCCGAAAATCAACATCAAAGAGACGGGAAAACCACCATCAAGAACCACGCCGAACCTTCTATACATGCCATGAATGGTTCGTACAAGGTCTAGTTTGCCACCCAAACATCCATCCCTCTCTCTAGATCTCACATGAAGCTCTCAAACTAGCCTTCTAAAAACCTAGGGAAAATAGAGAACGAAAATGGAAAAACGAAATGAGCTAGGGTTCCAAGAGTTGGCTGCCAACCTCTCACCTCTTGGGTTATATAGGCGGCAACCGAATGTCTAAAATGCCCCTCTCTACTAACTAGGGATACATGCCCCTCAAGGGCGGATTTGGAATTCTTGATGTCTTCACCATCGGACGGATGCCGGCGACCGCACCCTGCGTAGCCTCGACGCACGCCTTGCGATCCCGACGCGTGTCCTCCGCTTCGAAGCTTCTCGGCGCGCCGGCGGCCGGGCGGTCGAGCCGCCCCCCCGGGCGGTTAGGACCGGCCCGGTGGATCCGACCGGCCCCCGGGCGGTCCGACCGCCCCTCCGGGCGGTTGAACCGGCCCGGGTGGCCGCACCTCCTCGTCGAGTCTTCGGCCTCGGTTTTGTGGCTCAACCGAGTAACCCGGTGGTTTTACGGTGAACCACCGCAAACCCCGCGAACTCGGTGTAGCCTCCGCCGGTCTCCACTCATGACTCGGCTCCCACGTAGTCCCGGCTCGACCTTGGTTTTGATGCTCTACCAAGAAACCGTCCACGACTTCATCTTGCCGTTCATGCCACCATGCGGCCCGCACTTGACCCCCGCCGGCCACCGGGTCCCTCGAACGAAGCCTACTTGTCTTCTCCACACACGGAGGCCTCACCCAAGCAACGACCTTTCGCGCTTGTTCTTCACCCGCACCAACACGAGTCAAGCCGCAACCCGCACCCGCAATACTTAGCCAAGAATCGGTCCACACAACGTTGTCAATCACTCATCACACAAGGAAGCGACCATCCACCGGTCCTCGAACCACACATGGTCCTCAATCTCCCCCTTGATGAGTGCATTGACAACACACTCACATGAAGTAACATAAGAGAAAAGGAAAAGAAAAGAAACAAAATAAAAGGAAACCCCAACAAGCGATCGAAAGCCAAAGAAAGGCAAAGAGCAAGATCACTTGAAGAAGACAAGTCTCGGACCCCTTAGGCAAGGGCAACGGCTCGACACATCCGAGACAAAACGCAGCTCAAGCAAAGAGCGCAAACCACCAAAGCAAAACTCGAACACCACAAAGAGCTCCCCCTTCACAAATGCAAGCTCCCCCTGAGCCACAGCACACTCCCCCTGAACACATGCATCAATGCACCTCGGGAATGCAACAAAGAGCAAAAACACCGCTCACACCGCCCGGGCGGTTAGACCGCCTCCGCATGAACAGACCGCACGGGGGGCGGTTAGACCGCCCAAAGAGACCGGCCCCGCACCAAACTGCTCAAAAACGGCCCGAAACAATTGGAACACCTTCCAAACACTCCCAGTGCCCAAAACATGCACAAACTTCTCCCCCTTGTTGACAATGCATGAATCAAGGCAAAATGCGAAAACTTGCAACATATAGCTTCTCGAATATACAAAATTCATCACAAGGAGCTACACAAGTCCAAATGAGCAAGTTAGATACTCGACGAGTTCGTAAGGACCTTAACTACGTGATCACCAAGTTTCACAACCATTGGACAAGGCTAAAAAGGATTTTAGTAATTTTGCGAAAAGTTACTCCCTCACAAGCAAATACCTAAACATGAGCAACACATATCAAAATGGCAAAGCCACTCAAACTTCATGCTAGGACAGCCATTCTAATCATAAGACCATCATAAACACCCAAAAGCACCTCATGTCATGTCAAAGCCACCGAGCCATGTGCCTACTTCTATGTATGAGACTTCTCATTGGTAGGCATCATGCAACGGTTTAGCACCCAAAGCAAATTAATTTCAGCACATATGACATGGGAACATATTTTCCAAGCATTTTTCATTTCATTTTCAGATTTGTAAATGGTACATGAAATGTCTTTGCGACAAAAAGGAACTTATGCCCCTCCACAAGATTAAGCAAGAGGGCTAAACATTCATGATGGCAAGCGAGCCTTTGGCTCCATATGATCAATAAACTAGCTATCCAACCACAAAGTAAGCATAGCAAAGCCACTAAAACATGTCAAGATCATATATAGGCATTTACGCATGAGAGAGCATGTATATGACATTTCTCAAAAATTAGCCATCAACCATGGATCATTCAACAAGATCATCAAGAGCTAAGCCAAACTAACCATAGCATACCAAACAAGCTCACAAGAACATATATAACAACCCATGGTAAACAATGTATATAGGAGAAGCTTTTCCTATCCAATGCATATGATACAAAATACATGCAATCTAAGATACAAGGATGCCTATACATCATGTTACATATGCCATGCCAAATGCAAGAAATGCACAAAGGAAAGCTATACATATGCTACAAACCGGCTCCTCGAGGGGAGGCAAAACGGGCTTGACACCACCGGCAAAAGAAATCCCCCACACACCCAACTCAAGAAATTAAACACACACCAAGTTCCCCCCGCAAACGAGTGAAAGTTGCTTGATCTAGGGGTTTGGTGAAAATATCGGCTAGTTGGTTATGTGTGGGTACATGGATCAAGTCTATCTTCCCTTTCTCTACGTTGTCTCTCAGGAAATGATACCTCACTTCTATGTGTTTGGTTTTGGAATGGAGCACTGGGTTCTTTGCAACGCTTATGGCACTGGTGCTATCACAATGAAGTGGGACATGGGTATACTCCTCACCAAAGTCACTCATGGTGTAGGTGATCCAAAGGAGCTGAGAGCAACAACTAGCAGCGGCAACATACTCGGCTTCGGTCGTGGATTGAGCAACACTCGACTGCTTACGGGAAGACCAAGACACCAACGAAGAACCCAAAAACTGGCAAGTCCCAGAAGTGGACTTCCTATCCAACCGACACCCGACAAAATCCGCGTCTGAAAAACCATGAAGCGCTAAAGAAGAGGACGCGGAGTACCAAAGGACGATGTCGGGAGTGTGACGCAAGTACCTGAAAATTCGCTTCACTGCTTGCCGATGCGAAGTCCTCGGAGACGCTTGAAAACGAGCGCACAGACACACCGAAAAGCGTATGTCCGGCCTCGTCGCCGTCAAGTAGAGGAGTGACCCGATCATGCTTCGGTACTCCTTCTCGGTCCACATGTTCACCTTCCTCGTCCGCATCAAGAGCCGTAGTCGTACTCATCGGCGTCGTCATAGCCTTGGAGTCCTCCATCTTGAATTTCCTCACAATGTCCTTGGTGTACTTAGCTCCGGTGCACAAATGTTCCTTCCTTTGATTGCTTGATTTGTAGCCCAAGGAAGAAGCGCAACTCACCCATCATGCTCATCTCGAACTCCCTGCTCATATCATCTCGCAAACCTCGCAACAAGAGAGTTAGACGAGCCACCAAAGACAATATCATCCACGTACACCCGCACAATCGAATATCTCTCGCCCTGCCTCTCGCAAAAACAAGGTCCGATCGACCTTCCCCATCTCAAAACCTCTCTCAAACAAGAACCCCCTCAACCTCGCCATACCAAGCTCTAGGCGCCTGCTTCAACCCATACGGCGCCTTCCTCAACTTGTACACCCGGTGAGGGTACTTCTCACTCTCAAACCCGGAGAGGTCGTCTCACATACACTTCTTCCTCCAACACTCCATTCGGAAAAGCACTCTTCACATCCATTTGGTGCAACTTGAACCCTTTAGCCACGAAAGGGCTAGAAGAATCCTAATCGCCTCCAAACGGGCTACGGGAGCAAAGGTCTCCTCGTAGTCGATCCCCTCCTTCGAGCGAACCCCCGAGCAACAAGTCTCGACTTGTTCCTCACAACCTCACCCTTCTCTCCCTCTTTGTTTTTCCACACCCACTTTGTACCAATCGGCTTACACCCTGGGGGGAGGGTCAACCAACTCCCACACCTGATTCCTCTCAAAATTCTCCAACTCCTCATGCATCGAGTTAACCCAATTGTGATCAGATAGTGCGTGTCCAATGTCTTTGGGCTCAAAAGAAGCAACAAACGCAGCATGAGCAAAATGGGAATTGTTTCGAACCCTCGACCGGTGTAGTGCGTTCATTCATGTCGCCGATGATCCTCGAAGCCGGGTGATCCACTTGAACTCGTCGGGGAGGTTCTCGCCTCGAAGCTACCTCCCCCTCAACATCGGCTTCTCCTCGTTCTTGATTTGTCGTCGTAGGTGTAGCGAGAGGGTCCATCCATCATCGTAGTCGAAGTAGTGGGTACATGTCCAGCCGGGGGCCCGCACCGCCATCTTCATCATCACCATGTTCATGCTCCTCCTCCGAAAGATCTCCTCGCCAAGCTCATCATCACCGCACACTCAAAGACAAGGCGACTACGTGGCTCTGTCTCGTCGAAGGTTACCTCGCAAGTCTCCACGATTTGGTTAGTTTCAAGATTGAGCACACGATATGCTCTAGAATGAGATGCATAACCAAAGAAAATTCCATCGACGGACCTAGCCTCAAACTTATCCAACTTCCCTGCCCTTCTTCAGAATAAAACACTTGCAACCAAAGACATGGAAGTGACTCACTTTGGGTGTGCGACCATGCATCAACTCATAGCATGTCTTCTTCTTGTGCACTCTGAGGTATATTCTGTTCGAAACATAGCACGCGGTATTCACCGCCTCAGCCCAATACCTCCTCGGAGTCCTATGCTCATCAAGCATCGTCCGAGCCATCTCGCACAAGGTCCTGTTCTTCCTTTCCACAACACCATTCTGGGGAGGCGTATACGGACTCGAAAACTGGTGCTCAAGACCTAAGTCATGACAAAAGGTTTCAAAACGAGAGTTCCTGAATTCCGAGCCATTATCACTGCGGATAGCTCGTATGGCATCTCCGTGCCTCTCGTTCCTCAACCTCAAGACTAGATCTCGAACAAAACCAAACGTCTCCCCCTTCTCCTCAAGAAAGAACACCCATGCATACCGAGAAAAGTCGTCCACCACAACAAGGACATACCACTTCCCACCCGCAGATCGCACACGAGCTGGACCAACAAGGTCCATATGGAGCAGCTCGCATGGACGCTCAGTCATCACATCGGTGAGAGGCGGGTGAGAAGAGGCCACCATCTTGGCATGCCTACACGGAGCACAAACCAACTCTTTCTCAAGCCTCAAACGTGGCAATCCTTGGACCAAATTGAGTTTACTCAAGCGAGACAGAAGGTCAAAGCTCAAGTGACCCAACTTCCTATGCCACTTCCACAACTCACTCGAAGAACCAGCCAAGAAACAACGCTCAACACCCGAAGACTGAGAAAAATCAGCACGAAACACCTGACCCTCGGGAACGACCATACAAACAAGGTCCCCTCGAGAATCCACAATCCGAGAACCACCAGGCCGAAACAACACCTCAAAACCCTCATCCAACAACTGAGACACAGAAAGCAAATTGTACCCCAGCGATTGAACAAGAGCAACACGCCTCAGAGTGATCTTGTCACTCACTTTTATCTCACCTTCTGAAAGCACACGCCCACGCCCATTGTCCCCAAAAGTGATGTACCTCTTCGTCACCACCGGGACGAGACTTGAGAACCACCCCCTGTCTCCGGTCATATGCCTCGAACAACCGGAGTCAATCAACCAAATGTTCTTCAAGTCTCCCACACGAAATTCAAAAACAAGCACGTGAGCGAACAAACGACTCAAAGATCGGGGTTAGTACCAAAGGAGGAAAACCGAGCTGCCGAGCCATTTGCTCGAAAGTGGGGTTAGCACCAACCAAAGCATCTCTCCTACCAAAGCTACCTCCACGAACACCACCACGATAACCACTCCGAGGGAACCACCCCTCACTGCCTGGAGGAGGACCAAAACCACGGAAGACAACCCGTGGAACGTCCCTCCTCTCCTTCTCAAAGCTACGACTCCTCCCATCCCCGTAGTGACCTCGAGGGGGAGAATGCCTAGCAAACTGACCACCTGTTGTCTCTCCAGACCAACCACCAGCAACTCCACCTCCAGACCTGAAACCTCTCGACTCACCACCTCGAAAACCACTCCGCCCGAGTGGGGGGGGGCGGTTAAACCGCCTAGCCGGGCCGGTCCTAACCGCCCCCCTCGGGCGGGCCGGTCCCCGACCGCCTAGCCGGGCCGGTCGACCGCCCCCTCCGAACGGCTCCTCGGCCGCGGGAACTCGCATCTCCCCATGCCGGAACACTTCTCACCACGGCCTTACCCCCGGGCGGTGGCATACGAGGCTTAGGTACACCATGGGAGGGGTTGTACCTATCCTTGTTCGCCCACTCCTTTGCCATCCTCTCTTCCCGCTTCCTCTTGAAGCAAAACTCATCCTTGTGACCCTCCTTCCCACAATGGCCACAACGGAACCTCACAAGCTTAGGTTTTGGCTTGGATTGGGGCTGCTCGCTTGGTTTCTCTCCACTCAACTCCTCCACCGATTTCTCCTCACTTGCCTTCTCTCTCACTTTCCCAAAGAACACTTTCCCCGAAGTGCTCACAAACTTGATGGGCTTTTGGAGATCATTTGTGGGTGTAGGAAATATAGGTGGAGGCGGGGTTGTGTCTAGTCGGTTCCTAAGATGGTTGGGTTTTGGAGGGAAATCATTTTTGTGGTGGGTTTTTGGTGGCTCCGGGATATTCTCTCCACTTCCTTCACCAACCTTGTTTGCCCCAAGCCCCTCACCATCTTGCCTCTTAAAGGCCTCGATCATCATCCTCAATTGAGGCTCATGACCGGACAACCAACCCATCAACTTCCTCAAGTCATCATTCTCATCCTGCAAGCGATCAACATAATGTGCAAGCTCCAAATTTTTCAATGCATGCATTTCACAAGTAGAGCAGGATGTAGGCATGGGTTCCTTCAATTTAGCCTCGAGCGAACTAGTGTAAGCATGCAACTCATCAATCTTAGCATGCAAAACAGGGCAAGAAGTGCAAGCACCTAGCAAAGCGAGGTCTAGACTTAAGCTCGGCCACTTCAACCCTAAGCACATCTAGTTCCTCACACTTGGAGGCATGCTTCTCCTTAAACGAGCAAGATCAGCAAGGAATATGGAGCAATCAAGACAATCATTTTCATCGGCAACAACGGGGCTAGCCTTAAGCGAATCAATTTCAAGCTTGCTATCAAGCACCTGTGTCTCTAGCTCCGCCACTCTAGTCCTAGCATCCTCGAGTGAAGCCCTAAGCTCTTTCCTCATTTTCTTGGCCTCTCTAAGCATGTCATCACGGTTATCAAGCAAAGAGCCAAGCCTCTCATTCTCCTGGCGCAAGAAGGGAAGTTCATCACGCACCTCGTCGTCGGACTCAGAGTCCGAGTCGCTCTGTGTACTCTTCTTGCTGCCGGAGCTCAGCGCCATGGTACAGAAGCCGTCTCTCGCGGCGGCTCGGGCCCGCTCAGGTTCTTGGACGACCTCTTGTTCTTGCGGCGATCTCCCTCGTCGTCGCTGCTGCTCGAGCTCGAGGTGGAGTACGCGGAACTGGAGTCGACGTCGCTCGCTCCCACCATCGCTCGGGCCTTGCCTCGGCCCTCCTTCTTCCTCGATCGTCGCTCGTCCTTGTACTTATTCTTGTGCTTGCTCTTGTGGTCGCGCCTCGAACGGTACTTGTCGTCGTTCTTCCTCGGCTTGTGCTTGTAGCTGTCCTTGTTCTCGGCCTTCTCGGGCGGTCGGCGACGAAGTGTCCCGGCTTGCCGCACCGGAAACGAGTCCTCGTGTTCCTCCTCATGTTCACGCGGTTCTCGTGCAGCCTCTCGAACCGCCTCGTCAACAGCGCCAGCTCGTCCTCTCCAAGGTCATCAAACTCCTCATCTGGCATAGACATCAAAGAGGAAAACGAGAACATCCTGGTGGATGGGTTAGAGTTAATCTTTCCTTTGGAACCACCAACGAGGGCAAGACTATGGGAGTCAGTCGGTCCCTCGAGCTTGGCAGTCATGCCCCTATCCACCTCAGCCGACTTGAGCTTCGAGAACAGCTCGTTCACTGTCAGAGTATCGTACCTCTCCGACTCGACTATGGCCTCGAACTTTCCGCCCCATATCGTACGATCCAAAGAGTGTAAGAGCTTGACCGCTCTATCATGATCATCGTACGGGAGCACGTCCACATTGGCCCTCATGTTGTTCACAACCACCGTGAACCTGCGGAACAAGGCATCGATGGACTCACCGGGGAGATGAGTGAAGTTCTCGTACTCTCTCCGGTAGGTCGCATACAACCGTGCTCGAACACGGGCGTTCCCAACATGAGCCTCCTTCAACACCGCCCAAATCCTACAAGCCAAGTGCTCGGTGTGCACCCGATCGAACTCGGCCGACACAAAGCACGAAACAAGTAGTCGACCGCCTTATTGTTGGCGTCGAATCCGTCCCTCGACCCCTGGAGCAAGGAAATCCATCGGCTGGACATATCCTGTGTCCACTGTGACATCCCACAGTCGACCCTTTCCGCGGAGGAACGCACCCATCCGCTTGCTCCACATCCGGTAGTTCTTTCCATCGAAGTGTGGAGGACCCGAACCCCGTTCCTGGTACGCCATCCTTGGATCTTAGACTGGTTAGAGTCAACAAAGACCCGAACCGGCTCTGATACCACTTGAAGGACCGATAAGGTGACCAGAGAAGGGGGGGAGTGAATGGGAGCCGATAAAAATTCTTCTCGAGGGAGATTGAAACTCCGACAAGACGAACTAGCTCGGTCGAACCCCCGAAATCACACGCTCCGCACTTCTACCTTCCGTTTGCCAAAACCACGTAGCCACTGGAGTGCTACTGGTTCTAGGAACAAACTCTACCAGCAACCACAACACACACGCGCAAGACCGGCGGAAACAACTCGAAAGCCGGCTAACCGGAGGGGGCGGTTAGACCGGGTATAGGGGCGGTTAAACCGCCTCCACCGGCAACCAAGAAATCCTCCGAAACGCCTCTTCCGAGCACCAAAACACACCACGGCTTCACCAACGAGAGATCTCGGTCAAGGCCATGCTAGCTACCGAGAAAATCCCGGCGAAAACCAAACCTTCACCCAAGGGCCTAGGGGCGGTTAGACCGGCTACACGGGGCGGTCTAACCTCCCGTACCCGACGCAACGAACCCCGACCAAGAACACCTAGCAAACCGCACGAGAACGACCCCAAATTTCACCCGGACACTCCTCGATCAAGGCGAACGAACTCACGGAGGAAAATCCGGCGAAACAAAACTTTGACCCGGAAACACCCGGGCGGTTAGACGCGCCCCCCCGTAGGCGGTTAGACCGCCCCTTCCCGAACGGGGAACCCGCGGGTCAAACCTCAACTTCCTTGCGCTCAATCTCCCGAATCACTCCATGGATTGCGGCCAAACTTCGGGGATAGTCGGGTTACCTCATGGGCAACCTCTACCTCAAAGGAATCGACCCGAAACGCTCACAATCAAGAGGAATCGAAGAAATCGCTTCTCTAGGTCAAGAACTCGCCCAACTCGAAAAACCACCAAATCGAGTCCGATTCAAAGGGGATTTGGGGGCAAAGTCACCGACCAAAGAGGCACAAGAACCTCATATGTGACACCCACCAAAAACCCCAAGAAATCGTTCTCAAAACACCGCCAAAAAGAGCTCCGAAAATCAACATCAAAGAGACGGGAAAACCACCATCAAGAACCACGCCGAACCTTCTATACATGCCATGAATGGTTCGTACAAGGTCTAGTTTGCCACCCAAACATCCATCCCTCTCTCTAGATCTCACATGAAGCTCTCAAACTAGCCTTCTAAAAACCTAGGGAAAATAGAGAACGAAAATGGAAAAACGAAATGAGCTAGGGTTCCAAGAGTTGGTCGCCAACCTCTCACCTCTTGGGTTATATAGGCGGCAACCGAATGTCTAAAATGCCCCTCTCTACTAACTAGGGATACATGCCCCTCAAGGGCGGATTTGTAATTCTTGATGTCTTCACCATCGGACGGATGCCCGGCGACCGCACCCTGCGTAGCCTCGACGCACGCCTTGCGATCCCGACGCGTGTCCTCCGCTTCGAAGCTTCTCGGCGCCGGCGGCGGGCGGTCGGGACCGCCCCCCCCCCGGGCGGTTAGGACCGGCCCGGTGGATCGACCGGCCCCGGGCGGTCGACCGCCCCCCCGGGCGGTTGAACCGGCCACGGGTGGCCGCACCTCCTCGTCGAGTCTTCGGCCTCGGTTTTGTGGCTCAACCGAGTAACCCAGTGGTTTTCTGGTGAACCACTGCAAACCCCGCGAACTCGGTGTAGCCTCCGCCAGTCTCCACTCATGACTCGGCTCCCACGTAGTCCCGGCTCGACCTTGGTTTTGATGCTCTACCAAGAAACCGTCCACGACTTCATCTTGCTGTTCATGCCACCATGCGGCCCGCACTTGACCCCGCTGGCCACCGGGTCCCTCGAACGAAGCCTACTTGTCTTCTCCACACCTGGAGGCCTCACCGGCAACGACCTTTCGCGCTTGTTCTTCACCTGCACCAACACGAGTCAAGCCGCAACCTGCACCTGCAATACTTAGCCAAGAATCAGTCCACACAACGTTGTCAATCACTCATCACACAAGGAAGCGACCATCCACCGGTCCTCGAACCACACATGGTCCTCAAGCGCCGGCGCAACGCACGGGCACGTGAGAGCGTGGAGTGTTGGACAGAGGTGAGAGAGGGCCTGACGTACAGCGTTCGCATGTCGATGAAGAGGAAGCAACGCGGTTGGGTGCACGGAGCTGACAGGCTCGGACACGAGCGAGCATGTGAGCGAGGGAGCTGGGCAGATGCGGCGTCACACGGCTCGGTCCAAGTTGGCCATGTGTGCGAGACGAGGGAGTCGGGCTTTGACAGAGGAGCCTGGCTAGCAACGAGATAGAGGGGAAAGGTGAGCTGGCAGGTTAGAGGGCATACGAACATCACGGGAAGGCGAGCGAGCACAAGGCCGGGGAGGCCAAGCAGCGTGGGCAGGGCACATGCACGGGAGTCGAGCAAGTGCTCGGACTCGAGTATTGCTCAGGTCGGATTGGAAGGGGAGGGACGATAGGTGGGGTTCACCCGTCAGCAATACAAAAGAGGGAGAGGGTGAGTTGGGCCAGCCGATGGATAACGGGCCGACAGTTTGTGATTGCTCCTGGGACGAGCTAAGATTTGGGATGAGAAAAGGAAGATAGCCAGGTGAATTGGAAGCATAGACAAGCATAGACAAATAGAATGAGTTGGATGTACCATAAAAAGATAGAGAGACAGAGAGAGAGGGATAGATTTTGATTTGACCTTTTTATGATTTTGAAAACACTATCTCAAACAAAACAAATGCAATTGAAATGAATGCAACACTCAAACAATCATTTTATTTAATTCTGAAAGACAATCAATTATTTTACTACACTAAATTTCCTGTAACAAAATAAATGTTGGAAAATTTTAAAATTATGAGAAAATTGTTGTTTAATTATTCTTCCTAATAACATCCTGAAATCAAGGAATTTCAGAGTGTTACAGAGACCAAAGATCTGGAACGTTCCGCAGGAGCAAGGAAGCCTAAACCATCCGCCGAGGCGGGGGAATTTGCTAAGGAGGAAGTTACGGAGATCGTCACCGAAGAGCCTGAGTTTGAGATGTCGAGAGAAGACACGAAGATACCGCAACTCAAGCCACGCTACTTCCGAGGTAAACTTGACAATCACTTTGAGAAGTTTGTGGAGGTTGTGCGTAGACTTAGCATCAACATGCCATTATTGGATGCCCTTCAAGTTCCTACATATTCTCGTTACTTCAAGGATATCCTTGCAAATAAATATGAGATAGCAACACTCGGGGTAGAGCATGTCAAGATGTCCGAGCAATGTAGTGTCGCTATTGCTAATGGACTAGAGAAGCAAAAAGACCCCGGATGCCCGACAATTCCATGTTCCGTTAGTTCGTTCAAGTTCGAGAAGGCGTTATGCGACCTTGGAGCAAGTGTGAGCGTCATGCCAAGGGATATGTTCGAGAAGCTACACCTACCATTGGAGCCTACGGGTATGTGCTTGGAGTTGGGTGATAACTCCATTCGCTATCCCTTGGGCATCGCCGAAGATGTGCCCGTGAAGGTCGGACACTACTTCATCCCCGTCGACTTTATGGTACTCGAGATGGGATAGAGGGAGAAGCCACCACTCATCCTTGGGAGGCCTTTTCTCAAAACCGTGGGAGCTACCATTGATGTTAGCAAGGGGGAGATCATGTTCGACATTAACGGACAAAGGAGTTCCTTCAAGTTTTGACCACGCCTCAAGGTATGCAATATGATTGAAGTTAAATATGTTCCACCTCATCGTCGCGTTGTTAAGGAAGAACTAAGGAAGAAGGAAGAGCCGAAGAAGAAGGACGTGAAGAAAATCAAGGAAGTTGTTGCATCTGTCAAGACAAAGGAACAAAAGCCACCTGTGAAGACCAAAAAGATGACTAAGGCGGAGAATAAGCCCATCCCAAAACGGTGCGGAAGTGGGTACCCAAGATTGAAACACCCGCAAAGAGCATTGATCCTAAGTAATCAAGTGAATAAGTCTTGCCATGGTCTATAAACGAAGCGCTAGGCGGGAGGCAACCCGTTTCGTCGAGTCAAGAATAAGCTACCAGGAGGACAACCCGATTCCAGGTTTTTCGAGTCTTTTCAAGTAATTTAGTTTTGAATTTTACTACACAAAGACATTAGACTTAGAAGTGGTTGAACAATATTAGAGACATAATTCTTGGTTGAATATTTTGCTTGATCGTAAACCCTTTACATGAACCATCCTATATGAATGTTTGCTTCTTTTCGAGAAACCACAACCAAATAAATTCAGAACCTAACTCAACCATTCATCCTCTTTATGATTTTGTGGTTGACTTATTTTTCATGCTAAAAACACACGAGTAGAGCCACGACTTGTATCTAGATGTTATTTAAATTTCAGCACGTGGTAGGACTCGCGTGGACCTAGAAAACTTGACTTTTGGTTGGTTTAAAAATCTATATCCTTTGTTTCTCTAAGATTAGAATTTTTCTAAGCCTCATTTAATTTTGTTTCATTCAAAATCTCTCTCATTTAGCCAAAATTAGAACCTAAACCTATGCCCCCATGATCAAGCCGGGAAAAGTTTACTCTCAACTAATGAAGGCAAACAATACCGGTGAGACCGATTTAAATGTAGTCGGAAAATATTTTTGACTTACATTTGTTTTTAATGGTTTAAAAACTTCTCAAAATTTATGTTTGAACTCTCCAATAGCTCTAAAATTATTTTTAATTTTCGAAATTAGAGGAGTGCTTAGCCATAAGACATACTTAGAGGGAGGAAATCTAGTTAAACAAATCATGCATGCACCATGATGCATCATCGGATGCCCTTTCAACAACTTTCATCAAGACCACATGCAAAGGACAAGCATGGGGGGAGCAAGCATTGCTTTGCAGAAAATTCATGGTGGCATGTGAAGCAAGGGAGCATGGACATGACTCAAAGCAAAGGCATCAAGTGGAAGGACCAATAATGCATGCAAAGGAGTGGATGAGAGAGTTTGGGTGGTGCAACTAGTGGAGCACGCGGGCACGAAAGTCACAAGGGGAAGATCATCACGCTGGAGGAAAGACGTGCCAGGGGAGGCACGAGGCCACCCAGGCCGGCCGGCCTCCCCCATATAAGCACCCCCCCCCCCCCCGTGCTCATCTTCAGCAGGCAAGCAACTCTTCCCTTCCTCTATTTGTGCTCGAAGTTTTCAGCCCAGAACCACCATAGACTATCCTTCCCAAGTTTGTTTGCTCAAACAATTCACACCCTTAATCCACTCAAAGTCCATACTCCGAAATAATGCTTGAAGTGCTTTGTACCGGTTGAAACCCCGGAATTATATTAGAGAGAAGAGTGCTGCAATCATGTGGAAGAAAACCACAAGTCTCTTCACCAAGAAGAAGGGGTCGTCATCGTCCAAGCCATCTTCGACGACGTCTTTGAGGAAGCACTCGGTTTCCGAGTCTCCTCGGAGCATGGAGGAGGACACGGCACCGCCAAGGAGGAACAGCACTCTCCTCCTCTGTGGCATGAGGGCTACAAGGAGTTGTCCATGAGGTTTACCGAACCTCAAGGGCGTACGGAGGAGCCTCCCGTCCCACCTCGTCGATCGACCCGTTCATCCACTCCACCTCCATACACTCCGTGGTACTCCGCATATGGCTTCATCATCTTGTTGGAGGAGGAGGAGGAGGAGAAACTCTCTCATCTTGAGAAGAGGCTTGTGGCAAACGTCGATTTCAACGATCAAGCTCTCAACTCATTGGGTTTTGGCATGGACATATATTATATATTGGGGCACCTTGGATGGGTGCAATTCTCCAACGGGGTGTCGGCAAACACCCATAAGGAGTTTGCCTTGGAAATTTTGATGACTATGCGCCTATCCTTGATGAGGGGGTGCCAAGTTTATCATTCCGATTGGAGGGAATTCAACAAGTGGTTCCCTATGAGCATATTAGGGAGCTACTTGGTTTCCAAAAGGGAGCTCCGGAGAAAGTTGACGTGTCGGAAGGCATGTTAGATGGATTTTGGAATTTAATCTTCGGAGAGGCCCACCAACAACGAAATTCCATCCGGAACCCCATCATCCAAGTATTGCACTCATGGATGTGTAAAAGGATTTTGGGGAGGATGAGGGAGACGAAGGTGACCGACACGGAGTTGAATTGGCTTTACTCGGCTTTAATTGCCAGGCAGCCAATAGACCCTTCCTACCTCATGATCAACCGATGGTGTTGCGAGGCAACATCGGGATCGAGAGATATTGGTTCGGGTGCTACCTCTCCATGTTGGTCATCTCCTTAAGGCCGGGAATTCCAAGAAATCCCGAACATCTTCTACCCGGGACCTCTCTCGGATTTGAATACTTGAAGCAAGGAAAATATATAAGTGGAGATGGGAGAGGAGGCTTTAATGTGGCCAAAGTGAACTAACCCCTTCCGGATCCAAGACTAAGACTCTTCATTCAAGGGAAGGAAGATTGGTTGGAGGAAGGACTCCTTGTGCAGGCAAGGAAGAATAAAAGAGGAAGAATTGTAGAGGAGGGATCCTCCTCGGCGCAAGAGGGAGGTGCACAACAAAACTATGTGCCACCGTTCGGAGGAATCCCTACACCGCCAAGTTATTACGGAGGGCCATCAATGCAAGCATGGGGGAGTGGTGCAGTTGTGCCCCCACAAAATTATGTGGTGCCCAACGTAACCTTTGCGGAGCCCTATGCACAATACCCCCAACCACAACAAAGCATGGCCATAATTGGTGGATATGCTGCAAGAAACATGCAAAACGTCGCAGCCATATTGGGTGAAGGTAATGCAAATATTGCCTATGAGCTTGGGCGTCTTCACCTAGTATCGTCGGATCAATTCGTTGGAGGGGATGTCCAAACCTATTATGAGCAAGGGTACAACTACCAAGATTATCAATACCAACCACCAGCAGAAGATTAAGAAGAAGGAGGAGCTTTAGTTTTCTTTTCCCTTTTTCTTTAATTTTCAGCTTGTGTTTGCTTATGTTTGTAGTGTTTTCAGTGTTTATTTAAATTTCAGTATGTGTGTTAATTTATTTTCAGCATGTGTGTTAGTTTGTTTTCATTCTGAATAAAGTCACCACCTTGTTTTACCTTTGTTGAAGTTACAAAATTTATGCCATGATGATATATGATTATAATTGTCGCTTTGTTTATCTTTATATTTGTTTTATGCATGATTAAGCTAATGCTCTCTTAAAATACAAATCTTAATTTATCTAAATGCTAGCTTAATCTTTAGCGGAGGTTATGATAAAAATAAAGACCCATAGTGTTTTATATGCTCTCAAGTTTTAGATGGATTAAAGATGATTTTTATCCTAAAAAGTAATGCTAACCTTGTCATGAATATCACTTGCGTGTTGCTCTACCTATCTAGAGCCTTATAAATATTTGAGTGTGTAAACCTTAGTGTATAAGATTTATTTTTGGGTGAGTTATTACAGGCCATGATTTCTCTGGCCCGAGACTAAGAAGCTGGTCATTCCGTGTATCTATTGTTAACACCAAAATTTGGTACGGAGTCTGATTTGTGGGTCCGGTTCGATAAAGAGTCCGTCTGGTGGAAGGAAGGGCTTTCTCAAAGATATTCAGCAAAGAGATCTGCGGTCGGCTATCTGCTTCGGGTCGGCAGAGGAACAAGAGAGCGATTTTGCGGGATTGGACGGTGACGTGGCTCAATCAGGGGAAACGAATGGATGGATAGGCGATCAAGCTTAGAGATAAGTTAGGCAATGAATCCATTCGAAGGTGTACTCAACAGGGTATAAATATGACCCCTGAATGTATGTAAGAAGAGAAAAAATCATTCTTCAATACACACCGGCCGTACGCCAAACCCTAGAGTCCTTGTCATGTCGTCGAGTTCTTCGAGAGGGCCAATCGATCCATCGACCTCCGTGAGTACCGGCAACCTTGTATCATGTCTAGTATCATGCGGTGGATTTAGATCTGATGCAAGTAGTCTTGTTACCATGCTTCGTGTCATGCGGTAGATTCAAGCTTGGTTCAAGAGGGTTTCTTGTTAGATCATGAGTCATGCGGTAGACTAAGATCTAGCTTGAAGCTAGTTATCGGCTCTATTGGGTTTTGGCAAGATCCAATAGATTCATTAAGTTACCCCGTGTTATCTTGAGTTTTACTTTATGTTTTAATTCATGTAACACACCTTTGCCCAATCTAGGTGGTTTTGGATCGGCTTTATCTCTTTTATGATCCTTATTCGAGTAGATTTAACGTTTTAACATGCGGATCTTATGCTTTCCGATAGCCGAAACCGAATCGATCTAGATTGTTACATGTTGCGGGTTCAAGCTTGCCAATGTCCGTATAAATCTTGAAAGAGCCGGGTATCATGCGGTAGATGCAGGTTTTTGGGTTGCTTTGGAGCTAGTCATCCGGTGGATTAGATCCCCAAATCAATCTGATAGATTTGTTCGCTTGGTAATGTTTGTTTCCTTCTTCATGGACCCCGGATCGGCTGTTCAGCCGTATTCGGTTGTATTTTCATGAGTAGAACACGTGCGTTATTCGTGCTTTGAATGATGTGTGCTTTTAGCTTTCTATATTTAGATCGTATCATGCGGTGGATAGATCTATTTATGGAAAGTGGTACGGTTTCTCATGCAAGTTGTATCATGCGGTGGATAGATTTGCTTGATATCGTACTTGACGGGTTTTGAAGTAACTAGACATGCGGTAGACTAGTGATTTGGATCTATGCATACTTGTTTAATACATGATCATGTTCGTGCTCTGCTTTATTTATTTATTTAATGCTAATTTTCATGAGGATCGGTCATGGCCTCGTGCGTATGACATTATTGTTCGAACAAAGACCGATCGCTGTCATGCTCATGTCATCCATTCGGCAGTGTTGCTTTTTCCCTTTACGGTTTCCCGAATGGTTCTAGTCGTTGGCGGATAGCTCTGTATAGCTATGTGTCATCTTGCTTGGCTTCCTAGCCGTAAATATGGAACTGTCTGGTACCACCCGGCAAGTTCCAAGCTTTGGTATTTAACTCGCTTTATCTTTTGTTAATTTTCGGGAAAAATTGAGCGGGGCGTGTTTTTTTCTCGGGGGGGGGGGGGCGGCTCGTTCGTCTTGCTTTTGTTTTTTTGGCGTTGAGTGCACTTTTTGCGCCAACATCTATCTTATTGCTAGCCTCTTATCCGTGCATTGTGTATCCTCACATCGGAGATCTCACAAACCTGATCTCACAAACCTCCCTCATGGGATATCCACCCTTAAAACCAAATATCATCTTTCGTGATTACTTCCTTGACCACAACCTATCATTGAGAATGGCTCATCAATTCAAGGAAAATTGCAAGATGGTGCCAAGATTGAAGATTTCAAGTATCTCTCCAAAGGAAAAGTATTTTCGGTACCTACCTTATCTCTATCACCTCTTTTCCCGAGGATGAGCAACGTCTAAGCATGAGGGAGGAGGTAGGTACAATGCAATTTTAGAGTTCAAAAGGGGAGCAAATAAAAAAAATTTGATGAGAAAGAAAAGGGGAAAGAAATGAAAGAAATAAAGAAATAAAAAGAAATAAAAGAAAAAAATATGTATAAGAAAAGGAAAAAATGTATGAGTATGTAAAATAAAGTAAGCTCCCTAGGTTCTCTAAAGTGCAAGGTCTCAAGATAAAAGATCCATACTTATTTTCCAACCATGTGCAATCCAATAACGAGGATTTTCTTTGTGCCTCGGGATCACTCTTTGCCATTTGCACATGTCCACCTATCTCAAGTGTGTGTATTTTTCTCTCCCCTGACCTTTTTGACAAGTCTTGGTAAGACCATGAGAAGCTTGTCTTGTTTTGACAACATCTCATTTATAATTTCTTGGTAGGACTAAACTTTCCCAAAAAGCTCCATATAAAGCCTACCACACATGTATATGTTATGAGAGGGAAAGGAGTAGAATAAATAGGCTTGAGAGACAAGATGACATGAGAGTTCATGAGCAATATGCAGGATGATTTAAATTTGTGAATTTGGTTTAGCTCTTTTTCATCTCGTTCTTTATTTCAAAATTTCTGAGATCTATTTTGAACTTTAGGAGCATGTTAATACTTGTGGGATAAGCTTGATTAATATTCTACCCTCACGTAGGGATGAGAGGCTAGTACATTATGAAACTTTAACAAATTAAATTTTTTGAGAGCATTATGTTTTCTCATGTATGATCAAGTGCAAGGTTTAAACAATGAAGGGCAACGATGATATCCATCGAAGGCTTACTCGAGGATGAGCAAGGTTTAAGCATGGGGGGAGATGTTGATGGTGAAATTCCGTCAACCTAGCCATAAGTTTACCTTCGGTGTTGGCATGAGTTTTATACCTTATCCATTGGTACTAACCCCCTTGGTATAACAAGTTCGTTCATGCATGTCGGTTGTGGAGTTTAGTGTTTATGCAGGGTTTTAGTGTTGAAAGCAAGACTTCCGGGATAAGTTCATCAAGCACCTTGTGACAAGACCTTGAAGCCGGACACAAGTCATGCAATGAAGCAAACATGACTCCAAGAAGCCTAGGGACCAAACCCGAGAAGATGACAAACTTCAAGGACCCAGTCAGAAAAGTGCTGAATCTTGCGGGGCAAGGAGCTTCATCCAATTCAGAGAGAAACTGACAACAAGGGCCCACATGCAGAAGGGGGAAGGATCTAGAAGACTCGAGAACCAACACCGGGGGGGGGGGGGGGGGGGGGGGGCGAAGGTGGGCCCGAGGGGCCGGTCGGCGGCCGGCGAAGCCGGCGCCATTTCGGGGCCCGCCGTCGGCCCTCCTTTGACCTAGCCGCCATTCGGACTATTTATAGCCCCGAGGCCAAGAGCCATGCATCAATTCATTCGTCATCGGCCACGGGGGCGGGAGGAGAAGAGAAGAGAGGGACACCATCTCGGTAGAGGAGAGGGTCTAGCTAGTTGACTAGGGTAGGGTGACCCCGGCCGACGTGGGAACCTTGCAAGGAAGACCACGTCGGAGTTCCCGGAGCTAGAAGTAAGATCAAGGTAGGATCCCGGTGGTGATCTTGATTCATGTATCATGTATTATGTTGAATTATCAAGTTGCAATCCGATTTCTAGTGATCAAGTGTTTCTCCTACGTCTTGATTTCGATCGGCTTTTCATATCTTAAGATCTGTTCTCGAGATAGATCACTGAGGATGTTCGCCGTGGTGGCTAGAGGTGCATGCCTGACCTTCCGAAAGATTTCAACTTGTCCTTGGACTCGCCCTAGACTAACCCGCACGAATAGGGGTGTGTTGTGACAGAACGGTGGCTCCAAAAGGCGGGCGTTTTCGAAGTCGGGCGGGAAACCGTGGTTTAAAGAGGCTTTTAATGAGATTGAACTTCAACAAAGGCTTGATCCAATCTCTCTAGATTGGTTTATCTATCCCCCTCTATCTCTTGCTACCTCTGGTCTTTAGTAGATTAGATTTGTTTTGATGTTCTTTAAGATTAGATGCATAGGTTTCACCTCTTGAAGACCAAAGTTTCTCGGCTTTACTAGATCAACTCTTGCATCACACATTTGTTCCACGGATTCGATACCTTGCGTTCACCACTCGAGGGAAGAAGGGTCCCTTGACTATGATGGGAGACTTGTCCGCTTGCAAGTCTACTTGAAGTTTAATACGATTATACACCGTCAACAAAGCCATATCGGTACTCACCGAGCCGACGTCGTAGTACACGACAAAGGCTGAGATTTTCAGAAAAGGAGAGCAAATGTGTACGTGTCAACTCTAAACTCTTCTCACTCACTTGGATCATCTCCTAGAGCACTTTTAGCATCTCTTGGCTATCGATTCGCATCCCCCTTTATAGTACGGTGTTTCCTATACTCAAATTCAAGATCTTTCGCCAGAGCAGCGGCAGCAGCTCCAAGACGTCATGGATCAATTTCAGCAGAAGTGTCTGCTGTCGTTTAAGAAGAATAGAAGCGGCGTCCCGTACCTAAAGAACGAGATGCCTAGAGTGTTGCTGCCGGGGGAAAGCGATGCTTCATCTCAGCAGGAAAAGGAGGAATGCGCACGAGTATTCCAAGAATCAGCAGATTACATGCTTAGCAAGCACAACAAGGCTTTCCTCGGGTCGCTTCAGCAGATGATGGTGGCCATCTTTGGCCCAGGCATGGAGCAAGCGTTCGGCAAGACACCCATCCAGGGGAAGACCATGGAGCTCGGTGAATCAAGCTCGCGTCGGCCCGCCGTTTGCAGCAGCCTCCGCTTCAGAGCTCTGGAAGCCAAGCGTTTCAGCCCCCTCCGTAGGGCATTGGGGGGGCAGCCAGCTCAAACCCCGTTACAAGCTTCGGGGAGTCAGCCAATTCTGCCGCCACCACAGAGTAGCACAGGTCAGCCTGCGCAACAGCCGAATCCGTACCAGCCTACGTACGGGGACATAGCGTTCGGCTCGTCTGGGGCCCCACTCGATCCTGGCCGGAGGATTGCTCCATCCACCAACTGGCTGCAGAAGAATTTGTACGGTGGTGGTTATCATGAAGTGGGAAACTACGGAGCGTTCGACGCCTTCCCGCACCCAGGATACGCGCCGGCTGCAGGCGCGCAGGAAGACGACGCCTTGGCATGCAAGATGGCTGAATTGATGCAGAATCAGTTCGGCCTCAAGCCAAAGATGCAAGGGCCCGCCTATAAGCCGCCATTCCCGGAATGGTACTACAATGTGCTCTTGCCGCCAAGGGTGAAGCCACCAACGGAGTTCACCAAGTTCTCGGGGCAAGACGACACGAGCACGGTCGAGCACATCGCTCGCTACCTCATGCAACTCGGGGAGTGCTCGGCTGAGGAGGCGTCCAGGGTCCGCTACTTCGCCGCATCGCTGACAGGGCCAGCGTTTCAGTGGTTCTCGTCCCTACCCCCTGAATCAGTGGCCAGATGGAAGGATTTGGAGCGGAAGTTCCACGCTCATTACTTTAGCGGCAGTTCGGAGAAGAAGCTCATTGACCTCGCGACCATGAAGCAGAGGCATAGCGAGACGCCGCTGGAGTTTCTCCGGAGGTTCAGGGAGGTCAAAGGCATGTGCTTCTCGCTGAACTTGCCAGATGACCAGCTGGCTGACATGGCTGTCGCCGGGATGCTGCCGGCCGTACGCGAAAAGTTGTTCGGAATGGAGTTCGAAAATCTGGGACAGTTATCACAGAAGCTGTCGTTGATGAGCAACCAGGCGTATGGCTTTAAGAAGGACGCCAAATTTGGCAAGCAGCACGACGTTGCTGACGTCTACAACCAGTTCTTGGACAAGGCTGATTTGTTCGAGGATTCTGATGACGAACTGGATGTAGCTGCAGCAGAAATCATGTGGGGCAAGGAGCCGTTGACAATGAATCAGCGCTGGGTCAAGCAGACCAAGGGGACTTATGATTTCGACATCACGAAGGCTGATAAATTGTTCGAGCTCTTGGTGAAAGAAGGCCGAATCAAGCTACCCGAGGGGCATTCCATGCTTCGGCCTGATGGAGTTAAAGCAAAACGTTACTGTGGTTTCCATGACAGGGACTCACACTCCATCAATGATTGCAGGGTCTTCAGGATGAGGATCCAAAAAGCTATCCAGGAGGGCCACCTCAAGTTCGACAATAAAATGAAGCTGGATGGCCACCCTTTCCCTCAGGGCATGGTGGGTTTTTCTGTCAATATGATAACTGCCGAGGAAAAGGGGAAAGTCAAAGTCTTGACCTCAGCTAGGTCTAGACAAGGTGGAGCGGTGGACCCAGAGCGCCAGGTGACTCTGGAACAGATGCAAGGTGACGCCCCCCGTATTCTTAAGAGCCACATCGAAATTGGGGAGTCATCTAGAGCCAAACCCAGGGTGACATCGCGCATCCTCCTCAACAAGTGGCAGCGCCAAATTGAGAAAGAGCGTTATCAGAAAAGGCGCTATGAGGAGGAGCAACGCAGAGCCGAAGAAGAGGCGCGCAGGAGGGACCAGGAGCAGTATACGCGCGAGCAGGAGCGCGCGCACTGGGGATGCGCCTTCTTCAGGCATTGCTGGAATGAGGGGTTGAAGCTGCCCACACTAAAGAACTGTCCGGAATGCAGCGACAGATATGTTGAGTACAGGCAGGAAACTGCCAATCGCCGATCCGTCCATGAAAGAATTGGAAGGATCCACCCTAATGGGGATCGGCGCCAAAAAATTGAAGTCATCGATCATCCCAGGAAGCGCCAAGCTGATCTCAAATGGGCTGATCAAGAGGAGGATGAAGATGGCCACGTCTGGCAGAAAGGGCAATGGTGCCCACCCGGCCTGAGGAGGAGCCAGAAGAGGCGGGTCCAGCGCTTGAGGAACCGCGAGATGAGACAAGCCGGGATCCAGACGAGGCAGATGTGGCGCCCCAAGGACCAACCGGAAGGATCGAAGCGTTCGGCTCCTACATGCATGGTATACTTCCTGCCGAACGAGTTCATGGCTCCTGCTAACCAGGTTATGCAGGAGGAAGCTTCCTTTGATGACGAGCAGCCCGAGGGGATGATGGCACAACTGGTGCTGGCCAAGCAGGCCATCTTCGACAAGCCGGCCAAGAATCGCCATATGAGGCCGCTGTACTTGAGGGGGGTACGTCAATGGCAAGCCATTGACCAAAATGTTTGTCGACGGTGGAGCGGCGGTCAACGTAATGCCGTACACCACCTTCGGGAAGCTTGGCATGGGCCCGAGCGATTTGACACCTACAAGCATCATCTTGAACGACTTCGCGGGAACCCCTCGGACACCAAAGGATGCGCTCACGTGGACTTGATGATCGGGTCCAAGACGCCGCTCACCACCTTCTTTGTCATCGAAGGCAAAGGAGCCTACGGCCTCGCTTGGGCGGGGACCGGATTCATGCTAGCTCGCCGCGTCCCATCCACCATGCATCAACAGCTTATCCGGTGGGTGGATGATGAGATCGAGGTCGTCCAAGCGAGATGACTCCGTGAGCGTGGCCAACATGGAACCAGCCTTCGGGAGTACCAAGGCATCGATTGCTTCTCGGGGAAGGAGCGGGGGAGAAGGTCCCGTTGAACTGTCGGCGGTGACCAACAGCCGATTCAAGCAGTCGGCTCTTATAGTAATTTTTAATGGAGAACCCCGTGGATGGCACTGATGGCAAATTAGGGCGAGGATTCATGTCGGCTGATAAGCTGGAAGAAGTGGACATTGGAAGCGGTGATAAGCCAAGGCCGACGTTCATCAGTGCAAATTTGCAACCAGACTTCAGGGGGAATTTAATTGAGCTTCTCAAAGAATACAAGGATTGCTTCGCCTGGGATTATTCGGAGATGCCTGGATTGGATCGTTCTATCGTCGAGCATCGGTTGCCAATCAAGCCTGGTTTCAAACCATATAAGCAACCACCCCGAAAAATCTACAAGGATGAGGTATTGGCCGATGTGAAGAAGGAAATTGAAAGATTACTTGATGCAAACTTCGTTCGGCCATGCAGATATGCGGAGTGGATATCTAACATCGTCCCTGTGTACAAGAAGAATGGAAAAATGAGGGTTTGCATAGATTTTGGGGACCTGAACAGAGCTACTCCGATGGACGGATACCCGATGCCTATTGCCGATTTGTTGATTGATGCCGCCGCCGGACACAAGGTGATCAGCTTCATGGATGGTAATGCGGGATACAATCAGATCTTCATGGCAATAGAGGATATTTCAAAGACGGCCTTTAGATGCCCTGGTCATATAGGCCTATTCGAGTGGATCGTCATGACGTTTGGGTTGAAAAATGCCGGTGCAACCTATCAGCGAGCCATGAATTACATCTTTCATGAGTTGATCGGCAAGATTGTGGAGATCTACATTGATGACGTGGTAATCAAGTCCCTAAGTCATGACACCCATTTGGAAGATGTGAGAAGGACCTTGGAGTGCACCCGGAAACATGGTTTGAAGATGAATCCAAACAAGTGCGCTTTTGGGGTTTCAGCTGGAGAATTCTTGGGGTTTTTGGTCCACGAAGGAGGAATCGAAGTTGGCAAAAAGAGCATGAAGGCCATTGACGAAGTCGTTCCTCCAACCAACCTCAAGGAGTTACAGTCGCTGCTCGGCAAGATCAATTTTGTAAGGAGATTCATATCAAATTTGTCACAGAAAGTCTTGCCGTTTTCTCCGCTGTTGAAGTTAAAGAAAGATCAGAAGTTTATTTGGGGCGACGAACAACAGAAGGCTTTCGACGAAATCAAGCAGTGCATGAAGGAGCCACCAGTGCTGGTTTCTCCCCAGCTAGACAAGCCTTTCAAGTTGTACGTGGCGGCCGATACCCAAACCATTGGATCGGCCCTTATTCAAGAATTTGAAGGAAAACAGCGGGTAGTAGCTTATCTCAGCCGAAAACTACTTGACCCTGAAACCAGGTATTCGGCTGTAGAAAAACTATGCCTTTGCGTGTACTACTCGTGTACAAAGTTTCGGCACTACCTGTTGAATGCCGAATGCACTGTATATTCAAAGTTTGATGTGATAAAACATATGTTATCTATGCCAATTTTGAACGGCAGGATTGGCAAGTGGATTTTAGCTTTATCGGAGTTTGAGTTGAAGTTCGAATCGGCAAAAGCCATCAAAGGTCAGATCATTGCCGATTTCATAACCGAACATCGCGATCCGTCGATTGATTTACTTGAGATTACCCCTTGGGCTTTGTTTTTTGATGGATCATCATGTGGCAAAGGTGGGGGAGTAGGGATCCTACTGATTTCGCCTAGAGGTGAGATGTTCGAATTCGCCATCCCTATACAGCCCACTGTCACAAATAATCAAGCAGAATACGAGGCATTACTTCGAGGGCTGCAGTACTTGAGAGAAGCAGGGGCCGTTTCGGTTGAAGTTTATGGAGATTCAGAGCTGGTAATCAAGCAATTGAACGGCCAATATGAATGCAAAAGTGAAGCGCTGAGGAGTTACTACGAGGAGTGCAGGGAAATCTTGAAGAGCTTCCCATTAGTAACCCTACAGCACATTCCTAGAGAACATAACGAGGAAGCAAACAGGCTGGCTCAGAGCGCCTCTGGTTATAAAGAGAGTCAAGAAGCGTTTGCTGCAGAGGTGTTTGCACTAGGGGCGGATCTCGCAGAAGGTGATTGGAGGAAAGAAATCGTTGATTACTTGAAGGATCCATCCCGAAAGGTCTCCAGGAAGCTAAGGTACAAAGCCATTAAGTTCGTTCTTCTGGATGATAATTTATTCTATAAATCATTAGACGGAGTGCTACTACGATGCCTGGGTCCAGAAGAAGCCAAGAACATGATGAGCGAAGTGCATGATGGGATATGTGGAGCACACCAATCGGCCTACCGCATGAAGTGGGTTATTAGACAAGCTGGATGCTTTTGGCCGACGATATTAGAGGACTGCTTTGAGTATTACAAAGGATGTCAGGATTGCCAAAGGTTCGGGAATATTCAAAGGGTCCCTGTGTCAGCATTGAATCCCATCATCAAGCCATGGCCATTCAGGGGTTGGGGCATCGACTTGATTGGCCAAATCAACCCGCCATCTAGCAAGGGGCATAAGTTCGTGCTTTTGGCCACAGATTATTTCACTAAATGGGTTGAGGCGATTCCACTGAAGAAGGTGACGTCAGAAAACATGGTTGAATTCGTCAAGGAACACATCATCTACCGATTTGGAATTCCTCAGACGATTACCACTGATCAAGGGGCACAATTTGTGTCACTAGAGTTCAGAGAATTTGCCGAAAGCATGGAGATCAAATTGTTTAACTCCTCTCCCTATTATGCCCAAGCTAATGGTCAAGCAGAGGCTTCTAATAAGATCATGATTAAGTTGATACAAAAGAAGATCGATCAGAAGCCAAGAAGGTGGCATTCGGTTCTCAGCGAAGCACTGTGGGCTTACCGAATGGCCCCTCATGGAGCCACAAAGACTTCTCCTTACGAGTTGGTTTACGGGCATCACGCAATTTTGCCTTGGGAGATGCAATCAGATTCAAGGAGAGTGGTGCTGCAGAAGGATTTGAGCTCCAAGGATTACAGCGGCCTAATGATGGACGAGCTGGAAGATTTACATATGATCCGTCTTAGAGCCCTGGAGAATATCGAGAAAAACAAACTGCGAGTTGCCAAGTACTACAATAAGAAGGTAAAAGTAAGGCAATTTGCAGAAGGAGATCTAGTGTGGAAAGCATTATTGCCGATTGGAACTAAATACAGCGATTTCGGCAAATGGTCCCCTAACTGGGAAGGACCTTTTCGTGTGATCAGATGCGTCCCTGGTAATGCATATATATTGAAAACTTTGCTAGGAGAAGAATTTTCCGCTGCAATAAATGGAAGATATCTGAAGAAATATTATCCTAGCATTGAGATCGATCGGTGATTACACACATCTGGCACGGAAATAGCCGGCACTCAAGAATGAGGCCGCCTTCAGAACAAAAATCCATGGACAGGGGAGATGGCCAATGTCTAGATGCATTGCCCTTAGCACAAAACTACAATTACAACTGCTGCTCGCAGGTTTACATCTAACAACCCTGATGGTCAGGCCCCCAAGGAGGTAGGAAGCAGAAGGCGTGGAGAAAGAAGCGAAAGTATGGTTCAATCTTTTCTTTACTTCTTCGGTTGCTGCTCCCTCTTCAGTTGTTCCAGGACCACTGTGACGGCAACTTGGAACGCACGAGGATGACCATGGTTGGCGGCCTCTACCAAGCTATCCCAGGCCGTCTTCAGGTTGTTGTACCTGTCAGAGACGTCTGGAGCATGGGAACCAAGGTTAGGGGCAAGAAATCCAGATGCAAGCATAAAGGAGTCAGGAGCGTTTACCCCCTACTAGTGCTTCCAGAGCCATGCGACGCTCACGCTCGGCTTGGCAACGGGCGGTGATGTCCCTAAGACCGTGCTCCAGATGCCGGACGCAGCGACGCAGCTGATGGTTGGTCTTCTGTTCGAGCGTGGCCTCCTCTGCCTCGAGGGAGGAATCAGAGGAAATGTACTCCGGCACATCTTCGGTCCCAATGATCTCTTCGGGAAGCAAGTCAAGACTGAAAAGGGAAAAGAAAGGAGAACGTGAGGCGCAAGATCATGCGGAAGAACGAAGAGTAGATCAAGGGAGAACTCACTCCCGAATCGTGCGCTTCTTTGATGAGCTGCTTTCTTGAGGTTGCTTGCCCTTGTCCATGGCTTTGGGGTTTTCTCCTCTGAGGATGGGGAAGAGATGAGAAGTGATGGATGAGTGTGCGAGTGGATTTGCAGGGCATCCCGGCAGGCTATTTTATTGACCGGAGGGGAGCATTGGTAGTGATGACCAGCTAGTACACACTGTTGGAATACCAAGCGGCAGGGTTTTCTCCCAAGTGCGAAGGGTTTTGTTTGAACAGTGTTTATGGATTGCCGAATTGGGACCTTCTGTGGATTTTGCGCCAAAGGGCAGTTGTTCTCGCGCATTCGGCTCAGGATAGTTCCCGGATGCATTCAAAGGAAACAAGATTCACTGAATGCGAAGTGCAAAAAGAATCATCACAAAACAAGCACGGGATTCAAAAGCTCTTTATTTATTGCCGATATTTACACATCCCTAATACAATCTAGTCAAAGAGTCTGTTCAACACAGATTGGGGATGAGTAATTTCGGCAATGGCGTCGCCGTGGCCGTCGAGGCGCTCCAGGATGAGCTCGATCTCGTCGATGTCCTCCGGCGCGCCGCCCCGGAAGCCACGCGGCCTGGTGGAGTAGTCGACGTCCGTATGCGTCGCCATGGCAGCCAGGCCCAGGGTGGTGCCTAGACGAACGCCATGGACGGCCACCTCGTCGACGCGGTGCTCCACCGCGGCAAGGCGCTCCGCCGGCGTGTCGCCACGGGCATTCACCTTCTCCGCCAGCTGTTCCACCAGCGCCTTCAGTTGGTCGAGCTCAGCGTCGCGGGCTGCGAAGAGCAAGAAGAAAAGATTAGCATCGAAAGCCGAGTTGGATCAAGAATCACTTTTAGAGCCGTACCGTCGATGGCTTCCAGCAACTGTTTGCGCTGGTCCTCCCACTCTAGCTCGGCTACGCCCGCCTTCTTGGAGACGTCCTCTAGCTCACGCCGGGACGCCTCCAGCTCCTCCTTGAAACGGAGAGCATCGACTTCCCCGTACGGCACGGGGGAATGGCCATCGGACTCCGAAGAGTCGTCTGGAAGGGGTTGATTGGCCGGCGCAGGAGATGGATTCCACTGAATCAATCTGAAAAGGGATGATCGTCAAGGTAAGAAGAAGATCAAAGCTGAATCAAAGAGGAGGAGTTGACGGTCATTACCTCCGACGCGCGTTGGCGCTGCTTCCCTCTGCCTCGTCGGAGGCGCGGCGGCGGTTGAGGCGGCGCACCATGGTGGCTCGGGATGTGCACTGTTTACAGAAAGGCTGAGATTGGCAAAGATTCAAAAGCTAGAAGGCCTGATGGAGAGCTAGGGGCACCTACGGTTGCATTTATAGGCCTGGTAGGATGAATCGTGGCTTCGAGTCGTGGTGCTAAATCGTGGCGCATATCCCAAGAAAAACGGAAGGTGGAAAGGTTTCCTTGGCCAGCCCGTCGATGGGCCGCTTGGAGTTCTAGGCTGAGCCGCGTTCAGTTGATCGGTTCGGCTAAAGAAAATCAAAGTGCCACTCGGGAGTTAGCGTTTCATTGCCGAATGGGTCGTTCAGCACTATATTTGAAGGTGCGCAGAAGAAAGGAAACAAATTGCAAGGCAATATTACAAGAACGACCGATTCAATTATACATCAATGAGGGCATTCAAATGTTCAGGTATTTCGCAATCACACCGCGAGCATTAGATGTTATCTGACGAGCATTGTCCAGCAGCTCTTGGCAATCTTTTTGAGCACCTGACAAGTCGATGAGTTCTGCATCGTATTGCTTCACCCTGGCGATAGCCGATTTTGCCTCCGCTTGGATCTTTTCTATCAATCCGGGGAGTTCGGCTATTTGAGCTTTGTCAGCTTCTATCTCCGCTGTCAGGCTTCTCAATTCTGCTTCTAGAGCAGTTTTCCTGGCAAGTTTCAGGTCATAAGAAGTCTGCAGGTTGGCCAGTATATCCTTGTGGCTCTCTGCTCGGGATTGTGCCCCGGTCATGGCATGTTCAGCATCGGTTTTCTTCTTTTCAATAGCCGGGCGGGAGCGCAATTTCCTCAAGGCCTGTTTTCTGGGCGCATAAAGGGTATCCAGGCCATAAACAGATGATAGAGAAATCCTGATGTCTTCAGGGAGTTCTTGGCTGATGGATTCAAACATCTCCTCGAAGTGATCAAGATCTCTGAACTGATCTTGTGCGTCCCTTTCTAGCCAGGCAACAATTTCCTTAAGCCTTGACAGCACTTCATCTGACAGAGGCTGATGTGCTCTTTCCATCACCTCGGCAGCTGGATTGATCTCTGACGGCGGGCTTGATAATGACGGAGCTTGACCCTGAGAAACAGTATTGCCGAGTTAAGAATGCTAGACGTGGAAATAGCAGAGTTAAGCGCAGATGGATACCTCATGGCTGGTTTCTTGAGCAGGGGCAATTACAGGTGAAGGAGGTGTTCCGAGTAAGGCTGAAGCGCCCGAGCTGGGAGGTGTTGATGCAACTGCTGGTGGCTCGTGGGCTTCTGGCTGATGAGAAGTGGGGTTTACCTCTGTTGGGACTGTTGTCTCTGCAGGACCAACAGGTGATTGCGCCCTTGGAGGACTTGGTGGCTCCAGCTGATTTGGGAGATTCATCTCTGGGGAATGTATGGCTTCTGCAGAAGGTGATGAAGATGAAATCTCCACTGGGATAGGTAATTCAGCCTCGGATGGACTTGCTTGCTGGACCACTGGGACATCTACAAGCTGCTCTTCAATTGTTTCTTCTGCAAATGTCAAATTGGAAGAGTAAATGCCAGTGCTTATCCTTAAAGGAAAGACGGTAAAGGTCATACCAGTGGATGGGGCATTGGCAGGTGCTGGTTCTGAAGACTGCTGGGCTCTGGTCTGAGAATGCACAATGATATGATTTATCAAGAACAGAGTAATCTTGTAATCAAGGGGGGTAAAGGATCCTACCTCAATGAGCACTTTCTTGACAGTTCTCCTCCTCTTGGCAGCTGGGGGGGCAACCAAAGATAGACCTTGCCTTTTGTCGGCAGCAAGGCTAGAGAGGCTGGGATCTGTGGTGGCATACCTGGCCATCAATTGAGCCAGAGTCGTGGATTTGAACCCCAGTGCTGAAATTGGGCCTTCGGCGTTGTAAGTGATATCCCTAGCTAGAGGGGCAGGCACCGTGTTCTGTGGACAGAAGGATGGAGTTCAGAGTCATGAATAAAGAGGACATGTCTGATCCAAGGGTTCATTGTATTACCTCTGAAGTTGGCAGGAAATCAGGCGTCAACTCTGCACAGAACACATGAACAGGCTCGCTGAAGATGTGATCATGAAATTCTTGCCACCAGGAGTTGAAGGTGGGGTGAGCTATGGTTGTGGGCACAAAAGGACGTGTGTAGACAGTTGGACTGCACTCATAATTAAAAACCCGGCTGCCCTGCATCGGCTCTTTGATTTCTTCTCTGGGTTTGAGGAATTCGTGCAGGAACAGTCTTGGGGGCATCTGTCCACATCCAATTTGCCTGGCCATTACATTGGGCTGATAATACTCATAAGTGCTAACATTCAGTCGCCCTCCATTGAACTCGGCCCGTTAAAGTATACATGGGCGGATTATGATGTTGAAGATCTCTAAGAATCTCCCATCTTGACGGCCGGGTTCAAAGGAAAATTCAACGGGGAAGATTAAGGTGTCATTGTCCAGGTAAGGAAGCCAGAGAGGATTGGGGAAACCTTTGAAGAATAGCTCGAAAAGCTGGCTGATGTCCTGCTGAACCAGAACAGTTGAAGCCGCTTCTCCGTAACTCTGGCATCCTCTGGTAGCTTGAGGCTCTCCTTCAGGGTAATTGGACAAGGGGAAGAACCTGGAATTCAAATCGACACCAACGATCTGATGCATGTGGAGTTGCAGCCACATCCGAACGAACCACCAAGGGCCGTTGACACATGTTATCCTTTGGCCGGTGTACATTTGGGTAACGATCCGGTGAAGCATATGGTATACGCTGCCCAAGAAGAATTTTCCCAGAGGGAGGCGACTACCACCAGCCAGATGAGTCGCCATCGTGATGTGGTTCAAGGTGGGCTCGTTGGCTTTGCCGCAGAAAACAAATCTGCACAGCCACATATTCAGAAAGGCTCTGTATTCAACTTCACCAAGGGGATTGTTTTTCATATGCGTCAGAATGTAATTCTTGTATCCGTTCCCTGGCTTTACCCCTGTCTGGCGTGAAGAGCCTTTGAATTTCCAGGGCTGAACAGAACCTGTGATGTCAAGGCTGGTGATCATGTATACATCGGCCAAGGTGGGAGACATTGCACCGTGGCCAAAGAGGAAGGCGTTGACGCCATTTGACCAAAAGTGGCAGGCGGCTATCAGGAGGTCTTCATTTTTTGGGGTCTCAGCCACAGATAACTCCAGGCACTGGGAGATGCGGAGGGAATCCAGGTTGGTTAATCCACTCTTGTCCGCAAGGATCCTCCGATACCAAGTTCTCCAACCTGCAATTGGAGGTAAAGGCCAGTTCTTGAAAGCGTCTTGCCATTGAGCTGGTGGAGACAGAGCCGCTTTAAAGGGGATCCTCTGAGATTCCGCTACGATGAAATCTCGAGGATCAGGATTCCCCACGGGACCAAGATAGTAAGATCTCGAATTTGCCTCGGTGCGAATCAAAAGCTCAGTAGAAAGCTCCTGAAAGAAAAGCGGAAAAGGAAATCTCAGGTAAAATCGAAAACCTAAATGCCGAACAAGGTTTGCGGAGAATGAATTTACCTGAGCATCTTGGTTCTGAGCTGCCATTGGAAGTGTTGAGCTTGGAACGAGGGGATTTAGGGTTGGATCTGGATGAAGATTCCGGCGGATTGTGAAGAACAGGTGTTGACGGATTTAATCAGAAGATTCGTGGCTGGAGTCAATTGTGGAACAAAATTACTTTTATCCCACAATTGAAGGGGCATGTGTTAACACCAAAATTTGGTACGGAGTCTGATTTGTGGGTCCGGTTCGATAAAGAGTCCGTCTGGTGGAAGGAAGGGCTTTCTCAAAGATATTCAGCAAAGAGATCTGCGGTCGGCTATCTGCTTCGGGTCGGCAGAGGAACAGTAGAGCTGATTTTGCGGGATTGGACGGTGACATGGCTCAATCAGGGGAAACGAATGGATGGATAGGCGATCAAGCTTAGAGATAAGTTAGGCAATGAATCCATTCGAAGGTGTACTCAACAGGGTATAAATATGACCCCTGAATGTATGTAAGAAGAGAAAAAATCATTCTTCAATACACACCGGCCTTACGCCAAACCCTAGAGTCCTTGTCGTGTCGTCGAGTTCTTCGAGAGGGCCAATCGATCCGTCGACCTCCGTGAGTACCGGCAACCTTGTATCATGTCTAGTATCATGCGGTGGATTTAGATCTGATGCAAGTAGTCTTGTTACCATGCTTCGTGTCATGCGGTATATTCAAGCTTGGTTCAAGAGGGTTTCTTGTTAGATCATGAGTCATGCGGTAGACTAAGATCTAGCTTGAAGCTAGTTATCGGCTCTATTGGGTTTTGGCAAGATCCAATAGATTCATTAAGTTACCCCGTGTTATCTTGAGTTTTACTTTATGTTTTAATTCATGTAACACACCTTTGCCCAATCTAGGTGGTTTTGGATCGGCTTTATCTCTTTTATGATCCTTGTTCGAGTAGATTTAATGTTTTAACATGTGGATCTTATGCTTTCCGATAGCCGAAACCGAATCGATCTAAATTGTTACATGTTGCGGGTTCAAACTTGCCAATGCCCGTATAAATCTTGAAAGAGCCGGGTATCATGCGGTAGATGCAGGTTTTTGGGTTGCTTTGGAGCTAGTCATCCGGTGGATTAGATCCCCAAATCAATCTGATAGATTTGTTCGCTTGGTAATGTTTGTTTCCTTCTTCATGGACCCCGGATCGGCTGTTCAGCCGTATTCGGTTGTATTTTCATGAGTAGAACACGTGCGTTATTCGTGCTTTGAATGATGTGTGCTTTTAGCTTTCTATATTTAGATCGTATCATGCGGTGGATAGATCTATTTATGGAAAGTGGTACGGTTTCTCATGCAAGTTGTATCATGCGGTGGATAGATTTGCTTGATATCGTACTTGACGGGTTTTGAAGTAACTAGACATGCGGTAGACTAGTGCTTTGGATCTATGCATACTTGTTTAATACATGATCATGTTCGTGCTCTGCTTTATTTATTTATTTAATGCTAATTTTCATGAGGATCGGTCATGGCCTCGTGCGTATGACATTATTGTTCGAACAAAGACCGATCGCTGTCATGCTCATGTCATCCATTCGGCAGTGTTGCTTTTTCCCTTTACGGTTTCCCGAATGGTTCTAGTCGTTGGCGGATAGCTCTGTATAGCTATGTGTCATCTTGCTTGGCTTCCTAGCCGTAAATATGGAACTGTCTGGTACCACCCGGCAAGTTCCAAGCTTTGGTATTTAACTGCTTTATCTTTTGTTAATTTTCAGGAAAAATTGACTAGCACGTCTTTTGCTCTCTGCGCGTGTGAAGCCAGCTTCGTTCGGCTTGCTGTGTGTTTGGCGTTGAGTGCACTTTTTGCGCCAACATCTATCTTATTGCTAGCCTCTTATCCGTGCATTGTGTATCCTCACATCGGAGATCTCACAAACCTCGCCGGATATCCACCCTTAAAACCAAATATCATCTTTCGTGATTACTTCCTTGACCACAACCTATCGTTGAGAATGGCTCATCAATTCAAGGAAAATTGCAAGATGGTGCCAAGATTGAAGATTTCAAGTATCTCTCCAAAGGAAAAGTATTTTCGGTACGTACCTTATCTCTATCACCTCTTTTCCCGAGGATGAGCAACGTCTAAGCATGAGGGAGGAGGTAGGTACAATGCAATTTTAGAGTTCAAAAGGGGAGCAAATAAAAAAATTTGATGAGAAAGAAAAAGAGAAAGAAATGAGAAATAAAGAAATAAAAGAAATAAAGAAAAAATATGTATAAGAAAAGGAAAAAATGTATGAGTATGTAAAATAAAGTAAGCTCCCCGGTTCTCTAAAGTGCAAGGTCTCAAGATAAAAGATCCATACTTATTTTCCAACCATGTGCAATCCAATAACGAGGATTTTCTTTGTGCCTCGGGATCACTCTGCCATTTGCACATGTCCACCTATCTCAAGTGTGTGTATTTTTCTCTCCCCCTCCTTGATATAACATTATTTTCCAATTACCTTTTTGACGATTCTCGGTAAGACCATGAGAAGCTTGTCTTGTTTTGACAACATCTCATTTATAATATCTTGGTAGGACTAAACTTTCCCAGAAAGCTCCATATAAAGCCTACCACATATGTATATGTTATGAGAGGGAAAGGAGTAGAATAAATAGGCTTGAGAGACAAGATGAGATGAGAGTTCATGAGCAATATGCAAGATGATTTAAATTTGTGAACTTGGTTTAGCTCTTTTTTATCTCGTTCTTTATTTCAAAATTTCTGAGATCTATTTAAATTTTGGGAGTGTGTTAATACTTGTGGGATAAGCTTAATTAATAATCTACCCTCCGTAGGGATGAAGGCTAGTACATTATGAAACTTTAACAAATTAAATTTTTGAGAGCATTATGTTTTCTCATGTATGATCAAGTGCAAGGTTTAAACAATGAAGGGCAACGATGATATCCATCGAAGGCTTACTCGAGGATGAGCAAGGTTTAAGCATGGGGGGAGATGTTGATGGTGAAATTCCGTCAACCTAGCCATAAGTTTACCTTCGGTGTTGGCATGAGTTTTATACCTTATCCATTGGTACTAACCCCCTTGGTATAACAAGTTCGTTCATGCATGTCGGTTGTGGAGTTTAGTGTTTATGCAGGGTTTTAGTGTTGAAAGCAAGACTTCCGGGATAAGTTCATCAAGCACCTTGTGACAAGACCTTGAAGCCGGACACAAGTCATGCAATGAAGCAAACATGACTCCAAGAAGCCCAGGGACCAAACCCGAGAAGATGAAAAACTTCAAGGACCCAGTCAGAAAAGTGCTGAATCTTGCGGGGCGAGGAGCTTCATCCAATTCAGAGAGAAACTGACAACAAGGGCCCACATGCAGAAGGGGGAAGGATCTAGAAGACTCGAGAACCAACACCAGGCGAAGGAGGCGACTGACTGGGCCGAAGTGGGCCCAGGCCGGTCGGCCCAGGCCGGCCAGCCCAGCCCATTTCGGGGCCCAGTCAGCCCCCCTTTGACCTAGCCGCCATTCGGACTATTTATAGCCCCGAGGCCAAGAGCCATGCATCAATTCATTCGTCATCAGCCACCGAGGAGCAGAGAAGAGAGGGACACCATCTCAGAGAGGAGAGGGTCTAGCTAGTTGACTAGGGTCTCCCTGGCCGACGTGGGAACCTTGCAAGGAAGACCACGTCGGAGTTCCCGGAGCTAGAAGTAAGATCAAGATAGGATCCCGGTGGTGATCTTGATTCATGTATCATGTATTATGTTGAATTATCAAGTTGCAATCCGATTTCTAGTGATCAAGTGTTTCTCCTACGTCTTGATTTCGATCGGCTTTTCATATCTTAAGATCTGTTCTCGAGATAGATCACTGAGGATGTTCGCCGTGGTGGCTAGAGGTGCATGCCTGACCTTCCGAAAGATTTCAACTTGTCCTTGGACTCGCCCTAGACTAACCCGCACGAATAGGGGTGTGTTGTGACAGAACGGTGGCTCCAAAAGGCGGGCGTTTTCGAAGTCGGGCGGGAAACCGTGGTTTAAAGAGGCTTTTAATGAGATTGAACTTCAACAAAGGCTTGATCCAATCTCTCTAGATTGGTTTATCTATCCCCCTCTATCTCTTGCTACCTCTGGTCTTTAGTAGATTAGATTTGTTTTGATGTTCTTTAAGATTAGATGCATAGGTTTCACCTCTTGAAGACCAAAGTTTCTCGGCTTTACTAGATCAACTCTTGCATCACACATTTGTTCCACGGATTCGATACCTTGCGTTCACCACTCGAGGGAAGAAGGGTCCCTTGACTATGATGGGAGACTTGTCCGCTTGCAAGTCTACTTGAAGTTTAATACGATTATACACCGTCAACAAAGCCATATCGGTACTACCGAGCCGACGTCGGTACTACTGACAAAGGCTGAGATTTTCAGAAAAGGAGAGCAAATGTGTACGTGTCAACTCTAAACTCTTCTCACTCACTTGGATCATCTCCTAGAGCACTTTTAGCATCTCTTGGCTATCGATTCGCATCCCCCTTTATAGTACGGTGTTTCCTATACTCAAATTCAAAATCAAAATAGAATTAAGCCTTGATTCGAGATGAAAACACCTACTTGGAGTTGGGGGCCTTCCTTTAGTCAAAACCATGATTTTCATTTACATAAATCCTGCACACATCTTAATTAACCATTAAATACCACAAATTGTGTTTGTCACTATCACCAAAACAATTAGGGACCAAGATGCACTTTCAGTGGGCAGGGGTGAACGGCCAGCAGACGCGAATGGGATGGACGGCCAACCATGGGGAAAAGATGGAATCGATCGATTTTATCCACTATTTAGCCATATAAGCCCAAGAGATAAGGGGCACTTTGGTCCTTTCACCGACCAGAAAAATGCAAAACAAATTATAATTAATGAAATGGACACAAATAGGGACAAATGCTACATAATTTAATTGTAATTATAGATCTCTAAATAATTGATGTAATCAAGTGTTGTAAGAATATATTGTTCATGTGTTGATGATCATGCATGCATTGGTGGTAACCTCTCCAAAATTATACATGAGTGCTTGCACCTCCATCCATGCGTCGAACCAATCAACAGTTGTGCAACTAAATCATACATCAAAATCGTGCGAGCAGGAAACCAATCACGGTGCCTGTCGTTCGGGATGGCAACCTCAAATGCAACCAAACACAACACCTCGTATGCTTTCATCCCGCCTCCCATGAGCCTGTATAGGCCCTCCATCCTAGCTCAAACCCTCTTGGGCAACCAATCACCCCCTTATAGTATAGATAAGTATACTTGGACCGTGCACATGTCAGCAATCCTAGGTGTCCATACTTTATGTTTTACTCCCTCCCTCCGTTCCAATTACTATTGCTTTTGACTATTCTTAGATCAGTCTCGGTGGCAGGGTCATCTACATTTAATGGACTGCCACATAGGCTTGTTTGATGACATGACACCAAATAAATGAAGGAAGAGAAGATCTCAGGGTCATGGTGATGACCCCAGGTCGACACAGTTACCAATGCTCACGACCCTCCACTGAGAACCTATGACCCTGCATTTGATCACAACACATGGAAGATTTAGATGCTACATTCTATCTATGAAACTGTACCCATGACCCTATGCATTGAGAGCGACAGAGTCATCATGCTGAAAAGCTGATGTAGTGGACATGGTAAGTATTCCAGTGACACTGCCATTAAGATTGGCCTTAGCGTCTTCAAGAGTCGTTCTAAATTTTACTCTATAAATCATCATTTATAGAGTTATTTGCATAAAAATTGTTTTCTATATCTTTTCACTTTCTAATAACTTTTCTATTTCTTATGCGCACTCTAGAGAGTTATTCTCGTCTTCTACTCCCTCCGTTCAACTATCCAAGGCCTATTTCAAAATCTGAAAAATCCATTTATGCAAGGCCTATTTGTGTTTTTGCATTGAAAAACACTAAATCGACGCTTTGGCATCTGTGCAAGACATAAATCTCTCTCTCACATGATTTTCGGGAGATTAATGACATGAGAGACTTAATTCCCGTTCCTTGGTCTTCGAGTCAAGTACAAATAGGCCTTGGATAAATGAATGGATGGAGTATATTTGACTAGCAAAAAATCGGAGATAGAAGATGACTATATTTGGATGATATTTAAGATAAGCTGTATCAAGAAATTTTCACAAAAAACTATATTTCTACCATTTAGAAAGAATATAGAGGGTCTCTTCGAGATGCTCTTCAGATAATATCTTTAAAAAAGATCAAATGCATTTAGAGGTATTTTTCTTGAGAACATTATTAACGAAAATGAAATAATTATTTTATTAGACATCGATCAAATAATAGAGACCGAAGAGAAATGCACCAGATTTGGAATATAATTATATTTCCACTAAATGATCGATACGGTATAATTGAACGAGAAGAAAAATGTTATGACTTCAAATGCAACAAGAGTTGTTTGAGTGGAATAAGGTTTAGGGTCTGTCTGGATACTGCGAGACTTCCCATGTGATTTACACGAATATTAAAGTACTTGACAATTAATTAACTATTTTTTGTCTGGTTCTGTTTGGGTCCGGCCTTACTCATGCCCTAATGCAGGACCATCCAATCCATGAGCCCAGCTCATCATCTAGCCACCGCAGCCCAGGAATCATGTTGCTGACGGCCAGCCAGTTCGCATAACTCCTTGTTTTTCCTCCGTCCAGACGTTCGTCAGTCGTCGCTCTCGCCATTTTTTCCCATCATACGGAGCGTCCTGCACGGCGATTCCGCGATCCGGTTTTGAACTCATGGCCGACTGGCCGCTGTCCGGACTCCGGAGAAGCCCCGGAGAAGAATGGCGACAGGTGGAAAAGAAAACGGCGAGGGGAACAGAACTGGTTGTGGGGCCACTCTCAATGGGGAGGTCACGGGGCACAGTTATCCAGTCTGTCACGTCAGCTTTTCAGCATGATGATTGATGACTCTGTCACTCTCAATGCACAGGGTCATGGGACAGTTTCATAGGTAGTGCAACATTTACACCTTGCATGTGTTGTGATCAAGTGTGGCATGAAACTATGTAGCTTTTTGTTAAATAAAATAGGATTGTATTTCATAAATATTCATAAGATAGTAAAGTGTGCATATATAAAAAGTAATCACTAAAAGCATAGAGATAAAAATTTGATGTTGTATCTGAACCAAATTGACAGAAGTAACAAGCAAAAAATGCATGACAAATGAACCAAATTTAAGTTGTATCTGAACCAAATAAATAATGCCTTGTTTAACCAAACAGTACCTTGTCAAATCTATTAATAGAAAAGAACAAACAAATTTCTACATCTTATTGAATAACCACCTAGTTCCTACTTGATTGGATCTCATTAACAATAATTTCTACATGAACAAGAAATTGGCAACCATAAACAAAAACACAGACTTGTTACAATCCGCCAATCGAGTAGGCTGCGCATCCATAATTTTACCTGGGCATCACAACACAGACTTGTTGCAATGTTGCCCAGGTAAAATTTACAACCATAAGAAGTTGTTGCTGCGCATCCACGACCACTGTAAGGTGCTGTGCTCCCAACATATGGCGCAGGGATTGATGGTGGTCAATCCAGTTCAGCAAATCCATGGTACGTTTCGATCTGTTCTTCAGTTTGGTTTCTTTCAAGTATTTGTTCTATGAAGTGGTTGCTTTCGCATCCATGAGGAGGTATTGATCCTGGGGTTATGGTCTGTTTTGTGGCTTGAAGTGTAGTAACCCCGCAAGTAATAAGCTAATGCCTACTGATGAGGAAGCATGAGGTAGATGTTGGCATGAAATGTAAATAAAACTTTCTGAAATTTAAATAATATTTCCGAACCATGAAGTGTAATACTTTCTGAAATTTACAGTTCTTGGGCTGCTGGCAGGCGCAATGACCATTGAAGGAAGTGGAGAAACTTGAAAGACCATATGAAACTGATCCATTTCAGCTTGTGAAACTGATCCATTTTAGGATGTGAAATGTTTTAGTAATGTGAACCAGTCTGTAATGTGAAACTGATCCATTTTCTCATGTGAAACTGATTCATTTTAGCATGTGAAACTGATCCATGTTGGACAAAAGCTATATAAATGTTTCATTGTTGCCATTTCTCTTGCGTCTGCTGTTCCTCTGCGCAGGAACTGCAGGTACATCATCAATTTTTTTTTTGTCTGCTACTTCATTGTTTTCTGTCAATTTGGTCTGCATGTTTCATTGTTGCTTCTGTCAACTTTTTTTTTGAAGCAGCGCCACTTGCATAGTACATCACTGTACATGTTGAGCCATTTAAGTTGTTCTGCTTTTATGATTGCATGCCCTGTTACTATGTTGAAGCAGCGCCACTTGAATAGTGAGTATCTGCAGGCAATATCTATAGTCAACTGTGGCTTACGTACCTTTTTGACACAATCTGTGGCATGGATAGTACAATACAAAGTACCTTTTTGAGACTCATAAACCTGTCACCCTACTTATGGGAACCAAACGGGGCCTAATTCAGTCGTGGTAAACAAAAACAGAAATTATTGATCCACTTGTAACATTGCAACAATTTACAACCATAATTTGTGATAAAATTTCAGAAAGTGGTTGTGATGTCATTTGTTTACAGGAAACTAAGAGGCAGCTTTTGGATGCTCAATTTATTAAAAATTTCTGCCCTGCTAGCTTTGATGCTTTTGAGTTTTTGCCTTCAGTAGGAGCCTCTGGTGGAATCACTACCATCTGGAAATCTTCCCTTTTCTCAGGCTCACTTGTCTTTAGCAATGATTATGCAATATCTATTGAATTTCTTTCCAAGCATGACCATTCTGCATGGCTTTTGACTAATGTTTATGGGCCCTGTACATCTGAAGGAAAGACTATTTTTCTTAACTGGCTGAAGGGTATTCAAATTGCTCAGGAGGTAGATTGGCTTATTGTAGGGGATTTTAACCTGATAAGAGGCCCTCATAACAGAAATAAACCTGGAGGAAATATTCAAGAGATGCTGTTGTTCAACGAAGTCATTAGTGCTCAGGGCTGGGTTGAATTACCCTTGCGTGGGAGAAAATATACTTGGTCTAATAAGCAAAGTTCACCTTTATTAGAGAGGCTGGATTGGTTCTTCACTTCTGCTTCCTCGACGACTAGCTTCCCTGACAGCTCGGTCACTTCTCTCTCCATGGAGCCATCGGATCATGTGCCATGTGTGGTTACCATCAACACTTCAATACCCAAGTCCTCAATTTTTAGATTTGAGAATTATTGGTTGGAGCATGAACATTTTTTGGCTGTAGTTGCTCATGGATGGTCAGTACCCACTTCTCAAACAGACTCAGCTAGAATTCTTTCAGCAAAATTTAAGAACCTGAGGAGAGTTCTAAAATATTGGCAGTCTCAGATTTCTAATCTTAAAGTTAACATTGCTAATGTCAAAAGTGTGCTAATTTTTCTGGGAATTCTAGAAGAATATAGGGACCTCACAGTGCATGAATGGAATTTTAGAGTGGTGCTTCAAGACAAGTATTCCTCTCTTTTGCGCCAGCAACAAATATATTGGAAACAAAGAGGTTCTCTGAAATGGGTAAAGTTTGGAGATGAAGGTTCTAAATTTTTCCATGCTTTAGCGACAATCAGACATAGAAGGAATCTGATTACCTCTTTACAAGATGACAATGGGATCTCTCATACTGAACATTATGCTAAGGCTGCCATCCTCTGGGAAGCATATAAAGTTAGGTTGGGAACTTCTGATTCTCCTGAAATGCTCTTTGATCTTCAGCAACTGCTCCAGCAGTCAGAAGCCCTGGGTTCTCTGACTGGACCTTTTTCTCATGAGGAGATTGATGTTGTGGTTGCCAGTTTGCCCTCGGATAAATCCCCGGGACCAGATGGTTTTAACACTGATTTTGTGAAGAAGTGCTGGTCAATCATTAAGCAGGATTTCTACAAATTCTGTGCTGACTTTCATGCAGGGCAATTCTGTCTTCGAAGCTTAAATGGTTCTCATGTCACTCTTGTGCCAAAAACTGATAATCCATCTTCAATTTCAGATTTCAGTCCTATCTCTCTCCTAAATACATCCATTAAAATCCTCACCAAGCTCCTGGCTAATAGGATGCAAAGAGTTATCCAAGGCATTATTCACAAAAATCAGTATGGTTTTATTCAGTCAAGAACTATCCAAGATTGCCTTGCCTGGGCCTTTGAGTACCTGCATCTCTGTCACAAATCCAAGAAAGAACTGATTATTCTTAAGTTGGATTTTGAAAAGGCTTTTGATAGGATTGAACATCATGCAATGTTGCAGATTATGGAACACAAAGGTTTCAATGCCATCTGGTTACATTGGATGTCTTTAATCTTCAACTCTGGTACATCTGCTATCCTATTAAATGGTGTGCCAGGGAAAACCTTTCATTGTAGGAGAGGAGTTGGGGATCCACTCTCCCCTCTCTTGTTTGTACTGGCAGCAGATCTTCTTCAAACTCTTCTTAACAGAGCTAAAGAGCTGAATCTGTTGAAGTTACCAATCCCACTTGCTTCCTCTACAGACTTCCCCATTTTACAATATGCTGATGATACTCTAATTTTCATGGAAGGCTGTGCTAGGCAGCTTGTTTTTTTGAAGAGTCTGCTGCAAACTTTTGCAACATCTACTGGACTTAAAGTCAACTATAGCAAATCAATGATGATACCGATCAATATAGAAGACAGTAAGATGTCCATTCTGGCAAACACTTTGGGCTGTTCAATTGGCTCCATGCCCTTCACTTATTTAGGGCTTCCTTTGGGCACCACTAAGCCTCAAGTTGCTGATTTTCTGCCTCTCATCTCCAAGTGTGAAAGGAGGTTGATCAGTACCTCCAAATTTCTTTCTCAAGCAGGCAGGTTGCAAATGACAAATGCTGTGTTCTCTGCTTTGCCAACCTTTCATCTGTGTACCTTCAAGATGCACAAAACAGTCATTCATCAGATTGATAAATATAGAAAGCATTGTTTGTGGAGAGGTGCTGATATTAATGCCAAAACTCCTCCTAAAGCAGCCTGAGATTTAGTTTGCCTTCCTAAATCTGAAGGTGGGCTTGGTGTTCTTCAGCTTGAAATTCACAATGAGGCTTTGCTGCTCAAAAATTTTCATAAGTTCTTCAATAAGGCTGATATTCCCTGGGTTCACCTGGTTTGGGAAAAATATTATAGAAATGGCAGATTGCCTAACCATACTCTGAAAGGCTCATTCTGGTGGAGAGATATGTTAAAGCTTCTAGGTAGATTCAAAAGCTGTGCTTCGGTGCTAATTCAGTCAGGCACTACTTGCTCCCTTTGGCATGATCCTTGGAGTGATCTAGTACCAAGTCAAGCTTATCCTCAATTGTTCTCCTTTACAAGATCAGAATTCATCTCATTTAGCAAAGCGAGGTGAATGGACATCAGCAACCTCTTTCATTTGCCACTTTCAGAGGAGGCCTTTGATCAGGCGTTGGTTTTTGCACAAACTCTGGATGGCATTGCTCTCTCAGACTCAGCTGACATTTGGAGCTACAGATGGGGACATTCCTTTTCCCCTAAACATGCGTATCTTCATCTTGTTGGTCCTCGACAGGTTCATCAAGCTTATAAATGGTTGTGGAAAACGTCGGTGCAAAAACGACACAAAGTGTTCTTCTGGCTGCTACTTAAGGACAGGCTGAGCACAAGAAACATCCTTCGCCGCAGAAATCAAGCCTTGCCGTCCTACGAATGTGTTCTCTGCAATCTCCATGTTGTGGAAACTCTGGAGCATCTTTTTCTACATTGCCATTTTGCTCGAAGTTGCTGGGCATCTCTACATCTATTTATTCCCATTGGGGATCCCTTTGTTGTCCTCACTTCATTTCGTCAGCAACTTCACCTGTCTTTCTTTATGGATGTCATCATAATCATGAGTTGGTCTATTTGGATGGCCCGCAACAACTTCATCTTCAACGGGTTGCAACCCTCTTTACAGTCGGCCAAGGCTTGCTTTCGGAAGGAATTTGCTCTAGTTATTCTCAGAGCAAAAGCTAGTCTCAAACATCTTATGTCTTTATGGCTAGAAGCTTATGTGTAATTTTTTTGATTTTTTACCTTACTTTTTTGTTTCTTGATCGGCTGTACTGTTTTTGGTTACTTCTATATTTAAATATATAATCAGTAGGGGCTCCCCTCCTGTTTCATCAAAAAAAAACTTGCGGTGGCCAAGGATGGGCACAGCACCACCTTGTGGCGGCCAAGGATGGGGCGCAGCAGCAGCTTGCGGAGGACGAGGTGGTGGCGCAGAAGGTGGCGCCGGTGGCGATGGGAAAGCTTCGTTGACCGTCGGAGTTGTACTGCACCGCTTCCTTGAGCCGTCCCTACTGCCTTTGCTCGCCATCAGAGAACAAGGTGACGCAAACGCAGATTGGAATGGGGAAGGAGCCGAGATTGGAAGGGGAAGAACCACAATTTCTGGGGCCTTCCATATATGAGTGGTAGAGAAATTGGGGAGGGAAAGCGGGAGATTGATGTGCGCGGGGGAAGGTTGGGGAGGGAAGGCAGGAGATCGACGCGCGCGGGGTAAGATTTTGGTGCGCGCGGGAGATCGGCCAGCGGGAGCGGAGGTGAGGTGCACCGGAGATCCCGGAGGTGGACGAAGCAGTCTCAATGGAGGGTCATCGGCATTGGTCTGTGTGACGACCGGGGGTCATCTATACTACATGACCCGGCTGACTTCTCTTTCCTCATTAACTTGCTGACATGTCATCAAATTGCATATGTGGCAGTCTATTAAATGATAATGACCTCCCCCATTGAGACTGGCCTTTGGCAGGCAAGGGTCAAATAGTACACGTGAGTGATTAAATCATAATTAATAACGTGGTAATGACGTGGTTGCTTCGAAAATTGTGCAAACTTTTTTTAAGGACCACCGGAGCAAATCTGATAAAAAATATGTCTAAAAATCAGAACGACAAGTAATTTAGAACAAATGGAGTACGTATTACAACAGCTTAATTTGATCTCTTCTCATTTCACCATCAAGTTAATGCCAAACTGTGACGAACTTATACACGTATTTTCTTAATTTATTTCAGAAAACATAAGTGTTTCCAAACGCACATGATTGTATCAATTGACCGTATCCAGCAATGTCCACTATCTCGCATTGCAACCAAAGGACGACGACGGTAGCTGATGGGATCGGAAGAGCCATGCCGGGCCGAGTACCAACGGGGTGGCCGAACCTGGTGAACACGCCGTACCACCGGGCCGACGTGACGAGAGGCGTGTCCGCGTCTTCATCCATGCCAACTTCATAGTAGTTGTCCCTCCGGTGCCGGCCGTTGGCTAACCTGTATCCTCTGCCTGGTGGACTCGGCAAGAAACGCACGGCGAAAGCAGTTGTCTTGTCGTTCGTCATAGCCTGCGCACGGCGAAAAGAGGTGCCTGACTGCACTCCCGGTCTCCCGTTTGAGACTGTGGCCATCGGTTTTGCCGTGCCTCGGGACCGAAGATGCACGGCTGGAGATGCACGGCTAACATTAGAACTTTGTCGTGCGTCCACAGAGAGAGGTGCACGGCAAAGGACAAGAAAAATAGAAAAATGAAGGTCGGGCCCGCCAGGCCACCTCCGCGCTGGGGCCGCCGCCACGCCACCACCGGATGGAGGACTCGCACGGCCACGCCTGGGGAGGAGGCCGCCGCCGCCGCACCATTGGGGGAGGCAATGCGCCCCTCACCGGATCTGAAGCCCCCGTGACCTCGAGCGACTCCACCTCGGCGCCAATGACGTCCGAGATGTCGAACTCGAGGAGGTTGCCGAAAATGGAGAGGAGGGGCCGGAGAGAGGACGCCGCCAGACGGCGGATCCGTCCGGGAACCGCTGTTGACGGATAAAAGACGTATCCCTCTACGATCCGCAAGCGTACGGACCCCACACCTTTTTCACCACGGGATTCCCAAGGTTCTTGTCAATCCGCGGAGCAAGGGGATTACAAGCGTTCGATCTATAACGACACACTAGATACTAAAATCCTAACTATTATTATGCTAGAAAACAACTAAACTACACTAGAGAGAATGATTAAGATATCAAGATAAAAGGCACTCGCCCACGGGTCTATGATACTAGAGCATGCAATCGCTTAAAGACATGAAAACCAATCTAATCTATCGGGGTTGTGACCACGGTTCCGCCCTTTCCCTCCTCTCGTACTGTCACTACGCGAAGGTATTCATGACTAGACCTTTGATGGACACGGCGTATTGAATGAATCCAAGGAAGCTTCGAGGCCTATACTCCCTTTACGGCACGGTAGCTAACCTTAAGCATGAAAGTATATTCAACACAAGATGATAGATAGATAATCCGACAAAGTGCGATTACATCTCAAGATCGATTACAACCCATGGACGAATGAGAAGATTACCCCATCAAGGTGCTGATCATGGCACCTTTGATCATGGTTTCCCTTCCGACGGTGTCTTCCTTCTTCTCCACGAGAGGGTGCTTCCTTCGAGGTGGTTGATCTCCCTCCGAAGATCCTCCTCCTCTCTCTCTAGCTTGTGGATGGCCTTCTGGTGCGAATGACTCCCCCCTCGGTGTTGGCGGCGTCTCGGGGCTTTTAGGGTTGAAGATCCTTCGAGTGCAAGGAAAACGGGACCGAACCAGCGCCAGAACTGGGCTGGGCCGGCCGGCCTGGGCCCACTTCGGCCCGGTTCGGTCGCCCCTTTTGCTCCGTAGGTCCTTATGCATTTATGTACTTTGCCCCCTCCACTTGCATGATTTTGACGATGTAATCCTCGCGTTCAAGATGGAGGTTCTCTTCGCATGAAGTTCGATCTTTTACGCTTCAATCCCTGGGGGTGTTCCTCGTAGCACTTCGGTCCTTGCCACCATTGGAAGTGATTTCATCAAGCTCATGAACACGAACAAGACTCCGTAAATGCTCCTTCGAACTTGTTGCGAATCCGTCCTTTATGTCCATGTTTTCCTACATAAACACAACACTTCCAAATGCATGCACATAGATGAACTTGTTATATGATTAGTGTGCCTAGTGGCGGGTTAGTTCCATAATCAAATCCAAACCAAAGTGTAATGAACATGCTAGGTGTATCAAAATACACCGTCAACATCTCCCCCACGCTTAGATCTTGCTCGTCCTCGAGCAAGTACTCGTAAAAGAACTTCGTCCAAGGTGTTGTAATCATATACCACTTATCCTTCTTCACAAGTTAGTCAATCCCTTCATTTTTAATACATAAACACAAAGTAATGATAATCAAACATAAACATGGGCGTTTAGAATTTTTACCACGTCAAGTTTTACCCCACAACTCAAACTCTTCACTCGAAGCTTTCAATCTCAACCATGCTTACTTCTTTGCTTCCATCGGAGGGTTTATATGATTTTCAAAACAAAAATTCCTGCAACAATTATTAGACAAAAACCTTTCTCCAAGCTCTCTCAAGTCACTCATATGAAGTGGCTATCCTAACCAAATTTTATAAAACTCTCACCTCCCAATAATCTCTCATATATCACGTAAAGTGGAGCTATAGGTAGGGCTAGTGCAATCAACAAAAATGTTGTCAAACTAAGAACTTCCTCTAATGATTGTTTACCTTTCAAAGCCAATGATCATGAGAATTAATCATATGTAGGGATATCAAGGATGAGAAGATTTAGAATGGTGGACATGTGCAAGGGCAAAATAAAATTGTGACTACAAGGCACCGATGACGTCCTCGTTATCGGATTGCACATGGTTGGAAATAGAGTAAAAGTTTCGTCTCACAATCAACGTGACACCCTTCCTTACACTTTATTTTTTTTCTTTTCTTTCACTTGATCCATCCCTCTCATATCTTTATTGCTACCTCATCTTTTTCTTTTTCTTTTTCTTCTTTCATTCACACATAATTTTTTTCTTTCTTTCTTTCTTTCTTTTCTATACTCATACTTTTTCTCTTTATTTTTCTCTCTCTTGACAACTTTTCAAAGCTTTTAATTCTCTCTTTCCTCGCATGCATACAATCTGAAATTTTAAATAAATCGTGCTAGAGACGAGACGAAACTTTGAAAATAGGTTGTGTTCAAGGAATACGATGTACAAAAGAGATGTATAGGGTTGGGTATGAAATTCAGCGATGTACGTGACTTCCGTTGTGAAAGTCACGTTACCGAATATATGACGAGGCTAGCAACAAAAGATAAGCACAAGAACATGATCATTGCTCGAAATTAAAACTTACCAAGAGAGAAGGGTCCTAGCCTAACTCATCGTGCTAATCACACTTATGGTGGAGCGAAAAAAATAAACTTGGCTTTGGATAGGAATTTTTTCTTACTCTCAACTTGGAAAAAGAGGTTTTGCTAACCTTTATTACAAGGGTTTTAAGATAATTTTCAGAACTGAAATCCTCCAACTTTTAGCATTGAACATAGCACAACTAACATGTGAAGCTCAAGATCGAAGTGCGGTATGGATACTTTAAGTAGTAGCAATTCCACTAAGCACCACGGTAAACATTTTTCAAACCACATACTTATGTTCATATATCAAGAATCGAAGATTAAACAAACAAGTGAATAAAGATAAGCAATACATAAAACACAAAGATATATATAAAGACTCTTTTTATTTGATTTTCTTTGACTCAACACTAATTTAAGACACTTGCAAAAAAATTAAAACACACTCAAAAACTAAAGACTCATTAAAACGCTAAGACTCTCACACGAAGATTAAACCGAACCTAAACTTGAAGTTCAAAAGCTAAGGCTAGCGAGCTAGCTCTCCCCCACGCTTAAAACATATGACGTCCTCGTCGTATCTTACAAATTCCTAAGGGGAAAACTAGATCTAGTGGTACTTCAAGCAAGTATTGCACCACTTGCCTCTCATGTTTCCAACCATGCCGAAAAGTTTGCGTACGTTACAGTTAAGGAACTTGAAATTGTCTCCAACTACGTGCTCCAAATCCTCCATATGCTGCTTCATCGCTTACATGGCTTGGAGACATTCATCGGCCGACGTGTAGAGATCCCCGATGGATTGACGGCAAGCTCGACAACACATCGGATGCAATCCGAAGGGGTCTTCATCGCCATTGTCTCCACCGTCGTCTCCACTGTCGTCGCCACCTCCATTGTCATTGTCGCTCTCGTCGCCATCGTTACCGTTGCCGTTGGGGCCTTCGGGAGTCCTCTCTTTGGGCTGCTCATCCCAATCGTCATCATCTCTTCCGGCGGCCGCCCACGAGCTCGGGCTGCGATCGTCAGAGTAGTTGCTACCCCCATAATCCTTAGGCTCTGGCGACGCCTCCTTGTAGTCTTTGCACTTCATGCCTTGGATGCGTGCCGACCTTCGAACGGGCGTAGGGACCTTCTCTCCTTCGACGGGGTTGCGAGATGCAAGAGCTCCGGTCGGGACACGCCCTCCGCAACGGATGCGTGCGGTCCTCTTGACTGGTAGCTTGAGCTCGCATCGCATCGCCTCCTCCATCAATGACTTCTTGGCTTCTAGCTTCAACTCTAAGCTCCTTGGGGGCACAATGGCTGCTACAAGGGTGCAAAATATTGCTTGAAAGGTTTGATCCTCGAGCTCCCAATTCGGCCAAATAAATAGTCCTGAGAGAAAAACCCTGGGAACCTAATTTTCCTTTTTTACACTTCCCTTAAAATTTTCTAACCAAACAAGGAAGTCAAAAAGGAGCAATTCGGGCGAAATTCGGCGTCATCGGCCGCCGGAACCCTCTGGGCCGGTCAACCTGGGCCGGCCGGCCCACCCCTCGGGGGCGGGCGGGCCGCTTTTTTGGCACACCGCCCTATTTTTTTCTTCCTTAGCCCATGGGAAAAAGTTGGCCCAGTAAATCTTCGCGAAAAACTCCAGAAAACTAAAAGAAAAACTATTTACAGAAATTCATGCCTTGTTTTTCGTCCTAGGCGGGACATTCGGGCTCTTCCTCCATGGTGAAGACGTCAACATGGTGAAGGGGCACGACGTCGGGTTCGTAGTAAACCTTAAGCCGCTGACCATTCACCACAAATTGATCGTCGTTTATATCTATAATGGTTACCGCTCCGTTGGAGAACACCGAATGCACAACATAAGGTCTGTCCCATTTGCTTTGCAATTTCCCCTTTCCGAAGGTTTTAAAGCTCGAATTGTAGAGGAGGACCTTATCTCCTTCTTTAAATTCTTTTTTCTTCAATCTTTTATCGTACCACCTTTTGATTCTCTCCTTGTATATGCTTGCGTTTTCATATGCTTTCAACCTCAACTCCTCTAGCTCGCTTATTTGGATTCTTCATTTCACCACCGCGGCATCGAGATCAAGGTTCATCTCTTTAATCGCCCAATAGGCTTTATGTTCCAACTCAACCGGAAGGTGGCAAGCTTTTCCATAGACGAATTGATAAGGGGTCATACCTATCGGTGTTTTAAACGCCATTCGATAAGCCCATAAAGCTCCGTCTAATTTGTTTGACCAATCTTTGCCTCCCTTCTCTATGGTCTTGTTGAGTATGCTTTTTAATTGCCTATTTGACGTATCCGCTTGTCCGTTGGTTTGTGGGTGATAGGTCGTAGAGACCCTATGCTCAATTCCCAACTTGGACAAGCACTTTTTAAAATTCTTCCCGGTGAAGTGAGTTCCTCCATCACTTATCAAGATTCTCGGTGTACCGAAACGGGGAAAAATCACGTTCTTGATCATAGTAATGGACTCCTCCGTGGAAGCCTTACAAAATGGTATAGCCTCTACCCACTTGGATACATAGTCAACCATAACAAGGATATACTCAAATCCAAATGAGTTTTTAAAAGGCCCCATGAAGTCTATACCCCATACATCGAATATGTCGATTTGTAGGTTGTATTTAAAAGGCATAGAATTTCTTTGAGATATGTTTCCAGTTCTTTGGCATTCGGGGCATGACGCAACATATCTTTTAGTATCTTCATGGATCTCCGGCCAAAAGAATCCGCTCGACCATACTTTTGCTTGGGTTCGAAAATGACTATAGTGCCCACCGTACTCCGCCGAGTGACACTTTCTCAAAATCTCTACCCTTTCTTCTCTTGGCACACATCTTCTCATTACTCCATCATTGCCAAGTTTGAAGAGGTATGGTGCATCCCAAAAATATTTCCTACTTTCGGAGATTATCTTCTTTTGAGTGTTTTTATCTAGATGGTCGAGAGGCATCTTTCGAATTGCTCGAATGATATCGATCATCCATGTGTCTTTATCAAGCACTCTATAGAGGTGGTCATCTCTCATCTCATCTTCTATGGGCTCTTTATCATCTTGTCCACGATTCATCCTAGACAAATGATCGGCCACAACATTTTCCACCCCTTTTTATCATGAATTTCAACATCAAATTCTTGGAGAAGAAGGATCCAACGAATCAAACGTGGTTTAGCTTCCTTCTTAGCCAAGAGATACTTGATGGCTGCGTGATCGGTGTAAAGAATGATCTTCGAGTTCACGATGTAGGATCTGAATTTTTCGAAAGCGAATACCACCGCTAGCAACTCTTTTTCCGTAGTGGCATAATTTAATTGCGCCCCACTAAGAGTTTTGCTAGCATAGTAAACAGCGTGAACTCGGCCTTCCTTTCTTTGACCCAAGACTGCGCCTACGGCGTAGTCACTTGCGTCACACATGATCTCGAAAGGTTGGCTCCAATCCGGAGGTTGGATGATGGGAGCACTCACCAATGCATTCTTCAAGGTCCGGAATGCCGCTAGACACTTCTCATCAAAGTCGAAAGCCACATCCTTTTGAAGGAGATGTGTTAAAGGCTTAGTGATCTTTGAGAAGTCCTTAATAAATCTTCTATAGAATCCGGCATGGCCTAGAAAGCTCCTTAAGGACTTAACATCCGTAGGAGGTGGGAGTTGCTCAACCGTCTCCACCTTAGCCTTGTCCACTTCAATTCCTCTCTCGGATATAACATGTCTGAGTACTATGCCTTGCTTAACCATGAAGTGGCACTTTTCCCAATTTAACACCAAGTCTACCTCCGCACACCTCGTAAGGACCTTTTCCAAGTTTGCCAAGCAATCCATGAACGTCTTCCCATAAACGGAAAAATCATCCATGAACACCTCGACAATCTCCTCGATGAATTCCGAAAATACGGCCATCATGCAACGTTGAAAAGAGGCTGGAGCGTTGCATAGGCCGAAGGGCATCCTCCTATATGCAAACGTTCCGTAAGGGCATGTAAACGTTGTCTTATGTTGATCTTCCGGGTGAATGGGAATTTGCATGAACCCCGAGTATCCATCGAGAAAGCAAAAATAAGCGTGGTTCGCTAACCTCTTGAGCATCTCGTCAATGAACGGTAGGGGGAAGTGATCTTTCTTCGTCGCTTTGTTAAGCTTACGATAATCGATACACATTCGCCACCCGGCTCACGGTTCTTTGCAGTATAAATTTGTTTTTCTCATTCTTCACCACGGTCAAACCTCCTTTCTTTGGTACACAATGTACCGGGCTCACCCACTTGCTATGCGGAACCGGGTAGATGATTCCGGCATCAAGTAACTTGATAACCTCTTTCTTTACCACCTCTCGCATGGCATGAGTTAGCCTCCTTTGGTGGTCCACTACGGGCATACATTGGTCTTCCATTGGTATACGATGAGTGCAAAAGGCTGGGCTAATACCTTTGAGATCATTAATCGAATATCCAATCACCTTCCTATGTTTTTTAATAAAATCAGCAACGCTTCATTTTCTTCGGGACTCAACTCGTCGCTCACAATGACTAGATAAGTTTTGTCTGGGCCCAAAAATTCATACTTTAATCCTTTGGGCAAAGGTTTAAGGTCTACCTCGGGCACTTGTGGCTCCTCGGGTTTGATTTCTCCTATGTCTTCGAATTTCTCTTCCTCCACACTACCATCATGCGGCTCTAAGCCTTTTGTTGCTTCCTCTAGTTCTTCATCTTGTTGATTACTAATTTGATTTTCCATCGCTCTTTGCAGCGGGTCTCTAAGGGTTTCAACAAAACAAAGACTATCTATCTCTTCTACTTCTTCATCTTCGGGAGGAAAGGGTGTGAGGTGTTTAGAAGCACGAAGAAAATTATATGTGTACTTTGTTCCATTAAGGTTCATTGTCACTTTGCCTTCTCCGGCATCTAACACGGCATCAACCAACTTAAGAAAAGGCCTACCTAAGATTATGTGATCATGATTACTATGGTAAGCATCAATAACAAAGAAATCGGTTGGTATGTAGTTTCTAGAGATTCTTACTTTCATGTTGCAAGCAATACCTAGAGGTTTGATAGTTCTACCATCTCCCATAATTAATTTCGTTGATGTTGGAGCTAAGTCTAGGTTGTGGTCTTGAACTTTATCGTAAATTTTAGAAGATAGAACACTTACTTGGGCTCCGATGTCGTATAAAGCTTTGCATTGAACTCCGTTGATCTCGCAACTCAAGTGTGGTGTCATCTTCTCTTCTTCTTCGGATCCTATCGAGTAGATTTTGGCGAGGCGAGCGTATGGTGATGCTTCGGGCTTGACCCCCATGATTCTCTTCACCTCGGCAATATGTTCCGGATCCACTATATCATCTCCAAAGAGCTTTTGAAAAATCTCACCGGTGGTTTCAAGGTCGTATGAATTTTCCGCTTTCTTCTCCGGTGGGAAATCCACTTCCAATGCTCTTGCCATTCCCTTTTGATTAGGGAACGGTCTTCTCTTGTCGAATACTTCTCCGTAATCGATAGGAACCCAATCCATTGGTTCGAACTCCCTTAGTGGCTTCGCGCTTGACATGCTTCTCTTGTTCGTCTCATTTGGTACGGTGAAGTCGATGCTCGGTGTAGTTCTTGACTTGATGTGTTCTTGTTCAAGCTTTTCCATGATTGGTTCCTCTTTTGTGACTTCCGAGGTTGCCTCTTTAGAAAACTCAGCACACTTCTTCTTCCTCGAATTATATTCCGGCTCTTCCGCAAGTCTTGTTTCCCAATCTCTTCGCATGGCAGCCGCTTTACTAACTTTTTGTAGAAGTTGAGCGGCTTCCGTGAGTGTTTTCTCCATGAGATCCCCACCTGCACACATTTCGACGTGTTGCATGCAACTAGGGGTTAGGGAAAAGAAAAATGTATGCAAGAGTACGTCACCGGTGAAGCCGAGTTTTGGTCCTTGTTCGATCAACCCATTAAATCTATCCCGGGCTTGGTCTATCCCTTCCTCTTCTCCTTGCATGAAAGTGATCACTTGCCTCCTTAGATGTTGAACCTTGCTAATTGGAAAGAACTTCTCGCAAAACTTCTTTGTCAACTTGTTCCAATTGCCTTCAACTTCAAAGGACGCAAACGAATACCATGTCTTTGCATTGCCGGCAAGTGAGTAGGGAAAGAGATTCCATTTGAACCATTCATCGGGAACTCCTTCTTGACGCACCGTGTTGCATATTGTCATGAAATCCCTTATGTGTCTATATGGGTTCTCCGTAACCATACCTTTAAACGGGTTTGCCGCCACCATCTCGATGATCTTGGATTTAATCTCATACTTGGTCGCTTCGAGCTTCGAATCCGACTCTTGTACTTTTATGTCTTCACATCGAGGTCTAGCGTAATCCCTTAATGATTTCTCCGGTTCGTCCACGGGTTGATTAACGAACGCCATCTAGACAATAAGATAAAAACAAAAACAAAAACAAAACAAAGCGTTTTTCTGGATAATATGTGTTAGATATAGCAAATAAAAGATAAACTAAATATAAAACTAAGTTAGATGCAAATCAAACGATGTAAACTAACTTGTTCCCCGGCAACGGCGCCAGAAAAAGGGGCTTGTTGACGGATAAAAGATGTATCCCTCTACGATCCGCAAGCGTACGGACCCCACACCTTTTTCACCACGGGACTCCCAAGGTTCTTGTCAATCCGCGGAGCAAGGGGATTACAAGCGTTCGATCTATAACGACACACTAGCTACTAAAATCCTAACTATTATTATGCTAGAAAACAACTAAACTACACTAGAAAGAATGATTAAGATATCAAGATAAAAGACACTCGCCCACGGGTCTACGATACTAGAGCATGCAATCGCTTAAAGACATGAAAACCAATCTAATCTATCGGGGTTGTGACCACGGTTTCGCCCTTTCCCTCCTCTTGTACTGTCACTACGCGAAGGTATACATGACTAGACCTTTGATGGACACGGCGTATTGAATGGATCCAAGGAAGCATCGAGGCCTATACTCCCTTTGCGGCATGGTAGCTAACCTTAAGCATGAAAGTATATTCAACACAAGATGATAGATAGATAATCCGACAAAGTGCGATTACATCTCAAGATCGATGACAACCCATGGACGAATGAGAAGATTACCCCATCAAGGTGCTGGTCATGGCACCTTTGATCATGGTTTCCCTTCCGACGGTGTCTTCCTTCTTCTCCACGAGAGGGTGCTTCCTTCGAGGTGGTTGATCTCCCTCCGAAGATCCTCCTCCTCTCTCTCTAGCTTGTGGATGGCCTTCTGGTGCGAATGACTCCCCCCTCGGTGTTGGCGGCGTCTCGGGGCTTTTAGGGTTGAAGATCCTTCGAGTGCAAGGAAAACGGGACCGAACCAGCGCCAGAACTGGGCTGGGCCGGCCGGCCTGGGCCCACTTCGGCCCGGTTCGGTCGCCCCTTTTGCTCCGTAGGTCCTTATGCATTTATGTACTTTGCCCCCTCCACTTGCATGATTTTGACGATGTTATCCTCGCGTTCAATATGGAGGTTCTCTTCGCATGATGTTCGATCTTTTACGCTTCAATCCCCGGGGGTGTTCCTCGTAGCACTTCGGTCTTTGCCACCATTGGAAGTGATTTCATCAAACTCATGAACATGAACAAGACTCCGTAAATGCTCCTTCAAACTTGTTGCGAATCCGTCCTTTATGTCCATGTTTTCCTACATAAACACAACACTTCCAAATGCATGCACATAGATGAACTTGTTATATGATTAGTGTGCCTAGTGGCGGGTTAGTTCCATAATCAAATCCAAACCAAAGTGTAATGAACATGCTAGGTGTACCAAAATACACCGTCAACAACCGCCTCCCTCGGATCCAGCCACGCACGCCCCACTCTGCTTGCCCGTGCCGTGGAGGAGGGCGTCACGCTGGTGTGGGCGAAGGCCGTCGCGCCGGAGTGGAGGAGGAGGCTGCGCCGGGGTGGGGGGGGAAGCCGCCGCGCCGGGGGGGAGGAGGCCGCCGAGAGCCCCGTCCTTGAGCCATCGCCGCCGCTGAGAGACCCGTCCTCGGGCCGCCACGTGTGGATCCTACGGAGGGAGGCCGCCTTCACTGCCGGGAGCCTTGTCCTCGGGCCACCTCCGCCGCTGAGAGCCCCATCCTCGAGCCGTCGTGCGCTGATCCGGCGGAGGGAGGCCCGGATCCGGCCTTACCGCCCGTCGGTCGTTCGGAGTGGAGGGAGAGGGCGCTGTGGATCCCGTTGAGGGCCACGGGCAGGGAGGGGCCGCATCCCTGCGCACCGTGGAGGAGGGCGTCGGGCTGTCGTCCGCCATCGTCATGGTCCTCCTCTATGACGGGGGCCGGGATGGAGAGGACAAGGTGGTGGTCGTCCAATCGCGAGATCGATGGTCCTAGCGGTTGGGGTGATGGTGGGCTAGATCGTTCCCTATGGGTCATGGCGGTTTGGTGAGCTGGGCCTGTTTGCCGTGCGTCAAAAATAAAGGCGCACGACAAATGTTTTTGTTTGTCGTGCGCTTTAGAAAGGGTGCATGGCAATGTGCTTTGTTTGTCATGCGTTTTAGAAGGACCCATGACAATGTTCTTGTTTGTCGTGCGTGGACGCACAACAAAGTAATTTTTCGTAATTATACTTAATTTATAAAAAGATCAAACAAGTTTGAAAAATTCTCGAAAATTAAAACAAAATAAGTTATGTTGTCTATTTTAGAAAACAAGTTTGAAGTCAAAACACAATTTGAATGTCACATCACCTAAAAATCTAACCATATGCTACTTAACTCTATGAAATTTCACCAGAGATGTTTCGATTTGAAACATTATACGTGACAAAATGTTCAAAACTCATTCAAATGTTTACTCCTAGGTCACTGTTGACGCTTTTTCCGGTCGAACATACGAGTGCGCTAGATCACGCGGTAGTCAAAATCTCACCTCGTCATGACCTTCAGCACGGGCCGGTCTAACCGTCTGGGAGCAGTCTGACCGCCTTGGACAGAGGTGTCGCTGAAAACCTAAGATCGCTGCCCCGGGAGGGACCCCGCCAGGGACAACGTGCCTAGGGTTGTTCTAAGATCGGCATGCCACTTAGAACACCCTAAATCGTCGTAGAGATGAAGAAGAAAGCAAAGGGGTTGGAAAAGTAGGGTTTGGAGATAAAAAAAAGTAAGATAATTGTTGTTCGATTGGGTGATAGGTCCTCAACCGGTGACGACCCTTTATATTTATAGGGTGGGGAGGTCTTGCCCCGCAAGGAATCTTTTTACAACTCGAGTCTATCAAGACTCTCTAATTCTACTCGGACTCGGGGGACGCGGTCTAACTGGGCCTGGGAGGCAGTTAAACCGTCTGGCAAAAGGCCAGACCGATTACAAGGCACCCCGGTCAAACCGCCCCTGGAACCTGGTCTGACCGGCCTGCCCAGCCTGATCTGGCTTCTGCCATTTTTGAGAGTCAACATTATTCAATTTCAATTCTTGTGTCATGCCTCTCACAAGAGCGAATACAAATCTGCACCTTCCAATCTTTCTCTAAGAGCAGATTTTAAACCTTTAGCAGCAAGATTAGCTAGGTCAGAATCAGAAAGCGACAAATTGAAACAACGGTTTTTAACCTCTTTAAAACGCTTAAGGTAATTAGAGACCGTCTCGTCTTTATCTTGCTTAACCGATGTCAAATCTATCAATTTTAGTTGATAGTCACCACTAAAGAAGTGATCATGAAATTTTTGTTCTAATTGATTCCAAGAATCAATAGAGTTGGGGGCTAAAGATGAAAACCAAGTCAAGGCGGTACCCATTAAAGATAGAGAGAGCAAATGAACTTTAAAAGAATCATGGGCACTTGCTTCACCTAGTTGAGCAATGTATTAGCTTATGTACTCCCATATTGTATGATTATCCTCACCGCTAAATTTAATAAAATCGGGTACACGCCAACCAGGGGGATGAGCCATAAGATCAAAATCGGCTTTATAAGGTTTTTGGTATATCCTAGAATTACCCATATCAATGTCGAGTTTGTTTTTCATCATGCTAGCTACTTCTTCCTTAAATTTATTAAATTCATCCATAGCAACTAGTTGGGATTGCACTGTAGCTGATAAATCAACCCTATTCAAAGGGGGTCGGTTTCCTAAAACACCCATCATCTGGCCAGACAGGGCAGTCAGATCGGCCATGGGGGCGGTCAGATCGGGGTCGGTTTTGTCAATGACGGTTGTCTCGGATAAAAACAAGTCGGCATGCCATACAAAAGTGTCTCGATTGAGGTTCCTGGCGCTACCGACAAGTTTGTTTGCAATACCCCTTGTGAATCTAATTGAGGGATAGAATCATTAGGGAGATTAAAACTACTACTTTTACCCTCAAGTTTTTCTAAGTGAGTAATCATACTAGCAACCTGACTATGTTGATTACTAAAAGCACGCTCGAATTTATCAGATAATTCAATAAGTATCGTAGATAAATCAGTTTCAGGTTTGCTTACAGGTGATTACCTTAATCTTGTCATTGTTGACCTTGATCGCCGGCAGCTCGAATTCTTGAGTCATCGTCACCTTGCCTGAGCGATCTTTCCTGATGCCAGAGAGGAACTGCTACTTGGTGTACTCCTGAAGCTTGATGTACTTCCTCTGGTCCTTTTCGCTGAGTTCTTTGATGTTCACCATGATGATCTTTCACAAATCGGTTGTCAAACCATATCTGTCCCCAGCAGAATCGCCAAAAGTGTGTTGACGCTTTTTCCGATCGAACACACGAGTGCGCTAGATCACGTGGTAGTCAAAATCGCACCTCGTCAAGACCTCCAGCACGGACCGGTCTAACCGCCTGGGGGTGGTCTGACCGCCTTGGACAAAGGCGTCGCCGGAAACCTAACATCACTGCCCCGTGAGGGACCTAGTCAGGGAGCACGTGTCTAGGGTTGTTCTAAGATCGGCAGGCCACTTAGAACACCCTAAATCGTCGTAGAGACGAAGAATGAAGCAGAGAGGGATGGAAAGTAGGGTTTGGAGATAAAAAGTAAGATAATTTGTTGTTTAATCGGGTGATAGGTCCTCAACCAGCCACGGCCCTTTATATTTATAGGGTGGGAAGGTCTTGCCCCGCAAGGAATCCTTGTACAACTCGAGATCTATCAGGACTCTCTAATTTTACTTGGACTCGGAGGCGCGGTCTAACCGGCCCTGAGAGGCGGTTAGACCGCCTGGCCTTTTGCCAGACCGACTACAGGGCACCCCGGTCAGACTGCCCCTGGAAACTGGTCTGACCGGCCTACCCAGCCTGATGTGGCTTCTGCCGTTTTTGAGTGTTAATAGTCACAGGCAGGTAAATAGGTGGAGGTGTGCACGAGGCCGGTGCAGGGAAGACGACAACGTGGACGAAGGAAGATGGCGGCGCGATGAATCCACGAGGCGCAGTGGTAGGCTTCCCCTGCGGGGACTCGCGAGTGAGGACGGGGCGCCTTCTTCCCTAAACGAGGTCCGGGCCGGGCCGACAGGGAAGACGATAGTGCGGGCGGGCGAGGAAGTGCAACGACTGGACCATAGTGGTGTCGCTGAACTGTAGCGACGCGACGTCATGGAGGCAAGCGAGGCACAGTCGGGGGATCTCGATAGCAGCGCAAGGGGAGACGAATGGTGAGGGCCACGCTGGGGAAAGCATCAGTGCGGGGAGGTAGGAGGCATTAGCCAGCAGGCGCAGGGTCGCCCGAGGAGGGTGGCAGAGTCAGAGCGTTGTGCCTACACGTGCGGCGGTGGATCGGAGCGCTCTGCATACGGAAGGAGAAGCAGACAAGGAAGAAAGAGAAGGGAAAAGAAAGGAAGACGGAGAGAAAATGAAGAGGGAAAGTGAAGAAAATAGAAAAGGGAAACGAAAAGGATGAGAGAGAAAAAAGAAAAGGGTACTATGGGTATTTTATCTTTTTATCCATGTTTTACAACTAGGAAAAATTGTTTTGTCAACCATTCCTTTAAAATAGTTTCAGATTCACCAAAGAATCTGCTCCACCGGCACAACCACAGAAGGAGCTGCCACAACCACAGCCGTGACAAAGACACTCTTGGTTGGGGGCTTATGCTGCCGCTCCGTGAGCAGTTTTGGGCGAATCCCTGCCAAACACATCGAAACAAATAGCTTCATCTTGGACATCTCGTGATTACCATCGACAGGAACCGGAGGAGGAGAAGCTGAAAAAAGGAGCTCCCCTCAGCTCCTCATCTTCAGTAGTCGGTTCCCACCTTTGCCCTCGAAGGAGGGCCCCACGTGCAGGAGATTATAGCTGGTTGGGGGCATACCGGCCGACGGTGGGCTCAGTGAGCCGACAACGAGCTTGGTTAGGGCCAGCCAGCAGTGAGCTCGACGAGCGCCGACGGCAGGTGCAAAGAGCTCAGTGAGGACTAGCGGCTGGCACAGTGAGGATCGGCAGCAGGCGCGGTGAGGACCATCGGCGGTGCGGCGGAAGCCAGCGGGAGCTGGTTGGAGTCGGACATAGTGGGTGGCGGAGAAAGAGGGGAGATAAAAGGAGGAGGTCGAGCACACAGGCGTGTCAAAATTACGGGGGCCCGCATGGTAGCTTCCGTGCGGTCGATCGCCCCGGGCCCCAACACGTGCGCACATGCACGCTGCGATACGGCCTGCTCTTTCTTGCTTCCGTGTCGTCCCACTCTTTCTTCAACATGTTTGCACCACCATATATTTTGATCCTGAAAATAAAACAACACAAAAATTTTTATGAAATAATTTTCGCACAAATGTTGAATAAATCAGAATAAAAAAGTTTTTAAACAAAAAGGATAAAAAGTTTTTGGAGAAATTTTTCAAACAAACTTTTTGAAAAAGTTTTCAGAAAAAGTTTATACACAAAAGTTTGAACAAAATTAGGATCAAAAAGTTTTTAAAACAAAATGAACAAAAAGTTTTGGAGAAATCTTTTTAAACCACCTAACAAAAAGTTTTCAGAAAAAGTTTATACACAAAAGTTTGAACAAAAATTAGGATCAAAAAGTTTTTAAAACAAAATGTTTAAAAAGTTTTGGAGAAATCTTTTTAAACCACCTAACAAAAAGTTTTCAGAAAAAGTTTATACACAAAAGTTTGAATAAAAATCAGGAAAAAAAGTTTTTGAAACACCAAAAAAATAAAACAAAATAAAATAAAAAATCGAAACCAACTTGAGTAGAAATCATAACAAAGTTTTGAGTTAAAATGAACAAAAGTTTTAGAAAAAAACCAGGAGCAAGATTCAGCTAGAAATTTTGAAAAAAAAAATTAGCAGGCACTCACCAGTAGAGAGCTCGCTTGAATCCAGGACCGGCCTTCCCAGCGGCTCGCCGCCGCGCCTCGAGACAGCGGGCCTCCAGACCGGAGAAGCACGTGGGGTCACGGTGAAGAAAGTTAACCGACCGCTGGTTTCTATCCTACCGGGCAACAGCAATTTCAACATTGCGCGAGCACACTTCCATAGTTCCATGTCGCTAATAATCGCATTCCTTGTGGTACGTGTCACACCTCGCCGCCCGTATTGCAGAGTGCCTCCGCCCCACAAGGGACACGGATGACAGTGGACTACACGATGTATGTACCGCCACACTAAAATTATAGTAATCAACACTACAGACTATCACCAACACAAAGTTGGTTACGTACGTGACGTCAACACTCGCCGCTCACGTTTGTATATATATAGACCTCGTTCGTGTGACTGTGTGAGTGCCATATAACCACAAGCACTGCTGGCTGCCTGGCTCTAGCGCACTCGCTCTCTTCTATTCTCTGTTCCCTACATTCCCCTGCAGGTATCTTTTTATTTCTGCCTTGTTTTAGCTTTATTACTTGCATTGAAATTATTCTATGGTTTCCCCCCAAGAAAATATGTACGAAGTTTTACTTACATGCTTGTATCGATTGACCGTCATATATATCCAGCAATGCCCACCGTCCAGCAATTCCCGGACCCCCTATACCCACCACCATCTGCTGCTGATGGGGGCATTGGAAGGTCCAAGCCAACCGCACTGCCGGACGAGTGGCCGGGCCTCGTGAACACGCCGTATCTGGAGGCATTCCAAATCATCTGCGACGCGCGGCCGACCGTGTACATCGAGGAGTGGGGTGCCAATGAAGTCGTGCCACCAGGCATCCCCCGCGACGAAAATCGTGTCCGCGTCTTCATCAACGCTAACTTCGTAGTTGTCGACCCATTCCCACGTATTGGCTAACGTACTACGGGTGTCCTGCCCTGCTCGGCGGCGGACTCCCCACGACTTAATAAAAGCCTCTGATACTACGGAATAATAAGGCGATCAAGTGTGATATGGGCCGTCAGCTATCTATAGTGTATCTAGAGCTGCTTGCAATTTGCATGCTTCAGTCATACATCATACGGAGTACATGTGTGTTACTCCACGAGTATATATACCTAAATAATATATGTATGGAATAATGAATTGTGTGCTTCTTATTGCTCACCTTTAATTTAGACAATGGAATAATCATGTTCATAGCATTTCCTTTTTAGCCGATTAACATACAGCAGGAATTACACATCAGATCAGTGAGGAATACGTCTCTCCAGATCAGTGAGTGGACTGTTCTTTAAACATCCGAGGTAGACATAAGTTTGTTATTGAATAAATCTATATTTCTTTATTTTACACATTCTTATTTGTGTGAGACGTCGTCGCACATGTATTTTACACACTACGTGAAAATTTGGCTTTGGTAACGGACATAGATCGCCTTTGGTAACGGGCAATGCGCGCGCCCGTTACCGATCAAGTGTTACAAATAAACCAAGAAAGGTAACAGGCAGATGCCCATTACTGATAACACATACTCCCTCCGGTACTCATTTAGCAGTCATTTAGGACAAGAACTCGCCTACCAAGGTGTCAAATCTTTCCAACTTTGCCCTTAATAAATAGGGTGCGGGTGCATTATTATCAGCAATCTTCTCTTGTTCGACTGGCTAGCGCAGGGATCGACGGTTCGAGACTTGTGGCTACCGTTTTTTTTGCCGAGGACGATTTTTGCATGGGACTGCATGCTCCTGTGGGGACGTGAGAAGGCCGCGTTGGGGCGTTTGTTTTTTCGAGACTCCCGCGCTGTGGCGCTATAGAATCGTCGTGGCGCCCATTTTCGCGCTCTTTTTTTCGCGAGGTCAACCGATGTCTTTTCGTATTCTCTTTAAATCCTTGGACCACCGTGAATAAGCCACACACTCCCTAAGCGCTAGTACAATGGCCGGGCTAGACCTTAATGCTCCACCTGAGCAAGAAGGAGATGCATGGCGTGACCTGAACATTGCAGTAGAGGACGACGGCGACACGGTTGGCGCAGCGAGATCGACCGACATGGTGCCGTCCGTGGGCGGCGCGCACAGCACTGCGACGTGGAGCGGCATGGTGTCGTCCGTCGTCGACACACAAGGCGCTGCGAGGTCGAGCGGCGTGGTGCCGTCCGCCAGCAACGCGCTCCGTCGTGGACGCACACGGCGCTGCAAGGTCCAGTGATGTTGTGCCGTCTGCCGCCGACGCGCACGGTGCCGTATTCGATCTCAATGTGCAACTAGAAGAAGCCGATGGTATTGTTGAAGATGAAGCCAGTGCTCCTGGTGAGGACTTGTACTGAGTTCAGCACTCATTTGCCATTTTATGTCAACACTCATGTTTCATGCTTCTGTTTGGACAGAGTTTGATCTCAATTTGCCTCTAGATGAGTTCGGTGCAGTTGATTTCGACTACCTTCAAAACATGGCAGGTATTTATTCAGTGACTTAATACCTTGTTCGATTAGGCGTATTTTGTGTACCATAACAGCGTATTTTGTGTACCATAACAGTTCGAGAATTACCACTAACAAACAAAAATGTCCATATATACAGTAACATATCCACTTAAAATACCTGTTGCGATAGGGAATACAGGCAAGACCTTTCTTATTTTGCTTGCCTAGGGCATTGATGCAGTTTGCTAATGCTAGGAGTGCCCGATTGATGCTGGCTCCATCTCTAAGTTCACTGGCTACGAAATTCTGTAGCATCTGTTTTACACATGCGAATTTCTGTAGCTAGTTTAAATGAGTTGAATATCCAGCATGGAGTAGCTACTTTACCACAGTTTACAAAAGTTTCATGGAGTAGCTTTGTGACTCATGTCCACATTTGTTTTGCAGAACATGTTGTTCCAGTGAGGCACCGACGCAAAGAGATGACAGAAACAGTTAGAAAGCAAGTTTATCAAGCACTGTTGGCTAGAAGCAATAACGGGAAACTCCACAAGAAAGATACTCAAATTGTCGCTGATCAATTTGATTTCCATATTTGGTCAGTTCAGCGCATATGGAAGAGAGGTAAAACACAGTTTGCAAACTCTGTGCCGGTTGTGGTCTCTAGTTTAAAAAAGGGAAGAGTTGGTCGTAAGCCAATTCATATTGATTTGGAAGTTTTGCGTAACACTCCTCTAAAGGATAGGATGACCTTAGCGGCTGTTTGTGCCAAACTAAACATCACCAAATGGAAGGTGCTAAGGTATTTGAGAAAAGGTTTGCTTAGGCGCCATTCTAGTTCCCTCAAGCCCTATCTCACTGATGGTAACAAAAAGGCTAGATTGAAGTGGTGCATTGACATGGTTAATAGGGCGTTGCATGGTGATCCAAGGTTTAGGGATTTTTTTTACTTTGTCTTCATCGATGAAAAATGGTTCTTCCTCAACCCAAAGTCTGAAAAGTATTATTTGCTTCCCGACGAGGATGATCCGCATAGGACTGCTAAGAACAAAAATTACATCCCTAAGCTTATGTTTTTGTGTGTTTGTGCTCGGCTGAGATTTAGAGATGGGGAGTGCATTTTTGATGGTAAGATTGGTTGTTTCCCTCTAGTCACTTATGAACCGGCTCAAAGAGGTAATCAGGCAACCGGCCGTGTACGGGGAGATATGATTATGAAGCCTATTTAAAATATCACAAGAGAAATAATTAGGATTTCATGATTAACCAAGTCTTGCCGGCCATTAGAGCTAAGTGGCCAAGAGAGGATGTGGGCAATCCTATTTACATTCAACAAGATAATGCACCGTCACATGTAAAGTTGGATGATCCATTGTTTTGTGAGGCGGCAAAGCAGGATGGTTTTGATATTCGCCTCATTTGTCAACCTCCAAATTCTCCTGATTTCAACATTTTGGATTTGGGGTTTTTTCGAGCTATACAAGCAATCCAATACCAAAAGGATGCAAAAACTAAGGAAGCTCTAGTACCGGCAGTGCAAGAGGTATTCGTCGTTCCAACTACTAATATGTACTAGGCATTCAACATTCAAACAACTAATGTCATCTCTGAATTTTGTAGGCATTCATGGAGTTCTGTCCGAGAAAAGCAAATCGAATATTTGTGACGCTACAAACTTGTTTGCTGGAAACAATGAAGAAAAAAGGGTGCAACAATTATAAAATTCCTCACATGAATAAGGAGACATTAGAAAGGCAAGATAGGCTGCCAACAGGTATTCAGTGTCCACAATCTTTACTCGAGGAAGCCGAGGCTACGCTTGCTGCATTGTAGGGACAAAAAATAGTTAGATATTGAAATTTCTGTAATTTTTTTAAATATGTTGCAGCAAGAACATTCTGCATGAACTATGTACCTTTCATCTTGAGCATTTTGAGCACTTCTTTATCAAACTTGAAATTGTTGCCATTCATCTTGAAGTTGTCCAGTACAGGAATGAAAATTTTGCAATCAAACTCTTTGAAGCTGTAAAACATAGCCATTACCATGTATTCAAGGTGTACAAGACTGCAGCGGGCACATGGCCAACGACGCGAGTGTGCACGATCCCACAATCGACGGTCTTCATGAACGCGATGACAACGAGCACAAACAAAAGCGCCTGGCGGCAACATCTCGGAGTCCGGCACCACTCCAGGAACTCCGAGGTAGGGGCGGCGAGCTTGGGTGTCGTGGAGTCCGACACGTCCTCTAGGGACGCCGAGTCAGGCGTGATGAGCTTCGACGTGATGTTGTCGTTCGCGGTGGAGTCCGACGCGAGCTCCACCGCCATGGAGTCACGCGCGACGAGCTTCAGCATGAGGGAGTCGTCCGCGACAGAGTCTGACGCGAGCTCCACCGCTATGGAGTCCGGCGCCAATGACTGCTTGGGCGCCATGGAAGCCGGCGTCATCTCGGAGTCCAACGAGGCCGCCAAGGGCTCCTCCGTCATGGAGTCCGGCACCAAGCAGGACTCCGTCGCCAAGGAGTCAGAGTCCATGGAGGTGCGGTGTGCGGCTAGTGAGCGTCGCGTGCGGCGTCCGACGTGGAGGGCGGCGTGCGGCTAGCAAGCGGAGCGCGGCGCGACACTGAGGAAGGCGAGGTGTGTGTGGTGAGGAAGACGCGCGGCGCGTGAAGGAAGGCCAGGCGTGCTGTGCGAGACGGAATTAACTCAAGCCGGGAATCGAAGCGCATCGCATGCAACGGCATTTACTCAGGGGTATAGGCGTCCAAAACATCTCGACCACGCGTGCGACGACTGGCAATTCGCAACCAGCGTCTGGCTCGGGACGACTACTAAATGAGAACTGGAGGGAGTATTCGTAACGGGCATCAAACAACAACCGTTACCACAACTAGCCACCGGTCACGTGAAAATAACTGTTTCTCTAGGCCCACATGGAACTTTGGTAACGGGCACCAAAACAAAGCCCGTTACTGTGAAATCAACATCAGAGACGCGTGTGGTGAACCTGCGTCTCCGATGTCGCCACGTATTGGTAACGGGCTTTTACGGTGCCCGTTACTTTGTTGGCAAGTTTGTAACGGGTGTTCCAACTGAAGCCCGTTACTCAGTGGTCAGTGTTTGTAACGAGCTTTAATTAACGCCCGTTACAGATACGTAGGCCACCCCTACACTAACATGTTGCCTGGTTGCCGGCTGCATCCTGGATCCAGCCAGGATTTGGCAGCAATCAGGGGCTGCATCCTGAAACCAGCCAGGATATGACTAAATTCACAGAAATTAGATCTAGCATCCAAATTCACAGAAATCCACAATTCATATGCATCATATGACAAAATTCAGCATCATCATCTCACACAAGGAGGAAATGCATCTCCCAAGGAGGAATGCAACAATATCACAAAAATTCATGGACAATGAGGAGGAATGCAAAAATTTCCTAGTCACCATACACAATTTGAGCCCACACACCCTCATCAGCATAAAATTTTCCCCCAACTGTGATCACCTGTTCCATGAGGAATTTGGCAATTCTTTCACGAACATCTGCCAGCAATGATTTGCCGAGAGGATGCTCCTCTAGCCCTAAGCTCTGGATATAACAATGTCACCAGTCAGCAAACATATATAGGTGGTTACCAAACATGTGTAGTGCTAATAAGCAAGAACTGTGCTCAGTTGCAGGTTTTGCAAATGAAGATCCCAATAAAGTACCTTCATATCTGGGCCGCTTTCTTTTAATCGAAGCATGTGATAGGCACAATTGAAGCTGCAGAGTCTGGATTCAGTAGGTTGTTGGTGGCACTGCAATAAACGTACAAAGAAAAATAGTGGTGATCGAGAAGAAATAAACTCAAGCTTTAGTACGTACTAGCTTCCACAGGAAGGAAATAAGTGGTATGTACCTTAACATCTTTGACGTGTTTCAAGGGGACATGGTGCAATAACTTTTTGCGGCAGTAAGATTCCCAAGCACTACAATGAAACAATCAACAATGGTTAGGACACTATTAATTAATATACTCTGTACAGTTTGTTGAGGAACGTCCGCAGGTTAAGAAAGAAATAACTTACTCATTAATGATTAGCTCGAAAGGGACAGTATTAGTATTAATTGTCTTAAATGAATCAAGATAGTAGACCTTCCGCTGCTTCGGAATGATCGCCACTGCAATCCAGTGGTTCGTACTGAGATAAGCGGTAAGCATTAAATTCTTTGTAGCATATTGTTCGAAGGCATTGAGCATATAGGTCACACAGAAAGTAGTAGTGTTAGACGTGCTGCTCAACATTGTCGAGCAAAGGCATTCAGGATCAAGGTAGCCAACTGTAGGGCCCTTGTTGTCAACTTCTACAGTCATATTCCTATTAGTAAGAAAAAACAAAGTATAAGGAGGCAAAATACATGGTAATAAAGATGATGTGAAGCAAAAAGCACAGTTCGATAGAGGATGTGATTAGTGAGAAGCAGATTAAATTTTCAAGCAACTTACAGGATGAAGCAGAGGAGGAGTGTCAGATCCAAAGGATCCAAGTTGAAGAGATCGTACAAATCACTGAGTTGCACAGGTAGCAGCTGGAGTGTGTTTGACGATTCTTCTCTCTTCAGCCATGCATTGGTCCCGGGCCGAAGTGCGACCATAATGTCAGAAGCATCATCTGACTTATCACGTTGCATGTAGAATGTGTGGAGCTTTCTGGTAAAAGGAGCAGCCTTTTTGAGATCACCAACACTGAGAAGGTTCTTTCTGAATTTGTAATTTGGGTTAGCCATAGCCCAAGGATTCTTCTCAGTGTCACTCTCAGATTGCTTTGGGTTAGTCATATACCGACGATTCTCCTTGGTGTTTCTTTTAGATCACTTTCTAGTAGGCCTCTTAGAGGTTTTATTTACAGCAATTTCCTTTTCCTGCTGCTTTGAGATGGCTGAAGAAGGTTTCTTAAGGGCTTGCTTGCCTGGTGTAGGTGATGTAGAGCTGTTATTTTTGGCAAGTTTCTCTTCTTGCAGCTTTGAAATGGCTGAAGGTTTCTCAAGGGATTTCTTGCCTGCTGTACGTGGTGTAGAGATATTATTTTCGGCAAGTTTCTTTCCTTGCTGATTTGAAATGGCTGAAGGTTTCTCAAGGGCTTTCTTGCCTAGTGGTGTCTCACCAGGACCTATTACAGAGGTATTAGGCCCAGATGTACCTGCTTTGGCATGATTGTTTTGAGCACTTCCGTTTGGGGGCGTAGGTTTTGTTGTTTCATGAGGAGGAGAAGGAGGAGGAGGTGGTGGGCGTGGTGGTGGGGATGGAATATTTGGTGTCTCTTACGGATGTGGGGATGCAAGTTTTTCTGTTTTTTCAGGACTAGGAGTAGGTGGGGATGAAATATTTTGTGTACCTTCGGATGTGGGGATGGAACGTGTGGGGATTGAGGAGGAGGAGGAGGAGGAGGAGGGGAACCATCTGAGGAAGGAACCTTCACCGTACTGTGTGAACTACAAGGAATCTGTACAATAGCCTATGAACGAGATATACATGTTGGTGCTCCTTTGATGTCAATCCAACACCTTCTCCACTGTAACCTCTGTCCTTGAGCTTGTCCGAGTTTCATCACCTCGTCATTAAAAGGGTATTCCAACAGTTCATCCGCAAAGATAGTATATACAGTGATCATTTCAACCACAACACAGTCTTCATGAATCGGGACTGTTTGTAGCGTAGTCTCCTCTTGATGAACAAGACCAAGTGCAGCCTCACATTGAAGCCCCCTCCATGTGATCCATAGGCCACAGTGTGTGGGTTCAGTCAACATGCCTATAAGGTCTTCGTGTGTACGATCATCACAGCGCACCTCTGTCGCCAACTCTGCATTGCCGTCAACCAAACCTACATCTGCGGACGCACAGCTGCTCTTCAGTGTGGCGGGTGAAGGGATTGCGCGATTGGACATTGGTGACAACACCATCTGGTGACAACACCACCTCTGCATTTGCATGTTCTGCATCCGCATTTCAGCCACCAGTTCTTGCTTGATTTGTTCCTTTATCTTTTCTGTATCAACTGATGTGTCGGTCTTCGTCCTCTTCTTCTTCCTATACATCTCGACGTGCTGAGGCCATGCATACTTCCAGCCCTGGTAGCTGGAGACACCACGCACACGACCGTGTTGTTCAGGGCGGCCCAAGCACTGACTTAGCACATCATACTCCCTCTGCCCTGCCATTCCTGAAGATTCTGCACATGCAATCTTCTCCTTGATGTCCGCAGCCAATTTTTCTACCTCTTTGTTGTTGAACACTATCACGGAAACACGGTCTTTAATCACTAGCTTACTCCTTGCTCGTAGCCAATTCTTGGAACAATCGTCAGGGTAGGCGTCATATGGGTTGGGGATAGCAGCTGCAACTAATTGTTTGTCCTCTTCCTCCCATTGTTCTAGTTTCACAGTATAACCAGCTGGACCCATGTTGTGCTCGCTTGTGTTCCGGCTTCGGAGTTCTTTGAACTTGACACTAGCAGATGAGGCTTGCTCGGTTTTTTCCTGTTTCATGAACTCCTTCCACTATTTCGGGACAATAAATGGGTTCCTTGTAAATGGCTCAAGTCCTTTTCTGATAAAATCTCACCTAAGCTGAAATCTGAATTGTCTCCATGCCTTGGCTGCCGTCTTCCAGAACCTGCGGTTTCGCATCTTCCTGGAACTTCAAGTGTTTCTGCACATGCTTATCAAACAAGTCCCACTTTTCATCATTGCTTAGTTCTTTGATTTCCAGCAAGTTCAAAGGTATCTTTTGTCTAGCAACGAGCCCCGCAAGCGCCCTGAACCTGCGCTTTTGAGTCAATGGTACTGGCATCCCCACTATGTCGACCTCAGTGATTGTCATTGTGTCACTTGGCCACTTTGTGGATGTCCTTGGCGCTCTGCCTCGGTGCTGAGCCCCACCCATCTAATCTTGTTGTGCACTAGTAGTGCCATAACCCTCTTCTTCATCTTGTGGCCCAGGTCTATAGTCCTCGTCAGAATTATCCTGTGAATTAATAGTCAAGGGAATTACAGTAACTACTTTAGCCCACTCTAATATCATTGGTTCTTGGTAAGCCATTAACATAAATGGAAAATTCAGTAACCAAAAAATTAGTGCAGGCAAAGCGACCATATCATTTTAAAGAGCAAGATGCAAGATGCCTCGGTTGCTGATGAGGTACTTATTCAACTTGGAGAGAATGCGCAGATGTGCAGAGAAACAAGAGCAAAACCAAATGTAAGAGTCAATCTAAAGGAAAATGCTAAGTATGTATACGATCGACAGCTAAGTATGTCCACATGTACTTATACAAAGGAGCCACGACATACCCTGCAATTCCCACAAGTACAAGTATATTATACGCATTTATATAAAAAGAAAATCATACGCACGCATATGTTGTACACTTGATTACCTGAACGCATGTGTGCTGCAAAAGCGCGCTTGGCCTAATTCCATAAACTTGACCAAATATACCAAATTACCTTATTACTGAATTGTAGTTAATTTTACAATTATTACCGAGTTGGTAGAATGCATTTACCAAATTGTATAAGATATTTTTAGAGCAGTATACCATAAACTCAAATCCTAGATTCACCACTGACCTTCGCATTGTCGGAGCGGAGGGATCTCTACTCCTCGTTGTTGCCTGCTCGCTGCCACGTCCTTGTCCTCGCGTCGACCTTGTGGCTGGATCCCTCCTCCTCCTAGTCGTCGTCGTCGTCTTCGTCGTCGTCGCCGCCGCCGCAGCTGGGTCTCTCCTCCTCTAGATCTCGTTGTCAGAGGTGTGGTGCGCGTTGCGCCGAGCGTGGTGTGGTGTGCGTCTCAGCGAAGGGGTGTAGAGTGGGTCGTGGCGTGGGGGGAGGTGAGGGGGATGAAGGCGAGGGGGAGAAAGTGGCAGTGGCGGCGCGAGGGGGAGACTGCGTGAGGGAGGCATCCTTCCCTACTAAGTACTAACCTAGCACGAGTGGGCTTGTGTGGGCCTTAAAACGAGCAATGTAGGTCACATCACCAAGCAAACTAACTCATAAGTCATAACAAACATAGTATAACCAAAATAAGACTGCATCAGCAGGGCACATCACCAAAATAAGACCGCAACAGCTGGGCGCATCACCAAACTAGATTGTTGCTGCAAGGGAACTAATTAGCTAGCTAGATGGCTTCTTTTGTGCCACTACCTCTAGTTTTGCAACTCTTTCTGCCAGCTCAGCATTCTTCTTTAGAAGTTCAACCTCCTGTCTCTTTTGTGCGGCTTTAAGCTGCTCATCCTGCTTGTCGATTCCTTTCCAGATGTAGTCAATGTCATCACGAGTAACAGCACAGTCCTAAAACAAAGGAAAAATTATATTGATGCAAGCTTCATAACAGTTGTAATTTACAAGAAAGCTGTTTTAGCTCTAACTGGTTTCAAAACTTGTCTGCTTCTCTTCAGCCGATTCCTTGAGCTTGTTGATTTCAGTCCAAATCCTGTCAATGTCATGTGCAACAACTTCCTACGACAAATGGAAATTGATGCATTAGAACAATTGATCAGTGAAGATGTGAAGGTCCAAGGACAAATCTCATGCGTGATGGTTTCAGAACTTGCCTCATAGTCTTCAGAATCGTCGTTGGAGTTGTTGCCAGAGTCATTGCCGAAGGAGATGAGGTCTACCAGCACCACTCTTCTGCTCGGGTCATCACTGGAGGAGTCCGCGCTCACCTTAATGCGCGTGGACCGCTTCTTCCTTCGCGTTGAGGAAAAACACCCTGCCTCTCCATGGCGGGCGTCGCTGGAGTTCGCGCTCACCGCAATGCGCGTGGACTGCTTCTTCCTTCGCGTTGAGCAAAAAAACCCTGCCTCTCCATGGTGGGCATCGCTGTAGTCCGCCAACTTGGCCCTTGCGCGTGTGTACGGCTTCCTCCCCTGGGCTGACAAAGAACCGGCCTCTTCCATGGAGCGCCGAGGAAGACGCATGGGGGCGGCGTGCTGGGACGGCTCCTCTTCGTCACCGCGGAACCTCACTCTCTTGGAGGGGGCGGCGGACAGCACCAAGGAAGACAGACGGGGACGTGGCCGGGGGGCCTCCTCCTTGCAGAACCTCCCCCTAGAGTCGTGGGCCATACCTGCGACGGAGACGAGGAAGGCGGAAGTAGGAGAAGGGGATAGAAGGCGGAAGGTAGGGCAGACAGTTTATTAAAAAGGTTCGGATGCGCAAATGATACGATGATTAACAAACACTCGTCGCCAATGAAGGGGCGGGGCCAGGTCTATTCGAATGAAGAACAGTTTGCTTTTCCCCTTTTAATCTGCAATCAAATTTTGTATCACGTTTTTCTCTATCAACCGTAATCCAAATTTGATGATATTTGTTTCTGAATTTTTCTAAATTCAACATCTATTCATTTATGACATTTTTTCGTATGTAATTTCATTTCTTGGATGTTGTTTATGCACCTTATATTGTTCCGTATAAGTACAACATATAAATAATATTTTTTACACAACATTACTAATTAAACTTTGCATTTCGTAATCTTATGGTGAACATAAGGTTATGTTAAAGTTTCAAATGCATATGAGTTCGAACATGTTTGAAAGTGTGGAAAACTTCAAAGTTGAAGTAACATTCTAAGAAACTATGTGAGAGATGTAGACATTTTTACACAAGTATAATCTTCCGTTTTCGAAACCATTTGATTTTTTTAGACAAGCTTAGGGACTTAAATTATGTTGCCAAGTCAATTTGTAGAATTTTTAGTATGGCTGTTGTTTTTATCCATTGTCCATATTCAAATCCACACCCACCTCAAATAGGGAGGGTATGGGTAGAAAATAATTAGCCATTGAAGAAATGGGGAGGGTAGGGTGTGGGGAGGGTACAAATAATCGATTGGGTATGTATAGAATTTAGTACAAAACTAATTATCCATTGGGTATGGGTGGGAATGGGGAGGGTAAGAAGTGGATAATAATTATTTGGATTTGGGTATGAACAAAAGTGGATTTGTCCATACCCTCCCCAGTGACAGACTTAATTTTTAGAACACACTAAGAGGTTATTATAATTATTATATCGTAAACAAGAGATAAAAATTCTAATTTTAAGAAATTTGGTTAGACAAGTGTGGCTGTTGATATTTTATTCAAATAGTAAATTACCAATTATGAATTGTTCGTATTTTTTATGAATTTTTCGGTGCTATTTATGGGATATAATATTTGAGGGAAGCCAGTTTCAATTCAGAAAAAATAGTGTCAGGCCCACGCGCCAGCGTCAAAAGCCTATATAAAAAAAGATAATTGTAGCCTGCCCGACCGACAAAGGCGATCCGGGTAGACTAACCATCATCGCCAACAAGTGCTCCATTATGCCCCTGTTGACGGTGTATTTTGGTACACCTAGCATGTTCATTACACTTTGGTTTGGAGTTGATTATGGAACTAACCCGCCACTAGGCACACTAATCATATAAAAGTTCATCTTTGTGCATGCATTTGGAAGTGTTGTGTTTATGTAGGAAAACATGAACATAAAGGACGGATTCGCAACAAGTTCAAAGGAGCATTTACAGAGTCTTGTTTGTGTTCATGAGCTTGAGGAAATCACTTCCAATGGTGGCAAGGACCGAAGTGCTACGAGGAACACCCCCGAGGATTGAAGCGTAAAAGACCGAACTTCATGCGAAGAGAACCTCCATCTTGGACGTGAGGATGACATCGTCAAAATCATGCAAGTGGAGGGGGCAAAGTACATAAATGCATAAGGACCCACGGGAGCGAAAGGGGCGACCGAACCGGGTCGAGGTGGGCCCAGGCCGGTCGGCCCGGGCCGGTCGGCCCAGGCCGGCCGGCCCAGCCCACTTCGGTGGCCGGTTCGGTCCCGTTTTCCTTGTACCCGAAGGATCTTGAACCCTAAAAGCCTGGGCGCCGCCATTCGACAGACGGGGGGAGCCATTCGCACCAGAGGCCATCCACAAGCTAGAGAGAGAGGAGGAGGATCTCCGGAGGGAGATCAACCACCTCGAAGGAAGCACCCTCTCGTGGAGAAGAAGGAAGACACAGTCGGAAGGGAAACCATGATCAACGGTGCCATGATCAGCACCTTGATGGGGTAATCTTCTCATTCGTCCATGGGTTGTAATCGATCTTGAGATGTAATCGTACTTTGTCAGATTATCTATCTATCATCTTATGTTGAATATACTTTAATGCTTAAGGTTAGCTACCATGCCGTAAAGGGAGTATAGGCCTCGATGCTTCCTTGGATCCATTCAATACGCCGTGTCCATCATAGGTCTAGTCATGAATACCTTCGCGTAGTGACAGTACGAGAGGAGGGAAAGGGCGAAACCGTGGTCACAACCCCGATAGATTAGATTGGTTTTCATGTCTTTAAGCGATTGCATGCTTTAGTTTCGTAGACCCATGGGCGAGTGTCTTCTACCTTGATCGTTTATCGTTCTCTCTAGTGTAATTTAGTTGTTTTCTAGTTTAATAATAGTTAGGGTTTTAGTAGCTAGTGCGTAAAAGTAGATTAAACGCTTGTAATCCCCTTGCTCCGCGGATTGACAAGAACCTTGGGAATCCCGTGGTGAAAAAGGTGTGGGGTCCGTACGCTTGCGGATCGTAGAGGGATACGTCTTTTATCCGTCAACAAGCCCCTGGCCGGCATCCGCCCCGGCGATGGTGGTACACTAACCATCGTCGCAAACAAGTGTTCCATTATCAGAAATGCCCCTTGCCGAATGAATATGCATCCGCTACGGCGCCCCGACCCCTGCCCCCTTCTTCTTCCCCGATCTGAGCTCCACCCGTTTCAAACAAAAGAAAGATCTGAGCTCCACCGCTGCCGCCCGCCCATCCTTCCTCGCTGTTGCACACATGTCGCACTACGCCGATTCGTCTGGAGGTGCGCGTGCGAGGAGCAGGGTCCAAGGTTGCCGGAGCAGCCGCAATCACTCCATCGGCTTGGATCCAATAGGTGAGCTAAGCGGCTTTCCACTGGCCCCTTTCCCGGACTGTGGTATGGCTCAGGCGGTGGAGGGGCAGACGCGGAAGGAAGGTGAAAACCACGGTCGTCTTTATTTCAAGTGTGCAAGGAACTTAGTGAGTAGTCTGCTGTGTCTCCCAAATCTGAGTTAGGGTTCTTAGGTGCTTTTGATTCTACAGTACGTCAAGAATTGTGGATATTATCGTTTCCACAAGGAGTATCTCCAGATGCTGAAGGATGTTGGCGTCATTGTTTTTTGACCGTCGAACTGGGCAGACGCGGTCGATGAAGTAGTTGATTCAGTGGAATGTCAGATTGGGAGCGGCGAGCAGAGGCAAGCACTGGAGGACAAGCAGAGGAAGAAAGCACTGAAGGAGAAGATGGAAAATGTGATCTGGAAGATGAACTTGATTATTGTGGCTATTGTTTTTGTAGTATTTGGATGGTTACTAGGGATGTATGATGCAAAGAAGTAATTCTGATGTTAAAAGTGGTGCTTTTGCTTTATCTGTGTGGATGAACAATGAAAAATTTGTCACATATGACAAACTTAAATGTATGAATGAAGAATGAATGGAATGACAATTGGGTCACAAATCTTAATGTGTCACACATCACAAAATTCATCAATTCATCTGTGTTGACATTTCATTGCAGCACGAGGCAAAGTAAATGTGGATTATTAAGACAAACAAAGTAACAAACTTCTGGCATAACTCTGGCATATATACACATTGCAATTCATTGTGAACTACTGCCGTATAATGACACAAACAGAGTATCAAATTTCTGGCATACACATTGCAATTCATTGTAAGTTGCTACCATAGACATTGCAATGCCTTCCAAAATAGGAGACATGGATTGATCTACCGCGTCTCTTAGATCTACTAGTTCATTACAAGTTCAACACACACAGATCTACTAGCTAGTCCATCACAAGCTCAACAAGCACACTGGAAGAACACATTAACAGAGGAACAAATTAATTAAGCAGAGGTAGACACCGTCGGAGTTAGAGTCGGAGTTGGAGCTGGAGACGTCAAGGCCGCCATCGTCGTCGTCGTAGTAGTAGACGGGGGTCCACTTCTCTCTCCAGGTTCCCAGCCAAGACATTGACCTTGAAGGCGTAATCCATAACAGTCATCTCCTTCGAACCGGGGTGTATTTGGACCCCGAGATGAACGGCCAGCTTTCCATGACTTTGCCAAGCCTCGTGGAGCATCCTCACTGAAAAATAGGCATCTGAATAATCTACTTTTGGAGCACGAAGGAAGGGCCGCACCACGGGCTGCCGTGCCACCTTGCGCCAGGGCGGCTTATGCTGCTTCACCTCCTCGGGTGGGGCGGCGGCACCTCCTCGGGCTCGGCAGGCGGTGGCGGCGGTACCTCCTCAGGCTCGGCGGGCGGGGTCGGCGGCTCCTCCTTGGGCTCGGCGGGCGGGGGCGGGGCACCTCCTCCCTCCCCCGCTTCCTTGATGGCTCGCTTGACTCCATGCGCTTGCTTGAGGAAGGAGAAGCTCTTGGATTCACTTCTTGGTGACCGGAGACGGTGGTACTAGGGTTTTCTTGGTGTCGCGGTTGACGAAGTTCTTGGCCGGCCAGGATTTATATTGACAAGACGGCGAACCATCAGGCAGTCGGTCACGCGCCTCGGAACCCGTGTCCGCTCAGGAGAGCTCTTGGCCACAAAATCATGTGGTCACAAGGAGACCTGTGACTGTTCATATTTTATTCAAAATACCAAATCCCCAACTACTCCTATGAGTTGTTCGATTCATAAAAAAACTATAAATTGTTCATATTTTTATTAATCTATATAACTTATATAATTGGTACCCACTAACTATCATAACTTCATTTCTCTCTTCATGCAAGCTACCCACATCATCTCCCATCAAACTAAGGGTTATTAACTCTATCTCGTTTTCTCTTCATCACACCAATTCTTTCTTCATACAAACTACCCGCATCATCTTCCACCAACTAAGGGTTATTGCATAAATTGGTTGTGGTAGCAAATTGGTTCATAATTTATCAAAAAATTTCTCATATCTCGCAGCAACGCGCGGAGAATTAACTAGTTTTTAGGTGCTGCTTTATGGGCCCTAATTTTTTAGGAAAGCAATTAAGTGTCATTTAAAAAAGCATTAAAGAAGGTAACCATTGCCCACGCACCAGCAAACAAAGCGACCCGGGTTTGCTAACCCGCGTCGGCATTGACTACTACTCCCTCCATCCCAAATATCGACCCTTTCTTCTTTCCGAATGGATAAGCGCAGCACTTTCCTTCAAAAAAAGCACCGGCGATGAGACGACGATGAGCGCCGGTGAGGGGCCAAGCAGCGGACGACCCCACACACCCGGGATCGAGGAGAACCGGAACACGAAGCGGTGCCGCAACTGGATCCGCGCGCATGCCGGCGAGATGGCAGCGAAGAGGGAGACGATGATGAGTGCCGGAGAGGGGCCAAGCGGCGGTGGAGTGAACCCAATGCCGGAGACGAGGGTCCTCGACTGAATCCTCTCGGATTCCGACGAGGGGCCAAGCAGCGGCAAAGAGGAGCGTGCCGGCAAGGGGGCAGCAATGTGGGCGAGGGGTCTGCCTCACATTTGCGAGCACAAGTGTCTGGCAACTGCGAAGAGGTGTCGAGGGAGAGGCGAAGAAGGTGTAGAGGACCTCATCTCTGACTCCGGCAACGACTACGATGACGGCGAGGCAAGTTTCTCTGAATCTCACTGCCTTTTTACTTGTTCTACAGATGGATCTTAAGGTAGCTTGAGCTTGAGCTTCATAAAGTTAATTAGTGCCTATGATGATGTCTTCCATGGTTGTCATGATCTTAATTATACCAAATTCTGAGGTAAATCAGTTCTGAACTTAGTTCTGCTTTTACTTGTCACACCCTACTCCAAGGTCTGTGGCAAATTAGTTCTGAATTAACTATGTTGTTCTTATACCATGTTTAACCCTGTTTCAGGCAAAACTCTTTGAGTCGCGAGCAGAGCTTGAGTTACTTCTTAACCTTAATGTCTGGGATTATGTGAAACCTGAGTTTGAAAAAATCACAAAAGAAGTGAACATCCTCATCAAAAAGGCTAAGCACATAAGGAGGTACAATTATACTACTAAACAAAATCTCGAGCCCATTGAAGGTGTGCTAGAAGGGCTTCAAGAATCATTGGTTGCTTACGAAGAGGCTGCAAAAAGAGCCAATAATCCTGATGGGGCATGATCTAGTTCAAGCTTGTTGATGTGCAGGGTGAGTAGCCATACTTTTGTGGATGTTCAAAGGGCATGCCTTTGTTGATGTGTATGGTCAGATAGCACGACCAAAGTAAATAATGTGATGGACTAGTTAATTAAGTCCTAACCTGATATATGGAAAAGTTAACCTTTTGTAATAATTATCTTTATTCCTGTGGACAAGTTATCTTCATCTTTGTGGACAAGTTATCTCTCTTATGATGTCTGTTTTGTCTCAGAAGATATGTGTGTTGATTGTGCCGGTATATATGTCGAAATGGAAGCAATGAGAGATGGATCGAGTTGAACAGTCAATGAGTACAGACTCAAAGGAGACGATGATTAACAAACCTCCGTCTCATTTATTCACTGACGTCGCGCTCCCGCTACACGACAGTTGAGTGCTCTCAGACTTTAATTATTGGGCTCTCAAACTAGTAACGGGCGTCAAATGCTCATCGGTAATGGACTTTATAGCACGTTACCAATACGGAGGATCAGTAACGGACTTAAACAGCCCGTTACCGATAGGGCGTTGATCAGTAACGGACTTTACTAGTTCGTTACCGATAGGTTTAACTTGTGTAACGGGCTCTATTTAACGTTCGTTACAAAGAATTCATGTAACGGGTGTTTAAGAAGCCCGTTACCAGAAGTCCACATTAGTAACGGGCGTCGTGGAGGCCAACCCCGGGGTCATCCTGGCGCGCTTATAGGTAACGGGCGCCAAACAACAACCGTTACAGATGTGGGTGGATGTAACGGGCGTTAAGGACCCGTTACAAATGCTGCGTGACCTATTTGAGGTTTTCACGTAGTGACATTGCGTTATCTTTGAGATTTAGCCGGACGCGTAGACTGATTTCAGCTTTTTTCTCTTTATTACTTGCTACACATTTTAGGTTCTATAGTTTTCCATACACCAATTTAAGGTTTTTTAGTCTAATCATCTTTGGTTTAGATTTAGAATTGATATTACGTAAGATCAACGTGGCATCGGGTGGGTATTGTGTTCACCAATCTTATGCACCTTCATTTTAAAAAATGTATCTTTTTATTTATTATGTTTTCAAGAGTTACTATATAAAAAAATTAATTGTTGTGGTTTTTTTAGACACGTGTGTGCCGCACATGCATTTTACTAATAAAAGAATAAATTACTAAACTAGATCAAAATATATTTGTTTTTTAAGAATAAAATAGTGCTTGTTAAAGTTGATATGAGTTGCATGAACAAATATCTCGTGAGGAACAAATAATTCGGCCCAACCTACAATTGAACAAGGCCCGCACATGCATGACTGGTGGGACTGGACCGTATCTCCAGGCCCACGGAACGAGCATAAAATCCTTGTCAGCCGCCATTCTATTTTGTTGTCGCTCTGGCTCCTGCCTGCCTGCCTCGGCCGGGCTTCATGGTTCATGCTTTTGGAGTTTTGGTATTCTACATCATCTGAGCTAGGGGATCCTCACCCGTGCGTTGCTGTGGGAATTAAGAAAATGCGGTGATTTTAAGAAAAATTTACCATAATGTCATCTCTCGACGATAAGAATATGAGCATGTTATGTAAAGTTGAAATACCCGGGTAATGAGTAACATTATTTATTTAAACAAAGTGGCAAGCTATTTGAACCGAAGTTTCTTATCCGAACAGCGTCCCAAATTATTCAGTGAAAATAATATATTTTGCAGTACTGCCAGACATTGAACCAAATTTCAGTCTTACTTTGAGTGTCATTGAGGGTTCACCAGAGAAGATCACTTGTGTTGTAGATATCATGGAGTTTGCAATAGGAAGCACAGCTCGTGAAGCATGAAGCACTATCTTCTTCAGTGAACTGGAAGCCTCTCCCCGCCTCCACCTGAGGCGTGTATATCTTTTTCAGTGAACTGGAAGCGTCTCCCCGCCTCCACATGAGGCCTGTAGAACTCAGTTGCAAGCCCATATAATTTTATGTTTTGATCATCAACATGGACAAAACCAATACCAAATCGCTGATCTATCATAGCTCTTAGGAACAGAATCTTTGAAGAACGCTAAGCCCAAGATCATAACGCTGAGGTGACAGAAAGCCGAGATTGGGCTGCAAATCATTACCCAAATATCATTACAAGCGAAAAACAATGAAACATACATAATGTCAGGAATTTCAGTAAAAAGAGCAGGAAATGTTCACATGCCTGAAGGTGATCTGTCTCGTAAATGAGCATGACAAGAAGAACATAGATCCAAACCCGAACCACAGTGACGATTTAGCGACGTTCCTCCACATCACCAACTCAGAAATCCGTTCCCAGAGACCTTCCCACCCAAATTGCTCTACGAAGTCCGTTCATGTGTGTCATCGCAAATTTGAAAATAGATACCCAATAATCATCGCGAGAGCAGGAGAATATTCAGAACAGTAAACACTTGCGAGGGCAGGTCGCAGCGGGGCAGAGGGAGGGGCAGGCGTCGGTGGGGCAGGTGTGCGGGCGACGCCGGATCCGGGCCGCTTGAGGGCCCCGCCCGCGCCGGTGGCGGGCGCGGCGGGGGCCACGGGGCGGGACCGGCCCGGGGCGGAAGCGGACGGATCCGGGCCGCTTGAGGGCGTCGCCCGCGCCGGTGGCGGTCGCGGCGGTGGCCGATGGCGGCGCGCGGCGGGGGCGGCCGGTGGCGGGCGGGGACGGGGGCGGCGGTGGCGGGCGGGGACGGGCGCGGCCGGGGGCGCACGCGGTGGGGGCGGCCGGGTGACGGGCAGGGACGGGTGCCGCGCATCCTCTCTAGAATTCCCCGCGCGTATCCGGTGGCGGGGTCGAGGCCAGGCGAGCAGGCGCCCTCCTTCCTCCAGCGATGTGTGTGACCTCCCCCTCGCGGACTAGCATTCTTTTATGGATGCGGCTGGGGAGGCGAGGGGCGGCAACGATGGGGAGGCGAGATGGGAAGGTAAGGGGCCGCAGCGGAACTCAAGGTGCAGGATCGGAGTCGGAAGAGCACGGAAGAGGAGGCGGGCAGTGCACGAGTGGCCAGCCGGTGCGCGCAAACGAATGCGGGAGCTACCTTTGTCATGTTTCAGTTAGCATTGACATGGATTGACATGGACCAGACAGAGGCCAGAGAACTCTCTAAGCATTGCTAGTGAGGAGCTCCTATATAGGAGTTATAGATAAGGCGACAAGTGTGATACGGATACAGTCATAGGGATCATCTTGCATTCAAGTTATCTATAGTGTGCTTGCATGTTTAATCATACTTTGTGAATCATATACTTTGTGGCCTCGTCGGCGCCGGTAGGGAGAGGAGTGGGGACTCGTTTCTGTTGACGGTGTATTTTGGTGCACCTAGCATGTTCATTACACTTTGGTTTGGATTTGATTATGGAACTAACCCGCCACTAGGCACACTAATCATATAACAAGTTCATCTTTGTGCATGCATTTGGAAGTGTTATGTTTATGTAGGAAATCATGGACATAAAGGACGGATTCGCAACAAGTTCAAAGGAGCATTCATGGAGTCTTGTTCGTGTTCATGAGCTTGCTGAAATTACTTCCAATGGTGGCGAGGACCGAAGTGCTACGAGGAACACCCGGGGATTGAAGCGTAAAAGATCAAACTTCATGCAAAGAGAGTCTCCATCTTGATCGCGAGGATAACGGCGTCAAAATCATCCAAGTGGAGGGGGCAAAGTAGATAAGTGCACGAGGACCCACGGTGCAAAAAGGGCGACCGAACCGGGCCGAAGCGGGCTCGGGCCGGCCGGCCCGGGCGGGCCGGCCCGGCCCACTTCGGGCGCCGGTTCGGTCCCGTCTTCCTTGCCCTCGAAGGATCTTCGACCCTAAAACCCCCGACGCGCCGCCAACACGGGGGAGGAGTTTATTCGCACCGAAGGCCATCCACAAGCTAGAGAGAGAGGAGGAGGATCTGCGGCGAGAGATCAACCACCTCGAAGGAAGCACCCTCTCGTGGAGAAGAAGGAAGACACGGCGGAAGGGAAACCATGATCAACGGTGTCATGATCGCACCTTGATGGGGTAATCTTCTCATTCGTCCATGGGTTGTAATCGATATTGAGATGTAATCGCACTTTGTCGGATTATCTATCTATCATCTTGTGTTGAACATACTTTAATGCTTAAGGCTTGCAACCGTGCCGTAGAGGGAGTACGAGCTCCAATGCTTCCTTGGATCCATTCAATACGCCGTGGCCATCAAAGGTCTAGTCATGAATACCTTCGCGTAGTGACAGTACGAGAGGAGGGAAAGGGCGAAACCGTGGTCACAACCCCGATAGATTAGATTGGTTTTTCATGTCTTTAAGCGATTGCATGCTCTAGTATCGTAGACCCGTGGGCGAGTGTCTTCTTTCTTGATTGTTTATCATTCTCTCTAGTGTAGTTTAGTGTTTTCTAGTATAATATAGTTAGGGTTTTAGTAGCTAGTGTGTCGTTGTTGATCGAACGCTTGTAATCCCCTTGCTCCGCGGATTGACAAGAACCTTAGGAATCCCGTGGTGAGAAAGGTGTGGGGTCCGTACGCTTGCGGATCGTAGAGGGATACGTCTTTTATCCGTCAACAAGCCCCTTTTTCTCGGCGCCGTTGCCGGGAGCAAGTTAGTTTACATCGTTTGATTTGCATCTAACTTAGTTTTATATTTTAGTTCATCTTTTATTTGCTTTATCTAACATATATTATCAGAAAAACACTTGTTTCTTTTTTTTTTGTTTTTGTTTTTATCTTATTGTCTAGATGGAGTTCGTTAATCAACCCGTGGAAGAACCGGAGAAATCATTAAGGGATTACGCTAGCCCTCGATGTGAAGACATAAAGGTACAAGAGTCGGATTCGAAGCTCGAAGCGACCAAGTACGAAATTAAATCCAAGATCATGAAGATGGTGGCGGAAAACCCATTTGAAGGGATGGTTACGGAGAACCCATATAGACACATAAGGGATTTCACGACAATATGCAACACGGTGCGTCAAGAAGGAGTTCCCGATGAATGGTTCAAATGGAATCTCTTTCCCTACTCACTTGCCGGCAAAGCAAAGACATGGTATTCGGTTGCGTCCTTTGAAGTTGAAGGCAATTGGAACAAGTTGACAAAGAAGTTTTGCGAGAAGTTCTTTCCAATGAGCAAGGTTCAACATCTAAGGAGGCAAGTGATCAATTTCATGCAAGGAGAAGAGGAAGGGATAGACCAAGCCCGGGATAGGTTTAATGAATTAATCGAACAAGGACCAAAACTCGGCTTCACCGGTGACGTACTCTTGCATACATTTTTCTTTTCCCTAACCCCTAGTTGCATGCGACACGTCGAAATGTGTGCAGGTGGGGATCTCAAGGAGAAAACACTCACGGAAGCCGCCCAACTTCTACAAAAAGTTAGTAAAGCGGCTGCCATGCGAAGAGATTGGGAAACAAGACTTGCGGAAGAGCCGGAATTCAATTCAAGGAAGAAAAAGCTTGCTGAATTTTCTAAAGAGGCAACTCCGGAAGTCACAAAAGAGGAGCCAATCATGGAAAATCTTGAACAAGAACACATCAAGTCAAGAACTACACCAAACGTCGACTTCGCCGCACCAAATGAGACGAACAAGAGAAGCATGTCAAGTGCGAAGCCACTAAGGGAGTTCGAACCAATGGATTGGGTTCCTATTGATTACGGAGAAGTATTCGACAAGAGAAGACCGTTCCCTAATCAAAAGGGAATGGCAAGAGCATTGGAATTCGATTTCCCACCGGAGAAGAAAGCTGAAAATTCATACGACCTTGAAACCACCGGTGAGATTTTTGAAAAGCTCTTTGGAGATGACGTGGTGGATCCGGAACATATTGCCGAGGTGAAGAGGATCATGGGGATCAAGCCCGAAGCATCACCATACGCTCGCCTTGGTGAAATTTATTCGATCGGATCCGAAGAAGAAGAGAAGATGACGCCGCACTTGAGTTGCGAGATCAACGGAGTTCAATGCAAAGCCTTATGCGACATCGGAGCCCAAGTAAGTGTTCTATCTTCTAAAATTTACGATAAAGTTCAATACCACAACCTAGACTTAGCTCCAACATCAACGAAATTAATTATGGGAGATGGTAGAACTATCAAACCTCTAGGTATTGCTTGCAACATGAAAGTAAAAATCTCTAGAAACTATATACCAACCGATTTCTTTGTTATTGATGCTTACCATAGCAATTCGATCATATAATCTTAGGTAGGCCTTTTCTTAAGTTGGTTGATGCCATGTTAGATGCGGAGAAGGCAAAGTAACAATGAACATTAATGGAACAAAGTACACATATAACTTTCTTCGTGCTTCTAAACACCTTACTCCTTTTGTCGGGGACCGCCCTAGGGGTCCCCTCAAACAAGGGGGGAACCCCTACTTAAATTCCTCGCATCAATATAAGCTAAGCCTAACCATGCAGGAAACTAACCCCGCAGACACGGCCCACGCGAGAGGGACTTCGGAGGCCCACCAAGGCGGCCCGCCTAGGAAGACCCCTCGAGCAGGCTCCGCCTCGCCCGAGGGCATGCTCCTCCTCGAACGGGCTCCGCCCCGTTCGAGGGGCGACTCCCTCCTCGAACAGGTTCCGCCCCGCTCGAGGGGCGACCCTTCCCTCGAGCGGCCCCGCCCCGCTCGAGGGGCGCGCACCCCTCGAGCGAGTCCCGCCTCGCTCGAGGGTCCGCTCCGCCCTCGGCGGGGCCCGCCACGATCACGGGCGCCCGCACGCGTGCGCCGGCCCCGTACTTGGGCATTTAACGCCCGACGCCGCCGGGACGGCGCCATCATGCGCCGGGGCTCACGCCCCGTGCCGCCGCACCAACTCCCCGGGGAAAGAGCCCATCCCCGCCACCGTGGGATGGACCGTGCGTACGGCCGGTGTCGGTCCCGTGACACCGTGCGCACGCCGCCGTACGACTAACGCGCCCGACCCTCGAAAGGGGGCGGGGCGCACCCTCGATTCCACTTTCTCGTGACCTTGCGGTGTTAGGGTGAGGGGCGCTAGGCCGGTGGATGGCCATCCCGGCCATCGTAACGCGCGCGGCCGCCGTACCCACGCGTGCGGGCGCACGCCCGACTCGCGAGCGCACGCCCGGCACCGGCAGCAACCACTCCACCACCGCGGGGCTCATTGGGAGGGAACGCCGTTCGCCCGCTCCCGTATCCCGTCACGGTCGTCATCGCACCTCCCTCGAAGCCTATCGGAGAACGCCATCACCATCCGCCGCCTCCTACCCTCGAACCGCCACCGTTCGGGCACGAAGTAGGCCATCATGGCCGGATCGCAGCGTGGATCATCCGGGACGATCGCCCGCTCTACACTATAGCACGACGTGCTCCCACACGTAGCTAGGTAGCGCGGCGCGCATGTAACTCGCCGCCCCCTTGGCCTATAAAAGGGGAAGCGAGCCCCCGGCCCGCGGGGGACGAGTTCGAGAGGAGTTCGGACGAGTCCGGAAGAACACACCACCGTGCACTCACTCTCTTATTCTCTCACCACATCTTCGCCCACCCACTAGGGACTTGGGAGCCACGCTTCCTCTCCCGCCTTGCTTGTATTTGCCCCACTACAAGCACCCCGGTGCCGAGCAATATAGTGCCACGAGCACACCACCGGCCGGACGTACGGCCCCCACGGCCGGAACCGGGATAAATCCTTGTGTCATTTGTTGCTTAGCATCGACCATAGAGGGATAAACTTAGGCGCTATCTACTGGTTAGTGTCGGGACCATATTCCGCACCGACAGTTGGCGCCCACCGTGGGGCATCCGAGCGCCTAAGGTCATTTCGCTGACTCCCTCCATGGTGATTCGCACTGAGTACCGTAGCACTCGCTACAACATGGGTAGCTCTGACCCCCTTCCGCCGGGCTCGAGATCCGCTTCGGGGGACTTGAACTTCCGGGCCACGGGGAATGGCTATCTCATGCGCCTCACCAACCGTGAGGAGCTACGCGCGCGGCGGGAGGCCGAGTCCGCTCCGGTCACCGCCGCACGCACGACACCGCCGCGCGGTACTGCGGCAGCACGGATGCCGCGGGTCCGTCGACGCCACGACGCCGTCGCCGCTCCGGGCCGCGCTCGCGTCGGGCGCGGTCCGAGCGGCGGCGGGGCGCGCGCGCGCCGCCCGGCGCGGTGCGCCCACCGTCACGACGGCCGCCACCGCCCCGGCGGGACCGCGCGCGCGGTCTCCGACCACGCGTCCCTATCGGGCCGCGTGGCGCCACTACGGCCTACAACGCCAACGTCAACACGACGATGCGCGAGGGTTCCGCCCGGTCGGCACGTCTTCGTCGCCGGGGATCCGGCGCTTCGGCGACGGACGAGTCGTCCCCGGGCTCCGTCGACACGATGCCACCCGCCAACCGTCATGGGTACGCGGAGTGGGACTTCTGCGGTGTGCCGGACCCGGCCGCGTTCGGGCGCTTCCTCGACGCCACGGACTACCGGTTCGGCCGCTCCGACGACTCAAAGATCGGGAGCTACGACCCCACGCGGGAATGCCGCGCCGTCATCACCAACGACCCGGCCAACGCCGCCGGTGCGGCGGGCGCCGGAGATGGGGAAGTCACGCCGCCCCCGGGATCGCCACGCGCCCGGCCGCGGGGCCAAGCGCACCCGCCGGGGCCGACGTCGACGCGCGGCCGGCCCAAGCTCGTGAGCTCGAGGCCAAGCGGCGCAGGAGTACGGACCGTGCGGGCCGCTCCGCGCCTCGATGGCGGGGGGGGAGGCCTCCGCGCGCGGCGAACGCGCACGGGAGCTAGGCCGTCAAGTCCGCGACCGCTTCAACCCCGTCCCCAACGTCGACAACGCGGATACTCCGCCGCGGGCGAGCCAAAAGCTCATCGCCGCCGCAACACTGCTGCGCGCCATGCCGGCACCCTCGACCCCCGAGGCTCGAGAAATGCACCGCGAGGTGCAGACCCTCCTTGAGCAAGCGGCCGTCCAGCAGGCCGAAAGCTCGGCCTCACGCATCCGCCAACAACGGGGGGACGCGCGGGGTGATGATCCGGCACCGGGGGGCGAACCCTCGGTGCATGCGGGTCGACCCGCCGACCGGGGACGCACGCCGGCCAAGGAGCGCCTCCTCGACACGCGCAAGGCGCCGGATGGCGACGCCCGCAACGTCATCAACGCCGGGCGCACCGGCAAGGCGGACGCGCGAGCGGCCGGGGGCTACCACCCTCGAAGGGGTGGACGCTACGACGGCGGTGAGGATCGCTCCCCAACGCCGGAGCCCCGGGCACCCGCGTGTTCGGGCCGGGAGATCCGCACGGCGGCGTTCCCCCGCCGCTTCCGTCAACCCTCGACGATCACCAAATACAACGGGGAGACGGACCCTCGTGTTTGGCTCAACGATTACCGCCGGCCCGTCGGCCGGGCGGGGCCACCAACGACGAAGTGATCATCCGCAACTTGCCCCCGCATCCGGGCGACGCGGCCGGACATGGCTCGAGCACTTGCCCGCCGGCCCGCATCCACGACCGGGACGATCTAGTCCACACCTTCGTGGGCAACTTCCGGGGCACATACGTGCGCCCCGGGAACTCTCGGGATCCGCGCTCCCCGCACGCGAAGCCGGGCGACCGCCGCGGGACTTCATACGGCGCTTCTCCAAGCGCCGCACGTAGCTCCCCGCCGTGGCACAATCCGAGATCGTGCACGCGTTCCTCGAGGGCACCACGTGCGGGACCTTGTGCGCGAGCCGGGACGCCGCCCGCCCACGGACTCGAACGAGCGTTCGACATTGCCACCGCCCTTCGCCTCCGGGGAGGAGGCCGTGGGGGCAATCTTCGACGGCAAGAAGGGCAAGCGCTCCGAGGACACGCCGCGGAGGGCGGCGGGTCCAAGGAGCCGCGCCGCAACGACAAGCGGGGCAAGAAGGGGGAAGAAGCCGCGCCGCGAGGCGCGCGAGCGGGGCGCAACGGCGGCAACGCCGAGGCCCTCGCCGTTGACCCGGCCCGACGGGGCCCTCGACGAGCTCCTCGAGGCCGGGGGTGTTCGACGACATGATGAAGAAGCCGTGCCCCTACCACAAGACCCCCGTGAATCACACTCTTGAGCAAGTGCGACATGCTCAAGAAGTTCTATGGCCGTGCCGCCGCAAAAGAGGCGAGAGGCCAAGAAGGATGGGGGCAACGGCGACGCAGTGGCTTCCCTGCGGTCGAAAATGTGTTCCTCATTTTTGGGGGACCCACCGTCGACATGTCAACCCGGCGGCGCAAGAAGGAGCGGCACGAAGTCCTCGCCGCGGAGAGGGCACCTCCGGCCTTTCTCAACGGCGGTCGGAGGATGCCATCACCTTTAGCCGGGATGATCACCCAAACCGCATCCCGAACCCGGCCGGTACCCCCCGGTGGTCGATCCCATCATAGGGAACGCCCGGTTTTCGAAGGTCCTTATGGACGGAGGCGTAGCCTCAATATCCTCTTCGCGCATACACCGCGCCTAATGGGGATCGGGGCCGGACCGGGCCGCGGCCCGGAAGACGAAGCCGTTTCACGGCATCGCGCCCGAAAGCGAGTTCAACCCCTCGGGCGGATCGATCCGCCCGTCCGGTTCGGGACCCCCAAGAATTTCCGCAAGGAAACCCTCACCTTCGAGGTGGTGGGATTCAAAGGGGCCTACCATGCCATCCTTGGGCGACCATGCTATGCCAAGTTCATGGCGGTCCCCAACTACACGTACCGAAGATGAAGATGCCGGGTCCAAACGGCGTCATCACCGTCGGGTCGTCGATCGAGCATGCATTCGACTGCGATGTCGAGTGCGTGGAACATGCAGAGGCGCTAGCGCTGGATGAAGCGCTGGTAAACACGCTGGAGAAGATGGTCAACGACGACCTCAGCTCCGCCACCAAGCACGTCGGCACATTCGAGGCCGCCGAGCAGACCAAAGGGGTCCCCCTCGACCCATCAGCCCCCGAGGGCAAGGCTTTGAGGGTCAGCTCGACCCTCGATCCTAAATAGGAAGCAGTGCTCGTCGACTTCCTCCGCGCCAACGCCGACGTTTTCGCGTGGAGCCCCTCGGACATGCCAGGCATTCCGAGGGAGGTCGCCGAGCACTCCCTTGATATCCCGCCTAATGCTCGCGGCGGTTCGGCGGCAGCGGGCCGCGCCGCTTCGACGAGGAACGGCGACGGGCGATCGGAGTGGAGCCGCGGAAGCTCCTCGAGGCCGGATTCATCAAGGAAGTGTTCCACCCGACGTGGTTAGCTAATCCCGTGCTTGTAAAAAAGAAAAATGGGAAGTGGAGGATGTGTATTGACTACACCGGTCTCAATAAAGCATGTCCAAAAGTTCCTTTTCCTTTGCCGCGCATAGATCGGATCATTGATTCCACGGCGGGTGCGAACTACTCGTTTCCTTGATGCCTATTCGGGCTATCACCAAATAAAAATGAAGGAGTCCGACCAGCTCGCGACTTCGTTCATCACACCGTTCGGGACGTTCTGTTACGTCACGATGCCTTTTGGCCTCAGAAACGCGGGCGCAACATATCAGCGCTGCATGCAGCACGTTTTTGGGGACCATATCGGGCGAACGGTCGAGGCTTACGTAGACGACATCGTCGTCAAAACCAGGAAGGCGGACGACCCGGTCGGCCGATCTTGGCATCGCATTCGGTTGCTCGCGGCCAACGGAGTCAAGCTCAACCCCGAAAAATGTGTCTTTGGAGTGCCGCGGGGCATGCTCCTAGGATACATCGTCTCCCGACGGGGGATCGAGGCCAATCCCGAAAAGGTCGCGGCCCTCGAGCGAATGGGACCAACCCGAGACCTCAAAGGGGTGCGAAGGTGCCGGGGTGCCTTGCCGCCCCGAGCCGCTTCGTCTCGAGGCTCGGTGAGAAGGGCCTCGCCCTCTACCGGCCGCTCAAGAAGCACGAGCGCTTCTCTTGGACCGCCGAGGCCCGAGAAGCGCTCGACAAGCTAAAAGCATCTCCGACGCACGCCCCAATCCTTACGCCGCCACAAGACGGCGAACCCCTCCAACTCTACGTGGCCGCGACCACCCGGGTGGTCGGCCGCCGTGATCGTTGTGGAGCGCACGGAGGAAGGACACGCCCCCGCCCGTGCGAGAGGCCGGTCTACTACATCGCCGAGGTCCGTCGGACACGAAGACGCGCTACCCCCGTGTCCGTAGGCCGTTGTACGCGGTGGTCCTCGCGCGGCGCAAGCTCCGCCACTACTTCGAGGCCCACCCGATTCACGGTGGTCTCTTCCTTCCCGCTAGGAGAGATCATTCGCAACCCCGATGCGGCGAGCACTGCCAAGTGGTCCGTGGAGTTGATGGGCGAAACGCTCGCCTATGCTCCGCGCAAGGCCATCAAATCGCAAATCTTAGCGGACTTCGTCGGCCGAGTGGACGGACACACGGCTACCGCCCCCTCAAATTCAAGCGAGTGCCGGACTCCGTTCTTCGACGGCTCGGTGATGAAGACGGGAGCGGGCGCGGGCCTCGCTCTTCGTGTCACCCCTCGGGGAGCACATGCGCTACGCAAGGCGCCTCCACTTCCCCGCATCCAACAATATGGCGGAATACGAGGCCCTCCTCTCGCGGCCTCAAAATCGCCACCGAGTTGGGCATCAAGCGCCTCGACGTGCGAGGGGACTCGCGCCTCGTGATCGACCAAGTCATGAAGAACGCGAGGCGCCACGACGACAAGATGGAGGCCTATTGAAAGGCCGTGCGGGCCCTCGAAGACGGATTCTACGGCATCGAGCTCAATCACGTACCCCGCCGGTACAACGAGGAGGCGAGACGAACTTGCCAAGATCGCGTCCGGCGGATTACCGTTCCCCCGAACGTTTTCGCGCGTGACATCGCGCGGCCATCGGCCGCCTTCGAGCCCTACCCCTCGAGCGACAGCAGACCCTCGGGGGCTCCCTCGAATCCAGCGGGTGCGGAACCCATGGAAGAGGACCCCTCGAACGAGGCGTACGTGCTCTCCCTTCTCGAGGGGTACGGCTCCCACGAGGCTGTCGCGATGGACATCGAGCCGGCTCCGCCCGGGCGGACCGGGCGGGGAGAAGTACATCGCCCGGATTGGTCGAGGGGAGCTCCCCGCGAGCCGGGCCGCAGCCCGGGCGCATCGCCGGGATGGCCAAGTCGTTCACCCCGGTCGACGGTGAGCCGTACAAGCGCGCCGCGTCGGGCATCCTCCGGGCCGATGCATACCCATTCCCGAGGGGCGCGAGCTCCTACGGGACATCCACGCGGGGACCTGTGGCCACCACGCCGCGCCGCGCACCCTCGTCGGCAACGCGTTCCGCCAAGGCTTCTATTGGCCTACCGCGGTCGCAGACGCCAACGAAATCGTACGCACTTGCGAAGGGTGCCAGTTCTACGCCCGCAAAACCAACTTGCCAGCTCACGCTCTGCAAACAATCCCCGTGACATGGCCGTTCGCCGTGTGGGGGTTGGACATCGTCGGGCCCCCGCGGAAGGCGCCGGGGGCTTCACCCACCGCTCGTCGCAATCGACAAGTTCTCCAAGTGGGTGGAGGTACGCCCCATTACGAATTTGAGGGCCGAGCGGGCGGTCTCGTTCTTCACCGACATCGTCTACCGCTTTGGAGTGCCAAACTCCATCATCACGGACAACGGGTCCCAATTCACGGGCGGAAGTTCTTGGAGTTCTCGCGACAAGTTCCACATCCGAGTGGATTGGGCGGCCGTGGCGCACCCACGTACCAACGGCCAAGTGGAACGTGCCAACGGCATGATCCTACGGGGCCTCAAGCCCGAATTTTCGACCAACTCAACAAATCCGGCCGAAATGGCTCCAAGAACTACCGAGCGGTCGTGTGGAGCCTAAGGACCACCCCAAGCGAGCCACCGGTTCACCCCGTTTTTCCTAGTCCATGGCGCGGAGGCCGTCCTCCCCACGGATGCGGGAATACGGTTCGCCCAAGGTTCGAGGCTACAACGAGGATGCTAACCGGCGAGCCCGCGAGGACTCACCGGATCGGCTAGACGAAGTACGCCTCGTGGCGTTGATGCACTCCGCAAGGTATCAACGGTCCCTACGACGCTATCAAGCACGCAAGATACGACGCGGGGACTTCGGCCGAGGGGGACTCGGTCCTAAGGCTACGCCAAGACAACCGAGGGCGGCACAAGCTATCGCCCCCATGGGAGGGACCCTACGTCGTGGTGAAGGTGCTCAAACCGGGCACGTACAAGCCGGCCAACGAGGACGGCGAAGAACTCACCAACGCTTGGAACATCCAACGCCTACGTCGCTTCTACCCTTAGCTAGGATTTCCAAGTACTTTCCGTTGTAAAAACGCACGGCCAACACCCCGCTTGGTGTCACCTATGTAAATACTCCAAGTATAATAAAAGGGCAACTCGGCTTTCCCCTGAAACCCAAGTTACCCTCGGGGGCTACTGCGGGGGGGGCACCCCCCCCCAAATGGTCCCATTTTTTCGCGCAAAAAACGTAATAACACGCGCTAAGTTTGTTTCCTACTTCAACCGCGAGCCACGATTCGAACAGGCGTAGGCGGCACGGCGGAAGGATCGCGCGAGCCGAGACGCCCTACGCCGCGTGGCTATGGCCCGTCTCTCTCGCCTCCAACCCGGCGGGCCCCCTCGCGAAAGGCGGACTTCCCTAACTAGAATCTACTCGGGGAAGAAGGAGAAGCAAAAAGCGCAATAAACAAACGATTTCATTTACAAACCGTCTATGATTCACGAAACTACTTGTTTATTTACAAGGGGCCACGAGGCCACAATTCGATACATGTAAACAAAAAACGGGCCTAGCGCCCGTGTGCTTTCGAGCGGGCGGAGCGGCGCATCGGCGGCGTCCGGAAGAGAAATTCTTCGAAGGCCTCGGCGAGCGACTCGGCGGCGCCGGCAGAAGAAGAGCGTCCGCACGCTCCATGGCCACCTCGTCCTCGACGCCCTCGGGCACGATGTAGCCTTCCGCCACCGCCTCGAGGTTGACCTCGTAGTGGGATCGCACCACTCCGAGGGCCTTCTCGCACGCCCCTGGGTGCAACGCCCGGCGCACCCGCTCCGTGACGTGGCCACCGAGGGCGCGCAGGGCGGCGGCCGCAGAGCCGCCGGCCGGACATCGCCTTCCTCGACGGCGCGTGACAGTCTCGAGGGCCGCGTTCCGCGGCTCCCCGCGGCCCTGCTCAGAGGAGTTGTAGGAGGCTTGCAGGGCCTCGGCCCGCCCAGCAGCGTGTCCCAGGGCAGTGCGCAAGCCTGGAAGCGACAAGACGACAAGAAATCAGAAAAAGGGAAACGAACCCTCTAAAGCAAGAACTAACAAGCAGAATCAGACAGTAGCTTACCTTCGATTTGTTTCCTCCCCAGATCGAGGTCGCGGCGCGCGGACTCAAGCGCCGCCTCGAGGCTCCGGACGGTCTCGCCTTGCTCGACGAGGGCCATCTCTTGGGCGGCGTTGCTGACGCTGAGCGTCAACGCCTCATCCTCAACCTCGGAGAATGCGGCGTTCCGCTCCTCCAGCGACTTCTCCGCCGCCTCGCGAGCAACGCGCTCCCGCTCCAGCCGCCGCCCGGCGTCGCGAAGGGCGGCTCGCTCCCCGCCGGAGCCGCCCCTCGGCCCTTTGGCGGGCGATGCGCTCTCGCCGGAGCCGCCCCTCGGCCGGCGACGAGAGCCGCGAGCCTTGACGTCGAGGGCGGCCTTCGGGTCATCGGCCTCCTTGGCGCGCCGCTCCGGCCCCCGCGCGCCCGCTCCTCGGCCGGGCGCCGCCGCGCCGCGCTCCTTCGAGCGACGTGCGGAGTCTCCCGGTCTCGGCGCGAGCGGTGGCCACCTCCGTCTCCCGGGTGGCGGCCAACGTCCGCATCTTCTCCGTGTCCTCGCGCGCGTTCCACGGCGCCTCGTCACGATCGACGAGGGCCGCGCGGATCCGCCCGAGGCTCGAGTCACGCGCCGCGTCTTGCCCCGAGCTCTCGGGGAGCACGTCACACCACGCCAACGCCCGTAGACCGGGCCCACCGTCCGGCGTCCTAAGAGCTTCCGCAAGCGCGTCGAAAGCGTTGCATCGCTCCCGGAGGCCGGGCGGGCCTCGGCGTTCACCGGTCGAACGCGCCGTACTTCTCGCGGGCGCGGCGCTCAAGCTCCCGGAATCCACGCATCGAGCCTCGTCGGCCGCCAAGCCTTGAATACAGCGCGCGAAAGCGAAAAAGGGAAAGAAGAAGAGCAACCGTGGCTCACCTGGAAGACGATCCAGGCCGGGCCGCCGTGAACCCGCGCCGCGCCTCGTTCAACGCGCGGTTGAGCGTGGCGCCGTGGCTCAGGAGCTCGCCCCAGAGCTCCTGCTCCCTCCGGGCGCCGGCCGAACGCCGGGGGGATCCTCCACGGCCCCCCCCCCCCGGGCGGGGGCGACCGGCATGGGAGGACGAGGCCTCGGCGTCGTGCCCTCGGCCCCCCACTATCATACGACCCTCGTGACGCCTCACGAGGGCCCTCCCCTCGGGGCTCGGGGAGAGTTCGTGGGCCGCCCGGCCCATCGGTTCCACCCGGGCGGCGAGGAGTCATCCGAAAGCTCCACCACCTCCGCCCGGGGACCGCCGGGCGGGCGGAGCCGCCCGCTCCGCCTCCGCCGGCGCCTCCCCCGCGCCTCCGCGGCCGCGGCGCCCGCCGTGGCGCCGTTGCCGCCGCCTCCGTCCGCGCCACCACATGCGCGGCGCTCCCGCGGTTGCGCCCGCTCCGCCTCCTCCGCGCGGGGCCGCCGCGCGCGCGGCACCTCCGCCGTAGCCTCCGCCGCGGCCCGCGCCTCCATGGCGACCGGCGCCCGCCCGCCCCCGCAACCCTCCGGCCGCACCGCGGCGGGTTGATCCACCGGCCGGGGCCTCGAAGCCCCGGGCCCGGCCTTGCACGCTCGTGCCCGCCGCCGCGCCCGTCCCCGGGCGCGACCCCCCTCGACGAACGCCGCCGGGTGGGGATCGACGCGTTCGTCCCTCGGCACCTTGGCCGGTGCAAGAGGAGGGACGGTTAGCACCGCCCGCGCAAGCGCGAACGGAGGATTAGAGCATCTATTAACCAAGCAAATTAAGGCCAAGCAAAGGAAGAACGGATTCCTTACCTCGCGGAGGAAAAGGCCCGCTTCCTTTTCCTCGAAGCCTTCGACGAGGCCGGCGCAAGGGCCGCGCCGCCGCGGCGCCCCCGACGGCGCCGCCGCACGTGCGGGCACGCCCGCCTCATGCGTGGGCGCGCCCGATGCCGCCACCACACGCGGCGGCACGCTAGCCCCGCGCGCGCGGCGCGCCCACCGACGCGCCCCTCGACGAGGACGCCGCGCGCGCGGACGCGCTCCCCGCCGCGTGCGGGCACGCTTGACGCGCGCGCGGGCACGTCCGCCGTGCGCGCCTCCGTGGCGCGCGCCGACACCTCCGCGCGCGAGCCGCCCCCGACGACGATCGCCCGGCGGCGGGCGCCGACGCGCCCGCCCCGGACGAAGCCGCCCCCGACGCCGGCGCCGGATCCGGCGACGGGGGCGCGGGCGCCACCGTCCGAGGGGCCCTCCCCCTCGGACTCTTCCTCCTCGTCCCGGTCCGAGGACGAGGGCTCCTCGATGTCGGGGAGGAGAGCCCCGGCTCCTCCCGCCGCCGGTACTCGGCGGCCCGTGCGTCGCGGCGCGCTTGGCGCCGCCTTGCGTGCTCCCTCTTGCGCGCCGCCCGCTCCTCGCTGCTCCCGCCGCGCCGCCCGGCCGAGCGCACGGGAGTCGGGGGTGGGGGGAACGGCCTTGGCGGCGGTGAACCGCACCGACCGCGCACGAGAACAACGGCGGCACATCGGAAACGGAATCAAGAACGAGGACCAAAACGGAATCAAAAAAAAACACACTCACCAACGGGCGGGTGGGGAGCATCTCGAGGTCCCACGGGGGTCCGACCCGCGAGCGCCGGCGTCGGTGTCGACGGCGCTCCGCGCCGCGGTAAGCGCGTACGGCCGCTCCAGCGGCGTCGGGAGCATCCGCGACCTCGCCAGGTCGACGGGGTTGGCCGCCTCCGTCATCTCGAAGATGCAGAGCGGCCTCTGCATCAACGGCACGATTCGCCGGTGATGAAGGAAGGCGAGGACGCCCATCGCGTTGAGCCCTTCCCTCGCCCGGCCGCCGCAGGCGGCGAGGACGGACTCTCGGCGCGCCGGAGGTTGGCCGTAGACAACCCGTAGCCCCGGCGGTCCGGCCTCTCCTTGAACACCCGCCCCGTATAGGGAGGGAGGCCGGGCTCGGCGTTGCGCGAGTAAAACCATCCCCGCTCCCGGCCGGCATTGTTCGTCGTCATGGTGCGGGGGATGTAAGAGTTCTTGAGCCGCCCCCGCACGGCCAAGCGACATCCCGCCGGCGCGCACCGCGCGGCGGGTCCCTCGGCTCCGTCGTAGGCCGCGTGATGAGCTCCGCGCGGAAGAGGTGCACCCGCAGCTCCCGCTGACCGGGATCCCCGGAGTACCCTTCGCGGACGCCCACGAATGTGGCCGCCGCGAGATAGCGTTGGGGGCGAAGTTGTGCAGCTCCACCCCGTAGTGGAAGCACAACGCCCTCATAAATGTGCTCGCCGGCGCGTTGAAGCCGCGCTCGTGGTAGCGGAGGAAGCTCACCACGTATCCCTCCGGCGGATTGGGCTCGAGGTGCGACGATGGCGGCACGATCCACTCCGCCGGCGCCCTTCTTCGTTGGCCGAGAGGCGGCGGCGGCGACCGGCTCGCCCGGGGCGAGGCCGGGTCACGGTCGACCTCTCCCAAGCGTACGGCTCCGAACCCGGATCGGAGGGCCGAGGCGGCGCCATAAGGAAGGACGAACGAGCGCGGGGGCGGAGGACAAGGAAGCGAGAACGCAAGCTCTAAGCAACGAAACCGCGCGGTGGCGAGAGCAAGAGCGAAGACGAAGCGACGGAGGATTGAAAATGGTGAGGAGCCAAGGTAAAAACCGCCACCTACTCATCCCCCGCAGTTTATAGGCAACGGGCGAGTTCTCCGGAGCGCACGCCCCCGCCAACAAGAATCTGCGAGGAATCTTTCCATCGCGTCGACGGGCGGGCCCCACCACGACCGGCAGCGACTAACCCCGCGGGCGGGTCATCATTACGGCGAGACCGGCGGCGACCGAGGCGAAACCGTCACATCCGCCGGCCACGTCGCCCACTACGCGCGCGCGCGCCGCCGCTAAAAAGGCGCGCCCGCGCTGCAAAACCCGCGGCCACGCCCGCGGGGCAATTAAATGCCCGGGCCCCTTGCCAAGCAAGGAGAGCCCTCGAGCGAGGCGAATCCTCGGCTCGAGACAAAGGTGACCCTCGATGGACGACAGCGTGAGAAGGTCGCCCGGGACCTGCTCGGTGTAGAGTAGGCAACCGCGGGCACCCATGCCACGTGAAGCCCTCGAGCGGCATGACCCTCAACTCGAAACAAGGCGACCCTCGATGGGATATCAGCGTGAGAAGGTCGCCCGGGACCTGCTCGATGTAGAGCAGACCACCGCGGGCACCCATGCCACGTAGGACCCTCGAGCGGCATGACCCCCAACTCGAGACGATGTCAACCCTCCGAAAGAAGGCACGCGCGTAAGAGGATCGCCCAGGTCACGCTTGAAATAGAGCGACACCGAAAGCACTCATACCGCGCCACGCCGCCAACAAGCACCTCGAGGGCCGGCACGCCCGACCCCCTCGACGGCCGCAAGCGTGAAAAGACGGAGCCGTCCATGCACGGCCCCCGCACGGCCTTACCGATCGGTGGGTTCGAAGCCCGACCCTCGACGGGTTCGAACGAGGCGCCCCGCATCTCGCAGTTAGGGACGACGAGGGCACGCGCATTCGAGCCGTTCCTCGAGCCCGTCGGCTCGAGGGTGCCCCACATGTCGTGTTCGAGAGCCGCCGAGGGCGCTAGCGGGGGGATCCCACCGAGGGAGAGCTTCCGCGCCCTCGGTCCCTAGCGAACGGGACCGAGCCCCACCTAGCAAACCCACGCAAGCGCTTCCATGGACGTGTCTCCGGACCGCGCGGCCTACCCTTATCGAACGGGGCATGGACGTCCACTTGAACTACCCGCTAGCGCTCGAAGAGGAATCCGCGATTCGCGACCCGCTCGATGGGAGTCGTGGAAACCTCACCTCCCGACCCGCGGAGGGACGGCGAGGGCGCGATAAAAAACAAGTCGTCAGGCTCGACCCGATCGCCTCGAACGAGCCAAGGCTCGGGGGCTCGACGCACGGCTACACCTCCTTGGAATTGCACCCGCCCGAGACAACGGTGACGGGGGAGCGTGCCACCCCCGATGCCGGGCCGAAACACCGCCGATGCCGGTTGGCATATGTGCCACGCCTTTCTGACCGAATTGCTCGCGGTTAACCCCCGGCAGGAGAACCCACACTCTGCGCGGGGCTTCGGGGCTAGACCCGCGGGTCCGCTAGCGCGGCCCCCCGAAAGCGTTCGCAAACAAGGAGGGAAGAACGTCCTATCGGTAGGTTCCGGCATCTGCGGGAGCCTCAAAGGCAAACCCGCAGATGCTCGGGGGCTACTGTCGGGGACCGCCCTAGGGGTCCCCTCAAACAAGGGGGGAACCCCTACTTAAATTCCCGCATCCATATAAGCTAAGCCTAACCATGCAGGAAACTAACCCTGCAGGACACGGCCCACGCAAGCAGACTTCGGAGGCCCACCAAGGCGGCCCGCCTAGGAAGACCCCTCGAGCGAGGCTCCGCCTCGCCCGAGGGCATGCTCCTCCTCGAACGGGCTCCGCCCCGTTCGAGGGGCGACTCCCTCCTCGAACGGGTTCCGCCCCCGCTCGAGGGGCGACCCTTCCCTCGAGCGGCCCCGCCCCGCTCGAGGGCGCGCTACCCCTCGAGCGAGTCCCGCCTCGCTCGAGGGTCCGCTCCGCCCTCGGCGGGGCCCGCCACGATCACGGCGCCCCGCACGCGTGCGCCGGCCCCGTACTTGGGCATTTAACGCCCGACGACGCCGCCGGACCGGCGCCATCATGCGCCGGGGCTCACGCCCCGTGCCGCCGCACCAACTCCCCGGGGAAAGAGCCCATCCCCGCCACCGTGGGATGGACCGTGCGTACGGCCGGTGTCGGTCCCGTGACACCGTGCGCACGCCGCCGTACGACTAACGCGCCCGACCCTCGAAAGGGGGCCGGCGCACCCTCGATTCCACTTTCTCGTGACCTTGCGGGGTTAGGGTGAGGGGCGCTAGGCCGGTGGATGGCCATCCCGGCCAGCCGCGCGCGCGCGGCCGCCGTACCCACGCGTGCGGGCGCACGCCCGACTCCGCAGCGCACGCCCGGCACCGCGAGCAACCACTCCACCACCGCAGGCTCATTGGGAGGGAACGCCGTTCGCCCGCTCCCGTATCCCGTACCGGGCCGTCATCGCACCTCCCTCGAAGCCTATCGAGAACGCCATCACCATCCGCCGCCTCCTACCCTCGAACCGCCACCGTTCGGGCACGAAGTAGGCCATCATGGCCGGATCGCAGCGTGGATCATCCGGACGATCGCCCGCTCTACACTATAGCACGACGTGCTCCCACACGTAGCTAGGTAGCGCGGCGCGCCTGTAACTCGCCGCCCCCTTAGCCTATAAAAGGGGAAGCGAGCCCCCAGCCGCGGGGGGACGAGTTCGGACGAGTTCGGACGAGTCCGAAGAACACGACTCACCGTGCACTCACTCTCTTATTCTCTCACCACATCTTCGCCCACCCACTAGGGACTTGGGAGCCACGCTTCCTCTCCCGCCTTGCTTGTATTTGCCCCACTACAAGCACCCCCGTGCCGAGCAATATAGTGCCACGAGCACACCACCGTCGGGACGTACGGCCCCCACGGCGGAACCGGGATAAATCCTTGTGTCATTTGTTGCTTAGCATCGACCATAGAGGGATAAACTTAGGCGCTATCTATCGGTTAGTGTCGGGACCATATTCCGCACCGACACCTTTTCCTCCCGAAGATGAAGAAGTAGAAGAGATAGATAGTCTTTGTTTTGTTGAAACCCTTAGAGACCCGCTTCAAAGAGCGATGGAAAATCAAATTAGTAATCAACAAGATGAAGAGCTAGAGGAAGCAACGAAAGGCTTAGAGCCGCATGACGGTAGCGTGGAGGAAGAGAAATTCGAAGACATAGGAGAAATCAAACCCGAGGAGCCACAAGTGCCCGAAGTAGACCTTAAACCTTTGCCCAAGGGATTAAAATATGAATTTTTGGGCCCGGACAAAACTTATCCGGTCATTGTGAGCGACGAGTTGAGCCCCGAAGAAAATGAAGCGTTGCTGATTTTATTAAAAAAACATAGGAAGGTGATTGGATATTCAATTAATGATCTCAAAGGTATTAGCCCGACCTTTTGCACTCATCGTATACCAATGGAAGACCAATGTAAGCCCGTAGTGGACCACCAAAGGAGGCTAACCCATGCCATGCGAGAGGTAGTAAAGAAAGAGGTTATCAAGTTACTTGATGCCGGAATCATCTACCCGGTTCCGCATAGCGAATGGGTGAGCCCGTACATTGTGTGCCGAAGAAAGGAGGTTTAACCGTGGTGAAGAATGAGAAGAACGAGTTGATACCGCAAAGAACCGTGACCGGGTGGCGGATGTGTATTGATTACCGTAAGCTTAACAAAGCGACGAAGAAAGATCACTTCCCCCTACCGTTCATAGACGAGATGCTCGAGAGGTTAGCAAACCACGCTTATTTTTGCTTTCTCGATGGATACTCGGGGTTCATGCAAATTCCCATTCACCGGAAGATCAACATAAGACAACGTTTACGTGTCCTTACGGAACGTTTGCATATAGGAGGATGCCCTTCGGCCTATGCAACGCTCCGGCCTCTTTTCAACGTTGCATGATGGCCGTGTTTTCGGAATTCATCGAAGAGATTGTTGAAGTGTTTATGGATGATTTTTCCGTTTACGGGAAGACGTTCATGGATTGCTTAGCAAACTTAGAAAAGGTCCTTACAAGGTGTGCGGAGGTAGATTTGGTTTTAAATTGGGAAAAATGCCACTTCATGGTTAAGCAAGGCATAGTGCTCGGACATGTTATATCCGAGAGAGGAATTGAAGTGGACAAGGCTAAGGTAGAGACGGTTGAGCAACTCCCACCTCCTACGGATGTTAAGTCCTTAAGGAGCTTTCTAGGCCATGCCGGATTCTATAGAAGATTTATAAAGGACTTCTCGAAGATCACTAAGCCTTTAACGCACCTTCTTCAAAAGGATGTGGCTTTCGACTTTGATGAGAAGTGTCTAGCGGCATTCCGGACCTTGAAAAATGCGTTGGTGAGTGCTCCCATCATCCAACCTCCGGATTGGAGCCAACCTTTCGAGATCATGTGTGACGCAAGTGACTACGCCGTAGGCGCGGTCTTGGGACAAAGAAAGGAAGGCCAAGTTCACGCCGTTTACTACGCTAGCAAAACTCTTAGTGGGGCACAATTAAATTACGCCACTACGGAAAAAGAGTTGCTAGCGGTGGTATTCGCTTTCGAAAAATTCAGATCTTACATCGTGAACTCGAAAGTCATTGTTTACACCGATCACGCAGCTATAAAGTATCTCTTGGCTAAGAAGGAAGCTAAACCACGTTTGATTCGTTGGATCCTTCTTCTCCAAGAGTTTGATGTTGAAATTCGTGATAAAAAGGGGGTGGAGAATGTTGTGGCCGATCATTTGTCTAGGATGAATCGTGGACAAGATGATAAAGAGCCCATAGAAGATAAAATGAGAGATGACCACCTCTATAGAGTGCTTGATAAAGATACTTGGATGATCGACATCATTCGAGCAATTCGAAAGATGCCCCTCGACCATCTAGACAAAAACACTCAAAGGAAGATAATTTCCGAAAGTAAGAAATATTTTTGGGATGCACCATACCTCTTCAAGCTTGGCAATGATGGAGTGATGAGAAGATGTGTGCCAAGGGAAGAGAGGCTTGAGATTCTAAGGAAGTGCCACTCGGCGGAGTACGGTGGGCACTATAGCCATTTTCGAACCGAAGCCAAAGTATGGTCGAGCGGATTCTATTGGCCGGAGATGCATGAAGATACTAAAAGATATGTTGCGTCATGCCCCGAATGCCAAAGAACCGGAAACATCTCTCAAAGAAATTCTATGCCTTTGAAATACAACTTGCAAGTCGACATATTCGATGTTTGGGGCATAGACTTCATGGGGCCTTTTAAAAACTCATTGGGATTCGAGTATATACTCGTTATGGTTGATTATGTATCCAAATGGGTAGAGGCTATACCATGTCGTAAAGCTTCCACGGAGGAGTCCATCACTATGATCAAGAACGTGATTTTTCCCCGTTTCGGTACACCGAGAATCTTGATAAGTGATGGAGGAACTCATTTCACCGGGAAGAACTTTAAAAAGTGCTTGTCCAAGTTGGGAATTGAGCATAGGATCTCCACGGCCTATCACCCACAAACCAACGGACAAGCGGAGACGTCAAATAGGCAATTAAAAAGCATACTTAACAAAACCATAGAGAAGGGAGGCAAGGATTGGTCAAAGAAATTAGACGGAGCTTTATGGGCTTATCGAACGGCGTTTAAAACACCGATAGGTATGACCCCTTATCAATTCGTCTATGGAAAAGCCTGCCACCTTCCGGTTGAATTGGAACATAAAGCCTATTGGGCGATAAAAGAGATGAACCTTGATCTCGATGCCGCGGTGGTGAAACGAAGGATTCAAATAAGCGAGCTAGAGGAGTTGAGGTTGAAAGCTTATGAAAACGCAAGCATATACAAAGAGAGAATCAAAAGGTGGTATGATAAAAGATTGAAGAAAAAAGAATTCAAAGAAGGAGATAAGGTCCTCCTCTACACTTCGAGGTTTAAAACCTTCGGAAAGGTGAAATTGCAAAGCAAGTGGGACGGACCTTATGTTGTGCATTCGGTGTTCTCCAACGGAGCGGTAACCATTATGGATATAAACGGCGATCAATTTGTGGTGAATGGACAGCGGCTTAAGGTTTACTACGAACCCGATGTCGTGCCCATTCATCATGTTGACGTCTTTACCATGGAGGAAGAGCCCGAACGTCCCGCCTAGGACGAAAAACAAGGCACCAACTTCTCGTAAATAATTTTTCTTTTAGTTCTCTCGGAGTTTTTCGCGAAGATTTACTTGGGCCAACTTTTTCCCATGGGCCGAGGACGAAAAAAATAGGGCGGTGTGCAAAAAACCGGACCGGCCCGCCCCCGAGGGCGGGGGTGGGCCGGACGGCCCCGGTCGGATCGGCCCGGTGGTGGCCCGACGCCCGATGTCCCCGAATTTCGCCCGAACTGCTCCTTTTCGACTTCCTTGTTTGGTCGGAAAATTTTAAGGGAAGTGTAAAAAAGGAAAATAAGGTTTCCGCAGCTTTTCCCTCAGGACTATATATTTGGCCGAATTGGGGGCTCGAGAATCAAACCTTTCAAGCAATGTGTTGCACCCTTGTAGCAGCCATTGAGCCTCCAAAAAGCTTAGAGTTGAAGGTAGAAGCCAAGAAGCCATCGATGGAGGAGGCGATGCGATGCGAGGTCAAGCTACCCGTCAAGAGGACCGCACGTATCCGTTGCGGAGGACGTGTCCCGACCGGAGCTCTTGCATCTCGCAACCCCGTCAAAGGAGAGAAGGTCCCTACACCCGTTCGAAGGTCGGCACGTCTCCAAGGCATCAAGCGCAAGGATTACAAGGAGGTGTCGCCGGAGCCTAAGGATTATGGGGATAGCGATTACTCCGACGATCGTAGCCCGAGCTCGTGGGCGGCCGCCGGTAGAGATGATGATGATTGGGATGAGCATCCTTATGAAAGGACTCCCGAAGGCCCCAACCGCGACGGCAACGGCGGTGGCGAAGGCGACAACAATGGAGGTGGCGACGACGGTGGTGACAACGGTGGAGATTATGGCGACGACGACCCCTTCGGATTGCATCCGGTGTCTCGTCGAGTTTGCCGTCAATCCATCGCAGCTCTCTACGCGTCGGCCGACGAATGTCTTCAAACCATGGAAGCAATGAAGCAGCGTATGGAGGACTTGGAGCGCGTAGTTGAAGATGACTACAAGTTCCTTAACCGCAACGTGCGCAAGCTTTTCGGCATGGTTGGAAACATGAGAGGCAAGTGGTGCAAAGCTTGCTTGAAGTACCACTAAATCTAGTTTTCCCTTAGGATTTTTGTAAGATACGACGAGGACGTCGTATGTTTTAAGTGTGGGGGAGAGCTAGCCTTAGCTTTTGAACTTCAAGTTTAGGTTCGGTTTAATCTTCATGTGAGAGTCTTAGTGTTTTAATGAGTCTTTAGTTTTTGAGTCTGTTTTAAAATTTTTGCAAGTGTCTTAAATTAGTGTTGAGTCAAGAAAACCAAATAAAAAGAGTCTTTATATATATATCTTTGTGTTTTATGTATTGTTTATCTTTATTTACTTGTTTGCTTAATCTTCGATTCTTGATATATGAACACAAGTATATGGTTTGAAAAACGTTTACCGTGGTGCTTAGTGGAATCGCTACTACTTAAAGTACCCATACCGCACTTCGATCTTGAGCTTCACATGCTAGTTGTGCTATGTTCGATGCTAAAAATTGGAGGATTTCAGTTCTGAAAATCATTTTAAAACCCATGTAATAAAGGTTAGCAAAACCTCTTTTTCCAAGTTGAGAGTAAGAAAAAAATTCCTATCCAAAGCCAAGTTTATTTTTTTTCGCTCCACCATAAGTGTGATTAGCACGATGAGTTAGGCTAGGACCCTTCTCTCTTGGTGAGTTTTAATTTCAAGCAATGATCATGTCCTTGTGCTTATCTTTTGTTGCTAGCCTCGTCATATATTCAGTTCATAACTTTCACAACGAAAGTCATGAATATCGGCGAATTCCATACCCAACCCTATACATCTCTTTTGTACATCGTATTCCTTGAACACAACCTATTTTCAAAGTTTCGTCTCGTCTCTAGCATGATTTATTTAAAAATTTCAGATTGTATGCATGCGAGGAAAGAGAGAATTGAAAGCTTTGAAAAGTTGTCAAGAGAGAGAAATATAAAGAGAAAAAGTATGTGTATGGAAAAGAAAGAAAGAAAGAAAAATCATATGTGAATGAAAGAAGAAAAAAAGAAAAAGAGAGAAAGATGAGTTAGCAATGAAGATATGAGAGGGATGGATCAAGTGAAAGAAAAGAAAAATAAAGTGTAAGGAAGGATGTCACGTTGATTGTGAGACGAAACTTTTACTCTATTTCCAACCATGTGCAATCCGACAACGAGGACATCATTGGTGCCTTGTAGTCACAATTTTCTTTTGCCCTTGCACATGTCCACCATTCTAAATCTTCTCATCCTTGATATCCCTACATATGGTTAATTCTCATGATCATTGGCTTTGAAAGGTAGACAACCATCAGAGGAAGTTCTTAGTTTGACAATACTTGTGTTGATTGCGCTAGCCCTACCTATAGCTCCACTTTACATAATATATGAGAGATTAATGGGAGGTGAGAGTTTTATAAAATTTGGTTAGGATAGCCACTTCATATGAGTGACTTGAGAGAGCTTGGAGAAAAAATTTTGTCTAATACTTGTTGCAGGAATTTTTGTTTTGAAAATCATAAAAACCCTCCGATGGAAGCAAAGAAGTAAGTATGGCTGAAATTGAAAGCTTCGAGTGAAGAGTTTGAGTTGTGGGGTGAATCTTGACGTGGTAAAAATTCTAAACGCCCATGTTTATGTTTGATTATCATTACTTTGTGTTTATGAATTAAAGATGAAGGGATTGACTAACTTGTAAAGAAGGATAAGTGGTACACGATTACACTCCTTGGACGAAGTTCTTTTACGAGTACTTGCTCGAGGACGAGCAAGAGCTAAGTGTGGGGGAGATGTTGACGGTGTATTTTGGTGCACCTAGCATGTTCATTACACTTTGGTTTGGATTTGATTATGGAACTAACCCGCCACTAGGCACACTAATCATATAACAAGTTCATCTTTGTGCATGCATTTGGAAGTGTTATGTTTATGTAGGAAATCATGGACATAAAGGACGGATTCGCAACAAGTTCAAAGGAGCATTCATGGAGTCTTGTTCGTGTTCATGAGCTTGCTGAAATTACTTCCAATGGTGGCGAGGACCGAAGTGCTACGAGGAACACCCCCGGGGATTGAAGCGTAAAAGATCAAACTTCATGCAAAGAGAGTCTCCATCTTGATCGCGAGGATAACGGCGTCAAAATCATCCAAGTGGAGGGGGCAAAGTAGATAAGTGCACGAGGACCCACGGTGCAAAAAGGGCGACCGAACCGGGCCGAAACCGGGCTCGGGCCGGCCGGCCCTGTGCGGGCCGGCCCAGCCCACTTCGGGCACCGGTTCGGTCCCGTCTTCCTTGCCCTCGAAGGATCTTCGACCCTAAAACCCCCGACGCGCCGCCAACACCGGGGGAGGAGTTTATTCGCACCAGAAGGCCATCCACAAGCTAGAGAGAGAGGAGGAGGATCTCTGGCGAGAGATCAACCACCTCGAAGGAAGCACCCTCTCGTGGAGAAGAAGGAAGACACCGGCGGAAGGGAAACCATGATCAACGGTGTCATGATCAGCACCTTGATGGGGTAATCTTCTCATTCGTCCATGGGTTGTAATCGATATTGAGATGTAATCGCACTTTGTCGGATTATCTATCTATCATCTTGTGTTGAACATACTTTAATGCTTAAGGCTTGCAACCGTGCCGTAGAGGGAGTACGAGCTCCAATGCTTCCTTGGATCCATTCAATACGCCGTGGCCATCAAAGGTCTAGTCATGAATACCTTCGCGTAGTGACAGTACGAGAGGAGGGAAAGGGAGAAACCGTGGTCACAACCCCGATAGATTAGATTGGTTTTTCATGTCTTTAAGCGATTGCATGCTCTAGTATCGTAGACCCGTGGGCGAGTGTCTTCTTTCTTGATTGTTTATCATTCTCTCTAGTGTAGTTTAGTGTTTTCTAGTATAATATAGTTAGGGTTTTAGTAGCTAGTGTGTCGTTGTTGATCGAACGCTTGTAATCCCCTTGCTCCGCGGATTGACAAGAACCTTGGGAATCCCGTGGTGAGAAAGGTGTGGGGTCCGTACGCTTGCGGATCGTAGAGGGATACGTCTTTTATCCGTCAACAGTTTCCTTTCGTAGGTTTAGTTTTTCTTTCTAGGTTTTGCTTCCAGCGACATCAACAAGGTGGTGGTGAAGATGATGTTGTAAAATAATGTCTCTCTGGCCTCTCCCTACCTCGACCACGTTCTTTCCGGCGCCGACGAAGGGCCAGTGAGAGTTGGTTCTGCCAAATATGTAGATTACCTTCAGTTGGTGTGTTCGTCAGGAGATGCAGTTGGTTGTTCTTTGTTGGGGGCGGTTTTGATCTCTTTCTTCGATCTATTCTTCGTCAAGTTCTGGTTTCTTCAACCCCCTAGTTTGGTGATGACGGATTGCAAGCCTGCGCTGCTTGGGGTGTTGCCCGAGCCGATGTTCTTTCAGTGTTTTCTAGATCTCGTTGTAAGCAGCGGGTGGTTTTTGCGGTCTTCGAAGCCTTGTGTGGCGATGGCGTTTGCGGATGCTCCTTTCATTTGTTGCCTTTCCAGTGCATTTTTAAGCTTCGGTGGACGGCGAACTTTGGAAGGAAGAAGACGACCAGAGTGCTCTTCAATGTAATTTTATTTTCTCTACGTCGTTGTGTGTCAAGCTGTCCTTCCCTTGTACTGTCAATTATTTTCCTTGGTACGAAGCAGATATGAGTACACACTTTTGGGGTCTCTCTAGAAAACGTTGAGAACAATCGTATAGGGAGCCCCCTTAAGCTTTCTTAATGTGGATAATTTTGACACCATATTTCTGAAAAAGTAGAGTTTTCTTATTTACCTTATACGGACTTTTATAAAATAGAAATATTTTTTGGGGGAATTTAAAATAGAAATATTTAAATATTAGAAAAGGCAATTTCGTGAATATTTGGATATTATAATATGTAGATGTTTTGAGTGTTACACTTAGGCCTGTCTAAGTGCAAATTTTATGTACACAGTCAAATAGACTGAAAACTAGGTAATTGTGTCAGTGGAGTTTCATGATGATGAAACTCTCTGCACATCTCATGAAATTTTCTCATTCTCTCGTCGTCACATCAGCAAATTTAATGTTATGAAACTCCACCCAAACTGGCCTTAGGACAGTCTCAGTGGGGGTTACATAGACATTAATAGGTTGTTATGTGAGTACTTTTGATGATGTGGCAGTGTATTAACGAAGAGAGGTAAAATGAGTTTCATGTGGATGACACTCCCTATACACAGTTACCTAGACAACTTGTGTCTTTCATGCAACCTAGAAAACAACAATAGATGAAATTATGCATTGAGAGTGAGGTGTTTCATTATTGCTTTAAATGTTTTTAGATGATGTGTCACTCTAGGTAATCGTGTTCATGACATCTACACTGAGATTAGCCTTTATAATCACATCCCTTGTACTCCGTGTCACACCTTGCCGTATTGCCGAGAGTCCTCCGCCCCACAACAAGGGACACCGGTTGGCAGTGTGGAGATGATCAGATGAGGATGTCAAGCGCGATGGACACGATGTATGTGCTGCCACATTAAATTGTAATCAACACACGCATTAAGATTTCTTTTAAAAAAAACACTACATTAAGAGTGCCAGAACAAGGTCTACGTGACGTCAGCACATGGTCTACGTGACGTCATCACAGGTGTACGTGACGCAGCACTCGCCGCTCACGTTTGTATATAGACCTCGTTCGTATGAGTGACATAAATAACCACAAGCACTGCTGGCTCTAGCTCTTCGATCTCCTCTCTTTCGGTTCCTACTTCGTCCCTTGCAGGTTGGTCGGTATGTCTGTTATTTCTATCTTGTTTTAGCTTTACTTGCAATGAAATTATTCTATGTTTCCCCGCCTCAAAAATGGAGTTTTATTTACATATATATGTTTGTATCAATTGACCATCTTATCCAGCAATGCCCACCATCCAGAAATGCCCGGACCCCCTAGACCCACCACCAGCAGCTGCTGCTGATGGAGGCATTGGAAGGGCCAAGCCGATCACGTTGCCGGACGAGTGGCCGGGCCTCGTGAACACGCCGTATTTCCAGGCGTTCCAAATCATCTGCGACGCGCGGCCGTCCGCGTACATCGAAGAGTGGAGTGCCGGTCAAATCGTGCCACCGGGCATCCCGCGCGACGAAAATCGTGTCCGCGTCTTCATCAACCCTAACTTCATAGTTGTCGAGCCATTCCCGCGAGTTGGCTAAAACGTGTGTGTCCTGCTTGGCGGCAGACTCCACGATTGAATAAGAGCCTCTGGCACTCTGGTATATCTATCAACGGAATAAGGCGAGCAAGTGTGATAATCGTACATGTGTGTTACTCGACGAGTATACCTAAATAATGAATTGTGTGCTTCTGTACTATTGCCCACCTTTGGACAAATGGAATAATCATGTTCTTTAGCATTTCATTTTTAAGCCGATTAACATACAGGAATTCCACGTCAGATCAGCGAGGAATAATATAAGTCTATCCAAGGTTCTTCCTTGCTGAGACCAGGGTTTTAATTATGGGTGGGAACCGGACGGAAAACCGCGGTAACCGGTAAAACCGGTCCAGAATGGTAGCGTAATCGGTCTGGTTCCAAAAATTCAAATTTAAATTAAAAAATAAAAAGTTTATAAAAATACTTCAAGATTTACAAAATCTAATGGATCAAATTTTTTAAAATATGAGTGCATTTAGTATTTTTTGTGGGCATTGGAAGTTCAACAGTAAAAGAAAAATTTCGACGGTTCAACTTCTAATGCCCGCAAAAAAATATTAAATGGACTAATATTTGAAAAAATTTGAACCATTAAATTCTATGCACCTTGGAGTATTTTTAGAAACTTTTCTTTTATTTTTTATTGAAATCATGCCATTTTTTATTAGAAACCGACGCGCTACCGGTTATTACCGGTTGGCTAACTGGTCTTACCGACCGGTCAATCGGTGGCTACTGATTCAACTATGTTTTTGATTCTCAACCGACCGGCCAACCACTATTATCGATCAGCTAACCAATCTTACCAACCGGTTAAGCAATCGCAACCGTTTGCACTAGCGTTTTCGTTTGAAAATTTGAATTCGACCGGTTTCCACTGGTAACCAGTCTAACCGGTCTGGTTAACCTTTACCAGAGGGCAGTGGTTTCCGGTCCTTGAACGGTTTTTGAAACCCTGGCTGAGACTCGAGTGTTGTTATGGAACCTATGAGATGAACTCCTAGACCTAGGTATCCTCCCCTTGTGTGTGCTACAAATTTTGGCAGTGGCATTGGTGTGGTTTTGCAATGTTGGCACCATCAAATCATGGCAACCAAACACAAACTTCCTCCTCGATCATCACCAATCCTCCGTGGTGATGGCACCGTTAGCAGGGCAACTTGAGTAATGCACGTCATCACCTCAATCCTACTGTATGTTTGTTTGAGTCACAGTTTTTGGAAATTCCGAAAAACTGTTGCTGCCTTTTGGGTTGTGAAAAATAAACATTAACTTTTAGACGTTTAGCTTTCTAAAGTCCTGTTTGGTTCTCATAAATCATCTAATTTAAAGTGTAATTAAGTCACTTATGGGAGTCAAATAACTCTGACATATGTGGTCCATAAGTCATCTGACTTATAAGTCCATAAGTTGCTACACCCCTACTTAAAGCTACATAAGTCACTTTTTCTCCTCTCCCTCACCGACTTATAAGCCAACCAAATATGATTGACTTAAATTGTCACTTATGGAAACTAAACAGGACCTAAGCTTAAAAAACTACAAAAACCACAGAAAAATAAGCTTATGTGATTTACATATAAATTCAGCTTTTGACTTTTTGAAAGTTGCATGAGAAGTTCATTGTTTGTTTGAACGTCTGATTTTTCATGCTAAGAAGCTGTCAGGGAATCTCAAGCAAACAAAAGCCAAGTAGAGACTCCCGTACTTCATATTTTTATTTCTGTACCAAATACCAATAAATATTTGATCCTTTTACAATGAAAGAAAATCAGCACCGCGATTATTACTTAACGTTTTTTTTTTCGAATTACACAATACATCGGAACACCCACAACGCACGCACACTCATCCCTATGAATACACGCACGCAAACCCTACCCCTGGGAGCATCTTCGAAAACTGTGCCGGCAAATCTTTAAGATTGACGAAGTCACCACAAGCGTCTCGCTGTCGACGGGAACGTCACCTACCACTAAAAGCACAAATACCGTTAAATCCTGAGAAATTCACTCCCACGGGGAGTCGATCCCAGGACCTGAGGTGCTACCGGGACTTTTGTAACCACTGTGATACAGGTTCTTTCACCACGATCATTGCTTAGATTTTGGAGATAATGATGGTTGCATATATAAAATAGTTTTCTTTTAGCTTCACGAAAGCACAGAAGAATCGTTTTAGTGTCACTTCTCCTTATCTTATTTTGGAACGCTTTATGAGGCACTAATAATGTATTACTGTTGTATATGTCCAATCGTCTGCATTTTCACTTCGCTGGCGCCACTGTGGTATCCATCTGTTTTTCGTACTTCATCATGGTGGCGTTTCCATCATCATTAGGCAGCATCAGGCCTTCAATTTCTCATGCTGGCACCAGCCATCCATGTGTGCAGGCCCTTTGATTGTGTAGGTGTATCCCATGACTGCTACCTTTTCTGGTCTAGATGCAGAGGCACAACAGGCTTCTTTCTGAAGTAACCTTTGCTTGAATATTCGAATAATTCTTAACATGTCACTCTCAGTCCAGTGACCTAGTGCCATCTGTGCATAGTTATCACAGCTCCAAAAGTAGGAGAATGAAGATATACCATAATACAGAGACAAGAAACATCTGCCTTTGTACAGCTATATATATATATATCTCTTTTGACCTTTGTATAAGAAAACTTACACAGTGACTTTATCTCCTGATGAGTTCTGATATCGACTACACATGATCAACTCTGAAAGAATCACTGCCCTCAAATCCGAACAACTAATCCTACGCATCAAAAAACCATGTTTCCTACTAGTTCCTCTTTTAAGACGACGAGCTGTCCTCGTCGGAGGAGCTCGGCTCCCTCTGTTGTTCGTACCGGCGCAGCGGCAAGGACGTGCCCGCTGAGACGCGGAACGCCTTGCCGGACCCCATCATTACCCTCTCCGGCGTCCTGCCAACGTCCCGGCACACGCGGTCCAGAGTCGACAGGAAGTCACTCACCACCATGAAGATCCTCAGCGGATGAGGCTCCTCCTTGGTGGCGTCGCCGTGGAAGTACTCTGTGGTCTCCTTCACGCGCTGCAGCGCGCTCTCCCCGGCCGTCTTCATGCTCTCGATCTCCACCCGAGATCTTCCGAGGAACGCATCCATCGCCTTGAAGAACTTCTCGCTTGAGCCCTGATCGGGACATGTTTCCTTGAGCTGCATGACCAGCTCCACCTTCTCGAGGTCGGTTTCGAGCCTCGAGACACTGCCGATCAACGTATCCATCTCCAATGTGGCCGCCCTCTTCACGTTAGAGAGCTCACTGCTGAGCCCAGCAAGTACTTTCAGGCCGTCCTTCTTGAACTGCTCCTTGCTGGTGCTGACAGAGTTCACCACTGCTGTTTCATCGGAGCTGAAGCCTTCTGATCGGATGATCTCTTGTACCACAAAATGGAGCACTGTTGTATTGCCGTCTGTCGACTTGATGTCCGCAAGCTTGAGAAGAGTGTCAAGTTTGAAGGCCCTCGCTTCGCCTCGATTAGTTCCGTCATTCATTCGGTTGCCAGTCTTGAGAACCGCATCAAGCAACTTCAAGAATAGCTTGCTGCTTCTTAAATCTGCACAGGCTGCCTGAAAAAGTTCTGAAGAAATATTATGTATTGATAATTGGCCTGAATATACCTATTGTTAGTTTCTCAAGTTAAATGAACTAGCATGAAATCCATCAGTTGCCTAGACACAAAAACTCTGCAAGTCCTATAACAAATGTACAGTTGCCAAACGTTAATTTTTAAAAAATTAGTAATACACTCGTGGAAGGAACTAAGAATATGGCATTTACTTTCTGAAAAATGGACACACATTCGTCTAACAAAAAAAAATCAAAGCAATCTAGTTAGTAGTAGAGGTGTCATGACATTCAAATGTAAAGGTCGTATCATCATAGCTGTTTACCTCCAGGGTACCAAAAGAATTCTTTAAATAATTCACTTCAGTATCAAAGTTTGCTCTGTACAGCAATGCGTCTACTCTTTTGAAGGCAAAAGGAACATCAAGTACGTCTTTCAGAAAGCGCTCTGCTGGATCAAGTTTTGATATGTCACCACTATAATCTTTTAATTTCAATTCTTCTTCTTTGGTCGGTGCCATCTTAGCTAGTGTCTCGTAGAACTCAGACCCCAAATCTCCGCTTCCTGTTGAACCATATATGCAAACAGTATTAGTTTAAAGAAGCAAAGGTCACATAATAACTCTAAACTGCTACCACAGAAATCACAGATTGACTTAAAGAAAATAAAAAAATAACAGCAAACACAGATTGACTATGCAATATGCGGTATGTACAGACCTGGTGCAGGTCCTGAATTATGAATGCACTGGGAATATTAATGCACAGCATTTTCCATGTGTCAATGGTGTCTAATTATGTGGCTCGTGTATCACGCCAACAGTATATACAGATATTATTCAGTAATGTAAATCGCATCCTTGAAATCAAAATTGAAACAGATGTGTAGATGAGATATGTTCGTTGTGAACAATAAAGGGACACGAACTGATGTTTGTTAGATCCAACACCAATAGCTAATCAATGTTTCCATGTGCCTGCATAAGAAAACAACTGAACTATTGGCCCACTACCATGCCATGAACAGCATAACCTTACTCTACAAAAAAAGGTCCCACAAATAGTTCTTACAATCGCTGTTTAAATAATCATCACCAAAAGGTTTACAGTATGTGCTAATAATTCTAGTTAGTGTACGCCAGATAAGGAAGACACTTAAGTGGTAACGTAAGAAGAAATTTGGACATAAGTCACACATGCCACTTCCGGGACCAGGTACTTGGATAATTATTTATGTTCTACAGAGAAAAAAATAAATGCACAAAAGAGTGCAACGGTAGTGGATCAAGTGGCCATCAATACCCAACAGTTCCTCTGTACTTTTTTTTTGCGATCAGGTAACTAACAACTCCTCCACCCTAATTAATCAAAGAGATAGCCCCCAGACTCTGGCATGCATAACACATCAAATTGCGCATGTTACAAGAAATGGTAATTTTGGTTAAGAATTTATTGATTATGCTGACATAAGTTAGCATGCAATAGGGATTCACCCCTTCTCACCCTCCTTGTAGTCTTATAAATAGCATGTAACATATGGAATTTTTAGTGTTGAATATAAGATGACTCTCAGGCAATTTAAAATAAAAATAAAAATTGGTTAACTCTTGACATGGTTGACTAATAAGATTAATGTCATTGTTTATAACTTTATTATAAGGAAACACATCAACTAATCAACAACTTAAGATCAGGCAATAGAATGCCTAATTTGAATCAGTAACCCCATGATGTCAGGACAATCATGAAATTAATGAACCTACTGCAACTACTTCTACAAGGGACTTAGCTGGTGAGAGGTATGGGTGTAAACCCCTACACCAAGGTCTGAGTCATCTTCCAATATGATGGGTGTCCTTTTTTTTCTTCTAATTGCAAAAGCGCCTAGCTTAGTTGATGAATTGCATATGACAAGTTCCGAGAATATTAGTTGAAGATTTCAAACATAAGTAAAAAATGGAATTCCACCATAATCAACATCTATTGTCCGCAAAATTTCCTTCTTCTATAAAAATTTTTTGGCAGCAAACGAATATGGCACCATCTTTTGGGAATACAAGAGAAGTTGATGAGCAGAGGATGGTGGGAATGATTGAAATTCTTGAAAAGGACATGCAAGTTTTGGGCAGTTTTTACTGCATTACCATTTGTAACTACAGCTGTTATCAAGTTAGAAAATGCATATGTGTAATACAACATAATCACAAGAGAAAGTAGAAGCATTAGAAGGTAAAGAACCTGCAACTTTGTGGAAGATGCAGCTCGCCTCTCTAATACATGTCCTAATCTGCGTCCTGATCTAACCATAACCTAACATGACATGACTGATGATGCTACATCACTGATGGTTCACAAAAACATCCACACAAGCTAATCAGACCTTAATACCATAGCTACTTTAGAAATGAGATTAAAGTTTTTTTGGAGGCAAAACCGAAGCTGAACTATCAGTAACAGAATCTTATCTGGAACATATGATGTGTTACAAAGATTGTGGAACTAGTAATGCAAAAAATTATCATCATCAGAACGCACTGCCTTTTAGTCTATGTTATCGTGAAAGTAACCCCTCACCAGAAAAATCTTGAATGTGACAATTGTGGTCAAAAGGCAGGACAGGTATAGGACCCTTCACCATCAGCACAAATCTAAACAAAAGAAAAGGTGCTTTGTAGGAAGTAGGAGACATTCCCTGGTATACAAAGAATTTATACTTATTACGTAAGCAATACGACAGTTTGCCACTCCTAAGAATTGTGTAGATCCACAGGTATAACCTGGAAATATAGGAGGGGACAGAACGGCATGTTTAGCGACCAACTCTACAAATTGCATACTAAATTACATATGAACGGCTAGAATGTGGACTGGTGAACAGTGTGACTAAGTATGATGCGAACCCTTTAGGCTGTAGCCACAAGAACGGCATCCAGTGGAACAAATTGAAAGCAATATTCTGATCAACAAATAGTCACTAGCTCGTCGGGTGCCTAAAAGGTATTTTCATTTACCTGAAATCTATCAATTTAAGAATAACTCCCAAGAGAAATTCCCTAATAAATTAGTCCTCTTTTTTCTGAACTAACCAACAACAGTTTGGTGGCCTATTTTGGCAGTATTTTAAAAGCTGCCAGCCATTCAAACAAAAGAAAGTTCCAAATCGCATATTTGTGACGGTCAGGTGCTAGCGCTTGAGAGGTGCGAAGCACCTAGGTTTTGAATTTTGGGGGAAAAAAGAAAAAGAAAACTGCCCTTTGGATTTTCCATGGACCAAAGAGCAGCAGCACCCCAATCACTTGTCAAGTTGCTGTGCGTATTTTGTTAGCAGTAACTAGATTGTACTGTGAGGACACGTGAGCATTGGGATTGCACAAGAACGCTTTAAGAAATTCCCAAGCTTCAGCAGGGGACCATTCCCGAGAATTTAGTAAAAAAACAGAACAGAAGCTCACCGTGCATGAGTGCTCGAATCACATCATCCGACGTCACATTGAGCGCCTTGAGCATGATCGCGACGTTCTGCAACCGCTTCGGGTCGAGCAGCCGGCTCTCCTGCTTCCCGGTGCCTCCCTTCCTCGCCGGCTGATCAGAATTCCCGACGCCACCAGTTTTATTCAGGAACAAGCTCTCCATTGCCGCCTCGTCCACGCTGCATCAATCACCACGCCGGTTCACATCTCAGTGCAAAAACGATGAGGCGTTGAGGAAACATGAACGAGAGAGGGCCGCACCGGAACGAGTCGGAGTTGTTGACCTGGTCCCAGACGGTGGTGCGGCCGGAGATGGCGCGGAGCTTGTCCCAGTGCAGCGGCTTCAGGCTCGGGGGCTTCGGCGGCCGCGCTCTCCCGCCGTGGCCGTCGGGATTCTCGCCTCCTCTGTCCTGAGCAGAGGGCTCCGAGGAATTGGTTAGCGCCAAACTGGCGAGAACGGCAGGGGGTGGGGACTCTGTGGGCATCGGTCGTAGCAGCCTCTGCCTCGGCGGCGGTGGGGGCGGCGGCGGACGAGCAGGCCGTGGGGGATTCGCTTGTGGCGGAGGCGGTGGTGTGCGTGTGGGCGCGGGCGCGGGCGCGGGAGCAGGCGCTGGTGGTTGAGGTTGAGCAGCAGTTGGCTCCAGGCCGCTGCGCTGGCTCGTGCTCCGGCTGAACCAGGAGGACTTGGCTGTCTTCGGCGCGGTGTAGAACGTGGCATGGTCCTCCTCATCGGAGGAATCCCCCGTGGTGGTCATCGGCGGCGTGGACACCGGCGGGGGCGGTGGCTGCGTCGCCGGCCGCCTCAGCGGCGGCAGCGGGCGGAGGTCTGGGCTCGGCTGCTTCACGAGCGCGAGCGGGCGGAGGTCGGGGCTCTGCGGCCGGTGCCGCCCGACCTCCACCATCGTCGTGAGTGGGTCGAGGTATATCGCGTCGGACGCCGTCGAGCTCGGCGGCGGCGACGACCTCTGGTGCCGCGTGCTGCTCCCGACGTCGCTAGCGACCCTCGCGGCCGCGGCGCCGGAGCCGTGGCGCGCCGGCTTCGCGTCGCGGAGGGCGGCGTCGGCACCGCCCCCGCTTCCCCCGTTGGAGCGGCGCCGCCGAAGGAGGAAGCACGAGTAGAACACCACGGCGAGCGCGACGAGGCCCGTGGCGAGCGCGATGGCGACGGCGTTCGTCAGACCGCCGCCGCTCTTGGACGACGACGCCGAAGACGCCGCCGCGGCGGCGTTCGGCGTGGGCGGCGGCGGTGGGGGAGCGATCGAGTCGTCGGAGCCCGGCGGCGGCGTGGAGTCGACGGGGAAGAACGGCTGGTGGAGCGACCGCCGGGGGAGGCCGCCGCCGCCGCCGCCGCCATCGGCCCCCGCCTCCACCGACAACAGCGACGCCCCAGCTAACACCACCACCACCACAGCGAGCAGCGCGCTCACAGGCACCTCTCTTCCTCGCACCATCGAGTAAGCTCTGATAGAACACCCCCAAAGAATTCTCAAAAAAAAAGAACACCAGAATTCTCCTCCGAATTTTTTCAAAATTCTTGTGTCGTTGCGACGTTGCGTCAGTTTCTCATTTGGGGCGTGGCTTCCGGGACCGGGAGGAGGCCGCGTCACCGAAGTGGCGAAGGAGTGTGTGCGCTTGACGCTCCACGAGCATAAAAGAGAGCGGCGGGCGGAGTCCTCGTTACGAAGAGGCAAAGACCAGCACACTGACATCTGGGCCCCGGCTTCCGGGCTCGAAGCAGCCCCACAGGCCAGAGAATTACGATTCGCGTTCACAGGTGCGGGAGGTGTCGAGGTGAAGCGAGCGAGCCGCCATTTCGGCGTGTTCAATCGGTCGGTCGCACGAGAGGACCACCCGGCCCAGGGGAACCAACCATCAGTGCCGAGCCAATGAAGCGTGGGACCCGCTGGATCTGGGCCACGCGCGTCAGCATCAGCGCCACCCGCGCGTCGCGTGGCCAAGCAGTAAATGAAGTGGCCGTTCGTAGGACTAGACTGGTAGCAGCAGTAATCCAGAAGGAACCGAGAGAGCGTGGGGCCACGGCGGGCCCAGCGGAAATCTTACGGCCCTCCCTCCCGTCCTTTTCCCTACCCACGCGGCTCCAGCCAGCCCGCTGCAACTACGTCTCACTGTCACCTGGGGTCCAATTTCTCGGGCCCGCGCGGCGGTGGGATACAAGGCGCGGTTGTGGAGCGGGGATGGCGTGAGACGCGGTGGCTTCCTCGTCCTGTTCCCCGCCCGCCAGCGGTGTGGGAGACGGTGACTCGAGTCGAGTCCGGGCGGTGGTACGTATACCCTCCGTGTCCCAAAATATTTGCACCTTTTAACTTTTACAGATCATATTTAACCATTCTTCTTATAAAAAATTGCGAAAATACAAAAACAATTATGATATACTTAAAATATATATGATGATGAAACATGTATACCAAAACAAATAATATTTTCCTAATTTTTTGGAATAAGATGAATCGTCAAAAGTGAAAGGCAAAAGTCAACAAGTGCAAATATTTTAGGACGGCGGGGCTACTGTGTACAGTGTGTCCGTGCGTGTCAGTGAACTTCAGTGGGGCTAACTCGCAGGGCGCGTCGGGTTGTGAGGGTGGGCGTGACGTGGCACGCGGCGGCGGGCTCGCGCGGAGCAGCGGCGGTCAGGACTACGGCGGTGGATGGGAAACATCACGCAGCAGGGCGGCGCCGGAAAAATGTTCACGGTGTGCAGTGCAGACTGCAGAGCATGGTGGCATGGCGCCTCTGAACTTGTGACGAACTGTAATTGCGATAATCTTTGCGTCGACAGCGTCGTTCTATAATTCCTCTAACGAGGGCTCAGTGGAAACGGTGTGCTTCTTTTTTGAAAAAAAAAAGAAGAAAAGGAAAAAAATACATGGAAACAGCTTGAGCTCAGTGGTGAGGGGCAAAAGGTCGTAGCGAATTTTTCTTTTCCTGTTCGGAGGAGATTCGTCACCGGCTCCGGCTCCAGCTTCCACTACAACCACCGGATGCATCGCGCAGCGACTGTGGGGGCAGCCACGTACATCCGCGCACAGCTATAGCGCGTGTGAGAAATCATGAGGGGGTCGTCGGAGACTCGGAGTGCCACGGCGACTTGACGAGGAGGCTGTAGTAGGACGGGAATCCAGGAGAAGCTGGCTCCACATCGACTGCATAATTCAGCAGCAGTACATGCAGAGGAAGACTTCGAGGGCAGCGCGACCAGGAAATTTGGCCCGAAAATTGTCAGCATTCGAGAAGGATTTTGACTGAAATTAACCGACACTTTCTTTTTCTTGGCGTCAACTGACTGACGAAGCTTAAACCGACTGCCGCTGTCAGTTCGCTGATGATGATGTTAGAGACTTAGGGCTTGTTTGGGAAATGGAGGATTCAAGTGGATGGAAGAGGATTGAAGGGGATTTTAGAAAATTTTGACTTATAATGGAAATTCCTCCACCCCAATGCCCTTCATTCCCCTTCATTCCACTAATTCCCAAACAAGACCTTAGAGTAATCCAAACGTGCAGATGATGATGATTCACGCTTACCAGAGGAAACAGAGTTGCAGTCCTGTCCGATGACTCCTTTCCAGGCTCACATTCATTCCAGCTTTTGACGCGGGCATGTTTGCATTTCGTCGGCTTCAGCCTTCAGCCTTCCAACTCCTCTTTACGGACCCGCCTCAAGAGCATAGCCGCAGTCCGAAGCAAGAACAATGCCGCTGCCGGAAAAGACCCCGTCCACTGTTGGCCGCCTTTTGCCGTATGGTGCGCGCGCGCCCTCCTGCAACTTTTGTGTCCATGTGTGCGGATCCTTGCTCGGAATGGAATGGAATGTGCGTCGCTTGGGAGTACACTGGACCCCGACCGGCTGTTAGTCACACTGTCATCACGTTACTAAAGTGACTCTAAACTCGTTGCCTCGTTGGTGTCAAAGCCACATCGCTCACTCCCTTCCCTGAATCAATGAAAGCCGCCCTCGGAAAAGAAGAAGTGAGAGCAGCAGGATCAGCGACATCGGACATGGCACATCGCCGGCGAAAGGCGCAGAGAGCTTTTGCCGCGCTCCCGATGCGGCGGTTAATGCGCCTCCCGCCGCGGCCGTCGCCGGTGCGCAGCTGCATGCGTCTGGCATGTATAGATGCAGGGTGGGGTGCGGATGGCGACCGCTTCGTCCTGTCCCGCGCGCCGCGCGACGTCAGGAGCTTAGCGCCGCGAGGGAGTTTGTGCACCAGGCCATGGCACTGACCTGGCGCTTGATGGTTTGTGCAGTCGCCGTGGACCATTGGTTCGTCCGGTGAGACAAGCTGAAAGCCGGGACCAGGACCCCGCGGCCCGTGCCACTGGCGGACTACGCGCACCGCATGCACCTGTGCTTGCTGCACGAGGGGCGTCGCCGACAGTGTTCGTATTACCCGTCTCTAATGCATGGCGCATCATCAGAGGCGACGCCGTAGGGTACGTTTCTTTCATTTTTCCTGCACAGGCATCATCATCGTCGGATCCGTTATCGCAAATTCACAAACTGCATCATCATGTTAGTGGGTAGCGGCTTCATTCGTGCGCCGCGCGCCACATGGATTAGGGCGATGTTATCTACATGTTGTCTTGTTGTCTGATGAATCGATTCTGCTGTGGAAGTCCTCAGACTGATCATCACAACCAGTAGGTGCACGGAAAGGTTCGGTATCGTCGTGCAGTAGGAGGAGCAGACACACTGCGGTTAAGAAATCGGATGCTCGTTATCCTAAGCAGGGCCGTGCACATGGGAGTGCGGCCGGTGCGAGCGTACAGGGCCTCCAAATTTGGAGGGCCTCAAAAAAATAAGCCCAATGATAAAGGCCCTAAGTAATGGCTATAGAATTAAGTAAAAACGTGGCCGCACGACTCCTCAAGTCTGCCTCCCTCAAGTCTGCCTCCCTCGCGACTCTTCGTGTACGCATCTCGTATTTTAGTATTCGGCTGCCGGCCGGCGGCGGTTCATCTAATAGCGATTAGTGAGCTCTCAATAACCTGCAAGCCAACAGCCAAGGTAGAGGCCTATACGGGAGTGCAGAACAACCAGGACTGTAGGTAATGTTTTCTTTCAATTCTCTAAGTCTCTAACTGCTCGTATGGTATAATTTTAATTTTATCCTTTTTATTTTTTGAAGCAATGTCTTCTTCAAATCGAATTAGAAAATTTGAATCTGGTTCCCAAAAGCGTAAGAAGAAACAAAGAATTGAGAAGTTAACTCAATCTCAGAAAGGATCAATGGATAGATTTGTTATAAAAGAATCAAACGTGGTGTCTGGTAATGAGCAGGCTGAGGCTAGTAATGAGGTAGTTGATCAAGGTCCTGCACTTGAGGATCAGGGAGTTCCTATTGATAACACAAACGTTGAAATAGATAATGATGGTGCTAGCAATGAGGAAATTGGTGATTCTTTTCAGCCTAATATATTTGATCCAAGATATTGGGATTCACTTAATCCTAAACAGATAGACATTTTAGCACAGAAGGGCCCTAAAAGAGACTTATCAATTCTGAAAGGTCCAAAGGATAGGTATTCCAGAAGGTTTTCTGCACTATTCTATACTAGAATTCTATCAAATGGAGAGCATTGCGATAGAGATTGGCTTGTCTATTCCAAGGAACTCGATAGAGTATTTTTCTTTAGTTGTAAATTATTTACAAAAGGGCACAGAAAGGGTCAATTAGCAAATGAGGGGTTTAATGATTGGATACATCTCAGTACTAGACTTAAAGAGCATGAGACAAGCGCAGATCATGTTTTGAATATGACCACTTGGTATGAGTTACGTAGTAGGCTGCAAAGTGATCAAGCTATTGACAAAACTGCTCAGCGACAACTTGAGAAGGAAAAAGACCATTGGAGAAAAGTTTTGTTCAGAATTGTTTGCATTGTTAAATTTTTGGCCAAGCACAGTCTAGCATTCTGTGGTACTAATAGCAAATTATATGATGATAGCAATGGAAATTTCTTAGGTTTGGTAGAGATGTTGGCAGAATTTGACCCAGTTATCCAAGAGCATGTTCGTCGTATTACAAGTGAAGAAACTCAAGTTCATTATCTTGATCCAAAGATTCAGAATGAGTTGATACACTTGCTTGCTTCTGCTATTAAGTCTGAAATTGTAAGAAAAATAAAGAGAGCAAAATATTTCTCTGTCATACTTGATTGTACCCCTGATGCAAGCCACCAAGAACAGATATCTTTTATTATAAGATATGTGGATTCATCTTCAGATAATATTTCCATAGAAGAATCCTTTCTAGGATTTTTAGATGTAAATGATACAACTGGACAAGCACTTTTTGAGGTGCTGGAGAATGAACTAAAGTGTCTTGATCTTGATATTGATGATGTGAGAGGCCAAGGTTATGACAATGGGTCAAATATGAAAGGAAAACATCAAGGGGTGCAAAGGAGACTTTTGGATGTAAATCCTAGAGCTTTCTATTCTGCTTGTGGTTGTCACAGTCTTAATTTGACACTTTGTGACATGGCCAAGACTTGTGGTAAAGCTAAAGATTTCTTTGGAATCATCCAACGCATTTATACAACTTTTGCTAATTCCACTAAGAAATGGCAGATTCTGAAAGATAACATAACAACATTGACTCTCAAGTCAGTGTCAGCTACACGATGGGAGAGCCGTGTTGAAAGTGTTAAAGCTATCAGATTTCAATGCGCCGACATTCGAGAGGCTCTACTTCAGGTATTTTGCATTGACATATTAATTATTAATAACTATATATTTTCTTTGGCTCTCCTCAAAAGTTAACTAATCTTTTTTATTTTTAATTTCAGGTATCGGATGTTGATAATGATCCAAAAACTAGTAGTGAGGCTAAAGGTTTGGCAAAAAATGAACTTGGAGAATTTGAATTTATAGTGGCAATAGTCATTTGGTATGAGGCACTGTATGCTGTTAATTTAATAAGCAAGCACTTGCAAGCAAAGGATATGCTTATTGATGCTGCTATTGAGAAAGTGCAAGGACTAATTTCTTTCTTCGAAGGGTACAGAGAAACTAAGTTCTTAGAAGCATTGGAGGCAGCTAAAGGAATTGCAGTTGAGCTAGATATTGGCACAACATTTCGTAAAAAGCGAGAAATTAAAAGAAAGAGACAATATGATGAGAACCCTGATGACACAAATGTTTCCACACAGACTCCAGAGGATATTTTTAGAACCACCTATTTCATACCTATTGTTGATCAAGCTATTGCCTCACTTACAAGAAGATTTGAACAATACCAAGAATACCAAAAGAATTTTGGTTTCTTATTTACTTCCGACTCATTGCAGTCATTGGATAGTACTAGCTTTAAATCTTCTTGCGACAATCTTGAAGCAGTCCTCAAAAGAGATGGGAAATCTGATGTTGATGCCAATGAACTTTATACAGAATTAAGATTTCTTCAGGATTTTATTCCAAAAGAAAATATGGGTCCTCTTGAAATCCTTAAGTTTATAAAGCGCCATGATTGTTTTCCCAATGCAGCTATTGCATAGAGAATTTTATTAACCATTCCTGTAACTGTTGCATGAGCGGAGCTTTTCTAAGTTGAAGCTATTGAAGTCATACTTGCGCTCTACCATGACACAAGAGAGACTTAATAGTTTGGCTACCATAGCACTTGAGAGTGGATTGCTCGAGAAGATTAACTATGAGCATATTATTGAAGATTTTATTTCAAAAAACACTAAGAGAATGATGTTATTCAAGTAAAGATTAGTTAAAAAAGGTACTATTCTTGATATATCACATTTACTGTACATTATATACATTTTTTTGTTATGTATGGAATTTTGATTCGAGCCTCATTTACAGCTTCGAACGGGGTCGGTAAATCTGACGGCACGGCCCTGGCCTAAGAGGGGTAGGGGTGAATTAAGAGGGGGAGGGGGTGAATTAGTGAACTTAAAATCTTAACCTATATCTTCACTAATTTTACACAAAGATAAACTAGAACATACAATCTAGATGTGCAACTAGGGTTGTTCTAGTGTGAAACTCCCATCCCAAACAAAGTTCGCAACCTATAGCCATTCCTAGTATGATACTACTCTAGAAAGTAAGGTCAAGCAAAGATTGCAAAAGAGTAAATGCGGAAACGTAAAGGTGATGAGAGGAAGCAAACTCTTGACACGCGATTTATCCCGTGGTATCGGTAGGCACTAAGCCACCCCTAGTCCACGTTGTTAAAGCACTCACACAAGAGTATTGCTTCCCGGTCATCAAGTCTCTCCCAAGAGCACCACTTGACTCGCCACAAAGGCTAGCCACTTAGGCACTTGCCAAGCTCCCTTGGTCACCTTGATGCCGCCTCCACTAAGGAGCTTCTCCACCAAGAAAGGGGGTCTCCACGTCCCCACACAAAGTGTCCTCGCCACTTCACACTAAGCCGGAGGGTCGATGACGATTGCCGGTGAGCCACTTAGGCCCCAAGGCTTCCGGTGAACCTTGTACAACTTGATTCACTCAAGAATCACCTCACAAGGTTGGCACAACCTTGCACTCACTCAGCTCTAAGCTAAGCCTAGCACTAAGCACATATACAAAGCATATGCAAGTCTAAGGATGAGCAATTAAGCATTTGGATGGATTGAATATGATCTTCTAGGTGCCTTGAACTCCTCTGCACTTCCACACAATCCGGCAACCTCAAATGGGTGAGTGGAGGGGGTATAAATAGCCCAAGGCACTCAGCTAGTTGTTGACTAACGATTCTCTGAAAAGTGGACCGTCGGATGAACCGGTGCGTACTTTTCAGGAGCATCGGTTCATCCGGTGCCCCTCCCACGTCTTTAGCCGTTGAGGTTCTCTGACAGAACTGCTCCGACGCTATGCACCAACGCACCGTCGTTTCATCTGGTGCTGAAGACCCCGCGACCAAATCATCTCTGTTGGTTTCTTCGCAACCGTCGGATAGACCGACGCTTCCTCTTATCATGGCGTCGGTTCATCCGGTGCTGAAGGCCTCGTCTTGGCGCGTCTCTGTATTGATTCAACTAAGCGTAAAATAGACCGACGGTATCCTTTCTCAGACTGTCGGATCATCCGGTGCTACTGTCTTCGCTTCTTCTTCTCTGCAACTCGTCCGACGCTACTAGAAAATGGACCGTCGGTTCACCCGACGGTGCCTAGGTTTTCACCCAGTGTACCAACTCGTCCGACGATTGCACCGACGCTTGCTATCTAGGTACCGTCGGTTCATCCGACGGTGTCCTATCTTTTTCTTTTCTTTCTCGTTCTTGACCCTTGAAAAATAGACTATCTTCTCAATTTGGCATGTGGTATTTTGGCATCCTTGGGACTTAGAAATGTCTACAAAGACATGCTAAATAATATGGTTAGTCCCATCGATCATGTTGTCATGAATCACCAAAGTCAAACTCGAAATAATGGCAAATGGGGTCATATTCGCTACACACGACGGTTGCAGTGCTATGTCATCTTTGATGTGGAGGAGTAGGATCACTGCATACCTTTTAACTTTACAGTCTGGGCGTGCACATTCCCGATTGTAGAGTTTGGCTATGTAGAGGTACATTGTTTTTTGAAAAAAATCAAAAGAAAAGGTGAATGGCAAAGGTCGTATTATATAATAATATATAAAAAATTGGAAGAATTAATTGCGTCGAGAAGCCCATACTATGGGTTATGGGCCAAGTGAAATTTAGGTTGCCCAAATAGCCCAATAGCTATCAAGGCTCATCTAAGAGGTGAAGAACTTTGCCAAAAATGGAAAGAAATCCCACTCCAGCCCCTTTCCCTTCGCCATTCCCAATCGGCCTGCCAATCTAACTCCGCTCGAACGAAACCCTCGCCAGTCGCCACCACCAAGAAGCAGCTGCAAGCCTGCAACGCAGTGATCAAGAGCGAAATGCTCGCCATGGCGTTCGCCTCCGGCTGCGGGAAGCCGTCCGGTTCCGCTTCCTCCATCGTTGCCGACAGAACGGTGGGATACCACGACCTCAAGATCGACGGCTTCTTGCTCACCGTCGGCGCACCTACCGCACTGCCCATCAAGTCCCGCCCCTTCACCGTCGGCGGACATCGCTGGCGCATCTTGTTCTCCTCCGGCGGCCTTTTCGAGTACGTAGTCGGGCTCTACCTCGTCCTCGACGTCGACAACATTGTGGCCAAGAGCGTGACGGCGCAGGTCCAGTTCAGCGTCACACTTGAGAAGCGAGCGCTGTTCTTCGTCAAGTGGGAGAAGAAGAAGATCCTGTCCTCATCCGATCTGAAAACCCACGGCGCTGGTATCTGCACGGAGTGGTCAGGGATGGCCAAGAGCCCAAGAGCCCAAGAGGCAGGATGGCGCGCCTCGGCGGCGGCTCCGTGACAATCAGGTCCGACGTCACCGTCTTCAACGCGTTCCGCGCGGAGGCGGCGGCACCCAAGTCCAAGAAAGTCCCCGTGCCGCCGTCCGAGCTGCAGAAGAAACTCGGCGACCTCCACCAGAGCGGACGCGGCGCCGACGTCGTGTTCGAGCTCGACGGCGGCGAGCGGTTCCCGGCGCACCGGTGCGTCCTCTCCGCCCGATCGCCCGTCATCAGCGCGGAACTCTTGGGAGCGGGGGCAAGGGAGGGCGGCGCCGCTGCTGCTGCGCCGGTCGGCATCGTGCGCGTGGAGGGCGTGGAGGCGCGGGTGTTCAGGGCCCTGCTCCGCTTCGCCTACACGGACGCGCTGCCGGAGGTGGGGAAAAAGGAGGAAAACTAGGTGTACTCCTACGCGGATCTGCTCGCGGCGGCGGACAGGTTTGGCACGGAGAGGCTGAAGGTGATGTGCGCCAACAAGCTGTGCGAGCGCGTCGACGCCGACACAGTGAAGACCACCCTGGCGCTGACCGAGCGGCACCGCTGCGACGGCCTGAAGGAGGCGTGCCTGGACTTCCTCACCCATCCGGCGAACTTGAGGGCGGCCATCGGCACTCGTGGCCCGTGACGGTTTCCAAGTTTTAATCACTCGTTTCCTTTTAGCTAGAGAGGATCTAATTGACATGCTGGCATCTTAGCCGATCGTGCAGTTATCATGTCATCGGAGTGGTAGTTCGTTCATGGTTCAGTTAACTAGTATGGAGTAGTTCAGTCGTAGTATTAGTTTATATCAATCTGAACCCTGATGCACTGTTTCGATGCTTTGATGTGGCTCTTAAGACCTGTTTATTGCTATGGATCGCTTGAATGAGTCCTCTGTTCTGAATGTGAAGAATTCAAACCTGTGTGTGTTGCTTATCCTGAATGTTCAGTGTGCTTTGAAAAATTGAGGTTCGATCCACCGCATTCTTTCACCAACAAATTTGCATTGGCTCGTCCATTGCCGTGTAAGTAAAAATGTTAAGACATGGCAGGGAAACAATGATTTCAGCTACACATCTATATTTGCGGAGGACATGACATGACATGGGATGGGGGGATCGTCGCCGCCTCGCCGGCGACAATTTACCTCGCAAGGCCACCACCAGACTGCGCAGCGCAGCGCACCCGGAAAGTTCAGAAAACCTCTGGAAGTCTGAAGCCCCAAGAAAACCCCGCGGGCCCGCGTTTCCAATTGAACCCAGGGCGTCGCGGCGCGCGCCCGGCTTTCCCAACCACGCCACAACGCTATGCCGCCGCCGCCGCCCGCCGTCACCTCGCTGCCCTACCAGTGCTCCGTCCTCCTGCGGCGCCTCGCCGCGAGCCGCTCCCTTGCCTCCTCGTCCTTCTTCCTCCGCGCGCTCCGCTGCCTCCACGCGCGCCTCCTCACCGCCGGGCTCCTCCACGCGCCGCCGCACCCGCACCTCACCCTCCGCCTCACCCACCTCTACACGCTCACCCCCGACCTCCCCGCCGCCGCGCTCCTCTTCCGCGCCGACCCGTGCCCCGTCGCCGCCACCTCCCTCGTCGCAGCGCACGCCGCCGCGGGCCGCCTCCCCGCCGCCGTCTCTTTCTTCCACGCCGTCCCGCCCGCTCGCCGCGACACTGTCCTCCACAACGCCGTGATATCGGCGTACGCCCGCGCGTCCCACGCCGCGCCCGCGGTCGCCGTGTTCCGCTCGCTGCTCTCCTCCGGCTCCCTTCAGCCCGACGACTACTCATTCACCGCGCTCCTCAGCGCCGCGGCCCACCTGCCGAACCTCTCTGTACGGCACTGCGCAGTGCTACACTGCTCGGTGCTCAAGTCCGGCGCCGGGGGTGCCTTGTCGGTGTGCAACGCGCTCATTGCGCTATACATGAAATGCGAAGCGACCGAGGCGACTCAAGAAGCACGGAAGGTGCTTGACGAAATGCCGGCTAAGGATGATCTTACGTGGACTACTATGGTCGTCGGGTACGTTAGGAGAGGCGATGTTGGTGCTGCTAGATCAGTTTTTGAGGAGGTTGATGGGAAGTTTGATGTCGTGTGGAACGCCATGATCTCAGGATATGTGCAATCAGGAATGGTTGAGGAGGCATTTGAGCTGTTCAGGAGGATGGTGCTAGCTAGGACGCCTCTTGATGAGTTCACATTTACCAGTATTCTGAGTGCTTGTGCAAATGCTGGGTTCTTTGTGCTTGGGAAGTCTGTCCATGGTCAGATCATTAGGTTGCAGCCAGATTTTGTGCCTGAGGCAGCTTTGCCTGTTAACAATGCATTGGTGACCTTCTACTCAAAAGGTGGCAAGATTGCTGTTGCAAAAAGGATATTTGACAGTATGCCATCGAAGGATGTAGTTTCTTGGAACACAATTTTGTCAGGGTATATTGAGAGCAGCTGTTTGGACAAGGCAGTCGAGGTATTTAAGGAGATGCCTTATAAAAGTGAGTTGTCATGGATGGTGATGGTCTCAGGATATGTCCATGGAGGGCGTGCGGAAGATGCACTTAAGCTGTTTAACTGGATGAGGGCTGATGATGTCAAGCCGTGTGATTACACCTATGCTGGTGCTATAGCTGCATGTGGTGAACTTGGGGCACTGAAGCATGGGAAGCAGCTCCATGGGCATCTTGTGCAGCTTGGTTTCGAAGGGAGCAATTCTGCAGGAAATGCACTCATTACCATGTATGCTAAATGTGGTGCTGTGAAAGAAGCTCATCTTATGTTCCTTGTGATGCCCAATGTTGATTCTGTTTCGTGGAATGCTATGATTTCAGCTCTTGGGCAGCATGGACATGGAAGAGAAGCACTTGATCTCTTTGATCAAATGGTTTCTGAAGGCGTATATCCAGATAGGATTTCCTTTTTCACAGTATTGACAGCTTGCAATCATGCTGGTTTGGTGGATGAAGGCTTTCGTTATTTCGAGTCCATGAAGAGGGACTTTGGCATCATCCCTGGAGAAGATCACTACGCGCGGCTGATTGATTTGCTTGGTCGGGCTGGGCGAATTGGAGAAGCTAGAGATTTGATCAAGACGATACCTTTTGAGCCTACTCCATCCATTTGGGAGGCCATTCTTTCTGGTTGTCGGACTAACGGAGATATGGAACTTGGTGCTTATGCTGCAGACCAGCTGTTTAAGATGACACCACAGCACGACAGCACATACATCCTACTGTCCAACACTTACTCGGCTGCAGGACGTTGGGTAGATGCTGCAAGAGTAAGGAAGCTAATGCGTGATCGAGGGGTAAAGAAAGAACCAGGGTGCAGCTGGATAGAAGTTGGAAACAAAGTTCATGTGTTTCTTGTTGGTGATACAAAACATCCAGAAGCACATGAAGTTTACCACTTCCTTGAAATGCTTGGTGCTAAGATGAGAAAGCTCGGGTATCTTCCTGACACAAAGGTTGTGCTGCATGACATGGAACCTCATCAGAAGGAGCATTTATTATTTGCACATAGTGAGAGGCTAGCGGCTGGTTATGGACTCCTGAAGCTGCCTCCTGGAGCGACCGTTACAGTTCTTAAGAACTTGAAAATATGTGCTGATTGCCATGCTGCAATAATGTTCATGTCAAAGGCGGTCGGAAGGGAGATTGTTGTTAGGGATGTTAGGCGGTTTCACCATTTCAAAGATGGGGAATGTTCATGTGGTAACTATTGGTGAAACATACTTTTGCTGCTCACCTGCTAACATATCGGCCGTTTTGGTTGTAATCAAACAAGAAGCCTTGAAGACGCATGGACTGACCGACTCAGATCAGAGAGACGGTTTTTCATGGTCTCTATCTGCTAGTCTGTTTTCTATTGAGGCTTGATATTGGTGTGCTAGGCTACCCAGTGCATATCCTTCTCGGTAAGCATCAGATTAAACATACAAGTTTGCGAATCTAGGTTGACGTTTTCACTTTAGTTAATAATGTAATTTTCAGGAGCTGTAATGTAATGATCTGATTCTTGGAACGCCATAATGATGGACCATGGAGCTAAATCTTCAGGCAGACCGATGACAAACATGGGGAGCAGGGGCCAACTGATCAGGTCACATCATCTCTATGAAATGAGGCATCTCTATGAAATGAGGTAACTAGTAAGCTGTTGCCATTACTTTCATTGTCTTGGGTTTTTGCTTATCATGAGGACTGACAAGCAATGCCATATTTTTGTTACAGTTAAGAATGCATGGGCAAATGGATCATTACACAGAGACGACGGGCAGACCGCGACTGCTGACAGCTTAGCGATGTAGCTTTACCTGTGATTTTGGGACGGCACTACTGACAGCGACAATTGATGCACATATAGACTGATACACAGGAGTCATTTGATACAGTTTTCCTTGCACGATTACATGTAAAATCCATGATAAGCAAATCCGAATGCTTATTTACGGGCACTAATATATATCAACACATCTTACACCGAGGCAGGCCCTCAAACAATGCACGCAGCGTGGGAGTGAGGCAACTTGTCAAACTTCTTTTAACTTTCCCGCATAAATCATGCTACAGTACTATCTGACGTTTCAGATGCACAAACAGTAGCAAATCATTCTGGTGTAATATTACTCCAGCGTCAACAAGTACATATTTCATGAACGCACAAGCACCGATGGGATGAGCCAGTAATAGTGTACACGGATTAAAGTCCAGATACAAAGAGAAACAAATAGAATGGCTGTTGGTTTCTCATCCTTGTAAATTGTACCATTGTTACTCAATCAACATAGCAGCGTTCTTCCTTGCCTGAAATGACCAAAAGCATTGGCTGTGTATTAGTCAAGAGTCACAGTCAACAGCTGTAGCAAACACTATGCATAGTTGTCATTGCTAGTTTTTCTTCTAAACTGCTAGCGCATGAAAATGCATAATAAAATATTACATATTGCTTCTTTTAAAAAATTGCATACTGCTGCTATTATACAGAACAAGACCACAACATTACCAAACACCAACACAGATAATTATCAAAGCTAACTGAGCGGAAAATATTTATCATGAATAACAATTAACCTGACGTAGAATGCCTCATATCGTTAGGGTACCATATACAGCACGAAAATCCTTTTAATAGGCTTAATTATAAGAACAAGGCAGGCAAGGGCACGGGGCAGTTATGCAGTAGTAGTTTTTTGCATAAGGACATTAGCATTACCTGGGCTAGACGACGCTCCTTGTTCAATTTTAGAGCTCTTTCTTTTTCCTCTTCAGACCTAAAGATTTTCTGCAGGAGGTTTGGGTTGCTTGTGATCAGAAAACAAACAAAACTTATCGCAAGCGAAAGAATAGGCTAATCAGCGTTCGAAACTTTTAACAGATAAGAGCAGGCGTGAATGGTTTTATGGAATCAAAGTCTAAAGAGTTCATGCAAACAGACAGATCAACACTCACCACTGTATCCTGGTATATCTAAAATAAGGTAATGAAAGCCTAAACCCCAACAACCCTGAGAAGCTACTATCTTGCTAGCCTTTCTATCCGATTGTGGCCAATTCTTCTCTATCCTGGTTATAGATGCTTTCTATCCAATTATGTCCTATTTCTCTTAATCCTGGCTATAGTTGGTTTCACTAAGGTATGGGAATTGCACAGCAAGTAAGCAGTAAAGACACCCGCTTATTTCAAACTGGCATGGGCAAATAGAACAACATTGTTCAACTTCCACAAATTTAGACACTTGACTACTTTTGCAACTTTGGTCATCAATGGCATGGATTTCTTACCTTATCATTGGATGATAGGGTTTCAGCTGTGTCAACCTTGATGTCAAAGATATCTTGAAGAAGTCCATTCTCCTGTAATTAAAAAATGGCAAAGTTTGTCATATCATCAAGTAAATTTGAGAAGTAAAAAATATAACCATTCAAAAGAAAGTGACCTTCACATGCTTCAGAAAGCCTTTCGCCAGGAACCGCTTTAAGAAATTCAACTGATTATCAAGAAAAAAGTTAGCTAATGAGAACATGAACAAAATTTACCATCATGCAAACCAAGGAAAAAACAATAACCTGCATTAACTCAGACCATGATGAAACCCTTAAGACATCACGCTTTCCAGCGATCTTGATTGATTCTTCAGGGCACTCACCATACTGTAAAAAGAGGGGTATCAATAATAAGTGAAACACAACCAAGAATTTGAAGATCTAGCTAGATCAGCTATGGACAGACCTTGACAAAATCCAAGATTCGTTGAAACAAGTCTCTTTGATCAGTAAGGTTTTTCTTGTCTGCGCCTTTCCCCCCAGCCTCTGCAGACAGATTAGAGGCTAGACCAGATATCTTGGCTTTTAATGCTTGCATATCCAAGAAAAGCTTGTTCTTAGAACCACCAGTTCCTCCTGTGTTGGCTTCACCATCTTCACAAGAAGAAACATCAAGCAGATTTAACTCAAAGCACAAAGCCAATGCTTCACCAGCAGACATTCGAACAGCACGATCCTCTGCTTCTAAAAGAGTAGAGAGAAATGCGATGGGCCTAGCAGGTAGAAGAAAAGCAAGTTAGGTAAAGCAATCAATAGTTTAGTGTGCACACATATGCTTGAGCAGAACAGAGAAGAGTACTGACTCTTTCCAACTGTCGGTATTTATCCTCCATGAACCAATAGTAGTTAGGAGAAACGTCCATGCAGATATAGCAGCTGCTAACACAAGAGGCTTAGGTTTCCGGACACTTCCCACCTGCGGAAATTCCAGACGTATTCAATCATCCTAGAAAATTGGATGCAGCTGGTTCCAACATTAGCTTGTGAAACATGATAACAAGTCAATGGAGAAACTTACATTTGAACCAGACTTTGGATGAATCACATCCCACATGGCTTTCAAAGATAACTCTGTTTCAGCCAGATCAGTTGCACCAACAAATGTGGTCACAGCCAAACAATCAAGTGCCTACGGAAGGTCGGTTTAACTTAATTGATTAGAAGTGCAAACAAAGAATGGAAGCCAAATGAAAAACAAATGAACACATACAGATATCATCTTCGAGGCATCGGACCAAGCTTGCAGTACCCTACAGAGTTGGGGATGTGACTCCTCCATAATTTCATGTGAACTGCTCCCAGCACCAAGTGTAATAGCCAATAACCCTGGATATTCCAAAAGAAAACATCCAAATACGGAGTCATAAAACAACAGTATTTATTTTGAACTACAAAGTGTGATCAGCGACAGGATACAAACCGATGGCGCGAGATGCCAGAAAAACCTCCTTGGTTGATCCCTTTTTCACAGAATTGTTGAATTGACTTAGCAAAGTGGCATACCTTCAAAAGCATAAAAAATAATTCCTCATTTACCAAGCAGATTCAAATAAACATAACATATATGAAAGTGAACTATCCTGATAAAATAGAATGTAACAACATAATACTTGGTTAATTTGTTGGGTTCACAATAATTCAAATATGCAATTTACAGTATGATTTTCGGATAAATAACCAAAAAATTGCACGAAACACTTCAGAACTTTTGGCTGACAAATGAAACTTATAACATACTTATTCTCCACAAGACCATGAAGCATAAAACTTTCAAAGGCGTCAACCAGTTTACTCAATGCCGCCTCTCTTGTAGATCCCCTGAAAGAGATAGAAATGGTAACATCAGCACAATGTGTTAATGAACGCACATAGGTTAATGGCCATAATCAATTATAGTTAGCAATTAAGGAGAACTACATTAATAAGTGTGATGAATCATTGTTAAGAGAAACATAGCAATTCAGAAACGGTGTCCCCAGAAGTGACACAAAGAAGCAATACACAAAACAATACACAAACAAATTCAGTACCACCTCGAGGTGAAAATTGTGCATCTATATAACCATTTGAGACTAAATCAATAGGCTAAACTCCACCGCACAAAATTATGTGGTGTCAATTATGCTAAACATGATATAGCGTAAATGTGAAATGACAGGCAAAGGAATTCTGAGAAGCCAGATTAACAAAGAAACATGAAGGATAGTCTACTGTCATAAATTGCTTCTTATTAATTTCCAGCCAATGGCGGCAATCCCACCATGAAGCAAGGAGGATATGCAACTTTCGTCCACAATAAATACACTATCCAATACCGATAACCCCAAAATAATTAGTTACGGAAGAGTGCGAATGACAAACTATCGTGAGTTTGTAACACGGAGAACTTGCAAAGTAGACCAAACACTTGGAAGATAAAACTACATACGGTGACAATTAAGTAGAGTAAAGAATAGTCCCACACGGAGCCATGTAGCGAGCATCATGCGGACAATCGACAAAAACAAACTACCAAGACATGAAGACAACTGATAGCTGATGGGTAAAGCAGTTAGAATACAATGCCTCATCCTATGAAATAAATAGAAGTAAGCATCACCCATACAGAAATGCATATGACACCACCAGCATCGGAACAGCAAACAATCACAAGGAAGGATACATGTAAGAGAAGGATAGAGGGGGGATCCCCACCTCTTTTCGTAGAGGTCGTCGATGTACTTATCGAGGACGAACTCCTGCGAGTTGACGTGCTCGGTGGTGTACGAGATGGAGAGATCCGACAGCGCGGTGGACGAGGAGCCCATGCTATCGGCGTCGCTGCTGTCGAGCAGGTCGTCCCCGCCGCCACGGGCCTTGCTCTTCTTGCCTGCACGAACAAACCCCCCAAGTCCGCCCCCAAATCACCAATCAGAACCAGTACCCTCCCATGACAAAACACCACCAATCGATCGGCGTCAAGAGAAACTCACTCTTCCCCATGGCGAGACCGGCGCGAGACGGTGACCAGAACTCAGAGACTCACAGAGAACCGGGAGACGAAACCCGCGGCAGGGGCAGCCGAATCAGGACCGCGAACGGACGGCGCGGGCCGCGGGAACGAGGGCGACGAGGGGGGGGGGGGGGGGGGGATCAGGAGCAGGTGCGATGGACGCGGAGAAAGGAGAAAGGGCCGGCGGGGGCGGCGAGATCGGGGCTGGGGCGGCGCGGAGCGGCGCTGGGACAGGGGTCGGAGAAGCAGGAGCAGTTCCTCTTGAGTGGCTCGCGGAGGCGCAGCGCTGCCATGTGAGGATTTCGCGGCGAGGGGGAAGAGCGGGTGCGGGTCGGGGAGTGGCTTCTTGAGGTTCTCTCTCGCGCGCTCGCCCCTTTGCTTGAGGAAATGAGGAAGACGGGGGGAGGCGGCGGCGTATGAAAACGAGCGGTGGTGGGAAGAAGCGGCGCTGGCTGGCTGGTGGGAAGGGACGCGAAGGCCCGGAGTGGAAATGCTATTGCTAGGGCACGATGGCCGATTTCTTTTTTCTTTTTTTCGGGTTGCTTTTCTTTCTCGTTTTGTTTTTCCTTCACGGCTTTTCCCTCGTGACTGGCTGGGAAGGGAAATTTATCTGGTTCTCTATCCATCCTCAGCCATGTGCTGTTTTAAGAAAACGCAAAAGTTGTGCGTGTCCTCTACTCCTTGGGAAAACTTAAACCCTTCTGATTTTGTTAAAAAATTGCTTAATGAAAAGTGCACGGTGTGAGAAAGGAGTCGTGTATGTATGACATTTGTATTGTGTGTTATTTAGAAAATTCAACTTTCATGTTCATGCTCCTACCTGCATTTGTATTTCCCTCGGAGACCTTTTCTCAAAAAAAAAACAAAGACGAACTACTGTCATTGAGCTGTGGTGCCACGACCTAAGCACATGGGCGCTTAAATTAACATGCAATTTTGATTCGATTCGCAGCCGACCTTGAGGATTTGAACCTTGTTTATTCCATGACGCTACGCCGTTTGGATTTTTTTTAAAAATGGATTGGTTTAGCGTGTGCTCGGTACGTTCATATTCCTCCAATCTCGTGTTATCGTTAGAGCAACTCCAGTGGGAGCCTTCATAAAGGCCTCTACTTCAAAATTTGGAGGTTTTGGTCAAAAAAACCAACTCCAGCAGGACCTCTAAGCAAGCCTCTATTTTGCATACCCCTCCAAAATCTCCCTTCCACCCTCCATTCTTGGAGGCCCTCCATTCCCCCTCCAAATGTGGGCCCCACAATTTTACTTTCCCCCCCCATCCCGCCGCAACCCCCGTCGCCGGTTCCTCCCCCCCGCCGCCCCACCTCCGCCGCCGCCGCCTCCCTTGCCTCGCGCCCACTGGATTTCCCTCCGTCGCCGCCTTCCTCCCCACCCTCTCTCCCTCTCGGCCCCTCCCTCTCCCTCCCACCGTGATCCCACCGTCTCCGTCACAGCGGCAGCCGGGAGCCGCAGCCGCCACGGCAGCGAGGCGCAGCCTACCGAAGCCGCCTCAGCAACCTCAAACGCCGCCGAAGGAAGAACCCGAGCATGAGCAAGCACCACGACGCGCCCCCAACCCCAACCCCGGCCCGGAGCAACCCGCGCCGAGGTCGAGCCACCCGCGCAAACGCAAGACCCGCGCGCCGGCGGCGGAGCCGAAACCGCCAAAGGTCCCGAAACGAGGCAAGAAGAAGCACTCGGGCCGCGTCCGGCTCGGCCCCCGAGCCCGCCCCTCCTCTCGCAACAACAACGGCGGGGAGGAGCAACCGCAGCGGAGGAGGAGCACGACGACACGCGAGGCCCGGCGACCGGCGGGAGCGCGCCGGTCGCCAGCGAGGGCCTCACGGCGCGGCGTCGTCGCCGCGCGGGGGCGGCGGGGGTACCCGCACCGCTCCGCACACGTCGTCGCCGCTGCCGAGGTGGGAGGCGACGCCGCAACGGCGCGAGTACTTCTCCGGGGGGTACCGGAGCTGCTACCCGACGCCGGTGCGCGAGGGCATCTACCGCATCGCCACGGGAAGGTGAAGGAATAGTTTGTCCCGCTGACACGCGGGACCCACAGGAAATAGAGGTCCGGGTTTATTTCCCTGCTGGAGTTGATACGCAATCTTGGGCCTCTATTTTTTGGAGTTGGATATGCAAATGGGATTTGAAGTCCTCAATTTGAAGTGTACGGCTGAATTTGGTCTTAGCAGTCAAATATCGGTTGGTTAACCGAATTACTAAGCAAGATCAGTTGCAAGTTGCAACCTTAAGCCACGGTTACTAAACTTGGACGAAACCTGCCACGCATGTTGATGTTTGGCATCTGAATGCACAAAAAAACGCGGCCGCAGAAGATACCCTCTTGGTCCGAATCGTTCACCGCATCACCACCGGGATATTCGTTTCCTGGCGGTCGAGCCCACCCGCTTTGGCCAACGTACGCCAACCCGGAAGTCTGGCCGACGGGCTGTGTGCACGGCACGCGCCAGGGGCGCGGATCCACTCCAGCACGCGGCTCGCGACACCCGGCTGGCGGGCTGCTCCTGCTCGGGGCGGCTGCAAGCCCCAGCGTGCGACGCATGGCTTGTCGCATCGGCAGGTGCCGCTGGCGCGCGGTGAGCCGATGAATCCGCGACCGACTCAGCGCGCCGGCAACTGCTGAGGTGGCGAGTGAGTCGCGCCACATGCCCGTCAGGCGGCGTGGCGCAACTCACTTAGTATACCCGGGGCCACCGGGCCCTTCTTCTTCCTCCCTTCTTCCTTTTCCTCCCAACCGAGCCGGTGTCCATGGCGTCGCCCCGCCGCCTCCCCCTCTAGATCTGCCTCCTCCTCCACCGGATTCGAGTGGATTTGGGTGGGAAATCACTCATTGAAGGTACCTCCTCCACTTTAACCGACTAGTTTTTCTTGATTTGGTTGTTTACCTAGGGTTTAGCCATTGCTAGGGTTTGTTGACTATGTGGCTCCAATGGAGGATTGAGTACGAATCGGTCACCATTAGTTGGCTTGTATCGATGCATTGGTTGATTGTAACACCGATCTATCGTGTAGTTTGCAATGCATGTTTCGGTTTCGATGGATTTTGGTGGTGTAGATGTTGAAGTAATGTTGAGCACTATGAACAAATGCAAATGCAATGTAGGCTCATGTAGTAGGTTTGATTAGTAGTACTAGCTTTGAGTAGTATTTTCACTAGTATTTCGTTACTTACCTTTGAGTACTAGTATTTATTTTTCACTAGTATTTCTTTACTTACCTTTCACTAGTCTATTGTATTTTGATTGAAATTTGAATTGCAATTGAATAAATCAATACTTACTTGCCTTTGATTGATGTTTGAAATGCCCTCCAGATTCAGATGCATGCTCGTGTATGGTTGTGGCATATGGTGGGTGGATTTCTTTTTTCCGGATTATAGCGGGAATACCATATCTTGGATGTGGATACCAATCATCGGGCAAGAATGAGATGGCATTGCAACTTATAGTTGGGCGAGTGCGACTCTGGCATGGTTGTATCGGCAGATGTGTGATGCATGCAGGAGAAGTGGTCCTAATGCTAATCTTGGCGGGTGTGCTTACCTTCTCCAGTTGTGGATGTGGGAGCGGTTTCCAATTGGTCGGCCAGAGCGCTACTCATTTGGTGTACGTAATTTGCATCTCTAATGTTCTTAAGCATTTGTCCGTTTGAGTTCTTATTTAGATTTGACACTATGTTGTAGGATTTGCCAGATAACGGTGAGGTTCCCTTGGCCACTGTCGGGTATCTTTGGACCAACATTGCAAGGGTCTATGGGAACCCAGGACGGCGCTACACAGACTACACCAACGGCATGGACTGCCTTCAACCAAGTCATGTAAGTGATACACTTCACCACTACTACTTTCTTTCTTAAGGACTGCTTATATATGTTACAACATTTGCTTAGATAAATCAATATGTGTATCTAGGTTACTTGGCAGTCATATATAATGAATGAGATTGCTGAGGGAGATTTTAGCCCGATGTGCACAATTGATGAAGATTATTGGCGTAACATTTGCCCTTTGATTTGCTTCTATGTTGTGGAGTACCATCTGCCACATAGAGTGCAACGACAATTTGGGCATCTTCAAAACTACCCTCCAGATTACTACAACACTAGCCACAGCCTCCACGAGCATGTATTTTTTATTTGTTTCATACCCTTCAAATTGTTGGTTGTCTACGAAATTACTCACTATGATTAATTACTATGTAAATGCAGAACTGACCGTCGCAAGCAAAGGGGTGCCAAGAATTGGCTGGAGCATCACATCCACGCGGTCAATGCATGGAATGCGAGAGCGAACAACATAGTGCATGGGGGGCCACGACACCGTGACGGTCTGTTCAATGAGTACTTGGATTGGCTAAAACAAAACACCCGCTTAAAGTTAAGGGTTGCAATGGATGAAGAGTACATTGAGGATCTACCTTCGCATCCGAAGATGTTTTGCCCGAGTACGACGAAATCACTAGAAGTGGGAGGCGCCGGAGCGTGGTCCCTTCGAGGATTATATTGTAAGTGATGATACTCTTGTCACTAGTTTGGAATTTCACTTGGTATTGTGACATAATGTTAATTTATTAACCACATGTAGGGGCAACAACTAGGAAGATTTGCTAATGAAGCGGAGCAAGCTTTGGCTGTCCCGATCGGATCTCCGGAGGAGGCCGGTGTGTTGAGGAGTTTTGTGCAGGTAATATCCTTTTTCTGCAGGACTTTTGTGCTTGTTATGAATGAATGCTCGGTTATGGTGCTTTACAGAGGATTAGACGGGGATGTAGAAAAGCGGCGTTCAAGTTGAATTGCTTGGCAAGACCGGCACCAGGACCCAAACATGTTGCTGGAGCTTCACAGTCCGCACAAAGATCCACGAGACGAGCACAAAGTGCATCAACTTCAGGTGTGCGGCCTTGATAGTTGTAGGTTTGTCTTTTTTTAAATATTGTTAGTTACATCAATGATGCAAATATGGTTGTTGTAGGAGGATCTCGTCGTCGTGCACTGGGGATTGTAATTAGATCCCCTCCACGTACCCCAGAGCCAGAAACCGAGTCCGAGGCCAGTGTAGACAGCGAGCCGGGAGATCCCTCTTACACTGAAGCAATTGAGATTGGGTCCTCTCAACTTGCGGGTGCTCCTGTTGCCACACAAGAAACTCAACTGAAGCGGCGTGGGAGGCGGGATCGTGCGGATGTGGGCAGCCATAATGGCGTTGACACGCAACCTGGGCGGGTTCGAAAGGCGAAGAAAGTCTACACTCCGCATCCTTAGGCTTGTGCTTGGTGTGAGTGGTTGAACGTTCCCTTAGGCTTGTGGTCGAACTATGTGGTTTGTGGTCGAACTATGTGGCTTGTGACCGAACTATGTAGGCTTGTGGCTTGTGGTCGGACTTTGTAGACGGGCTTGTGATCAAACTATGTAGGTTTGTGGCTTGTTGTTGAACTATCTAAGCAGGGAATCGTTTCGAACTATGTCAGTTTGAGATGTATGCCTTGTATGTGTTAAATTATGTGCAAATTTGTGTTTCTTGATAACGTGAAATATTTGTGATTGAACTCACTCCAAAAACGGCACAAACTTAGCGAATCTTGAACTCACTAAAAAAGTCCCAGACTTAGCGAATTTACCAAACTCCCTTGTTTGAAAAATGAACTACGGCGGTACTGAATTGAGGTTTTGCTTGGCGCGACAGCTTCACGAGTCGCGCCAGGCGCCTTGGCGCGACTCAAGACATAGTCGCACCATGTGCTTTGGCGCGACTCCTGTTCGACATTTGACTTAGGGCAAAACTGCATCTTGGTGTGCACTGGCGCGACTGCTTCACGAGTCGCGTAATGCCGCCTGGCGCGACTCCTTCTTCAGTCGCGCCAAGGCGCATGGCGCAACTCGTGAAGCAGTCGCGCCAGTGCACACCAAGATGTAGTTTTGCCCTAAGTCAAATGTCGAATAGGAGTTGCACCAAAGCACATTGCGCGACTATGTCTTGAGTCGCGCCAAGGCGCCTGGCGCGACTCGTGAAGCAGTCGCGCCAGTGCACTCCCAGAAACAGTTTTGCCGTAGTTCATTTCGCAGACAAGAGTAGTTCGAGAAATTGGCTAAGTTTTCTTTTTCAGATTCAGTAGTTCATGTTTGAGTGGGTTTCGCTATGACTTGTCTTAAGCAATATACATCGAAAATAGTTAGAATATACCACAGATTCAACATATCCTTAAGCCACATTTTTCCAACATTCCACAAGGTCCACGGCATAAGTTCATTACATGGCATAATTAAAATAGCTGACGAGGTACAAAACTCAAGTTAACTACTCTGAATCAAAATCAAACAATAGTTCATCGTAACCCCAATCGTCATCCTCCACCTCTATCACATTGGTTGTGCCCTTGTCGGTGTCCTCCACCTCTTGCGCCTTGCCCTTGCTCTTGGCCTTGTCCTCCACCTCTTGCGCCTTGGTAGCAAGTGTCTTTATCGCCTCCCACTGAAATTTGGTAGTTGCATCCACAATTTTCTCTACATTGTTGCTACACTTTTTTTGTGCTGTAAATTTTGGCAATTCTCTCACAAGAGCTTTCATTGCCTGCAATTGTGCCATTTTTGCCTCAATTCTAGCCAACTTCAAATTAATCCCTCTTTTCTTTGCCTCCGCCGTTTGGAACCACTCAGCTATGGAATCCTTTGCAAATATCCTAGATGGATCAAACTCACTCCAATCACGACGCCACTTTTCCCTCATGTCACGCATGCATGTCCCTCTTCTCTCCTTCTCCTCTTCCTCCTCCCTCAACCTCTTCCTCCTCTCACTCGCACTTAGGGGCGGTGGATAACTCATCCTATTCCGCCTCCAAAATTCAATGAGGCCCTCTCTAATGCCCTCTCCAACACTAGTTTGTGAACATCCCTCCTCTCTAGCAAGTTTATCCTTTGCAATTTGTCCAAACAACTCTTTATCTGACGGAATTTGGACATCATATTTTTCTCTTAATTTATTTTTCCTCTTGGCTGTTTCCTTGATTTTCAAATACCCGGAACATTGCCCCAAATGTAGACGGGGTGCTTCCCTCCCTGCAAAGCTCTCCCAATCACATGTTCTCCCCTCCTACAAAATTAATGTCAATTTTTAGGCAACACAACCATTTAAGTGGGCACAACACATGGATAAAAAAGTTAGGAAAGTGACTTTACTCAATAATCTCCATACGAGTTACCACAAAACCAACCATATCCAAGCTCAGATGGAACCACTCCCTTTCGAGCGAGTATTCCACACTTGCAACGAGGCCTATAAGGCTCATCACATGGCCATGGCTTCTCCCCACTCTCGAATGCTTGCACGTCTTCTTCTGACGACCAATGAGACTTCGGCCCGTATATGTCCTCTTGAAAATCACATAGGGGCCATCCATCCTGCACAACAAATTCAATAAAGTCCTCTATATATCAAAATATCGAGCACAATGAATTTGTCGGGAAGAGCAATGATGCTTACATGTGTTCTTTGGTTGCACCGAAAGAATGGTGTGAATTTATCGGGAAGGTCAAGATCAGAAAGTTGCAACTTGCTTGCCCTCCCACAATGACACAATGGAGGGTTGCTAACACGCTTGCATCCCGCCTCTTGTTTTTCTTGGAATGTCATTTCTGGTGGATTAGGTGGTGGTGGCACCCACCGTCTGAACTCATGATATGGTTGCACCACCGATTCTATCCACGGAAATAATCGGATCTTAGGGTCAAATTTTTCCGGTCCATCAATCCACTGGTGGAAAAAGCAAGGTGCCATGTTGTATTGACTTGGGCTGCCATCTTCATTTAGTATCCACTTTCTTGCAGATGTGTAGAACGCCCTTCCAGCTGTTGCCTCATCCCTTGATTGCTTCACTTGTGCTGGAATGCCACAATGACACATAGGAACCGGAAGAGGTGGTGGGACGGGATCATCACGCCTGCCTTTGCTCGCCGCCATTTGCCTGAAAAAACATAAAATTTCATCAGATTATTTATACAAAACGAAATGACAAAAATGTTATTTGTATAATTAAGAAATAGAGACATGAAATCCTAAGTAGCTACCGTATGCCCGCTTCCACTAGATTGTTTATGTTGTTCCTTCCGATGACCCTCCTCATGGCAGACACTACATCGGTTCTTCGACTTTTCTTGGTCAAACTCCCCGGCACCGTAAATATCCCTATCGTACCCACTTGTTTGGTCAATCTCATTGCGTAATCGCTTTTTCTTCCTCCTTCCGGCACCCAGTTTCCTCTTCTTGTCATCTGGGACGTAGTCAGGACCATTGTACTCAGGCCAATGTGTCTCGTCTAGATTGGCTCAAAACAAGCCGCCCATGTCTTCAATACTGAATCCTTAGAATACAATTGCGTCGTGTACGCTGGTGCTAGCCAAGACACCCCTCTAACGGTGCATGCAGCAATCATATGAGAGCATGGAACATGTAGCAACTGAGGTATACAACAAGTGCAAGACACTCCTGAGAGGTCCACCTTATATACGCGTCCGCCCGTCATCTCACCTCCAACATTCAAAGCGGAAGCTGTCCTCACTGAGTACACATACAATGTGGGATCAAACAACTCAGCCCTCATGCTCGCAGCTATTTTACCTTGCTCGTTTAAGTGCTTCTTTGCGGCTTTACCAAAAATATTTATCCCACGTAACCCTCTTTCTATGTGGACTTTTGCTTTTTTCCACCTATGCACAAAATATGAATTGATCTTGTAGAAAGTGTACTCCACAATAGCCGATACTGGCATAGCACGGATGCCTTTGAGGACCTTGTTGAGCACTTCCGATAGATTTTTATTGTTCACACCATATCTCCAACCACCTTCATCAAATGCATTGGCCCACTTATGTTTATTGACCATCTGCTCCTCTAACCACTCTTTTGCTTCCGGATTCATCATTTGTTTTAGTTTCTCTAGTCTAATATTAAACGTCCTCTCGGCTTTGGTTGCACACACCGATTTTAGCTGCTCTCTAACTTTCTTGTTAGCTTGCCTATGCCATATTTCGCTGCAAAGTGTCGCATGCACTAACGACTCACGACAGGTTCGTACCCTTCCATGTAATCCTCAACCGCACTTAGTATTCCTTTATGGCGGTCTGAAACTATGCACACCTTCCTGAGACGTCCCACAACGTCCCGACGGACCAAATGCAAAAACCAAGACCAGCTGTCAATATTCTCACTTTCAGCTAAGGCAAATGCAAGGGGTACCAATCTATCCTCACCATCAACACCGGTGGCGATCAACAAAACACCCCCGTACTTTCCAGTTAAGAATGTGCCATCGACACTTATCACCGGTCCGCAATGCTTGAATGCCTCTACACATTGGGGGAAACACCAATACACCCGCTCCATTACTGGCTTCATTACACCTTTGTGGAGCTCCTCCTTTCCCGTAGTATGAGTGCACCACTTCGTACCCGGGTTGAAGTGTGTTATTGCTTGTAGGATTTTTGGCACCCTACCGTAAGCATCCTTCCAATCACCCCACAACATGGATATTGCATGCTGCTTAGCTCTCCATGCCTTTCCATAATTCACCGTGTAGTTGTTGAAAGCTTTGATGAAGTCAATGATGGCAGCTATAGAAACATCGGGATCCTTATAAACCATGGCAGCAATCCGTCTCGAAATGTAACGAGTCGTGCATTGAGAATGTTCTTGTGCCACTTCCGACATCCCACATATATGAGGTTGGACAACTCTTGTGATTCTCCATTTGTTCCTATCATGGACGCACCCACACCTTCCAAGCACAATCTTGTTGGCAAGCAACCGTGTATCTTGTTTTGGCCGATGAATGAATCACATTATATGGCCTATGGTGCCGCATCGAGTAATCCCTTAAGAAAAACTTTAATTCTTCCAAGTTATCAAATTGCATTCCCTTGGTTATAAACAATTCACCACTGTCGGGATCTACTTCACTAAGATGTAACCCTGAATCACAATATGCCTTCCTCGGAACCGAATGGAAAACGGAAACTTCAGGTACATCAACATGTACAACTTCCAATTGCCTCAACTATGTTTGAGTGAATTCTGGCACTCGAAATCCAGATAGAGTGTACACCGACCCTCTAGACGCCTCATCTATCCTCTCACCAAATAATGGAGTCTCTTCACCCAAAGAACTAAATTGGCGTATAGGATTTACTCGAGCCACATGTGTTGGTTGGGTTGGTTGCCTAAGTGGAGTTGGGGTTGGTTGGCTAACTGGAGTTTGAGTTGGTTGGCTAACTGGAGTTGGTTCTTCTTCTTCAGAGCTCACAGATATATCATCCCCATCTTCTTCCTCATCATCCTCATACTCACCAAAATTATTATTCAACCCATATCTATCAAAGTCATCTTCCCCATCTGAACCATAAGAACATTCTTCATCATCACCACCTTCTTCATCATCTTCATTATCATGAACCTCATTGTGTGGTACCATATCTTCCTGAGTTAAGTGTTCCATGGGCTCATCATTATGCGGTGAATCAACCGGAGAGTGAACATCAACAACTAACTCGGCACAATGAACTTGAGATTCTTTCACACACTCTTTGTAAAATAACAAATCATCGCCACATTTAATAGGTATCATCACATAATGACTTCTTTTCTCACCGGAGTCAAACCTTCCATGAATCCTTAATTCCTCCCCCTCATTCCCAACCTTGAACAAAGTATTCACTCGGGTTTTAATATCTTCAAATGTTGGAGGACTATCAAATCTTGCTACTTGTTGCCTCATGCTTTTAAACTCCCTATTGTCATCAACTATGCCACCCGAAAATATACGTACTAAACGATCCATCTACACACAACCACAAATTAAATTGATTATACCAACCCTCATCTCACATATCAATAGCATCTACACTATCCAACATGGAAATGATGAAATCCTACCATGCAAGAGAAACTAGACGATAAGAAGAGGTTAACATCGGTCACTAGCACGCAGCCTGTCGTTCTCCTGCTGCACCTGGGTAAGCGTGAAGTTCAGCTGCTGGTGTGCTGCTGAAAGCTGCTCCCAATCGCGCCTAGATGCCTCCAAGCGCTGTGCAATAATTGCTGGGTGTTAAAACGCAGCCCCTGGAGTGTGAAAACCACGTTCAGACAACGGGCAAGTGTCTGAGTAACATCCAACGGCTCTGCTAGGGTCAGTAGCTCCCGTAGATGGTCCATACGATCCAACCAAGCTGGGTCGTGAGGACTCACAGCCGGAAACAGTCCAAACGGTGAAAGAGCTACCACAGTAGGGTTGTGGTCACAAAAGTCTGTCAGCACTCTGAGGGCGGCTGACTCCACGGACTCGTGCGTGATAAATCCCCAGTAAATAAAACTTAGGTCAAACCAGTCGGCGTGATCTGGGTGCGGCAGCAAAGTAACGATCACCCTGCAACGGGGAACACCAAAGCGCTCAAACTCCTTCACCTCGTACGTCGGCGGGGTAAGGTAGCCTGCGGCACTGAGTGCTTCCCACGCCAAACGCGGAAAACCCTCCCAGTGCAACCCGTTGGTACGGATCGTACCGTCAGCGTCGAACTGGTGAAACACGGGGAAATCCATCTGTACACAAAGGTAACCCATGTCAGATCTCAAAAGAGAACGGCATGACAAATGGTGAAGTTACGGCAAAGCTGTGAATAACATTCATAACCAAAAATCCAGAAGCCTCAAAAATTTTCCCGAGTTTTCAATTTAACCTTTAACATTTTCAATTAAGCTTTTTAAGGTTGAGCACCGATCAAAGAAACAAGATGAAGGGTCCTTAACTTGGATGTGCCTAGGGGAAAAAGTGAACCAACCCAACGAACTAAGATTGAAACTTTGTCACAAGGTAACTAGTTGAGAAACAACTGTTTTTAACAATTTGGTTTAGTTAACCTAGCACAAGGTAAACAAATTTTTCACAAAATTTTGGCAGCATGACGGCTAGGTATGAGGGGTACTTCTAATTTATAAAAAGCACACACTAGCATAATCTTCCTTAGAGAACACATGGAATTTCGATTTTTGGGGTCCATTTTAGTTGTTTCGATTTTTAACATGCATGCAAGACGTCCTATTCGACCTCACATGGCAATCAAGCCAAAAATCGAAGTTAGTGCCGGTGGCAAGGCTTTTGATCATCTCTCCCTATAATATCTAGTCGAGAGCTATACGGTACTCGCTTAACAACTAACGAAGCGCTGTTATGTACATGCAGAAAACGAACCTTCCGTGCCAGCACGTCACGAAAGCGTCCACATCCATTACCGTTCACTATAGAAACGGTATCAATGCGTTAAGCCGCTGCATGGACAGCGTCCAACCTCGGACACCCTCCATTTGAATGGAGTGTATCCTTGCCTCGCATGAGCGACATGCGGAATGCACACGTATGAAACACATGGCGACACACAACTCATAAACAGACGCGAAGATGGGATCCGTGGAATGGATCACTCCATCAACCCTCGCAATTCCCATGATGCGGAACAAAGCACACGTATAAAACACGTGGCTCCTAGTTTGGTTGTGCATGAAAGTAAGTCCGACATAAAGTAATGTGCTGGAAGTTAGCAAAATAAACCATAAGTTAAATAAGCCACCTGAAAGAACCCAAAATTCCCTCTAGGGCCTCTCGGTCTAGTTTATCCTTAGCGGACCAACGTATTTTGGAAATCAGACAATCTTGGCATATTTTATTCAAAAATCAGTGATTAAAGTTTATTAATTAATCTCTGGTGCATATAAGCTCTGATGCCAACTGTGACAACCCGCCCAGGAAAGTACCGTACTATCGCCTAAGACCGATCCACTTTGGCCATTAAGCAATAATAAAGTACCATCCTGTCGTAAGTCGCCGGGTTAACGCCCGGTAAATCACTTGAACAACACAAGGATCGATATATGCATTAAAACCCACTCGAAGGCGAGTCCACAGATACAACAACATTCACACTCAAATTCGTGCCCCCAAAGGGTTTAATTATTACAAACCATAGTTTTTGTCATGACAGAATAGTTCAGAGTTTTGAAAAGACAGCGGAATTTAACTAGCGGCAGCGAAGTCACCACGGGAGGCCATCCATGATACTTCAGTAGTCGTCCTCCACCCACTCCAGCTCCCAGCCGGGCGGGATCTCACCGGGCCACACATCACTGAAGGCATGACCTGGATCAACACATTATAGCAAGGCTGAGTATACTAATACTCAGCAAGACTTACCCGTCGGTGATATCTACTTCACCAAATCTAGACCATGAAAGGCTTTTTGGCTACTGGGTTGCTTTTGCTAAAAAGTAACAAAGAGTAGGTCCTTACTTTCAAGATTTTAGCACAAGTTCTAGTATGTTTACTCTTTACTACATTGGCCAACTAGTACAAACAAAGTTGTACAATACAATTGATCAAGCATAGAGTTCATCAACTTCCATCATTAGGGATCACATGACTAGTGGAGTAAGTAGTCTCGGATAACGGTGAGAGGCCGACAATCGATTGATTTAAAACCTTGCAAGGTAGACCCAAACACACGGTCGGCCGCCCCCGCGAGGACAACTCCCCGCACCGTCCCCATAAATCCTCGGGTTGGGATCGAATCTCACAGTCTTTAGTGCGAGCTATCCGCATACCCCGCGAGATACCCGGAGTCACCATACACCACCGTAGCTAGCCGTGAGAGCGAATCCCAAGAGTAGTAATAGTAAGATCCCTCGCCGCCTCATTATGGTACTAGGCTTACCGGTCCCATACCCGGCATATGCTTGGTACGTTCAAAAACTTAACCCACATAACCACTGGACCGGAGCCCAGATCCCATGCTCTTACCACGTGAGCAATCCATTTAAGGAGATAGTATGATTCCTATCTAGGAACCTATTCTCGCGAGTGAGGTCATCACCCGACTTGTAACGGTCCTATAGCTTAGCAGCTATCGACCTATCATACTAGTAGGGACCAAAGGTACTTATGGATCATGCATCTAGGGTTGCATTCAACTCCTGAACGTAAATGCACAATCATTCATAAATAATTGAATAAAGAATTTGAAAACTAGGTTGGATGCACCGGAGCTTGCCTTCGTCGACTAGGTTAGCTTGGGCACCCTCGGTGTCGAGTCCGTCCACGTCTTTGCGAGAGAACCTTCGCTCCGCCTTCCTCGGTTTCGGGACCAGGGAGTAATCTCCGTCCGGAAGATCTACACGGAATGCAATGCACTTTAGGTGATGTGATAGTTTGTTGTCCTATCCAACGCTAGTTGGTCATATTCACCTTAACAAGCATTCATTTAATGTTTCTGTTTTTAGGAAGGTTATTAGTGGTACATGGGTTACTCTTTTATTCCATATTTGAAGAAAGGTTTTTATTTAAGCTTATCATTCCATGTGAAAGCTTTATTTTATTTTATCTTTACCCACATAGTGTAATTAATAATTATATTCATGAATTAATTCCTTATTAGTGTTGGTAATTAAATTTCATTTATTTATATTAAATAATGCCTTCAAAAAGGAAAAAAGATTTAATTAAGGATTTTCTTTATTAATTTCCCTTTAATATCAAAAGGGCATTTAAGCCATTTATTAAACAATTAAATTACCAAAAATTACATGAGTGTTTCTTAGGTCCACTAGCACCTATCCTGGTCCATTGGACCCACAAGTAAGTGATGGATGCTAGGAAATTAAATATTATTGAAAATAACAAAGGTTAACTAGTGATTCAACTTAAATGCATATAAAAATAAATAAGCCTCAAAATGATCCAAACTTTCTTGTGCATGCTTTCTGATTCTAAACAAGCCTAAAAAGCCAGCATGTTCACATGGAACCTCTACTGAACTTGGTTTATTAATTTACAAAAGAAAACATGCATAAATCAAGAATAGTTATTTCTGTTAATCCTAAATTCATGACTAATTCACCAGATGTGCCTTTTGACATCACAAGACAGTGTGCACAAGTTGGCTCAAGAACATAAATATTTTTAACATGAAAAATCATTTATTCAGTTCTGTGAGAGATAGAAAAACATTTTTATAAAAAGATGTACATGATAACTTTGTGCAATTTTTGGCACAGCATCTAGTCATATCCTAACTCACAACATATCCAAAGCTTGGCTACAGAGAAGCTATACATTTCAAGTTATAATAGATCCAAGTATAACACATTTGTAATTTTCCTGCCAAAACTATTTTGAATCTAGCCACAAGTGTACCACACAGGGGTGGGGTTTAACATGCTGAAACCTAAAAAATTAGTTTGGGAATTTTCTGATTTTTCTGTGAATTTCTAGGAATTTCCTAAGACTTTGGACCGATCTGCAATAAAACTAAGTTACATTTCTTTGCAACTAGGCCCTTGGATTCACATCCATGCCCTCGGCGGCGGCGGGAGGGCTCGCCGGCGACGATGTGGGGCCCGGCCACGGCAACAAGCGGCACGAGGTTGCAATTGAGCTCACCACGGTTCTTTTGGCGGTGGTGGCGAGGTCGGGACGTGCTCCGGCGACGCGCGCACGGCGATGACCGGCGACGGCGCTCACGGCGGCTCGGTGTGCTGCGGTGTGGAGGCCAAATTGACGCAAATGAGCGCGCTTGTGAGCTTGCCTGGGTGCTAAGGAAGCTAGCTACGTGCTTGGACGGGGGCGAACACGAGCAAGGGGCGCTAGCACCGGCGGCGGCGGCGATGGCGGCGGCAATGGCGCGGGCGGCTCGGTGCGGCGCGCGAGGAGAGGCGAGAGGGCCTTTATACCCGGCTCGGGCGGCTCGTGGGTGACGCACGGGTGACGGCGGAGATGCCGGCCGTGCTACGGCGGCTCGAGGCGCGCGCGTACGGGCGGCGACGCCGCCGACGGACCGCCGGTCCGTGGCGCACGCGCGTACGGCGGCGCGTGCCTCGGGGCACCTCGGGACGGCGCGATCTAGCGGCGCGGGGCATCGGGACCGGAGCACGGCACGGGCGTCGAGACCTTGGGCGGCGCGGGCACGGACGTCGGAGCAAGGCCGGCGGCGGGCGGCGACGGCGGCGCACGGGCGCGCGCGACGTCGCGCGCGAGGCGCTCCGGGGTCTAGCGCGTGACACCGGTACTATGTTTGAGCCACCGTTTCTCCAAAATTTTGAATACAACTCGACCAAGCAATGAATACCAAAGTTGTAGATCTAAGTACCGGCTACAACTTTCACAAAGGCGTATAGGGTTTAACTCTCTAGATTTGAATCTGTGGGAGTGCCAACTTTGAATGTCAGCCTGTGCTTGCCAACAGTAAACTCTGGCTTGCAAGGGCTTTTTCACAATTTTTCCCCTCCAAATTGGCAATGCCACTCTACATGAAAGTTGTGTCCCTCAACAAGACCTACAACTTTCCCAAAGGTAGAATTTTAAGTGTTTAGTTGAATTTTGGAGAACGCGGCAAAAATTCCGGCAGACACCTGTGGACATGGGATGGCAAGGGGGTTTGACCCATCCTTTGACCATGGGTTGGCCCCACAAGTGTTTTAACTATTCACTAGGGGTCTCTAGGGGTGTGTTAGGGAGTTTTCATGGGTGAGGGCCCAGGTTGACCTAGGGTTGACTATTTGTCCGGCTAATCATGTCATTAGCGTTAACGACGGTAATTAAAAACCTGGGGCGTCACAGCCTACCCCCCTTAAAGGAATCTCGTCCCGAGATTCGATTTGACCACGAAGAGATGGGGAAAAAGGACTCACTGTTTCGGGACTGGAGGAAGCCCGGGTACTTGGTGTTAAGATAATCCTCCGTCTCCCATGTAGCTTCTTCTTCCGTGTGATGGCTCCATTGGATCTTGTACATTCGCACGGTTTTCCTTCGGGTCTTTCGCTCTTTTTGATCTAGTACTTTTAAGGGATGCTCGACGAGCGAGAAATCCGGCTCGATCCAAGCATTAGCTTCTGTAATGATCTCGTTCTCCGGAACAGGCGTTCCCTTCTTCAACTGAGTTACATGGAATACATTGTGAACCACGGAGAACCGTTCTGGCAATTGGATACGGTAGGCCACGGGTCCACATACTTCTATGACTTCATAGGGTCCAATGTAGCGCGGGGCTAACTTTCCTCTGACTCCGAACCTTTGCACACCTTTGGTGGGGGATACTTTCAAATACACATGATCTCTCACTTCATGGTAACTCTTTTGTCTCATCTGGGCCATCTTCAAATTCTCTCTTATCACTTGTACCTTCTCTTCGGCCTCTTTAACTAACTGTGGTCCAAAGAGTGTTCTTTCTCCGGCCTCTGACCAATTCAGTGGGGTGCGGCATCTGCGTCCGTATAGAGCATCGAACGGTGCCATTTTCAAGCTGGCCTGATAGCTGTTGTTGTAGGAGAACTCTGCCAAGGACAAGCACTTGTTCCAACTCTTGTCAAAGTGCAAGATGCTTGCTCTCAACATGTCCTCTAGAATCTGGTTTATCCTCTCCGTCTGACCATCAGTCTGGGGATGATAACTGGAACTTCGGAGTAGCCGAGTTCCCAAACACTCATGCAATCGCTCCCAAAAACGGGCTACAACCGAGTTCCTCTATCAGAGATTATAGTCTTTGGGATCCCATGCAGACGAACTACATGGTCCACGTACAACTCTGCATACTGTTGCACGGAGTAAGTGGTGTGCACAGCAATGAAGTGAGCAGTCTTGGTGAGTCTATCCACGATTACCCAAATAGAATCTTTCTTCCTAGTGGTCAGGGGTAAACCCACAATAAAATCCATACTAATGTCGTCCCATTTCCACATAGGTATCGACAGAGGTTGGAGTACTCCTGCCGATTTCAAATGACTTGCTTTCATCCGGTGGCAAGTATCGCACTCGGCTACATACTTGGCTACATCCACCTTCATATTAGACCACCAAAAGTTCTGCTTTAGATCTTGGTACATCTTGGTACTACCGGGATGGATAGAGAACTTGGACTTGTGAGCTTCATCTAGAATGATTTTCTTGATTTCTGGGTCAACGGGGACCACTAGACGTTTTCCAAACCAGACCACACCTTGGTGATCTTGCTGAAAACAAGTGTACTTTGGGTCTCCTTCCACTAGTTTCTGCCTGATAGTGTGGATATCCGCATCATTGCGCTGGGCAGTGACAATCCTGTCATAAAGGCTTGACTCTGCCGTCAAGGCGTAAAGAATTCCCTGCGGTACCACTTCTAGGTTGAGCCTTCTCATTTCTTCGCACAAGGGTTCACTGACTGGCTCTAACTCTAGGTGGTTGCAATGATCCTTGCGGCTAAGGGCATCCGCAACAACGTTTGCTTTGCCGGGGTGATAGTGCACTTCTAGATCATAATCCTTGATCAACTCAAGCCATCTTCTCTGTCTCATATTCAATTCTGACTGGGTGAAGATATATTTGAGGCTCTTGTGATCAGTGAAGATATTGCAATGATTGCCCATTAGATAATGTCTCCATATCTTGAGGGCATGAACAACGGCAGCTAATTCAAGATCATGAGTAGGATAGTTGAGCTCATGGGGTCTAAGGGCTCGTGAAGCATAGGCAATGACTCGGCCTTCTTGCATAAGGACACAGCCAAGACCGGTGCCTGATGCATCACAGAAGACTTCGAACGGTTTGGAATTATCGGGTTGAGCTAGCACTGGGGCTGAAGTTAGATGTTGTCTGAGGGTGTGAAAAGCTTTCTCACATGCTTCACTCCGCACGAATTTCACTCCCTTCTTGAGTAATTCGGTCATGGGTTTTGCGATTCTAGAAAAGTCAGGAATGAATCGACGGTAATATCCCGCCAATCCTAGGAAACTGCGGATTTGATGTACGGATTTGGGTGGTTTCCAATCCATCACCTCCTGAACTTTGCTAGGATCTACGGAGATACCATCGTGGGAAATGGTGTGCCCCAAGAATTTGACACTTTTCAACCAGAATTCGCATTTGGAGAATTTATCATAAAGCTGATGATCTCGCAAACGCTGAAGAACAACTCGGAGATGGTTGGCGTGATCTTCCTCGCTCTTAGAATAGATGAGGATATCATCGATGAAGACTACGACAAATTTATCGAGCTCCGTCATGAATACGGAGTTCATGAGGTACATGAAGTAGGCAGGCGCATTAGTGAGTCCGAAGGACATGACCAAGAACTCGTAAAGACCATAACGAGTGGAAAAAGTGGTTTTAGGAATGTCACACGGTCGAATCTTGATTTGGTGGTAGCCAGAACGAAGGTCGATCTTAGAGAAGACTTTGGCACCAGCCAATTGATCAAACAGAACATCAATTCGAGGAAGTGGGTATTTGTTTTTGATAGTGACTGCATTGAGCGGTCGATAGTCTACGCACATCCTCAAGCTACCATCTTTCTTTTTGACAAAGAGAGCAGGGCAACCCCAAGGAGAAGAGCTCGGGCGAATGTAACCCTTATCTAACAATTCTTGGAGTTGGGTTTTTAGCTCGGCTAACTCTTTGGGTGGCATGCGATAAGGTCTTTTGGAAATGGGTGCGGTACCGGGTTGGAGTTCGATCACAAACTCGACATCTCTGTCTGGTGGCATACCAGACAACTCGTCAGGAAATACATCCGGGTACTCACACACTACTGGAATCTCATCAAGGGAAGAGATAATGGTCGCATAGGCACAAGAGTCGGTACCGTCCCGGAAAGGCAGGTACAAGGTAGTGTGCCCGACCGTAGGAGAGTGGATCTCTACGACCCTATCTGATATATCTAGAACCACCTTATGTTGATTCATCCATTCCATACCCAAAATAACATCCATGCTCCCCAATTTGATGACTATCAGATTAGATTGAATGACCCGACTTCCTAATCTTAGGGGAACTCCAAAAATTACCAACTGAGACGCGATGTTTCCACCGGGTGTAGTAATTTTATAAGTAGCTTTGGTTGGTACCCCTCTTAGACCCAATTTGTCTAGTAGACTCTCATTTATGAAACTATGGGTGGCTCCCGAATCAAATAAGACCTTGACAGGAGTGTTATTGATAGAGAATGTACCCGTGAGTACCGGAGCTCCCCGCGGGAATGTCACTCGGGGTGGTGAACTTCAACTTGCCCTGGCGCACTTGCACCATGGGTTTCTTGGCCGGAGTGGCGGGTTTGCTTCCCGTACTGCGGTTCCGTGGGTTTGGCTTGATCCGCCCGGGCTTGGGACACTCATTAATATAGTGCCCCGGGCCGGCCACGGTTGTAGCAACGGCGATCTCCAACATCACGAGGGGGTGCATTGGGCTTTGGAGCCTGCTTGGCCGGGCACGGCGGGAACCGGAAGTTCCCGGCAGGTTTGCCCTGGAATGGCTTCATCGTCCAGCGTCCAGTTGAAGATTGTTGGGATGGGCCTGGAGCTTCCCTCTTCACAAAACGAAACTTCTTGTTCGTTCCGTTTGCTGGGGGTGAAACCGGACACTCTCTTGTTGTCCCCATGGGCTTTCTTCATAGCATCCTCTTGCGAGATAGCTTTATTCACGAGCTCATGGAAGTTTGCGGGCTCGAGCAGATTTAGGCGCTCATACAACTTGCCATCAAGTCCGTCGCGGAACCTCTCCATCTTCTTGGCATCAGTATCAACATGATGCCCACCGTATTGGCATAAGCTATTGAACTTCTGAGCATAGCGGTACACGGAGTCGGATCCTTGACGAAGGGCTAGCAGCTCCCTCATCTTCCGGTCCATCAGACCCTTGGGGATGTGGTGACTCTTGAAGGCTTGCTTGAATTCTTCCCAAGTCACGGCGTGATTTCGCTGCATGGACTTGAAGTGGTCCCACCACATCAAAGCTTCTCCTCGCAGTTGTAGGGCTGCGAAGTTCGCTTTGTTCTCCTCAGAGCAAGGCAGCACAAAGGCAGAGAACTTTGCCTCTATGGCCTTGACCCAAGCCTCAGCTTCCAGAGGGTCTTCTGCTTTCGCGAAAGTTGGCGGCTTCATGGCGATGAACTGGGCATACGTGGTGACCTGGTTGGGTCCCTCGTGGTTGGCCCCATGTGGCGGCCCTCGGTTCATTTGCTGGGCGATCTGCTGTTGTGTCTGCAAGATCTGGCGCAGCACCTCGGTTTGGGTGGCCATGAAAGCCTCCGTCGGGTTCATGGGCGGGGGTGGCGGCAAGTCACCACTACCATTCGCTCCAAAACTGTTTGGAGAGCTACGCGTGGTTCCCACCATCTGAAAAGTGAGCGTCATTAGTGAGATAACCCAAATCTTACTTCCAAATGATGACAAGCACGATCATGCATTACCACATCTCATTAATAATAAATAATGAGTACAGCAACAAGCACCACATTCTATAGCCACCAAGATTCATAGAATCGTTTCTCTTAATATGGTTAGGACGGTGATTGCTCAATTGCGCGGCTCCTAATCACTTCTGAACGATCGTCGTAATCCCGAATACCAAGAAGATGGTATACGAATGAGCACTTATATGCTGGTAATGAGTGACGTTCGTAAAGATGCTTTGTTTTACCTACGCTCTTAGGAGATAAACAATGCAATCTTTGACAAGCGTGATCATTCGCAACGAATTATCCAAGGATATGGCATTCAGCATAAGAAAATTTAATTTGAAAGACAATGAAATTCACTTAAAGCATACGAGCTTAAGAATTCTTATTACAGCATGACAGAACAAGGTTCAACGTCATTACAACTCGATTTCGAAACATCAAGACAACACATGATACAATAGTTGCTTGGCACGAAGACGTGCTGTCAAGCCACTACTCCAACATCTCTAAGACAACTCGATAAGATCGATATCCTGCTGCTCCCTGCTGTCGGCAACCTAGTTGCCCACTGAAGCACCACTGTACGAAGGTGAAGCTGGGGGAGTCGGTAGCGGTGGTCCCGCCTGGCTCGTCTGATCCAGACCGGACACAGCCTGCTGCTCCTCCGGGTGTGCCTGTACTGGGGGCAGTGGCTGTAAGGCCACTATAGCCTGTAAGGCTGCCACCTGTACCTCGGCCTCCTGTACATGCTCTTGCATCTCCGCAATGTTCTGCAACAGGGTCAGCCTCTTTATCTCGTGTGCGTCGGCATCCTCCTCTAGTGCATGGTTCTCCGCCTCTAGGTCCACGATCCTCTGGAGGCGGTCACCTCTCTCAAGCTCCAACTGGAACCTCCTAGCACGCGCGACTGTCGTTCTCCTGCTGCACACGGGTAAGCGTGAAGTTCGGCCCGCCGGTGTGCTTCGCCGAAAGCCGCTCCCAATCGCGCCTAGATGCCTCCAAGCGCCGTGCAATAATTGCTTTGCGGTGTTAAAACGCGGCCTCCGGAGTGTGAAAACCACGCTCGGACAACGGGCAAGTGTCCGAGTAACATCTAACGGCTCGCTAGGGTCGGTAGCTCCCGTAGATGGTCCATACGATCCAACCAAGCCGGGTCGTGAGGACTCACGGCCGGGAAACGATCCAAACGGTGAAAGAGCTACCACAGTAGGGTTGTGGTCACAAAAGTCTGTCAGCACTCTGAGGGCGGCTGACTCCACGGACTCGTGCGTGATAAATCCCCAGTAAATAAAACTCAGGTCAAACCAGTCGGCGTGATCTGGGTGCGGCAGCACAGTAACGATCACCCTGCAACGGGGAACACCAAAGCGCTCAAACTCCTTCACCTCGTACGTCGGCGGGGTAAGGTAGCCTGCGGCACTGAGTGCTTCCCACGCCAAACGCGGAAAACCCTCCCAGTGCAACCCGTTGGTACGGATCGTACCGTCAGCGTCGAACTGGTGAAACACGGGGAAATCCATCTGTACACAAAGGTAACCCATGTCAGATCTCAAAAGAGAACGGCATGACAAATGGTGAAGTTCTGGCAGCTGTGAATAACATTCATAACCAAAAATCCAGAAGCCTCAAAAATTTTCCCGAGTTTTCAATTTAACCTTTAACATTTTCAATTAAGCTTTTTAAGGTTGAGCACCGATCAAAGAAACAAGATGAAGGGTCCTTAACTTGGATGTGCCTAGGGGAAAAAGTGAACCAACCCAACGAACTACGATTGAAACTTGCTGTCACAAGGTAACTAGTTGAGGATCAATTGTTTTTAACAATTTGGTTTAATTAACCTAGCACAAGGTAAACAAATTTGTCACAAAATTTTGGCAGCATGACGGCTAGGTATGAGGGGTACTTCTAATTTATAAAAAGCACACACTAGCATAATCTTCCTTAGAGAACACATGGAATTTCGATTTTTGGGGTCCATTTTAGTTGTTTCGATTTTTAACATGCATGCAAGACGTCCTATTCGACCTCACATGGCAATCAAGCCAAAAATCGAAGTTAGTGCGGTGGCAAGGCTTTTGATCATCTCTCCCTATAATATCTAGTCGAGAGCTATACGGTACTCGCTTAACAACTAACGAAGCGCTGTTATGTACATGCAGAAAACGAACCTTCCGTGCCAGCACGTCACGAAAGCGTCCACATCCATTACCGTTCACTATAGAAACGGTATCAATGCGTTAAGCCGCTGCATGGACAGCGTCCAACCTCGGACACCCTCCGTTTGAATGGAGTGTATCCTTGCCTCGCATGAGCGACATGCGGAATGCACACGTATGAAACACATGGCGACACACAACTCATAAACAGACGCGAAGATGGGATCCGTGGAATGGATCACTCCATCAACCCTCGCAATTCCCGTGATGCGGAACAGCACACGTATAAAACACGTGGCTCCTAGTTTGGTTGTGCATGAAAGTAAGTCCGACATAAAGTAATGTGCTGGAAGTTAGCAAAATAAACCATAAGTTAAATAAGCCACCTGAAAGAACCCAAAATTCCCTCTAGGGCCTCTCGGTCTAGTTTATCCTTAGCGGACCAACGTATTTTGGAAATCAGACAATCTTGGCATATTTTATTCAAAAATCAGTGATTAAAGTTTATTAATTAATCTCTTGTGCATATAAGCTCTGATGCCAACTGTGACAACCCGCCCAGGAAAGTACCGTACTATCGCCTAAGACCGATCCACTTTGGCCATTAAGCAATAATAAAGTACCATCCTGTCGTAAGTCGCCGGGTTAACGCCCGGTAAATCACTTGAATAGCACAAGGATCGAAATATGCATTAAAACCCACTCGAAGGCGAGTCCAGAGATACAGCAACATTCACATTCAAATTCGTGCCCCCAAAGGGTTTAATTATTACAAACCATAGTTTTTGTCATGACGAGAATAGTTCGAGTTTTGAAAAGACAGGCGGAATTTAACTAGCGGCGGCGAAGTCACCACGAGAGGCCATCCATGATACTTCGTAGTCGTCCTCCACCCACTCCGGCTCCCGGCCGGCGGGATCTCACGGGCCACACATCACCGAAGGCATGACCTGGATCAACACATTATAGCAAGGCTGAGTATACTAATACTCAGCAAGACTTACCCGTCGGTGATATCTACTTCACCAAATCTAGACCATGAAAGGCTTTTTGGCTACTGGGTTGCTTTTGCTAAAAAGTAACAAAGAGTAGGTCCTTACTTTCAAGATTTTAGCACAAGTTCTAGTATGTTTACTCTTTACTACATTGGCCAACTAGTACAAACAAAGTTGTACAATACAATTGATCAAGCATAGAGTTCATCAACTTCCATCATTAGGGATCACATGACTAGTGGAGTAAGTAGTCTCGGATAACGGTGAGAGGCCGACAATCGATTGATTTAAAACCTTGCAAGGTAGACCCAAACACACGGTCGGCTGCCCCCGCGAGGACAACTCCCCAGACCGTCCCCATAAATCCTCGGGTTGGGATCGAATCTCACAGTCTTTAGTGCAGGCTATCCGGCATACCCCGCGAGATACCCGGAGTCACCATACACCACCGGTAGCTAGCCGTGAGAGCGAATCCCAAGAGTAGTAATAGTAAGATCCCTCGCCGCCTCATTATGGTACTAGGCTTACCGGTCCCATACCCGGCATATGCTTGGTACGTTCAAAAACTTAACCCACATAACCACCGGACCGAGCCCGCATCCCATGCTCTTACCACGTGAGCAATCCATTTAAGGAGATAGTATGATTCCTATCTAGGAACCTATTCTCGCGAGTGAGGTCATCACCCGACTTGTAACGGTCCTATAGCTTAGCAGCTATCGACCTATCATACTAGTAGGGACCAAAGGTACTTATGGATCATGCATCTAGGGTTGCATTCAACTCCGAACGTAAATGCACAATCATTCATAAATAATTGAATAAAGAATTTGAAAACTAGGTTGGATGCACCGGAGCTTGCCTTCGTCGACTAGGTTAGCTTGGGCACCCTCGGTGTCGAGTCCGTCCACGTCTTTGCGCAGAGAACCTTCGCTCCGCCTTCCTCGGTTTCGGGACCGGGGAGTAATCTCCGTCCGGAAGATCTACACGGAATGCAATGCACTTTAGGTGATGTGATAGTTTGTTGTCCTATCCAACGCTAGTTGGTCATATTCACCTTAACAAGCATTCATTTAATGTTTCTGTTTTTAGGAAGGTTATTAGTGGTACATGGGTTACTCTTTTATTCCATATTTGAAGAAAGGTTTTTATTTAAGCTTATCATTCCATGTGAAAGCTTTATTTTATTTTATCTTTACCCACATAGTGTAATTAATAATTATATTCATGAATTAATTCCTTATTAGTGTTGGTAATTAAATTTCATTTATTTATATTAAATAATGCCTTCAAAAAGGAAAAAAGATTTAATTAAGGATTTTCTTTATTAATTTCCCTTTAATATCAAAAGGGCATTTAAGCCATTTATTAAACAATTAAATTACCAAAAATTACATGAGTGTTTCTTAGGTCCACTAGCACCTATCCTGGTCCATTGGACCCACAAGTAAGTGATGGATGCTAGGAAATTAAATATTATTGAAAATAACAAAGGTTAACTAGTGATTCAACTTAAATGCATATAAAAATAAATAAGCCTCAAAATGATCCAAACTTTCTTGTGCATGCTTTCTGATCCTAAACAAGGCTAAAAAGCCAGCATGTTCACATGGAACCTCTGCTGAACTTGGTTTATTACTTTACAAAGGAAAACACGCATAAATCAAGAATAATTATTTCTGTTAATCCTAAATTCATGACTAATTCACCAGATGTGCCTTTTGACATCACAAGACAGTGTGCACAAGTTGGGCTCAAGAACATAAATATTTTTAACATGAAAAATCATTTATTCAGTTCTGTCAGAGATAGAAAAACATTTTTATAAAAAGATGTACATGATAACTTTGTGCAATTTTTGGCACAACATCTAGTCATATCCTAACTCACAACATATCCAAAGCTTGGCTACAGAGAAGCTATACATTTCAAGTTATAATAGATCCAAGTATAACACATTTGTAATTTTCCTGCCAAAACTATTTTGAATCTAGCCACAAGTGTACCACACAGGGGTGGGGTTTAACATCTTGAAACCTAAAAAACTAGTTTGGGAATTTTCTAATTTTTCTGTGAATTTCTAGGAATTTCCTAAGACTTTGGACCGATCTGCAATAAAACTAAGTTACATTTCTTTGCAACTAAGCCCTTGGATTCACATCCATGCCCTCGGCGGCGGCGGGAGGGCTCGCCGGCGGCGATGTGGGGCCCGGCCACGGCAACAAGCGGCACGAGGTTGCAATTGAGCTCACCACGGTTCTTTTGGCGGTGGTGGCGAGGTCGGGACGTGCTCGGGCGACGGCGCACGGCGATGACCGGCGGCGGCGCTCACGGCGGCTCGTTGTCTGCGGTGTGGAGGCCAAATTGACGCAAACGAGCGCGCTTGTGAGCTTGCCCGGGTGCTAAGGAAGCTAGCTACGTGCTTGGACGGTGGCGAACACGAGCAAGGGGCGCTAGCACCGGCGGCGGCGGCGATGGCGGCGGCAATGGCGCGGGCGGCTCGGTGCGCGCGCGCGAGGAGAGGCGAGAGGGCCTTTATACCCGGCTCGGGCGGCCGTGGGTGACGCACGGGTGACGGCGGAGATGCCGGCCGTGCTACGGCGGCTCAAGGCGCGCGCGTACGGCGGCGACGCCGCCGACGGACCGCCGGTCCGTGGCGCACGCGCGTGCGGCGGCGCGTGCCTCGGGGCACCTCGGGACGGCGCGATCTAGCGGCGCGGGGCATCGGGACGGAGCACGGCGCGGGCGTCGAGACCTTGGGCGGCGCGGGCACGGACGTCGGAGCAAGGCCGGCGGCGGGCGGCGACGGCGGCGCGCGCGCGCGCGCGACGTCGCGGCGCGACGCGCTCTGGGTCTAGCAGTGACACTGGTGCTATGTTTGAGCCACTGTTTCTCCAAAATTTTGAATATAACTCGACCAAGCAATGAATACCAAAGTTGTAGATCTAAGTACCAGCTACAACTTTCACAAAGGCTGTATAGGGTTTAACTCTCTAGATTTGAATCTGTGGGAGTGCCAACTTTGAATGTCAGCCTGTGCTTGCCAACAGTAAACTCTGGCTTGCAAGGGTTTTTTCACAATTTTTCCCCTCCAAATTGGCAATGCCACTCTACATGAAAGTTGTGTCCCTCAACAAGACCTACAACTTTCCCAAAGGTAGAATTTTAAGTGTTTAGGTGAATTTTGGAGAACGCGGCAAAAATTCCGGCAGACACCTGTGGACATGGGATGGCAAGGGGCTTTGACCCACCCTTTGACCATGGGTTGGCCCCACAAGTGTTTTAACTATTCACTAGGGGTCTCTAGGGGTGTGTTAGGGAGTTTTCATGGGTGAGGGCCCAGGTTGACCTAGGGTTGACTATTTGTCCGGCTAATCATGTCATTAGCGTTAACGACGGTAATTAAAAACCTGTGGCGTCACACCGACGTGGCGCCTGAGTCGCGCCACATGCCCTGGCGCGACTCAATGAGGAGTCGCGCCAGGTGAGTCGCGCCACGCGGCCTGGCGCGACCAAAAGGGCTACTTTTGCAATTTTAGTTGAGCCCAGGTTATTTTTAATAAATTAGATTAAAAAGATTAAAAAATAAAAAAATTCCAACCAAAGCTATCCAGCCTCCAAAGGCTCCGACTCTGCTTCCACTCGTCGTCTTCCACTTCCAGCATGTTCGCGACGAGACGAACGTCACGAGGGACGTCTTGACCACACGCCGCGCCATCGCGTGCGTGTCGAATTTGTGTGTGGAAACCAAACCACATTGGATCCACGGGCCGCCAGCCCAGCCGCGGAAGCCATTTCGCGAAATAAAGAATGCTGCTACACGTACAGGATTTTCTTTTCTACGAGTGAGGTGTGACTTCTCTAAAAGAGAGGGTCTCAAGCAAAGAAAAAATATAGCGATCATACAAAAACTTGTTACGTGGGTGCAGATTGATCTGACAAATTAATGAGTGCAGATTAATCTAATAAGTTTCGAATGCTCAACTCCTTGTTCGCTTGGCTTATCAGCCACCAGCCAGCAGTATTTTTCTCTCACAACAAACCAACCACCAAAGAATCGGTCAAGAAGATTTTCTCTCTCGGAACGAAAAGCACTTAAAATATTGCCATCGGCCACGGTCAAACGAGCAGCTGCAAGCTTGTAGAGTACACCCTCCGTCCCAAAACATTTGCACTTTTTGACTTTTATAGGGAACGTTCGACCATTCGTCTTATTCAAAAAATTTGTGCAAATGCAAAAACAATTATGATATACTTAAAATATATATGATGATAAAACATTTAATAGCAAAATAAATAATATTTTTACAATTTTTTCAAATAAGATGAATGGTCAAACGTGAATCGCAGAAGTCAACAAATGCAATTATTTTGGGACGGGGGAGTAGGTGAAAATTTCTACAAGAACTTTAGTGTGCGGGTAGCCCAAATATTACAATAATCAACATATTTACATCATTATTTTTTAAGTGTTATTAAACATTATTTGATCATTGGTATTAACATTCTTTGGACGCTGATGTTCGTATTTGCAAGAGTAACATATTTATCCTGGACTAGAAACCCTTAGCGGTACAAAATTAATGTTTTGTCTTCATATTAATTCCTTTTAAATGATAATTTAATTTTAATTGAAAAATACTTGATTTGATAAAATATGATAAGTTCATTTTACATTTTCATTATACTCATACTTATCAACTATTAATCAATATATTAATGCATATTAACATTACCTTTTTCGAAATTTGACGTTATTTTTAAGCCACGTGCACTTGTTTAGAAATACATGCTTTTATGGTGGGCTTTAGTATTTCATTAATACCTAGTGTAATTTCAAATTTTTATTTAATTTAAATTAATGAACAAACAAGTTATGTACACAACTGGGAAGTAACGGGATCAATGACTTTTTATTGATAGAAATAAGAATAAAGCGATTGGAATAAAAATTATACCCATCTACTTTATTGATTATTGACGGGGTTCTCTACCGCCAGCAGTAAATTTATATCGATCGTGCGTCGGGCTCGGATGGTTAGCGCAGGAGACAACTGTAGGATCTAGGATACCGACTAAGGGGGGTGAATAGGCGGTTTAAAATCTAAAAACACAACACTAGAGAAATTTAATTAGAACCACAATGAGAATTAAATCTCTACCTATTCTATTCCTATGTTGGGGTTTTGCGACCTAGGGTGACAAGATATACAACAATCTCTAAAAATTGAATGCTCAAAGTAAACTACTCGAAAGGAAATTGAGCAAAGAAATAACCAAGCACAAGAGACGAATTTTATCCCGTGGTATCGACGACTTGTCGGTCACCCCTAATCCACGTTGAGGTGGATTCAAAGTTCAACCGCTCCTCTATCAAGACACCACTTGATCTTGAGCCGGTTAGAACTAAAGAACCACTCCACACCTCGATTCCACTAGAGTTGCTCTTTACCGCCCCGGTGAGGTGAGCACAATACCTCTCACAACACGAAATCCAGAGCCACGCACAATCTTCTTGCAAGCTTCAACGGATTCTTCCACCACCAAGCCGACTAGGAAGCGGCACCTTACAAGAGTAACAAATTGAAGGACCGACACGGCGAACCAGAGAGGGGGGGAGTGAATGAGAGCCGATAAAAATTCTTCTCGAAGGAGATGGACACTCCAACAAGATGAACGCGGCTTCCAACACACTTCTCCAACTCGCTACCCAAGTTGGTCAAGCCCACGTAGCCACTGGAGTGCCACTGGACCTAGGAACCAACACACAACTTTCCGACCCGAGAACGCAGCGGAACACCAAACCTCGAGTCTACAGACCAACACCGGTCAGACCGGTGAGCACCACCGGTCAGACCGGTCCCTGCTGGTGAAACTGAGCAACTTTCACTAAGTGGCTCCACACCGGTCAGACCGGTGAGACACACCGGTCAGACCGATCACAGTCTGAAAGCCCCCAAAACACTAAACAAGCCAACCGATCACCAAACTGACCCAAACTCGAAACAGCAGCAACACAGGACAACAGCGAACACACCCAGACGCTCACCCGAGCAAAAACCCACCGAGGGTTGCACCGGTCAGACCGGTCAAGAGCACCGGTCAGACCGGTGTAGCTCGGGCGACTCGGGATGAACAGCACCGCGGGTCAACTCCCCCAAATCCAAACCTCGATCTCCCGAATCGCTCCACGGACTTGAACAAGACTTTGGGGATATTAGGAACACCTCATGAGGAGTCCATAGCCAAGTTTAATCCCACCAAAACTCGTCCAAAAAGAGGAATCGAACAAATCCCGCCAAGAGCACCACAAACCCTAGAACCCGGAAAACCCCAAAATCGAGCCCCTTTACTCACGGAACCCAAAGAACCACGAAGGGTTCCCACAAATTCCCCCCATCAAATCTCCAAGAGAAAGGTCCACAAAACAACCCAAAGAAATCACCAAGAGAGGGCTCCGAAAATCACCACCAAGAACAACCGGGGACAACACATCCAAACCTTGAGGAACCACGCCGAATCATCTATACAAGCAACAAAGGTTCATACAAGGTCTAGCTTGCCGCCCGATCATCCAACCATCTCACAAGATCTCACCATGAAGCTCTCAAGCTAGTCCTATGGAAATCCTAAGGAAAATAGGAAGGAAAATATGAAAATAAATGAGCTAGGGTTCCAAGAGTTGGCTGCCATCCTCTCACCTCTTGGGTTATATGGAGGCAACCGAAAGTCTAAAATGCCCTTTCCTAATAACTAGGGATACAAGCCCCTCAAGGGCGGTTTTGGAAGACTTGAAGCTTTCTCCATCGGACGGATGCCCGACGACCGCAACACTCGCTTAGCCTCGACGCAAGCCTTGCGATCCCGACGCGTGTCCTCCGCTTCGAAGATTCGGACTGCGTCGTCGCACACCGGTCAGACCGGTGCTCCTCACGGCCGGTCGAGCCGGTCGGACCCACCACGGTCGGACCGGTCCGGAGTCGCTGCGAAGCACCATCTTCAGTTCTTCGGTCTTGGCTTTGTGGATCAACCAAGGAACCCAGTGGTTTTCTGGTGAACCCCCGGAAACCCCGCGAACTCGGTGTAGTCTCCGCCAATCTCCACTCATGACTCGGCTCCCACGTAGTCCCGGCTCGACCTTGGTTTTGAGGCTCAACCAAGAAACCGTCCATGACTTCACCTTGCTGTTCATGCCACCATGCGGCCCGCACATGACCCCACTGGCCGCCGGGTCCCTCGAACGAAGCCTACTTGTCTTCTCCACACCTGGAGGCCTCACCGGCGACGACCTTTCGCGCTTGTTCTTCACCTGCACCAACACCAGTCAAGCCGCAACCCTCGCACCGCAATACTTAGCCAAGAATCAGTCCACACAACGTTGTCAATCACTCATCACACAAGGAAGCGACCATCCACCGGTCCTCGAACCACACATGGTCCTCACAAATCAATCACTTGCTTGATGATTCCCTAGTGCCACAAAGATCAAAACCTTGATGCAATGCACTAGAAGCTCTCAATCTCACAAAGAATACAATCACTAAGCCAAGTGAGTGAGAGAGAGGAGAGGGAGAGCTCTACAAGGGAGTATAGACCTTTCAAAGTGCCAAGAGAGACTCTTGAACCCCGGGCTTGGAGTATATATACTCCCCCTCCTCGTTACTAGCCGTTATGGGCAAAACGCGTACCTCGCGGACTGTCCGTGATGCCCTTGCGGACTGTTCGCGTTTGAATTCTAACGGTAAAAACGCGAAGTCAACGGCTGGCGGGACTGACCGTTGGGTCGGGCGGACCGTCCGCCACGGCCACGCGGACCGTCCGCCCGGGCCCCGCGGACCGTCCGCGGGCGGGCCGCGGACCGTCCGCCCGATCCACCGAGATGCACCCTATTGTGTTAAGAATAACGGACCACCCGCCTTGGGTCCGCGGACCGTCCGCCCGATCCACCGAGATGCACCCTATTGTGTTAAGAATAACGGACCACCCGCCTTGGGTCCGCGGACAGTCCGCCCGGAAGCGCATTTTCTCGAAAACTTTTGCCAAAAATCTCAGATATTAAATAAATATCATAAACCCGCGGACCGTCTGCCCCAAGGGCCCGGACTGTCCGCCCAACACCTGAAAACTGATTTTCCTTAAGAGTTTCAATGAAATCCTTTTACCAAGAGAAATCGCCACTTATCTAAATGCAATGCAATGCATGCAAATTTTTTATCCAAGTGGCACTATGGAAAGTCAAGCCAATGAAATTGATCCCTCTTGATAGTACGACTATCTATCCTATCAACCCGGTCATTTAACATCCTCTAATCACCTTATGACTGGTAAAAAATAAAACCCTATCTTTTACCTTTGCCTTGAGCTCTTTCCAACACAAGTCATGCAAGACCTTCTCATTTATACCGCATGATCTCTCATTTCACCGGACTAACCTATTCTTATAACTCAAATAAAAATGTTAGTCCATAATGATTGTCATTAATTACCAAAACACGAATTAGGGGCCTAGATGCCTTCAACAACGGGATTTAGACTGGTCCGGGCCTACGAGGAGTAATACCCTACGTCCAGTGTGGTGCTGTCGTGTTCTTGAGCCAGGAGTGCTCATAGTAGGGGTTACAAGCTGGTCGGGAGAGGGTGTCGAGCCCAAGTCCCGTGAGATGGTGCTCGATCCTATGAAGGTCCAACCCTTGTAACTGTTGCCCTCCTCTCCCTTTTATAGTCACAAGGGGAGGGGCACAAGGAGGAAGTAAAAAGGAGTTACAGTGCTTGGTAGCTAGCACGTCCCATCGTATGTCGTTGTCCATCGGGGTGCATTGAAGCTGAGTCGTGGTGCCTTGTCGTGGGAGCCGCCGCGTGGCCGGGGTGGACTGTTCATCCCGGGACGCTAGGCTTCTTCCTCGAGTAGCTTGCGCTTGTCTTAGTTAGCCCGAGTACTGGCCTAGCTTGCCATGCCCGAGCCTAAGTCTAGGCCCGTGCGTGTCGTAGAGGGTGCTTGAGTGCCTCAGGCCGAGCTTGCGTGTGGCAGAGTGAGAGATGATGGCGATGTGATGGCCGTGCAGCCGGTCAGACCAGCATTAAGGTCTTGTCGGGGCGGGCCGCCTGCATGGCCGCCAGCTGTTGTACCTACATGGCGTGGAGATTCGTTCACCCACGCGCGTCGGTGGCGGTGCTCGTGCCGTGTGTCTGGGCCCACACGCCAATCGGGACCGGACTTGTCGTGCGAGGCGGAGACTTGTCGTGCGAGGCGGAGACTTGTCGTGGGGGTTCCTCTAGTGGGAAACTGGTCGGAGATGCTGCCAACTGGCCAAAGACTGAACATCTTGCTAGTGTGGGTCTTGACCAGGGTCTTCTCTCCTCCTTGTCCTGAATCTTTGCCTTGACGTTGTCGATCTTGGCCTTCACATTGTCAATGGTGTTGGAATATCTTATCGTTTCAGGGAGATAATCTCGCCGTCAAAGGGGTCCTGATCCGGGCCCTCGTCAAATATATTAGAGTCATTTGGACTGTTGGTGCACTAATTTGTCAAATTATTGCACTAAATTGAGCATTTAGCTAGTTGTTGGATCAATCTGCGCCCACTGGATAAGTTATTGTGCTAGGTTGAACATTTTATAAGTTGTTGGACCAATCTGCACCTATATGACAAATTATTGTGCAAGATTAATCATTTTACAAGTTATTGTGTCATTTTGCATCCACCTGATAAGTTATTAAATGGTTGGTGCAATTAACTGAAAAGGGAATTTCTAAGTGTACTACCACTTCAGACAAAATATTTTCATGAGTTGCACATGTGCATCTACCTCCGATTTTAGTTGAGAAGAAAATTCAAGCTAAAAGGAATGCTCTCCGATCATATATTAGTAGTATCATCACCATTTTCGATATCAATATGGTCTAGTATTTGAAATCTAACTAGTGTTTACAAAGCTTTCATATAAGCTCATCGGGAAAATGGCCAGTACAATTGATAACATGTTATACGTGCGAGATGTGTTCATGTCTTCTTTGAACTCTGAACACTTCTCTAGTGGAATGGCGCCGTGGAGTTCGTATCTCGCTCTTTCTAGACGAGTATGGTGTCTATGTAAAAGTATAAAGAAGTGATTACGGACTTAAAAAAATAAAGAAACGTTTGCTAGTAGTGTATCTTCTCGACATTTTTTAATCCGGTATGGCTGGCATGCCCACAGGTCTAGCATGACAAGATCAAGGATTTTTTTTCTTTTTCTACATTTCCCCCTCAATTTTGCAAAAATACATGATCTAGAAAAAATTTACAAAATTATACATCTAGCGCCATGGGCGACAGCGGTAGGGACCTACCGCCGTGCCCCCACGGCGTTAGGGGCGCACACGGTACTGTGGCGCCTGCGGTAGGGGCCGCTGCGGTAAGCGTCCCGTCTGTTTTAAAAAAAATATTTTTTATTTGAATTGGCGGCAGGGACCTACCGCCGTGCCCCACGGCGTTAGGGGCGCACACGGTACTGTGGCGCCTGCGGTAGGGGCCGCTACGGTAAGCGTCCCGTCTGTTTTCAAAAAAATTATTTTTATTTGAATTCGGATGGAGGTAAACTTTATATGAACATTGTAGCTTTCGACGAGATCTACAACTTTGTAGTTTAAAGTTTTTCCATTTGAAGTCATCTTCATAGTCAAATAATCGATGTACTATCTAGATCTCAGTTTTCAGTTTATTTCAAAAAATTATAACTTTTTTACATGAACTCGGATGGAGTTAAATTTTATATGAAAATTGTAGCTTTTAACGAGATCTACAGTTTTGCGGTACAAATTTTTTCCATTTGAAGTCATCTTCATACTCAAAATCGATACACTATTCAGATCTGAAGACTGCAAACTGAGATCTGGATAGTTTATCAATTATTTGACTATGAAGATGACTTCAAATGGAAAAACTTTGAACTACAAAGTTGTAAATCTCGTCGAAAGCTACAATTTTGATATAAAGTTTACCTCCATCCGAGTTCAAACAAAAAAATTACAAATTTTTGAAAAGACTCGACCCCTATCGCCATGGCCCACAGCGGTAGCTGGTGCTACAGTACCGCGCGCCATCCTCCACAGCGCATGTATAGTTTTGCAATTTTTTTCCGGACCATATATTTTTGCAAAAAGAGGAAAGAAAACTGTAAAAAAAAAGAAAAAAATTCGAAGATCAGTGACAAGAAATAATGTCGGGCTTCATATATTGAAACCCAACTTGGCCCATCATTCTTAGGGCCTCATCTTTTCCAAAGGCTCGGAACAAATGACTTTGGGCTTCCTGGGTGTATCTACTTGATATGGGCCCCCAAGTAGGCCTGCTCAGTTGATATGTGTCCAAGAGAGAGTTTGGGCGCGCTTCTTTTTTCTATCGAACGATGATGTCGCACGGGGATATACTAGGCAAAAAGCTTCATGTCTGCAAGACTGCAACTGGATAGCGCACCTGCCACCTGCCCCCTTCGCCGTTCCTCTCATCAGCTCCGTGTCGTCGCGACGGGAGATGGAGGAGACGAGCAAGACATGGGGGCGGCCACCGCGATGGATTTGGCCCGTGCCATGACCCACGGGCGCTGGAGGATATGGGCGCGAGCGAGCACGTCGCGCTCGAAACCGAGGGAGAGGATATGTCATCAGTCTCCCGACGCATGCCTGACACTCACACCGCCAGTTGTCTTGATGCTCCCGCGAGATGCTTCCGTCAATGCAACCCTCTATCAGATCATCCATCCATCCATCCATCCATCGCTCTCTCAGCTGAAAACCAAATCAGGTCAAATTTATCCGCGAAATCATCACGCGACGCGGCCCTAGTTTAAAACCTCTGGAGTCTGGAACACCATCTCCATCTGCACCTCGTCGACGACAGTCCCTTGTTGGAATTATCCGGAGGAACAGAGGCTAGCGTTGCTGTCCGACGCGATCATACGATCTGCCGCCGTCGTGGTCTATAGCATGGAGACGAGTGCTTTCTCTCTCTTTCTCCCCCATACTACAGCGATGACAATTGGCAGGGTGTCATTTCTGGATGACTCGGAAGAATTGGACGCAACAGTAGACACAGTACTCCACCACACACAGCTCGCTTGCAATCCACGACGGGGAGAATTTGAGAAGCATCCAGCCGACAGTAGGATCTGTCTGCATCCTCCAGTCCTCACACTTGTGTGGGTACCTGAAACCTTCGGAAAGGTTTCAGGTAAAGTCGGCAGAAGTGATGCACAACCAGAAAAAATTAGGAAGAGGGATCCCAACGACGACGACAAGACAGATAGACAGGTTGAACAGCAGGTGCTAATGACGACACAACTTCGCAGATCTCGTCAACAATTGGTCGCAATCCTCCGATTTTACGGTTAATTTGCGGGATTGACATGCTATCTGAATTATTTGCAGAATTTGCAAATCCGAATAACATGAAGGGATTGAGAGGACTGCCGCCACCCACGACGACCAGGTTAGGCACTGACGGACCGGCACACACATTTCCCATGCAAGCATTCGTTCGAAGCACAGTTTCATGGAGTGAGTGAGTGAAAGTGAAGCAGACGCAGCCAACTCTCTGGCTCACTGCCGTCCAACCACACGGTTCATGCATCAGGCTGCAGAGCCGGCCGGAGCGCGAGGGAGACCTCCGGCTCTGGTTGCCGACGAGCTCTCCACCAGCACACACAAAAAAAGAACTCCTCGCCGATCACCTCACTCCACACTGTCCCTCCCCTCCAAATTAAGATTCGTTCGAAGCGTCGTGTTCATGACACGCGCATCAGCTACAGCCCAACAACTGCAGGACAGGGAGAGATAGGGAGAGGAGAAGCAGGGACGTTGCTTCCCTAACAACTGAAGTGCGTCACCGAATTTCCCGTATCTGCTCACCTTTTTTCCTCCTTTTTTTGCGTACCCGGCCGATATAAGCTAAAAACATCATCGCAGGGCTACGCGCTGTTCGTCGCCCCTGGCCGAAAATGCGATACGGTGGCCGCGTACAGGAGACTGAATAATGCTGAAAATAACAATAACGATGCAAATACGTTCTGTTCCTTCGTGCGGTGGTCAACTTCCAGAAGTGTTTTTCGTTTTGTGTTTCTTTAGGGATGGCGTAGTACATGTGCTTTCCGTGTGTGTTTATTTTAGCCACAAAGAAGGTAGCTGGTGCTTGGCTTTGGAATATCAGCGATGATGGGTGGTGGTGTCCATGCTTGGTTTGGTGCCAAGAATTCCATCACCTGAACCTGAACGGCCCCGTTCCTGTTCACATAGCACTATAGCAGGGGTGCAATCCTTTTCTCATGGGTGCTTCTTTTCTTATCGCCCTGGTCTTTTGTGGTTCTATATAAAAATATAGTTTACCCGGGATCACGTTATCTCCTATCCGTTCTTTACATTATTTGATCACTTTATGTTTCATTGTCTAACCCTTGATTGGGATATTTTTCAAAGAAGGAACTCTTGATTGGTACATAATTAATTCTATACGAGCATTTTGTGTGCTGAAAGGGTGTATGCATCATTGCAAGCTGACCGCTCATGGCAGGCTTCCACGTATTCGACATATCACAGATGCATGTACAGTTGCCCGAGTGTATAATGTGCGACACCGACACAACACAAGAGGTTGTCAAAATAATTGAATGGATCTTGGCAACAAGTAGTACCGCTACCGCCAACAGTACGGTCGAACTTGGCACACGAGCAACACTTTGATGCAACACAACTATATCTCGATCGAGCGATCTCCCTGTCATCCCAACCACTGCGCAAAGACTTACCGGACGCAATCCAAAAATGCAAGGAGATCTCTGCATCCTCCGCCCCTCAGGCAACAGCTCCTCTGAAAAGATACAGAGACTTTTGATTTTTCTCCAAAGAACCTGCAGGGAGATCTGCGCGGCATTATACATTTATACCAACGAAAGGCTACAGAGACATGCCATCAGTTGTTTACTTGTTCAGCAGTGCCGTGTCGCGGGCAAGGCCCCAAGCCCCCAAATCATGTGCACGCCCTCTGATTCTGTCCAGATATCCTTTTCCCGCGCTAGTTTCTTATGCTGACAGGACAGCTACACCTGTTGGTCTGAAGAGGGACACGCACATCAGTGACAGCTCAGAAATCTTGGACAGGAGAGCAAGAAAATGTAGGAGGGGGTCGAACTAGTATTAAACACCAGGAATCTTCTTGGATTTGATCCCTTTTTGTTGCGGCTCCCTAGTAGTATCTGTACATAGAAATCACAGCGACAGTACAGCAAGTCGTACGGTGTTTTCTTACATGACAGCAAATGTAACACCTTGGGAAAGATAAACAAAAACAAACAACCGACCTGAACAACTTGCTGCAAGTGGTGAAGAAATTGTTTTTTGAGATGTATATACACTGTAGTGGTCTGATTCAGGTGGCCCGACGACATGTCAGAGACCCAAAACATGCAGCCTGTCTGTCCGGTGTTGGCAAAGGTTTGAAACATGGCACGATCTGAACTGAATTCTGAACAGTACGGGAACAGCGGTTGTCGTTTCAGAACAATTCAGAGCCATGTACTACGTACTACTAGTAAAACACTGTTTCGGTGGCTGTGAATCCTCCTTGCTCCAGATCTCATCGATCCAACATTTCTTTACTGGAGTAAATTATTGCACATGACTAGTACATGAGCATAGCACACCGTTGTGAAATTTGTGCGTCGTGGAATCGTATCTCTCATTGTTTTTTCTCCATGTGACTTAGCATATGCATAGATAAATTTAATTTGTCATGTATCTTAACACGACGTGTTTGCATCATTGAGCTCCTAAAAAGAGAGCAAAAACAACAACGAGAAGAAGAAGAGGACGGACGATGCATCATGATTTGAACGGCCAACATCAATAGTATGCAACTTGCCAATAATGTAGTGCTAGTGATGCCTACGTATTATTGTGATCATGTGGACAATGTCATGCACGTATTGCAAGATAAGAATTCAAAGCTCAACGCGACACACGAAAGGCGGAAAGAGAAGTGGTCTCCTTGGAAGAGTTCTGAAGCGTCGCGTCGCAGAATCTCGTAGCGCCTCCAGGGCAGGCTGCGGTCAATTCGAGCGGAGGCGTACGCGTACAAAAAGAGACAGAACAGTTCAAACGCGACAACGGAAATATTCTTTCAGATGCTGTATAATTCGACCACACGTACCGGTGCCCTGTTGATTTTCCGCCGAGCGTGCATCGTTGACACACCTCTTGGTTTCTACGGAAACAGGTGGCGTATTAATTTTCTTAGTTTCCGGCCACATAGAAAATAAGAGGAAAGAAATTGAACCCCTGAGAATTGCATGATTAATCTGTCCTTTGCGATTTTGGATTGCCGAAGCAAACTGGAAAACGCAAAACAAGAAACATCAGTGCGTGTTTCCAGCTCATCGATTGACTTTTGCATAATCACACCACAGTAGTACAATATCAGCAGGGTACACCACCAGTGTTTATTTCTCTCTGAAGAAATGGCTGTGTGCGATCGCAGAGGCGCAAACTATTTTCCTTATCTAATAAAAATCAATCTCTCTCTCTCTCTCTCTCTCAATAAGAAGTGCTCAATAAGAAGTGGTATACTGCTGACGGCTGACGGTGCCGATGCGGACATTGCCCCGACTAGCAAGCTTTGCTAGCTCTTCTGGTCTCCGCTCCGCTGGCCTGCCGAAGCAAGCCGCGCGCCGCACGCGCGCGGCGCGGCGTCCGGTTTCCTGGCCTGCCGCTGCTTCCCTGGGCACGCTCTGGTCGCTTGCCACACTTTGTCCACGGGCAAATGATGATCCTGACGTGACCGCAGTTTTTTTCTCCAGCAGCGGTGGCCGTACGCCTAACCTAATCTCTCAAGGGAAACGGCAAGGACACGCGCGCGTAGCTCAAAAGGGAGAGCGAGCTTAATCACGTCGCCGAGACCCGTCGGCCGGTACGGGAAAGCGAGCTCCGCCTCGTTTAGATATTAAGTTTGAGCGATCGAGATTGGCACGAATCATTTGGGCGACGGCGACCCCCAATTATTTGTGCCGTCGGCCGGGACAATCATCGTAGCCCATGCGGGCGTCGCACCTGTCCCAAATGTGACCGGACGGGGGAGCCCCGGACGCGCCTAACCGTCACCAATTAAACCCCAGCACTCGAGCCACGAGAGCGGCGCGCAACGACAAGGGCCGCCGCGCCGGCGCGCGTCGCGGCGTCGGCGTCGCACCAGCGCCACGAGTGAGCCCGCGCGCGCGGCCGGCCAGTGGGCACCGATCACTTGCGCGCGCGTTTACTACCCTTTGGTTGCCTTTTGGTCGGTCGAGAGCGGGCCCTGTTTCGTCTGTTCGGCTGTCCCCCCCGTGGCCCATGCATTCTAGGCTAGCCACCACGACCACGAGCAGTGGTAGCTCCTCGCCGCGGCGCCGTTGATTCGCCGGCGATCCGTTCGTGCAGTGCATGTGGCGCGTCCATATCCAGCGTGGGGGGCGGCCGGGGCTGGCCGCCACGTGGCGCGATGCCACCCTGCTAGAGGCGACCTACCAACAACCAGCGACGGCCCCCACTCGCATCCACCTCTCGGCTCTCGCCCGCCCGCCCGCCAAAGCTCCCTCCCCGCCGTTCCCGTTGCGCGCGCGCCATGGCCCGTGGCAGGAGCAACAGAATGTGCAGCTCGTTGACGCCAACATGCCGAGCCACGGACACGCCGTCGGGGAGACGGCAGCTAGTAGGCAGCGCTGCAGGCGGGAGCACAGGAAATTGTCCAAGGTCAACCACGTACTACGTTCCTCTCCGCCCCAGCGTCCGTGGTGACAACGTCGCTCATGGTCGTGGCGAACAGGCCACACATGGGGGCGTGGCGACGTCGGCGTTGACCCGCGCAACGCCAGGCCCACGCCGCGCCTGAAAAAGGAAAGATCGGCAGAGTTACCCCGGTCGCCGGGCAAGCCCAAAAGGAAGCGCGGAGCGGACACGACGCGCGTCAGCAGCGCGGGCAGGAAGAATCTTCCCTTTCCTCCTCAGCTCCCTCCCCTGCATCCAACAAACCTAAACCTTCGATAAACGAGAAAAGGAAGCGCATGTGGCGCCGCATGATTGGCTGGCTCTCCGTTCCACTTCGCATGTGTAGCAGCGGCAGATCCGTGGGGAGGACGAGGACGGCGTGGGCGCCGCGCCATCATGGATTCATGGTGCTGTGTGCCGGCACGGGCCGGTGCCAAGGCCATGATAGCCATCCGCTGTCTCGGCGATCGCCTCCGCTTTCGCGTCGTGGCCGGTGCTCGCAGCAACAGCGATAGATACACACAGACACAGGCCGGCGGCGTCCGCAGTGGCGAACGGAAGGAAACGCGGGAGCGAATGCGAATCTGGCTGGTGAGCGAGCGAACCAGCGAGTGGAGCGTCGCCAGGCGTCCGCGATGCTTTTCGCTCGCGGCCCCGAGGCTGGCGCGGGCCTAACACGTGTCGCGGCGCGCCCGGTGCCGGGACCCGGGGAGAGAGAGAGCGCGCGATCTCGTTGTGATCGGGTGGGGGCGAGGAGAGCGGAGGCGCGGGTCGGCGGCTCGCGTCACATGCTCGTTTGTGCGGCAGCCGGCAGGGGCATGTGTGCTTGGGTGCGGCGGAGGCGGCAACCACCGCCTGCATGCGGAGGTCGATCCGCTCGCTCGCTCGCTGGGTTGGTGCTGGTGGCTCCCAGGTGCGTTAATTCCCTGTTCCTTGTGGAAGGAAGTGGCTCTCAATTGCTTAAGAAAATCAGGATAATAATGAATAAACTGTGTTTATGCAATGGAGTGTGGGATGACTGTGCACGTTCAGTGGCAGGACCATTGGTTGGCGCACGGCTGCAACGCGAGTTTCCGAGGGGGGTTTCCCAATATAGAGCACGACTAGTGGGGACTGTCAACGACGCACGAGTAAAATTAACTAATACTGTACTCTGTTTAAGTGCCATGGAGATTAGGTTAATGATTTCAATGTACTAGTGGTGACAACGTGCCACCGCTGGGTACACTTTTGTACAGCTCGAGTGACATCTGATTGTCATTGGACACTTGGTGGCCGGGAACGCAAACCATGCACGTCAGAGTACTCCTAGCCTCCTGGTAGGTGTTCTTTTCTTCAAAAAAGAGTACTACTCCCAGGTTAGTTGCTCGTACCGGGCTTCCACTTTTTTTTGTACCACCCACCTTGGAGTCTTGGAACTTCTCCTCCTTCGTTGAACGCTTGACGACGAACTTTCTTTTCAGTAATGGTTTCTGTCCTTCGCAAATGATTTTGTTTGATAGGTCAAGAGACGGCTCGTTGAGGTAGCAGAAGGAAATATCTGACCGGTCGCTGCCTGGCATGGTATGCATCTACGTCGTTCCCAAATGGGTAGGAGTAGAGTCCAGCCGTGCAGATACATTCAGGCAGCGATGGGTGACGCCAAACCCCAAAGGACAAGCGAAGGAAGCGATTGACATGTGCTCTTGGTTTCAGATCTCCGAAGATACTACCAGCACCGATCCTAGCGACGACAAAAGGCGTCGTCGCGGGGAGTGGGGAGCGAATGGAACGCGCGCCACCACGCATCCCATGCGCGCCACGCCTGGGGAAGCAAAGGAGATATCCGGAGCCGCGGCGGAGCTAGATTCACCCGCCACCGCACCGCTAGAGATCACCGTCGTTTTCAGCTCGCAGCCGCAGGCAGGGGCACTCCGGGTCCGGGATCAAACGAATGATCGGCGTGCCCTAGGGCCGGAGCCCAGAGGCAAGAACGTGTCAGCTTTACCGGCGGGACGGGAACACCGGCGGCCCCCATCTCCTGGATCTTCTAGTAGAGGAAGGCGGAAGCGGCAGCAGGGGGCTCCTGCTTTCCGGTGGCGCCGAAGAGGACAGCGAAGTAGGTGACGAAGATGGCACTAGAATAGCTCGCGCTATCGCCGTCGGTTGAACCGGTAAAGCTTGCCGATTTACCAAGTCACGGCCAACGGCGACCCTACGGCCGAGCGCTCGCCCGCCGTTCGTGCCACGGAGCGCACAGGGGACCCCGGCCGGCCGGCCGGCAGTGGTGGGTAGCAGCAGCCGCAACCACCACTTCCTCGCCGTCGCTGGGCAAACACGCGTGGAAACGTCAGGGAGACGGTAAAAACCCCCCAAGGAAATGGAATATCCCCGGGATTCAATCAGTCCCGATTGCAGGTTGCATTCCGGGAGGGGACCAGACAGGAGTCACAGGACACACAGAAAGACAACAGAGGCGTTTCTCGTATCCACCACAGGATCGGAAAACCAACTTGATTCGTTCCTGACACGGCACACACACACGTACAGACTGATAAGAGACTAGCACAATCCAACAACCCACACGCGAGCTCGAAGCTTTCTTGCGCTTCGCTCTGCTCGCACCCTTGCTTTGCTTCGCCACGGCCGGCGGCGAGGAAGCAACCAAACTGGAAGTGGAAACGAGAAAGGGAACAAAAAGGAAGGAGGTTCGGTGGGGAGGGAGGAAAGTAGGAAACTGCAGGGAGGCTACACTGTTCTTCGATCCTCCGGACGACATCTCGCTTGAGGAAACTGTACACTCGCTCGCGGACGCAAACACGCTGCTGCTTGGTAGTATTTACACGCGCGCGCCGGCCGGACCCGGACGGCCGGCCGACCGGCGCCGGCTCGTCTCGCCGAAGAACTGAAGGAGGCTGGCACGCACGACCAAGGTGGACTGGGATTGCACGATTGAGGAAAAGGGGTCGTCACTCCGCCGCAACGACCGCCGTTGGCCTCGCGCGCAGGCTCGGGCTCCGCGGCTGCCTTAGCATCTCGATCAGCGACTCCGCCTGATGAGTCGGAAATGGATTAGTTTGCGAATGGTATTGGAGTAAGCTCACATGAATGAATGAATTAATGAATGAATGAGCGAGCGAATAGTTTGGGAGTTCTTAGTGATGCGGGAATGCGACGTGGCTGCGTACCTTGGTTTTGAGCTTGGGTCGGGCGGAGGATGACTGGGAGAGGGCGACGAGCGGAGGGATGGCGCCCTCGCGGGCGACCATGGTGCGGTACACGGAGTTGTCCTCGCAGATCTGTAGCAGGGAGAGCGTGGCGATTTCCTTCTGCCGCGAGCTGCCGACCTCCACCATCTCGACGAGGACGGGGATGCCGCCTTCCTCGACGGCGGCGGCGCGGCCCTCGCCCGAGCTCACCAGCGAGTGGAGGACGTACGCGGCCTTGTCCACCATGCCGGACTCCGGTCGGCCATGAGGTCGAGCAGGGACCGCACGGCGCTGGCCTCCACGACGCCCGGTTCTCGGGTGCGCCGCTGCAGAGCACAAATAGGGCGTCCTACTTCCCGCGCGCGCCGCCGTTCTCGAGAAGGGAGACCAGCAGCGGGATGGCTCTCGTGCGGCCGATGCGGCCCCGGCGGCGCCGTCGAGCTGTGACAGCAGGAGAAGTGCGCACGCGGCGTTCTCCCGCGCGGCGGGGGACGCGGCGGACTTGAGCGCGTGCACCAGCGGCCGTATCGCGCCGGCCTCGACGATGATCGCCTTGTTCTCGTCGCAGATGGAGAGGTTGAGCAGCGCCGTGACGCCGTGCTCCTGCAGCAGCGGGTCCGCGTGCGACAGCAGCTTGACGAGCGGCCGGACGCCCCCCGCCGCGGCGATGCGCACCCGGTTGTCCGGGTTGTGCTTGGCCAGGAGACGGAGCTCCATGGCGGCGCGGCGGAGCGAGTCCAGCGACGGCGACGGCGACTCGAGCTCGGCCACGAGCGACGAGATGGCGTCCTCCGACGCCTCCGCCGCGCAGGACAGCAGCAGGCGGTGGATGCCCGCGGCGGCGGCGGGCGTGAAGGAGAGGTCGTCGCTGCCGCACTCGCTGAAGGGCTCGGAGCAGGAGGAGTCGCCGCTGTCGCTGTAGCAGCTCGTGCTCCGCCGCCGCGGGGAGGTGGACGCGTCCGACTCCATCCCGGTCGTCGTCAGCTTCACGCCGCGCGGCTCGGCTCGGAAATGGAGCAAATGCCGGCCGGGAAGCACAAGGCGAGGAGAGGAAGGAGACCGGAGAGGGAGCCCGGAGCCCCGGAGCCGGGTGGGGAATGGAATTGGGTTCCTTGCTTTGCGTTTGGGGGGAGGCGGAGGGGAGCGCGAGCGGTGTCGACGGGGCGAGAGGGGCGTCGAGCGAATGAAATAAGCAAGGGGTCGGGTGGGTTAACCCACTCGCGCTAACTAATCCACACACTTTAACCTTTTCTCCCCTTCAGCTCCCGCGCAACCGCAGCCGTCGGCTGTGATCCGACGGTGGCCGCCAGCCGCGTGGCGAGCGACGGACGAACTGGGTGAGGCGCGGTGCGGAGCGGCAACCGTCGGATCGTGGCGCGACGGTGGAGGAGGCGCGCATCTCGTTAGCGGCAAGGCAGGCCGGCGAGCGTGCCACGTGAGATGGGACCCGCGGGTGCGTACGTACGGGCGTGGTGCACGTGAGGGCGGCAGGGCGCGTGCGGGGCGGGGGCTGGGTCCACGTTGGCGTGCACCGCGCTTGGCTGTCTCGGGGCGAGGCATGCTTACCTGGCCCTTTGGGCCCGCGGGGCAGTGACCCTCCTATTGTCGTCGTAGTTGTAGGCGGGATGGGCTTATATTGGTGGGTGAGCAGAAATGGGCCGGCTCTGTTGCTGCGCTGCGGCCTGCGCGACGAGCAAACGATTCACCGATTTGAATGATGGTTGACTAGGTTGTGCGTGGTCTTGCGGCGGATGAGCTCTCTACGAAAGTGAGAGCAATGACATCATTTGGAGGCAATATCTGTACTAGTGCACTGCAGCCATGAGATCACTTGACGGAGTAGCACGGAAGCTGTGTGGTGACGCCAGCGAAACTTAATGAGCTGCCGCAAGGTTAAGCCACTGACTGAGATAAATTAAATGGCTCTTATTTGAAGCACCAAATCCTCCACCGGTAGTACATCTTTTGTTTGCACCGTGCCATATAGGTGGAGATCTTTATGAAACGGCAAGCGTACCGAGGAAAATGTGGTTCTGAACTTGTGATAGGTGCATATCTGATCTATATATATACCGTGCTCTCTAGGTAGGCCGTAGAGTATGAAACTGCCCCACCACGATCGAGTACCACTTGCGGTCGTTTAAAAAGTTTGCTTACAGGATCGTCATGCGTCCCAATTCCAAATTCAGTAGCAAAAGACCAAAGATGAAGGAGAAGTCACGATTCACAGCACGCTTTCGGTGTTTGTGTTAGAAATGAGGAACCCAACAACTCGCCCGATGGATCGCATGCGACGCGGTTACGCCCCGGCTGGATTCTCTGCTCACGTTCGGAAAGAGAATGTTTTTGCTGCGATGAACTTCAATTCTTTGTCCCAGAAAGGATCCGGTCCGGGCATACGCTCACATCTCACCCTGCGAGAACGAGTGGAAGAAAGTACGCCGCGCTTGACCAATAACACGGCACGTACTTACCTCGCTCGTGCCTCGATTGGACCTCTCCGTCGTGCTGTGGACTGTGGTGCTGCGTGCCTGCGTCACTTAGAGCAACTTCAGCAGCTTGCCTATCCTATCCCCAATACCAAAAAATAGTCATATAGGGGATGAAATCTTCTCCAGCAGACTCCCTATAGCCTCTTTTTTTCTCCATGGACTAAAAACTGCTCTCCATCCCCTTTATAGAGGGGATCTCTCCTCCATCCCCTACCCTGTGGGACCCATCCTCTACCTCACGCTGCTCTGCCTCCTGGCCGCGCACAGAAGTCTGACACCCCGCCCCTGCCACTCGCCGGCTCGCACCGTTCCGCATAGCACAACACACCGCACCAACGAACATGGCCTCGGCGCGCTATTCTCCTTCCCTGGCCGCCGCCGCCGCCGTTGGCAGAGGGCCAAGATGCGCCGCCGTCCCCGGCAGCAGCAAGAAGCTGATGTGCTTCTGCTCGCCGCTTGTTGCTGCAATCGCTATCCCTCGCGCGCGCGCTCTCTGTCAGTGTCGCGGCAGTTCGTTTCTTGCTTGTGTTCGCTCCTGAATCCGCATGAGCTTGGGCTTCTACTGCCACCCACTGCTCTACGTGCTCGTTTGGTGAATCTATCAGTTTTTTTTGATGATTTGAGCTTCATTTCAGAGGGAATCTTCCCCGAGCTTTTTTTGTGAGGGAGAGCTCGTTGTACTTTCCTCATCCCATCTTGAATCTGCAAATTCCTGCTCGTTTCAGTGGCATCCGTTTTGCGCCTTGTCGAATTAGCCGTCTTCAGACTCACGATGTCTCGCAAAGCCACGAAATCCTCGTGCAAAAGGCTTGAATCATTGGAGCTGGAAGGAAAGCTCCGATCTTTCAAGCCCCCCAAAGCTCGGTAGTAGTATCTCACACTGAGGTTGCCTTTCTAGAACCTTCTAGTCATCGCCCTCCTAGTCCTCCCTTCCACTCCACCATGGAGGCCTCCACCATCAGCTTCTCGTCCCCTTCCTCGTCGCCCCAGTCCACGTCGCCATCGCCGCCGCAGCGGGCCACGCCAACCGAGCTTGAGGCCGTCAGGCTCCGCCGCCTCAGCGACAACCTTGAGCGCCTCCTCGACCCGGCCTTCCTCAACTGCGCCGACGCCGAGGTCGCCCTCACCGCGGGGAAGGGCGGCGCCGCCGTTGGCGTCCACCGTTGCATCCCCATCGTCAGGAGCGCCTTCTTTCTCGACCAGTTCGCCTCACTCCCCCCGGCTGCTGTTGGAGAAAAGCCCCAGCTGGAGCTCGCTGACCCCGTACCGGGGGGGGGCGCCACATCGGCCAAGACGCCCTCGTGCCCATCCTCGCGTACCTCTACACCGGCCGCCTCAAGTCGCCGCCGCAGGATCCGGTCCATCGTCGGCGGCATCAAGGCCTCGCTCCACTGCTTCTCGTCCCAGACCAGCGCTAGGGTCAAGAAGGACGTCCACAACCCACTCCCACACTGGATCTGGACTTTCAACGACGTCGTCTCCCACAACGACAAGCTCTGGTAGGTCGACACCGCCGCCGGGCTACTCGCCTGCGACCCCTTCGCCGACAACCTGGACATGGCCTACGTCCCGCTCCCCAAGAACGACGACGACGACGGAGGTGGTGGTGGCCGCGGCGAGCAGAATCCTGCCCGCGACGGCGCGCGCCCACGGGATGGGAGTGGCTGGCGGCAGGGGGGCAAGATGCAAGATTTGGGGGGAGCGGCGGAGAAGGTGACATGGCATCGCGGGACCCACGAGTTGGGAACGAAAATAAGGAAACTGCTGGAGCAGATTGTGTTTTGGGGATGAAAATATTTTTACTCCACTCCCAATAACTTCATATAAGGGATGAAATTTACTCCATCTGCTGGAGTTGCTCTTAGCACCATCGGCGCGCCTTCGTAACCTCGTTCCTCTTGACTGATCACGGCCCGATTCCCGTGCTCGCCCCTTGTTTTTTTCTTTTCCAGTTTATCTCCGACTGACCAACTAAAACGGTCGTGCACTGCAGTTTGGTAATTGAACTTTCCGAAGGTATAAGGCCATGTAGATAGGGAACCTTCATTGATCTAGGCATCTATGGACCAGGTTAAAACAAAAGGTGAAGCAATCTTACTGAGCTGTAGACTGTAGTGAAGTACCAGCAACATGTATGGTGATTTGCGAGCCTTGCTGTTGATCTGTGTCGTATCTGAATTTCTGATGATGAAGAATCTTTAGTCTCGGCAGTATTGGGCCTCAAATCCTGTAATTACTAATTGGGCTCCAAATAGGCTGTGAAAGGTTGGGCCGCTGGCCCGCTCCAGCCAACAGCCCAACAACGCCCAACAACATTCGCGCACGCAAGCCTGGCAAGGGCGAACACACCATCCAAGCCCTAAATCTGGCTGGCCGCCCGCCGCGCTGATCCCACGCGCTGCCCACTGCACGCGGGCCCGTGAGGAGAAAGAACCTTGACGCCGCCCCCGCCCGCAGGCCGCAGCGACGCGGTTCTCTCTCTTATCAGCCCTTATCGGACCACAGCACAGCAGCCGACCACCAGACGCGCCAGGGTTTCTATTCCCAAGCCCACCTCCCCATCCGTCGTCTGCGCTCCCGGCTCCCTCCCCCACGCCGCCGCGGCGCCGCCCTCCCCCTCGTCCTAGGTAAGGAACCCTACCCCCCCCCCCCCCCCCCCCCCGGATCTGCTCTTCCTCGGTTCAATCCGCCCGCGTTAGTTCTTCAGGACCCTCCGGAGGTATGCACACGAATTGTTTGTCGCTCTCGGATCCGATCGGATCGTGTTGGTAGCGCGTGCGTTTGTTCGTTGATGCAGTCGTTAGATTCGGTCGCGGATAGGGTTTCAAGAATTCGGGATTCTCGTAGCAGGGTGTGGATTTTGTCCGATCGGGTCTTGTGCTGACCCGATCTGGGGTTTTGCGAAATTTCTAGATCGTTTTGAGATTTGGTGCCCACGATGGCGCGATCTGTCGGGGATGTCTAGTTTCCGCGGTTCCTTTATCTGCCCACGAGCCTTTGCTTGAGTTTATATTTGTGGATCCATGACGCGCTTGGGAAATTTGATGTTTTGGATGGATGGATTGTTTTGTTGGATGGAGGAAAAGTAGGTTGTATGGAATCCCAGATACATGTTTGAGAATTCAGAGTGGGTGTGGGTTGGTAGATCGTGGTTGGGTGCATATATTCTGTTCTGATGTGTTTTTCTCTCTCTCTCGTATAGTCGCATTATCGAGTTTAGGCCAGTAGGTGAAGCATACTTGTTAGAGATTCTGTAGATTTGCATTAGCAAGCACTGACTAAAAGCAATTTGTCCAGCTCGACAAGTGCGTAATTACATGTGATATATCTTCTTTCTCCATTTTACTTGTCTCCTTTGGTCTTCCATTGCCCCTGCAATTTCTTTCACTATTTTTTTATTGACGCTACAAATCTTTCTGGGTCGCCCTTCTGTTTTTGGTGCCTAGTCACAGAATGTGCATTGAATAATACTGGTACTTTCTTCTAAATTTGCTAGAATTAATGACAGGCGTCATGTGCAATATCGGTATGTGTTTCATTATAATCTTAACCATTATAGCAAGATTTACTTGCTAATTGATTTTGTTAGTAGGTTTTTATTTGGTGCCCTTTTATTAGCTTTGGTTATTTATTTCTACTAAATACAATTCACTTGTTGTTCATGGAGCCAATTTTGCCATGTAAGTATGTAACTTAAGTGATTTCGCCATGGAATGGTTTTCTGCACACTGCAAACTAATTTGAGACGCCCACAAATGGAACACATGGTATACAATTTACATGCATATTAAACCCACTTTTTTCTAGCTTATTTGTTTGCAATAGAAAACTCCTGAGTTGGTCTTGCATTTTGTGCCTTTTAATTTACTTTGGTTATTTATTTCTACTATACACAATGCACTTGTTTTTTGTGCACCTAAATTTGTCATCTAACTTAAGTGGTTTCCCTACAGAATGGTTTTCTGCACAATGCAGACTAATTTGTGATGTCTGCAAATGGAACACCTGTAGTGTATTATATTTACATACATATTAAACCCACTTTTTTCTACCTTATCTGTTCATAATATTAAAAAAAACTCTTGTGCTGGCCTTGAATTTGAATACCATAGTACAAATACATATCTATTTCAATTCTTGAAAATACTGTCTTATTAAAGTATTGTGAATGCAAACAAGTTGTGTTGGAAGGATGTTAGTTCCATTATTAGAGTTGCATTTTTCTATGTGTTTTCTCTCTCCAGAAGTTGCGACTTGCATTGTTTGTGTATATTATTTTAATGATGGTTCAACTGGGAAATGCAACTTGTTAACAGAGAACATGGCTCAACTTGTTAACATCTAAAACATCACTTGTTTTGATGCTATGTTTTCATTTTTGTTGAGAATTGTGCTTGATGTTACTTCATCTTTCTCATATTATGTCAGTTTTATGTTTTGTGGTCTCCAGGTTAACTAACTGTCCAGACTAGGTCAAGATGTCTGACAGCCAGGAGACTGATAGGAACATTGAGATTTGGAAGATTAAGAAGCTGATCAAAGCATTGGAGTCTGCTAGAGGCAATGGCACAAGCATGATCTCTCTTATCATGCCACCACGTGATCAGATTGCTCGAGTGGCTAAGATGTTAGGTGATGAATATGGTACTGCTTCAAACATCAAGAGTAGAGTTAATCGTCAATCTGTGTTGGGTGCCATCACCTCTGCTCAACAGAGGTTGAAGCTCTACAACAAAGTGCCCCCGAATGGGTTGGTTCTCTACACTGGTACCATTGTTACTGAAGATGGAAAGGAAAAGAAAGTTACTATTGATTTTGAGCCCTTCAAGCCTATTAATGTGTCCCTCTACCTTTGTGACAACAAGTTCCACACTGAGGCTCTAAATGAGCTCTTAGAATCCGATGACAAGTTTGGCTTCATTGTCATGGATGGTAATGGTACTCTGTTTGGCACACTAAGTGGCAATACCCGTGAAGTTCTACACAAATTCAGTGTTGATCTCCCAAAGAAGCATGGTAGAGGAGGACAGTCTGCTTTGCGTTTTGCTCGGCTTCGGATGGAGAAACGTCATAATTATGTCCGCAAAACAGCTGAGCTTGCTACACAGTTTTTCATCAATCCTGCTACTAGTCAGCCTAATGTTGCAGGGCTGATCCTTGCTGGTTCTGCTGATTTCAAGACAGAACTGAGCCAGTCCGACATGTTTGATCAGCGTCTTCAAGCGAAGATACTTAATGTTGTTGATGTTTCTTATGGTGGTGAAAATGGTTTCAACCAAGCTATTGAGTTGTCAGCTGAGATTTTGGCAAATGTGAAATTTATTCAAGAGAAGAAGCTGATTGGCAAGTATTTTGAAGAGATCAGTCAGGACACTGGGAAATATGTCTTTGGTGTAGATGACACCCTGAAGGCACTTGAAATGGGTGCTGTGGAGACCCTGATAGTGTGGGAGAATCTGGATATCAACAGATATGTGCTCAAGAACAGTACCTCTGGTGAAGTTATTATAAAACATCTGAACAAAGAGCAGGAAACTGTCCAGAGCAATTTCCGCGATGCATCCACCAATGCTGAGCTGGAAGTTCAGGAAAAAATGTCTCTCTTGGAATGGTTTGCTAATGAATACAAGAAGTTTGGTTGCTCTCTCGAGTTTGTCACCAACAAGTCTCAAGAGGGATCACAGTTCTGTAGGGGATTTGGTGGCATCGGTGGTATGTTGCGCTACCAGTTGGATATCCGTTCATTCGATGAGCTTTCTGATGATGAAGGTTTGTACGAAGACTCTGATTAGCAATCAGCCAACCTCACGCCTGTGCTGGCCCATGGAAGGACGCCACAGCAGCAACAGCTCGGATTTGCTACACCTAAGCAGGAACACTTGAAAAGCAGCTGTAAGCAAACTTCTGTTCAAAAAGAATTTTGCCACCTTCTGCATATTACTATTTTGCTTACTCTTTGCCTTTTTGTTTCAGATCCAGAGCTTCAGGGGCATGGGCCAGCATCATCCTCTTCTAGAGGAGCTTAAGAACACAATGATAAGGGCAGTAATGTGTCAAGAAGATACCGAACTTAATCACCATCATGGCAGTGATGTGCCATGAAGTTACCGTACTTAAGTGTCCGTTTAATTTCGGGTCAACCGTCAAGGTAGTACTGTGTCAAGAAGCAAGAAGTTATCACACTTTAAGGCTTTGCGCTAGTACTGACCTGTTGCCTTTGTGCTTCTATCTTATGTAATAGTCGTCTGCAAGTCTTATTATGTCCTAAGATGTGAATTCTGGTTGCTTGAATGCTTTTGTGACTGTTTGCATGCTGCTACTCTTGCAGTTTCTGCAATGGAAGTATTATATAAATGTCATCCCCCCATTGTTGGTGCTAATGTTGAATTATCCTTTTGCTCTGTTCAAATAGCCTTTTGTTTTTTGATCAGTTCAATTTAATAAGCTTGTTCTTTTTAAAAAAAAGCAAAGTTAAGGAAAAAATGTTGATTCTCACTGCAACTTATCATGCAATTGTTTCTCTATTTTTGTGCGCTGTGCTGTGCAAAAAAAAACAGAGAGAGAGACTGTCCACGGGCAAAATTCTTTAATCTTTCGTCGCAGTTGTCAATCATTTTCATGGAAACTAGTGTTAAACGTGCCTTTTCTTATAAATAAATATTGTGCGATGCGTATGCGATGTCGCGACGCGATCCCACATTTTTCTTCCTTTTTTTCTTCTTTTCGACAAATTTCTTCAGCATAAGTATGTGCATAATTCATCACGGAAAAAGTTATACAAATAACTTGTCGTTTACAGAAAAAATTATACGTACAACTTATCGTTAGAGAAAAAACTATAAGTTCTTTTCTGCAAATAATCAAGTTGTACACATAAGTTTTGCATGTCATCAAATTTATACTCATAAATTACCCGATAAAAATTTATAACTCGAAGTTATACGTACAAGTTAAAGGATAAAAAAAGTTTATGAGAAAGATTTTTTTAAAAAAGAAAAATTTGCAAAGGTAGGAGTGTAGGACCCGGTCGCTAGGAGCCGGTCGCTGATTAGCACACCCCATGTCGCGAGATTTTGTTCTTGTCCATTGTCGAACGGTTGTGGTAAGAACGCACTTTACATTGCCTGCAGTTAACCGTTGCTAGCAAAGAAACATACCCATACATGTTGTGAGGTTGAAGCTATGGCAGAAAATTTCAGATGTTGAAGTCGATATCAGGGTCGCATGCCGTGTGATTTCCGTGGTCCCCATGATTTTTGTCACGTTGAAACTTGAGTGGAAGGAACTCGCGGCCTTGCTGGTAGAAATCTTCGTTCCGCTTCGGTCAATGAGCAGATATCTCATGCATAATGGCGGCGGCACGCAGACTTGAGGGAAATGAGACCCGTGCACGGGCAGGGTGAAGCACCTATGACATATCCAAGCACGTGTTCATTGTCATCTTTCAAAAAACAGGTTCCTATTCCAAGTTTGTTTGTTCGAATAGGTAGGTTGGAGAATTCAACTTTGTAGGAAGCTGCACAAAAGTTACGTATGATGAGCGAGCCGTGATCAGCTGAGCATCAGACGAACACCGACGTGCAGTGGTTAATTACTCGGAGCCGTGCTTTACGGTGTGGAATGTACGATAATTAGTAGTGCCAACAGAATCTTCTATAGTTCTATCAGTCCAAGATGGACGAGTAATCAATCCCTTATCTGCTCTCCAGACGCAGCTACACGTACACCTTTCCAAGCAGAGAAGGTGAGGTCAAAAACAGGGGTGGCGTGCCTTATTCATCAAGTGTGCCATTGCGTGTGCACGCAACCCTTGCAAAGAGAAATACCCTATGATGGCCCACTGTTTCGCACGGCGACATGGACGCCGCAACGCCGCCATCATGCCAATCGCGGCAAACTTATCCGAGACCAGCTGACCAGGATGCTGGATGCCCTGGTAAGGTTTGCCCTGCTGAATGCTTGACCATGTGACGAAATGGATTCCAGCAGGAGGGCCGCCGGGAAGCCGGCCGGCGAAGAAATTTCCAAGCCCCGTCCAGTCAAAAGCCGCTCGCCCAGGCCCATGCCGGGAAGGCTCGAACCCGCCCGTATAAATTGCGCACGGTCCCGGACCCTGCCAACGGCAGCAACCAACAACGCAAGCAAATAAAACGCATTGCAAGCACACGGGCGACACCGCGACAGCCACTTGGGTGACAGAAAGAGCTCGAGAACACGCAGCAGAAAGCCAGAAATGGAGGGGCTGATCCCGTTCGTGATCGACGCGATCAGGAGGAGCAGCGAGCGGAGCGGCGGCTACCGCTCCGTCTCGTCCGACGGCGGCAGCTCCCGCGGCGGGGGCAGCCGGCGGCACCTCATCGACTACTACGAGCTACCCGACGCGGCGAGCGTCGTCGAGTCTGGCACGCTGCACCGCCGCGCGCGGTCGGAGCTCGTGCAGGGGGCAAGCGACCGTCGCGTCGAGGAGCACGGCGGCAGGGCGGCGGCCGTGGTTGCTGCTGGGTCGGCTTATCGCCGGAAATGAGGGACGGTGGCAAGGGCTGCATGCGCATGCTGGGTTGCTGCCTCTGAACAGCAACTTTGGAAGACGCGCGAGAGCATCAGCAATTCAGCATGTTTGGGGAGTGGTTAGCTAGTGCAATTTGTAATATTTGTTTTTTTAATTCGTTCTTAGCCACCGTGCATGTCATGTAATCAAAGGAAGCTGCGAGAGTTTGTGAGCGTAAACAAGGCGCTCATGGCCCGCATTCTCGTAAACTCTAAGTCAAGTCTGTGTAAATGTCTGTGTTTTGCTCTTCTAAAGGTGGGAAATGTACATATATCTCGCCGATCTTTTTGACTTGTGTAATCCAAATTTCTAATCATGTCTGAAACGAATAAAAGAGTGGTGAAAAAAAAGAAAACGTGCTTAGAGGTCGAACACGTAGCGACCCAGCTTTTTTTTAATGTAAGCGACCCAGCTTGAACGAAGTGAAGACTATAGAATTCCAAATGGGCCGGGCACGATTAATGGCACGAGGCACGACCCTAAAAAGCACGACCCTAACCCGGCCCTAGGCACGATCAATAGTGCTTAGTGCCGGCCCGGCCCGACGACCTTTTAGTGCCTGGGCCGCTACCCCGGCACGTCGGGCTGGCCCGAAGCACGACCCGATATAAGGCGGCCCGACGGCAGCCCGGCCTTAGGCACTAAAGTGGCCCAGCCAGCCAACAGCCCAACCCCCTGATACATATATAAATAAAAACCCTAACACATCCCCACTCCCTCTCACTGTCCAACAGCCGCCGCCGCCCCCACTTCTCCCCCAATTCCATCGGCGCCTCGGCGCATTCGCCCCTTCTCCGGCTCTCCCGCGGCACCCGATCCTGTCGCCCTTTCTCCACACCTCTCTGCGAAGTGGATGCTGGTGACCGTGGTCGCCTGGGCGGGCAGCTGCGACGGGAGCTGGCGCCTCCCAATCATCCGCCGCCGCCCCTGGCTCCTGATTCCACCGCCGCCGGCCCTCCCTATTCCTCCCGGTCCCGGCTCCAGATCCCGCCGTCGTCCTGGAGCGCGCTCGACACCGCCCCTCCCCTTCTCCTTCGAGCTCCGATCCCGCCGCCGCCCCGAAGCACATCGACGAGCCCCAGGTGTGGTGTGCGCCGGCCGCAACCCTCCCTCTCTCTAGGCCGCCGCTCCGTGGACCAGGCGTGGTGTGCGCCGGCCACAACCCTAGCCACCGCCGCCGCTTGACGACTTGCAGAGCAGGAGACGGGCCACTCGAGCCAAATGGGCCGCCACCGGCCCCGATGGGCCGGTCGGGCGTCGTGCGCGCCCGACACGAAAAAGAAGCCTTAGGCCGTGCCTGGGCCGCCAGTCCGGCCCGACGCCCGACACGGCCCGGTACGAAGATTACATCAGGCTGCATAGTGTCGGGCCGCATAGGGCCGGGCCAGATCGGGCTAGGGCCGGGCTAGGCACGGGCGGCCCATTTGGAATTCTATAGTGAAGACCAGTCGCCTCCTGCCCGGACGGAACCTACGGAGTATCGGCCTGTCGCCCTTGCTCAGCCGCAGGTCGTGTTTCGCCGACCGCGAGGCTTTTTATGGCTCTATACGCTGTGTCCTCGCTTGTCTTGTCATCAATTTACTCCTCATCAGTCATCACGTCCTCGCAGCGTTGCAGGCGATCGCTTCAGAGGATGTACCGTGCGTGCTTCTTTCCGTCAGGGACGTGCAGTAGTACTGCAGCTGCAGCAAAACTTCTTCGTCGTTGACTTGGCAACAGTGGCAATGTTCTTTCCCAGAATCCAAACTGACAAAAGCCCAGCGAAAGGCCACACAGCGACGACAGCGTGTGTAACGAACTCAACCTTTTTTACTAGTCCTTGGCCTTTCTTTTTGTTACAAATAAATTTTAGGATGATCTCATCCTCGAATCAACGGCGGTTGACTCCTGGAGACGCTCTCCCGTGAAGGCCCAAGCGAGCGGTTGTCTCGGGCGGTTGCTCCTCGCACGTCCGAGACGACGGTTCGGCAATATGCCGATTCCCTCTATATATATATGAAACAATCAGATCAATGAAATCTTTGGATTGATTCGAAACACATTTGTCTCTCAGTTTTATTTTTTATACGTTATCAGCACGCTCTCGCCATCTGAGAAAGAAACCGAGAAATCGAACAGAGGAAGGGAAGGAAGGAAGAGATCGCCGGCCTCCGCTCCATCTAAGGTACAATGTCGTCGAGGAACTTACCTTCTATTGATTCGATCGTCGAGTTTGTTTCCCATCTTACTCGCCGCTAGCGTGCTCGCCGCCTTCGCTATCTGCTTCATCGTCAAGTTCGTGCCTCCATTCGCCGCCATGGGACTGCTGGTCGCGCTCGTAGAGGCATCGGTACCTCTCGCGCTGGCCGCGGTCGTGGCCTGCGGATATCAACCGGCGGTCGAGTCGGCGGGCGTCGCAGGTCTCCTCCGCCCCCCGACACCTGCCTCGAGCCCGGACGCATCCTGGTGAACTCTCCTCGCCATTGCGTGACCCACGGCTGGACGGCCATGGCGAGGATAGATGGCACTCCTTGGCCGGCGTCCTACCCCCGCGACGTGACTGCGTACCGCCCGACACACGGGTGGACGCACTTCACTCGCGATGTGGCAGGACCGTCGGGAACCGCAACACCTCCTTCGCGCACACCGTCACCGATGGTCGTCTCCCCGGTCCGACCTCCGTCGCCTCCTGGTGCTCGAGGCGGTCGAGTTGCGTCCCCAACGCCTCCCGGCTTCGAGCGCCAGGGCACCATTGTTGCACGCCGTGGAGCTCCGCCGCTCGACATCAACAATGCGTGGCAATAATTCAATGCAAAAATATGTGAATTCAAGATAAAACTCGAACTCAAACAATAATTCTCAATAAATTGGAATAAAAATAGACGGCAATAACTAAAAATAGAGTAGACCCTATAATTCAAAATTTCCAAAATTGGGTACGCACGTTGAGGATAAATCCCATAGTATTATAAGAATACTAGCTTGTGTATGGCCAATCTTGAAAAGATGCCCTCTCTCTCGTCTGGATTGTACTACACATACATTAAACCCGTACCACATGTTGCTTACAAAGTGATTTTTCAGAATGTGGACGCATTCCAAACTTGGCATGATCGCCTTGGTCATCCTGGTATCGGGATGATGAGAAAAATCATTTGCAATTCCATTGGTCATAATTTGAGCAATGCTAAATTCCCACAATCTTCGGATGTCATGTGCACTTCTTGTGCCACTGGGAAATTAATTTTGAGACCTTCATATCTCAAAATTAAAACTGAACCACTCAAGTTCCTTGAACACATTCAAGGAGATATTTGTGGACCCATTCAACCTTCATCTGGTCCGTTCAGATACTTCATGGTTTTGATAGACGCATCTTCACGATGGTCTCATGTGTCTCTCTTGTCGACACGCAACCATGCATTTGCAAAGTTGATTGCTCAAGTTATCAAACTTAAATCACATCACTCTGAGCATCGGATAAAGACGATTAGAATGGATAATGCTGCAGAATTTTCTTCCAAAGCCTTCAATGATTATTGTATGGCATTAGGAATTGAAGTTCAGCACTCTGTCCCCTATGTCCACACCCAGAATGGTTTAGCAGAGGCTCTTATCAAGAGAATCAAGCTCATCGCAAGACCAATGCTACAAGGTTGTAATCTTCCAACTTCTTGTTGGGGTCATGCAGTTTTACACGCTGCAGACTTGATACAACTTCGCCCAACTGCATACCATTCAGCCTCCCCGCTGCAATTGGTACGTGGTGATCCTCCAAGTATTTCCCACCTGCGGAAATTCGGTTGCGCTGTGTACGTACCGATCTCACCACCCAAGCGTACCTCCATGGGCCCTCACAGGAAATTGGGAATTTATGTGGGATTTCAATCTCCGTCAATCATTAAATTCCTCGAGCCCCTTACGGGGGGATTTACTTACGGCCGGCACGCCGATTGTATCTTCAATGAAGATCATTTCCCGGCATTAGGGGGAGATTATAAGTATCACACCGAATGCCGGGGAAATCAATTGGGATGCTCAACACATCTCCAAGGAGGATCCCCGTACTAAGGAATCTGAATTACAAGTTCTGAGGATCCTAAATTTGCAAAACATTGCAGATAACCTGCCAGATGCATTTACGGCTGGTAAAGGTGTCAGAAAATCCTATATTCCTGCAAGGAATGTGCCGGAAAGAGTAGAGGTACCAAATAAAACTACTCATCTTCCTTCTTGTAGTAAGAATGGGAGAAGTATGGCTATTCCTATAGGTACAGCTTCCTGAAAGCGCAATAGGAAACAGAGGGATACACCCTCTGACCCCGTAAATGCAACTCAACCAATTGTTGAGAGACACCAAGTGGATGAATCACTTCCACATCCCGCATCAACAGTGCACTCAATTTCTGATGCTGGGACATCGGAACGCCCCGACGAGATCGTATTGGGAAATACCGAACCATCAATTGGGGTGCAAGAGATTTCCATTAATTATCTCACTTCTGGAGCAACATACGATCGTAAGAGTACAGATGTCGACATATATTTCTCTACATCAATTGCTGAAAACCTCCAAAATGAACCAGATCCTAAATCCATGGTAGAGTGCAAAAAGCGCTCAGACTGGAACAAATGGAAGGAAGCAATTGAAGCAGAGTTAGCCTCCCTCACAAAAAGAGAGGTATTCTCATAAGTAATACCTACACCTACTGAAATCTTTCCTGTAGGTTTCAAATGGGTTTTCGTCCGGAAACGGAACGAGAACAATGAGGTGGTGAGATATAAGGCGAGGCTTGTAGCACAAGGGTTCACGCAGAGACCCGACATTGATTTCAATGAAACATATTCTCCAGTAATGAGTGGAATCACTTTCCGATACCTTATATCTTTGGCAGTACAAAAACGTCTATCTATGCAGTTGATGGACGTAGTGACAGCATATCTTTATGGGTCACTTGATTCGGATATTTATATGAAGGTTCCCGATGGAATCTCTATACCGAATCCAGGCGCAAATCGCAACATGTATTGTGTAAAACTAAAAAGATCATTATATGGTCTTAAGCAGTCGGGAAGAATGTGGTACAACCGACTGAGTGAGTACCTTCTACAGAAGGGATACTCCAACAATGATGATTGTCCGTGTGTCTTCATCAAGAAATCCTCTACAGGATTCTGCATAATATCAGTGTATGTCGATGATTTGAATATTGTTGGCAACACTCAAGATGTTGATGAAGCCCGCAATCACCTTAAGACGGAGTTTGAGATGAAGGATTTGGGTCAAACCAAATTTTGCTTGGGTTTACATATCGAGCACCTTCACTCAGGAATGCTTGTGCACCAGTCTGCTTATATCCAAAAGATATTGGAGAAATTCAATATGGATAAATCTTATCCAATCAAAACTCCAATGGTTGTTCGATCCCTTGATGTGGAGAAAGATGTCTTTCGACCTCGGGATAAAGGAGAAGAGGTATTGGGATCCGAATATCCCTACCTTAGTCTCATTGGAGCACTTATGTATCTCGCAAATTGCACCAGGCCTGATATTGCATTTGCGGTTAACTTGCTTGCAAGACATAGTGCTGCGCCAACAAAGCGCCATTGGACCGGGGGTAAGCAAATCCTAAGGTATCTTAATGGTACTAAGGATTTAGGTTTGTTCTACCAGAAAAACCAAGACCCCAATTTGATTGGTTATGCTAATGCTGGTTATTTGTCTGATCCACACAATGCCAGATCTCAGACAGGTTTTGTATTCCTACATGGAGGAACAGCCATTTCTTGGAAATCTTCCAAACAAACATTAGTGGCAACTTACACAAATCATGCTGAAATCATTGCACTATATGAGGCATCACGTGAATGTGTGTGGCTTCGCAGAATGATTAAGCACATAGTGCAATCTTGTGGCATTGGTTCTATGGAATCACCCACCATTATGTACGAAGATAATGCTGCTTGTGTTACCCAGATGCAAACAAGGCTACATCAAAAGCAACCTCAACAAACATATTGCTCCCAAGTATTTCTTCCCTCACGAACTTCAGAAAAGTGGGGAAATACAAATCTTGCTGGCAAAATCTTGTGATAATCTCGCTGACCTTTTCACTAAATCTCTACCTGCTTCCACATTTGAAAAATGTGTTCGAGGAATTGGTATGAGGAGGCTTAGAGATTTGCAAGAATCAGGGGGAGTTTCCTTCTAAGGTGTTCTTGTTCAAAACATCACATTGTGCTCTTTTCTTTTATGAGTTTTTCCTCTTTGAGGCTTTCTCATATAAAGTTTTTAATGAGGCAATGTTAACACAAGCGTATGTCATATTTCTGATTTTCCCCATTGGGGTTTTTTTAGGGAGATATCAAAGACATAGATCATTCCTTAAACTCTTTGAGTTTATGATAGAGCGATCAATACCTATATTGTTCTTCATTTTTCCCACAGGGTTTTGGAGGAATATTTTATTTCATTAATCAAAGGAGGATTCGATCAAGGGGGAGTGTTACAAATAAATTTTAGGATGATCTCATCCTAGAATCAACGGCGGTTGACTCCTGGAGACGCTCTCCCGCGAAGGCCCAAGCGAGCGGTTGTCTGGGGCGGTTGCTCCTCGCACGTCCGAGACGACGGTTCGGAATATGCCGATTCCCTCTGTATATATATGAAACACATTTGTCTCTCAGTTTTATTTTTTACACTTTTGTCTTCAAGAAAAAAAAACCGTACCAGAAGACACTGGTATCGTCATTTGCTGCCGTGTCGATTGCGTACATCGGCACACCGCACACAGCAGGAGCAGGCTGCAGCCACGTACCCTGTCGCTGTGCCGCATGCTCCGAATCCTGAGCCGCCCGTCGTGTGTGTTCCGAATCCAACGGCGGCCAACCACCAGCGTGTACGCGTGTGTGTGACTGTGACCTGACACGCGCAGAAACAGTCGTGAAAAACGTCAACGCCCGTTCCAACTGTGCCATCCACGGACCGGGCGGGCACGGATCACGCGCGAACACGCAAGATCGTCAAGCACGTGTCTGCCGGCGCACGCCGCGCGACCGCCGTTCGTCGCGCGAGCACGTACCACCCGCCGGTGCAAGGGCAACTGGCCGGCAAAGTGCAATGGCAGCGCGTTGCTTGAGCAGACACCAAAGGACAGCTCGGCTGGCACGAATCTAGATGCACGCCGCGTGTACTGTACAGTACGTAGCTTTACGGCAACCGTTTCCGTCGTGACTTGACTGTGGCTTTTAATCTGCGGATGCGGACAAAACCACGTGACCGGTTTATGTGCAAAACGGAGGACCGTGAGTAAAATCACCCCCCTAGTGAATAGGAATACTGATCTTAACCGTAGATTAAACGGAAGCTTCTGCATGCTGCGCTGCCTAGAAAGTGAGATTTAATGACGAACTAACTGCTTTCTTCAATCTGGCATTCTGGACACAGGCTCATTCATGGAATAACAACAGCTTCTTTTTTTTTTTTTGTCAAAGGAAAAAAAAAGAGATGTGAGTATCTGCAACATCCAGGAGATGGTGCCATCCAAACTCAGGACAACATCCATCCTTTAATGGCATGTGCATGCTAAATGACGTTATCTGCAAGATTGCAACCTGAAGAATTTTCACGTAGAACCTTCAAATCCCAACGACGAGACTGAACATCCACGATCCTAAACACTTGGTTTTTGAACCTGGGATATCTATCACGCGATGGCAGCCGATGCTGTCCCGTCAGAGCAGAGGTTCAAATACAGGACACGAGCACTCGGGCAGCGCCAACGTCGTCCCCTGCTGGCTGCTGGCTGCTGCAGGACAGGGAGGGAGGGATCGAAGGAGGGAGACGGGCCGGCGGGGGCGCGGGGTGCCACCGCATTTACAACGATCCACATGCACGCATTCATTGCCTCCCCAATTTAACACCTCCGACCCCGACCCCTCCCGCCGGATACCGCGACTGCTGCTGCCGCTGCCCTACCACAAACGCAGCCGCTCCAGCCTCCAGAGGAGTAGCAGGGAGCCAGGGAGGGAGAGGCCGAGCGGCGGGGAGCGCGGCATGGAGATGGAGATGAGCAGGGGGTGGCAGGAGCTCGGCGTCGTCGACACCATCTACGAGGATGATCACGAGGAGGAGGACGAGGAAGAGGAGGAGGAGGAGGAGGAGCGCTTCGACTCGCCCTCGCTCACCATGTCGTCCTCGGCGGCCACCTCGCGCTCGTGCTCCCCGGAGTTGGAGGAGGAGGAGGAGGCGCACCCCTCCCTGCCGCCGGCGCTCAGGCGCGCCGTGCAAGCGTGGTACGTGCCACCGGCCGTGTGCATTGATCCGGCGCTTCGATTCTGGATTCGAGTTGGAGCGTTGAATTTCTATATTATGATCCATTGGGGACATCAAACGAGACTGAATGATCGCCTCCTTGATACCGATGTGTGATGGTGATGGATCAATGCAGGTCGCGGGCCAACGGATCGCGCAAGCCGGACGTGATCGTCCGAGTCCAGGAGCACCGCCTCCTCCTGCACAGGGTAACATCTAACATCCTCAGCACCCCCTTCTCTTTCCCCAACAATTACCGGCGCTGCGCACATCGGTGATGATACATGATATGTGGCTAGGTTCAGATGTTTTTTCTCTCTCTGTTGAATTCTCAACGGATTTTTGTTCAGTTCATAATTTTCTCTGCTGTACTGTCGTCTTGATCGAAGTTTTCAAGAATGGCGACGGGACCGACTCTTCTGTCCTGCTGCATTACTGATTCCAGCAGTTTTTGCCCCCACATCCCCGTCTTTAAGATAGACCGTACTGCAGCTGTGTATCCCCTTCCGTTATTACAAACAAAAACAAAAAAAAATTACCGTCCATGGCGAGTTAACTCGCATGCCCGGCTGGACGCTTACACTGAAACGGCACCGCGTGAAAAAACTCACCCGTGGAGAAACGAGTAAGGAGTAACTCGCATTAGTCAGCTTGCGTTGCTTCTCTTTTCTCCCTGCACCAGAGCCAGCCAGCGCCCAGTTGCCAATTGCCATAGATTCACCGCGGCCTCTGCCTGCGTCCTGTATTTCTGTTTCTGGCACATCCTCGCATTTCATGCTTCCTTCTCTTGCCGGATGATGCACAGTTGCACGTCACGTGAATCCGTTGGTGGCAAGCAGCAAAGCTGCGGCTACCATTTTCATCGGATCGATCGGGCTGTGATTGATTTCTGTGAGCAGTGGTTGAGCGCAGTGGTTGAGCTTTTGAGCCATGATTCATGGCCGCAGATCGATTCTCCCGTCTCTGCCGTCTCTGCCCCGCGAGGAACAGCTCCCAACAATGGCGTCCGAAGAGGCAATTATTGACGACGTATCTGTAGCTCATTCATTTACTACTGTACTAGTGTGCGTCGTCCCCGCCTTGGTTAGCGCATCACCACGTCCACGAGAGTCGTCGTCGTAACTTTCAGTCTACTCTTTCTGTAAACTTCAGTCCGTCACACACTGACTAGAGGAGTTACCAGCATGCTGGCCATTGAGTGTTCGCTAGCAGTGCCGCTCCTACATTTTGAAGTGTGGCATCGTTTCTGAATTCTGAAAATTGAATTCGAACTGAAAAAATTGAAGATGGGAGTTGAGTGGATGGAGATCCAGCGGGGGTTTAATTTGGAGCTCGGTCCCTCCATGGCATGTGTTCGTCAGTTCGGGTCTTTAATTCTAGGTCGATGTACGGTGCTGTTTGCCCGGGGGTTTCGAATGTGGGCGATCGCATTAGATTGGGACCAGGCCGTGGTGTCGGCGTACTCGTACCAAAGTGCTCCCCGTTGGCCAATGGCCACATCGCATTAACATGTCTGACTGACACCACAAGGTCGTTTTGAAATGTTGTATTTTTAGGGGTATGTAGATGTAGTTCTGATTTTCTGAAGCTCTGGACGTAGTGGTATTTCCTCAAAGGGCTTAGACACGGTCTTCTCTGAAGTCTGAACATCAGGAAATCGAGTATGGGTCTAACCTATGCAATCAAGTTTAGTGAACAATAGTTTCAGTAGTAGCCTGCTTGGCACATGGCAAGGGCCACTGCTGATCTGCAAGTTCCGTGCCATTACAGCAACCGTGCCAAATATTCCGAAACTGTGTTGTCATGTGCACTGCCACATAATCAAGGCCCAACTGATGGCCCTGCAACATTTTGGCCTTGCTATCTTGTGGGCTAGGGTAATCATTATCCAGATCATACCGTCGAGTTCCATCCTGATTGCAGAGACTTTTTATTCTCACGCATCAAGTTAAAATCTGCCGCAACCTGCCGTAGATTCACTAGCCGCTGATGCCGAAGATTCACTAGCAGAAAAGATCATTGTTCTTATCTCTGCCGCTGATGCCGAAGATTCACTAGCAGAAAAGATCGTGTCTCGAAAAATTATGCAATTTTGCAGGAGACACCTCGGCTCATCCATTCAAGCATGAATCCTTTTTTTCTTTAAAATTGCATACCGGGCCTACTATTGTGTGTTTATCTGTCTGAACCGATCGTTTTGCAAACAAAATTTGCATGTTTTTGACTTTACATTGTTCGCAGGACGTGATCACGTCGCAGAGCAGCTACCTGAAGCGGCTGCTGTCGGAGTCCAGCGACGTCGCCGTCGCCCTGCCATCGGGCCTCGAGTTGGACGCGTTCGTCCGCGCCGTCGCGTCCTGCTACGGCTCCGACGAGGAGGCTGCAGCTCTGTCCCCGGCTAGCCTCGCGGCGGCGTGGGCAGCGGCGGGATGGCTGCAGCTGGGCACGGGGCGGCCCCCCTACGGCTTGGCTCGTGCCGCGGAGGACTACTTCTTCCGGGAGGTGGCCACGTACCACGACCGCGCCGCGGAGGTGCTGCGGTCGTGCGTGGCGTTCCTGGGTGGCGAGGCGGCCGGGCCTGCCGCGGACCTGCTCGTCCGGTGCGTGGAGGCGCTTGCAGCGTCTGGTGGCGGCGCCGGCGCCGGCGACGGCGGGAGGTGGCTCGACGACGTGGCCGCGCTCCCCGTGGAGGAGTTCCTAGTGGCCGTGGAGGCCATGTGCGCGCGGTTCGCGCACGACCACGACCTCATGTACACCGTCGTGGACCACTATCTGGAGGTACGCGACGCAAACCGAGTTCGAATAGGGACTATTTGGTTCGATTCGGCCCCTACCCAAATCCCGGTTGCCTGATCTATTGCTGCTGGCATACAAGGGTCTTGCTGTTGATTTGTTCAGTGATTCCATGCTTGTGCTATTCAGTTTACATACACCTCAGTACCTCACCGAGTTTGGTTGCCTTGAATTTGGCACCACAGGCTAATATACTCCTACTTGGTACCAAGCGGTTCAGAGTAAGGCAAGCAGTCAGTCACCCTTGGCTGTTTTTTTTTTTTTTTTTGCTAAACCACCCTTGCTTGATTCTTTCTTTTTCTATAAAAAATCAATCACCCTTGACTTGGTGTGTAGTGCAAAATGTAGCAGGAGACACCAGACATGCAATAGAATGAATAGATCTGTTTTTTGGGAAACAGAATGAACAGATTGTGAATCTTTGAGCCTTCAGCTACTTGCAACCTTACACAAGTAGCTAACCGATTAATATCATGCAATTTGAGGGATCGTATATGTTTCGTTATGTATTGCTAATTTGCTATTGATCTTACAGAATGCACTGGTTTTGTTGATGCAGAACCACAAGGGGAAGCTGACGGAGGAAGAAAAGGGAAGATTGTGCTACAACATCAACTGCACCAAGCTGTCACAGCACCTCTTCATGCACCTGGTCCAGAACCCGCGCCTTCCTCTCCGGTTCGTCGTGCAGGCCATGCTCGTCGAGCAGCTCCACTCCCACCACTCAATGCTCCTCAGCCATCACCACCACGCCGCCGCACCGGCGCTGGCGCCGGGGTCGGGGCCGATCCTCAAGCCCTCCCTCTCGGGCGGCTTCGCCGGCGGTGGCGCAGCGGTGGACGCCGCCAGCATGACGCTGGGCGACATCCTCCAGCGCGACGCCGCGCTTCGCCAGTCCGCGCACATCCGCGCGTCCATGCAGGCCACCAGCCTCCGCATCGAGACGCTGGAGCGCGAGCTCGCGAGCCTCCGCTCCCGCCTTCGTCGCTCCGAGCAGCAGCAGGCGGAGGCCGAAGCCGCGGCCGCGGCCACCGACCCCGCGATCGACCGCGCCCCCGGCAAGTCCGCCAGCTTCCGAATCCCGCGCAGCCGGCTCTGGGACGGTGAGGAGCTCGTACCCGTTGGCCCCAGGCGCGCCGCGGCCAGGGACGGCAGCGCGAGGGGCTTCAAGTCACGGCTGGTGCACGGGCTCAAGAACCTGTTCGGCAGGAGGCAAGAGGCCGCCGGCGCGCCCTCGGCGTGCGGCGAGGACGCTGGTACCCGTACCCGCTGCTTCGGTGACAAAGGCGCCGCTGCGCCGGAGCTGGAGATCGACGACGAGGAGGTGCTCTGCACAGAGGAGAGGTGGCGGCCTCACCGGAGAAACCACTCCCTCGTGTGACAGCGCGGTACAGAGAGATCAGCGCCGTAGGCGTGCTGCCGCGCTGTGCGCGTGCATGGCAAAAGGCAAACATTGTGTTAGCACCCGGTGCTGGATCGATCAATCAAGCATAACTGGGAAAGAGGAAGAGGAACAGATTGCGAGATCGGAAGAACCCGAGGGGAAGAACCTTTCAGAGGAAGGTTCGAGTTCAGTAATCGAGTTCAGTAATCTCTTTGTTACAAGAATGATGATCTCACCCCTGTTCGGTCAGCTATTTAAGCATAAGCGCACACGCCATACATGAGCCTTGCCCTACCAAAGTAAACACCTATCTACTTCCCCATTCAGGCCCAGCCACTCTTGGATTGGGCTTCCGGGTACGCGGGCCGATCTCAGCAGTAGTGGTGCTAACATCCCCCTCCCCTTGAGGCGCTGCTTGACCCCAAGCAGGCGCAGCAGGGAAGCGACTCTTCAAAGCTTCCAAGTCTTCCCACGTAGCCATGTCTTCAGGCCATTGCGACCATTTCACCAACACTTGAGGCACAGCCGTCACTCCGCGAGTGATTAACCTTTTCTGTAGGATCACTTCTGGCACACGAGGAAGCTCAATGTCAGAAGGAAAAACATACACTACCTGTGTATAAGGAGGCAGAGCCTGCTTGAGCTGGGACACATGGAAGACAGGGTGGATAGTAGCGGATGGAGGTAAATCCAATTTATAAGCCACTTGTCCAATGCGAGCCAACACTTTGAAGGGGGCAAAATACTTGAAGGATAACATCTGGTTGGATCTGGGAGCGAGTGATGACTGCACATACGGTTGAAGTTTGAGAAAAACTGAATCTCCTATCTGAAATGTCCGTTCCGACCGTCCTTTATCAGCCTGCTTCTTCATACGGTCTTTAGCTCTACCAAGTGCTGCTTAATTATCTCTGTCATCAATTGTCTATCACGCAGCCAACTGGAGAGATCAGGAGAATGGGCAGCATCCATCGCTGAGATACCAAAATGCTTAGGAGAGTAGCCATATAGAGCTTCAAAAGGCGATCTACCCACTGCGGAGTGATAGCAAGAGTTGTACCAAAACTGTGCAGATGAAATCCAAGCACTCCATTTGTGTGGACAGGAATTCACGAAACATCAGAGAAATGTTTCCATTGTTTGATTCAAGCGCTCAGTTTGCCCATCGGACTGAGGGTGATAACTAGAGCTCATGTGCAACTGAACTCCAGCCAAAGAGAAAAGCTCACGCACAAGTTGCTGGTGAATATACGATCCCTATCAGAGATAATGGATAACGGCATACCATGGAGCTTGTAAATATTGTTCATGAAGATCTTAGCCACACCAGCCGCCGTGAAGGGATGGCGCGGAGGAATGAAATGCGCGTATTTGGTGAAAGAGTCCACCACCACCAGAATGCAATTCACAGAACTCGATAAGGGAAGACCTTCAACGAAGTCCATGGATATAATTTGCCACGCTGCCGAAGGCACCGGTAGGGGCTGAAGCTTACCAGGGAGTTTAGCACGATCTGGTTTGGCCTGTTGACAAGTAACACAAGTCTGCACAAACTTTAACACTGCAGCTTTCATGCCCTTCCAAGCAAACAATTGCTTCATTCTTCTGTAAGTAACTGGAGCACCAGAGTGGCCACCCAAAGCACTGTCATGGCAAGCCTTCATTAATTTCAATTGCAAGCTAGGATTAGAGCCAATCCAGATTCTGCCATGTAGCTGAAGTACACCCTGTTGAAGAGTAAAATTGGGCACGGCCTGAGCATCAATAGTGAGCTTAGCAATAATGTCTAGAGTAGCAGTGTCTTGCTGATAGCCTTCTACAACTTCAGTGATCCAAGCTGGCACTACTAAAGAAATGGCATTACACTGGGCTGAGTGAGTAGTTTTCCTTGACAGGGCATCAGCTACACGATTGTCCACACCTTTCTTGTATACAATCTTGTATTGGAGGCATAACAGTTTAGTGAAAACTTTTTGCTGCCAGTGGGTATGTAGCCGTTGTTCATTAAGCTGAATCAAACTCTTTTGGTCAGTGAAGATAGTAAATTCCCCATGCTGGAGGTAGGCTCTCCACTGTTGCACAACCATAAGACTAGCAAGATATTCTTTCTCATAAGTTGACAACCCCTGGGACTTGGGACCCAAGGCTTTGCTAATGAAGGCCAGGGGGTGACTATCTTGGACCAAGACAGCCCCAATACCCATGCCACTAGCATCAGTTTCAATGGCAAAGGGCTTGGAGAAATTAGGCAAAGCAAGAACTGGAGCATGGGACAATGCATGTTTGAGAGCAGCAAAGGATTGGTCATGGGCAGCAGTCCAAATGAAGCAAGTGTTCTTCTTGAAAAGGTCAGTTAATGGCTTGCTAATAATACCGAAATGTCCGACAAACTTTCTATAATAGCCTGCCAACCCAAGAAAACTTCTTAATTCTTTAACATTAGTTGGCACTGGCCAGTCAATGATAGCCACAATCTTTTGGGGGTCAGTCCCAACACCTTGTTCACTAATAGTGTGACCCAAATAAGAAATTTTCCTCTGAGCAAATGAGCACTTGGATAATTTGATCTTCCATTGATCCTGGGCCAGCAACTCAAACACCAACTTGATGTGCAAAAGATGGTCTGCCCAAGGTCTTGCTATATATCAAAATATCATCAAAAAATACCAGCACAAACTTTCTGAGGTAAGGAGCCAAAGTGGTATTCATTGCTGCCTGAAATGTGCCAGGTGCCCCAGTTAAGCCAAAGGGCATGACTCTGAATTCAAACTGGCCAAAGTGTGTCTGAAAGGCTGTCTTGAACTCCTCCCTGGTCTCATTCTTATTTGATGGAAGCCAGCTCTCAGGTCCAAACTAGTAAACCAACTGGCTAATGAAAGCTCATCAAGGAACTCATCAATGATTGGCACATGAAACTTCCCTTTGATAGTAATAGCATTTAAAAATCTGTAATCCACACAAAAGCGCCATGTATTGTCTTTCTTTTTTAACTAATAGCACTGATGAAGCAAAGGGGTTGTTGCTTGGTTGAATTAAACCATTCTTCAGCATTTCCTTGACCTGTTGTTCTATTTCACCCTTCAGTGCTGGGGCATATCTATATGGCCTCATATTAATTGGAGCAGCACCATCCACTAAAGGAATTGAATGGTCACAAAACCTTTCAGGAAGTAACTTTGCTGGCACCTCAAACAAGGTAGAAAACTAATCAATAAGATCTTGCACGCCTTGAGGCCACACCACAGCCACTGTATCCTGGACAGCCACTTCCAGTGCACAAACTTGCAACACAGAGCCCACTGGAAGGTGAGGGAGGGAACTGTACAGTAACACAGTTGTCTCCTTATATGGAATTGCCATCCATTTCTCCTTCCAATGTACCTTCATAGGACTAAAGGTTTCTAACCAGTCCAAACCCAACACCATATCATATGAGGATAGAGAAAGCACCTTCAGGTCAGATTGGAATTCGTAACCACAAACAGACCAAGTAGCATTGAGGAGTTCAGAATCAGAGTGTAGAAGAGAGCCATTGGCCACTTTCACATGCAAGGATCTAGACACACTTGAAATGCCAGACAACTTAGCAACTAAAGAATGACTGATAAATGTGTGGGAGCTACCTGAGTCCACCAATATAGAAATCTGATTGCCTTGAATCACACGTTGTAAGCACATGGTTCTGGGAGCAGAAACACCAGATACAGCAACCTCAGACAAGGTCAGGAATAATTGCTCAGAAGGTTCTTCAATGTATTGATTGTGATCAGAATCACATTCTAGCATGAAAACCTCCCATAACTCTTCCAATGCATGTAACTGGGGCTTTCTCAGCACAACGATGGTCTTTATGCCATTTTTGAGCACAACGTTGGCACAGACCTTGGGCTCGGCGGGAAGCCCTCAGCGCGGCCCATCGATCTTCAGCAACCTTTGTCTTGGGGGCGTCAGTAACACGATGTTCATCAGAGAGCATAATAGGAGTCTTGTCTGTCCGTTGTGAAGAATACTCTTGCTTGGCCAGAGAAGAGAATTCCGTCTTCTTGAACTCCCGTCGTCTGGATGGGAAGGAGACCTCTTCCTGCAACTGAGCGAGAACATAGGTATCCAAATCCTAAGGTCTTTGAATAAGCACAGAAGCTTTAAGATCATCACGGAGTCCATCTATAAATTTCATAGTGTAATGCAGAGGATCTGTATTACTTTCATAAGCAGCAAGATGATCCATCAAACTGGCAAACTTCTCAATGTAATCAGCTACACTACCCACTTGTTTAATGTGAAACAGCTGTCTAATGAGAAGTTCATGCTGGTCACGCCCAAAACGATCTAAAAGCATCCTAGCAAACTCCTCCCAAGTGCAGGTACGTAATCTCTTTTCTACAGATTGTAACCATCTACCAGCCACAGCAGAAAACTTCATGGAAGCGAACCTAACCCTTACAGCAGGATCTAAATTGTACAGATCAAAATAATCCTCACATCTAGTTAACCAAAGCTTGGGATTCTCGCCATCAAACTAAGGAAAATTCATCTTAGGCAAACGACCGGTTCAAGTAGGAATGGCAGAATGCCAACGATGCCCAGAAAATGGCACTGAATTGTCAACAAACTTGGGGGATTGGGGACGAGAGGGAAGGTTACACGCACCCTTGACCGGGGGATGTACCAGGGTGGTCACCGACCCATAGCCATCCGCCCGGTGGTAGTTGTCGAAGCGGTGCCCATGGGGCCTGTCGGTCTTGTCGCAACAGATGGGCGCCGGGACTCCGACGAGATTCCGAGAGTCTCAAGCGATTGCCGCTGGAGATCTCCCGAAGGTTGAGGAAGCACATACGCTGATGCAGGTAGTGTCGAAGAGGGTGGCGTGGATGAAGACGACACGGTCGGCAGAATCGGTGGAGAACACTCACGAACAGCGCGCTCCCAGTGCTTGGAGATCTTTCCGACCTCGACGCGGATGTCGTCGATGGTGCCCTCCATCACTGGCCTCCAGTCCTCAAGTGCCGCAGTGACGTGCTCGAGCGCCTCCACTCGAGCATCCTGAGCGACCTTGAGATCTGCGAACTTGCGCTCCCAGTGGTCCTCAGATGTCGCGAAGTGGGACTCCCACTGCTCCTCTGCCTCTTCAAAACTCTTCTCCAGCTTCTCGGCGGCCTCTGTGAAGGTGTGCTCCCATTTGGATTCCAGGTCGTCGAAGCGCTTGGAGAGAGTATCGAGAACAAGCTTTGTTTCCGGATTCATGGCTCCGAGGCGACCTTGCAGGCGGGTGTAATGGTAGTGGGGAGGAATCGAATCCAAGATAAGGTGATTGAGCCCGGATCGAGATGCGAGGAAGAGGAATTACAGGCCACGAACTGCGATTTCCTGCGAAATCGAACAGACGCGCTCACCAAACCCAATCCGGTTGCATCCCAATCGACGGACCCGCTGGCTCTGATACCAATTGTTAGCACCCGGTGCTGGATCGATCAATCAAGCATAACTGGGAAAGAGGAAGAGGAACAGATTGCGAGATCAGAAGAACCCGGGGGGAAGAACCTTTCAGAGGAAGGTTCGAGTTCAGTAATCTCTTTGTTACAAGAATGATGATCTCACCCCTGTTCGGTCAGCTATTTAAGCATAAGCGCACACGCCATACATGGGCCTTGCCCTACCAAAGTAAACACCTATCTACTTTCCCCATTCAGGCCCAGCCACTCTTGGATTGGGCTTCCGGGTACGCGGGCCGATCTCAGCAGTAGTGGTGCTAACACATTGGTGTAGGGGTGTTACCGTTTTCACACGGGCCATATGACATCGTCGATGGTTTGTTAGCTTGTTTCTGTTGATGGAATATGCACGGTTCGTGGATGCAAGCAAGGCTCAAGAACCAGCCTCACATTTTAACATGTCGATGCTTACAGAATGAGAGGATTAGTTGGTTTTTATGCACCATGAGCATGAGGTGTTTTTTTTCCTTAAATCGGTGCCAATATCTGTGATTTGGTTACGGGAAGGAGTGACATGTTGATGGTTCTCTCCTGAGAGCTCCAGTCAATACTATTGGCGAGAGACTCCCTCCGTATTGTAACTGTAATATATTTAGGACAGCGATATGATCTCCAAAACATAACTTTGCCGTCTATTTTATACTACGTACATTTTTATAAAAGGAGGCAGCTACCGCGAGGGGGCTCTCGCGTTAGGCTTACGCGGAGAGCCCCTCCGGTCCACATTTCAGGAGGCACCACGCGTCCCATAGAAGTAGCTGGCGACTTCATCCTTCCTCAAGCACGCATTGTCTTCCTCCTCGTGCCCCCTCCTCCCCACCACCGCCGGCCTCCACTGCCGCCCCGCGGCCGGCGGCGACCTCGCTGCCGTGCGCGCCGCCCACCAACCGCCCCTCCCCTCAACCCCGCCCTTCCTAACATCTCCATTGCTTGGCCCTGCCGCCAACCCATCCCTCCCGGCTCCAACGGCGCCTCCGCCGCCGGATCCGCCGTCCAGAAACTCATCGCCACTGGATCCGCCTCCACCAACCTCCCTGTCGTCGGTTCCTCGTCCCCGCCGCCGACCCTGCCCAAACAGCCTCCTCCACCACCCCGACGAGTGGCGGCGGCGCCGCCCGCCGTTCTGCCCACACTCCACCACCACCGTCGGTCCTGTGACGCCCCAGGTTTTTAATTACCGTCATTAACGCTAATGACCGGATCAGCTGGGTCAAACTAGTCAAACCCCGGTCAAACCTAGGTCAACCTGGGTCATCACCCGAAAACCTCGCCAATGAACCCCAATGAACCCCAATGAACCCCTTGACCCAGCCTACACACACCCGTAGTCGACCCTTGGTCAAAGTCACGGTCAAAATCGGCTTGACCGTCGACGTCAGCGAATGTTGTCCGGAACTTTTGCCGCGTTCTCTAAAATTCACCTAAACACTTCAAAATCTACCTTTATGAAAGTTGTCCATCTTGTTGAGGGACACAACTTTCGTGTAGATTGGCATTTCAAATTTTGGGTGGAAATTGGTGAAAAACTTGATCGATTGACAGTACTCCCTGTTTTCCAGAACAGGCCGGCATTCAATATTGGCACGACGTTCCTGCAAAATCCGTTGAGAAAAACACTATATGTCCTTTTTGAAAGTTGTAGAGAGTAGTTAGATCTACAACTTTCCTATTCATTGCCTTGTGCACTTTTATTCAATTTTTTGGAGAAAACTTATTTTGAACAGGGGCACTCTGCAGTTCCAGCCGGCCGACGCCGCGCCGTGCGCGACGTCGCGTGTCGTGCGCGCGCGCGCGGCGCGCGCGCGGCCGCGCGCCGCCGCGCCGCCCCGCGCCCCTCCCTCCGCCGTACCTCGATCCACACGCCGCCCCGCGTCTTCCCAACGCACCGCGCCGTCCCGAGGTACACGCACGCCGAGGAGGCACCCCCCTGCCGCACCCTAGGACGCCGCGCCGCCGTACGAGCCTTGGTTCGCCCCCGCGGTCACCGCGCCGTCGCCGGGTTCGCGCGTTCCCGAGGTGCCCCGTGCGTCCGACGGTCCACCGGTCCTAGGCACGTGCCTCCGCGTGGCATATATAGGCCGCCATCTCCCCGTGCGCGTGTCCCCGCCCGGACCGTGCCGCCGCCGCGCGCGCGAGGCCACGCCGCCGCGGTGAACTTCCCCGTTCCGGCCCGGCCGCTTGTATTTCCGGCCCCTCCTCCACGTTCCTCCGCCCTAACCGTAGCTCACCGACTAGCCTACCCGAGCCGGGCGCGCCCGGCACGCCGGGAACGGCGGCCGCGGCGGCCGCCTTCTCCCCGGCCGCCGGCGCGCCGCCCGTCGGCAGCTCCTCCACCCCGTCCAACCCACCGAATTGAAGCTTAGGACACCCCTAGACCTCCCCCAGCCCTCCCCCGGCCAAACCCCGGCGAGGTTCACCAGAAATTGACCCACCCGCACCGGCCGGCCGCCCCTAGAGGCCACATTGCAAAGAACCTTTTAATTCCGAGGGCCTCGTTGCAAAAGGTAAACTGAAATAGTGGAGTAACTTTGCTGATTCTTGTAAATTGCGTAAAAAATCACAGAAAAATCAGAAAAATGGAATGCCAATTTTGTTGGAACCATGGTGAATTATTCTACAACTTTTGTTATTCTGGTTTGAGCTAATTCCTTTTAGTTTTTGCATGAAAAATACAAATGTGAAGAGACTAGTTCTGCAATATCTCAAAAACCATAAATCCTCTGTAGCTAATTTTTGTATATATTGTGTGTTAGGTCATGGCTAGATCCTATGCCAAAAATTGCACAAAGTTATGATGTAAATCTTTTTCTAAAAATGTTTTTCCGTTTCTGGCAGATCTCCATAAATGATTTTTCTTGTTAAATATATTCATGTTATTGAGCCCAACTTGTGCACACTGTCTTGTAATGCCAAAATGCATATCTTGGGAATTAATCATGATTTGTGGATTAACAGAAATAATTATTCTTGATTTATGTATGTTTTCCTTTGTAAATTAATAAACCAAGTTCAGTAGAGATTCCATGTGAACATGCTGGTTCTTTAGGCTTGTTTTGGACCACAGAGAAGGCACAAGAAAGTTTGAATCAATTTGATGCTTATTTATTTTTATATGCATTTAAATTGTATCACTAGCGAACATTTGTTATTTTCCATAATAATTAATTTCCTAGCATCCAACACTTACATGTGGGTCCAATGGTCCGGGATAGATGCTAGTAGGCTTAAGAAACACTCCTTTAATTTTTGGTAATTTAATTGCTTAATAAAAGGCGTAAAAGCCCTTTTAATATTAAAGAGAAATTAAATAAAGAAAAGCCCTTAATTAATTCTTTTACTTTTTGAAAGTATTATCTAATTTAATTAAAAGATAATTGATTCTCATTGCTGATAAGGAATTAATTCAAGGATAAAAATATTATTCATATCTTTGCTTGTGAAAGGAAAAGGATTAAATCTTTCACATGAAATGACAAGTACAGAGAAACCTTTATTCAATTGTGCAATAAAAGAATAACCCATGTACAACCAATAACCTTCCTAAAAGAGAAACACTATCTAGATGCTTGTTACGGGTGTTTAGTGGTTAATACACCCTTCCACTGAATTTTATTGATTAATCCCACGGATAAAAGATATATAGGTCATTAAAGGCTTAATAAAAGGAAGAAATCACCAAACCACCCTTGCTAACTTGAGGATGGTTGCAAATCATGTTAAAAAGGTTAAATGTACCTACCCACTACTGTTGGTGAATTTGAATTAAATTATTTACATATATATGTACACAATCACCATCAAAAAGAATAATTAATAAAGAGTTGCATATTGTTCCTTTATGGAAGAGTATGCTGAATGTATTCTTATCTAGGTGAATGTGCCCAACAAGGACACCCCTGGGTTGTCTTCTATTGTTTGTGGTTAATTAAATTAAAAATCGTCAAATGAATCTTGCATGTGCATCTTCGTGTAGATCTTTCCGCCAGTAGACGTACGCTCGTGCCGGAAGGAGGAGACGAAGGTGCCGACACAGAGCTGCCGAGCGTGAACGTAGCTCAAGACCTGGACCCAAGTCCAGAAGGGCCCAAGGCCAACCTTGCCATCGAAGGCAAGCCCCGGATCATTAACCCCACCTTTTAAAATTATGCAATTATGTTTGCTCTTATTTGTGCATTTACGGTTCAGGAGTTGATTGAAACCCTAGATGCATGATCCCTAGGTACCTATGCTCTATCACTAGTATGCTAGGTCGATAGCTGCCATGCTATAGGACCGATAGAAGTCGAGTGATGATCGTCACTCGCAAGAATAGGTTCCTAGATAGGAATCATAAGATATCCTTAAATGGATTGCTCATGTGGTAAGAGCATGGGATTGGGCTCCGGTCCAGTGGGCATGTGGGCTAAGCTTTTGAACGTACTAAGCACATGCCGGTTATGGGGCCGGTAAGCCTAGTACCTTAATGAGGCGGCACGGGATCCTACGTTACTACTCTTGAGAAATCTCCTTACGGCTAGCTACCGGGAAGGGTGGTGTATGGTGACTCCGGGTATCTCGCGGGGTATGCCGGATAGCCGCACCGGGGATCGTAAGATTCGATCCCAACCCGAGGATTTATGGGGACGGCACGGGGACGGTTGTCCTCGCGGGACGACCTATCGTGTGTTTGGGTCTACCTTGCAAGGTTTAAATCAATCGATTGTCGGCCTCTCACCGTTATCCGAGACTGCTTAATCAACTGGCCATGATATCCCATAATGATGGAACTCGAGGAATATGGTTGGATGAATTAATTGCTTGCCCAATTCTTGATTGAATTAGTTGGCACATTTAGAAATGGTAATCAACTAGAACTTGCGCTAAAATTGTGAAAGTAAGGATCTACTCTTAGCAGCTGTTTCAGCAAAAGAAACTCCACCGGCCAAAAGCCTTTCATGTCTAGAGGTTGGTGAAGTAGTCATCAGCCGACGGTTAAGTCTTGCTGAGTATTAGTATACTCAGCCTTGCTTTAAAACTGTTGATGCAGGTGTGATTGATCGAAAGGGTGACGACAAGTGATGACATCACGGATGGCCTCCTGTGATGTTTACCGATGCGCTAGTTTAAATTATTTCCGTTGTATTTTCGAACTCTGAACCTTTATCTCATGCCATGAACAATGGTTTGTAATAAAATGTTTAATTCATGTTGTACTCTGGACTCGCCTTCGCGTGAGTTTTAATGCATGTGTCGATCCTCTGTTCGATGTCCAAGTGATTTACCGGGCGTTAACCCGGCAACCAACGACAGGATGATACTTTACTATGGCCTAATGACCAAAGTGGATCGGTCTTAGGCGATAGTACGGTATTTTCCTGGGCGGGTTGTCACAGCTGGTATCGGAGCGACTGCATGCACCAGAGTTTAATTAACAACTCTAATCACATGATTTTTGAATAAAATTTGCCAAGATTGTTTGATTTGCAAAACACGTTTGTCCGTTAAGGATAAATTAGACCGAGAGGCCCCTAGAGGGAAATTTTTTGGTTTCTTTCAGGTGGCTTATTAATCTATGGTTTATTTTGCTAACTCCCAGCACCTTACTTTATGTCAGACTTACTTTCTTGCACAACCATACTAGTTCATCACGTTTTGCCATACGTGGTGGTACCACAGGAAAGTCATGTGAGGGACTAGTGGGACCTATTCCAATGGGTGCCACGTCGCGTTTGAGTCTCGTCACGTTTTGCCATACGTGATGGTACCACGGGAGAGTCCGTGAGGGATGAGTGAGGCCTATTCCAATGGGCACTCACGTCGCATCAGAGTCTTAAATAGGACGCTGTCCATGCAGCGGCTTAACGCATGGATGCCATTTCTATAGTGAACGGTAATGTATGTGGACGCTTTCATGAGTGCTGGCATGAAAGGTTCAATGTGTTCTGTGATCTTCTGCAGGTACACTAACCTCGTTACGTAAGTCGCTAAGTAAGCATCGACTAGATCTCGACTAGATATTATAGGGAGACACGTGTATGTGCCATGCCACCGGCGCTAACTTCGAATTTTGGCTTGATTGCCATTGTGAGGACGAATAGGACGTCTTGCATCATGTTAAAAATCGTGAAAGAACCTGAACTGAACTCACGTCTGTTTCCGTGCTCTCTGAAGCAAATAGTGATAGCATGTTTTGTTCTGTTTAGCCTCTTTAGGCGTAGGTGTGTTGCCATGCTTAAGTTTAATAGATTCGTTGCTTAAAATTGCTGTTCTAGTCCAAGAACCTTTCATCTAGGTGGTCTTAACCTAGGCCGCTTCAATCTAATCCACTTTCCGCTCGTCAAAGTTCAGGATCGTAGCTTAGGTCTACCGCAAGTTATGCTCGGTTAGTCAACCCTTGTTTGCTATCTTCCGAGAACCATTGGAATCTTGCTTGGTTAAGCACCTTTCTAGTTCCCTAGCTCAACCTTGAGTACCCAACTTAAGTTTCATAACCTTGCTAAGTTGCTACGCCAATTGGGGAAGTGTTGGACTCTGGTTTGAGTAGGATGTTCGGTTTCCGATTGCCAGACCATGTATCGTTGGTATGCCTGCTCGTTCGAGCTCAGCATACAATGGTATTTAAGTATGCATGGTTACCCCATACCTTGACCTTACCCGTACTCGTGGATTGAGTACCTTTGTACACTCGCACTGCCTGTTTCTCACTTTTGTCGTTATATCCAGATGGACAACGTTGGCTCTACATCGACTGAAATGGAGGCATGGACTCTCGTGAATTACCTCGAGGAGGGTGGTTTTCCTGCACTTTTGTGGGACAACCTGAAGGACTTTTGGTACACCACTTACCCAGAGTACTCGACACGTGAGGTCATGACCACAAGCTAACTCCTTCGTTGTGAAGTGAAGGTGAAGATTTCAGTGTGCCCGACCAATCCTGCTTGGGATGAGTGGGAGTGTACGACACACGGAAGAAACTTGTCCGACACGGTGCAGAAGGCTGCTCTCGAAGCACTCACAACTTTCTGTGGAAAGCACCCTGCCGAGATAGCCAACTCTGCAGCTAAAGTCATTCCGGTACCCGAGCGACACATTGCACCGGGTGGTGAAAGAGAAACTATCCTTCCAGCCCAGAGCAACTCTCACTACAGCCCTGATCTTGTCACCTCAGTCCGCTTCTCAGAAGCCATGTACGACACCTACCAACGGATGGTGGGAGAAAGTGTATTCTATAGGCACCAAATCTATAGATACAAAGTTAAGGAAGTGGAGTGTTCAGCTCAAGTGTTGAAGGAAGCCCGAGCAATGATCGCTACTCTCAAGAAGGAAAGACGCAAGGACAAGGCAAAGATACAAGAGTTAACGGAGATCATACATGAGCAGAATTTCTTGTTGCAACATAACGATCAATATATGCTTGAACTAAAAAATCAACTAGAAGCTCTAGCCGTTCCACCCCCAGAACGTGTCATTCCTGGACCAACGCAAGAAGAAGATGTTAAGGATATCCAAGGTGAATCTGGAATTGAGTCTGGACGCGCGTCACCGTAGACTTTCAGAATGGAAGATCCCACCCTCGGAAGTTGGTCAGTCAGGAATAAAATCCAAGTCGTGAGAATGTAGTGTTGTGAGGAACCCTAGTGTACCATGACCACCTTTGGTCAACTATCGCTGTCGGTTGGACTAGGAACCTTGTCATTGCAGCTAGTCTGCCCTGTAATCCTAAATGTTGTTTGGTAATTCTGAAAACCCTCGCCAATGTACTGCCTTGATTAAACATCTCTTTCTGCAGTAATGTTCGTAAGGCATTATTTATGCTAAGTTGTGATCAATCAAGATCCGCACTCCACGAATTTTGTGCCAGTCCAAGATCCAATCGATTCCTAAATCTTGAACTTGTTCTTTTGGGTCTTGCTCAAACCTTGTGATTTAAATTAAAATGTTGCTTCTGAGCATGCGCTGCATAGCATATGCATTTGGGAGGCTTGGGCATACTAACGTGCATTCGCATGAAACTCCGTACTCCTACTCTAACTCTCTTGTTTGGTGATGTTGTTACCCCATAATCAAAGGTGCCGCGACGGAACCTAGGGTATCGGGTGTGCTGCAGCCACACGACTGCCACTAGGAGTGCGCTAGGTATCTTGGTTGTGAGATAGCAGCTCGTCACACAGATCCCCTCTCTACTTTGATTGCCCTTGCGATCACTAACGCATATGGGTAACCAAGTCCTCCTAACGTGCATCATGAGTATCATACCGCACAAGCATATGCATTGCATCAATTTTGAGAAGTATTGCACTTTCAAAACAACGAGTTGTCAAAACCTCAAAATTTGCGAAATAAGTAAAGGAGTGAGCAAGATTATTCCTTGAAGTTCCCCCCTTGAAGTCATCTTTCGTACAAGAGATTATGGAACTCTATCTTTAGCCTTCCTTTCTTTGTAATGGTCTATTGGAAAGTCCGATCGACTTGGCATCACGCCACCAATCTCGACGACCTTGTAGCATCGATTCCTTTTCCTGCTAGCCAAGTGGAAACAGTAAAAGTAGAAATTTTTCTCGAGCATTCAAGGTTCTCGAATAGTCAACATGGAGAAGTCATCTATCGTGTATTCGTTCTTGGTCCGTGCTCATAACCTGCAAATCCTCAGAATCGAGCAAGGAAGTACGCCCAGGATCGATCGAAGCAATTTGCTACGCTTCTCTTTGTTGCTATCGCAAACATAAATCATTGTACACTGAGTTTTTCTCATTTCGCTCCCCATTACGGTCGATTATTTAGACCGTTGAGCGCCATCATCATCAGTGTCACGACCATACGTCGCCTTGACGTCGCTCTACCCTCGATTTCCGCAACCGTATTCACGACGCCGAGATCGCGTGAACTGACCATGTTGAGATCCGTGTTGCCTACATCAGATACCCGACTGGGTCAACTGACCGTTGCTACCCGCAGCGAGTATAAAATGGAACCTTTTACCCGGAACCACCAATACGAAAGCTCCATTTCCATCAAGCTCGGCATTATCACTATTCTTGTTCTTCTTCTAGCTAGCCTGGCTACTTGCCAACTAGAGCACCTCTCCCAGCTGCTTCAATCTTCCCGAGCAAACTGTTCTCCGTCTTCATTTTCGACGTCAAGAAGAAGCTCGGAGTAGACCAAAAGCAGAAATCAGTCCAAGCTGCCACCCATGACTCCGTCTTCAGAAGAGCTCGAGTCATTTCGCTGGACATTGTTAGGGATGTACCGCTGTATCGTAGGAGGATTATGTCTGCTTTTAACTGTGCATATGCACATTCATCGTCCGCTTCCTCACGAACGGCGATGAAGTAGTAAGGAAAAGCACCTTGTACCTTTTTGTTCCAGTTGCAATCCCGATCATGAGATGTGTGTAGACAAAGCTTTACCAGTTGATATTTTGGATGTCCGGTTTGCATTGCTTACCGTGAATGAGTCTCGTAGAATGTGTTCGAATTATAAGCTTATGGGTGAGATTCCGAGCATGTGCTAATTAGGGACTTAAATTTTCAGATGTTCCGACCGGCATGGAATAACCCCAATGGTTTTGATGCATCGGGTAGTGGTGATCTTACGCAACCGCCGCCCACGATGTTGACCGAAGCTTTCATAGCAGCACATACCGAAGTGTTGTGCCAGCTCCTGCAGACACAACAGCAAATGGCTCAACAACTACAACAAAGGCCACCGATGCAACCGAAGCTTCAACCTTCCAAGCCCTGTTCACCAGAAGTACCCACCCCGAGGGACATAAACGCCATTGTAAGCGCAACTCAACTGTTAGAAGGGCAAAATTCTATGCTGAACATGATAGTGTACGATGTTATCCAAGGACGTTATGGGAAACCATATCAGAATAATTTGGCAGCCAGTCTCTCTCAGTCCTTATCTGCTTCTATGGTCGAACAAGCCCGTTTGTTCAATCTGTTGGAGGAGTATGTTAATCAAGACCAACCCCAAGCCTCCGACTCAATATTACCAGTTTCTCAACTACCGATGGATCTTAGGGCAGAAGAGAGGGCAAATAACGGCAGTAAACGAGTCTTATCCTGGATAGATGTAAGTGAGTGGGAAATTACCTGTACGGAGACCCATCCGCACAAGGGCAAACGAGGATGTAGCACTAACAAGACCACTCAACTCCCCACTGGTGCAACACTTTCGCGAACCGCGAAGAGGGCAAAGAAAAAGGAGAGGAAGAGGCTCCGCCTTATCAAGAAAGCCCAGCAACAAATCTCCAAGCCCGGAGAGTTTTCACCGTATTTGTGTCACAAATGTAGACAACCAGGACATTACAGACGTGATTGTCCAAATCACCAACATCAGGTTCAGACCCTCGGAGCAGCTAAGTGTGTTCAAGACAAGCACCCGAGTATTCTAGGAGAACCAGATCAGATTAACTTTATCGGTAACACCTCTATCCCAGAAGCATTCCTCACCTCCCCTTGTAATTTCGAATCTTGGGACGAGATTCTTTTTAAGGGGGGTAGGCTGTGACGCCCCAGGTTTTTAATTACCGTCATTAACGCTAATGACCGGATCAGCCGGGTCAAACTAGTCAAACCCCGGTCAAACCTAGGTCAACCTGGGTCATCACCCGAAAACCTCGCCAAAGAACCCCAAAGAACCCCTTGACCCAGCCTACACACACCCGTAGTCGACCCTTGGTCAAAGTCACGGTCAAAACCGGCTTGACCGTCGACGTCAGCGAATGTCGTCCGGAACTTTTGCCGCGTTCTCTAAAATTCACCTAAACAGTTCAAAATCTACCTTTATGAAAGTTGTCCATCTTGTTGAGGGACACAACTTTTGTGTAGATTGGCATTTCAAATTTTGGGTGGAAATTGGTGAAAAACTTGATCGATTGACAGTACCCCCTGTTTTCCAGAACAGGCCGGCATTCAATATTGGCACGGCGTTCCTGCAAAATCCGTTGAGAAAAACACTATATGGCCTTTTTGAAAGTTGTAGAGAGTAGTTAGATCTACAACTTTCCTATTCATTGCCTTGTGCACTTTTATTCAATTTTTTGGAGAAAACTTATTTTGAACAGGGGCACTCTGCAGTTCCAGCCGGCCGACGCCGCGCCGTGCGCGACATCGCGCGTCGTGCGCGCGCGGGCGCGCGCGCCGCCGCGCCGCCCCGCGCCCCTCCCTCCGCCGTACCTCGATCCACACGCCGCCCCGCGTCTTCCCAACGCACCGCGCCGTCCCGAGGTACACGCACGCCGAAGAGGCACCCCCCCCGCCACACCCTAGGACGCCGCGCCGCCGTACGAGCCTCGGTTCGCCCCGCGGTCACCGCGCCGTCGCCGGGTTCGCGCGTTCCCGAGGTGCCCCGTGCGTCCGACGGTCCACCGGTCCTAGGCACGTGCCTTCGCGTGGCATATATAGGCCGCCATCTCCCCGTGCGCGCGTCCCCGCCGGGCACCGAGCCGCCGTCGGCGCGCGGAGCCACACCGCCGCGGTGAACTTCCCGTTCCGGCCGGCCACTTGTATTTCCGGCCCCTCCTCCACGTTCCTCCGCCCTAACCGTAGCTCACCGACTAGCCTACCCGAGCCGGGCGCGCCCGGCACGCGCGGGAACGGCGGCCGCGGCGGCCGCCTTCTCCCCGGCCGCCGCGCGCGCCCGCCGGCAGCTCCTCCACCCCGACCAACCCACCGAATTGAAGCTTAGGACACCCCTAGACCTCCCCCAACCCTCCCCCGGCCAAACCCCGGCGAGGTTCGCCGGAAATTGACCCACCCGCGCCGGCCGGCCGCCCCTACAGGCCACATTGCAAAGAACCTTTTAATTCCGAGGGCCTCGTTACAAAAGGTAAACTGAAATAGTGGAGTAACTTTGCTGATTCTTGTAAATTGTGTAGAAAATCACAGAAAAATCAGAAAAATGCATAGCCAATTTTGTTGGATCCATGGTGAATTGTTCTACAACTTTTGTTATTCTGGTCTGCGATAATTCCTTTTAGTTTTTGCATGAAAAATACAAATGTGAAAACCCTAGATCTGCAATATCTCAAAAACCATAAATCCTCTGTAGCTAATTTTTGTATATGTTATGTTTTAGGTCATGGCTAGCTCCTATGCCAAAAATTACACAAAGTTATGATGTAAATCTTTTTCTAAAAATGTTTTTCCATTTCTGGCAGATCTCCATAAATGATTTTTCTTGTTAAATATATTCATGTTATTGAGCCCAACTTGTGCATACTGTCTTGTAATACCAAAATGCATATCTTGGGAATTAATCATGATTTGTGGATTAATAGAAATAATTATTCTTGATTTATGTATGTTTTCCTTTGTAAATTAATAAACCAAGTTCAGTAGAGATTCCATGTGAACATGCTGGTTCTTTAGACTTGTTTTGGACCAGAGAGAAGACACAAGAAAGTTTGAATCATTTTGATGCTTATTTATTTTTATATGCATTTAAATTGTATCACTAGCGAACCTTTGTTATTTTCCATAATAATTAATTTCCTAGCATCCAACACTTACATGTGGTAAAGGCGTAAAAGCCCTTTTAATATTAAAGAGAAATTAAATAAAGAAAAGCCCTTAATTAATTCTTTTACTTTTTGAAAGTATTATCTAATTTAATTAAAAGATAATTGATTCTCATTGCTGATAAGGAATTAATTCAAGGATAAAATATTATTCATATCTTTGCTTGTGAAAGGAAAAGGATTAAAGCTTTCACATGAAATGACAAGTACAGAGAAACCTTTATTCAATTGTGCAATAAAAGAATGACCCGTGTACAACCAATAACCTTCCTAAAAGAGAAACACTATCTAGATGCTTATTACGAGTGTTTAGTGGTTAATACACCCTTCACTGAATTTTATTGATTAATCCCACGGATAAAAGATATATAGGTCATTAAAGGCTTAATAAAAGGGAGAAATCACCAAACCACCCTTGCTAACTTGAGGATGGTTGCAAATCATGTTAAAAAGGTTAAATGTACCTACCCACTACTGTTGGTGAATTTGAATTAAATTATTTACATATATATGTACACAATCACCATCAAAAAGAATAATTAATAAAGAGTTGCATATTGTTCCTTTATGGAAGAGTATGCTGAATGTATTCTTATCTAGGTGAATGTGCCCAACAAGGACACCCCTGGGTTGTCTTCTATTGTTTGTGGTTAATTAAATTAAAAATCGTCAAATGAATCTTGCATGTGCATCTTCGTGTAGATCTTTCCGCCAGTAGACGTACGCTCGTGCCGGAAGGAGGAGACGAAGGTGCCGACAAAGAGCTGCCGTACGTGAACGTAGCTCAAGACCTGGACCCAAGTCCAGAAGGGCCCAAGGCCAACCTTGCCATCGAAGGCAAGCCCCGGATCATTAACCCCGCCTTTTAAAATTATGCAATTATGTTTGCTCTTATTTGTGCATTTACGGTTCAGGAGTTGATTGAAACCCTAGATGCATGATCCCTAGGTACCTATGCTCTATCACTAGTATGCTAGGTCGATAGCTGCCATGCTATAGGACCGATAGAAGTCGAGTGATGATCGTCACTCGCAAGAATAGGTTCCTAGATAGGAATCATAAGATATCCTTAAATGGATTGCTCATGTGGTAAGAGCATGGGATTGGGCTCGGTCCGGTGGGCATGTGGGCTAAGCTTTTGAACGTACTAAGCACATGCGGTTATGGGGCGGTAAGCCTAGTACCTTAATGAGGCGGCACGGGATCCTCTTGTTACTACTCTTGAGAAATCTCCTTACCGGCTAGCTACCGGGAAGGGTGGTGTATGGTGACTCGGGTATCTCGCGGGGTATGCGGATAGCTGCACCCGGGGACTGTAAGATTCGATCCCAACCCGAGGATTTATGGGGACGGCCTGGGACAGTTGTCCTCGCGGGGACAGCCTACCGTGTGTTTGGGTCTACCTTGCAAGGTTTAAATCAATCGATTGTCGGCCTCTCACCGTTATCTGAGACTGCTTAATCAACTGGCCATGATATCCCATAATGATGGAACTCGAGGAATATGGTTGGATGAATTAATTACTTGCCCAATTCTTGATTGAATTAGTTGGCACATTTAGAAATGGTAATAAACTAGAACTTGCGCTAAAATTGTGAAAGTAAGGATCTACTCTTAGCAGCTGTTTCAGCAAAAGAAACTCCACCGGCCAAAATCCTTTCATGTCTAGAGGTTGGTGAAGTAGTCATCAGCCGACGGTTAAGTCTTGCTGAGTATTAGTATACTCAGCCTTGCTTTAAAACTGTTGATGCATGTGTGATTGATCGGAAGGGTGATGACAAGTGATGACATCACGGATGGCCTCCTGTGATGTTTACCGATGCGCTAGTTTAAATTATTTCTGCTGTATTTTCGAACTCTGAACCTTTATCTCATGCCATGAACAATGGTTTGTAATAAAATGTTTAATTCATGTTGTACTCTGGACTCGCCTTCGCGTGAGTTTTAATGCATGTGTCGATCCTCTGTTCGATGTCCAAGTGATTTACCGGGCGTTAACCCGGCAACCAACGACAGGATGATACTTTACTATGGCTTAATGACCAAAGTGGATCGGTCTTAGGCGATAGTACGGTATTTCCTGGGCGGGTTGTCACAGGTCCGGCGGCCGCCCCAGACCTCCCTCCATGTTCGATGGCCATGGAGTATCCCCAAACCCTAACCCAAAGCCCTAAGGCTGCCCTCCTCCGCTGCCGCCGGCGCCCGTCGGCGACTCGCCGTCGGCCGCCCCGCCCACCAACCGCCGGAGTTGGAGAAGATGGTTGATGCTTCATCTGCTCGCGACAGGGCAACCCTGAAATTCCTAACCTCTCTTCTTCTGCAATAAGTTACTTTGTTTATTTGAAGATGTTACTTTCTTCACTATGGCCTTCGATGTAACAAAGAGGCTCTGGATTTAAGTCAAAACCGAGAGGTCTCTCGGCCTAGCTTTCGCGTTTACAAAAATAATTTTCAAGACTTTATCAACATTTGCAGCGAATTTTCTTTTTTTTTAAAAACCTTCAGAGGACAGAGGTTAACAACCATGGTGCACAGAAATTCAAGCCAAAACTTAAATTCAGGCCGTGCCAAATTGCAAAATCAGGCCCGTCTTGGTTCGCGGCACGCCAAACGCGTTGTTGACCCCCGAAATCAGCTGAATTTCGCAGGGCCGCAGCGGGCCCCACCGCCACCTCCCCCTTCTCAACGAATCCCCCCCACTCTCGCGTCAGTTCGTCGTCCTCCGTCCGGCCGTCCCACTCCAAAGCACGGCGACTCCAGAAAACGAGCGTCGCCGTCACGCACACGCCTCAGCCCAAACTCCTCCCCACGGGGAAAGGAATCTTCCAGGCCGAGGCGGCCTCCCCCTCCCCCCACGCTCCGATCTCGTTGCTGCGGCGGCGGGAGGCGGCCTCGTAGAGGGAGATGGCCAGCCGGCGCGAGTCGCCCCTGATGCGCGGCGGCGGAGGAGGGCAGCCGCTGTCCCGCGGGTCCCGCATCGCCGCCGCGGTAGCGGTCGGCGTCGCGCTCGGATGCCTGTGCGCGTTCTTCTACCCCGACGGCTTCTTCTCCCGCGCCCCTGACTCCGCCATCCATTGGCCTCGCCGGGTACGGACTCGTCACTTGTGACTTTCCACTCCCTCTCGCTCTCGTTCTGTACTTTTGTTCCGGTAGTGGGGGGAAGAGGGCCGGAGATCTGGAGGTTTGGCTGTTCATTTTGGAAAGTTTCTGGTGCTGATCCACGTGCCAGTACCTATTCGTGTGAATAGGATTCGTATTGGACGAATGCAACAGTATCAATACACGAGACGAGTCATAATTAGACAAGTTGTAGGGAACCTGTACAATTTGGGTTCTCATTTAGATCATCAGACAACAAAGTTTGTCCAATGCTAAAAAGCTGCAATGATGTGGTGGTAATTTTTTTTCTTCTGTAAAAAAAAAGTTCAGGTAACCATCTAGATCAAGCAGAGAACATGTTAAGTGTGCTTGGATGGCACACGATTAAATGCCTCAGAGAAAGAAAGTGATTCAGCTTAGTTACTAGTAGCAGTACATCCCAAAAGGTGTCCACTCCTTTCCTTTGAGATGAATAGGTTGTCACCCTGGTGGACAAACCAAAGGTGTTGCAATCGTTTTTCTCTGCCGGCGCTGTGCTGCTATGCTCTTTGATCATTCGCAAATGTGTTCAGGTTGGCTACTGCATACAGTATATTGTTCTTTGGAATGATTGACACCTTGTATGCTTGTGCACAGTGTTGCCAGCACATGCTGCTAGATCGTGTTGCAGAAAATGACCAATTAATGTACGCCTTTCCCTGTTTGTTACATTCTTTGGCTATTCTGGCAAACACTATCTTGTTCATGTGTTTCTTGTAGCTGCACAGTCTTGTTTATCCACCATTCCACCTAGGAACAAGCAGTATTTTGAACTGTTCAACTTTGTGGTGCCTATAATGTAACTTGCAGTCCAGGTTCTACCAATGCGTGTCTCAAGTTGGAATAATATGGAAAAGGGGGATTAGACAAAGCACTTAACTGGCTTTGTAAACTTCTACTTCAAATTGCAGTTGACCTGGGAAGACAGAGGGGACAAGTGTGAACTTCAATTTATTAATGCTCTCAAGGTTCTGGTTCCATTGTTAATCCACAAGTCCACATAATTATGCCCCCTTGACGCATTGTCTCAGTTCCCACTTTGACTGATTGAGATATAACATAGTGCTTTAAAAGTACTTTCTTCTGCTTTCACATTACCATGCTCTTAAGATACTGTGGGTCTAAACAGTCATCTTTGTATTTTCATCAGCATCTAGAACCCTTGGCAGTCTCACTATGAGCTTAGAAAAACACATTTGAAGACAATTTTAGTTTGGAACTTGTAGACAAATTATTTTCGAATTTCAGATTATAATTTCTCATTAAGAGTGCTATACTGTCTTTGGTGGGGGCACTCTTGTGCTGTTGTTGCCCTTCTCGGGCTCTGTATAGTGTTTATTTTGTTTTCCCATTTTAATATATTTACCACAGTGGGGGTTTCCCTCGCCGTTTTGTTAAAAAAAGTGTTATACTGCTCTATTTCTTGGTAATTGCAAAATGTTTATGAAGTACAAACGATTGGGTAGTGAGAGAATTTAACAATGGAGAAGCCACTTCATGTAAATGCCTTGAAGACAACCAAGGAATCCTGGAACTTCTTTTGCTCCTGATATTGGTATAATCATTTCATTACATGGTGCAATTGTTCCTCTGTCTGCCCTAGGGTATTACAGGAAAAGATAGAGCAATTGTGTTCAGTATGTTATCAAATTCAAATGTTATAATCTTTATTCATTACCTATATGTTCAAATTCCCTAGCTGATCTTTTTAAGAAATTGACTAGATTTACATATCATGTGCGGACCATTTTCTTAGCTCTCATATACTATTTTTACAATTATGTTTTTCACCTTTAGGCTGACTCAGTTGCCTGTGACACATCTCGGGAAGTTGCCTACCTGAAGTCGCAGCTGTTATCATTGGAAAGGAAAAATGCTGAATTTAGGAAGCATATCAATGAACTATCAACGAAGCTTCAGTTGGCTGGACAAGGGAAAAACGAGGCCCTTTATAAGGTTGGTCCATTTGGTACAGTGAAGGCTCTTAGGACAAATCCAACAGTTTCTCCTGATTTATCCATCAATCCCAGATTGGCAAAGATACTGGAAGAGGTTGCTGTGAAGAAAGAACTCATAGTTGCCTTGGCAAACTCTAATGTGAAAGATATGCTAGAGATGTGGTTCACTAACATTAAACGAGTTGGGATTTCAAATTATTTAGTTGTCGCATTGGATGACAGCATAGAGAACTTCTGCAAGTCCAATGATGTCCCAGTCTACCGTCGGGATCCTGATGACGGCATTGACAATATTGGCAAGACAGGTGGAAACCATGCTGTTTCTGGACTCAAGTTTCGCGTATTGAGGGAATTTTTGCAGCTGGGATACAGTGTTCTTCTCTCTGATATTGATATTATTTTCTTCCAGAATCCCTTTGATCATCTCTACAGAGATTCTGATGTAGAATCCATGAGTGATGGCCACAACAATATGACGGCTTATGGATTCAATGATGTTTTTGATGAGCCTTCAATGGGCTGGGCAAGATATGCACATACAATGCGTATATGGGTTTATAATTCTGGGTTCTTTTTCATAAGGCCAACAATTCCTTCGATTGAGCTTCTAGATAGAGTAGCTGGTCGCCTTTCTCGGGAGCCAAAATCATGGGACCAAGCAGTTTTCAATGAGGAGCTGTTTTTCCCCTCACGTCCTGGTTATGAAGGTCTTCATGCATCTAAAAGGACCATGGATATCTACCTCTTCATGAACAGCAAAGTCCTCTTCAAGACTGTGAGGAAAGATGCTCATCTGCGGAAGTTGAAGCCGGTGATTGTGCATTTGAACTACCATCCTGACAAGTCGGATCGTATGAAAGCAGTGATTGAATTTTATGTTAATGGGAAACAAAATGCCCTTGAACATTTCCCTGATGGATCAGAATGATAAACAGCAGCTTTTGTAGAACAGAAAAATGACAAACTTGTAGTATCTAATTGTTTTGAAACTCTGAATGAAAGCACAGGTTGTCGAATACACAATCCATTGTCATTTCAAATGCTCTGCTTGGAGTGTCAACTTTCAGTGAGCACCTAACTCGTACAATTCTGTACGTTCCAAGTATGGGAAGCTGCCACCCCATGCTTTACAGATCATGGCGTTTTCATACAATCATTAACAGTAAAATAAGTTTCCGTACTGTTTTGCAGTTTTCCCCTGAATACTCCCTATTTTACGCCCTGTTCGTTTGGCTTATCAGACACCAGCCAGCAGTATTTTTCTCTCACAACAAATCGCTAACAAAGAACTACCAAAGAAGATACTTTTCTCTCGGAACAAACCAAAGACAGCGCCACCCGGCCAAACGAACAGGCCGTTAGGTTGAAGTATATGCAGAAAGATTGTAGCAAAGGTTCAGATGAATCGTATATGCTTCTGCACACGTTTGAAGAGTTCCCAAGAGATTCAGCCAAGGAATTTTCAAACTTTACATGCTTGTTACTTGTTTATTAAGCAAAGTTTCACCCACCACGGAAATCACTGAAGGGGCTGTTTGGCTCCCGGCCACACATCATCACAGCACTGCACCGCTCGTCACGCTCCCGCGGCGGCCGTTTCACCTGCCACGGAAATCACTGTTCCGTGGCGGGGGCGCCGGTGGCGAGGCGGGTTGTGGCTGGGAGCCAAACAGCCCCTCACAGTTCTGGAGGAAATGTGTAAGGGCCAAACAGATGGAGGAAACAAAAGAGTTAGACGCGGTCGGGGTAGGGCTGCCGCACATTCAACCTAACGCTACCGTACCCAAAAGCGTAGCGGGTGGGCCTAGTTCGCTTAGAGAGGCTCCTTCAACCTCAGGTGGACTCAGTTTAAAAAGAAAATTGGGCCGACACCACTGAAAAACTAATGTACTGTGTGTGTAAGAGTATGAAGATGGTTTCAAATGGAAAACCTTTGAACTACAAAGTTGTAGATCTCGTCGAAAGATATAATTTTCATATAAAGTTTATCTCCATCTGAGTTAAAACTAAAAATTACAATTTTTTTAAAACACACTGGACCCCTGCCGCCGTGACCGACGGCGGTAGCCGGCGCTACAGTACCGCGCGTCTACGTACCGTCGTGGGGCACGACGGTAGGACCCTACCGCCGTCTCCCACGGCGCTAGATGTATAGTTTTACAAATCTTTTTTGCGGACCATATGTTTTTGCAGAAAACATAGAAAAATGTGTGTGTGGTGGGGGGGGAGGGGCGGACTCACACACTCGGGCCTAATTTTTATTAATCTCAATCAGACTTCTTTATCTAGTATGATTTAAAATCCCCCAAAAAAATCTAGTATGATTTAAAATAATTTGGACCAATTCTCTTATCAAATCCGATTCCGTAAAGATAGATAAAAAAGCAGAGGACTCTTTGACGTGAGTCGATCAAACCGCGAGGTGTTTTGCCGAGACGGTCTCGTAAGTTCATTGTAATTGCCTCTCCTCGAGGTACTTTCCATCAGTGAAAAAGTAGGTGGGGATGCCCCAATTTGTTCGAAAAAAAACCGCGGGGCTTGGGCAACAATTTTCTTCTGCCTGACCTACTTCATCGTGTGAGGCCACCACCACCAGTGATCTTGTCTGATCAAGTGCGCCGAGCGACATGGACGGCAAGTTCCTGCCTGAGAGGCTGCTGGTACTGGTCCTCCGGGTACGTGACAACGGGTGTGTTTGATATGGGTCATTTTAGGTCACCCGAGCTCTCCAGGTGCAACTCTGGATGTTTGATTTTGATTTACCGTCCCCAGTCTGTCTCTCGCAATGCAAATTTCCTTCTCTCCTGGCTCCCGGGAAACGCTCTCGAGTTTCGTTTTCTGGGAGTCAGGCTCGCTCCGTTCTCGCGCGGTGCTCCTTCGTGCATCATGTCACCTCCATGGTCTGGATCTCACCTCCCGTTTGCCTTCCCGCTCTGGCGCGCAATCCCCAGCCGCTCCGCGCCATGGTCTATTGCCGCCTCCCTCCTTCGACGACGGCCTCGTCCTCACCGACCGCGCAGCCAACAAGTGTCGGGGACAGCCATAAGGGTCCCCTAAATAACCGGGGGAAACCCGCTTAAAACCTGCAAAAAACGCAAATCACGAATCAACTCACGCACCTAAAACACATACAAGACACGACCACGCCCCTGGTGGCCCCCGCGGCCCGCCCGGGCGGCACAACGGGACGCCCCTCGAGTGAAGTCCGCCTCGCTCGAGAGTTAGACGCTCCCTCGGGTGAGGTCCGCCTCGCTCGAGGCCTTAACGCCCCCTCGGGCGGGGTCCGCCTCGCTCGAGGGCTCAACCCCGATCCTCGAGTGAGGTCCGCCTCGCTCGAGGGCTAAGCACCCCCTCGGGCGGGGTCCGCCTCGGTCGAGGGCACCCGCACGCGCGTTGCCCGCGCTCCTGCCCCCGTGTACGGGTATTTAATGCCTTGACACTGCAGGACGCACGCCGCGACTTTGGCACGCCCGGGAATCACGTCCCGGCGCTGTTCCACCAACTTCCTAGGGGAGGCCATCCCCGCCGCTGTGTAGCGCTATGCGGCAAGGCCGGTGTCAGCTCCGTGACAGTGTGCCGCCTACCCCCGTACGGCTAACACGCCGCACCCTCGAAGGGGGGCCGGCGGCACCCTCAAATGTCTTTTCTGTGCTGACGCAGGGCCACACCGTGACGTCAGGCCGGCGGGATCGGCTATCCCCGTCACTGTCAACCCTGTGCGACCATCCCCGCCACTGCTGCACCGCACCGGACACTGTGGCGACATCCCGACGCTGTTGGGACGCGCGGGGACAAGACATCGCCACAACGGCCACTGTGCCACGTACGAGCCCCCGTCAACGGCACCCTCGAATCGGCCCACTACGGCGGCCAGTCAACCAATCGCTGCACCGCCACCCTTGAAGCCGCTTCTGTACGAGCACAAGACGCACCACGACGCCTCAACAGGAGCGGGATTCGCCAGGACGGTCGTCAACTCCACAACACTGCTCGCCATACCTCTACGCATAGGGAAACAGTGCGGCATGCATGTAAACTGCTCTCTCCTTGGCCTATAAAAGGAGGGGCAGTCCCCCAGCCGCAGGGGGACGGGACGACGGACAACAATCACTTACACGCTCTCCGCCTTCTCCATGATATTGGCACTTGCCTCAATCAGTACCTCTGGGACTTGGAGGCCAGGCCTCCTCTCCCACCTCGCTTGTAGCCACCCCTCTACGAGCACCATGGTGCAAGCAATACAGTGCCCCGAGCACACCACTGCTGGACGTACGGCCCCGGCGAGAACCAGGATAAAGCCAGTGTCCATTAGTTGCTAGCACCGAACCATCGAGAGGCAGATCTCAGCTCTCATTACTAGTTAGTGTCGGGACTACTTTCCGCACTGACAGTTGGCGCGCCAGGTAGGGGGCTACGCGCTGAAGATCGGCTCGTCACCAGCCCTCCAGATGGTGATACGCACCGAGTACCGCGGCCAGAGGTATTCCATGGGCAGCTCGGAGCCCCTCCCAGCCGGATTCGAAATCCGATTCGGGAGCCTGAACTTCCAGGCCACGGGGAACGGCTACCTCATGTACCTCCCCAACCGTGACGAACTCCGTGCGCGGCGGCAAACCGGGTCAGTCCCGGTCTCCGCAGCACCCGCCGCCACGACACCAACGCCCGCCAACACGGATGTTGCGGGCCCCTCGGCGCCTCGGCGCCACCGACGCTTCCGGCCGGCGCTCGCGACGGGGCGTGGGCGGAGCACCGGCATCGTTGCGCGCGTTGCCTCACAACGCGACACACCCACCGGCGAGACGACGGGCGCCCCGACGGGGGGAGCGCTCGGTCTCGGGACCGCGATTCCCCATCGATCTACGCGGCGCTACGACGGCGTACGTCGCCTCCGCCAACACCAACGCAATGACGCGCGGGGTTCGCCCTGGCTACCATGTCCCGGCCGTCAGGGACCCCAGCGCCTCCGCCGACGACGAGTCGTCCCACGACTCCGCCAGCGAGCTGCCACCCACCACTTCGCACGGGTACGCGGAGTGGGACTTTTCCGGTGTGCCCGACCCAGTGATGTTCCGGCGGTTCCTCGATGCCACAGACTACTGGTTCGGTTACTCCGACGACTCCAGCGCTGGGAGCTACGGCCCCGCGCAGGAGTGTTGCGTCGTGATCACCAACGACCAGGCAAACGCCACGAATGCGATAGAAGCCGGCGATGGAGAGGTTCCCCCCGGCCCGGGAACTGGACCACGCCAGGGTGTGGGGCCAAGCGCCCCTCCCTCCTCACCACCGAGGGGGCCGACGTCAACGCGCAGCTGGCTTAAACGCGCGAGCTTGAAGCCAAGCTCGCGGAGGAGTACCGCGCGGTGCGACTGCTTCAAGCCCCCATCGCCGGAGAAGCCTCCGCGCGCGGCGAACGCGCGCGTGAGCTGGGAAGGAAGGCCCGCGAGCGCATCAACACCAACTTCCACGTCGACGACACACCTCCGCGAGCGAGCCAGAAGCTCGTGGCCGCCGCGACGCTGTTACGGGCCATGCCGCCCCCTCATCGCCCGAGGCGCGGAACTTGCATCGCGAAGCGCAGGCGCTCATCGAGCAAGCGGTCGTTCAGCAGACCGAGAGCTCGGCGTCCAGCATCCGCTAGCAGGGGAGCGCGCGGGACGACGGGGGCGCGCAGGGCCTCGAACCGTCGATACACACGGGAGACGCAGCGGAACATCCCGCCAACCCAGGGCGCACGCCGGTCAAGGACCGGATCCTCGACACGCGCGGGTAGGCCCAGGACGGTGACATCGGCAACGTCATCAACGCCCGGTGGACGAGCAACGCGGAGACGCGGGCGGCGGTTGGCTACCACCCTCGACGGGGCGGGCGCTATGATAGCCGGGAGGACCGCTCACCGACGCCGGAGCCACCGGGAACCCGCGTGTTCAGCCGGGAGATTCGCACGGCGAGTTTCCCCCAGCGTTTCCGCCAGCCCACGTCGATCGACAAGTACAACGGGGAGACGGACCCCCGCGTGTGGCTCAACGACTACCGTCTGGCGTGCCAGCTGGGCGGGGCCACCACCGACGAGGTTATCATCCATAACCTCCCCCTACACCTCGCCGACGCGGCGCGGACGTGGCTCGAGCACCTGCCGGCCAGCCAGATTCACAACTGGGATGATCTGGTCCGCACCTTCGTGGGGAACTTCCAGGGCACGTACGTGCGCCCTGGAAACTCATGGGATCAGCGCGCATGCACCCAGAAGCCCGGCGAGTCGCTCCGGGACTTCATACGGTGCTTCTCCAAGCGCTGCACGGAGCTCTCGAGTGTCGCTCAGTCTGAAATCATGCACGCCTTCCTCGAGGGCACCACGTGCCGGGACCTCGTGCGTGAACTCGAGCGCAGCCCGCCGGTCGATTCGAACGAGCTATTCGACATCGCCACCAGCTTTGCCTTGAGCGAGGAGGCAGTGGGGGCGATCTTCGACGAAAAGAAAGGCAAGCGTGCGGACGACGCGCCCGCGGAGGGCAGCAAGTCCAAGGAGCCCCAGCAGAAGAACAAGCGGGGCAAGAAAGGAAAGAAGCCGCGCCGCGAGGCGCGCGAGCAGGGGCGCGACGACGATGGCGACGAAGCCCTTGCTGTTGACCCAGCTCGACGGGGCCCTCGACCGGCCCCTCGAGGCCCTGGGGTATTCGACGACATGCTGAAAAAGTCATGTCCCTACCACCAGACACCGGTCAACCACACCCTCGAGCAGTGCGACATGCTCAAGAGGTTCTACGGCCGCGCCGTCGTGAAGGATGGCGAGGCCAAGAAGGATGGGGGTGACGGCGACGCCGGTGGCTTCCCCGCGGTGGAAATCGTCTTCCTCATCTTCGGGGGCCGACCGTCGACATGTCCAACAGCCAGTGCAAGCGCGAGCGGCACGAGGTCCTCGCCGCGGAAAAGGCGCCTCCCTCCTTCCTCGACTGGTCGGAGGACGCCATCACGTTCAGCCGCGAGGATCACCCGAACCGCATCCCCAACCCGGGTCAGTACCCGCTGGTGGTCGACCCGGTCATCGGGAACGCGCGTTCTCGAAGGTGCTGATGGACGGAGGCAGCAGCCTCAACATCCTCTACGCACACACTCTGCGCTTGTTGGGGATCGGGTTGGACCATCTGCGGCCCAGCACGACGCCGTTCCATGGTGTCGCGCCGGGCAAGCGCATCCAACCCCTCGGGCAGATCGACCTGCCAGTCTGGTTCGGCACGCCAGATAATTTCCGCAAGGAAACACTCACCTTCGAGGTGGTGGGATTCCGGGGCGCGTACCATGCCATCCTTGGGCGGCCTTGCTACGCCAAGTTCATGGCGGTCCCCAATTACACCTACCTCAAGATGAAGATGTCGGGGCCGAAGGGTGTCATCACCGTCGGCTCATCGATCGAACACGCATTCGACTGCGACGTCGAGTGCGTGGAGCACGTGGAAGCTCTAGAGCTGGATGAAGCGCTCATGGCAAACTTGGAGAAGCTGGTCAACGAGGACCTCGACTCCACCGCCAAGCACGCCGGCAGCTTCGAGACTTCCGAGCAGACCAAAGAAGTGCCCCTCGACCCTGCTGCCCCCGAGGGCAAGGCGTTGAGGGTCAGTTCTACCCTCGACCCGAAATAGGAAGTGGTGCTCGTCGACTTCCTCCGTGCCAACGCCAACATCTTTGCGTGGAGCCCCTCGAACATGCCAGGCATTCCGAGGGAGGTCGCCGAGCACTCCCTTGACATCCTACCTCACTCCTGCGCCGTGCAGCAACGGCTGCGCCGCTTCGATGAAGAGCGGCGCCGGGCGATCGGAGTAGAGCTGAGGAAGCTCCTCGAGGCCGGATTCATCAAGGAAGTGTTCCACCCCACCTGGCTAGCTAACCCCGTGTTAGTAAAGAAAAAGAATGGGAAGTGGTGGATGTGTGTGGACTATACTAGTCTTAATAAAGCATGTCCTAAAGTTCCTTTTCCTTTGCCACGGATCGATCAAATCGTTGACTCGACCGCCGGGTGCGAACTTCTGTGTTTCCTTGATGCCTATTCTGGGTACCACCAAATAAAGATGAAGGAGTCCGACCTGCTCGCGACTTCGTTCATCACGCCGTTCGGGATGTACTGCTACGTAACAATGTCGTTCTGTCTCCGAAACGCGGGTGCTACATACCAGTGATGTATGCAGCACGTTTTCGGAGATCACATCGGGCGAACCGTTGAGGCATACATAGACGATGTAGTCATGAAAACCAGGAAGGCGGACGACCTGGTTAGAGACCTCCACATCACGTTTGGCTGCCTACGGGCCAACGGGGTTAAGTTGAACCCCGAAAAGTGTGTCTTTGGCGTGCCGCGGGGCATGCTACTAGGACTAGGATACATCATCTCCCAGCGAGGCATCGAGGCCAACCCCGAAAAGGTTGCAGCCCTTGAACGAATGGGTCCGATTCGGGACCTTAAGGGGGTCCAAAAGGTGTTGGGGTGCCTTGCCGCCTTGAGCCGCTTCATCTCGCGGCTCGACGGGAAAGGCCTGCCCCTCTACCGGCTGTTGAAGAAACATGAGCGGTTCTCCTGGACCGTCGAGACCCAGGAGGCGCTTGACAAGCTAAAGGCGACCCTCGCCCACGCCCCAATCCTTACACTGCCTCAGGACAGCGAACCTCTGTACCTCTACGTAGCCGCGACCACTCAGGTGGTCAGCGCCGTCATCGTAGTAGAGCGCACGGAGGAGGGGCACGCCCTGCCAGTCCAGCGGTCGGTATACTACATCAGTGAGGTTCTGTCCGAGACGAAGGCGCAAGATCCGCCACTACTTCAAGGCTCATCCGGTCACGGTGGTCTCCTCCTTCCCGCTAGGAGAGATCATCCGCAACCCGGATGCAGCAGGCAGGATTGCCAAGTGGTTGGTAGAGCTGATGGGCGAGACGCTCGCCTACGCGCCGCGCAAGGCAATCAAGTCCCAGATCCTGGCGGACTTCGTCGCCGAGTGGACGGACACGCAGTTGCCGCCGCCACAAATCTAGGCCGAGTGCTGGACCCTGTACTTCGACGGGTCGGTGATGAAGATAGGCGCGGGCGCGGGCCTACTTTTCGTTTCACCCCTCGGGGAGCACATGAGATACGCAGTGCGTCTCCACTTCCTTGTGTCAAACAACATGGTCGAGTACGAGGCCCTCCTTTGCGGCCTCAAAATCGCCATTGAGACAGGCATCAAGCGCCTCGATGTGAGAGGAGACTTGCAGCTTGTGATAGACCAGGTCATGAAGAACCTGAGCTGCCACAATGACAAGATGGAGGCATACTGCAAGGCTGTGCGAGCCCTCAAGGACAAGTTCTACGGCATAGAACTTAACCACGTGCCTCGCTGGTACAACGAGGAGGCGGACGAACTCGCCAAAATCGCGTCAGGGCGAATTACCGTTCCCCCGAACATTTTTGTGCGGGACGTCGCCCAGCCATCCATCAACCTCGAGCCATGCGCCTCGAGCCGCGAAGAACCCTAGGGGGCTCCCTCGAGTCCAACAGGCGAGGAGCCCGTGGACAAGGACCCCTCGAACAAGGCGTACGTGCTCTCCCTGCTCGAAGGGTACGACGCCGATGAGGCCGAGGCCATGGATATAGAGCCGACCCTCAACGAGGGGGACTGGCGCGACAAGTACATCACCTGGATGGATCGAGGGGAACTCCCCTCGGACCGATCCGAGGCCAGGCGCATCGCCAGGATGGCCAAGTCATTCGCTCTCGTCGTTGGCGAGCTGTACAAGCGCGCCGCGTCTGGCGTCCTGCAGCGATGCGTACCCATCCCTCAGGGGCGCAGCTCCTTCGGGACATACATGCGGGCGTGTGCGGCCACCACGCAGCGCCACGCACCCTCGTGCGCAATGCATTCCGCCAGGGCTTCTACTGGCCCACCGCGGTCGCCGACGCCAGCGAGATGGTGCGCACCTGCGAAGGGTGCCCGTTCTACGCCCGCAAGTCCAATCTCCCTGCGCACGTCCTGCAGACCATCCCCGTCACGTGGCCTTTCGCCGTGTGGGGACTGGACATCGTCGGGCCTTTGAGAAAAGCGCCCGGGGGCTACACCCACCTGCTGGTCGCCATCGACAAATTTTCCAAATGGGTGGAGGTGCGCCCCATCACGAATATCAGGGCGGAGCAGGCCGCGACGTTCTTCACCGACATCGTCTACCGCTTCGGAGTGCCCAACTCCATCATCACCGACAACGGGTCCCAATTCACGGGCAGGAAATTCCTAGAGTTCTGCGAAAGTTCCACATCCGCGTGGACTGGGCAGCCGTGGCGCATCCACGGACCAACAGTCAGGTGGAACGTGCCAACGGCATGATCCTACAAGGCCTCAAGCCTAGGATTTTCGACCGACTGAACAAGTCTGGTCGAAAATGGCTGCAAGAGCTGCCAGCGGTTGTGTGGAGCCTCAGGACCACCCCAAGCAGGGCCACTTGGTTCACCCCGTTCTTCCTGGTCTACGGCGTGGAGGTTGTCCTCCCCACAGACTTGGAATATGGGTCGCCTAGAGTTCGAGGCTACAACGACGACGCCAACCAGTGAGCCCGTGAGGACTCGCTGGACCAAATGGACGAGGCCCGCACCATGGCTCTAATGCACTCCGCAAGATATCAGCAAGCTCTGAGGCGCTACCAAGCCCAGAAGGTGCGGCGACGAGACATCAGCGAGGGGAACCTGGTCCTGAGGCTGCGCCAGGACAATCGAGGCCGCCACAAGCTGTCGCCCCCATGGGAGGGACCCTACATCATGGTGAAAGTGCTCAAGCCTGGCACGTACAAGCTCGCCAACGAGGACGGCGAGGAACTCACCGACGCTTGGAACATCCAGTAGCTACGTCGCTTCTACCCTTAGCGAGGATTTTCAAGTTTTTTATTGTAAATTACATGCCCAACACCCCAGTTGGCAGCTTAGATGTAAATACCAGCAAGTTAATAAAGTTAAAGGGCAACTTGGCTTTCCCCAGAAAACCAAGTCCCCCTCGGGGGCTACCGCGGGGGGGGGGGGGGGGGGGGAATGGTCCCATTTTTTCGCAAAAGTTTGCAAGCGTGCTAAGTATGACTCGACCTAAGCCTCGAGCGAATTCAGGTGGGGCGCGGGCGGCCAAGCGGGAAGGACGCGCGAGCCAGAGATAGCCTACGCCTCCGCGAGGATACGACCCTTCTCTCTCGCCTCTAGACCAGCGGGCTACTCGTGGAATCGAACCTCCCCGACTCGAATTCATCCAGGCAAAGGAAAAACGGAACAACGTGACAAGCGAAATAAATAACATCACTCCTATTTACAAATGTTCAAACATTTCAGAAGAATACTTGTTTATTACATGACCACATGGCCCGAATTCTAACACTTAAACAAAAAAGGGCTCGGCGCCCAGTGGTCTTCAGGCTTGGGGCTCGCCAGCGTCAGGAGCGTCTGGGAACAAGAAGTCCATGAAGTCTTCCGTGAGCGTCCCGGTAGCAGCGGCGGCAAGCGTGTCCTCGTGCTCCATCACCACTTCATCTTCAACGCCGATCGGGACGACATAGCCCGACGCCACGTGTCGGGGACAGCCCTGAGGGTCCCCTAAAACAACCGGGGAAACCCTGCTTAAAACCTGCAAAAAACCAAAGTTAAAGGCATCTCACTTAAGCGCACACACGGGGCACGGCCCACGCTGCGGTGGTCCCCGCGGCCCATGCTGCAGTGGTCCCCGCGGTCCACCAAAGCGGCCCACTCAAAGGTCCCCTCGAGCAAGCTCCGCCTCGCTTGAGGGTTCACGCCTCCCTCGAGCGGGTTCCGCCTCGCTCGAGACTCCCTCACGCGCACGCCCGTTCCCGCACACGGGTACAGGCATTTAATGCTCTAGCACGGCGGGGCGGCGCCATCATGCGCCTGGGAATCAAGCCCCGGCCCTGTTGCACCAACTCCCTAGGGGAAACCCATCCCCGCCACTGTGGGGGACTGTGCGACGTGGCCGGTGCCACCCCCGTGACACTACGCCGCCTACTCCCGTACGGCTAACACGCCGCGCCCTCGAAGGGGGGCCGGCCACACCCTCGAACCGCTTTCTCGTGAACTTGCAGGGCCAGGTTGTGACGCTAGGCCGGCGGGACGCCATCCCCGCCACTATTGGTCGTGTGCGGCCGCCCCCGTGCTTGCAACACCACGCAGGACACTGTTGCAACCGCTCCGGCGCCGTACGGCATGCGGGGGCCGGACGCCTCCACGCCTACCACTGTACCCCGTACGGATCGCCGTCAACGGCTTCCTCAAGCCCCTCTGAAGACGCCACGGCCAGCCACTACGTCTCTACCCTCGAAGCTACCACTGTTCGGGTACAAGATACACCATGATGACCAGATCGTGGCAAGGACCGTCAAGGCGCCCGCCTACTCTGCTGCGTTGCACACCATACTTCCCCATGTAGCTGAATAGTGCGGCATGCTTGTAATTCGCCCTCTCCTTGGTCTATAAAAGGGAGGTGAACTCCCCCGCTGCAGGGAACAGAGACCAGACATCCAAACCGCACCACGCACAATTCTCCCACAACATCTGAACTCATTCCGATCACTCCACCAGGGACCTGGAGGCCACGCCTCCTCTCCTGTCTTGCTTGTAGCCGCCCCACTACAGGCACCCCGGTGCTGAGCAATATAGTGCCCCGAGCACACCACTGCTGGACGTACGGCCCCCGGCCGGAACCAGGATAAATATTGTGTCTTTAGTTACTTAGCATCGACCATTGAGGGATAGACCTTGGCGCTTACTACTGGTTAGTGTCGGGACCACATTCCGCACCGACAGTTGGCGCCCACCGTGGGGCACGCGAGCGCTGAAGGTCAAATCCGCCATCAACTCCCTCCATGGTGATTCGCACCGAGTACCGCGGCACGCGTTACTCCATGGGCAGCTCGGACCCCCTCCCCGCCGGGTTCGAAATCCGGTTCAGGGGCCTGAACTTTCAGGCTACGGGGAACGACTACCTGATGCGCCTCACCCACCGTAAGGAGCTCCGTGCGCGGCGCCGGGGGCCGGGTCCGCCCGGTCGCCGGCGCACGCGTCGCCGCGACGCAAACGCCCGCCGGCACGGACGGCGCGGGCCCGTCGGCGTCTCGGCACCGCCGCCGTTCGGCCGGCGCTCACGCCGGACGCGGTCGGAGCGACGGCAAGCCGAGCGCGTCGCCTCACAACGCGGGGCGCTGTCGCACGATGACGGCCGCCCCCGGCGGGGGAGCGCGCGATCTCCGGGCCGTGCTTCCCCATCGATCTGCGCAGCGCCACGGCGGCCTACACCGCCAACGCCAACGCCAGCGCCGCAATGCGCAAGGTTCCCCCTGGCTGCCACATTTACGTCGCCAGGGACTCTAGCGCCTCCGCCGGCGATGAGTCGTCCCTAGGCTCTCTCGACGCGTTGCCACCCGCCAACTTGCACGGATACGCGGAGTGGGACTTTTCCGGCGTGCTGGACCCAGTAATGTTCAGGCGATTTCTCGACGCCACAGACTACTGGTTCGGCTGCTCCGACGACTCCAGCACCGGAAGCTATGACCCCGCGTGGGAATGCTGCGTCGTCATCACCAACGACCCAACGAACACCACCGGCGCGACAGGCGCCGGCGTCGGGGAGGTTCCGCCCGCTCTAGGGACCGCTTCACGCCTGGCAGCGTGTTGACGGTGAAAATCCGTCAACCTAGCCATGAGTTTACCTTCGGTGTTGGCATGAGTTTTATACCTTATCCATTGGTACTAACCCCCGTGGTATAACAAGTTCACGTGTGCATGTCGGTTTTGGAGTTTAATGTTTTTGCAGGGTTTTAGTGTTGAATGCAAGACTTTCGGGATAAGTTCATCAAGCACCTCATGACAAGACCTTGAAGCCCCGTACAAGTCATGCAATGAAGCAAACTTAACTCCAAGAAGCCGGGGACTTGATCCGAGAAGACGACGGACTCCGGGGACTGCCGACGGAAAAGTCTTGAATCTTGCAAGATAAGGAGTTGAGTCCAATTCGGAGAGAAACCGACGACATGGACCTACATGCGAAGGGGGAAGCATCCAAGAAGCAAGGGAACCGACACGGGGCGAAGGAGACCTCGGGGCTGGGCCTAAATGGGCCCGGGCCGGCCGGCCCGGTCCGGTCGGCCCCAGACCCATTTAGGGCCCAAACACCCTCTCCTTTGCCCTAGCCGCCAATCGGGCTATTTATAGTCCCACGACCGAGAGCCACGTAGAGAAGATTTCGTCTTCGGCCGCCGAGGAGCGAGAGAAGAGAGGGACACCATCTCGGAGAGGAGAGGGTCGAGCTAGTTGACTAGGGTTCCCCTAGCCGACGTGGGAACCTTGCACGGAAGACCACGTCGGAGTTCCCGGAGCTAGAAGCAAGATCAAGGAAGGATCCCGGTGGTGATCTTGTGTATGTATTATTGTCATAGTTGAATTATCAAGTTGAATCTTTTCCTAGCGATCAAGTGTTTCCTCGAAGATTTCGTTTTTCGATCGGCTTTGCTTATTCCAATTCTATTCGCGCGATAGATTACATAGGGTGTTCTTGTAGCCGCGGTGGCTAGAGGTACACGCCGGATCTTCCGAAAGAATCTCGACTTGTCTTTTGACTCGCCCTAAGCTCCCCGCATGAATAGGGATACGTTGTGACGAACGGGGGTCTCGAAAGGCGGATGTTTTCGGATTTGGACGGGAAACCACGATTTAAAGAGGCTTCTATTAAGATTCGATTTGCTACTTCTTCTCTTGCTTGGAACTTCAACAAAAGGCTTACCCCGATCCCTCTAGATCGGTTTATCTACCCAATCTTGCTTTGTTTTCTCCGGTCTTTAGTAGATTAGATTCATTTTATGTCTTTTACTTAGATGCATTAGGGTTTTATCGAAGATTGGAGTTACTTGGCTTTAATAGATTAAGTTTTGCGTCACACATTTGTTCCACGGATTCGATACCTTGGGTTCACCACTCGAGGGAAGAAGGGTCCCTTGACTACGACGGGAGACTTGTACGCTTGCGAGTCACAAACGAACTTTGATACAATTATTAACCGTCAACAAGCCCCTTTTTCTGGCGCCGTTGCCGGGGAACAAGTGATCAAGATTTGATTTTTTATTGCCTTTTTGTAATTTTCAGTTTTCTCTTTGTTTTTATTTTTTGCATCTACTAAATTTTGATCATCCTCAAAATACATCTAATCTAGTTTTTATAGATTTGTTTTTACTTTCTAGTTTTTTTGCATATTTTGTTTATTGCTAACCCTAACAGGAGATGGACGGCTACCTCTCCAACAAACCCAATAATTTTGTGGATGATCCAGAAAAACTTTACAGGCTAAGGAAACGCGAAGCACATCAAGCTAAAAAGCTGGATTTTGTAGATTCGGAGTCGGAAGACAAAGGATCGCAGGAATCTCCGGAGAATTCACCACCTCAAAGTCCGCGGGAGAATCGACTTCCACCAATGGGTGACCAACCACCGCAAGAACGCAAGATTGGGGAGCTATGCACCCCAGACATCATCAACCTACCAATCTTGAACCTCGAGGAGATCGGAAGACCGTTCGAGATCAAGACCTCAACAATCCGCATGGTGCAACATTCACCCTTCACCGGCAAAGAGGATCCGAACCTTCACCTCCAAGCATTCATTCAACTATGTCAGACTTTCAACATGGATGGGGTGACTCAAGATCAAATGAGGGTAAGGCTTTTTCCGTTTTCACTACTCGGGAAGGCTTTGCAATGGTTCCACTCTCAACCGGCGGAGACGGTGCAAAATTGGAACACGTTGATGAAGGCTTTCATGAAGGAATACTACTCGCGGGTAAAACTCAAAGCTTGCGTAATAAGATTGCCACCTTTGTTCAATATCCTACGAAACTATCTCGGAGGCATTCGAGCGCTTCAACGAGTACACCCGGCGGTCCCACATCACAAGTTCCCGAAAGAAGACCTCGTGCAAAAGTTCTATCAAGGACTCACCATGGCGTCAAGGACGATCATCGATGCATCGGCGGGAGGATCTATCATCGAGCTTACACCGACGGAAGCTTTCACGCTATTCAAGAAGGTCGCAGATAATGACACGTGGGCGTCGTCCGGGCGCCTACATCCGGTTCAACGCACGGGAAACGTCAAAGGAGTCTTGCAAGTGGAGAAGGAGAACATACTTGAAGGCAAGATCGACTCGCTCATGAGGAGGTTGGAGAAGATGGAGATGGAAAAGAAAGAGGCTCAAGACTTGAAGGCCGCCGAAGCAAGGTCCACATGCGAAGAATGTGGAGAGTATGGCCATGTCCGCAAAGATTGTCGGAGGAAGCCAAAGTGCTCGACTACATGAGGAAGGGAGAATTGCCGAACTTCCGCTACGGGCAAGGTAGGCCTCAATTTAATGCAAGCTCATCTATTCCTAACGCGGTTCCGCTTCGTATACAATTGAAGGAGTTCATGGATGAGCAAGCTAAGATCAACAAGGACACCGTCACCAAGTTCAAGACCATAGACAAGGTGTTGGAGAACATCGATAGCAAAGTGACGGAGGTCGGAAGTTCCAATCATCAAGTGCTCAACATGATGAAGATGCTCGAGACGCAAGTTGGACAACTTGCGGGGCGCCTCACTAATGATGAAGGGAAGCTTCCGGGACAACCCAAATGTCCCGAATCGGCGAAGGCCATTCAAACGCGTTCGGGGAAGGAGACCGAAGATCCGGAACGTTCCGCGGGAGCAAGGAAGCTTAAAACATCCACCGAGGTGGAAGGAGCTGCTAAAGAGAAGGTTACAGGGATCGTCACCGAGGAACCCGAATTTGAGATGCCGGAGGATGACGCGAGGATACCACAACTCAAGCCACGCTACTTCCGAGGTAAACTTGACAACCACTTTGAGAAGTTTGTGGAAGTTGTGCGTAGACTTAGCATCAACATGCCATTACTAGATGCCCTACAAGTACCTACATATTCTCGTTACTTTAAAGATATACTTGCAAATAAATATGAGATAGCAACACTCGGGGTAGATCATGTCAAGATGTCCGAGGAGTGTAGTGCGGCTATTGCTAATGGGCTAGAGAAGCAAAAAGACCCCGGGTGCCCCACAATTCCATGTTCGGTTGGTTCTTTCAACTTCGAGAAGGCGTTATGCGACCTTGGAGCTAGTGTAAGCGTCATGCCGAGGGATGTGTTCGAGAAGCTACGCCTACCAATGGAGCCTACGGGAATATGTTTGGAGTTGGGAGACAACTCCATTCGCTATCCCTTGGGCATTGCGAAGATGTACCCGTGAAGATTGGACACCACTTCATCCCCGTCGACTTCGTTGTGCTCGAGATGGGAGAGAGGGGAGAAGCCGCCGCTCATCATAGGGAGGCCGTTCCTCAAGACCGTGGGAGCTACTATTGATGTTGGCAAGGGGGAGATCATGTTCGATATCAACGGAGAAAGGAGTTCCTTCAAGTTCCGTCCAAGGATTGAGGCATGCAACATGATTGGAGTGAAGGGAGAACCAAAACAAACGGAGGGGCTGAAAAAGAAGAAGGAGCCGAAAAAAATGAACGTAAAGAAAATCAAAGAAGGTGTTGCATCCGTCAAGACAAAAAAAGAGAAGCCGCCTGTGAAGACCAAAAAAATGACTAAGCCAACTAAGCCGGAAGACAAGCCCGCGCCCAAGATGGTGCGGAAGTGGGTACCCAAGATTGCAACGCCCGCAAAGAGCGTTGATCCGGAGTTATCAAGTGAAGAAGTCTAGCTATAGACTATAAACGAAGCGCTAGGCGGGAGGCAACCCGTTTCGTCGAGTCAAGAATAAGCTACCGGGAGGACAACCCGATTCCAGGTTTTTCGAGTATTTTTAATAATTTAGTTTTTGAGTTTTATTACGCAAATACATTAGACTTAGAAGTGGTTGAACAATATTAGAGACATAATTCTTGATTGAATGTTTGCTTTATCATAAACCCTTTGCATGAACCCTCCTATGTGCTTGTTTGATTCTTTTCTTTTCGAGAAACCCTCAACCAAATAATTTCAGAACCTTAACTCAACCTTTCACCCTCATTATGGTGCTGAGGTTGACTTATTTTTCATGCTAAAACCACACGAGTAGAGCCACGATTTATATTTAAGTGTTAAAAAATTCAGCACGTGGTAGGACTCGCGTGAACCTAGAAATCAAAGCTTTCGGTTGGTTTTAAAAATCTTTATCCTTGGTTTCTCTAGGATTAGAATTTTTCTAAGCCTATTCTAATTTTGTTTTATTCAAAATCTTTCTTATTTAGCCAAAATTAGAACCTAAACCTATGCCCCCATGATCAAGCCGGGAAATGTTTGCTCTCAACCGATGAAGGCAAACTATACCGGTGAGACCGAAATCGACGTAGTCGAAAAATATTTTCGACTTACATTTGTTTTTAATGGTTTAAAAACCTCACTAAAATTATGTTTGAGCTCTTGCATGGCTCTGAAAAATATTTTAAATTTCGAATTAGAGGAGTGCTTAACCTTAAACACACCTAAATGGAGGCAATTTAGTTTGAATTAATCATGCATGCACCATTGGATTCCCTTTTATCAACTTTCACCAATTCCACATGCAAAGGACAAGCATGGTGGGCAGCAAGCATCAACTTTGCAGGATTTTCATGGTGGCATGTGAAGCAAGTGGAGCTAGGGAGCATGGACATGACCCAAAGCATGGAGCATCAAGTGGGAAGACCAATAATGCAAGAAAAGGAGTGTACGAGAGCGTTTGGGCGGTGCAACTCGTGGAGCACGCGGGCGGGGAAAGTTGCGGAGGCGAAATGATCGTCTTTGGGAGAAAGACGCGGCGGGGAGGAGCCGGGGAGGCCCCCGGGCCGGCCGGCCCGAGCCGGCGGCCTGACCTACTTAAGGAGCCCCCCGGCTCCCGTTTTCTGTAGGCAAGCTTCCCTCTCCTTCCCTTGTTTGTGTGTTCAAGTTTGTGTGCTCAAAACCTCCGTAGACATAGCCAACCATCCCAAGCTTGATAGCTCAAGAAAAATCCACATCCTTAATCCACTCAAAGTCCACATCCGAAGCAAAGAGTTTAAGTGCCTAGTTTACCGGTTGCAACCCGGAATTTTAGTTGAAGAAAGAGTGCAGCAACCATGTGGAAGAAGACCATAAGTCTCTTCTCCAAGAAGAAGAGTTCGTCGTCGTCCAAGCCGTCATCAACCACGTCTTCGAGGAGGCAGTCGGTTTCCGAGTCTCCCCGGAGCATGGAGACGGATACGGCACCACCGAGGAGGAACGATGCTCTCCTCCTTGGTGGTATGAGGGCTGCGAGAAGCACTTCCATGAGGTTCACCGAACCTCGTGGGCACACGGAGGAGCAGCCCGCGCCACCACGACGATCGACTCGCTCAACCGCGCCACCTCCTTACACCCCGACACACTCTTCGTACGGCTTCATCATCTTGTCGGCGGAGGAGGAGGAGAGGCTCGCCAATCTTGAGAAGAGGCTTGTGCCGAACGTCGAGTTCGACGACCAAGCACTCTACACCTTGGGTTTTTGCACCGACATATACTATATGTTGGGGCACCTCGGATGGGTGCAGTTCTCCAACGGAGTATCGGTGGACACCCATTTGGGGTTCGCCTTGGAAATTTTGATGACTATTGCACCCATCGTTGATGATGATGGGGTGCAAAGCTTGTCATTCCGTTTGGAGGGAGTCCAACAAGTGGTCCCCTACGAGCACGTTAGGGAGCTGCTTGGATTCCACAAGGGAGCTCGGAGAAAGTTGACGTGCCACCGGCATGTTAGCGGGATTTTGGAACATGATCTCCGGAGAAGCCCATCAACAACGCAATTGCATCCGCAACCCCATTATCCGGATATTTCACTCTTGGATGTGCAAGAGGGTATTGGGGAGGATGAAGGAAACAAAGGTGACCGACACGGAGTTGAATTGGCTATACTCGGCTTTAATCGCCAGGCAGCCAATAGACCCCTCTTACCTTATGATCAACCGTTGGTGTTGTGAAGCAACATCGGGGGCGGGTAATATTGGTTCGGGGTGCTACCTCTCCATGTTGGCCTTCTCCTTGCGGCCGGGGATCGCAAGAAACCCCGCTCACCTTTTGCGTGGTACCTCTCTCGGCTTTGAATATTTGCGGCAAGGCAAATACATTAGTGGAGATGAGAGAGGAGGTTATCGGTTGGCCATAGTGAACCTACCCCTTCCCAACGAGAGGCTTAGGCTTTTCAATGAGGGGAGAGAAGATTGGTTGGAAGAGGGACTACTTGTCCCTGCAAGGAAGAACAAGAGAAAAAGAATCGTAGAGGAGGGAACATCCTCCGCACAAGCGAGAGGAGCACAACCCAATGTGCAACCATTCGGCGGGGTCCCTCCTCCACCAAGTTATTACGGAGGGCCACAAGAGCAAGCATGGGGGGGGTGGTGCACCGGTACCCCCACAAAATTATGTTGTGCCCAACGCTAACTTCGCGGAGTCCTACGCTCATCATCCCCAACCACAACAAAGCATGGCCATAATTGGAGGGTATGCTGCAAGAAATGCTCAAAACATCGCAGCCATCCAATCTAACGCAGCTCAACTTGGTGAAGGAAATGCAAATATTGCCTTCGAGCTCGGACGCCTTCACCTCGTGGAGCCAAATCAATTCATCGGAGGGAATGTCCAATCATACTATGAGCAAGGGTATTATTATCAAGATTATCAACATCAACCACCGGCGGAGGACTAGAAGACTTAGGAACTTTAGTTTTCTTTTCTTTTCTTTTTCTCTGTAGTTTTCAGCTTTTGCTTATGTGTGTTTGCGTAGTATTTTCTGTTTTTTATTTAAATTTCAGCAAGCATGTTTGTTTATTTTCAGTATGTATTTCAACTTGATGTCATCATTAATAAAGACACCACCTTGATTATATCATTGGAAAAGTTACAAAATTCGTGCCATGATGATATATGATTATAATTGCAGCTTTGTTCATCTTTGTAATTGATTTATGCATGTTTAAGCTAGTGCTCTCTTAAAAATACAAATCTGAATTTATTTAAATGCTAGCTTAATTTTCAGCAGAGGTTATGATTAAAATAAAGACCCATAGTGTTTTATGTGCTCTCAAGTTATGAATAGATTAAAGATGTCTTTTATGCTCAAAAATATCGCTAACCTTGTCACAAATATCACTTGTGTGTTGCTCAACCTATCCAAAGCCTTATATATATTTGAGTGCATAAACCTTAGTGTACAAGATTTATTTTTGAGTGAGTTATTGCAGGCCATGATTTCTCTGGCCCGAGACTAAGAAGCTGGTCATTCCATTTTTGCGTATCTATCTTTTTGCTAGCCTTTTATCCGTGCATTGTGTATCCCCACATCGGAGATCTCACAAACTTCGCCGGATATCCACACTTAAACCAAATATCATTTCTTTTGTGATTACCTCCTTGACCACAACCTATCGTTGAGAATGGATCATCAATTCAAGGAAGATCGCAAGACGGTGCCAACATTGAAGATTTCAAGTATCTCTCCAAGGAAAAATACTCCGGTACCTACCTTATTTTTCGCCTCTTTGCTCGAGGACGAGCAACGTCTAAGCATGGGGGAGGAGGTAGGTACGGTGCAGTTTTAGAGTTAAAAGGGGAATATTTAAAAAAAATGAATGACGATGAAAGAAAAAAATCCAGCGATACTCATGACTTTCAAGGCAAAGAGAAAAAAATATATATAATGAATGAAAGAAAGAAAGAAAGAAAGAAAAGAATGAGAAATATGAGAAAGAGAAAAAAAATATGTGCGTAAAGTGAACTCCCCGGTTCTCTAAAAGTGCATTCAAGGCTTGAAGTTAAAAAGATCCATTCTCATTTTTCCAACCATGTGCAATCCGATAACGAGGACTTCCTTTGTGCCTCGGGATCACTCTTCGCCATTTGCACATGTCCACTCATCTAAAAGTGTGTGTATTTTTCTCTTTCCCCTCCTTGATTTGACATTATTTTCCAATGACCTTTTTGACGAGTCTCGGTAAGACCATGAGAAGCTTGTCTTGTTTTGACAACACCTCATTTATAAAATCTTGTTAGGACTAAGCTTTCCCAAAGCTCCATATAAAGCCTACCACACATATATATGAGAGGGAAAGGAGTAGAATATATAGGCTTGAGAGACAAGTGAGATGAGAGTTTATGAGCAATATACAAGATGATTTAAATTTGTGAACTCGGTTTAGCTTTTCTTTATCTCGTTCTTTATTTCAAAAATTCTGAGATCTATTTAAAACTTTGTGAGCATGTTAATACTTGTGGGATAAGCTTAATAAGAATCTACCCTCCGTAGAGATGAAGGCTAGTACATTATGGAACTTCAATGAATTAAAATTTTGAGAGCATTATGTTTTCTCATGTGTGATCAAATGCAAAGTTTTAACATTGTTTGGCAATGATGATATCCATCGAAGGCTTACTCGAGGACGAGCAAGGTTTAAGCATGGGGGAGATGTTGACGGTGAAAATCCGTCAACCTAGCCATGAGTTTACCTTCGGTGTTGGCATGAGTTTTATACCTTATCCATTGGTACTAACCCCCGTGGTATAACAAGTTCACGTGTGCATGTCGGTTTTGGAGTTTAATGTTTTTGCAGGGTTTTAGTGTTGAATGCAAGACTTTCGGGATAAGTTCATCAAGCACCTCATGACAAGACCTTGAAGCCCCGTACAAGTCATGCAATGAAGCAAACTTAACTCCAAGAAGCCGGGGACTTGATCCGAGAAGACGACAGACTCCAGGGACCTGACCGGAAAAGTGCTGAATCTTGCAAGACAAGGAGTTGAGTCCAATTCGGAGAGAAACCGACGACATGGACCTACATGCAGAAGGGGGAAGCATCCAGGAAGCAAGGGAACCGACCTGGGGCGAAGGAGCCCTCGGGCTGGGCCTAAATGGGCCCAGTCCGGCCGGCCCAGTCCGGTCGGCCCAGGCCCATCTAGGGCCCAAACACCCTCTCCTTTGCCCTAGCCGCCAATCGGGCTATTTATAGTCCCCTGACCGAGAGCCACGCTGAGAAGATTTCGTCTTCGGCCGCCGAGGAGCAGAGAAGAGAGGGACACCATCTCGGAGAGGAGAGGGTCGAGCTAGTTGACTAGGGTTCCCCTAGCCGATGTGGGAACCTTGCACGGAAGACCACGTCGGAGTTCCCGGAGCTAGAAGCAAGATCAAGGAAGGATCCCGGTGGTGATCTTGTGTATGTATTATTGTCATAGTTGAATTATCAAGTTGAATCTTTTCCTAGCGATCAAGTGTTTCCTCGAAGATTTCGTTTTTCGATCGGCTTTGCTTATTCCAATTCTATTCGCGCGATAGATTACATAGGGTGTTCTTGTAGCCGCGGTGGCTAGAGGTACACGCCGGATCTTCCGAAAGAATCTCGACTTGTCTTTTGACTCGCCCTAAGCTCCCCGCATGAATAGGGATACGTTGTGACGAACGGGGGTCTCGAAAGGCGGATGTTTTCGGATTTGGACGGGAAACCACGATTTAAAGAGGCTTCTATTAAGATTCGATTTGCTACTTCTTCTCTTGCTTGGAACTTCAACAAAAGGCTTACCCCGATCCCTCTAGATCGGTTTATCTACCCAATCTTGCTTTGTTTTCTCCGGTCTTTAGTAGATTAGATTCGTTTTATGTCTTTTACTTAGATGCATTAGGGTTTTATCGAAGATTGGAGTTACTTGGCTTTAATAGATTAAGTTTTGCGTCACACATTTGTTCCACGGATTCGATACCTTGGGTTCACCACTCGAGGGAAGAAGGGTCCCTTGACTACGACGGGAGACTTGTACGCTTGCGAGTCACAAACGAACTTTGATACAATTATTAACCGTCAACACAGCGGGACCAAGCGCCTCTGCTCCTTTACCCCCAACGGGGGCCGACATCAACGCGCAGCTGGCCCAAGCCCGCGAGCTCGAGGCCAAGCTGGCGGAGGAGTATCGGACGGTGCGGTTGCTCCGCGCCTCCATGGCGGGGGAAGCCTCTGCGCGCGACGAACGCGTGCAGGAGCTGGGCATACAGGCCCGCGACCATTATCAACGCCGATTTCAACGTCGACAACCCAGAAACACCTCCGCGGGCGAGCCAAAAGCTCATTGCCGCCGCAACGCTGCTGCGGGCCATGCCCGCCCCCTCGACACCCGAAGCGTGAAACCTGCAACGTGAGGCGCAGGCGCTCATCGAGCATGCGGCCATCCAGCAGGCCGAGAGCTCGGCGTCCCGCATCCGCCAGCAGGGGGACGCGCGGGATGATGGGGGCGCACAAGGGCCCGAACCCTCGGTGCAGGCAGGTAGAGCAATGGAGCACCCCGCCGAGCCCGGGCGCACGCCGGCCAAGGAACGACTCCTCGACACGCGTGGGCAGGCGAGGGACGGCGACGCCCGCAATGTCATCAACGCTCGGCGGACGAGAAAAGCAGAGGCGCGGGCGGCCGCGGGCTACCACCCCCGACGGGGCGGATGCTACGACAGCGACGAAGACCGCTCGCCAACGTCGGGACCCCCGGGGACCCGCGTGTTCAGTCGGGAGATCCGCGTAGCGGCCTTCCCCCAGCGCTTCCGCCAGCCTACGACCATCGTCAAGTACAACGGGGAGACGGATCCCCGCGTGAACGACTACCGCCTAGCATGCTAGCTGGGCGGAGCCACTAGTGACGAGGTCATCATTCGCAACCTCCCCCTGCACCTCGCCGACTCGGCCCGGACGTGGCTCGAGCACCTGCCGGCCAGTCAGATCCACAACTGGGATAACTTGGTCCGCACGTTCGTCGGCAACTTCCAGGGCACGTACGTGCGCCCTGGGAACTCCTGGGACTTGCGCTCCTGCACCCAGAAGCCTGGAGAGTCGCTTCGGGACTTCATACGGCGCTTCTCCAAGCGCTGCACGGAGCTCCCAAGCGTGGCGCAATCCGAGATTGTGCACGCCTTGCTCAAGGGCACCACGTGCCGGGACCTCGTGCGCGAGTTGGGACGCAGCCCGCCGGTCGACTCGAACGAGCTGTTCGATATCGCCACCAGTTTTGCCTCAGGTGAAGAGGCGGTGGGGGCAATCTTCGACGGCAAGAAGGGCAAGCGCACGGACTACGCGCCCACGGAGGGCAGCAAATCCAAGGAGCTCCACCGGAGGACAAGTGAGGCAAGAAGGGGAAGAAGCCGCGCCGTGAGGCGCGCGAGCAGGGACGCGACGACAACAACGCCGAGGCCCTTGCTGTTGACCCGGCTCGACGGGGCCCTCGACTGGCCCCTCGAGGTCCGGGGGTGTTCGACGACATGCTGAAAAAGCCATGTCCCTACCACATTACGAATCTCAGGGCAGAACAGGCGGTGACGTTTTTTACGGACAACATCCATCGCTTTGGAGTGCCCAATTCCATCATCACCGACAACGGGTCCCAGTTCACGGGCAGGAAATTCCTGGGGTTTTCCGACAAATTCCACATCCGTGTGGACTGGGCGGCTGTGGCACACCCACAGACCAACGACCAAGTGGAACGTGCCAACGGCATGATCCTACAAGGCCTCAAGCCCAGAATTTTCGACCAGCTGAACAAGTCCGGTCGGAAATGGCTCCAAGAACTGCCTGCGGTCGTGTGGAGCCTAAGGACCACCCCAAGCAGAGCCACTGGGTTCACCCCATTTTTCCTAGTCCATGGCGCGGAGGCCGTCCTCCCCACGGACTTAGAATACGGGTCACCCAGGGTGCGAGGCTATGACGAGGACACCAACCAGCGAGCCCGCGAGGACTCACTGGACCAGCTGGATGAAGCGCGCCTCGTGGCCCTAATGCATTCCGCAAGATACCAACAGTCCCTAAGGCGCTACCAGGCCCGGAAGATACGCCGGCGGGACTTCAGCGAGGGGGATTTGGTCCTAAGGCTACGCCAAGACAACCGAGGACGCCACAAGCTATCACCTCCGTGGGAGGGACCCTACGTCGTGGTGAAGGTGCTCAAGCCCGGCACGTACAAGCTAGTCAACGAGGACGGCGAAGAACTCACCAACGCTTGGAACATCCAACAGCTACGTCGCTTCTACCCCTAGCTAGGATTTCCAAGTCCTTTGTTGTAAATTACGTGCCCAACACCCCAGTTGGCAACGAACATGTAAACAACACCGGTTCAATAAAAAAGGGCAACTCGGCTTTCCCCTGAAACCCAAGTCACCCTCGGGGGCTACTACGGGGGGCATCCCCCCCCAAAAATGGTCCCATTTTTTCGCAAAAAACCCACGCGCTCTAAAGTTTGGCTCAACCTTAACCTCGAGCAAAGTTCAGACAGGGCGTGGACGGCCTAGAAGAAAGGATGCGCGAGCCAGCGATAGCCTACGCCTCCACGAGGATACGACCCTTCTCTCTCGCCTCCAGACCAGCAAGGCTGCTCGCGAAAATCGAACTCCCCCAACTCAAATTTGCTCAAGCAAAGGAAGAAACAGAACAACGCCACAAAAATAACAAACATCATTTGCTCCCATAAGTGTTTGAAACAAAATGATTGTTCATTTACATGGCCACGTGGCCCACATACTAACATACAAACAAAAAAGGGCCTGGCGCCCAGCAATCTTCAGGCCTAAGGAGCGTCGGCTTCAGCGGCGTCCGGAAACAAGAACTCTTCGAAGGCCTCGGCGAGTGCCCCGGCGGCGTCAGCAGCTAACGCGTCCACGCACTCCATGGCCACCTCGTCCTCGACGCCCTCCGGGACGATGTAGCCCTCTGCCACGGCTTCGAAGTTGATCTTGTAGTGAGATCGCACCACTCCGAGAGCCTTCTGGACACCAAGGTGCAGAGCACGGCGCATGCGCCTGGAGACGTGCCCGCCGAGGGCGCGCAGGCGGCTAGCCAGCGAGCTTCCAGCCTGCGCCTCGCCCTCCTCACAGGCAGGTCTCGAGGGCCGCGGAACGCAGCTCCAACAGCTCCCGCCCGGAGGAGTTGTAGGAAGCCTGCAGCGCCTCGGCCCGGTCGGTCGCGTGCCCCAGCGCGGTGCGCAGGCCTGAGCGTTACCAGCAAGAAAGAAATCAGAAGGGGAACGAACCCTCAAAGGGAAGATTAGCAAAACAAGAGACGGAACGACAACCTACCTTCAACCTGCTTCTTCTCCAACTCGAGGGCGCGGCGCTCGGCCTCGACCGCCTGCTGCAGGCTGACGACGGTGGCGCTCTGCTCCTTGAGGGACTGCTCCCGGTCTGCTCTCGTGATGCTGAGAGCTACCAATTCGCCCTCGAGCTTCGAGAACTCAACGTTTCGCTCCTCCAGCGACTTCTGCTCTGCATCTCGAGCGGTACGCTCCCACTCGAGCGCCGATCGGGCGTCGGCAAGAGCGGTCCGCTCCTGCTGGAGCTGCCCCTCAGTCCCCTGGCGGGCGGTACACTCTTGCAGGAGCTGGCCCTCCGCGGTGGCGAGTGCAGTGACCTTGGCGTCGAGGGTGGCCTTCAGCTCGTCGGCTTCCTTGGTCTTCTTCTCAGCCGCGCACGCCCTCTCCTCGGCCTGGCTCTGCTGGGCCTGCGCCTCCCGGAGCCACGCGCGGACCTCCTGATTGTCGGCCCGGACGGTGCTCACCTCCGCCTCCCAGTTGGACGCCACCGTACGCATCCTCTCCAGATCCCCCCGCGCCTGCTGCAGCGCCTCATCCCGATCGATGAGGGCTATGCAAATCCGTTCGAGGGTGGAGGGGCGCGCCGCGGCCTGCCTTTCACACTTCTGGAGCTGGTCGCGCAGGGCCTCAGCCCGGTACGACAGCCAGCTGTCCGGGGTCCCCAAGGCGTCTGCGAGCGCGTCGAAGGCATCGCGCTGCTCTCGGAGCTGGTGTAGCTCGGCGCTCATCCGGTCAAAGGCGCCATACTTATCGCGGGCGCGATCCTCGAGCTCCTGCCGCCAACAGACCAAAACCAGTAAGCGTCACGCTGCAAGAAACAAACACGAAGACGAAGAAATCGAAGAAAAGGGGCGACAGTGCCTCACCTGGAAGACGCGCCACGCCGGGCCGCCGTGGATCCGCAGCGCCTCGTTCAACGCCTGGTTGAGCGCGGCGCCGTGGTCACGGAGTCCCCCCCACAACTGCTGCTCCTCTTGAGCGTCGGCGAAGGCGGGCGGCTCGTCGACGCGCCACTCTCCCGAAGCAGAGCGGCCGACGCGGGAAGAAGAAGCCTCGGCTCCGCCCTTGGCCTCTGGCCACCACGTGGCCGTCCCACCGCCTCACGAGCACCCCCTCCTGGGACTCGGGGGACGGCATGGGGAAGTTCACCCACTGGTCCCACCCGGGCGGTGGGGAGTCGTCGTCCGGGATCTCCACCACTACCGCCCGGGAGCTGCCGGCGAGTGCGGGCTCCTGCTGCGTCCCCACCGCCGCCTCCGACCGCGCCTCCGTGGCCACGATCTCCCGCTGCGGCGTCGCGGCCGCAGCCCTCCGGTCGCGTCTCGGAGGTCGCGAGCGCCGGGGTGGCCCTCCACGGCGAGGCACCGCCGGCAACGCCGCCGCAACCGGCGCCGCCGGCCGTGCCCTCCACCTCCGGCCTTGCCTCCGCCGCGACCGCCGCCCCGCTGCGCCTCCACCACGACCGGCGCCCGCCGCTCCTCGGCGACCGTCGGCCGCGACTCGGCGGGCGAGGCCACCGAGCCGCGGCCTCGAGGCCTCGGGCCCGTGCCCCCGCGAGCTCTCGCCGGCATCGCCACCACGCTCGCCCCCGCCTGCGGAGCCCTCGACGAGCGCCGCCGGGTGGGGATGGACGCATCCGCCCTCAACACCTTGGCCGGTGCGAGGGGAGGCACAGTTGGCACCACCCTGCAGAGACGCAAACAAACGGTCAGATTCCCGCCTGACGGGCACGCGACCCCCCGAAAGACGATCCCTTACCTCGAGGAGGAGAAGGCGCGCTTCCTTTTCCTCGAGGTCTCCGCAGACGTTGCGGGTGCGGCCGGCGCGACCACCGCCGCGCCTCCCGCCATCTCCACTGCGCGCGCTCCACATAAGCCTTTCAAGCTCCACATAAGCCTTTCACTATCACATATGAGTAGAGTAGGTTGAAAATAATCTAGTATAGGCTTGAGTGACTTGATGAGATGAGTGTTTCCATGAGCTTTTGCAAGAGATTTTCACTTATGTTGGATATGCATCTTTTTGAAAATCTTCCATGTGACAAGGTAATGGTTTGAAGTTCACTCAAGTTTGAGAGCATCGTGTTACATGTGGCTTGTTCTTTATTGTTAGTCTATCTTCCATAATGAAAAAGAAGCCGGTCACAACTTGAACTTTAAAAATAAATTCTTAAGAGAGAGCAATTTGTCTCGTCATGAATGACTAAGTGCAGGGATAATATTGGAAGGCAACGCTGATTTCCCTTTTAAGCGAGGACCACTTACTCGAGGACGAGCAAGGTTTAAGCATGGGGGAGATGTTGACGGTGAATTTCCGTCAACCTAGAGTACTTGTTATACATTGGTTTCGATTATGATTTGCAACTAACCGGCCACTAGGCATACTAATGATATAACAAGTTCACACTTGCATGTCAATTTTGGAGTTTATTGTTTACTCAGGAAATCTACTCTAAAGAGGAGACTTTCGGGATAAGTTCACCAAGAACTTTGGAAGAAGATCATGAAGCCCGAGAAGAGTCAAGACATGCGATGAACGTGACTCCAAATGACCCGAGGACCGAAGCGTCAACGTGCAAATCTTCAGGGACTCAACCAGAAAACAGCGAAGCTTGCATAGCAAGGATTCAAGCCTTAACCGTGAAGGAAACGACGTCAAAGGCCCACATGCAAGTGCACACGAATAAGGGATCACGCGAGAAGCAACCGGGGAGGAAACCGGGGCCGAACCGGGCCGAAGTGGGCTCGGGGCCGGCCGGCCTTGGGCCGGCCGGCCCGGCCCACTCCGGGGTCGGTTCGGTCCCCCCTTTGCCCTAGGTGTTCATCTATTTATTACCTCCGCCGCCGTCGGCCGCCACATCGAACAAATCATCCTACCGACGCCAATCACCAGAAAACCGCCGCCGCAAGATGAGGGAGAGAGTTAGATGAGCTCGTCGCAAGGATCAACGCCGGCGGAGATAAGGAAGCAAGAGGAGGACTCCAAGCCGCTGGCCTAGGGGTGTTCCCAAGCTTCATCGCCGCCATCTTCATCGACGACGTTCTCCGGAGTCTCCATCACCCTTATGTGCTTCAATCCGTGTAAGATGATGGGGTAATGTCTCCGTTCATCCCTAGGATTAGATGGATACATGCTATGTGATCGCTACTCGATTTGTGGTTTCAATCTATTGTTTTCATGTTGATGATGCTTTGATGATTAAGGTTAGCCACCGTGTTTTTCGGGCGTATGATATCCGCTACTCCCATAGATTCCATCAACATACCGTGTCCATCATAGGTCTAGTCATGAATACCTTCGCGTAGTGACAGTACGAGAGGAGGGAAAGGGCGAAACCGTGGTCACAACCCCCGGTAGATTGGTTTACCGCTTTCGTGTAGTAGATGCATACCATGTTATCCTAGATCCTAGGGAGGGAACGCTTATCTTTCTTGCTCACTCTCTTGTGTTCACCCCTTTACCATCTAGTTTAACCCTAGATTTGTTTGATCAACTTAACTTAGTTTAACTTAGGTTAGATTGTCTTTACCTTTAGATTAATACTCTCTTTAAAGGTTTCCTTAGTCAACTAGATTAGTACTTGGTTAAGCGCTAGTAATCCCCTTGCTCCGCGGATTGACAAGAACCTTGGGAATCCCGTGGTGAAAAAGGTGTAGGTCCGTACGCTTGCGGATCGTAGGTGGATACGAGTTTTATCCGTCAACAAACCCCTTTTTCTGGCGCTGTTGCCGGGGAGCAAGCCAGTTTGCTACGTTTATAGATGGCCAAATGGGCCAGGCTCGATGAGCCAGCACGGGCACGGCCCGAAAAAGCACGGCACGGGCACGACAACATAGTGCTAGTGCCGGCACGAGGCATGATCTAGATAGTGCCTCGGCCGCAGGTCCGGCACGCGGCACTAGCACGGGCACGACACGACTAATGAGCCGACACGATGGTGGCACGATAATTCCTATAAACTTGATATTTTTAGCAGCGCATCACGCCGTCGTCGGGACCGGAGCATCCCGTCCACCCTCGAGATGGCATTTTTGATGGATTTATAATCGATTTGATTTATATGTTGAATTTTGATGATTTGTGTGATGTTTTTGTTTACATTTGCATCTTGATTTGCTCCATTCTCTTGTAGCACGATAGTGCCTCGTAGTGCCGTCGGCACGGCACGGCACGCCTGAGATCTCGTAGGGCCGTGCTAGTGTCTCAACCTTGGCGTGGTAGCCCGAAGTGGCACGACACGGTTAGGCACGAGCACGACATAGTGTCGTGCTGCTTAGTGCTGTGCCGGATAGTGCAAGTGCCGTGCCAGGCCGGCACGGCCCGTTTGGCCATGTATAGCTGTGGACCAGGAGCGTCCCAGTGGTCGGTGGATGACCGCTCCTTAGTGATGAGTGATTGACAACGGGTGTTGGACTGACTCTTGGCTTAGTGCGCAGGTGTAGGGCCGCGGCCTAGTTCGTGTTGTTGCGAGGGTGAAGAACGGGCGCGAAAGGTCTTCGACCTTGAGGGGCCTCCGGGAGATGGAGAGACAAGTAGGCTCGGTTCGAGGGACCCGGTGGACAGCGGGACTGGGTGCGGGTCACATGGTGGCGACACAAGCAAGACGAAGTCATGGACAAGTGAGCCGGTGCACGGTGGCCGTCAAGTCAAGTGGTTTGGCGGGAGGCCGGACCGAGCACGCGGGGTTTGGTGGTTTGCCCACAAAACCATCGGCGGACGGTTTCTTGGTTTGGGCCTCAAAACCAAGTCCGAGGGCCCAACACGACGGAGACGGGATCCGGGCGTGTCGGGAAGCTTCGAGGCGGAGGACACGCGGCGGGATCGCATGGCTTGCGTCGGGAGGACGCGGGGTGCGGCAAAGGCGTGGCCGTCCGATGGGAAGACCCACAAACTTTACCAAAATGCCCCTACGTGGGTTGTATCGCCAGTAGTGTAGTTAGGGGTAGTCGAGTCATTTACCACTCCGGCGGGACCTGATATATAAGCCATGAGTGTGTGTTGATGGCTCTCTCTCTGCGACTTAGGGTTTCATTTCCCCCCTTCTCTTTCTCATTTTCGTAGCTATTTTTCTTCCTATTTTCTCTAGGCTAGCATGAGAGCTTCATGAGAGATTTGTTGAGAGGGATGGATGCTAGGGCGGCATGCTAGACCTTGTGAATCTTTCCTGGTTTGTATAGAAGATTCGGGGTTGTTTTTCGTGGCTTTTTGTGCTTATTTTCGTGCCTTTGTTCCCGGTGTGATTCCGCGGATTTGAGTGAGTTTCTTCCCGGATTTCTTTGAGGGAAACATGGATAGATGTCTTGTGCATCTTTGTGCTTGATCTTGTGCCCTCAAACGCGGGAAACGACTTCGATTCGTGAGTTTTCGTTCGGTGCTCTAGCTTTTGGTGGTGCTCAAAGGATTCGCGATTCCCGGTGATTTAGGGAGTTAGGAGGCAAGATTTTTGGGCTATAGCATCCTTGTGTGACGCTTTTCAAGTACCCAAACCCTTGTCTCCACAGCTTCAACCGTTTGGGAAATCCGATGATGATTTGGGGGAGTTGACTTTCGAGCTCGGGCATTTTTCTGTTCTGTCCGAGCCTCGCGGACGGTCCGCGCCCTCCTGGCGGATGGTCCGCGCCGCTTGAGTTCGTCCCGAGTTCTTCGTGTTCTTGCTCGTCTTTTGTTCCGATCCGTTGTGATTTTGGTTTTCGGTTGGACGAAGTTTCGGACAGTCCGCGGTGTCGGGCGGACGGTCCGCGGGTGCTTGGCGGACGGTCCGCGTGCTCCCCGCGGACGGTCCGTGGCACGGGGGGTGTCTTTGGGTCGTTCGTGTAAATTAACGGACGGTCCGCGGCTAAGGCCGGACGGTCCGCGGCTCGGGTGCGGACGGTCCGCGATACCCGGCCGGACGGTCCGCGCGGCTCTTGCGGACGGTCCACCCCCTCTGCGCGGACGGTCGCCGAGCCCGTGTGCTTTGCTTCTTGGTTCGATTCCTTCCTCCCCTTTCTAGTGCTTCCGCGTGTGCTTTGAGGAATCGTTCCTAAGGCTAGAGGTTGATCCATAACCTCGTGGTCTTGGCGATTGGTGCGTGATTCGATCCATCGCTTGTGTGTGACCGGGATTTGAGTAGGACATAGGCCGGTTTCTTTGGGAAGAATTTTTACCGGCTCCTATTCACTCCCCCCTCTCTAGTCGCCATCTGATCCTTCAATTGGTATCAGAGCTTGGTGCCGGATTCTTTGCGACTTTGACAAGTCTCGAATCCTACGATGGCGTACGTTGAGCGGGGCGGTCCGCCGCACTTCGATGGCAAGGGTTACCACAAGTGGGCGGCTCGTATGATGATCTTTCTTCGAGGAAAGCTGTTGGATTTTATTGTGCTTGACAAGACCTATGCTATTCCGGTCAACATCCATACTCTTATGGTGACCGATGCCGATGCCAAGGCCAAGTATGAGGCTAATGCAAAAGCCGTTGATCACTTGTGCTGGAGCTTGTGTGATCTAGAGTTTGATCGTGTTCGCCATTTGAATCTTGCTTGGCAAATTTGGGATAAGTTGTTGGTTGCTCACGGTGGTGATAACCATGTGAAGGCTCGCCTCTTTGTCTCTTACCGGATGCAATATGAGAATTTCACTCCACTTCCCGGTGAGGACATTGATGCGATGTTTCAGAGGTTCATCGCCATCGTGAACAACATGAAGGCTAATGTTGAGGATTTTCCGTACTCCGAGCATGATCGGGCTTTGAAGCTCTTGCATGTCTTGGATCCAAATGTTTGGGGTGCTAAGGTTGAGGCCATCAAGGAGTGCGGGAATTATTTGACTATTGAGTTGGATGACCTCTTTTCTAAGCTCAAGTCGGCTGAGGTTGACGGGAAGATGCTATCCAAGCATGAGGGCTCGACCGACCATAGTCTTGCTCTTGTGGGAGGATCAAAGGGCAAATCTAACCCTTCCTGTCGACGGTTTTCTTTGTCCTCTCTTATGTCCATTCCGGATGAGGAGTTTGATGTCTTGGGCGAGGAGGAGGCGGCCTTGCTCTCAAGAAGATTTGAACGACTACACGAGAGTCGGAGGAACGCAAGGCGGAGCTCGGGGACGTGCTACAAGTGTGGCAAGCGTGGCCACTTCATCGCCGAGTGCCGGAAGCGGAGGAGAACAAGTACAAGGTGAACGAGTACAAGGCGCACCCGAGGCGTGAAGACAAGTACTCCTCCAAGGGCAAGCACTTCAACAAGTCCAAGAGCAAGGACAAGGACAAGCGGCGACCGAGCAAGAGCACCTACAAGAAGAACAAGGCAAGAGCGATGGTGGCCGGTGCGAGCGACGTCGACTCAAGCTCAAGCGAGGAGCGAGTCAAGCTCGAGCAGCGAAGATGAAGACGCCGGGAGGCGCACCGGCAAGAAGAGTGCAAGCGGAACCTCGGCGGGGGGCTGAGCTGTGTGGCGCTTGAGGGCTTTTGTGGCATGGCCCATAGCTCAAGCAGCAACAAGAGTGTGAAGGAAGACAGCGACTCCGACTCGGAGGATGAGGTAAACCGTGATCCCGACTCTTTGCTTGCTGAGATTGCTAGGTTGAACGGTTTGCTTGATAACCGTGATAGTGTGCTGAGAGATGCCAAAAAGATGAGGAAAGATCTTAGGGCTCAGCTTGAGAATGCTAGCGAGAAAGTAGGAGAGTTAGAGTCAAAATTGCTTGAATTGAAACTTGAGAATGACTCTTTGAAACTTGCTCCTACTACTCCCGATGATGTTGAATGTGTTGAATGTGATGCTTGGTTGAATGAGATCAAAATGCTTAATGAGAAGAATGCTTCTATTTTGGCTCAACTAGATGCTCTTAGGACTGAACATGATGAGCTTAAGGCTAGACCTACTTTGCTTGGTGCTTGCAAATCATGTCCTACTATGCATGCTAAGCTTGTCGATGCTCATTCTACCATTAGTTCTTTGGAAGCATCTTTGAAATCTCCTGTTGCAAATGCATGTTCTAGCTGTGATGAAGTCACTTTGCGTAATCTTGAGCTTACTTCCCGGTTGGATGTCATCTATGAGGAGAATGACTATCTGAGGAAAGTGTTGGGTTGGTTGTCTGGGCAGGAACCTCAGTTGAAAATCATGATTGAGGAGTTCAAGAGAGCTGATGGTCGTGGTTTGGGGTTTGAGAAGTTGGGTGAGAAAGTGGGAGAGAACAGTGGGGAGAGTGTGTACGAGAAGTGTGTTGAGTCTAACCCCGAGTTTGAGGTGATCGGAGAGATCCAAGTCCCACTCCCGAAAGCACCCAAGAACTCTTTCACACCAAAGCCCAACCACCTTTGCAACAAGCTTGACACAACCCAAGATCCACCCAAATTCCCACCTAAGACAAATGATTTCCAGAAACCGGTGAAGTTTGTGGGTGAGAAGGGTGAGAAGCCTAAAGAGAAGCCAGAGCCAAAACCAAAACCCATCCCCTTCAGGTGTGAGTATTGTGGCAAGGAGAGGCATCTTGCAGAGTTTTGCTACAAGAGGAAGAGGGATGAGAGGCTTGCTAGGGAGCAAGCAAACCAGGACAGGTATCGCCAGCCTCGCGGTATTCCTGAGTCTAGAGTGTCACTTCCACGGGGTGTGGGAAGTGTGAGGAGTGTTGGCAGGTTCCCACAGAGAGGTGGTGGTGAGAGGTTTGTCAGGAGAGATGATGGTGTGCGTGCTGGTGAGAGGTTTGGTCGGGCTCGTAGTGGTATTGCTGGACGTCCTCCTACTCGTCCTCAGTACGGGTTTAGGGGAGATGATCGCAGCTTTGGGTTCCAGAGGAACTACGGACCACGTTTTCCCCCTCGTGGTGCTCGTACTCCTCCCATGGGACATGGGAAGTTTGGTGGCAAGGGAGTGATGTTTGCTAACCCCTCTTTTGAGCGAGATGGCTCGACACCGGTTTAACTTTCTCTCGTGCTAACCCCGGTGTCGAGTCGCTAGCTCATTCTCGTTCTTGTTTCGACTGCGGGCGGGGAGGCTTGGAGAACATTTGGTTGATCGACTCCGGTGTTCTCGACACATGACCGGAGATAAGAAGTGGTTCTCCAGCCTCACCCCAGTGAAGGAAAAGATGTACATCACATTTGGGGACAATGGACGAGGTAGGGTCTTTGTCGAGGGTGTTGTGCATGTGAGTGACAAGGTAACGCTGAAGAGAGTGGCTCTTGTGAAGTCTTTGGGTTTTAACTTACTTTCGGTTTCTCAGTTGCTTGATGAGGGTTTTGAGGTGCGTTTCAAGTCTGGCGAGTCTCGTTTGCTTGATTCTCGAGGTGATCTTGTCTGTATGATCATCCCCGAGGGTCGGATTTTCGGGGCCGATTTCTCTCGTTCTTTGGGTCCTCGCTCGCTGTTTGATGGGCGGTCCGTCTTCTGATTTGTGGAAATGGCATAGGAGGTTAGGACACTTGAGCTTTGATTTGGTTTCCCGCTTGAGTGGTCTTGACCTTGTCCGAGGATTGCCGAAGTTGAAACTTGAGAAGGATTTGGTTTGTGCTCCTTGTAGGCATGGTAAGATGGTAGCCACTCCCCATCCACCCCTGACCGATGTCATGACCGAGCGTCCGACAGAGCTGTTGCATATGGACCTTGTTGGGCCAGCTCGAGTTCGCTCGGTGGGTGGGAAGTGGTATGTCCTTGTTGTGGTGGACGATTACTCTCGCTATGCACGGGTGTTCTTCTTGGAGGATAAGAGTGAGACTTTTGGTTTTGTTCGAGATCTGATCGTGAGGTTGAAAAACGAGAGGCATGGGAATGCTATTCGAGCTATCCGCAGTGATAATGGCTCTGAGTTCAAGAACTCTCGTTTTGATGCCTTTTGTCGTGATCTAGGTCTTGAACATCAGTATTCGACTCCTTATGTGCCCCCTCAAAATGGAGTCGTGGAAAGGAAAAATCGGACTCTTTGTGAGATGGCTAGGACGATGCTCGATGAGCACAGGACTCCTAGGAGGTTTTGGGCTGAGGCGGTCAATACAGCTTGTCATGTTTCCAACCGGATTTTATTGAGAGCTTTCAAGAAGAAAACCTGTTATGAGCTTATGCATGGTCGGGCACCCAAGGTGAGTCACTTCCGAGTTTTTGGCTGCAAGTGCTTTATTTTGAAAAAGGGAAAACTCGACAAGTTTGAGGCTAGGTCTAGTGATGGTATTTTCTTTGGATATGCTAACCACTCTAGAGCCTATAGGGTGCTTAACCTTGAGACTAACAAAATCATGGAGACTTGCGAGGTGACCTTCGACGAGACAATGCCATGTACTTCTCTTGGCTTTGAATGTGCAGGTGATGAAGAGATGGCCGAGGACCTTTTTGAAGAGGAGAAAGATGAAGCTGGAGATGATGATGGGGAGAACCATGCGCCCGAAGCGAGCATGTACCCACTACTTCCCCTACGACTACTTTGGAGCATGGACCGTCTACTTCATGGACAACGACGGTGCAACAAGAGGACCGGGCGAGAGAAGCCGAAGTTGAGGGGGAGGTAGTCTCGAGGCGTGAGGCTCCCGGCGGATTCAAGAAGTGCATCCCATGTCGAAGATCATTGGAGACATCAATGAACGCACTACACGGTCGAGGTCCAGGAATTCCTCTCATTTTGCTCATGCTGCTTTTGTTGCTACTTTTGAGCCCAAGGACATTGGACATGCTTTATCTGATGCAAACTGGGTCAATTCTATGCATGAGGAGTTAGAAAATTTTGAGAGGAACCAGGTGTGGGAGTTAGTTGAACCACCTCCAAATTGCCATCCCATAGGAACCAAGTGGGTTTGGAAGAACAAAGAGGGAGAGAATGGGATGGTTGTGAGGAACAAGTCCAGACTTGTTGCTCAGGGGTTTAGTCAGAAGGAGGGGATCGACTATGAGGAGACCTTTGCTCCTGTGGCCCGTCTTGAGGCAATTCGGATCCTTCTAGCCTTTGCCGTGGCTAAAGGGTTCAAGTTGTTTCGGATGGACGTGAAGAGTGCTTTTCGAATGGGGTCATAGAGGAGGAGGTGTATGTGAAGCGACCACCGGGTTTGAGAGCGAGTTGTACCCACACAGGGTATACAGGTTGAAAAGGGCTCTGTATGGGTTGAAACAGGCGCCCCGTGCTTGGTATGGGAGATTGAGAGGTTTTCTTTTGAGCAAAGGGTTTGTGATGGGTACAGTGGATAGAACCTTGTTTCTCCTCAAGCATAGGAATGACTTGCTGATTGTTCAGATATACGTGGATGATATTGTCTTTGGTGGCTCGTCACATAACCTTGTTGCCAAGTTTGCAGATGAGATGAGCAGGGAGTTCGAGATGAGCATGATGGGCGAGTTGCAGTATTTTCTCGGGCTGCAGATCAAGCAAGTGAAGGACGGTACATTTGTGCACCAGACCAAGTACACGAAAGACATGCTGAGGAAGTTCCAGATGCAAGATGTGAAGCCGATGTCGACTCCCATGGGGAGTACGACCACTTTGGATGCGGATGAGGACGGAGAACCAGTGGACCAGCGGGAGTACAGGAGCATGATCGGCTCCCTCCTCTACTTGACGGCGACGAGGCCAGACATACAGTTCAGCGTGTGTCTGTGCGCTCGTTTTCAGGCTTCGCCGAGGACATCACATCGACGGGCCGTCAAGAGGATTTTCAGGTACCTACAGTCTGCCCCTGGTCTTGGCCTTTGGTATTCTTCCTCCTCGACTCTGTCTCTTCATGGTTTTTCCGATGCGGATTTTGCTGGTTGTCGAGTCGAGAGGAAGTCTACTTCTGGCACTTGTCAGTTTCTTGGTTCTTCGTTGGTCTCATGGTCTTCCCGCAAGCAGTCTAGTGTAGCTCAGTCTACCACAGAGGCGGAGTATGTTGCTGCCGCGAGTTGTTGTTCCCAGCTGCTGTGGATTTCATACACTTTGAGAGACTTTGGTGAGGAGTGCACCCAGATCCCACTTCTTTGTGATAGCACCAGTGCCATAAGCGTAGCCAAAAATCCAGTGCTTCACTCCAGAACCAAACATATAGAAGTGAGGTATCATTTTCTGAGGGACAATGTGGAGAAAGGAACCATTGTTTTGAGCCATGTCCCTACCCAAGATCAGCTAGCCGACATCTTTACAAAGCCTCTCGACCAAGCTACATTTGTGCGCTTGCGGGGGGAACTTGGGGTTTGTTGCCCTTTCTAGTTGATTCTTGGGAGATTTCCTTTTTGTACCATATGTATCATACCATGTTTATTTTGATGTATATACATGCTTTGCTTGATGTATAAACCATGGTAGGATAGCCATCTTGTCATATATCATGTTGCATTTGTGTCATATTGCATTTTAGGATGATGAGCTTCTTTCATATGCCATATTTGAGTCTCTTTGGCTATTTGTGAGATATTGGTTATATGTGTGGAGAAATGGTGATGTGAGGCTATGCTCTTGGAATATTTGAGATATATGTGTGGTGAGATAGCCCCTTTTGAGATAAATGCTTAACTTGACTAATTTTTGATGAAATATGCTCCACTCGTGTGTAGTTGTGTATCCATGTCACGAGTTTGGTCTAAATATGCTTTTCATGCTTAGATTGTGCTTGGATGCCCTGTTCTTGCATTTGGGCCAAAGGCCGGATATCATTGTGAATGTTTAGCCTATGTTGCATTCATGGGGGAGCATAAGCTTCTTTTTGCCGCAAAGGCACTTCATGTACCATGAAATGAATTAATCTTGAAAAGAAGTGCATAATGCTTGAAAAATGCTCCATCCATCATGTCTATGTTTAAAATGTCTTATCTTTCACATATGGGTGCAAAACATGTTGCATGATGTTCACCGGTGGAGAAGTCTCCCAGAAGTGGACACATGGCTCATGAGCTTTGACATGACATGCTTTGCTTTATGGGTGTTTGCCATGATCTTTTGCCGAGAATTTGATATCCTTGTATGATCTTTGAGTAATATGCATGTTTGTGGCTCAAGTGTGACATGGATAGGCTTTTACATGTGAAGCGAGTCTTCTTTTGGTAAAAGCTCGCTTAAATCTGAAAATTTTGCTTTGTCACATGCTTGTATTTTCATATATTACTTGTGGCAATGCTTTGACTATGATATGATTCATGTGTGTGATCTTTGTCTCATTTTTAGCCTTTGACACTAGATTTGGCCTATTTGAGAAGCTCATGTAGATGTTTATATGCTTTGCTTTGCATTTCTGCATTTTCACCTTGATTCATACATTGTCAACAAGGGGGAGAAAAGGTGAGCTTAATGAAAATTCAGAAAAAGGTGAGCTGAAATTTGGAAGTGTGCATCCACATGTTCAGGGGGAGGCATTTGTTCGGGGGGGAGCTTTCTTGCTGTTTTCGGTGTGGATTTTGTGCTTTGCTTGGCTTGTGACCTTTCTTCGCCTTTCTTCGGTTTCGGTCATGAGTTGAGCTTCTTTGTTTTTATTTCTTCTTTCTTTTCTCTTTTACTCTGAATTTCATTTCGCGTTGTGTGTTGTCAATGCACTCATCAAGGGGGAGATTGTGGACCAGGAGCGTCCCGGTGGTCGGTGGATGACCGCTCCTTAGTGATGAGTGATTGACAACGGGTGTTGGACTCGACTCTTGGCTTAGTGCGCGAGGTGTAGGCGCGGCCTAGTTCGTGTTGTTGCGGGGTGAAGAACGGGCGCGAAAGGTCTTCGGCCTTGAGGGGCCTCCGGGAGATGGAGAGACAAGTAGGCTCGGTTCGAGGGACCCGGTGGACGACGGGGACCGGGTGCGGGTCACATGGTGGCGACACAAGCAAGACGAAGTCATGGACAAGTGAGCCGGCGCACGGTGGCCGTCAAGTCAAGTGGTTTGGCGGGAGGCCGGACCGAGCACGCGGGGTTTGGTGGTTTGCCCACAAAACCATCGGCGGACGGTTTCTTGGTTTGGGCCTCAAAACCAAGTCCGAGGGCCCAACACGACGGAGACGGGATCCGGGCGTGTCGGGAAGCTTCGAGGCGGAGGACACGCGGCGGGATCGCATGGCTTGCGTCGGGAGGACGCGGGGTGCGGCAAAGGCGTGGCCGTCCGATGGGAAGACCCACAAACTTTACCAAAATGCCCCTACGTGGGTTGTATCGCCAGTAGTGTAGTTAGGGGTAGTCGAGTCATTTACCACTCCGGCGGGACCTGATATATAAGCCATGAGTGTGTGTTGATGGTCCTCTCTCTATGGGACTTAGGGTTTCATTTCCCCCCTTCTCTTTCTCATTTTCGTAGCTATTTTTCTTCCTATTTTCTCTAGGCTAGCATGAGAGCTTCATGAGAGATTTGTTGAGAGGGATGGATGCTAGGGCGGCATGCTAGACCTTGTGAATCTTTCCTGGTTTGTATAGAAGATTCGGGGTTGTTTTTCGTGGCTTTTTGTGCTTATTTTCGTGCCTTTGTTCCCGGTGTGATTCCGCGGATTTGAGTGAGTTTCTTCCCGGATTTCTTTGAGGGAAACATGGATAGATGTCTTGTGCATCTTTGTGCTTGATCTTGTGCCCTCAAACGCCGGGAAACGACTTCGATTCGTGAGTTTTCGTTCGGTGCTCTAGCTTTTGGTGGTGCTCAAAGGATTCGCGATTCCCGGTGATTTAGGGAGTTAGGAGGCAAGATTTTTGGGCTATAGCATCCTTGTGTGACGCTTTTCAAGTACCCAAACCCTTGTCTCCACAGCTTCAACCGTTTGGGAAATCCGATGATGATTTGGGGGAGTTGACTTTCGAGCTCGGGCATTTTTCTGTTCGTCCGAGCCTCGCGGACGGTCCGCGCCCTCCTGGCGGACGGTCCGCGCCGCTTGAGTTCGTCCCGAGTTCTTCGTGTTCTTGCTCGTCTTTTGTTTCGATCCGTTGTGATTTTGGTTTTCGGTTGGACGAAGTTTCGGACAGTCCGCGGTGTCGGGCGGACGGTCCGCGGGTGCTTGGCGGACGGTCCGCGTGCTCCCCGCGGACGGTCCGTGGCACGGGGGTGTCTTTGGGTCGTTCGTGTAAATTAACGGACGGTCCGCGGCTAAGGCCGGACGGTCCGCGGCTCGGGTGCGGACGGTCCGCGATACCCGCCGGACGGTCCGCGCGGCTCTTGCGGACGGTCCGCCCCTCCTGCGCGGACGGTCCGCCGAGCCCTGTGTGCTTTGCTTCTTGGTTCGATTCCTTCCTCCCCTTTCTAGTGCTTCCGCGTGTGCTTTGAGGAATCGTTCCTAAGGCTAGAGGTTGATCCATAACCTCGTGGTCTTGGCGATTGGTGCGTGATTCGATCCATCGCTTGTGTGTGACCGGGATTTGAGTAGGATATAGGCCAGTTTCTTTGGGAAGAATTTTTACCGGCTCCTATTCACTCCCTCCCTCTCTAGTCGCCATCTGATCCTTCAATAGCTACGTTTAATCTAGTATTAATTTTGTTGATTGCTAACACCTAACCCTTATTTTCTAAAATAAGAAGAAAAAAATCTTTTTTGTTTTTCTTTCTACTTTTCTTGTGCCTAGATGGATTTGTTCACCTCACCATTGGAAGACGAAGAGATGTCGCTAAGGGAGCTAGCAATGCCGTCAATGGAAGACATTGAGATGCAAAAATCAGATTTGACGTTTGCTACAACCCACTATGAAGTGAAGCCTGAATCATCAAGTTAGTGGCGACAAAACCATTTAGAGGATTGGAGGATGACAACCCATATAGACACATTAAGGAATTCACGATGTTATGCAACACGGTCCAACAAAAAGGAGTTCCGGCTGCTTGGTTCAAGTGGAATCTTTTTCCGTTCTCTCTCGAAGATGAAGCGCGAAGATGGTACACACTTGCGTCCGTGGAAGCAAAAGGAAATTGGGATGAGCTAGTGAAGAAATTTCTTTTGAAGTTCTTTCCCATAAGCAAGGTCCAAGACTTAAGGAGGCAAGTGCTCACTTTCAAGCAAGGAGAGGATGAAGGAATTGATGAAGCATGGGACCGTTTTAATGAACTACTTGAGCGAGGCCCGAACTTGGGATTTTCCGGTGACTTGATGTTGCATACCTTTTATTTTTCACTAACCCCTAACTCGTCACGTTTTGTAAGCATGTGTGTAGGCGGTGATTTAATGGATAAAACAATTAGTGAAGCCGCACAAATCTTACAAAGGATAAGCAATGGACAAAGAACAATACGAGATTGGCAAAGATGTTGTCGAGAGGAGCAAAATGACAAAATCAAGCCCAAGGTGCTTGCTGAAATTTCTGAAAAAGATGAACCGAAGGTCAAGGAAGATGAACCGACCATACAAGAAAGTGAAGATCCACTTCGCAAGGTAAGAGAAGTCATTTCGGATGTTAAAAATGTTGAAACTAACATGAATGTAGGTCGAAGTTGCACACCATACTTCCCCATGTAGCTGAATAATGCGGCATGCTTGTAATTCGCCCTCTCCTTGGTCTATAAAAGGGGGCTAACTCCTCCGCCGCAAGGAACAGAGACCAGACATCCAAACCGCACCACGCACAATTCTCCCACAACATCTGAACTCATTCCGATCACTCCACCAGGGACCTGGAGGCCATGCCTCCTCTCCCGTCTTGCTTGTATCTGCCCCACTACAGGCACCCCGGTGCTGAGCAATATAGTGCCCCGAGCACACCACTGCTGGACGTACGGCCACCGGCCGGAACCAGGATAAATCTTGTGTCTTTAGTTACTTAGCATCGACCATTGAGGGATAGACCTTGTCGCTTACTACTGGTTAGTGTCGGGACCACATTCCGCACCGACACCACGGCCTCGAAGTCCACCTGGTAGTGAGACCCCACCACGCCGAAGGCCTCCTGGACGCCCAGGTGAAGGGCGCGACGCATGCGCCGGGAGACATGCCCACTGAGGGCACGCAGGCGACTCGCCGGCGAGCTCCCGGCTTGCGCCCCGCCTTCTTCGACCCCCTGGCAGGTCTCGAGGGCGGCGGCCCGCAGCTCTTCCAACTCCTGTTGAGAGGAGTTGTAGGCCGCCTGCACCACCTCAGCCTGAGTGGTCACGTGCCCAGAGCGGTCCGCAGGCCTAGAAGCCACGAACAAAGAAAAACAAAGTTGGTAGCGAATCCCAAAAGAACGAATCAACAAGCGAAAAGCGGGCAAAAGCAAACTCACCTTCGACCTGCTTCTTCTCCCCCTTGAGGGACTGGTGCGTCTCCTCGGCCTGGTGCTGCAGCTTGAGAAACAAGGCCTCCTGCTCCTCGAGAGACTGGCGCAGATCCTCGTGCGATATGGTGATCTGCACCAGCTCCCCGTTGAGCCTCGACACCTCGTCCTCCTGCTACTTGAGTGTGGCCCGCGCCCCCTCGAGCGGAGCGCGCTCCTGCTGGAGTTGGCCCAACGCCTCCTCCCGCGCCATGCGCTCCCGCTCGAGCGCGGCCGGGCCTCGATGAGTGCGGCCCGCTCTCGCCGAAGGCGGCCTTCCGCCTCTTGGCGTGCAGCTCGCTCCTGCTGGAGTTGCTCCTCCGCGGCGGTGAGCGCGACAGCCTTGTCCGCCAGGACCGTCGTCAGCCCCTCGGTCTCTTCAAGGGCCGCGTGGCCCCGTTGAAGCTGGGCGCGGGCGGTGACGTCCTCGGCCTCCCATGCCGACGCGACGAGCGCGCCCTCTCGAGGTCCTCGCGATCTCGGCGCGGCGCGTCGTCTCGCTCCACCAACGCCGCATTCTCGCACCCTCTCGACCGCGGAGGGCGCCTCCCGCGGCCCCGGGCGCCTGCTCCGGGGGCGAGGTCCGGCGAGGCCTCGGCCCGTGCGGCAACCACCGGTCCGGCGACCTTAGGGCCTCGACAAGGGCGTCCAGGGACTCGTACTACCCCCGGTACCAGTGAAGGTCGGCGTCGAGGCGGTCAAGGGCGTCGTATCGCTCCCAGGCCTGGTGCTCCAGCTCCTGCCGCCAACGAGCAAGGCAAGAAGAATGGGCGTCAGAAAAAACATGAACCCAGATTAAGAAGGAGAAGGAACTGCGAAACTCCACGAAATCCAGCTAACCTGGAAGACGCGCCACGCAGGACCGCTGTGGATCCGCAACGCCTCGTTCAGCGCCCGGTTGAGCAAGGCGCCGTGGTCGCGGAGCTCCTGCCAGAGCCCTTGCTCTGCCTGGGCCTCGATGAAATGGGCCGGCAAGGCGTCGGCATGCTCTCGCTCTCGCTCGGGTGCGCCGCGGGTCCCGGGCGCGCGACGACGAGGCCCCGGCGCCGTCCGCCGGGCGTCTCGGCGCCGCGCCGACGTCGCCCCGGGTCACGAGCGCCCCCGCCGAGGCCTCGGGGGCCGACACGAGCGGGCTCGCCCCACCGGTCCCCGGCACGGCGGTGGGACGTCGTCGTCGTCGGGATCTCCACCACCACCGCCCTCGGGGCTGCCGGCCGCGACGGGCGCCGGCGCAATCGGCGGCGCGGCGACCTCCATGGCCGTGGTTGCCACCGCGGCTAACGCCGCGGCCGCGGCTCGCAACCGCCGCCGCCCGCCGTGCCTCCGCGACCACCGGCAGCGGCTCCGTAGTCGTCGCCGTCGGCTGCGGCTGCGTGGCCTCGGCCGCACCACGCGAGTCCCCACTCGTCGCCGCCGCCGTGCTCGCCCACGACGCCCTCGACGAACGCCGCCTGATAGGGATGGCCGCGTCCGACCTCAACACCTTGGCAGGTGCGAGGGGCACGGTGGGCGCCACCCTGCGAACACGAAGGCAAGAAAATTAGATCCTAACCGATCTAAAAGCCGCGGCTAAGGGGAAGCAATCGCCTACCTCAGGGTGGAAAACCCTCGTTTTCTCTTCCTCGGGGGCGCGGCAGGCGCTGTAGCCGCCGCCGGCGTAGCCGCCGCTTCACCCTCAGTCATCTCTCGCGGCGCGCGCCGCCTCTCCCGTACGGCGCCGGCGGCGGCGGGCGCTCCCGCGCCCGCCCCAGGCGCCGTCTCTTCCGCCGCCTCCACGGCTCTGGGCGAGGGGGGCGAAGGCTCCCACCTCTCGGGGGAAGCCCGACCCCCATCATCCTCATCCCCCCCTCCTCCTCGTCCGACGACGAGTACTCCGAAGTCCCGGGGGAGGAGAACCCCTGCTACTTGTGCAGCCGGAACTCCTCACTCCTCCGTTCCCGGCGCCCCCGTCGCCGGATCCTCTTCTCTTTCTTGCGCGCCACCCGCTTTTGCTCCCGCTGCTGCACCGCACGCACACACGCTCGGGCTCGGGGCGTGGGCGGATCGGACCGCGTGGCGTTCACGGCCATTATCTGCAAAGAACTGGGAAGGCTTCAAAACACGCTGATATCCCGCGAACCGACAGAACAAGGGGAGGCGGAAGTCCACTCACCAATGGACCGACTGGGAGCACGGTAAATGCCCAGAGGACCGCGTCGTCGCTCCGGGCAGCCTTGAGGTCGATGGTGCGCCGCGCCCGTGTGGCCGCGTACTCCCGCGGGATGAGGTCCGGCATCAACCGCGACTGCGCCAGTGCCGCATCCTCGTGCATCTCGAAGAGGCGGAGCGGCCTCTCCATAGGAGGGGATGATCCGCCGATGATGGAGAATCACGAGGACGCACCCCGCGGTCAACCCGTCGTCCGCCAGGGTCTTCAACGCGGCCAGGAGCGAATCCAGCCGCGCCTGGTGTGAAGACGGGGACACGCCGTGGTGCCAGGAGTCGGCCTTCTCCATCAGCACCTTGCCGGAGTAGGGGGGAGGCCGGCACCATAATTGCGAAGGTAGAACCACCCCCGCTCCCACTCCGCGTTGTTGGAAGTCATCGTGTAGGGGATATAGAGCTCCCTGTGCGTGTTCCGCAACGCGATCGTCATGCCACCGGCGCGCACCGCGCGGCGTGTCTTCGGCTCCGGCGTAGCAAACGTGTGCAGCTCCACGCGGATGAGATGAACCTAGAGATCCCAGTTCACTGGGATCCCCAAGAAGCCCTCGCACACGCCGACGAACGTGGCCGCCTGCGAAATAGCGTTCGGCGTGAAGTTGTGCAGCTCCACGCCGTAGTGGTAGCACAGCGCGCGCATGAAGCAGCTCGCCGGCACCGCGAAGCCGCGCTCGTGAAAACGGATGAAGCTGACGACGTAGCCGAACGGCGGGTTGGGCTCCCGGTCCCTCGCCGGCGGCTCGATCCACGCCGCGGGACGCCCATCCTCGTTCGCCGCAAGCTGGCCGGCGGTTACCAGCTCGTTCAGGGCAAACCTCGTCGCCGTCGAGCGCGGCCACGGTGTCGGTGTTTTAGACCGGCAACCTACTAAGGGGAGTACCTGAAGTAGATCAATGTGGCCTCACCGAGATCGGTAACTCGAAGGAAGAGACATGTGGCACACAATTTAGACAGGTTCGGGCCGCGAGGTGCGTAATACCCTACGTCCTGTATGCTGCGTGGCTCTGGATTGATTGGGTGCGATTACAAGATGATGCAATCTGATGCGTATGAGAGAGGAGGGGTCCCTGCCTCGCCTTATATAGTTCGGGAGGCAGGGTTACAAGTCGGTTCAGGGAGAGAGTACAAGTCGAGTACGTCTAGGAGTCTTCTATACAATGCGGGACATGTACAGCTTCCTATCCGAGTACTTCTCCTCCGTAGTCCTTGTGCTTCATGCCAGCAAGTGCCATGCAGTGCAAGTCGGGTAGTCCCATGGGCCCATCGAGTAGTCGGTCCTGGTACCCACCGAGGTAGTGGGCCCAGTGTGACAACCCGCCCAGGAAAATACCGTACTATCGCCTAAGACCGATCCACTTTGGTCATTAAGCAATAATAAAGTACCATCCTGTCGTAAGTTGCCGGGTTAACGCCCGGTAAATCACTTGAATAGCACAAGTATCGAATATATGCATTAAAACTCACTCGAAGGCGAGTCCAGAGATATATCAACAGTCAAATCCAAATTCGTACCCCGAAGGGTTTAATGATTACAAACCATAGTTTTTGTCATGACGAAATAGTTCAGAGTTTTGAAAAACAGCGGAAATTAACTAGCGGCAGCGAAGTCACCACGGGAGGCCATCCATGATGCTTCAGTAGTCGTCCTCCACCCACTCCAGCTCCCAGCCGGGCGGGATCTCACCGGGCCACACATCACTAAAGGCATTACCTGGATCAACACATTATAGCAAGGCTGAGTATACTAATACTCAGCAAGACTTACCCGTCGGTGATATCTACTTCACCAGACCTAGACCATGAAAGGCTTTTTGGCTACTGGTTTGCTTTTGCTAAAAAGTAACAAAGAGTAGGTCCTTACTTTCAAGATTTTAGCACAAGTTCTAGTGGTTTAATCTTTACTACATTAGACAACTAGTACAAACAAAGTTGTACAATATAATTAATCAAACATCATCTTCATCAACTTCCATCATTAGGGATCACATGACTAGTGGAGTAAGTAGTCTCGGGTAACGGAGAGAGGCCGACAATCGATTGATTTAAACCTTGCAAGGTAGACCCAAACACACGGTAGGCTGCCCCCGCGAGAACAACTTTCCCAGGCCGTCCCCAAAAATCCTCGGGTCGGGATCGAATCTTACAGTCTTTGGTGCAGGCTATCTGGCATACCCCGCGAGATACCCGGAGTCACCATACACCACCGGTGGCGAGCCGTGGGAGCGAATCCCAAGAGTAGTAACGGTAGGATCCCTCGCCGCCTCATTAAGGTACTAGGCTTACCGGTCCCATTCCCGGCAAATGTTCGGTACGTTCAAAGACTTAACCCACATAACCACTGGACCGGAGCCCAGATCCCATGCTCTTACCACGTGAGCAATCCATTTAAGGATATAGTATTATTCCTATCTAGGAACCTATTCTCGCGAGTGAGGTTATCACCCGACTTGTACCGGTCCTATAGCTTAGCAGCTATCGACCTATCATACTGGTAGGGACAAAGGTACCTATGGATCATGCATCTAGGGTTTCATTCAACTCCTGTACGTAAATGCACAATCATTCATAGATAATTGAATAAAGAACTTTAAAAACTGGGTTAGATGCACCGGAGCTTGCCTTCGTCAGCTATGTTAGCTTGGGCACCCTCGGTGTCGAGTACGTCCACGTATTGTAGAGAACCTTCCGCTCCGCCTTCCTCGGTTTCCGGGACCAGGGAATAATCTCCGTCCGGAAGATCTACACGGAATGCAATGCACTTTAAGTGATGTGATAGTTTGTTGTCTTATCCAACTCTAGTTGGTCATATTCACCTTAACAAGCATTCATCCAAGGTTTCTATTTTAGGAAGTCATTGGTTGTACATGGGTTACTCTTTTATTCCACATTTGAATAAGGTTTTTATTAAGCTTATTATTTCATGTGCAAGCTTCATTTCATTTTATCTTTACCAACATGGCGTAATTAATATTTTTATTTATGAATTAATTTCTTATCAGTGCTGATAATTAAATTTCTTTTATTTATATTAAATAATACTTTCAAAAGGAAAAAGATTTAATTAAAGGTTTCTCTTTATTTTAATTTCCCTTTAATATTAAAAGAGCATTTAAGCCTTTTATTAATCAATTAAATTACCAAAAATTACATGAGTGTTTCTTAAGCCTACTAGCACCTATCCTGGTCCATTGGATCCACATGTAAGTGTTGGATGCTAGAAAATTAAATATTATGGAAAATAACAAAGGCTAACTAGTGATCCAACTTAAATGCATATAAAAATAAATAAGCATCAAAATGCTCACAACTTTCTTGTGCATGCTCCCTGGACCTACACAAGCCTAAAGAACCAGCATGTTCACATGGAACCTCTTCTGAACTTGGTTTATTAATTTACAAAGGAAAACATGCATAATTCAAGAATAATCATTTCTGTTAATCCAAAATTCATGATTAATTCACATGATGTGTATTTTGGCATTAAAAGACAGTGTGCACAAGTTGGGCTCAAGAACATAAATATTTTTAACATGAAAAATCATCTAGGCAGTTACTGCAGGAAAGGAAAAGAATTTGTCTAGCAAAATCTACTGCATAACTTTGTGCAAATTTTGGCACAGCATCTAGTCATATCCTAACACACAACATATCCAAAACTTGGCTACAGAGGAGTTATACTTTGCAAGTTATGACAGATCCATGTATAACACATTTGTAATTTTCCTGCCAAAACTATTTGAATCTAGCCATGAGTGTACAACAAAGAGGTGGGGTTTGTCATCCTGAACCCTACAAAATTGGTTTGGGATTTTTCTGATTGTTCTGTGAATTTCTAGGAATTTTCTAAGACCCTGGACTAATCTGTAAGAAAAGTTAGATAGGGTTCTTCACAAACTAGTCCTGAACTTTTACCCTGAGCACCCTGAACAAATTGAAATCTAAGCAATTGGGTCCCCGAGCTAGGCCGGCGGCGCGGGCATGGCCGATTCCGGCGAGCCGGCGGCGATCCCGGCCGGGCAAGCGGCCGTGGAGGACCACATGCTCACCTAGGGGTGGCGGGGGAACCGGAGGGGAGGTGGGGGGTTGGCCGGCGGCGAGCCCGCGCGGCGGTACCCGCGGCGGCCGGTGAACGGCGGCGTGGGGGGTGGATTTACGGCAAATAAACGGGTGCTGGAGCTTCACTAGGTCCTAAGGAGGCTACCGAGCGCGGTTGGTCGACGGCGAGCACCGGCGGCGTGCGGCGGTGGCAATGGCGCGGGGCGGCTCGGGGGTGGCGCGCGGGGACGGACGGGGGCTTAAGTACACGGCTCGGCTGCCCGTGGGTGACGAGGGGATGACGGCGGAGATGCCGGCCGTGCTACGGCGGCTCGAGGCGCGCTCGTACGGTTGCGACGCCGCCGACGGACCGTCGGTCCGTGGCGCGTGCGCGCGTGCGGCGGCGCGGGCCTCGGGGCATCCTCGGGACGGGGCGCTGCGGGGGCGCGGGGCATCGGGACGGGGCGTGGCGCGAGCGGCGAGGCCTCGGGCGGCGCGGGCACGGACGCGGGGCGTGGCGGCGGCGGGCGGCGGCGGCGGCGCACGGGCGCGCACGGCGTCGCGCGCGGCGCGCTACGGCCACGGCCGGTGTTCTTTGGAGCACCGTTTGATCAACTTTTTCTCCAAAATTTTGAATAAAACTTGACCAAGCAATGAATACCAAAGTTGCAGATCTAAGTACCAGCTACAATTTTCACAAAGGCTGTATAGGGTTTTTCTCCCTAGATTTGAATCTATTTGAATGCCAACTTTGAATGTCAACCTGTGTCTGGGAACAGTGAATCCTGCCTTTCAAGGGGTTTTTCACAATTTTCCCCTCCAAATTTGAAATGCCACTCTACATGAAAGTTGTGTCCCTCAACAAGACCTACAACTTTCCTAAGGGTAGAATTTTAAGTGTTTAGGTGAATTTTGGAGAACGCGGCAAAAGTTCGGCGGACACTGTGGACACCGGGATGGCAAGGGGGTTTGACCCACCCTTTGACCATGGGTTGGCCCACAAGTGTAATTACTATTCATTAAGGGTCTCTAGGGGTGTGTTAGGGAGTTTTCATGGGTGAGGGCCCAGGTTGACCTAGGGTTGACCATTTGACCGGCTAATCCGGTCATTAACGTTAATGACGGTAATTAAAAACCTGGGGCGTCACACCCAGGGAGGTCCATACGACAAGCCCCCGAGTACTTTGTAGTCGAGAAGGATAGCTTCGAGTAGTCTTGACGGCCTTAACGAGTAGTCCTCAGGCGTCCCCGAGCACTACAAGCCAAAAGTCCTCAAGAATATTTGAAGCATCCTGAGGCTGGAATGTAATCCAGCTGATATTCGAGCAATGCTGAAGTCTTCTCAAGTAGTCCCAAGCGTTCTTGAGTGCTGCTTTCGAAGGTCTTCAACAATGCCCGTGTTGTCTTGAAGCCGAAGGTGATATGGAAGTGTGATTGCAAAATTGCACTCCATATGGAGTAGCCCCCGAGCCTTAGGTTGAGTTGCAGACTCTGGTTGAGGGTCCATCTGAAGTTATGGCAAGATTATCCCAAAAAATCCGGAGAAAAAACCGAAGGACACATGGCACGGAGCCCCCGAGCCTTGAGTCGAGTACTTCCTCTCGAATTGAAGGGTCATCTTGTAGAATGTGTCCTGAGTTGCTCTTGAATCTTGTCGCTGCCCAGGAAGTTGAGTAGAAGTAACCGAGCCCCCGAGACGAGGCGCGTCGACTAGTAGAAGTTGAAAGGTCAGGCACCGCCGCTGGGTCAGCCGTCTGGGACTTATCCATCCGGCCGTTGGAAAAGCCACTATTGACTTATAAATAGAAGCTGAAACCCTTAGGGTTTTTCACCTCACGCACTTGCAGCACGTCCTAGCATATCGTGCCTAGAAACCACCGCTAGTGAGCACTGCCGCCTTTGAGGGGAGTGTAGATCCAAGCGCGCCGCCGTCGGAGACCACCGCCGTAGCCCCCGAGCGAATGCGAGTGAAGACTCTGTGCACTTGGAGAATGATGCCCTAGCTGTCGAAGAGTTTGAAGGCCGCCGGTGGGAAGAAGAGGTCCCGCGAGGAGACCGCTGGAGCCGCCATGGGAACATCGCCGCCGGTGTCTCCGCCACGACCAAATCCGAATCAGGAGTGGAAGAAGTCCAAGGCAAAGAATGAAGATCTGCTGGCGCTCCTCAACAGTGGATTTTTGTGGGAGAAAGAAGTCGATATGTGGCGTGCCGCTGCGGGAGATCCGTATCCTATGGAGAAGAACCCGGACGAGATCCCCATATTCACGCGGTTCGCGGAGTGAGGGTTGTCTCTCCCTGCCAGCGATTTCTTCAAGGGGCTTCTGGAGTACTACGGCATCGAGTACCTCAACCTCAACCCCAATGGTATCTTCCACACGTCCGTCTTCGTTCACTTCTGCGAAGCCTTCTTGGGGATCAAGCCCCACTGGGTATTTTCCAAATTCTTCCGAGTGAAGCCCCAGCCAAGCGCCAACAACCCTCGAGTAGTTGGGGGGGCGGGATCCAGATGCGCGAGGACGCCGCGGAGTAGTACCTCGCGTACAAGCTGATCGACTCCAACCAAGATTGGAAGTCAAAATGGTTCTACATCACCAACCACCACCCGGCGCTACCGAAGCCGAGCGGGAAGCAGCCGAAGCACCGGCCGTGGTGGAACTCCGAGCCAACGATGCAGGAGGGTATCTAGCTACCTGACTGCTGGCGAAGATCAGGGCTTTGAGAGAAGCCGGGCTGAGGGCCGAGCATGTGGCCTTCAGCTTCATGAAGAGGAGGGTGCAGCCGCTGATGGCCCGCGACACCCTAAGGTACCAGTACACCGGCGACAATACCACGTCGCGGATGCCCGGTGGTGAAGTAGACGATGACGACATCATCGATAGGCTGGGGAGAATCTTCAAGGACATGCCGGCATAAATGCCGTGCCCAGTGCCTGAGTACTCCGCCGCGCGCCCGCTGAATGAGGTCAGTATCCGTACTCAGTGTCTAGTACTCATTACATAGGAGTAGTCGTGCTGACACATTGTGCTTCTTGCAGGATGACATAGTGAAGTTCGTCTCCGAACCGGCGTCACCTCCTTGACTTGTCGAGGTCCCAGAGGAATGGAAAGGCAAGGCCAAGGATCGCCGCAAAATCGGTGAAAGAGACGACAAAGTAGTCGTCGAAGACACATCCGACGAGGATGACAGGGAGACGTTGCAGGAGCGGTTCCAGCTGCGGTCAAGGTTCAGCCGCCCTGCGCTTCAGGATCCGCCAACTAGCCTGGAGGCTAGTTTGCCTGCGTCGCCGAAAAAGCCGCGCAACGTGGCCCGCAAGCGCGTGGCCAAGAAACTTAAGGTCAAGGAGACCACATCCCAGGATGTAAGCTTTCTTGAATAGGGTAGTCGAGTACTTATGTCTCGATGTTGTGTGTTGACGATGAAACTCTATTGGTTGCAGGAGATTCCACCTTCCGACCCCATTGAGCAGGGGGTCGAAGGTGACTGGGATACGGTGGGAGAACCAGCTGGAGGTAGCCGCAGCCCAGCCCCCACCGTGGAGGAACTCTTGGCGCAAGGCGACGCGCCGGCCCCACATTCGCGTCGAAGGGAGCGCGAACCGGCCGGCTCGCGTCGGGCCCGAAGGAGGCCGGCTACTGAGGCCCAAGAGGAGGCGCCTGCTGAAGCTAGGTTGGTCGACATCGCCAGTATCCTCGGCGCCCCAACCGTGACAGTAGTCCGGTCGAGCCTGTAAGTGAAGATCCTTCCCGAGTAGTACATTTGATTTGGTAGTCGTACTGGGTTGACGACCAGTTGTGTACTTTGCAGGAAATCGACGGACTTGACCTGGGATGGAGATGAACCCACCACAGCAGTGGCTGGAGAAGGAACCGCGCCGGCCGCTGAGGAGTCCACTCCCGCCCCTCGGGCGAGTCGCGGGGCCCGGGCCCGTGGAGGCTACATTGCCTGAGGCCAGCATCATAGAGGGTGAGTACTTTGCACAAGTGCAAGTAACCTCGAGGAGTAGTCGTAGCCGTTTAGGTATGACTAATCCAGTTGTCCTTTTGTTGACAGGTGCTGAAGCCGAGGGAAGCGCTATTCCCGAAGCGGTGCCCGTTGAAGGCCTGGCACCAGAGACCCAAGGAGCTGCCAGAGGAGCCCCCGAGCCGATGAAGGTGGCCAGCGGAGAAGCCCCCGCGGTGGCCGAAGGAGAACGCAATGACGTGCCGCCAGAATCAACTCTGGAGGTTGTCGTTCATTCGCCGGAGATCCAGGACGCGGAGCCAATCCGCTCGGCGCCAATGTCGGAGGCCGCCACGAGTAGTCGTGGTGGGATTGAGATTCTGGCGGACGACCTTGTCGACCTAGCGGCCGTAGAGCGCCACTTGAAGGCGATGCAGCAGGCCGAACAATGGATGAAGGTGAATGATCAGCACCCTTGAGTAGTCAATCCTTTAGTGTTGAGTACCCAAATGACCTTTTGTTGTCCGCCGCAGGATGTCGTGGAGAGATCCCGACAGAAATCCGACAAGCTTCAGGGGTATGGAGACAGTACTCCGAGCAGAGGCCTTAGAAGAACAACTCGTGAAGTCCCGGAAGCACGCCGCCATGTTGCAGTCAAAACTTGACGGCGCCTTCGCCCAATATCACAACGAAGTCCAAGATATGCAGGCGGAGAGCAACGAGCTGGTGTGGAAGAACAAGTCTCTCCGCAACAAGAATAAAGGTACGCCTTTGTCTTGCTGAGTACCCATTGGTAGTACCTTGGAGTAGTCTGACCCGCTTTGCCTTGTTGATTGCAGAGCTTGAGACCCGCGTCGACCAGCTGAAGGCTTCAGAGACCGACACGAAGAACCTCTTCTACCGGGAGAAGGAGGCCCACGAGGTACTGGAGTATGATTATAAGCAGCTTGCGTACGAGTGCGACAAGCACATGGAGCTTCGCATTGCATCGGATCGTGACCTCATCAACTGCTACAAATCTTTGCAGAAGCTGAACGAGGATTGCGAGAAGCTGTGAGCCCAGCTGGAAAAACTCGAGGAAGCCGCACTCCCCATAGCGAGGCTACTGGTGCCTCATCCTGGCGGTCCGAAGATAGCTCCGTTGGTGGACCGGCTGAGAGAAGCCCCCAGCCATCTGGCGACGTACGTCAAACACTTGGCAAAGTCGATCCCCAACCAGATCCTGGCGTATATGAAGTCGTACTTCCCAAAGGCTCCGGTTGACGTAGTCGCCGGCGGGCTAGCCGCCAATTGCACGGACAAGCAGTACGCGGAGCTGCTGGAGCAGATGGCGCCTATTGCTGAGCAAGTCGCCGAGAAGCTCAATCTCCAGTAGTCCTGTAAAGTTAGCTCGTAGCAGTAGTTGTAGATAAACAAGGTTTTAATAAACTTGTTTAAGTATGAATGAGGAAAACTTCCTTAAATGAGTACTCGTTGTCGCGATCTGTGAGTGCGGAGTCCCATCATGGAGTCGTCGCGAGTAGTTGTACTCGCCAGTAGTCCCGTTGAGGGGAAGAGACAGTAAAACAGTTGATAGATAATCAAACTTTGTTACTGATAGAAATACACCTGGATGGCCGGGGCCGTTTTACAAGAGCAGTCGCCAAGACCCGGAGGCCGCCTACACCTAAGTAGTGCTAGGGCATGCAGCCGCTTACAGCAGTAGATCCGTTAGTAGCCGCGTGGGCTGGATCTAAGAGTACTTGGTCTCTCAGTAGACCGCTGTTGGAGTCCTTTGTCGCTCGTTGCAGCCCAAGATCCGTTAGTAGCCGCGTGGACTGGATCTTGGAGTAGAGTAGTCCGGAGACTAGTGCCTGGACCCGGAGGCCGCTTACAGCGAAGGGGTCTTGGAGTAGTCGTATAGACTGGAGCCCCCGGTGTAGTCATGTAGACTAGGCGTAGAATCGACAGAGTTGGTCGATGTTCCACGAGTTGTTGACGTCTTCGCCTTCTAGCGTCTGGAGGCGATAGGAGCCCGGTCCGGTCACCTTTGCAACTGTGAAGGGACCTTCCCAGGGGGAGCTGAGCTTGTGAAGTCCTTCCGTGTTCTGGATGCGGCGAAGGACAAGATCACCAACGTTGAAGGAGCGTTCCTTGACGTTGCGATCGTGGTAGCGTCGGATACCCTTGAGGTACCTTGCTGATTGGACGAGGGCAGCGCAACGAGCTTCTTCGAGTCCATCGATGTCAACTCGTCTGCTGTCTTCGGATATGCCTTCGTCGTATTGCTCTACTACTGGTGAGTCCCACATGACATCAGCGGGGAGGATTGCTTCAGAGCTGTAGACCAGGAAATATGGGGGTTGACCCGTTGGCTTGGAGGGTTGAGTACGTAGCCCCCAGAGTGCATTGGGTAATTCCTTGATCCACTTGCCTCCTTTAGTGTTGGCGGCGTCGTGTAGCCGCTTCTTGAGAGCGTCGAGCACCATCCCATTGGCGCGCTCGACTTATCCGTTGGCCCGAGGATGGGCAACTAAGACATATTGGACGTTGATCCCGCTGTTCACACAGTACTCCCAGAACTGGTGATTGTTGAAGTTGGAGCCCAGGTCTGTGATGATGCGATGGGGTAGTCTGTAGAGATGTACGAGTTCATCCAGGAAGTCGAGTACTCTGTCAGCCTTGGGGCATGTGACCGGCTTGACCTCGATCCACTTGGTGAACTTGTCGATGGCCACCAATACTCTGTTGAATCCACCTGGCGCAGTTGGGAGAGGCCCAATCATGTCGAGCCCCCAGCAGGCGAAGGGCCAGGTTGGCTGTATGGTGACTAGCTTGTAGGTCGGGACGTGTTGTTACTTGGCAAATTATTAGCACCCTTGGCACCTTCGGACGAGTTCTTTAGCGTCGCTCAGAGCTGTGGGCCAATAGAAAGCTCGTCGGAAGGCCTTGCTGACCAGCGTGCGTGAGGACGCGTGGTTGCCGCAGACGCCCTTGTGGATCTCCTCCAAGATGTTCTTGCCTTCTTCTCAGGGGACGCACTTCATGAGTACTCCGGAAGATGTGCCCCGCCTATAGAGCTTGTCTCCGACGAGGACGTAGGACTTGGCACGGCGGATGAGTTGCTCGGCCAAGTTCTTGTCCGTGGGAACCTTCTGCTCGCTGAGGTAGTCGATGAAGGGCTGCCTCCAGTCCACGTCGATCATCATGACCTCCTGGCTAGCCGGGGGATGCTCTAGGTCAGTGGTTGGTGGCGCCGGCTCCGGGATGGATGGCGCGTGAAGCTCGTGGACGAAGACACCCGCTGGTACTTGAGCGCGAGTAGAACCAAGCTTCGACAGGACGTCCGCTGCAACGTTGCGGATAACGTGGTGGAACTCGAGACCATAGAACTTGTTCTCGAGCTTGCGGACTTCTAGGCAATAGGCGTCCATGTTCTCCTTGTTGCGGTCCCAGGACTTGTTGACTTGGTTGATGACCAATGCGGAGTCGCCGTAGACTAGTATCTGCTTGATGCCCAGTGAAGCCGCGAGGTGGAGCCTGTGTAGCAGAGCTTCGTACTCGGCTTCGTTCTTTGAGACCTTCCAAAAGATCTGCAGGACGTACTTGAGTTGGTCGCCCGTTGGGGAGATCAGGAGTACTCCTACACCTGCGCCTTCGAGGTTAGGTGAGCCGTCGAAGTACATCACCCAGTGCTCTGGGCGCTCGGTTGGAGTAGGTAGCTGATTTTCTAGCCACTCCGCCATGAAGTCGACTAATGCCTGCGACTTGATGGCTGTGTGTGGCTTGAAGTCGGTGTTGAGGGCGCCGAGTTCGACTGCCCACTTGGAGATTCTTCCAGTAGCATCTAGGTTCCGCAGGATGTCGCCGAGCGGGTAGTCGGTGACGACGGAGATCGAGTACTCCTGGAAGTAGTGTCGTAGCTTCCGCGAGGTGATGAGCACTTTATACAGAAGCTTCTGTACTAGCTATTAGCGTGCCTTGGAATTTGAAAGGACCTCACTGACGAAGTAGACTGGGCGCTGGACTAGATAGGCGTGACCGTCTTCCTGCCGCTCGACGATGATGGCAGTACTGACCACGTGAGTAGTCGCAGCGAGGTAGAGCAGTAGCTGCTTGCCTTTGCGAGGGGCCGTGAGAACTGGTGGCTTTGATAGGAAGTCCTTGAGCTAGGCAAGGGCTTGGTCCGCCTCAGGGGTCCACACGAACTTCTCTTGGTGTTTGAGTAGTTTGAAGAAGGGGAGCCCCCATTCTCCAAGCTTCGAGATAAATCTGTTGAGAGCCACCATGCATCCGGTTAGCTTCTGCATGTCTTTAATGCACGTGGGAGCTTTCATGCTGGTGATGGCGGAGATCTTCTCGGGATTGGCTTCGATGCCGCGGTGGCTGATGATGAAGCCGAGTAGTTTGCTCGATGGTACGCCGAAGACGCACTTGTTCGGGTTGAGCTTCCAGCGGTACTCTCGCAGAGATGCGAAAGTCTCTTCAAGATCGGCGATGAGCGTGTTGGAGTTTCTGGTCTTGACGACCACGTCATCCACGTAGGCTTCGACGTTCTTGTTGAGTTGCCTCTTGAAACGGAGCAGCTGGATAGCTCGTTGGTAGGTGGCGCGGCGTTCTTCGACCGATGGACATGGTCGTGTAGCGATAAGCGCCAAATGGGGTGATGAACGTGGTCTTCTCTGGTCTTCTTCCTTGATCGCGATCCGGTGGTACCGGAGTAGCGATCGAGGAAGCGAGCGGTCGCGACTGCCGTGGAGTCGATGACTTGGTCAATCCGCGGCAACCCGAAGGGGTCCTTGGGGCGGTGCTTGTTGAGGTCGGTGTAGTCGACGCATGTTGACGGTTAATAATTGTATCGAAGTTCATTTGTGACTTGCAAGCGTACAAGTCTCCCGTCGTAGTCAAGGGACCCTTCTTCCCTCGAGTGGTGAACCCAAGGTATCGAATCCGTGGAACAAATGTGTGACGCAAAACTTAATCTATTAAAGCCAAGTAACTTCAATCTTCGATAAAAGAAACCCTAGTGCATCTAAGTAAAAGACACAAAACAAATCTAATCTACTAAAGACCGGAGAAAACAAAGTAAGATTGGGTAGATAGACCGATCTAGAGGGATCAGGGTAAGCCTTTTGTTGAAGTTCCAAGCAAGAGAAGAAGTACCAAATCGAATCTTAATAGAAGCCTCTTTAAATCGTGGTTTCCCGTCCAAATCCGAAAACATCCGCCTTTCGGAACCCCGTTCTGTCACAACGTATCCCTATTCATGCGGGTAGCTTAGGGCGAGTCAAAAGACAAGTCGAGATTCTTTCGGAAGATCCGGCGTGTACCTCTAGCCACCGCGGCTACAAGAACACCCTATGTAATCTATCTCGAGAATAGAATTGGAATAAGCAAAGCCGATCGAAAAACGAAATCTTCGAGGAAACACTTGATCGCTAGGAAAAGATTCAACTTGATAATTCAACTATAACAATGATACATACACAAGATCACCACCGGGATCCTTCCTTGATCTTGCTTCTAGCTCCGGGAACTCCGACGTGGTCTTCCGTGCAAGGTTCCCACGTCGACTAGGGAAACCCTAGTCAACTAGCTCGACCCTCTCCTCTCCGAGATGGTGTCCCTCTCTTCTCTGCTCCTCGGCGGCCGATGACGATTTCTTCTCTGCGTGGCTCTCGGTCAGGGGGCTATAAATAGCCCGATTGGAGGCTAGCGCAAAGGAGGGGGCAAATGGGCCCTGGATGGGCACGGGGCCGACCGGACCGGGGCCGGCGGCCTGGGCCCATCTAGGCCCAGCCCGAGGGCTCCTTTGCTCCGCGTCGGTTCCCTTGCTTCCTGGATGTTTCCCCCTTCTGCATGTAGGTCCATGTCGTCAGTTTCTCTCGAATTGGACTCAACTCCTTGTCTTGCAAGATTCAGCACTTTTTCGGTCGGGTCCTCGGAGTCTGTCGTCTTCTCGGATCAAGTCCCTGGCTTCTTGGAGTTAATTTTGCTTTGTTGCATGACTTGTACGGGGCTTCAAGGTCTTGTCATGAGGTGCTTGATGAACTTATCCCGAAAGTCTTGCATTCAACACTAAAACCCTGCATAAACACTAAACTCCAAAACCGACATGCACACGTGAACTTGTTATACCACGGGGGTTAGTACCAATGGATAAGGTATAAAACTCATGCCAACACCGAAGGTAAACTCATGGCTAGGTTGACGGATTTTCACCGTCAACATCTCCCCCATGCTTAAACCTTGCTCGTCCTCGAGTAAGCCTTCGATGGATATCATCATTGCCAAACAATGTTTAAACTTTGCATTTGATCACACATGAGAAAACATAATGCTCTCAAAATTTTAATTCATTAAAGTTCCATAATGTACTAGCCTTCATCTCTACGGAGGGTAGATTCTTATTAAGCTTATCCCACAAGTATTAACATGCTCACAAAGTTTAAATAGATCTCAGAATTTTTGAAATAAAGAACGAGATAAAGAAAAGCTAAACCAAGTTCACAAATTTAAATCATCTTGTATATTGCTCGTGAACTCTCATCTCACTTGTCTCTCAAGCCTATATATTCTACTTCTTTCCCTCTCATATATATGTGGTAGGCTTTATATGGAGCTTTGGGAAAGTTTAGTCCTAACAAGATTTTATAAATGAGGTGTTGTCAAAACAAGACAAGCTTCTCATGGTCTTACCGAGACTCGTCAAAAAGGTCATTGGAAAATGATGTTAAATCAAGGAGGGGAAAGAGAAAAATACACACACTTTTAGATGAGTGGACATGTGCAAATGGCAAAGAATGATCCCGAGGCACAAAGAAAGTCCTCGTTATCGGATTGCACATGGTTGGAAAATGAGAATGGATCTTTTTAACTTGAAGCCTTGAATGCACTCTTAGAGAACCGGGGAGTTTACTTTACGCATATATTTTTTTCTCTTTCTCATATTTCTCATTCTTTTCTTTCTTTCTTTCTTTCTTTCTTTCTTTCATTCATTATATATATATATATATATATATATATATATATTCTTTTTTTCTTTCTTTGAAAGTCACGATCGTCGCCGAATTTTTTCTTTCATCATTTTTTTTAAAATATTCCCCTTTTAACTCTAAAACTGCACCGTACCTACCTCCTCCCCCATGCTTAGACGTTGCTCGTCCTCGAGCAAAGAGGCGAAAAATAAGGTAGGTACCGGGGTATTTTTTCTTGGAGAGATACTTGAAATCTTCAATGTTGGCACCGTCTTGCCATCTTCCTTGAATTGATGATCCATTCTCAACAATAGGTTGTGGTCAAGGAGGTAATCACAAAAGATGATATTTGGTTTAAGGGTGGATATGCGGCGAAGTTTGTGAGATCTCCGATGCGGGGATACACAATGCACGGATAAAAGGTTAGCAAAAAGATAGATACGCAAAAATGGAATGACCAGCTTCTTAGTCTCGGGCCAGAGAAATCATGGCCTGCAATAACTCACTCAAAAATAAATCTTGTACACTAAGGTTTATGCACTCAAATATATATAAGGCTTTGGATAGGTTGAGCAACACACAAGCGATATTTATGACAAGGTTAGTAATATTTTTGAGCATAAAAGACATCTTTAATCTATTCATAACTTGAGAGCACATAAAACACTATGGGTCTTTATTTTAATCATAACCTCCGCTGAAAATTAAGCTAGCATTTAAATAAATTCAGATTTGTATTTTTAAGAGAGCACTAGCTTAAACATGCATAGATCAATTACAAAGATAAACAAAGCTGCAATTATAATCATATATCATCATGGCACGAATTATGTAACTTTTCCAATGATATAATCAAGGTGGTGTCTTTATTAATGATGACATCAAGTTGAAATACAAACTGAAAATAAACAAACATGCTTGCTGAAATTTAAATAAAAACAGAAAATACTACGCAAACACACATAAGCAAAAGCTGAAAATTACAGAGAAAAAGAAAAGAAAAGAAAACTAAAGTTCCTAAATCTTCTAGTCCTCCGCCGGTGGATGATGTTAATGATCTTGATAGTAATACCCTTGCTCATAATATGATTGGACATTCCCTCCGACGAATTGATTTGGCTCCACATGGTGAAGGCGTCCGAGCTCAAAGGCAATATTTGCATTTCCTTCACCAAGTTGAGCTGCATTAGCTTGGATGGCTGCAATGTTTTGGGCGTTTCTTGCAGCATACCCTCCAATTATGGCCATGCTTTGTTGTGTTTGGGGATGATGAGCGTAGGACTCCGCGAAGTTAGCGTTGGGCACAACATAATTTGGTGGGGGTACCGGTGCACCACCCCCCCCATGCTTGCTCTTGTGGCCCTCCGTAATAACTTGGCGGAGGAGGGATCCCGCCGAATGGTTGCACATTGGGTTGTGCTCCACTCGCTTGTGCGGAGGATGCTCCCTCCTCTACGATTCTTCCTCTTTTGTTTTTCCTTGCGGGGACAAGTAGTCCCTCTTCCAACCAATCTTCTCTTCCTTCATTGAAAAGCCTAAGCCTCTCATTGGGAAGGGGTAGGTTCACTATGGCCAACCGATAACCTCCTCTCTCATCTCCACTAATGTATTTGCCTTGCCGCAAATACTCAATGCCGAGAGAGGTACCACGCAAAAGGTGGTCGGGGGTTTCTTGCGATCCCCGGCCGCAAGGAGAAGGCCAACATGGAGAGGTAGCACCCCGAACCAATATTACCCGCCCCCGATGTTGCTTCACAACACCAACGGTTGATCATAAGGTAAGAGGGGTCTATTGGCTGCCTGGCAATTAAAGCCGAGTATAGCCAATTCAACTCCGTGTCGGTCACCTTCGTTTCCTTCATCCTCCCCAATACCCTCTTGCACATCCAAGAGTGAAATATCCGGATAATGGGGTTGCGGATGCAATTGCGTTGTTGATGGGCTTCTCCGGAGATCATATTCCAAAATCCCGCTAACATGCCGGATGGCACGTCAACTTTCTCCGGAGCTCCCTTGTGGAATCCAAGCAGCTCCCTAACGTGCTCGTAGGGAACCACTTGTTGGACTCCCTCCAAACGGAATGACAAGCTTTGCACCCCATCATCATCAAGGATGGGTGCAATAGTCATCAAAATTTCCAAGGCGAACCCCAAGTGGGTGTCCACCGATACTCCGTTGGAGAACTGCACCCATCCAAGGTGCCCCAACATATAGTATATGTCGGTGCCAAAACCCAAGGTGTAGAGTGCTTGGTCGTCGAACTCGACGTTGGGCACAAGCCTCTTCTCAAGATTAGAGAGCCTCTCCTCCTCCTCTGCCGACAAGATGATGAAGGCCGTACGAAGAGTATGTCGGGGTGTAAGGAGGTGGCGCGGTTGAACGGGTCGATCGTCGTGGTGGCGCGGGCTGCTCCTCCGTGCGCCCACGAGGTTCGGTAAACCTCATGGACGTGCTTCTTGCAGCCCTCATACCACCAAGGAGGAGAGCATCGTTCCTCCTCGGTGGTGCCGTATCCGTCTCCATGCTGCGGGGAGACTCGGAAACCGAGTGCCTCCTCGAAGACGTGGTTGATGACGGCTTGGATGACGACGAACTCTTCTTCTTGGAGAAGAGACTTGTGGTTTTCTTCCACATGGTTGCTGCACTCTTTTCTTCAACTAAAACTCCGGGTTGCAACCGGTAACTAGGCACTTAAACTCTTTGCTTCGGATGTGGACTTTGAGTGGATTAAGGATGTGGATTTTTTTTCTTGAGCTATCAAGCTTGGGAAGGTTGGCTATGTCTACGGAGGTTTTGAGCACACAAACTTGAACACACAAACAAAGGAAGGAAGGGAAGCTTGCCGAGAAAACGGGAGCCGGGGGCTCCTTAAGTAGGTGAGGCCGGCCGGCCCGGGCCGGCCGGCCCGGGGTCCTCCCCGGCTACTCCCCGCCTCGTCTTTCTTCCAGCACGATCATTTCGCCTCTGCAACTTTCCTGCCCACGTGCTCCACGAGTTGCACCGCCCAAACGCTCTCGTCCACTCCTTTTCTTGCATTATTGGTCCTTCCACTTGATGCTCCATGCTTTGGGTCATGTCCATGCTCCCTAGCTCCACTTGCTTCACATGCCACCATGAAATTCCTGCAAAGTTGATGCTTTCTGCCCACCATGCTTGTACTTTGCATGTGGAATTGGTGAAAGTTGATAAAAGGGAATCCAATGGTGCATGCATGATTAATTCAAACTAGATTGCCTCCATTTAGGTGTGTTTAAGGTTAAGCACTCCTCTAATTCGAAATTTAAAATATTTTTCGGAGCCATGCAAGAGCTCAAACACAATTTTAGAGAAGTTTTTAAACCATTAAAAACAAATGTAAGTCGAAAATGTTTTTTGACTACGTCGATTTCGGTCTCACCGGTATAGTTTGCCTTCATCGGTTGAGAGCAGACTTTTTCCCGGCTTGATCATGGGGGCATAGGTTTAGGTTCTAAGTTTGGCTAAATAAGAAAGATTTTTAATAAAACAAAATTAGAATAGGCTTAGAAAAATTCTAATCCTAGAGAAACCAAGGATATAGATTTTTAAAACCAACCAAAAGTTTTGATTTCTAGGTTCACGCGAGTCCTACCACGTGCTGAATTTTATTAACACTTAAATATAAATCGTGGCTCTACTCGTGTGGTTTTAGCATGAAAAATAAGTCAACCTCAGCACCATAATGAGGGTGAAAGGTTGAGTTAGGTTCTGAAATTATTTGGTTGAGGTTTCTCAAAAAGAAAAGAACAAACAAGCACATAGGAGGGTTCATGCAAAGGGTTTATGATAAAGCAAACATTCAATCAAGAATTATGTCTCTAATATTGTTCAACCACTTCTAAGTCTAATGTCTTTGCGTAATAAAACTCAAAAACTAAATTATTAAAAATACTCGAAAAACCTGGAATCGGGTTGTCCTCCCGGTAGCTTATTCTTGACTCGACGAAAGGGTTGCCTCCCGCCTAGCGCTTCGTTTATAGTCTATAGCTAGACTTCTTCACTTGATTACTCCGGATCAACGCTCTTTGCGGGCGTTGCAATCTTGGGTACCCACTTCCGCGCCATCTTGGGCACGGGCTTGTCTTCCGGCTTAGTCGGCTTAGTCATTTTTTTGGTCTTCACAGGCGGCTTCTCTTCCCTTGTCTTGACGGATGCAACACCTTCTTTGATTTTCTTTACGTTCATTTTTTTTCGGCTCCTTCTTCTTTTTCAGCCCCTCCGTTTGTTTTGGTTCTCCCTTCACTCCAATCATGTTGCATGCCTCGATTCTTGGACGGAACTTGAAGGAACTCCTTTCTTCGTTGATATCGAACATGATCTCCCCCTTGCCAACATCAATAGTAGCTCCCACGGTCTTGAGGAACGGCCTCCCTAGGATGAGCGGCGGCTTCTCCCTCTCTCCCATCTCGAGCACAACGAAGTCGACGGGGATGAAGTGGTGTCCAATCTTAACGGGTACATCTTCAGCAATGCCCAAAGGATAGCGAATGGAGTTGTCACCTAACTCCAAACATATTCCCGTAGGCTCCATTGGTAGGCGTAGCTTCTCGAACACATCCCTCGGCATGACACTCACACTAGCTCCAAGGTCGCATAACGCCTTCTCGAAGTTGAAAGAACCAACTAAACATGGAATTGTGGGGCACCCGGGGTCTTTTTGCTTCTCTAGCCCATTAGCAATAGCGGCACTACACTCCTCGGACATCTTGACATGATCTACCCCGAGTGTTGCTATCTCATATTTATTTGCAAGTATATCTTTAAAGTAACGAGAATATGTAGGTACTTGTAGGGCATCTAGTAGTGGCATGTTGATGCTAAGTCTACGCACAACTTCCACAAACTTCTCAAAGTGGTTGTCAAGTTTACCTCGGAAGTAGCGTGGCTTGAGTTACGGTATCCTCGTGTCTTCCTCCGGCATCTCAAATTCGGGTTCCTCGGTGACGATCCCCGTAACCTTCTCTTTAGCAACTCCTTCCACCTCGGTGGATGGTTTAAGCTTCCTTGCTCCCGCGGAACGTTTCGGATCTTCGGTCTCCTTCCCCGAACGTGTTTGAATGGCCTTCGCCGATTCGGGACATTTGGGTTGTCCCGGAAGCTTCCCTTCATCATTAGTGAGGCGCCCCGCAAGTTGTCCAACTTGTGTCTCGAGCATCTTCATCATGTTGAGCACTTGATGATTGGAACTTCCGACCTCCGTCACTTTGCTATCGATGTTCTCCAACACCTTGTCTATGGTCTTGAACTTGGTAACGGTGTCCTTGTTGATCTTAGCTTGCTCATCCATGAACTCCTTCAATTGTATACGAAGCGGAACCGCATTAGGAATAGATGAGCTTGCATTAAATTGAGGCCCACCTTGCCGTAGCGGAAGTTCGGCAGTTCTCCCTTCCTCATGTAGTCGAGCACTTTGGCTTCCTCCGGACAATCTTTGCGAACATGGCCATACTCTCCACATTCTTCACATGTGGACCTTGCTTCGGCGGCCTTCAAGTCTTGAGCCTCTTTCTTTTCCATCTCCATCTTCTCCAACCTCCTCATGAGCGAGTCGATCTTGCCTTCAAGTATGTTCTCCTTCTCCACTTGCAAGACTCCTTTGACGTTTCCCGTGGGTTGAACCGGATGTAGGCGCCGGATGACGCCCATGTGTCATTATCTGCGACCTTCTTGAATAGAGTGAAAGCTTCCGTCGGTGTAAGTTCGATGATGGATCCTCCCGCCGATGCATCGATGATCATCCTTGACGCCATGGTGAGTCCTTGATAGAACTTTTGCACGAGGTCTTCCTTCGGGAATTTGTGATGTGGAACCGCCCGGGTGTACTCGTTGAAGCGCTCGAATGCCTCCGAGATAGTTTCCGTAGGATATTGAACAAAGGTGGCAATCTTATTACGCAAGCTTTGAGTTTTACCGGTGAGTAGTATTCCTTCATGAAAGCCTTCATCAACGTGTTCCAATTTTGCACCGTCTCCGCGGTTGAGAGTGGAACCATTGCAAAGCCTTCCCGAGTAGTGAAAACGGAAAAAGCCTTGCCCTCATTTGGTCTTGAGTCACCCCATCCATGTTGAAAGTCTGACATAGTTGAATGAATGCTTGGAGGTGAAGGTTCGGATCCTCTTTACCGGTGAAGGGTGAATGTTGCACCATGCGGATTGTTGAGGTCTTGATCTCGAACGGTCTTCCGATCTCCTCAAGGTTCAAGATTGGTAGGTTGATGATGTCTGGGGTGCATAGCTCCCCAATCTTGCATTCTTGCGGTGGTTGGTCACCCATCGGTGGAAGTCGATTCTCCCGAGGACTTTGAGGTGGTGAATTCTTCGGAGATTCCTGCGATCCTTTGTCTTCCGAATCCGAATCTACAAAATCTAGCTTTTTAGCTTGATGTGCTTCGCGTCTCCTTAGCCTGTAAAGTTTTTCTGGATCATCCACAAAATTATCGGGTTTGTTGGAGAGGTAGCCGTCCATCTCCTGTTAGGGTTAGCAAGAAACAAAGTATGCAAAAAACTAGAAAGTAAAAACAAATCTATAAAAACTAGAGTTAGACAAACTAGATTAGATGTAATTTGAGGATGATCAAAATTTAGTAGATGCAAAAATAAAAACAAAGAGAAAACTGAAAATTACAAAAAGGCAATAAAAAATCAAATCTTGATCACTTGTTCCCCGGCAACAGCGCCAGAAAAAGGGGCTTGTTGGCGGTTAATAATTGTATCAAAGTTCGTTTGTGACTTGCAAGCGTACAAGTCTCCCGTCGTAGTCAAGGGACCCTTCTTCCCTCGAGTGGTGAACCCAAGGTATCGAATCCGTGGAACAAATGTGTGACGCAAAACTTAATCTATTAAAGCCAAGTAACTTCAATCTTCGATAAAAGAAACCCTAGTGCATCTAAGTAAAAGACACAAAACGAATCTAATCTATTAAAGACCGGAGAAAACAAAGTAAGATTGGGTAGATAAACCGATCTAGAGGGATCGGGGTAAGCCTTTTGTTGAAGTTCCAAGCAAGAGAAGAAGTACCAAATCGAATCTTAATAGAAGCCTCTTTAAATCGTGGTTTCCCGTCCAAATCCGAAAACATCCGCCTTTCGGAACCCCCGTTCTGTCACAACGTATCCCTATTCATGCGGGTAGCTTAGGGCAAGTCAAAAGACAAGTCGAGATTCTTTCGGAAGATCCGGCGTGTACCTCTAGCCACCGCGGCTACAAGAACACCCTATGTAATCTATCTCGAGAATAGAATTGGAATAAGCAAAGCCGATCGAAAAACGAAATCTTCGAGGAAACACTTGATCGCTAGGAAAAGATTCAACTTGATAATTCAACTATAACAATGATACATGCACAAGATCACCACCGGGATCCTTCCTTGATCTTGCTTCTAGCTCCGGGAACTCCGACGTGGTCTTCCGTGCAAGGTTCCCACGTCGGCTAGGGGAACCCTAGTCAACTAGCTCGACCCTCTCCTCTCCGAGATGGTGTCCCTCTCTTCTCTGCTCCTCGGCGGTCGATGACGATTTCTTCTCTGCGTGGCTCTCGGTCAGGGGGCTATAAATAGCCCGATTGGAGGCTAGCGCAAAGGAGGGGGCAAATGGGCCCTGGATGGGCACAGGGGCCGACCGGACCGGGCCGGCCGGCCCGGGCCCATCTAGGCCCAGCCCGAGGGCTCCTTTGCTCGCGCGTCGGTTCCCTTGCTTCTGGATGTTTCCCCCTTCGCATGTAGGTCCATGTCGTCGGTTCTCTCTCGAATTGGACTCAACTCCTTGTCTTGCAAGATTCGACACTTTTACGGTCGGGTCCTCGGAGGCCTGTCGTCTTCTCGGATCAAGTCCCACGGCTTCTTGGAGTTAATTTTGCTTTGTTGCATGACTTGTACGGGGCTTCAAGGTCTTGTCATGAGGTGCTTGATGAACTTATCCCGAAAGTCTTGCATTCAACACTAAAACCCTGCATAAACACTAAACTCCAAAACCGACATGCACACGTGAACTTGTTATACCACGGGGGTTAGTACCAATGGATAAGGTATAAAACTCATGCCAACACCGAAGGTAAACTCATGGCTAGGTTGACGGATTTTCACCGTCAACAACGCACATCCTCCACTCGTTCGAGTTCTTCTTGTGGACGAGGACGGGATTGGCGAGCCACTCAGGATGGAAGACTTATCTGATGAAGCCAGCCGCGAGTAGTTTGGCGAGTTCCTTCTTGATGGCGTCCCGTCTGTCGTCAGCGAAACGGCGGAGGTGTTGTCGCTTCGGGGTAGCTTTAGGATCAACGTTGAGTGAGTGCTCAATCAACTCCCTGGGCACCCCTGGCATGTCCGCTGGTTTCCACGCGAAGATATCGTGGTTAGCCCGGAGAAAGTTGATGATCGCGTCTTCCTATTTGGGGTCGAGACCCGCCCCGATGGTGGTGGTTTTGCTGCTATCGCCTGTCTAGAGGTCAATTGTCTTGACTAGAACTTCCTCAGCTGGCTGAGGCTTGTTGGCTTTGTCAGACTTCTCTGGGATGTCGAGTTCACTTGGGGCAAGCTTCTTCGACGCAGCGTAGATCTCCATCATTGCATTGGGTACTTGATTCGTGGAGGCGATCTCCACAGCTTCTGTGTCGCAGTCGTGCGATATCTTCAAGTCCCCTTGCAGCGAGAGTACACCTGCTGGACTTGGCATCTTGAGTACCAAGTAGGTGTAGTGGGGTACAGCCATGAACTTGGCGATAGCCAGTCTGCTGAGGATGGCATGGTAGGACGTCTCGAAGTCTGCGACTTCGAACTTGATGTACTCAGTACGGTAGTTGTCCCGTGATTCCCCGAAGGTAACTGGCAGAACCACTGAGCCCAGTGGGATAGCCGTGTTCCCGGGGACGATGCCGTAGAAGGGCGAGGTGCTCTTGGTAAGCATGTGGGTGATGTCGAGCTTCATCTTCTTCAAGGTCTTGGTGAAAAGGACGTTGAGCTCGCTTCCACCATCGATGAGGACCTTGTTGAGTTTGGAGCCCGCGACCACCGGCTTCAGAATAAGTGGGAACCGTCCTAGTTCAGAGAAGCTTGTCCATTGATCCGCACAGGAGAAGGTAATGGGTACCTCCGACCATCTGAGAGGGGTCAGGATCACTGGTTCAATGCTCATGACTTCTCGACGGGTAGCTTTCTGGACTCGTCTGCTGGGTAGTCCGCCGAAGAGGACGTTCACCGGTTTGTCGGGTTCCTGGAAGTCGCGGTTGCCTTCGTTGTTCTTCTTCTTGCCTTTCTTGTCATGAGGGTGTCGTGGCTCTAGAGTATCCTTGAGTGCTCGCCTGAGTTGGTAGCACTGCTCGGTGGTGTGGTTACCGTCCAGATGCCACAGGCACTTCTCCTTCAGCAAGTATTTGAAGCCGCCGGAGGTCTTCTTCGAGTTCTCCTTCGCAGGGAGTTGGATAGCCGCGACAGTGTTGTCTGGCTTGCGCTTGCGATTGAGACCCGAGTAGTTGTTGCTGCGACCGCTTTGGTTCCCGTTGTTGCTGCTGCTGCCACCCGTGTTCTGTTTGCTCTTGCCACGGATGGAGTCGTACTTGGCGTTGGCCTTGTCTTCTTCATCAGCCCAGGAGGTGATCATGTCCTTAAGATGGGTGATGGAGCTGGGGCGGCGTTGACCGAAGTCTTCGAAGGTGCGACGGTGGTCGAGACCGTCTTGGAAGAGGTCGATGACCTCCTTGTCGGTGACGTCGCCTACGGTAGCACGTTTGTCGAAGAAGCACCGCATGTACTTGCGAAGGGTCTCGCCTTGTTCCTGCTTCACCATAGCCAGGTCCATGCGAGTACCCGAGCGGCCCATAGCGCCCGCGAAGTTGCTAGTGAACTGCTCCTTGAGCTAGTCCCACTTGTCGATCAAGTACTTCTCAAGTGACTCGAGCCATGTGAGCGGGGCTTGGTCTAGACAGAAGGGGAAGTAGAGGCACTTGGTGTCGTTGTTGCCACCAGCGTTCTCGATGGAGAGGGCGTAGCACCTAAGCCACTGAATGGGGTCTTGCTTCGCGTCGTACTTAGTGATTCCCAGAGGTTTGAATTTGTCTGGGAGGAGTAAGTAGCGAAGCCGAGGAGAGAAGGCGGGGAAGCCGCCGTTGTCGCCTACGGTGGCGGACTTCTTCTGTCGCAGTTCCTCAATTTTCTGGCGGGCGTCGAAGCCGCCATGTGAGGCTCCGGAGATGTGGCTATTCGCGTGGCCTCGGCCGCCGCGATCGCCTCCGCCACCGGCCCTCCTGTTAGCTCCATGGTTGGAGCTTCCGCCGCCGCTGCCTCCGCTGCCAGGATCGCGGTGAGGGATGATCTCACGATCGCCGCCTGCGGCACGGCGCTGTTGCCACCTTGAGAGGGTCCGCCGGCCGTTGCCCGAGTGTAATTGGGGTTAGCTGGTAACTCCGCTCGAGTATGGTTACGTCCGAGGTCCGCACTGCGGCTTGTGGCTTCGTTGTTGCGGTTCCTGACGGGGGGTGCCTGGGTGACCCTGTTGTCAACTCACATGAAGTAGGCATCCTCTGCGAGCTTGGCGATGACTTCTCCTGCACGCATCCCCTGAGATTGGCGAGCTATGGTTGTGATATTCATGAGGCATTGCTCCGGGGTGGTGTGCACCCGACTCTCGACTTGGTCGAGAGCTTCTGCGAGGTTCCGGATGGGTAGGTTGTCTCGGAGACACCGACGCCGCTCGTTCCGCTTTCTGTTGCGCTCACGTCGAGCGTCCCTGTTGGCGTCGGTCTCGTCTGCAGGTGAGTTGGCAGACAGCTCGTCTGCGGAGATGTCTTCGAGATATCAGTCGTCAGCTGTCCCTGAGGGTCCTGGCGTGTCACCGGCGGCCATGAAGACTTGGCGATCGGGGTTGCCAAGACTGGGATCAGAGCTCGCCACCTCTGTTGGGGTGTACTCCTCAGCTCGAGCGAGTGGTGTTCCCTCCTGGAAGGGAAGTGAGTCGAGGTAGGCGACGTAGCGTGAGTTCCTGTCTGTCAGGTCTGCGGGTTTGCGGTCTGGCCAGTAGACGAATCTCCCGGCGGGTCTAGATGTTATAACAAGGTCAGAAGCCGGGCCTGACAGAGGTTGCTCTGTAGTGTTGTCCTCGAACTCGGGCTCCTCAGGGTCCGACCCGAAGTCGAACTTGTATGTAGAGTCCGAGTAGAAGCCGAAGAGGGGGTTGGAGTCCGAGGCGTAGCCGGGGGCGGTGTTGGAGTTCGAGTCATACTCGGGTACGATCTCCTTGCCGGCCCGACGGGAAGTGGGAGCCTTTGTGTGGGCCCTGCAGACGTTGCGGGGACCACGTGTGAAGCGCTCGCGGGGTGGGGAGTCCACATGCGATGGCTGAGTAGCCGACTCGCATACGATAGCCCACGGGGACGTCGAGTTCAAGTTGGAGGCGGATCCAAGCTCGAAGTTGGCGTGTTGGTTGAAGAGCGAAATTTCGCCGAATTTGCCGGCGAGTTCGCCTGTAACTACTTCAGGAAGTGTCACAAGGCCAGTCTCCGGGTTGGGCGGCATGGTGAGGCGGCGTTGGAAGGATCCGGCGCCGTCAGCATTGCAGACCCAGGAGCCGAAGACGAAGGTGTCGCCACGCATGAAGGCGACGGTTGGCTTGATGTAGATGGAAGCCGTCGAGTTCGCCATGTGATCTTCGGCGAGATCACCTACCTGGCGCGCCAGCTGTCAGTGTTTTAGACCGGCAACCTACTAAGGGGAGTACCCGAAGTAGATGAATGTGGCCTCGCCGAGATCGGTAACTCGAAGGAAGACTGCGAGGTGCGTCCTGTATGTTGCGTGGCTCTGGAGTGATTGGGTGCGATTACAAGATGATGCAATCTGATGTGTATGAGAGAGGAGGGTCCCTGCCTCGCCTTATATAGTCCGGGAGGCAGGGTTACAAGTCGGTTCAGGGAGAGAGTACTAGTCGAGTACGTCTAGCAGTCTTCTATACAATGCGGGACATGTACAGCTTCCTATCCGAGTACTTCTCCTCCGTAGTCCTTGTGCTTCATGCCAGCAAGTGCCGTGCAGCGCAAGTCGGGTAGTCCCAGGGGCCCACCGAGTAGTCGGTCCTGGTACCCACCGAGGTAGTGGGCCCAGGGAGGTCCATACGACACACGGCAACGGGTCGATGACGGTGATGGGCTGCAGGGGAGCCATGCGGATTGGCGAAGGGGCGTGGAGCGCGCAGAAGGTGCTGTGCAACGGCGGAGGAGCAAGCGCGGCTCTGGGTCGGAAGCGAAAGGGGCGAGGACAGCAGACGCTAAGTGTTGAGGTAAAGATTCGCCTCACCTTCCCCCTCGGATTTATAGATCCATGGAGCTACGCTCCCCGGAATGCACGCCCTGCGTGCATTAACTGCAGGCGAACGACCCAGACACTGACGGGCGGGACCCACCATGACCGAGGCAACCGGGCGCACGCACGCGCTCTATCATTACGGCGCGGCAACCGAAGAGCCGCGGCGGGCCGTCACGTCTACCTGCTCACGTCGCCCACTACGCGCGCGGCCGCGACGCCTGAAAAGGCGTGCCCGCGGCGCAGGACTGTGGCCGCGACTGTGGGCATTAAATGGCTCGATCCCTTACCAAGTAAGGATGACCCTCGAGCAGCCCGAGCACCAGGCTCGAAAAACCTGACCCTCAAAAGGTGCGACTAACGACCAGTGGCCTCGAAGCCCGCTCAGCGTGAACGGGCGCCACAGGTGCCCTCGACCTACAAGGTTTACTGATCAGTGGTTCGAAGGCCGGCCCGGCTGAGAACCCTCGAAACCTGCAGATGCGAAAAGTCAGGGGCACCCAGCTGCCACCCCGCGACGGCCCTACTGAACAGGGGTTCGAAACCTGACCCTCGAAGGGTTCGAACAGGTGCCCCAGATCGCCAGAGTCAGGGACGACGAGCCTTTCCTCGAGCCCACCAGCTCGAGGGCTACCCACATGTCGTGTTCAAGAGCCAGCGAGGGCAGCTAGTCGGGGGAATCCCATCGAGGGAGAGCTTCCGCGCCCTCGGTCCCTAGCGAACGGGACCGAGCCCCACCTAGCAAACCCGCGCAAGCGCTTTTATGGACAAGTCTCCGGACCACGAGCCAACCCTTATCGAACGGGGCATGGGCGTGCACTTGAACCACCTGATAGCATCTCAACGAGGAATCTGCAATCCGCGACCCGATCGATGGGGGTTGTGGAAACCTCACCCCCCGTCCCGCGGAGGGACGGCGTGGGCGCGTTTAAAACAAGACGGAGAGCCCGCCCCGATCGCCTCGAACGGGCCCAGGCTTGGGGGCTCGACGCACGGCTACACCTCCTGAGGTGCACCGAACGCGAGAGGTACCAACCAGGAGGGAAGATCGTCCCATTAGCAGGCTCCAGCATCCGCGGGGCCCTTACGGGTGCACCCACAGATGCTCGATGGCTACTGTCGGGGACAGCCATAAGGGTCCCCTAAATAACCGGGGGAAACCCGCTTAAAACCTGCAAAAAACGCAAATCACGAATCAACTCATGCACCTAAAACACATACAAGACAAGACCACGCCCCTGGTGCCCCCCGCGGCCCGCAAGGGCGGCACAGCGGGACGCCCCTCGAGTGAGGTCCGCCTCGCTCGAGAGTTAGACGCTCCCTCGGGTGAGGTCCGCCTCACTCGGGGGCTCAACCCCGATCCTCGAGTGAGGTCCACCTCGCTCGAGGGCTAAGCACCCCCTCGGGCGGGGTCCGCCTCGCTCGAGGGCACCCGCACCCGCGTTGCCCGCGCTCCTGCCCCCGTGTACGGGCATTCAATGCCCTGACACTGCAGGACGCACGCCGCGACTTTAGCATGCCCGGGAATCACGTCTCGACGCTGTTCCACCAACTCCCTGGGGGGGGCCATCCCCGCCGCTGTGTAGCGCTGTGCGGCAAGGCCGGTGTCAGCTCCGTGACACTGTGCCGCCTACCCCCGTACGGCTAACACGCCGCGCCCTCGAAGGGGGCCGGCAGCACCCTCGAATGTCTTTTCTGTGCTGACGCAGGGCCACGCCGTGACGTCAGGCCGGCGGGATCGGCCATCCCCGTCACTGTCAACCCTGTGCGACCATCCCCGCCACTGCTGCACCGCACCGGACACAGTGGCGACATTCCGACGCTGTTGGGGCGCGCGGGGACAAGACATCGCCACAACGGCCACTGTGCCACATACGAGCCCCCGTCAACGGCACCCTCGAATCGGCCCACTACGGCGGCCAGTCAACCAACCGCTACACCGCCACCCTCGAAGCTGCTCCTGTACAAGCACAGGATGCAACACGACGCCTCAACAGGAGCGGGATTTGCCAGGACGGCCGTCAGCTCCACAGCACTGCTTGCCATACCTCTACACGTAGGGAAACAGTGTGGCATGCATGTAAACTGCTCTCTCCTTGGCCTATAAAAGGAGGGGCAGTCCCTCAACCGCAGGGGGACGGGACGACGGACAGCAATCACTTACACGCTCTCCGCCTTCTCCATGATATTGGCACTTGCCTCATTCAGTACCTCTGGGACTTGGAGGCCAGGCCTCCTCTCCCACCTCGCTTGTAGCCACCCCTCTACGAGCACCACGGTGCAAGCAATACAGTGCCCCGAGCACACCACTGCTGGACGTACGGCCCCGGCCGGAACCAGAATAAACCTAGTGTCCATTAGTTGCTAGCACCGAACCATCGAGAGGCAGATTTCAGCGCTCATTACTAATTAGTGTCGGGGGTACTTTCCGCACTGACAACAAGGTACTCTGGTCCACCGCTGCCACCTCTGCCCACCGGTAGCGGTTCCCCCCAGGATTCGCCTTCTCACCGACCGCGCATGGTGAACCTCAAGATCTAGAGCACCGGTGGCCATGCGCCTGGGGCGAGCCGCCGGGCGGCGGCGTCGCTGCCGCCATGTGGAGCTCGAGCTGCGGGTGTCGGTGCTATGGAGTTGGAGCGCGTCGCGTCCCTTGCGGGGCGGCCATGGTGGCTGCAGCAGCAAGCGGCGCCGGGGCTCAGGTAAAGCAAGGCATGCCAGCAAAAGCTTGAGCGTGTGCGCTGTGCTGGTGGGCAGCGGCGGCGGTCGGCAAAGCAACCGCGTGCCATTGCTTTTGCTTGATGAACTACTGTAGCTACTGAAACAGCCATCTCTCTTCCTCTTTATCTTCTGATTTTGCAAGATAACAAGATGATTGGCTTTAAAGAAAGTTGTTAAGCCACAAGAGATCTCCATCTTTTCTTAAAAGGGCCATCATCAAAAGATTGCTGGTTCTGAATATTTGGAATTTAGAAGAAGAGCACAATGAAAATCGGTGGCACACCATGACCATGGCCGACGCCTAGCAGGTGTATGATACAATGCCGAAAAAGAAATATGAAGATAACTTCACCCCATCTCAGATGCAAGGTCATCCTATGCATCTCTGCACCAAATCAAACACGACCTCGATCCACCCGGCTCACGAGGAACAAATGCCCTGTGCCCACGGGAACCAGACCGTGACTGGCCACAGCCATGCCGGCTGGCCGAGCCACCAGAGGTAAGAAATCAAACACGCCAAACAATTTCGGAGGTGGTTTTTTTACGCCGCTTTGTTTGCTGCAAACATACACGCACCATCGTTCAAGTTTAGGCGCCGACCGGCCGCGCCGGGCCGGGCTGCAGGTGCCGCCACGTGCGTCACGACCAGGAGTCAGTGCCGGCTTTGTCGGCCGTGCATGTGGGCATTCCCACACACGTAGTACGTCCGAATGGGCACGACAAACGGTCTCACAGTGTTACGTTCACAGTCCCACAGCGCTGATGACACTATTTCTGTTGGGAACGATACGGGCGAAATGATTAAGGATCGAACACCTATGGGAGCATATTACTTGTGATCACTTTCTCGAGAATCTATACGCACCAACAAAGGTATTTTCTAATCTAGTTAGTTAGAGGGTAGAGATAGGGTCACAACCAGGAGACCCGGATGGCCAGATTCGATTTTCGTTGAAGCGAATTTACAAGATTCATTTTTAAATAATCTCCTCACCGATGAAGACGAGGTTTGTGGATTTTCTTAAACTACGTCCCTTCTCTTAATGAAAACTGTGGGGTGGCCTTAACCCACCAACTTAGTTTTTTAGCATTGCGCACGTGTTATTTGCGGGTGGGGTACACTTATATCTACGACATTGAAATTTTCTTAAAGAATTATACATACTCCCATCCCTCCATAATGTGTGCGGTATGCACACTGAACTACATCAATTGAGCAAAAGAATATTGTACATTGCAACATATTCATTATGTCCCTCATTGTTTCTCAAATAGTCGGGTTTTTTTTCTCAAGTTAAGAAATGGTGTCCAATTTGAAATTTGAACAATCCCGAAAGACCAAAGGGAAGAAATATTTTAATTAGGCAAAAAAAATCTTGGCTATTCAATAAAATTCTAGGAAAATCAGTAAACGTCGGCCCTTTGCAACAAAAAAAAGAGAGAGAAATGTTGCAAATCTAGTATTCTAAGCAATGGTGATTTGTGAAAGTCCCAGCTGATTGACTGGTCATGAATTAGCACACAAGTTTTTTTTCAAAAAAAAATCTCTCCAACTGGTTTTTGTGAATTGACAAGTAACACTACATATGTGAATTCTGGGAATCTGCTGACTACTAGAGAAATCAGCATTCGTACAGGTCGAAAACCTCCATTTATAGTACCATACGTCCGATCTGTACACATGCCAGCGGTCAAAATTCCCGGTGCTTAAAGAGCTATCCCCCACAACCGCCTTCCTCTACTTAATTACCTTGACTTTAGAGTGTCTTTGCAATTTAGAGCCGGATCGGTTCTTATTTGTGGTACCATATAATTGAAATCCTCAAAACATACATGTCTAAGATAGTTTGAACAATTACTGGTCCCCAAAAGGTAAAAATAAAAAATGAAAGCGAAAGGTATTAGCATATTATTATTATTGTTGTTGTGGTGGTTGCTGCTTGTGTTGTTGTTATTATTATTATTATTATTATTATTATTATTATTATTATTATTATTATTATTATTATTATTATTATTATTATTATTATTATTATTATTATTATTATTATTATTATTATTATTATGTTCACAGCAGGTGGTACTACACTAGCAGTCTGTTCGGTTGGCTGATGGCTGATGTCTAGTGTTGGTTTGTTCTGAGAGAAAATCTTTTTAGGTTCTTCTTGGTGGCTAATTTGTTGTGAGAGAAAAGTACTGGTGGCTGATAAGCCAAGCGAACATGGCGTAGAAGCCCTGAGACATCAACTTCAGACGTGACGTCCTGTGCGCGGTTCACAGTCGAAATTCTTAATTGGAATTTGAAAGTTGAAACAGCACAGGGACACATGCCGACGGCGCCAGTACAGTTAGCTGCTTTTGCGTGGAATCGTTCTGCAGGCCCGCGCCGGAGCCCCGCGAGCGGGATCCGGATCCACGGCGGTAGTTTGAGCTACCTCACAGATAGTTGCTGCTCCACCGTTCGATTGGCATCTGACGACAGAAAAAAAAAATGTGATGCCAGCCTGCTTATGAAGGCTCATTTGGAGAAGTCTTGGAGGTTTCTGGATTGACATTAGTGATACGTTCCTACATACATACAACGCGGTGTCCCATAAAGGCCCAAAACAAATAGCCTGAGACCGCGGCATCTATTCAACAAAATAAATAAATAAAACAGTGATGTCGACCATCGTATGGGTCGAGTGCCGAGGATCTCGCCGCCGCCGCGGCTTCGCTCGTCGTCGTCCTAACCAGTTTTTGCACCTTCCTCTCCGTCGTACACCACCACAAAAAGCTACATCTGATTCACTCCCATCGTCGTCGAGGATCTGAGCCCGTGCTGCCTCCGTCGCCGCTGCCGTCAAGAATCCCGACAGCGCCGCCGTCGAGATCCTAGCCACGGCCAGTCAGCCACGCCAGACGTCGTACCTCCTAAGAGCATCTCCAAGAGTTTGCCAAAATTTACTTGGCAAATCCTGTGTTTTGCCAACTTCTGAAAAGCTATGCAAAGTAAAAAAAGAATTCATCTCCAACAGTTTGGCATAATTTACTTGCCAAATCCAGATCTAACTTATATCAGGAATCCTGAGAGAAACAAAATTATGTATGTGCCCTTCCACCTTTTGAAAAACTTACATCAGGAATCCTTCACTATTCTTTATTTCTTTTTCACCCTCCCACCTAGAGGGAAACAACGATGGCAACCACGATCCGCGCGCGCATATATGCGCGTGGGGAGGTGAGTTTTGCCAAGTTTTATTTTTGCCAAGTTGGTTTGCCAAACTGTTGGAGGCTAATTTTTCTTGTTTTGCCAAAATTATATGGATGCCAAGTTGGTTTGCCAAGCTGTTGGAGTTGCTCTAAGGGAAGGTAACCTACCACGCCCAGGTGCCCGCATCCACACCATGGCAAGAGGAAGAGCAACCTTCTGCAACACAACGGATATTTTGTCATAATGTGTTCAATTGAGCTGTAAATTGATGTGTAAATGAGATTGTGACTCAATATCTAATGCATCTATCAATTTGAGATTGATTATTGTTGTGTCCATTTGAGAATATGTTAATTGCAATTCTGCCAATTGACTACGACACAAATGAGTGAAACTTCATAGAAGTCAAAATTCAGTAATGTCAATCCAGAAACCTCCAAGGCTTCTCCAAATGGGCCTTCGTAAGCAGGCTGGCCTCACTTTTTTTTATGTCGTCGCATTACCGGAATCGCGCTTTTTGCCGTGCGCCGACGGCGCACGGCACCACCTTTGCCGTGCGCATTGTTGGGGAATTCAGGAAAATCCGTCACCCTCGAAACGTTGAGCTTAACGAAGTTCTCAAAGTATGTTTTTCAGAAGTAGGGAATTCGCGATTCTCGGAAGCTTGGAACCTGTGAAGTCCCGAATTCGCGAATGTGCAGAGTTCGGGGATCTTGATTCGGTCAGGAAGAGGAGTCACGAACATGCGTAAGCCTGGGATCTCAACTGTCAATAGCGCGAGCTTCGGGGGACTGCCGATTCGGGAATCTGATGAAGACCCTGTTCGGGACTCAGGTGCGAAGACATTCACGAACATTGGGGAAGAAGCAAAGTCAAAGTTGTAGTCCCAAAAAGTCCGGGTTTAGAGTGTGAACTAGTGTCGGATTTGTAAATATGTTAGGTGGGAAAGACGATCCGTATGTGTTCACACCGGGAATATTCTACGAGGCCGAGGGTGTTATCGGCATGTAAAAGTCCCTTCATCTCCCTATAAAAGGGGGCGCAAGGGCACGTGTAAACGGATTCAGACTTTTGGGAACTTGTGCTACTTGCAGAGAGAATCACAGTCTCTTTGTGCTCTAACTTTGTACTTGAACGTGTTGAGAACTTTTACTCGTGTTAGGGTAGTTATCCAAATTTTTCGGGTACCCCCAACATTGGCGCCCACCGTGTTCCAGCCGAAAAAGAAACTCACGATGCCACCTCAAAAGAAATCCAAGAAGAATGCTCCAGCACAGGCAAACCAGGATGATCGCCTTCCTACTCAAGGGAATGAAACCTCGTTTATTCCTGAATCCTCGAACGTAACAGACCAAGAACAAAGAGAAAAGCTCGAAGCCCTCATGAAGGTAAGAGCAGAAAAGATAGCTCACATCCAAGAACAACCTGCTGAACAGCAAGAGTTCGAGAATGTCGATGATGATGATGATGCCATAGACAGGCAGCTAGCCATGGTTCACCAAAAGATACAGCAGCTGCAGAAAGACAAGGAAAAGTTCGCAGCTCAGTTACAAGCAAAGAGAAAAATCTCCGAAAAGCTAGAGCAGCTGAACAAAGAAAAAGCGCAAATAGAAGCGATACAAAAAGAAATTGATGAAATGAAAGAACAAGAGAACAGTTCCTTATGGCAGGAGTCACCACGTCAAAACCACACTGCCGGAAGAATCCCCCGAAAGAAAACTTCTTCGCGGGAAACGGAGTCTCACATTTCGTGGATTACGAATCGCCGCCGTCAATAGGGCCGCAAAACGGCACCTTGGCCGCCGAGGTTCAAGCCTTGTCTCTCTTCCCAAGTACAACGGTTTCGGAAACTCCGGGCGGTTTCTCATGAGATACGAGTCGGTTGTGAACTCGGCGGGGAGGAGATGATGTCGCGGCGGCCAAATCCTTCATCATAGCTTGCGAAGGACCGATCGAATTGGTACTCACTGCTTGCCTCCACACTCGATCTACAGTGGGTAGATCTCAAAACAAAGTTCATGCAAGCTTTTCGGATGTTCCATGACACAACGGCCGAAGCCTCGGATCCGTACAAGCGCAAGCGGAAGGACGAGGAGAACCCCTGCGGAACTTCGTGAGAAGGTTCATGCAACGAGAGGTCTCGGATCCCCGACGCCGATGACAAGACAACGATCAAGGCACCGATCAAAGGTCTCACCCCGGGGCCACCGGCTTCTCACCTCACAAGAAAGAAGCCCGAGACGGTTGAAGAACTATTTCGAGAATTGGAAGATTACATTACGTCCGATGATGACCACCGCAAGAGAGTAGCCGAACGAAACGAGGCAAGACGAGGGCGGCGAGAGATATGACTGGCGGGCACCACCCCAGCATCCACGAAACGTAAACAGTGTTGGAAACTCTCAGCCACAACAAGACAGCAGGCCAAGTGCCAGGGGAGGATACAGTCCCAGAGGAAGGGGAAGAGGAACCCCAGGACTCCCGAACCACAACCCAAGAGATCCCCACTTCTACTGCCAGTATCATGGAAGAGGCCACAGCACCGAAGGGTGCCCAGAGACAAAGAAGAACATGGCAAGAATCCAACAAGAGAAAGACGCGATGAGCATTGCATCCTCGATGCCAACCCAGTTTCGGCCGAACTTCTGGCAACCGCAGTTCGCGAATCCGCAGTCAAGCTCTGTACCAGTTCAGCAATTTCCACAATCACAATCAACATGGCAGCCATCGCTGCAATTCTTCCCTCAGTCGCAAGCGATACAATCAATCCAGCAACCACAGCCCATTCGGGAAATCTTGCCACCGCCACCAGAAAGCTCATCAAGGCCTCAGTCAAGTTCAGGACCTCAGAACTCCAAAGCATTGCCATCGTTCGGGACTATCATGCCAATCACAGGCGGATCTGCTATGGAATTCGAAACAAAGAAGCAGCGAAGCAATTACTTCAGATCTGTGAATACCATCATCAACGATGGCCCAACCGCCCGCCGGAGTGGGCGAAGGTGCCAATCACCTTTACAGAAGAAGATTTCAGGTTGAAATCCGCGATTCACAATGACGCCATGGTGATTGAAGTCAATATCGCTGGGTGGGTCATAGGAAAAATCATGGTGGACAACGGGAGTTCGGCGGACATCCTGTTCCTGAAAACATTTGAGAAAATGAACCTGAGTCAGCACATGTTGGATCCACCAGAGTACCCACTACAGGGGTTCGGAGGAAAGCCCATCAAGCCGGTGGGAAAAATATCACTCCCAGTTTCTTTCGGAGATCTTGAGAATGCCAGAACGGAGAACCTCACCTTTGATGTAGTTGACATATATCACCCGTACCTTGCGATCTTCGGCAGAGGTTTCATGAACAAGTTTGATGCTGTCATAAGGCAACAGTTCCTATGCATGAAGATGCCTGCGCCCAAAGGGGTTATCACGGTGTTCGGCAATCAGCAGGAGGCCAGGAACATAGAAAAGGGCCACACGCCTGGCCAAACGAATGTGTACCAGCTGAAAGCAGCTGAAGAGAGGAAGGAAACCTACGAAGAGCCCAAGCGGGACAAAGAGAAAAATGACATAGCCGCAGAAGATGAAACAAAGAAAGTGTATTTGGATGACATGCCCGACAGAGCAGTCATAATAGGGGCGAACCTCAGCGCCGAAGAGGATGATGAACTCATACGATTCCTGAATAGAAACAAGGATGTTTTCGCATGGTCAGCTAAGGACTTGCAAGGTGTTGACAGAGACATAATCGAACATGCCCTCGAAACGGATGACAAGATACCACCCAAGAAGCAAAAACTTCGGAAAATGTCTGACGAAAAGGTCAAAGCAGTAGAAGCAGAAGTTCAGAGGTTGCAGGATGCCCAGGTAATCAGAGAGGTCAAGTACCCAGTCTGGTTAGCCAACACCGTGCCAGTCAAGAAGAAAAATGGCAAATGGAGAATGTGTGTGGATTTCACAGATCTGAACAAGGCGTGCAAGAAGGACGATTTTCCCTTGGAAAGGGTAGACAAAATCGTGGATGATGCGACCAACGGTGAGATGCTTTCGCTCCTGGACATGTTCTGCGGGTATCACCGGATCGAGTTCGCAAAGAGGACGAAGAGAAGACAAGTTTCATCACTCCTTTCGGAACATTTTGTTTCGTAAGAATGCCTGAGAGGCTGAAGAATGCAGGATGCACGTTTTCGAGAATGATAGCAATAGTACTGCACCAGCAGATTCGAGAAACATTTTGGAATATGTGGATGACATAGTTGTCAAAAGTGTTCGGAGGGGAGACCACACAGTGATCTGGCAGAAACATTCGCGAACATGAGGGCAGCGAACTTAAAGCTAAATCCGGAAAAATGCGTGTTCGGCATTCACAAGGGGAAAGTTTTTGGTTGCCTGGTTTCAACGAAAGGCATTGAGGCAAACCCTGACAAAATAAAGGCTCTGATGGAAATGCAAGAGCCAATCTCAGTGAAAGATGTTCAGAAGTTGACAGGAAGAGTGGCTGCCCTTAACAGATTTATCCCCAGAGCCGCAGAAAGAAGTTTGCCGTTCTTCCAAGTCCTCAGAAGTGCCAAGAAATTCCAGTGGTCCGAACCTCAGAAGCAGGCCTTTCACGAACTGAAGAACTACTTGTCCAACATGACCAAACTTTGTCCTCCCGAACCAAAATCGCCGCTTCTACTGTATGTGTCTGCATCAAATTCGGCAGTAAGTGCAGTCTTTGGTACAGGAAAAAGAAGAAGAAGGAAAGCTCGGGCAAATTCCGTATACTTCGCCTGCGAAGCATTGTCTGGTTCCAAGGTTTTCTATTCCGAACTGGAGAAGATCGCGTATGCGGTCATCATGGCAGCAAGAAAGCTAAGACATTACTTCGAGGGCCACAGAATAAGAGTAATCACCAACCAGCCGTTAAGTGACTTGTTCGCAAATAGGGAGGCATCCACCCGAATCATCAAGTGGGGTGCCGAACTTTCCGAGTATGTGGTGGACTTCGAGAGAAGAAGTGCAATAAAATCGCAAGTTCTGGCAGATTTTGTCGTGGACTGGACCTCACCCACTCAGAATCTTGAGGAAAATGTACCCGAGCCCTGGATAGTGCAGTGTGATGGAGCATGGTGTTACAAGGGGGTCGGAATTTCGGCTGTTGTAACGTCCCCGATGGGCGTGGTCATAAGATATGCAGCGCGGCTCGTATTCGCGAACAATGAACACTCCACGAACAACACAACGGAGTACGAAGCTCTACTGCTGGCATTGAGAAAAATGAAAGCCTTGGGGCAGCAGACCTTCATAATCAGAACGGATTCGAAAGTGATCCAGGAACATATCGAGAAGGAAAGCGAGGCCAGGAATCCAGTTCTCATGAAATATCTTGAAAAAGTCAGAGAAATGGAAATACACTTCAAAGGGTATTCAGACCAGCATATCGCAAGGGATGATAACAATGAGGCGGATAAACTGGCGAAGGCAGCAGCCAGAAATCAAGAGCTGCCACGGGACGTGTTCTTTGAAATCATCAGAGAACCCTCCATCAAAGATTCAAGAACTCAAATCGTGAATATGGTGGAAATTCCAGACTGGAGAGCAGAAATAATGGCCTATCTGAGGGGACATTACGAACCACAAGATGAATTGGAGGAAAAAAGATTGAAGCAAAGGGCTCGGGGCTATACAGTAGTAAATGGAGAATTATACAAGTCAGGAGTCACTGAGCCTTGGCTACGTTGCATCACCTCCGAAAAAGGTCGAGAACTTCTGAAAGAAATTCACAGCGGATTTTGTGGGGCACACATAGGCACCAGGGCTTTGGCTGGTAAGGCGATAAAGCAGGGATTCTATTGGCCCACCATAAACATCGACGCCAAGATGTTAGTTCGGCAATGTGAAGAATGCCATAAGACAGGAAATCAGCAGAATCTGCCTTCAATGCCAGTTCACTTAATTCCTCCAACTTGGCCTTTGCAGAGATGGGGATTGGACCTAGTAGGCCCGTTGTCAGCAGCTCAGGGCAACTGCCGATTTGCGGCTGTAGCGGTCGATTATTTCACGAAGTGGGTAGAGGCAAAACCACTCGCGAACATCACAACAGCAACAGTTCAGAAATTCTTTTGGCAGAACATAGTCTGCAGGTTCGGAGTTCCTAGAGAAGCGACGGTTGACAATGGCAAACGGTTTGATTGCTACACCTTCAAAGAATACTGCAGAACCTTAGGCACACAGACGAAGTTTTCATCAGTATATCATCCACAGTCCAATGGTGCAGTCGAAAGAGCCAATGGCTTGATTTTTTCGGGAATCAAGAAGTGTTTGTTCGATCAGAAAAAGGGAAAGTGGGTGGATGAACTCCCGAAGGTGATCTGGTCTCACAACACCACAGTTTCAAGGGCAACAGGTTTCACGCCTTTTCGCCTACTTTTCGGGACTGAGGCTATGACACCGGAGGAGATCAGAAATGAAAGCATGAGAGTCCTGAAGGGAAAAGAGATAGAGGAAATTGATAAGAAGGTGGAAAAAGACATGATAGAGCTGACAATCCTTGAAGCAGCAGAAAATATTGAGAAGTACCGAGAGAGAGACAAGGGCATGGAGGGACAAAAAGGTGGTCCGAAAGGACATCAAAGCTCGGTGATATTGTCTTGAAAAGAAAGAAAAATTGGGAGAACCCAGGAAAACTTCATGAGTCATGGGAAGGGCCTTACATCGCCAAGGAAACAAATATGCCAGGGGCTTTTTGCCTGATGGAGCAGACTGGCGAAGAGTTGCCGTATTCGTGGAATGCCGATAGCCTAAAAAGGTATTATCCATGTTGTAGATAGATGTAGTGGGTAGCAGTTTTTCGATTTTCGTAAGTTTGAACTTTAGGAAAATTGTTGGGGGAGAGTACCCGAAAAATTCGGATAACAACCCTAACACGAGTAAGAGTTCTCAACACGTTCAAGTATAAAGTTAGAGCGCAAAGAGACTGTGATTCTCTCTGCAAGTAGCACAAGTTCCAAAAAAGTCTGAACCCGTTTACACGTGCCATCGCGCCCCCTTTTATAGGGAGACGAAGGGACTTTTACATGCCGATAACACCCTCGGGCTCAGGGAATATTCCCAGTGTGAACATATACAAGAATGTCTTTTTCCACCTAACATATTTACAACTCTGCCACTAGTTCACACTCTAAACCCGGACTTTTTGGGACGACAACTTTGACTTTGCTTCTCCCCTGGTTCGTGAATGCTTTCTCATCAAACTCCCGGACTAGATCTTCAGCAGATTCCCGAATTGGTCCTCACTCCCCTGCTGGTTCGTGGATGTCCACGCGCCTGATCCCCGAACAGGGTCTTCATCAGATTCCCGAATCGGCAGTTCTCCGAAGTTCGGGCTATTGTCAGTTGAGATTCCGGGCTTCCACACGCTTGCGACTTCACCTCTTTGCCGAATTGTTGACGGATAAAAGACGTATCCCTCTACGATCCGCAAGCGTACGGACCCCACACCTTTTTCACCACGGGATTCCCAAGGTTCTTGTCAATCCGCGGAGCAAGGGGATTACAAGCGTTTGATCAACAACGACACACTAGCTACTAAAACCCTAACTACTATTATACTAGAAAAACAACTAAACTCACTAGAGAGAATGATAAACGATCAAGAGAGAAGACACTCGCCCACGGGTCTACGATACTAGAACATGCAATCGCTTAAAGACATGAAAAACCAATCTAATCTATCGGGGTTGTGACCACGGTTTCGCCCTTTCCCTCCTCTCGTACCGTCACTACGCGAAGGTATTCATGACTAGACCTTTGATGGCCACGGCGTATTGAATGGATCCAAGGAAGCATTGGAGCTCGTACTCCCTCTACGGCATGGTAGCTAACCTTTAAGCATTAAAGTATATTCAACACAAGATGATAGATAGAAAATCCGACAAAGTGCGATTACATCTCACGATCGATTACAACCCATGGACGAATGAGAAGATTACCCCATCAAGGTGCGATCATGGCACCGTTGATCATGGTTTCCCTTCCGCCGGTGTCTTCCTCCTTCTCCACGAGAGGGTGCTTCCTTCGAGGTGGTTGATCTCCGGCCCGGAGATCCTCCTCCTCTCTCTCTAGCTTGTGGATGGCCTTCTGGTGCGAAAAAACTCCTCTCCGTCCGTTGGCGGCGCGTCGGGGGTTTTAGGGTCGAAGATCCTTCGAGGGCAAGGAAGACGGGACCGAACCGGTGCCGAAGTGGGGCTGGGCCGATCCGGCCCGGGCCGGCCGGCCCGGAGCCCGGTTTCGGCCGGTTCGGTCGCCCTTTTTGCTCCGTGGGTCCTCTTGCACTTATCTACTTCGCCCCCTCCACTTGGATGATTTTGACGCCGTTATCCTCGCGATCAAGATGGAGGCTCTCTTTGCATGAAGTTTGATCTTTTACGCTTCAATCCCCGGGGGGTGTTCCTCGTAACACTTCGGTCCTCACCACCATTGGAAGTAATTTCAGCGAGCTCATGAACACGAACAAGACTCCATGAATGCTCCTTTGAACTTATTGCGAATCCGTCCTTTATGTCCATGATTTCCTACATAAACACAACACTTCCAAATGCATGCACAAAGATGAACTTGTTATATGATTAGTGTGCCTAGTGGCGGGTTAGTTCAATAATCAAATCCAAACCAAAGTGTAATGAACATGCTAGGTGCACCAAAATACACCGTCAACATCTCCCCCACACTTAGCTCTTGCTCGTCCTCGAGCAAGTACTCGTAAAAGAACTTCGTCCAAGGTGTGTAATCGTATATCACTTATCCTTCTTCACAAGTTAGTCAATCCCTTCATCATTAATACATAAACACAAAGTAATGATAATCAATCATAAACATGGGCGTTTAGAATTTTTACCACGTCAAGATTTACCCCACAACTCAAACTCTTCACTCGAAGCTTTCAATTTCAGCCATACTTACTTCTTTGCTTCCATCGGAGGGTTTTTATGATTTTCAAAACAAAAATTCCTGCAACAAGTATTAGACAAAAACCTTTCTCCAAGCTCTCTCAAGTCACTCATATGAAGTGTCTATCCTAACCAAATTTTATAAAACTCTCACCTCCCATTAATCTCTCATATATCATGTAAAAGTGGAGCTATAGGTAGGGCTAGCACAATCAACACAAGTATTGTCAAACTAAGAACTTCCTCTAATGGTTGTCTACCTTTCAAAGCCAATGATCATGAGAATTAACCATATGTAGGGATATCAAGGATGAGAAGATTTAGAATGGTGGACATGTGCAAGGGCAAAAGAAAATTGTGACTTCAAGGCACCAATGATGTCCTCGTTGTCGGATTGCACATGGTTGGAAATAGAGTAAAAGTTTCGTCTCACAATCAACGTGACATCCTTCCTTACACTTTATTATTTTTCTTTTCTTTCACTTGATCCATCCCTCTCATATCTTCATTGCTAACTCATCTTTCTCTTTTCTTTTTCTTCCTTCATTCACATATGATGATTTTTTTCTTTTTTCTTTTTTTTTTCTTTTCCATACACATACTTTTTCTCTTTATTTTTCTCTCTCTTGACATCTTTTCAAAGCTTTCAATTCTCCCTTTTCTCGCATGCACACAATCTGAAATTTTTAAATAAACCATGCTAGAGACGAGACGAAACTTTGAAAATAGGTTGTGTTCAAGGAATACGATGTTCAAAAGAGATATATAAGGTTAGGTATGGAATTCGGTGATATGCATGACTTCCGTTGTGAAAGACATGTTACCGAATGAATGACGAGGCTAGCAACAAAAGATAAGCACAAGGACATGATCATTGCTCGAAATTAAAACTCACCAAGAGAGAAGGGTCCTAGCCTAACTCATCGTGCTAATCACACTTATAGTGGAGCGAAAAAAACAAACTTGGCTTTGGATAGGAATTTTTTTATACTCTCAACTTGGAAAAAGAGATTTTGCTAACCTTTATTACAAGGGTTTTAATATAATTTTCAGAACTGAAATCCTCCAATTTTTAGCATCGAACATAGCACAACTAGCATGTGAAGCTCAAGATCGAAGTGCGGTATGGGTACTTTAAGTAGTAGCGATTCCACTAAGCACCACGGTAAACGATTTTCAAACCACATACTTGTGTTCATATATCAAGAATCGAAGATTAGACAAACAAGTAAATAAAGATAAACAATATATAAAACACAAAGATATATATAAGACTCTTTTTATTTGGTTTTCTTGACTCAACACTAGTTTAAGACACTTGCAAAAATTTAAAAGCGACTTGAAAACTAAAAACTCATTAAAACGCTAAGACTCTCACACGAAGATTAAACCGAACCTAAATTTGAAGTTCAAAAGCTAAGGCTAGCGAGCTAGCTCTCCCCCACACTTAAAACATACGACGTCCTCGTCGTATCTTACAAAAACCAAAGGGGAAAACTAGATCTAATGGCATTTCGAGCAAGCCTTGCACCACTTGCCTCTCATGTTTCCAACCATGCCGAAAAGTTTGCGCACGTTACGGTTAAGGAACTTGTAGTCATCTTCAACTACGCGCTCCAAATCCTCCATACGCTGCTTCATCGCTTCCATGGTTTGAAGACATTCGTCGGCCGACGCGTAGAGAGCCGCAATGGATTGACGGCAAAATCGACAACACACGGATGCAATCCGAAGGGGTCGTCGTCACCATAATCTCCACCGTTGTCACCACCGTCGTCGCCACCTCCATTGTTATCGCCTTCGCCACCGCCGTTGCCGTCGCCATTGGGGCCCTCGGGAGTCCTTTCATAGGGCTGCTCGCCCCAATCGTCATCGTCTCTACGGCGGCCGCCCACGAGCTCGGGCTACGATCGTCGGAGTAGTCGCTATCCCCATAATCCTTAGGCTCCGGCGACACCTCCTTGTAATCTTTGCGCTTGATGCCTTGGAGGCGTGCGGACCTTCGAACGGGTGTAGGGACCTTCTCTCCTTTGACGGGGTTGCGAGATGCAAGAGCTCCGGTCGGGACACGTCCTCCGCAACGGATACGTGCGGTCCTCTTGACGGGTAGCTTGACCTCGCATCGCATCGCCTCCTCCATCGATGGCTTCTTGGCTTCTACCTTCAACTCTAAGCTTTTTGGAGGCTCAATGGCTGCTACAAGGGTGCAACACATTGCTTGAAAGGATTGATTCTCGAGCTCCCAATTCGGCCAAATATATAGTCCGAGAGAAAAGCCCCGGGAACCTTATTTTCCTTTTTTACACTTCCCTTAAAATTTTTCGACCAAACAAGGAAGTCGAAAAGGAGCAATTCGGGCGAAATTCGGGGACATCGGGCGTCGGGCCCCGCCCGGGCCGATCCTGCGGGCCGGCCGGCCCACCCCCGCCTCGGGGGCCGGGCCGGTCCGGTTTTTTGCACACCGCCCTATTTTTTTTCGTCCTCGGCCCCGTGGGAAAAAGTTGGCCCGGTTAATCTTCGCGAAAAACTCCAGAAAGCTAAAAGAAAAATTATTTACAGAAGTTGGTGCCTTGTTTTTCGTCCTAGGCAGGACGTTCGGGCTCTTCCTCCATGGCAAAGACGTCAACATGATGAACGGGCACGATGTCGGGTTCGTAGTAAACCTTAAGCCGCTGTCCATTCACCACAAATTGATCGCCGTTTATATCCATAATGGTTACCGCTCCGTTGGAGAACACCGAATGCACAACATAAGGTCCGTCCCACTTGCTTTGCAATTTCCCCTTTCCGAAGGTTTTAAACCTCGAATTGTAGAGGAGGACCTTATCTCCTTCTTTAAATTCTTTTTTCTTCAATCTTTTATCATACCACCTTTTGATTCTCTCTTTGTATATGCTTGCGTTTTCATAAGCTTTCAACCTCAACTCCTCTAGCTCGCTTATTTGAATTCTCCGTTTCACCACCGCGGCATCGAGATCAAGGTTCATCTCTTTAATCGCCCAATAGGCTTTATGTTCTAACTCAACCGGAAGGTGGCAAGCTTTTCCATAGACGAATTGATAGGGGGTCATACCTATCGGTGTTTTAAACGCCGTTCGATAAGCCCATAAAGCGCCGTCTAATTTCTTTGACCAATCCTTGCCTCCCTTCTCTATGGTCTTGTTAAGTATGCTTTTTAATTGCCTATTTGACGTCTCCGCTTGTCCGTTGGTTTGTGGGTGATAGGCCGTGGAGACCCTATGCTCAATTCCCAACTTGGACAAGCACTTTTTGAAGTTCTTCCCGGTGAAATGAGTTCCTCCATCACTTATCAAGATTCTCGGTGTACCGAAACGGGGAAAAATCACGTTCTTGATCATAGTGATGGACTCCTCCGTGGAAGCTTTACGACATGGTATAGCCTCTACCCACTTGGATACGTAATCGACCATAACAAGTATATACTCGAATCCAAATGAGTTTTTAAAAGGCCCCATGAAGTCTATGCCCCATACATCGAATATGTCGACTTGCAAGTTGTATTTCAAAGGCATAGAATTTCTTTGAGAGATGTTTCCGGTTCTTTGGCATTCGGGGCATGACGCAACATATCTTTTAGTATCTTCATGCATCTCCGGCCAATAGAATCCGCTCGACCATACTTTGGCTTCGGTTCGAAAATGGCTATAGTGCCCACCGTACTCCGCCGAGTGGCACTTCCTTAGAATCTCAAGCCTCTCTTCCCTTGGCACACATCTTCTCATCACACCATCATTGCCAAGCTTGAAGAGGTATGGTGCATCCCAAAAATATTTCTTACTTTCGAGAAATTATCTTCCTTTGAGTGTTTTTGTCTAGATGATCGAGGGGCATCTTTCGAATCGCTCGAATGATGTCGATCATCCAAGTATCTTTATCAAGCACTCTATAGAGGTGGTCATCTCTCATCTTGTCTTCTATGGGCTCTTTATCATCTTGCCCACGATTCATCCTAGACAAATGATCGGCCACAACATTCTCCACCCCCTTTTTATCACGAATTTCAACATCGAACTCTTGGAGAAGAAGGATCCAACGAATCAAACGAGGTTTAGCTTCCTTCTTAGCCAAGAGATACTTTATAGCTGCGTGATCGGTGTAAACAATGACTTTCGAGTTCACGATGTAGGATCTGAATTTTTCGAAAGCGAATACCACCGCTAGCAATTCTTTTTCCGTAGTAGCGTAATTTAATTGTGCCCCACTAAGAGTTTTGCTAGCGTAGTAAACGGCGTGAACTCGGCCTTCCTTTCTTTGTCCCAAGACCGCGCCTACGGCGTAGTCACTTGCGTCACACATGATCTCGAAAGGTTGGCTCCAATCCGGAGGTTGGATGATGGGAGCACTCACCAACGCATTTTTCAAGGTCGGAATCCCGCTAGACACTTGTAACGCCCGCGTTTTTAGCACTAAATAAATCACTTATTAAATCATGCGTAAATCCGAAACCGGTCCGCCGAGCTCGGTTATCACTTAAACCCTAGCCGCCGTGTTGTCTCTCTCTCTCTCTCTCTCTCTCTCTCCCCAACGCGCGTGCCGCGATTCCCGCCGGCACCGCACCCTCGGTCGCGCCCGGCGCACCTTCCCAACGCCGCGGTCGGCCACCGGCCGGGAATCCCGCGCACGCCGCGGTCCCGCCGGCCCGGTCCGCCTCGCCGTCACCGCCGGCCCGAAAATCCCGCCGACGCCGGGAAATAGGAAAAAACCCCCACAAAACCCTCCCCTATTTTCCTAGCAATTTCCTAGTTTTCCCAAAAACCTCTTCCCTATTTCTTCTCCTTTTTCCCCATTTTTTCCTCTTTTCTTTTCCTCTTTCTTTTCTCCCTTTTTCTTTCTCTTCTCTCTTCTCCCATTTTCCTTTCTTCTTTTTTCATTTTTCCTTTCTTTTTCCCTTCTCCTTCTTCCTCCCTCTCCTTCCTTCTCTTTCCCTCGCGCGGACGGGACTCGCGACCCCGGCCGGCGCCCGGCGCCGTTGACCCGGCCCGGCGCCGGCTCTCCTTCCCCCGCCTCCGCACGCCATCGGCGGAAGCCGCCGTAGCACGCCACCGCGGCCCCGCCCGCCCCGCACCACCGAGAGACCGGCCGGCCGCCGGCGCCATTAATGCCCCAACCGAGCCGTCACCTCCCTCACCGGCCACCGCAGCCGCCCCCACGCCCGCACGACGAGTCCAATCACTCGCCGAACCCCTCGCGCACGAAGACCAAGCCGAGCCGTCGCATCACCGGCCGGAGCTCGCGAAGCTCCCCGAGCTCGCCGGCGACCTCGCCGGGGGAAAATATCCCCCCCCCGAACCGACCTACGCGGCCTATAAAAGGCCGGCACCCCTTCTCGCCGCTCCGCACCACGGCCCACGAGCTTCCGGCGGCGCTCAAACGCACCGCCACCCCACCATTTGCGCCGCCGCCGCCCATCTTCACCGCCGGCCGCGCCCTTGCCGCGGAGGCACCTCCTCAAGCCATCCTTAGCCAAGGTGAGCACGGTAGGGGCAAGCCCTCGCCCTCCTCCTTCTATTCCCCCCGCCCCCGGCCGCCGTCGGCCCCTGGAGGCCGCCGCCCGCCCGCCGGACCGGGCGCCCTACCTCCCTCCCCTGTCTGGATCGGGGGGAGGAAGAAGGGAAAATTTGCCCAAAGCCCCCTGATCTTCCCTGTTATCCCGAGCCCCCCTGACCCTATTCCCTCTCTCCCTTGTCCTTTTCAAACAAGCCCCTAGGATCATGATTAATTGTAAACTAAACACTGCTAGGCCCTAAAACAATTTATAACTAGGCCCTAATCAAGTTTATATAATCATAACTACACCCTTTTCCATTAATAGAAATTACTAATAGGTCCTTAATCCCTATAACCCCTCTTTAACCCAACATTTCATGCACGGTTTTATTTCGATTAAATCCAAACTTCACCGCACCCTTCCCGGTAGCACCCCCGCCGAACCAACCCCCTCCCTAGGACCTATATATACCCCCTCGCCGCTCATTTCCCCTCCTCGAGCTCGGCGGAAATATGTATGCTAATATTGCTTGCTTGCCCGTGTGTGCGCTATAGCCGACGGGGTAGACGGAGGAAGGTACCCCGAGCCGGAGATCGGAGCCGACTACGCGAGCGGGGAGCCCGAGGTTCGGACGCCGAGCCGGCACTCCCCGAAGACTTCGAAGACGGCAAGTTCAACCTCCCCCTTTGATGCATGCTTCCGTCCTAGTTTTATAAATACACCCTATACCGTTTTATAAATTGCATATTGTTTTACCGCAAAACATGGTAGGATAGCCACCCTTGATTGCTATGATTGAACCTTGTTTTGGCCTAAACAAGTGCTGCGAAAATGTGTGTGTGCTTTCAAAATGTGTGAGTGCTTTAAAAACAAAAAGGGGATATTTTTGGAAAATGAGTACGGATCCGGGTAGACGGGATGGACGTGTGTGTCGGGAGTATGGGTAAGCTCGTACCGTGTGGTTGAGCATGTTGGGAGTTGTCCATCTTGTCGGTCAAGGACCGGGTTGCGTGACATCTCACCTGACCCAAATCATCGTACAACCACTCGACCGTTGTATGTGGCAACGGCTTAGCATAAACCCCACTAGTTAATCTACTTGCCATCGGGTGTGCGGGTGAGCAGACGGGAGACCAAGGAGCCGGGGTACGCTCTCGTGTGAGGTACGCCCCGGTTATGTGGGATAACCCCTTGGGTGCTTCCGTGGTGGCTCGTAGTGTTAGCTAAGGTGGGTAATGGCTTTGATAGGATCCGTACGGGCACTAAGGTGTCCGTGTGACGGTACCCTACTTGTGGGTAAAGATGTACAACCTCTGCGCAGTGTCAAACCTATTCGAATAGCCGTGTCCACGGTATTGGACGAGTCACGGTGTGGTCACAAAAACTAGTGTCCGGAATGGGATGTTTTACGGCGTGAGTTGTTTTACGGGTGAAGTGCGTGGGCGTGTGCCCGGGCTACGACGGACGGGAAGTCCGGTAGTTCCATAGTGGTTTTCCTAAAACATTTGAGTTACTCGGGTTATAGAAACGATTTGTGAAAACCTTTTTGAAATGAGCCTCTGCATGTGTAAGTTTGCAAAATGAACCTTAACCTGATCCTTGTTATACCTTATGCATGATTCTACTTATAAGCCCCTCCGCGGGTGGGGTTGGATTTGCTGGGTACGTATGTGCTCACCCTTGTTTTACTAACTATTTTACAGAGGAGGATCCCGATTACATCCCCGAAGACGTTGAGTAGGTTGTGCCCTACACCCAACCGTGCCTGTGTACCAGGGCCCTACCTAAAGCTTCCATGGTGTGGTACTCTGAGGAGGCTATGGAAGCCTTTGCTATCGTAGTGTGGTCGCTAGCGTTTGTGTTGTTCATTGTAGCGTTGGCACTACCGTGCCCTTTCTGTAACCGTAATGTAAAAGAGGCGATTCCACTGTTGTAATAAATGTGCTACCAGCCTCCTGGGACTGGTATTTGTGTCACATTTGGTCACCTCGGATGAGGGGACGCTTCGGGTGGTATCGAGCCGCGAGTTTGGCCGTAGGACATGACCCCTAGGATACGAGACCTCCTGCGGCCCCCTCTAACCTTTCCTTTGCTAAACTCACCTTTTCACAAATTCTTACCTTGATTCTTGCTTGCTTCCGGATGCCTAACCCCGAGTGGAACGGTGGGAATTTGCCCCGTCCCGGCCGGCCTCCCTAACTCTGTTGTTACTCGGCCTAGAGCGCGTCGGAGTAAGGGATCCGCCGAGTTCGTCTATCGGGAGTACGAACGCTTCGGCACCCTTCGGTGTAAGCCGCCGATCTTTGTGGGAAGAAGCACGCTTTACCCCGACATTGAGCCATGGTTCGTCAACGCCACCGGTTTTCGCTTTGCCGACACCTACCCCAAGGCTGCTCGGAAGGCCCCGCGTCGGCCTACGAGTGGTTTACGGACGGCACCTCCGAAGGACTCCAATGGGATTCTTTCCACCCTCCGAAGGAAGAGGACGCTCGTGGATTGATCGCATGAGAGGTCTAGAACGAGAGGAAGAAGACTTAGAAGAAGCGATCTCCCACCTATCCATATACCTCAAAGGCCTAGACCACCTTTATCGGGAGCAAGCCCGGCACCGAAGCGAAGCAGACGGATCGACGGGGCGGAAAGAGCGGAACGAGAGAGTAGAACCGGAAAGGGTGAATACAGCCATAGCGAGAAGTTGAGCCGCACAACATGAGGCAAGACTACCTCGGGGAAAAAGAACGCTCGGAGAAGTTTTGGGATGAGCTCCAAAAGGAACGTAGAAGGCGAAGAAGAGAAGCCGACTTGGATGAAGAAGAACCCGAAGAAACCCACGCGGGACAAAGGGACCCGGAGACCGAAGATGAGATGCGGAGCGGGATCTCCCACTAAAGAAGCGCCGTATCCAGCTAGAGGAAGAGTCACCATGAGGATAAGACTAGGGTTTAGGCTAGAGACTGAGTCCTAGTAATAATAAGTGTACCCACGAAGGATGTACCCCAACCTTCCTACTAAATAAAGTTATCCATCTCTTGTACCCCACCACAACCTGTTCAACCCTATCTTTGTTTTCAGATGGCGGAAGATGGATGGACCCAAGGCGTGTGCCGGGGAGGAGCCCGGTTTTGCTCGCCCGCTCATCCACTCCCCGGAGCGCCTCGGTATCACTGAGCGCCCTAGGTACTACAGCAGAGAGTACGAGCAACTCGGCACTCTTCGCTGTAGAGTGGTCCTCTCCGTCGCTAGAAGCAACCGCCACACCAACATCGAGCCGTGGCGCGTGACCGCCACGGGGGTTCCGACACCGGGATACCTATCCCTTGGCCCTCAGAAAAGCCCTCCGCTACCTGTGCCGAATCTACGAAGAGCACCTCGTCCCCACACCGATGAGGTACTTCCCTCCCGCCATCAGGACCCCAGTTTGGCAAGCCCGCATGAGGAACTTGGAGCGACGCCGCCACCAAGAAGACTGCTATACCACGTAGTCGCCTACCTTGTCTCCCTGGACAAGCTCTTTGATGACCGGAGCCGGACACTTGAGGGAACGGATCGGCGGGCCGAGCAAGTCGAAGTCACGGTGCGGATGCACCAAGTCCGAGTGGCTCAAGGCCGAAGCAAGGACCGCCGCGGCCATAAGCGGTGAAGCCGTTGCCCGGGGAAAGCCTCAGGAGGATCCAGGACCAACGCATGCAAGAATGGACCCATGGCGGAACGCCCGTTCCAGCCATTGGAGAACCTCAAGTTCTGCTGGGAACACCCCTGGTAGGATGGGGAGGAGCCATAGAAGTCCCACCAGCATCACCGGCGGTCACCGAACCCCCAACGGCCTACCACCGAAGGCGCGGCACGGCCTCGGGGAAAACGAGAGACCCCGAAGGAGGAAACGATGACGAGTCGCTCATCCCGCCGGAAGAACACTCGACCCCCGGAAGACGCCGCTCTCCTCGCGAGTGATGTGCCCCAAGACCCGGGGAATGAAGCCGTACCGGTCCAAGTCGCGCCTTAGCCTTTAGTCGTGTAGTGTGTCCGCGTAGTCGGGATGTATCCTCCTCACTAGTTTGTAATAAAAACTTGTTTGTGCTTGCTTGCTATATGTTTGTTGTGTGCTTACCTACAGACTAAACCCTGCCTTTTCAAAAGAAATCCGTTATAATCCACTTAAACATCACATAAAACTAGATCTCTTAGAAACCCGCTTCTTTACAGATGGTTTCCAGGCGCCCTGTCAGGACCCACCGGTCGGATGCTGAGGGATCGCAAGCCGATCGGAGGGAGCGTCTTCCCGAACAGAAGTTAACCAAAATGAAGATGGAGGAGAGAATGCGGTCCCGCCACCACCACCCCCTCCTATTGACTTGGCTCAAGTCTTGGCCAACCAGATCGTCTTGATGGAGGCTATCTTCAATGCCATCAACCGTCCAAGACCCCGTGCCATGAGCATGAATGAGAAGCCGATCGAGTTCCTCGGGACTAAGCCGCCCACCTTCGGCGGGTCGGTGAATCCTCCGGATGCCGACGATTGGCCGAGAGCTATCCCGAGGGAACCGGAGCCCCTCCACCGCGAGGACCATGACAAGGTTCTCCTGGCGGCTCACCGCCTCACCGGGACGACCCCTAGCTCGGTGGGAGAATTACCGCGCCGCGCCCAAGGATCCCTCCGCCATCACATGGGATGAATTCGTGGAGGAGTTCCGCCGCTACCACATCCGGAGGCTACACCGAAGCGGAAGGCGGATGAGTTCCGCGAACTCCGCCAAGGCAACATGTCCGTGGAGGAGTACACGTACCGTTCATAGAGCCGGCACGCTATGCCCCCGAGGAGGTGGATAAAGACTCCAAAAAGCAAGAGATGTTCAAGAAGGGGCCGACTCCGGAACCGAGGACACCGCCGACTCCTCGGCATTTACCCGGACTTTAATACCCTTATGAACATGGCAATCCTCACGGAAAGGGCAAAGGCCGAGGAGAAGAAGGAAAACAAGCGCAAGTTCATGGAACACAAGGCCAAGAAGAAGAGCGGTCCCGGAGACCAAGAAACTTTGGACACCCCCCGTCCGGGTTCCAAGCCCCTATGCGGTACGGAACCCAAACCCAAGCCACAAGCTCACAAGCCCCCGAGCCCAGTTCAAGCCCTCCTACAACGGGAATGCCATGCGGCCCCCACGAGAACAACACCGGCCCACTCACTACCAACAACAACAACAACGGCCTCCCGAGTGTGTTTCAAGCTGCCGGAAACGGGGCACTTCATCGCCAACCGCCCCTATGCTAAAAAGCCGCCCACCACCACCTACTCCAACTCGGTAAACGGACCAAGGCCACTTGCGTCGGGGAGCCAACCGCATGCCGGTGCGCAGCAACAACAACTTCGGCAACAACACCGGCAACCGGCGGATGAGGCGGCCCCGGCAAACGTATGGACGCGCCCGAGTGAATCACATCAATGCGCGAGGAGGCGCGAGAAGCACAAGGAGTGGTACTCGGTGAGTTCCTGGTCGGTTCGTTTTGGCTACCATCTTGTTCGATTCGGGAGCATCACACTCATTTATATCTTCAAGCTTTGTGGAAAAGCATAGCATACCCACGGTACTACTCAAAGCACCCCTAATAACTCGAACGCCGGAGGTGACATTAACCGTCAACCGGGATGCCCCCGGGTAAGGATTATTTTAAGTGGGGGTAGAGTTCCTAGCGAACTCGGTAGTACTGAAATCCAAGGGGATAGATGTGATCCTTGGTATGGACTGGTTAAGCCAACACCATGGCCTCATAAGCTGCACCGATAAAGTAGTACACCTGACCAACCCAGACGGGATACAAGTGACCGCCACACCGGGGACACAGGCCGGATATAATGGTTTTCAACATAGAAGCCAAGTCCATAGAAGATGTCCCAGTAGTACGAGAATACCCAGATGTGTTCCCCGAAGAGCTTCCCTGGAATGCCACCGGACGGGGACATAGAGTTCGTGATCGACCTTATCCCCGGAACCTCTCCCATAGCCAAGAGGCCCTATAGGATGGCAGCCCCCGAGTTGGCGAGAATTGAAGAAGCGACTAGCGAGCTCCCGGCGAAGTGGGTTCATCGGACCAAGCTCATCACCATGGGGAGCACCGGTGCTTTTCGTGGAAAAGAAGGATAAGAGCATGAGGATGTGTGTGGACTATCGCTCGGCCGAACGAGGTCACTATTAAGAACAAGTACCCTCTTCCCGAATAGATGACCTGTTTGACCAAGCGAAGGGAGCCAAGTACTTCTCGAAGGTGGATCTAAGATCGGGGTACCACCGGCTCAAGATCGGGGAAAGTGACATCCCCAAGATCGCCTTTGTCACTCGCTACGGGCAATACGAGTTCACGGTGATGTCCTTTGGGCTAACCAATGCCCCAGCGTACTTCATGAACCTCATGAATAAGGTGTTCATGGAGGAGTTGGACAAGTTTGTCGTGGTCTTCATCGACGACATACTTGTTTACTCCAAGAGTGTGGAGGAGCATGAACAACATCTTCGAGTGGTAGCGGGAAAATTGAGGGCACACAAGCTATACGCCAAGTTCGGCAAGTGTGAATTTTGGCTGGAGAAGATATCCTTCCTTGGGCACATTCGATTGCGGGGAAGGAGTAGGCGTAGACCCGGGGAAAGTTGAGACGAGTCTCCAGCGGCGACAACCGAGCCAACGTAAGTGAGATCGGGGAGTTTCCTGGGTTTAGCGGGTACTACCGAAGGTTTATCGAAGGATTCTCCAAGATCGCCCGGCCCATGACAGAGCTGCTCAAGAAAGAGAAGAAGTTTAACCGGACCGAGGGCACCGTGAGAGAAGTTTCCAAGAATTGAAGAAGAGGCTGACTACAGCCCCAGTGCTGACCCTGCCAGACATTCAACGGGACTTCGTCGTGTATTGCGACGCCTCCCGACAAGGGCTGGGATGTGTGCTTATGCAAGATGGGAAGGTAGTGGCATATGCCTCCCGTCAGCTCAAACCCCATGAGCAGAACTATCCCACCCATGACCTGGAATTTGCAGCCGTAGTGCATGCCCTAAAGATCTGGAGACACTATCTGATCGGGAACAAGTGTGAAATCTACACAGACCACAAGAGTCTAAAGTACATCTTCACCCGGCCCGACCCGAACCTAAGGCGAGAGAAGATGGCTAGAGCTAGTCAAGGACTATAATGCGGAAATTCACTACCACCGGGGAAGGCCAATGTGGTAGCGGATGCTCTAAGCCGGAAAACCTACGAGAAGGCGGCACCCAAGAGTGCCCGAGTTCCAAGAGGAGATGGCCCGACTCAACGTGCACATCGTCCCCCGAGGTTACGTCCGCCGGCGAGTGTCCGGCCTACCCTAGAAGAGAAGATCCGGAAGGCCCAAGAAGCCGACGAGGATCTAATGAGGATCCGCAAGCACACCGGAGAGAACAAGGCCCCCGACTTCGGGGTAGATGACCAAGGCACCCTGTGGTACAAGAACAGGATATGCGTGCCCGAAGGTGGAGATTTTCGACAGACCATCATGGATGAGGCACACAACTCAGCGTACTCCATACACCCGGGATCCACCAAGATGTACATGGACTTAAAGCAGAAGTATTGGTGGAACGGAATGAAGGCAGACATTGCACGGTTCGTCGCCCACTGTGACACTTGTCAGAGGATCAAGGCCGAACATCAGAAGCCCGCGCAGATCGTTGCAACCTTTACCAATCCCAGTATGGAAGTGGGACGAGATAGGTATGGACTTCATAGTAGGGTTGCCAAGGACTCAGAAGGGACATGACTCCATATGGGTGATCGTGGACCGACTCACTAAGGTCGCTCACTTTCTACCCGTACGGACCACCTATGGAGGAGAAAAATTGGCAAAACTCTACATAGAGAATATAGTAAAGCTGCATGGAGTGCCTAGCAGAATAGTCTCAGACAGAGGGACCCAGTTCACCTCTAGGTTCTGGAAAAGCTTGCACAAGGCCATGGGCACCAAGCTCAGCATACCACCCACAGACAGACGGGCAGACCGAAAGGGTGAATCAAATTTTGGAAGATATGTTGAGAGCCTGCGTCCTCACCTACGGCAAGGATTGGGAGCAGAGCCTGCCGTATGCGGAATTTTCCTACAACAACGGCTACCAAGCAAGTCTGGGAATGTCGCCATTCGAAGCACTATACGGGAGAAAGTGCGAGAACACCCACGATGTGGTCAGAAGTAGGAGAGCGTGCCCTGGTTGGGCCCGCGCTTATAAAGGAAGCCGAGGAACGAGTAGGCGATATCCGGGGAGAAGGCCGAAAGCCGCTCGGTCCGACGAGAAGAGCTACGCGGACAAGAAGAGGCGTGAAGCGAGCTTCAATCCGGGAGACTTCGTCTACCTCAAGGTTTCACCCATCCGGGGGACTCGAAGGTTTCAAGTACACGGGGAAGTTGGCCCCTCGGTACATCGGCCCGTATAAAGTGCTCAAGAAAGTCGGAGCGAGTAGCATATCGAGCGGAGCTACCCGAAGAAATGGCGGATATACACCCGGTATTCCACATCTCTCGGCTACGCCGATGTTTGAAGGTTCTAGAAGAGAAGCGAGTACCGGTGGAGACCATCGATCTACGGCCGGACCTTAGGTACCGGGAGGTGCCCGTCAAGATCTTAGACACCGTGGTCAAGCGGACAAGGACGACCGAAGTACGGGTGTGCGAGAGTCCAATGGAGTAGACACGGGGTGGAAGAAGCTACGTGGGAACGAGAGGATGCCGCGAGGAAGGAATTCCCCCACCTATTCGAGACTTAGCGAGAATCTCGAGGACGAGATTCATTTTAAGTGGGGTAGGTTTGTAACGCCGCGTTTTTAGCACTAAATAAATCACTTATTAAATCATGCGTAAATCCAGAAACCGGTCCGCCGAGCTCAGTTATCACTTAAACCCTAGCCGCTGTGTTCTCTCTCTCTCTCTCTCTCTCTCTCTCTCTCTCTCCCCAACGCGCGTGCCGCGATTCCCGCCGGCACCGCACCTCGGTCGCGCCCCGGCGCACCTTCCCAACGCCGCGGTCGGCCACCGGCGGAATCCCGCGCACGCCGCGGTCCCGCCGGCCCGGTCCGCCTCGCCGTCACCGCCGGCCCGAAAATCCCGCCGACGCCGGGGAAATAGGAAAAAACCCCCACAAAACCCTCCCCTATTTTCCTAGCAATTTCCTAGTTTTCCCAAAAACCTCTTCCCTATTTCTTCTCCTTTTTCCCCATTTTTTCCTCTTTTCTTTTCCTCTTTCTTTTCTCCCTTTTTCTTTCTCTTCTCTCTTCTCCCATTTTCCTTTCTTCTTTTTTCATTTTTCCTTTCTTTTTCCCTTCTCCTTCTTCCTCCCTCTCCTTCCTTCTCTTTCCACGCGCGGACGGGACTCGCGACCCGGCCGGCGCCCGGCGCCGGTTCGGACCGGGCCCGGCGCCGGCTCTCCTTCCCCCGCCTCCGCACGCCATCGGCGGAAGCCGCCGTAGCACGCCACCGCGGCCCCGCCGCGCCCCCCGCACCACCGAGAGGCCGGCCGGCCGGCCGGCGCCATTAATGCCCCAACCGAGCCGTCACCTCCCTCACCGGCCACCGCGGCCGCCCCCACGCCCGCACGACGAGTCCAATCACCTCGCCGAACCCCCGCGCACGAAGACCAAGCCGAGCCGTCGCATCACCGGCCGGGAGCTCGCGAAGCTCCCCGGAGCTCGCCGGCGACCTCGCGGGGGAAAATATCCCCCCCCCCCCGAACCGACCTACGCGGCCTATAAAAGGCGGGGCACCCCTTCTCGCCGCTCCGCACCACGGCCACGAGCTTCCGGCGGCGCTCAAAGGCACCGCCACCCCACCATTTGCGCCGCCGCCGCCCATCTTCACCGCCGGCCGCCCCTTGCCGCGGAGGCACCTCCTCAAGCCATCCTTAGCCAAGGTGAGCACGGTAGGGGCAAGCCCTCGCCCTCCTCCTTCTATTCCCCCCCCCCCGCCGCCGGCCGCCCACGGAGGCCGCCGCCCGCCCGCCGGGCCGGGCGCCCCGCCTCCCTCCCCGTCCGGATCGGGGGGGGGGGAGGAAGAAGGGAAAATTTGCCCAAAGCCCCCCGATCTTCCCCGTTATCCCGAGCCCCCCCCGACCCTATTCACTCTCTCCCTTGTCCTTTTCAAACAAGCCCCTAGGATCATGATTAATTGTAAACTAAACACCTGCTAGGCCCTAAAACAATTTATAACTAGGCCCTAATCAAGTTTATATAATCATAACTACACCCTTTTCCATTAATAGAAATTACTAATAGGTCCTTAATCCCTATAACCCCTCTTTAACCCAACATTTCATGCACGGTTTTATTTACGATTAAATCCAAACTTCACCGCACCCTTCCCGGTAGCACCCCCGCCGAACCAACCCCCTCCCTAGGACCTATATATACCCCCTCGCCGCTCATTTCCCCTCCTCGAGCTCGGCCGGAAATATGTATGCTAATATTGCTTGCTTGCTCGTGTGTGCGCTATAGCCGACGGGGTAGACGGAGGGAAGGTACCCCGAGCCGGAGATCGGAGCCGACTCGCGAGCGGGAGCCCGAGGTTCGGACGCCGAGCCGCACTCCCCGAAGACTTCGAAGACGGCAAGTTCAACCTCCCCCTTTGATGCATGCTTTCGTCCTAGTTTTATAAATACACCCTATACCGTTTTATAAATTGCATATTGTTTTACCGCAAAACATGGTAGGATAGCCACCCTTGATTGCTATGATTGAACCTTGTTTTGGCCTAAACAAGTGCTGCGAAAATGTGTGTGTGCTTTCAAAATGTGTGAGTGCTTTAAAAACAAAAAGGGGATATTTTTGGAAAATGAGTACGGATACGGGTAGACGGGATGGACGTGTGTGTCGGGAGTATGGGTAAGCTCGTACCGTGTGGTTGAGCGTGTTGGGAGTTGTCCATCTTGTCGGTCAAGGACCGGGTTGCGTGACATCTCACACGACCCAAATCATCGTACAACCACTCGACCGTTGTATGTGGCAACGGCTTAGCATAAACCCCACTAGTTAATCTACTTGCCATCGGGTGTGCGGGTGAGCGAGCGGGAGACCAAGGAGCGGGGTACGCTGCCGTGTGAGGTACGCCCTGGTTATGTGGGATAACCCCTTGGGTGCTTCCGTGGTGGCTCGTAGTGTTAGCTAAGGTGGGTAATGGCTTTGATAGGATCCGTACCGGCACTGAGGTGTCCGTGTGACGGTACCCTACTTGTGGGTAAAGATGTACAACCTGCGCAGTGTCAAACCTATTCGAATAGCCGTGTCCACGGTATTGGACGAGTCACGGTGTGGTCACAAAAACTAGTGTCCGGGATGGGATGTTTTACGGCGTGAGTTGTTTTCTGGGTGAAATGCGTGGCTGTGTGCCTGGGCTACGACGGACGGGAAGTCCGGTAGTTCCATAGTGGTTTTTTTTCCTAAAACATTTGAGTTACTCGGGTTATAGAAACGATTTGTGAAAACCTTTTTGAAATGAGCCTCTCGCATGTGTAAGTTTGCAAAATGAACCTTAACTCGATCCTTGCTATACCTCATGCATGATATCGCTTATAAGCCCCTCCTCGGGTGGGGTTGGATTTGCTCGAGTACGTATGTGCTCACCCTTGTTTTACTAACTATTTTACGAGAGGAGGATCCCGATTACATCCCCGAAGACGTTGAGTAGGTTGTGCCCTACACCCAACCGTGCCCGTGTACCGGGGCCCTACCTAAAGCTTCCATGGTGTGGTACTGCGAGGAGGCTATGGAAGCCTTTGCTATCGTAGTGTGGTCGCTAGCGTTTGTGTTGTTCATTGTAGCGTTGGCACTACCGTGCCCTTTCGTAACCGTAATGTAAAAGACTCGATTCCACCTGTTGTAATAAATGTGCTACCGGCCTCCCGGGATCGGTATTTGTGTCACATTTGGTCACCTCGGATGAGGGGACGCTTCAACACTTCTCATCAAAGTCGAAAGCCACATCTTTTTGAAGAAGGTGTGTTAAAGGCTTAGTGATCTTCGAGAAGTCCTTTATAAATCTTCTATAGAATCCGGCATGGCCTAGAAAGCTCCTTAAGGACTTAACATCCGTAGGAGGTGGGAGTTGCTCAACCGTCTCTACCTTAGCCTTGTCCACTTCAATTCCTCTCTCGGATATAACATGTCCGAGCACTATGCCTTGCTTAACCATGAAGTGGCATTTTTCCCAATTTAAAACCAAATCTACCTCCGCACACCTTGTAAGGACCTTTTCTAAGTTTGCTAAGCAATCCATGAACGTCTTCCGTAAACGGAAAAATCATCCATAAACACTTCAACAATTTCTTCGATGAATTCCGAAAACACGGCCATCATGCAACGTTGAAAAGAGGCCGGAGCGTTGCATAGGCCGAAGGGCATCCTCCTATATGCAAACGTTCCGTAAGGACACGTAAATGTTGTCTTATGTTGATCTTCGGGTGAATGGGAATTTGCATGAACCCCGAGTATCCATCGAGAAAGCAAAAATAAGCGTGGTTTGCTAACCTCTCGAGCATCTCGTCTATGAACGGTAAGGGGAAGTGATCTTTCTTCGTCGCTTTGTTAAGCTTACGGTAATCGATACACATCCGCCACCCGGTCACGGTTCTTTGCGGTATTAATTCATTCTTCTCATTCTTCACCACGGTCAAACCTCCTTTCTTCGGTACACAATGTACCGGGCTCACCCATTCGCTATGTGGAACCGGGTAGATGATTCCGGCATCAAGTAACTTGATAACCTCATTCTTTACTACCTCTCGCATGGCATGGGTTAGCCTCCTTTGATGGTCCACTACAGGCTTACATTGGTCTTCCATTGGTATACGATGAGTGCAAAAGGCTGGGCTAATACCCTTGAGATCATTAATTGAATATCCAATCACCTTCCTATGTTTTTTTAATAAAATCAGCAACGCTTCATTTTCTTCGGGGCTCAACTCGTCGCTCACAATGACTGGATAGGTTTTGTCCGGGGCCCAAAAATTCATATTTTAATCCCTTGGGCAAAGGTTTAAGGTCAACTTCGGGCACTTGTGGCTCCTCGGGTTTGATTTCTCCTATGTCTTCGAACTTTTCTTCCTCCACGCTTCCATCATGCGGCTCTAAGCCTTTTGTTGCTTCCTCTAGTTCTTCATCTTGTTGATTACTAATTTGATTTTCCATCGCTCTTTGCAGCGGGTCTCTAAGGGTTTCAACAAAACAAAGACTATCTATCTCTTCTATTTCTTCATCTTCGGGAGGAAAAGGAGTAAGGTGTTTAGAAGCACGAAGAAAGTTATATGTGTACTTTGTTCCATTAAGGTTCATTGTTACTTTGCCTTCTCCGGCATCTAACACGGCATCAACCAACTTAAGAAAAGGCCTACCTAAGATTATATGATCAGAATTACCATGGTAAGCATCAATAACAAAGAAATCGGTTGGTATATAGTTTCTAGAGATTTTTACTTTCATGTTGCAAGCAATACCTAGAGGTTTGATAGTTCTACCATCTCCCATAATTAATTTCGTTGATGTTGGAGCTAAGTCTAGGTTGTGGTATTGAACTTTATCGTAAATTTTAGAAGATAGGACACTTACTTGGGCTCCGATGTCGCATAAAGCTTTGCATTGAACTCCGTTGATCTCGCAACTCAAGTGCGGCGTCATCTTCTCTTCTTCTTCGGATCCGATCGAATAAATTTCAGCAAGGCGAGCGTATGGTGATGCTTCGGGCTTGATCCCCATGATCCTCTTCACCTCGGCAATATGTTCCGGATCCACCACGTCATCTCCAAAGAGCTTTTCAAAAATCTCACCGGTGGTTTCGAGGTCGTATGAATTTTCAGCTTTCCTCTCCGGTGGGAAATCGACTTCCAATGCTCTTGCCATCCCCTTTTGATTAGGGAACGGTCTTCTCTTGTCGAATACTTCTCCGTAATCAATAGGAACCCAATCCATTGGCTCGAACTCCCTTAGTGGCTTCGCGCTTGACATGCTTCTCTTATTCGTCTCATTTGGTGCGGCGAAGTCGACGTTTGGTGTAGTTCTTGACTTGATGTGTTCTTGTTTAAGCTTCTCCATGATTGGCTCCTCTTTTGTGACTTCCGGGTTGCCTCTTTAGAAAAATCAGCAAGCTTTTTCTTCCTTGAATTGAATTCCGGCTCTTCCGCAAGTCTTGTTTCCCAATCTCTTCGCATGGCGGCCGCTTTGCTAACTTTTTGTAGAAGTTGGGCGGCTTCCGTGAGTGTTTTCTCCATGAGATCCCCACCGCACACATTTCGACGTGTCGCATGCAACTAGGGGTTAGGGAAAAGAAAAATGTATGCAAGAGTACGTCACCGGTGAAGCCGAGTTTTGGTCCTTGTTCGATTAATTCATTAAACCTATCCCAGGCTTGGTCTATCCCTTCCTCTTCTCCTTGCATAAAATTGATCACTTGCCTCCTTAGATGTTGAACCTTGCTCATTGGAAAGAACTTCTCGCAAAACTTCTTTGTCAACTTGTTCCAATTGCCTTCAACTTCAAAGGACGCAACCGAATACCATGTCTTTGCTTTGCGGCAAGTGAGTAGGGAAAGAGATTCCATTTGAACCATTCATCGGGAACTCCTTCTTGACGCACCGTGTTGCATATTGTCGTGAAATCCCTTATGTGTCTATATGGGTTCTCCTCAACCATCCCTTCAAATGGGTTTTCCGCCACCATCTTCATGATCTTGGATTTAATTTCATACTTGGTCGCTTCGAGCTTCGAATCCGACTCTTGTACCTTTATGTCTTCACATCGAGGGCTAGCGTAATCCCTTAATGATTTCTCCAGTTCTTCCACGGGTTGATTAACGAACTCCATCTAGACAATAAGATAAAAACAAAAACAAAAAAGAAACAAGTGTTTTTCGATAATAAATGTTAGATATAGCGAATAAAAGATAGACTAAAATATAAAACTAAGTTAGATGCAAATCAAACGATGTAAACTAACTTGCTCCCCGGCAACGGCGCCAGAAAAAGGGGCTTGTTGACGGATAAAAAAGACGTATCCCTCTACGATCCGCAAGCGTACGGACCCCACACCTTTTTCACCACGGGATTCCCAAGGTTCTTGTCAATCCGCGGAGCAAGGGGATTACAAGCGTTTGATCAACAACGACACACTAGCTACTAAAACCCTAACTACTATTATACTAGAAAAACAACTAAACTCACTAGAGAGAATGATAAACGATCAAGAGAGAAGACACTCGCCCACGGGTCTACGATACTAGAACATGCAATCGCTTAAAGACATGAAAAACCAATCTAATCTATCGGGGTTGTGACCACGGTTTCGCCCTTTCCCTCCTCTCGTCTCGTCACTACGCGAAGGTATTCATGACTAGACCTTTGATGGCCACGGCGTATTGAATGGATCCAAGGAAGCATTGGAGCTCGTACTCCCTCTACGGCATGGTAGCTAACCTTTAAGCATTAAAGTATATTCAACACAAGATGATAGATAGAAAATCCGACAAAGTGCGATTACATCTCACGATCGATTACAACCCATGGACGAATGAGAAGATTACCCCATCAAGGTGCGATCATGGCACCGTTGATCATGGTTTCCCTTCCGCCGGTGTCTTCCTCCTTCTCCACGAGAGGGTGCTTCCTTCGAGGTGGTTGATCTCCGGCCGGAGATCCTCCTCCTCTCTCTCTAGCTTGTGGATGGCCTTCTCGGTGCGAAAAAACTCCTCTCCGTCCGTTGGCGGCGCGTCGGGGGTTTTAGGGTCGAAGATCCTTCGAGGGCAAGGAAGACGGGACCGAACCGGTGCCCGAAGTGGGCCGGGCCGATCCGACCGGGCCGGCCGGCCCGGAGCCCGTTTCGGCCCGGTTCGGTCGCCCTTTTTGCTCCGTGGGTCCTCTTGCACTTATCTACTTCGCCCCCTCCACTTGGATGATTTTGACGCTGTTATCCTCGCGATCAAGATGGAGGCTCTCTTTGCATGAAGTTTGATCTTTTACGCTTCAATCCCGGGGGTGTTCCTCGTAACACTTCGGTCCTCACCACCATTGGAAGTAATTTCGGCGAGCTCATGAACACGAACAAGACTCCATGAATGCTCCTTTGAACTTATTGCGAATCCGTCCTTTATGTCCATGATTTCCTACATAAACACAACACTTCCAAATGCATGCACAAAGATGAACTTGTTATATGATTAGTGTGCCTAGTGGCGGGTTAGTTCAATAATCAAATCCAAACCAAAGTGTAATGAACATGCTAGGTGCACCAAAATACACCGTCAACACGAATCAAGATTCCCGAACTCAGCACATTCGCGAATTCGAGACTTCACAGGTCCCAGGCCCTCGAGAGTCGCGAATTTCCCTGCTCCTGAAAAACATACTTTGAGAACTTTATTAAGCTCAACGTTCCGAGGGTGACGGGTTTTCCTGAATTCCCCAACACTAGCCCCTCGGGGAAGCGGGTTGACTCCGACGATCCGATTCCACGAACCTTTCAGAAATTTAGTAAAAAATGTCACCCTCGGAACGTCGGAGGGGACACGCGTCGCCCGGGGAGCCAAAGGCGGTTAAATCGAGGCGCGCTTCGCGGAACTACCCCTCCCCGGCCCTATAAATAGCGGGCTGCTGCTGTTAAAAATTTTTACCGCTCTCGAGCTTTTTCACGATTCGCGCATCTCTCCTTCTTCGCGGAATCTGGTTTTCTGCTAGAAAGCTTGCGAACTCCAGGTCTTGTTCACACTCCTCTAAGGTATTCCTTTATTTTTGTTTTGTCGATTCGTTAGTTCGTTAAACTTTGTTTTAGTGATATCGCGATTTCGCGAGTTTTATTCTCGAACATTACTCTTACCTGTCTGAATGTTCGTAATTGTTGGTTAGGTGGCTCGCGTTAAAAGTACAGCTAGGCCCATGACTACCGAAGAGCTCATCGCTGCCGGTCTCCCACTTGACCCAGCTGCCGAAAGCGCGGATCGTGCTGCACCGGCCGAAGATGTTGGTTCACCCAGCGGTTCCCGAAGTCGCGAAGACGGGGAGGTTGGGTCTGATGGCGGCGAAGACATCGGAGATGTGGACGCCAGTGCTGACGATCTCATTATGCTAAGGACCTCTGGCCCACTGCCGCCCTCGCTCGCCTTCGGAGAGTCGAAAGTCACAAGCAACATGGTTCGCGAATACGAGAAGGCCGGATTCTTCTCTCCTGGCGCTGGGCGTGCCCCTCTTGATGAACTGATTCCCACTCCCAAGGAGGGTGAGATTGTGGTTTTTTGGGACTTCTTCATCTGTGGGCTACGGTTCCCTTGTGACCCCATCCTGCCAGCAATTCTCGATGCATTTTCGGTGAAGATCAACCAGCTTACCCCGACATCCTTCCTCGAAGTGTCGAAGTTTATCTGGATTCTGAAGACCTTCGGCTGTAGTCCTACCATCGACGCCTTCACCAGATTTTACGAACTGGTGATCATCCCCGAAGTTGTGAAAGGTGAAGACGGGCAGTTCTTCCACAGCCAGCACGTGTGCTGCACCTTCAATACACGACGCCAGAACACCCGACAAGGAATCACCCGAATCCAGATTTCTCCTTGCTGCAAGTCCAACCTTTCCGACGATTGGAAATCTTACTGGTTTTACTTGAAGGTCGATGTGCCGAAGCTATCATGCCCGATCGCGCCTCTCACCGCGGTTAACGTGGGGAAGTACAACCAGCGGGCCTTGGGAATCAGAAGCTGCGAGAGTGCATTTCACCTGGCCAGCACAATACTTGGCGGCCGCGACATCATCGAAGAATTCATTGCTGCCCGGGTCTGGCCTATCTCGAACGGTTGGTCCCCTACTGAGCTCGTGTATTATAATGTCAACTGGGCTGACCAGAAGGTGCCTTTCCCGAAGTTCGGGATCAAGCTTCGCGAAGGCCAGAGCGCCAAGGACTTCATGGACGAAGTGGAAAAAAGGGTGGATGTTATGGTGGGCGAATACACGATGAACGAGTACAAGGCCTACAAAGCCCTAGTGAAACATAAGAAGAAGATCAACCGCGTTTTTTCGGAAATCAGCGGTGACAAATTTTTCAGCTCTCGAGGCCCTGGTCCCAAATTGAAAGTTCCCGCCGTCGCCGTGGCCAGCTGCTCAGCCGCCTCAATCAACGCTCCCCGAATCAGGTCGTCGAAGCGAAGCTCGTCGCCTGCCACCGAGGGAACCTCTTCGGGAGTGAAACCTTCGAGGACCAGATCTCTTGAATCGTCGAAGCGGAAACGAAAAACCTCCGAACCTCGGACCTCGGGAGCTGAACTCCAGGCTGCTTCGGGGCTTGCCGAGATGAGCCGCAAGAAATTGAAGAAAGCTGCGAAGAAGGTTTCTTCCACTGGAGTTCGGCGGGTTCCATCCGCCTTCGACGACGACACTCTCACAGAGACAGATAGCCTTAAAGGTTTTTTCTTCTGGCCAGTACCTAATTTTCGAGATAGTTGTCCCACTGGTTCCGAAAATGAATTCGTGGATGTCGATTCCTTTTCAGATGCTGCCCCCGAAGTCCGAAAGGAGACATCCCCTGCTGTTGCTGAGAAGTCTGTTGTTGCTGCTGAAGTTGTTGCTCGCTCTGAGTCCCCCACTGCTGCCGAAAGCCCTGTTGCTGAGGTCCCTGCCGCTGACCAAGCCTACTCCGAATTCGCCCAGGACCTTGAGCGCACTATTCAAAGGGGGGCCCATCCTGCTGAAAATATTCCTTTGGTCGAAGTTCGGGAGGTCGTCCCCGAAGACCAGGCGCCCTCTCCTTCCTTAGCTGCTTTTAACAAAATCTTTGGTACGTCTTATCGCGGCAAGCTATTGCGTGTTGGTTTCGAGACAAGTGGCGTCGGGGGCAAGACGTCCAAGTTTTTAACTCTGTGGAAATCGTCCGCAATTGTTGATGAAACAGGAGAGGAAGCGTCGGAACGACCCGAAGAAGCCGTTCAAGGCTCCGAGAAAGGGCCTCTCTCTATCCCCGAAACTACTCCTTCGCCTCAAGGGAAGGCCTCTTCGGATTCGACTAAACAAGTCACCATGCAACATTTTAGCAAGCAAGGTTCGTTCATCCTCGCTGGCTCTTCATGTCATTCACGATTGTTGAATCTTGGTCTGAGATTTATTCCTGGATTTTTCAGAATTCAAGGATCTGTTGCACTCTTATTCTCCCTCAAAGCTTGGACGTTTTCCACGAAGATTATACCCTCAAGCATTCTATGCTTGGGAAGGTTGCCATAGAGCGGCTCTCTAAACAAGAGAAGATTAACGAACAACTTTCCCAGAAGTCCAAGGAGCTGGAGCGCAACTTTACTCTCGCGCAATCTACGAACTTGGAATTGGAGAGAAAGGTGGCTGAGTTGGCGGAGGCTTTGAAGAGGAGTCACGACGAGAAGAAAATCGCAGAGGTCGCGCTCGAGGAATCCAAGAAAGAGCTTGAGAAAGTCCAAAAATCTCATGAAGACGATCTTAGCGTGATCGAAAAGCTTCGGCAAAAACAAGAGCGAGCTACAAAAATCGCCGAGGACCTTCGCATCAACAACGCCAGCCTCGCCAAGTCACTGAGCACAAAGGATCGGAAAATCGTGGATCTTGAGAAGGCGCTGGCCGAACAAGGTGAAGCCTCGAAGAAAAACACTTCGGAAATTCTGGGAAAGTTGAAACTGCTCTATGCTGAGTACCAGAAATCCTTGAATGAGTACGGTGTTCGCCCGGCCCCTCTCCCGGATGACATTGATATTCCCGATTTCATGGATTGGCTGGAGGATGAGTTCAAGGCCCTCACCGAGGTGATCTCTGGCGCCAGCAACTTCGCTGTTGCTTTCTCTTTGGAGAGTATCCTGAAGATCCTTCACGATTATGACTGTGTGGACTTGGCGAAGTTCTGCGTGAACCTCTCTCGATTCCCCAGCGTTACTAGCGACGCGATACTTCGAGAGAACCCCGACGTTGCGGCTATCAAGACGAAGTTCGCAAAGGAGTTCTGGCTGGCTGGCGGGTCGGATGTCGTTAAAACCATTGCGCAGGCAAAGCTTGCTGAGGTATTTTCTTTTGATCGATTTCGTGACTTATGTTCGTCGCAGACGTTCCAGTTTCTTAAACTTTCCTCACTTTTTCCTTCCTTTCTCAGCTGAGGGAAGAGGAGAACCGAGAAGGCACTACCGCGCCTCCCGAAGGATCGGCCTCCGGCGAGGGTTCGAGCGAAACCGGTGAGGGCTCAGATGGCAGTAGCAGCAGCAATAGCAGCAGCAGCAATGATGGCGACGACGGCGAGCAAGTCCCCGAAGGGGAGGAGGATTCACCGAAGGTGGATGTCACGAACTGAATGACATGTTCGAACTTTTGGGTGAATTGGAGATTGGTTGTACATTCGTGTGGGTTTGTCAAACTTTTCTGAACAGGTGTTTTGTATATTTTAACCTGCGCAGGTCCTGCAAGCTGGGCCTGCGCAGGACGTGCTACCGCTGCGAATTCATCGGGATAAAATGTTCGTTAGTGGTGAAGCGTGGCGTCTATTCAAGCGGGCACATCCCGAACAAGATTTTTCCGATTTTTGGCTTGAGGCTTCGCTTAAGTTTTATATAGGTTGTTTTGACCTCTCCTCGTTTTTCTTACTTCGTAAGAAGGTTCGTTCCGCGCCGCCTACTCCGCCGTCCGCGAAGGTTCCCAAGATGGAGCCCCTTAGCCCCTTAGCCGATGCATCTCACTTCGCCTATGCCAGCGATACGGCCGAAGACAATGTTTGTAAACCGGGACATGTTGTTGAGCTTTCGTTTTGAGTTTTACACCAAGTGTTGTAATTATCGAAGAACTGTTCGGAAGTTTTTATGCGAATAAGGCAATGAATATGTTTTTTCTTTGAAAAAACGTCACCCTCCCCCACCTTGCCGTTTCGCATGAAAACTAGATTGCAGGTTCACAAATCTTACTATTTTACGAACTTCTTTAGCACATCTTTAGGAGAAGTCTCCGTCAACTTTTGAAAATTTCAACCGTCGTTGTGCAAGTCGGCAAAATTTGTTATTCGAATTTTGTGGACTTGCCCCGATCGGCAGACTTGCCTCGGTTGAAATTGCAACCCTCAGTTGCTTCAACCAAGATTTTTCTGCGAACGTCCGATGGAGCCCCTTGTCCTTTTCTTATAATGATGATACCTGAAAAAAATTTCAACAATCTGAACTGAGTGAGAATACATAGGCGAACCCTTAGACATTCGTTTTCTCGAAATTATCATGCGAGCTTTCTGGTGGGAATCCCTTCGTGGATGGGATTTTTCTAGGCCATAACTTGTTGTTGTCTCGGGCCTTTATGGTGCGAATCCCTCGATGGATGGGATTTTTCTAGGCCACAACTTGTTGTTGTCTCAGGCCTCTTTTTTATTGACGGAATTCTGGCTATCGCGAAGCCTTTCTCAGAGCCTTTCTTTTTTCACGATGGAATTTCGGCTACCACGGAGCCTTTCTCGCGAACTCTTTCTTTTTTCACGATGGAATTTCGGCTATCACGGAGCCTTTCTCACGAACTCTTTCTTTTTTCACGATGGAATTTCGACTACCACGGAGCCTTTCTCTCAAACTCTTTTTTTTTTCACGATGCAATTTCGGCTATCACGGAGCCTTTCTCACGAACTTTTTCTTTTTTCACGATGGAATTTCGGCTATCACGGAGCCTTTCCCACGAACTCTTTCTTTTTTCACGATGGAATTTCGGCTATCACGGAGCCTTTCCCACGAACTCTTTCTTTTTTCACGATGGAATTTCGGCTATCACGGAGCCTTTCTCGCGAACTCTTTCTTTTTTCACGATGGAATTTCGACTATCACGGAGCCTTTCTCACGAACTCTTTCTTTTTTCATGATGGAATTTCGGCTATCACGGAGCCTTTCTCACGAACTTTTTCTTTTTTCACGATGGAATTTCGAGACACGAGACACAAAACACGCAATTTGGGGGAGGACTCTTTTCATATATATATATCAGAAAGAGTATTTACATAGGATCCGCCTCGTTAAAAACCTTGCCTCTTGATTTAGAGCCCCCTTTGCAAGGAAAAGAGTACGGTCCTTCTTATTCTAGTACGACTAAAAGAAATAAAACTGATTTTTTGATCCGAAATCACTTATAGACACGTGATTCGGGTTTTTATTTTCCTAAAGCTCAAACTTACGAAAATCGAAAAACTGCTACCCGCTACATCTATCTACAACTAGGGTTTTCATGGATAATACCTTTTTAGGCTATCGGCATTCCACGAATACGGCAACTCTTCGTCAGTCTGCTCCATCAGGCGAAAAGCCCCTGGCATATTTGTTTCCTTGGCGATGTAAGGCCCTTCCCATGACTCATGAAGTTTTCCTGGCTTCTACCAATTTTTCTTTCTTTTCAAGACAAGATCACCAGTTTTGATGTCCTTTCGGACCACTTTTTTGTCCCTCCATGCCCTTGTCTCTCTCTGGTACTTCTCAATATTTTCTGCTGCTTCAAGGATTGTCAGCTCTATCATGTCTTTTTCCACCTTCTTATCAATTTCCTCTATCTCTTTTCCTTTCAGGACTCTCATGCTTTCATTTCTGATCTCCTCCGGTGTCATAGCCTCGGTCCCGAAAAGTAGGCGAAAGGGCGTGAAACCCGTTGCCCTTGAAACTGTGGTGTTGTGAGACCAGATCACCTTCGGGAGTTCATCCACCCACTTTCCCTTTTTCTGATCGAACAAACACTTTTTGATTCTCGAAAAAATCAAGCCATTGGCTCTTTCGACTGCACCATTGGACTGTGGATGATATACTGATGAAAACTTCGTCTGTGTGCCCAAGGTTCCGCAGTATTCTTTGAAAGTGTAGCAGTCAAACTGTTTGCCATTGTCAACTGTCAGTTCTCTAGGAACTCCGAACCTGCAGACTATGTTCTGCCAAAAGAATTTCTGAACTGTTGCTGCTGTGATGTTCGCGAGTGGTTTTGCCTCTACCCACTTCGTGAAATAATCGACCGCTACAGCCGCAAATCGGCAGTTGCCCTGAGCTGCTGGCAACGGGCCTACTAGGTCCAATCCCCATCTCTGCAGAGGCCAAGTTGGAGGAATTAAGTGAACTGGCATTGAAGGCAGATTCTGCTGATTTCCCGTCTTCTGGCATGCTTCACACTGCCGAACTAACATCTTGGCGTCGATGTTTATGGTGATCCAATAGAATCCCTGCTTTATCGCCTTACCAGCCAAAGCCCTGGTGCCTATGTGTGCCCCACAAAATCCGTTGTGAATTTCTTTCAGAAGTTTGCGACCTCTTTCGGAGGTGATGCAACGCAGCCAAGGCTCAGTGACTCCTGACTTGTATAATTCTCCATTTACTACCGTATAGCCCCGAGCCCTTTGCTTCAATCTTTTTTCCTCCAATTCATCTTGTGGTTCGTAATGTCCCCTTAGATAGGCCATTATTTCTGCTCTCCAGTCTGGAATTTCCACCATATTCACGATTTGAGTTCTTGAGTCTTTGATGGAGGGTTCTCTGATGATTTCAAAGAACACGTCCGGTGGTAGCTCTTGATTTCTGGCTGCTGCCTTCGCCAATTTATCCGCCTCATTGTTATCGTCCCTTGGGATATGCTGGACTGAATACCCTTTGAAATGTCTTTCCATTTCTCTAACTTTTTCAAGATATTTCATGAGAACTGGATTCCTGGCCTCGCTTTCCTTCTCAATATGTTCCTGGATCACTTTCGAATCCGTTCTGATTATGAAGGTTTGCTGCCCCAAGGCTTTCATTTTTCTCAATGCCAGCAGTAGGGCTTCGTACTCCGTTGTGTTGTTCGTGGAGTGTTCGTTGTTCGCGATACGAGCCGCGCTGCATATCTTATGATCACACCCGTCAGGGACGTTACAACGGCCGAAATTCCGACCCCCTTGTAACACCAAGCTCCATCACACTGCACTATCCATGGTTCGGGCATATTTTCCTCGAGATTCTGAGTAGGTGAGGTCCAGTTCACGACGAAATCTGCCAGAACTTGCGATTTTATTGCGCTTCTTCTCTCGAAATCCACCACATACTCGGAGAGTTCAGCACCCCACTTGATGATTCGGGTGGATGCCTCCCTATTTGCGAACAAGTCACTTAACGGTTGGTTGGTGATAACTCTTATTCTGTGGCCTTCGAAGTAATGTCTCAGCTTTCTTGCTGCCATGATGACCGCGTACGCGATCTTCTCCAGTTCGGAATAGAAAACCTTGGAACCAGACAATGCTTCAGAGGCGAAGTATACAAGAATTTGCCTGAGCTTTCCTTCTTCTTCCTTTTCCTGTACCAGCACTGCACTTACTGCCGAATTTGATGCAGACACGTACAGCAGAAGCGGCGATTTTGGCTCGGGAGGACAGAGCTTGGTCATGTTGGACAAGTAGTCCTTTAGTTCGCGAAAGGCCTGCTTCTGAGGTTCGGACCACTGGAATTTCTTGGCACTTCTGAGAACTTGGAAGAATGGCAAACTTCTTTCTGCGGCTCTGGGGATGAATCTGTTGAGGGCAACCACTCTCCCTGTCAACTTCTGAACATCTTTCACTGAGATTGGCTCTTGCATCTCCATCAGAGCCTTTATCTTGTCAGGGTTTGCTTCAATGCCTTTCGTTGAAACTAGGCATCCAAGAACTTTCCCCTTGTGAATGCCGAACACACATTTTTCTGAATTTAGCTTCAAGTTTGCTGCCCTCATGTTCGCGAATGTTTCTGCCAAATCACTGATATGGTCTCTTCTCTGAACACTTTTGACGACTATGTCATCCACATATGCCAGAATGTTTCTCCGAATCTGCTGGTGCAGTAGTATTGCTATCATTCTCGAAAACGTGCATCTTGCATTCTTCAGCCCCTCTGGCATTCTTACGAAACAAAATGTTCCGAAAGGAGTGATGAAACTTGTCTTCTCTTCATCCTCTTTGCGAACTCTGATCTGATGATACCCAGAGAACATGTCCAGGAGCGAAAGCATCTCACTGTTGGCTACATCATCTACGATTTTGTCTACCCTTTCCATGGGAAAATCGTCCTTCTTGCACGCCTTGTTCAGATCTGTGAAATCCACACACATTCTCCATTTTCCATTTTTCTTCTTGACTGGCACGGTGTTGGCTAACCAGACTGGGTACTTGAGCTCTCTGATTACCTGGGCGTCCTGCAACCTCTGAACTTCGCTTCTCTCGTTTTGACCTTTTCGTCAGACATTTTCCGAAGTTTTTGCTTCTTGGGTGGTATCTTGTCATCCGTTTCGAGGGCATGTTCGATTATGTCTCTGTCAACACCTTGCAAGCCCTTGGCTGACCATGCGAAAACATCCTTGTTTCTATTCAGGAATCGTGTGAGTTCATCATCCTCTTCGGCGCTGAGGTTCGCCCCTATTGTGACTGCTCTGTCGGGCATGTCATCCAAATACACTTTCTTTGTTTCATCTTCTGCGGCTATGCTATTTCTCTCTTTGTCCCGCTTAGGCTCTTCATAAGTTTCCTTCCTCGCTTCAGCTGCTTTCAGCTGATACACATTCGTTTGGCCAGGCGTGTGGCCCTTTTCTATGTTCCTGGCCTCCTGCTGATTGCCAAACACCGTGATAACCCCTTTGGGCGCAGGTATCTTCATGCATAGGAACTGTTGCCTTATGACAACATCAAACTTGTTCATGAAACCTCTACCGAAGATCGCAAGGTACGGGTGATATATGTCCACTACATCAAAGGTGAGGTTCTCCGTTCTGGCATTCTCAAGATCTCCGAAAGAAACTGGGAGTGAAATTTTTCCCACCGGCTTGATGGGCTTTCCTCCGAACCCCTGCAGTGGGTACTCTGGTGGATCCAGCATGTGCTGGCTCAGGTTCATTTTCTCGAATGTTTTCAGGAACAGGATGTCCGCCGAACTCCCGTTGTCAACCAGGATTTTTCCTATGACCCACCCGGCAATATTGACTTCGATCACCATGGCGTCATTGTGAATCGCGGATTTCAATCTGAAGTCTTCTTCTGTAAAGGTGATTGGCACCTTCGCCCATTCTGGGCGAGCAGCTGGGCCATCATTGATGATGGTGTTCACAGATCTGAAGTAATTGCTTCGCTGCTTCTTTGTTTCGAATTCCATAGCGGATCCGCCTGTGATTGGCATGATAGTCCCGAAGGATGGCAATGCTTTGGAGTTCTGAGGTCCCGAACTTGACTGAGGCCTTGATGAGCTTTCTGGAGGCGGTGGCAAGATTTCCCGAATGGGCTGTGGTTGCTGGATTGACTGTATTGCTTGCGACTGAGGGAAGAATTGCTGCGATCGCTGCCATGCTGATTGTGATTGTGGAAATTGCTGAACTGATACAGAGCTTGACTGCAGATTCGCGAACTGCGGTTGCCAGAAGTTCGGCCGAAACTGGGTTGGCATCGAGGATGCAATGCTCATCAGTGCTTTCTCTTGTTGGATTCTTGCCATGTTCTTCTTTGTCTCCGGGCACCCTTCGGTGCCGTGGCCTCTTCCATGATACGGGCAAAAGAGAAGTGGGGATCTCTCGGGTTATGGTTCGGGAGTCCTGGGGTTCCTCTTCCTCTCCCCCCTTCCTCCGGGACCGAATCCTCCCCCCGGCACTTGGCTCCGCTGTCCTGTTGCGGCTGAGAATTTGCAACACTGTTTACGTTTCGTGGATGCTGGGGTGGTGCCCGCGGAGTCATATCTCTCGCGTGCCTCGTCTTGCCTCGTTTCGTTCGGCTACTCTCCTGCGGTGGTCATCATCAGACAGAATATAATCTTCCAATTCTCGAAATAGTTCTTCAACTGTCTCGGGCTTCTTTCTTGTGAGGTGAGAAGCCGTTGGCCCTGGGGTGATACCTTTGATCAGTGCCTTGATCGTTGTCTTGTCATCAGCGTCGGGGATCTGAGACCTCTGTTGCATGAATCTTCTCACGAAGTTCCGCAGTGGTTCTTTGTCCTTCTGCTTGCAGTTGTACAGATCTGAGGCTTCGGCTGTTGTGTCATGGAACATCTGAAAAGCTTGCATGAACTTTGTTTTGAGATCTACACAGCTGTAGATCGAGTGTGGAGGCAGCAGTGAGTACCAATTCGATCGGTCCTTCGCAAGCTATGATGAAGGATTTGGCCGCCGCGACATCATCTCCCTCCCCGCCGAGTTTACGGTACCGACTCGTATCTCATGAGAAACCGCCCGGAGTTTCCGAAACCGTTGTACTTGGGTAGAGAGACAAAGGCTTGAACTTCGGCGGCCAAGGTGCCGTTTGCGGCCCTATTGACGCCGGCGATTCAGAATCCACGAAATGCGAGACTCCGTTTCCCGCGAAGAAGTTTTCTTTCGGGGATTCTCTAGCAGGTGCAGGGTTTTGACGTGGTGACTCCTGCCATAAGGAACTGTTCTCTTGTTCTTTCATCTCATCGATTTCTTTTTGTATCGCTTCTATCTGCGCTTTTGCTTTGTTCAGTTGCTCTAGCTTTTCGGAGATTTTTCTCTTTGCTTGTAACTGAGCTGCGAACTTTTCCTTATCTTTCCTGTACCGTCGTATCTTTTGGTGAACCATGGCTAGTTGTCTGTCTATGGTATAATCATCATCAACAACATTCTCGAACTCTTGCTGTTCAGCAGGTTGTTCTTGGATGTGAGCTGTCTTTTCTGCTCTTGCCTTCATGAGGGCCTCGAGCTTTTCTCTTCGTTCTTGGTCTGTTATGTTCGAGGATTCAGGAATGAACGAGGTTTCATTCCCTTGGGTAGGAAGGCGATCATCCTGGTTTGCCTGTACTGGAGCATTCTTCTTGGATTTCTTTTGAGGTGGCATCGTGAGCTTCTTTTTCGGCTGAGACACGGTGGGCGCCAATGTTCGGGGAGAGTACCCGAAAAATTCGGATAACAACCCTAACACGAGTAAGAGTTCTCAACACGTTCAAGTATAAAGTTAGAGCGCAAAGAGACTGTGATTCTCTCTGCAAGTAGAACAAGGTCCAAAAAAGTCTGAACCCGTTTACACGTGCCCTCGCGCCCCCTTTTATAGGGAGACGAAGGGACTTTTACATGCCGATAACACCCTCGGGCTCAGGGAATATTCCCAGTGTGAACATATACAAGAATGTCTTTTTCCACCTAACATATTTACAACTCTGCCACTAGTTCACACTCTAAACCCGGACTTTTTGGGACGACAACTTTGACTTTGCTTCTCCCCCGGTTCGTGAATGCTTTCTCATCAAACTCCGGACTAGATCTTCACAGATTCCCGAATTGGTCCTCACTCCCCTGCTGGTTCGTGGATGTCCACGCGCCTGATCCCCGAACAGGGTCTTCATCAGATTCCCGAATCGGCAGTTCTCCGAAGTTCGGGCTATTGTCAGTTGAGATTCCGGGCTTCCGCACGCTTGCGACTTCACCTCTGTGTCGAATCAAGATTCCCGAACTCAGCACATTCGCGAATTCGAGACTTCACAGGTCCCAGGCCCTCGAGAGTCGCGAATTTCCCTGCTTCTGAAAAACATACTTTGAGAACTTTATTAAGCTCAACGTTCCGAGGGTGACGGGTTTTCCTGAATTCCCCAACAAAAATAAAAACCCGAATCACGTGTCTATAAGTGATTTCGGATCAAAAAATCAGTTTTATTTCTCTTAGTCGTACTAGAATAAGAAGGACCGTACTCTTTTCCTTGTAAAGGGGGCTCTAAATCAAGAGGCAAGGTTTTTAACGAGGCGGATCCTATGTAAATACTCTTTCTGATATATATATGAAAAGAGTCCTCCCCCAAATTGCGTGTTTTGTGTCTCGTGTCTCGAGAATTCCATCGTGAAAAAAGAAAAAGTTCATGAGAAAGGCTCCGTGATAGCCGAAATTCCATCGTGAAAAAAGAAAAATTTCGTGAGAAAGGCTCCGTGATAGCCGAAATTCCATCGAGAAAAAGTTCGTGAGAAAGGCTCCGTGATAGCCGAAATTCCATCATGAAAAAAGAAAAAGTTCGTGAGAAAGGCTCCGTGATAGCCGAAATTCCATCGTGAAAAAGTTCGTGAGAAAGGCTCCGTGATAGCCGAAATTCCATCGTGAAAAAAGAGAAAGTTCGTGAGAAAGGCTCCGTGATAGCCGAAATTCCATCTTGAAAAAAGAAAAAGTTCGTGAAAAGGGCTTCCTGATAGCCAAAATCCCATCCATCAAGGGATTCCCACCAAAGAGGCCTGAGACAACAACAAGTTGTGGCCCAGTAAATCCCATCCATCAAGGGATTCCCACCAAAGAGGCCTGAGACAACAACAAGTTGTGGCCCAGTAAATCCCATCCACGAAGGGATCCCACCAAAAATTTGCACGAAGATGCTGAGAAAATGAATACCTAAGGGGTTATCTGCAGATTTCTTGTTGAAAGTTATTTAAACCTCATCGTTGTAAGAAAAGGGCAAGGGGCTCGTTCGGGAGTCGCACAAACCTGTGGTTGAAGCAACTGAGGGTTGCTGTATCAACCGAGGCAAGTATGCCAATTGGGTCAAGTCCACAAAATTCGAAACAAATTTTGTCGACTTGCGTAATAGCAATCGAGATCCACTAAAAACTAAGACTTCTTCTAAAGATATGTCAGAAATTCGTGAATAGCAAGATTCGTGAACCTGCAAACAAGTTTTCATGCGAAACGGCAAGGTGGGGGAGGGTGACGTTTTTTCAAGAAAAAACGTATTTACTGCCTTATTCGCATAAAAACTTCCGAACAATTCTGCGATAATTACAACACTCGGTGTAAAATTCAGAATGAAAGTTCTACAACATGTCCTAGTTTACAAACGTTATTTTCAACCATATCACTGGCATAGGTGAAGTCAGACGCGTCGGCTAAGGGGCTAAGGGGCTCCATCTTGGGAACCTTCGCGGATGGCGGAGCAAACGACGCAGAACGAATCTTCTTACGAAGTAAGAAAAACGAGGAGAGATCAAAACAACCTATAGAAAACTTAAGCGAGGCCTCAAGCCAAAAATCGGAAAAATCTTGTTCGGGATGCGCTCGCTTGAACAGACGCCACGCTTCACCACTAACGAACATACTATCCCGATGAATTCGCAGTGGTAGCACGTCGCGCGAGCCCGGCTTGCGGGGAGAGCCGCGCCGAGTTAAAATTTACAAAACATCTGTTCAGAAAAGTTTGGTGAATCTACATGAATATACAGTCAATCTCGAATTCACCCAAAAAGTCCAAACATATCATTCAGTTCGTAATATCCACCTTCGGCGAATCCTCCTCTCGCCCGGGGACTTGTACGCCGTCGTTGCCATCATCACTACTGCTGCTACTGCTGCTGCTGCTGCCGCCTGAGCCGTCTTCGCCGGTCTCGCTCGAACCCTCGCCGGAGGTCGATCCTTCGGGAGACGTGACGGTGCCCTCTCGGTTCTCCTCTTCCCTCAGCTGAGAAAGGAAGGAAAAGGTGAGGAAGGTTTAAGAAACTGGAACATCTGCGACAAACATAAGTCGCGAAATTGAGCAAAAGAAACTACCTCAGCAAGCTTTGCCTGCGCAATGGTCTTAACGATATCCGCCCCGCCAGCCAGCCAGAACTCCTTTGCGAACTTCGTCTTGATAGCCACAACGTCGGGGTTCGCTCGAAGTATCGCGTTGCTAGTAACGCTGGGGAATCGAGAGAGGTTCGCGCGAAACTTCGCCAAATCCACACAGTCATAATCATGAAGGATCTTCAGGATACTCTCCACAGAGAAAGCAACAGCGAAGTCGGCCGGCGCCCAGAGATCACCTCGGTAAGAGCCTTGAACTCATCCTCCAGCCAATCCATGAAATCGGGAATATCAATGTCATCCGGGAGAGGGGCTGGGCGAACACCGTACTCATTCAAGGATTTCTGGTACTCAGCATAGAGCAGTTTCAGCTTTCCCAGAATTTCCGAAGTATTTTTCTTCGAGGCTTCACCTTGTTCTGCCAGTGCCTTCTCAAGATCCACGATTTTTCGATCCTTTGTGCTCAGTGACTTGGCGAGGCTGGCGTTATTGATGCGAAGATCTTCGGCGATTTTCGTAGCCCGCTCTTGTTTTTGCCGAAGTTTTTCGATCACGCTCAGATCATCTTCGTGAGATTTTTGAACTTTCTCAAGCTCTTTCTTGGATTCCTCGAGCGCGGCCTCTGCGATTTTCTTTTCATCGTGACTCCTTTTCAAAGCCTCCGCCAACTCAGCCACCTTTCTCTCGAGTTCCAGGTTCGTAGATTGCGCGAGAGTAAAGTTACGCTCCAGCTCCTTGGACTTCTGGGAAAGTTGTTCGTTAATCTTCTCCTATTTAGAGAGCCGCTCTATGGCAACCTTCCCAAGCATAGAATGCTTGAGGGTATAATCTTCGTGGAAGCGTGCAAGCTTTGAGGGAGAGTAAGAATGCAACAGATCCTTGAATTCTGAAAAATCCAGGAATAAATCTCAGACCAAGATTCAACAATCGTGAATGACATGAAGAGGCAGCGAGGATGAACGAACCTTGCTTGCTAAACTGCTGCATGGTGACTTGTTTAGTCAAACCCGAAGAGGTCTTCCCTTGAGGCGAAGGAGTAGTTTCGGAGATAGAGAGAGGCCTTTTCTCGGAGCCTTGAGCGGCTTCTTCGGGTCGTTCCGACGCCTCCTCTCCTGTTTCATCAACAATTGCGGACGATTTCCACAGAGTTAAAAACTTGGACGTCTTGCCCCCGACGCCACTTGTCTCGAAACCAACACGCAATAGCTTGCCGCGATGAGACGTACCAAAGCTTTTGTTAAAAGCGGCCTAAGGAAGGAGAGGGCGCCGGTCTTCGGGGACGACCTCCCGAACTTCGACCAAAGGAACATTTTCGGTAGGATGGCCCCCCTTTTGAATAGTGCGCTCAAGGTCCGGGGCGGGTCGGAGGAGGCTTGGTCGGCGGCGGGGACCTCAAAGCAACGGGGGGTTTCGGCAGCAGCAGGGGACTCAGTGCGAACAACAGCTTCAGCAGCAACAACAGACTTCTCAGCAACAGCAGGGGATGTCTCCTTTCGGACTTCGGGGGCAGCATCTGAAAAGGAATCAACATCCACGAATTCATTTTCGGAACCAGCGGGACAACTGTCTCGAAAGTTAGGTACTGGCCAGAAGAAAACACCTTTAAGGCTATCTGTCTCTGTGAGGGTGTCGTCGTCGAAGGCGGATGGAACCCGCCGAACTCCAGTGGAAGAAACCTTCTTCGCAGCCTTCTTCAATTTCTTGCGGCTCATTTGGGCAAGCCCCGAAGCAGCCTGGAGTTCAGCTTCCGAAGTCCGAGGTTCGGAGGTTTTTCGTTTCCGCTTCGACGATTCAAGCGATCTGGTCCTCGAAGGCTTCACTCCCGAAGAGGTTCCCTCGGTAGCAGGCGACGAGCTTCGCTTCGACGACCTGATTCGGGGAGCGTTGATTGGGGCAGCTGAGCAGCTGGCCACGGCGACGGCGGGAACTTTCAATTTGGGACCAGGGCCTCGAGAGCTGAAAAATTTGTCACCGCAGACTTCCGAAAAGACGCGGTTAATCTTCTTCCTATGTTTCACCAGGGCTTTATATGCCTTGTACTCGTTCATCGTGTATTCGCCCACCATAACATTCACCCTTTTCTCCACTTCGTCCATGAAGTCCTCGGCGCTCTGGCCTTCGCGGAGTTTGATCCCGAATTTCGGGAAAGGCACCTTCTGGTCTGCCCAGTTGACAGTGTGGTGCACGAGCTCAGTAGGGGACCAACCATTCGAGATACGCCAGACCCGGGCGGCGACGAATTCTTCGATGATGTCACGGCCGCCAAGTATTGTGCTGGCCAGGTAAAATGCATTCTCACAGTTCCTGATCCCCACGGCCCGCTGGTTGTACCTCCCTACATTCACCGCGGCGAGAGGTGCGATCGGGCACGACATCTTCGGCACATCAACCTTCAAGTAAAACCAATAAGATTTCCAATCGTCCGTAAGGTTGGTCTTGCAGCAGGGAGCGATCTGGATTCGAGTGATTCCTTGTCGAGTGTTCTGGCGTCGCGTATTGAAGGTGCAGCACGCGTGCTGACTGTGGTAGAACTGCCCATCGTCGCCCTTGACAACTTCGGGGATGATCACCAGCTCGTAGAACCGGGTGAAACCGTCGACGATTGGATTGCAGCCGAAGGTCTTCAAAATCCAGATAAACTTCGACACTTCGAGGAAGGATGTCGGAGTAAGCTGGTGGATCTTCATCGAAAATGCATCAAGAATCGCTGGCAGGACGGGGTCACAAGGGAACCTCAGTCCACAGATGAAGAAGTTCCGAAACACCACAATCTCTCCCTCTTTGGGAGTGGGAATCAGCTCATCAAGCGAGGCGCGCCCAACGCCAGGAGAGAAGAATCCGGCCTTCTCGTACTCGCGAACCATGTTGCTTGTGACTTTCGACTCTCCGAAGGCAAGCGAGGGCGGCAGTGGGCCAGAGGTCCTTAACATGATGAGATCGTCAACACCGGCGTCCACATCCCCGATGTCTTCGCCGCCGTCAGACCCAACCTCCCCATCTTCGCGACTTCGAGAACCGCTGGGCGAGCCAGAATCTTCGGCTGGTGTAGCACGATCCGCGCTTTCGGCAGCTGGATCAAGTGGGAGACCGGCAGCGATGAGCTCTTCGGTAGTCATGGGCCTAGCTGTACTTTTAACGCGAGCCACCTAACCAACAATTACGAACATTCAGACAGTTAAGAGTAATGTTCGAGAATAAAACTCGCGAAATCGCGACATCACTACACCGAAGTTTAACAAACTAACGAATCGACAAAACAAAGATAAAGGAATACCTTAGAGGAGCGTGAACAGAACCTGGAGTTCGTAAGCTTTCTAGCAGAAAACCAGGTTCCGCGAAGGAAGAGAGATGCGCGAATCGTGAAAAGCTGGAGAGCCGTAAAAATTTTTTTAACAGCAGCAGCCCGCTATTTATAGGGCCGGGGAGGGGTAGTTCCGCGAAGTGCGCCTCGATTTAACCGTCCTTGGTTCCCCGGGCGACGCGTGTCCCCTCCGACGTTCCGAGGGTGACGTTTTTTACTAAATTTCCGAAGGATTCGTGGAATCGGATCGTCGGAGTCAACCCGCTTCCCCGAGGGGCTAGTGTTGGGGAATTCAGGAAAATCCGTCACCCTCGAAACGTTGAGCTTAACGAATTTCTCAAAGTATGTTTTTCAGGAGCAGGGAATTCGCGATTCTCGGAAGCTTGGAACCTGTGAAGTCCCGAATTCGCGAATGTGCAGAGTTCGGGGATCTTGATTCGGTCAGGAAGAGGAGTCACGAACATGCGGAAGCCTGGAATCTCAACTGTCAATAGCGCGAGCTTCGGGGAACTGCCGATTCGGGAATCTGATGAAGACCCTGTTCGGGACTCAGGTGCGAAGACATTCACGAACATTGGGGAAGAAGCAAAGTCAAAGTTGTAGTCCCAAAAAGTCCGGTTTAGAGTGTGAACTAGTGTCAGATTTGTAAATATGTTAGGTGGGAAAGACGATCCTGTATGTGTTCACACTGGGAATATTCTCCGAGGCTGAGGGTGTTATCGGCATGTAAAAGTCCCTTCATCTCCCTATAAAAGGGGGCGCAAGGGCACGTGTAAACGGATTCAGACTTTTGGGAACTTGTGCTACTTGCAGAGAGAATCACAGTCTCTTTGTGCTCTAACTTTGTACTTGAACGTGTTGAGAACTTTTACTCGTGTTAGGGTAGTTATCCGAATTTTTCGGGTACCCCCCAACACGCATTTTGCCCAAGCGCATGGCAAAGGGCGCCCGACGCATTTTTACCCGGTAAAGAACTTTGTCGTGCGCTTTGGGAAAAGGCAACGCACGGCACAGTTGGTTGTCGTGCGTAATAGGCGACACACGGCAAAGAAAAGGTGTTGACGGCCGTCCGCGGGGAGACGGCGTCACACCCTCTATGCCGTGCGCCGCTTACCACGCACGGGAACGGTAGAGCTCTTTGTCGTGCGCCACGTGGCAAGCGCACAGCAAAGAGTGGTCAAGGCGCAAGGTTGACCCTGGCCGTTGCCGTGCGCCGTGCTACGTGGCGCATGGCAACGATTGGTCCAGGCGCACGGTGGACTGCTACCTTTGCCGTGCGCCACGTGGCCAGACGCACGGCAAAGGTTGGTCCAGGCGCCCGGTGCACCATACCCTGTGTCGTGCGTCTTATGGCTTGGCGCACGGCAAAGAATGGTCAATGTGCCGTGCGCCGCCACTGGCGCACGGCAAAGGGACTATTCTGGCAGCCTTTTTTGGTCAATTTCCCGTGCGCCTGCCCCACGGCGCACGGCAAATTGACCAAAATTTTTTATTTTTTCTGTTTTTCACGTCCAAAAATTCCCAAAAACCATATACATGACATATATATCACAATATCCATCACAGGCATCATATATATCACAACATGCATCATATATGTCACAATATCCATCACAGGCATCATATATAATAATATACATCACAAATCTACACCGAAGTCCGAAGTTCATCGATAACTGCACACAAAAGTCCACAATTCATCGACAGTGCACATAGTTCATCACAGTTCATAGACAAGTCCACAATGCAAATAAAAAGGTGCGGCTCACTGAGGCGGTGGCGTACTGCGAAACTCCGGTGGAAACAACTGCTGCTGGGCACCGGTGACAAGGCTGGGGACCCATGCAGAGTATTCGATGCCGCCGATATGTTCTTTGAAAAAAATAGTAAAAGGCATGTGAGACAAAGAAAGTTGTCCAAGTTATAATCTAAATTGTCTAAGTCTCTCTACTTTGTCTAGGTTTCAAAGTGAGTCTAAATCTCTACGTTCTCTAAGTCTCTAATGTTCGAAATGAAAGAAGAAAGATGTCAAGTAACTCACAGCAGGAGAACCGGCCGTAGGGGGAGGGAGCATCATCGGCGTGGGCATCGGGGGGAACACAGGCGGCGGGGGCATCGGTAGACCACTCTGAAAAGCTTGCATACATGCTTGCATGTGTGCGGTCATCTGCGACTGCTGCATCGCCGCCCACTGTTGCATCGCCGCCTGGTGTGTGGCCATCGCCTGGGCCACCTGCGGGGCCACCTGATCGGCCACCTGTTGCTGCTGCTGCCCCTGCTGTTCTTCTACACGCTGCTCGACCGCGGTTAAGGCCGCCTGCAATTGTTTATCCCAATGTTACAACGAAAAGTGAAGATATGTAGAAATTCAGTAACTTGCCGTAAATCAGAAATAACCTTGAGTCGCTCCATCTCGGCCAGTGCCGCCGACGGCCGTGGGCGTATGGGAGGGGCATTCCCGGTGTCCTTTGCCTTTACCGCCGCGAGAGTGGGAGTACTGGCCGTGTCCAAAAGGCTGTCGCCCATGTAGTAATGGCCGTGCTTCTTCCCCCCACCAATCCTCATGACCGTCTCTCCATCAAGCGGCGCACGGATGGGATCCCACTCTGGCCCATGGATCTGCCTTCCCGTCTCCGCATATGTAGTGAAGCGGGAGTGGATGGAGGGATTGTTGTACGCCTCCGGCGGGTCGTCGGGGTTGTAGGTGGTCTCGGACGCGGTCACCTTGCCCTTGTGGGCCAACATGTATGCCATCACGTCGGTGCACTCAGCGTCTCCATGTGCCCGGGACTGAAAAAAAATCAAGTTGATTAGAAATTAGATAGAATTGAGCTTTACAACAAAGAAATGGATCTTTTCATACCCATCTTTTCTTGTACTGTGCAGCCGTGAGGTTTCCTTGATGGTGTGTTGGGTACGTCATCAACAAACGCTTCTGCCGGCCAGCGTCGTGCTTCTCAATCCACTCCGGGCTGAACCACCTCGCCACTATGCGTTTCCAGCAGTCAGCATCGTTAACGCACCACCACGCAGGCGTCTGCACGTGATCAAGTGAACGACCTGTAAGAATATCATATTAAGTGATGTCCGAAAAGCTGAAGTGCAATTTTACCTCCTCGTATTGCTCTTGGGTCAGCCTATAGGTCTGCGCTTCTGCTTTGGTCATCTTCTTTCCCCACTTTGCAGCAGAGTAGTTTATGACGCACTGAATTTGCGCCTCGTAGTGCATGTCCAGCACAAGCTTCTTGCAAACTGTCTCCTGCACCCGCTTCCGCCTTCTCCTCAAATCCACCAACCAACCTATAGAAGTCCTGCATATAAAGCAGCAATGGATCCACAATCAATATTGCAAAAATGCCTGATAGAATACGATGAATTGAGAAAGACTTACCCACAACTCGGCCTTCACTCGCCCTGCCTTGTTGGCGAAGCATCTGTCGTCCCTCTCGAAAGTGTCGATGGCTTTCTTGTAGTGTGCCCACGTCCAGGCCGGCTCCCACCTGGTAGAATCACCCTCACCGATCCGAACGAGGCCTGGGAAGTGGTACCTCACCAAAAGACCCAGGATGTTGTTGACCAGGCGGTTGTGAGAACCTGGTTCGATGACTTCCCAACCCCTGCCACAAGTAAAAAAGATGAAATATTAGTCTCTATTGCGATTTCAAGTTCTCAAAGGACAAACATCTGAAATTCCTTACCGTGTGCCTTCGGGTTTAATCAGCGGCCGTTGAGCAACCGGTATCGGCCTCTCCGGGAGTCGCGCGCGACCTCGCTGGTAGACGCTACCAATAGTGTCACCACTAGTGTCGTCCGCCCTCGTGCTCCCCCCCCCCCCCCCCCACTAGCCTCCTCGCCCTCCGCTCGTAAGCCGCGTCCCGGGGTGGCTCCTCCTCCCGGGCCGGCTCCTCCCGAGCCGGCTCCGGGCCGCGCCTCCTCCTCCTCGTGCTCCTCCTCCTCCTCCCTGTCGTGCTCTTCTCTTCTTTGCCTTACCCTTGCTGGAGCCACCCTTCCCTGTCACCCTCCTGTACGCAGACGAGCATGAACGGAGAAGGGAGCCGCCCACCATCTTCTTTCACCTGAAATTAAAAACAGTAGACAAGTCAATACGGGGACATAAAACATAATTAAAAATGAACAAGGAATAAGACATAATTGAAAATAACATAATATTTCAAATAATAATACAATAAGTACGGAGCCTACATGTATTAGTAATAAACATCTTCATGGAGATTATCATGATCAGAAGTCTCATCATCACTATCACGCATGTCCTCCAGATATTCATCCGCTGGAGGAGCGTCAACATCTTGCCCTACCGTGACTTTCTCAAGTAATACTACGTCGTCGTCATCGGCAATCTCTTCTCCACCGTCATCTTCTACTTCCATTATTTCTAATGCTTCGGTTATGTCTATCACAAAATCCCCCAGGAGCCCATCTTCTTGGAAGAACTCTCCCTCATATGTATTTGGGTCTATGTTGTAGTCTTCATTGTTTGGGACAGGTAGTCTACCGTGTGGCGATACCTTGTACACAATGTCCCAACCTTGTAAACGTTCGTCGGTTTTGCACGGGTATGAGAGATAATACACTTGTGTGGCCTGTTGAGCCACAATGTAGACATCTTCTCCGTCATAGACGGATGACTGTCGAATTTCGACCAGTCCAACATCCTTGGTCTCTTGGGTTTGGTCAGGATCAAACCAATGGCATTTGAATAAAACAGGTTTCAGGGGCTTGCAACCAGGAAACGTGAGTTGACATATTTCTTCAACTATTCCATAGTAGTCTTTTCCATCAGTGCCTGTCGAACAAACTCCGGAGTTTGTGGTTCTTCGGTTCGCCCGACTCTGCTCGTGACTTTTTGTGTGAAAGCGGTACCCATTCACATCATAGCCGCCGTATGACGCGATCCTTAACTCACAACCAATGGAAACCTGTCTCAGCTCAGGATCCATCGATTTTTCGCTTTGGCCCTGCAAGTAGAAGCAAGACGTATCATTGTAACATTCGCACCTACGAGGATTGTGTTATGTGAAACAAAAAGTATGACGCTCTCCTAAATGATCGTACCTTCCGCTTGAACCAAGAAATGAAATCGTGGTCATCAAGAAGTTTATCAACTTCATCCGCCTTGGGTGGATTTCTTCCCCGCCAGAATTGATGGGTAAATTGTCTGTGCGTACGAGGAGGTTAGGTATCGTTATCGAAATGGAAATGATTGATAACTAGTTTGTTGAGAACTTACTCAATATAGGGAAGCACTTCGAAGAAGGTTTTTCAAAGACATATATCATGACAAAGTGCGCCACTCATTATATTGCAAGTTCCGATAAGTTGCAACACTTGCTCTTCCGAGTTGCCCTTTGAAGAGGCCGAGGTTCGATTCATTTTCGTCGGCATTGTAGCGAGGGGTTGGATTATGCACGGTTGGAAGGGTGTCAAGATAGTATTTAGTTGTGAAGTTTGTCACCTCCTCGGTACGATAAGTATGCCTCAAGGCAATGGATGCTTCAATTTTGTTTTTGTTTCTAGTCATCGTTCGAAGAACCTTTAGTACTCTTTCAATTGAATAGCACCAACGACCATGTACTGGGCCCCCCATTCGTGCCTCGTATGGGAGGTGCAAAATCATGTGCTGCATCGGATTGAAAAAGCCAGGTGGATAGATCTTCTCCAGCTTACAAAGCAACACCGGAGCCGCTTCTTCCAATTTTTTCACCTGTTTCTTGGACAACTCCTTAGCACAAAGGATGCGGAAGAAATAGCTCAACTCTGCATGGTCAGGTACATAGCCTCGAACCATCACCGGAAGAAGCCGCTCGATCCATATGTGATAGTCATGACTCTTCAACCCATTTATTCGCATAGTGGTTAAGTTCACCCCCCTCCTCAGATTCGCTGCATACCCATCGGGGAACATTAAAGTTTCGAACCATTCTAGTACTTCCTTCCTTTGGGGCTTGGTCAGGACGTATGGGGCTGCAGGCTTTTTCCATCTCTTCCCAGGTTTGGGTTTTGGAATGTTGTACTTTGGTCTATCGCACAGATTAGCTTGATCAAGTCTAGACTTAACATTGTCTTTTGACTTCTCAGTCTCCATGGTTGTGTGGAACAGTGCCTCGGCAACATTCTTTTCTGTGTGCATCATATCAATGTTGTGCGGAAGAAGAATGTCACACATGTAGGGTAGCCTCCACAAGCCTGAAATCTGAGTCCAGTTATGCTCAGAGCCATATCCCTCATAAACACCTCCTTCTTTTTCCTTGAGCGCGTTTAACTGCGCAAGAATATCGGCACCTGTCAACATCAGTGGTGGGGGTCTTCAACCACAACACCTTTTGTAAAGTTCTTGGTGTCCTGTCTAAATGGATGGTTCATAGGGAGGAATTGTCGATGCAAGTCAAAACAAGACCTCTTGGCCCCCTTCGGCAACCACTTGAACATTAAAGCTTGCTTGCATATTGGACATGGCCACTTCCCGTGAACACACCACCCGCAGAATAACCCATACGCCGGATGGTCGTGCTGGGAGTACATGTACCACACGTACATTTTGAAGTTTGTCCTTGTAGCTCGATCATAAGTACGTACCCCGTCTTTCCAAGCACTTTCCAACTCATCAATCAAGGGCTGCATGTACACACTCATTTTATCCCCTGGGTATCCTGGAATTATCAAGGACACAAATACGAACTGCCGCTTAAACATGATGCCAGGGGGAAGATTGAGAGGGGTAACGAACACGGGCCAACAAGTGTATGGCGCGGCCATGAGTCCATAAGGATTGAACCCATCTGTAGCCAGCGCCACACATACATTTCGAGCTTCCTCAGCCTTGTCAGGATGACAGCTGTCGAAATATTGCCAAGACTCAGCATCAGCTGGATGTAGCATGATATCTTCACTACGGTATCGTTTGCCTATTTTGTGCCATGTCATCTACTTTGCAGTTTCCACATCCGTGTGATCCTCTGTATGAATGGAAGGTACCGTAGGATTTTCACTGGTACCTAGAGTCTAACTCTAGGTACCTAGAGGATTTACACTTAGGGCAGTACTTTGCATCCGCATGTTCTTTTTGAAACAAAACGCATCCATTTGTACAAGCATCTATCGCCTCATATGGCATCTTAAGTACACGAAGGAGTTTCTGTGCCTCGTAATCGCTTCCGTGGGAGACTGTGCTCTTTCGGAAGCAAAGTGCCAATAACTACCAACATTTCATTGAACCCGTCTCGACTGATGCCAAATTTGCACTTTAGGGCCATTAAGCGTCCGATGGCATCAAGTTGAGACACATCAGTGTGCTCGTGAAGTGGTTTCTGTGCGGAAGACAACATGTCGTAATAAGCCTTCGCGGTTGGCTCTGGAGCTTCTTCCATAACTTGGTCAGGCCCTTTATCGAAGTTCCCTTGATGAAAGTCTTCTATCATGTCTCCGCACCCGGCTTCAGCATCAAAAGTCTCGATGCGTTGCCTCAAGACCTCTTCTCTCGCGCAATGTGCTTCACCATGGCAAATCCACCGGGTATAGTTTTTCACAAACCCATGCGCCACAATGTGTTTACCCATGTTGAGCCTAGATTGGTATTTCGTATTTTCACACTTACTACGGGGACACGAGCTTTATGTTGTCCTTTCTCAAATGCCTTTTTACGAATGCATCCATGTTGCGTGCGAATTCGGCGGAGTAGTCTCGCTTATTCCTCCAACCCGTGTACATCCACTCTCGGTTATCCATCCTTTAACTAGTGATATAACAAGTTGGTGCAAAAAACGAAATCTTAGGAGATTTTATAAAGTAGATTGCTTCTACACGTTGTCTATCATGCTAGTAGTAGGTAAAGATAGGTCCTAATCCCACCCGAGGATGTGTAGACGGGTTTAGTTTCCATGCTCTACTCCGATCTGAGACAGAATTTCGGCAGCACCTCCCCGCTGTTCTCCAGATACACGTCCTAGAAAGGAGATTGTGTAACCAGAGAACAACGGGAAGGTGGTGCCGAAACTCGTCCCGCATCGAGCGAACATGGAAACTAATCCCATCTACACATCCTCGGATCGTCCAAAAAATGTGGACAATTCGAAAGCGATACAATCATAGATATACAAAGCATATGCATATCTACAACCGTATCCCTTTCGAACGGGAGACGCCTAACCGGGTTACGAGACCTAGGTAAATAAATTGCGGAGGAGGGGGTCATCTGCACATGCTCACCTAGTAGCTCGAACAGGCAACAACAACACGGTGGACGTCCGAGGAAACGGCCGGGGCTCCTCCTTCGACGGTGGATGCGGCGGTGGGCGCTCTCCTGCAAAATTAGACCAAGGCAACGTAGTTAGATAAAAAATTCGGCAGCACCTCCTCTGTACGGGAAGGTTTCAAAACCTTCAAATAAAAGACCACGACACGAAGGTCGGGCCAAAAAACAAATGCTCTTCCCACGGCTCGATGGCCGGACACATGAGACTTCCATTCTTTCCACTTGAGCATAAGCAACATATACTGGTAGTACTCAAATTTTATTCTTTTGAGTTCAAGCTACTCATCACAAAATTAATCTTACACAGGTCTACCATCCGCTATGCATCACTACTCATTTATGTAACGAACGATAGATCATCATAGTAGTTTCATCTAAATGCGATAGAGGTTGAGGGAGTGCTCACCGATAGGATGGCGTACGTGTCGAGACGACGTGCTACTGCTGCGGGGGCCTGGCGCACGGCAAAGACGGGCCCACCTGCCAGCCTTGGTGCCCTGGTGCCCAACAGTGACTTTGTCGTGCGCCACGGGGCCCTGGCGCACGGCAAAGACGGGCCCACCTGCCAGCCTTGGTGCCCTGGTGCCCAACAGTGACTTTGTCGTGCGCCACGGGGACCTGGCGCACGGCAAAGACGGGCCCACCTGCCAGCCTTGGTGCCCTGGTGCCCAACAGTGACTTTGTCGTGCGCCACGGGGACCTGGCGCACGGCACAGGCGGGCCCACCTGGCGGTGCTCGGTGCCCAACAGGTGCCTTTGCCGTGCGCCACGGGGGCTCGGCGCACGGCACGGGCGGCCCACCCGGCGTGCCCTGGTGCCCAACAGTGCCTTTGCCGTGCGCCACGGGGGCCTGGCGCACGGCACTGGCGGGCCCACCGCCGGCCCTAGGTGCACAAGTGCCTGAGTGCATGTGGGCCCGTTGTCTTTGCCGTGCGCCACTTTTGTATGGCGCACGGCAAAGAGGCTACATTGAATTTTAATTTTTTGTAAATATTATGCATAAATGTTTAAATGGGTGTAAAAATTACCATAAACTAACACGAGACAATTGCATGTTGTATGTTCACTAGAGAAAACGTTTTGGAGTCAAAAACAAAATTCAAATTTTACTAAGTTTACAAACCAAAGGAGATCACTCTAAACACTTTAGAACTTCTAGTGAGATGCTTCACTTTGTGAACACTATGCGTGACAAAATATTCAAAACCTTCCCTACTTTTTATCACAACATTCCCATACCATATCATGACGTCTCGATGAATCTCATGATTTTCTAACTTCGTTTGCATTTTTTACAATTAAAAAACTTTACCAATGAACGTCGATTCTCATCCTTCGTGAATCAAATGTACATAATTTTAACCAATGTGGTCAGTAAGGTCTTAAAAAGGACTCAATTACACGAATATCATTTTTCCACGAACTTTACCTTATCATTTCATGTACTTGCAGTTCAATTTTGATTTAGTGAAGAAAATCATTTTAAGGAAAGAAATTCATAAAAAATACCAAATAAATCGAGATGAGTACCAATTTGAGATACTGAGCACAAAGTAATGCATTTGTTGTGGACAAATCAAAACAAATCAAAAAACAAAATTTTAAAATAATCTTTGCCGTGCGCCGCTAGGAAACGCACGGCAAAGATACATCTGTGCGTGCGTTCACGTGGGGCGCACGGCAAAGATACATCTGTGCCGTGCGTTTAATAAGAGGCCCACGGCAAAGGCTAACGACCGTTAGCTCCGCCCCAGCCGTCCGCCGTGTCACGGGCGGCGCACGTGCCTGGGCCTCTTTGTCGTGCGCTGTAGTCCGACGCACGGCACAGGCCGATCTTTGCCGTGCGCCTGGGGAGCGACGCACGACAGAGAGGTCTGCACCGTGCGTTTATCGGAGCCGTGCGGCGTGGCGTAGGCGCACGGCAAAGAGTGGCATTTGCCGTGCGCCCGATAGAAAGCGCCCGGCAAATCTTTTGGCGCACGGCAAAGGCCGTCTTTCTGGTAGTGTCGGATGCCAATCGAATGGTGGAGCAGCAACTACCTCTGTCTGAGGTAGCTCAAACTACTGCCTAGGATCCGGATCCCGCGAGCGGCAATGTGCGTGTGTGCCACTTCCTTGGCCTCTCATCTCATATTCTCATCCCCTGTCTTGCTAGCTTGCTTTCCACCACACAGGCACTGTTCCTCCGATCCCTTTCTCTCTGATGGGATACGTACGTGGACGTGATCCCCTTCCCCTTTGCCCCTGTTGCATTGCCACAGTGGACTGGACAGTGATGGCGAATGGACGATCAACAAGGTAGCTAGGTCTTTCACACGCCGTGCTTTAGCTGCCTCTGTTGCATGATCGATCGCTACAAGCCAGGTAGCACCCTGAACACACTAGTCGTCTTCAGTCTTGAAAGATGAACGGACGTGGCTTGCTCTGCCTCTCTGGCCATATCCTAGGAAAGTAGAAGGCTAGCAGCTACAGAGACCAGCCAGGGCCGTGGCCGTGGTGATGGGCAAGCGGCAGCAGTAGCACGTCGTACTGGGTACACGCACAATAAGCTGCCAATGTCGTGCCGCATCGCCGTCGCATGTGTGTTCGTGCCTGCATGGATGTCGGTCTTTCTGAGGTCAGTGCGCTGACGAAAAGGCCGCGCATCGCATGCATGCATGCAGCGCCGCGCCCAGCTTTTGAAGGCGATCGCTAGCTGCTTCCTGGGTCCTGGCCACGCCGGCAGCTAGAGCCATGGCCTAAACAGGCGAGTGGCTGGCTCTAAACAGGCGAATGGCTTTCTCTTTCGCATCGCTAATGATGATGATTCGTTCATGGGCGCGCGCAATTATATATATGAACCCACTGACGACGCCTGCTGATGGCTAGTAGTATATATTTGCCCATGAGACGCCATGATCATAGGAGATATATTACAGAGAAGGCAAGCGTTTGCCACGGAAGAATTTCAAGTGCGTGCTCATCACCACCGTCATGGATAGATGCTCTCAAAGAGAGTGTGCAAGATAACATGCATGCATGCAGAACTACACTACCTCCGAGGCTTCAACGTGAAATAAGAAAACAAGATTATCTGCTCCTCATCAAGTCTTCATGGAATTAACCTAGCTAGTAGAGGTCGTACTATACGTAGCTAGTTGTCAAACTAATAAAGGATTAAACTGTAGTGTGCAGCGTGTCCTTTCACATGACCTCCTGCACGCCACCAGGCAGTGTGCAGTGGTTACATGGTATGAACAGTAACAGCATCAGAATATGTAGCGAGCTAGCTCTCGGTTTCAAAAAAGAATATATGTAGCTCTGCACGCATCAATCACACATGCACGAAAGGAAGCCGAGAGCGAAAAAAACTAGTCTAAACCCCATACCCTAGCTAAAAAAAAGGCATGTGCAAAGGGACTGTTTGCTGGTGGGACAGAGAAAGAGATGGGGTCGTGTTCGTGTCTCTCTCCATGCCCACACCTTCCCCGGCCGCCACCACCACACCCTAAAAAGGAGCTCCCACTATTTGTTCCAGCTCGCCTCTTTTTTGGTCCAAAGAGACATTGCTTGCCAGTTGCCACCAGCCAGTGTGTACTCCACGCACCTCGACTCAGCAACAACGCAAACAAGGACATGCATGATCTCGTAGTGGGTGCACAACAAATTAAACCTCTCAATCTCCATTCAATCTAATACTACTCGTACGCTGTACATACTCATAAAACAAGTCGTTTAGGACAACAACACGGTCTCTAAGTTATAATTTTACTTCTTATTTTTTATAAAAAGATTTATTAAAAATGAATAATATATACTTTTCTGAAAATATTTTGCAAGACAAGTATATTCATGTAGTTTTTACATTTTCAAACTCAACAACTTAAAAGTTATTCATGATTTATATTCCCGGTGTTTGACTGAAATCTTGTCAAGACGACTTGATTTATGGGTATGGAGGGAGTACTATACTACTCACTCTGTCCCAAAACGATTGACTTTCTCGCTTCCTGATAAACAATTTTGACTATATTTTTTATAAAAATTATTAATATTTATGATACAAAATTTATATCGTTAGAAAGATATTTAAATCTAGTTTTTTAATAAATTTATTTGAAGATACAACTATTGCACGATATTTTTTACAAAACAAGTCAAACTTACGACACGAAAACCAAAAACGACAAAAAATATGGGACGAGGGAAGTAGGTTTAAAAAAGAATGTCCATTTCTGTTTTCTGCCCCCCCCCCCCCCCCTCTTATTGCTTTCTCTTTGCACATTGTACTGTGCAAATGAACACGGTTAGTGATTACTATGTCATGCCTCTAATTATAATTTCAGGTGAAGTTGATGGAGTTTATATATTATTCAAAACAAAAAAAGGCAGTTATAGTTGTGCTGCTGAAAAGAGCCCGCAGCCGTATGATAGATCAGTCACGCACGCGCTGCGTCGCAGAGATGTACGTTCTCTCGGATCATATAGTTTTCTGTATATGGGAGGCTCCCCGCTGGCCGCTTGTGCTTGCTGAACTCCTTTGAATAAAGTGCAGCTATGGGAGTCATCCATCACTCCATCAGTCATGCATGCTCTCTGCAGGCGCAGGGATGTTCGTTCCAGCTGAAAGCCCACCACCCTATATAGTAGTAGGAGGCAGCGCAACAGTTGAGCAAGCAGTATAAACAGACAAATCAGCTTCGGTGATCGGACATGGAATCAATGTTACCTTTACTATCTGACGCCAAAAGCACGTAGTATATGACTATTTCTTTTTAAGCATAGTGCATCCGCTCGAGTATGTTTCGACGGATCATAAGGTTGACAGAGAGCCATCGTATATATTGTGCATGGCTACATATAGAAAATAGCCGCATTAACGAGATACACACAAGACCGATCACGTGGGTTGGCCATTTTGATTGGTTAGCATATGACACTCTTTATTTTTCTGAAAGAACTTAGTACTTGTGACCATTCATTCAATTAGTCCAATCATCGACCTCAGCTCATCGTTCTTCTTATATTGGCATTTTTATGTAGTATAGAAGCTAGGATGTCAATGCTTAATCGCACCAAAGCTATAGGCAATAGCCCTAGCTAGTATGCATTTTTCTTGTCGGACAAAACCAAAGGGGCATGCACGGCCAACTATTACAATGGACAAAGGCTGCAAAGGGACCGGCGGTATCATGATTTGCGCAGAATTGGATTGAAAGTTGGCTCAGGTCGTGGCCCAGTTTGACCCACACTCGAGAAAAGCGGCAACTTTCTTATGTGTCACGTTGATATAGCATACCCTCTCTGACTATTTCCAGGGTCTCCATCACAGTCCTCGTCACTGCAGAGTTTAAAAAAGCCCTTGCTGACCATAATTAGCAAAGACCTTGGCACAGTTAGTTAACTGTACCGGCCAATTATGTTGCTGCAAAGCCTGCAACAAAATGTATCCATCTGGCCAGTATGTTTGCCGTGCAAATAAAACTTCAATCATATACTTACCTCCGATTCGTTTTTACTTGATGACGTTCCCGGCCTTGTCTGAAACGACAAATAAAATTAATAGATTGAATCGGATGTAGTATTATAGACGGGGGTAGTGTGTGCTATTATTATAAGCTTGACGTACAGGCCATCGTCAACGATACAATCCTAGCTAGCCAATCAGCTTGAATGTACAGCAGCAAAAGTACAGTGGCAACCTAAAGTTTCAGGCCCCCAGCTGCAGCGGCGGTTACGACGACCGGCCGTTGCACAAAATCTTCGCACGATCGAGTACACGACACATGCAGCAGCTCGATGACCAGCAGCTGTGAGGTGGGTGACGGCATGCACGTGTTTCCGGCGGTCGCATCATCGATTGGCGCCTCGCGGAGTCGCGGTGGCAGCCACAGACAACGACGACGACGGTACGGTGCCGGCGCCGGTGCCGATCGATGCGTGTGGGGAGCGCGGGAGGAGGGCGGCCGGAGGCCAGGGATACACGATGGAGACGAGTCGCCGGGCTAACCGGACGGGCCGGGGGTCGGCGCGCGTAATGATTTCGCGGGAGAAACGGGGCGGAAAAGGGCTCGTTTCTTCGCGCGCGGGGGCCCCGGCGTGTCCGTGCGTAGGCCGCGCACCATGCAGTGTAGACTAGTACGTCCGCAGTCCGCTAGCCAAACCAGCCGGGCAGCGGCCGGCCGGGCGGCCAGGTGATGCTCGGTCCTAGCCCACCTTTCTTTGCTAGATTCCGCCACCAGATTCTCTCCCCCCTTCCCCGCGTCCGCTCCGCGCTACCCCAGCTGACACCCACTTCGCCCGCCGCCCCACGCGATAACGACCCCGGCCGCCGCTTGCTTGCCTTGCCTTGGGTGCTCGTATTTTCCCGTGCCTCGCTCGGGCCGGGGCGGGGCGGTCCAGCGTTCGCTACGATCTTGGGGCACGCAGTACGTTTGATAGACTGACTGCACATGAAATCTCAGTGATTAGTTGCTGACAGCGCGGGGCGTGTAGTACGTGCATGCAGCCGTGCACCGGCCGGGACCGGCCGGGTTGGGGCCTTGCATTGGGGGAGGCCCGGCCGGTGTTGTCACTTGTCAGATGCAACCTGCAGGGTTGATCGGTCGTATTCGCGCTGCCATGCCATGCATGCACGCATGCATGTTAATTTCCCTTCTGGACGCCGGCCGGCCGTACGTACGCGCGACGTCGATCTCTGCCTGCGTCATTTGTTTAGCAGTCGTTGGCCGATTTCTGCTTCGTTCTCCTCTGCTTCGATTTCCGCTTGCACTACTGATTCGATCGATCCGGAGTAGTGTGCTCGTCAAACATGTATACGTCACCATCACGACACATAAAATCAACCGCAACCGCGCGTGGACGGCAAGGAGGTGTGCACGTCGTCGTCGAGGGAGATATATGCATGTGTCGAGCGATCGACTCGTGAGCCTGATCGATCGATCAATAATGCGGTGGAAATGGGACAGTTACTCCTGCTGAAAACGACAACGCGAGGGAATTACAAAGTAAGTGTGCTTTTTCTAGGAGTGTTTGCTCTGAGGTCATGACATCATCCCGTCACCTAACCCTCTAGCGGATTAGCACATATTCCCCACTATATTTTTTTAAAAAATATATATTCATCAGCCTGCATGCTATCAGTTAATTTGATGATGATACCATCGTCACACATATGCGGATCGCTGTCACTCCCCACTATACAACGCAAACTTTTAACAACTCCCCGTATCTTTGTCTTATGCACGTACACCATTCATCAAAGGCCATGTTTGGATGATATATGTTAGTGTTAGTGGTAGTTTTTAACACCTCCAAATTAACACATAAAAAACTAACACCTTGCATGTTTGGATGGAGGTGTTAGTTTGCATTTAAGGTAACTTTTCCAATCATTTGAAAAAGGAGAGGGAGAGAGAAGGGTGGGGTCCACCAAACTAACACCAATTACCACCTCTTGGAGGTGTTAGTTTTTTGGGGGGTGTTAGTTCCAACTAACACCAAACTAACACATGTGTTTGGATGAAAAGTGTTAGTTTTGGTATTAGTTTGCTTCAAGCTAACACTAACACCCCCATCCAAACATGCCCGAAGTTGAGCTGCTACTACTTAAACCATTAAGTTACGGGTACAAACTAATCTGTCAACGACAGGCAGGTCATTTTTCCACAGCACATTTCAAAAGGGCTCAGCTAGCTTGCAATAGACACAACGGGTTTGATCAGGCTTTACTTTTTCCTGGACAATGAATGACGAATGATGATATGGACAGCAAATTATTGATTAGTTGCCCTCTACTCTGGATATTCTGAAAAACAAATTAATATGGTCCCCTAGATCATCTGATGAAGCAACATGAGGACATTTGTCACACACTAGCTTATAAATTATTTGATGGAGGGGAATTAACTTGAAAAAATATGCTAGCGCATTTTCTCGGATGAATGAACTGCATACTATACAAGATGACGTACACGCTCTTGTTGGCCTATTCGGATTATGGGTATTTCTGTATTTGAATGCAATTCCATTTGAAAATAGCCCATATCTTAGTGTATACCTGATCTCGCGCGGATCCTGAAAATGTCGACCTAATCATACTCTTGCGGATCAGGTAAAATGTATGACATGGAACTTCATTGACCAGATAAAAAAATGGTATCGTCAATTCTTTGATCACTTCAATTAGAAAAGAAGAACCCCAATAATAGAGGAAAAATAAAAAGCAACCCTAACCATTTTCCTTCTCATACTCTAGCTAGCTATCTCATTTGGTATATATAGGCATCTAGTTTGTTGGTGCTTCATATGCTTGATATTGGTACTGGTAACCAAAAGTAGTAGGCCGGCCGTGCAAGTGTCTGTCCTACTCCTAAGACACCCTCTCACATCCACAGGTCAGGAAGCAACAGTTCAACAAACATGCAATGCAAGCATCAATCTTTGCAAGAATCTAGTAGCTACTATAAGCTCTACGAGACGGCCGTATGACAAAAACCATGCACGTAATTCCCTCCAAAGGGGAGAAAGTGAGCTTACAAGAAGAAACACAGAGGAATGGGAGAAAAAAGAAGCAGGCAACTCGAAATCATCATCACGCCAATAACTTGTGACGACCGATGATTCAAATTTAAAACTAATAAATAGATAAGTCTAAAACCTAAAACTATCGACCAACATCCTCCTCCTCGATCACCTCGCCGCAACCAATGTGTGTACGTGAGCAATCCCTAAGCTTACGCTGCTTCAAAACCCTACGACATGCGTGTGAGCCACTCAGTTTAATTTTCAAGACGATCGAGCAAGGAGAGAAGAGCAAGCCATACTCATGCACATGCGCGCGATCCAATGCATCAACGCGACAATGTGGATGGCTACGTATGACTCTTGCTTCTACCGGCCCGGCTCATGTTGTTCCACGTACCTACTCAGCGAGCTTGCATTTGCGCCGACGAGCTCCGATCCTCGATCATGGCCTCCACGCGCTTGCCCACACAAGAGGCTGCTCCTTCCACGCGAGGAAGACGCCAGCTCCGGCTGCCAAGTCATCTAGACTGGCGTCCCGCATCGACCAACCCTCCCGGTACCGGCGGAGCAGTGACCGCACGTCGTCGGCAACGTCCTCGCTGAACGCCACCGGAGAGAACCCAGCCGACCGCATGCGGCGCGCCCATGACGCCGCCGTCTCCCGCCGCTCCATGGACTCGGACGCCGGGCACGAGACCAAGTCCACGATGGCACGTCCGGCCCCCCTCTCCAAAGCCAGCCTCTCGTTGCTTGTCTTCGGGAAGCTCTCTTCGAGAGAGTCCATGTAGGCCGAGAAGAACCGCAAGCCCTCGCCGAACACCTTCAAGAACGCCGCCTCCGAGTCGCCGCCTTCCTCGGACGATGTGTCGGGGTCAGAAGCCACGAGATCGGCCTCTTCCTCAACGACGGTGACAACCCGCGGGTCGAGGCGCCGGAGGGACGAGGTGAAAGCGTCCCTCCGGCGGGCACCGCCCGGCACCACGCCGCGCAGCGAGTTGATGCAGTTGACGGCGAGCGCGGTGGTGGCGCCGCCGTCGCGCAGATCGAGCGCGTCGAGGTCGAGCTCCGCGAGGTCCCCGGCGTGGTGCACGGCGCGGAAGCTGAAGGGCACGCCCATGAGCCGAGCGAACTTCTCCATCCGCTGGCCGATCTCCCGCATCACGCGCTGCACGGCGGCCGTCGGCGCGGACGGCGCGGCGGACACCACGGTGGTGATGGACAGGTGCGGTGTGTCGTCGGCGGACCGCGTGGCGAGCGCCTCGAGCAGCGTCGGCCACTGCGTGCAGAACGTGTTGCTGAGGTCGAGGATGTGGAACCGCTGCGGCTCCGGCGACGCCGCTGCGGCCTCGAGGAAGGACTCGAGGATGGCGCCGTTGGCGGCAACGTGCCCGAACGATGACCACGGGCTGAGCTCCTGGAACCGCAGCGCCGTGCGCCGCGTGGAGTCGAACGACGTGTTCCGGTCGGACGCCGCCGCGAGCGTGCGCAGCGTCCGCGGCCCGGACGCCGTGAGCCGCGCGAAGAGACCCTGGAGGAAGTAGGAGGCCAGCTTCTGCTCCACTTCCCCGTACGGCGACGCCAGCTCGTTGAGCATCCACATGAGCTGCTGCACGCGCTGGCTGTCCCGCGCCGCCACCGCCCGAGCGCACTCTAGCAGCAGCTGGGTAGCCCACCTCCCGCTGCCTACTCCCCCGACGGCCGCCGACGACGCCGCATGCGCACCCCCGCCGGACGATGACGCCGGGGACGAGAAGTCGAGGTTGAGGTCGGGCGGGAACGACAGGTCGGTCGCCTCGAACAGCGCGTGCGGCGCCCCCGCTGCCGTGGACGAAGTGGACAGCGGGGGCGTCGGCGCCGTGGCCACAGACGACGTCGGCGGATGCACCGCTGAGCCGTGCGAGTGGAAGTGCTGCCTCGACGAGGACGAGGAGGAGAAGTCTTCATCCATGTACAGGTGGTGGGCGTTGCCGCATTCTTCTTGCTGGTACGGCTCCAGGTAGTACGGCTGGTGCTGGTGCTGGTGCTGCTGGCCGTAGTAGTACTGCCCGCCTCCTCCTCCGCCGCCGCCGCCGCTGCTGTTGCTGTGGTGGTAGTAGTTGTAGGAGGCGTTGGTCTGGTGCGACGACGACCTGGAGCCGCTCGACGTGGTGCTCCTCGAGTTGTAGGACGCCGACTGCTGCTGCTGCTGCTGCTCGGAGGCTTGGAGGCTAACCAATCTAAACAGCGTATCCATGTAAGCTGCTACTGCGGCGAGGCGGCAACATCAAGCGTGCGCTTGCTCAAGGTCGCCGTGGTAACAAGCAAGGGGGTTTTAATGGCAGCGTGGTGAGAAGCGACGAGAGCCGGGAAGGGACGAGGACGAGGAGGCTAGCCAGTAGCCAGCTATAGCTTGGATGCCAGGCTATGAGGGAGAGTGATGAATTGTGATTTGGGAGTGGAGCGATCCAATTCCACGGGAGAGATAGAGATAGAGATAGAGATAGAGTGATCTATTCTTTTTGAGCGAGAAAAGGGGAGCCCTGCGTGCGTGATGCGCTCTCGGCTCGCTTTCTTGGTGCCCCCCTCGATCCCCAGTTCCGCTGCTCTTTTGGCGAGACCGATGGAGCAATATGCTCTGCTTTGCTTCGCTTTTGGCCGGATCGATGAGGGACGACCAAGGAATGGTTCGGGTTGGAGTGGACGGCTTCTTTTACTACTCCTACTTGGTGGTGCAGCGCAGTGGGTGTGGTTGTGGCCGCCTTTTGCCTTTGCTTTCGTTCCCCGTCTCGATCTTACTGCCCGGACCTGCTAGCTACTTGCTTTTTACGTTCTCTGCTCTTTTTTGTGTGTGTGTGTGTGTTTGTTGGCTGGCTTGATTTGCTAACGAACTCAGAGACTGTTCTGCGTTTTGTGACAGTGTGTACTGGATTATAGACCTGCTGATATTGGTTAATTTCTGCCTGTTAGGAATGGGCCGGCATAAACAAGTACAATTAAGAAAGTGAGACACTGATTTGACGTGAAAGCTACTACTCGACGACACGAGAAGATTCATACCATCAGCTCATCCCTTTCGACTTTTGACATGTAGTCATGCTGTGGTACATCGACATAGACTCCAGGACGAAAACAAATCCATGATCATTGATCCATCGCCTAGCCGGCCATCCCAGCCTTTCGGGTCCTCATTATTATTTTCCCTGTATAACCTAATTGGCACAATTCAGATTATGTTCCACCATTTTTAGCGGAAGTTTGTTGGTTAGTTGTGTATATTATCTTTACGGAACGTATAACCTAATTGGCACAATTCAGATTATGTTCCACCCGGAAGTTGGTTGGTTAGTTGTGTATATTATCTTTACGGAAAATCTAAACAGAGAGTTCCTTGAGGAAGTAACTTTGTTTCGCAAAAAGTAACTTTGTGTGACAGAAGTAACCTGAGAGGGCTCTCCATGTATGACTACAAGTTACTTCTTCGTGTGTGCTTGTGTCGCGAGAAGTGACTTGAGAGAGCTCTCTATATATGACTAAATGGGGCGGCCTCTCCATGTAGTTGTCTCCTTATCTTTATTATGATCCACCAACGTTTTGAGCGCATGCACCGGCTGAACATATTCTAGAGAGAATTTGATCCTTACCGCAAGCCAAGCCCCGCTTTTTTTTTGGGATAAAGTTCAAGCACCGTTAACGGATGCATGTAACACAACGTGAGAGGAGAGAGAGGAGAAGAGAGTTTGCCTAGATTCGATTGCTCATGATCCTTCAACCTTGATGAAGCTTCATTGGTGGCTTTGTCAGTTCCGTTGATCCGTTCGACTCGTTTGAGACAGTTTCTCCAATACCTAAGGATTTTAGGAGCCGTCTATCGGTCTAGATCGGATGGTTTAAAAATAGGAGGAACCTGTTAGAGCAACTCCAAGAGACTAGCTATCTTGACTTAACTAGTTAAAAAATAGAAAATTTGTTCAAAAACTCAATCCAACAGACTAGCTAAACTTGCCCTCTCTATCCTCCGCTAGTTAAATCGGGGGCTTCGCTAGCCATCTTTGGCTGGCCATTCTCGCTAGCTATCCCCTCGTACATGAGTATGACAGGCGGGCCCCACTAGCAGTGGAGCATATGGAGAGTTGATTTTAGCTAATCTGTTGGATTTCATCAACTTTTTACTAGCTATTTCATTTTATATACTAGTCAAATCAGAGTTTTAGCTAGTAATTTTTAGAGAGGCTTTTGGAGTTGCTCTTACATGAAACCAAAATTGTGGACCGGAACCAAATATTTGTGGGCCCGAAACTAATTCTCTGTGGGTTAGGAGCTAAATATTAAGGAGTTCCTCTTGGTTCCTCCGTGGAATAAACATAGGAACCACTGGTTCCTACCGGTTCCCCTCAAGCACCATAAAAAACCTCTTGTTTAACGATTGGTTGGGTAGAGCATCAAATTTGAGAGCCCCTTTATCAGCTCGGTTGGTTATATATAGTTTCAACGCAGAATAGTTTGGATATATGATCAGTTTTGGTGGTGAAATATTGCCAGATGAGTTGTACGTGAGTAGCAACCTGAAGAACTCATTCCACCGTTCCAAAATACTATCCATTTTGTTTTTTGTATAATACATATCTTTTAATATGCACCTATATATACACACACACTAAGTCTAGATATCTAGCAAAAATTGTATATTTAGAAAAGTCAAAAGTCAAAAGTAATTTGGAAACGAAGGAGCGGAGTACATGCTAAAGAGGACAGTGTGAAACTTCTTTGTTTGAGTACATGCTAAAGAGAAGACTTCTTGCACTACCCATTATTGGATTATAGAGTGGTTTGTTTGATTTGCACGGAAATTACTTTGTGATGAACTGTGCATGAAGTTAGCAACCACACGTAGCATAGCCATAGGCCGATAACGTACTACGCAGCCGATATCTGGAGACAATAACACCACTAGCTGTTTCACTTTACATGTGACTGGTCCAATACTTGCATGAAAAAGGACGACGAGCTAGCTAGACACGAAAGCCGTCCCAAAACACAATCCTGCGACGCGGCATTCCCCGAAATGACCGTTCGAGAACGACGCCAACCTTGGAGGATTTAATTTGGCAGGCTTCTTCCCGTCGCCTTCAGCAACCCACGCGATGGATGAAATCGTGCCACATCTCCTGCTCATCCTCCGTCCATCCATCCACGCAGCGCGTGCAGCGCCCGGTCGTCGATCGCCGGCTCGGTGGGTGGGTGGGTGGGTGGGTGCCCGAACGAATACGCCCAGGCACGAGGCGGCAGGAACCAGACCAAGGCCGGCGGCAAAAAGCTGGGCGCCCCTGGAGCACAGCGCGCACGCCGCGCGCACGCGGTGCTGGCCACCACCAGCAGCAGCGCACCAGGCGGCACTCCATCATCACCACCACCACAAAACCCAAGCCGCTCCCGGCCGTCTCCGCACGCGTCTTCCGTTCCCCCACCTCCTTTTGAGGATTTCGGAGAAAGTTCGCAGATTCACAACAGTTTTTTTAAAAAAACTTTATGAGCAAACTAGCTCGCATCACCGGTGCAAATTGCAGTTTTTCTAAAGGAAGATCTCGGCCCGTCTCGCTGCTTTTGGAAGGCCGAAAAGACGCGCTTATTGTCTGCAGCGCCGCTGGGCACGCTGACGCTGCCGGCCGGCCGGCCGGCTGGCCGCTCGATCGGCCGTGCGTTTGCTTTGCTAGTGCCTGCTCCCTTGGTCGTGTTCAGGATTAGAACCAGCTAGGCGAGAGGACATGAAACCTGCTCATGTGCGATTAGTATATAACCAGGCTAATGACTGACAGGCCAGTTGACCGTTAAACAAGAACCTGGCACTCATGTAAGTCTGGATGGATGCGCGTTTATGGGAGTGACGAACTGAACGACTAGCGAGAGTGGGAAACATCCGTAAGTTCATTTCCTGCAAGAGAGAGCCAATGGCCGGCCGGCCGGCTGGCTGGCAGGACCTGATATTTTCAGCGAATCTGTGGCATTCAGAGTCTTTTCAGGTCAGTTTACGTCCCTCTATTTCAGCTCACCAGGGAAGAGAACTGCGAATCCGGCACGGGCACGGTCAGCCCAACAGTCCCCGGCCTAGCTGCTCTCCCTTTCAAAGCCCCCATGAACCGAAACCATCATGCCGCGCTGCCGGCTTGCCTGCCCAGCTACAGCGCCTCCAACAGTCGACAGCACACAGCAGCTAGCCCTCACTCAACTCATTTCTTAACCTTGTTTAGTTCGGCAAATTGCCTTTATGTAACACGTGAATGATAAAAATTCATTAGTAATTTTCTGCATTATACCATGTGCATAGAAAGAATAGTACGTCTCGATGTGACGATGAATAGTGATAATTTGCACAACTAAATAAACATCAGACACTCACACTGACAACACACTCACCATCCCAGTCAGAGTGAGTGCACACCTGACCTACCTAAACCGCGCAGATGGAGCCCTCCGTGGGACCCTTCCGGTCACTGCACAAGCCGATGGAAATTAGGTAAAGCTCCGAGAGGTATAGCGATAGGGGGGCGCAGCAGCTCGCCACAGCTGCGGGCCTCGCGCGCGGCAGCACCGGGGCGATGTGGAGACAGCGAACGTGAACGGACGGATCTCTAGTATGCCAGAGTCATCTGCAGTTTGTGTCGGCCTGTCTGCCTGCCCGGCCTGCCTAGCATACATAGAGCGCTCGTATCACACAGAGAAACTACCACAAGATAGATGATTCGCAACGATCGTGCCCGGTCGCCGCTCTTGTCTTCTGTCTTCTTTCCCACGTCTGGGGGCTTTGGGCTGAACAAGGATTATCTGATCGCAGCAAGCGAAAGGGGTGGTTTTGTGCACAGCTCCGATCCGCACCGCGAAAGTCTTGGATGGTGTCTGACTCCGATCGATCCGTATTCGGATTATGGGGTCGACATGGGGTGCTACACTGTCGTAGATCGATCGTGAAGCTGCAGACGCGACAAACTTCTCATGCATACTCTGTACGCTTCCGTAGCGTACGTAACGTACCCATACATACATCGGCGTGACTATATATCCTACTGCACATGGCATATCAGCATATGGATTTGTATCCTTATTTTTATAATATCGTGCTCACATATGCACAGTAATATATATACTGACACCCAGCAAACAGAATTTTCCGTGCAATCATTACACTTCGAGCTTCCACGTCCATTTTGGATTGGCAGAAAAGTGTCCATACCACGATCTAGAAAAGACCATCACACACGGCAATTTAAAAAAGAAAAAAGATACTATACTAGTAGGTACTGAAAAGGGACAGAAAGGATTAGTGCCAACTATTCCAGTGTCACCACTGTTCCAGCAACAGTTCTCTTATCTGGAAAAAAAATCATCTGTTCCGGTCCGGTACATGCAATGCAATGCAACCCCTCCCCTCCCTCGCGTTCGGCTACCGCGCGCGCACCTGAAGCCAAACGCCAAACGCAACTCGCTAAACTGAAGCCGGCCGGCGGCTTTGCGACCCCAATCATGGCGACGATCTCACGATCGAGCCGAGCGGATCCTTCACCCGGGCCGGGCGCGCGCGCGCGCGGGGCGCTCAGCAAACGGAAACGCTTTCCCCGCGCGGTCCACGCGCCGCCGCCGATCGATGCCGATGCTGATGCCGAGCGAGCTCGGGGCAGCTTTGCCCATGCGGCCATGCACGCCGGGAGGAGCCCTTTTTTGTGTTTTGAACGGCGCCGAGGCGTACGTAGCGCGGCGGCCAAAGTACGGCGACACCATCATCATCGGCGCGCGTTTGTCCCGGCGCCCGAAGCGATCGCACGCGGCCACGGCCACGCCCCCAGCTAGCGCGCCTTTCCCCCCGGTTTTGTTTTGTCCCGTCTCATCTCCGATCCGTCCGTCCCCCGAGGTTCAACGACACCATCCGCCCCCCCGCTTTCCCCCTCCTCCCCCGGCTGGAGACCCGCGGCCGTGCGGGCAAAAGCGCCGCGTCCATGATGGCGCCGCCACCCTGGTCCCCGGCCCGGCCTCGCTCGGCCGTCGACGAGACCGAGACGTGTTGCCCTTTTTGCCGGCGCTGCGAGAGCAAAGGTTGATTGATTACCGTGCACACTAATCAGCAGCCCAACTAGGATGATGACCGGATAAAGATCGCCCTGTCTGTCCGTCCTTGCGAAATGGGACAGCATCCGCTCCATTTTCTGCTGCCTGGTGGTGGTGGTGGTACTGGTACATCCATCCATTCATCTTCCCCGTCGCGCCGTGGCCCAAGATCTAGAAGATGGGCCATGCCTGTCAAGCTAAACCACGCCACACACACTCGCAGTGGCCAGCGTGAGCCAGTGACAGTGAGTGAGTGAGTGAGATCCAGCTCGACGCTGCGTGCTGCTGCTGATGCTCTACCTACAACACCCCTGACCGGTGTGACCGGACCATGCCCCCGCTTCGGCGCCCCACCCTTGCCGCCCATGACGCGAACGCGAGCGCGGCAATTGGTCGCTTCGCCCGTTTGCCGAGTCCCTTTCGTCCCATCAAGGCCATCATCGCCGGATCATACGCAGCCGCCCTGCTCCCGGCCCTCCCCTATTATTCTCGAGATGTCACTGTTGCTACCGCCGTCGCCCATTTTCCATCCGATTTGCCGGGCGACGCGTCAGCCGTCGTGGATGGTATAGGTGCAGGGCATGTACGCCGCCTAGGCCTAGAACGCGACAATTTTTCCCTGGCTACTACTGTATTCATTCAGAAAAAAAATGAAATTTTAAAAAGAACTGGAACTGGGTAGTACCAGTGAGGCCCTGATTAGGGTGCAGGGAAAATCATTTCGATGTTTGCAGAGACGAATTTGCTTCACGCGAAATCATTGTGTTGAAGCAAGCGGTCCCTGAAAGATGACATAGCTTAGTAGGGTCGTTTGATCGTCTGATCTGATCCCGAACGATCAGCGATCCACGTGCTTGCAGTTTTGCGACTGAAATTTCGTTCCCTCGGCACTATGATGATTGAAGACCCACTAATCATCAGTTCATCAACAACCCAAGCAAGGCTCTTTCTTAGGGATTATATATGCCCAGCAACAAACAAACCCGTTTCGTTTGGGGGTGGTGATATTTAGTCTTGGTTTGTTACGGAGAGAAAATCTTGTTTATTGTCATTCTTGATGCTTGTTTGTTCACGGAGAAAGATCTTCTTTGGTACACGATAAGTGAAAGCGAACAGGTTGAAAACCATGGAGAGCAGAAAAAGGAAAACACCGGATTCAGCTGCGTTCTCCACTGTATGCAGAGCAGTAGATCCATCCATTGATTGCCATCTCACCTGCAGGACGAGTTTTATATGCTTATTTGTTCGAAAAAAAGTTTTATATGCTCAATTCCCCATTGTAGTTGTAGGCAGACAAGATCCGGGAACAGTGAGCTGGAAATGGAGACAAGAGAGGAGCAAAAAGAATACTAGACCATCTGCAGTCGCAGCTGGTTCGTGTCTACGGATAACCAAACAAAATACAGTTCTTGATGCCGTGCATGGGATGGGACGCCTCCATATGGCCGGTGACTGGTGTGCCATGCTCGAGATACCTACCCATCCGGTGATCTCTGAATATACCTGCACTGCAACGGAAATTCGGTTTCAGCACAAAGTCCATCCGTTCCGACAAGAGGGTTTCAGTTCACGAGCAAATGGCGCTTCACTTTCAGTGTGCTGTCTGTAAGTTGTCACGCTTCAAGAGCGGATTACATGTAGTGTCACCTGGAAAAGCAAGGACGGCTTCCAACTCCTACGGCGGCGAGTTGGCAACAGTTGCATGGAAAGAACCGTCAGGTGCAGGGCGCGAGACAGATGGAGCTGTTTGCGGAACTTTCTCCATTGGCTTCATTTGCTTGGCCAGAAACCCTGTCCCAGCGTTCCCATGTCCTAACACTCGCCAGTAACTTTATTTGAACGATGAAAAAGAATACCTCGGCAGATATCTAACATTGCAGTCATTCAGTAGTGCATGTTCTTTGAAACTGTTCTCTGCATCTCTGTCTCCGAAACGCTGGTCATGTAAAACAACAGAGTTATTTTTTTAAAAAAATAACAGAGGAAACTGCGCTGGCCATGTGTGTTTTGAGGGGAAAAAAATCTCACATCCCATCTAATCTGTTTCGCCGTGGACACGGTGAAAACATGTGTTGGGAAAAAGGAAAAAATATCCTTTTTAATTCATTGTTGGCAAGCAAAAAATTTATTTATTTTTTCATTTCGTCTAAGCACAACCAAATTAGATAGATAGGTGTAAATTTGACATTTGGACCTTGGACATTTTCAAAAAATAGAAGTAGTTCTTTGAAATGTTCTTTGGAACAATTTCAACTCTCAAGAGAATTATTGCTTCATAACGTGAGTAAAAAAGTCCTAATAACCTGAAAAATAAAATAATTAAGGCTTCAGCCTAGGAATAATTAATAAAAATTGATATTTTATACTAATATAGGTAGTGTTTGGTTGGAGAGAGGAAAAATTTTCCTCTTCTTTGACCACTAACTAAAGGGTATTAAACAAAGTTTTCAAAAACTACCTCCGCAACTCTAGGTAAAAGCGCGGGACAAATCTAATGAGGTTTTTAACCACACGATTAGCTATTGTAGTGCTACTGTAGCAAATCATAGATTAATTATGCTTAGTAGATTTGTAGCACAATGTTGGTCTAAAATAAACTTTAGTTGGTACTTCATACATGCAAGATTCTCTGGGACAAATTTTTTTACGTCCCCAACCAAACATTGCCATACTCCTTGAAATAAAAATGAGAATTGATAGAATGTTTATTTTCTAATATGACATTTTAATATTTATTTGCCGGTGAAGTGCGAACGACAGTGAGTTAGATTGAGATAACGCACAATGGAATGGATACACGGTCCGGGGAAGATAAGGTGGGTAGATGACAGGGTGGTTGTGGCGCACAGCGGTGAGATTTGAGAGGCGCAAACGACATTGATGCGAGTTTAGGATGGCGCGATGGGATGGTGGAGATGACCGAGAGCTGTAGGGGTAGCATGACAACATGACGAAGGTGAGTAATATTTTCTCTCGTTGCAACACACGGGCATAATTGCTAGTATATAGTTCAAAAGGCATTGTCACATCAGATTTTGTAATACTTTTGGGTGCGTTATAATTCTCATAGATCTGAAGGAATTACAAATTAATTATATGACATTACATAGTTGAAGTTTCATCAACAATTTTTTGCCGTGTATATTTCATCTGTAGTTGATAACCCACACGTACTAATGCCAGTGGCGGACGTAGGTTTACAAGAGTGGGTGTACATACATTCTTAATTTGTTTCTAATTATACATTATCATATTACATAATTTTAACTTTTTCAAATTAACAATCTCTCTTCCTCTCACACACATATATAAACATAATCTTTTTATGTTATGTAAGTTGTGTTTCTTTAAATATATTTTAACTTTTCAACTAAGATAAATGTTACGTGCATCACCATATATTTTGAGTGTTGTCATGGTCCCAAACTTTAGTGAGAAGAAATTATTGGTTTGTTATTTTTGTCAAAAGTTTTGTAGATCACAAGTAATTGCACTAGCCAAATAAGAAAGATAATCAATACTTTTATAATATCTTATTAAAAATGTTCACATTCTTTTTTTATGAAACATTGTTATTTTGTTAAAAAAATCTTTTATCTAGAACTACTATTAAAAAAGAAAAAAACTTTACATTATTTTATATTATTTTGAAAGATGTATATAACTTCAATCGTACTTTAAAAGTGTACAAAATGTTTTTAAGGTAAAAATAGGTAATACATTAAAGAAATAAAACCAAATATTCATATAAATTCAAACTACTCGTGCTTGTTGCACGCCCTGCTCTTGTTTCCATCCATTGGTGCCATCTCTGTCATGCTCTGCCTGTGCTGGTTTGCAGTGCCTCGTGCACATCGTCTCGTCACAGCTCCCTGTGCTCATTGCGAGTGGACATCGATGTCATTTATGCCACAACGTACTACTTACAATGCCTTTGTAGAAGAATAAGAAATAAAAAAAAACTAACATTTCAAAAATGTTGCTCTTTATTTTTAAATAGTTGAATTTGTTTTATTCGTATGAAGTTAAAAGAAAATATTGAGTGTGTTATTAAAAGTGATGTTGATTGTATTTTTAAATGTCAGTATGACTTAAAGTTATGAAATTTGTTAGGTTAGAATATTAATTACTTTAGATTTTTAGATTAATTTATAAAATACGGAGCCCTTTTCATCCTCTTATGATACATTAAACTTATTTGTCGAGCCGGTGTTGTATCCCGTATCCAATAAGCACTCAATATATATATTCAAATTGAAATTTAAAAAATGAATGTTGATACACAGATGATTTTTTCGATACGCCCCAGCAGCTGCCCTGTTCGTCCTCAACCTGACAAGCATACCGTCCCCCTTATGTCTTCTACTGTCTCTCCCCTTTCCTTCCCGCAACCCATCACCTTCTTTTCCCGCGACTTCAACGCGCGTCACTTTCCACGCGGTCAACTCGTGCGCTGCTCTCCACACTCCCTTGCCTAGTTGCAGCTCGAGTCTTCCCCACGACTTTCTTTACTTTTTTTAAGATGACGAGTTGTGCTTTCCTCATTAAAAGTAATAAGATGAGGCAAGGTGATACAGATACTTTCCATGTCCATACACGAGGCGACGCCGTAGCAAAGCAAGTGAAAAAATAAATAAAACGAAAAAGAAAAGAAGAAGGAAAAAAAAGAGACTCGGCTGGCCCAGCCCGTTAGCCACAACGGCCCATTCCCCTTCTTCATCCTTCTCCGACGAGCCGCCGTCCGGCAGGGCTAGAAGCAGGAGGGAATTCAGCAGGAGGCGTCTCGGTCGCCCCCATCTCCCTCACTCGCCTCCCTGCGCGCCGTTGCACCCGCCTCCGTTGCTTGCTTCCGTTCGTCTCTCTCCCTCAGTCTCGCTTCCCCCCTCTCTCTGTGCCCGTTGATAGCGCGGCGGCGGTGGTGCCGGGAGCCCTGCGCTGGGGCCGGAGGAGGACGTGGGGCTGCGGGTGGTGGAGCAGGGAGGAGCGCGGCGTGGGCGGCGAGTGGAGGTAGAAGAGCGGCGAGCAGGGTTGTTGTAGCGCCTTGACGCCTGGTGACACCCTTCGTCGAGCGACGAGCGACAGGGGTATGCCTTCCTATTCCCCTCCCTTCCCATCCCATCCTGCTGCGGTTATTGGGTGTATTTGTATTCGGATCTGATCATGATTTTACTAATTCCATCTTTTTGCAGCAGTTATTGGGTGTACATGTGTACACCCATGTCCTATGCTGGGTCCGCCCCTGACAAATGCACATATGGATCCCATTTAGCTGCCATTTCTTTTTCTGACATATATTTCTACACAGGCTTTTGCTCAGCTGATCTCACCTGGACAATCAACCTGAAGAGATTACCACAGCGTGCATGGTTTTTTGGGAATGAAGCGTTTCGTCTACATAAATGACGAGTCTTACCAGAATGACTACTGTGATAATCGGATTTCTAATACAAAATACACCTTATGGAACTTCTTGCCGAAAAACTTGTGGGAACAATTTAGGTTTGTGACTAGTTGTATTTATTCATTTTCTAAATTTGTATTTTTGGTACAATATTGCACATGGAGAAGCCCTGGTGACAAAGAATTGTGTTAATCCACTTGTTCTCGTGTCTTAGTTGCCTCTTCAGAGTACAGCATTCAATCGATAGACCTCTGGTCGTGTGCATCGATATTATTTGTTCAACTGAAGTAATGTAATTTTCTGTTTTGGTTGTCATGCATTTCAGATGTGTTTGCTTCTGCTTATTGGTGTGTGCTCGAATGATTTTCTTTAGTTTGTTAATATTGAGCTGGAAAGTCCTCAACTGTTTGTGCACATAAGTTTAGGTGTTTTGCATATATGTATGGATACCCGGCAGTGATACTCGCTCATTTTTCTTTTATCTGCTTGACACACTGGGCCAAACATGTAATTTTCTTCTGCTAGTACTGCTGTCTCCTAGCTGGGAAGCAGAGAAAGATAAAGTGAGGGGAAGTGGGTGGCAGACTTGGGAGGTCTGAGTGGAGAGGAACTGCCAGTTTTTTACAGCTTGTTACAAGTGTAGCTGATATAAATGCAGTCCTTTTGTTAGACCCTTTGTTGCTACCGCGCGCAGTTGTTTTTTGACCAGGAATCAGTAATGGATGAACAGAATAAGGTTTGGGATCTTCGTTAGCTGTGTTACTTCAGCATTCTACTTAGATTTTAGTGGATTCTATCTTACAATTAGAAAATAGTATATATGCAGTAGCTTTGCAAATCCTGTTTTTCTGATTGTGCCAAACTACTCACTCTAATCCATGTTTGATCGGAATACCTGAGTTTGTGTCAAGAACACTGCTCCTACTTAGTGCTGTTACAGTGCTTCTCTCCTGCTGAATTTTGATTAAAGGATGTTACATCTGTTACACGTTTCTATGTAAAATGATGCTCCGTGCTATCATATTGCATCTTTCTAGTTGGCTTGTCATGGCTTGATCCCCCACCCTAAACCCTTGCTAGTTTTTCACTATGGAGCAATTGGTACAGATGTAAATTGTGTTCCTTTGACAGAAAAAACCACATGATTTCGAGCATGTTAGACCTTTGTGTAATTTCATAAGTTAATTGGTAAGAGTAGATGAGTTACTACCTGTTTGTTTTGGTGTTTCAGGCGCTTCATGAATCAATATTTCTTATTGATAGCCTGTCTGCAACTATGGTCGCTTATCACTCCTGTAAATCCAGCAAGCACTTGGGGCCCACTTATAATTATCTTTGCAGTTTCCGCAACCAAAGAGGCATGGGATGATTACAACAGGTATATTTCAGACAAACAAGCGAATGAAAAAGAAGTGTGGATTGTTAAGAATGGTGCCCGGAAACATGTATGTTCCTATGTCATCTTCTATCATTTTGCAATGTGCACATCTTTGGTCTTTGAAAATCAGAAATGTGTCTGTATCAGCAAAGAAAATGCAAATTATATATCCATATAACCTTCTTGTATCAGGCTTGCTACTTTGCATAGCTACATCTGGGAATATTGCTATATGCATTTATTGCTACATCATGTAACACTTTGCTACGCATGTCTAATGACCCATTTGAGGCATTTTTGCTAATGTAATAGTTATTATGAAAGTTTGGTTCAGTTAAATGTGTGCCTTTTACTTCTAAAAAATACACTATTGAAGTCTAATAATTTTCACTGTACTTTAGTATATACCTTTTCTTTTCACAGTTATGAGAACTTTGAACTTGAGGTGTGACTCCAGTTTCTGCAACATAGATTCAAGCCCAAGATATCTGTGTTGGTAACATAGTTTGGATTCGAGAGAATGAAGAAGTACCATGTGATCTTGTTTTGTTGGGAACATCTGAACCACAAGGCCTCTGTTACGTTGAGGTAAATAAATGCAGTACCCCCACCACTTCTTCTGTTTTATGTTGTATATGCATTTTTGGCTTAGGTGATAACTTTGCTGTATTGGCCATGTGGCTGAATGTTTAACTGTATTTAACTCGCAGGCGAATTGAATTTCAAGTCACACACGAATTATTTCTTTTAGTGATCCCATTGTGTTTTCATAAATGATTCATTGAAGTCTCCATATCAGTGATATATTGTTGGTTGGACTCTGTTAGCTTGACTCTTGTTATAGAGGGGTGCTTCAAGATATTGCCCTTATATTCAACATGAGTAGTTTTGTATTTTATTAGTTTTTTTATAAGAAACTAATGTTCTTTTGCAAGTGCAACTACTGAACTTATAAAACTCCACAGCTGAGTAGATCTCATTTGTCTTTATGCAAAATAGTTATATTTCTAGCATTAAAGAGAGATCACTAACTTTGTAACCTACCTATAGATAGAACAGTTTAATACTACTTTTGATTTAAGTTTCCAACTAATATTTTCGCTTCATTTTCAGGCTAAATGCTGGTACAATAAAACTGCACTTTTTAAGTTTAAGTTTTTTTTCAGATTCATAATCTAGCTCATGGGACACCATTCCCTAAATAATTGCTGTTGGCAAAGAGGTTTTATTATTAAACTAGACATACCTAGAGTCCTTTTCTCCTTACATGGGGCACACCTTTTGAGTTTATTGTTGTCTGGAGCTAGTGCTTTACAGATTGAATATATATTGTCCTCCTGTTCTTGAATTCTAATTATGTTTGTAGACAGCTGCTCTTGATGGGGAAACTGATTTAAAGACAAGAGTAAGTCCACCACCATGTGTAGGGCTGGAGTCTGAACAGTTGCACAAAATAAAGGTTAGATAAATTATTATTATTATCTTTTTTTCTTTTTTTTACAGTTCTGATTTCATTTAACTTTTTCCTTGAGGAAAAAACTGGGAAACCCCCCACTGTGTTATGCTTTCATCTAACTTCTCATTACCTTTATGACTTAACTAAACAGGGTGTGATCGAGTGCCCTATACCAGATAAAGACATACGAAGATTTGATGCAAACATCCGCCTGTTTCCTCCATTTATTGATAATGACATTTGTCCACTGACTATTAATAACACATTGCTACAGTCATGCTACTTGAGAAATACAGAATGGGCTTGTGGAGTAGCAGTTTATACTGGTATGTTTTTTCATACAGTGTTAGGATCTTCTGTTTAATTTCATGTAACAACAAGGCCAATACAAAAGGTGAGAAATGGGTTCATCCCACAAAAATCATGGAATGCCCACTTTTCAGGAATGATAGTGAAATTTTCTATTACTATCAGTGCAAACTAGGCTGCTGTCGACATTGTTGACTAAGTTGACAACCTTGATTTGGGTAACGTTACATTTTAGAATTATTGTGGATGGGCGCTTTATCAGTGTCTAGTTCTTCATCTGTCGATGCAAACATTACACTTTACTTTTGATGCAGAAGCGCAATAACTTGCGAGCTCAACATGTTTGATAAGACTGCATTTGTATAGAGCTACAGATTTTGTTTTAACTCACGAAGAATTTCATAATGCATAAGGCCCTCCAAATCTTATTATTTGTTATTGTTCAGTTTTGCCTTTTCACTTCTAGAACTGTCCAATTAGACCATTTCCACAGATATATCTAATTATGTAGATGTTCGGTATTGATTTGAGCCAGCAAGACTTATGCTTATTCAACAAATCTGAACTTAAAGGGCTTCATTTCACATGATGAAAAGTCAAGGGGTGAACTCATTGATGTTATATTTTAGTGCCTTGATTGCACAAATTGAAATAGTTTGAGATCTGGATGAAAATATGCTCTTTTAGCCTTACAAGAATTATGCAGTACACATCATTATTAAGTATTTCTGTTCACATATCTCTTATTTTGTTTCAATGGTGGCATGGTAATTTACAGAATAAAAAGCAAAAATTATTTTCAGTTTTGTCCTTTCTACATATGAATCAAATTTTGATACATTGATTTAGTTTAAACTTCAACTTTACCATAAGACCGGTTTTTAATGTAATCTCCGCTTTCCAGGCAATGAAACTAAGTTGGGAATGAGTAGGGGTGTCCCAGAACCCAAACTAACTGCTATGGATGCAATGATCGATAAGCTTACTGGTGCCATATTCTTATTTCAACTTACAGTCGTTGTTGTTCTTGGGGCCGCAGGCAATGTTTGGAAGGATGCAGAAGCTCGCAAGGTAGTTTTGCTTGTAAATTAATTCACCATATCCTACATATTAGCTCCACTGTTACTAGTGCTTTGGGTACTTGGAAAGATATAATATCTTGCAAGATGCAAATGTCTTTTCACAAAGGACCAGTGAAATTATCTGTCATGTGTTTATATGCATCTCTTTTCAGAAGTTTCAGTTTTTTCCATTTGGGGATTTAAGTTGTAAAAAGATGGGATCACCTTGGAGGGACTAAGGAATTTCTCAGAGAAAAAAATAGGAAAATAAGAACCCAAATTAGAGGTGAAGGATACTTGGTGGTGTGTGTGTGCTGTGTGAATCTGTACCTCTCACCTACTGAGCTATGGTCTACCTCTGTTTCCTTGTGGCCCCAAGTATTAAATCCAACATACTCAATGATTTACCAAGATATATATATCTGTGAATCCTGGAAATTGACTATAAGGTTGGTGATGTGGTTGCAAAACATCAAAATGCTAGCCATAGAGTCTGACATGTAACTTCTTTATTTTTTGAGTACGCTAATCACTTGCCAAAACCTCAAAACCTCATTAGCTGAATCATACATGGCCACATTGTTCTTGTGGGCCATCTATATTTTGCTGATCATCTGATTTTCCCCCCTGTCTCTTGTAGCTATGGTATGTTAAGTATGATGACAATGAACCATGGTATCAGATTCTGGTTATACCTTTGCGGTTTGAATTATTGTGTTCTATTATGATTCCGATTTCAATAAAGGTATGTCTGAGTCTTTTGATTCACATGGTTTTCAGGTTGTGATATTATACCACTTCTCATGTGATGACGTAACTATTTCTCTGACAACTCATTATATTTCAACAACCAACCTCTTCACAATATGGTGTTGCAGTCATGTGGTGTTTGCCATTTAATTGGTGCAAAAATTTTCTCGCAATTGCATAGTTTGCATGACTCGATAAACACTGAACACACAGTACTATTTAAAATGGTTTTCACTGAGAAATTATTGAAGCCCTTGTTTGTTTTAGCATAGTTAGTATGTGGACTGCATCTTTCTGTATGCTTGGAATGCTCTCCATTTAGGCCTCATTCGTTTCCACGGGATCCATTCCGATCGGAATGGATAAATACAACAGGAAAATCATGATAGTAACTATAAGAGATTCGGATTTATTCCGGGTTGAAAACTAATTTGCTCATGATAGGTACACCAAAAGGCTCGGAATCAATCCACTAGTCAAGAGGTGTGGAACAAATCCGGCTCTACGGTCTCTTGTTCTACCTATCATGATTGGTAAATTAATTTTTGATCCGGAATAAATCCGAGTCTCTATCATAATTTTCTTCATACATTTATTATTCCAGCCGGATTGAATCCCACGGAAGCGAACAAGCCCTTAGGGCTTGTTCGTTTCCATCGGATTTAATCTGGTCGGAAATAATAGATGTATCAAGAAAATCACGACAGAGACTCGAATTTATTCCGGATCAAGAACTAATTTACTCATCATGATAGGTAGAACAAGAGATCGAAGAGCCGGATTGATTCCACACCTTGACTAGTGGATTGATTCTGAGTCTCTTGGTGTACCTATCATGAGTAAATTAATTTTTGACCCGGAATAAATCCGGATCTCTTATAGTAGCTATCATGATTTTCTTGTTACATTTATCAATTCCGGTCGGAATCCAATCCGATGGAAACGAATGATGCTAATAGTTTCATTCTGTATGTAGCTGCGCTACATGTTATCTTTTCTTCAGTAGGCAATGCCACAATGCTATAAGGAAACATTGGCTGGTAGATACGTATGAATTGTACTCATACCACACGAGGTGCCTTTTCTAATTGATACATGTGAGGGAACCTCTCACCACTCACATGTAAACTTTTTATGGGTGTTGTAGGTTTCTTTGGACTTTGTTAAAAGTCTGTATGCAAAGTTTATAGATTGGGACGAGGATATGTATGACCTGGAAAATGACACACCTGCCCATGCAGCCAAGTAAGCAACCATGCATATTTCTGTTGACAAGCAGTTTTACAAGTGCCCTTTTTTCTTTCTTTACTAAATCTACCTTCTCACGATAACTTTCAGCACAGCAATTAGTGAAGACTTGGGGCAGGTTGAATATATTTTGACAGATAAAACTGGGACATTGACTGAGAACAAGATGATCTTCAGAAGGTGCTGTATTGGGGGTACCTTTTACGGGAACGAATGTGGAGATGCGCTCAAAGGTCATATTTAATCTTCAGTTGACTGAATCTGCTGTTAATAGTTGCAGAGCTAGGATCATTTTGTGCTTTCTCATTAACTTCTCAGACCAAGATCATTGTGGGTTCTGCCACCTTTGTTGCTAGCTTCCATCTTTCAAAAGCATTAATCTTAGCCTCTTTTTTTAGCTTTCATTGTTCCTCTTGCATGATTGTCTTCTAAATTACCTTTTCTGTTGCTAGTAACCACTTCCAGTTTTGGTACCAAAATGTACTCAGAACTTGTTTAAAATGTGAATTAAATACTTTTCCAAGTTCATATTTATGTTGACTAATGGATTTTCCTGTTTAGATGTTGAACTACTGAATGCTATCACCAATAATTCTCCTCATGCCATCAAGTTTTTGACAGTCATGACACTCTGCAATACAGTAACTCCTATAAAAAGGTTAAACCTTCGTCCTTCTGACAGTTTCGCACAGCGTATTGTGCTCATTCTTCTTATAATTTGTCCTTTTTGCTACGGCTTCCAGTCCTAGCGGATCAATTTTGTATAAAGCCCAGTCCCAGGATGAGGATGCTCTTGTAAATGCGGCTGCAAATTTGCATATGGTTCTTGTCAGCAAAAATGGAAATAACGCAGGTGGGTTTTCTGGCTCCAAAATTTGGTTTTCCTTTTATATGTTTGTATTTGTATTGGCTAAATAACTAGACATCTACTTAAGCAGAAATTCACTTCAATCGGCGAGTGATGCGATATGAGATACTCGACATTCTTGAGTTCACATCTGATCGGAAAAGAATGTCTGTCATTGTTTGGGATTGTCAGAGTGGCAAGATTTTTCTCTTGTCCAAAGGCGCTGATGAGGCAATGCTTCCGTGTGCTTATTCTGGTATTGCCTCAGTTAGTAATAATCGAATTTGCTCATTGTGCTTTACATGTTTTAAAACCTATGTACTTTCATATTTTGTGGCATAAATTTAATTCACACTTTACTTCAGAAGTAACAAATGGCTGTATGTTCTCTTGACTGTGGGTCTTCTCAAAGCAGAACATAGCAACTTTGTGGATGCAACTCAATGAGTAAATTGTGTTTAACTTGAGGATCTCATGATAATTATTTTTCAGGGCAACCGACAAAGACGTTTGTTGATGCTGTTGACAAATATGCTCAGCTGGGGTTTCGGACACTCTGCTTGGGATGGCGTGAGCTGGAATCAGAGGAATACTCTGAATGGTCTCGATCATTTAAGGAGGCCAATAGTGCATTGATTGACAGGGAGGTAATTATCATATTTTTTTATTCATTCCAGATAAATTTCACAAAAATAATTCCTATATTTGCTTTGCTTAGTGGAAAGTTGCTGAGGTTTGTCAAAGATTAGAACATAGCCTGGAGATTCTAGGTGTCAGCGCAATAGAAGATCGCCTCCAGGTTCTTTGTTATTTGCTTTATCTCATGTAACAACACATCATTGTTCTTTTTAGCGGTCAGTGGTCCTTACATTTGGATCTGTTCATAGGATGGGGTACCAGAAACTATCGAAATACTGAGGCAGTCAGGAATCAACTTCTGGATGTTAACTGGCGATAAACAAAGCACTGCCATTCAAATTGCTCTTTTGTGCAACTTGATTTCTTCAGGTATCTATGTTTCCATAAACCAGGTATCTTTTGGTGCTCCAGTGTAGCTCCATGAACTCTTCTGACTCAGGTGCCTATTCCATATTCACTTTGTGGGTGTGTTAATGTACGAAATGTGAGTTGTGGGGGAAAAATGAAAAGGAGGAAGAACTACCAGGAGATTTTATCTCTTTTCCTTTTTGAATGAGAGATAGAGTGTTAGGGAATGTAATTCCTGTGTATTCCTCCAACCCTAGAAGGGTGGGTATGTAGTCAGCTGTACATGGGCTTCTATATGGGCTATATACACAGGTCATATGGGCCACACACACACACACACACACACACACACTAACATAGAGTTCTGAAGTACTCTATCGAGTTACTCTTTTAAACTGAAAAAGTCAAGTAAAATATAATCATGAATAAACTTGAATGCATAGATAGTTTTATTATACTAATTTGGGTATGTGGATTTTACTACTCAGAAGTGCATTCGTAGAGGGATTTGACAAAACCAGTGTCAGCTGAGTAGCTCATTAAAAGTACTGTTGGGGGTGCGCCTTAGGAGGCCTAAGGCTAGGGACCCCCTTATGTATAAAAGAGGCCCGAAATAGGATTCGAGGGCTTAGTTGTAAAAGTTAGGGACCTATTTGTAATTTAAGACTCTACCAGTGGAAATAATAACCCACCTCCTCCCTATAGATAAAGGGAAAAATAAGGCTTGGAGATGGGGAGGAAGGTCATTTTTCTTCATATGGCATCTCTTTCTTCCATCTGTTGGATCTGGCATCCAACAAGTACATCTAAAGGGGTCCCAGACTCCTAGTACAGTTTTTTTCTTGAATAATGGAAATGAATTTAATACCATTTTAACTGTTATTGCTTGTCTGTAGAACCTAAAGGGCAGCTCTTGCATATCAATGGGAGAACTCGAGATGAAGTTGCTAGAAGCTTGGAAAGAGTTCTTCTTACCATGCGGATAACATCATCAGAGCCTAAGGTTCGTCAAGCGGGATTATGCCCCCACCTCCACCCTGCTTTTTACATGTCTCATTTTGGTTTCTTGATTATGTGGAAGGCCATATACCGTAAACTATGATCTTTGGATCATGAAGCACTTTTGTCAGTGACCGTCGCCACTAAATTGCTTCATTAGCTATATAGAAAAGGGATTATCCATCTCTGCTACATCAAACTGACCTGTTGACATTGATCAGTCACAACTGCATCCAGGTTGTCTAATAAGCTGTGGCTTGTCCTGATACCGCTTGCTTCAGGTCTTATCTATATAGTCAAAATTATTAGTAGGGTAGGAATCTGTGCCACCATTCCTCTCAGATCTGAACTACTCCCTGCCACTGCTACTTCCTCGTCTGCTACAAAACATCCTGTTGGTTTGTTGTCAACCAACCTTTCTGATCTCTGATGCGGTCATTGTTAAGGCCTTGTGGGAAAATATAGATTTTCTAAATGAATACTTTAACCCTTATCAGATATCATATGATCAAAACGAGCCATTGTGAGGTTCAGTGGTCGTTGGTTCATTGTCCTATTTAAACTTTTGTAATATTAAAATAACTGCAAATTTATACCTCTGTGGTGATATTAGAGTTCTGAAGAAAGTCTGTATCTTGACTTGCAATGATTTTGTATTTGCTTGGAACAGGATTTAGCTTTTGTAGTGGATGGCTGGGCACTAGAGATTATTCTGACACACTATACTGAAGCTTTTACTGAACTAGCAGTTCTTTCAAAAACTGCATTATGCTGCCGTGTTACACCATCGCAGAAAGCACAGGTGCTTCTTTACCATATGTTTTCTTTTACTTCCTTAAGCTAAATATATTCATCAGCATCAGTTATTGTATGGATAAAGTAAGTTTAAAGTACAATTATTGCTTTAAACATTAAGGTAGCAACATAGAAATACGTTTTTTAATCAGACATCTGTATACATGACTGACTATATAAGGATCTAGGGGAAGAAGAAACTAGGTAAATTGCTTTTTAATTGAACATATGTATACACAAGGATCTGGTAAAGGCTGACATTTTAAGAGGTCTACTTGGCCCTTTGTTCTCTTCTATTCTTTTGAGTTACTCTGTTTCTCCTTGCTTACTCACCTTAACACCCTTTTCCCACAGCTAGTGAAGCTTCTAAAATCATGTGACTATCGAACTTTGGCTATCGGTGACGGTGGAAATGATGTAAGGATGATACAACAGGCTGACATTGGTGTAGGAATCAGTGGTAGGGAAGGTCTTCAAGCTGCAAGGGCTGCTGACTATAGCATTGGCAGTAAGTAGTTTTCCTTTTCGAATCCTTTTCTTCTGCTACCACTGTTTTTACGTTCACTGCATCCTATACTTAAGATTTACAGGTTATCATAGTTTGTGTGTATATTGGATACTTGTGATAGTATCGTTGTTCTTTGTCCCATGCTTTTATTGCAAAATATCTTTTTTAACTTTGGGGGTATCATCTCTATTTAATTACTTCTGTGTGCACAGGCATCTTCACATACAAGTGAATCATTCATGTCTCTGTTAAAGTATAGGAGAGACCTGGAATAACCAATTAACTCAAAGCAAATGTTGTTGCATAGCCCAACAGTGACATCTCAGCTCTTTGGCAGACAACCGCAGTGGACTACCTCCAACCGCTGTTGAGTGGTTATTTGTGTGAATATTCTAATAGGTTTTCAGGGGGGGTCGAAAGTTTCTCCTGTAGATTGTAAAATTCAATACGACTGTACTAACCAGTAACCAATATATTGTGAATTGGATGCAGCATCTGCCAAGCTAGCATTAAAGTAGATTCAAGAGATCCAGGGTAAAGAACAGTGCAAATTTTCTGTAGTCGATGTTCAAGGTCACCAATAGCTAATAAATTTGCAGACCTGAGATTGATTTTTTACTGTTCCTTTATATTTCACATGTCTGAGAGGTCATTATAGTTGCCTAGATGTGGTTGTCACGAAATCCAATTTGTGAGAACTCACATCCTGTCTGTTTCGATCTAGATTCTACTACGATTGTTTGATTAAATTCTGGACTAGTTAATACTTTTCTGGCAACTCTTCACATTTCTGCTTTTATTTGGCAGAGTTCAGGTTTCTGAAAAGGCTGATTCTTGTCCATGGGCGATACTCTTACAATCGAACTGCATTTCTCTCACAGTATTCTTTCTACAAGTCATTGTTAATTTGCTTTATTCAGATACTGTAAGTTATAAAACTTCTGTACTTCTAGTTTTGTGTTGAACCACTATAACGTGCACTGCTTTTCTTAATGTCCTTGCATTCTGTGCATGCAGTTTTTCTTTCCTGTCAGGCATTGCTGGGACTAGTTTATTCAACTCGGTTAGTTTGATGGCTTATAATGTTTTCTACACAAGCATTCCTGTTTTAACTACGGTCCTGGACAAGGACTTATCTGAAAAAACAGTTATGCAAAACCCAGAGATATTACTTTACTGCCAAGCTGGAAGGTAAACTATACCCCTTCCATGTTTCTGTTGAAGGCCAGTATCTCTTTCGTGATAAATTTTATTTTGTCACAGTTTGAATTTCCTTCAGTAATTTGAATATCTTCGCAGGCTTCTCAATCCAAGTACTTTCGCCGGTTGGTTTGGTCGATCATTGTATCATGTAAGCTCTTTGTTCCTTATTACACCCACTTTGCTAATGGTCTGCAAATGGTAGCCCCTGCATTTTCACTAGAAGAGCTCAAAATGCTCCAAGTCCATATTGCTTGCTTAATAGTTAATACTGCTGAAACATCAGAATTCAGCAAAACTCTAAAAACATGGACCAGCAAACTGGATAAGTAAAAAACAGAGAGCAGTTGGCTCCGGATCATTGCCTTATAGGCCTGGTTTCTTAGATCAGAACCCTAGATTTAGCTCAAGAAGTTAAATCAGTATTTTGTTTTCATGCAGCTAATGTGATTGTTCTCTTTTCCATGTGTATTTTGAATGAAGTTAAATCAGTATTTTGTTTTCAATTTTTCATGCAGCTAATGTGAATATGTGATTGTTCTCTTTTCCATGGTTTGATTGAAGGCAATCATTATTTTCTTGATAACCATCCATGCGTACGCAAATGAGAAAAGTGAGATGGAGGAGCTGTCAATGGTTGCACTTTCAGGAAGCATTTGGCTGCAAGCATTTGTTGTGACATTAGAGATGAAGTATGAGTTAGAAAAACTTGAATCATTATTCTCCTAACTTGAACTGCTTTTTTTTTGCCAGAGTGGTTCTTACCTGCCCTTTTACTCGCAGTTCCTTCACATTTGTGCAACTTCTGGCCATATGGGGGAACTTCATCGCCTTCTATGCCATCAACTTCTTTATCAGCAGTATACCAGCTTCTGGAATGTACACCATCATGTTTCGCCTTTGCAGACAACCATCATACTGGATAACTCTGGTGGTAAGCTTCTTTAGATGTTTCTTCTTGGTTTTACAAATGCACGCATTCTTTGTGATCATAAGATGTCACTTTCCCAGCTGATCAGTGGAGTTGGAATGGGTCCTGTATTAGCTCTGAAGTATTTCAGATATACATACAGACCTAGCGCTATCAACATTCTTCAGAAGGCCGAGCGTTCTGGGGGGCCAATGTACACCCTGGTGAATCTGGAGTCTCAACTGAGATCAGACAAAGGTACTATGATGGCATCCAGTTCCACAACGCCAGTCAAGAATAAGAGCTCTGTCTACGAGCCTTTGCTTCCTTCTGATTCACCGATGGCATCCAGGAGATCATCCCTCGCGCCGTCGTCATTTGACATCTTCCAGCCAGCACATTCCAGAACATCTCACCCGAGAAATATAAAAGCCAATTAGTTTTTTTTTACCTGACCGCAGTTCGCAATAGAGGACGAGAACAATACATTATTGAAGCCTTTGGAAACAAGTATATATATAGCATTGTAAATTGTAATCCGTCCACTAATCGACAATCCGTCAACGAGGTGTTTTCCGTCCGCCTGCAGAAGATGCGGCGGCCAGCCAAAATGATAATTCCTATATTTGAAAGCGCCGGTGGTGATTTTTTTTGGATAACACGCCGTTGGTGATTTATAGGATGCCGTCAAATATAGCTCATCAAGAGTAGAGGACCTTTGAATATATTTGAGAGCGTGGGTAGTGATTTCGCCCTGTTTGTTTAAGGTTTTCAAAATATGACTTTTCAGAAAACTAGCTTTTGACTCTTGCGTTTTTTTAAGACGTGCATAGCATGTTTTTCATCATGTTTTTCATTAAGAGAAAGAAAAGAGTTTCATGACACAACTTTAGGAGAAATTCTAAAGTGGAGAGTTACAAGAATCATGACCAACAAAGAGAACAATATAGACACAATAGCAAGAACAAAGAGAACAACACTAGAAACAACCCAAGATGACAGACAAATGCGTGCAGAGGAATACACCATGAATACACTCTCATCACCACCAGTGCAAGTGTAACAACTCAAAAATACCGAAGACAGTGTGAATAGGTCCGCAAAATGATGCTCTTAAGAAGGAAGTAGTGATAACACCCCCATCGTCCGCCCGCTTATGAAGGAGTAGGGCCAAGGCTTCACCAGGCAAACCATTTGCGGTGTGGATTTGGTTTGAAGACCTTTGGCGAAAGCTTTTCTTAGCATTTGCTGGTGACTACAATGGTTGTTCAACCATTGTAGTCACCAGCAAATGCTAAGAAAAGCTTTCGCCAAAGGTCTTCAAACCAAATCCACACCGCAGACCACCATAACTAGGATGAGAGCCAAAACAATGGAATTTGCAGCAGGAATCCTTGGTGACGACAACGAGGAACATCTGCAGGCACCTTTTTTTTAGAATACATCTGCAGGCACCTTGAACTTGGAGCGTAGAACGTCAAAAAAACTAAAAAAGATGGTTCATATATAAAAGCCATGGAACCGTGGGACACACCCTCAAGGTTTGATGACAACCATGAGAAGCATATAACTATACAACACAAGCTCAAAGTCATCATATGTTATCCAGCGAGAACACTATGTAAAATTTCATATCATCATGCCAACAGTAAATTTGAATTTCAAATCAATTTTCTAACTACCTAAAAAATTTGCTAAGTACATCAATCAATTGGCTAGCTAGATACATATCAAACTCAATTTAAAATCTAACTACATTGTATGTCCAACTAAAACTGCTATGTAACTAGCTAGCCAACTAAAATTGGTACCTAAAATCCCCACCTACATTTGCTAACTAAAAGTTGTAATTAAATTTGCTAACTAATATTTACCTTAAGGGCGTCCGCAGTGGTTCATCTGAATCGCTAGCATACGTGGAGCTAGATGAAATAAAAAAGGAAACGCTAGGCTGGCTTGGGCTGCATGTCCTGAAATTACGGGTGCTGGCAGAGACACAGAATGCCTTGGAAGCTGAGCGAGACCGGCGCTTAGTTCATCGCTAGCGAGATGAATTTTACGTTCTCTCTCCTCTCTACGTCACTCCGAGGCTGATTCCGAGCCTGTAATCGCCGGCTGAAAGCGGCCGTTGGGGACGCCCTAACGGAGGCACGGGCCCGACAGCAGAGGTGGCAGCGGTCCGGACCGGCCTCTACCCCGGCAGCGTCCGGCTCGGGGGCGAGGAGGATGACAGTGTCCGGCTCAAGGGCGGGGAGGACGACGGGGAGGGAGGCGGGGAGGACGGTGGGCGTCAGCGGCGGGAAGGCCCGTAGCACGCGCGGGACGAGGGCGGCGGCATCGGCGGGGGGGGAGGGACGGCGGGCGTAGGCGGCGGGGGAGGCCCGACGAGGCGACAGGTTGCCCACGGGGAGGACGGCGGGTGGCAGTGGCAAGAAGGACGGCGGACGGCAGCGGCGAGAAGGACGGCGGGCATGGGCGTCAGCGTCGAGGTTCGTGTGTGTGTGTGTAGGAGTTGTGTAGTGTACTGCAGCGTGTTTCACGGGAGAATGTGATTGCGTGTGGCTCCACGTGGGTAGACCTGAGCATTTATCGGACGGGCCGGGTTCGGGCCGGGCCGAAAAAAATTTCTGTTTTTTCGGGCCGAAAAAATCCTGCCCATGACCATCCCACTGGACGCATCGGGCCTCAATTTTCGGGCCGGGCTCGGGCTTGGGCGGGCCGCCCGCACATTTTATACTGTAAAACAACTAAAAACAACATTTCGGATCGGGCTCAGGCTAAAAAAAATTTCACGGGCTTCAAGATCTCTGCCCACGCCCGCCCAATAAAGTTCGTGGGCGGGCTCGGCGCGGCCGGCTCGGGCGGGCCAGCGGTCCGAGTCGGGCCGGGCTCAAAATGCTCAGGTATACATGTGGGCCTGCCCACAGGGTTTGCCGAGAGCCAGATCTGGTACTCTCAGTGGGGCCCACTTTGTGTTGACTGCAAGTGGGCCCCACCTCCACGTTCGCCGAGAGCCAGATCTGAGGCTCTCGACAAACAAGCCCTTTGCCGAGAGTCCCAGATCTAGCCCTTGGCAAACCCTGTGGGGCCGTGCTATGTGCGGCTGTCTCATGGAGTCAGGGGCCCGCATGCTAGGCCCATGCGCTTGTCGTGTGAGGCCCTACCAAGGTATGTCGTGACCTTGCTCTCAGCAAAGATTGTGTTTGCCATGAGCCAACACTTACAAATTAAACGTCGCTTAAATAATTTAATTTACTAAAAGTGCTAAACTAATATGGAAAATTTCCAAAAATTCACATGACACGAGTTATGTTGTATATTACTTATACATAAATTGTTGAGGTCGAACACAAATTTGAATTTTACTAAGACACTAAACATAGCCATTTGAGTTTGAATTCTTTAAAACTTCACCGGAGAAGTGTCGGTTTCTAAACAGCGTACATGTCAAATTGTTCAAAACACTCTCAATTTTTTATCATAGCCTCCACATATGATATCATGACCTTTTGACAAATTTCATGATTTTCAAACTTTGTTTGCATTTTCTACAATTAAAACACTTTTCGATGGCACCTTCATCATCATAATTCGGCAACCAAATATTTAAAATTTTGTGCCATTTCATGGTAAAGATCTTAAAAAGGACTAATAAACATTAATATCATTTTTGCACTAACTTTAGACTATGATTTCGTGCACTTCTAGCTCAAAGTGGGCACATTCGCAAAAAATACATGGAATGAAAAATTATTAAATATACCAAACTGAGCTATAATTGTGTCAAATTTGAACACGTACTTTCTAGAGATTTGAAGGGAAGAAAAAGTTTGGAGATGAATGCGATAAATTTTTGTTGACGGTTACCGTGAGTATGATTTAACTCAAGGCAAACAGTCATGTTTGCCGAGAGCCTCAGCAAACAAGGTTGTTTGCCGAGAGTTTGCGTTTGCCGCGAGCAGTTGTGGTTGCCGAGCTCGATCTCCTGGCTCTCGACAAACTTGACACCAAAGTCCTTTAGTCCTAGTTGGCTAGTGGAGCTGAGGTATGGTCACAACCACCAGGTTCAATTCCTCGTTGGAGTGAATTATGGGGTTGATTTTAAAAAAATCCCCTCGCTGATGAAACTGGAGTTTAGAGGTATTCTAAGCCGGGAGAAGGTTTCTTTTTTTCTTAATGAAAACCATGAGGGCGGTCTTACCCCATCAGCTTAGTTTTTTCGACAGAATTGACGGCGCTCGTGTGTATTTTTTTGTTTGTCGAGAGCTATACCGCCTTGCTCTCGGCAAAATTGACGGAGGCCGTGTGTCTTATTTTCGCCGAGAGCCGGACTTCTGACTCACATGAAGCTTGTTGCCGTGAGGCAAATTCGTGGCACTGACAGTCACTAGGTTTTCGGTAGTGAGTATTAAGCAAAACGCCCTGCCCCATTCTATTAACAAGGCAAACATATGTTTTAGGCATCTTACAACACAATTTAAACAAAACAAGCAACAAGGAGAGGCCGTCCCGAGGGACCTACAGGACCTCAAAGATAACGACACCTCTACAATACAGTTCAGTTCAAATGACTTTTCAAACACCTAAAACAGCCATTACATAGAGAACACTAATCTTTTATATAAGCTCTTCACCGCCCTAGCAGAGAGAATGCACCCAGCAATCACATGGTCCTCCATGCTGCACCAAGTCTGAACATATTCAGGGAGCCTCTACCGCCAAGGGGGTCTTGAGGGCTTCCTCCAAGAAGTTGCACCATCGGTTTATGCCATCCAGCTGCACCCCTTGGAACATCGGTTTCCATGCCATCATACATTTCCACACTCTCTGGAGCACCACTTTCATATCCTGCCAGACCTGCCCACGAAAAACCATGCCATTCCTTGTTAGCCAGACCGCCCAACACACTCCAGCAGAGATGTTGTTGAACAGTTCATGCTTTGTTTCACACAACCATTTCCCAGCCATATCAAAGTAGTTATTAATTGTAGCACCATTGAAAGATTTCACATATCCCCAACAGGATATGGCAACAACACAATCAAAGAAAATGTGGTGTATAGACTCATTCTCATCACAAAAATGACACTTAAGAGGTTTAACAACGTTCCTTTGCAAGAGATTGTCAGTTGTCATAAGTTTATTATGTGACATTAGCCACAGGAAGACTTGCACGCTAGGAGGTGCGCTCACCTTCTAGATAGCTGGAACATAAACATGTTTCACTCCTCTGAAATTTATCACTGAATATAGCGATTGGGAAGAATAAACCCCCCTACTTTCACTGCCATACTAAGGCATCTTCACCCCCTTCAAATATAATCCCCATTACTATCTCTTCCAGCTCATACCATTTTTGCATCAGGTATTCCGAGAAATTCCTCCTAAAAGTGAGCTTAACCTCTATTTCATCCCAAACTTCAGCAACAGTGACACCTATTTGATTGCAGATTGTGAAAAGCTCCCAAAAATGCACTGCCATTGGTGCCGTGCCAAACCAAGTATCCTCCCAGAATCTAACTTTAGTTCTGTCCCCTATTTTCCATCTATACCCAAACTTCAGAGCTTGGGCAGCCCACATCACCCCCCTCCAGAAAGGTGAGGCTTGGGAATGAGGGAAGCATAAAATATTAGTTGCAATTCTAACATATTTTTAACTAATTATACTATGCCAAAATTTTCCTTCTCTAGCAATGTATCTTTTTATCCATGACCCCAGCAAGGTCAGATTGAGTCTTTTTAGATCAGGAACCCCAACCAGGAACCCCCAACCCCCTATCTTTCTTACTCATGTTAACTAGCCGCCAGTTGGCCAGGTGAATTTTTCCATGCCCTTCATAATCATCCCAAAGGAAATTTGCCATGTGGGAATTAATGATGTCAAGAGCCCACTTGGGGAACTTAAAGAAGGATAAGAGATAAACCGGAATACTGGCAAGGCAGGTTTTGATTAGAACTATTCTCCCAGCATAAGACAAAAGCTTCCCTCTCCATCCTGCTATTCTTTTGACAATTTTGTCAACTAAAGGTTGGAGATCTTCCTTTCTGAGTTTCTCGTAATGCAAAGGAATACCTAGATATTTTATAGGGAATACCCCCACAGGGCAGCCAAAAATGCTTTTAAAATTCTCTTTCTCTCGGTCATCTAGATTCATCGAAATCATCTCACTTTTGTTGTAATTAATCTTCATCCCAGACATTTTCTCAAAGTAAGTGAGGATCATCTTTGTATTTCTAGCCTTATCTAGGTCATTTTCTAAGAAAAGGATGGTGTCATCAGCATGCTCTAAGCTGATCACTCCTCGAGAAATAAACTCTACTCCTAGACCTCTAATACACTCCTTCTCTGCTGCCTTAGCAAGCATTTTTGTTAGCACATCAACCATAATGTTAAAGAGAATGGGTGAGAGGGGGTCCCCCTGCCTAAGCCCCTTCCCTGTTTCAAAGTAATTGCCTTCACTATTGTTTATTTGGACTCCAATCGAGCCATTATGCAGGATTTTCCTAATCCAACCGACCCATCTTCTCCCAAAACCTCTTTTATTTAAAACATCTAACGGGAAGTCCCAATTAACTTTGTCATAAGGTTTTTCATAGTGTAACTTTAACACTACACCGGAGCAACTAGATTTATTGACACTATGGATGACTTCGTGGGCCGTAACCACACTCTCCAAAATGTATCTCCCTTTAATGAAGGCAGACTGATTATTACTAATCAGCCTCCCAGCCACTAGATTAATCCTATTGGCCAACACCTTAGTAAAATCTTATAACTACAATTCAAGAGATTGATAGGTCTGAACTTGTTCATAGTGCAAGCACCATTTTCTTTTGGGATCAAAGTTATGGCTGCAAAATTTATACGAAAGATATCTAAATCTCCACGGTATTAACTGTAACTATGATCCCTAATCAGCTACGTCTACTCATTCTAGTCAGAAATGCCACCGCCGCCCTATAAGTTCGACCTCGATCTCCCTTCCGTCGTCGTGATGCTCCGCCTCTCGGCAGCTCTCACATAGACTGAGTACATCCATCTAAGTCGAAGTCGTTCGTCCAAGCATGGAGATCTGCAGTCTCCACTCGAACTCCCTACACCCGCCGACGCTCTCCGACACTGACGACGACGCTGCCACTTTGGAGAATCTCCCCTACATCCTTCTCGAGCTCGAGGCCTACGTCACCGAGCGCGACAACGCCGCCACCACCGCCTTCTCCACGACCTGCGATGGCAAGCGGGTCCAGGTCACCCTGTTCCTCCGCCGTCCTCCACGGGTCTCCTACGTCTGCGTGCACAGCTCGGACGACGCGAAGATCAACATGGAGCCCACCGTACTCGCCGCCGAGGGGGACATCATCCTCCTCTGCCTCATCGTCAGGGCTAAAGGTAGCAAAGTTAGCAACATCGACTACTACGTCTACCGGGTTGGTGGCGGCAGGGGTGGGGTGCGGAGGGCCCGTCGCTCACGCTCCTCCCCCGGCCCCGACCGACTACAACTTCGACTCTAGCACCATTGGTATCCTGCGGTATAGCCCCGACGGTGTCGGCAACGAAGCGTACATGCTCTCCGGACAGAATAATGCACAATGGTGGCAGCCGGAGGGAGAGTTCGACTTCTGCCTCTACGACTCCAAGCAGGGAGTTGTAACCATCTAGGCCCTTTTGCACCTTTGGTAAGGGTGTGTTTCGGTGATAAATTACAACCACATGCTTGTGACTAACCTTTGTTTTGTAGCGGAATATATCTTGGGTTATTGTCATAAGTATTGAATAAAAAGAGACCCCTCAATTTGATTTTATGGACGATAAATGGACAAATACTACAAGGATAAGGACTTTGTTAGTTCCAAGTGTCACAAGGAGATGAAGGACACTTGGATTGCTAGTTTTTAGTGTTTGACCGTATTATTAAGAGGGGTTCATGAACTAGTAGCTTGACCATGCACCAAAATCCATGAAAATATGCTTTCTCAAGTTCCTTGGATGTTAATCAGATCAAAGTAATCATGGAAGCAAAGTACAAGCAAAAGAATCGACGAAACTCAAAGAAGATTGAATTGGATGAGTTGAAGTTCAAGTCATAGCGTCGGATGAACAGACACCCTAGTTTCTACATTCGTCGGATGAGTTTTGTGGCTTAAGTTTTCAAAACAGACCGTCGGATGAACCAACGGCCCTAGCATCGGTTCATCCGGTGACCTAGGGTTTGGTAATAGTAAGGGTTAGAGCTCTGCCTCTTCAGCACCGGATGATCCGATGCTCTGACTAGCGGTCTATCCGACGCTTGCATTTGAATCAGACAGAGACGCACGAAAATAATTGCTTCAGCACCGGATGAACCGACGCTTCAAGGATAACTCAGCGGTCCATCTGACACCACTGTTTGGACTACACAGTACTGCACCGAGTGGGTGCTCTTCAACACCGGATGGTCCGACAGGGCGTCGGTGCAATGCGTCGGTGCATTGACTGGGTCACTTGGTCCAACGGCTATATAGGCACCTGTGAGTAACCAGATGATCCGACGCCTTCACAGGGGGAACCATCGGTTCATCTGACGGTACTACTTTTCAGGGAAACTTTTCTAATGGCTAGCCTCCCTTGCTAGGCCTATAAATATGACCCCCTGCGTCTCTTGAGCTGCCTTTGCCACTTTGAAGATCTACAACAGCCAAGGAGAGGAGAGTGTGTTCTTGCCATTTGGGATTCTCTTCCTCTTCATTGAGGAGCTCTTTTCTTAGTGATCAAGGGTTCCAAGGTGCATACATAACTTAGCTGAGTGCTCATGTCAAGTGAAAGTGTGTGGGCTTGTTACTCATGGAGTTTGACGGCTCCTAGACAGTCTTGGTGCTTTTGGGATTCTTGGTGAGCTCTTGGAGATTGTGGGAGCCTCAAGAAAGGTTGGTGTACACGGTTCGAGACCCACCGTTCCGGAGATGAAGAACGGGTACTCTTAGTGAGCACTTGAGTCTTGGTTACTTTAGGGGGGGGGGCAATACTATTAGTGAGTGCTCCAACATGGATTTGGAGGAAGCCTTAACTTCTCGATACCACGAGAAAAAAATCGGTCCTCTCTTATGCCTTTCTCTCTACATCCTTGCATTTACTTTCAGCACCTAATTTCCACACTTAAGTTTCCTTGTCCTTGTGCTCTTTAAGTTGCTTGTTTGCTCCTTATCTTGACTAGGGTGTTTCATATCTCTTAGTGTGATATTTGCTAAGGAAACTCTTTGTTAGTGTGCTTAGTAGTAGAGAAAAACCCTTTTAGATGGGCAACACTAGTTGATAGGCTAAGATTTTCATTATGCTTTAGAAATTGAAAAGAAGGCCCATATTCAACCCCCTTCTATGGGCCATTGATCCTAAAAGTGGTATCAGAGCTAGGCTCCCTTTTGCTTGTCTTAACTGCCTAGGGAGATGGGGAAAGGAAGTGGCAATGGCCCTCTCAAGTTGGCGGGGAAATGGTTCACCTTTTGGGCACATAGAATGCCTAGCTACCTTCAAGCACAACACCACAATGCGTGGCACACCACAATGTATCCGTTGCCTAGTGTTCCCACTGTGACGTCCCAGGTTTTTAATTAGCGTCATTAACGCTAATGACCAAATCATCCAAGTCAAACCGACTGACATTAGTCAAACCTAGGTCAACCTGGGTCATCACCTCAAAAACCGAGTCGACAACCCCTATTGACCCCCTTGACCAAGTCAACACACCCTTGTGGTCATCTCTTGGTCAAAGACACGGTCAAACCCCACTTAAGCCCTGACGTCAGTGGATGTCTCCCGGAACTTTTGCCTCGTTCTTCAAATTTCACCTAAACACTTCAAAATCTCCCAATATGAAAGTTGTCCAGTTTTTCGAGGAACACAACTTTCATGAAGGATGGCATTTCAGATTTTTGAGAGGAAATAAGTGTAAAATGTGGTCAATCGCCAGCAGCTCCTGTTCACCAAGACATGGCAACATTCAAAGTTGGCAAGCCATCTATGCAAAATCCGCTGAGAAAAACACCCTAGAGCCTTTGTAAAAGTTGTAGAGGGTAGTGAGATATACAACTTTCCTATTCATCTCTTGGTGCACTTTAATTGCAAAAATTCGAGTTAATATCAGTCAAATGTTGCCAGTCCGACATTTTCAGGCAAGCCGCGACGCCGCCCGCGCTCCCGCCGCGCCGCACGCCCGCGCGCTTGCCGTACCGCCGCCTTGGCGTCCGGGCCCGCCCGCGCCTTCCTGAAGCCGCCTCTTCCCGAGGCCGGGAGCACTCCGAGGCGCCTTGAAGTCATCTCCTGCCACGCGCCGCGTCTTCCCTCGTCGGTCGGGCATTTCGCCATGGACAACCGGTCCGATCTCTGCCGCACTGCCCGCGCCGCGTACAATGTGCTGCCCGCGGTCAGGACCCCGTCCCCCCTTCACTCTTCTCTGCGTTGCAAAGGGGCCGCACAGCCGCTATAAAAGGGGCACCGCAGGGCGTCCCCGCGCGCCCGCCGTTATGCGGCCCGAGCCGCTCCGCTGGCGCCATTGGAGGTTGCCGCGGCGAGCTCGGGTTCTGACCAGCCGCGTGCCCAATCGAGACCCCCTCCACCTCCCCTTGCGCCTACTATAGCTCACCGACCTCCCCTAGTCACCGGCATGCCATCCACCTCGCTGGAGCAGTCGCTCCCGCGGCCGGCACCGGACGTCACCGCGGAGCCCCACCGCCGGGCGCCCCTCCGTCCCAACTTCGACCCCAAACCGGCCCGTGGTAAGCCCCGGACCACCTTCCACCTGTTCCCCACCCTCCCCGGCGAGCTCCTCGCCGGAATTTTGGCTGGAGCCGCCGGCGACCATGCTGGGGACCCAATTGCAAGCCCCCATTTCTTTCCAAGGGCTAATCCATGAACTGAGGGTATATCTGCGAGGGTCTAATTCTTTCCAGGGGCCTCGGCGCAAAACCGTATCTCCAATAGTAAAAGGATTTTGCTGGATCTTGTAAAATCTTTAGAAAAATGTAGAAAAGTCAGAAAATTGCAAACTCAGTTTGCTAGATTTCTGGTGAGGAGTACTACAACTTTTGATATACTCAGCTACGCTGTTTCTTGATATTTTTAGCATGAAAAATAGAAATGTGAAAAACCTAAATCTGTGATATCTCAAAATCCATGGGTCCTCTGTATCCAATTTTTGGATATGTTGTGTGCAATGTTATTACTAGCTGCTTTGCCAAAACTTGCACAAAGTTATGATGTAAATATTTTTATATGAATTGTTTTCCATTTATGCATAATCTTCCCCAATGATTTGTTTAGCTAAAAATAATTATGTTTTTGTGCCCAACTTATGTATACTGTCTTTCTATGTCATGTTACACCTCTGGTGAATTAATCACAATTTTTGAATGATCATAAGTGTTTATTCTTAATATATGTATGTTTTCTTTTGTAATTTAATAATGCAAGATCAGTAGTAGTTTTAGGTGTACTTGCTGCTTTTCTAGGATGGTTTAGGACCAGAAAATATGTGTGAGGAAGTTTGGAGCAATTGGATGCTTATTTATTTTTGTATGCATTTAACTTGTTTTGCTAAGCTAGCTTTTGTTAATTTCAAAACAATTATTTTTCTAGCCTTCCAAATATTGCAAGTGTGTTCAGTGGATTAGTATAGATGTTATGATGCTTAAGAAACCCTCTGCTGAATTTTTAATGATTTATTATTAAATAAAAGCTTTGGAGGCCTTTGATAGATTAATGTTTTGATTAAATTAGAAAAATGCCTTTTAAATTCTTTTACCCTTTGTGAAGTGTTGCCAAACTTACTTAAGAACTAAGAATACACCCTTGCTGTTTAAATAATTAAATTGTAATTAATTATCTTTGTACACACCTTTACTAGTGAAAGGTGAAGTATTAAATCTTCACATGAAATAACAATTATAAAAAGAGAGACATTAATTAAAGTGTTAAATTAAAAGAATAAAACACATATCAATAATAACCTTCATAAAAAGGAAATTAATAATTAATTATTTGTTAAGGTGAATATGGCCAACAAGAGTTGGATAAGATAAATAAGCTATCACATCACCTGAACCCTGCATTGCATTCCGTGTAGATCTTCCTGACAGTGACTACTCGCTCGTCCCGGAAGCCAAGGAAGGAGAAGCGGAAGCTGCACGGCACAACGTGGAAGTACTCGACAACACCGAGGGTGCTCAGGCTAACCTTGCTGACGAAGGCAAGCCCCGGTGCATATGACCCAGTTTTTCAAATTTGTTATACAATTATCTATGGATGCTTGTGCATTTAAGTTCAGGAGTTGTATGGAAGCTTAGATGCATGATCCCTAGGTACCTGTGTCCTTACTAGTATGATAGGTCGATAGCTGCTAAGCTATAGGACCGTTACAAGTCGGTGATGATGTCACTCGCGAGAATAGGTTCCTAGATAGGAATCACAAGATCTCCTGAAATGGATTGCTCATGTGGTAAGAGCATGGGATGTGCGCTCTGGTCCAATGGCTATCGTGGGTTAAGTGTTTGAACGTACTAAGCACTTGTCAGGAATGGGACCGGTAAGCCTAGTACCTTAATGAGGCGGCAAGGGATCTTACTATTACTCATCTTGGGATGCATCTCACGGCTAGCTACCGGTGGTGTATGCTGAGTCCGGGTGCCTCGCGGGGTATGCCGGATAACCCGGCAACTAATGATAGGATGATACTTTATTACTGCTTAATGACCAAAGTGGATTGGTTTTGGCGGTAGTACGGTATTTTTCTGGGCGGGTTGTCACACCCACAGAGAGTGAGGCGAAGTGGAATGCGCACGCTAGAAACCATATCTTTGAGGCGCTAGATGAGGAATTGTTTGATCGGGTCTTCTCTTTGGAAACCGCCCATGAAGTGTGGATGCAACTTAAAGAAATCCATGTGAGAAATAAGAAGATATGTGAGGAAAAATATGAGTTGCTCAAGGTGGAACTCAATGAGTTCAAAATGAATGACGATGATGGTGTAGAGCAAATGTATTCCAGGATGGGTGTGCTTTTTCAAAATTCAATGCTTTCGATGTTGCTAACCTTACCGAGCAGGAAATCATCCAGAAAATCCTTCAAACGCTCCCCAAGCCTAAGTACAACATCGTCAAGGCACTTCTCTTTGAGAAGAATTTCTCTACCCTCACCATCACTGTGGTGTGAGCAAAATCTGCTCCCATAAGATGTTCATGATGTTAGAAACGGAAGCATCTACCTCTAACTCAAGCACAAAGAAAGATCTTGCACTCAAGGCTATTGAGAAGATCAAGCCCAAGAAGACCAATGCAAAGCCCCCCTCTTCCTCAAGTGAGAGCGAAGACAAAAGTGATTCAAGCGAAGTAGAGAGCGATGATGCAAACCTTGCTCTTCTCATGAAGAGAACTACAATGATGCTCTCCAAGATTGGCAAGAAGGGATACAACTATGATCCAAAGAAGTAAACGTTTCAGGCATCAAGAAGAAATGGTGAAGGAAGCAATAGGAAGTGCTACAATTATGGAAGCTATGATTGTCGTATGGACCTCCCTGGGCCCACTACCTCGGTGGGTACCAGGACCGACTACTCGGTGGGCCCCTGGGACTACCTGGCTTGCGCTACACGGCACCTGAAGGCGTGGAGCACAAGGACTACACAGGAGTAGTACTCGGTTAGAGAGCTGTACATGTTCCGCACTGTATAGAGGACTCCTAGACGTACTCGACTAGTACTCTCTCCCTACTCCGACTTGTAACCCTGCCTCCCGGACTATATAAGGCGAGGCAGGGACCGATCCCCTCATCCAACCTCCTCTCATACAACTCACGGCGCACCATTGCACCATCTTGTAATCGTGCCCTATCAATCCAGAGCTACGCAGCATACAGGACATAGGGTATTACGCACCTCGCGGCCCGAACCTGTCTAAATTGTGTGCCGCGTGTCTCTTCCTTCGAGTTACCGATCTCGGCGAGTTACAACCATCTACTTCGGGTACTCCCCGTAGTAGGTTGCCGGTCTAAAACACCGACAGCTGGCGTGCCAGGTAGGGGCTCTCGCTCGAGATCACATGGCGAACTCGACGGCTTCCGTCCACCTCAAGCCAACTGTCGCCTTCAACCTCGGCGACACCTTCGTCTTCGGCGCCTGGGTCTGCACTGCTGATGGCGCGAGCTCCTTCCAGCGCCGCCTAACCATGCAGCCCGACTCGAAGACAGGCCTTGTGAAGCTTCCCGAAGTTGTCACAGGCGAGCTCGCCGGCAAGTTCGGCGAAATTTCGCTCTTCAACCACCACGCTGACTTCGAGCTCGAGTCCGTCTCCAACTCGAACCCGACGTCGCCATGGGCCATCGCATGCGAGCCGGCTACTCAGCCATCGCAGACGGCCTCCTCACCACGCGGGCACTCCGCGCGTGGCCCACGCATCCTCGGCGGGCCCGCACGAGTGCTCCCACTTCGCGCTGGGCCGGCAAGGAGCCCGTACCCGAGTGCAGCTCGGACTCCGACGCCGTCCCCGACCGCGTCTCAGACTCCAGCCCTCTCTCCGAGTTCTACTCGAACCCGGACTACGAGTTCGACTTCGGGTCGGACCCTGAGGAGCCCGAGTCCGAAGGCGACTCCACTGAGCTTCCCTTGTCAAGGCTAGCCTCGGGGCTGGTTATAAGATCAACGCCTGCCGGCAGATACGTCTACTGGCCAGACCGCAAGCCTGCTGACCTGGCAAAGAAGGACTCACGCTACGTCGCCTACATCGATTCGCTACCGTTCCAGGAGGGAACACCGCTAGCCCAGGCTGACTCCAACACACCAACCGAGGTGGCACCCTCTGAGTCCAGCTTGGGTACCCCCGATCGCCAAGTCTTCATGGCTGCCGGCGACACCCCGAGACCTTCGGTGCACGGCCGAGGACGGTACCGGAGGACATATCCGCGGACGAGGCGTGCGCCAACGCACCTGCAGACGAGACCGTCGCCAACAGGGACGCACGACGTGAACGCAACAGAAGCGCAGCGAACGGCGCCGGCGGCTCAGAGACAACCTCCCCATCCGCAACCTTGCGGAAGCTCTCGAGGCGGTCGAGAGCAGAGTACACACCACCCCTGAGCAGTGCCTCATGTCGATCACAACGATCGCACGCCAGGCTCAGGGCATACGCGCTGGAGAGGTCATCGCCAAGCTCGCTGAAGAAGCCTACTTCATGCGGGTCGACAACAGAGTCAACCAACCTCCTCCAGCTAAACCCCGCGACAACAAAGCTACTAGTCGCAGCGCCAACGCTGGCCCCAACCGTACTCGAGCTGATATTCCAGCCGATCCAAACCGCCGCCGCTCCAACGCCGGCGGACCTTCACAGCAAGACCAAGGCAACCGAGAAGTCGTTCCCCACCGTGCTCCGGCCGGTGGCGGCGGCAACGACCCTGACGGCGGCGGCGGCGATGGCGGCGGCCTCCAACCACGGGGCCAACAGGAGAGCTGGAGGCGGCGGCAGCCGCGGTGGCCGAGACCACGCGAACAGCCACGCCTCCGGTGCCTCTCACGGCGGGTACGACGCTCGCCAGAAGATCGAGGAGTTGCGGCGGAAGAAGTCGACCACTGCCGCTGAAGGCGACGGCTTCCCCGCTTTCTCACCCCGGCTTCGCAACCTACTCCTCCCCGACAAGTTCAAGCCTTTGGGGATCACCAAGTACGACGCGAAGCAGGATCCTATCCAGTGGCTCCGTTGCTACGCCCTCTCCATCGAGAACGCTGGCGGCAACAGCGACACCAAATGCCTCTACTTCCCCTTCTGTCTGGACCAAGCACCACTCACATGGCTCGAGTCGCTGGACAAGCACTCGATCGACAAGTGGGACCAGCTAAAGGAACAGTTCACGAGCAACTTCGCGGGCGCCATGGGCCGTTCGGGTACTCGCATGGACCTGGCCATGATCAAGCAGGAACAGGGCGAGACCCTCCGCAAGTACATGCGCCGCTTTTTTGACAAGCGCGCTACCGTCGTCGACGTCACCGACAAGGAGGTCATCGACCTCTTCCAGGACGATCTCTACCATCGCCGCACCTTCGAGGACTTCGGTCATCGCCGCCCCAGGTCCATCCCCCACCTCAAGGACATGATCACGTCCTGGGCGGATGAAGAGGACAAGGCCAACGCCAAATACGACGCCATCCGCGGCAAGTCCAAGCAGAACCAGGGCGGCGGCAGCGGCAACAATACAAACCAAGGCGGCCGCAACAACAACAACAACAACAACTACTCGGGTCCCAACCGCAAGCGCAAGCCAGACAACACCGTCGCAGCTATCCAGCGCCCTGCGAAAGGGAACTCGAAGAAGAACTCTGGCGGGTTCAAAGACCTGCTGAAGGAAAAGTGCCCGTGGCATCCAAATGGCAACCACACTACCGAGCAGTGCTACCAGCTCAGGCATGCACTCAAGGATACGCCGGAGCCACCGCACCCTCACGACCAAAAGGGCAAGAAGAAGGACGGCGACAACAACGACTTCCAAGAACCCGAGAAGACCGTCAACGTCCTCTTCGGCGGAGCGCCGCAGACGACGGGAGAGCGAAAGCTACCCGACGTGAAGTGATGTCCATTGAACCAGCGGTCCCGACCCCTCTCGGGTGGTCGGAGGTACCCATCACCTTCTCCCGCGCGGACCAATGGACCGGCCTTCTCCGAACCGGGACGGTTCCCCCTCGTCCCGAAGCCAACGGTGGCGGGCTCCAAGCTCAACAAGGTGCTCATCGACGGTGGAAGCGGGCTCAACGTCCTCTTCACCAAAACCTTGAAGAAGATGAACCTCGACGTCACCCCCATGCTCACCAAGAGCAAGCACGCCCTTCTACGGCATCGTCCCGGGCAACGCGGCTATCCCACCGGGCTCGGTGGTGCGCGGTTACCTTCGGGGCGTCTCGGGACAACTACCGCACCGAGTACATCAAGTTCGAGGTCGCGGACTTCGAGACCTCTTACCACGCCATCCTCGGCAGACCGGCCATCGCCAAGTTCATGGCGGTGCCCCACTACACCTACTTGGTACTCAAGATGCCAAGTCCAGCCGGTGTACTCTCCCTCCAAGGGGACTTGAAGATCTCCCACGACTGCGATACAGAAGCCGTGGTGATCGCTTCCACAAACCAAGTACCCAACGCGATGATGGAGGTCTATGCCGCGTCGAAGAAGCTTGTTACGAGCGAACTCGACATCCCAGAGAAGTCCGACAACGCCAACAAGCCTCAGCCGCCTGAGGAGGTACTCGTCAGGACGGTCGACCTCGGAACAGGCGACCCCAGCAAGACCACCACCATCGGGGCCGGCCTCGACCCCAAATAGGAAGACGCGCTCATCAGCTTTCTTCGGACTAACTGCGACATCTTCGCGTGGAAGCCAGCGGACATGCCAGGAGTGCCCAGGGAGCTGATTGAGCATTGCCTTAACGTCGACCCAAAGGCCACCCCCAAGCGACAACACCTCCGACGTTTTGCCGACGACAGACGGGGCGCCATCAAGAAGGAGCTCGCCAAGCTACTCGCAGCTGGCTTCATCAGAGAAGTTTTCCATCCTGAGTGGCTCACCAACCCCGTCCTCGTCCGCAAGAAGAACTCGAACGAGTGGAGGATGTGCGTCGACTACACCGACCTTAACAAGCACTGCCCCAAGGACCCCTTCGGGTTGCCGCGGATTGATCAAGTCATCGACTCCACGGCGGGGCCGTGACTCGCTTTGCTTCCTCGATCGCTACTCCGGTACCACCGGATCGCAATCAAGGAGGAAGACCAGGAAAAGACCGCGTTCATCACCCCGTTTGGCGCGCATCGCTACACGACCATGTCATTCGGGTTGAAGAACGCCGGCGCTACCTATCAACGGGCCATCCAGGCACTCGCTTCAAGCGGCAACTCAACAAGAACGTCGAGGCCTACGTGGATGACGTGGTTGTCAAAACCAGGGACTCCGGTACCCTCATCGACGACCTTGAAGAGACCTTCGCATCGCTACGCGAGTACCGCCGGAAGCTCAACCCGAACAAGTGCGTCTTCGGCGTCCCTTCGGGCAAACTACTCGGCTTCATCATCGCCCGGCCGCGACATTGAAGCCAACCCCGAGAAGATCTCCGCCATCACCAAGATGAAAGCTCCCACGAGCATCAAGGACGTCCGTAAGCCGACGGGGTGCATGGCGGCATTGAACGATTCATCTCGAGGCTAGGAGAACGGGGCCTCCCCTTCTTCAAACTACTCAAGCATCATGAGAAGTTCGTGTGGACTCCGAGAGGCGGATCAAGCCCTTGCCCGGCTCAAGGACTTCCCTGTCAAAGCCACCAATCCTCACGGCTCCTCACAAGGGCGAGCGCCCATCGCTCTACCTAGCCGAGACTACTCACGTGGTCGCATCGCCATCGTTGTCGAGCGGCGAGGAAGACGGCCACGCCTACCCGGTCCGGGGCCGCCCCGCCTACTTCGTCGGCCGAGGTTCTATCGAGTCCAAGGCTCGCTACCGCCCGTGCGAAGCTCCTGTACGCTCTACTCATCACCTCGCGGAAGCTACGACACTACTTCCAGGAGTACTCGGTCTCCGTCGTCACCGACTACCCGCTCGGCGACATCCTGAGGAACCAAGACGCCACCGAAGAATCTCCAAGTGGGCTGTCGAGCTCGGCGCCCTCACCATCGACTTCAAGCCACGCACAGCCATCAAGTCGCAAGCACTAGTCGACTTCATGGCAGAGTGGCGGGAGAACCGGCTACCTACTCCCACCGTGCGACCAGAGCATTGGGTGATGTACTTTGACGGCTCACTCAACCTCGAGGGCGCAGGAGCGGGGTACTCCCCGATCTCTCCAACGGGCGAACAACTCAAGTACGTCCTGCGGATCTTCTCGGAAGGTCTCAAACAACGAAGCCGAGTACGAAGCTCTCCTACACGGGCCCGCCTCGCGGCTTCACCGGGCATCAAGCGGCTACTAGTCTACGGCGACTCCGCGGTGGTCATCAACCAAGTCAACAAGTCCCGGGACCGCAACAAGGAGAACATGGACGCCATCGCCTAGAAGTCCGCAAGCTCGAGAATAAATTCTATGGTCTCGAGTTCCATCACATCGTCCGCGACAACAACGTTGCGGCGGACATCCTCTCGAAGCTCGGATCCACCCGCGCTCAAGTACCAGCGGGCGTCTTCGTCCATGAGCTTCACGCGCCATCCATCCCGGAGCCGGCGCCACCGACCACCGTACCGGCCCATCCACCACTCGGGCGAGGAGGTCATGATTATCGACGTGGACTGGAGGCAACCCTTCATCGACTACCTCAGCGAGCAGAAGGTCCCCTCCGACAAGAACGCAGCCGAACAACTCGTCCGCCGCGCCAAGTCTTACGTCCTCGTCGGAGAAAAGCTTTACAAGCGGGGCGCATCTTCCGGAGTACTCATGAAGTGCGTCCCTCGTGAAGAAGGCAAGGACATCTTGGAGGAGATCCACAAGGGCGTATGCGGCAACCACGCGTCTTCACGCACGCTGGTCAGCAAGGCCTTCCGGCGAGCCTTCTACTGGCCCACAGCCCTGAGCGACGCCGAAGAACTCGTCAGAAGGTGCCAAGGATGTCAGTACTTCGCCAAGCAGCAACATGTCCCAGCCTACAAGCTAGTCACTATACCGCCAACCTGGCCCTTTGCCTGCTGGGGGCTCGACATGATTGGGCCACTACCAACTGCGCCAGGAGGATTCAACCGGGTATTGGTGGCTATCGACAAGTTCACCAAGTGGATCGAGGTCAAGCCTGGCCACATGCCCCAAGGCCGACGAGTACTCGACTTCCTGGATGAACTCGTACACCGCTATGGGCTACCCCACCGCATCATCACGGACACCGGGGTCCAACTTCAACAACCACCGGTTCCGGGAGTACCGCGAGAACGGCGGAATAGACGTCCGTACGTCTCGGTCGCCCATCCACGGGCCAACGGACAAGTCGAGCGCGCCAATGGGATGGTGCTCGACGCCCTCAAGAAGCGGCTACACAACGCCGCTAACTCCAAAGGGGGCAAGTGGATCAAGGAACTACCCAACGCACTGCGGGGGCTGCGGACTCAACCATCCAAGCCAACGGGGCAATCCCCCTACTTCCTGGTCTACGGCTCCGAAGCCATCCTCCCTGCCGACGTCATATGGAACTCGCCAGCAGTGGAGCACTACGACGAAGGCGTCTCAGAAGACAGCAGACGAGTCGACATCGATAGCCTCGAAGAAGCTCGCTGCGCCGCCCTCGTCCAATCAGCAAGGTACCTGGAGGGTATCCGACGCTACCATGATCGCAACGTCAAGGAACGCTCCTTCCACGTTGGAGACCTTGTCCTCCGCCGTATCCAGAACACGGAAGGACTTCACAAGCTCAGCTCCCCATGGGAAGGCCCCTTCACCGTGGCCAAGGTGACCGGGCCGGGCTCCTACCGCCTCCAAACACTTGAAGGCGAAGACATCAACAACTCGTGGAACGTCGACCAACTCTGTCGATTCTACGCCTAGTCTACACGACTACTCCGGGGTTCAAGTCTAATCGACTACATCAACACCCCTCGCCGCAAGCGACCCCCCGGTCCTGGCTCCAAGTCTCCGGACTACTCTTCTCCGGGGGTCCGGCCCCGCGCGGCTACCTACGGACCCCGGGCCGCGACGAGCGTCAAGGACTCTAGCGAGCGGTCTATCAAGAGACCACCCTCCAAGATCCGGCTGCGCGGCTACTTACGGATCCGCGATCCGGCCTACACGGCTACCTACGGATCACTTGCTGCAAGCGGCTACCCGCTCCAGCGCCACTTAGCTGTAAGCGGCCTCCGGGTCCAGGCGACTACTTTGTAACTACGGCCCTGGCCACCCAGGTGTACTTCTTCAGTAATAAAGTTTGATCGTTCATCAACTTCTTTACTGCCTACTCCCTACGACGGGACTACTAAAGCTGAGTACTACTACTCGCACCTACTACATGATGGGCGCTCCGCACTCTGAGATTGCGACTACGAGTACTCATTGCTGGAAAATTTCATTTCATTGATACTTGAACAATTCATTACAATTGTCTTCCTGTACAACTATGGCTACTAGCTACCTATTACAGGGCTACTGGAGGTTCAGCTTCTCGGCTACCTGCTCCGCGATGGGAGCCATCTGCTCCAGCAACTCTACATACTGCTCATCGGAGCAGTTGGCGGCTACCCCGCCGGCGACCACCTCCACTGGAGCCTTCGGGAAGTACGACTTCATGAAGGCCAGGACTTGTCTTGGGATCGACTTGGCCATATGCTTGACATAGGCGGCCAGCCGGCTTGGCGCTTCACGGAGTCGATCCACCAGAGGAGCAATCTTGGGGCCGCCCGGGTGCGGCACCAGGAGCCTCGCGATCGGGAGAGCGGCTTCCTCCAACTCCCTCAACTGGGCTCGCAACGCCTCGCAGTCTTCGTTCAATTTCTGCAAAGATTTGTAGCAGTTGACGAGATCCCTGTCAGAAGCAATCCGCAGCTCCATGTGCTTCTCGCACTCGAAGGCGAGTTCCTTGTAGTCGAGCTCGAGTACCTGGCGGGCTTCCTGCTCCCGGTAGAAGAGGTTCTTCATGCTCACCTCCGAGGCCTTCAGCTGCTCCACCTGGCCTTCAAGCTCTGCAACACAGCATCGCAATAGCGGGTCAGATGCTTCTCGGCTTCCAACAAGTACTCGACAAGTCGAAGGATATACCTTTATTCTTGTTGCGGAGGCCCTTGTTCTTCCGCACCAAGTCGTCGCCCTTCGCCTGCAACTCCATGACGTCGTTGTGATACTTGGCGAAGGCGGCGTCGAGCTTTGACTGCATGGCAGCCGCGTGTTTCCGCGACTTCACGAGCTGCTCCTCCAGGGCCTCGGCTCGGAGCACGGTGTCGCCGTAACCCTGCAGCAGGTTCGACTTCTCGCGGGATCGCTCCGCGACGTCCTGCACAAGACAACTCAAGTCAAGAAGAGTACTCAACGACAAAGGATTGACTACTCTAAGGCTACGGTCACGTACCTTCATCCATTGTTTGGCTTGACGGATCGCCTCCATGTGCTTGGCTACCGTCGCCGGCTCGACGAGATCGTCCGCCAGAAGTTCTATCCCGCCGCGGCTACTCGAGGTAGCCTCCGTCATCGGCGCAGAACGGATGGGCTCCGCGTCTTGGATCTCAGGGGAGCGGATAGCCACCTCCAGAGCAATCTCTGGCGACGTGGTGACCGCCTCTCCCCCGGCGAACTTCTCGACGACCTCCCCCATGGGCTCGGGGGCTCCTTCTGCAGCCTCCGGGGCCACTGGTGTCAACTCCTGCATCGGCACCCCCGCAGGGATGTCACCACCTTCAGCGCCTGTCAACAAGACGACACGGGCGTCAGTGCCTACGACTACTCATTCTGGAACTCTACAGCTTCAAGAAGGGTACTCACCTTCGACTACACTCGCCTCCGGCAGCGGCGCTTCAGTAGCCGGGGCCTCAGTCACGGCTGGGGCATCGGGAGCGGCCTCCTCGACGGGCGGCGCGACTTCTTCCGCCACCGCTGATGAGGGCTCGTCCCCATCCCAGCTCAGATCTGTGGATTTTCTGCAAAAATGTTCACAGAGGGTCGTCAGGCAAACATCGACTACAGCAGCAAGTACTACTCGTGAGGATATGGTACTTACAGATTCGACCGAACGATGGTCACGGCCGGAGCACCGAGGATGCTGGCAATATCAACCAGTCCACCCTCGGCGGGCGTCTCTTCCTCCGCCCCTGTGGCTACCGCCTCCTCCACGGCGGCGGCGGCTGGCGCAGATGTCTCCTGCGCTCCTGAGGTCGCCACCTCTCCAACGACGGCGGCCACGGGTCCTCTGCTCTCTGCTGGAGCAGGGGGCTGGCGCTCCAGCTACGCAAGGAGTTCTTCAATAGTGGGGGCTAGACTACGACCTCCAGCCGGTTCCCCCACCGGGTCCCACACGCCCTCGTCGCCCTCTTCGACGGGCTCCGCTGGCGGCACCTCCTGCATACAAAGGAAGACTACTCGTCAGCAATGTACTCGAACAACGGGTACTCGACTACTCTGCTCAAGATGACTTACCTCCTGAGGCGTGGTCTCCGAGACCTTTAGCTTCTTCGTCACCCGCTTCCCCGGCGGGGTTGCGCGGCTTCCGTGGCGGCACGGCAAGGCTAGCCTCCGGTGCTAGCGGAGGGTCTTGAACAAGTGGAACATGAGGCAAGCCCGGGCGGCTAAACCTCGACCGCAGCTGGAAGCGGTCTTGCAGCGTCTCTTCGTCTTCGTCGTCGTCATCGGAGGAATCCTCCACGATGACGGTATCGTCGCCTTCACCGACTTCGCGGCGCTCCTTCACCTTCCCCTCCGCTGGGATCTCGATCCCGCTCGGTGGCGGCTGCGGCTCGGAGACGAACCGCCTTACATCATCCTGCGCAAGACACAAGACGTCAGTAACTCTACAACAAGTACTCACTACTCGACGAGGGGGGTACGACTACTCACCTCATTGGGCGGGCGCGCGGCGGAGTACTCCTCGACTGGGCACGCCGTGTACGGCGGCATGTCCTTGAAGATGCGCGACAACCTTTCGACAATGTCGTTGTCGTCCAACTCGCCCCCGGCATCCGCGACGCGTCGTCGTCGCCGGTGTACTCGAAGCCCAGGGTCTCCCGCGCCATCAGCAGCTGGATCCTGCGCTTCATGAAACTGAAGGCCACGTGCTCGGCCCTCAGTCCCGCCTCCCTGAGCACTCTGATGCGTGCTAGCAGCTCCGGGAGCTGGATCCCTTCTTGCATGGTGGGTTCCGTATTCCACCACTCACGGTGCCTGGGCTGCCGTCCGCTCGGCTTCGGCAGGCCAGGGTGGTGGTTCGTGATGTAGAACCACCTGGTCTTCCAGTCCGTGTTGGAGTCGACAAGCTTGTACCCCAGGTACTGCTCCGCGGCGTCCTCCCTCAGCTGGATGCCGGCCCCTCCGACTACTCTGGGGTTGGAGGCACTGTGCTACGGCTTGATGTGGAAGAACTTCCGAAAGAGCACCCAGTGCGGCTTGATTCCGAGGAAGGCTTCGCAGAAGTGGACGAAGACCGACGTGTGGAAGATGCCGTTCGGGTTCAAGTTCAGGTACTCGATGCTGTAGAACCCGAGTAGCCCTTTGAAGAAGTCGCTGGCTGGGAACGCAAGACCGCGCTCCACGAACCGCGAGAACATCGGGATCTCGTCCTCGGCCTTCTCCATTGGATATGGGTCTCCCGCGGCGGATCTCCACATATCAACTTTCTTCTCCCTGATGAACCCGCTGTTCAGCAGGGTCAGCAGGTCCTCCGTCTTCACCTTCGATTTCTTCCACTCGCGGCTAGGATCAGCCCGCGGTGGAGACATGGGCGGCGCTGCTCCGGTGGCAGCCGCGGCGGCCTCTTCACGGCCTCTCTTCTTCCCGGCGGCCTTGGATGCCTTGGACGGCGACGGGTTCATTCTCCAAGTACAAGGTGTCTTCACTCGCATCCGCTCGGGGGCTACCCTAAAGGTTTCGGGTGGCGATGCGCTTGGATCTACTACGGCGGCAGCAGGCGCTGGGAGTGGATTTGCTTCAAGATTCAAAATGGAACGACTGGGGCTCGAATGGGTGAAAAACCCTAAGGGTTTTGGCTTCTATTTATAAGCCAAATCGGCTCCGTAACGGGCGGCTGGATAAGTCCACGCGCGGCTGACTCAGCGGCTGCGCGTGACTCTTCGTATTCTACTAGTCGACGCACCTCACCTCGGGGGCTCGGCTACCTCTACACGACTACCTGGGAAGCGGCTAGTCTCAAGAGCATCTCAGGACACATTCTCCAAGAAGACCCTTCAATTCGAGAGGAAGTACTCGACTCAAGGCTCGGGGGCTCCGTGCCACGTGTCCTTCGGTTTTTTCTCTCTGGATTTTTCGGGATTTCCTTGTCAAGATTTCAAATGGACCCCCAGCCAGGGCCCGCGGCTCAAGGCTCGGGGGCTACTCCATGTGGAGTGCGGTTCTGCAAATCGCACCTCCACACCAGCTTCGGCTTCAAGCCAAGACAGGCATTTTTTGAAGACCTTCGAAGGCAGTTTTCGAGGACGCTTGGGACTACTCGAGAAGACTTCAAGATTGCTCAAATATCAGCTGGAGTACATTCCAGCCTCGGGATGCTTCGACTACTCTTGAGGACCTTGACTTGCAGCGCTCGGGGACGCTTGAGGACTGCTTGTTAGGGCCGTCAAGACTACTTGAAGCTATCCTTTTTGACTACAAAGTACTCGGGGGCTTGTCGTATGGACCTCCCTGGGCCCACTACCTCGGTGGGTACCAGGACCGACTACTCGGTGGGCCCCTGGGACTACCTGGCTTGCGCTACACGGCACCTGAAGGCGTGGAGCACAAGGACTACACAGGAGTAGTACTCGGTTAGGGAGCTGTACATGTTCCGCACTGTATAGAGGACTCCTAGACATACTCGACTAGTACTCTCTCCCTACTCCGACTTGTAACCCTGCCTCCCGGACTATATAAGGCGAGGCAGGGACCGATCCCCTCATCCAACCTCCTCTCATACAACTCATAGTGCACCATTGCACCATCTTGTAATCGTGCCCTATCAATCCAGAGCTACGCAACATACAGGACGTAGGGTATTACGCACCTCGCGGCCCGAACCTGTCTAAATTGTGTGCCGCGTGTCTCTTCCTTTGAGTTACCGATCTCGGCGAGTCACAATCATCTACTTCGGGTACTCCCCGTAGTAGGTTGCCGGTCTAAAACACCGACAATGATCATCTATCATATGATTGCCCCAAGCCCGATAAGCGAGTATCAAGCTCAAGCAAGAAGAACGATGAGGATGAGAAAGATGCCAAGTACTACAAGAAGAACTCATCCAAGAAGAAGTCATCAAACAAGCCCTACCACAAGAACAAGGACGAACATCGTTCTCTCTTGGTCAATGAATGGGTAACCAGTGGTGAGACCTCAAGTGAGTCAAGTGAAAGTGAAGAAGAAAAGAACAAGAAGATCGCCGGTGTCGCTATCAAGGATGATGAAGAGCCTCCACTTCCACCTCCACCTATGTGCTTCATGGCAAAGCACTCCAAGGTGAGCGATAGCGATAGTAGTGATTCTTCTAGTAGGGATGATGATCTCTCACCGCTTGCACTTATGAGTCTTCTTGATGAATACACTTCCATGATTAAGAAACAAAAGAGTAAGCTCAAGTCACTTGAAGAGACCCATGAGAAACTTAAGCTATCAAATGATGAGTTACTTGTGAAGAACAATGACCTTAGCAAAGAACGTGATGCTTTGGTAGTGTCCAACAAGTCACTTAGAGATGACCACAACAGGTTGCTTGATAAGCACAATGAGCTAATCGTCAAGTATGACAACATAACTGTGCTTAACAAGTCTCTTGAGTCAAGTCATAAGATGCTTGAGAAAGAACAAGTGATCTTAGAGATGAAATATCAAGAGTTTGAGCTTGCATATGAGGCCATTGGCTCTAGTGGGCATGAAAATGCTAGAGAAGTCACTAAAACCAATGTCACTACCTCATGTGATGATCTAGTTGAATAACCTAAGGTCTTACTTGATGATGAAAATATTGCATCTTCTTCCAAGACTAACCATGCTAGGGTGAAAGCTCTTAAAGAAGAAATGAGAAGCCTAAGGTCTTGTGTGAAGACTTTAGCCAAGGGTGAGGAGTTACACAAGGAGATTCTCTACTACAATGCAAGAGACTATGGGACAAATGGACTTGGTTCTTTACCAAATCCCATCAAGGAAACTCCTAAGTCTAAGGAGCTATATGGGTGTTTCATCCATAAGGTTGGATCTTATTGTCAACATTTCAAGGTCACCGGTCATCACGGGAGTGTCCAACACCTACACGCCCTTTGCCCACCTTGCCTAACAATTTCAAGTCCATGCACAATGATAACCATTTTTCTTATTGATGAAGAAAAATAATGGCAAGGTTGCGGTCAAGTTCATCGGTGCCAAACCAAAAGTCAAGCCACCTGGAAGCTTATGGATTCCGAAAGCTCTTGTCACTCACATCAAGGGACCCAAACTAGCTTGGGTTCCTAAATCTCAATCCTAATTTCTTGTGTCTAGGTGAACTACAAGGCCGGAGGGAGTCATTGGATACTTGATAGTGGTTGCACTCAGCACATGACCGGCCAAGTAAAAATGTTCACCTCTCTAGTGGATGATGCGGGAGATCATGAACAAGTTTCATTTGGTGATAATTCTAAAGGGAGGATCTCCGAATTGGGTGGAATCTCTCTAACAAATGATCTATCCCTCTCCAATGTTCTCTTTGTGGATTCTTGTAGTTATAACTTGCTTCTATTGCACAATTTTGTGACCTTGGTCTTTCATGCACCTTTGATGATGAAGGGGTCACAATTACTAACAAGAAAACTAATGAAGTTGTTTTCAAGGGATTCTGCTATGGCAATCTTTACCTTGTAGATTTTGCATCCCATGAAGCAAACTTGACTACTTGCCTCATCTCCAAGACATCCAAGGGTTGGCTATGACATCGACGCATTGCACATATAGACATGAGTCACCTCAAGAAGGCTTTCAAGAAGGGTATGGTACTTGGTGTGAAGGATGTCACATTTGAAAAGGACAAGTTATGTAGTGCATGTCAAGCCAGCAAGCAAGTTGCAAATCATCATCCTATGAAGGTTTATGTATCTACCACAAGACCATTGGAGCTCATGCACATGGACCTCTTCGGACAAACTACATACAACAGTCTTGGTGGTAATCTCTATTGTCTTGTCATTATTGATGATTACGCACGCTATACTTAGACATTCTTTTTGGAGGACAGGGGCAAGACATTTGATATCTTCAAGAAGTTTGCTACTAGGGCCCAAAACGAGTTTGGGTCATCAATGGTGAAGATTAGAAGTGACAATGGATCAGAATTCCGCAACACAAGAGTGGAAGAGTATTGTGATGGTGAAAGCATAAAGAATTCTCCTCAACCTATACACCACAACAAAATGGTGTGGTAGAGAGAAAGAACAAGACACTCATTGCTCTTGCAAGAGCCATGTTGGATTACTATGGGGTTTCTCAAAGGTTTTGGGCGGAAGCTATCAACACGGCATGTCATGCTTCAAATAGAGTGTATCTCCACCGACTATTGATGAAGACACCATACGAGCTACTCATTGGGAGAAAGCCCAACATCTCCTACTTTCGGGTGTTTGGTTGTAAGTGTTTCATATTCAAGAAGAGGAAGCATCTAGGGAAGTTTGAGAGTAGAGTATATGAGGGCATGCTTGTTGGTTATGCATCTAACTACAAGGCATATAAAGTATTCAATAACTCTACACGAGTGATTGAAGAAATATGTGACATGGAGTTTGATGAATCTATTGGCTCCCAAGGAGATCGTTTTTGTTGTGATGGTGTAAGAAAAGAACCTCTTCGAGAAGCAATGAAGAAGATGGCTATTGGGGACATCAAGCCAAATGAGGATGATGATTCTCACTCCATTCATGAAGATTCCTCTTCCGATGATGATGATGATGATGATGATGATGATGATGATGATGATGATGATGATGATGATGATGATGATCAACCGAGGCGTGCAACATCATCCCCCACAAGACAAGATAGTCCATCTTCGTCACAAGAACCACCTCATATATCACAAGACACTCAAGATCAAGTAGAGGAACCGGAGGAAGTTCAATCTGTAGATGATCCCACCTCTACAACATTTGGAAGGCGTACAAGGAATTCAACAAATAATCCAATTGATCTTGTCTTGGGTGATCCCAAGGGGGGTACAAGGACTCGCCGCAAGCAATATGCCTCATTTTGTAAACATCATGATTTTGTCTCTTTTGTAGAACCCACAACTATAGATGAAGCTCTTGGGGAACCAGATTGGATTTTGGCTATGCAAGATGAGCTCAACGACTTCACAAGAAATCAAGTGTGGGAGTTGGTAGAGTGCCCCAAGAACAAGAATGTGATTGGTACTAAGTGGGTCTACCGGAAGAAGCAAGATGAACATGGTATTGTGGTGAAGAACAAGGCAAGACTTGTCGCCAAAGGGTACTCCCAAGTAGAAGGCTTGGACTATGGAGAGACCTTCGCTCCAGTGGTACGTCTTGAAGTTATCCGTATCCTCCTTGCATATGCATCTAGTCATAAAATGAAAATTATTTCAAATAGATGTTAAGAGTGCTTTCTTGAATGACTTCATCAATGAAGAAGTCTATGTGGAGAAACCTCCCAGTTTTGAGGATGCTACATATCCTAACCATGCCTATAGGTTGCACAAGGCTTTGTATGGACTCAAGCAAGCTCCTAGGGCATGGTATGAGAGGCTCCGGGATTTTCTCATTGAAGCGGGATTCAAGATCGATAGAGTGGACAACACACTATTCACAAAGATAATCAACAAAGAGCTTTTCATTTGTCAAATTTATGTTGATGATATTATCTTTCTCTCTACTAACCTCAAAGTGTGCAAGGACTTTAGTGATCTCATGACTAGGGAATTCGAGATGTCAATGATCAGAGAGCTCAACTTCTTCCTTGGGTTTCAAATCAAGCAATTGAATGAAGAGACCTCCATTCATCAAGAGAAGTACACTAATGATATTCTCAAGAAGTTCAAGATGGATGATTGTAAGCTGATCAAGACTCCAATGCCTACCAATGGACATATTGACCTAGATGAGGGACGTAAATCGGTTGACCAAAAGCTTTACCGCTCTATGATCGGTTCTCTTCTTTACCTTACCACATCTAGGCCTGATATCATGTTTAGTGTTTGTATGTGTGCTCGGTTTCAAGCCAACCCAAAAGAATCCCATCTAAGTGCTTTGAAAAGGATCCTTAGATACTTCAAATACACACCTTGCATTGGCTTGTGGTACCCCATGGTGCTTGTTTTGAGCTCTTGGGTTATTCAGATTGGGACTTTGCCGGATGTCGAGTAGACCGTAAGAGCACTTCGGGTGGGTGCCATTTGTTAGGTCGCTCTTTGGTTGTTTGGTCCTCTAAGAAGCAAAACTTCGTGGCCTTATCCACCGCGGAGGTGGAATACATTTCCGTGTGGGCTTGTTGTGCTCAAATCCTCTATATGAAGCAAAGCCTCTTGGATTATGGTGTGGTTCTAGATAGGGTTCCCCTCCTTTGTGACAATGAAAGTGCCATAAAAATTGCTAACGACCCGGTTCAATATTAAACACCAAGCACATTGATATCCGTCATCACTTCTTGCGAGACCATGTTGCTAAAGGGGACGTTGTCCTTTGTGGTGTTTGCTCCGAGGAGAAATTGGCGGATATATTCACCAAGCCTCTTGATGAAAACACCTTTTGTAGGCTTCAGAGTGAAATAAATGTGCTTGATCCATCCAACATCATGTAATGCTTGTCATATAGTTTGCATTTGCATATGCACATGATTAGGGGCTTGTCTAACCTTGATGAGATAGTGGTGAGTATGGGTCTTGCTTGAGTCGGTGGTTCTCTTGTTTCGCTCAAGGCATGTTGGAAGGCTCACCATGAATAAGCTTATCAAGGGTTCAAACCTGGCAAGATAGTTTATCTTTCTGCTTTGCATTTATGCTTGTCATGTAGGTTGCACTCATGTTTAATTTCATGCATTTGTTCCGGCATAGAATTGCATGAGAGAAGTCACAAAGGAAACTCACACTATGAGAAAGTTGCTTAGCTTTCAATGCAAATCAACAAATCTTAAGGTGTGATGAGACAAGTAATTGTGCTTAATGCCTATTGAGTTATGTCCAAACGAGCTTAAGGTGTCAATCTCTAAGTTCAAAAGCAATCAACTCATACATTTCCTTTTTGGAGTTCCCTCCTCTCCTTTGGTTCTTAAAATTGCCTATTTTATCAATGGTTTAACCCTTTTTAGGGAGCTAATTGTGTATCTATAACTATTTTGCAAAGGAGTGGTTGAGGGGTAAGGTTGTCACTCAGAATTGATCCAAAAATGTGCTTGTGTTGGTTTGTGTGTGACATTTTTTGGATCAAAAATGAGATATAGATCAGCGCTCAAAAATTGTCACTGTCGGATGAACGAATGCCATGTAGGTTCAGGCGTCGGTTCATCCGGTGAAGGGGTCTGTGCACTCAGTTCGTCTCTGGTAGAAAATTTCCTACCGTCAGATGAACCAACGCCTTCACGTTTATAACTAGCGGTTCATCCGGTGCTGAAGAGAAATCAGCTCTTTCACAGACCCATGCCCAACTGCTCCAACACATCTAATTTAGAGGCCATCGGTTCATCCGGTGCGCTGTTTTGCCGCGGGGCAGAGTTAATCCGATGGTTCAACCGACGCTCACGTTCTTGCACCGTCGATTGATCCGACACCTCTCTGAAGCGTAGGTCCCACCTGTCATATCCGTTCGGCACGGCCTCTTCCTCATTTGAACCCTAATCTGCCCACCACTGTCGCCGTGTCATGTGTCACCGTTCTCGCCGTCTCCGGCCACCACCGCGCACAAGCGCATCCCCGCTCCCCTCTGCCGGTCCTCCGCACCCGCCGCCGCCCGCCCGCGCCGCTCCTCCGTGACAAATTCGCGCGCGCGCCGCCACTGCCCCGAGCTAGGGTTTCCGCCACCTCCGCCGATTCCAGCTAGGCGCCGCCGCGGTAGCTCGGGTGCGCAAAGATCCATTCCACCTCCACAGCTGCCTCTAGTGCTGAATCTCGCGCTGTGGTGAGCAGTTCTTCTTTCCCCACTCTCTATCAATGTTTGAGTTTGAATTCAGGGAAAATTGGTGAACATGCTCTTACGGAATGTCTCAACTTCATGGATTGTCATCTTGTTGCTCTAAAATCAGTGATTTATTGTGCTCACTGTAGTATAGTTTTGCTACATCCCCAGTTTTGAGCATGATAGGTTACTGTGTTGTGCTTGCCAAACACTTGCTGCAGAAGTGACATGTTCTTTTACTCTCATTCCTATATATACACCTAAGGACCTGCCGAGTGCTTCACCTTTCTAATCTTGAGTAGTTCTTCTACTAGTTTCACTAATTAGGCTCATATCTATTGCTTTGTTATGCTTAAGGACTACTTACCCTTAGTTACATATCATGTTTATCTTCGTATCTTGCCATTCTATAATCTCCTACCATTTCTTTGACAGATGGATGGTGACAAGAGGAAGGGTAAGGCGGCAACCGAGCCGAAGAAGAAGAAGACCCGACAGGAGAAGGAGTGGGAGCATGTACTTTCAGTATAGGGTCAGCCTCAGCGGGGCATTCAGATCGTAGAGAGTGCACAGAGGCAGGGGAGCAGCCCCACGGTGAGCAGCAGCATTCACAGCAGCAGTTATGGCACTCAGGCCGGAGTCAGCAAACTGAGCAGACAGAGACACCTCCTTCACTTTCCCGGTCTGGTCCTCGAACTTGTGGAGGACACACACAGCCTACTCCGAGGCAGCGGAGAGCAGCAGTTGAGGAGATAGTGGAGCGTGAGCACCAGGTTCACGAGCCACAGCTTCCCAGAGGTCCACGGGTAGAGGCCTTCGGTGTTTACATCCGCGATCTGTGGAACTTGCCCGGGCCGAAGATTCGGAGGTTGAGGAGTGTGCCTGAGGATGAGTGGTTTCCTCGTGGGCGTGAGGACTGTGACCCCCGGTTCTGGATGATCCTTTAGTAGAGCTTCTACACCTCCTACGTTCACAGGGGTTATCAGCTGAGTCAGCACAAGATGCTCCAGTTCACATCCCTCGGAGCAGCAGCAGCCAGGAGCCCATTCTCCCCTTCTTCGACTACCTTCAGGGCCTGGCAGACTTGGTGAGCAAGAGGTCCCAGTACGTTCCCGACTGGGTTCGGGTGTTCTACGCGACAATCTACTTTGAGGCTGACCGGCTGTCTCTTCACTTCATGTTCATGGGTCAGCAGCAGTGGCTCGCCAGAGAGGGGATAGCTGAGCTACTCGGGTTACGGCTTCACGACGACTCGATCCACTATGTGGCCTACCCTGATGTCGAGGCTCCTCGTCGTGCTCACTCACCAGTGTTAACCTCTGATGACGAGATCATCTTCCTGTTCCAGTAGTCGTTCCTCCCTGGTACTCCCAGGACTCCGGACCGCTTGAATCTCGAGGCGTACGTGGTACACTACGCGCTCCGGAGGTCCGTACTCTTCAAGATGGGGAACGCCGAGTCGATCACATGGGTGCAGCAGTGGCTCGTTATGTACGTCATGGCCAAGCGCCCGTTTGACATTGTGGACATTCTGATCAGCGAGGTCGAGGACGCGATCATGGATGGTATGGGGATGACTCGACAACAGCCGTTCACTCATTGGATCAGCTGGATGTTGTCCCGTCTCGAGGCCCAGCGGTACGTGAGTATGTTGGAGCAGACGAAGTTTACCTTTCTAGCCTATCAGCCTCTGATGCCTGGTGATAGGAGCGGGGTCCGAGGGGCTTGAGGCGGGCCGAGGAGACTCTGCAGGCATGAGCAGCAGCAGAGGCAGTGATGGATGAGACAGCCCGACAGGACACTACTCTTGCAGTAGCTGAGGCATCTCTCCCACATTACTTTGCGACTGACAACGAGTCCTCCAGTGATGACGACGACTTTGTGCCTGCTCCTGAGCCTGTGTTCAGAGTTCATTGCACACATGACGACAAGGCCAGGGGTTCTTCCTTGCCTAGTCAGAGAGAGGTTGAGTCACCGATCCCTCCACAGATCACCACTGCTCAGGTGACACAGCCGGATCAGCTCACGTCCTTGATCCAAACTCTTGCAGCTCAGACACAGGCTACGCTCCAGGTCCAGCAGCAGATGCAGGCATAGTTTCAGCAGGTGATTCTTGAGGGGATCCGTCAGCAGGAGGAGGCACAGAGGCAGAAGCTGCTACAACACCAGATGATGACCACTCAGATGTTCACATTTATGTCTGGTTGCCTCGGTCAGCTCTTTCAGCAGCCAGGGCTGCAGCTTCCTCAGATTCCTACACCTCATCAGCTCCAGGCCGACCTGACTACTCCACTATCAGCCGCCGGTGGATTCGTGAATGTCCCTATAGCGTCTTTTCCTCAGTCACCACTCCTTTAGACAGGGATGTTTGTGGTACCTCAGACGACGACACCTCAACCAGTGACAGCTACTACCTTCCTTGAGCAGCTTCAGATGGCCACTCCATCGTCGACACAGCTGCCGTCTCCGCTCACCACAGGACCTCTTGTCTTTGAGACACCAGCTCGTGCTATGCTCCCTAGTTCGCGAGTGTCCTCCCCTCTTCTAAGCTTTGCTACACCGCGGACTCAGGGTTTGGGTTAGGAGGATCAGTACCTTCGAGCTATCACCGAGCAGATCTCTACTACGATCGCCTCCGACACAGATCCTCAGGGTCCCAAGGCCACTCAGGCTCCTACTTCAGGCACCAGGACGAGTACGGCTGCACCTTCTCCACCTGTCGGTGTTTTAGACCGGCAACCTACTACGGGGAGTACCCGAAGTAGATGATCGTGACTCGCCGAGATCGGTAACTCGAAGGAAGAGACACGTGGCACACAATTTAGACAGGTTCGGGCCGCGAGGTGCGTAATACCCTACGTCCTGTATGCTGCGTAGCTCTGGATTGATAGGGCACGATTACAAGATGGTGCAATAGTGCGCCGTGGGTTGTATGAGAGGAGATTGGATGAGGGAATCGGTCCCTGCCTCGCCTTATATAGTCCGGGAGGCAGGGTTACAAGTCGGAGTAGGAAGAGAGTACTAGTCGAGTACGTCTAGGAGTCCTCCATACAATGCGGAACATGTACAGCTTCCTAACCGAGTACTACTCCTGTGTAGTCCTTGTGCTCCACGCCTTCAGGTGCCGTGTAGCGCAAGCGGGGTCCCTGGGGGCCCACCGAGTAGTCGGTCCCGGTACCCACCGAGGTAGTGGGCCCGGGGAGGTCCATACGACAAGCCCCCGAGTACTTTGTAGTCGAGAAGGATAGCTTCAAGTAGTCTTGACGGCCCTAACAAGCAGTCCTCAAGCGTCCCCGAGTACTGCAGGCCAAGGTCCTCAAGAGTAGTCGAAGCATCCCGAGGCTGGAATGTACTCCAGCTGATGTTTAAGCAATCTTGAAGTCTTCTCGAGTAGTCCCAAGCGTCCTCGAAAACTGCCTTCGAAGGTCTTCAAAAACTGCCTGCCTTGTCTTGAAGCCGAAGCTGGTGTGGAAGCGCGATTTGCAGGACCGCAATCCACATGGAGTAGCCCCCGAGCCTTAAGCCGCGGGCTCTGGCTGAGGGTCCATCTGAAATCTTGGCAAGAAAATCCCGAAAAATCCGGAGAGAAAAAACCGAAGGACACGTGGCACGGAGCCCCCGAGCCTTGAGTCGAGTACTTCCTCTCGAATTGAAGGGTCTTCTTGGAGAATGTGTCCTGAGATGCTCTTGAGACTAGCCGCTTCCCAGGTGGTCGAGTAGAAGTAGTCGAGCCCCCGAGGTGAGGCGCGTCGACTAGTAGAATTCGAAGAGTCACGCGCAGCCGCTGAGTCAGCCGCGCGTGGACTTATCCAGCCGCCCGTTACGGAGGCGATTTGGCTTATACATAGAAGCCAAAGCCCTTAGGGTTTTTCACCCATTCGAGCCACAGCAATTCCATTTGAATCTTGAAGCAAATCCACTCCCAGCGCCTGCTGCCGCCGTAGTAGATCCGAGCGCGCCGCCACCCGAAGCCTTTAGGGTAGCCCCCGAGCGGATGCGAGTGAAAACTCCTTGCACTTGGAGAATGAAGCCGTCGCCGTCCAAGACGTCCAAGGCCGGCGGGAAGAAGAGGGGCCGCGCGAGAGGCCGCCGCGGCCGCCACGGGGAGCGGCGCCGCCCGTGTCTCCACCGCGCGCTGATCCGAGCCGCGAGTGGAAGAGATCCAAGGTGAAGACGGAGGACCTGCTGACCCTGCTGAACAGTGGGTTCATCAGGGAGAAGGAAGTGGACATGTGGAGATCCGCCGCTGGAGATCCATATCCAATGGAGAAGGCCGAGGACGAGATCCCGATGTTCTCGCAGTTCGTGGAGCACGGACTTGCGCTCCCAGCCAGCGACTTCTTCAAGGGGCTGCTCGGGTACTACGGCATCGAGTACCTGAACTTGAACCCCAACGGCATCTTCCACACGTCGGTCTTCGTCCACTTCTGCGAAGCCTTCCTCGGGATCAAGCCGCACTGGGTGCTCTTCCGGAAGTTCTTCCGCGTCAAGCCGCAGCCCAGTGCCTCCAACCCTAGAGTAGTCGGAGGAGCCGGCATCCAGCTAAGAGAAGACGCCGCGGAGCAGTACCTGGCGTACAAGCTCGTCGACTCCAACACGGACTGGAAGACCAGGTGGTTCTACATCACGAACCACCACCCTGGCCTGCCGAAGCCAAGCGGACGGCAGCCCAGGCATCGTGAGTGGTGGAACACAGAGCCCACCATGCAAGAGGGGATCCGGCTCCCGAGCCGCTAGCACGCATCGAGTGCTCGAGAAGCGGGACCGAGGGCCGAGCACGTGGCCTTCAGTTTCATGAAGCGCAGGATCCAGCCGCTGATGGCTCGGGAGACCCTGGGCTTCGAGTACACCGGTGACGACGACGCGTCGCGGATGCCGGGAGGCGAGCCGGGCCGACAACGACATCGTCGAGAGGTTGTCGCGGATCTTCAAGGACATGCCGCCGTACACGGCGTGCCCGGTCGAGGAGTACTCCGCCGCGCGCCCGCCCAAGGAGGTGAGTAGTCGTACTCCCCTCGTCGAGTAGTGAGTACTTGTAGTAGAGTTGTTGAAGTCTTGTCTCTTTGCGCAGGATGATGTGAAGCGGTTCGTCTCCGAGCCGCAGCCGCCACCGAGCGGGATCGAGATCCCGGCGGAGGAGAGGTTGAAAGAGCGCCGCGAAGTCGGTGAAGACGACGATCCCGTCATCGTGGAGGATTCCTCCGATGACGACGAAGAAGACGAAGAGACGCTTCAAGACCGCTTCCAGCTGCGGTCGAGGTTTAGCCGCCCGGGCTTGCCTCATGTTCCACTTGTTCAAGACCCTCCGGCTAGCCTGGAGGCTAGCCTTGCTGCGCCGCCACGGAAGCCGCGCAACCCCGCCAGGAAGCGGGTGACGAAGAAGCTAAAGGTCTCGGAGACCACGCCTCAGGAGGTAAGTCATCTTGAGCAGAGTAGTCGAGTACCCGTTGTTCGAGTACATTGCTGACGAGTAGTCTTCCTTTGTATGCAGGAGGTGCCGCCAGCGGAGCCCGTCGAAGAGGGCGACGAAGGCGTGTGGGACCGGTGGGGGAACCGGGCCGGAAGCCGAAGTCCGGCCCCCCCATCGTTGAAGAACTACTAGCGCAGCTGGAGCGCCAGCCCCCTGCTCCAGCAGAGAGCAGAGGACCCATGGCCGCCACCGTTGAAAAGGTGGTGACCTCTGGAGCGCAGGAGACGTCTGCGCCGGCCGCCGCCGCCGTGGAGGAGGCGTAGCCGCAGAGGCGGAGGAGGAGGGCGCCCGCCGAGGGTGGACTGGTTGATATTGCCAGCATCCTCGGTGCTCCGGCCGTGACCATCGTCCGGTCGAGCTTGTAAGTACCATGTCCTCACGAGTAGTACTTGCTGCAGTAGTCGATTTTGTCTGACGACCCTCTGTGAATACTTCTGCAGAAAATCCACAGATCTGAGCTGGGATGGGGACGAGCCCTCATCAGCGGTGGCAGAAGAAGTCGTGCCGCCCGTCGAGGAGGCCGCTCCCGATGCCCAAGCCGTGACTGAGCCCCCGGCTACGGGAGCGCCGGGCCGCCGGAGGCGAGTGTAGTCGAAGGTGGGTACCCTTCTTGAAGGCTGAGAGCTCCGGGATGAGTAGTCGTAGGCACCGACGCCCATGTCGTGTTGTTGACGGAGTGCCGAAGGTGGTGACATCCCCGCGGGGGTGCCGATGCGGGGAGTTGACACCAGAAGCCCCAGAGGCTGCAGGAGGAGCCCCCGAGCCCGTGGGAGAGGTCGTCGAGAAGTCCGCCGGGGGGGAGGCGGCCACCACGTCGCCAGAGATTGCTCTGGAGGTGGCTATCCGCTCCCCTGAGATCCAAGATGCAGAACCTATCCGTTCTGCGCCGATGACGGAGGCTACCTCGAGTAGCCGCGGTGGGATAGAACTTCTTGCGGATGATCTCGTTGAGCCGGCGACGGTAGCCAAGCACATGGAGGCGATCCGTCAAGCCGAGCAATGGATGAAGGTACGTAGCCGTAGCCTTGGAGTAATTAATCCTTTGTCGTTGAGTACTCTTCGTGACTTGAGTTGTCCTGTGCAGGACGTCGCGGAGCGGTCCCGCGAGAAGTCGAACATGTTGCAGGGATATGGCGACACCGTGCTCCGAGCAGAGGCGATGGAGGAGCAGCTCGTGAAGTCGCGGAAGCACGCGGCCGCCATGCAATCAAAGCTCGACGCCGCCTTCGCCAAGTACCACAACGACGTCATGGAGCTGCAAGCGAAGGGCGACGACTTGGTGCGGAAGAACAAGGGTCTCCGCAACAAGAATAAAGGTACATCCTTCGACTTGTTCGCAACAACGAGAAGTCGGGTACTTGTTGGAAGTCGTGAAGCCTCTGACCCGTTGTTGTGTTTCTGTGTTGCAGAGCTCGAAGGCCAGGTGGAGCAGCTGAAGGCCTCGGAGGTGAGCATGAAGAACCTCTTTTACCGGGAGCAAGAAGCCCGCCAGGTACTCGAGCTCGACTACAAGGAACTCGCCTTCGAGTGCGAGAAGCATATGGAGCTGCGGATTGCTTCTGACAGGGATCTCGTCAACTGCTACAAATCTTTGCAGAAATTGAACGAAGATTGCGAGGCGTTGCGGGCCCAGTTGAGGGAGTTGGAAGAAGCCGCTCTCCCGACCGCGAGGCTCCTGGTGCCGCACCCGGGCGGCCCCAAGATCGCTCCTCTGGTGGATCGACTTCGTGAAGCACCAAGCCGGCTGGCCGCCTATGTCATATGGCCAAGTCGATCCCAAGACAAGTCCTGGCCTTCATGAAGTCGTACTTCCCGAAGGCTCCAGTGGAGGTGGTCGCCGGCGGGGTAGCCGCCAGCTGCTCCGATGAGCACTATGCAGAGCTGCTGGAGCAGATGGCTCCCATCGCGGAGCAGGTAGCCGAGAAGCTGAACCTCCAGTAGCCCTGTAATAAGTAGCTAGTAGCCATAGTTGTACAGGAGACAATTGTAAAGAATTGTATCAAGTATCAATGAAAGAAGTTTTTCCAGCAATGAGTACTCGTAACCGCGATCTCAGAGTGCGGAGCGCCCGTCGTGGAGTGAGTGCGAGTAGTAGTACTCGGCTTTAGTAGTCCTGTTGTTGGGAGTAGGGAGTAAATAAGTTGATGAACGATCAATCTTTATTACTGAAAAAGGACACCTGGGTGGCCAGGGCCGTAGTTACAACGTGGTCGCCTGGACCCGGAGGCCGCTTACAGCTAAGTGGCGCTGGAGCGGGTAGCCGCTTGCAGCAGGTGATCCGTAGGTAGCCGTGTGGGCTGGATCGCAGATCCGTAGGTAGCCGCGCGGGGCTGGATCTTGGAGTGTGGTCTCTTGGTAGACCGCTGCTAGAGTCCTTGACGCTCGTCGCAGCCCAGGGTCCGTTGGTAGCCGCGCGGGCTGGACCCTGGAGGGGAGTAGTCCGGAGACTGGAGCCAGGACCCGGTGGGTCGCTTGCGGCGAGGGGTGCTAATGTAGTCGTGTAGACTCGAACCCCGGAGTAGTCGTGTAGACTAGGCGTAGAATCGACAGAGTTGGTCGACGTTACACGAGTTGTTGACATCTTCGCCTTCAAGTGTTTGGAGGCGGTAGGAGCCCGGCCCGGTCACCTTAGCCACGGTAAAGGGGCCTTCCCAGGGGGAGCTGAGCTTGTGGAGTCCTTCCGTGTTCTGGATACGGCGGAGGACAAGATCTCCAACGTTGAAGGAGCGTTCCTTGACGTTGCGATCATGGTAGCGTCGGATACCCTCCAGGTACCTTGCTGATTGGACGAGGGCGGCGCAGCGAGCTTCTTCGAGGCTGTCGATGTCAACTCGTCTGCTGTCTTCTGAGACGCCTTCGTCATAATGCTTCACTGCTGGCGAGTTCCATATGACGTCAGCAGGGAGGATGGCTTCAGAACTGTAGACCAGGAAGTAAGGGGATTGCCCCGTTGGCTTGGATGATTGAGTCCGCAGCCCCCAGAGTGCGTTGGGTAGTTCCTTGATCCACTTGCCCCCTTTGGAGTTAGCAGTGTCGTGTAGCCGCTTCTTGAGGGCGTCGAGCACCATCCCATTGGCGCGCTCGACTTGTCCGTTGGCCCGTGGATGGGCGACTGAGACGTACCGGACGTCTATTCCACTGTTCTCGCAGTACTCCCGCAAGCGGTGGTTGTTAAAGTTGGACCCCGGTGTCCGTGATGATGCGGTGGGGTAGCCCGTAGCGGTGTACGAATTCATCCGAGAAGTCGAGTACTCGTCGACCTTGGGGCATGTGACCGGCTTGACCTCGATCCACTTGGTGAACTTGTCGATAGCCACCGGTACTCGTTGAATCCTCCCGGCGCGGTTGGCGGTGGTCCAATCATGTCGAGCCCCCAGCAGGCAAAGGGCCAGGTTGGCGGTATGGTGACTAGCTTGTAGGCTGGGACATGTTGCTGCTTGGCGAAGTACTGACATCCTTGGCACCTTCTGACGAGTTCTTCGGCGTCGCCCGTCTTTCGTGGGCCGTAGAAGGCTCGCCGGAAGGCCTTGCTGACCAGCGTGCGTGAAGACGCGTGGTTGCCGCAGACGCCCTTGTGGATCTCCTCCAAGATGTCCTTGCCTTCTTCACGAGGGACGAACTTCATGAGTACGCCAGAAGATGCGCCCCGCTTGTAAAGCTTGTCTCCGACGAGGACGTAAGACTTGGCGCGGCGGACGAGTTGTTCGGCTGCGTTCTTGTCGGGGGGGACCTTCTGCTCGCTGAGGTAGTCGATGAAGGGTTGCCTCCAGTCCACGTCGATCATCATGACCTCCCGCCGCACTGGTGGATGGGCTGGTACAGTGGTCGGTGGCGCCGGCTCCGGAATGGATGGCGCGTGAAGCTCATGGACGAAGACGCCCGCTGGTACTTGAGCGCGGGTGGATCCAAGCTTCGAGAGGACGTCCGCTGCAATGTTGTTGTCGCGGACGATGTGATGGAACTCGAGACCATAGAATTTGTTCTCGAGCTTGCGGACTTCTAGGCAGTAGGCGTCCATGTTCTCCTTGTTGCGGTCCCAGGACTTGTTGACTTGGTTGATGACCACTGCGAAGTCACCGTAGACTAGTAGCCGCTTGATGCCAAGTGAAGCTGCGAGACGGAGCCCGTGTAGGAGAGCTTCGTACTCGGCTTCATTGTTTGAGACCTTCCAGAAGATCTGCAGGACGTACTTGAGTTGTTCGCCCGTAGGAGAGATCAGGAGTACCCCTGCGCCTGCGCCCTCGAGGTTGAGTGAGCCGTCAAAGTACATCACCCAATGTTCGGTCGCACGGTGGGAGTAGGGAGCCGGGTTCTCCCGCCACTCGCCATGAAGTCGACTAGTGCTTGCGACTTGATGGCCGTGCGTGGCTTGAAGTCGATGGTGAGGGCGCCGAGCTCGACGCGCGCCACTTGGAGATTCTTCCGGTGGCGTCTTGGTTCCTCAGGATGTCGTCGAGCGGGTAGTCGGTGACGACAGAGACCGAGTACTCCTGGAAGTAGTGTCGTAGCTTCCACGAGGTGATGAGTAGAGCGTACAGGAGCTTCTGCACGGGCTGGTAGCGAGCCTTGGACTCTGATAGAACCTCGCTGACGAAGTAGACTGGGCGCTGGACCGGGTAGGCGTGGCCGCCTTCCTGCCGCTCGACAACGATGGCAGTACTGACCACGTGAGTAGTCGCAGCTAGGTAGAGCAAGATGGCGCTCGCCCTTGTGGGGGGCCGTGAGGATTGGCGGCTTCGACAGGAAGTCCTTGAGCTGGGCAAGGGCTTGATCCACCTCTGGAGTCCACACGAACTTCTCGTGATGCTTGAGTAGTTTGAAGAAAAGGAGGCCCCGTTCTCCTAGCCTCGAGATGAATCTGTTCAACGCCGCCATGCACCCCGTCGACACGGGACGTCTTTGATGCTCGTGGGAGCTTTCATGCCGGTGATGGCGGAGATCTTCTCGGGGTTGGCTTCAATGCCGCGCCGGGGCCGATGATGAAGCCGAGTAGTTTGCCCGAAGGGACGCCGAAGACGCACTTGTTCGGGTTGAGCTTCCGGCGGTACTCGCGTAGCGATGCGAAGGTCTCTTCAAGGTCGTCGATGAGGGTACTGGAGTCCCCTGGTTTTGACAACCACGTCATCCACGTAGGCCTTGACGTTCTTGTTGAGTTGCCGCTTGAAGCGAGGGCCCGGATGGCCCGTTGATAGGTAGCGCGGCGTTCTTCAACCCGAATGACATGGTCGTGTAGTAGTACGCGCCAAACGGGGTGATGAACGCGGTCTTTTCCTGGTCTTCCTCCTTGATTGCGATGCGGTGGTACCGGAGTAGCGGTCGAGGAAGCAGAGCGGGTCGCAGCCTCGCCGTGGAGTCGATGACTTGATCAATCCGCGGCAACCCGAAGGGGTCCTTGGGGGCGAGTGCTTGTTGAGGTCGGTGTAGTCGACGCACATCCTCCACTCGTTGGAGTTCTTCTTGCGGACGAGGACGGGGTTGGCGAGCCACTCAGGATGGAACACTTCTCTGATGAAGCCAGCTGCGAGTAGCTTGGCGAGTTCCTTCTTGATGGCGTCCCGTCTGTCGTCGGCAAAACGTCGGAGGTGTTGTCGCTTGGGGTGGCCTTTGGATCGACGTTGAGGCAGTGCTCGATCAGCTCTTGTAACGCCCGCGTTTTTAGCACTAAATAAATCACTTATTAAATCATGCGTAAATCCGGAAACCGGTCCGCCGAGCTCGGTTATCACTTAAACCCTAGCCGCCGTGTTTTCTCTCTCTCTCTCTCTCTCTCTCTCTCTCTCCCCAACGCGCGCGTGCCGCGATTCCCCGCCGCACCGCACCTCGGTCGCGCCCGGCGCACCTTCCCAACGCCGCGGTCGGCCACCGGCCGGAATCCCGCGCACGCCGCGGTCCCCCGGCCCGGTCCCGCCTCGCCGTCACCGCCGGCCCGAAAATCCCGCCGACGCCGGGAAATAGGAAAAAACCCCCACAAAACCCTCCCCTATTTTCCTAGCAATTTCCTAGTTTTCCCAAAAACCTCTTCCCTATTTCTTCTCCTTTTTCCCCCATTTTTTCCTCTTTTTTTTCCTCTTTCTTTTCTCCCTTTTTCTTTCTCTTCTCTCTTCTCCCATTTTCCTTTCTTCTTTTTTCATTTTTCCTTTCTTTTTCCCTTCTCCTTCTTCCTCCCTCTCCTTCCTTCTCTTTCCTCGCGCGGACGGGACTCGCGACCCCCGGCCCCGGCGCCCGGCGCCGTCGACCCGGGCCCGGCGCCGGCTCTCCTTCCCCCGCCTCCGCACGCCATCGGCGGAAGCCGCCGTAGCACGCCACCGCGGCCCCCGCCCGCCCCGCACCACCGAGACCGGCCGGCCGCCGGCGCCATTAATGCCCCAACCGAGCCGTCACCTCCCTCACCGGCCACCGCGGCCGCCCCCACGCCCGCACGACGAGTCCAATCACCTGCCGAACCCCTGCGCACGAAGACCAAGCCGAGCCGTCGCATCACCGGCCGGAGCTCGCGAAGCTCCCCGAGCTCGCCGGCGACCTCGCCGGGGGAAAATATCCCCCCCGAACCGACCAACACGGCCTATAAAAGGACCGGCACCCCTTCTCGCCGCTCCGCACCACAGCCACGAGCTTCCAGCAGCACTCAAACGCACCGCCACCCCACCATTTGCGCCGCCGCCGCCCATCTTCACCACCGGACGCCCCTTGCCGCGGAGGCACCTCCTCAAGCCATCCTTAGCCAAGGTGAGCACGGTAGGGGCAAGCCCTCGCCCTCCTCCTTCTATTCCCCCCGCCCCCGCCGCCGTCGGCCCCCGGAGGCCGCCGCCCGCCCGCCGGACCGGCGCCCCGCCTCCCTCCCCCGTCCGGATCGGGGGGGAGGAAGAAGGGAAAATTTGCCCAAAGCCCCCCGATCTTCCCTGTTATCCCGAGCCCCCCGACCCTATTCACTCTCTCCCTTGTCCTTTTCAAACAAGCCCCTAGGATCATGATTAATTGTAAACTAAACAACGCTAGGCCCTAAAACAATTTATAACTAGGCCCTAATCAAGTTTATATAATCATAACTACACCCTTTTCCATTAATAGAAATTACTAATAGGTCCTTAATCCCTATAACCCCTCTTTAACCCAACATTTCATGCACGGTTTTATTTCGATTAAATCCAAACTTCACCGCACCCTTCCCGGTAGCACCCCCGCCGAACCAACCCCCTCCCTAGGACCTATATATACCCCCTCGCCGCTCATTTCCCCTCCTCGAGCTCGGCGGAAATATGTATGCTAATATTGCTTGCTTGCCCGTGTGTGCGCTATAGCCGACGGGGTAGACGGAGGAAGGTACCCCCGAGCCGGAGATCGGAGCCGACTACGCGGAGCGGGGAGCCCGAGGTTCGGACGCCGAGCCGGCACTCCCCGAAGACTTCGAAGACGGCAAGTTCAACCTCCCCCCTTTGATGCATGCTTCGTCCTAGTTTTATAAATACACCCTATACCGTTTTATAAATTGCATATTGTTTTACCGCAAAACATGGTAGGATAGCCACCCTTGATTGCTATGATTGAACCTTGTTTTGGCCTAAACAAGTGCTCGAAAATGTGTGTGTGCTTTCAAAATGTGTGAGTGCTTTAAAAACAAAAAGGGGATATTTTTGGAAAATGAGTACGGATCCGGGTAGACGGGATGGACGTGTGTGTCGGGAGTATGGGTAAGCTCGTACCGTGTGGTTGAGCGTGTTGGGAGTTGTCCATCTTGTCGGTCAAGGACCGGGTTGCGTGACATCTCACCGACCCAAATCATCGTACAACCACTCGACCGTTGTATGTGGCAACGGCTTAGCATAAACCCCACTAGTTAATCTACTTGCCATCCGGTGTGCGGGTGAGCGACGGGGAGACCAAGGAGCCGGGGTACGCTCCGTGTGAGGTACGCCCCGGTTATGTGGGATAACCCCTTGGGTGCTTCCGTGGTGGCTCGTAGTGTTAGCTAAGGTGGGTAATGGCTTTGATAGGATCCGTACCGCACTAAGGTGTCCGTGTGACGGTACCCTACTTGTGGGTAAAGATGTACAACCTCTGCAGAGTGTCAAACCTATTCGAATAGCCGTGTCCACGGTATTGGACGAGTCACGGTGTGGTCACAAAACTAGTGTTTGGGATGGGATGCTTTCTGGCGTGAGTTGTTTTCTGGGTGAAGTGTGTGGCTGTGTGCCTGGGCTACGACGGACGGGAAGTCCGGTAGGTCCATAGTGGTTTTTCCTAAAACATTTGAGTTACTCGGGTTATGGAAACGATTTGTGAAAACCTTTTTGAAATGAGCCTCTGCATGTGTAAGTTTGCAAAATGAACCTTAACCTGATCCTTGCTATACCTCATGCATGATACTGCTTATAAGCCCCTCCCCGGGTGGGGTTGGATTTGCTGAGTACGTATGTGCTCACCCTTGTTTTACTAACTATTTTACGAGAGGAGGATCCCGATTACATCCCCGAAGACGTTGAGTAGGTTGTGCCCTACACCCAACCGTGCTCGTGTACCGGGGCCCTACCTAAAGCTTCCATGGTGTGGTACTGCGAGGAGGCTATGGAAGCCTTTGCTATCGTAGTGTGGTCGCTAGCGTTTGTGTTGTTCATTGTAGCGTTGGCACTACCGTGCCCTTTCGTAACCGTAATGTAAAAGACCGATTCCACCTCGTTGTAATAAATGTGCTACCGGCCCTCCCGGGAGCGGTATTTGTGTCACATTTGGTCACCTCGGATGAGGGGACGCTTCGGGTGGTATCGAGCCGCGAGTTTGGCCGTAGGACATGACCCCTAGGATACGAGACCTCCTCCGGCCCCCTCTAACCTTTCCTTTGCTAAACTCACCTTTTCACAAATTCTTACCTTGATTCTTGCTTGCTTCCGGATGCCTAACCCCGAGTGGAACGGTGGAATTTGCCCCGTCCGGCCCTGGCCTCCCTAACTCGTTGTTACTCGGCCCTAGAGCGCGTCGGAGTAAGGGATCCGCCGTAGTTCGTCTATCGGGAGTACGAACGCTTCGGCACCCTTCGGTGTAAGCCGCCGATCTTTGTGGGAAGAAGCACGCTTTACCCCGACATTGAGCCATGGTTCGTCAACGCCACCGGTTTTCGCTTTGCCGACACCTACCCCAAGGCCGCTCGGAAGGCCCGCGTCGGCTACGAGTGGTTTACGGACGGCACCTCCGAAGGACTCCAATGGGATTCTTTCCACCCTCCGAAGGAAGAGGACGCTCGTGGATTGATCGCATGAGAGGTCTAGAACGAGAGGAAGAAGACTTAGAAGAAGCGAGTCTCCCACCTATCCATATACCTCAAAGGCCTAGACCACCTTTATCGGGGAGCAAGCCCGGCGGTGAAGCGAGCGGATCGACGGGGGCGGAAAGAGCGGACAGAGAGTAGAACCGGAAAGGGTGAATACGACCATAGCGAGAAGTTGAGCCGCACAACATGAGGCAAGACTACCTCGGGGAAAAAGAACGCTCGGAGAAGTTTTGGGATGAGCTCCAAAAGGAACGTAGAAGGCGAAGAAGAGAAGCCGACTTGGATGAAGAAGAACCCGAAGAAACCCACCGGGACAAAGGGACCCGGAGGCGAAGATGAGATACCGGAGCGGGATCTCCCACTAAAGAAGCGCCGTATCCGGCTAGAGGAAGAGTCACCATGAGGATAAGACTAGGGTTTAGGCTAGAGACCGAGTCCTAGTAATAATAAGTGTACCCCGAAGGATGTACCCCAACCTTCCTACTAAATAAAGTTATCCATCTCTTGTACCCCACCACAACTCGTTCAACCCTATCTTTGTTTTCGGATGGCGGAAGATGGATGGACCCAAGGCGTGTGCCGGGGAGGAGCCCGGTTTTGCTCGCTCGCTCATCCACTCCCCGGAGCGCCTCGGTATCACCGAGCGCCCTAGGTACTACGGCGAGAGAGTACGAGCAACTCGGCACTCTTCGCCGTAGAGTGGTCCTCTCCGTCGCTAGAAGCAACCGCCACACCAACATCGAGCCGTGGCGCGTGACCGCCACAGGGTTCCGACACCGGGATACCTATCCCTTGGCCCTCAGAAAAGCCCTCCGCTACCTGTGCCGAATCTACGAAGAGCACCTCGTCCCCACACCGATGAGGTACTTCCCTCCCGCCATCAGGACCCCAGTTTGGCAGGCCCGCATGAGGAACTTGGAGCGACGCCGCCACCAAGAAGACCTGCTATACCACGTAGTCGCCTACCTTGTCTCCCTGGACAAGCTCTTTGATGACCAGGCCAGACACTTGAGGGAACAGATCAGCCGGGCCGAGCAAGCTGAAGTCACAGTGCGGATGCACCAAGTCCGAGTGGCTCAAGCTGAAGCAAGGACCGCAGCGGCCATAAGCGGAAGCCGTTGCCCGGGGAAAGCCTCGGAAGGATCCGGGACCAACGCATGCAAGAATGGACCCATGGCGGAACGCCCGTTCCAGCCATTGGAGAACCTCAAGTTCTGCTGGGAACACCCCCGGTAGGATGGGGAGGAGCCATAGAAGTCCCACCGGCATCACCGGCGGTCCATCGAACCCCCCAACGGCTACCACCGAAGGCCGCGGCACGGCCTCGGGGAAAACGAGAGACCCCGAAGGAGGAAACGATGACGAGCTGCTCATCCCGCTGGAAGAACACTCGACCCCGGAAGACGGCTCTCCTCGCGAGTGATGTGCCCCAAGACCCGGGGAATGAAGCCGTACCGGTCCAAGTCGCGCCTTAGCCTTTAGTCGTGTAGTGTGTCCGCGTAGTCGGGATGTATCCTCCTCACTAGTTTGTAATAAAAACTTGTTTGTGCTTGCTTGCTATATGTTTGTTGTGTGCTTACCGGCAGACTAAACCCCGCCTTTTCAAAAGAAATCCGTTATAATCCACTTAAACATCACATAAAACTAGATCTCTTAGAAACCCGCTTCTTTACAGATGGTTTCCAGGCGCCTGTCAGGACCCACCGGTCGGATGCTGAGGGATCGCAAGCCGATCGGAGGGAGCGTCTTCCCGAACAGGAAGTTAACCAAAATGAAGATGGAGGAGAGAATGTGGTCCTGCCACCACCACCCCCTCCTATTGACTTGGCTCAAGTCTTGGCCAACCAGACTGTCTTGATGGAGGCTATCTTCAATGCCATCAACGCGTCCAAGACCCCGTGCCATGAGCATGAATGAGAAGGCGATCGAGTTCCTCAGGACTAAGCCGCCCACCTTCAGCGGGTCGGTGAATCCTCTGGATGCCGACGATTGGGCGAGAGCTATCCGAGGGAACCGGAGCCCCTCCACTGCGAGGACCATGACAAGGTTCTCCCGGCGGCTCACCCGACTCACCGGGACGGCCCTAGCCTCGGTGGGAGAATTACCGCGCCGCGCCCAAGGATCCCTCCGCCATCACATGGGATGAATTCGTGGAGGAGTTCCGCCGCTACCACATCCGGAGGCTACACCGAAGCGGAAGGCGGATGAGTTCCGCGAACTCCGCCAAGGCAACATGTCCGTGGAGGAGTACACGTACCGTTCATAGAGCCGGCACGCTATGCCCCCGAGGAGGTGGATAAAGACTCCAAAAAGCAAGAGATGTTCAAGAAGGGGGCGACTCGGAACTGAGGACACTGCTGACTCCTCAGATTTACCCGGACTTTAATACCCTTATGAACATGGCAATCCTCACGGAAAGGGCAAAGGCCGAGGAGAAGAAGGAAAACAAGCGCAAGTTCATGGAACACAAGGCCAAGCAGCAAGAGCGGTCCCAGAGACCAAGAAACTTTGGACACCCCCTGTCCAGGTTCCAAGCCCCTATGCAGTACAGAACCCAAACCCAAGCCACAAGCTCACAAGCCCCCAGAGCCCAGTTCAAGCCCTCCTACAACCGAATGCCATGCGGCCCCCACGAGAACAACACCGGCCCGGCTCACTACCAACAACAACAACAACGGCTCCCGAGTGTGTTTCAGCTGCCGGGAAACGGGGCACTTCATCGCCAGCGCCCCTATGCTAAAAAGCCGGCCACCACCACCTACTCCAACTCGGTAAACGGACCAAGGCCACTTGCGTCGGGAGCCAACCGCATGCCGGTGCGCAGCAACAACAACTTCGGCAACAACACCGGCAACCGGCGGATGAGGCGGCCCCGGCAAACGTATGGACGCGCCCGAGTGAATCACATCAATGCGCGGGGAGGCGCGAGAAGCACAAGGAGTGGTACTCGGTGAGTTCTCGGTCGGTTCGGTTTTGGCTACCATCTTGTTCGATTCGGGAGCATCACACTCATTTATATCTTCAAGCTTTGTGGAAAAGCATAGCATACCCACGGTACTACTCAAAGCACCCCTAATAACTCGAACGCCGGAGGTGACATTAAGCGTCAACCGGGATGCCCCCGGTAAGGATTATTTTAAGTGGGGTAGAGTTCCTAGCAGACACGGTAGTACCGAAATCCAAGGGGATAGATGTGATCCTTGGTATGGATCGGTTAAGCCAACACCATGGCCTCATAAGCCGCACCGATAAAGTAGTACACCGACCAACCCGGACGGGATACAAGTGACCTGCCACACCCGGGGACACGGGCGGATATAATGGTTTTCAACATAGAAGCCAAGTCCATAGAAGATGTCCCGGTAGTACGAGAATACCCGGATGTGTTCCCCGAAGAGCTTCTCCGGAATGCCACCGGACGGGGACATAGAGTTCGTGATCGACCTTATCCCCGGAACCTCTCCCATAGCCAAGAGGCCCTATAGGATGGCAGCCCCGAGTTGGCGAGAATTGAAGAAGCGGCTAGCGAGCTCCCGGCGAAGTGGGTTCATCGGACCAAGCTCATCACCATGGGGAGCACCAGTGCTTTTCGTGGAAAAGAAGGATAAGAGCATGAGGATGTGTGTGGACTATCGCTCGCTGAACGAGGTCACTATTAAGAACAAGTACCCTCTTCCCAGAATAGATGACCTGTTTGACCAACTGAAGGGAGCCAAGTACTTCTCGAAGGTGGATCTAAGATCAGGGTACCACCAGCTCAAGATCAGGGAAAGTGACATCCCCAAGACTGCCTTTGTCACTCGCTACGGGCAATACGAGTTCACGGTGATGTCCTTTGGACTAACCAATGCCCCAGCGTACTTCATGAACCTCATGAATAAGGTGTTCATGGAGGAGTTGGACAAGTTTGTCGTGGTCTTCATCGACGACATACTTGTTTACTCCAAGAGTGTGGAGGAGCATGAACAACATCTTCGAGTGGTACTGGGAAAATTGAGGGCACACAAGCTATACGCCAAGTTCAGCAAGTGTGAATTTTGGCTGGAGAAGATATCCTTCCTTGGGCACATTCGACTGCAGAAGGAGTAGGCGGAGACCCAGGGGAAAGTTGAGACGAGTCTCCAACCGGGCAAAGAACCGACCAACGTAAGTGAGATCGGGGAGTTTCCTGGGTTTAGCGGGTACTACCGAAGGTTTATCGAAGGATTCTCCAAGATCGCCGGCCCATGACAGAGCTGCTCAAGAAAGAGAAGAAGTTTAAGCGGACCGAGGGCTCGTGAGAGAAGTTTCCAAGAATTGAAGAGGAGGCCGACTACGGCCCGGTGCTAACCCCGCCGGACATTCAACGGGACTTCGTCGTGTATTGCGACGCCTCCCGACAAGGGTTGGGATGTGTGCTTATGCAAGATGGGAAGGTAGTGGCATATGCCTCCCGTCGGCTCAAACCCCATGAGCGAGAACTATCCCACCCATGACACGGAATTTGCGGCCGTAGTGCATGCCCCCGAAGATCCGGAGACACTATCGATCGGGAACAAGTGTGAAATCTTCACCGACCACAAGAGTCTAAAGTACATCTTCACCCAGCCCGACCTGAACCTAAGACAGAGAAGATGGCTAGAGCTAGTCAAGGACTATAATCTGGAAATTCACTACCACCCGGGGAAGGCCAATGTGGTAGCAGATGCTCTAAGCTGGAAAACCTACGAGAAGGCGGCACCCAAGAGTGCCCGGTTGCAAGAGGAGATGGCCCGACTCAACGTGCACATCGTCCCCGAGGTTACGTCCGCCGGCGAGTGTCCGGCCTACCCTAGAAGAGAAGATCCGGAAGGCCCAAGAAGCCGACGAGGATCTAATGAGGATCCGCAAGCACACCGGAGAGAACAAGGCCCCCGACTTCGGGGTAGATGACCAAGGCACCGTGGTACAAGAACGAGGATATGCGTGCCCGAAGGTGGAGATTTTCGACAGACCATCATGGATGAGGCACACAACTCGGCGTACTCCATACACCGGGATCCACCAAGATGTACATGGACTTAAAGCGAAGTATTGGTGGAACGGAATGAAGGCGAGACATTGCACGGTTCGTCGCCCATTGTGACACTTGTCGGAGGATCAAGGCCGAACATCGAAGCCCGCAGATCGTTGCAACCTTTACCAATCCCGGTATGGAAGTGGGACGAGATAGGTATGGACTTCATAGTAGGGTTGCCAAGGACTCAGAAGGGACATGACTCCATATGGGTGATCGTGGACCGACTCACTAAGGTCGCTCACTTTCTACCCGTACGGACCACCTATGGAGGAGAAAAATTGGCAAAACTCTACATAGAGAATATAGTGAAGCTGCATGGAGTGCCTAGCGAGAATAGTCTCGGACGAGAGGGACCCGAGTTCACCTCTAGGTTCTCGGGAAAAGCTTGCACAAGGCCATGGGCACCAAGCTAGACTTCGGCTCGGCATACCACCCACGGACGGACGGGCGGGGCACCGAAAGGGTGAATCAAATTTTGGAAGATATGTTGAGAGCTCGCGTCCTCACCTACGGCAAGGATTGGGAGCGAGCCTCGCCGTATGCGGAATTTTCCTACAACAACGGCCACCAAGCAAGTGCGGGAATGTCGCCATTCGAAGCACTATACGGGAGAAAGTGCAGAACACCCCTGATGTGGTCAGAAGTAGGAGAGCGTGCCCTGGTTGGGCCCGCGCTTATAAAGGAAGCCGAGGAACGAGTAGCTGATATCCGGGAGAAGGCGAAAGCCGCTCAGTCCCGACAGAAGAGCTACGCAGACAAGAAGAGGCGTGAAGCGAGCTTCAATCCAGGAGACTTCGTCTACCTCAAGGTTTCACCCATCCGGGGGACTCGAAGGTTTCAAGTACACGGGGAAGTTGGCCCCTCGGTACATCGGCCCGTATAAAGTGCTCAAGAAAGTCGGAGCGATAGCATATCGGCGGAGCTACCCGAAGAAATGGCAGATATACACCCGGTATTCCACATCTCTCGGCCTACGCCGATGTTTGAAGGTTCTAGAAGAGAAGCGAGTACCGGTGGAGACCATCGATCTACGGCCCGGACCTTAGGTACCGGGAGGTGCCCGTCAAGATCTTAGACAACGTGGTCAAGCGGACAAGGACGACCGAAGTACGGGTGTGCAGAGTCCAATGGAGTAGACACGGGGTGGAAGAAGCTACGTGGGAACGAGAGGATGCACTGAGGAAGGAATTCCCCCACCTATTCGAGACTTAGCAGAATCTCGAGGACGAGATTCATTTTAAGTGGGGTAGGTTTGTAACGCCCGCGTTTTTAGCACTAAATAAATCACTTATTAAATCATGCGTAAATCCAGAAACCGGTCCGCCGAGCTCAGTTATCACTTAAACCCTAGCCGCTGTGTTCTTTCTCTCTCTCTCTCTCTCTCTCTCTCCCCAACGCGCGTGCCGCGATTCCCGCCGCACCGCACCTCGGTCGCGCCCCCGGCGCACCTTCCCAACGCCGCGGTCGGCCACCGGCCGGGAATCCCGCGCACGCCGCGGTCCCGCCGGCCGGTCCGCCTCGCCGTCACCGCCGGCCCGAAAATCCCGCCGACGCCGGGAAATAGGAAAAAACCCCCACAAAACCCTCCCCTATTTTCCTAGCAATTTCCTAGTTTTCCCAAAAACCTCTTCCCTATTTCTTCTCCTTTTTCCCCATTTTTTCCTCTTTTCTTTTCCTCTTTCTTTTCTCCCTTTTTCTTTCTCTTCTCTCTTCTCCCATTTTCCTTTCTTCTTTTTTCATTTTTCCTTTCTTTTTCCCTTCTCCTTCTTCCTCCCTCTCCTTCCTTCTCTTTCCCTCGCGCGGACGGGACTCGCGACCCCCGGCCGGCGCCCGGCGCCGTTGACCGGGCCCGGCGCCGGCTCTCCTTCCCCCGCCTCCGCACGCCATCGGCGGAAGCCGCCGTAGCACGCCACCGCGGCCCCGCCCTCGCCCCGCACCACCGAGAGACCGGCCGGCCGCCGGCGCCATTAATGCCCCAACCGAGCCGTCACCTCCCTCACCGGCCACCGCGGCGCGCCCCCACGCCTGCACGACGAGTCCAATCACCTGCCGAACCCCTGCGCACGAAGACCAAGCCGAGCCGTCGCATCACCGGCCGGAGCTCGCGAAGCTCCCCGAGCTCGCCGGCGACCCCGCCGGGGGAAAATATCCCCCCCCCGAACCGACCTACGCGGCCTATAAAGGGCCGGCACCCCTTCTCGCCGCTCCGCACCACAGCCACGAGCTTCCAGCAGCGCTCAAACGCACCGCCACCCCACCATTTGCGCCGCCGCCGCCCATCTTCACCGCCGGCCGCCCCTTGCCGCGGAGGCACCTCCTCAAGCCATCCTTAGCCAAGGTGAGCACGGTAGGGGCAAGCCCTCGCCCTCCTCCTTCTATTCCCCCCGCCCCCGGCCGCCGTCGGCCCCCGGAGGCCGCCGCCCGCCCGCCGGACCGGGCGCCCCGCCTCCCTCCCCTCGTCCGGATCGGGGGGGAGGAAGAAGGGAAAATTTGCCCAAAGCCCCCCGATCTTCCCCGTTATCCCGAGCCCCCCCCGACCCTATTCCCTCTCTCCCTTGTCCTTTTCAAACAAGCCCCTAGGATCATGATTAATTGTAAACTAAACACTGCTAGGCCCTAAAACAATTTATAACTAGGCCCTAATCAAGTTTATATAATCATAACTACACCCTTTTCCATTAATAGAAATTACTAATAGGTCCTTAATCCCTATATCCCTCTTCAACCCAACATTTCATGCACGGTTTTATTTCTGATTAAATCCAAACTTCACCGCACCCTTCCTAGTAGCACCCCCGCCGAACCAACCCCCTCCCTAGGACCTATATATACCCCCTCGCCGCTCATTTCCCCTCCTCGAGCTCGGCCGGAAATATGTATGCTAATATTGCTTGCTTGCCTGTGTGTGCGCTATAGCCGACGGGGTAGACGGAGGAAGGTACCCCGAGCCGGAGATCGGAGCCGACTACCGCGAGCGGGGAGCCCGAGGTTCGGACGCCGAGCCGGCACTCCCCGAAGACTTTGAAGACGGCAAGTTCAACCTCCCCCTTTGATGCATGCTTCTGTCCTAGTTTTATAAATACACCCTATACCGTTTTATAAATTGCATATTGTTTTACTGCAAAACATGGTAGGATAGCCACCTTGATTGCTATGATTGAACCTTGTTTTGGCCTAAACAAGTGCTGCGAAAATGTGTGTGTGCTTTCAAAATGTGTGAGTGCTTTAAAAACAAAAAGGGGATATTTTTGGAAAATGAGTACGGATACGGGTAGACGGGATGGACGTGTGTGTCGGGAGTATGGGTAAGCTCGTACCGTGTGGTTGAGCGTGTTGGGAGTTGTCCATCTTGTCGGTCAAGGACCGGGTTGCGTGACATCTCACCCGACCCAAATCATCGTACAACCACTCGACCGTTGTATGTGGCAACGGCTTAGCATAAACCCCACTAGTTAATCTACTTGCCATCCGGGTGTGCGGGTGAGCGAGCGGGAGACCAAGGAGCCGGGGTACGCTCCGTGTGAGGTACGCCCTGGTTATGTGGGATAACCCCTTGGGTGCTTCCGTGGTGGCTCGTAGTGTTAGCTAAGGTGGGTAATGGCTTTGATAGGATCCGTACCGGCACTGAGGTGTCCGTGTGACGGTACCCTACTTGTGGGTAAAGATGTACAACCTCTGCCGCAGTGTCAAACCTATTCGAATAGCCGTGTCCACGGTATTGGACGAGTCACGGTGTGGTCACAAAAACTAGTGTACGGGATGGGATGTTTTACGGCGTGAGTTGTTTTCGGGTGAAGTGCGTGGTCGTGTGCACGGGCTACGACGGACGGGAAGTCCGGTAGTTCCATAGTGGTTTTCCCTAAAACATTTGAGTTACTCGGGTTATGGAAACGATTTGTGAAAACCTTTTTGAAATGAGCCTCTCGCATGTGTAAGTTTGCAAAATGAACCTTAACTCGATCCTTGCTATACCTCATGCATGATCTCGCTTATAAGCCCCTCCTCGGGTGGGGTTGGATTTGCTCGAGTACGTATGTGCTCACCCTTGTTTTACTAACTATTTTACGGAGGAGGATCCCGATTACATCCCCGAAGACGTTGAGTAGGTTGTGCCCTACACCCAACCGTGCCTGTGTACCAGGGCCCTACCTAAAGCTTCCATGGTGTGGTACTGCGAGGAGGCTATGGAAGCCTTTGCTATCGTAGTGTGGTCGCTAGCGTTTGTGTTGTTCATTGTAGCGTTGGCACTACCGTGCCCTTTTCGTAACCGTAATGTAAAAGAGCGGATTCCACATTCGTTGTAATAAATGTGCTACCGGCCCTCCGGGACCGGTATTTGTGTCACATTTGGTCACCTCGGATGAGGGGACGCTTCGGCCTCTCTGGGCACTCCTGGCATGTCCGCTGGCTTCCACGCGAAGATGTCGCGGTTAGCCCGAAGAAAGCTGATGAGCGCGTCTTCCTATTTGGGGTCGAGGCCGGCCCCGATGGTGGTGGTCTTGTTGGGGTCGCCTGTTCCGAGGTCGACCGTCCTGACGAGTACCTCCTCAGGTGGCTGAGGCTTGTTGGCGCTGTCGGACTTCTTTGGAATGTCGAGTTCGCTCGTGGCGAGCTTCTTCGACGCAGCGTAGACCTCCATCATTGCGTTGGGTACTTGGTTCGTGGAAGCGATCACCACGGCTTCTGTATCGCAGTCGTGGGAGATCTTCAAGTCCCCCTGGAGGGAGAGTACACCGGCTGGACTTGGCATCTTGAGTACCAAGTAGGTGTAGTGGGGCACCGCCATGAATTTGGCGATGGCCGGTCTGCCGAGGATGGCGTGGTAAGAGGTCTCGAAATCCGCGACCTCGAACTTGATGTACTCGGTGCGGTAGTTGTCCCGAGACGCCCGAAGGTAGCGCGCGTACCACCGAGCCCGGTGGGATAGCCGCGTTGCTCGGGACGATGCCGTAGAAAGGCGTGCTGCTCTTGGTGAGCATGGGGGTGACGTCGAGGTTCATCTTCTTCAAGGTTTTGGTGAAGAGGACGTTGAGCCCGCTTCCACCGTCAATGAGCACCTTGTTGAGCTTGGAACCCGCCACCGTTGGCTTCAGGACGAGGGGGAACCGTCCTGGTTCGGAGAAGCTGGTCCATTGGTCCGCGCGGGAGAAGGTGATGGGTACCTCCGACCACCTGAGAGGGGTCGGGACCGCTGGCTCGATGGACATTACTTCACGACGGGTAGCCTTCTCGCTCCCGCCCTGGCCGGGCGATCCGCCGAAGAGGACGTTGACGGTCTTCTCGGGTTCTTGGAAGTCGTTGTTGTCGCCGTCCTTCTTCTTGCCCTTTTGGTCGTGAGGGTGCGGTGGCTCCGGCGTATCCTTGAGTGCATGCCCGAGCCGGTAGCACTTGCTCGGTAGTGTGGTTGCCGTTTGGTTGCCACGGGCACTTCTCCTTCGGCGGGTCTTTGAACCCGCCGTAGTTCTTCTTCGAGTTCCCTTTCGCAGGGCGCTGGATAGCCGCGACGGTGTTGTCTGGCTTGCGCTTGCGGTTGGGACTCGAGTAGTAGTTGTTGTTGTTGTTGTTGCGGCCGCCTTGGTTTGCATTGCTGCCGCCGCCGCCCCGGTTCTCGCTTGGACTTGCCGCGGATGGCGTCGTACTTGGCGTTGGCCTTGTCCTCTTCATCCGCCCAGGACGTGATCATGTCCTTGAGGTGGGGGATGGACCTGGGGCGGCGACGACCGAAGTCCTCGAAGGTGCGGCGATGGTAGAGGCCGTCCGGAAGAGGTCGATGACCTCCTTGTCAGTGACGTCGACGACGGTGGCGCGCTTGTCTAAAAAGCGGCGCATGTACTTGCGGAGGGTCTCGCCCCCGTTCTCGCTTGATCATGGCAAGGTCCATGCGAGTACCCGAACGGCCCATGGCGCCTGCGAAGTTGCTCGTGAACTGCTCCTTCAGCTGGTCCCACTTGTCGATCGAGTGCTTGTCCAGCGACTCGAGCCATGTGAGTGGTTCCTGGTCCAGACAGAAGGGGAAGTAGAGGCATTTGGTGTCGCTGTTGCCACCAGCGTTCTCGATGGAGAGGGCGTAGCATCGGAGCCACTGGATGGGATCCTGCTTTGCGTCGTACTTGGTGATCCCCAAAGGTTTGAACTTGTCGGGGAGGAGCAGGTTGCGAAGCCGGGGTGAGAAGGCGGGGAAGCCGTCGCCTTCAGCAGCGGTGGTCAACTTCTTCCACCGCAACTCCTCAATCTTCTGGCGAGCGTCGTACCCGCCATGAGAGGCACCGGAGGCGTGGCTGTTCGCGTGGCCTTGGCCGCCGCGACTGTCGCCGCCTCCAGCTCTCATGTTGGCCCCGTGGTTGGAGCCGCCGCCGTCGGCGCCGCCGCCGCCGTCGGGGTCGTTGCCGCCGCCACCGGCCGGAGCGCGGTGGGGAACGACTTCTCGGTTGCCTTGGTCTTGCCGTGAAGGTCCACCGGCGTTGGAGCGGCGGCGGTTTGGGTCGGCGGAAGGTCGGCTCGAGTACGGTTGGGGGCCGGCGTTGCGCGACTAGTAGCTTCGTTGTCGCGGGGTTTAGGCGGGGAGAGGTTGGTTGACTGCGTTGTCGACCCGCATGAAGTAGGCTTCTTCGGCGAGCTTGGCGATGACCTCTCCGGCGCGTATGCCCCGAGCACGGCGTGCGATCGTTGTGATCGACATGAGGCATTGCTCGGGGGTGGTGTGTACTCGCTCTCGACCGCCTCGAGAGCTTCCGCAAGGTTGCGGATGGGGGAGGTTGTCTCCGAGCCGCCGGCGTCGTTCGGCCGCGCTTCTCGTTGCGCTCGCGTCGAGCGTCCCCGGTGGCGGCGGTCTCGTCCGCGGGTGCGTTGGCGCACGGCTCGTCGCGGAGATGTCCTCCAGGTACCTGTCTTCAGCCGTGCCTGAGGGTCCTGGGGTGTCGCCGGCAGCCATGAAGACTTGGCGATCGGGGGTACCCAGGCTGGACTCAGAGGGTGCCACCTCGGTTGGTGTATTTGAGTCAGCCTGGGCCAGTGGTGTTCCCTCCTGGAACGGTAGTGAGTCGATGTAGGCGACGTAGCGTGAGTCCCCCTTTGTCAGGTCAGCGGGTTTGCGGTCTGGCCAGTAGACGTATCTTCCGGCCGGCGTCGATTTTATAACCAGCCCAGAGGCTGGCCCTGACAAGGGAAGCTCAGTGGAGTCGTCTTCGGACTCGGGCTCCTCAGGGTCCGACCCAAAGCCGAACTCGTAATCCGGGTTCGAGTAGAACTCGGAGAGAGGGCTGGAGTCTGAAACGTGATCGGGGACGGCGTCGGAGTCCGAGTTGTACTCGGTTACGGGCTCCTTGCCGGCCCGGCGAGGAGTAGGAGCCCCCGTGCGGGCCCGGCCGAGGACGCGGGGGCCACGCGCGGAGCGCTGGCGTGGTGAAGGGGCCGCCTGCGATGGCCGAGCGGCCCGGCTCGCATGCGATGGCCCATGGTGATGTCGGGTTCGAGTTGGAGACGGACTCGAGCTCGAAGTCAGCGTGGTGGTTGAAGAGCGAAATTTCGCCGAACTTGCCGGCGAGTTCGCCTGTGACGACTTCGGGAAGCGTCACGAGGCCTGTCCTCGGGTTGGGCTGCATGGTCAGGCGGCGCTGGAAGGAGCCCGCGCCATCAGCAGTGCAGACCCAGGCGCCGAAGACGAAGGTGTCGCCGTGGTTGAAGGCGACAGTTGGCTTGATGTGGACGGAAGCCGTCGAGTTCGCCATGTGATCTCGAGCGAGAGCCCCTACCTGGCGCGCCAGCTGTCGGTGTTTTAGACCGGCAACCTACTACGGGGAGTACCCGAAGTAGATGATCGTGACTCACCGAGATCGGTAACTCGAAGGAAGAGACACGTGGCACACAATTTAGACAGGTTCGGGCCGCGAGGTGCGTAATACCCTACGTCCTGTATGCTGCGTAGCTCTGGATTGATAGGGCACGATTACAAGATGGTGCAATAGTGCGCCGTGGGTTGTATGAGAGGAGATTGGATGAGGGAATCGGTCCCTGCCTCGCCTTATATAGTCCGGGAGGCAGGGTTACAAGTCGGATTAGGAAGAGAGTACTAGTCGAGTACGTCTAGGAGTCCTCCATACAGTGCGGAACATGTACAACTTCCTAACCGAGTACTACTCCTGTGTAGTCCTTGTGCTCCACGCCTTCAGGTGCCGTGTAGCGCAAGCCAGGCAGTCCCAGGGGCCCACCGAGTAGTCGGTCCTGGTACCCACCGAGGTAGTGGGCCCAGGGAGGTCCATACGACACCACCTTCGTGAGGTTCTACTTCTCCGGAGTGGTACGACTTGTGTGACGACTCTGACGAGGACGACACCTCTGGTTTCTCCGTCGAGCCTTCGAAGGCTATCTCTACCTCACCGCTGGATCCCACCTCTCCACCTCAGTAGGGTTAGATCCCTTTTTGGTGCTCGTTGCCAAAGGAAGCGATAGATAGGGAGAGTAGAGATAGGGGGAGTTATGGGAGAGTGCTAGGTGTTTGAGTTTTTGTTGCCTCTCTCGCTTTTGTGGAATTTCATGATGAGACATGTATTTGGATCTTGAATATGGCATTGGTTTACATGTCTAATCATGCTTGTGGTGCTCGTTTACTTTAATGCATGTGAGTTTTTTTATATCTTGTTTCATGCATTAGAAGTAGAGATTATGTGCTTTAAATTCAAATTTTCGTTCATCTCTACTCGTGTTGTCATCTATCACCAAAATGGGGGAGATTGTAACCATCTAGGCCCTTTCGCACCTTTGGTAAGGGTGTGTTTCGTTGATAAATGACAACCACATGCTTGTGACTAACCATTGTTTTGTAGCGGAATATATCTTGGGTTATTTTCATAAGTATTGAATAAAAAGAGACCCCTCAATTTGATTTTATGGACGATAAATGGACAAATACTACAAGGCTAAGGACTTTGTTAGTCACAAGGAGATGAAGGACACTTGGATTGCTAGTTTGTAGTGTTTGACCGCACTATTAAGAGGGGTTCATGCACTAGTAGCTTGACCATGGACCAAAAGCCATGAAAATATGCTCTCTCAAGTTCCTTGGATGTTAATCAGCTCAAAGTAATCATGGAAGCAAAGTAGAAGCAAAAGAATCGACGAAAAACTCAAAGGCGACTATGTGGCGCGTCGGATAAACCGTTGGTCAGAGCATCGAAACATCCGGTGCTGAAGAGGCAGAGCTCTAACCCTTACTGTTACCAAACCCTAGGTCACCGGATGAACCGATGCTAGGGCCGTTGGTTCATCGACGGTTTGATTCGATGCTCTGAGTTATGTGGTTTAAGTTTTCAAAACAGATCGTCGGATGAACTGACGGCCCTAGCATCGGTTCATCCGGTGACCTAGGGTTTGGTAACAGTAAGGGTTAGAGCTCTGCCTCTTCAGCATCGGATGATTCGATGCTCTGACCAGCGGTCTATCTGACACTTGCATTTGAATCAAACAGAGACGCGCCAAAAGAATTGCTTCAGCACCGGATGAACCGACGCTTCAAGAGCGGTTCATCCGACACCACTGTTTGGACTACACAGTATTGCACCGAGTGGGTGCTCTTCAGCACCGGATGGTCCGACAGGGCGTCGGTACAATGCGTCAGTGCATTGAATGGGTCACTTGGTTCAACGGCTATATAGGCGCCTGTGAGTGATCGGATGATCTGACGCCTTCGCAGGGGGAACCATCGGTTCATCCGACGGTACTACTTTTCAGGGAAACTTTTCTAACGGCTAGCCTCCTTTGCTAGGCCTATAAATATGACCCCCTATGTCTCTTGGGCTGCCTTTGCCACTCTGAAGATCTACAACAACCAAGGAGAGAAGGAGAGTGTGTTCTTACCATTTGGGATTCTCTTCCTCTTCATTGAGGAGCTCTTTTTTTAGTGATCAAGGGTTTCAAGGTGCATACATGGTTTAGCTGAGTGCTCAGGTCAAGTGAAAGTGTGTGGGCATTTTACTCTTGGCGGCTCCTAGACGGTCTTGGTGTTTTAGGGGTTCTTGGTGAGCTCTTGGAGATTGTGGGAGTCTCAAGAAAGCTTGGTGTACACGGTTCGAGACCCACCATTCCGGAGATGGAGAACGGGTACTCTTAGTGAGCACTTGAGTCTTGGTGACTTGAGGGGGGTGTGGTCAATACTCTTAGTGAGTGCTCCAACGTGGATTAGGGGGAAGCGTCAACTTCTCGATACCACGGGAAAAAATTAGGTCGTCTCTTGTGCCTTTCTCTCTACATTCTTGCATTTACTTTCAACACCTAATTTCCACACTTAAGTTTCCTTGTCCTTGTTCCCTTTGAGTTGCTTATTTGCTCCTTATCTTGACTAGAGTGTTTCATATCTCTTAGTGTGATATTTACTAAGGAAACTCTTGTTAGTGTGCTTAGTAGTAGAGAAAAACCCTTTTAGATGGGTAACACTAGTTGATAAGCTAAGGTTTTCATTATGCTTTAGAAATTGAAAAGAAGGTCCATATTCAACCCCTTCCTTCTATGGGCTATTGCCTTCTATGGGCTATTGATCCTACAGAGTTTGGAAGACCATGGACGCACCCCTGGGCGAGGAGGAGAAGCAGGAGAATGCCAACAAGGAATTCGATGATGATAGCTGTGAGGAGGAGGAGGAGGAGGAGGACACGATGATGTAGGTGGAGAATCGGAATTCTACCATGACACCTGTAAGGTGATGGCGGTCGGAGGTGGCACCGTCGCCTTCGTCGGCCTCTGGCGAGGGATCGTCTTCTGCGATGTTCTTGCAGCATTAGACGAGGACACCATCCCAAAGCTTCATTACGTCAAGCTGCTTCGACCTCTTCAGTGGAACCAGACGCTGAAAGGCGAACCTCGCCTCTACCGGGACATCGCCGGCATCGGCAACCGCATCAAGTATGTGGAGCTGGTGGTGCGCTACTACAAGTACAAAGCGTGTCGTCTTTGCGAACCAGTTCATCAGGAACGGTTGGATGGTCGCGACATGAAGCAGGCTGACAAACAGCTCTTTCTCCGAGGATTGGCGAGAAGACAATAGGGTCATGGGTTCCCGGGACGTGAAGGACGACAAAGAGATATACTTCAAGATGCTTTCTAAGGTGCAGAACGACGGAGATACTTTGTCTCCGTTCTTGTGGCTTGATTTTTGCCAACCGGTGCTCAGTCTAGCAGCCTGTTCGGTTCGCTGGTGGCTGATGGTGGTGTTTGGTTTGTTCGAGAGAAAATCTTCTTGTTGGTTCTTTGGTTGTTGGTTTGTTATGAGAGAAAATCTTGTTGGTGGTGGGCGATAATAAAGCCGAGCGAACAGGCTGTAGGTGATGGCGGTTTGGATGTCATTTACTTCACAGCTAATATACAGCATTTCGAGCCCGGCCCGGCCCGCACCTGGCCCGCCCACAAACCTTACTGGGCGGGCGTGGGCAGAGATCTTGAAGCCCGCGAATTTTTTTGGCTCGAGCCCGGCCCAAAATACTGTTTTCAGTTGTTTTACACTAGCGGCCCGCCCAAGCCCGGGCCCGACCCGAGCCCGGATCGAAAATTAAGGCCCAATGCATCCAGTGGGATGGTCATGGGTAGGATTTTTCGGCCCGAAACAACAGAATTTTTTCAGCCCGACCCGAACCCGGCCCGGCCCGAAAAATGCTCACCTCTAACAACTAAGCGGGACCGTGGGGATGCTACCTAGAGAACAAGGGGCTACTGGATGTGACTTCCTTTTCTATACTATAAGAAGCGAAGACAATTAAAAACTTTTCTCACCCAAATCGAACCCACCTTACCCCTCACGCTGGACCCACCCATCATATATTTTTGGAAGTGGATAAGGTGAAAGGTCTATGAAGTAAAAAAAAATCACAATTTGGAGAGTGTTTCTGCCAAAAACACCTAACTTTTTTTCACCCGGCGCTCACATACCCACCCACCTGTAGTCGCACCGGACCCACCCCACCTGACTCAGACCCGCCAGGCCACCTACCCGCACGGTCACACCCCGCTCCGCCGCGGCCCTCGGCCTCGCCTCCCCTCGCCTACGTTGTGTGACCCCGTGTGCCGTTGTAGTCCGCCCGCAACCCCTCGGCCCAGCTCCTCCCCGCTTCTTGTCGCCTCTAGCCCGCCACCGGAGAGAGATCCTCGCGTGTGGATCTCGGCGCCACACCTGCACCTTGCTTCCTTCGCCACACAGCACCACGAATCGAGTCACACACCGGAGTAGAGAACGGAGAAGGGAGGAGGCGCACGACCATGGCCGCGGGAGGAGGGCCGCGCGAGGAGCTCTCCACCGGCCTCCACGCGCTTGCCCAGTCTCGCCACCACCGAGACCCGCCGCCATCGGGAGAGGAGCAGATCGAGGTCGTCGAGGCACGTTGTCAAGGCCACAACACCCGGGCTGCTCCTCCCTCTACCGTCGTCGTCGAGGATCCCACTGATCTGCTCCCTGTTGTCATTGTCGTGGAGCTCGTCGGCCTCCTGCATGCGACGAGCTTCAGGACCAGCTCGGGGAGGGGCGCCACAGTGGAAGGAAGCGGAGGGCCGCACTGCCGTGCCCCGCGCCCTCCTCGCCACCTCATCCCGCCGAGGCAGGGGCAGCTCCGAAGCCGGCCAGGAGGAGACGTCGGCGCTAATCAATTCCGGCTAGGAGGGACCACAGATCCGGCACCGAGGGGAGGTGGGGCCGCAAATCTGGTGTCGGGAGAACTCGCACGCTCGCACGGCTAGCCGCTAGCCTCCCACAGCCACCGCTCCAAGGCCGAGGTGGCCGAGTCAGCTGCCACTTCCGCAAACCTGCACACTCGCCACCGCGCCGGTCTTCCACTGCTCCGCCCGCCAGCCACCACACCAAGCATACAGGGTCGTCCATGCTTGCCGACATTGTCGCGCTTGCTACATGGAGGAGGCGGACCTCCCACGGGGGTGCGCGCGGCGGGCTCTGGACGCTGCTCGAGCATCGCCCCGCGCCGTGCAACTCTAGCTTCTAGACGGCAACGGCATGGCGTGCTGCCTTCTGTCGCGCATCAGTCAGGGCAGGGAAGACCGGAAGAGAGGCGAGAGGAGCATAGCAAAGCAGAGGAGTGGATGTGGATAGATGTGGTGAGGACTGAGGAGTGGTGGGGACTGGGGAAAGAAGTATTGATATTTTCTTTCGGTGCATGGGCAGGAAAAGGCCACGTACTATCTGTAGACTGTTGGCACCGTTTCGTTCAGCATTTCGATGGATGGTATATGTAATATATGTTTAGTTGCTTGTCCACCATGAATTATCTATGATGAGTACTTCATCTGTATTTTGTTGCCCCTGTACTGAAAGCTACCTTGCTTTTGAATGTTTAGTGTGTTGTCTTCAAATTCGACTACCAAAGCTCGGCCAATACAGGAAACTCAAAAAACCATACAATAGTACACAAAATAAATTTGTAGTCGATCTTAGTCATCTCTACCTAATATTAAAGTAAGGATTGTTTCTGCCCCTAATTTTCGTCCGTCTACAGTAACCGATACGAAATCGGAGAAAAACCGGTGCAAAGGAGCGAAAACCGAGTAAAACCGCCGCAGGAAAAGAAAAAACAATGGTTTCCGTGCGAAACGCTACGCTCCCTTCGTCCCGCGTGCGCCCCGCGTGAAAAAAACAGTGCTCCAATCCAGCGTGGGGGCGCATGGGAGGCGGCCTGGCCCGGCCACGTGGCGGTCAGCCATAGGCTACCGCCACCACCGCGGGTCGGTTCGACCTGGCCTGAACAGGTAGCGCTCACAGGTTGACTCGTTGAGGTCGGTACTAGCCTGGTTCGTGGTCAGTTCCTCGGTTCAGTCCTTTTGCCACTGGTTTTGCACATAGCCCTGCTCCGGTTCACCTCACGTGAAAAAACAGCGCTCGAGTCCGCTGTCCGCCCCACATGAAAAAAAGAAACCCAGCTCACTCGGTTTCATTATATGGTGCAATATGGTTTGTACTTATTTTTGTACGTAGCAACTCTTCCATAAATAAAAAAAGAAAAAAATTAATTTGTTATTTTTGAAGAAGAAACTTTCTCCCAGACTAAATAACCTCCGAAAATCGGATTCACCTGTGAAGGTTTTTTTTTTGAAAACTAGCTCCATATTCAGCGCCAATGAGGAATCAAGCCTAGATCTCTTGTTTGCGACACCTCAACCCCTCGAACCAACTAGGCTAGAGGACCTTTAGTTATTTTTAAACGAACAAGAGAGAAGAGCTACCGATTATAATAAAAAACAAGAATAAACCCAGATTGGACGTAGTAACAACATTCGACCGGAGCCTAAATAACCTCCGAACCTCGGATTCACCGGCGAGGGGATGTTTTGAAAACTAGCTCCATATTCAGCTCCAATGAGGAATCAAACCTTGATCTCCTGTTTGTGACCATACCTCAACCCCTCGAACCAACTAGGTTAGAGGACCTTTATTTATTTTTGAACCGAATAAGAGAGAAGAGCTACCGATTATAATAAAAAAAGAATAAACCTAGATTGGACATAGTAAAAACAACATTCGATCGGTTACAACACGCATTGTATCATGCTAACGCACCACTCAAACTTAACTCATACATAACCATTCGATTGCCATGCAGCCATGCGACGCCAAGCCTCGCCGGAAGTCGTGAATGGTCGTAAGCCAGACAAGGCACGCGGGCACTGTTGCCACGCACCGTCCACAAGTGCCACCACAACTATGTTGTAGGTGCGAACTCCATGTACAAGACGTCGCCGCCACCACCACAAGGACAATCACTCCAACATGTCCCGACGCATCGATATCTCAGGGTACCAGATCCAGATGCCTAGGTGGCGAATAAGGCCAGTCGTCAGCCGAAGGCTGCCACCGCCGCCATGGCTGGCTGTTGCCGACCTCCAAACGGAGTGCGAGGGGGAAGAAATTAAGGAGAGGGTGAGGTATGTGGTGCAGACCCGCCACTGCCCTCTTTGCGACCACGCGGGCTACTGACGTCCGACGACGATGCGAACTCCATGTACAAGACGTCGCCGCCACCACCACAAGGACAATCACTGCAACATGTCCCGACGCATCGATATCTCAGGGTACCAGATCCAGATGCCTTGGTGGCGAATAAGGCCAGTCGTCAGCCGAAGGCTGCCACCGCCGCCATGGCTGGCTGTTGCCGACCTCCAAACGGAGTGCGAGGGGGAAGAAATTAAGGAGAGGGTGAGGTATGTGGTGCAGACCCGCCACTGCCCTCTTTGCGACCACGCGGGCTACTGACGTCCGACGACGATGAGAGGGAGAGGGGGCGCTGGAAGGTGGTGGTTGTTAGGTGTTGGGGTTCCGCCCGAGCTACCCAGAGGACGAGCGACTTAGGCGATGTAACGTGTGAAAAGTTAGAAATATAATTAGTATTTGAGTAGAATGATATATGTTAAGTCAAAATATGTTAGTTTCCATGAAAATGTGTACAGATCCATTGAGCACAATCGGGTACTAGGCTTACCGGTCCCATACCCGGCATATGTTTAGTACGTTCAAAAGCTTAGCCCACGAAAGCCACTGGACCGGAGCCCACTCCCATGCTCTTACCACATGAGCAATCCATTTATAAGATCTTATGATTCCAACATAAGAACCTATTCTCGCGAGTGACCAACATCACTCGACTTCTACCGGGCCCTATAGCATAGCGGCTATCGACCTAGCATACTAGTGATAGAGCATAGGTACCTAGGGATCATGCGTCTAGGGTTTCAATTCAACTCCTGAAACGTAAATGCACAATCATAGCAAACATAATTGCATAAGTTTAAAAGACGGGGTTAATGATCCGGGGCTTGCCTTCGATGGCAAGGTTGGCTTTGGGCCCTTCTGGACATGGTCCAGGTCTTGCTCTACAACGACGTGGTGCACGTCTCCGTCAGCTCCTCCGTCTCCTCCGTCCGGCACACGCGTACCGCTACCGTTCGGGAGATCTATACGAGGATGCAAATGCAAGATTTAATTGACAATTTAAATTTAATTAATCACAAACAATAAATTACAACCATAGGGTGCATTAGTTGGACACATTCACCTAGATAAGAATAAATTTAGCATACTCTTCCAAAAAGGAACAATATGCAATTCTTTATTAAACATTTGAATAAAGGTTCTTATTATACTTATCATTTCATGTGAAGGCTTTGATTCCTTTTATCTTCACAAGCAAAGGTGTAATTAATATTTTTATCCATGAATTACCTTCTGATCAGCAAAGGTAATTAATTACCCTTTTAATGAAATTATATAATACTTTCAAAAAGGAAAAAGAATTAAATAAGAGCTTTTCTTTATTTAATTCCTCTTTAATATTAAAAGGGCTTTTAAGCTTTTTATTAAGAAATTAAATTACCAAAAAATAAGGAAATGTTTCTTAACCATATTAGCACCTATACTGGTCCATTGGACCCACACGTGATGCTAGGAAATTAAATATTATTGAAAATAACAAAGGCTAGCTAGTGATTAAAAGTAAATGCATATAAAAAATAAATAAGCCTCAAAATGATCCAAACTTTCTTGTGCATGCTCTCTGGTCCTAAACAAGCCTAAAGAACCAGCATGTTTACATGGAATCTCTACTGAACTTGGTTTATTAATTTACAAGGGAAAACATGCATAAATCAAGAATAATTATTTTTGTTAATCCAAGAATCATGATTAATTCACAAGATGTGAATTTTGGTACTACAAGACAGTGTGCACAAGTTGGGCTCAGAAACATAAATATATTTAGCAAGAAAAATCATTTATGCAAATCTGGCAGAAATGGAAAAACATTTTTAGAAAAAGATTTACATCATAACTTTGTGCAATTTTTGGCATAGGAGCTATTCATGACCTAAAACACGACATATCCAAAAATTGGACATAGAGGATTTATAGAATTTGATATATTGCAGATCTAGGTTTTTCACATTTGTATTTTTCATGCAAAAACTAACAGGAATTAGCTCAGGCCAGAATAACAAAAGTTGTAGTATAATTCACAACGAACCCAAAAAAATAAGTTTCACATTTTTCTGATTTTTCTGTGATTTTCTACGCAATTTACAAGAATCAGCCACTCACTTTTACTAATGGAGTTGCACTTTTGCAGGGAGGCCCTCGGAAATATCTTTTCTTTTGCAATGCAGACCCTGGGGCGCGGGCAGCGGTACTGTTCGCCGGAATTGGGCGAGCTCGCCGGCGTTCTAGGCCAGGAGAGGACGGGGGAAGGTCGAGGGGTGGCTAAGGGTTCGGTTTGCGGGGTTGGACGGGGTGGAGGCGGCTCGGGCGGCGGGGTGCGCGGCGGCCGGCGGTGGCCGCCGGGCCCGTGCGTGCGGCGAGCTTCGCCGGGGCGGGGCGGGGGGACGCTACGGGGCGAAGGGAGATGGTACACACGCGCGGCGAACCGGTAGGAGGCATTTATAGCGCCAGGCTCGTCACCTCCCCGCCGCCCCGCGCGTGCGGGCGGGTACGGCGTCGCGACACGCCGTACCGCGGGCGCGGTTCCCGACCGCTTGGGGCGCGGGGGCCCTCGAGGCGCGGGGCCTCGGGACCGCGCGGCCTCGGGACGGGGCGCCCTCGGGACCAAGCGCGTGGGGGCGCGGGCGGTGTCCGCACGCCGAGGCGGCCCGGTGCGCGCGCGCGCGCGCGCGCGCGGCCGGCGCGGGCGGCGCGGCCCCGGCCGGCGTGGCCGGCGCGGCTAGCGCGGCGCGGCGGCGCGGCCCCGGCCGGCGCGGCCAGCGCGGCGCGGCGCGACGAAATTGTGTAGATGTGCCACTGTTTGAACGCGCGAAACTCTAAAAAGTTGAACAGAAGTGCCCAAAGTGATGAATAGGAAAGTTGTAGATCTAACTACCCTCTACAACTTTTGTAAAGGCCGTCTAGTGTTTTTCTCAACGGATTTGGCGAGGAACGTCGTGCCAACTTTGAATGCGGCTTTGTTCGAAAACAAGAGGTACTGGCGGTTGACCAAGTTTTTCACTAATTTCCACTCAAAATTTGAAATGCCAATATACATGAAAGTTGTGTCCCTCAACAAGATGGACAACTTTCATAAAGGTAGATTTTGAAGTGTTTAGGTGAAATTTGGAGAACGCGGCAAAAGTTCCGGACGACATTCGCTGACGTCACTGTGCCAGTGGGGTTTGACCGTGTCTTTGACCACGGGTCGACCACGGGTGTGTGTAGGCTTGGACAAGGGGTTCAATAGGGTTCAATGGCGAGGTTTTCGGGGTGATGACCCAGGTTGACCTAGGTTTGACCATTGTCAGCGGGTTTGACTCGGCTGAATCGGTCATTAGCGTTAATGACGTTAATTAGAAACCTAGGGCGTCACAGCCTACCCCCTTAAAGGGAATCTCGACCAGAGATTCGAAAATTAAAGACAAAGGTAGGGGTAAGGTTCTTACCGCTTCGTGATTGAAGAAAACTCGGATACTTGGTGTTGAGGAAGTGCTCGGTCTCCCACGTAGCTTCTTCTTCAGTATGGTGACTCCATTGTATTTTGTACATCTTCACGGTATGTCTCCTAGTTTGCCTTTCTTGTATCTTTGTGAATAACAAAAGTTGTAGTATAATTCACAACGAACCCAACAAAATAAGTTTCACATTTTTCTGATTTTTCTGTGATTTTCTACGCAATTTACAAGAATCAGCCACTCACTTTTACTAATGGAGTTGCACTTTTGCAGGGAGGCCCTCGGAAATATCTTTTCTTTTGCAATGCAGACCCTGGGGATCTTTTCTTTTGCAATGCAGACCCTGGGGCGTGGGCAGCGGTACTGTTCGCCGGAATTGGGCGAGCTCGCCGGCGTTCTAGGCCAGGAGAGGATGGGGGAAGGTCGAGGGGTGGCTAAGGGTTCGGTTTGCGGGGTTGGACGGGGTGGAGGCGGCTCGGGCGGCGGGGTGCGCCGGCGGCCGGCGGTGGCCGCCGGCCGCGCTGTGCGGCGAGCTTCGCCGGGGGCGGGGGCGGGGGACGCTACGGGGGCGAAGGGAGATGGAACACACGCGCGGCGAACCGGTGGGAGGCTTTTATAGCGACCGGCTCGTCACCTCCCCGCCGCCGGCGCGTGCGGGCGGGTACGGCGTCGCGGCACGCCGTACCGCGGGCGCGGTTCCCGACCGCTTGGGGCGCGGGGGCCCTCGGGGCGCGGGGCCTCGGGACCGCGCGGCCTCGGGACGAGGGCGCCCTCGGGACCAAGCGTGTGGGGGCGCGGGCGGTGTCCGCACGCCGAGGCGGCCCGGTGCGCGCGCGCGCGCGCGCGCGGTCGGCGCGGGCGGCGCGGCCTAGCCGGCGCGGCCAGCGCGGCGCGGCGCGACGAAATTGTGTAGATGTGCCACTGTTTGAACGCGCGAAACTCTAAAAAGTTGAACAGAAGTGCCCAAAGTGATGAATAGGAAAGTTGTAGATCTAACTACCCTCTACAACTTTTGTAAAGGCCGTCTAGTGTTTTTCTCAACGGATTTGGCAGGAACGTCGTGCCAACTTTGAATGCCGGCCTGTTCTGAAAACAAGAGGTACTGGCGGTTGACCAAGTTTTTCACTAATTTCCACTCAAAATTTGAAATGCCAATATACATGAAAGTTGTGTCCCTCAACAAGATGGACAACTTTCATAAAGGTAGATTTTGAAGTGTTTAGGTGAAATTTGGAGAACACGGCAAAAGTTCCGGACGACATTCGCTGACGTCACTGTGCCAGTGGGGTTTGACCGTGTCTTTGACCACGGGTCGACCACGGGTGTGTGTAGGCTTGGACAAGGGGTTCAATAGGGTTCAATGGAGAGGTTTTCGGGGTGATGACCCAGGTTGACCTAGGTTTGACCATTGTCAGCGGGTTTGACTCGGCTGAATCGGTCATTAGCGTTAATGACATTAATTAGAAACCTAGGGCGTCACAGCCTACCCCCCTTAAAGGGAATCTCGACCAGAGATTCGAAAATTAAAGACAAAGGTAGGGGTAAGGTTCTTACCGCTTCGCGATTGAAGAAAACTCAGATACTTGGTGTTGAGGAAGTGCTCGGTCTCCCACGTAGCTTCTTCTTCAGTATGGTGACTCCATTGTATCTTGTACATCTTCACGGTATGTCTCCTAGTTTGCCTTTCTTTTTGATCTAGCACTCTCAGCGGATGCTCTACCACTGAAAGATCCGGCTCGATCGAAGCGTTCGCTTCCGTGATCACTTCTGTCTCGGGTACTTTCACACCTTTCTTCAATTGTGTCACATGAAACACATTGTGCACAGCCGAGAATCGATCCGGAAGTCGGATACGATAAGCGACTGGTCCACATATCTCAATGATCTCATATGGGCCAATATACCGTGGGGCTAATTTCCCTTTGATGCCAAACCTCTGTACACCTTTGGTCGGGGAAACCTTGAGGTATATGTAATCACCCACTTCGTAGTGTCGGGGTGCTGTCCCTTTGTCATGGTAACTCTTTTGTCTCATTTGATCTAACTTCAAGTTTTCTCTGATCACTTCCACCTTCTCTTCTGCGTCTTTAACTAAATCTGGACCAAAGAGCGTTCGCTCTCCGGTTTCTGACCAATTCAACGGAGTTCGGCATCTTCGTCCATAAAGAGCTTCAAATGGTGCCATCTTCAAACTAGCTTGATAACTATTGTTATAAGAGAATTCTGCCAAAGATAGACACTTGTCCCAGCTCTTATCAAAATGCATGATGCTCGCTCTCAGCATGTCTTCCACAATTTGATTGACTCACTCAGTCTGACCATCGGTCTGAGGATGATAACTTGAACTACGAATCAATTTGCTTCCCAAATATTCATGCAATTGTTCCCAAAAACGAGCCACAAATTGAGTACCTCGATTAGAAACAATGGTCTTGGGAATCCCGTGCAGGCGCACAATTTGATCGATATAGAGTTCTGCATAATCTTGGACGGAGTAGGTGGTGTGCACTGCGATGAAATGAGCAGTCTTGGTCAATCGGTCCACAATAACCCAGATGGAATCCTTCTTTCTGGCAGTCAGGGGTAAACCCACTATAAAATCCATACTTATGTCATCCCACTTCCACAACACCGGTTGATTTCAAATGGCTTGCTTTGACTCGATGACAAGTATCACACTCTGCCACATATTTGGCTATGTCTACCTTCATGTTTGACCACCAAAAGTTTTTCTTCAAATCTTGATACATTTTGGTGCTTCCGGGATGAATAGAGAATTTGGAAAGATGAGCTTCGTCGAAAATTTCCTTTCGGAGTTCCGGATCAACAGGAACTACGAGACGTTGCTCAAACCACACCACATCTTTTGCATCCTTACGGAAGCAACTATATTTGGGGTCCCCTTCCGCTAATTTCTGTTTTATTAGCTGGACGCCTTCATCATTGAGTTGAGCCAAAACAATTTCTTCATATAGATTGGACTCAGCTGAGATAGCATTCAAATTTCCTTGCTCCACAATTTCCAATCGGAGCTTCCTCAAGTCTTCACACAAAGTCTCACTATACGACTCCATGGTTAAGCAGTTGCAGTGAACCTTTCGGCTAAGTGCATCTGCAACAACATTGGCTTTTCCGGGATGATAGTGTACTTCTAGATCATAGTCCTTTATCAATTCCAACCATCTTCTCTGCCTCATGTTCAATTCTGATTGGGTGAAGATATACTTAAGACTCTTGTGATCGGTGAAGATATTACAACGGTTTCCCATAAGATAATGCCTCAAAATCTTGAGAGCATGAACAACCGCTGCTAACTCAAGATCATGGGTTAGGTAATTTACTTCATGGGGTCGAAGCGATCGTGAGGCATAGGCAATGACTCGATTTTCTTGCATAAGAACACAACCGAGACCAGTACCCGAAGCATCACAAAAGACTTCAAACGGTTTAGAATTATCCGGCTGCACTAGCACTGGGGCTGTAGTCAGATGTTGCCTCAATGTGTGGAAAGCTTTTTCACAATCTTTGCTCCACACAAACTTAACTCCCTTCTTTAATAGCTCAGTCATAGGTTTAGCGATCCTGGAAAAATCCGGAATGAAACGACGATAATAGCCTGCTAAACCCAGAAAACTTCGGATTTGATGTACGGTCTTGGGTGGTTTTCAATCCATAACCTCTTGTACTTTGCTAGGATCCACAGATATGCCTTCCTTGGAAATAGTGTGCCCCAAAAATTTCACACTATCCAACCAAAATTCACATTTGGAGAACTTTGCATAAAGCTTGTGATCTCGCAAACGTTGCAAAACAATTCGGAGATGTTCTGCATGTTCTTCTTCATTCTTGGAATACATTAAGATATCATCAATGAATACCACCACGAACTTGTCCAATTCCGTCATGAATACGGAATTCATGAGATACATGAAATAAGCAGGTGCATTGGTAAGACCAAAGGACATTACCAAATACTCATAAAGACCATATCGGGTGGAGAAAGTTGTCTTGAGAATATCACATGGCCTGATCTTTATTTGATGATACCCTGACCGAAGAACAATCTTGGAAAAAACTCTGGCTCCAGCCAACTGATCAAACAGAACATCGATGCGGGGTAATGGGTACTTGTTCTTGATTGTTACCGCATTGAGAGGTCGGTAGTCCACACACAACCTCAAGCTACCATCTTTCTTCTTCACGAATAAAGCTGGGCAACCCCAAGGTGAAGAACTTGGGCGAATATAACCCCTATCTAGCAACTCTTGAAGTTGGGTCTTCAATTCTGCTAATTCCTTGGGTGGCATACGGTAAGGTCTCTTGAAGATGGGGGCTGTCCCCGGTTGAAGTTCGATGACAAACTCAACCTCTCGGTCGGGTGGCATACCCGGCAATTCATCGGGAAAAACATCCGCAAACTCTCGAACCACTGGAATTTCTTCTAGCTGAGAAGTGATTGCCACATAAGAACTAGGATTCACATCGTCTTTGAAAGGTAGGTATAGAGTCGTGGCTCCAACAATTGGTGAGTTGATCTCTACCACTCTCTCTGAAATATCCAGTACTACCTTATGTCGGTTCATCCAGTCCATTCCTAGAATGACATCCATACCTTCTAATCCCAAAATGATAAGGTCTGTGTCAATTGTTTTGCTTCCTAATTCCAAGAGTACTCCCCTGGTCACCAACTCGGAAGAGATGTTCCCTCCCGTTGTTTTGATTGTAAAAGAGTCTTTGGTGTTGCAGGAGTTGAGTCCTACTTTGCTCAGCGTCTTTGCATTCATGAAACTATGGGTAGCGCCAGAATCAAACAACACACGGATGGATTTGCCTCGAATAGAGAATGTGCCCATCATTACTGGTGCTCCTTCTGGAATATCACCCACAAAAGTGAAGCTGAGTCTGCCCTTCCTGACTTGAGCAATCTTCTTCTTGCCCTTCTTGATGGGTTTGGAAACTTGTCTCTGATTAGGCTGAGTTAGTCGGTGCCGCCTGTTGGTCTGGCACGGTTGCAGGCATGACCTAACGAAGTGTCCTGGTTCACCACACTTGAAACAACGACGCTCATTGTTGCCATTAGGATTAGGTACAATAGGCTTGGGAGTCGGCTGTTGAGTGTTGGGAAGGTGAAGATTTTCTTGAGTCCGATCCTGGGACAACTTAGCCACTAACTTTTCCGACTGTGAAGCCTGTTGGAAGTCTGGGAAGGTCTTCTGCATAATGCGTATCTTGCAATGCTGTGCATTATTGGGCATGGAGTCAGCCTTTCTTTTCTTCTCGGCTTGGGCTCTCTTCATGGCATCTTCTTGGGAGATAGCCTTATTCACTAGCATGGGGTAGCTGTCAAACTTTACCAGGTTCAACCATTCAGCCAGTTTACTATTCAGACCTTCACGAAAAAGCTCCATCTTCTTCGTGTCGGTATCCACATGATACCCTCCATACTGGCAGAGGTTATTAAACTTCTGCGCGTATTGGTACACTGTGTCTGACCCTTGCTTGAGAGCCAACAACTCTCTCATTTTCCTATCGGTAAGTGCTTTAGGAAGGTGATGATCTCTGAAAGCCTTTTTGAACTCTTCCCAAGTAATTTCATACTCAGGTGGTTGCATGGATTTGTAGTGTTCCCACCACATTAAAGCAGAACCACGAAGCTGCAATGCTGCGAATTTAGCCTTGCGTCCTTCTGAACATGGCAAGGTAAACACCGCAAACATAGCTTCAATGGCCCGAATCCAAGCATCAGCATCCAAGGGTTCTTCCGTCCCATTGAACTGCGGAGGATTCATATCCAGAAAGTGCTTGTACTCGGTTACTTGACCTTGGGCATTAATCTGATTCCCATGGGGCTGCTGTTGCTGGGATTGCTGCTGCAGGTGTAGAAGAATTTGGCGCATCATCTCGGTTTGAGTAGCCACTATTGTCGGGTCTGGCGGTGGTGGCGGCTGGTTGCGGCCACTAGAATCACCGAAACCATTCGGAGTGCTGTGTGTCGAGCCCACCATCTGAAAAATTCGAGTTTTCATAAGTTACACATTCGTAAGCTTGTTCAACAAGTAGAACATGTACGACGAAAACTCAAATTGACCAAATAGCTAGACTCGAGACAGTTGCACTGCATCGAATTGACAATTTCCAACATTCCGAAACCAAAGTTTCTGAAATGTTCAAAATTTTCTGGAAACTCGGTAGGTTCATGAGACCAAACTTGGTAGTCAAGGTGAAGCTAGACGAGTCAGGAACAAGGCGCAAAGGTGCAAGATTCGGAATGACGTGTTCCGGAAAGACGGCAAGATCTAGGTTTACTATTTGAGCATAGCTTGAGATTTGAAAACCTATGATCGTGCAAATACTTCTCGACAAGGATTTGGATAGATTGGGAGCACTTGGGTGTAGATCACTATTACGGAAACTCTGCAGAAAGGTCTAAGAAGAGGTCACGACAATAGGGTCGACTAAATGGTTCAACAACACTTTTAATTCGGTTTAAAGGTTGTTTTTGTTATTATTAGAATATTACTTAAGGAAAACAACACTTGTGATCCGTCTATTATTCAACAGGTTTTTATCATGATGCAAGAACGACCTATTCGTCCTCACCAAGCAATTAAACCAAAATCGGAGTTAGTGCCGGTGGCAAGGCAACAATTACGTATCTCCCTATAATAACTAGTCGAGACTATCGGTACTTGCTTAGCGACTTACGAACGTGGTTAGTGTACCTGCAGAAGATCACAGAACACAACGAACCTTTCATGCCAGCACTCATGAAAGCGTCCACATACATTACCGTTCACTATAGAAACGACATCCATGCGTTAAGCCGCTGCATGGACAGCGTCCAACCTCGGACACCCTCCGTTTGAATGGAGTGTACCCTTGCCTCGCATGAGCGACATGCGGAATGCACACGTATGAAACACGTGGTGACACACAACTCATAAACAGACGCGAAGATGGGATCCGTGGAATGGATCACTCCATCAACCCTCGCACTTCCCGTGATGCGGAACAGCACACGTATAAAACACGTGGCTCATCTAGTTTGGTTGTGCAAGAATGTAAGTCTGACATAAAGTAAAATGTGCTAGAAGTTAGAAAAATAAACCATAGATTAATAAGCCACCTAAAAGAACCCAAAAATTCCCTCTAGGGCCTCTCGGTCTATTTCGTCCTTAACGGACCAACGTGTTTTGCAAATCAAACAATCTTGGCAGCTTTTATTCCAAAATCATGTGATTGAGGTTGTTAATTAAGCTCTGGTGCATGCAGTTGCTCTGATACCAGCTGTGACAACCCGCCCAGGAAAATACCGTACTATCGCCTAAGACCGATCCACTTTGGTCATTAAGCAATAGTAAAGTATCATCCTGTCGTTAGTTGCCGGGTTAACGCCCGGTAAATCACTTGGACATCGAACAGAGGATCGACACATGTATTAAAACTCACGCGAAGGCGAGTCCAGAGTACAACACGAGTTAACATAATTTATTACAAACCATCTTTCATGACATGGAGTAAAGGTTCAGAGTTCAAAAATACAGCGGAAATAATTTAAACTAGCGCAACGGTGAACATCACAGGAGGCCATCCGTGATGTCCTTACTTGTCGTCACCCATCCGGTCAATCACACCTGCAACAACAATTTTAAAGCAAGGCTGAGTATACTAATACTCAGCAAGACTTAACCGTCGAGTGATAGCTACATCACCAAACTCTAGACATGAAAGGCTTTTGGCCGGTGGAGTTTCTTTTGTTCGAACGGACTACTAGGAGTAGATCCTTACTTTCAATCTTTTAGCACAAGTTCTAGTTGATTACCATTTCTAAATGTGCCATCTAATTCAATCAAGAATTGGACAAGCAATTAATTCATACAACAATATTCCTCGAGTTCCATCATTATGGGATATCATGGCCAGTTGATTAAGCAGTCTCGGATAACGGTGAGAGACCGACAATCGATTGATTTAAACCTTGCAAGGTAAACCCAAACACACGGTAGGCTGCCCCCGCAAGGACAACTTTCCCAGGCCGTTCCCGTCGATCTTCGGCTCGGGAGCGGAACCTACATTCCTTGGTACAAGGTTTACTAGATCGCTCCCACACGAACGTCCAGACTCACTCGGGTACCACACTGTTGCAAGCAGGGGGACACAAGTGCCCCAGGTTTAGTAGGGAAAGGTTCCCTTACCGCGTCAATCGGGTACTAGGCTTACCGGTCCCATACCCGGCATATGTTTAGTACGTTCAAAAGCTTAGCCCACGAAAGCCACTGGACCGGAGCCCACTCCCATGCTCTTACCACATGAGCAATCCATTTATAAGATCTTATGATTCCAACATAAGAACCTATTCTCGCGAGTGACGAACATCACTCGACTTCTACCGGGCCCTATAGCATAGCGGCTATCGACCTAGCATACTAGTGATAGAGCATAGGTACCTAGGGATCATGCGTCTAGGGTTTCAATTCAACTCCTGAAACGTAAATGCACAATCATAGCAAACATAATTGCATAAGTTTAAAAGACGGGGTTAATGATCCGGGGCTTGCCTTCGATGGCAAGGTTGGCCTTGGGCCCTTCTGGACATGGTCCAGGTCTTGCTCTACAACGACGTGGTGCACGTCTCCGTCAGCTCCTCCGTCTCCTCCGTCCGGCACACACGTACCGCTACCGTTCGGGAGATCTATACGAGGATGCAAATGCAAGATTTAATTGACGATTTAAATTTAATTAATCACAAACAATAAATTACAACCATAGGGTGCATTAGTTGGACACATTCACCTAGATAAGAATACATTTAGCATACTCTTCCAAAAAGGAACAATATGCAACTCTTTATTAAACATTTGAATAAAGGTTCTTATTATACTTATCATTTCATGTGAAGGCTTTAATTCCTTTTATCTTCACAAGCAAAGGTGTAATTAATATTTTTATCCATGAATTACCTTCTGATCAGCAAAGGTAATTAATTACCCTTTTAATTAAATTATATAATACTTTCAAAAAGGAAAAAGAATTAAATAAGGGCTTTTCTTTATTTAATTCCTCTTTAATATTAAAAGGGCTTTTAAGCTTTTTATTAAGAAATTAAATTACCAAAAATTAAGGAAATGTTTCTTAACCATATTAGCACCTATACTGGACCATTGGACCCACACGTGATGCTAGGAAATTAAATATTATTGAAAATAACAAAGACTAGCTAGTGATTCAAAGTAAATGCATATAAAAAAATAAGCCTCAAAATGATCCAAACTTTCTTGTGCATGCTCTCTGGTCCTAATCAAGCCTAAAGAACCAGCATGTTCACATGGAATCTCTACTGAACTTGGTTTATTAATTTACAAGGGAAAACATGCATAAATCAAGAATAATTATTTCTGTTAATCCAAAAATCATGATTAATTCACAAGATGTGAATTTTGGTACTACAAGACAGTGTGCACAAGTTGGGCTCAGAAACATAAATATATTTAGCAAGAAAAATCATTTATGCAGATCTGGCAGAAATGGAAAAACATTTTTAGAAAAATATTTACATCATAACTTTGTGCAATTTTTGGCATAGGATCTATTAATGACCTAAAACACAACATATCCAAAAATTGGACACAGAGGATTTATATAATTTGATATATTGCAGATCTAGGTTTTTCACATTTGTATTTTTCATGCCAAAACTAACAGGAATGAGCTCCGGACAGAATAACAAAAGTTATAGTATAATTCACAACAAACCGAACAAAATTGGTTTCACATTTTTCTGATTTTTCTGTGATTTTCTACGCAATTTACAAGAATCAGCCACTCACTTTTACTAATGGAGTTGCACTTTTGCAGGGAGGCCCTCGGAAATATCTTTGCTTTTGCAATGCAGACCCTGGGGCGCGGGCAGCGGTACTGTTCGCCGGAATTGGGTGAGCTCGCCGGCGTTCTAGGCCGGGAGGCGGCGAAACGACTCCGCGGAAGCGCATCCTCCTGCAACCGCAGGACTACATCGGCTTGGTAGACAAGTGTACGCGGAAGATCTGGGTTTGCGAGGGCAGTTCCATGAAACACCGTGTGGTGACCTACGTACCAGGCCTCCACAAGATCTTCGACGAGGTCCTCACCTACGCAGCCGACAACAAGCAGCGCGACCCGAGCATGGACTCCCTCCGCGTGGAGGTCGACGCCGACCGGTGCTCCATCTCCATCTACTACAACGGCCGAGGCGTCCCGATTGAACTCCACCCGGAGGAGGAGGCCCTGTACGTGCCGGAGATGATCTTTGGAAACCTCAGCAACTGCGACGAAAAGATAATTGGCGTCAAGCTGGCCAACTTGTTCTCCACCGAGTTCATCATCGAGACTGTCGACAGTCGCCTCGAAAGGAAGTACAAGCAGGTCAGACATTCCGGCTGCCCTCTTTAATTTCTTCATCATGTGTTTCCATTTGGTTTTTGTGCTGGGTCAGCTTTCATCACATTGTTATTTTTAGTTTTTGGGATGCTTCCATTCAGATTTGATCACATTGTCTTTTTTTTAGTTTCCAGGATACTACGAATCACACCTGAATTACATCAATCAATAATTCACTTAATTAGAAATACTGCTCGTGTAGTATGACCAGACAATGTAGTATGAAACAGACTTGTGAAGCAATTTTTTTAACTGTTGTATCTGGAGGAGTTTATAATTTTAGTGTTTAGGGTCATCTTCCCATTATTCAGGTATAGAGGCATAAAGATCTCTTGAATATTTTGCAGGTTTTTTTCCGAAAATATGGGAAAGAAGTCAGAGCCCCAGATCACAGTTTGCTTGCAGGGGGTTAACTGGACAAGAATCACATTCAAGCCGGACCTTGCAAAATTTCACATGACCCACCTTGATGGTGATGACATGGTCCTCATAAAAAAGAGAGTTGTTGATATGGACGGGTTTCTTGGTGTAACCGTACAGGTTGTGTTTATGAGCCTGTTCGGTTGGTTTGGTGGCGATGGGTAGTCTTTGGTTTGTTACGAGAGAAAATCTTCTTGTTGGTTCTTTGGTGGCTGGTTTGTTGTGAGAGAAAGGTACTGCTGGCTGGTGGCTGATAAGCCAAGCGAACAGGGCGCATGGCCAGAGGTTTCAACGGTTAAAGAACTTTCCGGATTATGTCCTTTGTTATATCACCAGTGCTACCATAGACAGGAAAGAAAAGCTGCCAAGGTTTGTGATATTTCAAACAAACATCAGTTTGAATGTTGTTATATCCGCAAGTCAAAGCTTGTAATAATTGTGTTTCTAATCATTTGAGCTTTTCTTTCTTTCAGGATCTGCCAGAGGATTAATGATCAGTTGGAGGTGTGTGTGACTCGAATTGATGGAACTTTTCAGCAGCTAAATGTGGGTTAGGTTTATGAGCAAGTAGCGTATTATATGATGTATTTACAGTTGCAACTTACACAACTTTGTGTTCCAGGTCAGCTTTGTAAACAAATTTGCAACTAATGAAGGGGGGACTCATGTAGATTATGTGTCGAATCGTATTGCTGCCTGCGTTGCGAAGTTCTGCAGCAGGCACTTCGAGGTTGAAGAGTGTGAAGTTAAGAAACATTTATGGGTCTTCGTTAATGCTTTCATGGAGAACCCAGCCTTTGATTCACCGACCAGGGATGCTTCGACCTCTCCTGAGGAGAGCTTTGGGTCAAGCTGCGAACTTTCTGATCACTTTGTCGAAAGCGGTAAGTGACAAGAAGTTCTAGTGGCCTTAGTTGATTGTTGCAATCTTGCTATACAACTCATTTTTACTATTATAGTTTCACTTTTGCCAGATCACTTATCTTTACTATTGCAGTTTTAGAATGCATCATCAGCAAACTATCTCCATGGAGTTCATCGGAAGATACGATTCGAAAAGGAGGTGCACGAAGAAGACATAGCATGCATGTGGGGTATCGTGTGGTTTGAGTTGTTAGGAGATCAAGTCAGGAGATACGACTACTAGTAGTACTACCAGATACAGTAGTAGCAAGTGACGACAGTGATCATTACACGTGGCGTGGCAGTGTCCCACCCCTTCTACGATTCTGTGTCCACAGACTGTCCGAGTTGAACTAGTGTGGTCTGTCGTCTGTGTGGATTCCAAATTCCACATCTCTTTGTACTAGCTCCATTCTTAAATATATGAGATTTTTATGGTACACAATGTCACCATGTACCACCGATTTTTTTGAGAATTCATGTACCACCGATTGAAAAGGACTTATATGATGTAATAGAAAAATACTTATATGTAAGGATCTGATGGTTGAGATTAACTCTGTACCACCGATTTTTTAGTGTGGTATACGTGGTCTTCATAGGTGGTATGAGTAGTATATGAGTATTATCAGAAATATACAAAATAACATTATTGTAATATATGAAATCAAGTCTTTTTATGTAACCTTGGCAGCAGGAAAATTTTTTCCAAATAATATACATGAGCAAATTATCATTTTCCCATAGTAAAAAATGAAAAAAAACAATAATACTATCGTACTACCGTTGGGTGGTATTGTGTACCGTAAAAGACCTCAAATATACAATATCATTGATTTTTTCGTTTCGTTTGATCATTCATTTTTTCTACAAATTCTTTTTGCAAATTGATAAATCAACAAGTTAAATCTAAAGTACATTAGACAATAGATATAAGGATATACATTTTACTTTAGTTAATTAATTTATTCAATATATATTTGCGGTCGAAGTTGAAGTAAAAGTCAACGGGGTCACATACTTAAGAACGGGAGAGAGTAGTTAACACGGTAAATTAGTTGCTGCTCGTTTGGAGGCTGCATTTATCCGTGTACCTCATCAGAAAGCCAGAAATACTAGGGCAGACGATTATCGCTGTGTTGAACAGTTTCTTTGCGTGGTTATTAGTGCGCTCTTAGGATTCCTTCAAAAAAGTGCGTTCTTAGGCAGATCAGGAGTGCGTATAGATGGCACAAGATGATTGATTATTCCTCATACATACAGTACAATAATTGAGTGTTTTGGGGATGGATAAATCCCAAATATATAATCCTTCCCGATACTATCATATCCTGCGCGTACGTGAAAGATTGTTGATCTGGCAAAGCATATCATCTCCTTTTTCTTTCCAGCGGCAAGGACGGCAAAAGATGATATCCGAAACAACACAGACAATGTAATAATCTATACTAGTCAAGTGAATCTTTCATATTTATTTGACATTAAAAGGTAGTGCTATTAATTGTAAGTAATTCTCAAACTGATTTTATTGACACTACAGAGCTAGCTGATAATTAATCTTATGCGCGTGTACATTTTAATTTGCTCGAAATTATATGGAAAGGTCTCTCACTCTAACATTAGTGTGAGAGCCCTCCTGCCTATTATATGCCTAGATGCAACAACGAACCGCAACATCATTATCGCTCGTTTCCCTTCACCGTATCGCATGCTTCATCCTTGTCGTCCTCCTAACGCATGCATGCCAGCCTCATCCACAATCGCGGCGCATGGTGGGTGGTGGCAAATTGGCAATGGTGCTTCATCATCCTATCAGACTCGATCGCAAGAGTAAATTTGTCATGGGAGAATAGATTTAATTTGTCACATGAGAAAAATTTACCTCTAAGGCTCTAACAGTATATATATAGCAGAAATCCAGAATGACACAGATATAGTAGCTATCTGTTGAATTAGATGTGTCGTACAGTTCTGCAAATGATTTGGTAGATATATTGCCCGAAAAGATAAACAGAAAAGACACAAGCCTTTTGTACCGTACACTGTATTTCTTATACCTTCTAGCAAAGAAAAGAAAAAAGGTAACCAAAAGAACATGCATGGTTTTAGGCTGTGATATGCCCTCGGGACCAAATTATGTAGTGCTGCTGCATTCTTCTCCTTTAGGCTTTAGCTTTCCCCAGTTCTCTTTACTTTTCTCTATCATGTGGTTGTCATGCAAATTCGTGTGGTTATACCAATATCTCAGTTGCACAAGGCTTTTACTTTCTGGTGAGGCTGCTTATGCGCAGCTACAGCTGGTGTTCCATCTCAATTTCAATTTATAATGTGGTAAATTCCAGAAAGAAGTCATGCCCATTTTTTCCATTAGTTTTTGGAAAGTGCTTTAGGTACAATTCTTTTGCTATTAGCTACTAGCCGAATTTTCCCTAGAGGAAAAGGACGATGTGCCTATATATCGATGGTGGATGATGTACACACTTGCCCACAGTACGTGTGGCCAAGCCAAGTTATCCACCAAGCTAGCTAGGAGGAGTAAGAGAGGAACGATAGATGATGTGGCTAGTACTGTTTGGTATTAGGGACGAAAGGTGTGGATAATTTCCGCATCCGATCCGAATCCGAATCCGAATTATGCGAATATGGAGAAGAGTTTTTGATATCTATGCAGATGTGGAATCAGATTGTGTGCGGGTGCGGATTAGGATATGGTGTTAGCGACATCCGACGGATATGAACTATCTGATAATTGAATGCGGATAATCCGAGACCTATAATAGGATATCCGATCGACTACTATGACAGCCCAATACAACCCATACACTATGACTTTTTACCTATACACAATTTGTTAGCCCACAAAATTTTAACCATATATATAGTGTGTGCACGTGCATTAAAAAATCTTAGCTGCAGTCATGTGCAGAGCATCATTTGTCACGCATCGGCACCGGCAGCCGGACGTCGGACGACTGCCCTGCGCCCCTTATGTGAAGTGTCATTCTCGACGGTGAAGATTACTTTCATTATTAGTGAACCATAAAGACTATTTTTCATATTAAGTTGCTACTTTGTGGCTTGGTTTAAAAAATATTGATCACCATTTGAAGCTGAATAAAAGCATGTATTATCTGACTATATTAATTAATCCACGTCCGCTTCGACACCAATCCGACTCCGCACCATGTCCAACATCCGAAAAAATCCACATCTGTGTAATATCTGCTCCGCTCCACATCCGGCAAAAAATATATGGATGTGGATGTGATAAAGGTATTATCTAATCCGATCCGATCCGCTTTCATTCCCAAGTACTATATATATGAGGGCGACCCTCCAAAGCAACCAAAAACCACTAAAGAGATGCTGCAGTGGACAAAACCAGAACATGGATGGGTGAAATGTAATGTTGATGTTGTGTTTCAGTATGATTCTGGGAGGGGTGCAACTGGAATGGTGTTGCGGAATGATCAAGGGATATTTCTGGGAGCACAAGCTACTGCATACCCTTTTTGCTTGGATGCATTAACAATGGAAGCATATGTGTGTAGAGATGGTTTGATCTTAGCTGAAAAACTTGGAGTTAATCGGCTACATCTTAAAATAGACTGTCATGAGCTCGTTTCTTTATGGGGAGCTAGGATGGAGGCCGGTCAGTGATCACACCGATCATCATGGAGATTTGTGAGCTTAGTTTGTGTTTTCAAGAATTTTTTTATCTCATGTTAGTAGAGTTTGTAATAAGGTACGTAGCTCATGAGTTGGCTAGACAAGTTAGTGGAGTGAAACGGTGATGTGGCAGGAAACCCCATTGTGTATCCACAACTCGCTAGAAGTTGATTGTATTCTTTCTCCATGATGAAATGCAAGGCCTATTCCAAAAAAAAAGAGCGTTAGAACCTTTGAGGTGGTGAGCGTGCATGTGACCGACTCCACAGGTAGGTGCGTAAATAATCAAATGTGCGCGCACACAATAAAAGAAATGTATTTGAAAACTCAAAATAGTAAGTAATTTGGAACGGAGAAAGTACTATCAATTAACTGAAGCAAGCTCATGGACTCATGGCCATTGTCCCATTGGCCATTGCCATAGGTAGGGTGACGTGGCCACATAATTCACCAAACCCTTGCGGTTTAGTAATTGTTTACTGAATTAGAGCCGATCGAGCCAGCTTATCCTAGACTAAGGCATCACCAATATTCTCTCTTTCAAATATTCCCACGCAAATAAAATAACTTTACCACTACACATCTGATGATGATAAACAGGAACAACTACTTGACATGGATCTCATCTTTAATTGTTCGCCCTCTCTTTCCAACTCTTCATAGCTGTCTAGATGATTCTAATACCTCTCCTTTGTCCTAGCTTACACGAGTACCTGGTCCTTCCTACCGGCTTCTAGCTAGCTAATAAACCTGCTCTTTTTTTTGTTCTACCATGCATCTTGTCTGCTACGCATTCCTGTTAATCTTCTTCAGTCATAGATCTCATCGGATAAGCCATTATTTTCCCATGGACTACTTGACTCTGACTCCCATGTCACAAACATCACGTCCAACCATTTTATACGTTCATCAGATGGCTGATTCTTCCTTACCCCACCTGAACACAAAGGACACCAAATGGTGAAACGATTCTTCAATAATCACATCGATCAGGACATTGACGTCAACGAGCGTGCCTTTCGCTAGCAAAACAGTGAACTTGGGAGCCACTGGAATAAACTAGTTTATCTTTGGTTAGATCGATTGCAGTTACTAGATTTGTGATCATGTTATTATTTATTAATACAGTCATCTCAGGACCTACCGGCCGGCCGGTGATGTGCGCAAAGCAACTAGCTATATATATCAAAAAAACAGAGAGGTCTGCTTGGTGTTTAGTTTGAATCACTCTCCATTCTAGACGAGGTGCAGAGGTGGTGCATCGTGCTGAATACAAACTCAAATTCGCTGAAATAACCCCATTCTTCATACTAGTAATAATTATTAGCCTGTAAGGAATGAAGGTGTTGGTGGGTCAACTCATTCCATTCCGCAAACCAAACACGCACCGTATTACAGTATGAAAAGAATAGTGTATATGTATAGACTATAGAGCGCGCAATATGTCCTTAAACTTGTTAGTGTGGTTGTTCAGCCTCTTAATATAACAACAGTAAAATAATCCAGTGGAGTCTTCCTTCTTGAGACATTAATCGGGCTATATTATTCACAGCAACCTTTGTTCTCTCCCTCCCCAACAACCAACCTCATGGGTGACCCGGCTGCCGGCTCAAACCCAAGTTTGCGTGTACGATTCATGGGTGAGACCTGATTTCCAAGTCTTTACGATTCGTTTCATTTTAGGAAAAGGAGGAGGCAAAGAGAAAAGCTCAGCATCCAGATCCACTGGAACGGATCAACACGCGGGTGAAATAAAATTAACACACCGGATTAGCAATGCAAGAAGTCAAGCCAACAAGGAACAGATTCCATTCCCCGATCTATCTAGCGTAAAAAAACGTGGATTAGCAATGAGAGGCCCGTCCGGAATATGGTGGACAAATAAAAATCCTCTGGTACGATCAGGGTACGTAGAAAATATAATTAAACGTGCTCATCAAGACCTGAGAGCGCGTGAGACGTGCGGCTCGCGAAAATCTTCGCCAGTCGCCACCAATCAACACGTGCGCCCGCGCGACATCTCCTTTCGGCGTCCCAGAGTCTCTACGTGTCGGCCTTTTCCTTTCCAAAAACAGGCCTTGCTCGGCACTTGCACGGATCATATACACGACGGGCGCAGCGGCAAGGCAGCACAAAGCTTGTTTGCCGCAGCACGCTACACCTCGCACAAAGAATGACACACAACTAGTGATCGGCGGCCCGACGATGGGTAGGGTAGAACAACAAAGCGTCGTCACCGCTGCTCGCGTCAGCAGCCGCGCGCCACGCGAATCGGAACCTAATTTAACGTACGCAAGCTGGGTTCATGCACGCATGCATGGGTGATGGCGTGATGGGCTGATGGGTCTGAGTCTAATCCTTACCGTGAGCTGTGACAGGACACACACGGGGGTCGACCGGCCATGCATACCCATCAGCTACACTAGTGGCAATCGGCAACACTGCAACACAGCAACCTGCTGCCGGTAGGGCAACTCTGCGCGTGCATGTAGTGTAGCACGTACATACGGCAGTGTCCCATCATCCCATATGTGTTGAACAAATTTCTTTTGCGTAGTTAGTGCGTTCTTAGGCTGCAGATCAGGAGTGGTGTATGTATGCGTGGCACCGGAATGATTCCTCACATGGTACTCCGTACAACAATTTGGGTGTTTTGGGCCGGGATGGATAAATCCAAATCATACTTTACGATATGATCATCCTGCGTGTACGTCAAGATTGTTGATGATCAGGCAGAGCATATCCTCATCTTTTTCTTTCCAGCGGCAATGCACAACAAGGACAAAATAGGTGATATCCGAAACAAACAATGTAGACATCAATCGAGTCAAGTGAAGTGAGTCTTGCACACATATCTCTTCGACACAAACTGGCAGCACCGTACCATCGCAAGTACTAATTCTCAAACCAAATTTTATTGACACATCGCTAATCTTGTCTGAGAGATGGAGATGCCTCTCACGCTAACATTAGCATGAGTAGAGCCCCCGCCACAACGCTAGCTTCTCCTTTTTCTTCCTGCGCCTGGCCGTGCCTCGTCCAGTAGTCGTCCGTCCTTGCGCATTCCCAGTTTGCCCACCCTACGGCGCTAGCCTTTGTTTTGTTGGTCCATGCATGAGCACCACCTCCCTCCTTTCCCTTTTCCTCTCATGCACACACACCCTCTTTCAGATTCGAGCTCGCACATCTTACTTCCAATCTGGTCATCACAGCTCTCGCACCCTCCCCAACCGGTTTATTGATAGGGTTAAACCCTAGTACTAAGCCCACAACGACCGAGTCCAGCCGGGGCCACCACCGAGTTCAATAATGCGTGACCGTAACCGAATGAATCCCGGGGGACCGCGGCGGGTCCCAAGTCCCAACCCAACAAGCTGGCTCGCACGGCAAGCACGGATCACACACGTCCACGTCCACTGTGATCAAATAATTAGTGGCGAAAAGCGCAGCATCAGTGTGAACGAAACCAACACGCGGAGCACAGGTAAGACCGGCTTAAACAAGGTTTATTTACGGCGCACCGATTCCCCGATTAGGAGCAGCGCCAACAACACTCATGGATTTTAATTACAAATACTCACAGCTAGCGAACAAATTCCCCCCCTCTCCAGATTAGTACTTAGTAGTAAGTGTAAAACGTGCCCAAATGGCACTACGCTACGCTAACTCCCCTCTCGCCAGCAGAAAGATCACACGGCGGGCGCTGATGTGATCAGATCGGTAATCACCACGTACTACTACGCACCGGTTCACCACCCGTCGCCGCCGCCACCGTGCGCTTGCCGTTGCGTGACGACACCGACCGCCTCCGCGATCCGGCAACCGGCGCCCGGCGCCCGGCGCCCGGCAGGTAGATACCCATCCGGCGGCTTCTGCCCTCAAGCTGTCCCCGCACCATCTCCGGGCTGGGGACACCGTACCCGACCGACGGACCGAGGCCGAACCCCCCCTGCCCGAGCCCAACCTGTCATCCGCCCACGTTTACAGCCAGCCTCGCACGCAGCAGCCCCCCGGAAACGTACGATTCGTTCCTTAGTCCCGTCACCATCGGTCCGAGGACGGAACGCGACCCATGCATGTCTGGGATCCCGCACAGTTCCCCTGCGTCGTGCGTGCCGTCGTCTGCGCGATGCGAGCGCGAGCACTTGTCCAGCCGGGCCGAATATATGCTCCGCCCAAAAGCGCGCATCGCCGGCGTGGTCCGTCCGTCCGTCTGCTCCCGCTGCGCTTCCCCCTCCCCTCCCCTCCCGCCTTTGCAGCCTGGAGGCAACTACTGGCGGCGTGCCCTCACGTTGCTGCCTTTGCCTGCCATCCATCCACCGATCCACTCGCCCCAGACCTAGCTTAGCTTAGCTTGGCTCGCTGATCGATCGCGATCGCGATCGGCCCGGGTCCGATTCAGTCCAAGTCCTCGAACTGAAAAGGAAGGGACGGGGGTCTCTCTGCTCCCCCCGGTCCGATTCGCGCTTTGTTCTGGCGCGTCCGCCTTTATTCCCGGCCGATATTAAAAAAACCGGGCAAAGCTTTGCCCCACTAGCTAAGCAAATTCGGCGTAATCCCTGCCTGCGCCACCACCCCTCCGGCTCGGGGTATATATTGGGCGCCACCCCTGCCAGGCCTTCCCTACGACATCGACGGCAGCTGAAGCCACTCAGAAGCACTACTCCACAGCGGGATCACAGATCAGTGTTCAAGACAGAGAGAGAGAGAGAGAACAAAAAAAAGAGAGTCGGTGGTTGGCTGCTTATTAGTTTTCGGTTGCTGATCGATTAGCTTGGTGGTGGCCATGGCAGCAATGGCGCAGCAACCGAGCTTGTCCTGCTCCGCTGCTACTACGTGGAGGGAGCTCACCAACACGAGCTGGTGAGTGCTTGCTTCTTCGATCCCGACGCGCTGCGCCGCCGCGTTGATTCTTCTTGGCTTGCTTCTGGATCGGAATGCCTGTGCTGACCGACATGATTCTTATTATCGCAGGAGGGACGACGACTACAGGCGCATGGTGATGGCGTACCTCATCGAGGCCGTGTACCTCCTGGAGCTGGAGCGGCAGGAGCGCCGGGACGCGGCGGCGGTGGCGCAGCAGTGGTGGAAGCCGTTCCAGTACCGCCTGGCGCACGAGCTCGTCGACGAACGCGACGGCTCCGTCTTCGGCGCCATCTTCGAGCGCGACCACCACGCCGACGCCGCCGGCCGCGCCAGCCCCAGCGGCGCGCCCAGCGCCGTCGTCGCGTTCCGGGGCACGCTCCTGCGCGCGCCCACCATCCGCCGCGACGTCGAGGACGAGCTCCGCCTCCTCGCCCGCAACAGCCTCCGTGGCTCCGCGCGCCTCTCCCGCGCCCTGCAGGCGCTCAGGGCCACCATCGACAGGTTCGGCTCCGAGAACGTGTGCGTCTGCGGCCACTCCCTCGGCGCCGGCTTCGCGCGCCAGGTCGGCCGAATGCTCACGGCCTCGTCGCCGCGCCACCCGCGCCAGCACCAGCACCAGCATGCCGCCGCCGCCGCCGCGTCGCTCGAGTTCCACCTCTTCAATGCGCCCTACCTGTCCCTGCCCATGGGCGTCAGGAGCGTGGTCAAGACGGCGGACTGCCTGCTCAAGGCGCTCCGCTCCGGCGCCGCCACCGTCGGCAGGTGGCACGGCAAGGCGCTCCGCAACGTGGCCTACGCCAACTGCATCCTCGGCTACACCAGGCTCGAGAGCAGCAGGAAGTTGTGAGGATCGGATGCGTCGCCGATGCTGACCTGACCCCGTTGCACTTGCACCAACCGAACTGTACCTACGCGATCAAGACCTGTGTTTGTGTGTGTGTGAATCTGATCATCACCTTGTAGAAATTCAATTCTGGTAGGAGACGAATAAGCATCTGTCCGGAGGATGCAAGGCTTTGCAGCATGCATGCTTTGCTTTGTACGGCGCAAGAACAAAATCGGCAGTCCGAGAGAATTGTGAATTATTAATAGTAGCAGATATGTTATTCGTTCATGGATTTGGCTCCCAAATTAAACTGTCATGTTCCTTGCAAGTAAATCGACTGACAAAAACCGGAGGAAATCATGGGAAACTGTGATCAGAACAAAGGTATGCGGTAGGAGTATAGGACTAGCGAACATGATTCCTTCTACCAAAAATTCCTTTTTGATTGGTTTGTGGAGCATTGGGCCTAACTTTGCACTTTGCAGCATGAATCTTAAGGCATGTCTCTACCGGCATCAAGATTCAGGCCTTCTCAATCACAATCTCAGTCCGATTAGGAAGACGGGTGCCCACTACAGCAGATCGTACACCACACTGACACTGCCTTGATCGTGTTCCTGTCACACGATCTCCATCAGATCGCTTTGAGTCCAATCGTTGTGCCTGGCAACAAGCCTCGGCATGTCGGACAAAGCTGTCGGATCTCATCGATCGATCGGCAGACGGTCGCGGCGAGGCAGCACCTCCCCTATTGCTATGTCGCGTGAGTGACTGATGTTCTGCTCGTGCTGTTTTCCGAGCTTTCATTTCAAGCAGCTATCATGGGACGGGGGCCATATGCAGACCATTACGGGGCTCCCCTTTTTTCATTATTGTTTTCTTCTGTTTTCCAGTTTTGCGATACTTCTTCGTTCAGATTTCCTTGAAGCTTGCTTGCCTTTTCAGTCTGCCAATATACCACCCAGGAGGCCAGGACACGTTTTCTGTTGTAAAAATTTGGAACGACGATATTTCACATTTTGAAACTTGGGTGAAAAATACCAAAGTATCTTTTCAGAAACACGGACTGAAACTTTACTGCTTATCTTTTCATATTCGTTTTGAAACTTCTCTGAAACTTGAGATTTTTCCCCTGAAACCCCGGAGACTTTCAGAACATTCTCGAAACTTTCCGGAACGTGCCCGTGGAAACTTCGGACGGAACTCAACCGCCGTACCGTTACAAGTGTACCGTGTTCGAAAATGTCTTTTGGCCACACCGCCAAAAAAGACAACACGCCTTAGACCGACCGACCGGCCCCGCCCGCCTGCTGAGTGCTGACCCCGCCGTCGGTGAGCACACTACGCTTGGCCTGCCACCTGAGTAATAGGTGGGTGGGGACACGGCGACTCCTTTTGGCCGCCACCAACGCGAGCTGAGAGATTTCGAAATTTGACATTATGTTCGCAGACCTCACGTGAGATAACCACTAAGTTCGCGGGCGCCTTTCGAAATTTAACTCCAAGGCGGGCGAACTCTTCGATTTGGGGGTTTTCCACTCTTTTTCATGATTTAGTGATTTTCTTTTACATTTTTCTTCTCCAAACCAACTGAATAGACGATTTTGCCCCTGGATTTATCCCTATGACATGTGGGGACCACTTCTGGGTCATCTTCAACCTCCCGAAGGAGTCCCCACCGGCGCCTCCTCAGATTCCCGTGGCCGGCCGACGCTCTACCCGTAGCCGGCCGGCGCTCTACCCGTGGCCGGCCGGCGCTACTCATCCCCATACCCGATCTCCCGATGGCTGGCTCGCGCTTCAGGTGATCGACGACGACGAGGAGGATGGGGGCTTGAGCCGCCGACGAGGCCACCGGTGGAGCTCAGGAAGATGATGGCGGACGGCGGAGCTCCCGCAGCTTCTCTCACGGGCGGTCTTCGGCGGGCGCGGCGGAGCTCTGCGGCTCCTCCCGTGGGCCCCATGGCCACCCGCCCCTTGCTGCGGGCGTCGTGCGGGGGAGGGCACCATGGTTAGGGGACGGCGAGCTCGGGCGGCGGCGCGCCCTTGGGGAATAGACGCTCGATCCGGATCGAGCCCGGCCAAAGGGGTAGAGGGCGGCGGAGGGGCGGGCCGCGCGGAGGAGCACGAGGGCGGTGCTCACGGTCGACATCGAGGGCGAGGGCGCGCGGCGCGGTGGCGGATTGGAGGCGAGGAGGGCCGGCGGAGCCCAAGATGGAGACATAGAAGAGATGGAGAAGAAGGGTAGGACCGGAGACGCGTTGGAGTTAGGAGGTTGAAGAAGACTCGATTGTGGGCCCCACACGTCAGTGGTTGAGGGAGGGGATAAGAGCGGGGCAAAGCGGTCCGTTCACTTGAGCTGGAGAGGGGAAATGAGAAGGAAAATCCTGAAATGTCAGAAAATGTTGAGAAACCTGTGAATCGAAAAGTTTGCGTGCCTCGGGGTTAAATTTTGAAAGGCTTGCGAACTCGATGTCATCTCAAGTGAGGCGTGCAAACTTAGGGTTATTTTTCAAAATCTCTCACGCGAGCTCACTCCGGGCATGCGCTCACATGCAGCGCACCCCACGGCGCGAGACCACGAAGATTGGCCGGCGAAAGCACCGGCAGCGCCGCGCGCCCGCGCCCGCATGAGACAGCGGAGGAACGTACGGAGAAGAAGCGCGACGAAGCAACCCGCAACCGGGTGGCCGTGGCCGAGCCGCGTCCGCACGCGAAGGCCAGGCAGGACCGCAGGACAGCGCCGCCGGCACGCACGAGCTGGGCTCGCGCGCCGCGCTTGCCTTTTGTTGGGTGATTGGGTCGCCTGATTGGGGGCGGTGGGTGCGTGTGGCGCTTGCCGCCTGCGCGTTTCTGGGAAACGACAGGGCGTTCCTGCCTCAGATTTACTAGTAGACGGCAATATGGCTGGGCTGGCTGGCGTCTGGCGCCGGTGGACGACAGGACAGAACAGAGCAGGAACGGGTGCGGCGGATACAGCCTAGCGGCGATGGCATGGATGGAGTGTGGCCAACAGCTACGAGCAACCCAAAAAAAAAAATTGCAACGACGACACAGCCGGGTGAAACGTTAACGGCTTTGTTCGTGTCCAATTGTTCATTGCATGCAGTGGCAGTGCAGAGCATTCACCCTTTTGGGGTTGCCAGTTTGCCGCATTGGGTTCCCTCTTGAAATTCTCCTCGTGGAAAAGAAAAGAAAACTCCCCTTTGAATCTCTGCCTTCGTTTTCCCGTTTTGCCGGCCAAGACCACCCGGCGGGGAGCCCGACCTGCCCAGCAGGATGCTGCACAGGAACACCTCCCATCGCGACGGATCCCAGGGGGAAGAAGGGCCGTCCACGTCCTCGTCGCCGTCGCCGTCGGCGAGCAGGTCGCCTTCCGGAAGCAGCAGTACGTGCTCCGAATCGATCGAGCCCCCAGCGGCATGTTTCCCACCATTCACCTGATAGCGTTCGTTTGCAAACGTATCTGCAGGACAGGCGCCGCCGATGACGCCTCCGTCGGCGACAGCGCCGCGCGAGCCGCCGGAGCCTCCGGCGGAAAATCGCGGCTTCGTGGTCGGATTGTAAGGCTGCAACACGTAGCTACCACCACCACCGACCTCTCGTTCGGATTAAATTTTTTTCTGCAGCCGAGAATGAACATTTTTTTGTTGTTGTTGTTGGTATTGTCAATCTGACGACGACGCCGTTCTTCTTGCAATGTGACGCAGCGTCATGGCGGTGTGCTGCTGCTGCCTCGCCGACGAGACGATCATGTGACACGAGGGTGCTGTATCTTTGTACAGTTTCATCGGTGTGGTTGTACATATGTAATAATTTTGTATGACACGGATGATCGTGTTGAGAACATGTACGCTAGGATTAAGCATGTGCTTAGAACATCTGCTAATGAAATGGGCAGATTCAACCAAACGACGAATCTCCAAACCATACACATCGTTAACTTTCTCCATCTGGTCCCGTACAAACACTTTCTGTTCCCACTATTTCTTATCACGCGTCCGCCTAAGCCTAAGATCAAAATTCCAACGAAGTTGTCAAAAGACACGAATCTTGGTATCAGTTGAAGCACCCAAAGAGTTCAAATGCTGGACGGAAAGAAACAGATTTTGAGACCTGTTTCCCACCGCGTTCAATCTGGACAGTGGATCGTTCATCCAACGGCGCAGGCGCCGCCCAGCTGTTTGCCACGGCCCACGAGCACACGCTCTGACGCGGAAAGCCGGAAACCGACAAAGCCCTCGGGCCCGGAACCCACACCGGGGCACGCCCTGTCCAACGAGCCCAAGGATATTTTCAAACAACGACACGAGCCCGCTCGCGGCGGCGATGCCGGTGGTGCGGCAGCGGCGGCGCTGAGGGGGGAGCCCCACCCCACCCCACCCACAGTGGTAGCAGGTCCGGCAGGGCTCGGCCGAGCGATGCCTGCGTCCTCCGCCCCCGTAACAGCCAGGCTGAAGCGGGAGGACTGCCCCCGCACCAAGCACGACTCCCTCTTCTCCCCATGGAAGGTGCGCGCCCACTGTCCTCTTTCCCTCGCTACTATCTGCTCATCTTGCCGTCGCGAGCTGGCCAAGGGGACGGTGCTCTCCGCAGGATCTAGCTCATGGCGTCCGATTGGACTGCCAATTCGCCGTCTCGCTTCTTAACAATCTGGTGTTTGGGGGCCTTGACACGAACCCGATGGATCCGCTTTTCCAGCTCTCACCTCTTCCATTTCCAGGTTCTTGTGGGTCCGTCGGACTGGGAGGACCACTCCGCCGGCAAGGAAGGTGTCCAGCGCTACCGTATCCGCAACCTCCCCGACAATTTCCCCGGTCTCTACGAGCTGGGTGTCGCCGGCGCGTCCGACGAGGGCGTCAGGTCCCGGAGGCGTGACTCGCGAGGCGTCGTCGTGGTGTACCTCGGGCAGGCCGACAGTGTCAGGGCGAGGCTGCAGCAGTATGGCCGCTCGGGGTCGCATCTGGACTCTGGGAATTCGTTAGCCTCTGCTGGTAAAGATGAGGTGAATGCGCTCGCCGCAGGGCCCGGATTGTTCAGAGAAGTCTTCTATCGAGGCTATTCTGTAGTGTTTCGATCTGCGCAGGTGAGCCTTGGTGATTCTTTCCCTTTCCATGATTTTGGGCTGCCGTACTGTAGTATTGTATGTCTAGTCCAACATGAATGGTGTCTGAATTATGAATGAGTCTGGTCTGAAGTTTTCTGAACTGCAAGGATGGCTATGATTTAGATTTCCACAATAGTTGAGTAGCCTCTGCTCCACAGGTAGCATTATGTTCTGCTGATACAATAAGAGTGTCTATAAATGCTGTGAGGCTCACATGCACGTATTTTCTTGCTCACTGTACACTTGGCTTCAGGTTTTAATAATAATACTTATAGTTCTACCGTTGAATTGCTGGATGGGTTTGGTGCAGATAATCTTAGCTTGTTTACATGTACAGGAATAGCAGTACTTCCACCTAAAGATTTCTGTTCTTACCTTCACTGCTTCCTGCAGTATTACATTCAGAATTGCATTTAGCTACAGTTGACACTATCACCATGCAGTTCCGCATGAGCGACTACCTAATTCCAATGCACTTGTTCATGGAAATATACTTGGATATAATATTTGTATAGCGGCATTTCATAACTAGAATGCTGTAAGATTTAGAATCAAGATGATTCCTCTTCCATCACTCTATTGGGTGTAGGGGAACTGCCTCATGTAATATTTGTAGTGGCATTTCATAACTAGAATGGTGTAAGATTGAGGATCAAGATGATTCCTCTTCCATCACTCTAATGGATGTAGGGAAACCCCCTCAGTATTTCTTTAGTTGCTTTTGTAAAACAGAAAGTGTCCACTGTTCTTTTTACTCTAATCAATTTTCAGTTGTCATTTCATCTTCAGCGATTAACATTGTAATTAGGTTAATCTCTGAATGCAGTTAACATTTTCCATTCATGTGTCTTTTATTCTATTGGAAACAAACAGATGGATAATAAACAAGAAGCTGAGAAGACTGAGGCACAGCTGCTGAGAGTATTTGATTATGCATGGAACAAACTTCAGAATGGTGCCTGTCGCCGTGAGGAAATACTGCTCAAGTTAGAACAGGGAGCAACCGGCCATAGATCATCTCTACTTAGCAGAGTACGCCACTTGAAACAAGATATATTTGGAGTGAAAGCGGGTATAAAGATAAAAGGAAGTGGGTCAGTTAACACCCCACCTGGTATTATGAAAAGTATGCTCCCAAGAGTTCGTACATTTGTTGGTTTCAGACCTCAGCCAGTTAACTCAGAGGACAATGGAGGCGAGGCAATTGATATTCCTTGGAAGAAAATATCTGGTATTCCCTGTGGTAATAGACAAGCACATAGAAGGAGGTCCGGAGGGCACAGAATAAAAAAGATTGATGTTGCGAAACGGAGAACTGTGCCGATACAAGATTCTAACTCTTTTTGTGGAGTGGTGCTAGAAGATGGTTCTTCTTGTCTGGAGCACCCAGTCGAAGGAAGGAAGAGATGCAGCTTACACAAAGGTAGAAGGGTCAAAGGCAGTCCTAAAAGCTCATCTACTAGCCATCCTTGCCAAGCTGAGATTCCAATACCTCACCTAACTAAAGATTTAGACAACTCAGATCAACCACATGACATTGTTGAATCCATACCTTGCCTAACTGAAGATTTGGACAGCTCAGATCGAACACAGGAAGTTCAAATATTGCCCAAAAAAATCTCTACAACTGTGGAGGAATCCCCAAAACAAATCAATAGCATCAAAGCAGAGGAGGTGAAAACTAGAGAAGCTCCTACAGAAGAAGGAACACATGATGCCTCCAGGGATGCTTGTGCCTGGGACTGTGAAGAGAAGGCTTCTCATGCTGAACCTGTGTCCCAGGAGCCTTCTGGGAGAATGTGGTTTGAGCTGCTCAAGGCACGGAAGAAATCAGCAAGTGTGGATTCATCAAGAGGGTCAGGATCTCAGACAAGAGATTATGCAGCGCCCATCTGTGGAGCAATTGCAGATAATGGGTCCAGCAAAATGGTGCCAAACTCTGGAAGAGAAATATGGGAGAAAAACGGTGGAATAGAGGTCGCTGGTGCTTCATTTTCAAGAAGCTCAGGATGGCCGTGTATATGTGGTGCTCGTACAGCGGACTGTTCACCTTGTATGAATAAGCCTGTCGAAGGGAGGAAGAGATGCGCATTGCACAAAGGTCAAAGAGCGTTGTGCACCCCTGCACCATCAGTTTAATACAGGAAGGTTTCATTTCTTTTTCTTTTTCATTCAACTGTTGTTTTTCGTGCTGCAGATAGAAAATTGAAACATAGAAAGCCAGCGCTTTTCCGGGGTGGGGTTTATATTAGCTGTTTCACCCCAGGATGATTCACCATTCATATTTCTTTCCCTTTCTTTAAAGTTCATCTTTCACATTTCTTGTGCCTCCAAAACATTACATGTTTTTTGTGATTGTATTTTGATGTACTATGTTCTGAACATTGCTGGTCTATGAATTTTCATGCCAAATTTTGATGTTTCGCACTTCAATAAAGGCTGCAGAAATGTACCATCGTTACCCTTTTAAGTTTTTCCTTTTCTTTTGAAAGTTCACCCATGCTTTTCTGGAGCATCTACGAGCGTGGTGGAGTTCAGATTTCTGAACCAGGATCACCACTCAATGGAAAATGCATAAAGAATATTATTATATATTCTTGGCTGTCTAAATTCTACCTAAGAAGCAAATCTTCTAAGTGATTGGCCGGATGCCCAGATCAATGCCAGATGCAGCAATGTAGGTTCTTGTAGCCCCGTTTGAAAATCAGAAAATAAAAATCCACGAACTTTACAGAATCTAAACTGTTCCCTGTATAATTCACGTGTTCGTCTGGATGCAAATTTGAAAGCGTCCTCCCTCATCCCGTCTGCACGACTGGAGCGTCCGCATTGGCCACCGGAAAAAACACCGAGACGATTCCATCCTTCGGCCTCGCTCCACCCATCCATCGCCGCGCGCTCGCACGGCACGATGCTCCATCCCCAGCTCCTCGGACCCCCGCGCCTCTCCGTCGCCGACACGGTCTCCACCGCCACCAGCTGCAGCTGTGGCGCCGCCCACGGCGGCCGCCGCCGCCGCCGGGCGAAGCCCAAGCCGATCGCATTCCCGCCGAAGCCCGTCCGCCGCCTCGTCTCCACCTCCCTCCGCCGCCTGCTTCCCCGCCCGCGCCCCCTCACGGTCGCGGTCCCCGGCGGCGGCGGGTGGTTCAGGCTGGGTAGGAGGAGGAAGACGCCGGCCGAGGACCTCGCGGCGGTCGCGCTCTTCCTGGCGCTCGGCGGAGACAGGTTCGCGGCGCTCGCGGAGGCCTGGAACGCGTCCGGCCTGGGCCAGGCGCTCGGCATCTTGGCCGCGGTGTTGGGGAGGGGCCGGAGGACGCGAGGCGGCGGGCTCCGGCGGCTCGCGGCGTTCCTGCTCGGGGTCGCGTTCTGCGCGCTCGTCTGCCGCCTGAGGGGCGCGGCGCTCTTGGACGGCCTCCAGAAGTCCGGCGGCGGCCGGAAGTTGCTTCGAATTTTTCTGCATTGATGGATTTTTCTCATTTCCTGTTCGTCTGCGTGAGATGCGCTCAACATCAGAGTTTTAGGTTCTTTTATAATTCATACGGATGGATCGTGTTCCAGATCTTGGGACGCCGATTTTGTGATGTTGAATTGTGGATGCATGGATGCCGATTTTGAGGTAGTGAATCGTTCATACGAATTGCTAATTCCGGATTTACATGTAGCTTGTGCCGTCGATGCAGTCGGGAGGGAGAGATGATGACACGCGTGGAAGCAGAAATAAGAAAGATGTTGGATCTAGACCCAACGGTTTAAGTGTTGAACGATGGAAAAAACGAAATGTTAGCCGCTTGTTAAGGAAACAAATTCTATATCTAAACATTGAAAAGTTGTAGAATGTAACATTCCAAGATTAGTCTGCTCCATCAAGTAGATTTCAATTACCACACAAAAAAAATAGTAGTAGATTTCAACTGCATAGAACCTACAAGGAATTTTTTTCAACCTGTTTATCTTCCAACAAGTTGGTAAAAGAACTTCCAAAGTTAGAATCTCAGGTCACTCGCTGCCTCACTGGCACTACAAGATCACTGGATTTTTACATACCAGAGAAATCCAATCTTGTAGCACCAATGAGGCAGCAAAGTATTTGTCCAGCCTTCTTAGTGGTTTCCTCAATCACCCCAAACTGAACAAAAATCATCACCAACAAAGGACCTTGGCTCATGAGATAAGTGCTATCTTGCAGCAGGCTGTCAGAAGAGCATTAATCACTACAGATTACAATCCTACTGGGCAGTATCTAAGGCCAAAAAAGGGTCCAGGACATTGTTACCGATATCTCAACATCATCAGCCTAGCACATCACCGCACAGATAAGTTACAAAAGACGTTACGATCAAATAATGTGTTAGCCATGACGTCGCAAGTCAACAGCTGTTATCTATGGAATGAGTTGCTATTGCAATCTCTTCTTCTTGCCTTGCATCGGGTCCCCACTGAGTATAATCATGTCATCATCATCATCTTCAACGATTTGTGCACTACTAGAACCAACATCTGACTTATTCTGGAGGGTATCAAAGTTTTCCTTTGACTCTAGTATTTCATTCAGCTTGCGCTTCATTCCAGGTTTCGCTGATGCATCTTCAGCAGTACTGTCAACATCATCTGCACTGGATGAAGACGGAACCGATCTTTCGTCACCATTACTGGTGATTTGCTTATCCACTGGACCAGACCATCCAGCGAGAACCATTCCATCAGGCTCTTTCTCCTCATCAAACTCATCCCTGCAATGACCACTCAATAAATGAATACAAGTGCACAAGCAATGTACAGTATTACAATATTTATAGTTATTACAATTCCATGTCGATAAAACACAAAGCAATTTGTTATACAAGTATGGAGTACATCTCATCATATATCTAACATAAAACATTTCTAGGCAACAAATTAAAATAACAGGTGTAGCTCAAGTTTTTTTAAAAGAGTGCAATATAGCCAGCAAGCCTTAAAAAACTGGAAGCATGTCAATAGAAAGAAAAGAAAATATACAAACCTGTGTTTGATGTTGATGCTGCATTTTAGCTCCTGCAGGAAATCCTCGACCGTAAGCTTTGTATCATTTACAACTGGAGCCGGAAGTTCCACCAAAACCTGCATTCATTTATCAACTAAGGTGGTCATAAACACTAAAACAAAAATTATGGCTGCAAACTTATTTTAAAAAGTAACTTAAGAACACAGTAAAGGTTGCAAACCTTTTAATAAAAAGAAAAGGAAAAGAGAACTTTTGTAGAACATGCCACAGGGCATTGATACGCTTGTCTTGAACAATAAGGCATACCTTATCAAGGTTTAAAGCATAATTTTCAGCCTCATCCGGCTCCAAACCTTCACCATCCTCAAAAACAAGTGTTGCACCAACCATTACTAAAGGGAGGTTCATTCCAAGTTCGCTTTTTATAATTTTTTCAATGACTTCCCGGAGCTTTGTAGTCTTAGTATTGACCTCCAGAACAAGTGGGGTCTGTTGCATTGAGTTAAATTAGTTCGCGTCAGTGACAATGAAAGATATTAAATGAGAACTGTACAAAACTAAAAATTAATACCTCAGAGCAGACATAGCATGATTTATTAGGTTCAAAAGGCTCCGCAGGCATCAAAAGCATCTTCCTTGCTGTTACTGGATGTTCAAGGCAATACGTCATTCTGTAAAACATGAAATGTTAAGGTACAATACTTTTATTTTACCCAAGCCCAAGAACAATTAAGCAACTAAACAAAACAAATAACATAATATCCAGAGAGTTGGCATTGTTTCAAAAAAGAATAAGAAACAAAAGTAGGCATTTTGGAATAAACAACAATATCTACTATAGAAATTATCAGCAGAGAGTAACAGATTAAGAATGTAGTTTACCTATAGTTCTGATAATCACCCTTTAGCACTTTAATCGCTTCGATGACAATTAGACCAGCTACAATAGCATTGGTAGTTGCCACAGCATGGACTATGTTTCCAGCCACACCTTTAGCTTCAAAAAGACTATGCAGTGGTATTCCAAAAGAGGAAGCTCTGATATTAGCTGCGGCAGTAACAAATTCAACAGCCAATTGGTCATCCTTGTCAAAAATAAGGTTCCCTATGTCCTGAAAAAACAAAAAAAAAGCAAAATCTTAATTAATATAAAAAACTTTGAAGATGTCATATAACTCGGCACAGAATTATACAAACCTTCTCCCTTTTCTCAAAAAATAATTTGAAAGCCTCCAAAAAGACTCTTGAATTGTCAGCAAGAGTCCATATCTCTTGCGGATTTCTAAGGCCTAGGGACACCATGGCAGATGGTTCGTGCTCCTCAAGCTTATGGTCCCGGGAGCAACCGTTTTGCTGAACAGCGTCTTCAGGCAATGCATCTCTAACATATATTGGATTCGGCCTTCTCCGGTTTTTCCAAGTTTCCTCGTTAGCTAAGGCAGTTTCGATGTTGTAGCCAAATACATGGTCATATATCCTCTGAGCATAATGCAGGAGATCTTCATCTGCATTCCTCTCAAAAACATCATTTTTTGAACTGCTATCGTCTTTTGAGTGCACATTAAGATCATTATCCTGATTTCTGTCGCCAAACAGCTTTGCAAAAAGCAACTCTTTCGCCCAAACAATGCAGTGAACAAACTGCAAGAAGATGAAATCAGTAATTAGTGCTAAATTTGAGGAGCAATCAGATCTTAGCATACTGTAATGAACATAACTGTAAATGTACGAAAGGTATTATCAAACACGCTAGAGAGTTGCATATCTTTGTATCATAGATAGAGAGAAATAAAGGATCAACCCATACCCCCCACCTTCTCACCTAGGAGAGAAGAGAAGGTTGTTGCAAGAGAGTTAATCACCTGTTACAATGATCACTACCCGCCCTGAACTAATCAATCATGCTGTACATAAGTCATGTAAACTAAATCAAATAGAAACATTAAAGTTATTCAAATAGCTATAAATATGGGGAAATAAGCATGCATTTTTCTCACATGTGCAAACTATGCAATAAATACTTCCTCCTATATTTATTAATGTTAATGAAAACTGCATTCCACCATATGTTCAGGCTAACAAAAACCTACTGGTTAGAAAATTGTCTTGCACATACAAGAAAACAAAATAGGATTTCCTCAAAACGAAACACAAAAAAGGAAAGAGGATATGTGATAGCATAAAGTCCAACAAAAGAAACAAACAAGAAAACTGAATCAGAGAAGTAAGGAACCTTTGATGGCGTGCTTGTTATTGTGCAGACTGGATATGATTTCGGGACAGGTTTTGGCTGACATTCATAGCACTCTGTTTTACCCTTGACATGAACAGAAACCTGCAATACATGGAATGACAAGTAATAAGCAGGGTGTGTTGATTTAGTCAGCACTAGTAACATATATTCAGCACAAGTTGTGCATGTTTATAACAACAAAAGTATCATTAGAGAAATTAGAATACAGCTCAAAACTAATTATATTTACTAGAATCCAGTGGCTAAATGGTACATTCCAAAATCAATGTAGAAATGATTGTTATAGCAATATGCTGACTGGTATTTTATGATCATTGCCAAATTAAAGAATGCCTTAAGACTAAAATCCTAAGAGCGGCTTACACAGTATCAAAATTGAATGCAAGCACCATATCTAATTTTATTTCTCATTAAATAATCAGGAGACAAAAAAGGGCCTGCTAGTCAGGTTTCAGCATCATCTCTCTGGCCACAAGATTTCATTGCAAGGTGTGTACATCTAGAAATGGCTACATGTACATGTACTTCCCATGAGGTCCTTTTAACGAATAATATCAAGGCCTAGATCAAAATTTGGTCCCGGGGCCACTATGTATTTTACGGCAAATGTGCGATATATATTATAAGGCATGTGCGTAAAACTACAGAAATAATGATACGAAGAAAAGGAAGCTACAAGAATCCTAGCACAAGTAATTCTGAGAGTGCAACTGAGGTCTGGTCTCCTCACCTGTCCTAAAAAACCAGTAGTGCCACTTTCAATCAAAGGAACTTCCGCAGCAAGGCAAAGGCGATTAACATGCCGTCTAGCATCCAAGTTATCAAGACCATTCAGAACCACACTAAATTGCTTGAAGAATTCAACATTGAATGTAGAATCCTTCACATTTGCATGGTATGGTGTTATGTTTATATTTGGCCTAAATTTCAAAACAGCATCTCGAGCAACCTGTCAAAACCAATGGGAAACAGCATGAGAAAAGAAAATTACATCACTGCCCAATGCAGAAGAAATGAAGGCAACAGAACTATTACATAAATTATATATTATAAACTAATCATGTAAGCAACTTACTTTGGCTTTTGACTGTCCAACATGACTCTGCCGAAACAAAAATTGTCTATTCAGATTGCTAACTTCAATTGTGTCCAAGTCAATCTGCAAAAAAGAGAGATTATTTGGGTGCACCATCTGAGAGGAAATATTCAGATTTTTATTAGTTCCAAACAATAAGGGAACATGACTTCCACAAAGTTATACTTACAATCTGTCAGAGTTAAGAGGGAGGCAATAAATCGATAAAAGGAGGCAAATGATAGATGGCAAATAAATAAGGAAAATGAATAGGTGCAGGAGAATGTATGAGTAATAAAGTTATCTCCATATGTCATGCTACAAAGAAGTAAGATACTGTTTCTGTCTATGTGAAAGGTCTACAATGGCCAATGGGATGAAAATAATGTATGTAGAATTTTTGGGGGGTGGGAGGTACGAATTCAGAATCGTTTTATCACCCTATTCTATGCCAAATGCGTAAGATACTAGTTTTGTTCATCCAAGAAAATAGCAAGAACAAGAGTCATAGACAGCTGCCCAAAAATAATAACCATGGGCAGCTGCTTATGTCACAAAAAACATTGATTTGTGTAGTTTTAGTTACCTGACAAGGACTAGAATGTTTCCATACATAAACTGCTTATAAAAAATCGACCATATGGGATTAAGTAACAAATGAAAATTTACCTAACAATTTTTTTAAAAAAAACAACAAGACGGGAAAGGATCAGCAGGAGAAGGGCAATAGCTTAGCATAATTCGAGAGCATAATTCTAACAAGGGGTGACCTTATGCAATACATCCCCCCGCCAAGCACAGTTGCAAGTAAGAGCACTAAAGACCTCAGCACTACATATGTACTCCACCTCACGGGTTAAACTGCACACGGCGACTTCTCAGCTCTAGGTCAACGCTATCCCTATCATAGATCCCACTACCAGCCCGTACCTCACCAGCTAACGGCTTCGCCTCCATCTACAGCGCGAAGGCCCAGCCCGAGCAACGCGAGACGGCAACCCTAGACCCACGGGGGTCGAGCAGCAGCAGCAGCGAGGAAGCCAGCAGCAGGTACTCACGATGTGTATGTCGCTGAATCCGGAGAGCGCGAGCGTCTTGAGCAGCTCGCAGCCGATGCCTCCCGCACCGACCATCAGCACCTTCGCCGCCTGCATCGCCGCGCCGACACGGGCACGCACACCACGGCAAACAGACACCGAATCAGTCCCGCGCGCAGGCGAATCCGGAATTCGACAGGAACGACGAGGGCCCCCGTCACTCACCTTGACGGCCTCCTCCGAGGACGCGGCGGCGGCGGCCATGGGGCGCGCGCGTGAGGGGAGCGGCGGCGGGGGGGTACAGGCGAGGGTTTTGAGTGGGGTTGGGTTTGGGGCGGATTGGAATTTGGGGGGGAGAAGGGAGAGCAGTTCGGTGCGAGGGAGACGAGGAGGGGGCGGCGGGCTGCGGAAAGGGAGCGAAGAGTCGTGGAAATTGAGGGGGACGGACGGCCCGGCTGCTGCCTTCGCTGGTCGTCAGTTCCCCCCGTCTGGCCGTCTTCCCCGCCCGGCTCGATCGGGGAGGGAGGGGATCGGACGCCTAGAGCTGCCTTTGCTCGCTGCCGCTGGATAGGCTTTAGGGCTGCCAAGGTGGGCCCGGTGCAGGAGTTCGTGGTTTCACACGAACTTGGTGGTGTGGCGGCGGCTGTTTGACCTTCTCGCGTGTCAATCACGTACTACTTTGTTGTTGCCATGCTGTCAAATATTTTCTTCCCATCTGTTTTATCGTGTTCTTCTCCAAGAAAAAACGTTTAAAAGAGTTGAGCTTGGCATAATACGTTAGTTGCTCTTTTTGAGCAACAATGCTGGGTTTCTTTCCAAAAATTACTCCCTCGGATTTTATTCCATCAGCCTCGTAATAATTTTTTTTTCTTTTCTACTTTTATAGCTTTTCCTTTATTCCTTTTGCTACTCTCTTCTTCGACATGCTTTATAATAAGAACTAGGTGATTCCCGGCGCGTTGTTGCGGTATTTGAGAGAGATTTTCTGTAGACTTTCATGTGTTGCAAATGGAGCTTTTATGTTAATGTTAAGCCACTACAGTGACTGTTTGCATGTGCGTTGGTGGATATTAAAAGAAGATCAAGTGGGCAGTTGATATTAATTGTTGGTTTGGTGTATGATGATGTGGAGCATTGAATGAATGCAGATGATGTAAGTGGGTGATGTGGCACGGTGAGAGTTGAGAGAATTCCAAGCATGACTTGTAGTTGGTACCGATTATATAGGTTATATATAGATAGATATAGATAGATAGATATAGCCATTACTAATATTTGTCTATATTTTTTCCTTCTTTTAATTTATATGAATACCATATGTATAAATGTCGATTTAGTTGTTCCAAACAAGTTTTGTACAAAACTAAACTCACAAAACGTTTTTGAAAAAAGATAAATGAACAATGTTTTGCCAAGAAGTTGAATTGAACATATATAAAGTGTTAAAATATAAAATGTCTCAAAACATTATAATGCTTACAAGTTATATGAAAGATAATAAAATATGCACACAAAATGCATGAATAATAAGTAGCATTTTATGCATTCTATACTCTAGAGACGAAAAGAAATGTCAGTCCGCTAGTGGCAACAAATCGCTTTCTTTGTTGGTTTTCATGGCACAAAAATGTTATGCCAATCTAACTTATTAGATTTCTTGACTAAATTAGTTGCGCATTTCCACAGCCTTGCAATTTTGCTGCCAATGCATATATATGCAAGAATATGCTCCCATCCACCTAAAATAAGGAAACACAATCGTTGATCTCTAATCTCCACTTCGTATAGAGATCATTAGTAACTAGCAAAGCATTTGCATATCTTTTTATCAGCAACACCTTTTATTTCTTTATTTACCATCACAAAGTGAAAAGAATTTTTTCTGAGAAAATATGTTTGACGATGGTGATATGATATTTTCATTTTCTTATTATGCACTATCCAAAGATGAACAAATCAGTCTTCTTGTGTATCACCGGCTAGCTGAACTAGTATGTGCTACCAGGGCTCGTGCCCCGCTTTCCCATCCCAACAATAAAAACTACTAATCATCACCATGTTCGTTTGACTTATCAGTCACCAGGCAGTAGTACTTTTCTCTCATAACAAATCAGTATAAGATACCATCCACCAGTCAGTCAGCAGTACTTTTCTCTCAGAATAAATCAACACAAGTCACCAGCCAGTCGAACAGGCTGGATGTTAATAAATTTTACTTAAGAATTATGAAGATTAGAAAAAAACAAAACCACCCATTGACCATTTAGGACAGGGGAGAATTTTAAGTGCTAGATTCACTAATGTTTTTTTTTGGTATCTTGTGATATTCTCCTAAGTTTCCATGCCATTTGAAACAAGTTTCTTGAAAATATATACTAAATTTTAGTTGCCTAACTTTAGCTGAGATGAATCCAAACACCCCAGCTAAAGAATTTAGCTAGCTAAAAAATGAACCTTTACCTCTTAGAGCAACTCCAGCAGTTTGGCAAACCAACTTGGCATCCATATAATTTTGGCAAAATAAGGAAAATTGGCCTCCAACAGTTTGGCAAACCAACTTGGCAAAAATAGAAACTTGGCAAAACTCACCTCCCCACGCGCATATATGCGCGCGCGGATCGTGGTTGCCATCGTTGTTTCCCTCTAGGTGGGAGGGTGAAAAAGAAATAAAGATTAGAGAAGGATTCCTGATGTAAGTTTTTCAAGAGGTGGAAGGGCACATACATAATTTTGTTTCTCTCAGGATTCCTGATGTAAGTTAGATCTGGATTTAGCAAGTGAATTATGCCAAACTATTGGAGATGAATTCTTTTTTTTACTTTGCATAGCTTTTTATAAGTTGGCAAAACACAGGATTTGCCAAGTAAATTTTGGCAAACTCTTGGAGATGCTCTTACTAGCTAGCTGAACTTTAGTTAAGAGAAGGTGGATCCAAATAGGATCATAGAAGATACCTTTTTTACGGGTAGTCATAGAAGATACTACTACGGCAATACATAGCGTCATAGTCATAGGTTGTTAAATTATTTTATTACACACCAAACCTGACACGGTTCGACGTGGCGTTGTTCGTGGGCGGTATGCTCACCTTCCGTAGGAACAAAACAAAATCCAAGGCAAAAAGGAAATCTTTCATGCAAGAGTGTGCATGCAATTAACATTACCCCATAATCCTTCTTATTTTTAAACATGATCAAATACACTTTGGGGGTGTTTGAATCCATGAGCTATTTTTTAGCCCACCCCTTTTTAGCCTAAATAGCTCAAATAGCAACCAAACATGTGGGCTATTTTAGAGCTATTTGCAACTAGCTCACCCAAAATAATTATCCTCAAAATACATGCTAATTGGGCTATTTTTTCTAAGGGCAAGGGGGAGAGAGGGGTAAGGTCACAAATAGCTCAAATAGCCTAAGATCCAAACAACTCAAGGGCTATTTCATTATAAAGCTATTTTCTTAAGCTAAACTTTAGCTCTCAAAATAGCTCTGGCTATTTCTCCAAACATGCCCTTTGTCACTTTCTTTTCACAACTAAGGTCCTCTTTCGAATGGAGGAAGTTTTACAATATGTTTTATAAATTTTAATTCCCATATGATTTGGTGGGAACCCGGGCTATGAGTCTTTATCATACGGTACAAAAAAAAGAAGAAAAACGTCCGCGCACACCGCCTCCAACCAAAATTTACAGTTGATACACTTGCACGCATGCCGTACTCTGCAAACGTTTCTGCTAATGGCTAGTTCACCCTCCGGCAGTTGCGCCGGACCTGCCCGTTGCTCCCTGTCAGGACACCAATGCCGCCCATCCTCACCATGGCCGCCGCGAAGTCGCTACTGAACTGTGCCTGGCTGGCCGCGTAGCTCCTGACAAGGGCGTCCGTCGAGCCGCCATTGAACAGCTCCTGGTCCGAGTGCAGCAGCCCGCGCTGCGCTACCAGGTTACCATAGTACGCGTTGTCGAACGCGTTCGGCGTGGTCGCGTCGAGCGGCGCGCTCGAGCCGCCGCCGCCGGCCGCCGGGCACCCGGCCCTCAGCGACGCCGCGAAGGCGGCGTTGATGTCGGTGTCGTTGTAGATCCTGCCCCGGTAGTTCTGGCACTGCGCCTGCCCCATCGTGTGGGCTCCTGCATCAACGCGGCGCTCGCGTGTCAGTGACCAGGATGCTTTCTTTACTGGTGCCAAACTGCCGTCGCTTTTGGAGGCACGGGGAATTTGTTAGTTGAATGGTCATTTCAGGGACCATCATGCCAGGACAGCACCGTGCTCGTGCGATGTGGTGATGACTAACGAGACGGTGAGGACTGAGGATGGAATGATGGATCGAACGCACCAGACAGAGCGACCATGTCGGTGCTGCTGAGGCCTTTCCTGGCGAACGCGGCGAGCAGGGTGCTCAGGCTGGACGCCGGCGAGGGGAGGTCGGTGTTTGCGGTGGAGAGGCTCGCCGTGGTGGAGTCCCTCCTGCCGAGCGGCACCGTCCACGATGGCCCTCCAAGCTGCACGCGCAACGTTCCAGTACATGTACGTCAAGTCAGGCGAACGTTCACGAATCACTGGGGTGCTCTTGGGTTGCATGATTGGGTGTTGGATCATCGTACCGCGACGACAGAGTCACGAGCGGCGACGGCGAGGATGTCCGCGCACGACACGGTGCGCGGGCACAGCGCCTCCAGCAGGGTCTTGATGGTGTCGATGACGCCGAAGCCCCTCAGCGAGCCGGCGTTCGGGCCCGCGCCCTTCTCCCCGGTGAAGTTGCCCGTGTCGTCGAGCAGAACGGACGCGTCGCAGCCCTGGCGCACGCACAGACCGTCACATGACCTGTTCGCAAAGATTTGTACACCCAGATCGACACGGCACATGCCGGTGAGCCGAGCGTTGCAGTGAACACAGTACTGGACTTGCCTGCACGAAGCAGTCGTGGAAGTGGAGCCGGAGCAGGGAGCCGGCCGTGCGCCGGTCCAGCAGCACGGCCGCCCTCACGGCGGTCTTGATGGTGACCGGCGCGGCGGGGCACGTCGAGGCGTAGAACGTCGGCGACAGCTGAGCCCGAGCGGCGGCCACTACCGTGGCCAGCGCCACGAACAGTGAGAGCATGGAGCGGCGAAAGCGATGGCTGCTGAGAGAAGCAGCCATGAATGAGCAAGTAATAAACCCCTTGCACCTGCAGACAGCAGATTGACCACTCTGCAGGACTGCGATGCTTTGGACTGCCTGCAGTGTAGGCAGCGTTATATATAGGCTAGATCCGGACAGAGCAAGAGAGCAGCGTTGCCTTTAACTTGCTGGGCTTCGTTGGACCTGTCCATGCTTTTGGTCCATTCAATCTGGCATATCGAAGATCCTATCGGCTGAATTATTTGATGCAAAGTTCTTTTGGGCAATCAGCACAATCACCGTCAATAAAGTTTCATTGTTTCACATGCCTGAACTATGAACCCTGAACAACTGAACACTTGCCATTTTAACTGAGAACTTCACCATTTTTCTTTTTTCAAAAAAAAAAGACCCAAAAACTGCATTCTTCTTTTTACCCCTGATCATCCCTTCCATTGTCGGTCTGTGAAAAAACAGTTTGCAATACACTATAGACAAAAAGAGCTAATGCTGATCCTATTAAAAAAATAATCTTGGCCTGAAGAATCACATTCCTTCTCACTGAAAAAGATTGGTGGTGAGCACGACTTGAGCTCAATAGTGATACCTGAATCAAGTTCCTTCAGCTGCAAGATATGCCCAATTGGTTGGTGACACGGGTTTCAGGTTTCTTAACACTATCTTAATACATGCTTTAGAGGTTCTCTTTGCTTTAATGATGTAGGCTGTAGCTGACCCACATATTCCCTAGCAGCACTCACAAAGATTGATTGGTTCGGACATCGATCTCATTGCTTGGGGATATGATGCCAGAGGCTAAGGAAGGACAAGGCACCCATTAGGAGCTGTTTCGTATAAATCCAGATGCATTCTATGCATACTTCAGAGCATCATTGCTCCACCGTGTCAATGTTGCACACTTTTTATTTCAAATACTCCTATATCTGTAGATCTTTGAAATGTGAAATCCTTGAACTCAAGGATGACCAAGCTGTAAAAAAAGATGCATGAAAAATAGCATCACGATTATCAGGTGGAGGCAGATTAAGCAATGGTACTCGTGGCAGTGATCACGACCTCGATGTGTTAACTAAGCATCCTTTTCAGTCAAAATGTACAGATTTCAGAGTAGAATGTTGGATGAGATGATGCGGCCTGTGGTGACAACTATGCACAACATATGTTGGATCTGCTCCTGCAGACCTCACATGCTTTTTTCTTTGCGGGAACAGATCTATGTGCAGAGGATCTAATGCTCTACAGTATGGACTAAAACTTAGTGAATCGAAGGATTTACAGTGAAGATTTGTTTGCAACAGCAAGTTGAAGCCTGGTGATGAATTCATCGACAGGCATGGTACCGATCTCCCCATTGTGCCTGGACCTGATAGTTAGGGTCCTCGCCTGAACTTCTTTAGGACCAACAACTGCCATGAGTGGCACCTTTTGTGTTTCAGCATTCCTTATTAGCTTTGGCAGGCGCTCTCCATGGCAAACTTCAACACGGAACCCTCTCGATTTGAGCTCTGAGGCCACCTCATTACAGTATTGCAACTGAAAATATGAAACCAAGATGTCATGATTCCATAAATAGTACTAAGGCAAACTTCTATCTGATCTAAAAAACTCTCTTCAGTGGAAAGGTAACCAGAAAAGGGAAGAGCAGATGTACAAGAGACAAAAGAATCAGGACTCATGAGATTTAAGAGTGTTGTTTTTTCTTTAAAAAATTATAACGCTCCTACATGAAATCAGCCAAGAACAGATCTGATCTCCTGTATTGGGTTGTTCATGTGGTCTTCTTTAACTCTATCTTTTATCTAATCCAGAATATCGGTGAACATATGCTTCCTTTTTTAATATTAGTGAAGGGAAATGGCAATGCAAAGTAGATGAATCGAACCTCATTGTCTGTCACAGGTAGAATACGTGCTTGGGTTGGTGCAAGCCAAAGTGGAAAATCACCAGCGTAGTGTTCAATCAGGACACCAAAGAAGCGCTCCAAAGACCCAAGGACAGCTCTATGGATCATGATAGGTCGCTTTTTCTCACTATTTGAATCGACATAAGTAACGTCAAACCGTTCAGGCAAATTGAAATCAACCTATAGCATGTATGAAAATTAGAGAGTTAGTATATCCTTTTTCTCCTGTTCAGATGATTGGGTACCTCTTATCCCAAGGAAAATATATAACCTACCTGCACTGTGGAGCATTGCCATTTCCGTCCAAGAGCATCCTCGATTTTCAGATCAATTTTTGGACCATAAAAAGCACCTCCACCTTCATCAACTTTGTATTCCCAACCTTTATCATCCAACGCATTTTTAAGAGCAATCGTTGCCTTTTCCCATATGTCATCATTGCCAACAGATTTTTCTGGCCTGGTTGAAAGATTTATCTCATAATACCTAAAGCCAAATTGTCCTAATATTTGCTCAGTTAGATCAAGAACACCTCTGATTTCATCTTGTATCTGATCCTCCAGACAAAATATGTGGGCGTCATCCTACATAAATATAAATACTTACAAACAATACCAGGAGCAGTTTTGAACCTTATATTGTGGCAGAGTAAAACTAGTAGCAGCCATCTAGTGTTATGGTTGTAAGGTTGTTAGCAAAATGTAACAGAACAGAATATCCATAATCCATAACTGAAGGATATTACATGTTTAAAAGGAACATAAAGAACTTGGGTGTCAGAATCCCTGCTATATTTCTTTGAAATAGAAAGACCCCACTCTATGGACTGTTGCCTGCATCTAATGTAATAGCTTAAACACACAAAAAGAATAAAAAAGCCCGAAAAGAAGTACAGAGGATGGGCTAAAGCACAGTACTGAAAAAGCATTTATCATTCAAAAAGGGAAAAAAGAAGGAACCTTTGCCGGTTGTTCATGTTATCTAGTGATGGCAAGAAAAGAAAAAGAAAAGGGAAAGCAAGAAAAAAAATCATGCTTTCCATCAGAAAAAGAATTTGTGGTATGGGGGTACTAGAAGAAGGGAAAAACCTGCGTAAACCCTCTCACACGGAATAGCCCGTGTAGACTACCAGATAGTTCATATCTGTAGACAGTTCCTAGCTCTGCCACTCTGATAGGAAAATCCCTGTATGAATGCAGTTTTCTCTTGTATACCAAAATGTGGTAAGGGCAATTCATGGGCCGCAGTTGATACATCTCATCTTCAACATCCATTTGATTGTACATATTCTCTTTATAGAAATCTATATGCCCACTGATTTTCCAAAGGTCGGCCTTTGCAACATGAGGAGTGTATAGTAGATCATAACCATGTTGAAAATGAATCTGTTTCCATGAGTCTTCTAAAATATGTCTGATGATAGCACCTTTTGGATGCCAAAATACTAAACCACCACCAGCATCTTCCTGATAAATATTAAAATATACATATGATACAGTCATTATTTAACAAAAAGAAGACCATTTATGCATGTATGAAAATCATATTGGTGAGTTAAATCTGGATACCTATGTCATAGTGTAGTCAAGTTAAACCAAGGACATGGACAATATGGTGTTCAAGTTGGAAATAACAGCGAATGCTATGAACTGAACATCAATAGATGTTGCAAGTGCAGAGCTGCAATCAAATGAAATTGTGGTATAACTCTAGTTGAAACTTGAAACATGGTAAGGCTAGCTAGAATGAAGGGATCAATTTTTTCAAGGCCCTACCACTATTTTTGTAAAAAAAAAAGCACTAACGAACCATTACGATATTCTGGACTACATTTTGTTCACCATGTTCTAATTAGATATGTACACAATAGATGAAAACTACACAGAAACCACCGGAAATTTAAGGGTTGAAGAGCAACAAAATGTAAAATTTGTGGCGTTCTAGGTTGATGGAAAGGTTGAGGTTGTCATCACTAATCAATCGCTAGTAAGTATTTACAATTATATAATTCCTCAGAAGTAAGAAATGATAGACACAAGATTGTACCTGTATAGAGAACAGATCAAGGTCCTGACCCAGTCGCCGATGATCTCGGCGCTTGGCCTCCTCCTTAAAGTGGATGTAAGTCTTCAATTGTTCTTCACTCTCCCATGCAGTCCCATATATTCTTTGTAGCATTTGGTTTTTCTCATCACCTCTCCAGTAAGCGCCAGCAACAGACTCAAGCTCAACAGCCTTTCTGTCTATTTTTCCAGTAGACTCCACATGAGGACCAGCACAGAGATCCCACCACTCTTCTCCTACAGACACAGCAGATATCATCAATACATGTTAGAATAAACCAATCGTTACGGATATCATGCATCAGATGAGTAACTAGCACGACATATGAACAGTAGCACACTAACCAATGTGGTATATTGTAATTGGTTCTTCCTTAATGCTGTCCAAAATCTCCAATTTGTAGGGCTCATTGAGTGCTTCGATCCTCTTCTGAGCTTCTTCCCGGGACACCTCCTCCCTCACCAGTGGGAGATTTTTTCGGATGATCCGATCCTGTCAACATACCACAGTGACATATCAAACACTCTAGACATTTCTGTTCAATTCACTTGTGCTCAGGTTAGAATGCAAGCTCACCATCTCCTTCTTGATCTTCTTGAGGTCCTTATCCGTCAGTGGCTCCATGTCGAAGTCATAGTAGAATCCATTGTCTATCCAGGGACCTATGGTCACCTTGGAGTTAGGGAACAGCTTCTGGACAGCCATGGCCATCACATGGGCGCACTACAGCAACAGTCGTGCAAGACACTTGCATGTTCATATTTAAAATGAGACATCAAACTGTACAGGAAACGTATTGGTAGTGTTTTGATGAAAATTGGGACCGAATTAACCAAGCAATTATGCCAGTTCAAGCACTACGACGGAGGGAGAGAATGGGTAGAAACAATACGGTGTGCCGGATGCGCAGCAGATTCTCGGAGGACTCGTTGGTGGGGAGAACCACTCGCTCCTGCTCCTCCGCGTCGTTGGTCGGGGCCGCAGCCGCAGCCGCCTCTTCTACCGGCGCCGAGGGTGAGGCGGTGGAGGAGGACCGCACTGCGGTGTACGGGAGCCTGCGTGGGGAGCCGGGCTTGCGGGCAGGGAACCCAAGCAGGGAGGCGGCCGCAGCCGCGGGACGGTGGCGCGGCGACGAGGGGAAGAGCGCTTGACGGTGGGGGCGGGGGCGGGGGCGGAGCAAGGGGGCGGAGGGTGCCGCCATTTGGCCGCCGAGCTCGGGGAGCGCGTGTGGCGGGCGTTCCCTCCTCTTTGGTACGTTACCCCGTTTGGGCTTTGGATATTGTTTCGGTCACTGCTCACCAATTCACCATTCCTTCCTGCCTAGTACTAGCAGACAACCAATTGCGAAATTAGACAGCGCCAATGACTAGAAACAAAACAAGACAGGAAATGGATCCCGCGAGAAGGTAAGAAAACATGAATGGTCAATGAGTCCCGCGAGAAGTGAGAATAAATTTTATTTAAATTTGAAAGCGTGAGTCAGTGAAAGTGGCGCACGTAACTTTCTTTTTATAAAGGAGGGAAATTGGAGTGCGAAATGAGACCGAATTGGAAACAATATCCTATTTATATTTAATAAACAATGTAACGTGAAGAGAAAAAATGTGCCCGGAGGATTCTTTGGTTGTGATTGTTTGTCTGGCTAACTCTAACCTGGTTAGAATTTGGAGTCAAACTAGCTTAAGCATGTCTAATATAGTGCAATGTGGTCGTGTTTGGTTGCTTGGCGACTTAAGCTTGGCTAGTGCAGGATAATGTTTGGTTAGTTGTATAAGTGCTAGGTATATGCGAAGTTACCATTCTATTTCATCCTCTTCCTTCTCCTGGCGGATGAGGCCTGCCCACCGCAAAACCACCACTGACACCGGTGATAGGCGGCCACTCATCCTCCCCACGCTGGCACCCCCCTCCTCCTCCTCCTCCTCCTCCTCCTCGCGGGCTCGTGGCTGCTCGCTCCTCCTCCTCCTCCTCCACCCCTTTCGGTTGGCTACTCTATCACCTGGGCCCGCCTCCTCCGTCAGCCGCAGGAGCTGCGAGCTTGGTGGAGGACACCACCGACTATGCAGGGGTGAAGTCATCGGTAGAAGGAGAGAGGTGAGGCAACCGAGAGCGGAGGTGACGAAACTGGAAACATTTAACACGGAGCCTGGCTAGCGGAGAATGCTCACGGATTGCGTTCTAGCTAAGCATGACTTGGGACTCCCTTTTGCATTGGTGGAGCATGGTTAAGGTCTCTAATCTCTATTCATACCACCAAACACGGAAGTGGTGCATTGCTGGAGTATGAATAGCCTCTATGCACTGTGCCAATTCACCCCTTATATATATATAGAGAGAGAGGGTGATACTAAAATGCACCCTGTGTGCATTACGTATAGCGGATGCACGGACCGCGGTTGCAACTTCGCGGTGAACCAATTGCAACTTGACGGACAAATTGCAACTCGACGCGAACCAATTGCAACTTGACGGACCAATTGCAACTCAACGCGAACCGATTGCAACTAAACCCGGTCGAGCCGCAACTAGGCGCGAACCAATTGCAACAAAGAGACTAACCGATTGCAACCGTGACACTATACTAATTGCAACTTGACGGAACTAATTACAACGAATCGACTCGGTTGCAATTGGACACGAACCAATTGCAACTAGACTCCTAATTTGCAACCCGACGTGAATAAATTGCAACGAGAATGAGCCCCGTTGCAACCGGACAAGACCTAGTTGCAACAAGGGTGGGCGCATTCTATATACGAATGCACCCGGGTGCACTATAGCAAAACAAGTATATATATATGTGTGTGTGTGTTCAATCTCGGAGGAAGATGGCTAGAGTGATATTTATGTAAAAGGTGCAGTAATCTATAGGCGGTGTGGAGAAAAGGTGTAGCGTGAATTAAGTTTAAGATACTTTGACTAAAAATGGTGTAGCTTATTTGTATGTTTCTAAAAACACATGCACGTAACATTTTTTATTTTATACATTATACTTATGGCATAATAGAAATCGGAATTTGAGCGACACCAAATTTGAGCAATGTACTGCCTGTTCGGTTGGCCGGTGGCGATGGTTGGTCTTTGTTTTGCTCCGAGAGAATAATCTTCTTGTTGGTTCTTTCTTTGGCTGATTCGTTCGAGAGAAAATCTTTCTTGGGTGGCCGATAAGCCGAGCGAACAGCCGGTGATTATGTGAACATGATCAGCTGCGGAAATCTTACGAGAGGTTTCTAACCTAGTAGGATGACGAATTATGAATGCATAATGCAACCTCCTTTTCCTTTTTTTTAACAAATTGCACAAGACAATGTGAGCTTCACTGATAAAGAAAATACAAGATTACAACCCAGAGGAAAAGAAAAGAAAAAAACTCGTCTGGTTGGATTAGGACGTCAACACGAGAAAGTGAAAACAGCACAACTCAACTCTGCCGGTTGGATTGCACCATCAACACAGTTGGACCACTCTGCTGGACAACAAAGACAGGAAAGAACAAAAACTATTGCGTATCTCGCACATGTGAACCAACAAAACACGACTCCACGTTAGGTCGATGGGGAGACAAGGAAATCAAACCGCGCCACACCACACTAAGAAGACCAGACCACCGCCATGCGGACTTGTCGTCGTAGTGCCGCTGCAATACCATCCACCATCCGATAAAAGAAAAATACCAGAACCGAAGCACTCGCAAGCTGCCTCACGGTCGCCACGGTGAAAACAGGACGCGCGGAGGCCTTGCCACACCCAGCCTAATGCACGTTCGTTTCATTGCCTAAAAATGCCCCCAAACACACTAACATCGTCGCGTCCTATTGACCGCGATCCGGACGGTATTGAAGAGACACCGCGCATAAAACGCAGTGCAAATACTATCGATCGATTTAACCCCGTGACAGCCACTTCACCGAAAGTTTTCCTTCTAGATTCAGATGATAGCATCAGCATGCCACCTTTTCTTCCTCTTCGCTTTGCGGCATACTGCACCGCCATGGCGCCATTGATGCTGCCTCGCATGGTCGTTCCAGGGCTGGCACCGGCTAGTGCGCAACCCAATTATAGTTTCTGTTTCTGCTTCTGTTGCCGTCAGATCCAAGCATAAGCATCCTGTTTCCCTTTTTGATCCCCTTTGGCCACAGCGTTTATTCTCTCTCTGCGCCTCTGGCTCTCTGGGTGCGTACGTGCCGTAGAACCTCCGCTGGACCGCTACTTCTCGCCGCCGCCGGCGGGGCGGGTCCCGGCGGGCGATCGCAGCGACAACCAAGCCCTGCGCTGCGCCGCACCGCACGAGCCCGTGACCCTCTTGTTGGAGCTGTGCCTGTGCTGTGCTCCACCAACAGGCAACAGCAGGAACCAGCGCGGCACACCGTTCCTGATCGACCAGGCAAAGCGTGGCGCGGCGGCACGTCACCAGGTCACCTCCCCTTCCCCTCGTCCCACCGCGCAACCGGCCCGCACGCGCTGCCGGCCCATCCGCCCTCTCCAACTCGCCCCACTGCGCCACCACCTCGACACTAGCCCCAGCCCCCCGCACTCTCTCCGCTCTCGCTGTCTCTCGGCTCCTCGCAGGCTCGCAGCACGCGCGCGCAACGCAACGAGGGGGAATGGCCACCGCCACGGCCGCCGCCGCCGGCGCGGCTAGTACAGCGGCGCTGGTGCTCTCGCTGGTGCTGGTCCTGCTGGCGCCGCGGGCCTCGGGGGACGCAGGCGCGGGCGGCGGGGACTGCCACTTCCCCGCCATCTTCAACTTCGGCGACTCCAACTCGGACACGGGCGGGCTGTCGTCGCTCTTCGGCGCCGCGCCGCCGCCCAACGGCCGGACCTTCTTCGGCATGCCCGCCGGCCGGTACTGCGACGGCCGCCTCGTCATCGACTTCATCGGTACGTGCACGCTCACCGGCTCCCTCAACCGTAGTAGTGAAGTGGCTGGCTGACAGCCTGGTAGGACGGAGGTGCTGAAGCCGTCCCCATGGTCGGTCATGGTCATCGTCTCTGGCTCTCTGCGTTGATTTTACTGTCTATTTCTTACCTTTTCACCACCTGCCCGCCTCTTCTTCATGATTGATTGCACTGCGCGCCGGGACCCATCGATCCATACGGCCAAAACCTACCGCCTTCACTTGCCGCAACCAATGAATGCGGCGTTAATTCGACCTGCACTTCGGCGGTCGCTAGAAACTTATTGGAAAAAAGAAATGTTGTCTTTTTAGCGGTAAAACTTCTAGCATCGACTCTAGCATACTCTCTTCGTCCTCGTCCTGCAAGAAGTGTTCATTTGATTTTGTCAAGTCAAATCTTTTTATGTTTGATCAAATTTATGTAAAAAATATATTTTTGTAGTATATTTATTTTTAGTGTTACAAATATTTGATTCTACTATCGTAAGTTTGGTCAAATTTCAAACAGTTTGATTGAGAAAAGTATTAAAGTAGACACTTACGGGGTAGTAGTTCAAATTATCTGCTCCTCCTCGATCGGCTCCTCGCAGCTGGAAGTTTGGAACACGATGAAGCAAACAGACAAGGCCGGCCGCCGACCCACCAACCCTGTTGGAGTGATGGTCACCAAACTCCAGGAACAAAACGGCCAAGCTCTAAGCCAAGCGACACGAGACCACGACCCTGAAACGCCGGTCTCGTGCCATGTGCCGAGCGAGCATGCCCCGGCATGCCCGTTGCTGCGCATTCGAGCTCACGTCAGGGTGCGCGGCGGTGCCTCCAGTCCAAGGCCATCCCGGTCTCCATCCAACACGTGAACACGCGGGGATCATTGTTTATAGTTGGGTGCCGACACGATCTTGGTTTTATTCCAAACAATCTGACGAAAAGTTCTGTGATTCGCGTAAAAGCATCTCCGGCGTGCGATCGAGTGGCACTGCCGTGCTTTTGGAGTGTTTGGAGATACTTTTACGATGCTGATTTTGGGAAGGAAGACAGAAAGAAGCATTAGCTTATCCAGGTCGGTACGGTCGAAATATAGTGGGGGCAAACTGGCATGAGGGAATGATCGGAAATCAGATTTGGGTTTCAGTGGGGGAATATCAAATATGGGTGCTTCACTTTAAAGATTCTGATCAGAGTTGAAGGGTAAAGGGTAGCATTTGCTTTCTTTTCAGTCATATGGTTGTGGGGGAAACAACAGTACACTGTACACCGCTAGAATGCGAGCACACAGTAGGAAGCGATGCAGAATACATGCAGGTTGCGTTTGAAATGCAGGAATTCAGTAAAAAACCCCGCAAAGGAATTTTAAATTTTGACATATATTCTATTCATGGAACGTCATCTTCTTCTGAGGAACACATGCTTGCAAGTTGCAATAGGTTATAGGCAACATCACGTGTTTTGTGCCTCATCATACATGGTTACTAGACTAGCACCTACTGAATACTGATTATTGAGCTTCAGGCTTTCAATGGGTTACTGTAAAGATGTTGAGACGGTGATCATTTATCAGATGGAAAGTGATGCCGCTCAATATACTGCTTATCTTTCCTTTTCTCTTGCCAATTGCAGCCGAAAGCCTGGGAATACCTCACCTCAGTGCGTATCTCAACTCGATCGGAAGCAACTTCACACAGGGAGCCAATTTTGCAACAGCTGGTTCATCAATCAGACGGCAGAATACGTCGCTGTTCGTCTCTGGTTTCAGCCCCATTTCCTTGGACGTGCAGTCCTGGGAATTTGAGCAATTCATTAACAGAAGCCAATTCGTCTACAGCAACAAAGGTACCGTCTCAAAATGATTAACATCTTTCTTTGTTGTACGACAGTTTTTGGGAAGCTTAGTATCTCTGCTATGATCTTTGAATTAACTACTCTTCTGTTTTTACGTGTAGGTGGTATCTACAGGGAGCTTCTGCCAAGGGCAGAATACTTCTCCCAGGCCCTTTACACCTTCGACATCGGTCAAAATGACATCACCTCAAGCTACTTTGTTAACAACACAACTGAACAAGTTGAATCCATCATTCCTGATCTGATGGAGAGGCTCACATCCATAATCCAGGTGCATTATTGCAGCTTACTGAACACGCACCACAAAACGGAAATAGCATCATGCTGCTCCTTGACAGATAATAGCACACACACTGTGACCTGGTCATTAGCTGAATCTTATGCAAACCTTCATGCAGACTGTCTACTCGCGCGGAGGAAGGTACTTCTGGATCCACAACACGGGACCGCTCGGCTGCCTGCCCTACGCGCTGTTCCACCGCCCTGACCTCGCCGCTCCCACGGACGGCGCCGGCTGCTCGACAACATACAACAAGGTGGCGCAGCTCTTCAACGTCAGGCTCAAGGAGACCGTGGCGAGCCTCCGGAAGACGCACCCTGACGCCGCGTTCACCTACGTCGACGTCTACACCGCCAAGTACAAGCTGATCAGCCAGGCCAAGAAGCTCGGTAAGGCACCACCATCCCCGTCTGATAAACAAAACGAATGCATAGACAGCATAGTCTCTGAACTGAACACTGGGTTCTTGGAAGCTTCATGTGTTGGTGTTCTACTGTTCGCAATGCGCAGGCTTCGACGATCCTCTGCTGACCTGCTGCGGCTATGGCGGCGGCCGGTACAACTTCGACCTGAGCATCGGGTGCGGCGGGAAGAAGCAGGTGAACGGGACGTCGGTGGTGGTGGGGAACTCGTGCGCGGACCCATCAAGGAGGGTGAGCTGGGACGGCGTGCACTTTACCGAGGCCGCCAACAAGTTCGTGTTCGACCAGATCGTAGCCGGCGCGCTCTCGGACCCGCCTGTGCCGCTGAAGCGAGCGTGCCAGAGCAAAGGGCGATGAACCGGCCGTGCGTCACTCGTCGGCCTGGTCACGCAGCAGCTGCTGCTGTTGCTTCTTCTTGCTGTGTAACTGACTAACTGCATATTGGACTACTGGAGGAGGAGCACGCGTGCTCGAGGATGGGGTATACAGCATACTACGTCATTTGTAATAAAGAGAAATGGAAATCGTGAGCACCTTCCCAGAGGATGGGGAGTTGATATATTGCGACGGATGGCGCGCTGCATCCTTTCGTCGAGCAGGTAGCCAACGTGCAGCGGCGGCCGGCGGCGATTAGCTAGCACCGGGTCTCCCTCTACCGCTCCATGCTGACGTGGCGCTCATCGGCTCATCCACTCCGGCATCGCCGCATCGCGATCCTTCGCAGGGTTCGATTCATAGCCTTCCCTCCACCGACCGCGACTACTCACCCAACACGACGACGGCGCACCTGAACCGTGTCCCTGTGGACTTCCCGTCGACGACGGCGCACGTGAGAAGTGAGAACCGTGTCCCTGTGGACTACCCGTCGCCAATATATGTATTTTTTTAGCAATAGCTAGCCCAGGTAGGCAGGTACCAACCGAATTGACATAATGACATGCATACCGGGAGCAGGTTTACCCCCTCCAGTTTTGTATTAAAAGTCGTTTTCTTTACAAGATTTGAGTGAAACATTAAAAACATAAAGTCATTGAATTTGAAAATGTGAAAAACCATATAAATGATTTGTCTTCAAAATTACTTTCATAACAATACTTTTCAATAAATGTTTTTTTTATAAAAAAAGAAGTTAAAATTGTGCTTTGATGATCATATCGTAGTACTAAACGACTTCTAATACAAAACATGAGGTAGTATGACGTTTTCTTTGACCCAATCGAGTTGATACATGCATACCGGGAGCAGATAATGATCTTGTTCACATGCACGATTTATAACTTTCTTCAACTCCACTAGATATACACACACTCCCGGTAGAGTGTACACCCCACGCATCTACATTAGCCAGCCAGACACCAACCAGAGCTTGGTTCCGGGTCTGCTTCTGTGCACCAACAGAAAAGGTGGGAGAAACCACAAATTACTCTTACTAAAACAAACCAGCTGATACCATCATGTGAAGAAAACACAGTACCAAGCTTCAACTCCAGTTGCTGTCGTTCTTCTCCAGACATCTTTCTATTGGCTCGCTTATCATAAAAAACAGAGAACCTGATCATGAACCAGTACACCAAAGGGAGATCAGAAATTCGTTGGTGCACCTAATAGAGCGGCTTCTTTCCTAGGGGTTGTTCCTACAAAAATCATGACAACACCCGTACCTGGTAGTTTCGAAGGTCTGGAAGGTCCATGTTGCTCAATTTCAATCCCACTAAACACTCACGTGCAAGTTCATGCGCACAAGACCATCATCCACCTCAGGTATACTAATGCGCTGTGCGACCAGTTACTTTCACAACCCAACAAATTTCGCAAGTTAAAACATGTCAGCTCAAAGTCACACAGCTCCCGGGAGACAATCACATTCCAAAGGCTCTAGTATAGATATCATTAGAACCCAGCATGTGCAAGCTGTTCACCTCACCTGGATATAACATCCTTGACATGTCTGACATAAGGGCGTTATTCCCTTGTCTCAAATCACTCCAACCATCCAAGTGACCATTTGTAAGCTGTGAGTTTCGTCGTTGTTGTGTCATCTGCGCATAATGGGATACAGGACCATGATTCTGCTGTAAAAATTTGGATGCCAGATAATTATCATTCATAGGGTTGAAGGCATCTTGCATATGGTCTGCGAATCCCAAGCTCTGATGCGACTGGACGTTCTGCTGCATCCGTAACTGAAACCTTGGATCATTGTTCGGTGTTTGCAACTGGGCTGGAAAAGCAGAGGTATCTCTCATCTCCAGACCTGAATCACCAATTCCAGGCATCCGCCCTTTTCCCACGGCCAATATAGCAGGATCATTAAATTCTATGTCAGTTGTGTGTCTGCCAAATGGAGCTTGGTAATGATTACTGTTGCCACCCAAAACATTATCCCGGAGAAGTGTTTCTGTCAAGTATTGCAAAAAGGTATGAGAAGTCGAACTTGGTTTACAAGCAGCAGCAAAGAATATTAAAAGGCTAAACAAACCTGGGTATGTTGAGCCATACACCTGATTAGACCCGTCATGTGATGAAAATCCAGAGGTAAATGCAGAAGGAAATCTAGAAGGGGGGTTAGGCCCATCCTGTGATGAAAGTCCAGAACCAAATGCAGAAAAGGATCTATAAGAAGGATTAGGCCCATCCTGAGATGAAATTCCGGAAGAAAACCCGGGAGGGGGATTCAGACCATCCTGGGAAGGAAATCCAGAAGAAAATCCGGGAGGGGGGACTCTTGCTGGTGCTGAAAATCCTGGGGGTGCAGATATTTTAGATCTTGATGAACCTGTAAAGGCAAATACTTCATAAGCACACAAACTTATAACTGATGCATCAAAATCAGAATTGCTGCCAGCAGGTCAACAACACGCCCACCCCACACCTTGAATAAGCTCTACAAAATATTAGCCCCCGATTTCTAACTGTTTGATAAATGAACTCAACCTTTGTTCCTCAACATTAATCTCAAGATATTGACCTAGTTACACTGTGATGTGTAAAAATCTACTGAAAATAGTTTGTAGATGAACATTTTGTAATCCTTTTAGTTGAGCAAAAATATTCCAGAGTTCCGTGACCATCTGAACTTTGGAAATAACTGAATACACCATAGGTGTGATGTCACTCCGAATGCACAAATAACAGTTTAGCACAAAAACTTTTTTAGCAGGTTTAGCACAAAAACTTGAGGGGTACAGTGTACATCAGGTCTCCACAATCTGTGAAAGAAGTTTTGTGCAGTATGTGCTTGCAGACACATAGTTACATTACATGTGCATTAAATTTAGATATTCAGAACAGTAACGAGTCGGATGCATTTGGCGAAAGGTGCAGTTGTTTCTGTTTGCATGCAGTTTCAAATCTTCTAATATCGAGATTGCTAAAACTCATTAGAGGTGCAGTTTCAACAAAATTGTAATCTTTACTGTTACAATCACAACAGAATCCGCGTGTTTTGTGTGGATTAGGCAGGTTTTGACCCAAGAAGGTGTCTCTAGCTTACAGACACTGTTTTGGCTAAGGCCATCAAATTGATCTAATTAAAGAGGGCCTCGTTTGTTGTCAAGATTACAGGATAGAAAGATAGATCAAGAATCCATTTGCACAAGTCAGAATATTTTTTTTACCAATGTTCAATGACAAATGTGCAAAACAGAACAAGATCATTCAGTTACAGTACCCATCATTTTGCTCAGTAAAGGAAATAAGTGAAAAAAGGTAGTACTAACCAGTAGTTGTCACATCAGACACAAGAGAGTTGCTATTGTGAACATCATTCTCCAGGGATTGGAATGCATGGCCATTATGGTAAAAATTTCCTCGAGAGGTCTGGGATAGCAAACTGAAATTCTGATCACTACCACAGTTTCCTTGGTTATCCTGCCTAGCAAACGAAAACCGAGACTCTCTGCTTCCAGATCCTGATCTCCATGAAGGCACGGTTAAAGTAACATCATTGTTTTCAGATTCTCTAAGCATCCTAACAAAACTGTTAGCAGATGAAAATGAATCATCCCACAGATTAAACTCTGATGACAACATATCAGAAATTATTCTGCTCTCATCCTTATTTACACTTGCAGTCTTGTCAAAACTTCCTACACTATCAGTTCTTACTGAACCCATTGCACCAGGCTGATGACTTCCCATTCCAGGATGTCCAGAAACATTACCAGGTGTATATACAGTCCCTAGCCCATCTTGACATCCACTTAACAAGGCATGAGTCTTATTGATTGAAGAAAACCCAGTCTGTATCTCTGAAGGTTTAGTACCAACCATCAACGTAGGGTTACTTTCTGTATCATTCCACAGTGAAGTGGCTACTGTATTAGGAAAATGGGCAAAAGACGAATATGATGGTTGATCTGAACCATCCATCAGCCTACCATGAAGCTTGTCAGCGATCACTGTAGAATTTACCATATCATTTAAAGAAGTCACAGTACAACTTTGCTGCTCTGAAGTCCAATCAAGATGCTTATCAGAACCATATTGACTGGAGAGAAGCGCATCATTGTTTTCTAAAGATAGGAGCCCATCAAGCTTCATATAATATTCATCACTGTCAAAATTCCGACCTATTGGCATGGAAGCAGACGTGTGTGGCAGTGCATCTGGTTGATGATTTCCTGCCATACTATGAGACTCATCATTGCCATTTAAAGTTATTGAAGATATCTGAACAGATAACTTCTCAACGCCTATCTCCCTGGGGAGTCCAATACCCTCCAGTATTTTCTCATTGGCAGCAAGACTAGATTGGCAGTTTACATCATTTGAACTAGGGCTTTTAGGAGTAATGTTGCTAACTGAGCTATCATGATCGCCAGTCTTTACATCTGATTTCGATATTGCTAGACTTGATACCAAATCTGAAGGGCTTTTGCTGGAAATGTTCACTGTCGTATCTTTCTTAGGTGTTGGTGACTTAGATGCTAGGTGGGTTAACTTTCCATTTTCTTTTGCAGCTTGAATTTCCTTGCTTCCTTTTGACATCCCATCTGACACTACAATATCATCGTCATTCCAAGCTGAAGGTATTGTGGAGAAGTCTATGTCAAGTGATGATAGAGCATGTGCTTCCTTCACAATACCAGGCTTATACGGCTCTATGGTTTTAGATGTACTATCTTGTTGTGACACTTGCCGCCCTTCAGAAAGTTTTGGTGCTGTACTTGTATTTGTATCATCATTCCATGAAGAAGGCATTATTGTACTTGAAACCATCGAAGAACTTGAAACTGAATTAATTTGTGGCTCTGATTTTGATTTCGTATGAGATTGTGATGAAGTCACCCCATTAGCTGTTGTCCTGGCATTCAAATCACGATGCCCCCTGCACATAGAAAAGGGGAAATCAATAATATGGTTCTCATTTTCAACATATGGTGAACGATAGTGAACACTCCTGAGGTACCACCATACCATGAGGAAGCTGGTGGAAGTGTGGACCTTCCAGAACTACTGTTTGGAGGTGAAAGTTTGGGCTGGTTGGTGGTATTCTGCACACAACAAGGCCAGTTAATGCAGTATGTAAGCCAACACATAAGGAACGATCAACAGTTTAACCTAGACTGGAAATGGAAAGCATGATGAAAGTTAACAAAACAACACGTCTTCCAATGAATTTTGAATTTCGGTATAAAGAACATACAAGTGTTCCATTCTTGACTGTATGCTTGGCCGATACCACTGCACTGTAAGAGAAATCATCAGCTGGAGGAGGCAATACAGTGCCTGCACGTCTTTGTGAAACACTAGATGCCATCTGGGGGACCCTAGTCCTGATAGGAACATAGAGTTAGTGAATGGAAATATCAATTGATACTTTTTTTAGATCAATATCAATTGATACTGTGAAAATTGTTTTAGAACTATTTGATGAGGAAAGGTGGGTAATTCACTTATACTCCAACACTCCTCCTCACGTGCAGGCTCCCCAAGGCCGCATACAAGGATATTGTAGTGAGCTGTGAATATTTTAATTAACGCGCCCGCCAAGACTCGAACTCGAGACCTCTGGCCCTGATACCATATTGAGTTGCATGCACCAACCAGTTCAACCCAAAAGCTTAAGCTTATGAGGAAAGGTGGGCAATTCACTTATACTCCAACAAGAACACAGGGAGTTCACCAAAGCAGTACTTAATACATTAACATCCACATTGAAGCAGTCATATCATTTTCTAAATAAAGTTACAAAGATACCAACAGCTTACACATAGTAAGGTTTTACTGGCTATGCCTCCAAGGGACTAACTGTTATATCAGAAGAGGAAAGATAAATGGGTGATTCTGAAAAGCAGCAACAGTGCCAAACAGAGCCACAATATGTATATAAGTAGTGTAGGCAGAGAAGGAAAATGTTAGCCAGGACTAGCATGGGTAGTTTAGGGCTAAATTGAATAAAGGGAAGGAGAACAAAAAACTAAAGTTCCAAAAAATCTATCAAAGTAGCTCAGTACTACCTCGTATATGCGGAGATGATCTCATCTTTAGTGAAACTATCCTCCTGACCACCTACTTCATGCAAATATAGACAATCTGGATTCCCACATGTCTGGAAAGTCGAGAAACATTCAGGATGAGTGGATTGGGCAGAGTACTAGTAAACAAAGCTATCAGCATGAAGCAACAGTTGTACCATGTTCCGCAGCCATGCATGGCAATACTTCGTAGTACCAAAGCATGCTCTGCAACAGTCAACATCCATTGGAGTTAGCACGTTGTGTAGATGTTCTGGAACAGAACAAAGATAGAAGCTCACCTTAAAACTTTTCCTTCCAAGACAAAATTATGTACAGTTTGAATACACCGGATGGCCTCTTCTTCTTTGGCATAAGTAATATATCTGTGCACGTTTGACAGTAATCAGTCATTATTATTTAAACAAGAGCTGAGCTTTCTGTATCAGACTCTTATACAAACAAAACATTCCCTGTTATCCAACTCACAAATAAGTGATGTTTTAATTTAAACATCCATAGAATCACTAATATGAGCCAATGTAGTTTGTAACATATTTACAAACTACATTGGCTCATATCATTTTCAAATATTCGATCTAATTATATTAATAGGTATTGGTGGCAACAGTTTAGATACTTTCACTGCACGCAGCACAAGAGTGTCACTTAATAGCAAATGTAGTAATTGTAGCAACAACGCGCAAGAAAATGATAACAAAGGTTCCTAAACAATCTAGGACTATCAAGATCTCAAATAAGTGGGTAATATAATCTATAATCTTCAGGGGAAAACTAATTGGTTTACGTAACTTCATGCATGTATAAGCATAGGTAAACCAAGAAGTCAGAGCTAACATGACAACACATGGGAAGAATTATGTAAAGAAAGTGTTGATGAGAAACAGTATTATACAGTGATTTCTACACTGAAGAAGCCCTAACTTAATTCTGGTTAATTATGAACAGTGGGTTACAAAATTGCTGAGGACACATAATGACGTATTCCAGCTGCCTAAGTGTTGTTCTTCAAGTTATTCTGCAATTCATATTTCTGGCATAACACAAATTTCAGAATGTATCCAGCAACTTTCTAGGATATTACACATAATCCAAAGAAGAAAATCTTGCATTCCCAGGAAACAAACAATGATCTCGAACCAAGAAAATCTGCCATTTAATTTAAAGAATTATTTCTATTCTATATCTACATGTCCAGGATTGGTTTTGAGCTTAGCCCAGAAACAGTGGAATGTTCCATCCAGAAGAATCAGGTAGATGTCACTGATAGTGCAGAAACCAAAGTACCAAACACTGACTGAAAACATACTTTGCATCCATTTGAAACTCCCAGAAATCAGAGCTAAGTAGGATATTACTTTGCATCTATCTCAAATCCCCAGAAATCGCATCTCCTTATGTTGGCGATCAGGATAATACTATCAAGCATGGCTATATAGTTCAAGTGGCGACAAGCAAATCACACTGCTAAGTAGGTGACCTTTAAAATGACGGTGCTACTTGCAAGAATATGGATACAATCTGCATGACTTTCAACTAGTTCAGTAGAAAACCACCAGATACAATTGAAATTAATTTCTTATAATAATACAAATGATCTAGTACGACAAGGAAGCATACAAACTTGAAACATGCAATTGCATGAAAGTGGTGGATAACTATCAAGCTGGTTAACAAAACAATAATAATGTCTCTGCATATGAAAGAAGAACAGATCATGCATGTACAACTGGAGGTTTAAAGAGACATACATGCTAATATTGTTGTTTGCTGATGCCTGCTGGGAAGGAGGCCCAGTAGGACGGGAAACTGAAACCTTCAAAACTTTCCCATATTGACCAAAGTATTCCCTACGTTCAAGTACCTAAAAAATAGTAGTGTTGATATGAAAACTAAAGTTTAAACATGTCACAGAACTTGAATGGATCTAATTGTGAATGATGATATGGTGCTCACAATCTCATTGCATAAATGTGCGGGTAGCCCAGTTATGTACACCAGATTTTTCTGGATAACCCTGACACCAACCAGATGCTTCTTAGATTCTACTGTAGATGTTGTTGTTGTTGTTGATGCGGCTGCTGCCAAAGCCGCCTTTGGCTTAACCTTTTGGCTCTTGTGCTTCTTCTCTGCATTTTTTTCTGCCACCGTCCTGTTTTCATGAAAATAAACGTAAGCTGGAACTTGTTATCACAATACACCTTTCACAAGCGGGGTCAGTTTAGCTGAAATGAAATAAAAGCTGGAAGAATGACATTCACATGTTTCCTATGATAAAAGGATAATCCCAAATAGTCTGGTAAAACACAAAGTGGTGAAAGAAAGCATGATTGCTGACAGTTTGTGACAGACCTCTCACAAGTGGCAGTCATCTTGACAATCCTGTCCTTGTCGTAGCGAGTGCGGCATGCAGGGCAGCGGCCCTCTGTCTCCTCCTTCTCAGCCATGTCTATGATGTGGTGCCAGCACCAGACACAAATCTGCATATGTATGAAGAATTGAGTAAATAGCTGCTCATTGTTTGAGGTTGTAGTTGCGGTGGCTGATGCAGTGGCTTATTGATAGCATAGGAGGGTTGTTGATATAAATACATCATATCCACATTTGCATGGCTTGAGCTGCTGATCAGTGATGTCCATCTCCTCGGCGCAAAGCGGGCAGGTGTGGTCTCCATCGTTGCTCATGTTAGTCCTGATGGATGCCATGTCAGAAGAAAGAGTTGTTAGAATGCAAATATGAGGAGGAAGAAGACGTCCCAGACCAGAACAGATACGACACAAATTATATATAATCACTGATTAAGCTATTGTATCAGCAGCTTGAGAGTGTCCATAGAACAGAGGTCATCAAAACCCAATTTGTTTCTCACGTTTCTCAAGTCTAACTAATCAATCATCAAACCTAAATCTATTGTGAGAAATATATTAGAAGTTGGGGGCAACCCAACGCTCCATAGCTGATTTCTCCAGTCGCTATAGGGATATATGCACTGACTAATGATAATGATAATTAGGCAAAATTGCTCCCAAAACCTAATCGTTTGCTCTCGCACCATTAACTCTTCTGCGATTTCAAATTTTTTTCAGCACTGGATTTCTCCCCATCTAGCATTGGGTCACAAGGCTCATCGTGAGCCCATTTTTACCCCCGAACCGATCGATCTGACGTGTCTTCTTCAACCTCACGTTCTCCTCCTATCTGTCTACGCGTCCCGTCCCGTCCCGCTGCGCGCCCCTCCCGTGGGCATGCTGCTGCTCTGCACCTCGCACCCTCCCGCCATGAATCGGGGGCTCAACCACTCAATCCTAGGACTCTAATCCAACACGGAGGGAGAAAAAACTGAGAAGCTGCGTGAAAAGAGGTAAAGGACCGCGTACCCGAGCTGCTGTTGCAGGTGGCGATCCATCTTCCTATCCGATTTACAACTCCAATCGAGGCCGGGATCGCTCGCGTCCAAGCCTGTCCAAACGGGCTCGGGCTCGGGCTCGGGGAGGATACGAGGGGCGGCGGCGGCGGTGCCGGGTGGCCTGGCCGACGGAGCGTCCTAGACGGCGATTCGGGCGCGGCCGGCGGCGGGATCGGATTTCGACTCGAGTAGATGAATCCGGCGACTGGAGGTGGAGGGAAGGCGGGGGGCGGAGGTCAGATGGATGGATGGGCTTCCGACTTCCTTGGGTTGGAGGACGCAGATCCAGTGCCGTAGCTCCTTCGACACACGGCGCACCTTCGCTTCAGCCCGAGCCAGCACGGAGGCCCTAGTGTCTGTGGTGGGACCCGCTGCACAGTAGAAACTTAGGGGTGTTAATAAACGTAGATTAATGGAAATGTTTGGTTTTGGCCGGCTAAACTTTATTTTACGTTTCCATATTTATGTTTCGGCTATTTGCCACTCTCCACTTTTCAAACTAAACACAACTTTATTCTAAGATTTAACCCTCGCTATTTTTTAAAATAATCGCGGACAACGAGTTTGATTAAGTCTAGTTAAATATGTTATTTATATGTGTTTGCGGTAGCATGGCATTGTCAAATCATGAATTAACTATGATTGAAAAAATCATCCCGTGAACATGTCGCAATCTATACAAGTTGTTAATTTTTTATATACTTATCACTTCATATATTTATCAATCAAACGAAGCATAAGTTTCGAGAGAGAAATTAAAACTACACGTAATAGGTAGTATTTCTGTACGCCTGTGCTTTGAGTGTAGCCTGTGCATTCTTTATACTGCGCACCTCCTCCAGAGACACCTTGGGTGCGTTTGTGAGGGTGTTAAACCACTTATAGTCGACCCAAATGGTACAAGTATTCGTGTTTGTGAACATGACTCAGTTGAGCTGAGCTCCATTGAGATTGTGTTTGTTGTACCCGTGCAATTGAATGAGGTGATCATGAACTCAAGATTGGGTAATGTTACCCCCAAACAGTTATCATTGGTATTTCATCGAACACCATGCAGGGCAAGCGGCAAGCGTCATGGCGGCGGACTCATACCTCGTGGCGCTAGCATTCATGTCGTCAGCTTCGTTGTGCGCAAGGGCCACCGCGGTGGCGGCGACGCCGGCACAGAGGAGAGGCAGTCTGAGCGCTGGCGCCCCTCCCCCGGGCGCCACACGGGACGAATCGGATAGGAACGCGTACTGATGCTTCCCACGACCCCCCGGCGGCGGTGGCGGCTTCCAGCTGTTGAAGGAGGCCCACTGGTCGGCCCCCCTGGCGGGGATGGGTAGGCGTAGCTGCCTCCGCTGGGTGGCGTGGATGGCGGTGAAGTGCCAGAGTGGAGGCGTAGTAGAATGGCTACAGGTAGAGTGGTCGTCCGCGGCTGCCTGGCGCGACAACGGCGAAGCGAGAAGCAAGCAGCTGGCCGCCGCGAGGAGGCGAGAGCGGGTGGTGGGGAGGTGACGCGAGTCGCTCTTGGGAGCCCACGCGAGCGCACCACACACTTCGGGTAGTCGGTGTCGGGGACGCCCCTAAGGGTCCCCTAAATAACCACGGGAAACCCGCTTAAAACCCGAAAAAACGCAAAACGCAAATCAACTTGCGCACCTAAAACACATACACGGCGCAACCACGACCCCGGTGGCCCCCGCGGCCCGCCGGTGCGGCGCAACGGACGCCCCTCGAGTGAGGTTCGCCTTGCTCGAGGGATAGACTCTCCCTCGGGCGGGGGTCCGCCTCGCTCGAGGGATCAACACCGAGCCTCGCTCGAGGGCCGAGGCCCCCTCGGGCGGGGTCCGCTCGCTCGAGGGCGCCCACGCGCACATTTTACACGCTCCCGCGCGCACTGTTCCCCGCATGCGCGTACGAGCATTTAATGCTCGACGTCGCGAGGCCGCGCCCCTACTCGACACGCACGGGAATCATGCCCCGCGCCGTTCCACCAACTCCCGCGGGGAGGCCATCCCCCGCCGCCGTTCGAAGACCGTGCGGCAAGGCCGGTGTCGCGCCCGTGACACCGTGTCGCCTACCCCCCGTACGGCTAACGCGCCGCGCCCTCGAAGGGGGCCGGCGGCACCCTCGAATATCTTCTACGTGCTTATACGGGGCCACGCCATGACGTCGGGCGGCGGGATCGGTCATCCCCGTCGGCCGTCGCCCCGTGCGGCCATCCCCGCCACCGCCGCACCACGCCGGGACACCGTGGCGATGTGCGGCGCCGTTAGGATGCACGGGGACAAGACATCGCCACAACGGCCACCGTGCCGCGTACGGGCCCTCGTCAATGGCACCCTCGAATCGACCCACCACGACGGCCGGTCAACCAACCGCGCCGCCCTCGAAGCGGCTCCTGTACGAACACAGGACGCACCACGACGCCTCAGCAGGAGCGGGATTCGCCAGGACGGCCGTCAGCTCCACAGCACTGTTTGCCATACCTCTACACGTAGAGAAATAGTGCGGCATGCATGTAAACTGCTCCCTCCTTGGCCTATAAAAGGAGGGGCGGGTCCCCGAGCCGCGAGGGACACGGGACGACGGATAGCGATCACTCACACGCTATCCGTCTTCTCCACGATCTTGGCACTCACCTCAATCAACACCTCGCGGGACTTGGAGGCCACGCCTTCTCTCCCACTTCGCTTGTAGCCACCTCTCTACGAGCACCACGGTGCAAGTAATACGAATGCCCCGAGCACGTCACCGCCGGGACGTACGGCCCGGCCGGAACCGGGATAAACCAAGAGTCCTTAGTTGCTTAGCACCGCCATCGAGAGACGGATCTCGGCGCTCATTACTAGTTAGTGTCGGGACTACTTTCCGCGCCGACGGTTGGCGCGCCGAGGTAGGGGGGATCGAGTCGAAGATCCGCTCGTCGCCGGCCCTCTCGATGGTGATTCGCACCGAGTACCGCGGCCGAGAGGTATTCCATGGGCGGCTCGGACCCCCTCCCGGGCCGGATTCGAAATCCGGTTCGGGAGCCTGAACTTCCAGGCTACGGGGAACGACTACCTCATGCGCCTCACCAACGGTGAGGAACTCCGTGCGCGGCGCCAAGCCGGCCGGTCCCGGTCGCCGCCGCACGCGTCGACGCGACGCCAACGCCCGCCGGCACGGACGGCCGCGGGCCCCTCGGCGCCACGGCGCCACCGACGCTCCGGCCGGTGCTCGCGGCGGGGCGCGGACGGAGCGCCGACATGCCGCGCGCGTCGCCTCGCAACGCGACGCGCCCTCCGCGAGACGACAGCCGGCCGCTCCGGCGGGGGGAGCGCACGGTTTCGGGACCGCGCTTCCCCATCGGTCCGCGCGGCGCTACGACGGTGTATGTCACCTCCGCCAACCGTTGACGCAAAAAGTGCACTCGGCGCCAATCACACGGCAAGCGAAAGGCGGCTTCGCACGCGCGAGAGAGTAAATGACGTGCCGGTCAATTTTTCCCGAAAATTAACAAAAGATAAAACGAGTTAAATACCAAAGCTTGGAACTTGCCGGGTAGTACCGAACAGTTCCATATTTACGGCTAAAGAGCCAAGCAAGATGACACATAGCTACGTAAAGCTATCTGTCAAAGAACCACGACCATTCGGGTAACCGCAAAGGGAAAAAGAACACTGCCGAATGGATGACGTAAGCATGACAACGATCGGTCTTTGGATAAACATAGATGCATGTGCGAAGTCGTGACCGATCTTCATGAAAATTAACATTAGACAAATAAAGTAAAGCACGGACATGATCATGTATTAAATAAAAGCATGCATAGATCCAAAGCACTAGTCTACCGCATGTCTAGTTACTTTAAGATCCGTCGGGTACGATGTCAAACAAATCTATCCACCGCATGATACAACTTGCAAGAAAAACCGCACCACTTTCCACAAATAGATCTATCCACCGCATGATACAATCTAAATATGGAAAGCCAAAAGCATACATCATTTAAAACATAAATAATGCACGTGATCCACTCGTGAAGATATAACCGAATACGGCTGAACAGCCGATCCGGGGTCCATGAAGAAGGAACAAATATTACCGTGTGAATAAATCTATCGAGCCGATTTGGAAGTCTAATCCACCGGATGACTAGCTCCAAAGCAACCCAAAAACCTGCATCTACCGCATGATACCCGGCTCCTTCAAGATTTATACGAACGCAGTAAACTTGAACCCGCAACACGTAACAACCTAGATCGATTCGGTTTCGGCTATCGGGAAGCATAAGATCCACGTGTTGAAACATGAAACCTACTCGAACAAGTATCACAAAAGGGATATAGCCGATCCAAACCCATCTAGATTGGGCGAAATGTGTTACATGAATTAAAACATGAAGTAAAAACTCATGATAACACGGGATAACTTAATGAATCTATTGGATCTTGCCAAAATCCAATAGAGCCGATAACTAGCTTCAAGCTAGATCTTAGCCCACCGCATGGCTCATGATCCAACAAGAAACCCTCTTGAACCAAGCTTGAATCTACCGCATGACACGAAGCATGGTAACAAGACTACTTGCATCAGATCTAAATCCACCGCATGATACTAGACATGATACAAGGTGGCCGGTACTCACGGAGGTCGACGGATCGATTGGCCCTCTCGAAGAACTCGACGACACGACAAGGACTCTAGGGTTTGGCGTAAGGCCGGTGTGTATTGAGGAATGATTGTGTCCGTTACATACATCCGGGGATCGTATTTATACCCCGTCGATTACAATTGCGAATGGATTCATTGCCTAACTAAACTCGATCGTCCGTCCATCCATTCGTCTCTCCTGATTCGAGCCACGTCACCGTCCAATCCCGCAAAATCGGCTTTCTTGTTCCTTTGCCGAATCGGAGCGGATAGCCGACCGCGAGATCTCTTTGCCGAAAATCTCTCGAAAATATCCTTCCTTCCACCGGACGGACTCTTTTTCGACCCGGACCCACGGGTCGACTCCTTACCAAATTTTGGTGTTAACACATGCCCCTTCAATTGTGGGATAAAAGTAATTTTGTTCCACAATTGACTCCGACCACGAATCCTTGAGTCAAATCGTCAACACTGTTCTTCGCAATCCGCCGAATCTTTATCCGAGATCCAACCCTAGATCCCCTTGTTCCGAGCTCGAACCTCCAATGGCAGCTCAGAACCAAGATGCTCAGGTAAATTCATCCCCCGCAAACCTTGTTCGGCATTAGGTTTTCAATTTTACCTGAGATTTTCTTTTCCGCTTTCTTCCAGGAGCCTTCTACTGCTCTTTTGATTCCTATCGAGGCCAATTCGCAGTCTTATTACCTTGGTCCTGTGGGGAATCCTGACCCTCGAGATCTTATTGCTGCTGAATCTCAGAGAATCCCTTTCAAAGCAGCTTTGTCTCCGCCTCCTCAGTGGCAAGATGCGTTCAAGAACTGGCCTTTACCTCCAATTGCAGGTTGGAAGACTTGGTACCGGAGGATCCTTGCAGATAAAAGTGGATTAACCAACCTGGATACTCTCCGCATCGCTCAATGCCTGGAGTTATCCGTGGCTGAGACCCCAAAGAATGAAGACCTTCTGATAGCCGCATGCCACTTCTGGTCAAATGGAGTCAACGCCTTCCTTTTTGGGCATGGCCCAATGTCTCCCACCTTAGCCGATGTATATATGATCACCGGCCTTGACATTGCAGGATCTGTTCAGCCTTGGAATTTCAAAAATTCCTCACGCCAGACAGGGGTGAAGCCGAGGGAACGGATACAAGCAATACATCGTGAAACACATGAAGGATAATCCCCTTGGCGATGTTGAATATAGAGCCTTTCTGAACATGTGGCTATGCAGATTCGTTTTTTGTGGGAAAGCCAATGAGCCCACCTTGAACCATATCGCGATGGCATCTCATTTGGCCAGTGGCAACCGCCTCCCTCTTGGAAAATTCTTCCTCGGCAGTGTATACCACATGCTTCACCAGACTGTTACTCAGATGTATACGGCCAAAGAATATCATGTGTCAACGGTCCTTGGTGGTTCATCCAAATGTGGTTGCAGCTCCACATGCATCAGATTGTCGGCGTCGATTTGAACTCTAGGTTCTTCCCTTTGTCGAATCACCCCGAAGGAGAGCCTCAAGCCACCAGAGGATGCCAAAACTACGGAGAAGCGGCTTCAACTGTTCTCATCCGGCGGGACATCGGCCCGGCTCTTCGAACTGTTCTTCGAGGTTTCCCCCAATCCTCTTTGGCTTCCTTACCTAGGCAACGACACCTTGACCTTTCATGTTGAATTTTCCTTTGAGCCCGGCCATCGGGATAGGAATTTCTTGAAGATCTTTAATATCATAATCCGCCCCCGCATATTGCCGGCCGAGTTCAATGGAGGGAGACGGAATGTCGGCACTTATGAATATTACCGACCTAATGTAATGGCCGGACAACTTGGATGCGGCCGGATGCCCCCAAGATTGTTCCCGCATGAATTCCTCAAACCCGGGGAGGAAATCAAAGAAGCGATGCGAGGGCAACAGAGTTTTCAACTAGTGTGTGTGCAGTCCCACGGTCTACACATATCCTTTTGTGCCCACAACCATAGCTCACCCCACCTTCAACTCCTGGTGGCAAGAATTTCACGACCATATCTTCGGTGAGCTCTGTTCATGTATTCGTGCGAAGCCGGTACCGACTTCCCGCCGACTTCGAGGTGATACAATGAGCCTTTGGACCAGACGCTTCCTCTTTATTCATAGTTCTGACCTTCATCTTCCTGTTCACGAGAATACGGTCTCGCCCCTCGAGTCGGGCAATTGCTTATAATGCCGAAGGCCCCATTTCGAAGACCGGGGTTTAAATCCACAACCCTACATCAACTAATGGCCGGGTATGCTACCACGGATCCCGGCCTTTCTAGCCTTGCGTCGACAGGAGGCAAGGTCCGCATCCGATTGCCCCTCCAAGTGCTAAAAGGAGGAGAAGCGTCAAGAAAGTGCTCGTTGAGGTAAACCCCTTTACCTTCTTGATTACTTGGGTCACTCTGTTCTTGATGGATCATATCATTGTGCATTTTCGGACCGAGCCCAGGCGCCCTTCGAGCCGCACTGCCGATGCTCCATCCTTCGGTATGACCTTTCTTGTTCTTTCTCAAGGATGAGCAACGGCACTTATCCCTTCAATTTGGACATTTGCGAAGAAGCCGTGGAAGAACGGCTTGTAGATGTTCCGGTGGTTCAACAAGCGAGCCCATCCGGGGTTGAATTACCCATCCCGGTGGAGATCTCATCTTCATCACCTTCTGAGAAGCAATAAACTTTCCCGAGATGAATCTCCCAACTCAACTGGAGCCAACAAGTTCTCCTAGGGTGCCATCACCTATTGTTCAAGTAGAGATAACCAACCCAACAGAGACGGCGGACCCGAGCTCCTCTTCGGCCGTAAACCCACGAGTTGCCAGTGGCCGCATCGGCGCCTCCTAGCTCGGAAGTTTCGGCTGCGCTTGGGGCGTCTTCTTCACCGGTGATTGCCCCTACTCAAGGAACCGACCATGAGGTAACCATCCGCACTTAATTTTGGTACCTCGATGTTCGGCATCCCTAATTCGGCAATGTTTTTTCATCGGGATCGAGGTTCCACCATTACCAAGCCCGCCATCGAGAGCAATTCGGTGCCGAGGTGATGGAAGGGAGTAGCCCTTTGCCCGGATGAAGTCTTGTCCAAGCTCGGAGAAATTCTTTGTCTGGCTAGAAAAGGATGCTCAGGACCAGTTCAATGATCTCCATCACTTCGAAGAGATGTTTGAATCCATTAGTCAAGAACTCCCTGAAGACATCAGAGCCTCTCTATCATCCGTCTATGACTTAGAGCCCCTTTATGTACCCTTGAAGCGCGCTTGGAGGAAATTGCGCTCCCGTCCGGCCATTGAAAAGAGGAAAATCGATGCTGAACAAGCCATGAACGGGGCACAATCCCAAGCAGAGAACCATAAGGATGCATTGGCTAACCTGCAAGCTTCTTATGATCTGAAAGCTGCTAGGAAGGCTGCTCTAGAAGCCGAACTAAGAAGCCTGTCAGCGGAGATGGAGATTGACAAACAGAAAAATAGCCGAACTTCCTGGATTGATAGCAAAGACCCAAGTGGAAGTAAAATCGGCTATCACCAAAATGGAGCAATGCAATGCGGAACTCATTGATTTATCCGGTGCTCAAAAGGATTTGCCGGGAGATGCTTTGGACAACTCCCATTTGATAATATCCAATGTTCGTCGTGTACTCGCAAAACTCCGAACGCTTGAATGTCCTTATTGATGTGTACCGAACGCGGTCGTTCTTGTAATATCTCCTTTGTGATTCGTTTCCTTTCTTTTGCGCATTTTTAGATGTAATCTTTCGAACGACCCATTCGGTAGTGAAATGCCAACTCCTGAACGACACTTTGATTTCCTTTAGCCGAACCGATCGATCTGCACGCGGCTCAGTTTAGAACTCCAAACGACCCGCTGGCGGGCTGGCCAAGGAAACCTTTCCACCTTCCGATTTTCTTGGGATATGCGCCACGATCTTCAGCCACGACTTGAAGCCACGATTCATCCTGCCAGGCCTATAAATGTTAACATAGGTGCCCCTAGCTCTCCACCAGGCCTTGTAGCTCTCGAATCTTTGCCCATCTTTGGCCTTCTTGCAAACAGTGCACATCCCCAAACCACAATGGTGCGCCGCCTCAACCGCCGCCGCGCCTCCGACGAGGCCGAGGGGAGCAGCGCTAATGCGCGCAGGCGGTGATGATCATCAATTTCTCCTCTTTGATTCTTGATCTTCTTCTCGCCTTGACGATCGTCCCCCTTTTCCCGGGTTGATTCGGTGGAATCCGCCTCGCGCGCGGCCAATCAGCCCCTCCCGGATGACTCCTCGGAGTCCGATGGCCACTCCCCGGTACCGTACGGGGAAGCAGACGCCATTCGCTTCAAGGAGGAGCTAGAAGCGTCTCGCCGCGAGCTGGAGGACGTCTCCAAGAAAGCGGGCGTGGCTGAGCTAGAATGGGAGGACCAGCGCAAGCAGCTGCTGGAGGCCATCGACGGTATGGTTCTGAGATTGATTCTTGACCCAGCCCGGCCTTTGATGCTAATCCTTTCTGTTTATCCTTTGCGGCCGCGATGCTTTGAGCTCAACCACCGAAGGCGGTAGAGCAATTGGCCGAGAAGGTGAACGCCCATGGCGACACGCCGGCGGAACGCCCGGCCGCGGTGGAGTGCCGTGTTGACGAGGTGGCCGTCCATGGCGTTCGCTTGGGCACCACTTTGGGCACCGGGCCGCGATGGCGACGCATACGGACGTCGACTATTCCACCGAGGGCCGTGTGGCTTTCGGGGTGGCGCGCGGGAGGACATCGACGAGATCGAGCTCATCTTGGAGCGTCTTGATGGCCATGGTGACGCCATTGCCGAAATTACTCATCCCCAATCCGTGTTGAACGAGGCTCTTCGACTAGATTGTACTAGGGATGTGTAACTATCGGCAATAGATGAAGAACTTTTGAATTCCGTACCCATTCCGTGATGACTTCCCTTTGCATTTCGCGTACGTGAATTTTGTTTTCTTTGAATGCATCAGGAATCATCTTTAGCCGAATACGCGAGAACAAGCGCCCCTTGGCGCAAAATCCACGAGAGGATCCCAATTCGGCAATCCGTAAACACCGTTCAAGAGAAAACCCTTCGCATCCGGTGGAAAACCCCGCCGCTTGGTATTCCAACGGTGTTTACCGGCCAAATCATCACTCCCAATGCGCCTCCCCGGTCAATAAAATAGCCCGTGGGGTACTCGCAAATCCACTCGCACACTCCTCCATCATTTCCCGTCTCTTCCCTTGCGCCGGAGGAAAAAACCCCAACGCCATGGACAAGGGTAAACAACCTCGGGGGAGCGGCTCATCAAGGAAGCGTACGATTCGGAAGTGAGTTCTTTCTTGATCTCGCTCCTTGTTCTCCCGCTTGATCTTGCGCTTCATGTTTTCCTTTTGCCCTTTTCGGCCTCGATTTGCTTCCGAAGAGGTCATCGGGACCGAAGATGTTCCCGAGTACATCTCCTCCGATTCCTCTCCCGGCGAGAGGATGCCACGCCCGAGCGAGAGGACCAATCATCGGGGCGCCGCCGCATCCGGCACACGGAGCATGGCCTCGGGGATATGTCCGCCCGTTGCCAAGCCGAGCGCGAGCGTGCGCATGGCTCGGGAAGCGCTAGTGGGGGGTAAATGTTCCCCGACTCCTTCATGCTTGCCTGCGGATTTCTTGCCTCCTAACCCCGATTCTTGCGCCGGATGTCTCCGACGAGTACGCAACCCGAAGGCGGCCCGGGATAGCTTGGTAGAGGCCGCCGATCATGGTCATCCTCGTGCGTTCCAAGTTGCGCGTCACGGTGGTCCCGGAACAAGCGAAGAGGGGGCGACGGCCGAAGAAGTAAAGAAAAGATTGTATCATACTTTCGCTTCTTCCGCCACGCCTTCGCTTCCCACCTCCTTGGGGACTCGACCATCAGGGTTGTTAGATGTGATCCTGCAAGAAGCAGTTGTAACGTAGTATTGAGCTAAGGGCAATGCATCTAGGCACTGGCCATTTTCTCTTGTTCATGGATTTTGTTCTAAAGGCGGCCTCATCCTTGAGCGCTGGCTATTTTTGTGTCAGATGTGTGTAATCATCGATCGATTTCAATGCTAGGATAATACTTCTTCGGATATCTTCCATTTATTGCGGCGGAAAATTCCTCTCCTAGCAAAGTTTTCAATATGTATGCATTACCGGGAACGCATCCGACCACACGAAAAGGCCCCTCCCGGTTAGGGGACCATTTGCCGAATTCACCGTATTTAGTTCCAATCGGCAATAGTGCTTTCCACACCGGGTCGCCTTCCGCAAATTGCCTTACTTTTACTTTCTTGTTATAGTACTTGGCGACCGCGGACTTGTTTTTCTCGATGTTCTCCGGGGCCACGAGACGGATCATATGCAAATCTTCTAACTCATCCATCATTAGGCCACCGTAATCCTTGGAGCTCAACTCGTTTTGCAAAGACAACTCTCCTTGACTCTCGACCGTATTTCCCAAGGTAGGATTGCATGGTGCCCGTAAACCAATTCGTAAGGAGAGGTCTTTGTAGCTCCATGGGGGGCCATTCGGTAAGCCCACAGCGCTTCACTGAGTACCGAATGCCACCTCCTTGGCTTCTGATCGATCTTCTTCTGTATCAGCTTGATCATGATCTTGTTAGAAGCCTCTGCTTGACCATTAGCTTGGGCATAATATGGAGAGGAATTAAACAATTTGATTCCCATGCTTTCGGCAAAATCTCTGAATTCCAATGACACGAATTGTGCCCCTTGGTCAGTGGTAATCGTCTGAGGGATCCCAAATCGATAGATGATGTGTTCCTTGACGAATTCGATCATGTTTTTCGACGTCACCTTCTTCGGTGGGATTGCCTCGACCCATTTGGTGAAGTAATCGTAGCCAAAAGCATGAACTTATGCCCCTTGCTAGACGGCGGATTAATTTGGCCAATCAAGTCTATACCCCGGCCCCCGAATGGCCATGGCTTGATGATGGGATTCAATGCGATGCGGGGACCCTTTGAATATTCCCGAACCTGCGGCAATCTTGGCATCCCTTGTAATACTCAAAGCAATCCTCTAGTATCGTCGGCCGGAAGCATCCGGCTTGTCTAATAACCCATTTCATCCGATAGGCCGATTGGTGCGCCCCACATATCCCATCGTGTACCTCGCTCATCATGTTCTTGGCTTCTTCCGGACCCGGAGCATCGTAGCAATACCCCATCTAATGATTTATAGAATAAATTATCATCCGGAAGAACGAACTTAATTGCCTTGTACACGAGCTTCCTAGAGACTTTTCGGGATGGATCTTTCAAGTAATCAACGATTTCTTTCCTCCAATCATCTCCTGCAAGATCCGCCCTCGGTGCACACACCTGCGCAAACAAACGCCTCTTGACTCTCCTTGTACCGGAGGCGCTCCGAGCTGCTTTGTTTGCTTCTTCGTTATGCTCCCTAGGAATGTCTTTGTAGGATTACTAATGGGAAGCTCTTCAAGATCTCCCCTGCACTCCTCGTAGTAACTCCTCAGCGCTTCGCTCCTGCACTCGTATTGGCCGTTCAATTGTTTGATCACCAATTCTGAATCTCCATAGATCTCAACTGAGACGGCCCCAGCTTCTCTCAAATATTGAAGCCCTCGAAGTAGTGCCTCGTACTCAGCCTGGTTATTTGTGACGGTAGGTTGTATAGGAATGGCAAATTCAAACATCTCACCTCTGGGCGAAATCAGTAGGATTCCTACTCCCCCACCTTTTCCACACGATGATCCATCAAAAAATAAAGCCCAAGGGGTAATTTCAAGCAGATCTATTGACGGGTCACGATGTTCGGTTATAAAATCGGCAATTACGCGACCTTTGATGGCCTTTGCCGATTCGAACTTCAACTCGAATTCGATAAAGCTAAAATCCATTTGCCAATCCGACCATTCAAAATCGGCATAGATAACATATGTTTTATCACATCAAACTTCGAGTATACGGTGCATTCGGCATTCAACAAGTAGTGCCGAAACTTTGTACACGAGTAGTATACGCAAAGACACGATTTCTCTATAGCCGAATACCTCGGTTTCGGGATCAAGTAGTTTTCGGCTAAGATAGGCTACTACCCGCTCCTTTCCTTCGAATTCTTGAATAAGGGCCGATCCAATAGTTTGGGTATCGGCGCCACGTACAACTTGAAAGGCTTGTTTGGGCGGGGAGGAACCAAAGACCGGCGGCTCCTTCATGTCTTGCTTGATCTCATCAAAAGCCTTTTGTTGTTCGTCGCCCCATGCGAATTTCGATCTTTCTTTAGCTTCGGCGAGTGGAGAGAATGGCAACACCTTCGTGATAAATTTGAGATGAATCTTCTCACGAAGTTGATCTTCCGAGCAAAGTGATTGCAATTCCTTGAGGTTGGTTGGAGGAACGACTTCATCAATGGCTTTCATGCTTTTTTTGCCAACTTCGATTCCCCCTTCGTGGACCAAAAACCCCAAGAACTCTCCGGTGATACCCCAAATGCACACTTGTTTGGATTCATCTTTAGACCATGCTTAGGGTGCATTCCAAGGTCTTCTTCACATCTTCTAGATGGGTGTCATGACTTAAGGACTTGATCACCACGTCATCGATGTAGATTTCCACGCTTTGCCGATCAACTCATGAAAGATGTAATTCATGGCCCGTTGATAGGTTGCACCGCATTTTTCAACCCAAATGTCATGACTATCCATTCAAATAGGCCTATATGTCCGGGACATCTAAAGGCCGTCTTCGAGATGTCTTCTATTGCCATGAAGATCCGATTGTATCCCGCGTTGCCATCCATGAAGCTAATCACCTTGTGTCCGGCGGCGGCGTCAATTAACAAATCGGCAATAGGCATCGGGTATCCGTCCATGGGAGTAGCTCTGTTCGGGTCCACGAAGTCTATGCAAACTCTCATTTTCCCATTCTTCTTATACACAGGGACGATGTTAGAAATCCACTCCGCATATCTGCACGGCCGAACGAAGTTTGCGTCAAGTAATCTCTCGATTTCCTTCTTCACATCGGCCAATACCTCATCCTTGTAGATTTTTCGGGGCGGTTGCTTATATGGTTTGAAACCAGTCTTGATTGGCAACCGGTGCTCGACGATGGATCGATCCAATCCAGGCATCTCCGAGTAATCCCAGGCGAAGCAATCCTTATATTCTCTGAGAAGCTCAATTAGGTTCCTCCGAAATGCGGTTGCAAATGCGCACCGATGAACGTCGGCCTTGGCTTATCACCGCTTCCAATGTCAACTTCTTCCGGCTTATCGGCCGACATGAATCCTCGCCCTAATTTGCCATCGGTGCCATCCACGGGGTTCTCCATTAAAAATTACTATAAGAGCCGACCGCTTGAATCGGGCCGTTGGTCACCGCCGACGAGGTTCAACGGGACCTTCTCCCCGATCCTTCCACGAGAAGCAATCGATGCCTTGGTACTCCCGGAAGGGCTGGTTCCATGTTGGCCACGCTCACGAATCATCCGCACGGACGACCTCGATCTCATCATCCACCCTTTGGATAAGCTGTTGATGCATGGTGGATGGGACGCGGCGATTGGCGTGAATCCGGTCCCGCCCAAGCGGCAGGGCCGTAGGCTCCCTTGCCTTCGATGACAAAGAAGGTGGTGAGCGGCGTCTTGGACCCGATCATCAAGTCCACGTGAGCGCATCCTTTGGTGTCTGAGGGGTTCCCGGCGAAGTCGTTCAGGATGATGCTTGTAGGTGTCAGATCGCTTGGGCCCATGCCAAGCTTCCTGAAGGTGGTGTACGGCATCACGTTGACTGCCGCCCCGCCGTCGACGAACATCTTGGTCAATGGCTTGCCATTGACGTACCCCCTCAAGTACAGTGGCCTCATATGGCGATTCTTGGCCGGCTTGTCGAAGACGGCCTGCTTGGCAAGCACCAGTTGTGCCATCATCTCCTCGGGCTGCTCGTCATCAAAGGAAGCTTCCTCTGCATAACCACGGTTAGCGGGGAGCCATGAACTCGTTCGGCAGGAAGTATACCATGCAAGTGGGAGCCGAACGCTTCGATCCTTCTGGCTGGTCCTTGGGGCGCCACTCCATGCCTCGTCTGGATCCCGGCTTGTTTCATCTCGCGGTTCCTCAAGCGTTGGACCCGCCTTTTCTGGCTCTTGCGTAGACCGGGCGGGCACCACTGCCCCTTCTGCCAGACGTAGACGTCCTCGTCCTCTTCCTGATCAGCCCACCTGAGATCGGCTTGGCGCTTCCTGGGGTGATCTATGACTTCAATTTTTTGACGCCGATCCCCATTCGGGTGAATCCTTCCAAGTCTTTCGTGGACGGATCGGCGATTGCGATTTCTGCTCGTACTCAACATATCCTGTCGCCGCATTCGGGACGGTTCTTCAATGTGGGCGGCTTTAGGCCCTCATTCCCGGCGGTGCTCGAAGAAGGCGCACCCCCGGTGGCGCGCGCTCTGCTCGCGCGTGTCTTGTGCTCGGTCCCTTCGCGCGCTTCCTCTTCAGCCCTGCGCCGCTCCTCCTCGTGACGACGCTTACGGTAGCGCTCCTTCTCCATGCGGCGCTGCCATTTGTTGAGGAGAATGCGTGACGTCACCTTGGGTTTAGGCTCGGACGATTCCCCAATCTCGATGTGGCTCTTGAGAGCGCGGGGGCGTCGCCTGTACTTGCTCCGGGATCACACCGGCGCTGCGGGTCCACCGATCCCGCTTGCTTGGACACTGGCCGAGGTCGGGACCTTGACCTTCCCCTTCTCTTCGGTCCGTTATCGCATTGACGGAAAAGCGCGAGCATGTTACGAGGAAAGGGGTGGCCATCCGGCTTCATCTTGTTATCGAACTTGAGGTGTCCCTCCTGGATAGCCTTCGGATCCTCATCCGAAGACCCCGCAATCGTTGATGGAGTGCGAGTCCCCTGTCATGGAAGCCGCGATGGCACGCTTCGCTTTAACTCCATCGGGCCGAAGCATAGAATGCCCCTCGGGCGGCTTAATTCGGCCTTCTTTCACCAAGAGCTCGAACAACTTATCGGCCTTCGTGGTGTCAAAGTCGTAAGTCCCTTTGGTCCGCTCGACCCAACGGCCGATTCATTGTCAAGGGCTCTTTACCCCACATGAATTCCCGTGCGGCTACCTCCAATTCATCGTCGGAATCCTCGAACGGATCGGCTTTGTCCGGGAGGCGGTTGTAGATGTCGACGTCGTCGCTGCTTGCCAAACTTGGGGTCTTTCTTGAGGCCATATGCCTGATTGCTCATCAGAGATAACTTTTGTGAAAGCTGGCCCAGGTTCTCAAACTCCATCCCAAATAGCTTCTCGCGCACGGCCGGTAACATCCCGGCGACGGCCATATCGGCCCGGTCGATCGTACGGCAAGTTCGGCGAGAAGCACATGCCTTTGACTTCCATGAATCTTCTAAGAAACTCCAACGGTGTTTCGCCGTGTCTTTGCTTCGGGGTGGCGAGATCAATCGCCTTTTTTCTCGGGCGCCGCCGAAGTAATGAGCGTGGAATTTACGCTCCAAATCCTTCCATCCGGCAGCGATTCGGGCGGCGGGGACGAGAACCACCGAAAAGGGCCGGGCCCGTCGGCGAAGCGGGGAAGTAGCGAACCCCCGAACGCCTCCTCGGCCGAGCATTCCCCAAGGCGCATGAGGTAACGGGCGATGTGCTCGACCGTGCTTGTCTCGTCCGCCCGAGAGAACTTTGTGAATTCCGTCGGCGCCTTCACCCTCGGCGGCGGGGAGCACGTTATAGTACCACTGCGGGAACGGCGGCCTATAGGTGGGGCCCGCGCATCTTTGGCTTGAGGCCGAGCCGATTCTGCATCAATTCGGCCATTTTGCGCGCTAGGGCGTCATCTTCTTGCGCGCCTGCGGTGGCGCGTACCACCGGGTGCGGGAAAGCGTCGAACGCCCCGTAATTTCCCACTTCATGATAACCACCGCCGTACAAATTCTTCGGAGCCGGTTGGTCGACGGAGCTATTCTTCGGCGGGGTCAAGTGGGGCCCCCGGATGAGCCGAACGCTAGGTCTCCGTACGTAGGCCGGTACGGATCGGGCTGTTGCATGGGCCGACCCGTGCTTTGCTCCGTGGTGGCGGCGGGATTGGTTGACTTCACGAAGCTTGCAACGGAGGGCCGAGGCCGGCCGCCCCCCGGCGCCTGCGGAGGAGGGTTGGAATGCTTGGCTTCGGAGCTTTGAGGAGGAGGGCTGCTGCACCCGGCTCCGTAGCGGCGGCCGAGAGCTTGATTCACCCGGCTCCACGGTGCTCTTTCGGCGTGCGCCTTCCCGAACGCTTGCCCCCGCGCCCGGGGCCGAAGAGGGCCACCATCATCCGCTGGAGCGACCCGAGGAAAGCTTTGGTTGTGCTTGGTGAGCATGTTGTCTACCGACTCTTGGAAGATCCGCGCGCATTCCTCCTTTTCTTGTTGGGTTGTGGCGTCGCTCTCTCTCCCGGCGGCCTCTGGGCGGGCCATTCTTCGGATACGGTACACCACTTCGATTCTTCTTAAACGACATGAGACACTTTTTGCCGAAAGCGGTTCACGGCGTCTAGGAGCCGCCGATGTCTTGCTGCGGGAGAAAGCTCTTCGATGTTGACATCCGGGAGGTCCGTGATTTCGGGCATCTTGAACCAATTCGGCCGTAGTCCCACGCGGGCGTGCCAAAAAGTGTGTTGACGCAAAAAGTGCACTCGGCGCCAATCACACGGCAAGCCGGAAAGGCGGCTTCGCACGCGCGAGAGAGTAAATGACGTGCCGGTCAATTTTTCCGAAAATTAACAAAAGATAAAACGAGTTAAATACCAAAGCTCGGAACTTGCGGGTAGTACCGGACAGTTCCATATTTACGGCTAAAGAGCCAAGCAAGATGACACATAGCTACGTAAAGCTATCTCGTCAAAGAACCACGACCATTCGGGTAACCGCAAAGGGAAAAAGAACACCGCCGAATGGATGACGTAAGCATGACAACGATCGGTCTTTGGATAAACATAGATGCATGTGCAAAGTTATGACCGATCTTCATGAAAGTTAACATTAAACAAATAAAGTAAAGCACGGACATGATCATGTATTAAATAAGCATGCATAGATCCAAAGCACTAGTCTACCGCATGTCTAGTTGCTTTAAGATCCGTCGGGTACGATGTCAAACAAATCTATCCACCGCATGATACAACTTGCAAGAAAAACCGCACCACTTTCCACAAATAGATCTATCCACCGCATGATACAATCTAAATATGGAAAGCCAAAAGCATACATCATTTAAAACATAAATAACGCACGTGATCTACTCGTGAAGATATAACCGAATACGGCTGAACAGCCGATCCAGGGTCCATGAAGAAGGAACAAATATTACCGTGTGAATAAATCTATCAGGCTGATTTGGAAATCTAATCCACCGGATGACTAGCTCCAAAGCAACCCAAAAACCTGCATCTACCGCATGATACCCGGCTCCTTCAAGATTTATACGAACGCAGTAAACTTGAACCCGCAACACGTAACAACCTAGATCGATTCGGTTTCGGCTATCGGGAAGCGTAAGATCCACGTGTTGAAACATGAAACCTACTCGAACAAGTAACATAAAAGGGATATAGCCGATCCAAACCCATCTAGATTGGGCAGAAATGTGTTACATGAATTAAAACATGAAGTAAAAACTCATGATAACACGGGATAACTTAATGAATCTATTGGATCTTGCCAAAATCCAATAGAGCCGATAACTAGCTTCAAGCTAGATCTTAGCCCACCGCATGGCTCATGATCCAACAAGAAACCCTCTTGAACCAAGCTTGAATCTACCGCATGACACGAAGCATGGTAACAAGACTACTTGCATCAGATCTAAATCCACCGCATGATACTAGACATGATACAAGGTGGCGGTACTCACGGAGGTCGACGGATCGATTGGCCCTCTCGAAGAACTCGACGACACGACAAGGACTCTAGGGTTTGGCGTAAGGCCGGTGTGTATTGAGGAATGATTGTGTCTGTTACATACATCCGGGGATCGTATTTATACCCCGTCGATTACAATTGCGAATGGATTCATTGCCTAACTAAACTCGATCGTCTGTCCATCCATTCGTCTCTCCTGATTCGAGCCACGTCACCGTCCAATCCCGCAAAATCGGCTTTCTTGTTCCTTTGCCGAATCGGAGCGAGATAGCCGACCGCGGATCTCTTTGCCGAAAATCTCTCGAAAATATCCTTCCTTCCACCGGACGGACTCTTTTTCGACCGGACCCACGGTGTCGGACTCCTTACCAAATTTTGGTGTTAACACCAACACCAACGCGAGCGGCGCGCGGGGTTCGCCACGGCCGCCATGTCCCGACCGCCGGGGATCCCGGCGCCTCCACCGGCGATGAGTCGTCCCAAGGCTCCGCCGTGAGTCGCCACCCGCCACTTCGCACGGGTATGCGGAGTGGGATTTCTCCGTGTACACGACCCGGTGATGTTCCGGTGTTCCTTGACTCCACGGATTGCGGTTCGGCTACTCCGATGACTCCGGTGTCGGGAGCTACGACCCCGCGCGGGAGTGTTGCGTCGTGATCACCAACGATCACGCGAACGTCGCTAATGCGGCGAAGGCGGCGACGGAGAAGTCCCCCCGGTCCGGGAACCGGACCACGCCCTCGGCGGGGGCCAAGCACCCCTCCCCCCTCACCACCGAGGGGGGCTGACATCAATGCGCAGTTGGCTCAAGCGCGCGAGCTTGAAGCCAAGCTCATGGAGGAGTACTGCGCGGTGCGGCTGCTTCGAGCCTCCATCGCCGGGGAAGCCTCCGCGCGTGCGCGAGTTGGGCGGCAGGCCCGCGATCACATCAACGCCGACTTCAACGTCGACGATCCGAGCACACCCCCGCGAGATAGTAAGAAGCTCATTACCGCCGCGACGCTATTGCGAGGCCATGCCCGCCCCCTCGACGCCCGAGGCACCGAACCCGCACCGCGAGGCGCATGCGCTCATCGAGCAAGCGGCCGTCCAACGGGCCGAAAGTTCGGCGTCCCGCATCCGCCGGCGGGGAAGCGCGCGGGACGACGGGGGCGCGCAAGGTCCCGAGCCCTCGGCACACACGGGCGGCGCGGCGGGGCGTCCCGCCAACCCGGGCGCACACCGGCCCAAGGAGCGGCTCCTCGACACGCGCGTGCAAGCCCAAGATGGCGACGCCCGCAACGTCATCAACGCCGGCGGACGGGCAACGCGGAGACACGCGCAACGGCGGGCTACCACCCTCGATGGGGTGGGCGCTATGACGGCCGGGAGGACCGCTCACCGACGCCGGAGCCACCGGAACCCGTGTGTTCGGCGGGAGATCCACACGGCGAGCTTCCCCCCGGCGCTTCCGCCCGCCCCACGTCGATTGACAAGAACAACGGGGAGACGGACCCCCGCGTGTGGCTCAACGACTACCGCCCGGCGTGTCGGCCGGGCGGGGCCACCACCGACGAGGTTATCATCCGTAACCTCCCCCCGCACCTCGCCGACTTGGCGCGGACGTGGCTCGAGCACTGCCGGCCGGCCCGGATCCACTGGCCCCGGGACGATGCGGTCCGCACCTTCGTGGGGAACTTCCGGGGCACATACGTGCGCCCGGAAACTCCCCGGGATACGCGCGCATGCACCCGGAAGCCGGGTGAGTCACTCCGGGACTTCATACGGCGCCTTTTCAAGCGTTGCACGAGCTCCCGAGCGTGGCCCCGGTCCGAGATCGTGCACGCCTTCCTCGAGGGCACCACGTGTCGGGACCTCGTGCGCGAGCTCGGGCGCAGCCCGCCGGCCGATTCGAACGAGCCGTTCGACATCGCCACCAGCTTTGCCTCAGGCGAAGAGGCGGTGGGGGTGATCTTCGAAGGCAAGAAGGGCAAGCGCGTGGACGACGCGCGCCGCGGAGGGCAAAGCAAGTCCAAGGAGTCCCACCGAAGAACAAGCGGGGCAAGAAGGGAAAGAAGCCGCGCCGCGAGGCACGCGAGCAGGGGCGCGACAACGACGGCGACGAAGCTCTTGCTGTTGACCCAGCTCGACGGGGCCCTCGACCGGCCCCTCGAGGCCCTGGGGTTTTCGACGACATGCTGAAGAAGCCATGTCCCTACCACAAGACGCCGGTCAACCACACCCTCGAGCAGTGCGACATGCTCAAGCGGTTCTACGGCCGCGCCGCCGCGAAGGACGGCGAGGCCAAGAAGGATGGGGGTGACGGCGACGCCGGCGGCTTCCCCACTGTGGAGAACGTCTTCCTCATCTTCTGGGGGCTGACCGTCGACATGTCCAGCCGCCAAAGCAAGCGGGAGCGGCACGAGGTCCTCGCCGCGGAAAAGGCGCCTCCCTCCTTCCTCGACTGGTCGGAGGACACCAGCACATTCAGCCGCGAGGATCACCCGAACCGCATCCCCAACCCGGGTCAGTACCCACTGGTGGTCGATCCGGTCATCGGGAACGCGCGGTTCTCGAAGGTGCTGATGGACAGAGGCAGCAGCCTCAACATCCTCTACGCGCACACCCTGCGCCTGTTGGGGATCGGGTTGGACCGGGGCCGCGGCCCGGCACGATGCCGTTCCATGGCGTCGCACCGGGCAAGCGCGTCCGGCCCCTCGGGCGCATCGACTCCGCCCGTCCGGTTTGGCACACCAGACAATTTCCGTAAGGAAACGCTCACCTTTGAGGTGGTAGGATTCCGGGGCGCGTATCACGCCATCCTTGGGCGGCCTTGCTACGCCAAGTTCATGGCGATCCCAAATTACACCTACCTCAAGATGAAGATGCCGGGGCCGAAGGGTGTCATCCCGTCGGCTCATCGATCGAGCACGCATTCGATCGCGTCGTCGAGTGCGTGGAGCACGCGGAAGCCCTAGCGCTGGATGAAGCGCTTGTGGCGAACTTGGAGAAGTTGGTCAACGAGGACCTCGACTCCGCCGCCAAGCACGCCGGCAGCCTTCAAGGCTGCTGAGCAGACCAAAGAGGTGCCCCTCGACCCTGCTGCCCCCCGAGGGCAAGGCGTTGAGGGTCAGTTCCACCCTCGACCCGAAATAGGAAGTGGTGCTCGTCGACTTTCTCCACGCCAACGCCGACATCTTCACGTGGAGCCCCTCGGATATGCCAGGCATTCCGAGGGAGGTCGCCGAGCACTCCCTTGACATCCTACCTCACTCCCACGTCGTACGACGAACGGCTTCGTCGCTTCGGCGAGGAGCGGCGCCGGCGATCGGAGTAGAGCTGCGAAAGCTCCTCGAGGCCGGATTCATCAAGGAAGTGTTACACCCTACGTGGCCGGCTAACCCTGTCTTAGTTAAGAAAAAGAATGGGAAGTGGCGTATGTGTGTAAACTATACCAGTTTGAATAGAGCATGTCCTAAAGTTCCTTTTCCTTTGCCATGAATCGATCAAATCATTGATTCGACCGCCGGGTGCGAACTTTATGTTTCCTTGATGCCTATTCCGGGTACCACCAAATAAAAATGAAGGAGTCCGACCAGCTCGTGACTTCATGCATCACGCCATTCGGGATGTATTGTTACGTAACAATGCCATTCGGTCTCCGAAACGCGGGCGCTACATACCAGCGATGTATGCGGCAGACGTTTTCGAAGACCACATCGGCGAACCGTTGAGGCATACGTAGATGATATAGTCGTAAAAACCGGGGAAGGCGGACGACCCGGTTAACGACCTTCGCATCACGTTCGGCCGCCTACGGGCCAACGGGTAAAATTGAACCCCGAAAAATGTGTCTTTGGTGTGTCGCGGGGCATGCCGCTAGGATACATCGTCTCCCGACGAGGCATCGAGGCCAACTCCGAAAAGGTTGCGGCCCTCGAACGAATGAGTCCGATTCGGGACCTCAAGGGGGTCCAAAAGGTGTTGGGGTGCCTTGCCGCCTTGAGCCGCTTCATCTCGCAGCTCAGTGAGAAAGGCCTGCCCCTCTACCGGCTCCTGAAGAAGCACGAGCGGTTCTCCTGGACCGTCGAGGCCCAAGAGGCGCTTGACAAGCTGAAGGCGACCCTCGCCCACGCTCCAATCCTTACACCGCCTCAGGACGGTGAACCTGCGTACCTCTACGTAGCCGCGACCACCCAGGTGGTCAGCGCCGTCATCGTAGTAGAGCGCACGGAGGAGGGGCACGCCCTGCCAGTCCAGCGACCGGTGTACTACATCAGCGAAGTCTTGTCTGAAACCAAGGCGCGCTACCCACAAGTCCAGAAGTTGCTTTACGCAGTTGTCCTCGCACGACGCAAACTCCGCCACTACTTCGAGGCTCACCCGGTCACGGTGTTTTCCTCCTTTCCGTTAGGAGAAATCATCTGGAACCCGGACGCAGCAGGCAGGATTGCCAAGTGGTCAGTGAGCTGATGGGCGAAACGCTTGCCTACGCGCCGCGCAAGGCCATTAAGTCCCAAATCTTGGCGGATTTTGTTGCCGAGTGGACGAACACGCGGTTGCCACCGCCGCGGCATCCGGCCGAGTGCCGGACTGCGTACTCGACGGGTCGGTGATGAAGACGAGGGGGGCGCGGGCGCGGGCCTGCTTTTCGTCTCACCCCTCGGGGAGCACATGAGATACGTCGTGCGTCTCCACTTCCCCGCGTCAAACAACATGGCGGAATATGAGGCCCTCCTTTGCGGCCTCAAAATCGCCATAGAGACGAGCATCAAGCGCCTCGACGTGAGGGGAGACTCACAACTCGTGATCGACCGTGTAATGAAGAATGCGAGTCGTCACGAAGACAAGATGGAGGCGTACGCAAGGCCGTGCGAGCCCTCGAGGACAAGTTCTATGGCATAGAACTTAACCACGTGCCTCGCCGGTACAACGAGGAGGCGGATGAGCTCGCCAAAATCGCGTCGGGCGGATCACCTGTTCCCCCGAACGCTTTTGCGCGAGACATCGCCCAACCGTCCGTCAACCTCGCGCCCCCGCCCCTCGAGCCGCGAAGAACCCCTCGGGGCTCCCTCGAGTCCAACGGGCGTGGAGCCCATGGACGAGGACCCCTCGAACGAGGCGTACGTGCTCTCTCTCGCTCGAGGGGTACGGCGCCGACGAGGCCGAGGCCATGGACATAGAGCCGGCCCCCAACGAGGTGGACCGGCGTGACAAATATACCGCCCGGATGGATCGAGGGGAACTCCCCCTCGGACCGGTCCGAGGCTAGGCGCATCGCCGGGATGACCAAGTCATTCGTTCTCGTTGACGGCGAGCCGACAAGCGCGCCGCGTCCCGGCGTCCTACGGCGATGCGTGCCCATCCCTCGGCGGCGCGAGCTCCTCCGGGATATACATGCGGGCGTGTGCGGCCATCACGCAGCACCTCGCACCCTCGTGGGCAATGCATTCCGCCAGGGCTTCTACTGGCCCACCGCGGTCGCCGACGCCAGCGAGATCATGCGCACCTGCGAAGGGTGCCAATTCTACGCCCGCAAGTCCAATCTCTCTGCACACGTCCTGCAAACCATCCCCGTCACATGGCCTTTCGACGTGTGGGGACCGGACATCATCGGGCCCCCGCGAAAGGCGCCGGGTGATACACCCACCTTTTGGTCGCTATCGACAAGTTCTCTAAGTGGGTGGAGGTGCGTCCCATCACAAATCTCGGGCGGAGCGAGCGGTCACGTTCTTCACCGACATCGTGTACCGCTTCGGAGTGCCCACTCCATCATCACCGACAACGGGGTCCCAATTCACGGGCGGAGAAATTCCTAGGATTCTGCGACAAGTTCCACATACGCGTGGACTGGGCGGCCGTGGCGCATCCGCGGACCAATGGCCAAGTGGAACGTGTGTGAACCGCCCAAAATAATTCCGTATTATCGCCTAAGCCGGTCCACATGGCCATTAAGCAATAATAAAGAATTATTAAGTCGCTTCCGCCGGTAAAGCCCGTAAATCACATACAACGAGATCGCCGATATGCGCTAAGCCCACACGAAGGCGGGACCGCAGTACAACATTACATTAAAGGTTTACAAGTTCAACATTATTACGGACACGGTTTTACGTACATAAAAGTAAAAGTGATTCGTAGTTTAAACAAGCGGAAATTAAACTAACGCGTGATACACATAGGAGGCCATCCATGCATATCACTCATCATCATCGTTCTCCCATTCAACCTCCCATCCCTCCGTAATGACACCGGGCCGGATAGGATTACCCGAAATCAACAAATTAAGCAAGGCCGAGTACTAATACTCAAGAAGACTTACCCGACAAAAATAAAGTAAGACTTAGACATGCAAGGCTTTTTGGCTTGTGGGTTGGTTTTGCCAAAAGCGACTAAGAGTGGATCCTTATTTTCAAGTTTTAGCTCATATTCTAGTATGTTAATCGTCTAGGTGAGCACCGTACTAAATAATCATGTTGTGCAAACAATATTAAACAGTAGCAATATTAATCCAAAATGTTCCATAAATAAACATGGGGTAGCCGGTGGTCAAGCCGACTCGGATAACGGCGAGTGACCGACGATCGATCGATTTATATCCTTGCAAGGTAAACCCAAGATACACGGAAGAAGGTAGACCAAGTGCGGTGTCTACCCCAACCAGGCGGTTCCCAACATCCCACGAGTTTAGGATCGGACGCTACAAACTGCGGTACACGGTTATCCGGAGGGTCTAACCCGACCGGTTCGGACTCACACACTACACCACGGGTAGCTAGCCGGAGACACATCCCAAGCGGGTAGCTAGAAAGATCCCGCCCCGGTTCGTAAGATACTAGGCTTACCGGTCCCATTCCCGACAAGTACTTGGTACGTTCAATAGCTTAGGACCAGCACCATGCTACTCGGTCAAGACCGAACCCATTGCTCTTACCACATGAGCGAGTCAATTTAACCAACTTATGATTCCAACATAAGCATCCTATATCTCGCGAGCAATGAGTCATTACTCGACTTCTGCCGTATCCTTAGAGCATAGCATTAGCGTTCCTAACATACTAGTAAAAGAGCATAGGAGTCCTAAGGATCATGCATCTAGGTTTCAAAGCAACTCCTAAAACTTAAATGCACAAAGTAAAGCATAAATGCTGAAAAGTAAAAGACATGATTTTAATTTATAAAGTGGGTTAGATGAAACCGGTGCTTGCCTTCCTCATACTCTACACCCAAACAAGCCTTTGGCTCTTCCGGACTTCGGTCCGGAGTCTTCTTCGCACACTAACTTGATTCAACTCTCCGCTGGCTGCTCCCTCCTCCTCCTGGGTAAGCGTGTATGTCCCGTCGGGAAGATCTACACGTTTACATGCACATGCATTAGATTATGGTGAAGGTGGGAGAATTACCACAAAACCAACTCTTGTTGGACACATTCATCCAAACAACATTATTTTCTTACAGAAATTATTAGTGTGTGTGATAATAAACAAAACTCTCTTTTGATGGTGATTGTGTGCACACTAAGCAATTTAAGTTACTTAACTTCACCAAACAGCAAGGGGGTGTGTTTAAATTAATAAAAACAGAAACACACATGATTTCACAATTTAGCACTTTTCATTTCTATTTCTTTCTTTAATTACTTAAAACAAGCCTTTCAACCATAAATCCAAATTAAATCAAAAATACTTCAAATGAGCCTAATCTTTTGCACACAGCAACATATGCTCAAATTAAGCTCTCAAACCAAAATTTGGCTTAAGATCATTTATAAATTAATTTATACGAAAAAGACAAATCTCAGCCTAGTAAATCAACATTAATTCATATAAAAAGATTTAATAAACTTTTTGATCTTAACTTTCTCCTACAGGTCCTGTATGCCAAAAATGAGTTTCTGACCAAAGCATGGTTGCAAATTCAATTTATGGTTCAGATTTTGAATTTAAGCTACTACACAAGATTAAATCCAAAACACCTAGTAAATAATTCCCTAAATTCACATCCATCACACCAGGGGTACTAATCATCAAGTCAAAGCCCTAGGGTGCACTTGTGCTCAAATAAAAGTTCAAAAAAAGGGGCTATAAAAAGCATCAAACTTAATCTAGCATGAAGCTTAAATAAATCATAACTGAAAATATATGCATCAAAATCATGCAAACTTTTGCCACAGATCTAGACATGTTATAAAGAGTAACGTATCCAAAATTCAAGTTCATAGCATGTGTATATTTTAAACTGCACTAAAAACACTCCAAACTGCGTTTGAATTTTTAATTCCAAAACTGTACAGAAAAACCCTATACATGTTTTCTAGAAACGATAGATTTTTTCACCACGAAACCAACAAAATTGGTTTTGCATTTTTCTGATTCTCTATGATTTTTAATGATTTTCCGAAGTTGCTGCTGTAACCCTAATAACACATTTGCAGGGGAGGCCCTCGAACTTATTTCCCGAAATTATGCAGGGGTCCCTGGATTACGGAAAACTCCCTGGAAAGACTGAAATCGAAGCAATGTAGTCCTCGGGCGCCATGGCCGGCGGAGAGGACCAAAATCCGGCGAGGAGAAGGTCGGACTTGACCGAGAAAAGGTGGGGAAGTGATGTAGGTTCACCTAGAGCTCCGTTTTGATGGTTGGACGGACCGGAGACGTAGCCGGCGGGGCGCCGGCCGCTTGGCGGCGCCGGGACCGCCCGTCGTGGTTGCCGCGGCCGGCGCCGCGCGGGTCGCGGGCTGGCGGTGGCGTGGTGATGTTCAGTGAGCAGCCGCGGAGGAAGGCAGCAAGGGGCTAGTGAAGCCGTGGAAGCTATAGGGAGGCGGCGGGGTTGAGCAGAGAGGCAACTTCCGCAGCGGCATCCATGGAGACCGCCGGGGTGCTCTGCTTTCGCGCGCGCGACCCAAGGGTGTCGATGGCGATGTGCGTTTGACTCGAAAGGATGGGAAGGGGGCGAGGAGTTATGGCCGAGGCGGTTCCGGCCAGAGGGGCGGCCACTTGACACGCGTGCGCCTCACCCTGTGGTGGCAGTAGTACCGCGGGCGCGCGCGCGTGGCGTCGCCGCCGGGTCGGACCGCGGCTAGGTGCGGTGTACGGCCCCGGAAACCGTGCGCACGCACGCGGAGCCACCCCTAGGCCGGAGCCGTGCTCGCACCGCGCGCGCCGCCGCCGCCGCAGCTCGCCACGGAGGGCGGGAGCCGTTCCGGTGCAACCTGAAGGGGGGGGAACCCCCGCCAAGGCGTTTTCGCGCCCGTAGGACCCGTCACGACCAAACCGGGCGCCGGGCTTTGATGGGCGCCGTCGCCGGCGACCCTCGCCGCGCCGCCGCCCACGCCGTCGCCGCCGCCGCTCCCTCGTCTCGCCGCGCCGCCGCCCATCCTTGGCCAAGATCGCTCACGAGTAAGGGGAAGACCAAGCCCCGCTACACCTCGTCCTTATTCCGGTCGTATGTGGGCCCGGCCGAGCGCGCCTCGCCGCCGGCGAGCCGGCCGCCGCGCCGCCGCCCTCTCGGGCATATCGTCAAACACCCTACCCACGCGAGGGGATAACCCCTAGGGCATAACGCACACGGGCGCCCACACGTGCGCGCGGCCGCGAGACAGATCCGCGGGATCCGGTGCGGCCCGCCACCCGAAACCGAGCCACACGGTGGGCCGCACCGCAGCCCGCCGCACGGGCCGCCGCCGGACGGCCGCGGCGGCCAGCCGCGGGCGGCCGAGCCGCGGCGCGGACCACGGAGAGCCCCCCCGGGCAGACCGGGATCCGGGGATCCCGTGCGGCCGGCCGTTAAAGAGGGGTTTTCTTTTATTTAAAAATTCCAGAAAAATCCTTTTCCTCTTCTAAAAATCCTAGAAAATCCATTTTTACTCCGAAAATTACGAAACCTCTTCCGTAGAAAATTTCTAAAATCTCAAACTACGATTGGGTTGGTGTTTACTCCCCGTTTTGGATCTTATTTGCTCTTATTTGGATTTAAGTTGCCATAGGACCGCCGTTTATTTTCTTTTTTTCCTTTTTCGCTAGGAGCGGGGAGGAGCCGGAGAGCCGAGTCGGGGAGTACGACTACGCCGACGACTTCGCCGCGGAGGACTACCCGACCCCGGGTTCACGTCCGACCGATTCTCGAACTACCCATTAGGCATTGCCGAGTAGTGTTGCTAGCGCTTTACTTTATGTATGCATGTTAATGAACCTTGCACTCGCCTCTTTATTTACCCCCGTCCTTGATTGTCCTACCACTACTATATATGTTTATATGGGCGTGTATGTGCGCCGAGCTTCGCGATGCATGTGTTGGGATGGGAGTAGTGGTTCTTGGCGTGTGTGGGGTAAAAATCGGCGAGGAGAAGGCGTTTTGGGGTACTTTGGCGGGGGTGAGGCTCGAAACAACCGATCTGGGATCGGGGATAGGGGTGCGCTCCTCAGTGCATCCCTCCTGTTACGGTTTTCGGAGCCTAGGTGTTGGGGTTTTTCGTGCGCTTGGAGGACATGAGCTCGCCCCAGTCTGAAATCGAGTGGATCAACTTGTTTATAGGACATCGTACACACCACCCCCGCCGAGAGTGGGGATAGGGCCGAGTTGAGCTCGGCAAGTGCGGAACCATACCGCCTAGGAAGGATAGGGGGTATCCGTGGGGGAGCGGTGGAGGTGAGACCACCCTCTCGGTAGCGTCTCCCGTGTGGCCACACGGGAGCATTTCACGGTCCGTGTCTGTCTTCCTTTGCGGAGAGGACCGCTTTGAGGGCCGGATGCGGGGGTGGGTACGTAACTACCGAGAGTTCGCCGGTAGGATGGGCTCGGTCGGCCGTACACCTACGGGTACCATTCCGGGATGGGTACGGTGTACACGCTCTCGCAAAGTTGTTCGATCTATAGCTATAGCCGCGTCCTCGGTTATGGACACTGCCTAGAAGACATGTTCGTTCCTCATGTTTTGGGATTTCTACCTTCCCCTATAGGTGAGAGTGTGGTGAGCCGTGGTTATAGCCGGCTAGAGGAGAGAGGCTCCATCTACCTCGTCGATCCGGTTGTAATCATTGAGGTGCGAGGAGAGGAAGTTCTCGCATCGACCCTGGACGGGAGTAGGAGCCGGTGACGGGTCTTCCGGGGGACCGTTGGATCCGGTTGTGTTGAGAGACTTGGGTTTTGGGATATTGATGGAGATTCCTTGTTTATACTCCGCCGCCGTCGCTTAGGAAACCACGGCCCGAATCCTTGTCTACTCTCTTTTCCCCTTTAGATGTTAGGCCACTTAAAGCCGCATACGGTTGGTGACGTGGACCTATCCCGCTCCTTGGGGATAGACTTTGGGTGTGCGAGGGGTACGAGTCCGAGTTCGACCGCAACGCCGACGGTTGGTACGACCGAGGGATGCGTCGCTTCGCTCGAGTTGCCCGTGGCGGGAAGAATAAAGATGGAGACCCTTCGAGAAGATAGCTACCGTTGCGTAGAATTTTCACTCGATTCAGCCCAAGAGGCTTGTAATGATGTACTCCATTATGGACATGTAATAAATTAATGTACTATTAACTTTATGTGATGCGATGTATGACTTTGTGTATCTATCTGTGAGACGTTCTGTACGCGATAGCCACTGATCCAGGGACTATCGCGATGGTACAGGGATTCGGGTTTTCTATGAAAATCCGGGGTTTTACAGGTGGTATCAGAGCCGACTCTCGCGGTTTCACGGGCGTGTGTGGTCCTAGTTGCGCAGGCATGGTGTGCATGGCTGGTGTGGGCCCTGAGTGGTCACACAGCATGGCACATGCGCCGGCACCGGGACCCACGGACGTGGCCAAGAGAGGACGTTCTCGGCTCGGGGTTGATCGACGAGGACGTCGATCTTCCGAGGGGGGGTGTATGTGACATCCCGCCCAAGGCTTAATAGGATTGATAAGGATACTCATATCAACAAGTTGCAACTTTTTTCCGAAGCCCATCACTAAAAACTCCAAAGTTAAGCGTGCTTGGCATGGAGCGATGGGTGACCGACCGGAAGTCCTTCCCGGTGCGCATGAGTGAGGACAAAGTGCGCGAGAAAGACATGTGTTGGTCTCGTGGGGATATTCTTGGGGTCCTGGAGAGCCGCCGGTGTGTAGGCGGGCCCGGCCTCGGGGAGGCGGGTCGTTACATACGCCTCTGCGAGGATATGGCCCTTCTCTCTCGCCTCCGGCCCAGCGAACTACTCGTGAAAACGAACTTCAACAACCCGAATTCACCAAGGCAAAGGAAAAAACAGAAGAGCGTGACAAGCGAAATAAGAAACACCACTTACATTGAAGTGTTTAAACATCTCAAAAGAATACTTGTTTATTTACATGGCCACACGGCCCAAATTCTAACACTAAAACAAAAAAGGGCTCGGTGCCCAGTGGTCTTTTAGGCTTGGGGCTCGCTGGCGTCAGGGGCATCGGGGAATAAGAAGTCCACGAAGTCTTCGGCGAGCATCTCGGCGGCAGCGGCGGCAAGCGCGTCCGCGCGCTCCATCGCCACTTCGTCTTCAACGCCGACTGGGACGACGTAGCCCGACGCCACGGCCTCGAAGTCCACCTGGTAGTGGGACCCCACCACGCCGAGGGCCTTCTGGAGGCCTAGGTGAAGGGCGCGCGCATACGCCTCGAGACGTGCCTCGTCGAGGGCACGCAGCGACTTGCCGTGAGCTCTCGGCTTGTGCTTCGCCTTCCTCGACCGCCCGGCGGTGTCTCAAGAGCGGCGGCCCGCGTGCCTCCCTCAACTCCTCGTTCCGCGGAGTTGTAGGCCGCGCTCACGGTCTCGGCACGGGTGGTCGCATGCCCCGGGCGGTTCGCGGTGTGCCCGGAAACCACGAACGAGGAAGATCAAGATGGGGACGAATCCCCGAAGGGAAGATCAACAAAACGAAGAGAACGAATCGCAAGCAAAAACCGACGAAAACAAGCTTACCTTCAACCTCGCTTCTTCTCCACCTCAAGGGACCGCCGCGTCTCATCCTCGCGGGCAGCCTGAGGTACGAGGCCCCCCGCTCCTCGAGGGACCGGCGCCGGTGTCGGGCATACTCCCCCGGTACTCATGCAAGGAAGGAGGAAGAGTAGAAGATGGACTCCTACTAGAATTCCCCCCGTACTCCTACTAGGACTCGCTCCGTGTAATCCTACTAGGACTCCCGCCTTGTAACCGACTAGGAACCCGCCCCCCGGACTATATAAAGGAGGGCCGGGTACCTAGGAGGACATCCACAATCCCTCGGGGGAACAACCCAAGCGCGAGGCGCAATACTACTCCAAACGAGACGTAGGGTAGCTACTCCGGCTACCCGAACCCGTCTAAATCTTGTGTCTTGTGTCCTCGCGCGTACCTTCGGGTTCCGCATCATGGCGGTCCCCACCTTCTACCTTGTTGTGGGTACCTCCCATGGAGGTCGAGTGGTTTAAACACCGACAGCTGGCGCCCACCGTGGGGCGATCGTCACGATCATCAGGCGAATTCGAAGGACCAAATCCAGATCAATCTACTCGGCGCAAACAGATTCCAATTCGCCGAGTTTGAAGTTCTCCACGTAAACTCGCCGTATCCGAGAGAAGCACATGAACCAAGCGGAAACAACGCCAATTCCTTTTTTTTTCCGCCTCGGTTCCCAAGTCGTCGGGTTGGAGATCAAGATGGACACATCACTGTCCAAATCCGAATCAAAGTGGAGCGATCCGGCGGACGTCACGCATCCGGACCAAGATTCCAAGCTACCAAGGATTCTCTCGAGTTCTTTGCTCCATGCACGGAAGATGTACGCGGCTACGACTACGTCAACTACGTCGTACCGGCTCTACATCAACTTCACCGTGCACCGCGACTACTCGTCACCCGCCGCACGGCCTCTACGTCAACCTTGCCGTGCGCCGCGAGTTTTCGTCTCTCGCCGCGCCGGCTCTACATCGACTACGCTGTACGCCGCCGCGACGTCGTCTTCTGGGCATACGACTACCTCGACTACTTATCTCGACTAGTTTCAACTCGAAAACTAGTCGAGGACGGCTCCCGCGGCATCAACAACTAGTCGGATCCACCTCCAACTAGTCGACTTCAGCTCCAACCGTCGCGGCTCCATCACCGACCGCCACGGCTTCATCGACACTCGTTCATGAATCAAGCTAAGTCACTTATTTCAATAATTATTTTTTCTTTGGCTTGATCTCCACATACGAGAACCAACGCCAAAGACTACTTCGTGTACGCCTCTCAACGGCTACCGCACAGAGAGCTACACCGTGCCAACTATTCCTTGGGGATGTTGGATCGTCGCCACGAGCTTGGTGCACCAAATTAGGAGACTCTTGCCACGACATTTCATGTACCGAGTGCCGGAGGCGCACAACTACACCCGAGGAGGCACCGTGCAATCTCGCTCTCCGCCTTGCGGAACAACGAGCAATCGCGCTCTCTCTTGTCGCCATGCCGACTACCTTTGTCTACCTCTTAATGGTCTCGCTATAGTAGCACATGCCTTGATCCGCGCAAAGCCTCGACTCTCCGTCATGCCTCCACGCCCCTAGTGGCTATGGCTAAACAGGCTCCTCGCAGACCGGCGCTTAAACCAGCCTCTCTGTCATGCCTCCACGCCCCCGGCGGCTATGGCTAAACGGCCGACCAAAGAGACCGGGCGCTAAACCGCATCGAGCTAACTACTCGACGCCTTACGACCGAAACAAGAGCATGACACATGACATTTACATCTATATTCATATTTGTATTTGTCATTTGTAGATTCAATTTCTACAAAAATGCTACATAATGTACGCATCTCTACTTTCAGAGTCAAGTTCCGCGACGACTTCGCTCTCGCGTACCTCCACCGGCGCGGCTAGTTCCCAAACTCGGGGGCTACGCACCAAATTACTACTCGACAACAACTCGAGTAGTCTCTGCTAGCTCTCTAGCTCGGGGGCTCAGCACCAACAACTACTCGACGTGGCTCCTACGGCTCTCTTGGCGACGAGCTCGGGGGCTGAACGCTACAAGAGTACTCAGATGATGGCTTTCGCGAACACTGAAGACCCTTGGATTGATTACCTAATCATTTCAAGGCTCGGGGGCTGCTATGCTACACCCATCATTCAAATTTTTCAAGACGGAAGATTTGGAATCAAGATTGACCCTCAGCTAGAGTCTGCAACTCAACCTAAGGCTCGAGGGCTACTCCATATGGAGTGCGATTTTGCAACCGCACTTCCATATAATCTCGACTTCAAGACTGATGAGCTGGACCACCTTCCAGCCTCGCGGCAGTTCAAGTACTATTGAAGGCTTCTCCAAGCAGTACTCGAGGACGCTCAAGAACTACTCGCAGAGGCTTCAAGACTACTCGAACTACTACTCTCGACTACAATGTGCTCGGGGGCTTGTCGGGCATACTCCCCTCGGTACTCATGCAAGAAAGGAGGAAGAGTAGAAGACGGACTCCTACTAGAATTCCCCCGTACTCCTACTAGGACTCGCTCCGTGTAATCCTACTAGGACTCCCGCCTTGTAACCGACTAGGAACCCGCCCCCCGGACTATATAAAGGAGGGTCGGGTACCTAGGAGGACATCCACAATCCCTCCGGGAACAACCCAAGCGCAGGCGCAATACTACTCCAAACAGACGTAGGGTAGCTACTCCGGCTACCCGAACCCGTATAAATCTTGTGTCTTGTGTCCTCACGCGTACCTTCGGGTTCCGCATCATGGCGATCCCCACCTTCTACCTTTCTTTGCGGTACCTCCCATGGAGGTCGAGAGGTTTAAACACCGACACCGGTCCTCGTGCGAGATGTTGATCCGCACCGGCTCCCCTCGAGGCGCGACAACTCCTCCCCGCCGCTTCTTGAGCGTGACCCGCGCCTCCTCGAGCGCAAAGACGCTCCCGCCGAGGTTGGCCCAACGCTTCCTCGCGCGCCGAGGCACCCCCCTGCTCGAGCGCGGCCCGAGCCTCGACGAGCGCGGCCCGCTCTCGCCGAAGCCGGCCGTCCGCCTCTTGGCGGGCGGCTCGCTCGCCGGAGCCGCTCCTCCGCCGCGGTGAGCGCGACAACCTTGTCCGCCGGGGTGGTCTTCGGACCCTCGCCCTCCTTGAGCGCCGCGCGGCCCCGTTGGACCTAGGCGCGGGCGGCGACGACCTCTCGCCTCCCATGTCGACGCGAGGGAGCGCGCCCCCTCCGTGTCCTCGCGAGCCCGGCGCAGCGCGTCGTCCCCGCTCCGGCGCCGCCGTCCGCACCCTCTCGACCACAGAGGTGCCTTCCGCGGCCCTCGGGCGCCCTGCTCCGGGCGCGGGTTCGGCGAGGCCTCGGCCCGTACGCCGCCCACCGGTCGGTGACCTCGGTGGCCGCGACGAGGGCGTCCGGGGCCTCGCATCCGCCCCCGTACCAATGAAGGTCGGCGTCGAGGCGGTCGAGGGCGTCGTACCGCTCGCGAGCACGGCGCTCCGGCCTCCCGCCGTCGGCAAGCGAGGCGAGAAGAGTGAGCGTCGAAAAAGCGCGGACACGAAAAAAAGCGAGAGAAGTAATCTCGAAACCCCACGAAACCAGCTAACCTGGAAGACGCGCCACACCGGACCGCTGTGGATCCGCAACGCCTCGTTCAGCGCCCGGTTGAGTGAGGCGCCGTGGTCGCGAAGCTCCTGCCAGAGCCCTTGCTCCGCTTGAGCCTCGATGAAGTGGGCCGGTGGGGCGTCACCATCCTCCCACTCTCGCTCCGGGCGCACCGCGGATCCGGGCGCGCGAGGATGAGGCCCCGACCGTCGGCATACACCCCCGGTATTCATGCAAGGAAGGAAGAAAAGTAGAAGACGTACTCCTACTAGAATTCCCTTGTACTCCTACTAGGACTCGCTCCGTGTAATCCTACTAGGACTCCCGCCTTGTAACCGACTAGGCACTCGCCCCCCGAACTATATAAAGGAGGGCCGGGTACCTAGCCGCACATCCAATCCCTCACGGGGAACAACACCAAGCGTAGGGGCGCAATACTACTCCAAACGAGACGTAGGGTAGCTACTCCGGCTACCCGAACCTCGTATAAATCTTGTGTCTTGTGTCCTCGCGCGTACCTTCGGGTTCCGCATCATGGCGATCCCCACCTTCTACCTTGCTGCGGGTACCTCCCATGGAGGTCGAGAGGTTTAAACACCGACAGCTGGCGCCCACCGTGGGGCCATCGTCACGATCACCGGCGAATTCGAAGGACCTCTTCTGCAAAATCAATCTACTGCAACGATGTTGCCTGATTCAGCCAACTCGCTGCGTCAAGCATCCCGATGGATCAACAACTCACCGACTCGGCGAAACTCTCCACAATTACAAGTCCGACACGAAATCGACTTGGCGTCACCCGTTCAAGTCGGCACTCCAGGCGAAGATCAACCTGTCATAATCAACATCACGATCGAGACGGTGGCATCGAGTCAAAATCCGGTCCGAAATCGGTCTCTCGTATTTGAGTTGGAAACGGGGCGGTACTCGGTCTTGCCGGTTCTCCGTATCAACGTTCCAGCCTTTCAATGTGGTGCGCGCTGCTATAAAGTCTGTGTCCCAAGCACTCGATGACGTTGCCTGGAGTCAAAATCCTACCAGGAAACAATTTTCCGGTTGGGATCCGCAAGACACGCCGACGCTAAGCATCATTAGCATCAAGACAAAACAAAGCATCGAGCTTTTTTCTTTAAGGGATCGCTACTACGTGAAGCACGTGAAAGAAAAACATAGCATTCAATATACACTACTAGAGAAGTTGCTATTCGTGACGATTTGCTTGTGACGCCGCTAATTTTGGTCACAGAATGGTATGTATTCCATGACGAAATGTATGTTTTCGTCATAAGTTGCAAGTGACGATGATTTGAATGAAAGAATAATGACGAAAATGAATTTTTCGTCACAAAACAACAAAAGGAAAACGTCATAGATTATGTTTTGGTATGACGTATGGTTATGATGAAATGGTTTGGTCACAAATTATATTTGATATCGTCATAATTTATTTGCATCGTCCGACACAATTAATGATGAAACAAATTGGTCACAAGTTAGGTTTGTACTTGACGGCGTGGGTGCGTGGGAAAAATATGGCGGTCGGCCCACTTTCTCCACACCGATTAGGCCCATTTTTATGCACTTAACTATCGTTAATTGTAAATGGCAAAAAAGTGCTCCCGTGGAGATTCGAACCGGAACCGGAGGGTTCGAAAGTAATAGATGTACCACTGGACTACTCGTTGTAAGTTGTTTAGACTTTGCATTGTATCTATTTGTACATAATAATTGAAATTGGGGCCACATCGTGACATGTTAATGGGCCGATCCAGTTCGTGATTGTGTAGAGTCCCAGTACGATTCGTTTTTTTGTCGAGGTTGCCTGTTCGCGTACGTGAAAGGGGGCGACGGCAGGTGCCCTGTCGCTGGCGGCGTCGAGCGCGCGAGACAAGGGCAGAGGCGACAGACCGGCGTCCGGCGTGATCAGAAGGGCGGCAGCGGTTGCAAAGGTTGGATGTTTTTCATGTTTGAATAACTTGGGGAGATATGCAGATGGGTTTGAAAGTTTAATTCGTATGTGCATCAGTGTATTGAATTTCTTGATCCTCAAACTAAGATGCAAAGTTTTGTTTATCAATTACTTGTTGTAATTTGCACTTTTTTGTATTGTGTTAAGTTTAATCTCTCGTTTGGGTATTTTTAAATTAATTGTTATGTTTTTGAAGACAGATGGATAGAAGCTGGATATTTGGGAAACAATTCACACCTACATATTTGAAAGGAGTTGAAGAGTTTATGGAATTTGTTAGAGCAAGATACGCACAAGACATCGAGATACGTTGTCCTTGCCGCAATTGTCTGAATCAAAGGGTGCGACCCCAACATGATGTTGAAAACCACATACACATTTTTGGAATGTCAGCTACATATACCAGGTGGATTCATCATGGGGAGCCTGCAGATAGTGCTGAAGTTCAGAATACAGAGCAGCAGGATGTGGAAGGTGATCATGACTATGGGATACATGTGGATGTGGACGATGATGGTCATCTTGATGAGGATCTTGGAGTACCAGAGATGATTGGAGATCCGTATGCTCGCGCAGGCCGATGGAGAGCGACCAAGGTTTGCAAGAGTACTTGAGGATGCGAAGAAGGCACTTAGCCCGGGATCTAGGCATTCCAAATTCTCTTTTATGGTGAGGATGTTGTATATCAAGTCTCGTTATTGAATCAAGCAATGCGGAATTTTCAACGATGATGAACTTGATCTCATCAGATACCGTAAGAGTGAGTTGCCAAATTCTTATGACGAGGCGAAGAAATACCTTCGAGAGTTGGGCCTTGAATACGAAAACATACATGTGTGCAAGAATAATTGTGTGTTGTTTTGGGATTCAAAAACAACCAAGTATGCGAAGTTGAATGTGTGCCCAGTATGCAAGGAGTCTAGATGGAAAGATGAAACTGGGACGAAGCAGGTTCCACATAAGGTACTGAGGCATTTTCCACTGTTGCCAAGGTTGAAGAGAATATATGCTTCAAAGCGTACTTCAGAGGAAACTCGATGGCACATGAAAGTTAGGACGCCAAAGGAGAATGTAATGAGCCATCCAACTGATGGGGAAGCATGGAAGTACTTTGACAGTAAGGAAAAATCATTTGCATCTGATCCAAGGAACTTGAGGCTTGCTTTAGCTACGGATGGGTTCAATCCATTTGGCAACATGAGTACCCAAGACAAGATGTGGCCGTGCTTCCGACTCCACCGAATCTCCCACCCCGGGAATGTGTTAATCCCGCAAATTGCTTTATGTCTTTACTCATCCCGGGGCCAAAATCTCTAGGAAAGGATTTTGATGTGTTCCCGGAGCCCTTAATTGAAGAACTCGCTAGATCTATGGAAGGGTGTAAGTACCTATGATGCATGTACTGGTAGGAAGTTTGACCTTCGTGCTGCTATGCTATGGTGTATACATGATTACCCCGCGTTGAGCACCCCGTCCGGCCGAACAACAAAAGGGTATTATGCATGTATTTACCGCGACAAGGATCCTCTCGTCTCGGTCAATAAGGAATAAGATATGTTACATTGGACATCGTCGATACCTTCCAAAGTCACATGCATGGCGGAGAAGCTTGGCTTTCGATGGTAAGCGTGAAAACCGAGATGCACCGTAAAAGTTCACTTTGGGTGAGGTCCTAGACGAGCTATATAAGGTGAGAGATGCCAAAGCCGGGGAAGGCGATGAATGAAACTCAAAACACCGGAAGAAAAAGGAAGCGTGATGTGGGTCCAAAGATTTATAGCCGAAAATCCGTGTTGTGGAGGTTGCCTTATTGGATACATTTGAAACTTCCACATAATCTTGATGTCATGCACATAGAGAAAAATGTGTGTGAAAACATTCTATGCACATTACTCAATGTGCCTGGCAAGACCAAGGACACACATAATGCTAGGCTAGATTTGTATGATATGGGCATCAAACATCATTAGCACTTACAGGAGAAAGGGAACAACTCAGTCAGTGCTCCACCCGCTCCTTATGTGTTGGGGAAGCAACAAAGGGTCGAGTTTTGCATGTTTCTCGGAGGTATCAAGTTTCCGATGGATATGCCGCTAACCTAACAAGGTACATAAGTGAAGATGGTGTGAGGGTGGTTGGAAAGCTCAAGACACATTCTTGCCACATACTCCTTCAAAGAATCATTCCTGCTGGACTAAGAGGATTGGTGCCGAAGGATGTGTATGAAGCAATAGCTGAGCTCGGGACATTTTTTAGGGAGATATGCAGTAGAAATATAAGGATTGATGTTGTCAAACGGCTGAAAGAACAGATTCCATTGATCTTATGCAAGCTTGAGAAAATCTTTCCCCCTGCCTTCTTTGATGTCATGGTTCACTTGTGTGTCCATCTACCCGACGAGGCATCGCTAAGAGGTCCCGTTCAATACAGGTCGGATGTACCCAATAGAAAGACGCCTGGGCACTTTGAAGAATTTTGTAAGGAACAGGGCGAAGCCAGAAGGATCAATTGTTGAGGCATATGTGGCAAGTGACACCTTGACATTTTGTTCTAGGTACATGGAGGATATGGACACTAGATTCAACTCGGGGGATGATAGTGGTGGAGAGGTACCATTGCTCGATGACATCTCTCGTTTTTCAGCATGGTGTTACTCTTGTTGGAGGCAATAGGGTCCAAGATATTGAAGATGATTTAATGGGCAAGTTAGTTTGGTATGTGCTACATAATTGTGAAGAAGCTGATGAATATAAGGAGTAAGTATGATTTTTAAGACTTGCTGATTTGTTAATTTATTTTTAAAATTTAATTTAAATAATCTTGTCTTTGCAGGTTGTACAGAGACGAGTCATTTGCTGTTGCAAAGCAAGGTGCACAACAAAATAATGTTGACAAAATGGTTGAACAAGGATTTGCCAAGTGGTTCAGGCACCACGTTAGTAACTACAACTATTTAGATATTAAGTGGAAACGTATTTTTGCTAATTATTATTTTTGTTGCAATAGATTGAGGACCAACGCAAGGTGAATCCAGGGTCGGTTAGCGAAGGATTGTGGGCACTGTCTTGTGGACCATGTCTACGAGTTAAGTTTTCTCGCAGCTTGCAAGATCAATGGTGTTCGGTATAGCACACGGAACGCGAAAAATTCCCGTACACAAAATAGTGGTGTCATGACTCCAGGTGAACATAATAACAACATTATAGATTTTTATGGAGAACTTCAAGAGGTGATTGAGTTGTTGTATAACTCGAATCTTCAAGTTTGTCGAACTGTGGTTATATTTCGATGCAATTGGTACAACCAAGAAGGCAGGGGGAAAGGCCTTCAAGATGACGGACATTTCAAATCCATCAATGTGCAGTCATTATGGTACAAGACAGATCCTTTCATCCTATCTTCTCAAGCGAAATTTTTTTTACATTCAAGACACATCTTTAGGTAAAGATTGGCGAGTTGTGCAGAAGTTTGAACATAGAAACATTTATGATGTGGCAGAAAAAGATGAGGGCAGCCATGATGTGCATCAGGACGATTACCATTCTGATACTGAGCATGTGGTGCAAGAAGGTGGCGTCGATGTGCCATTACCAAATATTCAAGGTGGGGAAGGCACTATAATTGAAGGCAATTTGCAAGAATTAATAAGAAACAAGAAGGAAGCTGCAATTATTGATGTCGACAGCGAGGGGGAGGAGGAGGATGAGACAGTGCTGCAATACTGTAGTGACGATGCCAACGATAACAACGATGACATGTCTCCAGATGACGAAGATGAAGATTACTAGTTTGATATATATGTTTTTCCATACCATATGTGTCTCCACATGAACATGACATGTTACAATAATATAGATTGGTGATTACTGTTATATCAATAAAAAGTAGACCAGATTGAGTACCACAAATGATACTTTAATGCGTGCCATTACCAAATATTTATAGGGCATGTACATGCCAGCAGATGAAAGTTACTTGTCTTGTTGCCACATAAGGCACTACTAACCAGGCACATTGCACTGACCATAACTATTTACAAGCTAAAGCAAGCAAGGCACAAAATCTTCTTGCCTTCCGGACCGCTACGACACTACTAAGTTAATGTCTTCCATCACCGACAACGGTAAAAGAATGCAACCATATAGGTTCATTCTTGACGATCATGCGCATTAGCCAAACTTGCAAAAGACAAACAGCAGCCTTGACATTTAACCATCACTTTCCGGAATGCACTTCGTCTTCTTCTTCGCCTTGTCGGCAGCAGCTTTGAGAGCGACCTTGAGTCCGGTGTACCGTTCTTCTCCCCGTTCACCGAACCTCCAGACAGCATCACGTTCTCTTGTGAAGTCCCCGCCTCCTTCGTAACTCCCGAAGTCCATCGTTATGAAAATGAGCATTGTTAAGGCCTAAATGATCTCAAATCGATTATCCGAAAACTCGTCACGTAGTAAACTCACCTTCTTCTCCTTCCCTTTCACTGCTTCACTGGGTTCACATAAGTTTCCCTGCTTGATTCTTCAGTTGTAGACTCAGCAGTGCCAGCGCTACTAGAAGCAGTCACTAGATACCGGGTTTTCATGCAGACCTTCTTCTTGTGGCGCTCGCTGACTCTCAGAGCGCGCTCTGCGGCCTTAGTGGAGAGCCCCCCGCGTGCGGTTGCCTGAAAATTAAGTGAATCACAATTCATTTGCATCTAGTGCTGACGAAAATTAAGTGTGAAGATTTAACAACACATATGTAGAAAGTGAGTAACTAAAAAAGATTTAAAGAATCCAGTCAAAATTAAAATATATGCCATATATAGTCACTGAGTAGTTCATCTACAAAAATTTAAAGATATGCCATTTGTAGTAACCGAGTAAATTAGAGCATATGGATATCCGTAAATAGCACAATTTCGACCATACCGCATTGTAAACCATACTCGCTCAAATTACAAACCAAAGGCATTGTAAACCATACTACTCAAATTACAAACCAAGGTGCATTGTAAACCATCTTCGCTCAAATTACAAACCACAATTTTCCAAGTGGCACATAAGTTAGTACTACATTCTAAAAAAATATGATTGAACCGAAAACCCCACCACAAGCATTACCGAAAATCCCCCTCAAGATTCTAAGGGCATACATATATCTAGTGGCGCGACTTAGTACGTAAATCAAGCAAATTAGGGAAATGCAAAATTAGTGAGTAATTGAACTTAAAAATCATGAACATCTAGTGATTGAATTAAAAAACCCGTAAATAGTGACAAGTGTGAGAAAATCAACCTTAGGTTTTGCAGATGGGAATGCTGATCCCCCGGTGCGCTTCGATTGGGAGCGATCCTTTCGAAGCCCGGTGGGACGTCGAGAACGACGTCGCCGGAGGCGGCGGGAGGCTCGGCGCACCACCACGCCATGGGAAGCGCGGGTGAACCTCCCGGTCCTTAGGTCCCGCTTCTCGGTTACTCGCACGCTTCGACCGCTCCGGGTTCTTCACCGCCTTCGTCATCTTCCACACGCCGACGACCGCGGCGCGCAAGGGGCGCAGGTGGTGGCGGCGCGAGGGGCGGAGATGGCGGTGGCGGAAGGCGAAGCGAGAAGACGAGGAGGCGTGACGATTTGGGGGACGATTTGGGGGAAGCCGTCGTGGCGACCGTTATATAGATCCGCACAAAGCAAGGCACCTCTTTATGTTGTTAAATAAAATGGATCTTCACATCCATCGAATACACCTTCGTAGCCCACCGGTAACACGCTGCGATTGTTAGTCCACAGCCTCCCGGTTCGAAACCTATGGGAGCTTTTTTTAACTTGTTTTGTTATTAACATTTTATTTCATTTAAACATTTTTTAACTTTTCATTTAAACATTTTTAACTTGTTTTGATATTAACATTTCATTTCATTTGTTTTCTACATATCCCACTCATTAGAATAAAGTCTCGCTTGCACACATTGAGTATACGATGGAACACATGCCCCACTACGACCAATGTGCCTATGCAAGGGACGTCTACACATGTGAGATATGCGCATCACAAGTATCTCGAAATCATGTGAAACTATCGAGCGTGTTATTGGAGGTAAGCAAGGAGGTTTCGTGCAATTTTGCAATTTTCGTTGCATTTTTACCTATTATCTTAATTTTTTAATGATTTAATAAAGAATAAATGTGAAAATTAGCAAACCATGCTACAAAAATGTAAAAACTTGCAAGGACACACCAATTTGGTGTGTATTCATGACAAAATTATATTCAATTCATTATACCAAAGTGGCGGTGCACGGTGCTACGATGGAACACATGCCCCACTACGACCAATGTGCCTATGCAAGGGACGTCTACACATGTGAGATATGCGCATCACAAGTATCTCGAAATCATGTGAAACTATCGAGCGTGCTATTAGACGTAATCAAGGAGGTTTCGTGCAATTTTGCAATTTTCGTTGCATTTTTACCTATTATCTTAATTTTTTAATGATTTAATAAAGAATAAATGTGAAAATTAGCAAACCATGCTACAAAAATGTAAAAACTTGCAAGGACACACCAATTTGGTGTGTATTCATGACAAAATTATATTCAATTCATTATACCAAAGTGGCGGTGCACGGTGCTACGATGGAACACATGCCCCACTACGACCAATGTGCCTATGCAAGGGACGTCTACACATGTGAGATATGCGCATCACAAGTATCTCGAAATCATGTGAAACTATCGAGCGTGCTATTGGAGGTAATCAAGGAGGTGTTGATGAAAAAATATAAAGAAATAGAAGCAACCGATCTTTTATAAAAAAAAGGAACAAAGTCAAAAAAATCGTGGCCCATAGGAATCGAACCAACGACCCAAGGGTTCTAGTAAATGGGCCTTACCACCGCGCTACTCGAGGATCTTCATTCAGGAATCGAAATAGTTATATATGAATCGAGTAACCGACGCCGCGGCGGGGACGCGGGAGAAATTGCGCCAAAACTTTTCGCACCATTCTTTAACAAAAAAAAAGGTGGACTTATTTACATGCCTCCCCACAACTCGTCAAACCTTCCCATTTCCTATTCCCATCTATTCGACACCTCCCCTGGAACCACAGAAGCCGCCGCCGCCACACCACCCATCGCCGCCGACGAGGTGCTCCTCACCCCAGGTTCGTAGTTTCCAGGCCGCGACGCCTCAACCTAACCCTCTCCCTCAATGCCCCACCTACCTAAATCTTCCCATCAACCACTCGGTCACATCAACGAAACCCTAACCACGGCCGCCGGCGACGAGTAGCTCCGACAATAACCCGATTTGAATTCACGCCACCCCCAATCCCTCTCTCTCACGTACATTTCTCTGCCCATGCACCTCCTTTTGTTCCCCGACCTAACCCAAATCTCATCTGTAGGTTTCAATGGTGGAAACAAGGGGGCAAAAGAGGAACGGGCCTGCAGGTCTGTCAAAAAATTCAACTATATTTCGAAGAGTAGATCTACAATTTTGATGTTGTCGTATATGTATGTCAATTTGAAATGTATTTTTTGATTAATGAGACCATTATCATGTCACGGTTTGCTACTGTAATATTCCCTGATTTTTGGTTGATAAGAAGATTGTAGTTCACTCCATTCTATATTCATACTTACTAATGTAGTTATAACGAGCTTTCCGATTCACCGTAATACCCCGGGGTTTTCTCGATCCAGGAGTGCACACATAGTTGTAGGTCTTATCTCATATCTTAGACCTCTTATCTATCTTTCATGTAGTTTTGTTAACTCTAACCTATTAGTTCAAGACTTTTAAAAATTCTAATACACCCAATTTCTTGTCCTTGAAAGAACCTACGATAATCGATTATGAGCGATGCCGAGATAGACGCGTGGCGGAAAATCAAAAGATGCTTGAAGAGCTTGGATTGAATACCTTAGCTTCGAAATTATTACATCCTTGCCTCAACCTCGCACAAAAGAAGGGGAAAAATCAAGCAAACAAGGGAACCGATAACGAAGGTTCATCATCATCGGAGTATCTCCTTGATGAAGATGATCAAGGAGATAATACCGATGATGAAGACATTGAATCTAATGAGCAACCACAACTTAAGGTGCTTCTTCTATCTTCACGGTAGTGAATGGGGCATACTTGGAACATACAACTTGTTTACTACATTGTATTCATTATTAATATATAATCTAGGATTAAATGTTTCTACTCGAAGTATGCTTTAGGACTTAAATTTCATTGCAATTAAATGTTTACTATATGATACTTATTATTAATAAAGTTGATTGCAATTTAGTGTTTCCGATCCGCATTTTGATCTCCGATTTATTTGCAAATTCGTCAAACTATAATGATGTTGAATATATGGTTTTCATTATTAATGCACATGACTTACATGACCTTTCTTTCCCCACAGCCTTCTCCAACCGCATAGTCACAAAATCATCTCTCCAAAGATCAAGAAAACTGCTGGCGTAATGGCTCCCGGAGTTAGGAACAAGAAGAGAGTGCGGGCATCAACTCGGTCGAGAAAACCAAACCTACCGAATCCGAAACAAGAGCATCAAAAAGGCTTCTTGTACGGGATCCTACGGCCCCTTATGAAGACAATCCAACACAGAGGAATCCAATGGACCAATCGTTGATGAGAACACACCATCGAGGATGGCAAGTGTATCACTCGGTCATGACAATGCAGGTTTTGAGGCACACATTGCGCTGCTAACGATGACAACACACTAGTCGAAGGCAAGCTCTTTTATCATGCGGTGTATCTATTTAGTTGATTTTGCATCAATAAAATAAAAAACTGAATCTAAATTCAATGATGTAGGTCCTCCACGGCGAGCTCCTAGGAGGCCCGGACCACCTACGGTTGGAAAGCGGCTAGATAGGATGACCAAAGCTATGGGAAGGAGATTGCCCATAGTTGTTCGAGATGGAAAAAAAGACCTCAAGATCCTGTTCAAGCCGCCAAATTAGCTTCGTAGGTCGGCGTCATCATTCGGGAAAGTATTCCCGTCCTCCCACATTGGAAAGATTACAAGAAAGACGACGTACACTACAAAGCCTTTGAGGGACAGCCTAGCCGTAAGTGCATTACCGTAGCCATATGAAACTATTGTTCATTAAGCTTATTTGACTAACTAAATAACCAACTATCATATGCCTAGGGTCGCTTGGCCATTAACACAAATCATGCCCCAACAAGGGCAACTATGACCGATCCGATGCGTGTTGCGATAAAGAACCAACGCTATCGACCGAAGAAGAAATACTTCAATGGTGTTCCCGCAAATCGATTCGTACAACTTCTCCCGCTCGCTACATGACCGATCTCGAATGGAGGGCACTTGTTGCAAGGTGGTCGATCCAAAGAACATGGTATGGGCATCAATTCTTACATTCACTATCAGTTTACAAAGTCCCTTATTTTAAACCTGTGATATCAACTAACATGTTCATCCTCTTTTAGCAAACATGTGAGAAGAACAAGGAAAACCGCAGTAAAGTCAAGTATCATCAGGCTACAGGTTGTCGCTGCTATGTGGCACACTTACATGCATACGTAAGTAAAACATTACCTTATTCACTTACCTGCACATTTCGACTCAACTAATTATTTTTCCTTTCATTTGTGCCTATTTTGTTGTCATTTTTCAATTACACAGAAACAAACAAGAATCCTTGATGAACCAAACCTAGACCAGTCTGCAGAAGTAGACGCAGTGGAAGCCTTCCAGATGTGCCACACTAGCTCCAAACGTGGCTTAAGTGACCCTGCAAGAGAGGCACTTGTAAGTGCACAGATTATATGCCTACTAGTTGCCATTTCACATAAATCATGTGTGGACTTTATGCATACATAGTAGTAGGTTTTCAATAATCTGGTTCTTTTGCGTGCATCTACTTTATTGCATTTATTAAACATTGACATGTTACTCTTCATCAAATACTTGTAACTCTTTTACCTTGATACTATTTTAGTCCCAAATGGAAGCTTTGAGGACTGAACCTGTTTCTGAAGGTGAGATGCCAACATCCAGTGTGCAAGTCGTGTCGAAGGTTCTCTCTCAGAACAGCTCCAACTTATTCCTGAATAATGTTGGCTTCCAAACATCGCCATCCTCCAAGTCAGTATCATCAAATGAAAGTCAGCTTAGGGAGCAACTTGCAGCTGAAGCGACGACAGCTGTTCAAGGTGAACTGGATGACCTCAAGAAGAAAATTCAGGATGCAGAGGAAGAACGGGCAAGGACACAGAAGGAGCTGGAGGAGTACAAGATGCTTACAGAGAAGAACATCAAGGAGATGGCGGAGACCAATTTGCTCCTCAAGAAGCTCTTCTCCCTCCAGGGAAATGCTTCGTCATCGACTTCAACATAGCTCGTCGCTCGGCTTTCCTTTCTATTTTTTGTCGGCTTGCCTATCTAGTAACTTGGTCGTGTGTGCAACTTTTTATGGTACTTGGTATTGTTTCAACAACATATTTACCGAATTTGCAATGTCTAGTGGTGTGCATCGTTGTATATGCACACCGGAATACTTGATGCAAACCTAATGCAATTGTGTGCCCATTCTAGTATCAATTGCAAATTCCTATTATATTATTATTTCCAAACCAGGTGAGCAAATGCATGGTGTATCCGTGACCAATCTACTCTCAAATCGTGACCAAAAGATGTTATATTTGTGAACAAAGTGCTGGCAAATCCGTGACCATATTATATCAAAGCGTGACAATGCCAAATACCAATCTGTGACGATTAAATCATTACATCTATGACGGTTGCAAGATGATGATCTCAAGCAGCCACGTCATTGATGACGTCACATCCTCGTCATCCGCCGGCGTGGCATACGTCATCCTATGACCAACACAAGACTACATTTGTGACGAAACCAGATCGTCACACCATTGCAACGACGCCATCCGTTATCCAAGCCGAACGGAAGATTGTGACGAAAAAATATCGTCACAAAATGCATTGACGGCATTAATGGCGGCGTCGGTTAGCCCGCAGACGTGAAATTATGACGAAAACATGGTATAATCTATGACCAAAACAAATCGTCATAGAATGAATTCAAATCCATGATGACACAAAATTCGTCACAGATTGGTGACACATCTATGACGAAAAAACCAATTTCGTCACCGATGACCAAATGTGACGCCACCTTAGTGACCAAACCAAAATCGTCACAAAAATGTCACAAAAGACTAATTGTGACCATTCTAGCGTCTTCAATGACGATAATGCAACGTCATTGATGACAACATCCCTACTAGTGTAGCTACACGGACATGCATCAACACTCGACTTGCGGGCCCGGTCACATCGGCTCTACGCCGACCTCGCCGTGCGCCGCGACTACTCGTCTCCGGCCGCACGCGCTCTACGCCGACCTCACCGTGCGCCGCGACTACTCGTCTCCGGCCGCACGCGCTCTACGCCGACCTCGCCGTGCGCCGCGACTACTCGTCTCCGGCCGCACGCGCTCTACGTAGACCTCGCCGTGCTCCGCGACTACTCGTCTCCGGCGGCACGCGCTCTACGTCAACCTCGTCGTGCGCCGCGAGTACTCGTCTCCACTCTCCCGGCCGCACGATCTACCTCGACTACGTTGCGCGTCCGGGTGCCTCGGCTCGTCGCGCGGCTCGTCACGTGGCTCGTCACGCCGCTCATCGTCAACTACTCCGGGCTCGCCGTCGACTACTTCACCTCCGCCGCGCGTCCGGTGCCTCGGCATGTCGCGTGGCTCGTCACGCGGCTCGTCGCGCCGCTCGTCGTTGACTACTCCGCCTCGCGCGAGGCTCGTCGTCGACTACTCCGCCTCCGGCGCGCGGCCGAGGTGCCTCGGCACGTCGCGTGGCTCGTCGCGCCACTCGTCGTCGACTACTTCGCCTACGCCGCGCGTCCGGGTGCCTCGGCACGTCGCGCGCCCCCGTCACGGGGTTCGTCGTCGACTACTCCGTGCGCCACAACTTCCTCTTGCGGCAACACCGGCTATACTTCGGCCACGCTATGCGTCGCGACTACTTGTCTCGCGGCAACGCCGGCTCTACTTCGAGTACGCCGCACGCCGCCACAACGTCGTCTTATGGTCGCATCGCGTCGACCATTCATCTCGACTAGTTTTCCAAACTAGTCGAGAACGGCGATCACGCCCCCAACAACTAGTCGGAATCAACTCGACTAGTCAACTTCAAAGCAACAACCGTCGCGGCTCCATCGCCGAACGCCACGACTTCATCTACAAGTCCGCCTGTGTAGCAACAGGCTAAGTCATTTATCTAAATGATTACTTGTTCTCTTGGCTTGTTCTCCTCATCATGTAGGACTACTTGCCGACCACTCATTTGTGTATGCTTCTCGGTGGGTTTTCACGGGAGCTACACTTTGCCGACTACTCTTGGGGCATATCAATCAAGTCACCACGAGTCTACTTCATCAACTCGGGGGCTATCCCTAGGAGGCGCTTTCTAAAGTCCGCTACGTGCGGCAATCTAAAGTCGACTTCTAAAGTCGCATTCTAAAGTCCGCTCCGTGCGGCAACTTAAAGTCGACTCCGGTCGCATCTTCGCCCTCGCTTCGATGGCATACTACGTGTGTAAGCTTCGATGGAACCTAGCCGTATGCGGCCCTCGGGTCCCGGCGACGATGGAACCTAGCCGCACGTGGTCTTCACGCTCCGTATCATGGGTCCAAGTACCCTAAGTACTCACGCTCCGTACCTTGGGTCCGAAATCCATGGCCCGTGTACGCAAGTCGACTCCGGTCGCACATTCAAGTCCACTACGGTGGCAACCATACCTTGGGTCCGAAATCCATGGCCTAGGTACACAAGCCGACTCCGGCCGCACCCTCAAGCCCGCTCGCGCGCAACCGTACCTTGGGTCCGAAATCCATGGCTCGGGTACTCAAGCCCACTCCGGTGGCACAAGTCGACGCTAACGGCCGCATCCAAGCCCACTCCGTGGCACAAGCCGACTTTGGTCGCAATCTTAAGCCCGCTCCGCGGCAAAACTATTCGTTCTCTCGATTTTTCATTCGCTTTGGCTTTTCGGAAAGTGCTTTTCGTTTTTTGCATCTTAAGTCCACCTCGTGTGGCGCAAAGTTGACTATTGTAGTCGCATCTTAAAGTCCGCTCTACGCGGCAAACTAAAGTCGACTTCCAAAGTCGCATTTCAAAAGTCCGCTCGCGTGGCATTCTAAAGTCGACTTCTAAAGTCGCATATCAAAGTCCGCTCTGTGCGGCATCCTAAAGTCGACTTCGGTTTTCAAGTCGCAACTCAAAGTCCGCTCCACGCGGCATCACAAAGTCGACTTCGGTTTCAAGTCGCATTCTAAAGTCCGCTCTTCCGCGCATCTAAAGTCGACTTTGGTCGCACCTAAAGTCCGCTCCGACGGCACGGCTACTTCTTAAGCTCCATGGCTCCATGCCAAATTACTACTCGGAATCTCTCCGACTTGGGGCCGCACTTAACATACTACTCGAGGATAACTTCAAGATGCTTTGCTCGCTCTCAAGCTCGGGGGCTCCTCACCAATCACTACTCAACGTGGCTCATACGCCTCTCTTATCTCGGGGGTTACACGCCGCAAGAGTACTCGGATGATGGCTTTTGTGAACACCGAAGACCCTTGGATTGATTACCTAATCATTTCAAGGCTCCTGGGGTCGCTATGCTACACCCATCGTTCAATTTTTCAAGACGGAAGATTAAGAATCAAGACTAACCCTCGCCCAGTCCGCAACTCAACCTAAGGCTCGAGGGCTACTCCATATGGAGTGTGATTTCGTAATCGCACTTCCATATAATCTCGACTTCAAGACCGATGAGCCGGACCACCTTCCAGCCCTCGCGAGCTCAAGTACTATTGAAGACTTCTCCAAGCGCACTCGAGGACGCTCAAGAACTACTCGAAGAGGGTTCAAGACTACTCAAACTACTACTCTCGACTCCAACGTGCTCGGGGGCTTGTCGGGCATACACCCCGGTATTCATGCAAGGAAGGAAGAAAAGTAGAAGACGTACTCCTACTAGAATTCCCCCGTACTCCTACTAGGACTCGCTCCGTGTAATTCTACTAGGACTCGCCTTGTAACCGACTAGGCACCCGCCCCCGGACTATATAAAGGAGGGCCGGGTACCTAGCCGCACATCCAATCCCTCCGGGAACAACGAGAAAGTGCGTGGCGCAATACTACTCCAAACAGACGTAGGGTAGCTACTCCGGCTACCCGAACATGTATAAATCTTGTGTCTTGTGTCCTCGCGCGTACCTTCGGGTTCCGCATCATGGCGATCCCCACCTTCTACCTTGTTGCGGGTACCTCCCATGGAGGTCGAGTGGTTTAAACACCAACACCGGCGCCCTCCGCGGGCGCCCTAGCGTCGTGCCAACGTCCCCCCGTGCTACGAGCGCCCCCGCCGGGGCCTCGGGGCCGGTGCAAGCGCGCTCGCCCACCGGTCCCGGCCGGCGGCGGGACGTCGTCGTCGTCGGGGATCTCCACCACCGCCGCCCCCCGGCCGCCGTTGCGGCGGGCACCGGCCGGTTGGCGGCGCGCGCGACCGCCGCGGCCGTGGTCGCCACCGTCATCGACGCCGCAGCCGAGGCTCCACTCCGGCCGCCGCCCGTTGCGCCTCCGCGCCGGCCGGCGGCGGCACCGTAGTCTTCGCCGCCGGCCGCGGCTCCGTGGCCCTCGCCGTGCCGTGCGAGCCGCCGCTCGCCGCCGCCGCCGTGCTCGTGGCCGCCCGCCACACCCTCGACGAGCGCCGCTTGGTGGGGACGGCCGTATCCGTCCTCGCACCTCGCGGTGCGTGAGAGGAGGCACGGTGGGCGCCACCCTACAAACACAAAGGCAAGAAACTTAGGCCCCGGCCGGTCTAAAACCGCGGTGGAGGGGAGGCAATCGCCTACCTCGGGGTGGAAAACCCTCGCTTCCTTTTCCTCGGGGCTCGACGGATGTTGACACCGCCACCGTGGGGCCGCCGCCGCACCCCCCGCCATCTCCGCGGCACGCGCCGGCGCCCCCGCGCGCGCGCGTCGCCTCCCTCAAAGGTTGCCCGGCGGTGGGCGCTCCCCGCGCCCGCCCCGTGCGCCGTCTCTTCCGCCGCCTCCGCGGCTCCGGGCGAGGGGGGGTGAAGGCTCCCACCTCTCGTGGGGGAGCCCGCCCCCATCGCTTCTCTCCTCCACCTCCTCGCCGACGACGAGTACTCCTCGGTCCCGGGTGAGGAGAGCCCCCGCCGCTCGCGCGGCCGAACTCCTCACTCCTCCGTTCCCGGCGCTCCCGCCGCCGGATGCTCCGCTCCCTCCGCGCGCGCCACCCGCTCCCTCGTTCTCATTGTTGCGCCGCGCGCGCTTGCGCTCGGGCTCGGGGCATGTGCGGGTCGGACCGCACGGCGTTCACGGCCCTCATCCGCAAGGAACAAACAGAACTTCAAAATATGTCGACGTCCCGCGAACCGGCGGTACAAGGGGAGGCGGAAGTCCACTCACCAACGGGCCGACGGGGAGCATGGTGAACGCCCAAAGGGCCGCGTCGTCGTTCCGGCCGGGTCCGGGAGGTCGATGGCGCACCGCGCCCGTGTGGCCACGTACTCCCCCGCGGAAGAGGTCCGACATCAACCGCGACCGCGCCGGCGCGACGGGGTCCGTGTCCTCGTGCATCTCGTAGATGCGGAGCGCCTCTCCATCGGGGGGACGATCCACCGGTGATGGAGATTCGCGAGGACGCACCTCGCGGTCAAGCCGTCGTCCGCCGGGGCCTTCAACGCGGCTAGGAGCGAATCCGAACCGCGTCCGGTGCGAAGGCGGGGACACCCCATGGTGCCGGGGAGTCGGCCCTCTCCTTCGAGACCTTGCGGAGTAGGGGGGAGGCCGGCGCCATTGTTGCGGAGGTAGAACCACCCCCGCTCCCATTCCGCGTTATTGGAAGTCATCGTGCGGGGGATGTAAAGCTCCCCGCGCGTGTTCCCCAACGCGATCGTCATGCCGCCGGCGCGCACCGCGCGGCGGATCTTCGGCTCCGGCGTAGTCGGCGTATGCGGCTCCGCGCGGAAGAAGTGAACCCGAGATCCCGCTGACCGGGATCCCCGAGAGAAGCCCTCGCACACGCCGACGAACGTCGCCGCCCTCGCGAAATCGCGTTCGGCGTGGAGTTGCATGGTAGCACAACGCGCGCATGAAGCGACTCGCCGGCGCCGCGAAGCCGCGCTCATGGAAACGGATGAAGCTAACGACATAGTCGTACGGCGGGTTGGGCTCCCGCTCGCTCGGCCGCGGCACGATCCACGCGCGGGACGCCCATCTTCGTTCGCCGCGAGCCGGCCGGCGATCACCGCGCTCGCTCAAGGAAAGCATTGTCGTCGTCGAGTGCGGCCATGGCGGCCGGGTCGATGATGGTGATGGGATGAGGAGGAGCCATGCGGCATTGGCGAAGGAACGCGGAGCGTGGAGGAGAGCCGTGCGACGGCGAGAGAGCAAGTGCGGCTTTGGGGTGGAAGCGCAAGGGGCGAGGACTCGCAAATGCTAAGTGTGGAGGTAAAGACTAGCCTCGCCTCCCCCTTCGAGTTTATAAATCCACCGAGCCGTGCTCCCCGAACGCACGCCCCGTGCACATTAACTGCGGTGAAAGCCTCTCGTCACCGACGGGCGGGACCCACCATGACCGAGGTCGCCGCGCGTACGCATGCGCACTATCATTACGGCGCGCGCAACCGAAGAACCGCGGCGGGCCGTCGCCGACGTCCGCCCCGCCCACATCGCCCACTACACGCGCGGCCGCGGTGCTCGAAAAGGTGCGCCGCGCGCGCAGATTGTGGCCGCGACTACGCGCATTAAATGGCCCGGTTCCTTACCCGCAAGGATGACCCTCGAGCGGCCCGAGCCCCGGTGCTCGAAAACCCGACTCTTGAAGAGTGCGATTACCAACCGGTGGCCTCGAGGCCCGCTCGGCGTGAACGAGCACCACGGGTGCACTCGATCTAAAAAACTACCGATCGCCAGCGGTTCGAGGGCCGACCCGCTGAGAACCCTCGAAACCTGCAGATGCGAGAAGATGGGGGCACTTAGCCGCCACCCCCGCAACGGCCCTACTGATCAGGGGTTCGAAACCCGACCCTCGAAGGGTTCGAACGGGTACCCCGCATCGCCGCAGTCGGGAACGACGAGGGCGTGCGCATTCGAGCCTTTCCTCGAGCCCACCGCTCGAGGGCGCCCCACATGTCGTGTTCGAGAGCCGCCGAGGGCGCCTAGTCGGGGGGATCCCACCGAAGGAGAGCTTCCGCGCCCCCGGTCCCTAGTGAACGGGACCGAGCCCCACCTAGCAAACCCACGCAAGCGCTTTAATGGACGAGTCTCCGGACCACGATCCTACCCATATCGAACGGGGCATGGGTGTTCACTTGAACCACCCGCTAGCGGCCTCAACGAGGAATCCACAATCCGCGACCCGATCGATGGGGGTTGTGGAAACCTCACCCTTCATCCCGCGGAGGGACGACGAGGGCGCGTTTAGAGCAAGACGGAGAGCTCACCCCAATTGCCTCGAATGGGCCCGGGCTCGGGGGCTCGACGCACGGCTACACCTCCCGGGGTGCACCGAACGCGAGAGGTACCCGGTCACATGCGCGTGACCAAAGCCGGTACAGAATCGTGACAACCCGCCCAGAGAATACCATACTATCGCCTAAGACCGATCCACTTTAGTCGTTAAGCAATAGTAAAGTATCATCCTGTCGTTAATTGCCGGGTTAACGACCGGTAAATCACTTGGAAATCATACGAGAGGATCAACACATGCATTAAAACTCACACGAAGGCGAGTCCAGAGTACAGCACAGATAAATTCCAATTATTACAAACCATTGTTCATGACAGGAAGTAAAGGTTCAGAGTTCGGAAACAGCGGAAATAAATAAACTAGCGCGACGATACACATCACAGGAGGCCATCCGTGATGTCATCACTCGTCCCCTTCCACCCATTCCGGCTCCCGGCACCGGTGGAATCTCACCAGGCCAAACAACACCCGCAACAACATTTTTAAAGCAAGGCCGACTATACTAATACTCAAGAAGACTTAACCGTCGGGTGATAACTACATCACCAAACTCTAGACATGAGAGGCTTTTTGGCCGGTGGAGTTCTTTTGCTGAAAAGCAACAAAGAGTATGTCCTTACTTTCATTATTTTAGCACAAGTTCTAGTTGATTACCATCTCTAAGTGTGTGAACTAATTCAATCAAGAATTTTACAAGCAATTAATTCATACAATAATATTCACCAAGTTCCATCATTAAGGGATATCATGGCCGATTGATTAAGCGAGTCTCGGATAACGGTGAGAGGCCGACAATCGATTGATTTAAACCTTGCAAGGTAGACCTAAACACATGGAGCGGTGCACCAACAGAGCTGACACCGACCAGGCGGTCCCCAAAAGTCCTCAGTTTCGGATCAAAGCTTACAGTCCTAGGTACAAGGCTATCTGGCATGTCCCACCCAGTACACCCAGCCTCACACATGTACCCACCTCCCGCTTGCAAAGCGGTAGGTGATTACTCAAGAGTAGTAATAGTAAGTTCCTGCACCGTCTCATTGAGGTACTAGGCTTACCGGTCTCATTCCCGACAAGTGCTTAGTACGTTAAAAAGCTTAGCCCACGAAAGCCACTAGACCGGAGCCCAAATCCCATGCTCTTACCACATGAACAATCCATTTATAAAGATCTTATGATTCCAAGCATAAGAACCTATTCTCGCGAGTGACGAACATCACTCTATCGGGTCCTATAGCATAGCGGCCTATCGACCTAGCATACTAGTGATAGAGCATAGGTACATAGGGATCATGTATCTAGGGTTTCAATTCAACTCCCGAAACGTAAATGTGCAATCATACAAACATAATTGCATAATTTTAAAAGTCGGGGTTAATGATCCGGGGCTTGCCTTCACCGGCAAGGTTGGCCTTGGGCCCTTCTAGACTTTGGTCCAGGTCTTGATCGACGTCCACGTAATGCGGCTCTTCGTCCGCTCCTTCGTCTCTTCCTTCCGCACGAGCGTATATCTACCATCGGGAAGATCTACACGAGGGTGCAAATGCAAGATTTATTTGTCGATTTTTAATTTAAAGAACTACAAACAATAAATGACAACTCCCGAGTGCATTGGTTGGACACATTCACTCCGGATAAGAAATACATTCAGCATACTCTTCGAAAAAGGAACAATATGCGGCTCTTTATTAAATATTCTTTTTAATAGTGACTGTGTACATATATATGTGAGTAATTTAATTTAACTTCACAAATAGTAGTGGGTGGGTATATTTAGCCTTTTAAAATGATTCACAACCACACACAAGGTTATTAAGGATGGGTTGGTGATTATTCGCATTTAAAAGACTATTAAGCCTTTAATGGCCTTCATAGATTTTATTCATGAAATTAATTAGAAAAATTCAGTGAAAGGGTGTGTTACACCCTAGAGACCTATAACAAGTCACTGGACATACATGCATGCTTTTGATAGCTAGAAATTAATTATTTTTTAAAATAACAAAAGCTAGCTAGAAGGACAAGGTAAATGCACACAAAAATAAATACTCAACAAAATGATCCAAACTATCTCTCACATGTTATATGGTCCAAAACTAGCCTAGTGGTGCAGCACATACACCAAGAACTATTGTGAAACTTGAGTTATACATTTTCAAAGAAAAACAAGCATAATTCAAGAATAATTATTTCTGGTAATTATAAAATTGTGATCAATTCACCAGAGGTGTGTTTTGGAGTAAAAAGACAGTGTGCAAAAGTTGATTGCAAAAACCATATTATTTGTATCTAGAAAAAAATCATTTATGCAGATCTGGCAGAAATGGGAAAACATTTTTATAAAAATATTTACATCATAACTTTGTACAATTTTTGGCATAGGAGCAAGTCATCACCTAACACACAACATATCCAAAAATTAGATACAGAGGATTTACATATTTTGAGATATTGCAGATCTAAGTTTTTCACATTTGTATTTTTCATACAAAAACTAACAGGAACCAGCTCAGGCAAGAATAACAAACGTCGTGGGATTTTTCACCACGAATCCAACAAAATTGGTTTTGTATTTTTCTGATTGTTCTAAGATTTTCTATGCAATTTACAAGAAACAGCCAAATGCACTTTACTATTTGAGAATCCCTTCGCACGCAGGTCCCTGGAAAGTTTCAGATTCTCGCGAATACGCCCCTGGTTTACGAAAATCTCCCTGGAAAGATTTGGAAGCCCACAATTGGGTCCCTCGCCATGGCCGGCGGCGGGTGAGGCCAAAATCCGGCGAGGTGGCGGCGGAAGCCGGTGGGGGGAGAGAGGGAGGGACCTTGTGGCTCACCTAGGGCCCGATTCGCGTGCTCGGAGGGGGGTAGGGAGGGCGGGCGGCGGTGTGTACCGTGGCTCCCGGCGGCGGCCGCCACCGGAGCTCTTGCTCCGGCGAGCCTGCGGACGAGGGCGAGCGGCGCGGTTAGCACGCGAGGTGACCTAGGGGAGGCACGTCGGCACAATGGGCGGCGAGGTGTGGGCGGACGGCGGGACTCCGCACGCCCCGAGGCGGCGGCTTGCGGCGTGCGCGAGCAACCCGCTGCGGCCTGCTTTGTAGGCGGGGGAAAGGGGCGCCTTCACCGCGACGCGACGCGGAGTACCTCATTCCTAGTGCACCGTACACGGCGGCCTCGGCGACCATGCGCGGCTCGTACGACGACGCGGGGTACAAGGCGCCTCGGAACGCGGGACCCTCGGGACGGTGCGTCCTCGGGAAGGGGCTACACCTAGGGAAGGCGCGCGGGCGGCTCGGATGCCGAGGGGGCGGCACGGGCGCGCGGCGGCGCGCGGCGGCGGGCGGCGGCGCGCGCGCGCGCGCGCGGGAGCGCGCTCTCGGCGTAATTTACTCGGAGTGCCCCCGTTTAACCGCGATTTTCTCCCGAATTTTGAATAGAAGTGCATAAAGTCATAAATAGGAAAGTTGTAGATCTAACTACCCTCTACAACTTTTACAAAGGCCGCCTAGTGTTTGTCTCAATGGATTTTGCGAGAACGTCGTGCCAACTTGGAATGCCGCATGCCCCGGTAAACACGTGGTGCTATCGATCGATCAAGTTTTTCACCAATTTCCACTCAAAATTTGAAATGCCAATCTACATGAAAATTGTGTCCCTCAACAAGCCGGACAACTTTCATAAAGGTAGATTTTGAAGTATTTAGGTGAAATTTGGGGAACGCGACAAAAAGTTCGGACGACATTCGCCGACGTCAATGTTCAAGCGGGGTTTGACCCCGTCTTTGACCAAGGGTTGACCACGGGTGTGTGTAGACTTGGTCAATGGGTTCAATAGGGTTCATTGGCGAGGTTTTTGAGGTGATGACCCGAGTTGACCTAGGTTTGACCGGCGTTGGCCGGTTTGACTCGGGCCGATTCGGTCATTAACGTTAATGACGGTAATTAAAAACCCGAGGCGTCACGGTAACATCGCCGATGCCGGTCGAAACAAACACCACACTCCGGTAAATTTTCACGAGAAAACCCCTGCGCAGGAGCACTCACGCTCCGCAGGGGCTTCGGGGGCTAGACCCGCGGGTCCGCCGACGCGGCCCAACGGAAAGGCGGTAGCAACCGGGGAGGGAAGAACGTCCTATCGCCGAGGCTCCAACATCCGCGGGGGAACCCGACGGGCACACCCATAGATGCTCGGAGGCTACTTGTCGGGGAGCGCCCCTAACGGTCCCCTAAATAACTAGGGGAAACCCGCTTAAAACCTCGCAAAAAACGCAAAACGCAAATCAACTTGCACACCTAAAACACATACACACGGCGCAACCACGACTGCGGTGGCCCCCGCGGCCCGCCGGTGCGGCGCGACGGACGCCCCTCGAGTGAGGTTCGCCTCGCTCGAGGGATAGACGCTCCCTCGGGCGGGGGTCCGCCTCGCTCGAGGTCTTCATGCCCCCTCGGGCGGGGGTCCGCCTCGCTCGAGGGATCAACACCGCCCCTCGAGCGAGGTTCGCCTCGCTCGAGGGCCGAGCGCCCCCTCGGGCGGGGTCCGATTTGCTCGAGGGCGCCCACGCGAACATTCTACACGCTCCCGCGCGCACCGTTCCCCGCACGCGCGTACGAGCATTTAATGCTCTGACGCCACAGGGTCGCGCCCCTACTCGACACGCACGGGAATCACGCCCCGACGCTGTTCCGCCAACTCCCGGGGGAGGCCATCCCCACCGCTATTCGGCATTGTGCGGCAAGGCCGGTGTCAGCTCCGTGACACTGTGTCGCCTACCCCCGTACGGCCAACGCGCCGCGCCCTCGAAGGGGGGCGGCGACACCCTCGAATATCTTCTATGTGCTTATACAACGCCACGCCATGACGTCGGCCAACGGGATCGGTCATCCCCGTCGGCCGTCGCCCCGTGCGGCCATCTCCACCACCGCCGCACCACGCCGGACACCGTGGTGACGTCCCGCGCTGTTAGGACGCACGGGGGACAAGACATCGCCACAACGGCCACTATGCCGCGTACGGGCCCTCGTCAACGGTACCCTCGAATCGACTCACCACGACGGCCGATCAACCAACCGCTACATCGCCGCCCTCGAGGCCGCTCCTGTACAAGCACGGGACGCACCACGACGCCTCAACGGGAGCGAGATTCGCCGAACGGTCGTCGGCTCGCCGCATCGTTCGCCATACCTCTACACGTAGAGAAATAGTGCGGCATGCATGTAACCGCTCCCTCCTTGGCCTATAAAAGGAGGAGCGGTCCCCGGCCGCCGAGGGACACGGGACGACGGATAGCGATCACTCACATGTTCACCGTCTTCTCCACGATCTTGGCACTCGCCTCAATCAACACCTGCGGGACTTGGAGGCCACGCCTTCTCTCCCACTTCGCTTGTAGCCACCCCTCTACGAGCACCACGGTGCAAGTAATACGGTGCCCCAAGCACGTCACCGCTGTGGACGTACGGCCCCGCCGGGAACCGGGGATAAACCAAGTGTCCTTAGTTGCTTAGCACCGGCCATCGAGGCGGATCTCGGCACTCATTACTAGTTAGTGTCGGGACTACTTTCCGCACCGACGGTCGGGCTCCGGAAAAACGCAGGGATCCGGCATTTCTTTAGGGCTAGGCCACCGCGTCGTTTTTGGTTCTGGGAACCAGGCTCGCTTGCGAGCCGAGGCCGCAAACACGGCAGGCTGCACCCCGCGGGCGCAAGGCCACCCTGAGCCACCCATGCAAACGCACCCCCAAAGCTTTCGCACTGCACGCCTCCGGCTGGCTCGACTGAAGCAAAGGTGTGTCGTGCCTTAAGGAGCTACGACACTGGATCTATGTCCGTTTGTTTAGAAATGAGAGCTTCATTCAAATAGTACCCAGCAGGTTACAATCATTGGTCACTGCTTCAATTAGCCAGGAGGGAAAGCAGTCATGCCAATTCTTCACCGGAGAGACACCTCCTTGGCGCAGGTATCAGCTAAGGAGTTTGCCTCCCTTCTAACAAAAGTAAACTCAAAAAAAAACATGCAAAGCTCTCTAATATCATGACAAATACCGGCAATGATCGATTTGTCCTCTGTCGGCTCCTTGGTAGCATTCACCAGGAGCAAGCTATCTGACTCCAGAATCACCTGCTGATGTCCCAGTTGCCTCCCTAACTGAAGACCATATTTTGCTGCCCTTCGCTTCTGCTACAAGCACTTCATGTGCCGACCTTTCCTTGATGATCACGGATCACTGCTACACCAGTGCCCGCTTCTGCTACAAGCACTTCATGTGCCGACCTTTCCTTGATGATCACGGATCACTGCTACACCAGCGCCATGACCCGAAGAGGCAAAAAACTCCCATCCGAGTCGGGAGGGTGTGCTGCGGGGGTATGGTGGGTAGGGTGGTTGTATGGGGTGGACCTGCGGGGGTGCGTGTAACACCCCGCCCACCAAAGCTGCACCGTCCAACCCTTCCGTAGGGGTGAGCACACGTACCCACAAGCGCGCATACACTTTTGTCCTCGCTTAATGTAAAAGGGTTAACCCGAGGGTGGTATGGGCTGGTGGACAAAAACTTATAAGTTGGCTTTACCCTTGCTCAACTAGTAAGGTGGCACTAAATACGCGCATCCGCGCTCATGGACCACTCATGGGCCATCCAAATTGGGCCGGGTGTGACGGTGCGCTTGGCTTCGGTGCCTAGCCGGACCGTGGACGAGAAAGGAAGAACCCGAACGAAGAAGTGAAGAGGAAGGCGCAACCGACGCAAGGGTAGGGCAACGAAAAGGGCCGATAAATCGTGCACACCCGCCGCAATTTGTGTCGCTTCTCTTTCCCTTTCCACATCCGTGGCGATGATGTGTGATATAGCATTTCTTTCTCAAAAAGTCATTAATTTGATGAATATTAATGTGTCACACCCCGAAATTTCCAAATTTCGGGATGTGAATAAGAAGGAAAATTAAACAATAATTTTCTCATAATTTTAAAATTTTTCCAACATTTATTTTCTTTACGGGAGATACGATTGTAGAAAACGCCTTGTTTGATTTTTCGAATTAAATAAACAGTTGTGTGTGTTGCATTCATCTCGATGCATCCGGGTGTTCATGAGGGCAAAAGGTTTTAAAATACGTTTAGGTGCGAGACCAAGACCTTTTGAGAATTTTTTAGACTTTTCTCGAAATTTATTCTCACTTTCCTTGAGCTAATTTTATTTATTAGAAGTCTCCGAAATCTTTTTCATGAGTTTCAAATATTTTATTTGGATTGTTCGTGTCTCAAGCTATCGTCGGGCTCTGTGTAAGATCCATAGGGTTCTCAAGTTTGGTAGCTCGGATCGAGTTTGGATTCTTTGCGAAGCGGGAGAACAAGCAGAGCATACACACTTGTGTAAGCAAAGTTTTGGAAAAACACATTTGTCCCTCTTGTGAGTTAAGTTTTGTTGGCAAAACCCTGTTATAAATCGTCAAATATTGTCTATGATCGAAATAGTATAATCTTACTGTGCTTATGCTTGCAAAGTAGCTGAGTATGGGTGGATTGGTGTTGGAGTTTATGGCCTATGCTCGATGTCTGACTAATTCAGCACTAGTAACTAAGATGTGTTTACGTTCCATGCCTTTGGTGCTAACTGAGTGCAGGCTCATGTGTGTGAATGGCCTTGAGAATTAGTTGAAATGGGAGCACTGTTTGGTTGGTAGAACAATAGAAGTATGGTTTCCTCAAATGGATGTTCAGTGCATTTTTAGAATTGAGCTACATTACATGTCTGTTACTCAAAATGTTTCACTGAATATGCAAATTATGTTGCAAAGTATGCAAGTGTCAAGTCCATCATCCAGGACACGCCTGCCATTGACTACTTAAACTTGAATCTATTCTAAGCTGGATATGTTATGTTTAATTGTAGTTTATGCTTTCCTGTTAATTTTCTTATCTAAGCAGTTCTAGACTTCTAGCAATACTGATCTTATGCCTTATGTTGGTATGATTTATCATCAAATGTGCTGTAATATTTTGCTATAATGATTGATGAGCGCTATAGTACACACTGTTTAATTGCAAACCACAACTTGATGGTAGATGATCCAAATCCATAAGACAGATCTGTTATATTGCCCTAAAAAAGGCAGATCTGGTCTATATCTACCCTCCTGCTTTGTGTCCATACCTAAGACTGTCTGCAGCGGTTCGCTCAAACGACGCTGCATCTGCGTTTTGCAGCACCGGCGGCACCGTAGCGGCTCCGGCGGTCGCCGCAACGGGCACTGCAAAATGCAGCGACCCTCCGGGCTTGCGCATTCCTGGGGTGCCGGAGGCCTTCCCCAGCTCAACTGCCTGTGGGCCCCACCCGCCTCGCCCTTCCCATGTCGCGCCCCCGCTGGCCATCTCCACCACCGCCCTCGCCCGTCCACGCCGCCGGAGCAGAACCGCGTGGGAGGAGGCCGCATCGGTGCATATTCGGCCGAGGCGAGGAGCGAGGAGCGGCGGGACCAAGGAAGGGGCGGACGAAGACGAAGCCCGAGATGGAGGGGCGGCCGGGAGGACGACGGGGGACGAGGACGACGGCGCTCCTCTTCCGTCGAGATCGGGGAGCGGCGGGCCTCGAGGCCGCTTCCCCCCTCCCTCGGCATCCTCCTCCTCTTCCCCGGCGGGCGCGAGCGGTCGACGCCGCCATCTCCCTCGCGGATCCGACCCGCGGCGCTCCCTCGCGCCCAACCCCGGTCACCGGCACCGCCGACGGGCTCTTCCTCCAACCCCCGGCCGGCGTCCTCCACCATCTCGGCCGGCGGCCACGGCCTACTACGCCCCCGGGCTCCGCCTCGCCGGTGAGGGCCCGCACGCGCGACGGCTTCGGGGGTGCGCGGGAGCCAACCGTCCGAAAGGGATGCGCGAGCGGGATGCGCCGCCGCCGGAGACGATTCCCCCTTTCCTTCTCTCTCTTGCTCCATCTTGCTCTTTTTTGAAGATGGAGATCCTTGTCTTCCTGGAGACAGTCTAACAGTCTTACATGCATGTGCCCTAACTACCTACCTCTTTCTCCTCCTATCAACTCCCTTAACTTGTCGCCCTTGCATTGCATTGCTTCCACAAGTTTACAGCTGCAACAGAGATGCGAACTCTCTTGATTTTCCACTACTTTATTTCCTTGCTCAGTTTTTTGTCTATGTGAATGTTCTGCAGCTTGACTAATTTATTGCTGAAGTTTGCAACTTCCACCATGTAATAGCCGGTTACTGTATGAAGTATATGGTCTATTTTTTTATTCTCTATGCTTCCCGCTCCCTTTTTGCATTAGCTTGTGTTTTTCCCTCTTTCTCTTTCCTAGAAACTAGCAAACAAACTGCTTTGGTGATTAGAATTCCCTTCCACCAGTATGTTCTGCCAGCAAGCGAATCCATATCATGTTCCGTGTGTTTTGATCAGGAAAGATGCAACATCATGAGAAGATTTCTGCTCTGAAGCCTGTGGCGTCCAGGCCTTCCTCCAGCTTCAGGTCCTTGCCGAAGCTTCTGCAAGACTTCACTGCCACCGGTCCCCCAGCGATCAGTGCCTTGGAGGAGATAGTTCTAATTAGGCCAAAGGCCACTCGGTTCCCATTGCTACCAAGTGATATTAAGAAAGAAATGACAGCAACCATCGTAGTTCGTATTGTTGTAGCTTTACAAAGAGCATGTTTTCTGATAACAACAAAATGTCTCATGGTGACACTTCAAATTCAAGTCTATCCCTTTCGGGGGGGCATTCCGATTTCGCTATCAATTCGATTAATGAGCATATCGAACGGTACCATCATGTGATCTTGTTTAAACTATGGAATTTGGATCTTTGAACCGAACCCTTTGACCGAAGGGTCGCGTGTCGCCCCGCGTTGGCAACCGCGGCTCCCAAACCCTAGCCGCCGCCCGCCGCCCCCCACCGGCCTCCGCCGCGCCGCCGCCCGAGCGGGCCGCCGGGAGCCCGCGCGGCCCCGGGGACGGCGGCGGCGTGGCCTCTGCTGCACTCTCGCGCGGGCAAGGGCGGGCGCGAGCGCCCCTGTTGCGGCGGTGGGGCTCGTCGGCGGGCGGCCGTCCCCGGCGGCGACGGGTGGTGCTACCCCGGATCCGGCGAGGTCTCGCCGGATCCGGTGTCCGCACGGTGCAAGCGACCTCCTCCGTTCGGGCGGCGACACCGTGGCCGGCGGCGGCGTTGGAAGCCATGGTGGTGGACCGCGGTGCGGCGGCGGTCCGACGGCGGCCTTTTGGCTTGCGGTCGGCCTCGTTGCCCTGCGACCGGCGGCCGCGGGAGCGGGTTGGCGGCGCCGGATGCGGCCGGTCGACGTCCCGCCGGTCGGGGCGGCTCCGTGCGGGTGGCTACGGCCCTTTCGGTGGCCCCGCCGCCGGGGTTGACCGCCCCCTCTCTGCACCTGTGCTGGTTGGCGTCACCATGGCGGCGAGGCCAGGGGATGGCCGGTGTCTCTCGCAGCGCCGTGGTGGTGCTTCTGGAAGCGTCCGGGCTCCCTGCTGGTGGTTTTGCGGAGATGGCGGGGGCTGGCTTCCACCAGGCGAGAGTAGTGCAGTCGGACGAAAGTCCTCACCAGTGATGGTGGGCATGATGGCGGCACTCTTGGGGTGTCGGTCTCCCTGCTGGGGGCGCATGGTGAGGTTCTACCTTCTCGTTGCGGGGGGCTCTCTGGGTGAAAACCTTGTCCTTCCGGACGTGCGACGGCGGCGCCTTGGCGTCGTAACCTTCTTGAAGGCGTCGTATTAGAGCCCCGTCGCCGGTGGTGGTGGTGGAGGAGCCGGCCGGTGGTGCCGCCGGGAAGCGTGTTAGTCCGTGTTCGTTGTCGGGGTGCCGAGGGCCCATGGGTCTTGGTTGGCTTGCGCTTGTTGTGCTTGGTGCGGTGGTGGCTTCGGTGACGGCGGGGTGGAGGAGATGCTCTCTTTGCGGCGGTTGTTACCTCGAGTCCTTGGCGAGAGAGAGTGAGGGCGGTGGGTGAGGCGAGGCCCCCACGCAGGTGTGGCCGGGGATCAGTGGGCGTCCCAGGTGCTGTGATGGGAGTGTGTGCTGAAGCCTCTATGGATCTGAGGGTTCGACGGTCGGGCTTGTGCAGTTCGAGGACGACAGTCCCATGGTGGAGGAGCTTTGGAGGTTGTTGGTGCCTGCAGCGGGTTGCGCCTCGGCGTGGCACAACGTTGGTGACGACGGCGCAGGTGTCAGTGGCTTGTTACGGTCTTCTCTCCCTTTTGGGTGTGGATGGTGGTGTGTTGTGTGGGTTGCGTTTGTTCCTGTGCATGGGTTTGTTCGTGTGGTGGTGTGTGCTCGGCTCGTTTTGTAACATTCGTTGTTTCTTCTTATATGACATGCAAAGTGCTCCCGCTTTAATTTTTTTTAAAAAAACTATGTGCTAACTTTTAGTTGCAGGATGCTCGATCAGACACCACACATGAGGAAACGGAGGTAGATACAGAGCGGGCCAACTGTTGTGATTATCTAACAGCATGGCAGACTGCCAGAAGGCTCGTTTGTCATTTGATGGCTACAACTGGAAGAAATATGGGCAAAAGAAGGTGAAAAGGAGTGAGTTCCCCCGGAGCTACCACAAGTGCACTCATCCAAGCTGTCCTGTGAAGAGGAAGGTGGAGGCAATCTGTCGGGGTTCTCAACTGCCGGACGGAAGAATTTGTATCGATCGTATGTCGGGCTCGGATGGTTAGCACCGAGACAACGGGATTTATCTTGGTTCGGGCCTCCGATGAGTAATACCCTCGCGTCTAGTGTCGAGCCGTCGTGTTCCCGTGCTAAGATTGTTTGTAGTAGGGATTACAAGCGGGTCGGGAGAGGGATTCGGACCCAAATCCCCGGGAATGTTGTTCGATCCGTAGGATGTCTAACCCTGTAACGGTTGCCCTTCTCTCCGTTTTATAGATGCAAGGGGAGGGGCACAAGGGGAAAGGAAATACGAGTTACAATGTTTGGTCGCCGGGACGTCCCGTCGCGCGTTGTCGTCCGTCGGGACGCATTAGGGCGTGCCGCCTTGTCGTGAGAACCGCCGCGTGGCGGGACGGGACTGTTCATTCCGGGGACGCTTGGCGTTTCTTCCGAGTAGTTCGTTGGTGTCGGTCTGCTCGAGTACTTGACTAGCTCGCCACATTAAGGCCTGGATCTGGATAGTATATCGATAATTTAACTATGAAGATGACTTCAAATGGAAAAACTTTGAAGTACAAAGTTGTAGATCTCGTCGAAAGCTACAATTTTCATATAAAGTTTACATCCGTCTAAGTTCAAACAAAAAGTTACAAAATTTTGAAAACAGACCAGACCCCTACCACCGTGGAGTGCACTTAAAGTCGTGCCGCCGTCGCCCACGGCGATAGATATATATTTTTGCAATTTTTTGGACGGACCATTTATTTTTGCAAATTTGAGGGGATGTAAAAAAAAAAAATCCCCTAACAGAGGTCGAGCCAAGCCGGGGCACGACGACGCGAATGGAGCGATTTACAACAGAGATCAGCTGGGGCGCCGCCCGCGAGCTCGCGAGCATATGCAGATGCGTTGCAGAGCCTAGGTGGGGCGCGCGACCTACAGCGAATCTTATGCCTGTTGTTTTTATCCATTGTCCATATTCAAATCCACACCCACCTCAAATGGGGAGGGTATGGGTAGAAAATAATTATCCATTGAAGAAATGGGGAGGGTAGGGTGTGGGGAGGGTGCAAATAATCAATTGGGTATGTATAGAATCTAAGTACAAAATTAGTTATCCATTGGATATGGGTGGGAATGGGTAGGGTAAGAAGTGGATAATAATTATTTGGATTTGGGTATGAATAAGAGTGGATTTGTCCATACCCTCCCCAGCAGTGGCAGGCTTATCGAATCTGAGCTAGCCGCCACACTTGCACCGGAGAAGGAAGATGATGACGGGCAAGCAGGATATAGATTTGTGGCAGCAGAGAAGTACCATGATCGAGATCATGAGACCATTATTCTGCGATTACAGAGCAGCAAAATTGAATCAGTATAGGCCAGCATTTTGCTTCGACGACGACGGCCGTCCCACGTCGCACGTCCGTACGAGTAAAATTAGTTGACGACGAGACGAGCGTTTGGACACGGTTGCGCCTGGTGGTTGTGAGTTGTGACGTGTTAATCCAGCCATCGAAGCTGACGACGACGCGGCGAAGCAACAGAGAAATGGCGGCATGGCCACCGGCTGTTGCCTCGTGGAACAGGCAGGCGCCTACGAGCCGGTGTCCGGTCTACTAGGTCTACCCGGGGCCAATTTGAACTGCCCCATGCTGATGATAGTACAGTATATCCTAGGCGACTCAAGCTTCCGGTCAGATATGTTTTTGCTTGGCGATAGATGATCTGTTCCTTTCTTAAGAGCTAAGAATAATTATAAGCTACACGACGACTTCTTTAGTCACTTCGAACAGTTAGCATTGATTGAGTTCCTACGCGTAACGGCCGTGTTCGCGCCTCACATGGCCGGACCAAAAGCATCCCTGCTCCTCATTCTGTAACACCAAGCCAGCCCACTCCTACTGAAATTTCAGCACGTTACTCTGTTCGGTGCGATCTGGATTTCTGGAAAACGGACCAGCAGTTTCATCTCATCCCTCGTTTTCACGTCCCCGGCAAAAGTTTGGTTCGGCTGCGGCGTTACACCACCGCCACGAATCCGGTGGCCACCCCCCTCCCCCTGGAACACGCACACGCCGCCTCTTTGCCTAACCCTCTCGCGGCGGCGGCTGGCCCGCAACGCAGCAGCCAAACACAACAAATAATGATCCGGGTCAGCGCCAAACACGCTCGCCCGAGGCGGGTTACCCAAAATGGCCCACCACCAGGGACCACGGGCGGGCCGCGGGCCACCACCACGTTCCCTGGACGACGCGGTTGGCAAGGCAAAGGGGGCAAGAGAGAGAAATCACGAAATCACCAGGAAATACACGACCCGTTCCTCACCCTCTATAAATCACAAACCGCCCGGCGCAAGACCCGTCTCGCTCTCGCCCGCAAACAAACCAGAAACCACAACCCCACCCAGCGAAAAGCTCCCTTGACCCTGCCCCCTCTGCTCCGCCTCCGATCGCCAGGAGGAAGAAGAAGAAGAAGAAGAGGGAGATGAGCTACTACGGCCAGCAGCCCCCCGTCGGCGTCCCGCCGCAGCAAGGTGCGGCGGCGGCTTCTCTTCCCGTCTCCTTTACCGCTTCTGTTTGCTTTACCTCCTTTTCTTATAATCATGTTTCCTCTCCCTTGCTTTTCGTGACTCGGTGTGGCGTTTGGATCTTGATTTCTCCAGGCTACCCGGGGAAGGACGGCTACCCGCCGGCCGGATACCCCCCGCCGGCGCAGGGCTACCCGCCGCAGGGGTACCCGCAGCAAGGCTACCCGCCGCAGGGGTACCCGCAGCAGGGCTACCCGCAGCAGTACGCGCAGCAGCCGCCGCCTCGGCAGCAGCAGAGCAGCGGGCCTTCCTTCATGGAGGGATGGTACGTTCCTGATTCACTCTCCCTCATGTCCCTTCCACTTTTGTGCTGCGCATACTCTTCTCGTGCTGGTGCTGCTACATCTTGATACTAGTACTCCGTAGATTGGATGATGTCTCTGGAATTTCCTCGCCAGATTAGGTCACAAGTTTTAGGCCCATAGTTTGTTGGTTGCTTCCTTTGAATTACGGGTCAGATCTGCCCGATGCCGGCGCCGCCGGTGATGGCGGTGGACGACGCCGTGCTCGTGCGTGCGCACGTTGGCCGCGCTGTGTGGGGCCGTGACTTGACTCGCGAACCACCACCATACCCTTGGAAAAGGTGGTAGCCGCCAGCCTCGTGTCCCTGCCCTGGTGACGTGTCTGTCGCTGCACGCAAACGCGCACACGTATTCCAAATGTGGGGGGCAAGGCTTTGTCTTCTCCCTCGTGCTGCCTGGACCGTTCGATCTGAGTCGTCCGGTGAACACTTCCGTGTCCCCGCAGGCCCATTCTTGCCTTGCCTCCGCCCTCCGCTCCACATAGTAGTACTGTAGCTGTCAGTGTGAAAGCCCTGGGATTTTTCAGATTCCTTCGGGGCGAGGTCAATTGAGATTGGATAATATTTCTCTCTTTTTTGGTTAAAAGGATAGTATATTTTCGTTGACGTGCTAATACCAAAGAGATGTGATAGATGCTCTAGCACTAGCGTTGGACTTACAATAATCACAGTTGGAAACCGGAATATGTGTATGTATGCGAACAAGCATATAACAGCATGTCAAAGTTCTGGACCATGGTGACTTTACATTTCAGCAATGCATATTCTAGAACCGGAATATGCTTTCTTTCGTTTGATCTTATCTGATGTTGATTTTTCTCGTGCCTCAACAGCTTGGCTGCCCTCTGCTGCTGCTGCCTCCTGGACGCCTGCTTCTGAAAGGCAACCTCACGGACGGACTGGAACTCAACTGGACTTGAGATGCTAGCGTGCTAGACTAGCGTTCTTGTGCTGCATTATCGTCTCTTTTTTCTCTCGTTTGTGATCTTCATGCTACGACTATGAGACTGCTAGTTGTACTCTGTCGGTGTTGATTGGATGATGGTTATGGCTGGTGTGTATTCTGGATTTCTGGTGGAATTCAACCCGGGGTTATGGAGTGCGCAAATTGGTGTCTTCTGCCTGCATCTTGGTCCGTTTCTTACTTAGCTGTTACTCTGCTTCTTGCTATCAGTGATCACGTTTTGCTTGACCATCTGCGCGTTAGCCGCCGGGTCTCGCTCGCGCGCCCCGTGATGTTTGACCTGTGGATCACTTTACTCGGATCATCTGACTTGACCCAACAATTTGAACAGTTTACTAAAAAAAACATCTGAACAGCTTGATTAGAAAAGGCCCACTGTTTGGTTCGTGTCCACGTGAGAGTTCAGCTTTTGCGATGCTTATTTTGCGGTGGGGAGCTCGTTTTCGAGGCTTGGATCAGTACTCTGTTCGGCAGATTACTGCGTGCAGATTTTTATGACCTCGAGACTCCGGAGATAGAACAGTTTGATGGTGCTCATGCTATGGTATGCTATCGCTACGACACGCATCACATCGGCTGTGCCTCCACGCCACGAACACTTTGCCAACGAAAAATATGAAGGAAAGAATCGGGCACACCGCTTGGTCTCGCTCTGATAAAACCGCGCCCGACTTCACTGCTGAGGTAGTGCAAGAATCTAGCCCTGTGAACGCGGATCTTCTTCCGTGTTTCGTGTGGACCCTGCTATTACTCGAGACGTTTGGTAATACTAATTGTTTGGCAGGAGCAGCAGGCAAGCAGCCTAGCCGTGTCTGCGTGTGCACATGACCACGATTCATTCACATTCATACAACCTCCTGCCGGCACGAATGCATCGTCTGTTCATGTCGTGTCACATCCATACATCTGCATCGGCGTTATCATCACTGCATCTTGTCCGTCCAGTCAACATCACTGTATCTTCAGCAGTTCAGCACCTAGGCACCTACAGTACCAACGAACTTTGTTCGGTAAGAAGGAAGGAATTAGGAAGAAAGAAAATGTGGCGGGATCAGAACTCGATCAGAACTCGACTTGCCGTGTCCGTTGTCAACTTGTCACGCTCCAATCACCCCAACCACTGTCTTTTATTTAACGAGACGTTGGCAAGAGACCAAGAGCTCTGCACGTCTTTCTTTCATGATAAAAGTACATCTTCGGGTTAAGAAGAATAATGATAAGAGTATTGAATATATATACATCTCGGGTAAAAGGGGGTAAAGCACTACTAATCGTCCGGCAGCTCACAAGTAAACTTATCGAAAATGTCATAATGCAAGAAACCGTGTGACCTCCTGTGGACCCTGCTTTCAACACTTGGATGTTGATTTCATACAAGTTGCATTGTGGTCTACAAGTCAAAGAAAATGCTAAGACCTACTACCATTGTGTGGTGACGGATCGATCGTGTCACGCGTGTGGTGTGTTTTGGGCCGGGCTGAAAAGCCTCACGACACGGGGCGTTAGTGCGTGAGATGGGCCGAATACATGCTACTTCGTGACTGTTACCGTGTGTTTGGTTGGGGAGCCGCGGGAGCGGAGCGGAGCGGCTCCGCTCCAGAGGCTGTTTGGATGCGGAGCGGCGGGAGCGGAGCGGCTCCCGTGGAATATTCCTCTCCAGATCCGGGTTGGCTCCGTCCCTCAAAATTCGAGGGACGGAGCCGCTCCGCTCCTGGCCGCGGTCTCGCGTCACCTCTCTCTCATTTTTCTCTGCTTGGTAACCCTATCGACACACCCCAACCCCCCTGCGCCGCCACCCCTACGTCGGTCGACTCCTCCGCCGCGCCCCCTCGACCTCCTGTGCAGTCCGGCCGGCCCCCTGCAGCAAGCCGCCGTCGCCTGGTCTTGGCCCGCGCGCGCCGCGTCGCCTGGCGCCGGCCCCGCGCGCCGCGTCGCCTGGCGCCGGCCCCGCGCGCCGCGTCGCTCCAGGCCCCGCGCCCCGCGTCTCCTGGCGCCGTCCCGCACGCGGCACGGGCGCGTGCCGCCGGCCGGCTGCGGCAGGGCCCGCGCGCCGCGTCGCCTGGGGAGCACGGCTGGCGCCACTGCGCAGGGTCTCCCAGGACGACTCCACTGCCTCCTTTGCAAGCTCGTGCTCCCACCGCAAGCCTCCTGCCTAGATCTGTGAAGGATAGGTTAAGGTAAAGTCACCCCCCTTCCTTCATGTGTGTATATGGCACATTGATGCTGGATTGATGTTTGATTTGAAGATTGTTGTGCTAGGACATGAAAATCGTACATAGTATTTTTTGCTAGGTCATTGTAGTCACAATTTTATTTTTGGGATCTCTGAACTTCTTCTGTACAACAACAGATAGGCGACAGCCACCGCCGCACCGGTCGACGCCGGCGTCGCGGTCGCGGCCTCTAGGCTCTAGGGACTTGCGCGTTGCGTGCGCCCAGCTGCTGCGGCAAGTCGGCGGAGCAGGCTACCGCGCCCGCTCGGCTGGTTCCCTCCGACCCTCCGTCTTTCGGATTGGCTTTCGGGGATTGGCGATCCGGAACCGCACCGCATCGTTGCAATCCGGGGCTGGCAGCCATGGCGGCGAGGCAGCCGGCGCCGTCGTCCGCCTCCGCGCAGACCGCGGCGGGGCTCTCCATGAAGGAGTACCTCAAGCGGTACCAGTCGGGCGCGGGCGCCGACGGGGACCAGAAGAAGGCGAAGAAGAAGACGAAGAAGAAGCCCAAGCCGGCCGCCGGGGGAGGCGGCGGGGTGCTCATCGTCGACGAGGACCCCGTCTGGCAGAAGCCCGTACAGGTGGAGGACGACGATCCCCCGTCGTCAGGTACGCTTGCCCCACTTCCGAGTCTTTAGCCCCGAAACCCTAGGTCGTAGTGCGAGTTCTGGATGTGATTGGTGGAGGATTTTGAATTTGGGGGGTTGGGGTTTGTGGCTGCAGGTGACGACAGACCTCTGGTGCAGGAGGACATCGAGGTCAAGCGGATGCGCCGCCTGGAGGCCATACGCGCCGCGCGGCCGTACAACGCCATTGCCGAGGATGGCAGCGGGTGGGTCACCGTGGCAGCTCCGGAGGAGGAGGGTGGTGGTGGTGGTGGTGGTGGTGGGGCGGTCCGCCGCCACAGGAACGACACCCCGTCGCCGGAGCGGGGAGGTGCTGGGAGGAAGGACCTCTCCCCGCCACGGCGGAGGCAGCGTCGCGACACGCCCTCACCTGAGCCTGGAGATGCTGCTGGGAGGGATATGTCGCCACAGAGGCGGAGGCGGAGGCGCCAGGACACGCCATCGCCGAAGGAAAATGGTGCGGCTGATCAGGATGATATGTCACCACCACGAAAATCTAGGCGGCAAGAAGTCTCCTCGCCACCCAGGAGACCTGCTCGCAATGACTCTGAGGAGCCCCAGGACCTCGACCTGCCAAGGAGGCGTGCGAGACATGATTCAGAGGATCCTCAGGACCTCTCGTTGCCGCGGAGGCGTAGGCATGATTCAGAGGAGCCTCAGGACATGCCGCCACCACGGAGGCGCATGAGGCATGATTCCGAGGAGCCTCAGGACATGTCACCACCACGGAGACGTGGAAGGCATGATTCAGAGGAGCCCAAAGACACATCCCCACCTCGGCGACTGACACAGCATGACCCAGAGGTGCCAAAAGATTTGTCACCACCACGAAGGAGGAAGCACCAGGACTCTACAAAGGTGGATGATCTGTCGCCTCCAAGGAGGAGAAATCTGGGGCGAACTTCAGAGGATGGGGACTTGTCTCCACCAAGGAGGAGAAATCTGGGGCGAAGTTCAGTGGATGGGGACTTGTCGCCACCAAGGAAGGGTCGCAAATTTGCGTCAGATGATTTGTCTCCCCCTCGTAAGGAGAGAGATCTTTCTCCCCCAAGGAAGGGTAAAAAGGAAGGAGCCCCAAAACAGGTGAGGAAAGCTGGACTGATGACAGCAGAGGAAGTTAAAGAGGACATCAGAAAGATTAAGGAGGATGAGATGCGCAAGTAAGTGATGACTACACATCTAAGAGTAGAGATGCTTGCCTATTGGTTTATATTTGTAATATATTTGCTTATTGTTTTGCCATTAGGTTTGCAGCGCAGGATCCCTCATTGGTTGGGAAAGGGGCAAAGGCTGTATTCCGAGATAAGGAAGGTATGGAGTATGCAGCATGCACATCTTGTTTTGGTTATTTTGTTGTCTGTTTACCGTCTAGCTGTGCTAGTTTCTTGTGCTAACATTGTGATGTTTTCCAGGGAAGCGGATAAGTGAAGAAGAGATGCGCAAGGCAAAGGAATCTGAAAAACCAAAGGTGGGTAGTTGTTCTTATTGAATCTCTATAGAAAGTCATCAGTGTCCTATATTATGAAGTATTCTTGGTGCATGGAATTTCCAATGTGGTTCTACCATAGTGTATGTAATTATTGCTGAACACAAGTTTCCACTATTTATCGGACTTGAGCCTTGATATTGTGTTAGGTAGGACTTTTTTTTAAGAAAGTGAATCCTGTCAAGAAACTTATCTTTCTTCCACCTCTACCGTGAAATGGAATTTTATAAGCACCACTATTAAGCTTTCATATGAGAGAAACTGTGTACAGTAGGATATCCATTCACCGATTAATCAACCTAGTGCATATAAAGGGTTACAGTCAGAACAGACTTGAAGCTTATTGCTGGGTTTATGGTAAATTTGTCCTTTTCCATACTTAGTTGTAACTACGTCTAATCAAAATCAATTTCCTGCTTTTAGCTTTTGATGACCATTGTTGTATGTATTGGCAGGAAATACATATAGAATGGGGTAAAGGATTAGTGCAGAAGCGAGAAGCTGAGGCTAGAATAAAAGAGCTTGAAGCTGAGACGAGTAAACCATTTGCTCGAACAAGGTACTCCGCAGATTGGTGCCTACCTGTGTTTTTCTCAATATTTCGTGTAATTAGGTGTGTTGCTGTCCAAACATCTCTTGCATGTATTTGATGTTGAGCTTGTTCTCCTTGTAGGGATGACCCTGAGCTTGATTCTATGCTAAAAAACAGAATCCGATGGGGTGATCCTATGGCCCATCTTGTCAAGGTAACTGCAGTAACCAGTAATGCAGCTTTTAATTGGAGTGTGTTGGTTGAACCTGTCAAACACTTTGTCGATTTCTTCTGGATAATTGCTGATATTTGTGCTAATGTGTGGCAGAGGAAAGATCCAGAATTTCTTCTAGAAGACTTGGGAGATGATGAAAAAATGAAAGAATCTGGCTTCATAGTTCCCCAGAATATACCTAGTCACAGCTGGCTGAAACGTGGAGTGGATCCTCCTCCAAATCGTTATGGCATAAAGCCGGGTCGTCATTGGGATGGTGTGGATCGAAGTAATGGTATGTACACTGTCAGTAGTTTGGGCTTCCCTTCATACTTCTGTTGTGACTTCTTGTGGTATTTCTTTTAAGCGATTGCAGTTTTCCTGGTTGCATTTTACGTGTTATAGGACAAAGTTCATCTATTTAACCTGCCCAACAACAAAATGTCATGTGCCAGGTTTATGTTTCTTCGTGCAAAAAATTCTTCATTCATTTACATATCTCGTGGTTAACTGGTTATATCAACCACTTTGCCAGTACAACCCGGTTTTTGCTAGCCTTGGCAGAATATGGCATCAATTAGCCACATACTCATATAAGAAACGTGTGGTTTTGATCTTAACACAAAATCCTTAAGATTTTCAAGAGCGCGAATGCCAGTGTTATTAAGGAATTTATGGCCACTGACATTGATTAGTAAATTCCAAGCAAGATATGTTTGTCTGCATTAATTTTTGAACTAGGTTTTGGTTGTAAAGTAATGGATGAACAGTCAGGCAGGAGTGAAACTATAAGACTTTTGCAAATATTTTTCTTTGGACTGTCAAAATCTTCCACTTTCCATGAACTTGGAAGTCTGGTTATATTTGGATTTTCACAGCATATGTTTTTTGTGTATTCTCAAAATATTGGTCTTCTGTCTGATTCGGTGCACGCTCTATTTTCAACAATTTCCATGAATCTGGAAGCTGGTTCTAAATGCATTCCCTTTTGTATCCAGGATTTGAGAAGGACATGTTCAAGCTAAAGAACGAGAAGCAAGCAACAGAGCAAGAAGCGTATCTTTGGTCTGTCGCAGATATGTGAGCCCAACTGCTTTTCCCAAGACATGAATTAGGAAAGTAGTGTGGCCTAATCTAAAGGAAGAACCAAAGAGGACTGTTCTAACATTTTGTTTTAACACGAAATGGCCACGCTGGTGAGACTGCAGCTGGAGTAGCTTGTGTAGTTTGAATTTTTGCTGGAAAGCTCAGTGAAGCTGCACATTTGTTGCAAGTAATTGTTGAAATCCGTTCTACTCATACCCTTCTGTCATCCTCCAGATTTTGTAACATAGATGAACGTGCTGGAAAGACGCAGGTTTTGGACAGATACAATCATACAAAAGATGAGGTTTTATTGCCACATTTTGTTTTCCAGGTGAATTTTGATTGTCTACCAGCCGTCTCTGTCTTGGCCTCATGTGCTAGTCGTTTTTGGTTTTGATCGGAAATTTCCTACATATTCGAGCCGTTCCATCCACGTCCGGTTCTGGTATTATTTTTAATCCTCCAGGTCTCCGGCTCGAACTATGGGGCTTGTTTTCGGTACGAATTTAATGTGTTTTGCATCAGCTTACGTGATTGCATATGGACGGCGAAGAGGTTTCGATGCCAACCAGCTACTGTACATGATGAAGAAACCAATTGTCTACGTTTTTACCTTTGACACCTTCGATCGCGCTCCAGCATCACTGCCAATGCTTTCGTGGAATCCGTGGGCTCGTGGTGTGATCAGACAGAAATACCTCATCATACTTCTTTCCGAGAGTATTTTTGACAGCTGTTGGATAGAAATAGCTCACTTTTCAGAACCCATGGTTTAAATTTGAACCAGTTACGAAAAGCAGAAGAGTTCATTCTAGATGCACTCCATCTAGTGACATTGCTGGTTAATAGGGTATACATAGCCATAGGAACTCAATTAGCTAGTATTTGGTCTTCGCCACAATTCTGTTGTGAAACTGGATTCCCTTTACACATGTTAATATGAAAACAACAATTCACTCAAATACACTGTGACTAGAAAGTTGTTTTCTCTGTCTGAAATTGTGCCATTGGGCAAGGAGCAAAATTGATGTACTCAGTTGCAGACATCTTCTCGAGTCGCACCAAGTTCCGTGAATATTGTGTCATCTGATGATAAAATTGTTGGTAGTAACACTTGCATGCTTTGGCTGGAGCTGCTTTATGTAATACTTGGATCCACGTGATAGATTAATACGTTTTCTCCTCTGCTCAGGAATAGAATCAATAGAGCACTCGGAGAAGCCACGGCGCACAAACCTGCAGCGTTTCAAAATTAAGCACAAGGTTGATGGCTTGATGCACACAGAAAGCCGGAAAACTAAAATTTTTTTTGTTATCCGCATACTGGACACCAATGTTGTTGTTTTCGTTATAACTGTACTTCAATATTCAGTAACTGAACAGGTCCTGGCCAAGCCATGTGAAAGCAGCATTCCAGATGATCAAGCAGATTCTTGATGAAACAAATAATAAAACGAGAATCAAGTGGGTTAAAGAAATGTTGCACGGAACACACCAACATAGAGGCTACATTCAATGCACACTATAACCATATGTTCTACAAAATGTTGATAGACCCTGGTACTAACAGGGACACGTGGTAATTCTACATAAACTAAAAGTGTCAGAGAATAGAACCATTTAGTTAACAGTAAAGGTTTTCGGCCATGAATGTATTGAGTCGAGAAGAACAAAGGTATACCAGTCTGCAGTCCGTGTAGTAAGCAAGAATAATTTCTCAAGACCAAGGGATAAGGCCACCTTCTCGACGTAATCTGAAGCGTGACCATAACAATGAGTAAAACAAGAAATTGGAATGTTTAGCCTATTCTAGTAAAATTCCACAAGATTGAACTCTTTTCACATGAGATAACTGAGATTGAAGAGTAGAAAATATTTTGTTTATCCAAGTAGCAATGAACATACCAAGTAACTTGTCCCCCTGACCTCTTCCTCGGCATTCTTCAGATACAGCAATTGCAGCAACTTCACCAGACTTATCCTCAGGAAATGGGAACAGGGCAGCACAAGCGATGATTGAACCATCTCTTTCAACAACATAGAACGAGTTTAAGGCATCAAGAAGCTGGAGAAAATATATATAAAGAAAGATCCCCTTTAGCACTAGTGAGCATGAAGGAACAAAATCAAAGCATAGCTCAAGGACTCGGTACAAGACAATGTTTATCAGTTAACACACCTCTGCATCTGTTCTCCGAACCAAAACACCGGAATCCTCCAGGGGTCGAATAATTTTTCTTACACCAGGGAGATCTTCCTCTGTAGCCATCCTTGTTCCTTCATAAACATCCCTGAAAACATATGGTAGGGAATATATCATGATTCCCACGACACCTTGTAGATGCTAAATTCTTATTTCTCCACAAAATATTCATGGTGAACATTTGTTCCGCAAGCACAAATTTCAACCAAGGATATCCCACAAATTTCCACAACACACAACAAAGGCATTTTATTATGCAAATATTTTTTTTGGCAATCGATGAAAAAATAATGATATAGCTGTCTAGGAAATGCTTCTATGTTGGTAAGACAAAATGAAGGCACTCGACTATTGGCATGAGCTGATGAGCATCAAAGCAACAAATTTTGAGCAAAAAATTGGTAAAATAAGAGCTTCAGAATACCTAGCTATCATTGTTCCCACACCATCTCTTGTAAACAATTCTAACAGCAGTGACCCATCTACAGTTCCATCAATGATCTGAACTCTTTGAACACCACCCTGATATTTGGACAAAACAAATGGTCAACATATAGTCGAGCACTCAAGTCTTATAGAGCCTTTCACACAAATAGTAAGCTTACACCTTCCAAAACATGGCTGGACGGACAATGCTTGCTTTGTAGAAACAGAAAATGCAAATATCATAGCACATGTTGCCTCAAACTAAATCTCAACCTCATTCAGATAAACTTCATAGCTACATGCTAGTGTACTATACTAAGCAAGACAGTACTAATACAAAAAATAACGGTAATGCTAGGAATCGGACGTCTGGAATCCAAAAAAAATGGACGGTTCAAGACATGTTTCAATAGTTGATCTTCGATGTTGCAACTATTGTTTCCGCATATTTCACAGTCAACGTTGCACGAAACATAGAGTTCATGTTGCGGTGGGAATTTTCTATACCACAGTCGAACAACTTAAGTAGATTTTTCGCATATTTTTTCAATGTTGCACTAATAGATTTTTGATGTTGCAGATGTATTGTTTCGATGTTGCAATGGAGCGTCCGACGGGAGAGCTCCAACAGACGTCCAGACGCTAGCAACACCCATAAATTAATGATTCAATAACTCATATCCCATTGGATAGTATGGGTGTTTTAATTCTAGCCCTCCATGCTTCTACCATATAATATATTATAATCACCCATCTCCCACCAATGCCATATCCCATCCCTATTTTTATCCTCATATCCCACAATCCAGACGGCTGGTAAGTTTGACATGCTTGCATTACTGTGTGTGTATTCCAACATGCTGCCTTTTCCTTGCATTGCATGACCAAATCATGGCAGCGGAACAAACATGCATGCAGAGTCGCAGATCTAACATGAGATAACACATGCACATGGAAACATGGAATTTTATTAATCAATAACCCTTACTGCAGGTAACAATTACAGAAGACAATTTTCATTACTATGTACAGGATAAACATATAACAACAAATAATACACATGCAAGGCACTGTAGAATACTATTAATCTTCAGCCGGAATTTAACAGAATAAAGAATGCCAAGTATAAGGCGAAACACTTACATGGCAGACATATGCTGCTGCAGCCAACTCAGAAAGATAGCCATTTGATCTACTTAATTGCTCTTCACCACCAATAGCAAACCCTTGCTCACCAGAATAAATACCATTTCCATTGTTAAATCCTAAACCATTTTGAAAAGAAGCAGCATACCCGCTTACATTAGCCCTAGCATTCAACGATGGTTTATAGTCCCCCTTGTGCAGAGAATTGATACCCTCCTCATCCACAACCTTGACATAATTTGCAGCAATATCACTTTGCTTAGCACGCTTTCTAATCAACAAATCAGCTTCCTCAATAGACATGAAATGAATGACTCGTCCATGCTCATCAAATATCTGACCATCCACAATGCACAAAAGTTTATCTGCCTCCATTGCTAACGCACATGCAGTAGCAACCTCATAGGTGCTGAATATTTGCAAACAAGACAGAAAAAATTTGTTAAGTGTGCTAGCTGCAATAGATACGAGTAATAAGGTGCTATATTAATTGTTTGCAAGTAAGATAGGACATTTGCACATAACTTCTGTATCATATTGTGCAAAATTAATGGTAACAATATAGCTACAAAAATTCAGGCATACAATCATACAAAAACATGAAAATTAATTGAGTTAGAAAAGGCAACATACTTGCAATTTAACACTTCCCCTGAACTCGAGTATCCCATGTTGCTGACAACAACTATGCTATCACTATCAAGCCTCTCTCTTATCCGTGAAACATCTATTTTTTTAACTTCACCAGTGAATCCGTAGTCAATACCATTAACCACCCCTCTTCTCTGCCAAAGGAAGATACATAACTCAGTACTGCTGCTGCAGGATCACAAGCCAAAACAAGTTCAGCAGAACTAATAAAAAAGCAAAATAAAGCAAGGAAATGAGCATGGATGCTGTGCATGCTCTTATTTGTGAAGCATATGATTCTTTGAATTATATGATTTTATTATGCTGTTGAAAAGAAGAAAACTAGGGTTATCTTTCTTATGAAGAGCTATTATTTACAAGCATTTGCATAAAGAGTATCCTACAAAAGTAATGAAATAATGAGAGAAATCCAGATTTTAGAAGCCCATTTACTCATACGTATTCACCTTAGCACCAAGAAAGTTGCCACTTGCAACATTATCCACAAGACCATGCCAGCGTCCAATAACACCATGTCTACGTAGATTTAACATTGGAGGACCAGGAGAAAGTTTTGCTTCTATTGTCAAGCGTATTCTACCAGCTGCCTCCATTGCAGCCTCTAAAGAATCAGAATCAGTAATTCTATACTGACCAACATACTTGGCCTTCTTCCCTACAAGAATTTTCATAAGCTGAGCACATGCACTACCAGGAAAATAAGAGATGCCTGCATGCAGTAAGAATCAAACCAACAAAATGTAGTGAAAGCAAAGGATATATCAGGACTAATAGTATGCAGACCATATAGATACAGTGTACTGGAAGCTTTGCAGGTCAAGTGGAGCAATCAATTACTCCGTTATTATGCAACAGTGGCTAAATGATTCTCTGAACTTTCTTAATGTAGTTCTTTTCATATGCTTAGTAGTCATCCTTTATGTTGCCGCTGTATTATAAAGTCCAGTACATGTAGAAATCCACACATGAAGAATAAGAACCAACTTCAATTCATTAGCCATTTTTGTGTAGCACAGGCATGTGCATATAGATTACTGGCTTAAGGATGAACTGTGAAACGCTTGACAATGAGTGTTGCAGAGAACAGACCTCTTTCTGACAATAGCTTATCAATTTGAACATGTGTTCCTGGAACCAGAACAATTTTGATCCCCAGACCATGGATAAGTGAGATGTCCTGCATATTTCACAAAAGATAGTACAGTTGGCAATGGGGAAATGGGAATCTCTAAATTCATCAACCTTAAGAGTAAGTTTATCATTAGACTAACAGACAAGAATCGATTCTTTCTGCTCCCTTATCCTTGGTAATTTTGATTGTTTTCCTTACGGGTTTCCAATTCAAATTGTTATGAGGCCTGGATACTGGATTTTTTTTAGGGCAACAATATAGGAGGTTCCACTAAGGTGGAGCAGGATTGCAATCTTTAGCAACAATACTACTAGACAATTTGGAGCACTGCCAGAACAAGAAAAATCAACATCAGTCAAAGCTTTCTTTGCACAGCAATGAGCAGCACAATTTGCAGCTAGACCTACAAGACTAGAGGAAACTGAAACACACATCCTGCTAATCTCCTGGATTTCATACCAAATGCTCGAAATCAGCGAATGTTCACAATCCCTTGACATCAACAAGTCACAAGTAAATAAAGGTTAAGTTGTCTGATAATCAATTCGTGTTGCCCACCTGGATACTGCAATTGTCCTTCCTACCAAGCAAGCATAGTCAGGTCTATTATTACCGATACAGGATACGGCTATGACGATCAATAACAACACAATGTTGATATAGAGGAAGTATGGTTGCGTTAGTGAAGCATGGATCGTTCATAGGTTAGAGATACTGTTCAATTTCACCCTCCTCAAGTGTCATCCCAATCGATCAAGTTCAGTGAAACCATATGGCACCCACCTCAACAGGATGTTTTATTGTCTCTTGACTTAGAATGTCTTAACTGTGATGATTTGATTTCTTTGGTTAGATCGTATTCTTATAGACAAAAACAAAATCTAAGCTGGCCATTTAGTACTCCCAAGGACCTAGAGTCAAATCAAATTTAAAACTCGACACCCAAGGACCTAGAAGGAGCTAAAATGTACTCTGAACAAATAATCAGATGAACCGAAAGCACAGCAAAGCAAACAGCCCGGCAGAGACCATCCCACAGATTCTCAATACCTGCAGGACGCGGTCGAAATGCGGCCCGGACACCACCTCGCTGGAGACGACGACCACGAAGGTGCTCCCACGGTGGCCCCGGATGTACGGCCACGCCTCACGAAAGAACCCCACAAACTCCTCCCCGGGGTCCACGGCGGCGGCGGCGTCGGCGCCGCTGGAGCCGGATTTACCAACCGCGCAGCACCGGACTCCGCGTCCACGCCAGCGGCGTGTAACAGCTACCCGCCGCAGCCTCCCGGAGGGTAGTCCATTCCCGGAGGTCCGTGCCCCGGGCCGCGAGACCTCGCCGGCGAGGCGCGCCCCTTGTGCCCACGTGGCCATGTAGAACCTTCGAACCCTAGGGGTCGGTTGGAGGAGGAACCGCGGTTTGGGGTTTTGCGAGACAAGCGGCCTGTTTGGATGGTGGGGGGTAAATGGGTAAATGGGGCAAATTTACCCCTAATTTACCCGGGAGCATGTCAGGTGGAAAACAAAGGTGCTGTGCAAACTATGGAAACTTCGATCACGGACGATGCATCCAGATCCAAAGACTGTCAAGAGAGGTGGGAGCATTTTGCAATTTAGTGCCCACCACCCCCTACTGTTTCAGTGTTTTTTCAAATCATCCCCTGCCCCCGCCGCCCTAGCGCACGAGGTCGCCCATCATTTTCCCCTGTATACCCGAGTGAACGACTTGCCACCGCGCCGCTACCCCAATGTCGCACCGCCGCTCGTTCGTCGCGCCGCCGCCAGCACGTTCGTCACGCCACTGCCCCTTAGATGCACCCCTTCTCCTTCATCAGGCTGCGCCGACGCCCCTTCGATGCGCCTCTTCTTCATCATCAGGCAGTACCACCGTCCTGGGCAGGTCCTCCCGATTGTGCTCGCCGCGTCCCCAACTCATGAGGAGGTCGACGAGGAGCGGCAAGGTGTCGCCGGCACAAACCCATTTCAGGCGCAGCCGCTACAGGAAGGGCCTAGGGCCGGCCGGTGCATCGACTCTGCTGTTTGCTGCTGTTTCTAATCTCTGCGCCATGGAGTCTGCTGCTGGTGCTCGTTTCTGTAGCTGCAAAGGCAATTGTGTGCCTCCTATGTAATGAAACTTTATGTGGAGCACGAAACTGAATAAAAATGAAGTTTCTCTTTTGCAATTGTGTGTGAAATTGATAGATTATAATATTGACAAATTGATAGAATAAAATTGGTAGTCCTTTCACTGAAAACATTGACATATCAGTAAGGACTTTTGGTGACGAAGGCTTGCACTCAGGCTCCCATTTTATCAATGCAAACATGGTTCTGGTGACAAATTTTCAGAGTGAATTTTCAGATTGAAGCCTGCAGTATTTTCAGACCGGAGCTATGGAATTTTTTGAGTGAATCTTTAGAGTGAAGCTTTGCAAACATCATTCAGTGAGGAGTTCATGAGTCTGACACACAGTTTAAGTTCTCTCTGAAGTGCTATTTCTCATAATCAACATGTCTGCACTCCAACATTTTTTTAAACACTCCAACATTTTTATGAAGAACTAGTGTGTTCAGAAAATAGTAATGTTCCTGACGATTTAAACTGAACTCTTGTGAGTGAATACCGGTGCCTGAACTCTTTGTGAAACTGAATACTAGTACTCCAACATGTCACTAATGTTGGGCGGACATGTGTATGTATATCTGGACGACTCATTCCACAATGAATTCTACCAATTTCACACACAATTGGAAAGGAGAAACATCATTTTATTTATTTTCATGATCTACACACAAGTTCATTACATAGGAGCAACAATTGTCGTTGCCATTGCAGTCATTACACTGAATTTGCACAACACCAGACAGCAGGACAACAACAGACAACTGCCTTGGTGTTCTTGTGCATTAGACAGAGCTCAAGTACAAAGCAGTCTCCACTGGAACAAGATACGAAATCTCCATCAGAGTAAAATTGAAGTCTCCATTTGTGCTCCCAAACCAATAACATGTCTGACTTGATGATCTTGGATTTGGAGGCGCCCGCGTCCATATGTTGGTTGGTCGCCCTCCTCCTGTGTCGCTCGCGGTCCTAGGAGCGCTGGTATTGGGAAGGGCCGGCGACGTTCAAAGAAGCTGCTGCGCTAGGAAGGGGTGGCGGCGCTAGAAGAGGTTGCAGCAATAGGAAGGGGTGGTCGCGCTGGGAGGGACGGCGGCGCTGGGAAGGGGCTGCGGCGCTGGAGGAGGGGGCGACGGTGCTGAAGGGGGCCAACTCGCCAAGGGGACTTGCTAGGGTTAGGGAATGGGGTGCTGGCCGCTAGGATTAGGAGTACTGGAGCAGGGGTGTTTTTGCAAAATTGCATCGATTATCAAGCGGGCCGGCGGGCACTAAATTGCAAAATGCTCTCACATCTCTCCCCAGCCTTCAGATCCAGATCCAGCATCTCTAATCTGAGTTTCCATAGTTTGCACAACACCCTTGGTTTGCACTTGATACGCTCCCAATTTACCCCTAAGGTGCCAAACATGTGGGGGCAAATGTGGTGGGGCAAATGTTTTGCCCCCTAATTCCATTTACCTCTAAAAGGTAGCAAATTGGAGCAAATTTGTGTGGGTCCCGCCCTCACTCCCATCCCACCCCCCTCTCCCGCGGGGCTTCCCCGACCCGCACCGCGCCGACGCCCGGGTCCGCGCGCGCGGGATCCCCCGCGCCCACCCACGCCGCCGCCGCCTCCCACCCGCCACCGCCGAGCTCTCGGGCTATCCCGGCCGCGCGCCGCCTCCGCCGGGCCTCGAATCCCGGCACGTCGCCGTCAAGTACCTCGACCGCCGGCTCCCCGACCCGCACCGCGCCGCCGCCCCCGTCCGCGCGCGCGGGATCCCCCCGCGCCCACCCACGTCGCCGCCGCCGCCTCCCACCCTCCACCGTCGGCTCTGCGCCCGCCTGCGCCGGGCCTCGAATCCCAGCACGTCGGCGTACAGGGGCACCGCGAGTCGCTGGTACGACGTCCCTACCAGTCTACCATCCATTTTGCGTGCTGATGAATCCTCTCTCTCTCCGAATCAATCGCGTGCTGATGAATCCTCTCTCTCCGAATCCGATCTGGAGGACGCCACCCCAACCCTCCCTGCACCGTCTGCGTCACCGCCGTCTTCCAAGAAGATGGAGGGTGAGGGCTCCGGCGACGACGAGTTGGAGGCGTTGTTTCCTTCGGCGGGTGGCACCTCCTCCCGCGGCTTCAACCTCTTCTCCCAAGCTGAGTTGACCGTCGGCGTGCAGCCCGCCCAGACGGGCATGGATTCCCTCGACCTCAACTCCCAGGCAGACTATTTCCCTCACATCGGCGACTACCAGTCCTACCTTCAAGGCGGCGCGTTCCCTGCAGGCACCTCCACGGCCATGGAATCCGACCTCCCTCCAATTCGCGGCAGCCGCCTCCTCGGTGTCCACAGGCGCAATGGAGGGTCGAGCCAAATGGGAGTTGGTGCTGGTAGGGGAGTTGGTGCTGGTGGACGCGGCCGACAGTTGGATTTCCTTGGCACATCATCATCAGGGGCAGCCGCCAACGACTATGCCATTCCTCCATCGGGCGCAACAAGAGGTCGTGCAACTAGTGGTCGTGCTATTCCTCCGTCAAGCGCAGCACGAGGCCATCAGCGTGCTCGTGGCTCTGCGTCCTCAGATCGTGCTTGTGGCTCTGCGTCCTCGGGCCGTGGTCGCTCTTCCCACCGTGGTGGTCATGCTCGTGGTCAAGGATTGCCAAGAGGGGATTTCTACAACCTTGAAGATGGATATCAAGAAGATGAAAATGAAATCCAAGTCATAAGCACTCCTCAACGGAATTTGGTAAGCATTTGTTCTTGGCTCATCTTGCACTGATAGCACTTCAAAATTCACCATCATGTTGCTTTCCCTTGTACTTGATATGAGGTCATCATGTTGCTTTCCCTTGTCTCGATAGCACTTTAAAATTCACCATCACTTGGCTAATCAGCTAGAATTAGAACAAATAAATCTACTTTTGCTGCTGCTGTCTTGGTGGAAAGCTACTTACAGTTTTCATTGTGCCAACAATTTTTGCATGTATCATTATGATGTTGGTCGACATTAGGAAAGCTAACAGCATCCACCCTGCTGTTTTCTTTTGGTTACAGATATATCATTACCTTCTTATTACAGATATATCAGCATGTCGAAATGGGCTGCTTGTGCTTGTTAATTGAACTTCTTGCTGCCTTAGTCTGAATCTCTAGTTGCATTCCAGAGGTTCTGCTGCTAATGCAGAGTTTATCGGTAGACGGTAGTAGGGGTGGGCACAAAATACCGAGAACCGAGAACCGAACCGAATTTACCGAGAACCGAACCGAAATTTACCGAACCGAAATATTCGGTTCCTTGTTCGGTTCCGAGTTTGCAAGAACCGAAGTACCGAGGTAAATACCGAAACCGAACCGAACTTACCGAACTTACCGAAAGTACCGAAGTTACCTGAGATTTGATAGGTTTAAGTGTTATTATATTATTGATTGCACTATTATAGACTATTATGTTATGTAATTTTGGCACTCACACTTATATTCATGTGACTTTTAGATGTATGTGTATTTTGCACCATTATTATCTATGAAATCATGTCAAAATTAGTTTTCAAACATGCTATTACATCTTTTTTGTGATCAACTCGGTACCGTTCGGTAAGTACCGGAACCGAACCGAATTTACCGATACCGAACACCCTCGGTACCGAGTTTTTGTAGGAACCGATCGGTACCGATTTTTGAAGAACCGAATTTACCCGCGTACCGAAGAACCGAACCGATCGGTTCGGTAAATACCGAATGCCCAGCCCTAGACGGTAGTTCTGAACTTGCAGGCTTTTTCTGAATTTATGTAGCACTGAATCTTTGCTCGGAATGGAATGCATGTCATAAATAGCGTGACCTATTGTCAACAAATGCATAGCTTCCTTCTGACATCTCTTTTGAGTTTATCTAGTTTGCTGAAAAATGTGCTGCTCATTTATAGAATGATCTTGTGGCTCATTTATATGTTTACATTCATAGATGGCCTGAAACTAGTTCAAGTCGCCAGTGTTTGCATATCTAAGTGGGGGCTTGTAACGCCCGCGTTTTTAGCTCTAAATAAATCACCTACTAAATCATGCGTAATTTCGAAAACCGATCCGCTGAGCTCAATTGTCATCCAAAACCTAGCCACTGTTCTCTCTCCCTCTCTCTCTCTCCCCGACGCGCGTGCCGCGATTCCCGCCGGCACCTCACCCCGGCCGCACCCCTGCGCGCCTTCCCAACGCCGCGGTCGGCCACCGGCCGGGAATCCCGCGCTCGCCGCGGTCCCCGTGACCGGTCCGCCTCGCCATCACCGCCGTCCCGGAAAATGCGCCGACGCCCGGAAAACCCCGCAAAACCCCTTCCCAATTTTCCTAACAATTTCCCGGATTTTTCCCAAAATCTTTTCTCTATTTTCCTTCCCTTTTCTTTTCCTTTTTTTTCTTCTTCTCCCCTCTTTTCTTTTCTCCTTTCCTTTTTCTTTTTCCTCTTTTCTTTTCCTTCTCTTCTTCTTCTCTTCTCCTCCTTTCCCCTGCCTCCCGCGCGAGCAGGCCAACCCGACCGGCGCCCGCCACCGCCGACCGGGGCCCCGCGCGCGCCGGCACCTCCCCTACCTCCGCACGCCACCGGCCGGCGGGGGCCGCCGCCTGCGCACGCCACCGCCGGCCCCGCTTGCCGCGCACGCCGGTCGGCCGGCCCGCCATTAGTGCACCTCCCCCCTCGCTCGAGCTATCACGTCCACCACCGGCCGAGCTCGCCCCGCGCCGCGCACTGCACAAGTTGACCCGTACCGAGCCGTCGCGTCGCCGGTCGCCGCAAGGAGCTGGCCGGAGTTCGCGAAGCTCCCCGAGCTCGCCGGCGGTCTCGCCGGGAAAATATCTCCCCTTCCCCGAACCGACCTCCGCCGCCTATTTAAGGACGACACCACCACCACCTCGCCGCACCGAACCAAAACCAAGCACCCCTGAGCCGCCCTTCGAGCACCGCGCCGCCGCCACCAGTAGCACCGCCGCCGCCTCTGCTCTCCCGTGGAGCTGCCTCCACCGTGCGCAATAGCTCGAGGTGAGCACGGGAATAGGTTCCCCTCGCCCTCTTATCTCTTTTCCCCCTGTTTCTAGGCCGCCGCCGCCGCGCGGGAGCCGCCGGCAGCACCCCCGCCGGCCGGCCATGCCGCGCCCCCCCCTCCTCTTCTCTGTTCTGTAACGGGTGGGGGAAGAAGAAGATGGCATATTTGCCAAAGACCCCCTGGTCTTCCCTATTTTCTCTCCCACCGAGCCCCTTCTCTCATTCCTTTCCTTTCTAACCCCCAAAACCTTAAATTCTTTACCAAAACACCCCTGTTAATTCTAGATAAACCCCTAGGCTAGTTAAACCCCACCTAAATAGTGTGTTTAGGTCCTGTTAATTCAAATTAAATCACTAGCCAACCCTAGTTAATTATGAACCCCTCTCTAACACGACATTTCATGCGCAGGTTTAATCCCAATCACGCCTAACCCCCCCATTAATGGAAATTACCAATAGGTCCTTAATATCTATAACCCCTCCTTAACCTAGCCCTTCATACACGCCCTTCCTTCTCGGTCAAGACCAAACCCTACCGCACCTATATATACCCCTCCTCCGCTCACTTCCCCCCCTCCCCGAGCTCGGCCAGAACCGGGTGTGCTAATATTGCTTGCTTGTTTGTGTGTATGCCATAGCCGACGGAGTAGACGGAGTAAAGTACCCCGAGCCGGAGATCGAAGCCGACTACTGCGAGCAGGAGCCCGAGGTCCCGAACGCCGAGCCGGCACTCCCCGAAGACTTCGAAGACGGCAAGTTCAACCTCCCCCTTTGATGCATGCTTCTGTCCTAGTTTTATAAATATACCCTATATCCGTTTTATAAATTGCATATTGTTTTACTGCAAAACATGGTAGGATAGCCACCCTTGATTGACATGATTGAACCTTGTTTTGGCCTGAATGTTTGCTTTAAAATGTGTGAGTGCTTTAAAATGTGTGAGTGCTTTCAAAATGTGTGAGTGCTTTCAAAACGTGTGAGTGCTTCAAAAACAAAAAGGGGATATGTTTGGAAAATGAGTAAAGAACTGGGTAGACGGGATGGACGTGTGTGTCAGGAGTATGGGTGAGCTCGTACCTGTGTGGTTGAGCATGTTGGGAGTTGTCCATCTTGTCGGTTAAGGACCGGGTTGCGTGACATCTCACACGACCCAAATCATCGTACAACCACTCGACCGTTGTATGTGGCAACGGCTTAGCATAAATCCCACTAGTTAATCTACTTGCCATCTGGTGTGCGGGTGAGCGACGGGGGAGACCAAGGAGTAGGGGTACGCTCTGTGTGAGGTACGCCCTGGTTATGTGGGATAACCCCTTGGGTGCTTCCGTGGTGGCTCGTAGTGTTAGCTAAGGTGGGTAATGGCTTTGATAGGATCCGTACCGGCACTGAGGTGTCCGTGTGACGGTACCCTACTTGTGGGTAAAGATGTACAACCTCTGCAGAGTGTCAAACCTATTCGAATAGCCGTGTCCACGGTATTGGACGAGTCACGGTGTGGTCACAAAAACTAGTGTTTGGGATGGGATGTTTTCTGGCGTGAGTTGTTTTCTGGGTGAAGTGTGTGGCTGTGTGCCTGGGCTACGACGGACGGGAAGTCCGGTAGATCCACAGTGGTTTTTCCCTAAAACAATTGAGTTACTTGAGTATGAAAATGATTTGTGAAAACCTTTTTGAAATGAACCCCTGAATGTGTAAGTTTGCAAAAAGGAACCTTAACCTGATACTTGTTATACCTTATGCATGATTCTGCTTATAAGCCCCTCCGTGGGTGGGGTTGGATTTGCTGAGTACGTATGTGCTCACCCCTGTTTTACTAACTATTTTACAGAGGAGGATCCCGATTACATTCCCGAAGACGTTGAGTAGGTCGTGCCCTACACCCAACCGTGCCTGTGTACCCAGGATCCTACCGAAAGCTTCCATGGTGTGGTACTCTGAGGAGGCTATGAAAGCCTTTGCTATTGTAGTGTGGTCGCTAGCGTTTGTGTTGTTCCTTGTAGCGTTGGCACTACCGTGCCCATTGTGTCGCCGTGATGTAAAAGACTGATTTCCACCTGTTGTAATAAATGTGCTACCAGCCTCCTGGGACTGGTATTTGTGTCACATTTAGTCACCTCTGATGAGGGGACGCTTCAGGGCTGAATTCAGTTTGTAGTGGGAATATTTTTTTCTGTCCTTTTCAGTTTGCTATCTAAGTCGACAACAACGATGGTGATCTCTCTAATTTAAAACATGGAATTCATGCATTAATTGTGATGTAAACATTTGAGTTTTACATCTAGCATTGCTGCAGATTTTTACATGCTTACAATTCATCTAGCATTGCTGTGTCACTTTATATACATCTGTACTTCTATACTGTAATGCATGGCAGATTGGATCTGTTTGTCCTATCACTTGTGCTAATCTGTAGATGCTATTTAATAGTATGGTGTGTCTCTTTCATTTGTTATAGAGCAAATCTCAAAAGGCAAAGTGGTCAGATCACAATACTGGCATCTTGTTAAAATTGTGTCTTGAGCAAGTAGAAGCAAGAAATTATGCTGATGGAAACATGAACACCACTGGATACAATAGCATTATAAAACAATTTAAGGAAGCTACTGGACTGCTACATGATAGAACACAGATGAAAACTAGAATTGGCCAACTTAGGGGGTTGTACAATTTCTGGGTCATGTTGCAAAAACATACTGGAGGCGGGAGAAAGCCAAATGGGAGCATTGATGCGGACTCAGACTTTTGGAAAGATCATAAAGAGGTACTTCTATACTGTAATCTGCTACTGTTTTTTCCACTTATACAAGAGCACCATTTGACTTAATTTATCTTGCAGAATAAACCTTGGCTGAGGAGATTAAGAAACGGGGATCCACCGTTCTTGGCGGACCTCGAGGCAATGTTCTATAAAGAAGTAGTTGATGGATCCAATGGCTATGTTCCAGGGTAAGATTTTTATGACGGTGAAGGGCAGCAAGAAGCAATAGAAGCAGCATGGGAAGAGGAGGAGGAGCGAGAAGAAGAAGATTTTGTTCACAGCCCTATGAGTACAAGTAGCCGCAAGAGCAAGAGGTCAGGTGCAAGCACTAACAGCACAGGCCACAGTCCTGAAAAGAAGACCACAAGTCAAGGAAAAAGCAAGACAAAAAATCCAATTGTCAAAGTCTTGGATAAGATTGCAACTACTTACACTAAGTCAGTTGCTACTAATCATCAGACTATACAAGAGCACAAGGACTCCAAGATACAAGCTGAGATGAAGCTGGATGCTGAAATTGAGAAGTGCCAACAGTTGGCTTGGGAGTGTTTGCCCCATGACAGTGTTGAGGCATATGCAACTTTCAAGATTTTCAAATCCAAATTCAATCGTCGATACTTCCTCAGCATACCCACTCGCGAAGGAAGGATCAACTTCTTCAAGAGATGGTGCAAGGATAACAATATGTATTCATAACTTATGAGATCTTGGTCTTAGAATATCAACTTCTGAACCTATGGTCTGAACCTTATAAGTTATGGTCTGATTTGTGTGTGTACGTGATGTGAACCTATGTGTGATGCGAACCATTTAAGTTATGAATTGTGCCTGTTTGGCTTGTTATGTTTTTTGTGCAACTGTGATATTCTGATATAAGTTGACATAATTGCATTTTTCCCTATAGTTATATGCTGATTTTGATGTTAATTTGTTCATTTAGGATGAAGAATCAAGTGAAGATGAACAGGAAGAATTCTCACCATATGAGAATGATGAGTATCAAAGCGATGATGAAGACTCAAGTCAAGATGATCTGTCATATGAGAATGATGAGTATCAAAGTGATGATGAAGACTCAAGTCAAGATGGAAGAAAATCATCAAGTGAAGATGAAATTGTCAAGATGGCCCGAAACAATCTCAAGAGGGATCACGAATTCATCATGCAGACAATGGCTGCTTTTCGTACGTACTTCCAAACCTACTATGTCAAAAAGCCAAGGAGGGAACCTATTGAAACTGGAATGCAATGGGTAGAGAGGACACTAGCCAATGCAGATGATTGCTATGACATGTTTAGGGTTGCTAGACCGGTATTTAATAGGCTACATAATTTGTTGGTGCAATCATATGGATTGAAGTCAAATGCAAAAATGAGTTCGAGTTGAAGCTTTAGCTATGTTTTTATGGGTTGTTGGTGCACCCCAGTCAGTTAGGCAGGCTAAGAATCGGTTTGTGAGATCCTTAGAGACGAGTTAGCCGCAATTTTGGCCGAGTTCGACAAGTGTTCTCAAGCTAGCTCGCCGATGTCATAAGGCCAAAGTACCCTCAATTCTCAACGAGTTCACCCTATATTAGAAAATCCACATTTTTGGCCACACTTCAACAACTGTATAGGAGCCATTGATGGGACTCATGTGCCGGTTGTGGTGGAAAAAAGTAAAAAGGTTGCGCATATGTGTAGACACAAATTCACATCACAAAATGTGCTAGCTGTATGTGATTTCGACTTGAGATTTACCTTTGTTCTTGCGGGATGGCCTGGCTCCGTACATGACATGACAGTATTCAAGGATGCAACTAGGAGATATGCTGACAAGTTTCCACATCCACCTCCAGGTGATCTATTCACTTTCTCATATTTAACTATCACTCTGATGCGTCAAGTTGGTCGTCTCACAATTTGTCTACAAATTTGCAGGGAAATTTTATTGTGTTGATGCGGGGTATACAAACCGCCTGGGTTATCTTTCACCCTACAGGGGTATAAAGTACCCTCGTCCACCATTTCGCAAAGCTGCACTTCCGAAAGGTATAAAAGAGACTTTTAATCATGTACATTCTAAAGTTCGAAATGTCGTCGAACGGTCATTTGGAGTTTTAAAGAACAAGTTCCGCATTCTGAAGGGCATGCCACAATTTACAATAGCAAAGCAAACTAGAATTATTGTAGCATGCATGGCTATTCACAATTTCATTCGGGACAGCAAGTTGGATGATAAGGACTTCGATTTGTGCGATGCGGATAAAAATTATGCTCCATTGGATGACGAATATGACTCTGAAGATGAACTTGAGTCGAATACCGAGGGAGAAGAACCCCTCACCGGAGATGCGGATATGGATGCTTTCCGTGATCAAATAGCTTATGCTTTGTTCTATAAATGATCGTATGTGTGTATGAATGTGCTCACCTTGAACTATTAAATGAACTACGTGTGTGTATGTTTTGTATCGTCATGAGAATGTGTTGGTGATTGGATACAAAATATTTTATAAATCTGTTGTTCAATTATGCTTCAAAGTGATTAATTATGCATGTGTATATTTTACAAAGGCAGTGAGCAAGAAGTGTAGGAACGCAGCAGCACTGTACAATAGTGGAAGGCAGCAGCTTTCTGTAGTAGTGAGGCATGGCGCCAATGTTTGAAGTCATTTTTCTTTAAATAAAAGCTGATTCAAAATTATTATTAAATGCACAACCTACCAACATTTACCCCTACATCCAAACACCCCAAGGGGCAAATATTAGTAGGGCCTGTTTGATGGCGGGGTAAATGGGGTAAATGGGGCAAATTTGCCCCTAATTCACCCCTAAGGTGCCAAACATGTGGGGCAAATGTGGTGGGGCAAATGTTTTGCCCCCCTAATTCCATTTACCCCTAAAAGGTAGCAAATTGGAGCAAATTTGCGGTGGGTCCCGCTCTCCCTCTCTCATACACATCCACATTTACCACTCCATCCAAACACCCCAAGGGGCAAATATTAGTAGGGGCAAATGGGAGGGGCAAATCATTTTCCTTGGGTAAATATTTACCCCTATCATCCAAACAGTGCCAAGATCTTTTAGGGGGGGATCCTATTTACCTCCTAGATAATCAGCCGAGAGTGTGCGCTTCCTCCTCCGATTCGAAAATCTTTATTCCAACTCCTCGAGCTCTCAAAAACTGACACAAGATCACTCAAAACCGAGTCCATCCCGGTTTCGTCCCACTTGCATGGCAGCAGACCAGCAGTTTTGTCACCTGCACGAACATTTGCTGACGTGGCAACTTTTTGTTATTCGTTGCCGTCCTCGGAGAGCTTCCTCGATGAAATCCTCACCTTTTCGCTCCAGTGTTCAACCCTTATGTGAAACTACTACTCGTCAGCTATTCGACTGCTCATTTGTGTGTAGGCGGTGCGTTCAGTTTAATTGTGTGTTTTGCAGTCTTGACAGTCAAATTTTCCCGGTAGTAGCATCAGCCACATGGACGGTCTGGATCAGCCAAACACTAGGCTTTTTTACGAAAGGCTTTTCTATTTAGTGAAAATTGATCCCTCGCTTCACATTTTTTTACTGATGAGCTCTAAGATTTTTAGAAAAAATATGTTTGTTGTCCATAATTTTACAAAAAGAACCCTATACTTCAAAGCAATCAACTCGAAGGCCTCACCTTTATAAATGTCAACACATAGCTTTTATTAAAGAAAACCCCAAACTTTATAAGAATCACTCCGTAGTCCATATATTCCCACCAAATGACCCCATGCTTCCCCTAAAAATAAATCATTACCCACGGGTGAATCTCGCTTTCCCCCACAAACTAACCCCCACTTAACTTTGTTGAAATTTGTCGGTGCGGAAAGTAGTCCCGACACTAACTAGTAACGAGCGCTGAGATCTGCCTCTCGATGGACGGTGCTAAGCTACTAAGGACACTTGGTTTATCCTGGTTCCGGTCGGGGCCGTACATCCAGCGGTGGTGTGCTCGGGGCACTGTATTGCTTGCACCGTGATGCTCGTAGAGGGGTGGCTACAAACGAGGCGGGAGAGGAGGCGTGGCCTCCAAGTCCCAGGAGTGTTGATTGAGGCAAGTGCCAATATCATGGAGAAGGCGGAGAGCGTGTGAGTGATTGCTATCCGTCGTCCCGTGTCTCCCCTGCGGCTGGGGGGCTGCCCCTCCTTTTATAGGCCAAGGAGGGAGCATGTTACATGCATGCCGCACTATTTCTATGCGTGTAGCGGTATGGCGAACAGTGCTGTGGAGCTGACGGCCGTCCTGGCGAATCCCGCTCCCGTTGAGGCGTCGTGGGGCGTCCTGTGCTCGTACAGGAGCGGCTTCGAGGGCTGCGGCGCGGTAGTTGGTTGACCGGCCGCCGTGGTGGCCAACTCGAGGGTGCCGTTGACGGGAAGTCCGTACGTGGCACAGTGGCCGTTGTGGCGATGTCTTGTCCCCGTACGTTCCAATAGCGCTGGGATGTTGCCACAGCGCCCGGCGTGGTGCGGCAGTGGCGGGGATGGCAGCACAAGGCTGACAGCGACGGGGATGACCGATCCCGCCGACCCGACGTCACGGCGTGGTCCTGCATAAGCACGTAGAAGATATTCGAGGGTGTCGCCGGCCCCCCTTCGAGGGTGCGGCGTGTTAGCCGTACGAGAGTAGGCGGCACAGTGTCACGGAGCTGACACTGGCCTTGCCGCACAGTGCTGAACAGCGGCGGGGATGGCGTCCCCTCGGGAGTTGGCGAAACAGCGCCGGGGTGTGATTCCCAGGCGTGTCAGAGTGGTGGTGCGGGCCTGTGGCGTCAGGGCATTTAGTGCCCGTACGCGCGTGCGGGAACAGGTGCGTGCGGGGACGTGGGAAAAGGCGCGCGTGGGTGCCCTCGAGCGGAGCGGACCCCGCCCGAGGGGGTGCTTGGCCCTCGAGCGAGGCGGAACTCGTTCGAGGGGCGGGGCTGAGCCCTCGAGCGAGGCGGACCCCGCCCGAGGGGGCGTAAGGGCCTCGAGCGAGGCGGACCTCGCCCGAGGGAGCGTTTATCCCTCGAGCGAGGCGGACTTCACTCGAGGGGCCTCTGCTGTGTTGTCTTGGTGGGCCGCGGGGGCCACCAGGGTCGTGGTTGTGCTGTGTATGTGCTTTAGGTGTGCAAGTTGATTTGCGTTTTGCGTTTTTTGCGGGTTTCCCCTCGGTTATTTAGGCCAGTCACAATGAGGTGTTTCACTACACTATTTCCCATGCGCCACATCATGTATAGAGAGATGAAACAATGAGTGAAACAAACCTTCACAATGGAGCATTTCATTTACACAGGTTCCAAAACAGAATAAAGCAACTAATTGCATTTGGCTGCCGGATCATATGTACCAGGTCATTTTGTAGCCATGCACATAGTGACAAGCATACATCACACAATTCCAACCTGTAGCCATGCACATAGTGACAAGCATACATCACACAATTCCAATCTGTAGCCATGCACATAGATTTTGGAACAAGCACACAAGTTCACATAAAATGGAAACAAGCAGATAGATAAACAAGCATACAACAGATAGTATGACAGAGTTCCTTCCAGATTTTCCATCTGGATTGACAGAATTCAAATAGATAAACTAAAATGATAGAAATCTGGTATACTGGACCAGATTGACACAGTTCAATAGATAAAAAAATGAGCAGAGTAACAAAGTTCAAATAGATTGCCAAACTTCAGCCAACATCAAATAGACTTCAGCCTTGCAAAGTATCATATTGCCTTCAGCTACTGTTTCAGATCACCTTGGTTTCATGCTGCATAAACAAACAAACAATTCAACATGAGCTCTCAGAATTGACAAAAAACAAATCAACACGAGCTTGACAAAAAATAGTACATGATCATATCACAAACAAGTAATTAAATTCTTAAGACAGATAACTAACTAGTGTACCAGTTCTATTTCTACGGGCACCAAACTTGTTCCATATATGTTCCACCAGATCATTCTTAAGTCGATGATGAGTTGATCGATCACGAAGACTAGTATCCTTTTCTAAAGCTCTTTCTAAGGGAACATCCTGGTCCGGAGAGAATTCCGGTGCTTGAACGGTTGATGAACTAGGAGGCATATTCAGATCTAATTCTTCGTCAATCATATCTAAGTCTTTCTCATCTTCAACTATCATGTTGTGAAGTATGATGCAAGCTAGCACAACATCACGGAGTACAACTCTGTCATGTAGTCGAGCTGGTTGTTTTAGGACAGACCATCGACGCCAAAGGCTCTCTCAATATCCTTTCTTGCCCCTTCCTGTTCCTGGGCATACAGTTTATCCTTCTCAGTGATAGGGAGTCGAATTGACTTAACAAACACTGCCCAGTCAGGGTATATCCCATCAGCAAGAAAATACCCCAAGTTGTATTGATTTCTATTTACCTTGTATTGGACTCTAGGAGCTTGCCCTTTTAACTCATTGATGAAAACAGTGGGCTGGTTTAATACATTGATATCATTGTTAGATCCAGCTGCTCCAAAGAATGCATGCCAAATCCAAAGATCATGTGATGCCACAGCCTCAAGAATCAGTGTCGGTACTTTCTGATCACCCCTAGTGAACTGACCCTTCCAGCATACTAGGCATCTCTCCCAATGCCAATGCATGCAGTCAATGCTGCCAAACATACCAGTAAACCCTCTTTTCTCACCAAGTTTAAGTAAACGCTCAGTGTCTTGCACTGTTGGGCGCCTCAGATATCTCTCGCCAAATACTTCTCTAACACCTTTCACAAAGTTCTTCATTGTCTCCAATGCAGTAGTCTCTCCTATCTTCAAGTATTCATCTAGTTCATCTGCAGCACTACCAGTAGCCAATTGGCGGATAGCTGCAGTACACTTCTGTAGTGGACTGAGCCCTTGCTGATTAGCAGCATCAACCCTCTGAGTAAAATAATCAGACCATTGGCTCAAGGCATGAACGATGCGCAGAAAAAGTGGCCTAGACATACGAAACTTTCGACGAAAAATGGTGGAAGGGTACAGAGGATTTTCAAAGAAATAATCATTCACTAGTTGCTGATGTGCTTCCTCTCGTGGCCTCTTGATGTGTTTCCTTGGATTGGATCGGTGGTCTGAAGCCTCAGTTGCAAGACCTTCAATGGTGAACTGCAAGACCTTCGTGGCTTGACTGAGAACATCACCTACGATCTGATCCTGAGCAAGAAACTCATCCAACAGATTCAAAGGTTTATGACTACCATCAAGGTAGTCATTTTCCTCAGACATCTTTGCATACAAATGGAAAAGAAGAGAAGGTGAGGAATAGAAGGTAAGAAAATAGAAGCATAAGATAAGATATATAGGTGCAACATGGTCACCTCAAAGAAGAGAAGGCCCTCGATTTCCACCAGGAAAGGAGAGGGAATAGAGAGCAGGAACAGAGGGAAGGACTTTGTGTGGATATATATAGGTGCAGCATGCTGTGTTCAAATTGCATTCACACTAACATTCACAATTTCCAATGATCAACAACAGTTTAAATGACATGGTCAGCAACAATTTTCAATGACATTAATTGTCAATGCCATCAATTTTCAATGGTCAGCAAAAATTTTACATGCCATGGTCAGCAACAATTTTCTGTGACATTAATTTTCAGTGCCATCAATTTTCAATGGTCAACTAAAATTTTACATGCCATGGTCAGCATCAATTTTTTGTGACATTAATTTTCAGTGCCATCAATTTTCAATGGTCAGCAACAATTTTACATGCCATGGTCAGCAACAATTTTCTGTGACATTAATTTTCAGTGCCATCAATTTTCAATGGTCAGCAACAATTTTACATGCAACAGTTCTCAATTTTCCATGCCAACAGTTCATAAATAGCATTGAAGTATATAAATTTTGAAATACAACATGCATACATATTAATTTTATACAAAAATAAGACGGTGTTCAACACTGACCTTAATCCTCAAGTAGCATATCTTGTAACTTTTGTATTGCCTTCTCATGTTGGGCCTTCTGAGCCTCAGACATGTTGCTTGTATCTTTATTCAGCAGGGTATTGTAGACTTGAAACATTTTTGCTTCCTTTTCTTCTTTGGATGCCTTCAAGTTTGCATTTGAAATCTCAATCTGTGCATCGGCGGCCTTCTGAAGCTCCATCTTCCTATCTTCAGTTACCTTGACAAGTTTTTCAACATTGTCTCCAAGGTTGACTATTTCATCTTTAACCTTTGCATTCTTGTGCTTTTCATTGCGCTCTGCCTTTGCACTTTCTCTACCAGGGGGACACTTCTGTTCTTCTGGAACATCAAATGCTTCAGTTTTATCTTTCTATGTATCAAACAACGCTAACCATTTGGGCTCTTCTTTTAGTATCTTCCACCAATGCACCAATGTAAAAGGTTTTCCAAACCTGTTGACATACATCTTCTGCACCTCTTTCTCTGCATGTCATCCGAATATCCACTTGTATGCATTTGGCATACTTGAGTCCAATACCCATTGAAATCACTGATAGTTGACTTCAGCCGTGACCAGTGAACCTTCAATTGGTTTATTTCTCTTCTACGCTTCCCTTCCCCTTTAATGTTAAACGTGTCAGTGACTTCCTTCCAAAATGTATCACCTTTCTTGTCATTCCCATGAATTGGGTCTTTAGATGCATTCAACCAAGCACTGGCCTGCACAACATACATGACACACATACAGTAATCTATACCTTGTACTGGTGAGTGTTCTATCTATAGCTTGTTTGCATGTCTATTGGCGAAGGGTTCATTATCACAACCTTCAGAGTCAAGTGGTTAGCCCTGGAGGATGAATTTAAAAGTACAAGCATTGCAATTGGATTACTTATTTCAATTATGCTACTTTTGAACTATAATTTAGGAACAGAAACTACTCAATTAATGTAAGGTTTCTACAAGAATGCTAAATTATCATCAACAGTTCAGCACATCCCTTCTAACCTTTATTTGTGCAACATAGGAACCTGTACTAAGTACTGGCATAGTATCAACTAGACACAGAAGCAGGACATACTGTAACAATTTAATATAGTCAGCATGCATTCTTTATATAGTCAGCATGTTGCCTTCTCAAAAATCACCATGCATTCTTATATAGTCAGAAAGTGAGATAGTACAATTTAATGTAGTCAAAGGGCAGATATCCAACAGAAGGTTGAGATAGAACATAATACCAGTCTTTCTTCCTCTTCATGAGTCCAAAATCGTATTTGCCTTCTTGATTTGTTTGCATCATTGTTCTCATGTTCTTCACCATCAATGTTCACTATGTTATTTGTAGTGCCTTCTTTCGCAGCTTGGGGTGCTGGTGGAGACATCAGGTCGACATGCTCTGACCAACCAAATGGAAATTTTCACCTTGTTGTTGTGGCAGCGACTGATAGTTTTGTTGAATCAAATTGTAAAACCCTCCTGGAGGATACATCCTGATAATTACAAGCAATACTAGAGATTAGAATAGTATTGATAACAAAAGGATTGTTGGACATAATTAAGAATGCAATACACTACTATTACAAAACAGACAAAAAAGTAAAGGTAATCCCATCCATGACCTCAGGATGGCACATAACAGGAAAACATATAAACATAACAGAACTTTATTATTGTTGTAACACATTCATGTCTATGACTTGACCTTCCTTGCCTATAACATTCATATTTGTAGATTTATACATTCTTTTTTACTTATGCCTTATGCCTAAGTTCCACCTAAAGAAAAGTCAAATGATGTATCTGTTGAAGTTCTTGTTAATTCTGATGGTCAAGAAAATCTACACTGAAATGAGCAGATGAAAACCAAGGAACATTTTTGTGTTCATACTCAGAATATTAGCATCAAGCTCTGCAAGGTACATTGAGCATACTATCGTCGATGACAATCAATTTGTGGAAGACAGGATTACCGTGAGTTTGAGCCTTGCAGGTCACCACAGAATGGGAAATTGGGGGGGGGGGGGGGGGGGATGGCGCCCCATCCACCTCCTTGCGGTGCCCGTGGGGGCACGTTGAACATCCGTCCAGCAGGAGACGAAGACACAACAGCAGGGGTCGGAGAAGGGGACGACATCGACGCATCACCGGCGGAAATCGGTGGTGGCGGGGGGGGGGGCGATGGTGAAGGTGAACCTGAACTCCGTGGAGGCGCCGCCGGTCTCTTCAGGCCTAGCTGCTTACCCCCGCGCGGCTTGCCTCCTCTGCCGCCTCCGCGCCGCAGTGAACCGACTGCCAACGGCAGTTCCATGGCTGGTGGATCTGGCGGCGGTTCCATGGCTTGTGTCCTCTGTGAGCAGGCGGTGCGCGGGAGATATGGTGGCCGGGCGGAATTGGGAGGAGGAACGGGCGGGAAGGACGCGCGCGGCTGAAGGATTGAGCGCGCGCGCGCGAAGGGCGAGCTCGCCTGCCGCCGGTCGCACGGGATCTCTGGTGAAACGAAGACCCCCCTCAATGAGGGTTTCACAGCGTTACCGATGTCTAGGTTACGCCGCTGGGTCGCTTCACTATGGTGAAACGTTTCTCTCTCTCTCTTCCCTATTTCATCCAAACAATCTCTTTTGGCTGATGTGTCACCTTATTAAATGTGCATGACACACCTGTGAAATGGCCATTGTGACTGGCCTTAGGGGACCCTTAGGGCTGTCTCCGACAAAATTAATCTCTAAACCACGATTACGAAAAAACACCCTACTTCCAACAACTAACTCAACATGGACACCCCGGATCAGTTAAGCACCATCCTTCATGCAAACATGGCCCTTGTATTTAGCAAAAAAATGTTCTCGCAGTCCATAGATTTTTAAAAATGAGCTCCCATTTTTTTTGGAAAAAATTGCTTTGCATCGTGGTTTAAAAAGACCCTGCACTTCGTATCGTGATTTTAAAGGACTCTACACTTCGTAACAATCGATCGAAAGACGTTATCTTCTATAAAAAAGGGCCGCTCATTTAAATAAAAACACATAGCCGAAAGTTTTTAAAATCCCAAACTTTACAACAATCAATATGTAGTCCATACATTTCTACCACATGACATTATACTTTTTTTTAATCTCAACTTTATAGAAATGCACCAGTGGCGCAAAAAACAACCCCCAACCCCAACTTCCAACAACTAACTCGCAATCCTTATCTATTCACAACAATCAATCAGCAAATCATATATTTCTGCGAAACATCCTATAAATCTAAAAAACACAATCCAAGATTGAATCTCCCTAACTTTACAGAAAAATTCCCAATCATCATTTTATCTAAATTAACGTTAGAGTAGGATTTTCTTTCTAAGATCTTATCCGACCGGAAAACTATGTTATTGGGCCGAAGGCCCAAATAATGCGGCTCGGTAATCATACTTGTGGTCCATATACCGACCGGTCCGTTCGTTGGGCACATTTTTTCCGTTCAGCCCAGTTCGCCTAAAATAATGTATTTGTATTTTGGGGCCGAAATGCGGTGATCTCTGTGCTCCTTTTTGAGCTGATGACTAGGCTGAGTCACTCACTACTCTCACGGATGAGCGAGGGACGATTCTCACGAGTCACAGCCTACAAAAGCTCCTCTCTCTCTCTCTCTCTCTCTCTCTCTCTCTCTTAAAAGCAAGCGATCCAAACCACGCAAACACGTTGTTTCGAAAGAACTTCTACGAAAAATCTTTCATTCAAATTAAAGTACGAGTGCACCAATAGTGCAAAGTCTCACGGTCTTACCGCAGAATATGCATAGCACATTTTTCATTAAAAAAACAAAAACCGTGTTTGGATGGTAGATGTTAGTGTTAGTGGTGGTGGTTTTTAACACCTCCAAACTAACACATAAAAAAACTAACACCGTGTTTGGATGGAGGTGTTAGTTTGATTTTCCAATCATTTGAAAAAGGAGAGAGAAGGGGTGGTGTCCACCAAAGTAACACTAATTTCCACCTCTTGGAGGTATTAGTTTTTTTTGTTAGTTCCAACTAACACCAAACTAACACATGTATTTGGCTCCAAAGTGTTAGTTTTGATTTTAGTTTGCTACAAATTAACACTAACACCCCATCCAAACATTGCCAAAGAGTATAAGAATTCCAAAGCGAAATTAAAGTACGCGTACTACTACCAGTATACTCCCGCGGTGTCGGTCACTAGTGTACATGAATCATGAATGAACTGCAGCGGCGAAGCTCGCATTAACTGTAGCATGGCCGTCGTCACACCGTCGTCCAACAGCTGTAGCGCAGCGCGCGGGGCAGCAGGCGGCTTGGCAGGGCAGCGGGCAGCCAGCACCGGATCCTCACGCTAGGTAGCTCCATTACACGCATGCAGCCTGCGGGTCGTCGTCGCAGCAGCCAGCCAGCCAGCAGCCCATCAGCGCGCGGCTCCTCCTCGCGACGCGCGCCGCGCGTTGGCCCCCGCCCACTCGCCGGGCGCGCGGCATGCGTCGGCCACGCGCTGCCGCGCCGGCCAATGGCAGCGCGGCCACTCGTCGCGCGCGCTTCCTGTCCGCTCGCCACGGCGCGCAGCACATGCCGCGCATGCAGCAGAAAACGATTAAAGAGATCGCGCGCCAGTAGCATCCAAAAGGGGCCGGGCCTCTCGGTTCTCGGGCGACGGCGAGAGAGACGACGCGCCCCGCACCGGCTGGTCTCGTCGTGCGGCTGGCTACCGTGGATGGCTAGGCCGCGCCCGTACGTGGTTGGGCTCGTTCCAGTAGGACATGGGGCTTGCATGCATGCATGCATGCGTGTTGGCTCCACTTCCACGTGTGTTGGTTCGTGTACGAGGAGTATCCGCCCTACGTGTCCGTACGTAGCGAATCGAATGTGATACCAGCTGCGTATACTATACCTCCCGGTCTAGAAGGGGTAATTATTGCATGCAGATGCAGCCTGCACCAGTGAAATATTGATCTCCATCCCTTTGCTAGAGGACGACGGGCGGAGGATTGAAACAAGGTCTGAATAAGATGCACTGCATTTGCATCCGACGACGTATGCAAAGCGTCCGCCATCCCAATCCAGCCGGCCTTACTGCACGACACGTGGTCAACAGCTCAAAGCCTGTTCGTCACCAACGTTCAACACTCCAAGGGGATGACGCATTGATAATTGCAGCTAGCTAGAGCTGACGGATTTTTCTCGAGTTTTTTTTGTTTGCATGCATGTAAAGTCTCTATTATTCGCGCCTGGTGTTGTTCCGGGGTGACGGGCAATAAGTAACTTGCATACTATGATCAGAATACACACACATGCAGGCCCTGATATATGAACGGTCCAAACCAAATCAAAAAGTTAAGTACGTGCTCACGCAAGAGGAGAGACGGAGAGACCGAGAGAGTGCATGCCGCCGTGCTGGAGCAGGAGTACATACGTTGCTGGTTGGTGGGCGATGCCGCAATACGGGCCAATGAGACCCGCCAACGCCACGTCAATGGCCCGCGCACGCCAGCCAGCCAGTGCCCGCGGCCCAACCGACGGAACGCGCCACGGGAACGAGGCGCCCGAGGCACCGCGCGCGCGCGGCACGGCGAAGGCGAGGGGAAAGCCGAAGCGGCCAAGCGACCCGCATGCAGGCCCCCGTCGTCACCTCACACTCACACGCCCCTGCCCCTGTACTACTCCTCCGTGCTCCCAATGGAACCCACCCAACCCAAGCCGCGCGCGTCCCGCGACTCGGCTCCGCCTACGTGTCGGCCGCGTCCCCGCGCGGTCGCCCACGTACCCCGCCGCGCGCTCCCACGTGCCCCTCCCTCTGCGCGCGTCCGATTGGCCGCCCCGCCCTTCTTAAGCCACCGGACCGGCGGGCCCAACGCGCCGTGCAGCCTCGCTCCGTCCACTCGAGTGATCGAGTACACTGACCCCCGTCGACCCTGACTGAGGCCGGCAGCTCTGCTCGCGGCATGGCCATGGTGCAGCCGGCCGACCCGGCCGTCAAGGCCAACGAGATCCTGGCGCGGTTCCGCCCCATCGCGCCCAAGCCCACACTGGCGGCGGCGCCGGTGGCGCAGGCCGCGGCCGAGGGCGTGGTCGCCGCGAACCGCGTGCTGTGCCAGCTGCAGAGCAGGCCCTGCCGCGCGCGGAAGCGCGGCCGCCCGACCGTCGTGCCACCGGCGTCCCCCAAGTCCCCCGCGCAGCCGGCTGCCAAGCGGAAGAGGGCGGCGGCACCGTACCCGCCGCTCCGGTGCGCCGCGACCACCGACGCGGTGGCCACGGCGACGAGGGCGGCGCATGTGTCGGTGGTCGTCCCGGGCAGTGCATGCCTCCCTCTGGCGTCGCTACCGCCGGCGGCCACGGTTGCCGGGGACCTGGTGAAGGTGGCGCCGACGGAGGAGAGGGACGTGCCCGTGGAGCGGGACCTGCTGCGGAAGCTGCTGGAGCCCAAGGTGATCTCGCCCCGGGCGGTGCGTCCCGTGTGCTCCACTATCCACGTCGAGCGCATCCACCGCACCGGTGCAGCATGCGCCGCCGCCGTCTCCGTCTCTAAGACCGCGGCGGAGGTGGAGGCGGAGCTGGAAGCCGACGAGCTCCCGGCGGTGGTGTCCGACTCCAGCAACCGCGTCCGGCTGGTAAACGACGCGTACAAGGCGATGGTGGGGCAGCCCGAGTGCCCGTGGCTCGACGCCGTGGCCGCGGCGTCGAGGAGGATCAGCGGGGAGGTGGTGCTGGGGGTGGCCGACGACTCCTCTCTGCCGGAGTCCCACCACATGTTCACATGCACGGCGAAGATCGAGTGGGAGTACGACGGCAAGCTGACCTCCATCTCTGCACCGTGCGACGTCAGCCGTCTGCTGTGCGAGTCCAGGGACTACCTCTTCACCTGGAGGTTCCGCACCGCCGACGCGGACGCATCCGTGGGCCGCCGCTCCGGCGAGACGAGCGACAGTTGGGAGATGTTTGTACCGCATCTTGCGTCACGCACTGCGGTGTGCCAAACCAAGTGCACAGGCTAAGCTGCATGTTAAAACTGATCAGCTAGCTCTTTTGCAAAGTCCATAGAATGTAGACCCAGTTCTGAAATCTGGAGTACATAAGATGTTGACTGGATAATGCAAGGGAAAATGTAACATGTACTTTCATGAAACAGCCCATGTAATTTCCACCTGACTCCCAGTTTGATAACGACAGGCTGCTCATGGGCAAAAAAACAAGATTGGTCGTGGGCGAAAAGCAAAGAGACATCATCATGGCATGCTTTCCTCTGTGGTTCAGTTTAAGCATCATTTAACACAGAAATGACATGATGCTTTCCAATATTTCCAACCAAACAACAACAGAGGACGAAAATACAATGGCTTGTTTGAACAAATATTTTGGAAGGGTATGTATTTTGTTTGATTGCAGCTCATGCTTATTACAAGTTTGATTGAGGCATATTCTAGCTCTTACTTTCACAACAGATACTGATGGAAGCAAAAGCAGTCCAGGACGAAAACAACATCATCTGAATGTCAGGCTCACAGACTAGAGGGTTCCGAGCTCAAGCTTGCTCCTGCTTCGGGGGGCCTCTCCACTTGAAGTTCTCTGCGTAAGCCTTGGGCTGCATCGTCGAAAAACAATCCAATCGGTCACAAAAGTGCATGTGTGCAACACATGTCTCACAGCCAACGGACACACGAAAGGTGAAATTGGTTAGACGGCAATGCAAGTTATCACCTTAGAAATCAATGGGCGTGTGGACACAAGAAAATAGTAGAATGAAACAGAGCAATTGCTTGGATGCTAATTGTTTCAACAGTCCTTGTAATTGTTTCAACAGTCCTTGTAACTACTTTGAAATCGTCCGAACGCTAGTCCAACATTTCTTCAAAGTAGCTTAATTACAGCAACTTTACTACCACAAATCAGCAGATGTTATTAATATTATGGTGAAGTAAAAGAAAAGGTACAGTCAAGATGAGTCAGTGCATAACCAGATTGGTCCCTGACTGTCAGGGATGGCCACCACCAACAATAGCATGCACGTTGCATCAAACAATTGGATAAAAATTGTCCGGGCCAGACAAGTACAGAAAATAGCTAGGAAGGATTGTTGACCTTTGGTACTCAGCTGTAGTAATTCGCTAACTGCAAGTCAATTTAATTGTCTAGAGCTTTGCAAAGTCTATCTCTGTATCAGCTGTATGTGTGTTTTGGTCAGTCAAATTGCTTGGCTTAGGGATAACAAGCCTACTTCTTAGTAGCATATATTTGTACTATATGTTACTATATGTAAGAATGCATGCACCACCAAAAAACTCCCATAAAAGCGGTCACATTGCATCAACAGACACAGATCAACCTATATGGCAGCTAGCAGTGACCAACTTGTCCATATCCATATCCTGCTAACACAAGATAGGGCTTAAGAGTATGAGAATGGTATGCTCTGGCAACTGTCCATAGTTCACACACATTCACCGTATCTACAAGCTGATGTCAAATTTGGCTTTTTCCTTGCCCAGCGCTGACTTCTTAGTTCTGACAAACATTGAAGAGCTCAAACTACTTTTGAAAAAAAGGGACATACACAGCAACCATACAAAATGTGAACATCGAGAAATCGGACTAGTAATACCATCACCAGAAGGCTTCCAATTTCAAGTGGACCTCTCCCCATCTCTCCTTCCAATTGAACCTTTATGTAGTGATCACATTGCTGGTGCTACCTGTAGTTGTCAATCCCTCCCTAACCCCAACCTAAAACATAGCCCCCCACCTATATCAAAACGAGCACACGCGAGTACAGACAAGCAGCCCCAAAAGTTAGGCCACAAATCTACCTCTATTCTAACCTTTATATCAATAACCCAGTACCAGGCCACACTGCAAACCTCCTTCACTAGTTTGAACACTATCCCCTTCCCACTGCCTCTGCCATTCAAGCATATGCACAATCTTCTATGATGGAATTCCCTATAGAGCACTGAAAGAAAACGCGGTTCCTTATATAGCACCGAAAAAAATTCTTCCCAAACTGACACTCAAATATTTCTTGGCTTTCCTCCGTGGTACTACTGTTAAATCTGTTAGCCACTTCCGTTAACTTTCACGGTAGATCAGGAGGCAGCAGCGGCGGCTAGCGGCCAGACCTGCTCTCGAGCGGCACAGGCCAGAGGAAGGCTTCAGGCGCGGCGGCGAGCAGCAGCAACAAGATGCTGCCGGCTAGGCAGACCCACCTCTCGCCAAATCAAGGCCCCAGACTACAAATCATCTGCACACACACACACACACTGACGCACACTAGATCGACAAAGCGCACGGTCAAATCAACCAGGGGCGCACACTAGATCGACAAAGCGCGCGGTCAAATCAACCAGGGGCGCGGCCAATGCGACCGGCAACTGCATCGACCGGCGGACAGCGACACACCAACACAGCCAAATCGAGCAACGAGGAGCAGCGAAGGCCAGAGACCAGTTGCGACGGTCGCGGAAAGCAGCAGCTGCACGCAGGTGCGCCCTCCGACGGCAACTCCCGCCAAGGCAAGGGGCACCTGCCAGCGCTGGCTCCGCCCAGGCACAAGGCGATGAGCAAGGCGTGTCTGAGGATGGCGCAGGGGCAGGCTCGGTCAATGGCGAGGGAGCAGCCTTGCCTCTGGATGGCCCAAGCTCGGACGCAGTGAACGTGAGCAGGCAACAACTGCTTCGGCTCTGGAGACCAACAGCTGGAGATGGCCCACACAGCAGTGACAGACACTGGGAGGAACAAGTACGGGCTAAGTGGGCTTGGGCCAAAGCTATGGTTTGATTTGGCCCAGACTTAACAGAAAACGTTTTGGGTGTGAGACTGAATGGCAACTCTAACAGAAGTGCCAAGGGGGGAAGCAATGAAATATTTGGGTGTTAGTTAGGGAAGGATTATTTTTTCAGTGTCATACGAGGAATTACGTTTTGTTTCAGTGCCATATAGAGAATCCTCCCTAAAACCATAAAAGCATACTGAATCATCTAACATGTGCTACATTGTTATTATTGTGTCAAAGATGTATAGTATTTTGTCTACCATGTGCAAACATGCTGAGACATGTCAAGCTGCAAACAGAAGCATAATTATATTTACTTCTGGAATTCTTTTTAATAATGAAATAAAATAGCTGTTGTGCAGCAGATAGCAATCCAGGTTGATTTCAAATAAACAGAGTTCAAAAAAGGCTTTCTAGAACAAAAAATGTACTTCTCAGGTATAAATCACCAATGAAGTAAAAAAAATCATTATTTGGCAACTGTCTTTTCCTATTGTAACTGAGTTTTCATCAAACAGCCCACCCATGCAAAATTAAGCATTTCACCTATAAAACAGAAACATATGGATCTCAGACGTCCAGCACTCAAATGGTTCGCTAACCACTATCTCAGATGTATATTAAAAAATATATAGTTTGCAGACAAGGTGGCATATTCAAACAGGGTATATCTGGAAAACAAGAACATCCCATATCACTAAATTACCATTAGTACATTCATTAACATTTTAACATGTTTCTCTTTTTTTTTGGCAAAGTCCTGTACCCTAACAAATACATTTTACTTCACATTTCTTACTTGAAACTTAATGTTAATTATTCATATGACCTATCATTGCACTAAAACATGCACAAGTGTACATTGAAAATAGCACATCCTACAATCCCAATATGACACGTGTTTGTGTGGACAGGAGATATAGATGTAAGGCCCGGTACTGCACTTCAGTAAAAAAGGAATTTATATGCAATGTTAACGATATAGAGCTGTAAAATTAAACATTGCAAGAAGCTGTACATAACAACTTTGTAAGATCTGTATGCATGGTAATAGAAAAGCATTAACGAAGTCAACTAGGGATATGAAGGGAGAGATATAGACCTTCAAAAGAGGTGTGTGGCGTTTCCGAACCTGCCCAAACAGAGGTAATGTATGTTAAAGAAACTTGGGAGAAACATAACAAAATTAAAGGCTCATTTCAAATAATTAGATACTTCAACATTCAACAATAGCACAAAAGTCAACAAATAAAAAATCATACCAGAAATATGGCTTCAACTTAGTTCAGAAATAAAACCAAACACTATATGCATTCAAAATCAAACCTACGTGTGCCAATAGAATTGGAAATCACACTTTTTTTGGAGTTATCTATTTTAATGAATAACACATGTGTTGAATACCCCCTCTCTATCAAATATATATAGGTTGTTGGTCTACTAGGTGAACCTTTGACCAACAATTTCTATGAAAATATGATGTTTCCATTAATGGTAATTAAATACATTGGAAATACATTTCAATTTTCATGGTGAATGTAGTAGTAGCTATCTTATACTGTCAATCTTTATTAAAAAAGATATTGATGGTCAAGGTTAAAAAAGTTTGACCAGCAGAGGTCCCAAAATGACATCAACCAGAGGGAGTAACAGAACCGTGGAGGCAATATATGTAAAGGAGTAAACAAATGCCACATGTTAGAGTTATCATTCAAGCCACGCTTCCATTATTCCAAACATTCCTGGGTAGCAGTGCAAAATAAAGCACCTAATTTTCCAACTCTGTATTATATACAAGGAAAAACTAGACCCACCACATAATTCCATCCGTGTTTTTCAGCAAATGCCTTTGCTGACTCCGCACTGTCGAAGGTAAGTCCTGCTTCACCAACATTCGCATACGGATCCCCAGTAGATGTCCATCCCATCAACGGGTTCTCCCACCTATCATGAATTCAGATGGCAAACCAATTTGTCAGAAGATGTATAACAAACCTATAAAAACATGCATGTGTGGTCTACTGCCCCCCCCCCCCCCCCCCCGAAAAAGAATGTAGATATGACCACACACTGAATCAGCATCTGGTGTACTGGCCAACGGACATGTTGCATTGACAACAATTTACAGAGTTATTATTAATTATTACCATATAATGGACTGCTACACAACAGAACCTATCATTACAGCAAACAGATGTTAATGCTGTAATGCAGTTTCTAAGGCTGAAACCATCACACGGGGTTGCAAGTACGAGGTTGTGAGTAGTGGGTGGGAAACCAAAATCATGGCACTGAAACCCCACACAACAACAACAACAATATAGCCTTTTGTCCCAAGCAAGTCGGGGGTAGGCTACAGATGAAACCCACAGGCACTGAAACCCCACCCAGAGAAAAAATATACTCCCTCCAGTCATTATTACTCACCATCAACACAATAATATAACTACTTTAAAGTTTATTTTTGTCCTAATGTTGAGTAATTATGGCTGGAGGGAGTAATAACAAAATAATTCGAGTATTGACAGATTCAAAATTGTACAATGTTACTGAAGTTCCAGCGATAAACAAAATAGGAAACTTTAAGAGAAAGCTATAAGCATTGAAAATTACAATGCATATTCAGGTAGAGTAGCTGAGAAGTAGCATTAATTCCTAGGTATACTCTCATTCCATCCAGAGGTAATATAATTTTGCAGTGACAGTAAGTGATTGGAAAAGGGCACTTCAGCAGTATATCAACAATGGGAAGCTAAAGGTATTTTGCATCGTATGAATGCCTGGCCCTGGGTCTTAGCACCTAAACATTTATGTGAGAATGAAAGTCGAAAATATATTTACAGGAGGTGATTTAATTTCATTCAATAATTAAGGTAGCCAATCTGACCACAACAAAACATTGGGGAGGAATGATTCAATAGAGGCAAAAAAAAGCAATAGAGGCCAAACGAGGGACAAAAAAGGAAGGAAAAGAAGCATACTTTTGGGTTGACAAAAAGTTGATTTTCCACCTCCCCACTTTGCCTGAACCTTGCTGAGATGCAGTCCTTGCTGGTGAATAAATTACAACCTGACAATTCACAAATTACAAGGATAGGCTGAGCAGTTTTAAAGAACGAACTGGAGTGTTCCAAGTAGTTAGAAACTTACAATGCATAAATTACAAGGGGAAAATAGCCATAACAATATAAGCAGATGCAAAAGAACAGAACCAGGCATGCGTTGTCACTTGACTGACTTAGTTATATATGAATCTTTAGTCACACAAACATTGAGTTTGCTTGTTCTGTCAAAAACGAGATGAAACGCAGTATCGGGATATAAATACCGTGAACCGCCAATAGGAGCAGTGAAATGGGAACTATTGCTTCAGTCACAAGTCCAATACACCAATTTCAATAACTATGGTCATTTAGCTGGGTCTCCAGAATGTGCGATGGACAATACATCAGTAAGATTGAGAAGTTTAATCTTGGAAGTCAATTGAGGAAAAGCAGTGGTATACAAAAGCTTGGGACATAACACCTTTACTTTTCATAAGAAGATACTAGGCCAATGACAAACCAAAACAAGTGTTCATTAAGTAAATCTTCCTATAAGATCCAACTCTGGTTCTGATATTTTATCTCACATTCATTTCACAAAGCTAACATTTGTTCCATCTTAGTCTTAGTGTAACTAACCCTGCAAGTATGTACTACCTATCCTGCTGAAATTTGGGAGACTAACATCCACCCAGCATAATCTAAGCTCTGAAGGATGCTCAGTTTCCTGACCCAGAAACTGGCCATTTTCATCGCATATGCTTCTACAAGCAAAGCATAAAAAGTGCACATTCCTGTCACAGAAGGCCTTTGGTCTGAAGGAATCGAACTGGGTGGGTGACACGCGGGGAGATCCCATCTTCCACACATTCCTCTAGGTCACAATTCGAGCTTCAGACCAATCAATAACAGAACATAAAAACGATTTCGCATCCCTATCCACTAGAACCTCCAACCACAGCCAATACATGGATCCCGTCCCAGCGTTCCCCCGTCTTGAATCCAGAACACCTCTCAATATGCCCACATCGATCCACGCGAAAACAAGAGAGGGAATGGGTGCTGGGCGTTACCTTACGACGGAGCTGCTCCTCGGGGATGCCGGAGACCATCCCGATCTCCCCCGGCTTGACCTCTACCAGGGCGTCGGAGGCCTCAGCGGAAAGCATCCGCACCGGCGCAGGCTTCAGGAGCGCGCGGCCAAGGGAGGGGAGGCTCCGCCGGAGCGGGGCGGCCATCTCGTCGGAGCCGTACACCACCGGAGCGGGGGAGATTTGGGGAAGGAGGAGCCGAGAGAGGAGGAAGCTTGTGGGTTGGGACCTGAGCGCAGGAGGAACTGTGGTGGGTTCGAGAGAAAGATAGACACATTCGTCTTGGGCCGTTTGGCCCAAAGTAAATAATGAGCCCGATACATTATGTTGGACTAGGTCTTAGAAATAATGGATAATGGGCCCGGAGTAGTTTTTTTAAAGGGGATACGACGGAGTAGTGACTAGTGAGTGGGTAAAATTCCTCTAAAAATGCACGCATGCATATTCACCAAAACTGTCGTTTAGCTCATTTAAACGCTACCACACACTTTTTTTAGTGACCTACTATTTCCGAAGAGGAACCAAGTGCATCTCATATGTGCGCCAGGATCAGTTCACACACATATGATAGACAAAAATGAGTGAAATATCATAAACAGTATTCAAACGTATTTCAAAGTTTAACCTCTTATTACACTCATGCGGGGAGACTCGAAGGTATCTAACAACGGAAAACGATAGCTACTCGTCGAGTCCTCGTCTTCCGCTCCCACAGGCACTTGACTGGGGGTCCGCAAGCCTCACAGCTCATCGAAGTCATCATAGAACTCCCCTCCAAAGTTTTCCTCTGAACAGCGATAAGCAAGGCTGAGCACACTTATGGTTGGAGCTCAGCAAGTGGGGGAAAAATGCAAGGCTATCAAGGATAGGCTAAGGTTTTGCAGCGGTTAGCATTTTAATGTTGGTCAAATTTTAATTATAGAACACCTAATTACTAAGTGTAAGTTCGTACCATCCCACTTAAGAAAAACTTAAATGCCAAACAACCCAAGCTCAACGAGCTTCACCAACCACGATTTATCTCGTCTTTAAGTTTATTAATCATGTGAGGGTCCAATCCGCTCATGACCGTGAGCACGGCTGATCGATCGCCTTTACACTCGCGAGAGGTTTGCACACTTTACCCACGGTTCGCGTAAAAGCTCCGAAGAACTTTAAACCCAACCATGCGATGCTGGCCAAGCACCATACCACACTTCCGAGGTGTGATTGCATAGGGACGCTACGAAGCCTTTACAAAGGCATGCAAAAGACTAACAACCCGCATAGTTACAGATCAGGGCGGACCATAACCCTCCCTAGTGGTCAGCACCTTAGCAAAGGCTACTACCCCAAAAGGGCCGGGCTATACCCCTGCAACCCGGATCCCCCTCTGCTCCTTTCGGAAAAGGGCCACTAGTACAATCACACACCTAATTATTCGGCTAAGGTCAGAGCCATGTAACACTGTGGTTGCGCATGTTTTCTTGGGTGGTTCTCCATGTTCCGATTAATTCAAGTGTTCTTGCATTACCCAAAACATTAACTATAAGCCATATATCATTCCATAAAAGACCCATTTAACCAACCCATGTTAAGCAACTAGTGTTTTCTACCCAAAAATTTATTTAAAAGGGCTAGGACAAGGATCAGGGTAAAAGGGCTAAGTCCTTAAAAAGGTTTTCCCGTCAATTTAATGCAAAGATATCATAAAAGTAAACATTAATTATAATGCAATTGTATAGGACAAAAGAGAACATGCAAGGGGAGAAGACCACTTGCCTTCCTCAACTACGGTAAAAACTTCCTCCTTTTCGAACAACTGCTCCTGATCGTCCCCGAGAGGTGACTCAGATGAAACAGGCACGATATCTACGATGCACACATAAAGCATACAATAAATAAAACAGATCACCATTCAATCCTAAAGACTGAAAACATGCTACTAAAACAACGGGCTCGCTGAGACGATCGCAAGGACTACTAGAACGCTAAAAACGGAGCTATAACGGAGAAGTTATGCTAAAAACAAGATTTAAGGACTAATTTGCGATAAACTAAACTATACAGGGACCTAACAGCAAGAAAACAGGGGCTAAAACGTAATTAAACTTAAAAACAGAAGGTTTAAACTATAAAAAGAGTGTTTATGACCTCGGGTAGGGTTTTCTAATAAAACAGGGGCTAAAACATAAATTTCAGGACTGACTTGCAAGGATTTTATGAGGTGGAAGGACCGGCTTGCGATTATAAAAGAGTTGGGGGTCTCTTTAAGAAATTGGCCTCGGGTTGACCGTTACACGCGGTTTGACCCGCGGGATCCAACAGATCAGAGCCATGGATGGCCGATCCGACAGCCATCCACGCCCGCATGTGTCTGAGGGGGCGGCGCCCGCGTCGGCGGCGGCGCGCGCGCGGCGACGCACGGCGGTGGGTCGCCGGCGACGACCAAAACAGGGGCTCCCGGCCACGGAGTCGCGCGGAAACAACACCTACGCGCAACCGGGGAACAACGCGAGCCTAAACAGGTGCTTGCACGGGTGGAAAGGGCGACGGCCGAGGCGGGGCGTCCATGGGGGCGGACGGCGGCAAGCGGCGGAGCGCGCGCGGTCGGGCTCAAGCGAAAAGGAGGGCGGGGATAGGGTCCTTACAGGTGCGTAGAGGCTACGGTGGGCGAGGGGTGGACGGAGAAGGCGGCGGCGGCGCAGTTTCAACTCCGGCGGCCGGTCTTCACGGGCGGCGACGGCGAGCTGCGACTGGAGCGCACGAAGGCCTGCGGGTTCGATAGGATGCGATGGTTAGCTCACACGTGCGAAGGAGAACCGATTGAGAGGGTCCAGGGGGCTTCACCGACGGCGGACGAGCTCGGGCGACGGCAATGGCGCGGCGGCCAGCGGTTCACTGCGGTGGCGCAAGCGGCTAGGGCACCGGGAGGCGCTTGGGCTTGGTGTGAAGCGAAGGGGGTGGTGCGGGGTGCTCGGGGGTGCTTATATAGGCCCGAGGGAGCACCGGGAGGCGGTTCCCGGCGGCTTCGCCATTAACGGCCGCGGCCTTGATTGGGAGTTAAGGGGGGAGGGGGATTAAGGGTGGTAAGCCGGCGATTTGAAGAGGGGAAGTGATGGAGGGGCTTCACCGCGGCTTAATTGCGCGAGTTTTGATGGCGGGGAGTGAAGGTCCCGGCCGATGCTGGCCGGCGGTGCGGGGGGGGGGCGGGCGACCCGCCAGAGGTTGGGGACGGCCCTGACGGCCGGGTCCCACCTGTCAGCGGCCGGAGCAAAAGAAAAAGGGAGGGAGGGCGGTGCTGGGCCGGCGGGTGCGCGAAGTTGGGCCACTTGGGCCGGCCTGCTCTCGAGGGAAAAAAAAGAAAAGGCCTGTTGGCCTGGGTGCGGGCTGAAATAGAAGAAAGGGAGAGAGAGGGAGAGGGAAAGGGTTTTGTCTTTTTTTTAAAAAAAAAATTTCTTTCAAATTCATTTTCAAACATTCAAACTCCAATCAAACAAAATCCATGCATTCGAATTATGATGCACAAACACTTATTGTTTCTAAATTATTTTAGTAATGTTTAATTATTTTAAAAGCCAATTTGTTTAATGATTTATTTATGTCCTTAAGAAATTTTAAACCTAGCCATTTGTTCTACATTAATTTAGTGATGGAATTTTTTAGGGTGTTGCAGTTGTTTCCGTTTATGAGCGTGCATAAGTCTGTTTAATTGACCATTTCGTCTAATTATTGGCCAAACGATAGGTGATCGAGCTGTTTATATCGTTTAACATTTAGAATAATACTATACTCCATCCAGTCTTATCAGTTATTGACATTGGGTTATTGCTAATCTAGCTATTCAAAGTCAGCACACAAAATCTTTTAAAAAAGTCATCACACAAGAAAAGTTGATATGGAATCAAAATTTTGAAGGGCTGACTTCACACAATATAACAACATCGTCACTTACTTGAGACCGGGGAGTACTAGATTTGTATGCCTTGCGCATGACACATGGTTTGACAAACAATTATTTAGTGTTCCCCCCCTGGGGCATTTTCAAATCATCCTGCAACGCACAGCGTATCAACTAGTCATGTCCAAAAATGAAAGAAAATACGGATAGACCTTCGTCCCGTTCATGGTCTGTTGATGGTTATTGTATATATGGTGGTGGCACGCGTGTGAAGGTGAAGAAATATATGACCTCAACCACCCTTATCTGCATCTACTCTCCTCGATCGATCTGCTCTGCACTCAGTGACGACACTGTCCGTCTAGAAGGTTTTGAAACAATCTGCCCTGGGCCGCAAGAAACAGGAAACCCGCTCGTGCTAACCGCTTCGGCGATTCGAAGCAACCGGCCACCGCCCGGCTGCCCGGCTGACCATCATGGTCAGGTCATCTCGGCGCGTGCACGCTGGATTGGGCGTGTTGGGGATGCTCTGACGACGGAGGCCTTAGCTGCACGGTTTGGGATGGAGGTGGCGGGGCGCAGGAGCTGAGATGCGAGAACGTCGACCTGGAAGTGGATAACTCGACATTGGCATGTGCACTGAAGATGCCAGGAGCTGATAGGTCGATGATTGCTGGGATCTGTTAGGACATCAGAGAGCTTTGTGGTGGCTTTTCTTCGTTTTGTGTTGAGTGGATCAGACGGGAGGCGAATCAGCTAGCTGATCGTTGTGCGAAATTTCCTTCTGTTGATGATCATGAGTGTGTTTGGACTGGTTGCCTGCCGGTGTGGCTGGAGGAGGCGGCAGCCCAGGATTTGTTGTCGTCTTCATTGGAATGAATGGAAGCTCTCGTTTTTCTAAAAAAAAATGCAGTAGTACCTGCCGCCGCCGCCTCCTGTTAGTCGAGCGAGATCTACCACCGCACGGGTAGCAGCCTAGCAGTAGCAGGTGCGAGCCGATCGACGGTCACAGACCCGTCAACTCGGTTATTACCTAGTCAATTTTCGTTAGTACGTGTTGCGTTAGCATACCCGGCCGCAGGCGCTGACACGCCGGTCCGATCTCTTTGGCCGCCATCACTTGGTTCATTTCTCCCGTACACGTCGCTGCTGTCAGCGCTTTCGTGGGTGACTGTTAAGTTCGTCGCACAGAAGAAGAAAAAGATCATCCTATCCACTGATCCGATCGAATGGGACGGCGCGGAAAGCGACAGAGAATTCGCTAATAACCTAACCAATACTTTTATAAGAAAAAGGATAAATAACCTTAACCACGTAGTACGATGGATCGGAGAATGGAAATCACTATGATTTCAGCTCAGAACTGGTCCATTGTCATTCAGGATCGGTAGCCTGGTGTCCAAGTTAAAAATCACAACACGGCCGCCGGTGAGTTATCTGTTTGGCTTGACGCCAAGTAAAATACTGGCAGAACGCGTGGAAGAATCAGACACAATGTTTGATCCGTTCAAGCACGAGCATGTGTAGTTATTCACGAGGCGCGATGCTTGTGTGAAGCCGGCCGCTGCCTTCAGGTCAGCAGAAATTGGTGTCATTTGGCATGGTGATGGTGGTCTTGGTTTGTTTCCGAGAGAGAAAATCTTCTTGGCAGTTCTTGTGGTTGGTTTGTTCTCGGAGAAAAGATCTGCACGTGGCTGATAAGCCAAGCGAACAGGGCGCAGGAGCGCGCTAGCTAGCTGCATCCCAATCCTGAACAGAGAATTAGGTAAGTGATCACTGATCACGCACCCGGAAATTATGAAAACGATGCTCAACTCTCGTGCTGCTCGTGAAATCAATGAAAGCGCTGAGTGCCCACTAGGTTCGGTCCACATCAAAGAATAAAAAGTTGTGGTCAATTTATCCGGGTGAAGTGGTTCATATGCTGATAAATAATCTCTCACTGCTAATTCAAAGCATGGGATCATCAGTTGGGGGGTTGGACAGTTATTGGAGCATCAATTTAACAGGCCGTACAGGTTCTCAGTGTCAGGACTGTCAGCAACATGCTGTACGTGTACCCAGTACCGTACCATATACGATGCATTCAACGTACGAGTAACCGACGACCGTTAATGGTACGATAGATACACATTCGAATACGCACGCCATGGATAACTTGCTGCAGAATCTTCTTAAGAAGTTCATACGGTGCCGCAGTGTGGTTGCTCTCAATTAAATTCTTGCATCACGAAATGATTTGTCAAGTCAAACGTGGCCAACAAATGTATGAAATTGCGTTGAACAGTAGTGGTTTGTCCGCCCCTCCTTGCTTGGTTGACCGAGCTCGAATTGTCCTGCGGCCTTCATCATAGGGCCGGGTCGTCGTGAATCGTCACGGTGACCCCGAGGACTCACTCAAATCGGCAGGACAGGCCAAACGGGCTTGCAATCCGTGTCAATGACAGGCAGCCTCCCCCTATAAGAAGTCTCTTCGTCCGATTCCCAACAGAAAGTCGTAAACGGTTTGCGATCGAGAAATGGTGTTCTGCGGCACGGGCAGCTTCAAGGACGTCGACAAGGAGGAGGGCGCCGGCGGGAAGCCGGCCGCGGCGGCGAAGGTGAAGAAGGCTTGCGGCAAGGCCAAAGGGAAGGACAACCCCTACGCGTCGCGGGGGCTCGACAAGTTCTCCACCGTGCTGTCCGAGCTCGAGTCCAAGCGGGAGAAGATCCTGCGCCGCGCCGGCCCGGACGCCGACGCCGACCACCTCATGGTCCGATTCGTGCAGTCCGGGGCCAAGGGGTGGGTGCCCATCGTCGTCAAGCTCCCGCACGAGGAGGAGCAGCAGGCTGCCGAGGGCAAGAAGGGGCGGCAGAGCAAGCCGACCTCGCGGTCGTCGACGCCGCCCACGGAGCCTGCCAGCCCCAAGGAAGACCCCGCTAAACCCGCGCACGTTGCCCCGGCGCCGGCGAAGGCGAAGGTAGCTGTGCCGGCGAAGAAGAGTAAGGCCAGCGGCGTGAGGTGGTCATGGGCCTGGGGAAGGAAGGTGAGGCCTTGCTACTACTTGCCGCTGGCCATGGTGCTGCTGCTGCTGAGCCTCGTGGTGTTCGGGAGGGTGTTCGCCATCTGCTGCACCTCCATTTGGTGGTACCTCCTGCCCATCTTGAGCGGGGAAGAAGCCCTGTGCGCGACGAGATCGCCGGTGGCCAAGGCACGCAAGGATGTCGGCAACAAGGTCGGCGAGAAACTCGCGGTGGCGCCGCCTCCTTCACATGGTAAGAAGGGTAGCTCTGGCGCTGCTCATGAGGTGATTTCACCGAGGAGCCATGCACATCGAAAGAAGGGGTAATTTGCAAGATGTCTTGCGCTGTAGTTTGTAAATTTTGTGTAGTTTCTTTTTTGAAACGAATTTTTGTGTAGTTGGGTGGCCAGAAAGATCAAATTATCTTTCCTCCCTTCTTTTAGAAGTCGATTTACCTTCTTTTTGATTTTTGTGCCTGTAAAAATGTACATCAGCCCCTTCTTTGTGTGGCTACCCCAAAAGTGTTTATAAAGCAGTGATCGTTCGTAATAAACATCATTAGAGCAACTCCAGTGAGGGCCTCCATATGGGTCTCTATTCCAAAATGGAGGCTTGACGAAAAAACACATCTCCAGTACGACCTCTAAACACGTCTTCATTTTGCATACTCCTCCAAATCCCCCCTCCCAGCCTCCATTTTTGGAGGGCCTCCATCCTACCCTCCCAACAGTGGGTCCCACTATTTTTCCTTTTCTTTTTTTTGTTTTTTCCCGTTCCTTTCCTTTCCCGCCTCTCTCCCTGATCCAATTCCAGCGCAAGGCCTAGGAGGGTCCATGACCGACGGCCGCGGCCGGCAGCCTGAGGCCCGCGAGCGCGGAGGCCACCCCCGAGGCAGGTGGACGCCGCCAGACCGTCGCGGCGAGGAACGCCTCCAGTCGCGCCGCAGGCACCGCGACAACGGCGCGTCCCCGTCGCACGCGGAGCGCAGCAACGACGACGAGATCGCCGCGTGGCCTGGGACGGCGAGGTCAGGAACGGCGAGCGCGACGGTGAGGTCAGGGACGGCAACCGCGACCTCCTCTGCTCCCCGACGGCGACAATCGCACCTCCCCTGCCCTTTCTTCTTCCTCAAGACAGTGGCGAACCGGCCGAGCTCCCTAGTCCGCCGGCCAAATCCCCGGCCTCCACTCCACCATCTTCAAATCGTCGCTTCCCTCGACTGCCCGAACTTCTCCTCTACCTCCTCCGCTGCTTCTTGCCCGCCGCCTTGGCTCCTGGCACCGGGATTTCATGATCCCATGACACCCATTGCCACCGGCCCAAGCACCTGCATGCACCCGACGCTTAGCCCGACGGCGACGGCCAACAACAATGTGGTGCCGGGGAGTGGTGCCATCGAGGGTGGTGGCACGGGCACACCCTGCGCCCGAGGTGTCCGCGTCGCCAGTGGTGGAGGCGTTGGCGGTGAGGCCGACTTCTTCTACGAGCCGCCTAGCTGCGCGCTCGGCGACGCCGACCGGCTCCTTGACGGCACCGGCACGCTCATGGCGGACACGATGTTCCTGCGGGACGACTGGCCCATCATCTAGCCGCTCGACTTCCAGGACAGGAGTGTCGTTTGGTCGTGGCTGTTCGCGTTCGCCGGCGCGCGGCGTCCCGGCGACGAGGGTGAAGTGAATGGTGGGGTCCACAGAGAAATAGAGGCCTGGATGGATATCCTCGCTGGAGTTGGGTACTAATTTTTGGACCTCTATTTTTTGCAGTTAGGCCTGCAAATTGGTTTTGAAGGCCTCCATTTGGAGGTTGTGGCTGGAGATGCTCTTACATCAAATAACTCGTGGTCTCATTTCAGATAATGGCAATATGTCTGTCATGGATATTTGGTCCCTTTTCCACTCATTCGCTTCCAGTTTTATGCATGATCCATCCAAGAAAGAACATCTAGATTCAGGCATGTGCAACATTGCATGTCTGCATCAGCTTTAAGTACAAAAAGTCAGGCATGTGTACTTCTAGATGCTTGGAAATATACTGCCTGGTTGACATTCTAGATGGGAAGATTCAAAGCCCATCGATGCATATGCACCTGCCACATCGGCGCCACCATTCCACAACAAACGTTTTCCCAATTCCCAAGTTGCAAACTTCAGCTGAAACCCATCATAGATTCACAGATAGGGATCCATATCCCCTTCTTGGTCGTAGCCTGCGTCAGAAAACATCTCATCTCATCAGATATCTTAAAAGCTACCGCCCTTTGCTCGCACGGGAGCGATCCTCGGGGGTACGTGTCGCGCAGCGCCGCGTTTGGCTTTTTTGTGAAACAACCCTCCACTTTACTGCTAATCGCGAAACAGTCCAACTCGTCCGAAACGCATAGCAACCGCATTTATATGTTTTGCACTCGAGCCCTCAAACTAAAATTTATTGTCACCTAAAGAAGAGAAAATTGCCCTTTCGCAAACACACCCTCGAGGCATTTTGCGACCACCCCCTCCGACCACCCCGCCCCCCCTAATACACCCCCTCCCGCCTCGAACCCTAGCCCGCCACTCTCTCTCCCCCCTCCCCATCGCCGCCCTCTCCCTCTCCCTCGCTCTCCTCCGCCGCCCCGCCCGCTCCTCTCCTCACCCCCTCACCGTCACAACCCTAGCCACCGATGGGGCCGCCTCCCGCCGCTTCGCCGCCCGAGGGGGGCGCATCGGGGGCCTCTCCGCCGACGCGGGAGCTCGTGGGGCCCCGGATTCGGCACGGCGCCGGCCCGGATCCGGCGAGTGCGCGGTCTACGATGGAACCGCCGGGGCGCGGCGGAGAGGACGCCGTCGGTGGAGCAGAGGGGGCACATGCCGGCCGACCACGGCGCTACATGGGTCGAGTGCGGGCCGCTGCAGCCCCGGCGATTGCGGCCGCCGGCTATGGTGGCGACCCCGGCCTATCGACGAGGAAGGTCTTTACAGGTCACCACCCTGCAGCCACAATCCTCTTCCTTATGCTTCTCGTGACTTTGACTAGATGGAGTCTACTTTTAGTAAAGTGTTTTACTCCTGTTTTTTTTGGTCGCCAAGTTTCAGAAATGTGTGCTCCTTTCCTTGTTTGAAGGTGATGCTTGCGCTCGAGCAACTACTGGATGGGTAGCGGCGGCTGCAGGTGGTAGCACCCAGTGCTAATTAAAAAAGGTGATGGTCCATTCCGATGCTTCTCTTAATTTCCTCTTACTAGCTAGCCATGAATAATTCATCAGACATTGGATTAGTCTGAAGAATTATTTTCCGAAATAAACAACAATGCTGAATTGGTGTTGGACATTGATGTGAAGAAAAAGGTCAAAACTGGATCTTCAAGTTATATGCACACTTCAGAAAAAAAATAGTGATTCCATTTTTTAAAATGAGCTCCTAGGCCCAATAAATTTGTTGCTGGTAAATTAGTTGTGTACTACATCCGATTCAGATAATCTGATTGTGTGCGGCAGTACATCTAAAGTGGTCAAGAGTATAAATTTTTCTGTAGTTAGATCAATGTGAACCATAAGCTATTTGGATGATTTTCTTATTTTACCAATGTGTTCCCTCAGATAACTCAATTTTAATTATATTTGTGCTTACTGCAGTGGACCCTGACTAACACCATGTCCTCTTTGTTGTGGTTGTAGTGAAATTAAATCTGCGGGTTGGGTCGGCAAGATTTCAGGGTGAGCTTTACACATTGTGGGCGACCATTACTTGCATGCTGCCTGCTGGGGCTCCCCCCAATCCCTCTGATATCCGGCATGCACTGACACTGAATCTTTTTTGTGTTGCCTACAGAAGTGTACATGTTTACCTATGCACATGACAATGCTACCAAACTTTTGGAAAATTGAAAAAAAAAGTATTTTCAATTTGTTAACAGTTACAAGCAGTTCCATTTTTCTGCTACATGATCCTTCTCTCCTGGATGTGTCCTCCTATTCACTGACCTTATTGTTTCTTTTGTGGTTCAGGTGAAATTTCTGACGCCATTAGATCATAACAAGATTTTACTCATGGTTAGTTTTGTTTGTCTCTGACATTTTTTCCTTCTTCAGGTGGTTGTTGCCCCAGTTCTATTAGGTTATTCTATACAAACAGCATTCCTATATGTAGTTGAATTTGTGACTCTTGTCGCACCTCTGATGTCAGTCTTGGCTTCATCGCTTATGGCTTGCAGGTTCAGATCCTTAAAACTTACCATGTTATTCTGGCTTGGGAATAGGAGAAGCCATGCTTTCTTTTACTCTTTATCTTTTAATGTTATAGTGACTTCTCTGAGAATTTTGTATGCCTAAGTTCCACATTGCTGATGCATCTTCTATGAATGGAAATTTCTTCTGTGGGGATATCGAAGTGGTATGCTCTCTGTCTTGCTCCATTTTGCTGGTTTCTTTGTTGGGTGAGCACAAGAAGGCATGTTGTACCCTTTTATGTGATGTAATTCACGAATTTTGTCTCTTAATAAAAAACAAGAGTATAGTAGAACAAAATATGGTAACATATTGCTTGTGATAAATATTGCTTCATGTTTTGTTGGCAGAACCAATTACCTTATGATAAATATCGCTTCATATCTTTGATGGCCATAGTTTTATTTAGGATACCATGCTTGATGTGCAGCAATGCTATCCGGTTGAACTTTGGAAACTAATTATCAGACTTGCTTTGTTTTGTTTTTGATTACTTCTGTGCAAAATGTATAAAATCTAATATTCCCTCCCTATCTTGCTCACCTCTCCAATTGTAGGTCACTTGTCTTTTATATGACAACAATAATATCATTTATGCTTAACTAATTATTTTTTTGTTGTAGATTCACGTATCATGGAAGAAGTGATGCATAACAGCTGATTCTAAAGAAAAGGCTATGGTGTATACTTATGTTTGACTATGTGCAATATTAAAACATTGTGGGAAGAATTGGAATAATCTTCACTTGGTGTAATAAATTGTATCTGTTAAATAACAGTCTTGGAATTATAGTTTCGTAAATGTTTATGTTTTTCTAGATAACTATATGAGCATGAGTGGCCTTTTTTCACACCATGAAATTCATGTTCTTAAGTTGGCAACTAGGTGTGCATGCATCAATCATATGAAGTGATTGTTGCTCTTATGTTGCTTATATTTGATTGTTCACATAGTGGGTACTCAGATGCTACAATGCTTATATTGTATCTCATGTGCTTTTGTATAGTATTCGTGTTTTTATTTTCATTCAGTCCTTACCATTTACTTACCTACATTGTAGGGCGCGCAACAGGAGGAACAGTTCATGCAGGAGAACAGTGAATAGGAGAACAGGAGAACAGGAGTAAGGTCCTCCTGGATACATGATCCTTCTCTCCTGGATGTGTCCTATTCACTGACCTTATTGTTTCTTTTGTGGTTCAGGTGAATGGCATGAACTCCTGTTCTCCTGCATGAACTGTTCCTCCTGTTTCCTTACCTTATTGTTTCAACATGGCATGATTGTTTCCTTACCATTTACTCTTCAGACAAAGAAAAGGGAACAGTTCGTGCAGATATGTGGTCTCTTGATCCTCGCACTTGGGAATGGAATAAGGTCAACACTGACACTCAAAGTCTTTTATTTGTTGATTTCTATCTTACCATGCTGTTACATCCAGGAATACATGGACAGTATTTAGAGCTTTGCTCCAAAACCTACAAACCCCCATTTACTTCTTCAACCTTATGTTGATAGGTTAAGAAGGCTGGGATGCCACCTGGTCCCAGAGAGTTCGATCCCGTGCAAAGGATCGTTGCGCAGTTCTCGGCCATTGGGCGATTGATGTCTTGAATCTTGATAATACACATTATAATTCTATAAAAGCACAAAGGTCCCTTTCATGCCGTTCCTCAGATCCTGGTAAGTGAATCAATTTTTATTTCGGCATTTGTTCATCAATGAATTGGATATTTGCTTGACTCTTGGGAGGTGAGATAGATGGTCTCGTCATTGCTACCAGGGTACTCAGTGGAAAGTAACATCGTTCTGTTGGTGCTGGTGTTAGTGCTTATGCTGACCATGCCTGACGAGTAGCTCACGCTGACTTCGGTGCTGGTCATGGCTTATCCTAGAAAGTGAAGTGAGATAGGAGATACCTATTTAAATTTAATTTGGTGAAGCAAATTCATATTTGTAAAAAAATAATATTTAGAGTGTTGACTGATGTACTAATACACTATGCTCAGTTCCAAAGTGCATGCAGTTTCTGTATTTCATTTGCATGCATTTGGTTGTTCAAACAGTAGGGCGCGCATGGCGCGCCGAATGTTCTAGTCCTCTAAACAGCAGGGATGTTATCCAGAATTCCAGACTACAAAAACAGCATTTCTGCTATCCAGAAAGCTCGGTATGTCTCCGCTTATCCATCCCTATTCTCATTTCTGAACATTTAATACAGTGAACTCAGATACCATTGTGACTGGTAAATGTTAAACGAGCTGATGCCTCAATGTGCTGTGAATTCTTAGACACGAAAAAACAGTTTCGTTTTGTTGTGATATCTGCCGTCCGGGCATCAACCAGGACGATACTGATAGTTATAAGTTATAACTACAAATCAGTAACTATCAGAATGATTTTTCTGTTAGTTAATGTCAGTGAAAGGTGGAAACATGAGTTGAATCTGAGAATGGAACAATACAAGGTACAAATCAGCTGTTTTCCCTCTCATAACATAGCAATGTCTGCCCATACAATGCCCTTGTGTCATCAATCCTGAATGGCAAGGAAGGGAGACAAGATATTAGAAATTTTGAGAACATATCGTCAGAAGGAATAAATTCATCATATTTGCAAAACCTACTCTAACTGGCAAGATTAACTCCATAATAATGCCTAGTATCCGGATATATTAACAAATAAGTCAAAAATGAAAGTATGGTACATACAATTGACAAAACAGGTGGTGATTTTACTAGAACCATGGAAACTTTCTTTGATCGACAAATAAATCCAGCAGGTATCTAGTATCAACTACCATGCACACAAATGTTCCATTGAAGCAGATCATACACACCGCATAGAAGACACTTCAGTGGCGGAGCCAGGATTAAAATATAGCTGGGGCGAGCTTTAGAAAAGAACTAGATTGAAAGTGAAAGCAAAAGGAAAACACAAATTATATCCACAATCCATATCACATTTACATATTGCATATTTGCACAAATTTTTAAAAAGTGAATGAAATGTTAAATAAAATTTTAAGATCAATATTTTCGTCAATGCCGATTTGGGCGTGGGCATGAGCCATAGGTGACTCCTACTCCTCGTCTCATCCAGAAGCTTGTCTCCTCACGACAATCCCTAGAGCAAGGATTGCTCTAATACTCTTTCTCCTCTCCCCAGTCTCCACGCAGGGCACTAATCTGATGCACATAGCTATAACCTCGCACCACAGGATTACGAGCATGGGCGGACAGATGGAGCTGGATTAGATGGGGATTTGAAACCGATTTTAACTCACTCTTGAGCTTTCACCTATGGGCTGCTGCTAGGCTGGCCTGACAACAATAATACCATCGTGCCCAGCCGCTAGCTGATATTCTTGGGTTTGCTCTCATTCGGTCATCGTTAGGCTGGATATGCAGTTCTTCACAAAGGCAACAGATGCTCGGTAGAAACAAAGTGGCAAGTTGCGAAAGACTGACGGAGGAAGGAGAAGTCAGAGGCGAGCTGGGGCGGTCGCCCCAGCTCGCCCCAACGTGGCTCCGCCACTGAGACACTTCAAGTATAAGACTTTATCTAGTGACTTACCCTAAATCTCTTCCTATGATCTGACTCAATTCGTGAAGTGTAATGTTTCTTCCGGCCATGAACCGACACTGATGCATCCTTCTCACCTACATTGCTACGAGCAGGCTCATACTGAGCAAAACGAAAGAAACCTTCGCGGTCCCAGGTCACATCATAGTCTACCTTTAGCCGCGATCCTTCCTTCAGAAACATACTCAGATCTCATTATGTTTTCAAAACACAGAATACAAAAAAAACCATTAGATGTTTTGAACAAATTCTAATAAGAAAAGTCTTGCAAACATGTGATTCTCTGTTAGAGTCTATAGAAAAGTGAAGTTACCAGTTGCTACAGCTGTATATGCAAGGAAATGAGAATGAGCAATTCCTAACACTGTTGCAGGTGTCAATCATCATTCAAATACTTACAATACGTATAAGCATTTTGAGCTTCTTGCAGCACTGTTGTCATTGGGTGTTTGTGGTATCTGCACTTTAGTTGGTACATGCTATACTATTGCTCAGTAGGTTTTCAGTTCATGCACTACAAAGTTTGGCATTTTCAAGATCATGACATGGTTCTCCACAGGGTTTGCCAGACGAGAGAGACAGGGCAGCCATAAATGTTCATAAAGTAACAAAGGTAGACAATATCTAGCACTCTTTGAGATGGTTTATGTGATTATGTCATGCTTGAGAACTTGAGAATGGCACATGCTATGAATTGTCCATACAAAATCACTGCTGGTAAACAAGTGCTGCAAAGTTACCTTATGGAACTAATCAACTTAGGTACCCTAAATATAGTGGTGAAGCAAATGTTGCTGACATTCCATATTTGTTACATTATGTGTTATAAGAATGAATCATTGCATGAATATAGATAACAATTTTTTCGAAAAAAAAAACTTACCTTCTCTAAAGAGCGTCCACACAATGCCTTCATTGCATCCTGGAAGTCATCATAGCTCTCAAATTGCACCCAAACTTTGCAATTGAGTCCAGATATGAGCTCCTTGTTGGCTCCATCTTCCTTTCCTTCTAGCTCGTCATCATTGGCAATATTTAGATTCCTGTCATTTGGATAGAATAATGTTGCAAGAAAGTACTAGGCAAAGTAAGTATACACAGATATATGCGTTGCGGAAATTGGTATTCACAGAGCAAAATCAGTGTATTACTTTGAACATTCCTAATGAAAAAATTGGATGAATACAGAAACCCAAAAAAAATTGAAAAAAAATCGACGGATCACAGTATCACAGCTTCAGTGAAGCCACTTCACAGAAAATGATTTCGCAGAGCACAAGCTCATCAGTTTTTTGAGAAATAATATACTAATTAAGCTGTTTTTTATAATCTGTTTATCTAGTTGTGATTCAGAATATTATAATTATCACAAATCCATATATTTACTAATGTGTGTACGAAGTATCATATTACCACTTTACACAAAGCTATACGAAAAAATTTCACTAATATATACTAGCACATATCAAGAAGACCTTCAGAACTGTGATACATGATATTATCTGTGCACATCAATTCAGTAACACCGTCCACTTTTCAGGATAATCCGATAACGTAAGACACATGAGAATAAACATTGTCCGATAAAGAAAATAAGCTATTGAGTCTAACAAAATGAATTAAACAATGATGGTGTAGATTTCTAAGAGGATGAATGTAGATCATAAGCAGTTAGTTTAGATATCTTCAGGCTTTGGCAGCTTCCATTTCCTATAGCAATAATTCATTTGTGTGTAGCCAGTAGCCCATTGAAACAAAAGCATGAACTACACAATCAGCGAAAAGTAGGTATTTGATTATGAGCCAAACAAAATCAGAGAACACAAAAGCACACCTTATTTTACCGAGAGCTGAGAAAATAGTGTGTGTGACTAGCGTGGATGGCTTGGATGATACTCTTGTCTCTGCAAACCACCTGGACGGCACTCCACGCACAATAATTGTGTCAGGTCTTTTAACTATCTTCCTCACAGGATTCCCTGATAGCAGCAAATGTCAATACCAACTCCATCTAGCAGGAATTGCAACCAACAAAATACAATACAGCAACCAGCACATACTGCTACTGAGTAGCTCGGAGGAGTAGAAATCCTCCCACGACTTCTTCATCGTCCTGAAGTCTTCCGACGGTGGGATCTCGACGGTCATCCGGAACTTGACCCCCTCGAGATTGAGCTCGATGCCTTCGAGCTTCTCGACGAGGGAGCTCCGCCACTTGGAGTATTTCTCCTCCTCCTGTTCCGGGGTCATCTCCTCGGCCTCGCTGTCGCCTTTGCGGGGGCGTAGTAAGGATAGATCACGGACATGGAGGACCCCAGAGGCGACGGGCTCCTCGCGGCGGCGCTTCTGGAGGTCAGGAAGGCGGCGCACGGAGAGGTCGGAGTCGGGAAGGAGCGGGAGTGAGAGGGGCGGGTCGCGGAGGAATGTGAGGAGGGCGGACTTGAGCTGCCACTCGTCGAGGGGGCGGACGGTGAGGTCGGCGCGGAAGAAGGTGAGCAGAAGCTTGAGGCGCGGCGAGAGAGAGAGCCCGCTCGGGAGGGGTAGGGGCTCAGTCCGCCGGAGCGCCGCGGCGGCGGACATGGCGGCGTGGCGGCTCGCGGGCTCGCGGCGGCGCCCGGCGGCCTGGGGTTTCGGGTGCGGGCGGCTTCCGGGTGCTGGGTAGAGAGGGGATTGGCTAGATCTAAAATCAACGCTCGTGATTTTCCGTGCTCATGATTTGAACAAACACAGACATGAGACATGCTCAAATCCAAACTTTAATTAGGAATCAGTCGTCCGAGAGACGATTTCTAGGACCCGTTTAGATGTGTAAAAGAAGATATATATGAATAGTGTTTAGAATATTTAAAGAAGATGAGATGAGTAGTGGATTTTTCATTCCTTTTACTCACAACATTGTTTGATTCAAAGTGTTTTTTTCCTCAACGGTGTTGTGCAACTGCAGTGTACCTAGGGTTGCTTGGAGATTCGCAGTCTTGCTTCGATTTAGTTAGCATATCCTTAAGACACATGTTTAGATAGGATAATTAGGTAATGCTGCTTGAACAACTCCGACACTGTAAGCTTCTTTCTATACGTGACGTCTCTCAAACTTGTAGGCTAGTCATTCTCAACCTTCAACCGTTTTCAAATCTAGCCCACTCCCGCTCTCAAGATCTCGCAAAATCATGTTTGTAGACCTCTCTCCTCCATGCTCCCCTCTTTAGATCTCCCTTTGCCTCACCTGCTCCATCTCTTTAATTACCAAAGCCCTCTAGTCCTAGTTGGTTAGTGGAGCTGAGTGTGGTCTCAACCACCCAAGTTCGATTCCTCGTTGGAATGAATTATGGGGTTGATTTAAAAAAAAATCCCCTCGCCGGTGAAACCGGGGTTCGGGAGTTTTCTAAGCCAGAAAACCGTGGGGGCGGTCTTACCCCCACCGGCTTAGCTTTGCTCTATCTCTCTAACTCACTCTGGCGCCTTATTCTTACTAAATTGTCATGTTTTTGTTTGCAAGTGAGTTCAAAATATTCGTATGGTTGACAGCAAGGTTTTAATTAGTCGAGTATAGCTACCGCTATAGCCGGATATAGCTTATAGAAAAGGTAACCGCTATGGCATTTAGCTCGCTAAAACCGGCTATAACCCGTTAAAGGTTAAACGTTGTACGTCAGCTCTGCTGCTAAATGTTTTAGCCGATGATTTAAAATCGTGATTGACAGGCTCCTGATGAGCAAGCGCCTGTTGATTATTTATCTCATTATAGGTTTTAATTAACCGAGTTTAGCTACCATTATAGCCGGATATAGCTTCTAGAAAAGGTAACCGCTATGGCACTAGCGCGCTAAAACCGGGTTTTACTAGCTCGCTAAAACCGGTTATAACCGGTTAATTGACAGGCTCCTGGTGAGCAAGCGCTTGTTGATTATTTATCTTATTATAGTAATCTGGAATCAACTAAAGAAATTGGTTAAAGATGTTTTTCTTACTCATATACTACTAGTTATATCAAGTTTCATGCCAACAAATAGAAGTAGTAGAAATTATCCTCCTCGGCCTCACCACCAGTTCACGGCCCCGCGCATTGCGGTCGCTTCCAGCGAAAAAACCGCCACCAACCCAAAAGCGTGGAGGCGTCCCGCGGCCGTCCAGAGACAGTGGGTCCCACAAGATCCAGTGGGACCCACCAAGTCCCCTCCGGGCCTCTTGCGTGCGCCTCCTCGGCTCCTCTCCTCTGTCTCGGGCAGGGGATTTCGTTCCTCACTTGGCCATCTCTCTCCAGTCTCCCCTTGTCTCTTCGACTCTGCCGGCACCGCACCGAACCGCACGTCGGCGCCGCACGCCCGCACGGTTTCGAATCTCGGGAGGTAGGCATCCTAAACCATGATCCGATCAAGATCAATTGCCTTCATCTGGCCTTGATTACATGGATCTCGTGTTGCGCGGTTCTTAGTTGGTACCTCTCCCCGAGATTGTTGTTGATGGCACCATGGATGTTTCGTTTGTCTCAGGCAAGGCAGGGCAACTGGACAAGGACGAGCAGGGAGCAGGCTGAGAACGAGATGGCCGGACCGAACACTCTGGAGGCTGTACGTTTGCATGTCCTCCATCTCTAATCTCTGTTCGTTTGCTTGTTCACTTGGATGATGTCTAGATCGGTTACTGGATTTGGGATTAGATCGGATCTGACCAGATTTTAACGTTAGTGAACGGTGGATGCTCGTTATGTTTTGAAGTAAAGGTATGCTTATTAAATTGGATGATGCTATATTTCCCTTTCTGGGGAAAAACTTTCGATTGCTGCAAGCCTACTCATAATTCAGTTTTGCACACTAACGGTTGTTCTGACGATGAAGTAGATAAGTTTGTATCTGATCCACTGTGCACTTGCTGAAATAATCTACTGTGCTTTTTTTGGTAACTGATGCATGGACGCGTGCTTAAATTCATGTACCTGCACCTCCTCAGTTCTCACCCCTGCACTGCATACCAATCCTCAGGAGATGAAAAGTAGTAGATAAATTAGCAACTACTTGAAATGATCGATACTCCTGCACTGGCTAAAACAATCCATTCTGCACTCCTAGTCACTAGTGCATGCAAATTCCTGTACTGTACCAGCAACATCTTGTCAACCTGGCATACCAAATCATGCATGCGTGCTTAATTTTCTGTGCTTGAATCTTCTGGGCCCTGTGCCCCTGCATACCAAATCATACACGCATTATGCCTGAATCTACTGAGTACTGACCCTTGCATACCGAATCATGCATTCGTGCTTAAATTTCTTTGCCTGAATCCCTGCATACCAAATCATGCATTCGTGTTTATTTTTCTTTGCCTGAATGATCTGGCCCCTGCATACCAAATCATGCATCCATACTTAAATATCTTTCCCTGAATCTTCTGACCCCTGCACACTATCAATCATCAGGAGATGAAGGCCCTGCTGAACGGGCCGGGGCTGCCCCGCAGCGAGCCCCACCAGCTGGTCCCTCAGGGAGATCAGGGCGTGCTGGTCACCATCGTTTCCATCCAGGGGCTTGACGGCTGCCTCAGCTCCATACCATCATCGTTCAAGGGTGTGATCAGTGGATATGTGCTACCCAAGGCATCCTACAGCGACTGCCTCCTTCTCAAGGCCGCGGCTGAGTCTGGTATGTACGGAGTGAGGCCCTTCACCCTCCTTAACAAGGCTGTGGTCGTGAGTAAGGTCGCTGAAGTTGACGAGGCCAAGAAGGCGCTCGATGATGTCGTCGGAGGGCTCAACAGGCTGAAGACTGTCACTCTTCGCCGTGATTATACACAGGCGATGGGGGTGGACCTTACCCCGCACCAGCTTGCCCGTGCTGCAGAGAGCAGCGCCCAGTGGGAAGCCGTCGTGGAGAACACCAAGCTCGAGGCTCAGTTCCTCATCGGCTCCGCCATGGAGCAGCTGAAGTCCATTATCAGTGAAGCTCTGGAGTCCCAGTGATGATGCGAACTTGTGAAGTGACCTCGGAAGGATAAGGGCTACAAGAGATACATGTTTTGGCGCACTAGCCCTGGCTATCCTCTTTTTTTAAGTCTGTTCAGAAACTGTGACGGGCATCTGACGTTCATTAGCTTGCTATTATTTCGTTGCTGCCCCCAAAAAAGCTTGTTGTTTCGTTGCTGGTGTGTTTGCTTTGCTTACTCTGATCATCTGATGTAGAATGCGTGCATTATCTCTGTTTTCGCTTAGCATGCGTGATGCTGCCATTCAGACATGACGATGACGCATCAGAAAAAAGGAAATAGCGTTGAATCAGGAATATCTTGTGATCAAAACTGTTTACAGTAGAATTTGGCCGGCAACAAAAATTGAGAAAATGTGACCATGACGCATGTACAATTAACTTGTCCATCCAAAATTTTACTAAAACATCATGACTAATGCCTTTTTTCCGATGATTTCACTACCTATTAACTCCATCCAAATCCAGAGTACATCAGTCCCGAAAATTAAAGCCATGTTATTGGGGCAAAAAAAATAGATCCTAACTTTCAATATAAGATGAATAGTCAAAATACAGAATCAACCGTGCAAGTTTTTTTTAGATGATGGAAGAATATTACAAGTCATAGCTTAGTGCTACATACACAAATACGGAGTAAAGTTCAAGGGGAACACAATAATCGATCCGTAAATTAAATGACCATCCATGCAATTTGAAAAAAAAAGTAGAGCCGCCATCTCCCAGAGTGACACACTAGAACTAGAAGCTCCCGGTTAGCTTCACTTCCTTGCAATTTTGATACGGATGTATTTTATTAATGAGCAATAAGCACATTGTCTTATTTATTTATTTATTAGTATTGTTTATATATTTAAAGAGGAGTGGCGGCGAGAATATACAGTCCATGTCCAATTGTCCATCCACCAATATAATGAATCTCGATCCACGCAAGCAGCTGGAGTCGATCCGATCTCGAGAAACAAACATCCCCAACAACACTGATGGCCATGGAAGAAGGGCGCCGCCGCCTGCATGATGAAGACTACGATACTCCTTTTAGCCGCCGACGACTCCAGGTCATGTACACACATATCCCTGCTGCCGGCCGCCGCGATCTCTTCTTGCAAACTTACGATTAAGAGATCTATTTCTTCTGAGTTCAGTCGGCCGATCAAATTCATCCGTCTCTTGAGGGTCGCTCGATTGGCACTTCCGCATGCACGCAGCATGCCGATCCTGCTCCGCTGACGACGTTGCCAAGGCACGTGAAGAAGCCATCAATGGAGAGCCTAGTTTCGCTAGTTCCAATCATACAACACGACTTTGCTGTTTGATAAATTCGGGACAACTTCTGAAACTGACTATGTGAATCTGAAGTCATATATTTGCTTGGAAACATGGCACGGAAATCATGGATCGGAAAACTTTTATTCTCGTAGAAAAGGATACACAACACACACATATATTAGTAGAAAGTTTCATAAATGTCATACATATAATACACATTCGAGGGCTCAGAGATCAACTTCCATGTCAGTGAGAGAATTCTCTCCTCATGTTATCAGGAAATTTCATAAACATTAAATTGTATGCTAGCAAAATTGCTGACATGACAAAGTTACTATGAGCAGAGAGAAGGGAGAACATGATAAAGTTATTATGAGCAGAGAGAAGGGAAAGTTTCAAGGAGTTTCATCCACATGATACTCAACGGCCACCAAGTTCTTAGTCTTGGTAATTATGCCATAAAACTGTGCATGATTTGACAGTGGGGTCGAGCTCTTTGTGTTCTTGTTTTGTTTTGCCATTTGAGGCTCTTGTAAGCTTGTTGTTGTTGTATTATACTTAAATTCTCTCCTGCTTAATGAAATACGTACTTTGCACATTCATTAAAATTGTAGGACCAACACAATTCAGGAAGCAGCACGTACTGTATCAGGGGCAAAGATCTTATCCTGTTTTGTCAAGACTGAATGATTTAGTGGCCAAATTCACGATTTGATCTTAAAAATCTCTAATCGATTTCTTCTATTACTTTAAATTAAATCAGAGAAAGTAATTTATTTGCAGCGTAGGTTGCCATTATGTGGTAATTAACTTTACAAAAGATGCCTAACAAATTATAAAAAAGGAAATAAACTATAAACAATCAAGTTCCGGGGATTAACTGGAGGCAACGTGACATAGTTAACATTAATCCATAAGCAATTCGGGGTAAACATGATTGAATATAATAAATTAATAGGGACTCACGAGCCAGTATGACATATCTAGCACTAAAATATAAGCAATTTAGGATAACACATGTAAATGTGATGTTAGCTCATGGCCACTCGATAATGGAAGGAATTGCAGATGAGTAATTTCAGGTTTTACGTGTAGCAATCAGTATTAATTAACTACTATCTTATGGACACTGGATCGATCATCGATGCATATGCAATGATTAAGAATATTATAATTTGCGTATGCACGTTTGCTTGTGATGAAGTGTTCAAAAATGTGTGTAGGACCTTCTGCACAAAGTAATATCCCAACTCACCCTGAAAGAGGCAGGACGAACAAACCTACTATCCTCTCAGTGGAGGAAACGTTGGACATATCACTCCAATCTTCGCTTCGACATGACCTCTGACCTTGCTGGTTACGACACCGATAGATTCGTGGATCATGTCACCACAGTGTTGCACAAGCACGGCGGCCTGGTGGTGGATTTGTTTGAGGTCAGGTTGCCTGATCCAGGAGAGAATAGGGAGGGTATGCCAGCACTCGGGGAAGAGTATGCCGATGATCTGGATCGGTGGTTTGGCTTTATCACCAAGGCGAAGCATCTCATACTTGATCTGAGCCCATCCAATGGCACATCTTTCCTATTCACCAGCGAAAACAAGTATAAGTTGCCAGCGAATCAACTTCTTGGCAGCATTATGTCACTTCTTCTTGGTCATGTAAGCTTGCAGCTACCAAGATCTGATCATGGTTGCTTTAATTTCTTGGTTTCAAAGCATTGAAGAAACTCGAGCTGAAACGAGTAGCTGACCTAGCAGGCGATCTCACCGCCTTCCTATCAAACTGTCCTTCCCTGGAGTGCCTAAGCATCACTGGTTCTTTCATTCCTCACCTTGTTGTGCCCGAGGTGTCATGCTGCTTGCGTTTCCTGCAAGTATATCAATGTATCGTGGAAAGCATCGAGTTACATGCTATGGGCCTGACAACATTTGAGTACCTCGGGCATTCTTCACCAATTAAACTTCACGCTAGTTCGCTGAAGCTGTCGGAGGCATACATGCATCAGTACTGGTCCATCTATGATACTGTCAGCTACTTTTGGGATGAACTTTCTGGTCCATTATCTTACGTTGATCGTCTCTACCTATCATTGAACATGGACACACAGGTTTGGTTATTTAGTTGATCGTAACACTTCATTCCTTGCCTGCCCACCGCCCACCGGCCTTGATGTTTGTTTGTGTTCTCTAAACCATATTTGCAATTCTTTCCAGACAGTTACTTTCATCAAGAACCCTACTAAATTTATTCACTTAAGGCATCTGTCACTGTATTGTTATGTGTATGATGAACCCGAGAGTGCACTTGTCCTCCTTCGGCTGACTCAAATTCTGGAAGCAGCACCTCAATTAGAGCATTTTATGTTACATGTAAGTAATAATACACCCGCTTAATGTCCACAGTTATCTCCTTAATTAGCTGTTATGTTTAACTTATGGCACATGATGTGCTTAACTTTTCTCACCTACTTTTACGTTGTTCTTGCTGCAGTTCTTGTGCTATTTAACTCCCTCTAGATCATTATAAACTAGGTGATACCCCGCACGTTGCTGTGAGAATTTCAACAATTTTTTTTAAAAAAATTGAAAGTAGAAACTAAAATGATTGCAACATTCTACTGCAAACAACACATTGCATACATAGATGCTATTAGCCGTAGAAAGTTGATAGAAGAAATAAATTGATGATTTTAGTGGATAGTGATGTGGACACCTTGCATGTCAAGAGAAGACATAGTGGATGGTGACGTGGCGCGCTGAGGGTTGAGAGAACTGCTTAGTGGAGAACTCTTATATAGTTTTGTATGATGATATAAGCTTAGCAGTTTTCAGACTACCAACTTTTATTTGTAGCAGTGATGTGAAAATTGTAGATGTGTTTATTTCACTCTTTTCTTTTGCACATCTTGCGGTAACTATGGCACTTGTATTGTATGTCTGATTGTCGATGCAGATGAGAAGTTTCGCAAGTTTAGCTTGGGAACCTTCTGATCTGATGAAGACAGGAAGAGACTGTATCAACTCATGCATGCATAAGCACCTCAAGACAGGGGGTGTTTGAATCCATGAGCTATTTTTTAGCCCACCCCTTTTTAACCTAAATAGCTCAAATAACAACCAAACAGGTGGGCTATTTTAAGGCTATTTGCAACTAGCTCACCCAAAAAAATTATCCCCAAAATACATGTTAATTGGGCTATTTTTTCTAAGGGCAAGGGGGAGAGGGGTAAGAGAGAGAGCGGTAAGGTCAAATAGCTCAAATAGCCATTGAATCCAAACAGCTCAAAGACTATTTTATTAGAGAGCTATTTTCTTAGGCTAAACTTGAAGAGTATCTTGGCCCCCTAAGTGGGTTTTGGTGATATAATGACACACACCTAAGTGGCTAATGAATTTATCTAGTCCATGAGCAGGTATTAAAATTATGTATGGCATCAAGCACGGCTCGTTGTCTACACAAGAAGAAAGTGGTGCTCTAAAAGGATTCCTAAGAAGGCTTATTTATTTTTACTTTTGAATTTGAGTCCTAGGAATGCCGTACTATCAAGAGGGACGGGAATCATGTCTTCCAAGACGAACGAGTGCTCTAGTTGCTAAAACAAAACCTATGAGAGACACCTTTGCACCAACACATTCACGGGGATCTTATCTTGGGTGCCGGCCTTGGAAGGCCGGGGTGTCCGGATTTTTGCCCGGAGACTCGGACTTCCGGAGAGTCCGGGTTTAACCCGGATACTCCGGTCATAAAGCCTCAACGGCTATATTCGGGTGAGGGGGTATAAAAGCCCCCTCCACCCCTTCATTTACTCTACTCCCCGCCATTTTCGTCCGAATCGTTGCAAACCTCATTTACTCCTCCCCTCTCTCCCTTTGGCTCAAAGTTGGTGAGATTTGTTGTGGGAGTTAAGAGGATTTGAGAGCAAGAGCTTGGAGAGTGCTAGTGAGCTGATTTCCCATCTCTAGAGCACCTAGTTCTTCGCTTGGTTGGCAAAATTCGTGTTTGTTACTCTTGGAGCCTTGAGCTCCTAGCCGGCTAGGCGTTGCCTTAGAGCATCCAAAGATTGTGGCTGCCCAAGGAAGTTTGTATTACCCCGACATTGAGTAAGTAACTCTAGCTTGATCTTCGTGGTCACTAGAGGGAGGAAAGTGACCTAGGTGTAAAGGTCCACCCTTTGTGGGTACCTCAATGGAGACGTAGACCTCAAGGTGTGAGGTTGAACTCCGGTAACAAATCCCGTGTTTCATGTGCTTGTTCATCTTGTTGCATGCTTGTATCTTGCTTGAACACTTATCTAGGGTTTGGTGCCGATCTACTTCGTGTTGAGGTTCCTACGGGTTTTAAGTGGACAAACAGGGCTTGTATCACTTCGATGCATAACCTATTTTCACGGATTTACTTTTGAGCAAGTTTAAATCCTGTCGATTTAATTCTCCCCTAGCGGGCCGGACTATCCGGACATTTTCCTGGATTCTCGGATTTCCGGAGTATCCGAAAAATATCCGGAGTCTCCGGCCTCGGTCTAACGACCGCGAAAAAGTTTGTGATTTTCGAGTTCGACTATTCACCCCCCTCTAGTCGACATCTTGATCCTTTCAATTGGTATCGAGCCTAACCGCTTGGAGTCAAGAAGATGTCAAATCCAAATGATCAAGCCATGCCTCTCGCCGAAGGTGATCCCGTCAACAATGTTGTTGGCATGCCTCCTCCCCCTCGAGGAGACAACACCCGTGGTGCAAGCACTAGTCATCAAGCGCCGGAAGAGGTGATGAGTCCTCCGATAGTGAGGACGAAGAATTCGATGATGCAAGATCCACCCGCTCCGCTCGTCGACCATCAAGGGATTACACTCGAACCTCTTTCGATTATTCTCGCTTATCCTTTAACCATCTATCGGGTTCTAGCCACATTGGGAAGATACCCCAATTTGCTGGAACCGGCTATTCCAAGTGGAAGAACTCGATGGAGGAGTATTTGATGGCGGTGAATCCCGCACTTTGGACTATTGTGAACAGGGGCATTACATTTCCAAGTGGTGATGCGACGCTAACTCAAGATCAAGCAAATGAGATACAAAGAAACTATCAAGCCATCCGCATCATCAAGAGTTCACTCACGGCCGAAGAATATGACAAGGTAGATGGATTGAAGTCCGCCAAAGAAGTGTGGGACACCTTGTTCATCAATCATGAAGGGACAAAGCAAGTAAGGGAAGGAAGAATCCGAGCCTTAGAAAGTGAGCTCAACCGATTTGTCATCAAGGACGATGAATCACCACAAGACATGTACAACCAATTGAACAAGATCATCAACAAGATCAAATCACTTGGAAGTACAAGATGGGGAAGAAGAGAAGTGGTTGACAAGATCCTCTCCGCGTACATGGCAAGGGATGTTCAACTCCCTACTCTCATAAGGGAAAAGAGAGGATTCAACAAGTTCACTCCGGCGGATGTGATTGGAAGAATGGAAGAACACCTTATCACCGTCAAGGAGTCCAAGCTCTCACAAGAGATGTCAAAGATGCATGAACAACTTGAGAAGAACAAGGGAGTGGCCCTCAAGGCATCTAGCAAGGAGAAAAGATCAAGCTCATCAACTTCAAGAATCATGGCCGAGGAAGATGATGATGAAGATAGTGACATAGACATGACCCCCGAACAAATGGCTCTCTTTGTAAGGAAGTTCAACAAAATGTTCAAGAAGAGTGTCTTCCTCAACAAGAACAAGAACAAGGACAAAATCAAGACCAAGAGAACCTCAAAGAGACCATGTTTTGGATGTGGCAAGGAGGGACATTTCATTGCAGAGTGCCCCAACATAAAAGTGAGAAGAAGAGACACCAACAAGTTTGACAAGAACAAGAGAAAGGAAGTTGGTGAAGCTCATTTGGGTGAAGAATGGGATTCAAATGATGATAGCTCCGACTCCGACATAGAAGCCGGTCTTGCTACCATAACCATTAAGGAACCAATCAACTAGTCATCATTATTTGAAGATCTCACCAATGATGAAGATGACTTCACCCACACTTGCCTAATGGCTAGGGGCTCCAAGGTAGACACTCCTACCCCTCCCTTAGATGATGATAGTGAAAATGATTTCGATTTTGAAAAAATGATCACTAGCTTTGGTAAAAAGGCCACCAAGAAAATCATGTTTTTAATGAAAGAAATTGAGAATAGAGATGGGACTCTTGAGGTGCAAGAAGAACTCTTTAGACTTGAGCGGGAGAAAACCATTGCCCGTGAGGATGCCCTTGTAATTGAAAAGAAGGGTTTCAAGGTGCAAGAGGACTCGCTCAAAGAAAAGGAGAAAGAAATTCTTAGCCTCAAGAAATCCCTAGCTAAAGATAAGTTGTTGGTAGATGAATTAACTAGGGAATCTTTCCTAGCTAAGGATGCTTGCAAGAAACTTAAGGATGAAAAGCTTGAACTTCAAAAGAGCTTTGATAGCTTAAAGACTAGTCACATAGCATTAGAAGTTCAACTTGACAACCTCAAGAACAATGCTACAACTTCATCTAATGATGCTCTCTCAAACTCTCAAACATCAACAAGCAAAGGTTGTTCTAGATGCTATAAATTTGATATAAATGCTTGTGCTACTAATGTTGCCGAGATGAATGCCATGAGAAAGGAAATTGCTAGGTTGTCAAACTCCCTTATAATTGAAAAGAAGAAAGAACCCAAGAGAGGTGAGTTTGAAAACCACACCAAAGGTTTTGGGTCAAGCTACATGAAGAAGTTTGGCTTTGAGGATGGGAAGGGGCTCGGTAAGCAAGAACAAGGTACAAAAGACCCCATCCCATTCATCAAGAACCACCACAAAGGTATGGGAACAAGGAATGTGGTGCACGGCATGAAGCAAATGGGTGTCAAGAAGCATGACAATCAAGTGAGATACAACACTCCAATCAAGTTCAAGAGCACTCAAGTGATCTCACAAGCACCACACTCAAAGCCTAACAAGTCAATCAAGAAGCCCAAACCTCATGCATCACAAGATAGCTTTTATGCCGATTATGTGTTGACTTGGAACCACAAGGGTAAGGTGGTTGCCAAGTATGTAGGGCCTCGTACAAAAGAAACAATGATAAAAAGGAGTGTGTGGGTGCCCAAGATTCTTGTGACTAACACTCTAGGACCCAAATCCACTTGGGTACCTAAAACACAAGCATAATTTGTTTTGTAGGCATATTCCTCCGGTGGAACAAAATGGGTGATTGATAGTGGATGCACAAATCATATGACCGGGAGAGAAGAAAATGTTTACATCTTGTGATATGATTGAAAATCCTACGGAAAGCATTGCCTTTGGAGGCAATGGTGGAGGAACGGTTGTTGGTCTTGGTAAAATTGCTATCTCAATCAATCATTCAATTTCCGATGTTTATTTGGTTGAATCTTTGGACTACAACTTGTTGTCCGTCTCACAACTTTGTGAGATGGGCTACAATTGTTTGTTCACTAATGAGGGTGTGACCGTCTTTAGAAGGGGTGATGACTCCGTTGCCTTTAAGGGTGAACTCAAGGGAAGGCTTTACTTGGTGGATTTTTCATCGGATAAAGCCCAACTTGATACATGCTTATTGGCAAAGTCTAGCTTGAGTTGGCTTTAGCATCGCCGACTAGCTCACGTTGGGATGAACAATCTCAATAAGCTTCTAAAGGGGGAACACATCCTAGGACTAACAAACGTTCATTTTGAGAAAAATAAAATTTGTAGTGCTTGTCAAGCCGGAAAGCAAGTTGGTGCTCCTCATCCCGCCAAGAACATTGTATCTACCACAAGGCCATTGGAACTACTTCACATGGATATCTTTGGTCCGGTAGCCTATGTTAGCATTGGGGGAAACAAGTATGGATTTGTCATTGTTGATGATTACTCTCGGTACACTTGGGTATTCTTTATGAAAGACAAGAGCAAAGTTCATGAAATTTTCAAGAAATTTGCAACAAGAGCCCAAAATGAGTTTAATGTGAAGATCAAAAGAGTAAGAAGTGACAATGGCACCGAGTTCAAGAACACCAACATTGAAGAGTATCTTGATGAAGAAGGCATTGGTCATGAGCTCTCCGTCCCATACACTCCACAACAAAATGGGATTGTAGAGAGGAAGAATAGAACTCTTATTGAAGCCGCAAGAACCATGCTTGACGAGTACAAGACTTCGAATAGTTTTTGGGCGGAAGCAATCAACACGGCGTGTCATGCTATCAACCGTTTGTATCTTCACAAGCTTCGCCACAAGACTGCCTATGAGCTCCTAATTGGTAAAAGCCTAATGTCTCTTACTTTAGAGTTTTTGGTTGTAAGTGCTTCATTCTCAACAAGAAGCCCAAAAGCTCTAAGTTTGCATCTAAAGTTGATGAAGGTATCTTTCTTGGTTACGCCTCAAACGCTCATGGCTATCGTGTCCTCAACAAAACCACCGGTTGTGTTGAAGTCACGTGTGACTTGACATTTGATGAATCTAATGGCTCTCAAGAGGAGCAAGTTGATGAATTGTGTGTAGGCAAGGAAGTACCCGCAGAAAAGGCTATAAGGAGGATGGCCATTGGAGAAATCAAACCTCAAGAAGAAGATGATGAGGACTGCATAATTGAAGATGCAGCAGATCTGCACCATCTTTCGCGCAACCCGGAGTATCCGGACAAAAACCCGGAGACTCCGGATTTTCCGGAGAATCCGGAGATAAGTCCGGAGACTCCGGACTCCTTCTTCGAAACTTCACAATGCAGTCAAGAAGATGAGGACTTGATTCAACAAGAAGTGTCTGACCCACATCCAAGAGTTCGACAAAGTGTTCAACGGGATCATCCCGTTGATAACATACTTGGAAGCATTCGTAGAGGGGTAACAACTCGTTCAAGATTAACAAATTTTTGTGAACATTACTCATTTGTTTCCATGTTGGAACCTCTCGGGGTTGAAGATGCTCTTGGAGATGCCGATTGGGTGATGGCAATGCAAGAAGAGCTCAACAACTTCACTAGGAATGAAGTCCGGTCCTTAGTGGAACGCCCCAAACAAAATGTGATTGGAACCAAGTGGGTGTTTCGCAACAAGCAAGATGAAGACGGCGTGGTAACCAAGAACAAAGCTAGGTTGGTTGCAAAGGGTTATACTCAAGTAGAAGGCTTAGACTTTGGAGAAACTTATGCACCGGTGGCAAGACATGAAGCAATTCGTATACTCCTAGCCTTCGCCACTCATCACAACTTCAAGCTACATCAAATGGATGTCAAGAGTGCCTTTTTGAATGGTCCAATCTCCGAAGAAGTCTATGTTGAGCAACCACCGGGCTTTGAAGATCCACAACTCCCAAACCACGTCTACAAGCTCCATAAGGCGCTCTATGGGCTCAAGCAAGCCCCTAGAGCATGGTATGAATGCCTTAAGGATTTTCTCTTAAAGAAAGACTTTGAGATAGGCAAAGCCGATCCTACTCTCTTCACTCGTAAACAAGGTAATGATTTGTTTGTATGTCAAATATATGTTGATGATATCATATTTGGCTCTACTAATCAAATTTGGGTTGATGAGTTTAGTAGGATTGTGACTAAAAGATTCGAGATGTCTATGATGGGCGAGTTGAAGTTCTTTCTCGGTTTTCAAATCAAGCAACTCAAGGATGGCACATTCATAAGTCGACCAAATACACCCATGACATGCTTAAGAAGTTTGACATGAACAACGCCAAGCCCATCAAAACACCTATGCCATCAAATGGACATCTTGATCTAAATGAAGAGGGAAAAAGCATTGATCAAAAGGTATATCGCTCCATGATTGGTTCTTTGCTTTACCTTTGTGCATCTAGGCCCGATATTATGCTTAGTGTGTGCATGTGTGCAAGGTTTCAAGCTAATCCTAAGGAGTGCCATCTAATGGCCGTTAAGAGAATTTTTAGATACTTGGTTCATACTCCTAACCTTGGTTTATGGTATCCTAAGGGCTCCACTTTCGATCTACTTGGCTACTCCGATTCGGACTATGCCGGTTGCAAAGTAGATAGAAAGAGTACATCCGGGACTTGTCAATTCCTTGGAAGGTCCTTGGTGTCTTGGAGTTCCAAGAAACAAAACTCCGTTGCCCTTTCCACCGCCGAAGCCGAGTATGTTGCAGCCGGCGCTTGTTGTGCTCAACTACTTTGGATGAGGCTCACTTTGAGAGACTTTGGTTGCAAGTTTAGCAAGGTGCCACTCTTGTGTGACAACGAGAGTGCCATTAAGCTAGCGAACAACCCCGTAAACCACTCAAGAACAAAGCACATAGACATAAGACACCATTTCTTGAGAGACCACGAAGCCAAAGGAGATATCGCTTTAAGTCATGTGAGCACCGATAAGCAACTAGCCGATATCTTCACAAAGCCTCTTGATGAACTAAGGTTTTGTGCTTTGAGGAGTGAGCTAAATATCTTGGATTCTCGTAACTTGGCTTGAGATCATGCACATATTTGAGTGACCTAGTACGGGACTTTTAAAAACAAAAGATTTGTAAAAAGACTTGTATTGCATTTGTTTTGAAAAAAAATGGATCTTTAGGCACAACACTTGGACTATTGTTCTCTTTACTTGTTTGTGGCTAGTCCAAGGTGTTGATACTTGCTCGGGCTCACATTTATCACATAAGCAACCTTCCAAATCCATTCAAAATCAAATTCCTTGAAAATCTGCTCGCTGGGTTCAGGGGGAGCGGAGTATCCGGGGTTGAGGCCGGACACTCGGGTTTCCCGGATAGTCCGGACCTGACCCGGAGACTCCGGGTTTTAAAAGTATATAAGGTTTTTAACCGCAGGTGAAAACCTCTATTTCACTCCCCACTTCATCTTTTAACCGTGCTTTCTCTCTCCTATCGCCCCTCTCATTCCCTTGGGCGATTTCCCCATCCAACCACCGAAATCACGTGAGAGTGAGGATTTGAAGACTCCAAGGAGTGGAGATCAAGGATTTACTCAAGTTTCAAAGGAGCTAAGTCCTTTTCCCTCTCTCCCCAAGGTATTTTCAAAAGAAACTTTCCCGATCTACTTCCCTAGCATAGTTCTTGTAGTATCCTCGTAGGGAATAGGTAGGAAACACTCTTTAGGCTCTAGATCTGCGTTTCCTCTCAGTTTGGATGGACGTACTTCACTGCATTGTGATTTAGGGTTTCGGCCTGCGAAACCCGGACTCTCCGGGGTCGAAGGACCCGGAGTCTCCGGAATATCCGGAGTCTCCGGACTTTTTCCCGGAGTATCCGGGGTTCGCACTGCAACCCTAAGCCACTAATGCAGCGTGTCTTCACCTTTGACAATCTCTCACTCCCATATCATTTTATCCATCCAGATGGTGAGGTTGACGGTCAGCCGTGGAAATGAGGAGCCCTCCACCCAAAGGAGGACCAAGGCTAGGCATGACCCCGCCGCTTTTCGGGCCGTGCAAGAAGCCTTGGGGCAAGAAAGCTCACAGCGCGGCTCTAGACCAAGACGGGGTGATCCTCCTCCCTCCTATGCCGAAGGGAGTGAAGAAGAAATAGTAGAGGAGGAGGAGGAGGGAACGGAAAGTGATGATGATGAAGTTGAAGATGAAACATATGAGCAATCCCCCAAGCCTCCTCGTCGTCATGGAAAGGGGCCAGCCAAAGAAAGATCCCGCTACAAGCCCCATCCCAAAAAGAGCCACCAAGCCCCCTATGTCCACCAAAGCCGCCCAGCTACTCGAGTTCCTCCTAAACACAAGCAAGGAGTAGCTGCTCACATCTGTCCTAAAACCCCTCCTAGACTTATTCCTACCCTTCCACCCAATGTCCGAGTAGTTGAGACACCTATCAAGCTAAGGGACCCGGGCTCGATCCTTGGATTTGCCGAGCACATGATTAGGGATTACTCAAGGAACTCCCTAGCAAGTGAGGGAGCAAAGGGAGGAGAATGTTTACTTGTATCTCAAGGGAGAGGGACTTGAGGCAAGGTTTTGGTGTGACTTCCACGGTGATTTCTATCAATGCGTGATCCGCAATCCCAAGTTTGCCTCCAAGAACATGGCCCCCATTGTGCCAATGAAGTATATTGATTGGAAGTATTACGAGGAGCTTAACAATACCGTGTTCAACTCGGTGATTGACAAGTGCAAGGAGGTCGGGCTTTACGACATCATGGGTTTTAGGTACAATTGGAACAAAGAAATTCTTGCTCAATTCCACTTGTTCTTACTACTTCAATCCCCATGACAACACCATCACTTGGACAACTCAAGGCCAAAAGTGCAACATTGACTACATGACTTTCTCTCGGCTCTTGGGTCTTGGTTCTAAGGATGAAAGGCGCACCCCCATGCACAATGAGAACAAATACAAGCCCAAGGAGCTCCCCTTTATGTTTCCAAGCCGATATGCGGCCATTGAGGGCAAGGCGGACCAACTTAACCCTTACTACTACTATCTCAATCAATTCTTTCGTGCCACTATCGACCCTAAGATTGGAGATGTCACGGCTTTGCGGAACTTTGCTCCAAATCTTCTCAATAGGATGGCACCGGATGAAGAAGGCTTTTGTGTCTTTGACTTCATTTGGAATGAGTTGAGGAGGGCCATGAATGATCCCATGAAGCATCTTCCTTATGCCCCCTATCTCATGTATATGATTGAGAGAGTGACCAATGTCCGCTATCCCAAGGATGTTGTCCATGAGCCGCTTCGCCACCTCCGTGATCGTGCCAAGAGGCCACCCAAAGGCCGTAAGTATGTTGGATCGTCAAGTGCAGCTCCTTCTCATGATGATGTGCCCGCTGCACGTTCCTCTTCTCCACCTCCTCGTCGGCACCATGGTTCTATGATCAAGAGAGTGCTCAAGAGCATTTTCAGCATGTGCAAGACCATCGCCACAGAGACTAATGAGAATCGCCGCGACATCATCGAGATCAAGTCTCACCTTGGCCTCCCCACCGATCCCTACCGCGAGCTTCCCGAGTTTGATGACCCGTTTGCGGAGTGGGACGCCCAAGGTGTCCAAGAAGAAGAAGAGGAGGAGGGCAATGAAGAAGAAGAAGAGGAGGAGGACGACGACTCCGAGTGACTCACGCTCTACACTTCCTTTTTGACGCTTGATGCCAAAGGGGGAGTGAACTTATCTATTTGTGCCTTTGGAACAATGAACTTGGTTTGTAATAATTTAAATTTGGAACTCGGTTTGTAATAACTCTAATATTCACTCGTGTGAGACTATGTGAGTTTGAGACATTTGATTGTGTGCTTGTGGTGTTTTATCTGTTTTTTTATCTCGCTAAGGACGGCTTATGCTAGATTGAAAAAGCGTGTGTTGTCCGTTTTTATTGCTTGTCTTTCGAAACCCGGAGAGTCCGGACTTTTCCGGAGTATCCGGGTTTTTCCGACACTCGGACCTGGCCCGGAGACTCGGACTTCTCGGCACGATTTCTTTTTCTTTTATTGAGTGCATAATCTGTCATGAGCATTTCACCTTTTAATCGTTGCACATCACAAGCACCCACTATTGTAATACCCTCATGCTTTTCTTGTTGTGCAAAATATTAGCCCTAATAGGACCTTTGATATTCAAAATCAAAATGCACATATTAAGGGGGAGTATTACAAAAGCTTCAAATATTCATTATTTATCTCTTATATGACTTAGTTGTGTTGTCATCAATCACCAAAAAGGGGGAGATTGAAGAGTATCTTGGCCCCCTAAGTGGGTTTTGGTGATATAATGACACACACCTAAGTGGCTAATGAATTTATGTAGTCCATGAGCAGGTATTAAAATTATGTATGGCATCAAGCACGGCTCGTTGTCTACACAAGAAGAAAGTGGTGCTCTAAAAGGATTCCTAAGAAGGCTTATTTATTTTTACTTTTGAATTTGAGTCGTAGGAATGCCGTACTATCAAGAGGGACGGGAATCATGTCTTCCAAGAGTCGAACGGGTGATCTAGTTGCTAAAACAAAACCTATGAGAGACACCTTTGCACCAACACATTCACAGAGATCTTATCTTGGGTGCGGCCTTGGAAGGCCGGAGTGTCGGATTTTTGCCCGGAGACTCGGACTTCCGGAGAGTCCGGGTTCAACCCGGATACTCCGGTCATAAAGCCTCAACGGCTATATTCGGGGTGAGGGGGTATAAAAGCCCCCTCCACCCCTTCATTTACTCTACTCCCTGCCATTTTCGTCCCGGATCGTTGCAAACCTCATTTACTCCTCCCCTCTCTCCCTTTGGCTCAAAGTTGGTGAGATTTGTTGTGGGAGTTAAGAGGATTTGAGAGCAAGGGCTTGGAGAGTGCTAGTGAGCTGATTTCCCATCTCTAGAGCACCTAGTTCTTCGCTTGGTTGGCAAAATTCGTGTTTGTTACTCTTGGAGCTTTGAGCTCCTAGCCGGCTAGGCGTTGCCTTAGAGCATCCAAAGATTGTGGCTGCCCAAGGAAGTTTGTATTACCCCGACATTGAGTAAGTAACTCTAGCTTGATCTTCGTGGTCACTAGAGGGAGGAAAGTGACCTAGGTGTAAAGGTCCACCCTTTGTGGGTACCTCAACGGAGACGTAGACCTCAAGGTGTGAGGTTGAACTCCGGTAACAAATCCTGTGTTTCTTGTGCTTGTTCATCTTGTTGCATGCTTGTATCTTGCTTGAACACTTATCTAGGGTTTGGTGCCGATCTACTTCGTGTTGAGGTTCCTACAGGTTTTAAGTGGACAAACAAGGCTTGTATCACTTCAGGTGCATAACCTATTTTCACGGATTTACTTTTGAGCGAGGTTTAAATCCGTCGATTTAATTCTCCCCTAGCGGTCGGACTATCCGGACATTTTCCCGGATTCTCCGGATTTCCGAGTATCACGAAAAATATCCGGAGTCTCCGGACCTGGTCTAACAGCCGCGAAAAAGTTTGTGATTTTCAGGTTCGACTATTCACCCCCCTCTAGTCGACATCTTGATCCTTTCAAAACTTTAACCCTCAAAATAGCTCTAGGTTATTTAACCAAACACACCCACAGTCCACTTTACAGGGATGCTTGGATTATCTGGTCGAGCTGGCAAAGTACATTCTGCAGAGCGCACATGCTCTTGAGCTTATGACCATTTATCTGGGGAGGCTTGAAGTTGATTCACCTTGGAAGCCCAGTAATCATCGTTATATTTTAAGACCGGAGAAATTTGCATACGGTTACCTAGACCCGCATGGGGTATACCGTGGTATTTTGAAAATTGTATCTTAATTCGACTTCCTACTTGGATGACGCGGCTACCCTGAAATAAATCACATGCATGCATGAGTATTTCATCCATTATTTTCGTTTGAAACGTTCATTATATTCAAAAAGTTTGTACAGTCAAATTTAAGTCATTATAGAACAACTTTTATTAACAAAGCAAGGCACAACAAACAAATGTGATATTTTAAATGTTTCTTTAAAGAAGACGAGTGGTCAAATTTAAAATAAAAATCGAATAAATTATAATTTAAAACGAAGAGAGTATTTATACATGAGTCGAGTATTTCTAAGGAGACACTATGCCACCAGGGTTTGCTCCTCAGAGCATCTCCAATACTTTGCCAAATCGGGTTGCCATTTTTTATTTTAGCAAAAATACTGAAAGCACTCCTCCAATAGTTTGACAAATGACTTGACACTTTTTTACATCTTAGAGCATCTCCAACAGTTTGCCAAATTTTACTTAGCAAATCTTGTGTTTTGCCAACTTCCAAAAAAATATGACAAGTAAAAAAGAGTCCACCTCTGAAAGCATCTCCAAGAGTTTGCCAAATTTTACTTGGCAAATCTTGTGTTTTGCCAACTTCTAATAAAAAGATATGCCAAGTAAAAAAAAGTTCATCTCCAACAGTTTGGCATAATTCACTTGTCAAATCCAAATCTAATTTACATGAGAGAAACAAATTTTTTGTTTGTGCCCTTCCACCTCTTGAAAATTTACATCAGGAATCCTTCTCTATTCTTTATTTCTTTTTTCACCCTCACACCTGGAGGGAAACACCGATGGCAACCACGATCCGCGATCGCATTTGTACGCGCGGGGATCTGAGTTTTGCCAAGTTTCTATTTTTGCCAAGTTGATTAGCCAAATTGTTGGAAGTCAATTTTTCTTGTTTTGCCAAAATTAGATGGATGCCAAGTTGGTTTGCCAAACTGTTGGAGTTGCTCTACAGTTTGGCATAATTCACTTACCAAATCCAAATCTAACTTACATCAGGAACCTCGGGAGAGAAACAAAATTATGTTTCTACCCTCCACCTCTTAAAAACTTAAATCAGGAATCCTGAGAAAAAACAAAATTATTTTTATACCCTTCCACCTTGACGGAAGGATGCGCCGCGAATCACTGCGCGCGCACGGAGTCGGGTTTTCCCAACTTGGGGTAAATGACAACCTGAGATGCGAAACTGTTAGAGAAGATTTTTTCTGTTTTTACAAAAAAGTAACAATGGCAACTTGAGACGGGGAAATGTTGGAGTTGCTCTTAGAGCAACTCCAAAGCAACTCCAACAGTTTGGCATATCAACTTGGCATCCATCTAATTTTGGCAAAACAAGAAAAATTGGCCTCCAACAGTTTGGCAAACCAACTTGGCAAAAATAGAAACTTGGCAAAACTCATCTCCCCACGCGCATATATGCGCGGAGATCGTGGTTGCCATTAGTGTTTCCCTGTAGGTGGGAGGGTGAAAAAGAAATAAAGAATAGGGAATGATTCATGATGTAAGTTTTTCAAGAGGTGGAAGGGCACAAACATAATTTTGTTTCTCTTAGGATTCCTGATGTAAGTTGGATCTGGATTTGGCAAGTGAATTATGCCAAATTGTTGGAGATGAACTCTTTTTTTACTTTGCATAGCTTTTTAGAAGTTGGCAAAACACAAGATTTGCCAAGTAAATTTAGAAGTTTGCCAAAATTTACTTGGCAAATCTTGTGTTTTGTCAACTTCTAAAAAGATATGTCAAATAAAAAGAAAGTTCATCTCTAACAATTTGGCATAATTCACTTGGCAAACCCAAATCTAACTTACATCAGGAATTCTGAGAGAAACAAAATTATGTTTGTGCCCTTCCACCTCTTGAAAACTTATATCAGGAATTTGAAATGATGATGGCAACCACGATCGGCGCGTGAGGTGAGTTTTGCTAGGTTTCTATTTTTGCAAAGTTGGTTTGCCAAATCGCTGGAGGGCAATTTTTCATGGTTTGCAAAAATTAGATGGATGTCAAGTTGGTTTGTCAAACTCTTGGAGTTGCTCTTAGAGCATCTCCAACAGTTTGCCAAATTTTACTTGGCAAATCTTGTGTTTTGTCAACCTCCAAAATGATATGCCAAGTTAAAAGGAGCTCATCTCCAACCGTTTGTCGTAATTCACTTGCCAAACCTAGATCTAACTTACACAAGGAACCTTGAGAGAAATAAAATTATGTTTATGCTCTTCCACCTCTTAAAAACTTGCATCAGGATCCCTTGTCTGTTATTATTTCTTTTTTCACCATCCCATCTGCCTAGAAACAATGATGCGAACCACAAGCTGCGCGCGTACATTTATGCGTTGGAGGCTGTTTTTTCTCAAGTTGCCAAAAAATGTCTTTTGCCAAACTGTTGGAGGTGTATTTTTAACGTTTTTGCCAAAAAAATCAAAGATGACAAATCGATTTGTCAAACTCCCGGAGATGCTCATCTCCAAGAGTTTCCTAAATTTTACTTGGTAAATCTTGTGTTTTGTCAACTTCTAAAAAGATATGCCAAGTAAAAGAAGAGCTAATCTCCAATAGTTTCGCATAATTCACTTGCCAAACATAGATTTAACTTACATCAAAACCTTGAGAGAGAAAAATATGTTTATCTCCTTCCACCTCTTAAAAACTTACATCAAGAACCCTTCTCTATTACTTATTTCTTTTTTCACCCTCCTACCTGTCTAGAAATGACGATGCCAAGAGCGCACCACGCACATATATTTACGCGCTGGAGGCTGGCAGTTTCCCAAATTGGCTGTTTAGCATTAGTATTTGTCACCGTGGGAAGCTAGGTGAGAGAGTGAAAAAAGAAAAATAATAGAGAACAATTTCTGATGCAAACGTATAAGAGAGAAAGAAAGATTTATCAAGTTAGAAATAACAAATTTTTGAAGATGCATTTTTTAACTTGACAAATCGTTTAGGAGTTAGCAAATTATAAAATTTGCTGAGTTAAAATAAAAACTTTTGGCAATGCTCCACGGATCTGTACGCTGTTTAGCATTAGCGTAATGTGGACATGGGCCGAAAGTGAAGCGAACAAAAAGAAAACGGCCCAAAATAAAAAACAAATTTCTGCTAAACAAACAAACAAACAAATACATTAAACACAACAGAATGCTAAATCGAACATAATAATCCTGGCCACCAATTTTTTTAGTGAGCAACAGGACTACCAGAAAAGCGAGTAAGATTTTTAAAAAATAACCCGAGCCAGTTTTAGAAATCCCGAAAAGGAAACTTAAAGTAAATAAATGAATATTGTGAAACGAGAACACGGTACAGTAGGACACTGTACACGAGATGGGCCAAAGCAAATTCGTAGTTAGAGTCCCGACCAAATATGCCTTGGTCTGTGCCAAATTGATATGGTAACCGAAAAAACATGCAACATATAACCCACGAGCGTGCCTGAAAGAAAAGAAGACTGAAGTAGTAAAAAAAACTGCTTTTTTAAGAAGAAAAAAACTGCGGCAAAGTAATCGTTAGCCGCTTGATATTTAGTAAGGGTGCAAGGGGGTAACCATTAGGTGCACCTCCGAACCTTTTTAGTGTAATTATTTGTACTATTTCTTCAAAAATTTGAAAAAGTAGTGACAAATGATTGAACTAAAGAGGTTCGTGCACCACATTATAATCAACTTGCACTCCTAATATTTAGAAAAAAGAAGTTGGTGTTCCAGCCCAACTACAGCTATCTTCTTCTACAAATCTGATATCCAGGTGGCAGCCTCCATGAAGGCCTTGCTGAAACGCTCGAGTAAAACACATCACATAAAAGATCCCTGTTTTAGGGACATGAACATGAACGGGATAACATGTCTTCCGATTAGACACAAATTACTGAATTATAAGGGTAAAGAGTATCGAGTACTATCCCTTGCTGAAACGCTCGAGTCAAAACTCAAAAACATGAAAGATCCTTGTTTCAGCGTCATGAACAGGACAATGTCTTCCAATTCAACAGAGATGTTTTGGAGCACAATGAATTGCATCCACAATCTCACGGTCGAAACACATTAATGAGTAAACAAAGCAGATAAAAGAGTAGATGAAGCAGTTATTCGGACGAGAATCTTGCTTGTGCTACTCCATGTCCATGTGGTCGTCAGCCGCCGCCGCCGCGACTCCCTCCTCGCCACCAGCTCCCTGTGCAGGCACGTCCGCCGCGACTCCCCCCTCGCCACCAGCTCCCTGTGCAGGCACGTCCGCCGCGACTCCCCCCTCGCCACCAGCTCCCTGTGCACGCACCACCGGCTTCAAGCTGCCTGCGCGATCGATACCCCACATCCCTGTTCAAGGATCAAATGCATGCAGGGTACGATTAAACAACAAGGGGACAAATAGTTGCAAGGAATTAATATAAAAGGGTTAATTTGCTGGACGGGGTAAACGTACCACCCGGGTGATCTTGCACGGGGCAGCCCATCAAGGTGTAGTTGTTCATGGCCTGCTCAAGGAATGTGACCTTGTCCTGGAGCGAGTTGCCGAGGGCGGTGACGGTCGACTGAGCTGACACCAATGCAAAGACGACTTGGTGGGCGACGCGGAGGCGGCTCAAGGCGGCAAGCACCTGCAGATGGGCCTCCGGCGTCGGCGATGCCTTGTAAGCTGCTTCGGCCTGCTTGTACTGGCGCTCCATTTCCTCCCGGTGCCTGATCTTGGAATCGACGGCGGTGGTGAGACGGCCCGTCCTAACGCGCGCGTCATCCATGGCGGTGTTGAGGTGGGTGACCAACTCCCGGGCAACGCCGTACGCGAAAACCTTGCCCAGGCGCTCGACGGGGTTGAGGAAGTGGATGGCGGGGGTTTTCAGCTCACCGGGCACCAGAGCAGAGATGACGAAGGCGTCGCGCAGGGGCGTGTTGGGCAGGATGAAGAGGGTGAGCGGTTGCTCGGCGAGCCGCTCGGTCCCAGGCCCAGCCTTGGCGTGGCGGTCGGCGCAGGCTTGCTTGAGGGCGGCGGCGGAGGAAACCTTGGCCCAGAAGCCCTTGTCCCTGAGGCCGGGGAAGTTGGGGTCGGGCACGACGTTGGGGTCGTGCCACACCAGGCAGTTCTCCTTGGCGGCGTAGAGCCACCCCGGCAGCTCGAACTGCTTGTCCAGCAGGTACTCGGGGTGGTCGGAAAGCTGCGCCACGAGCTCGGCCATGCCGTCGGAGTAGGCCTCGTCGTCGGAGGAGGAAGCCATGGTGGGGGAGAGGTCGGGTGGGAGGGTGCTGCGCTGTGGCTGTTGTGGGCAGGGAGATTGGGAGGCCCTGCCTCTTGTTGTTCTTTGGCTGGCTGGCCCTGGCGGCAGGTCAAAAAAGAAGCTGCCACCCTCTGGCAGCAAAGGACGAGGCCGTTGCTGGGTGCTTGTCTTGTTGTGCAGCTGCAGCCTCCTGCAACCTGCAGCCCAGAGAGAAGATGCACCTCTGATCTGATCTCCTGATCTGTTTTGATCATTTCATGCCTGCCTCTGGGACCTTCTTTTTTCCGGAGATTACTGGCTCTAGAGCAGGTTAGTTGTGGCTTTTGCTTGCAAAATCCATCCCTCGGCTTGATTGTTCTTCGTCAAATCAATCACCTATGTTGCAATCATCTTTGGAAAGCAAGCAGCCATCACAACTACTACATATCAAGGCTACTAGTTTTGAGCTTTATGCCTCGAAAATGTGCTGTTTAGTTTACATTACTGTAAAATAAGTAGATCCGGTGAACGTTAAACTAATAATAAACTGATAAAAGGAACGCCAATGTTGTGAATTTAAATTCTTGGCCATTTGGGAGAGGAGAGGAGATAGCTCAGGTAATTTTCAAAAAGAAGAAGAAGAAGATAAGCTCAGGTGGTCAAAAGGTGTCCACCCTTGGCAGAGACGCAGAGGGGCAGACTGGCAGATGCTGCTCCTCCCGCCTGCAACCGTAGCAGGCAAGCTCACGTCGGCAGCCATGCAGCTTTACGGTACGCATACGGGATGAGATGTACGACTACGTAGATACATACCGTATACTCAGATCGTATCCCCTGCCCTGCTGCCGGGGGCTTGCCGCTCACATATAACCCTCTATACAGAACTGAGAACTGCCGCGGCCTGGTTGCATTCCTCCCGGCGTGTACGCGTCTTCGTCATGGTCTCGACCGTTCGCGTTGCGAGGCCAACAAGGGGCGCATGCACGGGGCACTGCGGCCGCGCGTAGCAACGCACAATCTCTACCCTTAAAAAGACTCTAAGGGCAACGCCTCCGCCCTAGATCCGCCCACGTGCGTTGTTCTGCCGGCAGAACCATTGCCCGCGCGCCGACGGGTGGTCCCCACCGAAGGACCGATACTGACGAACCGAGAGGGGGGGAGTGAATGGGAGCCGATAAAAATTCTTCTCGAAGTAGATAGAAACTCCAACAAGATGAACGCGGCTTCCAACACACGTCTCCGACTCACTACCAAGGTTGGTCAAGCCCACGTAGCCACCGGAGTGCCACCGGACCTAGAAACCAACACACCACCTTCCGACCCGAGAAACGCGGCGGATAAACCAAACCTCGAGCCTACGGACTCACACCGGTCGGGACCGGTGAGCACCACCGGTCGACCGGTCCCCGCCGGTGAAACCGAGCAACTTTCACTAAGTGGCTCTACACCGGTCGGACCGGTGAGACACACCGGTCGGACCGATGGCGACCGAAAGCCCCCAAGGCACCAAACAAGCCAACCGACCACCAAACGGACCCAAACTCGAAACCGCAACAACACGGGACAACAAGCGAACTCACCAAGACGTTCACCCGAGCAAAAACCCACAAGAGCTGCGGTTGACGGTGAAAATCCGTCAACCTAGCCATGAGTTTACCTTCGGTGTTGGCATGAATTTTATACCTTATCCATTGGTACTAACCCCCGTGGTATAACAAGTTCACATGTACATGTCGTTTTTGGAGTTTAATGTTTATGCGGGGATTTAGTGTTGAATGCAAGACTTTCGGGATAAGTTCATCAAGCATCTCATGACAAGACTTTGAAGCCCCGAACAAGTCATGCAATGAAGTAAAATTAACTCCAAGAAGCCGGGGACTTGATCCGAGAAGACGACATACTCCGGGGACCGACCGGAAAAGTGCTTGAATCTTCAAGACAAGGAGTTGAGTCCAATTCGGAGAGAAACCGACGACATGGACCCGTATGCGAAGGGGGAAACATCCGGGAAGCAAGGGAACCGACCTCGGGCAAAGGAGCCCGTGGGCCGGGGCCTAAATGGGCCCGGGCCGGCCGGCCCGGTCCGGTCGGCCCCGTGCCCATTTAGGGCCCAAATCCGACGCCCTTTGCCCTAGCCGCCAATCGGGCTATTTATAGTCCCCTGACCGAGAGCCACGCAGAGAGGATTTCGTCTTCGGCCGCCGAGAAGCAGAGAAGAGAGGGACACCATCTAGGAGAGGAGAGGGTCGAGCTAGTTGACTAGGGTTTCCCTAGCCGACGTGTGAACCTTGCAAGGAAGACCACGTCGGAGTTCCCGAGCTAGAAGCAAGATCAAGGAAGGATCCCGGTGGTGATCTTGTGTATGTATCATTGTTATAGTTGAATTATCAAGTTGAATCTTTTCTCGCCGATCAAGTGTTTCCTCGAAGATTTCGTTTTTCGATCGGCTTTGCTTATTTCAATTCTATTCTCGAGATAGATTACATAGGGTGTTCTTGTAGCCGCGGTGGCTAGAGGTACACGCCGGATCCTCCGAAAGAATCTCGACTTGTCTTTTGACTCGCCCTAAGCTCCCCGCATGAATAGGGATACGTTGTGACGAACGGGGGTCTCGAAAGGCGGATGTTTTCGGATTTGGACGGGAAACCACGATTTAAAGAGGCTTTTATTAAGATTCGATTTGCTACTTCTTCTTTTGCTTGGAACTTCAACAAAAGGCTTACCCCGATCCCTCTAGATCGGTTTATCTACCCAATCTTACTTTGTTTTCTCCGGTTTTTAGTAGATTAGATCTGTTTTGTTTCTTTTACTTAGATGCACTTGGTTCTTTATTGAAGATTGCAGTTATTTGGCTTTAATAGATTAAGTCTTGCGTCACACATTTGTTCCACGGATTCGATACCTTGGGTTCACCACTCGAGGGAAGAAGGGTCCCTTGACTACGACGGGAGACTTGTACGCTTGCGAGTCACGAACGAACTTTGATACAAACATTAACCGTCAACAAGCCCCTTTTTCTGGCGCCGTTGCCGGGGAACAAGTGATCAAGATTTGATTTTTATTGCTTTTTTTGTAATTTTCAGTACTGATTTTGTTTTATTTTTGCATCTATTAAGCTTCGATCATCCTCAAAATACATCTAATCTAGTTTGTCTAACTCTAGTCTTTATAGATTTGTTTTGTTTTCTAGTTTTTTTTGCATACTTTGTTTATTGCTAACCCTAACAGGAGATGGACGGCTACCTCTCCAACAAACCCAATAATTTTGTGGATGATCCAGAAAAACTTTACGAGCTAAGGAGACGCGAAGCACATCAAGCTAAAAAGCCGGATTTTGTAGATTCGGAGTCGGAAGACGAAGGATCGCAGGAATCTCCGGAGAATTCACCACCTCAAAGTCCGCGGGAGAATCGACTTCCACCAATGGGTGACCAACCACCGGAAGAACGCAAGATTGGGGAGCTATGCACCCCAGACATCATCGACCTACCAATCTTGAACCTCGACGAGATCGGAAGACCGTTCGAGATCAAGACCTCAACAATCCGCATGGTGCAACACTCACCCTTCACCGGCAAAGAGGATCCGAACCTTTACCTCCAAGCATTCATTCAACTATGTCGACTTTCAACATGGATGGGGTGACTCAAGATCAAATGAGGGCAAGGCTTTTTCCGTTTTCACTACTCGGGAAGGCTTTGCAATGGTTCCACTCTCAACCGGCGGAGACGGTGCAAAATTGGAACACGTTGATGAAGGCTTTCATGAAGGAATACTACTCACCGGGTAAAACTCAAAGTTTGCGTAATAAGATTGCCACCTTTGTTCAATATCCTACGTAAACTATCTCGGAGGCATTCGAGCGCTTCAACGAGTACACCGGGGCGGTTCCACATCACAAGTTCCCGAAAGAAGACCTCGTGCAAAAGTTCTATCAAGGACTCACCATGGCGTCAAGGACGATCATCGATGCATCGGCGGGAGGATCTATCATCGAGCTTACACCGACGGAAGCTTTCACGCCGTTCAAGAAGGTCGCGGATAATGATACGTGGGCGTCATCCGGCGCCTACACCCTGCTCAACCCATGGGGAACGTCAAAGGAGTCTTGCAAGTGGAGAAGGAAGACATACTTGAAGGCAAGATCGACTCGCTCATGAGGAGGTTGGAGAAGATGGAGATAGAAAAGAAAGAGGTTCAAGACTTGAAGGCCGCCGAAGCAAGGTCCACATGCGAAGAATGTGGAGAGTATGGCCATGTCCGCAAAGATTGTCCGGAGGAAGCCAAAGTGCTCGACTACATGAGGAAGGGAGAATTGCCGAACTTCCGCTACGGGCAAGGTAGGCCTCAATTTAATGCAAGCTCATCTATTCCTAACGCGGTTCCACTTCGGATACAATTGAAGGAGTTCATGGATGAGCAAGCTAAGATCAACAAGGACACCGTCACCAAGTTCAAGACCATAGACAAGGTGTTGGAGAACATCGATGGCAAAGTGACGGAGGTCGGAAGTTCCAATCATCAAGTGCTCAACATGATGAAGATGCTCGAGACGCAAGTTGGACAACTTGCGGGGCGCCTCACTAATGATGAAGGGGAAGCTTCCGGGACAACCCAAATGTCCCGAATTGGCGAAGGCCATTCAAACGCGTTCGGGGAAGGAGACCGAAGATCCGGAACGTTCCGCGGGAGCAAGGAAGCTTAAACCGTCCACCGAGGTGGAAGGAGTCGCTAAAGAAAAGGTTACGGGGATCGTCACCGAGGAACCCGAATTCGAGATGCCGGAGGATGACACGAGGATACCGCAACTCAAGCCACGCTACTTCCGAGATGCCCTACAAGTACCTACATATTCTCGTTACTTTAAAGATATACTTGCAAATAAATATGAGATAGCAACACTCGGGGTAGATCATGTCAAGATGTCCGAGGAGTGTAGTGCGGCTATTGCTTATGGGCTAGAGAAGCAAAAAGACCCCGGTGCCCTACAATTCCATGTTCGGTTGGTTCTTTCAACTTCGAGAAGGCGTTATGCGACCTTGGAGCTAGTGTGAGTGTCATGCCGAGGGATGTGTTCGAGAAGCTACGCCGCCGATGGAGCCTACGGGAATATGTTTGGAGTTGGGAGACAACTCCATTCGCTATCCCTTGGGCATTGCGAAGATGTACCCGTGAAGATTGGACACCACTTCATCCCCGTCGACTTCGTTGTGCTCGAGATGGGAGAGAGGGAGAAGCCGCCGCTCATCCTAGGGAGGCCGTTCCTCAAGACCGTGGGAGCAACTATTGATGTTGGCAAGGGGGAGATCATGTTCGATATCAACGGAGAAAGGAGTTCCTTCAAGTTCCGTCCAAGGATTGAGGCATGCAACATGATTGGAGTGAAGGGAGAACCAAAACAAACGGAGGGGCTGAAAAAGAAGAAGGAGCCGAAAAAAATGAACGTAACGAAAATCAAAGAAGGTGTTGCATCCGTCAAGAAAAAGGAAGAGAAGCCGCCGTGAAGACCAAAAAAATGACTAAGCCAACTAAGCCGGAAGTCAAGCCCGCGCCCAAGATGGTGCGGAAGTGGGTACCCAAGATTGCAACGCCCGCAAAGAGCGTTGATCCGGAGTAATCAAGTGAAGAAGTCTAGCTATAGACTATAAACGAAGCGCTAGGCGGGAGGCAACCCGTTTCGTCAAGTCGAGTCAAGAATAAGCTACGGGAGGACAACCCGATTCCAGGTTTTTCGAGTATTTTTAATAATTTAGTTTTTGAGTTTTATTACGCAAAGACATTAGACTTAGAAGTGGTTGAACAATATTAGAGACATAATTCTTGATTGAATGATTGCTTTATCATAAACCCTTTGCATGAACCCTCCTATGTGCTTGATTCTTTTATTTTCGAGAAACCCCTCAACCAAATAATTTCAGAACCTTAGCTCAACCTTACACCCTCATTATGGTACTGAGGTTGGCTTATTTTTCATGCTAAAACCACACGAGTAGAGCCACGATTTATATTCAAGTGTTATAAAAATTCAGCACGTGGTAGGACTCGCGTGAACCTAGAAATCAAAGCTTTTGGTTGGTTTTAAAAATCTTTATCCTTGGTTTCTCTAGGATTAGAATTTTTCTAAGCCTATTATAATTTTGTTCTATTCAAAATCTTTCTTATTTAGACAAAATTAGAACCTAAACCTATGCCCCCATGATCAAGCCGGGAAAACGTTCGCTCTCAACCGATGAAAACAAACTATACCGGTAAGACCAAAATCGACGTAGTCGAAAAATATTTTCGACTTACATTTGTTTTTAATGGTTTAAAAACTTCTCTAAAATTATGCTCGAGCTCTTGCATGGCTCTGAAAAATATTTTAAAATTCGAATTAGAGGAGTGCTTAACCTTAAACACACCTAAATGGAGGCAATCAAGTTTGAATTAATCATGCATGCACCATTGGATTCCCTTTTATCAACTTTCACCAATTCCACATGCAAAGGACAAGCATGGTGGGCAGCAAGCATCAACTTTGCAGGATTTTCATGGTGGCATGTGAAGCAAGTGGAGCTAGGGAGCATGGACATGACCCAAAGCATGGAGCATCAAGTGGGAGGACCAATAATTCAAGAAAAGGAGTGGACGAGAGCGTTTGGGCGGTGCAACTCGTGGAGCACGCGGGCGGGGAAAGTTGCGAGAGGCGAAATGATCGTGGCCGGGAGAAAGACGCGCCGAGGAGGAGGTGGAAGACCCCCGGGCCGGCCGGCCCGGGCCGGCCGGCCCGCCCTATAAATGCGGCCCCCCCGGCGCCCGTCTTCTCGCAGCAAGCTTCCCTCTCCTTCCTTTGTTAGTGTGTTCAAGTTTGTGTGCTCGGAACCTTCGTAGACTTAGCCAACCATCCCAAGCTTGATAGCTCAAGAAAAATCCACATCCTTAAATCCACTCAAAGTCCACATCCGAAGCAAAGAGTTTAAGTGCCTAGTTTACCGGTTGCAACCCGGATTTTTAGTTGAAGAAAGAGTGCAGCAACCATGTGGAAGAAGACCACAAGTCTCTTCTCCAAGAAGAAGAGTTCGTCGTCGTCCAAGCCGTCATCAACCACGTCTTCAAGGAGGCACTCGGTTTCCGAGTCTCCCGGAGCATGGAGACGGACACGGCACCACCGAGGAGGAACGACGCTCTCCTCCTTGGTGGTATGAGAGCTGCGAGAAGCACTTCCATGAGGTTCACCGAACCTCGTGGGCACACGGAGGAGCAGCCCGCGCCACCACGACGATCGACTCGCTCAACCGCACCACCTCCTTACACCCCGACACAATCTTCGTACGGCTTCATCATCTTGTCGGCGGAGGAGGAGGATAGGCTCGCAAATCTTGAGAAGAGGCTTGTGCCAAACGTCGAGTTTGACGACCAAGCACTCCACACCTTGGGTTTTCGCACCGACATATACTACATGTTGGGGCACCTCGGGTGGGTTCGGTTCTCCAACGGAATATCGGTGGATACCCACTTGGGTTACGCCTTGGAAATTTTAATGACTATTGCACCCATCGTTGATGATGATGGGGTGCAAAGCTTGTCATTCCGGTTGGAGGGAATCGAGCAAGTGGTTCCCTACGAGCACGTTAGGGAGCTGCTTGGATTCCACAAGGGAGCTCGGAGAAAGTTGACGTGCCTCCCGGCATGTTGGCGGAATTTTGGGGCATGATCTCTCGGAGATGCCCATCAACAACGCAAAAGCATCCGCAACCCCATTATCCGGATATTTCACTCTTGGATGTGCAAGAGGGTATTGGGGAGGATGAGGGAAACAAAGGTGACCGACACGGAGTTGAATTGGCTATACTCGGCTTTAATTGCCGGGCAGCCAATTGACCCCTCTTACCTCATGATCAACCGTTGGTGTTGTGAAGCAACATCGGGGGCCGGTGATATTGGTTCGGGGTGTTACTTCTCCATATTGGCCTTTTCCTTGCGACCGGGGATCGCAAGAAACCCCGCTCACCTTTTGCGCGGTACCTCTCTCGGTTTTGAGTACTTGCGGCAAGGCAAGTACATTAGTGGAGATGAGAGAAGAGGTTATCGATTGGCCATTGTGAACCTCCCCCTTCCGGATGAGAGGCTTAGGCTTTTCACCGAAGGAAGGGAAGATTGGTTGGAAGAGGGACTACTTGTCCCCGCAAGGAAGAACAAAAGAGGAAGAATCGTAGAGGAGGGAACATCCTCCGCACAAGCGAGTGGAGCACAACCCAATGTGCAACCATTCGGCGGAGTTCCTCCTCCGCCAAGTTATTACGGAGGGTCTCAACAACAAGCATGGGGGGTGGTGCACCGGTACCCCCACAAAATTATGTTGTGCCCAACGCTAACTTCGCGGAGTCCTACGCTCATCATCCCCAACCACAACAAAGCATGGCCATTATTGGAGGGTATGCTGCAAGAAATGCTCAAAATATCGCAGCCATCCAATCCAACGCAGCTCAACTCGGTGAAGGCAACGCAAATATTTCCTTTGAACTTGGACGCCTTCACCTTGTGGAGCCAAATCAATTCGACGGAGGAAGCGTTCATTCATATTATGAGCAAGGGTATTATTATCAAGACTACCAACATCAACCACCGGCGGAGGACTAGAAGATTTAGGAACTTTAGTTTTCTTTTCTTTTCTTTTTCTCTCGTAATTTTCAGCTTTTGCTTATGTGTGTTTGCGTAGTATTTTCTGTTTTCATTTAAATTTCAGCAAGCATGTTTGTTTATTTTCAGTGTGTATTTCAACTTGATATCACCATTAATAAAGTCACCACCTTGATTATATCATTGGAAAAGTTACAAAATTCGTGCCATGATGATGTATGATTAAAATTGCAGCTTTGTTCATCTTTGTAGTTGATTTATGCATGTTTAAGCTAGTGCTCTCTTAAAAATACAGATCTGAATTTATTTAAATGCTAGCTTAATTTTCAGCGGAGGTTATGGTTAAAATAAAGACCCATAGTGTTTTATGTGCTCTCAAGTTATGAATAGATTGAAGATGTCTTTTATGCTCAAAAATATTGCTAGCCTTGTCACAAATATCACTTGTGTGTTGCTCAACCTATCCAAAGCCTTATATATATTTGAGTGCATGAACCTTAGTGTACAAGATTTATTTTTGAGTGAGTTATTGCAGGCCATGATTTCTCTGGCCCGAGACTAAGAAGCTGGTCATTCCGTTTTTGCGTATCTATCTTTTTTGCTAGCCTTTTATCCGTGCATTGTGTATCCCCGCATCGGTGATCTCACAAACTTCGCCGGATATCCTCCCTTAAACCAAATATCATCTTTTTGTGATTACCTCCTTGACCACAACCTATCATTGAGGATGGATCATCAATTCAAGGAAGATTGCAAGACGGTGCTAACGTTGAAGATTTCAAGTATCTCTCCAAGGAAAAATATCTCCGTACCTACCTTATTTTTTCGCCTCTTTGCTCGAGGACGAGCAACGTATAAGCATGGGGGAGGAGGTAGGTACGGTTCAGTTTTAGAGTTCAAAAGGGAGTATTTTAAAAAAAATATATAATGATGAAAGAAAAAGAAAAAAAAACCGGTGATATTCATGACTTTCAAGGTATAAAAAATCAAAACTTCGTTGTGAAAGTCATGGACCGAATAAATGACGAGGAAAGAAAAAAAAATGAATGAATGAAAGAAAGAAAAGAATGAGAAATATAAGAAAGAAAAAAAATATATTTGTGCGTAAAGTGAACTCCCCCGGTTCTCTAAGAGTGCATTCAAGGCTTCAAGATAAAAAGATCCATTCTCATTTTCCAACCATGTGCAATCCGATAACGAGGACTTCCTTTGTGCCTCGGGATCACTCTTTGCCATTTGCACATGTCCACTCATCTAAAGTGTGTGTATTTTTCTCTTTCCCCTCCTTGATTTAACATTGTTTTCGAATGACCTTTTTGACGAGTCTCGGTAAGACCATGAGAAGCTTGTCTTGTTTTGACAACACCTCATTTATAAATTCTTGTTAGGACTAAACTTTCCCAAAGCTCCATATAAAGCCTACCACATATATATGAGAGGGAAAGGAGTAGAATATATAGGCTTGAGAGACAAGTGAGATGAGAGTTTATGAGCAATACACGAGATGATTTAAATTTGTGAATTTGGTTTAGCTTTTCTTATCTCGTTCTTCATTTCAAAAATTCTGAGATCTATTTAGAACTTTGTGAGCATGTTAATACTTGTGGGATAAGCTTAATAAGAATCTACCCTCCGTGGAGATGAAGGCTAGCACATTATGGAACTTTAATAAATTAAAATTTTGAGAGCATTATGTTTTCTCATGTGTATTCAAGTGCAAAGTTTAAACATGGTTTAGCAATGATGATATCCATCGAAGGCTTACTCGAGGACGAGCAAGGTTTAAGCATGGGGGAGATGTTGACGGTGAAAATCCGTCAACCTAGCCATGAGTTTACCTTCGGTGTTGGCATGAATTTTATACCTTATCCATTGGTACTAACCCCCGTGGTATAACAAGTTCACATGTACATGTCGTTTTTGGAGTTTAATGTTTATGCGGGGATTTAGTGTTGAATGCAAGACTTTCGGGATAAGTTCATCAAGCATCTCATGACAAGACTTTGAAGCCCCGAACAAGTCATGCAATGAAGTAAAATTAACTCCAAGAAGCCGGGGACTTGATCCGAGAAGACGACATACTCCGGGGACCGACCGTAAAAGTGCCGAATCTTCCAAGACAAGGAGTTGAGTCCAATTCGGAGAGAAACCGACGACATGGACCCGTATGCGAAGGGGGAAACATCCGAGAAGCAAGGGAACCGACCTCGGGCAAAGGAGCCCGTGGGCCGGGCCTAAATGGGCCCGGGCCGGCCGGCCCGGTCCGGTCGGCCCGTGCCCATTTAGGGCCCAAATCCGACGCCCTTTGCCCTAGCCGCCAATCGGGCTATTTATAGTCCCCCGACCGAGAGCCACGCGAGAGAGGATTTCGTCTTCGGCCGCCGAGAAGCGAGAGAAGAGAGGGACACCATCTAGGAGAGGAGAGGGTCGAGCTAGTTGACTAGGGTTTCCCTAGCCGACGTGGGAACCTTGCAAGGAAGACCACGTCGGAGTTCCCGAGCTAGAAGCAAGATCAAGGAAGGATCCCGGTGGTGATCTTATGTATGTATCATTGTTATAGTTGAATTATCAAGTTGAATCTTTTCTCGCCGATCAAGTGTTTCCTCGAAGATTTCGTTTTTCGATCGGCTTTGCTTATTTCAATTCTATTCTCGAGATAGATTACATAGGGTGTTCTTGTAGCCGCGGTGGCTAGAGGTACACGCCGGATCCTCCGAAAGAATCTCGACTTGTCTTTTGACTCGCCCTAAGCTCCCCGCATGAATAGGGATACGTTGTGACAGAATCGGGGGTCTCGAAAGGCGGATGTTTTCGGATTTGGACGGGAAACCACGATTTAAAGAGGCTTTTATTAAGATTCGATTTGCTACTTCTTCTTTTGCTTGGAACTTCAACAAAAGGCTTACCCCGATCCCTCTAGATCGGTTTATCTACCCAATCTTACTTTGTTTTCTCCGGTTTTTAGTAGATTAGATCTCGTTTTGTTTCTTTTACTTAGATGCACTTGGTTCTTTATTGAAGATTGCGTTATTTGGCTTTAATAGATTAAGTCTTGCGTCACACATTTGTTCCACGGATTCGATACCTTGGGTTCACCACTCGAGGGAAGAAGGGTCCCTTGACTACGACGGGAGACTTGTACGCTTGCGAGTCACGAACGAACTTTGATACAAACATTAACCGTCAACGAGGCTCGCACCGGCCGGACCGGTCAAGAGCACCTGGCCGACCGTGTGGCTCGGGCGACTCGGGATGAACAAAGACCCGCGGGTCAACTCCCCCAAATCCAAATCTCGATCTCCCGAATCGCTCCATGGACTTGAACAAGACTTTGGGGATATCAGGAACACCTCATGAGGAGTCCATAGCCAAGTTTAATCCCACCAAATCTCGTCCAAAAAGAAGGAATCGAAGAAATTCCGCCGAAGGCACTTCCAACCCAAGAACTCAAGAAAACCCCAAAATCGAGCACTTTTACTCACGGATTTGGGAGGGGAATCACAGCCCAAAGAACCACGAAGGGTTCCCACAAATTTCCCCCATCAAATCCCCAAGAGAAAAGCCCCGAAAACACCCCAAAGAAATCACCGAGAGAGGGCTCCGAAAATCACCACCAAGAACAACCGGGGAAAACACATCCAAACCTTGAGGAACCACGCCGAATCATCTATACATGAAACAAAGGTTCGTACAAGGTCTAGCAAGCCGCCCGATCATCCATCCCTCTTTACAAGATCTCTCCGTGAAGCTCTCTTGCTAGTCCTAAGGAAAACCTAGAGAAAATAGGTGGAAAATAGGAAACTAATGAGCTAGGGTTCCAAGAGTTGGCTGCCATCCTCTCACCTCTTGGGTTATATGGAGGCAACCGAATGTCTAAAATGCCCTTCTCTACTAACTAGGGATACAAGCCCCTCAAGGGCGGATTTGAAATTCTTGATGTTTTCACCATCGGACGGATGCCCGGCGACCGCACCCCCGCGTAGCCTCGACGCAAGCGATGCGATTCCGACGTGTGTCCTCCGCTTCGAAGATTCCGGACCGCGTCGTCGCACACCGGCCGACCGGTGCTCCTCACCGGCCGACCGGTCCCCACCGGCCGACCGGCCGACCCACCGGCCGGACCCGTCCGGTGCCGCCGCACCTCCGTCTTCGGTTCTCCGGTCTTGGCTTTGTGGATCAACCAAGGAACCCGGTGGTTTTTCGGTGAACCACCGGAAACCCCGCGAACTCGGTGTAGCCTCCGCCACCTCCACTCATGACTTGGCTCCCACGTAGCCCCGGCTCGACCTTGGTTTTGAGGCTCAACCAAGAAACCGTCCACGACTTCATCTTGCCGTTCATGCCACCATGCGGCCCGCACTTGACCCCCGCCGGCCACCGGTCCCTCGAACACGACCCTACTTGTCTTCTCCACACCCGGAGGCCTCACAGCGACGACCTTTCGCGGTTGTTCTTCACCCGCACCAACACGAGTCAAGCCGCAACCTCGCACCCGCAATACTTAGCCAAGAATCGGTCCACACAATGTTGTCAATCACTCATCACACAAGGAAGCGACCATCCACCGGTCCTCGAACCACACATGGTCCTCAATCTCCCCCTTGATGAGTGCATTGACAACACCCACACGAAAGTAACAAGAGAGAAAATAAAAAGAAAAGAAACGAACAAAAAGAAACTCCAACAAGCGATCGAAAGCCAAACAAAGGCAAAGATCAAGATCACTTGAAGGAAACAAGTCTCGGACCCCTTAGGCAAGGGAAACGGCTCGACACATCCGAGACAACGCAAAGCTCAAGCAAAGAGCACAAACCACCGAAACAAAACTCGAAAACCACAAAGAACTCCCCCCGCACACATGCAAGCTCCCCCGAACCAATGCACCTCCCCCCGTACGAATGCATGCAAGACACCACTTGAAAACGGGATGTGCCGCAAAGACTTACGGCCTTACACCGGTCGGACCGGTCATCACCACCGGTCGGACCGGTGCCTAACATGTGTACGGGACCAGCACTCACACCGGTCGGACCGGTGCTCATCACCGGTCGGACCGGTGTACAACGAGAGCCCGTAAATGGCTCGAAACCACTCGAAAACCTTCTAAACGCGTCCAACAAGCCATTTCAAGCTCAAACTTCTCCCCCTTGTTGGCAATGCATGAATCAAGCCAAAAAATGCAAAACTTTCAACCTAGAGCTTCTCAAATATACAAAATTCAACATAGGATGCTACACATGTCCAAATGAGCAAGTTAGATACTCTACGGCTTCGTATCGATCTCAACTACATGATCACCAAATTTCACAACCATTGGACGAAGCTAAGATGGATTTTGGCAATTTTGCGAAAAACTTGCCTCTCATGAGCAAAGTCCTAAACATGATCAAAGCATATCAAAATGGCAAAGCCACACAAACTTCATGCTAGGACAGCCATTCTAATCATAAGACCATCACAAACACCCACAAGCACCTCATGTCATGTCAAAGCCACCGAGCCATGTGCCTACTTCTATGTATGAGACTTCTCATTGGTAGGCATCATGCAACGGTTTAGCACCCAAAGAAAATTAAATTCAGCACATATGACATGGGAGCATATTTTCCAAGCATTTTTCATTTCATTTTCAGATTTGTAAATGGTACATGAAATGTCTTTGCGACAAAAAGGAACTTATGCTCCTCCACAAGATAAATCAAGAGGGCTAAACATTCATGATGGCAAATGAGCCTTTGGCCCCATATGATCAATAAACTAGCTATCCAACCACAAATTAAGCATAGCAAGGCCACACAAACATGTCAAGAGCATGTAAAGGCATTTACACATGAGAGAGCATACATGTGACATTTTTCAAAAGCATAGCTATCAACCATGGATTATTCATCAAGATCATCAAGAGCTAAGCCAAACTAACCGTAGCATACCAAACAAGCTCACAAAGACATATATCTCATTCCATGGTGAACAATGTATATGAGAGAAGCTTTTCCTAACCAATGCATATGATACAAAATGCATGCAATCTAAGATACAAGGATGCCTATACATCATGTTAAATATGCCATGCCAAATGCAAGAAATGCACAAAGGAAAGCTATACATATGCTACAAAGAGAGCTCCCACACACAACGCTCACAAACCACCGGCTCCTCGAGGGGAGGCAAAAAGGGCTCGACACCACCGGCAAAAGAGCAAAGGAGCACAAAACTCACAAGCTCCCCCTAAACACATGCACTAGGGCCAAAAAGCATACAAAGCTCACCCTACACACATGAGATAGAGAAGGAGCAAAACTTTCAACCTAGTGGATTGACCAAGGCCACACACTCGAAGGTCACAAAAACACTTACCTTTAACATTTCTTCACAATTCACTCATCCTTGTCCACCATCCCCGAAAGTGATGCACCTACATGTCACCACCGGGATATAAAGCCGAAGAACCACCCCCCGATATCAACCAAATGTTCTCCGGGCTATCCACCTGCAACTCAAAACAAAGAGCGAGAGCGAGCAATCGACTCAACACTCGGGGTTAGTTCCAAATGTGTAAAACCAGGTGTCTAGCCATTTGCTCGAAAGTGGGGTTAGCACAAATCAAACCATCTTCCCTACCAAAGCTACCTCCACGAACACCACTACGGTAACCACCATGAGGGAACCAACCCTCTCTCGCCCGGAGGAGAACCAAAACCACGAAAGAAAGCCCGTGGACCATCCCTCCTCTCCTTCTCAAAGCCATGACTCCTCCATCCCCGTAGTGAGCTCGAGGGGGAGAATGCCTAGCAACCGGCCTCCAAAGCAAACTTTTCGCAGCAACCATCGAACCACGACCTCCGTAAACAACCCTCGCACCCGTACGAGCACGAAACCCAAACCGCCGCCCGTCCTGTGCTCGCACCGGTCCGACCGGGTGCCCCTCACCGGTCCGACCGGTGTAGCCCGGGCAAGCGAAGCACCTCCAACCGCCTTCCGCTCTCCCCAAGCCCGAACTGACCTCACACTCGCCTTGGCCCTGGGCAACTGCACACGAGGCTCAAGTACACCATCGGAAGGGTGGTACTTGTCCTTGTTAGCCCACTCCTTCGCCATTCTCTCCTCACGCTTCCTCTTGAAGCAAAACGCTCTCTTGTGACCATCCTTTCCACAAAACTCACAATGGAAACGGATCGATCTGGGCTTAGGCTTGGGATGAGGCTCTTCACAAGGCTTCTCACTTGGTTTCTCACTAGGCGTTTCACTTGCCTTCTCACTCGGTTTTTCTTTTGGTTGGTTTGGCTTGGATGCAAACTTGTATTTGGGTGTGGGTTGTGGTGGAACCGAAACATTCCCAAATTTCCTTTCTCTCTCACCACCGCCCTCACCAACCTTATCCAATCCCAAAGCCCAACCGTCAAAGCGCTTACGGCCTAGCAATCATCATACCAAGCTGAGGTTCTTGACTCGACAACCAACTCAGCGCTTCACGCAACTTATCATTCTCATCTTGCAAGCGACCAACACATTTTGCAAGATCCAAATTCTTCATAGCATGCAACTCACATGTAGAGCAAGAAGTAGGAATAGGCACTTTCAAATCAGCCTCAAGTGAAACAATGCGAGAATGGAGCTCAAGAATTTTCTCATGCAAACTAGGGCAAGAAGTGCAAGCACCAAGCAAAGTGGGTCTAGATTGTAGCTCACCCAACTCAACCCTAAGCACATCTAGTTGCTCACACTTGGAGGCATACTTCTCCCTAAGATCACCAAGTCGCCTAGGAAAGCAGAGCAATCAAGACAATCATTTTCATCGAAACAACGGGGCTAGCCTTGAGCGAATCAATTTCAAGCTTGCTATCAAGAACCCGTGTTTCTAGCTCGCGGCCACTCTAGTCCTAGCATCCTCGAGCAAAGATCTAAGCTCCTTCCTAAGCTTCTTAGCCTCTCTAAGCATGTGATCGCGATTATCAAGCAAGTCAACCAACTCCTCATTCTCCTTGCGCAAAGAAAAGAGCTCATCACATACCTCATCCTCGGAATCCAAGTCCGAGGCGTCCCTCCGGCTTCTCTTGCTTGCTCGAACCGCGAGCCATGCCGCGAAGTCATCCTTGAGGCTTAGGCCCGTCACACAAAGGCCGTTGAGATACTTGCCAAAGTTGTTCTTCTTCCTCCTCTTCTTCTCATCCTCTTCGTCTTCATCACTCGAGCTTGAAGACGAGTCCTCGAATCGACTCGATGTCGCTTGATCTCTTCATCTTCTCTCGAGACTCGTGTCTTCTTCCCATGTCCATGATCCTTCGTCTTGGACTTCTTCTTCTTGTCCTTGAACTTGTGCTTGTCGTGGTTGTTCACCTTCGGACACTCGGCCGAAATAGTGTCCGAGTCTTGCCGCACTTGAAGCATGTCCTCGTGTTCCTCCTCATGTTCACCCGGTTCTCGTGCAGCCTCTCGAACCGCCTCGTCAACAGCGCCAGCTCGTCCTCTCCAAGGTCATCAAACTCCTCATCTGGCATAGACATCAAAGAGGAAAACGAGAACATCCCGGTGGATGGGTTAGAGTTAGTCTTTCCTTTGAAACCACCAACGAGGGCAATACTATGGGAATCGGTCGGTCCCTCGAGCTTGGCGATCATGCCCCTATCCACCTCGCCCGACTTGAGCTTCGAGAACGGCTCGTTCACCGTCGAGTATCATACCTCTCCGACTCGACTATGGCCTCGAACTTTCCGCCCCATATCGTACGATCCAAAGAGTGTAAGAGCTTGACCGCTCTATCATGATCATCGTACGGGAGCACGTCCACATTGGCCCTCATGTTGTTCACCACCACCGTGAACCTCTCGAAACAAGGCATCGATGGACTCACCGGGGAGATGAGTGAAGTTCTCGTACTCTCTCCGTAGGTCGCATACAACCGTGCTCGAACCCGGGCGTTCCCAACATGAGCCTCCTTCAACACCGCCCAAATCCTACAAGCCAAGTGCTCGGTGTGCACCCGATCGAACTCGGCCGACACAAAGCACGAAACAAGTAGTCGACCGCCTTATTGTTGGCATCGAATCCGTCCCTCGACCCCGGAGCAAGGAAATCCATCGGCCGGACATAGCCCGTGTCCACCGTGACATCCCAAAGCGGTCGACCCTTTCCGCGGAGGAACGCACCCATCCGCTTGCTCCACATCTGGTAGTTCTTGCCATCGAAGTGTGGAGGACCCGAACCCCGTTCCTGGTACGCCATCCTTGGATCTTAGACTGGTTAGAGTCAACAAAGACCCGAACCGGCTCGATACCACTTGAAGGACCGATACGACGAACCAGAGAGGGGGGAGTGAATGGGAGCCGATAAAAATTCTTCTCGAAGGAGATAGAAACTCCAACAAGATGAACGCGGCTTCCAACACACGTCTCCGACTCACTACCAAGATTGGTCAAGCCCACGTAGCCACCGGAGTGCCACCGGACCTAGAAACCAACACACCACCTTCCGACCCGAGAAACGCAGCGGATAAACCAAACCTCGAGCCTACAGACTCACACCGGCCGACCGGTGAGCACCACCGGTCGACCGGTCCCCGCCGGTGAAACCGAGCAACTTTCACTAAGTGGCTCTACACCGGTCGACCGGTGAGACACACGGTCGGACCGTACCGATGGCGACCGAAAGCCCCCAAGGCACCAAACAAGCCAACCGACCACCAAACGGACCCAAACTCGAAACCGCAAAGCAACACGGGACAACAACGAACTCACCAAGACGTTCACCCGAGCAAAAACCCACAAGGGCTCGCACCGGTCGGACCGGTCAAGAGCACCGGTCGACCGGTGTGGCTCGGGCGGCTCGGGATGAACAAAGACCCGCGGTCAACTCCCCCAAATCCAAATCTCGATCTCCCGAATCACTCCACGGACTTGAACAAGACTTTGGGGATATCAAGAACACCTCATGAGGAGTCCATAGCCAAGTTTAATCCCACCAAATCTCGTCCAAAAAGGAGGAATCGAAGAAATCCCGCCGAAGGCACTTCCAACCCAAGAACTCAAGAAAACCCCAAAATCGAGCACTTTTACTCACGGATTTGGGAGGGGAATCACGGCCCAAAGAACCACGAAGGGTTCCCACAAATTTCCCCCATCAAATCCCCAAGAGAAAAGCCCCGAAAACACCCCAAAGAAATCACCGAGAGAGGGCTCCGAAAATCACCACCAAGAACAACCGGGGAAAACACATCCAAACCTTGAGGAACCACGCCGAATCATCTATACATGAAACAAAGGTTCGTACAAGGTCTAGCAAGCCGCCCGATCATCCATCCCTCTCTACAAGATCTCTCCGTGAAGCTCTCTTGCTAGTCCTAAGGAAAACCTAGAGAAAATAGGTGGAAAATAGGATAACTAATGAGCTAGGGTTCCAAGAGTTGGCTGCCATCCTCTCACCTCTTGGGTTATATGGAGGCAACCGAATGTCTAAAATGCCCTTCTCTACTAACTAGGGATACAAGCCCCTCAAGGGCGGATTTGGAATTCTTGATGTCTTCACCATCGGACGGATGCCGGCGACCGCACCCGCGTAGCCTCGACACAAGCGATGCGATTCCGACGCGTGTCCTCCGCTTCGAAGATTCCGGACCGCGTCGCCGCACACGGCCGACCGGTGCTCCTCACCGGCCGAGCCGGTCCCCACCGGTCGACCGGCCGACCCACCGGCCGGGACCCGTCCGGTGCCGCCGCACCTCCGTCTTCGGTTCTCCGGTCTTGGCTTTGTGGATCAACCAAGGAACCCGGTGGTTTTCTCGGTGAACCACCGGAAACCCCGCGAACTCGGTGTAGCCTCCGCCAATCTCCACTCATGACTTGGCTCCCACGTAGTCCCGGCTCGACCTTGGTTTTGAGGCTCAACCAAGAAACCGTCCACGACTTCATCTTGCTCGTTCATGCCACCATGCGGCCCGCACTTGACCCCCGCCGGCCACCGGTCCCTCGAACACAGCCTACTTGTCTTCTCCACACCTGGAGGCCTCACCGGCGACGACCTTTCGCGCTTGTTCTTCACCCGCACCAACACGAGTCAAGCCGCAACCTCGCACCCGCAATACTTAGCCAAGAATCGGTCCACACAACGTTGTCAATCACTCATCACACAAGGAAGCGACCATCCACCGGTCCTCGAACCACACATGGTCCTCACCCACTCCTACCTCTCTCTCCCCCTTAGCCTCCCTCCCTTCACCTGGCGAAGGTGCTTGTGTGTGTCTCGCTCCGGAGAGGTGGCGCTGGGACGATGCCGGAGTAGAGGAGGTCGTCGCCGGAGCCGAGGGCTCGACTCGAGCACGCCGCCTCCCCACCGTGTTTCCGGCTCCCATGCCCCGCCCTCGAGTCCGCCGCTGCACTTCGAAGCCACCGCACCGGGAACCTTCACCGCAGATCCACGACCAGGAGTAGGGCCGCTGCTGCTGGAGGAGGCTGCAGAGCTCGAGTCCGCCAGCCACCATGCCCTTCACCGGCCACTGCCTCTGCTTCGTGCCTGCCACCAGAAGGGAGCCGAACTCGCGGCGGGGGCGAGGGAGCGAGAGGGAAACAAGGTGCGCACTAGGCCAAGCTCGCAGCGGGGTAGCCCCGCCCTCCCCCGCGCCGCCGCCACAAGATCCGCCCGAGCTTGAGGCGGAGCCTCCGAGCGGGTGTTGGCCCTCCGCCGCCGCATAGACCTCGAGGCACGCCGCCGTGCTGGCAGGGAGCTCGAGCCGCCGCAGATCCCGGCAGCCGCAGCTTGAGGTCACCGTCGAGCCACGCACAACAACAAAATCGTTGTCCTTGCGAGCTTCGTTGCACCCCAAATCGAGCTCCGAGGTGGCAGCCCCCGAGCCCCAGTGCTCCGCCTCGCCTCCAATCAAGCTCTGCTTGATCGCCTTGCCCTGAATCGACAGAGATAAAGCAAAGCTTGACGGCCAAGGGAACAAGACAATGGAGGAGAGGTTGGAGGTGACGGCCCAGAGGGAGAGAGGGGAGAAAGAGAGAGAGCAGCGGGTCGCGGATGCGCGCCGCCGCCCGTCGGTGCCAAGACTGGCGCTCGGCGCCGGCGTGTGCCCGCGGCCGGTGTGCTCGCGGGGCGCCGCTCCTGTCTCCTCCCGTGACCGGGCAAGGAGTAGAAGATAAAGATAAGGTTTTTTTCAAAGGCACCCCTGGGCAACCAAGAAATCCCACTCACAAATTTTTGTTTTGACAATCTTGCATAACAAACCATGTAAATATCGTGACCTTGAGATCCCATCCGTTTGAAATATTTGCGGAGTCTATTTGCTGACTTAAGAGAAATTTGTGCGTTAGTCCCTATAATTCAACAATACTTCCTTATAAGCTCATGACCCTCCATTGTTTTCATTTTTAATTCCGAATCAAGTGGTTTTTTATAAAATCATGCTCCATCAATGTTGGACTTTCTAGCCAGTGATTTGCTCAGAGTATACTTTCATTCGGAACAAAAGTGGAGTTGTTCGCCTGGCGAAAAAAATTACCGAATATGATAAATAGTATTACAAAAAAAATATTAGCATGATCTCACTAACAACAAGCTTATGAAGAGTTGGGATGGCTAAGGTGCCCTTATTATTTTGCAAGATTTTGCTTTTGAAATAGTAATTGATTCGTTCAAATTTTGTGCCCCGTAGCAAAGCAGGAGCTGTAACCTAGTTACTCCCGGAAACACGTCGGCGTCTCGTGCAACCGCGCGCGGTGGCATCGTGCAAGGGTCGGTCTCTGAGCCTGCGTGTTCCGATGACGAGTCCCAAGTTCCCAACCACAAACGCTCGCGCACTCCTTGCATATCTCTGCCCACCGCTTCGAATCGTCGGGTCTCCTCACTCAATGCAAATCTTTGCTCAAACAATACAGGCGTGTTAGTTCTGAATTTGATGACTAAATTTAATTTGATGATTTATCAATTTAGAAGTACAACTACAAACTATTTACGGTTGGGAAAATTGCTCATCCACAATAGCATGGAGTTTCAGAGGGATAAAACCTGCCAACATCACTAGTTCAGCAGTTGGATCAAGAAAATCAAACGACTCATCTACGGGACAGAGAAAGCTACACAAGGAGGGAAGTTGCAGAGGGCTGCCTCATGTGGAAAAATAGTGTGATAAAGGAATTGAACCTTTTAGCAGTTTCTGCATGCTGCGGACCTTCATAAGCAGTTTGCACTGCATGATCAAAGTATCTTGCTGCCAGTGGATTCATCAGTGATGTTCGTGCAGGGGGGTAGTTTCTGCATGAAGAGAGAGTTGTGGAGAGTATACAGCTCGACGTATCTCCTGTCACTGATGCAGAAATCATGCCCCTTGTCAATGAAGAGTTTGCTGGTGTGATGGTGTCCATAGGTGGAGTCAGGGTGGCAGCGAAATTGCCCTCTGGGCACCGGGACACCATTTCCACAACCGTGACCAGTGTCAAACACTTGGTGGGCATGATTGCAGCAAACTACCTTGGTGGTTTTATCAGCAATGGATGAAGATGTGGGTGTAGTTGCATGTTCTGGGGTTCTTGTGGTGATGGCACACGCGGCAGAGGTTCATGTCTAAATCATGTCTAAAAGGATTAAATGTCCGGTGATGATAAACTGCACATCCATCCAGCAGCATCCACCCTATCAGCCACGGAGAGCTCTCTAGGACGCGCCACATCTGAATATGAAACAAAATGAAGGCCTGCAGCTGTTCTGATGTTCTGAGCATTTGTACCTTTTCTCCAGCACCATAAGCACAAAAAAAAAATCTGATGAAGCACATTTTCAGTCACTGGATAGAGCTCATAAATCATAATGAACTGAGAAATACTGCTTTACTAACAGGGAGGCTCATAGTCGATGTCAGCGCGGACGCAAGGCACACTGACACATTAGCAGCCACAGCGTTGCTCACACGGCCTCATGGCGGCGCGCGCGGGCGCGGCTAGCGAGTTCGCCACTCGCCGCCTCGCCGGCCGCCGCCGTGCCGCGGATGGAGGACGGGAGAATGCAACTGGCCCGTTGATATGGTACCGGTTCATGCTGGACGTTGAATTTGCATAAATGGATCTTTCTCCATCATCGATCTAGTCTTTGGTGCTTTGACCTTTCTTCTACCTTTCCTCCATCTAGAAGCTCAAAGTGGAGCAGGCGAAGCGGAGAAAGATCATGGCGGCTGCTCTACCTCTCTTGCCGGACTCCGGACACGCCAAAGAGAACTCCAATCTGACACGGGAAAGATGAGCCGCCGACTACATAACCTTCCGGCCATTTGTGTTGCTTGTCGTGCTCGCGCTGATTGCGGACGCCCGCCGACGGAATGTTACATGTACCTTTTTAGTATGTTTTCATGTATGGATTTTCTCACCAATAGCACGGTCATAACATCGCGCAATGCTGCGAGCAATGCTGCGGCGGGTTCAGGCAAATCCTAAACTCGCCAGCAATCACCTGCCTTTGCCACGTTTTAAGCAGCGAGCTCCATTCGTACACACACTACCCTCCAAGTCCAATCAACATTTTGCGAGCTGCAATGCTCACCGTGGAATGCACAACTATTCCACCGCGCAATGCTGCGGCAGACCTTACTTCCGTAAGCAATGGATGCTTTTGTTTCGCTCCAATATCCCACATTGCTAATTGAGAGGTAGAACATGAACCAGGGATAGCTCGCTTATGAAGGTGAACACACACTTGGTGATGGAGAAGGACAACAGAGGCGGATTAGCTCAACTTTTCTCTAATTTGTCTGTTCTCTACTATGTTTACAGATCGGGCTGCGGTTCCCCCCCGTCGCGCCCCCCCCCCCCGCGCCCACGCGCCCACGCCGTCGCCGGAACCGGCCGTGGCGCGTCCCCCCCCCCCCCCCGACCCACGGCGCGCCTCCCCCGTCGCGCCGCCCCCCCCCCCCCCGCCGCGCCCACGCGCCCACGCCGTCGCCGGAACCGGCCGTAGCGCGTCCCCCCCCCCCCCGACTCCACCGGCGCGCCTCCCCGCCCCGACCCGCCGCCGCCCGAGGCCGGTGTCACGGAGAGGGCCCTCCTACCCCGACCCGCCGCCGCCCGAGGCCGGCGCGCGGGGAGACGGCCCTCCTACCACGCCCCGCCGCCGCCCGAGGCCGGCGCGAGGTCAACGGTCCTCCTACCCCGACCCCCCACCGCCATCGTGGAGGTTCGCCCGCGCCTCACCGCCGGCGCCGGCCAGCTCCCTCCTACCCGGACCCGCCGCCGCCGGCCACGCATCCATACGAGACCGCCGGCGCCTCCCCCAGGTGACTTTCCAAGTCTTCGACCCATGCCTGCTTCTGTGGAAAATGCAGTCTATGGCTAGAAATCACCAGATATTCAGTGGTTCAGAGCACAATACAGGCTACGCACTAACTGTCTGGTTCACTGCTCTAACTCAATATCTCACTTGTACATTAGTGATGCAAATCAGTTAGTCATGCAAATCAATCAGTAGATGATGAAGGAGTCAGAGGAGTGTCCCTTGCATCTATATTTGTCAGCTTTTAGCAAATGTTATACTTACTACTCGTACTGTTTCAAGATTTCTGGTTTAAAAGATCTTTCTTAGTTTCAAAGCTTGCAACACAGGAGCTTTCTTGTTTAAGATTCTGATACTTGCATTGCTTTTTAAAAATGTTTCCATATGGTCTTGTTATGCGATATTAATTCCACCCGTTTTCCATTGCAACAAAATGGAACGAAAGATGATCCAACATGCTTTGGTTACGGATGTTTTGTGATTGGCTACATCATTTCCTACTTAAATCTCCACCTAATTAGCATTTTAAGTTGTCATGCATAGGCAATAACTGACTCCAGTCTTATAAGAAAGTAATTTTTTATCTCCTGTCTTTTTGGTTTTCACTCTTGCGCTTGTGGTTATGGCAGATTCCTGCCTGAACCTCTCCGGCAAGAAATGATTTATTTGAGACCTTTCATAATTCAGTCTCCTTTGGTTGGCAACAAATTAGGTTATGGAGAAAAACATGTTTGTTGATTAACATTTCAAATGTTTTTTCATGATATGTATTAGGCATGTTTAGACTTTAAAAATACAGTTTTCACTAATCTCTTCTGTGTTCCTTTGTTTGCCCCGGTTGATTTTTCAAATTCTCTATTTACAACATAGGCAATCCCCACTTGTCCGAAATGAGATTTATCTTCTCTATTGAGCGCAAGACATGTAAAAGTTGATGTTAGTATGTCTTCTCGCTTCTACTCAAGATATGATTGTGTTTCCTTAATAGTTAGTAATGTTTTATAACTTATTCTCTTGTGTGCAGTCATATTTTGCAATAAACTTGTCTCCATTTCGAAAATGAACTTGAAATATAATTTGTTTGAATGTGATCATGTACTGTTAGCTATAAGGTTTGGTGCTTGCCAAATTACTGTTGTTTTCTTTTATATGCAATTTATTTAATGTCCATTTCAGATCAAAGTTTACTGATTTTAATGCAATAAATCTCATAATAGATAATTTAAAACAACATCTGAGTCGATAGCGATCCATAGTCAGTTGTTGATTTATAATCGCTCATGTGTCCATGCTGGACAGGATTGAACAAAGGCTATAACTGAAACACATCCATTTCATTTAATCCCCACCTTCCACCACTACTCCAGTTCACTGCTACTGCAAGCACTACCTGCAGTACAGCTGGGAAAAAAAGCAACAATTCTTTGCCCCTACCACAGTAGGAACTGAACGGTTTGCACTGCAGTACCATAGCAGCAACAACTTACTGAAGGCTTGGACATCACTAACTTGTATTTGCTTGTAGTTGCTCGATAAGTTGGTGGCTTCATTGCACACAATGATTACGTTGGAAAAAATGTGCATGGTGTATCTCTACTCCTAAAAAGTGTGAAAGTAAGACAATCTCATCGGTTCACCTTTCCCCTCCCCTCCGCGCATTCACCCGTGTCTCGCGCCTTCACCCCGTCGCGCCCCCTCGCCCCCGCCCCGAGATATTTTGCCCCTCGCGGCGCGGCGGTTCCTTTCTCCCCCTCACCACCCGTCCCTTTCTCCCCCTCACCGCCCCTAACTCGGTGGTCCTTCCTCTCCTGCTGTTGCCCGTTCCGCGCTGGAGCTCCAGCGGCATCGGGAGAGCTCGTGCTTGGGCATCGGCTCAGGATGTTGGCCTCAGTTTGCGCCCCCTCCCCTCCGACGGCTACGCCTCCGCCATGGCGTCGGCGAGGTAGCCTCGTGGCCATGGCGGGGACGAAGCAGTTGTGCCTCTGCCACTCCGTCTTCTGGTCCAGGTAATATCGCCGCTCCATGTCCCCGTCCAGGAGCCACATCTACCCTGCCTCCCCCTCCACCATCTCGATCTACATGGCTACATCGACCGCATCCCTCGCAGGCATCGACCAAGCGCTGCGTCGCCGACCAAGTGCCGCCGCCCCCACGTTCCTACCCCAGTCCAGGCACTGCCTCCCCTCCGCGTCCCCATCCCTGGCCCAGGACCAGGAGCCGCCATCGTCGTCCCTGTCCATGAGTCGCCGTCCCCGTCCACGGGGCCTCAGTCGAATCCAGGTCCACCACTACGCCTCAATCCCATATGCTTTTTGGATTTGCGAGTTGCTCTCCATTTTCCTTACCTCACACTCAGAAGACATAGAAGACCTTAGATTTCTATTTGTTCTTTGCGGTTCATGGTTGGATTAATAATTTTTAAAATTTCTGAAAGGATATATATGTTCTTGTGAATGAGATATGTTGTCTGTTCCGAGCCATCTGTTATTCGAAGATGGTTGAGGGCTTAGTTCTTGCAAATTCACTGATAAGTTTTTTTAGTTCTTGCAAATTCACTGATAAGTTTTTTCTTGGCATATTTGTTGCTGCAGAAATTTGCTGTTGCATTACAACAAAACAACCATTAGGTAGTTGAGCTGTTCTGTTCTCACGTTGTAGCTTATTTTGTTGCATTATGTAGTCTTATTCAGATCCATTTATCCCTCTTGTACTTGCAAGGAAGTTATGATCGCTTAATATAACCATGCCCTGGTTTCTGCAAAAGGATCCTTGCCATTTATCAAGATTTATGAATAAGTAAAAGAGCTATTGCACAACCTTAAGGTAATCATGCTAGCTGAAAGCCTGAAGCATATGAATGTTATACAACCAATTTTTATGATTTTATAATTCTTTCTTACAGTTATCTCATTGTTAAGAGGAACGGAGCTGCGGCACTTCACATATGTTGCCATCCATAACCAGCATATTATGGAAATGCCTGTAGCACTCGCAGCCTCCACTTCCTGCTCGGTCATGTATGTTTCCTTGCTCACAATTTGTGCATATCAATTTGGCCATCCGATATGGGGAATTTACTGTTAGGTTTAAAATATCAGGGCCTTTAGCCACTGAGACTTGTATGTTTCTGTTTGCTTTAGGGGCACACTATCATTCGATTATTGCAATGCAGTTTTTTATAATTGCATCCAAGCTGCTTATGAATCCATTGGGTAAACATAAGCTTAACCAGCGCTATATTTGTGCTATTGATATCTTACCATTGTCGATATTGTCTCGACCGATATTTTCATGCAGCTTTTCAGTGAGTGCGGCATCTCTTTCTTTGTTTGTTTGCCTGTTGTTTTTAGTACTGCAATAGTTCATCTCAAATTATTTTTTGCATGCTTAGATGAGTGAAGGGTTTGTTTCTTTAGAGGTGATAAAAAATATTTCTAGAAATGTCCTAAAGAACAGCATATCAAGAAACCTGGGTTAGGTATTTGGGCACCTTAATTCTAATATAAAGTGATTAGGTATTTATAACCCCAGATATTTGGCGCTTGTCACTGAGCTCCGTGAATATGAGCTCCATGAGGCTGTGATGCATCTGCCAATAGCCATACATAGAATGCTGCTCAGTCATCCTCACTTCAGTTGCCTATCATGTTCGCACCTGATTTTTTTGCTAAACTTCTGTTGTGTTGTTTGCTTTAATGCAAGAGCTCAAGGTCAGGTTCATATACCCGCCACCTGGGCAACATCTAAAGATTAGTTTTTTTCCTTGTGTGAAAGGGTGTGTATGGGTATACTCCTTTTAGTTATGAACTTAATTTTAAATTGAGATTCTGAGTGTCTGCTATTGCTTCCACCATCACAGGGACCAATTATTCTTATATGAGACATGTCTTTATGATAAAATAGCAATCTTTAGGTACATTAGTTTAACATGGGATGCCTATATAGAATTTCTTTGCTCATGTAAGAATTTTTTTGCATTCTGAAATTCGATGGGTGTCATAGAGATAATGAGAATGAGAATATCAAAAGCATGCTTTCACACTTTGGAGATTGGGTAAATTAGAGGTTGCCACCAATTGCAAGCCAAAATCTCTGCATCCATTGCCCTAGGTGCCTAATTTCTGTGGAAATAGTTGAGGTATATGAAATGTGATGCAGTAAGGTGTGGCTACTAAAATTGGTTTGCTTTGTCAGTCCATTAATTTACCTGGTAGCTCTTAGTTGTGGCAGAATGTAATTTTTTTTCTTCACAAACTTTACATGGTAGTAGATGGCACTGATTTAACCAAAAACTATCACCTAACAGTTTGCTTACCATACAGAGTTCAGGGTAAAGTGCTTCTATGTCCAAGTTTTAGGCTCCAGTACAAACAAAAGCTTGAAGGTAATTGCTGAAAATCAAAAGAACGTAACCATGGCAGCGTAGCTTCTAGATTCTATGTTGCAAAACTGATGGGAAAGTGGGATGAGAGCATGTATTGCACCACCACTAATGATGCCTTGCAAGTAAACTGCAGTACATCAGTCCTGAATGCAGGTACACTTAAGTAATCTAAAATTGTGAAGCATTTTATTCTATATACAATATACATTGGTAGAGTTTCCCTTATCATTTCCTGTGAAATTTTTAATTGTGAGATAAGTTAAATTTTAGGCTGCCATAATATGTTTTTTGGGACTTCCACAATGTTAAATCAAATTTGACTGATGGTACATCTGAGCTCTGAACTTTGGGAGTTTGGTAACCTTTTAACTCAGGTACCAATAAAGCAACCTCAAAGTTTAAGATCATTCTGCGGCTGATGAAAGCGGTTTTGCATAATATGCCACAACCATGCCCTTTCACATATGTATTGTATGCATATTGTACCTTTGTTGGGGAAAACTTATTCGGAATTCAACCATATATGGCGACATTAGTTATCCTTTGTTGGGACCGACATGTACTAACTACTTAGTTATCCCTGACCTGAATCTATATAGCCATGTATTCTCAAAGAATTTTTTGTTATCACTGTATTGTTGTCACATGAAAAATGCAAGCTGATTGATCAGTAAAATAAAAACTAATTGATCGTGTCAGACATGTTTTCAAACAAAGGCCTTATTATCTCTTTGTTTTTATATTGTTTATATATGCATCATTAGAAATAGATTAAAAGTAGATTGACATTGTCATGCGCCCGGTTTTCATTTTGTAGAATCTCTTGTTGCTTAATTAGCATGCCATTTTTTGAAAATGTCTGGGAACTAAAACATCGTCAAGGCTTCATGATAGAACCTGGCCAAGGATTTCCTTCAGTCATATCTGTCCCAAGAAAGATGTGGTAATTTTGTGTGGGATGTGGTCACTATGGATGGTGATGAATAAATGTCGTCACGCAGAGCACCAATTCCAATCAGACAAGCTGTGCAATGGGCAAATGACACAGCCTTTGATTTGTGGCATTTGCTAGAACTGAAAAGGAAACAGGAAGTAAAATGGATGGCAAAATGAAGACGTCGGATGGATGGATGATGCAAGTTGATGAAAGCCTTTTATGAGCTTGGTGGCACTAGAAAAATAGGAGCCATAATTCGTGATCATGATATGTGCTTCCTTGCAGGTCGAGCAATCTGGTGTAATAGAGCCACTGACCCTTTACTGATGGAAGCCATGTCATATAAGGATGGACTTGTTCTTGCACAGTCATTAGGAATTTGTAAGATGCGTTTGTGGGGAAAGTTGGAGCATGGATCAGCGATTAGCTTTGATGAGTTTACCTTTGTTCATGCAAATCAATTGTGTAATAGGGTAGCTCATTTCTGTGCTATATAGGTCTATCAGAGTCAGACTTGAGGAACCTTGTGACCTGATTATATAAGACTGTAACAACTCCATATCTAATTAATGAAGCTCTTTTTATCTTAAAAAAAGGCATACAATGGCCTCTCTTTTTGTCTTAAAAAAAGGCATACAATGACCTCTACTTCATATTGGTATTAAAAGGGATACTGGAATTGGTATGGAATATAACTGAAGGGCATGATCTATCCTTCACAAAGGGCTTTAGTTAGAACCAGACTAGCCAGTGTTTTCGGACAAAGGTGAAGGAAGTGAGCACATGAAAGTGAAATATAGAATGTTTGATATGCAAATTGTCTGATGTTGATACCAATTTATCTGTATAATGGGTAATCATATTGTACATATATTTCATATGTTCATATGAATCATTTTTATATTTGTAGGAAAAAAATTGTGTTGCCCGTAGCAACGCACGGCACTTAACTAGTAGGCAATAGAGGACTAGAGGTAGCCGGAACTCATGCGCACGCTATGCACGAACTGCTAACAATTGTCACTCGATCTCCATGATATTTTCTCCACTTCCTTAGGGCCTGATTAGTTCGCGAAGTGAAACTTTTGGATCCTCTTTCAAAATCTATTAGGAGTATTGAACATAGACTATTTACAAAAATAATTATACGAATAGACCGGACACCGGAAATTGCGAGATGAATTCATTAAGTCTAATTAATCAGTCATTATAGATTGGTTAATGTAGCACGCCGTCGTCTAATCACGACATAATTAGGCTCGTTAGATTCGTCTTGAAAATTAAGGTAGAGGTCGTGGAATAGTTTGCTCTTTGTCATTAATCTACATTTAATACTCCGAATTAGCTATTTTTAACTTCACCAATTCGATGTGTAGGATGCTCTGTCGGTCAATTGACTGCAGTTGGGGCAGAAAGGATCCTGCCCTGAAAATGACACACGTTGCATCACGCAACACGCGCTAGGCGACGCAAAGCTCGCTGCCTACTGCTCCTCTCCGTTCCTCTCTTGGCAAGGCCACATCACACCCATACAAAAGACTCAGCACGGAATACAACATTTGCATCTTCATTAACTATTGATTCAGTGCTAGTATGTTTGCCATACAACATTTGCATCTTCTTACAAGATTTGGCCGTATACATTCTCCGTAGAATGTAGAGGTCAGGTTTTTAATCCATTTCTAAAAACAACACCAAACTCGATGAAGCACGGTGTCAACTTTCAATCATAGGATGGCAAACCTTATGAAGCAGGATGATGCAATTTGAGGCCATCGCTAGCTGAGTCACATTCACAAGAAATTCAGCGAACAGGTGTTGGGGCAATCCAGCTGCAAACTGCCCAACCGAAAAACTTCCACCACATACATCAATAATATAGCATCCGAGATTTGGATCCAATGGATCAATATCTTTGATGCCATTTGTTATAAAAACACAGTCCATCAATCACCAAATTAGCAGCAAAACGTGATAGGTAAATCTGTTGAATAAAAAGTGTCGGGAGAAGTGAAATTGAGACTCATGAGAATGTTGGGGAATTCAGAAAAACCTGTCACCCACGAAACGTCGAGGTTAATGAAATTTGTGATGTAAGTTTTCAGGAGCAAAGAACTCGCGAAGATCTGGAATCTGAAACTCACGAAGTCTCGGAGTCGCGAACTCGCGAAGATCTGGAATCTGAAACTCACGAAGTCTCGGAGTCGCGAACGCGCGGGAGTTTGGTATCCTGAACTCTCGAAGCCTCGGAGTCGCGAACGCGCGACGGTTTGGAATCTTGAACCTGTGAAGCCTCGAAGTCGCGAATTCGTAAAGACTCAAAGCCGTGAACTTGCGGAGCCATGAACTTCGTGAATATGTGAAATTCGGGAGTATGAAGGAGAATGAGTTCGGGAGTCACAGTACGTGAAGATTTCCTGAGCGGGGAGATTCACGAACTAGCAAGAAGCAAAGTCAAAGATGTCATCTCAAAAAGTCCGGGTTTAGCGTGTGAACTAGTGGCAGACTTGTAAATATATGAGATGTAAAAGACATTTGTGTGTGTGGAATATTCTTTGAGTTCAAGGGTATTGTCGGAATGTAAAAGTCCCTTCGTCTCCCTATAAAAGGGGGCGTGAGGGACGTGTAAAAGGATTCACAACCTTTGAGGCACGAGCAGTTTTTGGGAGATCCTTTGTATCCTCTTACGTCATCTGCGGCTTTGACTTGAACGTTTGCGTACATTCTTCTCTCGTGTTCGGGATCTTGTCCGGATTTTCGTATACCCCCAACAGAGAACTAATTAGTCTGGGAACAAGCAGTGCATTTGCCATTGTGGGAGAAGTAGCCAAACTCCTGCCATTGCGGAGTAGTAGCCAAACTTGTCGACGACTACTCGTCGCCTCACCGCGGATCGAGAGTTTCTCTCCTTCCACTCCTGAACGGATGCCGCTGCGGCGAAGTTGCAAACACACCTCGCCCACGAGCAGGAGCACCACCAAACTTCTTTGGTCGCTGGACAGGTGACAAGGAGATGATCCAATCTCGTCCTCTTGATTGCAAAGCAGGCAGAACAAACACAAAGCTTATCTCCATCGTCGATCTGATCTCTGTTTGTTTGACCTTTCTTCTACCTTTCCTCCACCATGTAGAAACTCAAAGCAGCTGTCGAGCAGGCAAAACACAAAAAGATCACGGCGACTCCTCTACCTCTCTTGCTGGCCTATCGACACGGCAAGGCCACCGAGGCACACTCATTTGCAGCCGCTTCCGCCCCGTTCGCTCGGCTTATCGGCCACCGGCAGCCGGCAGTATTTTTCTCTCGTAACGAACCGGCCACCAAAGCAACCGGCCGCAACCGGCCCGGCGAAGCAGTACTCTTCTCTCGGAACAAACCAAAGACGGCCATCGGCCACCGCCCAACCGAACAGCTGCATTTCCCCGGCCTCCGTTTACCCCTGACTCCGCTAACGCCCGTAGGACGATCCTCCACTCCTGACGACGCCGGCAGAGTGTTTTTGGACCTTTTTTTTAATTTATTTTCATGCCTAGATTTACTGACGAACAGCACGGTCATAAGACTAAACGGGTAGTGTTGCGACAGCTTGAGGTATACAGGCAAATGATTTCTGATGATTCTATCAACCTTGTGCGAACTGCACTGCTCCCTTATCTCTATAAACTATGAATGATTTTGTTTCGCTCCAATATCCCGCATTGCTAATTGAGAGACACAAACATGAGGTGGTCTAAGAACAGAGCTATGCTTTGTTTAGACCAAGCTAGGGATTGTTTAGACCAAGCTAGATCACGGGATTACCACTAGACGCGCAGATGCAGCGGAACCGTCTCGATGTAGACGAACGCGTCGAGGGTAGCGAGCGGTGCGGTTGCTCACGTCCTTCTTGACTTGCACGTGCGGCTCGTCCGATCCAAGTGCTTCGGATGTAGCACCTCCAAGGTATCCACACGTACGGAGAAGGAAGCGACGCACGCCGGATCGCTAGGTCCGCGAGTGCGACGAGGAGAGAGCGTTGGCGGCGCGGATCGCTACTTGAGAAAGTTGTGTCTTTTCAGGAGGGGTGTGGTCCATATTTATTGGGAGGAAAACCCCCCACACCATCGTCCATTAGCAATACGGGACTAATAGATGGTGTACCCCTTCCAATACTAATGGGCTTTACAACATTTGTGGCCCATTAGGACTTTTACACCATAATGGATCAAATCCATCTGAGCCCACTAGTGGATCAAATCCAGTTGACTCTAGGGCATATTTCCAACGAGTCTCCCACTTGCACTAGAGTCAACTATGCAAGTATATTCATCCTCATTCGGCTTCCAACCCCTTAAGTGTGTGACCCTATAGGTTCACATACACATAGACTTGACCCGAGTACATTACTCGATCAATAGTTGATAGCGGCCTCTAGCAAGACGTGTCAACTCCTATGCATACGAAAGGATCTTATCGGACAAACCATCACAACAATTCATACATGCTATTCCCTTTGCCTCACGATATTTGGTCTAGCTCCAAGCCGACCTCTATTTCTCGACACCGTGATTCGGATCATCAAAAGGGGGTTAACCCTTAACCCAAAGACGGCCATGCATTTCTTGATCCGATCACTCGAGGGGCCCAGAGATATCTCTCTCAAGTAGAGGGGTGTTGACGGTGTATTTTGGTGCACCTAGCATGTTCATTACACTTTGGTTTGGATTTGATTATGGAACTAACCCGCCACTAGGCACACTAATCATATAACAAGTTCATCTTTGTGCATGCATTTGGAAGTGTTGTGTTTATGTAGGAAAACATGGACATAAAGGACGGATTCGCAACAAGTTCAAAGGAGCATTTACGGAGTCTTGTTCGTGTTCATGAGCTTGATGAAATCACTTCCAATGGTGGCGAGGACCGAAGTGCTACGAGGAACACCCCCGGGGATTGAAGCGTAAAAGATCGAACTTCATGCGAAGAGAGCCTCCATCTTGGACGCGAGGATAACAAAGATCAAAATCATGCAAGTGGAGGGGGAAAAGTACATAAGTGCACGAGGACCCACGGAGCAAAGGGGGGCGACCGAACCGGGCCGGGTGGGCACTCCGGGCCGGCCGGCCCGGCCCGGTTCCGCACCGGTTCGGTCCCGTTTTCCTTGCCCTCGAAGGATCTTCAACCCTAAAAGCCCCGAGGCGCCGCCAACACCGAGAGAGGAGTCATTCGCACCGAGAAGGCCATCCACAAGCTAGAGAGAGAGGAGGAGGATCTCCGGCGGGAGATCAACCACCTCGAAGGAAGCACCCTCTCGTGGAGAAGAAGGAAGACACCGGCGGAAGGGAAACCATGATCAACGGTGCCATGATCAGCACCTTGATGGGGTAATCTTCTCATTCGTCCATGGGTTGTAATCGATCTTGAGATGTAATCGCACTTTGTCGGATTATCTATCTTTCATATTGTGTTGAAAATACTTTCATGCTTAAGGTTAGCTACCATGCCGTAAAGGGAGTATAGGCCTCAATGCTTCCTTGGATCCATTCAATACGCCGTGTCCATCAAAGGTCTAGTCATGAATACCTTCGCGTAGTGACAGTACGAGAGGAGGGAAAGGGCGAAACCGTGGTCACAACCCCGATAGATTAGATTGGTTTTTCATGTCTTTAAGCGATTGCATGCTCTAGTATCGTAGACTCGTGGGCGAGTGTCTTCTACCTTGATCGTTTATCATTCTCTCTAGTGTAGTTTAGTTGTTTTCTAGTTTAATAGTAAGTTAGGGTTTTAGTAGCTAGTGTGTCGTTGTTGATCGAACGCTTGCAATCCCCTTGCTCCGCGGATTGACAAGAACCTTGGGAATCCCGTGGTGAAAAAGGTGTGGGGTCCGTACGCTTGCGGATCGTAGAGGGATACGTCTTTTATCCGTCAACAAGGGGCAAATTCTATCTTGATTGACCATGCCTCACAAAGATGCTTCCCGACAAACCCGAAAGTCATCTTTATGACTACCCGATTACGGAGTAGCGGTTGATGGCCCCTAAGTAGGTCAATTCACATCTTGAGTACATGCGACAATCTCAAGTCTAAGGACATAGCGTATACGTTGTGTAAACGAGAGAACAAGGTCTCAAATTGGGTCAGTCCGGCCCCATGTCATACATGTGCCCACATTATTAGTTATACATCTCCATGTTCATGACTTGTGAAACATAGTCATCAACTAATTCATGTGCTAGTCATTAACTCATACTAGGGACAACTTTTGAATAACCATACAAGTAAAAGAGTTTCACAAACAATTCACATAATTGCCAATCAAATACAAGTCGCCTTTCATGGATATTCAATAAAAGAACCAAGTGACATGGATATAATGAAATATAATCATCTCTATAATTCCTTATAGGACATATTTCTAACATTCTTCCACTTGCACTTGAGCTAATCTAGAATATATCTAATACCCATAGCTCTCATGTGCGCCTCATGCTTAGGTGTGGAAGGGGTTTTGTCAAAGGATCCGCAACATTCAAATCCCCGTGTACTTTGCATATCTTGATATCACCTCGTCTAACGATCTCTCGTATCAGATGAAATTTCCGCAGTACATGTTTATTCTTTTGGTGGTTCCTTGTCTCCTTTGCTTGCGCAATAGCCCCATTGTTGTCACAATAAAGATCCAACGGGCTAGAGACACTCGGAAACACACCAAGTTCGTAAAGGAACTTCCTTATCCAAACACCCTCCTTTGCGGCTTCCGAAGCCGCGATGTACTCGGCTTCGTTGTAGAATTAGCTACCGTCTCCTCGCTTGGAACTCTTCCGGCTCACGGCTCCACCATTTATCGTAAATACGTATCCCGATTGCGACTTTGAATTGTCTTGGTCGGTTTGGAAACTAGCATCGGTGTAACCCGTTACAACGAGCTCCTCCTCACCTCCATAGACTAGGAACATGCCTTTAGTCCTTCTTAAGTACTTAAAAACATTTTTTAACCGCCGTCCGGTGACCCTCACCGGATCAGATTGGTATCGCTTGTAATACCGTGTGCATATGAAATATCTGGACGTGTACATATCATTGCATACATAATAGATCCGATGGCCGAAGCATACAGTATTCTACTCATGCGTTCCCGCTCATCAGTTGTCGAAGGACACTGAGTCTTGCTAAGATGTATGCCATGTGACATAGGCAAGAACCCTTTCTTTGCCTCTTCCATGTTGAACCTTTTCAACACTTTATCAATGTAAGTGTCTTGGCTTAATTCTATAAGCCTTTTTGATCTATCTCTATAGATTTTGATGCCCAAAATGTATGCCGCCTCAGCTAAGTCCTTCATTGAAAAACTATTTTTTAATGAGGTCTTAGCGGCCTCAAGCATAGGAATGTCATTTCCAATCAGTAATATGTCATCCACATATAAGATTAGAAATACTACAGAGCTCCCACTTGCCTTCTTGTAAACACAAGGCTCTTCTTCACTCTGAATGAAGCCAAACCCTTTTACCACCTCATCAAAGTGAAGGTTCCAACTCCGAGATGCTTGCTTCAATCCATAAATGGATTTTTGAAGTTTGCACACCTTTCCAGCATTGGTTGGATCAACAAATCCCTCAGGTTGTGTCATATACACATCCTCAGTCAGATTTCCATTTAGGAAAGTTGTTTTGACATTCATCTGCCATATCTCATAATCGAAATATGCAGCTATAGCTAGAATGATCCGAATAGATTTAAGCATTGCTACGGGTGAGAATGTCTCGTCGTAGTCAACTCCTTGAACTTGTCGAAAACCTTTTGCAACAAGTCGAGCTTTATGGATGTGAACATTTCCATCCATGTCCCTCTTCTTCTTATAGATCCATTTGCACTCTATGGGTTTAACACCATTCGGCGGGTCAACCAAGTTCCAAACTTGATTGTTATCCATGGAATCTATTTCGGATCTCATGGCACTTTGCCATTTCTCGGAATACGGGTCCATCATTGCTTCCGCATATGTCATAGGTTCATCATTGTCTAACAACAATATGTTGCGCTCTCCCGCGATCATGAGATTGAGCTTATCGGTTGCGCGACGTGCCCTTTCGACCTTCGTGGTTGTGGTGGTGCTTCTCTTGCCATGGGCATCTCAACTCGTTCGGCTACATTAGCATCAATTGTGAAATCTTGCCCAACCGGCTCATCTTGAACTTCTTCAAGATACACCTTCGTCTACATTTTTCTCTTTTAAGAAACTCTTTCTCAAAGAAAATGCCGTTCCGAGCGACAAACACTTTTCCTTCGACCGGTTGTAGAAATAATATCCCAAGGTTTCCTTTGGATATCCCACGAATATGCACTTGTCCGATTTAGGTGTTAATTTATCCGATTGAAGTTTCTTCACATAAACCTCACAACCCCAAATTTTCGAAAAGACAAACCGGGAGTCTTACCGGTCCACATTTCATATGGTGTCTTAACTACGGACTTAGAAGGTACCCTATTTAAAGTGAAAGCTGCGGTTTCTAGAGCATAACCCCAAAATGACAATGGTAGGTCCGATCGGCTCATCACCGATCGGACCATGTCCAACAAGGTTCGATTACGTCGCTCGGATACACCGTTTCTTTGAGGTGTTCCAGGTGGCGTAAGTTGTGGAACAATTCCGCAAGTCTTTAGATGATTGCTAAACTCATGGCTCAAATACTCACCTCCACGATCAGAACGCAAGGTCTTGATTTTCTTGCCACGTTGATTTTCTACTTCACTCTGAAATTCTTTGAAATTTTCAAAAGTTCCAGACTTGTGCTTCATTAAATAGACATAACCATATCTACTTAAATCATCAGTGAACGTTATGAAGTATTGGTATCCACCTCTAGCTGTCGTACTCATTGGTCCGCACACATCCGTATGTATGAGTTCCAGTAAGTCTGAGGCTCTCTCAGGAAAATCGGAGAAAGGCATCTTGGTCATCTTGCCTAGCAAACAAGCTTCACATGTCTCGTAGGATTCAAAATCAAACGAAGTTAAAAGTCCATCGTTATGGAGCTTCTTCATGCGCTTTTCACTGATGTGACCCAAACGACAATGCCATATGTAGGTAGGACTTAAATCATTAGGTCGAGATGTTTTAGCACTTATGTTACAGATAGGTGAATCATCAAGATTTAAAACAAATAAGCCATTCACAATGGATGCACAAGCCACAAACATATTATCCTTAGAGATCACACAACCATTGTTTTCACTCGCAAATGAATAACCATCCTTCATCAAACATGAAGGGGATAAAATGTTTCGACTCAAACTAGGAACAAAATAACAATTATTCAACTCCATAATAAATCCTGACGGGAGGTGGAGTTGCATCGTCCCGACGGTCAACGCAAAGAACTCTTGCATTATTGCCCACACGGAAATCAACTTCTCCTTTTCCAACGCTTCTACTTCTTATCATTCCCTGTGTCGAATTGCAAATGTGAGCAACCGATCCGGTATCAAATACCCAAGAATTAATGACTGTATTAGCGAGGAAAACATGATCTGTAACATAAACATGAAGTGTACCTGAAGTGGAAGTACCCTTGCTTCCCTTGTTCTTCAAAGAAGCTAGGCACAACTTGCAGTTTCTTTTCCAATGACCAATTTCCTTACAATGAAAACATTCAGCATTGGCAGCTGGACTAGCCTTGGGCATCTGGTTTGGCATGGGGATCTTATCCTTGTCCTTGCCTTTCTTCTTCCAAGACTTGCCCTTTCTTTTAAAGGTCGGCTTGTTTTGGATCGCCATCACATGACCGCCGCGGTGCCTTTCTTGATGTCACTCTCTCGTTGTCTTTAGCATACCACACAGTTCATTCAAGCGCTTCTCCGCCCCATGCATATGGTAGTTCGAGATGAAGTTCCCATATCTAGGCGGAAGAGATGTGAGAATGAAATCAGTGGACAACTCCTTGCCCAGTGGGAAGCCTAGCTTCTCCAACCTTTGAACGTAACCAACCATTTTGATTACATGTGGTTCTACCGGCGCGCCTTACGCCAATTTGCACTCCACAAAGGCTTTAGAGACATTGAACCTTTCGGTCCTAGCCTCGTGTGGCGAACATATCATTGAGTGCCACGACCATATCGTGCACATGGACCGACTCAAACTGCATTTGCAAGTCAGGTTCCATACACGCAAGCATAAGGCAACCCACTTCAAGATCGACATCCCATGCCTTCTTGTAAGCGTTCTTTACAGCGAGTGTTGCATTTTCATCAGGCTCATCGGGTAAAGGGGTGTCTAGAACCTCTTCCTTTTTCTCGGCCTTGAGAATAATTCTAAGGTTACGGATCCAATCCGTATAGTTCGTTCCATTCAACTTGTCCTTCTCAAGGATCGTACGCAAAGAAAATTCCTTACTAGGTGCCATCTACAACAAAATAATAAATGCAAAATACCGAGACAAAATATCCATGACCGAGTAAAATAAAATAATTTACTCCCACTAAAATCAATATCCCCACATTGATACTTAGTGATTCGGAATCCACAACTAACAAGTCTACTAGTGAGCTTTTGCGTCACCGCTAGTAAACAAGGTAGATCGGTAAGCAACTTCTTTGCTAATCATATCACATATGACTCGTTGTTGGGTGACATCTCTATGTCTAGGCTCCCAACCTTTATGCCCCAAAATCCTTAACCGTTAAGATGACTTTGATAAGCAAACCAACACTTATGCGTGTAAGTATCCGATACAACCCGTCTAGTCAAGGAAAACTAGTGGCACCCTAATTTGATAGACCCACCACTAATTGTATGAGACGTGGGACGGTGGCAAGTGTTGGGAGGGCATGTTAACTTAATATTCCAAAGGGATCGTTCTACTCGTAACATCACACGCAAGAAAATAACATTGTCGCATGTAAAAGTAGAACGGTAAGAACGACATTCACACGGTTGTAACACAGGATGGCCTATTGTCGCATGGTGATCTCCATCTCCATTGACATGTACATCATGTTGATCTCCATCTCCATGATCCGTGTGTGCCATCCTCCATGTGATGAGTCCTCCAAGAACTATCTAACGCGTGCTAGTAATGAAAGTTACACAATCGCGTATTAGATCATCACAAATTTGGTACGCGCACCATTACATTAATTTTGACAATAGATGTGGCTCCAACCGTATTGCCTTATGCGTGACACGCAGGTCACGAAAAAAATTACACAAATGCATCACATACACATATAGGCCATACCGATTACAAAACCCGCAAAACAGATTATCGCAATTCCGACGTCCAAACTTAAAACGCCCGAAAACCCATCTTGCAAGCCGAATTTGGCAAAACTAATTTCGCCGAGACCGGGGAAAACTAGTTTATCACATGTGTAAAATTTTACGTAGATCAATTTTCATATAGAAAACGTCTTCATCCGAGCTAACCACGAAAAGTTATGACTGTTTTACCGAACAAGATATTTTTCGGTTTTTCCCGGCCGTAGAGATCCAATCGCCACCGCCACGCATCCCATGTGCCCGGCACTTGACCTAGCTTCGATTCGACCAATCCAATTGATCTCCTTCTCGTTGTGACCGGGTTTACGTGTATCACTTAACTCCGATGGCGGAATTCCGACCGGTAGGAGTAATTCGTTACACGACCATCACGTCAAGAACACGAAGCCGATCAAAACTTTGATCTACATCCGCATATCTCTATATGCACACACCCCGAATCTAAAACTTAGCGAGTACGACTGCGGTACCACCGAAGGGAAACGGGGTGGCTACGCTAGCGCAAAACAAAATTTTCCCCGCAAAATAGGAACCGCCGCCGTCGGAGATCACGGGATTACCACTAGACGCGCGGATGCGGCGGAACCGTCTCGATGTAGACGAACGCGTCGAGGGTAGCAGGGCGGTGCGGTTGCTCACGTCCTTCTTGACTTGCACGTGCGGCTCGTCCGATCCAAGTGCTCCGGATGTAGCACCTCCAAGGTATCCACACGTACGGAGAAGGAAGCGACGCACGCCGGATCGCTAGGTCCGCGAGTGCGACGAGGAGAGAGCGTTGGCGCGCGCGGGCTGCTACTTGAGAAAGTTGTGTCTTTTCAGGAGGGGTGTGGTCCATATTTATTGGGAGGAAAACCCCCCACACCATCGTCCATTAGCAATACGGGACTAATAGATGGTGTACCCCTTCCAATACTAATGGGCTTTACAACATTTGTGGCCCATTAGGACTTTTACACCATAATGGATCAAATCCATCTGAGCCCACTAGTGGATCAAATCCAGTTGACTCTAGGGCATATTTCCAACAGAACATGCACTTGGTGATGGAGAAAACAGCAGAGGCGGATTAGCGCATCTTTTCTCTAGCTAGTTTGTTTGTTCTCTCTGTTTAACCAAACAGCACTACCACTCGGTCTTTAAATACACCAAGCCAACGCCCAATAGAGCTAGCCGTAAGTTCATGGGCACTCTATGCAGGAACTGCCAACAATTTTCATTTGATCTCCATGATTTATTTTCTCCACTTCCTTGGGTAGTTAAGACCTTCACCAATTTGATGTGTGACTCGGTCAGTTGACGCAATGGGCATGCGTGCTGCTCTATATCGAGATTTTGAGACAACCTCCTGGAATCCCTGCAGTTGGGGCAGAAAGGATTCGATCGGTTCCCTGTTCATCGGGAGCTCTTAGACTGTCTCCAGGGGATGCTCCAGCTGGTGCTGCATGCATTTTGCAGACGTGGGCCGCACTGTAGCAGCTCCAGCGGTAGTCGCAACGCCTGCTGCAAAATACAGCAATGCCCCCGGCATGCGCATCCCTGGGGACGCTGCATCCCAACCACCGCTCACTGCACGCCCCGCCCCACTCTCTCTCTCCCTCTCCTCGACTTCGCCGCAGCCGGCCCGCGACGTATCCAGGGAAGAGCAGCGTCCCTGCCGGCGATGGCGTGCTCCCCACCGGTGACGGCCCCGGCGGATAGGGCCGCAACATGCCGTCCGACCCCGCCCGCGAGATTTGGGCATGCGGAGCGGAGCTCCCTGGCCGCGGCGGAGATCCCGGTGCGAGCACGGCAGAGCAAGGGAAGGGGAGGCGTCGGAGTAGGAGGGATCCGGCGACGCGAGGCAGATCGATCTCGGGCGCCATATCCCCTGTGGCCCGGGGCGCCCTAGAGATGCGAGGTGGGGCCCACGGTCGCCGGCTCCGACACCGGCCGGTGAGGCTGCCACCTCCTTCACTTCCGCAGGCCGTCTTCCTCCCCACACCGCGGTCGTCTCCTCCCCCTGCCATCTCTCCTCTTCCTCCTCCTCGGGTGTTCAGTGGCGGCCTCCATGATGCGGCGCGCCCTTCCTCTTGGGGCCTCCTCCCCGGCGCACATGGCCGCGCGGCGGACCTCCTGCCGTGGACGCCGCGTGAAGCTTCCCCTCATCAGAGGTGACTAAATGTGACACAAATACCAGTCCCAGGAGGCTGGCAACACATTTATTACAACAGGTGGATCAGTCTTTTACATTACGGCGGCATAGTGGGCACGGGAGTGCCAACGCCACAAGGAACAACACAAGTGCTATAGACCAAACTACGATAGCGAAGGCTTCCAAAGACTCATCAGAGTACCACACCATGGAAGCTCTCTGTGGAGGCTCTGGGTACACAGGCACGATTGGGTGTAGGGCAGCGACCTAATCGACGTCTTAGGGAAAGAAATCGGGATCCTCCTCTGAAAAACAGTTAGTTAAACAAGGGTGAGTGTCGTATGGACCTCCCTGGGCCCACTACCTCGGTGGGTACCAGGACCGACTACTCGGTGGGCCCCTGGGACTACCCACCTTGTGCCGCACGGTACCTGATGGCGTGAGGCGCAAGGACTACGGTGGAGAAGTACTCGGATAGGAAGCTATACATACCATGTACTGTGTAGAGGACTCCTAGACGTACATGACCAGTACTCTCTCCCTAAACCGACCTATAACCCTGCCTCACGGACTATATAAGGCGAGGCAGGTACCCTTCTCTCCCAGATTACACATCATCTTGTAATCACATCCAATCAATCCAGAGCTACGCAGCATACAGGACGTAGGGTATTACGCACCTCGCGGCCCGAACCTGTCTAAATTGTGTGCCACGTGTCTCTTCCTTCGAGTTACCGATCTCGGCGAGGCCACATTCATCTACCTCGGGTACTCCCCTTGGTAGGTTGCCGGTCTAAAACACTAACAGCTGGCGTGCCAGGTAGGGGATCTCGCCGAAGATCATATGGCGAACTCGACGACTTCCATCTTCATCAAGCCAACCGTCGCCTTCAAATGCGGCGACACCTTTGTCTTCGGCTCCTGGGTCTGCACTGCTGACGGCGCCGGATTCCTCCAACGCCGCCTCACCGTGCCGCCCAACCCGGAGACTGGGCTCGTGATGCTTCCCGAAGTAGTCACGGGCAATCTCGCTGGGAAGTTCGGCAAAATTTCGCTCTACAACCAACACACCGATTTCGAGCTTGGGTCCGACTCCAACTCGAACTCGACATCCCCGTGGGCTATCATATGCGAGTCGGCTACCCAGCCATCGCGTGCGGACTTCCCACTTCGTGAGCACTTCACACGCGGCCCTCGCAATGCCACCAGGGCCCACGCGAAGGCTCCCACTACGCACCGGGCCGGTGTTGACGGATAAAAGACGTATCCCTCTACTATCCGCAAGCGTACGGACCCCACAACTTTTGTACGACGGGATTCCCAAGGTTCTTGTCAATCCGCGGAGCAAGGGGATTACAAGCATTCGATCTACTTTCACACTCTAACTACTCAAACTCTAACTAGGATTATACTAGAAAACAACTAAACTACACTAGAGAGAATGATTAAGATATCAAGATAAAAGACACTCGCCCACGGGTCTACGATATTAGAGCATGCAATCGCTTAAAGACATGAAAACCAATCGAATCTATCGGGGTTGTGACCACGGTTTCGCCCTTTCCCTCCTCTCGTACTGTCACTACGCGAAGGTATTCATGACTAGACCTATGATGGACACGGCATATTGAATTGATCCAAGGAAGCATTGGAGATCATACTCCCTTTACGGCATGGTAGCTAACCTTAAGCATTAAAGTATATTCAACACAAGATGATAGATAGATAATCCGACAAAGTACGATTACATCTCAAGATCGATTACAACCCATGGACGAATAAGGAGATTACCCCATCAAGGTGCTGGTCATAGCACCGTTGATCATGGTTTCCCTTTCGACGGTGTCTTCCTTCTTCTCCACGTGTGGGTGCTTCCTTCGAGGTGGTTGATCTCCCTCCGGAGATCCTCCTCCTCTCTCTCTAGCTTGTGGATGTCCTCCTGGTGCGAATGGCTCTCTCTCTGTCGAATGGCGGTGCCTCCAAGGTTTTAGGGTTGAAAATCCTTAGGGTGCAAGGAAAGGGGGGCCGGACCGGCCACCGGAGTGGGCTGGGCCGGCCGTCCTGGGCCGACCGGCCCGGGCCCATCTCCGGCCGGTTCGGTCGCCCCTTCGCTCCCGTGGGTCCTCAGGTGATTATGCACTTTGCCCCCTCCACTTGCATGATTTTGACGATGTCATCTTCGCGTCCAAGATGGAGGTTCTCTTCGCATGAAGTTCGGTCTTTTACGCTTCAATCCCCGGGTGTTCCTCGTAGCACTTCGGTCCTTGCCACCATTGGAATTGATTTCATTAAGCTCATGAACACGAACAAGACTCCGTAAATGCTCCTTTGAACTTGTTGCGAATCTGTCCTTTATGTCCATGTTTTCCTACATAAACACAACACTTCCAAATGCATGCACATAGATGAACTTGTTATATGATTAGTGTGCCTAGTGGCGGGTTAGTTCCATAATCAGATCCAAACCAAAGTGTAATGAACATGCTTGGTGCACCAAAATACACCGTCAACATCTCCCCCACGCTTAGCTCTTGCTCGTCCTCGAGCAAGTACTCGTAAAAGAACTTCGTCCAAAGTGTTGTAATCGTGTATCACGAATCCTTCTTCACAAGTTAGTCAACCCTTTCATCTTTAATACATAAACACAAAGAAATGATCATCAAACATAAACATGGGAGTTTAGAATCTTTACCACGTCAAGATTTACCCCACAACTTAAACTCTTCACTCGAAGCCTTCGATCTCAGCCATACTTGCTTCTTTGCTTCCATCGGAGGGTTTTTATAATTTTCTAAACAAAATTCCTGCAACAAGTATTAGACAAAAACCTTTCTCCAAGTTCTCTCAAGTCACTCATGTGATGTGGCTATCCTAAACCAATTTTATAAAACTCTCACCTCCCATAAATCTCTCATACAACATGTAAAGTGGAGCTATAGGTAGTGCTAGCGCAATCAACACAAGTATTGTCAAACTAAGAACTTCCTCTAATGGTTGTTTACCTTTCAAAGTCAATGATCATGAGAATTAACCATATGTAGGGATATCAAGGATGAGAAGATTTAGAATGGTGGACATGTGCAAGGAACCGATGACGTCCTCATTGTCGGATTGCACATGGTTGGAAAAAAAATGAAAGTTTCGTCTCTCAACAATGTGACATCCTTCCTTAGACTTTAATTTTCTTTTCTTTCACTTGATCCATCCCTCTCATATCTTTATTGCTACCTCCTCTTTTTTTTCTTTCATTCTTTCATTCTCATATTTTTTCTCTTTCTTTACTTTTATATATTTCTTTCTTTCTTTCTTTCTTTCTTTTCCATAATCATACTTTTCTCTTTATTTTTCCCTCTTTTGACAACTCTTCAAAGCTCTCAACTCCCCTCTTTCTCGCATGCATACAATCTGAAATTTTAATTAAATCATGCTAGAGATGAGACGAAACCTTTGAAAGTAGTGAGGACCATGTGTGGTTCAAGGACTGGTGGATGGTCGCTTCCTTGTGTGATGAGTGATTGACAACGTTGTGTGAACTGATTCTTGGCTAAGTATTGCAGGTGCAGGTTGCGGCTTGACTGGTGTTGGTGCAGGTGAAGAACAAGCGTGAAAGGTCATCGCTCGTGAGGCCTCCGGGTGTGGAGAAGACAAGTAGGCTTCGTTCGAGGGACCGGTGGCCGGCGGGGTCAAGTGCGGGCCGCATGGTGGCATGAACAAGAAGATGAAGTCATGGACGGTTTCTTGGTTGAGCCTCAAAACCAAGGTCGAACCGGGACTACGTGGGAGCCAAGTCATGAGTGGAGATTGGCGGAGGCTACACCGAGTTCGCGGGGTTTCCGGTGGTTCACCGAAAACCACCGGGTTCCTTGGTTGATCCACAAAGCCAAGACCGGAGAACCGAAGACGGAGGTGCAAAGCGGCGCGGACCGGTCCGACCGGTGTGTCCGACCGGTCCGACCGATGGGGACCGGCTCGACCGGTGAGGAGCACCGGCTCGACCGGTGTGCGACGACGCGGTCCGAATCTTCGAAGCGGAGGACACGCGTCGGGATCGCATGGCTTGCGTCGAGGCTACGCAGGTGCGGTCGCCGGCATCCGTCCGATGGTGAAGACATCAAGAATTCCAAATCCGCCCTTGTGGGGATTGTATCCCTAGTTAGTAGAGAAGGGCGTTTTAGACATTCGGTTGCCTCCATATAACCCAAGAGGTGAGAGGATGGCAGCCAACTCTTGGAACACTAGCTCATTAGTTTCCTATTTTCCACCTATTTTCCATAGGTTTTCTTTAGGACTAGCAAGAGAGCTTCACGGAGAGATCTTGTTGAGAGGGATGGATGATCGGGCGGCTTGCTAGACCTTGTACGAACCTTTGTTTCATGTATAGATGATTCGGCGTGGTTCCTCAAAGTGTGGATGTGTTTTCCCCGGTTGTTCTTGGTGGTGATTTTCGGAGCCCTCTCTTTGTGATTTCTTTGGGTTGTTTTCGGGACCTTTCTCTTGGGGATTTGATGGGGGAAATTTGTGGGAACCCTTCGTGGTTCTTTGGGCTGTGATTCCCCTCCCAAATCCGTGAGTAAAGGTGCTCGATTTTGGGGTTTCTTGAGTTCTTGGGTTGGAAGTGCTCTTGGCGGGATTTCTTCGATTCCTCCTTTTTGGACGAGTTTTGGTGGGATTAAACTTGGCTATGGACTCCTCATGAGGTGTTCCTGATATCCCCAAAGTCTTGTTCAAGTCCGTGGAGTGATTCGGGAGATCGAGTTTTGGTTTTGGGGGTGTTGATCCGCGGGTGCTGTTCATCCCGAGCTACCCAGGCTACACCGGTCTGACCGGTGCTCTTGACCGGTCTGACCGGTGCAAGCCCTTGTGGGATTTTGCTCGGGTGAACGTCTTGGTGTGTTCGTTGTTGTCCCGTGTAGCCGCCGTTTCGAGTTTGAGTCGGTTTGGTGGTCGGTTGGCCCGTTTGGTGCCTTGGGGGCTTTCGGCCGCCATCGGTCCGACCGGTGTGTCTCACCGCTTGACCGGGTGTAGAGCCACTTAGTGAAAGTTGCTCGGTTTCACCGGCCAGGGACCGGTCCGACCGTGGTGCTCGCCGGTCCGACCGGTGTGGGTCCGTAGACTCGAGGTTTGGTTTTCCGCCGCGTTCTCGGTCGGAAGGTTGTGTGTTGGTTCCTAGGTCTAGTGGCACTTCAGTGGCTACGTGGGCTTGACCAACCTTGGTAGTGAGTCGGAGACGTGTGTTGGAAGCCGTGTTCATCTTGTTGGAGTTTCCATCTCCTTCGAGAAGAATTTTTATCGGCTCCCATTCACTCCCCCCTCTCTGGTTCGCCGTATCGGTCCTTCAAGTGGTATCAGAGCCGGTTTGGGTCTTTATTGACTCTAACCAGTCTAAGATCCAAGGATGACGTACCAGGAACGGGGTTCGGGTCCTCCACACTTCGATGGCAAGAACTACCAGATGTGGAGCAAGCGGATGGGTGCTTTTCTCCGCGGAAAGGGTCAGATCCTTTGGGATGTCACGGTGGACACGAGCTATGTCCAGGCGGTTGATTTCCTCGCTCCGAGATCGAGGGACGGCCTTCGACGCCAACAATAAGGCGGTCGACTACTTGTTTCGTGCTTTGTGTCGGCCCGAGTTCGATCGGGTGCACACCGAGCACTTGGCTTGTAGGATTTGGGCGGTGTTGAAGGAGGCTCATGTTGGGAACGCCCGTGTTCGGGCACGGATGTATGCGACCTACGGAGAGAGTACGAGAACTTCACTCATCTCCCGGTGAGTCCATCGATGCCTTGTTTCGTAGGTTCACGGTGGTTGTGAACAACATGAGGGCCAATGTGGACGTGCTCCCGTACGATGATCATGATAGAGCGGTCAAGCTCTTACACTCTTTGGATCGTACGATTTGGGGTGGAAAGTTCGAGGCCATTGTGGAGTCGGAGAAGTATGACACTCGACGGTGAACGAGCCGTTCTCGAAGCTCAAGTCGGCCGAGGTGGATAGGGCATGACCGCCAAGCTCGAGGGACCGACTGATTCCCATAGTCTTGGCCTCGTTGGTGGTTCCAAAGGAAAGGCTAACTCTAACCCATCCACCAGGATGTTCTCTTTCTCCTCCTTGATGTCTATGGCAGATGAAGAGTTCGACGAGCTTGGAGAGGACGAGCTGGCGCTCCTGACGAGGCGGTTCGAGAGGCTACACGAGAACTGTGTGAACATGAGGAGGAACACGAGGACTTGCTTCCAGTGCGGCAAGCCGGGACACTTCGTCGCCGACTGCCCGGAGAAGGCTGAGAGCAAGGACAGCTACAAGCACAAGCCGAGGAACGATGGCAAGTACCGGTCGAGGCGCAACCACAAGAGCAAGCACAAGAACAAGTACAAGGACGAGCGACGATCGAGGAAGAAGGAGAGCCGAGGCAAGGCCCGAGCGATGGTGGGAGCGAGCGACGTCGACTCCAGTTCCGCGTACTCCACCTCGAGCTCGAGCAGCAGTGAAGATGAGGGTGATCGTCGCAAGAACAAGAAGTCGTCCAAGAACCTGAGCGGGCTGAGCTGCTTCGCGAGAGATGGCTTCTGCACCATGGCGCTGAGCTCCGGCAAGCAAGAAGAGCACACAGAGCGACTCGGACTGCGAGTCCGACGACGAGGTGCGTGATGAACTTCCCTTCTTGCGCCGGGAGAATGAGAGGCTTGGCTCTTTACTTGATAACCGTGATGACATGCTTAGAGAGGCCAAGAAAATGAGGAAAGAGCTTAGGGCTTCACTCGAGGATGCTAGGACTAGAGTGGCTGAGCTAGAGACACAAGTGCTTGATAGCAAGCTTGAGATTGATTCGCTTAAGGCTAGCCCCGTTGTTTCGGATGACAATGACTGTGCTGATTGCTCCATATTCCTTGATGATCTTGCTTTGTTTAAGGAGAAGCATGCCTCCAAGTGTGAGGAACTAGATGTGCTTAGGGTTAAAGTGGCTGAGCTTAAGTCTAGACCTGCTTTGCTAGGTGCTTGCACTTCGTGCCCTGTTTTGCATGCTAAGTTGATGAGATGCATGCTTACACTAGTTCGCTCGAGGCTAAATTGAAGGAACCCATGCCTACATCTTGCTCTACCCGTGAAATGCATGCATTGAAAAATTTGGAGCTTGCACATTATGTTGATCGTTTGCGGGATGAGAATGATGACTTGAGGAAGTTGATGGGTTGGTTGTCCTGGTCATGAGCCTCGTTGAGGATGATGATCGAGGCCTTTAAGAGGCGAGGATGGTGAGGGGCTTGGGGCAAACAAGGCCGGGTGAGGGAAGTGGAGAGAATATCCCGGAGCCACCAAAAACCCACCACAAAAATGATTTCCCCCCAAAACCTAACCATCTTAGGAACCGACTAGACACAACCCCGGCTCCACCCGTGTTTCCTACACCCACAAACGATCTCCGAAGCCTATCAAGTTTGTGAGCACTTCGGGGAAAGTGTTCTTCGGGGAGGAGAGTGAGAAGGCTAGTGGTGAGAAACCGGTGGAGGATTTGAGTGGAGAGAAACCAAGTGAGCGACCACATCCCAAGCCTAAGCCTAAGCTTGTGAGGTTCCATTGTGGCTATTGTGGGAGAGATGGCCATAAGGAGGAGTTTTGCTTCAAGAGGAAGCGTGGGGAGAGAATGGCAAAGGAGTGGGCTAACAAGGACAAGTACCACCCTTCCGATGGTGTACTTGAGCCTCGTGTGCGGATGCCCGGGGCCAAGGCGAGTGTGAGGACGGTTCGGGCTTGGGGAGAGCGGAAGGTCGGTTGGTGGTCTTCTGCCTGAGTCACACCGGTCGGTCGGTGTGGAGCACCGGTCAAACCGGTGCGGGCACGGACAGACATACCGTTTGGGTTTCGAGCTCGTACGAGGTGCGAGGGTTGTTTCGGTGGTCGTGGTTCGGTGGTTGGGCCGGAAAGGGTGCGGGTGGTCGGTTGCTAGGCGTTCTCCTCCTTGTGCTCAATACGGGGATCGGAGGAGTCGTGGCTTTGAGTTGGAGAGGAAGGATGTTCCACGGGCTTTCTTGCGTGGATTTGGTCCTCCTCCGGGCGAGAGAGGGGTGGTTCCCTCGGGGTGGTTTCCGTGGTGGTGTTCGTGGAGGTAGCTTTGGTAGGAGAGATGCTTTTGTTGGTGCTAACCCCACTTTCGAGCAAATGGCTCGGCACCGGTTTTACTCTTTTGGTACTAACCCCGATCTTGCCGAGTCGTTTGTTCGCTCACGTGCTCGTTTTTGAATTTCGGGTGGGAGACTTGAAGAACATTCGGTTGATTGACTCCGTTGCTCGAGGCATATGACCGGAGACAGGGGGTGGTTCTCAAGTCTCGTCCGTGGTGACAAGGAGGTACATCACTTTTGGGGAAAATGGGTGTGGGCGTGTGCTTTCGAAGGTGAGATCAAAGTGAGTGACAAGATCACTCGAGGCGTGTTGCTCTTGTTCAATCGCCGGGGTACAATTTGCTTTCGTGTCCCGGCTTGTTGGATGAGGGCTTTGAGGTGTTGTTTCGGCCGGGTGGTTCTCGGATTTTGGACTCTCGAGGGGACCTTGTCCGTATGGTCGTTCCCGAGGGTCGGGTGTTTCGTGCTGATTTTTCTCGGTCTTCGGGTGTGGAGCGTTGTTTCTTGGCCGGTTCTTCGAGTGAGTTGTGGAAGTGGCATAGGAAGTTGGGTCACTTGAGCTTTGACCTTTTGTCGCGCTTGAGTAAACTCAATTTGGTCCGAGGATTGCCACGGTTGAGGCTTGAGAAAGAGTTGGTTTGTGCGCCGTGTAGGATGCCAAGATGGTAGCCTCTTCTCACCCGCCTCTCACCGATGTGATGACCGAGCGACCATGCGAGCCGCTCATATGGACCTTGTTGGCCCGGCTCGTGTGCGATCTCGCGGGTGGGAAGTGGTATGTCCTTGTTGTGGTGGACGACTATTCTCGGTATGCGTGGGTGTTCTTTCTCGAGGATAAGGGGGAGACATTTGGTTTTGTTCGAGATCTAGTCTTGAGGTTGAGGAACGAGAGGCACGGAGATGCCATACGAGCTATCCGCAGTGATAATGGCTCGGAATTCAGAAACTCTCGTTTCGAAACCTTTTGCCATGACTTGGGTCTTGAGCACCGCGTTTTCGAGTCCGTATACGCCTCCCCGGAATGGTGTTGTGGAAAGGAAGAACGGGACCTTGTGCGACATGGCTCGGACGATGCTTGATGAGCATAGGACTCCGAGGAGGTATTGGGCCGAGGGAGTGAATACCGCGTGCTATGTGTCGAACAAGATATACCTCGAGTGCACAAGAAGAAGACATGCTATGAGTTGATGCATGGTCGCACACCCAAGGTGAGTCACTTCCATGTCTTTGGTTGCAAGTGTTTCATTCTGAAGAAAGGCAGGAAGTTGTATAAGTTTGAGGCTAGGTCTGTCGATGGCATTTTCTTTGGTTATGCATCTCATTCTAGAGCATTTCGTGTGCTCAATCTTGAAACTAACCAAATCGTGGAGACTTGTGAGGTAACCTTCGACGAGACAGAGCCACGTAGTCAGCATGTCTTTGAGTGTGCAGGTGATGATGAGCTTGGCGAGGAGATCTTTCAGGAGGAGGAGCATGAACATGGTGATGATGAAGATGGCGGTGCGGTGCCCCCGACTGAACATGTACCCATTACTTCGACTACGATGATGGATGGACCCTCTGCTACACCTACGACGACAAGTCAAGAACGAGGAGAAGCTGATGTTGAGGGGGAGGTAGCTTCGAGGCGAGAACCTCCCCGGCAAGTTCAAGTGGATCACCCAGCTTCGAGGATCATCGACGACATGAATGAACGCACTACACGTCGAGGGTTCGAAACAATTCCCATTTCGCTCATGCTGCGTTTGTTGCTTCTTTTGAGCCCAAAGACATTGGACACACACTATCTGATCACAATTGGGTTAATTCGATGCATGAGGAGTTGGAGAACTTTGAGAGGAATCAGGTGTGGGAGTTGGTTGACCCTCCCCCAGGGTGTAAGCCGATTGGTACAAAGTGGGTGCGGAAGAATAAAGAGGGAGAGAAGGGTGAGGTTGTGAGGAACAAGTCGAGACTTGTTGCTCAAGGGTTCAGTCAGAAGGAGGGGATCGACTACGAGGAGATCTTCGCTCCCGTAGCCCGTTTGGAGGCGATTAGGATCCTTCTAGCCTTTTCCGTGGCTAAAGGGTTCAAGTTGCACCAAATGGATGTGAAGAGTGCTTTTCTGAATGGTGTGCTGGAGGAAGAAGTGTATGTGAGGCGACCTCGGGGTTTGAGAGTGAGAAGTACCCCCACCGGGTGTACAAGTTGAGGAAGGCGCCGTATGGGTTGAAGCGGGCGCCTAGAGCTTGGTATGGCGAGGTTGAGGGGGTTCTTGTTTGAGAGAGGTTTTGAGATGGGGAAGGTCGATCGGACCTTGTTTTTGCCGAGGGCGGGGGCGAGAGATATCCCGATTGTGCGGGTGTACGTGGATGATATTGTCTTTGGTGGCTCGTCTAACTCTCTTGTTGCAAGGTTTGCGGATGACATGAGCGAGAGAATTTGAGATGAGCATGATGGGCGAGTTGCGGTTCTTCCTCGGGCTACAAATCAAGCAATCATAGGAAGGAACATTTGTGCACCGGGGCAAAGTACACCAAGGACATTGTGCGGAAGTTCAAGATGGAGGACTCCAAGGCTATGACGACGCCGATGAGTACGACTACGGCTCTCGATGTGGACGAGGAAGGTGAACACGTGGACCGGAAGGAGTACCGGAGCATGATCGGGTCACTCCTCTACTTGACGGCGACGAGGCCGGACATACGATTCTCGGTGTGTCCGTGCGCTCGTTTTCAAGCGTCTCCGAGGACTTCGCATCGGCAAGCGGTGAAGCGAATTTTCGGTACTTGCGTCACACTCCCGACTTCGGCCTTTGGTACTCCGCGTCCTCTTCTTTGGCGCTTCATGGCTTTTCGGACGCGGATTTTGCCGGGTGTCGGTTGGATAGGAAGTCCACTTCCGGGACTTGCCGCTTTTTGGGTTCTTCTTTGGTGTCTTGGTCTTCCCGCAAGCGGTCGAGTGTTGCTCAATCCACAACCGAGGCCGAGTATGTTGCCGCCGCTAGTTGTTGCTCTCGGCTCCTTTGGATCACCTACACCATGAGTGACTTTAGTGAGGAGTATACCCATGTTGAAAGTGCATCTAGGCCCCTAAGTGGATTTTGGTGAATTGAGTGACAAGGCGATTAAAGGACTAATGTTTTTGTTTAAGATCGTGAGCAGGTTTTCATTATATATTCATGAGCTACTTTTGAAGTATTTTATATATGGATGTATTTTATGGCTCACATCTACAAAGATAAGTATTTGGTGCAAGGCTTCATGAGTTTATTAAAAGAGAACAAGATGATGAGTATACATTTCATGGTTCTAAAAATGGAAGCTTGCATATCCGTTGTCAATCAAGATCAAGCATTTGAAACGGGACTTTCAAATGAAGGTTAATTGATGTGAAGCAAAGTGGAACTCAAAGTGGATTGGATAAGTGATGAAGAGATCAACCGAGATGTCTAGGGTGAGGGACTAAGCAATCTTTGGGGCCGTAGCTAAGCCGCCATAAGTGTTTTGCTAGGGTGAAGGTCTAGCATCCGTGGGGTCTTCAAGTATCATATTCAAACCTTAATCGAGGGAAGCTTTGCAAGTCATCAACTCGTTAAGATTGGCAACATGGAGTGGCCATGGATCAAAGTGTGCATTCTTATGCTATATGGAAAGATCCTAAGTCACTAGCTCAAGTATGGACGTGCTCAAGTCAAAGGCTAAGTTGAAAGCTCTCAAGTGGTTATCGATCAAGTATGGCAAGAATTGAAGATTGTTCAAGCTCAAGAGGTCATCAAAGCTCTTTTACTCTTTTCTTGAGTATAGGTATGCCGTACTATCAAGAGGGATGCAACTTAGCAAGTTGACCAAGTCAAAGTGCTCATTAGTTGACCTAAGTGAGATCTAGCCCTTGAGTGTGCTAACCAACCCTCCTAACCTAACCTGGGTCATTTCATCTTGATGGTGAAGTGCTAGTTTCTCTAAAAAGGGTTTTTGGGCAACTCGGGGCCTGACCGGTCTGACCGGTCAGAGGCACCGGTCTGACCGGTGCCGCTAGCCCAACGGCTAGTTTTTCATACACCGGTCTGACCGGTGTAGGGCACCGGTCTGACCGGTGCCGCCCGGGGTCTAACGGCTAGTTTTCTTCTTTGAGGGGTATAAATACCCCAAGCCCTCTTCAGGTGAGGGTTGCTGCTTCTAGTGTTGTTGCTGAGATCCCAAGCCATTTCTAACTAGCTCTAAGCCTTAGTGGCTCTCCCCAACCATCTCTTTGTGAGATTTGTGGATTCAAGCCATCATCTTTGTGTTGGGTTGAGAAAGTGAGCCTAGGAGTGACTTTGTGAGCTAACAAGAGCAGGTTCCATAGCTTGAGCACTTTGGTTACGAGTCTACAAACTTTGGTGCATTTGTTACTCTTGGAGGTTTGCCTCCTAGACGGCTAGGTGTCGCCGGCTAGCTCCCAAGGTTGTGGTGAGCAGCAGGAAGTTTGTGAGGGCTGCGATCTTGCCTCTTCGTGGAAAAGATCACCTTAGTGGAAAGGAGGAAAGTGGTTGAAAGAGACCCGGCTTGTTGTGGGAATTGTCCCTTACAAGCTCCTCAACGGAGACGTAGCCATTCCTCAGTGGGTGGTGAACTTCGGGAAACAAATCCTTGCTTCCTCGTGCGATTCCTCACTCTAAGTTGTTTTTCTAGCATATTTCATTTGCTTCCGCTTCGATCTACTTGGGTGTGTTACTCGTGTGTGCGGGGCTCATTACTCGCTTGTGATCATCTACAAGAGCCACACCTTGAGTTTGGTTCGTGCTAGAAGCCAAGAGGTGCTTGAAGTTGTTTTTGCGGGTTCTCGTGCTACACCGGTCCGGCGGTGAGGTGCCGGTCCGACCGGTGTCATCCGTGAAGACCGGTGCTTGACCGGTCCGACCGGTCACCACCACCGGTCGGCCGGTGGAGCACCGTCGGCTCAAGTGATTTGGGGGAAAAAGTTTAATTTGGTCGTCACGCCTATTCACCCCCCCCTCTAGGCGACATCAAGGTCCTTTCACATGTCCCACTTCAATGTGATAGCACCAGTGCCATAAGCGTTGCAAAGAACCCAGTGCTCCATTCCAAAACCAAACACATAGAAGTGAGGTATCATTTTCTGAGAGACAACGTAGAGAAAGGAAAGATCGCTTTGATCCATGTACCCACACATGACCAACTAGCCGATATTTTCACCAAACCCCTAGATCAAGCAACTTTCACTCGTTTGCGGGGGGAACTTGGTGTGTGTTTGATTTCTTGAGTTGGGTGTGTGGGAGCTCTCTTTTGCCGGTGGTGTCGAGCCCGTTTTGCCTCCCCTCGAGGAGCCGGTGGTTTGTGAGTTTTGTGTGAGAGCTTCTTTGTAGCATATGTATAGCTTTTCTTTGTGCATTTCTTGCATTTGGCATGGCATATGTAACATGATGTATAGGCATCCTTGTATCTTAGATTGCATGCATTTTGTATCATATGCATTGGTTAGGAAAAGCTCCTCTCATATACATTGTTCACCATGGAATGAGATATATGTCTTTGTGAGCTTGTTTGGTATGCTACGGTTAGTTTGGCTTAGCTCTTGATGATCTTGATGAATAATCCATGGTTGATAGCTATGCTTTTGAAAAATGTCACATGTATGCTCTCTCATGTGTAAATGCCTTTACATGCTCTTGACATGTTTTTGTGGCTTTGCTATGCTTAATTTGTGATTGGATAGCTAGTTTATTGATCATCCGGGGCCAAAGGCTCATTTGCCATCATGAATGTTTAGCCCTCTTGATTTATCTTATGGAGGAGCATAAGTTCCTTTTTGTCGCAAAGACATTTCATGTACCATTTACAAATCTGAAAATGAAATGAAAAATGCTTGGAAATGTGCTCCCATGTCATATGTCTTGAATATAATTTGCTTTGGGTGCTAAACTGTTGCATGATGCCTACCAATGAGAAGTCTCATACATAGAAGTAGGCACATGGCTCGGTGGCTTTGACATGACATGAGGTGCTTGTGGGTGTTTGTGGTGGTCTTATGATTAGAATGGCTGTCCTAGCATGAAGTTTGTGTGGTTTTGCCATTTTGATATGCTTTGATCATGTTTAGGACTTTGCTCGTGAGAGACACGTTTTTCGCAAAATTGCCAAAATCCATCTTAGCTTCGTCCAATGGTTGTGAAACTTGGTGATCATGTAGTTGAGATCGATACGAAGCCGTAGAGTACCTAACTTGCTCATTTGGACATGTGTAGCATTCTTTGTTGAATTTTGTCTATTTGAGAAGCTCTAGGTTGCATTTTTTGCATTTTTGGCTTGATTCATGCATTGCCAACAAGGGGGAGAAGTTTGAGCTTGAAATGGCTTCTTTGGACGTGTTTAGAAGGTTTTCGAGTGGTTTCGAGCCATTTCGGGCTCGGTGTGCACCGGCCGACTTGGCCGTGGTCAGGGTCCGACCGGTGTGAGTGCCGGCTCTCGTTCACATGTTGCACACCGGTCCGACCGGTGGTGGTGACCGGTCCGACCGATCGTGGCCGAGTTGTTGCGCTGCCCGTTTCAAGTGGTGTCTTGCATGCATTCATCCAGGGGGAGGTGCATTGGTTCGGGGGGAGCTTGCATGTGTGCGGGGGGAGCTCTTTGTGGTTGTTCGAGCTTTGATTCGGTGGTTTGTGCTCTTTGCTTGAGCTTTGCTCTGTCTCGGATGTGTCGAGCCGTTGCCCTTGCCTAAGGGGTCCGAGACTTGTCTTCTTCAAGTGATCTTGCTCTTTGCCTTTGTTTGTCTTTCGATTGCTTGTGGGAGTTTCTTTTTGCTCGTTTCTTTTCTTTTTCTTTTCTCTCTTGTTACTTTCGTGTGAGTGTTGTCAATGCACTCATCAAGGGGGAGATTGAGGACCATGTGTGGTTCAAGGACCGGTGGATGGTCGCTTCCTTGTGTGATGAGTGATTGACAACGTTGTGTGAACTGATTCTTGGCTAAGTATTGCAGGTGCAAGGGTTGCGGCTTGACGCGGTGTTGGTGCGGGTGAAGAACAAGCGCGAAAGGTCGTCGCGGTGAGGCCTCCGGGTGTGGAGAAGACAAGTAGGCTTCGTTCGAGGGACCGGTGGCCGGCGGGGTCAAGTGCGGGCCGCATGGTGGCATGAACAAGAAGATGAAGTCATGGACGGCTTCTTGGTTGAGCCTCAAAACCAAGGTCGAGCCGGGACTACGTGGGAGCCAAGTCATGAGTGGAGATTGGCGGAGGCTACACCGAGTTCGCGGGGTTTCCGGTGGTTCACCGTAAAACCACCGGGTTCCTTGGTTGATCCACAAAGCCAAGACCGGAGAACCGAAGACGGAGGTGCGGCAGCCGCCGCACCGGTCGACCGGTGGGTCCGACCGGTGGGGACCCGTCCGCGCCGGTGAGGAGCACCGTGCTCGACCGGGTGTGCGACGACGCAGTCCGGAATCTTCGAAGCGGAGGACACGCGTCGGGATCGCATGGCTTGTGTCGAGGCTACGCAGGGTGCGGTCGCCGGGCATCCGTCCGATGGTGAAGACATCAAGAATTCCAAATCCGCCCTTGAGGGGCTTGTATCCCTAGTTAGTAGAGAAGAGCGTTTTAGACATTCGGTTGCCTCCATATAACCCAAGAGGTGAGAGGATGGCAGCCAACTCTTGGAACCCTAGCTCATTAGTTTTCCTATTTTCCACCTATTTTCCTTAGGTTTTAATTAGGACTAGCAAGAAAGCTTCACGGAGAGATCTTGTTGAGAGGGATCGATGATCGGGCGGCTTGCTAGACCTTGTACGAACCTTTGTTTCATGTATAGATGATTCGGCGTGGTTCCTCAAGGTTTGGATGTGTTTTCCCCGGTTGTTCTTGGTGGTGATTTTCGGAGCCCTCTCTTTGTGATTTCTTTGGGTTGTTTTTGGGACCTTTCTCTTGGGGAATTGATGGGGGAAATTTGTGGGAACCCTTCGTGGTTCTTTGGGCCGTGATTCCCCTCACAAATCCGTGAGTAAAGGTGCTCGATTTTGGGGTTTCTTGAGTTCTTGGGTTGGAAGTGCTCTTGGCGGGATTTCTTCGATTCCTCCTTTTTGGACGAGTTTTGGTGGGATTAAACTTGGCTATGGACTCCTCATGAGGTGTTCCTGATATCCCCAAAGTCTTGTTCAAGTCCGTGGAGTGATTCGGGAGATTGAGTTTTGGTTTTGGGGGTGTTGATACGCGGGTGCTGTTCATCCCGAGCTGCCTGAGCTACACCGTCCGACCGGTGCTCTTGACCGGCTCGACCGGTGCTCTTGACCGGTCTGACCGGTGCAAGCCCTTGTGGGATTTTGCTCGGGTGAATGTCTTGGTGTGTTCGTTGTTGTCCCGTGTAGCTGCTTTGTTTCGAGTTTGGGTCGGCTTTGGTGGTCGGTTGGCCTGTTTGGTGCCTTGGGGGCTTTCGGTCGCCATCGGTCCGACCGGTGTGTCTCACCGGTCCGACCGGTGTAGAGCCACTTAGTGAAAGTTGCTCGGTTTCACGGGGCAGGGACCGGTCGCGGTGGTGCTCGCCGGTCCGACCGGTGTGGGTCCGTAGACTCGAGGTTTGGTTTTCCGCCGCGTTCTCGGGTCGAAGGTTGTGTGTTGGTTCCTAGGTCCAGTGGCACTTCAGTGGCTACGTGGGCTTGACCAACCTTGGTAGTGAGTCGGAGACGTGTGCTGGAAGCCGTGTTCATCTTGTTGGAGTTTCCATCTCCTTCGAGAAGAATTTTTATCGGCTCCCATTCACTCCCCCCTCTCTGGTTCGCCGTATCGGTCCTTCAAGTAGGTTGTGTTCAAGGAATGCGATGTACAAAAGAGATGTATAGGGTTGGGTATGGAATTCGGCGATGTACGGGACTTCCAATGTGAAAGTCACGTTACCGAATGTATGACGAGGCTAGCAACAAAAGATAAGCACAAGAACACGGTCATTGCTCGAAATTAAAACTTCAAAGAGAGAAGGATCCTAGCCTAACTCATCGTGCTAATCACACTTATGGTGGAGCAAAAAATAAATTGGCCTTGTATAGAATTTTTTTCTTACTCTCAACTTGGAAAAAGAGGTTTTGCTAACCTTTATTACAAAGTTTTTTAGATAATTTTCAGAACTGAAATCCTCCAACTTTTAGCATTGAACATAGCACAACTAACATGTGAAGCTCAAGATCGAAGTGCGGTATGGGTACTTTAAGTAGTAGCAATTCCACAAAGCCCCACGGTAAACGTTTTTCAAACCACACACTTATGTTCATATATCAAGAATCAAAGATAAACAAACAAGTGAATAAAGATAAGCATCACACAAGACACAAAATATATAAAGACTCTTTTTATTTGATTTTCTTTGACTCAACACTAATTTAAGACACTTTCAAACTTGCAAAAATTTAAAACACACTCGAAAACTAAGACTCATTATACTCTAAGACTCTTCTCTCTCGAAGACTAAATCGAACCTAAACTTTGAAACTCAAAAGCTAAGGCTAGCTAGCTAGCTCTCCCCCACGCTAAAAATATACGACGTCCTCGTCGTATCTTACAAAAATCCTAAGGGGAAAACTAGACCTAGTGGTACTTCAAGCAAGTATTGCACCACTTGCCTCTCATGTTCCCGACCATGCCAAAGAGCTTGCGCACGTTGTGGTTAAGGAACTTGTAGTCATCTTCAACTACGCGCTCCAAATCCTCCAAACGCTGGTTCATCGCCTCCATGGCTTGGAGACATTCGTCGACCAACGCGTAGAGATCCCCGATGGAGTGACAGCAAGCCGCACAACACATCGGATGCAATCCGAACGGGTCATCATTGCCATCATCTCCACCGTTGTCGCCACCGTCGTCGCCGCCGTCATCACCACCACCATTGTCGTCGCCTCCGTCAATGCCGCCGCCATTGGGGCCTTCGGGAGTCTTCTCCTTGGGCACCTCATCCCAAATGTAGAGGTCGTTATCATCTCTTCCGGCGGCCGCCCATGAGCTTGGGCTACGATCGTTGGAGTAGTCGCTACCCCCATAATCCTTAGTCTCGGGCGACACCTCCTTGTAGTCTTTCCGCTTCATGCCTTGGACGCGCGCCGACCTTCGAACGGGCGTAGGGACCTTCTCTCCTTCGACGGGGTTGCGAGATGCGATAGCTCCAGTCGGGACACGCCCTCCGCAACGGATGCGAGCTGTCCTCTTGATCTCGACGGGTAGCTTGAGCTCGCATCGCTTCGCCTCCTCCATCGATGGCTCCTTGGCTTCTAGCTTCAACTCTAAGCTCCTTGGGGACACAATGGCTGCTGCAAGGGTGCAAAATATTGCTTGATGGGGTTGACTCCTGAGCTCCCAATTCGGCCAAATAAATAGTCCGAAGAGAAAAACCCTAGGAACCTCATTTTCCTTTTTAAACTTCCCTTAAAATTTTTTGACCAAAGAAGGAAGTCGAAAAGGAGCAATTCGGGCGAAAATCGAGGACGTCCGCCGCTGGGACCCATATGAGCCGGTCGGCCTAGGCCGGCCGGCCCACCCTGTCTCGGGGGCCGGGCCGGTCCAGTCTTTCACGCACCGCCCTTTTTTCGCCTCCTTAGCCCATGGGAAAACGTTGGCCCAGTAAATCTTCGCAAGAAACTCCAGAAAATTAAAAGAAAAAACTATTTACAGAAATTCATGCCTCGTTTTTCGTCCTAGGCGGGACGTTCGGGCTCTTCTTCCATGGTGAAGACATCAACATGGTGAAGGGGCACAACGTCGGGTTCGTAGTAAACCTTAAGCCGTTGACCATTCACCATAAATTGATCGCCTTTTATATCCATAATGGTTACCGCTCCGTTGGAGAGCACCGAATGCACAACATAAGGTCCGTCCCACTTGCTTTGCAATTTCCCCTTTCCGAAGGTTTTAAACCTCGAATTGTAGAGGAGGACCTTATCTCCTTCTTCAAACTCTTTCTTTTTCAATCTTTTATCATACCACCTTTTGATTCTCTTTTTGTATATGCTTGCATTTTCATACGCCTTCAACCTCATCTCTTCTAGCTCGCTTATTCGGATTCTTCGTTTCACCATCGCGGCATCGAGATCGAGGTTCATCTCTTTAATCGCCCAATAGGCTTTATGTTCCAACTCAACTGGAAGGTGGCAAGCTTTTCCATAGACGAATTGATAAGGGGTCATACCTATCGGTGTCTTGAATGTCGTTCGATAAGCCCATAAAGCTCTGTCTAATTTCTTTGACCAATCTTTGCCTCCCTTCTCTATGGTTTTGTTGAGGATGCTTTTTAATTGCCTATTCGACGTTTCCGCTTGTCCGTTAGTTTGTGGGTGATAGGCCGTAGAGACCCTATGTTCAATTCCCAACTTGGACAAGCACTTTTTGAAATTCTTCCCGGTGAAGTGAGTTCCTCCATCACTTATCAAGATTCTCGGTGTACCGAAACGAGGAAAAATCACGTTCTTGATCATAGTAATGGACTCCTCCGTGGAAGCTTTACGACATGGTATAGCCTCTACCCACTTGGATACATAATGAACCACGACTAGGATATACTCAAATCCAAATGAGTTTTTAAAAGGCCCCATGAAGTCTATACCCCATACATCAAATATGTCGATTTGTAGGTTGTATTTCAAAGGCATAGAATTTCTTTGAGAGATATTTCCGGTTCTTTGGTATTCAGGGCATGATGCAACATATCTTTTAGTATCTTCATGCATCTCCGGCCAAAAGAATCCGCTTGACCATACTTTTGCTTGGGTTCGAAAATGGCTATAGTGCCCACCGTACTCCGCTGAGTGACACTTCCTTATAATTTTTACCCTCTCTTCTCTTGGCACACATCTTCTCATGACTCCATCATTGCCAAGTTTGAAGAGGTATGGTGCATCCCAAAAGTATTTCCTACTTTTGAAGATTATCTTCTTTTGAGAGTTTTTATCTAGATGATCGAGAGGCATCTTCTGAATCGCTCGAATGATATCGATCATCCAAGTATCTTTATCAAGCACTCGATAGAGGTGGTCATCTCTCATCTTATCTTCGATGGGCTCTTTATCATCTTGTCCACGATTCATCCTAGACAAATGATCGGCCACAACATTTTCCACCCCCTTTTTATCACGAATTTCAACATCAAATTCTTGGAGAAGAAGGATCCAACGAATCAAACGTGGTTTAGCTTCCTTCTTAGCCAAGAGATACTTGATGGTTGCGTGATCGGTGTAAACAATGACCTTCGAGTTCACGATGTAAGATCTGAATTTTTTGAAAGCGAAAATCACCGCTAGCAACTCCTTTTCCGTATTGGCATAATTTAATTGCGCCCCACTAAGAGTTTTGCTAGCATAGTAGACGGTGTGAACTCGGCCTTCCTTTCTTTGACCCAAAACCGTGCCTATGGCGTAGTCACTTGCGTCACACATGATCTCGAAAGGTTGGCTCCAATCCAGAGGTTGGATGATGGGAGCACTCACCAAAGCATTTTTCAAGGTCCGGAATGCCGCTAGGCACTTCTCATCAAAGTCGAAAGCCACATCCTTTTGAAGGAGATGCGTTAAAGGCTTAGTGATCTTTGAGAAGTCTTTAATAAATCTTCTATAGAATCCGGCATGGACTAGAAAGCTCCTTAAGGACTTAACATCCGTCGGAGGTGGGAGTTGCTCAACCGTCTCTACCTTAGCCTTGTCCACTTCAATGCCTCTCTCGGATATAACATGTCCGAGCACTATGCCTTGCTTAACCATGAAGTGGCACTTTTCCCAATTTAACACCAAGTCTACCTCCGCACACCTCGTGAGGACCTTTTCCAAGTTTGCCAAGCAATCCATGAATGTCTTCCCATAAACGGAAAAATCATCCATGAACACCTCGACAATTTCTTCGATGAATTCCGTAAATACGGCCATCATGCAACGTTGAGAAGAGGCTGGAGCGTTGCATAGGCCGAAGGGCATCCTTCTATATGCAAATGTTCTGTAAGGGCAAGTAAACATTGTCTTGTGTTGATCTTCCGGGTGAATGGGAATTTGCATGAACCCCGAGTACCCATCGAGAAAGCAAAAATAAGCGTGGTTTGCTAATCTCTCGAGCATCTCGTCGATGAACGGTAGGGGGAAGTGATCTTTCTATGTCGCTTTGTTAAGCTTACGATAATCGATACACATCCGCCACCCGATCACGGTTCTTTGCGGTATCAATTCGTTTTTCTCATTCTTCACCACGGTCAAACCTCCTTTCTTTGGTACACATGTACCGGGCTCACCCATTCGCTATGCGGAACCGGATAGATGATTCCGGCATCAAGTAACTTGATAACCTCTTTCTTTACTACCTCTCGCATGGCATGAGTTAGCATCCTTTGGTGGTCCACCACGGGCTTACATTGGTCTTCCATTGGTATACGATGAGTGCAAAAGGCTGGGCTAATACCTTTGTGATCATTAATTGAATATCCAATCACCTTCCTATGTTTTTTCAATAAAATCAGCAACGCCTCATTTTCTTCGGGACTCAACTCGTCGCTCACGATGACTGGATAGGTCTTGTCTGGGCCCAAAAATTCATACTTTAATCCTTTGGGCAAAGGTTTAAGGTCTACCTCGGGCGCTTGTGGCTCCTCGGGTTTAATCTCTCCTATGTCTTCAAATTTTCCTTCCTCCACGCTTCCATCATGTGGTTCCAAACCTTTTGTTGCTTCTTCAAGTTCTTCATCTTGTTGATTACTAATTTGATTCCCCATCGCTCTTTGCAGCGGGTCTCTAAGGGTTTCAACAAAACAAAGGCTATCTATCTCTTCTACTTCTTCATCTTCGGGAGGAAAGGGTGTAAGGTGTTTAGAAGCACGAAGAAAGTTATATGTGTACTTTGTTCCATTAAGGTTCATTGTTACCTTGCCTTCTCCGGCATCTAACACGACATCAACCAACTTAAGAAAAGGCCTACCTAGAATTATGTGATCATGATTACTATGGTAAGTATCAATAACAAATAAATCGGTTGGTATATAATTTCTAGAGATTTTTACTTTCATGTTGCAAGCAATACCTAGAGGTTTAATAGTTCTACCGTCTCCCATAATTAATTTTGTTGATGTTGGAGCTAAGTCTAGGTTGTGGTCTTGAACTTTATCATAAATTTTAGAAGATAGGACACTTACTTGGGCTCTGATGTCGCATAAAGCTTTGCATTGAACTCCGTTGATCACGCAACTCAAGTGTGGTGTCATCTTCTCTTCTTCGGATCCTATCCCGTAGACTTCGGCGAGGTGAGCGTATGGTGATTCTTCGGGCTTGATCCCCATGATTCTCTTCACCTCGGCTATGTGTTCCGGATCCACTATGTCATCTCCAAAGAGTATTTGGAAAATCTCACCGGTGGTTTCAAGGTCGTATGAATTTTCCGCTTTCTTCTCCGGTGGGAAATCCACTTCCAATGCTCTCGCCATTCCCCTTTGATTAGGGAACGGTCTTCTCTTGTCGAATACTTCTCCGTAATCGATAGGAACCCAATCCATTGGTTCGAACTCCCTTAGTGGCTTCGCGCTTGACATGCTTCTCTTGTTTGTCTCACTCAGTACGACGAAGTCAACGCTCGGGGTAGTTCTTGACTTGATGTGTTCCTCTTCAAGCTTTTTCGTGATTGGTTCCTCTTTTGTGACTTCCGGGGTTGCCTCTTTAGAAAATTCAGCACACTTCTTCTTCCTCGAATTATATTCCGGCTCTTCCGCAAGTCTTATTTCCCAATCTCTTCACATGGCAGCCGCTTTACTAATTTTTTGTAGAAGTTGAGCGGCTTCCGTGAGTGTTTTCTCCTTGAGATCCCCACCTGCACACATTTCGACGTGTTGCATGCAACTAGGGGTTAGGGAAAAGAAAAATGTATGCAAGAGTACGTCACCGGAGAAGCCGAGTCTTGGTCCTTGTTCGATCAACCCATTAAACCTATCCCCGGCTTGGTCTATCCCTTCCTCTTCTCCTTGCATGAAATTGATCACTTGCCTCCTTAGATGTTGAACCTTGCTAATTGGAAAGAACTTCTCGCAAAACTTCTTTGTCAACTTGTTCCAATTGCCTCCAACTTCAAAGGACGCAAACGAGTACCATGTCTTTGCATTGCCGGCAAGTGAGTAGGGAAAGAGATTGCATTTGAACCATTCATTGGGAACTCCTTCTTGACGCACCGTGTTGCATATCGTCGTGAAATTACTTATGTGTCTATATGGGTTCTCCGTAACCATCCCTTCAAACGGGTTTGCCACCACCATCTCGATGATCTTGGATTTAATCTCATACTCGGTCGCTTCGAGCTTCGAATCCGACTCTTGTACTTTTATGTCTTCACATCGAGGGCTAGCGTAATCCCTTAGTGATTTCTCCGGTTCTTCCACGGGTTGATTAACGAATGCCATCTAGACAATAAGATAAAAACAAAAACAAAAACAAAATAAAGCGTTTTTCTAGATAATAGGTGTTAGATAAAACAAATAAAAGATAAACTAAATATAAAAGTAAGTTAGATGCAAACCGAACGATGTAAACTAGCTTGCTCCCCGGCAACGGCGCCAGAAAAAGGGGCTTGTTGACGGATAAAAGACGTATCCCTCTACGATCCGCAAGCGTACGGACCCCACACCTTTTCACCACGGGATTCCCAAGGTTCTTGTCAATACGCAGAGCAAGGGGATTACAAGCGTTCGATCTACTTTCACACTCTAACTACTCAAACTCTAACTACGATTGTACTAGAAAAGAACTAAACTACACTAGAGAGAATGATTAAGATATCAAGATAAAAGACACTCGCCCACGGGTCTACGATACTTCGGAGCATGCAATCACTTAAAGACATGAAAACCAATCTAATCTATCGGGGTTGTGACCACGGTTTCGCCCTTTCCCCGCTCTCGTATCGTCACTATGCGAAGGTATTCATGACTAGACCTATGATGGACACGGCATATTGAATTGATCCAAGGAAGCATTGGAGCTCATACTCCCTTTACGGCATGGTAGCTAACCTTAAGCATTAAAGTATATTCAACACAAGATGATAGATAGATAATCCGACAAAGTACGATTACATCTCAAGATCGATTACAACCCATGGACGAATAAGGAGATTACCCCCATCAAGGTGCTGGTCATAGCACCGTTGATCATGGTTTCCCTTCCGACGGTGTCTTCCTTCTTCTCCACGTGTGGGTGCTTCCTTCGAGGTGGTTGATCTCCCTCCGGAGATCCTCCTCCTCTCTCTCTAGCTTGTGGATGGCCTCCTGGTGCGAATGGCATGCACTGCAAGAGTACTCCAGAGCCACCGCACCCTCACGACAAAAAGGGCAAGAAGAAGAACGACGGAGATAACAACGACTTCCAGGAACCCGACAAGACTGTCAACGTCCTCTTCGGTGGACTACCCAGCACACGGGAACAAAATGCTACCCGTCGAGAAGTCATGAGCATTGAACCAGCGGTCCCGACCCCTCTCCGGTGGTCGGAGGTACCCATTACCTTCTCCCGCGCGGATCAATGCACAAGCTTCTCTGAACTAGGACGGTTCCCACTCGTCCTGAAGCCGGTGGTCGCGAGCTACAAACTCAACAAGGTCCTCATCGATGGTGGAAGCGGGCTCGATGTCCTTTTCACCAAGACCTTGAAGAAGATGAAGCTCGACATCACCCACATGCTCACTAAGAGCACCTTGCCTTTCTACGGCATCGTCCCCGGGAACGCGGCTATCCCACTGGGTTCAGTGGTTCTGCCAGTTACCTTTGGGGAAACAAGGGACAACTATCGTACCGAGTATGTCAAGTTCGAAGTCGCGGACTTCGAGACGTCCTACCATGCCATCCTCGGCAGACCAGCTAACGCCAAGTTCATGGCGGTACCCCACTACACCTACTTGGTACTCAAGATGCCAAGTCCATCCGGTGTACTCTCACTGCAAGGGGACTTGAAGATATCCTTCGACTGCGACACAGAGGCTGTGGAACTCGCAGAGCCGAATCAAGTACCCAACGCAATGATGGAGATCTACGCTGCGTCGAAGAAGCTTGCCCCAAGTGAACTCGACATCTCAGAGAAGTCAGACAAAGCCAACAAGCCTCAGCCAGCTGAGGAAGTTCTAGTCAAGACAATTGACCTTGGGACAGGCGACAACAGCAAGACCACCACCATCGGGGCGGGCCTCGACCTGATAGGAAGACAGACTCATCAGCTTCCTCCGGGCTAACCGAGGCATCTTCGCGTGGAAACCAGCGGACATGCCAGGGGTGCTCAGGGAGCTGATCGAGCATTCACTCAACGTCGACCCTAAAGCTACCCCGAAGCGACAACACCTCCGCCGTTTTGCCGACGACAGACGGGATGCCATCAAGAAGGAACTCGCCAAACAACTCGTGGCCGGCTTCATCGGAGAAGTCTTCCATCCCGAGTAGCTCGCCAACCACGTCCTCGTCCGCAAGAAGAACTCGAACGAGTGGAGGATGTGCGTCGACTACACCGGCCTCAACAAGCACGCGCCCCCGGGACCCCTTCGGGTTGCCGCGGATTGATCAAGTCATCGACTCCACGGCGGGCTGCGACCTGCTCTACTTCCTCGACTGCTACTCCGGGTACCACCAAATCGCCATCAAGGAAGAAGACCAGGAGAAGACCGCGTTCATCACCCCGTTTGGCGCGTACTGCTACACGACCATGTCCTTCGGGTTGAAGAACGCCGACGCTACCTACCAACAAGCTATCCAGGCTTGCTTCAAGAGGCATCTCAACAAGAACGTCGAAGCTTACATGGATGACGTGGTCGTCAAGACCAGAAACTCAAACACGCTCATCGTCGATCTTGAAGAGACTTTCGCATCCTTGAGAGAGTACCGCTGGAAGCTCAACACGAACAAGTGCGTCTTCGGCGTACCATCGGGCAAACTACTCGGCTTCATCATCATCCACCGAGGCGTCGAAGCCAATCCCGAGAAGATCTCCGCCATCACCAGCATGAAAGCTCCCACGTGCATCAAAGACGTGCAGAAGCTGACCGGGTGCATGGCGGCTCTGAACAGATTCATCTCGAAGCTTGGAGAACGGGGGCTCCCCTTCTTCAAACTACTCAAACATCAAGAGAAGTTCGTGTGGACTCCAGAGGCAGACCAAGCCCTTCCCAAGCTCAAGGACTTCCTATCAAAGCCACCAGTCCTCACGGCTCCTCGCAAAGGTGAGCAGTTGCTGCTCTACCTCGCTGTGACTACTCACGTGGTCAGTACTGGCATCATTGTCGAGCGGCAGGAAGACGGCCGTGCCTACCCAGTCCAGTGACCAGTCTACTTCGTCAGCGAGGTCCTGTCAGAATCCAAGGCACGCTATCAACCCGTACGTAGAAGCTGCGTACGCGGTGCTCATCACCTCGCGAAAGCCGCAACATTACTTCCGGGAGTGCTCGATCTCCGTCGTCACCGACTACCCGCTCGGTGATATCCGTGGAACCAAGATGCTACTGGAAAAATCTCCAAGTGGGCAGTCAAACTCGGCGCCCTCAACATCGACTTCAAGCCACGCACGACCATCAAGTCGCAGGCGCTAGTCGACTTCATGGCGGAGTGGCGGGAGAATCGGCTACCTACTCCAACCGAGCGCCCGCAGCACGCGGGTGATGTACTTCGACGGCTCGCTCAAGCTCGAAGGCGCAGGTGCAGGGGTACTCTTGATCTCTCCAACGGGCGAACAACTCAAGTACGTCCTGCAGATCTTTTGGAAGGTCTCAAACAACGAAGCCGAGTACGAAGCTCTGCTACACGGGCTCCGCCTCGCGGCTTCACTAGGCATCAAGCGGCTACTAGTCTACGGTGACTCTGCAGTGGTCATCAACCAAGTCAACAAGTCCTGGGACCGCAACAAGGAGAACATGGACGCCTACTGCCTAGAAGTCCGCAAGCTCGAGAACAAGTTCTACGGTCTCGAGTTCCACCACGTCATCCGCGACAACAATATTGTAGTGGACGTCCTGTCGAAGATTGGTTCTACTCGCGCTCAAGTACCAGCGGGTGTCATCGTCCACGAGCTTCACGCGCTATCCATCCCGGATCCGGCGCCACCGACCACTGATCCAGCGCACCCCTCGCCTGGCCAGGAGGTCATGATGATCGACGTGGACTGGAGGCAACCCTTAATCGACTACCTCCACGAGCAGAAGGTTCCCTCGGACAAGAACTTGGCCAAGCAACTCATCCGCCGTGCCAAGTCCTACATCCTAGTCGGAGACAAGCTCTACAGGCGGGGCGCATCTTCAGGAGTACTCATGAAGTGCGTTCCCCGAGAAGAAGGCAAGGGCATCTTGGAGGAGATCCACAAAGGCGTCTGTGGCAACCACGCGTCCTCTCGCACGCTGGTCAGCAAGGCCTTCCGACGAGCTTTCTATTGGCCCACAGCTCTGGGCGATGTCGAAGAACTCGTTAGAAGGCGCCAAGGGTGCCAATACTTCACGAAGCAACAACACGTCCCGGCCTACAAGCTAGTCACCATACCGCCAACCTGGCCTTTCGCCTGCTGGGGGCTCGACATGATTGGGCCACTCCCAAGCGCGCCGGTGGATTCGGCGAGTACTGGTGGCCATCGACAAGTTCACCAAATGGATCGAGGTTAAGCCGGTCACATGCCCCAAGGCCGACAGAGTACTCGACTTCCTGGATGAACTCGTACATCGCTACGGACTACCCCACCGCATCATCACAGACCTGGGCTCCAACTTCAACAATCACCAGTTCTGGGAGTACTGCGAGAACAGCGGGATCGACGTCCGATACTCTCGGTGTTTTAGACCGGCAACCTACTAAGGGGAGTACCCGAAGTAGATGAATGTGGCCTCGCCGAGATCGGTAACTCGAAGGAAGAGACACGCGACACACAATTTAGACAGGTTCGGGCCGCGAGGTGCGTAATACCCTACGTCCTGTATGCTGCGTAGCTCTGGATTGATTTGGTACGATTACAAGATGGTGTAATTGTACGCCGTGAGATGAGATTCGATCGGATGCTAGAGAAGGGTCCCTGCCCCGCCTTATATAGTCCGGGAGGCAGGGTTACAAGTCGGAGTAGGGAGAGAGTACTAGTCGAGTACGTCTAAGAGCTTTCCATACAGTGCGGGACATGTACAGCTTCCCAACCGAGTACTTCTCCTCCGTAGTCCTTGTGCTCCACGCCAACAGGTGCCGTGTAGCGCAAGCCGGGTAGTCCCAGGGGCCCACCGAGTAGTCGGTCCTGGTACCCACCGAGGTAGTGGGCCCAGGGAGGTCGATACGACAGATACGTCTCAGTTGCCCATCGTCGGGCCAACAGACAAGTTGAGCGCGCCAATGGGATGGTGCTCGACGCTCTCAAGAAGTGGCTACACGACGCTGCCAACACCAAAGGAGGCAAGTGGATCAAGGAACTACCCAATGCGCTCTGGGGGCTACGCACTCAACCCTCCAAGCCAACGGGACAATCGCCATACTTCCTGGTATACGGCTCCGAAGCAATCCTCCCTGCTGATGTCATGTGGGACTCACCAGCAGTAGAGCAATACGACGAAGGCATATCTGAAGACAGCAGACGAGTTGACATCGATGGACTCGAAGAAGCTCGCTGCGCTGCCCTCGTCCAATCAGCAAGGTACCTTGAGGGTATCCGACGCTACCACGATCGCAACGTCAAGGAACGCTCCTTCAACGTTGGAGATCTCGTCCTCCGCCGCATCCAGAACACGGAAGGACTACACAAGCTCAGCTCGCCCTGGGAAGGTCCCTTCACAGTTGCAAAGGTGACCGGACCAGGCTCCTATCGCCTCCAGACGCTCGAAGGCGAAGACGTCAACAACTCGTGGAATATCGACCAGCTCTGTCGATTCTACGCCTAGTCTATCGACTACCCTGGGGGCTCAAGTCTACACGACTACTCCAAAACCCCTTCGCCGTAAGCGGCCTCCGGGTCCAGGCACTAGTCTCCGGACTACTCTACTCCAAGATCCAGTATTAACGGCTACTAACGGATCTTGGGCTGCTTCGAGTGACAAAGGACTCCAGCAATGGTCTACTAAGAGACCACGTACTCCTAGATCCAGCCTAAACGGCTACTAACGGATCTACTACTGTAAGTGGCTATACGCCCTAGCACCACTTAGCCGTAGGTGGCCTCCGGGTCCTGGCGACTACTCTTGTAAAACGACCCTGGCCATCCAGGTGTATTTCTCTCGGTAATAAAGTTTGATTATCTATCAACTGATTTCTCGCTTTTTCCCCACAACGGGTCTACTGGCGAGTACGACTACTCGTGACAACTCCATAATGAGAACTCCGCATACACACCTTGCGACAATGAGTACTCATTTCGAGAAGTCTTCTCATTTCATACTTAAACAAGTTCAATACAAATACGTTTATACGATTATTGCTACAAGCTAACCCTATAGACTGCGAAGGTTAAGCTACGGGTCGCAATTGGCGCCATTTGCTCCAGGAGCTCCGCGTACTGCTCGTCCGTGCAGTTGGTGGCTAGTCCACCAGCGACTACATCCACCGGAGCCTTCGGGAAGTATGACTTCATGTACGCCAAGATCTGATTGGGGATCGACTTCGCCAAGTGCTTGACGTACGTCGCCAGACGACTGGGAGCTTCTCTCGGCCCGGTCCACCAAGGGAGCTATCTTCGGCTCGCCCGAATGAGGCACCAGTAGCCTCGCAATGGGAAGTGCGGCTTCCTCGAGTTCCTTCAATTCGGGTGGGCCCGCGGCTTCCCGCGATCCTCGTTCGGCTTTCGCAAAGATTTGTAGCGATTGATGAGGTCACGATCCGAGGCAATTCGAAGCTCCATGTGCTTATCGCACTCGTAAGCCAGCGCTTATAGTCATTTTTAAGTACCTCACGGGCCTCCTTCTCCCGGTAGAAGAGGTTCTTCATGTCGACTTCGAAGCTCTCGAGTGCTCGACACGGGTCTCAAACTCGCAATCAACAAGCAAGGCGGGTCAGACTACTGCAAGGTACTTCCAATGGGTACTCGACAAGACAACACGTACCTTTATTCTTGTTGCGGAGTGACTTATTCTTCCGCACCAGCTCGTCGCTCTTCGCCTCCATATCCTGGACTTCATTGTGATATTGGGCGAAGGCGCCGTCCAGTTTCGACTGGAGCATGGCGGAGTGCTTCCGGGACTTCACGAGTTGTTCCTCCAAGGCCTCCGCCCGGAGCACTATGTTGTCATACCCCTGGAGCATACCAGATTTCTGTCGGGATCTCTCCACGACATCCTGCAGCAGACAACAGCAGTCACCTGGGTACTCAGCATCTACGGCAGATTGACTACTCAAGGGCATCGACAACTCACCTTCATCCACTGCTCGGCCTGGCGCATCGCTTCCAAGTGACGTGCTACCGCCACCGGGTCGACAAGGTCATCTGCCAGGAGTTCAACCCCACCACGACTACTCGTGGCTGCTCCAGACATCGGCGCCGAGCGGATTGGCTCCGCATCTTGGATCTTCGGCGAACGGATGACTACTTCCAGGGCTGACTCTGGCAGTACATCATCACGTACTTCTCCGGCCATCGCGGGGGCTTCTCCGCTGGCTACCTCCACCAGCTCGGGGGCTACTCCGGCGGCTCCTTGGGTCTCTGGCGCCAAGCCTTCAACGGGCACCGCCTCGGGGATGGTGCTTCCTTCGGCTTCGACCCCTGTCAACAGAAGACAACTGGACTAGTAACTCTTGGCAGTTACGACTACTCCTTGAGGATAACTGCGTTCGTGCAATGTACTCACCTTCTACAATGCTGGCCTCTGGCAATGTAGCCTCCACGACTGGCGCCTCAGACTCTGCTTGAGGGGCGGGAGTGGACTCCTCAGCGGTTGGTGCGGATTCCTCTTCAACCACCACCGCGCAGGGTTCATCCTCATCCCAGGTCAACTCCGTGGATTTCCTACAGAGTACGCAACTGGTTATCAACCAAGTACGACTACCAAACCACATGTACTACTCGGGAAAGATCTTCACTTACAGGCTCGACCGGACTACTGTCACGGTCGGGGCGCCAAGGATGCTGGCGATGTCGACTAGTCCAGCTTCAGCAGGCGCCTCCTCTTCGGCCTCAGTAGCCGTTGGCTCTTCAGCAACAGCCACGGCCGGTTCAGTACTCCCCTCAGCAACTGGGGGCTGGCGCGTCAGTTGCGCCACGAGTTCTTCTACGGTGGGGGCTGGGCTGCGGCTGGCTCCAGCCGGCTCTCCCACCGTATCCCAGTCGCCTTCGTCCCCTTGGTCTAGGGGGTCGGAAGGCGGAATCTCCTTCAAGCAACGGAATTTCGTCGTCAGCATACACAACATCGAGAAACAAGTATCGACTACACTACTCAAGGAGCTTACCTCTTAGGATGTGGTCTCCGTGACCTTAAGATTCTTGGCCACGCGCTTGCGGGCCACGTTGTGCGGCTTCTTTGGCGGCGCAGGCAAACTAGCCTCCAAGCTAGTTGGAGGATCCTGGATGAGAGGAACGTTGGGCAGTCCAGGGCGGCTGAATCTTGACCGCAGCTGGAACCGCTCTTGAAGTGTCTCCTCGTCATCCTCGTCTGATATGTCTTCGACAACAACAGTGTCGTCTCTTTCGCCGACTTCGCGGCGCTCCTTGGCCTTGCCCTTCCCCTCATCTGGGATTTCGACAAGTCGAGGAGGTGACGCCAGCTCAGAGACAAACTTCACTATGTCATCCTGCAAGAAGCACATTGGGTGAGCACGACTACTACTACATAATCAGTACTCGACATTGAGTACGGCTACTGACCTCATTCGGTGGATGCGCGGCGGAGTACTCAAGCACGGGGCAGGGCGTGTATGCCGGCATGTCCTTAAAGATTCTCCCCATCCTGTCGACGATGTCGTCGTCGTCGATTTCATCACCGGGCATCCGTGACGAGTCGTCGTCGCTGGTGTACTGGTAGCCCAGGGTGTCGCGAGCCATCAGCGGCTGCACCCTCCTCTTCATGAAGCTGAAGGCCACATGATCGGCCCTCAGCCCGGCTTCTCTTAAAGCCTTGATCTTCGCCAGTAGTTCGGGTAGCTGGATACCCTCCTGCATCATCGGCTCAGTGTTCCACCAGGGCCGGTGCTTTTGCTGCTTCCCGCTGGGCTTCGGCAGCTCCGGGTGGTGGTTGGTGATGTAGAACCACTTTGACTTCCAATCTTGGTTGGAGTCGATCAACTTGTACACAAGGTACTGCTCCGCGGCGTCCTCGCGCATCTGGATGCCGACTCCTCCAACTACTCGGGGGTTGTTGGCACTCGGCTGGGGCTTCACTCGGAAAAACTTCCGGAAGAGTACCTAGTGGGGTTTGATCCCCAGGAAAGCTTCGCAAAAGTGGACGAAGACGGAGGTATGGAAGATACCGTTGAGGTTGAGGATGAGGTACTCGATGCCGTAGTACTCCAAGAGCCCCTTGAAGAACTTGCTAGCTGGGAGAGCCAACCCGCGCTCCGCGAACCGCGTGAACATCGGGATCTCATCCGGATTTTTCTCCATGGGGTACGGATCTCCTGCGGTAGCGCGCCACATGTCAACTTCCTTCTCCCGAAGAAATCCACTATTCAGCGGCGCCAGCAGATCCTCAGTCTTCGCCTTCGACTTCTTCCACTCTTGGTTGGGATTTGGGCGCGGCGGAGACACCGGCGGCGATGACCCTGCGGCGGATCCGGCGACTTCCTCTCGGGATCTCTTCTTCCCGCCGGCAGTCTTCAAGCTCTTGGATGGCGAGGGCTTCATTCTCCAAGTGCACTAGGTTTTCACTCGCATTCGCTCGGGGGCTACGGTGGTGGCTTCCGGTGGCGGCGCGCTTGGATCTGCGATCTACTCTGAGGTGGCAGTGTGCACTAGCGGTGGATTCTAGGCAAGATTTGCTCGGAATGGCTGCAAGTGCGTGGGGTGTAAAAACCCTAAGGGTTTCGGCTTCTATTTATAAGTCAACAGGCGGCTGTTCAACGGCCGGATGGATAAGTCTCAACACGGCTGACTCAGCGGCAGCGCTTGACACGTCAACTTCTAGTAGTCGATGCGCCTCATCTCGGGGGCTCGGCTACATCTAGTCAATCCCCTGGGTAGTGACAAGGTTCAAGAGCAACTCAGGACACCTTCTACATACAAGATGACCCTTCAATTCGAGAGGAAGTACTCGACTCAAGGCTCGGGGGCTCCGTGCCACGTGTCCTTCGGTTTTTTCTCCGGATTTTGCGAGATAATCTTGCCAGAACTTCAGATTGACCCTCAGCCAGAGTCTACAACTCAACCTAAGGCTCGGGGGCCACTCCAAATGGAGTGCGATTTTGCAATCGCACTTCCATATCAACTTCGGCTTCAAGACAATACGAGTATTTTTGAAGACCTTCAAGAGCAGCACTCGAGGACGCTTGGGACTACTCGAGAAGACTTCAGGATTACTCAAATATCAGCTGGAGTACCTTTCCATCCTCGGGATGCTTCAAATATTCTTGAGGACTTTTGGCCTGTAGTACTCGGGGACGCTTGAGGACTACTCGTCAAGGCCATCGAGACTACTCGAAGTTATCCTGCTTGACTACAAAGTACTCGATGGCTTGTCGTATGGACCTCCCGGGGCCCACTACCTCGGTGGGTACCAGGACCGACTACTCGGTGGGCCCCTGGGACTACCCGCCTTGTGCCGCACGGTACCTGATGGCGTGAGGCGCAAGAACTACGGTGGATAAGTACTCGGATAGGAAGCTAAACATACCATGTACTGTGTAGAGGACTCCTAGACGTACACAACTAGTACTGTCTCCCTAAGCCGACCTGTAACCTTGCCTCCCGGACTATGCAAGGCGAGGCAGGGACCCTTCTCTGTCAGATTACGCATCATCTTGTAATCACATCCAATCAATCCAGAGGTACACAGCATACAGGACGTAGGGTATTACGCACCTCGCGGCCCGAACCTGTCTAAATTGTGTGCCACGTGTCTCTTCCTTAGAGTTACCGATCTCGGCGAGGCCACATTCATCTACCTCGGGTACTCCCCTTGGTAGGTTGCCGGTCTAAAACACCGACAGTGAGCACATACGTACTCAACAAGTCCAACCCCACCCACGGAGGGGCTTATAAGCAGATCATGCACATGATATATCAAGGAACATGCTAAGGCTTATTTGCAAACTCATTTACTCATGCAGGGGTTCATTTTCAAAAAGGTTTTCGCAAACCAATTTTATAACCCAAGTGACTCAATTGTTTAAGAAAACCACTGTGGAACTACCAGACTCCCCATCCGCAGTAGCCCAGGCACACAGCCACACACTTAACCCGAAAGACAACTCACGCCAAGAAACTTCCCATCCCAAACACTAGTTTTTGTGACCACATCGTGACTCGTCTAATACCGTGGACACGGCTATTCGAATAGGTTTGACACTCTACAGAGGTTGTACATCTTTACCCACAAGTAAGGTACCGCCACACGAACACCTTAGTGCCGGTGCGGATCCTATCAAAGCCATTACCCACCTTAGCTAACCCCACGAGCCACCACGGGAGCGACCAAGGGGTTATCACACATAACCAGGGCGTACCTCACACAGAGCGTAACCCTACTCCTTGGTCTCCCGCCGCTCAAGTGGGCGTACCTCACACAGAGCACACCAGATGGCAAGTAGATTAACTAGTGGGGTTTATGCTAAGCCGTTGCCACATACAACGGTCAAGTGGTTGTACGATGATTTGGGTCAGGTGAGATGTCACGCAACCCGGTCATTAAGTGACAAGATGGACAACTCCCACATGCCCAACCACACAGGTACGAGCTCACCCATACTCCTGACACACACGTCCATCCCGTCTACCCAGTTCTTTACCATTTCCGAAATATCCCATTCCCATTTTAAAGCACTCACACATTTTTAAAGCACTCATTTAGGCAAACTAAAGGTTCAATCATAGCAATCACAGGTGGCTATCCTACCAGGTTCTTGCAGTAAAACAATATGCAATTTTTAAAACGGGTATAGGGTTATGTTTGTAAAACTAGGACCACAGCATGCATCAAAGGATGAGATTGAACTTGCCGTCTTCGAAGTCTTCGGGGAGTTCCGGCTCGGCGTTCGGGATCTCAGGCTCCTGCTCGCAGTACTCGGTTCCAAGCTCCGGCTCGGGGTATCCTCCTTCATTCACTCTGTCGGCTATAGCGCACACACAAGCAAGCATGCAATCAATATAGGCGCACACAATTTCTCCGGCTGAGCTCGAGGAATGTAATTAGATAAAATAGAGAAATAAATATTATGCAGGAGGTTTTGGGTGACGGATTGGTAGCGGTATACCCGGTACAGGTGTGAGGGAGTTTGGGCATGATTTGAATTAAAATCGCGCATGAAATGATGGGTTAAAGGAGGTATTTAGGGTTAATTAAGGGCCGGTTAGTAATTTAGTTCAAAAGAAAAGGACCTAATTATAATATTTAGATATAGTGAGGGTTTAATTATAATAGCCTAGGGGGCTATTTATAAAGGGCAGGGTGGTTTTAGTGGAATAGTTTAAAGGTTAGGGTCTGTTTTGGAAGAAAGAGAGAGGGGAATAGAGAGGGGGGTCGGTTGTAAAAGGGGGAAAGGGCAGGGGGTATGGGCAAAATGCCCTTCTTCTACCTCCCCTCCCTCCCGATCCAGAACAGGGGAGGCCGGGTGGCCTTTGGTCGGCGGTGGGCGCCGGCGTCCTGTGGGTCGGCGGCGGCCGGGGAAGAGGGGGAAACAGAGAGGACGGCAAGGGGATTCGATTCCCCTACCTGATTTGGGCTGTGATGGTGTGCAGAGATGGCTCGGCGGCGGCGGGCGGAGAGAGGTGGTGCCGGCTTATGGCGGCGGCGCTGGGGAGGTCAAGAGGGAGGGAGAGGTGGTTGCTAGGGTGCGAGGCGGAGTGGGGAACGTCACTGGTCCTTTTGTAGCCGCGGTATGGGGGGATGCAGAAGGGGAATCCCCTGGAGACAGTCTTATACGTCGCTTCAACGACAAAACCCCAACATATCGCTGAAGGAAAGGTGGACGGGGAGGTTGGAGTGCATCCAGATAGAAGAAAACAAAATTGATGACATCAGCCACATGCAAACATTGATTGAACTAAAAAATATATAAATCACAAACCAAACATCAAAATTAAATTCCGATCGCACCATTGGATTTCTAACAATAAAAACTTCGAAAAAAGATCCCACTTGACTATATTTTGACAAACTTTTTTATTCGTATTTTTTAACTACGGTTATATACTCTGTTATCGCTAGAACAAAACGAATAAAGTGCGAGAACAGAGAACAACTAAACAAGTTTATATATCATCCCGAACAACAAATGTGGTGTCAGAACAAATCAGAACAAGAGTCAGACATATATTATTATTTATAGACAGAACAAGATATTACTATAGTCAGAACAACTTATTATTATAGCTAGAATAAGTATGTATGTCATCTCGAACAAAAAAATGTCAGAATAAATAAAAACAATTGTTAGAACAAAATACAATTATAGTCGGAACAATTTTGTGTGTTATCTCGAACAAAAACAAATGTAGTGTCAGAACAAATCAGAATAAAGGTCAGACCAAGTTGCTATTGTAGCCCGAACAAGATACTTATAGCCAGAACAATTAATTATTCTAGCCAGAACAAATTTACATCTCATCTCGAACCATAAAAAATATTAATAAAGCGCAAAAATATTTAAAAGAAAAGAATATAAAACGGAAATAGAAACAAAAAATAAAGTAGAAAGTAAAAATAAATAAATGAAAAGAAAAGAGAAATAAGAAAATAAAAGAAATAGAATAAAGAGAAAGAAGAATAAAATGAAAGAAAAATGAAACAGAAAATAAAGAAAATATTAAAAAATAAAGAATATAGAAAATGAAAATAGAAAAATAGAAAGTAAAAAATAAATATTTAAAAAGGAATGAGAAATAAAAGTGAAATAAGAAAATAAAATATATAGAATATAAAGAAAGAAAAAATGAAACAGAAAAAATAATATTTGAAAAGAAAATATAAAGAAAAAAGAAAAACAACAAGAAAAAATAAAAAAAGAATAAGAAAAAAAATCCATAACAATATGAATAAAAAAGAAAAACAAAAAAGAAATATAAATAAAAATAAAAAGAAAGAAAAAGAACATAAAAAGAAATAAACATAAAGAAAGAAAGAAAAGAAGGAAAAAACGCACCCGCCCTCAACCCCCACCGGTCCCCACACCTGCGGCCCCCACGTCCTTGAGCGACAACAGGGTATTTTGTCGCTGAAGCGACACATAACATCTATTTATGTAGAAATCCTTTTACAAAACAGAAAATGCACGCAAGTTGGATCACGCAATACGAGCTAGGCGACCCAAAGCTCGCTGCCTACTGCTCCTCCGTTCCTCTCTGGCCAAAGGGCAAAGGCCAAATCACACTTACCTCTAAGGAAAATAATAGAAAACGATGCCAATATAAGTAGTCGCAGTCACTTCCGACCAGTGATTATGCACCGTGTTCTTCTCACTCAAGGGCAAAGTTTATACTGATTCAGGAATCAGGAATGTCCCGACGTCCAGTTATTGGCAAGACTGCAAGAGACGTGTTCCTTGGATTGAGTGATGATGACTTACAAGGTACAAAGTTACAATGGGGTGCTTGCAGAATGCGAATGATTGTGAGAACGAGAGAGAAGGCCCCGTTCCCTTTCATAGGTCAAAAACCTGGCAATAACAATGCTCTTCGAAAATGGAGGGGTGCCCGACCTCGGAGGTCGAGGGCGGTACCGTGATCAGGCTCTTCCTTTCCTGTCTTCTCGGCCTAAATCGAGGACGGTGATGATGGCGGGGGCTTAGGGCACACGGGCTTGTACATCTATGTATGCCCTTCCCTGACACTACGGAAAAATCATGTAATCTTTCTAGCTCGTACTAAAACCCCCAATAAGTTTTGTTTCGTCCAGATTAATTTGATATTTTTTGTTCTAAATTCTTTAGCACTATAATTTTTGTATGTCATCAAAACACAGTTCACAAGGGGGGGGGGGGGGGGGCAGAGGAACCACATGCTCTCTAGAAATCATCACATTTCCATGGCAGAATCCAACTCCAATTTGGTCATATCGTTCCGCTAAGTCCAACAGAATACCACATAAATGTATTATTACAAATACCCTTTCTTAACAAAATATCACAAGGACTAATTACATCCTGAGACATATTCAAAGTGCTGATATTTCTTTAATGACCTGCTCCTTGTCTGCTTCAAACTGCTCATCCTCTGATTAATAATATATTAATATAATAACAGTGTTAGATAATGCCAAACTGTTATACTTGCATATTATTAAATCCATTGAGTAAACGGCTATAGTGACTAAATTCAATAACAATAGAAACAGCTCGTGTGCTGAAATATGGCTGAATTGCATCTAAGGTATTGTGAATACTAAGCAAGTAAGCAAGCAAAAGTTAGAGCAGGTATAGTACCTTTGTCAATCTTGAATCCAGCAAAAAAGCGAAGAAGCTTGCTTCTATTGGTGACCAGTATGTTTACAACCTCTGCTGGTTTGTTTTTATTCGCAGCAAACAGCTGTGATTGTGATGCATGATGTACAATTATTAAATTGTAAGAAAATTTTTCCATGGATTAAGAAAAGTCATGGCTGTTTTTCTTACCTTGAACACGTGAAACGCCTCAATTTGAATATTTTTACTTGAATCCTGAGAAAATAAGACACTAAAAAGTTGAAGACAGCAATAGTAAAAGGTGTCACTTGAAGGGTACTTCAAGCATGGATAATAAAAAAATTGTAAGCTCAAGTTGCTATAAATGCAATGAATTATACTGACCCTTAGGAGATTCATCAGGATCATAAGATTGTCTTTGGAACTAACATAGCGCATCATTACTGCAGCATTTGATCTATCTAGCATCATATCTCCCAGCAACTGAAATGAGCATATTAAAGTGAGAATCTTGATCAATTAAACAAGTTAGATCATCTCTTCAACCATAACTGAGAAGCCTAAGCAAAGTTCAGCAGCAAGCTAAAGTGATCATTCAAACTTCAAATTACACAACTAGGGTTTGCTTGATTAAATATTTTACTGACAGATTGTAAAAGCACAATGAGTGGATGGGATATGCATACTAATTTTCATATTTAGGAATACCACAAAATATGGCAAGCAGTCAGGCTCCGCCTAGCGCCTTAGCCATGACTAGGCGGTTGTACGTTTTGTAGGTGGCTAGAGAAATATCCCATTGTATCCCTTTGTTCCATGACCACAGTTTTTTCCCATCATCAATTTGTTCCACTTTTATACACAGATCAAGCACTAAACCTCTCTATATGGAAAAAACAGGTAAATGCTAGTTAAGCGATGTTGTTCCACCTACTTCCTACGAACCGCCTTTTGAAGCAGACTTTGCTGAGGTTTGTACTCAGCAGTTATTGATCCATAAAAATAAAGCACAGATAAAACCAGACATAAAGAAATATAGTACCTTGATAGCTTGCCTTTTCGTTATGTAGTTGGTTGATGATAGCAGCCTAGAGTTGAATTCTTCAAAGAACTATGGAATGGAAATGCAAGAGGGTTAAGATTAAAATTTCATAAACAAAAGATGGTACTAATTAAGACATATCAAATAGATCAGAAAAGGCTATGATGCCAGCTAAACTAGGGATTCAATTAACCAATTATTCGAAGGATCATCCACATAAATTTCTGGTGTTTCATCTAAGATTCATCAATACAAAACTTCAAGTGATTCAGAACTAAGATGTAAACCTTTAAGAGGGCAATACACTGAATTCAGTTTACCAACAATATCGATCTAACCAATCCAATCAGGTTAGCCCTAACTAGGGAACATTAAAATCAGGTAGAGATTGAATGACACACTTGACCTTGACTAAGAAGAACATAAATAGATTGAGGATATGCAGTGCAATGAAGGGTACAAAATCATCAGTAAATGAAAAGATTTAGCAATAGTGGTCCCAAGGTAAAATACTGACCCAATCATAATTGTTGGTGAGAAATTCAGCCACGGTTGCTTTATGCCTTGTCAATAGTTCCTGGTTACATTAGCATAATATATTAACATTATACTATAATATATGAAAAGTATTAGTAAAGGTATAAAAGTGAGGGACTCACCTTAAAGGTTGCAGAAGCATCAGAAGCTATGTCAAAATTTGGAAGCTGTATATAGTCGAAGAACTTCTTCATGTGTTCAGACTCTAAAACATACCTATGGATGAACAAGTACTATATAACAAATTAGCACCAATTCCAAACGAGCTTCCAGTGTCAACAAAATTTGAGTGCTTAATGGATGTAGCTTGGCCTAAATCATCATTGAAGGTATCTTTTAATTTGATATCCTATAGTATTCTGGGTCGAAACAACGATCACCAAAATCACATCGCTAAACTTTTCCAAATCATCCATAGTGATTCTAAATATATAAAAAAACATCCGTATGATAAAGAACCACACAGCTAATATGCACACCCTTTGTTGAAAGGGTTGCAATCAAACTTGTATCAAATTAAGAAAAAGAACAAAACTTGGATTTGCTATATTAAAGGACAAAACACACAAAAAGGTTGCCAGTCCTACGTAAATTTTCAATGTTTCGTTTACAAATTTTAATGTGCTCTAGTGCTCAACAACCCTAAAAAATGGTACATTTGACTTCTTGTGACTCCGAGTCAGGATTTCCATTAGTGGTTCTTGCATGAGCATTTCATAGGTATGACTGTCTTTACTGTGATACAAATGATGCGATGATTGATTCATCAACTAATTGTGGCAAAGCATATGTTTATGTTGTGTAATATCAAAATATGTATCAGCATCTAAATTCAGTTGTTTCACCTTGCAATGCTTTGGTGGCGAATACATTCCCTCAACATAGCACCATAATGTAAAGCAATGTCCATATTCTCATACCTGTAAGGTAAATAAATATAGAGATTAGAGAGAGCAAAACTAATGAGCGAAGTAAACAAAGCCATCCCATACTATAATCATTAGACGGCTAATTCCAGATCAAGCTAATGGAAACTATTTCCCTAAAAATAAGCTAACAAGATATTATAAAGCTAAACACATTATTTGTGCTGTGATGATGTGTGTATGCCCCCCCCCCCCCTAAACAAACATGCATGAAAATACTCAGTAATCTGATCCCTCAAATGGTGATAACTTGGATGGTGGGGGAATGAAAGGTCACTCAAATCAGACCAAAAAAACAGTCTAAGAGCATGAAAAACTATGTTTAACCACATCATTTAGATATTTAGTTTTACTATAGCATTCAAATAAATACCATAATCAAAGAGTCAGGTGGAGAGATATGGAACCCCTGAACCAGTGATTACACGGGTTTCATTAACAATTTCAAAGATCAAGTAAGCTAAACAGACATTACAAGAAAATCTCCCGATGATTTATTTGGTAAAACTAGAGAGATAAGTGATCATCAGTGGTTATATTCAGACATTAGTCTCACCCTAAAATTAAGATGTCCAAAAGATCCTTATTTGACTCTAGGTACTCAGATGCAACTATCTTTGAGGATACTTGCTGTCTTTGCAAGTTCGCAACAACTTGAGTAGCATCTTTCCTGGTCTGCAACAGTCAAAAGTAGAGGTACATCCATAAGTATTCCCATGTTTTTACTTTTTAAGTAAACACAACAACAGGAGAGGTATAAATACATAATAACACTTATTCCAGTGCTGTCAATTTGCATAAAAAAACGGTATTTAAGTTATATATACCTCCAGATTTAGTTTTGGAAGATGTATAATTAATAGCCGCAAAGTGTTCTCCCTGAAGAATTCTTGAGTCAGTTGCACACACGCTTCAGTTACAGGCTCCGATTCACCATTGCCGTATAGAATAGATTTCAATTCCCTGATATTTTTGCTTAGCTCTAACATCTGCATAAAGTCAGTCTTAGGTACAGTTTTTTTAAGGTACAGTAAATTGTAATGGATATGAGACACTAAACATTTATGATACGGTTTTCTTCTTATATAAATAGATAACTATAGGCCTCAATTAGTATCCAAAGGTTCATATAGCATTGCACATAGTGCAGGGTGACAACTTCGGCATAACTTAGGTGAGGATATCTAAGTGGTACATAGTCATACTTTTGCTTACAGATGTTCATAAGTAGCTCAATTATATTGATACACCAAAAACACATCTCCAGGAGTTCCATGAGTTATCCCCTTTCTATGTGCGACAATTTAATCATGAATAGCATCGAGTTACCGAAGGCATTAATACTAAGTACTAAGGAATTGCAGGCAAAGGCAAATAGCCTAGACTCATATCACTGCTCTGGCTTGCCAGCAGCCCCGGCCCTGTAGTGTTGTCATCGGGGTCAGCCGTCCAGGTCCCCATATTCTATGGGCCCCAAACCAATGTACACATGCACACGTCCAGTGCATATACTGAAGCTCAAGGCTTGTTAAACTGCTACAAATCTTTTTTTTTTTTTTGAGATCGCTACAAATCAAATTGAAGTGCTGAAAACAATGGTAAAATTAGCCCAACAATGAAACAAGCAAAGGATAATGTTAGATTCTACTTCTGTCTTCCCGGTACATAGAAATCATCCCAAAAACGCCATCTAAACAAGGCCCCCCTAATTGAGTTTTGCCATGAGCCCCTCAAAACTCAGCACCGGCCCTGCTTGCCAGCACCATTTCCAACTGTTACGAAATTAGCCGAATGCAAGGGTATTACGGATCACAGACTAAGCCAACATCTCCCACGATCACGTGAAATCAGGGCAGAACCCGCGGGCAGAAATGGGGAATCGAAGCCACGAGGGCCCTAAACAGAGGCTGAGATTCGATCTTCACCTTCTCCTCGCGCTTGGCGTCGCCGCCCCGTGAGCCGGAGTGGAGGTCGAGGTGGACGAGGTTCTCGCGCGTCTGGCGCACGACGTCGACGGGCGTCCGCGGCTTGGACTTGAAGAGGCCCTTCATCTTGGCCGCGTCGTCCGCGGCCGCGGACGCCGAGGCGGTCAGGCGCGGTGGGGAGGGCAAGGGCGAGGCCTTTGGCCGCCTCCGCCCGCCCGACCCGAACGAGAAGCAGCCCCGCAGGAGCGCCACGAGGTCGCCGCGATGGAGGGCCCCGGAGGCCCCCTTCTCTCCTCCGCGCGGGGGTGTGTGGGTGGGTGTGCCGATCGGTCGGAGCGCCGCGAGCGCAGGAAGCGGAAGCGAGGGCTCGCGAGCTCGTGCCCCCGTGATGCGCGCGCGGCGCTGCGGTGGGGGCTGATCCGGTGATGGGCAGCGCGGTGGGGGCACCAGGCAGGCCGGCCGAGATCCCTATCGACCGGTGGTAAGAACGAGGCCCGGTCGCGTTTCGCGACGCTTCCCCCCTCCTCCTCCTCCTCCCCTGGCTGTCAGCGTCTCCCTGCTGTGCTGTGCTAGGCCTTTTTCCTCCTTCAACCGCCTTTTTTCTGCGCACGACAACTTTGTGATCCGCTTTGGATTCAGTGACGCCGGCGATCCTTTCCTGGGGCGGGTCGCGGATATCCACGGCCTGCCAGTCTGCCACGTAACCCCCGGATGCGATTTGGCCATTCAGCAGGGATCTGTTCGTGTCAAATGACTCGGTGAAAATCGCAAAGCAGAGAGAGAGCTCACACGGAAATGTGCTTTAACTTTCACTGTTTGGGATTCTTAGGATTCCTTTTGGGCTTTTCGTCCTTGCGCTTGCACAGCACGGGCTTTCCGAGCATTAACCCACACGGAATTAGATCGGCCCAAGTGTCCGGCTGCAGCCATACACACACCCACGAGATGCAGGAGGAATATCCTGTGGCTCGCTTTCAGTATATACCCAAGTGCCCGTCGAGTTTGCAACATCTGTTGGCAAAGGGGGGAATCACTTGGATAGCAAGATCAATAAACACAAACTCGGCAAATTTCATGTGCAAATTAAATAAAACCATAGTGGACTTTAGACCTCACTTTGATAGTTTTGAGTACAAATGACTCAAATATATATACTAGTACCTAGCGTCGACAAACTTGTAGTCTTTTTGTTAAGTCTTGATCAAAAGACAATGACGAAGGGTTCGAGCTAGAAAGATGCTTCACGACTGGTGTTTGGTGTATACCCCGCGGTCCAGTGTGTGGGCCTATAGTATGGGGGTGGCAGTTTTGCATTGATTTCTGCACGTACGATCGTGGACTATGAGGACCGAAGTCATGTAGAACGATACTAGAAACAAAAGACACGGTACAATGATTCTTGGATCCAATTTTCTGGGCAGTTTTTCGCTTACTTGTGATCGAGTTTACTGTTAGTTGGGGTTAGGTGAAAAGAAGACATCATGGTGTTTGTGAAGAAGTTCCAAGTAATTGACCTTTGCAGTCTAGTTAATTGTTAGTGGAACGATCATGATACGACATACATCATCAAGTTTCAAGATAACTTTGAAAAGAACAGGAATATTACATGGGGTTGGGCAAACAGTTCATTTTGCATTCGAAGTGAAGTCCTCGCTCCTCGGGGTCAAGGGATCAAGGAAAGAAGACATGCTGATGAAATAAAAAGGAAAGAGACGACATGATGACCTTGTGACCTCCCAGCACTAATTATGTGCTTGTAGTTTATAGATTTCCACCGCAATCCGTATGTGTACATGCGTATGTCGATGTACTTAAAATTCATGCGTGTGACAAAAAGGTCCATGTACTTGCTGAACATAGTGCATCTACTCCTCCCTCCAATCCATATATAGGTCAAGCTAGAAAAAGTATAGAGTCTGTTTGGCCGATCTTCCGCTAATTTGTTTTAGGAGAAAAATATTGCATGTTGATTTGTATGGTAGATATGTTCGGACAGAAAAAAAATATTGTAGAAGGAGCAGAAAAAAGAGAAGTATGATGTTTCCATGATCAATGGATCTGGCCGATTGACAGCCAAGAAGCAATTGCAAATCTCAAGTTTTCAAGTCTAAACACACGATCACTGACAAACCACGTGTACTTTTCCAGTGGGTAGTGAGGCTTCACACTTGACAGCAATTCAACGACCGCCAGTCTTCACAGTCAGAGATCTTGCAGACTGGGAGTACCTCTGTTCAACCAATCTGTCCGGCATTCTACGACCGGTGCCGTACGGATGGTTGGTAATACGGTAATGATCGCCGACGAACATCGAGGGGATCGGTTATGGTCAGCTCGCAAAACAGCATCAGAAGCTAAAACCTCAGTGCTAAAACAGAGAAACCAAACCATTTTTCATCAAGTACTGACTGATACATTAAGGCAGAGCAACTAATTCCCGATCTGACAAACCTAGAACAAGAGAGCATGAGAAGGTGGTGTTATTCCTCTGCGCTAGTAAGATTTTCAGCTGAGACGACTGCAAATGCCATCTCCTTGCTTCGTTGTTGGGTGCGGCCAGTGCTTCCGGTGGAGATCAGAAGAAGGCCCGGCTGCCGTAGAACACCTTGGGAGACGGCTTCTCCTGCTGGCCGCCGGCCGCCGGCTTCTTCGCCGCGCTCGAGACGGCGCCACTGGAGTCTACCTCGGAGGCGGCGGTGGCAGGGCTGCTCTTCTCGCTGCTGCCGTTGTCCAAATCCAAGGCGGGGAGCTTCATCTTGGCCAGCGAGTCCGTGAACTGCTGCATGCTCTTCATGTACATGTCCATGATCTGGTTCCCGTCGACCTTCACCTCCTGCTCGATGTTGACGGTGATCACCGGCTTGTCCACCGCGGCCTCCGACGCGGCGCCGGGCGAGTTCGCCGCGGGGCTCTCCTGGACGGTGCGGGACGAGTCGACCTCCGCGTCAGTGGCCTCGGGCGCCGCCTTCTCCTTAGCCTCGGCCGACGAGTGGGCGTTCCCGGACGGTTCCGAGCTGGAGTTGGACTGAGGAGTGGCCGGCACCGCCGCGGCGCCGGGGGACTCCGTGGTGGACACGCTGCTGACCGGCGTGTCGTCGCTCCGGAAGCCGCCCACCGAGTCAGCGTCAGCGGTGCTGTGGTCCGTCGAGAAGCTCTCCACGAGGCGCACGCCGGCTTCGTGACTCATGGTCGTGGCGCCGTCCTCGTGATCCGAAGTCAGCAGGCTCTCGGAGCTCTGCGCCTCCACGGCCGCGCACGGCAGCCCGGTGTACTCGGACACCATGATCTGGTTTTCCTCGACGAGATTCAGGTCGGGGAACTCGATCTTCTCGTACTCCTTCCCGTTCCCGGCGCCGGCGCCGGCGTTACTCTCCGGCTCCTCCTCCGGGTCGGCCAGCGCCGGCTTGGGCGTCGGCGAGATGGGCACGACCTCCGGCACGACCCCGATGTAGGAAAGCTCGAGCTGCAGGAACCCCGAGGGCGTCTGGAACAGGTCGCTGGTGGTGAGCGGGAACTCCCTGGCGAGCGTGCCGCCGTCGGCGGAGACGACCTCCGGGAGCGGCACGAGCGCGAACCCCAGCAGCTGGTCCTGCAGGTAGTTCTTGACCCTGCTCAGCATCCACACCTCGCAGCGGAGCGCGGCGTCGACGTCCCCCGCGCGCACGCCGAGGCGCAGCGACTGGTCGAACACCGGGTTGCGCCCGCCGCCGTTGACCACCTGCGTGGCGGCCACCGGCGCGCCGTCCCCCGGCAGCGAGACCTTGGCGTACACGTCCTGCTTGTGGTAGATGCAGATGTTCTGGATGTCCCGCGCGCTCCGCACGTGCACGTCGACGTACCCGATCAGCTCCCCGGTCCCGTTGGCCGCGGCCGCCGGCGCAGGAACCGCATCTCCCTTGTGCTGCTCCATGACGAGCTAGACCACACTCTCTCTACTCCTCCCAAGGCTCCAACCCTGCGACCACCACCAAGAGGAAGCAACAACAAATCAGACAAGATAATCTTCTAGTTCTTCTACGGTATTCTTCAATTCGGCGGCCGGCGGTGGGAGGGGCAGCTGCATAGTCAAAATCCAAGGAGTAGGTGAAGCGTAAACTGTCGGCAGAGGCTTACTCCAGTGCGCCGAGCCAAACAAGGGAAGCAGAACTGGACAAGAGCTCCACAAGCTTCTTGAACAGACTGGTGATGGTATGATGGACAACCACAGGATGACAGGAGTGATCTCTCCACCTCCTGCCCCTACTCGAATTTCACCCAGCCACACAACAGGAGCTGAAATACCCACCGGAGCTCCGGGGCAAAGCTTGGCTACCAGCACTAAAGAAAGGAGTTCACGATGCGTAGGTTTCCATCCCGATAAAGGGAAGGGGGAGGAAAGCGCGAGAGAGAGCTCAAATCCCAGCAAAGCCGAGGAAGCAAGCAAAAGGCAAGAGATCTGAGAGCAGGAGAGAGAGGGGGGAATTCGAGCAGATTCGCTGGTGCCGCCGCCGCCGCCGCCGCTTACCCTGTCCGAGGAAGCTCCCCCGCCCGACCGTGCTGCTCTCGAGAGACGACGACGACGACGAGCGAGCGAAGCAGAGCCACTGGTAGAATCAAGCGTAGGGGACTGGAGGAGAGCGAGAGACCGAGCGGGCGGGCAGCGGCAGGATGTGGGGCTCGAGGATATAACACGAACACCGAAGGGGATTAGTAGCAGATTTTTCTTTTCTTTGAGCTTGGCTTCGCCTTTTTCTACCCCCTTTACCTAACTAAGCTTGCTTTTATTGCCTTGTTTGGCCGGGGGCCGTAGCGTCAGTCAGTGTAGGACTGCGGCATGTGCTCCGTGGAGTAGTAGAGCGGCCGTACAGTATTCAAAGGCGCCCGCCCGTTGTTCCAACGTACTCCCCCGGCCGCATACGTAGCCATCAGCCTACTGTTAACGCAAGTAACGAAACGGTTTAAGAAACCGGGTCGATAAAAAGGGGCCCTCTCTCATCTCTCATCAGGAAGAAAGGTCGCGAGAGGGGTCGCTGAAAGTCCGCAGCCCGGGGGGCCGTGCCGTGCGTGACAGCCCGAAAAGTCAAGGCTGTTTCGTCGCAGCGGCCGCGCGGCGCTCGGCTTGGCGCCTTGTGGCGGCGGCAGCGCGCGTGAGGGGGGGCGGCCAATGGCGCGGCGCCACCTGAGATCTCTTTTTTGATGGGGCAGGCCGGCGCGTTGTTTAATCGGACGGAGGCGGAACCCGAACCTGGCTGGGACGGCCACGGGCGGGCGGACCGGAGGCCGGAGGGGCGGCGGCGCGCGTGGGCTGCCGGGATAGTAGTCTGCGGCCGCGGGGCGGCTGGTGGGGGTGGGTGGGGCGCGTGCGGCGGCCGGCGTCGCTGTCCCTGTCCGTCCGCCCGAGCGGGGATGGATGGTGGGGGTCCCGCGCGGGCTCGCACGCTCGCGCAGGGGGGTTTTTTCAAAGCGGGGATCATCATCTCGAAGCCGCCTCGCCGGCCGGGGGCGCGGCCTTTTCCACGGCGTCCGCCCGCCATCATCGCGGGTTCTCGCGAGGCCGCGGATCGGCGCTCGGGTGCCGACCGCGCCGCGCACGACGGGCACGGGCACGAGGGCGTGCTTTGGCGTGATGGTACGTGCGCGTGCGCTGCGGCGACGGACAGCATCCTGGAGCGGTAACGAAAGTTTCGGCATCAGTCGAGTACGCTGAGGAACCGAATCTGAACCCATGTGCGGTTGACGCCTCCACGAGATGGATGGATGGATGGATTCCGATCCGTGGCGTGGGGGTGGTGGCAGTGGCGCCCATGAGGCGTGCTTTTTAGACCGTTTCTCTCCTGTTGCGACTTGCGAATGGAATGGTCCTGCAACCGTCAGCATGTGCCGGTTGCAAAGCATGTTCTTGGTGGGTGGGTGAAAGGAAGGCATCATCCGTCTAGCCTAAGGGCCGGAGACTGCACGGGTTATACGTTGGCTGGACGTGCGTTTCTGCACTGGTGCTTGTCGCCGGCGTGCCGGAGTTTATTATTGTTCCTTCTCTGAAGTCTGAACTGCCGGGGTTGCAGCTTGGACGACTCCACGAGAAAAGTGTATGCGGTACGATGATGTCAATTGTACTAACACTCAACAGGGCCGATTCAGTTATATATATATATATAAAAAGCATGTTCGTTCCAGAGGGAGATAAGACATAGAGCATGTTTGGATCATAGGGACTAAAATTAGCCTGATTAAAATTAGCCTCTAGCAGGAGCTAAACTTCCAAACAGGTGAGGCTAAAGTGAGGCTAAAATTAGTCTTGAGGCTAAACTTTGCTAGTAGGGGGCGGAGAGCTAAAAGGGACTAAAATCTCCTCTTCCTCTTTCCTCATTAATGACCACATGCATGCTGCCAATAACTTCAAGCCATGCCCACCTTGGGAGAGGAGAGAGAAGAGAAAGTGTGAGAGAAATAGGGACTTTAATGCTCCCTTAATAAACTTTAGCTCTTGCTTCCAAACTAGGGGGTGACTAAAACTTTTCAGCTTGACTAATTTTAGTCATGAGACTAAAGGTAATTCAAACATGCCTATATTCAAAACTAAAACATTTTTCAAGTTGTCTTATATTCAGAACACAACAATATTCAAAACTAAAACATTTCTCTATGTTTGGCTGAATTTCCAATCGCCTGTGTTCATTTCAAAAGCGCCACTTGAGTTGCCTAAACTACAACAAATGAAATATCTAGATTGGGAGATTAAAGGAGCCTCCGATTGTTTGGAAATAAATGGTTGTTAGGATGGAGGAAACGAAAAATGGGGACGTGACAAGAAAGAAGGAAGAAATCAATAGCGATGGCTAATGATGCTCCGATGTCCAAATCTAATAGAGTTGGTGTTACCGAGTTAGGGTTTTGGGGGCTTTTTCATATTGGGAAATGCTCCTGCTTTTATTAGGGGAGGGTGAGGAGGTAGCACTGGTGATCTGAACTGTTGATCTCAGCCATCAGCCGTACTTTTTCACTCAGAACAAATCACACATCATACTCTCAACAGTATTTTTCTCTTAGAACAAATCGACATCAGCCATCAACCCCCAGGTAGCCAATCGGGGCAGCAATCACGCTTGATGTCGAATGTGTCTTTCGCAAAAAAAAAAGCACAACTTGGGTTTCATGCCAGGATGGAGGCAACGGGTGGGGCGGAGGTATACATGGCCAAACGTGCCGTGCCGGCCGAGCACGGCACTAGCACTATCCAGGCACGGCACTAAGCGGCACGACACTATGTCGTGCTCGTGCCTAGCCGTGCCGTGCCACTTCGTGCTACCGTGCCAAGGTTGAGGCACTAGCACGGCCCTATGAGATCTCGGTCGTCTTTGTGCCGTGCCGACGGCACTACGAGGCACTATCGTGCTACAAGAGAATGGAGCGAATCAAGATCAAATGTCAAAAAAGAACATCACACAAATCATAAAAATTCAACATATAAATCAAATCGATTATAAATCCATCAAAAATGTCATCTCGATGGTGGACGGGATGCTCTGGTCCCGGCGACGGCGTCATGCGCTGCTAAAAATATCAAGTTTATAGGAATTATCGTGCCACCATCGTGCGGCTCATTAGTCGTGTCGTGCCCGTGCTAGTGCGCGGGCGGACTCGCGGCCCGAGGCACTATCTAGGTCGTGCCTCGTGCGGCACTAGCACTATGGTGTCGTGCTCGTGCCGTGTTAGGGCCGTGCTTTTCGGGCCGTGCCCGTGCCGGCCCATCGGGCCCGGCCCATTTGGCCATCTATAGGCGGAGGGGCTCAAGCCCCCCCCCCCACCAGCCAAGACCTCCATTTAAAGAAGAGAAAAAATGAGGGAAGGGGGGAAGAAGGGGGTAGAAGAGGAGAAGGGGATTGAGCCCCTCCAACCTTGTCATCCTAGCTTCTTCTCTGGTTTCATGAACAGAATGCGCCAAGCTCAGTTGACACCTTATGATGAAATTGGCTTATGATGTAATGGATGAGGGTGTAAGTTTTATTCCATGGTTCTTCTATGGCAAATGGTGCAAGACTAACAATTATTGATTTCATATAGGATTTTTCTCGTATTTCCAAAAGGTGTCCTTTTTACCGTATAAATGAGTAATAAAATAAAAGTCAGTTCGTTTAGCTGGTGGCTGGTGTTGTTTTGTGCTGAGAGAATAGTACTGATGGCTGGTGATTGATGGTGGATTTGTTCTGTCTGGTTGGTGGCTGATAATCTAGATGAACGTCATGTAAATACCTGTGATCCTAAATCAAGCAAAAACTAGCTTTTGAAGCTAGCTCATGCGACTTGTATCATGATGTTGAGGTCGCACATGCGTGGATGTAATGGATTGACCAAAAGAAAGTAAGCGAGAGAGGGGCACATCAACGCGTACTTGATTGCAACTTGAGTGCTAGTATCTTGCTTGTGGATCGATCCCGTAGTTGTTATAGTTGTGACCACAGGGAAAAGGTACTTTCAGATTCCGGTTAGCGATGACCTTTTTCTTAGTGCAGTTCAGCCATGGCTTCAAACTGACACTCCCGCTTGGCAGTGCTCCGTTCCTGAACCAGCACTTGAAGAATCTCCGATGACACATATTGTAGGCATCGCTTGCCATCGCTTGTTAGATTAGTACTAGCAAATCGTGTTATCCTTATTGAGGGCCCTGAATGCCAAGTGCGAAATGTTTACCTGCGTGACAAGTCACTAAATGAGAATAAATAAATATCATCGTCTCATCATTAAAACTGCTTTTATTTAAACATGCATGCCTAGCACGCGGTCACCAATCTCTTTCCGAGGTCATTTCTCCACCGTCACCCAAATAAGCGCCACATGGCAATGGCAAGTGGCAGCCTGCCGCCTCCCCCGTCGGCTCGCCGGTGACAAGTCACCGCCACGCCACGCGATTCATGAGACGGCGACGGCCCGACCTCCTCTGCTCTCACTTCCACCTGGACCCCACCGGTACCCCCACTTGCGACGGAGGACGCGCGTGGGCCATTTTCCCCGCCTTGAGAGTCCATCGTCCCGTTCTATACATCCTCGCGTCGTTTCCAATCTAGACAGAATGTGCGGCTTAGTACACACGTTGAAGTATTTTTAGAATTTTTTTTATTTTCCAATTTTTTAAATTTACCGCGGTAACCGGGCTGGTTACCGCGTGTAATTAGAACCCTGCTTTGTGGTGATTGTGCACCTGCCATATCGGTGGCCTATGATGTCTGAAATGACCTATGATGTCTTTTCGGCAACATCACAAATTCACAACCTGAAATGTGGAAGCATGTTCGGAGACGTTTACGAAGCAGATGCCAAAGTTAGTTGCGAGGAGTTCGTTTGGGCCCGGCCCAATACTAACAGCCAGTACTGATCACCCAATTACGAAATTCGACACCCAAAGAACTCCACTAAGAGCAACTCCAAGAGAGTCCCAATCTTGACCCCAAAAACCGGTTTCGGGTGAAAAAAACAAAATCACCGCTCCAATAGAATGCGAGCCGGAGCCGTATTTTTTGGCGACGCGAAACCGGCCTCCTCCTCCCGCATATCTTCGACCGCCCCCATCCTCCCCAATCCGCCCGAAATCCGATCCCGCGCGCGCGAGACGGCTTGGCGGGGAGAGTTCCCGCGCGCGCGAGTAGTTTGGCGGGAGCGGCGGCGGCGACGGGGAGGGCCGGCGGCGGCGGCGGCGGCGCATGCGAGAAGGACGTCGATCCGCTCGGTCCCGGCATGTCGTAGCGAAGGGTGGCGGCGGTAGGACTCGGCGGCGCGTGGTCGCCGTCGGCGGCCGGCCTCCGCGGTTGCCGGCGGCGGCCTCGCTTCCTCGAGTCACGGCCGCCGGGTTCCTCGGATGGCCGGCGGCGGCCACCACCCTCGGATGGCCGGCGGCGGCCGGCCTCGTCGGGGGCTGCCGGCGGCGGCCGGCCTCCTCATGGGCTTGGCGGCGGCGCCCGGCCCTCGGGGGCCGCCGGCGGCGCCCGGCCCTCCTCGGGGGCCGTACGGCGGCGCCCGGCCTCCGAAGGGCCGCGGCGGCATCCGGCGCCCTCAATGGCCTTGCGGCAAGGAGCGGATGCATCAGCGGCCGGCGGCAACTTGCGGATGCTACAATGGCCGGCGGCAACCATATGTCGCAATGGACCGGCGGCAACACATATTTGCGGATGCGGGGAATGTGTGAGCTCAGCGCCTCCTCACACAGCGCCTGTCAAGTGTCACGTGTCAACATCCTCCAATGGATTGCTATGTCCTCTTGTGTGCAACGAGTCAACGTGCAGTGCAGGGTATGGTTCAAATCATACACTGCCAACAATATTAGAAGACCATAAATAATATGGTTTAAGTGTACTCATTTATTACACCATAAAAAATTTGTCTCGAATATTGAAAGTAATATATAAATAATGTGTGACACTAGACTAATAATTCTTATTCTACTGCAAAACATAGAAAGCATTCATAATCGTTGGTAGAGGTCTGGATGATGTTGCCAAAGGTGTTCCACGAGGTCATCTTGAAGGTTTGTTTGTGAACCTTGTTGTCCTTTATATTCTCGTAGTTTTTAATAAACTCCTCAAATTCTGGTGTCTTGTTGTGAGATGGCTTCACCTTTTCTCCCATTCCATCAAAATTTAAATCATCCTCTTGACCGCGCTCATCCTCAACAATCATGTTGTGCATAATGACACAAGCCCTCATTATTTGGCCGAGGGTGGCTTCATCCCAAAAACGAGTGGCCCCCCGACAATAGCGAAACGAGACCGTAGAACCCCAAAGGCTCGTTCCACATCCTTCCTACAAGATTCTTGAGCGAGTTGCAAAATATTTATTCTTGTTTCCTTGTGGTTCTTGTATGGTCTTCACAAATGTGGCCCAGTCAGGATAAATGCCATCAGCAAGATAATAACCCATTGTATATTCGTGATTATTAATTGTATACTTGACCTCCGGAGCTTGACCTTCCGCAAGCCGCGCAAATAAAGAAGAACGGTGCAAAACGTTGATGTCGTTGTGGGAACCGAGGCATCCCGAAGAAAGCATGCCAAATCCAAAGATCCTTGTCCGCAACGACTTCAAGTATAATTGTAGGATCATGCACATGCCGGTGTACATACCTTGCCATCTTCGAAGGACAATTTTTCCACACCCAATGCATACAATCAACCGACCCCAGATACGGGAAAACCTCTACGCTCTGCAATTGCAAGTAATCTTGCGGTGTCTTCTTCATTAGGTTCTCTCAAGTACTCATCTCCAAAAACCTCCACCACAGCATTGACAAATCTTCTCAGGCTCTGAATAGTGGTACTCTCAGCAATACGGGTATAATCATCAATAGCATCAGCTGCAACTCCATATGCTAACATCCGAAATGCTGCTGTAATCTTTTGCAAACTAGACAGCCCAAGTATGCCAGCAGCATTCCTTTTCTGCACGAAATAGTCATCGTGTGCTTCAACAGCATGCCATATGCGCTCAAACAGTGGACGCCCCATTCGAAACCTACACATCAACTATAATGAGAGATACGAATAGGAATTAATTAAATTTTAGTCTGTATAAATTATTGTGTACATACCGACGTCTGAAATAATTAGGTCCGTACGTAGGATTATCTGAAAAATAATCTTTAAACAACCTATCATGTCCTTCCTGTCTGTCCCGCCGAAGAACTTTGTGGCCATGGATAGAACCACGATGTTTGGTTTCATCATCGGACTCATTCGCATTCATGGCCACATGAGTAACAGACAATAGAAAATCATCTTCCTCATCCGACGACGACGACGACGACGACTCCAACACACGCTTCATGAGAAAACTTTGTCGACTCATTACTATTCCGTTTAGCAATCTGAAATTTCATTACCATCCCGTTTTACTAATCTGCAATTGAAATTGGAGATCATACGCAACGGCACGTACCTGAACGCTTTTTTTTAACCAGCGCAGAGGGGGGCGGCGATCAGGCACGATACGCCTGGCGGCGTTCAGGCGTCGGGGTCGTGCCGCCGGGGGGGGGGGGGGCAGCGGCGATACGGGTGGCGCGCGCGTTCGTGGGGGGGGGGGCGTCGAGGGCGAGGGGTTGTAGGTTCTGGTGTGGGCTGGGCCCAATTTTGATGACGTGGCCTATTTTAAAATTTTAGGGACTGGTTATTAGCATTCTGCTGTGGGAGTCTTATTTTTGGGAGGAAAATTTTTTTAGCAGAGTGCCAATACATCGTTTTTGGGAAAAAATTATTCACACTCTCTTGGAGTTGCTCTAAGGCACTAAGAAGAGTCTTAAGGCCCTAAATGAGTTTTCTGCCCAGCAGGCACGTGATAACAAGTTCACATATTGGTTCCACGGATTAAGTCCCCCGTCAAATCGAACTTTCAGATACTGTTTAAGATGACTAGATATATATATATAACCAATTGCACACATGGATTAGCCTATTCAGTTCTGCGGCTTCTGCAACAGGGAATTTGACTGAAAAATTATTTGTGTCATCTGTCATGGTTGGCAGGTAGTACCGTGGTTGCTAGGATGAAGTCGACGTAGCACAGCCCTTATCCTGTCGTAGAGCGTGAAGAAATGGTTGTGGATCTGTAATACAGTAGTCTGCAGCCGTACGATACGTGATCGATGCATAACAGTAACAGGGACGCTGTTGTCAACAGAGAGATCGAGTACGTACTGGGTTTATCGGAATCATTGAATGCGTTTATGCGTATCAGCATATATATGCAAGGCTGCTAGTGTTGATTCTTGTCTGCATGCCCGACCGTTGGAGCGAGCCGTCGTGATCGAACGTTTTGACGTACTGGTGGCGTGGAAACAAACGCTGACGGTGCTTGGCTTGTACAGTAGCCTCAGTTTTGTCCTGAATCCCTGATTGATTGGGCTGCACAGTCGCGGAAACGGAACGCACATCCACGGCCTTTTGGATTGGAGCTCTCCTTGTAGGCCACTCTGAAACATGAGGATTTCTATTCCATTTACCTCAGTGCATGGCACAGGATGCAAATATACAGGTATACACAGTAGAACTGCAAAGTCACTGTCGATGCGCTGCGTGCCATCTCGTGGTTGCACGGACGGCTGGGTTCTCCTTGGACACGCCTACATGCTTTGGTCCCTCACCCTACGAGCCGGCCGGGGAACGCTCACGTACAGCACACAGTTCGGTGATGGTACAGCACGGCGCACATGGCCGTGCCGTTACGGGCGGCAACGCCTCGTCACCGGGACAGGCCGCTTTCGTCTCTCTGCAACTCGCCCGCACGGAACAGGAAAAAAAACTGGCCGTCCCTGCCGCCCGTGGTGGCCTGGTCCCATTCGACGGCGACGGCTGCCAGGATCTCCAATCTCCCAGTGCAGCAGGAACGGGCAAAGGAGCAGTGCACGCCGCCGTCGGAATTTTTACAGGTCGTCACGAAGCAAATTGCCGGGCAGCTACTTTGTTAACGGCAGGCGCGGCCGGCTCTGTGGTGTGGCCGTTTGCGCTTTTCTAAACGCTGACCGTCGGCGCGGCGAGCGTGCAGCGGATTCAGCGTTCAGACCGCGGGGGCGTGCAGCGTGCCTCCCTCGTGTCGTGTGTTCCTGATCCTTGCACGAGTGGTACTACACGATATGATATTCGTTAAGAATTTAATATACTGCTGGATATCTGAAGACTTGCTGTTGCAAGCTGTTAACACTTCAGGTACAGGTCAGATCAGATGCAAATTTGGCCTGCAGGTTCAGCTAATGGCCCTGACCTCTCCAATGATCTGGCCTCTTGCGTAGAGTATGACCGCTGCTGGAATCCGTCGTCCGTAGGATAGATAGCTCAGCAACATCATCAGCACGGAATATGTTGAAGATATTCTGTACGCGCGGAGTCGCTGACCATCTTGTCCGGGCGTTTGGAGCGGCAACCTTTGGAATGGTTTCTTGATTCCGACGTAGCTTGCTCACGCCTCTTGTTTTCGATCGTAGCAGCACGAGTGGTGCACGACACCACAGCGTTCAACGAACTGCTGAACATTTCCAAACCTATCGCTGCAAGCTGTTCGCCAAATCAGAGGCAAACTTTGGCATTTGGCTGGCCCACCACCGGTTCAGGTAACGCCGCTGGTCTCCCCTCGCCATTTCGATCGGATCGGTCTAATCCTATCCGTAATTGGCATCGAAAGCGAGCGAACAACCCCGATGGAGTCGACGTCGTGGTCACATCTTCCCTGGCATGCACAAGCACAACGCAACAAGTCGCCGCACTGGACTGAAACAACAGGAACACCCAGGTCAGATCAGCTGCAGAGGCTTGGGGCAGCGCCCAACCGCGGATCAGCCTCGAATTCAATTCCTCTTCCTGCTCCGTCAGACAGGTCGTATTCATGCTGCTAGAAACGGGATGATTGGGGCGAAATTTTTCTCTCCGGAACAGCAGCCAAGGAACAGGGCACCGGACACGGGCCATTGGCGCCTGTCTCGGCCAGCTAGCCGGGATAGTGACCTGAGAGTGTGCAGTGTGCGCAATGCAATGGAGGTATCTTGTCTCACGGAGATCGCAATTATATCCGGCAGGAGATCCAGGATCGATCTTGAGATTTTCAGCATGGGTTAACACATTTTGGGATCATGTGTTCCTGACAACGGACAAGATAGACGGGATATCTAGAGCAGTCGTTATTCGTGACAGCTATCCCAACCAAATGGTTGGCTGAATTCAGAAAGTTCTATTGGTGGTATTCATATCCCTTCCATGTTAATCTGGCAATCTCTGAGATGTAAGTTTAACTGCTTAAGTGCTAGCCTAATCCTGAACAAACGAGAGTTCTTACAGTACGCTAGTGCAACCGTCCATCTCCGTCATCCATACAGATTATACAATTGCTGGGCAAAGCCAGGAACTCTTGTTCTTGCAAAAATTCAGGAGTAACGAGATCACAGATTCAGAGCAAAAGAATGAATCATGAAACACAACTGCAAGTGTGCAACTAGATAGAACATGGGAATGTGGACTCCAAACCTCAAGCAAAAAAAGACATGGCTGACGATCCAACATTCTCCTATAACCTGACAAGGCCAAGCAAGCATACCCTAGCATCCTGTACACATCTACAATCCAGCATCATTAATATTAGCACCCAAATTCTCTCCGCTAACATCTCCTGAAACCTCTCTTCCGCTGATGTTAGTGACCAGCCAAAGCACCCGCATTCCAAGCCACATGTGTATTCACACAAGACATTACCAAAGACCGAAACCAGCTGTTATTTACATATGATCAGCGCATCACATCCCCTCACGAAGCTGCTCCGCTCTCAAGACTCCAACAGAGAATGGAGCAGACTTTTTACCATATAATTCCTGATTTTACCTAGCCAAGCTAGTAGCTGCCACTGATCCAGCTCTGCAGCCAACCCCTTGTCGCTGCTCCCTCAGGTAGCCAAGCAAATTCTCAGCCTGCAAAAAATGTATAACAAAATCTCTCAGTGACTCCACAACCTCTGTAATTTGGAAGCATTTTTCAAATTACTAGATGAGATCAGCACATGCATTTCTACTTGTAAACCAGAGTGCCAGACAAACGAGGGCACATTTGTTCCAAGCTAGGTTCTCCTCTTCTCTATTTAATTAACACAAATGCTTTCAGAAGAACTACGCGTTTCCTTAATTTAACAAGATACTCGTATGTTGTTTCCTAGAAGAACCAAAGCTAGCAAAGGCACACCAGAGTTGACTCAGCAGAAGACAGCAAGCATCCTCCTGTGCCATGAAGATTTTAACAGATCCACGACTGAACTTGAGAAATGTAAGAAATAAGCAAGTGCGTATCTCCACATTGTGAAACAAATCCAGAGGTCAACACCTGATTTTATGCATGCCACCTAGCACGATCGCCTTTTAGGAACCATGGATTTCACTTGAGAGCATTTCTTATGAACAGGTAGAAATCTACCTAAACCACGAGTACATGCACAGTGAGTCGTTTCATTTGTCTAGGTTTAGTGTACTTTTCAGTACTTCGTGTCAATCCCACTTCAATCAAAACTCAAACTGATGACAACTTTGCATACTGTTTAGTACAAGCAGTTCTAAACTGACGGGCAAAGTGACTTCAGTCACATCAAACCCCCCAACGACTTAGCTCAGTTCTACCAATCAACAATTGCAATATTACTCTAGAAAAAGAGATTTAGCAAACCGCATCCCATTCCAACCTAACATTGATCATCCAATAGGATGCAGCTAAACCTATCGAAGCACTAGAACTGAGCTTTGTTAGAGAAGGAAGTTAGAGTTTGTGTTGCGTACCTTGTGCTTGGCACGGGCAGAACCGGACTGTGATAGCGCGACGAGCGGCGGGATGGCGCCCTCGCGTACAAGAAGCGCACGGTTATGCGGGGAATCGGAGCACATCTGCAGCAGCGCAACCACGGCGAACTCTTTCTCCTTGGCAGGGCCGTCCTCGATCGCCTCGACCAACGCGGGGATGCCGCCAGCCTCGACCACAGCCTCACGACCCTCGGCGATGCCCGCAAGGCTCCCCAGAACCACCATTGCCTTCTCGCACGTCCCGCTGCCGCGCTCGCCAATGAGGTGCACGAGCGGCACGATGGCGCCGGCACTGACGGCACGCTCCTTGTTCCTGCGCGCGGAGCAGAGGCGGTAGAGCGTGGTGAGCGCGTCCTTCTTGCCGCGCGTGGAGCCCGCGGAGAGCAACGCAACGAGCGGCGGGATGGCGCCGCAGGCCCCGATGGTGGCGCGGTTCTCCTCGATGCCCGACAGGCTGAGCAGCGCGCAGGCGGCGTTCTGCTTGGCCGTGGCCGTACCGGTGCGGAGCGCGTAGACGAGCGGCTTGATGGCGCCCGCCGTGGTGATGGCCGAGCGGTTCCGCTCTTCCAGCGAGAGGTTGAGCAGCGCGGTGACCGCGTTCTCCTGCGCGACCGGGTCGGTGCTGCGCAGCAGCGGGACGAGCGCCGGGATGGCGCCCGACACGCCGATCAGCTCCCGGATGTCGGAGCGGTGCTTGGCCAGCAGCCGTATCCTGGCGGCGGCGGCGCGGCGCGCGTCGGGCGCGGCGTCGGGGCCCAGCGCCTGCACGCACGCCAGCACGAAGGGCTCGACGCGCTCCAGCGGCGAGGCGTCCGGCGACAGATCCATGGACTCGAGGTCGTTCAGATCCACGGCGGCGGGCGGCGCGACGGATCTGGGCGCCCAGGCCGCCGCCATCGCGAGGCGCTCGAGCTCCCCGGAGATGTCGGAGTTGAAGCTGGAGTAGTCGGAGAAGTCCCGCGACAGCTCGAGCAGCTCCGTGGCGGCCGCGTTGATGGCGGAGGACGACTTGGCGACGGCCGCGGGGTGCGCGGGCCCCGCGGTGGCGGCGAGCTCGCTGAGGTGGAAGTCGATGACGGAGTCGGTGAGGTTCTCAATGTCGGAGTCGCCCGCGTCGCCGCCGCCGCCATGGCGCGTGGCCGGGGAGCCCGGGGCGGAGTCGGGCTGCAGCAGCGCGGAGCGGATGGTGCGCATGGAGCGCCCCGGGCCCGGGCGGCGCTGCGGCGGCGCGGCCGCGCAGGGGCTCTGCCCCGGCGACGGCGAGGGGATCTGCGAGCCGGCGAGCGACACCATGGCGCGCGGCGGGCGGGGGCGGCGGGTGGCGAGTGATGATGAGGGAGGGGGGAAGGTGTGGAGGGGAGGTGGTTGGGCGGTGTACTGGTGCGTGTATACACGTATACGCTGGGCTCGCCGCCGATACTGTCCGCTGCCGGGCGCAAACACCGCAACAAAACGAGCACAGGCCTCTCCCTCCCGCGGCGGAAACGGAACGAGATGCGAGTGCGGGGTGGATCTTTGTAGCCGCTTTTGCTCGCCCGGTGACAGGTGGCTTGCGTGCTGCTGCTAGGCGCTAGCCCACCGGTTGTTTACTGGTCGGTCACAATGACACGTGGGGCAGGGGAAGCTGTGTGCGGAGCTGTCAGTGGGCTGGAGTGGAGTGGCAGTGGCGCCAGTGAACGAACGCCGGGAGCACCACCACCACGGGCCGGGTGGGGTGGCTGCTTTTGGTGCCTGCTGGGGGCGTGGCCGGCGCAGGCCGTCATGAGTGGTGTGGGTGCGCGGCGAGGACGGCGGGAACGGGGAGAGCGAGCAAGCAAGGAATCGCCTTTCCGTTTGCTACCGCCGCCAGCCGCCGCCCAGGCTAACAAACCGACGACCCCTGCCAGGCTGCCACCGCGCACCCGCGCGCGGGGCGGCGGGGTTCCGGCGGTAGCGTCCGCCTCCGTTTCATCGGACGGACGGACGCACGCTGGCTCGAGTCCGTCACAGCGGCTTGGATTGCGTTGGATTTGGATGGGCATGCGCACGGGCACGGCAGGCGAGATCCTGGCTCCTCTGTCTCCCTTTTCGCCCCACCGGGAACAAACGCGGCGTGCCGCGGCATTTGGCGGATTTTTGTAGGGACGGCGTGGCGGCACCGCCGGGGTGTGTGGAGTGGAGCGGTGGTGGAGCCGTGGAGGTGGTGGCCGCTTTGCACGCCTCGTGTCCCCGCGCGTGCTCTCTGAAAAAAAAAGGAGGGGCTCGTCCCGCCCCTGGCAGATCTCACTCAACTCATCACGCGGCGTCGGCGACGGCCGCGCACCTCGCGAGTGCAGAGCTGGGTGTGGCGCGCATGGCCTGGGGACAAAAGGCGGCCGGGGGCTCAGGTGCGCGTGTGGCGTGGGGGGAGGTGATGAAAGCCTCGGAAAATGACGCAAAGCAGAGGGGGAGGGGAGTTGCCGAGAGAGATGCTCCGGTCTCACGTCTCGACAGGAGGAAAAAAGGGGAGGTGCCGAGCCGAGTGCGGGGCTGCAGAAACGGCCACGGCGAATGTGGATGTGGTGCTACTTCTTTCGTCCGGTATACGGTGACCCCACACACACACGTACACACAAAATATTGATGTGTTTTGTCTGCTGAGCGAAGGTGTCGTTAATCGTAGAAATGGTGGCAGTGAGATTTTTAAGCTACTTGATTGACATTAATCCACTCGTTTTGATTAGCTGTTTAGTAGCTGCTGAGCAAACCGGCGTGCCGAATTTGTGCGGCTCCATCAGTAACGCCTGTCAAGCCCACCGTTCGACTTCAATCGCCGTGTTGGAATCTGAGCGGCTTCATTACCTTGACTGGTACAGCAAAATCAGTATCAAGTACTCCCTGCTACCTCCTGAACAAATTTGTAGTGAGCGAGGCACCGCCTTGTGTTTACAGTCCCTCTCATGTCCTCGGACATTCTTGCGTGCAAGATCCAAATTCCCCTTCTCGTTAAGCGAAGATTATTGTTTTTTCCTTGGTAAGCAAAGATTTCCGTACTCAATAATGAAAAGCTTTGCTTCTAAACAAGTTCTGAGTGGTACGAGGAATGGTACCTTTTCTTTTCAGCAACGAGGAGTGTGCCACCGGTGCGCGTGAGGCTCTTTTGTTTTTCCCGGTCTGCAGCCGATAGGTTTGGTAGATCCCTGCCAGCCAGTTGGGCTCCTCGTTTTAGCCCACTATCCTCTTTAGCCCACAGTTAGATGCAAGGCCCACAAATAAGTAGAACCTAGCTCGTATTTTTTATATTTAATTTGTCATAATTTTCGAAAAATATATGGTCCCATCAAAATTTTCGAGAAATGTACATCTGCCGTCGTAGCCCACGGCGGCAGGCTCCTACCGCCGTAGCCCCACGACGTTAAGTCCACCGCCACCCCCCGGGGCGCGCGGCGGGAGAGCCGGTTCTGCGGCGGGGGCGGGGCGGTGCGGCGCCAGGACCCTGCCGCCGAGCGGCACGGCGGCAGGTCCGTACAACCGTACCGCTGTGCCACACGACGGCAGGGTCTTTTTTTATTTTTTTAGTTTTTGATTTTTAAAACACTTTTAACTTTTTGAAAACGACAAATTAATAAGTGCAAGCATAATCACATGGGAATATCCTAATCAACGATGAAGGAATAGTCACAAGGGAATATACATAATCACAAAGGGAAAAGTTTATACAAAATCATAGTACTACATCTAAATGCGTCGGCCCCTCTCCCCCCTAACAGGTCTAGCGCCAGCCCAGGTGTGGTCCTGGTCGTACGTCCACAGGTCAGGTGCCTGTTGGTGAGAATCGAGACCGAAGGGGTCTTCGACACAACAGTACTCTTCTCCTCCGAAGAGGCAAAGGACCAAAGGGCCCCTTCGGTGGACTTCACCTTCTTCTTCCATTACTGCTAGCTCTACTACTACTGCAACTATCTCTTCTACTTATTCCACTACAAGGCAGCAAGTAAAGAAACAATAGTAACTTGATACCGTGGAATCCTCTCCTCATTCAATGCTTGTTCCATCAATTACAATGACCCTCCTATATATAGGGATGGGGTAGATGGCGATTTTCCCCCAAGCCCCTGGTGGTTATTTTCTTCCGAGCCCCTGGTGGACGTGTTATTTACAAGAAACCCCTCGAGCCCACACAAAGGCCCACTACCTCTTACATGGGCCGGGCCACTCCCCCAACAGTGCCCTGACGACCCACGGTGCTAGCTGGTCGGGAGACGATGTCGCCATGGCCGCCTGCGACGAGCCTGCAGCATCCGGTGTCGCTCTGCCGGCCGGTGTCGCTCCGCCGCCCGCCGGTGACACTCCCCCGGCCACCGGTGACGCTCCGCCGCCCGTAGTCGCTCCGCCGACCGCTAACTGTGACGGCTGAGTCAAAACCGGTGGTGGCTGTGTCAAATGTGATGCGCCAAGCTCATCGGCCTGTTGCGGGGCGCCCTCCATGGTCGCGAGAATGTCGTCGTACCAAATCTCATCACAGGCCAGCTGGTCCTCGGTGCCCGTGTCGAAAGTACTAGGCTGAGCTTGGAACATAGGCGGAGTGGACGACGAAGGAATATCTGTCACCGGAAGCTGAAACGCCGGCTGTCTGGAACCTCCTAGCGTATACATCAGCGGCGGCGGCTGCTGTCGAGGCCCGGTTGTCGGAAAAGGCGGCGGTCGCCTTGTACGATTAGAATATAGTATAATCACAAATCCACAATAATTATGTCCATTAGTTGAAAATAAGGTCTACTGAAAGTACCTGCGCCGGGTGGAGCAAACGGCCGTTGCACGTAGGCTTGCGGGCCCTGCGCCTGTGGGTGTTGCTGTACCCTTGGAGCCGAGAACCCGCCGGCAAAGGTAGCAGGCGTCGGCTGCGAAGCCGCTGTCGAGGCGGAGCTCGAGGACGACGCTGGGTGGCGCGGAAGGAGAGGAATCTCTACGGCCCCGGCGTAGTTCACGACGGCGGAGTACCTCATGGCCGCAGCGAGGATCCTCTCGTTCGTCTCCGGTGCTCTTGAGGCCCCCAGGAGAAGCACTACCCGATCACGGCCGATGCGAGCCGCACGACCTCAGAAACACATGTTTTAATGAAAAATCAAATGAATGTAATATGTTTTTTGTATCGTAGCTTACCGCTGTGTCGGCAGTCTGGTCTCGGTGCACCAGGTACGTCGCGTCCGGCAGGACCCTGTCGTGGTCCGTGACAGGTGGCGGTGGCGGGGTAGCAGGCACGTACGTCACCCGCGCCCGCGTCCTCGGTAGGTATCACTAAAGGTACGCTACCCAGGCGACGGCGTCGTGAAGGCGGTGCTAGGTGACGACGTTCTGCTCGTGCGCCGCGGACGCCCACTCTGCCACGTACGGATGCAGCCTGTCGGCGAACGACGTCACCGCAGGCACGCCCTTATGCGTCCACTTAGCATAGAACATGAAACATAAAATTATTGACAACTGAATATTTATAACGGAAAATACTTAGAACTGTCAAATGGTAGCTCACCTGTGCGCGGTAGGCAGCAGACGTGGCGCAGCGGGTACTGGCGCAGCCTGGAAGAGGCCGAACTGCCTCATCACCCGGTGGATGGCATACTCCTCGACGTAGACGTCGAAGACCAGTCGTCGCCGCGTCATCCAGTAGGCTTGGTCTCGGGAGCACAGGTACGAGAGCCCCTGTGGTGCGCGTGCAGCGACCATGGCAGGAGCGTACGACGTCCACCGGACCTGGGCATCGACCATCCGGTCGATCTGACCAACGAAGTCCTTGTAGGCCTTCTTCGGCTGCTCCCCAGCCCAAACGTGCTGCAAAGAACGAGAAAAGTTAAGTGAATGGAACTACAGAAGTCATAACGCGAAGAATCACGTAAAGGGATGTCATTACCTTTCGGAGACACCACAGAGAACCCATGGTGGGGAGGTCCGCTGGGTTGGTGCGGTCAGCCGCCGGCTTGTACTCCGAGAGGTCCGTCCTGGGCCGACCGATGTTGAACCGCTCGTGGATCCACATCTAGAGCAGGAGAGGGCACCCCAGGAGGATCACCTCCCTACTCGTCGGCCTCGTCACTATCGAACACAGCCCCCTGTACATAGCTGTCAGAACAACGCTGCCCCAGCTGATCTGGGGCATCTGCTCGAGGGGTGCGTCGGCGATCCTCTAAGCCCAGGGGATCAAGCACCGCTACATGGAATGACGAGGGCCCGGATTAGGGCACCCTTTGACGGCAAGATTATCCCTCCCAAGAAAACAAAACCGTGACCCTCAAGGTGGAGTTCCCTGTTCACTAGCAAGCAGCTTGAGGATGGTCGTACCCTTGCTGACTACAACATCCAGAATGAGAGCACCCTTCACCTGGTGCTGCGTCTCAGGGAAGACATGCAGATCTTCGTCAAGACCCTCACTGGCAAGATGCCCAGTCTTCGGCCAGGTGGCTGCATCTCCGACCAGTTTCCCACTAGAGGAACCCCCCTCAGCCTTGCACGACAAGTCTCCGCCTCGCACGACAAGTCCGGCTCCGACTAGTGCGTGGGCCCTGACGCACGAATTGGGCATCGCCACCGACGCGCATGAAGGAGCGAATCTCCACGTCACGCGGCAGCAACAACTGGCGGCCATGCAGACAACCTGCCCCAGCAAGAGCCTCAATGCAGGTCTGACTAGCCGCGGAACCATCACATCGCCATCATCACCCGCTCTGCCACACGCAAGACTCAACCCGAGGCATTCAAGCACCCTCTACGACGCGCACGAGCCTACACTTAGGCTCGGGCGTGGCAAGCTAGGCAAGCACTCGGGTAGACTAAGACAAGCCCAAACTACTCGGGGAGAAGGCCAAGCGTCCCGGAAGGAATAGTCCAACCCGACCATGCGGCGACTTCCCCGACAAGGCATCGCGACTCGGCTTCAATGCACTCCGACGGACGACGACGTACGACGGGACGTGCCAGCTGCCAAGTACTGTAGCTCTTTTTTATTTCCCCTTGTGCCCCTCCCCTTGCGACTATAAAAGGGAGAGGAGGGCAACATCACAAGGGTTAGAACTTCATAAGACCGTACACCACCTTCCGGGACCTGGGAACGAACTCCCTCTCCCAACCAGCTTGTAACCCCTACAGAAGCACACTTGGCACAGGAACACGGCAGCCACACACTGGACGTAGGGTATTACTCTTTAGAGACCCGAACTAGTATAAATATCGTTGTCTCCTGCGCTAACCATCTGAGCCCGACGCACAGTCGATAGAAATTTACTACCGGTGGTAGAGAACCTCGACAGTTGGCGCGCCAGGTAGGGGAACATCGTGTGTCTCGACGAACTCAGCGGATCGGATGGACAATTGCTGGGTCACGCTGACTCCCGGGACCACCCTGCGCTTCGGCTCCCTCAGCTTCGTCTACACCGGGCCGGTGGAGTCTGTTGTCGGCCGTACCTTCGGCCGGCCGCCTTGCCCCAATGTCCTCACGAGGGCTGCGGGTCATGAGGCCTTCGTCCGAGACTTCTCGGGCGACGTCATCGTTGGCATGTTAGGGACAAACCCAACACAGGAGTGTTTTAGGCTCGCCGCCTACTACCTCACCGACCTCGCCTTCCAGGCCAGCGGAGACGGACCGCTAGGCTGGGGGGAGTTCATGGAGCGGTACACCGCAATGTACCCCCGTGGACAGCCCGACCTCCCGGACGACCCGGTGACGACCTATGTTAACAGCCCCGCACGACCAGCGCAGCCCCTGGGTCTACAACCACTCGGATGGCACGGACCACGTGACGTCACGACACCGCGCGGAAGTGCAACATTTGCGTGGCCATCGCATCAAGCAGCTCCGAATCGGAGCCAGCTCTGCACCACCGCGGCGCCGACGACCAGCGGCGCACACGGCTCGACGAGGTCGCAGAGGCAAGGTGCCATCTCGATGAGGAGCTGGCCCTTCCACACCGAGAGCTCAGTGTGGAAGCCGAGCCACGCGAGCGACAACCGACACAGGGCGTGTTGGTGCAAGGCCAAGCCCATGAGGGGAATTGCGATCGACGCCCGGTGCAGAACATTCCTGTGCAGGGCGAACCCCGTGAGGAGAACGACAACCGGCACGAACGCCGACCAACTACAAACCAGCCACGTGGTCACGCACCTACGCCGCACGCGCGCGCCGGAGCCCGACAACAATCGACGCGCCAATGGGGGCGCAAATGATGACACCGGCGCACCACCGCTCTTTCGACGGGCATCCCAGAACCTAGCCGCTGCGGCCATGCTGCTGCGTGGCTTCCCGGAGCCCGCAACCTCCGAGGAGCGGCGTGTGCGGGAGCAGTTGAAGGCGCCGCTCGAGGCTGCGACAACACATCAAGCGGAAAGCTCCGCCTCACGCCAGCCCTCGGAGCGCGGGCGGGCTGGAGCGCCATCCGCCCACAGCCCGAATCCGGCTCCTCCTCAGCAACAGGGACACGGGGACGAAGTTGGAGCCGCACTGGCGGCGGTCAAGAGCTGACTCGGCCCCCACCGTGACGTCCGGTGCACCTCGAAGCTCGCCGGTGAGCTGAGAGCGTCGACAACAACAATGACAACCGCTCGCGCCACAACGACGATCGTGGGCGCAGGCGTCACCACGATAGTGACGACGACCGCGAGCGCAGCTGGTCACTGAACCAGCAGGGTCCACGGGCTTTTGGCCGGAGCATCCGTGGCGCAAAGTTCCCCTCGTGTTTCCGGGCTCCGACCAACGTACTGAGAAACGATGGGGACACCAACCCCAGTGTCTGGCTTGAGGACTAACGGCTCGCGTGCCACGCCGGTGGGGCGACTGACGATCTCTTCGTGATCAAGAACTTGACGCTCTACCTCGGTGACTCTACACGCACGTGGCTCGAGCACCTGCCGCGCGATGAGATCCAAGACTAGTCTGACCTGCGTCGAGTTTTCGTCGGCAACTTCCAGGGCACGTACATGCGCCCCGGCAAGCAGTGGGAACTACGCAACTGCAAGCAGCGGCTGGGGGAGAGTCTTCGCGAGTACATACAGCGCTTCTCCAAGCGCGAGCTCCTCGGCGCGACCGATAACGACGCGACCTCGGCGTTTCAGAACGGGACGACGTGCACCTCCCTCATCCACCGGCTCGGGTGTCGCATGCCGCGTACGACACGGGAACTCCTCGACATCGCAAGCAACCACGCTGACAGCGAGGAGGCGGTGGCTGTGACGCTCAACACCCCTCAGGGCAAGGGGAAACAAGTCGTGGACCATGGCGAGGGAACGTCCTTGCGCTTTAAAAAGAAGAAAAAGAATGACAAGCGCCGTCGCGATGATAACTTTGTCGTGGCGGTGGAACGCAAGGCTTCATGCCCCAAGGGCAATCAGGGAAAGCCCGCATCAACCAGGGACCACTTCGAGAGGCTCTTAGACGCGCCGTGCCCGCACCATGAAGTTCCCATCAAGCACACACTTAGGGAGTGTCGACTCATGAAGAACTATGTCAAGAGCACCCTCAAGCCGAAGACGGCGCACCAGCCCGACAAGCAAGGCCCCTCCCACGACAACGATGATGGCGCGGGGGCTATGTTTCTTGGTGAAGACGGAGCAGTGCACATGATCGTTGGAGGATCACCGGCGAGACCCTCGAGGCACGCGTGAGAAGCTCATCCGGCGTGAAGTCATGAACGCCGACGTCGCGACACCGTCCTACCTAAAGTGGTCAGTGTCGGGCATACACCCCGGGTACTCATGCAAGGAAGGAGGAAGAGTAGAAGACAGATTCCTACTAGAATTCCCTTGTACTCCTACTAGGACTCGCTCTGTGTACTCCTACTAGGACTCCTGCCTTGTAACCGACTAGGAACCCTCCCCCTGGACTATATAAAGGAGGGCCGGGTACCTAGCCGCACATCCCCAATCCCTCCGGGGACAACCAACACCAAGCGCAGGGCGCCATACTTGATCCCTCAAACAGGACGTAGGGCTCGCCACCTTGGCGGTCCGAACCTGTATAAATCTTGTGTCCGGTGTCCTTGTGCATACCTTTAAGTTCTCGATCTCCCGATCACGATCCTCACCGCACAATCTACTACCTCGGGTACCCCCTTGGTAGGTTTGCCGGTCTAAAACACCGACAGCTGGCGCGCCAGGTAGGGGGTGATCATCACCACCGGGCGGATTCGAAGGACCCTCGTCAACAAGATCAATCCACTCGTCGACTCGCCGAGATCCATTGAAGCAAGTCGCCTTGCTCTTGTCAAAGCGGAATCAATCTTCCTACCCCGCGAGTCCGGGTGCCTCGGCACGTCGCGCGGCTCGTCACGCGGCTCGCCGCGCCGCTCGCCGACTACTGCGCCTCACCCGGGCTCGTCGTCGACTACTTCGTCTTCGCCGCGCGTCCGGGGTGCCTCGGCTCGTCACGCGGCTTGTCGCGCCGCTCGTCGTCGACTACTCGTCGCCGACTACTTCGTCTCTGCCCGCGCGTCCGGGTGCCTCGGCACGTCGCGCGGCTCGTCACGCGGCTCGCCGCGCCGCTCGTCGACTACTCCGCCTCACCCAGGCTCGTCGTCGACTACTTCGTCTTCGCCACGCGTCCGGGTGCATCGGCACGTCGCGCGGCTCGTCACGCGGCTTGTCGCGCCGCTCGTCGTCGACTACTCGTCGTCGACTACTTCGCCTTCGTCGCGCGTCGGGTGCCTCGGCACGTCGCGCGGCTCGTCCACGCGGCTTGTCGCGCCGCTCGTCGTCGACTACTCGTCGTCGACTACTTCGCCTTCGTCGCGTGTTCGGGTGCTTCAGCACGTCTCGCGACTCGTCACGCGGCTCGCCGCGCTGCTCGTCGACTACTCCGCCTCGCCCAGGCTCGTCGTCGACTACTTCGTCTTCACTGCGCGTCCGGGTGCCTCGGCACGTCGCGCGGCTCGTCGTGCGCTCGTCGTCGACTACTCGGGCTCGTCGTCGACTACTTCACCTACGCCGCGCGTCCGGATGCCTCGGCACGTCGCGCGGCCCGTCACGGGGTTCGTCGTCGACTACTCTGTGCGCCGCAACTTCCTCTTGCGGTTACACTGGCTCTACTTCGGCCACGCACGCTGTGCGTCGCGACTACTTGTCTTGCGGCAACACTGGCTCTACTTCGAGTACGCCGCACACCGCCACGATGTCGTCTTCCGGTCGCATCGCGTTGACCATTCATCTCGACTAGTTTTCCAACTAGTCGAGAAGGGCAGTCACGCCCCCAACAACTAGTCGGAATCAACTCTGACTAGTCGACTTCAACAACAACCGTCGCGGCTCCATTGCTGATCGCCACGGCTTCATCATCAGTCTGCCCAGGCAGCAACAGCTAAGTCATTTATCTAAATGATTACTGTTCTCTTGGCTTGTTCTCCTCATCATGTAGGACTACTTGCCGACTACTCATTTGTGTATGCTTCTCGGCGGGTTTTCACGGGAGCTACACTCTGCTGACTACTCTTGGGGTATATCAATCAAGTCGCCACGAGTCTACTTCATCAACTCGGGGGCTATCCCTAGGAGGCGGTTTCTAAAGTCCGCTACGCGCGGCAATCTAAAGTCGACTTCTAAAGTCGCATTCTAAAGTCCGCTCCGTGCGGCAACTTAAAGTCGACTCCGGTCGCGTCTTCGCTCGCTTTGATGGCATACTACGTGTGTAAGCTTCGATGGAACCTAGGCGTAAGCGGCCCTCGGGTCCCGGCGACGATGGAACCTAGGCGCACGTGGTCTTCATGCTCGTACCTTGGGTGCGAAATCCATGGCCCGGGTATGCAAGTCGACTCCGGTCGCACCTTCAAGTCCACTACGGTGGCAACCGTACCTTGGGTACGAAATCCATGGCTCGGTACTTAAGCCCACTCCGTGGCACAAGCCGCTCCGGCGGCAATCGTACCTTGGGTCTGAAATCCATGGCTCAGGTACTCAAGCCCACTCCGGTGGCACAAGTCGACGCTAACGGTCGCACTCAAGCCCGCTGCGGCGGCAACCGTACCTTGGGTCCGAAATCCATGGCTCGGTACTTAAGCCCACTCCGGTGGCACAAGTCAACGCTAACGGTCGCATCCAAGTCCACTCCGGGTGGCACAAGCCCGCTCCGGCGGCAAGCGTACCTTGGGTGCGAAATCCATGGCTCGGTACTTAAGCCCACTCCGGTGGCACAAGTCGACGCTAACGGTCGCATCCAAGCCCACTCGGTGGCACAAGCCCGCTCCGGCGGCAACTGTACCTTGGGTCTGAAATCCATGGCTCAGGTACTTAAGCCCACTCCGGTGGCACAAGCCGACTCCGGTCGCAATCACAAGCCCGCTCCGGCGGCAAAACTACTCGTTTTCTCTGATTTTTTATTCGCTTTGGCTTTCAGGAAAGTGCTTTTCGTTTTTTGCATCTTAAAGTCGACTTCTAATAGTCGCACCTCAAAGTCCACCCCGCGTGGCACAAAGTCGACTATTGTAGTCGCATATCAAGTCCGCTCCGCGCGGCATCTTAAAGTCGACTTCTAAAGTCGCACCTCAAAGTCCACCCCGCGTGGCACAACGTCGACTATTGTAGTCGCATATCAAGTCCGCTCCGCGCGGCATCTTAAAGTCGACTTCTAAAGTCGCACCTTAAAGTCCGCTCTACGCGGCAAACTAAAGTCGACTTCGGTTTTCAAGTCGCATCTCAAAGTCCGCCCCGCGCGGCACAAAGTCGACTTCGGCTTTCAAGTCGCATCTCAAAGTCCGCTCCGCGCGGCACAAAGTCGACTTCGGTTTTCAAGTCGCATTCTAAAGTCCGCTCTGACGGCACGACTACTTCTCAAGCTCCACGGCTCGACGCCAAACTGCTACTTGAAATCTCTCCAGCTCGGGGGCTACTTGAAGATAACCTCAGCATGCTTCGCTCGCTACCAAGCTCGGGGTCTCCTCACCAATCACTACTCGACGTGGCTCATACAGCTCTCTTATCTCGGGGGCTACACGCTGCAAGAGTACTCGGATGATGGCTTCGCGAACACTGAAGACCCTTGGATTGATTACCTAATCATTTCAAGGCTCGGGGGCTGCTATGCTACACCCATCATTCAAATTTTTTCAAGAGCGATGAGTGGACCACCTTCCGGCCTCGCGGCGATTCAAGTACTATTGAAGGCTTCTCCAAGCGTACTCGAGGACGCTCAAGAACTAATCGAAGAGGCTTCAAGACTACTCGAACTACTACTCTCGACTCCAACGTGCTCGGGGGCTTGTCGGGCATACACCCGGGTACTCATGCAAGGAAGGAGGAAGAGTAGAAGACGATTCCTACTAGAATTCCCTTGTACTCCTACTAGGACTCGCTCCGTGTACTCCTACTAGGACTCCGCCTTGTAACCGACTAGGAACCCGCCCCCCCGAACTATATAAAGGAGGGGCTGGGTACCTAGCCGCACATCCCCAATCCCTCCGGGGACAACCAACACCAAGCGCGGGCGCCATACTTGATCCCTCAAACAGGACGTAGGGCTCGCCACCTTGGCAGTCCGAACCTGTATAAATCTTGTGTCCCGTGTCCTTGCGCATACCTTCGAGTTCTCGGTCTCCCGATCACGATCCCCACCGCACAATCTACTACCTCGGGTACCCCCTTGGTAGGTTTGCCGGTCTAAAACACCGACAGTCAGAGGTTCCGATAACCTTCGACCGCAAGGACCATCCCGACACCGTACCTCAGCCTGGATCCTACCCTCTAGTGGTAGCCCCCTGTTCAAATCCAAAAGGATCCACATGGTCCTGATGGATGGGGGAAGCGGGATCAATGTGCTCTACGCGTCTATGCTTGACGAGATAGGCATCCCGCGGTCCGTGCTGAGGCTGTCGATGACGCCATTCCATGGGGTCGTACCTGGAATCAAGGCGCACCCCTCGGGCAGATCAATCTGCCCGTCACATTCAGGGACGTGCGGAACTTCCGCACAGAAACCCTCACCTTCGAAGTGGTGGGGTTCTCGGGGACGTACCATGCGGTCCTCAGGAGGCCGACATACGCGAAGTTTATGGCCGTGCCCAATTATACGTACCTGAAATTGAAAATTCCCAGACCGAGGGGTATCATCACAGTAGGGCCTACGTACCAGCGCGCATACGAGTGCGGCGCTGAGTGCTTTCAGTTCGCTGAAGCAACCAACCGATCTGAGAGGCTCCATGTTGAGCCTCGTTCCGAGGGCCGGGATGTCCCCAAGTCATCCAAGCGTGTGGCCTGCTATTTCAAGCCTGCCAAGGACGTCAAGGATGCGGTCGTCTCCGACGATGGCCGCAAACTCCATATCGGGATGACGCTCGATTCTAAATAGGAAAGCGCGCTCGTCGACTTCCTCAAAGCGAACCTCGACGTGTTCGCGTGGAAACCCTCCGACATGAAGGGATCCCGAGAGAGGTTGCCGAGCACAAACTGAACATCAAGCCGGGGTCAAAGCCGGTGAAACAGCGCCTATGCCGCTTCAACGACGACAAGTGCAAGGCGATTGGCGAGGAGATCTTGAAGCTCCTTAGTGCAGGGTTCATCTGTGAAGTCTACCACCCCGAGTGGTTAGCAAACCCTGTACTTGTAAAGAAGAAGAATAATAAATGGAGGATGTGTGTTGACTATACGAGCCTTAACAAGGCATGTCCCAAGGATCCGTCTCCTTTGCCTCGCATAGATCAGGTAGTTGATTCAACGGCAGGGTGCGAGACCCTCTGTTTTCTCGATGCGTACTCCAGGTACCACCAGATCGCGATGTGCATAGCGGACCAACTCGCAACCTCGTTCATTACTCCGTTCGGCGCGTACTGTTATCAAACGACAGCACGGGGTGAAGCTGAACCCCGAGAAGTGCGTTTTCGGGGTTCCGAGGGGCATGCTCCTTGGCTTTGTCGTGTCGAAACGCGACATCGAGGCTAACCCCGAGAAGATCTCGGCCATCATGGACATGGGGCCAATCAAGAACCTAAAGGGCGTACAACGTGTCACGGGCTATCTCGCAGCTCTGAGTCGTTTCATAGCACGACTCGGAGAGCGCAGCCTGCTAGGGATGGCAATGGGGCGGGTTAGGGGCGGGTAGAGCATACCCATGCCCGCCCCGACATGGGCAGCGGGTAAAATTTCTTACCCGTCCCCGTGCCCATGGGTAAAATTTCTTACCCGTCCCCGTGCCCGCCGGGTATCGGGCGGGTAACAGGTTACCCATGGGTACAACATTGTAAACACATTGCCATTATGCCATACCACAATCACAAATTCACAATTCAACAAATTATTTCAATATTGCAACATCTCACACAATAAACATTCATATGATAAATATAGTCACATTGTCAGTTTGTCACATCAGTACATCACATGATAAATGCGTAAATGGAGTCACATTGTCACATCACATGATAAACCACACATTCATAGCACATATTAAAAAAAAGCATTGTTGACTTAGGGTTAGGCGGCGCCTGTGGGATGAGGAATGTTGGGTTGGGCCGAAGGTTGGCCTGAAACTGAAATATTTTGTTGAGTTTGTGATTGTTTGACGGGTACCCACGGGTTACCCATGGGTAGATTAGATCCCCGCCCCATACCCGCCTCACGCCGGGTTGGGTATGGGCGCCACCCACGGGTGAAAAATGGTACCCACGCCTGTCCCCATCGGGTCGGGTACCCACCGGGTACCCGGTACCCGTACCCGAATTGCCATCCCTACAGCCTGCCACAGTACAAGCTGATGAAGAAGTCCGACCACTTTACGTGGACCCCCTAGGCGCAACAGGCACTTGACTCGCTCAAGAACATTCTCAAGAGTCCGCTGATATTGACTGCTCCGACCATCTCGGCGACGACCCAGGTCGTCAGCGCGGCTTTGGTGGTAGAGCGGGAAGAACCCGAGAGGTCCCAAAAGGTACATCGACCAGTGTACTTCGTCAGCGAGGTACTCTCCGACTCCAAGACACGCTACTCACAGAAGAAGAGGCTTGTGTACACGATCTTGATGACCAAGCACAAGCTCCGGCACTATTTCGACGCGCATTCCATCACTGTGGTGTCCAAGTACCCCCTCGGGGAGGTCATCCAGATTCCCGAGGCCGAAGGAAGAATCACTAAATGGGCGCTCGAGTTGATGGGCCAAAATATCACGTATGCTCCCCATAGCGCGATCAAGTCCCAAGTACTCGCAGATTTCGTGGCCGAGTGGACGGAGATGCAAACTCCGCCAGCGAAAATCGAGTATGAGACCTGGATCATGTACTTCGATGGCTGGGTCATGAAGGAAGGCGCCGGAGTAGGCCTAGTCTTCGTCTCACCCCTGGGCGTGCGTATGGAGTACATGGTCCGACTACATTTCCCGGCATCAAACAAGACGCCGAGTACGAAGCCCTGATCAACAATCTCTGGATCACTGTCGAGCTCGGGATCGAGCGTCACGAGATCAGGGGCGACTCGGAACTGGTCGTGGGACAAGTCATGAAGGACAAGAACTGCGTTGACTCGAAGATGGCGACATATTGTCAAGCCGTATGAGATCTAGAGGGCAAGTTCCACGGCCTCGAGCTGCACCACGTTCTACGCGACTACAATAAGGCGGCTGACGTGCTTGCGAAAGCGGCATCCAATCGCAGCCTGGTTTCCCATGGGGTCTTCGCGAGCGATCAACATCAGCCGTTTGTACGAGAAGAGGGTGAGAAGCCACCCGAGGAGCCGGGGCCCGAGGTCATGGCAATCGATGAGCCACCGGAAGTAAACCTTGAGGATCCTGACTGGGCGGTTCCCCATCCTCGAGTGGCTAGTCGAGGGGAAGCTCCCTTCCGACCAGACAGAAGCCCGACGCATCACCCGCCGAGCCAAAGCGTTCGTCCTCATCGACGGCGAGCTCTACAAGTGCGGGGCTGCCGGCATACTCATGCGGTGTATCCCCGGAGATCAAGGCCGCGAGCTGCTACAAGAGATACACGCCGGTACCTGTGGTCACCATGCCGGGCCGAGAACCCTTGTCGAAAAAGCTTTCCGACAAGGTTTCTACTGGCCCACAGCGGTCGCTGACTCGAAGGACATTGTGCGACGCTGTGAAGGGTGCCAATTCTACGCTAGGCAAACTCACCTTCCGGCGCAAGCGTTGCAGACGATCCCCATCACGTGGTCTTTCGCAGCCTGGAACCTCGACATGGTGGGGCCTCTTCGACAAGCCCCCGGGGGCTTTACTCACCTACTCGTGGCGGTCGACAAGTTCTCAAAATGGATCGAGGCTCGACCCATCGTCAACGTCCACCCCGAGGAGGTTGTTTCATTCTTCACCGACATCATCTAACGTTTCGGCATCCCCAACACGATCATCACCGACAATGGCACCCAGTTCACGAGGAAGAAATCCCTCAACTTCTGCGATGACAACCACATCCATGTGGATTGGTCAGCCGTTGCCCACCCAAAGACGAACGGGCAAGTCGAGAGGGCGAACGACATGATCCTGCAAGGCTTGAAGCCGAGAATCTTCAAGCGGCTCGACAAGTTTTGCGCAAGATGGGTAGCAGAGTTGCCATCCGTGTTGTGGAGTCTGCACACCATGCCGAGTCGGGCCACGGGGTTCATGCCTTTCTTCATGGTGCATGGCTCCGAGGCGGTCCTGCCAACTGACATTGATTACAGCAGCCCACGGGTGCGAGCATACACCGAAGAAGGAAATCAAGTCGCGCTCGACCAACTCGACGAGGCACGCGACGTGGCGCTGCTACGCAGTGCCAAGTACCAGCAGGCGTTACGGCGCTACCACGAGCACAACATGTACCCGCGCGAGTTCCATGTCGGCGACCTCGTTCTTCGACGAGTTCAAGGCAACAAGGACCGACACAAGCTGTCACCACCTTGGGAGGGGCCATTCATCATCCACGAGGTGCTCCGACCAGGGACATACAAGATCCAGTACGAGGACGGGAGGGTCGTCACCAACACATGGAACATCCAGCACCTGCGCCCGTTTTATCCTTGAGTAAATGTTCATAACTCGTAAGTCAATAAATACATGTTGCTTGCCTTTGTTCACCTGTCTCCGAGTTCAAGTTTATATTCGGCTGTGTACTTTTCTCTTTATGGCAATGCTTAAGCTTGAGCAGGCAGCGTCTTAGCACCAAGGCAAAGACGCTCCCTGCTCGGGGGCTACCAAGGGCACAATGCCCTCATGTCCTCAACGATTTTTCGAAATTTTTCAAAAAATTCCGAGAACTTTGTCAAGACCAATCGCATGAGTGAGAAGTTTTTTGATGGAAGCTCAAACTCAAGAAAAACAAAGATGACAGTTTGCATGGATGGTGAGTCGCTAGTCGTTCAAAGCTCCTAGTGCTAACGCCCCCGCGGCTACAACACGAAGACTTGCGGGTGCTTATCTAGTCTCCGGCTTTCATCCGACCTCTTTTCGAGGACATTCGAGTGACCACCGGGACTCTGGTCCAAAAAAGGTGTTTTCGCGACCAAAACCTCAGCTAAAGTTATCTCTCGAAGATCTCGACGTCCCGGTGGCTGCGAACGAACGGTTGTGCTTAGCGGTTCGAAGGGGACAAGCCTTACAACTCTTGCGCCCCCGCGGCTCTGGAGAGCTTGACTGTTTCGTTTCTCTAAGTTCGACTGCACGTTGCTGCAGTCGTCCTCGGGCGCTCGGAAGCAGTCGAGAGATAACGCCAGATAAAAAGCCTAGCTACACGGTGGCCTGGCGACCCGTTCAAATTATTATAATAAAATAGTTTGTGGCATGTTTAATTCGGGGGCTCGGGAACTCCTGGGGCCTCTAACTCGTTCTGTGGCAGCAACTCCAAATCCTTCAATGCGGCATCGACCATCTCGCGAGCAAAGGCGGCATAGTCCACCTCCAGTTCGTCGCACTAATCGTCGGAGACACCCGGGGCCCAGCCGCCGCTCAACGCCGTGCGGTCCAGCCCTTGGTAGTGTGACTCGATCATGGCGAGGACCTAGTGTACTGCACGACGAGCCTTCGACAACTCAATTTCTCGCACCACGCCGGGAAGGCGACCAACCTCCTCGATTAGCGTCTCGAGGGTTCGCGGACCAAGCGACACACCGAGCGCGGCCATGGCCGAACTCATCGCCTTGCCGAGCTTGGCGATGTCCCCGATGGCCTTCTCGCTAATGGCTTCCGACTTGCGCCGGGCGTCGCGGGCCTGGCTCAGGGTGGCCGTGTCCCGCTCTCGAGATGCCCGAGACTGCTCCAGCTCGGCCTGGACCTCTGAGAGACAAGGGGGAACGAGAAGTCAGGAAAGGCCGAAGAAGAAGAAGAAGAAGAAGAGGACAACACTAAAATCCAATACGCACTCTGAAGCTGCTCCAATGAGCGCTTGAGGACACCGTCTTTCTCGATAACCTTGAGGATAGCTGCATTTCGCTCTTGCTTTACCGTCGCTAGCTGCACCACCATCCCCGCGCGGATCACCCGCGACCCTGCAACAAAGGTCATCAAGTCAGGCCCCGACAAGGAGCGAGTGCTGAGCCAGACAAGAACCGGGGGATCATCTGACTTACCCTCGAGATCCTGCGACAACTTGGCGTTGGAGTCCCGAAGCCGCGACGCTTCCTCGCTTGCCACTTGGAGCTGGTTCGTGACCTGGGAAAACTGGCGGCTCGTCGTTGCCAAGTCTGTTGTGGCTGCGCTCAAGTCGCTCTCCAGCTCCAACACCTTTGCCTCAAGAGCCGCCTTCTCACGGGCGGCGTCCTTGGTGGCATCTTGGGTAGTGGTCTCCGCAGTGGCCGCGACAGTCTTGGCTCTCTCAGGCACCTCCTCCGTTGACGCTGCGGCCGCTCGGAGTTTCTCAATCTCAGCCTCGGCAAGCGCAAGCCTCGACGCCAGCGAGTCCCTCTCGGTGGCGGCCACTGCGGCGGCGGTCTCAGCAGAGACAACTCGATCTTCCGCGGACTGGCGGGCAGCTTCAAGGGACGCCCGCGCGGACGTCTCGCTCGCCACGGCACCAGCCGCCACCACCCGAGCCATGACAAGCTGCATGTCTAGCTGAGTCCGCTCCGCGCGAAGTTGGCACACCTCACGGGCACGTCTCCGACCTGAAGACTCGAGGGTTTGCAGCCAACAAAACAAAGATAAGTGGTGTAACCCGAGAAGACCACGGAATTGAGAAGTTAATCCTTGCCAAGAAAGCTTACCGAGGTCGCGGGGAGGATGAGTTCATCAAAGGCGCGACGCGCCCAAGTCATCCCACGCTCCTGGGTATTGCGCGCCGCGGCCTCCTCGTCGTCCTCGGAGTCGACGTCGAGCCTGGAGTTAGCCGCCCACGAAGTGCACATGAGCTCAAGGGTCTGGGCCACGCCGCCCACTGCATCCTGTGACAGGGACGCCCCAATCTCCTCGGCCTCCCGGATCTCCAGGGAGGTGGCCCCGGCCATCGTCTCGGGGGCGGTCGACTCTTGCACGACGGTGGTCAGCTCGTTAGGCACGCGAGTCTCGACACCTTCGGCTTCAGCAGCAACTGGACGGGGTGACGACGATCCCTCTTCTCCGACAACGGCCTCCGCTGCACCAGCCTCTGCGACGGAGGCTGGAGCTTTAGCAGCTTCTGCCGACTGGGGAGGCGACGCCACCCGACCTTCATTGACCGGCGGTGGCGTGGGCACATCTGCTGTCGGCTCCACGTGGGCCGCGGGTGTCACGAGGACCGCATCCGCCACATCTGCTGCAACGGCTGGGGCGAAGCCGCCGGCGCGCTCGTACTCTTGCAGCACCTTCGAGACCCATGCGATCGTCTCCATGATCGTCAGCTCGTTGAACATCCGCTCCGACGCCACCTCGTGCACTTTCTCCGGAAGTTGGGGCGCTTCGAGATCGATTACCCCAACACTAGGGAAGTTGATGTACCAGCACGTCGCTAGCTCCATCACGTCCTCGGTGGTGAGGGCACACTGGGCGAAGAAGTCTCCGCCACCTCTGCGGTTGGGGGAGGACCCGGAACTTCCGCCGCCGGGGAAGGCTCTGGCACCTCTACGGCGGGGAGAAGGCTCGTCGTCGCCGTCACCTTGGCCGGCTCCGACGCCAGGGGAATCACGACATCGCAGTTCTCCGACGATGGGAGAGCCGCCGAGTCCTCATCCACAACCACCACCGCGTCCTCGCCGCTTGGGTCCGCTTTGGTCTGGGTTACCAGGGCCACAGAAGAGGCGGGCGCCTCGGTGGCCGTCTCACCCTCCTCAAGGGCGGCGGCAGGGAATGGTGGTGGTGGCGCGATCGATGCCTCTGCGGCGGCGACTGCCACCGGAACCTCCTCCGCCTACAGCGGCACCAGCTCGGTGCTCAGGGGCTGAGGATGAGGCTCGAAAGAAATCACCCGTGCACTCAGCACCAGGCGCTTCAGAGGCGCCAGGCTAAGAACGCCGGTGTCGGCGTGTCTGCGAGAAGGACAGACGGCGACATCGGCAAACAAGTCGAAAGAAACACAACAAAGAAGACCTGAAGTCGGAAACTTACATCTTGGAGTGCACACGGGCTTTCTTCACCGGACGGTCCGACGTGCCCTGTGTAGGGGCTGCGCGCTTCAAACTCTGCTCGGGGGCTGCACGTCTCGGGCCCGCCGTCTTGGGGGCTGCTCCGCTACGACCCGCCGCCTCAACTGCGGCAACACTATCCCCCGTGCGCTCGGGGGCTGTTCCCCTGGCCTCCGCAGTGACCGGGGCTGGATCGTGGCCCCCGCCGGCGAAGAGGGGCACATGAACATCTAGGGCTCCGCCGCCCCGGATGAGCAACCACTACAAGCACCGCGGAGCGGCGCTTGGCTCCGCCACAGGCGCCGCACTCGGCGTCGACCGAGTTCGACGATCTCCCCTGAGATCGGCGCCTCTGCAGGGAGTCGGAGTCGGGGCGGTCTGAGCCGTCATAGAGCGGGCGGGCGGATGTCGGTCGTTCCTCCGACCTCGGATGATCAGCTTGACGGGGCGCAGGTTTCTTCAGCTCGGAAGCGCCCGTCCCACTGGGCGCCGCACGGGAGCGGACCGACCGCTGGTCCACTTGGGCAAGGGGAGCCACCTGACGCGAGCTCGAGCCCACAGTCTTGTCGCACCCCGCCGCCTGTGGCTAGCGTGACGACGACACTTCAGCGCCACGAGGCGGTGACGACGAGGGCGAACCCGACATGTTGCTCTAGTCGACCGCCGCGCTGGCGACATCGCCACTCCACGACGGCTCGGGCAACGGGTCCTCATCGGAGGATACGCCCAGCTCCCCCGCCTTCCTGCTCTTGGTGCGGTCATCGTTGCGATCGCGCTTGGCGATCTGGAATTTCTTGTGCTGCGCCTTGTGTGCAGCGCGCCTCTTCTCCGCCGTGGCCTTGTTCTGGTTGAAGATCGCCTCCTCCGGGAGAGGCGCCTTGGCCGGCACAAGGTGGGCGCATTTCAACTGTGACGACAAGGACACACCAAGATCAACCTCGAGAAGATCAGCCCCACGACAAAGGGCGAATAAAACTTGCTGAGAAGACGGACAACTTACAAATTTCTCTGTCCCCGCGTTGGGGGAGCATCGGAAGCATCCGCAACGGCGGCCACGAGTAGGTCAATCTCCTGATCGCCTGCGCCACGCGGCGCTGAACCTCAAGCGGCGATGGGGGCTCCGGCGCGGTCAGAGTCCCCGCCCAGGGGGCCCTGTCGGTCGTCATGTCGAAGAGGCAGAGTGGCCGCCTCCGGAGCGGCACGACTCCTCGGCCATGGTACTGCCCGATCACTTCCGCCAAGGTGATCCCGGCATTCCGCAGACGCCCCAACACAACCCAGTGAAACTTGAGCATCTTCTCCTGCTCCTTCTTGGCGGGGCCATCAGCCCAGTTCCTGTGCGACTTGGCAATGGAGCACCCGGTGTACGACGGAAGCGCATGCTCGGGGTCGTTCCGCAAGTAGAACCACCCCTTGTGCTAGCCGCTGTTCGAGCGGTCAACATCACCGGGATGTAGTCGTCGCCGCGGCCTTGCTTCATCCGGAGGTTGGTGCGGCTGATCATCGCTGCGCGGGAGCCGTCCCTCAGGCAGGTGAACTTGAAGAAGTACTGAAACAGGTGCCAGTGCACGCCGATGCCAAGGAACCCCTCGCACATCGCTTCAAAAGCAGCCATTCTGTTGGATGCTGTTCGGGTTGAGGTGCTGGACCTGCAGCCCGTACGCGAATAGCACCCCGTGGATGAACCTACCGCCGGGGATGGAGGAGCCGCACTCGTGGAAGACCACGAATGACACCACGTACCCGATGGGAGGGCGTGGCACGGACTTGTCAGCAGGGACGATCCATTTGACAGCCTCGGTGAGGGGAGGCAGCTAGCCTGCCTCGACGAGACGAAGGAGCTGCTTACGGGAGACGTTGGAGCACTTCCAGTTCGACATCACGGCGGTGAAGTCTCGGGCGAGTTGGAAACACAAGCAGCGGCAGCGCGGTGGATGCGAAAGAACTCAAAGCTCAGGGGGCTAGCGCGAGAGAGAAGCGGATGAAAAGCAAAGTCCCGAACCAGCGTTCGACGCGCGGTTTTAAAGGGGACAGGCCTGACTCTCCACCTTCGGCGCTGGGCCTGCCGTGTCAGCAAGACTTTCGCCCCCCCCCCCGCGCGCACCCCGGCGAAACAACCACCCACAACCGCGACGCCTCAGTTCCCGCGGGATGCAGACTTGCAGAGCCTGCACGCGGTCATGATGGAGCGGTCACGTCGGCCGAGATCCCCGTGTCCATAACTGTGCCCACGTCACCACTACGGCCATAACTGCCCCGACAAAACCTCCAAGGCTACAACAGCTACAATTACAAATAAAAGCTCGCGAGCGAGTCTCCAACTCACTCATGAGCTCGGGGGCTACATCCGGCGGATGCGCTCGCACCCACCCACCGAGAACTTGAACAACACCACCAACACCAAGATCCATCGGCTGAGCCTGAGCGAGACTTCTTAACTCCCACTCAGGCTCGGGGGCTACTGAGAGGGCCCGGATTAGGGCCCCCTTTGACGGCAAGATTATCCCTCCCAAGACAACAAAACTGTGACCCTCAAGGTGGAGTTCCCTGTTCACTAGCAAGCAGCTTCAGGATGGTCGTACCCTTGCTGACTACAACATCCAGAATGAGAGCACCCTTCACCTGGTGCTGCGTCTCAGGGAAGACATGCAAATCTTCGTCAAGACCCTCACTGGCAAGACGCCAAGTCTTCGGCTAGGTGGCTGCATCTCCGACCAGTTTCCCACTAGAGGAACTCACCTTCGTCTCGCGCGACAAGTCCATCTCTGACTAGTGTGTGGGCCCTGACGCACGACTCGGGCGTCACCACCGGCGTGCATGAAGGAGTGAATCTCCACGTCACGCGGGAGCAACAGCTGGCAGCCATGCAGACAACCTGCCCCGGCAAGAGCCTTAATGCAGGTTTGACTAGCCGTGCAACCATCACATCGCCATCATCACCCACTCTGCCACACACAAGACTCAACCCGAGGCACTCAAGCACCCTCTACGACGCGCACGAGCCTAGACTTAGGCTCGGGCGTGGCAAGCTAGGCAAGCACTCGGGCAGACTAAGACAAGCCCAAACTACTCGAGGAGAAGGCCAAGCGTCCCGGAAGGAACAGTCCAACCCGGCCACGCGGCGGCTTCCCCGACAAGGCATCGCAACTCGGCTTCAATGCACTCCGACGGACGGCGACATACGACGGGACGTGCCAGCTGCCAAGCACTGTAACTCTTTTTTATTTCCCCTTGTGCCCCTCCCCTTGCGACTATAAAAGGGAGAGGGGGGCAACGGTCACAAGGGTTAGACCTTCATAAGACCGTACACCACCTCCCGGGATCTGGGAACGAACTCCCTCTCCAGACCAGCTTGTAACCCCTACTACGAGCACACTTGACTCAGGAACACGGCAGCCACACACTGGACGTAGGGTATTACTCTTCGGAGGCCCGAACAGTACAAATCTCGTTGTCTCCTGCGCTAACCATCCGAGCCCGACGCACGATTGATAGAAATTTACTGCCAGCGGTAGAGAACCCCCACACGGAGTCTCCCGCTGACTCGCAGAATAGCACCCACCCGAACAGCCAGAGCAGGTAGACCTCCAAAAACCGTCTGACGTCGGGTTAACTAAACTAAATTTCTGAACTAAGTTTAACTAAACTAGGTTAACTAAAATAAATTTCTAAACTAAACTAATTTGACTAAATTAACTAACTAACTAACTAATCTAAGTTAACTAAACTAACTAACTAAACTGGATTAAATTTAGAAACATACCTCAGGAGCGCTCCGAAGAGGTTGAAAGCCGAATGTTTGGAGGGAGGAGTGAGGGGCCAGCGGCAGAGGCTCGGCCCCTTAAATAGGCCGGCTCCTGCCGCCATGGACCACGGCGCTAGGGCCCTGCCGCCGTGGGCTACGGCGCTAGGGATCCTGCTGCCGTGGGCCACGGCGCTAGGGATCCTACCGCTGGTGGCCACGACGGCGCAGAGCCGACCCCATCGGCCGATGCGCCGACCGTTGGAGGCTCCCCTAACGCCGTGGCCCACAGCGGCAGGAACTCCAAGCGCCGTGGGCCACGACGCCAGATGTACATTTGTCGAAAATTTTGATTCGACCATTTATTTTTCGAAAATCATGACAAATTAAATATATAAAAAAATCTCGTAAGTGTCGCGCGCTCGCCTGCAGACTTTAGCCTTTGGGCCTGTTTTACTCAATTTGTGCGACAAATAGTGCATTAGAGCGAAAAGTTATGAAAGAATGTGTTAGAAACATGTACTATGAGAGAAAATGTGGTGAAAATGTGGTGAATAAATAGTGAATTGAAGTGCAAATTTGCACAACTAAACACACATACATCTGTAAATTCTCTTTCTATGAAAAGTTGCACCGGGACTCCGGGAGTCCACCGGTTGTGTAGCAGCGCGACCAGCTCGGCCATCTGCCGTGCCCGTGCTCGCATACCATGATCAGACCACCGGCGGCATAGGGCTAGCCACCGTAGTCCGTAGCAACGAAGGCCCTCGAGAGTCGAGAATACCCAGCAACAACTCCTCCAGGCTCCAGGACATACCGCCCTGTTTGGAGCCGATTTATATTCACCTTACGGCGAATTCAAGGACCGATTCAAGGTCGCTGAGCGTTCGGCTGTAGCGTGTAACCAGATAGCAGAAACGCAGACTTTATGCAGAGCTAAGCAAATTGAGAAAGGAGCGGCGAACCACCTTGGCAACGAACATTTTAGGGTTTAGAGTGGTTTAGGATTTGTCAAGTGTTGCAATTAGGAGAAGGTTGGTGTTAACCAAGTTTGACCAACAAGCATTTGGTCAAGCGTTGCAGTTAGGCACTGCAGGCCACACTACAGCCTGTTCGTTTGGCTGGTGGTACATGCGGGTTTATTCAGAAAGAAAATCTTCTTTGGCTGAATTCTTTGGTGGTTGGTTTGCTCTGAGAGAAAAATACTGCTGACCGGTGGCTGATAAGCCACGCGAACATGGCCAAATTCAATTCTTAGGCAAAGGTTGCAAAGAAACAACGTCAATTTGCCTGCGTCAGACGGGAAAACAACAATTATTGTTTGAACGTTCGTCCCTTTTTAGCATTTAGGAAGATGGGAGCTGATATATCGTTCTTTCTAAACTGCCATATCGCTTGACACTTTGACGGGTAGGAAAAAGTTAGGAAGGGACACCAGTGTTGATTTTGTTAGGAACGTCAGAAACTTGGCTTATATATGCTAACAATACACGTTTCTAAACTTTTGCAATATGAATGCATATGAACAGTACAAATTCAGCAAATGCTCATGATAAAAATTACCGAGTGGATGTGAAAGTAACTTGTTGGGAGAGATAAAAATGAGAAAGCAATTGTGTAGTCATGGTGTAAAGGTATTTTTGAAGGTAGTTTCGTGAAGCAAAGCAATTGTCGAGGCAACTCTACAAACTAATATTTTAGGAGAGCAAATATATATAGCTCATGGTCCTCTAGCTACTTTACAACAGAGCATGGAAAAAGATATATGGATCATTAGGCCAAACGATCTGCAACAAAATTAAACAAAAACCCAAAAATGGCAAAGGAAGATACAGTACATGTATGTACTTTTGGTGGCTTTATTGCTGGGGTCAATGGCTTTGCGCCCTGATAGTTTGAATATTAAGCCAAGCAAATCTCTAGTATACAAATGAAATGGTTAAAGAGAATAAAAACATGCGAGCTAATGTAGCCATAAATGGGCAAAGATAATACAGCATTCTTTGGTATACAAGTTTATCCTTCCGTATGACAGAATTCCAGCTTATGTTGGAACACTTCTAAGTATGTGCCGCAATCAACACTGCACATCTCATTCAAAAAACAAAGACCTAATACACGTAGAAATTAAACTAAAATCTGAAAGCTTCACAAAATGTTTGTATCCGCTCCTCTAGCATTTTTGGTGTTCGTAAACCACACCTCTGGTTACCTAGAAACAAGCAACTAACCTGTATATTAATCTGACTTCACCAATTCACAGTCATGCACCTGAAAGCCTGATATAGTAGTGGATGTTTCACCTATCCCAAGTCATATATGAATATAATAATACTCTCCCTAGGAAGTGATACCTGCAAAAGAATCCAACAACTTTTAATCAGATTTAAAGTTATATATGTGTCTTCATTACATGTTTCAATAATGAATAGGACTACATATCTCAGTCATAGATTGGTTGATAAAATATTACATTTAACACCATGCTTGTGCAGGGCACCTCATTCCAATTAATTTAAAAACAACAAATTAGTTTCACTTTTGTATTTAAATAGTTAGTACAAGAAGTGTATTACATTACTGTTGAGGAAGCAAAGTAATGTTCAGAACAGAACATAGCTCGTGTACTTGAGACAAGCTCTATAGCCCATCGATAAGGATCAACCAAAAGATTTCATATGAAGCCCCCCAAGTGAGCATGGCTGCCCAAATAAACATCCTTGTTACAAAAAACTTACTAGGCCCATGTTCTTTTGAGTCAGCTGGTCATTTCTAGCCTTCTAGGCACGCACAAACTAAGCTGGACGCACCATTGTTCTTCATGTAATTGTACTTTATTATCTTTGTGATTGCAAGACGGTTATAGTTTATAAATACAAGAAGCTAGAAGACAGAATACTATCAGAAATTGAGGATAGTTTATAGAAGTGATGTAATACAGTATTGTAGCTTCAACACAACTTTTAGCAGCAGCAACTTGTCTAAACATTGATTCCATTAATATTTGAAGTTGTAGTTCATCAGGTGTTGACAAATGGATGAGTCTTGTGTTACATATCTGCATTTTGTCCTAAGTAAACGAGAAATGTGCTAGGAAATCTGACCAAAATTAGACAACACCTTGCTTAGTGGACTTATGGTACAAAATTTCACAAAGGGCAAAATATCCAACATTTAGTTTAGTGAACCTTAACTATGATTAACCCATATAACCACTGAAGATTACTAGTTTAAAACATATGGAATTTATAGATATTAAACCATCCATCATTGAGGTTATGCTCAAGTAAATCTAGCATGCTTCTTTGTCTCACATTATTGTGAGAAAAATAATGATAAGAAAGAAAAGGAAGCAGATGAAAAAATACCAAAAATTAAAGCAGAAGGATCGGTGATGTGTGTTATTTCCTAATAGTGTGTTCTTTAGTTGGCTCTTATTTTGATAGGCAAGACAGTTGTCAATATACACATAGTTTGGATAGCTATGTCACTTTGCAAAAAAAAGTAGAAACTAATGCTACTCAATAAGTATCAACCATAACTCAGCTATTGATTGATCCAAAATTTGACTATTCTCTGCTAGGTGCGAGAAAATTTAGCATGATGTTGTTGTGGTTCCACTTGATATTTACCTACAGGATGCATAAATACATCCCAAAAAATCCAGGATTGGTAAAAAATTATATTAATCACATCCAAACTGTACGTCGGAAAACAAACACTTTTGGCATGATCATGTTGAGGTAGGCAGAAAAGAGCTTTATCTTTCACATAAGTTTTTCTTCCTCCTTGGCTCATGATAGCCTACCCAAAGTTGACCGGGACTAAAAAGACTTCGTTGATGTTTCTGATGTATATCAATACAACTGTATGCATCTGACTAAAGTTATAAACATATATGGATGTACAGGCAGCAGAGTAACTTAACCCCACTAAGAACATGGACAAATAAGGTGCATCATGGCTTTGAATACGAGTGGTGTGCCTTTCATGTTCACACCAAACAGCAAAAAATTATATACGTATATCAGCAATCAGTTATCAGATCCCAAGTCTCAACGTGTCACAGAAAATAGGATACATGCCAAAAATACATGATTTATTGCTTTTAAAAAAAAACTATACAGCAGGGGAGACCCCTTTATTTTATTGCTTATAGGATATATGCCAAAAGTACAGTGCATAAAAATAGTTGCATTGCATATGAAATTTAAAGAGTCCTACAAGAAAGGCATGTTGCTTATGCCGCTATGTGCATGTATTCCAGCCACTTCAAACATCTAACTTATTGCGACACATATTTCCTTTTTTCAAAAGTAAGGGGAAACTAAGTGTAGATAGCACGATGCTGAAATAACTGACCTCTGCTTGTCTGATTATTATTAACAGTATAGTTGCCCATATAACCTGCTGATATTTCTGATTTGATATCCGGATCAACATTTCCAAGGTCATGACCAAAAGGAGGCATGTCGACCTCAGATGACGTGAACCTCCAGGTCGAGTCACCATAAATAGAGCTGCTGCCATATGCACCTGGATTGTTCGATTCATATGCATTGGCTGATGCAGAAAATGGCTCGCCAATGGTGCCAGTTGAATTGCTCCTCACATAATTGCCAGAAGGCAAGCCATAGTTGTTATCTCCAGTTCCACGACCAAGGTTTCCCGACCCAAGGCTTGAAAGGTTGCCCATCCCATGAGCAGAGGAAAGGCCACCCCAACTAATACCATCACCAGGAATACCCCCACCATTTCCTGGTGGAGCAAAAGCATTCATGTTTGTAGGGTTGCCTGTGTAGTTCAGGTTTCCATTACTCCATACATTTCTTGACATTGAACTCAGTATTGATCCTGAATCGTCATTAAGGCCAACATATCCAATAGGACTACCTAATCTGTTTGAACTACCATTGTAGTAAGAACCTAATTGCCGCCCATTGGAGCTATTGACGAAACCAGAACTTGCACCAAAATTTCCACTCATTCCACCTTCCATGTTCATACCCATTCCAAAACCTGGACCAAACGAAGAGAACCCATTCCGTGCACCTGTAAGGAGACCATACCTTCCGTCCACCCTCATGCCATAACCACCAATTGGGTTTGGGTTGTAACCATGGTTGAATCCATTCAGAATGTTATGAATTCTGCTCATAGCATAGTTCTGCCCTCCTGCAGGTGAACGTGCAACGGGTCCAGGAGACTGCTCCTTTGGGACAGCCCTCTTGACCTCAACCATTTTACCATTCAGCTCATGGAAGTTCTTGTGCAGAGCCTTATCCACAGCGTCTTCTGAGTCATAGGTGATGAAACCAAATCCCCTAGGCCTCTGTGTGTTGTGGTCGTACATCACGACCACATCGGTTATCACACCGAATTGCTCAAAGTACCTTCTGAATTCAACCTCGGTAACGTTTGAAGCCAGGCCTCCGACAAAGATCTTTCTAGTACGCCCTGGTCCGGGTGACCCTATGCTGCTGCCATTGTTCTTGCTTGCGATGCTCTGGTCGTCCCTGGGAACGGCCTTCTTGGCTTCAACCTGAACCAAAGACGGGCAATTCAGCTAGCACGGTGAGAGGCAGCTCCACAACAGAATTCCCAGCAAAATGCACGCCAATGCATTAGCAGAGAAGAAGGCGAGAGCGTAGCGCAAGTACCATGCGCCCATCGATCATGTGCTTGTCGGTGGTGACGCGCTCGGCGACCGCTGAGTCGGTGAAGACGACGAAGCCGAAGCCGCGGGCGCGGCCGGTGTTGCGGTCCCGCATGATGACGGCCTCGGTGACCTCGCCGAAGCGGCCGAAGTAGTCGCGGAGGCGGTCCTCGTCCGTCTCCCAAGAGATGCCGCCGACGAAGAGCTTCCCGGAGTCTGCCTCCATCGCGTCCGTCCTCCCCTCCCCTCCTCCTCCCCCTGCAATCCACAACAGCAGGCCCAGTTTCATACCAGCCAGCCACTGGCAAATGCGGACAAAACCCAACTTATCCACAGCGTTCACCACAGAAACGCACGCGGGACATCAGCTAGATCCGAGCCGAAAGCAACGCCGCGATCGGGGCCGCACACACACACGCGCGCGCGCCCACACGGCGCACGGCGCCAACGCTACCTCACAGGACCACGGAATTACGCTGCCGCCGCGAGATCCGTACCAGATCCGGCCGCCCCCGGCGCCGATCCGGCAGCGATCGGCGCGGCGGCGCGGATCGGAGCGGCGCTTACCGGTCGGTCGGCGGCTGCTGCTGCTGCGACGGGCGGCGAGGAGGGATCGGGGGGCGCCCGCGTCCGCGTCGCCTCTCCTCTCGCTGTCCCGCTAAGATCTCGATGCGGGCATGGGAGGGGAGGGGAGGGGAGGTGGTGGGGGGAAGTTGCTTGGGTTCGGACGGCACGCCTCGTCTCCTCCTCTCCTTTTTATCGAAGCTTTTGCTTCCCCCCTGCCCTGGCGTTCGCCCCCCTCCGCTCGGTGGTGGCTGGCGAGCGATGCCTTGCCTGCCGCGATGCGGTGGTGGTTGTTTGTTTTTACCTTTGCGGGGGGAGGCCTGCCTTTTTTAATCGCCCCCGGTGCCCTGCGATTGCGGTGCTCGGCTGGATTGGGAAAGCGGAAGGTGGGGGAGGCGGAAATGCATAAATAATGGAGAGGCAGGTCGGCCTGCCGCGCTGGAGGCGACGCGATGCGCGAGCGCGAGCCCTGCCCTGCCTGCGTGTGTGGTGCGCGGCGCGGGGAAGGAGACGACGACGCGAGGTGAAAGGGAGCAGGTGGGCTGAGAAATTTGGAAATTTGGCACCCAGTTGGAAGACCTCTTTACATTTGGCACTCAATTCGTGACATCTTCAAAATTTGGCACCCGGGACACGAATTTCTTCAAAATGAGGACTCTCCTCTATTTCTCTTCTCAACCCTAAGTGAAAGGACCATATTGCCCTCATCTTCTTCCTTGGTCACATTCAACCTCTGCCATGGTCGTGGGACGCGCCAAGCTCCATGGACCGGCGCCGGAGCTCGCCCGTGCCAAGTCTGGAGCCCGCCCGCGCCGAGACGGAGCCCGCCCCGCACCGGCCGGAGCTCGCCGCGGCCGGAGCTCACGCGGGGGAGCTCGCCGCGACCGGAGCTCGACTCGCCCGCCGGGAGCTCACGCGGGGGAGCTCGCGGGACGGAGCTCACCGCAGCGAGAGCTTGGCTTGCGCGCCCGAGCTCGCCTGGTCGGAGCTCGGCTCGCCTGGCCGAAGCTCACGCGGGCGGACTTGTTGTGCCCCACGACCATGGCTTGAAGGCGATCGAAGGAAGAAGAGGAGGGCAATAAGGTCATTTCACATGAGGTTGAGGAGAGGAACAGAGGAGAGTCCCTCATTTTGAAGAAATTCATGTCCCGGGTGCCAAATTTTGAAGAGGTCACGAATTGGGTGCCAAATGTAGAGAGGCCTTCCAATTGGGTGCCAAATTTCCAAATTTCTCCAGGTGGGCTGTGCCTACACCTACGCAGGGTCGGATTTGGAGGGCCATCAGGGCCCTAGGTGTGGCCCAAAACCTGTGGCCCAAAACCCTCCTTATATCCGTAATTGTCCATGTTCTAATCCTAAGAATTTGACCCAATACAGCAGCAAAGGTCCGAAGAAAAGTCATCTCCTTATTTGTTCACGCACGTGAGTTGCGAAGGGCAGTGGGCAGTGTTGGGAACACAAGCACACAAAAGATCAGCAACACAAAAGCTTTTGCTGTAGTGTATTTCCCCATTTTTTTTTTACTTATTTTCATTTAACAGTACTGCTAATTTTTTATTTATAAATGAAATATGGTCAAGTAATGGGTGTTAATACATCAACTCCAACTTCATATGAAATTAGGAATCGACATGATGAAGCATTTTAAGCTCAGTACAATTTGGTAATAGTTTTTCCTACTACACTCTCAATATAAGATAATAAAATGGGGAACCGATTCTTCATTTTATATTTCTTGATTATTGATTTCAATACATCAATGTTATGAAACCACCAATATATTGTTAACTAGTTACATCAGAGAAAGTATATACGCCTATGCTTATCAATGGAAAATGTTCACCATTTAAAATAATGGAAATACGTAATTTCTTATGATGCTAGGACACCACCATTGATTTAGTAAAACATGCATATAGGCTTATGTGGGCATGCCGCATGGGTCAGCACAACGGTTAGTAGCTTGTCCCGCCCCACTGTGTTTAGGACTTTTTTAATTTTAACTCTTTTAAAAAAATATTTTAAAAATAACACTACCGAAACATTATTTACATATATGGCTCTTTTGGCCCCGCCGGCCCACGCGTAGCAAAAACGTTGTCGCACCACATACACCGGCGCGGTAGGTCTGCCAAAATAAGCTATGTGTTATCCCTATATCGCACTTAGAGTTCTTATTAAATGGTTACAAATTTGAGAGTGTCTCAATAAAATAGCATTTAAACTTTGAATGCCATGGAATTTGGCATAAACACGGTAGAAAGTTTAAAGGTCTCATTTTACTAACATATGGAAATCCAAGTGCCACATATTTTGAAATATATAATTTCAACAGAAGGTATATATTATTCATGTCTCGCTTAGGAAAGCTTGCCTGTGAAATAAATTCACTTGGACATTTTTCAATTTAATATTTTAAAGAAGCCTAGATATTTTAAAATTATAATAAGACTACATTGTATATTGTTCTATCATTATATCTTCATATAATATGAAATCTTTTAAGTTCGAAACCATGATAGTATGACACTATAAATTGAGATTGTGTAATAATAGTCGAAACATCCATTCAACATAGTTTGATTAAGTGAAGAAGATCCTCAATCACACGCTACACCATCTAATTTTGGTATTCACCGTAAAATACGTATATGCTAGTGAGTTAAAGGTGTATAGGTTAGAAATTGTGTGTTCTTTGAAGTATATCACAGTATATACAATAGTGTGCATGCAAAAATGGATGGATGGATGTTAGGAACTAAATTTGTATTAGTGATTGGTAGTGTCCAGTAATAGAGAGACACATAGGTTAATTCAAGCTGAATGTGATTAATAATATAAGGTTATGAAATAATTATATTTTAAATAAAATAAATACATCTTGTGATGTAGTGTTATATATTAGATGTTTCAAATGTTTATTCTTAATTAAAATATTTAAAAAGTAAACTCAACGTAAATGTATTTAACATTACAAGTTGTACCGATAGATGAATAAGAATAATTCATTAAGACAGATTAAAATTTAAAAGCGTGTAGATAGCTCCGCCACTGCAACTACGTGCACGCGTGCGTCCCTTCTTCCTTGCGCGGGGAATGGAAGGAAGGGGGTCGTCGAAGCGAGTGAGCGAGGTGGAGCCGACGAGGCAAAGACGAAGCGGGCGGGACGGGTTCGGTTGGCTCTCGTGTCGCCGTGGCACGCGCTTTCTGCTGTGAGGGGCCCACCCGGCAGCGAGTTGGTGCGTGTTTGCACTTTGCAGAGTGGAAGACGTGGAGACAAGCAACGATTTTTTTTCTTTTTTGTGCTAAAACGATGATATTTTCCATTTCTTTTCCTTTTTCTTTATTAATTACTCAGTGGCTTCTTTTCTGCTACTCTTTCTTGTCGTGCTTATTCTTCTGAGAACATAATTTATTGTGAAATTGAGGCAATGACGTAGGGAGCACTTTGAAATTCTGAGGTCTCGCTCAGAATTTTTATCAACGGAAATGCAGATCTCGTTATAATATGAAATATAATAACTTGTGAGGAAAAAAACAAACGACAAAGACAAAAGAAGATTATTAGTTGGAGACTTGAAGCGAACAATGGTGGAGAATTGGAGATAGAGATTCCGGGAGCTGCTGCTGTAGACATTACCTTTCCTTCAATCTTTTACCCCTCTACTACTATGAAAAGTACACGATTCTACCATATTCCAGTAGAATCTATGTAGTCCGTACAAAGGTAAAAAAATTGTCAGGTGTCAAGGGTCTAATGGGCCGGAAGGCTCGTTAGGGTTAGGTTTAGGGATAAGATTGAGTCCTTGCTTAGGGGTCAAATAATCCTCTTTATTTAAAGAGAGGAGATGTATCAATCAATCAAGCAAGAGATTACAAGGAAAACCATTCTCTCTTGCCGGCCGTGGGTGAAGCCCCGCGACCAACATTCCTTGCGCCCCTCCAACCCTAGCCACTGCCACAATCCTATCGTGAACAGTACTTGCGGGTACTGTAGCTCACAACCCTAATTCCCCCACAAATCAACCCCAAATCCTCCAATCACCTTACCCTCTCATCACAATTCATAACAATCTGGTATCAGAGACCATGGTTGGATTCTACACTGCCGGCCACATCACTGGGCTGCGTCGGCCATGTTCTCCGCAGTGCCACCGGGCTTTTTTCGCTCCCCCACGTCCTCTCACCTAAGGAGGTGACGCAGATGCTTCTTGACCACGGTGCTGCTATCCGCGGGATTCACGAGGAGTTGGCGCTGTTGCGCGAGCTCCTGACACGCAGGCTGCCGCCCCCGCGTGCGTCCCTCCTTGCCTCGTCGGCGACAGCACTCCCGACGCCGTCTACATGACCATTCACAATGGAGACGACAGAGAAGATGCTTACCCGACAGGTGTCTGCGGCAGTGCGGTTGCAGGCTGCAGCACGCGGCCTCCTGGTGCACCGGCGGGTGGGTCGGCTACTCGATCTGCAGCTGATTCAACCTCGCACCCGGTCGCAGTTCCTTCAGGTTGTTCGTCACCGCGCAAAGGCGGCGACCAAGACAGCGCAACATCAGGCGGCGTTACGGTTGCAAGCGGCGGCACGCGCCTTCCTAGCGCGACGACGGCTACAAAAGACGCACAACCAGTTGCGGGATTGGGAGGCAGCCTTGGCGGCGGTCTCCTTCGCCTTCGATGCATAGGGATGTAATGTCAACTTGCTCGATGGCTACCAACAATTGTGTCGATCCGCTGCTATGTCCAAGTGTGTGCATGGTGTTTTTCCTGCAGACGGTGTACTCCAACTCTGCGAGGACGGTGGTAGGGGAGGTGTGTTCCTCCTTTTCACTAGCGGGGACGCACTGCCTAGCGCCTCAGCTTTCCGTCTCCGACCACCGCGAGGACGCCTCCGTTGGTCTTCGTCGTGTCTGCTTCCAGGTGGCTGTGCCCCTACACCCCTCTCGTTCAGATGGTCTCCATGGGATCCAGGTGGTTGTACACATGCAACTTCGTCATGCAGATGGTGCCTGACGTCGGGGAGTCACACAATAAAAAGTTTGAGTCTATTTCGGATTAAGAATAATCAAATAAACCGAGATGTAAAAGGCTTATTTTTAGGTCATAGGTTTGTGTGGAGTCGAGTCATTATCAAGTTGCACATGCTGCAGCTCAAGGACGAGCTGCTCGAAAAAGGGCGGGTTAATGTCAGGTGTCAAGGGTCTAATGGGCCGGGAGGCCCGTTAGAGTTAGGTTTAGGGATAAGATTGAGTACTTGCTTAGGGGTCAAGTAATCCTCTCTTTTTAAAGAGAGGAGATGTATCAATCTAATCAAGCAAGAGATTAGAAGGAAAACCTTTCTCTCTTGCCGGCCGTGGGCGAAGCCCCGCGGTCGGTGTTCCCTACGCCCCTCCAACCCTAGCCGCCGCTACAACCTTGGGCCTAAATAGTACCCGCGGGTACTGTAGCACCGCAAGTACCGTAGCTCTCAGCCTTAATTCTCCACAAATCAGGCCTCAATCCTCGCAATTCCCTTCCTCGCATCGCAGTTCATAACGAAAACAAACACCTTTTCATGCATACAAACAAAAATCTATTATTTATATATGATTTGATTTTGATATCCTTTTTAAAGAAATCTTGAGCATGTTTACTCATAGCGTATTCATTCCAGTTTCACATGATTTAATCACTCAAAAGGTACCATACACAAATTTAATATTGCTTAATACTTCCTCTGTACCAAGTTTTAGGTTGTTTTATCCTTTTTAGGTCGATATTTATTACTATGCACATGAATCTAGAAAGTCAAAACGGTCTAGGTATGTAATGATATTTATGAACTAAAAAGCTAAAATGGCCTACAATTTCGAACGGGGGGAATAGCGTACAACATTTTTTAAAAGATTATAAAGTGTGACAAACTAAAGTTGTAAGGTCAGTCTCATGTCATTAATAATTAATAGACTGCCACATAACCTTTTTATGACATGACACTAAATTAATAAAGGCAGAGATTGCTAAATTGCAAGAGGAGATGTGCGCATAAAAGCAAAACAATCTCTGAGTTTCAATCAGCCCTCGCCTGAGTACACTGTACCCAACCAATCCAATTTCACAGAACGCAATGAGTTTTTCACCCAACCCCTTTCGCACACCACCTTCAGCCATAATCCTTTCGTTAACCCTTTCGAGTTTGGTCATTCGAACCATGACATTCACACCATATGCACGAGGTCTTGGGATCCCAAGTCGCCTTTGTTGCAAGAGATTCAAATCACTCCTTGGCCACAATCTTACAAGCCAGTTCCACTCCCCAGATTCTCGGGTCAATCCGACCCTAGACAATTCTTAATGAGCTACGAAGCCGCTATTCTTTCAGCTGGCGGTGACGATTCTGTGCTGGTAAAGTCCTTCATCATTGCTGCCGACGACGTGGCAGCGCAGTGGTATTCGCTCCTGAGTCCTGGTGTGATTCACGGATGGGACGACTTGAAGCAGCGGATTCTCTCCAATTTCCAGGGTTTTCAGCGTCCAGAGCTTACAGAGAGCGACCTTTTCTCGTGTAAGTAAAAGGACAAGGAACCTCTCCAAAACTACTTCAGGAGATTCGTTCACCTTAGGGCCCAAGCTCCAAATGTGTTGGACGTCGTTGCCATCAACGTCGCAATTGTGGGCTTGAGAGCCGGCCAATTTCGCTCGCATCTCATGCGCGAAAGGCCCAAGACAATCTAGCCCCTCTACGAAGAGTTTTGAGAAGTATTGTCGCTCAGACAATGACTTCAGGATGTGTATGGAAGAATAGTCACACCAAAAGAAGTCCGCCAAAGCTAATCAGTCCAGCGAAAGGGAATGGCCCAATCCTAGAAACGCCTCGCACGCCAACTCTCGAAACATTTTCAGCCTCGACGGTGAGAATGCTCAGGAAACCCCCAATCCACAGGGCCACCAGGAGAAAAGAAAATGGTATTGCATCTTCCACAAGGAGAATGATGATCATAGTTCAAACTACTGCCCAAACAAGAAAAGATTCGAGGCTATTCTTGAGGAAGAAAGGAAGGAGAAGGAAAGGGCTAGTACCATGAACCATTTCGCTCCAGCTTGGCAAAACCCCAGTTTTGGGAGAAACTCTTTCGCTAACCCTTTCCAGCCACCTGTCCCAACCTACACTCAGCCTCCACCTTGGCAATCCCAAACTTTATAGGCTCAAAACATTGAGTGCAGACCCATTGAGCAACACCCCATCGCTCCCCCGCCTCCTCCATTCAAAGGCCCAACAACTCCACCAATGCCAGCGAAGCTAGAGGGCCAAAACGACCCTCTGCCATCCGTCGGAACCATAATGCCAATCTCTGGGGGCTCCACGTTGGAGTTCGAAACCAAGAAGGAACGAAAGCATTACTTTTGCGAGGTGCAAAACATCTGTGTGGAAGGGAGAGTTGAAAAGACAAGATGGTCACACATCCCAATCACCTTTTCAGAAGAAGATGTAAGGTTGCAAGGTTTCCCTCACAACGACGCCTTGGTGATAGAAGCTAACACAACAGGTTGGACTTTGGGGAAGCTTTTGGTTAAAAATGGTTCATTGGTAGATATCATTTTCGTTGATGCTTTCGACAAGATGGGATTGAGCAAAGATTTATTGCAATGGGATTGAGCAAAGATTTATTGCAACCTCCAGACACACCGTTGTACGGATTTGGGGGGCGAGTCATCCATGCACTTGGCAAAGTAGTTCTTCCGGTGTCTTTCGGAACCGTTCAAAACGCTAGGACTGAGTACTTATCTTTCGACGTAGTGGAGATGTACTACCCCTACAACGACATCTTGGGCAGAGGATTCCTCAACAAGTTCGAAGCCGTTATTCATCAAGCCTACCTGTGTGTGAAGATCCCAGTGACGCAGGCGGTCATCACAATTTGGGGTCACCAGAACAACAGTCGCAACTTGGAAAGAGGCCGCACCCAAGGGCAAAAAAATGTTCACGCTCTCGACGAAGCAGTCAAGGGCAAAGAGGTGGAAAAACAGCCGAAAGTAGACGGAGAAAAAGTTAACATGCAGCCAGATTGTGACACCAAGAGGGTCCTATTGGACGTAATGGTTTTGGATCAGGCCATCATCATCGGGTCAGACCTTTTGTCAGACAAAGAGGGGATGCTAGTCCAGTTGGTCTGCTTGGTCTGCTAAGACGTGTCCATCGGTTTCCTGCACAGTACACAATCGGTGGTCAACCAAGTACGACTTCCAAGCTACACGTACTACTGGGGAAAGATCTTCACTTACAAGCTTGACCGGACAACAGTCATGGTCGGAGCGCCAAGTATGCTGGCGATGTCGACAAGCCCGGCTTCGGCGGGCGCCTCTTTTTCGGCTTGAGTTGCTGCCGGTTCTTCAGCATCAGCAGTCGCAGCCGGCTCCGTCCTGCTCTCGACGACCGGCGCCTGTGGCTCGACAATTGTAGTCAACCGCTGTGTCAATCGCGACACAAGTTCCTCTATGGTGGGGGCTGGGCTGCGGTTTCTCTCAGCCGGCTCTCCCACCATCTCCCAGTCGCCTTCGTCCCCTTGATCTACGGGGTCGGACGGCGGAATCTCCTGTAAGCACTCGGAATTAAGTTGTCAGCATACACAACATTGCAAGACAAATACTTGACTACTCTACTCGAGGAGTCTACCTCTTGGGAGGTAGTCTCGGTGACCTTCAACTTTTTCGCGACGCGCTTGTGTGCCATGTTTCGCGGCCTCCTTGGTGGCGCAGGAAGACTAGCCTCCAGGCTAGTCGGTGGATCATTGATGAGGGACACGTTGGGCAGTCCAGGGCGGCTGAACCTGGACCGCAACTGGAACCGCTCTTGGAGCGTCTCCTTGTCCTCCTCGTCGGACGTATATTCGACAATGACGGTATCGTCACCTTTGCCGACTTCGCGGCGCTCCTTGGCCTTGCCTTTCCCCTCCTCCGGGATATTTACAAGTTGGGGAGGCGAAACTGGCTCAGAGACAAACTTTACAATATCATTCTGCAACATATAGCTTGGGTGAGCATGACTACTACCATGCAACCAGTACTCGGACACTGAGTGCGGCTACTTACCTTGTTCAGCGGATGAACTGCCGAGTACTCGGGGACCGGGCAGGGCGTGTACGACGGCATGTCCTTGAAGATCCTGCCCAGCCTCTCGACGATGTCGTCATCATCGATCTCACCGCCAGGCATCTGCGATGTGTCGTCCTCGCCGGTGTACTGGTAGCCGAGGGTGTCGCGAGCCATCAGTGGTTGCACCCTCCTCTTCATGAAGCTGAAGGCCACGTGTTCGGCCCTCAGCCCGGCTTCTCTCAAAGCCTTAATCTTCTGAAGCATCTCGGGTAGTTGAATACCCTCTTGCATCGTCGGCTCAGTGTTCCACCAAGGCCGATGCTTCGGCTGCTTCCCGCTTGGTTTTGGCAGCTCCGGGTGGTGGTTGGTGATGTAGAACCATTTCGACTTCCAATCTTGGTTGGAGTCAATCAGCTTGTACGCCAAGTACTGCTCGGCGGCGTCTTCGCGCATCTGGATGTCGGCCCCTCTGACTACTCTTAGGTCGTTGGCGCTTGGCTGGGGCTTCACGCAGAAGAACTTTCTGAACAACACCCAGTGGGGCTTGATCCCCAAGAATGCTTCACAGAAGTGGACGAAGACAGAGACGTGGAAGATTCCATTGGGGTTCAAGTTGAGGTACTCAATACCATAATAGTCGAGAAGACCTTTGAAGAAGTCGCTTGCCGGAAGAGCCAACCCGCGCTCCACGAATTTGGCGAACATCGGGTTTTCGTCGGGGTTCTTCTCCATCGGATACGGCGGCACGCCACATATCAACTTCCTTCTCGCGTAAGAAGCCGCTGTTCACCAACGCCAGAAGGTCTTCGGTCTTCACCTTGGATTTTTTCCACTCCTTGTTTGGATTCGGGCGCGGGAGAGACGCCGGCGGTGTTGACCCTTCAGCAGATCCAGCAGCCTCTTCACGGGACCTCTTTTTCCTGGCGGCGGTCTTCATGCTCTTCGATGGGGATGGCTTCATTCTCAAAAGGCAGAGGGTCTTCACTCGCATTCGCTCGGGGGCTGCGGCGGAGGCAAGCAGTGGCGGTGCGTGTGGATTTGCAGTCTACGGCGCGGTGGCAGTGTGCTCAGGCGGCTAAGTCTTGGCTAGATCTATTTCAACCAACTGCGAATGCGGAGGATGAAAAACCCTAAGGGTTTCGGCTTCTATTTATAAGTCAACCGGTGGCTCCCTAATGGCCGGATGGATATGTTTCAACAGCTAACTCAGCGGCGGCCGCCTGACCTTTCAACTTCCAGTAGTCGACGCGCTCTATCTCGGGGGCTCGGCTACGTCTACTTAACTCCTTGGGTGGCGACAAGATTCAAGAGCAACTCAGGACATATTCTACATTCAAGATGACCCTTCAATTCGAGAGGAAGTACTCGACTCAAGGCTCGGGGGCTCCGTGCCACGTGTCCTTCGGTTTTTTCTCCGGATTTTGCGGGATAATCTTGCCAGAACTCCAGATTGACCCTCAGCCAGAGTCTACAACTCAACCTAAGGCTCAGGGGCTACTCCATATGGAGTGCGATTTTGCAATCGCACTTCCATATAGATTTTGGCTTCAAGACATCACGAGTATTGTTAAAGACCTTCAAGAGGGGGACTCGAGGACACTTGGGAACTACTCGAGAAGACTTCAAGACTACTCAAGGATCAGCTGGAGTACCTTCCAGCCTCGGGATGCTTCAAGTATTCTTGAGGACTTTTGGCTTGTAGTACTCAGGGGCGCTTGAGGACTACTTGTCAAGGCCATCGAGACTACTCGAAACTATCTTGCTCGACTACAAAGTACTCGGGGGCTTGTCGTATGGACCTCCCTGGGCCCACTACCTCGGTGGGTACCAGGACCGACTACTCGGTGGGCCCCTGGGACTACTTTGCTTGTGCCACACGGCACCTGATAGCGTGAGGTGCAAGGACTACGGTGGAGAAGTACTCGAATAGGAAGCTATACATGTCCTGTACTGTGTAGAGAACTCCTTGACGTACCCGATTAGTACTCTCTCCCTGAACCGACTTGTAACCCTGCCTCCCAGACTATATAAGGCGAGGCAGGGACCCTTCTCTCTCATACGCATCATCTTGTAAACTCATCCAATCAATCCAGAGCTACACAGCATACAGGACGTAGGGTATTATGTACCTCGCGGCCCGAACCTGTCTAAATTGTGTGCCACGTGTCTCTTCCTTCGAGTTACCGATCTCGGCGAGGCCACATTCATCTACCTCAGGTACTCCCCTTGGTAGGTTGCCGGTCTAAAACATCGACAGTGTTTGCTTGGTCTGCTAAGGATCTCACGGGTGTGGACCGAAGTTTCATTGAGCATCGATTGAATATTGACCCCTCGGTCAAGCCGCGCAGGCAAAAGCTAAGCAAGATGTGCGATGATAAAGTAATTGCAGTGAAGTCTGAAGTCCAGAGGTTGCTGGACACCACTGTCATCCGCGAAGTCATGCACCCCAAATGGCCGGCCAACATTGTGCCTGTCAAGAAGAAGAATGGGAAGTGGAGGATGTGCATCGACTTCACAAACCTCAACAAGGCCACACCGAAAGATAACTATCCATTGCCAAGGATGGATCAGGTCATTGATTCAACGGCCAGCGCGACCATTATGTCTCTCCTAAATTGTTTTTCTGGTTACCACCAGTGTTGGATGGCGAAAGAGGACGAGGAAAAACTAGCTTCATTACCCCTTTTAGAACCTTTTGTTTCGTGTGAATGCCGGAGGGTTTGAAAAACGCAGGTTCAACTTTCACCAGAATGACCGGGGAAGTTTTCAAGTCGTAGATTGGCAGGAACATCCAAGCCTACGTCAATGACCTCATCGTGAAAAGTGGTGACATGGCAGGCCATGTTAGCGACTTGGCGGAAACCTTCGCCAACACGAGAAGGGTGGGGTTGAAATTAAACCCGGAGAAATGTGTGTTCGGGATCACGAAAGGAAAGATATTGGGATGCTTGATCTCTACAAAGAGAATCGAGGCCAATCCGAATAAGATAAGGGCAATCAGGGAAATGGAGGAGTCCAAAACAAAGAAAAACATCCAGAAATTGAATGGCCGAGTCGCAGCTCTGAACAGATTCATCTCCAGATCCGCTGAGCGAAGCCTCCCATTCTTTAAGGCATTGAAGGGCAATGGCAAAATTGAGTGGGGCCCTGAGCAAAGCAAAGCTTTCGCCGAGCTCAAGGAATACATTGAGAAGATGGCGATACTTTCACTACCTTCGCCATCGGAGCCACTATTCTTGTATGTTGCTGCCTCCAAGGTTGCGGTCAGTGCTGCGTTGGTGCGAGAGGTCGATGGCAAAAAAGGGAAGCATCAGAGCCCTGTTTACTTCATTTCAGAAGCTTTGTCAGGCTCTAAGTTGTTGTACTCGAAGCTGGAGAAGATCGCATATGCGGTGGTCATGGCCATGCGAAAGCTCAGGCACTATTTCGACGCACACAAGGTCACCATGCTCACTCATCAACCCCTCAATGATTTGTTCATCAACAAGGAGGCCTCATCCAAAATAGCCAAATAGGCAACTGAGCTATCCGAACATACAATTGAAAAAGGTTAGTGATTAAGTCGCAGGTTTTGGCGGACTTTGTTGTAGATTGGACTTCACCAAGCAATATTGCTGGTGACGAAGAATTGGTGTCTATCTGGGAGATCAGATTCGACGAAGCCTGGGGGCGCAAAGGCGCCGGGATTGCAGCCATCATCACTTCACCAGCAGGTGTCAAGCTGAAATATGTTGCAAGGCTATACTACTCAGACCCATCCAACAGGTGCACTAACAATACCACCGAGTACGAGGCGCTGTTGCTGGGCCTCAGGAAGGTGCGGGCTCTAGGAGCTAGCAATTTTTTGGTCAAGTGCGATGCCGAGGTCATCAAAGATCATGTGGAAAAAGAGAGTGAGGCCAAAGAGCCGGAACTGATTAAGTACCTCGCGGAAGTGCAAAAGATGGAAAGGCATTTTCAGGGGTTCACCATCGAGCACCTGCCAAGAAAAAATAATAGCGAAGCCGACGAGCTCGCAAAGAAAGTTGTCAAGGGGGAGGCGATGCCTCCAGATGTATTCTTTGAGATCTTATCTGCTCCCTCCACTAGGCCAGAAAAGCAATCGCTCAGTACAGTCAACGCAATCGCCAGCTTGGATTGGAGAGCTCCCATCATTGCATTTCTTCGTGGGCATTATGAGCCAGTCAAAACCCACGACTTGAAAAGGATGCAAGCTCGAGCTAGGGGTTATGTTCTCAAGGATGACAACCTATTCAAGTTAGGGGTGTGTGCACCATTGTTGAAGTGCATCACTCAAGAGCAAGGCATAGAGCTTATAAAAGAAATTCATGGGGGAATGTGTGGATCCCATATAGCAGTGAGAGCTTTAGCTGGAAAAGCTTTCCTGCAAGGTTTCTATTGGCTAATGGAAATAAGAGACGCCGAACAGATCGTCAAAACATGCAAAACTTGTCAGTTTGCAGCAAAGCATCAACGAAGGCCTGGGGCTCTATCGCAGCTCATCACTCATACTTGGCCATTACAACGCTGGGGAATGGACATCGTAGGACCACTACCAACGGCTCAAGGCAATTTCAAGTTCGTCGTGGTAGCAGTTGAGTATTTCACCAAGTGTATTGAACCGAGGCTCGTCACTACCATCACTTCAGCCACTATCAAAAAATTCTTTTGGCAACAAATCATTTGCAGATTTGGCGTGCCTAAAGAGCTCACAGACGATAATGGAAAGCAGTTTGATTGTCAGGATTTCAAGGAGTATTGTCACACAATTGGAACGAAGCTTCACTTCGCATCGGTGTACCATCCTCAATCCATTGGGGCAGTTGAAAGAGCTAGTGGGCAAATCTTCTCAGCCATAAAGAAATGTCTTTTCGAGCAGAAGAAGGGAAAATGGGCTGATGAGCTATCAAGGGTCATTTGGTCACATAACACCACAGAGTCAAGGACCACCAAGTTCACTCCGAAAGGGGGTGAATTGAAGTGATATCTTAGAATATCCCACTCCGAAAGTGAGTACATCAAAGTGCTACTAAAAGGTAGTCCACCCACAAGCGGTGAAATCAAAATGATTCACAACAATCAATGTTTTAAAGAGTTGTTTTCGTGGCAGCATGTCTGCAAAGGGTGCATAAAAGTAGTTCAATTTGGAGTCAAAGAAACATGGATGGTTCGCTAGAATCAACGCTTCGGAAGAGCGGTTTTCACAGTAGTACACCCAGGGGTTTATCTAAACCTCGTCGACGTTGATTCAGAACAAACGTGAGAAATTGTCGATTACAAACATAGTCTTTTCAAAACGTTCGAGCAAGTGAAACCTAGCGTCACACTGAGATGCCAAAACTAAACCAGGGCAAAATTTTTGTTTTCAAAAACAGCTCAAAAGCTGTAATATTTGACACGGTTTGAACAACTCCTAGTCCTGCAATGCGTTTCACGCCTAGGCGTCGCATCGCAGGCTAGCCTTTCCGTGGCAAAAAGATACAATCAGAGAATAGACAAATTCACATAATATCCTTCGTCAACATAGAGGTCTTCATGCAAAAATTTGCTCAGTACAAATAGTCAAGAAAAGTTAAAGGCACAACAATTCGATCGATACAAATCAACATTTTCAGCCTTCATTCTCCCCGCTTCCAAAGGGGGAAGACGTTTTCTTTCAGAAACTTCAACTCGAAAGCAGCAAGAATTTCAGTCTAAAGTACACAAGTTTTAGGAAAAAGGCAATTCTATGCAACTGCCATCTGAGTACCGCCCCCCGCGATTCTTGGCCATATCATATATGAAACAATGATTCACGTCCTCCTCGACGTGCAATTCCTCTTTCACTAATGGGGCCTCGCAGGCTTTCGGGTTTACCAAAATAACTTTGCTAGTATCGTTCATAGTCATAAAATAGCGAAGCGGATAGCTATGCAACGATTAGTACCGACAACAAAATTCCCAAAACTCCTCGAAAGTTTTCTTGGGATATCGGCGTTGAAAAGCTTTCCAAGACGCCCCACTGACGCAGGTGTTGGCACGGTTGAAAGTCTTAGGCGTCACGTCCAACACCACGCCTTCGTCCGGTGTCTGTCAAAACAATTTGTACAAATTTACATCACAACTTTCAAGAGCCTGCGGGTGTTACATTAATTCCCTAAAGAGTTTGTTTTCATCCTAAACCTCCGTGGTAGGATCAACGGTGGGATCGCGGGGCAACCCTTCGTGCCGTAGGGGAGCAAGAGCTTTGCCGGTTACTGGATCCACAATGTCACCTTCGGTGTCGGCCGTTTCACGAGCAGGGGCTCCGGGGACTCCTTGATCGTCAGCGCCAGCTCCGGTCTTTGGCGGCCAATCCCTGTAAGGACCATAAGGTCCGAGAGTTGCGTTGGGTCCGTGGGTCGCCCGATGCGCACACAACTCCAAGGCTTGTTTCACCTTGCCAAAATAGAACTATGAGAAGGAAGAAAAACATCAAACATTAGAGTAAAGGTCGCATAAGAGCAGTGTTAATCATTGAAACAAGTCAAAAGGACCTACCTTAGCCAATCAATCTACAGCCTTTTTCCGGGCGTGCTCTCATCTGCTTTTAGCCCAAAAGTTGCAAAGGATGATCTTCGTAATTTGATCAGCAATCTTGCTTGGGGCTGGCACATCCTCTGACGAGGGGAACTCGAAGTTACGACTTCCAAAAGCCTTGAAATGCTCGCAACCCTGTTGTTCCAGAAGATGTAGTAGTGTTTGGGAGCACGTTGCTGCACCATAGTCACCAACTTTGCTCATAGTGTTTGGCAATAGTTTGAGCTCGCTGTGCAGCCACTCCACGAAGCTTGAAATATTATATATGATTTTGAAGTCCTGGGTTTCGGCACCGAAGCTTTCCAGGGTGCGACGGTAGTCCGTGGCCAAATATGCCCCCCCCCCACTGATGGCAATAGGTTTCGTTCTTTTCCAGAGTATCTTCGAGCTCGCCCTTTAGCCTTTTTAGCTCCGCAATGAGATTTGCATTGGCCTCTAACTGAATCTGTTAATCATCGTACTGAGTGACCATGTCCTTCAGTTTAGTATGACACTCCTCATAGCATTGCAAGCTCTTTTCCAGCTCCTATTTTAGAGAGTCGATAGCGGTCTTTTGCTTCGTGCTCTGGTCATTCAGTTGACGAGACTGCTCTCTCAATATCTCGTTCTCCTCCCGCAGTTTGCGGTTCTCGTTTTCCAAAAGCTTTTTCTTTTCAAGAGACACTTTCGCCTCGTTAGCAGCTCGCTCAAAGCCCTTTTGGCAAGCGGCAACGCCCTTCGAGAGAAAGGATTGCATCATCTTCACTAGTTCTTCCGCATTCAAATTCTCCAAGGACTGAACAAAATCTGAAAACGCAAAACAACACGGAGATGTGTTGTGTTAGACAAGTAGGGTGATTTCATTAAGTTTTCAAACTCAAAGCAACGACCAAAGATTCCTCTAGCAAGTTAGACGATATATTCTCATACCGGGTTCTAGCGTCGAGGAACCAATACCCAATCCAAGCGACGAAGGGCTAGCTTCAGTTCCAAGCGAATCTTTTTCTTTTCTGCTTAATGTGACCAAAGTTTTAGCTGCTAAAAATTAACGCGAAGCGGAAAGGTGTCAGTCAATAAAAAGCAAGATTCATAAGGGAAACAAGGAAACTTGACGACAAGTCAAGAAAACACACCTGCATTTTCAAACTGAAGAACATTGGTTTCTTGGATAAGTGGGGCTACGTCCTCTCCAGTAGCCTCGGCAGTAGGCTTGTCGACGTCTCCCAGCACCGGCGGCGGTGAACGAGATTCGCCCGCCGCAGGTTTCTTGGCTTCCGAGGGATCCAATTCAATCGGATCTTATGGCTTTAGACCTGAGTTTTCGCCGGCCCATGGCGGATTCATTCTGGTGTTCAAGAATTTTCAAAGCCGAGCCCTCCTATTCCATGGCTTCTGCGGGCGCGACGTCGTCAATGTAGCACAGCTCTTCCGTCTCGTCAATCACGTCCACGAGACCAGCAACGCATTCTTTTGGGGCTGAGCTGGCCATCATGATTTTCTTTTGTATCATCTCAGCCACGCATTTGCCCCTGGCATCTCGCGATTCCAATTCTTCTGGGTCGGCTGAGGTAGCAGCAGGCAACTCTTCGACTGTGTTTAACACTTTCCCTTTCGGGGAGTAATACGTCGAGGGCTCAATCTGGGGAGTCGACAGAATGTCAACATCTTCACTGTCTCTGCGATCGGGTCGTTTCGCACCCTTTTTTCCAACAGGCTCCTCGTTGTCATGGCATTTTCCCTCAGCCACAACATGTTTTTCCTCTTCCGAAACACTTGCAACTCTCTTCTTCGAGATTACCTTCTTCTCAAGGTCAGTCACTGGGGAAAGGTCGTGAATTTTCTTTTTCTCTCTTTCGGCGGCGGCCACCTTTGCCGCCTCGGTCTTACGCCGAACCAAGTTTTCATTAACTTTCAACAATTTGGAAGACTTTTCAACAAGCGGGGGTAGGGTAGTCTTTGTAGCGTCTGCCTTCCGCTTGGCCAAGACATCTTGGGCTTTCGTGCTCTTGGAAGCACCCTCCGTCGTGCCAGCCGCTTTGCTCATTTTTCCCTTTTTCGAGGTTTTGACGGGCTCTGACCCAATGTTGCCCCGGGGCTGCATTTTCTTGCCTAACATCACTGGTTTTGGCCGCGGCGGATACGAGACGTTCATCTCGTCAAAAACTCGATTGACGCGGACTCGGTGCTTCAAGATTTTTTAGGCACATTCCCACTCTCTATGAGTGTAATTGCCGATCATCAAAACAACCTTTTTCTCAACCTTAGCAATGATTTCCTCATCTGTTTTTCTGTCAGGGCGCCTCACATTGAATTTGGGGCTTCACACCTCATGATCTAGCCCAGGCAACATTTGAGACCTGAACGCCCATGAGCCCCATCGAGGCTGGCATGGCCAAATATCAACAGCTACAAACTCTTCTGAAGCATCCCGAGTTGTAATCACGTGGGAAGCTTGAAAGTAAGCACTGGTGCTAGCGGACGAGTGGCTGGCCTTTGTTAGTTCAGGCGATAGGTCAACATCTAGATCAACCATGCGGCTCGCCAAATCATAAGTTGTCACTTCCTGCCATTTTGCATCCCTACCAATCACTGGAATAGGGGCATAGAACCAATAGGATGTCCATCAGTTAGCCCATTTATTCTTGTATGCAGGGGCTAGCTCTACTGGGGCTTGATCTTTGCGGATACGTCGTGTCTGAAAGGTGCAGCATCCATATTGAGCTTCCTTTTCTTCATCCTCAACATTAATCACCCTCTTCGTCCAATGAATCTCAAAGTGGCGAACGAAGGTCTCCACATCATTGTCCCCAACGAAGGTGCGACAGGCCCACAAGAATTTCATAATTTGAGGAATCAAATTGGGAGTCAATTGATGAATCTGCACATTGTAAGCAGCCAATATCACGGAAAACCTCTTGGACACTGGCAGCCGAAACCCTGCCGTGAAAAAGTCTCGAAACACGACACTTTCATTCTTTCGGGGTTTTGGTGTGGTTTCCTTCCTGGGCAGACGGCAGACTCCAGGTTCAAAACAACCTTCCAACTGCAGCGCATCCAATTCAGCTTGGGTCATCAAAGACCAACCCATAAAACAAGTTTTCTGCTTAACCAGATCTTGGAGATCAGCTTTAACTCCTGTCAAACTTTCCTCTAACTCCTCCACACCCAGTGCGTCGCTCTCCTCTCCAATCTCGCCCTCCTCCACGTCGACGACACGATTTTTAGCATATGTGTCGCTCAACATTATTTCGACATACCCTCCACTACCCGAATCATTACTTTCATCACTACTAGAGGTGGATGAGGTGCTGCCACTCTCGCAAGAGCTAGCAGACCAATCCAAGCCAGAAATTTTACCAGACTCCGAGCTGGATGACGAAGAGGCAGACGCAGCGACAGCTTCCGCAACCTCTAGCGGAGCAGCCTGGGCTTCACGATTCAACGGTGACCCTTCGCTCTCCATTTCCTTAGCAGTGTGCCTAACACGAGACATGTGTCTGTGAAAACTTAGCCTTAAAGGGCATCGCCGCAAAAGGTAAAAGCCGTAAAATATATTTCATCTAGGATAAAAACTAACCTCCAAAGGCGACCGAAGATTTCTCAGAAACGACTCGCAGTGAGCGAAGACAAGGGGACCAATCACCAATTCTAAGCGAGGGAAGAAGGGGTGAAAGTGACAACATGCCTTCAGTGGCGTCGCCCCCCTCTATTTATAGGCGGTGAAATCTAACGGTCGAAATTTTTGAACTCAACGGTAAAAAATCAAGGGTGTTTTGGTAATTCGCGCGGAAGTTTCGGGAACCGACGCCGTGAAAGACGTTTTCTTTTGCCTCGATTCTCGATCCCCAGGTTTCGATGGCTCGGGTTTGCAACAACGCAAGTGCCTCGCCATCGAGGGGCTTCTGTTGGGGGATTCGAAATCAAGCCTTCCGCACGCTAAATCGTGAGACCATTTCAATCAGTCAAGTACGATTCAAAAGGCTTAGCTGCGAAACCCAGGAGCCCTTAAGTCCTTGTTCATTTTTAAGAACCTATCTTTCGACCAGTGCCTTTCGTCGCCAGCAGAGCAATCAAATAAACCCAGCGATTCAAAGTGTTAGTCTCGGTCTGGCAGTTTGGTCTTTCTCGCGACGAAACCCCGAGGGCGAATCTTTCCCACCCAGCTAGTTATAGCCTGGGTTTCACCCGGGGGGTTTCGTCGCCCTTAACATCTAATACATTTAAGTTTGGCTTTGTCATGCGTTTCAGGTGAAAGAATGCGCCGGGCGGAAGGGGGTCTTCAAAAACTGAGGGTCTTCTCCCGACAGGCGCACGTGCTAACAACGAGAAAAGTGACGCGATTTGCGGCGTGACGTCACGGAGCACCGATTACGTGAAGACCTAATTGGAGATTTCCCAAGATTAGCCTATTACATTCTGTTTCGATCCGTTTCACACGAGGGTAATCTCGGTATGTAAAAATTCCGCTCGCCTCCCTATAAAAGGAGACGGACCGACGCTCGTAAAGGGGATCGACTTTTGAGAAATTAACTGTTGAGAAAGAGAGCTTTGAGTTTTCTTTTGTCTGTGTTTGAGTTTTGGTTTTATTTCATGAGCTTTGAGTTTCCCTTCATTGTTTGTGTAAGGTAACATCGCTACCTCACAACAAAGAAATATTGGTAAAAGTCAGTAGCATAGTTGTTTTTAGCAATTTGACTAAATTAATTAATCTCTGATTTTTGTAGCTAGGCAAATGTGTGCAATGTCGAGAAATAATGGCAAAAGGTACTGACGAGATCTTGTGCGATGAGTGTATGTACCATAAGATAGCATGGACTGTACATGTCCATGGCAATTTGGCTTGTAAATTGCCTGTCACTATTAGTCATTTTGATAAATTAGAGGCTGGGTCCTGGGTGAGGTTTGAGTTTATATGAGAACGATGGTGGGTTATGTGAATTTGAGTGACAGTGGAGGCCACCATATACTCTTTTAATTTCCATTGAAATTTCATGTATACGCTTTTATATCACGAACAAAAATGAATTTTCGGAAAAATAATCGCTCCTGGGAAAATACTCTTTTGTTCAAATTCCAACTAAAATTTAGTGAATTTTGATGTTTTTTCAGATGGCGATGAAAGAGAATTGCTAATCAAAATTTCTGTCCTGCACACCACTACCACTGTTTATTGTGCGGCATGCAGCATGCCTGTCATGGACAAGTCGACACGGTCGCAAACTTTGGCCTGGTGCACGTAGTGGGGTTTGCTAATGCTACCCTGGCTACTTGTGCTCATACTGTGCAGTGTGCAGTGTGCAGTGTTGGCCTACTTTGTGCTGCCAATTACTAGTTTCACACTCCTGGAAAATCGCCAGACCTCAATTTCAATGCCTAAATTACCTTTAAGAAACCACGGGAAACACCATTGTCCAAGGCCACAAGGTGCAAACAATACCTAAACTTTAGTGTCCCAATAAACTATGCAGACGTTCAGAGTTGCTAACCTAACAAAGTACTTTGGCCTTGGACCGTCTCTACTGAATGACCACCTGACAGTAACTACCTCTCCAAATCTTTGACATTGCTAGCAGTATGTACACACAAAATACTGTGCTAAGCATGCTCCCCAAGACGCCAATTCTACCGTAGCATCTGCACCTTCTTCTATTCCACAAGCAAAAGGTTCATGTCCCCCCACTACATGCAATTGACCTGCTCTGCTGCTGCCTTGCACTTGTTCTGCTTCCCCCTCGACCTGCCCCTTCCGAACACGGCGAGCCTGGCGAAGACGCGCATAATTCTGCTGGCGCACCGCCGCTGCGAGCCCCAGCGCATGGACCCGATGCAGCTGCCGGAGACCGTGGCGCGCCGCTTGATCGCCGCCGGCGCGTTCGCGTCGGTCGTGACCCTGAAACTCGGCTCCTTGCCTGCGCTGTCCCTGCGCGCCGAGCCCTTGAGGGTGTTGTGCCGCTGCAGGGTCTGCTTCAGCGAGATGATCTCCTGCTCCAGCGCCTGGATCCGGAAGCTGGCCGTCTCGTAGTCCGACGTGTCGTCGCGGGCGCGGAGCTTGGCGTCGCGCGGTGGCGGTGCGCGGTGGCTCTCGTACGGGCTGCTGCTGCTGAGCGGCTGGCTCTGGCTGATGGGGATGGCGGGGCACCCGGGGCTGGGCGTGTACGCGCCGGCGCCCGGGACGAGCTCCCCGGAGTGCATGCACCGGAACGAGTCGGAGCACTCCGTGAAGGTACGGTGCGTGTGCAGCTGCTGCACGAACAGCGCCTGCACGATCAGCCGGAGCGGCATCCGGTCGTTCTGCACTGCCTGGATGCACGCCTCGTGCGACAGCTTCCGGCAGTCGAGGTGGCCGCACAGCGTCGCCTTCTCCTCACCGGACAAACCCCGATGCTCCTGACAAAACAAAATTATTAACATCCTCCCTTTTTTTGGCGACAGCTCAAAAATGTCACGATCTGACAATTATGAGAACGATCCAGTGCTGAGTACTTGTCTTACCACTAAATACGTGTTGATTGCTTCGTATAAATGGTTGTGGTTCTTCCGGTCGCCTGCCGGAATGACGCCGATCAGCTCTGACAGCCTCTCCGGCCGGAGCTTCGGATCCCTAGCGATTTGCAGAAGGTACCGATCCCACAGCTCCGCGACGGCCTCCGCGCCTTTTCTTTGCACGGAGACATGGTTCGACACGATGCTCTCCACCGCCCTCACCTCCCTGCTGTCGGCGATCGGGCGGCCCGTTTCTTGCTCCGGCAGCGGCAGGTCGTCCACGCGGGCGAATTGCAGGTTCGACGCCACCTGTTCTCGCAGCTTTGCCTGGCTTTCGTCGCTCAGCTCCAGGGCGAGCGACCGCGACAGCAGAGCGAAGTAGAACGCCACTGGGATGGCGCCGCTCGCGGCCACCGGGGCTGCCTCGACTGGGAGGAGCGCGATCACGCCCTTCATGATCGCGGCGGCCCTCCTGTTCGCGTCGGTCTCTCCGTCGACGGCGTCGTCGTCTGTGCTCGCCCAAAACTTGTGCGTCTTCTTGGACAGCACCCACTTGTTCGCGTAGAAGAGCACGACGGGGCTGACGTACTTCTCCTTCATGCCCTGCCGCCGCAGCGCCTGCACGATCCGCCCGAAGAACTCGAACGGGAGCGCGATCAGGTCCTTGATCCAGAGGTCCCTCGCGGCGAGCTCTTTGACGAGCTCGGCGTCCCACCGGCGCCCGGCGAGCGCGCGCGACGCGACGGCGCCGGGCTGGTCCCGCCGCTGCTCCGGGTCGAGGATCTCCATGCACGCCATGAACGCCAGCGACTCGACGCAGCGGCTGACGATGAGGAGCTCCTCGGCGACGGGGAGCAGCGGCTGACACCGCTGCAGGACGATGAGCGCGTCGTCCCAGCTCTGCAGCACCACCTGGTTGATGTAGAGGTCGCAGCGCGCGCCCAGGCCGCCCACGGCCAGGAACTCCGCCGCGCACCGGACGGCCGCGACGTTGAACGGGTCGAGCGCCACGGGGTCGCCGTAGCAGAACAGCGCGATCACCTCGAACGCCTCGCAGCCCCCCGGGAAGCTCGCTGGCAGCTCGACATCGCCGGACTCGAGCAACGCCTCACTGAAATACCCGCACTTGGACACCACAGGATCCTGCGTCGGCGAGCAATCGTCACAAACCTGCTAACTCGGTCCAAACAAGATCACGAATTTCCCAGCAAGAGCCCTTACCTTGTGCAGATCGAAGCTTCTGTCACCGACGCGGACGTGGACCGTCGCCGGAGACCCAGTCTCCTTGGCCCTGCATCAACAGAGCTCCTGATCAGTGCGATGACTCAACAAACAAGGAATCCGTCGTAGACATGGGAGACTTGAAGCTCGAGCAGCCATACCACGACACAACCCTCCTCTGCAGCAGCAACGCAGTGCTCGGACTCGAATAGGGGCTAAATACGACGGCCTCTGCCTTGGCCACCGGCGACAGCTCCACCTCCGTCTCCAAATCCATCCCCATCAAAAGCTTCATCTCGACGACGAGAACCCGCACAAGCACCAGCACCAGCTCGGCCCGGCGAACTGCAAGCCTCAGCCGGTTAGGTGCATATAAGCAGCGGCCGTATTATACAGCGCTGGCGTTGAGTGTGGGAGGAAGTAACATAGGGAGGCGTGCAAAAGGGTACAATGGCTGAGGGCGCACGAATGGGGGTTGAACCCCAGTTTTCAGGCTGGGAAATCGGATCGCCCCCTCCCTCGTGCAAGCTTTCTTATTCCCCCCCTGGGGCCTGGGTGCGCGTGCGGCAGCAGGAGGAGGAAGCCGTGGCAGCGGCGGCGTTCCCCTGGTGGGTTCGCTGCCTCCTCGCGCCCGTGCCCGCTGCGACGGGGGCAGCCTTGTAAGGATCCGAGGGGGGTCAACACTAGTTTAAACAAGCTGGGGGGTTTTGCCTTTGATCCATCCAACTCAAATGGATGCTCATGCACTTGCAAACAACTTGGTAGTAGCAAGACGTGTCTGCGCAGTCTTCCTCTAGAAAACACTTTGCGACGTGACGTGTTCTTCTGGGGAAAAAATGTTGATCTGCACCCTGATCTTGATGCCGGGGCGTGCTGCTTTCCACTGTACAATGTTGAATTGTTCGGTTGTTCAATATTCCCACCCAACCAGACAAGGGAACTCTCGATCGAGGATATAGGTGCATGCTCATCCGATCCGGTCGTACCAGAAAAAAAGCTTTTCTGGACCGTAGGTGCACACGAGCGGTCGTCGCGCAGCTGCACACACACCGGCAGATAGATCCTACGAACAGATGCCGCGAAAGTCCAAGCTGATCAAGACGGGATCGGCACAGGATTAGGACTTGGGAGGTTGCTTGGAGGGAACAAACAGCTAGCTAGCCCCCAGTCTCGCTTTAAAACTGCCACAGGACTCGGCCTCGGCTTCCCATTTCCAAATTTCTAATCACCTGACGAACTCCCCCGTAGAAACTCGGGACGGAGCCGTACCCGCCCGGCGGCGTACGTAATCCTTGACAGCTCCGCGCCCATACGGCTTTTTTTTCTTTAATAACAAAGCGAGCGTGCGGATTGACGACGACGAGCGGAGAGCCACGACGAATAGGATCGATCGATCACGTCCCTGTCGCGCCGTTCAACGTGTGCCCCCCATCGTTCACCAGGCGCGCACGGCAGGAACTCTCTCAACCGCTCATCGGAATGGCGTCGTCGGCGATCTGGTGGGATAGATGATGCCCGGCCGGGTGGGCGGCGGCGGTGCAAGCCTCCAAGTGTTTGTTGAGAGAGGAGAGGACGGGCGTGGGTTTCGGCGTAGTTTATACCAGCAGAAACCTCGCCATTTGGCATGGTCAGCGCGGTGCGCCACGGCACGGCGATCGCCATAGGTAAAGGAGAATGTCGGTAATAAACAATCGGGGTTGACGTGCGTGGGACGTCGCCGGGGGCGGGGGAGGTTGGGGAATTTGAGGTCGTCGTCCGGGACGCTGTGGAAAACCGGGACCGGGAGGGGAGGGAGCATCGGGAAGCTGCCAAGCTCCCGTGCGCCTGCGCTGGCTTTCTCCTTCCCGATCGATGCAAGCAGCTCTAGCGCGTGGTGCGAGTGTGACCACACCCGGGGGCCGGGGCGCTTTGAGATTTCTCGAGGTCGTCTCGTGGCGCTCGTGGGGTCATGGACTCACGGCGTGTCGAGATCGGGGCGGGGAAACTTTTACCCCCCGGCGTGGAGCTTTTGGTGCGGCGGGGAAAAAAGTCTAACGGAGAGGTGCCGGGTCGTGCTCTTGCGTGCGACTGCTGCGGCGCCCGTGATTTTCACATTTGAGCACTCTCAATTTTAGCACTCTCAGGGCTTGTTCGCTTCCATGTAATTCAATCCGACCGGAATAATAGATGTGTGAAGAAAATTATGATAGAGACTCGGATTTATTCCGGATGAAGAATTAATTTACTCATCATGATAGGTAGAACAAGAGACACGAAGAGCCGGATTGGTTCCACACCTCTTGACTAGTGGATTGCTTCCGAGCCTTTTGGTGTATCTATCATGAGCAAATTTATTGTTGACCCGGAATAAATCCGGATCTTTTATACTAGCTACATTGATTTTCTTGCTATATTCATCAATTCCGGTCGGAATCTAATCAGCTGGAAACGAATGAGGCCTCAGGAGTCAGGAGTCCGGCCGGGCACAGGACATACTTTGTGTTTTTTCTGGAGGGAAACGGCTGGACAAGAACTAGAAAAAAACGTTCTTCTTCCGACTTAGAAGATCCCCGAACTCCGGTTTCACCGGCGAAGGGATTTTTAAAAATCAATCTCATAATTCGCTCCAACGACGAATCGAACTTGGGTGATTGCGACCATACCTCAACTCCACTAACCAACTAGGACTAGAGGGCTTTGGTCTGGAGAAGAACTAGTGACAGTGGGAACAAGTCGAAGGGCGCTGTTACATGTCGCTTCACCGACAAAAAAAAAACAAACTGTCACCGAAGGAACCAGCACGCATGAAAAGAAAGGTGCAAGGTGCAACAGGCAGGTTGCAGTGCGTGTGGGTGCGTCAGAGAAAGAAAGGTGCAGCAGACATGTTACCGTGCGGGTGGTGAATGCATGCATGTAAAAAGTCAAAGGTAATGATGTCATCGCCAGCTAAAGTTTATTGAAACTTAAAAAATCTATAAATCACAAATCAAACATTAAAATTAAATTCCGATTGCACCATTGAATTTTGACAATAAAAACTTCAAAACAAGATCCCACTTGACTATATTTCGACAAACTTTTTTTATTCGTATTTTTTTAATAAGGTTATATATTGTTATCGCTAAAACAAAATGAATGAAGTGACAGAACAAACAAGAAACCAAATTTATTGTCACCCCGAACAACAAATGTGGTTTCAGAACAAACCAGAATAAGGGTCAGGACCTGTTATTATTATAGACAGAACAAGATATTACTAAAGCCAGAACGATTTATTATTATAGACAGAACAAGTTTGTATGTCATCTCGAACAAAAAAAAAGTATCAGAACAAATGAGAACAACTGTTAGAACAAAATCCTATTATAGTCTGAACAATTTTGTGTGTCACCTCGAACAAAAAACAAATATAGTATCAGAACAAATCAGAACAAGGATCAGAACAAATGTTATTATAGTCCGAACATGATTCTTATAGCCGGAACAACTTTTACTCAAGCGAGAACAATAAAAATATTAATGAAAGAAAAAATATTAAAAAGGAAAGAATATAAAAATGGACACAGAAACAAAAAAATAAAGTAGAAAATAAAACATGAATAAAGAAAAAGAAAAGAGAAATAAAAGTGAAATAGGAAATAGAATAAAAAAGAAGAATAAAAAGAACGAAAGAAAAAATGAAACTGAGAAAATAATATTAGAAAAAGAAATAGAAATAAAAAGAAATAAAGAAGGAAAAAGAAAAAAGAAAACAGAAAAAGCGTTTATGAAATAAAAAAAAAAGAAATAGAAAAAACGAAAGAGTAATAAAAAGAAAGAAACAAAAAAGGAAAGGTAAAAAGAAAAAACAACGCCCCACGCCTCCAGCTGCGGCCCCCATGTGCCCGCCCCACGCACCGCATGACCTTCAGCTACAGGAAGACAAATTGTCGACGAAGGTATGTATAACATTTACCGAGGTCGAAGCAGTGTGTGCTTCCCCGGCTGGTGGCGTCCGTGCGCTAGGGCCACCGGCGTCTGCGTCCCAGGGCCGCCGGCGAGCTCCTCCCACGGACGCGTCGCAGAGAGGCTGGTGACGTCCCAGGCGGCCGCAGAACACGATGCGTCGCGAGGAGGCGGCGCCGTTAAATCATCCCTAATTTGCGAGACGAATATGTTAATCTTAATTAACTCATCCTCAACACATATTTACTGTATCACCAAATTGTCAAATCATGAACTAATTAGATTTAATATAATTGTCTTCCGAATTAACCTTCATTTAGTCTTCTTCGTCTTGCTCAACCAAGGTCTGAAAGCCGCCGACGGCTGAGGCAACTCTGCCGCCGCCGCAACCGCTACGGGCCCCACTCCCTCACCTCCGACCTTGCTGCCGGTAGTGACGAGTAGCGGGGGTCCGTTTCTTCAACAAATCTACTATCTTCGTAGGGTCTTAGTCGAGTCCACCTAGGTCTAGGGTTTGCTCGCCATCGATGCTCGGCGGTGGAGTTAGGTTTCCGGGTGTTGGGGTTCTCTACCACCGACAGTAAATTTGTATCGATCGTGCGTCGGGCTCGGATGGTTAGCACAGGTACAACGAGACTTAGACCGGTTCGGGCCTCTGAGGAGTAATACCCTACGTCCAGTGTGGTGCTGTCGTGTTCCCGAGCTAGGAGTGCTTGTAGTAGGGGTTACAAGCTGGACGGGAGAGGGTGTCGAGCCCAAGTCCCTTGAGATGGTGTTTGATCCTATGAAGGTCTAACCCTTGTAACAGTTGCCCTCATCTCCCTTTTATAGTCACAAGGGGAGGGGCAAAGGGGAGGTAAAAAAGAGTTACAGTGCTTGGCAGCTGGCACATCCCATCATACGTCGTTGTCCGTCGGGGTGCATTGAAGCTGAGTCGTGATGCCTTGTCGGGGGAGCCGCCGCGTGGCTGGGCTGGACTGTTCACTCCGAGACGCTTGGCCTCCTCCCCGAGTAGTTTGGGATTGTCTTGGTCTGCCCGAGTACTTGCCTAGCTTGCCACACTCGAGCCTAAGTCTAGGCTTCCGCGCGTCGTAGAGGGTGCTTGAGTGCCTCGGGCTGAGCTTGCGTGTGGCAGAGTGGGAGATGATGGCGATGTGATGGCCGCACAGCCGGTCAGACCAGCATTAAGGCTCTTGTTGGGGCGAGTTGCTTGCATGGCTGCCAGCTATTGTACCTGCACGACGTGGGGAATCGTACCTCCACGCGCGTCGGTGGTGGTGCTCGTGCTGTGCGTCTGGGCTCACGTGCCAGCCGGGGTCGGACTTCTCGTGCAAGGCGGAGACTTGTCGTGCGAGGCAGAGACTTGTTGTGGGGGTCCCTCTAGTGGGGACTGGTCAGAAATGCAACCATCTAGCCGAAGACTAAACGTCTTGCCAGTGTGGGTCTTGACCGAGGTCTTCTTTCCTCCTTGTCCTGAATCTTTGCCTTGACGTTGCCGATCTAGGCCTTCACATTATCAATGGTGTTGGAATGTCTTATTGTTTTAGGGGAGATAATCTCGCCGTCAAAGGGGGCCCTAATCCGGGCCCTCGTCAGTAGCTCTTGAGCCTGAGAGGGAGTCAAGGAGTCGTGCTCAGGCTCAGCCGGATGATCTTGGTGTTGGTGGTGTTCTTCACGTTCTCGGTGGGTGCGCGAGAGCGCATCCGCTGGATGTAGCTCGCGAGTGAGTTGGAGACTCGCTCGCGAGCTTTTATTCGTAATTGTAGCCATTGTAGCCCGGGGATGTTTCGTCGGGGCAGTTATGGCTGTCGTGGTGAATGTGAGTGCAGTTATGGGCGTGGGCATCTCGACCGACGTGACGGACGTGTCGTTCCATCATGACCGTGCGCAGACTCTGTAGGTCCGTATTCCGTGGGAACCGAGGCATCGCGCGAGTGGGCGGTTGTTTCACTGGGGCACGCGCGCGAGTGGGCGAAAGCCCCGCTGACACGGCGGGCCCGGCGTTGAAGGTGAGGGGTCACGTCTGCCCCTTTAAAACCGCGTGTTGCGCACTAGTTCGGAACTTTGCCTTCCCATCCTCTTCTTCCTCTCGCGCTTGCCCTCTACGCTCCGAGTTCTTCCGCATCCACAGCCGCGTTTCCTTGAGCTTCAAGCCCGCCGAAGATCCCGCTGCTGTGATGTCGATCTGGACACACTCCAACGTTTCCCGCGAGTAGCTCCTCTGTCTTGTCGAGGCGGAACAACTTCCTCCGCTCACCACTGCTGTCGAGTGGAAGGTCCCCGGCGACGAGTCTGTGCCACACCCCCCAAGGGGTACGTGGTGTCGTTCGTGGCCTTCCACGAGCGCGGCTTCTCTGTCCCCGCCGGTCTGTTCATCTGTGGGGTGCTGTTCGAGTATGGACTGCAGCTCCAGCACCTCAACCCGAACAACATCCAGCGGATGGTTGTGTTCGAGGCGATGTGCGAGGGGTACCTCGGAATCGGTGCCCACTGGCACCTCTTCCAATACTTCTTCAGGTTCACCTGCTTGGAGGATGGCTCCCGCGCGGCGACGATCGGCTGCGCCAATCTCCGGATGAAGCAGGGCCGTGGCGACGACTACATCCCGGTGTCCCTGACCAGCTCGAACAGTGGCTGGCACAAGGGGTGGTTCTACCTGCAGAACGACCCTGAGTTCGCGCTCCCGTCGTACACCGGGAACTCCATCGCGGAGTCGCAGAGGAGCTGGGCAGATGGCCCCGCCAAGAAGGAGTAGGAGAAAATCCTCAAGCACCACTGGGTCGTGCTGGGGCATCTCCGAGGAGCCAGAGTCACCCTGGCAGAAGTGATCGGGCAATATCACACCCGAGGAGTCATGCCGCACCGGAGGCAGCTGCTTCGCCTCTGCGAGATGACGGCCGATCAGGCCCCCTGGAAGGGGACGGTGACCCCACCATCACTCCTGTGATCTCTCGAGATCCTGCGATGTGTGGCGCAGGCGATCATGAGGTCGACCTACTCGTGGCCGCTGTTGCGGCTGCTCTCGATGCTCCCTAACGCAGGGACAGAAAAAGTTGTGAGTTGCTCGTCTTCTCGATGCATCTTATTTGCTTTTGTTGTAACTTCGATCTTCTCAGAGCTTGTGTTTCCCGACTGACTTTCACGCCTTCTTGCCGTTGTAGTTGAAGTGCGCCCACCTCGTCCCGGCCAAGGCGCCTCTCCCGGAGGAGGCGATTTTTAACCGGAACAAGGCTGTGGTGAAGAAGCGGCGCGCCGCGCGCAAGGCGCAGCACAAGAAGCACCAGATCGCCAAGCGCGATTGAAACGACAACCGTGTTGACGGTGTATTTTGGTACACCAAACATGTTCATTACACTTTGGTTTGGATTTGATTATGGAACTAACCCGCCACTAGGCACACTAATCATGTAACAAGTTCATCTATGTGTATGCATTTGGAAGTGTTGTGTTTATGTAGGAAAACATGGACATAAAGGACGAATGCACAACAAGTTCAAAGGAGCACTTACAGAGTCTTGTTCGTGTTCATGAGCTTGATGAATCACTTCTAATGGTGGCAAGGACCGAAGTGCTACGAAGGAACACCCCCAGGGATTGAAGCGTAAAAGACCGTGCATAATCACCTGAGGACCCATGGGAGCGAAGGGGTGACCGAACCGGGCCGAGATGGGCCTGGGCCGGTCGGCCCAGGCCGGTCGGCCCATCCCACTTCGGGGGTCGGTTCGGCCCCCCTTTCCTTGCACCCGAAGGATCTTCAACCCTAAAGCCCTGGAGGTGCCGGCATTCGCAAAGGAGAGAGCCATTCACACCAGGAGGCCATCCACAAGCTAGAGAGAGAGAGGAGGGAGATCTCCGGAGGGGGATCGACCACCTCGAAGGAAGCACCCACAAGTGGAGAAGAAGGATTACACCGTCGGAAGGGTGACCATGATCAACGGTGCTATGTCTAGCACCTTGATCGGGTAATCTCCTTATTCGTCCATGGGTTGTAATCGATCTTGAGATGTAATCATACTTTGTTGGATTATCTATCTATCATCTTGTGTTGAATATACTTTAATGCTTAAGGTTAGTTACCATGCCGTAAAGGGAGTAGAGCTCCAATGCTCCATTGGATCCATTCAATATGCCATGTCCATCATAGGTCTAGTCACGATTACCTTCGCGTAGTGACAGTACGAGAGGAGGGAAAGGGCGAAACCGTGGTCACAACCCCCGATAGATTAGATTGGTTTTCATGTTTAAAGCGATTGCATGTTCTAGTATCGTAGACCCATGGGCGAGTGTCTTCTATCTTGATAGCTTAATCATTCTCTCTAGTGTAGTTTAGTTGTTTTCTAGTTTAATCGTAGTTAGGGTTTGAGTAGCTAGTGAGTAGAGGTAGATCAAACGCTTGTAATCCCCTTGCTCCGCGGATGGTCAAGAACCTTGGGAATCCTGTGGTGAAAAAGGTGTAGGTCCGTACGCTTGCGGATCGTAGGTGGATACGTCTTTTATCCGTCAACAAGCCCCTTTTTCTGGCGCCGTTGCCGGGGAGCAAGCTAGTTTACATCGTTTGGTTTGCATCAAACTTAGTTTATATTTAGTTTATCTTTTGTTTACTAATATCTAACACATATTATCTAGAAAACCACTTTGTTTGTTTTTGTTTTTGTTTTTATCTTGTTGTCTAGATGGCGTTCATCACTCAACCCGTGGAAGAATCGGAGAAATCACTAAGGGATTATGCTAGTCCTCGATGTGAAGACATAAAAGTGAAAGAGTCGGATTCGAAACTTGAAGCGACCAAGTATGAGAATAAATCCAAGATCATCGAGATGGTGGTGGCAAACCCGTTTGAAGGGATGGTTTCGGAGAACCCATATAGACACATAAGGCATTTCACGACGCTATGCAACACGGTGCATCAAGAAGGAGTTCCCGATGAATGGTTCAAATGGAATCTCTTTCCCTACTCACTTGCCGGCGAAGCAAAGACATGGTACTCGTTTGCGTCCTTTGAAGGTCAAGGCAATTGGAACAAGTTGATAAAGAAGTTTTGCGAGAAGTTCTTTCCAATTAGCAAGGTTCAACATCTAAGGAGGCAAGTGATCACTTTCACGCAAGGAGAAGAGGAAGGGATAGACCAAGCTTGGAATAGGTTTAATGAGTTGATCGAACAAGGACCAAGACTCGGCTTCTCCGGTGACGTACTCTTGCATACATTTTTCTTTCCCCTAACCCCTAGTTGCATGCAACACGTCCAAATGTGTGCAGGTGGGGATCTCATGGAGAAAACACTCACGGAAGCCGCTCAACTTCTACAAAAAATTAGTAAAGCGGCTGCCATGCGAAGAGATTGGGAAACAAGACTTGCGGGAGAGCCGGAACACAATTCAAGGATGAAAGAGTGTGCTGAATTTTCTAAAGAGGCAACCCCGGAAGTCACAAAAGAGGAGCCAATCCCGGAAAAGCTTGAAGAAGAACACATCAAGTCAAGAACTACCCCGAGCGTTGGCTTCGCCGTATCAAATGAAACAAACAAAAGAAGCATGTTCAGCGCGAAGCCACTAAGGGAGTTTGAACCAATGAATTGGGTTCCTATCGATTACAGAGAAGTATTCGATAAGAGAAGACCGTTCCCTAACCAAAAGGGGATGGCAGGAGCATTGGAAGTGGATTTCCCACCGGAAAAGAAAGCGGAAGATTCATACGACCTTGAAACCACTAGTGAGATCTTTCAAATGCTCTTTGGAGATGATGAAGTGGATCTGGAACACATGTGTCGGTGTTTTAGACTGGCAACCTACTAAGGGGAGTACCTGAAGTAGATGAATGTGACTCGCTGAGATCGATAACTCGAAGGAAGAGACACGTGGCACACAATTTAGACAGGTTCGGGCCGAGAGGTGCGTAATACCCTACGTCCTGTATGCTGCGTAGCTCTGGATTGATTGGGTACGATTACAGGATGTGTGATAGTACGCCGTGAGTTGATGTCCGATTGGATGCTAGAGATCGGTCCCTGCCTCGCCTTATATAGTCCGGAGAGCGGGGTTACAAGTCGGAGTAGGGAGAGAGTACTAGTCGAGTACGTCTAGGAGTCCTCCATACAGTGCGGAACATGTACAGCTCCCTAACCGAGTACTACTCCTGTGTAATCCTTGTGCTCCACGCCTTCAGGTGCCGTGTAGCGCAAGCCAGATAGTCCCAGGGGCCCACCGAGTAGTCGGTCCTGGTACCCACCGAGGTAGTGGGCCCAGGGAGGTCCATACGACAAGCCCCCGAGTACTTTGTAGTCGAGAAAGATAGCTTCAAGTAGTCTTGACGGCCTTAATGAATAGTCCTCAAGCGTCCCCGAGTGCTACAAGTCAAAAGTCCTCAAGAGTAGTCGAAGCATCCCGAGGCTGGAATGTACTCCAGCTGACGTTTGAGCAATCTTGAAGTCTTCTCGAGTAGTCCCAAGCGTCCTCGAACACTGCCTTCGAAGGTCTTCAAAAACTGCCCGTCTTGTCTTGAAGCCGGAGCTAATATGGAGGTGCGATTCGCAAAATCGCACTCCATATGGAGTAGCCCCCGAGCCTTAGGTTGAGCCGCAGGCTCCGACTCAGGGTCCATCTGAAGTCTTGACAAGAAAATCCCGAAAAATCCGGAGAAAAAACCGAAGGACACGTGGCACGGAGCCCCCGAGCCTTGAGTCGAGTACTTCCTCTCGAATTGAAGGGTCATCTTGAAGAATGTGTCCTGAGATGCTCTTGAGACTAGCCGCTTCCCAGGTAGTCGACTAGAAGTAGCCGAGCCCCCGAGGTGAGGCGCGTCGACTAGTAGAATATGAAGGGTCACGCTGAGCCGCTGAGTCAGCTGCGCGTGAATTTAGCCATCTGGCCGTTGCGGAGCCAGTTAGGCTTATAATTAGAAGCCGAAACCCTTAGGGTTTTTTCACCCATTCGAGCTGTAGCCATTCCGCTTCCATCTGTGGTAGATCTGCTTCCAGCGCACGCTGCCGCCTCAGTAGATTCAAGTGCGCCACCACCCAAAGCTTTAGGGTAGCCCCCGAGTGGATGCGCGTGAAGACGCTCTGTTCTTGGAGAATGAAGCCGTCACCATCCAAGTCGTCGAAAGCCGCCGGGAAGAAGAGGGGCCACGAAGAAGCCGCCGCGGCTGCCACCGGAGTAGCGCCGCCCATGTCTCCACCGCGGGCTGATCCAAGCCGCGAGTGGAAGAAATCCAAGGTGAAGACGGAGGATCTGCTGGCCCTCCTGAACAGCGGGTTCATCCGGGAGAAGGAGGTCGACATGTGGAGGGCCGCTGCTGGAGATCCATACCCAATGGAGAAGGCCGAAGATGAGATTCCAATGTTCGCGCGGTTCGTGGAGCGCGGGCTTGCGCTCCCGGCCAGCGATTTCTTCAAGGGTCTCCTCGGGTACTACGGAGTCGAGTACTTGAATCTGAACCCCAACGGCATCTTCCACACCGCGGTCTTCGTGCACTTCTGCGAAGCCTTCCTTGGGATCAAGCCGCATGGGATCCTTTTCCGAAAGTTCTTCCGGGTCAAGCCGCAGCCAAGTGCCACCAACCCAAGGTAGTCGGAGGAGCCGACATTCAGCTGAGGGAGGACGCCGCGGAGCAGTATCTGGCGTATAAGCTTGTCGATTCCAACACTGACTGGAAGACAAGGTGGTTCTACATCACGAACCACCATCCTGGCCTGCCGAAGCCGAGCGGACGGCAGCCCAGGCACCGCGAGTGGTGGAACTCGGAGCCCACCATGCAAGAGGGGGATCCCGGCTTCCCGAGCCGCCGGCACGCATCAAGGTGCTCGGGGAAGCGGGACCGAGGGCCGAGCACGTGGCCTTCGTTTCATGAAGCGGAGGGTGCGGCCGTTGATGGCTCGAGACACCTTGGGCTTCGAGTACACCGGCGACGATGACACGTCGCGGATGCCCGAGGCGAGCCGGACGACAGCCGACATCATCGAGAGGTTGTCGCGGATCTTCAAAGATATGCCGCCGTACACGACGTGCCCCCGTTCAAGAGTACTCGCGCCGCGCGCCCGCCCAAGGAGGTGAGTAGTCGTACTCCCCGATCGAGTAGTCGTTGCTTGGTGTAGACTTGCCGACGTCTTCGTGTCTTGCGAGATGACTTGAAGAAATTCATCTCCGAGCCGCGGCCCGCCCCCAAGTTGGATCGAGATCCCGAAGGAGGGGAAGGCCAAGGAGAAAGAGCGGCGAGAAGTCGGTTCAGGCGATGACACCGTCATCGTGGAGGACACCTCCGACGACGATGACGACGACGACGACGGACGTTGCAGGACCGTTTTCAATTGCGGTCGAGGTTTAGCCGCCCAGGCTTACCTCATGTACCTCTGGTGCAAGACCCCCCAACTAGCCTGGAGGCTAGCCTGGCTGCGCCGCCACGGAGACCGCGCAACCCCGCCAGGAAGCGGGTGGCGAAAAAGCTTAAGGTCTCAGAGACCATGCCTCAAAAGGTAAGATGTCTTGACTAGAGTAGTCGAGTACCCCATCGTGCGAGTACCGTTGCTGATGAGTAGTCTTTCATGTTTGCAGGAGGTGCCGCCAACGGAGCCCGTTGAAGAGGGCGACGAAGGCGTGTGGGACACAGTGGGGGAGCCAGCTGGAAGTCGTAGTCCGGCCCCCACTGTGGAGAAGCTCTTGGCGCAGCTGGAGCGCCAGCCCCCTGCTCCACAGGGGAGCACGGAGCCCGTAGCCGCCGCCGTTGAAGAGGTGGTGGCTTCAGGAGCGCAAGAGGGCACTGCGCCGGCCGCTGCTGCTGTGGAGGAGGCGGTAGCCGCAGGGGCGCAGGAGGAGACGCCCGCCGAGGGTGTACTGGTCGATATTGCCAGCATCCTTGGCGCCCCGGCCGTGACAATAGTCCGGTCGAACTTGTAAGTACTGCATCTTTGTGAGTAGCACTGTTGTAGTAGTCGAGGTTGACTGACGACCAATTTTGTGTACTTCTCGCGAGAAATCCACGGATCTGTCCCGGGAGGGGGATGAGCCCTCTTCATCGGTGGCGGAAGAAGTCGCGCCGCCCGCCGAGGAGGTCGCTCCCGCTACTGGGCGGTGCCCGAGCCGCCGGCCATCGAGGCGCCGCCGCCGAAGCCGCCGTAGTCGAAGGTGAGTACTCTTCGAAGCTATGGAGCTCCTCGAGGAGTAGTCGTAATTGTCGATGCACTTATCTTCTCGTTGACGGGCGGCGCCGAGGATGAAGGCAGTGACATCCCTGCGGGGGTGCCGATGCAGAAGTCGACACCAGAGGCCCCGGAGGCTGCGGGAGGAGCCCCCGTGCCTATGGAAGAAGTCGTCGAGGAGGCCGCCGTGACGGCCGGGGGAGAGGGCGTCACCACGTCGCCAGAGGTTGCTCTGGAGGTGGCTATCCGCTCCCCGGAGATCCAGGACGCAGAGCCCATCCGCTCTGCGCCGATGACGGAGTCCACCGCGAGTAGTCGCGGCGGGATAGAGTTGCTCGCAGATGATCTCGTCGAGCCTGCGACGGTGGCGAAGCACCTGGAGGCGATCCGCCAGCCGAGCGAAGGATGAAGGTATGTAGCTGTAGCTTCTGAGTAGTCAATCCTCTGTTTGTTGAGTACTCGTTTGACTTGAGTTGTCTGTGCAAGACGTTGCGGAGAGGTCCCGCGACAAGTCCAATATGCTGCAGGGCTATGGTGACGCGGTGCTCCGGGCTGAAGCGCTAGAAGAGCAACTTATGAAGTCGTGGAAGCACGTGGCTGCCATGCAGTCGAGGCTCGACGCCGCCTTCGCCAAATACCACAACGACGTCCAAGAGTTGCAGGCGAAGGGCGACGACTTGGTGCGAAAAATAAGGGCCTTCGCAACAAGAACAAAGGTATACCGCTGAACTTGTCGGGTACTTGTTGGAGGTTGAGAAGTCTCTGACCCACTGTTGCGTTGCTGTGTTGCAGAGCTTGAGGGCCAGGTGGAGCAGCTGAAGTCCTCGGAGACGAGCATGAAGAACCTCTTCTACCGGGAGCAAGAAGCTCGCCAGGTACTCGAGCTCGACTACAAAGAGCTTGCCTTCGAGTGCGAGAAGCACATGGAGCTCCGGATTGCCTCTGACCGCGATCTCGTCAACTGCTACAAATCCTTGCAGAAGTTGAATGAAGACTGCAAGGCACTGCGAGCCCAGCTGAAGGAGCTTGAGGAAGCCGCGTTGCCGATCGCAAGGCTCCTGGTGCCGCACCCGGGCGGCCCCAAGATAGCTCCACTGGTGGATCGCCTTAAGGAAGCTCCAAGCCGGCTGGCGGCCTACGTGAAGCACATGGCGAGGTCGATCCCAAGGCAGGTCTTGGCCTTCATGAAGTCGTACTTCCCGAAGGCCCCAGTGGAAGTAGTCGCCGGCGGGGTAGCCGCCAACTGCACCGATGAGCAAGATGCGTAGCCGCCGGAGCGGATGGCTCCCATCGCGGAGCAAGTAGCCGAGAAGCTTAATCTCCGGTAGCCCCGTAATAGATAGCTAGTAGCCGGGGTTGTACAAAAAACAATTGTAATGAATTGCTTGAGTATCAATGAAAGAAAATTTCCAAGCAATGAGTACTCGTGGCCGCGATCTCGCAGTGCGGAGCCCCATCGTGGAGTGGATGCGAGTAGTCGTACTCGGTGGTAGTGGTCCCATTGTAGGGAGTAGGCGAGAAAGAAGTTGATGAATGATCGAACTTTATTACTGAAGAAGTACACCTGGATGGCCGGGGCCGTAGTCGCGCAGTAGTCGCTTGGACCGGAGGCCGCTTACCGAGCAGAGCCTGGAGCGGGTAGCCGCTTGCAAAAGGTGGATCCGTAGGTAGCCGTGTAGGCTGGATCGTAGATCCGTAGGTAGCCGTGGAGGCTGGATCTTGGAGGGTGGTCTCTCAATAGACCGCTGCTAGAGTCCTTGACGCTCGTCGCAGCCCAGGGTCCGTAGGTAGCCGTGTAGGCTGGAGCCTGGAGAGGAGAAGTCCGGAGACTGGAGCCAGGACCCGGAGGCCGCTTACGATGGTGGGGTGTTGGTGTAGTTGTGTAGACTTGAACCCCGGAGTAGTCGTGTAGACTAGGCGTAGAATCGACAGAGCTGGTCGACGTTCCACGAGTTGTTGATGTCTTCGCCTTCAAGTGTTTGGAGGCGGTAGGAGCCCGGCCCGGTCACCTTTGCAACGGTGAAGGGACCTTCCCAGGGGGAACTGAGCTTGTGTAGTTCTTCCGTGTTCTGGATGCGGCGGAGGACGAGATCACCAATGTTGAAGGAGCGTTCCTTGACGTTGCGATCATGGTAGCGTCGTATACCTTCTAGGTACCTTGCTGACTGGACGAGGGCAGCGCAGCGAGCTTTTTCGAGGCTGTCGATGTCAACTCGTCTGCTGTCTTCTGAGACGCCTTCGTCGTAGTGCTCCACTGCTGGCGAGTTCCATATGACGTCGGCAGGGAGGATTGCTTCGGAGCCGTAGACCAGGAAGTAGGGGGATTGCCCCGTTGGCTTGGATGGCTGAGTCCGTAGCCCCCAGAGTGCGTTGGGTAGTTCCTTGATCCACTTACCCCCTTTGGAGTTAGCAGCGTCGTGTAGCCGCTTTTTGAGAGCGTCGAGCACCATCCCATTGGCGCGCTCGACTTGTCCGTTGGCCCGTGGATGGGCAACTGAGACGTATCGGACGTCGATCCCGCTGTTCTCGCAGTACTCCCAGAACTGGTGGTTGTTGAAATTGGAGCCCAGGTCTGTGATGATGCGGTGGGGTAGTCCGTAGCGGTGTACGAGTTCATCCAGAAGTCGAGTACTCGTCGCCCTTGGGGCATGTGACCGGCTTGACCTCGATCCACTTGGTGAACTTGTCGATAGCCACCGCATCCCGTTGAATCCTCCCGGCGCAGTTAGCGTGGCCCAATCATGTCGAGCCCCCAAGCAAGCGAAGGGCCAGGTTGGCGGTATGGTGACTAGCTTGTAGGCTGGGACGTGTTGCTGCTTGGTGAAGTATTGACATCCTTGGCACCTCCTGATGAGTTCTTCGGCATCGCCCAGAGCTGTGGGCCAGTAGAAAGCTCGCCGGAAGGCTTTGCTGACCAGCGTTCGCGAGGACGCGTGGTTGCCGCAGACGCCCTTGTGGATCTCCTCCAAGATGTCCTTGCCTTCTTCACGAGGAACGCACTTCATGAGTACTCTGGAAGATACGCCTCGCTTGTAAAGCTTGTCTCCGACGAGGACGTAGGACTTGGCGTGGCGGATGAGCTGCTCAGCCGAGTTCTTGTCGGAGGGGACCTTCTGCTCGCCGAGGTAGTCGATGAAGGGTTGCCTCCAGTCCACGTCGATCATCATGACCTCCTGCCCAGCTGGTTGATGGGCTGGGACAGTGGTCGGTGGCGCCGGCTCCGGAATGGATGGCGCGTGAAGCTCGTGGATGAAGACGCCCGCTGGTACTTGAGCGCGGGTGGATCCAAGCTTCGAGAGGACGTCCGCTGCAACGTTGTTGTCGCGGACGATGTGATGGAACTCGAGACCATAGAACTTGTTCTCGAGCTAGCGGACTTCTAGGCAGTAGGCGTCCATGTTCTCCTTGTTGCGGTCCCAGGACTTGTTGACTTGGTTGATGACCACTGCGGAGTCGCCGTAGACTAGTAGCCGCTTGATGCCCAATGAAGCCGCGAGGCGAAGCCCGTGCAGGAGAGTTTCGTACTCGGCTTCGTTGTTTGAGACCTTCCAGAAGATCTGCAGGACGTTTTTGAGTTGTTCGCCTGTTGGAGAAATCAGGAGTACCCCTGCCCCTGCACCCTCGAGGTTGAGTGAGCCGTCAAAGTACATCACCCAATGCTCTGGTCGCACGGTAGGAGTGGGTAGCTGGTTCTCCCGCCACTCTGCCATGAAGTCGACTAGTGACTGCGACTTGATGGCTGTGCGTGGCTTGAAGTCGATAGTGAGAGCGCCGAGTTCGACCGCCCACTTGGAGATTCTTCCAGTAGCGTCTTGGTTCCGCAGGATGTCACCGAGCGGGTAGTCGGTGACGACGGAGATCGAGTACTGCTGGAAGTAGTGTCGTAGCTTCCGCGAGGTGATGAGTACTGCGTACAGTAGCTTCTGCACAGGCTGATAGCGGGCCTTGGACTCTGATAGAACCTCGCTGACGAAGTAGACTGGGCGCTGGACTGGGTAGGCGTGGCCGTCTTCTTGCCGCTCGACAACGATGGCAGTACTGACCACGTGAGTAGTCGCAGCGAGGTAGAGCAGTAGCTGCTCGCCCTTGTGAGGAGCCGTGAGGATCGGAGGCTTCGATAGGAAGTCCTTGAGCTGGGCAAGGGCTTGGTCTGCCTCTGGAGTCCACACGAACTTCTCTTGACGCTTGAGTAGTTTGAAGAAGGGGAGTCCCCGTTCTCCTAGCCTCGAGATGAATCTGTTCAGCGCCGCCAGGCACCCCCGTCGCCTTTCGGACATCTGTGATGCTCGTGGGAGCTTGCATGCTGGTGATGGCGGAGATCTTCTCGGGGTTGGCTTCGATGCCGCGCTGGCTGATGATGAAGCCGAGTAGTTTGCCTGAAGGTACGCCGAAGACGCACTTGTTCGGGTTGAGCTTCCAGCGGTACTCGCGCAGTGATGCGAAGGTCTCTTCAAGGTCGTCGATGAGGGTACTGGAGTTTCTGGTCTTGACGACCACGTCATCCACGTAGGCCTCGACGTTCTTGTTGAGCTGCCTCTTGAAGCAGGCCTGGATAGCTCATTGGTAGGTAGCGCCGGCGTTCTTCAACCCGAAGGACATGGTCGTGTAGCAGTACGCGCCAAACGGGGTGATGAACACGGTCTTCTCTTGGTCTTCTTCCTTGATCGCGATCTGATGGTACCCGGAGTAGCAGTCGAGGAAGCAGAGCAGTCGCGCCCCCGCCGTGGAGTCGATGACTTGATCAATCCGCGGCAACCCGAAGGGGTCCTTGGGGCAGTGCTTGTTGAGGTCGGTGTAGTCGACGCACATCCTCCACTCGTTCGAGTTCTTCTTGCGGACGAGGACGGGGGTTGGCGAGCCACTCGAGATGGAAGACTTCTCTCGATGAAGCCGGCCGCGAGTAGTTTGGCGAGTTCCTTCTTGATGGCGTCCCGTCCGTCGTCGGCAAAGCATCGGAGGTGTTGTCGCTTGGGGGTGGCCTTAGGATCGATGTTGAGGCGGTGCTCAATCGGCTCCCCGGGCACTCCCGGCATGTCCGTCGGCTTCCACGCGAAGATGTCGCGGTTAGCCCGAAGGAAGCTGATGAGCGCGTCTTCCTATTTGGGGTCGAGGCCTGCCCCGATGGTGGTGGTCTTGCTGGGATCGCCTGTTCCAAGGTCGATCGTCTTGACGAGTACCTCATCAGGTGGCTGAGGCTTGTTGGCACTGTCAGACTTCTCTGGGATGTCGAGTTCACTTGTAGCAAGCTTCTTCGACGCAGCGTAGACCTCCATCATTGCGTTGGGCGCTTGATTTGTGGAGGCAATCTCCACGGCTTCTGTGTCGCAGCCGTGGGAGATCTTCAGGTCCCCTTGGAGGGAGAGTACATTGGCTGGGCTTGGCATCTTGAGTACCAAGTAGGTGTAGTGGGGCACCGCCATGAACTTGGCGATAGCCGGTCTGCCGAAGATGGCGTGGTAGGAGGTCTCGAAATCCGCGACCTCGAACTTGATGTACTCGGTACGATAGTTGTCCCGAGTTGCCCCGAAAGTAACTGGCAGGACCACTGAGCCCAGTGGAATAGCCGCGTTGCCGAGGACGATGCCGTAGAAGGGCACGTTGCTCTTGGTGAGCATATGAGTGATGTCGAGCTTCATTTTCTTCAAGGTCTTGGTGAAGAGGACGTTGAGCCCACTTCCGCCGTCGATGAGCACCTTGTTGAGTTTGGAGCCCGCCACCGTTGGCTTCAGAACGAGGGGGAACCGTCCTGGTTCAGAGAAGCTGGTCCATTCATCCGCGCGGGAGAAGGTGATGGGCACCTCCGACCACTTGAGAGGAGTCGGGACTGCTGGATCAATGGACATCACTTCGCGACGGGTAGCCTTCTGCTCCCGCCTGCTGGGCAATCCGCCGAAGAGGACGTTGACGGTCTTCTCAGGCTCCTGGAAGTCGTTGTTGTCGCCGTCCTTCTTCTTGCCCTTTTGGTCGTGAGGGTGCGGTGGCTCCGGCGTCTCCTTGAGTGCGTGCCTGAGCTGGTAGCACTGCTCGGTGGTGTGGTTGCCGTTTGGATGCCACGGGCACTTCTCCTTCAGCAGGTCCTTGAAACCGCCAGAGTTCTTCTTCGAGTTCCCTTTCGCAGGGTGCTGGATAGCCGCGACAGTGTTGTCTGGCTTGCGCTTGCGGTTGGGACCCGAGTAGTAGTAGTAGTTGTTGTTGTTACGACCGCCCTGGTTCGCGTTGCTGCCGCTGCCGCCGCCCTGGTTCTGCTTGGTCTTGCCGCGGATGACGTCGTACTTGGCATTGGCCTTGTCTTCTTCATCCGCCCAGGACATGATCGTGTCCTTGAGGTGGGGGATGGACCTGGGGCGGCGACGACCAAAGTCTTTGAAGGCGCGGCGGTGGTAGAGGCCGTCTTGGAAGAGGTCGATGACCTCCTTGTCAGTGACGTCGACGACGGTAGCGCACTTGTCGAAAAAGCGGCGCATGTACTTGCGGAGGGTCTCGCCTTGCTCCTGCTTGATCATGGCCAGGTCCATGCGAGTACCCGATCGGCCCATGGCGCCCGCGAAGTTGCTTGTGAACTCGCTCTTTCGACCGGTCCCACTTGTCGATCGAGTGCTTATCCGGCCGACTCGAGCCAAGTGAGTGGTGCTTGGTCCAAGCAGAAGGGGAAATATAGGCACTTGGTGTCGCCGTTGCCGCCGCCGTTCTCGATGGAGAGGGCGTAGCACCCGAGCCATCGGATGGGATCCTCGCTCGCATCATACTTGGTGATCCCCAAAGGTTTGAATTTGTCGGGGAGGAGCAAGTTACGAAGTCGAGGTGAGAAGGCGGGGAAGCCGTCGCCCTCAGTCGCGGTGGTCGACTTCTTCCGCCGTAACTCTTCGATCTTCTGGCGGGCATCGTAGCCGCCCTGCGAGGCGCCGGAGGCGTGGCTGTTCGCGTGGCCTCGCCGCCGCGGCCGCCGCCGCCTCCGGCCCTCCCGTTGGCCCCGTGATTGGAGCCGCCGCCGCCGTCGGGATCATTGCCGCCCCGCCGGCCGAGCGCGGTGAGGGACGACTTCTCGGTTGATGTGGTCGCGCGGTGAAGGTCCGCCGGCGTTGGAGCGACGGCGGTTTGGCTCGGCCGGGGAGCTCGGCTCGAGTACGGTTGGGACCGTTGTTGGCGCCGCGACTTGTGGCTTCGTTGTCGCGGGGGTCCGGGCCGGAGGAGGCTGGTTGACTGCGTTGTCGACCCGCATGAAGTAGGCTTCTTCGGCCGAGCTTGGCGATGACCTCTCCCGATGCGTATGCCCCGAGCCCGGCGTGCGATCGCCGTGATCGACATGAGGCAATCGCTCGGGGGTAGTGTGGACTCTGCTCTCGACCGCCTCGAGAGCTTCCGCAAGGTTGCGGACGGGGAAGTTGTCACGGAGGCGGCGACGGCGTTCGTTGCGCTTCCGGTTACGTTCACGTCGAGCGTCTCTGTCCGCCGGAGTCTCGTTCGGTGGAGCATCAGCAGAGAGCTCGTCGGAGGAGATGTCTTCTAGGTACTTGTCCTGAGCGGTGCCTAAAGGCCCAGGGGTGTCGCCAGCAGCCATGAAGACTTGGCGATCGGGGGTGCCAAGGCTGGACTCAGAGGGTGCCACCTCAGTTGGTGTGCTTGAGTCAGCCCGAGCTAGGGGTGTTCCCTCCGGAACGGTAGCGAGTCGATGTAGGCGACGTAGCCCGAGTCTCCCTTTATCGGGTCGGGCCGGACTTGCGGTCCGGCCGCAGACGTATCTTCCGCCGGTGTGGATGCTATAACCGGCCCCCCGAGGCTGGCCCTGACAGGGGAAGCTCGGTGGAGTTGTCCTCGGACTCGGGCTCCTCAGGGTCCGACCCGAAATTGAACTCGTAGTCCGGGTTCGAGTAGAACTCGGAGAGGGGGTTGGAGTCCGGAGCGCGATCGGGGGTGGCGTCGGAGTCCGAGCTGTACTCGGGTGCGGGCTCCTTGCCAGCCCGGCGCGAAGTGGGAGCCCCTGTGCGGGCCCGGCTGAGGATGCGGGGGCCACGCACGGAGCGCTTACGGGGTGAGGGGACCGCCTGCGATGGCCGAGCGGGGCCCGGCTCGCATGCGATGGCCCATGGCGACGTCGAGTTCGAGTTGGAAGCGGACTCGAGCTCGAAGTCAGCGTGGTGGTTGAAGAGCGAAATTTCGCCGAATTTGCCGGCGAGTTCGCCTGTGACGACTTCCGGAAGCGTCACGAGGCCAGTCTTCGGGTTGGGCGACACGGTGAGGCGGCGCTGGAAGGAGCCCGCGCCGTCAGCGGTGCAGACCCAAGCACCGAACACGAAGGTGTCGCCGCGGTTGAAGGCGACGGCTGGCTTGAAGCGAGACGAGAGCCGTCGAGTTCGCCATGTGATCTCGGGCGAGAGCCCCTACCGGCGCGTCACTGTCGGTGTTTTAGACCGGCAACCTACTAATGGGAGTACCCGAAGTCGATGAATGTGACTCGCCGAGATCGGTAACTCGAAGGAAGAGACACGTGGCACACAAGTTAGACAAAGTTCGGGCCGCGAGGTGCGTAATACCCTACGTCCCGTATGCCGCGTAGCTCTGGATTGATTGGGTACGATTACAGGATGTGTGATAGTACGCCGTGAGTTGATGTCCGATTGGATGCTAGAGATCGGTCCCCGCCTCGCCTTATATAGTCCGGAGGCAGGGGTTACAAGTCGGAGTAGGGAGAGAGTACTAGTCGAGTACGTCTAGGAGTCCTCCATACAGTGCGGAACATGTACAGCTCCCTAACCGAGTACTACTCCTGTGTAATCCTTGTGCTCCACGCCTTCAGGTGTCGTGTAGCGCAAGCCAGGTAGTCCCAGGGGCCCACCGAGTAGTCGGTCCTGGTACCCACCGAGGTAGTGGGCCCAGGGAGGTCCATACGACAACATGGCCGAGGTGAAGAGAATCATGGGGATCAAGCCCGAAGCATCACCATACGCTCACCTCGCCGAAGTTTACGCGATAGGATCCAAAGAAGAAGAGAAGGTGGCACCACACTTGAGTTGCGAGATCAATGGAGTTCAATGCAAAGCTTTGTGTGACATCGGAGCCCAAGTAAGTATCCTATCTTCTAAAATTTACGATAAAGTTCAAGACCACAACCTAGACTTAGCTCCAACATCAACGAAATTAATTATGGGAGATGGTAGAACTATTAGACCTCTAGGTATTGCTTGCAACATGAATGTAAAAATCTCTGGAAATACCAACCGATTTCTTTGTTATTGATGCTTACCATAGTAATCATGATCATATAATTCTAGGTAGGCCCTTTCTTAAGTTGGTTGATGCCGTGTTGGATGCCGGAAAAGGCAAAGTAACAATGAACCTTAATGGAAAGAAGTACACATATAACTTTCTTCGCGTTTCTAAACACCCTACACCCTTTCCTCCCGAAGACGAAGTAGAGGAGGTAGATAGTCTTTGTTTTGTTGAAACCCTTAGAGACCTGCTGCAAAGAGCGATAGAAAATCAAGTTAATGATCAACAAGATGAAGAGCTAGAAGAAGCAACAAAAGGCTTAGAACCACAAGATGGAAGCGTGGAGGAAGAAAAATTCGAGGACATAGGAGAAATTAAACCCGAGGAGCCACAAGTGCCTGAGGTAGACCTTAAACCTTTTCCCAAGGGATTAAAGTATGAATTTTTGGGCCCAGACAAGACTTATCTAGTCATCGTGAGTGATGAGTTGAGTCCCGAAGAAAATGAGAAGTTGCTGATTTTATTGAAAAAACATAGGAAAGTGATTGGATATTCGATTAATGATCTCAAAGGTCTTAGCCCAGCCATTTGCACTCATCGTATACCAATGGAAGACCAATGTAAGCCCGTAGTGGACCACCAAAGGAGGCTAACTCATGCCATGCGAGAGGTAGTAAAGAAAGAGGTCATCAAGTTACTTGATGCCGGAATCATCTACCCGGTTCCGCATAGCGAATGGGTGAGCCCGGTACATTGTGTACCAAAGAAAGGAGGTTTAACCGTGGTGAAGAATGAGAAGGACGAATTGATACCGCAAAGAACCATGACCAGGTGGTGGATGTGTATCGATTATCGTAAGCTTAACAAAGCAACGAAGAAAGATCACTTCCCCTACCATTCATTGACGAGATGCTCGAGAGATTAGCAAACCATGCTTATTTTTGCTTTCTCGATGGGTACTCAGGGTTCATGCAAATTCCCATTCACCCGGACGATCAACACAAAACAACATTTACATGCCCTTATGGAATGTTTGCATATAGAAGGATGCCCTTCGGTCTATGCAACGCTCCGGCCTCTTTTCAACGTTGCATGATGGCCGTATTCTCGGAATCCATCGATGAAATTGTCGAGGTATTCATGGATGATTTTTCCGTTTACAGGAAGACATTCATGGATTGCTTGGCAAACTTGGATAAGGTCCTCACGAGGTGTGCGGAGGTAGACTTGGTGTTAAATTGGGAAAAATGCCACTTCATGGTTAAGCAAGGCATTGTGCTCGGACATGTTATATCCGAGAGAGGCATTGAAGTGGACAAGGCTAAGGTAGAGATGGTTGAGCAACTCCCACCTCCAACGGATGTTCAATCCTTGAGGAGCTTTCTAGGTCATGCCGGATTTTATAGAAGATTTATTAAGGACTTCTCGAAGATCACTAAGCCTTTGACACATCTTCTTCAAAAGGATGTGGCTTTTGACTTTGATGAGAAGTGCCTAGCAGCATTCCGGACCTTGAAAAGTGCGTTGGTGAGTGCTCCCATTATCCAACCTCCGGATTGGAGCCAACCTTTCGAGATCATGTGTGACACAAGTGACTACGCTGTATGCGCGGTTTTGGGTCAAAGAAAGGATGGCCGAGTTCACGCCATTTACTACTCTAGCAAAACTCTTAATGAGGCACAATTAAACTATGCCACTACGGAAAAGGAGTTGCTAGCGGTGGTATTCGCATTCGAAAAATTCAGATCTTACATCGTGAACTCGAAGGTCATTGTTTACACCGATCACGCGGCCATCAAGTATCTCTTGGCTAAGAAGGATGCTAAACCACGATTGATCCGTTGGATCGTTCTTCTTCAAGAGTTCGATGTTGAAATTTGTGATAAGAAGGGGGTGGAGAATGTTGTGGCTGATCACTTGTCTAGGATGAATCGTGGACAAGGTTATAAAGAGCCCATAGAAGAGTAGAGAGAGATGACCACCTCTATCGAGTGCTCGATAAAGACACTTGGATGATTGATATCATTCGAGCAATTCGGAAGATGCCTCTTGACCATCTAGATAGAAACTCTCAAAGGAGGATAATCTCCGAAAGTAAGAAATACTTTTGGGATGCACCGTACCTCTTCAAACTTGGCAATGATGGAGTCATGAGAAGATGTGTGCCAAGAGAAGAGAGGCTAGACATTTTGAGAAAGTGCCACGCGGCGGAGTACGGTGGACATTATAGCTATTTTCGGACCCAAGCAAAAGTATGGTCTAGCGGATTCTATTGGCCGGAGATGCATGAAGATACTAAGAGATATGTTGCATCATGCCCCGAATGCCAAAGAATCGGAAACATCTCTCAAAGAAATTCTATGCCCTTGAGATATAATCTACAAATCGATTTATCGATGTATGGGGAATATATTTCATGGGGCCTTTCAAAAACTCACATGGATATGAGCATATCTTAGTCATGGTTGATTATGTATCTAAGTGGGTAGAGGCCATGCCATGTCATAAAGCTTCCACAGAGGAGTCCATTACTATGATCAAGAACATGATTTTTCCTCGTTTCGGTACACCGAGAATCTTGATAAGCGATGGAGGAACTCACTTCACCGGGAAGAATTTCAAAAAGTGCTTGTCCAAGTTGGGAATTGAACATAGGGTCTCTACGGTCTATCACCCGCAAACCAACGGACAAGCGGAAACGTCGAATAGGCAATTAATAAGCATCCTCAACAAAATCATAGAGAAGGGAGGCAAGGATTGGTCAAAGAAATTAGATGGAGCTTTGTGGGCTTATCGAACGGTGTTCAAGACACCGATAGGTATGACCCCTTATCAATTCGTCTATGGAAAAGCTTTCCACCTTTCGGTTGAGTTGGAACACAAAGCCTATTGGGTGATCAAAGAGATGAACCTTGATCTCGATGCCGCGGTGGTGAAATGAAGAATTCAAATAAGCGAGCTAGAGGAGATGAGGTTAAAAGCATATGAAAATGCAAGCATATACAAAGAGAGAATTAAAAGGTGGTATGATAAAAGGTTGAAAAAGAAGAAGTTTAAAGAAGGAGATAAGGTCCTCCTTTACAATTCGAGGTTTAAAACCTTCGAAAAGGGGAAATTGCAAAGCAAGTGGGACGGACCTTATGTTGTGCATTCGGTGCTCTCCAACGGAGCGGTAACCATTATGGATGTGAAAGGTGATCAACTTGTGGTGAATGGTCAACAGATTAAGGTTTACTATGAATCTGGCGTTGTGCCCCTTCACCATGTTGATGTCTTCACCATGGAAGAAGAGCCCGAACGTACAGCCTAGGATGAAAAACAAGGCATGGATTTTTGTAAATAGTTTTTCTTTTAATTTTTCTGGAGTTTCTCACGATGATTTACTGGGCCAACTTTTTCCATGGGCTGAGAAAGCGAAAAAAGGGCGGTACACGGGAAACCGGCCCGCCCGCCCCGCAGAGACGGGGGTGGGCCGGCCGGCCCGGTCCGACCGGCCCAGTGGGACCCCGGCGGCGGTTCGCCCCGGTTTTTCCCCGATTTGCTCCTTTTCGACTTCCTTCTTCGGCCAGAAAATTTTAAGGGAAGTTTGAATAAGGAAAATGAGGCTTCTAGGGTTTTCCTTTTCGGACTATTTATTTGGCCGAATTGGGAGCTCGGGAATCCATCCCATCTAGCAATCTTTTGCACCACGCAGCAGCCATGGTGTCCCCGAGGAGCTTAGAGTTGAAGTAAGGCTCCAAGGAGCCATCGATGGAGGAGGCGAAGCGATGTGAGCTCAAGCTACCCGTCGAGATCAAGAGGACCGCCCGCATCCATTGTGGAGGGCGTGTCCCGACCGGAGCTATCGCATCTCGCAACCCCGTCAAAGAGGAGAACGTCCCTACTCCCGTTCGAAGGTCGGCGCGCATCCGTGGCATGAAGCAGAAGGATTATAAGGAGGTGTCGCCCGAACCTAAGGACTATGGGGGTAGCGATTACTCCGACGATCGTAGCCCGAGCTCGTGGGCGGCTGCCGGAAGAGATGATAACGATCTTTACATTTGGGAAGAGGTGCCCGAGGAGAAGACTCCCGAAGGCCCCAACGGCGGCGGCTACGACGACGGCGCGACGACAATGGTGATGGCAACGACGACGACGGCGACGACGACGACGACAGAGACCCTAGTGGCGACGACCCTTTCGGGATGCATCCGATGTGTTGTGCGGCTTGCCGTCACTCCATCTCGGAGCTCTACGCGTCGGTCGACGAATGTTTCTAGGCCATGGAGGCGATGAGGCAGCGTATGGAGGATTTGGGGCGCGTGGTTGAAGACGACCAAGTTCCTAAACCGCAACGTGCGCAAACTTTTTGGCATGGTTGGGAACATGAAGGGCAAGTGGTGCAATAGTTGCGGGAAGTACCACTAGGTTTAGTTCCCCCCCTTAGGATTTTTGTAAGATACGGCGAGGACGTCGTATGATTTTAGCGTGGGGGAGAGCTAGCTAGCTATCCTTTAGTTTATAAGCTTCAAGTTTAGTTTGGTTCGGTTTAGTTTTCGAGAGAGTTTTAGAGATTAAGAGTCTTTAGTTTTTTAGTGTGTTTTAAATTTTTGAAGTTTAAAGTGTCTTAATTTAGTGTTGCGTCAAAGAAAATCAAATAAAAAGAGTCCTTTAAATTTTGTGTCTTGTGTGATTCTTTTCTTTATTCACTTGTTTGTTTATCTCTAGTTTTTGATATATGAAAGTGTGTGGTTGGAAAAACGTTTACCATGGTGCTTAGTGGAATTGCTACTTCTAAAAGTACCCATATCACACTTCGACCTTAAGCTTCACATGTTGGTTGTGCTATGTTCAATGCTAAAAGTTGGAGGAATTCAATTCTGAAAATTATCTAAAAACCCTTGTAATAAAGGTTAGCAAAACCTCCTTCTCCAAGTTGAGAGTAAGAAAAATATCCTATACAAAGCCAAATTTATTTTTTGCTCCACCATAAGTGTGATTAGCACGATGAGTTGGGCTACGACCCTTATCTCTTGGGAGTTTTAATTTCGAGCAATGATCATGTCCTTGTGCTTATCTTTTGTTGCTAGCCTCGTCATGTATTCGGTAACGTGACTTTCACATCGGAAGTCCCGTACATCACCGAATTCCATACCCAACCCTATACATCTCTTTTGTACATCGCATTCCTTGAACACAACCTACTCTCAAAGTTTCAAAAGTGAGAAAAAGATGTCAAGAGAGGGAAAAATAAAGATAAAAGTATGAGTATGGAAAAGAAAAATATATAGAAAAGAAAAGAAAAGGAAAAATATGAGAATGAAAGAATGAAAGAAAAAGAAGAGAAAGATAAAAGAGGAGTGGCAAGAAAGATATGAGAGGGATGAATCAAGTGAAAGAAAAATAAAGTGCAAGGAAGGATGTCATGTTGTTGAGAGACGAAACTTTCACTCTTTTCCAACCATGTGCAATCTGACAACGAGGACGTCATTGGTGCCTCGTAGTCATATTTTCTTTTGCCCTTGCACATGTCCACCATTCTATATCTTCTCATCCTTGATATCCCCACATATGGATTAATTCTCATGATCATTGGCTTTGAAAGGTAAACAACCACTAGAGGAAGTTCTTAATTTGACAATACTTGTGGTGATTGCACTAGCCCTAAGCTCCGTCTTCGGTTCTTCGATCTTGGCTTTGTGGATCAACCAAGGAACCCAGTGGTTTTCTGGTGAACCACCAGAAACCCCGCGAACTCGGTGTAGCCTCCGCCAATCTCCACTCATGACTTGGCTCCCACGTAGTCCCGGGTCGACCTTGGTTTTGAGGCTCAACCAAGAAACCGTCCATGACTTCATCTTGTGTTCATGCCACCATGCGGCCCGCACTTGACCCCGCTGGCCACCGGTCCCTCGAACGAAGCCTACTTGTCTTCTCCCACACCGGAGGCCTCACCGCGACGACCTTTCGCGCTTGTTCTTCACCCGCACCAAAGACCGGTCAAGCCGCAACCCGCACCCGCAATACTTAGCCAAGAATCGTCCACACAACGTTGTCAATCACTCATCACACAAGGAAGCGACCATCCATCGGTCCTCGAACCACACATGGTCCTCAATCTCCCCCTTGATGAGTGCATTGACAACACCCACACGAAAGTAACAAGAGAGAAAAGAAAAAGAAAAGAAACGAACAAAAAGAAACTCCAACAAGCGATCGAAAGCCAAACAAAGGCAAAGAGCAAGATCACTTGAAGAAGACAAGTCTCGGACCCCTTAGGCAAGGGCAATGGCTCGACACATCCGAGACAAAGCAAAGCTCAAGCCAAGAGCACAAACCACCAAAGCAAAGCTCGAAAAACCACAAAGAGCTCCCCCTGCACACATGCAAGCTCCCCCTGAACCAATGCACCTCCCCCTGGACGAATGCATGCAAGACACCACTTGAAACAGGGCAGCTGCAACAACTCAGCCCTGACCGGTCAGACCGGTCAACACCACCGGTCAGACCGGTGTGCAACTTGTGTACAGAACCAGCACTCACACCGGTCAGACCGGTGCACAACAGAGCCCAGAAATGGCTCGAAACCACCTGAAAACCTTCTAAATGTGCCCAGCAAGCCATTTCAAGCTCAAACTTCTCCCCCTTGTTGGCAATGCATGACTCAAGCCAAAAATGCAAAAAAATGCAACCTAGAGCTTCCCAAATAGACAAAATTCAACAAAGAATGCTACACATGTCCAAATGAGCAAGTTAGATACTCTACGGCTTCGTATCGATCTCAACTACATGATCACCAAGTTTCACAACCATTGGACGAAGCTAAGATGGATTTGGGCAATTTTGCGAAAAACGTGTCTCTCATGAGCAAAGTCCTAAACAGGATCAAAGCATATTAAAATGGCAAAGCCACACAAACTTCATGCTAGGACAGCCATTCTAATCATAAGACCATCACAAACACCCACAAGCACCTCATGTCATGTCAAAGCCACCGAGCCATGTGCCTACTTCTATGTATGAGACTTCTCATTGGTAGGCATCATGCAACGGTTTAGCACCCAAAGCGAATTAAATTCAGCACATATGACATGGGAACATAATTTCCAAGCATTTTTCATTTCATTTTCAGATTTGTAAATGGTACATGAAATGTCTTTGCGACAAAAAGGAACTTATGCCCCTCCACAAGATAAAACAAGAGGGCTAAACATTTATGATGGCAAATGAGCCTTTGGCCCCATATGATCAATAAACTAGCTATCTGTTGACGGTGAAAATCCGTCAACCTAGCCATGAGTTTACCTTCGGTGTTGGCATGAGTTTTATACCTTATCCATTGGTACTAACCCCCGTGGTATAACAAGTTCACGTGTGCATGTCGGTTTTGGAGTTTAATGTTTATGCAGGGTTTTAGTGTTGAATGCAAGACTTTCGGGATAAGTTCATCAAGCACCTCATGACAAGACCTTGAAGCCCCGAACAAGTCATGCAATGAAGCAAAATTAACTCCAAGAAGCCGGGGACTTGATCCGAGAAGACGACGAGACTCCGGGGACCCGACCGAAAAGTGCTCGAATCTTGCAAGACAAGGAGTTGAGTCCAATTCGGAGAGAAACCGACGACATGGACCTACATGCGAAGGGGGAAACATCCGAGAAGCAAGGGAACCGACGTGGGGCAAAGGAGCCCACGGGCCGGGCCTAAATGGGCCCGGGCGGGCCGGCCCGGTCCCGGTCGGCCCGGGCCCATTTTGGGCCCAATTTCGCCCTCCTTTGCCCTAGCCGCCAATCGGGCTATTTATAGTCCCCCGATCGAGAGCCACGGGGAGGAGATTTCGTCTTCGGCCGCCGAGAAGCGAGAGAAGAGAGGGACACCATGTCGGAGAGGAGAGGGTCGAGCTAGTTGACTAGGGTTTCCCTAGCCGACGTGGGAACCTTGCATGGAAGACCACGTCGGAGTTCCGGAGCTAGAAGCAAGATCAAGGAAGGATCCCGGTGGTGATCTTGTGTATGTATCATTGTCATAGTTGAATTATCAAGTTGAATATTTTCTTAGCGATCAAGTGTTTCCTCGAAGATTTCGTTTTTCGATCGGCTTTGCTTATTCCAATTCTATTCGCGCGATAGATTACATAGGGTGTTCTTGTAGCCGCGGTGGCTAGAGGTACACGCCGGATCTTCCGAAAGAATCTCGACTTGTCTTTTGACTCGCCCTAAGCTCCCCGCATGAATAGGGATACGTTGTGACAGAACGGGGGTCTCGAAAGGCGGATGTTTTCGGATTTGGATGGGAAACCACGATTTAAAGAGGCTTTTATTAAGATTCGATTTGCTACTTCTTCTTTTGCTTGGAACTTCAACAAAAGGCTTACCCCGATCCCTCTAGATCGGTTTATCTACCCAATCTTACTTTGTTTTCTCCGGTCTTTAGTAGATTAGATTTATCTTTGTTTTGTGCTCTTATCTAGATGCATTAGGGTTTCTCTTTTACCAAAGATTGAAGTTACTTGGCTTTACTAGATCAACTCTTGCGTCACACATTTGTTCCACGGATTCGATACCTTGGGTTCACCACTCGAGGGAAGAAGGGTCCCTTGACTACGACGGGAGACTTGTCCGCTTGCAAGTCACAAACGAACTTTGATACAATTATTAACCGTCAACAAGCCCCTTTTTCTGGCGCTGTTGCCGGGGAACAAGTGATCAAGATTTGATTTTTTTATTGCTTTTTTTTGTAATTTTCAGTACTGATTTTGTTTTATTTTTGCATCTAATAAATTTCGATCATCCTCAAAATACATCTAATCTAGTTTGTCTGACTCTAGTCTTTATAGATTTGTTTTGTTTTCTAGTTTTTTTTGCATACTTTGTTTATTGCTAACCCTAACAGGAGATGGTTGGCTACCTCTCCAAGAAACCCAAACTTTTTTTGTGGATGATCCAGGAAAACTTTACAGGCAAAGGAGATGTGCAACACAAAAGTTGAAGGACCGCCGGAATCTCCAAGGGAATCACCACCTCCAAGTCCAAAGGAAGATCAACCTACCAACATCGTTGATCTACCTATCATAAACCTTCAAGACGCCGGGAGGCCGTTCAAGATCAAAGTCTCAACTATCCGCATGACAATTGCGAGAGCTGAATGCATACGAGTCGGATTCCTTGAGTGGCATATCGGTTTACTTAAGAGGAGGATGGAGAAGATGGAGATGGAGAAAGAAGCTCAACACCTAAAGGCCGCCGAAGCAAGATCCTCATGCAAGGAGTGTGTGGAGTACGACCATGTCCAAGGACGCCGTCACTAAGTTCGAGGCTATGGAGAAAATATTGAAGAATTTAGATGGCAAGGTGACGGAGGTCGGAAGCTCTATACGTGAAGTGTTCATCATGATGAAGATGCTAGACGCAAGTGGGACAACTTGCCGGGCGCCCGATGGGTAACGAAGAAGAATATCCGAGACAACTCCAAAGTCCCAAGACGGCGAAGGCTACTCAAGCTCATTCGGGAGAGATGAAGGATCACACTAGAGACCATGAAGATCACGACCGAAGGACCGGAGTTCGAGATGCCGAGCCACAAGGAAGTTGTTGCATCCGTCAAGACCAAAGGACAAAGCCGGACTCGTGAAGACCAAAAAAATTGACTAAGCCAAAGTGGGTACCCAAGATTGCAACGCCCACAAAGAGCGTTGATCCGGAGTAATCAAGTGAAGAAGTCTAGCCATGGACTATAAACGAAGCGCTAGGCGGGGAGGCAACCCGTTTCGTCAAGTCAAGAATAAGCTACGGGAGGACAACCCGATTCCGGGTTTTTCGAGTCTTTTTAATAATTTAGTTTTTGAGTTTTATTACGCAAAGACATTAGACTTAGAAGTGGTTGAACAATATTAGAGACATAATTCTTGATTGAATGTTTGCTTTATCAAAAACCCTTTGCATGAACCCTCCTATGTGCTTGTTTGTTCTTTTCTTTTCGAGAAACCCTCAACCAAATAATTTCAGAACCTAACTCAACCTTTCGCCTTCATTATGGTGCTGAGGTTGACTTATTTTTTCATGCTAAAACCACACGAGTAGAGCCACGACTTATATCTATGTGTTAATAAAAAAAATTCAGCACGTGGTAAAACTCGCGTGAACCTAGAAATCCAAACTTTTGGTTGGTTTTAAAAATATTTATCCTTGGTTTCTCTAGGATTAGAATTTTTCTAAGCCTATTCTAATTTTGTTTTATTCAAAATCTTTCTTATTTAGCCAAAATTAGAACCTAAACCTATGCCCCCATGATCAAGCCGGGAAAAAGTCTGCTCTCAACCGATGAAGGCAAACTATACCGGTGAGACCGAAATCGACGTAAAAAAAATATTTTCGACTTGCATTTGTTTTTAATGGTTTAAAAACTTCTCTAAAATTATGTTCAAGCTCTTGCATGGCTCTGAAAAATATTTTAAATTTCGAATTAGAGGAGTGCTTAACCTTAAACACACCTTAATGGAGGCAATCTAGCAATCATGCATGCACCATTGGATTCCCTTTCATCAACTTTCACCAATTTCACATGCGAAGGACAAGCATGGTGGGCAGCAAGCATCAACTTTGTAGGAATTTCATGGTGGCATGTGAAGCAAGTGGAGCTAGGGAGCATGGACATGACCCAAAACATGAAGCATCAAGTGGAAGGACCAAGGAGTGGACGAGAGCGTTTGGGCGGTGCAACTCGTGGAGCACGCGGGCGGGGAAAGTTGCAGAGGTGAAATGATCGTGCTGGAAGAAAGACGAGGCGGGGAGGAGCACCGAGGCCGGCCTCACCTACATAAGGAGCCCCCCGGCTCCCGTTTTCTGCAGGCAAGCTTCCCTCTCCTTCCTTTGTTTGTGTGTTCAAGTTTGTGTGCTCAAAACCTCCGTAGACATAGCCAACCTTCCCAAGCTTGAGAGCTCAAGAAAAAAAATCCACATCCTTAATCCACTCAAAGTCCACATCCGAAGCAAAGAGTTTAAGTGCCTAGTTACGGTTGCAACCCGGAATTTTAGTTGAAGAAAAGAGTGCAGCAACCATGTGGAAGAAGACCACAAGTCTCTTCTCCAAGAAGAAGAGTTCGTCGTCATCCAAGCCGTCATCAACCACGTCTTCAAGGAGGCACTTGGTTTCCGAGTCTCCCGGAGCATGGAGACGGATACGGCACCACCGAGAAGGAACGATGCTCTCCTCCTTGGTGGTATGAGGGCTGCAAGAAGCACTTCCATGAGGTTCACCGAACCTCGTGGGCACACGGAGGAGCAGCCCCGCGCCACCACGACGATCGACTCGCTCAACCGCACCACCTCCTTGCACCCCGACACACTCTTCGTACGGCTTCATCATCTTGTCGACGGAGGAGGAGGAGAGGCTCGCCAATCTTGAGAAGAGGCTTGTGCCGAACGTCGAGTTCGACGACCAAGCACTCTGCACCTTGGGTTTTTGCACCGGCATATACTATATGTTGGGGCACCTCGGATGGGTGCAGTTCTCCAACGGAGTAATGGTGGACACCCATTTGGGGGTTCGCCTTGGAAATTTTAATGACTATTGCACCCATCGTTGATGATGATGGGGTGCAAAGCTTGTCATTCCGTTTGGAGGGAGTCCAACAAGAGGTTCCCTACGAGCACGTTAGGGAGCTGCTTGGATTCCACAAGGGAGCTCCGGAGAAAGTTGACGTGCCACCCGCATGTTAGCGGGATTTTGGAACATGATCTCCGGAGAAGCCCATCAACAACGCAATTGCATCCGCAACCCCATTATCCGGATATTTCACTCTTGGATGTGCAAGAGGATATTGGGGAGGATGAAGGAAACAAAGGTGACCGACATGGAGTTGAATTGGTTATACTCGGCTTTAATTGCCAGGCAGCCAATAGACCCCTCTTACCTCATGATCATCCGTTGGTGTTGTGAAGCAACATCGGGGGCGGGTAATATTGGTTCAGGGGTGTTACCTCTCCATGTTGGCCTTTTCCTTGCGGCCCGGGATCGCAAGAAACCCCAACCACCTTTTGCGAGGTACCTCTCTCGGCATTGAATATTTGCGGCAAGGCAAATACATTAGTGGAGATGAGAGAGGAGGTTATCGGTTGGCCATAGTGAACCTACCCCTTCCCAACGAGAGGCTTAGGATTTTCAATGAAGGGAGAGAAGATTGGTTGGAAGAGGGACTACTTGTCCCTGCAAGGAAGAACAAGAGAGGAAGAATCGTAGAGGAGGGAACATCCTCCGCACAAGCGAGTGGAGCACAACCCATGTGCAACCGTTCGGCGGGGTCCCTCCTCCGCCAAGTTATTACGGAGGGCCACAAGAGCAAGCATGGGGGGGTGGTGCACCGGTACCCCCACAAAATTATGTTGTGCCCAACGCTAACTTCGCGGAGTCCTACGCTCATCATCCCCAACCACAACAAAGCATGGCCATTATTGGAGGGTATGCTGCAAGAAACGCTCAAAACATCGCAGCCATCCAAGCTAACGCAACTCAACTTGGTGAAGGCAACGCTAATATTGCCTTTGAACTTGGACGCCTTCACCTTGTGTAGCCAAATCAATTCGTCGGAGGGAATGTCCAATCGTATTATGAGCAAGGGTATTATTATCAAGATCATCAACATCAACCACCGGCGGAGGACTAGAAGATTTAGGAACTTTAGTTTTCTTTTCTTTTCTTTTTCTCTGTAATTTTCAGCTTTTGCTTATGTGTGTTTGCGTAGTATTTCCTGTTTTTTATTTAAATTTCAGCAAGCATGTTTGTTTATTTTCAGTTTGTATTTCAACTTAATGTCATCATTAATAAAGACACCACCTTGATTATATCATTGGAAAAGTTACAAAATTCGTGCCATGATGATATATGATTATAATTGCAGCTTTGTTCATCTTTGTAATTGATCTATGCATGTTTAAGCTAGTGCTCTCTTAAAAATACAAATCTGAATTTATTTAAATGCTAGCTTAATTTTCAGCGGAGGTTATGATTAAAATAAAGACCCATAGTGTTTTATGTGCTCTCAAGTTATGAATAAATTAAAGATGTATTTTATGCTCAAAAATATCGCTAACCTTGTCACAAATATCACTTGTGTGTTGCTCAACCTATCCAAAGCCTTATATATATTTGAGTGCATAAACCTTAGTGTACAAGATTTATTTTTGAGTGAGTTATTGCAGGCCATGATTTCTCTGGCCCGAGACTAAGAAGCTGGTCATTCCATTTTTGCGTATCTATCTTTTTGCTAGCCTCTTATCCGTGCATTGTGTATCCCCGCATCGGAGATCTCACAAACTTCGCCGGATATCCACCCTTAAACCAAATATCATTTTTTTGTGATTACCTCCTTGACCACAACCTATCGTTGAGAATGGATCATCAATTCAAGGAAGATCGCAAGACGGTGCCAACGTTGAAGATTTGAAGTATCTCTCCAAGGAAAAATATTCCGGTACCTACCTTATTTTTCGCCTCTTTGCTCGAGGACGAGCAACGTCTAAGCATGGGGGAGGAGGTAGGTACGGTGCAGTTTTAGAGTTCAAAGGGGAATATTTAAAAAAAATGATGAAAGAAAAAAAATCCAGTGATACTCATGACTTTCAAGGTATAAAAAATCAAAACTTCGTTGTGAAAGTCATGGACTGAATATACGACAAGAAAAAAAAAATGAATGAATGAAAGAAAGAAAAGAATGAGAAATATGAGAAAGAGAAAAAAATATATGTGCGTAAAGTAAATTCCCCGGCTCTCTAAAGGTGCATTCAAGGCTTCAAGTTAAAAAGATCCATTCTCATTTTTCCAACCATGTGCAATCCGATAACGAGGACTTCCTTTGTGCCTTGGGATCATTCTTTGCCATTTGCACATGTCCACTTATCTAAAAGTGTGTGTATTTTTCTCTTTCCCCTCCTTGATTTAACATTATTTTCCAATGACCTTTTTGACGAGTCTCGGTAAGACCATGAGAAGCTTGTCTTGTTTTGACAACACCTCATTTATAAAATCTTGTTAGGACTAAACTTTCCCAAAGCTCCATATAAAGCCTACCACATATATATGAGAGGGAAAGGAGTAGAATATATAGGCTTGAGAGACAAGCGAGATGAGAGTTCATGAGCAATGCATGAGATGATTTAAATTTGTGAATTTGGTTTAGCTTTTCTTTATCTCGTTCTTCATTTCAAAAATTCTGAGATCTATTTAAAACTTTGTGAGCATGTTAATACTTGTGGGATAAGCTTAATAAGAATCTACCCTCCGTAGAGATGAAGGCTAGTACATTATGGAACTTTAATGAATTAAAATTTTGAGAGCATTATGTCTTCTCATGTGTAATCAAGTGCAAAGTTTTAACATTGTTTGGCAATGATGATATCCATCGAAGGCTTACTCGAGGACGAGCAAGGTTTAAGCATGGGGGAGATGTTGACGGTGAAAATCCGTCAACCTAGCCATGAGTTTTATACCTTATCCATTGGTACTAACCCCCGTGGTATAACAAGTTCACGTGTGCATGTCGGTTTTGGAGTTTAATGTTTATGCAGGGTTTTAGTGTTGAATGCAAGACTTTCGGGATAAGTTCATCAAGCACCTCATGACAAGACCTTGAAGCCCTGAACAAGTCATGCAATGAAGCAAAATTAACTCCAAGAAGCCGGGGACTTGATCCGAGAAGACGACAAACTCCAGGGACCTGACCAGAAAAGTGCTGAATCTTGCAAGACAAGGAGTTGAGTCCAATTCGGAGAGAAACCGACGACATGGACCTACATGCGAAGGGGGAAACATCCGGAAGCAAGGGAACCGACGTGGGGCAAAGGAGCCCACGGGCCGGGCCTAAATGGGCCGGGCGGGCCGGCCGGCCCGTCCGGTCGGCCCGGAGCCCATTTTGGGCCCAATTTCGCCCTCCTTTGCCCTAGCCGCCAATCGGGCTATTTATAGTCCCCTGACCGAGAGCCACGGGGAGGAGATTTCGTCTTCGGCCGCCGAGAAGCAGAGAAGAGAGGGACACCATGTCGGAGAGGAGAGGGTCGAGCTAGTTGACTAGGGTTTCCCTAGCCGACGTGGGAACCTTGCATGGAAGACCACGTCGGAGTTCCGGAGCTAGAAGCAAGATCAAGGAAGGATCCCGGTGGTGATCTTGTGTATGTATCATTGTCATAGTTGAATTATCAAGTTGAATCTTTTCTTAGCGATCAAGTGTTTCCTCGAAGATTTCGTTTTTCGATCGGCTTTGCTTATTCCAATTTTATTCGCGCGATAGATTACATAGGGTGTTCTTGTAGCCGCGGTGGCTAGAGGTACACGCCGGATCTTCCGAAAGAATCTCGACTTGTCTTTTGACTCGCCCTAAGCTCCCCGCATGAATAGGGATACGTTGTGACAGAACGGGGGTCTCGAAAGGCGGATGTTTTCGGATTTGGACGGGAAACCACGATTTAAAAAGGCTTTTATCAAGATTCGATTTGCTACTTCTTCTCTTGCTTGGAACTTCAACAAAAGGCTTACCCCGATCCCTCTAGATTGGTTTATCTACCCAATCTTACTTTGTTTTCTCCGGTCTTTAGTAGATTAGATTTATCTTTGTTTTGTGCTCTTATCTAGATGCATTAGGGTTTCTCTTTTACCAAAGATTGAAGTTACTTGGCTTTACTAGATCAACTCTTGCGTCACACATTTGTTCCACGGATTCGATACCTTGGGTTCACCACTCGAGGGAAGAAGGGTCCCTTGACTACGACGGGAGACTTGTCCGCTTGCAAGTCACAAACGAACTTTGATACAATTATTAACCGTCAACACTATCCAACCACAAATTAAGCATAGCAAAGCCACAAAACATGTCAAGAGCATGTAAAGGCATTTACACATGAGAGAGCATACATATGACATTTTCAAAAGCATAGCCATCAACCATGGATTATTCATCAAGATCATCAAGAGCTAAGCCAAACTAACCATAGCATACCAAACAAGTTAACAAAGACATATATCTCATTCCATGGTGAACAATGTATATGAGAGAAGCTTTTCCTAACCAATGCATATGATACAAAATGCATGCAATCTAAGATACAAGGATGCCTATACATCATGTTACATATGCCATGCAAAATGCAAGAAATGCACAAAGAAAAGCTATACATATGCTACAAAGGAGCTCCCACACACAAAGCTCACAAACCACCGGCTCCTCGAGGGGAGGCAAAAAGGGCTCGACACCACCGCAAAAGAGAGCTCCCACACACCCAACTCAAGAAATCAAACACACACCAAGTTCCCCCCGCAAACGAGTGAAAGTTGCTTGATCTAGGGGTTTGGTGAAAATATCGGCTAGTTGGTCATGTGTGGGTACATGGATCAAAGCTATCTTCCCTTTCTATACGTTGTCTCTCAGAAAATGGTACCTCACTTCTATGTGCTTGGTTTTGAAATGGAGCACTGGGTTCTTTGCAACGCTTATGGCACTGGTGCTATCACATTGAAGTGGGACATGGGTATACTCCTCACCAAAGTCACTCATGGTGTAGGTGATCCAAAGGAGCTGAGAGCAACAACTAGCAGCGACAACATACTCGGCCTCGGTCGTGGATTGAGCAACACTCGACTGCTTGCGGGAAGACCAAGACACCAAAGAAGAACCCAAAAACTGGCAAGTCCCGAAGTGGACTTCCTATCCAACCGACACCCGGCAAAATCCGCGTCTGAAAAACCATGAAGCGCCAAAGAAGAGGACGCGGAGTACCAAATGCCGAAGTTGGGAGTGTGACGCAAGTACCTGAAAATTCTCTTCACCGCTTGCTGATGCGAAGTCCTCGGAGACGCTTGAAAGCGAGCGCACAGACACACCGAGAACTGTATGTCCGGCCTCGTCGCCGTCAAGTAGAGGAGTGACCCGATCATGCTCCGGTACTCCTTCTGGTCCACGTGTTCACCTTCCTCTCCCGCATCAAGAGGCCGTAGCCGTACTCATCGGCGTCGTCATAGCCTTGGAGTCCTCCATCCGAACTTCCGCACAATGTCCTTGGTGTACTTAGCCCGGTGCACAAATGTTCCTTCCTTTGATTGTTTGATTTGTAGCCCGAGGAAGAAGCGCATCTCACCCATCATGCTCATCTCAAATTCCCCGCTCATATCATCGCAAACCTTGCAACAAGAGAGTTAGACGAGCCACCAAAGACAATATCATCCACGTACACCTACACAATCGGGATATCTCCGCTTTTCGCCTCGGCAAAAACAAGGTCTGATCGACCTTCCCCATCTCAAAACCTCTCTCAAACAAGAACCCCCTCAACCTGCCATACCAAACTCTAGGCGCCTGCTTCAACCCATACAACGCCTTCCTCAACTTGTACACCCGGTGGGGGTACTTCTCACTCTCAAACCCCGGAGGCTGCCTCACATACACCTTCCTCCAACACACCATTCAGAAAAGCACTCTTCACATCCATTTGGTGCAACTTGAACCCTTTAGCCACAGAAAAGGCTAGAAGGATCCTAATCACCTCCAAACGGGCTACGGGAGCAAAGGTCTCCTCGTAGTCAATCCCCTCCTTCTAACTGAACCCCTGAGCAACAAGTCTCGACTTGTTCCTCACAGCCTCACCCTTCTCTCCCTCTTTGTTCTTCCACACCCACTTTGTACCAATCGGCTTACACCCTGGGGGAGGGTCAACCAACTCCCACACCTGATTCCTCTCAAAGTTCTCCAACTCCTCATGCATCGAATTAACCCAATTGTGATCAGATAGTGCGTGTCCAATGTCTTTGGGCTCAAAAGTAGCGACAAATGCAGCATGAGCGAAATGGGAGTTGTTTCGAACCCTCGACCGTGTTGTACGTTCATTCATGTCACCGATGATCCTCGAAGCTGGGTGATCCATCTGTACTCGCCGGGGAGGTTCTCGCCTCGATGCTACCTCCCCCTCAACATCAGCTTCTCCTCGTTCTTGATTTGTCGTCGTAAGTGTAGCAAAGGGTCCATCCATCATCGTAGTCGAAGTAGTGGGTACATGTTCAGCCGGGGGCACGGCACCGCCATCCTCATCATCACCAAGTTCATGCTCCTCCTCCTGAAAGATCTCCTTGCCAAGCTCATCATCACCTGCACACTCAAAGACAAGCTGACTACGTGGCTCTGTCTCGTCGAAGGTTACCTCGCAAGTCTCCACGATTTGGTTAGTTTCAAGATTGAGCACACGATATGCTCTAGAGTGAGATGCATAACCACGAGAAAATTCCATCGGCCTGACCTAGCCTCAAACTTATCCAACTTCCTGCCTTTCTTAAGAATGAAACACTTGCAACCAAAGACATGGAAGTGACTCACCTTGGGTGTGCGACCATGCATCAACTCATAGCATGTCTTCTTCTTGTGCACTCTGAGGTATATCCTGTTCGACACATAGCACGCGGTATTCACCGCCTCAGCCCAATACCTCTTCGGAGTCCTATGCTCATCAAGCATCGTCCGAGCCATCTCGCACAAGGTCCTGTTCTTCCTTTCCACAACACCATTCTGGGGAGGTGTATACGGACTCGAAAACTGGTGCTCAAGACCCAAGTCATGGCAAAAGGTTTCAAAACGAGAGTTCCTGACTTCCGAGCCATTATCACTGTGGATAGCTCATATGGCATCTCCGTGCCTCTCGTTCCTCAACCTCAAGACTAGATCTCGAACAAAATCAAACGTCTCCCCCTTATCCTCAAGAAAGAACACCCACGCATACCGAGAATAGTCGTCCACCACAACAAGGACATACCACTTCCCACCCGCAGATCTCACACGAGCTGGGCCAACAAGGTCCATATGGAGCAGCTCGCATGGACGCTCAGTCATCACATCGGTGAGAGGCGGGTGAGGAGGCCACCATCTTGGCATGCCTACAAGACGCACAAACCAACTCTTTCTCAAGCCTCAACCGTGGCAATCCTCGGACTAAATTGAGTTTACTCAAGCGAGACAAAAGGTCAAAGCTCAAGTGACCCAACTTCCTATGCCACCTCCACAACTCACTGGAAGAACCAGCCAAGAAACAACGTTCCACACCCGACGACTGAGAAATTGTCACACCCGAGTTTCCGAAGAAAACCAAGTGCAAACCTATATGCATGCCAGGATCAAGTTTCATGCATATAGTGACATATAAGTGAATACAGAAACAGTATCACGTAAGAAAAAGAAAGATTATCAGAGATTTACGCTTAATCCTGGAAACGAAGGCACCAAACATCACGGGCAATCGGCGGGGGTTGCGTACGCCTAGCACCGGCAACATCTTCATAGCGACTTCCTTTTTCGAGCAACAATGGTTATAGCAAGGGTGAGCACTTGTGGTACTCGGCAAGTGTGGGGAAAAAGAATGAATGCAAAGGCTTTATAGTGGGTGGGCTATAAGCATTTAAGCAATTTTAGTTGGTCAAATTTTATTAGCACCCGATTACTAATAAAGTATAAGTTTATACCAACCCACATTAAGCATAAGATAAGAGATACGCCATAAGCACATGGCAAACACAACCGAGAGAACACGATATAAGTCCATCTTCAAGTTCAATTATCATGTGAGGGTCCAGGGCCGCTCTTGACCGTGAGCACGGCTAATCGATTAGTTTTACACTCTGCGAGAGGTTGTACATATTTACCCACAAGTCGCGTAAAAACTGCGAAGAGTTTTGCACCCAACCACGTTGTGCAAAAGTAGGCACAATACCACACTACCGAGGTGTGGCCGCATAGGGACGCTACGAGGCCTTTACAAAGAGTCCTCCCGTGCGTATTAGTCCATAGTAGTATGTCATAGAGGCTATCTTTCGTACCACACTTCTATTACGGACGGTAAGCCATAGAGTCTTCCGTTCCATCACCGCTCCGGAATAGAAGAGCCATAAAAGCATTCCTCCGTCCCCAACCTACTATGCGAGTAATAACCACACAAAGACTTCCCTAATTACTCGGCCAAGACCGAGCCATATAGTCCTTGTGGTTGCATTGTTGTCACGGGTGGTCGCTCCATGTTCCGATTAAACATATGGTCTTGTATTAAGCATCCAAAGATATAGCATAAAAGGTATAACATGATTCATCATTAATGTTCATTAAAACCACCATAACCCAGGTATAGCAACTAAGCATAGCTACCCAACATAAATGATAAACCCAGGTTAACAAGGAATGACAATCAAAGACTAGGATAAACCTTAATAGGAACCCATTAAAATCAATGCAAGCAAAGCAATGAGTGATTAAATATAGTTCTTAGGACAAAAGATCAAGGACACACTTGCCTTTAACCAAAGTAATGTCGTTGCTCAGAATCTTCAACTTCAAGCTCTTCCAAACTTCTCGAACGGCGTGCACTCTAAGCGCATCAATCATCGGGCACAACATACAAAGCAGACAAGCAAACAGACATACTAAGAACAAAACACTAATCAAAAGAAAACTTTAAAAGAACGCACTAAAGGATAAGCTCGATTAGATGGATCACTAAAGAACACAAAGGGTGCTTGGAAAGGCTTGGTTAACTTTGAAGAGATGGTTGTGAAAGATTGAGCAAGAACCGGAAAGATTACACTTAGATTGAGTTGAGAAAAGAACGTCTAACAAACGTTTTGCTTAAATGAGAGAGCAAGGCTATGAGCTAGGTTCATTTTAATTAACAAAACAATTATAAAGGATATTTCAGAAATAAAATACCCTATGTTGACATTAATGCAATATTAAACTTTATTTATGAAACCGGTGTAAAGAACTAGTCAAATTTTATTAATAAAGATTCATATATTGATTAAACCAATTAAACATTTAATTTAGAAAAACTAAACTATATGAAAAATCTAAACGAAACTTTGTAATTCGAGTAGATCATATTATTATTAAAAACATTATGGTATTGGCATTAATCAAATTAATATTTATTATAAAAGACGATGTAAAAGCCTAATCAAATTTTAATTCGAAAAGATTAATTAACCATTAAACAAATTAACATTTAGTTTACGAAAACCGAGATAAGGATCTAATTAACTTTTATGTACAAAAACATGTGATAGAAACATTAATCAAATTAAATTTGCTTGTGAAAACGACATATAGATCTATATAGCTTTTATTTATAAAAGAATGCATAGCGAGTCATTAATCAAAATTAATATTAATTTTATTTTCATAAAACAAAACATGATGAAAACTCACCACTAACGCGTGCTTTACACTATTATGGACCTAACGCAACTTGAACGGATTAAATCGGAGCTAAAACGAAGATTTGGTGAGCAAAACAAGATTGCAGGGACCTGAACGAGATTAACCATAGACTTCAGGGGCTAACTAGGAAGATATGCAAGACACACTAAATAGTGCTCGGGAAAAGGTTAAAGATCGGGGTTAGATCTGAAAAAGGGCTCGGTAGGATGCGGTTGCAAACATCTAATACATCTAGGGGGTTACATGAATGAGTTGCTAGACACAAGAAACAGATCAGTAATTACCGAAAAGGCTGAGGGCCTAAATGCAAACCGGCCTTATCCTCTTCCTCAGGACACCGGTGGGCAAGGCTACCGGCCGGCGGCTCGGCCCCCAGGCGATGGCGATGCGCTGGTGCTTCCCCGGCGGCGGGCGGGGGTGACGGGTGTCCGGCTCGGCCTCGCGAACCTGGCGGTGGCGGCGGTTTTCCCTCCGGCGGGACCCCACGCCAGCGAGCATCGGTCAGGCGGCGGCTCGGGTTCAAGCGGCGGCGGCGCTCTGAAGCTCTTCCGGCGACGGGAAGTGGTGGAGTAAGCTCAGCTCGATGTCGCGCAGCTTCCGGAGGTCGCAGCTCCTCTAATCGATGCCCACCCGCACCGACTCGCTGGATGGCCGGCGGCGGAGGGTCGATTCCGGCGAGCTGCAGGCGATGCGGGGCACGCAGGAAAGGGCGGCGGCGAGCTAGGGCGAGGGCGTGCGGGAGCTCGAGCGCGTTTTATAGGGGCGCGGCGCGAGAATCCGGGCGTGCACGCCAAGGGGACGGGCGGCGGCGCCGCGGCCGAAGAGGCCGCGGCCTGCGGCGCGCGCGGCTTCGGCCGGGCCCCGATGGGCTTCGGCGGGCCTACGGGCCGGGCCGTGGTGCGAGGAGCGGGCGCGGGCGGGTCGAGCCCACGGGCTCGGCCCAAACCGCTAGGGTAGTTTTTTTTGTTTTTTTCAGAATTTATTTCCAGTGCAAAAACAATTTCGGAAAACATCCAGAAATTGTTTAAAGGCACGAAAAATACTCCGAAAATCACAAAAATTCCAGGAAAATTCCTAGAGATAGATTAAGACATGAACAATCCAAACAAAGCATTTGGTGCTCATGAAAAAGATTTTAGAGCCTTCTAATAAATAGAAATAGCTCAAGGAAAAATGAGAATAAATCCCAGAAAAATCCGGAAAATTCTCCGAAGGTTTTGGATGACTCCTAAACGCATTTTTGAAACCTTTTTGTACTCAAGAACCACTAGATGCATCGGCATGAATGCAACACTCTCAACTTTTATTTAATTTAGAAAAACAAACAAAGGATTTTTTCCTATACTATATTTCCTGTAAAGAAAATAAATGTTGCGAAAATTTTTAAAATTATGAGAAAATCGTTATTTAATTATTCTTTCTATTCACATCCCGAAATTGGAAATTTCGGGGTGTGACAAATCTACCCCCCTTAAACGGAATCTCGTCCCGAGATTCAAAGAAGGAAGAAGCAAGGAGGAGGGAGATAAACACGAACATTGCAATCGAAGTAAGTAGGCAGTCATCCTCTTTTGTCGATGAGTGTGAAATCATTATTCCTCATCTTGCCTTATTCATTGGGGTCTTCATCAGAGTGAGTTTGATGGGATAGGAGCAAGCTCAAGGTGGGAAGGAAAGTAGTGTGAGGCCTTCTTTTCTTCATCTTGCTCACTTTACCTAACGATGGTGAAAGTAGCATTTGCTTGTTGACATTGGTGTTGTCTTCAATTCCTTCTTATGATGTCCTTCATTAGAACAGAGAGAGATAGCAAGGATGTGGGAGGTACAAAAGGAAAACCCAACTAGGCAACTGATGTCATCGTAGGTAGAAGACCCACAATACACCAACACTCACCACAAAGAACCAACACAAGCAATGTCATAAAACCAAGCATCATCAAGCAAACACTGAATTCCACCAATCAAGGCATAGCTAAAGGGAACGACACTACACGTTGTTAAATAAGTCAGGGGGTATCCTCCTAATAGATCAGATGTAGCTCCCAGCAGGGATCTCCATAAATAATGGATTTTTCCCAGATCAAGGAGTACGAAATTATGAGTTCAACCCAACTGGAATCACCTCAATCGGAGGTTCAGAACTCGAGATATGAATTAAACAAGATGGCTATGTCAGCAGTGTTGGCAGATTCTGAATGCTCCACTAATTCGTAGGTATCTCCTTGGATACAAAACGAATACCGCTGAATTTTGAACAGAGCGAGTCTGATGAAATTCCTGAACTACTCCAATTGGATTTACCTCAATCGGAGGTCTATAGCCCGAGATATAGAATATTGAAGATAACTAGGTCAGCAGGGTTTACAGATTCTGATAGCTCCAATGTTTCGAGCATAGCTTCTGAAACATATACTGGATATGGCTGAATTTTTGATAGAAATTCACATATGAAATTTAGGAACTAACCCAAGTGGTTTCATGCCAATCGGAGTTCTGTAGCTCGAGATAAAATTGAAACAGTGCTGATGTGTCAGAGAGCTGCGCGAATAGATAGAATGTTAAGGGTAACAGTTCTACCAAGAAATCAAGGGGGTGTTATTGCTTGAGAGAATGGACAGGCGAGGTCGAAGAGATGTTCAAGGAGAGTGAAGATAAATATACAAGAATTCATGGTATGGAGAAAAGAAGATGGTTAAGAGGTGAGATCCTTCATCAGAGAGGTCAGGGATAAGGTAAGGAGGGATTGTAGAACAAAAGAGGCATTAAGAAATGACCGGTGCTAACTAGGCTTACGTCCTACGGTCGAACCCGGCTCGATACCACTCTGTCACACCCGAGTTTCCGAAGAAAACCAAGTGCAAACCTATATGCATGCCGAGGATCAAGTTTCATGCATATAGTGACATATAAGTGAATACGAAACAATATCACGTAAGAAAAAGAAAGATTATCGGAGATTTACGCTTAATCCTCGGAAACGAAGGCACCAAACATCACAAGCAATCGACTGGGGGTTGCGTACGCCTAGCACCAGCAACATCTTCATAGCAGCTTCCTTTTTTCGAGCAACAATGGTTATAGCAAGGGTGAGCACTTGTCGTACTCGGCAAGTGTGGGGAAAAAGAATGAATGCAAAGGCTTTATAGTGGACTAGGCTATAAGCATTTAAGCAATTTTAGTTGGTCAAATTTTATTAGCACCGATTACTAATAAAGTATAAGTTTATACCAACCCACATTAAGCATAAGATAAGAGATACGCCATAAGCACATGGCAAACACAACCGAGAGAACACGATTTAAGCCCATCTTCAAGTTCAATTATCATGTGAGGGTCCAGGCCGCTCTTTACCGTGAGCACGGCTAATCGATTAGTTTTACACTGCGCAGAGGTTGTACATCTTTACCCACAAGTCGCATAAAAACTCCGAAGAGTTTTGCACCCAACCACGTTGTGCAAAAGTAGGCACAATACCACACTACCGAGGTGTGGCCGCATAGGGACGCTACGAGGCCTTTACAAAGAGTCCTCCCGTGCGTATTAGTCCATAGTAATATGTCATAGAGGCTATCTTTCGTACCACACTTCTATTACGGACGGTAAGCCATAGAGTCTTCCGTTCCATCACCGCTCCGGAATAGAAGAGCCATAAAAGCATTCCTCCGTCCCCAACCTACTATGCGAGTAATAACCACACAAAGACTTCCCTAATTACTCGGCCAAGACCAGAGCCATATAGTCCTTGTGGTTGCACTGTTGTCCTGGGTGGTCGCTCCATGTTCCGATTAAACATATGGTCTTGTATTAAGCATCCAAAGATATAGCATAAAAGGTATAACATGATTCATCATTAATGTTCATTAAAACCACCATAACCCAGGTATAGCAACTAAGCATAGCTACCCAACATAAATGATAAACCCAGGTTAACAAGGAATGACAATCAAAGACTAGGATAAACCTTAATAGGAACCCATTAAAATCAATGCAAGCAAAGCAATGAGTGATTAAATATAGTTCTTAGGACAAAAGATCAAGGACACACTTGCCTTTAACCAAAGTAATGTCGTTGCTCGAATCTTCAACTTCAAGCTCTTCCAAACTTCTCGAACGGCGTGCACTCTAAGCGCATCAATCACCGGGCACAACATACAAAGCGAGACAAGCAAACGGACATACTAAGAACAAAACACTAATCAAAAGAAAACTTTAAAAGAACGCACTAAAGGATAAGCTCGATTAGATGGATCACTAAAGAACACAAAGGGTGCTTGGAAAGGCTTGGTTAACTTTGAAGAGATGGTTGTGAAAGATTGAGCAAGAACCGGAAAGATTACACTTAGATTGAGTTGAGAAAAGAACGTCTAACAAACGTTTTGCTTAAATGAGAGAGCAAGGCTATGAGCTAGGTTCATTTTATTTAACAAAACAATTATAAAGGATATTTCAGAAATAAAATACCCTATGTTGACATTAATGCAATATTAAACTTTATTTATGAAACCGGTGTAAAGAACTAGTCAAATTTTATTAATAAAGATTCATATATTGATTAAACCAATTAAACATTTAATTTAGAAAAACTAAACTATATGAAAAATCTAAACGAAACTTTGTAATTCGAGTAGATCATATTATTATTAAAAACATTATGGTATTGGCATTAATCAAATTAATATTTATTATAAAAGACGATGTAAAAGCCTAATCAAATTTTAATTCGAAAAGATTAATTAACCATTAAACAAATTAACATTTAGTTTACGAAAACCGAGATAAGGATCTAATTAACTTTTATGTACAAAAACATGTGATAGAAACATTAATAAAATTAAATTTGCTTGTGAAAACGACATATAGATCTATATAGCTTTTATTTATAAAAGAATGCATAGCGAGTCATTAATCAAAATTAATATTAATTTTATTTTCATAAAACAAAACATGATGAAAACTCACCACTAACGCGTGCTTTACACTATTATGGACCTAACGCAACTTGAACGGATTAAATCGGAGCTAAAACGAAGATTTGGTGAGCAAAACAAGATTGCAGGGACCTGAACGAGATTAACCATAGACTTCAGGGGCTAACTAGGAAGATATGCAAGACACACTAAATAGTGCTCGGGAAAAGGTTAAGATCGGGGTTAGATCTGAAAAAGGGCTCTGGTTGGATCTGGTTGCAAACATCTAATACATCTAGGGGGTTACATGAATGAGTTGCTAGACACAAGAAACAGATCAAAAATTAACGAAAAGGCTGAGGGCCTAAATGCAAACCGGCCTTATCTTCTTCCTCAGGACACCGGTGGGCAGGGCTACCGGCCGGCGGCTCGGCCCCCAGGCGATGGCGATGCGCTGGTGCTTCCCCGGCGGCGGGCGGGGGTGACGGATGTCCGGCTCGGCCTCGCGAACCTCGCGGGTGGCGGCGGTTTTCCCTCCGGCGGGACCCCACGCCCGGCGAGCATCGGTCGGGCGGCGGCTCGGGTTCCAGCGGCGGCGGCGCTCCGAAGCTCTTCCGGCGACGGGAAGCGGTGGAGTAAGCTCGGCTCGATGTCGCGCGGCTTCGGGAGGTCGCGGCTCCTCTAATCGATGCCCACCCGCACCGACTCGCCGGATGGCCGGCGGCGGAGGGTCGATTCCGGCGAGGCGCGGGCGATGCGGGGCACGCGAGGAAAGGGCGGCGGCGAGCTAGGGCGAGGCGTGCGGGAGCTCGAGCGCGTTTTATAGGGGCGCGGCGCGGGAATCCGGGCGCGCACGCCAAGGGGACGGGCGGCGGCGCCGCCGGCCGAAGAGGCGGTGGCCTCTCGGCCGCGCGGGCTCCGCCGGGCCCCGATGGGCTTCGGCGGGCCTGCGGGCCGGGCCGTGGTGCGGAGCGGGCGCGGGCGGGTCGAGCCCACGGGCTCGGCCCAAACCGCTAGGGTAGTTTTTTTTTGTTTTTTTTTCAGAATTTATTTCCAGTGCAAAAACAATTCCGGAAAACATCCAGAAATTGTTTAAAGGCACGAAAAATACTCCGAAAATCACAAAAATTCCAGGAAAATTCCTAGAGATAGATTAATACATGAACAATCCAAATAAAGCATTTGGGGCTCATGAAAAAGATTTTAGAGCCTTCTAATAAATAGAAATAGCTCAAGGAAAAATGAGAATAAATCCCAGAAAAATCCGGAAAATTCTCCGAAGGTTTTGGACAGCTCCTAAACGCATTTTTGAAACCTTTTTGCACTCAAGAACCACTAGATGCATCGGCATGAATGCAACACTCTCAACTTTTATTTAATTTAGAAAATCAAACAAAGGATTTTTCCTATACTATATTTCCTGTAAAGAAAATAAATGTTGGGAAAATTTTTAAAATTATGAGAAAATCGTTATTTAATTATTCTTTCTATTCACATCCTGAAATTGGAAATTTCAGGGTGTGACAAATCAGCACGAAACACCTGACCCTCGGGAACGACCATACAGACAAGGTCCCCTCGAGAGTCCAAAATCCGAGAACCACCTGGCCGAAACAACACCTCAAAGCCCTCATCCAACAACTGGGACACAGAAAGCAAATTGTACCCCAGCGATTGAACAAGAGCAACACGCCCCAGAGTGATCTTGTCTCTCACTTTGATCTCACCTTCTGAAAGCACACGCCCACGCCCATTGTCCCCAAAGGTGATGTACCTCTTAGTCACCACCGGGACGAGACTTGAGAACCACCCCCTGTCTCCGGTCATATGCCTCGAACAACCGGAGTCAATCAACCAAATGTTCTTCAAGTCTCCCACCTGAAATTCAAAAATAAGCACGTGAGCGAACAAACGACTCAAAGACGCGGGGTTAGTACCAAAAGAGGAAAACCAGTGCCGAGCCATTTGCTCGAAAGTGGGGTTAGCACCAACCAAAGCATCTCTCCTACCAAAGCTACCTCCACGAACACCACCACGGTAACCACCCTGAGGGAACCACCCCTCTCTGCCTGGAGGAGGGCCAAATCCACGCAAGAAAGCCCGTGGAACGTCCTTCCTCTCCAACTCAAAGCTATGACTCCTCCGATCCCCGTATTGAGCACGAGGAGGAGAACGCGTAGCAAACTGACCACCTGCACCCTTTCCAGCCCAACCACCAGAACCATGACCACCAGAAACAACCCTCGCGCCTGCACGAGCCCGAAACCCAAACTGGGTACTGCCCGTCCGTGCCTGCACCGGTCTGACCGGTGCCCCACACCGGTCTGACCGGTGTGGCCTGGGCAGCAGCACCACCAGCAGCCTTCCGCTCTCCCAAGCCCGAACTGTCCTCACACTCGCCTTGGCCCTGGGCATCTGCATACGAGGCTCAAGTACACCATCGGAAGGGTGGTACTTGTCCTTGTTAGCCCACTCCTTTTCCATTCTCTCCTCACGCTTCCTCTTGAAGCAAAACTCCTCCTTATGGCCATCTCTCCCACAATAGCCACAATGGAACCTCACAAGCTTAGGCTTAGGCTTGGGATGTGGCTGCTCACTCGGTTTCTCTCCACTCAAATCCTCCACCGGTTTCCCCTCACTAGCCTTCTCACTTCCTTTCCCAAAGAACACTTTCCCCGAAGTGCTCACAAACTTGATAGGCTTTTGTAGGTCATTTGTGGGTGTAGGAAACACGGGTGGAGCTGGGGTTGTGTCTAGTCGGTTCCTAAGATGGTTAGGTTTTGGGGGAAAATCATTTTTGTGGTGGGTTTTTGGTGGCTCTGGGATATTCTCTCCACTTCCCTCACCAACCTTGTTTGCCCCAAGTCCCTCACCATCTTGCCTCTTAAATGCCTCGATCATCATCCTCAACTGAGGCTCATGACCGGACAACCAACCCATCAACTTCCTCAAGTCATCATTCTCATCCTGCAAACGATCAACATAATGTGCAAGTTCCAAATTTTTCAATGCATGCATTTCACGAGGTAGAGCAAGATGTAGGCATGGGTTCCTTCAATTTAGCCTCAAGAGAACTAGTGTAAGCATGCATCTCATCAATCTTAGCATGCAAAACGGGGCAAGAAGTGCAAGCACCTAGCAAAGCGAGGTCTAGACTTAAGCTCGGCCACTTCAACCCTAAGCACATCTAGTTCCTCACACTTGGAGGCATGCTTCTCCTTAAACAAAGCACGATCGGCAAGGAATATGGAGCAATCAAGACAATCATTCTCATCGAAACAACAGGGCTAGCCTTAAGGGAATCAATCTCAAGCTTGCTATCAAGCACTTGTGTTTCTAGCTCAGCCACTCTAGTCCTAGCATCCTCGAGTGAAGCCCTAAGCTCTTTCCTCATTTTCTTGGCCTCTCTAAGCATGTCATCACGGTTATCAAGCAAAGTGCCAAGTCTCTCATTCTCCTGGCGCAAGAAGGGAAGTTCATCACGCACCTCGTCGTCGGACTCAGAGTCCGAGTCGCTCTGTGTGCTCTTCTTGCTACCGGAGCTCAGCGCCATGGTGCAGAAGCCGTCTCTCGCGAAGCAGCTCAGCCCGCTCAGGTTCTTAGACGACTTCTTGTTCTTGCGATGATCTCCCTCGTCTTCACTGCTGCTCGAGCTCGAGGTGGACTACGCGGAACTGGAGTCGACGTCGCTCGCTCCCACCATCGCTCGGGCCTTGCCTCGGCTCTCCTTCTTCCTCGATCGTCGCTCGTCCTTGTACTTGTTCTTGTGCTTGCTCTTGTGGTCGCGCCTCAAACGGTACTTGCCGTCCATCCTCGGCTTGTGCTTGTAGCTGTCCTTGTTCTCGGCCTTCTCCGGGCAGTCGGCAACGAAGTGTCCCGGCTTGCCGCACTGGAAGTGTTGACGGTGAATTTCCGTCAACCTAGAGTACTTGTTATACATTGGTTTCGATTATGATTTGCAACTAACCCGCCACTAGGCATACTAATGATATAACAAGTTCACACTTGCATGTCGATTTTGGAGTTTGTTGTTTACGCAGGAAATCTACGCTAAAGAGGAGACTTTCGGGATAAGTTCACCAAGCACTTTGGAAGAAGATCATGAAGCCCGACAAGAGTCAAGACACGCAATGAACATGACTCCAAATGACCCAAGGACCGAAGCGTCAACGTGCAAGTCTTCAGGGACTCAACCAGAAAACAGCGAAGCTTGCATAGCAAGGATTCAAGCCTTAACCGTGAAGGAAACGACGTCAAAGGCCCACATGCAAGTGCACACGAATAAGGGATCACGCGAGAAGCAACCGGGGAGGAAACCGGGGCCGAACCGGGCCGAAGTGGGCCTGGGCCGGCCGGCCTGGGCCGACCGGCCCAGCCCACTCCGGGGTCGGTTCGGTCCCCCCTTTGCCCTAGGTGTTCATCTATTTATTCCCTCCGCCGCCGTCGGCCGCCACATCGAACAAATCATCCTACCGACGCCAATCACCAGAAACCGCCGCCGCAAGATGAGGGAGAGAGTTAGATGAGCTCGTCGCAAGGATCAACGCCGGTAAAGAGAAGGAAGCAAGAGGAGGACTCCAAGCCGCTGGCCTAGGGGTGTTCCCAAGCTCCATCGCCGCCATCTTCATCGACGACGTTCTTCGGAGTCTCCATCACCCCTATGTGCTTCAATCCGTGTAAGATGATGGGGTAATGTCTCCGTTCATCCCTAGGATTAGATGGATACATGCTATGTGATCGCTACTTGATTTGTGGTTTCAATCTATTGTTTTCATGTTGATGATGCTTTGATGATTAAGGTTAGCTACCATGTTTTTCGGGCGTATGATATCCACTACTCCCATAGATTCCATCAACATACGGTGTCCATCATAGGTCTAGTCACGAATACCTTCGCGTAGTGACAGTACGAGAGGAGGGAAAGGGCGAAATCGTGGTCACAACCCCCGGTAGATTGGTTTACCGCTTTCGTGTAGTAGATGCATACCATGTTATCCTAGATCCTAGGGAGGGAACGCTTATCTTTCTTGCTCACTCTCTTGTGTTCACCCCTTTACCATCTAGTTTAACCTAGATTTGTTTGATCAACTTAACTTAGATTAACTTAGGTTAGATTGTCTTTACTTTTAGATTAATACTCTTTAAAGGTTTCCTTAGTCAACTAGATTAGTACTTGGTTAAGCGCTAGTAATCCCCTTGCTCCGCGGATTGACAAGAACCTTGGGAATCCCGTGGTGAAAAAGGTGTGGGGTCCGTACGCTTGCGGATCGTAGAGGGATACGTCTTTTATCCATCAACAAGCCCCTTTTTCTGGCGCCGTTGCCGGGGAGCAAGCCAGTTTGCTACGTTTAATCTAGTATTAATTTTGTTGATTACTAACACCTAACCCTTATTTTCTAAAAAAAGAAAAAAAATCTTTTTTGTTTTTCTTTCTACTTTTCTTGTGCCTAGATGGATTTGTTCACCTCACCATTGGAAGACGAAGAGATGTCGCTAAGGGAGCTAGCAATGCCGTCAATGGAAGACATTGAGATGCAAAAATCAGATTTGACGTTTGCTACAACCCACTATGAAGTGAAGCCTGTAATCATCAAGTTAGTGGCGACAAAACCATTTAGAGGATTGGAGGATGACAACCCATATAGACACATTAAGGAATTCACGATGTTATGCAACACGGTGCAACAAAAAGGAGTTCCGGCCGCTTGGTTCAAGTCGAATCTTTTTCCGTTCTCTCTCGAAGATGAAGTGCGAAGATGGTACACAATTGCGTCCGTTGAAGCAAAAGGAAATTGGGATGAGCTAGTGAAGAAATTTCTTTTGAAGTTCTTTCCCATAAGCAAGGTCCAAGACTTAAGGAGGCAAGTGCTCACTTTCAAGCAAGGAGAGGATGAAGGAATTGATGAAGCATGGGACCGTTTTAATGAACTACTTGAGCGAGGCCCGAACTTGGGATTTTCCGGTGACTTGATGTTGCATACCTTTTATTTTTCACTAACCCCTAACTCGTCTCGTTTTGTAAGCATGTGTGCGGGCGGTGATATAATTGATAAAACAATTAGTGAAGCCGCACAAATCTTACAAAGGATAAGCAATGGACAAAGAACAATACGAGATTGGCAAAGATGTTGTCGAGAGGAGCAAAATGAAGGATCAGATGGCGACTAGAGAGGGGGGGAGTGAATAGGAGCCGGTAAAAATTCTTCCCAAAGAACCCGGCCTATGTCCTACTCAAATCCCGGTCACACACAAGCGATGGATCGAATCACGCACCAATCGCCAAGACCACGAGGTTATGGATCAACCTCTAGCCTTAGGAACGATTCCTCAAAGCACACGCGGAAGCACTAGAAAGGGAGGAAGGAATCGAACCAAGAAGCAAAGCACACGGGCTGCGGCGGACCGTCCGCGCAAGGGGGGCGGACCGTCCGCAAGAGCCGCGCGGACCGTCCGGCCGGGTATCGCGGACCGTCCGCACCGGCCGCGGACCGTCCGGCCTTAGCCGCGGACCGTCCGTTAATTTACACGGAACGACCCAAAGACACCCCCGTGCCACGGACCGTCCGCGGGGAGCACGCGGACCGTCCGCCTAGCACCCGCGGACCGTCCGCCCGACACCGCGGACTGTCCGAAACTTCGTCCAACCAAAAACCAAAATCACAACGGATCGAAACAAAAGACGAGCAAGAACACGAAGAACACGGGATGAAGCGGAGCCGCGCGGACCGTCCGCCCGGTCCTCGCGGACCGTCCTCCGAGTGCGGACGAACCAGAAAATAGCCCGACCCCGAAAGTCAACTCCCCCAAATCATCATCGGATTTCCCAAACGGTTGAAGCTGTAGAGACAAGGGTTTGGGGACTTGAAAAGCGTCACACAAGGATGCTATAGCCCAAAAATCTTGCCTCCTAACTCCCTAAATCACCGGGAATCGCGAATCCTTTGAGCACCTCCAAAAACTAGACCACCGAACGAAAACTCACGAATCGAAGTGATTTCCGGCGTTTGAGGGCACAAGATCAAGCACAAAGATGCACAAGGCATCTATCCATGTTTCCCTCAAAGAAATCCGGGAAGAAACTCACTCAAATCCGCGGAATCACACCGAGAACAAAGGCACGAAAATAAGCACAAAAAGGCACGAAAAACAACCCCGAATCTTCTATACAAACCGGGAAAGATTCACAAGGTCTAGCATGCCGCCCTAGCATCCATCCCTCTCAACAAATCTCTCATGAAGCTCTCATGCTAGCCTAGAGAAAATAGGAAGGAAAAAAGCTACGAAAATGAGAAAGAGGAGGGAGCAAATGAAACCCTAAGTCGCGGAGAGGGAGAACCATCAACATGCACTCCAGGCTTATATATCAGGTCCCGCCGGAGTGGTAAATGACTCGACTACCCCTAACTACACTACTGGCGATACAACCCACGTAGGGGCAATTTGGTAATGTTTGTGGGTCTTGCCATCGGACGGCCACGCCTTTGCCGCACCCCCGCGTCCTCCCGACGCAAGCCATGCGATCCCGCCGCGTGTCCTCCGCTTCGAAGCTTCCCGACACGCCCGGATCCCGTCTCCGTCGTGTTGGGCCCTCGGACTTGGTTTTGAGGCCCAAACCAAGAAACCGTCCGCCGATGGTTTTGTGGGCAAACCACCAAACCCCGCGTGCCGGTCCGGCCTCCCGCCAAACCACTTGACTTGACCGCCACCGTGCACCGGCTCACTTGTCCATGACTTCGTCTTGCTTGTGTCGCCACCATGTGGCCCGCACCGCGCCCCGTGTCCACCGGGTCCCTCGAACCGAGCCTACTTGTCTCTCCATCTCCCGGAGGCCCCTCAAGGCCGAAGACCTTTCGCGCCCGTTCTTCACCTGCAACAACACGAACTAGGCCGCAGCCTACACCTGCGCACTAAGCCAAGAGTCAGTCCAACACCCGTTGTCAATCACTCATCACTTAAGGAGCGGTCATCCACCGACCACTGGGACGCTCCTGGTCCACAATCTCCCCCTTGATGAGTGCATTGACAACACACAACGCGAAATGAAATTCAGAGTGAAAGAGAAAGAAAGAAGAAAGAAAAAACGAAGAAGCTCAACTCATGACCAAAACCGAAGAAAGGCAAAGAAAGGTCACAAGCCCAGCAAAGTATAAAATCCACACCGAAAACAGCAAGAAAGCTCCCCCTGAACAAATGCCTCCCCCTGAACAAATTTCAGCTCACCTTTTTCTGAATTTTCATTAAGCTCACCTTTTCTCCCCCTTGTTGACAATGTATGAATCAAGGTAAAAATGCAGAAATGCAAAGCAAAGCATATAAACGTCTACATGAGCTTCTCAAATAGGCCAAATCTAGTGTCAAAGGCTAAAAATGAGACAAAGATCACACACATGAATCATAGCATAGTCAAAGCATTGCCACAAGTAATATATGAAAATACAAGCATGTGACAAAGCAAAATTTTCAGACTTAAGCAGTTTTACCAAAGGAAGGCTCACTTCACATGTAAAAGCCTATCCATGTCACACTTGAGCCACAAACATGCATACCATTTAAAGATCATACAAGGATATCAAATTCTCAAGCAAAAGATCATGGCAAACACCCATAAAGCAAAGCATGTCATGTCAAAGCTCATGAGCCATGTGTCCACTTCGGGGAGACTTCTCCATCGGTGAACATCATGCAACATGTTTTGCACCCATATGTGAAAGATAAGACATTTTAGGCATAGACATGATGGATGGAGCATTTTTCAGGCATTTTACACTTCTTTTCAAAATTAAGTCATTTCATGGTACATGAAGTGCCTTTGCGGCAAAAAGAAGCTTATGCTCCCCCATGAAAGCAACATAGGCTAAACATTCACAATGATATTCGGCCTTTGGCCCAAATGCAAGAACAGGCATCCAAGCACAATCTAAGCATGAAAAGCACATTTAGACCAAACTGTGACATGGATACACAACTACACACGAGTGGAGCATATTTCATCAAAAATTAGTCAAGTTAAGCATTTATCTCAAAGGGGCTATCTCACCACACAAATATCTCAAATATTCCAAGAGCATAGCCTCACATCACCATTTCTCCACACATATAACCAAAATCTCACAAATAGCCAAAGAGACTCACATATGGCATATAAAAGAAGCTCATCATCCTAAAATGCAATATGATACAAATGCAACATGATATGTGACAAGATGACTATCCTACCATGGTTTATACATCAAGCAAAGCATGTATATACATCAAAGTAAAACATGGTATAATACATATGGTACAAAAAAGGAAATCCCCCAAGAGTCAACTAGAAAGGGCAACAAACCCCAAGTTCCCCCGCAAGCGCACAAATGTAGCTTGGTCGAGAGGCTTTGTAAAGATGTCGGCTAGGCGATCTTGGGTAGGGACATGGCTCAAAACAATGGTTCCTTTCTCCACATTGTCTCTCAGGAAATGATACCTCACTTCTATATGTTTGGTTCTGGAGTGAAGCACTGGATTTTTGGCTACGCTTATGGCACTGGTGCTATCACAAAGAAGTGGGATCTGGGTGCACTCCTCACCAAAGTCTCTCAAAGTGTATGAAATCCACAACAGCTGCGAGCAACAACTAGCGGCAGCAACATACTCCGCCTCTGTGGTAGACTGAGCTACACTAGACTGCTTGCGGGAAGACCAAGAGACCAACGAAGAACCAAGAAATTGACAAGTGCCAGAAGTAGACTTCCTCTCGACTCGACAACCAGCAAAATCCGCATCGGAAAAACCATGAAGAGACAGAGTCGAGGAGGAAGAATACCAAAGGCCAAGACCAGGGGCAGATCGTAGGTACCGAAAATCCTCTTGACGGCCCGTCGATGTGATGTCCTCGGCGAAGCTCGAAAACGAGCGCACAGACACACGCTGAACTGTATGTCTGGCCTCGTCGCCGTCAAGTAGAGGAGGGAGCCGATCATGCTCCTGTACTCCCGCTGGTCCACTGGTTCTCCATCCTCATCCGCATCCAAAATGGCCGTACTCCCCATGGGAGTCGACATCGGCTTCACATCTTGCATCTGGAACTTTCTCAGCATGTCTTTCGTGTACTTGGTTTGGTGCACAAATGTACCGTCCTTCACTTGCTTGATCCGCGGCCCCGAGAAAATACCGCAACTCGCCCATCATGCTCATCTCGAACTCCCGCTCATCTCATCCGCAAACTTGGCAACAAGGTTATGTGACGAGCCACCAAAGACAATATCATCCACGTATATCCGCACAATCAACAAGTCATTCCTATGCTTGAGGAGAAACAAGGTTCTATCCACCGTACCCATCACAAACCCTCTCGCTCAAAAGAAAACCTCTCAATCTCCCATACCAAGCACGGGGCGCCGTTTCAACCCATACGAGCCCTTTTCAACCCGTATACCCTGTGTGGGTACAACTCGCTCTCAAACCCGGGTGGTCGCTTCACATACACCTCCTCCTCTATGACCCCATTTAGAAAAGCACTCTTCACGTCCATCCGAAACAACTTGAACCCTTTAGCCACGGCAAAGACTAGAAGGATCCGAATTGCCTCAAGACGGGCCACGGGGAGCAAAGGTCTCCTCGTAGTCGATCCCCTCCTTCGACTAAACCCCCGAGCAACAAGTCCGGACTTGTTCCTCACAACCATCCCATTCTCTCCCTCTTTGTTCTTCCAAACCCACTTGGTTCCTATGGGATGGCAATTTGGAGGTGGTTCAACTAACTCCCACACCGGTTCCTCTCAAAATTTTCCAACTCCTCATGCATAGAATTGACCCAGTTTGCATCGGATAAAGCATGTCCAATGTCCTTGGGCTCAAAAGTAGCAACAAAAGCAAGCATGAGCAAAATGAGAGGAATTCTCGGACCTCGACCGTGTAGTGCGTTCATTGATGTCTCCAATGATCTTCGACGGGGGATGCACTTCTTGAATCCGCCGGGGAGCCTCACGCCTCGAGACTACCTCCCCCTCAACTTCGCCTTCTCTCGCTCGATCCTCTTGTTGCACCGTCGTTGTCCATGAAGTAGACGGTCCATGCTCCAAGGTAGTCGTGGGGGAAGTAGTGGGTACATGCTCGGCTTCGGGCGCATGGTTCTCCCCATCATCATCTCCGGCTTCATCTTTCTCCTCTTCAAAGAGGTCCTCGGCCATCTCTTCATCACCCGCACATTCAAAGCCAAGAGAGGTACATGGCATTGTCTCGTCGAAGGTCACCTCGCAAGTCTCCATGATTTTGTTAGTCTCAAGGTTAAGCACCCTATAGGCTCTAGAGTGGTTAGCATATCCAAAGAAAATACCATCACTAGACCTAGCCTCAAACTTGTCGAGTTTTCCCTTTTTCAAAATAAAGCACTGCAGCCAAAAACTCGGAAATGACTCACTTTGGGCGCCCGACCATGCATAAGCTCATAACAGGTCTTCTTCTTGAAAGCTCTCAATAAAATCCGATTGGAAACATGACAAGCCGTATTGACCGCCTCGGCCCAAAACCTCCTAGGAGTCCCGTGCTCATCGAGCATCGTCCTAGCCATCTCACAAAGAGTCCGATTTTTCCTTTCCACGACTCCATTTTGAGGGGGCACATAAGGGGTCGAATACCGATGTTCAAGACCTAGATCACGACAAAAGGCATCAAAACGAGAGTTCTTAAACTCGAACCATTATCACCGCGGATAGCTCGAATAGCATTCCCATGCCTCTCGTTTTTCAACCTCACAATCGGATCTCGAACAAAACCAAAAGTCTCACTCTTATCCTCCAAGAAGAACACCCGGGCATAGCGAGAGTAATCGTCCACCACAACAAGGACATACCACTTCCCACCCACCGAGCGAACTCGAGCCGGCCCAACAAGGTCCATGTGCAACGGCTACGTCGGACGCTCGGTCATGACATCGGTCGGGGGAGGATGGGGAGTGGCTACCATCTTACCATGCCTACAAGGAGCACAAACCAAATCCTTTTCAAACTTCAACTTCGGCAATCCTCGGACAAGGTCAAGACCACTCAAGCGGGAAACCAAATCAAAGCTCAAGTGTCCCAACCGCCTATGCCATTTCCACAAATCGAAGACGGACCGGCCATCAAACGGCGAGCGGGACCCAAAGAGCGAGAGAAATCGACCTCGAAAATTTGACCCTCGGGGATGATCATACGGACAAGATCACCTCGAGAATCAAGCAAACGAGACTCGCCGGACTTGAAACGCACCTCAAAACCCTCATCAAGCAACTGAGAAACCGAAAGCAAGTTAAAACCCAAAGACTTCACAAGAGCCACTCTCTTCAACGTTACCTTGTCACTCACATGCACAACACCCTCTCGAAAGCACCCTACCTCGTCCATTGTCCCCAAATGTGATGTCTCGCTTTTCCCTCACCGGGGTGAGGCCGGAGAACCACTTCTTATCTCCGGTCATGTGTCGAGAACACCGGAGTCGATCAACCAAATGTTCTCCAAGCCTCCCCGCCCGCAAATCGAAACAAGAACGAGAATGAGCTAGCGACTCGACACTCGGGGTTAGCACGAGAGAAAGTTAAACCGAGTGTCGAGCCATCTCGCTCAAAAGAGGGGTTAGCAAACATCACTCCCTTGCCACCAAACTTCCCATGTCCCATGGGAGGAGTACGAGCACCACGAGGGGGAAAACGTGGTCCGTAGTTCCTCCGGAACCCAAAGCTGCGATCATCTCCCCTAAACCCGTACCGAGGACGAGTAGGAGGACGTCCCACAAAACCACCACGAGCCCGACCAAACCTCTCACCAAAGACGCACACCATCATCTCTCCCGACAAACCTCTCACCACCACCACCTCTCCGTGGGAACACCGCCAACACTCCTCATACTTCCCACACCCCGTGGAAGTGGCACTCTAGGCTCGGGAATACCGCGAGGGCCGGCGATACCTGTCCCCGGTTTGCTTGCTCCCTAGCAAGCCTCTCATCCCTCTTCCTCTTGTAGCAAAACTCGCAAGATGCCTCTCCTTGCCACAATACTCACACCGAAGGGGATGGGTTTTGGTTTTGGCTCGGCTTCTCTCTAGGCTTCTCACCCTTCTCACCCACAAACTTCACTGGTTTTTGGAAATCATTTGTCTTAGGTGGGAATTTGGGTGGATCTTGGGTTGTGTCAAGTTTGTTGCAAAGGTGGTTGGGCTTTGGTGTGAAAGAGTTCTTGGGTGCTTTTGGGAGTGGGACTTGGATCTCTCCGATCACCTCGAACCCGGGTTAGACTCAACACACTTCTCGTACACACTCTCCCCACTTGTTCTCTCCCACTTTCTCACCCAACTTCTCAAAACCCAAACCACGACCATCGGCTCTCTTGAACTCCTCAATCATGATTTTCAATTGAGGTTCCCGCCCGGACAACCAACCCAACACCTTCCTCAAATAGTCATTCTCCTCATAGATGACATCCAAACGGGAAGTAAGTTCAAGATTACGCAAAGTGACTTCATCACGGCTAGAACATGCATTTGCAACAGGAGATTTCAAAGATGCTTCCAAAGAACTAATGGTGGAACGAGCATCGACAAGCTTAGCATGCATAGTAGGACATGATTTGCAAGCACCAAGCAAAGTGGGTCTAGCCTTAAGCTCATCATGTTCGAGTCCTAAGAGCATCTAGTTGAGCCAAAATAGAAGCATTCTTCTCATTAAGCATTTTGATCTCATTCAACCAAGCATCACATTCAACACATTCAACATCATCAGGAGAAGTAGGAGCAAGTTTCAAAGAGTCATTCTCAAGTTTCAATTCAAGCAATTTTGACTCTAACTCTCCTACTTTCTCACTAGCATTCTCAAGCCGAGCCCTAAGATCTTTCCTCATCTTTTTGGCATCTCTCAGGCACACTATCACGGTTATCAAGCAAACCATTCAACCTAGCAATCTCAGGCAAGCAAAGAGTCGGGATCACGGTTTACCTCATCCTCCGAGTCGGAGTCGCCGTCCTCCTTCACACTCTTCTTCTTGCTCGAGCTATGGGCCATGCCACAAAAGCCCTCGAGCGCCACACGGCTCGGCCCGCCGAGGTTCCGCTTGCACTCTTCTTGCCACCGCGCCTCCCGGCGTCTTCATCTTCGCCGCTCGAGCTTGATTGCTCCTCGCTTGAGCTTGAGTCGACGTCGCTCGCACCGGCCACCATCGCTCTTGCCTTGTTCTTCTTGTAGGTGCTCTTGCTCGGTCGCCGCTTGTCCTTGTCCTTGCTCTTGGTCTTGTTGAAGTGCTTGCCCTTGGAGGAGTACTTGTCTTCACGCCTCGGGTGCGCCTTGTACTCGTTCACCTTGTACTTGTTCTCCTCCGCTTCGGGCACTCGGCGATGAAGTGGCCACGCTTGCCACACTTGTAGCACGTCCCCGAGCTCCGCCTTGCGTTCCTCCGACTCTCGTGTAGTCGTTCAAATCTTCTTGAGAGCAAGGCCGGCTCCTCCTCGCCCGGCACATCAAACTCCTCATCCGGAATGAACATAAGAGAGGACAAAGAAAAGCGTCGACGGGAAGGGTTAGATTTGCCCTTTGATCCTCCCACAAGAGCAAGACTATGGTCGGTCGAGCCCTCATGCTTGGATAGCAACTTCCGTCAACCTCGGCCGACTTGAGCTTAGAAAAGAGGTCATCCAACTCAATAGTCAAATAGTTCCCGGACTCCTTGATGGCCTCAACCTTAGCACCCCAAACATTTGGATCCAAGACATGCAAGAGCTTCAAAGCCTGATCATGCTCGGAATACGGAAAATCCTCAACATTTGCCTTCATGTTGTTCACGATGGCGGTGAACCTCTGAAACATCGCATCAATGTCCTCACCGGGAAGTGGAGTGAAATTCTCATATTGCATCCGGTAAGAGACAAAGAGGCGAGCCTTCACATGGTTATCACCACCGTGAGCAACCAATAACTTTTCCCAAATTTGCCAAGCAAGATTCAAATGGCGAACACGCTCAAACTCTGGATCACACAAGCTCCGGCACAAGTGATCAACGGCTTTTGCATTAGCCTCATACTTGGCCTTGGCATCGGCATCGGTCACCATAAGAGTATGGATGTTGACCGGAATAGCATAGGTCTTGTCAAGCACAATAAAATCCAACGACTTTCCTCGAAGAAAGATCATCATACGAGCCGCCCACTTGTGGTAACCCTTGCCATCGAAGTGCGGCGGACCGCCCCCGCTCAACGTACGCCATCTTAGGATTCGAGACTTGTCAAAGTCGCAAAGAATCCGGCACCAAGCTCTGATACCAATTGAAGGATCAGATGGCGACTAGAGAGGGGGGAGTGAATAGGAGCCGGTAAAAATTCTTCCCAAAGAACCCGGCCTATGTCCTACTCAAATCCCGGTCACACACAAGCGATGGATCGAATCACGCACCAATCGCCAAGACCACGAGGTTATGGATCAACCTCTAGCCTTAGGAACGATTCCTCAAAGCACACGCGGAAGCACTAGAAAGGGAGGAAGGAATCGAACCAAGAAGCAAAGCACACGAGCTGCGGCGCGACCGTCCGCGCAAGGGGGGGCGGACCGTCCGCAAGAGCCGCGCGGACCGTCCGGCCGGTATCGCGGGACCGTCCGCACCGGCCGCGGACCGTCCGGCCTTAGCCGCGGACCGTCCGTTAATTTACACAGAACGACCCAAAGACACCCCCGTGTCACGGACCGTCCGCGGGGAGCACGCGGACCGTCCGCCAAGCACCTGCGGACCGTCCGCCCGACACCGCGGACTGTCCGAAACTACGTCCAACCAAAAACCAAAATCACAACGGATCGAAACAAAAGACGAGCAGGAACACGAAGAACACGGGATGAAGTGGACCCGCGCGGACCGTCCGCCTGGTCCTCGCGGACCGTCCGCCAGGTGCGGACAGAACAGAAAATAGCCCGACCCCGAAAGTCAACTCCACCAAATCATCATCGGATTTCCCAAACGGTTGAAGTTGTAGAGACAAGGGTTTGGGGACTTGAAAAGCGTCACACAAGGATGCTATAGCCCAAAAATCTTGCCTCCTAACTCCCTAAATCACCGGGAATCGCGAATCCTTTGAGCACCTCCAAAAACTAGACCACCGAACGAAAACTCACGAATCGAAGTGATTTCCGGCGTTTGAGGGCACAAGATCAAGCACAAAGATGCACAAGGCATCTATCCATGTTTCCCTCAAAGAAATCCGGGAAGAAACTCACTCAAATCCGCGGAATCACACCGAGAACAAAGGCACGAAAATAAGCACAAAAAGGCACGAAAAACAACCCCGAATCTTCTATACAAACCAGAAAAGATTCACAAGGTCTAGCATGCCGCCCTAGCATCCATCCCTCTCAACAAATCTCTCATGAAGCTCTCATGCTAGCCTAGAGAAAATAGGAAGGAAAAAAAGCTACGAAAATGAGAAAGAGGAGGGAGCAAATGAAACCCTAAGTCGCGGAGAGAGAGAGAGCCATCAACACACACTCCAGGCTTATATATCAGGTCCCGCCGGAGTGGTAAATGACTCGACTACCCCTAACTACACTACTGGCGATACAACCCACGTAGGGGCAATTTGGTAATGTTTGTGGGTCTTGCCATCGGACGGCCACGCCTTTGCCGCACCCCGCGTCCTCCCGACGCAAGCCATGCGATCCCGCCGCGTGTCCTCCGCTTCGAAGCTTCCCGACACGCCGGATCCCGTCTCCGTCGTGTTGGGCCCTCGGACTTGGTTTTGAGGCCCAAACCAAGAAACCGTCCGCCGATGGTTTTGTGGGCAAACCACCAAACCCCGCGTGCCGTGCCGGTTCGGCCTCCCGCCAAACCACTTGACTTGACCGCCACCGTGCACCGGCTCACTTGTCCATGACTTCGTCTTGCTTGTGTCGCCACCATGTGGCCCGCACCCGGTCCCGCCGTCCACCGGTCCCTCGAACCGAGCCTACTTGTCTCTCCATCTCCCGGAGGCCCCTCAAGGCCGAAGACCTTTCGCGCCCGTTCTTCACCGCAACAACACGAACTAGGCCGCGGCCTACACCTGCGCACTAAGCCAAGAGTCGGTCCAACACCCGTTGTCAATCACTCATCACTTAAGGAGCGGTCATCCACCGACCACCGGGACGCTCCGGTCCACACAAAATGACAAAAGCAAGCCCAAGGTGCTTGCTGAAATTTACGAAAAAGATGAACCGAAGGTCAAGGAAGATGAACCGACCATACAAGAAAGTGAAGATCCACTTCCCAAGGTAAGAGAAGTCATTTCGGATGTTAAAAATGTTGAAACTAACATGAATGTAGGCCGAAGTATGTGGAATGCTAGACCATTGGCGGAATTCAAGCAATCCGGTTGGGTTCAAGTTGATTTCACCCCACTAATTAACTACCGAAGGAAGGAGGCACGCCGACACGTTGCCAACCTAGTTGAAGATATATTTGATCAAGAGATGAGTGGAGAGTCGATCCAAAAGATGTTTGAAGAAGAAAGAGAAGAAGGAGATGAAGGATGGATCGACCGGTTTGACAACTCAAAGATTTATGATGAAGGAAGAGAAGAGTACAACCGTGATGAGCCTAGTGACTCAAAGGATAAATGGGAGGAGATAGGACTCAAGCTAGATGATAGCTTGTGTGCTATTAAAGCCTACACACTAGCAAATCAAGACATGGAAGTACTCAAGGATGAAGGAAAGAGTGAATCAAGAATGAGCGATCTTGACAACATGTGGTACATGGAAGATAAAGAAAGCAACATACAAATCTTTGAAGATGAAGATCTGGTTGATAAAGAAGACTTCAAAGAAGAGATGAATGCGTACATAGTTGAAGGATTACATGTTCCACATGATGAGTTGAAGAAATTGCAAGATGGTGATGAAGATGCAACTACACTTGTTGAGACCGATTCGCCTTCAACACCGCTTGATGAACCAAATATCACTCTTGTTGAAAAATCTCTAAGGCCAAGGTACGCGCTGAAATCTCAAGATATTATTGGTATTGATGTTGTTAAATTCAAATACTCATGCTCAACCAACAGTATGAATGGTAGTTTAATGTCTATGCCTTGTTCCAATAGTGATCATGTTGATAGGCTAGATTTTCTTGAGAATGAAAAAGAGGAAACATTTATTTTTGATCCAATTAATCTCACACCTAAACAACCTTTGCCTAATGATGAGCTAAGTGCTATGCATGAAACATATGCTTCTTTTATTTACACCTTGACTTGTTGCTACAATTCACATGTGGTGTTAATTATGGACGCGTATGTTTACAATAAGTTTTGTAAATCTCGATCATGCTTTGCGCTTGGTCAAGCTAATGACCTTAAAGAATCATATGTCGGGAAAGACCCGATTTTCTCTAACCATGTAGACAAGGCTTGAATAATGAAAAAAGGAAGCCATGCCTAAAAGAGTTGCAAGATAAATCATCAACCTCTCCGAATCCCGCGATGGATGCTGCTGTCTTCATCAATTTGAGAGCTTGTTAAGAGGTGTACAAATGAAGAAAATGAGATATTCAGAAGCTCCATCAAATTACCGTTCCAACGCATCAAGAACCAACAAGTTTGAAGACCCGTGCAAGGAGTTATGGAGAAAACATTGAGCGTTGCGCGTTCTGAAATTTCAGGACAGATTTCATCGCCGAAGTAAAACGGACGTAACTCTCTTGTCCGGAGTCCGATTTGAGCAAATAAAGACTCGTTGGAAAGGAAATTTTGTGCACTGTGCAATGGAGTAGAGCTTGAGTATACTCTCTGTTCTGGACATTAAAAAAAATTCATGGAGTGAAGGCAGCACCGAAGGATGATAAAGAAGGATATAATGATGAAACAAAAGGATGCTTTGGGCAAGTCTTCTATAAGTGATCAAGCACAACATGGGAAGTAAATTAAAGCTGCATTGGTACCTTTTCTTCTTGCATGAAGGGCCATGGCTATGCAACGAAAAGAAGGTATGTGAGAAAGTCGAGCTCTATGACTTTAAATGAAGCGCTTTTCGGGAGGCAACCCGTTTCTTTATGTTTTTATTCCTTTCTTAGAGAGAATAAAGAATGACACCATCTTATGATGGTCAACTTGTGGTTATTAATCTAAGTTTAGTTTTCTTTTTAGAACCACCATCATGTTCATGCTCATATTTATTTATTTGCATGCATTGCATTTTGTTATCAACATGATGTTTCTTTGCATGTACATGTTTTGCATATAGTTGGCTTGGTTGTTTTAAGGCTCAATGATGTATGCTTTCATATCCATGTTAATGCTCCAGCTGGGCATTTTCCTTTTGTGATCTTGTGTAAACGTGGTGTTTAAACATGATTTCGGACCATCATCATTAAGTTCGATAAACCTTGCTAGCTTTTCATATGTTTTCATGTTGCATTGGTTAGTTTATAAGCTTTGCATTGCGCTTAAGTTTCCTTGTGCTATAAGGGTTATTGATTTAGGGATAGACATGGTGTTTTAACCCTAGATATATAAACCTTTATGGCTATGGAGAAATTCGGCAATCTAGTTGTAAACATGGTGTTTAGAACTAGGTGAAAACATTGTCTTTGTTTATATGCTTTCCTATCATGTGCATACACACCTTGCACCACGTACACTCATTAGGTTTTTATTCCTCATTAAACTAATTATACCACAAGTTAAGAATCTTAGGAGACATTGTTGGATTGTTGGCAATTCTTTCTACTCCCAACCGTCACCTTGGGGGTAGAATGTGCGTTTAAAACGTATTACGTGCAAGATAAAGACTCTCACTACAAGGAAATTGAAGGATGGCTAAGAAGTGCTTTGTCTTCTTCTTCCATGACTAGCAAAATGCTAAGCATGGGGGAGACCCTGAATCTTCAACACGGAAGTGCAACATGACGTTCTAGAAGATAGAATGATAAAGATCGTTAACATCTCCGGATCAAAGTGCAAGAAGCCACCGATCTCATCAAAATTCTGCATGGTCTCGAAGGGAAAACACTAGATATTTTTGGATATTTAGAAGCCCCATGAAGTTACAATTCCAACAAATCAAGAATTAAGACAATCGGAGGTTTCTACAAGCGGTTATGCCCGAATCACCGAGTGCAACACGTCCTGAAATCAGTTTTGGACAGCACGCAGCGCTGAAGTAAAACGGACATAGCTCCCTTGTTTGAACTCCGTTTTCGATGAATGACCACACGTTGGAAAGGTAATTTCATAAACTTTTCAATAGAGCTATATTTCGATATATGTTCTGTTCTGGACAGAGGGGGAAATCCATGAAAAAGAGACAGCAAGGAGATGATGAGAACAAGAAAGAGGAGATGGTGATGACAACATTGAAGAGAAGGGTGACCAATGACTCCATTAAGCATACAAGATCAAATTCAGAAGTTTAGGAGCATTAATAAATCAAGACAAAAGCAAAAGCCACATCGATACATGGAGATGCCGGAAGAAGGAACGAAGAATTACAAAGGATGGTAACATCTCCATGGACCTTCTCTTTTCCAAACACAAATGCTTGTAAGTATGCCTTCAACCTCAACTAGGTGCAACATTTTGTTTTTCTCTTCAAACAATAACATGGCTACTAGGAGGACAACCTAGGTTTCTTTTTACTTTCAATAGATAAGCATGACCATGTGTTCACCTCGATGTTCTACATTGCCTATGCTTACGGAAAGATGATGAAAGTTGCCGCTTTGTTTTACCTACATGAAGTTATACATGTCTTGGCTAATTGCTCTCCATAATATGATCTGAAATTAATTTAAATACCGGCTCTTTTATTTGTGGAGGTGAAATGACTATGCTCTAGACCCACATACATATCTTTGCTCTTTGATTTAAGTTTATGGATAGCCGGATAACTTGTTGTTTTTATGAAAACTTAACTTTTATGCTATCTACATATTTGTGATGCTCTTGCAAAGTTCTACCTACCAAAGTCATATACATATATGTTTTATGATAACAAAACCCGTAGATTGCAAACATATGTTTTGATGAGTTGGATTAGGATTGATTTCTATGGTTCGAGACTAAGAAGCTGGTCATTCCTTTGTGTAACTTTTTCATGCTAGCCTTTTTGTCCATGCATTGTGGGTTTTCACATCGAAAATTTCACAAACTTCGCTGGGCATCCACCCTAAACCAAAAACATCTTTTTGTGATCACCTCCTTGTCCACAACCCAATTTGAGTATGGAGTAAAATTCTCGATGGAGATTCAAATATTCCGCAAGATTATGGAATTTATACTTACTTTAGCAGTCATTTCCCCTCTCTTTTATGCTCGAGGACGAGCATCGTTCAAGCATGGGGGAGGAGTCATTCTCTGACACAAATGCTATGTAAGTATTATGTTGCAAAAAGTTTTGAGGAGCAAAAGAAAAAAGAAAAAAATGAAAGAAGAAAAAAAATTATTATGATGAGAAGAAAAGAAAAGTAAGGAAAAAAGGAAGAATAAAGAAAAAGAGAAAGAAAGAAAGAGAGAAAAATGAGAAGGAAATAGAATAAAAGTAAAAATAATAATAATAAAGATGCTCCTCGGTTCTTTTTGCTTCATAAGTTCTCAAGTGACTTGATGACACATCCATACTCAAATCTTCCAACCATGTGCAATCCGATAATGAGGACTTCACTCGTGCCTCGGGATCATCCATTTGCCACTTGCACATGTCCACTTATCTAAATGTGTGTGTTTCATCCTTCTCTCTTTCCAACATTTATTTTCCATGGCCTTTTTGACGAGTCTCGGTAATTCCAATAGATCTCTCTCTTAATTTGACAATATTTCGGATATATGTTTTGCTAGGATTGTTTTTAACCTTCCAAGCTCCACATAAGCCTTCCACTATCACATATGAGTAGAGTAGGTTGAAAATAATCTAGTATAGGCTTGAGTGACTTGATGAGATGAGTGTTCCATGAGCTCTTGCAAGAGATTTTCACTTATGTTGGATATGCGTCTTTTTGAAAATCTTCCATGTGACAAGGTAATGGTTTGAAGTTCACTTAAGTTTGAGAGCATTGTGTTAAATGTGGCTTGTTCTTTATTGTTAGTCTATCTTCCATAATGAAAAAGAAGCCGGTCACAACTTGAACCTTAAAAATAAATTCTTAAGAGATGACACAACGAGCAAGGTTTAAGTATGTGAAAAAGGGGCTTGTTGACGGATAAAACTCGTATCCACCTACGATCCGCAAGCGTACGGACCTACACCTTTTTCACCACGGGATTCCCAAGGTTCTTGTCAATCCGCGGAGCAAGGGGATTACTAGCGCTTAACCAAGTACTAATCTAGTTGAATGGAAAACCTTTGAAAGAGAGTATTAATCTAAAAGTAAAGACTATCTAACCTAAGTTAATCTAAGTTAAGTTGATCAAACAAATCTAGGGTTAAACTATATGGTAAAGGGATGAACACAAGAGAGTGATTAAGAAAGATAAGCGTTCCCTCCCTAGGATCTAGGATAACATGGTATGCATCTACTACACGAAAGCGGTAAACCAATCTACCGGGGGTTGTGACCACGGTTTCGCCCTTTCCCTCCTCTCGTCCGTCACTACGCGAAGGTATTCGTGACTAGACCTATGATGGACACGGTATGTTGATGGAATCTATGGGAGTAGCGGATATCATACGCCCGAAAAACATGGTAGCTAACCTTAATCATCAAAGCATCATCAACATGAAAACAATAGATTGAAACCACAAATCGAGTAGCGATCACATAGCATGTATCCATCTAATCCTAGGGATGAACGGAGACATTACCCCATCATCTTACACGGATTGAAGCACATAGGGGTGATGGAGACTCCGGAGAACGTCGTCGATGAAGATGGCGGCAATGGAGCTTGGGAACACCCCTAGGCCGGCGGCTTGGAGTCCTCCTCTTGCTTCCTTCTCTCCGCCGGCGTTGATCCTTGCGACGAGCTCATCTAACTCTCTCCCTCATCTTGCGGCGGCGGTTTTTTGGTGATTGGCGTCGGTAGGATGATTTGTTCGATGTGGCGGCCGACGGCGGCGGAGGCAATAAATAGACAAACACCTAGGGCAAAGGAGGGACCGAACCGACCCCGGAGTGGGGCGGGCCGGTCGGCCCAGCCGGCCGGCCCGAGCCCACTTCGGCCGGTTCGGCCCCGGTTTCCTCCCCCGGTTGCTTCTCGCGTGATCCCTTATTCGTGTGCACTTGCATGTGGGCCTTTGACGTCGTTTCCTTCACGGTTAAGGCTTGAATCCTTGCTATGCAAGCTTCACTGTTTTCTGGTTGAGTCCCTGAAGACTTGCACGTTGACGCTTCGGTCCTCGGGTCATTTGGAGTCATGTTCATCGCGTGTCTTGACTCTTGTCGGGCTTCATGATCTTCTTCCAAAGTGCTTGGTGAACTTATCCCGAAAGTCTCCTCTTTAGCGTAGATTTCCTGCATAAACAACAAACTCCAAAATCGACATGCAAGTGTGAACTTGTTATATCATTAGTATGCCTAGTGGCGGGTTAGTTGCAAATCATAATCGAAACCAATGTATAACAAGTACTCTAGGTTGACGGAAATTCACCGTCAACATCTCCCCCATGCTTAAACCTTGCTCGTCCTCGAGTAAGTAATCCTTGCTTAAAAGGGAAATCAATGTTGCCTTCCAACGTTGTCCCTGCACTTAGTCATTCATGACGAGACAAATTGCTCTCTCTTCAATTTATTTTTAAAGTTCAAGTTGTGACCGGCTTCTTTTTCATTATGGAAGATAGACTAACAATAAAGAACAAGCCACATTTAATGAACATGATGCTCTCAAACTTAAGTGAACTTCAAACCATTACCTTGTCACATGGAAGATTTTCAAAAAGATGCATATCCAACATAAGTGAAAATCTCTTGCAAGAGCCCATGGAACACTCATCTCATCAAGTCACTCAAGCCTATACTAGATTATTTTCAACCTACTCTACTCATATGTGATAGTGGAAGGCTTATGTGGAGCTTGGAAGGTTAAAAACAATCCTAGCAAAACATACATCCGAAATATTGTCAAATTAAGAGAGAGATCTATTGGAATTACCGAGACTCGTCAAAAAGGCCATGGAAAATAAATGTTGGAAAGAGAGAAGGATGAAACACACACATTTAGATAAGTGGACATGTGCAAGTGGCAAATCGATGATCCTGAGGCACGAGTGAAGTCCTCGTTATCGGATTGCACATGGTTGGAAGATTTGAGTATGGATGTGTCATCAAGGCACTTGAGAACTTATGAAGCAAAAAGAACCGAGGAGCATCTTTATTTTTTACTTTTATTTTATTTCCTTCTTTTTTTCTCTCTTTTTTTTCTTTCTCTTTTTTCTTTATTCTTCCTTTTTTCCTTACTTTTCTTTTCTTCTCATCATAATAATTTTTTTTCTTCTTTCATTTTTTTTTCTTCTTTTGTTCTTTTTTTCGTCAAAACTTTTTGCAACATAATACTTACATAGCATTTGTGTCAGAGAATGACTCCTCCCCCATGCTTGAACGATGCTCGTCCTCGAGCATAAAAGATAGGGGAAATGACTGCTAAAGTAAGTATAAATTCCATAATCTTGCGGAATATTTGAATCTCCATCGAGAATTTTACTCCATACTCAAATTGGGTTGTGGACAAGGAGGTGATCACAAAAAGATGTTTTTGGTTTAGGGTGGATGCCCAGCGAAGTTTGTGAAATTTTCGATGTGAAAACCCACAATGCATGGACAAAAAGGCTAGCATGAAAACGTTACACAAAGGAATGACCAAACTTCTTAGTCTCGAACCATAGAAATCAATCCTAATCCAACTCATCAAAACATATGTTTGCAATCTACGGGTTTTGTTATCATAAAACATATATGTATATGGCTTTGGTAGGTAGAACTTTGCAAGAGCATCACAAATATGTAGGTAGCATAAAAGTTAAGTTTTCATAAAAACAACAAGTTATCCGGCTATCCATAAACTTAAATCAAAGGGCAAAGATATGTATGTGGGTCTAGAGCATAGTCATTTCACCTCCACAAATAAAAGATCCGGTATTTAAATTAATTTCAGATCATATTATAGAGAGCAATTAGCCAAGACATGTATAACTTCATGTAGGTAAAACAAAGCGGCAACTTTCATCATCTTTCCGTAAGCATAGGCAATGTAGAACATCGAGGTGAACACATGGTCATGCTTATCTATTGAAAGTAAAAAGAAACCTAGGTTGTCCTCCTAGTAGCCATGTTATTGATGGAAGAGAAAAACAAAAGGTTGCACCTAGTTGAGGTTGAAGGCATACTTAAAAGCATTTGTGTTTGGAAAAGAGAAGGTCCATGGAGATGTTACCATCTTTTGTAATCCTTCGTTGCCTTCTTCCGGCATCTCCATGTATCGATGTGGCTTTTGCTTTTGTCTTGATTTATTAATGCTCCTAAACTTATGAATTTGATCTTGTATGCTTAATGGAGTCATTGGTCACCCTTCTCTTCAATGATGTCATCACCATCTCCTCTTTCTTGTTCTCATCATCTCCTTGCTGTCTCTTTTTCATGGATTTCCCCTCTATACAGAACAGAACATATATCTAAATATAGCTCTATTGAAAAGTTTATGAAATTACCTTTCCAACGTGTGGTCATTCATCGAAAACGGAGTTCAAACAAGGGAGCTATGTCCGTTTTACTTCAGCGCTGCGTGCTGTCCAAAACTGATTCCAGGACGTGTTGCACTCGGTGATTCGGGCATAACCGCTTGTAGGAACCTCCGATTGTCTTGATTCTTGATTTGTTGGAATCGTAACTTCATGGGGATTCTAAATATCCAAAAATATCTAGTGTTTTCCCTTTGAGACCATGCAGAATTTTGATGAGATTGGTGACTTTTTGCGCATTGATCCGGAGATGTTAACGATCTTTATCATTCTATCTTCTAGAGTGTCATGTTGCACTTCCGTGTTGAAGATTCAGGGTCTCCCCCATGCTTAGCATTTTGCTAGTCATGGAAGAAGAAGGCAAAGCACTTCTTAGCCATCCTTCAATTTCCTTGTAGTGAGAGTCTTTATCTTGCACCGTAAGACGTTTTAAACGCACATTCTACCCCCAAGGTGACGGTTGGGAGTAGATAGAATTGCCAACAATCCAACAATGTCTCCCAAGATTCTTAACTTGTGGCATAATTAGTTTAATGAGGAATAAAAACCTAATGAGTGTACGTGGTGCAAGGTGTGTATGCACATGATAGGAAAGCATATAAACAAAGACAATGTTTTCACCTAGTTCTAAACACCATGTTTACAACTAGGTTGCCGAATTTCTCCATAACCATAAAGGTTTATTTATCTAGGGTTAAAACACCATGTCTATCCCTAAATCAATAACCCTTATAGCACAAGGAAAATTAAGCGCATTGCAGAGCTTATAAACTAACCAATGCAACATGAAAACATATGAAAAGCTAGCAAGGTTTATCGAACTTAATGATGATGGTCCGAAATCATGTTTAAACACCACGTTTACACAAGATCACAAAAGGAAAATGCCCAGCTGGAGCATTAACATGGATATGAAAGCATACATCATTGAGCCTTAAAACAACCAAGCCAACTATATGCAAAACATGTACATGGAAAGAAACATCACATTGATAACAAAATGCAATGCATGCAAATAAATAAATATGAGCATGAACATGATGGTGGTTCTAAAAAGAAAACTGAACTTAGATTAATAACCACAAGTTGATCATCATAAGATGGTGCCATTCTTTATTCTTGCTAAGAAAGTAGTAAAAATATAAAGAAACGGGTTGCCTCCCGAAAAGCGCTTCGTTTAAAGTCATAGAGCTCGACTTTCTCACATACCTTCTTTTCGTTGCATAGCCATGGCCCTTCATGCAAGAAGAAAAGGTACCAATGCAGCTTTAATTTACTTCCCATGTTGTGCTTGATCACTTATAGAAGACTTGCCCAAAGAATCCTTTTGTTTCATCGTTATCTCCTTCTTTATCGTCCTTCGGTGCTGCCTTCACTCCATGAATTTTTTTTTAACGTCCAGAACAGAAAGTATACTCAATCTCTACTCCATTGCACAGTGCACAAAATTTCCTTTCCAACGAGTCTTTATTTGCTCAAATCGGACTCCGGACAAGAGAGTTACGCCCGTTTTACTTCGGTGATGAAATCTGTCCTGAAATTTCAGAACGCGCAACGCTCAATGTTTTCTCCATAACTCCTTGCACGGGTCTTCAAACTTGTTGGTTCTTGATGCGTTGGAATGGTAGTTTGATGGAGCTTCTGAATATCTCATTTTCTTCATTTGTACACCTCTGAACAAGCTCTCAAATTGATGAAGACAGCAGCATCCATCGCGGAATTCGGAGAGGTTGATGATTTATTTTGCAACTCTTTTAGGCATGACTTCTTTTTTTCATTATTCAAGCCTTGTCTACATGGTTAGTGAAAATCGGACCTTTCCCGACATATGATTCTTTAAGGTCATTAGCTTGACCAAGCGCAAAGCATGATCGAGATTTACAAAACTTATTGTAAACATACGCGTCCATAATTAACACCACATGTGAATTGTAGCAACAAGTCAAGGTGTAAATAAAAGAAGCATATGTTTCATGCATAGCACTTAGCTCATCATTAGGCAAAGGTTCTTTAGGTGTGAGATTAATTGGATCAAAATTAAATGTTTCCTCTTTTTCATTCTCAAGAAAATCTAGCCTATCAACATGATCACTATTGGAACAAGGCATAGACATTAAACTATCATTCATACTATTGGTTGAGCATGAGTATTTGAATTTATCAACATCAATACCAATAATATCTTGAGATTTCAGCGCGTACCTTGGCCTTAGAGCTTTTTCAACAAGAGTGATATTTGGTTCATCAAGCGGTGTTGAAGGAGAATCAATCTCAACAAGTGTAGTTGCCTCTTCATCACCATCTTGCAATTTCTTCAACTCATCATGTGGAACATGTAATCCTTCAACTATGTACGCATTCATCTCTTGTTTGACGTCTTCTTTATCAACCAGATCTTCATCTTCAAAGACTTGTATGTTGCTTTCTTTATCTTCCATGTACCACATGTCGTCAAGATCGCTCATTGTTGATTCACTCTTTCCTTCATCCTTGAGTACTTCCATGTCTTGATTTGCTAGTGTGTAGGCTTCAATAGCACACAAGCTATCATCTAGCTTGAGTCCTATCTCCTCCCATTTATCCTTTGAGTCACTAGGCTCATCACGGTTGTACTCTTCTCTTCCTTCATCATAAATATTTGAGTTGTCAAACCGGTCGATCCATCCTTCATCTCCTTCTTCTCTTTCTTTTTCAAACATCTTTTGGATCGACTCTCCACTCATCTCTTGATCAAATATATCTTCAATTAGTTTGGCAACGTGTCGGCGTTCCTCCTTCCTTCGGTAGTTGATTAGTGGGGCGAAATCAACTTGAACCCAACCGGATTGCTTGAACTCCGCCAATGGTCTAGCATTCCACATACTTCGGCCTACATTCATGTTAGTTTCAACATTTTTAACATCCGAAATGACTTCTCTTTCCTTGGGAAGTGGATCTTCAATTTCTTGAATGGTCGGTTCATCTTCCTTGACCTCTGGTTCATCTTTTTCAGAAATTTCAGCAAGCACCTTGGGCTTGCTTTCGTCGTTTTGCTCCTCTTGACAACATCTTTGCCAATCTCGTATTGTTCTTTGTCCATTGCTTATCCTTTGTAAGATTTGTGCGGCTTCACTAATTGTTTTATCCAATATATCACCGCCTGCACACATGCTTACAAAACGAGACGAGTTAGGGGTTAGTGAAAAATAGAAGGTATGCAACATCAAGTCACCGGAAAATCCCAAGTTCGGTCCTCGCTCAAGTAGTTCATTAAAACGGTCCCATGCTTCATCAATTCCTTCATCCTCTCCTTGCTTGAAAGTGAGCACTTGCCTCCTTAAGTCTTGGACCTTGCTTATGGGAAAGAACTTCAAAAGAAACTTCTTCACTAGCTCATCCCAATTTCCTTTTGCTTCAACGGACGCAAGTGTGTACCATCTTCGTGCTTCATCTTCGAGAGAGAATGGAAAAAGATTCCACTTGAACCAAGCGGCGGAACTCCTTTTTGTTGGACCGTGTTGCATAACATCGTGAATTCCTTAATGTGTCTATATGGGTTGTCATCCTCCAATCCTCTAAATGGTTTTGTCGCCACTAACTTGATGATTCCAGGCTTCACTTCGTAGTGGGTTGTAGCAAACGTCAAATCTGATTTTTGCATCTCAATGTCTTCCATTGACGGCATTGCTAGCTCCCTTAGCGACATCTCTTCGTCTTCCAATGGTGAGGTGAACAAATCCATCTAGGCACAAGAAAAGTAGAAAGAAAAACAAAAAAAGATTTTTTTCTTTTTTTTAGAAAATAAGGGTTAGGTGTTAGTAATCAACAAAATTAATACTAGATTAAACGTAGCAAACTGGCTTGCTCCCCGGCAACGGCGCCAGAAAAAGGGGCTACGTTTAATCTAGTAAAAGTAATTCACAAAAAGGCTAGCATGAAAAAGTTACACAAAGGAATGACCAGCTTCTTAGTCTCGAACCATAGAAATCAATCCTAATCCAACTCATCAAAACACAATGGGGCCCCGTACACTTACTCGAGGACAAGCAAGGTTTAAGCATGAGGGAAAGGGCGAAACCGTGGTCACAACCCCCGGTAGATTGGTTTACCGCTTTCGTGTAGTAGATGCATACCATGTTATCCTAGATCCTAGGGAGGGAACGCTTATCTTTCTTGCTCACTCTCTTGTGTTCACCCCTTTACCATCTAGTTTAACCTAGATTTGTTTGATCAACTTAACTTAGATTAACTTAGGTTAGATTGTCTTTACTTTTAGATTAATACTCTCTTTAAAGGTTTCCTTAGTCAACTAGATTAGTACTTGGTTAAGCGCTAGTAATCCCCTTGCTCCGCGGATTGACAAGAACCTTGGGAATCCCGTGGTGAAAAAGGTGTGGGGTCCGTACGCTTGCGGATCGTAGAGGGATACGTCTTTTATCCGTCAACAGGAAGCAAGTCCTCGTGTTCCTCCTCATGTTCACGCGGTTCTCGTGCAGCCTCTCGAACCGCCTTGTCAGGAGCGCCAGCTCGTCCTCTCCAAGCTCGTCGAACTCCTCATCTGGCATAGACATCAAAGAGGAGAAAGAGAACATCCTGGTGGATGGGTTAGAGTTAGCCTTTCCTTTGGAACCACCAACGAGGGCAAGACTATGGGAATCAGTCGGTCCCTCGAGCTTGGCAGTCATGCCCCTATCCACCTCAGCCGACTTGAGCTTCGAGAAAGGCTCGTTCACCGTCGAGTTTCATACTTCTCCGACTCCACAATGGCCTTGAAATTTCCGCCCCAAATCGTATGATCCAAAGAGTGTAAGAGCTTGACCGCTCTATCATGATCATCGTACGGGAGCACGTCCACATTGGCCCTCATGTTGTTCACAACCACCGTGAACCTCTGAAACAAGGCATCGATGGACTCACCGGGGAGATGAGTGAAGTTCTCGTACTCTCTCCGGTAGGTCGCATACATCCGTTCCTGAACCTGGGCATTCCCAACATGAGCCTCCTTCAACACCGCCCAAATCCTACAAGCCAAGTGCTCGGTGTGCACCCGATCGAACTCAGGCTGACACAAAGCACGAAACAAGTAGTCGACCACCTTATTGTTGGCATCGAATCTGTCCCTCGATCCTGGAGCGAGGAAGTCCATCGGCTGGACATATCATGTGTCCACCGTGACATCCCAAAGGATCTGACCCTTTCCACGGAGGAACGCACCCATCCGCTTGCTCCACATCTTGTAGTTCTTGCCATCGAAGTGTGGAGGTCCCGAACCCCGTTCCTGGTACGCCATCCTTGGATCTTAGATCGGTTAGAGTCAATAAAGACCCGAACCGGCTCGATACCACTTGAAGGACCGATACGGCGAACCGCAGAGGGGGGGGAGTGAATGGGAGCCGATAAAAATTCTTCTCGATGGAGATCGAAACTCCAACAAGATGAACACGGCTTCCAACACACGTCTTCGACTCACTACCAAGATTGGCCAAGCCCACGTAGCCACTGGAGTGCCACTGGACCTAGGAACCAACACACACAGCCTACCGACTCGAGAACGCAGCGGAACACCAAAACTCGAGTCTATAGACCCACACCGGTCAGACCGATGAGCACCACCATTCAGACCGGTCCCTGCTGGTGAAACTGAGCAACTTTCACTAAGTGGCTCTACACCGGTCAGACCGGTGAGACACACCGGTCAGACCGATGGCAGCCTGAAAGCCCCCAAGGCACCAAACAGGTCAACCAACCACCAAACTGACCCAAACTTGAAACAACAGCTACACGGGACAACAACGAACACAACCAAGTCGAGATCTAGTCGATGCTTACTTAGCGACTTACGAACGAGGTTAGTGTACCTGCAGAAGATCACAGAACACAACGAACCTTTCATGCCAGCACTCATGAAAGCGTCCACATACATTACCGTTCACTATAGAAACGGCATCCATGCGTTAAGCCGCTGCATGGACAGCGTCCAACCTCGGACATTCTCCGTTGAATGGAGTATATCCTTGCCTCGCATGAGCGACATGCGGAATGCTCACGTATGAAACACGTGGCAAGACACAACTCATAGCCCGACGCGAAGATGGGACCGTGGAATGGATCACTCCATCAACCCTCGCAATTCCCGTGATGCGGAACAGCACACGTATAAAACACGTGGCTCCTAGTTTAGTTGTGCGAGAAAGTAAGTCTGACATAAAGTAATGTGCTGGAAGTTAGCAAAATAGACCATAGATTAATAAGCCACCTGAAAGAAACCAAAAATTTCCCTCTAGGGCCTCTCGGTCTAGTTTATCCTTAACGGACCAACGTGTTTTGCAATTCAAACAATCTTGGCAAATTTTATTCAAAAATCATGTGATTAGAGTTGTTAATTAAACTCTGGTGCATGTAATTGCTCGATACCAAATTTGTGACAACCCGCCCGGGGAAAATACCGTACTATCGCCTAAGACCGATCCACTTTGGTCGTTAAGCAATAGTAAAGTATCATCTTGTCGTTAGTTGCCGGGTTAACGCCCGTAAATCACTTGAACATCGAACAGAGGATCGATACATGCATTAAACTCACGCGAAGGCGAGTCCAGAGTACAACATGAATTAACATTTTATTACAAACCATTGTGCAAGGCATAAGATAAAAGTTTCAGAGTTCGAAAATACAGCGGAATAATTTAAACTAGCGGAACGGTGAACATCACGGGAGGCCGTCCGTGATGTCATCACCGTCGTCACCCTTCGATCAAGCACACCCGCAACAACATTTTTAAAGCAAGGCCGAGTATACTAATACTCAAGAAGACTTAACCGTTGGGTGATAACTACATCACCAACCTCTTGACATGAAAGGCTTTTGGCCGGTGGAGTTTCTTTTGCTGGAAAGCCACTAAGAGTGGATCCTTACTTTCAATCTTTTAGCACAAGTTCTAGTTGATTACCATTTCTAAATGTGCCAACTAATTCAATCAAAATTGGACAAGCAATTAATTCATCCAACCATATTTCTCGGGTTCCATCATTATGGGATATCATGGCCGATAGAATAAGCAAGGTCTCGGATAACGGTGAGAGGCCGACAATCGATTGATTTAAACCTTGCAAGGTAGACCCAAACACACGGTCGGCCGCCCCCGCGAGGACAACTCCCCAGCCGTCCCCATAAATCTTCGGGTTGGGATCGAATCTTACGGTCCACGGTGCGAGCTATCCGCATACCCCGCGAGATACCCGGAGTCACCATACACCACCCTTCCCGTAGCTAGCCGGTAAGGGAGATTTCTCGAGAGTAGTAACGGTAGGATCCCGTGCCGCCTCATTAAGGTACTAGGCTTACCGGTCCCATTCCCGCATATGCTTGGTACGTTCAAAAGCTTAGCCCACATGCCCACCGGACGGAGCCCAATCCCATGCTCTTACCACATGAGCGATCCATTTAAGGATATCTTATGATTCCTATCTAGGAACCTATTCTCGCGAGTGACGAACATCACTCGACTTCTATCGGTCCTATAGCATGGCAGCTATCGACCTAACATACTAGTGATAGAGCATAGGTACCTAAGGATCATGCATCTAGGGTTTCAATTCAATTCCTGAAACGTAAGTGCACAATCATAGCAAACATAATTGCATAAATTTAAAAAGGCGGGGTTAATGATCCGGGGCTTGCCTTCGCTGGCAAGGTTGGCCTTGGGCCCTTCTGGACTTGGGTCCAGGTCGTGAGCTACGTTCACGCACGGCAGCTCTTCGTTAGCACCTTCGTCTCCTCCTTCCGGCACGAGCGTACGTCTACTGGCGGAAAGATCTACACGAAGATGCAAATGCAAGATTTATTCGACGGTTTATACTTTCATTACTTACGAATCATTTTGACAATCAAGGGTGTACTTGTTGGGCACATTCACCTAGATAAGGCTACATTCAGCATACTTTTCCATAAAGGAATAATATGCAACTCTTTATTAATTATTCTTTTTGATGGTGACTGTGTACATATATATGTAAATAATTTAATTTAATTTCATCAACAGTAGTGGGTAGGTCCATTTAACCTTTTTAACGTGATTTGCAACCACACTCAAGTTACATGGGTGGTTGGGTGATTTCTCTTTATTGCACAATTGAATAAAGGTTTCTTTATACTTGTCATTTCATGTGAAAGCTTTTAATCATTTTATCTTCACCAATCAAAGGTGTAATTACTATTCTTATTCATGAATTAATTTCTTATCAGTAATGTTAATAAAATTTCTTTTATTTATATTAAGTAGTATTTCCAAAAAGAAAAAGGATTTAATTAAGGATTTTCTTTTATTCAATTTTCCCTTTAATATTAAATGGGCATTTAAGCCATTTATTAATCCAATTAAATTACCAAAAATTACATTAGTGTTTCTTAAGCCTACTAGCACCTATCCTGGTCCATTGGACCCACATGTAAGTGTTGGATGCTAGAAAATTAAATATTATGGAAAATAACAAAGGTTATCTAGTGATTCAATTTAAATGTATATAAAAATAATTAAGCATCAAAATGTCCTAGAATTTCTTGTCGATGCTCTCTGGTCCTAAACAAGCTTAGAAACCAACATGTTCACATGGAATCTCTACTGAACTTGTTTTATTAATTTACCTAGGAAAACATGCATAAATCAGGAATAATTATTTCTGTTAATCCAAAATTCATGATTAATTCACAAGATGTGCATTTTGGTATTATAAGACAGTGTGCACAAGTTGGGCTCAAGAACACGAATATATTTAACATGAAAAATCATTTACCCAGATCTGACATAAATGGAAAAACATTTTTAGAAAAATATTTACATTATAACTTTGTGCAATTTTTGTCATAGGAGCTAGTCATGACCTAACACACATCATATCCAAAAATTAGCTACAGAGGTTCTATGGTTTTTGAGTTATTGCAGATCTAGGGTTTCCACATTTGTATTTTTCATGCAAAAACAAAAAGGAATTAGCTCAGGCTAGAATAACAAAAGTTGTAGTATAAATCACCATGGATCCAACAAAATTGGTTTCACATTTGTATGAATTTTCAGTGATGTTCTACACAATTTACAAGATTCAGCAATTCAATTTAACTATTGGAGTTTACCTTTTGCGAATAGGACCCTGGAAAGGTTTGCACGTTTGCAATGTAGCCCCTAGGGGCGGCTGGCCGGCGCGGGCTCGCCAATTCCGGCGAGGCCGGCGGCGCTCCGGACCGGGGAAGGGGCGGAGGATGGTTAGGGGTGTGCTAGGGTTCGATTTGCACCGGATTTGAGGGTGAAGGCGACCGGCGGTGGGGTGCTCGGCGGTCGCCGGCGGTCGCCGCCGCCCGGAGCAGCGGGTCCGGCGCGGTGGGGCGGCTCGCGGAGGGGCGACACGTTTGTGGGTTGTCGCAAGTGCCAAGGATCGTGGGGGAAGGGCTGGTTTGGTGCTTAGCCGGCCGGCCGGGGAGCTCGCCGTGGCGACCGGCTAATGGCGCGCGGCGGCTTGCTGCGCTCGCCGCGACCGGAGGATGGCACCCCCTTTTAAGGGTGGCCAGGGAGCATGCTAGTGACCACATGGTACCCACGGCGGCATCTAGGGGCACGAGCTGGCCTCGGGAGGAGTGGACCGCAGGGAACGGCACCAAACGGACCGGTGGTCCGTTGGGGGTTCGCCGGCCGGCCGGCGCGCGGCACGAGGAGGAGGGGTGACTTCGAGGACCCTCGGTGTTCGTGAAGCCTGGGGAAGGAGCAGCGCGCGGCTCGGACCCCCGAGGCGCGGGTGGCCGCGCGCGGGCGGGCGCGGCGCGCGCGCGCGGCGGTGCGAGGCGTCGCAGCCGGCGCGCGCGGCGCGCGGCGCCGCGCGCGCAGCGCCTGAGTTATTCAAACTGGCCCGGTTCGAGTAGGTCTTTCTCCCAAAAAATTGAATAAAAGTGCACCCGGCAATGAACAGGAAAGTTGTAGATCTAACTACCCTCTACAACTTTCAAAAAGGCCATATAGTGTTTTTTTCAATGGATTTTGCAGGAACGTCGTGCCAACTTTGAATGTCGACACGTTCTGGAAATCAGGGAAATCTGTCTTGCAAGGGGTTTTTCACAATTTTCCACCCAAAATTTGAAATGCCAATCTACATGAAAGTTGTGTCCCTCAACAAGATGGACAACTTTAATAAAGGTAGATTTTGAAGTGTTTAGGTGAATTTTGGGGAACGCGGCAAAAGTTTCGGACGACATTCGCTGACATCAACGGTCAAGCGGGGTTTGATCGTGCCTTTGACCAAGGGTTGACTACGGGTGGTTGTAGGCTTGGTCAAGGGATTCATTGGGGTTCATTGGCGAGGTTTTCGGATGATGACCCAGGTTGACCTAGGTTTGACCGGTGTTTGACTGGTTTGACCCGGCTGATCCGGTCATTAGCGTTAATGACGGAAATTAAAAACCTGGGGCGTCACAGTCTACCCCCCTTAAGAAGAATCTCGTCCCGAGATTCGAAATTACAAGGGGAGGTGAAGAATGATTTTGGATAGAAGCGTTACCTACGAAATTCAGTTGGCTTTGCTCCACTTGAGGGCTTGGCTCGTTGTCGTTGATAGCAGATCCGGGGTTTTGCTCCTGCTGTTGAGGCTTCTGCTGTCTGGGTTTCGGGCACTTATTGACAAAATGCCCGGGCTGTCTACAATTGTAGCACAACCGGGGAGGAAGATCTTTGGGTTTGGAGATCGGTTGCTGGGCTTCCTGGATAAGGCGGAGCTTCCTTCTCTCCTTTTTCTCTGCCCTCTTCGTGGTTCGCGAAAATTTTTCACTAGCAGGGAGTTGAGTGGCACTACTAGGGTTACAGCTTCGTTTGCCCTCACGCGGACAAGTCTCCGTACAGGTAATTTCCCACTCACTTACGTCTATCTCCGGTAATCCTCGTTTGTGGCCTTGATCGGCCTTCTCTTCGGCTCTAAGATCCATTGGTAGCCGAGAAGGTGGTAATATGGAGTCGGAGGCTTGGGGTTGATCTTGACTAACATACTCCTCCAACAGATTGAACAAACGGGCTTGTTCGACCATAGAGGCAGATAAGGACTGAGAGAGACTGTCTGCCAAACTATTCTGATATGGTTTCCCATAACGTCCGTTGATGATATCGTACACTATCTGATTCAAAGACGAATTCGCCCTTCTAACAGTTGGGTTAAGCCGACAATGGTGTTGATGTCCCTCTGGGTGGGTACTTCTGGTGAACAGGGCTTGGAAGGTTGAAGCTTCGATTGCATCGGTGGCAGTTGTTGTAGTTGTTGAGCCATTTGCTGCTGTGTTTGCAGGAGTTGGCACAACACTTCGGTGTGGGCTGCTATGAAAGCTTCGGTCAACATTGTGGGCGGCGGTTGCGTACGATCGCCACTACCCGATGCTTCAAAATCATTGTGGTTATTCCATGCTGGTCGGAACATCTGAAATTTGAGTCCCTCATTAGCGCATGATCGGAATCTCACCCAAACTTATAATTCAGACATATTGTACGAAACTTGTTCACGGTAAGCAATGTAACCCGGACATTCCAATGGTCACAACATCAATTTGGTAAAACTTCGCCTACACATATCCCATGATAGGGAATGCAGATGGAACAAAAAGTACAAGGTGTGTCCTCTTACTACCTCATCACCGTTCATGAGGAAGCGGACGATGAATGTGCACATGCACGGCTAATAGTAGACACAATCCTCCTACGATACAGAGGTACATCCCTAACACTGTCCAGCGAAAAGACTCGAGCTCTTCCGAAGACGGAGTCATGGGTGGCAGCTTGGATTGATTTTCTGCTTTCGGTCTACGCCGAGCTTCTTCTCAACGTTGGAGATGAAGACGGAGAACAGTTTGCTCGGGAAGATCGAAGTAGTTGAGAGAGGTACTCTAGTGACAAGTAGCCAGGCTAGCTAGAAGAAGAACAAGAACAGTGATGCTGCCGAGCTCGGGGGAAAACGGAGCTTTCGTATCGGCGGTTCCAGTGAAAGGTCCCATTTATAGCCGACGCGGGGCTGTAACGGTTAGTTGACCCAGTCGGTTATCTAGTGTATACAACACGGAGCTCAACAAGGTCAGCTCACGCGATCACGGCGTCGTGAATACGGTTGCGGAAATCGAGGGTAGAGAGACGTCATGGCGACGTATGGTCGTGATACTGATGACCATGGGCTCAACGGTCTAAATAATCGACCGTGATGGGGAGCAAAACGAGAAAAGCTCGGTGTACTACGCTTCACGCTGGTGATAGCAACACTAAGGAGCGTAGCATAAAGCTTTGATCGATCCTGGGCGTACTTCCTTGTTCGATGTGAGAACTTGAAAGTTAAGAGCACGGATCAAGAACGAAAGCACGATGGATGACTTTTCCATGTTGACTATTCGAGAACCTTGACTGCTCGAGAAAAGTTTCTACTTCTGCTGTTTTCCACTTGGCTAGCGGAAAAGGAATCGATGCTGCAAGATTGTCAAGATTCACGGCAAGGGACCAATTGGTCAAGGATTCCCAATAGGCCATTTACAAGGAAAGGAAGGCTAATGACAGAGTTCCACAAGCTCCTGTACGAAAGGTGACTTCAAGTGGGAACTTCAAGGAATAATCTTGCTCACATCTTTACTTAATTTGCAAATTTTGGGTTTGACAACTCGTTATTTTGAAAGTGTAACACTTTTCAAATTTGACGCGATGCATATGCTTGTGCAGTATGTGCTCATGATGCACGTTAGAATGACTCGGTTACCCATATGCATTGATGATTGGAAATGCAATCAATAGTAGGGGGAGGATCTGTGTGACGAGTTGCTATCTCACAACCAAGATACCTAGCGCGCTCCTAGTGGCAGTCGTGTGGCTGCAGCACACACGATACCCTAGGTTCCGTCACGGCACCTTTGACTATGGGGTAACAACATCACCAACAAAAGAGGTAGGGGTACGGAGTTTCATGCGAATGCACGTTAGTATACCCATGCTTCCCAAATGCACATGCTATGCAGCGCATGCTCAAAAGCCACATTTAGTTTAACTCACAAGGTTTGAGCAAGACCGAAAAGAACAGGTTCAGGATTTAGGGATCGATTAGATCTGTGATTGACATGAAATTGTAGAGCACAGAACTTGATTGATCACAACTTAGCATAAATAATGCCTTACGAACACCATTGCGGAAAAGGATGTGTAATCAAGGCAGTACATCGGTGAGAGTTTTCAGAATTACCAACAACATTTAGGATTACAAGGCAGACTCGCTGCAATGACAAGATTCCTAGTCCAACCGACAGCGAGAGTCGACCAAGGGTGGTCATGGTACACTAGGATTTCTCACAACACTGCATTTTATTCCTGACGGACCAACTTCCAAAGGTGGAATCTTCCACTCTGAAAGTCTACGATGACTCAGGTCCAGACTCAATTCCAGATTCACCCTGGATATCTTCAACCTCTTCTTCTTGCGCTGGTCCAGGAATGACAGGTTCTGGGGGTGGAACGGCTAGAGCTTCCAATTGATTTTCTAGTTCAAGCATATACTGATCGTTATGCTGCAACAAGAAATTCTGCTCATGGATGATCTCGGTTAACTCTTGTATCTTTGCCTTGTCCTTGCGTCTTTCCTTCCTGAGAGTAGCGATCATTGCTCGGGCTTCCTTCAATGCTTGAGTTGAACACTCTATTTCCTTCACTTTGTATCTATAGATTTGGTGTCTATAGAATACGCTTTCTCCCACCATTCGCAGATAGGTATCGTACATAGCTTCTGAGAAGCGGACTGAGGTGATAAGATCAGGACTATAGTGAGAGTTGCTCTGGGCTGGAAGGATAGTTTCTCGTTCACCACCCGGTGCAATGTGTCGCTCGGGTACCGGAATGACTTTAGCTGCAGAGTTGGCTATCTCGGTCGGGTGCTTTCCACAGAAAGTGGTGAGTGCTTCAAGAGCAGCCTTCTGCACCGTGTCGGACAAGTTTCTTCCGTGTGCCATACACTCCCACTCATCCCAAGCAGGATTGGTCGGGCACACCGAAATCTTCACCTTTACTTCACAACGAAGGAGTTGGCCTGTGGTCATGATCTCACGTGTCGAGTACACTGGATAAGTGGTGTACCCAAAGCTCCTTAGGGTGTCCCACGAAAGTGCAGGAAAACCACCCTCCTCGAGGTAGTCCACGAGAGTCCATGATTCCACATCAGCGAACGTAGAGCCAGCGTTGTCCATCTGGACATACGACAAAAGTGAGAATTAGGCGGGTGTTGTGACAGAACCGCCCAAAATAGTTCTGTATTATCGCCTAAGCCGGTCCACGTGGCCATTAAGCAATAACAAAGAACTATTCTGTCGCTTCCGCCGGGTAAAGCCCGGTAAATCACATACAACAAGATCGCTGATATGCGCTAAGCCCACACGAAGGCGGGACCAGAGTACAACATTACATTACATTAAAATTCACAAATTCAACATTATTATAAAGCAGGTTTTTCGTACATAAAAGTAAACATGGTTCAGAGTTTAATCAGCGGAAAGTAAACTACACGCATGATACACATAGGAGGCCATCCATGCATATCACTCATCATCATCGTTCTCCCATTCAACCTCCCATCCCTCCGGAATGACACCGAGCCGAGAGAGGATTACCCGAAAACAACAAATTAAGCAAGGCCGAGTACTAATACTCAAGCAAGACTTACCCGACAAAAAATAAAGTAAGACTAGACATGCAAGGCTTTTTGGCTTGTGGATTTGTTTTGCCAAAAGCAACTAAAAGTGGATCCTTATTTTCAAGTTTTAGCTCATATTCTAGTATGTTAACCATTCTATGTGAGCACCTGCACTACACAAGCATGTTGTTCAAACAAAATTAAACATGTAACAATATTAATCCAACTTGTTCCATAAATAAACATGGGGTAGCCAGTGGTCAAGCCGACTCAGATAACGGCGAGTGACCGACGATCGATCGATTTATAGCCTTGCAAGGTAAACCCAAGATACACGGAGGAAGTAGACCCCAAGAATTCAAATAAAAGCAAATGCAGGGTCTACCCCGACCAGGCGGTTCCCAACATCCCACAGTTTGGGATCAGACGCTACAAACTGTGGTACACGGTTATCCGAGGGTCTAACCCGACCCGGTCCGACTCACACACTATACCACGGGTAGCTAGCCCGAGACACATCCCAAGCGGGTAGCTAGAAAGATCCCGCCCCGGTTCAGAAGGTACTAGGCTTACCGGTCCCATTCCCGCAAGTACTTGGTACGTTCAATAGCTTAGGACCAAGACCATGCTACTCGGTCGAGACCGAACCCATTGCTCTTACCACATGAGCGAGTCAATTTAACCAACTTATGATTCCAACATAAGCATCCTATATCTCGCGAGCAATGAGTCATTACTCGACTTCTACCGTGATCCTAGAGCATGGCACTAGCGTTCCTAACATACTAGTAAAAGAGCATAGGAGTCCTAAGGATCATGCAACTAGGTTTCAAAACAACTCCCGAAACTTAAATGCACAAGTAAAGCAATAAAGCGCCGAAAAGTAAAGGACATGATTTTAATTCAAAACATGGGTTAGATGAAACCGGTGCTTGCCTTCCTCGTACTCGCTTCCTAAACTAGCCTTTGGCTCTTCCGGGACTTTGGTCCAGGTCTTGCCGCACACCAACTGGTTCGAGTCTCCACTAGCCGCTCCCTCCTCCTCCTGGGTGAGCGTGTACGTCCCGTCGGGGAGATCTACACGTTTACATGCACATGCATTAGATTAAAGTTAATCTTGATGGTGATTGTGTGCACATCTAAGCAATTTAAGTTACTTAACTTCACCAAACAGCAAGGGGTGTGTTTAATTTAATAAAAACAGAAACAACATGATTTTACCATTTAGCACATTTTAATTTCCATTTCTTTCTTAATTATTTACAACAAGCCTCTCTACCCTAAATCCAAATTAAATCAAAAACACTTCCAATGAACCTAATCTTTTGCACACAGCAACATATGCTTAGTTTAAGCTTTCACACCAAAATTTGGCCTAAGATCATTTATAAATTAATTTATACGAAAAAGACAAACTTCAGCCTAGTAATTCAACATTAATTCATATAAAAAGATTTAATAAACTTTTTGATCTCAACTTTCTCCTACAGGTCAAGTATGCCAAAAAGGAGGTTCTGACCAAGGCATGGTTGCAACTTCAATTTATTTTTCAGATTTTGAATTTAAGCTCCTACACAAGGTTAAATCCAAAACACCAAGCAAACAATCCCCTAAAATCACATCCATCACACCAGCGGTACTACTCATCAAGTCAAAGCCCTAAGGTGCATTTGTGCTCAAAGAAAAGTTCATTAAAGGTGTTATAAAAAGCATCAAACTTATTCTAGCATAAAGCTTACAAAAAAAATCATAACTGAAAATATATACATCAAAACCCTGCAAACTTTTGCCATAGATCTAGGCATGATATAAAGAGCAACATATCCAAAATTCAAGTTCATAGCATGTGTACATTTTAAATCACATCAAAAACACTCCAAACTGAGTTTGAATTTTTAATTCAAAAACTGTGCAGAAAAACCCTATACATGCTTTCTAGAAAAGGTAGATTTCTTCACCACGAACCCAACAAAATTTGTTTTGCATTTTTCTGATTTTTCTACGATTTTTAATAATTTTTCGAAGGTACCGCCGAATCCCTAAAGTTCACCTTTACAAACGGGTCCCCGAATTTTTACAAAAATCTCCCCCGAAAAGAGTTCCTCTCTTGCAATGTGGCCCTTGCCGCGCGCGGGCTCGCCGCCGGCGGCCGGAGGAGGGGCGGAGGGGGCTCGGCCGAGGGCACGGGCGGCACCGGCGGGCCCGCCCGGTGCCGTTGGTGCGCGCGGCCCGCCCGAGGCGCGCCGGCGGGCACCGCCGGCGCGCGCGCGAGGCGCGCGCGTCCGCCGGGACGTGTGGCTCCCGGCGACGGCGGCCTCGAGGCGCGGCCGCGGCGCGTGCGGGAGGTGCGGGGCGGCTAGGGAAGGATCGGGGGCACGGGCGGCGATGGGCGGGGCGCGGAGGCGGGGGTTCGGCGGCGGCGCGCGGGAGGAAAACGGCGGCGGCTAGGGAGCGAGAGGGGCCGCGCGGTTTGGGACGTGCTCAAGATGAAAAACGACGTGCGCGACGAGCTTGAAGCGAGCCGTAGGCGGGGGTGCGGGCCGGGCACGCGGCCACCGGCGAGCGTTGCATGCGCCCGCGCGTGCCGCGCACGCGCGCGTGTCCCGTCCGGCCGCCCGGGGGTGGGCTCGGTGCACGGGGGAAAAAGGCGAGGAGGGGGTCCACCGCGGTGCTCCGGGTCCACGCCGACGTCGCCCGGTGCGTCCGTACGCCGGACCGGCCTCGCCCTCGCCACGTGGACGGCCGGCGGACGGGGGGCGCGCGGCGCTCCGCAGCGCGAGGACGACGACGCCCGGCTCAATTTTATTCCGTTTAGCCCTTTTCGAAATTGCAAAACTCCAAAAATCGTCAACTAAGTGAAAAATCTCCCAAAAGCAAAGTTGTAGAGGAGCCGTAGATCTACAACTTTCCCGAAGGGCGACATATGTTTTGATCAATGGTTTGCCCGGGAACGCCAACCGAAGTTGCAGATTTTCCACGGCTCGCCATCGTTCATAGCGCAAGAAAACTCGATTTTTGGCCAATTTGCGCTCAAAATTGGAATGTCCGCCAATTACGGAAAATGTGTTCCCGGAAATAACGAACAACTTTCGTATTGGCCGATTTTGAACTTCTATAGTGAAATTTGGAGAACGCGCAAGAAAACCATTTCAGTCTTTAAAGTAGATCTAGGGTTTGACCGTGATTAGGGATTTTGACCGAGGTCTTTTGTGCAAAAGTGTGCCCAATCATGTCCAACATGCTTAGAAGGTAATCAACCTTGATTGATTCATGTAATTAATGTCATTAGCACAAGTAAACATCAGGGATGTTACCTACCCCCTTAAAAGAAATCTCGTCCCGAGATTTAGGATTTAAAAGACGGAAGTAGGGGAAAGAACTTACTTTGCCTTGATTCAAGAAAACCCGGATAATTCTCATTGAGATAATGTTCAGTTTCCCATGTAGCTTCTTCTACGGTATGATGACTCCATTGGATTTTATACATCTTTACGATTGTCTTCGAGTTTTTCTTTCTTTTACATCAAGAATTCTCAAAGGATGTTCCACAACGGAGAGAGAGGTCCGGTTCAATCCAAGCATTAGCTTCTTCAATAACTTCTCTAGCCGGTTCACGTGCACATTTCCTCAATTGTGATACATGAAACACATTGTGCACGGCGAGAGAATCGTTCGGGTAGCCGAATACGGTATGCCACCGGCCCACGGACTTGAATGATCTCATAAGGGCCAATGTAGCGAGGAGCTAGCTTCCCTTTCACACTAAATCTTTGGACACCCTTGGTTGGCGAAACTTTTAAGTAGACAAAGTCACCAACTTTGTATTCTCTAGGTGCCTTTCCCTTGTCATAATGACTCTTTTGTCTTTCTTGCGCAATTCTCAAGTTTTCCTTGATTACCCTCACTTTTTCTTCGGCATCCTCAACTAAGGCCGGACCAAAGAATTTCCTCTCCCCGGTCTGTGACCAGTTCAAGGGAGTACGACATCTCCGTCCATAAAGAGCCTCAAAAGGTGCCATTTTCAAGCTGGCTTGATAACTGTTATTGTAAGAAAATTCAGCCAAGGCGAGACACTTGTCCCAACTCTTATCAAAATGAATCACGCATGCTCGCAACATGTCCTCTAGAATCTGGTTTACCCTTTCAGCTTGACCATCGCTCCGAGGATGATAAGCCGAACCGCGTATGATTTTCGTGCCAAGTGACTTATGTAGTTGTTCCCAAAAACGTGCCACAAAGAGAGATCCCCTACGGAAATGATGGTTTTAGGAACACCATGCAAGCGAACAATGTGCTCAATATAAAGACTTGCATAATCTTTGGCATCATATGTAGTGCGGACTGGAATAAAGTGAGCTGTTTTTGTCAATCTGTCAACGATAACCCAGATGGAATCATGTTTCCTAGATGTGAGTGGCAATCCGGACACAAGGTCCATACTTATGTCATCCCACTTCCATGAAGGTATGGGTAGGGGTTGAAGAGTACCGGAAGGTTTCAAGTGACTTGCTTTAATTCTTTGACAAGTATCGCATTCGGACACATATTTAGCAATGTCCACCTTCATATTGGACCACCAAAAATTTTCCTTTAAGTCTTGATACATTTTACTACTCCCGGATGGATAGAGAACTTAGAGAGATGACCCTCATCAAAGATTTCCTTTTTCAACTCCCAATTATCCGGGACAACAAGGCGTTGCCCAAACCGGATTATATCTTTCTCATCCTTCCGGGAAGCAATTATGTTTAGGATCCTTTTCTAGCAATTTTTGTTTAATTAAGAGAATACCCTCATCTTGAAGTTGAGCCTTAACAATCCTATCAAATAGGTTAGACTCGCAGAAAGAGCATTTAGGCTTCCTTGTTCTACCATTTCCAAGTTTAGCCTCCTCAAATCCTCACACGCAGTGTCACCGTAAGGTTCCATTGATAGGCAATTGCGGTGAGCCTTGCGGCTTAGAGCATCCGCAACTACATTCGCCTTTCCAGATGGTAATGGACCTCAAGATCATAATCTTTAATTAACTCTAACCATCTTCTTTGTCTCATATTTAAATCGATTGAGTGAAAATGTATTTGAGGCTTTTGTGGTCGGTAAAGATATTGCGGCGGGTTCCCATAAGGTAATGCCTCCATATTTTCAATGCATGAACAACCGCCGCTAGCTCTAAGTCATGTATGGGATAATTCTTTTCATGAGGGCGAAGCGCTCGTGAGGCATAGGCAATAACCCTATTGTCTTGCATAAGAACACGACCAAGACCCGTGCCTCGAAGCATCACAATAAACTTCATACGGCTTTGAATTGTCCCATCGCGCTAGCACCGGGGCCGAAGTTAAATGTTCCCTTAATTTTTGGAAAGCTTTATCACAAGCCTCACTCCACACAAATTTCACTCCTTTCTTTAGCAACTCGGTCATAGGCTTAGCAATTCTAGAGAAATCCGAATAAAACGGCGATAATAACCAGCCAAGCCTAGAAAGTCGCGGATTTGATGAGCCGATTTAGGAGGTTGCCAATCCATAACCTCTTGCACTTTGCTTGGATCGACAGATATGCCTTCGCCGGGAAATAGTGTGCCCCGTAAATTTAACACTATCCAGCCAAAACTCACACTTGGAGAATTTAGCATAGAGTTTATGTTCTCGCAAGCGTTGTAGGACAATGCGAAGATGTTCCGCATGTTCTTCCGCATTCTTGGAATAAATAAGGATGTCGTCAATGAAAACCACGACGAATTTATCCAACTCCGTCATAAACACGGAATTCATAAGATACATGAAGTAGGCCGGTGCATTTGTAAGACCGAAAGACATAACCAAGAATTCATATAGGCCATAGCGAGTAGAGAAAGCTGTCTTGGGAATATCACTAGGCCGGATTTTAATTTGATGATACCCAGACCGAAGATCGATCTTTGAGAAGACCTTAGCTCCAGTCAACTGGTCAAATAGCACGTCAATGCGGGGTAACGGATATTTGTTTTTGATAGTCACCGCATTGAGAGGTCGGTAGTCCACACACAACCTCAGGCTACCATCTTTCTTTTTCACAAAGAGGGCGGATGACCCCAAGGAGAAGAGCTGGGCGGATGTAGCCTTTATCAAGCAACTCTTGAAGTTGTTTCTTTAATTCAGCAAGTTCTTTGGGTGGCATTCTATATGATCGCTTAGAAATAGGAGTTCGCACGGGTTGCGGCTCAATGACAAACTCAACATCTCGGTCCGGTGGCAAGACGGGTAATTCGTCGGGGAAAGACATCCATGTACTCACATACTACCGGGATATCCTCGAGTTGAGTAGTTATGGCTGCATACACACATGAGCCCTTATGGCCGTTGGGGGAAGGTAAAGAATTGAATTTCCGACCAAAGGTGAGTTGATTTCTAACATCCTTTCAGAAATATCCAGGACAACTTTGTGCTGAGTCATCCAATTCATGCCTAAGATAACATCTACCCCTTCTAGGTACATTGTGACCAGATTAGCTAGAAAAGTTTTGCTACCTAGCTCAAGTGGTACGCTTAAGGCTACTTGATTTGAAGCAACCTTTCCACCCGTTGTGGCAATCATATAGGCTCGCTTAGTATGACACCACTTCAAGTCCAAATTTCTCATGGTTTTCACATTAATAAAGCTATGAGTAGCACCGTAATCAAATAATATAATAACCGGACGACCACGGATAGAAAATGTACCCGTCAAGACCGGTGCTCCCTCCGGTAGATCAACCGCCGTGGTGAAGTTTAAACGGCCTTGCTTCACTTGCACGGTTTGTTTCTTCCCTTGATTTCAGCCTTAGAGCCTTGCCCCCGACTTTGCCGATGTTGCCGTCGAGGGCGTGTGCACTTGTTAGCATAGTGCCCCACCGTCCGCGGGTTATAGCAACGGCGATCATCATTGATGCGGGCGGGTGGGGGTGCACTAGGCCTAAGAGCGGTCCGCCGAGTGTTGCGATAGCCAAAGGCGCCGGACGGCTTAGACCGAGATTGCCTCATCACCCGGCGTCCACCGAAGATGGTCGGGGGGCACCCCGCACATTCTTCTTCACAAATTTAAATTTCTTGCCTTGGCCATCGCCCGAAGCTTGATTGAACTTCCTCTTTCTATCCCGTTGAGCCCTCTTCATGGCGTCCTCCCGAGAGATGGCCAAATTCACTAGCTCGGGATAGCTATCGGTTTTGATTAAGTTCAACCTCTCATAGAGCTCTCCATCAAGCCCTTCACGGAATCGCTCCATCTTTTTCTTATCGGCATCAACATGATAGTCCCCATACCGACAGAGACTATTAAACTTCGAGCATACCGATAGACCGAGTCGAGCCTTGTTTGAGATTCATTAGCTCTCTCATCTTCCTATCAACAAGACCCTTGGGAATATGATGCTCTTTAAATGCTTTCTTGAATTCTGCCCAATTAATCTGGTGACCCTGTGGCTGCATGGACTTGAAATGCTCCCACCAGATTAAAGCTTCTCCCCCTCGCTTGCCGAGCAGCCGAAGCCTCGCCTTAAGTTCTTCCGAGCAAGGCGGGGTGAAGATGGAAAACATGGCCTCTAGGGCCCCGATGAAAGAATCGGCCTCTAGGGGCTCCTCCGCCTTGGTGAAGAGGGGTGGCCTCATTGCCCTGAATTTTTCAAAGGACATGACCGCATTAGGCCCCTCCCCGAACATGGCCTTGATTGTGCACGAGCTGCTGCAACCTTTGTGCAATTTGCCGCCGAGTCCGCAAAATTTGGCGCAATACTTCGTACGCGCAGCCGATGAAAGCTTCGCGGGTGTCATGGGTGGAGGTGGGGGAAGAGGAGCATCCCCACTGCCTCCCGCACCCCGAGAGTTATTCTGTGTGTTATCCGACATCTGAAAAGTTGAACTTTCATTAGATACATATTCAAAGCTTGCTTAAAAGAATACAAGAAGAATATGCATACGAAAATTCAGACTTGTAGAAACTTTCAGAATTCAGACAGTATCACAGTTCTAAGTAAATAAATCATAACTCTCTGTACAGAAGTCCAAAATTCATAAAATTTGGTCAGCATGTGTAGAATTTTATAAGTTTTAACTTTGGTATTCAACTCCAGATCAGATTCATCTTTTAAAGGGGTCGAAAAATTCAGTTTTCAAGGTTCTGTCTAGCAGTTTGGACAGCAGCCAGCGACTTGCTAAAAATTCGATATTTCTTAAACTACACATGCAAAAATGCTGAATTTTGGTGAGCATGACCATTATAAAATTTCAAACAACTTTGATAGTCATTGCAAAATCCAGAAATGACCATAACTTTCTCCATTTTATTTCTTAGGCAGATTGCTGCCGGGAAGGTGTTTTCCACCATAATTACAGATTACAAAATTTGGTGGATCACCATTACATAGGGGGTCACTATGTAGCTTCTAGCTACACAAAAGAATACTCTAAGTCAGCCTAGCACCAAAATCCAACCAAAATGGCTAACAAGAGTACATGTCAAGTTTTTCCTACTACAACAACTAGGATCTAGGTCCTATGTACAAACTATGGAGGGTTTCCCCGCGACATGGAAGAATAGAGCACCAAGCTCCTCTAATCGAGTCCGGGAACGTCCCGAACCTCCTCTCCGGGTCCAGCCGCATCTCCATCCGCTCATCATACACAATAGCCGGTGGGTGGTGCAACCGCCGGAGCATAAGCACAACACCCTCCAAAGCCCGTACATCGAGCTCGAGGTCCCCAACCTCGCTCCCGCAAATCCCGGATGTGCTCAAGGTGCACAAGCCTCTCAAAGCATCCCTCGTCAACCGACCGAACCCGCGAGCCCGCTGCCCGGCCCGCAAGTCCGGAATCCGCCGCAGGTGGTCACCTCGCTCAAACGAAACCGGTGTGCCTCGCTCCCGGAACCGTTGTATCCGATCCCGAAGGTCGGCAATAACCGCACGGCACCGGGTGTACTTAACATACTGCTCGGTGTAAAGGCCGACAACCCAGGAGATGTACCAAGTAGCTCCAGTGAGACGACTAGCCAAGTCATCTGCGATAACCCGACGGAGATCCTGTAGAGCGTACAAGGCCCTCAAGCACGTGCCCAACGTCTCTACTGTGTCGTAGGGTGGCACAGTCTCGAGAAGTGTGGCTATATTAGCCATCCTGGCTAGCCACAACGGATCGTTGGGGTCCAAGGCTAGAGCCAACCCCAACGGTGTCGAAGCATCTCCTGCGGCCTGTGGGTGGAAAGAGCGTGGAGCACCATCAAGGCTGCCGACTCCACTGCCTCGACAGCGCGGAAACAGAGGAGCTCCATGCTCAAGTCTGCCCACTCGGGGTGGCCCGGGTGGGGGAGCACAGTCACTCGAACTCTGCGGCTCGTACACCCCACTCCTCGTACTCCACCCCCTCGTAGAAGGGAGGGGTGGTGTAGCCGACAGAGCACTCAAGGCTCTCCACGCAATGCGTGTGAAGCCCTCCCACCGCAAGCCGGTGGTGGCAAACGTGCCATCGGCGCCCACCGCAACAAACCCGGGGGCAGCCATCTGTAAAATAATTACAAACACATGTTAGAACCCGAAAATATGAGTTTAACATGCAATATGGCAAAACTGGCAGTTCTGAACAAAAATTCATAACTGCAAAACCAGTACCCCAAAAATTCCAAATTTTTGTGAGCAACTCGACAATGTTATAACTCACATTTTTGGTATTCAAAGGTCAAACTAATTCAGATTGGAAAAGGGTGAAAAATGTTCATTTTCAGAGTGCTGTTGCCCAGAATTTCAGCAGGGCAGAGCTTCACTAAAAAGACCATAACTCAATACATGAGTACCCAATTAACATTAAATTTTTACAGCATGATCTATGCTAGTTAATGAACATTTTTGCTGTAGATTCTCAGGTCAAATTCTGTTTGGAACTATAAGTAAAGATTCGAGTTTTCAGCCTAACTCTGAATTTGACAGCATTTTCAGCATGACCTAGGCTTAGTGATTTGAGCATAGCTTCAGTTTTATTCATCCTAAAATCATGAGAAATTCAGGGAGCAAACTTAACTAGGTGATGAACAATTTCCCTAAAGACCACCTAGCCAGAAATTTTCTAGATAATCCTTAGGAAGATTTGGACAGCAGTTAGTTAAATTTTGCTTACTCACCCATCAAAGCATCAAACTAGCATGATTGGTCCTTAAGAATCACAATTTAACTAAAGACCAAATGACACATGATTTAAGTTCATTTTTTGTTCAATAGCTTTTACATGATGCGAAAACGTCATAAACTTCCTCACAAAGCTTTTAAGCTTAAAAACGAAGTTAGTGCGGTGGCGGGGCATATATAAACGTCTCTCCCTATAATAACTAGTCGGAAACTATTCGTTTCTTAATTACCGTGCCTAACAACCGTGGTTAGCGTACTCGCAGAAAATCACAGAAATTCAAGACCTTTTGTGCCAGGACTCACAAAAGCGTCCACATTCATTACCGTTCACTTATAGAAACGGTATCCATGCGTAAAGCCGCTGCATGGACAGCGTCCTATTTAAGACTCTGACGCGACGTGAGTGCCCATTGGAATAGGCCTCACTCATCCCTCACGGACTTTCCCGTGGTACCATCACGTATGGCAAAACGTGACGAGACTCAGACGCGATGTGACACCCATTGGAATAGGTCTCACTAGTCCCTCACAGGACTTCCCTGTGGTACCACCACGTATGGCAAAACGTGATGAGACGCAGACGCGACGTGGCACCCATTGGAATAGGTCCCACTAGTCCCTCACAGGACTTCCCTGTGGTACCACCACGTATGGCAAAACGTGATGAACTAGTATGGTTGTGCATGAAAGTAAGTTTTGACAGTAATAAATGTGCTGGAAGTCAGACTAAATACACCATAGAATACTAGCCACCTGAAAGAACCCAAAAATTCCCTCTAGGGCCTCTCGGACTAGATTAGACCTTAACGTCCTACTCTTTTAGCAAGATTATTAATCTTGGCAAATTTTATTCAAAAACGAGTTTGTTAAGGTATTTTAATTACTCGGTGCATATCATCGCTCGGTACCAGTTTGTGACGGAACCGCCCAAAATAGTTCCGTATTATCGCCTAAGCCGGTCCACGTGGCCATTAAGCAATAACAAAGAACTATTCGTCGCTTCCGTCGGGTAAAGCCCGGTAAATCACATACAACGGGATGCGATATGCGCTAAGCCCACACGAAGGCGGGACCAGAGTACAACATTACATTACATTAAAATTCACAAATTCAACATTATTATAAAGCAGGTTTTTCGTACATAAAAGTAAACATGGTTCAGAGTTTAATCAGCGGAAAGTAAACTACACGCATGATACACATAGGAGGCCATCCATGCATATCACTCATCATCATCGTTCTCCCATTCAACCTCCCATCCCTCTGGAATGACACCAGGCCAGAGAGGATTACCTGAAAACAACAAATTAAGCAAGGCTGAGTACTAATACTCAGCAAGACTTACCCGACAAAAATAAAGTAAGACTAGACATGCAAGGCTTTTTGGCTTGTGGATTTGTTTTGCCAAAAGCAACTAAAAGTGGATCCTTATTTTCAAGTTTTAGCTCATATTCTAGTATGTTAACCATTCTATGTGAGCACCTGCACTACACAAGCATGTTGTTCAAACAAAATTAAACATGTAACAATATTAATCCAACTTGTTCCATAAATAAACATGGGGTAGCCAGTGGTCAAGCCGACTCAGATAACGGCGAGTGACCGACGATCGATCGATTTATAGCCTTGCAAGGTAAACCCAAGATACACGGAGGAAGTAGACCCCAAGAATTCAAATAAAAGCAAATGCAGGGTCTACCCCGACCAGGCGGTTCCCAACATCCCACAGTTTGGGATCAGACGCTACAAACTCTGGTACACGGTTATCCGGAGGGTCTAACCCGACCAGTCCGACTCACACACTATACCACGGGTAGCTAGCCCGGAGACACATCCCAAGCGGGTAGCTAGAAAGATCCCGCCCCGGTTCAGAAGGTACTAGGCTTACCGGTCCCATTCCCGGCAAGTACTTGGTACGTTCAATAGCTTAGGACCAAAGCACCATGCTACTCGGTCGAGACCGAACCCATTGCTCTTACCACATGAGCGAGTCAATTTAACCAACTTATGATTCCAACATAAGCATCCTATATCTCGCGAGCAATGAGTCATTACTCGACTTCTACCGTGATCCTAGAGCATGGCACTAGCGTTCCTAACATACTAGTAAAAGAGCATAGGAGTCCTAAGGATCATGCAACTAGGTTTCAAAACAACTCCTGAAACTTAAATGCACAAGTAAAGCAATAAAGCGCTGAAAAGTAAAGGACATGATTTTAATTCAAAACATGGGTTAGATGAAACCGGTGCTTGCCTTCCTCAGACTCAGTTCCTAAACTAGCCTTTGGCTCTTCTGGACTTTGGTCCAGGTCTTGCTGCACACCAATCTGGTTCAGGTCTCCACTAGCCGCTCCCTCCTCCTCCTGGGTGAGCGTGTACGTCCCGTCGGGGAGATCTACACGTTTACATGCACATGCATTATATTAAAGTTAATCTTGATGGTGATTGTGTGCACATCTAAGCAATTTAAGTTACTTAACTTCACCAAACAGCAAGGGGGTGTGTTTATTTTAATAAAAACAGAAACAACATGATTTTACCATTTAGCACATTTTAATTTCCATTGCTTTCTTAATTATTTACAACAAGCCTTTCTACCATAAATCCAAATTAAATCAAAAACACTTCCAATGAACCTAATCTTTTGCACACAGCAACATATGCTTAGTTTAAGCTTGCACACCAAAAATTTGGCCTAAGATCATTTATAAATTAATTTATACGAAAAAGACAAACTTCAGCCTAGTAATTCAACATTAATTCATATAAAAAGATTTAATAAACTTTTTGATCTCAACTTTCTCCTACAGGTCAAGTATGCCAAAAAGGAGGTTCTGACCAAGGCATGGTTGCAACTTCAATTTATTTTTCAGATTTTGAATTTAAGCTCCTACACAAGGTTAAATCCAAAACACCAAGCAAACAATCCCCTAAAATCACATCCATCACAACAGGGGTACTACTCATCAAGTCAAAGCCCTAAGGTGCATTTGTGCTCAAAGAAAAGTTCATTAAAGGTGCTATAAAAAGCATCAAACTTATTCTAGCATAAAGCTTACAAAAAAATCATAACTGAAAATATATACATCAAAACCCTGCAAACTTTTGCCATAGATCTAGACATGATATAAAGAGCAACATATCCAAAATTCAAGTTCATAGCATGTGTACATTTTAAATCACATCAAAAACACTCCAAACTGAGTTTGAATTTTTAATTCAAAAACTGTGCAGAAAAACCCTATACATGCTTTCTAGAAAAGGTAGATTTCTTCACCACGAACCCAACAAAATTGGTTTTGCATTTTTCTGATTTTTCTAAGATTTTTAATGATTTTTCGAAGGTACTGCCGAATCCCTAAAGTTCACCTTTACAAACGGGTCCCTGAATTTTTACAAAAATCTCCCTGAAAAGAGTTCCTCTCTTGCAATGTGGCCCTTGCCGGCGCGGGCTCGCCGCCGGCGGCCGGAGGAGGGGCGGAGGGGCTCGGCCGAGGGCACGGGCGGCACCGGCCGGCCCGCCGGTGCGCCCGGGTGCGCGCGGCCCGGCCGAGGCGGCGCCGGCGGGCACCCGGCGCGCGCGCGCGGGCGGCGTCCGCCGGGACGTGTGGCTCCGGCGACGGCGGCCTCGAGCGCGGGCGGCGGCGCGTGCGGGAGGTGCGGGGGCGGCTAGGGAAGGATCGGGGGGCACGGGCGGCGATGGGCGGGCGCGGAGGCGGGGGTTCGGCGGCGGCGCGGGGGGAGGAAAACGGCGGCGGCGGCTAGGGAGCGAGAGGGGCCGCGCGGTTTGGGACGTGCTCAAGATGAAAAACGACGTGCGCGACGAGCTCGAAGCGAGGCGTAGGCGGGGGTGCGGGCCGGGCACGCGGCCACCGGCGAGCGTTGCATGCGCCGCGCGTGCTTCGCGCACGGCGCGTGTCCGGTCCGGCGTCCCCGCGGGTGGGCTCGGTGCACGGGGAAAAAGGCGAGGAGGGGGTCCACCGCGGTGCTCCGAGTCCACGGCGACGTCGCCCGGGCGTCCGTACGTCGGACCGGCCTGCCCTCGCCACGTGGACGGCCGGCGGACAGGGGCGCGCGCGGCGCTCTAGAGCGCGAGGACGACGACGCCCAGCTCAATTTTATTCCGTTTAGCCCTTTTCAAAATTGCAAAACTCCAAAAATCGTCAACTAAGTGAAAAATCTCCCAAAAGCAAAGTTGTAGAGGAGGGCCGTAGATCTACAACTTTCCCGAAGGGCGACATATGTTTTGATCAATGGTTTGCCCGGGAACGCCAACCGAAGTTGCAGATTTTCCACGGCTCGGTTCTTGTTCATAGCGCAATAAACTCGATTTTTGGCCAATTTGCGCTCAAAATTGGAATGTCCGCCAATTACGGAAAATGTGTTCCGGAAATAACGAACAACTTTCGTATTGGCCGATTTTGAACTTCTATAGTGAAATTTGGAGAACGCGCAAGAAAACCATTTCAGTCTTTAAAGTAGATCTAGGGTTTGACCGTGATTAGGGATTTTGACCGAGGTCTTTTGTGCAAAAGTGTGCCCAATCATGTCCAACATGCTTAGAAGGTAATCAACCTTGATTGATTCATGTAATTAATGTCATTAGCACAAGTAAACATCAGGGATGTTACAGGTGCGAGTGTACAAAAGTAACTCGATCCACAAATTGGATAAGGGTTAAGGTATGGGGTAACTATGCATACTTAAATACCATCGTATGCTGAGCTCGAACGAGCAGGCATACCAACGATACATGGTCTGGCAATCGGAGACCGAACATCCTACTCAAACTAGAGTTCAACACTTCTCCAATTGGCGTAGCAACTTAGCGAGGTTATAAGACTCAAGTCGGGTACTCTAGGTTGAGCTAGGGAACTAGGAAGGTGTTGAACCAAGCAAGGTTCAAAGATTCTAGGGAAATGTCAAGACAGGGTTGGCTACCAAGCATAACTTGCGGCAGACCAAGGTATGATCACGAACTTGGGGCTAGCAGATCGGGATTAGATTGAAGCGGCCTAGGTTAAGATCATCTAGACGAAAGGTTCTTGGACCAGAACAGCAATTTTAAACAACACTTTTATTAACTTTAAGCATGACAACACATCTACACCTAAAGAGGCTAAATAGAACAAGGCATGCTATAACTAATTTACCTCAGAGAGCACGAAAACATCCATGAGTTCAGTTTAGGTTCTTTCACGATTTTTAACATGATGCAAGACGTCCTATTCGTCCTCACCAGGCAATCAAGCCAAAATTCGGAGTTAGCGCTGGTGGCATGGCACATACGCGTATCTCCCTATAATATCTAGTCGAGATCTAGTCGATGCTTACTTAGCGACTTACGAACGAGGTTAGTGTACCTGCATAAGATCACAGAACACAACGAACCTTTCATGCCGGCACTCATGAAAGCGTCCACATACATTACCGTTCACTACGAAACGGCATCCATGCGTTAAGCGCTGCATGGACAGCGTCCAACCTCGGACATTCTCCGTTGAATGGAGTATATCCTTGCCTCGCATGAGCGACATGCGGAATGCTCACGTATGAAACACGTGGCAAGACACAACTCATAGCCCGACGCGAAGATGGGACCGTGGAATGGATCACTCCATCAACCCTCGCAATTCCCGTGATGCGGAACAGCACACGTATAAAACACGTGGCTCCTAGTTTAGTTGTGCGAGAAAGTAAGTCGACATAAAGTAATGTCTTTGGAAGTTAGCAAAATAGACCATAGATTAATAAGCCACCTGAAAGAAACCAAAAATTTCCCTCTAGGGCCTCTCGGTCTAGTTTATCCTTAACGGACCAACGTGTTTTGCAATTCAAACAATCTTGGCAAATTTTATTCAAAAATCATGTGATTAGAGTTGTTAATTAAACTCTGGTGCATGTAATTGCTCTGATACCAGCTGTGACAACCCGCCCAAGAAAATACCGTACTATCGCCTAAGACCGATCCACTTTGGTCGTTAAGCAATAGTAAAGTATCATCTTGTCGTTAGTTGCCGGGTTAACGCCCGGTAAATCACTTGAACATCGAACAGAGGATCGATACATGCATTAAACTCACGCGAAGGCGAGTCCAGAGTACAACATGAATTAACATTTTATTACAAACCATTGTGCAAGGCATAAGATAAAAGTTTCGAGTTCGAAAATACGGCGGAATAATTTAAACTAGCGGAACGGTGAACATCACGGGAGGCCGTCCGTGATGTCATCACCGTCGTCACCCTTCCGATCAAGCACACCCGCAACAACATTTTTAAAGCAAGGTGAGTATACTAATACTCAGCAAGACTTAACCGTCGGGTGATAACTACATCACCAACCTCTAGACATGAAAGGCTTTTGGCCGGTGGAGTTTCTTTTGCTGGAAAGCCACTAAGAGTGGATCCTTACTTTCAATCTTTTAGCACAAGTTCTAGTTGATTACCATTTCTAAATGTGCCAACTAATTCAATCAAAATTGGACAAGCAATTAATTCATCCAACCATATTTCTCGAGTTCCATCATTATGGGATATCATGGCCAGTAGAATAAGCAGTCTCGGATAACGGTGAGAGGCCGACAATCGATTGATTTAAACCTTGCAAGGTAGACCCAAACACACGGTCGGGCCGCCCCCGCGAGGACAACTCCCCGAGCCGTCCCCATAAATCTTCGGGTTGGGATCGAATCTTACAGTCCCTGGTGCAGGCTATCCGGCATACCCCGCGAGATACCCGGAGTCACCATACACCACCCTTCCCGGTAGCTAGCCGGTAAGGAGATTTCTCGAGAGTAGTAACGGTAGGATCCCGTGCCGCCTCATTAAGGTACTAGGCTTACCGGTCCCATTCCCGGCATATGCTTGGTACGTTCAAAAGCTTAGCCCACATGCCCACTGGACCGGAGCCCAATCCCATGCTCTTACCACATGAGCGATCCATTTAAGGATATCTTATGATTCCTATCTAGGAATCTATTCTCGCGAGTGACGAACATCACTCGACTTCTATCGGTCCTATAGCATGGCAGCTATCGACCTAACATACTAGTGATAGAGCATAGGTACCTAAGGATCATGCATCTAGGGTTTCAATTCAATTCCGAAACGTAAGTGCACAATCATAGCAAACATAATTGCATAAATTTAAAAAGGCGGGGTTAATGATCCGGGGCTTGCCTTCGGCGGCAAGGTTGGCCTTGGGCCCTTCTCGGACTTGGGTCCAAGTCGTGAGCTACGTTCACGCACGGCAGCTCTTCGTTAGCACCTTCGTCTCCTCCTTCCGGCACGAGCGTACGTCTACTGGCGGAAAGATCTACACGAAGATGCAAATGCAAGATTTATTCGACGGTTTATACTTTCATTACTTACGAATCATTTTGACAATCAAGGGTGTACTTGTTGGGCACATTCACCTAGATAAGGCTACATTCAGCATACTTTTCCATAAAGGAATAATATGCAACTCTTTATTAATTATTCTTTTTGATGGTGACTGTGTACATATATATGTAAATAATTTAATTTAATTTCATCAACAGTAGTGGGTAGGTACATTTAACCTTTTTAACATGATTTGCAACCACACTCAAGTTACATGGGTGGTTGGGTGATTTTTCTTTATTGCACAATTGAATAAAGGTTTCTTTATACTTGTCATTTCATGTGAAAGCTTTTAATCATTTTATCTTCACCAATCAAAGGTGTAATTACTATTCTTATTCATGAATTAATTTCTTATCAGTAATGTTAATAAAATTTCTTTTATTTATATTAAGTAGTATTTCCAAAAAGAAAAAGGATTTAATTAAGGATTTTCTCTTATTCAATTTTCCCTTTAATATTAAATGGGCATTTAAGCCATTTATTAATCCAATTAAATTACCAAAAATTACATTAGTGTTTCTTAAGCCTACTAGCACCTATCCTGGTCCATTGGACCCACATGTAAGTGTTGGATGCTAGAAAATTAAATATTATGGAAAATAACAAAGGTTATCTAGTGATTCAATTTAAATGTATATAAAAATAACTAAGCATCAAAATGTCCTAGAATTTCTTGTGTATGCTCTCTGGTCCTAAACTTAGAAAACCAACATGTTCACATGGAATCTCTACTGAACTTGTTTTATTAATTTACCTAGGAAAACATGCATAAATCAGGAATAATTATTTCTGTTAATCCAAAATTCATGATTAATTCACAAGATGTGCATTTTGGTATTATAAGACAGTGTGCACAAGTTGGGCTCAAGAACATGAATATATTTAACATGAAAAATCATTTACCCAGATCTGACAGAAATGGAAAAACATTTTTAGAAAAAGATTTACATTATAACTTTGTGCAATTTTTGGCATAGGAGCTAGTCATGACCTAACACACATCATATCCAAAAATTAGCTACAGAGGTTCTATGGTTTTTGAGTTATTGCAGATCTAGGGTTTCCACATTTGTATTTTTCATGCAAAAACATAAGGAATTAGCTCAGGCTAGAATAACAAAAGTTGTAGTATAAATCACCATGGATCCAGCAAAATTGGTTTCACATTTTTCTGAATTTTCAGTGATTTTCTACACAATTTACAAGATTCAGCAATTCAATTTAACTATTGGAGTTTACCTTTTGCGAATAGGACCCTGGAAAGGTTTGCACGTTTGCAATGTAGCCCCTAGGGGCGGCTGGCCGGCGCGGGCTCGCCAATTCCGGCGAGGCGGCGGCGCTCCGGACCGGGGAAGGGGCGGAGGATGGTTAGGGGTGTGCTAGGGTTCGATTTGCACCGGATTTGAGGGTGAAGGCGACCGGCGGTGGGGTGCTCGGCGGTCGCCGGCGGTGGCCGCCGCCGGAGCGGCGGGTCGGCGCGGTGGGGGGCGGCTCGCGGAGGGGCGACACGTTTGTGGGTTGTCGCAAGTGCCAAGGATCGTGGGGGAAGGGCTAGTTTGGTGCCTAGCCGGCCGGCCGGGGAGCTCGCCGTGGCGACCAGCTAATGGCGCCGGCGGCGGCTTGACTGCAGCTCGGCCGGCACCGGAGGATGGCACCCCCTTTTAAGGGTGGCCAGGGAGCATGCTAGTGACCACATGGTACCCACGGCGGCATCTAGGGGCACGAGCTGGCCTCGGGAGGAGTGGACCGCAGGGAACGGCACCAAACGGACCGGTGGTCCGTTGGGGGTTCGCCGGCCGGCCGCGCGCGCGCGAGGAGGAGGGGTGACTTCGAGGACCCTCGGTGTGCGTGAAGCACGGGGAAGGAGCGGCGCGCGGCTCGGACCCCGAGGCGCGGGTGGCCGCGCGCGGCGGGGCGCGGCGGCGCGCGCGGCCGGTTCGCGCGCGTCGCGGCCGGGCGCGGCGGCGCGCGCGGCCTGGCGCGCAGAGCGCCTGAGTTATTCAAACTGGCCCGGTTCGAGTAGGTCTTTCTCCCAAAAATTGAATAAAAGTGCACCCGGCAATGAACAGGAAAGTTGTAGATCTAACTACCCTCTACAACTTTCAAAAAGGCCATATAGTGTTTTTCTCAATGGATTTTGCAGGAACGTCGTGCCAACTTTGAATGTCGACACGTTCGGAAATCGGGAAAAATTGTCTTGCAAGGGGTTTTTCACAATTTTCCACCCAAAATTTGAAATGCCAATCTACATGAAAGTTGTGTCCCTCAACAAGATGGACAACTTTCATAAAGGTAGTGAATTTTGGGGAACGCGGCAAAAGTTTCGGACGACATTCGCTGACGTCAACGGTCAAGCGGGGTTTGACCGTGCCTTTGACCAAGGGTTGACTACGGGCGGTTGTAGGCTTGGTCAAGGGATTCATTGGGGTTCATTGGCGAGGTTTTCGGGTGATGACCCAGGTTGACCTAGGTTTGACCGGTGTTTGACTGGTTTGACCCGGCTGATCCGGTCATTAGCGTTAATGACGGTAATTAAAAACCTGGGGCGTCACAGAGGGGTCCCTGCCTCGCCTTATATAGTCCGGGAGGCAGGGTTACAAGTCGGTTTGAGGAGAGAGTACTAGTCGGGTACGGCTAGAGTTCTCTACATAGTACAGGACATGTATAGCTTCCTATCCGAGTACTTCTCCACCGCAGTCCTTGCGCCTCACGCCATCAGGTGTCGTGTGGCACAAGCTGAGTAGTCCCAGGGGCCCACCGAGTAGTCGGTCCTGGTACCCACTGAGGTAGTGGGCCTAGGGAGGTCCATACGACAGTTGCATCATCATGTGCATTATCTTCTTCATCAGCTGCATCATCACCAGCCCAAATTCCCTGATCATCTGCATTGAGCTCAACAACAACCTCCTCCACATACACATGTACCTTTGAATGTTGCACCGACTCTCTAACATAAGCTGACAAGATTGATCATCCACCAACATAACTAGGCCATTCTTCAAATCAAGTAACTGTCCAGGACGCACCCAAAACATCCTGAGAATAGAATTTGTGGCAGGATAATGATCATGGAGATGCCCCTTAATCTCAAAATAAGAAACCTTGTCCATTTCAATCATAGACTCCCCCAAATTTGCTCCCACATATGTGACATAACCATCTGACAAGGTGTGAAATTTCCCACCAAAGTGAAAACCAACTAATATCAAAATGCAAACTTTGCCAACCCCAAACCCTAACATGAATGCCAATGCGCAATCCACCACCAAAATCTCACACCACTAGAAAACCCCAATGCCCTACCATATTGAGGCCTAGTGTGGGTACGAGACGGAGCAATCGGACGAGAGGGAGCAATCGTAGAGTGAATACGCACCTGGTCTTGGTTGTCGTAGTCAATCACTTCAACTCGCAGCCGATCATCGCCTGCCTCCAACCGCCAGCCGCCGCGTCACCGCGGAGATGACGAAGGAAATGACGCGCGAGCAGGGGAGAGACAGGGGAGAGAAGGCGTATTTCAGGGGGAGCGTACCTTACAGCTGGGTCCCACCCGTCAGTCCTAAGCCGGCGCTTGGAATCCATCCACTGAACCACAGTGGCAAAACCGCCTACACGTTGTCTTCCACGCTGGCAAAACAGTTTCCACGTTGGCAAAACAGCTTCCCAAAACCAGTCTAGGGGGTTAAGTAGCCGGTTTGGGATAGTTTAATGTGCTGGTTAGGCATTTTGAAAGGTGATGGAAAGATGTAATCACCACCCCTTAGTTCAGGGGGTTATGTAGACTTTTTCCATAATAAAATCGGGAAGAGGGAAGGGAAGGATCGATATCACTCGCACAAACTAAATTGCTGGTGGTGGCCCTAGCACATTATTCTGGTCCATGCACAGTCTAAATTTGGTAGAATCATGCATGATTGATTTATGTATATATTATAACGTCGCCCATATATGTCACTTTGATTCTTTCATTGTTTGGATTTTATGATTTTTCTATCCTGCATTCTATCTGAGTCAGAAAGGACCTCAGCCCACAAAACATTCAACGACCCAGCCCGAGTTGTTATTGGATTTTCCTCAGCCGGCTCGACCGCCAGCCGCCAAGCCTCGACTCCATCCGGCGGCGTTCGCGCCTTTACAGCTGCCTGCGAAGTATTTTTTTCTATCTACGGAACCGACTAACCACCCAGTCCAATCCAAAGCTATATATTCAAAGCTATATATTCTGCATGCTCTGCGGAGCCTCCTGAGCGTGGCTACGTCGTCACGAATTCACGGCCGTTAGATTACGCCGATCCAACGACCAGCAACCCGCCAGCGGCACGTGGAAAGTTACAAATAAGCCCTCTAGCTTTCCTTCAACTCTATTCGGGTCTAGCGAAGTCCTTTTGCTACAGCAAACGTGTTCGAATTTACTGCATAAAACACCATGAGTACCAAAATATTTATCTACCAAGAAGACGAAATTCCGATTTCGCAGACATTTTGCAGAAAACCGCCCTCCGTCACTTTTACAAAGAAGTCCCCCCACCGCTCTGCCGCCCGCCCCCGCGCGTCCTCATCCCAGTGTCGCCGACGCTCAAGCCTCCCGGCGCCGCCGTGTGCTCCAGGCGAGCGTGACCCCCAACCGTGACCTCGTCGATCTCCGACGGCCCCTCTCGGTTCTCTCCTACTCCTCTCTCCCCCCCTCTCTCCCTCCCAAATCCGTGGCCGGCCGAAACCCTAGCCGGCAGCGCATCCCTCGCCGGTCAGATCCGGCCCGCGGCCTGCATCATCGCTGCGATGACGTCCATGGCGATGTAGCGAGGTGCACACGGGGAGGAGGAGTTGGAGAGAGGAGGAGGTGCTGCCGCTTCTCCCACGCCCGTGTGCACCGCAGCAAGCACATCGCCCTCTCGTTCTCAGCTATGGCGCAGGTCGCTATGGCTGAGGTCTACCAGCCGCAATAGGAGGTGAAGCTCTTCAACCGCTGGACCTTCCAGGGTGTCTAGGTACGCGAATGGATCTCCACTTCTCCGATTTGATTCTCTAGCGTTTCTTCTTCTGTTGTTAGCTGTGTATTGAACTAGCGCAACTGGATTTCCAGGTGAACGACATCTTGTTGAATGGCTACCTGGCGGTGTCGGTGACGAAGCATGTGACGTCCTGCCCCACACCGCAGGCTGCCACTCGAAGAAGCACTTCCACAAGGCGCAGTGCCCATTGTCAAGCACCTCACCACCTCGCTCGTGGTGAAGGACACCTTGGAGATAATTCATCTGCTCACCTGACGCCAGCCCCATCCAGATAATCATCGTGCCATCATCAACTGATCAACAGGTACCCTATGCTTCTCTTCTGTTTCTGATTCATTGTGCATGTGCCTTAGTCTAAAGTTGATTGTTTGTGTTATTTGATTAGACCTTGACGTCAACTTAGAAATTAGTTCCATAGCTTTACTCAGTTAGTTGATTGTTTCTGATGGCGTGACCATGCTGAGTTGTTGATATTCAAAATGAATGTGTCAATGCAGAATTCCCAAGAGTCAAGTCAATCTGTAGTTCTGTATTATCTGCAGCTTGGTTAAGAAAATATTATTATATGCAGCCTGGTTAAGAATATATAATTAAAAGAATGAGTATTTTTTATAGTTGATCCACCTGCAAGACTCAACAAAATTGGCTATATGCAGGTTCTGTGGTAAGAACATGTGTATTACATGATGTCAAGGGCCTTGTTGTCTAGGGTAGGAGGCCCTCGGCTACGGAGATCGTAGCCTCGGTCCGTCTTCTCCGGCGAGGTTATTCCCCTTCGCCGCAGGCTTGAGAATTGTAGGAGGAAGAAGAGCAAATAGCAATCAACTTTCTTAATCCCAACTGTTCAAGGATACAAGGCTTTTAACAGACTGCCGCACACAACCAAAACTCCTAATTTTGTGGAACACTAGCCAACTAACTAACCAACCTAGCCACTCGCCGGATCGGCCGGCCTCATCCCCGGCCGCCGCATGCGTTGCGGCCGCGCTCGCGCGCGCGCCGAACGTCCGGGCGCGCCGCCTACGCGTATATGTGACGCCCCACATGACATCTCTCCCCCCCTCGACTCTCGGCTCGTCCTCGAGGCCGAAACGATGGGTACTTGGCGGTGAAGTCTTCGGCATCTTCCCAAGTAGCCGCCGAGGCCGGTTGGCCCTTCCAACGCACCAACGGCTCCGGATGCCCGGGCAAGGCGCGAACGCACCACTCGTTCGGCTCGGGCACCACCTCGTCGTGCAAAAGTGCCGGCGGTTCTCGGACCGAGTCGGGCGGCTCGCCGATCCACTTCTTCGAAGCCCCACATGGAACACATCATGGATCTTTGCACGGGCGGGGAGGGCGAGGCGGACGACTGCCTCGTTGATGATCTCTGTCACACGGAAGGACCGAAGAACACGGGGGCCGTAGCTTCCCCTTTGGCGCCGAGAGACATGGAGGCCACCGCCGATTGCGTAAACGCAACGGGACCCAATCCCCGACTTTGTAGGACACGGCGCGGTGCTTAGCATCGTAGAAGCGCTTTTGGACCGCTTGTGCTTGCTCCGGATGGCGGCGTACCTCGTCCAAGAACGCCGCCCGTTCCGCCATCGTTTTAGCCACGGCGCAACACGTGTGTCGCCCGCCTCATAAGACCGAGCGATGGCGGATGGCGGCCGTACACCACGTGAAACGGAGTGTCCCGAAGCGAAGACCGGTACGCCGTGTTGTAGGTGTACTCGGCCCATGGTAGCCACCGGAGCCGGTCGCGCGGACGGTCGCCGTGAAGCGAGCGGAGGTACATGGCGATCACCTTGTTGGCCGCCTCCGACTGTCCGTCGGACTGAGGGTGGAACGCCGAGGTCATGTGAAGCTTGGCGCCCATGAGCCGCATGAGCTCTTGCCAAAATGTGGAGGTGAAGACAGCATCGCGATCGGAGACGATGGACTGTGGCATCCCGTGGAGGCGGACGATGTCGGAGAAGAACGCACGGGCGACCGTCTCTGCGAGTGTATGGGTGAGCTAGGGGGATGAAGTGCGCATACTTGCCGAAGCGATCCACTACGGTCGGAATGACCGACTTGCGCGCGCGCGCGCGGAAGGGCTTCAATGAAATCCGGCCGATGTCCGTCCAAACGGCCGACGGGACCGGCAGTGGCAGCAGCCGGCCGGCCGGCAGAGGTGCTCCGACTTGTTGCGTTGGCGGGTGGCGCACCCCCGAACAAAGTCCCGCACCACGCGGCGCATGTCGGTGAAGTGGAAGTCCCCGACGGAGACGATGGAGGGTGCGGCCGGACGCCCTCGTGCCCGTCCCCATGTGCGCGGCCGGGAGCTCCTTGATGAGCGGCGACTCCGTGGGAACAAATAGGCGGCCGTCGTAGGTGAGCAGCCCGTCGATGATGGCCCATGGCGCGCCGCGCGAGCCTGCTGCCAGCTCGTTCTTGAGGGCCACCGGCCGGGTGGCTCGCCCGCTCGACCCGCGGCCGATCAATGTAGTCGAAGCGCGGCGCGGAGATGGCGAGCACCACACCTTCCGGCGTGTCACGGCGTGACAGGGCATCCGCCACCGCGTTCGTGCCCCCGGCTTGTATTCGACTCCAAAGTCGAACCCCGGCGGCTTGCCCACCCAGTGATGTTGGGGGATGGTGGCCAGCCGTTGGTCGAGGAGGAACTTCAAGCTGTAGTGGTCGGTGCGGACGGTGAAGCGGCGCCCCCACGGGTACGGTCGCCGGTGGCGTACGGCGTGAACGAGGCCGATGAGCTCCCGCTCGTACGCCGCGAGGGAGTGGTGCCCGGGCGCCCGCCGGTCGGCCCCGAAGAACGCAATGGGGTGGCCCTCCGGATCAACACCGCCCCGAAGCCGTAGGTCGACGCGTCGCACTCGACGATGAATTGTTTGGTGAAGTCCCGGCGCCGCTAGCACCGGCGCCGACGTGACGGCCACCTTAAGCGCCGTGAACGCCTTAGTCGCCTCGCGTGTCCGGGGAGAACCCCTCCTTCTTGAGGAGCGCCGTCGGGGGTGCCGCGATGACGCCGAAGCCGTTGACGAACTTGCGGTAGTAGCCGGCAAGTCCCAAGAACCCGCGTACGCGCGCGCGCGAGCGTGGGCGTGGCCGTCCCGAACGGCCTCCACCTTGGCCGGATCCATAGCCACGCCGTCCGCCGATATAACGTGCCCCAAATACGCCACGGATGGCACGGCGAACGCACACTTGGACCGCCGGACGAAGAGCCGGGTGCCGCCGCAATACCGTGAGCACCGCGCGGACATGGCGGAGGTGATCGGCCCGGGACGAACCGTATATCAAGATGTCATCGAAAAATACGAGAACGAACCGACGGAGGAAGGGACGGAGGACGTCGTTCATGAGAGCACGGAATGTCGCCGCGCGTTACACAAGCCGAACGGCATAACGAGGAACTCGTATAGGCCGTCATGGGTTCGGAACGCCGTCTTGTGAATATCCGCCACCTTCATACGGACTCGATGGTACCCCGAGCGCGAGTCCAGCTTGGTGAAGAAGCGGGCGCCGTTGAGCTCGTCCAGCAGCTCGTCGACGACGGGGATCGGAAAGGCGTCCTTGACGGTGAGCGCGTTCAGCGCCCTGTAGTCAACGCAGAACCGCCAAGAGCCGTCCGGCTTCTTGATGAGGATGACCGGGGACGAGAACGCCGAGTCACTCCGGCGAACAATGCCCTGGCCCATCATCTCGGTGCACCGGCGCTCCAATTCGTCTTTGTGCGCCGCCGGATATCGGTAGGGGCGAACGGCTGCGGTGCGGCGCCGGCTTGAGAACGATGGCGTGGTCGCGCGCACGTGCGGAGGAAGACCGGTCGGGGCCGCGAAGACGTCGTCGAACGCCGCCGGCGGCTCATCCGGCATGGGAGTCACCGGCGGCCGTCGCGGTGAGGCGTGGCGCGCGGACGGTGGCCACGTCCGTCCCGGCGGACCGTGCGGCCCCGTCGCGCGAACGCCATGGTGCGCGGCGGGAAGTCCCATTCGATCTTCCCGAGGGTGACCATCCATTGCGTCCCCAAGACAAGGTCGTAGCCGCGAGCGGCATGACGAAGAGGTCGACGGCGAACTCCTCGCCGGCGATGCCGATCGGCGCCCCGCGAATGACGCCGGGACACGAACGCGCTCCCCGTTGGCCACCGTTGCGGTCGGGCGCGGCCGAGGGCGTGCACGGTAGGCCCGTGCGGCGCGCGGCATCCTCCCCGATGAAATTGTGGGTGGAGCCGGTGTCCGGGAGCGCCACCGGCCGACGCCGTGCCGATGTCCACCTTGACCCGCATGGTGTCGCGGATCGGAACGCCCGCCACCGCCCGCGCAGAGAAAACGGGAGCGATATCGTCGATGTGAGGCTCGTCCGCGGCCGTCGTGTCCTCCTCGTCGGTGATGGTGACTCCGTCCACGAAGAAGATGCGTCCGCACACCCGATTGTGGCCTCTCGGAGTACTTTTCGTTGCGGTTGTAACACGAGCCCAAACGGCGGCGTTCGGCCTGCTCCTCGTTGGACAAGCGCTTGATCGGCCGACCCTCCGGCCCGTGCGGTGCTGCCCCAACGGTGGTCGCAGGGGGGCCGGGCCGCGGCGGTGGGGGCGGCGGAACCGGGGGGTGGGTGCCCCCGCGAAGAGGGTTGACGCGAGGACCGCCCGGGCCGGCGCCGCCGTCGGTGTCGAGGCCGGACGTTCCCGCTCCATGACCTCCACTTCCCGCGCCAAACTCATGGCCACCGCGAGGGTTTGGGGGTTGTGGAGGCGAACCCGGTTGCCGAGCGGCGGGAGCGAGCCCCCGGTGAAAAGTTGGACGCGCGGCCCTCGGTCAACGTTCCCGCGCGGGGTAAGAGCGCCCGGAACCGGTCTTGGTATTCTTCCACCGAGCCCGTGCGACGGCATTCCGCGAGCTCGAACAGCGGCGCTGATCGCAGCGGTGGTCCGTAGCGGAGGTTGAGCAAAGTCTTGAAACGCCGCCACGACGGAACACCCTCGTCCTCCTGAACCTGGATGTACCATAGTTGGGCTTTGTCCTCCAAATTGTAGGAGGCCATCCACACCTTCTCCTCCTCCATGATCCGCTGCTGGTGGAAGTACGACTCGCAACGGTTGATGAAGATGAGCGGGTCAGACTTGCCATCGTAGCGGGGGAAGTCCATCTTCTGGAAACGGGGAGGCCGATCGGTGTGGTGCTGGCCATCTGCCCCGTGGCCCGAGGACGAGGAGTCGCGGACGACGACTTGGCGGACTTCATCGTGTCGATGTCTGCCTGTAGGCCGGTGATCTGGTTGGTGAGGCCTTCGATCAGCTTGGCAAGGTCAGCGATCGTGGGCTCAGCCATGGCGCTGTGCGGAGACGACGGCGGGGGTGGGGGACGGCGGCCGGCTGGTTGCGGCGGTGGCCGCTGCAGATGTATAAGCGGCGTCGGATGCAGAGGGCGCAGCAGAGGGGTCGGATCGACGTGACCGTGATACCAGGTTGTCAAGGGCCTTGTTGTCTAGGGTAGGAGGCCCTCGGCTACGGAGATCGTAGCCTCGGTCCGTCTTCTCCGGCGAGGTTATTCCCCTCTGCCGCAGGCTTGAGAATTGTAGGAGGAAGAAGAGCAAATAGCAATCAACTTTCTTAATCCCAACTGTTCAAGGATACAAGGCTTTTAACAGCCTGCCGCACACAACCAAAACTCCTAATTTTGTGGAACACTAGCCAACTAACTAACCAACCTAGCCACTGCTGGATCGGCCGGCCTCATCCCTGGCCGCCGCATGCGCTGCAGCGCGCTCTGCTGCGCGCCGAACGTCCCGGGCGCGCCGCCTACGCGTATATGTGACGCCCCACATGACACATGATGAGCTGGGATTATATATCTTAGACATTGGCTTTGAGTTATTATTTAATTTGATTGTACTCTACTAACATAGGAGTATACTGTTTGGGTACAATTGAATTAATACATGATGAGCTGGGATTATATATCTTAGACATTGGCTTTGAGTTATTATTTAATTTGATTGTACTCTACTAACATAGGAGTATACGTTTGGGTATCAATTGAATTATGTATTGGCATCAGTTTTTTTTACATCTTTAAGTTTCAATTCTGAAAAACACAAATTTGCTGATTTCTTCCTCCATTTCTGCATTAGAGTACCCACTTGTCTCCATTGAGCAGCCCTTTGACAAAAATGACAGGGAGCACTAAAAAAATTTGACCACACTAGAGCTATGCCAGATGTTTTTTGTTCTTTTGCACTTTAGGTTTTTACTTCATGAGGAGCTCATGGTATGAAACGTGCATAGGTTGCAGGAGATGACTTATTGATGTCTGATCTTGAACGTATTAAGCGGGCAATTAATGAACACACTTGAAACAAGATGACTTTACTTATTTAGTAATTGATTGAATGGAAACGTCAGCATATGCTATATAAATGAATAAGACTTTGTTAAGGTGTTCATTTGTGACTACGAACATAAGTTTGTTTCACCGCAACCTACGCTTAAGAATATCTTTCTGGAGTAATTGTAATTTTGTTGTTAAACCCTTTCACCAATGTAAAATTTTTTTGAGCAACTTATTTGATGCATCTTCAGAAATGGAGAATCTAATGTGCTGTGTTCATACTAGATGTGACAACATTATGAAGACATCGAGAGAGGGTAAGAAGGATGGGGTAAGGTGCAGACATCAGTGAAGACCAGATGACCTTGGAGGTAACATTTTATTTCCGGTTGGCTTTTAAAAGATCATATCACTTTCCTTCCAAATAAAAGCATCAGAATCACATCGTTGACAAGATAAGCGCGGGAAAATGGCAAGCAGCTTGGTAGAGTTGGGAAATCCAAGTACATGACGGACTTCAGATTACTAACATGGTTGCCTTGTTGATCATTTACCTAGAGCAAAATTCCACCACAGCAAGATATATTTTTCAGATGCTCGCTTTCTATCTATGAAGTGTATTTTCCTGGCATTTATCGACTGAGTTGTGCTGCACCATGTGATATGTGCATGCTTAGAGGAAGTGTTTGTTTTCGTATCTCGTGTCAGTTAATGATTTTGTTATGGGTGCAAGAGATTTGCGGCACACCACAAACATTTTATAAATGCTCAATTATCCAGTTCATGCATGGGCTATCAACTGTTATCGATATATATTGTGTGTTTATTGAAAAAATTGCTTATATTTTTTCCCATGTGTTAAATTCTAGAGACAATTTTTCCATCAAAACTTCGCAAACCTGCGACTCGAGAATGGAAAGATTAAGTGGCACGCCTACTCTAGTCCTAATCAGCAACCCAAATCTATCAACTTTAAATGGGTGGTTCATCAAATTCGCTGGAGATTGCTCGAGTACGTGGTTGTGTTATACCCCTCCGTTCCAAAAATACTTATCATTTTAACTTTTTATGTCCATTTTTCGCTATGTATATAGCCATACATACATATCTATGTGTATAACAAAGGAATGTATTTATATAAAAACTAAAACGATAAGTAACTCGACAAAGATTCGAGTAGCCAAAGATTTGCAGCCTGTTCGCTCGGCTTATTAGCCACCAGTCAGCATTACTTTTCTCTCAGAACAAACCAGCCACCAAGAACTACAGCAAGAAGATTTTCTCTCGTAACAAACCAAGACTACCACCAACCAACCGAACAGGCTTTTGAGTGGTCCCTCGAGATTATTACTCGAGTTTCGTTGGACACCCGACAACTGTGATGGACGCAATCCTTCGTTCGACGTCAGTGTACAAGTTGACATACAAGACCATTTGCCATCCCTTATAAATTGAGGAGTAAAATGCACCAACGGTCCTCAAACTTGTGCGCCGGTGTCATCCCGGTCCACGAACTCAAAAAGTGTGTCATCCCAGTGCCTAAACGTTATTCGGGTCTCACTAAGGTTCAAACGGGTCTCAATAATGCCCACGAACTTTCAAAGTGTGTCACTGAGGTCCATTCGTGTAGACATGAAACGCCAACATGGACATTAACGTGGTGCAAGTTCACTGTCGAGGGGCCACCTCGTCGGCTGGCCATCGCCAGATGAGCCATTATTGGAAGAGGCCACCGAGGTCGAGCAAGAGCCGGGCTTGAACTCATTCATGAAAAAGTCATCGGCGAGGCACGACCTCCATGGTCACTGGCGAGGCGCGGTCTCAGACGGCGCTGGGGAGGCAGCCACCGGAGCGGGTGGGGTCGGAGCACGGTGCGAGCTCCTTGGCCCGCGACGCGAGGTCCGGGCGCGGGTTTGGGTTGTTGGAAGGCAGTCACCGGAAGGGCGAACTCCGGCACGACACGAGCCCCATGGCCGGCCATGACGCAACCGCGTCGGCCTGCGCCCCGTCGGCGGCGCACAGGTGCTGCTTTATGGAGATGAGTGCCACATAAGCATGCCATGTCGTCGCAAGTCACGGGTCTGGAACTGTTTGGACCTTAGTGACACCCGAACATCGTTTAGGGACCGGGATGACACACTTTTTGAGTTCGTGGACTGGGATGACACATGCGCGCAAGTTTGAGGACCGCTAGTGCATTTTACTCTAAATTGAGCCCTGCCCACGCTCCACACATCCATCCAGAACAGGAAAGATGGTGCCATCCCACACGCAGCGCGCCCTGATCACCTTGCCCATTGCCTTTGCCGCTGTTTCCCTGCAGTTATCCGCGGTCATCCCAAGATCCCATTCGTCCCCTGCTACGAACCACCACCGCGTCGGCGCCGCCGTCGGAGGAAGACCCAACTGATTGTTGGGGGCCGTTGACGAAGCTAATGTCGTGCGCATGCTTCCTGACCAACTCAGGCCTCATTCGTTTCCATCGGATTAGATCCAACCAGAATTGATAAATGTAATATGAAAATCATGGTAGCTACTATAAGAGGTGTGGAATCAATCCGGCTCTTCGGTCTCTTGTTCTACCTATCATGATGAGTAAATTAGTTCTTAATTGGAGTAAATCCGAGTCTATATCATGATTTTGTCCATATATCTATTATTTCCGGCCGGATTGAATGCGGTGGAAACGAACAAGCCCTGGCTTGTTCGCTTCCGTGGATTCAATCCGGCCGGGATAATAAATGTATGAAGAAAATTATGATAGGGACTCGGATTTATTCTGGATCAAAAATTAATTTATCAATCATGATAGGTAGAACAAGAGACCGTAGAGCCGGATTGGTTCCACACCTCTTGACTAGTGGATTGATTCCGAGTCTTTTGGTGTACCTATCATGAGCAAATTAGTTTTCGACTCGGAATAAATCCGGATCTCTTATAGTTACTATCATGATTTTCTTGTTGTATTTATCCATTCCGATCGGAATTGATCCCGAATGAGGCCTCAAGCGTGTCTGTCGGATCTGGGCGCGTGCTTGCAAACAACTCCCGTACTAGCAGCCTGTTCGGTTGGCTGGTGGCTGATGGCTGGTGCTGGTTTGTTCTGAGAGAAAAATATTGTTGGCTGGTTGCTGATGGCTGATTTGTTCTGAGAGAAAAGTACTGGTGGCTGATAATCCAAACGAACAGGCGCTAGTTTCCAATCCTTTGTGTCATGAATTTTTTTCTGTTTCCTACGCTGACCAGCCAACTGCCCAAAACATAGTACATAAATCAAAGTGACATATATGGGCGACGATATGATATATACATAAATCAATCAAGCATGATTCTACCAAATTTAGGGAAGAGGTTCCTCTACTGTTCAGCCTCTGCAGTTGTGTCACTGACGTCTGGGCCCCATCACCGTGGGACCCACATGTCAGCGACTCAACGCTGCAGAGGATCTCGTTCGAAATTTACTGTCCATGGCACCAGGATAATGTGCTAGGGCCACTACCAGCTATTTACGGGCTGTTTGGCTCCTGGTACAATATTCTATCAGAATTAATCATGCAAATCACGCCATAAGCATCTATCCGTTGACCTGCTGCAAAAAAAAAAGGCAAGCAACTGCCAGCTTTACAAGTTGATGACCCTTGAGGGTAACAGAATGCAACAGTGAGGAAGATGGCCCCATTTCCAGAAACGTTAGGTGAACTGGATTGAGACCTGGATTGAGTTTCAAAATCCAGGCTCTTCCTGTGCAGAGAATGGCTTAAGTCTGTCCGCATCTCGCCGTCATGACGACATATCAAATCTGCCTATGATGTTCATGACGCGTCAAGCAAAAACAAACTCATCAAGAAGGTAGTGGACGCTTGGCTTGCTGCCATACGCCCATGCTCCAGACCCCCCGGAGATTCAGGATGCTGGCTTCACCTCTCACGTCATATCTATCTCAGCTGTTCAGCATCATCCCCCGGCTCATGTGGCTCGTCATCCAGCTCAGACGAAACTCGTATTAACGGCCATTTCTTTTGAAAGAATCAGCAAGCAAAGTCAAATACAGGCTTACAGCGCTTCACCTCGCGCAAAGCCATAACAATTATTGGTATAGATACAGTGAACACTAGTCAATCGATCGCCACCAGCAGGGAGAAGTAAAATAATCTATACACACTTGCAATTGCAATCGCTCGCCGGTTCAGGAATTCACTAAGACCAGGCCAGCAGCCTCCCAGGCATTCTAAAACACGTTAACACAAGGACAGAATCCCGGCACTAATGCTTCGATGGATCGCGGTCAGTCCAGCCGGAGCCCAGCGAGGTCGTCGACGTAGCTCCTGGGGCGCGGCACGGGCGTGCCGGCGACCACAGTGGCCGCGTCGGCCAACGCGTCGTCATCCCCGCTGCAGACGCCGTTGAAGAAGGGGTCTTCGAGGAGCTCGGCCGCCGAGGGTCGGTTCCGCGGCTGGCCGATGCAGCGCTCGATGAACCCCCGCAGCTCGGGGTCCTTGAGCCGCTTGAGGGCCGCCGGCGGGACGCCGCGGGTGACGTTGTGGAAGATCTGCACGACGCTGCCGCACTCGGCGTAGGGCACCTCCCGCGTGACCATCTCCAGCACGCACATCCCGTACGAATAGATGTCCACCGACTCCGTGTACGTCTCCGTGTAGAGCTCCGGTGCCATGAACTCCGGCGTGCCCAGGATCGTGTGCGCCACGTGCGTCTTGTCCACGATCGCCGCCAGCCCGAGGTCGCCGATCTTGACCTGCAAGCGAGCACGCGCACAGCACACAGCCCCCGTTAGAGAATGCAACGCGAGAAACCCCCTTCAGCTCCGATCGAAAGCAACATCTAACGGACGCACGCGGCGTTCAACGAGGAAGGCAAGCAGGACTGCAGGCGCAAGCAACGCGTGCGCGCGGAATCTCTCTAGCGGCGCCCGCGCGCCGACGGCGCTTGCTTGTCGCCGCTGTTGCTACTACGGCAGCTTAGCTGGATTAGCGAGAAAGCGATCGTCCCGCAATTAACGTAGCGAAATTAAAGCGTGCAACAGCAGCGTGCATCATTTGGGCTTTCTCCTTTATTCCAAAGGCGAAGCTTGCACAGGAACAGGCGTATCTTAAGGTTCCAGCTCGTGAGATGCTCTCAGATCTCTCTCGCCGGCCCGTCGCGGAGAGCAACAGGTTGGTCACAGAAAAGAAGCGAAAAAGGCAACTAGGCCCCGCCCGCTAATATAATCGCCTAGCAGTAGTAGTGCACTAATGCGCGGGTCGGTGCACATCTCGATCGAGTGGCAGCGCCAACAACCAACATCAAACTGGCCCAATTCAAATTTTAAATTTACCCTATCATATCCTATCCCCATTAAAAATCCTAAATTCTAGTCTCGCGTCCTAATTGAATATAGAAGAGAATCACGCGCATAGCCGCGGACGCAATGAAAATCTACGAATGGATCTCTCAACCCGGGGAGCAATTCGCGGAGAATTGAAGGGAAGGGGATTAGGGTTGGTACCTGGCCGTTGTTGCCATTGATGAATACGTTGCTGCAGTTGAGGTCGCGGTGGATGATGCAGGGGTCATGGGTGTGGAGGTGGTTGAGGCCCTCGAGGATCTGGCGCGCCCACTTCTTGAGCGCCTTGACGGAGACGTGGCGGTGGCGCTGGCGGTACTCGCGGAGGCTCCCCGACGTGCAGACCTCGGTGATGAAGTTGAGGACGCCGGCGTCGCGGTCGAGCCAGACCTTGTGGAAGCCGATGATGTGGTCGTGGTGGAGGGAGCGGAGGAGGCGCACCTCGGCGTGGAGGCGGTCGACCATGCCGGGGTCCCGGTCCGCCAGCGCGCGGAGGCGGACGCGGTTCCACGCCACCTCGATCCCCTCCTCCTGGTCGAAGCCGCGGTACACCTTCTTGACGGAGCCGAGCCCCAGCACGTCGGCGTACCGCCCGAACCGCCCCGTCGGGTCAACCTCCTCGAACGCCTCCTCGCCGGCTTCGACCACCCGGTCCACCGCCATGGCGCGCGTGCGGCGGCGGCGGCGGCTGGGGTTGGGGATTGGGGGGGCCGAGCGGGTGGGCGGATGGGCGCGCGATGCGACGCGGCGGTGCCGGCGTGCGCGCGCGAGTGGGGACGCGAGGCGAGCGGGCGCGAGGAGGGGAAGGAGCGAGCGGACCGTTGCGACGGCGGCTATTTATAGCGCGATCCGAGGGGGAGGGGATAGCCGGATAGACATGGACGAGGAGGAGCCGAGGAGGAAGTTGGTTGGTCGGCCGGCGCGTCGTATCGTGCCGTTGCAGAGGACGCGCCTGCACCAGGCGCAGCCGGGACGGGACCGGACCGGGGGGTACACCGTACACGAGTCGGCGACGTGTATTCTGTATTGTGTTGCGCTTCGTATCGGGGAATTTGACCGGGCTTCTTCTGCGGGTGGGGCGCGCTCGCTGCCGCTGGGCCACACGGCCGGCGCGAGGGGAGCGCGGGATGTGAAGTCGTCGCGTGGACTCACCACCCGGAACGGCCGGGGTAAATCTGATTCGATTTGTGTTTTTTATCTGGTTTGATTTGGTTGCGGCTTTGACCGGGGAACTCGATAAACCGATTGCCAGCCCGAGAGTGCAAGGGGAAGGAGTGGACACTGGAATGTGGAAAGTGGTACTCCCACCGTTCCTTTATATAAGCATTCCTTTATATAAGCATTTGTAGGGTCAAATTTTGTCAAAATATAATTATTTCTAAGGATATGACAAAATTAAATGAGATTGTTGGGTGAGTGGAGAGTTGGTGAATAGTGTAAAAAATGGGGGATATGGATGTCATTTCCTTCAACTGTTGTTTGTTGGTTTGAATCCTTCGAATGCTAGTGCGTAAATAACAAGTGAGTGACCGGTAGGGCAAGGCGTTAGACCATGCACACTCATCATCCGTCATATCCTTCGTGAAAACACAGTATTCCTAGTTGATTAGCGAGGTTCTCTCATTTATATTTACTTCCTCCACATTCATCATTCTCCTTATTTCTCCTTCATCCCAACAACTAAGGTCTGCACATATTTTTTTATCCCTCCCCCACCTGCCTACTCTCCCCCACCCCGTCTCTCTCTGCTACTCCCCTCCCTCCCGAGCTCCACGCCGGCGGCCTCCCTCCCCTCCTCCTCGACCTCCCCGCCACGGAGCTCCTCCACCCGCGCCACCACCACACGCGCACCACCACAACAGGGTCACCGCCGACCCCGACCTCCCCGCCGGAGCTCTCCCTCCCCCTTCTCTCTTTTCGGGTCATGACGGCGCTGGCCTATCGAGGCCATGGAAGCCCTCGTCACCGCCTCCACTGCGAAGCCCCTCCTATGCCGCCATTCGTTCGAGGGCCGCAAGATCTCCCCATCCTCCCCGCCATCTCCAGCTTCCATCTTCTAACGCGCAGTGGTTGGGATGGCAAGCCCCGTAGTTGGGATGGTGAGCCCCGCTCGTCGATCCCTCTGGATCTAGGAGAGAGAGGCCGACGTGATTTTCCCGTGGCTTCTCCCGAACGTCGCTGCAGGGGAAAAACGGGACGGATAGCAGCGTCGGTGCGGATGTCTTAACACGGGTAGGTTAACATGGGCGTCGGAACTGGTTGCCTGCAGTTTTGTTCTCTGCTTTGGGCACATTCGTTTCGCTGCTTGGTGGTCAGTGTTCTTTATCCTCGTTGTCGCTACCAGAATGCAGCGCCTTCAGTGGCTCGATCGTGCACAAATAGCAGCACACTGAACATGACCCGCACGCAGCTCTGCAACAAGTTCACATTCTTATCTTGTTCGAGGTGACCAATATGATCGTCGCATTGTCAGTAGTATATTCAGTTCCGCTACCCTTGTGCTGGTAGCGTGATGAGAAAGCGACACTTTTTTTAAGAAGTAGTAAAATGCACGTGTGCCACGTACGTATCTAAAACATAATAATTTAAAATTTTATTTATATAGTAAAATAATTTAAACACATAATAAATAAATAAATGTATTTTTAAATGAAGGTACCCCTAGGTTCAAAGGAAAAAAACTGACCCTAAACATGTAATTGAGCGTAGTGTTGGTTTGTAAAAAAACAATATAGGCCAATGTTTTAGTAATCAACACTGCTTGGCTACCCTGGTAGTCCACCAATCTGTTGTACCAGATCTGCTATACCAGTATTCCATAGTTTTTTAATATCCTAATACATCTAACACAATATAAAATAGGTCTTTCTATCTATAGGGAAAAAGAAACCATGCCACAAATACAAAGAAATTAAGAGATGAAAAAAAACTCATATCACATTTCCAGATCTATGACTGGACGGTTGGACATTTAGTTGCCATATCATAGAAGAGTGGAAAAAATCTAACCTAAATAAACATAAGGTGGATGTATAATATGAAAGAAGGAACAAATAAAGCATGTGCCTAGATTTTTTGGAACCTAAATTCAAAACACCGGGAATCTACCACCGGCGGCCGCAGCCTCCACGGTGGCGCTCGCAACCTCCTCCCTGGTGGCCTCCAGGGACCATCTCGAAGGGCCTTGCCGTCGCAGGGGCGGGGGCCGACGCCAAGCCTCCAGGGACGACATCGACCCTTCACCGTTGAAGTAATGAGATAATTAATTGGTTAATAAATCTTTAAATATGGTTAATAAGATATGTGCTTGTTTTGCATGCATGGCTGCATAGAAAAATTAGATAAGCACAGTGGCATAGCCAGGGGGCTGGCAGGGGCCATGGCCCCCCCTATGGCTTGCAAATCTCTATTGAAAATTCGATTTTGATCAAAAATTTTAGATAAATTAGCACTATTGGCCCCCCTCAACGATGAAAAAAAATCAATTCCTGACTACGCTACTGGATAAGCATACATACGCATATCATGAAAAACAGTGCACACAGGCTACAAAATATTTATAGTGCAATACACATAAGTAGGAATTAATATAGTGAAATCAAGCACAAACATATTACACGTAAATAGTTAACTCAAATCGGACATTATTGTATACTGTGCATAGGGTAGAAAACATATTAAAAGTATTTTTCGTAAAGGTGTTCGATCCCTTACCTGAAATAAAACCTATTGCTTTCCTACTGGTTTTATAAGAATGGAAAATCAACACCAGTTGGAAGCAAAGTAGCTCCAGCTACCACTATAGCAGCTGACACACAACCAAGGATAACAACATATGCTTTTTGAAGCTGCTTCTCAGTACACAACACCAGATGAAATCTGAAAATGCAACGAAGTATCGATGAGTTTGAACCTAATCAACCATTAACTAGTTGTAAGAATAATATTCAGTCACAAACAAAGTGTGAACCTTATCTAATTGAGATGTTTAGCTGTTAGAAAATGTGACATTAGCAGCATACATAACCAGACAGTTACTTTGGTTTATTAAACTGAAAAAACTTGTATGTAGTTCTAAATGCTAACTGCAAAAATCCATTTCACTATTTGTCTACATAAACCATGTTTTAGGTTCTGAAACCTTCAGGGGCGCAAGTTTCTGTTGTGCAGATTCACATCAAAATAGTACTGATCCAGACTATTTACCCGTTGTAATTTTACCTTGGTTAACTATAGTCGGCAGTTGCCCAGAAGGAGATCTAACATAGTTTTTTCTTGCTGAATCCATTGAATACAAAAATTTTCAAGAACTGCGGAGCACAAAGCACACAATAACTTTGTGTTGTCAATGGCATGAAGAATACTCTGAATATAAAACAATAGCTCAAATCTCTATATCTTACCTTTAACACTATTTTACACACTTAAAAGTTTTTTATTTAAACTTGAGCTCAAAGGGTAAATTAAGAACCATTAATTGAAGAGGGCTTGAGTTTGGAGGATTGAACCTTAACCTCACCATGGTCATTTTCTTTAAATATATGCCCAATGCAATGCATTAAATCAAAATAATAAAAGCATACTGCTCTCTGATTGTTCAAAGCTCAATTGAGGTGGAAATATTGAATTCTACCAAGCTAATAGATGGTGTAGGACAATAGAGTCTAACTATCATAGCTGCTTACTTTGATATCTTTCCACGATGACTACACATTGTTGTAGAATTCACAACAATATGGAAAAACAATTGTGCGGGTCCTCCATGCAGTGACCTAAACATGTTCAGATAAAAAGAAGCAAAAGCTAAACACAACCTCGATTCATGGACATAAAGCAGGAAAGAAATGAATGAGTTAATAACTTGAGACGGACAATTAATTTTTCAGTTCGACTATATATGTCTGATCACCTTGAGGCTTGAGCACCTGTTGCTGCGGCGTTGAGCAGATCAAGACGATTATGTTTTCCTGGCACCAGCAACACCTCTCTTATTCAAGCACGCTATGCAACTGCGATGCCATTGCTCGAGCTCGCCACGACACACCCCAAACGTTGGCCTTGCACTCCTCAATACTTGTTAGGCTAGGATGTCATCACACAACGCTTGTCTGGTGCCTAGCAAAGAGAACGACCCCGACCATGAGCGAACTAATCGCCATGGACTCAGCCAGCTTCTCCACCACCGAATCAACTTCCCGCCACCGAGTCGGACCTTGCTGCCGTCGAATCAGACCTCGTGACAACAGTATCAGACCTCACCGTTGCCGAATCAGACCTCTGCTGCCCACTGCATTAATTTCCACTCCTGTTAGATGAGGAGGGGAGTTGGGACAGGGCGGCTTCGGCTCTAGCGCCGGAGAGGTCGAGGATGAGCACGATTACATCGTGGCACTCCAGACGCAAAAGCTCGAGGAGATGCACAGAGGCGTGGTAGTTGATGAGCGGAATGCCTACTTAGCCTCGAACTACTGCCGGAGAGGAGAGGATGGCCTCCGCACGCACCGCAGTAGGACTGGTATCCTCTGCCCTCGATTCGACGACACTGGGGCTTGATTCGGCCGCGGCGAGCTCCAATCTAGCGACACCAAGGCCTGATTTGCCGCTGGAGAGGAGGGGATGGCCTCCGCATGTGCCACCGGAGAAGAGGGATGGCCTCTGCGGGCGCCACCGCGGGAGAAGCGGGGCTGGCAGGAAGGGCCGACCTTCGCGAGAGAGGAGCGGCCTTCATCCGCGCGCGTCGCCGCTTGAGAAGAGGGGCCGGCATCTGCGCGCCGCCGCGGGAAGAGGCGGGACCGGCATCCGCGTGCCGCCGCAGGAAGAGGCAAGGCCGGCCAACGCTCGCACCGCCGAGGAGAGGGGAAAACCTCCGCGTGCGGAGGAAGACCGGAGGGAATTCAAATCGTTTTTTGTTTCACGGTGTGGTGTGTATTTGGGTGTCTGGGTGTGAGACAGACGCTGGTGGGTGGGTCCATCGCGGGAGGTGCGGCCGTGCGGGTGGGTGTGGGTCCGACAGGTACAGGGGCGGGTATGGTGGGGTAGGTGAGAAAAAACATTCCTTTTGGTAGAAAGACTCCAAATTGCGATTTTTTGGTACTTCATAATCCTTCCACCCTATCCACTTCCGAAAACATACGACGGGTGGGTCCGACGTGAGAGGTAAGGTGGGTCCGAATTGGGTGAGAAAATTTTTCAATTGTCTTCGCTCCTTATAGTATAGATTAAGTCCCCACGTGTTTTTAAAAATTCTTACAATTCTAGATTCATAGAAAATATAAATATTGCAAGAGAAAAAATTACTAATCCCTCCATATCATTTTATATGTCGCCGAATGTTCAAAAGAAAAGGAGTCAGAATATTTGTCGCTATAGTTGAAGAAAGAAGTTACGTACCGTTTTGCCCAGGGTAGAAACCGCATGCAGCATATTTTGTCTACCTGCGCGGCAGGCGGAACTAGCTAGCTAGGCCACTGTTTCACATGGGCATAAGGATAATTATACTTGATTCTTAATTTTTACAAACCTGTCGAAGCGTCAAGTAAAATGAAATGGAGGGAGTACTAGATACATATTCTTTAATAAATAGTTAATAAAAATTGCAAATAAGAAAAGGTAAAGATTGAACTAGAGGAGAGGGAGGCCGATGCGATTGTCCCGTGGCTTCTCCAAGACGCTATTGCAGGAGGAAAACGGTATCCGTCTCCCGATTGTCCCGTGCCGTTCGCTTGGCTTATCAGCCACCAGCCAGCAGTACTTTTCTCTCACAACAAATCAGCCACCAGCAACCAGCCAGCAGTACTTTTCTCTCAGAACAAACCAGCACCAGCCATCAGCCACCAGCCAAACGAACAGGCTGTTAGATAGCCATTGGGCATAGGAACCTTCAAACCGGGTAGGTTAATACGGGCGCCAGAACTGATTGCATGCAGTTTTGTTACCTGTTTTGGGCACACTAGTGGAAGTGCACGCACGACGTGGGTGCTATTAATATTTAAGAAATTACATATAAAATGTTTATATAGTCATAAGGCATCGTAGTTACAAAATTTTATCCAAACCTTATATTGAATGTTATTATATTATTGAATACTATAAAAATATATATAGTACTCTACAATTTGGGATTGTATTTCAAACGAACGTATTTTTGTCTCCTTACAAAATGAAGAATGCTATACAGACAGCTTGAAAAAGAAGAAAATATTGAAAGCTTATAAAGATAGTAGAAGTATACATGGGACACCCACGTGATATAAGATAAGAATTCATACAAGATATTTATTATGAGGAGTTCCAACCCATGTTGTAGATTGGTAGTGTCTACATCATCACATGAGCATGAGATCACATTAAACATCACACTCTACGACCCGTCACATTAATGTTATGGAATGCATTTTAGTTGGAGGGTTGGGATTGCTCTAACAATGTAGCTATAAGAAATCACCAATATTGTTTTGGTAGCAATACATCGTATAATTAAAGGACTCGAATAGTGATTGGGCATATTGTCGGTGTTTTAGACCGGCAACCTACTACGGGGAGTACCCGGAGTAGATGATTGTGACTCACCGAGATCGGTAACTCGAAGGAAGAGATACGTGGCACACAATTTAGACAGGTTCGGGTCGCGAGGTGCGTAATACCCTACGTCCTGTATGCTGTGTAGCTCTGGATTGATAGGGCACGATTACAAGATGGTGCAATGGTGCGCCGTGAGTTGTATGAGAGGAGATTGGATGCTAGAGATCGGTCCCTGCCTCGCCTTATATAGTCCGGGAGGCAGGGTTACAAGTCGGAGTAGGGAGAGAGTACTAGTCGAGTACGTCTAGGAGTCCTCTATACAGTGCGGAACATGTACAGCTCCCTAACCGAGTACTACTCCTGTGTAGTCCTTGTGCTCCACGCCTTCAGGTGCCGTGTAGCGCAAGCCGGGTAGTCCCAGGGGCCCACCGAGTAGTCGGTCCTGGTACCCACCGAGGTAGTGGGCCCAGGGAGGTCCATACGACAAGCCCCCGAGTACTTTGTAGTCGAGAAGGATAGCTTCAAGTAGTCTTGACGGCCTTAACGAGTAGTCCTCAAGCGTCCCCGAGTGCTACAAGTCAAAAGTCCTCAAGAGTAGTCGAAGCATCCCGAGGCTGGAATGTACTCCAGCTGATGTTTGAGCAATCTTGAAGTCTTCTCGAGTAGTCCCAAGCGTCCTCGAAAACTGCCTTCGAAGGTCTTCAAACTGCCTGTCTTGTCTTGAAGCCGAAGCTGGTATGGAGGTGCAATTTGCAAAACCGCACTCCACATGGAGTAGCACCCGAGCCTTGAGCCGCGGGCTCCAGCTGAGCGTCCATCTGAAATCTTGGCAAGAAAATCCCGAAAAATCCAGAGAGAAAAAACCGAAGGACACGTGGCACGGAGCCCCCGAGCCTTGAGTCGAGTACTTCCTCTCGAATTGAAGGGTCTTCTTGAAGAAATGTGTCCTGAGATGCTCTTGAGACTAGCCGCTTCCCAGGTAGTCGAGTAGAAGTAGCCGAGCCCCCGAGGTAAGGCGCGTCGACTAGTAGAATACGAAGAGCCACGTGCAGCTGCTGACTCAGCCGCACGCGGACTTATCAAACCGCCCGTTGCGGAGCCGATGTGGCTTATAAATAGAAGCAAAACCCCTTAGGGTTTTCACCCATTCGAACCGCAGTCATCCCATCTGCATCTTGAAGCAAATCCACTACCAGCGCCTGCTGCCGCCGTAGTAGATCCGAGCGCACCGCCACCCGAAGCCTTTAGGGTAGCCCCCGAGCGAATGCGAGTGAAGACGCCTTGCACTTGGAGGATGAAGCCGTCACCGTCCAAGATGTCCAAGGCCGCCGGAAAGAAGAGGGGCCGCGAGGAGGCCGCCGCGGCTGCCACCGGAGCAGCGTCGCCCATGTCTCCACCGCGAGCTGATCCGAGCCGCGAGTGGAAGAAATCGAAGGTGAAGACGGAGGACCTGCTGACCCTGTTGAACAGTGGGTTCATCAGGGAGAAGGAAGTCGATATGTGGAGATCCGCCGCGGGAGATCCATATCCGATGGAGAAAGCCGAGGACGAGATCCCGATGTTCTCGCGGTTCGTGGAGCGCGGTCTTGCGCTCCCAGCCAGCGACTTCTTCAAGGGGTCGCTCGGGTACTACGGCGTCGAGTACCCGAACTCGAACCCCAACGGCATCTTCCACACGTCGGTCTTCGTCCCACTTGCGAGGCCTTCCTCGGAATCAAGCCGCACTGGGTGCTCTTCCGAAAGTTCTTCCGCGTCAAGCCGCAACCAAGTGCTACCAATCCCAGAGTAGTCGGAGGAGCCGGCATCCAGCTGAGGGAGGATGCCGCGGAGCAGTACTTGGCCTACAAGCTTGTCGATTCCAACGCGGATTGGAAGGCCAGGTGGTTCTACATCACAAACCACCACCCTGGACTGCCGAAGCCGAGCGGGAGGCAACCGAGGCACCGTGAGTGGTGGAATACGGAGCCCACCATGCAAGAGGGAATCCAGCTCCCGGAGCTGCTAGCACGCATCAAAGTGCTCAGGGAGGCGGGACTGAGGGCCGAGCACGTGGCCTTCAGCTTCATGAAGCGCAGGATCCAGCCGTTGATGGCGCGGGAGACACTGGGCTTCGAGTACACCGGCGACGAAGACTCGTCGCGGATGCCGGGAGGCGAGCTGGACGACAACGACATCGTCGAGCGGTTGTCGCGGATCTTCAAGGACATGCTGCCGTATACGGCGTGCCCAGTCGAGGAGTACTCCGCCGCGCGCCCGCCCAAGGAGGTGAGTAGTCGTACTCCCCTCGTCGAGTAGTGAGTAGTAGTGGTGCTGACGTCTTGTGCCTTGCGCAGGATGATGTGAGGCGGTTCATCTCCGAGCCGCAACCACCACCGAGCGGGATCGAGATCCCGGTGGAGGGGAAGATGAAGGAGCGCCGCGAAGTCGGTGAAGGTGACAATACCGTCATCGTGGAAGATTCCTCCGATGACGAGGAAGAAGACCAAGAGACGTCGCGGAGACCGCTTCCCACCGGCGGTCGAGGTTTAGCCGCCCAGGCTTGCCTCACGTTCCGCTGGTGCAAGACCCTCCGCCAGCTGGCACGGAGGCTAGCCTTGCTGCGCCGCCACGGAGGCCGCGCAACCCCGCCAGGAAGCGGGTGGCGAAGAAGCTGAAGGTCTCGGAGACCACGCCTCAGGAGGTAAGTCGTCTTGAGCAGAGTAGTCGAGTACCCATCGTTCGAGTACCTTTGCTGACGAGTAGTCTTCCTTGTATGCAGGAGGTGCCGCCAGCGGAGCCCGTCGAAGAGGGCGACGAGGGCGTGTGGGATACAGTGGGGGAACCGGCTGGAAGCCGTAGTCCAGCCCCTACTGTTGAAGAACTTCTGGCGCAACTGGAGCGCCAGCCCCCTGCTCCAGAGGAGAGCAGAGTACCCACGGCCACCGCCGTTGGAGAGATGGAAGCCTCGGGAGCGCAGGAGACATCTGCGCCGGCCGCCGCCGCCGTGGAGGAGGCAGAAACCGCAGGGGCGGAGGAAGAGACTCCCGCCGAGGGTGGACTGGTTGATATTGCCAGCATCCTCGGTGCTCCGGCCGTGACCATTGTCCGGTCAAACTTGTAAGTACCACATCCTCGCGAGTAGTACTTGCTGGAGTAGTCGATCTTGTCTGACGATCCTCCGTGAATATTTCTGCAGAAAATCCACAGATCTGAGTTGGGATGGGGATGAGCCCTCATCAGTGGTGGCGGAAGAAATCGCGCCGCCCGTCGAGGAGGCCGCTCCCGATGCCCAAGCCGCGACCGAGCCCCCGGCTACCGAAGCGCCGCTGCCGGAGGCGAGTGTAGTCGAAGGTGAGTACCCTTCGTGGAGCTGCGAAGCTCCAGGAGTAGTTGTAGGCACTAACGCACATGTCGTTTGTTGACAGGCGCTGAAGGTGGTGACATCCCTGCGGGGGTGCCGATGCAGGAGTTGACACCAGAGGCCCCGGAGGCTGCAGAAGGAGCCCCCGAGCCCATGGCGGAGGTTGTCGAGAAGGCCGCCGGGGGAGAGGCGGCCACCACGTCGCCAGAGGTTGCTCTGGAGGTGGCGATCCGCTCCCCTGAGATTCAAGACGCGGAGCCCATCCGCTCTGCGCCGATGACGGAGGCTACCTCGAGTAGCCGCGGCGGGATAGAACTTCTTGCAGACGACCTCGTCGAGCCGGCGACGGTAGCCAAGCACCTGGAGGCAATCCGTCGAGCCGAGCAATGGATGAAGGTAAGTAGCCGTAGCCTTCCGAGTAGTCAATCCTTATGCCGTTGAGTACTCGTCATGACTTGAGTTGTCTTGTGCAGGACGTCGCGGAGCGATCCCGCGACAAGTCAAACCTGCTGCAGGGGTATGGCGACACCGTGCTCCGAGCAGAGGCGCCGGAGGAGCGACTCGTGAAGTCGCGGAAGCACGCGGCCGCCATGCGGTCAAGGCTCGACGCCGCTTCGCCAAGTACCACAACGACATCCGGGAGTTGCGGCGAAGGGCGACGAGGCCGGTGCGGAAGAACAAGGGCCTCGCAATAAGAATAAAGGTATGTCCTTTGACTTGTCGAGTACTTGTCGGAAGTCGAGAAGCGTCTGACCCGCCGTTGTATTGCTGTGTTGCAGAGCTTGAGGGCCAGGTGGAGCAGCTCAAGGCCTCGGAGGTGAGCATGAAGAACCTCTTCTACCGGGAGCAAGAAGCCCGCCAGGTACTCGAGCTCGACTACAAGGAACTCGCCTTCGAGTGCGAGAAGCACATGGAGCTGCGGATTGCCTCTGACAGGGATCTCGTCAACTGCTACAAATCTTTGCAGAAACTGAACGAAGACTGCGAGGCATTGCGAGCCCAGTTGAAGGAGTTGGAGGAAGCCGCTCTCCCGATCGCGAGGCTCCTGGTGCCGCACCCGGGCGCCCCCCAGATCGCCCCTCTGGTGGATCGACTTCGTGAAGCTCCAAGCCGGTTGGCCGCCTACGTCAAGCATATGGCCAAGTCGATCCCGAGACAAGTCTTGGCCTTCATGAAGTCATACTTCCCGAAGGCCCCGGTGGAGGTGGTCGCCGACGGGGTAGCCGCCAATCGCTTCCGATGAGCAAGATGCGAGCTGCTGGAGCAGATGGCTCCCATCGCGAGCGGTAGCCGAGAAGCTGAACCTCCAGTAGCCCTGTAATAGGTAGCTAGTAGCCATAGTTGTACAGGAAAACAATTGTAATGAATTGTTCAAGTATCAATGAAAGAAGAATTTCCAGCAATGAGTACTCGTAGTCGCGATCTCAGAGTGCGGAGCGCCCATCGTGGAGTGGATGCGAGTAGTAGTACTCGACTTCAGTAGTCCCATTGTAGGGAGTAGATAGTAAATAAGTTGATGAACGATCAATCTTTATTACTGAAGGAGTACACCTGGGTGGCCAGGGCCCTAGTTACAAAGTAGTCGCCTGGGCCCGGAGGCCGCTCTGACTAAGTAGAGCCGGAGCGGGTAGCCGCTTACGACGCAGTGATCCGTAGGTAGCCGTGTAGGGCCGGATCGTAGATCCGTAAGTAGCCGCGCGGGATGGATCTTGGGGTGTGGTCTCTTGGTAGACCGCTGCTAGATTCCTTGACGCTCGTCGCGGCCCGTGGTCCGTAGGTAGCCGCACGGGCCGGATCTCGGGAGAGGAGAAGTCGGAGGAGATCGGGGGCCGGGACCGGAGGGTCGCTTACGGCCGGGGGGGCGTTGATGTAGTCGATTGGACTTGAACCCCGGAGTAGTCGTGTAGACTAGGCGTAGAATCGACAGAGTTGGTCGACGTTCCACGAGTTGCTGACGTCTTCGCCTTCAAGTGTTTGGAGGCGGTAGGAGCCCGGCCCGGCCACCTTGGCCACGGTGAAGGGGCCTTCCCAGGGGGAGCTGAGCTTGTGGAGTCCTTCCGTGTTCTGGATACGGCGAAGGACAAGATCTCCAACGTTGAAGGAGCGTTCCTTGACGTTGCGATCATGGTAGCGTCGGATACCCTCCAGGTACCTTGCTGATTGGACAAGGGCTGTAACAACCCAGGAATTTAGGTGTGTAAATTTTGCGAAAATTTAAAACTTTTTGCTTGAATTTGAGTGCTATCAATTTTTGAACCAAATTGCTAGCCCTTCTCTAAATTCTCCACCAATTTATCCCATTAATAAAACATATATTTAAATTATGGTAAAACATGTGAGTTGGTTTTTCTCTGGTTCTTTTGGAGTTCAAATGTGTGAAGTTTGAATTTGAATGGGAATCAAATTCAAACTCTAATTCAAACCCTAGTTCAAACCTATTCTTTTATTTTGCAAGTGACCAGCATGTGGTTTGGGCCATTTCCTCCTTTCATCGTTTTGCAGCCGGCCCAACCCAAGCCACCTTTCGGCCCGACTAACCCGCGCGGCCCACCACAGCCCCGCGGTTTGCCCCGCCGCCCTCGCTGCCGAGTGGGACCCGCAGGTCAGCCACCGTATCCCTTTTGCCTCTTCATGCCTGAGTCGCTGCTAGGCAGGACCCACCTGTCAGATCCAGCCTCCCCTTATCCTCTCACATTTTTTCCCTTCACCTGCGCACGCCAGCCTAGTCACCGAGCCGCTTTGCGCCGCCGGTCCCGCCGCACCGACACGCGCGGCGGGGCGCGGCCGAGCCGCCCGGCCGCACGCACGCCGAGGGACCGGGCGCCCGCGCGCGAACCGAGCCGGGGGCCGGGGGGGAGGAAAAGCCCCTTCTACCCCCGCGCCTTACCCCAGTGTCCACGGTCGCGTGAGAGAGAGCGGGCGGCGCCGCCACGGGCGGCGGGCGGTCCAAGCCGGGGGGCAGCCCTGGAATTTCGCCTCGTCCTTGCGGTGCCGGGGTTTCAAAAGCGGGAGGAAGGCAAGAGGCAGTCGACCACCGCCACCAACCCACATTGGGGTTTTACCCCTTTCCAGAGCCGCGCCGCCGTAGGGGAAGAGGAAGGGGGGAGAGTTGAGGAAGAGGAGGCGAGGCGGGGGAAGGCCGACGCCGCGCCGCCGCCGGCGCGTTGCTGCGAAAGCCGGACGGGGGCGCGAGGAGCCGGACGAGGGAGGCGCCGCACGAAGACCGCGGGAGAACCGGACCAGAGCAGGCGCCGCCGTGAACACCGACGCCGCGCCGCCACCCACGCCAAGCCCGCGACGTCTACACCACCGACCCGCTGTGAGCGCCGTGGCCTTCTCCCTTCTCCTTGCGCCGGTCTCGTTTTCTGTTCTTGCCTGTGGGCGTGCCTTCGAGCCGCCACGGCCGAGCGCGCCGCGCCGCCGTCTCCCCCATGGACGCCGCCGCGTAGTGCCTTGCCGGTGAGGTCCAGGGGCGTGGCTACCCCAAGCCGCGCGCACCGGGCGAGCTCGTAAAGGCTGGAGCTCGGGCTGCCTTGCTGGAGGGAAACTGAGGACATCCCCGCGCCGCGCCGTCGAGCCCTGTGCCGAGCGCGCGTCGCGCCTCAGGTTCCATGTCTTGGCCGTGGTGCCGTTTTGGGTTCGTGCAACAGGGGGAAACGCGGTGGCGGAGCCGGCGCACCCCAGCGCCAAGACCGGGCCGTGCCTACCCACCATTGCCGGTGCTTGTGAGGGAGCCGGCCTGCTCGGTGTTCAGGGAACCCCGAAGCCGCCGCGCCGTGTCTGGGCGAGCCGCCGCGGTGGCGCATCTCGTGCAGTGTTGAGCCGCCCTTCGAGCCGTGGATGTTTTTCTGCAGGTGTGTGTGCGCGTGAGTCCCAGCCGGCCGCACCCCAGCGCGCCTTGGCTTCGACCTCGCCGTGGAGTTGCCCAGCGCGCCGGCGACGCGCCGTGCGGCCGCCGCGCTCCCAGGGCTTTTCGTCGAACACCTGGTGGGCGAACGGACGGGCAGCGTTGGGTTAAAAGAAGCAGTGGGCCGCCGGCCAGATCTGGGCCCTAAACCCAGCTGGCTACTAGCAGGCCGCCGGCCCAGCGCGGGATAGGGAGCTGGAGGGTGTGTTCCGGACTTCGGATGCTTCCTCTAGCGGGCTGTGATGCGTAGTCTGGTTGGGCCGAAACCTACTGTCGGGCGGAAACGAGTCCGCTGGGCCGCCCACGGCCCAGCAGCGCTTATGGCCCCTTTCAGCCCGTCAACTGTGTGGCGCTGACGTCATGCTGACGTCAGCAACGTCTTTTCTCAAAAACCCCTTTTCTTTTCTGTATAAAAATTCCAGAAAATGTTTTTAACCTTTAAAAATTCATAACTAATTCTAGGGAGCTCAGAAAAATATAAAACTAATTTCTATAAATCCGTAATTTCGAAACCTTGCTGAATGTAGGTAGTTTGGGCTCTTTTGGATCTTCTAAATTGATTTTTATTTGGAGTTCTTGCCTAGATGTGCACCGTATTCTTATTTTCGCGTCGAATCTCGTGCCGCAGACCCGAGCTTCGACCAGGACGACGTGGAGGACCCCGAGTACACTGCTCCAGACAGCGACTGCTTCAACGGCAACGAAGGTGTCATGTCACTCCCAACCATGTAGATCCCATGTTGTTAAATAGCTGCTAGTGCTTTACTTTGATGCATTGATCTGATGAATTGCATAACCCGTTTACTAGCCATGCCTTGATGTTTTGATATATCCTGTTTCCTTGTTCTACTACCTGCAGGACTAGCTACAGACCCCTAGCTAGTCCCTTACCTCTACTATCCATACTTTTGTTGCTTGATTATGGATGGTATTCTGGGATTGAACTGAGATGTGGGTATCTCGGTGTGTTTCTAGTGTGTGTTCTGGGTGCGTATCTCCTTGCTGTGTTTTGGTGGGAGCGAGCCGCTTGGTTAATTGTGAACGGCTGCCGAGGGAAGATGCGATCTGGCCTCTTACCCGAGGGTCGTGTCGTGTGGGATGGAGTTGATGAGTGCTCGCTCTCGGCCCCTTAAGGACCGATCGTCAGTTGACCTTGTTTCGAATGACTATTTACGTACAGACCGCCCGCCTTGTATTGGGCGGGGGTGCGGGGTGAGACTTGTAGTGGATAGCACCCCTCCTGTAGGAGGATCGATGTGATTGTGTCGGGGGGGGGGGTCGTTCCCTCCTTAGAATACTTTTCCCTGGCGAGGCCGGGGAAGGGTTCCACAGCTTCGAGGGACCTCTCGCGGGTAGTATGAGCTCTGCCGCGGAGGCTGGGCCAGGCTCGGAGACGCAGGAGGGTACTATCCACTTACTTGGGCTTCAGCCGTATGGTAGGGTCGGACACCGGTGACGGCCGGTTCGACCTATTCGGGCGGGTACGGTTGTACAACCTCTCGCAGTGTTAAACATATAGCTATAGTCTGTGTCCATTGGTTATGGACAGTCTTTCGATCTCTCACCTGACTAGATACACTTCTCTTGTGCTTCTTCTCTCCCCCGAGTGTGTGAGCCCGGTTTCGGCCGTTGAGATGTGGGGATAGGAGCAGGTGGGCCCCACATCGCAGATGAGAGTTGGGATCGTGGTTGAGATCCAGTGTTTTGGTGTGGAATTCCTTGAGCGGGGCGCGGACCCCTGAGGTGTGGACCTCGGAAGCGGAAGCTTCCCCGAGGTGTGGACCTCCTAGCTGTATTCTGCTTACCTTGTACGTTGCATCGCTCGCTTTGCTTAAGCTTTCTACGACCGCATTAGGGATATCTCATGCATAGTAGAATATACACCGCTTTTGCCTCTTTGTTGGGAAGCTGACATGACCTACCCGCTTATCGGGTAGACCCCGATGCCTCGACGCAGCCGGGACTACGACTTCGACAACGACGGTTGGGTGGACTAGAGCTCTTCCTACACTTGAGCTGCCTGCGGAGATGGAGTTTCTCGCGCTTTCATGGAGCCGCTGCTAGACGTTTTATTTATGTTTGATTCAGTCCTGTTGGACTTGTACCCGGCATGTGCCGAAGAGATGTACTCTGATTAATGTAATAAAATAAATGTTGTACTCTACTTTTCTGTTTTTATCTTTCTGTATGGATTTTGGAATCGCTGAGACAGGGATTGCACATGGTAGCCCTCCTGGGACTACCACCGAGGTGTTAAGATCCGGGGTTCCGTTCGCGGAAATCCGGGTCGTTTCAGTTGGTACCAGAGCCATGCTTGACTGTAGGACGAGCCCCAGGAATGGTCGATAGCATAGGAAGCCGTTTCTGAACCTTGAAACTTTATATAAACCCCCTTGGCTTCCGTATTTATATAACTATACTTATATATATGCATTACCTTGATTAACTTTCACTAACTACCTTACTAACTACGCTCTAACAACGTGTGCAGATGGCGGAAGAAGCGTGGATCCCTTTGGAGTCGGACGGCAAGAGCTACGGAGGCTTCTGCCGCTTGCTGAGGGAGTGCCTGGAGGCAGCTGGAGTGGGGACCGACCGAGTCAGCTACAAGGGGAGGACCATGGGGCACAGGGAGCAGACCCCCACTTTCCTGACCGTTACGGTGCCGGCGGACCCACGGGTGCCAGAGTTCAAGGAGGTTAAGGTGCACTATTTTGAGAGTTCGACCACGGAGGCACACCAGACTGGCGCACGCGAGCGCTCTCAAGATGGTTTGTGTCCAGCTCAGGGAGAAGCTTAAGGACACCCCGTTCAGCGTGCTTCCGACAGGGATCTACGACCCGGGTCGCTGGGACACGCGCGACCGAGCGCAGTACCTGGAGGTGACTTCAGTGGAGGAGGACAAGATGATGCTCGCAGCCAGATGGTGCATCCTGGCTCAGGACCAGGCGCTTTACTGGGCAGACGGTGAGATCGCGTACCTTCGGTAGAAGTGGGACGATACCCTGCGGCGGGTTCAGGACCTGGAGATGGAGAGAGAGGATATACTTGACGAGTTGGAGGAGTCGCACGAGAGGAACGGAGAGCCGGTACGGCCTTGACCGGCAGCAGCCGCGGCCGCACCGAGAGGGACGCCGGAGGATCGCTACACCGGAGGCACGGTTGAGGGCGAGCCGGGGAGTTGCACCGGGCTACAGTGGAGGCTACGCGTGAGGACAGAGTGAGGCTTGCAGAGGCGAGGGACCAGTTGGAGTCGGTTGGAGCTGCAGCAGCTGACTATCAAGTCAAGGTGTGGGATCTTCAGGAGGCGAGTCGACACAACTACCACCACTTGTGCTACCTCGGTGGACTGGTCTACGAGGAGAGAGACCGAGCAGCCAGGACCCGCGCGGCCTGGGAGCGTTCCGACCAGCAGAGGCTGACAGAGTTGGAGGCGCTCTCCGCGCAGCTACCACCCAAGAAGAGGCCCCGACTGAGGACAGAGACCTTCGAGCTACCCCCGACGCTCCTACCACGTGTGCGCCCGTACCCGAGTGGTTCTCAGGACACAGCAGAGATGGACCGTGCTCTTCAGGATACCCGAGACTACTACGGAGGACCGGCGATCAGGGTGCCGGGTTACCCAGGGGTTCACTCACTGCCGTTCTACTCAGTTCCACCAGACACCAGCTCCGAGGCACCTTAGAGTACTCAGTGATGGGAGTAGAGATCTAGCAGCAGATTCTGAGTCGTTGTAATAAGTTAGATGTAATGCTATCGCTCATGTTGACATGCCTGTAGTATCTACCCCATGATGTACCATGCGTTAGCGTGATGTGTTGCCGTGTACCCTCGAAGGTCGTTGGAGTAAACCTCGAGGTACACCCCTTTTGTATGGTGTGACTTGGATCTTCATGGATTTTCTCGGAGTTCATGCTTCTTTATGTCTGAATGAAATTCTTTGATTGTTAGCAGGATTACTCCTTTATAGTTAATAACCTTATTAAATACATTCTCCCTACCACTACTAACTCTTGCAACCGGAACAGATGTCAGGAGCAAGGAGGTCCGGGCGACTCCTGGCCCGTTTCGAGGAGGTCGCCGGGGGACGACGGGGGGGGGGGGGGGGAGGATGCCCCTAACCCAGCGGGAGCGAGAGGCCGCGGACGCCGTGGAGGTCACGCGCCACGAGGCGGGCTCCGCGGAGGCTTGGCAGGCCGCGGAGGCCGAGGAGGCCGAGTTGGCGGTCGAGGAGCCGCGCACGACGACGAGGGAGCTCGGGAGCGGGGAGCTCGAGCACGAGCGGTACCCCGGCCCGAGGGAGGAGCGGGGCGGGGCTCGGGGACACGAGGTGCCACCACCGCCACCCCCCCGAACTTGGCCGACGTGATGGCGGTGCGGACTCGACCGATGCAGACGATCACCCAGTTGCTAGCTCAGAACAACAACAACAACTACAGGGGTCAGCACCGCAACGCGCCAGAGGGTTTCCAGAAGAAGGTTGAGAACTTCAACAAGCTGCGACCGCCTACCTTTGACCACTCAGCAGACCCGATGGACGCAGACAACTGGCTACGGGAGATTGAGAAGAAGCTGGAGCTGACTGAGCTCACTGAGGAGGAGTGTGTGACCGTGGCCGCGCACCAGTTGGTCGGCACGGCCAGTGCGTGGTGGGACAGCTACTGTGACTCGCACCGGGACCCGTTGCACATCGGATGGGACGAGTTCGTGGAGGCCTTCAGGAGCCACCACATCCCAGACGCAAGTGATGGACGTAAAGGCTGACGAGTTCAGGCACCTCAAGATGGGAAACATGTCGCGTGCGAGTACGCCAACCGCTACCAGGAGCTGATGAGGTACGTGCCAGACGACACCGACACAGAGAAGAAGAAAGTCTACTGGTTCAGGAAGGGGCTGCACAAGGGGATGGCACACCACTTGTCCGCACACGACTGCCCGACACTTCGCTCCATCATCGACAAGGCACTGATCGTGGAGAGGTCAAGGCTTGAGTACATGGAGGTTCGTGGAAGCAAGTCCAAGCGCACGCACCGAGCAGGCGCTCGGGACCACCTCGTAGGCGAGAGGACGAGGTTACGCATAGGGCCACCGGTCACGGAGAGGCACCACGTCACTCGTCTAAGCCGCGAGCGGTAACCAACCCGGGCGGGAGTGGAGGACGAACGGCCGGAAACCGAGACCACCACCGCGGTCGCCAGACGGATCCAAGGTGACTTGCTTCAACCGCCGTCGGGTTGGGCACAAGTCGTTCGAGTGTCCACGAGCAGCGCCACCGGGAGTCGAACCGCGCCTCTCGGTTCCGGACCCCCGCCCAAGCCACCAACACCAGGAGGACAAGCCACCCCGCACACGGAGGAGAGGACCGCTCGGCCCGCCGCCTACACGAGGCCGTCCGAACCACCTCACCGCCGAGGATGCACGGCCGCACCCGACGTCACACTTGGTGAGTTCCTTGTTGACTCGGTTTGGCAACCGTTTTGTTCGATACCGGCGCTCGGTTGTCAGATATTTCTACCAAGTTTGCTAAAGAAAGGTCTTTACCAACTAAGCCTCGACCAAGGCCTATCTTGACTAGCTCTCCGCTAGAGAGAAGAGGAGTACGTTAGAGTGCAGGGGGAGTGAGGATGGTGTTTGAGGGGCAAGCCGTTCACGGCAGACTTGACAGCTTTGGAGTCTACCGGGATAGATGTGATCCTAGGGATGGATTGGTTGGCAAAGCACAACGGGATAGTCTCCCGCAACCCCGCAGTTATACGGCTAGAACACCCCCGGTGGAACTATAGTGCGGATCGAACCACAGAGTCCGAAGGCTGCTCCGATGATGTGCAACATGAGTGGGAAAGAGATTGAAGAAATCCCAGTGGTCCGTGAGTTTCCAGACGTGTTCCCAGAGGAGCTTACGGAGTTACCCCCAGACCGGGACGTGGAGTTCGTGATTGAGCTGATGCCAGGGGCGGGGCCCGTTGCGAAGAGTCCGTACAGGATGTCGTCCGATGAGTTGGACGAGTTGAAGAAACAGCTCAAGAAGCTGCTCGAGCAAGGGTTTGTTCGGCCGAGTGCCTCACCATGGGGTTCAGCAGTGCTCTTCGTGGAGAAGAAAGACGGCACAAAGAGGATGTGCATTGACTACCGCACGCTCAACTCGATGACAATCAAGAACAAGTACCCGCTACCCAGAATCGAGGATCTGCTGGATAGACTCAAAAGGGAAAAGTTCTTCTCCAAGATCGACCTGAGGTCAGGCTACCACCGATGAAGATCCGAGAGCAAAGATATACCCAAGATGCCTTCACCACACGTTACGGCTTGTACGAGTTCGTGGTGGTTTCCTTCGGCCGACCAACGCCCCGGCTTACTTCATGAACTTGATAAACAAGGTCTTCATGGAAGAGTTGGACGAAGTTTGTAGTGGTGTTTATCGATGATATCCTGATCTACTCTGAGACCACTGAAGAGCACGAGGAGCACCTGAGAGTCGCGCTAGAGAGGCCGAGGCGAGCGAGAACTGTACGCTAAGTTCAGCAAGTGCGAGTTCTGGATGGAGAAAGTCGCGTTCTTAGGGCACGTGTTGTCAGCAGAGGGGATAGCCGTGGATCCGTCCAAGGTTGAGTCAGTGACCAAGTGGGAGCAGCCGCTAAACGTGACAGATGTCAGAAGCTTCCTTGGGTTGGCAGGTTACTACCGGAGGTTCATTGAGAACTTTTCCAAGATCGCAAAGCCAATGACAGAGTTGCTCAAGAACAACACAAAGTTCGAGTGGTCAGAAGCGTGTGAGAAGAGCTTCCAGGAGCTGAAAAAGAGACTCACCACAGCCCCAGTGCTTACCTTGCCAGATATCAAGAAAGACTTTGTGGTCTACTGTGACGCTTCAAGGCAAGGACTCGGATGTGTGTCGATGCAGAAGGGAAAGTTGTGGCTTATGCTTCCGGGCAACCGAAGAAACACGAGGAAAACTACCCGACACACGACTTGGAGCCGGCGTGTACCGTTGTGCATGCACTCAAGATCCGGAGACACTACCCGATAGGGAACAAGTGTGAGTCGTTTTCCGACCACAAGAGCCCGAAGTACTTCTTTACACGGACGCAGTTGAACATGAGGCAGAGGCGATGGTTAGAGCTGATCAAGGACTACGACGTCGAGATCAACTACCACCCAGGCAAAGCTAACGTCGTGGCAGATGCACTGAGCCGGAAAACCTATTGCAACAACCTCATGGTAAAAGAAGAGCAACCTACCCTGCATGAAGAGCTGGAGAAGCTGAGAATCGAAATTGTAGACCAAGGTCAAGTCCACGTGATGCAAGTGACCTATGACCTGGAGGAACGAATCCGTACAGCCCAGAAGTCGTGTGCAGAAGTCAAGGCTCTGCGAGAATTGATGAAACAGGGTAAAGCAGAAGACTACCGGGTAGATGAACAAGGCACCGTGTGGTTGAAAGAACGGATCTGTGTACCACAAGACAGGCACTCCCGGAGCCGATCATGAGAGAAGCTCACGACTCGAGGTACTCGATTCACCGGCAAAGACACCAAGATGTACGGAGATCCGAAGATCGTGTGACCGGTGGAAGGACATGAAGAAGGATATAGCACACTACGTGGCTTCGTTGCGACACCCGTAGCGAGTAAAGATTGAACATCGAAGCCCGTTGGTTTGTTGAAGCCGTTGGCTATTCCGGCTTTGGAAGTGGGAGGACATTTCCATGGACTTTGTGGTGGGACTTCCTCGAACTCCAAAAGGAAACGACTCGGTTTTGGGTCATAGTGGACCGACCGACCAAAGTGGCTCACTTTGTCCTGGTGAAGACCCGTATGCAACCGAGAAGTTGCGAAGCGTACGTAGAGCACATACTCGTGCCGCACGGGGCACCCGTAAGTATTGTATCCGATCGAGGACCACAGCGTTGTATCCAAGTTCGCGGCAGAGTTTCCACAAACTCATGGGCACCACTCTCAACTACAAGCCACGCCCTTTCACCCGCGTACGGATGGTCGACGGAGAGGGTCAACCAGGTCTTGGAGGATATGCTTCGAGCGTGTGCACTCACCTATGGCACCGATTGGGAGAGCGAGTTGCCGTTTGCGAGTTCTCGTACAACAACGAACTTTCAAGCGAGTCTCGATGGCACCCTTTGAGGCCCTTTACGGGCGGAAGTGTAGAACCCCCGCTAGCTTGGTCGAGGTGGGAGAGCGGACCATCGTTTGGGCCAGCAATCATTGAGGAAGCAGAGGAGAAAGTGGAGAAAGTTCGTGAGAACCTGAAGATCGCTCAAAGCCGTCAGAAGAGCTATGCCGACAAAAGAAGAAGAGAGTTGACTTTTGCAGTTGGCGACCACGTGTACTTGAAAGTCTCACCGCTTCGAGGAACTAAGAGGTTCTTGGTGAAGGGAAAGCTCGCACCGAGGTACGTAGGGCCGTACCCAATTACTCGAAGGATTGGAAGTTTGGCCTACCAGCTTGCACTACCCGAGACAATGGCAGGAGTTCACCCAGTGTTTCACGTGTCACAGCTGAAGAAGAGCGAGAAGGCAGTGGAGGCAAAGCAAGTGCCTATGGAGTTGCTTGACTTGCAAGACAACCCGGGAGTATACAGAATATCCCGAGAAAATCTTGGACAGTAGCCGTCAAGGAAACAAGGAGAACTACCATCCCTTTCGTAGGGTGTCGTGGAGCAACCATACGGAGCGAGAAGCAACATGGGAGAAGGAAGTTGATCTCAGGAAAGAGTATCCTCACTTGTTCACAGAGGAGGTCGAGGACTAAATCTCGAGGACGAGATTCTCGGTGGTGGGGGAGAATGTAACAACCCAGGAATTTAGGTGTGTAAATTTTGCGAAAATTTAAAACTTTTTGCTTGAATTTGAGTGCTATCAATTTTTGAACCAAATTGCTAGCCCTTCTCTAAATTCTCCACCAATTTATCCCATTAATAAAACATATATTTAAATTATGGTAAAACATGTGAGTTGGTTTTTCTCTGGTTCTTTTGGAGTTCAAATGTGTGAAGTTTGAATTTGAATGGGAATCAAATTCAAACTCTAATTCAAACCCTAGTTCAAACCTATTCTTTTATTTTGCAAGTGACCAGCATGTGGTTTGGGCCATTTCCTCCTTTCATCGTTTTGCAGCCGGCCCAACCCAAGCCACTTTTCGGCCCGACTAACCCGCGCGGCCCACCACAGCCCCGCGGTTTGCCCCGCCGCCCTCGCCGCCGAGTGGGACCCGCAGTCGGCCACCGTATCCCTTTTGCCTCTTCATGCTCGAGTCGCCGCTAGGCGAGGGGACCCACCGTCGCATCCGGCCCTCCCCTTATCCTCTCACCTTTTTTCCCTTCACTCGCGCACGCCGCCCTAGTCACCGAGCCGCTTTGCGCCCCGGCCCCGCCGCACCGCACGCGCGGCGTGGGGCCGGCCGAGCCGCCCGCCCGCACGCACGCCGAGGGACCCGGCGCCCGCGCGCGAACCGAGCGCCGGGCCGGGGGAGGAAAAGCCCCTTCTACCCCCGCGCCTTACCCCAGGTGTCCACCGGCCGCGTGAGAGAGCGGGGCGGGCGCCGCCACGGCGGCGGCGGTCCAAGCCGGGGGCGCCCCGGAACTTCGCCTCGTCCTTGCGGTGCCGGGGTTTCAAAAGCGGGAGGAAGGCAAGAGGCAGTCGACCACCGCCACCAACCAACATTGGGGTTTTACCCCTTTCCAGAGCCGCGCCGCCGTAGGGGAAGAGGAAGGGGGGAGAGTTGAGGAAGAGGAGGCGAGGTGGGGGAAGGCCGACGCCGCGCCGCCGCCGGCGCGTTGCCGCGAAGGCCGGACGGGGGCACGAGGAGCCGGGACGAGGGGAGGCGCCGCACGAAGACCGCGGGGGAACCGGGACCGGAGCAGCGCCGCCGTGAACACCGACGCCGCGCCGCCACCCACGCCAAGCCCGCGACGTCCACACCGCCGACCCGCCGTGAGCGCCGTGGCCTTCTCCCTCTCTCCTTGCGCCGGTCTCGTTTTCCGTTCTTGCCCGTGGGCGTGCCTTCGAGCCGCCACCGCCGAGCGCGCGCGCCGCCGCCCGCCGAGCGCGCCGCGCCGCCGTCTCCCCATGGACGACGCCGCGTCGTGCCTTGCCTTGGTGAGGTCCGTGGGCGTGGCTACCCCAAGCCGCGCGCACCGCCGAGCTCGTAAAGGCCGGAGCCTCGGCCGCCTTGCTGGAGGGAAACTGAGGACATCCCCGCGCCGCGCCGTCGAGCCCTGTGCCGAGCACGCGTCGCGCCTCAGGTTCCATGTCTTGGCCGTGGTGCCGTTTTGGGTTCGTGCAACAGGGGGAAATGCGGTGGCGGAGCGGCGCACCGCTGCCAAGACCGGCCGTGCCTACCCGCCGTTGCCGGTGCTTGTGAGGGAGCCGCCCGCTCGATGTTCGTGGAACCCCGACGCCGCCGCGCCGTGTCCGGGCTAGCCGCCGGTGGCGCGTCTCGTGCAGGGGTTGAGCCGGCCTTCGAGCCGTGGACGTTTTTGCGCGTGTGTGTGTGCGCGTGAGTCCCGGCCCCGCCGCACCCCGCCGCGCCTTGGCTTCGTCAACGATGCTGGCTTTGGCACCTTGATGTGGGTAACCTCCTTCATCCATGGGTTGCAATCGATCTTGAGATGTAATCAAACTTTGTTGGATTATCTATCTATCATCTTACACCGTGACCATCATAGGTCTAGTCATGAATACCTTCGCGTAGTGAGAGTACGAGAGGAGGGAAAGGGGCGAAACCGTGGTCACAACCCCCCCCGATAGATTAGATTGGTTTTCATGTTCAAAATGATTGCATGTTCTAGTATCATAGACCCATGGGCGAGCAAGGTTCCCTATTTTCAAAAGGGAGCTCCTCGAACAAGTGGATGTGCATGAAGGCACATGGGAAGATTTTTGGAGTATGATCACGGGAGGAGACCATCAACGAAGAAAATACTATCCAGAACCCCATCATCCAAGTGTCACTTTTGTGCAAGTGGATTTTTGGGAGAATAAGAGAGACAAAGATAACCAACACGGAGTTGAATTGGCTTTACTCGGCTTTGCCAGGCAGGCAATCAACCCCACTCACCTATGATCAACCGGTGGTGTTATGAAGCAACATCAGATTCGGGAGATCGGGTTGTTACCTCTCCATGTTGACAATCTCTTTAAACCGGCATTACAAGGAACCCGAATCATCTCCTCGCCCATGACTTCCCTAGGAATATATGAAGAAAGGAAAATATATAAGTGAAGATGAGAGAGGAGGCTTCAAAGGCCAAAGTAAATTTGCTCCTATCGGATGGAAGGTTTCTGAGGGGAAGAAGATCGGTTAGAGGAAGGACTTCTTGTGCTTGCCGAAGAAAAATAAAAGAGAAGGATTGTAGGAGAAGGTTTTTCTACATCCCAAGAAGGAGGTGCACAACAAAATTATGTCCCACCATTGGGAGGAACCTCGGCGCCGCCGAGTTACTACGGTGGAGTACCAATGCAAGCATGGGGGAGTGGTGCAGCCATGCCCCCCACCAAATTTTGCGTGCCCAACGTAGCCTTTGCGGAGCCATATGCACACCTTCCTCAACCACAACAAAATGTGGCCACCATTGGAGGATACGCTTCAAGAAACATTCAAATTATTGCAGCCATCCAAACCAATGCAAACTAAATGGGTGAAGGAGATGCAAACATCGCTTATGAGCTGGACACCTTCACCTAATACCATCGGACAATTCATAGGAGGAGTAGTGCATTCCTATTATGAGTAAGGGTACAACAATCAAGACTATCAATATCAACCACCGGCGGAAGATTAGAGAGAGGAGGAGCTTTAGCTATCTTTCCTTTACCCCCTTTTTCTTTAATTTTCAGCTTGTTTGCCTTTGCTATGTATGCGTAGTATTTTCAGCTTACTTTAATTTTTAGTTTTGACTTTTATTTTCGCATGTGTGTTAGTGTTTATTTTCATCATGAATAATGTCACCACCAAGTTTTTACCATTAGTAAAGTTACAAAGTTTGTGCCATGATGATATATGATTATAATTGCCGCTTTGTTTATCTTTGCAATTGATTTATGCATGTTTAACCTAGTGCTCTCTTAAAATACAAATCCGAAATTATCTAAATGCTAGCTTAATCTTTAGCGGAGGTTATGATAAAAATAAAGACCCATAGTAAGCCTTATGTGCTCTCAAGTTTTAGATGGATCAAAGATGGTTTATTTTTGTTCTTAAATGTAAAGCTAACCTTGTCATAAATACCACTTGCGTGTTGCCTCTACCTATCCAGAGCCATATAAATATTTGAGTGCAAAAACTTAGTATACAAGATTTATTTTTGGTGAGTTATCAAAGCCTTGATGTCTCCGGCCCGAGACTAAGAAGCCGGTCATTCCATTTTTACGTATCTATCTTTTTTGCTAGCCTTTTATCCGTGCATTGTGTATCCCGCCATCGGAGATTTCATAAACCCCGCTGACATCCATCCTTAAAACCAAATATCATCTTTTGTGTTTACCTCCTTGACCACAACCTATCGTTGCGTATGGATCATCAATTCAAGGAAGATCGATGGTGCCGAGATTGAAGATTTCAAGTATCTCTCCAAAGGAAAAGTATTTCCGGTACCTACCTTATTTATCGCCTCTTTGCTCGAGGACGAGCAAATGTCTAAGCATGAGGGAGGAGGTAGGTACGATGCAAGTTTTAGAGTTCAAAGGGGAGTAAATAAAAATCAAAGGGGAGCAAAATAAAAATCAAAACTTCGATGTGAAAGTCTCGTGACCGAATGTATGACAAAAAACTCGAATGAGAAAAAGAATGAAAGAAAGAAAGAAAGAGGAGAAAAAGAGAAAAAATATGAGTATGTAAAAATAAAGTGAACTCCCCGTTCTCTAAAGTGCTTTAGGAAATTCAAGGATTCAAGATTAAAAGATCCATACTAATTTTCCAACCATGTGCAATCCGATAACGAGGACTTCCCTTGTGCCCTACCGAGAGGATGCGCCCCGCTTGTAAAGCTTGTCTCCCGACGAGGACGTAAGACTTGGCGCGGCGGACGGAGTTGTTCGGCCGCGTTCTTGTCGGAGGGGACCTTCACGCTCGGCGAGGTAGTCGATGAAGGGTTGCCTCCAGTCCACGTCGATCATCATGACCTCCTGCCCAGCCGGTGGATGGGCTGGGGCAGTGGTCGGTGGCGCCGGCTCCGGGATTTTCGGTGCGGAATATGGTCCCGACACTAACCAGTAGATAACGCCTAGGTCTATCCCTCAATGGTCGATGCTAAGCAACAAATGACACAAGGTTTTATCACGGTTCGGCCGAGGGGGCCGTATGTCCGACGGGCGTGCTCGTGGCACTTTATTGCTCGGCACCGGGGGTGCTTGTAGTGGGGCAAGTACAAGCAAGGCGGGAGAGGAAGCGTGGCTTCCAAGTCCCCTGGGAGAGTGGGCGAAGATGTTGTGGGAGAATAAGAGAGTGAGTGCACGGTGAGTTGTGTTCCTACGAACCTCTTCCCCCCCCCCCCCCGGTCGGGGGCTCGCCTCCCCGCTCTATAGGCCAAGGGGGTGACGGGGTCCACATGCACGCCGCGCTACCTAGCTACGTGAGGGAGCACGTCGCGCTACGGTGTAGAGTGGGCGGCCGTCGGACGATCTTCGGCTGTGATCCGGCCATGATGGCCTACCCGTGCCCGAACGGTGGCGGTTCGAGGGTAGGAAGGCGGCGAGATGGCGGTGGTGTCCTTTGATAAGCTTCGAGGGAGGTGCGCTGATGGGTGGTACGGGGGAACGCGGCGCGGGCGGAACGACGTTCCTTCCCAATGCGTTCCGCGGCGGCGGGTGGTTCTTCTTTGTGCTCGGGCGTGCACTGCGGTGCGGGCGTGCGTCGCACGCGTGGGTACGGCGGCCGCACGCGTCCACGGCGGCGGGATGGCCATCCACCGGCACCGCGCCCCCTACCTAACTTGTGGGTCACGGGGGAAAGTGAGATCGAGGGTGCGCCCGGCCCCCTTTCGAGGGTCGGGCGCGTTAGCCATACCGTAGTGGGCGCGCGGTGTCACGGGACCGTCACGCGGTCGTACGCACGGTCCATCCCCCACGGTGGCGGGGATGGGCTCCTCCTCTGGGGAGTTGGTGCGGCGGCACCGGGGCGCGAGCCCGGGCGCATGATGGCGCCGTCTGCGCGTCGGGGCGTTAAATGCCCGAGTACGGGGCCGGCGCACGCGTGCGGGCGCGCGTGAGCGTGGCGGGCCCCCGGCCGGCGGAGCGAACCCTCGAGCGAGTCAGAGACCGCTCGAGGGGGCGATCCCTCGAGCGGGTCGGGACCGCTCGAGGGAAAAGGGTTGCCCCTCGAACGGGGCGGAGCCCGCCGCCAGGGGAGGGCGCGTCCTCGAGCGGCGGAGCACCGCTCGAGGGGTCTTCTCCGTGGGCCGTCTCGGTGGGCGTCGGGATCCGGCGTGGGCCGTGTCTGCATGGTTAGTTTCTGCATGGTTAGGCTTAGCGTGTTTTGATACCGGGATTAAGTGAGGATTCCCCGTTGTTTAAGGGGACCCCTAGGGCGGTCCCCGAACGGTAGCCCCCGAGCATGCGGGTTTGCCATTGAGGCTCCGCGGATGCTGGAACTGCGATAGGACGTTCTTCCCCTCCTTGTTTGCGAACGCTTTCGTGGGGCCGCGTCGGCGGACCCGCGGGTCTAGCCCGAAGCCTGCGGGGGTGTGGGTTCTTGCGGGGGTTAACCGCGAGAACTTTGGTCGGAAAGGCGTGGCACATATGCCAACGGCATCGACGGTGTTTCGGCGGCCCGGGGGTGCACGCTCCCCTGTCCTTGTCTCCCGGCGGGTGCAATTTCAAGGAGGTGTAGCCGTGCGTCAAGCCCCCGAGCCTTGGCCCGTTCGAGGCGATCGGGTCGGAGCCCCCCGACGACTTGTTTTTTAACGCGCCCTCGCCGTCCCTCCGCGGGACGGAGGGTGAGGTCTCCACGACTCCCATCGAGCGGGTCGCGAATCGCGGATTCCTCGTCGGGCTGCTAGCGGGTGGTTCAAGTGGACGTCCATGCCCCGTTCGATAAGGGTAGGGCTGCGCGGTCGGAGACACGTCCATGGAAGCGCTTGCGTGGGTTTGCTAGGTGGGGCTCGGTCCCGTTCGCTAGGGACCGAGGGCGCGGAAGCTCTCCCTCGGTGGGATCCCCGGCTAGCCGCCCTCGGCGGCTCTCGAACACGACATGTGGGGCACCCTCGAGCCGACGGGCTCGAGGAACGGCTCGAATGCGCGTGCCCTCGTCGTCCCTAACTGCGTGATGCGGGGCGCTCGTTCGAACCCCGTCGAGGGTCGGGCTTCGAACCTCGATCGGTAAGGCCGTGCGGGGCCGTGCATGGGCCGGCCCGTCTTTTCGCGTTTGCGGCCGTCGAGGGGTACGCGCGAGTCAGCCCTCGGGCGCTTGTTGGCGGCACGGCGCGGTATGAGTGCTTTCGGTGTCGCTCTATTTCAAGCGTGACCTGGGCGGTCCCCTTCGCGCGCGTGCCTCCCTTTGGAGGGTTGACATTGTCTCGAGCGGGGGCTCGGGCCGCTCGAGGGTTTTGCGTGGCATGGGTGCCGCGGTTGCACCTTCTCTACATCGAGCGGGTCCGGCGACCTTCTCACGTCGATATCCCATCGAGGGTTGACGTCATTTTGAGCCAAGGGTCATGCCGCTCGAGGGTTTTACGTGGCATGGGTGCCCGCGGTTGCTCGTCTTCACATCGAGCGAGGTCCGGGCGACCTTCTCACGTCGATATCCCATCGAGGGTTGATGTCATTTCGAGCCAAGGGTCATGCCGCTCGAGGGTTTTACGTGGCATGGGTGCCGCGGTTGCTGCTCTACATCGAGCGAGGTCCGGGCGGCCCTCTCACGCCGATATCCCATCGAGGGTCGCCTTTGCTTCGGCGGGGGTCCGCCCGGCTCGAGGGTGCTCCTTGCTTGGCAAGGGACCGGGGCATTTAAATGCCTTGCGGTCGTGGCCGCGGGTTTGCGGCGCGGGCGCGCCTTTTTGGCGGCTGGCCGCGCGCGCGCGTAGTGGGCGGCGCGGCGAGGGCGGAGCGTGACGGTTTTGCCTCGGTCGCGGGCGGTCCTTGCCGTAATGATGACCCGCCCGCCGGTGTTAGAGCCGGCGCGGTCGTGGTGGGGCCCGCCCGTCGACGCGATGGGAAGATTCCTGCCGATTAATGCTAGTCGGGGCGTCCGCTCCGGAGAACTCGCCCGTCGGCCTATAAAACTGCGGGGAGGAAGGGGAGGTGGTTTTTTACCTTGGCTTCTCACCGTTTTCAGTCCCCGCCCCTTCGCCTTCGTCTTGCTCTCGCTGCCGTGCGGGCTCGCTGTTGGAGCTTCTTCCTCCGTTTCTTGTCCTCCGCCTCTGCTCGCCTTCGTCCTTTTCATGGCGCCGCCCGAGCCTCCACTCAGGATCACGGAGCCATATGCTCGGAGAGGGTCGACGGTGACGCGCGGCGGCGCCTTGGCGAGCTGGTCGCCGCCGGCCGGTGGCGGCCAACGAAGACGGGCGTCGGCGGAATGGATCGTGCCGCGGCGGCGGACCACGAGCCCAACCCCGCCGGAGGGCTATGTGGTGAGCTTCCTCCGCTACCACGAGCGTGGCTTCAACGCGCGGCGGCGAGCACCTTCATGCGGGCGATGTGCCACTACTACGGGGGGTGGGCCGCACAACTTCGCCCCCAACGCTATCTCACAGGCGGCCACGTTCGTGGGCGTCTGCGAAGGGTACCTGGGGATCCCGATCCAGCGGGATCTGCGGGTTCACCTTTTCCGCGGGGAGCTCATCACGCAGCCCACATCGGAGCCGAGGACCCGCGCGCGCGGTGCGCGCGGCGGGATGTCGGCCCCGGCCTGCGGGGGGCGGCTCAAGGATTTCTACATCCCCCGCACCATGACGACGAACAACGCCGGGCGGGAGCGGGGATGGTTCCTGGCCTCGCGTAACGCCGAGCCGGCCTTCCTCCCTACACCGGCCGGGTGTTCAAGAAGAGGCCGGACTCCCGGGGCTACGGGGTGTCTACGGCCCAACACGGGCGCGGCAAGAGTCCGTCCCTCGCCGCCTGCCGGCGGGCGCGGGGAAGGGCGGGCTCAACGCGATGGGCGTCCTCGCCTTCCTCCACCACCCTCGGCGGGTCGTGCCTCGATGCGAGAGGCCACTGCGCATCTTCGAGATGACGGAGGCGGCCAACCCCATCGACTCGGCGAGGTCGCGGATGCTCCCGACGCCGCCGGAGCGGCCGTACGCGCTCACCGGGCGCGGAACGCCGTCGACACCCGGACGCGCCACCGCGGGTCGGACCCCGTGGGACATCGAGATGCTCCCTACGGGCCCGCGGGTGAGTTGGGTTCCTGATTTTGTCTTAGTTCTTGGTCTTGCTTTCGTTTCTTGATTCGTCATTGTCACTCTTGTGCGCAGCTGGTGGAGTTCAACATCGCCAAGTCCGTTCCACCCACCCCCGACTCCCCGTGCGCTCGGCGGGCGGCGCGGCGGGAGCGGCGGGAGCGGGCGGCGCGCAAGAGGGAGCACGCGGCGGCGCCAAGCGCGCCGCGACCAACGGTCCGCGGAGTTCGGCGGCGCGAGGAGCCGGGGCTCTCCTCCCCGGATATCCGAGGAGCCCTCGTCCTCGGAGCGGGACGAGGAGGAAGAGTCCGAGGGGGAGGGCCCTTCGGACGGTGGCGGCCCGCGCCCGTCGCCGGAACCCGCGCGGCGTCGGGGCGGCTTCGCTCGGGGCGGGCGCACCGGCGCCCGCCGCCGAGCACTTGTCATCGGGGCGGCACACGCCGCGGAGGTGCCGGCGCGTGCCGCGGAGGCACGCGCGGCGCACGCGCCCGCACGCGCGTCCAAGCGTGCCCGCGCGCGCGGGGAGCGTGCGCGCGCGCGGCGTCATCGTCAAGGGCGCGTCGGCGGGGCGTGCCGCGCGCGGGGCGAGCGTGCCCCCGCGCGCGGTGGCGTCTTCGGGGGGTGCGGCATCGGGCGCGCCCGCGCACGGGGCGGGGCGTGCCCGTGCGTGCGGCGGCGCCCGTCGGGGAGGCGGTTGCGGCGGCGCGGCCGGCCGCGCCCGCCTCTTCCGCGAGGCCTCGAGGAAAAGGAAACGGGCCTTTTCCTCCGCGAGGTAAGGAGCTTTGTCCTCCTTCGTTTGGTTTGGTTTGCCGGTGATTAGGTGCTCTAACCCTCCGTTCGTGCTGCGCGGGCGGTGCCAACCGTTCCTCCTCTTGCACCGGCCAAGGTGCGGAGGACCCGACGCATCGATCCCCCACCGGCGGCGCTCGTCGAGGGGGTCGCGCCCTGGGACAAGCGTGGCGGCGGGCACTAGCTCGCAAGGCCGGCTAGGGCCTCGAGGCCCCGCCGGCGGATCGGCCCGCCGCGGCGCGGCCGGCGGTCGGCGGGGCGGCGGCCGGCGTCGGTCGCCACGGAGGCGCGGGCCGCGGCGGTGGCGACGGTAGTGGTGGGAGCCCGCGGTGGGCGCCCTTGCGGAGGAGGTGGAGCTGGCGCAGCTGCGGGAGCGCCGTGGATGTGGCGGTACCGCCGGAGGTGGCGGCCACGGCGGCGCGGCGGGCGCCCGTGGCCGCGGAGGCGCGGGTGGAGGTGCGGCGGAGGGCGGCGCAAGCGGCTGCGCCCGCCGGCGATTTGCGGGCGGAGGTGGTGGAGCTCTCGGACGACTCCACGCCGCTTGGGTGGAATCGGTGGGCCGGGCGGCCCCACGAACTTCCCCCCGAGCCCCGGGGGGGAGGGGCCCTCGTGAGGCGGCACGAGGGTCACATGGTGGTGGGGGGCCGAGGACACGGTGCCGAGGCCTCGTCCTCCCACGCCGGCCGCCCCGCCCGGGTGGGGGGGGCCGTGGAGGATCCCCCTGCGTTCGGCGACGCCGGGGAGCGGGGAGCTACGGGGCGAGCTTCGGAGCCACGGCGCCACGCTCAGCCGCGCGTTGAACGAGGCACCGCGAGTCCACGGCGGCCGGCCTGGCTTGTCTTCCGGGTGAGCCCACGCGTTGCTCGTCCCACTTCCTTTTTCGTCTCCGTGTGCTGCATTCAAGCCTTGACATTTACGAGAATTGATGTGTGGATGCCAGGAGCTCGAGCGTCGCGCCCACGACAAATACGACGCGTTCGACCGGGTGAACGCCGAGGCCCGCCAGCTCCGGGAGCGATGCAGCGCTTTCGACGCGCTTGCGGACGCTCTTAGGACGCCAGACGGCTGGCTAGCGTACCGGGCGATGGCGTGGTGCGACGAGCTCCCGGGAGCTCGGGCGGGGATGCGGCGCGCCGCTCGAGCCTCGAGCGGATCCGCGCGGCCCTCGTTGATCGTGACGAGGCGTTGTGTAATGCGCGTGCGGACCTGGATAAGACGCGGACGGCGGCCGCCACCGTGGGAGGCGGAGGTGGCCACCGCTCGCGCCGAGACCGGGAGCTCCGCACGTCGCTCGAGGGGCGCGGGCGCATCGGCGCCGGGCCGAGGAGCGGGCGCGCGGGTTGGAGCGAGCGCGCCAAGGAGGTCGATGACACGAGGACCGCCCTCGACGCCAAGGCCGCGGCCCTCGTTGCCGGCGAGGAGCGGCTCCGGCGAGGAGCGCATCGCCGCCGAGGGGCGAGGGGCGGCTCCGGCGGGAGCGAGGGGCTGCCCTTGGCGACGCCCGAACGCGCGGAGCGGGAGCGCGTCGCGCGCGCGGCGGCGGAGAAGTCGGCCGGAGGAGCGAAACGCCGCATTCTCCAAGGTTGAGGATGATGCGCTCGCGCTCGGCGCATCGGCAACGCCGGCCCGGGGCGGCCCTCCGTGAGCAAGGCGAGACCGTCCGGCGTCTCGAGTTGGCGCTCGAGTCCGCGCGCCGCGACCTCGATTTGGAGAGGAAGCAAGTCGAGGGTGAGTCACTTTTTGACTACGTTTGCGGTTTTTTGCTTTAGAGGGTTCGTTTCTCCCTTTCGATTTCTTGTCGTCTTGTTGATTCCGGGCTTGCGCCTTGCCTTGGGGCACGGCTGGCCGGGCGGGCCGAGGCCCTGCGGGCTTCCTACAACTCCCCTCGAGCGGGAGGCTGCGGGGAGGCCGCGTGACGCGGCCCTCGAGACTGCCGCGTCATCGAGGAAGGCGAGGCCCGGCCGGCGGCTCGGCGGCCGGCCGCTGCGCGCCCTAGGCGGCCACGTCACGGAGCGGATGCGCCGGGCGTTGCACCTAGGCGTCGGGAAGGCCCTCGGAGTGGTGCGATCCCACTACGAGGTCAACCTCGAGCGGGCGGAGGGCTACATCGTGCCCGAGGGCGTCGAGGACGAGGTGGCCATGGAGCGCGCGGACGCGCTGCTCGCCGACGCCGCCGGGTCGCTCGCCGAGGCCTTCGAAGAATTACTCTTCCGGACGCCGCCGATGCTTTGCTTGCTCCTCTGCTCCCGAAAGCGGTTGGGCGCTAGGCCCATTTTTTGTTTACGTGTATCGAAATTCGGCCTCGTGGCCTTTTGTAAATAAACAAATTGTCTTGTGAACATGAGCAATTCTTGTAAATGAAGTTGCTTGTTTATTACGCTTTTTGTTTCTCCTTCTTCCCGAGTAGATTCTAGTTAGGGGAGTTCGGTTTTCGCGGGGGCCCGCCGGGTTGGAGGCGAGAGAGAAGGGCCATAGCCACGCGGCGTAGGCTATCTCGGCTCGCACGCTCCTTCCGCCGTGCCGCCTACGCCTGTTCGAATCATGGCTCGAGGTTGAAGTAGGAAACAAACTTAGCGCGTGTTGTTATGTTTTTTGCGCGAAAAATGGGACCATTTTGGGGGGGGGGGGGCCCCCGCGCGTAGCCCCCGAGGGTAACTTGGGTTTCAGGGGAAAGCCGAGTTGCCCTTTTATTAGACCTGTAGTATTTTCATAATTGACACCAACTGGGGCGTTGGCCATGTGATTTTACAACAAAAAATACTCGGAAAATCCTAGCTAAGGGTAGAAGCAACGTAGCTGTTGGATGTTCCAGGCGTTGGTGAGTTCTTCGCCGTCCTTGTTGGCCAGCTTGTACGTGCCCGGCTTGAGCACTTTCACCACGACATAGGGTCCCTCCCATGGGGGCGATAGCTTGTGGCGCCCTCGGTTGTCTTGGCGTAGCCTTAGGACCCGGATCCCCTTCGGCGAAATCCCTCCGACGTATCTTGCGTGCTTGGTAACGTCGTAGGGACTGTTGATACCTTGCGGAGTGCATCAACGCCACGAGGCGTACTTCGTCTAGGCGGTCCCGGCGAGTCCCTCGCGGGCTCGGCCGGGTTAGCATCTTCGTCGTACCCTCGAATCTCGGGCGACCCATATTCCGGAGTCCGTGGGGAGGACGGCCTCCGCACCATGGACTAGGAAAAACGGGGTGAACCCGGTGGCTCGCTTGGGGTTGTCCTTAGGCTCCACGCGGCTGGTTGGTAGTTCTTGGAGCCATTTTCGGCCGGATTTGTTGAGCCCGGTCAAAAATTCGGGGCTTGAGGCCTTGCGGAATCATGCCATTGGCACGCTCCACTTGGCCGTTGGTCCGTGGGTGTGCCACGGCACGCCCAATCCACGCGGATGTGGAACTTGTCGCGAGAACTCCAAAAACTTCCGGCCGTGAACCGGGACCCATTGTCCGTGATGATGGAGTTTGGCACTCCAAAGCGGTAGACGATGTCGGTGAAGAACGTGACCGCCTGCTCAGCCCTCAAATTCGTGATGGGGCGCACCTCCACCCATTTGGAGAATTTGTCAATCGCGACAAGCGGTGGGTGAAGCCCCCGGCGCCTTCCGCGGGGGCCCGACGATGTCCAACCCCCACACGGCGAACGACCATGTTACGGGGATCGTTTGCAGGGCGTGAGCGGGCAAATTGGACTTGCGGGCGTAGAACGGCACCCTTCGCGGTGCGTACGATTTCGGCGGCGTCCGCGACCGCGGTAGGCCAGTAAAAGCCCTGGCGGAACGCGTTGCCGACGAGGGTGCGGGGCGCGGCGTGGTGGCCGCAGATCCCCGCATGGATGTCCCGCAGGAGCTCGCGCCCCTCGGGAATGGGCACGCACCGTTGTAGGATGCCTGACGCGGCACGCTTGTACAGCTCGCCGTCGACGAGGGTGAAGGATTTGGCCATCCTGGCGATGCGCCTGGCCGCGGCCCGGTCCGCGGGGAGTTCCCCTCGAGCGATCCAGGCAGTATACTTCTCCCGCCAGTCCGCCTGGACGGGAGCCGACTCGATGTCCATCGCGACGGCCTCGTGGGAGCCGTACCCCTCGAGGAGGGAGAGAACGTACGTCTCGTTCGAGGGGTCCTCGTCCATGGGCTCCGCGCCCGCTGGATTCGAGGGAGCCCCCGAGGGTCCGCCGTCGCTCGAGGGGTAGGGCTCGAAGGTGACCGAGGGCTGCGCGATGTCGCGTGCGAAAACGTTCGGGGGAACGGTGATCCGCCCGGACGCGATCTTGGCAAGTTCATCCGCTTCCTCGTTGTACCGGCGGGGTACGTGATTAAGCTCGATGCCCTAGAATTTGTCTTCGAGGGCCCGCACGGCCTTGCAGTAGGCCTCCATCTTGTCGTCGTGGCAGCTCGCGTTCTTCATGACTTGATCGATTACGAGCTGCGAGTCCCCCCGCACGTCGAGGCGCTTGACGCCCAACTCGATGGTGATTTTGAGGCCGCAGAGGAGGGCCTCGTACTCAGCCATATTGTTGGACGCGGGGAAGTGGAGGCGCACTGCGTAGCGCATGTGCTCCCCGAGGGGTGACACGAAGAGCGAGGCTCCGCGCCCGCTCCTCGTCTTCATCACCGAGCCGTCGAAGAACGCAGTCCGGCGTGCCGCTGAATCGAGGGGGCGGCGGTGCGTGTCCGTCCACTCGGCCGACGAAATCGGCTAAGATTTGCGATTTAATGGCCTTACGCGGGGCGTAGGCGAGCGTCTCGCCCATCAACTCCACGGACCACTTGGCAATCCGCCCTCGCCGCGTCGGGGGTTGCGAATGATCTCTCCTAGCGGGAAGGAAGAGACCACCGTGGCCGGTGGGCCTCGAAGTAGTGGCGGAGCTTGCGCCGTGCGAGGACTACCGCGTATAACGCCTTCTCGGACACGGGGGTAGCGCGTCTTCGTGTCCGACGGGACTTCGGCCGATGTAGTAGATCGGCCTCTCGCACGGGCAAGGCATGCCCTTCCTCCGTGCGCTCCACAACGATCACGGCGGCCGACCACCCGGGTGGTTGCGGCCACGTAGAGTTGGAGGGGTTCGCCGGTCTCGCGGCGGCGTAAGGATTGGGGCGTGCGTCAGAGACGCCTTCAGCTTGTCGAGCGCTTCCTGGGCCTCGACGGTCCAAGAGAAGCGCTCGTGCTTCTTGAGCAGCCGGTAGAGGGGCAGGCCCTTCTCACCGAGCCTCGAGATGAAGCGGCTTAAGGCGGCGAGGCACCCCAACACCTTCTGCACCCCCTTGAGGTCCCGAATTGGACCCATTCGCTCGAGGGCCGCGACCTTTTCAGGGTTGGCCTCGATTCCCCGCTGGGAGACGATGTATCCTAGGAGCATGCCCCGCGGCACTCCAAAGACACATTTTTCAGGGTTTAGCTTGACCCCGTTGGCTCGTAGGCAGCTGAACGCGACGCCAAGGTCGTTAACCAGGTCGTCCGCCTTCTCCGGGTCTTGACGACGATGTCGTCCACGTAGGCTTCGACCGTCCGCCCGATGTGATCCCCAAAAACGTGCGCATGCGGCGCGATATGTTGCGCCCGCGTTTCTGAGGCCGAAAGGCATCGTGACGTAACAGAACGTCCCGAACGGTGTGATGAACGAAGTCGCGAGCTGGTCGGACTCCTTCATTTTTATTTGGTGATATCCCGAATAGGCATCAAGGAAACAGAGTAGTTCACACCCGGCTGTGGAATCAACGATTTGATCTATGCGTGGCAAAGGAAAAGGAACTTTTGGACATGCCTTATTGAGACTGGTGTAGTCTATACACATCCTCCACTTCCCATTTTTCTTTTTTACAAGCACAGGATTAGCTAGCCACGTAGGGGTGGAACGCTTCCTTGATGAATCCGGCCTCGAGGAGCTTCCGCGGCTCCGCTCCCGACGCCCGTCGCCGCTCCTCGTCGAAGCGGCGCAGCCGCTGCTGCACAGCGCGGGCGTTTGGCAGGATATCAAGGGAGTGCTCGGCGACCTCCCTCGGGATGCCTGGCATGTCCGAGGGGCTCCACGTGAAGACGTCGGCGTTGGCGCGGAGGAAGTCGACGAGCACTGCTTCCTATTTAGGGTCGAGGGTCGAGCTGACCCTCAACGCCTTGCCCTCGGGGGCCGACGGGTCGAGGGGGACCCCTTTGGTTTGCTCGGCGGCCTCGAAGGTGCCGACGTGCTTGGCGGCGGAGCTGAGGTCGTCGTTGACCATCTTCTCCAGCGTGTTCACCAGCGCTTCATCCAGCGCTAGTGCCTCTGCATGTTCCACGCACTCGACGTCGCAGTCGAATGCGTGCTCGATCGACGACCCGACGGTGATGACGCCGTTTGGACCGGCATCTTCATCTTCGAGTACGTGTAGTTGGGGACCGCCATGAACTTGGCATAGCATGGTCGCCCAAGGATGGCATGGTAGGCCCCTTTGAATCCCGCCACCTCGAAGGTGAGGGTTTCCTTGCGGAAATTCTTGGGGGTCCCAAACCAGACGGGCAGATCGATCTGCCCGAGGGGTTGAACCTGCTTGCGGGCGCGATGCCGTGAAACGGCTTCGTGCTGGGCCGCAGCTGGTCCAGCCCAATCCCCATCAGGCGCAATGTATGCGCGAAGAGGATATTGAGGCTACTGCCTCCGTCCATAAGGACCTTCGAAAACCGGGCGTTCCCAATGATGGGATCGACCACCAGTGGGTACTGGCCCGGGTTCGGGATGCGGTTTGGGTGATCATCCCGGCTAAAAGTGATGGCGTCCTTCGACCAGTTGAGGAAGGCCGGAGGTGCCCTCTCTGCGGCGAGGACTTCGTGCCGCTCCTTCTTGCGTTGCCGGGTCGACATGTCGACAGTAGGTCCCCCAAAGATGAGGAACACATTTTCGACAGCAGGGAAACCGCCCGCGTCGCCATCGCCCCCATCTTTCTTGGCCTCTGCCTCCTTCGCGGCGGCACGGCCGTAGAACTTCTTGAGCATGTCGCATTGCTCAAGAGTGTGGTTCACGGGAGTTTTGTGGTAGGGGCATGGTTTTTTCATCATGTCGTCAAACACCCCCGGGCCTCGAGGAGCGGTCGAGGGCCCCGTCGGGCCGGGTCAACAGCGAGGGCTTCGGCGTTGCCGCCGTTGCGCCCCTGCTCGCGCGCCTCGCGGCGCGGCTTCTTCCCCTTCTTGCCCCGCTTGTCGTTGCGGCGCGGCTCTTTGGACCCGCTGCCCTCCGCGGGCGCGTCCTCGGAGCGCTTGCCCTTCTTGCCGTCGAAAATCGCTCCCACGGCCTCCTCTCCGGAGGCGAAGCTGGTGGCGATGTCGAACAGCTCGTTTGAGTCCGTAGGCGGGCTGCGTCCTAGTTCGCGCACAAGGTCCCGGCACGTGGTGCCCTCGAGGAACGCGTGCACAATCTCGGACTGCGCCACGCTGGGGAGCTCCGTGCAGCGCTTGGAGAAGCGCCGTATGAAGTCCCGCAGCGACTCGCCGGGCTTCGCGTGCGGGGAGCGCGAGGTCCCGAGAGTTCCCGTGGCGCACGTACGTGCCCCGGAAGTTGCCCACGAACGTGTGGACTAGATCGTCCCAGTTATGGATGCGGGCGCGGCAAGTGCTCGAGCCATGTCGGGCCGCGTCGCCCAGGTGCAGGGGCATGTTGCGGATGATCACTTCGTCGTTGGTGGCCCCGCCCAGCTGACAAGCTAGGCGGTAGTCGTTGAGCCGGACGCGGGGGTCCGTCTCCCCGTTGTATTTGACGATTGTCGAGGGCCGACGGAAGCGGCGGGGAACGCCGCCGTGCGGATCTCCCGACCCGAACACACGGGTGCCCGGGGGCTCCGGTGTCGGGGAGCGATCCTCACCGCTGTCGTAGCGTCCACCCCTTCGAGGGTGGTAACCCCTAGCCGCTCGCGCGTCCGCCTTCGCGGTGCGTCCGGCGTTGATGACGTTGCGGGCATCGCCATCCAGCGCCCTGCGCGTGTCGAGGAGCCGTTCCTTGGCCGGCGTGCGCCCCTGGTCAGCGGGTTGACCCACGTGCACCGAGGGTTCGCCTCCTGGTGCAGGATCATCACCCCGTGCGTCCCCCTGTTGGCGGATGCGTGAGGCTGAGCTCTCGGCCTGCTGGACGGCCGCTTGCTCGAGGAGAGTCTGCACCTCGCGGTGCATGTCTCGAGCTTTGGGGGTCGAGGGTGCCGGCATGGCGCGTAGCAACGTCGCGGCGGTGATGAGCTTTTGGCTCGCCCGTGGCGGAGTATCCGCGTTGTCGACGTTGGGGACGGGGTTGAGGCGGTCACGGACCTGTCGGCCCAGCTCCCGCGCGCGTTCGCCGAGCGCGGAGGCCTCCCCCCCCCCCGCCATCGAGGCGCGGAGCGACCCGCATCGTCCGTACTCCTCCGCCGGCTTGGCCTCGAGCTCGCGGGCTTGGGCGGTCGTGCGTCGACGTCGGCCCCGGCGGGAGCGCTCGGTCCCGCGGCCGGGCGCGCGGCGATCCCCCGGGCGGGCGTGACTTCCCCCGTCTCCGGCGCGCCGCACCGGCGGCGTTGGCCGGTCGTTGGTGATGACGGCGCAACACTCCCGCGTGGGGTCGTAGCTCCCGTGCCGGAGTCGTCGGAGCGACCAAACCCGCATGGTCCGTGGTGTCGAGGAAGCGCACGAACGCGGCCCGGGTCCGCACGCCGGAGAAGTCCCCACTCCGCGTACCCGTGGCGGTTGGCGGGTGGCATCGTGTCGACGGAGCCCGGGGACGACTCGTCTGGCCGCCGAGGTGCGGGGTCCCCGGCGACGAAGACGTGGCGGCCGGTGGAACCCGGCGCATCGTCGTGTTCACGTTGGCGTTATGGGCCGTCATGGCGCCACGCGGCCCGATGGGGATACGCGGTCCCCGAGACCGCACGCGGTCCCCGCCGGGGGCGGTGGCGGCTGTTGTGACGGTGGGCGCACCGCGTTGGGCGGCGGCGCGCTCGGCTTGCCGCCGCTCGGACCGCGCCCGGCGTTAGCGCGGCTCGGAGCGACGACGGCGTCGCGGCGTCGACGGACCCGCGCATCCGTGCTGCGGGCGCTGCGCGCGGTCGTGCGTGCGGCGGAGACCGGAGCGGACTCGGCCTCGCGGCGCGCGCGCGAAGCTCCTCACGATTGGTGAGGCGCATGAGATAGCCGTTCCCCGTGGCCTGGAAGTTCAAGTCTCCGAAGCGGATCTCGAACCCGGCCGGGAGAGGGTCCGAGCTACCCATGTTGTAGCGGGTACCACGGTACTCAGTGCAAATCACCATGGAGGGAGTTGGTGAAATGACCTTAGGCGCTCGTTTGCCCCACGGTGGGCGCCAACTGTCGGTGCGGAATATGGTCCCGACACTAACCAGTAGATAACGCCTAGGTCTATCCCTCAATGGTCGATGCTAAGCAACAAATGACACAAGGTTTTATCCTGGTTCCGGCCGAGGGGGCCGTACGTCCCGACAGGGGCGTGCTCGTGGCACTTTATTGCTCGGCACGGGGTGCTTGTAGTGGGGCAAGTACAAGCAAGGCGGGAGAGGAAGCGTGGCTTCCAAGTCCCCGGGAGAGTGGCTGAAGATGTTGTGGGAGAATAAGAGAGTGAGTGCACGGTGAGTTGTGTTCCTCTGAACCTCTTCCCCCCCCCCCCCCCCCCCCGCGGCTGGGGGCTCGCCTCCCCCTTTTATAGGCCAAGGGGGCGACGGGTTACATGCACGCCGCGCTACCTAGCTACGTGAGGGAGCACGTCGCGCTACGGTGTAGAGTGGGCGGCCATCCGGACGATCTTCGCTGCGATCCGGCCATGATGGCCTACCCCGTACCCGAACAGTGGCGGTTCGAGGGTAGGAAGGCGGCAGATGGCGGTGGTGTCCTTTGATAGGCTTCGAGGGAGGTGCGATGATGGGCGGTACGGGGAACGAGCGCGGGCGAACGGCGTTCCTTCCCAATGCGTTCGCGGCGGCGGAGTGGTTGCTGCTTGTGCTCGGGCGTGCGCTGCGGTGCGGGCGTGCGTCCGCACGCGTGGGTACGGCGGCCCGCACCGTCACGGCCGACCGGGATGGCCATCCACCGGCCCGGCGCCCCCTACCTAACTCCGTAGGGTCACGGGAAAGTGAGATCGAGGGTGCGCCCCGGCCCCCTTTCGAGGGTCGGGCGCGTTAGCCGTACCGTAGTGGGCACGCGGTGTCACGGGACCGTCCACCGGCCGTACCGCACGGTCCATCCCCCCACGCTGGCGGGGATGGGCTCCTCCCCGGGGAGTTGGTGCGGCGGCACCGGGCGCGAGCCCGTGGCGCATGATGGCGCCGTCCCGCGGCGTCGGGGCGTTAAATTCCCGAGTACGGGGCCGGCGCACGCGTGCGCGCGCCCGTGAGCGTGGCGGGCCCCGGCCCGAGGGCGGAGCGAACCCTCGAGCGAGTCGAGACCTGCTCGAGGGGGCGATCCCTCGAGCGGGTCGGGACCGCTCGAGGGAAAGGGTTGCCCCTCGAACGGGCGGAGCCCGCCCCGAGGGGGGAGCGCGTCCTCGAGCGAGGCGGAGCCTGCTCGAGGGGTCTTCTCCGTGGGCCGTCTCGGTGGGCCGCGGGATCCCGGCGTGGGCCGTGTCCTGCATGGTTAGTTTCCTGCATGGTTAGGCTTAGCGTGTTTTGATACCGGGATTAAGTGAGGATTCCCCGTTGTTTAAGGGGACCCCTAGGGCGGTCCCCGACAGGGATGGATGGCGCGTGAAGCTCATGGACGAAGACGCCCGCTGGTACTTGAGCGCGGGTGGATCCAAGCTTCGAGAGGACGTCCGCTGCAACGTTGTTGTCGCGGACGATGTGGTGGAACTCGAGACCATAGAATTTGTTCTCGAGCTTGCGGACTTCTAGGCAGTAGGCGTCCATGTTCTTCTTGTTGCGGTCCCAGGACTTGTTGACTTGGTTGATGACCACTGCGGAGTCGCCGTAGACTAGTAGCCGCTTGATGCCCAGTGAAGCCGCGAGGCGGAGCCCATGTAGGAGGGCTTCATACTCGGCTTCATTGTTTGAGACCTTCCAGAAGATCTGCAGGACGTACTTGAGTTGTTCGCCCATTGGAGAGATCAGGAGTACCCCTGCACCTGCGCCCTCGAGGTTGAGTGAGCCGTCAAAGTACATCACCCAATGCTCTGGTCGCACGGTGGGGAGTAGGTAGGCGGTTCTCCCGCCACTCGCCATGAAGTCGACTAGTGCTTGCGACTTGATGGCTGTTCGTGGCTTGAAGTCGATGGTGAGGGCGCCGAGCTCGATGGCCCACTTGGAGATTCTTCCGGTGGCGTCTTGGTTCCTCAGGATGTCGCCGAGCGGGTAGTCGGTGACGACGGAGACCGAGTACTCCTGGAAGTAGTGTCGTAGCTTCCACGAGGTGATGAGTAGAGCGTACGGGGAGCTTCCCGCACGGGCTGGTAGCGAGCCTTGGACTACGATAGAACCTCGGCGACGAAGTAGGCCGGGCGGCCCCGGGCCCGGGTAGGCGTGGCCGTCTTCCTGCCGCCGCTCGACAACGATGGCGATCGACCACGTGAGTAGTCGCGGCTAGGTAGAGCGATGGGCGCTCGCCCTTGTGAGGAGCCGTGAGGATTGGCGGCTTTCACAGGAAGTCCTTGAGCTGGGCAAGGGCTTGATCCGCCTCTGAAGTCCACACGAACTTCTCGTGATGCTTGAGTAGTTTGAAGAAGGGGAGGCCCCGTTCTCCTTGCCTCGAGATGAATCTGTTCAGCGCCGCCATGCACCCCGTCAGCTTCTGGACATCTTTGATGCTCGTGGGAGCTTTCATGCTGGTGATGGCGGAGATCTTCTCGGGGTTGGCTTCAATGCCGCGCCGGGCGATGATGAAGCCGAGTAGTTTGCCCGAAGGGACGCCGAAGACGCACTTGTTCGGGTTGAGCTTCCAGCGGTACTCACGTAGCGATGCGAAGGTCTCTTCAAGGTCGTCGATGAGGGTACTGGAGTCCCTGGTTTTGACAACCACGTCATCCACGTAGGCCTCGACGTTCTTGTTGAGTTGCCGCATGAAGCAGGCCTGGATGGCCCGTTGATAGGTAGCGCCGGCGTTCTTCAACCCGAATGACATGGTCGTGTAGTAGTACGCGCCAAACGGGGTGATGAACGCGGTCTTCTCCTGGTCTTCCTCCTTGATTGCGATCCGGTGGTACCGGAGTAGCGCTCGAGGAAGCGAGAGGCAGGTCGCGGCCCGCCGTGGAGTCGATGACTTGATCAATCCGCGGCAACCCGAAGGGGTCCTTGGGGCAGTGCTTGTTGAGGTCGGTGTAATCGACGCACATCCTCCACTCGTTCGAGTTCTTCTTGTGGACGAGGACGGGGTTGGCTAGCCACTCAGGATGGAAGACTTCTCTGATGAAGTCTGCTGCGAGTAGCTTGGCGAGCTCCTTCTTGATGGCGTCCCGTCTGTCGTCGGCAAAACGTCGGAGGTGTTGTCGTTTGGGGGTGGCCTTTGGATCGACATTGAGGCAATGCTCAATCAGCTCCCTGGGCACTCCTGGCATGTCCGCTGGCTTCCACGCGAAGATGTCGCAGTTAGCCCGAAGAAAGCTGATGAGCGCGTCTTCCTATTTGGGGTCGAGGCCGGCCCCGATGGTGGTGGTCTTGCTGGGGTCGCCTGTTCCGAGGTCGACCGTCTTGACGAGTACCTCCTCAGGTGGCTGAGGCTTGTTGGCGCCGTCGGACTCTCTCTCCGGGATGTCGAGTTCGCTTGTTGCAAGCTTCTTCGACGCGACGTAGACCTCCATCATCGCGTTGGGTACTTGGTTTGTAGAAGCGATCGCCACGGCTTCTGTGTCGCAGTCGTGTGAGATCTTCAAGTCCCCTTGGAGGGAGAGTACACCGGCTGGACTTGGCATCTTAAGTACCAAGTAGGTGTAGTGGGGCACCGCCATGAACTTGGCGATGGCCGGTCTGCCGAGGATGGCGTGGTAAGAGGTCTCGAAGTCCGCGACCTCGAACTTGATGTACTCGGTGCGGTAGTTATCCCGAGACGCCCCGAAGGTAATCGGCGGTACCACCGAGCCCGGTGGGATAGCCGCGTTGCTCGGGACGATTCCGTAGAAGGGCGTGCTGCTCTTGGTGAGCATGGGGGTGACGTCGAGCTTCATTTTCTTCAAGGTTTTGGTGAAGAGGACGTTGAGCCCGCTTCCACCGTCGATGAGCACCTTGTTGAGCTTGGAGCCCGCCACCGTTGGCTTCAGGACGAGGGGGAATCGTCCTGGTTCGGAGAAGCTGGTCCATTGGTCCGCGCGGGAGAAGGTGATGGGAACCTCTGACCACCTGAGAGGGGTCAGAACCGCTGGCTCGATGGACATCACTTCACGACGGGTAGCCTTCTCTCCCTCCCGCCGGCGCGGGCCCGCCGAAGAGGACGTTGACGGTCTTCTCGGGTTCTTGGAAGTCGTTGTTGTCGCCGTCCTTCTTCTTGCCCTTTTGGTCGTGAGGGTGCGGTGGCTCCGGCGTGTCCTTGAGTGCGTGCCCGAGTTGGTAGCACCGCTCGGTAGTGTGATTGCCGTGCGGATGCCACGGGCACTTCTCCTTCGGCGGAGTCTTTGAATCCGCCGCAGTTCTTCTTCGAGTTCCCTTTCGCAGGCGCCGGATAGCCACGACGGTGTTGTCCGGCTTGCGCTTGCGGTTGGGACCCGAGTAGTTGCTATTGTTGTTGTTGTTGTTGTTGCGGCCGCCTTGGTTTGCATTCTTTGCCGCTGCCGCCGCCTTGGTTCTGCTTGGACTTGCCGCGGATGGCGTCGTATTTGGCGTTGGCCTTGTCCTCTTCATCCGCCCAGGAGGTGATCATGTCCTTGAGGTGGGGGATGGACCTGGGGCAGCGACGACCGAAGTCCTCGAAGGTGCGGCGATGGTAGAGGCCGTCCTGGAAGAGGTCGATGACCTCCTTGTCGGTGACGTCGACGACGGTAGCGCACTTGTCGAAGAAGCGGCGCATGTACTTGCGGAGGGTCTCGCCCCGTTCCTGCTTGATCATGGCCAGGTCCATGCGAGTACCCGAACGGCCCATGGCGCCCACGAAGTTGCTCGTGAACTGCTCCTTCAGCTGGTCCCACTTGTCGATCGAGTGCTTGTCGAGCGACTCGAGCCATGTGAGTGGTGCTTGGTCTAGACAGAAGGGGAAGTAGAGGCATTTGGTGTCGCTGTTGCCGCCAGCGTTCTCGATGGAGAGGGCGTAGCATCGGAGCCACTGGATAGGATCCTGCCTCGCATCGTACTTGGTGATCCCCAAAGGCTTGAACTTGTCGGGGAGGAGCAGGTTGCGAAGTCGAGGTGAGAAGGCGGGGAAGCCGTCGCCCTCGGCGGCGGTGGTCGACTTCTTCCGCCGCGGCCTCCTCGATCTTCCCGGCGAGCGTCGTACCCACCGTGCGAGGCGCCGGAGGCGTGGCCGTTCGCGTGGCCTCGGCCGCCGCGGCCGCCGCCGCCTCCGGCTCTCTCCCGTTGGCCCCATGGTTGGAGCCGCCGCCGTCGGCCGCCGCCGCCGTCAGGGTCGTTGCCGCCGCCACCGGCCGGAGCGCGGTGGGGAACGACTTCTCGATTGCCTTGGTCCTGCTGTGAAGGTCCGCCGGTGTTGGAGCGATGGCGGTTTGGCTCAGCTGGGAGGTCAGCTCGAGTACGGTTGGGACCAGCATTGGCGCTGCGACTAGTAGCTTCGTTGTCGCGGGGTTTAGCTGGAGGAGGTTGGTTGACTCTGTTGTCGACCCGCATGAAGTAGGCTTCTTCTGCGAGCTTGGCGATGACTTCTCCAGCGCGTATGCCCTGAGCCTGGCGTGCGATCGTTGTGATCGACATGAGGCACTGCTCAGGAGTGGTGTGAACTCTGCTCTCGACCGCCTCGAGAGCTTCCGCAAGGTTGCGGATGGGGAGGTTGTCCCTGAGCCGCCGACGTCGTTCGCTGCGCTTCCTGTTACGTTCGCGTCGAGCGTCCCTGTTGGCGGCGGTCTCGTCTGCAGGTGCATCAGCAGACAGCTCGTCTGCGGAGATGTCCTCCAGGTACCTGTCCTCAGCCGTGCCTGAAGGTCCTGGGGTGTCGCCAGCAGCCATGAAGACTTGGCGATCGGGGGTGCCAAGGCTGGACTCAGAGGGCGCCACCTCAGTTTGTGTGTTTGAGTCAGCCCGGGCTAGTGGCGTTCCCTCCTGAAACGGTAGCGAGTCGATGTAGGCGACGTAGCGTGAGTCTCCCTTTGCCAGGTCAGCGGGCTTGCGGTCTGGCCAGTAGACGTATCTTCCGACCGGCGTTGATTTTATAACCAGCCCCGAGGCTGGCCCTGATAAGGGAAGCTCAGTGGAGTCGTCTTCGGACTCAGGCTCCCCTGGGTCCGACCCGAAGTCGAACTCGTAGTCCGGGTTCGAGTAGAACTCGGAGAGAGGACTGGAGTCCGAAGCGTGGTCGGGGACGGCGTCGGAGTCCGAGTCGTACTCGGGCACGGGCTCCTTGCCGGCCCGGCGCGAAGTGGGAGCGCTCGTGCGGGCCCGCCGAGGGTGCGTGGGCCACGCGCGAGTGCCCACGTGGTGAGGGGGCCGCCTGCGATGGCTGAGCAGCCGGCTCGCATGCGATGGCCCATGGCGACGTCGGGTTCGAGTTGGAGACGGACTCGAGCTCGAAGTTCGCGTGGTGGTCGAAGAGCGAAATTTCGCCGAATTTGCCGGCGAGTTCGCCCGTGACAACTTCGGGGAAGCGTCACGAGGCCCCGTCCTCGGGTTGGGCCGCATGGTCGCGGCGGCGGCGGAAGGAGCCCGCGCCATCGGCGGTGCGGACCCGGGCACCGAAAACGAAGGTGTCGCCGCCGTTGAAGGCGACGCTTGGCTTGAAGTGGACGGAAGCCGTCGAGTTCGCCATGTGATCTCGAGCGAGAGCCCCTACCTGGCGCGCCAGCTGTCGGTGTTTTAGACCGGCAACCTACTACGGGGAGTACCGGAGTAGATGATTGTGACTCGCCGAGATCGGTAACTCGAAGGAAGAGACACGTGGCACACAATTTAGACGAGGTTCGGGCCGCGAGGTGCGTAATACCCTACGTCCCGTATGCCGTGTAGCTCGGATTGATAGGGCACGATTACAAGATGGTGCAATGGTGCGCCGTGAGTTGTATGAGAGGAGATTGGATGCTAGAGATCGGTCCCCGCCTCGCCTTATATAGTCGGGAGGCGGGGTTACAAGTCGGAGTAGGAAGAGAGTACTAGTCGAGTACGTCTAGGAGTCCTCTATACAGTGTGGAACATGTACAGCTCCCTAACCGAGTACTACTCCTGTGTAGTCCTTGAGCTCCACGCCTTCAGGTGCCGTGTAGCGCAAGCCGGGTAGTCCCAGGGGCCCACCGAGTAGTCGGTCCTGGTACCCACCGAGGTAGTGGGCCCAGGGAGGTCCATACGACACATATATATATTCGGACTTTGATGTTTTCCACTCGCATCAATCTCATATTCACCCCCTCTCACCTTCATCGCCGAATCCCCCTACCCCCCCCACACACCCTCGATGTTACGCTGATCTTACCTAGCATGTCTGCTTTGACCCAACAATACCCAACCAACGTGTCACCTTGATTGGCAGTCCCAGCGCCACCTTGTCTTACCGCTCATGCGCCGACCACCCCTGCCCGGCCTGAGCGCTGCCCAAACACCCACAGTTGACGGTTCAAAACCGTGCTCAAGTTCACCGCAAGCCTACGGGTGACTTGGTGCCTTTTTCACCAAGGAGGGTCCTCCCTAGATTTGTCAATCCAAGGATCGGAAGCAAACTCCTAGGATTCTCCATCTAACCTATTGATCTAGCCTAACATGAAGCATTGATTGCATAAGAAGATAAACCTTAAAGATGTATGAGTTATAGCATAAGGTTGATCGCATCCATGAACGTAGACAAGGTAAAGAGCAAGCAAGGGAAACTAAGGCCTATCATCTTCTAGTCGTAGTTCTAGCCAAAAGAGCAAGCATGACATGCATCTCATCCAAAGCCATATTTAAACTACTATCCTCCGGTCCGATTCTGAAAACGCCCGTCTTTTGGGGCAATCGTTCTGTCACAACGGGCTCCTATTCATACGGGTAGTCTAGGGCGAGTCCAAAAGAACCAGTTGAAATCACTTGGTCGGCCCGGTATGTACCTCTAGCCACCGCGGCTACAAGAGCACCCTATGCAATCTATCTTAAGTATAGATTAAGGAATAAGCAAAACCAAGTGAGAGCAAAATCATAAAGGGAGGAATCGAGTCGTTAAAAGATCGGATGACATGAAGTACTTTACTCACATAAAAAATGCGTTTAGATCATCTCCACCGAGTACATACCGTTGATGACCTCAACTAGCTTCGGAATTCCGCCATGGCTCAACGTGCAAGGCAGCCATGGCGGCTAGGGTAGGCCTAGGCCATCTCCTAGAAGACTTCGAGGACTCGCGACGGTCGTCGTCGCTCTCTCCTAGGTTTCGCCGAGTTCCTGTGGATGGATGGATCACCCCTCCTTGGGCACCCAAGGGGGTATTTATGCCCTTGGGGAGCCTTGGGGCATGCTCCACCTTGCCTTGCACGAGATCTTCCTTGGGAGAGAAGGGAACTTGGTTTCCATAAAATCAGCCTCGTCCAGATTTTCTTGATTCGCAGCCCTTCCTTGCCGGCATCATATCTCCCATGTCCGGACTCCAAATAATGCAAATTCGGTGTCCTGGTTGTATGGCACGAAATTTTCTCCAACTTTGGTATACATTTCGTTCTTTGGACACGAAGATAAGATCTCCAAATTGGTCTTGGAAGATAATCTGTTCTGATTTCGAACAGACTGTGCAGCAGGGATTTCGAGGGTCATATCTCCTAGCTCCCTTATCCGAATTGGGCCTTCCACATATCTAAATCGAAGGTATCGTCGATGCCCACAACTTTGGTAGTCAAACTTTTGCCATTAGAGGACATTTAAGTCTCTTAATCTGCACCGAAAGATCATGATGTCTTGGGTTACGAGAATATCTCTCGGGCTGAGTTGATTTCGTTGGTAAACATCCAAGTCCCCGGAGTTTTACGTGTTGATGCTTCAGTCCTTGGATCATTTGGAGTCGTGTTCATTTCATGTCTTGACTTGTGACGGGCTTCATGATCTTCTCATAAAGTGCTTGATGAATTTATCCCGAAAGTCTCCTCTTTAACGTTAATTTCCTGTGTAAACAACAAACTCCAAAATCGACATGCGGTAGTGAACTTGATACCTCCGGGGGGTTAGTACCATTGGTTAGAATATAAAATACGTGCAAATGTTGACGGTAAACTCATAGCTAGGTGTACCAAAATCGACCGTCAATATCTCCCCCATGCTTAAACCTTGCTCGTCCTCGAGTAAGTTTTCAATGGATATCAGCATTGCCGTTCATTGTTCATACCCTGCACTTGATCACACATGAGAAAGCATAATGCTCTCCAAGTTTATATTTGTTAAAATTCCATAATGTAACTAGCTTTCATCTCTATGGAGGGTAGATATAATTTAAGCTCTTTCCACAAGTAGTCAATCATGCTCCACAAAATTCGAATAGGTCTTAGAAACTTTTGAAGTGAAGAACGAGGTGAATAAAAGAGCTAAACCAAGTACAAAAATTTAAACCTTCTGGCATCTTGCTCATGAACTCTCTCATCTCACAACACTCTCAAGCCTACTTGATCTATATCCTTTCCCTCTCATGTTTGTAGGTGGAAGGGTTTTATTTGGAGCACATAGGAAAGTTTTTATCCTACCAAGATGCTAAAGTTGAGACTATGATCAAAACAAGGCAAGCTTCTCATGGACTTATCATGACTCGTCAAAAAGGTCATTGGAAAAATAATGTTCACAAGAAGGGGGAAGAAAAAGAACTCACACTTTTAGATAGGTGGACATGTGCAAATGGCAAAGAATGATCCCGAGGCCCCAACGAAGTCCTCGTTATCGGATTGCACATGGTTGGAAAAATGAGTATGGGTCTTTATCTTGAAGTCCTTGGAAAATCCTTAAGCAACTAGAGAACCGGTGGACATTTATTATTACTCTATATTTTTCTTTTTCTTTTTTTTTGTTTTTTTCCTTTTTTTCTTTTTTTCTTTTTGACATGTGAGGTACTTGGAATTTTTATTTTGTCCTCTTATCTCATTCATTTTTTATCTCCCCTAGAACTCTAATTTGCATAGTACCTACCTCCTCCCCCATGCTTAGACGTTTGCTCGTCCCCGAGCAAAGAGGAAGCGGTGTTAAGGTAGGTACCGGATGTCTTGATGAGAGGGAACTTGAATCTTCCCTTTGAAGCACATTTTTGTGACGTGTCGTCTCCATACTCAAGTGATAGGTAGGTAGGTCAAGGAGGTTAACACAAAAGATGATGTTGGTTTAAAGGGTGGATATCCGACGAGATTTGCAAAGCTTCCGATGTGGGAGCTCACAATGCACTGATAGAATAGGCTAGCAAAAGATAAGTTACGCAAAAAACGGAATGACCAGCTTCTTAGTCACGAGCCAAAGACTCGAGCCTTGAATTTAATCACCCAACAATAACTCTTGTAGTCTATGGTTGCACTCAATATATAAGGCTTTGGATAGGTAGAGCAAAATGCAAGAGGTATTAATGACAAGGTAAGCATGACTTTTAAAAGCAAAAGTAATATGTTCTTCGACCCATCCAAAGTTGAGAGCATAAAAGAAACCATGAGTCTTTATTTTTTCATGACCTCCACAAAAGATTAAGCTAGTGTTTAATTAATTTCATATTGGTATTAGAGAGAGCAATAGCTTAATCATACATAAACAAGCACAAAGTTTAAACAAAGTGGCAACGGTCATCATATATCGACGAGCAAGATCAAGACAAAATTATTTCATCATGGCGAGCACAAGGTGATGACAATAAACAAAAACTAAAAGTAGGTTATACTCCTAGAAGCCATGTTATTTAATGAGAGAGACATACAAAAGTTGCATCTAAGGTTGTTGAAGGCATATACATATATGCAAGCATTTAGAAAAACAAGGACAAAGAGAGGGTTGAGGAATTGTTACCGTCCTTTGATGTTTGTGATGCAGCGCACCCTCCCCCATGCTTAAGCATTGTGCCTAGCATGGAAGAAGGAAGATCGGCATCCGTAGTAATCGTGATCCTTGAACTCCGTGCGGTCTTCTTTCGTCCACCAAGTCTTCCCCCATGCTTAGCGTGTTGCTAGGCACAGAAGATGGTGAACCATCTTAAAATTCTTGAAGTCCTACCTCCATGCGAGGAGATCATCATCACATTGTTGCCTTTGTTCATCCTTCAATGTTCGCCCTTTGCCACGAGCCTTGATCCCAATTGTTTCTCATCTCATCTTCTCCTCCTTCCATGTTGTCTCTTACCGCTGGTTCATCTTCCACGAGCTCTTCTTCTAATTCCAGAACTGAGTATGTACTGAACCATCACTCCATTGCAAAGTGCTTGAAATTATCTTTCCAACGAGTGGACATTCATCCCGATCGGACTCCGAACAAGAGAGTTACACCCTTTTTACTTTGTTGGTGCAAGCTGTCCCAGACTGATTTCAGAATGTGACGCCCAAAGATATGGTTGTAACTTCTTGCACAGGTCTCCTAAAATGTTGATTCTTGATGCATTGGAAAGTAGACTTAATGGAGCACTTGAATATCCAATTTTTTTGTACCATCTCTGAACATGTGCTTAATCTTGACGAAAACAGCAGTGCTCCTTTCGTGATTTTGGAGGTGTTGATGATCTTGATTTCAGCTTTTATCACGAACTCATGGGAGTGATTCACCATGCCTGCAAAATAACTATAATGCACAAAGTACCCCCGAGGTGACGGTCGGGAATACTCACCCTATGCCAACAAACCATGACATCCCTACGATCTTCACTTGTGGCATAGTTATTCTAGTGAAAATCCTAATGGGTGTACGTGAGTACAAGCGTGTATGCAAATGATAAGATGGTATAAAAACAAAACAATGTTTACACCAAATTCTAAGCTCCATGCTTACAAAGTGGTTGCCAAACTTTCTATTCCCATAGAGATTTATTAACCAAGGTCAAAACACCATGTTCATCCCAAGATCAATAATTCTTTATAGTGCAAGAAAAGTTTGGCACATTGCTAAATTTATAAACCAACTAATGCAACATGATAGCTCAGGATATAAGACTAAATGATGGTGGTCTCAAATCATGTCTAAACACCATGTTTACACAAGATTGCAAAAAGTAGTAACGTATGTCGACAAGCATTAACATGGATATGAAAGCATTCATCGTAAAGTTTCACAAAAGGTCCCAAGCTAACATAAAGTGGATGATGACAAAGAGATGGATGTAAAATACAAATGCAGAAAGTTAGCACAAACAAACATTAGCAAGGTTTGAAAAACACTTTCGATGTGGTCTATAATAAGCAAAGGACAAAGCTTGATCTCACACTTCATACAAAGTAAGCATTGTTAACAAGGAAGTCACCCATCGAAAAGAATCAAACAAGGATTTTGAAGAGAGAAAGTCAAGTATAGAAAAACTAACTAAGGTGGTCCTAGAGTCCTTCAACAAACCTATGGTTTTAGGATGTCTATAGGCAGGGAAAGTTTTCCTAAGGATTTTATGGGGAGGCTAGTCAAAGTTTTTAATTAGAAAAGAGGAAAGGGATAGACTTGTTCAACCCGGAGGGTGAGAGCCCTCGGTCGACTCAAGAAATCTTACCTCTATAGGCTATGGTTTTTGGTGGGGGTTATAGGAAGGCTTAGGTTGGTTGGACAAAAAGTTAGATTAACACAATATGCAATGCAATATAACATGGATGAACAAAACAACATGATATGGAGGTTGTCTAAAACAAAAGCAAAAGTTAGCCCAAATTAACTAGTCACAAGTTTAGAATCAAAGGATGGTGCCAACTTCATATATCTCCCTAAAAAGAAACAAAAGAAAACGACTCTAAACTCTAATAGGCACACAAAAAGGTCTACAAGTTTTCTAAGATCAAATAACAAAGCGCTCCCTCAATAGCAATTAGATCATACAACATGGTGTTGTGGTTTTTTAATTAGAGCAATGGTACAATGTTACTTGATGGTTCAATTAAACAACACAATGTAGACGGTCATGTATATATATAAAAAAAAGTCGGGTTGCCTCCCGCAAAGCGCTTCATTTAAAGTCACAGAGCTCGACTTTCTCACATACCTTCTTGTTGTTGCAGAGCCATGATCCTTCATGCGAGATTTGAAGGTGTTCATGCAGCCTTGATCCACTCTCCATGCTTGATACGATCACTTATGCTCGATGAGAAGCTTTCCCAATCGTCTCCTTGCATCATCATCATCACCTTCTCCATCGCACTTTATCGCTGCCTCTTCTTTCACAAATTTTCCTCTCTGTCCAGATCAGACCATGTAGAAAATAGCTTCCATGCGTGGTGCATGAAATTGTCTTTCCATCAAGTATTTATTCACCCACAACGGACTCCGATCGAGTGAGTTATGCTCGTTCTATTCCGGCGCTGCAATCTGTGCAAAGCTGATTTCAGACTGCACATCGCTCAATGTTTTTGCCATATCTCCTTGTACGGGTCTTCAAATTCATCGATCTTGGATGCGTTGGAACCGGCACTTGATGGAGCTTCTGATTTTCAACTTTTTCTTCCTTGAACATGTCTTACCAGGTCCTCAAAATTGATGAAAACAGCGACGTCCGTTTTTGAGGTTCGGTGACGGTGATGAACGGGTTTGCAATTCCTTTGGGTATGATTCTCTCTTCTTAATTTATATTTAATGCCCTGCATGGTTAGTGAAACTTGGGGCTTCTCCCACAATTTGCTCTTTTAAGGTCACTAGCTTGACCGAGCACAAAGTAAGTCCAAGATTTACAAATCATATTGCAAACAAACGCTTCCATAACCACAATTTATGAAAAAGTAAGTTGTGAATAATTGTAGCATAAGTTTTCTTGCTCATCACTAAGCTCTCTGTCGTATGGACCTCCCTGGGCCCACTACCTCGGAGGGTACCAGGACCGACTACTCGGTGGGCCCCTGAGACTACCCGGCTTGCGCTACACGGCACCTGATGGCGTGGAGCACAAGGACTACGGAGGAGAAGTACTCGGTTAGGAAGCTGTACATGTCCCGCACTGTATGGAAGACTCCTAGACGTACTCGACTAGTACTCTCTCCCTACTCCGACCTGTAACCCTGCCTCCCGGGCTATATAAGGCGAGGCAGGGACCCTTCTCTAGCATCCAATCTCATCTCACGGCGTACTATTACACCATCTTGTAATCGTACCCTATCAATCCAGAGCTACGCAGCATACAGGACGTAGGGTATTACGCACCTCGCGGCCCGAACCTGTCTAAATTGTGTGCCACGTGTCTCTTCCTTCGAGTTACCGATCTTGGCGAGGCCACATTCATCTACTTCGGGTACTCCCCTTAGTAGGTTGCCGGTCTAAAACACCGACACTCTCATTAGGCAAAAGTCTATTAGGCATGTAACAAATTTTAAGCACAACAAAGCCTCTTTATCACTCTCAAGAAATTCTAGCCTATCATGATTATCATAAGAACAAGGCATAGAATTGAATCAACCTCACTATTGGATATGAATAATAGATATATCAAAGGAATATTATAAGCTTCAAAAGTGTCTTGAGAGGTTAATTTGTACCTTGGCCTCCAAGCTTTTCATCGTGAGTGGTCTCTCGGAGTTGAAAGCAAACAATCTTCAATGATCGGTGGCTTGTATTGTCTTTTCGCAATTCCTTCGTTCGTGCCACACATCATCAAGGTTGCCTTGTGTGGACTCACTCTTCTTATTCATTTGTGGGACTTCACACATGTCTCAAATATCTTCATGTAACTCCATGATCCTTCGTGTGAGAGCCCAGAGTATCCGCGCCATTGGATGCCATCATTTGTGTGTAATCCATGGTGATTTGCTTCTAACATCTCCTAGCGTCGGATGTTGCCAACTTATGCCTTCTTTTGCCAATGCTCTTTGGGTCTTTGTTTTGTTCCAAACTTCTGAATTTCATCTTGTGTGGTCCAATGGAAGCGTTGCCCAAGCTTCTCTTTGTTGTCGTCATCCCCATCTCCACTATCTTGTTCTCATCGTGTGCTGCTGCCTCTTTTTCGTGGATTTCCCCCTTTGTACATAACAGAACATATACAAAAATATTGTTCCGTTAAAAACTTTATAAAATTACCTTTCCAACGAGTACTCATTCATCTTAATCGGAGCCCAAATGAGGGAGCTATGGCCATTTTGTTTCCGCTCTTGCATGCTGTCCAGAAAATTTCAGAACGCGCAACCTTCGGTAATTCGGCCATACCCGCTTGTAGGAACCTCCGATTGACTTGATTCTTGATTCGTTGGAAGCGTAACTTCATGGGGCTTCTAGTATCCAAAGATATCCTATTGTTCTCCCTTGAGGTTTTGCAAAAATTGATAGGAACAAAAACTTCTTGTGAATTGATCTGATATGTTGACGACCTTGATCTTGTGGTCTTTGGGGCGTTACGACCCGTCTCCTTCGGCTTTAAGTCATCACCATTGCTGGACCAGCGAGTAGCATGACGGCAATGGTGTGTCTTCTTCATTATTTTGCTTTAGTCAAAGTGACGGGTGCTTCCCTCGCAATGTGATTGCTTCTAACACCTATTGCTTGGACAAACAAACCTTCACAAAACATTAGTCTTAAAACTTTAATTGACACATTGACATACCTTGTTCAACATCACTCGTGTAGGGTGTGGAATCAATAGCGGATGATGGGACACTAACAAAAGTTAGCACCTGCCACTAAAGAGTGAATCTTGATGTAGTCATCATTTTGTCTGAGTGGATGTAAACTTCTCGAACGTCTTGTGTCTAACTTTTCACCTACGTTCAAGGACACAAATAAGAAAGCAAGCATGTATGCAATAATAAAAATTAGGGTTAGTCAAAGAGATATATAGATCGCCCTAGGGTTTGAGTTGCCGATCCCCGGCAACAGCGCCAGAAAAAGGGGCTTGTTGACGGTTCAAAACCGTGCTCAAGTTCACCGCAAGCCTACGGGTGACTTGGTGCCTTTTTCACCAAGGAGGGTCCTCCCTAGATTTGTCAATCCAAGGATCGGAAGCAAACTCCTAGGATTCTCCATCTAACCTATTGATCTAGCCTAACATGAAGCATTGATTGCATAAGAAGATAAACCTTAAAGATGTATGAGTTATAGCATAAGGTTGATCGCATCCATGAACGTAGACAAGGTAAAGAGCAAGCAAGGGAAACTAAGGCCTATCATCTTCTAGTCGTAGTTCTAGCCAAAAGAGCAAGCATGACATGCATCTCATCCAAAGCCATATTTAAACTACTATCCTCCGGTCCGATTCTGAAAACGCCCGTCTTTTGGGGCAATCGTTCTGTCACAACGAGCTCCTATTCATACGGGTAGTCTAGGGCGAGTCCAAAAGAACCAGTTGAAATCACTTGGTCGGTCCGGTATGTACCTCTAGCCACCGCGGCTACAAGAGCACCCTATGCAATCTATCTTAAGTATAGATTAAGGAATAAGCAAAACCAAGTGAGAGCAAAATCATAAAGGGAGGAATCGAGTCGTTAAAAGATCGGATGACATGAAGTACTTTACTCACATAAAAAATGCGTTTAGATCATCTCCACCGAGTACATACTGTTGATGACCTCAACTAGCTTCGAAACTCTGCCATGGCTCAACCGTGCAAGGCGGACATGGCGGCTAGGGTAGGCCTAGGCCATCTCTTAGACGACTTCGAGGACTCGCGGCGGCCGTCGTCGCTCTCTCCTAGGTTTCGCCGAGTTCCTGTGGATGGATGGATCACCCCTCCTTGGGCACCCAAGGGGGTATTTATGCCCTTGGGGAGCCTTGGGGCGTGCTCCACCTTCCTTGCACGAGATCTTCCTTGGGAGAGAAGGGAACTTGGTTTCCATAAAATCAGCCTCGTCCAGATTTTTCTGATTCGCAGCCCTTCCTTGCTGGCACCATATCTCCCACGTCCGGACTCCAAATAATGCAAATTCAGTGTCCTGGTTGTATGGCACGAAATTTCCTCCAACTGTGGTATTCATTTCTTTCTTTGGAAACGAAGATAAGATCTCCAAATCGGCCTTGGAAGATAATCTGTTATGATTTCGAACTGACTGCACAGTAGGGATTTCGAGGGTCATATCTCCTAGCTCCCTTATCCTAATTGGGCCTTCCACATATCCAAATCGAAGGTATCGTCGATGCCCACAACTTTGGTAGTCAAACTTTTGCCATTAGAGGACATTTAAGTCTCTGAATCTGCACCGAAAGATCATCCTGTCTTGGGTTGCGAGAATATCTCTCGGGCTGAGTTGATTTCGTTGGTGAACATCCAAGTCCCCGGAGATTTACGTGTTGATGCTTCGTCCTTGGATCATTTGGAGTCGTGTTCACTTCATGTCTTGACTTGTGACGGGCTTCATGATCTTCTCATAAAGTGCTTGATGAACTTATCCCGAAAGTCTCCTCTTTAACGTTAATTTCCTGTGTAAACAACAAACTCCAAAATCGACATGCGGGAGTGAACTTGATACCTCCGGGGGGTTAGTATCATTGGTTAGAATATAAAATACATGCAAATGTTGACGGTAGACTCATAGCTAGGTGTACCAAAATCGACCGTCAACACCCACCCACTGACCGCTCATGGCTTGAGTCCCTTATCCCGATCCCGTGTCGGCATATCAGGAAGCCAAGCCGAGCGCCGGTCCGAAATCCAAGTTAGTGTTGATCCGGGAGTTGAGACAATCGACACATCGTTGGCCCCACATCGAGGGAGGTAACCATTGCTGGGCCCCACATTGATTAGATCTCTGCCAGTCGATGCAGTGTCCTCTCTTCTGTTGTTTGTTTTCTTTTTTCAAGATCAAATAAAGATTGGTTGTGTCGCCCTACAATTTGTCATAGCTAAAGTTCATTATACTTGTGTTGCCATGTGGTAAAAGCATTACCAAAATATTTACATGTAGCCCAAAGCTCAAAAAAGAAAAGGGAGGAGAGAAAGCTATAAGAGACTACTCAACCAAAAGTTTATCTTAGAGGCGAAAGAACAATCTGGTGGTGTTGTGGTCCACAAACGAGACAACGCAAAGTCTCAAGAGAAGTCATCCTCACAACCTACGCTCTCATGCCATTCTTCTCACCCGCTCTCACTATTATTCGCCATGCCACCCTAGTCCACTATCTCTGACAACCCTGCCTCAAGGTTTACTTCAACCACCCACACATGCACTAATCTAGTGCACTCGTGCGTGTTATGCCGCTCGCCCTCGTGCCTCCTTCCTTTGTCATCATCGACGACTAAACCCGTCGGATTCGCCCCTACCACCGTCCAATACACATGATTTTACATTTATAAGCAATTTGAACTGAAATAAGAGGGAAGTGCTTAAGAAGTGAATTTTGCAAAATCACAGCTGGTTGTTTACAGTCGGCAGTGTTCTTCATCTTCTTCCCTTTTTTCTCCCAAATCCCATTCTTCTCTTCTTCCCTGACGAGCTCTCCACCCTGGCGCCAACTGTCGCCTCTTCCACCACCCCCGTCGGCAACAGTCACCCCTACCCACACACCGACTATCACCCCCTCAACCCAAACCTTCATAAACTCGCCACCTGTAAACCCACCAGTCAGCGGCCAGTGCCGCCACACCTCTACCACCAACCAACCAACCACCACCCCAACCTCCAACACCCTCGAATTCTAAACTGGATATCTAGAAGGGTTTACATGTCAGAAGGTGTATGTTACGAATTCAAAGCACTAAGCCTCAAGAGCATCAAAGTAGAGAAGGCTTTTAAAATCTTAAAAAGTGTCCATACTCAAGAACATCACATTGAATAGTAGTCGCTTTTTTATCAAACTTAGCCAGATAGGTACCTACACTTCGTCAGCACCACTTTAAAGCGACAAGTAAAATATGCTAAAACTATATGTCTTGTATCTCAACAAAAGATTTTTTAATTTGCTAATATTCAACCCTAATAACTTGAAATATTCAATTAGGGCACAATTTATACAACTCGAATCAAATGAAATGGTTAAAAGGATTTTTGTCCACGCATCCAGTTGATATCTTTTTCTGAAGAACTCTTAAACTTTATCCAACAATCACCAAATGAATAGTTGTATGCTTTGACTCATTTTAATCCAAATAGGCAAACATACCATCCATTTTGATACAATAACATACAAAGAAGTATCTATCCTCGATGTTTAGTTCCCATGACACAAAGAATAATAACATAAATAACAATACCTTAGAAAGTGCATGTCTTATAGAAATATTTATAACTATATAAATCAGATTTCCCCTACGCCAGATCCGCGTGCCGGCCGGCCCCGGAGCTTCCTCCCGAGCGGATTTTCCCTCTACGGTGGTGGCGCGACATTCCCTGCGTGGGAGAGGAACAGGGCCCCCGAAGCTCCTTCTCAGCCGAATCTGCCCCCTCCAGCGACGCTGTTAGAATCTCCCCTCTGCCGCAATCTCCCTAGGCCAACTGGTGAGTAACCCTAGCACCGCTTAGTTTAGAGTTTATCCATTTGCTTATTTTAGGGTATGTGGTGATTTTCTTGTTGATTCCTCCTAGTTGAATTTTGTTAATTTGATATCAGCTTTCAAGCTATAGGCATATGATAGATTTCATAAGTGGACCAGAGAACTAGTGTAGTATGTCCGACTTGAACTATTTGTTGTGCTTGTGATTTGATCCTAGAATGGGTGTTAGAACAAAGTAGGTTCCTTTGGCTTGTAATTGTTTCATTCAGACCAAAGCCTTATATTTGGTTATATGTCATGTTCCTTTGGCTGCCTTTACTTGTTGGTTTTGTTAGGCTTATGTTATGCAAATGATGCTAAAACATTAGTGTACAATTATATGTTGGTACTGAAAACATTACTATACATATTTCCCTCACTCTTGGTGTTTTATGGAGGTATATATTGTTTGAGTTACTTGATAATCTGCATCTTTCCCTCACTCTTGTTGTATTACTAGCATCTAATAAATTTCAAGATCATTCATGTTGCATAAGTTTTTATGCTTCTTGTTTGAAGAGTAAAAAAACTAGTATCCAAGGAAGCTATCTCTGTGCTGCCTATTTGAACCCTATAGTATATTTCCATCTATTTCATGTACTGATTACAGTAAACTTAAAGCAATTTGATTCTACTTGCCAACTCATAAATATTCTTGTTTGTATGAGTATATACACTAACACTAACTTGTTAAGACAACTTACATTCTTTTTTGGATCCGCCATCTATTAAATTCCACCATTCAATTCTGTTTGTTAGTGGCGCTGATGGTTTTCTTTTTGTTATGTTCAGGTGAAGACCACTTGGAGCAGCAATATGTACCTTCTGTTAGGAGGCGTACAAGGTGGCAAATGTTTACTGTTTTTTAATTGGCCACTGCATTTTCTGTTCTCATTTGCCTCCTTTACACATATCTTGCTATCCTGGACGATGTTGTCTCTATGGCTACATGTTTATGCATCAATTTTTTCGTGTCATACAACTTGCTCCCTTTGATGTCATTGAGCATAAAAGTCTCACGAAGATGCAAGACATGATTCTGTGGTTGTAGTTGAAAACCAAGTGTTCTTTATTTTTCTTGGAATTAGTTTGATAGAGCATAACAACTTTGTGCTTCTTTGTGCCCTCTGTTCTTTGCAGGCGAGGTGCTGCAATGGCTGCGGAAGGCGGGCAAACCAACTTGGAGAAGCAGCAGGTATGCTCACACACCTTTCTACCCTTTGTCGGCTTTTGGTTTACGACTTTGTTGCTCTTGTTGAGATGGGTGCTCGGCACCTTTCACTAGACAAATGTTTGGGAGTGCTCTTGCTGACCATTTCATTCGAAAAAGAAACAAGAATTGGACCAGAGGTAGCTGTCAGTGCTTGAGTTATAGTGAACTCAGGCTCATTGCATTACAAATTGATCTTGATAGTGTAATATGATAGAATTTATAAGCATGTCTTCTATAAGCTGTTTTCCTTCTACTTTTACTAGGACTATTTCTAAGTTTCAAACAATGCTTGACAATTGGACATGGATATACAAGTGATGCCTTCTTTGTGTTTGTACTTACTGCTTGCCTGTAGTTAGTGGTGCTGCTTGTACTTACTATATTTTTCAGTATCTTGATACTCTGCTACATGAATTTTCTAGCTGCCTCGTTCAATCATTTGTAGAATGTAGTGGACTGTTAAAATGAAATAAATGGTTCAGATAGTCAATGGCTTAATGCCAGTGTCTGATGTCCTTAGCTCCTCACATGCAATATGGTTAGATATTATTATATAGTAATTAGCCAACAAGAAGGATTCTAACACAGTCTAAAATCTTGATTTCTGATGGATTTGTCTTGATGGCTTGAAGTTAGTGATCCTCTAACTATTGACTACATTGCAGATAACATTTGTTCACTTGTACAATGCATTTTAGAGGTACTTCTCTACATTTTCTTCCATTACTTTCTTACTTTGTTTACTTCACTGGAGCACTTGTTGATGTTGCTTCATTTGTTTAGCTTATGTGTAATTCAAATTATTCTACTTTCTGTTACTTTGAGAGGTTGAGCATGTATGGATGTAACTGAGTGTATTTTGTGTAACTGAGCATGTATGTGTGTAACTGTATACTTGTGTGTATACATGTATGTATGAAAATAAAGCATGTAAGGTTTTGTGATTTCTTTTTATTTATTTTTAATTCCAGATTGGTAACGGGTAAAATAATATTCTGCTATTGGTAATGGGTAACAATCTATGCCCGTCACCAATCTGTTTATTGGCAACATGCAAAATGCTCGTTACCAATGTTGGATTATTTGTAACGCTTGATCGGTAATGAGCACTATGCCCATTACCAATGACCATCTGTGCACGTTATGAATAATTGTTTTTCACATAGTGGATGTCGATCAAATTCCGCACCTTCGTAATCGTCACTACATTCACATCGATCAAATCTACCTCCAGGTACATTCTCTTCGTGTACTTGACAATGTCGAGCTCATAATAAATAGAGTTCCCTGAGAGATGTCGATGAGAATGGTGTACCTCTTTCCATGACCAGCAGCTCGGGCCTACGCTCCGCTTCCGAATCGCCACTGCGACAACGAATCTCCAGTCCACCCCGATCGATGGCTTCGATCGTGGATGAGGTAGGAATAAGAACCAACTTCACGGGCAACAATGATGGGACAATGTGCAGGCGCTACAACGGATGGAAACAAGGTCAAGGCGTGTAACAAGCATGAGTTGTCTAAGTGTGATATAGATATTTAGTCTTATTTCCCAAACTATTACAATTACATCATAATATGTGGTTTTACCTCAAAAATATTTTTACTTTGCGAAGAATATTTTAAAATACTAGTTAAATAAAATAAATATATACATCTTTCAAGCTAACATAAAATAAGTTAAACATTTTTATTAATGGTTCTAGATTAAAGTTTTTATTGATGATTCTAGATAAAAGATTTTTAACAAAAATATCAGCGCCACATAAAAATCAAGTGAACATTTTCTAATAAGATATCATAAAAGCACTAGTTATTTCTGTTATTTTTCTAGTGCAACTACATTGTGATCTACTAAATTTTAAGTGAAGTAACCAAGAAACAATTTTCTTATTAATAAAGATAGTTTTATGTCATCTTTCAAAGTATATGATGACTTGAGAACATTTATTTCAGACAAAAATTATAATGTGTTTAATCAAGCACAACAACTTACAAAATAGAAGATTATGTTTTTATGTATATTTAAGATTATTAGTTCTAACAAATTCAAAATCATATAATTGAATAATATACATTTAGGAACAAAATGAAGAATGTATGTACACCCATTTTGTATAATTCTACGTTCGCCACTGCACGGGGTCGCTGTAGTAAACCTGAGTCTTAAAGGTGCCACGACTGGTCCCTCATCCAAACATTTGCATAGGTACTGTATGCAAGAGCGGCTTCGACCTCCTTAGCCATGCCAACACCTATATGAGAAAGACGTGTAGCTGAGAAGGGTTCGGTGTACGTGCCTAGTGCGTAAGGTCGAAGGCCATGGTTCTCCGAGAGATGCGAGTCAGGGATGGATTACTCCATACGTTCTTGCCAGCCTCCTAATATCCACCTCTGATGATCCTCATTCATCTAGTATCTTGTAGACATGCAACTCTCAATCAGTCTGCCCAAGTCTACTCCAAATTTCCTATCAAAAAGCCGAATACGCAACCTGTCAGTGAGTGCCTTAGCAAAGGTGCAGATGCCACATGTGCCTGAAAAATTAGACCGATTGAACATGAGGATTGTGAGGTTGTGAGGGCCTCAACAAAGGTGTGGATGCCACACATGCTTGCAACATCATGTCGAACCAACATGAGGATCATGAGGTGGTGAGGGTCTCAACATATGCACACGTGAACGATGAACAAATCAAATCGATCTCGGCATAAGGATCGAGAATGTTTCTTACCCCGTCCCTTGGGATGGCCTCTACGAGCTATGTTGGGGGCTCTGGTAGGTAGTCCACCCAAAATTGGTGGTGGAACAACACCCATGTCTGTCCACTATGACCATACCTTGAGCAGGGTGAATGCTAGCTCCTCGAACGTACGACGATGAGGGTTGGTTGACGAAGATGATCACCTCACAAGGGGTGTGAGGCACAACCCTGCATTGCTGCTTCAACCTGAAATTCCAAACAAATTCCAGACAGAAGGTAGCGTTACATCGACCGTCGTCGATGAGGGAGAGCTAGAGTGATGGATGCACGGCCTGCTAGGGTACTCACCAGAGTAGTACTCATCATCAATGAAGACGAGCTATGACGATGATCGAGCAACAATCTAGATGGCGAGATGGAGGCAAGAGAGGCCGGCATGGGGATAGATCTTCTCAAGTGCTTACCAATGATGGCGGGTGCGTGCTCGCTCAAAGCGGTGCATCCTACAAGATGTTCTTGTCGGGCATACACCTCGGGTACTCATGCAAGGAAGGAGGAAGAGTAGAAGACGGACTCCTACTAGAATTCCCCTGTACTCCTACTAGGACTCGCTCCATGTAATCCTACTAGGACTCCTACCTTGTAACCGACTAGGCACCCGCCCCTGGACTATATAAAGGAGGGCCGGGTACCTAGCCGCACATCCACAATCCCTCTGGGGAACAACGCGAAGCGCAGGGCACAATACTACCCCAAACAGGACGTAGGGTAGCTACTCCGGCTACCCGAACATGTATAAATCTTGTGTCTTGTGTCCTCGCGCATACCTTCGGGTTCCAGATCATGGCGATCCCCACCTTCTACCTTGCTGCGGGTACCTCCCATGGAGGTCGAGTGGTTTAAACACCGACAGTTCTCGATCGCCTTGCGTGCTCGTATCAGTGTAGAAAGAGGTAGAGGCCGGAGGGGGGGTGTGACCTCATGGTGGACCTGATGGGAGGTGGTCCTGCCCAGAGAGGATGGGGACATCGCATCCTACGAGTAGCTCTCCCCTGTCTTGTCCTCTCACTCGCCTGTCACCTTGTTTCGGTGTAGAAGAAGGCGGACGTCGGAGAGGAGGGTGTGATCTCGTGGTGGAGTTGATGGGAGGAGGTCTCACTACGTGAAAACCTGAAATAGGTCACGCAGTATTTGTAATGGGCCCTTACATCCACCCACATTTGTAACGGTTGTTATTTGGCGCCCGTTACCTATAAGCGCGCCAGGACGACCCCAGGGTTGGCCTCCACAACGCCTGTTACCAATGTGGACTTCTGGTAACGGGCTTCTTAAACACCCGTTACATAGATTCTTTGTAATGGATCTTAAAAGAGCCCGTTACAAATGTCAAACCTATCGGATCAATGCACTATTAGTAATGGGCTGCTTAAGTTCGTTACTGATCGCTGCCGTATTGGTAACGGGCTATAAAGTCCGTTACCGATAAGTTCGTACTGGAGACGCATGCTTGTAGGATGCGTCTCCTTTGATTGGCACCCAGGGTCGCCTTTTTTCTCACATCGGAGACGCATGTTGTTATCTCGTCTGTGTGATTCTGTCTTATCCTTTCGACACCACTCGCTCTCTCTCCGCAGAAGCTAAGCCACTCCTGTTTTGACAACAACACTTGCTCTCTCTCTCCTCAGAAGGTCACTCGCTCGATCTGTGTGCTCAGATGTCCCTGCCGGCCTGTCCCATTCGCCGCCGCCTGCGCGCGCTCTGAGGATTGCGCGACGGCGAAAGGGGCCAGAGCGGACGTCGACCGCGCCGTCTTCCGTGCCTCTGATCCTCCTCCTAGGTCGCGCTCGCCTCGTAGAAAGTCCTCGTCAAGGTGGAAATTAATTGGCCCATTTTATTGAAATTCTTCAGCTGTCTTTTTGTGTGATGAATTATGCTCATTTGGTGTATGGAATGCAGATGGCGTCTACTGCTCGGGCTTGGATGTACAGACAACCCCAAGAAGATTGGGAGAATTTCATAAGCGGGGTCAATGGTTTTCTAAATCAAGCTGAGGCGGATATGAGAAACCGTGGTGTTCAGGCAATACTTTGCCCCTGTATTGATTGTCTAAACCAAAAGAAATTCGCACAACGGGAAATCATTTTTCATCATTTGGTCACACGTGGTTTCACAAAACATTACATGTGTTGGAATAAACATGGTGAGGAAGGCCTTAATGAACTCGAAGCAGACTACCTAAATGAAGGTGAAGTGCGACACCATGCTAACCATGATGAAGACCTTGATGACAGTGGACTTTTTGAGGGAAATGAACCATTATTCCCACCAAATGTGTTGAGGCCTGAGGATATCACTGATCAAGAAGTTAGGGGCTTCAATGATGGTGAGGTGTTGCAACGTGTGCACAATGTTGATCAAATGTTGCGGGATATTGAGTTTCAACGAGTGTACACACCTTTTAAATTAGCGAGGCTGAAGCAGTTCATTGAAGATTCAAAGAAACCCCTCTATCCTGATTGCCAGAAGTACTCTCGCCTTTCTGGTGATCTAAAACTTCTGCAGCTTAAGGCAGATCATGGTTGGAGCAACAAACGTTTTAAACATCTATTGGATGTGCTTAGAGACATGCTAACTGAAGGAAACCAAATAGCAGAGTCTGTCTATGAGGCGAAGACGATAATCTGTCCTCTGGGAATAGAGGTTGAAAAAATGCATGCATGCAAGAACAGTTGTGTATTGTTCCGTGGAGATTATGCAGACCTTGACAAGTGCCCCAAGTGTGGCTATGATCGGTACAAGAGGAAAAAGGATGGTGGAGATGATAATAATGCTGATGAAGAGAACGAGCCCGGCGAGATCAGAGGCAAGAAAAAGAAGGCTAACAGAGGGGCTCCTGTGAGGGTGACATGGTATTTTTGCATCATTTCTCGGCTGAGAAGATGGTTCGCAACACGAAAGGAGGCCCAACTCTTGCATTGGCATGACAAAGGCCGAAAGGAGCTTAATTATAAGAAAGATGTCAAGTTTAGGCACCCCGCAGATGCAGCGCAATGGGGTAACATTAATACCCACTTCCCATGGTTTGACGACGCAAGGAGCATACGGTTTGCTATGAGCACAGATGGCGTGAACCCATTCGGTAACCAGAGCTCAGCACATAGCACCTGGCCTGTCGTGCTATCGTTGTACAACCTTCCACCCTGGCTATGCAAGAAACATAAATATATGATGCTGGCAATATTGGTCTCCGGGCCAAAGCAATCTGGCGACCGTAAAGATGTCTACTTGAGGCCACTAGTTGATGACTTGAAGATATTGTGAAAGCCTGGTGTGCCGAAGGTTTGGGATGAGTACAAGCATGAGGAGTTCACAATGCATGGCATGTTGATTACCACCATCAACGACAACCCGGCTCAGCGCAACCTCTCTGGCCAGAGTAAAAGGAAAGATGCAGCTTGCCCACACTGCTTGGAAGATACTTGCACAATATGGCTAAGACATTCAAAGAAATACATATTTATGGGGCACTGTCGTTTCCTGGGCAAGAAACATCCATACTGGGCCATGGATTGTCAGTTTAATGGGGAAAAGAGAATCGAGAGGCGCCATTGCATGTGACTGGAGATCTAGTCCACTTGAAAGTCAAGGACATCAAAACTATCGAGGAGTTACCCAAACTGACTGAAAAACCCCTTGGCAAAAGAGAGAAACGAGATGGTGAAGAAGAAGAAGGAATGTGGAACAAGAAATCAATTCTATGGGAGCTAGAGTATTGGCTGATGTTGGATGTGCGTCATTCGATTGACAACATGCACGTCAAGAAGAATGCGTGTGAAGCTACTTGTGGAACATTGCTACAACAGAAGTCCAAAGGAAAAGATCATAAAAATGCAAGGGAGGATCTTAAAGAGCTGGGCATTTGGCCGGAGCTCTATGCAGAGGAAACAGAGACGGGGACGAACCTTCCCGTTGCTACAACCACCTTATCAAAGGCAGAGAGAGAAGAATTCTGTCAGTTTTTGCATGATTTGAAAGTACCTTCAGGCTACTCATCAAACTTCAAGAGGCTAGTGTCAGTGAAGGACATGAAAATGAATTTCAACTTGATGAAATCTCATGATTGCCATGTGTTGATGACAGCTCTTCTTCCTGTTGCACTTAGAGGTATCAAGACAGAACTGGTTCGCGACGCGGTCACGAGCTTGTGTTTATTCTTCAATGCAATAGAACAAAAGGTGATTGATGAGGAAAAACTATTGTACTTGGAGAGGAGGCATTTCGAGACCCTATGCCTGCTTGAAGCTACCTTCCCACCGTCATTCTTTGATCTCATGCTGCATCTAACAGAACACCTCGCGAGGGAAATCTGGTTCGTTGGCCCATCTTACCTTCATCAGATATTTCCATATGAGAGGTTCTATGGATTCCTGAAATCATTGGTACATAACCGGTTATTTTTGGAGGGAGCCCTTGTTCGTGGCTATGAGACCATCGAAGCAGTGGAGTGGGCCATGGGTTATATGGACCCACAAAACCCCATTGGTGTGCCTCGCTCACGGCATGAAGGTAGGCTTTTAGGTGTTGGGACCATGGGGAAAAGGTCAGTCACTCCAGATGCAGATGCCTTCGAAAAGGCTCATTTCACCGTGATACAACAGTTACACCTAATTACACCGTTTGCCAATGAGCACAAACAACAACTACGTGAAGACAACCCTAACCGTGGTAGGGCTTGGCTTGCAAAGATGCACATGCAAGGTTTCAGCAGGTGGCTCTGAGATTATGTCGAGACATGCAGCAATAATGCTGTAATTACCGACGAGATAAGGAATCTAGTAGCGGGGCCATTGTTCATTGTTACAAGATACGAAGGAATGGATATCAATGGATACACGTTCTACACATGACCCGGGATAAAAAGAGCGTCTATCAAAATAGTGGTGTGCGTGTACGGGCCGTCGTTGATGACAGTCATGACGATGATGATGACACGAAAATAGACACATATTATGGTCAAATAGAGGAGATATGGGAGCTTGATTATGTAGGATGGAAGGTAGCCTTATTTCGGTGTAGATGGTTCACCAATGGGAAGAGAGCTGTGAGCAAGGACAAATATGGTTATAGTGTTGATCTCCGGGTCTTTTGTTACAAAAATGAACCGTTTGTCTTTGCCAATGATGTTGAGCAAGTGTTCTATGTACCTGACCTTGCAAAGAAGAACTGATCCGTGGTTATGCCTGGAAAAAAAGGATTGTGGGGATTGAAAATGTTGTTGAGGAGGAGGAATACAACCAGTTGGACGAAAATCCATCCTTTGACACTTCATACAAGCCCCAACTCTTCGGAACTGACAAAACACCGTACTTGCGAAATGACCATAGTGAAAAAATTCATATACAGAAATCAAGAAAGAAAAAGCAAGCCTGATTTCTCCTGAATTCTTTTTTAATGCCGGAGGATGTGTCTATGGGTGGAAATGGAATCCGTTTTGTAATATAAAGGATGCGATGTATTGGTGGAATTTCAATCCTTTTTGTAATATATGGGATGTGGTGGAATTTGAATCCTACTTGTAATATATTCTGCCAAAGATACTATATATACTCTGTTTATATTCTACATCAGTTCAGTAGCGGGCAAGAGACGAGGATTAACGAACCCGGGTCGCCTTTGTTACGGGCAAGAGACGAGGACTAACGAACCAGCGTCACCTTTGTTACAGGCAAGAGACGAGGACTAACGAACCAGCGTCACTTTTGTTATGGGCAAGAAGAAATGCAAAATCACGAAGAGATTACATCAAAAGAGACACGGATTAGAGCATCTCTAAGAGTTTGGCAAATCTTGTGCTTTGCCAACTTCTAAAAAGATATGCCAAGTAAAAAAAGAGTTCATCTCCAACAATCTGGCATAATTTCACAAAAGCATGTCTCTTGAAATGCAAAATCACACACACACAGATTACAGTCATCATTGATACATCAGAACAAGGTTACAATGCGGCCATATCTTCATGACGAGATATGCAAAATCACACACACATCGATCTTGCTCGTAGGTCATCGATCTTGATGCATGTGGCCATCGAACAAGTTCCATTTCTTCTGATGGCTTAGAGACTTGATTCCTGGCATGACTAATTAAAGAGAGCTTCTGTCTTGCAAACCTAATTTTGGTTTGCAAGACAGAAGCTTTCCTTAATTATGCTCATCCTACAAGGAAACATAATGAGATATGCTCCATCCAGATTCTAGCTGCTTCCTCATCTTACAAGTGAACACAAGAGAAAGATACAAAGAGGGTGGAAACATATCCCTTAAAAAACCCCTCCTCCTGGAGGAGAAGGGGAAAGCAAAAGGAAGCCCAAGAGTGACGGAAAAGCTGCAGCAGGCTTTCCGTCGGCTTTTTCATCCTGATGCCAGGAGGTTCTAGGCTACCTTCCCCAGACACGGCTGCGAGCAAGGGGTATGTCACAAGGATTCTTCTGGTAGCTATGTTCGAGGGATGAGCAACCCAATCACCCCTATCACAATAATTCTTCTAGCAACTAAGAGATTGAGGAGGAGGAGGAAGAGAGAAAAGCAAAAGCTTGCGCCCTACAAGATCTATTCTTTGCGCCATAACTAGATCTAGATCGGGATGTAGGCGCAAGCATCAATGAACATTATCTATCTTGAATGTAAATTATTAGATATTACTAAACGCGAATTTGATTTTATTAGGATGTCAGTTTTTAATCAGTTTTTGATAGATAATATTTGATTTGTCACGTTTGTGAGTCAAATCGAAGGTTGTGGTGGTCTCATTTGCCGCCGACGAGGCCTGTGATGCCCTCTTGGGTGTCAAAACCTCCGAAGCGGGCACGATGGCGGCGACGGTGGGCGGCGGTGCCCTCTGCTTCCTCCTTTGTTCTATTCAAATGACTGTGAGGGCCAGTTCTATTCAAATGAAGAACAATTCCCATTTCTCCTTTTAATCTGCAATCAAATGTTGTAACAAGTATTTCTTTGTCGTTATTAGTCCAAATTCGATATTTTTCTAATTTTTTTCTAAAATCACCATCTATTCATTAATTTCATTGTTTAGTGTACATTCTGTTTGTTGATTGATGTTTATATGCCTTATTTTGTTCTTTGTAAGTACAACATACAAATAATATTTGTTTTACACAACCATTAGTGATGGAACTTTACATTTCGTAAGCTTAAGGTGAACACAAGGTTTTGTTAAGTTTTCAAATGCATATGAGTTCGGACATGTTGCAAAGTGTGGAAAACTTCAATTTTCAAGCAAACATTCTAGGAAACTATGTGAGAGATGAAGACATTTGTACACAAGTATATTATTCCTTCATCGATACCACTTGAAATTTCGAAGACAAGTTTAGGTACCCAAATTATGTTGCCAAGTCTATTTGTAGATTTTTTAGAGCAAATTTGATGTTATTAGAATTATATATAATTACCATGGGGTGTAAAAACGAAATATATGGATTTTGGGCACACAAGTGTGACTGTTGATATTTTATTCAAATACTGATTGTCCAAATACGAATCGTTCATATTTTTATGATTTTTTAGGTGCTGTTTTATGGGCTCTAATAAATCAGGGAAGCAAGTTTCATTCCAAAAAAATTGTGATAGGCCCACGCGTCAGCGTCAGCAGCCAATATAAAAAAATAATTGCTGACCCAACTCCCAACAAAGGCGATCTAAGTTTACTAACCATCGTCTCCCATGACACTGGCCCACTCGTCAGCGTTAGCAGGCAAACCGTGTGCGGGCTGCTCAAAATTTCCCACCTATATTTACTATTGTGCCCATGAAATTCCAATTGCTGTACAGAGCCGTCAAGGGCACGCCAATAGTTTCATTAAACACAGTTACGCGCGTCGTTCATATTCGGCTCCTTGCTAGACAGATCCACAATGCCTGCATTCTCCCCACCGCCGCCGCCAGTTGCCCCGCTCGCCTTCGCCACTCTCTCGCTGCCGTAGCCCTGCTCTTCTCCAGCCCCACCGCTCCCTGCGTGACGACAGTGACGAGACGCGGTTACTGGCGTGCGGACGTACGCTGACCAACCTAAAGACGGTTGACGTGGATCCGTCGATGTCGTCCCCAGCCACGATGACGAGTCGGCCGCCTTAGGCCATGAGCCGCCGTGGATCTAACCCCTCCGACCATCACGAGAACAATTACTTCATTCGTGACAGAGGTTAGTCCTGCTTGGACCCCCAACGCCCTCTCTCTCATCGGCCACCAAAATCTGCTATATATTCATGTCAATGTGGATTAATTAGGGAGACATGCCTTGATAGTTCATCTTTAATTGATTGACTTTGGATTTTAACAGATGTAGTTATATGAACTGTTGAAATTCATTTTCATGTTCCTGGTGCTATAATTTTTGCACTTACAATTCATGAAAAGCATCGAGGATGTTAGCATACTTTAATTCTGTTATGCTTTGAATGTACCAGATCGACAGTTATGCTTTGGACCTGTTAGCATACTTTAATTCTGCTATGCTCTGAATGTACCAGATCGACAGTTGTCACACCTGATTTTCCAAAGAAAACCAAATGCATCTCATATGTGCGCCATGATCAAGTTTACACACATATGATAGACGCCATGAGTGAAATATCAATAAACAACAATAAAAACGTACAAGAGTTAAACCATTACATTATCTCTTTATTACACTCAGACGTTAGACTCGAAGGCCTTTACAACGATCAAACGATAACTATGAAGACGCAACTCCATTTTCATCTTCCACAGGCACAGTACTGGGGGGCACGCAAGCCTCAGAACTCCTCGTAGTCGTTGAAGTACTCTTCTCCAGTGTTCTCATCTGAACAACGGTAAGCAAGGGTGAGCACTCTTAAGGTTGGAGCTCAGCAAGTGGGGGAAGATGCAAGGCTATCAAGAATGAGCTAAGAGTCTTGCAGCGGTTAGCATTTTAATGTTGGTCAAATTTTTATTAGTGTTGGGGGGATTCCGAATCAAGCCTTTTGTACACTAAAAATAAAAGAGTGTTTTAGTTGCCCGGATTCTCATGCGAAAGGCCCAGCAGCGAAACCCCAGGAGCCCTTGAATCCTTTCTCATCTTTCAGAATTCGTCTTTCGGCCCATACCCTTCGTCGCCAGCAGGGCTGTCAAAAGAGCTTAGAAAGACCCAGGGCGTTAGGGTTTCGATCAGGCTGATTTGTTTTCTTCCTCGACGAAACCCCAGAAGCGAATCTTGTTCACCCAGGAAGTCTTGGCCTGGGATTCGCTTGGGGAGTTTCGTCATCTCTAACATCTAATGATTTCAAGTTTGATTGCGATTCCATGTTTCAGGTGACGAAAGGTGCCAGGCGAAAGGGGAATCTCCAAACAGATTGAAGGTTTCCTCCCGACAGGCGCACGTGATGACAGCAAGAAAGGCGCAGTGATTTGCGGCGTGACATCATGAAGCGCCGATTATGTGGAGACCTAATTGGAGATTTCCCAGAAGTAGCCTAGCATATTCTGCTTTCGATCCATTTCACACGAGGGTGTTCTCGGAATGTAACAAGTCCGTCCGCCTCCCTATAAAAGGAGACGAACGACACTTGTAAAGGGCATCGGATTTTGAGAAATCTACTGTTGAGAAAAGAGCTTTTGGCTGTCCATTTTACAATGTTCTGGTTTTGGTTCTTGAGCTTTTGTCTTCTCTCATTGTTTGTGTATGATAGCTTCGGCTATCGCCACAACAATTAGCAAGCACCTATTTACTAGATGTAAATTTATACCAACCCACTTAAGCATTTAGGAAAGCATCTCCACTCAAAAACCCACAAGAAACCACGATTTAATTCCATCTTTATGTTTGATTATCATGTGAGGGTCCAGTCTGCTCTTGACCGTGAGCACGGCTGTTATAACAGTTTTACACTCTGCAGAGGTTGTACACTTTCACCACAAGTCGTGTAAAAGTACCGAAGAACTTTGAACCCAACCATGCCGTGCAAAAGTAGGCACGATACCACACTTCCGAGGTGTGGTTGCATAGGGAAGCTACGAGGCCTTTACAAAGAGTCCTCCTATGTGTATTAGTCCATAGTAGCACTCCTAGAGGCTATCTTTCGTACCCTCTCTCTACCCTCAGACCAGGTTAGCCTAGAAGAGCACTTCCGTTCCAAAACCCGTCCAGAGTAGAAGAGTCATAAAAGCATTCCTCTGTACCCCAAGCGACTAAGGCTAATAGCCACACAAGGCTTCCCTAATTAATTAGCCAAGACAGAGCCATATGTCTTGTGGTTGCACTGTTTTCCTGGGTGGTTCTCCATGTTCCGATTAAATCTTATGTGATCTTGTTATTAACCATAAGCACACACATATAAATATATCACCACTGATCATGATCAACATTCACCATATTACAAAAGATTCATTTAAACCATCCCAAGTTATAGCAACTAAGCATTATCTACCCAAAACATTTATTTAAAAGGGCTGTCCAAGGTAGTAGTGACAAAATTCTAGTCATGTCCTTAAAAAGGTGATTTTCCCATCAAATTTATGCAGTACAACATTAAATGTAAACTTAGTTATCATGCAAGTTGTGTGGGACAAAAATAGAATATGCAGGGGAGAAGACCACTTGCCTTCCTTGCTTAAACACCGGGGTTCTTCTTCAAACACTTGCTCTTGATCCGCTCCAACTGACTGCTCACTTGAAACTGGCACGATGTTTACGAGCACACAAGAAAGCATACAATAAACAAAACAACACACAAAGCATGAAAAGCTTAAAGAGAGAACAAGGGTTGGCATAGGAACGCGAACACAAAAGCACTAGGAACTATCGGGAGCTTTGTATGATCACAAACAAGAGCTAGCTATGTGCTTGGTATATTTTAATCAAATAAAATCATGTGTATAAGTTATTTCAGAGAAATACCCTATTTATAATTAAGCAAGTTGTATTTGTACTTAAAAGACGATGTAAGCCTATTCCAATTTTACTTATAAATATTTAAATATGATTTATGCAAATTAAACATTTAATTTAGCAGAAGCATATAAAAGCATCTAGGCGCTTATCTTTGTATTTCGAGTTATTCTAATCAAATTATAATTAAAAAACATTTATATTCATTTTAATCAAATTAACATTTAATTAAGAAAACTCGGGATATAGCCTATATTAGATTTTAGTAGAAAGCAAATTGCATAATCATTTACTCAAATTAAGTTTGATTATAAAAACCGACGTATACATCTAATTAACTTTTAATTAAAAGAAATATTTAATTAGTATTAATCATATTAACTTTCTTATGAAAACACGCGTTAAAATTCTAATTGCATTTTAATTAGAAAAGCATGTGTAATAGGATTTAATCATATTTAATATTTAAACAAATTATAAAACAAAGAACATGTACATCATTGCTCCTAACGCATATTTTGAGTTTATATGAGCCTAACGCAACAAGAACGAGGTTAAACGGAGCTAAAACGCTATATCTATGGACTAAACAAGGTTCTAAAACTGGCGGGCTTGAAAAGACGGTCGCGTGAACACCAAGAACGCTTAAAACGGAGCTAGGATGGGAAAGATATGACTGAAACAAGGTTCAGGGGCTTATCTGCAAGAAACCAGGGACCAAAACATAATTATGTGTAAGAACTCAAGGGTTTTTGTGTAAAAGAATAGAGCTTGGACCTTGGGTGGGATTCTACAGAAAAGTCAAGGGCTTAAACAATAAAAACATGACCTCTTTGTGATGGTCTTTATAGGTGGAGGGTGTGGTTACAATAATAGAAAAGCCAGGGGCTTTTTAGCAAAACCGCCTCGGTTGACCGTTATGTATGGGATTGACTTGGGGTCATAAGTTGATCTGGGCCGTCAGATCTGGATCGGATGGCAGGCGCGACCGTGGACCGGGTGGTGGACTCGGTCCACTGGTCCACGATGGACCGGGGCCAATGGGGATAACCCCAATCTAATCTGGGGCGTCGGTTTCGCGATGGACGGCTGGGGTGGCCTGTGAGCGGCAGGCGGCGGTGCCCGGTGGTGGGTCGACGGCGCACGGCGGCGGCTCGCCGGAGACCTCGCCGGCGTTGCCCGGAATCGAGCTAGGAGGCCCGGATTGCAAGGCTGTGGGCTCAAAACGAAGAGTAGAAGGAGACGAACCCAACCACGGGCTCGTGGAGATGGCTAGAGCGGCGGGGACGACACCGCGGTGGCCGTGGCGGGCGGCTCAACTCCAGCGAGCGGCGATGGGTGCTTCGGCTTGGTGTGTGCGAGACAAAAGGGAACATGAGGTTCCTCACCTTGCTGCGATGCTCAGGGTGAAGCGAACGGAGGCGGGAAGGCAGTGGTGGTGGAGATCGACGCCGACGACCGGAGGTAGAAGACGGCGGCGGCAAGCTTCGGTTCAACGATGGAGGGCGGTCAAGGGATAAAAGGAAGCTCAGGTGAGCTCTGAGCGCGAAGAAGAGAGAGGAAGAGATGGTCAGGGACACCCCACCAACGGCGAGAAGCTCTGACGGCCAACAATGGCGCGGTGGCAGATCTCTCTGGCGGCAGCACGCACAGGGCGAGGAGAGGGTGCGGGAGACTCGAGAGGAGTGCGAAGGAGCAGTTGCAGGGCTCTAGGTGGCTTTTATAGGGCGAGGAGGGGAGGAGGGGCGACGGCCGGGCAACAATGGCCATTAATGGCCATGGCGGCGGCCGGTTGCCTCAAGGCAATCAAGGGGGGCGCTTGATTAGGGAAAACCGAATGGAGAATTGATGGGGAGGGTAAAACCGGTGCATTAGTGCTCCTTGATGGCGGCTTGAAGAAGGGAAGGGGCGGGGGATGCAGAGCAAGTGGCCGGCGGCGGCACTGGATGTTCGAAACAGAGGAAGGGAGGGGCTGACCGGAGGTAGGGGATAACCCTGACAAGCGGGCCCGACCGGTCGGTGAGAGAGGAGGGGGGAAGGTGGAGCTGGGCCGTGCGGGACAGACGGGCCGGAAGCAGAAGTTGGGCCGGTGGACTGCGCGTGCGCGTCTGAGAATAAAGAAAAGGGAAGGGAAGCGGGCTACTGCGAGCTGCTAGGCCGCAGGCTGGGCCGTGTAAAGAAGAAAGAGAGGGAGAGAGAGGTTGGGGTTTTGGGGTTTTTTCTTTTTTTCAAAATCTTTTCAAACTCACTTTCAAACTTTTGAAACTTTAAACTCTTTTCAAAATTTAAACTCTTTTCCAAAATTTTCAAAACATTTTTAAAAAAACTTTCACACAAACAAACAAAACCATGCATTCAAATCATGATGCACAAGCACTTATTGCTTCTAAATTATTAAAATGATATTTAAATATTTTAAAGGCCAAATTCATTTGATAATTTATTTAATCCTTAGAAAATAAAATCTAAAACACCTTGTTGCTTATGTTAATTTAGTGATGGAATTTTAGGGTGTTACAAATCTACCCCCCTTAAAAAGAATCTCATCCCGAGATTCGGAGAGATTGAAAAGAACTAAGGGTATTGTTCTGAGTCCATCTTGTACACTGAGTTCTTCCGAGAGGCATAGCTCCTTCACCTACTTTCCTTAATCTTGATTCACTTTGCCTTCTTCTTTGGATGGGGCACTAGCAACAACCTCAATCCTATCTCCTTGCAGGCTGGTTATGAGTACTGACTTCTTGGCGCACAGAATTATTCTGTCACAGTCGCCTAACCAATTCCATTCCAAGTATCACATCTATTCCACTAGATGTATGAACTACTAGATCAGCTTGAAAATCTATTTCTCTGATTTTAAGATTGACTTGTGGGCATACATGGGTGGATTTCATTTCACCATTCGAGGAACCAATCAGCAAATGTGTCTTCATAGAACTCATAGGTATACTATGCTTTTCCACAAAGTGTTCAGTCAAGAATGAATGTGATGCTCTAGAATCAAATAAAACCGTTGCAGACACAGAGTTGACAGGAAACGTAGTCAACACAATACCAGGAGCGTCTTGAGCTTGTTCAGCTGCCGCGTGATTCACTGTGCCACGCAAGTAATTCCGTTTACTCTTGTTGATCTGAGAATTTGCACTTCTATGATGTATCTGAGATGTTGGTTGTCCGAACCTTTAACTATATTTTTTTGGGGGGGAGTCTGGATGTTACGATTTGGGCAGATGTTGGCACAGTGTCCCCAATTCTCCACAATTGAAACCACCATTAGGGTGAACTGGAGAGTTGTTTCGTACTGGTGCACCTGAGCGATCCTATGATGACTTGCAACATGTGGTGTCTGTTGGCTAGAATGTTAGACTGCTGTGTTGAACGCTGCAACTGAAAATTTTGCGGATAATTTCCACCTGATTCACCAGAACTAAACTGAGAACCCTGTGATGAGCTGAAGTGGGGGCGTGTGTTGCTAGATTGCCCATGTGTCTGGAACTTGCGCTTCTTTTCACCAAGTTCCGCACGTTTGTTCTCCAGACCTATAACTTTGTTCAGTAATGTCATGAAGTTCGGGAAGCTGTGACTCTGTAGCTGATAGTTGAGTGGCTCTATCAGACCATCCAGGAAGCGTTCTTGCCTTGTTGGGTCAGTATTAACTTCATCTGATACGTAGAAGGACAACTGAGTAAACTTATCCAGATACTTGTTAACCGACATACTGCCTTGCTTTAGAGCGAGGAACTCCTTTTGCTTAAGCTTGATCACACCAGGGAGAATGTGGTGCGCGCGAAAACTATCCCTGAATTCCTGCCATGTGATGGTGTTAGGTGCAGCATGTGCGACAGTGTACGCATTCCACCATTCGGCTGCTAATCCTTCCAAACAGCCTACTGTATACCAAACAATCTCTCGTTCAGTGCACTGTGTCATCTCCAACTTCTTGGTGACAGTCTTTAACCAATCATCAGCATCGAATGGACCGGTTGAGTGGGAGTATGTGGGAGGACGGTGACTCATGAATTCCTTATGCTTGTCCACCGGTGCTGGTGGTGCTACTGGTGGTGGCTGACTTCGTTGAGCTTGAATGTTTTGTATAGTGGCAGTCAGGTTTTGGATTAGCTGCATGTGAGCGGCAAGGAACTGTTGCGTTACTGGATCCATTGCTGGGTTGGGGGGTGGGGGTGGTGCTTGATTCTGCTGATTAGCAATATGAGCACAGACAACATAGAGAATGTCTTGACCTCCTCCCGACCTAAAAAAAATGAGGCAACATGAACTTTCAATTTAAGACAGATTCTCGTCCCGAGATTCACAAAGGCTAGCGTGAACCAAGAGTTCGGGTGTTTAGCATCCAACACTGCTTATCTTGCTTCCATAATTCGTCTTACACAAGCTCCATAAACATAATTCTTTATTCTTCACAACTCACTTTATAAATAAAACACCTCATGACATACTCAATCTAAATCCACTTGTAATTGTCCATTCCTTTCCTCGACTCTGTTGATTTGCCTTCGTAGGATTTTCTTCTTTTCTTGATAAAGTGATTTGAATAGAGCTGGATCGACTCCATGATTTCCGAAGCTTAGCCATCTCAAATCATACTCCAGGTCCTCATACACAACATTTAATATTCTTCTTCATTTGATCCAAAGGCTTCTTGGGTATTGATTTGCTTATTCTGTCTCCGCTGAGCTTTCTTCTCATATCGGTCGGTACGTTTCTTAGGACACCTGCTAATAAAATGTCTAGGATCTTTGCAGTAGAAACAATCTCCACTTTCTTTAATGTTTCAACGATTGCGTGGTGGATCTTCATACTCATGTTCTGATCCTTGAGTCAAATGGTAAAGATGTGAATTGTTCTCATGTTGCTCTGGAAAATTTATTTTCCTCTTCTTACTTATGACTTCTGGTAGTTTGCTTTCTAACTCAAGAGCTTTGTTGATGACATCTTGCAAACTAGAATATTCATGTAAGCTTAGTATACTCTGAAGGTCTTCATTCAACCCTTTGAGGAAATGTTCTCGTTTCTTTTTATCACTTTCAGACAATCTTGGTGCGTACATAGATAACTGAATAAAATTTATCCCTATACTCAGTCACTGTCATTTGCCCTTGCTTCAAGTTAAGGAACTCCTTCCTTTTGAGCTTCATCATACTTACATCAATAAAGTGTGATATAAAGTTTGAATTCTTTCCAAACAATACTTTGTGGTTGCTCATGTTCGTAAATGTAAGAATCCCACCATTCTGAGGCTTCTCCTACAAGTTGTCCTGATGCAAACAAAACTTTCTCTCTATCGTTGCATTGCACCAAGTCTAGCTTCTGTTCAATTGTTGTGATCCATTCATCAGCTTCTAGGTGATCCATAGTGTTAGAGAACATAGGTGGCTCAGTATTCCAAAACTTTGTATGTGTATCCTCCGGGTTTGGATATGGTGATACATATTGATCACATCCAAGGTTGTAACTGCTATCATTGCTCTTGTCTTGGTTGCCTTTTTCCATCTGGTTGGTGGACAAAGATCAAGATCAGAAGAGAACAAGGATAAATAAATTGAAAAGTGGTAGAATTCTTGATATCATATCAATTTGTTTTCTTGGTTGTTGTGATTGTAATCAAATTGTGGTAGGAAGTAGAATAGCAAGGGGTAGAAGAAAGAAAATAGGTCATCCTTTTCTTCAACTTCTTTCATGTGTTGATTTCTTCATATGCTTGTAGGTTTCTTGTTGTTGATGTTGGTGTTGCTTCTAGACTTTGATCTTATAACATCCACCAACCAACTCGAATGGCAGATAAGGATAACCCAGATTTGAACCCAATCTATCTCTATTAACCTAACAATTTATTTCATGTTGCATTTGTGGCCATCACTCCTTAATACAACTCACACAATCAAAACTCCAAATCAAACATGTGTTCAAACAATCAAACATTTACATCGCACGTCCTCACAGGAACGATTCTATCGAAGTTGATAAGACGGTAGGCCATCTAAGAACTTATACTAGAAAACCGGTGGTAGATCCAGCTGACAGAACAAGAACTGAACTCAGTATAGATCAAAACAAAACAATGTGTTTTAGCAAGAAGACAAAGATTAAATTAGATTTTATATGTAAAATAAGTCAATTTTTGAAGGATGACAGGCTTTCTAGAACATGAATCCTTACTTTTTGACCATTTCTAACTTAAGGCTGCGTCCAACAGTCATTACTGCTGTGATACCACTTTGTCACACCTGATTTTCCAAAGAAAACCAAATGCATCTCATATGTGCGCCAGGATCAAGTTTACACACATATGATAGACGTCATGAGTGAAATATCAATAAACAGCAATAAAAACGTACAAGAGTTAAGCCATTACATTATCTCTTTATTACACTCAGATGTTAGACTCGAATGCCTTTACAACGATCAAACGATAATTATGAAGACGCAACTCCATCTTCATCTTCCACAGGCACATGACTGGGAGCACGCAAGCCTCAGAACTCCTCGTAGTCGTTGAAGTATTCTTCTCCAGTGTTCTCATCTGAACAGTGGTAAGCAAGGGTGAGCACTCTTATGGTTGGAGCTCAGCAAGTGGGGGAAGATGCAAGGCTATCAAGAATGAGCTAAGAGTCTTGCAACGGTTAGCATTTTAATGTTGGTCAAATTTTTATCAGCAAGCACCTATTTACTAGATGTAAATTTATACCGACCCACTTAAGCAATTAGGAAAGCATCTCCTCTCAAAAACCCACAAGAAACCACGATTTAATTCCATCTTTATGTTTGATTATCATGTGAGGGTCCAGGCCGCTCTTGACCGTGAGCACGGCTGTTGTAACAGTTTTACACTCTGCAGAGGTTGTACACTTTCACCACAAGTCGCGTAAAAGTGCCGAAGAACTTTGAACCCAACCATGCTGTGCAAAAGTAGGCACGATACCACACTTCCGAGGTGTGGTTGCATAGGGACGCTACGAGGCCTTTACAAAGAGTCCTCCTATGTGTATTAGTCCATAGTAGCACGCCTAGAGGCTATCTTTCGTACCCTCTCTCTACCCTCAGACCAGGTTAGCCTAGAAGAGTATTTCGTTCCAAAACCCGTCCAGAGTAGAAGAGTCATAAAAGCATTCCTCCGTACCCCAAGCTACTAAGGCTAATAGCCACACAAGGCTTCCCTAATTAATTAGACAAGACAGAGCCATATGTCTTGTGGTTGCACTGTTTTCCTGGGTGGTTCTCCATGTTCCGATTAAATCTTATGTGATCTTGTTATTAACCATAAGCACACACATATAAATATATCACCACTGATCATGATCAACATTCACCATATTACAAAAGATTCATTTAAACCATCCCAAGTTATAGCAACTAAGCATTATCTACCCAAAACATTTATTTAAAAGGGCTATCCAAGGTAGTAGGGACAAAATTCAAGTCATGTCCTTAAAAAGGAGGTTTTCCCATCAAATTTATGTAGTACAACATTAAATGTAAACTTAGTTATCATGCAAGTTGTGTGGGACAAAAATAGAATATGCAGGGGGAGAAGACCACTTGCCTTCCTTGCTTAAACACCGGGTTCTTCTTCAAACACTTGCTCTTGATCCGCTCCAACTGACTGCTCACTTGAAACTGGCACGATGTCTACAAGCACACAAGAAAGCATACAATAAACAAAACAACACACCAAGCATGAAAAGCTTAAAGAGAGAACAAGGGTTGGCTTAGGAACGCGAACACAAAAGCACTAGGAACTATCGGGAGCTTTGTATGATCACAAACAAGAGCTAGCTATTTGATTGGTATATTTTAATCAAATAAAATCAGGTGTATAAGTTATTTTAGAGAAATACCCTATTTATAATTAAGCAAGTTGTATTTGTACTTAAAAGACGATGTAAGCCTATTCCAATTTTACTTATAAATATTCAAATATGATTTATGCAAATTAAACATTTAATTTAGCAGAAGCATATAAAAGCATCTAGGCGCTTATCTTTGTATTTCGAGTTATTCTAATCAAATTATAATTAAAAAACATTTATATTCATTTTAATCAAATTAACATTTAATTAAGAAAACTCGGGATATATCTTATATTACATTTTAGTAGAAAGCAAATTGCATAATCATTTACTCAAATTAAGTTTGATTATAAAAACCGAGGTATACATCTAATTAACTTTTAATTAAAAGAAATATTTAATTAGTATTAATCATATTAACTTTCTGATGAAAACACGCGTTAAACTTCTAATTGGATTTTAATTAGAAAAGCATGTGTAATAGGATTTAATCATATTTAATATTTAAATAAATTATAAAACAAAGAACATGTACATCATTGCTCCTAACGGATATTTTGAGTTTATATGAGCCTAACGCAACAAGAACGAGGTTAAACGGAGCCAAAATGCTATATCTATGGACTAAACAAGGTTCTAAAACTGACGGGCTTGAAAAGATGGTCGCGTGGACACCAAGAACGCTAAAAACGGAGCTAGGATGGGAAAGATATGACTGAAACAAGGTTCAAGGGCTTATCTGCAAGAAACCAGGGACCAAAACATAATTATGTGTAAGAACTCAAGGGTTTTGGTGTAAAAGAACAGAGCTTGGACCTTGGGTGGGATTTTACAGAAAATTCAAGGGCTTAAACAATAAGAACAGTGCCTCTTTGTGATGGTCTTTATAGGTGGGAGGGTGTGGTTACGATAATAGAAAAGCCAGGGGCTTTTTAGCAAAACCGCCTCAGTTGACCGTTATGTATGGGATTGACTTGGGGTCACAAGTTGATCTAGGTCGTCATATCTGGATCGGATGGCGGGCGCGACCGTGGACCGGGTGGTGGACTCGGTCCACTGGTCCACGATGGACCGGGGCCAATGGGGATAACCCCGGTCTAATCTGGGGCGTCGGTTTCGCGATGGACGGCTAGGGTGGCCGTGAGCGGCAGGCGGCGGTGCACGGTGGTGGGTCGGCGGTGCACGGCGGCGGCTCGCCGTAGACCTCGCCGGCGTTGCCCGGAATCGAGGTAAGAGGCCCGGATTGCATGGTGGTGGGCTCAAAACGAAGAGTGGAAGGAGACGAACCCAACCACGGGCTCGTGGAGATGGCTAGAGCAGTGGAGAGGACGCCGCGGCGGGCGGCTCAACTCCGGCGAGCGGCGATGGGTGCTTCGGCTCGGTGTGTGCGAGACAAAAGGGAAGATGAGGTTCCTCACCTTGCTGCGATGCTTAGGGTGAAGCGAACGGAGGCGGGGAGGCAGTGGTGGTGGAGATCGACGCCGACGACTGGAGGTAGAAGACGGCGGCAGCAAGCTTTGGTTCGACGACGGAGGGCAGTCCTGGGATAAAAGGAAGCTCGGGTGAGCTCTGAGCGCGAAGAAGAGAGAGGAAGAGATGGTCAGGGACACCCCACCGACGGCGAGAAGCTCCGATGGCCAACAATGGCGCGGAGGCAGATCTCTCTGGCGGTGGCATGCACGGGGCGAGAAGAGGGTGCGGGAGACTCGAGAGGAGTGCGAAGGGGCAGCTGTAGGGCTCTAGGTGGCTTTTATAGGGCGAGGAGGGGAGGAGGGGCGACGACCGGACAACAATGGCCATTAATGGCCATGGCGGCGGCCGGTTGCCTCAACGCAATCAAGGGGGGCGCTTCATTAGGGAAAACCGAATGGAGAATTGATGGGGAGGGTAAAACCGGTGCATTAGTGCTCCTTGATGGCGGCTTGAAGGAGGGAAGGGGCGGGGGATGCGGAGCAAGTGGCCGGCGGCGGCGCTGGATGTTCAAAACAGAGGAAGGGAGGGGCTGACCGGAGGAAGGGGATAACCCTGACAAGCGGGCCAGGCCGGTCGGTGAGAGAGGAGGAGGGAAGGTGGAGCTGGGCCGCACGGGACAAACGGGCCGGAAGCAGAAGTTGGGCTGGTGGCCTGCGCGTGCGCGTCTGAGAATAAAGAAAAGGGAAGGGAAGCGGGCCGCTGCGAGCTGCTGGGCCGCAGGCTGGGCCGTGGAAAGAAGAAAGAGAGGGAGAGAGAGGGTTGGGGTTTTGGGGTTTTTTTCTTTTTTTTCAAAATCTTTTCAAACTCATTTTCAAACTTTTGAAACTTTAAACTCTTTTTAAAATTTAAACCCTTTTCCAAAATTTTCAAAACATTTTTTTAAAAAAAACTTTCACACAAACAAACAAAACCATGCATTCAAATCATGATGCACAAGCACTTATTGCTTCTAAATTATTAAAATGATATTTAATTATTTTAAAGGCCAAATTCATTTGATAATTTATTTAATCCTTAGAAAATAAAATCTAAAACACCTTGTTGCTTATATTAATTTAGTGATGGAATTTTAGGGTGTTACAACAGTTATGCTTTGGACCTGTTAGCATATTTTAATTCTGATAGCCACATAATGTCATTAGGAATTGCATCACAGTGGTTTATAATGTAGTCCACCCAATCTGCTATATATTCATGTCAAGGTGGATTAGGGAAACATGCCTTAATAGTTCATCTTCAATTGATTGACCGTAGATTTGATGGGTGGATTTTGTTGCTCCAAGTCTGTTTTGAATGAATTGTTGCTCACAGATGAAGTTATATGAAATGTTGAAATTCATTTTCATGTTCCTGGTGCTATAATTTTTGCACTGTAAATTCATGAAAAGCATAAAGGATGTTAGCATACTTTAATTCTGCTATGCTTTGAATGTACTAGATCGACACTTATGCTTTGGACATGTTAGCATACTTTAATTCTGATGGCCACATAATGTCAGTGGGAATTGCATCACAGTGGTTTATAAGGTAGTGATAACTAGACTGTCTTATGCTTTCTTGTGAGTGTTAATTGTTTCACTACTGTCATATATATTGTTATTGTTGGTGTCATGATGTGTTGTGAGTGTTGTTTCACTACTGTCATATATAATGTCATGACCATTGCTTTATCCTCTTGTTGCATATACATATGGAACACACATTCCATCGCTGCTCAAGTTGGACAAGGAAGCAGTTGAAGGAATTTATTCTCTTCTTTGTTATATAAGCATATTGTTGTGTCCCTATGAAAATGGTTAACACCTATCCCTGTATGCTAATTAAGTAAAATATGAACTGTGTATGTCTGTATGAAGTTCACAGAGGTTTGGTATCTAGATTCTGCTAAACAACATCCCCCGCTAAAGTTCCCAGTCCTCCAAAATGTTTTGAACTGGTCAGTTTCTTGTAGGTTTTGTTAAAAAAAATTCAATCTCTTTGTGTTTCTAATTGGTATTGCTGACCATGCAGGGCCTTTGGTATAGTATTTTTGTTTACAAAAAATCAATCTCTTAGTGTTTCTAATTGGTATTGCTGATCATGTAGGGTCTTTGGTGATGCACAGTACAGAGTGACAAAAGGAAAGAAAAAAACAAAAGCCGCACTCAAGCACAAAACAAATCTCGCTATAAGACCGAGGTTTTTTATGGTCCCTTCGTACCTACTTGGTACTGCATTAACCTGTCATTTTGGTACCTCGATGCAGTGTGCTCAGCAGCCACGGGGGTCCTCTTTGTGTGGATTCCATGTGGCATTCCATATGTTAAGACTACTCGATGCTGTAAGTAGATAATAATGCTCAACCTTGTCTCTGCTCATATTGTCCATCTGATTTTAGAAAATGATTTCTACTTGTATTCTCATAAATGATTGTATTTTGCAGGATTTCAAACCTACTGTAGATGTTTGCATAAAAGATGTAAAGCGTGTCCGGGAGATGTTGTGCGAGTACATTCCTAAGGAGACCATTGACCGAAAGGGCAACTTGTACAGTGGTGCACCGTGAGTTTATTGTGACCAGAAACTTAAAACTCATTCAGTATTCTTTAGTCAGGTGTTGTTGCCTGAGAAACCTGCTTGGTGCGCTTGGTTGGGGTCAGATACTAACTGGTTCAGGGCTTCAGGCAGTTTTCTCATGACTCCATCCAAACAAGTCATGATGAGAGTAACTTGAAACTTGATGTGATCCTAGCTTGTTTATAAATGTGATCTTGTTTTGCCTATATTTATGATGTGAGAATGTGTTTGTGATGTCTCCTTGCTTGTGGTGGTCGCCAAATCTGGTCGGTTCCGGGATGCGGCCCCCAGTGGCGCCAAATCTTGGGCGGTTCCGGATCCCGCCGGCAACCGGCAGTTCTTTGTAGTTGTGGCCGCCGTATTTGTAACGAGCGTTAATTAAAGCTCGTTACAAACATTGAAAAGTGAGTAACAGACTTCATTCGGAAAGCCCGTTACAAAAGTGCCCACAATGTAACAGGCAGTGTAAAACCCCGTTACCAGTCCTGACCGGTGGGCCTCAGGACCTGGCCCATTCATCGAGATATATGAGACGCAGGTTGAAAGAAAGCGTCTCCTTTAATAGAGAGAAATCAGACGCGCATGGAAACAGATGCGTCTCATTTCGTCGAGATAGTGGAGACGCAGGTTCACGGAACGCGTCTCTGAAGTTAATTTCATAGTAACGGGCTCTGTTTCATGCCCGTTACCAAAGTTCCATGTGGGCCCAGAGAAACAGCCATTTCACGTGACCGGTGACTAGTTGTGGTAACGGTCGTTGTTTGATGCCCGTTACGAATCCTATATGTACTGAAACACGCGTGAAATAGACATGTCTCAGTTCGTCAAGATAGTGGAGACGCAGGTGCACATCAGGCGTCTCTGATATTGAGCTACTGTAACGGGCTTTGCTGTGGTGCCCGTTACGAAAGTTCCCTGTGGGCCCAGAGAAACAGCCATTTCACGTGACCGGTTGCTAGTTGTGGTAACGGTCGTTGTTTAATGTCTGTTACGAATATGTTTTATCAGTAACGGGCATCTGCCCGTTACCTTTCTTGACTTATTTGTACGCATTGCCCGTTACCAAAGGCGATCTACGCCCGTTACCAAAGCCAGTTTTTCACGTAGTGTCTGGTGAAGATGGGGACGACGCGTGCCACGCTCAGCTCTCTCCGGTCTCCGTGGTCTGTTCTCGCTCACCCTCGCTCCCCGTGTAGGTGTAGACGGAGATGAGGGCACGTTATGCGGAGTAGGTGTGAGGGCCTTCTCGTAGAGAATGGGCTGCCCATGGTGGGGAAGAAGGAATAGGGAGGCCGGTAAATAAGCTCCTTTCCGGTGCCATATACTAGGGTATACTACTCTTAAAAAGGACTAGGATACAAACATCCAACGGTTCAGATCAATTGTATACTTTGTAAAACCAAACGGTAGTATGAGGTGGTATGCATGGGTAGTACTAAATTACCCCTTTATACTTCGTAAAACCAAGCGGTGGTATGAGGTGGTATGCATAAGTAGTACTAAATTACCCCTTTTATACTTCATACTACTCATGGGTGGTATAAGGCACCGGAAAAGACCTCCGGTAAATTCCAGCTAGGCATTTGCTTCTAGGGGTTTGTTACGTGTCTTTGCGGTCGGGCTGGGCACGGACGGGGCGGGCGATTGAATTTTGCTTATGTCGTACTGATGACTGACGGTGCATGCTAGTTATGATATATCAGTGTAATTTGCTCAACAATGTAGGCTATATATAAATCAAGAAAACATGACTCGATGCATTATGTTATTTTTTCTTTCTAGTCTTCACCTGAATTGCAGGACAACATCCCAAGTTGACCTTATATCTCTTGCGTTCTCTTGGTTTTGGTGACAAACAACAAAATGTTCTCATCCTATGATTAAATAATGGTGCCTGTTCTTTCTGTAAGATGCAGAGTTCACCGAAGTGGCCAATGGAATGATCTGTTTCACGGTGTCTTAATTTGCGTGGATGCTAATGCAATTTTTCTGATTCCAATGTTTCAAAGTACTCTTTGAATTGATTGGGCTTTGGTGCATCATGCTTCTGAAAATGCTTTAGGTTTGAATGCTGATTATATATATACTATGTTAACTTTTACACAACACCCTGTACCACTTGTGCGTTTGCTGAAATATCAGATTCGGTGTTGCTGCTTGCCTGCTTGGGTGAATACTGTTATCGTGCATGCCGAATAAAAAGAAAGAGCTGGTCCATCTGCTGCTGCTCTTGTGAAGTTCTGAGGGAAGGCAGTGAGCAAAACACGGCGTACGTGATTGGTTACCCGGTTCCGGCCCGTCCAGGCTCTCGACAATTCGACATGCAGTTGCCGCAAGATTGATTGTTTGCGCCAGCGACATGCGCACAAGCAACAAAACTGTGAGCCTTTGCATGGCAGCAGCCTGGCCGTGGAGAGCCTCGCTCACACGTAGGGATGGATTCGGATGTCTGGAAATCCGAATTATCCGTATTCGTATCCGCTAAAAACGTTAATATGGATATCTGTATTCGTATTCGTTTTTAATATGGATGTTAGATGGATGTATTCGAATCCGATTTTCAATATTATCCGAATTCGACATTATCCGAAATATCCGACAAAAATCCGACACATCCGACATTATTCGTATCCGCAAAAGTAAAGTACCCATAGAAAACATCTAAAATTTATTTATATTACTAAATACTAATTACAAATGATGTTAATTTTAATATTGCTAGTAGAATAATTATTTACATTTAACTATTGAAAATTATACCTATGACAACTAACTAATTATGCTAACCTAATATTACTAAATTATATAATGATATTTTTAATTAATTTTGATGTGTCTAATCATAGTAATTTTAAATACATTATATTATTTAGCAAATAAATAAATTATATTTAAATGTATTTATGTACTTTTTTACTTACAAAAGATGTTTATATAGTTACAAAATTACTTATTTTATATTTATTGTCATATATTAATTAATGAATTAACTAATTAATATGTTGTTAGCAATAAGATATCTATTATGTATAATAATCATAATTTACTCTCTACTTGTAACATGATTTGATCAATTATAAAACCATCGACAAATGAAATTGATAGTCATTATGTCTCTATCTTGTAAATCGAGTAAGTATTCGAATATGAATCCGAATTCGAAATATCCGTTTTGTATTCGTATTCGATAGTATTCGTATTCGTATCCGAATTCGAAATAAAATGTGGTAAATAGTGACATCCGAATTCGTATCCGTGCGTATCTGATCCGAATCCATCCCTACTCACAGGTACTCCCTCCGTCCCCGAAAGACGGTCGCTGGAGGGATTTTGTTGGAACCAAGACAAGTGTCGGTAGACACTGGTACCCCTATGGCCCTAGGTAACAAAGACTGGCACATGTTTGATTTTTTTACTAGTACGTTTGAATGTGTGGTGGTGGGAGGCCCTTGAGGGAGATGGAGTACACTTAAATTACTACAGCACCGTTGGCAGAGTAGAGTCAGGCCTACCGTCCTGCTGGTCTTAGGGGTGCAGCTGGTGCTACTTGAGTGCCAACGACAATCATTCCGGGACTAAAGTCTGTAGCTTCCACGACTATGTTTTGGGGACAGAGGGAGTACAATGCAAGCACGAGGCGTACGGGGAACCAATCGAGCCCGAAGGTAAATGATTTACTATTTTGCAGTGGGCTCACATCAATTATGATGATGTAAGAGCATCTTCAAGTGACTCTTTATATCAGACTAGCTAATTTCGCATTTAGCTAGTCATTTAGTTAGTATTGTCTCTTTATTATATCTTTTTTCTTCTTCTAACAAACTAGCTAAATATCTCTCTTTATATTCAACTCTTCTGTTTCTCCTCTTCTCTCTTCCACTTACTGACGTGTGGGTCCTCATCTTCCTCCTCTGTGCAACCCCTGTGTGCTCCCTGTCCATGGCTGCAAGAAGTCCCAAGCAGAAGCTGGCGAGCCTCACTGGGTCCTCGAGGCAGCGGCCCACGCCGGCGGCGAAGCTCGCCCTGACCGGAGCACGACAGCGTTGGATCGTGCACGTCGCCGTCATAGCCAGCGAGTGCACCGAGGAGGCGACGGAACGCGACCACGGGGCACGAGATGCGCATCGGCCCCCGACGCGCGTAGTCGTACTCCTGTGCGGGCACGGGATACAGGGCCAGCAGATCGGCGGGGACGACGAAGAGCTCCGTCACCTCCCCTTCCGCGCCAACCTCGCTGAGTTGTCGGGGAGGCGGCCTGCGTCGGCGGCGGAGCTAGCCCTCGCTGGAGCGCGCTGGGGTTGGGTGACGAATATATCACATGAGGCCTCACCAGCAACAGAGGTGGAGGAGGACGGTCAGAATCGGCCAGCGGGTGACCAACGGTAGGGTTGTTCGGTCTGCAGCACTTGGCTCGGCGGAGGACGGAGGCCCGACGACTACGCAAGGCAAGTACACAAACGAAGGAGGTAGAGCGTCGGGCTCCGGCGTGGTCTGTGGCGCCTCGGCACCCGGTGGCCCCACCCCCGCCCGCCTCGCGCCGCCTCCCGTGCTCGGGCTGGCCTCCAGATCCGCGTCCTCCATGTGCGGCGCCTCTCCATCGCTGATGCTGGTGCGAGCTGGGGCAGGGGACGGTGTGGCTCGCCATGATGTTCGCCGCATGCGAGGGCGCCCCCGTGCTGCACGCATCTGGATCAGAGCCCCTACTTTACTTAGTAGTGGCTCCTCCAACTTTCTAGGGTTGTTGATTTTGCTTAAAACTTCAGTAACAACCTCGATTTTGAAGCCCATACTTTCATATGACATGCGGGACATATTTGCCAGTGGCTCAGGTATTTTATTCCTCTTCCCCGCATCATCTCTCATTCTCTCCCACCATCTCTCTCCCTCCATGCTCCCACCCCACTCTCTCTCTCTCTCGAGCGGGGCACTGGGCGGTGGCGCTGGTGAGCTCGAGCTCTTCGCCGGGGCGGCCCAATCCTTCAGGTGGCGTGTGCATCGTAGCGGCCAACCACGAGCTCCAGCCCCTAGCGGCGCCGGTGTTGACGGACGATTTTGGTACACCTAGCTATGAGTTTACCGTCAACATTTGCACATATTTGATATTCTAACTAATGGTACTAACACCCCGTAGGTATCAAGTTCACTCTTGCATGTCGATTTTGGAGTTTATTGTTTACGTAGAAAACTAAAATTAAAGAGGAGACTTTTCGAGATAAGTTCATCAAGAACTTCAAAAGAAGATCATGAAGCCCAACACAAGTCAAGACACATGATGAACATGACTCCAAATGGCCTAGGGACAGAAGCATGAAGCCATAAAACTCAGGGACCTGAACAGAAGATGTTGAAGTTTGTGCGACAAGGAACTCTATCTAAACCGTGGATAAGGTGACGTCAAGGGCCCACATGCACAAGGGGTGTCCGGGTTCTGTACCGCCGGACAGTAAATTTATGTCGATCGTGTGCCGGGCTCGGATGGTTAGCACAGGAGACAACAAGTTTTATACTGGTTCGGGCCTCCGAGGAGTAACACTCTACACCCAGTGTCGAGCAGCCGTGTTCCCGTGCTAGGGTTGTTTGTAGTAGGGGTTACAAACTGGTCGTGAGAGGGTGTCGGACCCAAGTCCCTTGGAATGGGTGTTTGGTCTATAGGATGTTTAACCCTTGTAACGGTTGCCTTCCTTTCCCTTTTATAGACGCAAGGGGAGGGGTACAAGGGGAAAAATTTAAGCTACCGTGCCTGGTTGCTGGGACGTCCCTTTGCGTGTCGTTGTCCGTCAGGACGCATTGAAGTGGAGTTGTGCCGCTTTGTTGTGGGAACCACCGCGTGGCCAGGCGGGGCTGTTCGTGCTGGACCCCTGGCGCTCCTTCCGAGTAGTTCGTTGGTATCTAGGTTCGCCCGAGTACTTGACTAGCCTGCCACATTAGGGCCTAACCGTAGTCCTGAGCTCGTCGTAGGGGGTGCTTGAGTACCTCAGGCGGAGCTTGCGTGTAGCAGAGTGGGACATGATGGAGATGTGATGGCTGTGCAGCTGACCAGACCTGCATTAAGGCTCTTGTCGGGGCCAGCTGCTCGCACCGGCCTCTAGCTGGTCTGCTTGCATGGCATGGGAAATCAATCCCCCACGCACCGCGATGAATACATCTGCATCTAGGGGTCGCGCCGCGTGTCGTGGCCCACGCCTCAGTCGGAGACGGGAACTGCTTGTTGTTGGGGAATTAGGAAAAAACCTTACACCCTCGAAACGTCGGGTTTGCCAAAATTCATGAGATAAGTTTGCGAATCACCCTCGGGATGAGAGCACCTATTTTGTTAAAGTGAAACATTCATGGAGGGATCCTGATAAGTTTCAGGTGTTTTTCAGGTTTTCAAATAATATGTGAAAATGATAGCCGAATTAGGCTCCTTCGCGTGAATCTGCTGTCTATTTCAAGATGATTGAAACTTGCGAAGTTTTGGAATCGGGAACCTGCGAAGATCTGGAATCTGAAATCTGTGAAGATCTGGAATCTGGAACCTGCGAAGATCTTGAACCTGGAACCTGCGAAGTTCTGAAAACAGGAACTTGCGAAGTTCGGGGAACTGATGAAGATCTAATTCGGAAGCTAGAGCAAGCGGCAATCCTCGTGAGAGAGAGATTTGGGAATCAGGAAGGAGCAAAGTCAAAGACTGCAAAAGTCTGGGTTTGAGGTGTGAACTAGTGGCAAGCTTGTAAATATATGAAATTAGCCTTGTAAATCACGGGATATAAAAGACACGCTTGTGTACATGTTCACATTAGGAATATTCCCTAAATTCGAGGGGATTTTCGGAATGTAAAAGTCCCTTCGTCTCCCTATAAAAGGGGGTGCATGGGCACGTGTAAAAGGGTTCACAACTTTTGAGGCAAGTACAGACTTTCGGAGATTCCCTGTCTCCCTGACTTTCGTGAATTGCGCGTCTTCCTTCGTAGTTTGCGTGTTCGGGGATCCCTCCGGATTTTCGGACCCCCCAACACTGGTGCCCACCGTGGTTTCAGCTGAAGAACAGCTCACGATGCCACCACAAAAGAGATCCAAGAAGAATGTTCCCACTGAGACCAACCAAGAAGAGCTCAATCATGACGAAGACAACGGAATCTCTCACACTCCAGAACCTTCGCACATCACGGATCAAGAACGAAGGGCAAAACTCGAGGCTCTCTAGAAAGTAAGAGCTGAGAAGACAGCACATACTCTAGAATAGCTCGCAGAACAAGATGCTCATGAAGATGATGATGATGAGGTTGTAGACAGAGAACTAGATATAGTACAACAGAAAATACAACAACTTCAGAAAGAGAAAGAAAGATTCGCGAACCAGCTGCAAGGAAAAAGAAAGGATTCAGAAAAGCTAGAAAAACTTAATCAAGCAACAGAGCAAATTGAGACAATACACAAAGAAATTGAAGAAATGAAAGAACAAGAGAACAGCTCACTATGGCAAGACTCACCACACCAGAACTCTGGTCAAAATAGAAGAGCCCCGAAAGAAAATTTCTTCGCGGGTAATGCAATCTCACAGTTCGTGGATCCTGAATCACCACTGTAACACCCTAAAATTCCATCACCAAATTAATGTAAGCAACATGGTGTTTAGATTTTATTTTCTAAGGATTAATTAAATTATCAAATAATTTGGCCTTTAAAATATTTAAATATCATTTTAATAATTTAGAAGCAATAAGTGCTTGTGCATCATGATTTGAATGCATGAGTTTTGGCTGTGGTGTGGTTTTAAAAGTCTTAAAATACTTGTGGAAATTCTTAAAAATATTTGTGAAAATTTGTGTAAAAGTTTGAATTTAAAATATGTTGAAAAGTTGTTAAAAATGGTTTGTGAAAAGCCTTTAAAATAGTTGAAGAAATTTGTGTTAAAATTTGAATTTGAAAAGTTGTAAAAGATTTGAATTTAAAAAGGGTTTGAAATTAGTTTGAAATGGATTTGAAAAAAAAGAAAAAAAACTAACTCAAACTCACCGCCGGCCCAGCCCAACCCCGCGGCCCACCTCCCCTCCCTCATTTCTTTTTCCAGCCGCGGCCCAGCTCCCGCTTCCGGCCCACAAGGCCCGCCAGCGCCCGCCTCCTCTCTCTCTCTCTCCCTCTCGCCGACAGGTGGGGCCCACCTGTCGGGCTTGTCTTCCACCTCCAGCTTTCCCCCTCCCCTTCCACCGAACGCGCCGCCACCGGCCTCCCCGGCCGTTTTCCCCTTCTCCCGCGCCCCTACCCGCCTTCAAACTAGCCATCAAGGCGCGGTAAAAACCCTCCTTCACTCTCCCTCCTTTACTCTCTTCCGTTTCACCTCAATGAAGCGCCTCTCTTGAATGCCATCAAAACCGCCATAACCATTAATGGCCATAGCCCCGGCCGTCGCCCCTCCTTCCCCTTCTCACCCTATAAAGCACACCTGAGAGCCCCTTAGGCTGCCCTTTTCACTCCCCCGTGCCTCCCTCACCCTCCCCACAGGCGTCGCCCGATCCCGGAGCCGCCGCCGCCGCCATTAATGGCCGCCACCGGCGAGCACCCGCCACCGCCTCACCGCGCCTCCTCCCTTTTACCCTCCGCTCTATAAAGGATGAGCACCGTCTCCTCTCCACCCCGTGCCCCTCCCCTTCTCTCCTCGCTCACCACAGCACCGCCGCCGCGGAGCACCGCCACCACCGCCGCCCCTCGCCGCCGATCTCTTTCTCCGCCGCTCCTCTCACCGCTCCGAGCCCCTGGTGAGCTTCCTTATCTTCCCCTCTTCCTCCTGGGCTTATTTCCGCGCGATTAGGTGCTCGGATGGCCGATCTAGCCATCGCCGGCGAGCTCCGCCGCCGCCTCCCCCGGCGGCGCCGCCGGTCTCCCGGCCGCCCGCCGCCGCCCATCGCCCGCACGCGATCGGGGGCTGTCCGATCGGCGCGGAAGGCCCGGATCGGAAAAGGGCGTACCCCTTGGATCGGTCCACCGTGGACCGGGGACCGGGTCCACGGCCCGCGGTCCACGAGCTGCGTCAGCCCCGCGTCAGCGATGACGTCAGCTTGCGTCAGCACAGCCAACCGCAACCCGCCACGTGGCGCCACCGCAGCTTACCCGCCGGCCGCCCTGGCAACTTTGCAAATAAGCCCCCCATTTCTGGAAATTACAAGTATACCTTTCCACCATATAAAACCCTTGCAGTTTAGCCCCTGGTGTTTATAATCAAGCCCTTGTCCTTTCAAAAATATTCACCCGCGGTCCAACGCCAATCATTTGCACCAAAGACCTCCAGTTTTCACACATAATTATCTTTAGGTCCCTGAAATCTTGCAGAAAACTCCCTAAACTTCCAGATATTCACAAATTAGTCCCTGAATCTTGTTTTAGCCATATCTTTTCCGTCCTAGCTCCGTTTTAAGCGTTCTTGGTGTCCATGAGACCGTCTTTTCAAGCCCGTCAGCTTTAGAACCTTGTTTTGGCCGCATCTTTTGCGTTGTAGCTCTGATTCCACCGTTTCAAGTTGCGTTAGGCTCATATCAACTCAAAGTACGTGTTAGGAGCAATGATCAACATGTTCTTTGTTTTATATTTTATTTAAATATTAAATATGAATAAATCCTATTGCACATGCTTTTCTAATTAAAATCTAATTAGAAGTTTAACACGTGTTTTCATAAGAAAGTCAATATGATTAATATTAAATGAACATTTCTTTTAATTAAAAGTTAATTAGATATATACCTCGGTTTTATAATCAAACTTAATTTGATTAATGATTATGCAATTTGCTTTCTACTAAAATGTAACATAGGCTATATACCGAGTTTTCTTAATTAAATGTTAATTTGATAAAAAGAATATAAATGTGTTTTTAAATTATAATCTGATTAGAATAACTCGAAATATAAAGACAAACGCCTAGATACTTTTAAATGCTTCTTTTAAAATTAAATGTTTAATTTGCTTAAATCATACTTGAATATTTATAAGTAAAATTGGAATAGGCTTACATCGTCTTTTAAATATAAATATAACTTGTTTAATTATAAATAGGCTATTTCTCTGAAATAACCTATACACATGATTTTACTTAATTAAGAGATATCAAACGCATAGCTAGCTCTTGTTTGTGATCATCCAAATCTCCCGCTAGTTCCGAGTGTTCCTTGTGTTCGCTTGCCTAGACCCAAACCCTGTTTTCCCTTTAAGCTTTTCATGCTTGGTGTATTGTTTTGTTTATTGTATGTATTCTTGTGTGCTCGTAGACATCATTCCCGTTTCAAGCGAGCAGCCAGTTGAAGTAGATCAAGAGCAAGTGTTTGAAGAAGAAGAACCTTAGTGTTTAAGCAAGGAAGGCAAGTGGTCTTCTCCCCCTGCATGTTCTATTTTTGTCCTATATAACTGCATTACAATTAAGTTTACTTTTATGATGATATTGCATTAACTTGATGGGAACACCCTTTTTAAGGACTTACCTAGACTTTTATCCACAATCCTTGGATCAACCCATTTTAACAAATGTTTTTGGGTAGAATATGCTAGTTGCTCAACTTGGGTTGGATAAAAATGGTTTTCCAAGATAAAGGCTTGTACGTTGAACGATGATGCTTTTGGTAATACAAGATCATGTGATTTGATCGGAACATGGAGAACCACCCAAGAAAACATGCGCAACCACAGTGTTACATGGCTCTGACCTTAGCCAATTAATTAGGTGTGCGATTGATCTGATGGCCCTTTTCCGAAAGGAGCAGAGGGGGATCCGGGTTGCAGGGGTATAGCCGGTCCTTTTGGGGTAGCAGCCTTTGCTAAGGTGCTGACCACTAGGGAGGGTTATGGTCCGCCCTGATCTGTAACTATGCGGGTCGTTAGTCTTTTGTATACCTTTGTAAAGGCTTCGTAGCGTCCCTATGCAATCACACCTCGGAAGTGTGGTATGATGCCTGATCAGCATCGCATGGTTGGGTTCAAAGTTCTTCGGAACTTTTACGCGAGCCGTGGGTAAATTGTGCAAACCTCTGCAGAGTGTAAAGGCGATCGATCGGCCCGTGCTCACGGTCATGAGCGGCTTGGACCCTCACATGATTAATAAACTTGAAGATGAGAATAAATCGTGGTTTGGTGAAGCTCGGTGAGCTTTGGGTTGTTTTGCTTAAAAGTTTCTTAAATGGGTTGGTATATACTTACATATATTAATTAGGCGTTCTTTAATTAAAAGTTTGACCAACATTAAAATGCTAACCGCTGCAAAACCATAGCCTACCCTTGATAGCCTTGCATCTTCCCCCACTTGTTGAGTACCAACCATAAGTGTACCCAGCCTTGCTTACCGCTGTTCAGAAGAGAACAATGGTGAAGAGTTCTACATCGACTTTGAGGAGTTCTGAGGCATGCGTCTCCCCCGCTCAAGCGCCCGTGGAAGCGGAAGACGAAGACTCGTCGTGTAGTTATCGTTTTCCGATGTTAAAGACCTTCGTGTCTTCCGAATGAGTGTAGTAAGTTGTTAAACCCCTTGTTACGTTTTTACTGTCTATGATATTACACTCATTTCGTCTATCATATGTGTGGAACTAGATCCTGGCACACATATGAGATGCATCTGGTTTCCCTCCGGAAATCGGGTGTGACAGAGTGGTATCAGAGCAGTGTTGACTGTAGGAACGCAGCCTTAGCTAGAAATTGTCGAAAATTAAGGATTCATGTTCTAGAAAGCCATGTCATCTTTCAAAATTATCTTATTTACGCATAAAAATCTAATTTATCAATTGTTCTTTGACAAAACCCATCAATTGTTTTTGATCTATATTGAGTTCAGTTCTTGTTCTGTCAGCTGGATCTAGCACCAGTGTTTCCTAGTATAAGTTCTTAGATGGCCTACCCTCTTATCAACTTCGATAGAATCGTTCTTGTGAGGACGTGCGATATAAATGTTTGATTGTTTGAACTCATGTTTGATTTGGAGTTTTGATTGTGTGAGTTGTATTGTGGAGTGATGGCCACAAATGCAACAAGAAATAAATTATTAGGTTAATAGAGATAGTTTGGGTTCAAATCTGGGTTATCCTTATCTGCCATTCAAGTTGGTTGGAGGATGTCAGAAGATCAAAGTCTAGAAGCAACACCAACATCAACAACAAGAAATCTACAAATGAATGCAGACACCAACATATGAAAGAAGTTAAAGAAAAAGATTGTCAATTTCTTTCATTCTTGTTATTCTCCTCTCTACCACAGTGTGATTACAATCACAACAAGAAAAGATGGATATGATATCAATAATTTTACCCCACTCTTCAATTTGTTTCCAACCTCTCCTGAGCTTATCTTTATCACACAACCGGATGGTGAGTCCCAATGGAAATCATGAATATAAAGACAACAAACGAAACATCGATATTCCATCTACAACCTCAGCAATTGAACGCAAGATGCTAGAGTATATGGCAACACAAACTCAGACTCTGCAAGCAATGACTCAAACCATTGTTAATATTCATCAGTATATTATAGAGCAAGCATCAAATCCTAAGAACCCCAACCTTGTTATGGGTGAGAACCGTCAAATTCCATCTGCTCCACCGTCGTCGGACAAAGAAAAGCTTTCAGTCCTGCAAGCTCAAGTCTTACAAGGACATAAGCAGATCAACACATCATCCCCTCATAACACAGAGATAACCAAAGCTGGAGTTCCCGCAGGACCAGTAAAGAAGCAAGTTTTAGAAGCATGGAATCATCAAAATAATAAGAGAAGTCATGGACCACCAGAGTTGCGGACGAATGAACAACATGAACATATGAAGACTGTAGGAGCATGTCAATGTTGTGAGCATTATGGTCGTTCATGTCTCCAAAAAAAAGCCAGCCTAATGACAAATGAGGCTAGACAATGTTACCATTTGGATATCAATAAGAAGATGAAGTTATGTACCCAAAATCCAGTCCTAGAAAAAGTTGCTCAAGCTATAGATAGTAATCAGATTATCAACCTTGAGGATTGGAGTATAACTTTCAATGAAATTCAGCCTGACGGAATCAAACAACTCAAGAAGCATGCAAGTGAAGAAAGCCAAGACAAAGGTATTAAGAGACTATGTTTCAAATGAGGTGAAGAAGGCCACTATGTTAATAATTGTCCAACAAAGCGTAAGAGGATTTTGCCTAGTCATGATGGATTATATTGCATCAAGCGTGAAGAAAATGGACATCTTGCTAGTTGGTGTGCAAAAGAGGATGATAATCAACCCCAAGATCGAAGTCTCAATACCTCTACTTCTAGTCAAACATGCAGTCGTCAAAATACTAAAGCAAGAAAAGCATGTTTCTATTGTAACAAAGAGGGACATTTCATAAGTCAGTGCCCCAAGAAGCTTTTGGATCAAAAGAAAAAAGATTTGAAGAGTGATTCCAAATAGTCAAAAAAATGGAGTTAATCCAGCTCTATTCAAATCACTTTATCAAGACGACAAGAAAATTCTACCAGGGCAAGTCAATGAAGCTGAGGAAAGGAATGGACTGTTACAAGTAGAGTTAGGTTGAGTATTCCAGTGATGTTTATAAAGTGAGTTGTGAAGAATAAAGAATTATGTTTACGGAGCTTGTGTAAGACGAATTATATGGAAGCAAGATAAGCAGTGTTGGATGCTAAACACCCGAACTCTTGTTTCATGCTAGCCTTTGTGAATCTCGGGATGAGAATCTGTCTTAAATTGGAAGTTCAAATTGCTTCATCTTTTTGAGTTCATCTCTTCATGCGTTAGTACACTATTCATATCTGGAATACCTTTCTCTAACAATCAGATGATAAGCACCATGTCAGGAGAAGGTCAAGACATTCCATCTGATGTCTGTGCTCATATTGCTAATCAGCAGAATCAAGCACCACCCCCACCCCTCAAATCAACAATGGATCCAGTACGCAACAGTTCCTTGTCACTCAGATGCAGCTAATCCAAAATCCGACTGCCACTATTTCAAAACATTCAAGCTTAGCAAAATCAGTCACCACCAGCAGCACCGGTGGACAAGCATAAGGAATTCATGAGTCACTGTCCTCTCACATACTCCTACTCAACTGATCTACTAGATGCTGAGGATTGGTTAAAGACCGTCACCAAGAAGTTGGAGATGACACAGTGCACTGATCGAGAGATTGTCTTGTATACAGCAGGCTGTTTGTAAGGATTAACAACTGAATGGTGGAATGAGTACACTGTCGCACATGTTGTACCTAGCACCATCACCTGGCAGGAGTTCAGGTATAGTTTTCGCGTGCACCACATTCCCTCTAGTGCGATCAAGCTTAAGCAAAGGGAGTTCCTCACTCTAGAGCAAGGCAGTATGTCGGTTAACAGGTATCTGGACAAGTTCACTCAGTCGTCTCGCTATGCATCAGATGAAGTTAATACTGACTCAAAGAGGTAGGAACGCTTCCTGGATGGTCTGATAGGGCCACTCAACTATCAACTACAGAGTCATAGCTTCCCGGACTTTTCTACATTACTGAACAAAGCTATAGGTCTGGAGAACAAACGTGTGGAACTTGGTGTACAGAAGCGCAAGTTCCAATCTCGTGGACAATCAGCAACACACGCCCCCACTTCAACTCATAATAGGGTTCTCAGTTTAGTTCTAGTGGATCAAGTGGAAATTATTTGCAAAATTCTCAGTCGCAACGTTCAACCTAGCAGTTCCAGTATTTCAGCCAACAAACACCACATATTCCAAATCATCATCGAGATCGCTTAGGTGCACTAATGAGAAACAACTCTCAAGTTCACTCTAATGGTTGTTTCAGTTGTGGAGAATTGGAACGGTATGCCAGCATCTACCCAAATCGTAACATCTAGACTCCCCAAAAAGACAACAGTAAGAGATTCGGACAACCATCATCTCAGATACACCATGGAAGTGTAAATTCTCAGATCAACAAGGGTCAATGGAATTACGTGCGTGGCAGAGTGAACCACGTGACAGCTGAACAAGCTCAAGACGCTCCCGGTATTGTGCTGGATACGTTTCCTATCAACTCTGTGTCTGCAACGGTTTTATTTGATTTCGGAGCATCACATTCATTCATTACTGAATAGTTTGTGTCAAAGCATGATATACCTATAAAGACACATTTGTTGGTTAGATCCACGAATGGTGAAATAAAATCTGCATATGTATGCCCACAAGTCAATCTTAAGATCGGGGGAATGGATTTTCAAGTTGATCTAGTAGTTCTTACATAAAGTGGAATAGATGTTATACTTGGAATGGATTGGTTAGGCGAATGTGATGGAATAAATTCTGTGTGCTCAGAAGTCAGTACTCATAACCAAGGAGATAGGATTGAGGTTGTTGCTACTGCCCCATCCAAAGAAGAAGGCAAAGTGAAAAGGAAAGTAGGTGAAGGAGCTATGCCTGTTGGAAGAACTCAGTGTACAAGATGGACTCAGAATAATACCCTTAGTTCTTTTCCATCTCTCCGAATCTCGGGACGAGATTCTTTTTAAGGGGGGTAGATTTGTAACACCCTAAAATTCCATCACCAAATTAATGTAAGCAACATGGTGTTTAGATTTTATTTTCTAAGGATTAATTAAATTATCAAATAATTTGGCCATTAAAATATTTAAATATTATTTTAATAATTTAGAAGCAATAAGTGCTTGTGCATCATGATTTGAATGCATGAGTTTTGGCTGTGGTGTGGTTTTAAAAGTCTTAAAATACTTGTGGAAACTCTTAAAAATATTTGTGAAAATTTGTGTAAAAGTTTGAATTTAAAATATGTTGAAAAGTTGTTAAAAATGGTTTGTGAAAAGCCTTTAAAATAGTTGAAGAAATTTGTGTTAAAATTTGAATTTGAAAAGTTGTAAAAGATTTGAATTTAAAAAGGGTTTGAAATTGGTTTGAAATGGATTTGAAAAAAAAATAGAAAAAAACAAACTCAAACTCACCGCCGGCCCAGCCCAACCCCGCGGCCCACCTCCACTCCCTCATTTCTTTTTCCAGCCGCGGCCCAGCTCCCGCTTCCGGCCCACACGGCCGCCCGCCGCCCCGCCTCTCTCTCTCTCTCTCTCTCCCCTCTCGCCGACGGTGGGGGCCCACCCGTCGGGCTTATCTTCCACCTCCAGCTTTCCCCCTCCCCTTCCACCAACCGCGCCGCCACCGGCCCTCCCCGCCGTTTTCCCCCCTTCTCCCGCGCCCCTACCCCGCCTTCAAACTAGCCATCAAGGCGCGGTAAAAACCCTCCTTCACTCTCCCTCCTTTACTCTCTTCCGTTTCACCTCAATCAAGCGCCTCTCTTGAATGCCATCAAAACCGCCATAGCCATTAATGGCCATAGCCCCGGCCGTCGCCCCTCCTTCCCCTTCTCACCCTATAAAGCACACCTGAGAGCCCCTTAGGCTGCCCTTTTTACTCCCCCATGCCTCCCTCACCCTCCCCACAGACGTCGCCCGATCCAGAGCCGCCGCCGCCGCCATTAATGGCCGCCACCGGCGAGCACCCGCCACCGCCTCACCGCGCCTCCTCCCTTTTCCCCTCCGCTCTATAAAGGATGAGCACCGTCTCCTCTCCACCCCGCGCCCCTCCCCTTCTCTCCTCGCTCACCACGGCACCGCCGCGCGGAGCACCGCCACCACCGCCGCCCCTCGCCGCCGATCTCTTTCTCCGCCGCTCCTCTCACCGCTCCGAGCCCCTGGTGAGCTTCCTTATCTTCCCCTCTTCCTCCTGGGCTTTTTTCCGCGCGATTAGATGCTCGGATGGCCGATCTAGCCATCGCCGGCGAGCTCCGCCGCCGCCTCCCGCCGGGCGCCTCGGTCTCCCGCCGCCCGCCGCCGCCCATCGCCCGCACGCGATCGGGGCCGTCCGATCGGCGCGGACGGCCCGGATCGAAAAGGAGCGTACCCCTTGGATCGGTCCACCGTGGACCGGTGGACCGGGTCTCGCGCCCGCGGTCCACGAGCCTGCGTCAGCCCCGCTTCAGCGATGACGTCAGCTTGCGTCAGCACAGCCAACCGCAACCCGCCACGTGGCGCACCGCAGCTTACCCGCCGGCCGCCCTGGCAAGTTTGCAAATAAGCCCCCCCATTTCTGGAAATTACAAGTATACCCTTCCACCATATAAAACCCTTGCAGTTTAGCCCCTGGTTTTTATAATCAAGCCCTTGTCCTTTCAAAAATATTCACCCGCGGTCCAAAGCCAATCATTTGCACCAAAGACCTCCAGTTTTCACACATAATTATGTTTAGGTCCCTGAAATCTTGCAGAAAACCCACTAAACTTCCAGATATTCACAAATTAGTCCCTGAATCTTGTTTTAGCCATATCTTTTCCGTCCTAGCTCCGTTTTAAGCATTCTTGGTGTCCATGCGACCGTCTTTTCAAGGCCGTCAGCTTTAGAACCTTGTTTTGGCCGCATCTTTTGCATTGTAGCTCCGATTCCACCGTTTCAAGTTGCGTTAGGCTCATATCAACTCAAAGTACGCGTTAGGAGCAATGATCAACATGTTCTTTGTTTTATATTTTATTTAAATATTAAATATGAATAAATCCTATTGCACATGCTTTTGTAATTAAAATCTAATTAGAAGTTTAACACGTGTTTTCATAAGAAAGTCAATATGATTAATATTAAAGGAACATTTCTTTTAATTAAAAGTTAATTAGATATATACCTCGGTTTTATAATCAAACTTAATTTGATTAATGATTATGCAATTTGCTTTCTACTAAAATGTAGCATAGGCTATATCCCGAGTTTTCTTAATTAAATGTTAATTTGATTAAAAGAATATAAATGTGTTTTTAAATTATAATCTGATTAGAATAACTCGAAATATAAAGACAAACACCTAGATACTTTTAAATGCTTCTTTTAAAATTAAATGTTTAATTTGCTTAAATCATACTTGAATATTTATAAGTAAAATTGGAATAGGCTTACATCGTCTTTTAAATATAAATATAACTTGTTTAATTATAAATAGGCTATTTCTCTGAAATAACCTATACACATGATTTTACTTAATTAAAAGATATCAAACGCATAGCTAGCTCTTGTTTGTGATCATCCAAATCTCCCGCTAGTTCCGAGTGTTCCTTGTGTTCGCTTTCCTAGACCCAAACCCTGTTTTCCCTTTAAGCTTTTCATGCTTGGTGTATTGTTTTGTTTATTGTATGTATTCTTGTGTGCTCGTAGACATCGTGCCTGTTTCAAGCGAGCAGCCAGTTGTAGTAGATCAAGAGCAAGTGTTTGAAGAAGAAGAACCTTAGTGTTTAAGCAAGGAAGGCAAGTGGTCTTCTCCCCCTGCATGTTCTATTTTTGTCCTATATAACTGCATTACAATTAAGTTTACTTTTATGATGATATTGCATTAACTTGATGGGAACACCCTTTTTAAGGACTTACCTAGACTTTTATCCACAATCCTTGGATCAACCCGTTTTAACAAATGTTTTTGGGTAGAATATGCTAGTTGCTCAACTTGGGTTGGATAAAAATGGTTTTCCAAGATAAAGGCTTGTACGTTGAACGATGATGCTTTTGGTAATACAAGATCATGTGATTTAATCGGAACATGGAGAACCACCCAAGAAAACATGCGCAACCACAGTGTTACATGGCTCGGACCTTAGCCAATTAATTAGGTGTGCGATTGATCTGATGGTCCTTTTCTGAAAGGAGCAGAGGGGGATCCGGGTTGCAGGGGTATAGCCCGGTCCTTTTGGGGTAGCAGCCTTTGCTAAGGTGCTGACCACTATGGAGGGTTATGGTCCGCCCTGATCTGTAACTTTGCGGGACGTTAGTCTTTTGTATACTTTTGTAAAGGCTTCGTAGCGTCCCTATGCAATCACACCTCGGAAGTGTGGTATGATGCCTGATCAGCATCGCATGGTTGGGTTCAAAGTTCTTCGGAACTTTTACGCGAGCTGTGGGTAAATTGTGCAAACCTCTGCAGAGTGTAAAACTGATCGATCAGCCGTGCTCACGGTCATGAGCGGCTTGGACCCTCACATGATTAATAAACTTGAAGATGAGAATAAATCGTGGTTTGGTGAAGCTCGGTGAGCTTTGGGTTGTTTTGCTTAAAAGTTTCTTAAATGGGTTGGTATATACTTACATATATTAATTAGGCGTTCTTTAATTAAAAGTTTGACCAACATTAAAATGCTAACCGCTGCAAAACCATAGCCTACCCTTGATAGCCTTGCACTTCCCCCACTTGTTGAGTACCAACCATAAGTGTACTCGGCCTTGCTTACCGCTTGTTCGAAGAGAACAATGGTGAAGAGTTCTACATCGACTTTGAGGAGTTCTGAGGCATGCGTCTCCCCCAGTCAAGTGCCTGTGGAAGCGGAAGACGAAGACTCGTCGTGTAGTTATCGTTTTCCGATGTTAAAGACCTTCGTGTCTTCCGAATGAGTGTAGTAAGTTGTTAAACCCCTTGTTACGTTTTTACTGTCTATGATATTACACTCATTTCGTCTATCATATGTGTGGAACTAGATCCTGGCACACATATGAGATGCATCTGGTTTTCCTCCGGAAATCGGGTGTGACAACCACTCTCCATGGGACTGCAAACTGCACCATGACCACCAAAGTTCAAACCTGTAACACCCCAGATTTTTAGCAATAGTAACCATCTTAATTAGTGGAGCTAAGCATGCTCGCTAACATGGTTGACTTGGTCATATACCCGCCCATGGGTCCAATCCCTGAAAACCAAAGTCAAACCTCCAAAAACCCTATACCTCTCTGCGGTAATCCAGCGCGTTCTCAAAATTTTCCATAAGCACTTCAAAATCGGTCAATAAGAAAGTTGTTCGTTATCTCCGGGAACACATTTCATTCAATTGGTAACATTGCCTTATCCGCGCCGTGCCCTTATCTCCTCCCCGCGCTCGCCGTCGACACGCGGCGACGTCACCCTGTCCCGTCACGCCAGCGCTGTCCTCCTTCCCTTGCTGCACAAGTCGAGGCCGTGGCCTCCAAGTCGTGCTCCCCGCCGCCTATAAAAGGACACACCAGAGCTCGTGTTCAAGTTTTCCCGTCCGCCGCAGGAGTACGCCGTCAGGCTGCTAGCCGCCATTGCCATGGACGAGCACACCTCCGTCGCCGGCTCAATTCTCCGGCCACACTTCACCTTCGACAAATTCCTTGCACTCACGAGACCGCAGCTTCCATAGCTACCTCCCAGACCAATCCTCGTCGTTTGCCTTTGACCAAGACGCCGGAAATTCCACATCTCGTGGTCGCCCGAAGCTCCAAGCTGCCATCCCCTACCTCACCGTGGGACCCCACCTTCCGGCCATCTTCGTCGCCAACAAACGACATCACCTGAACCCTGGTGAGCCGCTGGTCACGAAGAGCTCGCCGTCTCTTTGGCTTAGACGAGTTTCCATGGACGTTCCCGTAGTTGCCTCCGGTTGGCGCCGCCCCCTCCATGGTGCCCTAGTCTAGGGTTGCTATTGAGAGGGAAAGAATGGGGGAGGAGGTGCGCCAGGAGGAGGGGAATGTGTAGTAGTAGTCCCCAGGGTAGGAGATCGGCCTCCCTCGCTGGCGCAGCCGTGCCACGGCGCTGCCCAGGTCCGTGCTCGGTTCTGTCCCGAGCTAGGAGAAGGCAGGGGACATGTTCTCAGGGGAGAATAGAAGTACAGGGGGTGTTGCATAAGAGAGGCGGTCTTATGTTTAAAGGTGGGAAAGTTCTCAGGTCCTATGTAATAAATGCAGGGGGTTAGTTATAAGGCCGAGGGTAGAACTGTGAAGAAAGAATCTTTCTAAGGACCTGAACGTTTATATCAGAGGGCCCAGTTGTGAACTCAAGTTTCCAGATCTGGACCCAAAATGCAGAGACTTGTAAAATAAGCCATAAATCAAGAAAAATCGTAAAAATGCAAACTCAATTTTGTTGTGATCCTTATGACCAGGAGAAAGTTTTCTACAAAGGAAGTTTTCAAACTTCGGTGTAGATTTTAAATTGTTTGGAAATCATCAAATTGCTTAGCTTTGAAATAATTCAAATTCTATAAATGATTTGCAAGTGAATTTTGGATATGTTGCTAGTCTTGCCATGTATGATCCTGTGTGCAAAAATGGCACATAGATGTCATGTAGAGTTTTAGTTATGATTTAATTTTGATATGTGTAATGCTCCTGTTTTTTATTTTTGTAATTTAATATGTTGATCAAATGGTGCCCATCTTTTTGCTATATCCCTGTTTTATGGTTGTGCACCCATGATAAATAGTATATCAATTTTGGACATGTGTAGCTTAGTCTTTTAAGTTACCATGCTATATTAAGGCTAATTTTCATGTGCATAGTTTAAATATAGTTTCTTTAAATTTTCCTTGCTGAGTAAGTGCATGTCTTTGTTAGTTATGCTGCCATATATCTCTCTAGAAAGTTTCATCTTTTTTGGTGATATATATGATTTTATAGATTTAATCTTGCATGGCTAGGCGTAGCTTTGTGTGATGTTCATGCTAGCCATATTTGATGAGATGAGTTATGCTTTGGTGCAATAGTATAATTGTATACCTTGTGCATGTTTGGACCCTCTTATGGTCAATCTATGTGAATGTCTTTCGGAATAAAATTCTTGAAATAAATCAAGGTCAATTAAATGGATAAAAGGAAAACCAAGATCATTGTTGTGCAACTAATTTTTTTAAATGCATGAACCTCACCAAGACACACCCTAAACAACACCATTACCTTGGTGAGGTAAAATAAATTAATTATCTTGAATATGTACACAGTCACCATCAAAAGGGAAATAAAAATCACCCGCACACACTTTTCTCTAATAGAGGAAGAGTATGTTGAATATCATATCTAGGTGAATGTGGTCACTTGTAAACCCCACATTTATTTCTAAGTTTCAAAGGTGAAATCTCATTTGAATTGGACAAATAAATCTTATGCATATGCATCTCGTGTAGATTTTTCTGTCAGTAGCTACGAGATCATCCCGAAACAAGACAAAGGATCGTTCAAGGGAGAAGTGGACATCATGGAGAGCCACAAGACGCAAACCAAAGTTTGGAAGGGCCCAAGGCCTTGTTAGAACTAACATCTGCGTGAAAGGCAAGCACTAGAGCATAATCCTATGATTTTAACTTCCTGCAACTATATATGTTATGCTTGTGCATTTAAGTTTCAGGAGTTGATTTGAAACCATAGATGAATGATCCTAGGTTCCTATGTTCTTACTAGCATGATAGGTCGTTAGTGGCCATACTTTAAGGACCCAATAAAAGTCGAGTGAAATCCTTTACTCGCGAGCTATAGGTTTCTTATGTTGGAATCATAAGATTTAAAATGATATGCTCATGTGGTAAGAGCTTGGGATCGGCTCCGGTCAATAGGTGTCACTGGTTAAGCTTTTGAACGTACTAAACAGTTGCCAGGAATGAGACTGGTAAGCCTAGTACCTTCAGGATCCGGCTAGGGAACTTGGTCCACTAATCTTGGGAACAATCCCCCTTGCTGCAGTAAAGGTGATGCATGAGTGAGAGTGGGCGGCGAGGCCGTAGCCACCTCACCCTGTACCTAAGACTGTGGAATTTAGTCCTGAACCGAGGATAGCTGGGAACCGCCTGGTTGTTGCACACTCCACCTCCCCCCCCCTTGGTTTTAGTTTTCTTTTTTTGGGGTGTGCATCTCCCGTGTGTTTAGGTCCACCTGGCAAGGTTATTAATCGATCGATCGTCGGCCTCTCACTGTTATTCGAGACTGCTTACCCATACAACCTATTTCCCTGCATGATAGAATTGAGAATTAATATTGATGCTTGATTAATTGTTTGCACAACTCATGTTTGTTGTAGATGCTTACTTAGTAATGATGAATCAACTAGAATTTTGAGCTAAAAATTTGAAAGTAAGAACATATTCTTTGTTGCTTTTCAACAAAATAATCCACTAGCCAAAAGCTTTGCATGTCTAGAGAGTGGTGATTTTCATCACCTGTCGGTTAAGTCTTGTTGAGTATTAGTATACTCAGTCTTGCTTTTGTTGTTGTTTTCAGGTGCAGTTTGGGATGTGAAGAAGACGCTATTTGTTGGCATTATGGATGGCCTCCTATAATGCTACCTTTTCTCCGTTTAGTTTCATTTCTGTTGTATTTATAAACTCTGAATCATTTACTTTTATGCAAAAGACTCGATTTGTAATTAAAAAACCCTTTAGGGGAATTGATGTAATAAATTGTGACTTGTTATCTCTGGACTCACCTTCGTGTGAGTTTTGATGTACGGTTGTCGATCCTTTGTTATAAGTGATTTACCGGGCTTGACCCGGCAGAGACGACAAGTGAACTCGGTGTTATTGCGTAATGACCAAAAGGAGTGTTTTTATGCGATGATATGGAGTTAATTTGGGTGGTTCTGTCACAAAACCAGTATCTCTCCCGAAATTGAACGGTTTCGGAAACTCTAGACAGTTCCTCATGAGGTACGGATTGGTCATAAACTCAGCTGGAGGACATGATGTCGCGCTGGCCAAATCCTTCATCATTGCCTGTGAAGGTCTAGTTCTGAACTGGTATTCTCTGCTACAACCACACTCAGTCTGCAGCTGGGTCGATCTTAAAACAAAATTCATGCAAGCATTCCAGATATTCCATGAGACAACAGCCGAGTCATCAGATCTGTACAACTGCAAGCAGAAAGATAGAGAACCACTACGGAACTTTGTAAGAAGATTCATGCAGCAGAGATCCTAGATCCCCGAAGCGGATGATAAAACAACGATTCAAGCACTAATCAAGGGTCTGACTCCAGGGCCAACAGCTTCGCATTTGACGCGAAAGAAACCCAAGACAATTGATGAACTTTTTCATGAGCTTGAAGAGTACATCATGTCTGACGACGATCACCGAAGAAGAGTCGCTGAATGAAATGAACCAAGACAAGGCAACAGAGAGATGACTTGGATACCTCAATTCCAGAATCCACGAAACATCAATAACGTGGAAAATCCTCAGCCTAATCAGAACAATAGACCAAGCATAGGAGCAGGATTTGCACCCAGGGGAAGGGGAAGGGGAAGAGGACCCCCGAAACTCACAAATCATAACCCAAGAGATCCATACTTTTACCGCCAATATCACGAAAGAGGTCATAGCACCGAAGGATGCCCAGAAACCAAGAAGAATATTGCTAGAATTCAGCAAGAGAAGGCAATGATGAGTATCGCCTCCTCAATGCCAAATCAACTTCACCCAAGCTTTTGGCAACCACAGTTCGTGAATTCTCAACCAAGTCCAGTCACAATGCAGCAATTTCAGCAACCACAACCATCTTGGCAACCTTCTCAACAGTTCTACCCTCAGTCGCAGGCAATTCAGTCAATTCAGCAGCCGCGACCAATCCAAGAAATATTGCCACCACCACCTGATAATTCGTCAAGACCAGAATTGAGTTCAAGACCTCAGAACTCGAAAGCCTTGCCATCTTTCGGAACAATCATGCCCATCACAGGAGGATCAGCTATGGAATTCGAAACCAAAAGGCAGAGAAACAACTATTTCAGATCCGTGAGCACAATCATAAATGATGGTCCAGCTGCACGACCAGAATGGACCAAGGTGCCAATAACATTCACAGAAGAAGACTTCAAGCTGAAGTCCACGAACCACAACAACGCCATGGTCATCGAGGTGAACATAGCCGGATGGGTCATTGGAAAAATCCTAGTAGATAATGGAAGTTCGGCAGATATCTTGTTCTTGAAAACATTCAAAAAGATGAACATGACTCAGCACATGTTTCATCTGCCAGAATACCCATTACAGGGTTTCAGAGGAAAGCCAATCAAGCCAGATGGAAAAGTATCCCTTCCAGTGTCTTTCGGAGATCTTGACAACACCAAAACATAAACTCTCACTTTCGATGTGGTTGACATATATCATCCATATCTCGCGATTTTCGGCAGAGGATTCATGAACAAATTCAACGCTGTCATAAGACAATAGTTCTTGTGCATGAAGATACCAGTGCCCAAAGGAGTCATCACTGTGTTTGGCGATCAGCAAGAGGCCAGAAATATAAAAAAGGGGCATACCTCAGGGCAGACCAACGTATATCAGTTGAATTCTCCCGAAGAAAAGAGAGAACCTTACATTGAGGCCAAGCGAGACAAAGAGAAAATTGAGATAGCTGCTAATGGCGAAACCAAGAAAGTTTATCTGGATGACATGCCTGATAGAGCAGTCACGATAGGGGCTCATCTTAGCCCCGAAGAAGAAAAAGAGCTCATACAATTCTTGAACAAGAACAAGGATGTCTTTGCCTGGTCAGCCAAAGAACTGCAAGGTGTTGACAGACACATAATCGAACATACCTAGGAAACAGATGAGAAAATAATGCCGAAAAGCATAAATTTAGAAAAATGTCCGAAGAAAAAGTAAAGGCAGTAGAAGCTGAAGTACAAAGGCTTCAAGACGCAAAAGTGATCAGAGAAGTCTTGTATCCAGTCTGGCTGGCCAACAATGTACCAGTGAAGAAGAAGAATGGAAAATGGAGAATGTGTGTAGACTTCACAGATCTGAACAAGATTTTCCCTTGGAGTGGGTAGACAAAATCGTGGATGATGCGGCCAACAGTGAAATGCTCTCACTCCGGGACATGTTCTCAGGATATCACCAAATAAGAGTGTGGAGAAAAGATGAAGAGAAAACGTGCTTCATCACTCCTTTCAAAACATTTTCTTTCGTGAGAATGCCAGAGGGGCTGAAGAACGCAGGGTGTACATTTTTGAGAATGATAGCAACAGTTCTTCACCCTCAACTTCGGAGAAACATCTTAGCATATGTTGATGACATAGTAGTCAAAAGCGTCCAAATAAGAGACCACATTGGCGATTTGGCAGAAACGTTCGCGAATCTCAGAGCAGCGGACCTCAGATTGAATCCTGAGAAATGTGTCTTCGGCATTCACAAGGGAAAAGTTCTTGGATGTCTCGTTTCAACAAAGGGAATAGAGGCGAATCCCGACAAAATCAAAGCTCTGATTGAATTGCAAGACCCAGTTTCGGTGAAAGATGTGCAAAAATTGACAGGGAGAGTTGCCGCTCTCAACAGGTTCATTCCTAGGGCTGCAGAAAGAAGTTTTCCTTTTTTCAAGTTCTCAGAAGCTCCAAGAACTTTCAATGGTCCAAAACTCAGAAACAAGCTTTTCAAGAACTCAAAGACTACTTGTCGAATATGACTTAGCTATGCCCTCCCGAGCTAAAATCATCACTTCTCTTATATTTGTCTGCCTCAAATTTGGCAGTAAGTGTCGTGCTAGTGCAAGAGAAGGAAGAAGAAGGGAAGTTCAAATAAATCCAGTATACTTTGCTTCAAAAGCTCTCTCGGGGTCAAAACTCTTTTATTCAGAGTTGGAAAGATAGCATATGCAGTTGTCATGGCTGCGAAAAAGCTAAGACACTATTTCAAGGGTCACAGAATAAGAGTCATCACAAATCAACCACTGAACGATTTGTTTGCGAATAAAAAAGCATGCACCCGAATCATCAAATGGGGCGTTGAGCTATCAGAATATACTGTAGACTTCGAGAGAAGAAGCGCGATAAAATCGCAAGTCTTGGTAGATTTCGTCGTCGACTGGACTTCACCAACTCATAATCCTGGTGAAGAAATTCTCACACCTTGGGAAGTGCAGTGTGATAGAGCTTGGTGTCACAAGGGGGTTGGAATTTCAGCGGTTGTAACATCTCCAACAGGAGCGTCATAAGATATGCAGCTCGGCTCATATTCGCGAATGACGAGCATTCCACGAACAACACAACAGAGTATGAAGCCTTACTTCTGGCATTAAGGAAGATGAAAGCTCTGGGTCAGCAAACCTTCATCATCAAGACAAACTCCAAAGTCATTCAAGAGCATATCGAAAAAGAGAGCGAAGCAAGAAATCTTGTTTTGATGAAATACCTTGCAAAGGTCAGGGAAATGGAAAGGCATTTCAAGGGTTATTCAGTACAACACATACCAAGATATGACAATAATGAAGCAGACAAACTAGCCAAAGCAGCAGCCAGAAATAAAGAAATGCCTCCTGATGTGTTCTTCGAAATTATCAAAGAACCGTCCATCAAGGAAACAAAGCCGAAAATCGTGAATGTTGCGGAGACTCCATATTGGATAGCCGAAATCATGGCATACTTGAGGGGTCATTACGAACCACAAGATGAATTGGAGGAAAAAAGATTGAAGCAAAGGGCAAGGGGCTATGCGGTAGTCAATGGAGAGTTGTACAAGTCAGGAGTCACCGAACCATGGCTAAAATGTATCACCTCCGAAAAAGGTCTCGAACTTCTTAAGGAAATTCATAGTGGATTCTGCGGTGCACACATAGGTACAAGGGCTCTAGCAGACAAAGCAATAAAGCAAGGATTCTACTGGCCTACCATAAACATAGATGCAAAGAAATTGGTTCGGGAATGTGAAGCATGTCAAAAAACAGCGAACCAGCAAAACTTACCATCCATGACAGTTCACCTAATTCGACCATCATGGCCTTTGCAAAGGTGGGGAATGGACCTCATTGAACCACTGCCAACAACTCAAGGAAACTGCAAAATCGCAGTTGTGGTCGTGGACTATTTCACAAAATGGGTGGAAGTGAAAGCTTTTGTGAATATCACGGCAACAACAATTCAGAAATTCTTCTGGCAAAACATAGTTTGCAGATTCTATGTTCCAAGAGAACTGACCGTGGATAATGGGAAACAATTCGATTGTTAGTCCTTCAAAGAATATTGCAAAACTTTGGGTACTCACACGAAGTTTTCATCAGTATATCATCCGTAGTCTAATGGCGCTGTTGAAAGAGCAAATGGGCTGATATTTTCAAGAATCAAGAAGTGCTTGTTTGACCAGAAAAAAGGCAAGTGGACTGATGAATTGCCGAAAATAATCTGGTCTCATAACACCACAGTGTCAAGAGCGACGGGTTTCACACCTTTTCGTCTACTCTTTGGCACCAAAGCAATGACAACAGAAGAAATTAAGAATGAAAGCATGAGAGTGATGAAGGGAAAAAATCGAGGAAGTCGACCAAAATCCCACCGTTGAAGGGATTCCCACCAAAAGGCTGGAGACAACAACAAGTTGTGGCCTAAATTCCACCATTGAAGGGATTCCCATCAAAGAGGCCTGAAGCAACAACAGGTTGTGGCACGGTTCCCATCGTGAAGGGATGATTTACCAAAAGTTCGAAAACAATTTAGGAGCGTGATTAACGAACTATATATGTTTTCATTAAGAGTTTTCATGAATCACGAGTCGTATTTGATAATAGTCTATTTAAGAATCATTAGAAAATTTTTTCCAAGAGGCCAAGGGGCTGGATTCCCGCCGAAACCTAACATTCACGAGATAAGATGGTTGAAGCAACTAAAAGTTGCAATATTAACCGGGGCAAGTATTCCAGGCAAAGTAAAGTCCACAAAATTTGTAAAACAAATTTTGTCGACTTATACCACAATTGTCGTGATCTCAAGATTCGCAAAGCAATGTGCAGAAGGTTCACAGAAAGAGACAATGGCGAGGAGTTTTTTAGCTATTAGACACAACGAAATTTTGCGTGCAAAACGGAAAGGTGGGGAAGGGTGACGTTATTTCTCATCAACAAAAACGTCTTTATTGCCTTAATTACACACAAAATTTCGCACACAAGTTAAGTACATGTTACAGTCGAAATTAGAATGAAAGCTCGACAATGAGCCCAGGGTCGCGACTATTGTTTTCTACAACGTCACTAGCATAAGCAAAATCGTTTTCATCAGTTCTTGGGCTAAGGGGCTCCATCTTCACAAGGTTCGAAGAACTCGAAGCCGCAGCAGCAGGAGTGTCATCTTCGCGAAGAAGAAAAATGTGGAAAGATCAAAGCTACATATCGAAAATTTCAGAGAAGCTTCAAGCCAAAAATCGGAAGTCTCGATTAGGATAAGCCTCCTTAAACAACTGTCAGGCTTCTCTGCTAACCACTTGATTTCCATGATGAATTCGTAAGGGTAACACAGCCCGCGCAGGCCCGCGTTGCAGGACCAACGCAGGTTAAAAATTTACAACACAATTGTTCAGAGAAGGGTTCACAACCCATGAATTTATAAAGCTTTATACAAATCTCCTCAAAAGCAAGTTTTCAAGCGTCTCAGCCGGTAATGTCAACCTTTGGATAGGATTCATCATGGTCAGAACTATCCTCAACACCATCGTTGTTGCTGCCATCACTGCCGTCTTCGCCAAAGTCTTCTTCGACATCATCAGTGTCTTCATTATCCTCATCTTCGGAAGAAGACTCCGGTGCCTCGATGCTTTTTCCTCGTGTTTCCTCTTGAATTAACTAAAAAGAATAAACGAAAGGATCTAAGAAAACCAAAGACACAAAATTCGCGAACTTACAGAAGCCACCAACGTCTTCGAGGAACCAACCTAGTCTAACTTAGCACGGGTGATGTTCTTCGCAACTTCCTTCCTGCTGGCGAACCAGGATTCTCTTGTGAATCTGGCTTTGATAGCCAAAACATCTTCGTTGGGGCGAAGTCTTGAAGTACTCGAAGCATCAGGAAATTGTGAAAGCTTCTCACGAAACTTCACAAGGTCGGCGCAGTCAAAGTCGTGAAGGAGCTTCAAGATACTTTCAACTGAGAAAGCGGCAGCGAAATCGCTCGTGCTAGAAATAACCCTAGGAAGCGCTTTAAACTCAGTGTCGATCCATTTCATAAAATCGGAAATTTCTGTGTTAGCAAGAAGAGGAGTTGGACGAACACCAAACTCCCTCAAGGCTTTCTCGTATTCCTCAAACAGAAGCTTCAACTTATTTCTAATGTCCAAAACCTCTTTCTCAGTCAGCCAATGCTTTCTCAAGCTCTTGAATCTTCTGTTCTTTGGCACTCAAGGTTTTCGCGAGATCGGCGTTATTGATCCGAAGATCTTCAGCAACTTTGGAAGACTTGTCGTGATCTTTACGAAGATTTTCAATCAATTTCAAGTCTTCATCATGAACCTTTTGCGGCTTTTCAAGATCTTTTTTACAACTCTCGAGGGCTTCTGCGGCAATCTTTTTCCCATCTTCTCCGATCTTTCTCATACTGACACTTCTTTAGAGCATCAGCTAGTTCAGCAACTTTTTTCTCCAAGTCCAGATTCGCAGATTGAGCCAATTTGAATTCACGTTTCAATTTCCTGGACTCTCTAGATAACTTCTTAGTAGCTTCCTCCTGTTCCACCAAGCTCTCGGAAGCAATCTTTCCAAGAAGCGAAGCCTTCAGGGTGTAAGCCTTCTGATATTCTTCGATCTTAGAAGCTGGGTAAGTGTTGACGGTGAATTTCTGTCAACCAAGAGTACTTGTTATACATTGGTTTCGATTATGATTTGCAACTAACCCGCCACTAGGCATACTAATGATATAACAAGTTCACTTGTGAATGTGGTATTTGGAGTATGTTGTTTACGCAGGATTTGGGCACTAAAAGGAGCACTTCGGGGAGAAGTTCAATGAGAACTTTGTGAGAAAATCATGAAGCCTGACACAAGTCAACACTCGAGGTGAACATGACTCCAAATTACCCAAGGACCACAATGTGAAGGCACAAAACTCCAGGGACCTGAACAGAAGATGTTGAAGCTTGCGCGACAAGGAGCCCTATCTAAACCGTGGAGAAGACGAGGTCAAGGGCCCACATGCAGAAGGGGGCAAGTCAACAATTGACCAAGAAGCGTCGGGGAGCGAAACGGGGTCGAACGGGCTGAAACGGGCCTGGGCCGATCGACCCAGGCCAGCCGACCTGGCCTGTTTCGGGCCCAGTTCAAGCCCCCCTTTGTCCTAGGTGTTTCTCTATAATTGCCTTTGCCACCTCCGGCCGCCACATCCATCCATCCGCAGGAACTCGGTGAAACCTAGGAGAGAGCGACGACGGTCGCCGCGAGTCCTCAAAGTTGTCTAAGAGATGGCCTAGGCCTACCCTAGCCGCCATGGCCGCCTTGCACAGTTGAGCCATGGCGGAGTTCCGGAGCTAGTTAAGGTCATCAATGGTATGTACTCGGTGGAGATGATCTAAACATGTTTATTATGTGAGTAAAGTATTTCTTGTCATCTGATCTTTTAGCGACTCGATTCCTCCTTTTATGATTTTGCTCTCGCTTGGCTATGCTTCATCTTCAATCTATTCTATAGATAGATTGGTTGGGGTGCTCTTGTAGTCATGGTGGCTAGAGGTGCATACCGGATCGACCAAGTGTTTTCAACTTGTTCTTCTTGAACTCACCCTAGGCTAACCCGCACGAATAGGAGTGTGTTGTGACAGGACGGTGGCTCCAAAAGGCGGACGTCTTCGGAATCGGACCGGAGGATAGTAGTTTAAAGATGGCTTTGGATGAGATGCATGTCGCGCCTGCTCTTTTGGCTAGAACTACAACTAGAAGACGATAGGCCTTAGTTTCCCTTGCTTGCTCCTTACCTTGTCGATGTTCATGGATGCGATCAACCTTATGCTATAACTCGTATATCTTTAAAGTTTATCTTCTTATGCAATCAATGCTTCGTGTTACGTTAGATCGATAGGTTAGATGGAGAATCCTAGGAGTTTCTTCCGATCCTTGGATTGACAAATCTAGGGAGGACCCTCCTTGGTGAAAGAAGGCACCAATTCACCCGTAGGCTTACGGTGAACTTGAGCACGGTTTTGAACCGTCAACAGTAAGTCCGGAGAAGTGCTTCAAAATCTGTAAAATTCACAATAGCAAATAATAAGTAAAAAGTCACGAAATTCAAAAGTTATAAGAAAAGTCAAGACTACAGTGAAGTAGGGCAAATAATTTGCAAACCTTTTTTGCTAAGAGTCTCAACAGTAATCTGGCCAGGAGGTACTGAATCCGAAGAGATTTTCTTCAAGGAAGTAGAGGGTTGCTTTCCCGAATCGCGAGGAGTCTTGCTGACTGGCGAAGGCGCCTGTTCTGAAGCCCCTTCTCCTGTTTCATCCATGAATTTAGACGAGTCCCATAATGTTAGAAGCTTAGACGTGCCATCTCTCGCATCAGCCCTTTCACAACCAACACTTAGCAGTTCCCCCCGATAAGGCGTATCAAAACTTTCGTTGAAGGCAGTAATCGAGGGAGAAGGGTCCTGGCCTTCAGGAGGATCTTCGCGAGTCTCGACCAAAGGAGCATTCTGCACAGGACTTTGCCTCCTGTGAATAGTCATATCTAGTTCCTTGGTGAATTCAGGAGAAGCCTTATCTTGGGGATCAGAGGTTTGAGGATCAGCAACTTCATCAGCAGCAGCAGCAACAGTCACCATAACCTCCTTCCGAACTTCACCCACGTCATCTGAAAAAGTTTCAACATCCATGAATTCGTTCTCAGAGCCTGGAGTACAATGCCTATGAACATTGAATCTTAAGTTAGGCCACAGGAAAGAGAAAAAACCTTTATGCCTGGGTTTGACAATCATGTCATCATCAAAGGCAGAAGGGACATGCCGAACTTTAGCAACAACAATCTTCTTTACAGCCTTCTTAGTCTTCTTTCAGCTCAGTTGAGCGAGGCTGGAAGTCACCTAAAGTTCAGCGTCTGAAACGGCTTCAGATGATTTTCACTTCTGTTTATTAGATTCGAGAGCCCTTGTTTTCTCAGGACGAACTGCAGAAGAGGATGTTTCATCTGTATATTTCTTTCCTTTCTTCGAAGATGTTCTTCTGGGGGCCTTCAGAGGTGTGGCTGAGCAGCTGGCCACGGCAACAGCTGGAGCTTTCATAACAATGCCCGGGCGACGAGAGCGGAAAGATTTTTCACCACAGGCTTCTGAGAATACCCGATTGATTCTTCTTTTATGCTTCACTAAATTTTTATAAGCCTTGTACTCATTCATGGTAGATTCGTCAATCATAGTGTTCACTTTTTTCTCAACTTCATCCATGAATTCTAGGGCACTTCTTGTGCCGCCCAGTTCACATTGAATCCCACAATTTCAGTAGGGGCCCATCCATAAGAAATCGGCCAAATTTTTGCAGCAACGAATTCTTCAATAAGGTCACAGCCGCTGAGAATTGTGCCGGCCAAGTGGAATGCATTTTCTCAATTCCTGGATCCAACTGCCCGATGATTATAAGGGGCAGTGCAAGTGGCGGTCAATGCTTCAATCGGTGAGCAAAGAGGGTAAGCTGGTCCATTGTAGCCAGGGATCTTGGACATATCCACGTTCAAGTAGAAACAGTAAAAGCTCCAATCTTTAGAGAGATTAATCTTGCAGTAAGGTGCAATCTGAATTCGTGTAAGGCCTTTTCGCGTATTTTGTCTACGCGTGTTGAAGGTGCAGCATGTATAGTGCGCTTCGTAATATTGGCTATCATCAAGTTTGATTATATCTGGCTCGATGACTAGCTCAAATAATCTTGCGAACACATCAGCACTAAAGTTGCATCTGAAGGTCTTCATAACCCAGAAAGACTTGGACAATTCAAGAAACGAACTCGGTGATAGTTGATGAATCTTCACGGAAAATTTGTCCAGAATAGCAGGCACGAGGGGATCGCAAGGAAACCTAAGTTCACAAGTGAAGAAGTCGTGAAACACGACGACTTCATCGACTTCAGGAGTGGGAATCTGCTCGTCGAGGGGAGCACGACCGTCTCCAGCAGGAAAGAATCCAGCCACCTCGTATTCCCTGATAAGATTGTGGTGACCTTGGATTCACCGAAAACAAAAGACGGAGGGAATGATTTTGAACGTTTCGCAGAAATGAGATCCCTTGAATCAGCATCAACATCTACGAGATCTTCTTTCTCGGATCTAATCTCCCCATCTTCACGATTCTCAGATTCAGGAGCAGCAGCAGGAGCTGAGTTACCCTCATGAGGTTGAGTGTTCTCAGATCCTTGAACTTCTCCCCCAGCAGACGGAATACCATCAGCGGCTAACTCTTCCGAAGTGATGACTCTAGCTGTGCTTTTAACACGGGCCACCTAGTTGACAATAATACGAATACGAACCCTAAGATGACTTTTAATTTACGAAGCAAAATGTATGAAAAAGAATGTTCAAATCTGAAAGAACAAAACAAAAGAATGAAGAAAACAATACCTTTGAAAACTGAGGAAAGCTCGAACTTAAGCCCACTTGTCGCGAAGAACAATTCTGCGGAAATCCTTGCTGAGTTTCGGAGAAAGCAATGAAAATTTTTTACGGTGCAAGCCTCTCTATTTATAGGGGCGAGGGGGGTAGTTTCAAGAAACTACCTCGATATGACCGCTGTGAGAAATCCGAAGGATGCGTGTCCACTCTGACATTCTGAGGGTGACATTTTTACTAGAATTCAAAAGTTTTCGTGGAATCCGATCGTCGGAGTCAACCTGCTTCCCCGAGGGGCTAGTGTTGGGGAATTAGGAAAAAACCTTACACCCTCGAAACGTCGAGTTTGCCAAAATTCGTGAGATAAGTTCGAGAATCACCCTCGGGATGAGAGCACCTATTTCGTTAAAGTGAAACATTCATGGAGGGATCCTGATAAGTTTCAAGTGTTTTTCAGTGTCGGTGCGGAAAGTAGTCCCAACACTAACTAGTAATGAGCGCTGAGATCTGCCTCTCGATGGTTCGGTGCTAGCAACTAAGGACACTGAGTTTATCCTAGTTCCGGTCGGGGCCGTACGTCCAGCAGTGGTGTGCTCGGGGCACTGTATTGCTTGCACCGTGGCTACAAGCGAGGGGGGAGAGGAGGCCTGGCCTCCAAGTCCCAGAGGTATTGATTGAGGCAAGTGCCAATATCGTGGAGAAGGCGGAAAGCGTGAGAGTGATCGTTGTTCGTCGTCCCGTGTCCCCGCGGCTGGGGGACTGCCCTTCCTTTTATAGGCCAAGGAGGGAGCAGTTTACATGCATGCCGCACTATTTCCCTACGTGTGGAGGTATGGCGAGCAGTGTCGCGGAGCTGACGGTCGTCCTGGCGAATCCTGCTCCGGTTGAGGCGTCGTGGTGCGTCCTGTGCTCGTACAGGAGCGGCTTCGAGAGTGGTGGCGTAGCGGTTGGTCGTCCGGCCGCCGTAGTGGGCCGATTCGAGGGTGCCGTTGACGGGGGCCCGTACGTGGCACAGTGGCCGTTGTGGCGACGTCTCGTCCCCGCGCACCCCAACAGTGTCGGGATGTCGTCACAGTGCCCGGCGTGGTGCAGCAGTGGCGGGGATGGCCGCACAGGGCTGACAGCGACGGGGATGACCGCTCCCGCCGGCCCGACGTCACGGCGTGGCCCTGCATAGTCACGGAAAAGGCATTCGAGGGTGCTGCCGGCCCCCCTTCAAGGGCTCAGCGTGTTAGCCGTAGGAGGGTAGGCGGCACAGCGTCACGGAGCTGACACCGGCCTCACCGGACAGTGCTACACAACGGCGGGGATGGCCTCCCCCAGGGAGTTGGTGGAACAGCGCCGGGACGCGATTCCTGGGCGTGCCAAAGTCGCGACGTGCGTCCTACGGTGTCAGGGCATTAAATGCTCGTACACGGGGGTAGGAGTGTGGGCAACGTGCGTGCAGGTACCCTCGAGCGAGACGGACCCCGCCGGAGGGGGTGTTTAGCCCTCGAGCGAGGCAGACCTCACTCGAGAGGCGTTAAGGCCTCGAGCGAGACGGAACTCACCCGAGGGTGCGTCTAACCCTCGAGCGAGGCGGACCTCACTCGAGGGGCGTCCTACTGTGCTGTCCTGGCGGGCCGCGGAGGCCACCAGGGTCGTGGTCGTGTCGTGCATGTGTTTTAGGTTCGTGAGTTGATCCGTGATTCGCATTTTTTGCAGGTTTTAAGCGGGTTTCCCCCGGTTATTTAGGGGACCCTTATGGCTATCCACGACAGTAGCCCCCGAGCATCTGTGGGTGTACCCGTCAGGGTCCCGTAGATGCTGGAGCTTGTTGATGGGACGTTCTTCCCTCCTGGTTGCCAATGCCTTTCCGTGGGGCCGTGTCAGCGGACCCGCGGGTCTAGCCCCCGAAGCCCTGCAGGAGCGTGAGTGCTCCTGCAAGGGTTTTGTCACGTGTTTTTCCCAATGTGCGGGGTATTTGTTTCAACCGGAAATGGCGATGTTCCAGCCGGCTTCGGTCACACGCGCATGACTGGTACCTCTCGCGTTCGGTGCGCCCCAAGAGGTGTAGTCGTGCGTCGAGCCGCCGAGCCTGGGCCCGTTTGAGCCGATCGGGGTGAGCTCTCCATCTTGTTTTAAACGCGCCCTCGCCATCCCTCTGCGGGACGGAGGGTGAGGTTTCCACAACCCCCATCGATTGGGTCGCGGATTGTGGATTCCTCGTTGAGCTGCTATCGGGTGGTTCAAGTGGACGCCCATGCCCCATTCGATAAGGGTTGGCTCGTGGTCCGGAGACTCGTCCATAAAAGCGCTTGCGCGGGTTTGTTAAGTGGGGCTCGGTTCCATTCGCTAGGGACAGAGGGCGCGGAAGCTCTCCCTCGATGGGATCCCCCCGACTAGCTGCCCTCGCTGGCTCTCGAACACGACATGTGGGGCGCCCTCGAGCCGATGGGCTCGAGGATAGGCTCGAATGCACGCACCCTCGTCATCCCTGACTCTGGCGGTCTGGGGCACCTGTTCAAACCCTTCGAGTGTCAGGTTTCGAACCCCTAATCAGTAGGGCCGTTGAGGGGTGGCAGTTGGGTGCCCCCGACTTTTCGCATCTGCAGGTTTTGAGGGTTCGCAGCCGGGCCGGCCCTCGAACCGCTAATCAGTAATTTTCGAAGATTGAGGGCACCTATGCTGCCTGTTCACGCTAAGCGGGCTTCGAGGCCACTGGTCGGTAATCGCACCCTTCGAGGGTCGGGAGTTTTCGAGCTTCGTGCTCGGGACGCTCGAGGGTCGTCTTTACTTGGTAAGGGACCGGGCCATTTAATGCCCACAGCCGCGGCCACAGTTCTGCGCCGTGGCCACGCGCGTAGTGGGCGACGTGGGCAGGCGGACTTGAGGGCCCGCCGCGGCTCTTCAGTTGCCGCACCATAATGATAGCGCGCGTGCGTGCGCCCGGTTGCCCCGGTCGTGGTGGGTCCCGCCCGTCAGTGGCTGGGTCGTTCGCCTGCAGTTAATGCACGCAGGGCGTGCGTTCAGGGGAGCGTGGCTCCATGGATCTATAAATCCGAGGGGAGGCGAGGCGAATCTTTACCTCAACACTTAGTGCCTGTCGTCCTCGCCCATTCCGCTTCCGACCTAGGGCTGCGCTCGCTCCTTCGCCGTCGCATAGCACTCGCTCCGCGCTCCACGCCCCTTCGCCAATCCGCATGGCTCATCCCCAGTCCATCACCGTCATCGACCCGCTGCAGTGGCCGCGCTAGACGATGACAAGGCTAGCTCTGAGCGAGTTGGTGACCGCCGGCCAGCTGGCGGCGAATGAGGACGGGCGCCCCGCGGCATGGATTGTCCTGCCGGCGACGGACGGGAGCCCAACCCGCCACACGGATACGTCGTCAGCTCCGTCCACTTCCACGAGCGCGGCTTCACGGCGCTGGCGAGCCGCTTCCTGCGCGGGCTGTGCTTCCACTATGGCGTGGAGCTGCACAACTTCGCGCCGAACGCGATCTCGCGGGCGGCTACGTTCGTCGGCGTCTGTGAGGGATTCCTGGGGATCCCAGTGAACTGGGATCTCTGGGTCCACCTCTTCCGCGCGGAGCTGCACACCGTCACCACGCCGGAGCCGAAGACGCGTCGTGCTGTGCGCGCCGGCGGCGTGACGATCGCACTGCGGGAGACACGCAGGGAGCTCTACATCACCTGCACAATGACCTCCAACAATGCCAATTGGGAGCGGGGGTGGTTTTACCTCCGCGACGACGAGCCCGGCCAGCCGCCCTGCACCGGCAAGGTCATGAGGGAGAAGGCAGACTCCTGGTGGCACAGCGTGTCGCCCTCCTCGCACCAAGATCGGCTGGACTCGGCTTTGAAGGTGCTGAAGGCTCTGGCGGACGCCGGGCAGACTGCAGCCTCGGTTCTTGCCAACCTCCACCACCGGCGGGTCGTCCCTCTCATGGAGAGGCGACTCCGTATCTTCGAGATGGAGGAGACGGCCGACCCCGTGGCGCTGACGCAGCCGCGGCTGCGGCCCCATCTCTTCTCGCGGGAGTACGCCGCCACGAGGGCGAGGCGCGCCGTCAACCTCAGGGCCACGAGGATCATCGACACCGCGCTCTGGGCGTTCACAATGCTCCCAGAGGGCCCACTGGTGAGAAGGGTTTCCACCCCCCTTCGGTCTTTTAGTTGGTGGACTATCGCTGTGATCCGGAATTTTACTCACCCCCTACAGGTGATGGACGTGAACGCCGCGCGGTCCGACCCGCCCACGCCCCGAGCCCGAGCACGAGCGCGCGGTGCAGCAGCGAGAGCAAGAGCGGGCGGCACGCAAGAAGGAGAGGAGTATCCGGCGACGGGAGCGCCGGGAACAGAGGAGCGAGGAGTTTCAGTTGCGCGAGCAGCAGGGGCTCTCCTCCCCCGGGACTTCGGAGTACTCGTCGTCGGACGACGAGGAGGAGAGCGACGGGGGTCGGGCTCCCCCGAGAGGTGGGAGCCTTCGCCCCCCTCGCCCAGAGCCGCGGAGGCGGCGGAAGAGACAGCGCCTGGGATAGGCGCGGAAGCGCCGGGATAGGCGCGGAAGCGCCCGGCGCGGGCGCGGGAGCGCCCGCCGCCGGCATCCCACGAGAGAGGCGACGCGCGCCGCCGGGGGTGCCGCGCGCGCGCGGGAGATGGCCGGGGGGCGAGGCGGCGGCAACAGCGCCTGCTGAGCCCCCGAGGAAGAGGAAACGAGGGTTTTCCACCCTGAGGTAGGCGATTGCTTCCCCTTAGCCGCGTCTTTTAGATCGATTATGGCCTAACTTTCTCACCTTCATGTTCGCAGGGTGGCGCCCACCATGCCCCCCTCGCACCTGCCAAGGTGCTGAGGTCGGACGCGGCCGTCCCTACCAAGCGGCGCTCGTCGAGGGCGTCGCGGGCGGCCGCGAGCACGGCGGCCGGCGGCGAGCGGGGACTCTTGTGGCGCGGCCGGGGTCTCGGAGCCGCGGCCGGCGGCGATGACCGCGCAGCCACCGCGGGTGGCCGCGAAGGCGCGGCGGCGGCGACGGTTGCGGAGCCGCGGCAACCGGCGACGGCCGTGGAGCCGCGAAGAATCGGCGGCGGCCGTGGAGCCGCGGCGCAGCGGCGTCGCGGACGGCGGCGACCACGGCCGTGGCGGTCGCCGCGCCGCCGCCCCGCCGGCGCCCGCCGCACTGGGCCGCCCGAGGGCGGTGGTGGTGGAGATCCCCGACGACGACATCCCGCCGCCGGCCGGGGATCGGGGGCGAGCCCACCCGTGTCGGTCCCCGAGGCCTCGGCGGGGGCGCTCGTGGCCGGGCGACGTCGGCGCGGCGGCCGAGGCACCCGGCGGACGGCGTTGGGGCATCGTCGTCGCGCGCCGGACCCGTGGCGCGCCCTCGGGAGCAGAGCGGGAGCATGCCGACGCCCCGCCGGCCCACTTTGTCGAGGCCCAGGCGGAGCAAGGGCTCTGGCAGGAGCTCCGTGATCACGGCGCCTCGCTCAACCGGGTGCTGAACGAGGCGTTGCGGATCCACAGCGGTCCTGCATGGCGCGTCTTCCAGGTTAGTTGGGTTCTGTCGAGTTTCGCAATTCCTTCTCCCGCTCTCTTTGCGTTCGTGCTTTTCCTGACGCCCGTTCTCCTCGCCTTGCTCGTTGGCGGCAGGAGCTGGAGCGCCGAGCCCGGGAGCGATATGACGCCCTCAACCGCCTCGACGCCGACCTTCACTGGTACCGGGGGCTGTACGAGGCCCTGGACACCGTCGTCGAGGCCCTGAGGTCGCCGGACCGGTGGCTGGCGTACAGGGCTGAGGCCCTGCTGGACCTGTCCCCGAAGAAGGGCGCCCAGGCCGCAGGAGGCGCCTCCGCGATTGAGAGGGTGCGGACGGCGTTGGTGGAGCGGGGGCGACTCGCTACGCTGGGCTTGCGAGGACCTAGAGGGGCGCACTCCGTCGCGGCGGCGTGGGAGGCCGAGGTCGTCACCACCCGCGCCCGGCGCCAACGGGACCGCGCGGCCCTCGAGGAGGCTGAGGGGCTGAACACGGCCCTGTCGGACAAGGTTGTCGTGCTCACCGCGGCGGAGGAGCAACTCTAGCAGGAGCGAGTCGCGTGCCAAGAGGTGGATGGCCAGCTTCAGCAGGAGCGGGCAGCTCTCGTCGAGTCCCGGGCCGCGCTCGAGCGGGAGCGCATGGAGCGAGAGGAGGCGCTGGGCCAACTCTAGCAGGAGCGCGCCACACTCGAGGGGGCGCAGGCCACGCTCAAGCAGTAGGAGGACAAGGTGTCGAGGCTCAACGGGGAGCTGGTGCAGATCAGCATTTCGCACGAAGATCTGCGCCAGTCCCTCGAGGAGCAAGAGGCCACGGTCCTCAACCTACAACGCCAGGCCGAGGAGGCGCGCCAGTCCCTCGAGGGGGAGAAGAAGCAGGTTGAAGGTGAGTTTGCTTTCGCCCGCTTTTCGCTTGTCGATTCGCTCTTTTTGGATTCGCTCCCAACATTGTTTTCTTTGTTCGTGGCTTTCAGGCCTGCGGACCGCCCTGGGGAACAAGACTACCCAGGCCGAGGTGGTGCAGACGGCCTACAACTCCTCTCAACAGGAGTTGGAGGCGTTGCAGGCCGCCGCCCTCGAGACCTGCTAAGGGATCGAGGAGGGTGAGGCGCAGGCCGGGAGCTCGCTGGCGAGCCGCCTGCGCGCCCTCGGGGGGCACGTCTCCCAGCGGATGCGCCGTGCCCTCCACCTTGGCGTCAGGAAGGCCCTCAGCGTGGTGGGGTCGCATTACCAGGTGGACTTCAAGGTCATGTCTTCCGGCTACGTCGTCTCGGTCGGCGTCGAGGACGAGGAGGTAATGAACCGCGCGGACGCGCTCGCCGCCCCTGCTGCTGACGCGCTTGCCAAGGACTTCATGGGGTTCTTGTTCCCAGATGCCCCCGGCGCCGACGATCCTCAAGCCTGAAGACCAACGGGCGTCGAGCCCTTTTGTTTTAAGTGTTAGTGTTTGGGCCTCATGGCCATGTAACATACAATCACTTAATTGAGACGTTTCTTTGTAAATATAAGCAAAGTTTCCTATTTCGCTTGTCGCGCCATTCCACTACTTTTTCCTAGACTTAGGCAAATCTGTCGTAGAAAAATTCGATTTCACGAGTGGCCCGCTGGTTCGGAGGCGAGGGAGAAGGGTCGTGTCCTTCTGGAGGAGTAGGCTATCTCTGACTCGCGCGTCTTTCCCGCTTGGCTACCCGCGCTCTATCTGAACTCGCTTGAGGCTTAGGTTGAGGCGTAGTTGGCGAACTTGCGAGTTTTTTGCGGAAAAATGTGACCATTTTTTCGGGGGGGTGCCCCTCGTAGTAGCCCACGAGGGTGGCTTGGTTTTCTGGGGAAAGCCAAGTTGCCCTTTAACTTTATTAACTTGTTGATATTTACATCTAAGTTGCCAACTGGGATGTTGGGCATGTAATTTACAACAAAAAACTTGGAAATCCTTGCTGAGGGTAGAAGCGACGTAGCTGCTGGATGTTCCAAGCGTTGGTGAGTTATTCTCCATCTTCGTTGGCCAGCTTGTATGTGCCGGGCTTGAGCACCTTCACCACGATGTAGGGTCCCTCCCATGGGGGCGACGGCTTGTGGCGGCCTCGATTGTCCTGGCGCAGCCTCAGGACTAGGTCCCCCTCGCTGAAGTCTCGGCGCCGTACCTTTCGAGCTTGGTAGCGCCTTAAGACTTGCTGGTATCTTGCGGAGTGCATCAGATCCATGATGCGGGCCTCGTCCAGTTGGTCCAGCGAGTCCTTGCGGGCTCACTGGTTGGCGCCCTCGTCGTACCCTCGAACTCCGGCGACCCGTATTCCAAGTCCGTGAGGAGGATGGCCTCCGCGCCATAGACGAGGAAGAACGGGGTGAATCCGGTGGCCCTGCTTGGGGTGGTCCTGAGACTCCACACGACCGCTGGCAGCTCTTGGAGCCATTTTCGACCAGACTTGTTCAGTCGGTCGAAAATTTGGGGCTTGAGGCCTTGCAGGATCATACCATTGGCACGTTCCACCTGACCGTTGGTCTGCAGATGCGCCACGGCTGCCCAGTCCACACGGATGTGGAATTTTTCACAGAACTCTAGGAATTTCCTGCCCGTGAATTGGAACCGTTGTCGGTGATGATGGAGTTGGGCACTCCAAAGCGGTAGACGATGTCAGTGAAGAACGTCACAGCCTGCTCCGCCCTGAGATTCGTGATGGGGCGCACTTCTACCCACTTGAAGAACTTGTCGATGGCGACCAGTAGGTGGGTGTAGCCCCGGGTGCTTTTCGCAAAGGCCCGACGATGTCCAGCCCCCACACGGCGAAGGGCCATGTGACGTGGATGGTCTGCAGGACGTGCGCAGGGAGGTTGGACTTGCGGGCGTAGAACTGGCACCCTTCGCAGGTGCGCACGATTTCGCTGACGTCTGCCACTGCGGTGGGCCAGTAGAAAGCAGAATGCATTGCCCATGAGGGTGCGTGGTGTTGCATGGTGGTCGCACACGCCCGCATGTATGTCCCAAAGGAGCTTGCGCCCTTGAGGGATGGGTACGCATCGCTGCAGGACGCCGGACACGGCACGCTTGTACAGCTCGCCGTCGACGACAGAGAACGACTTGGCCATCCTGGCGATGCGTCTTGCCTCGGATCGGTCCGAGGGGAGCTCCCCTCGGTCCATCCAAGCGATGTACTTGTCGCGCCAGTCCCCCTCATTGGGGGCTGGCTCTATATCCATGGCCTCGGCCTCGGCGGCGCCGTACCCTTCGAGCAGGGATAGCACGTACGCCTTGGTCGAGGGGTCCTCGTCCATAGGCTTCGCGCCTATTGGACTCGAGGGAGCCCCCAAGGGTTCCTCATGGCTCGCAAGGCACGGCTCGAGGTTGACGGATGGCTGGGCGACGTCCCGCACAAAAACGTTCGGGGGAACGGTAATTCGTCCTGACGCGATTTTGGCGAGTTCGTCTGCCTCCTCATTGTACCGACGAGGCACGTGGCTGAGTTCTATGCTGTAGAACTTGTCCTCGAGGGCTCGCACAGCCTTGCAGTACACCTCCATCTTGTCGTCGTGACAGCTCGCGTTCTTCATAACTTGGTCGATCACGAGCTGTGAGTCCCCCCTCACGTCGAGGCGCTTGATGCCTGTCTCGATGGCGATTTTGAGGGCCTCGTACTCAGTCATGTTGTTTGACGCGGGGAAGTGGAGACGCACTGCGTATCTCATGTGCTCCCCGAGGGGTGAGACAAAAAGCAGGCCCGCGCCCGCGCCTGTCTTCATCACTGACCCGTCGAAGTACAGGGTCCAGCACTCGGCCTGGATCTGCGGCGGCGGCAACTGCGTGTCCGTCCACTCGGAGACGAAGTCCGCCAAGATCTGGGACTTGATTGCCTTGCGCAGCGCATAAGCGAGCGTCTCGCCCATCAGCTCCACTGACCACTTGGCAATTCTGCTCGCTGCGTCCGGGTTTCGGATGATCTCTCCCAACGGAAAGAAGGAGACCACCGTGACCGGGTGAGCCTCGAAGTAGTGACGGAGCTTGCGCCGCGCAAGGACCACCGCGTAGAGTAGTTTCTGGACCCGCGAATAACGCGCCTTTGTCTCGGACAGGACCTCACTGATGTAGTATACCGGCCGCTGGACTAGCAGGGCGTGCCCCTCCTCCATGCGCTCTACCACGATGACGGCGCTGACCACCTGGGTGGTCGCGGCGACGTAGAGGTACAGAGGCTCACCGTCCTGAGGCGGCGTAAGAATCGGGGCGCGGGCAAGGGTCGCCTTCAACTTGTCAAGCGCCTCCTGGGCCTCGACGGTCCAGGAGAACCACTCGTGTTTCTTCAGGAGTCGGTAGAGGGGTAGGCCCTTCTCGCCGAGCCGCGAAATGAAGCGGCTCAAGGCGGCGAGGCACCCCAACACCTTTTGGACCCCCTTGAGGTCTCGAATCGGACCCATTCATTCGAGGGTAGCAACCTTTTCGGGGTTGTCCTTGATGCCTCACTGGGAGACAATGTATCCTAACAACATGCCTCGCGGCACGCCAAAGACACATTTTTCGGGGTTCAATTTTACCATGTTAGCCCGTAGGCAGCCGAACGCGACGCAAAGGTCGTCAGCCTTCCTGATTTTCACAACTATATCATCTACGTATGCCTCGACGGTTCGTCTGATGTGATCTCCGAAAACGTGCGGCATACATCGCTGGTACGTAGTGCCTGCATTTCGGAGATCGAACGGCATTGTCACGTAGCAATACATCTCGAACGGCGTGATGAATGAAGTCGCGAGCTGGTCGGACTCCTTCATTTTTATTTGGTGGTACCCAGAGTAGGCATCAAGGAAACACAAAAGCTCACACCCTGTGGTCGAGTCAACGATTTGATCGATCCGTGGCAAAGGATAAGGAACTTTTGGACATGCTTTATTTAAACTAGTATAGTCTACACACATCCGCCACTTCCCATTCTTTTTCTTAACTAAGATACGGTTATCTAGCCACGTAGGGTGGAACACTTCCTTGATGAACCCAGCCTCGAGGAGCTTCCGCAGCTCTACTTCGATCGCCCGGCGCTGCTCTTCGTCGAAGTGGCGCAGCCGTTGCTGCACGGCACGGGAGTGAGGTAGGATGTCAAGGGAGTGCTCGGCGACCTCCCTCGGAATGCCTGGCATATCCGAGGGGCTCCATGTGAAAATGTCGGCGTTGGCGCGGAGGAAGTCGAAGAGCACCACTTCCTATTTCGGGTCGAGGGTGGAACTGACCCTCAACGCCTTGCCCTCGGGGGCAGTAGGGTCGAGGGGCACCTCTTTGGTCTGCTCAGCAGCCTCGAAGCTGTCGGCATGTTTAGCGGTGGAGTCGAGGTCCTCGTTGACCAGCTTTTCCAAGTTCGGCACGAGCGCTTCATCCAGCGCTAGAGCCTCCGCGTGCTCCACGCACTCGACGTCGCAGTTGAATGCGTGCTCGATCGATGAGCCGACGGTGATGACACCCTTCGGCCCCAGCATCTTCATCTTGAGGTAGGGACATGAACTTGGCATAGCACGACCGCCCAAGGATGGCGTGGTACGCGCCCCGGAATCCCACCACCTCAAAGGTGAGTGTTTCCTTGCGGAAATTGTCTGGCATGCCAAACCAGACTGGCAGGTTGATCTGCCCGAGGGGCTAAACGCGTTTGCCCGGCGCAACGCCATGGAACGGTGTCGTGCTGTGCCGCAGCTGATCCAACCCGATCCCCAACAGGCGCAGAGTGTGCGCGTAGAGGATGTTGAGGCTGCTGCCTCCGTCCATCAGCACCTTCGAGAACCGCACGTTCCCGATGACCGGGTCGACCACCAGCGGGTACTGACCCGGGTTGGGGATGCGGTTCGGGTGATCCTCGCGGCTGAATGTGATGGTGTCCTCCGACCAGTCGAGGAAGGAGGGAGGCACCTTTTTCGTGGCGAGGACCTCGTGTCGCTCCCGCTTGCGCTGGCTGTTGGACATGTCGACGGTCGGCCCCCCGAAGATGAGGAAGACGTTCTCCACCGCGGGGAAGCCACCGGCGTCGCCGTCACCCCCATCCTTCTTGGCCTCGCCGTCCTTCGCGGCGGCGCGACCGTAGAACCTCTTGAGCATGTCGCACTGCTCGAGGGTGTGGTTGACTGGCGTCTTGTGGTAGGGACATGGCTTCTTTAGCATGTCGTCGAAAACCCCGGGGCCTCGAGGGGCTGGTCGAGGGCCCCATCGAGCTGGGTCAATAGCAAGAGCCTCGTCGCCGTCGTCGTCGCGCCCCTGCTCGCGCGCCTCGCGGCGCAGCTTCTTTCCCTTCTTGCCCCGCTTATGCTTCTGCTGGGGCTCTTTGGACTTGCTGCCCTCCGCGGGCGCGTCGTCCACGCACTTGCCTTTCTTTCCATCGAAGATTGCCCCCACCGCCTCTTCGCCTGAGGCAAAGCTGGTGGCAATATCAAACAATTCGTTCGAATCGACCGGCGGGCTGCGCCCGAGCTCGCGCACGATGTCCCGGCATGTGGTGCTTTCGAGGAAAGCGTGCACGATCTCGGACTGGGCCACGATCGGGAGCTCCGTGCAGCGCTTGGAGAAGCGTCGTATGAAGTCCTGGAGCGACTCGCCGGGCTTCAGGGTGCATGCGCGCAGGTCTCAGAAGTTTCTAGGGCACACGTACGTGCCCTGGAAGTTCCCCACGAAGGTGCGGACAAGATCGTCCCAGTTGTGGATCTGGCTGGCCGGCGGGTTCTCAAGACACATCTGCGCCGAGTCGGCGAGGTGCAGGGGGAGGTTACGGTTGATGACCTCATCGGTGGTGGCTCCACCCAGCTGGCACGCCAGGCGGTAGTCATTGAGCCATACGCGGGGGTCCGTCTCCCTGTTGTATTTGTCGATCGACGTGGGTTGGCGGAAGCGCTGAGGTAAGCTCGCCGTACGGATCTCCCGGCTGAACACGCGGGTCCCCGGGGGCTCCGGCGTCGGTGAGCGGTCCTCACAGCTATCGTAGCGCCCACCCCGTCGAGGGTGGTAGCCCGCCGTCGTCCGCATCTCCACGTTGCCCGTCCGCCGGGCGTTGATGACGTTGCGGGCGTCGCCATCTTGGGCTTGCCCTCGTGTGTCGAGGATCCGCTCCTTGACCGGTGTGCGCCCTGGATTGGCGGGGCGTTCCGCTGTGCCTCCCGTGTGTACCGACAGCTCGGGGCCTTGCGCGCCCCCGTCTTCCCGTGCGCTCCCCTGCTGACGGATGCGTGACACCGAGCTTTCGGCCTACTGAACGGCCGCCTGCTTGATGAGCGCCTGCGCCTCGCGGTGCAGGTTCCGCGCCTCGGGCGTTGAGGGGTCGGGCATAGCCCGCAGCAGTGTCGCATCGGCGATGAGCTTCTGGCTCGCTCGCTGAGGCGTGTTCGGGTCGTCGACGTTGAAGTCGGCGTTGATGCTTTCGCGGGCCTGCCTGCCCAGCTCATGCGCGCGTTCGCCGCGCGCTGAGGCTTCCCCGGCGATGGAGGCTCGAAGCAGTCGCACCGTGCGGTACTCCTCCGCGAGCGTGGCCTCGAGCTCGCGTGCTTGAGCCAGTTGCGCATTGACATCGGCCCCCCTCGGCGGTGAGGAGGGAGGAGCGCTTGGCCCCGCGCCCTGGCGTGGTCCAGTCCCCGGGCCGGGGGGAACCTCTGCGTCGCTAGCTTCTGCCGCGTTCGCGGTGTTCGCCTGGTCGTTGGTGATCACGACGCAGCACTCCCGCGCGGGGTCGTAGCTCCCGGTGTTGGAGTCGTCGGAGTAGCCGAACTAGTAGTCCATGGCATCTAGGAACCGTCGGAACATCACTGGGTCCGGCACCCTGGAGAAGTCCCACTCCACGTACCCGTGTGAAGTGGCGGGCGGCAGCTCGCTGGCAGAGCCTTGGGACGACTCATCGTCTGCGGAAGCGCTGGGGTCCCTAACGGCCGGGACATGGCGGCCAGGGCGTACCCGCGCGTTGTCGCGTTGATGTTGGCGGAGGCGATGTATGCCGTCGTGGCACCGCGCGGACCGATGGGGAATTGCGGTCCTGAGACCGAGCGCTCTCCCGTCGGGGCGGCCGTCGTCTCGCCGGTTGGCGCGTCACCCCGCGTGGCGGCGCACGCGGCCCGTCGGCGCTCCGTCCGCGCCTATCGAGAGCGCTGACCAGAACGTCGACGGCGTCGAGGCACTGAGGGGCCCACAGCATCCGTGTTGACGGGCGTTGGTGTCCCAGCGACAGGTGCGGCGGGGACCGGGACTTACCCGGTTTGCCGCCGTGCGCAGAGTTCGTCACGGTTGGTGAGGCGCATGAGGTAGCCGTTCCCCGTAGCCTGGAAGTTCAGGCTCCCGAACCGGATTTCGAATCCGACTGGGAGGGGGTCTGAGCTGTCCATTGAATACCTCTGGCCGCGGTACTCGGTGCGAATCACCATCGAGAGGGCTGGTGATGAACCGATATTCAGCGCGACCCCCTACCTGGCGCGCCAACTGTCGGTGCGGAAAGTAGTCTTGACACTAACTAGTAATGAGCGCTGAGATCCGCCTCTTGATGGTTCAGTGCTAGCAACTAAAGACACTGAGTTTATCCTGATTTCGGCCGGGGCCGTACGTCTAGCAGTGGTGTGCTCGAGGCACTGTATTGCTTGCACCGTGGTGCTCGTAGAGGGGCGGCTACAAGCGAGGGGGAGAGGAGGCCTGGCCTCCAAGTCCCAGAGGTATTGATTGAGGCAAGTGCCAATATCGTGGAGAAGGCGGAAAGCGTGAGAGTGATCGCTGTCCGTCGTCCCGTGTCCCCGCGGCTGGGGGATTGCCCCTCCTTTTATAGGCCAAGGAGGGAGCTGTTTACATGCATGCCGCACTATTTCCCTACGTGTGGAGGTATGGCAAGCAGTGTCGCGGAGCTAACGGCCGTCCTGGCAAATCTTGCTCCGGTTGAGGCGTCGTGGTGCATCCTGTGCTCGTATAGGAGCGGCTTCGAGAGTGGTGGCGTAGCGGTTGGTCGTCCGGCCGCCGTAGTGGGCCGATTCGAGGGTGCCGTTGATGGGGGCCCGTACGTGGCACAGTGGCCGTTGTGGCGACGTCTCGTCCCCGCGCGCCCCAACAGTGTTGGGATGTCGTCACAGTGCCCGGTGTGGTGCAGCAGTGGTGGGGATGGCCGCACAGGGCTGACAGCGACGGGGATGACTCCTCCCGCTGGCCCGACGTCACGGCGTGGCCCTGCACAGTCACGGAAAAGGCATTCAAGGGTGCTGCCGACCCCCCCTTCGAGGACTCGGCGTGTTAGCCGTACGGGGGTAGGCGGCACAGCGTCACGGAGCTGACACCGGCCTCACCGCACAGTGCTACACAGCGGCGGGGATGGCCTCCCCCAGGGAGTTGGTGGAATAGTGCCGGGACGCGATTCCCGCACGTGCCAAAGTTGAGGCGTGCGTCCTGCGGTGTCAGGGCATTAAATGCCTGTACACGCGGGTAGGAGCGTGGGCAACGTGCGTGCAGGTACCCTCGAGCGAGACGGACCCCGCCCGAGGGGGTGTTTAGCCCTCGAGCGAGGCGGACCTTACTCGAGGGGCGTTAAGGCCTCAAGCGAGACGGAACTCGCCCGAGGGTGCGTCTAACCCTCGAGCGAGGCGTACCTCACTCGAGGGGCGTCCTGCTGTGCCGTCCTGGCGGGCCGCAGAGGCCACCAGGGTCATGGTCGTGTCGTGCATGTGTTTTAGGTGCGTGAGTTGATCCGTGATTCGCGTTTTTTGCAGGTTTTAAGCGGGTTTCCCCCGGTTATTTAGGGGACCCTTATGGCTGTCCCCGACATTCAGGTTTTTAAATAATATGCGAAAATGATAGACGAATCTGGCTCCTTCGCGCGAATCTTCTATCTATTTCAAAATGATTGAAACTTGCGAAGTTCTGGAATCGGGAACCTGCGAAGATCTGGAATCTGGAATCTGCGAAGAAGTGGAATATGGAACCTGTGAAGATCTAGAACCTGGAACCTGCGAAGTTCTGAAAACAGGAATTTGCGAAGTTCGGGGAACTAATGAAGATCTGATTCGGAAGCCAGAGCAAGCGGTGATCCTCGTGAGAAAGAGATTCGGGAATCAAGAAGGAGCAAAGTCAAAGACGTCATCTTCAAAAATCCGGGTTTGAGGTGTGAACTAGTGGCAAGCTTGTAAATATATGAAATTAGCTCCATAAATCACAGGACGTAAAAGACGTTTGTGTACATGTTCACATTAGGAATATTCCCTAGATTCGAGGGGGTTTTCGGAATGTAAAAGTCCCTTCGTCTCCCTATAAAAGGGGGCGCATGGGCACGTGTAAAGGGGTTCACAACTTTTGAGGCGAGTACAGACTTTCAGAGATTCCGTGTCTCCCTGACTTTCGTGAATTGCATGTCTTCCTTCGTAGTTTGCATGTTCGGGGTTCCCTCCCGATTTTCGGACCCCCCAACACTTGTGCGACCGAGCGGCTTGTCGTGCGAGGCGGAGACTTGTCGTGCGAGGCGGAGACTGCTCGGAGAAGGGGACTTGTCGGAGATGCTCCCGACTGGTCGGGAACAAGACTTCTTGCCAGTGGTGGTCTTGATATGGGTCCTCGGTCCTCCTCGTCCTGACTCTTGGCCATCACGTTATCAATCTTAGCCTTCACATTGTCAATGGTGTCAGAAAACCTTGTCTCATGAGAGATTATCTCTCCGTCAAAGGGGCCCTGATCCGAGCCCTCGCCAGGGGGCAAGTCAATAATTGACTTAGAAGTTCGGGAGCGAACCAGGGCCGAAACGGGCCCAGGTCGGTTGGCTTAGCCTTTTCTCGTGTCGGTTCGCGACACCCTTTGACCTAGGTGCTCCTCGATAAATCGCCTCTGCCTCCGATAGCCGCCACATCCATCCATTCATCAGAGAGCCACCGACACGAAGGAGAAGCATCGAGAGGAAGCTGTCGGCCGCCGCAAGTCCTTGAGTTGCCTAGGAGATGGCCTAGTCCATGCCCTAGCCGCCATGGTTGGCCCTGCGTGGTGAAGCCATGGTGGAGTTCTGGAGCCCATGCCTTGATTTCATCAAGGCAATTGTACACTCGACATTCGATGGTGATAAAAATCATGTCTTTTCCTTACTTTGAGTTACTTCGATGTGTGTTTATTCATATGTGTAGCTAGCATATGCTCTTAGTAGGAATAGAGTAATCATGGCGTTTGACTTGACAACAATGTCGTTGACGTACGCTTCTATGATGCGGCCTATCAACTCCCAGAAGACACGTCGCATGCATCGTTGGAAAGTGGCACCCGCGTTCTTGAGCTCAAAGGGCATCGTCTGGTAGCAGTACATGCCGAACGGAGTGATGAATGAAGTCGCGAGTTGGTCCGCTAGGCACATCGCTATCTGGTGGTACCCAGAGTACGCATCAAGAAAACAGAGGGTTTTGCACCCTGCTGTTGAATCGACTACCTGATTTATGCGAGGCAAAGGAAACAGATCCTTGGGACATGCCTTGTTAAGGCTCGTATAGTCAACACACATCCTCCATTTCTTATTCTTCTTCTTTACAAGTACAGGGTTTGCTAGCCACTCGGGATGGAAGACTTCTCGGATGAACCCTGCACTAAGGAGCTTCATGACCTCCTCGCCAATCGCCTTGCACTTTTCGTTGTTGAAGCAGCGAAGGCCTTGTTTCACCGGTTTCGATCTCGGCTTGATGTTTAACTTGTGCTCGGCAACCTCTCTTGGGATCCCCTTCATGTCGGAGGGTTTCCATGCAAACACATCGAGGTTCACTTTGAGGAAGTCGACGAGCGCACTTTCCTATTTAGGATCGAGTGTTGTCTTGATACAGAGCGTACGGCCTTCGTCGGAGACGACCACATCCTTGACGTCCTTGGCGGGCTCGAAAGAGCAGGTCACTCGCTTGGACGACTCGAGGACATCCTAGTCCTCAGATCGAGGCTAGGCGCGGAGCCTCTTGAACCGAATGATTGCCTCAGTGAACTGAAAGCATTCAGCGTCGCACTCGTATGCGCGCTGGTACATTGGCCCTACTGTGATGATCCCCTTCAGACCAGGAATCTTTAGTTTCAGGTACGTATAGTTCGGCACAGCCATAAACTTCGCGTATGCCGGCCTCCCAGGGATCGCATTGTACGTCCCCGAGAATCCCACCACTTCGAAGGTGAGGGTTTCCATGCGGAAGTTCTGCATGTCCCCAAACGTGACGGGCAGATGAGCGCCTCCATCCCGGGTACGACCCCGTGGAATGGCGCAGTCGACGGCCTCAGCGTGGACCGCGGGATGCCCATGTCGTCAAGCGTTGACGCATAGAGCACGTTGATCCCGCTTAACCCATCCATCAGGACCTTGTGGACCGTTTTGGATTTGAATAGGGGAGCTACCACAAGTGGGTAGGATCTGGGCTGAGGCAAGTGGTCGGGTTGGTCCTCGCGGTCGAAGGTTATCGGAACCTCCGACCACTTTAGATAGGACGGCTTCGCGGCGTCGACGTTGAAGACTTCTCGTCGAATGAGCTTATCGCGCCGTCTTGAGGGTCTTGCCGGAGATCCCCCGAAGATCATGTGCACCACGCCGTCTTCTCCAGGGAACGCAGCCCCCGCGCCTTCGTCGTTGTCGGGGGCGGGTCCTCCCTTCTAGGGCTGGTCCGCCATTCTCGGCTTGAGGGTGCCTTTGATGTAGTTCTTCATGAGCCGGCACTCCCTGAGCATGTGCTTGACGGGGACCTCGTGGTGCGGGCACGGCGCGTCCAGGAGCCTCTTGAAGTGGTCCTTGGTCAGTGTGGGCTTGGTCGGGTTGCCCTTGGGGCGCGACGTCTTGCGCTCTACCGCCGCAACAAAGTTGTCGTCACGGCGGCGCTTGTCGTTCTTTTTCTTCTTGAAGCATGAGGACGTCCCTTCGTTGTGGTCCATGACTTGCTTCCCCTTGCCCTGAGTGGTGTTAAGCGTCGCGGCGACCGCTTCCTCACCGTCGGTGTGGTTGCTTGCGATGTCGAGGAGCTCGCGGGTCGTGCGAGGCATGCGGCGCCTGAGTCGATGGATGAGGGACGTGCACATCACGCCATTCTGAAATGCCGAGATGGCGTCGTTGTCGGTCGCACCGGGGAGCTCAGTGCAGCGCTTGGAGAAACGTCGTATGTACTCGCGGAGGCTCTCCCCCGGCTGTTGCTTGCAGTTGCGCAGCTCCCACTGCTTGCCGGGGCGCATGTAGGTGCCTTGGAAGTTGCTGACAAAGACCCGATGTAGGTCGGTCCAGTCGTTGATCTTGTCTTGAGGTAGGTGCTCGAGCCATGTCCGCGCGGGGTTACCAAGGTAGAGAGACTGGTTCTTGATGACGAAGAGATCGTCTGTCGCTCCCCGGCATGGCATGTGAGTTGGTAGTCCTCGAGCCATACACTGGGGTTAGTGTCCCCGTCGTACCTTGGCATGTTGGTCGTGGCACGAAAGCGCGAAGGGAACTTCGCGTCGTGGATGCTCCGGCCAAAGGCCCATGGACCTCTCTAGTTCGGTGACCAGCTGTGGTCGCGGTCGTCGTTGTTGTCGTGGCACCGCCCGCTCCCACGGTTGTCGTTGTGGCACGAGCAATTGTCGCGGTGGTTATCGACGCTCTTGGCACGCCGTCGGACCTCGATGGTGTTCCGCGCGTCGCGGTCGGGCCCAAGGTGGCTCTTGACTGCTGATGCCGCGGCTCCGCCTCCCTCCCGGCGCTCTTGATGCTGGGAAGTAGGCGGATTCGGGTCGTGGGCGGATGGTGCTCCTGCCCGCCCATGCTCGGAGCGCTGGCGCGAGGCCGAGCTCTCGGCTTGTTGTGTTGTCGCCGCCTCGAGCAACGCCTTCAGCTGTTGGCGCACTCGTTGCTCCTCGGAGGTCGCTGCCTCCGAGCAGCCGCACAGCAGCATGGCCGCAACGGTGAGGTTCTGCGACGCCCGTTAGAAGAGCGGCGGTGCATCAATGTCGGCGTTAACGTCGATGTTCGTGCCCTCGTTGGTGCGTCAGTTGTTGTCGCGTGTCGCCCCGTGCGGTGGCGGCGTTGGTGCGCGGCCGTGCGGCTGATCGGCAGCCGGACGGCGTTCACACCGGTCGCCATTCCCCTCGTGGGGCTCCTCCTGCACAGGGATGTCTTGTGCAGGTCGTCGATTGTGGGGCTCGGCATCCATGCCCAGCTCTTGGTGAAGAAGGGCCTGCTCTTCGTCAAGCTGGTGCCTTGCCTCCGCGAGTTCGTCGAGCCGCGCCTGCCACTGGGCGTCGGTGGCGCGGTGGTGCAGAGCCAGCTCCGGTTTCGAGCTGCTCGATGTGGAGGCCACGCAGACATCGCACTCCCGCGTGGGATCGTGCCATCGCGTGGTTTGTGCCCCCCGAGTCGTCATAGACCCAGGGGCGGCGCCGGTCGCGCGGAGGTCGTTGACGTAGGTCGTCACTGGGTCGTCCAGGAGGCCGGGTTGTCCACGGGGGTACATCGTGGTGTACCGCTCCATGAACTCCCCCATGCCAGAGGCTCGTCTCCGATAGCCTGGAAAGCAAGGTCGGTGAGGTAGTAGGCAGCGAGCCTAAAACGCTCCTGTGTCGGGTTAGGCCGCAACATGCCGATCATGACGTCGTCCGAGAAACCTCGAACGAAAGCCTCGCGTCCCGCAGCCCCCGTGAGGACATTGGGTCAAGGCGGCCGGGCGAAGGTGCGCCCGACGACGGACTCCGCCGGCCCGGTGTAGATGAAGCCGAGGGAGCCGAAGCGCAGCGTGGCCCCAAAAGTCAGCGTGATCTTGCGGCCGTCCATCCGATCCACTGGAGTTCGTCGAGACACACACTGGGCCCTACCTGGCGCGCCAACTGTCGGGGTTCTCTACCGCCGGCAGTAAATTTGTATCGATCGTGCGTCAGGATCGAATGGTTAGCGCAGGCGACAACGGGATTTAGACTGGTTCGGGCCTCTGAGGAGTAATACCCTATGTCCAGTGTCGAGCTGCCGTGTTCCCGAGCTAGGGGTGCTCATAGTAGGGGTTACAAGCTGGTCAGGAGAGGGTGTCGAGCCCAAGTCCCTCAGAGTGGCGTTTAAGCTATCGAAAGTCTAACCCTTGTAACCGTTGCCCTCCTCTCCCTTTTATAGTCACAAGGGGAGGGGCACAAGGGGAAGAAAAAAGAAGTACAATGCTTGGTTGCTGGTACGTCCCGTTGTACGTCGCTCTCTGTCAGGGCGCATTGAAGCTGAGCCGTGATGCTTTGTCATGGGAGCCGCCGTGTGGCCGGGTGCGACTGTTCATCCCGGGACGCTTGGCTTCTCCTCCGAGTAATTTGCGCTTGCCTTAGCCTGCCCGAGTACCTGACTAGCCCGCAACGCTCGAGCCTAAGTCTAGGCTCGTGTGCGTCGCAAAGGGTGCTTGAGTGCCTCGGGTAGAGCTTGCGTGTGGTAGAGCGAGAGATGATGGTGATGGGATGGCTGCGTAGCTGGTCAGGCCAGCATTAAGGCTCTTGTCGGAGTGAGCTGCTTGCATGGCCGCCAGCTGTTGTACTTGCATGACATGGGGAATCGTTCCCCCACGCGCGTCAGCGGTGGTGCTCGCGTCTTGTGCTCGCGCCGCGCGCCATGGCCCATGTACCAGTCGGAGCCGGAGGGTGGTCATGCGGGGCAGAGACTTGTCGTGCGAGGCGGAGACTTGTCGTGCAAGGCGGAGACTTGTCGTGGGGATCCCTCTTGTAGGGAACTGGTCGGAGATGCAGCCAACTGGCCAAAGACCGGACGTCTTGCCAGTGTTGGTCTTTGTCAAGGTCCTCAGTCCTCCTCGTCCTGAATCTTGGCCTTGACATTGTCAATGGTGTTGAATTACCTTGTGTTTAAGGAAGATCTTTTCGCCGTCAATGAGGGCCCTAATCCGAGCCCTCGTCAACCCCCCCCCCACCGCGCAGCCCGCAGCCGCAGCTCTCTGTCACTCGTCCGATCTCGATCCGATCTCGTCCGCCAATGTTCGCCTTGAGCTCGCCGGCGGCCAGCCCTGCTTCGGTGACCTCGAGACATCGCCGGCCACTCCTTCTCCCTTAGTCCCTCTCCTACCTCCTTTCCGCCCTTCCCTCCTCCTCCTCCTCTGGTGTACCATGTAAGTCGTTGAGCTGTCTATTCTTCCTCCGCCACTCGTCGTCGCTCTAACAGTGCTTGTCTCCTTGTTCTCTGCTCGGATGCTGGCTCCCTGGCCTCTTCTCCGGCACTTGGCTCCGGTCGCGTAGGTGAGTCCCCAAACCCTAACCCTAGGTCCCTAGCATCTTTTTCAATCTTCATCTTCTCTGCATCTTCTTCGTCTTCTACGTTCTACTTCTAATGCTCTAGCTCTTTTTTTTGTGTTCGTCATCTTCTTTGTAGGTTTGTGCCTGACGCTGCATCCTCCTCCTCTGAAGGTGCGATGACAAGGCCGTCGAGGGACGGTGCTGGAGCTGCGGCTAGGGGCCGGAACCAGCCTACATGCCCTCCTCCTCTTGTGGCCGCAGTGACGATGCCAGTGGCAGTGGCCGACGGCGAGCACCCGGAGCCGGCTGAGGATGAGGAGCCTGTGGTGGAGATGGAGATCGGGGACGCCTCCCTGCCGATCGACGTCGACACCGGCGGCGATGGTCAGGTGGAGGAGGTGGACGGCTCCGAGGACACAAATGGTGCCTCATCTGGTAAGCGCACTCGCATTTTTCTACTTGTTGGGAGGATTTTGTGCCGATCTTTGACGACAATGGGGTGAGATCGCATGCCATCTGTAAACATTGTGGTAAGAAATTTTGCTGCTAGAGCTTCGATTGGCACTAGATCCTTGAACAGGCACATGTTAGCTTGTAGGAAAAAACTAGCTAATGATTGTAAAGTCCAGTCCAAGCTTGCTATGAATGTTCACTACTAGGAATAATGCCTTGGCCAACGCCTATATTTGGTTGCAATACGGCCATTTTGGTTGCAACTGGAATCAATTGCATCTAAGTTTTTTGGTCGACAGATGGTTACAATTGGAACGGTGTAATAGCCTCAGGCAACTATTTGATGTGGCATTGCAATAGATTTTTCTATTACAACAAACAAGGAAACATATTGACACCAATACATGGTTGCAAGAACAAACATTGCAACGAACAAATTTGCCTAATGAACCAACACTTCGTTGCAAGATCAAATTTTGCAACGAACAAAATAGCCTTATGCAACCAATACTTGGTTGCAAGAACAAATATTGGAATGATTAGATTGGTTGCCTTAGGTTCTAATGCAGTCCATGGTTGCGATATTCCATGGTTGCCACCAATGAATGTGTTGCAATAGAAAAGTATTGCCACTCGAAAACTACGTGATCATATGGTCATATTACCACGAAGTGTGATCCATTGCATTACATTGCTCTTGCAACATATCAGATATGGTGAAAATAGATGATATGTTAATGCAACGAACTAGTCTTCGAGGTAATATATATAGATTGCAACGTATTCGTGTTGGTGGTAACAGAGGTCACATGCAACCAACAATTTTTGGTCGCAATAGTTGATATTATAATGCAACGAACAGTTCTACGAGGTAATACATAGAAGTTGCAACGAATTTGTGTTGGTGGCAATAGAGGGCACATGCAACAAACAATTGTAGGTAGTAATAGATAATATGATAACGCAGCACTTAATGTTGGTCACAATAAAGTGTATTGCAACCAAAATCAACGGTCGTGTATTAGTCTATCGCAACGAGGTGAAAATTGAAACTAGTTTTTCAATTATTTTTGCTGGTAGAGAATATCACAAATAATAATTGATACATTCATTAATATTAATTTTGACTCAAACTGAAGTATCACACAACGACCAACATTCTGGTTTAAAGAACATGACCACAACTAACAAAATAAGGACATCATATTTAATTAAGTTCACTGCATTGTTTAGCATACAAAAATTGATCCAGAAATGGGTTCGTTAGTTGCTCCATCGCCTATCAACAACTTGTCATTCTTGTTGGTGCCGGCCATCAACTTGTAGCTATAGAAGCTTGTTTTGGCTGTCCGAGTTTCTCTGCGATTCAGAAAACATGTATGATTTAATTAATGGAGTAATTAGCAATCATAGAAAGGATGGTTGTGCAATTACCTGAGACAATAAAAAACAGGCAAGTCTGCCTCATGCTCATAGCATGTTAATCACCATCCTCATAAGCCTTGTGCAATCGCTGCAACATGTATTTCAAGTCATTACAAATTTGCATGACATACTAAAATACGTTTGGCATAATCCCTCACCATTGTATATTGTTAAGACTAAAAACACTTTGGTCCAATGCATTCCTATGTATGTACACCTCAGCAGCAGGTTCTGGTTCTCCTGTAAAATAACATGAATAAATAAAAGATAAGGAAACCTCAATTGGAGAAAATTTAACTAACAACACTAAGGATTGATAGCTAATAAAATATATTACCTCCAGTGATTCTATACCAACATGAATGACAGGAACTCTACATGACCTAACAAATTAAGTGCATCTCACTTTACTATAGTGAAGAAAGTCACTCTGATTCTGTATGAACTTAAATCACCCATCAACCTACCAATCATAAATACAAGTTCATAGTTGTCATTTAACCAAAAAAAAACTTATATGTGAAGATATTTTCAAAACCACAACATGTGTAGATGTCAACTTAACAGTTATATTAGTGTTTCACAAAAGTTTTAAAATGCCAGTCTCAAATCTAATTTAAAATAAGCTCAGAATAAAGTTCAATCAATTTTCACCAGACATGTACTAAAATACATGTAATTTAGCGCATACATTGGTTGTACCAATCCAAATGCACTAAGCATTTCCTCCTTATCTTAAGTATATATAGGAAAGAAAAATGAAGATCCATACTCTGTTATAACCCACAGCAAGTGACAGATGAGGTTGCATTTGAATTGAACAAAAGAGGCAATGGTTCAACACGGGATGGATGACCAAAAAAAGAACACTCAGTGCTAGTTCAACAAAAGAACAGAAATAGAAACAGACCATCATAAAAAATACAAGGACTAAGGCATGTATGACATAATTGCTAGTGCTTATCAGACCATGTACCCATTTATAAATGCTCAACTCCACATATTGTAGCTGCATATACAAGTTAGTACTGTCAAGTTCCTCCGACTATGAAAAGTCGTACCAGAGATATATGTAAGTGGATCAAAGGAAGGACAAGTGGATTATTGCTCAATATCATTTCCAATTGCATAGAGAAATTAAGCTAGTTTTTTTCGAGGAATAGAAATTAATCTAGTTGTAACATCACATATTCAAATATAATTAACTATTTCTTGAACCATTCAAAGGCAAAGAAAATGATATTCCATCGGCATGATTATATGTCAGTATAGATTGTATGTACTAAGACAAATGCATAAATTATTTGAAAACCACAAGGTATCTATGGACTGCATGTAGAAACAGGTTATGTGTGTGCTACTGAGCTTCATAGGTCTATGATAACCTTGCATATGTGCAGACTTGGGAAATGGGAGAAGCGAGGCAACACAACAACACCAGTGTATGATTCATGACACAACATTGAGTCGAATCAAGGAGAACTCTCTGTAACATTGATTCAATCTCTACAAGTCTACCAAAGGCATTCAATTCAAAGCATAACCTATCAGTTCAGAAGATTAACAAGACAACAGTCAAGAAGCACTCTGATTTCTTTTTCTACACGCATGCGTAATGCACAAAAGAAAGAAACGGGATCAGTACCAAAACTGATTAAATAACCAAATGAAGTAACCAGACATATAATTAGCTAATAAAACAATGCCAGCAAGTATTGCATAATTAAATTTGCAATGAGTATCCGCTTAGTGAAATACCTTCATGTCTCAAACACACTAGGGTACCTTCACTTCTAGGCACTGTTAGCTTAAAGCTAAGCAACTCGACATCCTGCAGGCTCACAAAAAGAGGAAACTTATTCACTAACAAGTAAGATTATTATCTTTAAAACAAGCCCTGTAAATCAGAAAGATTAACCAACAATGGCCAATGATTATAAATCTATTCAAGATACCATTGATATATTCAGTGTTTAGTCAATTTGAAATAATAAGCAAGCACATACATTCCAACAGTTCTTTTCGGTCATGTAATTAGAAATTAATGCCATTTCTGATAACCATGCCCTTTGGGCATCTAAAGAACAGACAGATCACAAATGCACAGAAATACATGCCATGAAAAAAATGGGATTGGTTGACAAGCATGCCAACAAGTCAACTTAACATGAGCACTAGAATTATTTGACGCCTTCAGTTCCACATAGCAAAACCCAAAACAATATAACTATATGATAGTTATTTTCTGCAGTGTGCATTTACATGTACCATGCCTAATATCATAGCTTTTCTGAAAATTGCACGACACATTCCTGATTCCTCTTCACAAATCATTGGTGAGCAAAACTTTCAGCACAATACCAAAACAAGTGGAGTACCATAGGATTGACAAAGGATTCTTTCTCGCCACCACTAGCATGCTGGAGAGAAGGAAAAATTGGGGACGTCTTTACCCTTAGAAGGTTGTAGATGAGCTTATCTTCCTTGGTCTTCAGCTTCTTAGGTGGAGCTCCCGTTGGGTGCAGGCCTCACTTTCACCACGAACAGTAGATGTAGATGCATTCGTACTACTCACCATTAGTTCTGACAAGAGGCGCGGGAGACACGGAGCAGATGAATCATCAAATGGGGAGATATATGGGAGAAGGGACGAAGCGGACAAGGAGAAAGCAAAGAACTGTTGGACTCACGACGGAAGGGGAAGGAGTAGCAGGAGGCAGGGGTGGGTGCCCGAACGGTGGTGACAGCAAGGGAAGGAGGAGGAGGAGGAACTGCGGCGCCCACCATGGACCCAACAGCGTCGGCGGCGCTCACATGGTCGCTCCTGGCCAGGCGCCGATGGGTTCTAGTGGCTCCCAGACTTGGCCTGGCGTGGACGAATTTGGTGGTGCTCGCCCTAGCCTAACACCGAGGGGGAGGTTGACGACTCGTTGACGGCTCCAGCTAGCAGATCTGGGGAGGCGGCTCGAGTGCCTCGCCACCTCACCGGGGCGCTTGGGGGCGGGTTGGGTGGCGGTGGCGACGGCGGTCTGTGCGGTTGGAGAGGGAGGGGAAGAGTCAGGCGCAACGAACGAACGAGGAGGATAAGTTTGGGGAATATAATAGAACACAGACCCGATCTGAACCGTCGAGTTATAGATGAATGGACACGAATGATTGGGCCGTGCAAGAATGCAGTGAAAGCGGCCCAGTTTCGACCAGTTTAGTTTTTTATTTTCATTTAATTAAGGTATATATCCTTTCGAAAGTAACATGAATAGTAATTATCTTATATATCATCATAGACAACTATGTTTTTTTGTACCCACTACAAGTCCCTTCTCTATTTCTCTCAACTCTCAGCCTAGCCACGTCATCCCCACTTGCCCTCCTCACCATGGGCGCGCACACCAGCCCTATCGCCCACGAATTTCGCCGCCGCACCCTACACCACCTCCCCCTCGCTGCCTCTGGTGGCTCCTGCTCGATCTGCACAGCAGCGGCGACGCGATGTGCTCCTCCACGTCCTCACCTGCCTCAACTGCCCCCACGCGCTCCTCCACATCCTCGCTTGCCTCAACTGCTCGCACGTCGCTGCTCACGGCAACCCGATCTCGCGGCAGACAACGTCGTTGCGCACCCTCAATGCCTAGTTATCAGTAAAATTTTGACATGAAAAGGATGATATCTAAGGTGTCATGAAGGAGTTTCAAGCTTTTATTGAAAATATTTGGTACTTTTTTTCAATTAAGGGAATTACTGTGTTTCTTCGAAATAATTGCAAAGTTGTACTATGTGTACGTCTAATAAGATTCCAAAAATTTTGAAATAATATCGTAATATGGTCTGAAGGTTATACATTTTGACGTCGTAACATAACTTTCGTCCCTGAACTTGTCATAACAGTTTCAAATGATTTCGATAACGGTGTAACTGTTGACGGTGTATTTTGGTGCACCTAGCATGTTCATTACACTTTGGTTTGGATTTGATTATGGAACTAACCCGCCACTAGGCACACTAATCATATAACAAGTTCATCTTTGTGCATGCATTTGGAAGTGTTGTGTTTATGTAGGAAAACATGGACATAAAGGACGGATTCGCAACAAGTTCAAAGGAGCATTCATGGAGTCTTGTTCGTGTCCATGAGCTTGCTGAAATCACTTCCAATGGTGGCGAGGACCGAAGTGCTACGAGGAACACCCCCGAGGATTGAAGCGTAAAAGATCAAACTTCATGCAAAGAGAGCCTCCATCTTGGACGCGAAGATAACAGCATCAAAATCGTGCAAGTGGAGGGGGCAAAGTACATAAGTGCACGAGGACCCACGGAGCAAAAGGGGAGACCGAACCGGCCGGGTGGGCACGGCGGCCGGCCCGGCCGGCCGGCCCGGCCCGGGCCGGCACCGGTTCGGTCCCGTTTTCCTTGCCCTCGAAGGATCTTCAACCCTAAAAACCCCCGACGCGCCGCCAACACCGAGGGAGGAGTCATTCGCACCGAAGGCCATCCACAAGCTAGAGAGAGAGGAGGAGGATCTCCGGCGGGGAGATCAACCACCTCGAAGGAAGCACCCTCTCGTGGAGAAGAAGGAAGACACGGCGGAAGGGAAACCATGATCAACGGTGCCATGATCGGCACCTTGATGGGGTAATCTTCTCATTCGTCCATGGGTTGTAATCGATCTTGAGATGTAATCGCACTTTGTCGGATTATCTATCTATCATCTTGTGTTGAATATACTTTAATGCTTAAGGCTTGCAACCGTGCCGTAGAGGGAGTACGAGCTCCAATGCTTCCTTGGATCCATTCAATACGCCGTGTCCATCAAAGGTCTAGTCATGAATACCTTCGCGTAGTGACAGTACGAGAGGAGGGAAAGGGCGAAACCGTGGTCACAACCCCGATAGATTAGATTGGTTTTTCATGTCTTTAAGCGATTGCATGCTCTAGTATCGTAGACCCGTGGGCGAGTGTCTTCTATCTTGATCGTTTATCATTCTCTCTAGTGTAGTTTAGTGTTTTCTAGTATAATAGTAGTTAGGGTTTTAGTAGCTAGTGTGTCGTTGTTGATCGAACGCTTGTAATCCCCTTGCTCCGCGGATTGACAAGAACCTTGGAAATCCCGTGGTGAAAAAGGTGTGGGGTCCGTACGCTTGCGGATCGTAGAGGGATACGTCTTTTATCCGTCAACAGTAACATACGTTATTCACAAATGGATACATGTCTCACATAGTTCCATGTAATGTTACTTGAACATTAAAGTTTAACATACTTTTCAAAGTGTTCGAATTCATACATACTTCAAACTTGATCATAACCTCGTGTTTACCTTAATATTACGAAATACAAAATTACATTAGTAACAGTTATGCAAAACAAATTATTTTTCTATTCAATATTTAATTCCAGATTAAAATAATAAATACCAACTATCAGGGTCTTACAATATATGTACATCAAGAGAGAATAGAGAAGTGTTGCAGTGGTATAGCTTAGTGGTTAGGTGCTACAGACTATGGCCCCAGTTCTTGGGTTCGAAACCTCAGATCGTGGCCCCAATTGGTTTTGGTAACAATTATTTGGCAAGTGGCAGTGGTGTAGTGCATTTACAAAGGAAGAAAAAACATCTAAAGAACATCAACAAAGGAAGTGGTGTGGTGGTAAGGGGCTTGAGTTTGGAATCGAGCGTTGGGTTTTCGAAACCCATCGACGACGAATTTTTTGGTATAAATATCGGTCGGTGGGTAACGTGGCCGAGGGTCGTGGTCATCAAGAAAAGTGCATAAACTTGATAATAATAAAATGGTTGAAGACAAGAAAAAAAATGAAATTGTGTGTAGCTCAATGGTAAATGCCATGCAGCTTGGACCTAGAGACCCAAGTTCAAAACTTGAAACTTGATGTTTCTCAATTTTTTCTCTTTTGTCTTTCCTAGTATTTTGAGTTTTGAATAAATTTTCGTTGTTTTTTCTTCCATATAATTTCGGCTTAAAGAAAATTGTGTATGTTCATAATGATCTTAATAAATTGCGACTATATATTGTTCGCAAATTGACTTGTATGTTTTTTCCTAAATTTTTCCATTATAATTTATTGTCCATTACGAAACACATTGTGGGCCGAATTAGACGAAATTCTTTTCACACGTTATAGGAAGTTTTTTTAAAATTTTATTGGTCATTAAAAAATGTTTCAATTCATACGCACTTCAAAATTGAAGAAAACCTTAGTTTTAATGTCTTATTAACATTTGTGGATTTACATTAGCACTTGTTGGGCAAACATGTTTTTTTCTATTTTTTAAAATCACTAATGAATAAACCCTTGTGAAGTAAGTTGCAAAATCATTATCTTATATGCCCTAAATATATTTTTCACATTTAAAACACAACATTTAAGTTTTCATCTAGGAATTTCAAGAATTTGATTAGATTTGTTATTTTCTAGTATTTAAATGAATTTATGTATGTTTACCGAAAGTAATTCTATGTTGACCTATACGTATATCTAATAAGATTTTTAAAATTCAAAAAATTACATTTACCTTCCAAATCATAAGAATGATTTTATTTTACCTTTATTTTTATTTTTTATATAAAACATGAACACAATTAATAACAAGTTATTACCACACTTGGTCACTAATGTGGCTGTGGTGTAGTGGTAGGGTGTTCTGTCTTTTCTCTCCACCACCTCGGTTCGAATACCAACCTTCTCTCCTTTGCACAAAGTTTTTTTTAATTATAACCTTTACCTTATAGTATAAATAATATAATACCAAAATTGTTAACAATTGATGTTGTAGCGTGGTGGTTAGGCATGGGAATCTCAGTTGCAAGACTTGTGTTCAAATCCCACCTTTGCCAACTATTATTGATTTTTTCTTTTGTGCGGCCGCCCGGGGCCTTGGTGCAGCCCGGCGAGAACGGCAGTGGCCTTGGTAATAATGATAAAATTATCATAAAACTCAAACTTCTACTTGGAACATTATCATAAAATAATGATAATAAAACTAAAAACTTGTCCGGAAATTCTAAAAATTGATATGGAATCGTATTATGGATGTTTAAACTTGGCATAAAATTTTCTTTTGGTTCCACGAAAAAGGAGTATACATTGTTCACATGTTATTAGTACTTTTGAAAATGACAAAATAAGCTAAATAAAGATTATATATCTTGATGATATATGAAACTTTGGTATTCATCACTTTTCCATTTGACATCCTTTAATATTAAAAAAAATGTGCTTCTATTGTCAATTTTTGAAATTAAAAAATTAGATTGTTCAAAAAGACTCATACAAGAAATTTTTCCACATAATTGCATTAATAAGTTTCACAACTCAACAAAAATTTGTGAACACTTTATCATGACTTTGTCAGATGAGAAAATGACCAATATCAAAGTTGTTGATCTTGATGAGATATGAAACTTTGGTATTCATCACTTTTTCATTCGACATCATTTAGTGTGAAAAAATCTTGGTTGTAGTTGTCATCTTAGCTTGATGGTATAAATAATATAATACCCAAGTTTTTCGTAACTAAAGTTGTAGTGTGGTGGTAAGACGTGGGAGTCTTAAGCTCAATACCTAGGTTAGAATCCTATCTTTGCATCCATTTTTTAATTTTCATAGTAAATAGAATAATATCCAAATTTGGTCAAAAAATTTAAATATTGGTGTGGAGACATACTTTAGGCTCACAAGAATATGCTAAAAAACTAAAATAATTTTGATAAAGTGACACTATATACATTGTTCACAAATGGAAAATTATAAGTAAATTTAAATAACACAACATATAACAAGAGAGGAGGTGGCCTAGTGGTAGAAATGCTTTTACTCCTTCCAAGGGGTGTAGGGTTCGAACCCATGTTGGGCCACATTATTTTTTATTTTTTTCCTTTAATTTCGAGTGTGGCTGTTGTCTGGCTGTGGCTTGGCACGGCCATTTGGGAACGGCGACAACCTTGGACACCCGGTCGGGGCCGTGGCGTGGCCATGGCGTAGCCGCTGCGTTGAGTGGGAGGCTGGGGCCATGGCGCAGCTGCTGCGTTGTGTGGGAGGTTGCGGCCAGTCGGGGTCATGACGCGGGAGGCTGGAGGGCGGCTGCGGTCGGCTGGGGCCATGGCGTGGAACGGCCGGCCGGGGCTCGACCGACTGTGGCTGCAATTGGGCAGTGGCAAAACTAAGTACAAAAGTGTTGAATGCAAAGAAAATACACAAATTTGTATGTAGTGTAGTGGTAAGGATAGTTTATTTGAGGCAAGAGGTGCACAGTTCGAAGCTTGACCTCTTCACAAAAAATTTGTTCTCTGTTTTTTCATACATCACTCTATTTTTTCGTAAGTTTTTTAATTATTGATCGTGATGATCTATATTTCTTTTCACACGTTACATGCAAGTTCACATAATTCATTGATGACAATAAAACATAACTCATGCAACGAACTATTTTCTAGATGCAACAACCACATGAGCTATCGCAACAAAGGTTAAATTTTAGACAACGTTATTTCATCGTGGCCACAAGTATGCCTATTCGCGACCAACTAAATGTCCATGGCAACAAATGCACATCAAATGCAACGAACTGTTTGCTGGATGCAATAGCCACATGAGCTATTGCAACAAAGGTTAAATTTTAAACAACATTATTTCATCATGGCCACAAGCATGCCTATTCGCAACCAACTAAATGTTCGTGGCAACAAACACACATCGAAGGTAATGAATGAGTTTTTGGATGCAACAGACATATGAGCTGTCGCAACAAAGGTTACACTATAGACAACGTAATTTCATTGTGGCCATAGGCATGCATTATCACAACCAATTAAATATTCGTGGCAACAAACACATATCTATCGCAACATTAAATTGATATTATCGCAATGCACAATTAGTTAGGGCAATAGCTACCCATAAAGGCAACCACCATTTTCACCGTGGTATTAACACCAACCTGTTGCAACGACTATTTCAACAGACGCAACCCACATTTTTGGTGGCCATAAGATCCAGATATCGCAACCCATTAATACGTTGGTTGCTATAAAACCAAATACATGGTGTTGCTAGAAAATTTGGTGCTCTAAGGGTCAATTCCTAGTAGTGGTTGATGGGTTGCATAACTGGGTTTATGATGTTTCTCATGCTCGTAATGAACTGTGTTGGCTGATTGCTAGGTTGGATCTTCCATTAGGCGTTGGTGACACATAGGCCTGGGAATATTACATTAAGTTGCTCATAATCCTAGATTCCAGAAGGTTTCTAGACATACCACTACTAGAGACATGCATAAGTTGTTTGTTGATCAGTGTGCTTTGCTTGTGCATTCTTTAACTTCTTGTTCATCTATTTCTTTAACTTCTGATATCTGGTCTAGTAATGCTAAGGAGGATTACATTTCTATTGTTGCTCATTATGTTGGGGCTGATTGGGAGTTGCATAAAAAGGTTATTGGTTTTAGGCTGATTGAGGCATCACATACTGGTGAAAACATTGCTGAAAAATAGCATCTGTGGTTGAGGAGTTTGGTTTGATTGATAAAGTCTTTGTTGTGTCTCTTGACAATGCTTCAGCTAATTCTAAGGCTTTTGATATCTTGCAACCTGTCTTTTCTGGTTACCTGCTGGGCTCTTACCCTGCTCCTACTCGTGATGATCCTCTCAAAGTCCAGTACTTGCTTGTGCACCAGCGCTGTGCATGCCATGTTATTAATCTGATTGTTAAGTCTAGCTTAAAGAGCTTCAATCCTTATCTTGAAAATTTCAGGACTGCAATAAACTATTTGAATTCCTCTAATCAAAGAATTGCATTGTTTAAGAATTATTGTTCTACTCTGGGTATTAGACCTAGAAAATTTGGCTTGGATATGGATGTTAGGTGGAATTCCACCTATTTGATGCTTAAACATTTGCTACCATATAAAGAAGTGTTTTCTGTGTGGTTTGAGTCAAATTATGGTGAGGCATTATTGACCCCAGCATTGGCATGTTGCTGAATGGATAATGAAGTTCCTTGAAGTGTTTTATGAGGCAACAGTTACATTGTATGGTGTTTACTATCCTACTGCTCCACTCATGTTGCATCATATCCTTGACTTTGCTGAGCATTTGCATAATGCTGAAAAGGATCAGGGCTTTAGAAGTATTGCAATTCCAATGAAACTTAAGTTCCTTAAGTATTGGGAGAAAATTCCAATGTTATATTCTTATGCATTCATTCTAGATCCTAGAGCTAAGCTGATTGGCTTCTCTGATGTACTTGAATTACTTGCTTCACATATTGGAACCTCTTATAGTCTTTACTATGGTGATGTGAAAGATGAAATGTCTAGATTGTTTGCCAAGTATGAACAGAAATTTGGTGCAGCTAGGTCTGAAAGGCCTCATATGCCTCTTGCTGGTCCTGGTAAAAGGAAGCAGGCATGGAGAAAGATCTATGGTGGTCCTGGTGCATCCTCTACCTGTTCCCCTTCTTCATTTTCTCCATATGGATCTGGTGGTGTTAATGAACTCTCAGCATACTTGCACAGTGATCCTATCAAGGACTGGGGGAGTCCTTTGACCTACTATTGTGGTGGCATGACCATAAGCTAGCCTATCTTGTCTTATCGATAATGGCTCACGATATTATGTCTGTTCCTGTGTCTACTGTGTCTTCTGAGTCTTGTTTCAGTTGTACTACCAGGATACTCGAAGACCGGCGATGACGCTTGTTGCCTGAGCATGTGGAGATGCTCACCTGTGTGAAAGACTGGGACCAAGCAGCAAGAAAGGAACAACATGCACCTGAGGACATTGACCTGGAAGAACTGTTTGACAACTTGTTCCTGGATGAAGGAGAAGGCAGCGGCAGCGGCAGTGGCAGTACTACAGCTACTGGTGTTGGGTGAACATCTGGAGAAGGTAAAGTAAAACATGCAATCCTTTCTTGTTCATCTTCTTATTCAATTCTTCATGTTCAATTGTTCATCTTTCATATTCAGATATTCTAATTCCTAATTTGGCAGGCATTTCTCCATCTTTTGGACTTTTGTTGATGTTGGTGCTACAAGACTCAAGTGGACAAGTGGTGGACTGGTCACTAGTGCTACACTCTGGTGGATGACTTGAGAAGTCCCAAGTCTGTAATAGGATAGATTCTACTTTGCCGTCCACTGACTTGAAGTCTTGAACAACTTGCCACTGATGTTGGCTATTGTAATAGGATAGATGAACATGAACTTGTGAAACTTTTGAGCTGGTTTTTGTACTCTTTTCCTTTTTAGGGTTTCTCACAAGAGTGAGTTTTACCTAGAAAGGTTTTTAATGAGGCAGCAGCATTGCACAACAGCTCCTTTTCATAATTAGGTAATCATTTTCATAAATTTTGTTTCATTATGATTCTAGTGAATGGTGATGTGTTTGTATGTTGACGTGCTATGGGCCGGCACGGCACGGCGAAACTGTCGTTGCCATGGGCGGCAGGACACGGCCAAACGGCCCATGTGCCGTGTTGTGGGCCGCAGGCCTGGCCCATAGCACGGTCAGACACGGCACGGCCGGCACGGCGGCACGCCACGACACGACGCGGTGTCGTGCCGGCACGACACGATGGCCACCTATAGTTGGCAATGTCGGCTTTTGCAGACACAGTAGTTAATTGATTTCTTCAGCTACCAGCATTCGTTAACCATCATGTTCTTCTTCGGTATGTACTTTCTTTCTTTGTATTTCTTGTCTTCATTATAAGCTTTCTCCTGCACTCGAAGATGTTTTGTTCTCCTTTTCCGCAGTCTCCCAGCGCATCCTCTCATCGAGATGCAGGGCGCAAGGGGCTCCCGGGACAAAGGTGAGGGGACAATGTGCACGAGGCACTACAACGGATGGAAACAAGGTCAGGACGTGTGGCGAGCACGAATTGGTGGCTGAATGTGATGTAAATATTTTGTCTTATTTCCCAAAGTATTACCATTACATCATAATATGTGGTTTTACCTCAAAAATATTTGTACTTTGCGAAGAATACTTTTAAAATATCATTTAAATCAAATAAATATATACATATTTTAAGCTAACATAAAATAAATTAAGATTTTTATTGATGGTTCTAGATTAAAGTTTTTTTATTAATGATTCTAGATAAAAGATTTTTAACAAAAATATCAATACCACATAAAAATAAAGTGGACACTTTTAAATATGAGATTAGAAAAGACTAGTTATTTTTGTTGTTTGTCTAGTGCAACTACATTGTGATCTACTAAATCTCCAGCGAAGTAACCAAGCAACAGTTTTCTTATTAATAAAGTTAGTTTCATGACATGTTTCAATGTATATGATGACTTGAGAACGTTTATTTTAGACAAAAAATATAATGTGTTTAATCAAGCACAACAACCTACAAAATAAGAAGATTATGTTTTATGTATATTTCAGATTATTAGTTTTAACAAATTAAAAATCATATAATATTTCAAAATTAATAATGTGTGTACACCCATTTGTGTAATTCTATGTCCGCCACCGCACGAGGGTCGCTGTAGTGAACTTGAATCTTGAAGGATGCCACCACTGGACCCTCATCCAAATATTTGCTCAGGGATAGGGACGGTTTTGTCCAATGGCACCCATACGACTTACTCAGCCCCTAATCTCCATCTCGAAGGATCCGCACTCATCCAGTATCTTGTGGTCTAAGTAGAGCTGAATCAGTCGGGGGAAGGTCTACTCCGAAGCGACGGCCACAATATCGAATCTGCATCCTTGCTGTTAGGGCCTCAACATAAGAATGGATGCTGCATGTACCCCAGACTTTGGGAACGGCCTCTACCAGCTGCAGTCGGTGCTTCGGTAGGTCATGAAACCACGACCGGCCAGGTCCATCTAATGAGATCGACCACGACGATGGTACCCTCATCATCATCAGCCATCTTGCTCAACTCAACTCTAATATCTGTCTGATTGAGGTGAATGTTGGTCAGGCCGAGCGGCCTCGCGCGGATGAGGCGTGGGAGGTGATGATGACCATGTCGTGCGGGGCACAATCCTCCAAGCTTCTGTAACTCAAAATGGACGGCCACTAGCGCGAGCAAGTAGGCTGCTGAAGCTGGATGGTGTGAGGACGGTCTTCTGGATGGCGTGGGGAGGGGTCTTCTGGGTGCTGGCGCCATAGGAATTCACCACGGGTGGTGCGAGGACTACCTCGATGTGTACACTCGCTCCAAGCGAATGGCACACGGTGTGTGAGCAACTCTCCGCTCTAGCTCGCCTTACACCCCGTGCGGTCGGTGTAGATGAGCGAACGGCGCCGCGTGCGAGCAACCCCCCGCTCCCGCTCGCCTCGAGCCCCGCGGTCGGCCGGTGTGAATGAGCGAAGGGCACGCCGTGCGAGCAGCTCTCTGATGTATCTCGCCTCGCGCTCTAGAGAGCCAGAGACGAGGGTGTGGGCGGTGGGCTGGTGGTACAGTTGACCGGACCTGCGCAGCTACCAGAGAAGTGCCCGTCGCGCCAATGGTGGGGGAGAGGCGGGCAGAGGAGGAGGGTTCGGAACGACAATCCTTCGGGACTCAAGGGTTTTGGTTCTCTCTCTATGCGGTCGGGCCGGCCCTGGCCCGGACGGGCGAACATGTTGTGGGGCTGTGGGTGCCTGTGTGGTGTGCCTGGTGGTGGTGGACTGCTTGGGTGGCGTGGTGCTCCGCGCCTCCGCCTCCGCCCTCTCCACGTTGTTGTCCATCCTTCAGCACTCGCTCACCACCCATCTCCGGGCACTACTCTCCTCCGGGGCTATATGTTGCCTGGATCTCCTGTGTCGTCACTACCTAGATGGCGCGCCTGTGAGGTGCGCTGCCGACCCTCATCGATGGGCCCGCCGACAAACTGCACCTGGTCTTGGTTTTCGGCTCGATCTCGGTCGCTCAGGCGCGTCTATCGAGGGGTGGAATGCAACGGCCGAAACAGTTCGGCTCGAGCAGGACCATGGGTTCCTGACTCCTTGTGCATTCTCATGTCGTCGGGGGCGGATGTGGTGCTCACCTGCGGTGTTCGTTTGCTAGCAAAATTCTACAAAGTAATACCAAGTACATCAATAGTCATGCCTAGATCGCTGGAGTTGTTTCATTCTGTTGTGTGCTAACCAAATTCAATTTACTCTAGTTGCGATTGAATGTGTGGGTATTAACATGATTGCATAAAGTTGGGCCTATGCAACTTTCTGCGGACGAATTCGGTTTGAGACTCGAGTGTAGATGTGGTCAAATGCATGCATGCAACTAAGTGGTGCTTGGAATAATCTTGCCATTTTTTACTGTGTTTTGTCATGTTCTTATTATTTTGTGCTTTCATGTAGTCATGTTTTCTAAACTCGAAATCTTGGTGTGATAGTTAAAATCTTAGATCTAAACGAGACATCTTGTTATGTGTAGAAGCTGTTGCGGGATAAGCATAGAACTGGTGATAGTGGCAAGGTGGAGTTGTGTGGTAATGTAGTGCTGCAATGGGCAAAGTGTGTTCAGCAAGGTTGTTATGTGCACATAATTGCATAGTCAAATGGTTATTCAGCCGACTAGTTGTTAAAGCTTCATGTCTCTTCTAAATTGCATAATTTAGATTCCCTGACAGAAACTTGTGGAGGATTATAAATGTCAAAACCATTAACTATTTTCTACAACATATATGTCTGATCCAGTACCCAAAAGTGGAAAGATAGTAGTAGTAGTAGTAGTAGTAGTAGTAGTAGTAGTAGTAGTAGTAGTAGTAATGAAGAATTTAACTTGCTCATGGGCTGGCTGTACAAAGAGATGGTGACATTCCAATACATTACAGGTGTTGGCTTGCTGCTAATGCTATGGCATTCAACTTTATAAGTAGAGATGCGATGAACTTGTTGTTCATAGTGCACAGTGTAGTAGCACTAGTAGTACATAGTCTATATTTGGCCCATAAGAGTATAAGACCCAGCCCATGGCCTTTTACATATGTATACTATGGAACCTTATGGTGGAATGGAAAACAATGATATTTTTTTCTTCCTTTATTGGGCATTAAGTTTTCTTACCGGGAAGTGACAATTTGATTTGAAAGGTTCAACATAGCGGGCCTTCACTTCCTAGTTTAAATTACTTTAGTTCAGAATTTCAAACACAGATCACATTACAAACTCTACTTTTAAGAACTAGGTCCCACACAACAAAAGTTTAAAAAAAATGTAATTAGCATGTGGGATCAAACCAACTACCTTCTTCTTGGTAGGTTCGTTTTTTCTCTTCTTTTGTTTTTGAAAATGTCTATGTTTTCTTATGGGAATTGGGCATTCGGAATGCTACATATGTTGGTTTCTCCTTTTATAGCATAACTATATGAAGCTTTATGGAATCCTTGGCTTGTGTTTGATTAAGGCAAGATAACTGGGTAGCTGGTTGGTTTGACGTTACATCCTCGTTCTGAGATTGCGGTGTTTTCTGACTGGCTACAAATTATGCTAGATTACTAGCTTGGTTGTGTGCTATTGCACTTAACATTGTAACTTGATTCCAACTTTTTTAACCCCTCCCAAAGCTTGGTGTTTATTCAGTGTTTATTTGTGGATTATTGTTTTGTACATTGACCTCTGGTTTTCCCCTTCCCTTCCATGGAGCTTATGTGCTTCTGTTTATTGCATGTGTGTTGGGAGCCCATCTGTTTGATGTAGTTTCTTTTCCGGGTATCATGGTTGTTTCTGTGTATGATGGTGTAGTTTGGCACTATATTGCTTATAGTAGCACCAAACTACACACTACAAGCGAGACCCGTCATGATTTTGGAGATGCTGAAAAGGGGAAGCTATTTGCAATCTTTGTATGCTCATTAGGTGATTGTTTTTAGGGACATTATGAATCATTGACCTTTTCTGCTACACCATGGCCTCTGTTTCTGGCTTTCTGCATCACCAGGGGCCTCCATTTGTCAGCAGAGCAATACCATGTACATCAATAGACAATAGTCACACTTGGATCGCTGGAGTTGTTTCATTCCGATGTATGCCTACCGGGTTCAGCTTATTCCACTTGTGCTTGAATGTGTATTAACATTACTGGATGAAGTTAGGCCTATGCAACTTTTCTACAAACGAATTAGGTTTGAGTCTTGTCAAATGTATGCATGCAACTAAATGGTGCTTGGAATAAGTTTGCCATTTTTGGGTTGTGTTTTGTCATGTTCTCGTTCCTTTGTGCTCTTCTGCAGTCATGTTCTCTGAACTGCAAATCTTGGTGTGTGACAGTTAAAATCTTAGATCTAATCAGCAAGATACCTTGTTATGTGTATAAGTTGTTGTGGGGTAAGTATAGAACTAGTGTATAGCAATTTTCATTCTACGATTAAATAATGATGCTTGCTTTCATCGTAAGATGTGGAGTTCACTAAAGTTTACTGTGGAATGAGGTTTTGACTCGTGATGTTTCTATTGTTCATTCACATGGATGCTGATGTAGTTTTGTGACTAAAGAAACTTTAAATTACTTCAATTATTCCATGCTAATGAGGCATTGTGGTACATATAGCAAAAGTCAAAAGGAAACAAGAAACTTACAGTTACTTTGCTGCCTCAGGACAATTAATTTACTTGCTTCACCCCAGACTTGCAAAGATGTTTGCTTGTTGCTGATTATTTCCTAGCTACTAATACCAATGCCATGGTTGTTGTTGGGTTGTACCTGTTGTTTCATACATGTCTTACCATAAGCTAACAATTGTCTTGTATAAGTAGCATGCTTTATGTTTCGTATCAATTATCATTTCCACTGCTTCATGATATGTTTAGAGGTTGGCAAATGTTTGTGTTTTCAGAGACTAGTACAAACGAGGTGTGGAGATGGTGAAAGATGGAGAATAGTATTCCCCAAAGAAGACGGAGGAACCAAGCACTTTTGTGCAGACGGAAACTCACGCAGTTTGCCAAGCAGCCGCTGTTGTTTCCCTGAACATGAACATGGCCAAGAATGGACGGGGCTATTGTGAAAAAAGGTGAACTAGATTATATACTTGTCGCAAAAGTAGATCATGATGTTCTAGTTGTTTCGGAAAAATGTTGCAAATATTTCATGCTGATGTTGCAAAAGTAAATATTGATGTTGTGATGTTGCATACGTGCCCCGCACATGTTGTAACTATGTTATCTGAATGTTGCATTTTCCATCGAGACATTTGACGTTTCAATCAACATGAAACATATGTTTTGATAGGTTTTCACCTCATTTTTCGATGGATTGTTCTCAATATTTTTAACATATTTTTTTATGTTGCAAACATTGATTTACGATGTTGTGGATGTTGAGTTTCGGTGTTGCAGACGACGTTTTTAGATGTTGCGAATGTGCAGTCCCCACCGTCGGAGCGCTAGCAACACCCTTGATTTTAAGACTATGTTCAGCTTATGTTATTCGGATTCTTCTACAGTATTTTAAATCTCACAATAAATCTACCATAAAAATCTGCGCACGGTATTTTTCTTTAACAACAAATCTGTTGTACAAATCTGGTGAAGAGAACATACAATTCAACCCATTGGACCTTTTTTTAGAGCAACTCTAAGAGCATGGGTAAAACATTTTCCATCATTCAAAAAAGAAAAACAACCGCAAATCTCCTTTCCAACAGAATTGGTATTTTCATCTGCTCGCTAACCCACTCGCAATCGAGTCCCCTCCGCTCGGCATATTTGCTAAGCAATTTTGCTCGGTAAAATCCCTCGCACGCGTGCTCGGAAGAAAAGGATTGCAATTCCCTCCCGTCCGCGCTGCCGAAAAAAATATCGACACAACTGATTTTCTTTTTCTTGTGTGGGTTGTTTTTTAATGGACAAAAGTAATTTGGATATGGATAATTCAATTTTGAAGAGTGATTTACCCCACCTTTATGGTGTGTATTATTTTAGAGTCATGTAAACCTTTAAATATAACTAAGATTATACCTAATCTCTTGAAGTTGCTCTTACAATGACTGATTCCTTACTCGATTTTTATTTTTAAAACCACCTCACTATCATTTTGCCAACATGGAAGCGAAGCACTCATTAAGGCTGCAAAGGGGTAACTGTTAGGTGCACCTCCGAACCTCTTTAGTTCAATTATTTGTGCTACTAAGCATCATATTCAATTTGCATCCCTAGCGCTCATGTAGATCACTCGATTTTTATTTTTTAAAACCACATAACTATCATTTTGCCAACATGGAAACGCTGGTGTAGATCACTGCAAAAGTAAAATACCAACATTTTTCACTTCGTTTAGAAAAGAGGTTCATAGAAACACGATCAATAAGACATTAAGTCATCCAAAGAGTACTCGAACAAATTTGACTTAACTAGCATGTCTGTTTTTTCCACGAATTTGCCTTCTATTTCAACAAAACCCCTTTATTATGGGATGAAATCTCAAAATCTGAGTGGTATATGTATGTGGTTGCCCCACGATGGAACCGGTTAGGACATCTCTCACATTGAGATAAAAAAAAGCAAAAGGAAAAGAAATCCAGTGGGCCTTTATTCGAATATGTTTTGTGGTCGAATACCTACACTTTATTGCAATTTATAGATACCGTAAACAAATTATAACAAAGAGAGAGAGAGGAAAAACAAAGTAAAATGCGCCCTTTCTTCGCCAGCCTAATCCATTTGATTAGGGTTGCTTGCACCGATCGGAGCAGCCATGGAGATCTCCTCGGAGCCGAACCAACGCTTTGGTGGCTGCCGCTCCCCTTCTCCCCCCGCAACAAGGATACCGAGCCCATCCCTTTTTTCTGTAAGGTGCGGGATGTCAAACATCTCATGAGGCTTCGGGAGGACAGGCGCAGGTCAAGCCGATCTGTCTGATCTCGTATCCATGATGCATGCGTGTTCTTTTCTATTCAGAGCTACGGATCCGGGGCACTTCAAGCGCTTAGTCAGGGATCGCCAGTTTGTTACAGAATGCCTGCAGCACTACAACTACATGCATCCGGTTGGTCATCATTGTTGTCCTTCCTTGCCCAGCGTTACTGCATACATGATGTATAGATATAAATTGCTCTTGTGATTAGGGCCTACCAATACACAGACAACGTGCTCTGGACTAGATATTATCTGAACTTTCGAGTATAAAATGAAACCATTGAACTGGATTGATCATGCCAATGCTTATCCGTCACAATTGTACATTTATTTGTATATTGATTTAATTTTATGTATTGGTTGATTGGTCAGAACGCCAAGTATGAACCAGGTCCTGGTAAGGTGATCAAATAGGTCAGTTGGAACTATGGTACTACCTGGATTCACGGTAACTTTGTGGCATGTCGCAAAGCGCTCTGGCTGCCTCTCCTTTCTGCCTGCTCCACGGACTCTCTTCTTTTTTGAGCTCATGCGTAGCCGTGGTTTCAAAGGAGTCGTTACATGCACCCCCTTAGGTATTGATCACTTCCACCCAGCTTAATGCATCCTTATCATCTGGCTCTTTGCATATCATACTAGCATATTATTACTCCACTAGAAGATGTTTGTTGGGGGTTACCTGAAAAATTCGGATGACTACCCTAACACAAGTGAGAGTTCTTAACACGTTCAAGTACAAAATGAGAGCGCAAAGAGACTGTGATTCCCTCTGCAAGTAGCACAAGTTCCAAAAAAGTCTAAATCCGTTTACACGTGCCCTTGCGCCCCCTTTTATAGGGAGATGAAGGGACTTTTACATACCGATAACACCCTTAGCCTCAGAGAATATTCCTAGTGTGAACGCATACACGATTGTCTTTTTTATCTAACATATTTACAAATCTGCCACTAGTTCACACTCTAAACCCGAACTTTTTGGTACTACAACTTTGATTTTGCTTCTCCCCTGGTTCGTGAATGTCTTCGCATGAAGCTCCCGAACTTGGTCTTCAACAGATTCCCGAATTGGCCCTTGCTTCTCAGCTGGTTCGGGCATGTCCACGCGCCTGATTCCCGAACAGGGTCTTCAACAGATTCTCGAATCGGCAGTTCTCCGAAGTTCGGGCTATCGACAGTTGAGATCCCGGGCTTCCGCATGTTCGTGACTCGACCTCCTCGCCGAATCAAGATTCCCGAACTCAGCACATTCGCGAATTCGAGACTTCACAGGTTCCAGGCTTCCGAGAATCGCGAATTCCCTGCTCCTGAAAAACATGCTTTGAGAACTTTGTTAAGCTCATCGTTTCGAGGGTGACGGGTTTTCCTGAATTCCCCAACACTAGCCCCTCGGGGAAGCGGGTTGACTCCGACGATCCGATTCCACGAATCCTTCGGAAATTTAGTAAAAAACGTCACCCTCGGAACGTCGGAGGGGACACGCGTCGCCCGGGGAACCAAGGACGGTTAAATCGAGGCGTGTTTCGCGGAACTACCCCTCCCCGGCCCTATAAATAGCGGGCTGCCGCTGTTGAAAAAATTTTACAGCTTTCCAGCTTTTTCACAATTCGTGCATCTCTCTTTTTCGCGGAATCTGGTCTTCTGCTGAAAAGCTCGCGAGCTTCTAGGTGTTGTTCACGCTTCTCTAAGGTATTTCTTTATCTTTCTTTTGTTGATTTGTTACTTTGCTAAACTTTGTTGTGGCGATGTCGTGATTTCGCGAGTTTTATTCTCGAACATTACTCTTAACTGTCTGTATGTTCGTAACTGTTGGTTAGGTGGCTCGCGTTAAAAGCACAGCTAGGCCTATGACTACCGAAGAGCTCGTCGCTGCCGATCTCCCGCTTGACCCAGTTGCCGAAAGCGCGGAGCATGCTACACCAGCTGAAGATTCTGGTTCGCCCAGCGGCTCCCGAAGTCGCGAAGATGGGGAGGTTCGGTCTGACGGCGGCGAAGACATCGGGGATGTGGATGCCGGTGTTGACGATCTAATCAGGGCAAGGACCTCCGGCCCGCTGCCGCCCTCACTCGCCTTCGGAGAGTCAAAGGTTACAAGCAACACGATTCGTGAGTACGAGAGGGCCGGATTTTTCTCCCCTGGCGCTGGGCGCGCTCCGCTTGATGGCTGATTCCAACTCCTAAGGAGGGAGAGATTGTGGTATTTCGGGATTTCTTCATCTGCGGGTTGAGGTTCCCTTGTGACCCCATCCTGCCGGCTATTCTCGATGCATTTTCGGTGAAGATCCACCAGCTTACTCCTACATCCTTCCTTGAAGTGTCAAAGTTTATCTGGATTTTGAAGACCTTCGGCTGTAGTCCTACCATCGACGCTTTCACCAGATTCTACGAACTGGTGATCATCCCCGAAGTTGTCAAAGGTGAAGACGGGCAGTTCTACCACAGCCAGCAGGCGTGCTGTACCTTCAATGCGCGACGCCAGAACACCCGGCAAGGAATCACCCGAATCCAGATCGCTCCTTGCTGCAAGTCCAATCTTACCGACGATTGGAAATCTTACTGGTTTTACTTGAAGGTCGATGTGCCGAAGCTGTCATGCCCAATCGCGCCCCTCGCCGCGGTGAATGTAGGGAAGTACAACCAGCGGGCCTTGGGAATCAGAAACTGTGAGAGTGCCTTTCACCTGGCCAGCACAATACTTGGCGGCCGTGATATTATCGAAGAATTCATCGCCGCGCGGGTCTGGCCTATCTCGAACGGTTGGTCCCCTGCTGAACTCGTGTACTACAATGTCAACTGGGCAGATCAGAAGGTGCCTTTCCCGAAGTTCGGGATCAAACTTCGCGAGGGCCAGAGCGCCAAGGACTTCATGGATGAAGTGGAAAAAAGGGTGAACGTCATGGTAGGCGTATACCATGAATGAGTACAAGGCGTATAAGGCCCTGGTGAGGCACAAGAAGAAAATCAACCGCATCTTTTCGGAAGTTTGTGGTGATAAATTTTTCAGCTCTCGAGGCCCTGGTCCCAAGTTGAAACTTCCCGCCGTCGCTGTGGCCAGTTGCTCAGCCGCCCCGATCAACGCTCCCCGAATAAGGTCGTTGAAACGAAGCTCGTCGCCTGCCAACGAGGGGGCCTCTTCGGGAGTGAAACCTTCGAGGACCAGATCGCTTGAATCGTCGAAGCGGAAACGAAAGACCTCCGAACTTCGGACTTCGAACGCTGAACTTCAGGCTGCTTCGGGGCTTGCCCAGATGAGCCGCAAGAAATCGAAGAAGGCAGTGAAGAAAATTTCTTCCACCGGCGTTCGGCGAGTCCCCTCCGCCTTCGACGATGACACCTTCGCGGAGACAGATAGCCTTAAAGGTGTTTTCTCTGGCCACCATTTAACTTTCGAGACAGCTGTTCATCTGGTTCCGAGAATGAATTCGTGGATGTTGGTTCCTTTTCAGATGTTGCCCCCGAAGTTCAAAAGGAGACCGCTCCTGCCGCTGCTGAGAAGTTCGTTGTTGTTGCTGATGCTGCTGTCCCCACTGAGTCCCCCGCTGCTGCCGAAGCTCCTGTTGCTGAAGTCCCTGCTGCTGACCAAGCCTCCTCCGAATTCACCCGGGATCTTGAGCTCACTATCCAAAGGGAAGACAATCCTACCGAACATGTCCCTTTGGTTGAAGTTCGGGAGATTGTCCCCGAAGACCAGGCTCCGTCTCCTTCCTTGGCTGCTTTTAACAAAAGCTTCGGTACGTCTCATCGCGGCAAGCTATTGCGTGTTGGTTTCGAGACAATTGGCGTTGGGAGCAAGACGTCCAAGTTTTTAACTCTGTGGAAATCGTCCGCAATTGTTGATGAAACAGGAGAGGAGGCCTCAGAGCGACCCAAAGAAGCTGCTCGGGACTCCGAGAAGGGGCCTCACTCTGTTTCCGAAACCACTCCTTCGTCTCGCGGGAAAACTTCTTCTGGTTCGACTAAACAAGTCACCATGCAGCACTTCTCTAAGCAAGGTTCGTTCCTTCTCACTATCTTTTCATACGTTTCCCAGTTGTTGAACCTTGGTCTGAGACTTACTCCTGAACTTCTCAGAATTCAAGAATCTTCTGCACTGTTACTCTCCTTCGAAGCTTGCACGGTTTCAAGAGGATTATGCCCTCAAGCATTCTATGCTCGGGAAGGTTGCCATAGAGCGGTTCGGCGAGCAAGAGAAGATTAATGAACAGCTTTCCCAGAAATCGAAGGAACTAGAGCGTAACTTCGCCCTCGCGCAATCCGCGAACGTGGAGCTCGAGAAAAAGGTGGCCGAGTTGGCGGAAGCCTTGAAGACGAGTCGCGATGAACAGAAGATCGCAGAAGCCACGCTCGAGCAGTCCAAGAAAGATCTTGAGAAGGTTCGAAAATCTCATGAAGATGATCTGAGCGTGATTGAAAAGCTTCGGGAAAAACAAGAGCGAGCTACAAAAATCGCCGAGGATCTTCGTATCAACAATGCCAGCCTCGCCAAGTCCTTGAGCGCAAAGGATCGCAAAATCGTGGATCTCGAGAAAGCGTTGGCAGAACAAGGTGAAGCCTCGAAGAGAAACACTTCGGAGATTCTGGCAAAGCTGAAACTGCTCTACGTGGAGTACCAGAAGTCCTTGAATGAGTACGGTGTTCGCCCAGCCCCTCTTCCGGATGACATCGACATTCCCGATTTCATGGATTGGCTGGAGGCCGAGTTCAAGGCCCTTACCGAGGTGATCACCGGCGCCAGCAACTTCGCTGTTGCTTTCTCTGTGGAGAGTATCTTGAAGATTCTTCACGATTATGACTGTGTCGACCTGGAGAAGTTTTGCGCGAATCTCTCTCAATTCCCCAGCGCTACTAGTACCGCGATACTTCGGGCCAACTCCGACGTTCAAGCCATCAAGATCAAGTTCGCGAGGGAGTTTTGGCTGACCAGCGGGCAGGAAGTTGTTAAGACCATTGCACAAGCAAAGCTTGCTGAGGTAGCTTCTTTTGTCCGATTTCGCGACTTACGTTTGTTGTAGATGTTTCAGTTTTTTAAACCTTCTTCCCTTTTTGCCTCCCTCTCTCAGCTGAACGAAGAGGAGAATCGAGAGGGCACCGCCGCGTCTCCCAAAAGATCAACCTCCGGCGAAGGTTCGAGCGAGTCCGGCGAAGACGGCTCAGATGGCAACAGCAGCAGCAGCAGCAGCAGCAGCAGCAGCGATAACGGCGACGACGGCGAACAGGTCCCCGAACGAGAGGAGGATTCACCGAAGGTGGATGTTACGAACTGAATGATATGCCCGGATTTTTGGGTGAATTTGAGATTGGTTGTACATTCATGTAGATTCATGAAACTTTCCTGAACAAGTGTTTTGTATATTTTAACTCGCGCAGTCCCGCAAGCCGGGCTCGCGGGGACGTGCTACCACTGCGAATTCATCGAGATAGTATGTTCGTTAGTGGTGAAGCGTGGCGTTTGTTCAAGCGAGCGCATCCCGAACAAGATTTTTCCGATTTTTGGCTTGAGGCCTCGCTCAAGTTTTCTATAGGCTGTTTTGATCTCTCCTCGTTTTTCTTATTTCGTAAGAAGATTCGTTCCGCGTCGTCTACTCCGCCGTCCGCGAAGGTTCCCAAGATGGAGCCCCTTAGCCCCTTAGTCGCTGCATCCGACTTCGCCTATGCCAGTGATACGGCTGAAGACAATGTTTGTAAACCGGGACATGTTGTTGAGCTTTCGTTTTGAATTTTACACCGAGTGTTGTAATTATCGAAGAACTGTTCGGAAGTTTTTATGCGAATAAGGCAGTAAATACGTTTTTTCTTGAAAAAACGTCACCCTCCCCCACCTTGCCGTTTCGCATGAAAAATCGGACGACAGTTCACGAATCTTACTATTCACGAATTTCTAGCATATCTTTAGGAGAAGTCTTCCTTAGTTTTTGGTGAACCTCGATTGCTATTGCGCAAGTCGACAAAATTTGTTTCGAATTTTGTGGACTTGACCCGACTAGCAGACTTGCCTCGGTTGATATAGCAACCCTCAGTTGCTTCAACCACGGCTTTCTGCGACTCCCGAACGAGCCCCTTGCCCTTTTCTTACAACGATGATGTTTAAATAACTTTCAACAATCCTCCCTAAGTATAATCCTATAGATAACCCTTTAGGCATTCATTTTCTCGAAATCTTCGTACAAACGTTCGGTGGGAATCCCTTCGTGGATGGGATTTACTGGGACACAACTTGTTGTTGTCTCAGGCCTCTTTGGTGGGAATCCCTTGATGGATGGGATTTACTGGGCCACAACTTGTTGTTGTCTCAGGCCTCTTTGGTGGGAATCCCTTGATGGATGGGATTTTGGCTATCAGGAAGCCTTTTTCACGAACTTTTTCTTCTTTTACGATGGAATTCTGGCTATCACGAAGCCTTTTTCACGAACTTTTTCTTTTTTTCACGATGGAATTTCGGCTATCACGGAGCCTTTCTCACGATCTTTGTCTTTTTTCACGATGGAATTTCGGCTATCACGGAGCCTTTCTCACGACCTTTTTCTTTTTTCACGATGGAATTTCGGCTATCACGGAGCCTTTCTCACGATCTTTTTTTTTCACGATGGAATTTCGGCTATCACGGAGCCTTTCTCACGAACTTTTTCTTTTTTCACGATGGAATTTCGGCTATCACGGAGCCTTTCTCACGAACTTTTTCTTTTTTCACGATGGAATTTCGGCTATCATGGAGCCTTTCTCACGAACTTTTTCTTTTTTCACGTTGGAATTCTCAAGACACGCAATTTGGGGGAAGACTCTTTTCATATATATCAGAAAGAGTATTTACATAGGATTCGCCTCGTTAAAAACCTTGCCTCTTGATTTAGAGCCCCCTTTGCAAGGAAAAGAGTACGGTCCTTCTTATTCTAATACGACTGTAAGAAATAGAACTAATTTTTGCTCCGAAATCACTTATAGACACGTGATTCGGGTTTTTGTCTTTCTAAAGTGCACACTTACGAAAATCGAAAAACTACTACACGCTACATCTATCTACAACTAGGGTTTTCATGGATAATACCTTTTTAGGCTGTCGGCATTCCACGAATACGGCAACTCTTCGCCAGTCTGCTCCATCACGCGAAAAGCCCCTGGCATATCCGTTTCCCCGGCGATGTAAGGCCCTTCCCATGACTCGTGAAGTTTTCCCCGGGTTCTCCCAATTTTTCTTTCTTTTCAAGACAAGATAGCCGGCTTTGATGTCCTTTCGACCACCTTTTTGTCCCTCCATGCCCTTGTCTCTCTCTGGTACTTCTCAATGTTTTCTGGTGCTTCAAGGATTGTCAGCTCTATCATGTCTTTTTCCACCTTCTTATCAATTTCCTCTATCTCTTTTCCCTTCAGGACTCTCATGCTTTCATTTCTGATCTCCTCCGGTGTCATAGCCTCAGTCCCGAAGAGCAGGCGAAAAGGTGTGAAACCTGTTGCCCTTGAGATTGTGGTGTTGTGAGACCAGATCACCTTCGGAAGTTCATCCACCCACTTTCCCTTTTTCTGATCGAACAAACATTTCTTGATTCCCGAAAACATCAAGCCATTGGCTCTTTCGACTGCACCATTGGACTGTGGATGATATACTGATGAAAACCTCGTTTGTGTGCCTAAGGTTCTGCAGTATTCTTTGAAGGCGTAGCAGTCAAACCGTTTGCCATTGTCAACTGTCAGTTCTCTAGGAACTCCGAACCTGCAGACTATGTTCTGCCAAAAGAATTTCTGAACTGTTGCTGCTGTGATATTCGCGAGTGGTTTTGCCTCTACCCACTTCGTGAAATAATCGATCGCTACGGCCGCAAATCGGCGCTTGCCTTGAGCCGCCGGCAACGGGCCCACGAGGTCCATTCCCCATCTCTGCAGGGGGGCCAAGTTGGAGGAATTAGGTGAACCGGTATTGAAGGCGGATTCTCGTTGATTTCCGTCTTCTGGCATGCTTCACATTGCCGAACTAACATCTTGGCATCGATGTTTATGGTTGGCCAATAGAATCCCTGCTTTATCGCCTTACCAGCCAAAGCCCCGGTGCCTATGTGTGCCCCACAAAATCCGCTGTGAATTTCTTTCAGAAGTTCGCGACCTTTTTCGGAGGTGATGCAGCGCAGCCAGGGCTCAGTGACTCCTGATTTGTATAATTCTCCATTTACTACTGTATAGCCCCGAGCCCTTTGCTTCAATCTTTTTTCCTCCAATTCATCTTGTGGTTCGTAATGTCCCCTCGCATAGGCCATGATTTCTCGCTCTCCCGTCCGGAATTTCCACCAAATTCACGATTTGGGCCCTCGAATCTTTGATGGAGGGCTCTCGATGATTTCGAAGAACACGTCCGGTGGTAGCTCTTGGTTTCTCGGCCGTCGCCTTTGCCGCCTTATCCGCCTCATCGTTATCATCCCTTGGGATATGCTGGACTGAATACCCTTTGAAGTGTTTTTCCATTTCTCTGACTTTTTCAAGATATTTCATGAGAATTGGATTCCTGGCCTCGCTTTCCTTCTCAATATGTTCTTGGATCACTTTCGAATCCGTTCTGATTATGAAGGTCTGCTGCCCCAAGGCTTTCATTTTTCTTAATGCCAGCAGTAGAGCTTCGAACTCCGTTGTGTTGTTCGTGGAATGTTCATTGCTCGCGAATACGAGCCGCGCTGCGTATCTTATGACCACGCCCGTTGGGGACGTTACAACAGCCGAAATTCCGACCCCCTTGTAGCACCATGCTCCATCACACTGCACTATCCAAGGTTCGGGTATATTTTCCTCGAGATTTTGAGTGGGTGAAGTCCAGTCCACGACAAAATCTGCCAGAACTTGCGATTTTATTGCACTTCTTCTCTCGAAGTCTACCACATACTCGGAAAGTTCGGCACCCCACTTGATGATTCGGGTGGATGCCTCCCTATTTGCGAACAAGTCACTTAACGGCCGGGTTGGTGATAACTCTTATTCTCGTGGCCCTCGAAGTAATGTCTTAGCTTCCTTGCTACCATAATGACCACATACGCGATCTTCTCCAATTCAGAATAGAAAACCTTGGAACCATACAATGCTTCGCAGGCGAAGTATACGGAATTTGCCCGAGCTTTCCTTCTTCTTCCTTTTCCCCGTACCAACACCGCACTTACCGCCGAATTTGATGCGGACACATACGGCGAAGCGGCGATTTTGGTTCGGGAGGACAGAGTTTGGTCATGGTGGACAAGTAGTCCTTCAGTTCGTGAAAGGCCTGCTTCTGAGGTTCGGACCACTGGAATTTCTTGGCACTTCTGAGAAATTGGAAGAACGGTAAACTTCTTTCTGCGGCTCTGGGAATAAATTTGTTGAGGGCAGCCACTCTCCCTGTCAACTTCTGAACATCTTTCACTGAGATTGGCTCTTGCATTTCCATCAGAGCCTTTATTTTGTCAGGGTTTGCCTCTATGCCTTTCGTTGAAACTAGGCATCCAAGAACTTTCCCCTTGTGAATGCCAAACACACATTTTTCCGGATTTAGCTTTAAGTTTGCTGCCCTCATGTTCGCGAATGTTTTTGCCAGATCACTGATATGGTCTCTCCTCTGAACACTTTTGACAACTATGTCATCCACATATGCCAAAATGTTTCTCCGAATCTCCGGTGCAAGCATCGTTGCTATCATTCTCGAAAACGTGCATCCCGCATTCTTCAACCCCTCCGGCATTCTTACGAAACAAAATGTTCCGAAAGGAGTGATGAAACTTGTCTTCTCTTCGTCCTCTTTGCGAACTCGATCCGATGATACCCGCAGAACATGTCCAGGAGCAAAAGCATCTCACCGTTGGTCGCATCATCCACGATTTTGTCTACCCTTTCCAAGGGAAAATCGTCCTTCTTGCACGCCTTGTTCAGATCTGTGAAATCCACACACATTCTCCATTTGCCATTTTTCTTCTTAACTGGCACAGTGTTGGCTAACCAGACTGGGTACTTGACCTCTCTGATTACCTGGGCATCCTGCGACCTCTGAACTTCTGCTTCTACTGCTTTGACTTTTTCGTCAGACATTTTCCGAAGTTTTTGCTTCTTAGGTGGTATCTTGTCATCCGTTTCGAGGGCATGTTCGATTATGTCTCTGTCAACACCTTGCAAGTCCTTAGCTGACCATGCGAAAACATTCTTGTTTCTATTCAGGAATCGTATAAGTTCACCGTCCTCTTCGGCGCTGAGGTTCGCCCCTATTATGACTGCTCTGTCGGGCATGTCATCCAAATACACTTTCTTTGTTTCATCTTCCGATGCTATCTCATTTTTCTCTTTGTCCCGCTTAGGCTCTTCATAGGTTTCCTTCCTCTCATCAGATGCTTTTAGCTGGTACACATTTGTTTGGCCGGGCGTGTGGCCTTTTTCTATGTTCCTGGCCTCCTGCTGATTGCCGAACACCGTGATAACCCCTTTGGGCGCAGGCATCTTCATGCATAGGAACTGTTGTCTTATAACAGCATCAAACTTATTCATGAAACCTCTGCCGAAGATCGCGAGGTACGGGTGATATATGTCAACTACATCGAAGGTGAGGCTCTCCGTTCTGGCATTGTCGAGATCTCCGAAAGAAACTGGGAGTGATATTTTTCCCACCGGCTTGATGGGCTTTCCTCCGAACCCCTGCAATGGGTACTCTGGTGGATCCAACATGTGCCGGCTCAGATTCATTTTCTCGAATGTTTTCAGGAACAGGATGTCCGTCGAACTCCCGTTGTCAACCAGGATTTTTCCTATGACCCACCCAGCAATATTGACTTCAATCACCATGGCGTCATTGTGAATCGCGGATTTCAACCTGAAATCTTCTTCTGTAAAGGTGATTGGCACCTTCGCCCACTCCAGGGGAGCAGCTGGGCCATCATTGATGATGGTGTTCACAGATCTGAAGTAATTGTTTCGCTGCTTCTTTGTTTCGAATTCCATAGCAGATCCGCCTGTGATTGGCATGATAGTCCCGAATGATGGCAATGCTTTGAAGTTCTGGGGTCCCGAACTTGACTGAGGTCTTGACGAACTTTCTGGGGGTGGTGGCAAGATTTCTCGAATGGGTTGCGGTTGATGGATTGACTGAATTGCTTGCGAGTGAGGGAAAAATTGCTGCGATGGCTGCCATGCTGGTTGTGGTTGTGGAAATTGCTGAACTGGTACAGAACTTGACTGTGGGTTCGCGAACTGCGGTTGCCAGAAGTTCGGCCGAAACTGGCTTGGCATCGAGGATGCAATGCTCATCAGTGCTTTCTCTTGTTGGATTCTTGTCATGTTCTTCTTTGTCTCTGGGCACCCTTCGGTGCTGTGGCCTCTTCCATGATACGCGGGTAGAAGTGAGGATCTCTTGGGTTGTGGTTCGGGAGTCCCGGGGTTCCTCTTCCTCTCCCCCTTCCTCCGGGACCGAATCCTCCCCCCGGTGCTTGGCCCGCTTGTCTTGCCGTGGCCGAGAGTTTCCAACATTGTTCACGTTTCGTGGATGCCGGGGGTGGTGCCCGCCGGGTCATATCTCTCGTTGCCCCGTCTTGCCTCGTTCCGTTCGGCCTACCCTCTTGCGGTGGTCGTCATCGGACGTAATGTAGTCTTCCAATTCTCGAAATAGTTCTTCAACTGTCTCGGGCTTCTTTCTTGTGAGGTGAGAAGCCGTTGGCCCCCGGGGTGAGACCTTTGATCAATGCCTTGATCGTTGTCTTGTCATCGGCATCGGGGATCTGAGACCTCTGTTGCATGAACCTTCTCACGAAGTTCCGCAGCGGTTCTCTCTCGTCCTTCGCTGCGTTATACAAGTCCGAGGCTTCGGCGTTGTGTCGTGGAACATCCGAAACGCTTGTATGAACTTTGTCTTGAGGTCTACCCGACCGTAGATCGAGTGTGGAGGCGCGAAGTGAGTACCAATTCAGCATCGGTCCTTCGCAAGCTATGATGAAGGATTTGGCCGCCGCGACATCATCTCCTCCCCGCCGAGTTCACACCGACTCGTATCTCATGAGAAACCGCCCGGAGTTTCCGAAACCGTTGTACTTGGGAAGAGAGACAAAGCTTGAACTTCGGCGGCCAAGGTGTTGTTTGCGGCCCTATTGACGGCGGCGATTCGTAATCCACGAAGTGTGAGACTCCGTTTCCCGCGAAGAAGTTTTCTTTCGGGGATTCTCTCGGCAGTGCGGGGTTTTGACGTGGTGACTCCCGCCACAAGGAACTGTTCTCTTGTTCTTTCATTTCATCAATTTCTTTTTGCATCGCTTCTATCTGCGCTTTTGCTTTGTTCACCGCTCTAGCTTTTCGGAGATTTTCCTCTTTGCTTGTAACCGAGCCGCGAACTTTTCCTTGTCTTTCTCGTTACCGCCGTATCTTTTGCCGAACCATGGCTAGCTCTCTCGTCTATATCATCATCATCATCATTGACATTCTCGAACTCTTGCCGCTCGGCGGGCCGTTCTTGGATGTGAGTCGTCTTTTCCGCTCTTGCCTTCATGAGGGCCTCGAGCTTTTCTCTCCGTTCTTGGTCCGTTGTGTGCTCGAGGACTCGGAACAAACGAGGTTTCATTCCCTTGGGTGAGATGACGATCGTCTCGGTTAGCCTGTGCTGGGACAGTCTTCTTGGACTTCTTCTGAGGTGGCATCGTGAGTTTCTTTTCGGCTGGAACACGGTGGGCGCCAATGTTGGGGGGTTACCCGAAAATTCGGATGACTACCCTAACACAAGTGAGAGTTCTTAACACGTTCAAGTACAAAATGAGAGCGCAAAGAGACTGTGATTCCCTCTGCAACTAGCACAAGTTCCAAAAAAGTCTGAATCCGTTTACACGTGCCCTTGCGCCCCCTTTTATAGGGAGATGAAGGGACTTTTACATACCGATAACACCCTTAGCCTCAGAGAATATTCCTAGTGTGAACGCATACACGATTGTCTTTTTTATCTAACATATTTACAAATCTGCCACTAGTTCACACTCTAAACCCGGACTTTTTGGGACTACAACTTTGACTTTGCTTCTCCCCTGGTTCGTGAATGTCTTCGCATGAAGCTCCCGAACTTGGTGTTCAACAGATTCCCGAATTGGCCCTTGCTTCTCAGCTGGTTCGGGCATGTCCACGCGCCTGATTCCCGAACAGGGTCTTCAACAGATTCTCGAATCGGCAGTTCTCCGAAGTTCGGGCTATCGACAGTTGAGACCCGGGCTTCCGCATGTTCGTGACTCCACCTCCTCGCCGAATCAAGATTCCCGAACTCAGCACATTCGCGAATTCGAGACTTCACAGGTTCCAGGCTTCCGAGAATCGCGAATTCCCTGCTCCTGAAAAACATGCTTTGAGAACTTTGTTAAGCTCATCGTTTCGAGGGTGACGGGTTTTCCTGAATTCCCCAATAATGTTTTGTTCTCCTTTTCGCTCTGTCAAATCTGTTTACCTAAAAAATGGAGGATCTCATCAGAGGGCATAAAACTATATAGAGATTGCAGCTGAATGCCCTTGAGAAAGATTATAGTTTAGACCAACTGTTTAAATACTTTAAGTTGGCTTTTGACCTTGTAAATTTGAGGGATTCACTAGCACTAGATAGGAATAGCTGAATAGGCCTGGTCCTTTATCAGCACGCATAGTTATTACTGTTTTAACTTTTCTTAAACTTGCTTTTTTCTTCTTATTTTGTACATTCTTATTATCTCAATTAATTTTTGACATTGGTATTGTACATTACTTTCTCCGGAAATATCTATTCCACTTCTATCCATTTCCTTATGATGCACAGGGTAGGATATTCCCATTAAAAAAATTCTGAACAAGGCAATGCCTCACTTCCCACACAAGCTATGCTTCTTTCTGACCTAAGATATTTGCACGGTGCATAATTAGTACTGTGGTCTCGAGTGTGAAAGTCTTGGTGCTTTTAATCGTTGCACTTTGACAAACCTGATTGTGTCTATGTTGAGTTTTCTTGTTGAAAATAAAACTGATTAGCATGTTTTGTTGTGCACTGGCCGAGTGTCGGAGTCTGATTTGTGGTTTTCCTTTGATTTGCTATCAGATGAACCAGTTACTGAAGGCTATAGTATCATGGGTTTTCCTATTTGGTGGGGTACTCGTCGTGATGGCAGATGTATGTCTCCACCTGCTCCCCATGGCCCTCCATGACTTGCTCTTTCTTATGGTTCTCTCTGCCTAATTTTGCAGCGGATGTCATTTGCAAGACCTGCTATCGTCACTTCAAATCTCCGGATCGTTTGACGAGTGAAACACTTGCATGTGGGCACAAGAATGCTGAAAGGATTTGCGAGATGTGCAATTGCCACTCCAGGGTGCTTCATCCATTCCCGGATCAGGAGAATGTCCGTATGCCTATCGCGGATACCTTCATTGCAGCTAGTAATGAGCAGAGAGGACCATTGTGGATAGAATGCACACCTGATTAAGGTCAATAAGCAGACTTAATTTGGTGCAAGCTAGAGTCATCAGTCCGTTGCTGCCTATATGTACATGGAACATGTCAATTACTTTCTACCATTGTAGTAGTAGTAATATGTGGAAACCGGAAAATCCTTAATGCAAATGGGTAAAAAAAATGTTGTTCTTTCGCCCTTATCCAGCCTGTTCGTTTGACTGGTGGTTGATGACTGGTGCTGATTTGTTCCGAGAGAAAGTACTGTTGGCTGGTTGCTGATTGCTGGTTTGTTTTGAGAGAAAAGTACTGTTGGCTGGTGGCTGATAAGCCAAGCGAACTGTGCCAATATGCCAGTGATGATTCCTTGTCCTTAAATAAATCACTACAAAAGAGAACAAATTCCTGCCCCCCAGCCTAAAACTCAATTGGTGCTTGAGAAAAGAAGACAAGCGTGGACTTAACTGCGCCAAACTTTTTAGCAGGAGGGCTAATCATATTGTTACGGGTAGTAAAATGGACTAAAGAGTGACACAATATTTCATAAACTTATTTTCATCACACTTCGTCTTCTCTGGCACAATAATGTTTAGGAAACCACTAGCAACAAATCTTCATGAATAATTTACACAGTTGGCAATGTCTGCTTTTGCAGACACATTGGATTTCTTCAGCTACCATCATTCTTTGGCCATCATGTTCTTCTCCAGTATGTACTTGCCTTCTTTGTATTTCTGGTCTTCGTTATAAGCTTTCTCCTGCACTCAATGAGTAGGTAATTCATCATGATGTAACAAGGTTCATTAAAAAAACAATAATGACATGCACAAAGCAAAATGTAGAAAAAAACTTCTGAATATGAACATATTTGCTTCTATTCCTCATGTCTGGCAGTGGCAACTCAACCAAACATCTCAAATGCATAGTAGCACCCATGCTTGGTCTGATTTGCATGGCAGTGGTAACTAGCAAGTACAAAAGAATAGGAATGCTCCTATCCTAGACGAAAGTAAAGGAAGACAAGAAAGAACTGATGAAAAAGGTGGAAGAATAGGTAGACACATGTTCCTCAGTTGGCTAATAGCAACAGGTATCTATTATGAACTAGCAATTGCTGATCAATTTATTTGTATTTTTCCAAGTTGCTTTTGTACCACACATGACAAATCATACTAATCACATGATGGTGGAGGATAACCTGTTTTTCAACATCTCGCATACCATATTAATCTGTCCAAAGTTTAAGCTACAGCCTGGACACAGAATATTGTTGTGCACCATTTGATTCTTGTGTTCATAAGTAATACAGAGATCACAACAAAGTAGACATTATTACAATTTCATGATTAACCTAAACAATCATGAGACCCATAGGTTAATTGACAAAGGCAACTTCACCTATTGACCGTGACCTTCTACAGAAGATGCAGCAATTATTCACCATCAAGTTATGAGCTTCCAATACGAGAAGAATGGAAAACAGAATACATTTAAAATAAGTTCAGTCAATTTTCCCTTGGATGATTTCTAAGCAAAGGTGTTTATAAGTGCTTTTACATTTTGTACAGTAAAAAATAATTTTAACACAAAGATTAAGGTCTAGCAAATTGAAATACCTGCCTCAGGGCCTAATAGGTCTTATACAAGGGGAAAATACTTAACATGCATCTAAGCTTCTGGGACATTCAAGCAATTGTTCAGTTGGAACATGAAGTCACATGTTTTTCTAGGACATTATTGTTGAGTAATTGATCATCTCCTCTAATCTCCTCTCAAGCAAAGTCAATAGAGTTGCTAGAACTCCTCAAATGCCTGCTGCATAGCCACTCAGCAGAAGGGTAAGCATGCCTATGTGTTGGTATTTTTACTCATCATAGTAGTACTAGGTTTGACTTTGCATTCTATAAAGTAGAACAGCAGCTGCAGCTGTAGGCAGTTCAGCATCACCAAAAGCAATTGTGCACAGAGTTTGGAGTGTGTGTGCATTGTGCTCTCTTCCTCTCCCCTTTCTCCTACCTCTCGCTGGCGGTGGTGAGCTGAGAGCTCACCTGGGTGGCTGTAGAGGGCAGAGCAGCTGCCATTGCCAACAATTATTAGAACTCCTGTCACTGTCTATGCAGCGAAATCTAACATATATAGTTCCAACTTCCAATATAATAGTGTCAATTTTCTTGCTTTTCATATCTCCAGTATATTTTCAAATATAACAGGACATTATCGGTTTGCAACTACAGTAGCAATGACAAATTGTTAACTTACATATCTCCAGCCAAGGAGTCGTTGGCAGCAGCTACAGTAGATATCATTCACTATATGCATTCCAGTCATGAGATTACGATCCTCGTTGGGACCAAAGCTCACATTCACCCTGGATTTGACATTGACCCCAGATCAACATGTAAACAAGAATTGGCAATGTTTAGATATTCGAAAGTCAAATATTCAACGACCAACTATATACAATATTTAACTCAATATGTGATCTGGATTGTGTAATGGTAATAACCATGAGTTATGTAATGGTAATAACCATAAGAATAATTGCATGTCATGTTCCTAGATCAGGTGAAGCCAATGGCTAACCATGAATGCACAATTGTGCATGGCATTTAGTTTAAAGGTTCAATTGCTTCCAATCCTTTCACAAAACAACGCCTCTACATGTCATTCATGCAGGATGATTGGTTAATACCAAAGAGCAGAAAATAGTCCAAGCATAGCTTCATGATGATCTTGATTACTAAATGGCCACGGTCAAGGTCTCTTGTCAATTATGTGGAATCAAATGTGCAGCCTAACTCTTGTCAATTATGTGGAATCAAATGTGCAGCTTAGGCTGCGTAGTCGCAAGATTCATAAGTTTATGACCCACCATCAAACTTTTCTGATAATGCTGGTCATAAAACTATAACGATAAGATACATGATATATCTACTCATTATTAACTATTCATGCAAAACCACTCTTGTTTGTTGCATAACTCATTCGATTCACGTTCATAATGACTTAAGCGATCCAAGAATCAAACAGATACATTGCCTTCCTATACATTACTGATCCAATCGAAGAAACAATACCCGGTATCCACAGCCACAAATGGCTTCTTGCTTGATTGCACAAGGCATTATTTAGCATGCATTACCCCTATACCAACAACCAACGGGAGCTTCAGGGCGATTATTCAGTCAGTATTCTTGCAATCCGGATGGCTAAAGTCGATGCAGCTCTCTACACGTAACAATCACTTATCTCTGGCATGCCTGCATGCTGCAGCTACAAATACGCTAGGCGACCAAGCCACATTGCATCTACCGTACAATCCACGCACAGAAAACCGCAGCAAACGAAACAGATAGATAGGGGCAAGCCCAGCTCACACGCTGTCGAAGAGGTAGGCGCGGCCGTGGCGGCCGCGGAATTCCTTGGACACGATGGCGTCCGGCGACGCCGAGTCCACCCCGCAGTACTTGCACTTGAACACCTTGGGGCCCGGGAGCGACTCCACGAACAGCAGCCCCATCTCGCCCCCCTCTCAGACTCCACCCGGCGAGCTCAATCCACCACCAGCAGCGCCCGGCACCGGATTCCCCGGATCAACCCGGCAATCCAAGAACCTGACGCCTGAAATCAAATCTCGATGTCCCGTCAACAAATCCCGAACTGTCGGAGCGCGAGAGGGAGGCAGCGGTTGGGACCGATCGCCATCGGCCGTGGAGGAGGGGATCGGGTGGCGAATCGGCGGAGACGGCGACGGGATTCGGTCGGAGGTCGCGGAGGGCGGGGGAGAAGTGGGGTCCGGAAAGCGGAGGCGACGAGGAGATTGGTGGAGAGATGGAATTGCTGGCCGATGCTTGGTCTTTTTCGGTGCGGACGCGGCCTTTTTCCACGCCCGGGGATTACTATGACGGGGACGATGGTTCGTGCCCTTTTTTGACGCGAGTGCCAACGGCCAACGGGCGATTTCCTCGTTCTCGTTTGGTTCGACGTGGCCGGCAAGGCGGCGACGGGATGGGTGCGTAGGGATGAAAGCGGGAACGGGAAAATCCCGTACCGACCGACACCGTATCCCGTGTCAGCCGACCGTGACCCGTTTTAGCAGGAAAAGCAGGAAAACAGGAAAAAAAACAGGAAATCGGCAGGTACAGGAACAGGAACAGTTGGGGCTGTTTCCCGACCGTATTCGCGGTTCCCGTATTTGAGCAGGATAATTCCCGTCGGTATTCCCGTATAAGTTAATAGTAAACGTCACTTTGAGCCCATGTCACACCCTGAAATTTCCAATTTCAGGATGTGAATATAGAGAATAATTAAATAACAATTTTCTCAAAATTTTAAAATTTTCCCTACATTTATTTTTCTTTACAGGGAATATAGTATAGGAAAAATCCTTTGATTGATTTTCTAAATTAAATAAAAAGTTATGTGTGTTGCATTCATGCCGATGCATCTAGTGGTTCTTGAGTGCAAAAAGGTTTCAAAAATGCGTTTAGGAGTCGTCCAAAACCTTCCGAGAATTTTCCGAATTTTCCGGAATTTATTCTCATTTTCTCCGAGCATTTTCTATTTATTAGAAGGCTCTAAAATCTTTTCATGAGCACCAAATGCTTTATTTGGGTTGTTCGTGTCTTAATCTATCTCTAGGAATTTTCCCGGAATTTTTCCGATTTTCCGAGTATTTTTCGTGCTTTAAAATAATTTACGAATTTTTCCGGATTATTTTCGCACCGGAAATATATTCTGAAAAAAAAAGAAAAAAAACCCTATCCTACCGGATTGGGCCGGGCCGCAGGCCCGACCCAACCCGCCCCGCGGCCCGGCCGGCCCCCCGCCAGCCCATCGGCCGAGGCGGCCATGGGCGCCGCCGCCTCTTCTTCGCCGCCCGCGCGCGCCCCTATAAAGGGAGCCGCCGCCCCTCGCGCGCGCCCTAGGCCACCCGGAGCCGCCGCCGCCCTCGCGCCCTAGCCCTACGCCGCCACCACCCCCGCGCCGCCGCCCCCGCACGCGCCGCCGTCGTGGTCTCCCGAGTCCGCGCCCGCCGCCGGACTCCGCCGCTCCTCCACGTCCCTGCCGTCGGTGAGCGTTCCCTCGAGTTCCCCTTGTCCTCCCCTACCTGTTCCGCGCCTTACCCGAGCCACGGGCCGCCCCGCAGCTCCGGCGATTTGGAGCCGGCCGGTGCCCCCCGTCCGCCGGCCCGAGGTAGGAGATGAGATGCGGTGATTTTGCACTTAGGCCCGTGATCTTTCCAGTAACCCTATAGATCCTTTTCTTGTGTCTTGTCAAACTTCCAATAACCCCCTTGAATCTTTTAGATTCTCCGCATTCCATCCACTCTAGACCCTTTGCAAGTAAAGCCCTCGAGTTTATATACATAAATTTGTATATGCCCCTGGGATTTCGCAAGAAAGTCCCCCGGAAGTTTCCAATCTTCGCATCTAGGTCCTCATATCTTTAAAGAGCCATATCTTTCTCGTTTTAGCTCCGATTTCATCCGTTCAAGTTGCGTTAGGTCCATAATAAAGTAAAGCACGCGTTAGTGGTGAGTTTTCATCATGTTTTGTTTCTGAAAATAAAATTAATAATAATTTTGATTAATGACTAGTTATGCATGCTTTTTATAAATAAAATCTATATAGATCTATACACCGTTTTTCATAAGCAAATTTAATTTGATTAATGATTACTTTACATGCTTTCATGAATAAAATCTAATTAGATCTTTTACTCGGTTTTCCATAAGTCAAATATTAATTTGCTTAATGATTAATTAACTTTTATAATTAAAAGTTGATTAGGTTTTTACTCCGCTTTATAAATAAATGTTAATCTTGATTAAAGCCAATTTAATACTGTTTTTGATAATAATATGATGAACCCGAATTACAAAGTTTCGTTTAGATTGTTCATATAGTTCAGTTTTTCTAAATTAAAATGTTTAACCTAGGTTTAATCAATATATGAATCTTTATTAATAAAACTTGACTAGTTCTTTACACCGGTTTCATAAATAAAGTTTAATATTGCATTAATGTCAACATAGGGTATTTTATTTCCGAAATATCCTTTATATTTGTTTTGTTAATTAAAATGAACCTAGCTCATAGTCTTGTTCTCTCATAAATGCAAATAGTTCGTTAGACGTTCGGCGTCAGCTTTTATCTTAGTATCTCTTTTGATCAAGTTTATCAGAAGCTCTAAACCCTTCTAGTGTTAGCCCCAAGCTAAACCGTGTGCATCTAATCAAGCCTTAGAGTTTCTATTTAGCTCAGTAGCTTTGTCAGTGTGAGTAGTTTGCACTGCTCATTTGCCTATCAAATAATCTTATCACTCTTGTTTCATGAATCTTGTATATCAGCATCTAGCTAGTTGATGTCTATCCCATCTCTGTTAGGTTGTCTTTTCATAAATCAGCTATGTTCTTATGCTCAACCTTTCGTAGCTATACCTTTCTTCGCAGCTAATCTCGTTATCGGTTCCTTTATCAATTAGTTTAGCCCACCTTTTGCTCGGTTCTTGCCCTTCGATCTAGTTCTCTACCTAAACTAGTTTTCCTAAACCCATCTTAAGGTTCTCTTATGCGTTGATAGTCCGTTTGTCTTTGTTCTAGTTCGTTTCACCATAACTTATGCGTTAGCACGTGTATCACCTCGCTACTTGTTTTAATATTAAAGATGCTTGTTAATCTTGACTAATTATTATCGCAATGCTTTTATCAATAAAAATTGATTAGGTTCTAATCCGGTTTTCTTTAATCATGATGTAATTGGTTAATTCCTATTTATAACTAGTTTTTCTAAATAAAAGATGTTAGAGTTAAACACCGGTTTTCATAATAAAGTTAATATGCCTAATGACTTCATAAATGCCTTTTCAATATAAATATGTTTAGTTGAACACGTGATATAAAGTTACTCGTTTAGATATCTTACACCCGCTTCATCTTTCTAAAGTAATTGTTAATTTGACATAACTTCTACTTGGAATGTTATAAATAAAATATGATTAGGTTTATCGTGATTTCTTTAATTAAATGTAACTAGTTTAATGGTAACATAGAGTATTTCTCTCGAAATATTCTTTCACATGATTTCTTAATTAAAATATGCCAAGCGTAGTCTCTTGTTGTTTGATAATGATCTCACGATAGTTTCGAGCTTGGTTTTGTTTTCGGTGTTTCTCGCGCTTGCGTAACCAATAGAACCAAACTCTATCCCGCAGTGATCTTTCCGATCTTCCGCAACCATCTCTTTAAAGCTAACCAAGCCTTTCCAAGCACCCTTGTGTTCTTTAGTGATCCATCTAATCAAGCCTATCCTTTAGTGTGTTCTTTTAAAGTTTTCTTTTGATTGGTACTTTGTTCTTAGTATGTCCGTTTGTTTGCTTTGTGTATGTTGTGCCCGATGATTGATGCGCTTAGAGTGAACGTCGTTCGAGAAGTTTGGAAGAGCTTGAAGTTGAAGATTCTGAGCAACGACATTACTTTGGTTAAAGGCAAGTGTGTCCTTGATCTTTTGTCCTAAGAATTATACTTAATCACTCATTGCATTGCTTGCATTAATTTTGATGGGTTCCTATTAAGGTTTATCCTAGTCTTGATTGTCATTCCTTGTTAACCTGGGTTTATCTTTATGTTGGGTAGCTATGCTTAGTTGCTATACCTGGGTTATGGTGGTTTTAATGAACATTAATGATGAATCATGTTATACCTTTATGCTATATCTTTGGATGTTAATACAAGACCATATGTTTAATCGGAACATGGAGAACCACCCAGGACAACAGTGCAACCACAAGGACTATATGGCTCTGGTCTTGGCCGATTAATTAGGGAAGTCTTTGTGTGGTTATTACTCGCATAGTAGGTTGGGGACGGAGGAATGCTTTTATGGCTACTTCTATTCCGGAGTGGTCTTGGAACGGAAGTACTCTATGGCCGACCGTCCGTAATAGAAGTGTGGTACGAAAGATAGCCTCTATGACATACTACTATGGACTAATACGCACGGGAGGACTCTTTGTAAAGGCCTCGTAGCGTCCCTATGCAATCACACCTCGGAAGTGTGGTATGATGCTCGCGCAGCATCGCATGGTTGGGTTTAAAGTTCTTCGGGACTTTTACGTGACTTGTGGGTAAAGATGTACAACCTCTGCAGAGTGTAAAACTAATCGATTAGCCGTGCTCACGGTCAAGAGCGGCCTGGACCCTCACATGATAATTGAACTTGAAGATGGACTTAAATCGTGTTCTCTGGTTGTGTTTGCCATGTGCTTATGGCGTATTTCTTACCTTATGCTTAATGTGGGTTGGTATGAACTTATACTTTATTAGTAATCGGTGCTAATAAAACTTGACCAACTAAAATTGCTTAAATGCTTATAGCCAGTCCACTATAAAGCCTTTGCATTCATTCTTTTTCCCACACTTGCTGAGTACGACAAGTGCTCACCCTTGCTATAACCATTGTAGCTCAGAAAGAGGATGCTACTCTGAAGTCTCGTGAAGATGTTGTGGAGTGCTAGGCGTACGCAACCCCCAGTCGATTGCCTGTGATGTTTGGAGCCTTCGTTTCCAGGATTAAGCGTAAATCTCTGACAATCTTTCTTTTTCTTACGTGATACTGTTTTTGTATTCACTTTTATGTCACTACATGCATGAAAATTGATCCTGGCATGCATATAGGCATGCACTTGGTTTTCTTCGGAAAGTCGGGTGTGACAGAGTGGTATCAGAGCTGTATCGACTGTAGGACGTAAGCCTAGCTAGTATTGGCCGTTTCCCAATGCCTCTTTTGTTCAACAATCCCTCCTTACCTTATCCTTGACCTCTCTAATGAATTATCTCACATCTTAACCAACTTCTTATCTCCATACCATGAATTCTTATATATTTATCTTCACTCTCCTTGAACATTTCTTCGATCTCACCCGTCCATAACACCCCTTGATTTATTGGTGGAATTGTTACCCTAAACATTCCATCTATTCGCGCAGCTCTCTGACACATCAGCACTGTTTCAATTTTATCTCGAGCTACAGAACTCCGATCGACATGAAACCAGTTGGGTTAGTTCCTAAATTTCATAAGTGAATTTCTATCAAAAATTCAGCCCTATCCAGTACATGTTCCAGGAGCTATGCTCGAATCATTGGAGCTATCAGAATCTGTAAACCCTGCTGACCTAGTTACCTTCAATATTCTATATCTCGGGCTATAGACCTCCGATTGAGGTAAATCCAATTGGAGTAGTTCAGGAATTTCATCAGTTTTTCTCTGTACAAAATTCAGCAGTATTCGTTTTGTATCCAAGGAGATACCTACGAATTAGTGGAGCATTCAGAATCTGCCAACACTGCTGACATAGCCATCTTGTCTAATTCATATCTCGAGTTCCGAACCTCCGATTGAGGTGATTCCAGTTGGGTTGAACTCATAATTTCGTACTCCTTGATCTGGGAAAAATCTATTATTTATGGATATCCTTGCTGGGAGATATATCTGATCTATTAGGAGGATACCCCCGACTTCATTAACAACGTGTAGTGTCGTTCCCCTTTAGCTATGCCTTGATTGGTGGAATTCAGTGTTTGCATGATGATGCTTGGTTTTATGAACTTGATTGATTTGTTTCTTTGAAGTGAGTGTTGGTGTATTGTGGGTCTTACATCCGCAATAACATCAGTTGCTTAGTTGGGTTCTTCTTTTGTACCTCTCACCTCCTTGTTCTCCCCCACTCGTTTTGCACTACTCTTGTCCCCCTTCTGATCATATCTTTATCTATCAACCGGATGGAAAACCAAGAAGGAGGTAACCAAGGAGAAAGCTACAAGAACGGTGACGACTATAGATACAACCCAAATGCGTTATCATATCCACCCTCGGACGATAAGTATGCGAGTTCATGAAGGCGGAGCCGCCAATGTTCTCCGGTACCACATATCTCTTAGAAGCTCGAAGACCGGATCAAGACAATTGAAGAGAAGCTAGATATGGTACAATGCAATGATGGAGAGAAAGCTTTGTATGCATCTTGGCAACTTATAGGAGCAGCTTCAAAATGGTGGAATTCTTACATCAATGGACATCAGCAACCTAAGAGTATTGTGTGGAAGGAATTCAAAGACAACTTTATCTTACACCATACTCTTGTGAGTGCGATGAAGCTCAAGAGGAAGGAGTTCCTTAACTTAAAGCAAGGACAGATGACGGTAACTGAGTACGGGGATAAGTTTATTCAGTTATCTCTATATGCCCCAAGATCGGCTGAGAGTGATAAGAAGAAACGAGAGCATTTCATCAAAGGGTTGAATGAAGATCTTCAAAGTATACTAAGCTTACACGATTATTCGAGTCTACAAGATTTAATCAACAAAGCCATTGGGCTAGAAAGCAAGCTACAGGAGATCATGAGTAAGAAGAGAAAACGGGAATATCCAGGGGAAGCCAATAACAATTCTCACCTACATCATATGTCTCAAGCCCAAGGTTTTTCGAAGATCACAATGAAGATGCATATCTAGAATATCCTCATGGTGTCACAATACCAGTGATTTATGAGACACCACAGAATCGTCGCAACATTAGGGAAAGTAAAGCTTGTTTTTATTGCAAAGCTGGTGGACACTTTATCAACAGGTGCCCGAAGAAATTTCTAGATCGCCATTTTAAGAGGGAATGGCGACAACGACACAAGCAAGACAAGACCCCTGATATTTAAGGATGTTGGTATAAGTTAGACTTGGGAAGTTTTTCTGTAGTATGAAAAGGAATAATATTGTTGAAGGATATGAAAAGAGTTCGAAATAAACCCTTGTCTCTTGCTAGCCTTTTTCGAATCTCGGGACGAGATTCCGTTTAAGGGGGGTAGATTTGTCACACCCTGAAATTTCCAATTTCAGGATGTGAATATAGAGAATAATTAAATAACAATTTTCTCAAAATTTTAAAATTTTCCCTACATTTATTTTTCTTTACAGGGAATATAGTATAGGAAAAATCCTTTGATTGATTTTCTAAATTAAATAAAAAGTTATGTGTGTTGCATTCATGCCGATGCATCTAGTGGTTCTTGAGTGCAAAAAGGTTTCAAAAATGCGTTTAGGAGTTTGTCCAAAACCTTCCGAGAATTTTCCGAATTTTCTGAATTTATTCTCATTTTCTCCGAGCATTTTCTATTTATTAGAAGGCTCTAAAATCTTTTCATGAGCACCAAATGCTTTATTTGGGTTGTTCGTGTCTTAATCTATCTCTAGGAATTTTCCTGGAATTTTTCCGATTTTCCGAGTATTTTTCGTGCTTTAAAATAATTTACGGAATTTTTCCGGATTATTTTCGCACCGGAAATATATTCTGAAAAAAAAAAGAAAAAAAAACCTATCCTACTGGATTGGGCCGGGCCGCAGGCCCGACCCAACCCGCCCGCGGCCCGACCGGCCCCTGCGCCGGCCCATCGGCCGAGGCGGCCATGGGCGCCGCCGCCTGCGGCCGCCGCCCGCGCGCGCCCCTATAAAGGGAGCCGCCGCCCCTCGCGCGCGCCCTAGGCCACCCGGAGCCGCCGCCGCCCTGCGCCCTAGCCCTACGCCGCCACCACCCCGCGCCGCCGCCCCCGCACGCGCCGCCGTCGTGGTCTCCTGAGTCCGCAGCCGCCGCCGGATTCCGGCCGCTCCTCCACGTCCCTGCCGTCGGTGAGCGTTCCCTCGAGTTCCCCTTGTCCTCCCCTACCTGTTCCGCGCCTTACCCGAGCCACAGGCCGCCCAGAGCTCCGGCGATTTGGAGCCGCTGGTGCCCCTGTCCGCCGGCCAGAGGTAGGAGATGAGATGCGGTGATTTTGCACTTAGGCCCGTGATCTTTCCAGTAACCCTATAGATCCTTTTCTTGTGTCTTGTCAAACTTCCAATAACCCCCTTGAATCTTTTAGATTCTCCAGATTCCATCCACTCTAGACCCTTTGCAAGTAAAGCCCTCGAGTTTATATACATAAATTTGTATATGCCCCTGGGATTTCGCAGTAAAGTCCCTGGAAGTTTCCAATCTTCGCATCTAGGTCCTCAGATCTTTAAAGAGCCATATCTTTCTCGTTTTAGCTCCGATTTCATCCGTTCAAGTTGCGTTAGGTCCATAATAAAGTAAAGCACGCGTTAGTGGTGAGTTTTCATCATGTTTTGTTTCTGAAAATAAAATTAATAATAATTTTGATTAATGACTAGTTATGCATGCTTTTTATAAATAAAATCTATATAGATCTATACACCGTTTTTCATAAGCAAATTTAATTTGATTAATGATTACTTTACATGCTTTCATGAATAAAATCTAATTAGATCTTTTACTCGGTTTTCCATAAGTCAAATATTAATTTGCTTAATGATTAATTAACTTTTATAATTAAAAGTTGATTAGGTTTTTACTCCGCTTTATAAATAAATGTTAATCTTGATTAAAGCCAATTTAATACTGTTTTTGATAATAATATGATGAACCCGAATTACAAAGTTTCGTTTAGATTGTTCATATAGTTCAGTTTTTCTAAATTAAAATGTTTAACCGGTTTAATCAATATATGAATCTTTATTAATAAAACTTGACTAGTTCTTTACACCGGTTTCATAAATAAAGTTTAATATTGCATTAATGTCAACATAGGGTATTTTATTTCTGAAATATCCTTTATATTTGTTTTGTTAATTAAAATGAACCTAGCTCATAGTCTTGTTCTCTCATAAATGCAAATAGTTCGTTAGACGTTCGGCGTCAGCTTTTATCTTAGTATCTCTTTTGATCAAGTTTATCGAAGCTCTAAACCCTTCTAGTGTTAGCCCCAAGCTAAACCGTGTGCATCTAATCAAGCCTTAGAGTTTCTATTTAGCTCGGTAGCTTTGTCGGTGTGAGTAGTTTGCCTTTGCTCATTTGCCTATCAAATAATCTTATCACTCTTGTTTCATGAATCTTGTATATCGGCATCTAGCTAGTTGATGTCTATCCCATCTCTCGTTAGGTTGTCTTTTCATAAATCGGCTATGTTCTTATGCTCAACCTTTCGTAGCTATACCTTTCTTCGCAGCTAATCTCGTTATCGGTTCCTTTATCAATTAGTTTAGCCCACCTTTTGCTCAGTTCTTGCCCTTCGATCTAGTTCTCTACCTAAACTAGTTTTCCTAAACCCATCTTAAGGTTCTCTTATGCGTTGATAGTCCGTTTGTGCTGTTCTAGTTCGTTTCACCATAACTTATGCGTTAGCATGTGTATCACCCGCTACTTGTTTTAATATTAAAGATGCTTGTTAATCTTGACTAATTATTATCGCAATGCTTTTATCAATAAAAATTGATTAGGTTCTAATCCGGTTTTCTTTAATCATGATGTAATTGGTTAATCCCTATTTATAACTAGTTTTTCTAAATAAAAGATGTTAGAGTTAAACACCAGTTTTCATAATAAAGTTAATATGCCTAATGACTTCATAAATGCCTTTTCAATATAAATATGTTTAGTTGAACACGTGATATAAAGTTACTCGTTTAGATATCTTACACCCGCTTCATCTTTCTAAAGTAATTGTTAATTTGACATAACTTCTCTTTGGAATGTTATAAATAAAATATGATTAGGTTTATCGTGATTTCTTTAATTAAATGTAACTAGTTTAATGGTAACATAGAGTATTTCTCTGAAATATTCTTTCACATGATTTCTTAATTAAAATATGCCAAGCGTAGTCTCTTGTTGTTTGATAATGATCTCACGATAGTTTCGAGCTTGGTTTTGTTTTCAGTGTTTCTCGCGCTTGCGTAACCAATAGAACCAAACTCTATCCCAGAGTGATCTTTCCGATCTTCCGCAACCATCTCTTTAAAGCTAACCAAGCCTTTCCAAGCACCCTTGTGTTCTTTAGTGATCCATCTAATCAAGCCTATCCTTTAGTGCGTTCTTTTAAAGTTTTCTTTTGATTGGTACTTTGTTCTTAGTATGTCTGTTTGTTTGCTTTGTGTATGTTGTGCCCGATGATTGATGCGCTTAGAGTGAACGCCGTTCGAGAAGTTTGGAAGAGCTTGAAGTTGAAGATTCTGAGCAACGACATTACTTTGGTTAAAGGCAAGTGTGTCCTTGATCTTTTGTCCTAAGAATTATACTTAATCACTCATTGCATTGCTTGCATTAATTTTGATGGGTTCCTATTAAGGTTTATCCTAGTCTTGATTGTCATTCCTTGTTAACCTGGGTTTATCTTTATGTTGGGTAGCTATGCTTAGTTGCTATACCTGGGTTATGGTGGTTTTAATGAACATTAATGATGAATCATGTTATACCTTTATGCTATATCTTTGGATGTTAATACAAGACCATATGTTTAATCGGAACATGGAGAACCACCCAGGACAACGAGTGCAACCACAAGGACAATATGGCTCGGTCTTGGCCGATTAATTAGGGAAGTCTTTGTGTGGTTATTACTCGCATAGTAGGTTGGGGACGGAGGAATGCTTTTATGGCTACTTCTATTCGGAGTGGTCTTGGAACGGAAGTACTCTATGGCTGACCGTCCGTAATAGAAGTGTGGTACGAAAGATAGCCTCTATGACATACTACTATGGACTAATACGCACGGGAGGACTCTTTGTAAAGGCCTCGTAGCGTCCCTATGCAATCACACCTCGGAAGTGTGGTATGATGCCCGCGCGGCATCGCATGGTTGGGTTTAAAGTTCTTCGGGACTTTTACGCGACTTGTGGGTAAAGATGTACAACCTCTGCGAGTGTAAAACTAATCGATTAGCCGTGCTCACGGTCAAGAGCGGCCTGGACCCTCACATGATAATTGAACTTAAAGATGGACTTAAATCGTGTTCTCTGGTTGTGTTTGCCATGTGCTTATGGCGTATTTCTTACCTTATGCTTAATGTGGGTTGGTATGAACTTATACTTTATTAGTAATCAGGTGCTAATAAAACTTGACCAACTAAAATTGCTTAAATGCTTATAGCCAGTCCACTATAAAGCCTTTGCATTCATTCTTTTTCCCACACTTGCTGAGTACGACAAGTGCTCACCCTTGCTATAACCATTGTAGCTCAGAAAGAGGATGCTACTCTGAAGTCTCGTGAAGATGTTGTGGAGTGCTAGGCGTACGCAACCCCCAGTCGATTGCCTGTGATGTTTGGAGCCTTCGTTTCCAGGATTAAGCGTAAATCTCCCGACAATCTTTCTTTTTCTTACGTGATCTTGTTTTTGTATTCACTTTTATGTCACTACATGCATGAAAATTGATCCTGGCATGCATATAGGCTTGCACTTGGTTTTCTTCGGAAAGTCGGGTGTGACAGAGTGGTATCAGAGCTGTATCGACTGTAGGACGTAAGCCTAGCTAGTATTGGTCGTTTCCCAATGCCTCTTTTGTTCTACAATCCCTCCTTACCTTATCATTGACCTCTCTGATGAATTATCTCACATCTTAACAAACTTCTTATCTCCATACCATGAATTCTTATATATTTATCTTCACTCTCCTTGAACATTTCTTCGATCTCACCTGTCCATAACACCCCTTGATTTATTGGTGGAATTGTTACCCTAAACATTCCATCTATTCGCGCAGCTCTCTGACACATCAGCACTGTTTCAATTTTATCTCGAGCTACAGAACTCCGATCGACATGAAACCAGTTGGGTTAGTTCCTAAATTTCATAAGTGAATTTCTATCAAAAATTCAGCCCTATCCAGTACATGTTCCAGGAGCTATGCTCGAATCATTGGAGCTATCAGAATCTGTAAACCCTGCTGACCTAGTTACCTTCAATATTCTATATCTCGGGCTATAGACCTCCGATTGAGGTAAATCCAATTGGAGTAGTTCAGGAATTTCATCAGTTTTTCTCTGTACAAAATTCAGCAGTATTCGTTTTGTATCCAAGGAGATACCTACGAATTAGTGGAGCATTCAGAATCTGCCAACACTGCTGACATAGCCATCTTGTCTAATTCATATCTCGAGTTCCGAACCTCCGATTGAGGTGATTCCAGTTGGGTTGAACTCATAATTTCGTACTCCTTGATCTGGGAAAAATCTATTATTTATGGATATCCTTGCTGGGAGATATATCTGATCTATTAGGAGGATACCCCCTGACTTCATTAACAACGTGTAGTGTCGTTCCCCTTTAGCTATGCCTTGATTGGTGGAATTCAGTGTTTGCATGATGATGCTTGGTTTTATGAACTTGATTGATTTGTTTCTTTGAAGTGAGTGTTGGTGTATTGTGGGTCTTACATCCGCAATAACATCAGTTGCTTAGTTGGGTTCTTCTTTTGTACCTCTCACCTCCTTGTTCTCCCCCACTCGTTTTGCACTACTCTTGTCCCCCTTCTGATCATATCTTTATCTATCAACCAGATGGAAAACCAAGAAGGAGGTAACCAAGGAGAAAGCTACAAGAACGGTGACGACTATAGATACAACCCAAATGCGTTATCATATCCACCCTCGGACGATAAGTATGCAGAGTTCATGAAGGCGGAGCCGCCAATGTTCTCCAGTACCACATATCTCTTAGAAGCTGAAGACCGGATCAAGACAATTGAAGAGAAGCTAGATATGGTACAATGCAATGATGGAGAGAAAGCTTTGTATGCATCTTGGCAGCTTATAGGAGCAGCTTCAAAATGGTGGAATTCTTACATCAATGGACATCAGCAACCTAAGAGTATTGTGTGGAAGGAATTCAAAGACAACTTTATCTTACACCATACTCTTGTGAGTGCGATGAAGCTCAAGAGGAAGGAGTTCCTTAACTTAAAGCAAGGACAGATGACGGTAACCGAGTACGGGGATAAGTTTATTCGATTATCTCTATATGCCCCAAGATCGGTGAGAGTGATAAGAAGAAACGAGAGCATTTCATCAAAGGGTTGAATGAAGATCTTCAAAGTATACTAAGCTTACACGATTATTCGAGTCTACAAGATTTAATCAACAAAGCCATTGGGCTAGAAAGCAAGCTACGGGAGATCATGAGTAAGAAGAGAAAACGGGAATATCCGGGGAAGCCAATAACAATTCTCACCTACATCATATGTCTCAAGCCCAAGGTTTTTCGAAGATCACAATGAAGATGCATATCTAGAATATCCTCATGGTGTCACAATACCGGTGATTTATGAGACACCACGGAATCGTCGCAACATTAGGGAAAGTAAAGCTTGTTTTTATTGCAAAGCTGGTGGACACTTTATCAACAGGTGCCCGAAGAAATTTCTAGATCGCCATTTTAAGAGGGAATGGCGACAACGACACAAGCAAGACAAGACCCCTGATATTTAAGGATGTTGGTATAAGTTAGACTTGGGAAGTTTTTCTGTAGTATGAAAAGGAATAATATTGTTGAAGGATATGAAAAGAGTTCGAAATAAACCCTTGTCTCTTGCTAGCCTTTTTCGAATCTCGGGACGAGATTCCGTTTAAGGGGGGTAGATTTGTCACACCCTGAAATTTCCAATTTCAGGATGTGAATATAGAGAATAATTAAATAACAATTTTCTCAAAATTTTAAAATTTTCCCTACATTTATTTTTCTTTACAGGGAATATAGTATAGGAAAAATCCTTTGATTGATTTTCTAAATTAAATAAAAAGTTATGTGTGTTGCATTCATGCCGATGCATCTAGTGGTTCTTGAGTGCAAAAAGGTTTCAAAAATGCGTTTAGGAGCTGTCCAAAACCTTCCGAGAATTTTCCGGAATTTTCTGGAATTTATTCTCATTTTCTCCGAGCATTTTCTATTTATTAGAAGGCTCTAAAATCTTTTCATGAGCACCAAATGCTTTATTTGGGTTGTTCGTGTCTTAATCTATCTCTAGGAATTTTCCTGGAATTTTTGTGATTTTCTGAGTATTTTTCGTGCTTTAAAATAATTTACAGAATTTTTCTCGATTATTTTCGCACTGGAAATATATTCTGAAAAAAAAGAAAAAAAAACCCTATCCTACTGGATTGGGCCGGGCCGAGGCCCGACCCAACCCGCCCGCGGCCCGACCGGCCCCTCGCCGGGCCCATCGGCCGAGGCGGCCATGGGCGCCGCCGCCTGCGGCCGCCGCCGCGCGCGCGCCCCTATAAAGGGAGCCGCCGCCCCTCGCGCGCGCCCTAGGCCACCCGGAGCCGCCGCCGCCCCTGCGCCCTAGCCCTACGCCGCCACCACCCCGCGCGCGCCGCCCCCGCACGCGCCGCCGTCGTGGTCTCCCGAGTCCGCGGCCCGCCGCCGGATTCCGGCCGCTCCTCCACGTCCCTGCCGTCGGTGAGCGTTCCCTCGAGTTCCCCTTGTCCTCCCCTACCTGTTCCGCGCCTTACCCGAGCCACAGGCCGCCCAGAGCTCCGGCGATTTGGAGCCGCTGGTGCCCCTGTCCGCCGGCCCTGAGGTAGGAGATGAGATGCGGTGATTTTGCACTTAGGCCCGTGATCTTTCCGGTAACCCCATAGATCCTTTTCTTGTGTCTTGTCAAACTTCCAATAACCCCCTTGAATCTTTTAGATTCTCCGTATTCCATCCACTCTAGACCCTTTGCAAGTAAAGCCCTCGAGTTTATATACATAAATTTGTATATGCCCCCGGGATTTCGCGATGAAAGTCCCCCGGAAGTTTCCAATCTTCGCATCTAGGTCCTCGCATCTTTAAAGAGCCATATCTTTCTCGTTTTAGCTCCGATTTCATCCGTTCAAGTTGCGTTAGGTCCATAATAAAGTAAAGCACGCGTTAGTGGTGAGTTTTCATCATGTTTTGTTTCTGAAAATAAAATTAATAATAATTTTGATTAATGACTAGTTATGCATGCTTTTTATAAATAAAATCTATATAGATCTATACACCGTTTTTCATAAGCAAATTTAATTTGATTAATGATTACTTTACATGCTTTCATGAATAAAATCTAATTAGATCTTTTACTCGGTTTTCCATAAGTCAAATATTAATTTGCTTAATGATTAATTAACTTTTATAATTAAAAGTTGATTAGGTTTTTACTCCGGCTTTATAAATAAATGTTAATCTTGATTAAAGCCAATTTAATACTGTTTTTGATAATAATATGATGAACCCGAATTACAAAGTTTCGTTTAGATTGTTCATATAGTTCAGTTTTTCTAAATTAAAATGTTTAACCGGTTTAATCAATATATGAATCTTTATTAATAAAACTTGACTAGTTCTTTACACCGGTTTCATAAATAAAGTTTAATATTGCATTAATGTCAACATAGGATATTTTATTTCCGAAATATCCTTTATATTTGTTTTGTTAATTAAAATGAACCTAGCTCATAGCCTTGTTCTCTCATAAATGCAAATAGTTCGTTAGACGTTCGGCGTCAGCTTTTATCTTAGTATCTCTTTTGATCAAGTTTATCAGAAGCTCTAAACCCTTCTAGTGTTAGCCCCAAGCTAAACCGTGTGCATCTAATCAAGCCTTAGAGTTTCTATTTAGCTCAGTAGCTTTGTCAGTGTGAGTAGTTTGCCTTTGCTCATTTGCCTATCAAATAATCTTATCACTCTTGTTTCATGAATCTTGTATATCAGCATCTAGCTAGTTGATGTCTATCCCATCTCTGTTAGGTTGTCTTTTCATAAATCAGCTATGTTCTTATGCTCAACCTTTCGTAGCTATACCTTTCTTCAGAGCTAATCTCGTTATCAGTTCCTTTATCAATTAGTTTAGCCCACCTTTTGCTCAGTTCTTGCCCTTCGATCTAGTTCTCTACCTAAACTAGTTTTCCTAAACCCATCTTAAGGTTCTCTTATGCGTTGATAGTCCGTTTGTCTTTGTTCTAGTTCGTTTCACCATAACTTATGCGTTAGCACGTGTATCACCTGCTACTTGTTTTAATATTAAAGATGCTTGTTAATCTTGACTAATTATTATCGCAATGCTTTTATCAATAAAAATTGATTAGGTTCTAATCCGGTTTTCTTTAATCATGATGTAATTGGTTAATTCCTATTTATAACTAGTTTTTCTAAATAAAAGATGTTAGAGTTAAACACCGGTTTTCATAATAAAGTTAATATGCCTAATGACTTCATAAATGCCTTTTCAATATAAATATGTTTAGTTGAACACGTGATATAAAGTTACTCGTTTAGATATCTTACACCCGCTTCATCTTTCTAAAGTAATTGTTAATTTGACATAACTTCTACTTTGGAATGTTATAAATAAAATATGATTAGGTTTATCGTGATTTCTTTAATTAAATGTAACTAGTTTAATGGTAACATAGAGTATTTCTCTCGAAATATTCTTTCACATGATTTCTTAATTAAAATATGCCAAGCGTAGTCTCTTGTTGTTTGATAATGATCTCACGATAGTTTCGAGCTTGGTTTTGTTTTCGGTGTTTCTCGCGCTTGCGTAACCAATAGAACCAAACTCTATCCCGCAGTGATCTTTCCGATCTTCCGCAACCATCTCTTTAAAGCTAACCAAGCCTTTCCAAGCACCCTTGTGTTCTTTAGTGATCCATCTAATCAAGCCTATCCTTTAGTGCGTTCTTTTAAAGTTTTCTTTTGATTGGTACTTTGTTCTTAGTATGTCTGTTTGTTTGCTTTGTGTATGTTGTGCCCGATGATTGATGCGCTTAGAGTGAACGTCGTTCGAGAAGTTTGGAAGAGCTTGAAGTTGAAGATTCTGAGCAACGACATTACTTTGGTTAAAGGCAAGTGTGTCCTTGATCTTTTGTCCTAAGAATTATACTTAATCACTCATTGCATTGCTTGCATTAATTTTGATGGGTTCCTATTAAGGTTTATCCTAGTCTTGATTGTCATTCCTTGTTAACCTGGGTTTATCTTTATGTTGGGTAGCTATGCTTAGTTGCTATACCTGGGTTATGGTGGTTTTAATGAACATTAATGATGAATCATGTTATACCTTTATGCTATATCTTTGGATGTTAATACAAGACCATATGTTTAATCGGAACATGGAGAACCACCCGGACACAACGGTGCAACCACAAGGACTATATGGCTCGGTCTTGGCCGATTAATTAGGGAAGTCTTTGTGTGGTTATTACTCGCATAGTAGGTTGGGGACGGAGGAATGCTTTTATGGCTACTTCTATTCCGGAGTGGTCTTGGAACGGAAGTACTCTATGGCCGACCGTCCGTAATAGAAGTGTGGTACGAAAGATAGCCTCTATGACATACTACTATGGACTAATACGCACGGGAGGACTCTTTGTAAAGGCCTCGTAGCGTCCCTATGCAATCACACCTCGGAAGTGTGGTATGATGCCCGCGCGGCATCGCATGGTTGGGTTTAAAGTTCTTCGGGACTTTTACGTGACTTGTGGGTAAAGATGTACAACCTCTCGCGAGTGTAAAACTAATCGATTAGCCGTGCTCACGGTCAAGAGCGGCCTGGACCCTCACATGATAATTGAACTTAAAGATGGACTTAAATCGTGTTCTCTGGTTGTGTTTGCCATGTGCTTATGGCGTATTTCTTACCTTATGCTTAATGTGGGTTGGTATGAACTTATACTTTATTAGTAATCAGGTGCTAATAAAACTTGACCAACTAAAATTGCTTAAATGCTTATAGCCGATCCACTATAAAGCCTTTGCATTCATTCTTTTTCCCACACTTGCCGAGTACGACAAGTGCTCACCCTTGCTATAACCATTGTAGCTCAGAAAGAGGATGCTACTCTGAAGTCTCGTGAAGATGTTGTGGAGTGCTAGGCGTACGCAACCCCCGTCGATTGCCTGTGATGTTTGGAGCCTTCGTTTCCAGGATTAAGCGTAAATCTCTGACAATCTTTCTTTTTCTTACGTGATACTGTTTTTGTATTCACTTTTATGTCACTACATGCATGAAAATTGATCCTGGCATGCATATAGGCTTGCACTTGGTTTTCTTCGGAAAGTCGGGTGTGACAGCCCAGAAATGAATCCAGCCCACCTCCACCCCCCGTTGGCCCACTAACCTGCAACAAAACCACCTAGGCACCCATTGCCTCCCGCAACCCTAGCCGCCCAGGCGCCCAGCCCTCAGCCCCTCATCCCTCCGGTCGCCGCCGCCGCCAGTAGAGCGCCTCCGGCCTCCTCCGGTCCCCCTCGCGCGGCGCGGGCTGCGGGCGGCGGGCGCGCGGCCCTCGCCGGCTCGCCCTCCCCCGGTCCCCCCCCGTGGGTGCGCGGTGCGCCACCGGAGAGGCGGAGACCGCGACCGGACCATCGGCCTCGGCCATCGCAGGGCGGGGCGGGGACTCGCGGCCTCGCGGGCTCGCCGCTCGCGAGCTCGTAGCGGCGCACCAAGCAGTGGTGCAGGCGCGTCCACGACCGTCCAAAGATGACGCCACCCCCACCACCGGCTGGAGGAGGTTCCGGTTCTGATGCTTCATCTGTGTCGAAGGCCAAGGGCGCGGGCTCGGGCTCGGGCTGGATACTTCAACCGCCAAAGCCAATTGTGGTGCACAGCACCACACTTGGTACTCCAACACCAGGTACTTGAATCTATGTTGTTATCTGTTCATGCATTTAGTGAATTTGTGGATATGAATCTGTAGGACTATGAATATGTTATCTCATATTTTGTGAATTGGTGATGTACTGAAGCTTAGTTGCTTAGTTTCTTTGACCTGTAGCCTTAACAGCAATACATACAGGGAGAGGCAGTAGCTATCTGTAGTTTTTTTTATTTCTTGTCATGTAAATATGTGATATTTATCTCTGTTTAATGGTTTTAGTTCTTATTTGGGTTAGAAATGAGAAATATATTGTACATGTCACTTGCATATTGAATCTGAGGCACTAGTGTTTTGTATTTTCTCTTGGCAGGATCTAATAGGTCAAGCTCCCCTAGTGCTTTGTGTCCGTATGTGTCTAGTGCAACTCCCCGCATCTACTCCGAAAGAATCGGCGGTGGCCATGGCAACAGCGGTGGCAATGGCAATGGCAGTGGCAATGGCAGTGGCAGTGGCAATGGCACTGGAAGTGGCAGTGGCAATGGCAGTGGTGCTGAAGCTGTTGGTGGTATTGGCGGCGGTGTCTTTGCAGGAGGCAATGGTGGTGTTGAGCATGTGCCTGGAACAGATACCGTGCATGCTATCATCATTGAGGGTGATCAGCCTGTGGTTGATGCTGATGAAGATGATCCGCGTTGTGGAAAGAGGAAGAAGAGGTGCACATCTGATGTATGGGAACACTATACCAAGAAGAAGCTAGTCATTGAGGACAATGGGAAGACATATGTGCAGTATTGGGCTCATTGCAAGTGGCCAAGATGCAAGCACAAGGGCAGATGTGAGAGCAATTACGGAACAACTGGATTTTGGACCCATCTGAGGGTGGCACATAGTGTACAAAGGGGCCAGCAACAGCTCAAAGAGGAAAAAGATGCAGGGAAAGGCATCACTACTGTGGTACCATACAAGTATGATGAAGAGGTTAGCTTGAAAAAGTTTTACTTGGCAATAGTCATGCATGAGTACCCATTTAATATATCTGAGCATGAATATTTTGTTGAGTTCATTAAATCGCTGCGTCCTAGCTTTCCAATCAGATCTAGGGTTACCATTAGGAAAGAAATTATGAACATGTTCTTAGCTGAAAAGGATAAGTTGTATGACTACTTCAAATCTGTCTCTTGCCGATTTAGTGCTACTATGGACATGTGGACTTCAAATCCGAACAAATCATACATGTGTGTCACTGTACATTGCATAGATGACAATTGGTGTATCCAGAAAAGGATTGTCAACTTTGTGCATGTAGAGGGTCGTCACACTGGTATAAAGTTGTCTGAGACATTTACTGAACTTATGGTGAAGTGGTATATTGACAAAAAACTGTTTGCTCTGACCTTGGATAATGCATCAGCAAATGAAGTAGCAGTCAAAGACATCATCTCTGATCTAAGGGCTAATTCTTCGTCTTTGATATGTGATGGGCTATTCTTTCATGTGAGGTGTGCATGTCACATTCTGAACCTAGTTGCTAGGGATGGTTTGAGTATAATAACACCCACAATTGAGAATATTAGACAACTCGTTCTTGCTGTCAAAGGATCTCCATTGCAGTGGGAGGAGCTCATGAAGCGTGCAGCTGAGTGTGGACTGGATACAAACAAGGGTCTTTCACTAGATGTGTCAACAAGGTGGAATTCCACATATTTGATGCTTCGTGATGCTTTGTACTACAAGAATGCATTCATGAGGCTGAAATCATCAGATCGTCGTAGGTATGAAAAAATCACTCCTTCTCCTAGTGAATGGGCCATGGCATTCAAACTGTTCCAATGCTTGAAGAAATTCTTTGATCTCACTGAAATGTTTTCTGGTTCTCTATATCCTACTGCAAATCTGTTCTATAGAGGCTTTTGTGAGATAAAGGTTTTGCTAGATGAATGGTCTGTTAGTCAAGATACCACTATAAGCGCAATGGCTAGTTCTATGAGCACAAAGTTTGAAAAATATTGGAAGAAATCATCCACTACACTTGCTGTTGCCTGCTTTTTAGATCCTAGATATAAGAAAAGGCTGTTAGAATTCTACATGAGAAAATTCCATGGCATCTCAGCTCAAGTTCATGTTGATGAAATTGTTGATGTCATCAAGAAACTATACCAGTTCTATGCTGCTGCTGTACCTACATCGAGGGCTAAAAGTGGTGCAAATGAAGCTCCAGATATGGATACAGCTGACCTGTTAGTGGACAATGGAGATGATGAACTAGAGAGCTTCTTATATGAGTCTAGCGGCCATGATGCTAAAGATTTAAATGAACTGGAGAAGTACATGGTAGATCCACCACTGAGGCTCAGCGGTCAGTTTGATATCTTGGCATGGTGGAAGAATCAGACCGATGAGTATCCTCTTCTTTCAAAAATAACTCGTGATTTGCTAGCTGTACAAGTCTCAACTGTTGCTTCTGAATCCGCTTTTAGCGCTGGTGGACGTGTTGTTGATCCATTCCGTAGTCGCTTAGAACCTGAAATGGTTGAAGCTTTGATATGCATGAAAGATTGGGTTGCTGCTGGAAGAAGAGGTTAGAAAAAGCATCTCAATTTCAGTTGTTGAATATCTGATCATACACTTGTTTGTTTGCTTATATATGTGTCTTGCTTTGGTTTTATTTTCAGATAAGAAGGTTGGTTCAATTGTTGGTGATCTTGAAGTTATCGAGGCCCTTGTTGAAAAGCTAAACATTGAGGTATAGTTTATCTGCTGTCATATTTTGCTTGTTGAACATTAAATATTGTTTCCTTTACTTTGAGTTGTTGTCATACTTTGTTTGTCGTCGGATATATTGGAGTTTCGTAAAAAATTCAGAACTGTCTAGATTCTATTATCCATTTCAATCTTTATTATACATCGTTACTTTATGCCTGATGCCTCCAAACTGTTGTAGGATGATGATGTTGCGGACAGTGATGATGAAGTCCAGAGCTTTGACATGTAAAGAGGAGAGTGTCTACTGCGACATGATGTGCTGGATGCTTTTGGCTACTGCCGCAAACATGTGGCATGTTTTTTTCTTTTAATTTAGACTTGTCTGTGCTGTGAACTTGTGGTCTGTTGGTCTCTGGATGCTTGAACTGGTTGGTCTGTGCTTGATTTCCTGATTGGTCGTGCCTGTGCGTGTGGCATTGGCCTATGCGGTTGTCAGGTGATTAAATTGTTATGCACAGCACTTATGCCTGTGACCCTTATCTCTCTGTGTGGTGTACTGCTACTGCTAGGCGCTAGCTAAGTAACTAAGGGCTTGTGAACTCTGGAGTGCAACCAGCCAACCATGAAGTCATTATCATCTTATTATCTAATCTGTGTTTGCATATGGATTATTCATGGTTGTATTTGTTGCGTCGAGCTACGTGGATTAAGTGGTCATGTCGATGTCCCCGTTTTGTGTTTCCGATTCCCGATGATCGTAATCGAAATGTTCCCGATCGAAATATTCCGTTCCCGGTATCCCGTAATATCGAATTCGTATTCCCGTCCGGCTGTTCCCGTCCCGTTCCCGTTCCCGCTTAAATAATACAGGAGCAGGAACAGTTGTGATGTTTTCCCGATCGTTCCCGACCGTTTTCATCCCTATGGGTGCGTGCTGCGTGTGCCGGTGCCGGTACTGTGCGTGGCGGGAGCACCCCGGCGGAGCGGAAGGAAAGGCACCTGCCGTGCCGACTGGCCGAGGGCCGAGAACGACGCGCGCGGATGCAAGGGAATGGAGACCTCGGCGTACGAGCATCGGCACCTCGAGGCCGCGTGATGCGCCCCTAAATACTCCTCCATGAGATTGAGCAGTTAGGCTGGAGTTGCGTACAGAGTTTCAATCTCAGTTAGGCTGGAGTTTCGTACAGAGTTTCATTACATAGATTGACGTGGCGGAGAGAGAGGGAATGCGAGAGTTTCATGGGATGTGAGGAGAGTTTTATCACCATGAAACTCAACTGTCACAGTTAGCTGGTTTTCAATATAGGTAGTTGCGCCTATGAAACTTGCACCAAGACTGGTCTTACATTGAGACAAATCCAACACTACACTCACGCAAAATTACCCTTCTCATGCGCAGAGGACTTCTACTCCCTCCGTCTCAAAATAATCCTCTCTCGCATTTCGAGAAGTCAACAAATTTCGAATTTAACTAGATATATAAAAAATAATATTAACATTTGTACCTTTAAATAGGGTTGCCATGAAAATATATGACGTGATTAATCTGTGTTTGACTTCTCAAATTGGGAGGTGTGAATTTGTTTTGGTTTGGAAGGCTAGACTTCAGCCGGTCTAAATTAACAAGTTTGACCACTAATTAGAGGTGTTAAATAAAACCAGTTTAAAAATACCGTCACAACCCTAGTGCTATTTTGCGAGACGAATCTAATGAGGTCTTTGACCGCGTGATTAATAAGATAATTATTGTAGCATTACTGTAGCAAATCTTGAATTAATTTGGCTCATTAGATTCGTTGCAAAAAATTACACTCATCTGTGAAAAGGTTTTGTGAATAAATTCCATTTAGTGCTTCATGGATGACTAAAATTTAGTCTCTATCAAACAAACAAGGCCTACACATTTTTTTTAAAAAAAAATTGAGTGCACAAATTCTTTTTAGAAACACTTCTACACGAATGTAGTCAAGCCTTGTATGTAGGCCTTCAATTTCATGCAGGGGCTTCCGGCCCTCCTTGCTTCGCGTACAAAGGCCCAGAGATATACTGCCCCGATTCATGCTGGACCCTGCTGGGCTCTATGTGTATTTTGTACTGGGCCGGATCCAGATTGACGGCCCGTCGTGTGACTCGCTCGCACGTGAAAAGTGTTGAATGTAAAGTGGAACAGTAGATGTAAAAATGAAAGTTGTATCTTTATTGATGAACGAGTAGATCTTTATACAATGGCCAAGGGTGCCGCTTTTCTAGGAGGCGACGCTCCCACGCGCCCCTTCGGGGGGATCCGATGACTCGCCTTGTTTGCGGTTGCTAATTGATCATTTAGAATATAGGAATATTCTCAACACTCCCCCCGATCAATTATCTTCTTGATCCTCCATGTTCATCATAATATTTAATCTTGAAAAACCCCGTGGGAAAAAACTTAGATATGCATTGATATATCGGGATAAAACTCCTCAAAAACCCAATGGGAAAATATAGGAGAAAACACCATGATAATCAAGTGTATGCCCGTAAAATATCATCTCCTAAAAAACCCCCGTGGGGAAAAATAAGATGATATAGCATACATAATGCGATATTGCCTCATTAAAAACTTTATATGAGAAACCATCAAAGTAAAACTCATATAAAGAAAAGAGTACAATACGATGCACAAAGGATTAAATTTTCATATGTACTCCCCTAGATTTACGCAAGTCCCCGAATCTCCTCATACCAATTCCTTCAACATATTTATGGAATAATGAATATGGTAGAGATTTTGTGAATAAATCGGCAAGATTATCACAAGATTTAGTTTGCGGGATCTCAATTTCCCCATTCTTTTGTAATTCATGGGGATAGAATAACTTGGGAGCAATGTGTTTGGTCAAGTTACTTTTGATGTAACTCGATTCCATTTGTGCAACACAAGCGGCATTATCTTCAAAGATAATGGTAGGTGCATCAAGTGAACCGATTTCACATGATTTCAATATATGACCCACCACTCTACGAAGCCACACGCATTCTCGTGATGCTTCATATAATGCAATGATCTCAGAATGGTTAGTGGAAGTGGATATTAACGTCTGCTTGGATGATTTCCAAGAGATAGCAGCTTCCACCATTCATAAAGACAAAACTCCGTCCGGGATTTACTATTATGGGGATCGGATAGGTAGCCCGCATCCGCATAGCCTAAAAGATTCGATCCGGATTTCTTTGATAGAACAATCCAAGATCTCTAGTGCCATTAAGATACCCGAATATGGTCTTAACTCCGACCCAATGTCGTTTTGTTGGAGCCGCACCGTGTCTTGCTAGTAGATTCACCGCAAATGCAATGTCCTACGGTACTATTAGCAAGATACATCAATGCTCCGATGGCACTTAGATAGGGAACCTCGAGTCCCAAAATCTTTTCACCCTCATCCCGTGGTCCGAAAGGATCTTTCTCAATATCCAAAGATCTCACCACCATAGGAGTCTTACATGGGTAGGCTTTATCCATGTTGAATTTTTCCAACATTTTCTCGGATATAGGCACCTTGGTATACAAATATCCCGGATGGTAAATGTTCAAGTCGTAAGCCTAAACAAAATTTGGTTTGACCCAAATCTTTCATTTCGAACTCCGCCTTCAAATGATGACGTGCCTCATTGATATCTTGTTCATTGCCAATGATGTTTATATCATCAACATAGACAGATACAATACGAGAATCCATTCGCAGTTTTCTTGATGAAAACGCACGGAAAATCATCATTGTTTACGTATCCCTTATTCTTAAGGAACACACTTAACCGATTGTACCACATTCGGCCTGATTGCTTTAAGCCATATAATGACTTGTGCAACTTAACACAAAACATGTTGCGATTTGCCTTAGGATCTGGTATACTAATTCCATCAGGAACTTTCATGTATAAATCAGAATCCAGTGACCCATATAAGTATGCGGTCACTACGTCCATCAACTGCATAGATAGACGATTTTGTACTGCCAGAGATATCAAATATCTAAAAGTTATGCCACTCATAACTGGAGAATAAGTTTCGTTGAAATCAACGCCGGCCTTTGCGTGAAGCCCCGAGCAACTAGCCTTGCTTTATATCTCACCACTTCATTGTTTTCATTCCGTTTCCGGACGAAAACCCACTTAAATCCAACAGATTAATCTTGGAAGGTTTTGGTAATACCTCGTAAAACACTTCCCTTTTAGTGAGCGAGGCTATCTCTGTCTCAATTGCTTCCTTCCATTTGTTCCGGTCGGAGCGCTTCATGCACTCTGCCATGGACTTTGGATCCGGATCGGTATGAAGGACTTCGAGCAATTTGTTCGAGAGAACAAAATGTCGACCTTCGTATTACTACGATCATAAGACTCTCCGGTCTCTATGTAATTAATGGCAATTTCATCAACCCTTGTGAGATCATCATGATTTCCCAATACGATTGATCTCGGGTCATTAGATGTCCCGGCCTCAAAATCAGTGCACATAAGAGGATCGGGTATCAACTCAAATCTCTCCAAGAGATATTGATTACTAACAAAGTTTGTGTCAACAAAGAATTGACCTTCGTTTACCACTTGCTTTTGTTTCTTATCTTGCATATGTGAATTGCCTCTCCCCCTCTTGCTTCCAAGAGGTATTATTTGAGTGGTTTTCTTTGGTACCTCCACTCTTTCGGGCACATTCCTTGCGGGATTAAAGGATTTAACAACTCCTTTATAATTGGTAAACGCATCCGGCGATTATTTGTAATATTTTGCAAATCTAATAATCTCGAACTTGTTGTTCGCTTTCCATAGTGCGTGGATCGAAAAGGACATGCCTTTAGCATCCCAATTAATTTCTCGGCATTGATCTTTATGGTACATTTCTCCCCCCAATGCCGGAAAAATGATCTTCATCGAAGATACCGTCGGCGAATCGGGCGGAAATAGATCACCTGTCATAGGCTCTATGTACTTGATGATCGACGGAGATTTAAATCCCACATAGATCCCCAACTTTCGTGTGGGCCCATTGATGTTCGCCGAGGTGGTGAGATGGGTATGTAAACAAGACACCCAAATTTACGCAAATGGGAAATACTCGGTGGATGTCCACGTACCATTTCCAATGGGGAGTTATCATTATATGCGCTTGGTCGTAGTTGGATCGGGTCGGCGGCATGCGATCGCATGACCCCAACACGATGTAGGCAACTTGCAATTCATCAACATTGGTCTTGCAATGAGTTTAATTCTCTTTATCAATGACTCTGCTAAGCCATTTTGAGTGTGGACATATGGTACCGAATCTTTGGACTTGAATTCCCGTTGCCATGCAATAATCATTGAATGCATGGGATGAAAATTCAGCGGCATTATCCATTCTAATTGATTGGATTCTATGTTCGGGGTAATGTGTCTTCAATCGTATTAGTTGAGACAGGATTTTGGCAAAAGCATGGTTGCGTGTCGACAAAAGAGTCACACTAGACCATCTAGTAGATGCGTCTATCAACACCATGAAATACCCGAACGGTCCACATTACTCGGCTGAATCGGTCCACAAATATCACCTTGAATTCTTTCAAGAAATTTGAGTGGTTCACCCTTGATTTTGAGTGTTGATGGTCTCAAAATCAATTTCCCAGTTGCACATGCTGTGCAAACATAATCCGAAGATTGTGGGAATTTTGTTTTCTGCAAGTTATGACCAATGGAATTGCTAATAATTTTCCTCATCATGCCAACACCTGGATGACCAAGTCTGTCATGCCAAGTTTGGAATGAATTAACATCTTGGAAAATTACTTTGTATGCAACAAGAGACATTGGTTTTATGTATGTGTAGTACAATCCAGTTTCGAAGGAGGGTATTTTCTCGCAAATTTGCTTGCCATATCCTGTAAGTTTGGTGAAGCAAATGAATTCTTCTTTGCCATCTACATGTGTTTCCACATGAAGACCATTCTTACGGATATCTTTATAGCTTAGTAGGGTACGTGTCGATTCCGGATACAATAATGCATCCTCTATCGTCAATTGTGTACCCTGAGGGAGAACAATAGTGGCTCGTCCTGAGCCAACTATTAAAGCATCGCTTCCCGCGATGGTCATAACATTTCCTCTTCTTTTTCTAAGAGTCTGGAAATATTTCATCTCCCTTAGTATTGTGTTGGTAGTACCACTATCAACAATACATAATTCCTCCTCCATTGGATTGACATCACATGACATCTATCATAAATAAGAAAGTAATACATAATTAAAAGACTTCTTATTAAAATATGTACTAATATATTACAACATCTAATATTACAATACATAGTTACCATCACAATACATCCATCTCACAAATTTATGTCCCAACACATAGGGTTGTCACAATTATTACAACACTTATTAGTCCCACACTATAATTAAATAATAGCTTCGGCTTGAGACGGTCTATTCCAAGTCTCCAAACATGTCGTTTGAGGTGAACTCCACGAGCATGTCATCGGTAGAGGGAAGCTTCTCCTTCATGAGATCTAGGTTGTCATTCTTGTTTGAACAACCGACTTCCTTGTTCGCAGCAGGGGGCAAGATTGAAGTGTGCTTCATATCTTGGCTCTTTATCCTTGCTTTGCTTTGCATCCTTTAAAGACTTTTGGTAGAGGGCTACCAAGTGCTTTGGGGTATGGCAATCTTTAGCAAAGTGATTGAAAGTGCCACATCTATGACATTTGGAGTCATTTTTGGCTCTAGCATCACCACCTCGCTTGCCCTTGTGGTAAGGCTTGTGCTTTTTGTTGAAAGTTTTCTTCTCGGGCTTGTTCTTTGGGTCACCAAAATTGGAGCCCTTGAACTTTCTCTTATTTTTCTTTCCCTTACCCCCGCACATTATGAACTTCGGGGAGAGGTGCTTGCACCCGTTGGGTGCTTATGATGGTTCTTCATTAGAAGCTCATCATGTTTCTCCGCCCGAGTCAAAGTGTGGATAAGTTGAGAATATTGAGTAAATTTATTAGCCCGATACTGCCTTGTAATACTCGATCCGCGGGAAGCATGGTAGAAAGAGTTTTCTCAATCTTATCGACATCCGTTGGTTCTTTCTCACAAAACTTCAACTTAGAGCAAATTTTATGAACAACATGATTGTAGTCTGCAACGGACTTGAAGTCCTGCAAACGTAAATGGTTCCACTCATGATTAGCCTCCGGCCAAATGAGTTCTTTTTGCTGATCATAACGCTCTTTGAGCGCAAGCCATAACACATGAGGGTTCATCTCCATAAGGTACTCTTGCTTGAGGTCCTTGTGGATGTGAAACCTCAATAGCATAAGGGCGCCAAACTTCTTTTGCTCATCCAAAACGACACCGCGGTAGGCTCGCTAAGGTATGGCAAAAGTCCACGGGATGCAAAGTTGATCTTTATATCCGAAGCCCAAGTGGGGTAATTGTGGCCATCAATGGCGAGTTCATCGAACTCTTTTACCATGGCCATAGCCTACAAAGTAGGACCACATGATTCAATAATTCGTAAAAGAAATATAATCAAGTGGCTAAATAATGTTGTAATAAATGCAAATTAATTTAATAACATAACTCTCGAAGGATTAATAAAGGTACAAGGTAAACAAATAGCATGTAAACCTTCAAATTTTAATCTCATCAACTCGTATACATGGTTTAGATAGTCTCTAATGCCATCAGACATAGAGTAGATCGAAATGATGGGCAATAATTTGCTGCCATAGCGTGGTCTCAATGCAAATATGCAACCTTTGCTAAGGGCTCCATCACACCATGTGTACTCAAGTTAATGATTGAGCACTGAATTTGGTAATCACTAAATAGTGTAAACCAAAATCATCAATGGTAGTCACTTTAGTAGTGTAAGCCATTGTGATGTTTTCATAATTAATCCTTGTTTTGGGAACATTATATAGGTAGTCATCAATCTTCAAAATGAGCATGATGTAGACCTTTAGTGATAGACCGTCAAAACCCATATGCATGGATATGATCTCTATCACCTAATGTTCGAATCCCAAAATTTAAGAGAAATGTATAATTAATTGCAAGGGATCATTAGTAATATTTTACTAATGAAGAAACTCACGGTAATGAGATGATGTATGTGAATAAAACATGGCAATAACGAAATTAAATATGAAAGTGACAATATATACACAAACATACTAATATTAATATCGAAATTGCGAAGTACATAAGTGATAGAAACACATTTGTACATAAGCATCACATGATAGATCTAGACTTATTAAAGTCACAAGACTAAACGATGATAAACGACGGTAATTAACATAGTAATTAACATAGATTAATATCCATGAGCTGAATTTTAAACTATCTGGAAATGTCTAAACGAAATTGAAAAAGAAATAAAATGAAAACGAAAACGAGCCCGCCCCGCACGCCTAACGTCTTGTCCCCCCGGCCCCCGCCCGCCCGCGTGCCGCCGGCGGCCGCTTCCGCCGCATGGGCCATTTGGCCCGTGCGGCGCCGGCCCAACAGCCCGTCGGCGCGGCCCGGCCAAGCCGGCCGGCCCGTCGGCTTGCGTGGTCGCCCTCGGCCGCCCGCCGGGTCGGCGGCCGGTTAGGCCAACGGCCCGTCGGCCCCGCACGGTTGGCCCCGGCCCGGCGAACGGGCCCATTTCGCCCGCGCCGCCGCAAGATAAGAGGGTGGCGGTTAGGGTTTTCAACCCTAACCGCCGCCTCCCAACCGTAGCGGCCGAGCCGCTAGGCCGGCGGCGCCGCCGGTCCTTCCGCCGCCGGATCCCGCCCCCTCCCTCGCCGTCCGCGCCCACCAAACTCCCTCCAAGCCGCAGATCCGCCATCCCCCTTCCTCATCCACCGCCGTAGCCAAGCCTCCGGGGCGGATCGAAGAAGTGGGTGCGCCACCGGCCCCGACGCGCGGCTTGCGGCCGGGCATGGCCGCCGGCGCCGCCGGCTTGGCCGGCGGGATTCCCACCGCCTCCTCGCCCCCCCGCAACCGCCGGGAGTGCAAGCTCCGGCGCGGATCGAAGGAGAGGAGCCGCCGCCGCTCCCCGACGCGCGGTCGCGGCCGGACTTGGCCGCCGGCGCCGCCGGCCGTGGCGGTGCGACCCCCGCCGCCTCGTCGCCGTCCGGAGATGATCCTCCCCCTCCGCCGTCCTTCCTCGCCACCGAGCGCGGGCCCCGGCGCGCACGTGGATGGGGGCCGCCGCCGCTCCCGCACCTCTCGTCACCTGTTGACAAGAGCGAGCCGGCGCTCCCCCCACCCACCGCGCTTGCTGCTCAGGAAGATGGAGGTGCGCGCCTCCCCCCAGAAGGAGAAGCACGGTCCCCATCGTGCCCACCGACGTGTCCGCCGCTCGGGCCCCGGAGTTCGGGCTCCCCCGCGAGCGAACGACGACGTGCGCAAGTGCTGGCGACGGAGGAGCGGACGGTCCGTGCGGGACGTTGATCCACGTCCTACGGAGCGTGGGGCTGACTGGCGGTGAAGACCGAGGTGGTGGCGGCGGGGCCTGCAACACCGGCTCGACGGCGGCGTCGCCGCCGTGTCCCCGGAGAAGAGCCGCATCGGCGGCATGCCCCTCCGGGCGACAAGGGTCCCCGAAGCGTGACCATTGGTGAGCGGGCTTCCGCCGCATGGCCGGCCCGTTCACCCTTGGTGCCGAACGAGGAGGTGGTGACGGCGGCGAGGATGGAGATCCGCCTCGGCGGTTGCACCGCCGCGGTGAGGGCGGCGCGTCACGCATCCATGTGCACTTCCACCGGTTCACCCTCCGATGCTGTGTGCACGCCCGTGATCGGCGGCGTGGACTCTTCCGGAGGCAAGTCACGAGAGGACCACCGCGCACGGAACACGGGCCGTCCACCCGTGCGCTTCGCAGTAGGCCACATTGGCCACCTGGATGCGGGTGGGTGGGGTCTGGGTCAAGGTTGGGGCCGGCGCCGAGGAGGCGACGACGTTCGGCGGTTCGACATCGACGTCGGCTGTCCCTGAAAGGGTCGGGCGGCTCCACGGCGTTCCAGAGGTGCAGGGCCTCCTCAACGGCGTCAGGCGACACCATGTAGTTGTAGAGGAGGGTGTGGCGCACATAGTGCCGGAAGCGCAGTCCTCAAGCGAGGAGCACGGCGAGGAAGAGGAAGATGCATGACATCGCCAACAAGTTCGTCAATGGTAGGCATGGTACCTTCTTCTCCGGCGAACTCGCCGGTGGAACTCGCCGGCGAACTCGCCGGCGAACCGCTCCCCGGCCTCTTTCTTTTCTTCTCGGTGGCTTGAGCGTGCGATAACGTGTTGAATGTAAAGTGGAACGGTAGATGTAAAAATGAAAGTTGTATCTTTATTGATGAACAAGTAGATCTTTATACAATGGCCAAGGGTGCCGCTTTTCTAGGAGGCGACGCTCCCACGCGCCCCTTCGGGGGGATCCGATGATCGCCGCATTTTTGCGATTCTTAATTGATCATTTAGAATATAGGAATATTCTCAAAAAAAAGAAAGCCAAGGCGCTCAGCGCCGCTCACGTTGCTGCGCCGCTGAGGTTCATACAAACTCCTACAACACTACTTTGCTGAAGGGACGAAGAGGGACGAAAGATAACGGCATGAAATAAAGCAGTAGTGGACGGATAAGATAGAAACACATGGAAATGGTAAAAACGCGCTCCGTACGTATGCCAGTTCTATTATCGCAGAATGGGCCTGAAGAGGCACTGAATTACGAAACTTGAGGTTGCACTTGTAACTTTCGTTATTACTAGTATTCTCCACTTTTGTTACGGTAGTTTGTACGGTGCATTACAATGATTGGCTCTTAAATAAACAGTTAAAAGTCCGTCACATTCATCGATCTTGAGCGCGCGACACTTCCATACTACTTGTAGCAAAGGATGATGTAATCAATCTTGACCGAAAGCATACGAACAAATTCGAGCGACCTTTGTCATCTTGCCGACTCTGCCGCGCGCAAATTCGAGCGAACTTTTTGTAGCGGCTCTGCACTGCAGTCTGCAACAACTCCCGACTGCCGCGTGCGCAGATTCCTGCTGGATCTGCAAATCCTTTTTAACCGCAGCAGTAGAAGCATATGCCAACGTGCAGCTCCTGCAAACATCCCGATTTTAACCCTGATTTTGATTTTAACCCTGCGCGCCCACTCTCTTGCCCCCAGTTCGCATTCAATTCCAAGATGATGAAACGGGGGGGTCCTCCTCTGCTCTGACAGGCATCCCATGCGGAATTTAACACACACATTTATCTTGCTCTTGGCCTCTTTCCGTTTCCCAGATTCACCACGGCCCCAGCCCACGCGAAGCCCTCACGTCTCACTGTCGGTGGAGCCACCAAAGCGCGGGGCCCGAGGATCAGGGACGCAACAAAAAGATCGTTCGCGGTGGCCCCCGGCGAGTGGTGCCCCGCAGGCCAGCCAGGTCGCTGTCCGCACCCAGGATCCCACCCCCACCACCCGGTTTCGTGCCGCGGTTGCTCTGCTCACACCCGCTCACGCCACGGCGCCCACGCTTCCTTGGCTTCGCATCTCCCACGCTTCCTTGGCTTCGCATCTCAGGGGCTTCCCCCCTCTGCAAAATCGCGCGAGCGAGCCCCCACGCCCGGCGATTTCGCGCACGTCGCAGGGGCAGAAGGGGCAATCCCTGTGACACCATTAATTAAGTCAACACGAGTCGCGGCCTCCCACCCCACCCTGCCCTCGCTACGGGCCGGGGCCACTTTCCCCAAACTGCCCCTCGCACCATCTCCTCCAAAACCACCACCTCTCCCTCTCTCTCCTCCTCCTCACCTGTCTGCCCTGTTCCGTCCCCTTCACTCCCCAGACCTCTCCACACTTTGGCTCCAATGGCCGATTCGCCAAACCCTAGCTCCGGTGACCTCCCCGCAGGCTCCGGGGGCTCGCCGGAGAAGCCAGTCCTCACGGATCGGCGCGTGGCGGCGCTCTCCGGCGCCGGCGCCGGCGCGAGGTACAAGGCGATGTCCCCCGCGCGGCTGCCGATCTCGCGGGAGCCCTGCCTCACCATCCCCGCCGGGTTCAGCCCCGGCGCACTCCTCGAGTCCCCCGTCCTCCTCAACAACTTCAAGGTAATTACCGCACCTCATCACCCGCGCCACTCGCTGTTACTGCGGGATCTGCGAATTCTGCCGCCTCCATGTCACGCCGAGGTGGATTCGGGGCACGCAAAGAGGGATTCCGATGCGCATTAGCTTTACGCACTAGTTTATGAGGCATTTGCGCCGGTGGGATTGGCTCGTGGCGCTCGAATATCGCGCTTTTGCCTCGCGCTTTCGCATTTCCGGTGGTGCTATACTGCTATGCGGCTTCTGGAGCTGCCTTTCCCGCAGGGTTCTCGGGGATATGGTTGTTTTTGCTCGGTTCCTCCTTTTGGGGCGCCCCTGCGCCGTCTATTTGGTGCGGGGTGATGGGGAGAGCTGTTACTTGTGCGCCTGGGGGAATTATTCTGTCCGGCACACACTTGGTGGCTCGGAGTCGGAGAACAAATCATCACCGGGCATTTCTCTTGTGGGGGCTTTAAAGGCCTTATTTAAGGAAATGTCTCCTCACCATCGGGTGGTATGGTACTGGTCTCAAGTGCTAAGGGATGGTACACCTCCATAAAGAAAGCATCAAGCTCTTGGGGGAAGGAAAGAGTGAATTTTACAGCCTTGAATTATGGATGACTGTCTCGTTGCTATGGTTTCTTAATATTGGTTCAAGTGTTGTTTCTCGTTCTCATTCTTCTTTCTGACAACCCACAGCCTAAAGTGGCTTTGCTTGGTAAGGATGAGGTGCTTGATTATAGGCTATGTAATTTGCATGCTTTGTTCCAGCTTATTGTTGTCAATGTTCTTTTCTGCCTTTCCTATTCCAATCCTTAGATGCTTGGCAGACATACTCGTCGAAAGTAAATAATTGATGAAGTTAGCATTCATTGCACTGGTGGTTCTGGTAAACTTGGAAGGGTAAAGTACTATATTAATCATAACAGAAATACAGTTAATGAGTTCCCATGCAATCTGTAGTGTGGGGGTTGTTGTACACGGCTTTGCTGTTCGAGAGTTTATATAGTTTATCCTGCTTGCCAAATAATCAATAAACATTTTCTATTTAGGTTGAACCCTCTCCAACAACTGGTACTCTGAGCATGGCTGCGATCCTCCACAAGAGCACTCACTTGGACATATTACCTTCACCTAGGGATAAATCAGCAGGCAGTGGCCATGAAGATGGGGGTTCTCGGGATTTTGAATTCAAGCCTCATCTCAATTCTCAGTCAGCGGTATGGAACCATTATTGTAATTATTATTTTTATAAATCTTTAGCAGCGCAGAACTTATGAGCATAATGATTTTGTTTATACGCATGCTAAAAAGGTACTTTATCTTGTATAATTGCAAAAGGAGTTTAAACATTTTATTTGTGTGGTGTCACTAAAATATACTCCGTCCATTTTTACATATACAACGTCTAGTACAAGCTAATTAGTTCATTTGTTACATGTCCTAAATGTCTAATATGTGAAAATGGAGGGAGTATTGTAAAAATCATATTGGAGTTCTGTAGAATAAAGGTATAATTCTGATGTATATTACCACATCAGTAGTACCTTCTAGTAGCACAACGCTCGCAAATTATTCGATCCTTATATTTTTAGTATTCAGACATCACTATTAACTTAACAGTTTTGCATTTTTTTCTATATGTGTTAAGTCAATGCTTATATTGATGTGGAATTGCTAGAAATGGAAAACTAAGTAACACTTCTCACTATTGTTGTTTGGGAAAAGCTTGCACAAATATGCAACCCACAAGGGGACCGGGCCTGCCATTGGGTGCCCTTTTTTTAAGGCGGACCACATGTGTGAAACCGTGGTGTATCCTAGGATTTTGAGTCTAAATGGTACATTGATCATGCTACATTCGGACTTGACAGCCGAAAAAACTTTTTGCTGGAAAATGAGAGTGAGTAATGAATATATGCTGTTGCCTGTTGGTGGTAGTACAGTTTGTGTATAAAAGGTTGCTGGTAGGCTTTCACACTTATAGCAAGTATGTGAAATCAGAGTATAAAAGAGGAAAACTTGTAGGAACCATAGGAAGATTAGGGACGCTTGGTTCTCTTGCTCACCCTACCTAGCCTTGCTTGGTTTGAATTTGAGCAAGGTGAGTAAGGGTTTCCATGCTTTTGAGAGAGCCAAATTTGAGCAAGCTGAGCAAGAATATCCTAGCAAGGTTTGCCTTGCCAAGCTAAGGCTAGTGGGCAAGCTTGGGCAAGACAACCAAGCGGACCCTACAGTAAAGGACTGAAAGGATTAATGGCATTGCAAAATATGGAATTCAAATTTTTACAACAAAGGAAGTATATATTCTTCTATTTTTGTCCTGAGTTGCTCTACCTAATTAGTTCACTCTCACATGTGCAGAAGTTTTTGTAAAGCTGACAAATTTTGATAAAAAGAACTTGAATACAATTTATTGCAATCTACCTATATGGGCTTATGTCTTTCTTATTCTTTTTTAATTACGCTCTAAGTAGTTTTGTGTTAAAATAACATTTATAATGCTCACATGCAGGCTGCTGCTGTCAACGATCCAAATCAGCATGACACATCATCTAGCAATTTGATGACTGAAAATAAATCTCTCTGCTTACGGGAGTCGACTCACACAGCAATTGTTTCAAGTGATCGGACACCTCTTGCAATAGTTGGTCCATCTGACAACATGAAGGCGGAAGTTGGTACATCAGGGATGAATCAAATGAATAGTTCTGACAATGCTGCCCAGGAGACACAGTCTGAAACTGTGGCTGAAAAATCAGCAGAGGATGGCTATAACTGGCGCAAATATGGACAGAAGCATGTCAAGGGAAGTGAAAACCCTAGAAGTTATTACAAGTGCACACATCCTAACTGTGAAGTTAAAAAGCTTTTAGAGCGTTCGCTTGATGGACAGATTTCTGAAGTTGTTTATAAAGGGCTTCATAATCATCCTAAGCCCCAGCCTAATAGGAGATTAGCTGCTGGTGCAGTTCCTTCAAGCCAGGGTGAAGAAAGATATGACGGTGTGGCGCCTGTTGAAGGTGAGTGTTCCATTGTTTTCTATAATTATATTGAATTTCATGTGCCTTGCAACTTCATTCTGTGCATACACATATCTTGTTTTGTAATTTGAAGTATATCGACTTCATTGATCTATGTACTGTATTTGCTTGCTCATTTTGCATCTCTATTTCAGTAACAACTCTAGTTCCAGGTCTTTCAAATTCTTGAGAAGGAATGATTTGAACATGCAATAGCCATTTGATACTAGTTCTTTAATGTTAGCTGTTACATTTAGCTGGATCTGAGGTTTTTCCTGTTAATATGCAGACAAGCCTTCAAATATTTATTCCAACCTATGTAATCAAGTACATTCAGCTGGCATGCTTGATCCTGTACCGGGTCCAGCTAGTGATGATGATGTTGATGCTGGAGGTGGAAGACCCTACCCAGGAGATGATGCTAACGATGATGATGATTTGGACTCGAAACGCAGGTAAATCATGGCTGGACTCAGTACACCCTGAAACTCACGTCGATTGCTAATGCTGTACTCCACAACTGTGTGACTAGGAAAATGGAATCCGCTGGCATTGATGCTGCTTTGATGGGTAAACCGAATCGTGAGCCTCGTGTTGTTGTACAAACTGTCAGTGAAGTTGATATATTGGATGATGGGTATCGCTGGCGCAAGTATGGGCAGAAAGTAGTGAAAGGAAACCCCAATCCACGGTCAGTACTCATTTTGTTCATTAGTTTGACCCCTTTTATATTTTCCTTGTTTTTGTTTGCCTGGAACTCAGTATTGTCTGATAAATCTCTGGTTGTATTTTTTAAATAAGAAACTAGGAAATGTTTGTAAATGACATCTTTTTTTCCATAACCATTTTCTAAAAAACTCAATCCAGCGAGAAGACACATAATCAAAAGTAAAATAGCCAAGAAACGATAAAAATTCTGTCTTAACATTCAGGGTCGGAAAGGTTGAATTTGAACAAATTAGGAGGCAGATCTTGTAATAATGTATTGTGGAAGTATCAAAAAACTGCTACATCTATCCACCCATCCATCTCATATATGGATAAAGCCTTCTTATCAAGGTCTGGCCATGTGTCCATTCAAAGTCCCTCAGAGTTAGGATGTTTATTATGTTGACCTGCTGCTGTTTGGTAATATTTTTCTTTTAGAAAAAATTGGGCAGATACCAACAATTTTTTTACGATGAGTTCTATTCCTGTGGCAAAATATTGCAGTTGACCACAAGAATTATAATATTGAGAGAAATGTAAAGAGTGTTAGGAATTAATATCAGGTGTGGTGCATTTTGTTTATATCATCATATCCAATATATGCTTCTGTATGTATATATCCTAGCCTTCCCTGCAAAGGTACATTTATGTAGAAAACAGGAAGTGCCTTTTACTCTGTATGTCTTTAACATAAAGAGAGTGATTTTTATTAAGGATGCGACCATATGAAGTCCAAGGCAATTGGGTGTTTGGGATTTGTCTACTCTCTTCCAAAGAGTGGTCTTGGATTCAAAGCTCTTCATGCAGTTCAATGATGGCTTGGGAGTAAAAAACTTGAAAGTTCTTAATTGGGTTGCTAGCTAGGCATTTAGAATTTCAATTGATATTTTGTTTGATGCCTACAGTTACCAAAATTTGATGGTGCTGATATGATTGACATACTGTTAGTTTGCTGCACTTTTTTTTTTAAAAAAAAAGATGACATCTTAGGCAGTACATTCATGTGTGATATTTTCTCTTTCTGTTCTTGATTGCAGGAGTTACTACAAGTGCACACATACTGGATGCCCGGTCAGGAAGCATGTTGAGAGGGCATCACATGACCCAAAGTCGGTGATCACAACATATGAAGGGAAACATAACCATGAAGTCCCAGCTTCCAGGAATGCAAGCCATGAAATGTCCACAGCTCCCATGAAGCCTGCTGTGCATCCTATTAACAGCAACATGCCGGGCCTTGGTGGCATGATGAGAGCATGTGATGCAAGGGCCTTCACCAATCAATATTCTCAGGCAGCCGAAAGTGACACCATCAGTCTTGACCTCGGTGTTGGTATCAGCCCTAACCACAGCGATGCAACAAATCAAATGCAGCCTTCGGGTCCAGAACCAATGCAGTATCAAATGCAACACATGGCTCCTGTTTACAGTAGCATGGGACTTGCAGTAATGCCAGTGGCAACAGTACCTGGAAATGCAGCTAGCAGTATATATGGTTCCAGAGAAGAAAGAGGAAGTGAAGGGTTTACTTTCAAAGCTGCACCCTTGGATCGTTCAGCTAACCTATGTTACAGTAGTGCTGGTAACTTAGTGATGGGTCCGTGAATTTCTACTGATGGTCATACCTCCATGAATCACATATCACCGTCGTCATGAAGACTTCAGAAGATGCTTTACTGTGTATCATAATTGAATTGGAGGCGGTCAAAGGTATACCTGGGAGCTGCAGCGATTACACAGGAGGTCGTTTGCTGTTTGGATGTACTCGCTGTATGTGACGCTGCAGGTCAACATTCGTTGTACAGCAAACCAGTTATGATTAATTAGATTATGATAATTTGGCTATGTAAACGTCTTTCTGTACTGGAAATATGGGATAGAACCAAAGAGCTACCGGTGGCAAAACCTTGTTATCTTCTGCATATGTACGATGCCAGTTTGATATTCATATGGAATGAAATATATCATTTCACAAGTTTGTTTATTTCAGGTAGGATAGATTTGTTGAATTTCTACTAACTGAACTGAATATATTTTCTTTTGTTTGATATTCATATGGAATGAAATATATCATTTCACAAGTTTGTTTATTTCAGGTAGGATAGATTTGTTGAATTTCTACTAACTGAACTGAATATATTTTCTTTTGTATTGACTTTCAGAGACACTAGCTAAGAGTTTCGGAGTAATTTTGAAAGGGTGGGTAACGATTCTGGCTGTGGACCTGCCGTCATATCCATCATAATGCACAAACATTTTTCAAAGCACAACTGATTAACTTAAAACATATACCCAAACTTGTACTACACCTCATCAACCTGTTCTAGGCTGGTAGCGACTGCCATTACAACATCAGGCTATATGTATTCTACTCCCTGTATTGCCGCAGCTTCCTATAGTGTTCAGCCAAACGTACACATCTAAACGAACTATGGGGGGTACAAAGTCACGACGGCATTCTTCGTCAGGTCAACATTCTCACAAAGTCACAACACTAGTGCCATGCCGACGAGACTATCAGGGGCCTGTTCTTCCAGCCGAGGTAGAGCACGCCGTCCCTCTCGGCGAGCTTGTAGTCCGGCGAGTAGCTCTGCAGCAGCGTCTTGATGGTGGCGTTCACCAGCGAGCTGAGCGGGGACGGCCTGAAGCCGGCCATCATCAGCCGCGCCTTCCACTTGCCGAACACCTCGTGCCTCTCCACCCGCTCCTCCCCCTCGCACGCCACCAGGTTCACGATCTCCCTCGCCAGGCAGTGCTGCTCCATGTTGATCCGCTCCCGATCCTCCCTCGGCAGCGCCAGGTCGATGGACTCGAAGATGGCCGTGTAGTAGTCCAGCGTCTCCGCGAACCGCTGCGCGAAGGGAGCAGTGTTGGTGTTGGACTCCTGCTCCACCAGCGTCAGCACCTTGGGCGACAGGCTCTTCACCAGCCTCAGGATCCGGTCCCGGTGGTTCGCCGTGCTCACGGTCTCGTCGGGGATGTGGTGCAGCTCGAGGGTGAAGTTGACGGCGACAGCTTCACCGGGGACGATGCCGAGATGTCCCACTTCCATTTCATTGCCGGAGATAGCGACTGCATTGAACTGAAAGGGCACCTTGTAGAGACCAGCAATGTGTGACAGCCTCCTGCCAACCAACTCCAGACCGCCGCCTCGGGCGTAGGCTGAGACTGAATCATCAATGCCGGTGATCCTCACGAACGGTGGTCCACCGGGTCTTGCTGCAAGGGCCTGAAGGAGGGAGATCCACTGCGCCCCTTGGGCGATATGGAAGTCAATGATATGGATCCTGTCTTCTCCCTTGACAGCCTCTGCGATTGCGCCGTTGGCTGACATGTAGCCGAACTTGAAGTAGGGGCAGGCCTCGTACAGGAAGTGCATGTAGGACAGGAGATCAGAACTCTTGGGCTCTTTGCACTTCAGAGCTTTGTAGATTGAGTTGCCCGAGGAGGCGAGCCTGGCCACCAGACCTTCCACCATGTAGGCTCCCAACCTCTCAAGTGGTTCACCTGACACTGAGACCATTTTCCTCAGCTCTGGAATCATCAGATCGATAGCAAAGCTGTTATTCTGTTCCACTGCTCTAGCACAAGCAATCAGCAGCTCCTTCAGGTTGCCTTTGCGCATGCTCATCATGTGCACCCACTTCTCTGGTTCCAAGGAAAGTTGGTTTGCAACGGAGATCTCGAGGCTATCGACTATTTCAGAGTCTGTCCCAAGCATCACAGCCTCAAGATCCTTCAGCTTCTGCTTCAGATCAGTAGGGTCCTCAGTGACGCAGGAAGCACTCACAGGCGATCCATTGCCATTGGTGGAGCCAGAGTGGCTATCTTCGTGTGACAGTGGGCTGCCACTATCAGTATGGATACTCTGACTGGAGGGAGAATCATGCCTTGAACAACCAGAAGCTGCAGAGGAGTCCAGTGTGTACTGCTTGTGAGTCTCATGCTCTTCAGAGCCAGCATCCGGTGAATGAGAATTCATGGTGTAATGATGTCGTGGTACAACGTGGGTATCCGAAGCTGACTGGTATGGTTGACAGAGGTGCTGAGTATTGCCAGAATACATAAATTGCTTTGGAGTCTGCCTTGGAACATTACCAAAGGGGTGCACCATGCGGGAAGTTGGAGTATCAGCCATCCTAGTTCACTGCAACTCTGAAAGAGTCAGGTGCACTAAAACTCCTAGTTGTCAAGTGCTTCTGGTATGACAAGCATGTCCAATTCTGAAGTCTGGAGGGTTTTTTTTTGCAATTTAAATGTTGATGCCCCCTTGTCCTCTAGTAACAAAATCTGCAACAGGAGATTCAGCATGTGAGAACAAAACCTACAGAATAATGTACAAGTAAAGAATTGACACTGAACCTTGACAGCGAAATATGAGAACCAACAACACAGCCTTGTCGCTGACAGAAATAAACTTAGTGTGCTAAGTTAATAACGACAAGCACTCACAGCAAGTTCCCAACCATCGCAAATCAAAATTTATTACTCAAAACGTAAAAGTTAAGAAATATCTACAGTTTAGTGGTGCATATGTTTAGCAAAATCCCTAGATATTAAAAAAAACGTGAGAGAAAGACTAGGGACACTTCTAAAAATCTTGAATTGCACATTTACCACATACGGAGCAGAATGAAAGGGAAATATCAACTAGCAATATTTCTCAATTTTGGCACATGACTTTCACTGAACCAAGTGTGCCCTCGAAAAATCTTCTCTTTACTAATGGTTGCAAGTCATAGCATACAGCTATTTTCATCCATTAAACAGCATACAGCTAGTCTGCCTGAACAGAAAATGGTACTAATTCTGAAGGCTGGATATGCAGATCAACTAGCAGTCTTCATATCATCATCATCTAGATTTGCCTTGAAACCAAACTGTATGAGGAGTACAGTAGCACACCCAAGTCAAGCAAACACCACCGAATCTGATTATTGCTACTACCTACAGAAACTCAGAAATAGGACAGAGAAGGAATGGAAGATGGTGTAACGCTGACCGAAGAAAGGCTACGGTTCTTCGTCACGGTGGATGCCATACCGTACAAGTCCGGACCAAACGTACTCCCTAGAACCCACTCCTTAAAAAGAAAGCACTGGTGGTATGAACAGTCAGCAGAGGTGAGGCTGCAGGCTGTAGCTGAGTCATAAAGTATCGCCGTCGTCTCACAGAATTTCCTACGGCAAACCAACCCCCCGCACAGGGAGTTTGACCCGTGCGTTGAACAACTCCGGGCGCGAGATTTTTTTTAATTCCCCTTAAAAATTTAAGAAAACATAGGTGGTCAAAAGCTTCTAGATCTGCCCGTGTTTCGGTCACGGTCCTCACGGATCAAGAGATCCGCGTACTAACCACCACTCGTGTGCTTCGTGCTCATCCTGAGACCTACTAATCGATTGACGCGGTCTCAAAAAAAGAAACAAAAATACAACTTCACGAGAAGGCCATGCTTGTCCTAGGTATGCGGATTGTGGTAAACAATCCTGTTCTTGCAAGACATGCATCAAAATTCAAAACTCAACGGTTCTTTTTTAAGGAAAAGGGTTATCTAAAAAGGAAATCATTCAGTTCACTCAGAGCAGCTTCTTTCTGTGTGTCACAGCACGACGAACTGAGCATATAGGTCGATTATTCACGCTACCACTGTCACTTGTGCAAGGATCGACGAACCCGTAGCGACAGCGAGGCTCCGGCTCCGGCGGCACGAAAAGGAGTAACAGGAGCTAGAATCTAAAGCGCGCAACGACAGCAGCTTCCCATCCCATCCATTTCAGACGCCTAGCACACGCGAACCCGAGCTACGAGCTATGGAGTACAACAAAGCAGGCAAGCCAGGGGGGAGAAGCAAAGCGCGTACCTGTCCCGTCGGCCGGCGCGCGCCGAGGCCTCAGATCCTCGAGCTGAAGCCGTACTCCGAGAGCGGACGGCGAGCCTCTACCCGGCTGGTTCCTGGTTGCGCAGACAACGAGGAACAGGGTAGGGGAGGGAGGGAGGGAGGGGCGTGGTAGCTCGCTTTGAGGGGAGAAGAGAAGCGGCGGGGATGGTGGGCGCGCAGCGCGCTGGACACGAGCAGGCAGGTGGTGGTGGACTGGTGGTGGCCCCGGGAGTGGGATGTTTCCGCCGAGGGAGGAGGGGGGATTGGAATTCTCGGGGTGGCGCTGCGCCGAGGCCGAGTATTTCTACCCGCGGCGCCGCGCGCGTGGGCGTGAGCGTGAGCGTGACCGCCTCCCCCGTCGACTCCGAGCTGCGCGGCTGTGCCCGCCTCGTGCGCGTCGTCCGCGGTTATCGTTCGCCAGGCGTGACGCGCGCGCGGGGGCCCCGGGCCCCGCCGCGCCCCTCTGTGTTCTGGTGTTCAAACCGCGGGTGCCGGGCGACACGGCACGCCAGGGCCCAGGGCAGCAGGCACCCGCAGCACCAGTCCACCACTGGCTGCTCTGCCGCACCAGGCAGGCACCATCCGAACCGCGCGCGCGGGCAGAGGAAAAATCTCGGGCGCTGGCGCTGCGCCGTTGCTGCCCGATGCCGCCGAGCAACGGGCTGCCTCGCGGGTCGCCAGCGAGGCGTCGTCACAGCCGGGGAATCGCGGGTCGCGGTCTGTGGGGATCGATTCTTGACGAGTACTAGCCGAGTAGGATATTTCACTGATCAGAGATGAACACTGGGGATTGGAGAGGAGTAGTAGAGACTGCAGTGTCGATTACTCGATGTATTAACTGCAACTTGCGCTTGATTGCGAAAATGGTGAGATGACGACGATACAATCGCCTGCCAGCGACGGTTTCCTGCACGGGATGTCACGTGCGCCAAAACTGTAGCCCTCCCTGGATGAGGGGTAGGTTGGGGAAAGCGCTGGTACAGTTTATTATGCAATTAGTAGCTTCTTCGGACACGAGCTGTTAGATCACCGTACTGACGACCAAATTAATTGATCGAGCTTCTCAATAGCTCCTGCTCCCTCCGGTTTGTTAAAGAAAGTCGTTTAGGACAGCGACACAGTCTCCAAAGTACAACTTTGACTTCTTTTTACAAATAATTATTAAAAAATAACATAGGTATACTTTTATAGAAGTATTTTATAAGACAAATCTACTCATGTACTTTTCACAATTTCAAACTCAACGACTTAAAAGTTATTTATAATTTATATTTCGATGTTTAACTCAAATCTTGTCCAAAACGACATCTTCAAACCGGAGGGGGTAACATATCACATACAGTGGCCTAACAACTTCTGGCTTTGTGGCTTTCTGTCGTACAAGAGTATTTCTGCAAGCAAAAAATTTTCTTGAAAAAAAGCACGGAAAAGTGAAATGGTGTATTGCACGTGTGGATATTCTTCTCTTTTGTTCCACACACTCGTATGTCCGTACTGGAATACGGATTAAAAAACCAAGTGCAAGCTCATGGTTTTGAGTGGTTAAATTAATTACTACACGCAGGGCATCTATCTCCACACTGATTTTACAGGAGGCATACACCAATCTCTATGCTTTTCCAGCACATAACCAGCTAGATTATTTCCCCGCGTACACACGATTAAAGAAGCGCCGACGTCCTAATCACGCCGTAATCTTCAGCGTCATCATCTCCTCTTTCCAGTGGCATGATTTTTCTTATCTGTCGCAATGTTAACACCGCCCACCACCACCATCATCTCCTCATTTCCTTTCGAACCTACTTTTTTTTTGGCACTCGGTGACCTTGTTTATACGTCTCCTTTTTAACTTCCTGGATCGCATGGTGGGGTCTCCCTGGATCGCATTTGTGGCGGCACTGGTAGATGGATGGATCATGGATAGTATTAATATTAATAATGGTGGAAAACGAAATGGTAAGTGTTCGTTGCAATTGGATTTTTATGAGACGTCGACACGAGCATCCGCGCGCTTTGATTCAAAGTCCAGATCGCCATAATTTGGGATATCTTGAGCGGTTTCGTGCTTGGACTTTGGGAGAGTAGAGCATGCATGATCGAGCAGCTTTTCTCGCACGCGATTATGAAGGAGAGGAAAGCAACAGTATGGATGGCATGGCATAATTGGATCGCCAATCATGCAGGGTGACACGAAAGGGGAAGATGTTTCGTACGTACGAAGACATGGTTTATGAGTACGGCACTATCAATCGGGTATTTCATGTAGCGGAGTATATATGCACAGTACGACACTAATATTCATTTCCCCCCTTTTTTCCATTAGATTAGAGAGAAACGGCCGAATATAATAGTGATTAACTCGCCTATTATATATATATATATATATATATATATATATATATATATATATATATCGTCCACAGTAGGTGAAGCCGGATGATAGGAATGGTACCAAAATGATTCTAATATTTTGTTCTAATTCATTTTGGTAAGGGTTTTTGGTCAATTCAACAGTTAAAAATGACTAGCTAGGTTGGCTATACTCCTGTCACCAGGCACCATGGATGTGCCCAGACATCTCTGTTTCGATCCCTTTACGCACACCACTGCTCACACAAGGTGATCACGTATGTCTTTACGTACTGCGCACGTAGCGTGGAATTGCAGAGACAGGAAGACAAGGACACGCCCAGGTCACTCCCAGCTTATTGTCTTCCCAAGAAACTGTACCCGTCACTCTTGCCGGTCCTCGGTCTTCAGTACCAAACAAAAACCATGAGTTGAAGTGTTGAACTGTGAATAATCCAAGCCCTGGGGCCAAGGGGAAATTGCCGAGCTGTTTGATGAGGGCAAAACATTTTTTTTGTTTATTTAAGAGTTGCTGGTGGTGGTCAACCTTGGACCGGTGGGCAAAGTGGCCTGACCCCAACTGTACCACGATCCGATCATGGAAAAGGCTGGAGAAACGTCACACACGACGCGACCGTCGTCGATGGGCTACGTACGGTACGGCGACTCTGTTCAGCCTTCCATCGTCTGTGTGGTCTACGGCGGCAGGTGTTTGGTGGTGTGAGCCAAAAGCTCATTACTCCATCAGTCCAGTGATTGGAACTTGACCGGACATTAGTGCTACCATTAGTCAGCTTTGTGTTACGTAAGCTTCGGTATTGAATTGAGAAGATCGTGTAGTGTGCCGCCTGCTCTGATCTGATCTCGATTGCCTTTTTTGTGTATGGTGGAGGCGTGGAGTGTATGTTAAACTACAAGAGTAGAGTATAGTACAGGCCCTTTTCTGGATTCTCCGTGTCAACATGCGTGCCTGATGGCATGTTGCAAAGTTCCTTCAATTTGGTTTTGTATATTATACGCCGAATCCGCGGCCTTTCGGCCTGACAACCTTTTCCCTGAGTGCGAACGAAACGGGGAGAAAAGGCGGCTGCCATACGAGTCATGTGTGACTCGAAGTTCCCAAGTGCCATCCCTTCAAGAATCCGGAGCGTGGACGTGGATGCTAACGTGGCATACACCATGGCACGGGCAGCAAGGACACGATGACAAGCGAACTAATAATTTTTTAAAGTATTCATTTTGGTAGGCTGTCATGTAAGCAATTTGCAACGCGGCAAGAGAAATAGGGAGGGTCGAGGATGGCGTGGTTTCTCACGCCGAAACCGAACCGCGGGCGGCACGAGAATGACCAAATAAGACTCGACCACGCCCCACAGGAGGGACGACACATAACGTCCAACCCAGGCATTTCCCCTTTCTACCGCATCCGCCGCCGCAATGTCTTCCCTTTTCCCACAATCCACCTAGACACCCAGTGCACCAGACCGACCTCAGTGGAGAATTGTGTGCTCCTGTGTGCTACCTTGACCCACCCCCACCCCCCGCTCCGCTCCTAATCCATATTTAATCGCTCTTCTTGCGCCCCAATCGACCTAATTTCTCCTAGTTCTTGTCGGCTCCTTTTCCCGACGGGATCTCTCACCAACCCTTTCCCACCCTAGAAGACATCATCCCCAAACTTTGAGCAAGATGGATCGACGGAGATGGAGGAAAGTCCAATCGAATTCCAGGCAAGGCGTTGATGCTCCTGACGCCCGTGGTACATGCCTAGGTGGTGGTACAAACATCGGAGCTCCAACCGACGGTGCTCCCGCTGCCAGATGTTCAGCATCCGCTCCAGCCGCCAGTGCTCCCGCTGCCGGATGTTCGACATCCGTTCCGGCCGTCGCTGCTCCCGTTGCCGGATGTTCGGCATCCGCTCTGGACGTCGATGCCCCCGTTGCCGAATGTTCGGCATCCGCTCCAGCCGCCGATGCATGTCGACCGTCGTCATCTCCTAAGGGTTCCTTCCCTGTTGATCCATCTCCAAGCAGCTCAAGAAGAGGGTATGTTGTAATTTATGTCTATTTTCCCCCTTATTGCTAAGAATTGTTGTTTGCTAATTTCTGGGTTAGAATTGCAACTTGCTAGGTGAAATGCATGTAGGAGTAGTCACTAATTTTTTATCTTTTTTAGAAACTATTAGAAACCTACGCATTGGAAAATGTTAGATCTGAATGGATATTTACCAGGCTCCTCTTTTCTATAAACTGCTGTAGAACCGTAAAAAAAAATATTTTTTAGCAAAGAACCGCTAAAAAGTTACTGCACAAACAGTGGGATTATTGTCCAGCATGCGCCGAGGTGGGGGGTCGGGGCCTTGTCATCTTCTGTTTTCGTCCATGGATGGGTGCTGTCGCGATTCACCGGCGGTGCCCCCTCACGCGCGGCGGCGTAGTCGCATGATCGCATCCATCTACGCGTTTTCGGGGCCCGGTCCCACTTGTCCCGTTGTTCGCTAGCGCCGCCCCGGGAGATTCCACCCGGCGTCGGGCGGGCGGGGGCCACTGGCAGGGCAGCCGGCCGGCGCCTGGTGGTTCACACGTGCACGCGCCTTGTGCCGTCTCCGGCTGGCCTAGGCGGGCGGGCGTGCCAGTGCCACGGCCGCGTGGCGCGCGATGCACGCCGGCGGACCACGACGCCGCGTCGCGAGTCGCGCGATACGATGCGACCTGCCACGGCGGGAGGCGAGCGACCCCTGATCGTTCAGGCGGAGTGGTCACGAACCCAGCGACGTGGCGCGCGCACTTTTTTTTCCCTGTGGGGGGGGGGGAACCGGCAACCGCCACGGTGCGTTGCTCTCGTGCTGAACTTTTGGGTGACCAGGGGGCCTAGCTGGTGAGCCGTGGTCGCGGCGCAGTTCCACGGTTTCGGCGTAGCTTCTCACACCTGCAGTATCCACGGGTCTCGCGCTGTCGTTATCGCAGCCAAAGCAAAAGACACGAAACGACCACCGGCACAGCACGAGTCTCTCTTCCAGATAATGGACCGGGCTGTCAAGAAGCACTACTAAGGCCCAAATTAGGGAGTAAAGCACTACCTAAGCCCACACAACTAGAACCCACGAGCAAAAGAGGTCATTGATGACCATACGGCCTGGCCCATTATCTCGCGGTCCTGTAACCAACCGGGCTTCTCTCTTTTTAATTACACAGTACAACGCAGCCGCTCACAGCACGCACGCACATTCACCCCTATGAATACACTACGCAAACCCTACCCCTATAAGCACCTCCGAAGGACTGAGCACCGGCAGATCTGGAGATTCTCGAAGTCACCACTGGCGCCTCGTCGTCGACGAGAACATTGCTTACCACTTAACGCATAACGCCGGAAAATCCCGGAATAAATCCAGGAAAAGGTGTGAGCACCAGGATTTGAACCATGGTGGGTAGCGTCCCACTGGACCATCCTACCACTGGATTACAAGCCCATTCGCAACCGGGCTTCTCTCTCACCTCCTCTACAAAAGAAAGAGGGAAAACGTTCTCTCGCCGTCCCTCAACAATTGCCAAAATAGTATCCCACGTCCCTGAATTGTGCAATATGTTTATATTTGGCCCCTCACTGATTTTGATGGTTGTTTTCGGATGACGTGACGGAGGATCCCACATGTCAAGGGTGGGTTTCTTCTCCCCCCTCTTGTAAGGACGACGACGGCACACCCCGCGCGCCTGCCGCTCACATCGGCGCTCAACAAGCCCAACTCCGCTGTCGTGAGGAGGAACTCGCGCTCCAACAAGCCTGTCTCCTCCAGGTACCAATACAACGTGCCGGAAACCGAGAACACACGACCGCAGGGCCGATGGCCCGGCCAAGCCCAAGACGTCTGAGATGCTCGCGCACAACCTCAACATCAAGGACTTCATCCTCGCGTGATGTTCACCTGCTCCGTCGATCCATCGTCGCCATAGCAAAGCCGCTCCTTCTTGCCATTCATGTCGGGGCGCCGGTGGAGGAGCAAGGGCACCACGGTGGCAAATCCGATGGTGAGGAGGGGGAAGGGCATCAGGGGAGCACTGGTGTGCCGGGGCACGGGAAGGTGGGGACCGTGACGAACCTGCCCGTACGGTCGTACATCTCATCGCCGGTGCGCGGGGGCCTCGGCAGAAAGATGGATGGACCGGCGACAGCGGCAGCACGAGCTCCGATGGAGGAGCAAGGTGTCGTGTGCGGTAGCTTCAACAGTGAGGAGTGGGAGGGACACTGGGGGAGAGTAGGTATGGCGGGGCACGAGGAAGCTGCTCATACATTTTATCGCTGGTGCGCGGGAGTTGCGGTGAGATGGCCTACATCGTCATCCCCATCCATAGGAGGCGTCTGATCGGCCGTCGCCCGGGGAAAGAAGGGGAAGGAATCCAACTGGCACGTGGGACCCACCAGTGACATGTGGGGATCCTCTGCCACGTTGTCCCAAAACCACCATCAAAACCAGCGAGGGACCAAATATAAACGGATTACACAATTCAGGGACATGGGATACCCGATTTTGCGGGTGAGGGACTAAAGCCAAACTTTAGCAATACTTGAGGGATGGTGAAAGAACTTTTCCAAGAAAGAAAGCATGAAAGCTCTCTTCTCTCACACATACACATAACCAAACGAGACACGGGCTGGACATAATAACGTACAACACAGAAAACACTTTTCCGAGGCTCCACCCCCTCCCAAACTCCGTCTAAAAAAATACACATCAAATTGAGCATAATAAACTTAACCAAAAATATCTAGGATATAGGATACAAAGATCTATAATGCATGGTTTGAGGTTGAATACAATTTTGTGTAAGGAGGGGGAAAGGGCAATATAAATGGGTGAATTGCATGGATAATATCGATCCATAACACATACCATTCATATAGTAATTTCTCTATTTTTTCCTCACACGAAAGTTTGTTCATGCTCAAACTTTGCACATAGACCTTTGCATCCTCCATTCATATTTTCGGTGAATTTATCATGCACAATTTGATGCATATACTTTTTTTGGTTGAGTATGGGAAGGGGGTGGAGCACTTGAAGTGTGTGTGTGTGTGCGTGCGCGCGCGCGTGTGTGTGTGTGTGTGTGTGTGTGTGTGTGGTGTGTGTGTGTGTGTGTGTGTGTGTGTGTGTGTGTGTGTTCTCTTGAACTTATATTCCTTAAAATATCTATGGTTTTCATCACTTTTATTCTCTTTTTTGTAGGAAGCAAGAGATGAACATGGACAAATGTGTCAACTTGTTGCGGAATAGAATCCAGAAGCTTCATCCATATAATGTCGATGGGATCGTTTCCTATATGATCTCATGCAAAACACCTGTGGAGTTAAGACAATATCTAATCACCTCGGATGAACAAATGCAACGCCTGATCGTTGAGGCGAAGTCTTGGAGTCTACTCAGCAGACAACAAATCTCACTGATACCCCCACCACAATCACCTTCTGGAGGAATTCACACACCATTCAAACATTGGCAGCCTCAGTTTTACCCCAGTGGCAGTTATCATGGAATTCAACCTCCACTTCACCCCATTCATCAGGTTGGACCATTGCAACATCACCAATTTCATCCAAACAACGATCCTCATGGAATTCAGGTTCAGAATCCCTCAACCGGTCTATTTGGAGCTTTTCAGAACCCATCTCCTGGATTCGTTGGCTCGGGGGAGCATTTCTTGTCACACAACATTCCAGGTGATGGCCCACAAAGGTACTATGGAAATGCATGTCAAAGTGTCCCTGGATATCCTCCCAGTAACTCCAAGGAGCAAATCAAGCCTTGCCATTTTCACTTCTCCATGGGTTCCTGTAAGAAAGGTGAGAAGTGTCCGTTCTCCCACGGGTCCGATTCTACAGATATGAATGACATGAGGCAAGTTCAGACTATTGAGCCACTACACGTGTTGGAGAAGGAGATCAATGAGCTCCTACTTTCGGTGCAACCACCAAAAGTCCCAATCGAGTCTTTGGCCGATACCTACATCAAGAGGTATGGAAAGCCTCTGAAGATTGCGAGTTCCTACGCAGATGGCCAACAACATGATGACAACCTCACCTGCCTACTCACGATGCTTTGCACCACCAGAGTGATCGAGAGGTTTTTTCCGAATTTATGCATCTCTCTCTCTCTCTCTCTCGTGTGTGTGTGTGTGTGTGTGTGTGTGTGTGTGTGTGTGTGTGTGTGTGTGTGTGTGTGTGCTTACTTTATATAGATTTTTGCCTCCATGGTAGGTTGCATTATGTCTCTGATCATGACTACTTCTATTTTAACTGCAGACGAGGCCAATGTTATATTGTCCCAGTGGGAGAGGCTCCCAAGTACTTGGATGATGGTTTCAAATTGGTCATGTCGTTTCCGACTAGGAAGGACAGGGACCAGATTTATATCACCTTTCAGCCTAAAAGCACGTTCACTAAAGAAGATGTTTGGAAATACTTCAGGTATTGTCGCCTAATTTTAGTACATTTTCTCTACTCATGTATTTGTGTAGCTATCAAAAGTAATATCATGATATTTCTTCCAGCAAATATGGTCCGGTCAGTGATGTGCAAATTCCACTTCGGAAGAAACGCATGTTTGGTTATGTGAGCTTCATGTACCCTGGAACTGCAAAACGAATCTTAGCAGAAAGGAGTCCCACAGACCCTCATTTCATATGCGGATATCAAGTTCTTGTCAAGGCCTGGAAGGAAAAGCATGAACTAGAGTAAGGATTTATTACCATCTTCGATTAAAATGATAAATCATGCATGGTTTAGTATGTTCATGCCTAGAATCTTGCGAGTGTAGTCGACACTTTCCACATGCTACTTCTTATACTACCTTTCATAAAGAGGAAATGATTTGCACGTGGCCTATCCATATTGGAGTAGTATTCATGAACTTGTTTGGTGTTTGCATGTGACCTTTTACGATCTTCTATCAACAATTTTCTTAACATGCAGAAAGTTGGCTCAGAAAGATGCCCATTCTAACTCCTGTGCACACAAGGTCTCTGGTGTCAATGTTATTCATGAGCACCATACAGGTGAGCACTTGTCGCCTTTATGTATCGCCCAATGTTTGTCATTATAGTGTGCTGCAACTTTCCAGTTCTTTAATTAGTAAGCTTACTTGGTCACGTAAATCTTCATTTAGGGGTCGATATGGCAGAATCTTCACATGTACAAAGTCATTTGGATGAGCCACCAGTAGCTCAAGATTGGTGAGTTTTTCACTTTTCCTGTCTATGACTGTAGGCTCAGTTATCTTGAGTACTTCAATAAATACATCTAGGATGCTTTACTGACATTTTCGCAAAATAAAAACACGATTTACCGCGTTGCATGAGATCAAATTGTTTCAGCATTAGCGCACCATTGTCAGTTTAGCTTTTAGCAACGTAGAGACAAAGCAAATAAGTGAAAAAAAATTAGCTGGTTATAGCTTTTGCTTATATCGCCATGTTGCATGAGATCAAACTGTTTCATCACTGGCACACGCTGGACGTCGCTAAATTGTCCAACATCTTTTCCTTGTCACTTTGTTGAACTCTGGATGTAACTCTGAACCATGCAAAATATTTTGCAGTGATGACTTCGGACTTCCAGGAACCCTTGATGATATTTACTAGCGAAAGCAAGCGTCTCCGGGAGACTGGGACTGTGGTGCGGGTGTTCTTGAAACTGTCGAAGGCACTTAAGTGCTCCTCCGATCGAGTGATCGGCGACTTGAAACTGTACCTTAGCATAGTGTCATGCACTTCATAAGTAGCTCACCCTGCAGTTGATGGTGAATTGGTGATACATCCCGACGTAGTTGTGGTAAAATTCCAGATTTGTTCTTGCACATTCCTAATGCAGGGACACAGTGTGCGTCCGAGTGTATTGCCATGCAACCGAGATCGAGATGAAAACAATACATGTGTGGCTAATCTGCCTACTCCAGTTCTATAGTTGACCGTCCTTGGAAACTAGGAGCGCTAGGCAATGTTTACCTATGATTCATGGCCAATACCGAGACCAAAGAAGCTGGCCACGTCGCCAGTTTTCACGACCGTTGGATCAGCCATGGTGACGGCTTAGCCAAGCAACAAACATTTTGCAAAGAGGTCCTTTCGTTTAGCAAAAATTAAACTCTCACTTTGCAGATCTTTACAGACAACCCTAAACTTTCAGAAAAATATGTTTCCAGTCCACAATTTTTCAGAAAGGTCTTTGAACTTCACAACATTCCATGGAAGCCCCACAATCCCTGGATTTTTATATATTAGCCCCTAAACTTTTGTGATAATATGATGCAGTCCATAATTTTTCAAAAAGGACCTCAAACTTCACAACAATCCACCTGAAAGTCCCAAAATTTTACGAAAGACACATGATTTACTACAAACCAACAAAACACTCAGAACTTACTAAAGTAACCTTAAACTTACAACAACCACTCCTTACTCCACACTTTCATAAAGAAGATCTTGTACTTAAAAAACAAATCCATTGTAAAAAAGGGTGTCCCATTTACCATTAAATGATCCCATAGTTCACATTTTTTTACAAAATGGCCATAAACTTATTTGAAAATCTAATTCTCATACATTAGTTCGAAAAAACCCTATACTCCCAGTAGATTTGAATCTCATGTTCCCTCACAAACTAACCCCTAACTTCACTAAAATTAATGTGTAACCTACCATTACGAAACCCTCTTCCAATAACTACCTCAACACGAATGACCCGAATCAACCAAGCAACGACTTCTTGCAAAAGACCCTTCTATTTACTGAAAATCGATTCCGCAGTCCACATATTTTTAAATACCAACCCCTAATTTTCTGTCGACAAACACCTTTCCCGTACATGATTTTACACAAAATGGACTGCGCTCCGAAACAATCGAAACAAAGTGTCAAGCTTATATTGACGATGGCCATCGATTTTTTCCAAAAGGAAATACACAACCTGAACTTATCAAAAAAATTGAATTTCTACAATAATCACTTCGTAGTCCATACATTTATACGAAATGATCCTATGCTTCCAAACTAACCCCTCAACTTTACACAAATTAACCAGTGGCCCACCATTAAAAAAATTCCCAAATTACCGGCAAATAACTTACAAAATAACTATTCTCAACAACCAACCTGCCCATATATTTTTATGAAGAGCCATACAGTTTTAACTCCTCGATTACTCAACAGGGCTCAAGATTAATTTTGGGAAATCTTTTTTGGTGCCCATTAATGTGGAAGAATCTAAGTGGACATCCCTGACTAATGCTTTGGGCCGTTAGTTAGGATATCTGCCTTTTACTTATCTAGGGTTGCCTCTCGGCACCAGCAGGCCCTTAGTGCAAGACCTCTCTCCTATCCTCACAATTCTGGAAAAACGTTTGTGAGACATGGGTACCCACGGGTCCCCACCGACCAGGGTCCCAGAGGTCCCTGTCAAGTGGACCCAACCTGCTAGCAGCCCTGCCGACCTGCAAGTGGGCCCAGAGACCTTATCCACAACCCCGGCGACCTTGGAATACCTTGGATGACCTTATCGGGACATTGTTTGCATGTGGAGCGCGGGTCTTTTGTCCGCCATCGGAAGCACCGACACGTCTACAACGGGCTTGATGACACTTTTTCGGTTCTTGTCCTTTAGCGGTACGTAGCATGTTCTAGCGCCTTGTCTTCACTTCAAGCCCCCGGACCTACTCTCTAGAGACTTGATGTTCGCCTTCCTACGCGCTCCGGAGGACTTTCTTTTTGACCCCCCGTGCACCCTATGCGACCTCATCGACGCCACGTCTTCGCTTCGCATCGACGTGACTTCATCTTCGCCGCTCCGCCTACATGTCGATCGGGGGCTTGTGAGACATGGGTACCCACGGGTCCCCACCGACCAGGTTCCCAGAGGTCCCTGTCAAGTGGACCCGACCTATCAGCAGCCCTGTTGACCTGCAAGTGGGCCCAGAGACCTTATCCACAACCCCGGCGACCTTGGAATACCTTGGATGACCTTATCCAGACTCCGCTAGACCTGTCGGGCTTGTGGAGCAAGCTTCTCCCTAGATCACGGTGGAGTCGCCGCCAGTAGGTCCGAGGATCGTGGGATCCTCTCTGTAATCACGGAAGGAGACCTTCCTAAATATGTAACCGACCCCGATGAGGGTCCACCGACCTCGAATGGAAACCCTAGCCCACCGGCCATATAAGGCGGCCTAGAGATCCATTCGAGGGGACTCTTTTTCCAAGCATAATTCCACCACACTGGACTTAGGGTTTTACTCTCCGGAGGCCTGAACCAGTCTAAAACCACCGTGTCCTTGCCATTCTCGCCGAGTTCCGAGTTTGATCCAAGAACTACCACCTACGCTCTTAGGTTCCGATCCCCCCATCAGTCAACCTACAACCGCTTGGGTAGCCCCCCTTGCGGATCTGTCCAGGTCTCACCCTCTGACAATTGGCGGGCTAGGTAGGGGTGATCGGGAACTCGTTGTGCAGCATGGTGGCCCGATCTAGTGTCATTTTTTCGGCGAGCATGGCGGACATCCTTGCCAACCCCGTGGAGATCTGCTTTGGATCCTTCACGGCGACCTCGACCATGCTGGCGGCGGTGACCTCACCAACGGCCTCCATGAAGGCTCCGGCGATGCTTGACGCCGCTCCCAGCTCCAGCAAGAAGTTGAAGACCCACCTGCCCAAACCCTATGATATCATCCAGGGGATGGAGCGCGCCATCGACATGATGGAGGAAACCCTCCATATCTGCGAAAGAGCCCAGCACTCAACGCAAGATGCATCGCACCGGAAGACCTTCCCTTTCGATCTGCGGCCTTCCAGCGACGTATACGCTCGTCAGGCGGCGAAGTCGATCCAGATCCAATATGGGTGACAACAACCTTCTGGCGACCTCAAGGTCGAAACTCACGCCTGTCACGACCCACTACACGTGTCGTGCATCTACCACAAGGGCGCACGACACACTCTTCGTGGCTGCCGGCTACGGAAGAAGATCGACCAGGAGCGCGACGCCTCACACGTTGTACGGGCTCCCACGTCTCACGACGACAGCGAGTTCCAGAAGGCTCGGATCCGCATCTCCGCCAACGACTAGAGATCCACCCGACGGCGCGTCCTGGTGGTATTAGTGAACGATCCACCGTAGGTCGGCGCGACGGATTCCGAGGAGGCACGTCCGATCCAAGCCAACGCGAACCGCTCCCAGAGACGTGCGGAGGAGCAGCGCCAGGCGGTACCCCCGTGTGCCCGCGACCTACACCTCGAGTATGAAGAGGCAGGACTACCGACGTTCAACAGCCCTCAGGCCAACCTGGGTGCGGCATTGGCACGTCTCCAGTATTCCAATCCTTCGCCTGAGGCCGACGCAACCATGGCCTATGTCCGGGTCGCTACAGCTCTGTCGGAGGAGAGGAGGGCGACATCCAAGTCGGCGGCAACTATGTCGAGTCGACACTCGTACAGCCGATCCAATCGGCCTGCGCACAGCAAGCTCCCCACAATCCAAGAAGAGGTCAATTGACCCCGAGCGAACGCTGCACCTAGTGTCGACCTACGCGCCAACCTCGACAAGTATCGGCGTGGTCGAGACGCTCGTGGCTACATCGACCAGCGCCACCGCGAGCGCGAAGAGCGAGAGCTCCGACATCGCCTCAACTACGATCGCGAGTACGCCCCCCCGGGCGTCGTCCATCGGATCATGGAGCGCAAGGAACGCGACCGCCACGATGTCGAGAACCGGCGGCGTTCCCAGTACGAGGCAGACTACGACCATCCCAAGGGTCTGGTGCCCAACCCGGACCGTCAGCCTAGATCTCAGATCGTGACTGCAGTGCAGGGCGACGTCGCAGCTCAGGTCGGTGACAACGGCGACAACATGACGATTACTGCCTTCCCCGCATTGGTGCCATGTCTCCGGTCGGTCGCCTACCCCGACAAATTCAAGCCCAACATCCAGAAGTACGATGGCCGCCCCGACCCGAACATCTGGCCGTCAAGGCGGCCGATGGCAACTTTGATCACATGGCGACCTACTTCTCGCTGGTGATGGGCGGCGCACCGTCGCTCTGGCTCAACAACCTCCCGGCAGGCAGCATCACATCGTGGGCTGACCTATCTCAGGCCTTTACGTCGAACTTCCAGGCGACCTATAATCGCCCTGGCAACGCCCTCAACCTCGAGAGGGTGACCATGAAGGCCGGCGAGCGGCTACGGGACTACACCAACCGGTTCTTCGAGAATCGTAACACCTGTGTCGGCGTTCGGGACGACCAAGTCGTCGACAGCTAGAAGAAAGGTCTCAGGGACCGCAAGGTCTTTGAGAAGATCCACGAGTCTGGCGCCACGAAGGTCGCGCCACTTATGGAGGTCGTCAACAAGCTCATCGACACCGAGGAAGCCTTGGTCAAGCAGTTTGACCACGACGGCAAGCAAGATGTCGTCACCTCTGGCGCCGCCGGAGATTACAGCTCGAAGTTCCGCAAGCGACATTTGGAAGTACTTGCGGCGGACGGGCGCCGACCTTCGACGTTCAATTTCGAGGAGTTCAACGCGGCGCTGGACAGCCCCTGCACATTCCATGAAGGGGCACTCACACAGTCCGCGAGTACCAACAGTTCAAGAGGGCGTTCCGCACGCCCGAGGACCCAAAGTGACCCAGAAGCGACGGAGATAGGTCATCCTCACGTTGCTACAACAACAACCGCCGCGACGACCGACGTGGCCGCCAGGACTACGTTCGCCGTGACGACCGGCGACGTGACAACCAGCAGCCGGAAGACCGTCACGATGAGCGTGACCTACCACCCCCGCCGGATACAGACAACGCCAACTGCCCATTCCAGCAGGCCAAGAGGTCGATCAACATGATCGTCGGCGGCCTGAAGAGCAGCACAAGCAGGAGGAGGTACCGCAAGGACAACTGTAAGGTCCAGCTCATCCACACTAAGCCATCGCAGCCTCTGCATTGGTCGGATCAACCCATCACCTTCTCCAGGGCAGATCACTGGGTCCACATCCCAGATCCTGGCTCGTACCCACTGGTCGTCGAGCCCATCATCGAGGGCGCCCTGCTCCCTCAAACTCTCATCGACGGTGGGAGCGAGCTCAATGTCATCTTCGTCGACACCCTGAAGAAGATGGATTTCAACTTCAAGAGGCTTACAGAGTGCGATGAGACCTTCTTCGGCATCGTACCCGGCAAGGCGGCCTACCCCATGGGTCGGGTCTCCCTCCTTCGGCATGGAGGAGAATTTCTGCACAGAGTACCTCAGCTTCGAGGTCGTTGACTTCAAGTCGTCCTACCACGCCATCCTAGGTCGCCCCATGTTGGTCAGGTTCATGGCTATTCCGCACTACACCTATCTGGTGGTGAAGATGCTGGCCCCCAAAGGAGTCCTCACAGTCTACCGTGACCTGCTCATCTCGTTCAAGTGTGACAACAAGGCCCTGGAGATCACCACGGCGAACGCCTGCTTCGGCGCCTCGGCCGTCATGGTGGCTGAGGCCAAGAAGGTCACCCCAACCGACTTGACCATCCTGGAGCAGAAGCGCACCGAGACTGCCCTGGACGCTACACCAGCGGCGAATAAGGTCTGCCTCAGCCTTGCCGACCCAGCCAAGACGATGGTCATCGGCGACAACCTCGGGGAGAAATAGGAACTCGCGCTCACCAATTTTCTCCGGGACAATGCTGACATATTCGCATGGACCCCATCGGATATGCCTGGTGTTCCAAGGGAGCTGGCTGAGCACGCCTTGGATGTAAGCAAGACGACCAAGCCTGTCAAGCAGAAGCTGCGCCGCTTTGCGAAGGATCTCAAGGAGGTCATTAGGGTAGAAATTTTAAAGCTCTTAGCCACCAGATTCATCCGTGAATGTAAAAACCCGGTTTGGCTCGCCAACCTGGTGTTTGTACCCAAGAAAACCGGCCAATGGAGAATGTGTATCGACTACACAAATCTCAACCGTCACTGCCCTAAAGACCCCTTCCCTCGTCCGCTCATCGACCAGGTCGTCGACGCTACCGCAGGAAGTGCCCTACTGTCCTTCCTTGACTGCTACTCAGGCTATCATCAAATAGCCTTGAAGGTCTCTGACCAGGATAAGACGGCGTTCATAACGCCGCACGACATCTACTGCTACACGGCCGTGACTTTCGGCCTTAAGAACGTTGGAGCGACCTACCATAAGGCCATCCAGAAGTGTTTGGAGTCTCGGATCGCAAGAACGCCGAAGCCTACGTCGACGACGTGGTTATCAAGACCACCAATAAAGATGACCTCATTGCCGACCTCGCCCAGACCTTCGCCAACCTCCGACACTACCACTGGAAGCTCAACCCGGAGAAGTGCGTTTTCGGTGTCCCATCCGGCAAGCTTCTAGTCTTCATGGTGAGTCACCGCGGCATCGAGGCAAACCCCAAAAAGGTCGATGCCATTCGCAGGATGAAAGACCCACCGGGAAGATAGACGTGATGAAGCTCACCGGCATGATGGCGGCGCTAGGTCGCTTTATCAGCAAGCTTGGAGAGAAAGGCCTGCCCTTCTTCAAGCTGCTGAAAAAGTCTGACAGGTTCAAGTGGACAGACGAGGCAGACCAGGCGCTCGAGGAGTTGAAGACCTTCCTCACGACGCCTCCAGTCATGGTGCCCCTACCACCCAAGGAGATCTTGTTACTCTACATCTCCGCGTCCACCCAGGTGGTCAGTGCGGTGTTAGTGGCTGAGCGACCCGAAGAAGGCCACCAGTACCCCGTCCAGCGACCTGCCTACTACGTCAGTGAGGTCTTATCCGACAGCAAGGTCAAGTACTTGCAACCCCAAAAAATGCTATATGCTCTCCTCATCACGTTGCGCAAGCTGCGACATTACTTCTAGTCGCACAAGATCAAGGTCGTTTCCAACTTCCCTCTCGGAGAAATCTTACGCAATCGCGGCACCATGGGGCGCATCGTCAAGTGGTTGGTCGAGTTGGGCGAATTCAACCTTGAGTTCTGCCCACGATAGGCCATCAAGTCCCAGATCCTCGCGATTTCGTCTCCAAGTGGACGAAGACCCAGCAACCCCGGCCGGTGGAGAAGCCGGAGCACCGGAAGATGTACTTCAACGGTTCCCTGAACCTCGAAGGCGCAGGCGTCCTCTTCATTTCGCCCCAGGGTGACCACTTGAAGTACGTCCTACAGATCCACTACAAGGCGTCCAACAATAGCACCGAGTACGAGGCCCTGATCCATGGGTTGTGCATCGTTGTTTCCCTCCGAATCAAGCGGCTCATCGCCTACGGCGACTCCAAGGTCGTCATTGACCAAGTCAACAAGGCCTGCGACATCAAGAAGGACTCGATGAACGCCTACTGCGCTGAGGTGCGCAAGCTTGAGGTTCACTTCGAAGGTCTGGAGTTCCACCATGTCTCCCGCAACAACAACGTGGCTGCCGACGTCCTCTCCAAGCTGGGATCCAAGCGCGTGCTGGTCCCGACTGGCGTGTTCGTTCAAGACCTACGCAAGCCATCGATCAAACTCCTCAGCGACCCAGAGACGTTGCTGTCGGAGACTACCGTAAGGGTCCCCTAATAACTGGGGGAAAACCCTTTTCACAGAAAATAATGAATGCGAATAAATGCGCCTCGAACCCTACAAAACACGCTCCATGTGGTCGCAGCCCAAAGCGGGAAGGCCCACGTTCCAAAGGAACCATAACGGCCAACCAATCGACCGGTCGCGATATCCCTCGGGCAATTCTCCGCCTCGCTCGAGGGCCTAGCGCCCCCTCGGGCGGTTCTTCGCCTCGCTCAAGGGGCTGGCACCCCCTCGGGCGGTTCTCCGCCTCGCTCGAGGCCGCCCCAGGCTCATGACCCCCGCGCCCACTCCCCTGGCCCGAGCATTAAATGCTCTAGCACGTCGCGGGCACTCAGGTCAAAGGCGAATCCTCGCCACGTCGGTCCTCTGACACCGTCTGGGAATCGTATCCCGGCGCTATTCCGCCAACCCTCCCTGCGAGGCCATCCCTGGCACTATACGGGAGCGGTGCAGGAAGGTCGGTATCAACTTCGTGACACTGTGCCGCCCATTCCTGTACGGCCTCCACGTCGCACCACTCGAAAGAGGAGGGCAGGACCCTCGAAAGAGGTACGGACGTCAACCCTGCACCCGCGCAGGATGGCGCCGTGACGTCGGACCAATGGAGCGCGTCTCCTCCATCACCTCCGGCCCTGTGCGTCCATCCCCGTCGCTGTGCTACCATCCCGAGCACTGCAGCACCATCCCCCGGATAGCTGCTCACTTGCACATTTCCACCTTCACCACGATATTGGCACTTCGCCTCAAACAAACCTTAGGGGCCTCGAGTGTTCTCATCCTCTCCCGCCTCACTTGTAGCCCTCCTCTGCAAGCACCATGGTGCGACATAATACAGCGCCCCGAGCGCATCCCTGCTGGACGTACGGCCCACAGCCGGAACCAAGATAAACCCGTGTCATTGTGTTGCTTAGCGCCGGCCATCGAGAGATAGATCTCAGTGCTTTTACTAGTTAGTGTTGGGACTACTTTCCGCACCGACAGTCGCATAGCGACACACTAGGTAGCCGCGACGTCCTCATGACGGAGGTCGAGGACTACTGGCGCCTTGACTTCATCGCCTACATCGTGGAGCAATGCATCCCAGAAGACAAGGTCGAGCGCGAGAAGATCGTCAGACACAATGCCAATTACATCGTCATCGGCACCGAGCTGTACCGGAGGTCTGCCTCCAATGGCATGCTGATGAAGTGCATCCTCCGATCTGAAGGTCTTCAGCTCCTACAAGAGATCCATGGTGGAGAATGCGGCAACCACGCAGCCTCCGCAAATTTGGTGCGAAAAGCCTTCAGGTCGGGCTTCTACTGGCCCACCGCCCTGGCTGACGCTCAGGACCTGGTTCAGTGATGTAAGGGTTGCCACTTCTTCACCAAGCAGCAGCACGTCCCAACCCAAGCTGTAACGACAACCCACCATCCTGGCCCTTTGCCATATGGGGCCTCGACTCAGTAGGACCCTTCAAGATGGCCCCTGGTGGCTACAAGCACATCCTGGTGGTGGTGGATAAATTCACCAAGTGGATTGAGGTCCGCGCCGTCACTACGGTCACATCAAAAGAGGCCATGAAGTTCATAGAGGACATCACCCATCGGTTCGGAGTACCCAACAGGATCATCACCGACCTAGGGAAGGCTTTCACTGGGTCGGACTTCTGGGACTTCTGCCAAGACAGCCTCATCGACGTCTACTACTCCTCGGTGGCCCATCCACGATGCAACGACTAGGTCGAGCGAGCAAATGGCATGGTACTTCAAGGCATCAAAGACAATATCTTCGACGATGCTTCGCAATACACGACCAGATGGCTAGCTGAGCTGCCTCACGTGATATGGGGTTGCCGAACCTAGGTCAGCTCGGTTACAGGATACTCGCCCTTCTTCCTGGTGTATGGGTCGGAGGCGGTCCTCCCAACCGACCTAGCCTTCGGTGCCCCGCGCATCCAGCACTACGAGGAAGGAACGACCGAGGAGACACGCAAGGTCGACCTTGACAGCATTGAGGAACACCGCGTGGCCGCGCTAATGCGGCACACGCGGTATGAGAAGCAGCTACGTCGCTACCACGACCGCAACGTGCGGGAGCGATCCTTCAACGTGGGAGACCTGGTTCTACGTCGCATCCAAACCACCAAAGGAATGCACAAGCTCTCCGCCCCTTGGGAAGGTCTCTTCATCGTGATGGAAGTCGTCAGCCCATCGACCTATCGCCTCCAGTGGGCTGACGGCCAAGGCGTTCCTAACGTCTGGAATATCGAGCACTTACGTCGCTTCTATCCCTAGAAGATCTGTATCAAAATAAAGCTATGTACTCTCCCCTCTTGTAATTTCAATATAATAAAGAAAGATATCCCCTATTCGGCAACCCCTGTGTCGACCTGTTTTTCGGTCTCCCCTTTTACTTTCATTTCTTTTCCCTTCCCCCTCGAAGTGCTCAGGGGCTTGGCCTACATCAGGTCCCGAAACGCTCGGGGGCTTGGCTTTGCCAACCTAAGGGTCTCGCGACCTGAAGGGATTTTGTACATGTCTTATGCTTTCAAGTCTTTATCGCGTAGTTACCTTATAAACGTTCCTAAGTCGCGCCTCACAAGACCTAGGGTCCACGACCCCCTCCGCGTGTTGGTCGTGCCTAAGTCCCCATGCTGGGTCGTACGGTCGTTAAGCCGTTCTTCTACTAAGTTGGGTGAGCGGAGGGTTTCTCTTACAACCTGGTTACTTCGATGTGTATAATGAGAGTGCTTCGCTAATAAACAATGCATGCATCTTTTCATAGGCAAAAGCTTTTACATTGCAAGTTTATTTACAACTCCAGCGCCCTAACCTACGTCTAAAAGTTCGTTTCAGCACCACCTCAGTCAGTGCCAAAGTCGAACTTCTTGACGACCTCTTTTGCGGTTGCTACGATGTCCTCGCGCCTGACGAGGCCAGACAAGTCCACGTCTTCTGAGACCTTTTGCAGGTCGAATGACGGGTCGTGGTACTTGACAGTCGACAGCGCAGCGGCTGCCGCAAGGTTGGCGGTGTCCAGGAGCAGGCCCTTGATGCGACCTTCAGCTTTGTTAAGCCGGTCGATCAGCGACTTGGGTTCAGCCCCCTCCTCCTGCGACACGTAGAGGTCCATGACATATTGGGCGACATCTTTGAGCTCGCCCAGCTCCTTCTGCAGACCTGCGTTTCAAACAAGCAAATTCAGAAGCCTGTCGAACCATGGCACATCGACCAACTCCGCAACAACGAGCAAGACATTAGCCTTGGCGGACCTTCGTGGACCTCTCCTTGATGGTCGTCAGCTGGTTCTTGATCGCGGCCAGCTCCTTCTTGAGGGTCTCCTTGGTCCCTCGAGCGCCTGCAAAGATTCAAGGTCGAAGACTCAGCACCGAGACCTTGCACAGCATACAGAGTCATCACGAGGCAACGTCGGAAACTTACCCCCTATCACGGCTTGGAGGTCGGCAGCTGCGTCCTTAGCCTTCTGCTCGGCATCCTCCAGCTTCTTCTTCAGGTCGGCCGCCTCCTTTTGCGTCTTGCGCGCCATGACGTCCTTGACGCATTGGATTCCTGCGCGGCCTCAACCTGGGCCTGCAGCCTCGCCTCATGGGCTACGGTGGCCTCTGCGTGGGCATTAGCCGCTTCCCACAGAAGATCCGTTTGAGCTTGCGCCCGTTCATCAAGATACTACATCAACAAACAAGCAAAAAAGCCATCAGACCTTGCAGGACACAGCGACCCAAAGCAAGAAACTCAAACGAATCAGCAAGAGCCCTTACCGACAGCACGCGCCCTATCGTGTGCGATGCCTCCTTGAACTCCTCCACATCACGGCGATCGGCGACGACCTCCGCCTCCCATGGGGTGCTGACGTAAAGGCACCGGTGTTGGTCATCTTCCAACCTCGTACCCTCCTCCACGGCCGCCTGCGGGCCCGGCATCGGCTGCGGGCCAGTGGTACAGAGATCACCACCCTCACCTTCGGTGGTAGGAGGTGCGCTGGTTCCGGCCTTGTCCGCATTGGACTGTCACCCCAGGCCGCCAGCTGTGCTTGTCACGTCGGCCGCCGAAATCGCCGGCGACTCCACCACCGGCGTCTCCGGCATCTTGCTCCCAAATGCCTTCTGGCCTGAGGCATTCTTGCCGCTCTCCGACGTCGTCTGGGGAGCTCTACTCATACAAAATGACCTGGGTCAACAACAAATCGAGAGTAGGGACGCGAAGCAAAGCTGTAAGCGGGTCTGTCGACTTACTTGGTTGCCGACCTAAGGCCGGGCTTGCAAGGCTTCAACCAGGCCTTCTTCATCCTCTTGTGCGACCCAAGGTCGCCCACCAGGTCGATGCTCGACGTAGATCGCCCCTGCATCTTCGACGTCTGGCGGGGCGTCTCCACCACCTGCTTTTCTGGCGACGAAGCTGTTGTTGACTTTGGTGACTGCATGTCGCCCTCCCCATCATCAACGTCGATGGTCTCGACGTCAAAACTAATTATGGTGCTGTCCGCTGACACCGCGGACTTGGTCCGCTTCCCCTTCCTCTTCTTCGCCTCTGCGGCCTGGGTCGCGGCCTGGGAGGCGGGTATCTCCCCCGCTGTTTGTCGTGTGCGTCGCGGCACGATGACCTTGGATGGCGCCCTACGAGACGTGGTGAGAGCCTCGTTGTCACTCCCCACCGTCGAGTCGGAGACGTACTCGTCGATGGGGGGAGCGGGCACTGCCTGCACGTCCGCCACGTCACGAACCTTGTAGTTGTGCTGGTCCTTGTCGCGCAGTGGTGCCGAGCACCAATAAATGCCCTCGCGGTGCTGAAAAACAAGACATAGACATTCCATCAAAACCAACGCCCAAGACGTTTACTTGCACAGACCTTACTCAGATAAACATCAATGTCGAAGACTCACCGGGTCGGAGGGGCTGTATACCCCTAGTGCCTTGGGGCACTCTCTGTTGCGGATCCGCCCGTCGAAGATGTTCTTCGCGCGAGCCATCATCTCCACCTTAGAGACCTTGCGCCGTGCGACCCGAGTAGGGTCGGATTGCCCCCAGTACTCAAAGGTCGGATGGGCCCGATCCTGGAGAGGTTGGATGAGGCGGCAGCAGAAGCTGATGGCCACTGCGGCGCCGGTCAGCCCCTCCGCCTTGAGCTGCTCCAGGTCGTCCAACAAGGGCTTGAGCTCTTCGGTGTCCCGCATCGCCAGCTCGTTGGTCCATTCCGGGCCTGGCACCTGCCCCGTCCTCTCCCTCAGCGCCGGCGCGGGGTTGTCGAGGTAGAACCACCCCTGCTTCCAGCCGGTGGTGTTGTCGGGGAGCGTCAGGTCGATGTACTCTAATTTCATGTTCCGACGTAACATGAAGCCGACGCTACCAACGACCACGCCCTTGCCCATCTTCTTCAGCTCAAAGAAGTGGCACCAGAGATGGAAATGGGGCGTGATGCCGAGGTAGGCCTCACAGAGGTGGACGAAGGTGGAGATGATGGTTATCGAGTTTGGCACCAGGTGCACCAGCTCGATGGGGTAGAAGTGAAGGAGCCCGCGCAGGAAGTCACCCGCCGGGACGCCGAACCCGCGCTCGATGTGCGCGAGGAAGACGACGGTCTCGCTGGTCCCCTCCGTCAGGAACTCCTCTACCGCCACCGGCCTCCAACCGACCTGCGCTTTGGGCCTCTGCAGCTCGTGGTCCGCCAGCGACTGGATCTGCTCTTCAGTCACTGTGGACGTCTCCCAGACGGTGCTTGGATCTGGGATGGATGCCTTCTCCATCTTGGTGTAACACCCTGCCCACCAAATCCACACCGCCCAGCCCTTCCGTAGGGGCGAGCACACGTACACATATCACCCTGCTTACACTTTCGTCCTCGCTTCGTGTAAAAGGGTTAACCCGAGGGTGGTATGGCTGGTGGACAAAGGCTTATAAGTTGGCTCCACCCTTGCTCAACTAGCAATGTGGCACTAAACACGCGCACAAGCGCTCATGGGCCATTCATGGACCATCCAAATTGGGCCGGGTGTGACATTCACCCCCCCTCAAAGAATCCGACGTCCTCGTCGGTCCAACTCACCCGTCCGTGCCGACCCATACGCCATGCCGTGTGCCCCATCCCGGCCCACACGCGCATGCATATGTCCGCGCACCGACCCGAGCAAATGTCCGGGAACCTTCCCCTGTTAGCGCACGACCGCACGTCCGGTCCGACCCATATGCCATGCCGTGTGTCCCATCTCAGGCCCACACGCGCCATGCGCCCTATGTCCGCACACTGACCCGTACGCGCAACCGCGAGGGTCGGCTCTGATACCATTTGTAACACCCCGCCCACCAAAGCCGCACCGCCCAGCCCTTCCGTAGGGGCGAGCACACGTACACATATCACCCTGCTTACACTTTCGTCCTCGCTTCGTGTAAAAGGGTTAACCCGAGGGTGGTATGGCTGGTGGACAAAGGCTTATAAGTTGGCTCCACCCTTGCTCAACTAGCAATGTGGCACTAAACACGCGCACAAGCGCTCATGGGCCATTCATGGACCATCCAAATTGGGCTGGGTGTGACACTTGGCCTCCTCATAGCTGATGCACTTGGATCTGAAGGTCACGAGCGACTTGATTCGCATGCGCAGGCACAACGGCGACATACCTAAGCTCGGCGGTGTTGTTGCTTTCTCTGTGTACTACGTGGCGGCGGAAACCCTAGCTCTGAGTGGAAATGGAAGCAAGTGGAGGCCCCTGGGCCGCGGTTCGGCATTATATAATCGGGCCCCAACATCACAACAGGCGGCCACATCTCGAGGTCTATCCAGCGCGATTCGCGGCGACCCAACGGTTTGGCGCCTTCAACGGATCTATTGCCCAATGGCTCTTTCTGGCCTAACAGCTACTTGGCAGTAACGACTGTTCCGTGCGGGAATCTGCGTCCACCGGCCTTCAAGCGATGTTTCAGTTGACGTGGACTCGTTATGCCCCACTTTAAGCCCCGAATGTCAAAAATCCCAACTTAGCAATCAAGGTCGCCAGCGACCTACAGACGACCTGTTCTAGGTCACCTAGGCTCCAATAGCCTTAAGGTCGTATCGACCTTCTCTCAAATGGGTTTGTCTCACACCCTTTAGGCCTGGTTGCCTACATGCCTTCTAGGTCTCTACGACCTGTAGCGGCCCCTATATCAACAGCCCCACGCTTAATGGCTGTACTGCCCGTTGACAACCTCCACGGTCCTACTTACAGCGCTTTGCTGCGGCCTCGTATCTGGCCAGGTCGATCCCAACCTGCACATCCCAGGGTTTACATCCCTGCGCTGCGCCACTGCGCAGCGACCGTGTTGATCCAGGTCGACACGGACCCCCACGTCAGATGTTGTGACCTTCCTAAGGTCGGCGTATCGCCATAGCAGCACCAAAACTTTGGCCACGCCATTGCTGTCTCGGGCGCTCAGTCGCAGCGTTCGACACGCATTAGTTGCTACACAACACTTGTGCATAAAAGCTTTGAAAGATACAAAAGACCTTGGCCCAAGGCCAAGTTACAAGATACAAACATGTTAAAGGTCCTGATCTACCTTACATTGTGCAAGCGGCGCAACCTAGACTGATGGAGCGCGTAGCAAGCTTTCTTCTAGCTTCAGGACCTCTTTGGAGCCCTCCACCGCCGATGAGGTCGTGGCTGCCACACAGCCACCTGTACTCTAGCCCCAGAAGGTTTCCTGTGGAGTCCCATCTTTTGCTGGGGCGCTCTCAGAAGATCCCAAATCGGGCCAGCATCACCTCGACACTCTGCTGCCGTGAAGCCATAGTCCACGGCATGGCCTTCGGCCTACCCTAGCGCAGCACAGTGGCCTCCAACACCATATTAGGCCTCTGCTCACAAGGTCCGTCAAGGTATGTACTACCCCATGCTGCACCTGGATTCTTCGTTGGGCGCGGACATGGAGGTTGGTGGAGTTCTCCTAACTTTGCAAGCATTCTTCTAGCTCCAAGGGATGGCATCTTAGCTCCATGCTCGGGCGGACGCATACAAAGCCAGTGCATGACTATACTATCAAGCGGTGTTGCCATGGTGTTTTCACTGGGTTTGGCTATCCAAAGGGTCCGGGATACCTATTTATAGCAATGGAGCTCAGCATCGGTTACCATTCATCTCACTGATGGCGTGGCGGCCTTATCAGGACATTGTTTGCATGTGGAGCGCAGGTCTTTTGTCCGCCATCAGAAGCACTGACACGTCTACAGCAGGCTTGATGACACTTTTTCAGTTCTTGTCCTTTAGCGGTCTGTAGCATGTTCTAGCGCCTTGTCTTCACTTCAAGCCCCTGGACCTACTCTCCAGAGACTTGATGTTCGCCTTCCTACGCGCTCCGGAGGACTTTCTTTTTTGATCCATGTGCACCCTATGCGACCTCATCGACGCCACGTCTTCGCTTCGCATCGACGTGACTTCATCTTCGCCGCTCCGCCTACATGTCGATCGGGGGCTTGTGAGACATGGGTACCCACGGGTCCCCACCGACCAGGTTCCCAGAGGTCCCTGTCAAGTGGACCCGACCTATCAGCAGCCCTGTTGACCTGCAAGTGGGCCCAGAGACTTTATCCACAACCCCGGCAACCTTGGAAGACCTTGGATGACCTTATAGAGACTCCGGTAGACCTGCCGGGCTTGTGGAACAAACTTCTCCTTAGATCACGGTGGCGGTGCCGCCAGTAGGTCCGAGGATCGCGGGATCCTCTTTGTAATCACAGAAGGAGACCTTCCTAAATATGTAACCGACCCCGATGAGGGTTCACCGACCTCGAATGGAAACCCTAGCCCGCCGACCATATAAGGCGGCCTAGTGCTCCATTCGAGGGGACTCTTTTTCCATGCATAATTCCACCACACTGGACATAGGGTTTTACTCTCCGGGGGCCTGAACCAGTCTAAAACCACTGTGTCCTTGCCATTCTCGCCGAGTTCCGAGTTCGATCCAAGAACTACCACCTATGCTCTTAGGTCTCGATCCCCCATCAGTCAACCTACAACCGCTTGGGTAGCCCCCCTTACGGATCTGTCCAAGTCTCACCCCCTGACAACATTTAATGGGAATTTCCATGCATCTCACTTATGCAGGGAGGCTTATTTTGGTGAACTCTGTGTTCTTTGCTCTGCCCACTTTCTACATGTGTTCTCTTAAGCTACCATTGGAACTCCTGGAGCAAATTGATAAGTACAGGAAACATGTCTTGTGGCATGGTGGAGATGTTACCAAAAAGGGAGGTTAGTAGCTTGGAAACGTGCTTGTTGTAGTAAGGAGGATGGTGGTCTTGGCATTATCAACTTAAAAATCATAATTCAGCCCTCCTCATGAAATTCATGCACAAATTTTATAACAAGCTTGATCTACCCTGGGTTGAATTAACTTGGTAGAATTTATACAAGAACAGCAAGTCCCCTCATGAAAGAAAAAATGTTGGGTCATTCTGGCCCCTCTTTATCTATAGATGACAAGGTGCAAAGTTAGAAGTGGCTTATCTGTCTATTTCTGAAATGATCACTGAGACTTTTGGGGTCATTAAATCTCTTTATCCTCGGCTTGTTTCCTTTGCCGGGAAAAAACTTTGTTCGATCAACCAGTTTCTCCTATGGAATGAGAGCAGGTCCTTTTTTCTACCCCTATCCCGCATTGCTTTTCGGCAACTTCTTGATTTGAAGGTTGTTATATCCTCTTCTCCTCGGCCTTCTAATGGGCATGATGAATGGATCTTTGTTTGGCGGTCGGATCGGTTCTCTTGCGGCAAAGTATATAGTTTCTTACAAGGATCCTATCCGGTTTGCCTTCTCGTTTAAGTGGATGTGGAAGTCTCGTGTCCAAAACAAGCATAAGTTCTTCTTTTGGCTATTCCTTTGGGATAGGATCAACACCCGGAATCTGTTGCGGCGCAAAAATATGTTCTTGTCGTCCTACACTTGTGTTATGTGTGTGGAAAATGTGGTGGAAGACATCCAACACCTCTTCTTTGGTTGCCCTTCCGGTGATGCTTGCTTGGACTTATTTGGGAGTTTATTGGGACTTGTCACTCGAGTTTCGAGCTATGGTGTTGCATGCTAGGATTCATTTAAACTCTGTTATCTCCGGAGAGATATTCATCATTGGTTGTTGATCTTTATGGTGCCATCGAAATGACATTTTTTTATCTTGCTTCTCTTTCCTTTTCTCGGTGGAAAAGGTTTTAATTAGTGAGTTACGGGCGGTTTTCCTTAGGGTTATTATATAAATAGAAAAAGGGTAGAGGTCTCCCCTGTTGGTTTAGAAAAACAAATAAATGAAAGGTACAAACTAGTACGGCAAGGCCGTGTTGACTTTCTAGTATGATGCCAGAGTCACGTAATGACGTAAGCCGCGTCAGCAGCCGCCAAACACTAGCAACATCGATTTGTGCTGCATATGAACGACTTCTGTAGCATCTCTAACAAGTTGTGAGGAAATAAAATGTTTGCTGAGAACACACGAGAATTTACAGATCCTACTTGGAACAAACGCGATAGAAAGTGTTCTGATGAACGGAGTGTTTTTTTGAAAATGGTCTGAATTTGCAATTGCCTCGAGAAGGAAAAGGTAGCAAAAATGATCCCAACTTTTTGCCAGGCCCAGGCCCAGCTGCGTGCTCCGGTCCAAACTCCGAAAGCGCATCCACGTGAAGTCGAAGCAAAACGAACCCGACTCGGCTCACGGCGCAGCGCCGCTCTCCCTGCGCACGGCGAAAAACCCTCTCCCCACGACTGGCTGAGGCCACCGCCTTTCCAATTCCACCCCCCGCGGGAAAATTTCCATCCGCGCGCGGATTGCCATTTCCGTGCGTACGGCGTCGCCGCTCTCGATCAAGCCCCCTCGCGCCACTCCGGCTTCCGCTCCCGCCGCCTCCCCTCCATCCGCGCTGCTTGGTGCCGCATGGTCCCGTGCTCCCCGAGGAAGATGAGGTTAGGGCGCTGGGACCGCGGAGAACTCGCCCTTGCACTAACTTGCGGGGGGTTCGGGGAGCATCTGGCACAGCGGAAGTGGTGGTTTCGGCGGGCTTGGTTTCGCTGAGGTCTGGGAGGCTAGGGAGGTTCACAGTCGCGCCGTCGCGGGTGCGGTAGTTTATCTCGCGTTTCCTCTTGTTCTGGGATTGCGGCGGTTCGCGGTGTATCTGGCTTGATAATCGGATGATTAGGTTTCGCCGTTTCGGTGAGCTTTGGATAAATCCTGTAGATTGATATTTGAAAGGAACAGTTCTCGATCATCGGTTCGTTGTGGCCTGGCGTGCGGGATATTTGGGGGATTAATTTGGTGGCGGCTATAGTTGCTAATCCCGCTAGTAAAGCCGGTTCAAAATATAATCGGGTAGTAAATGTGGAATCTGTTCATCTGTTGTTAATTTCTGAGTTATGAAAGAGGAAAACAAGAATCCATCTCCATTGCTAGTTCTTATTTCTGTTGGTGTGTGGGGCGGATGATGCAGGCTTTTCATTCTTGATTGCGTTACTGCTCTCCATGGTTCCGTGGTTTACTTGTACTTTGAGCTTCCTGCTTCCCACAAAGGAGTTGCCTGCATTTTCTGATGCCAAATCTTGCTTACCAAATCGCCCTGATTTTACAACTTCCTGTTATCTGTACTGCAGTAAACAAGAAATGGAATTGGAGGAATGCAAGAGCTTGTTGCTGGATAGAGTCAGGCTGCTTCATCCACAGAACCCCGAAAGGATCGTTGCCCAGATCATGTCATCCAAAACGCCTGCAGAAATCAGACTACTCACCTCAGATGGCAAAATAGCTCCCCTGATTGAGGAGGCGCAACAATTCCTGAAGCTACCACCACTGCAGCCACCTAAAGAGTGGCATGGCTTGCGACCATTCCCCCATTTGCGTCCTCAGTTTCATCCAGTAGACAGGTTTCAAGGAATTCAGGCTCCATTTGGCTGGAACTATTCATGGCCTGAGTTTCACCCAAAATTCAGGCTCCACTCACCTTTCCCCATTTGCAGTATCAGTTTCACCCAAGTGGCATTTCTCATGAATTTCAGGCTCCATTCCTCTTGCCCCATTCACAGCCTCAGTTCTGCCTTAGCAGCATTTCTAGTGAGTTTCAAGCTCCATTACCGCTCAATGTTCATATTGGATCATTGCACCCTGGGCTGCCTGAGTTACATCCAAGTGGCCATTTTCATGGAATTCGTGCTCCGCTTACCCCCATTGGTCCTACTGGAGCTTTTCAGAGCCCATCTCCTGAATTCACTGGCTCGGGGGAGCTCATGTTGGAGAAGGAGATAAGAGGACTACTGTTTTTGCTGCAACCACCTAGTCTCCCAATCGAGTCTCTTGCAAATATGTACATTGACAGGTATGGAAAGCCTCTGCGGATTGAGGAATCCCTTGCAGAGGGCCAGCAGCTAACAGATCTAACAGATCCATCAGAGTCATTGAGAGGTTTCTTCTGATCTTATGAACCTCAGCTAGTTTTACTTTAAATAGATATTTGTTGCTTAGGTTGCATTATTTCTCTCAACTAGTAGCACATTCTTTTATTTTTCTCAGCATTCTCATTATGACTACCACCTAGAACCTTGTTTTGTTAACCATGTTCAAAATTTTCTGTGAGCTATGTTTCAAGTACTTTCATATGTCATTGTTCAAGATGATTTTTGAAAGTCGCCTCTTTTGTTTCAACTTCAGAAAGGAACAACATTATATAGTCCCAGTGGAAGATGCTCCTATGTACTTGGCTCATGGTTTCAAATTGGGGATGCCTCCTGCTAGCAGTGATCCTAACAAGATTTATGTTACTTTCTGGATTGGAAGCAAATTCACTGAAGAAGATGTTCGCAACTACTTCAGGTATCACCATCTAACTCTAGTGCCTGATGCATCTTCACATGAAGCCTCACCTGTTATGTAGTTATGCGGCTGTACATAACATTGTAATGTATTTGTGCCAGTCTGTATGGTGCTGTCAATGATGTGCAAATTCCACCTCAAGGAAAACGAAGGTATGGTTATGTGAGCTTCCAGGACCCCAGAACGGCAAAACAGATCTTGTCAGAAAGGACCCCTCATTTTATCTGTGGAGATCAAGTTCATGTCAGAGCGTACAAGGACAAATATGAACTAGAGTAAGGATCTAATATTTGGTTGTATTCTGTTGCTTTGTGCTTACGTATTGCACTTCCCTGTTAAATGATATTTGTTGAATAGTTTAACATGTTAATACCTAGAATCTTTTTTGTTAACCATGCTCAAAATTTTCTGAGCTATGTTTCAAGATAAATCGTAACCGCCATATTCTTCGAGACAATTTTTGAAAGTCTCCTCTATTGTATCAACTTTCAACTTCAGAAGGGAACAGCGTTATATTGTCCCAGTGGAAGACGCTCCTAAGTACTTGGCTCATGGTTCGAAATTGGTGGTGCCTTCTGCTGGAAGTGATCCTAACCAGATTTATGTTGTTTTCGTGCCTGAAAGTAAATTCACTGAAGAAGATGTTCTGAACTACTTCAGGTATTGTCACCAAACTTTAGTGCTTGGTGTATTTTGACATGAAGCATTTGCCTGTTATGAGCTCTAAATAACACTAGGTGATACCCCGCGCGTTGCTGCGGAAATTTAAAAAGTATTAAGGCAAAATTTTAAATGGAAACACCAAGGTCTATACACTAATGAAACAGTCTTGCACCACCTTCTATTGTAGTGATTTGAGTTTGAAACTTTCGAGGTCTCAAAGCTTGATATCCGGAAAAAACAAATTGCACTCTTGGCTAATTAAATTGTCAACATAAGCAAAAGAAAAAGAAATTATATATGTAATGTAAAGTTAAATAAATGAAAATTATTCTGCTGCTTCATAACAGGATTGATATATACCTTTGGATTAAGCATTTTCTCAAAGATTGAGTGTTTGCAGTTTGTACATTCATCAAGAAAATAGATCAGAATACATAGCGATAGATTCATCCCTGACCAGAATAAACAGTTCAGGTTCAGATATATGCTCGGAAGTCGACCAAGAAGGAAAAGCTGAAAAGGCATATGCTCATTCTCAAAAGAAAAGGAAAAAAAGAAATTAAAGGCATATGCCACCTTTTTCTTGAGATACTTGTTGAGCACATCCTGCGAGATCGCTCTGCTCCAACATCATTTACCTCCAACTACCGGCGATCAAGAGAAATATTGAATCCTTGCAGACTGCGAAGCCAAATCTGCTGGAACACCGGCAATCAAGAGAAATGCTCGATTGCTTGCGAGGCCAAATTTGCTTGGTTTTCCACGCACACATCAATGATTTAAAGGGGTGCCTCACCCCTAAGTGCCGAGTGAAATATCAAATATTAATTGAATTGGAATGCCAAGCGGTTGATTAATGCAACCTGTCATTCCAGGTTTTATTTTTTATGTAGTCGTTGCGGGGCACAATGGAGTGCGGTGCTCCAAATTGTAGGAGTGGGAATGTGAATGTTAAGTTAGTGGAGGCTATTGATCTGCCAGCATTAGTGATTGTTGAGCCTCTTCAGCTGTGTGTGATGATGAGCTGAGTAACGAAGGAAGAGGCTAGTGCGCTGATGTGGCTGCATAAGCTTTGAGAGAATTCTCCTAGGACTTGTAGTGGGTCTCACCTATATAAGTTTTATAGATTATCCTGATGTTTCTGCCAGTCAGTATGGTACTGTCAATACTGTGCGAATTCCACCTCAAGGTAGGCGCATGTACGGCTTTGTGAGCTTCCATGATCCTGGGACGGCACAACGGATCTTATCAGAAAGGACCGCACATTTCATCTGTGGAGATCAAGTTCATGTCAAAGCGTACAGGGAAAAACGTGAACTATTGTAAGGATCTAGAATTTGGTTCTGCTGCTTACTGCTTACATACAGTACTACCAGTGTAAACCTACTTTTACCATTTCAAGTTATATAATATCCCATAGCATATTAAGACCTAGAATATTTTTTGTTATCCATGTTTCCATTTCTCTGTGAGCTATGTTTTAAGTACTCTTTTAATTGTATTTCTTCAAGATGATTATTGAGAGTTAACTCTAAATGTGTTTAAATTTCAGACATGGACAACGCCATGGTTCCAAATTGGTGATGCCTTCTGCAATAATTACTTCTAACAAGATTGTTATTACCTTAAACCCTAAAAGCACATTCACCGACAATGATGCTTGGAAATACTTCAGGTATCATCGTCTTAACTTTAGTGTTTGGTGCATTTAGACATGAAGCTTCTACTTGTTATGGCTTTATGAAACTGTAAATAATATATTATCCCGACATTTTTTCCAGCCACTATGGTCCTGTCAATGATGTTCGAATTCCACTTGAGAAGAAACGCAACTTCGGTTATGTGAGCTTCAGGTATCCCGAGACAGTAAAACAAATCTTATCAGCAAGATGTTCAAGGACCTCACACTTCATCTGTGGAGATCATGTCTTTGTCGAACTGGATCCAATACTGGTTTTCTCTCGCTTGCTGCTTGCATATACTGTACTAGTACAGTGTACATGTAGGATATTTACTGTTTATATGAGTTGCCTTTTTCTCTTACTTTTACAGTGGCCATCAGGCTGCTGGTTACCAACATTTTTTAATTCACTATCCTTATTTGCTATATGCAAGTTACAAACTAAAACTTATATATCGTTAAATGTTGGTTTTGGTTCAAGTCCCTGCAAGATAAGTTTACTGACTTGAAATTATTAACTGTTTTGGTGTTTGTTCCTATTTCTTTATCACCTTTATGACATTCAGCTCTTCTCTCCTTTTTTTTCTTTACATGTTCTACAATAAAGACATTCTATTTTGTATTTTCAAAGTAGGAATTTTCAATTTGTTGAGAAATACAGGAAATTGGCTCGGGAAGGTGCCCATTCTATCCCTGGACCACATGAGGTGTCAGATGTTAGCTTTATTCACGAGCATCATACAGGTGAGTAATGAATAAGTACCCAGGCTTTGTCATTTGTCGCTCCGGGTGCATTACTTAAACTGCGACAATGTATTTTTCATTGAGTTATTTTTCTGCACATCTCTACAGGAGAGCATGTCCATGAGTTGTTTGGGAAGAAGCTGAATAAAGGGTGTAATCAAGGAACTGTTATTAAAAAAGGCAGTACTGATTTTGCACCAGTCGTCATGGTTTCACCACCAACACACAACCTATCTGTTCACTCTTTTAGTGAATCAAGTCCTTCACAAGGCTAGAGCATTGTCTGTTTTTTGTTTGGCTTTGTATTGTGCTGCACCTTTTCGGCTTTTCCAGTCATTGTAATAGTAAACTTACTTGAATCTGCAAATCTCGTAGGTGACAATACCACAGAATCATCACATCTGTCAAATGATTTGGATCATGCTGATCAAAATAGGTGAGACTTCTTATTTATGCTACCTGCAGGCTACAGTCAAGCTACCTTGTATTGACTTATATAATTCACTGATCTAGTGGGCACTCTAGTTTTTGTGTAACACAAACATTAAGGGCATTCATTTGGTTCCGCGAATAGCCATTTTGGTATTTGAGCACTTTGGGTGGTGCTGCACTGTTGTATATTCTTTTTTTAATCACAATTAATCTGACTGTAACATGTGGACTGTGCAGTGATGACTTGAGGCTTCCAGAAACCCATGATGATGTTTACTGATCTGTAATGCGAGGAAGTCTGCTGAGTGTACCGGGAGCAAAGTGAAAGCACTAACCACACACTGGTTGGTGACTTGGTACTATACCTACAGTAGATTATATAGTTAGATTATTAGGTATCTGTGTTTTTCAGTTGCAGTTCGTTGTGCAATCAGCAACAGGAAGGTGATTTTTGTTAGTTGAGCTGAGTCATACAAAAGCTGTTACGACTTGCTGATACATCAAGACATGTGGCCGGAAAGGTGTACATCGGGGCATAGGTGGAGAAGGTTCATGTAGAAATATCCTTTTTGGAATGCTGTCTAGTTTATGATAGTAGTACATGGGAACGGTTCATGTAGCAAAGTCGTCAGTCTAGTTCTGAGAATTTTGGAATGAAATGAACCATGGATACTGCACCTGTATACTGTAGTTTTGTTTTTGTCATTCTCTGTTTATCTGTTGGGTCATCTGTGATCATCTATTGCGATTGGTTGCACCGGCCGAGACATGCTTCCTAGGTTGTGTGTTTCTTCCACACCTCGGCTTCCTTCCATCCGGATGGGATAGTCCGTTCTGGCCTTCGGAAGTCCGCACGTGGAAGTCCACTCCAAGTCCAAACACGCTGAGCGTGAGCATCACTTTGCATATCCTTTACACGATGATGTCAGGAAGAGAGGAATTCCTTCCTCATCAAGACTACTTAAAATTCACAGGATACGCGCAAACTTCGCTGATTATCCCCAAGTTGAGCTTCTGCCAAAGCTGTTCTTCAAGTATTATGGAGGCTAAAGAGTCTGCTAGTAGACGGAATCCAAACCAAAGGGCGCGGCTTAACAACACCCTCTTATGATCTCTTTGTTATGACTGCTGCTCTTTCTATTGTTTGTTAATTGTTATGCATCTGTTAAGTTAAGCGGTTAAAACTGTTAAGCTCGTTGTGACAGATGGTCGGGGATCAACTTTAATAGACCGAACTTAAAGAAGATAGGAGTACATCAGAAAGAGGTCTTTTAACACTCCACCAAGAAATGATTGGAGCTACGAAACACAGGTGCATTTGTAATTCACGCTAAGCAGCCTTGACCAAAAGAGAATCTCAAGGCTAAACAGCATTACAGTGGTACAGAAGGAGGCTCTGCCCGTATGGCCCTCACACACCGTTAGGCTACTATTTTCTACATGTTTGTTCTGCAGATGTAGTTAATAGCAACTAGCAAAAAGGTAAGATACCCCTAGAACTGAGTGTCCCACAAACCATTCTGGTATAATGCAGTTCTCTTAGATGGCCACTGATTTGCAACTGATGGGGGGGATGTGACGAGGACTTTACACCATGTAAGGGGAGGCGACACGAACAATACAATATAAGCTGTAGTTACTAGTTAGTGATGTATTATAGACCCATCGATCATCGTGTATCAAGTCAGCAATGAAGCCCATTTCCTGAAAACAGTGAACCAATCAATCCTATGGAAACCATCATAACCAAATAAACCCCAAAGAATCCGGAAGAGCTGTTTATATAAATCAACTTACCATTGAGAGCACGGGCTCAAAAGAAAACCAATTCCCACCAGCAAGCTATCTACCTTCTTGAAACTAATTTTTTCCTTCCAGACTTCTCTGCAAAACCTGTCAGCAGCAAGCTCTGTCTGAATGTATGGTATTTCTCCAAGCTAGTCCCAGCCCACCTCTGGCAAAACCGCTCATCTGTGGGCACAAAGGAGCTCAGAGGAAATGGACCCTTTGGAGCTTTCTTCAATGAGACAAGAAAGCGGTGGCGGGGACGAATTCTCTGATCAAGGGACAAGCTCAGATACATTGGATATTTCGTTAAGGATTGAACCTCATTCTTAAGGTCATTGACCAAGTAAAGATATTTTGGCTTGAGATTGTCCTCCAAGGACAAAGATAGCACCTGAAAAGAAATGTGTAACGGCACATCTGCCATGAGACACGTGCACATCGAACAACAAACACAATTGTAAGAAGAAGACACGAACAAAAGGATGGGCATGTGAAGAAGTAATACCTGAGTAAGACTTGTCAATACTTTGAGAATATCGGAGTTTCTCATTCCAATACTTCTCAAGAAATTGATGCGAGGCAGGATTCCATCCTCAATGCTGTAATGAAGCAGCTGCGGGTGCTTTGTGACCATCTTAACAATGCTATCTTTGGGAGCACCTAATTCTTTTGATAGAAAAAGAGATCGAGATGTCCATGCACTATCAATTTTCTGCACCAGAATCTGTGGGCTTAGCTGCACTACTTTGCCCACATCTCTCTCCTCAATACCAACTTCTTCAATCAGGTACCTTACAGTTGGCTTCAGAGACTGCTCAACGCTGTAAGAGAACATCGAAGGAGCAGAAGAGATAATTTGCCCTATTCGTGTACTGGGAACCCCAATGCTCACCAGAAAATCAACATGAGACTTCAGATTGCTAAGAGTGTATTCCAGAATCTGTGGCTGCCTAACCAGTATCCTCTTCATATCCTTGCTTTTAACCCCGGAATTTAGCAGGAAATTCAACCTTTCTTCTGCTGAAGCCTGACTGATTTGAAAGCAGGCCATGTGTCTCTCATAGATGTAAGTAAAATGAGATTCCTTTAGTCCAAATGTGCACAAGTAATCAACCAGCGGTAACCATTTATCATCGAAGTCATATTCTTCTTGCAGTTTCTGGAACAAACTTCGAGAAATGCTTTCATTTTTCAACTGCAACAACAAACAATTATTAATCAGTGCACCCCAAAATACAATATGGACAAGCTGCATTTAAATGCTGAGTACCTCTACTTCTCTTTCCATGTTGATGAGATCTGTTAACGATCTTCCCAATTTATTCCTAGGATGCAGAGACTTAGATTTTTCTGGACTGCCATATTTATCATGAGCTTTGGGTTGTCTTCCTTCCCAGTTTTCTTTCATCAATGGAGTTTGCAGTCCTGGAGCAAATAGACGTTTAGTATGAACTGTGAAGTAAAGTAGCCACTGCTCCTAAAGGATTCAGCATAGCTTTGAAGATACCTGGCCTCTTGCTTGGAGCATGAGGTTTGTTTGAATATAGTACACCAGGATATTCCAAACCTGACATATCATCCTGAAAAGTTAACCAAACATTAAGTTAGGATAGTGGCATAGATGAAAAGTACTAACTATGAGATTGTATGTTCCATGGATAAATAAACAACAGGCAACAGCACAAAATGTTTCCATGTAACATTCAACTATCATGTAATTTGAACTCAGAATTAAGGAATGTTTTGGGGGGCCCTTAGTGATAAATGCACTCCAGTCTCCCAGTCCACCATTCATTGGTTCTTGAAAATAATAAGGTATTTTATCCACTATATTATTCATATGGTATTTTTTAGAGGATATAAATATGGGTTCCAATGGGCTGATATTCAGTAAATATGTGTTGTAATCAGTTACAGCCATCCAGTAAACATTTAGCTAACCGTCTCAGGCTTTGTGGTATTACTTCGCAGTATCACACGACTGGGAGATTTGACCATTCTATATCTTAAGGTCTTTCTGTGACGAATACAATGTTTGGAAGATGATGGGCCATGGAGATCACGGAGCAATCTATAATCTGCCCAATGCTCATGCTAGAGGAACCAGACACTCATGATCTAACATCAAGTCATCAACCATGCTCTAATACGTAGTTCCTTTACAATCTAGTGAATTGGGGAACAGAATAATGAAGATGAGCAATTCTACACAAGAACTGTTAGAAGGAAATGCAGGAAAGCTCAAATGCTACAAGGCCAGTAGTTACTACATTCCCCTACTGCGCATTTGAAAGCAAAATGTGCTACCCATGTAAATCCCAGAGAGCAAAAGACTCACATTATAAACATGGCATTGTTCAGATGATCCAAGGGTGGCAGGGATCAGATTGTCCTAATGTCCTATAAGGATCGAGCGGTGCTCTAGCAAGCAAAGCCTATGCGGACGATAAGTAGGGAATGGTTATCACTTACATCGCTGTCGTAGCCCTCGTCGTCGTCCTCTTCCTCGAACTCCTCCTCGTCGTCGTCATCCTCCTCGAGGTCGTAGTAGGGGTCCCGGGAGCGGCGGACGCGGCGGTTGGGCTTGAGGAGGCGCACGTTCGTCTGGAGCGAGAACGCGACGCCGCCGGCGCGGGCGCGGAGGGCGGTAGCGGAAGCGGAGGCGCCACGGGCCGGGGCAGCCGGGGAAGGGAGGAGAACGGAGAGCCGGAAGGCGGCTAGCCGCAGTGGCGGCGGCCGCGGCAGCTGGAGCTGCAGCGCCATCGACCGAGCGAGCGGCGGCGCGGCCTTGGATTTTTGTTTTGGATTTTTATCAGCGGCGGTGGGGGTGGGGGCCTCGGTTGGGTGGGGTTTGGATGAGGACGAGGGAAGAATCTTTCTTTGCTGGCGGACTACGTGGAGCACTGTGGGCAGCGGGATCCCGTCCTGCGCGAGAGGGTTTAAGGGCTACTGGGCCGGGCCTTGTTCTTGGTTGGGGTCCCTTTTTCTTGTCATGATTTTTGTGGGCCGCTGTGCAATCGAGTTATGGACACAAAAAAGAAGGGACGGGCAATGGGAATGTTGACTGAAAATCCGTAAATGGATTGTGTGAAACGGGTTGGAAATAAATTTCTGCAAAGCACTGAAGCTAAAGATTCTATAGAAAAATAAAGCCGAAACCCTGACGCAGGCCAGCCATGCTTATCTTTGAGCATTAAATGTCCGTGTCTGCATCCTCAAGCTTCACAAATTATGGTCACATGCTAGGGCAAAAGTCTACTTCACCCCCAACCTATGAGGGTTGGAACACGTCACCCCCAATTTTTGAAAATAGATTTTTTACCCCCGAACAATTTAAAACAGGGCAAATCACCCCTGAAACACCCCTGAAACAGTTTTGAAAAATCATAGTAAATAAAAAAATATATAAAATGAAAAATCAAATTGTGTTGGAATTCAAATTAGTAGTTCTACGCAGTGAACATATAATATAGAATGCTTTAGCACATATTTTTTTCAGGAACTTTAGATCTATGCTTTTCTCCATAACTGTAAAAAAATGTACTAAATATATCATATTATATGTTCATTGTGTAGATGTACTCATTTAGAATCCAACACAATTTGACTTTCCATTTTATGATTTTCCATGGTTTACTATGATTTTTCAAAACTGCTTCAGGGGTGATTTGTCATGTTTTAGAACGTTCTGGGGTAAAAAAATTCATTTTCATAGGTTGGGGTGATGTGTTTCAACCCTCGTAGGTTGGGGGTGAAGTAGACTTTTTCCCATGCTACGAGGGTCGACGCGACAGCCCATCGCATGTTCGGCTTATGGTGGTAATGATGGCTAGTCTTGGTTTATTCGAGAAAAAATCTTCTTGGTAGTTCTTGGTGGTGGTTTGTTACGAGAGAAAGATCTTCTTGGTTTGGTGGTGATAAAGCCGAAAGAACGTGGCGCATGTTCGGATACGCATGCTAAGTACTGTACGTGGTTAAGGGGCTTGCATATCTTTGGTGCTAGCGCACTGCTTGCACGCTCCAAGGATGGGCCTTGACAAAAAAAACATGGAAAGCTAATCCTTGAACGAGCATTACTTTCGCTGTAGCTTTGTCGGACGTTTTGATTTCACAAAACAAGCCTAGAATCCTTCGGTCCCGTTTTGAAAACATGGTAATTTCACACGATTTGAAGAAATTCAATTCTCACACGATATGAGGAGAAAGTCCCATGTTCCAAATCGTGATCGTCGGGAATAAAGAATGACCAGATCGTCAACAGATCTCGGCAATATTACGGTCAAGGTACGATCATATTAACAGTGATCGCATTGACTCTCTGATGGGAAGTACAAGTACTGAAGGAAGAAGACCTGAAGCGGCGGTGGCCCAAATTAGACGAGGATAAACACGCCCATCAAGGCCAACAGATTTTGGACGGAACGGGGATCACGGCATCACTCCACGCAGTCCACTGTCCACCACCGCCGTCACGCCGCGCGCCCACGGCTCACGAGTCCGGCGCAGGCGGTGTGGCCCACGGGAAACGCAGGCCCCGGGGGTCAACAAAACCCGACGACGCGGGGGCGCAGTCCGGCTTCAGACACTTCGCGAGCACAGCAGTCACCATCTCGCCTCTCCGGCACCCGTCCCCATCTCCCAATTCTCCACTCCGTCTCCGCCGTCCGCCGCGTCCCTCCGGCTGCGGCGACCCGACCAGCCATGGTGAGCCCGTCGGCCCTACCTCGTTCTTCCATCGCGTATTCGCTCCTTTGTTCTGTTTATGTATGTATGGATGGATGGATGGGAGAATCATCGGGGGATGAAACACGCTTGTTCGGCCTGGTTAGAAGAATCCGCGCTAGTATACCGTGCTAGTTCTCGCAGATCCGTGCGATTCGATCCTGGCTCTCTCTACCGAGGCGCCGATTCGCCGTATTTTGTTGCTGATCCGCTGGACGGCACCTGGTGTGAATATTGTAATGCATATGGAGAATCTAGGTTCTGTCTGGCATGTCATATTTTTTCCTTGGGAGAAATATCAGAAGATTCGTCCATAAGAATCTATAGTTTAGCTTTTTAAAAGGGATCCGCCTTTTGCAAGAAAAGGATTTGTGTCAGACTCAACCCTTTTTGCCCCTTGTTTCTGTTTTATTTGTGGACATGGTTCTGATTCCATGGACGGCAAAGAAATGTTAGAATTCGAATGTGAGGATACCCCTTTAGTTGTCTCTGCGCAATTGCTTGCACTATTGGAATTGATAATGGTTACATGTTATGTGATGATGTTGTATTAAGATCCGCTGATAAATTCTTGCAGGAATGCCATGTATGCGTTTAGTTAGTGTTCTGTGATGTTCGTCATATCCTTTTAGTTTAAATTGTTGATTGATGTGCTATGCTTGCCGCTTTCTTCCCATCAAGTGTTGTAGAAAGTTGGCGGGAAGGTGGGTGGTGGGTTATTGCTGGCTAGCAACATGCCAGATTCGGCCGTTTGGGATACCAATAAGCCAGGTGTTGGCTTTCCGAATTGCGAATGACGTGTGCTGGTGTAGGATGAGTTTTACGTTACGTTTGCATGAAAATACCTGACGTGTGCTGGTGTCGGATGGTTTTTGCATTAATGTTTGCATGCAAACATCCGACGTGTCCTGTTATAAATGAGTTTTGCGTTACTTTTGCATGCAAATACGTTATTCTTATTTTTTAAGGGCTAAGTTGATATATTTCTAGGGGAATGGATTTTTTTCCTTGAACAAGCAAGTAAAGGGAAAGCACATTTTTCAAAAATGGGAAGGGGTATGTGGGCAAAATCTGGCGACAGCACCGTATGGCACTGATTGTTCTTTTTCTGAGTAGCTGAGAAGTTGGTATATAAACCACTTGGACTGATTATTCAAACATAAATTTTAAATGTATTGGTCTATAAATTATTGTTCATCATGCTGTGAACATGTTGTTATATCTCAGTTCCTTGGTACCGCACTAACCTGGTGCCATGTTTCTTCATAACATCTCTTTGGATATGTTCTTTTTGCAGACTACCTCAAGGCGTGTTGCTGATAGGAAAATTGCACGTTTTGAGAAGAATATCACGAAGAGGGGTGCTGTTCCTGAAACAATCAAGAAAGCAAATGATTACCCTGTAGGACCTATTCTGCTTGGGTTCTTTGTCTTCGTTGTCGTTGGATCATGTAAGTCCTTGTGTTTCTGATGCTTTGGTCAAGTAGCTGGTCTTCCTGCATAATTTTACCTTTGATGGTCCAATGCATCTGTTTACAGACCAAATCAGATCTGGATCATCAGTTCCAAATATTTTAATCATCAACCCAGAGACAGTTGTTTCATATCACAGCAGCATGCTTATTGTTTTTTTATGCGTACTTCAGTTAACTTTTGCTAAAATGTTTATGGGCCTTTTTTTTAAAACCCAACTACCAGGTATTTTGGGTCAGTTTGTTTTATAATATTGAGTGTTTCTAGGCAAAGTTACTTGCTATTTAGGTACTTCATGCTTTGAATTCATTTAGTAACACAGTTCTTGGATTCAGAAATTGGAATGCACTGACCGATCCCAATTGGTTACATGGTTTGCTCTAGATCTGTGTTGGTGACAGCTAATGTTACCACCCATAGGCACTAGTGTTCCAACCTGACAAAGACTTGTAGTAGAATTGAAAGTCATAAAAATCGCAGCACAATGACTTGATGTCACCATAGCTAATTGGAGGACTTTCTTAGCTTAAAGCATTGCAGTTTTATATAGCATGGAAAAATTTCTTTCTTTTTTTAAATAGCGTGTTTATCCACTATTTTAATAGGAAATTGAGTTCTCTACTCTTTTCTCCATGCAGCTCTCTTTCAGATCATCAGGACTGCCTCAGGTGCTGGTCTGTTCTTTTGAGCAAGCCCCCCGCTCAGATTATATGGGTGAAGTGGAGGAACATGATTGACATATGCAATTTGCCAATTAGTAAACAAAAGTGTATGGCGTAGCTGGTAATCTATGATGCTGCCCTATAATATATTGTAGTACTATGGATAAGCAGAGAAGTTTGAGTTATATATGGTGACCATATATGTGTAACATAGTGGTACTGGTAACTGGTTAACCCTAATCGCTTGTGCGATTAGAAAGATGCTTCGGTAATGCATATTGCTTGAAGTTATTGCTCGTGTTATATATCGATGTGCCATGGCTTATGTTGGTTGTTTTGCGATCGATCGACTTTTTTTTTTGGAAAAAAACCTCTCGGATGCATATTGCTTGAAGTTATGGCTTGTGTTATATTTCGATGTGCCATGGCTTGGGTCGTTTTGCGATTTATCGACTCGGATGCTTTTTTTTAAAAAAAACTCTCGGATGTTCTTGGGTTTGCCATTTTTTCTGCTTCTATGGTTAAACCTGGAGGAATCTAGCTATAGGTAACTTTTACATTAGTCAACTGGTTTGCCTAGGAATATCTTATAGGTATACAGATACTCCCTCCGTCCCTTTTTGTTGGTCGCCAAAAAACAGTGATTCCTCTCACAGACACGCTTTCCGGACGACCATCAATAAGGGACGAAGTAGTAGCTTATGAGGCTGTGATGAACGAAGTGAGTATCTTTCGTACTTCATGGTAGCTTTGACTTTCTAACGTGTTCAAAAGTACATTGTGAATGCAAGAATCGATGTGCATTCGCACATGTGGAATAAAATGGATGATCCAAACGCTCCTAGTCAAGGCAATAGCAGCAGCAAGTATACCTATGGCAACATGGCATTGGCAAGATAAACCCGCAGACTCTGCTCATTTTGTTGAGCAGCAGTAACAGCTATCCTAATAAACCCCCAGTACCAGTAACTCTTTCTTTTTTGAACGTAAGCTCCCCGGTTATTAGGATAGCTGTTACTGCTGCTCAACAAATTGAGGAGAGTTTGTTGGGCGTCATGAGTTTCTGATGCCGAGTTTGTTCCATCGATCGTTACGACAAGGACCGCGTCTACCAGAGTCCAGCGAGATCGAATCCATCCCCATGGAATTCGATCCCATGGATGAGAAGCGCCCGATCCCGTAGATTCCTGCCTCGATCAGTCCGTCCTGCAAACCCTAGCAATCATCTTCGCAATCGATCAAGAACTCCAGTGACCTGTAGATCGAGTGAAAATGAAAGTGAACTAGTTTTGCTTCGACCTGCAGAATGTTAGGAGCAGATTGTTGATTCAGGCGTGCATAGATAATTTGCCAGGTAAATTTCTTCTTTTCCTCTGTTCTTCTGCACCTAAACATGTTTTGTGGAAAATGCTTGTCAGAACTCGAAACATTTTCTTTTAGAACTAGCCGGTTGATTGGCTTTGGGATTTGAAACTCTGCAATTAGTTGCACTGGCGTTTTGGTCAGCAGTTGTCAGATACGATACTCCTTCTAAAGATGTCGCTCAGAGTCATCTCGTAATATTCTTGATCCATCGTTTTACTGAATTCACCGGGATGCAGAAATGCTCGGCAAAAGGAAGAACACGAGAGACGGGCGTCCCCTAGATACGGGGAAGCCCACGAGGCGTCCTCCCAACAGGTACGGCGCCGCCACTGCCGTGCTCTCATCGGCCACGCCTCTCTTCTTGGGATACGGTAAGATTAGTTCGTGCAGCGAATGATATGCGTGGTGGATTCGATCTCTTTATGAACTTTAATTTTCCTGATTTCGATTTGAATGGCTGCTCCGCGCAAATGGATTCCTGATGCAGACCTCGCCGTGGTGTACTGCACGGCCGTGACGGCGCAAGGAGACCTGAGGTTCCTGGCGTGCGTCATCGCGTTCTCCTCGATCCTCGGCGCGATCGCGGCCGCTGGAGCGCAGTGCCTCATCGGGGACCGCCGTGCCGTCCTGCTCTCCGGCGCCGTGCTCTGCGCCGGCGCGCTGGCCCGGAGCCTCGCCGCCGGCTTCGCGGCATTCACAGGCGGCGTCTTCGTCAACGGCGTCGGCATGGGCCTGCTGCTCATGGTCGTCCCAGCCTACGTCGCCGAGCTCAGCCTGACCGCCGCGCGCGGCGTGCTCGCGTCGCACCCCGACGGCTTCGTGTACCTCGGCTGCATCCTCGGCTCGGTCTGCTACTCCATGGGACTCTCCAAGCTCCCGGCGCACGTCGCTTGGCTAGTGGCCGTAGCCTCCGGCACGGCCATTCCGGCGTCGCTCAGCGCTGCCGTTCTCCTCATGCCCGAGTCGCCCCGTTGGCTCTTGGCCGTGGGCCGGGAAAGCGAGGCCCGGCGCGTGCTGTCCAGAACGTCGGCGACACTGGAGGAGGCCGAGCTGCGCTTGCTCGAGATAAAATCCGAGCTCGATAAACAGCACGACGACGACGACGACGACGTGTCTTTCGACGAGCCGCCCGTGGCGATGCCCGCAACGCGTGACCGGTGGAGGGAGGAGTTTGGGATGCTGCGGGAGCTCGTGGCGCGCCCGACGGAGCCGCTCCGCCGCGCCGTACTCACCGCGCTTGTGGCCAAGGTCTTCCAGCAGGCGTCCGGCATTGGATCCATCCTCCAGTACGTGCAGCGCGCGTTCCGCGACGTCGGCGCCTCGTCCGGCACGCGGACGCCGAGGGCGCTGGCGGTGTTCGGGTTCGTGGTCGTGATGTCCTTCCCCATGTCGCTCGTGCTCGTGGAACTCTGCTGGCTGCTGGTGAGGTCGCTCGCCGCTGGCTTCTTGCGACGGCGCGCGCCATCGCACGCAGCGCAACGCAGCTGCAGCCCCGGCCATGTCGGCATGACCCGGCGGCAGGAACAGCGGAAGTGGGCGAGAGGCCTGTCGGCCACCATGCTGCTCTCGCTGATGGCGCTGGTGTGGATCGCGCTCGGCCCGGCGCCGTGGGCAGAGGCGGACGCGACGTCGCGCGGGTGCCCGAGGTGGCTGCGGGCAGCGGCAGCGGCGGCGAACAAGGCTGTGGGCTCGGCGATCTTGTCGAGCTTCGCGGGGGTTTACCAGGTCGCCAAGGTGTACGGGGACCTGATCGTGTGCCATTCGGTCATCGTGGTCGTCATGTTGTTCGGATGTGCTCGTCTTCTTGGCTCCAAAGCGAGGGCCGAGTCCTGAATCAGTTAGGTTCGTGGTGGTGTTTGGTTAATGGTTAGGTTAATCCGAATCGCGTGAGCGATGTATTAGCGTGTCTACTATGCACAGTTTTTTTTTTTAAAGTATGGGCCCAAGTACAAAATGAATCGGTCAGATAGGGCGCGTTTGCGAGGGCGGCCCACGGGCTCGGCTGCGCTCTTGGGCTGCAAGCCACCGTGTTTGTGGGGTTGGCCCGCTAGCTGGCCAGGCTCTCAAGAGCCAAAACCGGTCTCTCGTTTCTTTGCAGCCGAGCTCGTGGCGGCGCGGGTGGACGATTTTGGGCGGCGGCGGGGTGGCTCGCGCGGGCTGCGGCGGGAAGGTGAAAGCTCCTTCGCGCGCGATGGAGCTCGGACGGGAGGGTGAAACCTCCTTCGCGTGCCATGGCTTCCCGCCTCCCTTTATAAAGGGTCACCACTCCCTACTGTTGTTCTTCTTCCTCTTCTTGCTTCCTCTTCCACCTCGCTCGTGAGAAACCGGCGGTGAGTGCTGGTGCGTGGCGGCTGTGACGACCTAAGGGCTTCTTCCGCTCCGGCCCTGAGGTTCGTGGCGGCGTCCCTGCTCCGGCTGCTGCTGGGACTCCGTGGCGGAGATCAGCTTCCTCTTCGTCTAGATCTGCGTCCTCTACTCCCAGATTTGCTTCCTCTTCTTCTTGGTCTACGTCCTCTACTCCCAGATCTGGTTCCTCTTCGTTCATTTGACCCCGAGGCAAGGTGAAATCGACCCCCTTCTTCATGATTTGTGTTAGGGTTTGTTAGAGATGTGCTGATTCTTCTCTTGTTGATGATGCGTTAGGGTTTGTTGTACTATGTTGTTGTTGGTGTGATAGGTTTACTACCTATGTTCTTGATTTGGTTCGGCTTCTTGTGTCTACATGTTCCTGATCTATTAGGTTAAGTACCTATGTTGTTGATCTGTTTAATTTTGTTGTCCCATATTGTTCCTGATCTGTTTTGTGTTGTTTTTCCATATTGTTTTCGATCTGTTAGTTGAACTGCCTGTGTTGTTCATTTGTTTATGTTTCTTGTACCATGTTGTTCTTATTTTGGTTGAATTGTTGATGATGTGGTCCGAAGATAGCACTGGGAGGCATCACATTACTAGATGCAGTCGTGCTTTTGATATGCATTCATTTCACATTCATGTTGATGCCTAAGTAGGGTACAAATCTGAATTCTTGTTACATTCTTACATGCTTGTAGATGGATCTTTTTTTGAGCCGTGACATGCTGTGTAGGAAGGCAGCTGCCTTGGCTGTTGTTATGGTCTCCTTTGTATCCACTAGGCTGAAAAGGGAAACCCCTGAATCTGATACCCCCTGCCTGATCCTATAGCTCTGGGCCTGATTAGGGATGAAAATGAGCAGCACAGACACAGAGCACTGGAAATGATATACCACTCTACAGATTCAGAGTGTATTTATATGATTAGGACGAAGAGAGCTGCCTTTTTTGGGTTAGTGAGCACTTTTAGAGAGAGGGGTCTTGTCTCAGATAGAGATGGGGTGTCAGTGGAGGAGCAGGTTGCCATGTTTTTACATGTTGTAGGGCGCAACCAAAGGTTTAGGGTTGTCCACCAATCCTTTAGGAGGTCCATCCCAACTCCACAAGCACTTCCATCAAGTGTTATATGTTGTGGGTGAACTTAGGAATGAAATGATAAAGCCAGCTAGCACAAGAACTCATCCAAAAATACTTGGAAGCCATATGTGGAATCCATATTTCAAGGTAAATATATATATCTTGGGATCATTCATTAAAGTAAATATGTTACAAACACTGACACAAGCTTTTTAGGATGTAATTGGCTTTATAGATAGCACTCATTTCCTAGCAAGGGTTTCTAGGCGCATGCAACAAGCTTTCAGGGGTAGAAAAAGCATCCCACCCAAAATATTATGGTGGCTGTGAATTGTGATCTCAAATTGACATATGTCTTGGCTGGCTGGGAGGGTTCAGCCCATGATGCCACTGTTTTGGCGTATGCTTGTAGACGAGGCGGATGGCTTCAATGTGCCACAAGGTAATAACACAACACATTTAATACATATTATATGGCTAATAAACATACACACTCACAGTAGATGTCTTGTTTAGGTAAAATGTTCTTGGTAGATGCTGGGTATGCATGCAAAAGTGGTTTCCTACCTCCCTACAGGGGGGTTAGGTATCATTTATCTGAGTATGGTCCAAGGAACAGGCCCACTAATGCAAGGGAGCTCTACAACCTTAGACACTCATCACTTAGAGTGATTGTAGAGAGGGCTATAAGAGCACTAAAGGGTAGGTTTAGGATCTTGGACAACAAACCTTCCACAAGTATACCACACAAGTCAAGCTGGTTGTTGCCTATGCCATTTTGCACAATTGGATCATAGGTTTTGGCACTGATTCAGTTGTGCCAGCAAAGGAAGGTTCCACAGGGTCCTCTGATCCAACCAACCTGCCCCCAGCACATCTGGATCAAGACTCTGCTGAAATGACTGAAATAAGGGATGATATTTCCAATGCCATGTGGCATGGGAGGGGAACAAACACTACTTGATGTAATATGTTCTTGAATTTAGCAGTTGTACCCTGCTGTGGAACTCATGTGTGTGACATGCTGATGTAATAACTTGGTGGATAAAGTTGAGACCATTTTTTAATAATTATGTTGGTTTATTTGTGCTTGATTTTGTGTAATGGTGCTTCACTCATTATGTCTGCCTATTTGTGCTTGATGTTGTCAGTCTTTTTTATTTCATTCTTGCTGTGAATTAGGATGGAGTCAGGTGAATTTGTTGATGAGATGGAGGAGCTCATCAATGGTGGTTCTGCACCTGTTGTAGCAGTTCGGTAGTGCTAGTCTTTGTTGTCCTTCTTGCGGTGGTGGTGGTGCTTTCTTGCTCCAAGTGCGGCAATCCTCGCCGGCGTTCCTTTCCCGTGGCCGGGGGCCGGTGCTTTGGGCGTGGCCGGGGCTGTGAGGGCAATGAGGTGGACCAACAACACCTCGGCTTTGTGCTTAGGAGGATTCTTGCCACTATGGCGACGGACTGATAAGGTTTTCAAGGACAAGGATGTCAATCTTGTGGCCAAAGCCCTTAAGGAGTATTGTGGGGAGATTATTACCTCCACTCAAGTGGACAACCACTTGAGGAAACGAAGGCGAAAGTGGTCTAGGGTGAGCAAGCTAAAGGACCTTAGTGGTGCTATTTGAGATGATGACACTCATGCTATCATGCTTGAGCATGAGCACTACCTTGGCCACCGCAAGGTAGCAAATTGATCTATTATCTTTACCTATTGTACCTTCGTTCATTTTCTTAAATCCTATTTGCCCAACCATGCGGGATCATCCTAAAGATGCGAGTTTCTTAACCGCCCTATTAGGTTCTACTCGAGATGGAGGCTATATTTGCTAATGCCATGGCCACTTGAAAAGTTTGCACTTGGGTCTGGTGAAGCCTTAGGACAGAAGCCAAGTGACGGTGTTGCTGGCAAGGCTGATGGCCCTCCTATGCCTCACAAAGATCGTCCCTAGTGAACAAGGCGGGATAGCAAAGCCACCGAAGTGCTTCCTACCGGCACATCCGCTGCTGGCTCTAAGAGGAAGAGAGGGAACTTCTCGAGGATGAGATGCTCATGTTGACTAACATGAGTGATGTTGTGAACAATGTAGCAAATGCTCTTAGGGAGACTGGACCTGCCCATGTTGATGGTAATATTTACCTTGTTGTGATGGAGATGCCTGGATTCACTGAGGAGGCACTAATTGTTGCTTACACCTTCCTCCTTGACAACAAGGCCCAAGGTACAGGCTTTGTGAACATGAGTGATGCACATAGGACCCTTTGGCTTAGGACCTTCCTGGCCAAAAACTACTATGGTGAGTTCCTCTATGTGGTCTTGCTGCACAGGAGGGGGTTGAATGTTGAGCGGTATATATGTGCTCCACCCCCCTCAACCACACTCTCCTCTTTTGACTACAGATGGGTTCTTTTGTTGTTGACCTTTTGTGCAGTCTAGGTTGATCTTGTCACACCTGACCTTTTGTTGATGTTAGTTTTGGAGGGTGACTAACTATTTGAGCCCTTGGCTGTTGGGTTGGAACTTATTTGTGTAGTCTTTGTTGGTTACTTGAACTGCAATGCTTTACTTGATACTTGGATTGCTGGTTAAGACATTATAAATGCTTGGATTGCTCTCTTCCTGTTTCTTCTTATACTTGAGGTGGTACTAGTGGGTTTTATGGCCTATGATGCAACAACATACATGAGGTGGATGCCTTTTTCCTTTGTTTGCAAGTTACCATGTGTTTCATCAACAATGTTGAGGTGTCTTCATCTGCAATGTTCTTTTCTATTTGATGTCTTTCTTTTTTGCAAGGCATCCAGCAATGATTGAAATGAACAAATTCACCACAATAGACAAGCTGAGGCCAATGTTTACTGTCTACCTAACTGCCTATGATGATAATCTAGGTTGCTCAATGAATTGATGAACTTGAACTTGTGAGGGACTAGAGCTGTTGGTCATCTGTTCTGTTTTGCCTATGAAGATGTTTTTTTTCCTGTTCTATTATTCATGTCTGTCATCAAACCTTGGGACACATACATTCCCAAGCAATCTGTTATGACTGGGATGGATGTGTCCCTTGGTTCCATGCGTGCCATGACATCCTCTTTGTCACTGCTTTCTATCCTTAAGCTCCAAGTTCAAGTTCAAATGAAATGTAAACTTATCTAAGGCCAATATTCGGTGTTCTTCCTTTCCTCCTCTTTTGCCTATGATGATGATCAGATGTATATTACCTCTCATGGCACTCATCAAAACGTGTGACACATCCATGCCCATGTTTTTCAAATACTGGGCTGAATGTGTCTCACGCTTCCATGGTTGCCATGAACCATTTGTTACTGCTTTTAATACCAAATCATCTGAGGCCAATTTGTTGTTGCCATGGTTGCCTATGATGATTCAATTTGTTCATCCACAGAGGGATGACCTTGATCTGTGTGTTGTATCCTTCTCATGTCTCCCATCAAAACGTCAAACTCATCCATGCCTAATTTTTTCTACCCTGGGCTGGATGTGTTTGATGTTTCCATGGTTGCCATATGTTGTATGCATTTTATTCTTGTTGTATGATCAAGGTCAACCTCACGTGGAACATAAAAAAGTTTCTGAGGCAATGATGTAAATGATATGATGTTAAATATATTTTTTGCACTTGTAATTATGCTGATGTAATGCAGTTGTAATTTGCAAACTGTTACTCATTATTTGTAAACTCTTGCCCCTCAATGCATATCCTTATTTCTGTCTAAGGGCCAGGCCGACGGCAGCCAACTGCCAAACACGTTCTCAGTTTGGCAGTTGGAGGTAGTTGGCCTCTAGCCCGGCTCCCAAAATGGCCGCAAACACAATCTGGGCTCGACCCAGCTCATTTCGTCCATGCACGCAAACAAGGTGCTTTGCACCATTTGGGCCAGGCCAATCCAAGCCTGGGCCAAGCGGGCAGGCCTGGCTACCCTCAGCCACCCTTGCAAACAGGCCCATAAAGACTGGTTTGGACTCGGTCGGTAGTAATCACGCTGCAAATGTTGTCGGGCTGCAGCGGCCCAGTCTTCCAGATGATTCGACAGCCAAGCTCACAGACTCCTGTTCGTTTGGCTTATTAGCCACCAGTCAGCAGTACTTTTCTCTCAGAACAAACCAGCCACCACCAACCAGCCAGCAATACTTTTCCCTCAGAACAAACAAGCACCAACCACCAGCCACCAGCCAAACGAACGTGCTGTCATAGTGGGTTCCTCCTATCTCCATCTGCGAAAAACGGGTGCAATACCAATGTGGAAGAGAGCGAAATAGGAGAGAGATGGAAGCGAGAGAGAGGGAAGCGAGCGAGTGGTGAAATGCCAACAACAAGCGGGCGAAAGCACATTTTGTGGGATCACAACGATTATTTTTGCTCGATCGTTTGCTGGCCAAATTTCTGAACCGCATGCAGCAATGATGATCGTGGGGCCCGCCACTAGTAGTTGGTGATCTGGAGGGTTGAGACGCCCGCACGCCGGCGTAACCATAAAACTTGCTCTAAGAGCGAGTGTTATGGGTCCAAGTCAGCAGGCTAAATAGTTCTTTATGTCAAAAAAAATCCTATGTGGAAGAGAGAGAAAGGAAGAGAGATGAGGGTGGGTGACTTCTTACTCGAGGAGAAGTCTCGGCACAAATATCGGATGGCATGCGTTCAATAGGCTGCAACGAGCGATTTTGAACGATTCTACCACCACATGCGTCGTGTGATGTGGCATGCTCATGTGTCGGCCGCTGACGATTTCTATTACTAGGGGAATCCCACCCATACGTTGCTGTGAGAATTAAGAAAAATACAATGATCGTAAGAGAGAATTTCAGCAACCTCACGCGTCTGATCATAAGAGAGAATTTCGGCGACCTCGGCAACCTTGTCGCCGCCGTTGGTAATTTTTTAATCTAGGTTTGAACACCACGCGCGTTGCTGCGGCCCTAAACCCTTAGTAGTCGGTGTTACCGTGTGTTAGCATGATGACATACTAAAGTCACGGTGGTATTTCACCAAAATTCACCTAGCTTTATTTGCAGTTTGCACGATTTCTCTTACAATAATATATCTCTCTTACAATAACATTTCCCTTTCACGGATTGTCAACGTCCAAAAGAACTTTAGAAACCATAACTTACACTTTTTTAAGTGTAGTTTAGGGGTGGTGCTGGGCCTACTCACGTGTTGAATAGCTATTTAGTATAAAAATGGATATATTTCATGATGTCAAATGAAAAAAATGATCCGATCGTTATGTTTCTGCTAGGACTATCTACGATGCTATTCCTTTATATTCCTAAATTCCCTACGCGTTGCCGCAAGTATGTAGGAGCAATCTATGAGTTAGAATATTGCTATCACCCTCCTATTCTTTTTCTTTCTTCCTTTTCCTTTTCCTTTTCCTTTTGCTTTTTTTCATTCTTTTTTATTTTCACTTTACTCTATACCAACTACTCCCTCTGTCCCAAAAAGAATGTCATTCTAGGAATTTTAGGACAGATTATTAAGAAGGTCAAATGACCTCGATTGCCCCTATTTATTTTCCATATTAGGTGCTAATTGATTGTTGCATGCCTACATGCACATGCACACATGCCAAATTAAGTAAAACGTCATTCTTTCTGGGACAAATTTTGAATCCTAAAACGTCATTCTTTTTGGGACGGAGGGAGTACCATCGATGGGGCCTATTTGTCATTTTATCAAATATATTCATATGAGATCTTGTTTTGAAGGATTTATTAAAAGGAAACCAATGGTGTATCAGAATTTAATTTGGTTTTTTGATTTTTGAGTTATAACATTTTTTTAGCTAGTTCAAACAATGGACCCACCACTGTATGTCATGGTCTTAGTGAGGCTGTTGAGGTGGCATGCTTGCATGTTAAGAGAACTCCCTAGTGGGGAGCTCTTATATAAGAGTTATAGATTCTTGCTCTAAACTTTGACATAAATATTTCAAACAAATATCTATAAATAAAAAACGAAAAGTATATGAAACACAATGTTTGATTTTTTTGAACAAAATCCTGATAGAAAGTTGTTGAAATAAAAATCAAGAAAAAATTGGAACAATTTTTTTTAAAGAAAACTTTCAAATAAACGTGAGGAAAAAGTTGTACACAGAAAATTTGAATGAAATCCGGGAAAAATTTTTGAAACACAAAAATTAGAAACAAAGTAAAGGAAAATTTAGAAGAACTTTTTTTTGGGAAAGCTATATCTCACCCATGTAATTTAGAGCTCCTCCTCACACGAATTTTTCTTCATCTCCATCTTCACCCATGCTTCTTCTTCTCCAACTCCGGCAACACTCCGGCGAGTTTAGAGTTCGGGGTTAGTGGTTCGGGGGTTGCCCGAGGGCTCTGCTCACCGCCGGCCATAGAGGGAGGACCGGCGGCGGCAGGCCGGCCCGGCGGAGGTGGCGGGTGGCGGGCGGCGAGGCGCGACGGTGAGGGCGCCGCTCGCCGGGCGGTGTAGGCCGGCGGTTGGGGCCGGGGTCGAGCGCGGGCTCCATGGCGACGGCCGGAGGTGGAGGCGCTCGGCGGTGATGGTCCGAAGCGGCAGGGTGGTGGGAGGGGGCGGTGGCTGGAGGCGGGCCGGCATGGCCGATCTAGGATCCGGCGGACCTCCCCGCCGGCGGAGGTTTTAATTTTTTGTCCAACCATGCGAAAACCGTAAATTAGAATGCGAACAAATTGGGTCGTGTGGCATTTTTTATTCGGTAATGCTATAGATGGACAACCGGAATTAAAAAAAAAACAATGGACGGCTGGACATATGTTCTTCACGTTTCGATGAATATTGCCTGAACAGGTATCCATGTTGCATCGAAAATTTTCTATCCCAGGACGTAGCCTTTCTTTTACATATTTTCCATTGTTGTAATTATGGAATTTTGATGTTGTGATGTTTTGTTTACTGTTGAAATGGAGCGTCCGTTTGAAAATTTCCATAAAACGTTTGGGCCCAATAAGTAGTGCCACTTTGGATTCCCTCCGGCCTCGGCTTCGAAGTGTTAGAAACTAGATGATAGAGCAACTCCAACAGCTTCTTTATTTTTGCTAACTAAATTTAAAGATTTAGCCCTTCTTAAAAATAGAAAACTTCAAAATTCCATTAAGTAATCCAACAGACTAGTTATTTTTTATTTTCCAAAATCCCACCTGACGTACGGGACCCACATGCTTCCTCTTTCTTCCCGACTTCCCCACCTTCCTTCGCAGGAACACACTGGGGAGCAATCCGCCCACCAGATGATTCCATCCTACTTCGGCCACCATCTAGGCCGCCGTCCGGCGAGCTCCACGCAGTCCGCGCCGATATCCCGCTCGTCCCGCTCGATGCGGCCTCGGGCGCACGATGTGCCTCTCCATTGACAGCGGTGACGAGGTCGACCTGGACCTCAACCTCATCAAGGGCCGTGGCGGGTCACTGCCAAGGGAGAAGATCGAGGGCGCTGTAGAGCGGTTCGTGCCCAGGCTCGGGTGCACGAGCACCGTACCCGCTATCTGCCTGTCGGAGCTGTCCGGCGGTGAGCGCGTCCGCGTGCTCTCGGCGTGTGGCCACGGGTTCCACGGCGCCTGCGTCGACGACTGGCTCGCGGCGCGCGTCCTGCCCCACCTTCCGCACGGGAATCGCTCGTATAGCGAGGCGGGTGGGCTCCCCAAAGCTCGCGAGGCGACGTGCTGGTATGGCGAGGCAGATTGCGAGCTCGGATAATACCGAGTCTGTTGGAACGGAATTCTGACGAAGTTTTTCATTTTTTACCGATGGAGAGTGATTTAGAGAGACTGTTGGAGTTGCTCTAGTCCCTGTGCCATTATAAAAGTTTCATGGTGACCTGTGTCACTATGTGCCATCAGAAAAATCGTATGCACCTCTACGCCACCTAGTTAAACTTTTTTTTTATCCACAGACCATTCTGTTAGAGTGCCATCCGGTTTTCACCGTTAAGGTCAGGGCTACCCCTCGGCCGACCCCCTCTGTCGGCGTGCCCGCTCGTGTCCAGCGCCTTCACTCTCACCTCTTCACCCCTAAAATTTTTGGTTCAGACAAAGAAACCCATCCAAGCGGATCAGAAATCTATTGTTTCTGACCATTATCGTCACACAAAATCCTACGCAATCTTGCATCGCCGTGACAAACCAAGAATTGTGTAGGAGTCCACGCCACCGCCAGTGCTGCTACCCGAACAAGCTCCACCCCACCGACGAGCCACCACTACCCGAACTCCTCTTCGTCAACAAAGAACCAAAACCGAACCTTGGTGATCGCCTTACGGTGATGCGCTCGCCGTTGTGTCAAACCCTTGGAGTTGTTGCGCTCGATTTTCGAGCATGCCGCCGGCCGTGCATCGCCTCTCGCCGAGGGTAGGGTAGGGTTCGAGTTCCGTGGCGAGAAGTAGGGGAGGGGATGCACTAGGTGCAGGGTAATACTCCGGGGCGGTATGTAGTCACTGAGGTGGGGGGAAGCACCACCACGCCGACGCTGGTGCGCCACCGCCGCCGGCCCGTGCCCACGGTGAGCCGAAAGTAGGAGAAGATTGGGAAGGGCCATTTTGGATATTTTCACTAGCCGGGTCCACATGTCAGGTGACTACGAACTTTTATAATGACATAGGGGGTAAAAGCCTCTTGAAAACTAAGGTGAGTTGTCGTGTCTGCGGATTTATGTCGCAAGTTTTATCCCGCAGTTTCTAAGAGTGACATGTCATCTAAAGAGATCGTAGTTGATGACATGTTTCATCATCAAAATCGTAAGAGTAACTCACCCAAAATCGTAAGAGGTACTTGTTTGGATCGTAGTTGATGATTTACTCCCTCCGTTCCGGAAAAACTGACGTTTAGGACAAGGTTTAGGTCAAACCTTGGGAATATAAATCATCAATAACTTTTAAGATGTTAAGTTTGTAAATGTGAAAACTATATGAATAGATTTGTCTTCAAAGATACTTTCATAAAAGTATACATACATCACTATTTGATAAATATTTTTATATTAACAAGAGGTCAAAGTTGTATTTTGGAGGCCGTGTCGCCGTCCTAAACGTCGGTTTTTCGGAACGGAGGCGGTATGTCACAAGTTTTATCCTGCAGTTTCTAAGGGTTGCATCTAACTCACCCAAAAAACTATCCCACCCAAGAGGTACTTATTGAGGCTAGTTCATGTTGGGTCCACCAAAAAGTGACTTTTCTCTTTCTCCACCCACACTTAATGATTGAAAAAGTACATTTAATATCATTCTAACTCTTCCATCCAAACACATCTAGAGCTAGAGTTATTTTAGGGCTAGAACTAGAGTTAGAAACTAAATATCATTTGTTAAATTACCCGTACACATATCATTTGTTAAATTATCACGTTGCTTAGATTCCTTGATCATGGGCGTTTTTTAAATGCCCCCAAAATTTGGTTCAATCCATTGGTCAATCAGAACTTCGTGATTTCGCAACTTCTTTGCACGCACAAGCTACGCACAAATTAAAAATGGCTCCCCTTCCTTATCTTCTGATATGAGCACGCGACGGATGCGTTGATCAGCCGCCATTGTTTCAGTCAATTGATCGATCATCAGAGGACTGTCCTCTGAAAATTAGAAACCTTGTACTAAATCACTAGACCAGCGGTACTGATTTAGTGATTTCTGATACACTCAGCTCAGATAGCAAGGACCAAGGAGGTGTCGACCATGGCTTCGGCCGTCGAGCCCAAGAAGAAGGGGAACGTCATGTATGCCTTCATCTGCTCCATCCTCGCCTCCATGGCCTCCATCATCCTCGGATACGGTACAGGATTCACCCCTCGTAAATCGTCTTTCTTCTATATACATGGGGTCACAAACATCTGTGTGCACTGTTGGAATTCGAAGACATCGGGGTGATGAGCGGGGCGGCGCTGTACATCAAGAAGGACCTCAAGATCACCGACGTGCAGCTGGAGATTCTGATGGGCATCCTCAACTTCTACTCGCTCATCGGCTCCTTCGCGGCGGGGCGGACGTCCGACTGGATCGGCCGCCGCTTCACCGTCGTCGTCGCGGCCGCGTTCTTCTTCTCCGGCGCCTTGCTCATGGGCCTGGCCGGCGACTACGCCACACTGATGTTCGGCCGCTTCGTGGCCGGCGTGGGCGTGGGCTACGGGCTGATGATCGCGCCGGTGTACACCGCCGAGGTGTCCCCCGCGTCGGCCCGCGGTTTCCTCACCTCCTTCTCGGAGGTCTTCATCAACATCGGCATCCTCCTCGGCTACGTTTCCAACTACGCCTTCGCCCGCCTGCCGCTCCACCTCAGCTGGCGCGTGATGCTCGGCATCGGCGCGGTGCCGTCCGTCCTGCTCGCGCTCATGGTGTTCGGCATGCCCGAGTCGCCCCGGTGGCTCGTCATGAAGGGCCGCCTCGCGGACGCCAGGGTCGTGCTGGACAGGATCGCCGAGACGCCGGAGGAGGCCGCGGAGCGCCTGGCTGACATCAAGGCCGCCGCCGGCCTCCCCGACGACGTCGACGGCGACGTGGTCCCCGTGCCCAGGAGGAGAAGCGGCGAGGAGAAGCAGGTCTGGAAGGAGCTGATCCTATCCCCGACACCCACCGTGCGGCGCATCCTGCTCGCGACGCTTGGGCTCCAGTTCTTCCAGCAGGCGTCGGGCGTTGACTCCGTCGTGCTCTACAGCCCGCGCGTGTTCCAGAGCGCCGGCATCACCGACGACGACCAACTCCTCGCCACCACCTGCGCCGTCGGCGTCACCAAGACCGTCATCGTCTTGCTCGCCGCGATCCTCCTCGACCGCGTCGGCAGGCGGCCGCTGATGCTGACTAGCTCTGGCGGCATGGTGGTCTCGCTCGTCGGCCTCGCCACGGGGCTCACCGTCGTGAGCCGGCACCCGGACGCGCCCAAGGTCCCCTGGGCCGTGGGCCTGTGCGTCACGTCCACGCTGGCCTTCGTGTCGTTCTTCTCGATCGGGCTCGGGCCCATGACGGCGGTGTACACCTCGGAGATCTTCCCGCTGCGGGTGCGCGCGCTGGGCTACGCGGTCGGCGTGGCCTGCAATCGCGTGACAAGCGGCGTCGTCTCCATGACCTTCCTGTCGCTGTCCAGCGCCATCACCATCGGCGGTAGCTTCTTCCTCTACGCCGGCATCGTCGCTCTCTCGTGGGTGTTCTTCTTCACCTGCCTCCCGGAGACGCGCGGCCGGACGCTGGAGGAGATGGGTGAGCTGTTCGGAACGGCAACAGCTGCGGGCACCGAAGCAGAAGGCGCCGCCCCGCGTGAGACGGACAGCAGCAGCTTGAGACTCCTGGGATGAGGAATGGCTTGACTAGTTCATTGCGTGAAGAAACTTCTTCACTTTGGTTAGCCTTTTGTCCGCACATGAGTGTGCGAACATGCGATGGACGATGGTTTGGTCTGCAGGACCTGTGGTAATTCGGGGGCTGGGTTTTCAAGATAAAATTCGGCCCCAATATATATTGTAACTGTAAATATTCGAAACGCTTATTCATCCTACGATTCTTGTTTAGAATCATGCAAACTTTACTCTCTGTTAGAAAGTGATGTGCTCTGATTTTTTTTTATTTCTGGAACTTTCCATTTTTATCTCGCAGTTTTGAAGACAGTAGGAAGTCAGTAGAGGAAGGGGAAGCTTCTACTTAATTTTTTATATGTTTTATTACAGCTCTATTTAATTTGTTTTTTCATGAGAAATCGTATTCAAGACCGTCATGTGCTCTAAGCTTATAACCACTAGATTAGAGTCTTTTTTTAGATAGAAGGCCATACGGCCTGTTAGAGTCTTTTTTTAGATAGAAGGCCATACGGCCCGTCAGTGGCGTAGGTAGGGAAAAAAGCAGCGGCGAACTTCTAAACCGAAATCAAGGATATTGCAATTCCAATCACATTAAGAGCATGTTTGGATCATAGGGACTAAAATTAGCCTGACTAAAATTAGCCTCTAGCAGGAGCTAAACTTCCAAACGGGTGAGGCTAAAGTGAGGCTAAAATTAGTCTTGAGGCTAAACTTTGCTAGTAGGGGGTGGGGGAGCTAAAAGGAACTAAAATCTCATCTTCCTCTTTCCTCATTAATGACCACATGCATGCTGCCAATAGCTCCAAGCCATGGGAGAAGAGAGAGGAGAGAGAAAGAGGAGAGAGAAGAGAAAGGGAGAGAGAAATAGAGACTTTAATGCTCTTTTAATACACTTTAGCTCTTGCTTCCAAACTAGGGGTGACTAAAATTTTTTAGCCTGACTAATTTTAGTCATGAGACTAAAGGTGATCCAAACATGCCTTAATGCATACATATATTGCAATCACACAATTTTAATGCAAAGTTGAGATATTACCTCAAATTTGAAAAATAAATTGATAATTCTTGCACCAACGACCATACATGGTAAAATACAAAAATAGAAATAAGAAACATATGAACCTGCAAGTTGGATAAAGACATTAATTGGCAACAACTCCAATTCCACTTCCATGAGTGCTTGGACGGCTTCTGCTTGAACCCAAACTTGAAAAATAATTCGTCAGTTCTGCACAAAATCAGGCAGTCAGTGAATCAAGCATTTAGCAATGGATAGGCACACCACACAGACACACAACAATTACCGTTTTTTTGGTCTTCTTGCTGCTGCCAATTGGGCACTGGCTTCCCATTCCCTCGCCCTCGGCCAACTCCCACTAGACCCGCCCTTGATTCCGGCGCCGGAGAGCCGATTCCACGGCAAAGACGAGATCCCCGACCGCCGCGGCCATGCCCAGCTCCGGCTGCGGCCGGCGGCGGCGCCCTGGCCCCGCTGTCCTCCGCCGCATCCTCCTCCATGAGCCGTCGCCACGCAAGGATGCAAGAGCCGGCGCCCGCCGGCACCGGTGCCGCCCCCGCCCGCCGCCCTCGCCTAAGAGCAACTCCATCAGATGGAGTAAATTTCATCCCCTATATGAAGTTATTGGGGGTGGAGTAAAAATATTTTCATCCCTAAAACACAACTTGCTCCAGCAGTTTCCTATTTTCCTCCCCAACTCGTGGGTCTCACAATGCCACATCATCTTCTCCTTTATAAAGTGAGTGGGTCCTATTGATAGGGAGTGGAGGATAGGCTCCCTTTATAAAGGGGATGGAGAAGGAGTTTTAGTCCATGGAGAAAAAGAGGGAAGGGGATAGGGAGGGGGGCTTGGAGAGGTTTTTTTTATCATCGATCCACTATATCACTTTTTTTTTGTATTGGGGATTGGAAAGGGGAGCTGCTAAAGCTGCTGTAAGGCCTACTGCCTAGGGTTGCGCAGTGCGCAACAGTCGCCCTCGCCCGCGCCGTGCCTGCGAGTGCGGCCGTGCGACGGTGCGAGATGGAGCGGTGTGTCTGGCTGCCTGCCGCCTGCGGATGTATATTCAAGGATGGGCCTATTTGGCTGGGTCAGTCACTTGTTGCTTGTGGGCCGCAGGAGGCAAAACTGCCTAAAGCCCATATGGCAAACGCTTCTTCAACCTCGTCACGCTGCCTCCGTGACTCCGTCCAAGCCGCGCCGCCGCCATGCTTGTTGCCGCCTTGCCGAAGCTCACGAACTCACCGAAGAAGATGAATATATACTGATGCGCTCCCAAATTTAGCTGGGGCGGCTGCACTAGCTCGCCCCAACATAAATCCACCCCTGCGGCCCGACTTTACTTAAAAAAGCACACAATGTACTAGGGTTGTCGGTTTACAAAGTCATCACTTTTAAGTGCAGCATTACAAGCCACATGAAGCAACAAAATCAAACCTGCTTGCACACTACTCTCCCCTCTGAACCCTCTCTAGTCCCCGGAAAAGAACCCACAGAAAAATTACCAAAAAGTTTGAAATGAGAGACATACAAAACGATGACTGAAGTTCTAATTGCATTTCAATCTTCAGATCGCAAATACGAGAGTCAATGTCTGAGCTTGGTTATCATTGCATCGATCCCGCGCTAGTCCTTCTCCCTGCTCAAAATCCTGCATTTCTGCATGAAAGAGATATCACGAAAAATTCCAACATCAGGGGATGAAAATATCACATCATTGAACACTAAGTCATATCAAATTAACCATAAGCTCCAAGCTAAACAGCCTAGCAAGAAGATGAACAGTCTATTAGTTCTGTTGGATCCCTCTATTAATTTCTCTATTATGTCCTCCATACAAACTGGTATCCTTGCTCACTCCAAAGCATCTCTAACTATACTCCAGCACAGCTTTGCCACCACACAACTCACAAAAAATGTGTTCTGAGCTTTCCTCCTGACCACATAGCTTACATTCAAGAGAAAATTACCTATGTAGCATCAGAAAAACTTCTCCTTCCCTTTGTAGCACCAAAACTTGAAAACTTCTCTATCTATGCACATCTAAATTTTTTGTTCCCTGGATAGCACTTCTGTTAGTATAGACACTAACGGTGTTAACTCAAGAGAGAAAAGGACAATTTTCCCCACGCAATTCTCCGAGGCTGGCCAGCCCCCCCGGCACCCCGTCATCCTCCTCTGCCTCGCAACGCCGCAGCCGGCCGCCGCTAACCAAACCGGCCCGCTTCAGTCACCTCCAGCCACGTTAGGAGAAGCATCACCACCGCTACGTCACGATTCAACCATCTTGCCCCGTTCCCCACTGTCTCCCTCGCTCCGCGATCGCCCGCAGCTAGACGCCACGCCGCACCCCTAAAACGTCACCGTCGGCTGCCCCCAGTCAATCTACGAGCTCCGACCGTCTCCTGCCTGGATAGAAAGCGCCCCATGATCGCCTCGCCAAGCTATGTCTGCCGAGACACACCATCAAGCACCTCCCTTGCCCCACACCCGAGCACAGCTGCAGCCCCGTCGCGACACCGTGCCGCGACACCACGCTCTGGAGTGCGAACCAAATCTGTGCTCTGCAGGTCCAATTGCTCCCCCGCCTGCAGCTCGGGCATATTAGCATGGGTTGCTTTGTTTGATTTGGTCAGTGTTTGTGAAGCTGATTTGAGGTTGAGGGCCTCCCAGTCGGAGCTCAAGCCGCGGATGGAGTGCTTCTGCTGCTCCAGGAATCAGATAGGATTGAATTGAGTTGTGGCCATGTGGGTGGTTGAGGGTCTGCTCCTCTTCCGATGACCACGTCCGTTCCGGTGATGGATGTTGCATACAGTACAGCAGCCTGTCGGGCGCTGTCTACGCGCTGCCAAAGCGTGGCACGGGTAGCTTCCGCGGCCTGGCGATATGCGCGGCCGCGGTGTCCCCGTACACGACCTTGCATCACCACGCAGGGAGGACCTCGCCCACAAGCACGCGTGTGGATGGCACGACCGTGGAGTAGGGCGCGGTGGCGAGGCAGGCCAGGACGCGGGGTCGGAGGGAATCACCGCTGAGGAGCGGCAGTTCGCGAAGGAGGTGGTGCTGAGGTACCTGAGCAAGATCAAGCCACCATATGTGAAGGTCTCTCGCCAGTACGGTGAGCAGCTCTGTTTCGCGGGCGGAGCGAGTGAGGGCGAGGAGGAGGATGCCGAATTCGACCTTCCTGTGCCCGACGGTGGTGGCGGCGCAGCATGAGCCGATGGTGGTTTTGTGCGGCGTCCACTGGTGCCCCAGCGATGGAGAGGGCTCAGGGGCACCTTGGTCTTCCATTGGTGGGTCCGCTTTGTTTTTGACGGTGGAGAGGGACGGGAGCAACATAAGTTCTATGCAGGGAACAAAAATTTTAGAAGTGCATAGATAAGAAGTTTTCAAATTTTGGTGCTACAAAGGGAAGTTGAAGTTTTTTTGATGCTACCTAGGTAATTTTCTCTACATTCAATTGGGCCACTCCAGTTTCTTTTCTTTAACTATTTAGCAGATTGGATTTTGTCGTTACGGACTTGCCACGAGAAAATCTTAATTTTCAGAGGTAGGCTAGCTTTCCAAATGTTCGCCATCCATCTATTTACAATCCCTCGGAAGGTGATTAGATTATACAGGGAGGAAGTAGAGTATTCCTTATATATCTCCAACACTCATACAATTGAGTCCTCTTGTTGATTCAAGGTTACCCCATCTAGTATGCTTGTGAGGGATTCCCATTCTATTGCCTCTCTAGGTCCAAAGTTCCTTCTAAAAGTCAGGTTTATACCACTTTTCTCAGAGTTCTGAAAACTGACCACTCTTTTTGGTTACAAATTTCAAACAAATTAGGGAATGCCAACCTTAAAGGGCAGTCACCATGCCAAACACCTCTCCGTACTACTTATTTTCTTTCCATTCCCCATAATATATTTCAAGCCTCTAGCAACATCCTCTCTAGATGACATTAATCCCCTCCATAATTGAGAGCCATCCTTTTTTTAGCCAAATGTTCTTGTCTCTCCCAAACATTTGCTCCTCGATAGGTCACAACACAGGTTTTTGTCTCCTCTCTCTATTTTAACAATCCATTTTTCTAGCAAGCATCTATTCATCACGCTAGCAAGCATCTATTCATCACTCTAGTGTTAGTAAACCTAGCCCCACCTGTCTTTTTTTTTGTAGCCATGAACTCCCATTTGGCCAAAAGAAATTAGCTCTGGCAGTATCCATTTTCTGGCGCACCTCCTCCTGAAGTAGATATATCCCTATAGTATAATTGGGGACTGAACTCAAGCACAATTCTATCAGAATCATCTTCCCTCGAGATGATAGTCCCACACTTTGCCAAGTTGGTATTCTCTTCTCTACTTTTTTCGAAACATAACTCAGTTTAGATGCTGACATATGTTTGTTATGCACCATCACCACTAAATATTTTAATGGCAGTTGGACAATTCTGTAGTTGAACATTCCTGCAATTTTTTCAGCTTCCCCCTTGTCACTACCCATGACCAAAACCCCACTCTTTTGATAGTTTATCCTTAACCCAGCCATATCCTCAAAACAATACATCAGGATATTTTGTATTAATTATTGTCTGCTCATCAATTTCCAAGAAAATGATCGTATCATCTGCATACTGTAGATTAGTGATCCCTCCCTCTATCAAGTGTTGCATTAATCCTTTGATTCTACCACCTGTCCTTGCATTGTCCAACATGGTAGCCAGAGCATCACTAAGTAAGTTGAATAATAGTGGTGATAGTGGACCCCCCTGTCTTAGCCCCTTATGAGTGTTGAAGAATTGTCCAGGGATCCCGTTTATATTAATGCCAACCTTGCCACCCTCTATAATCTGTTTCATCCACTCTACCCATTTTTCTGGGAAATTCTTTTTCCTGAGAACTTCCAGCATAAACTTCCATTGAACCTTATCATAAGTGTAAAACCCCGGATTTTCATAGAAAACCCGAATCCCTGTACCATCGCGATAGTCCCTGGATCAGTGGCTATCGCGTACAGAACGTCTCACAGATAGATACACAAAGTCATACATCGCATCACATAAAGTCAATAGTACATGAATTTAAGTCCATTATGGAGTACATCATTACAAGCCTCTTGGCTGAATCAGAGTGAAAATTCTACGCAACGGTAGCTATCTTCTCAGAAGGGTCTCCATCTTTATTCCTCCCGCCACGGGCAAACTCGAGCGAAGCGACGTATCCCTCGGTCGTACCATTCGTCGGCGTTGCGGTCGAACTCGGACTCGTACCACTGCACACCCAAAGTCTATCCCCAAGGAGTGGGATAGGTCCATGTCACCAACCGTATGCAGCTTTAAGTGGCCTAACATCTAAAGGGAAGAGAGAGTAGACAAGGAAACGGCTGTGGGTTCCTAAGCGACGACGACGAGCGAGTAAAAACAAGGTATCTCCATCAGTATCCCAAAACCCAAGTCTCTCATCACAGCTCAGATCCACCTGGTCACCCAGAAGACCCGTCACCACCTCCTACTCCTGTCTAGGGTCGATGCGAGAACTTCCTCTCCTCGCACCTCAATGATTACGGCGGATCGACGAGGTAGATGGAGCCTCTCTCCTCTAGCCGGCGGTAACCACGGCTCACCACACTCTCACCTATAGGGGGAAGGTAGAAAACCCAAAACATGAGGATCAAGTAAGTCTTCTAGGCAGTGTCCATGACCGAGGACGCGGCTATAGCTATAGATCGAACAACTCTGCAGAGCGTGTACACCTGTACCCATCCCGGAATGGTACCCGGCCGGTGTACGGCCGACCGAGCCCATCCTACCGGCGAACTCTCGGTAGTTACGAACCCACCCTGCATCCGGCCCTCAAAACGGTCCTCTCCGCAGTGAGGACAACATCGGAACTGTGAAATGCTCCCGTGTGGCCACACGGGAGACGCTCCGAGAGGGTGGCCTCACCTCCACCGCTCCCCCACAGATACCCTCTATCCTTCCTAGGCAGGTATGGTTCCGCACTTGCCGAGCTCAACTCGGCCCTATCCCCACTCTCGGCGGGGTGGTGTGTACGATGTCCTATAAACAAGTTGATCCACTCGATTTCGGACGGGGCGAGCTCATGTCCTCCAAGCGCACGTAATGCCCCAACACCTAGGCCCCGAAAACCGTAACAGGAGGGATGCACTGAGGAGTGCACCCCTATCCCCGATCCCAGATCGGTTGTCTCGAGCTCACCCCCGCCAAAGTACCCAAAACGCCTTCTCCTGCCGGTTTTTACCCCACACACGCCAAGAACCACTATTCCCATCCCAACACATGCATCGCGAAGCTCGGCGTATATACACGCCCACATAAACATATATAGTAGTGGTAGGACAATCAAGGACGGGGGTAAATAAAGAGGCAGTGCAAGGTTCATCAACATGCATACACAAAGTAAAACACTAGCAACACTACTCCGCAATGCCTAATGGGTGTTTCAGAATCAGTCGGGCGTGAACCTGGGGTCAGGTAGTCCTCCGCGGCGAAGTCGTCGGCGTAGTCGTACTCCTGGCTCAGCTCTCTGGCTCCTCCTGCTCCTAGTAGCGCGAAAAAGAAAATAAATAGCGGTCCTAAATCAACTGAAATCCAAATAAGAGCATTGAAGAACCAATAAGGGAACAACCCCCAACCCAACCCGAAGTTCGAGATTTTAGAAATTTTTTGGAAGAGGTTTCGCAATTTTCGGAGTTAAAATGGATTTACTATGGTTTTTCAAAGAGAAAATGCATTTTCAGGAAATAAAAATACGTTTTCCCCTTTTATCTACTCCAGCCACACCGGATCCCCCGCCCAGATCCGCTGCGGCCGGCTCCCTGCGGCTGCGTGTGGGCCGAGACGCCGGTGGGCGCCGCACGCGATCCCGTGAGGGGATCGTGCGGCTCGGCGCGATGTGGGCCGGCGTGTGGCCGCGGCCGGGGTTGGTCCGGCCACGGCGGATCCTGGCGGGCGGGCGCGGCCGAGCCGGCGTGTGGTCTTCGGTGTGCGGCCGGAAATTCAACTCCGCCCCCCCCCCCCCTTAAGTGCTCGATGGAAAGCCGGGAGAGGGACGCGGCGGCGGGCACGGCCTCGCCGGCGGCGTGCCCCATGGTGGCTCGGGCGGGCGGTCGGCAAGGCGCCTACGGGGCTTCTTCGAGCGCGGGCTCGGTGGGTGCTAGGACGGCCTAGGGGCGTCGCGCGCGGCCGTCGCCGGCGTGGGTGTGGCGGCGGCGCGGTGACGGCGTAGGGAGCCGGCTCGCGCGGGCGCGGCGGTGCGAGGGAACGGCGTGCGCGGGTGGTGTTCAAGCGCGACCGACTACTCCTCGGCCGGGGCGCGGGGGGCTAAGTTCGCGACGAGGCGCCTAGGTGGTGCGTGGCGGAGCCCGGCTCGGCGCCATGGGCGGCGGCGAGCACGGCATCCGCGGGCGGCTTACGAGCGTGTGCGCGGGTGTGGTTCGTTCACGCAAAGGCGTTCGTGGCGGCCGAGTTGGTGCCCCCCCCCTTGGCGATCGCGTGCGCGGCTTGCCGGCCACGGCAAGGCCGGGCGACGCGGGCGCCTTGGAAGGCGGCGTCGAGGGCGGACATAAACGAGCGGGGGGTTGAAGGCGCGGTTTTGTGCCCGGTTGGGCGTGCGCGGGTGCTGGGGTGCACCCGGGCGCAAAGGCGTCGCGGCCCGCACGGTCCCGTGCACGAGCGCGAACGCGGCCACGGCGTGGTGTCGCGGTCACGAGCGCACGACGCGGCATACAACGGCGACACGGACAAACGAGCTAGCTAGCGAGCGCGCGTCGATGAAGGCGGCGGCCCCTACAAGAAAACATCCCGGCCGCGGCACGAAGGCCGGCTTCACCGGCCGGCGGCGCGGGGCAACGACGCGTTCCACCCTCGGCGCGAAGGCCGGGGCATCCACATGGGGCGGGGGAGCGATTGCCCTCACCTTGGTGGCCACGGGCCGGGGTGCGGGCGCGTCGGTGAAGAGCGGCGGGGCGGGCCGGGACGACGAGGAAGAAGAGGAGGCGGGCGGCGGCGCGGCGTCGAGGAGGAAGAGGAAGCGAGAGGATGCGGGTGTTCACGGCGGGTTCGGCTCCTCCCTCGGACGGCTCCGGCTTCGCGGCGATCGGCTTCCCCCGCGGGCGGCCTCCTCTCCCCACTCCCTTCTCCCCCTCCACTTCTCCCGGCGGACGGCGTGGGACGGCGGGGGGCTCCTCCCCCCGGGTGGTTAGGGTTTACGGGCATCCGGCCGGTGCGGTGGTGGTCCTTATATAGGGCGGCGCGGCGGGGACACGTGGGCGGCCGGATGCACGGGGCGTGCGGCACGCCGCGGCGGCGGTGGCGCGGCCGGCGTCCCCCCTCGCCTTGCCTTTGGTCGTCGGCCAAAGCTAAAGGAGGGAGATGACGCCCCCGGCGTCATCGCGCTTTGGGCGACGCGGGCGGAGGGTCCCGCCCGTCGGCGACACGGCGGCGGCGCGCGGTTGGTGGGGGGCGCGGTGCTGTGCAGGTTGGGCCGCGGTGGGCTCAAAGTGGAGCGGGGCCGGTTGCGAGGTTGGCGGCCCGCGTGGTACAGTAGAGTTTGCGAATTACCTTAAGGCTATTAAGTGGACTCAAATTTGAATTTAAATTCAAATTTGAAGCTACCCCAAATAAAATCCAAATAAGATTCAAATAAAGAACCAAATTGTCACACTAGCAGGGTATAAATCCTAAAAGTATCGTGGAAGCCAAAATTAAATCTAAGAATTTTGGGGAAGGCAACATGAAGACAACCTTATCCGACTTACGAGCACTCCACTTCCATTCAAGTTTTTGAAATTCGACATTTTGAATACAAGTCAAAACTAAGGATGTTACAGAACTCCCCCCCTCACAAGAATCTCGTCCTCGAGATTAAGAAGTTACCTCCGTTTCGAAGAGATGAGGGTATTTCTCCCTCAACGCTGACTCCTTCTCCCACGTAGCTTCGCGCTCGGAGTGGTTACTCCATAGCACCTTGCAGAAGCGCGTGGTGGTGTTCCTGGTCGACTTCTCCGCCCAGTCCAGGATTCGAACCGGGTACTCCAAGTACTCCAGGGTCTCCTGGACGTCGAGCGCCTGAGCAGGCACTCTCTTCTCGACGACCACACACTTCCGAAGTTGGGATACATGGAACACCGGGTGAACTCCCGTAAGCTCCGGAGGTAGCTCGAGTCAGTAAGCTACCTTCCCGACCTTACTCACAATAGGGTAGGGTCCAACATACCTAGGGGACAGCTTCCCCCTGATGTGGAACCTCTTCGTACCTCGGAGGGGTGACACTTTCAAGTAGACGTGATCCCCCACTTCAAAAGAGACATCCTTTCGTTTCGCGTCGGCGTAGCTCTTACGTGCCGCTTCCGAGCTATCTTCGGGTTCTCCCCTAACCTTGGCGACATTTTCCTCGGCCTCAACAATGGTGGCGGGACCGAAAAAGGTTCGCTCCCCCACCTCGGACCACATCAACGGTGTCCGAGCACTTTCGCCGTACGGGGCTTCGAAAGGAGCCATCTTCAAGCCGGCACAGGTAGCCGTTGTTGTATGAGAATTCGGCATATGATAGGCTCTTTTCCCAATCGGACCCATAGGTCAACACACAAGCTCTCGGCAAGTCCTCCGGTACTTGATTCACCCTCTCCGTCCGACCGTCGATCCGTGGGTGGAACAACGTGTTGTAGTTCGGTGCGGTACCCATGGAAGCGTGCAAACTTTTCCAGAACTGGGCAGTGAACTGAGGCCCTCTGTCTGACACAATGCTCCTCGGAGCCCCATGAAGCTTTAGGATATTTTCCACATACAGTTCTGCAAGTCAGCTTACGCGGTAGTCCGTCCTAACGGGTAAGAAGTGTGCCACCTTGGTCAGCCGATCAACAATTACCCATATGGAGTCGTGCCCTTTCTGAGTGCGTGGCAACCCCACAATGAAGTCCATACTGATATCATCCCACTTCCACGTGGGTATCTCGAGCGGTTGCAGCAGTCCGGCAGGACTCTGGTGTTCGGCCTTCACTCGCTGACACGTGTCACATCGAGCGACGTACCCTGCTATATCTTCCCTCATCTTCTCCCACCAGAACCGTACCTTCAAGTCTTTGTACATCTTGGTACAGCCAGGGTGGATCGAGTATCGAGAATTGTGGGCCTCCTTAAGGATCGAGTCCCGAATCTCCTTGTCCTGAGGCACGCAGATGCGGTCCTTCAGCCACAGTGTACCTTGTTCATCGAGGCGATAGTCGGTGCTTTGCCACTCTCCATCGGGCGTTTTACCTCTTGAATCTCTCGGGCACTCCTTCGAGCTTGTCGGATTTGGTCTTCGAGTGTGTATTTCACCCGCAAGCTGGTTCAACTGCCCCTCTTCCACTATCTCTAAACTCGGCTTCTCCCGGCTCTTCATGCAAGGTGGTTGTTCCTCTCGCACCATCGGGTTGTTGCGGTAGTGCTTGCGGCTCGGAGCGTCGGCTACGACGTTTGCCTTACCGGGGTGGTAGTGAATGCTCGGGTCGTAGTCCTTGATCGGCTCTAGCCATCTCCTTTGCCTCGGGTTCAACTCCGACTGGGTGAAGATATACTTCGGACTCTTGTGATCGGTATAGATGTCGCACTTGTTCCCCATCGAATAGTGCCTCCATATCTTCAAGGCATGAATGACGGCGGCTAGCTCGAGGTCGTGCGTAGGGTAGTTCTCCTCATGCTTCCTTAGGCGTCGTGAGGCGTAGGCCACCGCCTTGCCTCCTTGCATCAACATGCGGCCGAGTCCTTGTCTCTACGCGTCACGGTACACCACGAAGTCCTTGCTCGCATCGGGCGGGGGTCGGGGCCGGCGTAGTGGTGAGACGAGTCTTGAGCTCTCGGAAGCCGGCTTCGCACTTGTCCGACCACACATACGGCGTGTTGCTCTTCAACGGTTCTGTCACGGGCTTGGCGATCTTCGAGAAGTTCTCGATGAACCGGTGGTAGTATCCGGCCAAACCGAGAAAGCTGCGGATCTCTGTCACGGACTTCGGTGGCGCCACTTGGACACTTTGCCTCAATCTTGCTCGGATCTACCGCAACTCCTTTGGTGACAACACATGACCCGGAAACGCGACTTCCTCCATCCCGAACTCACACTTGCTGAACTTGGCGTACAACTGATGCTTTGCCCGAGCTTCCCCAACACGATCCTTAGGTGCTCTTCGTGCTCTTCGTTGTGCGGGAGTAAACTAGTATATCATCGATGAAGACGACGACACACTTGTCCAACTCATCCATGAAGACCTTGTTCATCATGTTCATGAAGTATGCTTGGGGGCATTGGTTAGACCAAACGACACGGCCGTGTACTTGTATTGCCCATACCGGGTTACGAATGCCGTCTTATGGATGTCCTCGGGCGGATCTTCATCCGGTGATAACTTTGACCGGAGATCAATCTTCTTCGAAGTACTTGGCTTGCCTCGGCTGATCCATCAAATCATCAATCTGGGCGGTGGGTACTTGTTCTTGATGGTTACCGCGTTCGGGGCGCGGTAATCGATGCACGAACGGCCGAGTTCCATCCTTCTTCGGTACGAATAGTGCGGTGAACCCCGGGGTGAAGCACTTGGTCGAATGAATCCTTTCTCGAGTAGTGAGTCTAGCTCTACCTTCAACGGTTTCGGCTCAACCTCCGCCATACGGTACGGACTGCGGGCTATCGGCGCCATTCCCGGCACGAAGTTAATCACGAACTCCACATCACGATCGAGGAGGCAACCGGGCAACTTCTCCGGGAACACATCCTCATACTCACGGACTACGGTACGTCCGATATGGCCTTCGTGTGAAGGCCGTACACTGCTTAGGTATGTCTCGAGACTTCATCGGCTCGAAGGTAACCCTTGTCCCGTCAGGGTGCACTAGCGTCACAAGTCTCGGCGAAGTGGAGATGACACCTTTGTGGGCAGTGATCCAATCCATTCCCAGTATCACGTCGATACCATGGGAAGGTAGCACGGTAAGATCCCCATAGAATGTGTGACCTTGGATGACCACTTCCACTCCTTTGCACAGCAGGGTGCATCGGATATCCCCGAGCGGAGAGCTCGTGATAATGGGCATCGTTCGGGTGGTTGTAGGGAGGGAGAGTTTATTTACGAACCGAGAGGTGATATAGGACCCGGTTGCACCGGTGTCGAAGAGAACCAGAGCAGAAGTACCACAAACCAAAAACTTACCGATCACGACGTCGGGGGCATCGGCAGCCTCCTCCTCAGTGAGGTGGTTCAGCCTCCCACGGCCGGCGGCCGGGGGCGGCGCAGCCTGAGGAGGTCGGCCTCCTGGAGCAGGTGCCCTCGCGGGGGTAGCAGCAGCCTTCTTGTCGGGGCACTCGAAGGACTTGTGGCACGGCTTGCCACACGCGAAGCGGTGACGGTGAAGCCTCCTCGAGGCGGGCTATCAGCCGGTTGGAGCGGCAGATCGACATCCTTCTGAAAACATAAGGAGAAAGGGAGAAGTTTACACACATCACTCACCAACTCACACATGAGTCTTAAGCAATCAAGAAAATAGTTCTAATTATAACCTACACTCAAGTAGAAGAAGCATAAAGACACAAATAACACCATTAAGATCCAAGCACACATCAAACATGATTATTACACTTGCTCCCCTGAGGCTGACTCAGACCTTGGGGTAGCAGCAACAAGTCAACGATCTAATACATCGGTACAATCTCAAAAGGGTAGTGTCTACATGGTGCGGCATGACTCTCTTCATGCATCGGAACTTGCTCGCGGCTGCATGGAACATCTCATGGAAACTTCTAGCATAAAACACTACTCTAGGTCAGGCCTCCTGCTCAGCTCACTACTCAGTGCGTGCCCTCTGGTACGTGACGGGGTAGCGGTCCTCGGTGGGGTAGTCCGGCGGAAAGATCCGGGACACCAAGGCGTGAGCCTCGCGAACCTCCTCGTTCTTGACGGGGGTCGGCAGACGGGCCATCGGGCACAGGTGAAGCTTGAGGCGTGAGCGGGTGCGGCTCGAAGGTCTCGGTGCGAATCTCACGGCGAGACTCGGGGGGTAGCTCTCCATTGAGCTCGAAGAGCTCGTCCACGCGAGCGAGTCGGCGTCCTCCCAAGTCCTCCTCGGTCTCTCGGCCTTGTCCCTCGGGTAGACGGCCGTGCGCGTGAGCCACGCGATGTTGGCGACGTTGTACGCTCGGCTCTTCTCCGGCTTCTCCACCTTGAGCCGCTCATACCCGAGCGGGTGAGCGCGCACGGTGAGCGAGGTCGTCCTTGCGCTTGAGCTTGTCCTTCGGCTGTTCTAACTCGGCTGTCGGCTGCGCGAGTCCTCCTTAGCGTGCGGCATCTCCTCCCGGGTGTCCACCCTCTCCCTCTCGGACGCGCGGGACGGTGGTCGCGCGATCGAGGCTCAACTCGGGCCGGCGAACACGGTGGCGTAGAGCGGTGTTCTCTCTCTCCCGGCTCGGCACGGCGGGGCGGGTGCTGGAGCGCGTCGATGGTGGCGTCCACGACCCGGCCGTAGAGGGTACGTGACTCGTCCTCCGGTCGGCGCGCGTACTTGTCGAGGTCGACCAAGTAGGCGGCGGTCTCCACCGGGGTCTCGTCGGACTCGCGGAAGGGAGTAGCGTCGATGTCGTCCTAGATCCCCTCGTACGAAGGAACTCGTCCACGAGCGGTGCGAGGCGCCGGTAGTCCGGGGGCGGCGGGCGAAGAGTCCCGGTCTCGAAGGAGGCGCGGTGCGTGCGAGAAGGCAGCCCGGTGCACGGCGGCGGGCGACGTCCATCGCGGTCGCGACGGTGAGTGCGGCGGCGCGCGGACCTCTCCCTTGAACCGGGGAGACTCGGGTGAGGGAGCACGGCGGCCGTGCGAACACCATCCGCCCGGTCACGGCGGGTACGTACTCGGCGCGGTACGTGACGTAGGTCGGAGGGACTCCAAGCACGAGAAGGGCCCTCTCCATCCGGTGGCGGATCGCCCCGCACGTCTCGGGGGTGATCTCCGCGACTCGGTGCTCCATCTCTGTGAAACGCAAGAAATTTCGGTCGGCGCGGGTGAGTAAGAAGTTTTCAAAGAGGGAACGAGTTTTATAACATAGCTCAAGGATATAACTATAAAGGTAGAGCGTATAGAGTCCTATCTCTATCGACCTCTCCTAGGGATACGTGCTACGGTCAAGCATGGCTGCGGTACCACACAGTAAAACCCCGAATTTTCATAGAAAACCCGAATCCTGTACCATCGCGATAGTCCCTGTATCGGTGGCTATCGCGTAAAGAACGTCTCACGGATAGATACACAAAGTCATACATCGCATCACATAAAGTCAATAGTACATGAATTTATTACAAGTCCACTATGGAGTACATCATTACAAGCCTCTTGGCTGAATCGAGTGAAAATTCTACGCAACGGTAGCTATCTTCTCGAAGAGTCTCCATCTTTATTCCTCCCGCCACGGACAAACTCGAGCGAAGCGACGTATCCCTCGGTCGTACCATCCGTCGGCGTTGCGGTCAAACTCGGACTCGTACCATGCACACCCAAAGTCTATCCCCAAGGAGTGGGATAGGTCCACGTCACCAACCGTATGCGGCTTTAAGTGGCCTAACATCTAAAGGGAAGAGAGAGTAGACAAGGAAACGGTACTGTGGGTTCCTCGGCGAGCGACGGCGAGTAAAAACAAGGTATCTCCATCAGTATCCTAAAACCCAAGTCTCTCATCACAGCTCGGATCCACCTGGTCACCCAGACGACCCGTCACCACCTCCTACTCCTGTCTAGGGTCGATGCGAGAACTTCCTCTCCTCGCACCTCAATGATTACAACCGGATCGACGAGGTAGATGGAGCCTCTCTCCTCTAGCCGGCGGTAACCACGGCTCACCACACTCTCACCTATAGGGGGAAGGTAGAAAACCCAAAACATGAGGATCAAGTAAGTCTTCTAGGCAGTGTCCATGACCGAGGACGCGGCTATAGCTATAGATCGAACAACTGCGCGAGCGTGTACACTCGTACTCATCCGGAATGGTACCGGCCGGTGTACGGCCGACAGAGCCCATCCTACCGGCGAACTCTCGGTAGTTACGAACCCACCACCGCATCCGGCCCTCAAAACGGTCCTCTCCGCGGTGAGGACGGCACGGAAGCTGTGAAATGCTCCCGTGTGGCCACACGGGAGACGCTCCGAGAGGGTAGCCTCACCTCCACCGCTCCCCCACGGATACCCTCTATCCTTCCTAGGCGGTATGGTTCCGCACTTGCCGAGCTCAACTCGGCCCTATCCCCACTCTCGGCGGGGTGGTGTGTACGATGTCCTATAAACAAGTTGATCCACTCGATTTCGGACGGGGCGAGCTCATGTCCTCCAAGCGCACGTAAAACCCCAACACCTAGGCTCCGAAAATCGTAACGACGGGGATGCACCGAGGAGTGCACCCCTATCCCCGATCCCGGATCGGTTGTCTCGAGCTCACCACCGCCAAAGTACCCAAAACGCCTTCTCCTGCCGGTTTTACCCCACACACGCCAAGAACCACTATTCCCATCCCAACACATGCATCGCGAAGCTCGGCGTATATACACGCCCACATAAACATATATAGTAGTGGTAGGACAATCAAGGACGGTGTAAATAAAGAGGCGAGTGCAAGGTTCATCAACATGCATATACAAAGTAAAGCACTAGCAACACTACTCAGCAATGCCTAATGGGTATTTCAGAATCAGTCGGGCGTGAACCTGGGGTCGGGTAGTCCTCCGCGGCGAAGTCGTCGGCGTAGTCGTACTCCTGGCTCAGCTCTCCGGCTCTTCTCGCTCCTAGTAGCGCGAAAAAGAAAATAAATAGCGGTCCTAAAGCAACTTAAATCCAAATAAGAGCATTGAAGAACCAATAAGGGAACAACCACCAACCCAACCCGGAGTTCGAGATTTTAGAAATTTTCCGGAAGAGGTTTCGCAATTTTCGGAGTTAAAATGGATTTACTATGGTTTTTCAAAGAGAAAATGCATTTTCAGGAAATAAAAATACGTTTTCCCCTTTTATCTACTCCAGCCACACCGGATCCCCCGCCCAGATCCGCTGCGGCCGGCTCCCTGCGGCCTGCGTGTGGGCTGAGACGCCCGGATGGGCGCTTGTCGACGGTTAATAGTTGTATCAAAGTTCGTTTGTGACTTGCAAGCGGACAAGTCTCCCGTCGTAGTCAAGGGACCCTTCTTCCCTCGAGTAGTGAACCCAAGGTATCGAATCCGTGGAACAATGTGCAACGCAAGGATTCAATCTAGTAAAGCAAGGTAAAGCTATCTAATGAAGATAAGTTGCATCTAATCTACTAACTCATAAAGAAAACTAATCTAATCTACTAAAGAGGCAACAAGAGAAAGCAAGAGATAACCAATCTAGAGAATCTAGATCATGCTTATGTTGTAGCTCCAAACAAGATAGATGAAGATAGAAAAGCGAATCTCATTAAAAGCATCTTTAAATCGTGGCCTTCCCATCCGACTCCGAAAACATCCGCCTTTCGAGACCCCCGTTCTGTCACAACGTATCCCTATTCATGCGGGGAGCTTAGGGCGAGTTCGATAGAACAAGTTGAAATCACTTGGCCGGTCCGGTATGCACCTCTAGCCACCGCGGCTACAAGAGCACCCTATGTAATCTAGCTGCAAACTAGATCGTAGAAGAAGCAAAACCAAGAAGAAAACAAAATCATCGAGAAGGCACTTAATCGCTAGAAATCGGATTCACTTACAAACTTCACCATGAATGATTACATGAACAAGATCACCTCCGGGCCCTCCCTCGATCTTGATCCTCGCTCCCGAGCTCCGACGTGGTCTTCCATGCAAGGTTCCCACGTCGGCCGGGGAAACCCTAGACAACTAGCACGACCCTCATCTTCAAGTTGGTGTCCCTCAAGCTTCTCTTGCTCCTCGGCGGCGGATTACGACTTCGGTTCCGCGTGGCTCTCGGTCGGGGGGCTATTTATAGCCCGAGAAGCAATTAGGTCAAAGGAGAGGCCGATTGGGCCCCGGGTGGGGCTGGGCCGGCCGGCCGGGCCCAATTCGGCCCATCCCGCGGCTGCTTCGCCGGTGTTGCTTCCCACGTCTTCTAGATGTTCTCCCCTTTTGCATGTGGGCCCTTGACGTCGGTTTCTCTCCGAATTGGACTCAACTCCTTGTCTTGCAAGATTCGGCACTTTTACGGTTCGGTCCTCGGAGTTTATCATCTTCTCGGGCTTGGTCCTCGGGCTCTTGGAGTCATGTTCACTTCATTGCTTGACTTGTATCGGGCTTCAAAGTCTTGTCATGAGGTGCTTAATGAACTTATCCCGGAAGTCTTGCTTTCAACGTTAAAACCACTGCGTAAACACATAACTCCAAAACCGACATGCACAAGTGAACTTGTTATACCACGGGGGTTAGTACCAATGAATAAGATACAAAAGTCATGCCAACACCGAAGGTAAACTCATGGCTAGGTTGACGGATTTTCACCGTCAACATCTCCCCCATGCTTAAACCTTGCTCGTCCTCGAGTAAGCCTTCGATGGATATCATCGTTGCCCATCAATGTTTAAACCTTGCACTTGATCACACATGAAAAAAAAAAACATAATGCTCTCAAAAGTTTAATTCGTTAAAGTTCCATAATGTACTAGCCTTCACCACTACGGAGGGTAGATTCTTATTAAGCTTATCCCACAAATATTAACATGCTCACAAAGTTTAAATAGACCTCAGAATTTTTTGAAATAAAGAACGAGATAAAGAAAAGAGCTAAACCAAGTTCACAAATTTAAATCACCTTGCATATTGCTCATGAACTCTCATCTCGCTTGTCTCTCAAGCCTATATATTCTACTCCTTTCCCTCTCATAACATATATGTGTGGTAGGCTTTATATGGAGCTTTGGGAAAGTTTAGTCCTAACAAGATTTTATAAATGAGGTGTTGTCAAAACAAGACAAGCTTCTCATGGTCTTACCGAGACTCGTCAAAAAGGTCATTGGAAAATAATGTTAAATCAAGGAGGGGAAAGAGAAAAATACACACACTTTTAGATGAGTGGACATGTGCAAATGGCAAAGAGTGATCCCGAGGCACAAAGGAAGTCCTCGTTATCGGATTGCACATGGTTGGAAAATGAGAATGGATCTTTTAACTTGAAGCCTTGAATGCACTTTTAGAGAGCTAGGGAATTTACTTTACGCACATTTTTTTCTTTCTCATATTTCTCATTCTTTTCTTTCTTTCATTCATTCATTTTTTCCTCGTCATATATTCAGCCCAAGACTTCCACAACGAAGTTTTGATTTTTTTTTATACATTGAAAGTCATGAGTATCGCTGGATTTTTTTTTTCTTTCATCATCATTTTTTTTAAAAATATTCCCCTTTGAACTCTAAAACTGCACCGTACCTACCTCCTCCCCCATGCTTAGACGTTGCTCGTCCTCGAGCAAAGAGGCGAAAAATAAGGTAGGTACCGGAATATTTTTCCTTGGAGAGATACTTGAAATCTTCAACGTTGGCACCGTCTTGCGATCTTCCTTGAATTGATGATCCATTCTCAACGATAGGTTGTGGTCAAGGAGGTAATCACAAAAGATGATATTTGGTTTAAGGGTGGATATCCGGCGAGGTTTGTGAGATCTCCGATGCAGGGATACACAATGCACGGATAAGAGGCTAGCAAAAAGATAGATACGCAAAAACGGAATGACCGGCTTCTTAGTCTCGGGCAAGAGAAATCATTGCCTGCAATAACTCACTCAAAAATAAATCTTGTACACTAAGGTTTATGCACTCAAATATATATAAGGCTTTGGATAGGTTGAGCAACACACAAGTGATATTTGTGACAAGGTTAGCAATATTTTTGACATTAAAAGACATCTTTAATCTATTCATAACTTGAGAGCACATAAAACACTAGGGGTCTTTATTTTAATCATAACCTCCGCTGAAGATTGAGCTAGCATTTAGATAATTTCAGATTTGTATTTTTAAGAGAGCACTAGTTCAAACATGCATAAATCAATTACAAAGATAAACAAAGCGGCAATTATAATCATATATCATCATGGCACAAACTTTGTAACTTTACCAAAGGTAAAAACTTGGTGGCGACATTATTCATGATGAAAATAAACACTAAGATACATGCTGAAAAAATTAAACTAACACACTTTCTGAAATTTAAATAAAAAAAACTGAAAACACTACGCATACGTAGGCGCAAACAAGCTGAAAATTAAAGAAAAGGGGGTAAAGGAAAGATAACTAAAGCTCCTCCTCTCTCTAATCTTCCGCCGGTGGTTGATATTGATAGTCTTGGTTGTTGTACCCTTACTTGTAATAGGAATGCGCCTCTCCTCCTATGAATTGTCGACGGTGCTAGGTGAAGGTGTCCAAGCACATAAGCGACGTTTGCATTTCCTTCACCCATTTGGTTTGCATTGGTTAGGATGGCTGCAATAATTTGCATGTTCCTTGCAGCGTATCCTCCAATGGTGGCTCCATTTTGTTGTGGTTGAGGAAGGTGTGCATATGGCTCCGCAAGGGCTACGTTGGGTACCGCAAAAATGGTGGGGGTATGGCTGCACCACTCCCCCATGCTTGCATTGGTACACCACCGTAGTAATTCGGCGGCGCCGGGGTTCCTCCCAATGGTGGGACATAATTTTTGTTGTGCACCTCCTTCTTGGGTCGTGGAAGATCCTTCTCCTAATCCTTCTCTATTATATTTTTTTTTCTCTTCGCCTGGCACAAGAAGTCCTTCCTCTAACCGATCTTCTTCCCCTCAAGAAAAGTCTTAATCTTCAATCCGGAAGGGGAAAATTCACCTATGCCACTTGGAAGCCTCCTCTCTCATCTTCACTCTTATATTTTCCTTTCTTCATATATTCCTAGGGAAGTCCCGGGTAGGAGATGATTTGGGTTCCTTGTAATACCCGGTTTTAAAGAGATAGCCAATATGGAGAGGTAACACCCCGAACCAATATCTTCCGAACTCGATGTTGCTAACAACACCACCGGTTGATCATAGGTGAGTGGGGTCTATTGGCCACTTGGCAATCAAAGCCGAGTAAAGCCAATTCAACTCCGTGTTGGTTATCTTTGTCTCTCTTGTTCTCCCAAAAATCCACTTGCACAAAAGTGACACACTTGGATGATGGGGTTCCGGATAGTATTTCTTCGTTGATGGTCTCTTCCCGTGATCATACTCCAAAAGCCTTCCCATGTGCCTTCATGCACATACTTGTTCCGGAGCTCCCTTTTGAAAATAGGGGACACTCGCCCATGGGTCTATGATACTAGAACATGCAATCATTTCGAACGTGAAGACCAATCTAATCTATCGGGGGTTGTGTTGAATGGATCCAAGGAAGCATAGAAGCTCGTACTCCCTCTACGGCACGGTTGCAAGCCTTAAGCATTAAAGTACTTCCAACAAAAGACGATAGATAGAAAATCCAACAAAGTATGATTACATCTCAAGATCGATTGCAACCCATGAATGAAAGGAGATCACCCCATCAAAGTGCTAGAAATAGCATCGTTGATCAAGGTTACCCTTCCGACGGTGTCTTCCTTCTTCTCCACTTGTGGGCTCCTTCCAACGGAATGAGAGACTCGGCACTCCTTCATCAAGGGTATGCGCCTTGGTCATGAAAATTTCCTAGGCGAATTCCTTGTGGGTGTTTGCCGACACTCCGTTAGAGAATTGCACCGGTGTTCCGTATGAAAACCCAATATGTGGAGAGCTTGGTCATCGATGTCGGCGTTCGCTACAAGCCTCTACTTTAGGAGAGTGATCTTCTTCTCCTCCTCCTCCGTCATGATGACATACCCCTCGGAATACCGCGGAGCGTATGGAGGTGGAGCGGATGATCGTGTCGAGTGGCGAGGTTGGACGGGCGGCCGCTTCGTATGTCTTTGAAGTTTTGTGAACCTCATAAACGAGTTTCGTGCAGCCCTCATGCCACCAAGGAAAAGAGTGCGATTCCTCCTCGGCGGTGCCGTGTCCTCCTCCATACCCCGAGGAAACTCGGAAACGAGTGCCTCCTCGAAAAGGTTGTCGATGATGGCTTAGACGACGATGATCCCTTCTTCTTCGGTGCAAAGGCTTGTAGTTTTCTTCCTTGATTGCAGCACTCTCCCTCACAAATATATATCCGGGGTTTTCACCCGGTAACAAGGTACACAAATATTATTTTGGAGTCCGGACTTTGTGTGGATTAAGGATGTGATTTGTTGCACGAAACAAACGCGGTGGATGGCTAAGTCTAAGGTGATTCCGGCCTACAAACTAGAGCACACGAACAAAGAGTTGGATGAAAGACTTACCTCTCTCCTCTTCTTGGCTCGGTTATTCTCTAGTGCATTCATGTTGCTTCGTGATCGCGTACACCTTCCAAACGTTCCCGTCCACTACTTCGCTTGCATTATTGCTCCTTCCACTTGATGTTTTCGCTTTGACTCACTTCCATACTCCCTTGCCTCACATGCATCCATGATATTCCTACAAAACAAAGCCTTGGCTGCCCCCTCATGCTTGTACTTTGCATGTGGTTTAAAAATGTTGGAGGGGCATCCCGTGATGTATCATGGTGCATGCATGGTTAGGTTAACTAGATTGCCTCTCTTTAAGGCTAAGCACTCCTCTAGTTTCGAAATTTAAAAATATTTTTCAGAGCCATGCAAGAGCTCGAACATAATTTTAGAGAAGTTTTTAAACCATTAAAAACAAATGCAAGTCGAAAATATTTTTTTATTACGTCGATTTCGGTCTCACCGGTATAGTTTGCCTTCATTAGTTGAGAGCAAGCTTTTCCCGGCTTGATCATGGGGGCATAGGTTTAGGTCCTAATTTTGATTAGATGAGAGAGATTTTGAATGAAATAAAATTAAGTGAGGCTTAGAAAAATTCTAATCTTAGAGAAACCAAGGATATGGATTTTTAAACCAACCAAAAATCAAGTTTCTAGGTTCACGCGAGTCCTACCACGTGCTGAAATTTAAATAACATCTAGATACAAGTCGTGGCTCTACTCGTGTGTTTTTAGCATGAAAAACAAGTCAACCACAGCACCATAATGAGGGTGAAGGGTTGAGTTAGGTTCTGAAATTTTTTCTTTTGGTTGTGGTTTCTCGAAAAAGAAGCAAACAATCACATAGGATGGTTCATGTAAAGGGTTTATGATCAAGCAAAATATTCAACCAAGAATTATGTCTCTAATATTGTTCAACCATTCTAAGTCTAAGGTTTTGCGTAGTAAAATTCAAAACTGAATTAGTAAAAAGACTCGAAAAACCTGGAATCGGGTTGTCCTCCCGGTAGCTTATTCTTGACTCGACGAAACGGGTTGCCTCCCGCCTAGCGCTTCGTTTATAGTGCATGGCTAGACTTCTTCACTTGATTACTCCGGATCAACGCTCTTTGCGGGCGTTGCAATCTTGGGTACCCACTTTGGCTTAGTCAATTTTTTTTTTGGTCTTCACGGGCGGCTTTGTCCTTTGGTCTTGACGGATGCAACATCTTCCTTGTGGCTCGGCATCTCGAACTCCGGTCCTTCGGTCGTGATCTTCATGGTCTCTAGTGTGATCCTTCATCTCTCCCGAATGAGTTTGAGTAGCCTTCGCCGTCTTGGGACCTTGGAGTTGTCTCGGATATTCTTCTTTGTTACCCATCGGGCGCCCGGCAAGTTGTCCCACTTGCGTCTAGCATCTTTATCATGATGAACACTTCGCATGTGGATCTTGCCTTGGCAGCCTTTAGGTGTTGAGCTTCTTTCTCCATCTCCATCTTCTCCATCCTCCTCTTAAGTAAACCGATATGCCACTCAAGGAATCCGGCTCGTATGCATTCAGCTCTCGCAATCGTCATGCGGATAGTTGAGACCTTGATCTTGAACGGCCTCCCGGCGTCTTGAAGGTTTATGATAGGTAGATCAACGATGTCGGGGTGGTAGCACTCCGGTGGTTGAGGTTGATCTTCCTTTGGACTTGGAGGTGGTGATTCCCTTGGAGATTTTGACGGTCCTTCGAGCTTGTGTTGCACGTCACCTTTGCCTGTAAAGTTTTCCTGGATCATCCACAAAAAAGTTTTGGGTTTCTTGGAGAGGTAGCCAACCATCTCCGGTTAGGGTTAGTGATAAAACAAAAATCTAACAAAAGAAAAATTGGGATTAATCAAAACTAGATTAGATTGACTCTTTTTTTTTCTTTTTGGGGATGATCAAACATAAGAGATGCAAAAGAAAATCAAAAGAAAAACTGAAAGATAAGCGATACTAGATCGGATCTTGATTGCTTGTTCCCCGGCAACGGCGCCAGAAAAAGGGGCTTGTCGACGGTTAATAGTTGTATCAAAGTTCGTTTGTGACTTGCAAGCGGACAAGTCTCCCGTCGTAGTCAAGGGACCCTTCTTCCCTCGAGTGGTGAACCCAAGGTATCGAATCCGTGGAACAATGTGCAACGCAAGGATTCAATCTAGTAAAGCAAGGTAAAGCTATCTAATGAAGATAAGTTGCATCTAATCTACTAACTCATAAAGAAAACGAATCTAATCTAATCTACTAAAGAGGCAACAAGAGAAAGCAAGAGATAACCAATCTAGAGAATCTAGATCATGCTTATGTTGTAGCTCCAAACAAGATAGATGAAGATAGAAAAGCGAATCTCATTAAAAGCATCTTTAAATCGTGGCCTTCCCATCCGACTCCGAAAACATCCGCCTTTCGAGACCCCCGTTCTGTCACAACGTATCCCTATTCATGCGGGGAGCTTAGGGCGAGTTCGATAGAACAAGTTGAAATCACTTGGCCGGTCCGGTATGCACCTCTAGCCACCGCGGCTACAAGAGCACCCTATGTAATCTAGCTGCAAACTAGATCGTAGAAGAAGCAAAACCAAGAAGAAAACAAAATCATCGAGAAGGCACTTAATCGCTAGAAATCGGATTCACTTACAAACTTCACCATGAATGATTACATGAACAAGATCACCTCGGGGCCCTCCCTCGATCTTGATCCTCGCTCCGGAGCTCCGACGTGGTCTTCCATGCAAGGTTCCCACGTCGGCCAGGGAAACCCTAGACAACTAGCACGACCCTCATCTTCAAGTTGGTGTCCCTCAAGCTTCTCTGCTCCTCGGCGGCGGATTACAACTTCGGTTCTGCGTGGCTCTCGGTCAGGGGGCTATTTATAGCCTGAGAAGCAATTAGGTCAAAGGAGAGGCCGATTGGGCCCCGAAGTGGGGCTGGGCCGGCCGGCCGGGCCGGCCGGCCTGGGCCCAATTCGGCCCATCCCGCGGCTGCTTCGCCGGTGTTGCTTCCCACGTCTTCTAGATGTTCTCCCCTTTTGCATGTGGGCCCTTGACGTCGGTTTCTCTCCGAATTGGACTCAACTCCTTGTCTTGCAAGATTCAGCACTTTTCTGGTTCGGTCGTCGGAGTTTATCATCTTCTCGGGCTTGGTCCTCAGGCTCTTGGAGTCATGTTCACTTCATTGCTTGACTTGTATCAGGCTTCAAAGTCTTGTCATGAGGTGCTTAATGAACTTGTCCCGGAAGTCTTGCTTTCAACGTTAAAACCACCGCATAAACACATAACTCCAAAACCGACATGCACAAGTGAACTTGTTATACCACGGGGGTTAGTACCAATGAATAAGATACAAAAGTCATGCCAACACCGAAGGTAAACTCATGGCTAGGTTGACGGATTTTCACCGTCAACAACTGCCGCACGCGATCCGTGAGGGGATCGTGCGGCTCGGCGCGATGTGGGCCGGCGTGTGGCCGCGGCCGGGTTGGTCCGGCCACGGCGGATCCTGGCGGGGGGGGCTGCGGCCGAGCCGGCGTGTGGTCTTCGGTGTGCGGCCGAGAAATTCAACTCCGCCCTCCCCCCCCCCCAAGTGCTCGATGGAAAGCCGGGAGAGGGACGCGGCGGCGGGCACGGCCTCGCCGGCGGCGTGCCCCATGGTGGCTCGGGCGGGCGGTCGGCAAGGCGCCTACGGGGCTTCTTCGAGGCTGCGGGCTCGGTGGGTGCTAGGACGGCCTAGGGGCGTCGCGCGCGGCCGTCGCCGGCATGGGTGCGGTGACGGCGTAGGGAGCCGGCTCGCGCGGGCGCGGCGGTGCGAGGGAACGGCGTGCGTGGGTGGTGTTCAAGCGCAACCGGCTACCCCTGGCCGGGGCGCGGGGGCTAAGTTCGCGACGAGGCGCCTAGGTGGTGCGTGGCGGAGCCCGGCTCGGCGCCATGGGCGGCGGCGAGCACGGCGTCCGCGGGCGGCTTACGAGCGTGTGCGCGGGTGTGGTTCGTTCACGCAAAGGCGTTCGTGGCGGCCGAGTTGGTGCCCCCCCCTTGGCGATCGCGTGCGCGGCTTGCCGGCCACGGCAAGGCCGGGGCGACGCGGGCGCCTTGGAAGGCGGCGTCGAGGGCGGACATAAACGAGCGGGGGGGTCCAAGGCGCGGTTTTGTGCCCGGTTGGGCGTGCGCGGGTGCTTCGGGGTGCACACGGGCGCAAAGGCGTCGCGGCCCGCACGGTCCCGTCCGCGAGCGCGAACGCGGCCACGGCGTGGCGTCGCGGTCACGAGCGCATGACGCGGCATACAACGACGACACGGACAAACGAGCTAGCTAGCGAGCGCGCGTCGATGAAGGCAGCGGCCCCAGCAAGAAAACATCCCAGCCTGGCACGACGGCCGGCTTCACCAGCGGCGGCGCGGAGGCGCGGGACAACAACGCGTTCCACCTCGGTGTGAAGGCCGGGGCATCCACATGGGGCGGGGAGCGATTGCCCTCACCTTGGTGGCCACGGGCCGAAGTGCAGGCGCGTCAGTGAAGAGCGGCGGGGTGGCTGGGACGGCGAGGAAGAAGAGGAGGCAGGCGGCGGCGCGGCGTCGAGGAGGAAGAGGAAGCAGAGGATGCAGGTGTTCACGGCGGGTTCGGCTCCTCCCTCGGGCGGCTCCGGCTTCGCGGCGATCGGCTTCCCCCGCGGGCGGCTCCTCTCCCCACTCCCTTCTCCCCCTCCACTGCTCCTCCGGCGGACGGCGTGGGACGGCAGGGGCTCCTCCCCTGGGTGGTTAGGGTTTACGGGCATCCCCGGGTGTGATGGTGGTCCTTATATAGGGCGGCGCGGCGGGGACACGTGGGCGGCCGGATGCACGGGGCGCGCGGCACGCCGCGGCGGCGGTGGCGCGGCCGGCGTCCCCCCCGCCTTGCCTTTGGTCGTCGGCCAAAGCTAAAGGAGGGAGATGACGCCCCTGGCGTCATCGCGCTTTGGGCGACGTGGGCGGCGGGTCCCGCATGTCGGCGACACGGCGGCGGCGCGCGGTTGGTGGGGGGCGCGGTGCGGTGCAGGTTGGGCCGCGGTGGGCTCAAAGTGGAGCGGGGCCGGTTGCGAGGTTGGCGGCCCGCGTGGTACAGTAGAGTTTGCGAATTACCTTAAGGCTATTAAGTGGACTCAAATTTGAATTTAAATTCAAATTTGAAGCTACCCCAAATAAAATCCAAATAAGATTCAAATAAAGAACCAAATTGTCACACTAGCAGGGTATAAATCCTAAAAGTATCGTGGAAGCCAAAATTAAATCTAAGAATTTTGGGGAAGGAAGCATGAAGACAACCTTATCCGACTTACGAGCACTCCACTTCAATTCAAGTTTTTGAAATTCGACATTTTGAATACAAGTCAAAACTAAGGATGTTACAATAAGCCTTTTCGAAATCCAGTTTCAACATCACACCTTTTCTTTCCCCACCCTCAATTCACGCAGGATTTCATATAGAATTACAACCCCCTCTAGAATATATCTCCCTGGGATGAATGTTGTTTGTGTACTACTAATCAATTTATCTGCATAAGGTGTCAATCTCATTGTGAAGGCCTCTGTAAACCACTTGTAATCCACATTCAGCAAACATATGGGCCTGCACTCACTACGTGAAAAACTGGCTTTGGTAACGGGCGTAGATCGCCTTTGGTAACGGGCAATGCGCCCATTACCGATCAAGTGTTACAAATAAGCCAAGAAAGGTAACGGGCAGATGCCCGTTACTGATAAGACATATTCGCAACGGGCATTAAACAACGACCGTTACCACAACTAGCCACCGGTCACGTGAAATGGTTGTTTCTCTGGGCCCACAGGGAACTTTCGTAACGGGCACCAAAGCAAAGCCCGTTATAGTAGCTCAATATCAAAGACGCCTGATGTGCACCTGCATCTCCACTATCTTGACGAACTGAGACGCGTCTATTTCACACGCGTCTCAGTACATATAGGACTCGTAACGAGCATCAAACAACGACCATTACCACAACTAGTCACCGGTCACGTGAAATGGCTGTTTCTCTGGGCCCACATAGAACTTTGGTAACGGGCATGAAACAGAGCCTGTTACTGTGAAATTAACTTCAGAGACGAGTTCCGTGAACCTGCGTCTCCACTGTCTCGACGAAATGAGACGCATCTGTTTCCACATGTGTCTGCTTTCTCTCTATTAAAGGAGACACTTGCTTTAAACCCGCGTCTCTTATATCTCGATGAACGGGCCAGGTCCTGGGGCGCACCGGTCAGGACTGGTAACGGGCTTTTACACTACCTGTTACATTGTGGGCATTTTTGTAACGGGCTTTCCGAATGAAGCCCGTTACTTACTGATCAGTGTTTGTAACGAGCTTTAATTAACGTCCATTACAGATACGGCGACCACCCCTACAGTAACCTGCCTGGTTGCCGGCAGCATCCTGGAACCAGCCAGGATTTGGCAGCCACCAGGGGCTATATCCTGGAACCAGCCAGGATTTGGCAGCCACCACAGCAAGGAGACATCACAAACACATTGTCACATCACAGATATAGGCAAAGTAAGATTACATTTATAGACAAGCTAGGATCACATCAAGTTTCAAGTTACTCTCATCAGGGCTTGTTTGGATGGAGTCATGAGAAAAATGCCTGAACCAGGTAGTATCTGACCCCAACCAAGCAAGCCAAGCAGGTTTCTCAGGCAACACCACCTAACTAAAGAAGGCTGAATGAGTTTCAAGTTTCTGGTCACAATAAACTCACGGTGCACCTTGTAGAAGTTGCCCTTTCGGTCGATGGTCTCCTTAAGAATGTACTTGCACAGCATCTCCCGGACACGCTTTACATCTTCTATGGAAACATCTATAGGAGGTTTGAAATCTTGAAAAATACAATCATTTATGAGAATACAAGTAGAAATCATTTTCTGAAATCAGATGGATAATATGAGCAGAGACAAGGTTGAGCATTATTATCTACATACAGCAGCCATCTTGATGTCAGGTATGGCATCGAGTAGTCTTAACATATGGAATGCCACATGGAATCCACACAAACAGGACCCACGTGGCTGCTGAGCACACTGCATCGAGGTACCAAAATGACAAGTTAATGCAGTACCAAATAGGTAAGAAGGGACCATAAAAAAACCTCGGTCTTACAGCGAGATTTGTTTTGTGCTGGAGTGTGGCTTTTGGCCTTTTTTTCTTTTCTTTCGTCACTTTGTCCTGTGCATCACCAAAGGCCCTGCATGATCAGCAATACCAATTGGAAACACTAAGGGATTGATTGTTTGTGAACAAAAAATACTGTACCAAAGGCCCTGCATGGTCAGCAATACCAATTAGAAACACTAAGAGATTGAATTTTTGTGAACAAAACCTACAAGAAACCGATCAGTTCAAAACATTTTGGAGGTCTGGGAACTTTAGCGGGGGATGTTGTTTAGCAGAATCTAGACACCAAACCTCTTTGAACTTCATAAAGATGATCACTATTACCCAGTGGCTAGTGCAGTAGGCACCCACCACGTAGTAGTTGTTCATCATTGCATTTAAGATTGCTTTGCCAACTTGCTGAGAACATTGAGAAATATTTGTTGAAGTAAACAAATCTAGATCTAAAAACCCAACACTGATCTGCATCCCCGCTGCCTTGTCCATCATTTTCCTACAAAAAATTAATTTGTTAGCATGAACTTTGCGGTCAAAATTAAAGAAATATCTTTTTAGGTTTTAAAGGACTTACAATGTCCACAACCTCATGAAGGTAACATCCAGAGAAGCCAGGGTTATAAGGTTATACACGCTACTGAATTCACTGTTTAACATTAAAGCACCACAACCACCTTTAAAGTAGTCTCGATCCACCTTTCTTTGGAAAGACAAGTTTATCCTTCTTGTGTTCCATGACATAAGCATGTAACTTGGCACAATTTGGTCCAACATCCTTTACATTTGCTTCTGACAACATAGGTGCACCAGGCTTGTATTTTGGTCGGTCCTGTTCTGTCCCATTAACACAGTTAAGAATCTCATCATGAGACAGAGGTTTCCTGGCCTGGTTCCTCTTCTGTAGTGGAGATTGCCTGGGTTCATCCTGTTGCAGAGGCTGCTGTACTTGTTGCATCTGCTACTTAGGAGGAGATTGCCTGCACTCCTCCTCCTGCTGCTGGAGAGGCTGCTGTTTCGTCTGTTGCTTATCCTCATGTTGCAGCTGCTGCTTAGGCGTAGTCTGCCTGGGCTCCTCCTGCTGTTGTCGATGCTCCTGCTGCTGGAGAGGATGCTATTTCGTCTGTTGATTATCCTCAAGTTGCAGCTGCTGCTTAGGCGGAGTTTACCTGGGCTCCTCCTCCGGTTGTTGTCGACGCTCCTACCGCGTAGTTTTGCTGATCTACTGCTGCTGCTATTGAGCCTTCTCTTGCTGACACTGAGCTGCAACATCTCCATCTGATGTTGTACCCTTCTACCTGTTGCGGCTTCAGGGTTGGGATGTCTCGTCATGGGTGGTATAATGATCCTGTCATTTGGCCATTGGATCCTTTGAACGAGAGCCTCAGCTAGGGTTGCTACGTCATCCCCATCAATTGGTACAGGCAGAGGGTATTGACTCGCATTGGCCCACACATAAATAGGTTGCACCACAACATACCTATCCTGCACTGATACTGAATGGCAAGCCTTTTGAGATGGAAAGACTTTCGCTAGTGCGAGCTCCACGGTGCCATCCAAAAGGTTGCACGCGGTTGGATCTGTCAGCTTATCTATTGTGTCCAACACAGGTGATTGACTATCACTGTGCACTTCATTCGCTTCGTCACCATTGGCATTCCAATGATCTTGCTCTCTGCCATCTTCCTCGCTGTCATGCGCATGTTCTTCGTCGCGGTAATGCCCATCTTCTTCCTCAATGCCATCCATATCTTCTTCCTCGCTGACACTGACATGCGCTGGTAATTGGGAAGGAAGAAGTGCATTTTTCGGTATCTTGATGTCTGATAGTCTTAGAGCATGGACAATTGATTTAAATGTTTTATCCGCCATCACATCATGAGCATCAGACCTCTTGTTCCTCTTTTTCCTGTACATTCCAGCGAACTTTTCACCAAACCCTTTACCCCAGCCAAGTGAACTAGACATGCCTCGGACCCGACCTCGATGCTTTGGAGTCTCAAGTGTTGCGGTGAGGATATCATCCTCCCTAACCCCAGAGAAAGAACCATTGGTACCCTGAGCTGCAAGTGTTTTCAACCTATCTGCTACCCCCACCACCGCAGGGTTATTGAATGTTATGCCCCCGCATCCTTCACTAGTATTCTTCTTCTTCCTCCCTACCCTTGCCCACAGATAAGGTCTCGAACGTCCAGGAAATTGGTCCCAAGGGTTCTGTTTTCCTTCTGCAGCTAGCTTTGCATCCTCCTCTTCCCACTCTTTCCTTCTACCACGATAACCTTTTCTGCGCGTCTTGTGTGACTTATTATGAAATGCTCTCTTTTGTTTCATCCCTTGACTCAATTGCTGAAATGAAGGAGAATTGGTTTCCTGCACAAACATGTCCCGGTCTTCTTGCTGCGAAAAGGCATGCTTCACAAGGGAGTCTCATCTTCAGTCACATATTTTTTTCCTAAATGGGCCTTGAACCGCGGTTGCAAGGTTCCAATCTGTGATATAACTGCCTTAACTGCCTTCTTGCGAACAGATTCTTCCAGATTGGCTGGGTAATCTAGCTTTTCCTCTAAAACTGTGAACAGATGGTCCTTCTCAATTGGTGAGAGATCATCAACCGCCTTGTTGATAGACACCCTCTCCCGAGCAATGAGACCACGGAGCAATACAAATCTATCCCTCACAACATCTGTGGTAGGCCAAAAATTGGCATCAAGTCCAGTTGCAGTCAACTTGTCTTCTGGCCATTTGGTTTGTGTCCTTGACCCGCGGGATCGAGTACTACTCGGCTGCGATCCGTGCTTTGAGTGACCACCGTGAAGAAGGTTCACCGACGATGGGCTGTGATGATGCACTGGAGGTAGAGGAGTTTGTTGTTGTGGGAGACTGCATAGATGATATGTCAGGTTAGTCAGTAGAGCAACATAAGCAAGACTGAAAATCTAAACATAATTCTTATTAGATAAATTCATTTTCTCTAACAGGCAAAATAGCTGTTACAGTCGTAAATAAAATCAGCATAGACATACACAGTTCATATTTTACTTAATCAACATACAGGGATAGGTGCTAACCATTTTGATAGGGACACAACAATATGCTTATATATCAAAGCAGAAAATAAATTCCTTCAACTGCTTCCTAGTCCAACTTGAGCAGCGATGGATTGTGTGTTCCATATATACATGCAACAAGAGGATAAAGCAATGGTCATTACATTATATATGACAGTAGTGAAACAACACTCACAACACATCATGACACCAACAATAACAATATATATGACAATAGTGAAATAATTAACACTCACAACAAAGTATAAGATAGTCTAGTTGTCACTACCCTGCAATGCAATTCCCACTGGCATTATGTGGCCATCAGAATTAAAGTATGCTAACAGGTCTAAAGCATAACCGTCGATTTGGTACATTCAAAGCATAGCAGAATTAAAGTATGCTAACATCCTTTATGCTTTTCATGAATTTACAGTGCAAAAATTATAGCACCAGGAACATGAAAATGAATTTCAACATTTCATATAACTTCATTTGTTAGCAACAATTTATTCAAAACAGACTTGGAGCAACAAAATCCATCCATCAAATCCACAGTCAATCAATTGAAGATGAACTATTAAGGCATGTCTCCCTAATCCACCTTGACATGAATATATAACAGATTCAGTGGACTACATTATAAACCACTGCGATGCAATTCCCAATGACATTATGTGGCCATCAGAATTAAAATATGCTAACAGGTCCAAAGCATAACTGTCGATCTGAGCATAACAGAATTAAAGTATATGCTAACAGGTCCAAAGCATAACTGTCGATCTGGTACATTCAAAGCATAGCAGAATTAAAGTATGCTAACAGGTCCAAAGCATAACTGTCTATATTCAAAGCATAGAAAAATTAAAGTATGCTAACATCCTTGATGCTTTTCATGAATTTACAGTGCAAAAATTGTAGCACCAAGAACATGAAAATGAATTTCAACAGTTCATATAACTACATCTGTTAGCAACAATTTATTCAAACAGACTTGGGGTAACAAAATCCATCCATCAAATCCATAGTCAATCAATTAAAGATGAACTATCAAGGCATGTCTCCCTAATTAATCCACATTGACATGAATATATAATAGATTTTGGTGGCCGATGAGAGAGTTTGGGGTTCAAGTAGGACTAACCTCTATCGCGAATGAAGTAGTTGTTCTCGTGATGGTCGGAGGGGCTGGATCCACATCGGCTCGTGGCCTGAGGCGGCCGGCTCGTCGTCGTGGCCGGGGACGACGTCGACAGATCCGCGTCAACCGTCTTTAGTTGGCCGGACGTACATCCGCACGCCAGTAACCGTGTCCTCGTCATCGTCGTCACGCAGGGAGTGGTGGGGCTGGAGAAGAGCAGGGTTGCAGCAGGGAGAGAGCGGCGAAGGTGAGCAGGGCGAGTGGCGGCGGCGGTGGGGAGAATGCGGGCGTTGTGGATCTGTCTAGCAAGGAGCCGAATATGAACGACGCGCGTAACTATGTTTAATGAAACTACTGGCGCGCCATTGATGGCTCTGTGCAGCAATTGGAATTTCATGGGCACTATAGTAAATATATGTGGGAAATTTTGAGCAGCCCGCTCACGGTTTGCCTGCTAACGCTGACGAGTGGGCCGGTGTCATGGGCGACGATGGTTAGTGAACCCGCATCGCCTGTGATGGGAGTTAGGTCCGGCGCGCGGGCGGGTAGCGGTTATCTTTTTATTTTGGCTGCTGACGCTGACGCGTGGGCCAACCACAATTTTCTTTCAACTGAAACGTTCTTCCCTAAAATATTAGAGCCCATAAAACAACACCTAAAAAATCATAAAAATACGAACAATTCATATTTGGAAATTTAGTATTTGAATAAAATATCAACAGTCACACTTGTGTGCCGAAGATTCTTAGAATCCGTTTTTACATCCCATGTTAATGATGTAATAATTCTACTAACATCTAGTTTGCTCTAAAAAATTCACAAATTGACTTGGCAACATAATTTGGGTACCTAGACTTGTCTTCAAAATTTCAAATGGTTTCGATGAAGGAATTATATACTTGTGTACAAATATCTACATCTCTCACATAGTTTCCTAGAATGTTTGCTTGAACATTGATGTTTTCCACACTTTGCAACATATTCGAACTCATATGCATTTGAAAACTTTACAAAACCTTGTGTTTACCTTAAGCTTACGAAATGTAAAGTTCCGTCACTAATGGTTGTGTAAAACAAATATTATTTGTATGTTGTACTTACAAAGAACAAAATAAGGCATATAAACATCACTCAACGAACGGAATGTACACTGAACAATGAAATTAATGAATATATGATGATTTTAGAAAAAAATAGAAAAAATTATCAAATTTGGACTAATAACGACGAAGAAATACTTGTTACAACATTTGATTGTAGTTTAAAAGGAGAAATGGAAATTGTTCTTCATTTGAATAGAACTGCCACCCACAGTCATTTGAATAGAACAAAGGAGGAAGCAGAGGGCACCACTGCCCGCCGCCGCCGCCGCCACCGTGCCCGCTTCGACGGTTTTGACACCCAAGAGGGCATCCCAGGACTCGTCGACGGCAAATGAGACCACTACAACCTTCGATTTGACTCACAAATTAACATGACAAATCAAATAATATCTATCAAAAACTGATTAAAAACTGACATTTCGATAACATCAAATCCGCGTTTAGTAATATCTAATAATTTACATTCAAGATAGATAATGTTCATATTGATGCTTGTGCCTACATCCCGATGTTCATCTGGCTGACGGCATACTCCACGACGGGGAGGAATTTACGCGTCCAGAGGTCGAACTCATGACAGATGCGACACTCGCGCTGCAGTAGTCGATGATCTCTTTGGTATCCGTCCTGTAGCGCCTACATCCCGTTTCCCAAATGCAGATGTGGGGATTCTGGATGGGCAACAACGGAATGTCGTTGTCGTCACCGTCATCAAGCCAGTACCACCACACATTGTTGTCGAGATCCTGCTTGACGAGGTAGCGCAGCCGCCGCAGGTTGGGGTTCTTCCACCGGCTGTCAGGGGGCGACGAACCGCCACTAATTTCCTGGAGCAGTGCCATGGCTTGGGGGTCCGCCGGGTTGCAACGGTACTTCAGCATCGCTAAGAAGTACTTGGCACTGGAGTCTTGAGCAGCGACATCTCTGATGAGCTTCAGATCCTTATCGGGGTTCCGCCGCCTCATCAACCTCTCCATCCCCTCGAAGCGCAATGCCTCCAGATGATTGGCCTCGCGGAAGCGCCGTTCAAAGCACGACCTGACGTAGCGATTCTTGCATGCCTCACGAAGATCACGCAGCGACATGTGCAGTAGTACCTCATCGGAGTTGTTGATGCACCGGAAGGTGCCGCAGATTTTATTGCGAAGGTTCAGAAAATGGAAAACGACCACATCCTTGATGGAGTGGATGATGATCTTGGTGAGAAGTTCATCTGGCAGCAACAACATCAAGCACACCGCGACCATCAAGGAGAAGGGGAGGAAATAGCACAACAACGGGGTTTGGAATTTGAATAGTGACGAGGGTTGAAGTTGGCGGTGACAAGGGATGAAGTTGGCAAGGAGGATTGAAGTTGAAGAGGGATGAAGTTGGCGACTAGGATTGAAGTTGAAGGAGGCGACGAGCTCGAGGTTTGAAGGTTGAATATGGCGCCTCGGCCGTGTCGTAATAAAACAATAAATGGAAATTGAAAAGGCACGCAGTTTGGCTGCTGTTGTTGACAAGTGGGCCCGACATCATTGCCTCGCCCTTTGTCCTTCCCACATAAGTGAAAGGCGACATGTGGCTTTGCGCCTGAGACGGAGCCCGATGCGCAATCGAGTGGCACGTACTGGCAGTAATGGAGTAGTGGGTGGGGGTAGAGGCCCTGACGGTTCCACGTCTTGTCAATATAACTCCCTCGCCAGTCGCCCTCCCCTACTTTCCCCTGCTTCTTCCATAAGCTTAACATCTTTTTCTTCACTTATTCTTACTCCTCGCGATTCACCATTACAAATCTTCGGTCACCGAGAGAAGGAGGAGATGGCGTCGAGGAGCCCACCGCCGTCGAAGCGGGGACGAAGGGAGGACGACGACGAAAGCCGCCGTCGGAAGAAGTTGGAGAAGGGGAAGGAGCCGGTGGCCAAGGACGCCGACGAGGAACCGCTCTTCGACGATAATAAGTTCACTGTCGATCTGCTCAGGAGTGCCTTCAGAAAGCTTGAAGGTGTTGGTGAGGCCTTCGACATCAAGGCGCATCATGATGTGTACAAGGACCCGACCGTGAAGGGTCTCGCCTTCAGGATCCACAGGTTGCCTGAGAAGCTCGAGAACCTCTTTGTGGTCAAGAGGGCTGCCCGCCGCCACATCTTCTTCGACGACAGCGGCTCCGACGGCGACGACGGCGGCCACGACGGCGATGACGGCAGCCACGGCGGCGACGATGGCGGGACTTCGACTAATTGATAGACTCCTCTACCAATTAGTAACAATAATGTGTGTGTGCTTTTGTGTCTTCGTCAGGTTCTTGGACATGAACTGCTTAGTTTATCTGTTGATCATGAATTGCTTAGTTCATTAGTTTGGTTGTTAGATTTTGTATGTCATGAACTCGATCTAATATACGCGAGTAGATCCAACCGCATTGTGATGAACGGTGTTCTATTGTGATGAACTGGAGATCTGTTGTGATGAATTAGATCTTATTAGAGTAGTCATTGCCGACACAGGTTAGCCTGCTGACGTTGACCCTGACGCGTGGGCCAGTGTCATTGGCGACGATGGTTAGTGAACCCGCATCGCATTTGTTGGCAGTTGGGTCCGAGCGGGCAGGCAACGGTTATCTTTTTTATATTGGCTGCTGATGCTGACGCGTGGGCCTGTCACAATTTTTTTGGAATGAAACTTGCTTCCCTGAATTATTAGAGCCCATAACAACACCTAAAAGATCATAAAAATATGAACAATTCGTATTTGGACATTCAGTATTTGAATAAAATATCAACAGTCACACTTGTGTGCCCAAAATTCATATATTTCGTTTTTACACCCCATGGTAATTATATAACAATTCTAATAACATCAAATTTGCTCTAAAAAATCTATAAATTGACTTGGAAACATAATTTGGATACCTTAACTTGTCTTCGAAATTTCAAATGGTATCGATGAAGGAATGATATACTTGTGTACAAATGTCTACATCTCTCACATAGTTTCCTAGAATGTTTGCTTGAACATTGAAGTTTTCCACACTTTGCAACATGTTAGAACTCATATGCATTTGAAAACTTTACAAAACCTTGTGTTCACCTTAAGCTTACGAAATGTAAAGTTCCATCACTAATGGTTGTGTAAAACAAATATTATTTGTATGTTGTACTTACAAAGAACAAAATAAGGCATATAAACATCACCCAACAAACGGAATGTACACTAAACAATAAAATTAATGAATAGATGGAGATTTTAGAAAAATTTAGAAAACAATTATCAAATTTGGACTAATAACGACGAAAAAAATACTTGTTACAACATTTGATTGCAGATAAAAGGAGAAATGGGAACTATTCTTCATTTGAATAGAACTGGGCCCCACAGTCATTAGCGACGTTGGGCTGATAACCCGCGTCGCATTTGCTTTGCTCTCTCAAAATTTTACACGAGATAATTTGAGCATCATACAAAAGCTAATCTACTACGATTTCCTATTCCAATACTCGTGCGAACTTCATTATTTCGCGGCGCGACCTACGATCTTCGCCGCAAAACAAAGAAATTCGAAGCCATCACTTTTCCATGCCATAGCCGCCGCCGGTGCCTGCGCACGGCCGATCGCCGCGCACCCGTGCCCGAGGCGGCGGCAGTTCACCCCAAATGCACCAAGTTGAGTAGTGGAGCGCACGCGTGGCCTTCTCACGCAAAGGCGGACATCCCTCGTTGCTCGGCCATCTCGACGTCGTCATCGCCGTCGCCCGCGACCCGCCTCATGTACTCCTTCGCGATGTCGTCGGCAGTAGCACCACCATTGTATTTGTAGATCAAGATGGCGTATAGATAGGCCGCCGCATTGTGCCCACCCTCGGTGGCGCACCGGAGATCATCATATCCCCTGTGTTCGATGAAGAAGGCTCTGATTCCGGAGAGGAAGCAAGACTCCGAATTCCCGAGACCGCTCAACATAGCAAGTAATGCTTTGTAAGCGGTGGGGTTCCACACCAAAGAAATCTCATCTCGTATCCCCTCTATCTACAAATGCCGGTCGACGTCGCCGTGGCCGCACACGCGGCGCATGGCCGGGCAAGTACCGCGTAGGCTGCGGAGGCCAGCCAAGGGCCGCTCCGAGGTCGCACCGACGCGCGTCGCAATCTCAATGCAGAGGTCTTGAGGGAGGCCCAACAGCGACGACGACTGGTGCTGCGTGCTTCTTCCCGGCATGCTATCCATCTCCGGTCGGGAATGGTGACGATGAGGAGTAGGTAGTTGCTGTTTTTCACAGATACAGAAGTATGCAATGGAGACGACGTTTCATTACTCCGCGTATCATTTAATTCTACATTGGAATCACTACCTCTGCAGCAGTGCTCTCAGCCATTGACTGGCAACAGTTTCGCCATTGACCGTCTTGGGAACCTCTTCCCGTTTCCTGTGCTCTTGATCTTATCCCTTCCTCTCCTTTTTTTGGAGATTATGACTACATTGGTCATGTTTGGATGGAGATGATGACTACATTGGTCATGTTTTAATGGAGGTGTTTGGTCATGTCTGGATTTGGCAAGTGAAATTATGCCAGATTGTTGGAGATGAACTCTTTTTTTACTTGGCATATGTTTTTAGAAGTTGACAAAGCACAAGATTTTCCAAGTAAGATTTGGCAAACTCTTGGAGATGCTCTAGTCCGTGTCTCTTTTGATGTAATCAGTTCGTGATTTCGCATATCCTCTTGCCCATAACAAAAGTGATGCTGGTTCGTTAGTCCTTGTCTCTTGCCCATAACAAAGGCGACGCTGGTTCGTTAGTCCTCATCTCTTGCCCGCAACAAAGGCGACTCGGGTTCGCTAATCCTCGTCTCTTGCCCGTTACTGAACTGAAGCAGAATATAAATAGAGTATATATAGTATCTTTGGCAGAATATATTACAAGCATGATTCAAATTCCACCACATCCCATATATTAAAAAAGGATTGAAATTCCACCAATACATCGCATCCTTTATATTACAAAACGGATTCCATTTCCACCAATAGACACATCCTTCGGCATTACAAAAAGGATTCAGCAGAAATCAGGCTTGCTTTTTCTTCCTTGATTTCCATATATGGATTTTTTCACTATGGTCACTTTGCAAGTATGATGTTTTGTTAGTTCCCAAGAGCTGGGGCTTGTATGAAGTGTCAAAGGATGGAATTTCATCAAACTGGTTGTATTCCTTCTCCTCAACAACATTTTCAATCCCCACAATCCTTTTTTTCTAGGCATAACCACAAACCAGTTCTTCTTTGCAAGGTCAGGTACATAGAACACTTGCTCAACATCGTTGGCGAAGACAAACGGTTCGTTTTTGTAACCAAAGACCCAAAGATCAACACTAACATAACCATATTTGTCCTTGCTCACAGCTCTCTTCCAATTGGTGACCCATCTACACCGAAACAAGGTCACCTTCAATCCTACATAGTCAAGCTCCCATATCTCCTCTATTTGACCATAATATGTGTCATCATCATCGTCATGATTGTCGTCAACGACAGCCCGTACACGCACACCACTATTTTGATAGACGCTCTTTTTATCGTGGGTCATGGTGTAGAACATGTATCCATTGATATCCATTCCTTCGTATCTTGTAACAGTGAACAATGGCCCCGCTGCTATATTCCTTATCTCGTCGGTAATTATAGCATTATTGTTGCATGTCTCGACATAATCTCGGAGCCACCTGCTGAAACCTTGCATGTGCATCTTTGCAAGACAAGCCCCACCACGGTTAGGGTTGTCTTCACGTAGTTGTTGTTTCTGCTCATTGGCAAATAGTGTAATTAGGTGCAGCTGTTGTATCACGGTGAAATGAGCCTTTTCGAAGGCATCTGCATCCGGAGTGACTGACCTTTTCCCCATGGTCCGAACACCTGAAAGCCTACCTTCATGCCGTGAGCGAGGCACACCAATGGGGTTTTGTGGGTCCATATAACCCATGGCCCACTCCACTGCTTTGATGGTCTCGTAGCCACGAACAATGGCTCCCCCCGGAAATAACTGGTTATGTACCAATGATTTCAGGAATCCATAGAACCTCTCATATGGAAACATCTGATGAAGGTAAGATGGGCCAAGGAACTAAATTTCCCTCACGAGGTGTGCTGTTAGATGCAACATGAGATCAAAGAATGACGGTGGGAAGGTAGCTTCAAGCAGACATAGGGTCTTGAAATGCCTCCTCTCCAAGTCTAATAGTTTTTCCTCATCAATCACCTTCTGTTCTATTGCATTGAAGAATAAACACAAGCTTGTGACCGCGTCGCGAACCAGTTCTATCTTGATACCTCTAAGTGTAACAGGAAGAAGAGCCGTCATCGACACATGGCAATCATGAGATTTCATCAAGTTGAAATTCATTTTCATGTCCTTCACTGACACTAGCCTCTTGAAGTTTGATGAGTAGCCTGAAGGTACTTTCAAATCATGCAAAAGCGACGGAATTCTTTTCTCTCTCGCCTTTGAGAAGGTGTTTGCAGCAACGGAAAGGTTCGTCCCCGTCTCTGTTTCCTCTGCATAGAGCTCCGGCCTAATGCCCAGCTCTTTAAGATCCTCCCTTGCATTTTTATGATCTTTTCCTTTGGACTTCTATTGTAGCAATGTTCCACAAGTAGCTTCAGACACATTCTTCTTGACGTGCATGTTGTCAATCGAATGACGCACATCAAACACGACCAATACTCTAGCTCCCATAGAATTGATTTCTTGTTCCACATTCCTTCTTCTTCTTCACCATCTCATTTCTTTCTTTTGCCAAGGGTTTTTTCAGTCAGTTTGGGTAACTCCTCGATAGTTTTGATGTCCTTGACTTTCAAGTGGACCACATCTCCAGTCACATGCAACGACGCCTCTTGATTCTCCATTTCACCATTAAACTGACAATCCATGGCCCAGTATGGATGTTTCTTGCCGAGGAAACGACGGTGCCCCATAAATACGTATTTCTTTGAATATCTTAGCCATATTGCGCAAGTATCTTCCAAGCAGTGTGGGCAAGCTACACCTTTCCTTTTACTCTGAGGTTGTACTGAGCCGGGTTGTCGTTGATGGTGGTGAATAACATGCCATGCATTGTGAACTCCTCACGCTTGTACTCATCCCAAACCTTCGACACACCAGGCTTCCACAATATCTTCAAGTCATCAACTAGTGGCCTCAAGTAGATATCAATATGGTCGCCAGGTTGCTTTGGCCCGAAGACCAATATATTTCTGTTTCTTGCATAGCCAGGGTGGAAGGTTGTACAACGACAGCACAACAGGCTAGGTGCTATGTGTTGAGCTCTGGTTACCGAATGGGTTCACGCCATCTGTGCTCATAGCAAACCGTATGCTCCTTGCGTCTTCGTCAAACCATGGGAAGTGGTTATAATGTTACCCCATTGTGCTGCATCTGCGGGGTGCCTATACTTGTCATCTTTCTTAAGTTCCTTTCGGCCTTCGTCATGCCAACGCAAGAGTTGGGCCTCCTTTCGTGTTGCGAACCATCTTTTCAACCGAGGAATGATGCAAAAATACCATGCCACCCTCACAGGAGCCCCTCTGTTAGCCTTCTTCTTCTTGCATCTGATGTCGCCGGGCTCGTTCTCATCATCAGCATTATTATCATCTCCACCATCCTTTTTCCTCTTGTACCATTCATAGCCACACTTAGGGTACCTGTCAAGGTTTGCATAATCTCCACGGAATAATACACAACTATTCTTGCAGGCATAGATTTTTTCAACCTCTATTCCCAGAGGACAAATTATCTTCTTCGCCTCATAGACAGACTCTGCTATTTGGTTTCCTTCAGGTAGCATGTCTCTAAGCACATCCAATAGATGTTTGAAACTTTTGTTGCTCCAACCATGATCTGCCTTAAGCTGCAGAAGTTTTAGATCACCAGAAAGGCGAGAGTACTTCTGGCAATCAGGATAGAGAGGTTTCTTTGAATCTTCAATGAACTGTTTCAGCCTCGTTAATTCATAAGGTGTGTACACTAGTTGAAACTCAATATCTCGCAACATTTGATCAACATTGTGCACACGTTGCAACACCTCACCATCATTGAAGCCCCTAACTTCTTGATCAGTGATATCCTCAGGCCTCAACACATTTGGTGGGAATAATGGTTCATAAAAGTCCACTGTCATCAAGGTCTTCATCATGGTTAGCATGGTGTCGCACTTCACCTTCATTTAGGCAGCCTGCTTCGAGTTCATTAAGGCCTTCCTCACCATGTTTATTCCAACACGTGTAATTTTTTGTGAAACCACGTGTGACCAAATGATGAAAAATGATTTCCCGTTGTGCGAATTTCTTTTGGTTGAGACAATCAATACAAGGGCAAAGCAGTGCCTGAACACCACAGTTTCTCATATCCACCTCTGCTTGATTTAGAAAACCATTGACCCCGCTTAAGAAATTCTCCCAATCTTCTTGGGGCTGTCTGTACATCCATGCCCGAGCAGTAGACGCCATCTGCATTCCATACATCAAATGAGCATAATTCATCACACAAAAAGACAGCCAAAGAATTTCAATAAAAGGGGCCAATTAATTTCCACCTTGACGAGGAATTTCTACGAGGCGAGCGCGACCGAGGAGGAGGATCGGAGGCGGCGTCGCGGCCGCAGCGACAGCGCGGAGGACAGCGCGATCGACGTCCGCTCTGGCCCCTTTCGCCATCGCGCACGCGCGGCTGGCCGGCCTGCTGCAGCGCCGGCTTTCTGAGGAGAGAAATTAAGCGCGATCTTAGAGCGTGCGCAGCTGGCGTCGGCGAACGGGATAGGCCGGCGGGGACATCTGAGCACACAGATCGAGCGAGTGACCTTCTGAGTAGAGAGAGAGAGCGAGTGTTGTTGTCAAGACAGGAGTGGCCTTCTGCGGAGAGAGAGCGAGTGGTGTCGAAAGGATAAGACACAGACGAGATAACAACATGCGTCTCCGATGTGAGAAAAAAGGCGACCCTGGGTGGCAATCAAAGGAGACACATCCTACAAGTATGCGTCTCCAGTACGAACTTATCGGTAACGGACTTTATAGCCCGTTACCAATACAACAACGATCAGTAACGAACTTAAACATCCCGTTACTGATAGGGCATTGATCGATAACAGACTTTACAAGCCTGTTACCGATAGGTTTGACATTTGTAACGGGATCTTTTAACATCCGTTACAAAGAATTTATGTAACGAGCGTTTAAGAAGACCGTTACCAGATGTCCACATTGGTAACGGGCGTTGTGGAGGCCAACCCCGGGGTCGTCCTGGCGCGCTTATAGGTAACGGGCGCCAAACAACAACCGTTATATATGTGGGTGGATGTAACGGGCGTTAAGGGCCCGTTACAAATGCTGCGTGACCTATTTGAGGTTTTCACGTAGTGACTGCTAATATTATTTGCCTCTTTTAGTTTCGGGATCAAAGAAAATCATTCCGTAATTTAGCCTGTTCAAATTCCGGTCACCTCTATATAAATCTTGAAACATCTCTAGCACAACATTTTTTAATTCCTGCTAAAACTCTCTATAGAAGCCCACTGGGAGGCCATCAAGTCCAGGTGTAGCATTAATATCCATATCTTTCAAAGGCTCTTCTAATTCTTTGATGGTGTAGGGTTTTACTAGTTCTTGAGCTTCCACATCAGATAGCCTCCCTTTTTCTGCCCAAAAATTTTCCTCTAGTGATATTGTTCCTTCTGGTTCCTTTCCAAAGAGCTCCTTGTAGTATGTCTCTGTATGATTTCTTAATTCAGTGGGGTCCTATTTCTCGGCCCCCCTCTTCCATTGAAAAAATAGCACACGTTTTCTTTCTCCCATTAGCCACTCCATGAAAGTATTCATTGTTAGAGTCTCCTTTGAGTATCCATTTTACCCCCCTCCCTCCCCTCTTCTTTGCCATGGTATTTCTTCAAATTTGTATATTTCTTCTAGGTGACTCTCTATGTTATACCTTTCCTGCCATTGGCTTGGGTTTAAACCACACCCATCTGCTTGCTCATCCATTTTCCTTCGGGTTCTCCAGCAACATCATCTTGTCTCTCTTTATTTGGTATTTGTATTTGCACCCCATCCTTTACAAAACTTCCTTGTTGCATACTTAGGGCCTGTTTGGGAGGGCTCCGGCTCCACTGAAAACGGCTCCGGCTCCGGCTCCTCTGGTGGGGCGGCTCCTCGGGTGGAGTTGGAGTCATTTTGAAAAACGTTTGGCAAAACAGCTTTACCGGGTGACTTGAGATTGTAAAAAGTCTTAACTGCCCTTATCTTTTTTCTTTATTTTCTTCCCTTTCCTTTTTTCCTTTCCTTTCTTTTCTCCTTTCTCCCTCTCCTTTTCTTTCCTCTCTGCTCCTTATCCGTTCACCCCTGCCTGCCTGCCGGTCCTTGCAGCCTCCTCCGCGCTGGCCGCCGCCGCGCCTCCTCTCCCCCGCCGGCCGGCCGCGCCCCGCCCCCGCCGGCCGGCCGTGCCTCGTCCCCGCTCGCCGGCCGCGCTCGTCCCCGCCCGCCGTCCGCACCTTCTTCCGCCCGCCGCCGTGCCCGTTCCCGCCCGCCGCCCGACCGCGACCGTCCCCGCCCGCCGGGCCGCGAATCGTCCCCACCCGCCGGCACCTCCCCGCCCGCTCGGGGGGCACGACCGGCAAACCCCGCGTGGAGCCGGGCGGAGCCGGGCGGAGCCACGTTTTGGTGGCTCCGTCCAGGCGAAAGTGCTCCAGAGAGTGCATTTCGCGGGGCTCCACCGGTGGAGCCGCGTGTGAAACCTCCGTTTGGGAGGGCTCCGGCCGGAGACGCTCTTGAAGCCGCCGATGGAGCTCTCTCCATGATCCTGAATGTATTTTCCTCCTCTATCCGGCCAATTTGCTATTAGCAGTGATAGATTATTTATCGTTCGTGGTAATTAATTTTTAAAAACAGACTTAGGTTTACTCACATTTGTCTTTCTTTTTAGATGTTTGAACAATAAAAACAAATTTAGGTTTACTCACATTTTGCTTTCTTTTTAGATGTTCCAACGACATATTCTCAAAAAAAAAGATGTTCCAACGACATATTTTTAATTGGTCCATAGTCGTTTTAGTAGATACGAATCCTTGTTGGCATGTGATTTTCTTTTGCGGCGGAGGGATCGAGTAAGTGCTAGCAATCAGCAATTTTGCACTATTAGTCTAGCTTTTTACATTGTTTTAAAATGCTCATAGTTTTCTAGGCTTGAGTCCTAAGGTAGTGGATTTTAAGAATACTAGAACATTTGGCGCGCGTTGCGCGCCCTATCCTTTCGACAATCAAATATAAATGTTAAGGAGCTGAATTTACGAATCTGAGGAAGTGATACCAACTCTCACACAGATCATTTCATTTCCCAAATGTTTTTGCAAATGTACATGGACTGGATACTCAGAAAGCTTCAAAAAGAAGATACTCAAAAAACTTAGCTTTAGATACACTGAAAAGGGGTGTATTCTGCAAGTGGTGAATGGTTTTGGAGATGCGAGATGGAAACACATTTCTATTGAAAAGGAATCCAGATTGAAGGAAAAGAAGCAAATAAAATGTGATGTTTATGTTTTGTACGGACATACGGCCAAACAACTTGTTTTCCTTTTCAGCTAACTATACTGCTAACGACAACTTTTCCTTTTCAGCTAACTATATCGCTAACGATATACATTTTTTAACAAAAAATAGGTGTCTCAGCTAATGTTTTAACTAGCATATCACTATATCAATGTTCCAACACATCTTGCTATCCCTTCCAGTGAGGTTTGCTCCTAGCAGTTGCAGTAGCTTCCTGGCTACGTGGTCACAAGTTGATCCTGCAATAAACCAGAATTAAGTCATATCTATTTTTTCTTTTCCTTCAAAGGAAGTTCAGAGAAAGGCGTCACTAAGGATCAATTAATTAGCTAAAGAACAAACCATCATTTTGAGCGGCGAATAAAAAATATCCTACCTATGAATATGATAGTCAAAATTGATGTACTATTTTCCAAATTTTATACTTCAAAAAATGCAGCAGATTTGTCATCATGGAGGGAAAGTACCGTACAGTTCAGAAAATATTCAAGGATATATTTAGTTCATGCCACATTTGTACCTGTTCTTTTTTATGGAATATGTTATACTTATCACAATCTTGAACTCCATGTAAAACTTATTTAAGATTCTTATTCTGAAAGAACCAAAAGAGAGATGGGTGTTGTAACCTCAAGATGGTCGAAGATTCTATTCATGATGCCCACAAGGCAAGGTAATAAATCCTGAAGTTGAAATCCAATGGAAGATGCGTTCAAAAGTGTTGCTTCCCATAACTGCAGTATGAATTCTTAATATTAGAGAATTTGTGCATGCACCTACACATGTGCTTGTGTGCATGCCAACTTGGCTAAGAGCCTATAAGAATCACTCACCAACACTGTCCTCAAGAAGATTAAGACTGTCAATGCTAATGCCACTTGGAGTGTAGGAATAAGCACGTGGTAAGACGAGGCTACTGGAATCAAATTGATGACCCGCAGATTCATCTAACATCTGGAAAATGAAAACAAAATTAGGCACCCAATGTATCTTAAGCACAAAGGAAAATCATCACATTATGGCAACTAATGAATCTGAAGCACAAAATAAAACTATGCAACTAACGAATCTGAAGCCCAAAGAGCAAAGACACATTGATTTTGGCACATCATTTTTGTACCTGCATATGAGCCATTCTAGTTCTAGTTAACTCATTTTAGCCAGACCCAAAACCCACTCAGGTCCATTACTGACGTCTGATTTATGTGTGGTAGTTGACAGCCAATAAAATATGTGCTCCTGCAGGGCCAAAGAACAATGCAATTCTGCTCAAATGTCTTATAAATTTGTCATGGCTTAACATGCATGGCAAAGAGGAGGAAAACACGGATGAGTCTCCTCTGCAGTACTGCAGAGGGACTAGTCTCACTGATAGGTGGGACCGGACCCACATGTAAGTGGCAGTGAGTCCCTCTAAGTACTGCAGAGGATTGGGTTCCGGAAAACACATACCTGCTGGTGGCCCTGAAGCCTGGTGTGCTCGCTTCCTTCGCCGTGCTCCGCACAGCTTCGATCTGAGAGTGAGAAAGAGTGGATAAGACATGAGAGCAGATAAGAACAGGAGAGAGAGGAAGGGGAAAAGGAAGAGCACCTTTGTCTCGGCATGTTGTCGTACTTACCCCGTCGGTGAGGCCGCATCGATGCCGCCGTTTTCCTTCGTCGACCATGCCGCCTCAAGAAGTTGACCCTACGACAGATCTAGGTGGTGCCGCCACGCTGCAGATCCAAGCGGTGGCCACCACCCGCGGTGGCGCCCGCGAGATCTAGAACAGTCCCGCCAGTGGTCCAGACGGAGGAGGGAGGCAGGGGACGTAGAGTACCTTTCGCTTGATCTCGTGCACGACGACTCAGGCGGCGGCAAGCGCAGTGAAGGTGGCAGTGTTGGCGACCCCGATGACCGTGGTGAGCCCCAGAGCCACATCTCGCTCGACGAGGCTCTGCGAGGATGGAGAGAGAGGGTAGTAGCGCAGAGCAGGATAGAGGAAGGAGATGGCAGCGGGGGAGGGGAAGGAGATGGCGGCGGGGGAGGGGAGTTTTGGGATTAGGTTTCGGGCGGGGGTGAGGCTGGTGTGTGTGGTGGGGGAGGGGGGGGGGGGGTAAGGCGGGGGGTGGGGTGGTGGGAGGGGGTTTACGAAAAATGTCCTGGGGGGTTTTGTGAAAACAACACATGACCGGATTTTCCCTTCTTCGCGTAGGCTGTTTTGCGATTACTGGCAAACAAGAGGGTTCTTTTCGCAAAATGGTCAAATGCACGGCTGCACGCCACGTCAGCCGTGGAGCGCGGAGAGGGCAGCAAAGGGGGGCAGGTTTTAAGATATCTGATGTCTCAAACTTGTCAAGGGTAGTACTTATCAAATAGTTTAACGGTTTAATGGGGCATCAAAGCCGCAAAACCAAATTAACAATCGGTCGCTTGGAGCGACCGATCGGATCGAGCCCCACGCGCGGGAGCGCTTGCTCCCACATGCTTCTTTCTTCTTTTTTAATTAACAATTTTTTCCTACATAATTTATGTGTATAACTTGCCGTTGCATAAAAAATTATGTGCACAACTCATCATTTACAGAAAAATTATGTGCACAATTTATCGTTAGAGAAAAAATTATACACACAAGTTATACTTCGATCAGTTGTGCATACAAGTTGTATGTATAAGCTTTGCGCATATCAAACTTATACTCAAAAATTTTCTGACAAAATTTTATATCTCAAAGTTATGCATCAAAGTTGTGTATATAAGTTATGATTTTTCAGAAATGAAAACTTATGAGAAGAAAAACTAAACGAATGTTTGGAAGGGGGAGTGGACCGGTCGCTGGCAACCATCCTAGCGACCGGTCGCTAGTTAGGGTGCGTTTGCGCAGCTCCTCCGTGGTCATTGTGCGGCCTCCGCCGTGGCCGTCTCTTCGGTGGAGCGGATTCTGTGGGGGTGCTGAATCCGTTTTATGAAAACGTCTGGCAAAACCGATTCTCGTGGCTGTGTAAAGTGGATAAACAAGTGAAATGTCCATAATACCCTGCCCTTTTCTTGTTTTCTATTTCCTTATTTTATTTTCTATTTCATTTTACTTCTTATTTTTTATTCTTCTTATTTTTCCTTCACTTATTTTCTTATTTTTTCTTTTCTTCTCTTCCATTTTGACCTCATCCATTCACCACCAGTCCACCACCCCCACCGTCTCCACCATATCCATGCATGCCGCCGCCGCCCCCCCTCCCCCCGCGCGGCCGGCGCCGCCGCCACCTCCCCGCCGGCCGGCTCCACCACCTCGACGCGCCTCCGTCGCTTGCGCCCCAACACCTCCACGCGCCTCTCTCTCCATGCCCGACGCCCGCGCTCCCCGTCCGCCGCGCCGCTAGCCGGGCCGGGATTTGGAGCAACCCACGGGATTTGGAGCAAGTATCCATCCGCGACCGACGTCGGCCACCTACGGCCGCTAGATCCTCCCCGGCGGCGGTCGGCCTCCTCCGCCCGCATCGCCCCGTCCTTCCCGCGGCTCTCCCCGCGCGCGCGCCAGAGCCCGCGAGGAGCTCCCCCGCCGGCCATGGAGGCAGCTTGGGCGGAGTCCGCCAGCACATCCTCCACCCCCAGTCCGCCGCTCGCCTCATCCCGCCCTCTTCCCAGCTCGCCGCAGCCGCCATCTCAAGTCGTCGTCCGCCGGTGGTGGGTGGTGGGGATGGCAATTTCGTCGTTATTAGTGGGAAGATGAGGGACAATTTGGTACTCGTGGGGGCATGCAGGGGACGGAGCCGGGGGAGCTACAAATTTCAGCTTCGTGCGCGGGTTTTGGCTCTAGAGAGCGCAAAAACCGGGGGCTCCTCGCGAGGAGCCGTTTTTCACGGGCCTTTGGCAGGGCTCCTCGCTTCGTGCGCGGAGCGGAGCGGCCAGGAGCCCTGCCAAACGCACCCTTAGTCCGTCCCCATCAAAGCTGGCAAATCGGAGTGGTGGGTGAATTCTGAATTTGCAAATACATAACACAAGCATGTATCAATTGTGAATAATTTGGAATGATGTTTGATTAAGCATAATTTAGCTGGCCAACATGTACGAGAGTTTGAATTCTGAAGCCATCTCCCAAATGTTTCACAAAAATAAGCCATCTCCCAAATGCTCCTCTATTATTAGTGCTTAAATATTGGTCCGAGATTTGATGAAATCAGAAAATCAATCAGTCTCAGGATCGTGGACTTGTTTGCACATAGGCGTTTCTTACAAAAAGACCCAACTGTTCTTATGATGCGCCCCACTCACATGCATTGCTGAGGTGTTATTGTAATCATCAAGAAGAGTTTGTCCTATATCACATTTGTTTATACTCCATCCGTTCTATACTACATGACATTTAAGATATATAAACGTCATATATTTAAGAATAGAGATAGTAACGATTGGTTTAAACACATGCGGTTGCTTTTATTGTCTTCTCCACGCTCTCTCCCTGAATAGTTTCACGAGAGCGGCAAATCAGATATTCAGTTTTAATGCTAAGAAATAAGAATGATGAAAAAATTTTGTTGTGTGCTGTTGCATAAGCAAGACGCAATTTCTTTTTTTCTAAAAAAGATATTCAGATGGAAGTGACCCATATGGTTATCTATCATCGAATGGAAGCAACAGGCTAACAGTGGACCATGTGTACAAGTTTCCTGCGAAGGGGATCGGTCCGGTCGACATCCAGGTCGCTTGCATGACATGGACTCAGGGGCCCAGCGGACGAACGAGCAAGACTGCAGCAGCTCACAGCCTCACAGCAGGCAACAATGTTTCTTGTTCTCCTACGGCTGCAGGCTGCACGCTGCAGCACATCCACGGTCTGCACACCGCCGGAGACTGCTTCGATGGATCGATGGATGAAGGAGCTACCGAGGTGCGTTCGTCGCAGTCCAGAGCCACGTCACCATTGACTAAAAGAGGGGCCCAAAATGATCGTATATGAGACTGATGACACTACTGCTCTGCCTATATATCCAGCCGCTTCGATACGCCACTTCAGCAAACACTGGACACTCAATTCTTCTGCCATTAACCAAGGAGTAGCCATTAACCATGGCTTCCGCCAAGCTCGAAGAGGCCGTCGAGCCTAGCAAGAAGGGCAACGTCAAGTATGCATCCTTCTGCGCCATCCTCGCCTCCATGGCCGCCGTCATCCTCGGCTATGGTAACCATATTCGTCTTTCGTTCTTGTCCAAAAAAAATCTGCCATTTTTGTGTTACAAGAGCTTGCAGGTAGTGCTCCTGTACTCATATTTACTCTGCAGATATTGGGGTGATGAGCGGAGCGGCGATTTACATCAAGAAGGACCTGAAGATCACAGACGTGCAGCTGGAGGTACTGATGGGGATTCTGAACGTCTACTCGCTCATCGGGTCCTTCGCGGCCGGCCGGACGTCGGACTGGATCGGCCGCCGCTTCACCGTGGTGTTCGCCGCCGCCATCTTCTTCGCGGGCGCGCTGCTCATGGGCTTCGCCATCAACTACGCCATGCTGATGGCGGGCCGCTTCGTGGCCGGCGTCGGGGTGGGCTACGCGATCATGATCGCGCCCGTGTACACCGCCGAGATCGCGCCGGCGGCAGCTCGCGGTTTCCTCACGTCGTTCCCCGAGGTGTTCATCAACATCGGCATCCTGCTCGGCTACGTGTCGAACTACGCGTTCGCGCGCCTCCCGCTCCGCCTCGGCTGGCGCGTCATGCTCGGCATCGGCGCCGTGCCGTCCGCACTGCTGGCGCTCATGGTGTTCGGCATGCCCGAGTCGCCCCGGTGGCTCGTCATGAAGGGACGCCTCGCGGACGCCAGGGCCGTGCTGGAGAAGACCTGCAGCACGCCAGAGGAGGCCACGGAGCGCCTCGCCGACATCAAGGCAGCGGCGGGCATCCCCAAGGACCTCGACGGAGACGTGGTCACCGTGCCCAAGGACCGAAGCGGTGAGACCCAGGTCTGGAAGGAGCTCATTTTGTCCCCAACCCCGGCCGTCCGACGCATCCTGCTGTCGGCCATCGGCCTCCACTTCTTCCAGCAGGCTTCCGGCATCGACTGCGTCGTCCTCTACAGCCCGCGCGTGTTCAAGAGCGCGGGCATCACCGACGACAACAAGCTCCTGGGCGCCACCTGCGCCGTGGGAGTCACCAAGACGCTCTTCATTCTGGTGGCCACGTTCCTGCTCGACCGCGCCGGCCGGCGGCCTCTGCTTCTGACGAGCACGGGTGGGATGGTCATCTCACTCATCGGCCTCGGGACGGGGCTCACCGTCGTGGGGCATCACCCGGACGCCAAGATCACCTGGGCCGTCGCCCTGTGCATCCTGTCCGTCCTCGCCTACGTGTCGTTCTTCTCGATCGGGCTCGGGCCCATGGCGTCAGTGTACACCTCGGAGATCTTTCCGCTGCGGGTGCGAGCGCTGGGATTCGCGGTGAGCGTGGCAAGTAACCGCGTTACCAGCGGCGTGATCTCCATGACGTTCCTGTCCCTGTCGAAGGCCATCACCATCGGCGGCAGCTTCTTCCTGTACTCCGGCATCGCCGTGCTCGCGTGGGTGTTCTTCTTCACCTACCTCCCGGAGACTCGCGGCCGGACGCTGGAGGAGATGGGCAAGGTGTTCGGCATGGAAGATACGGATATGGCTGGAGAAGAGAACGCAGCTGGCAAGGAGAGGATGGTGGAAATGCGCACGAGGTAGATGGGAATCACGATCTTCTTTCGAAAAAAAATAGATGGGAATCACGAAACAGCTGTCACAGCGTCATAATGCTCAGTTCACATAGCGTGGCAAGATTCGCCAAACACAGATGGTGCATTAGCCTTTAGGACAGCGACGGAGAGGTTCAATCCACATCAATTTTCTTCTCCGTTTTCTTTGTCCCCGTTCGTCGCGTGCCGTGTGGATTATTGGTATCAGCGCTGTTATAAACTATAGCGAAAACGACTAAAAGTAAAAAAAATCGAGATTTAACGTGGAAAACAAAAACCACGGAAGCTGTTGTGGGATAGCGAAACTACCTTTTCACAAACAATGAAGGAAAAACTAAAGGCTCAAGAAACAAAACCAAACTCAAACTGCACTCAAAAGAAAACCAATACTCTCCTTTTCAACAGTGAATTTCTTAAAAGTCGATCCCCTTTACAAGTGCCGGTCCGTCTCCTTTTATAGGGGAGGCGAACGGACTTTTACATACCGAGAATGCCCTTGTGTAAAACGAATCAAAACAAAATGAGCTTGTCTAATTTTGGGGAATCTCCAATTAGATCTTCACGTAACCGGCGCCTTGTGACGTCACACCGCTAATCGCGGCGCCTTTCGTGATGTCATCATGTGCGCTTGTCGGGAGAAGGCCTCTGATCTTTTGGAGACCATCCCTTTGCCTGGCACATTCCTTTACCCGAAACAAAAATCACAACCAAACTTGAATGCATTACATGTTAGAGACGACGAAACCCCCGAGTGAAACCCAGGCTATAACTGGCTGGGTGGGTAAGATTCGACCCTGGGGTTTCGTCGTGGGAAAAAACAGGCAGTCTAACCGAGACCCTAACGCTTTAAACCGCGGGGCTTATTGGGCTGCTCCGCTGGTGACGAAGGGTGCTAGTCGAAAGATGGATTCTGAGAGATGAAAACAGACTTAAGAACTTTTGGGGTTTCGTGGCTGAGCCCTTCGAATCAAGCTTGACTAACTAAAAGGATCACGCGTTTTGGCATACGAAAGACTCGATTCCGAATCCCCCCAACAGAAGCCCCTCGATGGCAGGCGCTTGCTTCGATGCAAACCCGAGCCAGCGAAACCCGGGAATCGAGAATCGAGGCAAAAGAAAATGTCTTCCCCAGCGTCGGTTCCCGAGACTTCCGCTTGAATTACCAAAACGCCCTCGGTTTACCGTTGGGTTCGAAAATTTCGACCGTTGGGTTTTACTGCCTATAAATAGAGGGGGCCGGTGCCGCTGCGAAACTGCTGCCACTTTTACTCCCTCCTCTCTCGTTTAAATTTTGCGATTGTTCCTTCAGCTTTCGCTCCCTACGAATTGCTTCTGCAGAACTTCCGACCATCTTCAGAGGTTAGTTTTTATCCTACCCAAAATATATGTAGTTGATTTCATCTCTCGCAACCATGCACTTTGAGGCTAAGTTCCCCTAGACACATGGCTCGTGTCAGGCACACCGCTAAAGCTATGGAGGACGAGGGGTCACCGTCGAATCGCGAAGTTCAGGCCGCTCCACCAGAAGCTGCGGAGGCTGCCGCTGCATCTTCCTCCTCCTCATCCAACTCGGAGTCTGGTAAGATTTTTGGCTTGGATTGGTCTGCAAGCTCTCGCGAGAGTGGCATCACTTCATCCTCCTCTAGTAGAGATGAAAGTAATGATTCCGGTAGCGGAGGGTATGTTGAAACAATGCTGAGCGACACAGATGTAAAAAAGTGTGCCACCGACATGGAAGAGGGCGAAATTGGAGAGGAGAGCGACGCAGCTGATGCGGCGGAGTCTGAAGAGAGTTTGACAGGGGTTAAAGCTGACCTTCAGGACTTAGTTAAGCAGAAAACTTGCTACATGGGTCGGTCGCTGGACGCACTACGATTGGAAGGCTGTTTTGAACCTGGAATCTGTCGTTTACCTGGGAAAGAAACCACACCTAAACCCCGAAAGAATGAAAGTATTGTGTTTCGGGATTTTTCACAGCGGGTCTTCAGCTGCCAGTGTCCAAGAGATTTGCCGAGATATTAGCTGCTTACAATGTGCAGATTCACCAGTTGACCCCCAACTCTATTCCTCAAAATCACTAAATTCTTGGGGGCTTGTCGCACCTTTGCTGGGGACAACGATGTGGAAACCTTCGTTCGCCACTTTGAGATCCATTGGGTGAAGAGGGTGATTAACGTCGAGGATGAGGAGAAAGAAGCTCAATATGGATGCTGTACTTTCCAGACGCGACGCATCCGCAAAGATCAAGCCCCCGTGGAGCTAGCCCAGCATATAAGAATAAATGGGCCAACCGATGGACATCTTATTGGTTCTATGCTCCTATTCCGGTGATTGGCAGGAATGATAAGCGAGAAGAGGTAATCTCTTATGATTTGGCGAGCCGCATGGTTGATTTGGAAATTGATCTGTCGCCTGAACTGTCGAAAGCTAGCCTGAGGACCAGGAGCGTCCCGGTGGTCGGTGGATGACCGCTCCTCAGTGATGAGTGATTGACAACGGGTGTTGGACTGACTCTTGGCTCAGTGCGCAGGTGTAGGCTGCGGCCTAGTTCGTGTTGTTGCAGGTGAAGAACGGGCGCGAAAGGTCTTCAGCTTTGACGGGCCTCCGGGAGATGGAGAGACAAGTAGGCTCGGTTCGAGGGACCCGGTGGACGATGGGACTAGGTGCGGGCCACATGGTGGCGAGACGAGCAAGACGAAGTCATGGACGATCGAGCCGGTGCACGGTGGCGGTCGAGTCAAGTGGCTTGGCGGGAGGCCGGGCCGAGCACGCGGGGTTTGGTGGTTTGCCCACAAAACCATCGGAGGACGGTTTCTTGGTTTGGGCCTCAAAACCAAGTCCAAAGACCCAACACGACGGAGACGGGATCCGGGCGTGTCGGGAAGCTTCGAAGCGGAGGACACGCGGCGGGATCGCATGGCTTGCGTCGAGAGGACGCGGGGTGCGGCGAAGGCGTGGCCGTCCGATGGCAAGACCCACAAACATTACATAATTGCCCCTGCGTGGGTTGTATCGCCAGTAGTTGAGTTAGGGGTAGTCGAGTCATTTCCCACACCGACGGGACCCAATATATAAGCCATGAGTGTGTGTGGATGGCTCTCTCTCTCTCCGTGACTTAGGGTTTCATTTCCCCCCTCCTCTTTCTCATTTTCCTGGACTATTTTCTTCTCCATTTTCTCTAGGCTAGCATGAGAGCTTCATGAGAGATTTGTTTAGAGGGATGGATGCTAGGGCGGCATGCTAGACCTTGTGAATCTTTCCTGGTTTGTATAGAAGATTCGGCGTTGTGATTTGCGTGGTCTTTTTCGTGCTTGTTTTTTTGGTGCCTTTGTTCTCTGTGTGATTCCGCGGATTTGAGTGGGTTTCTCCCCGGATTTCTTTGAGGGAAACATGGATGGATGTCTAGTGCATCTTTGTGATTGATCTTGTGCCCTCAAACGCCGGGAAACCACTTCGATTCAAGGATTTTCGTTCGGTGCTCTAGCTTTTGGTGGTGTTCAAAGGATCCGCGATTCCCGATGATTTAGGGAGTTAGGAGACAAAATTTTTGGGGTATAGCATCCTTGGTTGACGATTTTCATGTCCCCAAACTCTTGTCTCAACAGCTTCTACCGTTTGGGAGATCCGGTGATGGATTGGGAGTGTTGACTTTCGGGGTCGAGCTGTTTTCAGTTCTGTTCGTGCCTGGCGGACGGTCCGCGAGGGCCTGGTGGACGGTCCGCGCGCACAGTGTTCTTCACGTGTTCTTCGTGTTCTTGCTTGGCTTTGCTTTCGATCCGTTTTGGTTTCGAGTTTTGGTTGGAAGTGGTTTCGGACAGTCCGCAGTAGCGGGCGGACGGTCCACGGGTGCCTGGCGGACAGTCCGCTCCCCGCGGACAGTCCATTTTTCGGGGTTCGCTACTGGAGGTTCTATTGGCTTTAACGGACAGTCTGCGGCCCAGGCCGGACGGTCCGCCGTACCTGTGCGGACAGTCCGCGGTACATTGGCGGACGGTCCGCGTGGCCGTGCGGACGGTCCGCCCCTCTGGCCGGACGGTCGCCGAGCTCGGTCGCTTTGCTCTTTGGTTCGATTCCTCCCTCCTTCTTTCGTGCTTCCGCGTGTGCTTCAAGGAATCATTCCTAAGACTTGAGGTTGATCCATAACCTCGTTGTCTTGGCGATTGGTGTGTGATTCGATCCATCGCTTGTGTGTGACCGGGTTTTGACTAGGGTATAGGCCGGGTTCTTTGAGAAGAATTTTTACTGGCTCCTATTCACTCCCCCCTCTCTAGTCGCCATCCGATCCTTCATAGCCACACGTCCGCTAGCACCAATGCTTTCTTTCAAGCCTCTCATGTGATCACTACTCGAGATGCTCTAGAAGAATTCGTGGCTGCTAATATCTGGCCCTGCCAGCCTCGATGGGGCTCTTGGGCGTTCAAGACTCAGATGTTGCCTGGACTGTATCATCAGGTGCGAAGCCCCGTGTTCAATGTGAAGCGTCCTGAAGGGCAGACGGACAAGGTGATCGTTGTAGAAGTTGAAAGAAAGGTCATACAAACGATTGAAAACTATACCCATAAGGAATGGGATTGTGCTCAGAAAATCTTAAAGCACGTAGGCCATGTCAACCGAGTCTTTGACAAGATGAAAATCTTGTATCAACCGCGGCCAAAACCAGCGATGGTGGGTAAAAAGATGCAGCCTCCGGGTAACATTGGATCAGAAGCCGCCGAAACCTCGAAGAAGGGAAAAACTAGTAAGACAGCTGTTGCGACAGAAGGTGCTGCAAAAGGCACGAAAGCCCAAGATGTCTGAGCCAAGCGAAAGGCAGAGGCTGCAAAGACTATGTTGCCCCCGCTTGCTGAAAAATCTTCCAAGTTATTGAAGATCAATTAAAATTTGACTCGGCGCAAGACCGAGGCGGCGAAGGTGGCTGCCGCCGAAAGGAAGAAAAAGAAAATTCATGATCCTTCCCCTGTGACTGATCTTGAGAAGAAGGTGGTTTCAAAGAAGAGAATTGCGAGTGCCTCAGAGGAGGCGAAGCGTGTTGTTGCTAAAGAGAAAGGTCCCGACGATGATGAGCCCGCTGAGAAAAGGGCGCGGATCGATCCAGTTGCGGAGACAAATGATGATGTTGATATTTTGTCGACGCCTCAGATTCAGCCCTACACCTTTTATCTCCCTAAAGGGAAAATGCTGACAACGGTTGAGGAGTTGCCGGCCACTTCGGTCGATGCAAAGAAATTGGAAGCCCGCGACTCCAGGGGTAAACGCGTGGTGGAGATGATATAGAAACAAATCACGATGGCTAGCTCATCACTGAAGAAACACATCGCTGGTCTCGTAGACGAAATGGAGGAATTGTGCTATATTGACGATGAGGCGCCTTTGGCGACCAAGGATCGGGAATATGCTGCTTTGAAACTCCTTGATGGCCAGAAAGAAGCTGCGACGGGCCCGAGCGAAAGCTCGGGTCTGAAGCCCCAGAATCCGATTGAGTTGGATGCTCTGGAGATTGAGAAGTCAACGGCAGACGCATCTCGTTCTCCCGACATCGATGAAACAACTGCGAAAGCTGCTGGAGAAAGCGCAACGCCGCTCGCTACTTAGACCAATGTTCTTCAACTTGAAGACGCAGGTATGTCATTCTGACTTGTTGATGATTTTCTATATTTACTCTACGAAACTTACTTTATGTTCACTAAAAACTTTTGGTTTTGTGCTATTTTTAGCAGCCAAAACTTTGGTTACTTTGAGCAGTAAAGAGAAAGAGTCGCTGGGAATTGGAGCTGGCCCTTCCGCATCGGGGATGGGTGTTGACTCTGCATTTCTGGAACCTCGTACGAGATCATACCAGCTACTTTGCTAATAGCGTCTTGACTTGTATCGATTTTGATAGCTGGACGAGACCACACTACCAATTAATGCATCTACTGCTATTTTTCATTCTCAGATTTCGATCAATCCTTGGAAGGTTTGAACGCGGAAGAATTGATGAAGATGATGTGGTCCTTTCTTTCGAAAGTCGTTGCCGCTTGTCAAAAGGGGTCCGAGAAAGCGGCTGAGGAAACTAAATCGTCCCTTGAATAAAGAAGACTCTTGGAAAATGAAAACCGACGACTAAGGGAAGAAAACGAGAAGCTGAAAAAGCAGTCTCGTCAACTGGCAGACCAGAGCTCAAAACAACGAACTTCTATTGATGCCTTGAAGCTAGAACTAGAATCAAGCTTGAAATGCTATGAAGAGTGTTGTACTAAGCTGAAAGACATGGTCACTCAATACGATGCCCAACAGGTTATTCTAGAAGCTAATGCCAACCTTATTGCCGAACTGAAAAAGGTGAAAGGTGAGCTTGAAGACACTTTTGAGGACCATGTGTGGTTCGAGGACCGGTGGATAGTCGCTTCCTTGTGTGATGAGTGATTGACAACATTGTGTGGACTGATTCTTGGCTAAGTATTGCAGGTGCAGGTTGCGGCTTGACTGGTGTTGGTGCAGGTGAAAAACAAGCGTGAAAGGTCATTGCCGGTGAGGCCTCCAGGTGTGGATAAGACAAGTAGGCTTCGTTCAAGGGACCCGGTGGCCAGCGGAGTCAAGTGCGGGCCGCAAGGTGGCATGAACAGCAAGATGAAGTCATGGACGGTTTCTTAGTTGAGCCTCAAAACCAAGATCGAGCCGGGATCACGTGGGAGCCGAGTCATGAGTGGCGATTGGCAGAGGCTACACCGAGTTCGCGGGGTTTCCAGTGGTTCACCAAAGAACCACTGGGTTCATTGGTTGATCCACAAAGCCAAGACTGAAGAACCGAAGACGGTGCTGCATCAGCTCCAGACCGGTCTGACCGGTGAGGAGCACCGGTCTGACCGGTGTGCGACGACATAGTCCGGAATCTTCGAAGCGGAGGACACGCGTCGGGATCGCAAGGCTTGCATCGAGGCTAAGCAGGGTGCGGTCGCCGGGCATCCGTCCGATGGAGAAAATCTAAAGACTTCCAAAATCGCCCACGAGGGGCTTGTATCCCTAGTTATTAAGTAAGGGTATTTTAGACTTTCGGTTGCCTCCATATAACCCATGAGGTGAGAAGATGGCAGCCATCTCTTGGAACCCTAGTTCATTTGCTTTCCTATTTTCTCTTCCTATTTTCTTAGGATTTCCATAGGACTAGCTTTAGAGCTTCATGGTGAGATCTTGTGAGAGGGTTGGATGATCGGGCGGCAAGCTAGACCTTGTATGAACCTCCTTGGTATGTATAGATGATTCGACGTGGTTCCTCAAGGCTTTGTTGTGTTGTTCCCAGTTGTTTTTGGTGGTGACTTTCGGAGCCCTCTCTTGGTGGTTTTCTCGGTGTGTTTTCGAGACCTTGCTCTTGGGGATTTGATGGGGGAAATTCGTGTGAACCCTTCGTGGTTCTTTTGCCTTTGATTCCCCTCCCAAATCCGTGAGTTAAGGGGCTCGATTTTGGGGTTTTTGGTGTTCTAGGGTTAGAGGAGTTCTTGGCGGGATTTCTTCGATTCCTCTTGATTTGGCAAGTTTTGGTGGACAGATTCTTGACTATGGACTCCTCATGAGGTGTTCCTACTATCCCCAAAGTCTTGTTCAAGTCCGTGGAGCGATTCGGGAGATCGAAGTTTGGATTTGGAGGAGTTGACCCGCGGGTGCTGTTCATCCCGAGCTGCCCAGGTTACACTGGTCTGACAAGTGCTCTTGACCGGTCTGACCGGTGCGAACCACTTGTGGGATTTGCCTCGGGTGAACTGCTTGACTCGTGTGTCTTTGGGTCTTGGTGCTGCTGGTCAGTTCTTGCTCTGTTTGGAGTTGGTTTTTTAGGTTTTGTGTAGGGTTTTCCTTCCGTGCAGGTTGGTTTCTGTTCCAGGGCCTAGAGAAGTCACTAAAGCTCTCTGGAACGCTTGTTGTGCGGCTGCTGTAGCCACCGGCCTGACCGACGCTGTCCACCGGTCTGACCGGTGTCACCGGTCTGACTGGCGCAGGCCATCAGTCTGACCGGTGCAGCACAAGCAACAAGCCGTGCAAGTTTCCGCTGTGCGTGTTGGTGTGTTTTTGGCTCGGAAGGTTGTTTGTTGGTTCCTAGGTCCAGTAGCACTTCAGCTGCTGCGTGGGCTTGGCCAACTTGGGTAGTGAGTCAGAGATGTGTGTTGGAAGCCGTGTTCGTCTTGTTGGAGTCTCCATCTCATTCGAGAAGAATTTTTATCAGCTCCCATTCTCTCCCCCTCTCTGATTTGTTGTATCAGTCCTTCAAGTGGTATCAGAGCCGGTTCGGGTCTTTATTGACTCTAACCAGTCTAAGATCCAAGGATGGCGTACCAGGAACGGGGTTCGGGTCCTCCACACTTCGATGGCAAGAACTACCAGATGTGGAGTAAGCGGATGGCGGCGTTCCTCCGTGGAAAGGGTCAGATCCTTTGGGATGTCACGGTGGACAACAGCTATGTCCAGCCGATGAACTTCCTCGCTCCAGGATCGAGAGACATGTTCGACGCCAACAATAAGGCGGTCGACTACTTGTTTCGTGCTTTGTGTCAGCCTGAGTTCGATCGGGTGCACACCGAGCACTTGGCTTGTAGAATCTAGTCGGTGTTGAAGGAAGCTCATGTTGGGAATGCCCAGGTTCAGGCTCAGATGTATGCGACTTACCAGAGAGAGTACGAGAACTTCACTCATCTCCCCGGCGAGTCCATTGATGCCTTGTTTCAAGGGTTCACGGTGGTTGTGAACAACATGAGGGCCAATGTGGACGTGCTCCCGTACGATGATCATGATAAAGCTGTCAAGATCTTACACTCTTTGGATCGTACGGTTTGGGTGGAAAGTTTGAGGCCATTGTGGAGTCAGAGAAGTATGATACTCTGACGGTGAACGAGCTGTTCTCGAAGCTCAAGTCGGCTGAGGTGGATAGGGGCATGACAGCCAAGCTCAAGGTTCCAACTGACTCTCATAGTCTTGCCCTCATCGGTGGTTCGAAAGGAAAAGCTAACACTAACCCATCCACCGGGATGTTCTCTTTGTCCTCTTTGATGTCTATGTCAGATGAGGAGTTCGATGCGCTTGGAGAGGACGAGCTGGCATTGCTGACAAGGAGGTTTGACAGGCTGCACGAGAACTGGGTGAACATGAGGAGGAACACGAGGACATGCTTCCAGTGCGGCAAGCCGGGACACTTCGTCGCCGACTGCTCGGAGAAGGTCGAGAACAAGGATGGCTACAAGCACAAGTCAAGGACGGATGGCAAGTACCGGTCAAGGCATGATCACAAGAGCAAGCACAAGAACAAGCACAAGGACGAGCGACGATCGAGGAAGAAGGAGAGCCGAGGCAAGGCCCAAGCGATGGCTGGAGCGAGTGACGTCGACTCCAGTTCCGCGTACTCCACCTCGAGCTCAAGCAGCAGTGAAGATGAATGTGATCGTCGCAAGAGCAGGAAGTCATCCAAGAACCTGAGCGGGCTGAGCTGCTTCGCGAGAGACGACTTCTGTACCATGACGCTGAGCTCCGACAGCAAGAAGAGCACACAGAGTGACTTGGACTCTGACTCCGACGACGAGGTGCATGATGAACTCCCTTTCTCGCATCAGGAGAATGAACGGCTTGGCTTGTTGCTTGATAATCATGATGACATGCTTAGAGAGGCTAAGAAAATGAGGAAAGAGCTTAGGGCTTCACTCGAGGATGCTAGGACTAGAGTTGCTGAGCTAGAAACACAGAATTTGGATGCTAAGCTGGAAATTGATTCTCTGAAAGCTTCACCTGTTGTTTCTGATGATGTTGAATGTGCTAATTGTTCTATTTTCCTTGCTGATCTTGCCTTGTTTAAGGAAAAGTGTGACAACCCGCCCAGGAAAATACCGTACTATCGCCTAAGACCGATCCACTTTGGTCATTAAGCCATAGTAGAGTATCATCCTGTCGTTGGTTGCCGGGTTAACGCCCGGTAAATCACTTGGACATAGAACAGAGGATCGACACATGCATTAAAACTCACGCGAAGGCGAGTCCAAAGTACAACATGAATTAAACAATTTATTATAAACCATTGTTCATGACATGGAGTAAAGGTTCAGAGTTCGAAAATACAGCGAAAATAATTTAATCTAGCGCAACGGTGAACATCACAGGAGGCCATCCGTGATGTCCTTACTTGTCGTCACCCATCCGGTCAATCACACCTGCAACAACAGTTTTAAAGCAAGGCTGAGTATACTAATACTCAGCAAGACTTAATCGTCGGGTGATGACTACATCACCAAACTCTAGACATGAAAGGCTTTTGGCCGGTGGAGTTTCTTTTGCTAAACAGCGGCTAAGAGTAGATCCTTACTTTCAATATTTTAGCACAAGTTCTAGTTGATTACCATTTCTAAATGTGCCAACTAATTCAATCAAGAATTGGACAAGCAATTAATTCATCCAACCATATTTCTCGAGTTCCATCATTATGGGATATCATGGACAGTTGATTAAGCAGTCTCGGATAACGGTGAGAGGCCGACAATCGATTGATTCAAACCTTGCAAGGTAGACCCAAACACACGGTAGGCTGTCCCCGCGAGGACAACTTCCCAGGCCGTCCCCATAAATCTTCGGGTTGGGATCGAATCTTACAGTCCCTGGTGCAGGCTATCCGGCATACCCCGCGAGATACCCGGAGTCACCATACACCACCCTTCCCGGTAGCTAGCCGGCAAGGAGATTTCTCAAGAGTAGTAATAGTAAGATCCCGTGCCGCCTCATTAAGGTACTAGGCTTACCGGCCCCATAACCGGCATGTGCTTAGTACGTTCAAAAGCTTAGCCCACATGCCCACTGGACCGGAGCCCAATCCCATGCTCTTAACACATGAGCAATCCATTTAAGGATATCTTATGATTCCTATCTAGGAACCTATTCTCGCGAGTGACGAACATCACTCGACTTCTATCGGTCCTATAGCATAGCAGCTATCGACCTAGCATACTAGTGATAGAGCATAGGTACCTAGGGATCATGCATCTAGGGTTTCAAATCAATTCCTAAAACATAAATGCACAATCACAGCAACCATAATTGCGTAATTTTAAAAGACGGGGTTAATGATCCGGGGCTTGCCTTCGCTGGCAAGGTTGGCCTTGGGCCCTTCTGGACTTGGGTCCAGGTCTTGAGCTACGTTTACGCACGGCAGCTCTTTGTCGGCACCTTCGTCTCCTCCTTCCGGCACGAGCGTACGTCTATTGGCGGGAAGATCTACACGAAGATGCAGATGCAAGATTCATTCGATGATTTTTACTTTAATCACTTACGAACCATTTTGACAATCAAGGGGTGTATTTGTCAGGCACATTCACCTAGATAAGAATACATTCAGCATACTCTTCCATAAAGGAACAATATGCAACTCTTTATTAATTATTCTTTTTGATGGTGACTGTGTACATATATGTAAATAATTTAATTTAAATTCACCAACAGTAGTGGGTAGGTATATTTAACCTTTTTAACATGATTTGCAACCACACTCAAGTTAACATGGGTGGTTTGGTGGTTTCTCCCCTTTATTAAGCCTTTAATGACCTATATATCTTTTATCCATGGGATTAATCAATAAAATTCAGTGGAAGGGTGTATTAACCACTAAACACCTATAACAAGCATCTAGAAAGTGTTTCTCTTCTAGGAAGGTTATTGGTTGTACATGGGTTATTCTTTTATTGCACAATTGAATAAAGGTTTCTTTATACTTGTCATTTCATGTGAAAGCTTTTAATCATTTTCCTTTCACAAGTAAAGATATAAATAATATTTTTATCCTTGAATTAATTCCTTATCAGCAACGAGAATTAATTATCTTTTAATTAAATTGGATGATACTTTCAAAAAGGAAAAAGAATTAAATAAGGGCGTTTCTTTATTTAATTTCTCTTCTAATATTAAAAGGGCTTTTAAGCTTTTTATTAAGCAATTAAATTACCAAAAATTAATGTAATGTTTCCTAAGCCTACTAGCACCTATACTGGTCCATTGGACCCACATGTAAGTGTTGGATGCTAGGAAATTAAATATTATAGAAAATAACAAAGGTTATCTAGTGATTCAATTTAAATGCATATAAAAATAATTAAGCATTAAAATGACCCAAACTTTCTTGTGGATGCTCTCTGGCCCTAAACAAGCCTAAAGAACCAGCATGTTCACATGGAATCTCTACTGAACTTGGTTTATTAATTTACAAAGGAAAACATGCATAAATCAATAATAATTATTTCGTTAATCCAAAAATCATGATTAATTCACAAGATGTGCATTTTGGTATTAAAAGACCGTGTGCACAAGTGGGGCTCAAGAACTTGAATATATTTAACAAGAAAAATCATTTATGCAGATCTGCCAGAAATAGAAAAACATTTTTATAAAAAGATTTACATTATAACTTTGTGCAATTTTTGGCATAGGAGCTAGTCATGACCTAACACACAACATATCCAACAATTAGCTACAGAGGGTTTATGGTTTTTGAGATATTGCAGATCTAGGGTTTTCGCATTTGTATTTTTCATGCAAAAACTAAAAGGATTTAGCTCAGGACAGAATAACAAAGGTTGTAGTATAATTCACAGCGGATCCAACAAAATTGTCCTTACATTTTTCTGAATTTTCTGTGATTTTCTACGCAATTTACAAGATTCAGCAAATCTGTGTAACTATTGGAGTTACCTTTTTGCAAATAAGGCCCTGGAAAGATCTCGAGGTTTGCAATGTGGCCCCTAGGACGGCCGGCCGGCGCGGGCTGGCCAATTCCGGCGAGCTCGCCGGCGTTCTTGGCCGGGGAAGGGTGGGGGAAGGATCTAGGGACTACTAGGGGCCTATTTGAGGCGTTGGACCGGGCGGTGGTCGCACCGGCGAAAAGCCCGCCGCCGGCCAGGGAGGGGCGGCCGCGGCCGCTGTGTATGCCGGCGAGGGGGGCTCGATGTAGAGAGCCGGGGCGGTTGGCGAGCTTTGGTAGGGGTAGGGAAGGGTGGTGGCCGGGTTGGTCGGGCGCGCAACCGCCGCCGAGGCCGCGGCTCGCCGTGGCCCGCCGACCGGGGCGCCGGCGGTAGCGCGGTTGGGCCGCGGGGAGGGGTCTGCGCGCGGGCGAAGGGACAGCTGCGCCTTATAGCGACTTGCGACCCTCCCAGCGACCAGAGGATGGACGGGGGGGGGGGGGTGCCTTGGGGCGCGTGCACGTCGGAGACAGCGCGAGGACTGCCGGTCCATGGTGTGTCGTAGCTGTTGGCTCGGTTTTCAGGACGTTCCCGAGGTTCGAGGCATCGGGAGGCCGACAGCGGCCTTGGGAAGGCACGGCCTGCCTCGGGAACATGCGCCGGCGGGGTAGGAAGCCGAGGCGCGGGCGGCCGGCGCGGGGCGGCGCGGCCGGCGCGCGGCGGCGCGCGCGCCGCGCGCGCGCGCGCGGCGTGCGCGCGAGAGCGCCTGAATTTAATCGGACTGGCCCTGTTCAAGCGAGGTTTTCTCCAAAAATTTGAATAAAAGTGCACAAAGCAATGAATAGGAAAGTTGTAGATCTAACTACCCTCTACAACTTTCAAAAAGGCCATATAGTGTTTTTCTCAACGGATTTTGCAGGAACGTCGTGCCAATATTGAATGCCGGCCTGTTCTAGAAAACAGGGGGTACTGTCAATCGATCAAGTTTTTCGCTAGTTTCCACTCAAAATTTGAAATGCCGATCTACACGAAAGTTGTGTCCCTCAATAAGATGGACAACTTTCATAAAGGTAGATTTTGAAGTGTTTAGGTGAATTTTGGAGAACGCGGCAAAAGTTCCGGACGACATTCGCTGACGTCAACGGTCAAGCGGGGTTTGACCGTGTCTTTGACCAAAGGTCCACTACGTGTGTGTGTAGGCTTGGTCAAGGGGTTCATCGGGGTTCATTGGCGAGGTTTTCGGGTGATGACCCAGGTTGACCTAGGTTTGACCGGGGTTTGACTGGTTTGACTTGGCTGATCCGGTCATTAGTGTTAATGACGGTAAGTAAAAACCTGGGGCGTCACAAAAAGCATGCCTCCAAGTGTGAGGAACTAGATGTGCTTAGGGTTGAAGTGGCTGAGCTTAAGTCTAGATCTGCTTTGCTAGGTGCTTGGACTTCTTGCCCTGTCTTGCATGCTAAAATTGATGAGATGCATGCTTACACTATTTCTCTTGAGGCAAAGTTGAAAGAACCAATTCCTACATCTTGCTCTACCTGTGAATTGCATGCTTTGAAGAATTTGGAACTTGCACATTATGTTGATCGTTTGCCGGATGAGAATGATGAGCCGAGAAAGTTGATGAGTTGGTTGTCTGGTCATGAGCCTCAGTTGAGGATAATGATCGATACATTCAAGAGGCGGGATGGTGAGGGACTTGGGGCAAACAAGGTTGGTGAGGGAAGTGGAGAGAATATCCCAGAGCCACCAAAAACCCACCACAAAAATGATTTCCCTCCTAAACCTAAGCATCTTAGGAACCGACTAGACACAACCCCAGCTCCACCCGTGTTTTCCCCACACACAAATGATTTCCAAAAGCCTATCAAGTTTGTGAGAACTTCCGGGAAAGTGTTCTTTGGGAAGGAAAGTGAGAAGGCTAGTGAGGAGAAACCGGTGGAGGAGCCGAGTGGAGAGAAACCAAGTGAGCAGCCCAAACCCAAGCCTAAACCTAAGCTTGTGAGGTTCCATTGTGGCTATTGTGGGAGAGATGGCCATAAGGATGAGTTTTGCTTCAAGAGGAAGCGAGAGGAGAGAATGGCGAAGGAGTGGGCTAACAAGGACAAGTACCACCCTTCCGATGGTGTACTTGAGCCTCGTGTGCAGATGCCCAGGGCCAAGGCGAGTTTGAGGACAGTTCTGGCTTGGGGAGAGCGAAAGGCTGTTGGAGGTGCTTTGTGGCCGGGCTACACCGGTCGGACGGTGAGGGGCACCGGTCGGACGGTGCGGGCCCGGACAGCAACGGTTCGGGTTTCGTGCTTGTACAGGTGCGAGGTTTGGTTCTGGAGGTCGTGGTTCTGGTGGTTAGGCTGGAGAGTTTGCAGGAGGTCAGTTTGCTAGGCGCTCTCCTCCTCATTCTCAATACGGGGATGGGAGGGGTCGTAGCTTTGAGATGGAGAGGAGGGATGGTCCACGGGCTTTCTTTCGTGGTTTTGGTCCTCCTCCAGGTAGAGAGGGTTGGTTCCCTCATAGTGGTTACCGTGGTGGTGTTTGTGGAGGTAGCTTTGGTAGGAAAGATGGTTTGGTTTGTGCTAACCCCACTTTCGAGCAAATGGCTCGGCACTGGTTTTACTCTTTTGGTACTAACCCCAGTGTTGAGTCGTTTGTTCGCTCACATGCTCATTTCTAAATTTCAAGTGGGAGACTTGAAGAACATTTGGTTGATTGACTCCGGTTGCTCGAGTCATATGACCAGAGACAAGGGGTGGTTCTCAAGTCTCGTCCCGATGGTGACGAAGAGGTACATCACTTTTGGGGACAATGGGCGTGGGCGTGTGCTTTTAGAAGGTGAGATTAAAGTGAGTGACAAGATCACTCTCAGGCGTGTTGCTCTTGATCAATCGCTTGGATACAATTTGCTTTCTGTGTCCCAGCTGTTGGATGAGGGTTTTGAGGTGTTGTTTCGGCCTGGTGGTTCTCGGATTTTGGAATCTCGAGGGGACCTTGTCTGTATGGTCGCTCCCGAGGGCCAGGTGTTTCGAGCTGATTTTTCTCAGTCTTCTGGTGCTGAGCGTTGTTTCTTGGTTGGTTCTTCGAGTGAGTTGTGGAAGTGGCATAGGAAGTTGGGTCACTTGAGCTTTGACCTTTTGTCTCGCTTGAGTAAACTCAATTTGTTCCGAGGATTGCCACGGTTGAGACTTGAGAAAGAGTTGGTTTGTGTGCCGTGTAGGCATGCCAAGATGGTAGCCTCTTCTCACCAGCCTCTCACCGATGTGATGACTGAGCGTCCATGCGAGCTGCTCCATATGGACCTTGTTGGCCCAGCTCGTGTGCGATCTGCGGGTGGGAAAGTGGTATGTCCTTGTTGTGGTGGATGATTACTCTCGGTATGCGTGGGTGTTCTTTCTTGAGGATAAGGGGGAGACGTTTGGTTTTGTTCGAGATCTTGTCTTGAGGTTGAGGAACGAGATGCACGGAGATGCCATACGAGCAATCAGCAGTGACAATGGCTCAAAATTTAGAAACTCTCGTTTTGAAACCTTTTGCCATGACTTGGGTCTTGAACACCAGTTTTCGAGTCCGTATACGCCTCCCTAGAATGGTGTTGTGGAAAGGAAAAACAGGACCTTGTGTGATATGGCTCGAATGATACTTGATGAGCATAGGACTCCGAGAAGGTTCTGGGCTGAGGCGATGAACACCACGTGCTGTGTCGAACAGGATCTACCTTAGAGTGCATAAGAAGAAAACATGCTACGAGTTGATGCATGGTCGCACACCCAAGGTGAGTCATTTCCATGTCTTTGGTTGCAAGTGTTTTATTCTGAAGAAAGGGAAGAAGTTGGATAAGTTTGAGGCTAGGTCAGTCGATGGTATTTTCTTTGGTTATGCATCTCATTCTAGAGCATATCGTGTGCTCAATCTTGAAACTAACCACATCGTGGAGACTTGCGAGGTAACCTTCGACGAGACACAACCATGTAGTCAGCTTGTCTTTGAGTGTGCAGGTGATGATGAGCTTGGCGAGGAGATTTTTCAGGAGGAGGAGCATGGACTTGGAGATGATGAAGATGGCGGTGTGGTGCCCCCGGCTGAACATGTACCTACTACTTTGAATACAGTGGTTGACAGCCCCTCTCCTACACCTACGACGACAAATCAAGATCGAGGAGAAGCTACAGTTGAGGGGGAGGTAGCATCAAGGCGAGAACCTCCCCGGTGATTACAAGTGGATCACCCAGCTTCAAGGGTCATCGGCGACATGAATGAACGTACTACACGATCGAGGGTTCGAAACAATTCTCATTTCGCTCATGCTGCATTTGTTGCTACTTTTGAGCCCAAAGACATTGGACACACACTATCTGATCATAGTTGGGTTAATTCGATGCATGAGGAGTTGGAGAACTTTGAGAGGAACCAGGTTTGGGAATTGGTTGACCCTCCCCCAGGGTGTAAGCCGATTGGTACAAAGTGGGTGTGGAAGAACAAAGAGGGAGAGAAAGGTGAAGTAGTGAGAAATAAGTCAAGACTTGTTGCTCAGGGGTTCAGTCAGAAGGAGGAGATCGACTACGAGGAGACTTTTTCTTCCGTAGCTCGTTTGGAGGCAATAAGGATCCTTCTAGCCTTTTCCGTGGCTAAAGGGTTCAAGTTGCACCAAATGGATGTGAAGAGTGCTTTCCTGAATGGTGTGTTGGAGGAAGAAGCGTATGTGAGGCAACCACCGGGGTTTGAGAGTGAGAAGTATCCCCACCGGGTGTACAAATTGAGGAAGGCGCTTTATGGGTTGAAGCAGGCGCCTAGAGCTTGGTATGGTAGGTTGAGGTGGTTCTTGTTTGAGAGAGGTTTCGAGATGGGGAAGGTCGATCAGACCTTGTTTCTTCTTAGGCAGGGCAGAGATATCCTGATTGTGCAGGTGTACGTGGATGATATTGTCTTTGGTGGCTCGTCTAACTCTCTTGTTGCAAGGTTTGCAGAGGATATGAGTAGGGAATTTGAGATGAGCATGATGGGTGAGTTGCAGTTCTTCCTCGATCTACAAATCAAACAATCAAAGGAAGGACCATTTGTGCACCAAGCTAAGTACACCAAGGACATTGTGCGGAAGTTCAAGATGGAGGACTCTAAGGCTATGATGTCGCCGATGAGTACGACTACAGCTCTTGATGCGGATGAGGAAGGTGAACATGTGAACCAGAAGGAGTACCGAAGCATGATCGGGTCACTCCTCTACTTGACGGCGACGAGGCCGGACATCCAGTTCTCGGTATGTCTGTGCGCTCGTTTTCAAGCGTCTCCGAGGACTTCGCATCGACAAGAGGTGAAGCGAATTTTCAGGTACTTGCATCACACCCCTGACTTTGGCCTTTGGTACTCCACGTCCTCCTCTTTGGCTCTTCATGGTTTTTCGGATGCGGATTTTGCCGGGTGTCGGTTGGATAGGAAGTCTACTTCTGGGACTTGCCAGTTTTTGGGATCTTCTTTGGTGTCTTGGTCTTCCCGCAAACATTCGAGTGTTGCTCAATCCACTACCGAGGCAGAGTACGTTGCCGCTGCTAGTTGTTGCTCTCTGCTTCTTTGGATCACATACACCATGAGTGACTTTGGTGAGGAGTATACCCATGTCCCACTTCAATGTGATAGCACCAGTGCCATAAGCGTTGCAAAGAACCCAGTGCTCCATTCCAAAACCAAGCACATAGAAGTGAGGTATCATTTTCTGAGAGACAATGTAGAGAAAGGAAAGATAGCTTTGATCCATGTACCCACACATGATCAACTAGCCGATATTTTCACCAAACCCCTAGATCAAGCAACTTTCACTCGTTTGCGGGGGGAGCTTGGTGTGTGTTTGATTTCTTGAGTTGGGTGTATGGGAGCTCCTTTGTAGCATATGTATAGCTTTCCTTGTGCATTTCTTGCATTTGGCATGGCATATGTAACATGATGTATAGGCATCCTTGTATCTTAGATTGCATGCATTTTGTATCATATGCATTGGATAGGAAAAGCTTCTCCTATATACATCGTTCACCATGGAATGCTATTTATGTCTTTGTGAGCTTGTTTGATATGCTGTGGTTAGTTTGGCTTAGCTCTTGATGATCTTTATTTATAATCCATGGTTGATGGCTATATTTTTGAAAATTGTCACATATGCTCTCTCATGTGTAAATGCCTTTACATGATCTTGACATGTTTTAGTGACTTGGTTATGCTTAATTTGTGGTTGGATAGCTAGTTTATTGATCATATGGGGCCAAAGGCTCATTTGCCATCATGAATGTTTAGCCCTCTCGCTTTATCTTGTGGAGGGGCATAAGTTCCTTTTTGTCGCAAAGACATTTCATGTACCAAATTTGAATCTGAAAATGAAATGTAAAATGCTTGGAAAATGTGCTCCCATGTCATATGTGCTAAATTTAATTTGCTTTGGGTGCTAAACCGTTGCATGATGTCTACCAATGAGAAGTCTCATATATAGAAGTAGACACATGGCTCGGTGGCTTTGACATGACATGAGGTGCTTGTGGGTGTTTGTGATGGTCTTATGATTACAATGGCTGTCCTAGCATGAAGTTTGTGTGGCTTTGCCATTTTGACATGTTTTGATCATGTTTAGGACTTTGCTCATGAGAGATAAATTTTTTGCAAAATTGTCCAAATCAATCTTAGCTTCGTCCAATGGTTGTGAAAATTGGTGATCTTGTAGTTGATGTCAATATGAAGCTATAGAGTATCTAACTTGCTCATTTGGACATGTCTAGCATCCTATGTTGAATTTTGTCTATTTGAGAAGCTCTAGGTTGAATGTTTTGCATTTTTGGCTTGATTCATGCATTGCCAATAAGGGGGAGAAGTTTGAGCTTGAAATGGCTTGTTGGATGCATTTAGAAGGTTTTCAGGTGGTTTCGAGCCATTTCTGAGCTCTGGTGTGCACCGGTCTGACCGGTAGAGGTCACCGGTCTGACCGGTCAGAGTGCTAGCCCTGTTCACTTGTAGCACACTGGTCTGGCCGGTGGTGTTGACGGGTCTGACCGGTCAGGGCTGAGTTGTTGCAGCTGCCCTGTTTCAAGTGGTGTTTTGCATGCTTTCGTCCAGGGGGAGTTGCTTGGTTCAGGGGGAGCTTGCATGTGTTCAGGGGGAGCTCTTTGTGGTTCTTCGAGCTTTGGTTTGGTGGTTTGCGCTCTTTGCTTGAGCATAGTTTGTCTCGGATGTGTCGAGCCGTTGCCCTTGCCTAAGGGGTCCGAGACTTGTCTTCTTCAAGTGATCTTGCTCTTTGCCTTTGTTTGGCTTTCGATCGCTTGTTGGAGTTTTCTTTTTATTTGTTTCTTTTCTTTTTCTTTTCTCTCTTGTTACTTTATATGGGTGTTGTCAATGCACTCATCAAGGGGGAGATTGAGGAACTGAAAAAGGTGAAAGGTGAGCTTGAAGACACTTTTGAGGACCATGTGTGGTTCGAGGACCGGTGGATGGTCGCTTACTTGTGTGATGAGTGATTGATAACGTTATGTGGACTGATTCATGGCTAAGTATTGCAGGTGCAGGTTGCGGCTTGACTGGTGTTGGTGCAGGTGAAGAACAAGCGCGAAAGGTTGTTGCCAGTGAGGCCTCCAAGTGTGGAGAAGACAAGTAGGCTTCGTTCGAGGGACCCGGTGGCCAGCGGAGTCAAGTGTGGGCCGCATGGTGGCATGAATAGCAAGATGAAGTCATGGACGGTTTCTTGGTTGAGCCTCAAAACCAAGGTTGAGCCGGGATTACGTGGGAGCCGAGTCATGAGTGGCGATTGGCGGAGGCTACACCAGTTCGCGGGGTTTCCAGTGGTTCACCAGAAAACCACTGGGTTCCTTGGTTGATCCACAAAGCCAAGACCAGAGAACCGAAGACGGTGCTGCAGCAGCTCCAGACCAGTCTGACCGGTGAGGAGCACCGGTCTGACCGGTGTGCGACGACGCAGTCCGGAAACTTCGAAGCGGAGGACACGTGTCAGGATCGCAAGGCTTGTGTCGAGGCTAAGCAGGGTGCGGTCGTCGGGCATCCGTCCGATGAAGAAAATCTGAAGACTTCCAAAATCGCCCTTGAAGGGCTCGTATCCCTAGTTATTAAGTAAGGGTATTTTAGACTTTCGGTTGCCTCCATATAACCCATGAGGTGAGAGGATGGCAGCCATCTCTTGGAACCCTAGTTCATTTGCTTTCCTATTTTCTTAGGATTTCCATAGGACTAGCTTGAGAGCTTCATGGTGAGATCTTGTGAGAGGGTTGGATGATCGGGCGGCAAGCTAGACCTTGTATGAACCTCCTTGGTATGTATAGATGATTCGACGTGGTTCCTCAAGGCTTTGTTGTGTTGTTCCCGGTTGTTTTTGGTGGTGACTTTCGGATCCCTCTCTTGGTGATTTTCTCGGTGTGTTTTCGAGACCTTGCTCTTGGGGATTTGATGGTGGAAATTCGTGTGAACCCTTCGTGGTTCTTTTGCCTTTGATTCCCCTCCCAAATCCGTGAGTTAAGGGGCTCGATTTGGGGTTTTTGGTGTTCTAGGGTTAGAGGAGTTCTTGGCGGGATTTCTTCGATTCCTCTTGATTTGGAAAGTTTTGGTGGACAGAATCCTTGCTATGGACTCCTCATGAGGTGTTGCTACTATCCCCAAAGTCTTGTTCAAGTCCGTGGAGCGATTCGGGAGATCGAAGTTTGGATTTGGAGGAGTTGACCCGCGGGTGCTGTTCATCCCGAGCTGCCCAGGTTACACCGGTCTGACCGGTGCTCTTGACCGGTCTGACCGGTGTGAACCGCTTGTGGTATTTAGCTCGGGTGAACTGCTTGACTCGTGTGTATTTGGGTCTTGGTGCTGCTGGTCAGTTCTTGGTCTGTTTGGAGTTGGTTTGTTAGGTTTTGTGTAGGGTTTTCCTTCCGTGCAGGTTGTGTTTTGGGGGTGTTTTTGTTCCAGGGCCTAGAGAAGTCACTGAGGCTCTCTGGAACGCTTGTTGTGCGGCTGCTGTAGCCACCGGCCTGACCGGCGCCCGTCCCACCGGTCCGGCCGGCGCGAGCCATCGGTCGACCGGTGCGGCACAAGTAGCAAGCCGTGCAAGTTTCCGCTGTGCGTGTTGGTGTGTTTGGCTCGGAAGGTTGTTTGTTGGTTCCTAGGTCCAGTAACATTTCAGTTGCTGCGTGGGCTTTCCCAACTTGGGTAGTGAGTCAGAGACGTGTGTTGGAAGCCGTGTTCGTCTTGTTGGAGTCTCCATCTCCTTCGAGAAGAATTTTTATCGGCTTCCATTCACTCCCCCCCTCTCTGGTTCGCCGTATCGGTCCTTCAACTTTGGAGAAGAACGAAGCTTATTGCCATCAATGGGGGGCGTATTTGGCCACGACCCATCGTTGGGCCCTTGAGAGCTTTGGTGCCGAAACCTAGGACTTCAAGATCACCGGCAATATCTTAAGCTTCGTGGAGTGGTTGCACAGCGAGCTGAAATTTTTGCCCGACACCATGAGCAAGGTTGGAGACTATGGAGCGGAGACCTGCTCTGAAATGCTGCTGCACCTTCTTGAGCAACAAGGCTGTGATCATTTTAAAGCTTTCGAAAGCCGAAGCTTTGAGTTCCCTTCGCCCGAGGATGTGCCAGCCCCAAGCAAAACTGTTGATCTAATTACAAAAATCATCCTCCGCAACTTTTGGGCTTGGGCGAGCACACTCTCGGAAAAAGGTCGTGGATCGATTGGCCAGGGTAAGAACTTTCGACCTGCTTCAAATACAATTATTTCTGTTGAGCAATATTTACTCTAATGTTTGATCCTTTTCTTCCTTCTCATAATTCTATTTTGGACAGGCGAAACAAGCCTTAGAGCTTCATGAACAACGAGCGACTCATGGACCCGACGCGACTCTTGGACCTTACAGTCCTTACAGAGACTGGCCACCGAAAACTGGAGCTGGCGTTGATGACCAAGGAGTCCCCGGAGCCCGTGTCTGTGAAACAGCCGCTGCCGAAGGTGCCCTCGCGGACCCTGTGACCGGCAAAACCCTAGCTCCCCTCCGTCACGAAAAGTTGCCCCGCAATCCCGTTGCTGATCCTACCGCAGAGGTTTAGGATGAAAACGAATTCTTTTAGGGAATTAGCGTAGCCGCCACTCAAGCGCTTGAAGACTGAAATGCAAATTTGTATATATTATTTTGACAGATGCTAGACGAGGATGAGGTGTTGAACGTGATGCCTAAGACTTTCAACCACGCTAACACCTGCGTCAGCGGGGCGTCATAGAACGCCTTTCAGCGTCGATACCCCGAAAAAACTTTCGAAGAATTTTGGGAATTTTGTTGTCGTTACCAATCGATACATAGCTACCCCCTTCGTTTTTTCATGACTGTAAAATCACCGTGGTGGACTCAAAAGCTCGCGAGGCCCCATTGGTGAAAGAGGAGTCACCCGATGAAGAGGATGTGAATCATTGTTTCGTATACGACTTATCCAGAAGTCGGGGAGGATGATACTTAGATGACAGCTGCATAGGGTTGCCTTTCTCGTGAAAGTTGTGTGTTTTGAACTGAGATTCTCGCCGCTTTCAATTTAGAGTTTCTGAAAGAAAACGTCTTCCCCCCTTCGGAAGCGGGGAGAATGAAAGTTGACTGATGTTTACTTGTATCGGCCGAATTTGTGTAATTTCGACTCTTCTTGACAATGCAACTTTGTATAAGGATGTTGAATGACTTCACTTGCTTTCCAATTATAACTTTTTGTCATAAAAATATTAACCTGTGATGTGACGCCTAGGCGTGAAATGCATTGCAGGACTAGGAGCTGTTCACCATGTCAAATTTTTCAGCCTTTGAGCTGTTTTTTGACAACGAAGGCTCATCTTTGGTTTAGAATAGGCATCTCACAGTGGTGCTAAACTCCGCTTGCGCAATCGGCTTTGAAAGAACTAAGCTTGCGTTCAACAAATTTTCGTAACTGTCTTAAGTCAGAAGCAACGGTTCTTTCGACAGGTTGCTGCCAAAAGCCCTAGTGCAAGAGAAACTATTGCTTACCATGATCCGTTCATTGTTCCTCGATTCGATATTGAATCGCTTTTACACGCCCCCTTTCGGATGGGCTGCCACGAAAGCAGCTCTTTAATAGATTGATTCTTGTGAATCATTTTGATTGCACCACTTGTGGGTGGGCTACCCTTGTGTAGCACTTTGATGCACTCGCTTTCGGAGTGGGCTAATCGAAAATAGCACTTCAATTCATCCTCTTTTGGGATGGGCTATCTTGAGATAGCACTTTGAATTGTGCGAACGGAATTAAACAACAACGAATTGTAGAGAGGAATTATCTCATTGATGAGGGAAATGAAATTTTACATCAAGGATGCCTCGTTAAAAACCTCACGCTCCAGGATGGAGTCCTCCCTATGTGAGGAAAAGAGTACCCGCCTTGTTATTGAATTTAAAATGCGCGAAAGTAAAGACTGGAAATGTAAATCTAACTGAGTCCTCCACACTTATAGCTCCGTGCGACGGACCCCTACTGAAACAGACTACGGGAAAAATTTACACAAGTTGTCCACATTCCACGAATGTGGCAACTCCACGCCCGTCTCATCCTTCAGATGAAAGGCCCCATCTCGAACACAGCTTGATACCACGTATGGTCCTTCCCAAGCGAACTGGAATTTGCCCACAGCGTCAGCATTCTTTTTTCTCTTCAAGATGAAATCTCCCACCTGAATATTCTTGAGGGATACCTTCTTGTCTCTCCACTTCCTGGTTTCCTCTTGGTATTTCAGCAGATTCTAGACTGCATCCAGTCTGTCAATTTCCACTAAGTCCTTATCAACTTCCTCTTCTCACGAGAGCTACCCACCAAAACTCTGGCGCTTTCATTGGCGAGCTCTTCACGGCACATAACTTCGGCCCCATACAGCAGCCTGAACGAAGTAAACTTGGTAGTTCTTGACTATGTGGTGTTGTGTGACCAGATGACCCTTGATAGCTCATCAGCCCATTTTCCCTTCTTCTGCTCGAAAAGGCACTTCTTTATGGCTGAGAAAATTTGTCCGTTGGCTCTTGCTATCACCCCGTTGGATTGAGGATGGTACACAGATGCGAAACAAAGCTTCGTTCCGATTGAGCGGCAGTACTCCCTGAAATCTTGGCAATCGAATTGCTTTCCATTGTCTACAGTGAGCTCTCTGGGCACACCAAATCTGCAGATAATTTGCTGCCAAAAGAATTTTTTGATGGTGACCGAGGTGATAGTAACGAGAGGTCTCGCCTCAATCCACTTAGTGAAGTATTCAACCGCGACCACAGTGAACTTGAAATTGCCTTGGGCCGTTGGCAGCGGTCCAACGATGTCCATTCCCCATCATTGTAACGGCCAAGTAGGAGTGATGAGCTGTGATGGAGCCCCAGGCCTTCGCTGGTGCTTGGCTGCGAACTGACAAGCTTTGCAAGTCTTGACAATCTGCTCGACATCTTTTATCGCCATTGGCCAATAGAAGCCTTGCCTGAAAGCCTTTCCAGCTAAAGCTCTCGCTGCTATATGGGATCCACACATTCCTCCATGAATTTCCTTCATAAGCTCCATGCGTTGGTCCTGAGTGATGCACTTCAAAAGTGGTGCGCATACTCCTAACTTGAACAAATTGTTGTCCTTGAGAATGTAACCCCTAGCTCGTGCTTGCATTCTTTTGAAATCATGGGTTTCGACTGGCTTATAATGCCCGCGAAGAAAAGTGATGATGGGAGCTCTCCAATCCAAGCTGGCAATTGCATTGACTGTGCTGAGCGGCTGTTTATCCGGCCTTGTGGAAGGAGCAGTTAGGATTTCAAAAAATACGTCCGGAGGCATCGCTCCCCCCTTGCAGCTTTCTTTGCGAGCTCGTCGGCTTCACCATTGTTTTTCTTGGCAGGTGCTCGATGGTGAACCACTGGAAATGCCTCTCCATCTTGCGCACCTCCGCGAGATACTTGACCAACTCTGGCTCTCTGGCCTCACTTTCCTTTTCCACGCGATCTTTGATGACCTTGGTGTCGCACTTGACCAAAAAATTGTTGGCCCCTAGAGCTCGCACCTTTCTGAGACCCAACAGTAACGCCTCATACTCAGTAGTATTGTTGGTGCATCTGTCGGATGGGTCTTTGTAATCTAGCCTTGCGGCGTATCTCAGCTTGATACCTGCCGGTGAGGTGATGATGGCTGGAATGCTGGCGCCTTTGCACCCCCAGGCTCCGTCACATCTAATCTCGCAAACAGGCACCAGCACTTCGTCAGCAGTGATGCTGCTTGGTGAAGTCCAATCTACAACGAAATCCGCTAAGACCTGCGACTTGATTGCTGACCTCTTTCCAAAATCGATTGTATGCTCGGACAACTCAGTCGCCCACTTGGCTATTCTGGGCGAGGCCTCCTTGTTGATGAAAAAATTGTTTAAGGGTTGATCAGTGAGCATGGTGACCTTGTGTGCCTCGACATTGTGCATGAGCTTTCGCGTGGCCATGACCACCACATAAGCAATTTTCTCCAGCTCCGAGTATAGCAATTTGGAACCTGATAAAGCTTCGGGAACGCAATAGACAGGGCTCTGAAGCTTTCCTTTTTCACCCTCCACCTCTCGCACCAGCACAGCGCTGACCGCAGCCGTGGAGGCGGCCACATACAAGAAAAGCGGCTCCAATGGTGAAGGCGGCGAAAGTATTGCCATCTTCTCGATGTACTCCTTGAGCTTAGCGAAAGCTTTTCTTTGCTCGGGACCCCACTCGATCTTGCCCTTGCCCTTCAGTGCCTTAAAGAATGGGAGGCTTCGCTCAGCAAATCTCGAGATAAATCTGTTCAGAGCTGCTACTCGACCATTCAATTTCTGGATGTCTTTCTTTGTTTTGGGCTCTTCCATTTCTCTGATCGCCCTTATCTTATCTGGATTAGCCTCGATCCTTTTTTGCAGAGATCAGGCATCCTAAAATTTTTCCTTTCGTAACCCCAAACACACACTTCTCCGGGTTTAACTTCAAACCAGCTCTTCTCATGTTGGCGAAAGTCTCCGCCAAATCGCTCACGTGACTGGCCCTGTCACTACTTTTAACGATAAGATCATCGACATAAGCCTGGATGTTCCTGCCAATCTGCGGCTTGAATACCGCCCCAGTCATTCTGGTGAAAGTTGGGCCTGCATTTTTCAAACCCTCCAGTATTCGCATGAAACAGAAAGTTTCGAAAGGTGTGATGAAACTGGTTTTTTCCTCGTCTTCCTTCGCCATCCAACACTGATGATAGCCAGAAAACAATCCAGTAGGGACATAACCGCCGCGCTGGCCGCAGAGTCCACAACCTGATCCATCCTTGGAAATGGGTAGTTGTCTTTCGGTGTAGCCTTGTTGAGGTCTGTGAAATCAATGCACATCCTATATTTCCCGTTCTTCTTCTTAACAGGTACCGTGTTGGCCAGCCACTTGGGGTACATGACTTCGCGGATGACGGTGGCATCAAGCAACCTTTGAACCTCGGACTTGACTGCTACCACTTTGTCATCGGACATCTTTCTTAGCTTTTGCCTTCGCGGCTTGACCGAAGGGTCAATATTCAATCGGTGCTTGATGAAACTTCAATCCACACCTGTAAGATCCTTGGCGAACCAAGCAAACACATCTTTGTTCTTCTGGAGAAATTGAACTAGACTCCCCTCCTCATCAGGCGAAAGGTCCGACCCGATGACCTCGCGTCCAATAAAACCATCTTGGTGTCACAATTCGGTTGCATGTTGACCTTTTCTCTGTCTACCTTCGGCTACTTCTCCACCTCGTTGCTCTTGGCTACCTCGTCGCGTTTCTCTGCCCTGGGGTGCGGCCTCTTTTCAAATTGCGTCCGTCGTTTTGGTGACTCCAAATTGTGATGACCCCTTGCGTCGCTGGAATTTTCACGCACAAATAGGCCTGGTGAATGACAGCCTCAAACTTGTTGAGGAATCCCCTGCCCAAGATGCCATTGTAAGGGTAGTACATCTCCACCACGTCGAAAGACAAATACTCGGTTCTGGAATTTTGGACTATTCCGAAAGACGCCGGGAGAACCACTTTGCCAAGCGCGTGGATGACTCGTACAAGGGTGTGTCTGGAGGTTGCAACAAATCTTTGCTCAACCCCATCTTGTCGAAAGCATCGGCAAAATGATATCAGCTGACGAACCATTGTCGACCAAAAGCTTCCCCAATATCTAGCTTGCAATGTTTGCTTCTATCACTAGAGCGTCATTATGGGGAAAACCTTGCAACCTTACATCTTCTTCTGAAAAAGAGATTGGGATGTGAGACCATCTTGTCTTTTCAACTCTCCCCTCCACACAAATGTTCTGCACCTCACAAAAGTAATGCTTCCGTTCCTTCTTGGTTTTGAACTCCAATGCGGAGCCCCCTGAGATTGGCATTATGGTTCCAACGGATGGCAGAGGATCGTTTTGATCCTCTAGCTTCGCTGGCATTGGTGGGGCTGATGGGCCTTTGAAGGGAGGAGGTGGGGAAGCGATGGGGTGTTGCTCAATGGGTCTACGCTCAATGTTCTGAGCTTGGAAAGTTTGTGATTGCCAAGGTGGAGGTTGAGTATAGGTTGGGGGAGGTGGTTGGAATTGAGGTGGCTGGAAAGGGTTAGTGAAAGAGTTTCTCCCAAAGCTGGGGTTTTGCCAAGCCGGAGCAGAATGCTTTATGGTACTAGCTCTCTCCTTCTCCTTCCTTTCCTCTTCAAGGACGGCCTTGAATCTTTTCTTGTCTGGAAAGTAATTCGAACTATGATCATCGTTCTCCTTATGGAAGATGCAATACCATTTTATTTTCTCATGATGGCTTTGGCCCCTGCCGTGACCTCTGCCTCTGCCCCTTCCGCCCCTGCGGCCGCCCCCTTGATTCGAATGTGGTGGACTAGGCGTGCTAGGGACCAGGCTTTGGGAGTCAGCCTGTGGATTGGGATTCTCCTGGGCATTTTCGCCGTCAAGGCCAAAAACGTTTCAAGGATTGGCGTGCGAGGCGTTCCTGGGATTGGACCATTCTCTTTCGCTAGATTGATTAGCTTTTGCGGACTTCTTTTGTTGAGATTGCTCTTCCATGCAAATCCTGAAGTCATTGTCTGAGCGACAATACTTCTCGAACTCTTCGTATAGACATTGGATTGTCTTGGGACTTTCGAGCATGAGATGTGAGCGAAACTGACCATCCCTCAAACCCACGATTGTAGTGTTAATGGCGACGGCGTCCAACACATTTGGTGCTTGGGCCCTGAGGTGAACGAATCTCCTAAAGTAATTTTGGAGAGGTTCCTTGTCCTTATGCTTACACAAGAAAAGGTCGCTCTCTGTAAGTTCCGGATGTTGAAAACATTGGAAATTGGAGAGAATCCGCTGCTTGAGATCATCCCATCCGTGAATCACACCGGGACTCAGGAGGGAATACCATTGCGCTGTCGCCTCGTCTGCAGCGATGATGAAAGATTTCACCAGCACGGAATCGTCACCGCCAGCTGAAAGAATAGCGGCTTCGTAACTCATTAGGAATTGTCTGGGATCGGATTGACCCGAGAATCTAGGGAGTTGGACTGGCATGTATGTTTGTGGCCATGGGGTGATCTGAATTTCTTGAGACAAGGGAGACTTGGGATCCCAAGATCTCATGCGTATGGTGTGGATGTCATGGTGCGAAGGGCCAAACTCGAAAGGGTTAACGAAAGGGTTACGACTGAAGGTGGTGTGCAGAGGGGGCTGGGTGAAAAACTCATTGCGTTCAGTGAAATTGGACTGATTGGGAACAGTATATTAGGGCGAGGGTTGATTGAAACTCAGAGATTGTTTTTCTTTTATGGCACGCAACTCCTCCTGCAGTTTAGCAATCTCTGCCTTTTGTTTTTGAATCTCTGTCTCGTGCTGCACCGCTAGCAACCTCTTTTTGGTCTTAGCTAGCTCTTCAGCCTCCTTGCGCAATTTAGCCAACTCAGCCTCATATGTGGTTTTGGCCGTCGCAGCACCGGACTCCAGAAGCTCCTCTCCCTGGGTGAGCATGGTGGATGGGTTCAACTCCTCATCGAGGGATGACGAAGCCCCCCTAGTGGAATTAGTGGTAGTTCTCTTCTTTCTTGTGGACATTCTGGGTTTGTTACTCAAGCCAAGCACAAACGGTGGGCACCAATTGTTGTGGGATAGCGAAGCTACCTTTTCACAAACAATGAAGGAAAAACTAAAGGCTCAAGAAACAAAACCAAACTCAAACTGCACTCAAAAGAAAACCAATGCTCTCCTTTTTAACAGTGAATTTCTTAAAAGTCAATCCCCTTTACAAGTGTCGGTCCGTCTCCTTTTATAGGGGAGGCGAACGGACTTTTACATACCGAGAATGCCCTCGTGTAAAACGAATCAAAACAGAATGTGCTAGGCTAATTTTGGGAAATATCCAATTAGGTCTTCACATAACCAGCGCCTTGTGACGTCACGCTGCTAATCGCAGCGCCTTTCGTGTTGTCATCACGTCCGCTTGTCGGGAGAAGACCTCTGATCTTTTGGAGACCCCCATTTCTCCTGGCACATTCCTTTACCTGAAACAAAAATCACAACCAAACTTGAATGCATTACACGTTAGAGACGACGAAACCCCCCGAGCGAAACCCAGGCTATAACTGGCTGGGTGGGTAAGATTCGCCCCTGGGGTTTCGTCGTGGGAAAAACAGGCAGTCTAACCGAGACCCTAACACTTTGAACCGCGGGGCTTATTGGGTGCTTCACTGGTGAGGAAGGGTGCTAGTCGAAAGATGGATTCTGAGAGATGAAAATAGACTTAAGAACTTTTGGGGTTTCGTGGCTGAGTCCTTCGAATCAAGTTTGACTAACTAAAATGATCACACGTTTTGGCATACGAAAGGCTCGATTCCGAATCCCCCAACAGACGCCAGCCAACAAGCAACTTCACTATGATCGGCGTCCGGTTACAAACGCCAACGGCGGCAGCTTACGAGAAGTAGAATGAATCAATCTCTAATGGAAAACCCTAACGGGTTTAAATGACCCGTACCGTACCGCAGGGGAGCTCCGCTACGCTTCATCAGAAGTTGACTCGCCTCTTCGCAAAGAATTTAGATCATCGATCAACAAACGCCGCTTGTGTTTTGCAAGTTGCAAAGCCGTTGGATTTTTGCACAAGCCACATTAACTCAAAATGTAACCAGGAGCTACTGAAAGAGTGTGCCACTATGACACTATGTAGTGACTTCCGTATCCGTAGTGTGTGAATGTGTGTCATGACTGAGGATGAAGTAGCGTGGCAAGATTCGCCAACCACACACAGGTGGTGCATCAGCCTTTAGGACAGCCGTTCGTGGTGACATTAATTCTCTTCTGCACTTTTGTTTTTGCCCCCGTTTCGTCGTTCAACCTGCGATGGTGTTGTTGTAAAATAAAAAACTGCTATTAATTCTCTTCTGCCCTTTTGTTTTTGCACCCGTTCCGTCGTTCAACCTGTGATGGTGTTGTTGTAAAATAAAAAACTGCTATGGTGTGATTTATTGGTGTCGACGTTCGATAGTAGTTACAAGAGTGCGGTAGCATCTCAATTCTTGCGTTCGACTCTCTGTGAGAATAAAATTCTCAGAATTTAACGACGTTTGTACTTTTAGTGGTAGGTGACGTTCCTGTCGACACCGAGACACCTGAAGTGACTTTGTCAATTTTGAGGATTTGCCGACCCAGTCTTTAAAGATACTCCTAGAGGTAGAGTTTACACGCATGTGTTCATAAGGATGAGTGTGCGTGTGTTGTGAGTGTCTCCAATATATTGTGTATTAAAAAACATCACATGCTTTTCAAATTGTTGCGAACTCTAGATTTATAAATATACTCCCTCCGTCCTGAAATATAAGACATTCTAGGATTTTTAAGACAAATTAAAAAAGTGGGAAAATGTCACATATACCCTTAGCTAATGATAATTAAAGGTAAGTTTTCTAATTAACAAGTGCAATATTTGGCAAGTCTTTAATTGAGTTGATTGAGTGCTTACAAAAACTCCTAGGATGCCTTATATTTGGGGACAAATTTTGAACCCTTAAATGCCTTATATTTCAGGACGGATGGAGTACATCTAGACATACACGATATTGATATCGAGATACATGATAATCTCTTCTATGAACCTAAAAAGTTAAAACGGCCTAGAATTTTAGGGATATGACTACACATATTCATATCGACATAATATAACAATCCTAGGAATAATTACAGTTGATGGACATGCGTACAAATGAAAAGAATTTTACTCCTCCTTAGCCGACCGATATTTTGCTAATCCATCAGTCACTACAAACTACACTGGAACAAAATACAAGCCACTTGATTGGCGGGTGTAGGGGTGGGCACTTTTTTTACCGAAAACCGCAAACCGAATCGAATCGAGTCGAACCGAACCGAATCGGAATGTAAGTTTTTCCGTTTGGCTTCGGTTTCTAGTTTTGTGTAGTTTGGTGTTCGGCCTCAACTTCGGTTTTCAGCTCAAACCAAACCAAACTACCCCCCCCCCCCCAATTAACACAACCCAATGCCCCCAACCTCCCACTCACCCGCTTCCCATTTCGCACACAAGGCCGCTGGCCAACAGGCCAAGTCTGCAAGCCTTTAGGAGTCAAGCGGCCAAACCCTAATCCTTGTTCCTCCAAGTCACATGCAGGCGGTGGCGGCGGATCCACGGCCTTGCGCAGTCCGAAGCCATGCCGGCTACCGCGCCTCGGCGCCTCGACTCCACTTCCACCTCCACCAGACTGACCACGCCTCCACTGCCACAATCTGACGTAGCTGCCCACGAGCAGGCAGCGACGGCGGATCCACCGGCCACCGTAGCATGGCGCAAAGGTAGGGGAGCGAGTGGGCCAGCTTGGCGCCTTGCAGTCTGGCAATGCAGTAGCAGGTGGGAGAGTAGGAGCGTCGACCAACGGGCAGATCTGCGACACACCGACACCGTGGCGAGCTGGTGGGCAGGGACACCACCCATGTGCAGAGTCCTCCAACTGCCGAGGCAGGGCTGGCCGCCGGTGGTGGGGCATTAAGCTGCACAGCGGAGTCAGGCGGTTGGCCGACGAGAGGATCCACTGCGGGCTGCACAACGGCGACCGACCGGCGGACAGATTGTGGCGTCCCTGCAATTCGGTGGTGTTCGGTTAAAATCGAAACCGAATCGAAAAAACCAAAACCGAATTCGTTAATTTTTGTTTTTTCAAGAAACCGATCGGTTGCTTATTGTTGGACAACTGAAATATTTCTCCACCAAAAAATCGAACTGAATAGTTGGTTAAAACCAAATTCCTGCCCCTAGGCGGGTGGGGCCCACAATTGCTTCCTCCTGACCCATCACACATCGCCTCTTCCCCACCACCTGTCGCTGCCCTCTCTCTCTCATGCTATTTTCTTCTCTCCCTAGAGGACATCGGTGACGGTGGGTCTCTTCTCCCTCTATCTCCCTCACGCGACGCCTCTCTCTTGCTCTCGCTCCCTCCCTCCCTCTAGTGGATGGAGCGGCTGATGGCGGGAGGTGGGCAGTGAGGTCGCAGCCATGTGATATGGTGGTGGAGGCGGTGTGGGGGGGGGGTTGGGGTTTTCAATGTTGACATCAATGTTATCCTGAACGGCCTAAACAGGCGGTTTAAACGGGTTTAAACGCTAAACAGGATAACACCTTATATGTCGTTTAGCCCATTTAAACACCATTTATCCCGTTTAAACACCATTTAGACGTTTAAGCAGATTAAACGCTAAACGATGGTCGACCAACTTGTCTACAATTTCCGTCTAGGAAAACACTAGTTGACATAGAAGAGGAGGGGGTGGGTGCATTAGAGGACCGACGGTGGTGGTGGTGCGGCCGGTGGTGAAGGTGAGATGGCGTGGTAGAATCGCCGGCCGGCAGGGTAGGATGATCAGTTAGGCCAGTGACCGGCGGTGTGGGCACACCGGCCGTTGCGATTGGGAATGGTGGGGTCGAGGTGGCGGCAGCGGTTGGTAGGTGGGCAGCGCTGCAGCCACCGGCCGGGGTGGTGGAAGAGGTGGCGGGGTAGGGAAGAAGGGAAGAGAAGAGTGGGGAAGAAGGTGGTGGTGGCGTGAGACCTCAACGGGTTAGCGTTGGCGGTGGAGGAGGACGCCCGCGGAGACCGACCAAGGAGGACAGGGTGGGCATGACAGGGGCGTGGAGGTTCTATAGAGAAGAAGATGAAGGCACGAGGATGATATCATGACAGCAAGGGTAGATAGAAAGATAAGGAAAGAAGAGGCAATTTTGGATGGTCAGATCAACATTCAACAGATGGAATGAGTGAATAATGGGAAAATAAAATTTCAGACCCAAAAATAGTGCCAAGAGCATAATCTATTGCCATGCCGAACCCGAACGGGTGCCATGTGCGATCGTTCATTCCCCCTTGTGGATAGAAGGCGGCAACAATGACCTCCACCTTCTCCTCCACGCGTCACAGTGGTGGCCTGGTCTTCTATGTGGAGGCACGACACAGAGTGGTGCGCGGAGCATCACCGTCGCCCCTCTCGCTGTCCTGGTGAATGAAAAGAATAAGACTTGAGTAAGCTCGAAAACACTTGTAGCCATGGAATCAATTTTGCATGTCAGATACAAGCTAGTAAGTTACGTGGTGACATGCTAGGTTCCATTTGGCACGATTTTGGCTCACAATAAAAATAATTTTGACTCTGGTTCATCTGAAAAAGGGAAAATTAGGCAGGGGACACTAAAAAATGTGACATTTGCCACAACACACTAAAAACAAGTGGTGTTTGCAACAACACAGTAACATTTTGTGGTAATTAGGTGTAGGACATTGTACCTATTATTATAACCAATTTTAACACAAATACATCCAAAATGACTCAAATAGCCCGCCTTCTAACTCCTTTGTCCTCTCCCTACCCCAAATCGATCCCCATCAGTCGCTCTGCCTCCGTTTGCCTCCCTCTCTTCCTTCCTGGCGGACGGCGGCGGTGGCTGGGCTTGGGACGAGTGGACGATGATGGTGGCTGGGCCTGAGAGAAGCGGACGTGATGGCCCACACGGGTGGTGATAAGAGGCGTTGGACCGATCTTCTGAGATGTAGGGGTAAATTCGAATGGTGGAGACATGATTCAAACCCTGCAGCCGCTATACCACTGCTCTGTTGGTTATCAACCAAGCACAACTTGATTGACCTCGCCACCAAGGCTTTCCCTACAAACTAATCATAGAATAAAAGCAAGAAAGGATAAACATGCAATCTGAAATTGCAAATATGGATGAAGCAAAAATAAATATGGGGTTCAAGTTCTGATCACAAAAGGACTAATCGACACAGTGGCGACGAACAATAGCGAGGGCCCTGCTTCACAACAAAAGAACTCGACGTTATAGTGGCTATGAAGATATTCTGTTCCTCGAATCGAAGGGAAACAAAACTTCAACAAAACCCAAGTTTCTAAGATGGGGGATACTGAGTTTATGAGAAATGGGGCGACCTAGTGTTAGGGGCGACCAGGGGTGGGACGCCCACCACTTGGGTTTAAGGCCTAACAAACCGGTGATACAACACTTGAAAGACTTTGGATGTCAAATAGTTTCAACGATCCCTGTTGACTTCGAAAGAATTTGGGCCTGAGACCGATTCCATTGGAAGCTCTATGGAATTTTGGTTCCAACCATATAAAGAACATTCAAAACAGACTCTGTATGCCGTCGGGGAGTCAATTTTAGTGCATGCTACTTCTGGACTCTGAACTAGGTTCGAACTTGAGTTCCTTTGGGCCTCCATCGTGGGGACTCGAACCGAATTAGCCTTCGGCCTCATTCTAGACATGGACACCCTTGTTGGACTCCTTCCAGTCCATGTCATGCACCATTCATGGCCATATGCATGGGTGTCATGTCCTCATCATGTGGAGCCAACGGTGGTGAGCCCGAGTAGGAGGGGATAGAGGTGGCTATTATGCGCAGGAGGGATGCCGCCAACGGGTTTGGCTCGGGCGTACCGCAGCCTCATCGCTCGGCCGGTGAAGTTGCTGGGTATATCGTTGAGTCCTCAGCGGGGTGCCACCCCCGCTCGGTCGCCTAACAAGGCTCCAGGAGGGGCAGTGAGCCCATCTTCGCCGCACCTCCTCCATGGCCTCCACTGCGCTGCGGGGGAGCACCATGAGCACGATGTGCCCACCAGTGGCGGATCGGTCGACGTTTTCTTTGGGAGAAGGCGGCCTCCCAGAGTGAGGCACATGGACTCTTGCTCGTCGGCACCTACGACCTCCTCCTGCTCGCGGTGTGCTGACAGCCAGTGGCCGCAACTCCCTCCTCTCCCCTGCTTATCCTGAATGATGCGAGCGAGGTCCACCTTATATTGGACCGACTGCTGACGGTTGGGGGCAGCATCTTGGTGGCCCCGCTGCTTACTCTTCCCTACGACATCCTCTTCCTCCTAGCGGCCCGGAGGTGTGGCGTGGGTGCGACGAGAGAGAGAGAGAGAGAGAGAGGGTGACGGTGATCCAGTGCATCTTCTCGCTCGTGTATGGGGGAGGAAGGGAGAGGAAGCATATGATGACCTGACACGTGGGCCCCAACGGCTGGGGGTATTTGAGTCATTTTGGATGCCTTTGTATTAAAATTGGTTGTAATAATAGGTGTAATGTCCTACACCTAACTACCACTGAATGTTAGTGAATTGTGGAAAAGATCACTTTTTAGTGTGTTGTGGCGAAGGCCACATTTCTTCAGTGTCCCCTACCTAATTTCTCTCTGAAAAAACATTCTTTTCTCGCTCTGGCTCATTTGATTGTAAAAGGCAAAATAGTCATACTCATCCTTAAACTCTTGGACAGGGGTCAATTTCATCCTTCAACTCTCAAAAGCTATAGTATAGTCCTCGAACTCTGCATTTCGACTCACGTTTCCAGCTAGACATGCCACATCACCCAAACATTAGCCGCTTCGGCTGCTTCTGTGCCACGTGTGCCACCACCACCAATAGTGCCACCTGTGTCTGCTTCACCGATGTTGACCTCCTCCTCACTGACACGGACTCATCGTCGTCTACCTTGCGTGTCGTGAGGGGTGTGAGCACCAGCTGCTGACCACTCGAACGCGTGACACGACCAATGGGAATAGAACCACCGCCGATGTCGCATAGCGCTTCCTCCTCCTGGCTTACGCGTGCCTAGGCCGCCCCCAATGAGACTGTCCTTACTGCGGCTGCGAGTCGGACCCCAGTATGGTTGTGATTGTTGTTGATGACTGTTAAGTGCTTACTTTTGCCGTCAATTTACTCATGAATAAAGGAGCAAGAGGCATTTCTTACATGCATTTTAGTTAAGAATAGTGTAGTTCCACTTGTCCTTGGAGATCTTGTGGTTGCAGGAAAATAAGTGCAAAAGAAGTAGCAAACTCACCTTCTATGATTCATGCCACGTCACCTCAGCCAGGGAAGGGCTGCCACCTCAGATCCTATGCATGCAAGACAAGTCACCAATCCAAGGGGGCAAACCCTGATGAATCAGAGCATGACACATGGACTTCACAGGATCCATGGGCCCACCAGAGCGTCTAAACCGCCTCAAGAACATGTGTACACCGGGGACCGACCTAAGGACCCACAGGACAGCCACCCAGAGGAAACACACCCTGAGTGGGGCCCACACATGGTCGGTCGACCCCACAGGTCGGTAGAACCGACCTTGAGCCCTCCACTCAGGGACTTCCACGTGGTGTCTTCCCATTGGTCCTAAAGGCCATTCCCCGGGTGTTTGGCTCCTCTTGATGCCGGTACTTAGCCTATAAATAGAAGGGGAGGGGGCTTATTCTTAGACAACACATTTTACTACTCTTCTCTCACTTTTTGGTTTCTAAGGCTAGGAGGTAGGCTAGAGTAGTTCTACTTCAGGTTCCAAGTCTACTTTGGGATCTAGGTATGAGTTCTCTTGGATCTTTATTTCTTTGTATGACTTTGCTCTACTTCAATTATATAACTATTTCATATAAAGTTGTGCTTGTATACATGGGTGATTTATTCATGTGTTGTTCACTAGTTCATCATTTAGAGGCTCATGTTCTTGATGAACAAGCCTTTTGGATCCAGTTGACAAGTGACTTACTCATGTTTTCACCTGTTTGTTCATGAGTTAGAGGCTCATGTTCTTCATGAACACGACCCTTTGATCTTGCTGAATAGACATAGGAAAGCACAAATCCGTTTGTGTACCTAGCCTAGTTTGATCCAATTAGATTCCATTCGTGTTGTATGAAGTTCGTGCTTAAGCTACGGGACTCGTTGTAATTGGCCTATTTACCTGGTGGCTCTGACCTAGGTCACAATAGCTCGGGTCGTCAGAGTCCTAACAACATAAGTGTGATTCTTGGCTTGCGTAGATACATTACTTATGATTGTATCCCACGGTTTGTCTTGGGGTAGGCCGTGGTAGTGACAGCAATTGGACCCTTCTGGAATCCCCCACGTTCGGATATATTATAGGAGTCTAAAGTCTAACAACCGGAGTCATGCGTAAGCGATGCGAGAGGCTAGCTCCCCATTTGTACCTGGGTGCTTAAGCCAACATTCATGCAACGTTAGTGTGTATCTAACTCGTCTTACTGACTTCGTGTGTATAGTACCTTAGAACCTAGAACTAACTCGTATGTTGCCTCCTAAGCCTAGGACCTTTAGAGAGAGAGTGTTTGTGTGTTCACGCTACCAACTTATCCATTATACCTTACCCCTACACTTGAGTGTCTGGTTTGTTTTCGTCTATGATTTATACTCATTGCAATAGTGTTGAACTTGATAATCCGCCAAGCCTTCCTTGTATTTGATACCCTTTGGAATACTCCTTTGGGGGAATGCTACAATGGTACTTCCGTGCGCTTGCGGGACTCTTGTAATCGTTAGGATTACCATTTGGTCATTTTTGGTATCATTGCTAGGAACCCTAAACTTAGCATCGATGTTAAGAAATACCAACAATCGTCAGTTCCACGGGCACCGGCAAAATGAAGTTGTTCATTGATGCAGCGCGAGCTCTCGGTGGGGAGGTGGTCAACGCTGATAAGATCCAGCTCTACATCGGCATAGACGTCACCACATACAAGGTTCCTCTCGCTGATTGTCGTGTCCCGCACCACCTCCTCAGCGCATTCCGCCTCGAGGCCGGTGATCTCCCGCCCTCATCGCCGACCGCTTCGACGCCTCCACCACCAACGACCACTTCTCATTGCGGCGGGACGACCACTACCGCCCCGCACTCTGCTTCCCGTGCTACCTCCTCTGGTTCATCATCAGGGAGGAGCTCCTCGCCGAGTAGCTAGACCACTGCATGGACAACATGGTGGGTGGTGGCATGGTCGAGGAGATCCAAGAGTAGACGGGCCTAGGCATGTCCATCGACATCCTCGAGCTGGGTGACTACTTCGCGGCACGCACGAGCTTCCGCGCCATTGTTGACGGTGTATTTTGGTACACCAAACATGTTCATTACACTTTGGTTTGGATTTGATTATGGAACTAACCCTCCACTAGGCACACAAATCATATAACAAGTTCATCTTCGTGTGTGCATTTGGAAGTGTTATGTTTATGTAGGAAAACATGGACATAAAGGACGGATCCATAACAAGTTCAAAGGAGCAATTAAGGAGTCTTGTTCGTGTTCATGAGCTTGATGAAATCATTTCCAATGGTGGCAAGGACTGAAGTGTTACAAAGGAACATCCCCGAGGATTGAAGCGTAAAAGACCGGACTTCATGCAAGGAGAACCTCCATCTTGGACGCGAGGATGACATCGTCAAAATAGTGCAAGTGGAGGGGGCAAAGTACATAAACACATGAGGACCCACGGGAGCGAAGGGGCGACCGAACCGGGCTGGGATGGGCCTGGGCCGGTCGGCCCAAGTCGGCCGTCCTGGCCCACTCCGGGGGTCGGTTCGGCCCCCCTTTTCTTGCACCCGAAGGACCTTCAACCCTAAGTTCATGAGGCACCGCCATTCGCAAGGGAGAGAGCCATTCGCACCGAGAGGCCATCCACAAGCTAGAGAGAGAGAGGAGGGAGATCTTCGGAGAAGGATCGTTCAACTCGAAGGAAGCACCCACAAGTGGAGAAGAAAGAAGACACCGTCGGAAGCGTCACCATGATGCCATGTCTAGCACCTTGATGGGGTAATCTTCACATTTGTCCATGGGTTGTAGTCGATCTTAAGATGTAATAGCTACTTTGTTCGGATATCTATCTATCATCTAGTGTTGAAGAAGCTTCAATGTTTAAGGTTAGCTACCATGCCGTAAAAGGGAGTAAGGTCTCAATGCTTTCTTGAATCCATTCAATATGTTGTGTCCATCATAGGTCTAGTCACGAATATCTCCGCGTAGTGACAGTACAGGGGGAGGAAAAGGGCGAAACCTTGGTCACAACCCTCGATAGATTAGATTGGTTTTCATGTTTTAAGCGGTTGCATGTTCAAGTATCATAGACCCTTGGGCAAGTGTCTTTTATCTTGTTAGCTTAATCATTAGCTCTAGTGTAGCGTAGTCCTTATCTTGCTTAACCATAGATAAGGGTTTTGAGTAAGTTAGTAAGTAGAGGTAGATCAAACGCTTGTAATCCCCTTGCTCCGCGGATTGACAAGAACCTAGGGAATCCCGTGGTGAAAAAGGTGTAGGTTCATACGCTTGCGAATCGTAGGTCGATACGATTTTTATCCGTCAACAACCATGATCGACGACATGAATCTGGAGTTTCTTATGCGATGACGACAACAGCGCACCATGGTCATCAATGGTGACGAGGCGGGGGACAATAGGTTGTCCCTACTGCGGGCGCCACGGATGTTGCGATGCTGCGATGTGGTGGGTGAGCCGCTTGATGTTACTTTTCGGGGGGCAGAGTAGTCATCTCCCAAGGAGGAGGCGGACGTCGACGAAGCAAAAGTGAAGGCAGAGGCCGGGCGGTTGGCGGAGGTGGCACACACAGCATAGAAGCAGACAGAGCAGTGTACGTTTGGATGATGTGGCATGCTTAGCTGGACATACAACTTGGATGGACGATGAAAATGAGCTGAAATATACAGTTGAGGATCCAACTGCACCTTTCGAGAGTTGGGGGATGCAATTGACCCCTGGTTAATAGTTCAAAGACGAGTTTTGCTATTTTGCCATTGTGAAACATTAAGACAACTTCTCTCTGCTTTTTAGAAAGCATGGAAGGTGTGAGTTGTCCATAGTGCCCTTATCAATTTAATGTTCCCTTCAATTTCCCCCTTCCCATTATGTTTCTTAATTTCTCTCTCTTCTTAGAAGACATCAAAGCCTGACAGTCTTTATCCTCTTCTTTATTCTTCCCACGATGTGCCTGGCCGCCCGCACCACACACCCTGAATCGTGCTTCAGCCTGGCCTTGCTCCACACGCGCCGCCGAGCTCTACCAACGATGCCACCCCTGTGCATGCCTCAAAGCTCCACCATGGTTGAGGCCTCTACATTGATGAGCTCCGCCATGGTCATTGCCTCGACCCACTGCGTGCTCTACGTCGGTGTGGCCTGTGATGGCCGATCCAAAAAAGGAACGAGTGGCGGCGGATGGACAGAGTTGAATGAGTCGCTACATTGGGCTGTATGGGTCGGTTGTAGGACAATGAGTTTGTCTCGTTTCTAGATTAATTGTTGGATGTCAATTGGATGGTTTAGAGACAAGTATGCATTGAGGGGAGTGTTGAATAATAGCAATGCATACTTGAGGAATATTCTAGAAGATTGTGAAAGACAACAACATTGCCATGCATGAAAATAAGATCATGACAATATAAGAAGGTTCTATAAGAGTGGAGAGTATGCATGAATCATGGTTGTCATCCTTCTGGTGAAGTGCGGAATACTCCATAATCTAGATATCTGTATGATGGGATAAGGATGAAGAAAACTCTAGAGTTGTAGAAGAGTGTAGAAGGTGAACACATGGCAACATCACATGAGCCATGGAGTCCTATATATAGGAGGTGACTCCCCTCCCTCATACCATGACATAAGAGGTGTCAAGTATGAGATGGCAAGGTTAACATGTAGTGGAGTGGTGTCATGGTAGGATAGCCACCTAAAAGGTGTAAGATTGAGTGGTGTATCAAGTCATGTTCTGAATAGAGAAGTTGAGTTCTCAAAGAGAATTGGTCTCCCGTATTAGTGTTGGAGTGAAGGTCTTCTTGAAGTAGTGTGGGTAAGGGTCTAATGAAAAAGTGGTATCACAATACTTTGGTGCCACGTATAGGAAGTCGGTGTCGAGGTCTGAGGCACTGATTTCTTAACAAAATGTATAAAAAATAGAAGGTATTACAGACTACAGAAAGTTAAGGAATAAAAAGTATTATCTCCAAACTTATAGCAAATAAGGTGTGTAGACTTTTCAGTCAATTTCTCATAAAGCAATGCACCAATCCTCCTAGTCATTCTTTGTCAGGAGTAAATTTGTATATAAAGTCGACAAATTGTAAGAAATCAAATGTTATGAGAAAAGGTAGATGAGCACTTCTATATACCCCAAGTGCAAAGCATCTATCTTGGGGGTATCCACTAAAACATATGTGTAGTTGTAAACAACCGAATATCCCGTGTAGCTCTTTGAGTGGCATGCACATGACCTGTAAATTGAAAAATGTAGCTTGAATCACAAACTAACAACTTGTATATAAGTTGTTAACGTCCAACAGTCAAACTGACCTTTTTGTGTCTGCTATGGTGCCATGAGACACTGAATCGATGGACCAATATTCATTGACCAATGTCATGTGTCATTTTCATTGCCTTGACACAAAATGAGTTTTCATGGAAAAAATACCAAAGTTTATAAAAATAAATGAGCAAACTATCAAATATGGCACATTAAAGATAACACCGTACTCGCATAGTTGATTGTCTCGCTATTCACAACTAAGTGTGTGCAGTTTTCTTTGGTCATTATCATCCCTACAGCAAGGTTTGCACTCCTTGTCTCAAGATCCATCTTATACTACTCAATACAAAAGTTGGCCCTAGCCACACGACACAAGTTATTAACATATCACTAAAACAGGTGTCAACAACACAAATGTTAACCAGTTTCTAACCACTTCATACACAAATGACAAGACTGCAAGAGTTAACTATGTAAATAGTAAGTAGCTATATAAACTTATCAGATATATAGTAAGTAGCTATATAAACTTATCAGATATATAGATTAGAACCTTGATAAGTGTAACGATGCAACACTTATTAAGTACATACTATGTAAAGTCTGGTACATGAAGAATACAGAGAATAGAATAGACACTAGACATGCTCATGTTGTTAGCCCTGAAAATACTGGTGGTAATACTTGTGAGGCAGTTCAGGAATGTCCTTGCATGCACGACAAACCATTTATGCATGTGTTGGCACAAGGATATGGAGAAGATGCTACTGAGGCAAGAAACACACCAGGGAATAAAAGGTGTGTTATTTTATATAGTGAAATCTACGTAGAAAAATGTCGTAGAAATGCAGTGTTTGGTTGTTAACATATATGCTTGATATAATCAATGGAGAAACCAAGATTACCCTAAAAACTATTGGTTATAACATTAGTTTGGTATATAACATAGTATTATCACTAGGTGTTCAAGCCTTGACATCATATGCTTATGTTATATAATATCATTTCTAACTTTATAGATTTTTCAGTCATATAATATAAATTTTTACTTTATATTGGTTGCTGCAATAGATCAAGAGGTACAAAAGAAAGGAAAAACTGTTGGGTTTCTAAAGGGTTGGGTCCTATAGAGATAGCCCTGCGGAACGCACCTAATCGCAAGACAAAGTTCATATTTGAGCCTTCATTGGGTTTAACATTTGATTCGGATAAAAAAGTCTATGATTTCTACAATATGTATTCTTGGGAAGTTGAATTTGGTATTAAGTATGCTAATAGTCCAAATGACAATAAAAGAGGTTATTACATGGGTCGTGATCTCCGCTGCCTTTGTTCTGTAAGTGCTTTGTTGTTCTTCAAATAGTTTTAACATATGATAAAAGAAATCAATAATAAAGTTAACTTTAGTTTGATTTCTCTCTGATTGTTTGTGTTTGTTGTTTTCAAAACTCTAGGGGACTGGCAAAAAGGATAAGCCATGCTCCGTTTGTTGAGGGCTAGAGGTGCAAATAGGACGGGAAAGTTCCCGCACCGACCGACACTGTTTCCTGTATTTCCTAACCATTTCAAATTTAGTCGGGGAAATATGGAATCCAATCGAGAAACAAGAGAAAGGCCACGGGAACAGGAGAGGAATCTATTTTACATTTTTCTTGACCTTTTTAATGGATCCTCCTTTTTACTCGGGAATTCCCGGATTTTCTTGGTTTTCTTCCTGTAAACAACCTGCTCATCATCTCTATCACTCGGTCTTCTTTATAGCTCAACAACCATTGTGGTATTCACGCGTTCGCGATGTGGGACTAAGGTTCGAAGCTGATGCTAGTGCACTAGCGCAGTGTGATGTTTTCGGCCTGCTTGCTATGGGCCAAGGCCTGCTACTTTCATTCACATGGACCAGGCTTGCTAGCTGTTACGCGTGCAGTCAGCCTGTGCAAGAGCGAATCCACCAAAGTAGTTTTGGACTTTGCAGTCTCTATTCTACAGTTCTATTCCTTTCCATCTAAATTATATATACATTTCTGTTAATTAGCTACGTATTATGTATGTCTGTAACTGTTGAGATGAGCTTAACATAATCAAAGATTATTTGCCTCGATCTTCCAAATCTGAATTACTGGTTCCCGCATGTTACCGATGTTCCCGATTGAATAGTTTTGTTTCCGAGATCCCGTATATCTGATTTCACTTTCCCATCCGATGTTATTGGTCCCGTTCCCATTCCTGACCAAAAAATGCTAGAACAGGAATGATTAAGACATTTTCCCGACCATTTACATCCCTACTAAGGACAAGTGATGATGACTAGTTCATAAGTGAGCACATAAAAGATCACAACCATCCCCTCACACAGACTTGTGGTCAGAAACAGGAATGGTTTTCACATGGGAAGCTTGACTAATGTGCAATGGATAGCGAAGTGCAATACATCATGGGTAGTATGTTCAGATCAATGGATATATATAGAAGTAAGCAAGAGAGATCTTTGCGTATTATTTGTAGTAGGATTGCTAGAGACCATATGGATGATGATTTGCAGAAGACCCTTGTTGTATTCCGTCAGATAAGGCGGTAGGACCCAGATTTTCGGTTCACAGTTGAACCCAGCGAGAATAATCAAATAAAATAGCTTGTTGTGGATCAATGGGAAGAGCATAGGGCAATACAACTGTTTTGGAGATGTTATCTTCTTTGACACAACTTACTATACTAACATATACAAGATGCAACTGGAGTCACTAACCATGCGACAATGATGAAATTCAGAACAAACACCAAGGCCAAGAAATTGATCCCTGATAGACTTGCTGCCTGATGCGATGCAATTCAGAACAAACACCAGGGCTAAGAAATGCTACAACAGACACTTATTAGGTGAATCATGTTTCAAACAAAAAAATGGAGATGCAATAGACTATTCAGGTTCTGGGGTAAAAACTCCTATACCTAATAAAGCGCCTCTCTACATAAATCTAGAAACCCCTGAGCTAACAGTGCATAAGTGTTCAGGCTATGAGAGTGGCAATGGCCTAGACGAGGACTACTCCATTTCTCCAAAAATATGCCAAAATCAGTTAATGGATGGTTTAGCTTCAACAAAAAAGAAATTATGATGGGTTGTCTATACTGGTTTTAATGACCTCCAAAAATATTGTAGTAGTTCCATATGTGGTAGTAGATACTGGTTTTATGACAATGATTGGGATTATGATGGGTTGTCTATACTCATTTTAATGACCTCCAGATGACAGGAGCATATTTTGCAACACAAACAAGGAGATCGAATTGGAACAACAACTATATTTGGATATAGAGAAATACGATCCTTTTGGTGGTGAGTATGTACAATTCATTGAATGGAAATTATATATATATATATAGACACACACACCATTATAGTTGCCTCGCAATTATTTGTACTTCTGTACTTCTTCTTTTTCATTTGTTGTATTAGATCGGAGGAAAGGAATAAAAAAAATTAGAACTTAAAGCTGCTAACACAACTTTGGTTGTGCATGGTGAATTTGGTTCAAGGCAGCTTGTCCAACAGAAGGTACCAGCTAATCTGGAAAGTTATGATGAAATGCAGAAATCCCCAGGCATTGACAAGGAAGGTGACATAATAGAATCTGACATAAGTAAGTATATTTTGGGCCACCACAGTTGTTAACACCAAAATTTGGTAAGGAATCTGACTTGTGGGTCCAGCTCGGTAAGGAGTCCGTCTGGCGGAAGGAAGGTTACCTCAGATGCATTCGGCAGAAAGATCCGCGGTCGGCTATCTGCTTTCGTTCGGCAAAAGAACAGTTGAGCTGATTTCGCGGGATTGTATGGTGACGTGGCTCAAGCAGGAAAGATGAATGGATGGATAAGCGCTCAAGCTTAGAGATAAATTAGGTATCGAATCCATTCGAGGTTGTGCTTGGCAGGGTATAAATATGAGCCCTGGTTGTATGTAAAAGACAATCATTCTCAATACAAACCGGCTTTACGCCAAACCCTAGAGTCCATTTGTCGTGTCGTCGAGTTCTTCGAGAGGGTTCATCGATCCGTCGACCTCCGTGAGTACCGGCAACCTTGTATCATATCTAGTATCATGCGGTGGATTTAGATCTGATGCAGGTAGTCTTGTTACCATGCTTAGTGTCATGCGGTAGATTCAAGCTTGGTTCAAGAGGGTTTCTTGTTAGGTCATGAGCCATGCGGTAGGATAAGATCTAGCTTGAAGCTAGTTATCGGCTCTATTGGATTTTGGCAAGATCCAATAGATTCATTAAGTTACCCCGTGTTGCTTTGAGTTTTTACTTTAAGTTTGAATTCATGTAACACTCTTTGCCCAATCTAGATGGGTTTGGATCGGCTTTTTACATTTTGGTGATCCTTATGTGAGTCAAGTTCGTGCTTTGGGTTAATTCAACACGTGGATCACGTGCTCTTCGGATAGCCGAAACCGAATCGATCTAGGTTGCTACGTGTTGTGGGTTCAAACTTGCCAACGTTTGTATAAATCTTGAAAGAACTGAGTATCACGCGGTAGATGCAGGTTTTTGGGTTGCTTTGGAGCTAGTCATCCGGTGGATTGGATTTCAAATCAATCTGATAGGTTTATTTCACTTGGTAATGTTCGTTCCTTCTTCATGGACCCTGAATCGGTTGTTCAGCCGTATTCGGTTATGTTTCTCACGAGTAGAACACGTGCATAATTCATGCTTTAAATAATATATGCTTTTAGCTTTCCATATTTAGATTGTATCATGCGGTGGATAGATCTATTTGTGTAAAGTGGTGCGATCCCCATGCAAGTTGTATCATGCGGTGGATAGATTTGTTTTGACATCGTACCCGACGGGTTTTAAAGCACCTAGACATGCGGTAGACTAGTGCTTTGGATCTATGCGTGCTTGTTTATTACATGTTTATGTTCGTGCTTTACTTCATTTATTTATTTAATGTTGATCACCATGGGGATCGGTCGCGATCTTACGCACGTGCATCTTTGCCCAAACAAAGACCGGTCGTCATCATGCTTACGTCATCCATTCGGCTATGTTACTTTTTTCCTATTTACAGCTCCCGGTTGGTTTCAGTTTGCTGGCAGATAGCTTTACATAGCTGTATGTCACCTCGTCTGGCTTTGTGGCTGTAAATATGGAACTGTCTGGTACCACCCGGCAAGTTCCAAGCTTTGGTATTTAACTACTTTATCTTTTGTTAATTTTCAGGGAAAATTGACTGGCACGTCTCGTGATTCTTTGCACGTGTGAAGCCAGCTTGTTCGGCTTGTTGTGTGCTTGGCGTTGGGTGCACATTTTGCGTCAACACACTTTTTGGCACGCCCGGTGGGACACAGCCGAAAATCAGGATGCCTGACATCGGGGATATCATGGATGTCAACATTGAAGATCTCTCCCCTGAACAGCGGCGGCAGCTCCAAGACGCTGTGGATCAATTCCAGCAGAAGTGCATGCTGTCCTTCAAGAAGAACAGGAGTGGCGTCCCGTACCTGAAAAACGAGATGCCCAGGGTATTATTTCCAGGGGAGAGCGACGCCACGACCCAGCAGGAGAAGGAGGAATGCATACAGGCGTTCCGAGATGCCGCGGACCACATCTTGAGCAGGCACCACAAAGCTTTCCTTGGTGCGTTCAAGCAGATGATGGTATCTGTCTTCGGTCCAGGCATGGAGTAGGCATTTAGCAAGGCACCCATCCAAGGAGGCACCGTGGAGTTGGGCGAATCCAGTTCTCAGCCGCCAATGCAGAGCCAGCCAGCCCAGCCTCCTCCTCAGAGCGCTGGGAGTCAAGCTTTCCAGCCTCCTCCGCAAGGTGCGGGGAGTCAGCCATCTCAGCCTCCGCTGCAGGCCGCGGGAGGACGACCAGTTCAGCCACCACCACAGGGTAGCATGGGCCAACCTGTGCAACAGCCGAACCCATACCAGCCCACGTACGGGGAGATAGCGTTCGGCTCGCCTGGGGCCCCGCTTGCCTCCGGCCACAGGATTGCTCCGGCAAGCAACTGGCTACAGAGGAACCTATACGGCGGAGGCTACCACGAGGTGGGAAACTACGGAGCCATCGACGCTTTCCCGCATCCAGGTTACGCACCAGCTGCAGGCACACAGGAAGACGACGCCCGGCGCGGAAGATGGCCGAGTTGATGCAAAATCGGTTCGGCCTCAAGCGAAAATGCGGGGACACCGCCTACAAGCCGCCGTTCCCAGAGTGGTACTTCAACGTGCTCCTTCCGCCAAGGGTGAAACCTCTGACGGAATTCACGGAATTTTCCGGGCAAGAGGACACAAGCACGGTGGAGCACATTGCTCGCTACCTGATGCAGCTCGGAGAATGCTCAGCTGAAGAAGCGTTCAGGGTCAGATACTTCCCCACGTCACTGACGGGCCCGGCATTCCAGTGGTTCTCGTCCTTGCCCCCTGAGTCATTTAGCAGATGGAAGGACCTGGAACGGAAATTCCACACCCACTATTTCAGCGGCAGCTCAGAGAAGAGGCTGATCGACCTTGCCACCCTGAAGCAGAGGCACAGCGAGACGCCATTGGAATTTCTCAGGAGGTTTGGGGAAGTTAAGGGCATGTGCTTCTCGCTCAACCCGCCGCGACCGGTTGGGCGACATGGCCGTCGCCGGGATGCTTCGCCGGCCGTGTGTGAGAAGCTGTTTGGCATGGAGTTCGACAATGCGGGGCGGGTTGTCCCAAAAGCTATCGTTGATGAGCAACCAAGCATACGGCTTCAAGAAGGATGCCAGGTTCGGCAAACAAGCACGACGTGGGCGACATTTACAACCAGTTCCTGGACAAGGCCGACCTGTTGGAGGATTCTGATGATGAACAAGACGTGGCTGCGGCCGAGATCATGTGGGGAAAGGAGCCATTGACTATGAATCAGCGCTGGGTCAAACAGACCAAGGGCACCTACGACTGCGACATCACGAAAGCTGACAAGTTGTTTGAGCTCCTGGTAAAGGAAGGTCGAATCAGGTTGCCTGAAGGGCATTCCATGCTTCGGCCCGATGGAGTCAAGGGGAAACGTTACTGTGGCTTCCACGACAGGGACTCACACTCCATCAACGACTGCAGGGTCTTCAGGATGAGGATCCAGAGAGCCATCCAGGAGGGGCACCTAAAATTTGATAACAAGATGAAGCTGGATGGCCACCCTTTCCCTCAGAACATGCTGGGTTTTTCGGTCAACGTGATAACAGCTGAGGAGAAGGGCAAAGTCAAAGTCTTGACCTCAGCCAGGGCAAGGCAAGATGGGGCGAAGAGACCGGAGCGTCGGGTGACCTTGGAGCAGGTGCATGGTGAAGCCCCACACATTCTCAAGAGCCACATCGAAATAGAGGAATCATCCAGAGCCAAGCCCAGGGTGACCACACGAATCCTCCTCAACAAGTGGCAGCGCCAGCTGGAAAAGGAGCGCTACCAGAAGCGGAAGTACGAGGAGGAGAGGCGCAGGGCTGAGGAAGAAGCACATAGGAGAGACTTGGAGCAATACACGCGCGAGCAGGAGCGCGTGCACTGGGGATGTGCGTTCTTCAGGCACTGTTGGAATGAAGGTTTGAAGCTGCCCACGCTGAGGAACTGCCCTGAGTGCAGTGACAGGTATTTTGAGTACAGGCAGGAGACTGCCAATCACCGATCCGTCCACGAAAGAATTGGAAGGATGCATCTTAGCGAGGATCGGCGCCAAAAAATTGAAATCATTGATCATCCCAGAAAAAGGCAGGCTGATTTAAGGTGGGCTGATCAAGAGGAAGACGAAGACGAGTACATCTGGCAGAAGGGGCAATGGTGCCCACCCGGCCTGAGAAGAAGTCAGAAGCGAAGGGTTCAGCGCTTGAGGAACCGTGAGCTAAGGCAGGCTGGGATCCAGACAAGGCTGGTGTGGCGTCCAAAGGACAAACCTGAAGGGTCAAAGCATTCGGCTCCAGCATGCATGGTATACTTTCTGTCGAATGAATTTATGGCTCCTGCTAATCAGATTGTGCAGGAAGAGGCGCCCCTGGATGATGAGCAGGTTGAGGGGCTGATGGCACAGCTGGTGTTGGCCAAGCAAGCCGTCTTCGACAAACCGGCCAAGAATCGACACATGAGGCCGCTATACCTGAAGGGATATGTCAATGGCAAGCCATTGACCAAGATGTTTGTCGATGGTGGGGCGGCAGTCAACGTAATGCCGTATACCACCTTCAGGAAACTTGGCATGGGCCCTAGCGATCTGACGCCTACAAGCATAATACTGAATGATTTCGCTAGGAATCCTTCAGATACCAAGGGATGCGCTCATGTGGATCTGATGATCGGGTCCAAGATGCTGCTCACGACCTTCTTTGTCATCGAAGGTAAAGGAGCCTACATCCTACTGCTTGGGCGGGACTGGATACATGCCAATTGCTGCATCCCATCCACCATGCATCAACAGCTCATCCAATGGGTGGATGATGATATTGAGGTGGTCCAAGCAGATGACTCTGTGAGCGTTGCAAACATGGAACCAGCTTTCTGGGAATATCAAGGCATTGACTCGTTTCTCGGGGAAAGACGGGGGGGAGAAGGTCTCGTTGAACTCCGTCGGCGGCGATCAACGGCCGATTCAAGCGATCGGCTCTTATAGCAATTTTTAATGGAGAACCCTGTCGATGGTACTGATGGCAAGTTGGGGCGAGGATTCATGTCGGCTGATAAATTAGAAGAGGTTGACATTGGAAGCGGTGATAAGCCAAGGCCGACGTTCATCAGCGCAAACTTGCAATCAGACTTCAGAGAGGAATTAATCAAGCTACTCAAGGAATATAGAGATTGCTTCGCCTGGGATTATTCAGAGATGCCTGGACTGGATCGTTCCATCGTTGAGCATAGGTTGCCCATCAAATCTGGTTTCAAACCGTACAAGCAACCACCCCAGAAAATCTACAAGGATGAGGTATTGGCCGATGTGAAGAAAGAGGTTGAAAGATTACTTGATGCAAACTTTGTTCGGCCATGCAGATACGCGGAGTGGATTTCTAACATTGTCCCTGTTTACAAGAAGAATGGAAAGATGAGGGTCTGCATAGATTTCAGGGACTTGAACAGAGCTACTCCGATGGATGGTTACCCGATGCCTATTGCCGATTTGTTGGTTGACGCCGCTGCCGGGCACAAGGTTATCAGTTTCATGGACGGCAATCCGGGATACAACCAAATTTTCATGGCAGTAGAGGATATATCGAAGACGGCCTTCGAATGCCCCGGTCATATAGGCCTATTTGAATGGATAGTCATGACTTTTGGACCGAAGAATGCCGGTGCAACTTATCGGCCGAGCCATGAATTACATCTTTCATGAGTTGATCGGCAAAGTTGTTGAAATTTACATCGATGATGTCGTGATCAAGTCCCTAAGTCATGACACACATTTGGAAGATGTGAAGAGGACCTTGGAGTGCACCCGAAAGCATGGTTTAAAGATGAATCCGAACAAATGCGCTTTTGGGGTATCAGCTGGAGAATTCTTGGGATTTTTGGTCTACGAAGGGGGGATCGAGGTTGGCAAGAAGAGTATGAAGGCCATTGATGAAGTTGCCCCTCCAGCTAATCTCAAGGAGTTACAATCACTGCTCGGCAACATTAATTTCGTAAGGAGATTCATTTCAAATCTGTCATAGAGGGTTTTGCCGTTCTCTCCATTGCTGAAGCTAAAGAAAGATCAGAAGTTCACGTGGGGCGACGAACAACAAAAGGCTTTTGATGAGATCAAGCAATACATGAAGGAGCCGCCGAGTCGGTCCCTCCACAGCTGGATAAGCCTTTCAAGTTGTACGTGGCGGCCGATACCCAAACCATTGGATCGGCCCTTATTCAAGAATTCGAAGGAAAGGAGCGGGTAGTAGCATATCTTAGCCGAAAACTACTCGATCCTGAGACCAGGTGTTCGGCTGCAGAGAAGCTGTGCTTGTGTGTGTACTACTCGTGTACAAAGTTTTGGCACTACTTGTTGAATGCCGAATGCACTGTATACTCCAAGTTTTATGTAATAAAACACATGCTATCTATGCCAATTTTGAATGGCAGGATTGGCAAATGGATCTTGGCTTTATCAGAATTTGAGTTAAAGTTCGAATCGGCAAAAGCCATTAAAGGTCAGATCATTGCCGATTTTATAACTGAACATTGTGATCCGTCAATTGATTTGCTTGAAATTACTCCGTGGGCTTTGTTTTTTGATGGATCATCGTGTGGTAAAGGTGGGGGAGTAGGGATCCTTCTGATTTCACCCAGAGGTGAGATGTTTGAATTTTCCATCCCTATTCAACCCACTGTCACAAATAATCAAGTTGAATACGAAGCATTACTTCGAGGGCTTCAATATTTGAGAGAAGCCGGGGCCATTTCAGTTGAGGTTTATGGAGATTCAGAGTTGGTGATCAAGCAATTGAACGGCCAATATGAGTGCAAAAGTGAAGCGCTGAGGAGTTACTACGAAGAATGCAGGGAAATCTTGAAGAGTTTTCCGTTGGTAACTCTACAGCATATTCCTAGGGAACATAACGAAGAAGCGAACAGGTTGGCTCAGAGCGCCTCGGGTTACAAGGAGAACCAAGAAGCGTTTGCTGCAGATGTGTGTGCACTAAGGACGGATCTTGCGGAAGATGATTGGAGAAAAGAGATCGTCGACTATTTGAAGGTAGATTCCACTTGTGCAGTTGTTCTGCTGCTGTCTGTGTGGACAAGTATTTTTTTGAAACAGTGTGGACAAGTTAATTTGGTTAATATCCTGTTATGTTTGTGCACTGTGTCATCCTGTGCATGTCAGTTACCGGTTGGCCGCCCTGCCATGTGTCTGGACAATCTGTTTAGGTTGTCGGGCACGGGTTTGGGCGAGAATTTGTGCCTGTGACGGGTCGTGGGTTTTTTAACAGGTGAATTTTTTGTTAATGGTCATGGGTTTGGGCTGGTTAAACCCAACGGTTTTGTGCCCGTTGCCATCCCTAGTAGTGATAGACCTTGTGAAGATGGTTTGGGGAAGTGTAGCGGTTATGCGGAAACATGAAGAGTATGTTAACAAGTTACACAAAGCTATAACTACTTGCAAGGATAAATGGTTCAAATACCTAGGAGTTTTAATGGTAGGCTGGGCAAGAAAATTTCTTTCAGTTGAAGGAGCACATGGTAACATGTAAGAAAAACCAGTCACATAATATCTTAAGTGCCTACAAAGGTATATTTCTATATGTGACAATATAAACTCTTGCAGATGGACCTCAAGGTTGTACACTATGTTTTATGCAAGGTATTTCGACGGGATGATGTTGACAAGAATCCTGACATATGTGAGTCGATTTTGATAATAGTTTGGGGCATCTTGGCTGCAATTGTTACATGCCTGGTCATGACAAGCAACCTTTCATTGATAGTTTTCGATTCATTGTGCAGGAATCACAGGACATACAGAAATGCAACATATTGCACTAGTTGATGTGTTTACCTGATAACATGGGGGAGCTATAATATCAAATTAGGTCTTCACTACTGCCAGCATCGTGAAATATCATTTAGTTTTAAGCGTAATAAAGTGCAGATCATCCACTGTTGGATATGTAATGGATATGTGGTATTTTGTGTAGTTTATGGGCACAGACCAACATTGTTTGCATGAAAAGATTTGGTTTGTCTGAGAAGTTTATGGGCAATATTTTGCGAAGTTTATGGCTATGTAATATGGCATAATGATGTTCGAACTGTGCATTAGCTCGTGCATCTATTCTGAACCCTGTGGTGGAACCTGTAACCAGGAAGCTGAAGCATCATGACATATGCTGGAGCATGTATATGGATGATTGTTTTGTTTTTGGCTAGCATGATTGCAATTCCAAAGTTGGTTGATGGTTCAGAGTCGGTAGCATGTTATCATCTATGTCTGTAAATAGGTTGGTTTGATTTGCAAGGGTGCTAGGAACTGGAAGTTATGATGTCAAATAAAATAGAGAAGGGTTACATGATAGTCTAATAAAATAGAGAAGTGCTACATGAGCATGATCATCCTAGCTGAACATGAAGAAAATAAGTGGTACAAATTGTGGAGACCAATAAGCATTATGACAAATACACATTAAAGTTTAGGAGCTAGCTATATCTAAATCTATCGTGCATAAGTCATACAACATGGTGATATTCGTGACAGTTTGTTCCATAATTTGAGAACTCTCTATCTTTTGATTCTCATCAACATCAAGGTCATTTTGTTTGCAAACTTTAAACTGGGAGTTGACAAGTGTTTTAGCTTAACGATCATGGATCTCCATTCACTAGGAACTTGATGCTCAATGTTCTAATATTTTGCAAGAAGGAAGTTGAGTAAATCTTTCTACTCAAGAAGGACAAAGTAAAACTTTGATACCTAGAACACTTTCTAAGAAGTTGGCAGCTGCGCTGCATTCTGCTTCATGTGGTGAATTTTTTGGATCACCGTTAATAACTGTTTTACCAGTTGTTCTTAAACTACCAGTACAATTCACATTGATCTTACAACTACCTATAAAAATGCAGTTGTCCTCTAGAGTATTGGTGAAGTTGGTGTTTTTGAAACCAAGAGAAGAAAAGGATGTCATCAATGATGTCCCTCTATGAAACTTTGATTATAATAGGATCGTACAAAGAGCAAATAAATATCACAAAATGCAAGGATATATGCCAATGGATGCAAAAAAATAGCAAACAATAAATTATTAACAAAACAATAAATTATAAGTAATTGATCAAGGACTAGTACCTCTATGATGTTGTTATTGCTGACTTTACTGCATTGCACATGCTCAGCATTCACAGACTGTATGTTGCTAGATTTGTGTTTAAGAAAAGTTTCCACTTCATAATTGAGAGTGATGAGTTCTTCAAAAACAACAAGATGCAAGGGATTGGCGCCAGCGGGGAAGGCTAATTGTGTATTCATCAAAATGTCAACAGATGCTTTCCACTTGCCCAGCATATCATTTATTCTATTGACAGTATGCTTGATACTATTTTCAACCTCACTAATTTTTATTTCTGCTATGTGAAGCTTCTCATAACTCCAGTATGCAAAATGAATACCAAACTTGGAGGTGAGTTAAGGACATACCTTGCTAATTGCATATGGATCAGCATCCTGAACACTCAAGGAATTTTTTTTCCGGCGAAACAGACATGGTTTTCTGGAAATCCTTCCTTAAATTGGAAGGGAAATTTCGTAACATCAAAACTAACAGAAACAATTTTCAATCTAGTTTGTCCAACAGTTGTACACAAATGCATATCTAGACCATTGATGTCATTGACAGTTTTCCTGATCAGCTTTCTCGTCTTTAGGAAAACCATCCTTTGGCTAGACTACATTGGAACAAATGGATATCATAATTAGAGAAAACAAAATTAGGCACCAAGCGTCATTACGACACCATCCGTTCTACCTTAACTCCTACCCTACACAACAAAGGAACAAAGACTGCTCACTGATTAGTTCCACTTCAGTCAATGAACCACTAACGATTTGCATTGGAAACTAAATTATCGAATTCAAACAAAAGATACTATTGTTAAACAAGTTAAAAAGAAGTCAATGTTTCCATGACAGTGGTACCAGTTTATCCTTTACTTGTCCAAATGATGCAAATGAAATCGGATGTCACTAAATAGAAAGAAAAGAGGAAAATAAACCCGGGCAACCTCGCCTGCAGGGAAACCTCCCAGTCTCAGCATGCTTGGATGAATGGAAGCATAGTGGGGTTATGTTGACGGTTAATAGTTGTATCAAAGTTCGTTTATGACTTGCAAGCGGACAAGTCTCCCGTCGTAGTCAAGGGACCCTTCTTCCCTCAAGTGGTGAACCCAAGGTATCGAATCCGTGGAACAATGTGCAACGCAAGGATTCAATCTAGTAAAGCAAGGTAAACTATCTTATGAAGACAAGTTGCATCTAATCTACTAACTCATAAAGAAAACACATCTAATCTAATCTACTAAAGAGGTAGCAAGAGAAAGCAAGAGATAACCAATCTAGAGAATCTAGATCATGCTTATGTTGTAGCTCCAAACAAGATAGATGAAGATAGAAAAGCGAATCTCATTAAAAGCATCTTTAAATCGTGGCCTTCCCACCCGACTCCGAAAACGCCCACCTTTTGGAACCCCCGTTCTGTCACAACGTATCCCTATTCATGCGGGAGTCTAGGGCGAGTTCAATAGAACAAGTTGAAATCACTTGGCCGGTCCAGTATGCACCTCTAGCCACCGCGGCTACAAGAGCGCCCTAAGTAATCTAGCTGCAAACTAGATCGTAGAAGAAGCAAAACCAAGAAGAAAACAAAATCATCGAGAAGGCACTTGATCGCTAGAAATCGGATTCACTTACAAACTTCACCATGAATGATTACATGAACAAGATCACCACCGGGATCCTACCTCGATCTTGATCCTCACTCCGGAGCTTCGACGTGGTCTTCCATGCAAGGTTCCCACGTCGGCAAGGGAGACCCTAGACAACTAGCACGACCCTCATCTCCGAGATGGTGTCCCTCAAGCTTCTCTGCTCCTCGGCGGCGGATTACGACTTCGGTTCTCCGTGGCTCTCGGTCAGGGGGCTATTTATAGCCTGAGAAGCAATTAGGTCAAAGGGGAGGCCGATTGGGCCCCGAAAAGGGCTGGGCCGGCCGGCCTGGGCCCAATTCGGCCCATCTCGTGGCCTGCTTCGCCCGGTGTTGCTTCCCGCGTCTTCTAGATGTTCTCCCCTTTTGCATGTGGGCCCTTGACGTCGGTTTCTCTCCGAATTGGACTCAACTCCTTGTCTTGCAAGATTCAGCACTTTTCTGGTTCGGTCCTCGGAGTTTATCATCTTCTCGGGCTTGGTCCTTGGGCTCTTGGAGTCATGTTCACTTCATTGCTTGACTTGTATCGGGCTTCAAAATCTTGGCATGAGGTGCTTAATGAACTTATCCCGGAAGTCTTGCTTTCAACGTTAAAACCCTGCGTAAACACTTAACTCCAAAACCGACATGCACAAGTGAACTTGTTATACCACGGGGGTTAGTATCAATGAATAAGATACAAAAGTCATGCCAACACCGAAGGTAAACTCATGGCTAGGTTGATGGATTTTCACCGTCAACATCTCCCCCATGCTTAAACCTTGCTCGTCCTCGAGTAAGCCTTCGATGGATATCATCATTGCCCTTCATTGTTTAAACCTTGTACTTGATCATACATGAAAAAAACATAATGCTCTCAAAAGTTTAATTCGTTAAAGTTCCATAATGTACTAGCCTTCACCTCTACGGAGGGTAGATTCTTATTAAGCTTATCCCACAAGTATTAACATGCTCACAAAGTTTAAATAGATCTCGAAATTTTTGAAATAAAGAACGAGATAAAGAAAAGAGCTAAACCAAGTTCACAAATTTAAATCACCTTGCATGTTGCTCATGAACTCTCATCTCACTTGTCTCTCAAGCCTATATATTCTACTCCTTTCCCTCTCATCACATATATGTGTGGTAGGCTTTATATGGAGCTTTGGGAAAGTTTAGTCCTAACAAGATTTTATAAATGAGGTGTTGTCAAAACAAGACAAGCTTCTCATGGTCTTACCGAGACTCGTCAAAAAGGTCATTGGAAAATAATGTTAAATCAAGGAGGGGAAAGAGAAAAATACACACACTTTTAGATGAGTGGACATGTGCAAATGGCAAAGAGTGATCCCGAGGCACAAAGGAAGTCCTCGTTATCGGATTGCACATGGTTGGAAAATGAGAATGGATCTTTTAAACTTGAAGCCTTGATTGCACTCTTAGAGAACCGGGGAGTTTACTTTATGCTCATTTTTTTTCTCTTTCTCATATTTCTCATTCTTTTCTTTCTTTCTTTCATTCATTATATATATATATTTTATCTTGTGAGACTTTCACCTTGGAAGTCACGTATATCGCCGAATTTTTTTTCATTCATCATTTTTTTAAAAAATACTCCCCTTTGAACTCTAAAACTGCACCGTACCTACCTCCTCCCCCATGCTTAGACGTTGCTCGTCCTCGAGCAAAGAGGCGAAAAATAAGGTAGGTACCAGAAATAATTTTCCTTTGGAGAGATACTTGAAATCTTCAATGTCGTCACCGTCTTGCGATCTTCCTTGAATTGATGATCCAATCTCAACAATAGGTTGTGGTCAAGGAGGTAATCACAAAAGATGATATTTGGTTTAAGGGTGGATATCCGGCGAGGTTTGTGAAATCTCCAATATGGGGATACACAATGCACGGATAAGAGGCTAGCAATAAGATAGATACGCAAAAACAGAATGACCAGCTTCTAGTCTCGGGCCAGAGAAATCATGGCCTGCAATAACTCACTCAAAAATAAATCTTGTACACTAACGTTTATGCACTCAAATATGTATAAGGCTCTGTATTGGTTGAGCAACACACAAGTGATATTTATGACAAGGTTAGCAATACTTTTGAGCATAAAAGACATCTTTAATCTATTCATAACTTGAGAGCACATAAAACACTATGGGTCTTTATTTTAATCATAACCTCCGCTAAAGATTAAGCTAGCATTTAGATAATTTCAGATTTGTATTTTTAAGAGAGCACTAGGTTAAACATGCATAAATCAATTACAAAGATAAACAAAGCGGCAATTATAATCATATATCATCATGGCACAAACTTTGTAACTTTACTAATGGTAAAAACTTGGTGGCGACATTATTCATGATGAAAACAAAAACTAACACACACGCTGAAAATAAACTAACACACAAGCTGAAAATAAACTAACACTCATGCTGAAAATTAAAATAAAACTGAAAACACTACACAAACATAGGCGCATACAAGCTGAAAATTAAAGAAAAGGGGGTAAAGGAAAGATAACTAAAGCTCCTCCTCTCTCTAATCTTCCGCCGGTTGTTGATATTGATAGTCTTGGTTGTTGTACCCTTACTTGTAATAGGAATGCGCCTCTCCTCCTATGAATTGTCCGACGGTGCTAGGTGAAGGTGTCCAAGCACATAAGCGACGTTTGCATTTCCTTCACCCATTTGGTTTGCATTGGTTTGGATGGCTGCAATAAATTGCATGTTCTTTGCAGCGTATCCTCCAATGGTGGCTACATTTTGTTGTGGTTGAGGAAGGTGTGCATATGGCTCCGCAAAGGCTACGTTGGGCACCGCAAAAATGGTGGGGGTATGGCTGCACCACTCCCCCATGCTTGCATTGGTACACCACCGTAGTAATTTGGCGGCGCCGGGGTTCCTCCCAATGGTGGGACATAATTTTGTTGTGCACCTCCTTCTTGGGCCGTGAAAAAACCTTCTCCTACAATACTTCTCTTTTATTTTTTTTCTTCGTCGGGTCCTTCCTCTAACCGATCTTCTTCCCCTCAAGAAAAAGTCTTAATCTTCAATCCGGAAGGGGCAAATTCACCTAGGCCACTTGGAAGCCTCCCCTCTCATCTTCACTTTTATATTTTCCTTTCTTCATATATTCCTAGGGAAGTCTTGGGTAGGAGATGATTCGGGTTCCTTGTAATACCCGGTTTTAAAGAGATAGTCAACATGGAGAGGTAACAACCCGATCTCCCGAATCCGATGTTGCTCACAACACCACCGGTTGATCATAGGTGAGTAGGGTTGATTGGCTGCGAGTAAATCAAAGCCGAGTAAAGCCAATTCAACTCCGTGTTGGTTATCTTTGTCTCTCTCATTCTCCCAAAAATCCACTTGCACAAAAGTGACACACTTGGATGATGGGGTTCCGGGTAGTATTTCTTCGTTGATGGTCTCCTCTCGTGATCATACTCCAAAAACCTTCCCATGTTCCTTCATGCACATCCACTTGTTCCGGAGCTCCCTTTTGAAAATAGGAGACACACGCCCATGGGTCTACGATACTAGAACATGCAATCGTTTTGAACATGAAAACCAATCTAATCTATCCGGGATTGTGTTGAATGGATCCAAGGAAGCATTGAGACCTTACTCCCTTTACGGCATGGTAGCTAACCTTAAGCATTAAAGTATTTCCAACAAAAGACGATAGATAGATAATCCAACAAAGTATGATCACATTTCAAGATCGATTGCAACCCATGGATGAAAGGAGATTACCCCATCAAGGTGCTAGAAATAGCATCATTGATCAAGGTTACCCTTCCGACGATGTATTCCTTCTTCTCCACTTGTGGGCTCCCTCCAACGGAATGAGAGACTCAGCACTCCTTCATCAAGGGTATGCGCCTTGGTCATGAAAATTTCCTAGGCGAATTCCTTGTGGGTGTTTGCCGACACTCCGTTAGAGAATTGCACCGGTGTCCCGTATGAAACCCAATATGTGGAGAGCTTGGTCGTCGATGTCGACGTTCGCTACAAGCCTCTACTTAAGGCGAGCGAGCTTCTTCTCCTCCTCCTCCGTCATGATGACATACCCCTTGGAATACCGCGGAGCGTATGGAGGTGGAGCGGATGATCGTGTCAAGTGACGAGGTTGGACGAGCGGCTCCTCCATATGTTATTGAAGTTTGGTAAACCTCATAAACGAGTTTCGTGTGGCCCTCATGCCACCAAGGAGAAGAGTGCGATTCCTCCTCGGCGGTGCCGTGTCCTCCTCCATACCCCGAGGAAACTCGGAAACCGAGTGCCTCCTCGAAGAGGTTGTCGATGATGGCTTAGACGACGATGATCCCTTCTTCTTTGGTGAAAAGACTTGTAGTTTTCTTCCATGATTGCAGCACTCTTCCTCACAAATATGTATCCGGGGTTTTCACCCGGTAACAAGGTACACAAATATTATTTTGGAGTCTGGACTTTGAGTGGATTAAGGATGTGATTTGTTGCACGAAATAAACGCGGTGGATGGCTAAGTCTAAGGTGATTCCGGCCTACAAACTAGAGCACACGAACAAAGAGTTGGATGAAAGACTTACCTCTCTCCTCCTCTTGGCTCGGTTCTTCTCTAGTGTATTCATGTTGCTTCGTGATCGCGTACACCTTCCAAACGTTCCCGTCCACTCCTTCGCTTGCATTATTGCTCCTTCCACTTGATGTTTTCGCTTTGACTCACTTCCATACTCCCTTGCCTCACATGCATCCATGACATTCCTACAAAACAAAGCCTTGGCTGCCCCCCATGCTTGTACTTTGTATGTGGTTTAAATATGTTGGAGGGGCATCCCGTGATGTATCATGGTGCATGCATGGTTAGGTTAACTAGATTGCCTCCCTTTAAGTGTGTTTAAGGCTAAGAACTCCTCTAATTTCGAAATTTAAAAATATTTTTCAGAGCCCTGCAAGAGCTCAAGCATAAATTTAGAGAAGTTTTTAAACCATTAAAAACAAATGTAAGTCGAAAATATTTTTCGACTACGTCGATTTCGGTCTCACCGGTATAGTTTGCCTTCATTAGTTGAGAGCAAGCTTTTCCCGGCTCGATCATGGGGGCATAGGTTTAGGTCCTAATTTTGATTGGATGAGAGAGATTTTGAATGAAATAAATTTAAGTGAGGCTTAGAAAAATTCTAATCTTAGAGAAACCAAGGATATGGATTTTTAAACCAACCAAAAATCAAGCTTCTAGGTTCACGCGAGTCCTACCACATGCTGAAATTTAAATAACATCTAGATACAAGTCGTGGCTCTACTCGTGTGTTTTTAGCATGAAAAACAAGTCAACCACAGCACCATAATGAGGGTGAAGGGTTGAGTTAGGTTCTGAATTTTTTTGGTTGTGGTTTCTCGAAAAAGAAGCAAACAATCACATAGGATGGTTCATGTAAAGGGTTTATGATCAAGCAAAATATTCAACCAAGAATTATGTCTCTAATATTGTTCAACCATTCTAAGTCTAATGTTTTGCGTAGTAAAATTCAAAACTGAATTATATTTAAAAAGACTTGAAAAAAGCGGAATCGGGTTGTCCTCCCGTAGCTTATTCTTGACTTGACGAAACGGGTTGCCTCCCGCCTAGCGCTTCGTTTATAGTCCATGGCTAGACTTCTTCACTTGATTACTTCGGATCAACGCTCTTTGCGGGTGTTGCAATCTTGGGTACCCACTTTGGCTTAGTCATTTTTTTGGTCTTCACAGGCTGGCTTTGTCCTTTGGTCTTGACGAATGCAACAACTTCCTTGTGGCTCGGCATCTCGAACTCCGGTCTTCGGTTGTGATCTTCATGGTCTCCTTAGTGTGATCCTCCATCTCTCCCGAATGAGTTTGAGTAGCCTTTCGCCGTCTTGGGACCTTGGAGTTGTCTCCGAAATTCTTCTTTGTTACCCATCGGGCGCCCGGCAAGTTGTCCCACTTGCGTCTAGCATCTTCATCACGATGAACACTTCACACTCCTTGCATGTGGATCTTGCTTTGGTGGCCTTTAGGTGTTGAGCTTCTTTCTCCATCTCCATCTTCTCCATCCTCCTCTTAAGTGAACCGATATGCCACTCAAGGAATCCGGCTCGTATGCATTCAGCTCTCGCAATCGTCATGCGGATAGTTGAGATCTTGATCTTGAACGGCCTCCCGGCGTCTTGAAGGTTTATGATAGGTAGATCAACGATGTTCGGGGTGCGTAGCGCTCCGGCGGTTGAGGTTGATCTCCCTTTGGACTTGGAGGTGGTGATTCCCTTGGAGATTTCGACGGTCCTTCGACCTCAACTTTTGAATCTAGGGTTTCCAACCCCTTAGCTTGTGTTGCACGTCTCCTTTGCCTGTAAAGTTTTCCTGGATCATACACAAAAAAGTTTGGGTTTCTTGGAGAGGTAGCCAACCATCTCCGGTTAGGGTTAGTAATAAAACAAAAATCTAAACATAAAAACTAGGGTTAATCAAAACTAGATTAGATTGACTCTTTTTTTTTCTTTTTTGAGGATGATCAAACTTAAGGGATGCAAAAGAAAATCAAAAGAAAAACTGAAAGATAAGCGATACTAGATCGGATCTTGATTGCTTGTTCCCCGGCAACGGCGCCAGAAAAAGGGGCTTGTTGACGGTTAATAGTTGTATCAAAGTTCGTTTATGACTTGCAAGCGGACAAGTCTCCCGTCGTAGTCAAGGAACCCTTCTTCCCTACTAAAGAGGTAGCAAGAGAAAGCAAGAGATAACCAATCTAGAGAATCTAGATCATGCTTATGTTGTAGCTCCAAACAAGATAGATGAAGATAGAAAAGCGAATCTCATTAAAAGCATCTTTAAATCGTGGCCTTCCCATCCGACTCCGAAAACGCCCGCCTTTCGGAACCCCCGTTCTGTCACAACGTATCCCTATTCATGCGGGTAGTCTAGGGCGAGTTCGATAGAACAAGTTGAAATCACTTGGCCGGTCCGGTATGCACCTCTAGCCACCGCGGCTACAAGAGCACCCTAAGTAATCTAGCTGCAAACTAGATCGTAGAAGAAGCAAAACCAAGAAGAAAACAAAATCATCGAGAAGGCACTTGATCGCTAGAAATCGGATTCACTTACAAACTTCACCATGAATGATTACATGAACAAGATCACCACCGAGATCCTACCTCGATCTTGATCCTCGCTCCGAGCTCCAACGTGGTCTTCCATGCAAGGTTCCCACGTCGGCTAGGGAGACCCTAGACAACTAGCACGACCCTCATCTCCGAGATGGTGTCCCTCAAGCTTCTCTTGCTCCTCGGCGGCGGATTACGACTTCGGTTCTCCGTGGCTCTCGGTCGGGGGCTATTTATAGCCCGAGAAGCAATTAGGTCAAAGGGGAGGCCGATTGGGCCCCGAAAAGGGCCGGGCCGGCCGGCTCCGGGCCCACCCGGCCCATCTCGTGGCCTGCTTCGCCGGTGTTGCTTCCCGCGTCTTCTAGATGTTCTCCCCTTTTGCATGTGGACCCTTGACGTCGGTTTCTCTCCGAATTGGACTCAACTCCTTGTCTTGCGAGATTCGACACTTTTCCGGTTCGGTCCTCGGAGTTTATCATCTTCTTGGGCTTGGTCCTTGGGCTCTTGGAGTCATGTTCACTTCATTGCTTGACTTGTATCGGGCTTCAAAGTCTTGTCATGAGGTGCTTAATGAACTTATCCCGAAAGTCTTGCTTTCAACGTTAAAACCCTTCGTAAACACTTAACTCCAAAACCGACATGCACAAGTGAACTTGTTATACCACGGGGGTTAGTACCAATGAATAAGATACAAAAGTCATGCCAACACCGAAGGTAAACTCATGGCTAGGTTGACGGATTTTCACCGTCAACAGGTTAGCGAGCATAGCGGTGGTGTCATTGAGCGCAACCTCGGCGACGAGCAATGTGGGGACAGCGAGCGGCGGGAACTTGTTTAGTCAGGGACGCAAAACAGAAGAGGGAGGAGTGGTGGCGGCGTAGATCTGCGAAGGGGATGAGGAGCGGCGGCAAACTATAAATGCGAGGAGAACGACAAAGATGAGAGCGACAAGCGGCGGGACAGAGAGCGGAGGTGGGCTACCTTGTCAGGCTGGGTGGCCTCTGGATGGGCGCTCGCGCTCACGCTGGGGATGGGGACCAGTGGTAGCACCCAAAGCGCGGTGGATACGGTGGCGGGGTTCTCAGCCTTCGCGTGCTTGGGGACGACGGTGAGGAGCTGTAGTGCCGAAACTCGTCACCATTGTACCAACGAGCATGTGCGGCGGCGACGAGAGCTGCTCCCGGCGGAGGCTGGGAACATAATGGGAGAGTGGATGGGAGAGAATGAGGGAAGACCGCGGACGAGATGCTATGGAGTGAGGCGGCACACGGAAGAAGGGGGCGAAGAGGATGTCGTCCATTCGTGCACCAACATTTTCGTGATAGATGGTTCCGCTTCGCATTTTCAGGCAAATCAAAGTGTAGAAAGAAAACATTCCGACTCGTGCACCACAGGCCACAATCTTCACTGGCTAGCAGCTCGATGTCGCTCTCCTGCAAGTATGGCCATATGGCTCGTGGTCCGTGGGCTGGCCCACGACACGAAATTTTGGCCCGGTCAAATCACCAACCGGCACGACACGACAGTCATAATGCCTGGGTCGGCACAACCTATGCCTCAGGTCGGGCTTGGGCCGCTACCTCAGCACGCGGGTCGGCACGGGCACAACACGATTAAAGGTCGGCACACTAGAGAGCACGATGGAGGCATGTGTAAGCACATGTGTCTGCCCGGCTCGACATGATTAGTATCTGGGCCTAAACAGGCCGGACTCGGGCGACCCATTTGGCCGTATATACCTGCAGGAGCGCTACACACAATTTACTTGCAAATCACGTTTTATTTCTTGATTTCCATCTAGTTTACTGTCATTTGGATAACTTTCCTCTCCCCGCGCCCGCGGGTTCATTCTGCTTCTACCATTCCCGTGTCAGCCATGCCAAACAGCTTCCCCGTCTCCTCGAGTGTCCGTCCCCTAGTCTCCGGGAGATAGGTGAAGAAGAACACGCACCCGAGCGCCGCGATTCCAGCATACAGCAAGAAGCTCGCGCCGATAGTGATAGCCTTTGACAGAGACAGGAATGTCATGGAGATCACGCCGCTGGTAAGGCGGTTGCACGCCACGCCGACGGCGAAGCCCAGCGCGCGCACCTGCAGGGGCAAGATCTCCGTGGTGTACACGCTCGGGATCGGGCCGAGCCCAATGGAGAAGAAGGCGACGAAGGCCAAGGTCGACGCGATGCACAGGCCGACGGCCCAGGGGATCTTCGTGTCAGGGTGCTGACCCACGACGGTGAGGCCCGTTCCGAGGCCGACGAGCGAGATCATCATCCCGCCTGCGCTGCACAGCAGCAGAGGCCGCCGGCCGACGCGGTCGAGCAGGAACACTGCCACCAGGATGAAGAGCGTCTTGGTGCCGCCCACAGCACAGGTGGTGCCAAGGAGCTTGCTGTCGTCTGTGATGCCGGCGCTCTTGAACACGCGCGGGCTGTAGAGAACGACGCAGTCGATGCCTGACGCCTGCTGGAAGAACTGGATGCCGAGCGCAGAAAGCAGTATGCGCCGCATGGCGGGGGTTGGGGATAGGATGAGCTGCTTCCATACCTTCGCCTCCTCGCGGTTTCGATCCTTTGGCACAGTGACCACGTCGCCGTCGAGGTTGTTCAAGATGCCCGCCGCCGCCTTGATGTCAGCGAGACGCTCCGCGGCCTCGTCTGGAGAGGCAGAGGTCTTGTCCAGCACAGCCCTGGCGTCCGCAAGGCATCCGTTCTTGACCAGCCACCGGGGTGACTCAGGCATGACGAAAACCATGAACCCGAGGAGAGCGGACGGTGCGGCGCCGATGCCAAGCATCACGCGCCAGCTGAGGTAGAGCGGGAGGCGGGCGAACGCGTAGTTCGACAAGTATCCGAGGAGGATGCCCAAGTTGATGAAGAAATCCGGTAAGGACGTCAGGAGGCCGCGGGACGCCGCCGGCGAGATCTCGGCGGTGTACACGGGAGCGATCACGATCGCGTAGCCCACCCCGACGCCGGCCACGAAGCGGCCGACCATGAGCATGGTGTAGTTGACAGAAAAGCCCATGAGCAGCGCGCCGATGAAGAAGATAGCGGCAGCGAAGACGACGGTGAAGCGCCGGCCGATCCAGTCGGACGTTCTCCCAGCCGCGAAGGCGCCTACGAGCGAGTAGACGTTCATGATGCCTATGAGGATCTCAAGCTGCACGTCCGTGATCTTCAGGTCCTTCTTGATGTACAACGATGCTCCGCTCATCACACCAAAATCTAAAGGGGTGGTCATTGTACATTTGTGCGTGTAGAAACTCTAGTGAAAATTGTGATGTAGAAGTCGGAATTTAAATACTTCCTTTAAAAAAAAGGTATGATGAGTCGAAAAATGTATGTGTACCGTAGCCGAGGATGATGGACGCCATGGAGGCAAAGATGGCACAGGCAAAGGCATACTTGACACTGCCATTCTTCTTGGACTCAGCGGCAGAATCCATAGACTAGAAGCACTTGATGAATCGATACCCAGTGCTTAGTGCAGTGTTAGATTGCTGGAGATGCATGTATAGGCAGAGTCGCAGAGAGTGAGAGAGGATCGGAAATGGTGGTAGAAGAAATGGTAGTGCGAGGAAGAGTATATTTGTTTTTTTAAGGGATGTGAGAAAGAGTATATACAAGTGTAGAACAGATGTGTGGGCTGAAACAGATGGCTTGGCACTTGCAAATCACATTGGGTTGCTGTCATTTACACCACGACACGCTTGTGGGCGGGTAAATCAAAGCTTAGAAAGATTGCGACTCGTGCACCAGTCTTTGCTGGCTCGCACCTCGCCGTCGCTCTCCTGCAGGAGCAGAGCACTATACAAGTTTATCAGTTGCAGTCTTCTACTTCTGCCATTCCCGTGTCTGCCATGCCGAACAGCTTCCCCATCTCCTCCAGTGTCCGTCCCCTAGTCTCCGGGAGATAGGTGAAGAAGAACACGCACCCGAGCGCCGCGATTCCAGAATAGAGCAAGAAGCTGCTGCCGATAGTGATGGCCTTTGACAGAGACAGGAATGTCATGGAGATCACGCCGCTGGTAAGGCGGTTACACGCCACGCCGACGGCGAAGCCCAGCGCGCGCACCTGCAGCGGGAAGATCTCCGAGGTGTATACGCCCGTGATGGGGCCGAGCCCGATGGAGAAGAAGGCGACGTAGGCCATGGTGGATGCGATGCACATGGCCACGGCCCAGTGGATCTTCACGTCAGGGCAAGGTTTACTTTACCGGTAATTGAAAAAAACCGGAGGTCGACGAGAAACGTGTTTATCGGATTTATCGGAAAAATTTTCGGATTTGTCGTTTTCCTTTCGGAAAAAATTTGGTGAAAAAATTCTCAACTTCTACTCAAAATCAACCTTGATTGTTTCCAAACTACCTAACATGGATATCAAGATACAAATACATAGAAATGACATAAGATTTAGGGTTACGTGAAGCCGGGAGGTGGGATTACTTGGTATTGGAGACTTCTCGGTGATAAAATTTTAAAAACCGGGCTCAACCGAGAAACGCGATTATCGGATTTTTCGTTTTTTTTTCGCCGATAAAATTTTCCCTGGGTCAGGGTGGTGGCCCACGACGGTGAGGCCCGTCCCGAGGCCGACGAGCGAGACCATCATCCCGCCTGCGCTGCACAGCAGCAGAGGCCGCCGGCCGACGCGGTCGAGCAGGATCGCGGCCACCAAGATGAAGAGCGTCTTGGTGACGCCCACGGCGCAGGTTGTGCCAAGGAGCTTGTTGTCGTCGGTGATGCCGGCGCTCTTGAACACGCGCGGGCTGTAGAGAACGACGCAGTCGCTGCCTGACGCCTGCTGGAAGAAGTGGATGCCGAGCGCCGAGAGCAGTATGCGCCGCATGGCGGGGGTTGCATTGGGGATAGGATGAGCTCCTTCCAGACCTTCGTTTCCTCGCCATTTTGATCCTTGGGCGCAGTGACCACGTCGTCGTTGAGGTCGTTCGGGATGCCCGCCGCCGCCTTGATGTCAGCTAGGCGCTCCGCTGCCTCCTCTGCCGTGCCAGAGGTCTTTTCTAGCACAGCCTTGGCATCCGCGAGGCGGCCGTTCTTGACGAGCCACCGTGGCGACTCGGGCATGACGAACACCATGAGCGCAAGGAGGACGGACGGCGCCGCGCCGATGCCAAGCATGACGCGCCAGCCGAGGTAGAGCGGGAGGCGGGCGAACGCGTAGTTCGACACGTACCCCAGGAGGATGCCCGAGTTGATGAAGAAATCCGGGAACGACGTCAGGAAACCGCGGGACGCCGCCGGCGAGATCTCGGCGGTGTATACGGGCGCGATCATGATCGCGTAGCCCACCCCGACGCCGGCGACGAAGCGGCCGGCCATGAGCATGGCGTAGTTAACCGCGAAGCCCATGAGCAGCGCGCCGACGAAGAAGATGGCGACGGCGAAGACGATGGTGAAGCGGCGGCCGATCCGGTCTGACGTTCGCCCAGCCGCGAAGGCTCCTATGAGCGAGTAGAGGTTCATGATGCCCATGAGGATCTCTAGCTGAACGTCGGTAATCTTCAGGTCCTTCTTGATGTACAGCGACGCTCCACTCATCACCCCAATGTCTGCAGGGGTTAATCATCATTGCGCGTGTTTTCTTGTGGAAGTTAACGACGAGTCCGCGAGTCGAGAAAAGTATAGGTACCATAGCCGAGGATGATGGACGCCATGGAGGCGAAGATGGCACAGGTAAAGGCGTACTTGATATTGCCATTCTTCTTGGATTCGACGGCCGCCGGTAGCACAGCAGAAGCCATCGACTAGTAGCACTCGAGGAATTGAGCGCAGTGTTCGATTGCTGGAGATGCATATATAGGCACAGCATGAACTTTTTAGAAGTTCATGATCAGTAGTATGATCATCCTAGAAAGGTACCGATTAATTTCCAATGAGTGACTAGTAGCCATGTCCATCCTAGAAACCGCTAGTGATGGACAATGGACATAGTGGTTGGAGGATCCGCCGAGAGAGTCAAAGCAAGGCCACAGCAAAAATTAAAACCATTTATTTATGTACCTATTTCAAGAAAGAAAAGGCTTTGTCCTACTTCATTCAATCATGCGGTGATTATATGTTTATCCGTATCGAATAGTGCAAGGCCTCAGCAAAAATCGGAGCTAATAAACTCGATCACTTACCCGGAAGATTCATAGTTATGTAGAGGGATGATAGGGACAACGTGGAAATACGATTTCAGGTGTCAAACGCACTCAAGGGAGGGGTGTGTGTTGGGCAGCTCGCCGGCGGTCAATGAAGATTTATAGAAGTTCAAACTTTCAACCCATCAAAAATACTCTTACCTAAAGTGGAGTCATGAACACCGACGTTGCGAAGCCGTCCTCCCTAAAGTGGTCGGAGGTTCCAATGACCTTCGATCGCAAGGACCATCCCGACACCGTACCCCAGCCTGGATCCTACCCACCATTGGTAGCCCCCCTGTTCAAAACCAGAAGGATCCACAAGGTCCTGATGGATGGGGGAGCAGGATCAACGTGCTCTATGAGTCAACACTTGACGAGATGGGCACCCCGAGGTCCGCGCTGAGGCCGTCGACGGCGCCTTTCCATGTGGTCGTACCTGGAATCAAGGCACTTCCCCTCAAGTAGATCGATCTGCCCATCACATTCGGGGACGTGCGGAACTTCCGCACAGAAACCCTCACCTTCGAAGTGGTGGGGTTCTCGGGGATGTACCATGTGATCCTCGGGAGGCCGGCATACGTGAAGTTTATGGCCGTGCCTAATTATATGTACCTGAAATTGAAAATCCCCGGGCCGAGGGGTATCATCACAGTAGAGCCTACGTACCAGCGCGCATACGAGTGCGACGCTGAGTGCTTTTAGTTCGCTGAAGCAACTGTCCGGTCCGCCTCGTTCCGAGGACCAGGACGTCCCTAAGTCGTCCAAGTGTGCGGCCTGCTCCTTCGAGTCCGCCAAGGACGTCAAGGATGCGGGCATCTCCGACGATGGCCGCAAACTCCGTATCGGGACGGCGCTCGATCCTAAACAGGAAAGCGCGCTCGTCGACTTCCTCAAAGTGAACCTCGACGTGTTTGCGTGGAAACCCTCCGACATGAAGGGGATCCAGGGGAGGTTGCTGAGCACAAACTCAACATCAAGCCGGGATCGAAGCCGGTGAAACAGCGCCTACGCTGCTTCAACGACGGCAAGTGCAAGGCGATTGGTGAGGAGATCTTGAAGCTCCTTAGTGCAGGGTTCATCCGTGAAGTCTACCACCCTGAGTGGTTAGCAAACCCTGTACTTGTAAAGAAGAAGAATAAGAAATGGAGGATTTGTGTTGACTATACGAGCCTTAACAAGGCATGTCCCAAGGATCTGTTTCCTTTGCCTCGCATAGATCAGGTAGTCGATTCAACAGCAGGGTGCGAGACCCTCTGTTTTCTCGATGCGTACTCCGGGTACCACCAGATTGCGATGTGCATAGCGGACCAACTCGCAACCTCGTTCATCACTCCGTTCGCCGCATAATGTTATCAAACGATGCCCTTCGGGCTCAAGAATGTGGGCACAACTTTCCAACGATGCATGCAACACGTCTTCAGGGAGTTAATAGGCCACATCATAGAAGCGTATGTCGATGACATCGTAGTCAAGTCGAAGAGAATAGGGGATCTAGTCCCTGATCTCACTGAGGTCTTCGCGAAGCTACGACAACACGGGGTGAAGCTGAACCCCGAGAAGTGCGTTTTTGGGGTACCGAGGGGAATGCTCCTCGGCATTATCGTCTCGGAACACGGCATCGAGCCAACCCCGAGAAGATCTCGACCATCATGGACATGGGGCCAATCAAGAACCTGAAGGGCGTACAACAACACGGGATGAAGCTAAACCTGAAGGGACCAGACAGAAGCCCGGCGCATCGCCCGCCGAGCGAAAGCTTTCGTCCTCATCGACGGCGAACTCTACAAGCGCGGGGCGACCGGCATACTCATGCGGCGCATTCCCAAAGATCAAGGCCGCGAGTTGCTCCAAGAGATACACGCTGGTACCTGCGGTCACCATGCCGGGCCGAGGACCCTCATCGGGAAAGCCTTCCGACAAGGTTTCTAATGGCCTACAACAGTCGCCGACTCGAAGGACATTGTGCGGCGTTGTGAGGGTTGCCAGTTCTACACTAGGCAAACTCACCTCCCGGCGCAAGCGTTGCAGACGATCCCCATCATGTGGCCCTTTCCAGTCTGGAACCTCGACATGGTGGGTCCTCTCCAACAAGCACCCGGGGGCTTCACCCACCTCCTCGTGGCGGTCGACAAGTTCTCGAAGTGGATCGAGGCTCGACCCATCGTCAACGTCCGCTCCGAGGAGGCTGTTTCGTTCTTCACCAACATCATCTACCGTTTCGGCATCCCCAACACGATCATCACCGACAACGGCACCCAGTTCACGGGGAAGAAATTCCTCAACTTCTGCGACGACAACCACATCTGTGTGGACTGGTCAGCTGTTGCTCACCCAAAGATGAATGGGCAAGTCGAGAGGGCGAACGGTATGATCCTGCAAGGCTTGAAGCCGAGAATCTTCAAGCGGCTCGACAAGTTTCGAGCAAGATGGGTGGCCGAACTGCCGTTCGTGTTGTGGAGTCTGCGTACTACGCCAAGCAGGGCCACGGGGTTCATGCCCTTCTTCATGGTACATGGCTCCGAGGCGGTCCTGCCAACCGACATCGACTACGGCAATCCACGGGTGCGGGCATACACCGAAGAAGGGAACCAAGTCGCGCTCGAAGACGCGATCGACCAGCTTGACGAGGCACGCGACGTGGCGCTACTACGAAGCGCCAAGTATCAGCAGGCATTGCGGCGCTACCATGAGAGAAACATGCGTCCGCGCGAGTTCCATGTCGGCGACCTCGTTCTCCGACGGGTTCAAGGCAGCAAGCACCGGCACAAGCTGTCGCCACCTTGGGAGGGGCCCTTCATCATCCATGAGGTGCTCCGACCAGGGACGTACAAGATCCAGTACGAAGACGAGAGGATCGTCACCAACGTGTGGAACATCGAACACCTGTGCCTATTTCATCCTTGAGTAAATGTTCAGAACTCATACGTAAATAAATACATGTTGTTTGCCTCTATGCACATGTCTTCAAGTTCAAGTTTATATTCGGTTGTGCGCTTTTTTCTTTATGGCAAAGCTTAAGCTTGAGCAGGCAGCGTCTTTGCACCAAGGCAAATACACACCCTGCTCGGGGGATACCAAGGGCACAATGCCCTCATGCCCTCAACGATTTTTCGAAATTTTTCAAAAAATTCTGACAACTTTGTCGAGAACAATCGCACAAGCAAGAAGTTTTTTGATGGAAACTCAAACTCGAGAAAAGCAAATATGACAGCTTGCATGGGATGGCAAGTCGCTCTTCGTTCAAAGCTCCTGGTGCTAATGCCCCCGCGGCTACGGCACGAAGACTTGCGGATACTTCTCTAGTCTCCGGCTTTCATCTGACCTCTTTCCGAGAACATTCGAGTGACCACTAGGACTCCGGTCCAAAAAAAGTTTTTTCGCGACCAAAACCCCAGCTAAAGTTGTCTCCCGAACCTCTCGAGGTCCCGGGGGGCTGCGAACGAACGGTTGTACTTAGCGGTTCGAAGGGCCAAGCCTTACGACTCTTACGCCTCTGCGGCTCCGAAGCATGGCTTGACTGTTTCGCCTCTCTTAGTTCGACTGCATGTTGCTGCAGTCGTCCTCGGGCGCTCGGAAGTGGTCGAGAGATAACGCCAGATAAAAATCCTAGCTACATGGTGGCTTGGCGACCTGTTCAAATTATTACAACAGAATAGTTTGTGGCATATTTAATTTTGGGGCCCAGAAGCTTCTGGAGCCTCTGACTCGTCTTGTGGCAGCAACTCCAGATCCTTCAGGGCAGCGTCGGCCATCTCGCGGGCGAAGGCAGCACAGTCCTCCTCCAACTCATCACATTGCTCATCGAAAGCACCTGGGGCCCAGCCGCCGCTCAACGTTGTGCGGTCCAGCCCTTGGTAGTGCGATTCGAACATGGCGATGACTCGGTGCACTGCGTGACGAGCCGTCGACAGCTCGAGCTCGCGCACCACACCGGCAAGGCGTCCAACCTCCTCGATCAGCGTCTCGGGCGTCCGCAGACCAAGCGACACACCAAGTGCGGCCATAACTGCCCTGACAAAACCCCCAAGGCTACAACGGCTACAATTACAAATAAAAGCCCGCGAGCGAGTCTTCAAATCACTCACGAGCTCGTGGGCTACATCCGACGGATGCGCTCGCGTGCACCCACCGAGAGCCTGAAGAACACCTCCAACTCCAAGATCCACCAACTGAGCCTGAGCGTGACTCCCTGACTCTCACTCAGGCTCGGGGGCTACTGACGAGGGCCCGGATTACGGCCCCCTTTGACGGCAAGATTATCCTCCTTAAACAACAACGAAACTGCAACCCTCGAGGTGGAGCCAGCTGTTTGTTGGCAAGCAGCTCGAGGATGGTCGTACCCTTGCTGACTACAACATCTACAAGGAGTCCACCCTGTTGGGGAATTCAGGAAAAACCTGTCACCCTTGAAACGTCGAGTTTGAAGAAATTCGTGAAATGAGTTTTCAGGATGATTGACTCTGTGAAGATCTGGAATTGTGAACTTGCGAAGCCCTGAAGTCGCGAACCTGTGAAGATCTGGAATCTTGAACCTGCGAAGCCCTAAAGTCGCGAACCTGTGAAGATCTGGAATCTTGAACCTACGAAGCCCTGAAGTCGCGAACCTGTGAAGATCTGAAATCTTGAATTTGCAAAGCCTTGAAGTCATGAACCTGAGGAGAACTGGAATCCTGAATCTACGAAATTCTGAAATCGGGAATCTATGAAATTCGGGAATCTACTGAAGATTAAATTCGGAGGTTATGGCGCGTGAGGATTTCTATGAATAAAAGACTCATGAATCAGTAAGAAGCCAAGTCGAAGACGTTGCCTCAAAAGTCCGGGTTTGACGTGTGAACTAGTGGCAGGCTTGTAAATGTATGAGATGTAAAGGACGTGCATGTATGTGTTCACATTAGGAATATTCCTTAGATTCGAGGGTACTTTCGGAATGTAAAAGTTCCTTCGTCTCCCTATAAAAAGGGGGCGTGAGGGCACATGTAAAAGAATTCACAACTTTTGAGGCAAGAGCAGTCTTTAGAGGATTCTTTGTCTCCCCTTGTGTCCTCTGTGCTTTTGACTTGAATGTTGGTATATACCCTTCTCCTGTGTTTGGGGATCTCATCCGGATTTTCGGATACCCCCCAACATTGGTGCCCACCGTGTTTCAGCCGAAAAACAACTCACGATGCCACCACAGAAGAGGTCGAAGAAGAACATTCCAGCTGAGACAGACCAAGAAGAGCACCGTCATGCTGAAGGCAATGAAATCTCTCTTGCCCCTGAACCCTCACACGTCACAGATCAAGAACGAAGAGTGAAACTTGAAGCTCTGATGAAAGCAATAGCTGAGAAAACAACACACATTCAAGAACAGCCTATTGAACAACAGACAAATGAAAATGATTATCATGATGAGGAAACTATAGATAAAGAACTAGAAAGAGTTTAGCAGAAAATACAGCAACTGCAGAAAGAAAAAGAAAAATTCACAAGCCAATTGCAGGAAAAAAGAAAGGCCTCTGAAAAGCTAGAAAAAATCAATCAGGCAAAAGAACAAATTGAAGCAATACAAAGAGAGATAGATGAAATGAAAGAACAAAAAAACAGTTCACAGTGGCAAGAATCACCACTCCAGAACTCTGGACAAAACAGAAGAACCCCGAAAGAAAATTTCTTCGCGGGAAATAGAATCTCACAGTTCGTGGATTCTGAGTCACCACTATCCATAGGGCTGCAAACTGCACCATGGCCACCAAAGTTCAAACCGGTCTCTCTCCCGAAGTATAATGGCTTCGGAAACTCTAGGCAATTCCTCATGAAATATGAATCAACTGTGAATTCACAGGAGGATTCGATGTTGCACTGGCCAAATCCTTCATTATTGCCTGTGAAGGACCAGTTCTGAACTGGTATTCTCTGCTGCAACCGCACTCAGTCTGTAGCTGGGTCGACCTCAAGACAAAATTCATGCAAGCATTTCAGATGTTCCATGACACAACAGCCGAGTCATCAGATCTCTATAACTGCAAGCACAAAGATAGAGAGCCATTACGGAACTTCGTGAGAAGGTTCATGCAGCATAGATCCCAGATTTCTGAGGCGGATGACAAAACAACGATCAAAGCACTGATCCAGGGCCTGATTCCAGGACCGACAGCTTCGCACTTGACACGAAAGAAGCCAAAGACAATTGATGAACTTTTTCATGAACTCAAAGAATACATCTTGTCTGATGATGATCATCGCAGAAAAGTGGCTGAACGAAATGAAGCCGGACAAGGCAACAGAGAGATGACTTGGAGACCCCAACCCTAGAATCCACGAAACATCAACAACATGGAAAATCCTCAGCCTGACCAGAACAGTATACCAAGCACAAGAGGAGGATTCACACCCAAGGGAAGGGGAAGAGGACCTCTGAGACTCACGAATCACAAACCAAGAGACCCGTACTTCTATTGTCAGTATCATGGAAGAGGACATAGCACTGAAGGGTGCCCAGAAACCAAGAAGAACATCACGAGAATTCAGCAAGAAAAAGCTATGATGAGCATCGCATCCTCAATGCCGAACCAGATTCGCCTGAATTTCTGGCAGCCACAGTTCATGAACTCTCAACCAAGTCCAGTTGTGATGCAGCAATTTCAGCAACCACAACCATCATGGCAACCCTCTCAGTAGTTTTACCCCCAGTCGCAGGCAATTCAGTCAATCCAGCAACCGCAGGAAATTCGAGAAATTTTGCCACCACCACCTTACAGTTCGTCAAGGCCAGAATCAAGTTCAAGATCTTGGAACTTAAAAGCCTTGCCATCTTTTGGGACAATCATGCCAATTTCGGGAGGGTCAGCCATGGAATTTGAAACTAAGAAACAAAGAAACAACTACTTCAGGTCTGTGAACACCATCATCAATGACGGTCCAGCTGCCCGACCAGAGTGGGCCAAGGTGCCAATCACTTGCACCGAAGAGGATTTCAAGCTGAAATCCGCGAATCACAATGATGCCATGGTCATCGAAGTGAACATAGCTGGATGGGTTATCGGAAAAATTTTGGTAGACAATGGAAGCTCGGCAGACATTCAGTTCTTCAAAACATTCGAGAAAATTAACCTAAGTCAGCATATGCTGCACCCGCCAGAGTACCCATTGCAAGGTTTCGGAGGAAAACCAATCAAACCAGTTGGAAAGGTATCACTTCCAGTATCTTTCGAAGATTTGGACAATGCCAGAACAGAGACCCTCACATTTGATGTGGTTGACATTTATCACCCGTACCTCGCGATTTTCGATAGAGGTTTCATGAACAAATTTGATGCAGTCATAAGACAACAATTCTTGTGTATGAAGATACCAGCGCCCAAAGGGGTTATCACAGTGTTCGGCGATCAGCAAGAGGCCAGAAACATAGAAAAAGGCCATACTCCGGGCCAAGTCAATGTGTACCAGCTAAAACCAACCGAAGAAAGAAAGGAGCCTTACGAAGACGCCAAGCGGGACAAAGAAAAGACTGAGATAGCAGCTGATGGTGAAACCAAGAAAGTATATCTGGATGATATGCCAGATAGAGCAGTCACAATTGGGGCTCACCTCAATCCCGAAAAAAAGAAATAGCTCATACAATTCCTGAATAAGAACAAGGATGTTTCGCCTGGTCAGCCAAAGATTTGCAAGGCGTCGACAGGGACATCATCGAAGATGCCCTGGAAACAGATGAAAAAGTAGCGCCGAAAAAGCAGAAACTTCGGAAAATGTCCGAAGAAAAAGTAAAAGCAATTGAAGTTGAAGTGCAAAGGCTGCAAGATGCGAAAGTGATTAGAGAAGTGAAATATCCAGTCTGGCTGGCCAACACTATACCAGTGAAAAAGAAGAATGGAAAATGGAGAATGTGTGTAGATTTCACGAATTTAAACAAGGCATGCAAGAAGGACGATTTTCCCTTGGAAAGGGTAGATAAAATCATAGACAATGCAGCCAACAGCGAGATGCTATCACTCCTGGACATGTTTTCAGGATATCATCAGATAAGAGTACGTAAAGAAGACGAAGAGAAGACAAGCTTTATCACCCCCTTCGGAACGTTTTGTTTCGTGAGAATGCCAGAGGGGCTGAAGAACGCAGGATGCACATTTTCGAGAATGATAGCAATAGTCCTTCATCCTCAACTTCGGAGAAACATTTTGGCATACGTGGATGACATAGTCGTCAAGAGTGTCCAAAGAAGAGATCACATCAGTGATCTGGTAGAGACATTCGCGAACTTAAGAGCTGCGAACTTGAAGTTGAATCCTGAAAAGTGTGTTTTCGGCATTCATAAAGGAAAAGTTCTCGGATGCCTAGTCTCAACAAAGGGCATAGAGGCCAATCCCGACAAAATCAAGGCACTGATAGAGATGCAAGACCCAGTTTCCATGAAGGATGTGCAGAAATTGACAGGGAGAGTAGCCGCGCTCAACAGGTTCATTCCTAGAGTTGTAGAAAGAAGTCTGCCATTCTTTCAAGTTCTCAGAAGTACTAAGAATTTTCAGTGGTCCGAAACTCAGAAGCAAGCTTTCCAAGAACTAAAAGATTACATGTCTAACATGACCAAGTTGTGCCCTCCTGAACCAAGATCACCACTTCTGCTATATGTGTCTACATCAAATTCGGCAGTGAGTCTTGTGTTAGTGCAAGAAAAGGAAGAAGGAAAGCTCAAGCAGATCCCAATGTACTTCGCTTCAGAAGCCCTCTCTGGTTCAAGAATCTTCTATTCTGAGCTGGAAAAGATAGCATACGCAGTAATCATGGCTGCAAGAAAGTTGAGACACTATTTCGAAGGTCACAGAATAAGAGTCGTCACCAATCAACCACTGAAACGTGTTCGCAAATAGAGAGGCATCTACCCGAATCATCAAGTGGGGCGCTGAACTCTCAAAATACATTATGGACTTTGAGAGAAGAAGCGCGATAAAATCGCAAGTCTTGGCAGATTTTGTTGTGGACTGGACTTCACCAACACCAAATCTGGATGAAGAAATACCTACACCATGGATAGTGCAGTGCGACGGAGCTTGGTGTCATAAGGGAGTCGGAATTTCAGCAGTCGTAACATCTCCAGCGGGAGTTGTAATAAGATACGCAGCTCGACTCATATTCGCGAATAATGAGCACTCCGCGAACAACACAACAGAATATGAAGCTCTACTTCTGGCATTGAGGAAGATGAAAGCCTTGGGTCAGCAAACCTTCATAATCAGGACGGATTCAAAAGTTATTCAGGAACACATTGAAAAAGAAAGTGAAGCAAGGAATCTTGTTTTGATGAAGTACCTTGAAAAAGTCAGAGAAATGGAAAGACATTTCAAGGGTTATTCAGTGCAACACATTCTAAGAGATGACAACAACGGCGCAGACAAACTAGCGAAGGCGGCAGCCAGAAATCAAGAAATGCCTCCCGATGTGTTCTTCGAAATCATTAAAGAACTATCTATCAAGGAATCAAGGCCGAGAATCGTGAATGTTGTGGAAACTCCTGATTGGAGAGCAGAAATCATGGCTTATCTGAGAGGCCACTATGAACCACAAGACGAGTTGCAGGAAAAGAGATTGAAACAAAGGGCAAGGGGGTATGCAGTGGTAAATGGAGAGCTATAAAAATCGGGAGTCACTAAGACATGGCTGAGGTGCATCACCTCTGAAAAAGGCCTTGAACTTCTCAAAGAAATCCACAGTGGATTCTGCGGTGCACACATAGGCACTAGGGCTCTAGCGGGAAAGGCAATAAAGCAAGGATTCTATTGGCCTACCATAAACATAGATGCGAAAGCTCTAATTCGGCAATGTGAAGCATGCCAGAAAATGACAAATCAACAAAACTTACCTTCTATGCCAGTTCATCTAATTCCATTGTCGTGGCCCTTGCAAAGGTGGGGAATGGATCTAGTCGGACCATTACCAACAACCCAAGGAAACTGCAGATTCGCAGTTGTCGCTGTGGATTATTTCACGAAGTGGGTAGAAGCAAAACCACTCGCGAAAATCAAGGCACCAACAATTCAGAAGTTCTTCTGGCAGAACATAATCTGCAGATTCGGAGTTCCGAGAGAACTGACTGTTGACAATGGGAAACAATTCGAGTATTACACTTTTAAAGAATATTGCAAGTCCTTGGGCACTCATGCGAAATTCTCATCAGTGTATCATCCGCAGTCTAATGGAGCAGTTGAAAGGGCAAATGGGCTGATATTTTCAGGAATCAAGAAGTGCTTATTTGATCAGAAGAAGAGCAAATGGGTTGATGAACTGCCAAAAGTAATTTTGTCCCACAACAGTACTGTGTCAAGAGCAACAGGTTTCACACCTTTTCGCCTACTCTTCGGCACTGAAGCGATGACACCAGAGGAAATCAAGAATGAAAGCATGAGAGTGCTGAAAGCAAAAGAAATTGAAGAAGTTGACCAGAAAGTAGAAAAAGACATGATTGAACTGACAATCCTTGAAGATGCTGAGAACATCGAGAAGTACCAAAAAGAAACCAAGGCATGGAAAGACAAGAAAGTGGTTAGAAAAGACATCAAAACTGGCGATTTGGTGTTGAAAAGAAAGAAGAACTGGGAAAACCTGGGGAAACTTCATGAATCCTGGGAAGGACCATACATAGCAAAAGAAACAGACATGTCAGGGGCTTTCCGTTTGCTAAGCAGACTGGCGAAGAGTTACCATATTCGTGGAATGCTGACAGCCTGAAAAGGTACTACCCTTAAGAATTCCAGAATTAGATAGATTTACTTTAGAGTATTTTTTCCTTTCTTCGCAAGTTTACATTCTAGAAAACTAAAAAGCCGAATCACGAATCTATAAGTGATTTCAGAGAAAAAACATTTGCTTTCTTTTTCACAATTACATTAGAACAAGGAGGACCGTACTCTTTTCCTTGCAAAGGGGGCTCTAAATCAAGAGGCAAGGTTTTTAACGAGGCGGATCCTATGTAAATACTCTTTGTGATATATATGAAAAGAGTCTTCCCCCGAATCGTGCATTTTATGAATTCCATTATGTGAAAGAAAAGTTCGTGAAAAGGCTCAGTGATAGCCGAGATTCTATCATGTGAAAGAAAAAATCGTGAAAAGGCTCCATGATAGCTGAGATTCCATCGTGCGAAAGAAAAGTTCGTGAAAAGGCTCCGTGATAGCCGAGATTCCATCATGTGAAAGAAAAAATTGTGAAAAGGCTCCGTGATAGCCGAGATTCCACCGTACGAAAGAAAAGTTGTGAAAAGGATTCGTGATAGCAGAATTCCACCGTGAAAAAAGAAAAAATTTCGTGTGAAAGGCTTCGTGATAGCCAGAATTCCATCGTGAAAGAGGAAGAGTTTGTGAAAGGGCTTTGTGATAGCCAGAGGCTCCGTGAAAGCCTAAATCCCACCGTCAAAGGAATTCCCACCAAAAGGCCTGAGACAACAACAAGTTGTGGCCTAAATCCCACCGTCAAAGGGATTCCCACCGAAAGGCCTGCCACAACAACAAGTTGTGGCCTAAATCCCACCGTCAAAGGGATTCCCACCGAAAAGGCTCGAGACAACAATAAGTTGTGGCCTAAGTTTCCGCCATGTTAATTAATGGTAATTGCGACTAGGCGAATGTATATGTCCTTGTAAAAGAATTTTTTTCAAAGATTCATGAAGTATTTTCGCGATGAAATATTCTTCATTGAAGAGGCAAGGGGCTGGAGTGAAGATTCGTAGAAAATCATGGCTGAAGCAACTGAGAGTTGCAATATCAACTAGGGCAAGTGTGCCAAGCGGGTGAAGTCCATAAAATTCGTAAACAAATTTTGTCGACTTGCATCACGTTACTTACGATTTCAAAATTCGCGAAAATTTCTTAAAAATACAGATGATCAAGATATCCGCAGAAAACAGTAACTTCCTTAACCTGCCTCGAAATTTTCATGCAAAACGGCAAGGTGGGGAAGGGTGATGTTTTTTCTCAAGAAAATGTCCTTATTGCCTTAGTTGCATAAAAATTTCGATTTAGTATCATCACGATTACATTGGGAAATACAATCTCTAGAATGAAAGTTCAACAACATGTCCTGGTTCGCGGCTATTATTTTCTACAATATCACTAGCGTAGGCGAAATCAAGTCCAGTAGTGATGGGGTTAAGGGGCTCCGTCTTCACGACCTTCGAAGAGCTCGAATTCGCAGCAATGGGGCTCTCGTCTTCGCGAAGAAGGAAGAACGAAGAAAGATCGAAACAATTAGTTGAAAACTTAAGCGAGACGTCAAGCCAAAAATCGGAGAAATCTTGCTCTGGATGAGCCTCTTTGAACAAACGCCATGCTTCACCACTGACAAACATATTTCCACGATGAATCCGCGTTGGCAACACATCCTGCGCAGGCCCAACTTGCAGGACCTGCGCAGGTTAAAGTTTACAAAGACAAAGTGTTTCAGACAAATGCAACGCAACCTAATGAATTTACATATATACACAAATCGTCACGAAGGGCAAATGTTTCAGCAATATTTAGCCAGTGATGTCAACCTTTGGGGAATCTTCTTCATGTTTGGAAGTTTGATCAGCATCGCTACTATCGCCAGAACCTTCCCGTCTGAGTCTGTAGATTCTTCATCTTCATCTTCGGAAGAAGATTCCAGTGGTGCGGCGTCCTTTCCTCGTTTCTCCTCTCCAATCAGCTAAAAAGAACAAAGGAGAAAACCTAAGGAAAGAAGGAAAAAGAACAAAAGATAGAAATTTAACGAAGTTGTAGAGGTCATCAGTTTTTTCTAAGAAATTAACATGTTCAAGCTTAGAACGAGCAATGTTCTTAGCAACTTGTTTCCCACTGATGACCCAGAATTCTCGAGCGAATTTGGTTTTAATAGCCGAGACATCTTTGTTAGGACGAAGTCTTGAAGTGCTTGCAGCATGAGGAAATTGTGAAAGCTTCTCGCGAAACTTCACGAGATCAACACAGTCGAAATCATGGAGCGGCTTCAAAATGCTTTCAACGGAGAACGCCGCGGCGAAATCACTTGCACTAGAAATAACTCCAGGAAGCGCCTTGAACTCAGTATCAATCCACTTCATGAAATCAGAGATTCCTGTGTCAGCGGGGAATGGAGCAGGATGAACGCCAAACTCATTTAAGGCCTTCTCATATTCTCTGAACACGAGCTCGAGACTATTCCTAATCTCAGAAGTTTCCCTTTCCGAAGCTTCTTTCTGGCAGGCCAGAGCCCTCTCAAGGTCTTGAATTTTTTGCTCCATGCTACTGAGAGTCTTTGCGAGATTAGCATTGTTAACCCGAAGATCTTCGACAATTTTGGAGGACTTGTCGTAAGCCTTGTGAAGATTTTCAATCAATCTTAAGTCCTCGTCGTGTGTTTTCCGAAGTTTCTAAAGATCTTTTCTCGAATTCTCAGCAGCCTCCTCAACGACCTTCTTTTCATCCTGACATTTCTTTAGGGCCACAGCCAGTTCATCCACTTTTCTCTCCAAGTCTGAGTTCACCGCTCGAGACAACTTGAAGTTGCGGCTCAATTTCTGAGAATCTTCGAGTAACCTCTTGTTTATCTTCTCTTCCTCAATCAGGCATTCGCAAGCAATTCTTCCGCATATAGAAGCTTTCGCCGTGTAGTTCTTACGGTACTCTGTGAACTTGGATGCTGGATAAGATCGAAGAAGATCCTCAAATTCTGAAAAATCACAGAGCAAAGCCATGAGTACAAAGATTGAGGAATTTGAAACAAGGAAAACGAAGAAGTCGAAAAAGTAATGAACCTTTTTTACTTAAATCTTTTTGATGATCTTCTTCCCCAAACTCGCAGAAGGCTTGCCCGAAGAAACTAAAGTTTTCTTCGAGGAAGTGCAAGGCTTTTTTCCAGAATCCCGAGCGGTTTCTCCAGGCAAGCGAGACGTTTGTTTCGAGGCTCCTTCTCCTGTTTCATCAACAAGTGTAGGCGATTTTCCAGAGTGCTAAAATCTTGGATGTTCCATCTCCGATACTAGCTGCCTTGCAACCAACACTTAGTAGTTCACCACGGTAGGACGTACCAAAGCTCTTGTTAAAGGCAGCCAGGCAAGGAGAGGGATCTTGGCCTTCAGGGAGATCTTCACGAATTTCAAGCAAGGGAGCATCTTGGACGGAATCTTCACCCCTGTGAATGGTAAGCTCAAGTTCTTTTGTGAATTCGGGAGATGCTTCCTCTTGATGATGGACAGACTGGGGAATAACAGTCTCAACAGCAGCAGGGATCTCAGCAGTAGCAGCAGAAACAACTTCCTTTTGAACTTCAGTAACAACATCTGAAAAAGAGCCAACATCCACGAACTCTCTTTCAGAACTCGGAGTGTAGTGTTCATGAAAATTGAATCTTAAGAAAGGCCAAGAGGAAAAACCTTTCTAGCTAGGTTCTGCGAAGATATCATTATCGAAAGCAGATGGGACTCGTTGAACCTCAGCAGCAACGATCTTCTTAACAGCCTTCTTAGCCTTCTTTTGGCTCATCTGAGCAAGGCTGGAGGCCGCCTGAAGTTCCGCATCCGAAACTTGTTCGGAGGATTTGCGCTTATGTTTCGACGACTCGAGAGACTTCGTTTTCGTGGCTTGAACACTGGAGGACGTAGTCTCGTTGACAATCAATCGGCTGGTTGGAGGATCTTCTTCTCGGAGCTTTCACGGGCGCAGCTGAACAGCTGGCCACAACAACGGTAGACATCTTCAATTTGCGCCCCGGGCGTCGGAAGCGAAAGGATCTGTCTCCGCAGACTTCAGAGAATACCCGATTTATCCTCTTCTTGTGCTTCACCAAGTTCTTATATGCTTTGTACTCATTCATGGTGTATTCGCCAATCATGAGATTCACTCTTCTTTCGATTTCAAGCATAAAGTCGTCGGCACTCTGGCCGTCTCTCAGTTGGAGGCCGAATTTCGGGAAAGGAACTTCTTGTGCTGCCCAGTTGACATTGAAGTTCACGATTTCGGTTGGGGTCCAACCATAAGAGATCAGCCAAATTCGGGCAGCAGTGAATTCCTCAATAATATCACGACCACCAAGGATGGTGCTCGCGAGGTGGAACACATTTTCGCAGTTCCTGATCCCAGCTGCTCGATGATTGTAGGGCGCAGTGCAAACAGCAGTTAACGCCTCAATAGGCGCGGAGAGAGGATGAGTTGGTCCTTCGTAGCCAGGAATCGTAGACATGTCAACTTTGACATAGAACCAGTACAAACTCCAGTCTTCTGTGAAATTTTTTTTTGCAGCAGGGCGTGATCTGAATTCGCGTGATCCCTTTTGGCGTATTCTATCGATGGGTGTTGAAGGTGCAGCACGTATAGTGGGCCTCGTAAAATTGACCGTCGTTGACCTTGATAACATCTGGCACAATAACCAGCTCAATAATCGGGCGAAAACATCTGCCCCAAAGTTGCAGCCGAAAGTCTTCATGATCCAGATGAACTTGGATACTTCCAAGAAAGAGTTCGGCAAAAGTTGATGAATCTTCACAGAAAAAGCGTCCAGAATCGCAGGAAGAATGGGATCGCAGGGGAACCTTAGTCCGCAGGTAAAGAAATCGCGGAATACAACAACTTCACCCTCTTTGGGAGTAGGAATTTGTTCGTCTAGTGGAGCGCGTCCGGTGCCCACGGGAAAAAAATCCAGCAGCCTCGTACTCTCTGATCATGTTGGTTGTAACCTTAGATTCCCCGAAAACAAAGGACGGAGGGAGAGGTCACGGCTACTTTGCTGCAATTAGATCTTTGACATCAGTGTCGATGTCTCCGACTTCTTCCTCTTCTGATCTAATCTCCACATCTTCGTGAGTCCTGGACCCACTAGCAGCAGGAGAGGAGTGCCCTTCCCAGAGCTGTGCAATCTTTGAATTTTGAAATCTGGCTCGGCCGGAAGGCCAGTTGCAGCCAATTCCTTGGTCGTCATAGGTCTGGCAGTGCTTTTAGTTCGAGCCACTTGGTCGACAGTAATATAAGTAAGAAATCTAAGACGGCATCCACGAATGAAGTTTGCGAAACTAAAGGTACGAGTATGAACATTGAAAAGTAAAGACGATAGCTAAATAACAAAGAAAGCAGTACCTTTGAAGACTGGAGGAAGTCTTGAAGCTACGAACACTTTGTCGCGAAGCGCCTTTCTGCGAAAGTGCAAGCTAAAGTTCGGAAGAAAATGAGAAAGCGGTGAAATTTTTTTACAGTGAGAGCTCTCTATTTATAGGGGCGAGGGGGGCAGTTTCAAGAACTCTCCTCGATTCAACCGTTGCGAGGTTTCCCGAGGACGCGTGTCCACTCTGACGTTCCGAGGGTGACGTTTTTTACTAAAATTCAGATATTTTCGTGGAATCGGATCGTCGGAGTCAACCTGCTTCCCCAAGGGACTAGTGTTGGGGAATTCAGGAAAAACCTGTCACCCTCGAAACATCGAGTTTGACGAAATTCATAAAATGAGTTTTCAGGATGATTGACTCTGTGAAGATCTGTAATTGTGAACCTGTGAAGCCCTGAAGTCGCGAACCTGTGAAGATCTGGAATCTTGAACCTGCGAAGCCCTGAAGTCGTGAACCTGTGAAGATCTGGAATCTTGAACCTGCGAAGCCCTGAAGTCGCGAACCTGTGAAGATCTGGAATCTTGAATCTGCAAAGCCCTAAAGTCACGAACCTGAGGAGATCTGGAATCCTGAATCTACGAAATTCTGAAATTGGGAATCTATTAAATTTGGGAATCTACTGAAGATTAAATTCGGAGGTTATGGCGCATGAGAATTTCTATGAATAAAAGGCTCATGAATCAGTAAGAAGCCAAGTCAAAGAGGTTGCCTCAAAAGTTCGGGTTTGACGTGTGAACTAGTGGCAGACTTGTAAATGTATGAGATGTAAAGGACGTTCATATATGTGTTCACATTAGGAATATTCCTTAGATTCGAGGGTACTTTTGGAATGTAAAAGTCCCTTCATCTCCCTATAAAAAGGGGGCGCGAGGGCACGTCTAAAAGCATTCACAACTTTTGAGGCGAGAGCAGTCTTTAGGGGATTCTTGTCTCCCCTTGCGTCATCTGTGCTTTTGACTTGAACGTTGGTATATACCCTTCTCCTGTGTTCGGGGATCTCATCTGGATTTTCAGATACTCCCCAACACACCCTTCACCTGGTGTTGCATCCCAGGGAAGGCATGCAGATCTTCGTCAAGAACCTCACTGGCAAGACATCGAGTCCTTGGCCAGACGACTGCATCTCCGACTAGTTTCCCACTAGAGGAACCCTCGCACGAAAAGTCTCCGCCTTGCACGACGAGTCTCCACCTCGCACGACAAGTCTCCGTCTCGCGCGACAAGTCTCTGCCTCGCACGACAAGTCCGGCTCCGACTAGTGCGTGGGCCCGGGCGCACGACTCAAGCGACGCCACCAATGCACGAGGAGGAGCGAATATCCACGTCACGCAAAATACAACAGCTGGCGGCCATGCAGGGGGCTCACCTCGTTAGGAGCCTTAATGCCGGTCTGACTAGCCGCGCAGCCATCACATCGCCATCATCTCCCGCTCTGCCACACGCAAGACTCAACCCGAAGCACTCAAGCATCCTCTACAACGCGCATGAGCCTAGACTTAGGCTCGGGTGTGGCAAGCTAGGCAAGCACTCGGGCAGACTAAGACAAGCCCAATCTACCCGGGGAGAAGGCCAAGCGTCCCGGAGGGAACAGTCCAACCCGGCCACGCGGCGGCTTCCCTGACAAGGCATCGCGACTCAGCTTCAATGCACCCCGACGGACAGCGACGTACGACGGGACGTGCCAGCTGCCAAGCACTGTAACTTCTTTTAATTTCCCCTTGTGCCCCTCCCCTTGAGACTATAAAAGGAAGAGGAGGGCAACGGTCACAAGGGTTAGACTTTCATACGATCAAACACCACCACCCGGGACTTGGGAACGAACTCCCTCTCCCGACCAGCTTGTAACCCCTACTACGAGCACACCTGGCTCAGGAACACAGCTGCAACACACTAGACATAGGGTATTACTCCTCGGAGGCCCGAACCAGTATAAACCCTGTTGTCTCCTGCGCTAACCATCCGAGCCCGACACGCGATCGATAGAAATTTACTGCCGGCGGTAGAGAACCCCGACAGGTATATTTGGTTCCCATAAGTAGGGTGACTTAAAGTGCAAAAAGTGCAAAATAAGTTATCTATGAAATCAAACAGTCATGACTTAAAGTGATGTGACTTATAAGTTGCATAAGTAGCTCTAGCCTACTTGACTTATTTCCACTTTTCCCTCTATTACTCTGTCTGGAGCCCACTGACTTATAAGTCATTGGAACCAAGACTGACTTAAATCCAGCTGACTTATAAGTCGGGTGACTTATAAGTCAGGGGACTTATGGGAACCAAACATGCCCTTAGATGTGCAAAGGATGCAAGAGATTGCACGAATTTCGAATATTGAAAGGTTCAACATCTTATTACTTTCGAAAGATGTATAGAATCTCAGCTTGCGGAAGCTGTTTAAGAGATATAGATATAAAGTTCATAAGGTCCATCTAACTTATCTATTCTAGCTCATCAACCTCCCATCGTGCACATCGTTCAACATTTCCATAAACTCTGTTCAACAATGCTCAAACTCTGATTCCAACTTGTGAATAGACTAAATCAACATTACATGGTGGTTATAAAAAATAATAGAATCTGTCTCCTCCTCAACCGATTGATAATTCATTTATCTATCAATCAATGTTTCCATCCATTGGATCAAGATCCAACGGTGTAGATGCATGCCCCTCTATCTATGTTCTTCCTCCTACCATTCCCAGACCCGACATCTGGCAACAGAAAACAAATGCTAACGTATTTGTTCTTCCCCCATGACCTCTGTCGCCCCACCTCGACTGCGCCATCGTCACCCCAGCCGGCGCCCGGCGGTGGCGCCGTTCCTTGCCACCCTTTATCCACCCACCGCCAATGTCACACCCTCGCCCGAGACTTAGTCCAACCTTCGGCAACCACCACCCCGGTCGGTGGCGCTCCGCCGCGTTGCTGTTCACCCACACAACGCCACCGACCGCTGGTTGATTCCTCCCACCCCGAACCTTCTTCTCTAAGGTCAACAACCATGGAACCCTTGAACCCAAAAACCCCATAACACTAACCATGTACGCCAACCTCTACACCACACTGGCCAGCGGCGACCTCGCCACCGACTTCTCCCCTCACCTCCCGCCCAACCTCCAGCTCCAATTGAACCTACCGATCAATTGAAGAATAAGCACATTCTCAATCGATTGATAAGCAGTAAAACTCAAATTAATAACAATTTCATCTTCCACCTTGCCCAAATTGTTCCTCGGTTGATACATATTTCAACATTTTCTTACAACTAATTCAACAATCAACACAATATAATTCAACATTCTATATAGCCTAATTGAACATTGAGGACCATGTGTGGTTCGAAGACCGGTGGATGGTCGCTTCCTTGTGTGATGAGTGATTGACAACGTTGTGTGGACCGATTCTTGGCTAAGTATTGCGGGTGCGGGTTGCGGCTTGACTCGTGTTGGTGCGGGTGAAGAACAAGCGCGAAAGGTCGTCGCCGGTGAGGCCTCCGGTGTGGAGAAGACAAGTAGGCTTTGTTCGAGGGACCGGTGGCCGGCGGGGTCAAGTGCGAGCCGCATGGTGGCATGAACAACAAGATGAAGTCGTGGACGGTTTCTTGGTTGAGCCTCAAAACCAAGGTCGAGCCGGGACTTCATGGGAGCCAAGTCATGAGTGGTGATTGGCGGAGGCTACATCAAGTTCGCGGGGTTTGCGGTGGTTCACCAAAAAATCACCGGGTTACTCGGGCGAGCCACAAAGCCGAGGCCGAAGATCGGGTGTGGTCGTCGGCCAAAACCGGCCTGACCGGTTTGGAGAACCGGTCTGACCGGTTTGGGGTCGCAGGGCGCCGGAAGCTTCGAAGCGGAGGACACGCGTCGGGATCGCAAGGCTTGCGTTGAGGCTACGCAAGGTGCGGTCGCTGGGCATCCGTCCGATGGAGAAGACATCAAGAATTCCAAATCCGCCCTTGAGGGGCTTGTATCCCTAGTTAGTAGAGAGGGGCATTTTAGACATTCGATTGCCGCCTATATAACCCAAGAGGTGAGAGGTTGGCAGCCAACTCTTGGAACCCTAGCTCATTAGTTTTCCTATTTTCCACCTATTTTCTCTAGGTTTTCCTTAGGACTAGCAAGAAGAGCTTCACGGAGAAATCTTGTAGAGAGGAATGGATGATCGGGCGGCTTGCTAGACCTTGTACGAATCTTTGTTTCATGTATGGATGATTCGGCGTGATTCCTCAAGGTTTGAATGTGTTTTTCCCGATTGTTCTTGGTGATGATTTTCGGAGCCCTCTCCCGGTGATTTCTTTGCGGTGTTTTCGGGACCTTTCCTTTGGGGATTTGATGGGGGAAATTTGTGGGAACCCTTCGTGGTTCTTTGGGGCGTGATTCCCCTCCCAAATCCGTGAGGAAAAGTGCTCGATTTTGGGGTTTCTTGAGTTCTTGGCTTGGTAGTGCCTTTGGCGGGATTTCTTCGATTCCTCCTTTTTAGACGAGATTTGGTGGGATTAAACTTGACCATGGACTCCTCATGAGGTGTTCCCGATATCCCCAAAGTCTTGTTCAAGTCCGTGGAGCGATTCGGGAGATTGAGATTTGGTTTTGGGGGAGTTGACCCGCGGGCCGTGTTCTTCTCGATCGTTCGAGTGCTAAAACCGCCCGACCGGTTTCCCAAACCGGTCGACCGGTTTCGCCCGATGGGGCGTCGAGAAAGATCTTTGAACAAGGAAGTCTTTCTTGCTCCATGGCTTCGTTTGTTCGGATGTGGAAAGGCTTTTGAAGTGTTTGGGTTCCTTGGGGAGTTTACGGGACGAATCGGTCCGACCGGTTTGCCTAACCGGTCCGACCGGTTTTTCCCCGCCTTCGTGAGGCTAAGTCCAACGGGAGCGGTCCGACCGGTTTCGAAACCGGCCCGACCGGTTTGTCTTGCCCGCGGCCTTGTCGTGTGTGTGTTTCCGCCGCGTGTGTGTTGAGGCCGTTGTTTGGGTCTTGTTCCTAGGTTCGGTAGCACTCCGGTGGCTACGTGAACTTGGCAAGAGAAGCTCGGCCGAGGTGCACGAGTGAATTTGGGTTCATAGGCCGAATTCTTGAATAGAATTTTTATCGGCTCCCATTCACTCCCCCCCCTCTCTGGTTCGCCGTTTCGGTCCTTCAATTGGTATCGAGCCGGTTCGGGTCTTTGTTGACTCTAACCGAGTCTAAGATCCAAGGATGGCGTACCGAGAACGGGGTTCGGGTCCTCCACACTTCGATGGCAAGAACTACCGGATGTGGAGCAAGCGGATGGGTGCGTTCCTCCGCGGAAAGGGTCGGTTTGCTTTGGGATGTCACGGTGGACACGGGCTATGTCCAGCCGATGGATTTCCTTGCTCCGGGGTCGAGGGACGGATTCGACGCCAAAAATAAGGCGGTCGACTACTTGTTTCGTGCTTTGTGTGAGCCTGAGTTCGATCAGGTGCACACCGAGCACTTGGCTTGTAGGATTTGGGCGGTGTTGAAGGAGGCTCATGTTGGGAATGCCCAGGTTCTGGCACGGTTGTATGCGACATATTGGAGAGAGTACGAGAACTTCACTCATCCCCCCGGTGAGTCCATCGATGCCTTGTTTCAGAGGTTCACGGTGGTTGTGAACAACATGAGGGCCAATGTGGACGTGCTCCCGTACGATGATCATGATAGAGCGGTCAAGCTCTTACACTCTTTGGATCGTACGATATGGGGCGGAAAGTTCGAGGCCATAGTCGAGTCGGAGCGGTATGATACTACGACGGTGAACGAGCCGTTCTCGAAGCTCAAGTCGGCCGAGGTGGATAGGGGCATGATCGCCAAGCTCGAGGGACCGACCGATTCCCATAGTCTTGCCCTCGTTGGTGGTTCCAAAGGAAAGACTAACTCTAACCCATCCACCAGGATGTTCTCGTTTTCCTCTTTGATGTCTATGCCGGATGAGGAGTTTGATGACCTTGGAGAGGACGAGCCGGCGCGCGTTGACGAGGCGGTTCGAGAGGCCGCACGAGAACCGCGTGAACATGAGGAGGAACACGAGGACTTGCTTCCGGTGCGGCAAGCGGGACACTTCGTCGCCGACCGCCCGGAGAAGACCGAGAACAAGGACGGCTACAAGCACAAGCCGAGGAAGAACGATGACAAGTACCGTTCGAGGTGCGACCACAAGAGCAAGCACAAGAACAAGTACAAGGACGAGCGACGATCGAGGAAGAAGGAGGGCCGAGGCAAGGCCCGAGCGATGGTTGGAGCGAGCGACGTCGACTCCGGGCCCGCGTACTCCACCTCGAGCTCGAGCGGCGGCCGACGACGAGGGAGATCGTCGCAAAAACAAGAGGTCGTCCAAGAACCCGAGCGGGGCCGAGCCGCTTCGCGAGAGACGGCCTCGCACCATGGCGTTGAGCTCCGGCGGCAAGAAGAGCACACGGAGCGACTCGGACTCGAGTCCGATGACGAGGTGCGTGATGAGCTTCCCTTCTTGCGCCGGGAGAATGAGAGGCTTGGCTCTTTGCTTGATAACCGTGATGACATGCTTAGAGAGGCCAAGAAAATGAGGAAAGAGCTTAGGGCTTCACTCGAGGATGCTAGGACTAGAGTGGTCGAGCTAGAGACACGGGTGCTTGATAGCAAGCTTGAGATTGATTCGCTTAAGGCTAGCCCCGTTGTTTCGATGAGAATGATTGTCTTGATTGCTCCATATTCCTTGTTGATCTTGCTTTGTTTAAGGAGAAGCATGCCTCCAAGTGTGAGGAACTAGATGTGCTTAGGGTTGAAGTGGTCGAGCTTAAGTCTAGACCTGCTTTGCTAGGTGCTTGCACTTCTTGCCCCGTTTTGCATGCTAAAATTGATGAGATGCATGCTTACACTAGTTCGCTCGAGGCTAAATTGAAGGAACCCATGCCTACATCTTGCTCTACTCGTGAAATGCATGCTTTGAAAAATATGGAGCTTGCACATTATGTTGATCGCTTGCGGGATGAGAATGATGATTTGAGGAAGTTGATGGGTTGGTTGTCCGGTCACGAGCCTCAGTTGAGGATGATGATCGAGGCCTTTAAGAGGCAAGATGGTGAGGGGCTTGGGGTAAACAAGGTTGGTGAGGGAAGTGGAGAGAATATCCCGGAGCCACCAAAAACCCACCACAAAAATGATTTCCCACCAAAACCTAACCATCTAAGGAACCGACTAGACACAACCCCAGCACCACCCGTGTTTCCTACACCCACAAATGACCTACAAAAGCCTATCAAGTTTGTGAGCACTTCGGGGAAAGTGTTCTTTGGGAAGGAGAGTGAGAAGGCTAGTGGTGAGAAACCGGTGGAGGATTTGAGTGGAGAGAAACCGAGTGAGCAGCCACATCCCAAGCCTAAGCCTAAGCTTGTGAGGTTCCATTGTGGCTATTGTGGAAGAGATGGCCACAAGGAGGAGTTTTGCTTCAAGAGGAAGCGAGAGGAGAAAATGGCGAAGGAGTGGGCTAACGGGGACAAGTTTCACCCCTCCGGCGGTGTACTTAAGCCTCGTGTGCGGATGCCCGGGGCCAAAGGCGAGTGTGAGGATAGTTCCGGCTTGGGGTGATCGAAAGAGTGCGGGGAGGTGCTGCTTGGAGAAGTGAAACCGGTCGGACGGTTTTGGAACCGGTCGACCGGTTTGGGGTCCGACGGAATGACAAGCTTGGTTTCCGTGCTCATACGAGTGCGAGGGTTGTTTCGGGAGGTCGTGGTTCGGTGGATGGGCCGGAGAGTTTGCGGGTGGTCGGGTTGCTAGGCGTTCTCCCCCTCGAGTTCACTACGGGGATGGGAGGAGTCGTAGCTTTGAGAAGGAAAGGAGGGACGGTCCACGAGTTCTCTTTCGTGGTTTTGGTCCTCCTCCGGGCAGAGAGGGGGTGGTTCCCTCGGGGTAGTTACCGTGGTGGTGTTCGTGGAGGCGCTTTTGGTAGGAGAGATGCTTTGGTTGGTGCTAACCCCACTTTCGAGCAAATGGCTCGGCACCGGTTTTCCTCCTTTGGTACTAACCCCGATCTTTGAGTCGTTTGTTCGCTCACGTGCCTATTTTTGATTTTCGGGTGGGAGACTTGAAGAACATTTGGTTGATTGACTCCGGTTGTTCGAGGCATATGACCGGAGACGGGGGTGGTTCTCAAGTCTCGTCCGGTGGTGACGAAGAGGTACATCACCTTTGGGGAAATGGGCGTGGGCGTGTGCTTTCGAAGGTGAGATAAAAGTGAGTGACAAGATCACTCGAGGCGTGTTGCTCTTGTTCAATCGCCGGGGTACAATTTGCTTTCGTGTCTCGGTTGTTGGATGAGGGCTTTGAGGTGTTGTTTCGGCCTCGGTGGTTCTCGGATTGTGGACTCTCGAGGGGACCTTGTTTGTATGGTCGTTTTCGAGGGTCGGGTGTTTCGTGCTGATTTTTCTCGGTCTTCGGGTGTTGAGCGTTGTTTCTTGGGCTGGTTCTTCGAGTGAGTTGTGGAAATGGCATAGGAAGTTGGGTCACTTGAGCTTTGACCTTTTGTCTCGCTTAAGTAAACTCAATTTGGTCCGAGGATTGCCACGGTTGAAGCTTGAGAAAGAGTTGGTTTGTGCTCCGTGTAGGCATGCCAAGATGGTGGCCTCTTCTCACCCGCCTCTCACCGATGTGATGACTGAGCGTCCATGCGAGCCGCTCCATATGGACCTTGTTGGCCCGGCTCGTGTGCGATCCGCGGGTGGGAAGTGGTATGTCCTTGTTGTGGTGGACGACTATTCTCGGTATGCGTGGGTGTTCTTTACGGAGGATAAGGGGGAGACGTTTGGTTTTGTTCGAGATCTAGTCTTGAGGTTGAGGAACGAGAGGCACGGAGATGCCATACGAGCTATCCGCGGTGATAATGGCTCGGAATTCGGGAACTCTCGTTTTGAAACCTTTTGTCATGACTTGGGTCTTGAGCACCGGTTTTCGAGTCCGTATACGCCTCCCCGAATGGTGTTGTGGAAAGGAAGAACGGGACCTTGTGCGAGATGGCTCGGACGATGCTTGATGAGCATATGACTCCGAGGAGGTATTGGGGGCCGAGGGCGGTGAACACCGCGTGCTATGTGTCGAACGGGATATACCTCGAGTGCACAAGAAGAAGACATGCTATGAGTTGATGCATGGTCGCACACCCAAGGTGAGTCACTTCCATGTCTTTGGTTGCAAGTGTTTCATTCGAAGAAAGGCGGGAAGTTGGATAAGTTTGAGGCTAGGTCCGTCGATGGCATTTTCTTTGGTTATGCATCTCATTCTAGAGCATATCGTGTGCTCAATCTTGAAACTAACCAAATCGTGGAGACTTGCGAGGTAACCTTCGACGAGACGAGCCACGTAGTCGGCTTGTCTTTGAGTGTGCAGGTGATGACGAGCTTGGCGAGGAGATCTTTCGGGAGGAGGAGCATGAACATGGTGATGATGAGGATGGTGGTGCGGTGCCCCCGGCCGAACATGTACCCACAACTTCGACGACGATGATGGATGGACCCTCTGCTACACCTACGACGACAAATCAAGAACGAGGAGAAGGCGATGTTGAGGGGGAGGTAGCTTCGAGGCGAGAACCTCCCCGGCGAGTTCAGGTGGATCACCCAGCTTCGAGGATCATCGGCGACATGAATGAACGCACTACACGGTCGAGGGTTCGAAACAATTCCCACTTTGCTCATGCTGCATTTGTTGCTTCTTTCGAGCCCAAAGACATTGGACACGCACTATCTGATCACAATTGGGTTAACTCGATGCATGAGGAGTTGGAGAACTTTGAGAGGAATCGGGTGTGGGAGTTGGTTGACCCTCCCCCGGGTGTGTAAGCCGATTGGTACCAAGTGGGTGTGGAAAAACAAAGAGGGAGAGAAGGGTGAGGTTGTGAGGAACAAGTCGAGACTTGTTGCCCGGGGGGTTCGGTCGAAGGAGGGGATCGACTACGAGGAGACCTTTGCTCCCGTAGCCCGTTTGGAGGCGATTAGGATCCTTCTAGCCTTTTCTCGTGGCTAAAGGGTTCAAGTTGCATCAAATGGATGTGAAGAGTGCTTTTACGAATGGAGTGTTGGAGGAAGAAGTGTATGTGAGGCAGCCTCCGGGGGTTTGAGAGTGAGAAGTACCCCCACCGGGTGTACAAGTTGAGGAAGGCGCCGTATGGGTTGAAGCGGCGCCTAGAGCTTGGTATGGCGAGGTTGAGGGGGTTCTTGTTTGAGAGAGGTTTTGAGATGGGGAAGGTCGATCGGACCTTGTTTTTGCCGAGGCGGGCGGAGATATCCCGATTGTGCGGGTGTACGTGGATGATATTGTCTTTGGTGGCTCGTCTAACTCTCTTGTTGCGAGGTTTGCGGATGATATGAGCAGGGAGTTTGAGATGAGCATGATGGGCGAGTTGCGGTTCTTCCTCGGGCTACAAATCAAGCAATCAAAGGAAGGAACATTTGTGCACCGGGCTAAGTACACCAAGGACATTGTGAGGAAGTTCCGGATGGAGGACTCCAAGGCTATGACGACGCCGATGAGTACGACTACGGCTCTTGATGCGGACGAGGAAGGTGAACACGTGGACCGGAAGGAGTACCGGAGCATGATCGGGTCACTCCTCTACTTGACGGCGACGAGGCCGGACATACGCTTCTCGGTGTGTCCGTGCGCTCGTTTTCAAGCGTCTCCGAGGACTTCGCATCGGCAAGCGGTGAAGAGAATTTTCGGTGTACTTGCGTCACACTCCCGATTTCGGCCTTTGGTACTCCGCGTTCTCTTCTTTGGCACTTCATGGCTTTTCGGACGCGGATTTTGCCGGGTGTCGGTTGGATAGGAAGTCCACTTCGGGACTTGCCGCTTTTGGGTTCTTCTTTGGTGTCTTGGTCTTCCCGCAAGCGGTCGAGTGTTGCTCAATCCACGACCGAAGCCGAGTATGTTGCCGCCGCTAGTTGTTGCTCTCGGCTCCTTTGGATCACCTACACCATGAGTGACTTTGGTGAGGAGTATACCCATGTCCCACTTCAATGTGATAGCACCGGTGCCATAAGCGTTGCAAAGAACCCGGTGCTCCATTCCAAAACCAAACACATAGAAGTGAGGTATCATTTTCTGAGAGACAACGTCGAGAAAGGGAAGATAGCTTTGATCCATGTACCCACACATGACCAACTAGCCGATATTTTCACCAAACCCCTAGATCAAGCAACTTTCACTCGTCTGCGGGGGAACTTGGTGTGTGTTTGATTTCCTGAGTTGGGTGTGTGGGAGCTTTCTTTTGCCGGTGGTGTCGAGCCCGTTTTGCCTCCCCTCGAGGAGCCGGTTTGTAGCATATGTATAGCTTTCCTTTGTGCATTTCTTGCATTTGGCATGGCATATGTAACATGATGTATAGGCATCCTTGTATCTTAGATTGCATGCATTTTGTATCATATGCATTGGATAGGAAAAGCTTCTCTTATATACATTGTTCACCATGGAATGAGATATATGTCTTTGTGAGCTTGTTTGGTATGCTATGGTTAGTTTGGCTTAGCTCTTGATGATCTTGATGAATAATCCATGGTTGATGGCTATGTTTTTGAAAAATGTCACATGTATGCTCTCTCATGTGTAAATGCCTTTATATGATCTTGACATGTTTTAGTGGCTTTGCTATGCTTAATTTGTGGTTGGATAGCTAGTTTATCGATTATATGGGGCCAAAGGCTCATTTGCCATCATGAATGTTCAGCCCTCTTGCTTCATCTTGTAGAGGGGCATAAGTTCCTTTTTGTTGCAAAGACATTTCATGTACCATTTATGAATCTAAAAATGAAATGTAAAATGCTAAACCGTTGCATTTAATTTGCTCCCATGTCATATGTCTTGAATTTAATTTGCTTTGGGTGCTAAACCGTTGCATGATGCCTACCAATGAGAAGTCTCATACATAGAAGTAGGCACATGGCTCGGTGGCTTTGACATGACATGAGGTGCTTATGGGTGTTTGTGATGGTCTTATGATTAGAATGGCTGTCCTAGCATGAAGTTTGTGTGGCTTTGCCATTTTGGCATGTTTTGCTCATGTCTAGGTTTTTGCGTGTGAGAGAGTAACTTTTCGCAAAATTACTCAAATCCTTGCTAGCCTTGTCCAATGGTTGTGAAACTTGGTGATCATGTAGTTGAGGTCCATACAAACCTGTAGAGTATCTAACTTGCTCATTTGGACATGTGTAGCATCTTGTGATGAATTTTGTATACTTGAGAAGCTCTAGATTGCATTTGTGCCTTGATTCATGCATTGGCAACAAGGGGGAGAAAGGAAGGTGGAGAAAAGTTGTTTTGTATCCCTGGAATCTATCCCAAGTGTCAAGGGGGAGCTTGTGCATTTCTTTTGCATTTTTGGCTTTTGGGGTGTGGTCTGTCGTGTGAAATCGGCCCGACCGGTTGTGGAAACCGGTCGACCGGTTTTGGTGGAACCGGCCTTGACCGGTTATGGGAACCGGTCGACCGGTTTGTGCCCCGAGTTGGCACTTGATCGGGGGGAGCTTGCTTCTCGTGCGGGGGGAGCTCTTGTGTGCTTTGGTGGTTGGTGCTCTTTGCTTGAGCATGGTTTTTGTCTCGGATGTGTCGAGCCGTTGCCCTTGCCTAAGGGGTCCGAGACTTGCTTTCTTCAAGTGATCTTGATCTTTGCCTTTGTTTGGTTTTCGATCGCTTGTTGGAGTTTCTTTTTGTTTGTTTCTTTTCTTTTTCTTTTCTCACTTGTTACTTTCATGTGGGTGTTGTCAATGCACTCATCAAGGGGGAGATTGAGGACCATGTGTGGTTCGAAGACCGGTGGATGGTCGCTTCCTTGTGTGATGAGTGATTGACAACGTTGTGTGGACCGATTCTTGGCTAAGTATTGCGAGGTGCGGGTTGCGGCTTGACTCGTGTTGGTGCGGGTGAAGAACAAGCGCGAAAGGTCGTCGCCGGTGAGGCCTCCGGTGTGGAGAAGACAAGTAGGCTTTGTTCGAGGGACCCGGTGGCCGGCGGGGGTCAAGTGCGGGCCGCATGGTGGCATGAACAGCAAGATGAAGTCGTGGACGGTTTCTTGGTTGAGCCTCAAAACCAAGGTCGAGCCGGGACTTCATGGGAGCCAAGTCATGAGTGGTGATTGGCGGAGGCTACATCAAGTTCGCGGGGTTTGCGGTGGTTCACCAGAAAATCACCGGGTTACTCGGGCCGAGCCAAAAAGCCGAGGCCGAAGATCGGGTGTGGTCGTTCGGCCAAAACCGGCCTGACCGGTTTGGAGAACCGGTCTGACCGGTTTGGGGTCGCAGGGCGCCGGAAGCTTCGAAGCGGAGGACACGCGTCGGGATCGCAAGGCTTGCGTTGAGGCTACGCAGGGTGCGGTCGCTGGGCATCCGTCCGATGGAGAAGACATCAAGAATTCCAAATCCGCCCTTGAGGGGCTTGTATCCCTAGTTAGTAGAGAGGGGCATTTTAGACATTCGGTTGCCGCCTATATAACCCAAGAGGTGAGAGGTTGGCAGCCAACTCTTGGAACCCTAGCTCATTAGTTTTCCTATTTTCCACCTATTTTCTCTAGGTTTTCCTTAGGACTAGCAAGAAGAGCTTCACGGAGAAATCTTGTAGAGAGGGATGGATGATCGGGCGGCTTGCTAGACCTTGTACGAATCTTTGTTTCATGTATAGATGATTCGGCGTGATTCCTCAAGGTTTGAATGTGTTTTTCCCGATTGTTCTTGGTGATGATTTTCGGAGCCCTCTCCCGGTGATTTCTTTGCGGTGTTTTCGGGACCTTTCCTTTGGGGATTTGATGGGGGAAATTTGTGGGAACCCTTCGTGGTTCTTTGGGCCGTGATTCCCCTCCCAAATCCGTGAGGAAATGTGCTCGATTTTGGGGTTTCTTGAGTTCTTGGCTTGGTAGTGCCTTTGGCGGGATTTCTTCGATTCCTCCTTTTTAGACGAGATTTGGTGGGATTAAACTTGACCATGGACTCCTCATGAGGTGTTCCTGATATCCCCAAAGTCTTGTTCAAGTCCGTGGAGCGATTCGGGAGATTGAGATTTGGTTTTGGGGGAGTTGACCCGCGGGCTGTGTTCTTCTCGACTGTTTAGGCTAAAACCGGCCTGACCGGTTTCCCAAACCGGTCTGACCGGTTTCGCCCAGTGGGCTGTCGAGAAAGATCTTTGAACAAGGAAGTCTTTACTGCTCCATGGCTTCGTTTGTTCAGATGTGGAAAGGCTTTTGAAGTGTTTGGGGTCCTTGGGGAGTTTACGGGACGAATCGGTCCGACCGGTTTGCCTAACCGGTCGACCGGTTTTCCCTTGCCTTCGTGAGGCTAAGTCCAACAGGAGCGGTCCGACCGGTTTCAGAAACCGGCCTGACCGGTTTGTGCTGCCTGCAGCCTTGTCGTGTGTGTGTTTCCGCTGCGTGTGTGTTGAGGCTGTTGTTTGGGTCTTGTTCCTAGGTTCAGTAGCACTCCAGTGGCTACGTGAACTTGGCAAGAGAAGCTCGCGGAGGTGCACGAGTGAATTTGGGTTCATAGGCCGAATTCTTGAATAGAATTTTTATCGGCTCCCATTCACTCCCCCCCCTCTCGGTTCGCCGTTTCGGTCCTTCAACATTTTACGGAGATCAGATATTAATTTATGAGAGAGTGGGATGTGATGTGTGTGTGCGTGTGTGGGGTGGGGGGTTTTTCCAGATTTTATAAATTTGTGAGAGCTCATATGAAGCATCTATTTATGAAAAAAAACTTGTGGAAGCTACTCCTATTGGATTCCATGTCCTGGATAAGCAACATGGATTTAAAGACCATCATGTCCAACTAAAATCAACATTTCAAAAATTGCATTCAACATTTTCTAATAAATAAATCAACATTAAAAAAGACTTAATTCAACAATTTCCACCATTTGTTTCAACATATGAGCAAACAAGATTCAACATTTGAGCGAACAAAATTCAACATCTGGACACTAAAAAATTCAAGGTGCAATTTTTTATCATCTTCTCCATACGGTTGGAGGCGTAGCCGCGCCGACAGCGCTCACGCCTTGCGTGGCGGAGCTCGTGGCCACCGTGCCTCGGGCTGGCGGCGCAGTAGCGATGCTCCTACAGATGTTCCTTATCGTCGTCACCATGGATTGCTCGATGTGTTTCCATCGTTTTGCCTCCCTTTCGAGTCTCGACGCTTTCTACAGGACCTGGTGGGCTTTTAAGTCATCTTGCTTATCAAACACATGGAAGCCAATATGAGCCCCATAAAGACTTCATTTGACAAAACTGTATGTGCGCGTGCTATTATATATAGTCGTTAACTTATGTACAAATTATGGTCTGTAACCATATAGGCCCTTTCGCATCTTTGGTAAGGGTGTGTTTCGGTGATAAATGATAACCATATGCTTGTGACTAACCTTTGTTTTGTAGAAGATTATATCTTGGGTTATTGTCATAGGTATTGAATGAAAAGAGACCCCTCAATTCGAATTTATGGACGACCAATGGACAAATACTACAAGGCTAAGGACTTTGTTAGTTCCAAGTGTCACAAGGAGATGTAGGACACTTGGATTGCTAGTTTGTAGTGTTTGACCGTACTATTAAGAGGGGTTCATGCACTAATAGATTGACCATGCACCAAAAGCCGTGAAAATAAGCACACTCAAGTTCCTTGGATGCTAAACAGCTCAAAGTACTCATGGAAACACATTGGAAGAAAAAGAATCGACAGAAAACTCAAAGGCATTTGAATTGGATGAGTTAAAATTCAAATCATAGCGTCGAATGAACTGACACCCTTATTTCTACATTCGTCAGATGAGTTCTACGGCTGGAATTTTCAAAAGTGACCGTCGGATGAACCGGCTGCCATAGCATCGGTTCATCCGATGACCTAGGGTTTCGTAACATTAAGGATTGAAGTTCAGTCGCTCCAGCACCGGATGATCCGACGCCTTGACCAGTGGTTCATCCAACACCCTCATCTAAATCATACAGAGACGCGCCAAGAACTTTGCTTTAGCACCGGATGAACCGACGCTTCTTGTACACCTCAACGGTTCATCTGACAGCAGTGTTTGAACTACACAGTGTTGCACCGAGTGGGTGCTCTTCAGCACCGAATAGACCGATGGTGCGTCGGTGCATTGACTGGTTCACTGGGTTCAACGGCTATTTCAGCGCCTGTGGGTGACTGAATGATCCGACGCCTGCGTAAGGGGAGACCATCGGTTCATCCGACAGTACTACTTTTCAGGGAAACTTTTCCAACGGCTGGCCACTCTTGCTAGGCTTATAAATATGACCCCTGCGTCTTTGAGCTGCCTTTGCCACTCTGAAAATCTAGAGCAACCAAGGAGAGAAGGAGATGATGTTCTTACTCATTTGGGATTCTTTTCATCTCCTTTGAGGAGCTCTTTCTTAGTGATCAAGGGTTTCAAGGTGCATACATGGCTTAGCTAAGTGCTCAGGTCAAGTGAAGGTGTGTGGGCTTGTTACTCTTGGAGTTTGACAGCTCCTAGACGGTCTTGGTGCTTTGGGGGTTCTTGGTAAGCTCCTGGAGATTGTGGGAGCCTCAGGATAGATTGGTGTACATGGTTCGAGACCACCATTTCGGTGATGGAGAACGGGTACTCTTAGTGAGCACTTGAGTCTTGGTGACTTGAGGGGAGCAATACTCTTAGTGAGTGCTCCAACGTGGATTATGGGGGAGCGTCAACTTCTCGATACCACGGGAAAAATTCAATTGTCTCTTGTGCCTCTCTCTACTTGCATTTATTTTCAGCACCAAATTTCCGCACTTAAGTTTCCTTGCCTTAGTTCTCTTTAAGTTGCTTGCTTGCCTCTTATCTTGACTAGGGTGTTCCATATCTCTTAGTGTGATATTTGCTAAGGAAACCCTTCTTAGCGTGCTTAGTAGTAAAGAAAAACCCTTTTAGATGGGAAACACTAGTTGATAAGCTAAGGTTTTCTTTATGCTTTAGAAATTAAAAAGAAGATCCATATTCAAACACACAGGGCGTTCCTAGTTAGCGACCGGTCCTCCCCTCTCCAACTTTGGTTTTCTGGAATGTTTTTTCTTCCTTCAAGTTTCTATTTTTGGAATATCATAACTTATACACATAACTTTGATGCATAACTTCAACTTATAAATTTTGTCAGATAATTTCTAAGCATAAGTTTGACTCGTGCAAAACTTATGCGTACAACTTATATGCACAACTACTCGAAGAATAACTTGTGCGTATATTTTTTCTTTAACGATAAGTTGTGTGCATAACTTTTTTTTAAACGTCGAGTTGTGTGCATAACTTATTCCACAAAATGAGTTGTGCACCTAACTTATGTATAAGAAAAATTGTTAAAAGAGGGAAACAAGAAAAAAAGAAAATGAAAAAAACCACACGTGGGGGCGCAGGCGGACGCCTGCTGGATCCTACATGGTCATCCAAGCGACCGCGCGCCATATTGGCTTTGCGACAACACCCCTTCAATGGGTCATTGATCCTACACGGTCATCCAACGCAGGTTCCTGACAAACTACGTAAGGACTCTCGAGCAGTGACAAACTGCACACCAAGTTTATTACTGCATCGATTAAGTAGTTTCTTTGCTAACCCTATCCCAGATTCCAACCCGTAAGCGAGTTGATTAAGCTCAACTTGCTGCGTTAACCAACCATCACCGATTTGCTATGGGTAAACAAATCGCCGCGTGATCGCAGAGCGACAAAGTCTTTAGAAAGATAGATATTCCGTAGTCTGCTTAACTCCCTCGTCAGAACCCTCGAACCACTGCCAATTTTCTAGGAGTACTAGCCTCCATGACCCGTGCAGAAGGCAACAGCAACGCTACCGGCTACACTCAGGACAAACGTGAGTGACACCTCTACAGACAGACACCCGGCGGCGGCAGTGGCAACCTGGCATTGGCCTTGGCAACTTCAACAACTACTAGTGTTCACAATCTCTCACGGACAAACCAAATAGCAATGCCATGTACTTGTAAAGAAAAGAGGATATTAAGTGGCTGCTTCAAGGGAGCAACGAGCTGGCCTGAGATTGCCGGCCGTCGCTCTCCAGCTGCGCCGGATCAGCGAATCTTCCCACGTTACTTCACCTTAGCTCATATGGCAACAATGGCAGCTAGCTGCAGGCAGCATGCCTACTGCACAAGCTTTTCGCGTAGAACCCCCTTGAAATTGCTGTAATTTGGGGTTAGTTGGTGGTGGTGGTGGCGGCCATTTCGAGCTTCTTGTCCTTCGTGTCGCCGCTGCCCTGCTGCGGCCTCCGGTCGTCCTCATCGGTGGCGCCGAACAGCTTGCTCATCGCCTCCAGCGTCCGGCCGCGGGTCTCCGGGAGGAAGGTGAAGAAGAACACCCACGCGAGCAACGCGATGCCGCCGTAGAGGAAGAAGGCGCCGCCGATGGTGATGGCGTTGGACAGCGAGATGAAGGTCATGGAGATGACGCCGCTGGTCACGCGGTTGGTGGCCACGCCCAGCGCGCAGCCCATCGCGCGCACCTGCAGCGGGAAGATCTCCGAGCTGTACACCCACGTGATGGGGCCCAGCCCGATGGAGAAGAAGGCCACGTAGGCCATGGTCGATGCGATGGACACGCCGATGGCCCACGGGATCTTCGAGTCCGGGTAGTGGCCGATCACGGTGAGCCCCACGGCGAGGCCAACCAGGGAGAAGATCATGCCGCCCACGCTGCTCAGGAGCAGCGGCCGCCGGCCGACCTTGTCGAGCAGGAACGTGGCCACCAGGATGAAGAGCGTCTTGGTGACGCCCACGGCGCAGGTGGTGCCAAGGACCTGGTTGTCGGAGGTGATGCCGGCGCTCTTGAACACGCGCGGGCTGTAGAGCACCACGGCGTCGATGCCGGACGCCTGCTGGAAGAAGTGGATGCCGATGCCCGAGAGGAGGATGCGCCGCATGGCCGGGGTCGGGGACAGGATGAGCTCCTTCCACACCCGCGCCTCCTCGCTGTTCTCCCTCTTGGGCACGGTGACCACGTCGCCGTCAAGCTCCGCGGGGATGCCGGCGGCGGCCTTGATGTCTGCGAGGCGCTCCGCGGCCTCCTCTGGCGTGTCGGAGGTCTTCGCCAGGACGACCTTGGCATCAGCCAGGCGGCCCTTCATGACCAGCCACCGGGGAGACTCCGGCATGCCGAGCACCATGAGCGCGAGCACGACGGACGGCGCGGCGCCGATGCCGAGCATGACGCGCCAGCCGAGCTTGAGCGGGAGGCGGGAGAAGGCATAGTTGGAGACGTAGCCGAGGAGGATGCCGAAGTTGATGAAGACCTCCGGGAAGGAGGTCAGGAAGCCGCGGGAAGATGCGGGGGACACCTCCGCCGTGTACACGGGCGCGATCATGAGCGCGTAGCCGACGCCGACGCCGGCCACGAAGCGGCCGAACATGAGCATCCCGTAGTTGACGGCGAAGCCCATGAGAAAGGCACCCGCGAAGAAGATGGCCGCCGCGAAGACGATGGTGTAGCGGCGGCCAATCCAGTCGGACGTGCGCCCCGCTGCGAAGGAGCCGAGGAGGGAGTAGACGTTCAGGATGCCCATGAGGACCTCCAGCTGCCTGTCGGTGATCTTGAGGTCCCTCTGGATGTACAGCGACGCGCCGCTCATCACCCCGATATCTGCAAAGCAAAGTCCGGCATGGACGGATGAGCCCATGCAAAAAGGCAAAATCTAACCGTACTACTACACAAAAGACACGATCGAGCCACGAGGGAGGGAGGTGAGTTTGTGTTCGTACCATAGCCGAGGAGGATGGAGGTCATGGACGCGAGGATGGCGCAGGCGAAGGCGAACCTGGTGTTGGGCTTCTTCTTGGGCTCGATGGCCTCCGGCAGCGCGGCGGAAGCCATCGTTGACAGCTTCTTTGCTCTGCTCTGTGCTGCGCAGAGAACGCCAATGGTTCAGTGGTGCTCAGGACAGCTCGTTTCTATGTGGCAGGGAAGACAGTGCAGTGTTCTATCACACAACAAGCAGGGATAGCAATTTATAGACAGAGGAGGTAGGGGATCCGATCACCCCCAGCCAGCTCCACCTCAAGAAGTTTCAAAACGAAGAACTGGAAAGGCGGATGGCCCCATTCGCCAGTCACTGTTGATGTGGGCCACGACATTGACCGCATGCTCCGTCCTCCCGTTGCATAGTCACCGGTGCAGTGGCTGTCCCCCGTAGTCTTCTCGCAAGTCGCAACGTCGACGTGCCTACATCCTCGTTTGCTTTACTGGATGAACATTGGGTCCTGACTCCTGAGTACTCCTGACGCCATTGGCTGGTTTGGTTGGTTGGCGCCGCGTTTCTTGAGCTCGTTACCAGTGTCAGTGTGGAAATCGCGCATATACGGCCATGTGGGGTCGTGGGGACAGCGGCTGCTTTGACAAGCTGAATTAGGTAACGCGAGGCACAATAAAACAATCGTAAACGTGGATCAGTGATTGATCTCCTTCGCTTTACCAGTAGCAGGAGTATATGGCACGCTTTTGGATTACTAGCATCCAAGAAGAGGGGAAAAGGTCTCCCTAAAAAGCGCAGTCTACGAGGACTTTTCAGTATTCGTGCGAAAATCCACTTTGTTTTGCATCAGCCAAAGAGATGCTAGCTGCTCCAGCACAGCATGCAAGAGAGAGAGAGAGAGAGTCGGCGTGTTAGTTTCTGTCAAAATAATGGCGATTCTCTCTGGTGGTTTGTAGTAATCCGTTGTTCTGTCGGCTTATTATAGCATGTGCTTGCTCTTGGTTCGTAGCAGAGTTTCTAAATCCTCAAGCTCTCAGTTCAAGCGTTGAGATATTTTGTCCTGTCGGCCATGTGCACTGTGCAATAGACTACTACTCTAGTAGTCTGCCTGCAACTTGCAAGTACGTTCACATGTCAGGTATTTCCAGCGGAAAACCTCGGGGGCTTGCTTCTTCTACGTTATTTTCTTCCCACGACATCGTGAAAATGTGCACATAGTATCTTTCTCTTACAACAAATTTGCTAAAGATTTGCTGAACGGAGCATCGATGTTACCGACTGATGAAACTTATTTTACTGACTCTGCTAAAAAAACCTATTTTACTGATTAGTGGTCCAAAACGTTGTTTCTTGCTTAATTGGGGCAACGCAAAGTCAGGCATCAAAAGAACAAATGTGTTATCAGCGTTTTCGATTGATTGCTTCAAAGCCCTTGTGGATCATTTAAATAGAAGTTCTTCACGCGTCACGAAAGGGTTCAGATAGGATTCCATCGTACACGCATAATTCAAGCGCCAAAATTATTTGCAGGTCGTGGGGTTCTTTCGATTACACTTCTAATGATTTGTTGTTTATATAGGTATCTTTGGAAGTCGATATAAATTATTAGTTATCGTTTGCCAGCTTTGGGTCAACTGAGCTAGGTACTTTTTTAATACTAAAATTTAAGATGATTACCCGCAAGAATACTGTGGGGTATTTGTTTCCGCTTATTTCACTTATCGGTGGAAATAAGCGAAAAATCCGCCAAATGCTTTGTTTATTTCCACCAATTTTCACTTATACGGTAAGCCGCTTCACAGATTTGAACTATGAGAAGGGAAAAAAAATCTTTGTTTAGATTATAACCTAAACGTGGCTGGGAGAAGTTTATTCAAACAGGGCTCGGTTAGTTTTCTAAGAGTTAAATGCACCGGTGGTCCATGAACTTGTAAAGTCGTGTGAAATAGGTCCATCAACTCGTAAACAAGGTATTGCGAACCCGTTCACCCCAGGTCCAAATGCCAAAACCGGTCGGTTTTTGCCGACGTGGCATCTCCATGTGGATCGGGCCCGGTCCATTTATTAAAAACACCCCTATTTCTATCCTTGGTCCATGTGGACCGGACCGGAGGTAGCAATGGTCCGCGGAGATGCGGGTCGGCGGCGGGAGGCGCGGCGGCAACTCGGGTGCGGGTGCGGGCGCGCGCACGACGCACGAGGCCGGGTCGGCGTCCGCGGGAGCCGCACGGGGGCCGGCCCGGTGCCGGTGTGGCGGCGGTAGCTCGGGCGTGGGTGCACAATGGCCGCCGGTGCGCGGCGGTTGTTTCGAGGGGCCGCGCCGGGCGGGGGTGCGCGCGGCCACGGCCGGTCCGCGGCGAGGAGGTGGTGGGGGACGGCGGCGGCGGCGGCCGGCCGTCGATGACCTCGGAGGAGACCGTCACGCCGAGCGATGGCGGCGGCGGGAGGGAGGAACCGAGCCGCCGAACCTTTTTGTCTGAGATTTAGCTAGATAGACGACTAGCTAATGAGTGTTCGATCATGTACCTCTCGGCGGTGTAATGTGCTTGATCGCCGGCAAGGTATCTTCTTCCTTTTTTGGGGTGCGTAGAAAACCGCCGACGGTTGATGGACCTATTTGGCAAGAGATATATGGACCGGGGGTTGTTTTTGATAAATGGTCGGCCCCGGTCTAGCAAAACCGACCGGTTTGACATTTGGACCTCGGGTGAACGGGTTCGCAAGTTTGGGGGGCCGGATACACCGGTTTCGAGTTGATGGACCTATTTGGCACGATTGTGCAAGTTCATGGACCTACGGTGCATTTAACTCTTTTTCTAAATTAGTTGAGCATTTGTCCTCGAGCACCCAAGTGACCTCATGTCACCAGAATCAAATCTAACGGCTACTTCATCAACTTGGCAACTAGGATAGTCTGATGAATCCATGACATTTCTAAACCTTAATTTTTTTAAAAAAACTTTTATAATCCTTCACAAGCAGCTTATGATCTTAGTGGCTTGTATATTTCCATATTTAGTATGCATAAATATAAACCTAGCTTACATATAATACCATTTATTATCGCAAATAACTTCCATAAATGTATGTGTATACCGGCAATCCTAAATATTCTAATCTAAAAACACAGGAGGAGCACGCCTTGTCATAAGCCATGGTAAAGTAGTTGCAAATTGCAAGTACGTCCATTGCATGATACACGTGATCATTGACACCTACGGGCTAAAGATTACCTCAGCAGTCAGCAAAGAATGGTTACCTAATCAAATCTACTGTACTTTATTTTTATGTCAAGAAAGATGAAAAAAGGTTGAAAATGTTTTCCAGGGGGGGTGGAAATCAGAAAGCGGAAGATAAAAGAAACTAGCGTTTCAAATGCATCATTTCAGAGTACAAGCAGGTGATGACCTAAAATGAGCTTCTGTAATTAAAAAAATACGTTATTAATGGTTTTCGCTAGAGTTCCATCATGCATGCATCATTTAGAAGAAAAGGAATGCATTGCCAGCTTGTGGGGTTTCCTTAATGTGTTTTATATATGTGAATTATTACTTTATTAGGGCATCTCATTAGGTCGGTAAGTTGATTGTTGTCGCATTTTTATTACCAGCCTTGAGTTAATTGATCCGTCTTGTTTGTTCACTAGCGGCTGGTGCTAATTTGTTGTGAGAGAAACATCATTGACAGTTTGATGGCTAGTGCTGATTTGGTATGAGTAAAAGGTATTGTTAGTTGGTGGCTGGCAAGCCAGACTAACAAAGCCACGTGAAAACCTCTAAAAAAACTATAGCTACATGATGTTGGGGAATTCAGGAAAACCCGTCACCCTCGAAACGTTGAGTTTGACGAAGTTCTTGAGGTATGTTTTTCAGGAACATGGAATTCACGATTTTCGGGAGCCTGGAACCTGCGAAGCTTCAGATTCGCGAACATGCGAATTTCGGGAATCTTGATTCGGAGAAGACGTAGAGTCACGAACACGCGGAAGCCCGGAACCTCGAGCTGGCGGTGGCGCGAACCTCGAAGGGCGGGCCGATTCGGGAATCCGTCGGGAATCCAATTCGGAAGTCATGCATAGAGATATTCGCGAACCAACGGAAGAAGCAAAGTCAAAGTTGTCGTCCCAAAAGTCCGGGTTTTGAGTGTGAACTGGTGGCAGGCTTGTAAATATGTTAGATGAAAAAGACATTCTTGTATGTGTTCACATTAGGAATATTCTTTGAGCTCGAGGGCGTTTTAGGAATGTAAAAGTTCCTTCATCTCCCTATAAAAGGGGGCGCGAGGGCACGTGTAAACGGATTCAGATTTTTGGGAACTTGTGCAATCGGCCGGGAGAATCACTGTCTCTCAGCGCCCTAACTTTGTGTTTGAACGTGTAAAGAACTCTCTCTCTTGTGTTAGGGGAATCATCCGAATTTTTCGGGTAACCCCCCAACATTGGCGCCACCGTGTTTCAGCCGAAGAAAAGCTCACGATGCCACCACAGAAGAAATCCAAGAAGAACGTTCCGGCAGAGACAAATCGAGATGACCACCATCCTCCTCAAAGGAATGAAATCCCTTTCGTTCCTGAACCTTCTAACACAACAGATCAAGAGCGGAGAGCAAAGCTCGAAGCTCTGATGAAGGCAAGAGCTGAGAAGACGGCTCACACCCAAGAACAACCTGCTGAACAGCAAGCATTTGAGAATGTCGATGATGATGATGACACCATAGACAGGGAGCTAGAAAGGGTTCAGCAAAAGATACAGCAGCTGCAGAAAGACAAGGAAAGATTCGCAAGTCAATTGCAAGCAAAAAGAAAGATCTCCGAAAAGTTAGAACAACTAAACAAAGCAAAAGAACAAATTGAAGTGATACAGAGAGAAATCGATGAGATGAAAGGGCAAGAGAATAGTTCCCCGTGGCGGAATCACCACACCGTAACTCGGGCCGGCAAGAGAATCCCCGAAAGAAAACTTCTTCGCGGGAAACGGAATCTCACACTTCGTAGATTCCGAGTCGCCGTCGTCCATTGGGCCGCAAACAAGACCTTGGCCGTCGAAGTTCAAGCCCGTCTCTCTCCCGAAATATAACGGCTTCGAAACTCTAGGCAATTCCTCATGAGGTATGAATCGACCGTGAATTCAGCAGGAGGGGGATGATGTTGCACCGGCCAAATCCTTCATCATTTCTTGCGAAGGACCGAGATCGAATTGGTACTCCTTGCTTGTCTCCACACTCGCCTACGGTCGGGTAGATCTCAAGACAAAGTTCATGAAAGCATTTCAGATGTTCCACGACACAACTGCCGAAGCATCAGATTTGTACAACTGCAAGCAGAAAGACAGAGAGCCACTGCGGAACTTCGTGAGAAGGTTCATGCAGCAGAGATCCCAAATCCCCGAAGCTGATGAAAAAACAACAATTAATGCGTTAATCAAAGTCCTCACTCCAGGGCCAATAGCTTCACATCTCACTAGAAAGAAACCCAAGACGGTTGAGGAACTTTTTCGTGAATTGGAAGATTACATCTTGTCTGATGATGACCATCGCAAGAGAGTAGCCGAGCGGAACGAGACAAGGCAGGGCAACAGAGAGATGACATGGAGAGCACAATCCCAGCATCCGCGAAATGTCAACAATGTCGGAAATCCACAACCCGAGCAAAGCGAAAGAGGGAAAGCACCGAGAGGAGGGTTCACTCCCGGAGGAAGGGGGAGAGGAAGAGGACCCCCGAGACCTACGAACCATAACCCGAAAGATCCTTACTTCTACTGCCAGTATCATGGGAGGGGCCACAACACCGAAGGGTGCCCAGAAACGAAGAAAAACATGACAAGAATTCAGCAAGAAAAAGCGCTAATGAGCATCGCATCCTCAATGCCAAGCCAATTTCGCCCGAATTTTTGGCAGCCGCAATTCGCGAACTCACAGTCAAGTTCTGTCCCAGTTCAGCAATTCTCGCAACCACAGTCATCGTGGCAGCCGTCGCAGCAATTTTTCCCTCAGTCGCAAGCAATCCAGTCAATCTAGCAACCGCAACCGATTCGGGAAATCTTGCCGCCACCTCCAGAAAGTTCGTCAAGGCCTCAGTCAAGTGCAGGACCTCAGAACTCCAAAGCATTGCCATCTTTCGGGACTATCATGCCAATCACAGGTGGGTCAGCCATGGAGTTCGAGACTAAGAAGCAAAGAAGCAATTACTTCAGGTCTGTGAACACCATCATCAATGACGGCCCAGCCGCACGTCCGGAGTGGGCGAAGGTGCCAATCACTTTCACAGAAGAAGACTTCAGGCTGAAATCTGCGATTCATAATGATGCTATGGTCATTGAGGTAAACATAGCTGGGTGGGTCATAGGAAAAGTCCTAGTTGACAATGGAAGTTCAGCGGATATCCTGTTCTTGAAGACTTTCGAAAAGATGAATCTGAGCCAGCACATGTTGGACCCGCCAGAGTACCCATTGCAAGGTTTCGGAGGAAAGACAATCAAACCGGTTGGAAAGATATCACTCCCTGTTTCCTTCGGAGATCTTGAAAATGCCAGAACAGAGAGTCTCACCTTCGATGTGGTTGACATCTACCACCCGTATCTCGCGATTTTTGGCAGAGGTTTCATGAACAAGTTCGACGCAGTCATAAGGCGAATAGCTCTTATGCATGAAAATGCCCGCACCCAAAGGGGTCATTACAGTATTCGGCAATCAACAAGAGGCCGTAAACATAGAGAAAGGCCACACGCCTAGCCGGACGAATGTGTATCACTCGAAAACGGATGACGAGAAGAAGGAAACTTACGAAGAGGCCAAGCGGGATAAAGAAAAAATTGAAATAGCCGCAGATGGTGAAACCAAGAAAGTGTATCTAGATGACATGCCCGATAGAGCAGTCACAATAGGGGCCAACCTCAGTGCCGAAGAGGACAGAGACCTCGTACAATTCCTGAACAAAAACAAGGATGTTTTCGCATGGTCAGCTAAGGACCTGCAAGGTGTTGACAGGGACATCATTGAACATGCCCTGGAAACAGACGAAAAAATACCTCCTAAGAAACAGAAACTTCGGAAAATGTCCGAGGAAAAGGTGAAAGCAGTGGAAGCTGAAGTTCAGAGATTGCAAGACGCACAAGTAATCAGAGAAGTAAAGTATCCAGTCTGGCTAGCCAACACAAGATCGACCAAGAAGAAAAATGGAAAGTGGAGAATGTGTGTGGACTTCACAGATTTGAACAAGGCATGCAAAAAAGACGATTTCCCCTTGGAAAGGGTAGACAAAATCGTAGATGATGCAGCCAACAGTGAAATACTCTCGCTCCTGGACATGTTCTCTGGGTATCATCAGATCAGGGTCCGTAAAGAGGACGAAGAAAAGACAAGTTTCATCACTCCATTCGGAACATTTTGTTTTGTGAGAATGCCAGAGGGGCTAAAGAACGCAGGATTTACGTTCTCAAGAATGATAGCAATAGTACTTCATCCCCAGTTACGGAGGAACATCTTGGCGTATGTGGACGATATAGTCGTCAAAAGTGTTCAAAGGAAAGACCACATCAGTGACTTGGAGGAAACATTCGCGAATATGAGAGCAGCAAATCTGAAGCTGAATCCGGAGAAATGTGTATTCGGCATTCACAAGGGGAAAGTTCTCGGATGTCTAGTTTCAACAAAAGGCATAGAGGCGAACCCCGATAAAATCAGGGCTTTAGTGGAAATGCAAGACCCAGTTTCAGTGAAAGATGTGCAAAAGCTGACAGGGAGAGTGGCTGCCCTTAACAGATTCATTCCCAAAGCTGCAGAAAGAAGCTTACCATTCTTCCAAGTCCTCAGAAGTGCCAAGAACTTCCAGTGGTTTGAACCTCAGAAGCGAGCCTTCCAAGAATTAAAAGATTACTTGTCCAATATGACCAAGCTCTGTCCTCCCGAACCAAAATCACCACTTCTGCTATATGTGTCTGCGTCAAGTTCGGCAGTAAGTGCGGTGATAGTGCAAGAAAAGGAGGAAGAAGGGAAGCTCAAGCAAATTCTTGTATACTTCGCTTCTGAAGCTTTGTCTGGCTCCAAGATCTTCTATTCTGAACTGGAAAAAATCACATATGCAGTCATCATGGCAGCAAGGAAGCTAAGGCACTATTTTGAGGGTCACAGAATAAGAGTCATCACCAACTAGCCGCTGAATGATTTGTTCGCAAATAGAGAGGCATCCACCCGAATCATCAAATGGGGTGCTGAACTTTCTGAGTATGTGGTAGACTTCGAGAGAAGAAGTGCAATAAAATTGCAAGTTCTGGCAGATTTTGTCGTGGATTGGACTTCACCTATTCAGAACTTCGAGGAAAATGTACCTGAACCTTGCATAGTATAGTGTGATGGGGCTTGGTGTTACAAGGGGGTTGGAATTTCGGTACGTCGTAACGTCCCCAACAGCGTAGTGATAAGATATGCGCTCGACTCATGTTCGCGAACAATGAACACTCCACGAACAACACAACGAGAATATGAAGATCTTCTCGTTGGCATTAAGGAAAATGAAAGCCTTGGGGCAAAGCAGACCTTCATAATCGAACGGATTCGAAAGTAATTCAAGAACATATCGAGAAAGAAAGTGAAGCAAGAAATCCTGTTCTTATGAAGTATCTAAAAAAGTCGGGGAAATGGAAAAGCACTTCAAAGGGTACTCAGGTCCAAAGATATCCCAAGAGATGACAACAATGAGGCAGACAACCGGCGAAAGCAAAGAAATGTAAATCAAGAGCTATCTCCTGATGTGTTTTTCGAAATCATCAGAGAACCATCCATCAAAGATTCAAAGCCGAAAATCATGAATGTAGTGGAGACCCCAGACTGGAGAGCAGAAATCATGGCTTATCTGAGAGGCCACTATGAGCCACAAGATGAGTTGGAAGAGAAAAGATTGAAACAAAGGGCACAGGGCTATACAGTGGTAAACGGAGAACTATACAAATCAGGAGTCACTGAGCGTTGGCTGAGGTGCATCACTTCCGAAAAAGGCCTAGAGCTTCTAAAGGAAATTCACAGTGGATTTTGTGGATCGCACATAGGCACCAGGGCTTTGGCTGGAAAGGCGATAAAGCAGGGATTCTATTGGCCCACCATAAACATAGACGCCAAGAAATTGGTTCAACAATGTGAAGCATGCCAGAAAACAGCGAACCAACAGAATCTACCCTCAATGCCAATTCACTTAATTCCACCGTCGTGGCCATTGCAAAGGTGGGGAATGGATCTGGTGGGGCCATTGCCAACGGCTCAGGAGAATTGCCGATTCGCAGCTGTTGCGGTCGATTATTTCACAAAATGGGTGGAGGCAAAACCACTTGCGAACATCAAAGCACCAACAATTCAGAAGTTCTTCTGGCAGAACATAGTCTGCAGGTTTGGGGTTCCCAGAGAACTGACTGTTGACAATGGGAAACAGTTTGACTGTTACACTTTCAAAGAATATTGCAAAACATTGGGTATTCAGGTGAAATTTTCATCAGTACACCACCCACAGTCTAACGAAGCAGTTGAAAGGGCAAATGGCCTGATTTTTTCGGGAATTAAAAAATGCTTGTTCGACCAAAAGAAGGGAAAATGGGTAGATGAATTACCGAAGGTGATCTGGTCTCACAACACTACAGTGTCAAGAGCAACAGGTTTCACGCCTTTTCGCCTACTTTTTGGCACTGAGGCAATGACACCAGAAGAAATTAAAAACGAAAGCATGAGAGTCTTGAAAGGAAAAGAAATCGAGGAAATTGATAAGAAAGGAGAAAAGGACATGATCGAGCTGACAATCCTTGAAGCTGCTGAAAACATTGAGAAGTACCAAAGAGAGACAAGGGCTTGGAGAGATAAGAAGGTGGTCCGAAAGGACATCAAAACTGGCGATCTTGTGTTGAAAAGGAAGAAAAACTGGGAGAACCTAAGAAAACTTCATGAGTCTTGGGAAGGGCCTTACATCGCCAGGGAAACAGACATGCCAGGGGCTTTTCGCTTAATGGAGCAAACTGGCGAAGAGTTGCCATATTCGTGGAATGCTGACAGCCTGAAAAGGTATTACCCATGAAAACCCCAGTTGTAGCTAGATGTAATATATAGTAGTTTTTCAATTTTCGCAAGTTTGTATTCTAAAAACCTAAAAAGTCCGAATCACGTGTCTATAAGTGATTTCGGGAAAAAATATTAGCTTTTCATTTCTTAGTTGTATTAAAATAAGGAGGACCGTACTCTTTTCCTTGCAAAGGGGGCTCTAAATCAAGAGTCAAGGTTTTTAACGAGGCGAATCCTTTGTAAATACTCTTTATGATATATGTATAAAAGAGTCTTCCCCCAAATTGCGTATATCCAGAATTCCATCGCGAAAAAAGAAAAAGATTGTGAGAAAGGCTTCGTGATAGCCAGAATTCCATCGTGAAAAAAGAAAAAAGTTCGTGAGAAAGGCTTCGTGATAGCCAAAATTCCATCGTGAAAAAAGAAAAAGTTCGTGAGAAAGGCTTCGTGATATCCAGAATTCCATCGTGAAAAAAGAAAAAGATTGTGAGAAAGGCTTCGTGATAGCCAGAATTCCATCGTGAAAAAAGAAAAAGATTGTGAGAAAGGCTTCGTGACAGCCAGAATTCCATCGTAAAAAAAAGAAAAAGTTCGTGAGAAAGGCTTCCTGATAGATAAAATTGTGAAAAAAGGCCTGAGACAACTATAAGTTGTGGCCTAAAATCCCATCCACGAAGGGTTTCCCACCGAAAAGGCCTGAGACAACAATAAGTTGTGGCCTAAAATCCCATCCACGAAGGGATTCCCACCGAAAAGGCCTGAGACAACAACAAGTTGTGGCCTAAAATCCCATCCACGAAGGGATTCTCACCGAAAAGGCCCGAGACAACAACAAGTTGTGGCCTAAAATCCCATCCACGAAGGGATTTCCACCGAAAAGGCTTGAGGCAACAATGGGTGAATGTGTGAGGCGTTGTTTCCATCATGATAACTAATGGCGATTGCAGTCAAGTGAATGTGTGAGGCGTTGTTTAAAATTTTTTTTCCTTAACACAAATTGCGGAAAGTTTTTCGCCATAAAATCGTTCTGATAAAAGGGCAAGGGGCTCGTGCGGAAATTCGTAGAAAATAACGGTTAAAGCAACTGAGGGTTGCAATATCAACCAAGGCAAGTATGCCAAGCGGATCAAGTCCACAAAATTCGAGAACAAATTTTGTCGACTTGCGTAGCAACGGTTGAAGTTTTCAAAAACTTACGAAGATTTCTCCAAAAAAGCGTGTTTGATCAAAATACTCGAATAGTAAGCTTAGCCAACTTGCCTTGAAATTTTCATGCAAAACGGCAAGGTGGGGGAGGGTGACGTTTTTTCAAAGGAAAACGCCTTCATTGCCTTATTTGCATAAAAATTTCGAAAATAGTTCATCAGCAATTACAGCAGTTAGTACGAAATCTAGAACGAAAGTTCGATAATATGTCCTGGTTTACAGCTATTGTATTCGGCAACATCGCTAGCATAAGCGAAGTCGAGCGCGTCTGCTTGGGGGCTAAGGGGCTCCGTCTTCGGAATATTCGCGGAGCACGAAGTCGCGGGTGCAGGACTTTCCTTCTTACAAAACAAGAAAAATGAAGAAAGATCAAAGCATCCCATAGAAAACTTAAGCGAAGTTTCGAGCCAAAAATCGGAGAAATCTTGTTCGGGATGTGCTTGTTTGAACAAACGCCACGCTTCGCCGCTAACAAACATCTTATCCCGATGAATTCGTAGTGCAGGCCCAGCTTGCAGGACCTGCGCAGGTTAAAGTTTACAGAATAATTGTTCAGAAAAACTAAGTGAATGTACAGATGTACAGAGGCAGCCTCGAAGGAGTGAATAGTTCGGATAAAACATCTAGCCTATGACGTCAACCTTCGGAGAACTCTCATCACGCTCAGAAGCTCGGCCGTCGTCGCTGCCTTCGTCGCTGCTGCTGCTGCTGCTCGAACCCTCTTCGCCCGAATCACTAGAATCTCCGTCGGTAGTAGACTCTTCGGGGGGACGCAGCGACATTTTCACGATTTTCTTCCTCGTTCAGCTGAAAGAGATAGAGAAACAAATGTAAGGGGAATTCAAGAAACAAAACGTCACGAACCAGCGTTGGCGACGAAATCGTACGAAAATTTACCTCAGCAAGCTTGGCACGTGCGATGACCTTAACGGCTTCTTTTCCACTGGCAAACCAGAATTCCCTCGCAAATTTGTTCTTGATAGCCTGGACATCTTCGTTCGCCTAAATTATTGAAGTACTCGTGGCGCCGGGAAAACTTCTCCAGATTGGTGTAGTCGAAGTCATGAAGAATCTTTAGGATACTCTCGACAGAGAAGGCCGCTACAAAATCGCTGGCACCGGAGATAACTTCGGAGAGAGCCTTGAACTCAGCTTCCATCCAGTCCATGAATTCAGGAATTCCAAGATCAGCCGGAAGAGGGGCAGGAGGAACGCCAAATTCGTTCAGCGATTTCTTGTATTCCTCGAATAAGAGCTCCAGCTTCTCCAAAATATCGGACATGTTCTTTTCCGAAGCATCATCCTGTTCCGCCAGCGCTTTCTCAAGATCCAAAATTTTTCGATCCTTTGTGCTCAAGGACTTAGTGAGATTGGCGTTGTTAACACGCAGATCTTCGGCAACTTTCGAGGCCCTGTCATGTTTCCCACGAAGGTTCTCGATCAGACTAAGATCATCTTCATGAGTCTTTTGCACTTTTTCCAGCTCCTTCTTGGACTGCTCGAGTGCTGCCTCAGCAACTTTCTTTTCGTCCTGACAGACCTTCAGAGCCTCCGCCAGTTCGGCTACCTTTTTCTCAAGATCAAGGTTCGCGGACTGAGCAAGAGAGAAGCTGCGCTTGAGCTCCTTGGACTCCTGAGAAAGTTGCTTGTTCGCCTTTTCTTGGTCAACAAGCCGCTCGACAGCAACTTTCCCGAGCATAGAATATTTCAAGGCATAGTCTTCTTGAAAACGCGCCAGCTTTGACGGAGGGTAAGAACAAAGAAGGTCCTTGAATTCTGAAAAATTTTGTGACTAAATCTTAAATCAAAAATTCTAGAATCTGAAAAGTACGAAAGGCAATAAAAAGAAATGGACCTTGTTTGCTTAAGTTCTGCATGGTGACCTTCTTCGTCGAACTCGAGGAAACTTTACCCTGTGACGAAGTAGTGGTTTCGGGAGCAGAGGGAAGCCCCTTCTCAGAGTCCCGAGCAACTCCTCCGGGTTGTTCCGAGCCCTCCCCTCTTGTTTCATCAACAAGTACAGGCGATTTCCACAGTGTTAAAATCTTGGACGTCTGGCTCCCTATGCTAGTTGTCTTCAAACCAACACTTAACAACTCACCGCGATGAGACGTACCAAAGCTTTTGTTAAATGCAGCCAAAGAAGGAGAGGGGCCTGATCTTCGGGAACAACTTCCCGAACTTCGAGCAAGGGAGCACATTGGACAGGATCCTTCCCCCTTTGAATGGTGAGTTCCAGCTCCTTGGTGAACTCAGGGGAAGCTTCATCGCGGGAGCGAGTGGGCAAAGAGACATCAGCAGCGGGGGCTTCAACAGCAGCAAAGGTTTCGGCAGCAGTGGGGGCTTCAGCAGCAATAGGGGCTTCAGAAGCAATGACAAGTACAGCCTCCTTACGAACTTCGGGAGCAGCATCTGAAAAAGAATCAATATCCACGTACTCATTCTCAGAACCTGACGGACAATTGTCTCGAATGTTAAATCTCAACAGAGGCCAGAAGCAAGAACCTTTCTGGCTATCCGCTTCCACGAAGAGATCGTCGTCAAAAGCAGATGGAACCCGCTGAACTCCGGAAGAAGAAACCTTCTTCACTGCCTTCTTCAACTTCTTGCGGTTCATCCGGGCTAGGCCGAAAGCCGCCTGAAGCTCAACGTCCGAAATTCGCTCAGAGATCTTGCGCTTGCGTTTCGACGATTCTAAAGACCGTGTCTTGGAAGGCTTAACGCCGGAAGAAGCGCTTTCGTCAAAAGCTGATGGACCTCGTTTCAAGGATCTTCGCCGTGGGGCATTTATAGGAGCAGCTGAGCAACTGGCGACAGCAACTATAGGGACCTTCAACTTGCGACCCGGGCCTCGAGAACTGAAACATTTGTCTCCGCAAATTTTAGTGAACACACGATTAATTCTCTTCTTGTGTTTCACCAGCGCCTTGTACGCCTTGTATTCGTTCATGGTATACTCGCCTATCATCAGATTCACTCTCTTTTCAATCTCGACCATGAAAGAATCAGCGCTTTGACTTTCTCGCAACTTAATGCCGAACTTCGGGAAAGGCACTTCTTGAGCTGCCCAGTTGACATTGAAACATACGATCTCGGTAGGGGCCCAGCCACAGGAAATCAGCCAAATCCGTGCAGCAACGAATTCCTCGATGATGTCGCGGCCCCCGAGTATAGTGCTGGCAAGGTGAAAAGCACTCTCGCAGTTTCTAATCCCCACTGCTCGATGATTGAATTCGGCAGTATTCACGACAGTGAGGGCGCGATGGGGCATGAAAAGGGATAAGCTGGACCTTCATAACTAGGAACTTCAGACATATTGACCTTCAAATAAAACCAATACGAATTCCAGTCGTCGGTGAGATTAGTCTTGCAGCAGGGAGCAATCTGAATTCGTGTAATCCCTTTTCGGGTGTTTTGGCGCCGAGTGTTGAAGGTGCAACATGCGTGCTGAGCTTCGTAGAACTATCCATCGTTGACCTTGATAACGTCGGGAACAATTACCAGTTCATAGAATCTGGCGAAGGCATCAACACTGAGGTTACAGCCAAAGGTCTTCATGATCCAAATAAACTTCGACACCTCAAGAAAAGATGTCGGCGAAAGCTGGTGAATCTTCACTGAAAAGGCATCCAAGATCGCGGGCAAAATCGGGTCACAAGGAAATCTGAGTCCACAGATGAAGAAATCCCGAAACACCACAATCTCTCCATCCTCAGGGGTAGGGATTTGTTCGTCAAGTGGGGCTCACCCAGTGCCCGAAGGGACGAACCCGGCTGCTTCATACTCTCGAATCATGTTGATCGTGACTTTAGACTCTCCGAAGACAAGAGAGGGCGGCAGCAGTCCTACAACTGTTGCCTTAACCAGATCGCCGATGCCGGCGTCCACATCCCCGATATCCTCGTCATCGTCCGTTCGGACCTCTCCATCCTCGTGACTCCTGGAGCCACTGGGAGAACCTACATCTTCAGTTGGTGCAGCATTCTCAGGACCTTCAACAATCGGATCAACTGGGAGACCAGCTGCGATAAGTTCTTCAGTAGTCATGGGTCTCGCGGTGCTTTTGACTTGAGCCACCTAACCAACAGAGTTACAGGTACGAAGAGATGAGAACAACATTCGCGAACGAAACCTACGAAACAGAAAACCTAATGCAGTAAAAAGAACAAGTAAGAATTAAAAAGAGCGAAAAGGAACAATACCTTAGAAAGACCCGAAGAAAGCTGGAAGCTCACGAACTCTTAAGCACAGGACGAAAACCCGCGAACAGAAAGAGTTACGAATTGCGACAAAGTGCAAGAGAGCGGTGAAATTTTTTTTACAGAAAAGGCCTCCTATTTATAGGGGTGAGGGGGTAGTTCCGTGAAACCTGCCTCGATCGGACCGTTGTAGGGTTTCTGGGCGACGCGTGTGCCCTCCGACGTTCCGAGGGTGACGTTTTTTTACTAAATTTCTGAAATATTCGTGGAATCGGATCGTCGGAGTCAACCCGCTTCCCCGAGGGGGTAGTGTTGGGGAATTCAGGAAAACCCGTCACCCTCGAAATGTTGAGTTTGACGAAGTTCTTGAGGTGTGTTTTTCAGGAACAGGGAATTCACGATTACCGGGAGCCTGGAACCTGCGAAGCTTCAGATTCGCGAACATGCGAATTTCGGGAATCTTGATTCGGAGAAGACGTGGAGTCACGAACACGCGGAAGCCCGGAACCTCGAGCTGGCGGTGGCGCGAACCTCGAAGGGCGGCTGATTCGGGAATCTGTCGGGAATCCAGTTCGGAAGTCATGCATGGAGGTATTCTCGAACCAGCGAAGAAGCAAAGTCAAAGTTGTCGTTCCAAAAGTCCGGGTTTTGAGTGTGAACTGGTGGCAGGCTTGTAAATATGTTAGATGAAAAAGACATTCTTGTATGTGTTCACATTAGGAATATTCTTTGAGCTCGAGGGCGTTTTGGGAATGTAAAAGTCCCTTCATCTCCCTCTAAAAGGGGGCGCGAGGGCACGTGTAAACGGATTCAGATTTTTGGGAACTTGTGCAATCGGCCGGGAGAATCACTGTCTCTCAGCACCCTAACTCTGTGTTTGAACGTGTAAAGAACTCTCTCTCTTGTGTTAGGGGAACCATCCGAATTTTTCGGGTAACCCCCAACACATGATATGATTGTGCAATAAAATATAGCTCTATAAAATAAATTACTAGTAAAATAAATGTGGTTAGTTTAGGACTACTTCAGCCAAGTTGCAAGAGAAAATAGGTCAGCAGACATGATTCAAATTCAACTTGTTTTTCTCCCGTGCCATCATATCAGATCATCAAAACAGTCAAATGGTCAGTGCAATTTGCAACATGGCAGGTTGATGGATGGACTGATGACATGCTGACATTTTAAAACTTGGCAAGTTAGACGTGCTAGCTCGCTACAATTGTTAATTGTCTCTTTTTTCAATACTTAAGGTTTTTAAGGTTTTTTGAGCCGTCCATCGGTTCAGATTGGGTGGTTGTAAAATAGGAGGAACCTATTATAAGGAACCAATCTTGTGGATCGGAACTAAGTAATTGTGGGTCAGAAACTAAATAATTGTGAGTAGGAACTAATCCTTATTATGAATTATGGACCGAAACCAAGTAATTGTGGACCGGAATCACCAGTTTCTCCTTGTTTCGCTTGGTTCCGGTCAAGCACCGTAACATTCCTAGTTTAACGTGCATTCAGTCTAAACCTAAGTTACCTAACGTCGCCTTCTATCTTCTGACCTACACGTTGATGTTCATGTGCGATGTGGTGGTAGTTTTCTTTTGGACAAGCATGAAGTGGAAACACGTGTACTCCTTGGCTCGGGTCAGGAATCTCCCCAGAGTATTTTCTGGACCAACCGAAGACTAGTTGGCAGATTCTCGCTAGAATTTCATCAGACTCCGGAGCTGTAAATTATTGCTCGGGCACGGGGCTCATGGTCATGGACTCGCACGGCACCGATAGTCACGGTGATCCGTCGAATTTCGCGCGGGCGGAGCGAATGGGCGATCCGCTCGTGTCAGCCATGAACGTCACCCAGTGATTCTTCTTGCATGTCGAAGTCGACGAACTGAGCTACCGTGCGGATCTGCACCGGCGCAGGATGTCGTGGAAATCGACCGGCGGTGACCAGGTGCGCTGCACGGTAAAGCAACAGCAATGGTGCACTGACCGGCGGACAAGGACACGCGATCGAGAGGGGATGGGTCGCCGGAGAATCAGAGCCTCCTCAGGACTAATCGGCCGTATAGAAATACTATACAGCCGGCCGATTGCGGCAAGTGTGACGCATCGTTTCGTCGCCGTCGCTGCGAGCCCGCATTGACCGAGAGCGTCCGGGCCGGGCGACCTAGCGTGCCCTGTGCCCAGCGATGAGTAGCCTCCAGTGGTCCAGCCAGCAGGGCACATAAACAGGGCGAGCCAGAGGCAGTGTGCAGGCTGCAGAGAGGTGTATGGGCGCTGCTGATCGGGAGCGCGATGGGGACGCCACCCCGTCACGCGCGTAGACTCGGCGACTTTGGCGGCACGACGAGAGCGAGAGCTAGACCGAGGCCGCCGCGCCAAGGACGTCGCCATCGGCGGTCGTCGGCCGCGCGCGGTCCCCGTCGATCGCCTCGCCCGATCCCGTTGCTTGGACGCTGTTGCTCCAGCAGCTCCAACTCGCGCGGCGGTGCTGACCCGCCCAGCACAGCAACTCGGCAGAGCAAGCAGCCTACACACCCTACGCGCTGACGAGTGACGATGGGGAAACCCCGAAAGGGACTCGGTGCGGTGGTCCGTCGGGGGGGGGGGGGGGGCTCCTCCGACGCGGCGACGTCTGAGCCCGGCCAGAAACGCGGGAGCCGTACACACACGGAGGCGTCACCTCTCGCCGCGCTCCGTCCGTCTCGTTTCGTGTATTGAGCGCGTTCCGGCCGGCGTTCGGGTGGCGAACATGGAGAGCCGACGAGGCCGGGCGGCGAAGCATGCCAATTGGCAAGCAACGGATCGGGTACGTCGCCGTCGTGCAGGATCGCGCGCGCGCGCGGAAGGGGAAGGGCGGGTCCGTGCGCGACTGCCGTGCGCTGACCTCTGACCGCGGGTTTCAACGGGGAGCAGGCCGACATGGACGCCACGCGCACGTGGGAACCACTCGACGAGAACGGTGGCGGCGCGCGCGTTCCTCATTACGAGAGATGAGTCGAGAGCGAGATGACGATAAGGGTCAGGACACGGCTACACGAACACGAGCGTATGGGCCATCCGCGACTCAAGCAAGTGCAGTTCACACCTCGTTCGTAGTCGTCGCGGGTCGCGACACGCCAGCGTTCGAGGCGCGCCGGAACGCTGTGTGGAAGAAGAGATCCGATCCGTCGGACGTCAGCACGTGTGTGAAGGCTGCAGATATCTCTGCTCCACCCGCCATACTCGTGTGATACGCATGCGGCGTCTCCAACAATTTAGCTTAGAGCTAGTAAAACTAATTTTTTAATCATGAAACATTGCAAAAGACAAGAGTTTAACTATGAGAGAAGAGATAAGCTCGCTCAGTTCCCAATACACTGTTCTCTCACTGCACAATATTCAAAGTTATTGTTGCACTGCTCCGTTTAAATTATCGCCTAGCCTAATAAGCTACCATACGATTGGAGACGCCCTTATGTTAGCGCCGAGAAATGGTTTACCTTATCCATCTTCCCGCACCATTCAGAGAAAACGGCTGGCTCATCATTTTTCATTTGATCAGATTACGTCGCATCAGCTTGACAGCATGCATAAACACGATCCTTTTTTTCCACGTTTCTTCTTCCCAGTGTAAAAATCAAATCAATTGCCGTAAATTTAAAGAAAAAAAATCAATTGCCGTTTGGTTGACCAGCTGCTGAATCTGGCCAGCAAATCCCAGTACTATCCACTGCAAGGGACACCGGTGCGGCGGCGCAGGTCAACAAGTCAACGGCGAGAGTTCGCCGCAAGGCTGCAGCGTGGGCATTGATTGGGATGACGAGGATTTGAATCAGCGAGTGGCTGAATCAGTGAAGGAAGGGACGACGATGGCCGGGCTGATAGCGCTGCCAGCAACCAAAACCACTAGACGCCATCAGAAGACGTTTTCAGGCCGTACGAATGACGAAACGTCCATCTTTTTTTATCAAATCCACCTGTTTACCTGAAGCTCATGGCATCCAAGAGAAATTCTGGTTGGCAAGCGATCGGTGCCCTGAGACGCAGATCTCTGATCTCAGATAGGTGCACGGTCAAGCCGGTAACTAACCACGTCACCTGTAACAATCTGATGAGTTTTCAACAGGCCTGTTTGTCCTCTCTGCAGACGCTTCCTGCACTGCGAGGCACACACTGAACTTGTGAGTCGATCAAATTCTCAAATCCAAGCAGTGACCACGGTGGTCTTCTGTCTTCGTCTGCTTGCACAAGTCAGGCCGTGTTAGTCAGAGCTGCTGTGGAAAATTGATGACAGCCGTGGGGTTGCCGCAACCAGGAAAGGAACCAGACGTTTTGATGTGAAAAAAGGCTTTGTGTACAGTATACACTCTCTCGACGTTTCATTAAGTGAAACAAGTCAAATGGGAGGTCTGAGATTCCCAGCCCAACCTACCGCACGGTGGCCCATCAGCCATCACAGTTCACATGGATATTGGTCAATGCACGAGCTGGAAAATATGACCCGAGCTCTTGAGCTGCTTTCTCACTCTGATCTGGAGTTCCGGAATCATGGAGTACAAGCAGAGCTACGGTAGTCTAGTGATGTTAACTTGTTTGTATCATCGGGGAAACATCGGAAGGCAGCTGATCTGAAACCCTGGCTAGATTTCATGCCATAAAGGTTAAATATGTTACTGTCACCGGCTGCATCTTGTTTTTGTATTTTGCTCAACAAGTAGTGCGTCTTCAGGATGGGCGACAGATACGGCAATACGATACGGCCGAGGAGCGAGACAAAGCGTGTCGCCGTTTGCTCACCCACTGCTCACCAGATACACGATCTTACGGTACCAAGAGGTCAAGATCAGTGTCATTTTAAATATATGCAACCGTTGAATTTGGGCGCATCATTTTGGTCCAACAAACGAATCAGGTGACGAGGCTATCCCAAATAATGATCACAAAACCGGCCGGGGGGCGCTGCTGGCTCGTCTGAATAAAGATCAGTTTCTAAACAAATCGCATGATACCGGGCGATGCTAATCGGTGACAATAACCTCTACCCAAAACGTGGGGCACATCAAATAATTGCACTACACGTCGCCCTGTTCGTTGGCTTATCAGCCACCAGCCAGCAGTATTTTTCTCTCAGAACAAACCAACCTCCAGCAATCAGGCAACAGTAATTTTCTCTCAGAACAAATCAGGACAAGCCACCAGCCAAACGAACGGGACGCGTTACGATGCATTAAGAGAGATTCAGACAGATATAACAATTAATTTGTCAATCCCACTGTAAAGGGAAAAGTGAAAATGTTTTTTTGTCCTAATAAGAATACAAAACGAATCAGGAAAAAAGATTCGTCAACACCACAATACAAAATCCAAGCCCTAATCAGAGTGGGAAACTGAATGAATCAGTGGCAGATAGAGACGTGATAGCGAAGTGCTCTATGATTAATAGCTAGTCAAGTAGTCATTCCAAACGATACGAAATTAGACGGCTGCGTATGTGACTACATTTATACATGAAGACAAGTGAGAAAGAGTAGAAATTTTTTTAATTGTTTTTACGACAGGAAGGTCCAGCAGTGAAACCATTCGCCCTGTTCGTTTGGTTATCAACCACCAAAGAATATCTTTCTCAAAAACAAACCAAATGCCACCAAAGAATCACCCAAAGAATACTTTTCTCTCGGAAAAAATCAAGACTACCACCAAACTGAACGAACAGCGGATTGTTACTCATCAGATCTAATGCCAACAATTAGATCCTGACAAAGTACTCGAAATTGTATGGAACTAGATGGCCGCACGGCGCCTATATGATTGAAATTAATTAGAACTCGAAAACAAATGATGAGAGAAGACCATGTGGAGAGGAGAACGACTTTGCCTCATTTTCTTTTCTTTTTCAACGAACCAGCACAAGATTATGCCTATTACTACTGTATACATTGATAAAGAAGAGAAGTCACATGCCGAGGTTCGGCTGCAAAACAACTTTAATTTGCATCGTTTTCACGACACATGATCTTAAGAGTACGAACAATATTTTTCAGGAAAGCCGCCATAAATTAGTGTTGTGTATTAATCTGATGTAACGCCAATATTTAGAGCCTAAAGGTTAAATGCATGTCAGCATGTAGGTTTGTAGACTATGGTGAAAGTGACGATCGGTATTCCTTCTCCCGCTGTAGAAAATTTTCACTATCTTCTCGACTCTCCTGAAAATTTTTGAGAATCTTCGCTGAAGTCACTCGCGTTTTCACCTGCGCAAATCTTAGGTTCTTCTCTTGATTCGCAAGGCACTTTCACATTTTCCTTGAACTTTTATTTTCTGCAATCTTTAGTTCATATTGTTTTGAAATCTTGTATCTATGTTCACACTTTCGTAACTTTCAACCAAGTGGCTCGAACTAAAAGCACTGCGAGATCAATGACTTCCAAAGAACTAGTTGTTGCCGGCTTGTCGCCGAACAGAGATGAAGTTCACGGATCTGAGGACATTCATGTTCGGGAAAGCGACTTGGGCAATGTCAGTGCCTGTGACTCGGAAACTCGTGAAGAGGGGGAAGTCAGATCGGAAGGAGAAGATCTCAGAAATGTTGAAGCTGCCCCCAGGGATCTCGTTACCGCGAAACGATCAAAATCCATGCCTGCCTCGTTTGTTTTTGGTGAATCCAAGGTCACTACAAATCTGATTCAGGAGTATGAGGCTGCTGGTTCCTTTCCTGCCGGTGATGGTTGTGCCACTCTCGACGAGCAAGTCCCCACTCCCGCACCGGGTGAAGTTGTGGTTTTTCGAAACTTCTTCACTTGCGGGCTCGGATTTCCTTGTGATCCTATGTTGATTGCTATTTTGGATAAGTTTTCAGTGAAAATTCATCAACTATTGCCAAACTCGTTTCTGGAGTTATCAAAGTTCTTCTGGATTATGAAAACCTTCTTATGTAACTTCAGCGTTGACGTGTTCGCGAGGTTATTTGAGCTGGTCATTGAGCCAGGAATCATCAAACTTAGCGACGGCCAATATTACGAATCGCACTACAGTTGTTGTACTTTCAACACTCGCCGACAAAATACACGAAGAGGGCTTACGCGGATTCAGATTGCGCCCTGCTGCAAGACAAACTTCATCAAAGATTGGAACTCTTATTGGTTCTATGTGAAAGTAGACATGTCAAAGATTCCCGATTATGAAGGACCAACGTTTCCTCTTTCTTCGCCCATTGAGGAGTTAACTGCTACTTGTACTGCTCCCTATAATCATCATGCAGTTGGTTTCAGGAACTGCGAGAGTGCCTTTCACTTAGCTGGTACAATTCTCGGTGGCCGAGACATTATCGAAGAATTCGTTGCTGTGAATATTTGGCCAATTTCATACGGATGGGCTCCTAGTGAGATTGTAACCTTTAATGTAAACTGGGTGGCACAGGAGGTTCCTTTTCCCCGATTCGGCTTTCAACTCCCTGAAGATCAGAGCGCTGATGATTTCATGGACGAAGTTGAAAAGAAAGTGAATGTGTAAGGAATTGAATGCTCATAGCCTAAGAGGGGGAGGGGGTGAATTAGGCAATCTAAAATCTTAACCTATGGCTTCACTATTTTTTCCCAAAGATAAACTAGAGCATACTATCTAGATGTGCAACTAAGGTTGTTCTAGTGTGAAACTCCCATCCCAAAACAAGGTTTGCAACCTATAGCCATTCCTAGCATGATACTACTCTAGGAAAGTGAAGGCAAGAAAGGATTGCAATAGAGTAAATGCGGAAACGTAAAGGGGATGAGAGGAAGCAAACTCTTGACACACGATTTATCCCGTGGTATCGGTAGGCACTAAGCCACCCCTAGTCCACGTTGTTGAAGCACTCACACAAGAGTATTGCTTCCCGGTTACCAAGTCTCTCCCAAGAGCACCACTTGACTCGCCACAAAGGCTTAGCCACTTAGGCACTTGTCAAGCTCCCTTGGTCACCTTGATGCCGCCTCCACTAAGGAGCTTCTCCACCAAGGAAGGAGGTCTCCACGTCCCTCGCACAAAGTGTCCTCGCCACTCTACACCAAGCCGGAGGGTCGATGACGATTGCCGGTGAGCCACTTAGGCCCCAAGGCTTCCGGCGAATCTTGTACAACTTGATTCACTCAAGAATCACCTCACAAGGTTGGCACAACCTTGCACTCACTCAGCTCTAAGCTAAGCCTAGCACTAAGCACATACACAAAGCATATGCAAGTCTAAGGATGAGCAAATAAGAGGATTGGATACTATCTTCAATGTGTCTTGAACTCCTCTGCACTTCCCAGCAACCTCAAATGGGTGAGTGGAGGGGGTATAAATATCCCAAGGCATCCAAAGAGCCGTTGGCTAACGGCCACAGAAAAAGATAGCGTCGGATGAATCGATGCTTACTTTTTCCAGGCGTCGGTTCATCTGATGCCCCTCCCACGTCACTTAGCCGTTAAGATTCTCTAACACAACTGCTCTGACGCTATGCACCGACGGTGCGTCGGATCATCCGGTGCTGAAGACCCCGCGTCCAAGTCGCCTCTGTTAGCTTCCACTCGACCGTCGGATAGACCGACGCTTCATCTTGACCAAGGCGTCGGATCATCCGGTGCTGAAGGCTTTGTCTTGGCGCGTCTCTGTATGAATTCAAACTGAGCGTCGGATAGACTGACGGTGTCCCCACTCAGACCGTCGGATCATCCGGTGCTACTGTCTTCGCTGCTCTTCCTTTGCAACTCGTCCGACGCATCTAGAAAATGGACCGTTGGTTCATCCGACGGTGCCTAGGGTTTCACCAATGTACCAACTCGTCCGACGATTGCACTGACGCTTGCTTTTTGGGTACCGACGGTTCATCCGACGGTGTCTTTTTCTTTCTTTTTCTTCGCGTCTTCAACTTGGATCTTTGCTTCAACTTAACATACTTAACATGCCATTACTTATAGCCTCCAAATATATACTAAGTCCTCGAATTTGCTGTAAGTAACCTAACATGTGGTATGTTAACTTGTGGTATGACATGTTAGCTTGGGCATGGTATGTTAACTTGTGCATGGTATGTTAACATGTGGTAACATCCATGGGACCTAGGAATGCCTACAAAGACATGCTAGACAATGTGGTTAGTCCCATTACTTGTGTTAGCATGAATCACCAAAATCACCTCGAACAAATGGCAAATGGGCCATGTTCGCTACAGAATGCCATGATTGGTGAATCTACCATAAATGAATATAAAGCTTTCAAGAATCTGGTGAAGCACAAGAAAAGGATAAATCGTGTCTTTTCTGAAGTTTGTGGCGACAAATCCTTCCACTCTCACCGCCTAGGAATCAATAAGAAAGCCCCAGCCGTTGCTGTTGCTAGCTGCTCGTCTGGACCTCCGAAGATTTCTAGAAGATCATCTTCAAAGAAAAGGAAAGGAATCGATGAGGGAACCTGAGAAGACTAGATCTCTTGAATCTAGTAAACGAAAGCATAAGTCAACTGAGGTTGTTTCTGATGCTGAACTTCAGGATGCCACTGGTCTTACTGGACTTAGCCGAAAGAAGATGAAAAAAGCCGTGAAGAAAGTTGCAACTGCTGGAGTTCGGCGAGTTCCTTCTGCCTTTGATGATGACTCCTTCGTGGAACCTATCCAGAAAGGTTTTTCCTCTTGGCCTTTCTCAAGATTCAATTTTCATAAACACTGCACTCCAGGTTCTGAAAATGAGTTTGTGGATATTGACTCTTTTTCAGATGTTGTTGCCGAAGTCACCAAAGAAGCTGAGACATCTGCTGCCGCTGTTGAGACTGTTGATCCTCAACCCGTTAGTCGCCAAGACGAAGCATCTACCGAGTTCATGAAAGAGCTTGAAATGACAGTACACAAGGGTGAAGATCCTGCTCCTGAAGTTCCTTTTGTTGAAACTCGCGAAAACCTTCCCGAAGATCAAGACCCTTCGCCCTCTACGATTGCTTTCAACAAAAGTTTTGGTACGTCTTACCGGGGTGAACTACTAAGTGTTGGTTATGAAAAGATTGATGCAAGAGATGGCTCGTCTAGAAGGACACTCAACGCAAAGATCTCCACCGCTTATCGGGACTCCTGAAGATTTGTCGCCTACTTCTTCAGGTCCGGCGCCTCCTAGTCGGGTTACTGTTGAAATGCTTACCAGAAAAGGTTCATGAATTTGGTTGCTTCTCTTATCTGTATTTTTATCTTGAATTTTGCAATTTCTTACTTACTTATGTTTTTATGAATTTGCCAGATATCGAAAAACTTCTTCGGACATATCCTGCTGACAAAATTGAAGAATATCATAGGGCTTGTTCACTGAAAGCTTCTCTTCTTGGGAAAGTTGCCTCCCAACGCTTAGTGGAGCAAGAGAAGATCAACAAGAAGTTGTTTGAGGAATCGAAGAAACTAAACTGTTACTTCAACTTGTCTCGAGCTGCAAACTTAGACCTAGAAAAGAAAGTGTCTGAACTGGCTGAGGCCCTTAAGCGGTGTCAAGATGAGAAGAAGATTGCCGAAGAGGCCATTAAACATTCCAAGAAAGATCTTGAAAAGCTTCAAAAAACTCATGATGATGATTTGAAGTTAATCGAGAATCTTCGCAAAGATCACGACAAGTCCTCTAAGACTGCTGAAGATCTTCGAATAAACAACGCTGATCTCGCGAAGACTCTGAGTAATAAGGAACAAAAAATTCATGAACTTGAGAAAGCATTAGCTGATCAAAATGAAGCCTCTGGGAAAGAGATTTCAGACATCCTCAACAAACTGAAGCTTCTGTTCAAGTAATACGAGAAAGCTTTGATGGATTTTGGTGTTCGTCCTGCTCCACTCCTGCTGACATAGGAATGTCTGACTTTATGAAGTGGATTGACACGGAATTCAAAGCTCTTCCTGAAGTTATCTCTGGTGCCAATGACTTTGCTGCCGCTTTTTCGGCTGAAAGTATCTTGGAATTACTTCACGATTTCGACTGCGCTGATCTCGTGAAGTTCTGCGAGAAGCTTCCGCAATTCCCTGATGCTTCGAGCACTTCTCGGATTCGGCCAAATGCTGATGTTCTAGCTATCAAAGCCAAATTCACGAGAGAATTTTGGTTTTCTAGCGGAAAGGAAGTTGTAAAGAACATCACTCGTACCAAACAAGAGAAGGTTTTTTCTTCAAAAACACTATTGCTTTTTGGAAATTCATGAACTTTTACCTTTCAGTTTTCTTAGATTCTTTGCTTTGTTCTTTTCAGTTGATTGAAGAAAAAAGGCGAGGGAAAAGCATCGAGTTGCAGGAATCCTCTTCTGAAGATGATGATGAAGGCGCAGGCAATGCTGTCGAAGAATCTGGTGAACACGACAATGATAGCAGCAACAGCGGTAGCGACTGAAGAAATTTCTGAACATGAGGAAGGTTCTCCGAAGGTTGATATCACCGGCTGAGATTGCCGAAAAACTTGCCTTTTGGGGCGATTTGTATAAATATGTAAATTCGTGGGGCTGTGATAATTTATCTAAACACCTTGTCTTGTAAACTTTAACCTGCGTAGGTCCTGCAAGTTGGGCCTGCACAGGATGTGTTGCCGTTGCGGATTCATCGTGGGAATATGATTGTCAGTGGCGAAGCGTGGCGACTATTCAAAGAAACTCACCCTGAACGAGATTTTTCCGATTTTTGGCTTGAAGTCTCACTTAAGTTTTCGATGAACTTTTTCGATCTTTCTTCATTCTTTTTTCTTCGTGTAGATTACAATCCCACTGTTGCGGCTTCAAGTTCTTTGAAGGTTTTGAAGACGGAGCCCCTTAGCCCAATCACTACTGGACTCGACTTCGCTTATGCCAGTGATGTTGTTGAGAATAATAGTCGCGATCCAGGACACATTGTTGAACTTTCGTATTAAAAATTGTGGATCCCTGATGTAATTCTAATAATACTTTATCAAAATTTGTATGCAACTAAGGCAATAAAGACGTTTTTCTTGAGAAAAAAGTCACTGTTGTGGGATAGCGAAGCTACCTTTTCACAAACAATGACGAAAAAAACTAAAGGCTCAAGAAACAAAACCAAACTCAAACTGCACTCAAAAGAAAACCAATGCTCTCCTTTTCAATAGTGAATTTCTTAAAAGTCGACCCCCTTTACAAGTGTCGGTCTGTCTCCTTTTATAGGGGAGACGAATGGACTTTTTACATACCGAGAATGCCCTCATGTAAAACGAATCAAAACAGAATGTGCTAGGCTAATTTTGGGAAATCTCCAATTAGGTCTTCACGTAACAGGCACCTTGTGACGTCACGCCACTAATCGCGGCGCCTTTCGTGTTGTCATCACGTGTGCTTGTCGGGAGAAGACCTCTGATCTTTTGGAAACCCCCTTTTCGCCTGGCACATTCCTTTACCTGAAACAAAAATCACAACCAAACTTGAATGCATTACACGTTAGAGACGACGAAAGCCCCCGAGCGAAACCCAAGCCATAACTGGCTGGGTGGGTAAGATTCGCCCCTGGGGGTTTCGTCGTGGGAAAAAACAAGCAGTCTAACCGATACCCTAATTCTCTGAACCGCGGGGCTTATTGGGCTACTCTGCTGGTGACGAAGGGTGTTGGTCGAAAGATGGATTCTGAGAGATGAAAACAGACTAAAAAACTTTTGGGGTTTTGTGGCTGATCCCTTCGAATCAAGCTTGACTAACTAAAATGATCACACGTTTTGTCCTACAAAAGGCTTGATTCCGAATCCCCCCAACAGAAGCCCCTGATGCCAAGGCGCTTGCTTCGATGCGAACCCGAGCCAGCGAAACCCGGGGATCGAGAATCGAGGCAAAAGAAAACGTCTTCCCCGGCGTTGGTTCCCGATGTTGGGGAATTCGGAAAACCCGTCACCCTCGAAACGTCGAGTCTAACGGAATTATCAAAGTATGTTTTTTCGGGAGCGAGGAATTCGCGAATCTAGGAAGTCCGGGACTTGCGAAGTCTCGAATTCGCGAATGTGCCGAGTTCGGGAATCTTGATTCGGTGAAGAGGCGGAGTCATGAACATGCGGAAGCCCGAATCTCAATTGTCGATGGTCCGAACTTCGGAGATTTGCTGATTCGGGAATCTGATGAAGACTCTGTTCGAGATTCAGACGCAAGGACACGCGCGAACCTGCTGGGAAGCAAGAGCCACTTCGGGAATCTGCAGGAGACCTAGTTCGGAAATTTCGGGCGAAGACATTCACGAATCACGGGAGAAGCAAAGTCAAAGTTGTAGTCCCAAAAAGTCCGGGTTTAGAGTGTGAACTAGTGGCAGACTTGTAAATGTGTAAGGGGGGAAAAGACATCCATGTGTGTGTTCACATTAGGAATATTCTCTGGGCCCGAGGGTGTTATCGGAATGTAAAAGTCCCTTCGTCTCCCTATAAAAGGGGGCGCGAGGGCACGTGTAAACGGATTCAGACTTTTTTGGGACTTGTGCTACTTGCAAGAGGAATTACAGTCTCTTTGCGCCCTAGCTGTGTTATTGAACGTGTTGAAAACTCGTCACTTGTGTTAGGGTAGTATTCCGAATTTTTCGGGTACCCCCAACATTGGCAACATTGGCGCCCACCGTGTCTCAGCCGAAAAAGAAACTCACGATGCCACCTCAAAAGAAATCCAAGAAGAATGCCCCAGTACAGGCGAACCAGGATGATCGCCTTCCCACCCAAGGAAATGAAACTTCGTTTGTTCCTGAATCCTCGAACGTAACAGACCAGCAGCGAAAAGAGAAGCTCGAAGCCCTCATGAAGGCGAGAGCAGAAAAAACAGCTCACATCCAAGAACAACCTACTGAACAGCAAGAGCACGAGAATGTTGATGCTGATGATGATGCCATAGACAGACAGCTAGCCATGGTCCACCAAAAGATTCAGCAACTACAGAGGGATAAAGAAAAGTTCGCGGCTCAGTTGCAGGCGAAGAGAAAAATCTCTGAAAAGCTAGAGCAATCGAACAAAGCAAAAGAACAAATACGAGCAATTCGGGAGAGAAATTGACGAAATGAAAGAGCAAGAGAACAGCTCCCCGTGGCAAGAAACACCGCAGCGAACCCCGCGCCCGCAAGAGAATCCCCGAAGGAAAACTTCTTCGCGGGAAACGGAGTCTCACACTTCGTGGATTCCGAATCACCACTCGTCAATAGGGCCGCAAACAGCACCTTGGCCGCCGAAGTTCAAGCCGCCTCTCTTCCCAAGTACAACGGTTTCGGAAACTCCGGCGGTTTCTCATGAGATACGAGTCAGCCGTGAATTCGGCGGGGAGGAGATGATGTTGCACTTGCCAAATCCTTCATCATAGGTTGCGAAGGACCGCATCGAATTGGTACTCACTGCGTCGCCTCCACACTCGATCTACGGTTGGGTAGATCTCAAAACAAAGTTCATGCAAGCGTTTCGGATGTTCCATGACACAACAAACCGAAGCCTCGTATTTGTATAACGCAAGCGAAGGACGAGGGAACCACTGCGAAATTTCGTGAGAAGATTCATGCAACGAGGTCTCGGATCCCCCGATGCCGATGACAAGACAACGATCAAGGCACCGATCAAGGGTCTCACCCCGGGCCAACGGCTTCCCACCTCACAAGAAAGAAGCCCGAGACAGCTTGAAGAATTATTTCGGGAATTGGAGGATTACATCCCGTCCGATGATGACCACCGCAAGAGAGTAGCCGAACGAAACGAGGCAAGACAGGGCGGCGAGAGATATGACCCGGAGGGCACCACCCCAACATCCACGAAATATAAACGGTGTTGGAAATCCTCGGTAACAACAAGAAAGCGAGGCCAAGTGCCGGGGGAGGATTCGGTCAAAGAGGAAGGGGGAGAGGAAGAGGAACCCCAAACCTTCCGAACCACAACCCAAGAGATCCCCACTTCTATTGCCAGTATCATGGAAGAGGCCACAAGACCGAAGGGTGCCCCGAGACAAAAAAGAACATGGCACGAATCCAACAAGAGAAGGCACTGATGAGCATCGCATCCTCGATGCCAACCCGGTTTCGGCCGAACTTCGGCCGCCGCGATTCCGCGAGTTCGCGCCAAGCTCCGTACCGCCCAGCAATTTCCACAATCGCAATCAACATGGCAGCCTTCACAAGAATTCTTCCCTTAGTCGCAAGCAATACGATCAATCCAAGCAGCCACAACCCATTCGGGAAATCTTGCCACCGCCTCCGTAAAGCTCATCAAGGCCTCGGTCAAGTTCGGGACCTCGGAACTCCAAAGCATTGCCATCGTTCGGGACTATCATGCCAATCACGAGTGGATCCGCCATGGAGTTTGAAACAAAGAAGCAGCGAAGAAACTACTTCGGATCCGTGAATACCATCATCAATGATGGTCCAATTGCCCGCCCGGAGTGGGCGAAGGTGCCAATCACCTTTACGAAGAAGATTTCGTGTCCGAAATCCGCGATCCACAATGATGCCATGGTGATTGAAGTCAACATTGCTGGATGGGTCATAGGAAAAATCTTGGTGGACAACGGGAGTTCGGCGGACATCTTATTCCCGAAAACATTCGAGAAAATGAATCGAGTCGGCACATGTTGGACCCACCGGAGTACCCATTGCGGGGGTTCGGCGGGAAGCCCATCAAGCCGGTTGGAAAAATATCACTCCCGGTTTCTTTCGGAGATCCGGAGAATGCCGAACCGAGAACCTCACCTTTGATGTGGTTGACATATATCACCCGTATCTTGCGATCTTCGGCGGGGGTTTCATGAGCAAGTTCGATGCTTTGTCATAAGGCAACAGTTCCTTTGCATGAAGATGCCTGCGCCCAAAGGGGTTATCACGAAGATTCGGCAATCAACAAGAGGCCGAAACATAGAAAAGGGCCACACGCCCGGTCAAACGAATGTGTATCGGCTCGAAAGCAGTCGAAGAGAGAAAGGAAATCTATGAAGAGCCGAAGCGGGACAAAGAGAAAAATAGTATAGCCGCGAGAAGATGAAACAAAGAGAGTGTACTGGACGACATGCCCGACAGAAGCGATCATAATAGGGGCGAACCTCGCCGCCGAAGAGGATGATGAACTCATACGATTCCCGAACGAAACAAGGATGTTTTTGCATGGTCGCCCAAAGATTTGCAAGGCGTTGACAGAGACATAATCGAACATGTCCTCGAAACAGATGACAAGATACCACCCAAGAAGCAAAAACTTCGGAAAATGTCTGACGAAAAGGTCAAGGCAGTGGAAGCAGAAGTTCAGAGATTACAGGATGCCCAAGTGATCAGAGAAGTCAAGTACCCGGTTTGGTTAGCCAACACCTGTGCCGCTCCAAGAAGAAAAATGGCAAATGGAGAATGTGTATTGACTTCACCGATTTGAACAAGGCGTGCAAGAAGGACGATTTTCCCTTGGAAAGGGTAGACAAAATCGTGGATGATGCAGCCAACAGTGAGATGCTTTCGCTCCTAGACATGTTCTCTGGGTATCATCAAATCAGAGTTCGCAAAGAGGACGAAGAGAAGACAAGTTTCATCACTCCTTTCGGAACATTCTCGTTTCGTAAGAATGCCGAGGGGCTGAAGAATGCGGGGTGCACGTTTTCAAGAATGATAGCAATAGTGTTGCGCCAGCGATTCGGAGAAATATCTTGGCATACGTGGATGACATAGTCGTCAAAAGTATTCGGAGAAAAGACCATATCGGTGATTTGGCGAAACATTCGCGAACTTGAGGACAAAGAAACTTGAAGCCGAACCCCGAAAAAATGTGTGTTCGGAATTCACAAGGGGAAAGTTCTCGGATGCCTAGTTTCAACGAAAGGCATTGAGGCAAACCACGACAAGATAAAGGCTCTGATGGAAATGCAAGAGCCAGCCTCAGTGAAAGATGTTCAGAAGTTGACAGGGAGAGTGGCTGCCCTTAACGCATTCATCCCCGCAGCTGCAAAGAAGTCCGCCATTCTTCCAAGTTCTCAGAAGTGCCAAGAAATTCCAGTGGTCCGAACCTCAGAAGCAGGCTTTTCGCGAACTGAAGGACTACTTGTCCAGCATGACCAAGCTCTGTCCTCCCGAGCCAAAATCGCCGCTTCTGCTGTATGTGTCTGCATCAAATTCGGCAATAAGCGCAGGTCTTTGGTACGGAGAAAAGGAAGAAGAAGGAAAGCTGAGGCAAATTCCTGTATATTTCGCCTCTGAGGCATTGTCTGGTTCCAAGGTTTTCTATTCCGAACTGGAGAAGATCGCGTATGCGGTCATCATGGCAGCAAGAAAGCTAAGGCACTACTTCGAGGGCCACAGAATAAGAGTTATCACCAACCAACCGTTAAGTGACTCCGTTCGCAAACAGGAGGCATCTACCCGAATCATCAAGTGGGGTCTTGAACTCTCCGAGTATGTGGTGGATTTCGAAAGAAGAAGTGCAATAAAATCGCAAGTCCCGGCATTTCGTCGTGGACCGGACCTCACCTACTCGGAATGTGGAGGAAAATATGCCCGAACCTTGGGTAGTGCGGTGTGATGGAGCATGGTGTTACAAGGGGGTTGGAATTTCGGTGTTGTAACATCACCGACGGCGTGGTCATAAGATATGCGGCACGGCTCGTATTCGCGAACAATGAATACTCCACGAACAATACAACGGAGTACGAAGCTCTCTCGCGGCACCGAGAAAAATGAAAGCCTTGGGGCGACGCGAGACCTTCATAATCGAACGGATTCGAAAGTAATCCGGGAACACATCGAGAAGGAAAGCGAGGCCGGGAATCCGGTTCTCATGAAGTATCTTGAAAAAGTCGGAGAAATGGAAAGACACTTCGAGAGGATATTCGGTTCAAAGACATCCCAAGGGATGATAACAATGAGGCGGATAAGCTCGCGAAGGCGGCGACCGAGAAATCAAGAGCTACCACCGGATGTGTTCTTTGAAATCATCGAGAGAACCTTCCATCAAAGATTCAAGAACTCAAATCGTGAACATGGTGGAAATTCCGGATCGGAGAGCGAGAAATAATGGCCTACCTAAGGGGACATTACGAACCACAAGATGAACTTGGAAGAGAAAAGGTTGAGGCAAAGGGCTCGGGGCTACACCGTGGTAAATGGAGAATTGTACAAATCGGAGTCACCGAACCTTGGTTACGCCGCATCACCTCCGAAAAGGTCGTGAACTCCTAAAAGAAATTCACGGTGGATTTTGTGGGGCACACATAGGCACCGGGGCTTTGGGCGGCAAGCCGATAAAACAAGGATTCTATTGGCCAACCATCAACATCGACGCCAAGATGTTGGTTCGGCAATGTGAAGCATGCCGAAGACGGGAAATCGGCGAATCTTCCTTCAATGCCGCTTCATTTAATTCCTCCAACCCGGCCTCTGCAAAGATGGGGCATGGACCCGGTAGGCCCGTTGCCAACGGCTCGGGGTAATTGCCGATTCGCGGCCGTAGCGGTCGACTATTTCACGAAGTGGGTAGAAGCAAAACCACTCGTGAACATCACAACGGCAACGAGTTCGTAAATTCTTTTGGTAAAACATAGTCTCGCAGTTCGGAGTTCCTAGAGAACTGACGGTTGATAATGGCAAACAGTTTGACTGCTACACCTTCAAAGAGTATTGCAGAACCCTAGGCACACAAGCGAAATTTTCGTCAGTTTATCATCCACAGTCCAATGGAGCAGTTGAAAGAGCCAATGGCCTGATTTTTTCGGGAATCAAGAAATGCTTATTTGATCAGAAAAAGGGAAAATGGGTGGATGAACTTCCAAAGGTGATCTGGTCGCACAACACCACAATTTCAAGGGCAACAGGTTTCACACCTTTCCGCCTACTCTTCGGAACTGAGGCTATGACACCAGAGGAGATCAAGAATGAAAGCGTGAGAGTCTTGAAAGGAAAAGAAATAGAGGAAATTGACAAGAAGGTGGAGAAAGACATGATAGAGCTAACAATCCTCGAAGCAGCAGAAAACATTGAGAAATACCAGAGAGAGACAAGGGCATGGAGAGACAAAAAGGTGGTCCGGAAGGACATCAAAACTGGTGATCTTGTCTTGAAAAGAAAGAAAAATTGGGAGAACCCAGGAAAGCTTCATGAGTCATGGGAAGGGCCTTACATAGCTAAGGAAACAAACATGCCAGGGGCTTTTCGCTTGATGGAGCAAACTGGCGAAGAGTTGCCGTATTCGTGGAATGCCGATAGCTTAAAGAGGTATTATCCATGAAGATCCTAGTTGTACATAAGTGTAGTAGATAGCAGTTTTTCAATTTTCGTAAGTTTACGTTTTAGCAAGATAAAAGCCCGAATCACGTATTTATAAGTGATTTCGGAGAAAAAACTATTTTTATTTCTTAATCGTAGTTCTAGAATAAGAAGGACCGTACTCTTTTCCTTGCAAAGGGGGCTCTAAATCAAGAGGCAAGGTTTTTAACGAGGCGGATCCTATGTAAATACTCTTTCTGATATATATATGAAAAGAGTCTTCCCCCAAATTGCATGTTTCGTATTTTGTGTCTCGGAATTCCGTCGTGAAAAAAGAAAAGTCCGCGTGAAAGGCTCCTTGATAGCCAGAATTCCATCGTGAAAGAAAAAAGTTCGTGTGAAGGGCTCCCTGATAGCCGAAATTCCATCGTGAAAGAAAAAAGTCCGCGTGAAAGGCTCCTTGATAGCCAGAATTCCATCGTGAAAGAAAAAAGTTCGTGTGAAGGGCTCCCTGATAGCCGAAATTCCATCGTGAAAAAAGAATGAGTTCGTGAAAAGGGCTTCCTGATAGCCGAAATTCCATCCATCGAGGGATTCCCACCGAAAGGCCTGAGACAACAACAAGTTGTGGCCTAGAAAAATCCCATCCATCGAGGGATTCCCACCGAAAGGCCTGAGACAACAACAAGTTGTGGCCTAGAAAAATCCCATCCACGAAGGGATTCCCACCAGAAAGTTCGCATGATGATTTCGGAAAAATGAATGTCCAGGGGTTCGCCTAAATATTCTCATTTAGTTCAGACTGTTGGAAATTTTTTCAGGTATCATCATTAAAAGAAAATGACAAGGGGCTCTGTCGGACGTTCGCAGAAAAATCTTGGTTGAAGCAACTGAAGGTTGCAATTTCAACCAGGGCAAATTTGCCAGTTGGGGCAAGTCCGCAAAATTCGAAAAACAAATTTTGCCGACTTGCACGGCGGCAATGTACCGAAATTTTCAAAAGTCGATGAAGACCTCTCCGAAACATATGCTAAAGAAGGTCGTGAATGGTGAGATTCATGAACTCGCCATCTAGTTTTCATGCGAAACGGCAAGGTGGGGGAGGGTGACGTTTTTTCAAGAAAAAACATTCATTGCCTTATTCGCATAAAAACTGCCGAACAGTTCCTCGAAAATTACAACAATCAGTACGAAACTTAGAATAAAAGTTCTACAACATGTCCTGGTTTACAAACGTTGTTGTTAGCCACATCGCTAGCATAGGAGAAGTCAGATGAACCGGCTAAGGGGCTAAGGGGCTCCGTCTTCGGAATTCTCGTGGATCGCGAAGTAGAGGATGCAGAGCGGCTCTTTTTACGAAGCAAGAAACACGAAGAAAGATCAAAGCAACCTATAGAAAATTTGAGTGAGGCCTCAAGCCAAAAATCGGAAAAATCTTGCTCAGGATGTGCTTGTTTGAATAGACGCCACGCTTCACCACTAACGAACATATCGTCTCGATGAATTCGCAGTGGTAGCACGTCCTGCGCAGGCCCAACTTGCAGGACCTGCGCAGGTTAAAATATACAAAACACTTGTTCAGAAAAGATTGACACACCCACATGAATGTACAACCAATCTACAGTTTGCCCAAATGATCGAACATGTCGTTCAGTTCGTGACATCCACCTTCGGTGAATCCTCCTCCCGTTCGGGGACTTGTTCGCTGTCGTCGCCATCACTGCTGCTGCTGCTGCTGCTGCCATCTGAGCCCTCGCCGGTTTCGCTCGAACTCTCGCCGGAGGCCGATCCTTCGGGAGATGCGGCGACGCCTTCTTGGTACTCCTTTTCTCTCAACTGAGAAAGGAAGAGAAGAGTAAGGAGGGCTTAAGAAACTGGAACACATGCGACGAACATAAGTCACGAAATCGAGCAAAAAGAAATTACCTCGTCAAGCTTTGCCCGCGCAACAGTCTTAGCCATATCCGCCCCGCCAACCATCCAGAATTCCTTCGCGAATTTCAGCTTTATAGCAATAATGTCAGGGTTGTCTCGAAGTATCGTATCGCTGGTAACGCCTGGGAACTGAGAAAGGTTCGCGCGAAACTTCGCCAAGTCCACACAGTCGTAATCGTGAAGGACCTTCAGAATACTCTCCACAGAGAAAGATACGGCAAAGTTGCCGGCACCAGAGATGACTTCGGGGAGAGCCTTGAATTCTTCCTCAAGCCAATCCATGAAACCGGGGATATCAATGTCATCTGGGAGAGGAGCTGGACGAACACCGTATTCATTCAGGGACTTCTGGTACTCAGCATAAAGCAATTTCAACCTTCCCAGAATTTCCGAAGTGTGTTTCTTTGAAGCTTCGCTTTCTTCCACCAGTGCCTTCTCAAGATCCACGATCTTCCGATCCTTCGAGCTCAATGACTTGGCGAGGCTGGCGTTGTTGATGCGAAGATCCTCGGCAATTTTCGTGGCCCGCTCGTGTTGTTGCCGAAGCTTTTCGATCACACTCAGATCATCCTCGTGGGATTTCTGAGCTTTCTCCAGTTCTTTCTTGGTTTCCTCGAGCGCGGCCTCCGCGACCTTCTTCTCATCATGACTTCTTTTCAAAGCTTCCGCCGGCTCGGCACCTTCCTCTCAAGTTCCGGGTTCGTAGATTCCGCAAGAGAAAAGTTACGCTCCAACTCCTTAGACTTCTGAGCAAGTTGTTTGTTGATCTTTTCCTGTTCCGAGAGCCGCTCTATGGCAACCTTTCCAAGCATAGAATACTTGAGGGTGTAATCTTCATGGAAGCGTGCAAGCTTGGAAGGAGAGTAAGAATGCAACAGATCCTTGAATTCTGAAAGATGCAAGATCAAAACTCAGACAAAGATTCAACAATCGTGAATGACACAAAGAGACAGCAAGGACGAACAAACCTTGCTTGCTAAAGTGCTGCATGGTGACTTGCTTAGTCGAACCCGAAGAGGCCCTCCCTTGAGGCGAAGGAGTAGTTTCGGGGATGGAGAGAGGCCTCATTTCGGGGCTTCGAGCCGCTTCTTCGGGTCGTTCAGGCCTTTCCTCCCCTGTTTCATCAACAATGGCGGACGATTTCCATAGAGTTAAAAACTTGGACGCCTTGCCCCCGACGCCACTTGTCTCGAAACCAACACGCAATAGTTTGCCGCGATGAGACGTACCAAAGCTTTTGTTAAAAGCACCAAGGAAGGAGAGGGCGCTTGGTCTTCGGGGACAACCTCCCGAACTTCTACTAAAGGAACATTTTCGGAAGACCGCGCCTCCCTTTGAATGGTGCGCTCAAGGTCCCGGCGACTCGGAGGAAACTTCATCGGCGGCGAGCGACCTCGAAAGAACAGTGGGTACCGGCAGCGGCGGGGGATTCGGTGCGAACAATAGCTTCGGCGGCAATAGTGGGCTTCTCGGCAAGCGGCGGGGAGACGGCTCCCTTCGGACTTCAGGAGCAACATCTGAAAAGGAGTCAATGTCCACGAATTCATTTTCGGAACCAGCAGGACAACTGTCTCGAAAGTTAAATAGTGGCCAGAGGAAAACACCTTTGACGCTATCTGTCTTCGCGAGAGTGTCGTCGTCAAAGGCGGATGGGACCCGACGAACTCCGACGGAGGAAACTTTCTTCACAGCTTTCTTCAATTTTTTGCGGCTCATCTGGGCAAGCCCTGAAGCAGCTTGGAGTTCAGCTTCCGAGGATCGAGGTTCGGAGGTCTTTCGCTTCCGCTTCGACGACTCAAGAGATCTGGTCTTGGAAGGCTTTACTCCCGAAGAGGTTCCCTCGGTGGCAGGCGACGAGCCGCGCTTCGACGATCTGATTCGGGGAGCGTTAATGGGGGCGGCTGAGCAGCTGGCCACGGCGACGGTAGGAAGTTTCAGTTTGGTACCAGGGCCTCGAGAGCTGAAGAATTTGTCACCGCAGATCTCCGAAAAGACGCGATTGATCTTCTTCTTGTGCTTCACCAGGGCCTTGTATGCTTTGTACTCGTTCATGGTATATTCGCCTACCATGACGTTGACCCTTTTCTCAACTTCGTCCATGAAGTCCTTGGCGCTCTGGCCCTCGCAAAGTTTAATCCCGAACTTCGGGAAAGGAACCTGCCGATCCGCCCAATTGACGTTGTAGTGTACAATTTCGGCAGGGGACCAGCCGTTCGAAATAGGCCAGATTCGCGCAGCGACAAATTCTTCGATAATGTCACGGTCGCCGAGTATCGTGCTGGCCAGATGGAATGCACTTTCGCAACTTCTGATTCCTAAGGCCCGCTGGTTGTATCTTCCTACATTTACTGCCGTGAGGGGCGCGATCGGGCCTGACATCTTCGGCTCATCAACCCTCAAGTAGAACCAATAAGATTTCGAATCATCGGTGAGATTGCTCTTGCGACAGGGGGCGATCTGAATTCGAGTGATCCCCTGTCGGGTGTTCTGGCGTCGTGTGTTGAAGGTGCAGCACGCGTGCTGACTATGGTAAAATTGCCCATCGTCGCCCTTGATGACTTCGGGGATGATCACCAATTCGTAGAACCGAGTGAAACCATCGACAATGGGATTGCAGCCAAAGGTCTTCAAGATCCAAATAAACTTCGACACTTCGAGGAAGGACGTCGGGGTAAGTTGGTGGATCTTCACTGAAAACGCATCGAGAATTGCTGGCAAGATTGGATCGCAAGGAAACCGCAGCCGCGGACGAAAAAGTCTCGAAAAACCACAATTTCTCCGGCCTTCGGAGTAGGAGTCGGTTCATCAAGTGGGGCACGCCCCGGCCGCCGGAGAGAAGAATCCGGCCTTCTCGTACTCGCGAATAACGTTGCTTGTGACCTTCGACTCTCCGAAGGCGAGCGAGGGCGGCAGTGGGCCAGAAGTCCTCAGCATGACGAGATCGTCAACACCGGCGTCCACATCCCCGACGTCTTCGCCGCCGTCGGACCCAACCTCTCCGTCCTCGCGACTTCGGGAACCGCTGGGTGAGCCGACATCTTCGGCCGGAGCATCACGATCCGCACCTTCGGCGGTTGGATCGAGCGGGAGACCGGCAGCAATCAACTCTTCAGTAGTCATGGGCCTAGCTGTGCTTTTAACCCGAGCCACCTAATAAACACGAACATCCAAAGAGGTGAGAACAATGTCCGAAAATGAAACTCGCGAATTCGCGATGTCTCCATACCTAAATTTAGCGAAGTAATGAATCAACAAAGCATGGATAAAAATACCTTAGAAGAGCACGAACAAGGCCTGGAGTTCGTAAGCTTTCAACCGAAAAACGAGAATCGGCGAAGAGAGAAATGCGAGATTCGTGAAAAGCGCGAGAGCGATGAAAATTTTTTTACACAGCGCCTGCCCGCTATTTATAGGGCCGGGGAGGGGTAGTTTCGCGAAGTGCGTCTCGATTTAACCGCCTTTGGCTCCCTGGGTGACGCGTGTCCCCTCCGACGTTCCGAGGGTGACGTTTTTTACTAAATTTCCGAAAGGTTCGTGGAATCGGATCGTCGGAGTCAACCCGCTTCCCCGAGGGGCTAGTGTTGGGGAATTCAGGAAAACCCGTCACCCTCGAAACGTCGAGTCTAACGGAATTATCAAAGTATGTTTTTCAGGAGCAGGGAATTCGCGAATCTAGGAAGTCTGGGACCTGCGAAGTCTCGAATTCGCGAATGTGCAGAGTTCGGGAATCTTGATTCGGTGAAGAGGCGGAGTCATGAACATGCGGAAGCCCGGAATCTCAATTGTTGATGGTCCGAACTCGGAGATTTGCCGATTCGGGAATCGATGAAGACTACGTTCGAGATTCAGACGCAAGGACACGCGCGAACCTGCTGGGAAGCAAGAGCCACTTCGGGAATCTCAGGAGACCTAGTTCGGAAATTTCGGGCGAAGACATTCACGAATCACGGGAGAAGCAAAGTCAAAGTTGTAGTCCCAAAAAGTCCGGGTTTAGAGTGTGAACTAGTGGCAGACTTGTAAATGTGTAAGGGGGGAAAAGACATCCATGTGTGTGTTCACATTAGGAATATTCTCTGGGCCCGAGGGTGTTATCGGAATTTAAAAGTCCCTTCGTCTCCCTATAAAAGGGGGCGCGAGGGCACGTGTAAACGGATTCATACTTTTTTGGGACTTGTGCTACTTGCAAGAGGAATTACAGTCTCTTTGCGCCCTAGCTGTGTTGTTGAACGTGTTGAAAACTGTCACTTGTGTTAGGGTAGTATTCCGAATTTTTCGGGTACCCCCAACATTGGCAACACCCGAGATTTATACTTGAATTACCAAAACGCCCTTGGTTTTTTACCGTTTGGTTCGAAAATTTCGACTGATGGTTTTACTGCTTATAAATAGAGGGGGCCGGTGCTGCTGCGAACCAGCTGCCACTTTTACTCCCTCCTCTCTCGTTTAAATTTTGCGATTGGTCCTTCAGCTTTCGCTCCCTACGAATTGCTTCTGCAGAAGTTCCGGACGTCTTCGGAGGTTAGTTTTTATCCCGCCCAAAATATACGTAGTCGGTTTCATCTGTCGCAACCATGCACTCTGAGGCTAAGTTCCCCTAGACACATGGCTCGTGTCAGGCACACCGCTAAAGCTATGGAGGACGAGGGGTCGTCGTCGAATCGCGAAGTTCAGGCCGCTCCACTAGAAGCTGCGGAGGCTGCCGCTGCATCTTCCTCCTCATCATCCAGCTCGGAGTCTGGTAAGATTTCTGGCTTGGATTGGTCTGCCAGCTCTCGTGAGAGTGTCAGCACTTCATCCTCCTCTAGTAGCGATGAAAGTAATGATTCCGGTAGTGGAGGGTATGTCGAAATAATGCTGAGCGACACAGATGTAAAAACGCTTGCCACCGATGAGGAAGAGGGCGAAATTGGAGAGGAGATTGAAGCAGCTGATGCAGTAGAGTCTGAAGAGAGTTTGACAGGGGTTAAAGCTGACCTTCAGGACTTGGTCAGGCAGAAAACTTGCTATATGGGTTGGTCGCTGATGACCCAAACTGAGCTGGACGCACTGCGATTGGAAGGCTATTTTGAACATGGAATCTGTCGTTTACCTGAGAAGGAAACCACACCTAAACCCCGAAAGAATGAAAGTGTTGTGTTTCGGGATTTTTTCACAGCGAGTCTTTGGCTGACAGTGTCCAAGAGATTTGCCAAAATAGTAGCTGCTTACAATGTGCAAATTCACCAGTTGACCCCCAACTCTATTCCTCAAATCACTAAATTCTTGTGGGCCTGTCGCACCTTTGCTAGGGACAACAATGTGGAAACCTTCATTCGCCACTTTGAGATCCATTGGGTGAAGAGGGTGATTAATGTCGAGGATGAGGAGAAAGAAGCTCAATATGGATGTTGTACTTTCCAGACGCGACGCTTCCGCAAAGATCAAGCCCCCGTGGAGCTAGCCCCAGCATATAAGAATAAATGGGCCAACCGATGGACATCTTATTGGTTCTATGCTCCTATTGCGGTGATTGGCAGGAACGAGAAATGAGAAGAGGTAATCACTTCAGATTTGGCAAGCCACATGGTTGATTTGGAAGTTGATCTGTCACCTGAACTGTCGAAAGCTAGCCGCATGTCTGCTAGCACCGGTGCTTTCTTTGAAGCCTCTCATGTGATCACTACTCGAGATGCTCTGGAAGAATTCATGGCTACTAATATCTGGCCCTGCCAGCCTCGATGGGCTCTTGGGCGTTCAAGACTCAGATTTTTTCTGGACTAGATCATCAGGTGCGAAGCTCTGTGTTCAATGTGAAGCGTCCTGAAGGGCAGACGGACGAGGAGATCGTTCCAGAAGTTGAGAGAAAGGTCATACAAATGATTGGGAACTATACCCATAAAGAATGGGATTGCGCTCAGAAAATCTTGAAGCACGCAGGCCGTGTCAACCGAGTCTTTGACGAGATGAAAATCTCGTATCAACCACGGCCAAAACCAGTGACGGCGGGTAAAAAGATGCAGTCTCCGGGCAACATTGGATCAAAACCCGCCGAAACCTCAAAGAAGGGAAAAACTAGTAAGACAATTGTTGCGACAGAAGGTACTGCAAAAGGCACGAAAGCCCAAGATGTCTTGGCCAAGCGAAAGGCACAGGCTGCAAAGACTACTCTGCCCCCACTTGCTGAAAAATCTTCCAAGTTGTTGAAGATCAATGAAAATTTTACTCGGCGCAAGACCGAGGCGGCGAAGGTGGCTGCCGCCGAAAGGGAGAAAAAGAAAATTCATGATCCTTCCCCTGTGACTGATCTTGAGAAGAAGGTGGTTTCGAAGAAAAGAATTGCGAGTGCCTCCGAGGAGGCGAAGCATGTAGTTGCAAAATGTCACACCTGCTTTTCCAAAGAAAACCAAGTGTATAACTATATGCATGCCAGGATCAAGTTTCATGCATATAGTGACATATAAGTGAATACAGAAACAGTATTAAGAAAAAGAAAGATTATGAGAGATTTACGCTTAATCCTGGAAAATGAAGGCTCCAAACATCACAGGCAGTCGGCTGGGGGTTGCGTACGCCTAGCACCAGCAACATCTTCACAAGACTTCAGAGTAGCTTCCTCCTTCTGAGCAACATTGTTTATAGCAAGGGTGAACACTTGTCGTACTCAGCAAGTGTGGGGAAAGGATGAATGCAAAGGCTTTATAGTGGACTGGGCTTTGAGCATTTAGCATTTTAGTTGGTAAAATTTTATTAAACAACTATTTACTAGCAAGTATATGTATATACCAATCCACATTAAGCATAAAGATAAGAGATACGCCATAAGCATATGGCAAGCATAATCAAAGAGCACGATTTAAGTCCATCTTCAAGTTCAATTAATCATGTGAGGGTCCAGGCCGCTCTTGACCGTGAGCACGGCTAATCGATTAGTTTTACACTCTGCAGAGGTTGTACACTTTCACCACAAGTAGCGTAAAAGCTCCAAAGAACTTTGAACCCAACCATGCAATGCTGCGCAGGCACCATACCACACTGCCGAGGTGTGGCTGCATAAGGACACTACAAGGCCTTTACAAAGGTTCTCCAGCAAGTTGTGACCCACAAGGTCCGGATCAGTTAGCATGGTATAAAGTCCCCTAGCAGGTGGATACCCCACCATAAAAAGAATAACTCACCCAACCCCCTGCTAGAGCGAGTCCATATCCCGCAGTACCGTCGACCCCTTGTCCTAATCAGGTAAGATCACCCAAGCTAAAGTTCCTAATTATTCAGCCAAGACCAGTGCCCGTTTAGTTCTTGTGGTTGTACTGTTTTCTTGGGTGGTTCTCCATGTTCCGATTAATGCACAATGATCTTGTATTAAAATTATCATAAAGGAACATAGAGCATAAAATGATAACCATGTTGATTATTACCAACCCAGTTCAGCAAGCTAAGCATCATCTACCATCAAATTAATTAAACAACCCGGCTATACAAGGCAATGATAAAAAGAATACTAGTCATTATCCTTAATATAGGAACCCATCAAAATTAATGCAAAGCAATGCAATGGTGATTAATAAAATTATTGGGAAAAAAGAACAAGGACACACTTGGCTTTCACCGGAGTAATGTTGTTGCTCAGAATTCTTCATCTTCATACTCTTCCAAGCTCTCGAACCGCGTTCACTCTATGCGCATCAATCATCAGGCACACGCATACAAAGCAAACAAACAAGCATATACTAAGAACAAAGCACTGATCAAAAGAAAAGCTTTAAAAGAACTCACGAAGAGATAGGCTCGATTCTATGATTACACAAGCGAAAGAAACGCTGAAAACAGAACTAAGCTCGAAACTATCGTGAGATCATTATCAAACAACAAGAGACTATGCTTGGCATATTTTAATTAAGAGATCATGTGAAAGAATATTTCAGAGAAGTACTCTATGTTACCATTAAACAAGTTACATTTAATTAAACAAATCACGATAAACCTAATCATATTTTATTTATAACATTCGAGTAGAAGTTATGTCAAATCAACATTTACTTTAGAAAGATAAAGCAAATATAAGATATCTAGACGAGTAACTTTATGTCATGTGTTCAACTAAACATATTTAATATTGAAAAGGCATTTATGATGTCATTAGGCATATTAACTTTATTATGAAAACCGATGTTTAACACTAAACATCTTTTATTATTTAAAAAAAACTAATTATACATAGGAATTAACCAAATTAAATCTTAGCTTATGAAAACCGGGATAGAACCTAGTCACTTTTATTTAGTGTTGGGGAATTCGGGAAAAATCGTCACCCTCGAAACGTTGAGTTTAACAAAGTTCTCGAAACATGTTTTTCGGGGGTAGGAAATTCACGATTTTCGGAAGCCCGGAACTCGTGAAGCCTCGAATTCGCGAATGTGTGAAGTTCGGGAATCTTAATTCGGTGAAGAAATGGGGTCACGGACATGCGGAAGCCGGAACCTCAAGGCGGCGGTGGCGCGAACTTCGTGAGGAAGGACGGTTCGGGAATCCGTCGAGAACCCGGTTCGGAGGTCATGCGCGAAGACATGCACGAACCGGTGAAGAAGCGAAGGCCGGTTCGAGAATCCGTCGAGGACCTAGTTCGGGAGTTACGCGCGAAGACATTCACGAACCGGCGGAGAAGCAAAGTCAAAGTTGTTGTCCCAAAAAGTCCAGGTTTAGAGTGTGAACTAGTGGCGATTTGTAAATATGTTAGATGAAAAAGACATTCTTGTATGCGTTCACACTAGGAATATTCTCTCGAGCACGAGGGTGTTTTCGGTATGTAAAAGTCCCTTCATCTCCCTATAAAAGGGGGCGCGAGGGCACGTGTAAACGGGATTCGAAATTTTTGGAACTTGTGCTACTTGCGAGAGGGAATCACGATCTCTTTGCGCTCTCACTTTGCACTTGAACGTGTTAAGAACTCTCTCTCGTGTTAGGGTAGTCATCCGAATTTTTCGGGTAACCCCCCAACATTGGCGCCCACCGTGTTCCAGCCGAAAAGAAACTCACGATGCCACCTCAGAAGAAATCCAAGAAGAACGTTCCAGCACAGGCAAACCGAGACGATCACCATCCTACCCAAGGGAATGAAACCTCTTTCGTTCCTGAATCTTCAAACACAACGGACCAAGAACGGAGAGAAAAGCTCGAAGCTCTCATGAAGGCAAGAGCGAGAAAAGACAACTCACACCCAAGAACAACCCACCGAACGGCAAAGAAGAGTTTGAGAATGTGAATGATGATGATGACACCATAGGCAGAGAGTTAGCGATGGTTCGGCAAAAAAGATACAAGTAACTACGGAAAGACAAAGAAAAGTTCGCGGCTCGGTTGCAAGCGAAGAGGAAAATCTCCGAAAAGCTAGAGCAGTCGAACAAAGCAAAAGAGCGAGATAGAAGCAATACGAGAAAGAAATTGATGAAATGAAAGAACAAGAGAACAATTCCCCGTGGCGGGAGTCACCGCATCGAACCCCGGGCCGCAAGAGAATCCCCGAAAGAAAACTTCGCGCGGGAAACAGAGTCTCACACTTCGTGGATTCCGAATCGCCGCCGTTAATCGGGCCGCAAACAAGACCTTGGCCGCCGAAGTTTAATCCTGTCTCTCTCCCAAAATACAACGGCTTCGGAAACTCCAGGCAGTTTCTCATGAGATACGAATCAGCTGTGAATTCGGCAGGAGGGGATGATGTTGCACTGGCCAAATCCTTCATCATAGCTTGCGAAGGACCGGTACTGAATTGGTACTCACCGCCCTCCACATTCGATCTACGAGTACCGGGTAGATCTCAAGACAAAGTTCATGCAAGCGTTTCAGATGTTCCACGACACAACAGCCGAAGCCTCAGATTTGTATAACTGTAAGCAGAAGGACAGAGAACCACTGCGGAACTTCGTGAGAAGGTTCATGCAACAAAGGTCTCAAATCCCCGAAGCTGATGACAAAACAACGATCAACGCACTGATCAAGGGTCTCACCCCAGGGCCTACAGCGTCGCATCTCACAAGAAAGAAACCCAAGACAGTTGAGGAACTCTTTCACGAATTGGAGGAGTAAATTTTGTCGGATGATGACCATCGCGAGAAGAGTGGCCGAGCGGAACGAGGCAAGACAAGGTAACGAGAGACATGACGTGGAGGGCACCACCCCAACATTCGCGAAATGTCGATAACGTCGGAAACTCGCAACCCGAACGGAGCGAAGGCCAAGCACCAGGGGAGGATTCAACTCCAGAGGAAGGGGAAGAGGCAAAGGACCCCCAACACTCACGAACCACAACCCGAAAGACCCTTACTTCTATTGTCAGTATCATGGAAGGGGCCACAACACCGAAGGGTGCCCAGAAACAAAGAAGAACATGGTAAGAATTCAGCAAGAGAAAGCACTGACGAGCATCGCATCCTCAATGCCAAGCCGGTTTCGCCCGACTTTCGGCAACCTCAATTCGCGATCCCGCGGTCAAGCTCGTACCGCTTCAGCAATTCCAGCAACCACGGTCAACGTGGCGGCCGTCGCAACGCTTTTTCCTCGGTCACAAGCGATCCGGGCAATCCAAGAACCGCAACCCATTCGGGAAATCCTCGCCGCCACCGCCGAAAGTTCGTCAAGGCCTTGCCATCGTTCGGAACCGTCATGCCAATCACGGGCGGGTCTGCCATGGAATTCGAGACCAAGAAGCAAAGAAGCAATTACTTCAGGTCTGTGAATACTATCATCAATGGCGGCCCAGCTGCATGGCCGGAGTGGGCGAAGGTGCCAATCACCTTCACAGAAGAAGATTTCAGGCTGAAATCCGCGATTCACAATGACGCCATGGTCATTGAAGTGAACATAGCTGGATGGGTTATAGGAAAAGTCCTAGTTGACAACGGGAGTTCGGCGGATATCCTGTTCTTGAAAACTTTCGAGAAGATGAATCTGAGCCAGCACATGTTGGACCCACCGAGTACCCGTTGCAGGGGTTCGGAGGAAAGCCCATCAAGCCGGTGGGAAAAATATCACTCCCGGTTTCTTTCGGAATTCTTGAGAATGCCGAACGGAGAGCCTCACTTTCGATGTAGTTGACATATACCACCCATACCTCGCGATTTTCGGCAGAGGTTTCATGAACAAGTTTGATGCTGTCATAAGACAACAGTTCTTATGCATGAAGATGCCTGCTCCCAAAGGGGTCATCACGGTGTTCGGTAATCAGCAAGAGGCCAGAAATATAGAAAAAGGCCACACGCCCGGTCAAACGAATGTGTACCAGCTGAAAGCAGCTGATGAGAGGAAGGAAACCTACGAAGAACCTAAGCGGGACAAGGAAAAAAATGAGATAACCGCAGAGGATGAAACAAAGAAAGTGTATCTGGATGACATGCCCGATAGAGCGGTCATAATAGGGGCCAACCTCAGCACCGAAGAGGACAGGGACCTTATACGATTTCTGAACAGAAACAAGGATGTTTTCGCATGGTCAGCTAAGGACATGCAAGGTGTTGACAGGGATATCATCGAACATGCCCTGGAAACAGATGAAAAAATACCACCCAAGAAGCAAAAACTTCGGAAAATGTCTGAGGAAAAGGTCAAAGCAGTCGAAGCAGAAGTTCAGAGGTTGCAGGATGCCCAAGTAATCAGAGAAGTCAAGTACCCAGTCTGGCTAGCCAACACTGTGCCAGTCAAGAAAAAAATGGAAAGTGGAGAATGTGTGTGGACTTCACCGATTTGAACAAGGCATGCAAGAAAGACGATTTTCCATTGGAGAGGGTAGACAAAATCGTGGATGATGCAGCCAATAGTGAGATGCTCTCGCTACTGGACATGTTCTCTGGGTATCATCAGATCAGGGTTCGTAAGGAGGACGAGGAGAAAACAAGTTTCATCACTCCCTTCGGAACATTTTGCTTCGTAAGAATGCCAGAGGGGCTAAAGAACGCGGGATGTACATTTTCGAGAATGATAGCAATAGTACTACACCAGCAGATTCGGAGAAACATCTTGGCATATGTCGACGACATAGTTGTCAAAAGCGTTCAGAGAAAAGACCACATCAGTGACCTAGCAGAAACATTTGCGAACATGAGGGCAGCGAATCTGAAGCTGAATCCGGAGAAATGTGTATTCGGCATTCACAAGGGGAAAGTTCTTGGATGCCTAGTTTCGACGAAAGGCATAGAGGCAAATCCTGACAAAATTAAGGCCCTGGTGGAAATGCAAGATCCAGTTTCAGTGAAAGATGTCCGTGGCGACGGGGAGAGTAGTTGTCCTCAATAGATTGATTCCCGCAGCCGCGAGAAAGAAGCTTGCCGTTCTTCCAAGTCCTCGAAGCGCTAAGAATTTCCGAGTGGTCCGAGCCTCGAAGCGGGCCTTTCGCGAACCGAAAGATTACTTGTCCACCATGACCAAACTCTTGTCCTCCCGAACCCAAGTCGCCACTTCGCTATATGTGTCTACGCATCAAATTCGGTAGTAAGTGCGGTGCTAGTGCGGGAAAAAGATGAAGAAGGAAAGCTCAGACAAATTCCTGTATACTTTGCTTCTGAAGCATTGTCTGGTTCCAAGATCTTCTATTCCGAGTGGAAAAAATCGCATATGCGGTCATCATGGCAACAAGGAAACTAAAGCATTACTTCGAGGGTCACGAAATAAGAGTCATCACCAACCGGCCACCGAGTGATCTGTTCGCAAATAGAGAGGCATCCACCCGAATCATCAAGTGGGGCGGCCGAGCTTTACGAGTATGTAGTAGACTTCGAGAGAAGAAGTGCAATAAAATCGCAAGTTCCGGCGATTTTGTCGTGGACCGGACTTCACCTACACGAACCTCAAGGAAGATGCACCCGAACCTTGGATAGTACGGTGTGACGGGGCTTGGTGTCACAAGGGGGTTGGAATTTCGGTTGTTGTAACATCCCCGACGGGAGTGGTCATAAGATACGCGGCTCGGCTCGTATTCGCGTACAATGAGCATTCCACGAACAACACAACGGAATACGAAGCTCTTCGTTGGCACTAAGGAAAATGAGAGCCTTGGGGCGACGCGAGACCTTCATAATCGAACGGACTCGAAAGTGATCCAAGAGCATATCGAGAAAGAAAGCGAGGCAAGGAATCCTACTCTCATGAAATATCTCGAAAAAGTCGAGAAATGGAAAAACACTTCAAAGGATACTCGGACGCATATCCCAAGGGATGACAACAATGAAGCGGACAAGGCGGCAAAAGCGGCGGCTAGAAATCAAGAGCTACCCCCGGATGTGTTCTTCGAAATCATCGGAGAACCGTCCATCAAGGATTCGAGAGCAAAAATCATGAATGTAGTGGAAACTCCGGATCGGGAGAGCAGAAATCATGGCCTATCCGAGAGGACATTACGAGCCACAAGATGAGTTGGAGGAAAAAAGATTGAAGCAAAGAGCTCGGGGCTATACAGTAGTGAATGGAGAATTATACAAATCGGGGAGTCACCGAGCCTTGGCGCGCCTTGCATCACCTCCGAAAAAGGTCGGGAACTTCTAAAGGAAATTCACAGCGGATTCTGTGGGGCACACATAGGCACCAGGGCTTTGGCCGAAAGGCGATAAAGCGAGGATTCTATTGGCCCACCATAAACATTGATGCCAAGATGTTAGTTCGGCAATGTGAAGCATGCCAGAAAACGGGAAATCAACAGAATCTGCCTTCAATGCCAGTTCACCTAATTCCACCAACTTGGCCTCTGCAAAGGTGGGGAATGGATCTAGTAGGCCCGTTGCCAACAGCTCAAGGCAACTGCCGATTCGCAGCTGTTGCAGTCGATTATTTCACGAAGTGGGTGGAGGCAAAACCGCTCGCGAATATCACAGCAGCAACAGTTCAGAAATTCTTTTGGCAGAACATAGTCTGCAGGTTCGGGGTTCCTAGAGAATTAACGGTTGACAATGGCAAACAGTTTGACTGCTACACCTTCAAAGAATACTGCAGAACCTTAGGCACACAGGCGAAATTTTCGTCAGTATATCACCCACAGTCCAATGGTGCAGTTGAAAGAGCCAATGGCCTGATTTTTTCGGGAATCAAGAGATGTTTGTTCGATCAGAAAAAGGGAAAGTGGGTGGATGAACTTCGAAGGTGATGCGGTCTCACAACACCACGGTATCAAGGGCAACGGGTTTCACGCCTTTTCGCCTACTTTTCGGGGCCGAGGCTATGACACGGAGGAAATCAAGAATGAAAGCATGAGGGTCCCGAAAGGAAAAGAGATAGAGGAGATTGATAAGAAGGTGGAAAAGGACATGATCGAGCCGACAATCCTTGAAGCGGCGGAAAACATTGAGAAATACCGAGAGAGAGACAAGGGCATGGAGAGACAAAAAGGTGGTCCGAAAGGACATAAAAAGCGGTGATCTTGTCTTGAAAAGAAAGAAAAATTGGGAGAACCCGGGAAAACTTTATGAGTCATGGGAAGGGCCTTACATCGCCGGAGAAACGGATATGCCGGGGGCTTTTTGCACGATGGAGCGGTCGGCGAAGAGTTGCCATATTCGTGGAATGCGACGATCTAAAAAGGTATTATCCATGAAAACCCTAGTTGTAGATAGATGTAACATTTAGTAGTTTTTCGATTTTCGTAAGTTTGTACTTTATAGAACTAAAAAATCCGAATCACGTGTCTATAAGTGATTTCGGGACAAAAATTAGTTTTACTTTTCTAGTCGCATTAGAATAAGAAGGACCGTACTCTTTTCCTTGCAAAGGGGGCTCTAAACAAGAGGCAAGGTTTTTAACGAGGCGGATCCTATGTAAATACTCTTTGTGATATATATATGAAAAGAGTATTCCCCCAAATTGCGTATCTCGAGAATTCCATCGTGAAAAAAGAAAAAGTTCGTGAGAAAAGGCTTCATGATAGCCGAAATTCCACCGTGAAAAAAAGGTTCGTGACAAAAAGGCTTCGTGATAGCCGAATTCCACCGTGAAAAAGTTCGTGAGAGAAGGCTTCGTGATAGCCGGAATTCCACCGTGAAAAAAAAAGTTCGTGAGAAAAAGGCTTCGTGATAGCCGAATTCCACCGTGAAAAAAGTTCGTGAGAAAAGGCTTCGTGATAGCCGAATTCCATCGTGAAAAAAGAAAAAGTTCGTGAGAAAAGGCTTTGTGATAGCCAAAGTTCCATCGTGAAAAAAGAGGCTCGAGACAACAACAAGTTGTGGCCTAGAAAATCCCATCCATCAAGGGATTCCCAACAAAAGAGGCTCCGAGACAACAACAAGTTGTGGCCTAGAAAATCCCATCCATCAAGGGATTCCCAACAAAATTGGCCCGAGACAACAACAAGTTGTGGCCTAGAAAATCCCATCCATTGAGGGATTCCCGGCCAAAAAGGCCGGAACAACGCGAGTCATGGCCCCGAAAAGTCCCATCCACGAGGGGATTTCCACCGAAAAGAAAAGCCGGCAGGTAGACTTCGAGAAAGTAAATGCGAGGGGAGTTGCCTCCAGATTTTTCTCTAGCATAAAATGCCGAAAAGTTTTTCGTGATAACGTCGTCGCAAGAAAAGGGCAAGGGACTCGTGCGAAAAATCGTAGAAAGTCTTGGTTGAAGCAACTGAAGGTTGCAACATCAACCGGGCAAGTTTGCCAGATGGATCAAGTCCACAAAATTCGAAAACAAATTTTGTCGACTTGCGCGATGACGGTTAAAATTTTTTCAAAAGTTAACAAGTATTCCTCCTAAAGGCATACTCGATCGAAATGCGCGAACTGCAAGTTTCCTCAACATGCCTTCAAGTTTTCATGCAAAACGGCAAGGTGGGGGAGGGTGACGTTTTTTCAAGAAAAAAACATATTCATTGCCTTATTCGCATAAAAACTTCCGAATAGTTCCTTAATAGTTACAACAGTTAGTGCGAAATTTAAAATGAAAGCTCTACGACATGTCCTGGTTTACAAACGTTGTTTTCAGCCATATCGCTAGCATAAGCGAAGTTAGACGCGCCTGCTAAGGGGGCTAAGGGGCTCCGTCTTCGGAATTTTCGCGGAGCGCGGAGTAGAGGATGCGAACGTCTCTTCTTACGAAACCGAGAAAAATGAAGAGAGATCAAAACAGCCCATAGAAAATTTAAGCGAGGCCTCAAGCCAAAAATCGGAAAAGTCTTGTTCGGGATGTGCTCGCTTGAACAGACGCCACGCTTCACCACTAACGAACATCCTATCCCGATGAATTCGTAGCGGCAACACGTCTGCGCGAGGCCCGGCTTGCGGGACTGCGCGAGTTAAAGTATACAAAACATTTGTTCGGGGAGATTAAGTGATTCTACACAAATATACGGACAACCTTGAATACACCCAAGGTTCGGACATAGCATCTAGTTCGTAACATCCACCTTCGAGAGAATCATCCTCGTGTTCGGAGGCTTGCTGTTGACGGTGAAAATCCGTCAACCTAGCCATGAGTTTACCTTCGGTGTTGGCATGAGTTTTATACCTTATCCATTGGTACTAACCCCCGTGGTATAACAAGTTCACGTGTGCATGTCGGTTTTGGAGTTTGATGTTTATGCAGGGATTTAGTGTTGAATGCAAGACTTTCGGGATAAGTTCATCAAGCACCTCATGACAAGACCTTGAAGCCCCCGAACAAGTCATGCAATGAAGCAAACTTAACTCCAAGAAGCCGGGGACTTGATCCGAGAAGACGACGGACTCCGGGGACCCGACCGGAAAAGTCTTTGAATCTTGCAAGACAAGGAGTTGAGTCCAATTCGGAGAGAAACCGACGACATGGACCTACATGCGAAGGGGGAAACATCCGGGAAGCAAGGGAACCGACGTGGGGCAAAGGAGCCCACGGGGCCGGGCCTAAATGGGCCCGGCCGGCCGGCCCGGTCCGGTCGGCCCGGGCCCATTTTGGGCCCAATTTCGCCCTCCTTTGCCCTAGCCGCCAATCGGGCTATTTATAGTCCCCGACCGAGAGCCACGCGAGAGAGGATTTCGTCTTCGGCCGCCGAAAAGCGAGAGAAGAGAGGGACACCATCTCGGAGAGGAGAGGGTCGAGCTAGTTGACTAGGGTTCCCCTAGCCGACGTGGGAACCTTGCACGGAAGACCACGTCGGAGTTCCCGAGCTAGAAGCAAGATCAAGGAAGGATCCCGGTGGTGATCTTGTGTATGTATCATTGTTATATTTGAATTATCAAGTTGAATCTTTTCCCGGTGATCAAGTGTTTCCTCGAAGATTTCGTTTTTCGATCGGCTTTTCTTATTCCAATTCTATTCGTACGATAGATTACATAGGGTGTTCTTGTAGCCGCGGTGGCTAGAGGTACACGCGGATCTTCCGAGAGAATCTCGACTTGTCTTTTGACTCGCCCTAAGCTCCCCGCATGAATAGGGATACGTTGTGACGAACGGGGGTCTCGAAAGGCGGATGTTTTCGGATTTGGACGGGAAACCACGATTTAAAGAGGCTTTTATTAAGATTCGATTTGCTACTTCTTCTCTTGCTTGGAACTTCAACAAAAGGCTTACCCCGATCCCTCTAGATCGGTTTATCTACCCAATCTTACTTTGTTTTCTCCGGTTTTTAGTAGATTAGATCTGTTTTGTGTCTTTAACTTAGATGCATAGGGTCTTTTATCGAATATTGAAGATTACCTGGCTTTAATAGATTAAGTCTTGCGTCACACATTTGTTCCACGGATTCGATACCTTGGGTTCACCACTCGAGGGAAGAAGGGTCCCTTGACTACGACGGGAGACTTGTACGCTTGCGAGTCACGAACGAACTTTGATACAATTATTAACCGTCAACAAGCCCCTTTTTCCACGGCGCCGTTGCGGGAACAAGTGATCAAGATTTGATTTTTTATTGCTTTTTTTGTAATTTTCAGTACTGATTTTGTTTTATTTTTGCATCTACTAAATTTTGATCATCCTCAAAATACATCTAATCTAGTTTGTCTAACTCTAGTCTTTATAGATTTGTTTTGCTTTCTAGTTTTTTTTTTTGCATACTTTGTTTATTGCTAACCCTAACGGGAGATGGACGGCTACCTCTCCAACAAACCCAATAATTTTGTGGATGATCCAAAAAAACTTTACGAGGCTAAGGAGACGCGAAGCACATCAAGCTAAAAAGCTGGATTTTGTAGATTCGGAGTCGGAAGACAAAGGATCGCGAGGAATCTCCGAAGAATTCACCACCTCAAAGTCCGCGGGAGAATCGACCTCCACCAATGGGTGACCAACCACCGGAAGAACGCAAGATTGGGGAGCTATGCACCCCGGACATCATCGACCTACCAATCTTGAACCTCGAGGAGATCGGAAGACCGTTCGAGATCAAGACCTCAACAATCCGCATGGTGCAACATTCACCCTTCACCGGCAAAGAGGATCCGAACCTTCACCTCCAAGCATTCATTCAACTATGTCAGACTTTCAACATGGATGGGGTGACTCAAGATCAAATGAGGGCAAGGCTTTTTCCATTTTCACTACTCGGGAAGGCTTTGCAATGGTTCCACTCTCAACCGGCGGAGACGGTGCAAAATTGGAACACGTTGATGAAGGCTTTCATGAAGGAATACTACTCACGGTAAAACTCAAAGCTTGCGTAATAAGATTGCCACCTTTGTTCAATATCCTACGAAACTATCTTGGAGGCATTCGAGCGCTTCAACGAGTACACCGGGCGGTTCCACATCACAAGTTCCCGAAAGAAGACCTCGTGCAAAAGTTCTATCAAGGACTCACCATGGCGTCAAGGACGATCATCGATGCATCGGCGGGAGGATCTATCATCGAGCTCACACCGACGGAAGCTTTCACGCTATTCAAGAAGGTCGCGGATAATGACACGTGGGCGTCATCCGGGCGCCTACATCCGGCTCAACCCATGGGGAACGTCAAAGGAGTCTTGCAAGTGGAGAAGGAAGACATACTTGAAGGCAAGATCGACTCGCTCATGAGAAGGTTGGAGAAGATGGAGATGGAAAAGAAAGAGGCTCAAGACTTGAAGGCCGCCGAAGCAAGGTCCACATGCGAAGAATGTGGAGAGTATGGCCATGTCCACAAAGATTGTCCGGAGGAAGCCAAAGTGCTCGACTACATGAGGAAGGGAGAATTGCCGAACTTCCGCTACGGGCAAGGTAGGCCTCAATTTAATGCAAGGCCGATCTATTCCTAACGCGGTTCCGCTTCGGATACAATTGAAGGAGTTCATGGATGAGCAAGCTAAGATCAACAAGGACACCGTAACCAAGTTCAAGACCATAGACAAGGTGTTGGAGAACATCGATAGCAAAGTGACGGAGGTCGGAAGTTCCAATCATCAAGTGCTCAACATGATGAAGATGCTCGAGACGCAAGTTGGACAACTTGCGGGGCGCCTCACTAATGATGAAGGGAAGCTTCCGGACAACCCAAATGTCCCGAATCGGCGAAGGCCATTCAAACGCGTTCGGGGAAGGAGACCGAAGATCCGGAACGTTCCACGGGAGCAAGGAAGCTTAAACCATCCACCGAGGTGGAAGGAGTTGCTAAAGAGAAGGTTACGGGGATCGTCACCGAGGAACCCGAATTCAAGATGCCGGAGGAAGACACGAGGATACCGCAACTCAAGCCACGCTACTTCCGAGGTAAACTTGACAACCACTTTGAGAAGTTTGTGGAAGTTGTGCGTAGACTTAGCATCAACATGCCATTACTAGATGCCCTACAAGTACCTACATATTCTCGTTACTTTAAAGACATACCGCAAATAAATATGAGATAGCAACACTCGGGGTAGATCATGTCAAAATGTCCGAGGAGTGTAGTGCGGCTATTGCTTATGGGCTAGAGAAGCAAAAAGACCCCGGTGCCCTACAATTCCATGTTCGGTTGGTTCTTTCAACTTCGAGAAGGCGTTATGCGACCTTGGAGCTAGTGTGAGTGTCATGCCGAGGGATGTGTTCGAGAAGCTACGCCTACCGATGGAGCCTACGGGAATATGTTTGGAGTTGGGTGACAACTCCATTCGCTATCCCTTGGGCATTGCTGAAGATGTACCCGTGAAGATTGGACACCACTTCATCCCCGTCGACTTCGTTGTGCTCGATATGGGAGAGAGGGAGAAGCCGCCGCTCATCCTAGGGAGGCCGTTCCTCAAGACCGTGGGAGCTACTATTGATGTTGGCAAGGGGGAGATCATGTTCGATATCAACGGAGAAAGGAATTCCTTCAAGTTCCGTCCAAGGATTGAGGCATGCAACATGATTGGAGTGAAGGGAGAACCAAAACAAACGGAGGGGCTGAAAAAGAAGAAGGAGCCGAAAAAAATGAACGTAACGAAAATCAAGGAAGGTGTTGCATCCGTCAAGACAAAGGAAGAGAAGCCGCCCGTGAAGACCAAAAAAATGACTAAGCCAGCTAAGCCAAAAGACAAGCCCGCGCCCAAGATGGTGCGGAAGTGGGTACCCAAGATTGCAACGCCCGCAAAGAGCGTTGATCCGGAGTAATCAAGTGAAGAAGTCTAGCTATAGACTATAAACGAAGCGCTAGGCGGGAGGCAACCCGTTTCGTCGAGTCAAGAATAAGCTACGGGAGGACAACCCGATTCCGGGTTTTTCGAGTACTTTTTAATAATTTAGTTTTTGAGTTTTACTACGCAAAGACATTAGACTTAGAAGTGGTTGAACAATATTAGAGACATAATTCTTGATTGAATGTTTGCTTTATCATAAACCCTTTGCATGGACCCTCCTATGTGCTTGTTTGATTCTTTTCTTTTCGAGAAACCCCTCAACCAAATAATTTCAGAACCTTAACTCAACCTTTCACCCTCATTATGGTGCTGAGGTTGACTTATTTTTCATGCTAAAACCACACGAGTAGAGCCACGATTTATGTTTAAGTGTTAATAAAATTCAGCACGTGGTAGGACTCGCATGAACCTAGAAATCAAAGCTTTTGGTTGGTTTTAAAAATCTTTATCCTTGGTTTCTCTAGGATTAGAATTTTTCTAAGCCTATTCTAATTTTGTTTTATTCAAAATCTTTCTTATTTAGCCAAAATTAGAACCTAAACCTATGCCCCCATGATCAAGCCGGGAAAACGTTCGCTCTCAACCGATGAAAGCAAACTATACCGGTGAGACCGAAATCGACGTAGTCGAAAAATATTTTCGACTTACAATTGTTTTTAATGGTTTAAAAACTTCTCTAAAATTATGCTTGAGCTCTTGCATGGCTCTGAAAAATATTTTAAATTTCGAATTAGAGGAGTGCTTAACCTTAAACACACCTAAATGGAGGCAACTAGTTTGAATTAATCATGCATGCACCATTGGATTCCCTTTTATCAACTTTCACCAATTCCACATGCAAAGGACAAGCATGGTGGGCAGCAAGCATCAACTTTGCAGGATTTTCATGGTGGCATGTGAAGCAAGTGGAGCTAGGGAGCATGGACATGACCCAAAGCATGGAGCATCAAGTGGGAGGACCAATAATTCAAGAAAAGGAGTGGACGAGAGCGTTTGGGCGGTGCAACTCGTGGAGCACGCGGGCGGGGAAAGTTGCGGAGGCGAAATGATCGTCCTTGGGAGAAAGACGCGGCGGGGAGGAACCGGAGGACCCCCGGGCCGGCCGGCCCGGCCGGCCGGCTCGCCCTATTTAAGGAGCCCCCCGGCTCCCGTTTTCTGCAGCAAGCTTCCCTCTCCTTCCCTTGTTTGTGTGTTCAAGTTTGTGTGCTCGGAACCTCCGTAGACTTAGCCAACCATCCCAAGCTTGATAGCTCAAGAAGAAAAATCCACATCCTTAATCCACTCAAAGTCCACATCCGAAGCAAAGAGTTTAAGTGCCTAGTTTACCGGTTGCAACCCGGAATTTTAGTTGAAGAAAGAGTGCAGCAACCATGTGGAAGAAGACCACAAGTCTCTTCTCCAAGAAGAAGAGTTCTTCGTCGTCCAAGCCGTCATCAACCACGTCTTCGAGGAGGCACTCGGTTTCCGAGTCTCCCGAGCATGGAGATGGACACGGCACCACCGAGGAGGAACGACGCTCTCCTCCTTGGTGGTATGAGGGCTGCGAGAAGCACTTCCATGAGGTTCACCGAACCTCGTGGTCACACGGAGGAGCAACCCGCGCCACCACGACGATCGACTCGCTCAACCGCACCACCTCCTTACACCCCGACACAATCTTCGTACGGCTTCATCATCTTGTCGGCGGAGGAGGAGGAGAGGCTCGCCAATCTTGAGAAGAGGCTTGTGCCGAACGTCGAGTTCGACGACCAAGCACTCTACACCTTGGGTTTTTGCACCGACATATACTACATGTTGGGGCACCTCGGATGGGTGCAGTTCTCCAACGGAATATCGGTGGACACCCATTTGGGTTACGCCTTGGAAATTTTGATGACTATTGCACCCATCGTTGATGATGATGGGGTGCAAAGCTTGTCATTCCGTTTGGAGGGAATCGAGCAAGTGGTTCCCTACGAGCACGTAAGGGAGCTGCTTGGATTCCACAAGGGAGCTCCGGAGAAAGTTGACGTGCCACCCGCATGTTGGCGGGATTTTGGAACATGATCTCCGGAGAAGCCCATCAACAACGCAATTGCATCCGCAACCCCATTATCCGGATATTTCACTCTTGGATGTGCAAGAGGGTATTGGGGAGGATGAAGGAAACAAAGGTGACCGACACGGAGTTGAATTGGCTATACTCGGCTTTAATTGCCAGGCAGCCAATAGACCCCTCTTACCTCATGATCAACCGTTGGTGTTGTGAAGCAACATCGGGGGCGGGTAATATTGGTTCGGGGTGTTACCTCTCCATGTTGGCCTTTTCCTTGCGACCGGGGATCGCAAGAAACCCCGCTCACCTTTTGCGTGGTACCTCTCTCGGTTTTGAGTATTTGCGGCAAGGCAAGTACATTAGTGGAGATGAGAGAGGAGGTTATCGGTTGGCCATAGTGAACCTACCCCTTCCGAATGAGAGGCTTAGGCTTTTCACCGAAGGAAGGGAAGATTGGTTGGAAGAGGGACTACTTGTCCCTGCAAGGAAGAACAAAACAGGAAGAATCGTAGAGGAGGGAACATCCTCCGCGCAAGCGAGTGGAGCACAACCCAATGTGCAACCATTCGGCGGGATCCCTCCTCCGCCAAGTTATTACGGAGGGTCACAACAACAAGCATGGGGGGGTGGTGCACCGGTACCCCCACAAAATTATGTTGTGCCCAACGCTAACTTCGCGGAGTCCTACGCTCATCATCCCCAACCACAACAAAGCATGGCCATTATTGGAGGGTATGCTGCAAGAAATGCTCAAAACATCGCAGCCATCCAAGCTAACGCAGCTCAACTCGGTGAAGGCAACGCAAATATCGCCTTTGAACTTGGACGCCTTCACCTTGTGGAGCCAAATCAATTCGTCGGAGGAAATGTCCAATCGTATTATGAGCAAGGGTATTATTATCAAGATTATCAACATCAACCACCGGCGGAGGACTAGAAGATTTAGGAACTTTAGTTTTCTTTTCTTTTTCTCTCGTAATTTTCAGCTTTTGCTTATGTGTGTTTGCATAGTATTTTCTGTTTTTTATATAAATTTCAGCAAGCATGTTTGTTTATTTTCAGATTGTATTTCAACTTGATGTCACCATTAATAAAGACACCACCTTGATTATATCATTGGAAAAGTTACAAAATTTGTGCCATGATGATATGTGATTAAAATTGCAGCTTTGTTCATCTTTGTAGTCGATTTATGCATGTTTAAGCTAGTGCTCTCTTAAAAATACAGATCTGAATTTATTTAAATGCTAGCTTAATTTTCAGCGGAGGTTATGATTAAAATAAAGACCCATAGTGTTTTATGTGCTCTCAAGTTATGAATAGATTAAAAATGTCTTTTATGCTCAAAAATATTGCTAACCTTGTCACAAATATCACTTGTGTGTTGCTCAACCTATCCAAAGCCTTATATATATTTGAGTGCATAAACCTTAGTGTACAAGATTTATTTTTGAGTGTGTTATTGCAGGCCATGATTTCTCTGGCCCGAGACTAAGAAGCTGGTCATTCCGTTTTTGCGTATCTATCTTTTTGCTAGCCTTTTATCCGTGCATTGTGTATCCCCGCATCGGTGATCTCACAAACTTCGCCGGATATCCACCCTTAAACCAAATATCATCTTTTGTGATTACCTCCTTGACCACAACCTATCGTTGAGAATGGATCATCAATTCAAGGAAGATCGCAAGACGGTGCCAACGTTGAAGATTTCAAGTATCTCTCCAAGGAAAAATATCTCCGGTACCTACCTTATTTTTCGCCTCTTTGCTCGAGGACGAGCAACGTCTAAGCATGGGGGAGGAGGTAGGTACGGTGCAGTTTTAGAGTTCAAAGGGGAATATTTTTAAAAAAATGATGATGAAAGAAAAAAATCCAGCGATATTCATGACTTTCAAGGTAAAAAATTATATATATATATAAGAAAGAAAGAAAGAAAGAAAGAAAAAAAGAAAGAAAGAAAAGAATGAGAAATATGAGAAAGAGAAAAATATATATATGTGCGTAAAGTGAACTCCCCGGTTCTCTAAGAGTGCATTCAAGGCTTCAAGTTAAAAGATCCATTCTCATTTTCCAACCATGTGCAATCCGATAACGAGGACTTTCTTTGTGCCTCGGGATCACTCTTTGCCATTTGCACATGTCCACTCATCTAAAAGTGTGTGTATTTTTCTCTTTCCCCTCCTTGATTTAACATTATTTTCCAATGACCTTTTTGACGAGTCTCGGTAAGACCATGAGAAGCTTGTCTTGTTTTGACAACACCTCATTTATAAAATCTTGTTAGGGCTAAACTTTCCCAAAGCTCCATATAAAGCCTACCACATATATATGAGAGGGAAAGGAGTAGAATATATAGGCTTGAGAGACAAGTGAGATGAGAGTTTATGAGCAATACATGAGATGATTTAAATTTGTGAATTTGGTTTAGCTTTTCTTTATCTCGTTCTTTATTTCAAAAATTCCGAGATCTACTTAAAACTTTGTGAGCATGTTAATACTTGTGGGATAAGCTTAAAAGGAATCTACCCTCCGTAGAGATGAAGGCTAGTGCATTATGGAACTTTAATGAATTAAAATTTCGAGAGCATTATGTTTTCTCATGTGTAATCAAGTGCAAAGTTTAAACATTGTTTAGCAATGATGATGTCCATCGAAGGCTTACTCGAGGACGAGCAAGGTTTAAGCATGGGGGAGATGTTGACGGTGAAAATCCGTCAACCTAGCCATGAGTTTACCTTCGGTGTTGGCATGAGTTTTATACCTTATCCATTGGTACTAACCCCCGTGGTATAACAAGTTCACGTGTGCATGTCGGTTTTGGAGTTTGATGTTTATGCGGGGATTTAGTGTTGAATGCAACGGGATAAGTTCATCAAGCACCTCATGACAAGACCTTGAAGCCCCGAACAAGTCATGCAATGAAGCAAACTTAACTCCAAGAAGCCGGGGACTTGATCCGAGAAGACGACGGACTCCGGGGACCCGACCGTAAAAGTGCTTGAATCTTGCAAGACAAGGAGTTGAGTCCAATTCGGAGAGAAACCGACGACATGGACCTACATGCAGAAGGGGGAAACATCCAGGAAGCAAGGGAACCGACGTGGGGCAAAGGAGCCCACGGGGCCGGGCCTAAATGGGCCCAGGCCGGCCGGCCCAGTCCGGTCGGCCCAGGCCCATTTTGGGCCCAATTTCGCCCTCCTTTGCCCTAGCCGCCAATCGGGCTATTTATAGTCCCCTCGACCGAGAGCCACGCGAGAGAGGATTTCGTCTTCGGCCGCCGAAAAGCGAGAGAAGAGAGGGACACCATCTCGGAGAGGAGAGGGTCGAGCTAGTTGACTAGGGTTCCCCTAGCCGACGTGGGAACCTTGCACGGAAGACCACGTCGGAGTTCCCGGAGCTAGAAGCAAGATCAAGGAAGGATCCCGTGGTGATCTTGTGTATGTATCATTGTTATAGTTGAATTATCAAGTTGAATCTTTTCCCGCCGATCAAGTGTTTCCTCGAAGATTTTGTTTTTCGATCGGCTTTGCTTATTCCAATTCTATTCGTACGATAGATTACATAGGGTGTTCTTGTAGCCGCGGTGGCTAGAGGTACACGCCGGATCTTCCGAGAGAATCTCGACTTGTCTTTTGACTCGCCCTAAGCTCCCCGCATGAATAGGGATACGTTGTGACAGAACGGGGGTCTCGAAAGGCGGATGTTTTCGGATTTGGACGGGAAACCACGATTTAAAGAGGCTTTTATTAAGATTCGATTTGCTACTTCTTCTCTTGCTTGGAACTTCAACAAAAGGCTTACCCCGATCCCTCTAGATCGGTTTATCTACCCAATCTTACTTTGTTTTCTCCGGTTTTTAGTAGATTAGATCTGTTTTGTGTCTTTAACTTAGATGCATAGGGTCTTTTATCGAATATTGAAGATTACCTGGCTTTAATAGATTAAGTCTTGCGTCACACATTTGTTCCACGGATTCGATACCTTGGGTTCACCACTCGAGGGAAGAAGGGTCCCTTGACTACGACGGGAGACTTGTACGCTTGCGAGTCACGAACGAACTTTGATACAATTATTAACCGTCAACACTTGCCCGCCGTCGCCGCCTCCATCGCCGCCGCTGCTTACCGCCGCCGCTCGCCGCCGCCCGAGCCCCCTTCGCCCGAGTTGCTCGAATTTTCGCCGGAAGTCGACCCTTCGGGGGACGCAAGGATGTCCTCACGATTCTCCTCCTCGTTCGACCGAGAAAGAAAGAAAGGTAAATGTGAAGGGAGTTCGAAAAACCGAAACATCAAGGGCGGTACAAGTAACGAAATCGTACAAAAATTACCTCGAGCAAGCTTAGCGCGCGCAATGGCCTTGACAGCCTCCTTCCCACCGGTCGACCGTAACTCCCTTGCGAACTTATTTTTAATGGCTTGAACATCGGTGTTGGCTCGAAGTATCGCGGTGCTAGTAATGCCGGGGAATTGGGAAATCTTCCCGCGGAACTTCTCCAAGTCGGTGCGGTCATAGTCATGAAGAATTTTCAATATACTCTCCACGAAAAAGCGCCGCGAAGTCGCTAGCGCCGGAGATCACCTCGGAGATAGCCCGGAACTCGGTCTCCATCCAATCCATAAATTCGGGGATCTCAATGTTATCCGGAAGAGGAGCCGGACGAACGCCGAACTCGTTCGGTGACTTCTTGTATTCGTCATAAAGTAGTTTCAATTTTTCCGGATCTCGAAGTACTCCTCTTCGAGGCTTCACTCGATCCGCAAGCGCTTTCTCAAGATGCGAGAATTTTGCGATCTTTCGCGCTTAGAGACTTTGCGAGGGCCGGCGTTGTTAATGCGGAGATCTTCGGCAATCTTCATAGCCCTCTCATGCTTCTCCCGAAGATTCTCGATCACACTAAGGTCATCTTCGTGGGACTTTTGAACCTTTTCAAGTTCCTTCTTGGATTGCTCAAGAGCCGATTCCATGAGCCCTTTTTCGTCCCGACTTGCCTTCGCAGCCTCCGCCAACTCGGCCACCTTCTTCTCGAGTTCCACATTCGCGGATTGGGCAAGGGCGAAGCTACGCTTGAGTTCCTTAGATTTCGAGACAGCTTGCTTGTTCATCTTCTCTTGTTCAACGAGCCGCTCTATGGCAACTTTCCCCAAGCATAGAGTGTTTAAGCGCATAATCCTCCCGAAAATGCACTAGCTTCGAGGGAGGGTAAGAGTGCAAGAGATCCTTGAATTCGAAAAATTCAAGATTAAAGCCTCGCATCAAAATTCAAGAATCGGAGAAAAGCATGAAAAAGTACCGAGAAAGGACGAACCTTGCTTACCGAACTCGTTGTATGGTGACCCGTTTAGCCGAGCCGGAAGAAGCTCTACCCCGAGGCGAAGGGGTGCCTTCGGGAGAAGGATGAGGCCCTTTCTCGGAACCAAGGCGGCCCCTTCGGTTGTCCCGAACTCTCCCCTCCTGATTCATCAATAGTCATAGATGATTTCCACGGTGTTAAAATCTTAGAAGTCTTGCTCCCAACGCCAGTGGTCTCGAAGCCAACACTTAATAATTTGCCGCGATGAGACGTACCGAAGCTCTTGTTGAAAGCAGCCAAAGAGGGAGAGGGAGTTTGATCTTCAGGAACAACCTCCCGAACTTCGACCAAAGGAGCGTGTTCGGTAGGATTCTCCCCCCTTTGAACGGTGAGCTCAAGCTCTTTGGCGAATTCGGGGGAGGCTTCATCTCGAGAGAGAGCGGGTTGAGAGATATGGGCCGCAGAGGCTTCGGCGAAGAACGGGGACCTCGGTGGGGACAAGAACTTCGGCTTCGGTAGCGGGCTCGGTAGCGCCATCGGGCACGGCTTCCTTGCGAACCTCGGGAGCAACATCCGAAAAGGAATCAACATCCACGAATTCATTCTCGTAACCCGACGGACGATTGTCTCGAAAGTTAAACGAGAGGCCGAAGCAAACACCTTTCGTCGTTCGCTTCCACGAAGGCATCATCGTCAAAAGCGGAGGGAACTCGCCGAACCCCAACGGAAGAAACCTTCCTAGCCGCTTTCATCAACTTTTTGCGACTCATTTGAGCAAGACCCGAAGCCGCCTGAAGTTCGGCATCCGAAGTTCGGTCATAGGTCTTGTGTTTCTGCTTCGACGATTCCAGAGATCTTGTCCTGGAAGGCTTGACCCCTGAAGAAGTGCCCTCGCTGGCAGATGATGAGCCTCGCTTCGATGACCTTATTCGGGGAGCATTGATCGGGGCAGCTGAGCAACTGGCCACGGCAACTGCAGGAACCTTCAACTTGGGACCTGGGCCTCGAGAACTGAAAAATTTGTCCCCACAAACTTCCGAAAAAACGCGGTTGATCCTCTTCTTATGCTTTACCGCAGCCTTGTACGCCTTATACTCATTCATGATATATTCGCCTACCATGACGTTCACCCTCTTTTCCACTTCTTCCATAAAGGCCTCGGCGCTCGGTCTTCACGAAGTTTACTCCCGAACTTCGGGAAAGGCACCTTTTGATCTGCCCAGTTGACGTTGAAGTACAAAAGCTCAGTAGGGGACCAACCACTCGAAATAGGCCGGACCCGGCAGCGACGAATTCTTCAATAATGTCACGGCCACCAAGTATAGTGTCGGCCGGGTGAAATGCATTTTCACAACTTCTAATTCCCAAGGCCCGTTGGTTGAATTTGGCAACATTCACCGCGGCCGCAGGCGCAATTGGGCAGGACAATTTCGGCATATTAACCTTCAGATAAAACCAATGAGACCTCCAATCATCGGTGAGGTTAGACTTGCAACAGGGAGCAATCTGGATTCGGGTAATTCCTTTTCGGGTATTCTGACGTCGCGTGTTGAAAGTGCAACACGCATGCTGACTGTGATAGAACCGCCTGTCATTGCCCTTGACGACCTCAGGGATAATCACCAATTCGTACAATCTAGTGAAGGCATCGACACTGGGATTGCAGCCGAAGGTCTTCAAAATCCAAATGAACTTCGACACTTCAAGGAAAGATGTCGGCGAAAGCTGGTGGATTTTCACTGAAAATGCATCAAGAATAGCCGGTAGGACCAGGTCGCAGGGGAACCTCAGTCTGCAAATAAAGAAATCCTGAAAGACAACAACTTCTCCGTCCCTAGGGGTAGGGATCTGCTCATCAAGCGGGGCTCGCCGCCGCCCGGAGAGAAGAACCCGCCTTCTCGTATTCCCGAATCATGTTGGTCGTGACCTTCGACTCTCCGAAGACGAGTGAGGGTGGCAACGGGCCGGAAGTCCTTGCTTTAACCAGGTCACTAACGCCGGCATCCACATCTCCGATGTCTTCGCCGTTGTCAGATTGGACCTCCCCGTCTTCGCGACTCCTGGAGCCGCTGGGAGAACCAGAATCCTCGGTTGGTGCAGCATGCTCAGCACCTTCGACGACTGGGTCGAGCGGAAGACCAGCCGCAATGAGCTCTTCGGTAGTCATGGGTCTAGCTGTGCTTTTAACTCGAGCCACCTAACCAACAGATACGAACATACGAACCGTTAAGAACAACATTCTAGAATGAAGCTCATAAAATTGAGATACCACTGCACCAAAGTATAACAAGTAAGAATTGATAAGAGAGAAATAAAAGAATACCTTAGAGAAATGCGAAGAGAACCGGAAGTTCGCGAGCTTTTCAACGAAGACCGTGTTCCGTGAACACGAAAGATTCACGAACCGCAAGAGAGCGAAAAGACCGTAAAATTTTTTAACGGCGGCGGCCCGCTATTTATAGGGCCGGGGAGGGGTAGTTCCGCGAAACCCACCTCGATCTAACCGTCCTTGGGTTCCCGGCGACACGTGTCCCCTCCGACGTTCCGAGGGTGACGTTTTTTTACTAAATTTCGAAGGATTCGTGGAATCGGATCGTCGGAGTCAACCCGCTTCCCCGAGGGGCTAGTGTTGGGGAATTCGGGAAAAATCGTCACCCTCGAAACGTTGAGTTTAACAAAGTTCTCGAAATATGTTTTTCGAGGGGGGGGAAATTCACGATTTTCGGAAGCCCGGAACTCGTGAATCCTCAAATTCGCGAATGTGCGAAGTTCGGGAATCTTAATTCGGTGAAGAAATGGGGTCACGGACATGCGGAAGCCCGGAACCTCAAGCCGGTAGTGGCGCGAACTTCGGAGGAAGGACGGTTCGAGAATCTGTCGAGAACCCGGTTCGGAGGTCATGCGCGAAGACATGCACGAACCGGTGAAGAAGCGAAGGCCGGTTCGGGAATCTGTCGAGGACCTAGTTCGGGAGTCACGCGTGAAGACATTCACGAACCGGCGGAGAAGCAAAGTCAAAGTTGTTGTCCCAAAAAGTCCGGGTTTAGAGTGTGAACTAGTGGCAGATTTGTAAATATGTTAGATGAAAAAGACATTCTTGTATGCGTTCACACTAGGAATATTCTCTGAGCCTGAGGGTGTTTTCGGTATGTAAAAGTCCCTTCATCTCCCAATAAAAGGGGGCGCGAGGGCACGTGTAAACGGGATTCAGACTTTTTGGAACTTGTGCTACCTGCAGAGGGAATCACAGTCTCTTTGAGCTCTCACTTTGTGCTTGAACGTGTTTAGAACTCTCTCTCGTGTTAGGGTTGTCATCCGAATTTTTCGGGTAACCCCCCAACATTTGGAAAAGTAATGAAATAAATATTAGTCAAGATTAACACGCAACTTTGATGTAAAAACAAGTAACAGGTGATAGACATGCTAACGCACAGGGTTAAGGTGAAACGAACTAGAACGGTAGCAACGAACTATCAAGCGCACAAGAAAACCTTAAGGTGGACTTAGGGAAACTAGTCTACGAAGAGAACTAGACTGAAGGGACAACACTAAACAAAGGTAAGCTAAACTGATGCTGGAAGAGAAGAGATAACAAGATTGGCTCTGAAAGAAGATAGCTGCGAAAGGCTAGGCACAAGAACATAGCTGATTCATGAACTAGCTAGATGTTAACGATTGGATGACAAAGAACCGAAAGAGTGTAGTTGTCTTACATAAAAGATAATTACGATAGGATGGCATGTACTAGGATTGGAAAGATATGGAGCTTGAAAGAAGGCTAGCTCTACAACAGAGACACTGAGACAGAGCTTAATAAACAACGACTAACGAACGGTTTGCATTTATGATCACGAAAGACTATAAGCTTAGGTTCATTTTAATTAACAAAACAAATGTAAAGGATATTTTAGAAATAAATACCTCTATGAAGGCATTAATGCAATATTATATTTTATTTGCAAAACTGAAGTAAAGGTCTAGTCAATTTTTATTCACAAAAGTTCATGTGTCAATTATATCAGTTAAACAATTTATTTTAGGAAAAGGTTAGAACAACTAATCAAATAAAGACACATGACGTGTTGAGTTAATCAAACTTAATTTAAAAATTACATGCATGTTAACATTAGGCAAGTTAACATTTATTATAAAAGACGCTGTAAAAACCTAATTAACTTTTAATTGGAAAAGTTAATTAATTATTAAATAAATTAACATTTGGTGTACGAAAAACGAGGCAAAGATCTAGTTAGATTTTATTTATAAAAGCATGTAAAGAATCATTAATCAAATTAATATTGATTATTAAAAATGGGTATAGATTTATATTGCTTTTATTTATAAAGGGCATGCAAATCTAGGCATTAATCAAGAGTAATATTAAATTTATTTTCAGAAAACAAACATGAGGAAAACACACCACTAATGTGTGCTTTATTTTATTATGAACCTAACGCAACTTGAATGAATTAAAACGGATCTAAAACAGAAAAGATATGGACTTTTAAAGATCCAGGGACCTAGATGTGATTAACTATAGATCTCAGGGGGTAGCAGAGGAAAACTGCAAGACACAACGAATAGTGCTCGCGAATAGATCTAAGATCAGGGTTAAATCTATAAAAGGGCGTGGGTGGGCTTTATGTGTGAAAGTGGGATTTCTGTAGGGGGTTTTCTGCAAAAAGGACAAGACACAAGAATTAGTCCACATATTACAACTTTCTCGAGGGGCCTAAGTGCAAAGCTGCACATCTCCTTCTTCTTCCTTTTGACAGAATGGACAGGAGCAAACAGGGGGGCCGCGGCGGCTGATCCGGCCAAATTGTCGGCGCTCCGGTGACCTAGGAGCTCGGGCGCGATGCGGAATAGGAACAGGAGCTCGAGAGGGTTGCGGGGAACTGCTCACCGCAATTGGAGGTGAAGGGATGCGGCCGGATTTCGTCTGGCGGCGGAGGGGCATGGAGGCCGACTAGGTCTGCAAGGGGCGGCGACGCTCAGATGGATTTCCGGCAACTGGAAGCGGCGGAGCATGTTCAACTTGGCGCAGCGGTGCTCATGGCGGCATCGGCTTCCTCCGGTTGGGCTCCATGGCCGGCGGATCGAGGACGGCCGGCGGCGGATTTGCGGCTCCGGCGGTGCACGGCTTGGCGGCGGCGCGGGCGGTGCGAGCTAGGGCACGCGGCGCCCCTCGGCCGCGCGGTTAAATAGGGCGCGGGCGAGGCACAATCCGGGCACGCACGCCATGGTGGCGGCGGCGGCCGCGTGCCGGCCTCGGCCTCCGGCTAGGCGGACTTGGAATCCGGCTCGATGGGCCCCACGCGGGCCGACGGCTAGGCCGGCGCGGACCTCGGGTCGGGCCTTCGGGCTCGGCCCAGTTAGATAGGATTGGTTTTTATTCGAATTTATTTTTAATGCGAAAACAATTCCAGAAGAATCTAGAAATTGTTTAAAGGCACGAAAAATACTCCGAAAATCACAAAAAATCCAGAAAAATTCCCAGAGGCTCATTGGGACATGAAAAATCTAAATAAAGTATTTGGAGTTCATGAAAAAGATTTTAGAGCCTTCTAATAAATAGAAATAGCTTAAGGAAAATGATAATAAATTCCAGAAAAATCCGAAAAATTCTGGGAAGGATTTGGACAGCACCTAAACGCATTTTTGAAACCTTTTGCACTCAAGAAGCACCAAGATGCATCAGCATGAATTCAACACTCACAATTTTTTTATTTGATTTAGAAAATCAAACAAGAATTTTTCTATACTATATTCCCTGTAAAGAAAATAAATGTTGGAAAAGTTTAAAATTATGAGAAATTTGTTATTTAATTATTCTTTCTATTCACATCCTGAAATTCGAAATTTCAGGGTGTGACACTAAAGAGAAAGGTCCCAACAACGATGAGCCCGCTAAGAAAAGGGCGCGGATCGATCTGGTCGCGGAGACAGATGATGATGTTGATATTTTGTCGACGCTTCAGATTCAGCCATGCACCTTTTATTCTCCTAAAGGGAAAATGCTGAAAACGGTTGAGGAGTTGCCGGCCACTTCGGTCGAGGCAGAGGAATTGGAAGCCCGCGACGCCAGGGGTAAACGCGTAGTGGAGATGATACAGAAACAAATCGCGATGGCTAGCTCATCACCGAAGAAACGCGTCGCTGGTCTCGTAGACGTCGTAGACAAAATGGAGGAACTGTGCTATATTGACGACGAGGCACCTTTGGAGACCAAGGATCGGGAATATGCTGCTTTGAAACTCCTTGATGGCCAGAAAGAAGCTGCGACGGGCCCGAGCGAAAGCTCGGGTCTGAAGCCCCAGAATCCGATTGAGTTGGATGCTCCGAAGATTGAGAAATCAACGGCACACGCATCTCGTTCGCCACCTCCGATGTCGGATGACATCGACGAAACGACTGCGGAAGCTACCGGAGAAAGCGCAACGCCGCTCGCTACTGAGACCAATGTTCTTCAACTTGAAGACGCAGGTATGTCATTCTGACTTATTTATGAGTTTCTATATTCACTCTATGAAACTTACTTTCCGTTCACTGAAAACTTTTGGTTTTGTGCTATTTTTAGCGGCCAAAACTTTGGTTACTTTGAGCAGTAAAGAAAAAGAGTCACTAGGTATTGAAGCTGGCCCTTCGGCATTGGGGATGGGTGTTGACTCTGCATTTCTGGAACCTGGTAGCTACTTTACTAATAGCGTCTTGACTTGTTATTTTGATTTTGATAGCTGGACGAGACCACACTACCAATTAATGCATCTACTGCTATTTTTCATTCTCAGATTTCGATCAAAAGAATTGATGAAGATGATGCGGTCCTTTCTTTCGAAAGGTGTTGCCACTTATCGAAAGGGCTTCGAAAAAGCAGCTGAGGAAACTAAATCGTCCCTTGAAGAAAGAAGACTCTTGGAAAATGAAAACCGACGACTAAGGGAAGAAAACGAGAAGCTGAAAAAGCAGTCTCGTCAACTGGCGGACCAGAGCTCAAAACAACGAACTGCTATTGATGCCTTGAAGCGAGAACTAGAATCAAGCTTGAAATGCTATGAAGAGTGTCGTACTGAGCTAAAAGACATGGTCACTCAACATGATGCCCAACAGGTTCTTCTAGAAGCTAACGCCAACCTTATTGCCGAACTGAAAAAGGTGAAAGGTGAGCTTGAGGACACTTTGGAGAAGAACGAAGCTTACTGCCATCAATGGGGGGCGTATTTGGCCACGACCTATCGTCGTGCCCTTGAGGGCTTTGGTGCCAAAACCCGGACTTCAAGATCACCGACAATATCTCGAGCTTCGTGGAGTGGTTGCACAGCGAGCTGAAACTTCTGCCCGACACCATGAGCAAGGTTGGAGACTATGGAGCGGTGACCTGCTTTGAAATGCTGTTGCACCTTCTTGAGAAACAAGGCTGCGATCATTTTAAAGCTTTCAGAAGCTGAAGCTTTGAATTCCCTTCGCCCGAGGATGTGCCAGCCCCAAGCAAAACCGTTGATCTAATTACAAAAATCATCCTCCACAACTTTTGGGCCAAAAGTGGGTGAGCACACTCTCGGAAAAAGGCCGTGGGTCGATTGGCCAGGGTAAGAACTTTCGACCTGCTTCAAATACAATTATTTCTGTTGAGCGATATTGTAACATCCTTGAATTTGAGTGTGTGTAAATTTAGGGGATTTCAGAAACTTGTTATGAGTTGTGTGCTTATGAAATAAAATAAGGATGTCTTCCTTTTTCCCTTCCCTGATTCCTAGATTTAATTTAATTCCAACAATAATTTTAGGACTTATAAATTGCTAGTGTGAGAAGTTGGACTTTCATTTGGGATTTATTTGGATTTCTTTGAGTGGATTCAAATTTGAATTGGATTGCAAATTCGAATCATCTAGTTTATAGAGAAAGGAAATAGGAAAACCTTAAACCCTCCTATGCGAGCCGCAGCCAACCATTCGGCCCGTTGCCCCTTTCAGCCCGTGCGCAGCCCAGCAGCGCCGCACCATTCCGCCTACCACCTCACCCGCCGGCCTGGGTCGCTACCAAGCAGGGCCCACTCGTCAGGCCGCCACATCACCCCTTTCTTCTACCTTTCTTTCCCCCTTTCCCCACCGCCTCTCTCGCGTCGCGCCACCGCCGTGGAAAGGCCGGCCGTGCGGTCGAGCTCGCCGCCACCGGATGCTTCCATGCGTCCCAATGCGTTCACCGTCGTCCGCTCTACCTACCTCCTCCTATTTAAGCACCGCCGCGGCTGGGGGGCTCAAAGCCTAGCCGATTGGGGTTTCCCTTCCCCATTCCACCGCCGCTGACGTAGGAGGAGGAGAAGGAGGCGGGGTTGGCCGTCCGCGGGAGCGCGCCATCTTCGCCCTTCGCTGAGTCAGGGCCGTTCGCGAGGAAGGAGCCGGAATGGGTCAATATGAGCGCCGCCGCCTTCCTCTGTTTCACCGCCCCAAGCCGTCACCGCATCGAGCTCCTCTTCCCTGACGCCTTCATCGTGGGGACCCCTTTGGCCGTAGGTGAGCACCGCGTCCCTCCCGTCTCTTGTGGCGCCCGACCTTCGAGTCGTGGTCGTGCGTCGAGCCTTGAGCGCTCGCCGCCATGTCCATGCACGCCACCGCGCCGCCGCGCTTATGCTGGTGAGGCCGGCCATCGAGCCAGGCTGGGAAGCCTTTCTTGCAGGTGCCGCCGTCGTCGTTTCTGCGCGCGCATCCCCAGCTCGACCTCCTTTCTCTCGGTTCCTTTTCCCCGTTGAACCGCGCACCACCGTGCCGCCACCGCGCACCCACGCGCACCGGTGCACAAGCCCGGTTGAGCCGTTCCGGTGCGTAGGCCTCGCGAGCGTGCCAAAGGCGCCGTTTTTCTGGGTCGCCAGGGTCACCTGGTGCTGTCTTGTCGTAGGACGCTCGGGGTTTCCCTTTGCTCGCCGCAGTTGCGCGTGTCGCCGCGGCCGAGCCGGCCAGCAAGCCGACGCCGACGCACACCCGTGCGTTCACGAATTCGCGCCGCGCCGCACACCCACGTGCGCACGTGCACGCGCATCCACCCGCGCATTTCTTCACCGAGCCGCCGGGGGAATCTTCTAGAAGGTCTTTCGGGAGGTCGTGTGGGCCGCCAACTAGGTCGGTTGGGCCCACTTACGGTGTCGGCGGGTCTTCCGGTAGGCCGGACCCACTTGTCGGGGGACGCGCCGTGAGCTTGGTCGGTGGGGACCCGGGGGTACCCATGTCTCACAAGCCCCCGAGCGAGGTGTAGGTGCGGCGACCTTAGAAAGGTCATGACGAAGTCAAAGAGCTATCGACAGGTCGAATAGCATGCACGTCGGTCCAAAAAGAAAAGAAACAAATCAGCTTAGTAGCCGACCCGTTTATAGTCTTGCCGGACGAAGAAAGGTCGAGTGATGACCTATAGGAAGCAGGTTTCCAATAGATCGGAACGACGATGAAAAAATTCAGAGGGCATCGAAGATGCACTCATGAGTAGTATCCGAGCATCATGGCGGGCAGGATGGCCGGTATGATGGTCCAAAAAAAGAGAAGAGAAGAGAAAAATAGGTCGAGTAACGACGTGATGAGAAACAGATTTCCCAACATGTCGGTACGACGAGGAAAACAAGAGGGCGTCGAAGACGTACTCGTAGAGTAGTCCCCAAGCATTGAAGCAAACAGCATGGCTGGTTTGATGCTCCAAAAAGAGAAGAAAAACTAAGTCATGGTCTTGATCGAACGAAGTGTAGAGACACCCATATCTCCAAGCATGGCTGCAAGGAGTCTGGCAGGGCCGACCTCAGGGAGGCTTTTGTAGGCGTGCCGACCTCGAAGAGGCCTCAAACAACAATGCCCAGTATCCGAGGATACCCAGCAAGGTCTTGGAAGGTGCGTCGAATGAAAAGGTCGTTGAAGATGTCGTAACTGAAGTTTGCGATGTTGGTAGTCTGTCGACGATGAAGCTGGCGAAATAACATCGATCTTGATTGTATGGAGTGTAGAGACACCCAGATATCCTGCATAGCTGCAAAGAGTCTGAAAGAGCCACTCGAGGCATGCCGACCTCGGGAAGGTCTCAAATCAGTAGCGCCCAAGCACCCGGAAGTACTTGGCAGGGCCATTAGGCGCGCACCCCACGGGGAGGCCTTCATTCCCGACGTAAAATCCTGGGTGTCCAGAGCAGGCTGGCAGGGCTACGTGAGCACACCAACCTCAGAAGGTCACGCATCCGGGGCGCCCAACTAGGTTGGCAAGGCCGTAGACATACCAAGGTATTGCGAAACCCAGGTATTGAGGCATGCCGACCTCAAGGAGGTCGTTTTGGTGTCCAGACGACCAACATGGCTGCTAGCCATCCAGCGGAGCCGCGGTACTAAGGTATTGTCGACCTTAGCAACAATAGGCACACCAACCACGGGGGCCTGACGAAAATTGTAGATCTCCGTAATGCTTCTGATCTCCAGGCATCTAGAAGGATTTGGTAGATCAGCGAGGCACGCCTACCTCGGAAGGTCTTCAATCGAACCAACGACCATTCTATTCAGGAAACAGAAATATAGGCTGATTGGAATAGGTCCGTTTACGTATAGAGCCATAGCGGGTGCACCAGGACGCAGAGCCTAGCGGGTGCAAATAACATTCATCAGGTCATAGAAGAAGGTCGTGGAGTCGTCATCGAAGGGGGGCTAAGTTAGGCGCAGAGCCACCCGACACAGGGTCAGGTTTTGTCGTGTAGTGTAGACTACAGGTCACGGGTCAACAGTGGTCGGAGATGCTCTTGGCACCCAGAAAACGACAAGCTGCCCACTGATCGAGGAGTTACTGTATCCATGTGACCTCTGCGGCGGGGCTCAGGCATCATTGATGCACAAACGACAAAGGCGTCGTGAGTCAGGAAAAGTAATGTCGTCACCTTTAATGATGCACAAACTACAGGTCTCCTCATCATGTGGTGACAGTGTCATCACTTCGCCAGCTGCCCGAGGCGCGGCATCAGCTATAAATAGCACCGTGAGGTTGGAGGAGGCAAGCACCGAGCATTGCTGAGCTATGAAGCCGCAGGGTAGTTGTGAGGCCATGCCATGGGCATGCGACCGTCCACCAGAGCGTAGAGCTGTGTTCTTATAGATACTTGAAGCTAGGAGAATTCTCGCGAAGTGCAGGCAACATCTCTATCTGCTGGGCCCAGCCTCTGCGTGGTACCAGGCAGAGTTTGGAGGTGCTCCTGTTCGAGATGGAGCTATATCGGGACGTCTCTGGTGAGCACTGGGAGCTCATCGGAGTTTGGCGTTCCGCACCGAAGAGCAAGCTCGTGTCTCCATTCCAGTAGTTGGAGTCAGGCATGCCTTAGATTGCGTGTTGTCCTGAAGTAGTCTCCCGCAAGGCCGCCATCAAGGTCCTGATGCTAGGAGAGTCTCGCGACGTGCTCTGCTTCGGCAGAGTAGGTCGTGGTGACCGCTCTGAGTAGCTCAGGCCTTCTAGTATATTTATTTTGTGTGCTGGGTTCTGGACCCAATGAGGTCGCAGGCGACTTGTGTACTTTCGGATTCTGGATCCAGTAAGGTCGTAGGTGGCTTGTACCCTCGGGTTCTGGACCCGATAAGGTTGTAGGCCGATACACACCCTTGGATTCTGGATCCAGTGAGTTCGTCACTTATGCGGTGACGTCTTATGCGGTGACGTCGACTTCCTTCTGCATGATCAGCCTAGACCGGAGGAGGCTGAGCTCTTGCATTGCGTCTTGGATTTGGGGCGGGGTTCCCATAGATGTTGGCAGTGTTAGCTACATTATTGGTGGCATTGCCAGCGGCATTAGCCGGGGCGTTTGTTGGAGCATTAGCCGCTGGGTTGGCTGGAGCATTGGCTGCAGCGTTGGCAGCGGGGTTAGCCGGCTGCGTTACTTTGTTTTCGCCTCTTCCTTCTTCAGCCACCGGGTCAAGGGGACCCTACCTACGACGTCGCTGGCGAGGACGCTCCGATCGGCTTCTGGAATAGGAACTTGCCGCAGATCTACTGTATCTGGGGCCTCTTTCCTCGATCTGAGCTGCTGCAACACGGACATTGGCTTGGAGACGCCGGATTGCTGGAGAATCTTCAAGGTGGTTTAGGACACTGAGAGCGACTCCCAAATTGATCTGCGGCGAGTTGTAAACTTCATGTCCGTCACGCTCGAAGTCCCTGAGGAGATCTCGCGCACTTAGTCTGTTGGCACGAGGTGGATCATCTTGGCGTCGTTGTTGTGGGGCCGCTGGTGCCACAAGTGCTTGTTGCGCGGGATTGGCGTTGACCTGTCTGACGTTAGCCGGTTGAAGGCATGCACCTGGGGCAGCGGCTGCGATCTCTTGTTGTCGTCGAACAGCTCGGGCAGCGTTGGCGTTTTCACGCTCTTGACGTTGCGCGGCTGTTTCTCTGTCTTGTGGTGGTACATCTGCAGAGATAACCAAGATCTGGCGATCTAGGGTTTTGAATTCTTCACCCGGATAGTTGGGGGAGATTGTTGTGTGGGCGACCTGGAACGCAAGGCGGTCTGGAGACGATTCTTGGTTCAACCGGCGGCGGTGAGCCGCGGTAAGAGGTTGGCGAAACTTCTTGAGGACACGGCACTGGCGTGCGGTGTGCTTGGGGTTCTCGTGGATAGGACAGGGCTCAACAAGGTGATTCCTGCAGCTTCCACGATCTTGAGAATTGAGTCCAGATTTGATCTGGATCTTGCGCTTCATGTAGCGTGATGCTACGCGAGTGGCATTGCGGAAGCCAAGAGGCATGCTGGAGGTCGAAGGAGTCGTGCGAGGACGCTTGACGCACTCACAGACTTTGATTGTATCGGAGATCATATCCCCGACACTATCAATCCCAGCGATCAGGTCGTTAGGAGTGGGTGGGTGAGTTTTCTTTAACAGATCCGTTTCGATTCGTTGGTTGGTGGAGACCGTGTTGCCTTCGATGACGAGGCAGGCGGCTGGAGTGGTGGAGGTCGCCGGCATCGAGCCGAAGTAGATGTCGACGGGGTTGGTGAGGAAGTCCGCCATGCTTTCTGGGAAGATAACGCCGTTGGTCGAATCCATCGAGTTGCACGAAGAACCTTGACTCAGCCCCTACCTGGCACGCCAACTGTCAGATGGTGAGATCTGGACAGCCCTCGGGGGTGTTAATCCCTGTGGTTTATTTGTTCGGCGGGGAGGAGTCTAAGGCTAAGAACTCGAAGTTCGCACACGAGTACGCGGAACACAGAGAACACTGCGAGTTTATACTGGTTCGGGCCTCCGGAGAGTAATACCCTACGTCTAGTTGTCGGTGTAGATTGCTTGAGGATTGGTTGAGATAAAGTTACAAGGGGGATCGCCTCGTCCGCCTTATATTGGCCAGAGGATGACGTCGGTTCCCAGACTCTTGGTCGGTTACGACCAGGAGACCTAAGTCTACGTTACACATCTTGCCATATCCCGTCGATCTGCTTTAGGCGAAGTCCACCGAGGTCTTGTCTTGTCTTGTACGCCAAGTCTGGAGGTCGTGTTGGATTAGGTCGTCCGGGGAATCTTTTAGAAGGTCTTCAGGAGGTCGTGTGGGACGCCAACTAGGTCGGTTGGGCCCACTGACAGGTCGGCGAGTCTTCTGGTAGGCCGGACCCACTTGTCGGGGGCGACCGTGAGCCTGGTCGGTGGGGACCCAGGGGTACCCATGTCTCATAGGGCCCATCTTTCCCATGCCAACAGTGTCGCTTCGTTAACCCAAGCTCCACCCTGGGCCGTCTCGCCCAGCATCCGTTGGCCCTCGTCGCCGGCGAGGTCTCAATCGACCGCTGTCCCTTTGGGACATTCTCTCGAGCACCTCCAACCGGGCCGGTGCAGTGGGGGTTTTCCCTTGTGCACGAGAGCCTACACGAGCGCCTAGCCGTGTCCGATCCGGGTGGATCCCGTGCGGCCGGCCACCCAGGGCCGAGCCACACCGGCGCCCGCACCTAGCCAAGCCGCAGGTGGCCACACCCGAATCCGGTGCACCCGCCCGCGGCACTCGCCGCGTGTGCTGCCACGCGGGCTGCAGCCGGCTTGTAGCCTCCTGCGTGGCAGCCACCTCGGCACCAAGAGCCGGCCTGCAACCCTCTTGCCGCCGGCTTTAAGCCCCTAAGAGTCAGCCAGTAGTCAACCTATAGTCTGTGCTATTGTGTATGCGTATTTTAATTTCAAAAAACTATTTTCTCTTTGGAAAATCCTAGTAAATCCATTTTGGTTCCAAATATATAAAACCTTTTTCAGAAATTCTCTAAAATCTTAAACTCCATGCTAGGCTAGTGTTTGCTCTCTTTTGGCTCTTATTGTCGTTCTTTTGGAGTTAATTGCTTTAGGACTGTTGTTTATTTTCTTTCACGCATTTTTAGAAGCAGCTGGAGCCGGGGAGCTGATCCCGGAGTATGACTACGCCGACGACTTCACTGCAGAGGACTACCCGACCCCAGGTTCATGCCCGACTGATTTGAAATACCTATTAGGCATTGCTAAATAGAATGCTAGCGCTTTACCTTAAATGCATGATGATGATGAGCCTTGCACTGCCTACTTTTATTATCCTGTCCTTGATTGTCCTACTACTATATATGTTTATAATCGTGTATATACGCTGAGCTTCGCGATGCATGTGTTAGGATGGGAATAGTGGTTCTTGTGCTGAGTGGGATAAAACCAGCAGGAGAAGGCGTTTTGGGTACTTTGGTGGGGGTGAGCTCGAGACAACCGATCTGGGATCGGGGATAGGGATGCACTCCTCAGTGTATCCCTACTTTGACGGTTTTCGGAGCCTAGGTGTTGGGGTTTTACTTGCGCGTGGAGGATATGAGCTCGCCCCGGTCTGAAACCGAGTGGACAGACCTTTTCACGGGACCTTTACGTACACACCACCCCGCCGAGCGTGGGGTTAGGGCCGAGTTGAGCTCGGCAAGTGCGGAACCATACCTGCCAGCGGGATAGAGGGTATCAGTGGGGGAGAGGTGGAGAGAGGCCACCTTCTCTCAGTGCGTCGCCCGTGTGGCCACACGGGGGCATTTCAAAATTTCGGTGTCATCCCCTTTGCGAGGGGGGTCGCTTTGAGGGCCGGATGTAGGTGTTAACACCAAAATTTGGTAAGGAGTATGACATGTGGGACCGATTCGGAAAAGAGTCCGTCCGGTGGAAGGAAAGGTATCTTCGAGAGATTTTCGGCGGAAGGATCCGCGGTCGGCTATCTCGCTCCCGGTTCGGCAAAGGAACGAGAGAGCTGATTTTGCGGGATTAGACGGTGACGTGGCTCGATCGGGAGAAGCGAATGGATGGACGAGTGATCAAGTTTAGTTAGGCAATGAATCCATTCGCAATTGTAATCGACGGGGTATAAATATGATCCCTGGATGTATGTAAAACGGACGTTCATTCCTCAATACACACCGGCCTTACGCCAAAACCCTAGAGTCCCTTGTCGTGTCGTCGAGTTCTTCGAGAGGACCAATCGATCCGTCGACCTCCGTGAGTACCGCAACCTTGTATCATGTCTAGTATCATGCGGTGGATTTAGATCCGATGCAAGTAGTCTTGTTACCATGCTTCGTGTCATGCGGTAGATTCAAGCTTGGTTCAAGAGGGTTTCTTGTTAGATCATGAGCCATGCGGTAGGCTAAGGTTTAGCTCGAAGCTAGTTATCGGCTCTATTGGATTTTGGCAAGATCCGGTAGATTCATTAAGTTACCCTGTGTTATCATGAGTTTTGCTTTATGTTTTAATTCATGTAATACACTTTTGCCCAATCTAGATGGGTTTGGATCGGCTTTTTTCCTTTTAAGATCTGTGCACGAGTGGGTCTCGTGTTTTGACGCGTGGATCTCGTGCTCTCCGATAGCCGAAACCGAATCGATCTAGGTTGTTACATGTTGCGGGTTCAAGCTTGCTTTGTTAGCATAAATCTTGAAAGAGCCGGGTATCATGCGGTAGATGCAGGTTTTTGGGTTGCTTTGGAGCTAGTCATCCGGTGGATTAGATTTCCAATTCAGCCCGATAGATTTATTCACGTGGTAATGTTTGTTCCTTCTTCATGGACCCCGAATCGGTTGTTCGGCCGCATTCGGTTGTATCTTCACGAGTAGATCACGTGTGTTATTTATGTTTTAAAAGACGTATGCTTCTAGCTTTCCATATTTAGGTTGTATCATGCGGTGGATAGATCTATTTGTGGAAAGTGGTGCGTTCTTTCATGCAAGTTGTATCATGCGGTGGATAGATTTGCGATATCGTGCCCGACGGATCTTATAGCAATTAGACATGCGGTGGACTAATGCTTTGGATCTATGCATGCTTATTTTAATATATGATCATGTTCGTGCTCTACTTTATTTAATGTTAATCTTCATGAGGATCGGTTATGGCTTGGCACATGCATCCATGTTCATTCAAAGATCGATCGTTGTCATGCTTACGTCATCCATTCGGCAATGTTCTTTTTCCTTTCTTGGTTACCCGAATGGTCGTGGTTCTTTGACAGGTAGCTTCGCATAGCTACATGTCGTCTTGCTTGGCTTCTTAGCCGTAAATATGGAACTGCCTGGTACCACCCGGTAGGTTCCAAATTTTGGTATTTAACCGTTTCATCTTTTGTTAATTTTCAGGAAAAATTGATCGGCACGTCACTTTCTCTCCCGCGCGTGCGAAGCTAAGCTTTTCGGCTTGCTGTGTGATTGGCGGCGAGTGCACATTTTGCGTCAACACACTTTTTGGCACGCCCGGTGGGACCTACAGCCGAATTGGTTCGGGATGCCCGAGATCACGGACCTCCCGGATGTCGGCATTGAGGAGCTTTCTCCCGAGCAAGACATCGGCGGCTCGTAGACGCCGTGAATCGGTTTCAACAAAAGTGTCTCATGTCATTCAAGAAGAATCGAAGTGGTGTACCATATCCGAAGAATGGCACCGCCGCAGTGTTATTGCCGGGAGAAACCGACGCTACGACCCAACAAGAAAAGGAAGAATGCGCGCGGATCTTCCAAGAGTCAATGGACGACGTGCTCACCAAGCACAATCAAGCTTTCCTTGGGTCGCTCCAACGGATGATGGTGGCCCTCTTTGGTCGGGCGCGGGGCAGGCGTTCGGAAAGGCGTACGCGGAAAGAGCACCGTGGAGCTGGGCGAATCAAGCTCTCAGCCGCCACCACGGGGCCCGGTGCAGCAGCCTCCTCCTCAGAGCTCCGGGAGCCAAACGTTCCAACCTCCTCCACAGGGAGCCGGGGGCAGGCCGGTTCGGCCGTCGTTGCAAGCTTCAGGAAGTCAACCAATCCTGCCGCCACCACAAAGCAAAGACAGTCGGCCCGTGCAACAGCGGCCGAATCCGTACCGGCCCACGTACGGAGACCTAGCGTTCGGCTCATCCGGGGCCCCACTCGACCCCGCTCGAAGAATAGCTCCGTCCACCAACCGGCTCCCGAGAGGAATTTATACGGCGGTGGCTATCATGAAGTGGGGAATTACGGAGCGTTCGATGCCTTTCCGCACCCGGGGTACGCGCGGCGCGCTACGGGCGCTCGGGAGGAAGATGCCCTAGCACGCAAGATGGCCGAATTGATGCGAGAATCGGTTCGGCCTCAAGCCAAGGATGCGGGGCCCCACCTACGAGCCACCGTTCCCCGAATGGTACTATAACGCGCTCCCCGCCACCAAGGGTGAAACCGCCGATGGAATTCACAAAGTTCTCTCGGGCGGGGACGAGACAAGCACGGTCGAGCATATCGCTCGTTATCTCATGCGGCTTGGGGAGTGTTCGGCCGAAGAGACGTTCGGGGTTCGCTACTTCCCCGCCTCGGCCGACGGGTCCGGCTTTTCGGTGGTTCTCGTCCTTGCCGCCCGAATCCGTGGCCGTGGAAAGATTTGGAGCGTAAATTCCACGCTCATTACTTCAGCGGCGGCGCGAGAAGAAGTTGATTGATCTCGCCACCCTAAAGCAAAGGCATAGTGAAACACCGCCGGAGTTCCTCGAAGGTTCGGAGAAGTCAAGGGCATGTGCTTCTCATTGAACTTGCCGGACGATCGCCTAGGCGATATGGCCGTCGCCGGATGTTGCCGGCCGTGCGCGAAAAGTTATTTGGGATGGAGTTCGAGAACACCGGGCCAGCTTGTCGCAAAAGTTATCCCCGATGAGCAATCGGCATATGGCCTCAAGAAAGATCCCAAGTTTGGCAAGCGAGACGACATCGCCGATATCTACAATCAATTCTTGGACAAAGCCGATTTGTTCGAGGATTCCGACGACGAACCGGAGATAGCTGCGGCGAGAAATCATGTGGGGTAAAGAGCCTCTCACAATGAATCGGCGTTGGGTCGACGGACCAAAGGAACTTACGACTTCGACATCACAAAGGCCGACAAGTTGTTCGAGCTCTTGGTAAAAGAAGGCCGAATCAAGGCGCCCGAGGGGCATTCTATGCTTCGGCCCCGATGGAGTCAAAGCTAAGCGTTACTTGCGGCTTCCATGACGGGGACTCGCACTCCATCAACGATTGCGGGGTCTTCGGGATGAGGATCCGAAGGCTATCCGGAAGGGCATCTCAAGTTCGACAACAAGATGAAGGCCGGATGGCCACCCCTTCCCGCGAACATGCTCGGCTTTTCTATCAACGCGATAACAACCGAAGAGAAAGGGAAAGTCAAGGTCCCGACCTCGGCCGAGTCCAAGCAAGATGGATCAGTTGACCCGAAGCGCCAGGTGACCATAGAGCAAGTACAGGGCGACGCCCCCCGCGTTCTCAAGAGCCATATCGAGATCGGGGAATCGTCCAAGCCCAAACCCAAGGTGACGTCGCGCATCCTCCTTAATAAATGGCAGCGCCAGATGGAGAAGGAACGCTACCAGGAGCGTCGTCACGAGGAGGAGCAACGCGGGCGAGGAGGAAGCGCGCGGATGGAATCGGGGAACGGCGCGCGCGCGCGGCGGAGCGCGCCCACCGGGGGTGCGCCTTTTTCGGTGCTACACCGCCGGAATGAGGGCCTCGAAACCGCCCACATTAAGGAACCGTCCCGAATGCGGCGACGGATATGCCGAATACGGGCAGAAAAGCGCAATCGCCGATCCGTCCATGAAAGACTTGGAAGGATCCACCCGAATGGGGATCGGCGGCAAAAAATTGAAATCATTGATCATCCCGGGAAGCGCCGAGCCGATCTCGGGTGGGCCGACCACGAGGAGGATGAAGATGTCTACGTACGGCGAGAAGGGGCAATGGTGCCCACCGGTCCGCGCAAGAGCCGAAGAGGCGGGTCTAACGCTTGAGGAACCGCGAGCCGAAACAAGCCGGGATCCGGACGAGACAGAAATGGCGCCCCAAGGACCGGCCCGGAAGGATCGAAGCGTCCGGCCCACTCGCATGCATGGTATACTTCCTGCCAAACGAGTTCATGGCTCCCGCTAACCAGATGATGCAGGAAGAAGCTTCCTTTGACGACGAGCAACCCGAGGAGATGATGGCGCAGCTGGTGCTTGCCAAGCAGGCCGTCTTCGACAAGCCGGCCAAGAATCGCCACATGAGGCCGCTGTACTTGAAGGGGTACGTCAATGGCAAGCCATTGACCAAGATGTTCGTCGACGGTGGCGCGGCGATCAACGTAATGCCGTACACCACCTTCGAGAAGCTTGGCATGACCCCGAGCGATCCGACACCAACAAGCATCATCCTAAACGACTTCGCCGGAACCCTTCGGACACCAAAGGATGTGCTCACGTGGACTTGATGATCGGGTCCAAGACGCTCGCTCACCACCTTCTTCGTCATCGAAGGGAAGGGAGCCTACGACTGCTCGCTTGGGCGGGGCCGGATCCACGCCAATCTGCTGCGTCCCATCCACCATGCATCAACGGTGCGATCCGTGGGGTGGACGATGAAATCGAGGTCGTCCGGGCGGATGACTCCGTGAGCGTGGCTAACATGGAACCAGCCTTTCCGGGAATACCAAGGCATCGATTGCTTCTCGGGGAAGGACCGGGGAGAAGGTCTGTTGAACTCTGTCGGCGGTGACCAACGGCCGATTCAAGCGGTCGGCTCTTACGGTAATTTTTAATGGAGAACCCCGTGGATGGCAACGATGGCAAGCCGGGACGAGGATTCATGTCGGCCGATAAGCCGGAGGAAGTTGACATTGGAAACGGTGATAAACCAAGGCCGACGTTCATCGGTGCGGGTTTGCAACCGGACTTCGGGGGGAACTTAATCAAGCTTCTCAAAGAATATAAAGATTGCTTCGCACCGGGATTACTCGGAGATGCCCGGATTGGATCGATCCATCGTCGAGCACCGGTTGCCAATCAAGCCTCGGTTTCAAGCCATATAAGCAACCGCCCCGAAAATCTACGGGGATGAAGTATTGGCCGATGTGAAGAAGGAAATCGAAAGATTACTTGACGCAAACTTCGTTCGGCCACTGCGATATGCGGAGTGGATTTCCAACATCGTCCCCGTGTATAAGAAAAATGGAAAAATGAGAGTTTGCATAGACTTCGGGGACCTAAACGGAGCTACTCCCATGGACGGATACCCAATGCCTATTGCCGATTTGCTAATTGACGCCGCTGTGGGACACAAGGTGATTAGCTTCATGGATGGCAACGCGGGATACAATCAAATCTTTATGGCAATAGAAGACATCTCGAAGACGGCCTTTAGGTGTCCCGGTCATATAGGCCTATTTGAATGGATCGTCATGACATTTGGGTTGAAAAATGCCGGTGCAACCTACCGGCGGGCCATGAATTACATTTTTCATGAGTTGATCGGCAAGACCGTGGAAATCTACATTGACGACGTGGTGATCAAGTCCTTAAGCCATGACTCCCATCCGGAAGATGTGAAGAAAACCCCGGAATGCACCGGAAGCATGGTCGAAGATGAATCCAAACAAGTGTGCATTTGGGGTGTCGCTGGAGAGTTCTTGGGGTTTTTGATCCACGAAGGAGGGATTGAAGTTGGCAAAAAGAGCATGAAAGCCATTGATGAAGTCGTTCCTCCAACCAACCTCAAGGAGTTGCAATCAACTGCTCGGCAAGATCAACTTTGTGAGAAGGTTCATCTCAAATTTATCACGAAGGTGTTGCCGTTCTCTCCGTTGCTAAAACTAAAGAAGGATCGAAATTCACATGGGGTGACGAACAACAAAAGGCTTTCGAGGAAATCAAGCAATACATGAAGGAGCCACGGTGCTTTGGTTCCTCCTCACTGAACAAGCCTTTCAAGTTGTACGTGGCGGCCGATACCCAAACTATTGGATCGGCCCTTATTCAAGAATTCGAAGGGAAGGAACGGGTAGTAGCTTATCTTAGCCGAAAACTACTTGATCCCGAAACCGGGTATTCGGCTATAGAAAGATTATGTCTTTGCGTATACTACTCGTGTACAAAGTTTCGGCACTACTTGTTGAATGCCGAATGCACCGTATACTCGAAGTTTGATGTGATAAAACATATGTTATCTATGCCAATTTTGAATGGTCGGGTTGGCAAATGGATTTTAGCTCTATCGCAGTTCGAGTTGAAGTTCGAATCGGCAAAAGCCATCAAAGGTCGGGTCATTGCCGATTTTATAACCGAACACCGTGACCCTTCGATTGATACTCGCTTGAAATTACCCCATGGGCTCTATTCTTTGACGGGTCATCATGTGGCAAAGGTGGGGGAGTAGGGATTCTACTAATTTCTCCCGCAGGTGAGATGTTCGAATTTGCCATTCCTATACAACCCACCGTCACAAATAACCGGTCGAGTACGAGGCGCTGCTTCGAGGGCTTCAATATTTGAGAGAAGCGGGGCCGTTTCGGTTGAAATTTATGGAGATTCGAGTTGGTCATCAAGCAATTGAACGGCCGGTACGAATGCGAAGTGAGGCGCCGAGGAGTTACTACGAGGAATGCAGAGAAATCTTGAAGGGCTTTCCACTGGTAACCCTACAGCACATTCCTAGAGAGCATAACGAGGAAGCAAACAAAGCTAGCTCGGAGCGCCTGCGGTTATAAAGAGAGTCAAGAAGCATTTGCTGCGAGGTGAGCGCAACGGGGACGGATCTTACGAGAAGATGATTGGAGGAAAGAGATCGTTGAATATTTGAGAGATCCATCCCGAAAAGTCTCTAGGAAGCTCGGGTATAAGGCAATCAAGTTCGTTCTTCCGGATGACAATTTATTCTATAAGTCATTAGATGGAGTACTTGCTACGATGCACGGGTCCGAGAAGAAGCCAAGAACATGATGAGCGAGGTGCACGATGGGATATGTGGAGCGCACCAATCGGCCTATCGCATGAAATGGGTTATTAGGCGGTGGATGCTTTTGGCCGACGATATTAGAGGACTCGCTTTGAGTATTACAAGGGGTGTCAAGATTGCCGGAAGTTCGGGAATATTCAAAGAGTCCCCGCATCGGCATTAAATCCCATCATCAAGCCATGGCCATTCGGGGGCCGGGGCATAGACACGATCGGCCAAATTAATCCACCATCTAGCAAGGGGCATAAGTTCGTGCTTTTGGCTACGGATTACTTCACCAAATGGGTTGAGGCAATCCCACTCAAAAAGGTGACGTCGAAAAAACATGATCGAATTCGTCAAGGAACACATCATCTATCGATTTGGGATTCCTCGGACGATTACCAGCGACCAAGGGGCACAATTCGTGTCATTGGAATTCGGAGATTTTGCCGAAAGCATGGGAATCAAACTGTTTAATTCTTCTCCATACTATGCCCAAGCTAATGGTCAAGCGAGAGGCTTCTAACAAGATCATGATCAAGCTTATACAAAAGAAGATCGACCGAAGCCGAGGAGATGGCATTCGGTACTCGGTGAAGCGGCGTGGGCTTACCGAATGGCCCCCCATGGAGCTACAAAGACTTCTCCTTACGAGTTGGTTTACGGGCATCACGCGATCTTGCCCCGGGAAATGCAATCGAATCAAGGAGAGTAGTCTTTGCAAAACGATTTGAGCTCCAAGGATTACGGTGGCCTAATGATGGATGAGTTAGAAGATTTGCATATGATCCGTCTCGAGCCCCGGAAAACATCGAGAAAAACAAGGCGCGGGTCGCCAAATACTATAACAAGAAAGTAAAAGTAAAGCAATTCACGAAAGGCGATCTAGTTTGGAAAGCGCTACGCCGATTGGAACTAGATACGGTGGAATTCGGCAATTGGTCCCCTAACCGGGAGGGGCCTTTTCGTGTGGTCGGATGCGTTCCTGGTAATGCATACATATTGAGAACTTTGCTAGGAGAGGAGTTTTCCGCCGCAATAAATGGAAGATATCCGAAGAAGTATTATCCTAGCATTGAAATCGATCGATGATACACGAAACGGCCGCGCTCGAGGATGAGGCCGCCTTTAGAACAAAAATCCATGAACAAAAGAAAATGGCCGGTGCACGATGCATTGCCCTTAGCTCGATACTACACTACAACTGGTTTCTTGCGGGATTACACATAGCGGCCACCGAAGGTCAAGTCCCCTAAGGGAGGGGAAGCGAGAAGGCGTGGAGAAAGAAGCGAAAGTATGATTCAATCTTTTCTTTACTTCTTCGCGTTGCTCCCTCTTCGATTGTTCCGGGACCACCGTAACGGCGACTTGGAACGCACGAGGATGACCACGATTGGCGGCCTCTACCAAGCTATCCCGAGGCCGCCTTCGGGTTGCTTGTACTGTCGAAACATACGGGGCAAAAGAATCAAGGTTAGGGGCAAGAGATCCGGAGGCAAACATGAAGGGGGACGGAAAGCGTTTACCCCCCACTAGCGCTTCCCGGCGCCATACGACGCTCGCGTTCGGCTTGGCGGCGGACGGACATGTCCCCGAGGTCACGCTCCGGTGCCGAGCACGGCGGCGCGGTCCGATGGACGACCTTTTGCTCGGGCGTGGCATCCTCCGCCTCGGGAGAAGAATCGGAGGAGATGTACTCGGGAACATCTTCGGTTCCGATGATTTCTTCGGAAGCAAATCAAGGCTGAAAGAGGCGAGAGGAAAACATGAAGCGCAAGATCAAGCGAAGGACAAGGAGCGGATCAAGAAAGAACTCACTTCCGAATCGTACGCTTCCTTGACGAGCCGCTCCCCCGAGGTTGTTTACCCTTGTCCATGGCGTTGGGGTTTTTTCTTCTAGCGAGCGAAGAAGAGACGAGAAGTGATGGAGGAGTGTGCGAGTGGATTTGCGAGCACCCCACGGGCTATTTTATTGACCAAGGGGGCGCATTGGGAGTGATGATGCGCCGGTACACACCGTGGGAATACCAAGCGGCGGGGGTTTCCACCAAGTGCGAAGGGTTTCTTTTGAACGGTATTCGCGGATTGCCGAATTGGGATCCTTTGTGGATCTTGCGCCAAGGGGCGGTTGTTTGCGAGCGTTCGGCTACGAACGGTTCCCGAGATGCATTCGAAGAGGACAAGTTCACGGATGCAAATGCGAAGGGAAATATCACGGAACAAATGCGATTCCAAAAGTTCATCATATATTGCCGACATTTACACATCCCTAGTACAATCTAATCAAAGAGTCCGTTCGGCACGGACGGGGATGGGTAATTTCGGCAATGGCGTCGCCGTGGCCGTCGAGGCGCTCCGGGATGAGCTCGATCTCGTCGATATCCTCCCGGCGCGCCGCCACGGAAGCCACGCGGCCGATGGAATAGTCGACGTCCGTATGCGTCGCCATCGCGGCCCGAGCCCAAGGTGGTGCCCGGACGAACACCATGGACGGCCACCTCGTCAATGCGGCGCTCCACCGCGGCCGGGCGCTCCGCCGGCGTGTCGCCGTGAGCGTTCACCTTCTCCGCCGGTCGCTCTACCGGCGCTCTTAACCGATTGAGCTCGGCATCACGGGCCGCACAAGACAAACAAGAAGGGGTTAGCACCAAAGGCCGGGACCGAATCAAGAATCGAACCATACCATCAATGGCTTCCGGCGGTGTTTCCGCCCGGTCCTCCCACTCTAGTTCGGCCACGCCCCGCTTTTTGGAGACGGCCTCCCGGCTCAAGACGAGACGCCTCTAGCTCCTCCTTGAAGCGAATAGCGTCCGCTTCCCCGTACGGCACGGGGGAGTGGCCATCGGACTCCGAAGAGTCATCGGGGAGTGGCCGATTGGCCGGCGCGCGGGCGAATTCCACCGAATCAAGCCGAAAGGGGGAGATGATTGTCAAGGAAAAGGAAGATCAAAAGGAAGATCGACAAGGAGAAATTGACGATCATTACCGCCGCGCGCATTAGCGCGGCTTCCCTCGGCCTCGTCGGAGGCGCGGCGGCGGTTGAGGCGGCGCACCATTGCGGTTTGGGGATGTGCACTTGTTTGCAAGAAGGCCGAGAGATTGGCAAAGATTCGAGAGCTAGAAGGCCCGGTGGAGAGCTAGGGGCACCTACGGCGACATTTATAGGCACAGCGGGGGTAATTGTGGCTTCGAATCGTGGGCGTGGATCGTGGCGCACGTCCCAATAAAATCGGAAGGCGGAGAGATTTCCTTGACCAACCCGCCGGTGGGTCGTTTGGAGCTCTAAGCTGAAACGCGTGTGGGTCGATGGTTTCGGCTAAAGGAATTCAAGGTGTCGTTCGGCAGTTAGCGTTTCACTACCGAATGGGTCGTTCGGCATCACATCTCAAAGTACGCCAAGGAAAGGAAACAAATTGCAAAGGAGGTATTACAAGAACGACCGGTCCGGTATACATCAATAAGAACATTCAAGCGTTGAGGAGTTTTGCAAGTGCGTGACGAACATTGGATACTATCAAGTGGGAGTTGTCCAAGATCTCCCGATAGTCCTTTTGGGCATCGAGATAAGTTAATAAGCTGCGCATCGCCTCTGCTTTACTCGGTGACAGACCGATTCCGCACTCCGCTTCGGTCTTTGCTATTAATCCAGGAAGATCGGCTATTTTCTTCGGTCAATTTCCATCTCCGCCGACGGGCTTTTTAATTCCGCCTCTAGAGCAACCTTTACGGCGACTTTCGGATCGTAAGAAGCTTGCGAGTGAGCCAAGGTATCCTTATGGCTTTTTGCTTGGGATTGTATCCCGTTCATGGCCTTTGTTCGGCATCGGTTTTCTCCTTTTCAATGGGTGAACGGGAGCGCAATTTCCTCCAAGTGCGCCTCAAGGGAACATAAAAGGGCTCTAAGTCGTAGACGGACGACGAAAAAGCTCGATGTCATCGGGGAGTTTGCGGCTAATGGGCTCAAACATCTCTTCAAAACGGCGAAGATCATTGAGCCGATCCCGGACATCTTTTTCTAGCCGTGCCCGCAATTTCTTTGAGCTTGAGCAATACCTCGTACGGCAACGGGTTGGTTTACTTCTTTCATCACATCGGCGGTGATGGGCCCTCGACGGCAAGCTCGATGATGACGGGGCGTGATCCCGAAAACAACACCGCCGAGGTGAGAATGCTAGCATCAAGGTATCAAGATTAAAGGCGGAATCAAGTACCTCATGAATGGTATCTTGAGCGGGAGCAATCGCGGACGGAGGAGGCGTCCCGAGTAGAGCCGAAACGTCCAAGTCGGGGAGATCTTTGGTGCACCAATCGGCGACTCGTGAGTTTCCGGGGCCGGGGAAGAATTGGATCTTCTTCCGTTAGGTTGGCCGTTCTTCCTTGGGCGATGGGCGATGGCATCTGGGAGAACTTGGTGGCTCCGGTTGAGTTGGGGGATTCACCTGCGGAGAGCGTCTTGCTTCCGCGAGAAGGTGATGAAGATGAAACCTCTCTTGGGATGGGCAATTCAACCCTAGAAGGGCTCGCTTTGTTGAACCACTGGGACATCTACAAGTGGTTCTCCAACGGTTTCTTCTGCAAATGTTCAATTGAAGGGATAAGTGCCGGTGCTCATCCTTGAGAAAGAACAGCAAAAGCCATACCAGTGGATGGGGCATCGGCAGGTATTGGTTCTGAAGAATGTTGGGCTCTGGTCTGAAATACACAATGATATGATCCATCAAGAACAGAGTGACCCAGTAATCAAGAAGGTAAAGGAGCTTACCTCAACCAGTACTTTCTTGACAGTTCTCCTCCTTTTAGCGCTCGGAGGGGGAACCAGATGCAATCCTTGCCTCCCGTCAACGACAAGGCTAGAGAGGGCGGGATCGGTGGTAGCATACCCGTCCATCGGTTGGCGCGGGGTTGTAGATTTAAACCCCAATGCTGAAATTGGGCCTTCGGCATTATAAGTTATTACCCCGGCTCGGGGGCGGGGAGCGTGTTCGTGGACGGAAGATGAAGGTCGGGACCATGAATAAAAGAAGGAAAAATCCGATCAAGGGGCTCGGTGTGTTACCTCGAATTCGGCGAGAAAATCGGGCACCGGTTCGCACGGAACACATGAACGGGTTCACCGAAGATGTGGTCGTGGAATTCTTGCCACCATGAGTTGAAGGTAGGGTGAGCTATGATTGCGGGCACAAAAGGACATGTGTAGACGGTGGGGCGCACACATAGTTGAAAACTTCTGTCGCCCTTGCATCGATTCTTTGATTTCCTCCCCGGGGCTTGAGGAATTCATGCGAAACAATCTTGGGGGCAGGTGGCCACATCCAAGTTGCCCGGCCATTATGTTAGGCCGGTAGTACTCATAAGTACGGCATTCCCGCCTCCCTCCATTGAACTCGGCCGGTAATATACATGGGCGGATTATGATATTAAAGATTTCCGGGGAATCTCCCATCTTGATGGTCGGGCTCAAAGGAGAACTCGACGGGAAAGGTCGAGTGTCATAGCCTATATAGGGAAGCCAAAGAGGATTGGGGAAGCCTTTGAAGAACAACTCGAAGAGTTGGGTGATGTCTGCCGAACGATAACGGTTGAAGCCGCTTCTCCATAGCTTTGGCACCCTCCGGTGACTTGAAGCTCTCCTTCGGGGGGATTGGACCGGGGGGAAGAACACCGGAGTTCAAGTCGACGCCTACAATGCGGTGCATGTGAAGGCTGCGGCCAAATTTGAACAAACCACCAAGGGCCATTGACGCACGTTATCCTCGGTCGGTATACATTTGGGTAACCGTCTCGATGAAGCATATGGTATACACCTTGCCCAAGAGGAATTTTCCCGGAGGAAGGCGATTGCCAGCGGCCGATGGATCACCATTGCGATATGATTCGAGTGGGTTCGTTGGCCTTGCCACGGAAGACAAATCTACATAACCACATGTTCGGGAAGGCTCTATATTCAACTTCACCAAGGGGATTGTCTCTCATGTGCTTCGAAATATATTGCTTGTAGCCATTCCCTGGCTTTACCCCTGTCTGGCGTGAGGAATTTTTGAAATTCCAAGGCTGAACAGACCCGGTGATGTCAAGGCCGGTGATCATGTACACATCGGCCAAAGTTGGAGACATTGGGCCATGACCAAAAAGGAAGGCATTAACGCCATTGGACCAGAAGTGGCACGCGGCTATCAGAAGGTCTTCATTCTTGGGCGTCTCAGCTACGGATAACTCCAAACATTGAGCAATGCGGAGAGTATCCAGATTGGTCAATCCGCTCTTATCCGCAAGAATCCTACGATACCAAGTCTTCCGACTGCGATTGGGGGCAAAGGCCGGTTCTTGAACGCATCTTGCCACCGAGGAGGTGGAGATAAAGTCTGCCTTAAAAGGGATTCTGCGAGATTCGGCGGCAATAAAATCTCGAGGGTCGGGATTCCCTTCGGGACCAAGATAATAAGATTGCGAATTGGCCTCAATAGGGATCGAAGGGCGATGTAGACGGTTCTGGAAGAGAGCGGAAGAAGAAAATCTCGGGTAAAATTGAAAACCTAATGCCGAACAAAGGTTTGGAGGGGTGAATTTACCGAGCGGCTTGGTTCCGAGTTGCCATTGGAGACTCGAGCTCGGAACGGAGGAGATCTAGGGTTGGATCTGAACGAAGAATCCGGCGGATTGCGAAGAACGGTGTTGACGAGGTTTGGCTCAAGGATTTGCGGTGGGAGTCAATTGTGGAACAAAATTACTTTTATCCCACAATTGAAGGGGCATGTGTTAACACCAAAATTTGGTAAGGAGTATGACATGTGGGACCGATTCGGAAAAGAGTCCGTCTGGTGGAAGGAAAGGTATCTTCAGAGATTTTCGGCAGAAGGATCCGCGGTCGGCTATCCGCTCCCGGTTCGGCAAAGGAACGAGAGAGCTGATTTTGCGGGATTAGACGGTGACGTGGCTCGATCGGGAGAAGCGAATGGATGGACGAGTGATCAAGTTTAGTTAGGCAATGAATCCATTCGCAATTGTAATCGGCGGGGTATAAATATGATCCCTGGATGTATGTAAAACGGACGTTCATTCCTCAATACACACCGGCCTTACGCCAAAACCCTAGAGTCCCTTGTCGTGTCGTCGAGTTCTTCGAGAGGACCAATCGATCCGTCGACCTCCGTGAGTACCGGCAACCTTGTATCATGTCTAGTATCATGCGGTGGATTTAGATCGATGCAAGTAGTCTTGTTACCATGCTTCGTGTCATGCGGTAGATTCAAGCTTGGTTCAAGAGGGTTTCTTGTTAGATCATGAGCCATGCGGTAGGCTAAGGTTTAGCTCGAAGCTAGTTATCGGCTCTATTGGATTTTGGCAAGATCCAGTAGATTCATTAAGTTACCCTGTGTTATCATGAGTTTTGCTTTATGTTTTAATTCATGTAATACACTTTTGCCCAATCTAGATGGGTTTGGATCGGCTCTTTTCCTTTTAAGATCCGTGCACGAGTAGGTCTCGTGTTCTGACGCGTGGATCTCATGCTCTCCGATAGCCGAAACCGAATCGATCTAGGTTGTTACATGTTGCGGGTTCAAGCTTGCTTTGTTAGCATAAATCTTGAAAGAGCCGGGTATCATGCGGTAGATGCAGGTTTTTGGGTTGCTTTGGAGCTAGTCATCCGGTGGATTAGATTTCCAATTCAGCCTGATAGATTTATTCACGTGGTAATGTTTGTTCCTTCTTCATGGACCCCGAATCGGTTGTTCAGCCGCATTCGGTTGTATCTTCACGAGTAGATCACGTGCGTTATTTATGTTTTAAAAGACGTATGCTTCTAGCTTTCCATATTTAGGTTGTATCATGCGGTGGATAGATCTATTTGTGGAAAGTGGTGCGTTCTTTCATGCAAGTTGTATCATGCGGTGGATAGATTTGCTGATATCGTGCCCGACGGATCTTATAGCAATTAGACATGCGGTGGACTAATGCTTTGGATCTATGCATGCTTATTTTAATATATGATCATGTTCGTGCTCTACTTTATTTAATGTTAATCTTCATGAGGATCGGTTATGGCTTGGCACATGCATCCATGTTCATTCAAAGATCGATCGTTGTCATGCTTACGTCATCCATTCGGCAATGTTCTCTTTCCTTTCTTGGTTACCCGAATGGTCGTGGTTCTTTGACGGGTAGCTTCGCATAGCTACATGTCGTCTTGCTTGGCTTCTTAGCCGTAAATATGGAACCGCACTGGTACCACCGTAGGTTCCAAGTTTTGGTATTTAACTGTTTCATCTTTTGTTAATTTTCGGGAAAAATTGAGCGGCACGTCACTTTCTCTCTCGCGCGTGCGAAGCTAAGCTTTTCGGCTTGCTTGTGTGATTGGCGGCCGAGTGCACATTTTGCGTCAACGGTAGGATGGGACCGTAACTACCAAGAGTTCGCACGGTAGGATGGGGTCGATCGGCCGTACACCAGCCGGGTGCCATTCTGGGTTGGGTTCAGGTGTACACACTCTGCAGAGTTGTTCGATCTATAGCTATAGTCGCGTCCTCGGTTATGGACATGTCCCCTGATAGCTTTGTTCTCATGTTTTGGGATTTCTACCTCCCCCTTATAGGTGAGAGTGTGGTGAGCCGTGGTTGCAGTCGGATAGAGGAGAGAGGCTCCATCTACCTCGTCGATCCGATTGCAATCATTGAGGTGCGAGGAGAGGAAGTTCTCGCATCAACCCTAGACTAGAGTAGGTTGTGGAGACGGGGCCCTGGGTGACCAGGTGGTTCCGAACTGTGTTGAGAGTTTTGGGAATCGAGAACTTGATGGAGATATCTTGTTTTTACTCTGCTGCTGCTGCCTAGGAAACCAGAGCCGCTTCCTTGTCTCTTTTTCTCCCTTTAGATGATAGGCCACTTAAAGCTGCATACAGTTGGTGACGTGGACCTATCCCACTCCTTGGGAATAGACTTTGGGTGTGCAGGGTACGAGACCGAGTACGACAACAATGCCGATGGGAGGTACGACTGAGGGTTGCGTTTCTTCGCTCAAGGATGCCTGTGGAGAGAAGAATAAAAGATGGAGACCATTCTGAAATGCTAGCTACTATTGCGTAGAATGTCACTCTGATTCAGCCAAGGGGCTTGTAATGATGTACTCCATAATGGACATGTAATAAAATATGTACTTTTACTCATATGTGATGTGATGTATGACTTTGTGTATTTATCTGTGAGACGTTCTATATGCGATAGCCACTTATCCAGGGACTATCACGATGGTACAGGGATTCGGGTTTTCTATGAAAATCCGGGGTTTTACAGGTGGTACCAGAGCCATGCTTGACCGTAGCACGTATCCCTAGAAATGGCCGATAGAGTTAGGACTCTATACGCTCTACTTCTATATTTATACCCTTGAGCTATGTTATATAAACTTATCCCTTTTTGAAAACATCTTACTCACCTGCGCTAACTAAAATTTCTTGCGTTTCACAGGAGATGGAGCGCCAGGTCGCTGAGATCACCCCCGAGACGTGCAGGGCGATCTGCCACTGGATGGAGAGGGCCCTTCTCGGGCTTGGGGTCCCTCTAACCTACGTCACGTACCACGCCGAGTACGTACCCGCTGTGACAGGGCGGATGGTGTTCTGCACGGTCACCGTCCTCCCTCACCCGAGCCTTCCGGGATTCAAGGGAGAGGTCTACTACAGCACTGCGCTCACCGTCGCGACCGCACTGGACGTCGCCTGTCCTCAGGCACTGGGCTGCCTTCTCGCTCAGTACCGCACCACCTTCGAGTCCGGGACACTTCGACTGCTACCCCGGGACTACTGGCGCCTCGCACCGCTCGTGGACTGAGTTCCTTCGCACGAGGGGATCCAGGACGACATCGATGCTGCATCCTTCCGCGAGTCCAACGAGACCTTGGTGGAGACGGCCAGGTACATGGTCGACCTCGACATGTACGCGTGCTGCCTGGAGGACGAGTCATGTACCCGCTTCGGCCAGATCAGGGATCCCACTGTCGACGCCCGCCAGTACCAGCCACGTTGTGTCCAGCTGGAGAGAGAGAACAGCGTGCTACGCTACTGTGTTCACCAGCTCGAGCAGAGCCTCGACCGTGTGACCGCTGTCCTGCTGCAGTCCGAGAGGAGATGCTGCACATCAAGGAGGACCTTTGCATGCTGACAGCGAATCAGAACAAGCTGAAGGACAAGCTTCAGCACAAGAACGACCTGCTCACAGTACGCGCTCACCTACTCGGCTGTGAGCGGCTCAAGGTGGAGAAGCTGAAGAAGAGCAGGGCGGAGAACGTCGCCAACCTCGCGTGGCTCACACGCACGGCCATCTACCTAAGGGACAAGGCTGAGAGACTGAGGAGGACTTGGGAGGACGCCGACTCGCTTCGTGTGGACGAGCTCTTTGAGCTCAACGGAGAGCTACCCCCCAAGTCGTAGCGCGAGATCCGCACGGAGACCTTCGTGCTGCACCAGTCCCATCTCAAGCTTCACCTGTGCCTGATGGCCCGGTTGCTGACCCCCATCGAGACTGAGGAGGTTTGAGCGGCTCACGCCTTGGTGTCCCAGATCTTTCCGCCGGACTACCCCACTGTGGACCACTACCCCATCTCGTACAAGAGGGCTCACACCGAGTAGAGAGCCGAGCGAGGGCATGACCTAGATTAGTGCAGTGTGCTAGTAGCTTCCATGAGTTGTTCCATGCAGTCGCGAGCATGTTCCGGTGCATGAAGAAGAGTCATGTCACACCTTGTAGGCACTACCCTTTTGAATATGTACCGATGTATTAGAGCGTTGATTTGAGCTGCTACCCCTAAGGCCTGAGTCCGCCTCGGGGAAGCATATGTACTACTCATGCTTGATGTATGCTTGGATTTTAATGTAGTTATTCGTGTCTTTATGCTTCTTCTCATTGTGTGTAGGTTATAAATAGACTTATTTTCATGCTTGTCTCGGACTCATGTGTGTGCTGGTGAGTGACGTTGTGTGAAATCCTTTCCTCCCCTCTTATGTTTTCAGAAGGATGTCGATCCGCCGATCCAACCGGCTGATGGCTCGCCTCGAGGAGGCTGCTGCTGAGGAAGAAGCCCTGCAGGTCTGTGGATGTGGACGTGGCCGTGGACGCCCACCCTTGCGTGGAGGAGCCTTGGGAGCTTGAGGTCGGAGTGCCGGAGCAATGCCACCGCCGCCCGAGGGCCCTGAGGCTGAAGCGGAACATGGAGAAGCTGAGCAAGACCAGCCTAAGCCAGACCAGCCCCTACCACCCCTACCTAACTTGGTGGAAGTGATGGTGATCTAGACTCAGCTGATGCAGAGGATGGAGGAAGCCATGGAGCATCGTGGCAACAGTGGGAACCGCGCCGCCCCACCAGACGAGGACCTCACGAGGAAGATCGAGAGGTTCATCCGCCTGAAGTCCCCCATCTTCAGCTACTCGGATGACCCACTCGAGGCCGATGACTGGCTGAGGGTGATCGAGACCAAGCTCGACCTCACCGTATGCTCTGACGAGGAGTGCGTCGCCATCGCCGCGCACCAGCTGGAGGGTCCAGCCAAGGCTTGGTGGGACAACTACACTGCCACCCATCCGAACCTAGCATTCATCACCTGGCTGGAGTTCTGCGAGGCGTTCCGCGAGCAGTACCTGCCTGGTCAGCTGCTGGTCCAGAAGGCGCAGGAGTTCCGCACCATGACCCAAGGTGCGATGAGGGTCGAGGAGTACGAGCGCCACTTCATGAAGATGATGCGGTACGCCCCCAATGACACGAACACTGACCAGAAGAAGCAGTTCAGGTTCGTGCAAGGCCTTCACCACAGCCTTCGCCAGGCACTGAAGGTGAGCGAGCACAAGTCCCTTCGCCAGCTCATCAACCGCGCCATCGCAGTCGAGGATGAGAGGAGAAGCCACGAGGAGCGCATGAGGGGCAAGAAGAGGGCGGGAGATCGGGATCACCACGACCGATCCTTCCAGAAGCCGAGGAGTGGACAGAGCAACATGCTGAGGGGGAGCTACCGCCCGGGGCTCAACCAGCCTGGGCGTGGCATCGGAGGTGGAGGACGTAGCCCGTTCCCCGGAGGGAGGAACCCGGCTACCCCCAGCAGACTGGAGGCTACACTCGTGCACCACCAAGCACCGCGAGACCCGCCGCGGGAGGCTTCACTGTCACCTGCTTCGCCTGTGGCAAGCCTGGCCACAAGTCCTTCGAGTACCCCGACAAGAAGGCAGTTGCTACACCCGCGAGAGCACCTGCTCCAGGAGGCCGACCTCCTCAGGCTGCACCACGGTGAGATTTTAGGCTTTCACGGAGCCTTTGGCTATCACGAAGCCTTTTCACAAACTTTTCCTCTTTCACGATGGAATTTCGGCTATCACAGAGACTTTCGCAAACTTTTCTTTTTCACAATGGAATCTCAGCTATCATGGAGCTTTTTCACTAATTTTTCTTTCACACGATGGAGTTCTGGCTATCACGAAGCCTTCTCATGAACTTTTCTTTCACATGATGGGATTCTGGCTAGCAAGGAGCTTTTTCACGAACTTTTCTTTTTCACGATGGAATTCTGGCCATCAAAGAGCCTTTTCACAAAATTTTCTTTCACACGATGGAATTCTGGCTATCACGAAGCATTCTCATGAACTTTTCTTTCACGTGATGGGATTCTGGCTAGCAAGGAACCTTTTCACGAGCTTTTCTTTTTCACGATGGAATTCTGGCTATCAAGGAGCCTTCTCATGAACTTTTCTTTTAGATGATGGGATTCTGGCTAGCAAGGAGCCTTTTCACGAACTTTTCTTTTTCACGATGGAATTCTAGATATCAAGGAGCCTTTTCGTGAACTTTTCTTTTGCACGATGGAACTCTGGCTATCAAGGAGCCTCTCACACGATAAAATTCACAAAATGCATGAAATGGGGGAAGACTCTTTTCATATATATCACAAAGAGTATTTACACAGGACCCGCCTCGTTAAAAACCTTGTTTCTTGATTTAGAGCCCCCTTTGCAAGAAAAAGAGTATAGTCCTTCTTATTCTAATGAAATTACGAAAAGGAAAGCAAATGTTTTTGTTCCCGAAATCACTTATAGATTCATGATTCAGATTTTGCTTTTCTAGAATGTAAACAGGCAAAAAAGGAAATACTTGAAAATAAATCTATCTAACTTTGGCATTCTCAAGGGTAGTACCTTTTCAGGCTGTCAGCATTCCACGAATATGTTAACTCTTCGTCGTTTTGTTTTAGCAAACGAAAAGCCCCTGACATGTCTGTTTCCTTTACTATGTATGGCCCTTCCCAAGATTCATGAAGTTTCCTAGGGTTCTCCCAGTTCTTCTTTCTTTTCAAGACCAAATCGCCAGTTTTGATGTGTTTTCTGACTACTTTCTTGTCTTTCCATGCCTTAGTTTCCTTTTGGTACTTCTCGATGTTTTCAGCAGCTTCGAGAATCATCAACTCAATCATATCCTTTTCTACTTTCTGGTCAACTTTTTCGATTTCGTTTGCTTTCAGCACTCTCATGCTTTCATTCTTGATTTCCTCAGGTGTCATTGCTTCAGTGCCAAAGAGTAAGCGAAAAGGTGTGAAACTTGTCACTCACGATACAGTGGTGTTATGGGACCAGATTACTCTCGGCAATGCATCAACCCATTTGCCCTTCTTTTGGTCAAACAAGTATTTTTTGATTCTTCAGAATATTAGCCCATTTTCCCTTTCAACTTCTCCATTTGACTGCGAATGATACACTGATGAGAATTTCGCATGAGTTCCCAAAGACTTGCAATATTCTTTGAAAGTGTAACAGTCAAATTGTTTCCCATTGTCAATAGTCAGTTCTCTCGGAACTCCAAATCTGCAGATTATGTTTTGCCAGAAGAACTTCTGAATTGTTGGTGCCTTGATGTTCGCGAGTGATTTTGCTTCCACCCATTTCGTGAAATAGTCCACAGCGGCAGCTGCGAACCTGTAGTTTCATTGAGCTGCTGGTAGAGATCCAACTAGATCTATTCCCCACCTTTGCAGGGGCCATGATGGTGGGATTAGATGGACTGGCATGGAAGGTAAGTTTTATTGATTCGCCGTTTTTTGACATGCTTCACATTGCCGAACTAGTGTTTTCGCATCAATGTTTATGGTAGGCCAATAGAACCCTTGCTTTATTGCCTTTCCTGCTAGGGCCCTTGTGCCTATGTGTGCACCGCAGAATCCACTGTTAATTTCTTTGAGAAGTTCGAGGCCCTTTTTGGAGGTTACGCACCTTAGCCACGGCTCAGTAACTCCCGATTTACTACGTGTTGCTGTGAGAATTTTTATATAAAATTTTAGGTTAAAATGTGGAAGTGGAAACACCAAACTAATTACATTGTATAGAAGTATGATAATTTTGTTGAGAGATAACCGTTCTAAATTATTGACCTACATTTTTTCTCTACTACGAAAATTTTGTGGGATGCTACTCACAAAGACATGACAGTAACCACAGAAAAACGATTTAAAATATAAATATATGATCTAGTGGATGATAATATGACGTATAGTGGATGATGACGTTGAATGTTTGCATGTTGAGAGAAATATATCCATGACTTGTAGTGAGTTCCGTCTATATAGTTGTATATGATAAGAATTGAAACTTCAAGTCCACCTGTGAGACATGGGTACCCCTGGGTCCCCACCGACCAGGCTCATGGCCGACCCCGATAAGTGGGTCTGGCCTACTAGAAGACCTGCCGACCTGTGTGCGGGCCCAACCGACCTAGTTGGCGGCCCATACGACCTCTTGAAGACATTCCAGAAGATTCCCTAGACGACCTAATTCACTACGACCTCAAGACTTGGCGTACAAGAAAAAGACCTCGGTGGTCTTCGCCCAAAGCAGATCGACGGGATATGGCAAGATGTGTGACGTAGACTTAGGTCTCCTGGTCGTAACCGACTAGGAGTCTGGGAACCGACCTCATCCGTTGGCCAATATAAGGCGGACGAGGCGACCCTTGTACTCACCAATCCAATCCTCAAGCAATCTACACTGACAACTGGACGTAGGGTATTACTCTCCGGAGGCCCGAACCAGAATAAACTCGTCGTGTTCTCTATGCTCTGCGTACTCGTGTGCGACCTTCGAGTTCTTAGCCTTAGACTCCTCCCCGTCGAACAAATAAACCACAGGGATTAACACCCCCGTGGGCTGTCCAAATCTCACCATCTGACAGTTGGCACGCCGAGGTAGGGGCCGAGTCAAGGTTCTTCGTGCAACTCGATGGCTTCGACCAACGGTGTCATCTTCCCGGAGAGCATGGCGGACATCCTCGCCAACCCCGTCGACATCTGCTTCGGCTTGATGCCGGCGACATCCACCACTCCAGCCGCCTGCCTCGTCATCGAAGGCAACGCGGTCACCATTAACCAACACATCGAAACGGATCTGTCAACAGAAACCCACCCACCCACACCTACCGACCTAGTCGCCGGGATCGATCGTGTCGAGGGCATGCTCTCTGACACGATCAAAGTCTGTGAGCGCGTCAAACGCCCTCGCACGACTCCTCTGACCTCTAGCATGCCTCTTGGCTTGCGCAACGCTGCTCACGTAGCATCACGCTACATGAAACGCAAGATCCAGATCGAATCTGGACTCTACTCTCAAGATCATGGAAGCCGCGGGAATCACCTCGACGAGCCCTGCCCTATCCACGAGAAGTCCAAACACACCGCACGCCAGTGTCGTGTCCTCAAGAAGTTTCGCCGACCTCTTACTGCAGCTCATCGCCGCCGATTGAACCAAGAGTCATCTCCGGACCGCCTTGCGTTCTAGGTCGCCCACACAACGATCTCCCCGAACTATCCGGGAGAAGACTTTGAAACCATAGATCACCAGATCTTCGCCGTATCTGGGGATGTACCACCGCAAGATGGAGAAACAGACAAACAACGTCAAGAGCGCGAGAACGCTAACGCTGCCAGAGCTGTTCGACGACAACAAGAGCTCGCTACTACTGCCCCAGCTGCAGGCCAACAACTGGCTAATGTCGGTCAAGTTAACGCCAACATCGGACAACAAGCGCTTGTGGCACCAGCTGCCCCACAGCAGTGACGCCGTGATGATCTACCTCGTGCTAACAGACTGCGTGCGCGAGATCTCCTCAGGGACTTCGAGCGCGATGGACTCGAAGTTTACAACTCACCGCAAACCAATCTGGGAGCCGCTCTTGCTGCTCTGAATCACCTTAAAGATTCCCCTATGGTCCGACGCCTCCAAGCCAACGTTCGCGTCGCAGCTGCTCAGATCGAAGAAAGAGGTCCTGGATATAGCAGATCCGCAGCAAGTTCCTACTCCAGAAGCAGATCGGAGCGCCCGCGTCAGCGACGTCGTAGCCAGGGTCCCCTCGACCCGGTGGCTGAAGAAGGACGAGGCAAAACAAAGTAGCGGTGCCGGTCAATCCCGCTGCCAATGCTGCAGCCAACGCTCCAACCAACCTTGAGGCTAATGCCCCAGCAAACGACCCGGCCAATGCCACTGATAACGTCGTCAACAACGCAGCCAATGCGGCCAATATTCAGGCAAATTTCGCTCTGAACCCAAGACACAGCGCAGGGCTTGTTGACGGTATATATTCGTATCAAACTTCATATGGATTTGCAAGCGAACAAATCCCCCGATGTAGTCAAGGGACCCTTCTTCCCTCGAGTGGTGAACCCAAGGTATCGAATCCGTGGAACAATGTGCAACGCAAGGATTCAATCTAGTAAAGCAAGGAAAGCTATCTTATGAAGAACCAAATTGTATCTAATCTACTAGCTCATAAAGGAAACACATCTAATCTAATCTACTAAAGAGGTAGCAAGAGAAAACAAGAGATAACCGATCTAGAGAGTGTAGATCATGCTTATGTTGTAGCTCTAAACAAGATAGATGAAGATAGAAAAGCGAATCTCATTAAAAGCATCTTTAAACCGTGGCCTCTGGTCCGATTCTGAAAACGCCCGCCTTTCAGAGCCCTCGTTCTTTCACAATGTACTCCTATTCATGTGGGTAGTCTAGGGCGAGTTCGATAAGAACAAGTTGAAATCACTTGGTCGGTCCGGTATGCACCTCTAGCCACCGCGGCTACAAGAGCACCCTATGCAATCTATCTTAAGTATAGATTGGGGAAGAAGCAAAACCAAGAAGAAAACAAAATCATCGAGAAGGCACTTGATCGCTAGAAATCAGATTCACTTAAAGACTTCACCATGAATGATTACATGAACAAGATCACCACCGTGATCCTACCTCGATCTTGATCCTTTCTCCAGAGCTCCGACGTGGTCTTCCATGCAAGGTTCCCACGTCGGCTAGGGAGACCCTAGACAACTAGCACGACCCTCATCTCCGAGATGGTGTCCCTCAAGCTTCTTTGCTCCTCAGCGACGGATGACGAATTGATTGATGCGTGGCTCTCGGTCAGGGGGCTATAAATAGCCCGAGAGGCACCAAGGTCAAAGGGGCGGTGACTGGGCCTCGAAACGGGCAAGGCCGACCGGCCTGGGCCGACAAGCCTGGGCCTATTTCGGCCCAGTTTGTGGCCTCCTTCGCCCGGTGTAGCTTCCTGAGTCTTCTAGATCCTTCCCCCTTTTGCATGTGGGCCCTTGTCGTCAGTTTCTCTCTGAATTGGACGAAGCTCCTTGTCTCGCAAGATTAAGCACTTTTCTGGCTAGGTCCATGGAGTTTTCCATCTTCTCGGGTTGGGTTCTTGGGCTTCTTGGAGCCGTGTTCACTTCATTGCTTGACTTGTATCGGGCTTCAAGGTCTTGTCATTAGGTGCTTAATGAACTTATCCCAGAAGTCTTGCTTTTAACGCTAAAACCCTGCATAAACACTAAACTCCAAAACCGACATGCACAAGTGAACTTGTTATACCACGGGGGTTAGTACCAATGGATAAGATACAAAAGTCATGCCAACAGCGAAGGTAAACTCATGGCTAGGTTGATGGAATTTCACCGTCAACATCTCCCCCATGCTTAAACCTTGCTCATCCTCGAGTAAGCCTTCAATGGATATCATCGTTGCCCTTCATTATTTAAACCTTGCACTTGATCATACACAAGAAAACATAATGCTCTCAAAAGTTTACTTCTTTAAAGTTCCATAATGTATGTTGACGGTGAAATTCCGTCAACCTAGCCATGAGTTTACCTTCTGTGTTGACATGAGTTTTATACTTTATCCATTGGTACTAACCCCCTTGGTATAACAAGTTCATTCGTGCATGCCGGTTTTGGAGTTTAGTGTTTATGCAGGGTTTTGATGTAGAAAGCAAGACTTCCGGGATAAGTTCATCAAGCACCTTGTGACAAGACCTTGAAGCCCCGTACAAGTCATGCAATGAAGCAAACTTGACTCCAAGAAGCCCAGGGACCAAACCCGAGAAGATGAAAAACTCCGAGGACCTATCCAGAAAAGTGCCGAATCTTGTGGGACAAGGAGCTATGTCCAACTCGGAGAGAAACTGACGAGAATGGCCCACATGCAGAAGGGGGAAGGATCTAGAAGACTTGGGAACCGACACCACGCGAAGGAGGCAGGCAACTGGGCCGGGGTGGGCCTAGGCTGTCGGCCCAGGCCAGTCGGCCCGGCCCATTCCAGGTCCCAGTCACCCCCCTTTGACCTAGCCGTCAATCGGACTATTTATAGCCCCGGGGTCAAGAGCCATGCATCGATCAATTCGTCATCGGCCGCCGAGGAGCAGAGAAGAGAGGGACACCATCCCGGAGAGGAGAGGGTCGAGCTAGTTGACTAGGGTCTCCCTAGCTGACGTGGGAACCTTGCAAGGAAGACCACGTCGGAGTTCCCGGAGCTAGAAGCAAGATCAAGGTAGGATCCCGGTGGTGATCTTGTTCATATATCATTGTACTAGTTGATGTATCAAGTTGAATCCAATTCTTAGCAACTAAGTGTTTCTTCGAAGTCTTCATTTTCGATCGGCTTTGCTTATTTTAGATCTATTCTCGAGATAGATCACAAAGGGTGTTCTTGTAGCCGCGGTGGCTAGAGGTGCACACCTGATCTTCCGAAAGAACTCGACTTGTCCTCGGACTCGCCCTAGACTACCTGCATGAATAGGAGTACGTTGTGACAAAACGAAAGCTCTGAAAGGCGGGCGTTTTTTGAGTCCGACGGGAAACCACGGTTTAAAGAGACTTCTAATGAAATTTGATGTGCTACTTCTTCTTTCGCTTGGAACTTCAACTAAAGGCTCAACCCGATCTCTCTAGATTGGTTTATCTACCCCATCTATCTTTGTTACCTCCGGTCTTAAGTAGATTAGATTCGTCCTTGTGTTGATTTTTATGATTAGATGCATTAGGGTTTTATCAATCGAAGATTGAAGTTACTTGGCATTACTAGATCATCTTTTGCGTCACACATTTGTTCCACGGATTCGATACCTTGGGTTCACCACTCGAGGGAAGAAGGGTCCCTTGACTACGACGGGAGATTTGCCCGCTTGCAATTCTAAACAAACTTTGATACAACTATTAACCGTCAACAAGCCCCTTTTTCTGGCGCCGTTGCCGGGGAACAAGGGATCAAGATTTGTTCTTTTATTGCCTTTTTGTGATTTTCTGTTTTCTTTTAGTCTTTGCTTTTTGCATCTACTAACTTTTGATCATCCTCAAAATCAATCTAATCTAGTTTGTCTAACCCTAGTTTTGTTAGATTTGTTTTTACTTTTTGTTTTTGTATATTTTTATTTATCGCTGACCCTAACAGGAGATGGACGGCTACCTCTCCAACAAACCCGATAATTTTGTGGATGATCTAGAAAAACTTTACAGGCTAAGGAGACGCGAAGCACATCAAGCTAAAAAGCTGGATTTTGTAGATTCGAAGTTGGAAGACAAAGGATCGAAGGAATTTCCGAAGAATCCACTACCTCAAAGTCCTCGGGAGAATCGACTTCCACCAATGGGTGAACAACCACTGCAAGAACGCAAGATCGGGGAGCTATGCACCCCGGACATCATTGACCTACCAATCTTGAACCTCGAAGAGATCAGAAGGCCGTTCGAGATCAAGACCTCAACAATCCGCATAGTGAAACATTCACCCTTCACCGGTAAAGAGGATCCAAACCTTCACCTCCAAGCATTCATTCAACTATGCCAGACTTTCAACATGGATGGGGTGACTCAGGACCAAATGAGGGCAAGGCTTTTTCCATTCTCACTACTCGGGAAGGCTTTGCAATGGTTCCACTCTCAACCGGTGGAGACGGTGCAAAATTGGAACGCATTGATGAAGGCTTTCATGAAGGAATACTACTCGCCGGGTAAAACTCAAAGCTTGCGTAATAAGATTGCCACATTTTCTCAATACCCTACGGAGACTATCTCGGAGGCTTTTGAGCGCTTCAATGAGTACACTCGGGCGGTTCCACATCACAAGTTCCCGAAGGAAGACCTCATGCAAAAGTTCTATCAAGGACTCACCATGGCATCAAGGACGATCATCGATGCATCGGCGGGAGGATCTATCATCGAGCTTACGCCAACCGAAGCTTTCACTCTATTCAAGAACGTCGCAGATAATGACACATGGATGTCATCCGGATGCCTACTTCCGGTTCAACCCACGGTGAACGTCAAAGGAGTCTTGCAAGTGGAGAAGGATAACATACTTGAAGGCAAGATCGATTCACTCATGAGGAGGTTGGAGAAGATGGAGATAGAAAAGAAATAGGCTCAAGATTTGAAGGCTGCCGAAGCAAGATCCACATGCGAAGAATGCGGAGAGTATGGCCATGTCCACAAGGATTGTCCGGAGGAAGCCAAGCTGCTCGACTATATGAGGAAGGGAGAATTGCCGAACTTCCGCTATGGGTAATGTAGACCTCAATTTAATGCAAGCTCGTCCATTCCGAATTTGGTTCCGCTTCGTATACAATTGAAGGACTTCATGGACGAGCAAGCTAAGATCAACAAGGACACCGTCACCAAGTTCAAGGCCATAGACAAGGTATTGGAGAACATCGATAGTAAAGTGACGGAGGTCGGAAGCTCCAACCATCAAGTGCTCAACATGATGAAGATGCTCGAGACGCAAGTTGGAAAACTCGCGGGGCGCCTCACTAATGATGAAGGGAAGCTTCCGGGACAACCTAAAGGTCCCAAATTGGCGAAGGCTATTCAAACACGTTCGGGAAAGGAGACCGAAGATCCAGAACGTTCCGCGGGAGCAAGGAAGCCTAATCCATCCGCCGGGACGGAGGAATTTGCTAAGGAGGAAGTTACGGAGATCGTCACCAAAGAGCCTGAGTTTGAGATGCCGGGAGAAGACACGAAGATACCACAACTCAAGCCACGCTACTTCCGTGGTAAACTTGATAATCACTTTGAGAAATTTGTGGAGGTTGTGCGTAGACTTAGCATCAATATGCCATTACTGGATGCCCTTCAAGTACCTACATATTCTTGTTACTTTAAAGAAATACTTGCAAATAAATATGAGATAGCAACACTCGGGGTAGATCATGTCAAGATGTCCGAGGAATGTAGTGCCGCTATTGCTAATGGGCTAGAGAAGCAAAAGGACCCCGGATGCCCTACAATTCCATGTTCCGTTGGTTCATTAAAGTTCGAGAAGGCGTATGCGACCTTGGAGCAAGTGTGAGTGTCATGCCAAGAGATGTGTTCGAGAAGCTACGCCTACCATTGGAGCCTACGGGTATGTGTTTGGAGTTGGGTGACCACTCCATTCTCTATCCCTTGGGCATCGCCGAAGATGTGCCCATGAAGGTCGGACACCACTTCATCCCCGTCGATTTCGTGGTGCTCGAGATGGGAGAGAGGGAGAAGCCGCCACTCATCCTTGGGAGGCCTTTCCTTAAGACCGTGGGAGCTACTAACGATGTTGGCAAGGGGGAGATCATGTTCGACATTAACGGAGAAAGGAGTTCCTTCAAGTTTCGACCATGCCTCGAGGTATGCAATATGATTGAAGTTAAAAATGTTCCACCTCATCGTCGCATTGTTAAGGAAGAACCAAGGAAGAAGGAAGGACTGAAAAATAAGAAAGAGTCGAAGAAGAAGGACGTGAAGAAAGTCAAGGAAGATGTTGCATCTGTCAAGACAAGGAAGAAAAGTCGCGTGTGAAGACCAAAAAATGTCTTGGATGTCATTGTGATATTAGGTGAAGGTGGTATCCGGCTTCGACCGCATTGCGGTGGCATGCTTTCGGGCCTTCACAAGTTGTTCTTCTAAGGCCTCCGCCGGAGCACCGCGTCGCCGTATCCTTGAAGCATGTTGGACTTCTGCCGGGACCTCTCCGCGACGTCCCGCAACAAGCAACATATGTCAACCGGGTACTCAACACTAAAGGATTGACTACTCAAGGGTGTCGACTACTCATCTTCATCCATTGCTCGGCACGGCACACTGCCTCCGGTGACGAGCTACCGTCGCCCCGGGTCAATAAGATCATCCGCCAACAACTCGATCCCGCCACGACTACTCGTCGCGGCGCCGGACATTGGCGGCCGAGCGATTGGCTCCGCGTCTCGGATCTCCGGTGAGCGGACGACTACCTCCATAGCCGGTTCGGGCAAGGTGTGTCCTCGCCCTCTCCTCCGGTCGTCGCGTCGGCTTCTCCGATGGCCACCTCCATCGGCTCGGGGGCTCCTCCCAGCGGCTCACGAGTCTCCCGGTGCCACATCTTCAACGGGCACCGCCGACGGGATATCGCTTCCCTCGGCTTCGGCACACTGTCGACAAAAGGACAATTGGATCGGTCACACCCGGAGGCTACGACTACTCTTCGAGGCTACTTGCACCCGAGCAAAATATTCACCTTCTACGACGCCGGCCTCGGGCAATGTAGCCTCCGCGACCGGCGCCTCGGATTCTGCCTGAGGGGCGGGAGCGGACTCCCCGGCGGGCGGCGCGACTTCCTCTTCTGCCACCGCTGTGACGGGTTCATCCCCCTCCCAGGACAAGTCCGTCAATTTCCTGCAGAGTATACAAGCTGGTTGTCAACCCAGTACGACTACCACATCCAAATGTACTACTCGGGAAGGATCAACACTTACAAGCTCGACCGGACCACAGTCACGGTTGGGGTGCCGAGGATACTAGCGATGTCGACCAGCCCCCGCCTCGGCGGTGCCTCCTCCTCGCTCCTCGGTGCCACGCCGCCGCCTCTTCAGTGGCAGCAGCGGCCGGTTCTGTGCTCCCTTCAGCAACAGGGGCTGGCACGTCATCTGCGCCAAGAGCTCCTCCACGGTGGGGGCTGGGCTACGACTACCCCCAGCTGGCTCCCCCACCGTATCCCAATCGCCTTCATCACCCTGCTCAATGGGGTCGGAAGGCGGCATCTCCTGCAAGCAAGGGAACTCCGTCGTCAACACACAACATCGAGACATAAGTACTCGACTAACCTATTCAAGACGGCTTACCTCCTGGGACGTGGTCTCTGTGACCTTCAACTTCTTGGCCACGCGCTTGCGGGCCACGTTGCACGGCTTCCTTGACGGCGCGGGCAAGCTAGCCTCCAGGCTAGTCGGCTGATCCTGAACGAGAGGTATATGCGGCAATCAAGGGTGGCTGAATCTCGACCGCAGCTGGAAGCGCTCCTGCAGTGTCTCCTCATCGTCGTCCTCCTCGGACGTGTCTTCGATGACTACAGTGTCGTCTCCTTCACCAACTTCACGCCGCTCCTTGCCTTGGCTCTCCCTTCCTCTGGGACCTCGACAAGTTGAGGAGGCAACGCCGGCTCGGAGACGAACATCATCAAGTCATCCTGCAAGAAGCACAATACGTCAACACGACTACTCTTCTGTAATGAGTACTCGACAATGGGTACGGCTACCGACCTCATTTGGTGGGCGCGCGGCGGAGTACTCGGGCACAGGGCACGGCGTGTACGCCGGCATATCTTTGAAGATCCTGCCCAGCCTATCAACGATGTCGTCGTCGTTGACTTCATCACCGGGCATCCACGACGTGTCGTCGTCGCCGGTGTACTGGTACCCTAGGGTGTTGCGGGCCATCAGCGGCTGCACCCTTCGCTTCATGAAGCTGAAGGCCACATGTTCGGCCCTCAGCCCGGCTTCTCTCAAAGCCTTAATCTTCGCTAGCAGCTCGGGTAGCTGGATACCCTCCTGCATCGTTGGCTCCGAGTTACACCACGGTCGATGCTTGGGCTGCTTCCCGCTTGGCTTGGCAGCTCCGGGTGGTGGTTGGTGACGTAGAACCGTTTCGCCTTCCAATCCTGGTTGGAGTCGATCAGCTTGTATGAGAGGTACTGCTCCGCAGTGTCCTCCCTCATCTGGATCCCTGCTCCCCCCACTACTCGGGGATTGCTGGCGCTGGGCTGGGGCTTCACCCGGAAGAATTTCCGGACAGGATCCAATGGGGCTTGATCCTCAAGAAAGCCTCGCAGAAGTGTACGAAGACTAAGGTGTGGAAGATACCGTTGGGGTTGAGGTTGAGGTACTCGATGTCGTAGTACCCTAGCAGCCCCTTGAAGAAGTCGCTTGCGGGGAGAGACAGCCCTCGCTCCGCGAACCGGGTGAACATCGGGATCTCGTCCGGGTTTTTCTCCATGGGGTACGGATCCCCTGCAGCGGCTCTCCACATATCAACCTCCTTCTCCTGCAAGAATCCACTGTTGAGAAGGGCCAGCAGGTCTTCGGTCTTGGCCTTGGATTTCCTCCACTCTCGATTCGGATCTGGTCGCGGCGGAGACACCGACGGCGATGTCCCCGCAGCAGATCCGGTGGCCTCCTCACGAGCCCTCTTCTTCCCACCGGTGGCCTTCAAGGTCTTTGATGGCGAGGGCTTCATTCTCCAAGTGCACGGCATCTTCACTCGCATTCGCTCGGGGGCTACAGCGGTGGCTTCCTACGACGATGCGCTTGGATCTACAATCCTCTTAACGGAGGCAGTGCGCACTGGCGCATGATTTCTGTCTCGATCTGCTAGGAATGGCTGCGAATGCGTGGGGTGAAAAGCCCTAAGAGTTTTGGCTTCTATTTATAAGTCAACAGTGGCCCCCCAATGGCCGGATACATAAGTCTGCGCACGGCTGACTCAGCGGCGGCGCCTGACTCTTCAACTTCTACTAGTCGACGCGCCTCATCTCGGGGGCTCGGCTACTTCTATTCAACTTCCTGGGTAGCGACAAGACTCAAGAGCAACTCAGGACACATTCTACAAGATGACCCTTCAATTCGAGAGGAAGTACTCGACTCAAGGCTCGGGGGCTCCGTGCCACGTGTCCTTCGGTTTTTTCTCCAGATTTTACGGGATATTCTTGCCAAAACTTCAGATGGACCCTCAGCCAGAGTCTGCAACTCAACCTAAGGCTCGGGGGCTACTCCATATGGAGTGCGATTTTGCAATCGCACTTCCATATCAGTTTCGGCTTCAAGACAACACGGGCATTGTTGAAGACCTTCAAGAGCAGCACTCGAGGACGCTTGGGACTACTCGAGAAGACTTCAGGATTGCTCAAATATCAGCTGGAGTACATTCCAGCCTCGGGATGCTTCGACTACTCTTGAGGACTTTTGACTTGTAGCGCTCAAAGACGCTTGGGGACTACTCGATAAGGCCGTCAAGACTACTCGAAGCTATCCTTCTCGACTACAAAGTACTCGGGGGCTTGCCGTATGGACCTCCCTGGGCCCACTACCTCGGTGGGTACCAGGACCGACTACTCGGTGGGCCCCTGGGACTACCCGACTTGCGCTGCACGGCACCTGCTGGCGTGAAGCACAAGGATTACAGAGGAGAAGTACTCGGATAGGAAGCTGTACATGTCCCGCACTGTATAGAGGACTCCTAGACGTACTCGACTAGTACTCTCTCCCTGAACCGACTTGTAACCCTGCCTCCCGGACTATATAAGGCGAGGCAGGGACCCCTCTCTCTCACGGCTTAAGATTGCATCATCTTGTAATCGCACCCAATCAATCCAGAGCTACGCAGCATACAGGACGTAGGGTATTACGCACCTCGCGGCCCGAACCTGTCTAAATTGTGTGCCACGTGTCTCTTCCTTCGAGTTACCGATCTCGGCGAGGCCACATTCATCTACTTCGGGTACTCCCCTTAGTAGGTTGCCGGTCTAAAACACCGACAGTTAATCCCTGTGGTTTATTTGTTCGGCGGGGAGATCAGGAGCTAAGAACGTGATGGTTATGCTAGTGTAGCACACGGAAATTACGACGAGACACAAGGATAAGATGATTTTATCTAGTTCGGGCCTCCGGAGAGTAAAACCCTACGTCTAGTTCTTCAGTTTGTATTGCTGGCGTGGCGAGATTACATGGCGACTTGTCGATGGTATGCTGGTTGTCCCCGGGAGGATGCCCTTGCCCGCCTTATATTGGGCGACAAAAAAGGTTGGTGGACCGGAGTCCAAATCGGTTACAACAGGAAAACCTATCTCTAGTCTGTTTACATCATGGAAAGCTTATCCGAGGTGGCTTAATCCGTCTGGAGTGCCTTGTCTTGCACGCCAAGCTGTCTTCTTGTCTGGGGAATCTTTCAGAAGGTCTTCAGGAGGTCGTGTGGGCCGCAAACCAGGTCGGTTCGGCCCACTGACAGGTCGGCGAGTCTTCTATTAGGTCGGACCCACTTGTCGGGGACGGCCGTGAGCCTAGTCGGTGGGGACCCAGGGGTACCAATGTCTCACAAGCCCCCGAGCAAGGTGTAGGCGCAGCGACCTTAGAAAGGTCATGACGAAGTCGTAGAGCTATCGACAGGTCGAATAGCATGCACGTCGGTCAAAAAGAAAAAGGAACAAGTCAACTTAGCAGCCGACCTGTTTGAAGTCTTGCCGAACGTAGAGAGGTTGAGTGACGACCTATAGGAAACGGGCTTCCAATAAATCGAAACGACGATGAAAAGATTCAGAGGGTATCGTAGATGCACTCATGAGTAGTATCCGAGCATCATGGCGGGCAGGATGGCCGGCATGATGGTCCAAAAAAGAAGAAGAGGAGAAAAAGTAGGTCGAGTAGTGACCTGATGAGAAACGGGTTTCCCAACAGGTCGATATGATGAAGAAAACAAGAGGGCGTCGAAGACGCACTCGTAGAGTAGTCCCCGAGCATTGAAGCAAATAGCATGGCTGGTTTGATGCTCAAAAAAGACGAGAAAACTGAGTCATGGTCTTGATTGAACGAAGTGTAGAGACACCCAGATCTCCTAGCATAGCTGCAAGGAGTCTGGCAGGGCCGACCTCAAGGAGGCCTTGTAGGCGTGTCGACCTCAAAGAGGCCTCAAGTTGATGATGTCCAGTATTCGAGGATACCCAACAAGATCTTGAAAGGCGCGTCGCATGAAGAGGTTGTCAACAATGAAACTGACGAAATAATGTTGATCTTGAACGTATAGAGTGTAGAGACACCCAGATATCCTGCATAGCTGCAAAGAGTCTGTCAGAGCCACTCGAGGCATGCCGACCTCAAGAAGGTCTCAAGTGTATAGCACCCAAGCACCCAGAAGTACTTGGCAGGGCCATTAGGCGCGCACCCCACAGGGAGGCCTTCATTAATCTTATTGTTTTATTTCTCATCTTCTTCATCAAACCTCCCATTTAATGACAGTTTTCTACAAAAAAATCTTGTCAACATTTAAAATTTTCAAAAAAAGTTAACACTCTTCAAAAAATCCAAAATCTTTTGAAAAATGTTACCAAATGTTCTCAACATTTCTCAATAAATGTTACACCAACATTTTTTTTAAAAAATTATCAGCCTTTTTTAAGCTTCTTTACATCCGACAACCGGCGGCCAGGACAGGCGCGTGGGGAGGCCGCTAGTGGCCCACTGGCCCCTACACCCTCCCAACGAGCCTACACTGTGGTTGCGGCAGGACGCAGACGTGGCGGTCGTCCTGTTCGCTCCTGGGGAATAGGTGGTGGGGTGCGACCACGGTGGCGCTCCCAGCGTGTGCGGAGGTCGACGTCAGACCATTTGCACCAGCACACTGCAAAACCTCCTGGATGAAGGCGATAAAGTAACTGGTGCTGCAGCGGGCTCCTAGAAGCGCACGGGTAAACCAAGGATGCCTCTCGTTCCCTTTGTATCCTGCGCATGTGGAGAACTCGTTTATCGCAGACATGGTGTGGGTCGTGGGCCCCACCCCGCCCTCGCGCCAATGCTCGGAAGGGAGCTCGCCGGCGCTTGAGGCTTCGCTGGTGCTTGAGGCTTCACCGGGACGCGCGCGCTGGCTCCTGCTCCGCCTCGGCCTGGGGCCTCAAAGAAGGGGAGGGGGTGGCACCACGGCGGAGCCATGGCCGCCACACTGACTGCCGAATCTACATGCTCCGGCCCACCACTGCCACCGCACGAGAGATAGAGGAAGACGAGGACGTCGTCAGGGAGCTCAGAGAAGGGACAGGGGGATCCACCGTCGTGGATCCGGCCGCCGCCGTGGCTGCCTGTCCTCCGGCGTCGGAGCAAAATCCGACCATGGCTTCAGCTCGAGCCGCCGCCGTCGTCACCGGCCTCTGCTTCTTCGGGAGGCCACGTCGACGACCAGGGAAAGCCGGCGGTCAGCAAGCGAGCTGGAGGCCGCCCACCGCGGCTTGTTGTGCAGGATGCGCCGGCCACATCGTGGACCGCCGCCGACACGCGTCTCCACCACCGTGCTCCGCGCCTGTCTGTGCCCCCGGCGGGGAGGTCGAAGATGAGGGGAGGGAGGGGTGGACCGGCATCGGTGCGGGAGGCGCCGGAGGGGAAGAGCAGAGAGGAGAGAGAGACTGGGTAGGGAGAGAGGAGGCGGGTAGGTGATGGAGGTGGGGTTGGGGAGCGAGGGATAAAAAATATGTGTGGACCCCGATTGTTGGGATGAAGGAGAAATAAGAATCTAGCTGAGAGGATGAGCGTGGATGGTATTAGCCCCCTACTCCCTCGCCGAGCTCGCATGGGTGTCGCGGCGGCATGGGGCTGTCGTGGTGGCGGTTCCTGGTCCCTCCTAGTGAGACCGCGCGGGGCAAGTAGCGTGGAGGCAACAGTGCAGGCATGGGAGGCAGGACAACAGGAAGATGGTGAGTAGACCTAAGGTTTTCGTGTGATGATCCAACGGTGAGGAATGTTTGCACGAATTTCGAATGTTGGAATTGAAAAATCAACCTCTGCGTGCCTTTGGGAAGATTGATAGGTTGAGAGGTTCAGTCAAAAATTTTCTTTATAAGGCCTTATGGGCTTCAGTCAGAAAAAAACTTATATTGGACCATACAAAACTCATGCCAGTTTTTTTAGTGGGCATGTATAGACATGGACGCTCGGGTTATCCGATTATTTCGAGTCTGGTAATTCAGGTAACTCAAATTTGGGTAATGAAAACTGCTACCCGATATTTATTAGTCACAAAAAACACTATCCGAAATTTAGGGTATCCGATAATTCAGGTTCGGGTTCGGGTATACCCGATCTACCCGATTTACAGAAAATGACAAATTACACAAAATTTTAGTAGAATTTTAACAAAAAAAACACCAGTAATTTGTGTAGAATTTCAACAACGATATGATATAATTAATATATTATAGTCACTTGTTCAAACTAGGAGAATTATATTACGATAAAGTGACAATTTCAAGTGTTCAACTAACAACACGTGATAAATACAAAGACAGAAGCAAATTTTGGGTAGTTTGGGTACCGAAGCGTATTACCCGAATTACCCAAACTAAGTTCGGTAATCACAATAACTATCCGAACTTGGAATTGGATACCTCGGGTTCGGGTAATTCGGATTCGGAGGGTACCGGTAATGGGTATCACGTATTTTGCCTAGCCCTAGGCATGTAGGGTCGGTCGACAAGTCTGAGCGGTGTTTAGGCCAATCTCAATGGGGTTTCATATACATTAAATAGGCTGCATGTGAGCACTTTTGATGATGTGGCAGTGCATTAACGAAGAGAGGTAAAATGAGTTTCATAAGGATGACACTCCCTATACACAGTTACATAGGCAACTTGCGTCTTGCATGCAACCTAGAAAACAACAATAGATGAAATTATGCATTGAGAGTGATGTATTTCATTGTTATTTTAAATGTTTTTAGATGTTTGTTCATGACATCTGCACTGAGACTAGCCATAGGGAAGCGTTGCTAATGAAAGTTCCCATGATCGCTCCACATCAAGCTGTCACGGCTGGCGAAGGCATTGAAGCAATGGAACAAACAGCATACCGTGGCTCTTAAGCTGAAGGCTGAGGTTGCAGCAGAGGTGGTCGCGCTACTCGACCAGGCAGAGGAGGACCGTCAGTTGACTGCAACAGAACTGTCCCTGAGAAAACTAGCCGAGGCACGCATCCTCAGATTCACGGCACTGCGGAGAATCAAGATCAGGCAGCGATCAAGGCTAACATGGATCAAATTAGGGGACGCAAACAACCGTCTGTTTCACCTAAGGGCCAATTCCAGGCGACGAAAAAATTTCATTGCCTCACTGACAGTTCAAACAAGGACTTTCACAAGTCATCACGACAAAGCCACACAATTGTTCAACCACTACTCCTCAGTGCTTGGCACCTGTAAAGATCGCAGTGCAGCACTCAATTGGGACCAATTACAAATTCAACAGCATGACCTGAGTCAATTGGACGAACCGATCACAGAAGAGGAAATTCGGGCGGCAATTTTTGAAGCTCCACCAGAAAAAGCACCAGGCCCAGACGGATACACTAGTATGTTCTAAAAGTTGGCTTGGAATATCATCAAAGACGACCTCCTGCAGGCAATTCAGCAACTCTACAATCTAAGGGCCAACACATGCTCACTAATCAACTCTGCAAATGTCATCCTAATACCGAAAAAAGATGATGCCATGAGTCTTGCTGACTTCAGGCCGATAAGTTTAGTGCAAAGTGTGGCGAAAATATTAACCAAGGTGCTTGCTAACAGACTAGCTCCACACCTGGCCACACTTGTATCACCATGTCAGAGTGCATTCATAAAAGGCCGCAACATCCAAGACAACTTCCAGTACATACAGGGGGGCGATCAACCACTTCCACCGCTCCAAGACGTCGATGCTATTCCTCAAACTCGACATTGCCAAGGCATTTGATAGCATCCTATGGGAATACATGCTTGAGGTAATGCAACGTCTGGGCTTTGGTCAATGGTGGAGGGACCTAATCTGTGTTCTATGGGCAAACACCACATCAAGGATCCTACTCAATGGCATCCCGGGAAGGCCAATCAAGCACCGCCGCAGACTACGTCAGGGGGATCCACTATCCCCGATGTTGTTCATCTTAGCAATGGACCCCTTACAGAGATTACTTGATCGAGCAACCGACCAAGACCTCCTCAACCCTATCGACACTGACCCAATCAGGATGAGAACGAGTCTCTACACTGATGATGCCGCCCTCTTCCTAAGGCCAACGGTGCAGGACGTCACCAATGTGCAACATTTACTCAATGTGTTCGGCAATGCAACCGGACTATACACCAACATCCAGAAATCTGCCATGTTCATGATCCAGACACAGGAACTTGACAGAGCACAGGTAACAACACAATTTGGAGGGATGATGGGACAATTTCCGGCCAAGTACCTAGGGTTATCGCTGCACATTGGCAAAACAAGACGACTGGACGAGCAAGCTCTCATAGACAAGATTGGAGCTCGATTGCCTGGTTGGAAAGGACGCCTCCTCACCCGGGTGGGGCGCCTCGCCCTGGTAAACTCTGTGCTCAACTCCATCCCAGTTTACTACATGACATCCTTCCCACTGTCCAAATGGGTGATCAAAAGGATCGACCGCATTCGTCGGAATTTCTTATGGAAAGGGAAAGACAACCCAAGGACGGGTCACTATCCGGTCAATTGGATCAAGGTTTGCAGGGCCAAAAAACTAGGGGGCTTAGGCACCAAAGACTTGTTGTGTTTTAACAGGGTGTTGCGTTTAAGGTGACCATGGTTGAAATGGACAGAGTCGACCAAACCTTGGGCAACAATGCAAATCCAACTCACGGATGTTGAAAGGGACCTTTTCAAACTATGCACAACAATTACAGTGGGCAATGGCGCAAAAACCAGCTTCTGGAAAGATCGATGGATCAACGGTTGTGCACCACAAGACAATGCTCTTGAATGTTTCAGGCTAACATGGCGCAAGAACTAGATGGTGGCTGCAGTCCTCCCCAATGGCAGATGGATGAGAGGTTTACGCAGATTGGAATCTGAAGTGGGGCTGCGGCAATTTGATGATCTCTGGGCACAACTATCACAAGTGCATCTCAGCTCTGTGGATGACACAATCGCCTGGCGGTTCACAACAAATGGCACTTACTCGGCTCAATCAGCATACAATGTGCAATTCACGGGGACGGTCAGGGACGGGCCGTGGAATACGATTTGGAAGGCTAAGGTGGAGAGCAAATGCCGTTTTTTTCACATGGTTGTTATTGCAGAACAAGCTGCCAATAGCGGATCGTCTCTTTAAGCATGGCAGATAGGCAAACCCTATTTGCACTCTATGTCGCACATATGCAGAAACACATCTTCACATGACTGCCAAGTGTTCCTACACGAAGTTGGTGTGGCAGCAGATCGCTACTCTTCTCAACATACAAGTACCATCACTGACTGCAAGATCAATGAGATGCTGGTGGCACTCGCTGCTGCAGCAAGGCGCCAATGACAGGCAAAGCCACCTACAGGTGATCATCTACACCATCTGAAATGTATGGAAGGAGAGATGTCGCAAGGTGTTCCAGAACATAACGATTAGTCCTGAGCAATTAGCGGGAATAATCTGGCAAGACGTCATTGCTTACATTTTTTAGATAAAGGATTACAAAATCTGGCCTCTACATCAGAGATGTACACAACCAATTATTAGAAAGCGTTCTTGGAAAAAAACACTGAACCAAAGTCTTAAAAGATGGAAAGACTAAAGCAAACGAGCAACGTGTTTCCACCCCTTATTTGAGATCTCTAAAGCAATAATCTCTAATTTCTTGCTCATCAGAGTGAGGGTGTCCTTGGATTGCTCGTCACGCTGTAATTGGGTCTAAGATCGTAGCCAGTATGCTCCCTGAAAATAACCTGCATAATAGAGTTAGTTTTCAATTTCTTAAAAATTACATCATTCCGACAACGCCAAATAGCCCAGCATAACGCAGTTGTACCAACCCAGATTAAACCTTTTATCTTTTTATGTTGGTTGTTCAGCCATGTACCAAACATATGGCCTATAGATCCAGATTGGTTCAGATTAGTAGCAAAAAAGACTATTCTCCAAATTGTTTTAGCAAAGGGGCAGTCAAGGAAGAGGTGTTGAATATTCTCATTCCTATTGCAACTAATACATTGTTGACTTCCTTTACAATTTTTCCTAGCCAGGTTGTCTTTGGTTAGAACAACCCCCCTTTGTAGAAACCAAAGAAAGATTTTTATTTTCAGGGGAATTTTCATCTTCAGATCCTCCCATGACGAAAAGGTGGATGTGTATCAATAAGATGGCGATACAGTGACCGAACAGTATATAATCCGGATTTGGTTAGGCTCCATTTGAAATAATCAGAACCTTCCACCAGTTGGACATTTGAGATCCTTGCTACTAAATTAAGCCATTCTCTAAGTTTGTTGTTCACCAAAGCCCTTCTGAAAGAGATATTGAGAGGGTTTGTGGCCAAACCTTTGGATACAGTTGCGTGAGGATCTCTCACTATATTATATAAAATTGGATATCTAACTTTGAGAGACTGATCTCCTACCCAAGTGTCCTCCCAGAATCTTGTATTGGTCCCATCTTTGACTTCGAATGTGCCTTTAGACAGTACCTCATCCTTAATATGCATGAGGCCCCTCCAAAAATGAGAGTCATTAGGTTTGGCTGTCACTTGAGATAAAGATTTTGATCTTAGGTATTTATTCCTTAGCAACGACTGCCCTATTTGTGTTTAGTAAATTTACTAACCACTTGGCAAGAAGGCACTTATTTTGAAGTTGCAAATCAAGGATACCTAAACCCCCTTCGTCTTTTGGGCGACATAATATGTCCCATTTGGCTAATCGGTACCTATGTTTCTGTGAAGATCCTTGCTAGAAGAACCTTGATCTTAAATGATCTAGGTTTTTGAGAACCCCTTTAGGTAGTTCAAAAAAGGACATCATAAACATGGGTAGGCTGCTTAAGACAGAGTTGAGAAGGACAAGTTTTCCCCTGTAAGATAGGTACTTTGCCTTCCGACAGGAAAGTTTCTGCTCGAAGCGCTCTTCAACCTTTCTCCATTCAGAATTCAATAGTTGTCTATGGTGCATTGGAATCCCTAAATATCTGAATGGGTATTCCCCTGCATTACAACCAAAGAGAGAAGTATAGAATTCCTCAATCTCTTTATTTGTACCATAGCAAAAGATTTCACTTTTATGGAAGTTTATCTTAAGCCCGGATAGCTGCTCCAAAGCGCATAGCAAAAGTTTTAGATTCTTTGCTTGCTCAGCGTCATGGTCTATAAAGATAATGGTGTCATCTGCATATTGTAGTATTGACAGACCATCATCAATGAGATGGGGAAGGACTCCTCTTATTTGGCCATCGGCTTTTGCTCTATTAATAAGAAGAGCAAGCATATCAGCAACGATGTTAAATAAGATTGGTGACATTGGATCACCCTGCCTGAGTCCACGTTTGGTTTGGAAGTAGGGACCTACTTCATCATTTATTTTAATCCTAACACTTCCACCAGTAACCATACTTTCAACCCGTCGATACCATTTCGGGGAGAAGCCTTTCATACGTAAGGTTTGTTGCAAGAAGGACCACTTAACTTTGTCGTATGCCTTTTCAAAATCAATTTTGAAAATGACTCCATCCCTTTATTTAGTATGAAGCTCATGGATAGTTTCATGAAGTATAACTACTCCCTCCATGATATTCCTGCCAGGCATAAAGGCAGTCTGTGTCGGACTCACCACGTTTTTGGCTACAATGTTAAGCATGTTTGTCCCCACCTTTGTGAAGATCTTAAAGCTAACATTAAGGACACAAATTGGTCTATATTGCTGGATTTTTATCGCATTTTGAGTCTTAGGAATTAACGTAATAATTCCAAAATTCAGACTGTACAGATCTAGAGCCTCCCTATGAAGATCAGAAAAGAGACGTAGTAGATCATCTTTAATAATCCCCCAAAAGACTTGGTAGAATTCAGCCGGAAATCCATCCGGGCCTGGAGCTTTATTATGCTCCATTTGGAAGACTGCAGCTCTCACCTCAGATTCGGTGAAAGGGCCAATGAGAACATCATTTTCCTCTTGTGTTACCTACGGAATATCAAGGATTTGATTTTCCATTAAGGAGATACCAGAGGCTTCAGCTGTCCCAAAAAGGTTTTTATAGTAATTAGTGATATGGCTTTTTAGGCAATCATCACCAACAACCGCACCTTGATCATTCTCAAGTTTAAAGATATGTTGTTTGCGATGTTTGCCATTTGCAACGAGGTGAAAGAACCTAGTGTTAGCATCACCTTCCAATAAGGTTTTAACTTTGGCTCTCTCATACCATTTTAATTCCTCCTCTCTCAGCAGGGAAACTAGCCTTTCTTTTAGATAATGCTTGAGATTGATTTCTTGATGAGATAAATGGCTACTTTCAGCCTTCTTATCCAGATTATCTAAAAGAGATAATAACATCGTTTTCTCCTTTCTGTAGGACCCTGCTGTGTGTTTAGCCCATCCCCTTAAGTGTTGTCTAAGTCTACGGATCTTAGCTTGCCAGCGTTCAAGGAGGGTAGAGCCTTCTGTTTCAGATTGCCAGACATTTGCAACCATGTCATAAAAACCATCCCGTAGCAGCCAACCCCTCTCAAACTTGAAGGGTCAGTCTCCGGATTGATGGGTGGAGGCTCCAGTGTTAACAACCAGGGGAGTATGGTCGGAGATATTCCTATCCCTGGGTTCGACCGAAGTCAAGGGGAATTGAATTTCCCATTCCGTACTGACCAGTACTCTATCGAGTTTCTCGAAAGTGGGGTTATCCCCTGAGCCTGCCCAAGTATATTGGCGTCCCGTCATAACAATTCTCTAAGATCAAGAGATTCAGTGACAGCATTGAAAATGCCAGGCCATTTGGGATCAAAATTCCCTGAGCTTTTATCCTCTGGGTATCTCATAATATTAAATCCCCCCTATAATATATGGGAGTGATTCCTTTGAGCAAGTGTTAGCCAGTTCTGAGAGGAAAGCATTTTTGTTTTGTACTTGTGCAGGTCCATAAAGTGAATAAAGTACAAATTTGAAACCATTGGTTTTATATCTCAAGGTGAATTTCACATAGAAGTCTCCCTCATCAATGGCTCCAATGTCAAAAACACTGAGGTCGACACCTAGGAGGATGCTGCCTGATCTCCCATGTGGTGCCATAGTATGCCACAGGAAATCATGTCCCGCACACAGATTTTTGAGGACATGATCTGGGAAAGAATCTCTACCAGTTTCAGAGATAGCTATAAAATTTATTTGCTCCTCCTTAACTAGTTCAGCCAAGAACCTATGTTTAGCCAAGTCCCCCAGACCTCTGCTATTCCAGAAAACCCCTTTCATTTTAGATTTATTTTAGATGGGATTTTTGGCTTCTTGGGGAGTTTGCCATGTTTCGGATTTTTGGAATTATTATATTTTATTCTTGCGACGGATAGGAGCAAGGTCCACAATATGATCATACTCTGTATCCAGTACGTTCTCATTTAGATCCCCACATGCGTTGTTGAGAACGGCGTCAAGCCTTTCATCATGCTCATCATCCGAGTCTACGGTTGTGTATTAGCAATTAACTTCTTTTGCTTTGCACAAAGGACCAGCCTGTCTACCTCTAGATTCTTAATAACAGCTACATCTGAGGAACATAGGTTGATGCCTATCCTACCAAGGTTTGACAAAACTTGAGAATCTGAAAAGCTTGAAAAAGAAATACCTTTGGATTCGAGGTTCTTCTTTGCTGCCATTAACTCCACCTTGTGTAGGGTGTGCAAGTCCACAACTGCTGCTACTCTTTTGCTGCGACGTAGGCTTGTTGAAGGTACCACCGCCGCCGCAAGAGCTACTGGATCAGGAGCAAGGTCCTTCTCCCCGACCGGCTTAGCAGTGTCGCACCCCTCCACCTCCGAATGGTTCAGCAGAGTCATATCCTCAGCTGTAGCGGCCGAAGTGGCCCCCACCGTGGTCCCCCCACCGTGGTCCCCACGGTCTCCGTCGATACAGGCAGGACGCCCGACGGTGTGGGCGAGGGGGCCCTCGCAGGTTGTCCCCTAGTCTCTAATGTAGGTGGAGTCGGTGAAGACGAAGAAGGCGGAGGAGCAAAAGTCGAAGCAGGGCTTCCCACGAGTGCCATGCCGGCCTCCTGAAGGTCGGACGTAGGAGTCCCTATAGCCGGGGATGCCGGCGAGGAACCCCCGGTCGAAAGAGAGTCCCCAGGTGAGGTAGAATCCCCCCACACCACTGGAGCTCACCAACATCGTCCTTGTTCTGATGAAAGGAGTTAGCTAAAAAAACATCAACCTGAGTTTCTGGCGACGGTGGGAAGAACACTGAAGAGGGGTGGATTTTAACAGGAGAATCCACCAGAGCATTATAAGACCCCAACTCTTCCTCACTCAGAGGTGTAAAAATCTTCCTGGATGTCCCGTCATCAGGCTCAAGCATAACTTTGATACTGATCTCATTGAACAATTTATCGCAGGCTAAATCAAGCGCTTCCTGAAACAACGAGGCTTGCTTCTGATTTAAGTTCTGGGGGTGCTGAGGGGGTGGTTGTGACTGATCCACTGAGGGATTGCCCAATTCCTTCTTTGGATTCGCCTCTCCCATCTCATAGTCAGGATTATGAAGATCTTTCTCTTTGCTGTTACCATCCTCATCACTCAACAAATCATCCTCCTCGGGATCGGAGCCGTCATGATGAGCTACTTCATCAGGCTTAAAATAGAGGCGATAAATATGGCAGCTGACACAAACATCAGCGAACTTAGGGATTTTTTCACCTCATAAACAGTCACCAAAAGATGTCATTGCTTACATAGAGGCTAACATAATAGTTCGATAGACCACAAGATCATGTGCATACCTGTTGTAATCAAGTTGTATACCTGACGTCGAGGAGGGCGCATAGGAGGGACGTCCAAGGGAGGTGGCGGCGGCCGTAGAGCCACACCATGGCCACACAAATGAAGATTTTCCCATCGACAGCCGACGGAGAAGACAGAGCTCTCGTATGTCCATGATTCATCTAGGTGGTCGCCGTGGAGCCACACCATCACACATGATGAAGGCATTGATGCAGGAGCCGCCACGACAGCCGCAGAGCTACACAATTCTCTTCCATCTACATAGCCGTCAGAAGAGAGAGCTTGCAGTTTGTGGAGCCTCCAGGCACTGCTAATTTTTCTCCAGCCATCAAAACCCTTGGCAGGTACAGCAGGCCGCCGCCAGGAGCACACGTCGGGTGTCGCAGCTGCCGCTCTCGTCCCCGTCAGAGACCAGCGGCGTCGAGGAGGAGAAAGGAGTCGCAGCCCTTCACCTCTTCTAGGAGAAAATTGTAAACATGGGACTTCTATCGTCGTGGCTTCGCAGTTTTGCCATTTGCAACATCGTACACGTAAAATTAGGACTCCAAACATGTGGCACTCGTTTTCCATGCCATTTTGGCTATTTCTCCTTTTTCTTAATCATAATACATGTATTTGCATGATGAATTGACGCTTTTACCCTTCTGCCTTGCAACACGTCATAGTATTCAAATCAATCGCGTCGCCCTCATCACCCGGAATGAAACGCCGCCGCCCTCGTCCAGAACGAAATGCCGCCGCTGTCCTCAACCTGAACCAGACACCGCCGCCGCCTCATGACCACTGCGCCGGCGGCCATGGAGAAGACGAATCCGCTGTTTCGTCACTAACGGAGTCGTCCGCCTAGCCAGCGCCAGCCGCCCCAAGAACATAGGCCGCCACGGAAGGGCTGCCGGAGCTGCAGCATATGGTCGTGGTGTCCACTGTCCACGGAGATGGACCTACTGGAGTTAGACGAGAGCTCAGTATCACGAGCATGCAAAATCAAACCAATCAGGCCAAACAGCTTCTTAACTTGATACATAACGCAAAATCACAATTCTTGCGTCAGTTCCAATTCTAAAATAGAGAATCATGAAGCAAAATTCAATAATGTTGAACCCTCCATAATTAGTGAGCTATGAACTATATTTCAGGAAGGCATTCAGTAGGATGGTTACAATGGTGTCCACCGAAAACAGCGAATAAAAAATCACATGATTTAGCAAGTAGTGTCTACTCAGGAAAAAACAATCCACAATAGAAGCCGCACATATTTATATTAAAAAAACATAGACACAACGAGCACCAACAAATTCATCTCCAACCATTAATGAGTTCACTTCAAACAATTGTGTTCACATCTCACAAATCGACAAATTTAGCCTAATTAAGTTCATTTCATAAACTATGATTTTTCACCAAACGAGTTCCATATTGCAAATAAAGCATGAGTGCTTTTCTCATCGCATATACAAACATTCATCCAATATTGAGCCTTCTCTTCGGTACCATCTTTTTAGGTGCAGCTGCAGCCATCCTCCCAGGACTAGTGTTGTTGGTGTTGGTTTGTGAAGAGCTACCCTCTCCTAACAAGAACGCGAGCCGACTGCACATAATTTTAGGTCGACAATTAGATGCAGAAAACAATTATTGTATCGTAAATATGTTGCTATTTCTTACCTTCTAGTGACCCTTCCTGGACTATCTCGTAGTATTTCTTCTCTAGTTGGCCTATATGGGTACTAAGCTCTTCTTGTGCAGCTTTTGTAATATTTCTTCTAGGTTGCCTCCGCTTCCTACAAGAATACTAAATACATTTAACAATGAACTGTTGTATCAAATTAAATACACGTAAATTGAAAACATTAATAATCAACAGTTACCTCTTTTTTGCTGTCCCATTGAGTGGGCACTTTGAACTAGCTTGCCTATGTCCTTTCTCACCACATTTCAGACAAGTCATAGGTCCTCTAATCATTTTCTGCCCTTTTGCATTGACCGGAATCGTAGCATTTAGACTTCCAGAGTCACCTTCACTTTGGTTGGCATCTCCAGTAGTTTTGACACCTTTCTTCTTGTGACCACCTTAAAGACACCCTTTTATTCTAAGTTTCCTCCGTCTTCCTACTTCCCCTTTAGGTAGTGGTGCACCAACACCAAATGGAAGTTCAACTTCTGGCCACTGTGTTGTATCTGTCATTGGCTCAATCTCTCTAGAATAGGCGGCCCTGAACCTATCCACAGAGTAGTAATCATCCACAAATTGCTCAAGGTCCACTCCTTGTTGCCTGGTTACAAAAGCCAATACATGCTGACATGGCTTACCAGTGTGCTGCCATTCACAGCAAGTACATGTCCTTTGATTTAACTTCACGACATGCCTCATAACTTTGCTGCCACTATGGTCCCATATCTCTGCACTCCAGTTGGTTGATGGTTCAATTTCCAAGTGCCCCAAACCTCTAGTATTGGCCTTCAGCTGAACCATAATAGCTGGAAGTATCCTGCCTACAGGTAGCTTATATGCAATATTTCTTCACTTGTACCATAATTGCATGATGATATCTTTAAGCTTATCAGCTAGGTCAGCAACAGGTCAGTATTTATGGTCACGTATCCTGTTATTGAATGACTCAGCAATATTATTAGTGATGTAGTCTGAGGACCATGTGTGGTTCGAGGACCGGTGGATGGTCGCTTTCTTGTGTGATGAGTGATTGACAACGTTGTGTGGACTGATTCTTGGCTAAGTATTGCAGGTGCAAGTTGCGGCTTGACTTGTGTTGGTGCAGGTGAAGAACAAGCGCGAAACATCATTGCAGGTGAGGCCTCCAGGTGTGGAGAAGACAAGTAGGCTTCGTTCGAGGGACCCGGTGGCCAGCGGGGTTAAGTGCGGGCCGCATGGTGGCAAGAACAGCAAGATGAAGTCGGTCGACGGTTTCTTGGTTGAGCCAAAAAACCAAGGTCGAGCCGGGACTCGTGGGAGCCAAGTCATGAGTGGTGATTGGCGGAGGCTACATCAAGTTCGCGGGGTTTGCGGTGGTTCACCAAAAAATCACTGGGTTATTCGGCTGAGCCACAAAGCCGAGGCCGAAGACGGGGCGTGGCTGTCTGGCCGAAACCGGCCTGACCGGTTTGGAGAACCGGTCTGACCGGATTGGGGTCGCAGGGCGCCGGAAGCTTCGAGGCGGAGGACACACGTCGGGATCGCAAGGCTTGCGTCGAGGCTACGCGAAGTGCGGTCGGCGGGCATCCGCCCGATGGTGCTACGAAGACAAATTCCCAAAGTGCCCTTGGTGGGCGTGAATCTTAGTTTAGGCTTTAGGGGCATTTTAGTCTTTCGGCTTGCCTCCATATAACCCAAGGGGTGAGAGGATGGCGACCATCTCTTGGAACCCTAGTTCATTTGCTTTCCTATTTTCCCTTCCTATTTTCTTAGGATTTCCATAGGACTAGCTTGAGAGCTTCATGGTGAGATCTTGTTGAGAGGGTTGGATGATCGGGCGGCAAGCTAGACCTTGTATGAACCTTTGTGGCATGTATAGATGATTCGGCGTGGTTCCTCAAGGTTTGGATGTGTTGTTCCCGGTTGTTCTTGGTGGTGATTTTCGGAGTTCTCTCTTGGTGATTTTCTCGGGGTGTTTTTAGGACCTTATTCTTGGGGATTTGATGGGGGAAATTTGTGGGAACCCTTCGTGGTTCTTTGGGCTGTGATTCCTCTCCCAAATCCGTGAGTTAAGGGGCTCGATTTTGGTGGTTTCGGAGTTCTAGGGTTGGAGGTGCTCTTGAGGGTTGACTTTCGATTCCTCTTGATTGAGTGGGTTTTGGGGACCGAGCTTCTAGCCAAGGGTAGCCCACGAGGTACCCCATCTATCCCCAAAGTCTCACTTTGATCCGTGGAACGAATCGGGAGATCGATTGAAGGGTGTGTTGAGTTTTTCTCCGCGGCCGTGTTCTTTCCGATCGTCCACGCAAAAACCGGCCGATTTGGTTTCCCAAACCGGTCGACCGGTTTCGCCCTGTGGGCTGTCGAGAAGTGTTTTTCAGCAAGGAAGTATCTGTTGTGCCATGGCTTCTTTTGTTCAGATGTGGAAAGGCTCTTGAGGTGTTTTGGGTCTTTGGGGAGTTTTTGGACATAATCGGTCTGACCGGTTTGCCAAACCGGTCGACCGATTTCCCCCTCGCGTGAGGCTAAGTCCAACAGAAGCGGTCTGACCGGTTTCAGAAACCGGCCTGACCGATTTGGGCTGCCAGCAGCCGTGTCATGTGTGTTTCCGCTGCGTGTGTGCTGTGGCAATTGGTTGGGTCTTGCTCCTAGGTTCAGTAGCACTTCAGTGGCTACGTGAACTTGGCAAGAGAAGCTTGCGGAGGTGCACGAGTGAAGTCGGGTTCATAGGCCGAATTCTTGAATAGAATTTTTATCGACTCCTATTCACTCCCCCCCCCTCTCTGGTTCGCCGTTTCGGTCCTTCAAGTGGTATCAGAGTCGGTTCGAGTCTTTATTGACTCTAACCAGTCTAAGATCCAAGGATGGCGTACCAGGAACGGGGTTTGGGTCCTCCACACTTCGATGGAAAGAACTAGTAGATGTGGAGTAAGCGGATGGCGGTGTTCCTCTGTGGTAAGGGTCAGATCCTTTGGGATGTCACGGTGGACACAGCCTATGTCCAGCTGATGAACTTCCTCGCTCCAGGATCGAGGGACATGTTCGATGCCAACAATAAAGCGGTCGACTACTTGTTTCGTGCTTTGTGTCAGCCTGAGTTCGATCGGGTGCACACCAAGCACTTGGCTTGTAGAATTTGGACGGTCTGAAGGAGGCTCATGTTGGGAATGCCCAAGTTCGGGCACGGTTGTATGCGACCTACGGAGAGAGTACGAGAACTTCACTCATCTCCCCGGTGAGTCCATCGATGCCTTGTTTCAAAGGTTCACGGTGGTTGTGAACAACATGAGGGCCAATGTGGACGTGCTCCCGTACGATGATCATGATAGAGTCAGTCAAGATCTTACACTCTTTGGATCGTACAATATGGGGCGGAAAGTTCGAGGCCATTGTGGAGTCGGAGAAGTATGACACTCGACGGTGAACGAGCCGTTCTCGAAGCTCAAGTCGGTCGAAGTGGATAGGGGCATGATCGCCAAGCTCGAGGGTCCGACTGACTCCCATAGTCTTTCCCTCGTTGGTGGTTCGAAAGGAAAGGCTAACACTAACCCATCCACCAAGATGTCTATGCCAGATGAGGAGTTCGACGTGCTTGGAGAGGACGAGCTGGCGTTGCTGACGAGAAGGTTCGAGAGGCTGCACGAGAACTGGGTGAACATGAGGAGGAACATGAGGACATGCTTCCCGTGCGGCAAGCCGGGACACTTCGTCGCCGACTGCCCGGAGAAGGTCGAGAACAAGGACAGCTACAAGCACAAGCCGAGGATGGATGGCAAGTACCGGTCGAGGCGCGATCACAAGAGCAAGCACAAGAACAAGCACAAGGACGAGCGACGATCGAGGAAGAAGGAGAGCCGAGGCAAGGCCCGAGCGATGGTGGGAGCAAGCGACGTCGACTCCAGTTCCGCGTACTCCACCTCGAGCTCAAGCAGCAGTGAAGACGAAGGCGATCATCGCAAGAGCAGAAAGTCGTCCAAGAACCTGAGCGGGCTGAGCTGCTTCGCTAGAGACGTCTTCTGCACCATGGCGTTGAGCTCCGGCAGCAAGAAGAGCACACAGAGCGACTCGAACTGCGAGTCCGACGACGAGGTGCGTGATGAGCTTCCCTTCTTGCGTCGGGAGAATGAGAGGCTTGGCTCGTTGCTTGATAAGCTGTGATGACATTCTTATAGAGGCCAAGAAAATGAGAAAAGAGCTTAGGGCTTCACTCGAGGATGCTAGGACTAGAGTGGGTGAGCTAGAAACACGGGTTCTTGATAGCAAGCTTGAGATTGATTCCCTTAAGGCTAGCCCCGTTGTTTCGGATGAGGATGATTGTCTTGATCGCTCTATTTTCCTTGTTGATCTTGCTTTGTTCAAGGAAAAGTATGCCTCCAAGTGTGAGGAACTAGATGTGCTTAGGGTTGAAGTGGTCGAGCTTAAATCTAGATCCCGCTTTGCTAGGTGCTTGCACTTCTTGCCCTATTTTACATGCTAAAATTGATGAGATGCATGCTTACACTAGTTCTCTTGAAGCTAAGCTGAAAGAACCCATTCCTACATCATGCTCTACCTGTGAAATGCATGCTTTGAAGAATTTGGAACTTGCGCATTATGTTGATCGTTTGCAGGATGAGAATGATGAGCTGAGAAAGTTGATGGGTTGGTTGTCTGGTCATGAGCCTCAGTTGAGGATGGTGATCGAGGCATTTAAGAGGCAGGATGGTGAGGGACTTGGGGAAAACAAGGTCGGTGAGGGAAGTGGAGAGAATATCCCAGAGTCACCAAAAACCCACCACAAAAATGATTTCCCTCCTAAACCTAACCACCTTAGGAACCGACTTGACACAACCCCAGCTCCACCCATGTTTCCTACACCAAAAAATGATCTCCAAAAGCCTATCAAGTTTGTGAGCACTTCCGGGAAAGTGTTCTTTGGGAAAGAGAGTGAGAAGGCTAGTGAGGAGAAACCGGTGGAGAAGTCGAGTGGAGAGAAACCAAGTGAGCAGCCCTAATCCAAGCCCAAACCTAAGCTTATGAGGTTTCATTATGACTATTGTGGGAGAGATGGCCATAAGGATGAGTTTTGCTTCAAGAGGAAGCGAGAGGAGAGAATGGCGAAGGAGTGGGCTAACAAGGGCAAGTATCACCCCTCCAGTGGTGTACTTGAGCCTCATGTGCAGATGCCCAGGGCCAAGGCAAGTCTGAGGATAGTTCTGGCTTGGGGAGGGCGAAAGAGTGCAGGAGGTGTTGCTGGAGGAGTGAAACCGATCAGACCGGTTTTGGAACCGGTCAGACCGGTTTGGGGTCTGCAGAGTGGCAAGTTTGGTTTTCGTGCCCGTGAGGAGTCTAGGTTTGTTTCAAGTGGTCATGGTTCTGGTGGTTGGTCTGGAGAGTCAGCAGGTGGTCAGTTTGCTAGGCGTTCTCCCTCTCGTGTTCAATACGGGAATGGGAGGAATCGTAGCCTTGAGATGGAGAGGAGGGACGATCCACGGTTCTCATTTCGTGGTTTTGGTCCTCCTCCAGGCAGAGAAGGTTGGTTTCCTCGGAGTGGTTACCGAGGTGGTGTTCGTGGTGGTAGTTTTGGTATGAAAGATGGATTGGTGTGTGCTAACCCCACCTTCGAGCAAATGGCTCGGCACTGGTTTTACTCTTTTGGTACTAACCCCAGTGGTGAGTCGTTTGTTCGCTCACGTGCTCGTTTTTGAGTTTCAGGTGGGAGACTTGAAGAACATTTGGTTGATTGACTCCGGTTGCTCGAGGCATATGACCGGAGACAAGGGGTGGTTCTCAAGTCTCGTCCCGGTGGTGACAAAGAGGTACATCACTTTTGGGGACAATGGGCGTGGGCGTGTGCTTTCAGAAGGTGAGATTAAGGTGAGTGACAAGATCACTCTGAGGCGTGTTGCTCTTGTCCAATCGCTGGGGTACAATTTGCTTTCTGTGTCCCAGCTGTTGGATGAGGGTTTTGAGGTGTTGTTTCAGCCTGGTGGTTCTCGGATTTTGGACTCTCGAGGGGACCTTGTCTGTATGGTCGTTCCCGAGGGTCAGGTGTTTTGTGCTAATTTTTCTTAGTCTTCGGGTGTGGAGTGTTGTTTCTTGGCTGGTTCTTCGAGTGAGTTGTGGAAGTGGCATAGGAAGTTGGGTCACTTGAGATTTGACCTTTTGTCTCGCTTGAGTAAACTCAATTTGGTCCGAGGATTGCCACGGTTGAGGCTTGAGAAAGAGTTGGTTTGTGCGCCGTGTAGGCATGCCAAGATGGTAGCCTCTTCTCACCCGCCTCTCACCGATGTGATGACTGAGCGTCCATGCGAGCTGCTCCATATGGATCTTGTTGGCCCAGCTCGTGTGCGATCTGCGGGTGGGAAGTGGTATGTCCTTGTTGTGGTGGATGACTACTCTCGGTATGCGTGGGTGTTCTTTCTCGAGGATAAGGGGGAGACGTTTGGTTTTGTTCGAGATCTAGTCTTGAGGTTGAGGAACGAGAGGCACGGAGATGCCATACGAGCAATCCGTAGTGACAATGGCTCGGAATTCAGAAACTCTCGTTTTGAAACCTTTTGCCATGACTTGGGTCTTGAGCACCAGTTTTCGAGTCCATATACGCCTCCCCAGAATGGTGTTGTGGAAAGGAAGAACAGGACCTTGTGCGAGATGGCTCGAATGATGCTTGATGAGCATAGGACTCCGAGAAGGTTTTGGGCTAAGGCGGTGAATACCGCGTGCTATGTGTCAAACAGGATCTACCTCAGAGTGCATAAGAAGAAAACTTGCTACGAGTTGATGCACGGTCGCACACCCAAGGTGAGTCACTTCCATGTCTTTGGTTGCAAGTGTTTCATTCTGAAGAAAGGCAGGAAGTTTGATAAGTTCGAGGCTAGGTCTGTCGATGGTATTTTCTTTGGTTATGCATTTCATTCTAGAGCATATCGTGTGCTCAATCTCGAAACTAACCAAATCGTGGAGACTTGCGAGGTAACCTTCGACGAGACACAGCCACGTAGTCAGCTTGTTTTTGAGTGTGCAGGTGATGATGAGCTTGGCGAGGAGATCTTTCAGGAGGAGGAGCATGAACATGGAGACGATGAAGATGGCGGTGTGGTGCCCCTGGCTGAACATGTACCCACTACTTCGACTACGGTGGTGGACGGACCCTCTCCTACACCTACGACGACAAATCAAGAACGAGGAGAAGCGGTTGTTGAGGGGGAGGTAGTATCGAGGCGAGAACCTCCCCGGCGAGTACAAGTGGATCACCCAGCTTCGAGGATCATCGGTGACATGAATGAACGCACTACACGGTCGAGGGTTCAGAACAACTCTCATTTTGCTCATGCTGCATTTGTTGCTACTTTTGAGCCCAAAGACATTAGACACGCACTATCTGATCACAATTGGGTTAATTCGATGCATGAGGACTTGGAGAACTTTGAGAGGAATCAAGTTTGGGACTTGATTGACCCTCCCCCAGGGTGTAAGCCGATTGGTACAAAGTGGGTGTGGAAGAACAAAGAGGGAGAGAAAGGTGAGGTTGTGAGAAACAAGTCGAGACTTGTTGCTCAAGGGTTCAGTCAGAAGGAGGAGATCGACTACGAGGAGACTTTTGCTCCCGTAGCCCGTTTGGAGGCAATTAGGATCCTTCTAGCCTTTTCCGTGGCTAAAGGGTTCAAGTTGCACCAAATGGATGTGAAGTGTGCTTTCCTGAATGTTGTGTTGAAGGAAGAAGTGTATGTGAAGCAACCTCCGGGGTTTGAGAGTGAGAAGTACCCCCACCGTGTGTACAAGTTGAGAAAGGTGTTGTATGGGTTGAAGCAGGCGCCTAGAGCTTGGTCGGGCAGGTTGAGGGGGTTCTTGTTTGAGAGAGGTTTTGAGATGGGGAAGGTCGATCAGACCTTGTTTCAACTGAGGCAGGGCAGAGATATCCTGATTGTGCAGGTATACGTGGATGATATTGTCTTTGGTGGCTCGTCTAACTCTCTTGTTGCAAGGTTTGCAGACGATATGAGCAGGGAATTTGAGATGAGCATGATGGGCGAGTTGCAGTTCTTCCTCGGGCTACAAATCAAGCAATCAAAGGAAGGAACATTTGTGCACCAAGCTAAGTACACCAAGGACATTGTACGGAAGTTCAAGATGGAGGATTCCAAGGCTATGACAACGCCGATGAGTACGACTATAGCTCTTGATGCAGACGAGGAAGGTGAACACGTGGACCAGAAGGAGTACCGGAGCATGATCTGGTCACTCCTCTACTTGACAGCGACGAGGCCGGACATCCAGTTCTCGGTATGTCTGTGCGCTCGTTTTCAAGCGTCTCCGAGGACTTCGCATCGGCAAGCGGTGAAGCGAATTTTCAGGTACTTGCGTCACACTCCCGACTTCGGCCTTTGGTACTCCGCGTCCTCTTCTTTGGCGCTTCATGGTTTTTCAGACGCGGATTTTGCTAGGTGTCAGTTGGATAGGAAGTCCACTTCTGGGACTTGCCAGTTTTTGGGTTCTTCTTTGGTGTCTTGGTCTTCTCGCAAACAGTCGATTGTTGCTCAATCCACTACCGAGGCCGAGTACGTTGCCGCCGCTAGTTGTTGCTCTCGGCTCCTTTGGATTTCATACACCATGAGTGACTTTGGTGAGGAATATACACATGTCCCACTTCAATGTGATAGCACCGGTGCCATAAGCGTTGCAAAGAACCCGGTGCTCCATTCCAAAACCAAGCACATAGAAGTGAGGTATCATTTTCCGAGAGACAACGTAGAGAAAGGAAAGATAACTTTGATTCATGTACCCACGGATGACCAACTAGCCGATATTTTCACCAAACCCCTAGATCAAGCAACTTTCACTCATTTGCGGGGGGAGCTTGGTGTGTGTTTGATTTTTTGAGTTGGGTGTGTGGGAGCTCCTTTGTAGCATATGTATAGTTTCCTTTGTGCATTTCCCCGCATTTGGCATGGCATATGTAACATGATGTATAGGCATCCTTGTATCTTAGATTGCATGCATTTTGTATCATATGCATTTTGTAGGAAAAGCTTCTCTCATATACATTGTTCACCATGGTATGCTATTTATGTCTTTGTGAGCTTGGTTGGTATGCTATGGTTAGTTTGGCTTAGCTCTTGATGATCTTGATGAATAATCCATGGTTGATGGCTATGTTTTTTGAAAAATGTCACATATATTCTCTCTCATGTGTAAATGCCTTTATATGATCTTGACATGTTTTAGTGGCTTGGCTACGCTTAATTTGTGGTTGGATAGCTAGTTTATCGATCATATGGGGCCAAAGGCTCATTTGCCATCATGAATGTTTAGCCCTCTTGCTTTATCTTGTGGAGGGGCATAAGTTCCTTTTTGTCGCAAAGACATTTCATGTACCAAATATGAATCTGAAAATGAAATGTAAAATGCTTGGAAAATGTGCTCCCGTGTCATATGTGCTGAATTTAATTTGCCTTGGGTGCTAAACCGTTGCATGATGCCTACCAATGAGAAGTCTCATACATAGAAGTAGGCACATGGCTCGGTGGCTTTGACATGACATGAGGTGCTTGTGGGTGTTTGTGATGGTCTTATGATTAGAATGGTTGTCCTAGCATGAAGTTTGTATGGCTTTGCCATTTTAACATGTTTTGCTCATGTTTAGGTTTTTGCTCATGAGAGAGTAACTTTTCGCAAAACTACTCAAATCCTTGTTAGCCTTGTCCAATGGTTGTGAAACTTGGTGATCGTGTAGTTGAGGTCATTACGAACCTGTAGAGTATCTAACTTGCTCGTTTGGACATGTGTAGCATCTCGTGATGAATTTTGTATACTTGAGAGGCCCTAGGTTGCATTTTTTCAAATTTGTGCCTTGATTCATGCATTGGCAACAAGGGGGAGAAAGGAAGGTGAAGAAAAGTTGCTTTGTATCCCTGGAACCTATCCCAAGGGCCAAGGGGGAGCTTGTGCATTTCTTTTGCATTTTTGGCTTTTGGGGGTGTGGTCTGCTGTGTGAAATCGGCCTGGCCGGTTTTGGAAACCGGTCTGACCGGTTTTGGTGGAACCGGCTCTGACCGGTTTTGGTGGAACCGGCCTGACCGGTTATGGGAACCGGTCTGACCGGTTTGTGCCCAGGTTTGGCACTTGTTCAGGGGGGAGCTTGCATATGTGCAGGGGGAGCTCTTGTGTGCTTTGGTGGTTTGTGCTTTTTGCTTGAGCATGGTTTTGTCTCGGATGTGTCGAGCCGTTGCCCTTGCCTAAGGGGTCCGAGATGTGTCTTCTTCAAGTGATCTTGTTCTTTGCCTTTCTCGGCTTTCGATCGCTTGTTGGAGTTTTCCTTTTATTTGTTTTCTTTTCTGTTTCCTTTTCTCTTTGTTTACCAAATGTGTGTGTTGTCAATGCACTCATCAAGGGGGAGACTGAGGACCATGTGTGGTTCGAGGACTAGTGGATGGTCGCTTCCTTGTGTGATGAGTGATTGACAATGTTGTGTGGACTGATTCTTGGCTAAGTATTGCAGCTGCAGGTTGCGGCTTGACTTGTGTTGGTGCAGGTGAAGAACAAGCGCGAAAGGTCGTTGCCGATGAGGCCTCTAGGTGTGGAGAAGACAAGTAGGCTTCGTTCGAGGGACCCGGTGGCCAGCGGGTTTAAGTGCGGGCCGCATGGTGGCAAGAACAACAAGATGAAGTCGGTGGACGGTTTCTTGGTTGAGCCACAAAACCAAGGTCGAGTCGGGACTTCGTGGGAGCCAAGTCATGAGTGGTGATTGGCGGAGGCTACATCAAGTTCGCGGGGTTTGCGGTAGTTCACCAAAAAATCACCGGGTTACTCGACTGAGCCACAAAGCCGAGGCCGAAGACCGGCGTGGTCGTCGTCCAAAACCGGCCCGACCGGTTTGGAGAACCGGTCCGGACCGGTTTGGGGTCGCAGGGCGCCGGAAGCTTCGAGGCGGAGGACACGTGTTGGGATCGCAAGGCTTGCGTCGAGGCGACGCGAAGTGCGGTCGCCGAGCATCCGTCCGATGTTGCAACGAAGACAAATTCCCAAAGTGCCCTTGGTGGGCGTGTATCTTAGTTTAGGCTTTAGGGGCATTTTAGTCTTTCGGCTTGCCTCCATATAACCCAAGGGGTGAGAGGATGGCAGCCATCTCTTGGAACCCTAGTTCATTTGCTTTCCTATTTTCCCTTCCTATTTTCTTAGGATTTCCATAGGACTAGCTTGAGAGCTTCATGGTGAGATCTTGTTGAGAAGGTTGGATGATCGGGCGGCAAGCTAGACCTTGTATGAACCTTTGTGGCATGTATAGATGATTCGGCGTGGTTCCTCAAGGTTTGGATGTGTTTTTCCCGTTGTTCTTGGTGGTGATTTTCGGAGTTCTCTCTTGGTGATTTTCTCGGGGTGTTTTCGGGACCTTACTCTTGGGGATTTGATGGGGAAAATTTGTGGGAACCCTTCGTGGTTCTTTGGGCTGTGATTCCTCTCCCAAATCCGTGAGTTAAGGGGCTCGATTTTGGTGGTTTCGGAGTTCTAGGGTTGGAGGTGCTCTTGAGGGTTGACTTTCGATTCCTCTTGATTGAGTGGGTTTTGGGGACCGAGCTTCTAGCCAACGGTAGCCCACGAGGTACCCCATCTATCCCCAAAGTCTCACTTTGATCTGTGGAACGAATCAGGAGATCGATTGAAGGGTGTGTTGAGTTTTTCCCGCGGGTTGTGTTCTTCCCGACTGTCCAAGCAAAAATCGGCCTGACCGATTTCCCAAACCGGTCTGACCGGTTTCGCCCTGTGAGCTGTCGAGAAGTGTTTTTGAGCAAGGAAGTCTCTGTTGTGCCATGGCTTCTTTTGTTCAGATGTGGAAAGGCTCTTGAGGTGTTTTGGGTCTTTGGGGAGTTTCTGGACAAAATCGGTCTGACCGGTTTCCCCTGCCTGCGTGAGGCTAAGTCCAACAGAAGCGGTCTGACCGGTTTCAGAAACCGGCCTGACCGGTTTGGGCTGCCAGCAGCCGTGTCGTGTGTGTTTCCGCTGCGTGTGTGCTGTGGCTGTTGGTTGGGTCTTGCTCCTAGGTTCAGTAGCACTTCAGTGGCTATGTGAACTTGGCAAGAGAAGCTTGCGGAGGTGCACGAGTGAAATCGGGTTCATAGGCCGAATTCTTGAATAGAATTTTTATCGGCTCCCATTCACTCCCCCCCTCTCTGGTTGGCCGTTTCGGTCCTTCATAGTCACATTAAATTTCTGAATTAGAACCACACCTGTACCATAGCAGGTTATGATTTTTTGCAACCGTTGCACTGCTTCTGCGTTCTCGGAAATTATAGATGCTATATGCTCATAGAAGATGTTTTCACTGTATGCCCTTGCTGCATGTGATAGATTGCCAGACCCCCTAAACTTCTTTATAAAATTTTTTGTTAGATGAAAAAAGCATTCTCTTTGCTCTGCATTTGGGAATACCTTTTTCACTGCATTCATTAAACCCTTGCAAGCATCCGAACAAACAGCAAGTAGTGGAATATTACCTATTGCCTTTTTTAATTGTTCCATGAACAATTTCCAATGATCTTCTGATTCTGACGGTATGAAGCCATAAGCAACTGGATATATCCAATTATGACCATCAACTGCAATCGCCGTGGCTAAATGTCGTTCCATCTCCCATTAAGTGTCGTAGCATCTATACTCAAATAAGGTCTACACCCTTCCAAGAAACCATCAATGCATGGTTTAAGAGCACAGAAAAAATGCTGGAAATATAGTTGATCTTCCATGTCAAGCACGTCAATCTCTACGACACTTCCAGGACACCTTTTTATTACTTCGGCCTTCCACCTGAACAACAACTCAAAACTCTCTTCCCATGTGCCATACACCTCAGCAAGAGCTTTTTCTCTACCCCGCCAAACAGTATCGTATGAAATTGTGACATTGTGATCTTTTTGTAACTTGTCCTGCAATTCCTTGGCACCCATTTTTGGAAAATCCCTGAGGATACTTACGGCCTTACTAGCTACCCACTTCCGACTAGGAGTTTTAGTTCTCAACCTCATGGAAGATAGACATGTATGTTTATCAACCAACACAGTCACCTGCAAATCACACAATAGTACTGAGGACCATAGATATTCAATTCACATACTAAAATAATTAAGTTAATCAGATCAATGTATTTACCTCCCCAATGCTTTGTCCTTTAAGTTTGGAACCATTAATTCTCCAAGAGCAATCTTCACTAGACTTGCAATAACACCTATATCTCTTTGTATCTGACTTTTCCATGCCCAATTCAAACTCCTTATTGATGGAAAATTGTCGCACAACCATCTTGAACTCCTCCATCGAAGGGTACTTGTCACACCCGACTTTCCGAAGAAAACCAAGTGCATACCTATATGCATGCCGGGATCAAGTTTCATGCATATAGTGACATAAAAGTGAATACGAAACGATATCACGTATGAAAAAGAAAGATTATCGAGAGATTTACGCTTAATCCTGAAACGAAGGCACCAAACATCACAGGCAATCGGCGGGGGTTGCGTACGCCTAGCACCGACAACATCTTCACAAGACTTCAAAGTAGCATCCTTTTTCGAGCAACAATGGTTATAGCAAGGGTGAGCACTTGTCGTACTCGGCAAGTGTGGGAAAAAGAATGAATGCAAAGGCTTTATAGTGGGCTGGGCTATAAGCATTTAAGCAATTTTAGTTGGTCAAGTTTTATTAGCACCCGATTACTAATAAAGTATAAGTTTATACCAACCCACATTAAGCATAAGATAAGAGGTACGCCATAAGCACATGGCAAGCACAACCGAGAGAACACGATTTAAGTCCATCTTCAAGTTTAATTACCATGTGAGGGTCCAGGCCGCTCTTGACCGTGAGCACGGCTAATCGATTAGTTTTACACTGCGCAGAGGTTGTACATCTTTACCCACAAGTCGCGTAAAAGTCCCGAAGAACTTTAAACCCAACCATGCGATGCTTGCGCGAGCATCATACCACACTACCGAGGTGTGATTGCATAGGGACGCTACGAGGCCTTTACAAAGAGTCCTCCCGTGCGTATTAGTCCATAGTAGTATGTCATAGAGGCTATCTTTCGTACCACACTTCTATTACGGACGGTAAGCCATAGAGTCTTCCGTTCCAACACCGCTCCGGAATAGAAGAGCCATAAAAGCATTCCTCCGTCCCCAACCTACTATGCGAGTAATAACCACACAAAGACTTCCCTAATTAGTCGGCCAAGACCAGAGCCATATAGTCCTTGTGGTTGCACTGTTGTCCTGGGTGGTTCTCCATGTTCCAATTAATCATATGGTCTTGTATTAAGCATCCAAAGATATAGCACAAAGGTACAGCATGATTCATCATTAATGTTCATTAAAACCACCATAACCCAGGTATAGCAACTAAGCATAGCTACCCAACATAAATATAAACCCGTTTGATCGAGGCATAGGATAAATAACACTAGTCAAACATTAAACATGGGTCCCATCATATCAATGCAAGCATATGCAATGAGTGATTAAATATAGTTCTTAGGACAAAATCAAGGACACACTTGCCTTTAACCAAAGTAATGTCGTTGCTCGGAATCTTCAACCTCAAGCTCTTCCAAACTTCTCGAACGGCGTTCACTCTAAGCGCGTCAATCATCAGGCACAAGCATGCAAAGCAAACACACGAGTACAACTAAGAACAATACACCAATCGAAAGAAAACTTTAAAAGAGCGCACAAAAGAAACGACTCGATTAGATGGATCACTAAAGAACACAAAGGGTGCTAGGAAGGGAAAGGCTTGGTTAACTTTGAGGAGATGGTCGCGGAAGATTGGAAAGATCACTCGGAATAGGGTTTGATTCTATTGGTTACGCAAGCGCGAGAAACACGAAAACAAAACCAAGCTCGAAACTATCGTGAGATCATTATCAAACAACAAGAGATTACGCTTGGCATATTTTAATTAAGAAATCATGTGAAAGAATATTTCAGAGAAATACTCTATGTTACCATTAAACAAGTTACATTTAATTAAAGAAAGCACGATAAGCCTAATCATATTTTATTTACAACATTCGAGTAGAAGTTATGTCAAATTAACAATTACTTTAAAAAGATAAGTATAAGATATCTAGACGAGTAACTTTATGTCACGTGTTCAACTAAACATATTTATATTGAAAAGGCATTTATGAAGTCATTAGGCATATTAACTTTATTATGAAAACCGGTGTTTAACTCTAACATCTTTTATTTAGAAAAAACTAGTTATAAATAGGGATTAACCAATTACATCATGATTAAAGAAAACCGGATTAGAACCTAATCAATTTTTTTATTGATAAAAGCATTGCAATAATAATTAGTCAAGATTAACAAGCATCTTTAATTGTTAAAACAAGTAGCAGGTGATACACATGCTAACGTACAAGTTACTGTGAAACGAACTAGACGGATAGCAACGAACTATCAAGCGCATAAGAAACCTTAGGCTAGGGTTTAGGAAAAGCTGGTCTACAAAGAGAACTCGGATGAACCACCGATATACTAGCCAAGGGTGAACCGATCTAGCGGTGAAGTAGATAACGGGGTAAACACTAAAGAAAGATAGCTACGATAGATTAGGTACAATAACACGAAACGACTCATGAAGAGACAACCTAACGAGAGATGGAATGGACACCAACTAACTAGATGCTGATAAACAAGATTCTATGATGAAACAAGAGTGAATAGATTACTTGATAGGCAAATGAGCAGTGCAAATTACTCACACAGATAAAGCTACTAAGATAACAGCAACTCTAAGGCTTGATCAGATGCACACGGTTTAGCTCAGGCTAACACTAGAAAGATTTAGAGCTTCGGATAAACTTGATCAAAAGAGATAAAGCTGATACCGAACGTCTAACGAATTGTTTGCATTTATGAGAGAACAAGACTATGAGCTAGGTTCATTTTAATTAACAAAACAAATATAAAGGGATATTTCAGAAATAAAATATCCTATGTTGACATTAATGCAATATTAAACTTTATTTATGAAACCGGTGTAAAGAACTAGTCAAGTTTTATTAATAAAGATTCATATATTGATTAAACCGGTTAAACATTTTAATTTAGAAAAAGCTGAACTATATGAACAATCTAAACGAAACTTTGTAATTCGAGTAGATCATATTATTATCAAAAACAGTACCAAATTGGTATTAATCAAGATTAACATTTATTTATAAGGCCGGAGTAAAAGCCTAATCAACTTTTAATTATAAAAGTTAATTAATCATTAAGCAAATTAATATTTGACTTATGGAAAACCGAGTAAAGATCTAATTAGATTTTATTCATAAAAGCATGTAAAGTAATCATTAATCAAATTAAATTTGATTATGAAAAACGATATATAGATCTATATTGCTTTTATTTGGAAAAGACATGCATAGCGAGTCATTAATCAAAATTAATATTAATTTTATTTTCAGAAACAAAACATGGTGAAAACTCATCACTAACGCGTGGTTTACATTATTATGGACCTAACGCAACTTGAACGGATTAAATCGGAGCTAAAACGAAGATTTGGTGAGCAAAACAAGATTGCAGGGACCTAGTCGCGATTAACCGTAGATTTCGGGGGTTAGCAAAAAAAATTCCCGAGACACATCAAACGGTGCTCGCGAATGGATCTAATCCGGGGGTTAGATCTGCAAAAGTTTCGGGATGGATCTGGTTGTGAAGATCTAATAGATCTAGGGGCTTATTTATGAAAAGTGCAAGACACAAGGAAAAGCCTATGGATTTACAGGAAACCGTAGGGGTCTAAACGTAAAACAGCTTTCTTCAACCTCCCTGACTCAACGGCGAGCAGGGCACTGGCGGCCAAATCGCCGGTGGCGGAGGCCTCAAGGGTCGCGGCTAGGGCACGGGAAAGGTCGAGGAGTACGAGAGAATCTCGAAGGTGCGCTCACCGGAGGTGGATGCGGACGGACGCGGCGGCGCTCGCGGTCAACGCCGGCGGGATGGCGAGCTCGCCGGCTCGGTTTTGCGCGGCGGCGCACTTCCCGCGGCGGCGGTGCGAGCGAGGCGGCTGCGGGGGCTCGCGGGAGGCGGCGGCTCGGCCTAGGGCGGCGCGGCGGGGTCGGCCCCCGCCCTTTATAGGGGCGCGCGCCGTGTGGCGGCGGCGGCGCGGCCGGGCGCGCGACCCCCCCCGGCCGATGGGCCTCGCGCGGGCGCGGGCCGGGCCGGGCCGGTGCGGGCGCAAGCGGGTTGGGTCGGGCCTTGGCCCGGCCCAATCCGGTAGGATAGTTTTTTTTTTTTTTTGAAACTTTTTCCAGTGCGAAAATAACCAAAAAAATTCTGTAAATTATTTTAAAGCACGAAAAATACTCAGAAAATCACAAAAAATCCAGGAAAATTCCTAGAGGTAGATTAAGACATGAACAACCCAAATAAAACATTTGGTGCTCATGAAAAAGATTTTAGAGCCTTCTAATAAATAGAAATAGCTCAAGGAAAATGAGAATAAATTCCAGAAAAATCCGGAAAATTCTCGGGAGAATTTGGACAGCTCCTAAACGCATTTTCGAAACCTTTTTGCACTCAAGAACCACTAGATGCATCGGCATGAATGCAACACACATAACTTTTATTTAATTTAGAAAATCAAACAAAGGATTTTTCCTATACTATATTCCCTGTAAAGAAAATAAATGTTGGAAAAATTTTAAAATTATCAGAAAATCGTTATTTAATTATTATTTCTATTCACATCCTGAAATTGGAAATTTCAGGGTGTGACAAATCTACCCCCCTTAAACGGAATCTCGTCCCGAGATTCGAAAAAGGCTAGCAAGAGACAAAGGTTTATTTCAACTCTTTTCATATCCTTCAGCAATATTCTTCCTTTCATATTACAGAAATCTTTCCACAGCCTAACTTATATTATAATCTTTAGGTATCGGGGGTCTCGTCTTGCTTGTGTCGTTGTCGCCATTCCCTCTTAAAATGACGATCTAGAAACTTCTTCGGGCACCTGTTGATAAAGTGTCCACCAGCTTTGCAATAGAAACAAGCTTTACTTTCCCTAATATTCCGACGATTCTGTGGTGTCTCATAAATCACTGGTATTGTGACGCCATGAGGATATTCTAGATATGCATCTTCATTGTGATCTTCAGGAAAACCTTGGGCTTGAGACATGTGATGTAGGTGAGAATTGTGATTGGCTTCCCCTGGATATTCCCTTTTCCTCTTCTTACTCATGATCTCCTGTAGTTTGCTTTCTAGCCCAATGGCTTTGTTGATTAAATCTTGTAGATTGGAATAATCATGTAAGCTTAGTATACTTTGAAGATCTTCATTCAACCCTTTGATGAAATGCTCTCGTTTCTTCTTATCACTCTCAGCTGATCTTGGGGCATACAGAGATAATTGAACAAACTTATCTCCGTACTCGCTTCCGTCATCCGTCCTTGCTTTAAGTTAAGGAACTCCTTCCTCTTGAGCTTCATCGCACTCACGGGAGTATGGTGTAAGATAAAGTTGTCTTTGAATTCCTTCCACACAATACTCTCGGAGTTGCGATGTCCACTTGGTGTAAGAATTCCACCACTCTAAAGCTGCTCCCGTAAGTTGCCAAGATGCATACAAAGCTTTCTCTCCATCATTGCATTGTACCACATCTAGCTTCTCTTCAATTGTCTTGATCCGGTCTTCGGCTTCTAAGGGATATGTGGTACTTGGAGAACATTGGCGGCTCGGTCTTCATGAACTCTGCATACTTATCCTCCGGGGGTGGAAATGATAGCGCATCTTGGTTATATCCATAGTCATCACCGTTCTCATAGCTTTCTCCTTGGTTACCTCCTCCTTGGTTTTCCATCTGGTTGGTAGGTAAATATACGATCAGAAGGTAACAAGAGTAGTGCAAAACGAGTGGGGGGAACAAGGAGGTGGGAGGTACAAAAGAAGAACCCAACTAGGCAACTGATGTTATTGCGGATGTAAGACCCACAATACACCAACACTCACTTCAAAGAAACGAATCAATCAAGTTCATAAAACCAAGCATCATCATGCAAACACACAATTCCACCAATCAAGGCATAGCTAAGGGAACGATACTACACGTTGTTAATGAAGTCAGGGGGTATCCTCCTAATAGATCGGATATATCTCCCAGCAAGGATATCCATAAATAATGGATTTTTCCCAGATCAAGGAGTACGAAATTATGAGTTCAACCCGACTGGAATCACCTCAATCGGAGGTTCAGAACTCGAGATATGAATTAAAGAAGACGGCTATGTCAGCAGTGTTGGCAGATTCTGAATGCTCCACTAATTCGTAGGTATCTCCTTGGATACAAAACGAATACTGCTGAATTTTGGACAGAGCGAAGCTGATGAAATTCCTGAACTACTCCAATTGGATTTACCTCAATCGGAGGTCCATAGCCTGAGATATAAAATATTGAAGGTAACTAGGTCAGCAGAGTTTACAGATTCTGATAGCTCCAATGTTTCGGGCATAGCTCCTGGAACATGCACTGGATAGGGCTGAATTTTTGATAGAAATTCACTTATGAAATTTAGGAACTAACCCAACTGGTTTCATGTCGATCGGAGTCCTGTAGCTCGAGAAAGAATTAAAACAGCGCTGATGTGTCAGATAGCTGCGCGAATAGATGGAATGTTAAGGGTAACACTTCCACCAATAAATCAAGGGGGTGTTTATTGCTTGAGAGAATGGACAGACGAGATCAAAGAAATGTTCAAGGAGAGTGAAGATAAATATACAAGAATTCATGGTATGGAGAAAAGAAGGTTAAGAGGTGAGATCCTTCATTAGAGAGGTCAAGGATAAGGTAAGGAAGGATTGTAGAACAAAAGAGGCATTAAGAAACGACCAGTGCTAACTAGGCTTACGTCCTACAGTCGATACAGCTCTGATACCACTCTGTCACACCCAACTTTCAGAAGAAAACCAAGTGCAAGCCTATATGCATGCCAGGATCAAGTTTCATGCATATAGTGACATAAAAGTGAATACGAAACGATTATCACGTATGAAAAAGAAAGATTATCGAGAGATTTACGCTTAATCCCGGAAACGAAGGCACCAAACATCACGGGCAATCGACGGGGGTTGCGTACGCCTAGCACCAGCAACATCTTCACAAGACTTCAAAGTAGCATCCTCTTTCTGAGCAACAATGGTTATAGCAAGGGTGAGCACTTGTCGTACTCAGCAAGTGTGGGAAAAAGAATGAATGCAAAGGCTTTATAGTGGACTGGGCTATAAGCATTTAAGCAATTTTAGTTGGTCAAGTTTTATTAGCACCTGATTACTAATAAAGTATAAGTTTATACCAACCCACATTAAGCATAAGATAAGAGGTACGCCATAAGCACATGGCAAGCATAACCGAGAGAACACGATTTAAGTCCATCTTCAAGTTTAATTACCATGTGAGGGTCCGGGCCGCTCTTGACCGTGAGCACGGCTAATCGATTAGTTTTACACTCTGCAGAGGTTGTACATCTTTACCCACAAGTCGCGTAAAAGTCCCGAAGAACTTTAAACCCAACCATGCGATGCCTTGCGCGAGCATCATACCACACTACCGAGGTGTGATTGCATAGGGACGCTACGAGGCCTTTACAAAGAGTCCTCCCGTGCGTATTAGTCCATAGTAGTATGTCATAGAGGCTATCTTTCGTACCACACTTCTATTACGGACGGTAAGCCATAGAGTCTTCCGTTCCATCACCGCTCCGGAATAGAAGAGCCATAAAAGCATTCCTCCGTCCCCAACCTACTATGCGAGTAATAACCACACAAAGACTTCCCTAATTAATCGGCCAAGACCCGAGCCATATAGTCCTTGTGGTTGCCTTGTTGTCTGGGTGGTTCTCCATGTTCCAATTAATCATATGGTCTTGTATTAAGCATCCAAAGATATAGCACAAAGGTATAACATGATTCATCATTAATGTTCATTAAAACCACCATAACCCGGTATAGCAACTAAGCATAGCTACCCAACATAAAAGATAAACCCGTTTGATCAAGGCACGGGATAAACAACACTAGTCAAACCTTAAACATGGGTCCCATCATATTAATGCAAGCAAATGCAAGGAGTGATTAAATATAGTTCTTAGGACAAAATCAAGGACACACTTGCCTTTAACCAAAGTAATGTCGTTGCTCGGAATCTTCAACCTCAAGCTCTTCCAAACTTCTCGAACGGCGTTCACTCTAAGCGCGTCAATCATCGGGCACAAGCATGCAAAGCAAACACACGAGTACAACTAAGAACAATACACCAATCGAAAGAAAACTTTAAAAGAGCGCACAAAAGAAACGACTCGATTAGATGGATCACTAAAGAACACAAAGTGTGCTAGGAAGGGAAAGGCTTGGTTAACTTTGAGGAGATGGTCGCGGAAGATTGGAAAGATCACTCTGGAATAGGGTTTGATTCTATTGGTTACGCAAGCGCGAGAAACACCGAAAACAAAACCAAGCTCGAAACTATCGTGAGATCATTATCAAACAACAAGAGATTACGCTTGGCATATTTTAATTAAGAAATCATGTGAAAGAATATTTCAGAGAAATACTCTATGTTACCATTAAACAAGTTACATTTAATTAAAGAAATCACGATAAGCCTAATCATATTTTATTTACAACATTCGAGTAGAAGTTATGTCAAATTAACAATTACTTTAAAAAGATAAGTATAAGATATCTAGACGAGTAACTTTATGTCACGTGTTCAACTAAACATATTTATATTGAAAAGGCATTTATGAAGTCATTAGGCATATTAACTTTATTATGAAAACCGGTGTTTAACTCTAACATCTTTTATTTAGAAAAAACTAGTTATAAATAGGGATTAACCAATTACATCATGATTAAAGAAAACCGGATTAGAACCTAATCAATTTTTTTATTGATAAAAGCATTGCAATAATAATTAGTCAAGATTAACAAGCATCTTTAATTGTTAAAACAAGTAGCAGGTGATACACATGCTAACGTACAAGTTCCCGTGAAACGAACTAGACGGATAGCAACGAACTATCAAGCGCATAAGAAACCTTAGGCTAGGGTTTAGGAGAACTGGTCTACAAAGAGAACTCGGATGAACCACTGATATACTAGCCAAGGGTGAACTGATCTAGCAGGTGAAGTAGATAACAGGGTAAACACTAAAGAAAGATAGCTACGATAGATTGGGTACAATAACACAGCTGACTCATGAAGAGACAACCTAACAGAGATGGTATGGACACCAACTAACTAGATGCTGATAAACAAGATTCTACGATGAAACAAGAGTGAATAGATTACTTGATAGGCAAATGAGCAGTGCAAATTACTCACACAGATAAAGCTACTAAGATAACAGCAACTCTAAGGCTTGATCAGATGCACACGGTTTAGCTCAGGCTAACACTAGAAAGATTTAGAGCTTCGGATAAACTTGATCAAAAGAGATAAAGCTGATACCGAACGTCTAACGAATTGTTTGCATTTATGAGAGAACAAGACTATGAGCTAGGTTCATTTTAATTAACAAAACAAATATAAAGGGATATTTCAGAAATAAAATATCCTATGTTGACATTAATGCAATATTAAACTTTATTTACGAAATCGGTGTAAAGAACTAGTCAAGTTTTATTAATAAAAATTCATATATTGATTAAACCGGTTAAACATTTTAATTTAGAAAAAACTGAACTATATGAACAATCTAAACGAAACTTTGTAACTCGAGTAGATCATATTATTATCAAAAACAGTATTAAATTGGTATTAATCAAGATTAACATTTATTTATGAAGCCGGAGTAAAAGCCTAATCAACTTTTAATTATAAAAGTTAATTAATCATTAAGCAAATTAATATTTGACTTATGGAAAACCGAGTAAAGATCTAATTAGATTTTATTCATAAAAGCATGTAAAGTAATCATTAATCAAATTAAATTTGATTATGAAAAACGATATATAGATCTATATTGCTTTTATTTGGAAAAGACATGCATAGCGAGTCATTAATCAAAATTAATATTAATTTTATTTTCAGAAACAAAACATGGTGAAAACTCATCACTAACGCGTGGTTTACATTATTATGGACCTAACGCAACTTGAACGGATTAAATCGGAGCTAAAACGAAGATTTGGTGAGCAAAACAAGATTGCAGGGACCTAGTCGCGATTAACCGTAGATTTCAGGGGTTAGCAAAGAAAATTCCCGAGACACATCAAACAGTGCTCACGAATGGATCTAATCTGGGGGTTAGATCTGCAAAAGTTTCGGGATGGATCTGGTTGTGAAGATCTAATAGATCTAGGGGCTTATTTATGAAAAGTGCAAGACACAAGGAAAAGCCTATGGATTTACAGGAAACCGTAGGGGTCTAAACGTAAAACAGCTTTCTTCAACCTCCCTGACTCAACGGCGAGCAGGGCACTGGCGGCCAAATCGCCGGTGGCGGAGGCCTCAAGGGTCGCGGCTAGGGCAAGGGAAAGGTCGAGGAGTATGAGAGAATCTCGAAGGTGCGCTCACCGGAGGCGGATGCGGACGGACGCGGCGGCGCTCGCGGTCAACGCCGGCGGGATGGCGAGCTCGCCGGCTCGGTTTTGCGCGGCGGCGCACTTCCCGCGGCGGCGGTGCGAGCGAGAGGCGGCTGCGGGGGCTCGCGGGAGGCGGCGGCTCGGCCTAGGGCGGCGCGGCGGGGTCGGCCCCGCCCTTTATAGGGGCGCGCGCCGTGTGGCGGCGGCGGCGCGCCGGGGCGCGGACCCCCCCGGCCGATGGGCCTCGCGCGGGCGCGGGCCGGGCCGGGCCGGTGCGGGCGCAAGCGGGTTGGGTCGGGCCTTGGCCCGGCCCAATCCGGTAGGATAGGTTTTTTTTTTTCGAAACTTTTTCCGGTGCGAAAATAACCCGGAAAAATTCGTAAATTATTTTAAAGCACGAAAAATACTCGAGAAAATCACAAAAAATCCAGGAAAATTCCTAGAGGTAGATTAAGACATGAACAACCCAAATAAAACATTTGGTGCTCATGAAAAAGATTTTAGAGCCTTCTAATAAATAGAAATAGCTCAAGGAAAATGAGAATAAATTCCAGAAAAATCCGGAAAATTCTCGGGAGAATTTGGACAGCTCCTAAACGCATTTTCGAAACCTTTTTGCACTCAAGAACCACTAGATGCATCGGCATGAATGCAACACACATAACTTTTATTTAATTTAGAAAATCAAACAAAGGATTTTTCCTATACTATATTCCCTGTAAAGAAAATAAATGTTGGAAAAATTTTAAAATTATCGAAAAATCGTTATTTAATTATTATTTCTATTCACATCCCGAAATTGGAAATTTCGGGTGTGACAGTACACTATACCAACTGACATCTGTAGGTTGTTTTTATCATATGATATCACCATCTCATTTGGCACCACATCACTAACAGGAATGTCACTAATAGGAAGGTCAGCAACATCAACATAATTTTCATCCATTGGACAATCAAATGCCTTTGTAGGAACAACATTTGTTTCCTCTTCTCTTAATCCTAATATTTCATACATCTGGTTTTCACTCATAAGTTCAATACGCCCTTCCTCATCATGCGCCTCTACTATCTGTAGGCTATTCCAATCGACTACTTCCATATTTTCTTCATCATGCGATCTAAACAAGTTAAATCAATTTTTAATGAGATAACGCTACTATTATAGAGATCAAGTAGCACAAAGAAGAAGTAAGATTATTACCTTTGTGCATCAACAACAGGAACATTGTACTACACCACTGGAGGAGGAGCTGTGGGCAACAATGATCTCGCTAGGGACACGGCATTGGACAACAAGGCATCACCATTGGCCACACCTTGCACTGCTAGGGACTGCGCGGCCACAGACAGGTCGTCATGGCCATCTTCCAGGCCCTCACCGGCAAGAGCGAGCAGGCACTGGGTGCCCAACGCAGCCAGTTCCTCGCCGGCCGAGCGAGCGAGGCCACGGGCGGGCGCGCCCGCCGGGACCTCAGCGGCCGGCACGGCCACAAGTTCTGTGGCGGCCTGGGTGGTCAGGACGGCCGGATCTGCACAATCTTGGCTGCCTGGGCGAACGGCGCCGCCAGGACCTCAGTGGACGGCACGACCACAACTTCCGTGGCAGCCTGTGTTCTTGGGGCGATCGACGCTAGCTGGGCGGACGCCTCCGCCAGGACCTGAGCGGACGGCTCCGGCAGGGATGAAACGGCGGATTCGTCTCCTTCCGTGGACGCCGACGTAGTAGCCATGAGGCGGCGGCGACGTCTCGTTCCAGATGAGGGCGGCGGCGACGTCGTCGTTCTGGACGAGGGCGACGGAGTTTCGTTCCGGGTGACGAGGGCGGCGGCGTTTCCTTCCTTCATCTCGCTGAATCGGGATTAGATTGATTGCATGTCGTGATGTATTGCAAAAAAAGCAGAAGGGTAAAAGTGTCAATTCAGCATGCAAATGCATGTATAATGATTAAGAAAAGGAGAAATAGCCAAAATGGCATGGAAAACGAGTGCCACGTGTTTGGGGTCCTAATTTTACGTGTACGATGTTGCAAATGGCAAAACTGCGAAGCCACGACGATAGAAGTCCCATGTTTGCAATTTTCTCCTCTTCTAGTTGCAGCACCATCCGGCGAACAGGAACAGATAGACACTCGTGAAGTCGACGAACATGTGACAACTCGACGAGCCAGGCACTCGTGAAGCCGACGAACATGTGACAACTCGACGAGCCGGGTATCAAGACGATGGCCTTGCTTTTCGTCTTCGGCGGCGCAAGTTGAACTTGCGGTCTTTTCTCACCTTCCGCCACAGATCATGCACTCGCACTCCATCGGCCAGTAAGCCCGCTCGCCTCGTCCTCTGCCCGTGCCCGCCGCGTCGCCGACTGTGCCAGGCGAACAGGGAAGAGTCGTGCCGCCGCCGTCGATGTCACGTTGATGGCAATGGGCACCCAGGCGAACATGAGAAAGGCCAGTGTACAGATCCACGCAAGCAAGGAGTGCCATTAATAGGGCCATGCTGTTGGAATTTGGTCCATGTGGCCCATTTAGTAAATTCTAAAGCATGCACAATAATAGTCCTGTATTGCCAAGACAAGGAGAGGTTGCCTTGCTTAAATATGGGAGTCTCATATCATAGCAAAATAGATGCATGTGAGAGAAAAGGAGACTGTTGATACACGCACGCGTAGCCCGCGCATTTTCGCGTAAATTATCGCGTGCCTTGTGACTTGCGACGAGCGCGACGCGTACGTGTACAACTGGCTGTTACAGGTGCATTTTAATTTTTGTGTCAATGACGTTTCGGTTTCGATCGCTTAATGGTGACAGATTTACGCAATCAAATAGGCGGTTTCGGCTCGCTTGATAAAGGTGGCATTTTCTCGCTTGAATCAATTGAGCGATTATCGGTCCGATTGATGAGAGGAATATGAAACGTTGGCCGGAGCCTATAAACACCGGAGACGTCTTGGTGGTCCGTGCACGAGTAGACATACACTTCATCTCCCACGCGTTCGCCGTTCCGACCGCTAGCCGCCGCGCTTCGTCGACCTTCGACCTCGGCGTGCACCGGGCTTGGAGGAAGCGGGATCTACGAAACCACTACCGCAACATTCCCGCACGGGGCGGTAATCGGGTTTTTGGGCAGGCGTCACACGCGACCGCTTGGTGGATCCGCAAATCGCTTCTTCGACGCGTTCGTCAACTCACTGCGCAAGAACTGTGATTAATTTCTTAATATGTGGCTTGTTCATTTGTGTTGTGTGATTGTATCGTTTTTAGTCAATATGCTTTTCCTCAAGATTAAATCTGGATTATTCATAATTAGGCTGTTTTTTCAACACATGCAGCCGCGCGTATGCACGTATGATGTGTATGTGTGCTTGTGCTGTTGTATGATACACAGGTAGGAAGCAAGCAAGGTTGCTCCATGGAGCTATGCATGCACGTGCATATGTGCATGCAGCTCTGCGTGAAGATAATCAGAGGCCAGGAAGATATCAAGGCTTGGAGATCATTGTTTTAGAGGCCGTCTCGCTGCCTCGACACCTGTCCCAGCCGTGACGTCCCTTTAGTTCCAGCGGGTCCGGTTTTGATAACTGCGAGGGAGCTCTGGTGCTCTACCACAGTACCACACGTGCAAACGTGCCGTCAGTTCTGAATCTATCTATCTTATATTATAAGGAGCGAAGACAATTGAAAACTTTTCTCACCCAAACCGGACCGCCTTACCCCTCATGCCGGACCCACCCGTCATATGTTTTTGGAAGTGGATAAGGTGGAAGGACTATGAAGTACCAAAAAATCGCAATTTGGAGAGCGTTTCTGCCAAAAACGAATTATTTTTCTCACCTACGTCTGCTGTACCCACCAACCCGTACTCCCATCGGCCCCATGCGCAGTGTCCCTATCAATCACGCTGGGCATCCTTCATGACTTCCTCCTTTCCTTCGCTCGGACACCTCCCACCGTCCCGCGAAACAAGATCGAAACAATCTGTCGGGCTCCCTACAGGGCCTCCACCCGTCGTCACCCCTGAAGCCCTCCCGTGGCTCGCCGCGCCGCCCCCAGGCTCCGCGAGCGGCGACGGCCTTTCAATCACAGCCGCGCAGCCACCAGCACTCCCCGTTGTGCGCCGCCTCGCCGCCGACCCTCTCCGTGACCCTCTCTCTCACACACACACATCTCCCTCCTCCCCCACTTTCGTCTCCTCCCCTTCTCGTCACCGCCGTCATTGACTCCTAGGTTATCCCTTGACGCAGCCGCTTCTGGGGACGAGAATCTATGTGTGGGTGCTGCTGGAGACGGATCCTCTGCACGCACTGCGACGGGTGGGGGAGAGGTCCTCCTCGCGCGCGGCTACCCGACCGGGATGGGGTCATGCACGCGCGCGGCCGCTGGGACAAGGGCGCTTCCCCCTGATGCTGCTCCTTGCGATCTCCTCCCACGGTGGTCAGTAATCTATCTCTTCCTTTCCCCCTCTTTTTCTGATTCCCCAAATCGATTTAAATCATGGTCTAGGGTTTGCGCCATGGAAGCTGCTACAGGAGAAGCTGTAGCAGCAGGAGGTACTCCCAGGTGCCTATCCATGTCGACCTAGCATTGGTCACCAAGCCCCAGCACATCCACGCAGCTGGATCAATGGGTGTGCAGTAGCAAGGGATAAGAATTGGCTGGGCATCAGACAAGGAAGACAGGTACTTAGATTCTCTGGCTGGGCATCAGACAAGGAAGAAAGGTACTTTGATTCTATCCCACAAATCTTGCTAATGACAGGAATGCCTACTGCCTGTTCAACAATGCTTGATTGCTGGACGATGGGAGAGGAGAATCGAGTAGTTTGATTGCAAATATTTGAGTAGCAAGAACCTGTGAAACCTGACAGTTTCGGCACCTTATTTGTATGCTATACTAATATATGATTGCAAATTTCTTATCTTCATATAATGACCAAAACTAACTATAAGTTGAATTACCATATATGTGTTACATCAGTCTAAAGTTCTTTTCTCTGTTTTATTTTTAGCTTTTATTATTCGTCCTATCATTGAATTTACTATATATACTAAGAAGAATCTCCCAAATCACAATCAATCTTAGTAGTGTTAAACTACAAGAAAAGAATACTTGGAACAAATAAAGTGTGAATGAGTATATTTACTATTTCCCTTATCTTAATTTGGATGATCCTTTGTCTTACTATCTTTCTTCAGTGTAATGTTTTACTTGATTGCTTATGTTATCCTCACATTTGCTATATATCTATTGTTTAGAAATAACAGTTATTCATTTGTACAATGTCAAGGCCTTCGTTGTGCACAGGTACATTACCTCTACAATCCTTGCCCTAATGATTGTCAAATTTGCATGATGCTTTACATGTTCAATGTCTACTTGATGCCTGCAACTTTGCAGATTGTTGGTGAATGATACTTCTGATAAGGCACGCTTTATGTTTTGCTTGTCATTTCAGATAACATATCTCTCTATCATGTAATTTTGACCTTTTTTATAGTTGTATGCTCTGGTAACAGTTAGCTTATATATAATGATATGGATGATTCTTTCATGACAAATGCAGTATGCTAGAAACCTTATTAACTTTGTGTATAATACTGTGCAAAGATTTTAAAGTTTAAGAATAGCCACTCGTTAGCTATACTTGTGAGTCAATAATAACTCCAAAGGTTATTACTATATGCAACACTAACCTTAAGATCTTATTTTTGTTTTTTGAAGGCAAAATAAGAGTACCAGAACAAGTTTTGGTATGATGAGAAGTTGAATCGGTGGGTGGAAGTTGCTATGATTCTATTTCTATTTTCAGGTAATTTTTTTGACAGATCAAGTTGACAGATAGCCTCTAAAGTAGATCCCTGTTTTCGTTTTGTTTTTTAACTTAAATTTCTGGAAGTGTCATGTATCGTGAGCTATAATAGTTCAATCACAGTTGGCATACACTGAGATTAGAATGTACTTGTGAAAGATTAAGTTATTGTTTACTCACAATTGTAGATCTCCATCTATAGCTACCTTTCTTTACTAAACCCGGTGAGTGCTGATAGTATGTCTCCCAACCCCTTTTCTTGTTTTAGTTGATTTGTTAACCTCATAGTCATAGGTTGGGAAGATGATTCTAGGCACATTGGAAAATTATATTCAAATGTGAAATGCTCTATTTGCTCTCAAGATTGGCATCCAAGTCAATTATTTTGTTTTGTGAGAAGGTAGCGCAAGCATTACTTGTCTCCAACTATATGTCCTGAACTCCGATATATTTGTGCGATGCAGGCATTATCCTCTGCAGCCTGGTGGTTGTGTCATGTGTGGTGCTTATCCACGCGCCCAAGGAGTGCAGAGGTTGCCGAGACTAGCCTCAAACAGGCCATTACTTCAATACCCCACAACGGGTCTTGTGCTACTGCATTTTATCAGCTATGGTGATCCAGTAATTCAACCATGTTCAGTTTTCGCATAAATAATGTCCTATGCAGCGGACATGGAGTTCTTGACAGGAGAAGCATAAGGGAAAAAGAAGAAAATTGAGCTAGATCATTTGCATTGGACCTGAGTACATGACAGGCTACTTCATCAGTTCATATATAAATTACTAGCAATTATGCTCGTGCGTTGCAACAGGGGAGAAAAATTTTTTTTGTGTATCACGTCTTAGTAAACATGATCAAAATTTATGTGATTCTTGATTTATAGATTACCTCGATTATTTCCAAAAATAATTTGAAAATCCTGCATAAATTAAACCTATTGGATGGTATGAACTCACCGTACATAAAATTTTTTGCATTCTCAATTTTATATTTGCATACGGTGAGAAAATTACTTTTATAGCCACGTTATTAAGATTCTTTACTCCACGTCTCCACATCCACTTCTTCCACACTCACGTCACTCTATATATTTACTTTATTTCAACGGCCACATGTTTTATTTATCCACCTCCAACTAACATTTTCAATTAAAAATTCATTTGTTATCTTTAGGGACTAAAATGTAAGGAAATATAAATTTTGGGGTCGAGGAAGGTGAGAAAATAAAAATTGTAAATACATCGACACTCCATCTTATTTATAGGCATGCTATAGGCTATTGAGCAGTGCTTGGGTGCCATCCACCAATGGGCTGCAAGTTATGTACACCTGACCGAGTTTGCTTATTTATTAGATTTGTAATTTAGAATAAAAATTATTTGTGTATTTTTGGAATTATACAAGATGTCACAAAGTAGAGAGGAAGAAACAATGAATGCTTATACTTGTGAAACTAATTAGTGAGCAGAGGGATAAAAGCACGAGGTGTCATGAGGATGACAGTAAATGAATGTTTATGCTTCACAAAACCAATTGGTGTGACTTTTGGTTGCTCTTTTAGTTTGGCACCAAAAAGATAAGACATTTTTCACCATGCTGAACTTTTTGACGAATTGTATACAGGTTACATAAATATTAAAAAGGAAATATATTATATATACATTTCCTCAACTAATATTTGAATTGCAAAAATTTTAAATTTAAAACCTCATATTATTTTTTAAATACGTGCGTGCCCCATGTAAACTTTACTAGTATCCGAAATGTCTGATCATATCGAAACACAAAGGCAATTTAATTCGGAATCTCACTACAAGCTACAAGCTACGGAGTAGTACACACCAATAGCAGGCATGATCAATTTTCACATTCCTGAGACAGCAGTATCACCGCCCGCCTTACTTCATGATTGCCAATCTGATTGTCTGGATGCCTGGACAAGTAATCAACTCATCTGCCCGGTAGCAGCTGCTGCTGTACTAGCGTCCGGCGAAAGCTCTTGTCTGGAGTGCTGTACTCCCTCCGTCCCTCACAACAAAAATAAAATAGTTGATGGGTAGGTGGAGAGTTGGTGGATAGTGTAAAATAAAGGATATAGATATCTTTTACCAGCTCCGTTATTTTTTGAATTTGAATGTTAGAAATGCTTATATTCAGGGATGGAATCTTTTGAAAGTGTGTCAGGTACTCATGTAGCAGCTGGCTCCAGCAGTCGTATGCGCCTTTCTGAACCAGTTCGCACTTCCCAGCAAACTTTTTTTTTGAGACGTACTTCCACGTAGACCTGATTGAATTACATTAATCGAGTGTATTGAGCTATCTCTCTTTTATGTAATATTGTATTGTATGAATTCTTAAATGATACCATGGAATATGGAAAATGAAAAGAAAGCTTCTACTATGGAAGTCATTTCACTTTTCACATGCGAATCTGGCGAAAAAAATTATTTCAGTTGTGTTGTGACCTCACATCCTTAGACCATCCACACCGGTCTTCCTCCATTTACTCCTTCAAAACGGAATATATTCCATCCCATTCATCAAGATTCTCTCTTTCATATTCACTTCTCCCGCATCAATCTTCCTTTATAATCCCTCCTCCATCCCAACTCCCACCGTGGGACCCACATTGCAGATATTTTAACCCCCCCCCCACCTACCCTGTCTCCTCTGCCTCCCCCACCATTCCACCGCTGGCTCCCATTCCCAACCCCTCCTCTCTCCCCCGCCCCGCCCATCCCCGGCGTCGGTCGCCGCGTGACCCTCCCTAGCCGGCGCGGCGGCGCTCCGCGTGGCGGCCCTCCCTAGCCAACGCGACGGCCTTCCTCGCGGCGACCCTCCTCTCTACTCCGGCGCGTGGCGTCCGCCGCCCGGGCGGGGACCGGTGGACGAGCTCGGCGGTGTGTCTTGGCCGGCGAGAGGGCGCAAGCGGCGGGCGGGGATGCGACGGGCGCGACGCCGACATCGACGACCGTTCCTCCTCTCGCGATGGGCGCGCAACGCCGACCGCGCACCGCCGACCAGCACCACTGCCCGCCGCCGGGAAGCATGAGGAGGCGTCGGAGAGGGAGGATTGGCCGGAGCAAAATAAGACGACGGCCGGGTCTCCTTTGCACCGCAGGGAGCTCGATCTGTCGGCTTGAGAGCTCCATGTTGAGGCCTCTGTCGGCGGCGGGAGGATGGTTCGGAGGGGGAGCCAACGGGACGGGATGGGGTGGACGAGCGGCGGCGGTGGTGGAGGAGCAGGGATGGGCGGCGGGCTCGAGCTTCCGAGCGCCGTAGGAGCTTCGTCTGCGTGAGTCGGGAGGGGGCTCCTCTGCTCCCCGCGCGGTCATCTTCTTTGACGCCGACATCGGCTGCTCGTGCTCGTCTAGCTCTTCTTCGACGACGACACCGACGGAGCTCACGAGGCTTGGCGGCGGTTGGGATGGCGCGGGGGGAGGCTGTGGGTGTGTGGGCCCCACGCCACGTCGACTTTCCCGTGAGCCAGCGACTCCTCCGGATCTGGAGGAATCTGGAGTTCCGGGATTTTGCCGGGCTCGCCGGAGGACGCCGCTGCAGCGCTTCATCCGGCAAAAAGCTACGGCATCCGGATCGCGGGCGTTATCCCGAATGCCGGTGTGGGTAGTCTTAGCTGCAAGTTACGATCTGTATTCTTCAGCTTGAGTAAAAAAAGGTATTTGATTTTAATCCGTAAAGCCGTAAGGGCTTCTCAGAAAAACCCTTATTATAGGCCCAATGAAACCCAAAGAAGCTTTTTTTGATTGGCGTTTCGATTGATAGAACACGTAGTGGAGACAAATCTGAGCCCATGTGAGATGGACGGACTTTGGGGAAGACGAACAACTCGGCCCACATAGCGCGACGCTTTTGTATAGGAAGGCCCATATATATACCCGCACACACAAGCCAATTTTTTTTGGCACCAAACCGCGGGACGAGAAATTTGCATCCAAAGCAATCTTTTTAGATTGAAGTACTCCCTCCATTCCAAAATAAATGCAATTCCAGGATTCGAAATTTGTCTCACAAAGAATGTAACTTTGACTAACTACAAAAGACAAGAGACTCTAGAAGCTTATCACATAAAAGACAAGTCAATTGCTAGATCTTTCTCATAAAAGACAAGGAGCATTTTGGTCATTTCATACCTCACATTAATTTGCGTGCTCGGTCCTACAATTACATTTATTTTGGGACGGAGGGTATGCAACCATGTCAGCACATGCCGATCCATCAAAGCATCATCACTTCATTAGCACCTGCGCGTAGTAGCATTGCCACACGTTGGCATGAACGGATCATTGGTGGCGTCGAATGATAGCAGCAGGCAGGTCGCACTAGCCGTCCCGTCCGCTTTGTGCAACAATACCCCCCAGGTTTCCTGGACGCCATGTGCACGCAAGCAGGCGTGCGTGAGTGATGGGTCGTCCTGCTTCGCTCGGAGTCTGACCCTGAGCCCTAGTGCTAGCCTGTTGTGAGTTGACTTGACGTGTCCTGGTCCTAGCCTGAGGCCAGAGCACGATACATTCCCTTCCCTTTTGGGCGTCCGGGCAGCAGCGGCGCGGCTGCTGCGCCGCACGTCCGTACATGGCCGCCGAGAAGAAGCGGCGGTGCCCGGATAGGCTAACAGCATCAGCATCAGCCGCTTTCCTCGTCATCCTCGTGCCCGGCGACGGCGTCGCCCAATGATATATCGCCGCCGCCTCCCTATTGCACTGCCCGTCGTCGCGTCACGCCGTCGATTCGCTGCTTCGCTTCGCACCCAGCCTGGCCGAGCCGATTACGTGTGTTGTGTCACTTAAGCGAGCGGCGCTCGTGACAGTGACACGTCGCCGGCCAGTGTCCCTCTCTCGCTCGACGGCTCAACGCCGGTGGCCCGTTGCAGCCTTGCACAGCCGCGCAGGATCGAATATGGTTCTGACCTGACGTACGACCCGGCCGGCGGACTGGCAGCCTCGTCGGAGGCCTGCCTGGTCCAGAGACCAGAGATCCGGCCACTGATCCACAGTTGAGCCATCAGCGCCATGTGTGCTCTGTCGGAGTGCTTGTTCGCTGTCGACTGCAGGGCCAATCGCCGGGCTCAGCCTGTGCTGCTGGCGTTAAATGGACGGCCCGGCACACGTACGCTGCACCCTTAATTATTTGGTGCGACACTATCAGGCACTATTGCGGCTAATCGTGTCTGTCGGTCGTCATGCCGACCTTTACATTGGCCCCGTTTGGATCCATGGGTTAGAGTTAGTTTTGGCTACTTGGAGCTCAACTACTACAAAGATCAAACATGAGGGTTAGATTGAGCTAGTTTGCATCTAACCCACCCCAAAAACTATCCCACCAAAGAGGTGCTTATTGGGGCTAGTTCATGTTGGGTCCACCAAAAAGTGACTTTTCTCTCTCCCTCCACCCACACCTAATGATTGAAAAAGTACATTTAATGTCATTCTAACCCTTTCATCCAAACACCTCTGAGCTAGAGTTAGTTTAGGGCTAGAGCTAGAGTTAGAAACTAGCTCTAACTCTAACCCCGCCGGAGTATCCAAACAGGGCCATTGTTAGTATTTTGACAGTGTCGCGCCGACACTAGTCATCAACTCATTCACCGTAAATCACATCATAATTCTCGTCCGGCTGCAAAGAATGGGCGCTTGCTCGACAAGTCGGGGGGGCATCTCCTGTTGCATCGGCTGACCCGGCGGCAGAGTGCCCCCATGGCCGGGGCCGTGGGGCGCGCAGCCGGCGGGCCGTCAACACCGCGCAGGTACTGTTTGGATAAGGCTATCCGCCCCGGGAGTGCGGGACCGGGAGCGCGAGGACCAGGGGGCTTTTTACATTTTTGCCATTATAACGGATGGCAAGCACTCGAAAACCACTCTTAGGATTGCCCCTACATATTTGCCACTCTTATTTGAGACCACATTCAAATATATCCTTTTCGCTGATGTGGCACGTCAGCGTGTCCATTTTTTCTGACATGGCACTCAGCCCACTCGCGCCAACGTGGACCGAAACGTGAAATGGCAAAAATACCCATGTTATCTTCTTCTTCCTCATCTCCATTTTCTTCTGGGCACTCTGCCCCTGCCATGGCGGCGAGCCACCGGCCTGCCTCCGTCCACGGAAGATGCTGACCCACAGGAGGCGGCCGCGGTCACCGCGCGCGAAGGCCGACGACGGAGGCCGAGCTCGCGGCGGCGTGGGTCCGGGCGGTCATGTGCGGGCGCCGGCGATGGGATCCGAGCACTAGCGGCGGGATCCGGGTCGACGAGCGCGAGGGCGAGGCCGGCGGCGGGGGCCGAGCTTTGCAACGCGCGCGAGGGCGAGGCCGGTGCCGGTCCCGTGCGGCCGCCGACCGGTGGCGGGATCGGGGTGCCGACGGCGGGTCCGGGGAGGCGCAGCGTCGGCTTGACGCGCGCAAGGGCGTGGCCGGTGGCGGGATCCGGGGACTGTCGACCATGGGGAGGTGAGGACCGTCGGCCATGAGGAGGAGGGGCACGCCGGCCATGGGGAGGTGAGGACCGTCGGCCACGAGGAGGAGGGGCACGTCGACCATGGGGAGGGGACCGTCAGCCATGGGAAGGGCGCACCGGCCACAGGAGATGGGCGACGGTGACCTCCAAGCATCGTCCATGGAGGTGCTTGAGGTTGAAGATGGCTCTGACAGTGGGTCCCACATGTCAGTGGTGGAGGGCGGGTCCGGGTTAGGGTGAAGGGAGGGTACGACGGGAATTTCGCATGAAGGCGCCTACGTGGCAATGTACGTGGCATGTGCTGGCGTGCCACATCAGCGAAAAGGATATATTTGAATGTGGTCTCAAATAAGAGTGGCAAATATGTAGGGGCAATCCTAAGAGTGGTTTTCGAGTGCTTGCCATCTGTTATAATGGCAAAAATGTAAAAAGCCCAGGACTAGGTAGGGGAGAGGTCCGGTCTGGTGCCTGCCCACTTGAGCACGAGCACACACCTGAACGCCTGAACTCAACCAATAGAGAACGTCATGTGGCCACGTGGGTGGCTCACGCCTCACGGGCTTGCACGCAGGCAGCGCCGGTGCCCACGACGGGACTAAGATTTCTGACGTCCGGTTGTCATGGAGGCTTGAATCAAGGGGCGCAGGTTCTCCCACGAGGGTGCATCAGCATTTTCGCCCACGGACTAAGATTTCTAACGTCCGGTTGTCATGGAGGCTTGAATCAGGGGCGCAGGTTCCCCCACGAGGGTGCATCGAGATGTGGTGCCCTGTCAGTTGTGCAGACTGACACCGGTAGCGGGAATACGGTGGAAAAGGCGCATACAAAGAGGAGTGAGAAGGCCGGGAGTGGATCAGAGCGAATCAGAGACAGGAACATGAGACCAGGTGGTATTGAAGGGGCCAGGACCAGGGGTGGTCCCCCGCGCGAGGAAGATGGAGGCCGTCAAAATTTGAACAAGCCAGATCGCAGGCCATGAGGGGGTGGGCGGTCCAGATCGGCTGCAAGTGTGTTTATTTCCGGCGGATCCGACGGCCAGGAGAGGTTTGTGTTTGTTGGTGTGGATCGCCAGCATGTAACGCTGGGTCCTGATTGGTCGTAGCCGATGCCGTGACGTGAGGTTGTGGACCCTCAGCTCCTTTCTCCATTTGTTTAAAATTCATTTGCAACAACTACCTCAGTTCTCTACTCCCCCGAGATCTAGATGCATGCGCGAGAGCACCACGGAACCTCTGCCTCCTAGTGGGCCAACGGGCGCGGTGGCGTCGGCGGCATCGCCTCCTTTCTTGTGCGTACAGCGGTGACGTCTTCAGGCTACGGCGCGCGCGGGCCCTGCGAGCTCCGGCGAGGGCAAGCCACAGCGGTCGCGGACCGACGTCGCGACCCCCCAACGCCGCGGCCTCCTCTCCTCCAAGCCATGGCCGTGGCGACCACGACGACGACCCTCTCCCGACCCGCCTCCTCCTCCTCTTGATCCGGCGCACTCCAACAGCGACTTCGACGACCACCCTCTTCCCGACCTCCTCCCCGACGACGTCCTACCCCAACCGCCGCCTCATTCTCCTGCCGATCCGGCGTGGCGAGGGCGCTGGCGGATCTTGGCGGCGACAGCAGCACCTGGCCGAATCTGGACGGCGCGCGGCGAGGCTGTCGACATGGTCTCCAACTCCACCACGCAGTACACCGCCTCCATGCCGCTCAGAAGGTGCTCCGCGCCGGAGCGCGCAAGCCATGTGCAACGGTGACGACGAGCTTCGGCTCCGGCGAGGACGCGGCGGAGGTCGGCCCGCTGCTTGCTCCCCGGCGGATCCAGCGACGTGACCTTGAGCCTTCTCCTTCTCCTCCCCAGCGGATCCAGCGGGAGTGCGCAGAGGACGATGACAAGTTGGGCCGGCGATGGCTGGGCTTGCTCTCCTTCTCCACCTCCCTCTGCGCTTCGTGTGGTAGCGCACTGATCCGGCTAGCCGGCGGCCTGCCGGATTCGGCACATCAGACCTTGACCGGCACACAGTTCGTCGATTCAGCCGCCTGCTCCTCCAGCGGCGAGAAGCCTCATGCCTCGGTGGGTGGACCAGTGAGTGCAGGCCCAGACCTCCAGCGGTGAGGAATTGACTTCGTGAATGAATGGCTCCTTCCGTTCTTCTTTTCATGTAACAAATCGCTAGTTGATTTTTGTGCAGTCCATACGATGCACACATGTGTTCATATGATGCACGACAACCTCTCTTAGTTGATTAGCTTTTTTTGTCTTCTGATTTGTTTTTCTTCTTCTAGGCTTTGATATCATGGACTTTGGTTGTTCAAAGGTGTCCATGATGTGGACAACCACAACACAATTTTTATAGCATAGATTCTTATTTGAGTCGAATTTGAAACCAGAGCATGGCTTGTTCTAAGAAAAAATGATCGTGGTCAAAGAGTTGAGCATTTGTGGTACGTCGTATACGTGTATGAAATCTGATATTCGACTATAGTTGAGAATGTTGGAAAAATATATGTGCTCATATAGTACCAGATGTGTGAGAAAAATATATGTGATCATGTGGTACCGGGTATGTGATTTATTGGTACATGAGTGAGCTAAAAAAAGATGGTGAGAATGCAATTAAAATAAAATAGATGGTCCAGGAACTAACCCATTTGTTACAGGATGGAGGAGTGTACAGGTAGTGTACATGCAGTGTGCACGGTGCTCTAAAGTCAAAAAAAAAAGCTCCGCATTGGGAGGCTTTCCCCCTGCCGTGTGGTACTATCCGCCCCTTTATGTCACCTAAAAATCGCAAATACGCCGCCCTCCTATCATCTGGCCCACATTTGCACGCCTACCAACTCGGACGGCCCAGATTCAAAGTTTCATAACTTCAGGAGTCTACACATCGTTTTCGCCCACGACCGACGTGAACCCGGTGAGCTAGGGCCACCGCGCTAGGCCCTCGATATGATATTTCCTACGGCGAGCAGCTTTTCACGTACTCCACATGCGGACGCGGCCCGCACTCGAGCGCGTGGCTCGCGGCCGGCCGCGGGGCGCCGTCGGCCGTCGAGGCCTGCGCCGCCGGCCGGATCGAGGTCGGTTGCGCCGGGGGAATGGCCATCGACACTTGGCGCCCTAGCCGAGCTAGCCCGGCCGGCCGCGACCTGTAGGCGTACTATGCCCCTGGCACCCGGGTGCGGTCCGTGCATGCGCAGCGCAAAGCCGCGCGCCGGCGCAGGCTTTTCGCTCGCCTCGCCCTGTGCCTCCACCCCTGCTGCGCTCGCTGGTCCTGTCCTGCAGGGCGCGCAGGCCTGGCCGCCTGGCCAGCCGTCCGACCGGCCGCTTTGTGTCGCGCACGTCGCGTCGCGTCCGTCACCGGTCACGGCCTTATCCGCGGGGAGAAATGGGGCTATAGGTCCCGGCCGGTGGACGCGGACGTTGCTCCAATTCGGTGCGTCCGCTCGTTTGCTTTCCCATATCAGTCATCCAGGCGCCTGCTGTCGATCGCTCCGTGGCCACCTTAAAATGGCGCCGCCGCTTGGTCCGGCACTCCGGCCGGCGCCCTCCTCGTACGGGCACTACACGCCGAGACTGCGACGAGTACGTTGCACGGCACCACCATCGCCGCTGCAGATAGCTAGCCGTCTTCATTCGATCTCCAACCCAATCTTCGACCTATGTCCGGATCGAACTAACGACAGTACGTGTGACGGTGATTATTTGTGTATGGGACGGCTAACAGCTTAACGCCCAGGAACAGCTGACCGAAGAAACGATCGATCAGTCGTGGTCGCGCCGGATCGGAGCACCCACCCAACGCGACACGACGACAGGGATGGATATATACATGGCGCGACGTGACGGACGGACTGACGACCGTGAGAGATCGATCTTGCCCTGTTCGCTCGCACGTCGTAACCACGGCCAACAAGATTTTCTCTCAAAACAAATCGCCCACCGCATTTTTCTCTCGAAACAATGCCCAAGATCACCGTCACCATGGCCAAACGAACGAAATCTCTCCCGAAGCTTTGTTCGCGGTCGCCCGCTCGATCTCGGTCGGCCGATCCGGTGGACGATGACACATGTCACCGTGCGCAAAGGTGGCGCCGTGGCAGTTCGTGATTAGCCGGCGCACGTTATCCGGCCGGCGTATCTTTTCCGCGGCTTTCATGAGTTACTTTAGTTGATTGATGATGCGTTTGGCGTGGATTTGCTGCTGGGTCGTATATGTGTTGCGTGTTTTGAGATTTTGCTCAGTTACCGTAACTCCGTAAGCTTATGCTCCTCACTCGCAACGCATGCATGCACCGCCACTATGGGAAAGCTGAAGTGCAAGGGGCACTTTGCAAAGGTAAAAAAAAACATTCGGCGAACACTTCGAGTCTTGCACTTACATCGCCCACATGGGAACAAAGACTCGGTAAAGGCGGTTTTACCGAGTGTAAAACTTCGGACACTCAGCGAATGTTTGTCTATTTTCCCAGCACATCACTCAGCAAATGCCAACCCACATAAGACAGGTCGTGACTGAGGCAGTTGGCGGTGACGGTGGCTTCACCGAGTGTCTGCCATGTAACACTCGGCAAAGAATTTTTTCAAAAATAAAAAACAATTTAGCCGGTCACATCATCGCTCTGGCCAGGCTGTTCGCATCGTTGCTGCTGGCTCCGGCGCTCGAGTTCGCGCCGTCGCTGGTGGCCCCGACCCTCAAGGCCGTGTCAGCGTTGGTCATCTTTATCGCGCACGTCCGCCACCGGCACCGCGACGCAGGAAGGAGGACGAGCAGGGACGCTACTGGTCGCGCCGCTGCTGCGGCCAGCAGTCCGCGCCGCCGTTGGTGGCCACAGACACATCGCCGAGGGGGGCCGACCATGCTGCCACTGGTGGACCGCCCCGTGCCGCCAGCCCCCACCGGCACAGCTCGACCAGGCCACGACACGAACACGAGAGGGAGGGAGCATGGAAGGAGGGAGAGTTAGGGAGGGAGATAGACGAGAGGTCTGCCTTATCCGTCTAGTGAGGGAGAGGGAGATCCGGCTGAGATGGATTGGATCAATGGGAGAGCAACATTCGAAGGAGCTGGATCGATGTCTAGTCACGGCTTTGCCGAGTGCCAAAAAACACTCTGCAAAGGGTAGTTTGTTGAGTGTCGGGTCCAAGACACTCGAGAAAGCTCACTTTTTTGTTTCTTTAAAATGTCCTCATTATTTTTACCTCCTCTTGAAAGACACACTCTAATTTTGCCATTGTTGAAATTTGCTCCAATATACTTTGCAAATACCTTGATAAATTAACTAAACAATGCATATTTAATGATTATACACATATTAATCCATTATTTTCTGTAGTTTTACTCAATTTCAATTTGTATCAACTACTTGTTGTCAATGAATTAAAATTATGAAACGGATTCAAAAATTCACCAAAATTTCAGTGGCTACAATCTAGGTTGTTCATTGCCTACAGAAATTTTTTTGAAGTCAAACCCCAATCTGGTTGCTATTGTTACTCCGAATCTAACTGAATCCTTCAAAACTCTCTTAAACTTCTTCGGAGATGCTTCGGCTTGTACGCAACATACACGATGAATTGCAGGAAACATTCTCAACTATTTACCACAACTTCCACATATGATATCATGATATCTTGGCAAATCTCATGATTTTCTAACTTCGTTTGCATTTTATAGAATTTAAAAATAATTTTTCGACAACATTATGATCATGTTTATTGAACAAAATTTCATTTGCTTTAAGAAGAAATATCTCAAAATAGACTAACTATCTTGAATAACATTTTTTGACTAATTTTATAGCATTATTGTAATCACTTTCAGTTCAAATTTGACTTATTCAAATAAATCTTTAAATGAATTTAACAACTTAAATATTGCAAAAAGACCAAAAAATGTATCAAAATTCAACATGGAGTACCAAATACTATATAAGATCTAAAGAAAAAGTCTGGAGGGAAGTGGAGCAAAAAATATATACTTTTGCCGAGTGTAGGTATATGACACTGGATAAAGCTTGCTCTTTGACGGGTGCCTATGCAAAACACTGGACAAAGCACTATTAGACACTCGGCAGAGGCCTAACACACATTTGGCCGGACTGACAGCCGTGAGAATTCGCCAAGTGCTCAGTCTTTGCCGAGTGCAGGTTAGTTTGTCGACTGTTTGTGGTACAACACTTGGAAAAAGAGTACATTTGTCGAGTGACGCTCCTTTGCTGAGTGTTTTGTTGCCGGCACTCAGTAAATTGATGGTTCGCCGAGTGCCCATGCTTTTTCACCCGGCAAACTCTTCTGCACTCGGCGACTGCAGGTTTTCCTGTAGTGTTATTACCTCATTTTTTCCCTAGGTTTCTGTCGGAATCAAAGTGTTTCAAACAAAAATTTCGCAACAAGTTACTTCCAATTTTGACAATTTTTTAGGGATAGAATTAGCATGACCTATTTCTGAGTAGAAAACTCCATTATTCTCAATGGGTGAAAAATAAAATGCACCACACGTAATTGATGCCACATGCCACACACTATCTGCCAACCAATCTCAAAGCATCCTATTAACTCCACCATGATATAGAATATATTTACTTCTATTACGATATCTCAATTACTGTGAAGTAACATGTTCGAGCATAGATCCAATTGATGTTTTATAACTTGCTTGAACCAAAATTTGGTACACATATTCTCACAATATCATACTATCATATATTTATGTACTTGGAAGCACTCTTCAAGTCTCCTCACTGCCTTTTCCTAAAAACAAGAAAATTGTAGATGTACAACATGGTACATGTGCAATTAAAAAATTCCTAACATTATTGTTTTGGAAACTGAATTTTAATTCAATGATTTCAGTGAAGTTAATTACATTCTTTTGGCTCAGTCACATTACAATTGCAGATGCAGGATTTGTACACTACTTGATAATTTGTACATGTGTGGCACTGCATGAAATTAATTGATGTAAATACGTTTTCTCTCTCATAATTTTGTTTTTGTGAGAAGTTTGTGAGAAGTTTTATCTGATATGTTATCTTTTTACTTTTCACATGGATAAGTACTTACTTGATTGGGCTTTGATATTTTAAATTCAATAATAATATGAAATCTGCTAATTGTAATTTGCCAATTGCCACCATATCATTGAGGAAAGCACCAAAGGTAAGTGAAACCTACTCTACCACTTTGCTTAAATTTTGTTAAAATTACTCCCTTTATTCACACTCATACCTTTGGTGAAATTTGTGCTAATACATATTTCAAGCGTTGTGTAGACCCTTGTTTGACTAGTGACTGAACTGGGTGAGGTAGTCTATTTTCCAAGGGTTGTCACAATTGTTCTTTATTCTTCAACTAGTGACTGAAGTAGATGAGGTAATCTATTTTCCAAAGGCTGTCACACTTGTTTTTGGGCTGTCACACTTGTGCTTTCATCAGAAGATATACAAAGTGCGATTGGGCTTGTAGTCCAATGGTAGGACGGTCTAGTGGGACGCTACCCACCAGGGTTCAAATCCTGGTGCTCGCACCTTTTCTTGGATTTTCCAGGATTTACCGGCGTTATGCGTTAAGTGGTAAGCGACGTTCCCATCGACGACGAGGCGCCAATGGTGATTTTGGGAATCTCCGAGGTGCCAATGGTGATTTTGGGAATCTCCAGATCTGGAGGTGCTCATAGGGGTAGGGTTTGCGTACGTGTATTCATAGGAGTGAGTGTGCATGTGTGTTGTGAGCGTCTGCGTTGTACTGTGTGATTCTAAAAAAGAAGATCTACAAAGTAGCAAGAGCTAGTGAAAATGTGTAACGATGAAACTTGTTTTTTATCCATATCTTGTTGCTTGCTTATTTAGTCATAAAGGACATGACTTGAAAGGAGGAAGATGGTGCCGAGAAGCCCCTACCTTAACAAACACACTACGAAGAGAGATGAATAACTATAATTTAGTTAATATAAAGCTAACTGAAGCTGAGATATACTCTTCTATCCCAAATTGTGTAAGTCATTTTAGCTTTTCTAAACACACATCTTGTGTATGTAGCTGGACATATACATCATGTCTAGATACATAACAAAATTATATATCCGAAAAAGTCAAAACGACTTACAATTTGAAATATATGGAGTATATAATAATGAAACTATTTTTAGAGAAACATGCACATATGATGGAATTGGAATATGTGCTAAAGATATATAGAGTGAAATTACACTAGTGGCTAGTCTTGAGAAGTACAGGGGAACAAAGCCACAAAAATTTTTTTAATATTAACCTTTTTTTAAAATTATTTTTAAAAATAACCCCTGGGCAACATTTTTTGCACTAGGTAACCCTTTTGGCCGCGCCTGGCGGCGTGGCGCGGCAAGCGGCCGCCGCCGCGCCACATGCGGTGGCGCGGCGGACCGCCACGCCGGCCGGCCGCGCGCGCGCGCCGGGCGTGGGCCGATCCCCGCCGCGCCACATGCGGCGGCGCGGCGGCGGGCGCCGCGCCACCGCGCCCGGCGCGGCGGGGGCGGTCAAGAGGGACCGCGCGGCCCCCTTCTTCCTCCTCCTCCTCTCCCCTTTCTCTCCGGCCCCGCGCCGCCCCCGCGCGAGCACCGCCGCCGGCCGCCGCCCCCCTTCTAACCGGCGATTTGTGGCGGGGATAGTGTGGAAAATAGATCCTTGTATCCTTGCAAGGTATTGCCCTTATTTAATCTCAGTTTTAGCACTTATTTTTGCCGTATTTTGCATGTATAGGTGAGCTAGGGTTTGACAATAATTTGAAATTGTGATGTGTTAGATGTTGGATGTGTTGAAAGTTATGCTTTGGGACAGTTTCATTAGACAATGTGTCATCTATTGATATGTTGAAAATACGTTTCTTTACTACATGCTTTAGTGTAGGTTTGCTTTACTACATGCTTAATACAATGTTGCAAATATGTTGAAAGTGATTGTTCATTTTGATATCATTGGTTGCAGGATTAGTAGACATGAGCCACCAAAACCCACGTTACTGTGCCATTGTTAGGGGTAAAGGAAGTTTTCCCGAAGAGTGGGATGAAAACGGTCCCGTGCCTCGAGCTCTCCCCCGTACCCAATTGTTTATGTGGTGTGCCGGCTTATGTGAAACGAGTCTAGGTGTGCCGGGGACTGCGGGTAGAGCATTCTACTGTTGTTGGATTAGGGAAGCACCACCCCCGGCAGCTCCTTGTTATTTTTTGCAGTGGATAGACGGGCCCGACAAGTTTGATCCTAGGATACGTCTATTCCCGTATGCGAGTCATGTGTTGAAGCCATATCATGAGTTTCAACGATGGGTTCCTCCTCCACCTAATCCTCCACCGATGACTTATGAGGAGAAGCAGTTGGCCGCCATTGAGCGAGTTAACAACCCTCCGAGTGTGTGATTGTGGAGTGCGTGCGTATCTTCAACGACCAAACATTGAGGCCCCAAATAAGTTTACACCATTCTTTCGTTGCTCCCTAAAGACCGTTGTAAGTAAAAAGCATATCCTTGTTCTCATTTAAGTTTTATAAATGTCCATGGCTCATTGCTATTAATGGTTGTTCCGCATTTCGCAGTGGGTGGCCTAGGTGTGACTTCAATGAATACATATATGGACCAAGATCGGAGTGGCCAACCGAATCGAAGTGAAAGAGTTCGAGTCCGGACGAAGGCTTGGCCTTGCCTTAGCTATCCACCTTCACGGTGCAAGTGTGGCATAGTAGCCACGGAAGGTGTTGTGCCATCTGAGCTCGGTTTTGGAATGTTTTGTGGCAATGCATATGGAGACTTTTGGGTGAGCATGATGTGAACTTCTTTGATTTAGGTAGCACTACCGTTGTGGTTGTCCTCATTTTGATTTAACTTTGTATGATACGGTCTTATATTTTGCAGGAGGGGCGGACTTGTGATTGGGAGCAATTTCTTGGTCGTCGTGAGTTAATGTTAGAGTTGGGACGAACTTCGAACCCGGGAGGAGGTTTAAAACTCGAATCTATTAAAAACAAGATAAGAGCAAAATATGGTGTGCCCTTACCGGAAGAGGAGGATCTAAGTGGTCCAATTTGTGATGAGATGGTTCGTGAAACCGGAGTGGAGCTAGAATTTGTAGTTGGTTACGCCAACTACGAGAAAGTTGTGGCATATTGGCGTTGTAACGGGGAGAAGTTCTTAGAACGGGGGATACGTCCGTTGACCGCAAAGGAGAAGAGTGAGAAGAAGAGGAAAAAGGAAGAGGAGTGGAAGGCATTGATGGATAGGTCCGGGGATAGGTCGAGGGATGAAGCGGCTAGAAAGGCGAGAGGCCGACGAAAAAGGTAAGAGGATTGTGGGAGGATGATGAATGGTGGTCAAGTGTCGGTTGCATGTGTTGCATTGTAATATTTTTTTCAATGAACTAGTGTGTTTGGTAGTTTTGTGTTAAGTGAACACTTTGTTATGTGATGTAGTTGATGATGAATGGTCCTTAAGAATCGGTTGTATGTGTTGTATTGAACAATTTTTTCAATGAAAAAATGTGTTTGGTTGTGTTGCATGCAGATTTATTAATGGAGCGGGGAGATTAGAAAAATAAAAAATTTAGGAATAATAGTTCCATTATTACAACACATTCAGGATGTAGTTTTCTTGAAACAATATAACACTACCATGGTGTAAACGAAATAGTAGCTCAAATATTACAACACCGCATGGTCGAAGACAACGACCTCATACAAAGTTCCAATATTTAGCCATCCTTGTGATGTGATGACGAAGGTTTATCCTTCTTGGTACCTTTTTTAGTTGGTTGATTAGGAGCAGACGGGTTTTCTTCAGGACCGTAAAGACCACCCGGAGCATAAAGACCATTCCAAGGGGGTCCTCTCCTCTTGCAATGGCATCTGCAGTTTCTCCTTGCATATAACGAAGCATGGCTCTTTTAAAAGTGGTCATTTTCTTCGGATCAGGTGTTGTATTTGTGTTTTTTCCCTTCGGATCACCACCACCATTACCATCCTGACCCCCTCCGGCAGCAGCCGTAGACATCTCTAGTTATTGTTAAAAATTGAACATTATTTTGAAGTAGTTAAACTGATTACATTAAATTAACAAAGAGAGGAACCGTACCTAAGATAGAAGATGAGCCCGTGAGGAGAGGGAGGAGCCTGCAAGGTGTGGCGGTGGTAGTCTCGCGGTCGCCGTCCCTCTTTATATAGCCGTGGCGGGGTGTAGGGTGTTTTTTCTTGTACTCACATCACATGTAGTAGGGTAGGGGGTAGGGTGTGTTTTCTCCCACGGATTGAATGGCCCACCACTTCTTTTCTTTCCCTATATATGTCACCCTTCAGGTAAGTTGTTCACAATAACCAGCAATGGATGACTTGTCAGGTGAGGATAATTCTCTCGGTCCCGACTTGTGGACAGAACAGGATCCCGAATGTAAGGAGTACTTCCCACCAAGAGAGAAGAGTTATTTCCGATCTTTGCGGGATGTTAGACCGTACGATTCGAAGAAATCAGTAAAGTGGCCAAGATGCATGCACAATGAGTTGTGTGTAATGCAAGTTTATGAGGGAGTTGGACTTTACTACTCCGGTCGTCGCTTTTGGCACTTGTCCACGTGCACCGGGTAAGGAACACTACCACGAGTATTTCCATCGGTTTATTTAGGTAACTAACATACTATTGTTGCTTGCGGTACTCGTATGACCCTAACAACCGTGGTTTCTCGCAATGGGTCGATCCGCCGCCTATTCATCCATATGAAGAGTACATCACGTACCTAGAAGGACGCATCGAGAAGCCGAAGCATGAGCTCGCGGAGGCACTTACTCCTCCGGATCCACCATCTAGCGACGACGCGCTATGCACTGCGGATGTCACATGAAGAACGAGTCCACCGTCAAGTCCATCCCCGCCACCTCCACCCCCCGTATGGGAACTACTACATGCCTTCCCGGGAATCGAGTGGTTTTGGCTCCATGTTATCCGGACGGTTCTCGTACAAGTAGATTATTAGTGTTGTAATTGTTGTGTAAACTACCTTATGCCATTTGCGGCTTTCAATTCGAACCCCATGGTGATGGACCCGATATGTCATGTATGTGTGCGAAGAAGTTGGTCCGAGTCCTCGAATCACGGCCGTCTTTGTTAGAAGCCATCCTAAACAAAAGAATCCTTGTGTGTTCAACACTCCAAGCAATTATGTGCCCGAACCTAGAACACCGGTCGATGTACGTGTGCTTTAAAATTTGAATTGACAACACTCGAAAAAGCCTTTGCAGTCATGAAACAGTAGCCTACTTGGATTCCCTAGCCTTTTCAGTGAGCCATGTTGTCCTATACAACAATTGATTTCACAACACCCTGAAAAAATCTATGCACTCCTGAAACCCTAGGGTCCTTGGAATCCCTAGCCTTTTCAGTGAGCCATGTTGTCCAGTACAACATTTGATTCGACAACACCCTGAAAAAATCTATGCACCTAGGGTCCTTGGAATCTCTAGCCTTTTCAGTGAGGCATCATTTCAACTGCAAAAACTGAAAAGTCTAAAGAACTACAAATTGTTTTGTCAACACTGTGGCCATTGCTATTTCATTAGACATTTCTCTTACATAACAAGTTTGCAGTGGCATGCATGGCACATGTGCCACAACTAATCCTACCATGCCTTAGGGAATTTAAGTCACACAAGTTTGCGGTGGCATGCATGGCACATGTGCCAATACTAATCCTAGCACGCCTTAGGTAATTTAAATCACACGAGTTTCCAATGACATGCATGGCACATGTGCCAATACTAATCCTAGCACGTCTTAGGAAATTTAAATCACACAAGCAATGGCACGTGTTACACATAACAACAATCATGCACCACCGATGAAGTCATCGCTCCACTTCTTGAAGTCCTCAAGTTCCTTCTTCACAAGAGCTTCGATCTTTGGGGTCTCCATCTATTTTCTTCCCCCTCGCCGGAAACGCGGCATCCGGACCACTAATGAAGTCGTCGATCCACTTGCTCGAAGTGGCACGCCCTCGTCACCTTTGGAGCAACGGATCTCTTGCTTCCCTTCAATATATGCCACGTAGATACAAAGTCGAAATGAACACCACGAAGTAGGTACAATGGTACTTAACGGTATCACTTCTGCCAATGCCGCAAGCTCCTTTTTAGCTTGATCGATGTTTTGACAACACCAAAACCGCCCCGCCAAACGTTTCATCTTCACGTGAGACCTTGCATCCCGCATTCATGCCACAATGGCACTCGGGGGGATCTCGCCTTTCGGCCTCTTGTTCAAACTGAATATGGATCTATTGGGATCATTTGGGTATGCCCCCTCCATGGCTTCCATGGCCCTCCTCACATCCATAAACCCCCACCCCCGAGCCCATCTCGGACAACCAACACTCTCAAACGACTGGAGGAATGGAGGTGATGTACGAGTGGAGGTTGCCTGTGAGGATTGGAGGTGAGTGATGAGTGGAGGCTACCCCCCTTTATATAGAGAAGGTGGGTGTGGTGGACCCCATTTCTCTAAATCGGTGTGGGATTGGATTCTCGGAACCCGGTATTCGATTAGGCAACTAGGATGGAAGAGATGGGCATTTGCATTTGCAAGGAAGTCCTCGTGGCGCGCGGCAGATTAACGTTGCCGCGCCATGGTCCCTGGCGCGGCAAGACTGCGCTGCCGCACTTAAGTTTTACAACCTCCAGTATGCACCCTCGGCCAAAATTCAAGTTTAGCCGGCGGCGCGGCAACATGAGCTTGCCGCGCCATGCGCGACGGCGCGGCAAGGCAGCCCCCGCCGCGCCATGCGGTGTGGCGCGGCAGCCCGGCACGCGTAGATGCGTAGGTGACGTCGGCGGACGAGCTCGCCGCGCCACCCCACATGGCGCGGCATGGGCGCTTTGCCACGCCGTCCCCCATGGCGCGGCGGCTCGTGTTGCCGCGCCACCCGCCAAGGTTCAAGTTTGGCCGAGGGTGCATACCGGGTGTTACAAAACTTAAGCGCGGCAACGCGGTCTTGCCGCGCCATGCCCGTCGACGCGGCGGCATGCGCCCGCCGCGCCAAGCCTTGTGGCGCGGCGGCCGCCGGGTGGAGGTGGCCATCGGTGGCACCCAAGTTGCCAGGACTGCCGCGCCCTTGGGGATGGCGCGGCAGGCCCATGCTACCGCGCCGACGGGCATGGCGCGGCAAGCCTGTTGCCAGCCAGAAACAGAAGTTTCTTCTGGTTTCTGTTGCCCTCTCAACTCGACGCACCTGCAGGAAATCAACAGAACTCATCCACTCATCGAGAAGCCAATATGGGGACACTTCCCATGTTGGAAACATAGTTTCATACAACGTGCGTACATTCAAACATCGTTCGGCACACAAACATCACACAAAGTGCTTAAGTTCAACATCCTAAGGCCAACACATGCTCCGACAAAGTCCGGCACACACAGTTCAACATCCTAAGGCGTAGACATGCCTCCAACATAGTCCGGCACACACAAACATCACATATCGTCCATACGATCAACGACGGAGGCGGATTTGGTCGTCGGGGCTGAAAATTTGTTTAGGTCGGCGTTCCCTCCCCGGTTCCGTGTCCAAGACGTTGGCACTCCCAACTTCAGCGGGCCCACGTGGACGACAGCCGCGGGCTTTCTTCGCGGAGGTGGGCGAGGCCGCAAAAATTGGACAAAACACTATAGAAGAGCAAGGTAATTTCAAATGCCGACTTGGATGGAAATTTTTGGATTCATTACCCGACTCGTCGACTCTCCTTGTGTTTGAGTTGCGGGTGGGGCATCAAACGATACGTCCATCGGAATCTCCGAGACGTACGTGGGGTCTCCACGCTCACTACCGGCTATCGGTGAGGAGGAGGAGGAGTCTCCATCGTCCTCATCACCGGGCTCGGGGGTGGCGATTTCCTTACCACGACCACGGCTGGCACTACCAACAACACGACCTCGCCGATGCCGACGCGGTGCGAGCGGTGCTTCGAGATGGGGTCCTCGTCGAGCTTCTAGCCCCGTGGTGAGCCCGGAGTGCGGCGGGATCTCGAAGAAGTGGCACGAACATTGCCGCCGTGGACAACATCTGGAGCCGCTATGCAGTTCAACTTCATTGCCATACGCCTGCAGCTCCTCCGGACCCTCTGCAACATGCAATTGGTACAAAATGAAGACATGTTCAAAATATGGATAAACCTAAGCATTTAGTTTTTGAAAAGTAATACTACCTCTGCAAAGTTGCGTAGGGCTCCACCTTCGGAAGCACTTGCATGTTCCATAGCCACTCCCGCCTCATTTGCAAGCCTTGCAAGTTGTTGTCCCTACAAAAAAATCTTATTATAGATACAAATTATTAGAAACCGAAGTGATCAAACAACATTGGCTTGGGATAAATTTACCAAGTAATCGTGCAAAGGTGCTCGCTCCGGGCCGTGTGCCCACACGTGTCGGGGTGTCGTACTCATCCGCTATGTCGTCGTCGGAGTCCGAGGGGGCATCTTCAATGTGCTCATCCGTCAAAGCCGGCTTGATCTTTGTTCTTGTAGAGGTATGGTACCACCTCATGTACTCTCTATGTGGTCCGGGACGCCAAGCGGGGCCATCTTGATGATCCATCCTCTCGCCGATTGTTCCAAATGTCCAAGTACCTAGCATGCTTCACCGTCCAATCATTCTCCTTGTATCTTTTTTGCTCGTTCACCCCGAAATAACAAAATTGCTTGTCACATTATTTACAAACCAACTTATGCCATATGAGAATAATGAAAAATGCATCAAGTTGGTTTCTTACTTGTGCAAGGTGGAACGGTGGACGTGTGCTCGGGAGGCGAAGGCCGAAGCCTCCCAAACCGGCGTAGCACCCCGTTTGGCAAATGCCACTCGACAACATAGTAGATGATGAGTGGCACCGTCGACCTCCATAGAAGCTTCGTCTCGTAACACATGGGTGAGAACTGGACGTGCTTTGAGGAAAGTCGCGGTCGTACGGTAGCCACTCAACCTACAAACATACAACATGTTTAGAGAAAATGTGATGACACAAAATTTACAAATTGAACACGAACTAGTGGACATGGGCTTGTACCCGTGCACCGAGTAAGACGGTCAACTCGTTTGTGTAGAACTTGTACCTCCTTCCCGAGGACCACGTACCGTCGTCGCGTCTTCCACACAAACGCAAAAGTGGGTCGAGAATCCCGCCGATTCCAAGCCTCGCAAAATATAACCAAAATTTGAAAGATTAATAATTCATGAATATAAGTCCGCATGAATAGATAACAAGGATTCTTATGTACCTCAACGGCCCACGGTGTGGTCGGCCCCTCGGAAGACGCTCCCAAACCCAAATCTGCAGGGAGGTAAGCGCATCCACCAAGGTTGGCGTCCCGTCCACTCCGCCTACAAGCATCACATAGCCGCCTATACGGCCATGCCAAAACCGCCGAACCCCAACCGTAGCCACGGATGTTGTCCCAATCCCGACCCAAAAGTGGCGAGAACCATCCAAGAAACGGTGTTACCCGCGGCATCCGGTAGCGAGAACGTGGCAACAAAGTGCCAAAGCCACACACGTGCGTGCCTCTCTACAACGGCCGAGGAGCTCCCCCCGGGGGCAAACGGTGAAGTGCTGCCTCAACCAAACCGTGTTCACTCCGGAGGTCTTCTTCGACGCATCCCCCTCATCGGCATCCGGTGGTCTCACCCCAATGTGCAACTCAACCATGTCTCGCCAACCAAAGCACTCCGAATGATCCCACTCACTTGCCCCCCCTCGAGTGGAAGACCAAGGATCATGGCGGTATCCTGCGCAGGTCACCGTCATCTCTCCGCACGGTAGGTGGAAAGAATGGGTCTCCGGACGCCATCGATCCACCAAGGCTGACAACAACGGCCCGTCCATCACAGGCAACCCACGAACCACGACCAAAGCAATGTCCAAGAACCCCGCTCTAGCCAAGTACGGGGCGTATCTCTCGTCCCAAGGAAGTGGAAAGTGCTCTCGCACCCTCAACGGGTTCAAGTCCTGAAAAACAATAAAATTCAATAATTACAACATTAGCAATGTCTAGTCCTCAAAATGCAAGAAATATGCTTAGCTCACATATTAAACACAACTAGGAGGTACAATAACTAATAAATTTGGATCTTAAGTTCGAGGCTTTTGTAAATACCTCGTGAAGGTCGGCCGGAAGGTGTGCACGATGGCCGCCATCATATGCGGCCTCAAGGAGCGGGTACACCGGGTGCGCCATCTCGAAAAAAAAATTTACTTGTAGTTAGTAACAATAATTAAAAATTGAAGGTAAGTATATAGAAATATAAAATTATTTAACTTGCATACAAAATTTCATAATTTTTCACCTACTAACGTACTACCATGACACCTACCCTCGAGTTGGAACCACCCATCCTTCTATTTGTCCCCGTTGCTTTTTTCTTGCCCTTCGATTTTCTTTTCCGACACGTGCAGTTTTTAATTTCTTTGTGACATTTTGAGCAAAGATACGTCATCTTGTCCGCATCAGCTTCAAAATCACCCATATCATAAGCAACGGCAAACCTTCCTTGACACGCGTCCATGTCCCCTTTCAAACGCTTCTTTTGCCTCCTACCCTTTTTCAATTTCTTCAAAGACGGCGGTGGCACGTACTCGGGCCATCATATTCGAGGCCATTGTGACGGATCAAGGTACGGCTCAAAGCCGGATTCCCAAATCTTAATGGTGTGTTCTCTATAGAACAAAGGAGACAAGTACATGGCATTTTCATAGTCTAGACCTCTAGCGGTGCAAGCCTGTCATCAAGTGAGAACAAGGAAGATGCAACAATTGAGGATCATTACGGGTGCAAGTACGGCCGGAGGTCCACCCTATAGTGTCGACCGCCATGACTCTCCCCTCCAACATTAGTAGTAGAGGAACCTCGAATAGAATAAATCATTCCGTCCGGACCATATGCTTCGCATGTTGGTTCACGGATCTTAAACCAGACTTTATACATTATCTCATCCGCAAAGGATCCAATTCTACCCCCACTATCCAACAAATCACGTGCAATCCGCCATCTCTTCACAAAGTATTCATTGCATTTTTCAAATGAGTATTCAATGATCCCCGCGACGGGTCTACTTCTTATTCCCGTAAATATGTTGTTGTAACTTTCGAATAGTTTGTTGTCATGATACCCCAACGCATACCCCCGCATCATATGCTTGAGCCCATTTGTCCTTATCCTCCATTTCATACTCCAACCAATCTTTAGCTTCCTCATTCAAGTTCTTAACTAAGTCCTTGTGCGAGTTCCTTAAATTGGTCCTCTCGTATGTACCGATGCCGGCAACTTCAACTGTCCTATTACCTCCTTGTTCTTTTGACGACGCCACAAATTGGCGGCAAAGTGCCTCATGCACCACCGATGAACAAGTGGTGGATACCCATCCGGTGGTCGCTCGCACATTTGATGAGACCATGGTGCCGATCTGAGATCATACATACCTGTCGCGTTGGACCAAGTACGTTAATGCGAAGGAGCCTCATGAACCATGACCAACCGTCGTCATTCTCACTCTCCGCCAAGGCATAACCTAAAGGCACAAGTTGCTTGTTCGGGATCTACAAGCAATCGCCATCATGAGTGTACCTCTCGTACTTGCCGGTCAAGAAGGTTCCGTCAACAAGTATCACCGGACGACAGTGTTGGAAAGCCACTTTACATTGTGGAAAGCACCAAAAAACACGTAGAAGGACGGGCTTCAAAACACCACCGTCGAGAACACGAGAACCGGTCACGTAAGGGAACCATTTAACCCCGGGATTGAAGTGGTTCATGGCTCTCAAGACCCTTGGGATTTTTGCATATGACTCTTTCCAATCGCCCCATAGCAAGGCAATTGCATGTTGTTTAGCTCGCCATGCCTTAGAATACTTCACACGATATCCGGCAAACATCAATATCTCGCTCTATCAAATTGTCGGCCGTCACCTCACTATTCTCACGAACAACGCCTAAGATACACCTTCCAATGTAACTTGCAATCAATTGTGCGTGAACTCCCTTCACCTCGACTCTACCGACATGTGTGAGGTCCCACAACCTTTGTAATCTTCCATTTCCCTGTCCCTCTCTGCGGTCGTGCCCATACACGCCACATGCACCCTTGTTTGCACATTACTTCATACCTAAGATTCCTCGTCCGAATGGACCACAGTGAAAGGCCTATAATGCTTCACTGCATAGTCAGACAAGAAAAACTTAAGTTCATCCAGGGAGTCAAAAATCATTTTCTCATGTATCTCAGGCTCCCTGGTAAAAATTATTCCTTCTGTGAACAACCTAGTAGAATCACAAATGGCTCTATCGATCCTACTCAAGTCTCTGTCATTGCGAACAGAAGGGATTCCAAATTGGTACTGAGCTTGGGTGTAGTGTTCAGTACTCTCACCAATTCTAGTGTTGTCCGGGAACCTAGGCACGTGTTCTTCACTTTCACCATTTATAGTGTTCACTAGCGGCCTACTTATGTGCACTTCCCTTTCAAAGGTTGTATGGTTCACCGAGGGTCCTGCAACATAATCATGCTGAACACCATCCAAGTTAACCTCACTTAAACCAAGGAGTGCTTCAGCCGCATGTGCATTGGCATCATTTTGCTCTTTCGCATGCTCCTCATCGGACTCATCATCACAATCACCTTCTTCAGAGCTGTTAGATATATCATCATCGTCCATGGTTTCTTCCTCCCGCTCAAAACAATCATTGGGAAAATCATCATTCACCATCCCAACATCCCGACTAGGTTCCCTACAACCAAAGTCCTCCTCCAAAATTGTAGACTCTTGTGTACCTTTTAGAGCCTCAAACGGCACTTCCTCATTCATGTAAACATTACCACTAGGCCCACGAGTAATATCTACCACAACCTCCAGACATGACACATTAGCTTGACCAACTACCTTCTTATACCGATTCCAATTTTCTTCACTTGACAAGCTCATCAACACATAATGAGCTCTAGCCTTCCCACAATCAAAACGACCTCTAAATGACAACTCATGCATTCCAACTCCATAGTTGACCATTGCACAATCAACTACATCCTTAAAGCTTGGCGGACCATCAAATGTTTCTACCAACTCTGTCATATTCTCAAACTCTCCATTTTCTTTAACTACGCCACCATGAAACATGCGAACTAAACAGTCCATCTACAAAATTTATAACTTGTTTAATAACTATATAGTACTAAAATAGATATTTATTAAAAATATACATGAAAAATTAGAATTGTGTTCAACAAAAATTATATCCATCTCGATTAGTTATATATATACACGTGCAGATTACCCCTAATAAAATTGTTAGGTATTCAACAAAATTGTTAAGTATTACCCCTAATAAACGTGCATCCATATAATAGCTACACCCATTTTAAACTACCCTAAACATTTGACATCAATAATATCATTAAATCGATTCATGCAACAAGTTCTACACGTCAATAACACGGGCAGAGAAACTACTGCGTATGAAGTAATCATCATTTCCATTAAAACTAATTGCATTTCATCTAAATTTCAAATTTCTATACCTAACCCTAGGTCACAAACATCTACTCCGATCTACACAATGCAACGGTAAAAGAGGGAGAGAAGTAGGTCAATACCTTCACAACGACGCGGGGAACAAATCCCCCTACTTTTTCCACCCCAAATCCGGCGGAATGGGGGGGGGGGGCGGCGGCGGCGGCGGCAAGGGGCGCGGCGGGCGGCTCGGGCCGGAGGAGGAAGAAGGGAGAGGAGGAGGAAGAAGGGGGCCGCGCGGGCCCTCTTGACCCGGCCCGCCGCGCCGGGCGCGGTGGCGCGGCGCCCCGCCGCGCCGGCCGCATGTGGCGCGGCGGGGACCGGCCCACGCCCGCGCGCGCGCCGCGGCCGGCCGGCGTGGCGGTGCCGCGCGCGCCACCGCATGTGGCGCGGCGGCGGCTGCTTGCCGCGCCACGCCGCCAGGCGCGGCCAAAAGGGTTACCTAGTGCAAAAAATGTTGCCCAGGGGTTATTTTTAAAAATAATTTTAAAAAAAGTTAATATTAAAAAAATTTAAAAAGGTTATTTTTAAAAAAGGTTATTTTTAAAAATAATTTAAAAAAAAAGGTTAATATTAACAAAAAGTGTGGAGTGAGTAGAACATGGGGATTTAACCATAGAATAGACTGTGATGTCTTATTACCATGTACAATTTACATCCTTTCAGTCATATACTGGTGTGTGGATTCCGTTCGACCTGGACTTCTAATTTTTTATATTGTGATAGTCTCTTTTCAAATGTTTCTCCCCACGCAGCAACGATATGAACTGATGATTGTCAGGTAGCACATGCAGCTTGCCCATCAGCCCATATGGAAAGGACGACTAGTGCTACTAAAGCAAAAGACACCAATGTGGGTAAACACAACATCATCTGAAATTCAAGTACTAGCAGGTACCTAGCTGGCTATATTTTGCCACTTAAGGGCTTGGTTTATGTACATAATTAAACAAGTACGCACACTTAGAAATCAGCACACAGCAATGACACTATTATGACTAGCTAGAACTAGAATTAATCTGGCGGCATACCATGCATATCACTGGTAGCTTTGCTTACATCAGTCCATACAAGCTAAACCACTCGGCCACACTGTTGTCAGGGTAGCAGGCATAGTCAGGGACATAGAGCAGGTCGTCGTCCCCGAGGTGATCGCCGCCGACGACGCCGGGCTGCTGGCATGTGCCCGTGGAGAACGACGAGCTCGGGCTCCCGCTGCAGACGACGCGGCCCATGGCGTCCCCGCCGTCACCGGAAACGGCGTGGCTCCCCGCGGTGGATCTGAGCCGGGCCAGCTCCTCCTCTGTGATCTCCAGCCTCTCCTTCAGCCTCATCACCTGCCATGCACGCACGAATCCAGGAATGCTTAATGTTTACTCCAACACTGTCAATCCAGCATGGGCATGAGCAGAAGAGCTAGCAGGTGTTGTTCGGACAAAGATTTAGCTTATCCAGGAGCAGGACATGCATGTGTGAGTGTGTGACTGATGTGCTGGGCAGCAGGCAGGTACCTCGTTCTCAAGGTGGCATTTGTGGAGGATGGCGGCGTCGTGTGCTTGCTTGAGCTTGCCGAACTCCTCCTCGAGCAGCTTGCTCTTGTGGCGAGCGCGGCGGTTCTGGAACCAGACGGCGACCTGCTTGGGGTCGAGCCCGAGCTCGGCGGCCAGGTGCACCTTCCGGCCTGTCTCGAGCTTCCGCTCCTCCCGGAAGCTCAGCTCCAGCGCCTCCACCTGCTCGTCGCTCAGCCGCCGCTTCTTGGGATCACCTCCGGCGTCCAGCTCGCCGCCGTCGCCGTCGCCGCCGCACCTCGCGGCGCGCCGCCTCCTGCGCCGCGCTCTCGGCCGCTCCCCCATCGCCGCGCCGCCTGCACACACACATATGCACGCACAGAGCTCATCAATTTCCATGCATGCCCTTGACACAGCTACAGTTACGTTCATAGAACTAGCTACAGCTGAGAATTGAGATGATGTACGAAGAACGAACACGCACCGGTGGGCACCATGATGGGGGAGGAGGCGTCCACGTAGGCGGAAGGAAAGAGCTCGTCGTATTGCTCCATGCTTTTGCCTGCGTTCCCGGGCGGATCGGCTGTCTTTCTCTCTCCTTGTCGAGCGTTAGAGAGAGAGAGAGAAGCTGTGGAGAGGAGACGGGAGAGGGTGCAAGGAGAGGACTACCACCAGCTGGAGGCCGGAGAAGTTGTTCCAGGAGGGGGAGGACCACAAGGCGAGTCACCCAGTTGGGGTGTTAAGTAAGCAGGGGGTGCGTGTCTCGAGAGAGACCTAGGAGTAATATATATAGGTAGCAAAGGCACGGCAACGCCGGCCGGTGGCGCGCCGTGGGGCTCGTCGGCCGGGCTGCTTTCCGAGCCAGACCGGCCGGCCATGACCTGCTGCACCGCAACTTTGTTTTTCCTTTGGAGCTATAGCTACGTGTGAGTGTGACTGCAGACTGCAGATGATGTGCTAATGAACAGGATGGGGTACTACTCTGTCATGAGCTCACTCGTGTACCAAGGCCCAATCAGGGTCCTTTCTACAGGACTGCACCAGAGAGAGGGGCAGTGGTTTCATCACGCAATTAATTTGGAGAAGACAATCTTGCATGACTGCTAATGGTGTCATACAACTTACTTCTTGTGCAGTTACGCGAAGAGTGTCCACTTTAGTTTCTTTTCCGTCAAACAATTTCTTTTTTTGCGGGGTTTTGTCAAACAGTTTCATAACTTAATGAAATTTGTTAGCAAAAATATTGATATATTTTCATATACACTTCCGTAAGCATAAGATGGTTTGCCTGTTCGTCTGGCTTATTAGCCACAAATACTTTTCTATTGGAACAAATCAGCTATCACTCAATAGTACTTTTCTCTCGGAACAAATTTGCACCAACATTATTACTCAAATGTTGGTCAAAGTTTACAGTTTCAATATGTAAGGCGGTTTCTTAATTTCACCAGAGGTGGTAAAACTGTTGCCCTATTGTTTTTCTTGTCTTGCTTTCAGCTTTTTTGAAGACTTGATGCGTGTAGGGGCCGGATGCCGCACGATGCGTACCAGGGCTTAAATTGGAGATTACTGGGTCTGCACGACCTTCTAGGTTAAACAAGAGTGGTCGACAAGGTGGCACTTGCTCCTGGAAAGGGCTCTTACTTTCTTTGAAAAGATCGGGCAGGAGATTCTCCCTCGACTCTTTATAGAGGTAGCATGTTATTTCATGGTGTACTGCCCCGACTATTTACACTAGCTATCCCGTTGCCTTTAATTCGGGTTGCAAAGTCATGTAAAAGTTAGAGAACGAAGCAGCACACCACCACCAGCATATATACCGTTGAAGATTGAGGATGGCGTACAAGAATAATGTTTGGCATGAAATTACAGTATCTATGCATAGATCCCAAAGCATATTATTTGCCGAGATGTAGATGCAAATTCAGAATGCCCAATTATCTGTGCGCATGCATGCCTAGGTCGTCTATCGGAGTAGCAATTCGCATCCTACATGTACAGTGTCCAGTGAAAATTAAACAGATGAGTTTGATTTTGACAAATAAAAATCTAAATTCAGCTAACAAAAATGAGACGCGGACATTGAAAAAAATAAAGGAGCATCCTGATACCGTTATCGTACTTATTCGTAAACCCGTTACAGCGACAAGGATTTGTGGTCGAAAACACCAGTTTGCGGAATCGATTCCAACGACGACGACAAATATTCTCGACCGGATCGGAGGATCGAAACGTACACCACCGCAAAGCAGGCAGGCTCCCCCGACCCTAAAGCAAAGATGCAAGCTCACACCTGTTCCACCGATGGAGAACACGCCGAGTCACTAGTCACACAAATGCCATACCGTCAAAGGGATCAAAGCATATCCATCAAAGGGTTAGGAGATAAACTCAGCAAAGGATGGGGGGAATTTTCCGGGTGATGTGGATGAAAAAGGAACAGTGGATAAGGCTAGGAAGGCCGAAGGCGAGGGCGAGGCGAGAGCCGTAGCGCCAGGAGCGGCACTGTGGGAGTAGCTAGCCCGAGAGACAAGGGGCGTAGGCACATGGCCTGCACTGCGCCGGGGGCGTGGCGCGAGCGCCCCGGGGTGGTGAGGGTGAACTGGATGGATCTCCACGCGTCGCCCGGCGCGGGGCTCGGGCGCCATGGACCACCCGCCCCGGCGCCCCCGGACGTGTCGCTACCCCGCCGATCCGGGGCGGGGGAAACTCCACGGCTGCCCGGTGGTGCTTGCTGGCCCTGCCCCGCGCGGCTGCTTTCCCAAAACGCGCCACTGCTGCTGCTCCGCTCGCTGGTTGATTCCTCGCCGGCGCCGTGGCCACGGGCCCGCATGGCATCCACCGTGGGTGGCGTACTAGAGGTGTAGTGTACTCGCGTCCTTCCTCCCATTGTCTACTGTACTCTACTAGTCTACTGGCAGCTGCTGTCAACTGACTGCGAGCGTGATCTGTTCTTGGAGCGTGGGAACATATCGGGATTTGGGGGGAGAGCTGTGGGCAGTATGTGCAGTGCAGTGCGCGCGCACCGGCGGAAATTCCACTGTTTTTTTTTTACTGCAGGTTTCCCGTTGCCACTTCTTCGATCCCAACAACGTGCAGTGGTGTATCGAACGGGGTGCAACAGCTTCCGCTTGGACGATGCATGCACTTGCTTGCATTGGATGCCCTCGCAAGGAAAAACGAACGAAACTTTTTTCCATGGATGCAAGAAATGAGATGCAAGAAATCTTATCCGGTCGTACGTACGATTTACCACTTGTCGTAGCAACCGGGTTGCTTATCGGCGCGCGGCAAGTGTGCATCTATCCAGTCATGGCGTATCCACTTACAGATGCCGCTGATGATGCCACACCCCCATGTCTCTGAACTGTAAAGTCCGGCACGGTATGTAGTACAAGTTTAAAACGATACCGGATCTCGGATGTGCTCGAATCCAACCCACCCACGGCGGCCGATGACACGCACATGCCCGGAAACACACACAAAGCGAGCACGCAGCTGCCGCGATCCCACGGCCTGCTGATCTCTCCTGCCCTGACTGCTCGGAAGATCTGGTGACCGGGACAGCTGCGGCCGGCCGGCGTACTAGCTAGATGCATAACGCATGCGGGGCAAGTACTCATCCGCCTTCCGTTACCGGCAAGTTCTCGTGTCCACTCCTCCCCCATGTTGACCTGTGCCTGTGCGTTTCCGGTAAGGCTTATCCGATTCGTACCTGCAGCCGCCATGGATATGATAGGGGGGCGTTCATGGCGATGTATCGTAGTAGGGGGCCGGCCGCCCGGCGACGTCCCTACGAGGAAGAAGATGTTGGGTGCAAGTAACAGCACGTGCCGGAGACTTTAAAGCCATATCGGCCCGGCCAGATTGCGCGAGATGATCTGCGTTGTCGATCAGCCGCCAGCAGGCTGTGCGCGCGGTTGGTTTAATTTCTTTTGGGGGAGATTTTTTTTTTTAAAAAAAGGGGGGTAAATTAAAGAGAAGAACTTTCAGAGATTCTGCTTTTTCCATGGTTGACAAGGGTTTTGCATGAGATGATGATGGCTGATTAGCTGTATTATAAGCAGCTTCTTTTCTACGATGTTGACGCGCTTACCAGCTGATTTTGTGCGAGCTAGCAGCGACTCCGAACGAAATGCTGATGAATTATTGGACTGTAAACCTTCTCAAAATTGTTTAGAGTAATAAGTACACATCACAATAACCAGTACGTCAACCACCACTACTTGAGACATCCTTTTCAAGCAAACTAAAGTTCATCATCTCATTAAACAAAAAAGGCAAAGCTGAAGCTTATATAGAACTTTACTCATAAGAAACAAGCGTGCCTATCTGCAGGGTGTTAAGGAGACTAATGTTTATTAATGACACTCATTAGCAAAGCCTAGCTGTGCTGAAGCTGTATAATCATGTTCTTTACACACACATCTAGGCTGTTCTCAATCGAGATTAGCTAGGGGATCAGCACTAAGCTTGCACAGTTGTCTGCCCGAGATTGGGAGGAACCGGCCGGTCAGGAGCTAGATAGGCAATAATACTAATCCCCATCATCATGTGCTCGATTCCCTCACATGCTTCATGATCTCCACTTGCTTTGTTAATGCTCCAGAGGTGAGAGTAATCTAATGCAGGCGCCCTTACTCCCGGACAAGCCATGCTCCTGCTTCCCAACCTCCAACTAATCTCCTTGGATCTGCCCAGAGCTCTGCATCACCCCGTCTTAAATTGGCGGTGTCACCGAGACCTGAAGGTCAATGGATCTTAGGATAAATTTGCCAGGAGCAAATGGCTGTTTTTGCAAGCTAATTACTATTAAGATCGTCCTATTTCACCACCAGAAGAATTTTGTCCTGTTTCTCTTGACAAGTTCCATGATGAGATGCAGCTAGCTGTAGACTTGCAGTAATGCCAAATGCAGTGTTGAACACATGGAGAAGAAGGAACCTTCAATCTTACTGCATGTCTGCATGCCCAGCAACAGAGAGACATGATGCGATCGATGTGGTTTAATTTACTATACCCACCATGAAGTTCTTGTAGGAGTTGGTTTGAACCAATTACTGTATGAGCAGTGAAGTACACCCACCAATGCAAGTATTAGATTAGGATGAACTACAAGTCTACAACAAGTTAGCTATAGTACTCCACACAGGATTATTTAAGAAAGTGGAAATAACAGCCCTAATCAAAAGATACCTTTTGAACGGCGTCAACACTCTAGGATTTGACATTTACTCGTACGGAACATAGTAGGTTTGCAAGCGCCGTTTCAAACTATTTACCCTTGTGCGGCACTCAACTGATCCCTTACCCTAAAAATCTTTCACCTTTCCTTGAATTACGCCACTAACCATGTGACAAGACCTTTCGCCCCACTAAAATAGTGGTAGCTCCATATATTCCAATGCCTAAGCTGTGATAGCCAGATAGGATACGCGCGATTAGCCAGTAACCAGGTCGTACGTTGCCGATGGCACGGCGAAACGTGGCAAGCGATGTGCTTGCAGTTTCTCCGTCAGCAGTGAGGTGATGGGCGACGAAGCTAGCGCAGCTTCTTTTTATGATGGTGATCGAGGTGGTGTTGTGGTGGCGATTAAGCAAGCAAGCGATGGAATCGGGCAGTGCGATTAAGTAATGGTCCTTGCTAATCTGGTGCCAATGGGAAACGCTTCAAATTAAACAAAGCTGTGGCAGGGAGTACTTGTAGAATCTTTCCAACATATATTATGCGTGCAGTGTGTGAAACCAGTATTGATTAATTTTGCAGGTCCAACCGTATAGTAGTGCACACTGCCTGACACGCATTTTTTGTACGTAATGATTGAGTAATCTAAAATGCAGCTGCATGTACTGGAATCTTGCTTCAAGTGTCAGGGATCAGAGTACCGCCTACTCTTGAGAATCAACCAGCGAATAATTCGACAACTTTAGTATTTCCCCCCTTGGAAAAGAGCTGTATATATGGTGGTCATCTTTTCTGAAAAAAGAAGCTAGCTCTTAATCTATTATCTTTATACTTGAGTGTTAAAAGAAGCCACCACGTTCGCCGAGAGGGTCTAGAAATTCTCATGTTAATCCAAAAAAAGAAGAATATACACCATTGGATTTTATGAAGACCTGAAGGTCTAGATTAATCCAAAGAATACATAAATTCAGAATTAAAATAAGGAAATCCAAAGAGTCCATATTCAATACAAATACAATTAATAAATACATAAATTCGGAATTAAAAATAAGAAAAATAGTAGTTAATGTTTACATAGATCGGAAGAGGAAAAAATACACCGTTAATCCAAACAAGAGAAGAATATGCACCGTTACATTTTACGAAGATCTAATGACTTAGAAATTCTCACATTAATCTAAAAAAGATATGCACCGTTGGATAATTAATATGAACATCTAACGGTCTATAAAAACATAAAGAGTCCATGCCAAATTGTAATAAATAATCAAAATAGAAAAGAGTATGTTGAATATGTTGACCCACGGTACACATTAATTTTGTGACCAGTTGTCATCATGTGTGATTCCACATCTCGCAATACACCTCGCTAACCACGGCATACTTACCTAATTAGTCATGCGCCCATACGGAGTATGCTAATTGCCCTAGGCAAGCTATTCATATAAATTAATCTATTTATTATCTTAATACAACATAGTTTAAAGAAGGTATTACGTTTTTTCGAAAGAATCTACATTAAAAAAAAGATAAATTTAGAATTAAAGAGAAAACACTAATATGCGGACGGAGTGTCATGAGTCCAAACCAAAGTCCAACTCACCCTCCTATGTTGTAAGAAAATGTTGGAATTAAAAAGAAAAGATATATAGTAGGAATAAAGTACATGAGTTTAAACTTTAAAATTCCTAATGAACCTCTAGACGAAGTTAAACATTTATAGAATATATATAAATGCAACTCTAACTTCAATTAACGAACAAAACATATTTTTTGAGAAATGATAGGGACATTCTTTGCCAGCAGCTCGCCTCACCGATTTGCTCGACAAGCTTGCACGTCGAAGCAAGAAAATCCTTGGTGCTGTAGGAGATTGCTGAATTGACGCCACAACTTTCGAAACGAGCTCTGTCGTCGTCAAATCTAGGCACACTAGAACTAAATCATGCTATGCCTTCACGAAATCCAACTCTTTAGCCACTGAATCGACCTCCATTGTTGTCAGATTGTCCTCCATTGCGACCGGATCAATCTTCATTGCTGCCGAATCGAGCTACAATGTTGGTGGATCATGTTGCAAAATCCTTGCGACACAGAGACTGTCGAATCAACACCACATCTGCCAAAATAAGCTTCTTGCAGCACATGAGCTTTGTCGAATCAAGCTCTGCCCTCGATTTATCAAACTCTTCAGTCCCTGAATCAAACTTCGCAACTGTCGATTTGACCTACATTATCATCTATTCGACCACCACCACTATCGGATTGACCTCCACTGTGGCTGGATGGACCTCCACTGCTACCAATCGAGCTAGCTATGATGACACTGCTAGATCGAGCTACAAGGTGAGTAGGGCAAGGATAAAGCAAACACTCTCATCGAAGCTCGCCTTGCTTTGCCTGGCAAGGTGAGACAATCATACGAGGCGAGCAAGAGGCATCAATTGTACCAAGTACACCCTAAATATCTTAGATTTCTTTTTGAGATAGATGGTAAAAGATACAACATGGGAGAAGGCCACTGAGAGAAAATACTTGATTCTGAAATGCACAACCTACTTTTGTGATGGGACTAAAAAATCGGATGCCACATGAGTTGATAAGATAGGATAAACTTGATGGACAATGCATGTAGGTTGAGTGCTGCCACCAGGTACGACGAGTTCGTTAGAGGAGTTGGATCTCGACGTCGGGAAGTGGAGCACCCACTCTGCGTCATGTCAGCACCAGAGCCAAACTTGGAACCATAGAATCGGCGAGGAAGAGTCCGACCAACGAGAGTGGGAGAGCGAGAGGCGTTGTCAGTTGAAGCGGGAACTAAATGATGAGAGAGTGAATAACAACTTCAGTCCAATACAGAGTTGTAGAGCTTCACATTCTATGTGGGAGTGAAGTGGAGCGTCAAATTACATTCGTTATTAGGTCAGTTTCCATCCGCCAATCCAAACACTATCCAAATAGCAAAATTCGAGTGTATTAATGCCACTTTTGAATTTCTAGCTCCAATACTACATTGGTGTTAGTGATTTCAAATGATGAATAATGAATTAAGAGGGATAAAAAAATCCATTGCTAACATACGGCCTGTTCGTTTGGCTTATCACCCACCAACCAACAGTACTTTTCTCTAACCACCCGCCAGCATTACTTTTCTCTCAGCACCAGCAACCAGCCACTAACCAAACGAACAGACCCATAATATTTTTATATAGTTTATCAAATCTCTAGCCGCGCTATTAACGCGGGTCAACTTGCTAGTTTAATATTACCCCAGGTTCCATTACCTCACGGCACCTTGGTTAAAATGGAAGTCCCTAATCTGCCACTGTTAAAATCATCACTATACACCCTCCGCTGTTAAAATCATGTCTTTAACAATTTTCTAAATTTTATTTGGCAAATCTTGTGTTTCATCAACTTCTAAAAAGATATACCAAGTAAAAAAAAGAGTTCATCTCCAATAATTTGACAAATTTCATTTGCCAAATTCAGATCTAACTTACATCAGGAATCTTGAGAGAAATAAAATTATGTTTATGCACCTTCCACCTCTTGAAAACTAACATGAGGAATCCTTCTCTATTATTTTTTCTTTTTTCACCCTCCCACCTACAGGGAAACGACGATGACAACCACAATCCGCGCGCGCATATATGCGCACGGGGTGGTGAGTTTTGCCAAGTTTCAATTTTTGCCAAGTTGGTTTGCCAAACTGTTGGAGGCCAATTTTTCTTGTTTTGCCAAAATTAGATGGATGCCAAGTTGATTTGCCAAACTGTTGGAGTTGCTCTAAAAATATATGCCAAGTAAAAAAGAGATCATGTCCAACTGTTTATCATAATTCACTTCCCAAATTCAGATCTAACTTACATCAGGAACCCTAAGAGAGAAACAAAATTATATTTATGCTCTTTCACCTCTTGAAAACTGCATCGGGAACCTTTTTTTGTTATTTATTTTCGTTTTCACCCTCCCACCTGTCTAGAAATAACCATGCCAACCGCGAGCCGCTCATGTATATTTACGCGCTGGAGGCTGCTTTTTCCCTAAGTTGTCAAAAATTGCCAAGCCTTTTCCCAGACTGTTGGAGGAGTATCTTTAATGTTTTTCCCAAAAATCGAAGATAACAACTTGATTTGGCAAACTGCTGGAGGTGCTCATTGTTGGGGGGTATCCGAAAATCCAGACGATATCCCCAAACACAAGAGAAAGGAATACACGAACGTTCAGAAACACAGGTGATGTAAGAGGTGACAAAGAACCTCCTAAAGACTGCTCATGCCTCAAAAGTTGTGAATCCTTTTACACGTGCCCTCACGCCCCCTTTTATAGGGAGACGAAGGGACTTTTTACATTCTGAAAATACCCTTGAATCTAGGGAATATTCCTAGTGTGAATATGTACATGAATGTCTTTTACATCCCGTGATTTGCGGGGCTGATTTCATACATTTACAAGCCTGCCACTAGTTCACACGCCAAACCCGGACTTTTTGGGTAACGTCTTTGACTTGGCTTCTTAGTGATTCTCGAATCCTCCATCCGTGATCCCCGAATTTCGGAGATCTGAACACGCAGGTTCGCAGATCTGTGATTCCAAAGCTTCGTCGGTCCTTGATCCCCCGATTCCCACGACTTCCTGATTTCATACTTCCGCGATCTCCTGGTTCCAGATTCCCGCAAGAATCGCATATCCTGAAACAGATCGAAAGTTCGAATACAAGGTCCTTGTTCGGCTATTAATTTCGTGTCAGTTCAGGAACTCGCAAAACACCAAAAACTCACATAGACTCTTCAGTTTGCCCCTTTTTCACAAACGCTAACTTTTCTTCATAAAGCCGCTTCGCGAACTTGCTTCATGAATTTCGGCAATCCGACTTTTCGAGGGTGACAAGGTTTTACCGAGTTCCCCAACACTCAGCATCTCCAAGAGTTTGCCAAATTTTACTTAGCAAATATCGTGTTTTGCCAACTTCTAAAAAGATGTGTCAAGTAAAAGATCTAACTACATCAAGAATCCTGAGAGAGAAACAAAATTGTGTTTATGTCCTTCCACCTCTTGAAAACTAGCATAAAAATCCTTCTTTATTCTTTATTTGTTTTTTTCACCCTGCCACCTAGCTTGGCATGTGGGAGAAACGCTATGTGGGGAGGTGAGTTTTGCCACGTTTCTATTTTTGCTAAGTTGGTTTGCCAAACTCTTTGATGCCAAATTTTCTTGTTTTGCCAAAATTAGATGGATACCAATTTGTCAAACTACTGGAAATGATCTTAAAGCTTTGTGGCATTATTTGCGGAACAACTCAGATTAAGGTTATAATTCATTTACTTCGAAATTTTGCTCAGAATAAAGTGGAATGCTTCGAATTGGCTGTGTGGGAATGCACTTGTATTTGCTCGGTAAAAGAATTACCCATGTTATTTCATACATACTTGATGTATGTTCCAAAATGTAAGTCGTTTTGACTTTTCTATATTCATAGACTAGCAAGTTGGCCCGCGCTAATAACACGACTAGATTTGATAAACCATATTTTTTGAAATGCTATGTTAACATCGTGTTTTCTTTATCCATCTCAATTTACTCCCTCCATACTCAAAAAACATGTCGTTTTGGACAAGATTTCAGTCAAACAGTTGGAATATAAATCATGAATAACTTTTAAGTTGTTGAGTTTGAAAATGTGAAAACTACATGAATAGATTTGTCTTGAAAACACTTTTATAAAAGTATACATTTGTTAGTTTCTAACAAACATTTTTATAAAAATAAGTAGTCAAATTTATACTTTGGATACCACGTTGCTGTCCTAAACGACATGTTTTACGAGTATGGAGGGAGTATTATCCATCCTTTTGAAATCACTGATACCGATGTAAATATGTAAATATTGGAGCTCAAAATTCAAATTTGGTATTGATACACTCGAATTTTGTTATTTGGATGGTATTTTAATTGGTGGATGAAATCTGACCTAATCACGAATGTCATTCGACGCTCTGTTGCACCCCTGCATACAGTGTCAACCTCCGAGCTTTGTATTGGACATAAATTATTGTTCAACCTCTCCTCACTTAGTCCTCGTCTCAACCGACCGAGCCTCTAACTCCCCACTCTCGATGGTCGAACTCTGCCTTGTTGATTATCTGCTCCTGAGTTTGGCTCGGTTGTTGACCTCATGCGGAGTCTGGGTTCTCCATTTTCTGATGCGCAGTTCCAACTCCCCCAGCGAGTTGGTCGTACCTCGTGGCACCATTGGTTGTCGACATAGGTAACCTTGAAGCTTGATCTGGGGTGGGCTCAAGCAACGGTAGCGTAGGTCCTCCTCTCTTTCCATATGGGTGCACCCCCTTCTTCATCTCATCCAATGGTACCTTCTTCCTCTCGTCCGAAAGTTTCCCTTCCTTACGATCAACAACGACCGATGCCCCTTTCTTTTTCTTCTTCCTGCTCATCGATGGCCCCTTTTTCGTTGATGGTGCATGGCGGTCGATTCTCTCTCTTCTAACTTACAATCCCCACAAATACATAGGATGTTTCTTATATGTATACACATATTATATCATGTTTCCTAGGATATATATATTTATTACTTGAAATGCTATGTCCTTATTCATTGTTAAATATACCTTGTCTTCTAAATGTAACCATTATGTTTGAACTACTTTATAAATTCGAAGATAACTACTGGTCATCAATAGTAGGTAACGTTATTCATTGTGGGCATACCTGTGTTCATCATCGTGTTCATTGTGCTGTTTGGTTCTTCACGCATCACATACCAACCTAATTTCAAAAGTTTCCAAAAGATTAGAAGATATACGACAAACCAACTTGATCTCATCACTGTTATTTTCATTTTGGAAGCTTACTATGCTTATAGATTTGTGTAGTCAAAGAATTGTTCCTCTTTATTTATTATAGAGGATCTCATGTCACTAACATGTGGCCTATTCGCAAGCAAGCCCATGTTCTAGGGACACAAAGTCCCTCTACTGCAGAGCATGCTTATCCTAAATGGTGACATCATACTGATAATTCAATTATCTCCCTCATGTCTATTCTGCAAGATAGATATTTGTCGGGGACAACCATGAGGGTCCTCTAATGACCAGGGAAAACCCCATTTTTCGCAAAACAATAAAACATAAACGAACTCACAAATTGTAAATCACACCTCGCATAATCATGGCCTGGTGCAGAGAAGAGCCCACAACCCAAATAACCTCAACGGCCCATCGGGCAGCCAGCCTCGGCGCCCCTCGGACGGACTTCCGCCTCAACCGAGGGCCAGGTGCCATACCACGAAATCTCCGCCTCGCTCGAGGGCCGGACGCCCCGTCGGGCGAATCTCCACCTCGCTCGAGGGCCGGACGCCCCCTCGGGAGAACCTTCGCCTCGCTCGAGGGCGGGACACCCCCCTCGGGCCAATCTCCGCCTCGCTCGAGGCCGCTCCGAGCTCGCGGCCCCCGCGCCCACTCCCTGACCAGAGCATTAAATGCTCTGGTACGACGCGGGCACCCGGGTCAAAAGTGAATCCTTGCCACGCTGGCCCTTTGACACCGCCTGGGAATCATATCTCGGCGTTGTTCCGCCAACCCTCCCCGTGCGGCCATCCCTGGCACTGCAGGGGAGCTGTGCGGGAAGGTCAGTGTCAAATCCGTGACACTGTGCCGCCTACTCCCGTACGGCCTGCACGCCGCACCCTTCGAAAGAGGACGTCGGAACCCTCGAAAAGGGTACGGACTCCTACCCCGCGCTCGCACGGGACGACACCGTGACGTTGGACTAGTGGAGTGCGTCTCCTCCGCCAACTCCGGCCCTGTGCGGCCATCCCCACCGCTGTGCCGCCATCCCGAGTACTGCAACACCATCCCCGTCGTTGTGGGAGCCCGAGACGACAAGACATCTCCATCCCCGCCGCTGTAAATCCTTCGGCCTTCCGTCAGCTACACCCTCGAACCGGTGTACGGACGATGACTCAAATGGAAGGTGCCCACGCAGCCACCCTCGAAGCCGCTCCTGGGCAGGCACAGGACTCGCCACGATGCCCACTGGGAGCGAGATTCGTCAGGACGGCCAACTACTCCACGACGTTGTACACCATACCACTATATGTAGCTTAGAACTGTGCGGCACGATTGTAAACCGCCTCCCCTTGGCCTATAAAAGGAGGAGTCGGTCCCCTAGCCGCGGGGGACGACGGATAGCTGCGCACTTGCACATTTCCGCCTTCACCACGATATTGGCACTTCGCCTCAATCAAACCTCAGGGACCTGGAGGCTCCCCCCCTCTCCTGCCACGCTTGTAGCCGCCCTCTGCAAGTGCCACGGTGCAGTGCAATACAACGCCTTAAGCGCAACTCTGCTAGACGTACGGCCCACAGCCGGAACCAGGGTAAAACCCGTGTCATTGTGTCGCTTAGCACCGGCCATCGAGAGATAGATCTTAGCGCTCGTACTAGTTAGTGTCGGGACTACTTTCCGCACCGACAGTTGGCGCACCAGGTAGGGGGACTGCTCTGAAGATCAGCTTTCCACCAGCCATCTCGATGGTGATTCGCACCAAGTACAGGTCCTAGAGGTACTCCATGGGCAGCTCGGACCCCCTCCGAGCCGAATTCGAAATCCGGTTCAGGAGCCTGAACTTCCAGGCTACAGGGAACGGTCAATGCGTTCCGCCAAGGCTTTTATTGGCCCACCGCGGTCGTTGACGCCAACGAAGTCGTACGCACCAACGAGGGGTGCCAGTTCTATACCCGCAAGACTAATCTCTCGGCTCACGCCCTGCAAACGATTCCCGTCACATGGCCTTTCACTGTGTGGGGGCTGGACACTGTCGGGCCCTTGCGAAAGGCACCTGGGGGCTATACCCACCTGCTAGTCGCCGTGGACAAATTCTTCAAATGGATCGAGGCACGCCCAATCACAAACCTCTGGGCAGAGCAAGCCGTGTCCTTCTTCACTGACATCATCCACCGGTTCAGAGTGTCGAATTCGATCATCACCGACAACGGATCCCAGTTTACCGGTAGGAAATTCCTGGAGTTTTGCGACAAAAACCAATCCGCGTGGACTGGGCACCCGTCGCGCATCCACAGACCAATGGTCAGGTGGAGCGTGCCAAAAGCATGATCCTACATGCCTGAAGCCCAGGATTTTTGACAGGCTGAACAATGGCCGAAAATGGCTCCAGGAGTTACCGTCAGTCTTTTGGAGCCTCAGGACCACCCCGAGCAGATCCACGAGATTCACCCCGTTCTTCCTAGTCTATGGCGTGAAGGTCGTTCTCCCCACGGATTTGGAATACGGGTCACCCAGAGTTAAAGGCTATGACGAAAATACCAACCAGCGAGCCCGCGAGGACTCACTGGATCAGCTCGACGAAGCTCGCACCATGGCCTTGATGCATTCGGCAAGGTACCAGCAGGCGCTAAGGCGGTACCAAGCCCAGAAGATCAGGCGCCGAGACTTCGACGGGGGGGGGGGGGGGGGGGCTAGTCCTAAGACTGCACCAAGATAATCGAGGCCGCCACAAGCTATCACCCCCATGGGAGGGGCCCTACGTCGTCGTCAAAGTGCTCAAGCCCGACACTACAAGCTAGCAAACGAGGACGGCGAGAAGCTCACTAACGCTTGAAACATCCAACAGCTACGTCGCTTCTACCCTTAAAAGGATTTCCAAGTTTCTTCATTCTCACATACCCAATGCCCCAGTTGGTTGTACAAATGTAAATTTCATCATTGAATAAAGTCAAAGAGCGACTCAGTTTTCCCACGAAAACCAAGTCCCCCTTGGGGGCTACTGCGGGGGTATCCCCCCCCCCAAAATGGTCCCATTTTTTTGCAAAAACCGCATTTCAAATACACCAAGTACGACTCGACTCGAGCCTCAGGAGAATTCACACGGGGCGCGAGCAGCCAGAAGGAAAAGACGCGTAAGTCGGGAATAGCCTACGCCTCCAGCAGGATACAACCCTTTCCCCTTGCCACTTTATTTACACGCTACTCGCGAAAACGAATCCTCCTAGCTCAAATTCGCTCAGGCAAATGAAAACAAGACGGAACAACGCAACCGTTGAAACAAAAATGAGCATTCAAACTTACAAATTCAAATGTATTAAGTAAACTATGTTTATTACATAAAGTTGCGTGGCTCAAGTTCTAACAAAAACTAAAAAGGGCTCGAACGCCCAACTACTTTCAGGCCTCGGGGCTGCCAGACGGAGGAGCGTCCGGGAACAGGAACTCCATGAAGTCTTCTGCGAGGACGTTGGCGGCAGGAGCGGTGAGGGCGTCCATGCGGTTCATCTCGACCTCATCGTCGGCGCCAACGGGAACGACGTAGCCCGTGGAGATCGCCCCGAGGTTGGCCCGGTAGCGCGACGCCACCATGCCAAGGGCTTTCTAGACCCCCAGGTGGAGTGTGCGGTGCATACGCTGGGTAACATGCCTGCCCAAGGCGCGAAGACAACTCGCCATGGAACTCTCGACCCGCGCCTCGCCTTCCTCGATGCCCTGGCACGCCTCGAGGGTCGCGGCCTGCAGCTCTTCCAGCTCCTACTGGGAGGAGTTGTAGGCCGTCTGGATGGCCTGCGCCTGAGTCGCCGACGTCTCGAGAGCCGTCCGTAGGCCTGAAAACAAAGATACAGACTAAGTTGGGAGTGGATCCCAAACGAACTTAGCCAACAAGCGAAAGACAGGAAAGGCAACTCACCCTCGACCTGCTTCTTCTCCAACTCGAGGATGGCGCACGCAGTGGCGGCTACCTGCTGCAGCTCAAGGATGATGACGTCCTTTTCCTTGCTGGCCTGCCACAAGTCCTCGTAGGACACGCCCTCTTGGACCAGCTCACCGGAGAGCCGCGTGACCTCCTCGTCCCAGTGCTGGATGGTGGCATGCGCCTTCTCAAGTGTGGCGCACTCACGCTGAAGATGGCCCTGCGCTTCCTCTCGGGCCAAGCGTTCGTGCTCGAGGGCGGCCTGGGCCTCCTTGAGGGCGGACCACTCCTGCTGGAGCTGAGTCTCCGCCTGCAGGCGCGCGCTTTGCTCCTGACGGAGCGCTCCCCCACCGCGGCAAGTGAGGCAACCTTGTCCGCCAGGTCAGCCCCCAGCCGCTCGGCCTCCTTGGCCTTTTCCTCGGCCTCGCTCTACAAAGACCGCGCCCCCTCGAGGGTGGCGCGGTCCTATTGAAGCTGAGCTTGCGTCGAGGCGAGCGCAGCCTCCTTCTCAGTCGCTGCAGTCGGCGCTGCAGTCAGGGCCTCACGCGCCTTCCACAACGCCTCATCCCGCTCCAGGAGCGTGGCCCTCACCATGTCGACCGCGGAACCGCCCTCCGCAGCCTGAGCGCCCTTGTGACAGCCCGCACAGGAAAATACCGTACTATTGCCTAAACCAATCCACTTTGGTCATTAAGCAATAATAAAGTATCATCTTGTCGTCAGTCGCCGGGTTAACGCCCGATAAATCACTTATATAGCAACAAGGATCGACATATATGCATTAAAACTCACGCGAAGGCGAGTCCAGAGATACATCATAATTAACAACAGAAATCCACCCCGAAGGGCTTAATTATTACAACCGAAGTTTTTGACATGACAACGTAGTTCAGAGTTTTAAAACAGCGGAATTAACTAAGCGGAAAGCGAGAACACCACGGGAGGCCAACCATGATGCCTTCATTCATCGTCCTCCACCCACTCCAGCTCCCAGCCGGGCGGGATCTCTCCGGGCCACACATCACCAAAGGAATTACCTGGAGCAACAGATTATAGCAAGGCTGAGTATACTAATACTCAGCAAGACTTACCCGTCGGTGATAACTACTTCACCAACTCTAGGCATGATAGTCTTTTTGGCCACTGGGTTTGTTTTGCTGAAACGTAACAAAGAGTATGTCCTTACTTTCAAGATTTTAGCACAAGTTCTAATGGGTTTACTCATTTCTAAATTAGCCATCTAATACAAGCATAAGTTGAGCAATACAATTATTCAAGCATAATATTCATCAACTTCCATCATTAGGGATCTCATGGCCAATGGAGTAAGTAGTCTCAGATAACGGTGAGAGGCCGACAATCGATTGGTTTATAACCTTGCAAGGTAGACCTAAACACACGGTGGGATGCCTCCGTGAGGACAACCACCAAGCGGTTCCCAAAACTCTTTGGGTCGGGATCGAATCTTACAGTCTTTGGTACAGGGTATCCGGTATACCCCGCGAGGCACCCAGACTCACCATGCACCACCGGTAGCTAGCCGTGAGACGCATCCCAAGATGAGTAATAGTAAGATCCCTCACCGCCTCATTAAGGTACTAGGCTTACCGGTCCCATTCCTGACAAGTGCTTAGTACGTTCAAACACTTAACCCACGAAAGCCATTGGACCGGAGCCCATATCCCATGCTCTTACCACATGAGCAATCTATTTAAGGAGATCTTTTGATTCCAACATAAGAACCTATTCTTGCAAGTGACATCATCACTCGACTTGTAACGGTCCTATAGCATAGCAGCTATCGACCTACCATACTAGTAAGGACAAAAAGGTACCTAGGGATCATGCCTCTAAGGTTCCAAATCAACTCCTGGACGTAAATCCACAATCATCCATAGATTGTTGCAATATAAAATTTGAAATACTGGGTTAAATGCATCGGGGCTTGCCTTCATCAGCAGTGTTAGCCTGAGCACCCTCGGTGTCTTCGAGTACTTCCACATACTGCAGTTTAGCTTCAGCTCCTCCTTCTTCGGCTTCCAGCACGGGCGAGTAGTCACCGTCAGGAAGGTCTACACGGAATGCAATGCAGGGTTCAGGTGATGTGATAGATTAATTATTTTGTCCAACTCTTGTTGGCCACATTCACCTTAACAAATAATTAATTACTAATTATTTTTCATTAAGGTTATTATTGATATGGTTTTATTCTTTTAAATAAACACTTAATTAATGTTTTCTTTTAGAATTGTTATTTCATGTGAGGATTTAATATTCCATCTTTCAACAACAAAGGTGTGCACCAAAATATAATTAATTACACTCAAATTCTTAAACAGCAATGGTGTATTCTTAGGTCCTAACAAACTATGCAACCATTTGAGAAAAGGTCACAAGGAAAGGCACATTTTCCTATTTATCAACATTAAACCTATAAAGGCCTCCAAGCTGTTATTCAAACAATAAATCAAAAATAATTTAGTGGAGTGTTTCTTAAGCACCAACACACCTATACTAAGCCACTGAACACACATGCATGCTTGGAAAAGTTAGAAATTTAATTATACCTATAATAACAAAAGCTAGTCACATAAACAGATAAAAGCATATAAAAATAAATAAGCATCCAATTGATCCAAACTTTCTCACACATGTTCTCTGGTCCAAAACCATCCCAGGAATGCAGCAAGCACACCTAGAACTACCACTGATCTTGCATTATAAATTTACAAAGGAAAATAAGCATATATCAAGAATAAATACCTATGATCATTATAAAATTGTGATTAATTCACCAGAGGTGCATCTTGGCATAAAGAGACCACATGCAGAAGTTGGGCACAAAAACATAATTATTTTTAGCTAAAAAAATCATGTAGGCAGATTCTGCATAAATGGAAAACAATTCATATAGAAAGATACAACATAACTTTGTGCAATTTTTGGTTCAGAAGCTTGTCATAACATGCCACACAACATATCCAAAATTAGCTACAGAGGACTTATGGATTTTGTGATATTACAGATCTAGGTTTTTCACATTTCTATTTTTCATGCCAAAATAGGAAACAACCTAGACAAGTTTAACAAAAGTTGTATTGTTCTTAACCATGAGTCTAACAAAATTGAGTTTGCAATTTTCCGACTTTTCTACGATTTTCTAGAGATTTTACAAGAATCAGCAAAGTCCTTTCACTATTGAAGATGTACTTTTATGCCGCCCCCCTAGAAGTTTTGATTCCCTTACAAAAAATTCCGGCGAGACCTCGCCGGGGCTCGGCCGAGGGATGGCGGGTAGGCGACCAGGGGCTCACCTACGACTGTCCTGGGGCCGTAGGCGGGAGTAGGGTGGCGCCGGCGGGCTCGGTCGGCGGCGGCGGCCGCGGCCTATACTCTGGCGGGGCGGCGACGTTTCCCGGGCAAGGAGCTAGTGCTTGAGCTTTAGCAGGACCAAGGGAAGGGTGGGAGGTGGTTGGACGGCTCGGGGTACTCGTGGAAGGTCGAGCTCGGCGAAAGGGCAGCAATGGCGGCCGGCGGACTCAGTGCTCGCCCGCGGGGAGGCAATGGCGCCTTTTATAGGGCGCGCGCTCGCCTGTGACGACCGGATGACGGCGAAGATGCCGCCGTGGTACGGAGACGTCTCGGCCGGCGCGCGGGACCGCGGACGGACCGGTGGTCCGCTCGGCGCGTGCGTACGCGCGCGGGCGGCGGGGCGAGGGCGTGAGGCGGGGAGAAATTGAGGCGCCTCGGGACACGGGCGTCCGGGGAAGGCGCGGCTCGGGCGGCGGGGCATCGGGCGGCGCGCGGCGCGGACGGCGAGGCGGCGCGGGCGCGGCGCGGCGCGGGTACGGCGCGGTGCGCGTGACATCGTGGTGCGACGGCGCTCTGGCCGAAACCATTTCAGACTAAGCATCTTTGAGCACATTTTTCTCCAAAATTTTGAATAGAAGTGTACCAAACGATGAAAAGGAAAATTGTAGATCTAACTGTCCTCTACCACTTTCACAAAGGTCATAAGGGGTTTTTCTCAATAGGTTTTGCAAAAGAAGCTTGCCAACTTTGAATGTCACTCTGTGTCAGTGAACAGGAGGTACTGGCAGTTGACCAAGATTTCCACCCCTTTCCACTCAAAATTGGAAATGCCATCCTACATAAAAGTTGTGTCCCTCAACAAAATGGACAACTTTCATGTTGGTAGATTTTGAAGTGTTTAGGAGAAATTTGGAGAACGCGGCAAAAAATCCAGAAGACATTCAAGGTCGCTAGGGTTTAGGTAGGGTTTGACCGTGGATTTGACCAAGGCTTGGCCACACATGTGTGTCAACCTGATCAATAAGGTCATTAGGGTTGGTTGGTGAGGTTTTCGGGGTGAGGACCCAAGTTGACCGTGATTTGACCACAGTCAGCAGATTTGACTGTCTATTAAGGGTAAATAAAAACCTGGGGTTTCACAGCCTACCCCCCTTAAACGGAATCTCGTCCCGAGATTCGAGTTAAGAAAACAAGATAGGCAGCAGAGACTCACAGTTTCGAGATTGCAGGAAGCCCGGGTACTTGGTGTTGAGGTATTCTTCCGTCTCCCAAGTCGCTTCTTCTTCCGTGAGATGACTCCACTTTATCTTGTATCTTGTACATTCTTACGGTCTGTCTTCGGGTCTTTCTCTCCTTTCGATACAACACTTTTAGTGGATGCTCGATGAGCGAGAAATCCGGCTCAATCCAAGCATTAGCTTCTGTGATCACTTTGTTTTCTGGCACAGGCATACCTTTCTTTAATTGAGTCACATGAAACACATTGTGGACTGCGGAAAACCGTTCTGGCAGTTGAATACGATAAGCCACTGGCCCACATACTTCTATGACTTCATAAGGTCCAATGTAGCGAGGAGCCAACTTCCCTTTAACACTGAACCTTTGCAAACCTTTGGTGGGGGGAACCTTTAGGTGCACATAATCTCCCACTTCAAAGTGTCGGGGTGTCGTTCCCTTATCATGATAGCTCTTTTGCCTCATCTGAGCTAACTTCGAATTCTCCCTTATTACTTGCACTTTTTCTTCGGCATCTTTAACTAAGTCTGGACCGAAGAGTGTCCTTTCTCCAGCTTCTGACCAGTTCAAAGGGGTGCCACATCTTCGTCCATAAAGAGCATCGAATGGTGCCATCTTGAAACTAGCTTGATAGCTATTGTTGTAAGAGAACTCTGCTAAGGACAAACACTTGTCCCAACTGTTATCAAAGTGCAAGATGCTTGCTCAGAGCATGTCAACCAAAATTTGATTTATCCTTTCTGTCTGACCATCGGTCTGTGGATGATAGCTGGAACTACGAATTAACTTGGTTCCTAAGCACTCATGCAACTACTCCCAAAAACGAGCTATAAACTGAGTTCCTCTGTCAGAGATTATGGTCTTCGGAATTCCATGCAAATGAACTATTTGATCCATGTATATCTCTGCATATTGTTGGACTGAATGAGTAGTATGAACTACAATGAAGTGGGCGGTCTTGGTGAGTCTGTCCATGATAACCCAGATAGAATCTTTCTTTCTAGCTGTCAGGGGTAAACCCACAATGAAGTCCATACTAGTGCCATCCCATTTCCACATGGGTATCGACAAAGGGTGGAGTACACCTGCCGATTTCAAATGGCTTGCTTTCATCCGGTGGCAAGTATCACACTCGGCTACATACTTGGCTATATCAACTTTCATATTGGACCACCAAAAATTTTGCTTCAAATCTTGAAACATCTTATTACTACCGGGGTGAATAGAGAATTTGGACATATGAGCCTCATCAAAGATTGTTTTTCGGATTTCTGGATCAACAGGAACCACAAGGCGTTTTCCAAACCAGATCACATCCTTGTGATCCTTCTGGAAACAGGTATAATTAGGATCTCCCTCTGCTAGTTTCTGTTTGATGATTTGTAAGTCTTCGTCATTGCGTTTAGCGGTGACAATTCTATCATAAAGATTAGATTCGGCAGCTAAGGCATAAAGATTTCCTTGCTCTACCACTTCCAAGTTGAGCCTTCTCATCTCTTCACATAATGGGAAACTAACTGGCTCCAACTCTAGACGGTTGCAGTGGACTTTGCGGCTAAGGGCATCCACAACAACATTTGCTTTTCCGGGGTAATAGTGCACTTCTAGGTCGTAATCTTTAATCAACTCAAGCCATCTCCTTTGCCTCATGTTCAGATCCGACTGAGTAAAGATATATTTGAGACTCTTGTGGTCAGTGAAGATATTATAACGATTACCCATCAGATAATGTCTCCATATCTTGAGAGCGTGGACAACAGCTGCTAACTCAAGATCATGGGTGGGACAATTGATCTCATGAGGTCGAAGGGCCTGTGAAGCATAGGCAATGACTCGGACTTCTTGCATAAGAAAACAACCGAGACCCGTGCCTGACGCGTCACAGAACACTTCAAAGTGTTTGGAATTGTCTGGTTGCAATAGCACTGGGGCCGAAGTTAAGTGTTGCCTCAAGGTGTGGAAGGATTTTTCACATGCTTCGCTCCATAGGAACTTCACTCCCTTCTTGAGCAGTTCGGTCATAGGTTTAGCAATTCTAGAGAAGTCTGGAATGAATCGACCGTAATAACCTGCCAAACCCAAGAAACTGCGGATTTGGTGTACGGACTTGGGTGGCTTCCAATCCATCACCTCTTGTACTTTGCTAGGATCTACGGAGATACCATCTTTAGAAATAGTGTGCCCCAAAAATTTCACACTATCCAACCAGAACTCGCATTTGGAGAACTTAGCATAAAGCTTATGATCTCGCAAACGCTGCAGGACAATTCGAAGGTGCTTGGCATGCTCCTTCTCATTTTTGGAATAGATGAGGATATCATCGATAAAGACCACTACGAACTTGTCGAGCTCCGTCATAAACACGGAGTTCATGAGGTACATGAAATAGGCTGGAGCATTTGTGAGACCAAAGGGCATCACCAAGAACTCATAAAGACCATAACGAGTGGAGAAAGCAGTTTTAGGAACGTCACAAGGTCGAATTTTGATTTGGTGGTAACCAGAATGAAGATCAATCTTGGAGAAAACTTTGGCTCCAGCTAATTGATCAAAAGAACATAGATTCGGGGTAGAGGATATTTGTTCTTGATGGCCACTGCATTGAGCGGTCTGTAATCAACACACAGCCTCAAGCTACCATCTTTCTTTTTGACAAAAAGGGCGGGACAACCCCAAGGAGAAGAGCTTGGGCGAATATAACCCTTATCTAACAGCTCCTGGAGTTGGTTTTTCAGTTCGGCTAGTTCCTTGGGAGGCATACGATAAGGTCGTTTAGAAATGGGTGCAGTACCCGGTTGGAGTTCAATTACAAACTCGACATCTCGGTCTGGTGGCATACCAGGTAATTCGTCAGGAAAGACATCTGGATACTTACAAACTACTGGAATTTCTTCAAGATGACAGATAATGGTCACATAGGCACAAGAGTTTGTACCGTCCTTGAACGGTAAGTACAGGGTAGTGTGCCCGACCGTAGTCGAATTGATCGTTACAACTCTATCTGAGATATCTAGAACCAGCTTATGCTGGGTCATCCAGTCCATACCCAAGATAACATCAATGCCTTCCAAACTTATGGCTATAAGATTGGATTGAATAGTTTTACTTCCCAATTTTAAAGGAACTCCAAAGGCTAAGGTGTGAGAAGAGATGTTTCCACTTGGTGTGATAATTTTATAAGCCAATTTGGTATGGGATCCTATTAAACCCAATTTGCCTAATAGAATTTCACTTATGAAACTGTGGGTAGCTCCAGAATCAAATAAAATCTTAACAGGAATAGAAGTGTACCAAACTATGAATAGGAAAATTATAGATCTAACTGTCCTCTACCACTTTCACAAAGGTCATAAGGGGTTTTTGTCAACAGGTTTTGCAAAAGAAGCTTGCCAACTTTGAATGTCACTCTGTGTTAGTGAACAAGAGACACTGGCAGTTGACCAAGATTTCCACCCTTTTCCACTCAAAATTGGAAATGCCATCCTACATAAAAGTTGTGTCCCTCAACAAAATGGACAACTTTAATATTGGTAGATTTTGAAGTGTTTAGGAGAAATTTGGAGAACGCGGCAAAAATTCCGGAAGACATTCAAGGTCACTAGGGTTTAGGTAGGGTTTGACTATGGATTTGACCAAGGCTTGGCCACACATGTGTGTCAACTTGATCAATAGGGTCATTAGGGTTGGTTGGTGAGGTTTTCGGGTGAGGACCCAAGTTGACCATGATTTGACCACTGTCAGCAGATTTGACCGTCTATTAAGGGTAAATAAAAACTTGGGGCATCACAACCCTGGTCCAGGAGCTCGTCCCGTATGGCCCGCAGCCGGTACTCCAGCCACCCGTTGTCAGTCCGCAAGGCCTCCACGAGGGCGTCGAGGGAGTCATACTGGCCCCGGTACCAGTCAAGCTCGGTGCTCAACTGAGCGAGGCGGTTGTACCTTGCCCGAGCTCAGCCCTCCAGCTCCTGTCACCAGCAGTCAAGGACGCGGAAGAAGGCAGAATCAAGAAACGCACGAACACTACGCGGATGGAGGAGCGAATCTCGAATTCGACGAAAAACACTTACCTGGAAGATCTGAATCGAGGGACCCCCGTGGATCCACAGCGCCTCGGTCAGCGCGTTGTTGATCAAGAAGCCGTAGTCCCGAAACTCCTGCCACAACATCTGCTCGCCCTGGCCTCATCAAAATGGGTAGGCGGTGCACCGGCGCGGTGCAGCTCCTGCTCCGGGTGCGCGACGGCGACGTCAGAGGCGGGCGGGGAAGCGTGTGATGTCGAGGCCTCGGCTTCGTGTGTCGGGCACTGTGACATCACGCAGCCGCCTTCCCCGCATCACCAGCACCTCTGGCGTGCGCTCGGGGGCTGGTGCGGGCTGGCTTCCCAATTGGCCCCACCCAGGAGGGGCATCGTCGTCGGCGACATCCCCCGCCGCCTCACGGTCCCCCGCGGGATGGCTCTCCGGACGAGCCTGCCCGTGCCCTTGGGAAGGGGCGTGGGGAACCAGAACCTGCGACGTCACCGCCGCCGACACCGCCGCCTCCTCCTCCGCCGCGGCCTCCGCGCCCGCCACGGCACTAGCTCCACGGCCGCCTCCGCAGCCCGTGGTGACGGGGGTGGGGGATCCCACCTCTCGGGGGCGGCACGCCCCCCGTCACTCTCCTCCTCCTCTTCCGACGACGAATTCGCTGGTGCGAGCGGAGGGGAGAGTCCCTCGCCGCCGCGCGGCCCGTACTCCTCATGTACTCCTCTAGGCATTCCCGCCGCCTGAGCTTCCTCTCCTTCGCGCGCGCCGCCGCTCCCGTTCTCGCCGCTGTGCGGCGCGGGCGGCCGCCCCGGCCCCGGGCATTGGCGGGTCCGACCGCGCGGTCCCTCTGCTGATGAAAACTGTCAAGGCCCACACCGACACGATACAAGAACTTGAGACGGGAGAAGAGGTGCACTCAGCACCGGGGCGTCGGGGAGCATCACGAACGACCAGAGGTCGTCATCGCTATGCGGCACCGATTTGAGGCTAATCGCGCATCTCGCCCTTGTGGCCGCGTACTCCAGAAGCAGGCGGTCTTGTAGTAGTCGTGAGCGCGCCAACGACATGGGGTTGGCCGCGTCGCTCATCTCGAAGATGCGGAGTTCCCTTGCCGGTGTAGGGGGGAGGCCGGCGCCGTCGTTGCGGAGGTAGAACCACCCCTTCTCACAATCCGCATTGTTCGACATCATCGTACACGGCGGGTACAACTCCCTGCACGTCTCCCGCAGCGCGAACGTCAAGCCGTCGGCGCGAACCGCCCGGCGCACCTGCGCCTCCCTCGTAGCAAGGGTGTGCAATTCCGCGCGGAATAGGTGCACCCAAAGATCCCAGTTCACTGGGATCCCCAAGAACACCTCGCAGACGCCGACGAAGGTGGCCGCCTGCGATATGGCATTGGGAGTGAAGTTGTGGAGCTCCACCCCGTAGTGGTAGCACAACCCCCACACGAAGCGGCTCGCCGGCATGGTGAAGCCGCGCTCGTGCAGCCGGATGAAGCTGACGACGTAGCCGTACGACGGGTTGGGCTCCCTGTCCGACGCCAGCGGGACCATCCACACCGGGTACGTTCCTTCGCCGGCCGGTGCCAGTAGCCCGCCGTTCACTAACTCGTTCAGAGCGAATGGCGTCACAGTCGACCGGGTTCAGGGTTGGGGCTCCAGCACTACAATTGGTTGGGGCGGGGCCATTGCGGGCGAGAGCTGGAAGCTGGGGAGGTGGCAGTGTGAGAACGAAGCAAACGAGAGCGAGGTTGGGGAAGCGTGCGCTCGGGGAGGAGGCAAGAGACAGAGGCTGCGGAGGCTAAGTGGCGAGGTAAGGGATTCACCCTTCCCTTCCTGGTGATTTATAGATCCAGGGGAGCCACCCTCCCGGAAACTCCATGCGCCACGCGCATTAACTGCAGGCAACGCCATCCGTCACTGACCAGTGGGACCCACCATGCCGAAATGGCCGGGTGCGTGCGCGTGCGCGATCATTGCGGCGCAGCAACCGAAGGGCCGCGACGCCCCATCACGTCCGCTCCCCACGTCTCCCACTACACCCGCGGCTGCACCGCCTGAAAAGGCGCGCCTATTGCACACGATTGCTGCCACGGCCACAGCCATTTAATGGCCCGGCCCCCTACCAAGCAAGGGTAACCCCCTGCGCGATTCAAGCTAAAGGCTCGAAAAACCCAGACCCTCGAAGGGTGCGACTACTGATCAGTGGTTCTAAGTCCCACCCGTCAAGGGCAGGCACCACAGATGCCCTCAACCCAGAGGGTTACTGATCAGCAGCTCGAGGGTCGGATCAACCACAACCCCACAGGTCCTGTAGATACCTCGTTGCCACCCTGCAACGGCCCTACTGGTCAGGGGTTCGGAGCCTGACCCTTGAAGGGTTCGAACAGGCGCCCCAGATTGACAGAGTCAGGGACAACTAGGGCACGCGCATTCGAGCTTGACCTCGAGTCAACCAACTCGAGGGCACCCTACATGTCGTATTCAAGAGCCAGCGAGGGCGGCTAGTCAAGGGATCCCATCAAGGGAGAGCTTCCGCACCCTCGGTCCCCATCGAACGGGACCGAGCCCTGCCTAGCACACCCACGTAAGCGCTTTCATAGACGTGTCTCCGGACCACGAGCCGACCCTTATCGAACGGGGCACAGACGTCCACATGAGTCACCCGTTAACAGCTCAACGAGGAATCCGCGATTCGCGACCCGCTCGATGGGAGTCGTGGACGCCTCACCCCTCCATCCTGTGGAAGGACGACGAAGGGGCGTGCAAACAAGTCGGAGAGCTCACCCCGATCGCCTCAAATGGGCTCAGGTTCGGGGGCTAGACGCACGACTACACCTCCTGGATATGCACTGAATGCAGACGAGCGTCGATGCGTGCTCATGGCACCGCCGAGGCCGGCTGAAACACCACCGATGCCGGCTGAAACTAACACCTCGCACACTGACAAACACCGTGAAAAAAACCTTGCAGGAGCACCCACGCTCCTATAAAGGCTTCGAGGGCTACACCCGCGGGTGCGCTAGCGTGCCCCCACAGAATAGCATAGCAACTAGGAGGGAAGAACGTCCCATCGACAAGCGCGCCCCCCGCGGGTTCCTAACCGATACCACCGCAGGCTCGGGGCCACTCGTCGGGGACAACCATGAGGGTCCCCTAATGACCAGGGAAAAACCCCATTTTTCGCAAAACAACAAAACATAAACGAACTCACAAACCGTAAATCACACCTCGCATAATCACGGCCTGGTGCAGAGAAGAGCCCACAGCCCAAATAACCTAAGCGACCCATCGAGCGGCCAGCCTCCGCGCCCCTCGGGCGAACTTCCGCCTCGCTCGAGGGCTAGGTGCTATACCACGAAATCTTCACCTCGCTCGAGGGCCGGACGCCCCCTTGGGCGAACCTCCGCCTCGCTCGAGGCCGCTCCGAGCTCACAGCCCCCGCGCCCACTCCCCGACCAGAGCATTAAATGCTCTGGTACGACGCGGGCACCTGAGTCAAAAGCGAATCCTCACCACGCCGGCCCTTTGACACCGCCTGGGAATCATATACCGGCGCTGTTCCGCCAACCCTCCCCATGCGGCCATCCCTGGCACTGCAGGGGAGCTGTGCCGGAAGGTCGGTGTCAAATCTGTGACACTGTGCCGCCCACTCCCGTACGGCCTGCACGCCACACCCGTCGAAAGAGGACGGCTGAACCCTCGAAAAGGGTACGGACGCTTACCCCGCGCTCGCATGGACGATGTCGTGACGTTGGACTAGTGGAGCGCGTCTCCTCCGCCAACTCCGGCCCTGTGCGGCCATCCCCACCGCTGTGCTGCCATCCCGAGTACTGCAACACCATCCCCGTCGCTGTGGGACCCTGGGACGACAAGACATCGCCATCCCCGCCGTTGTACATCCTCCGGCCTTGCGTCAGCTACACCTTCGAACCGGCGTACGGGCAACGACTCAAGCGGAAGGTGCCCACGCAGCCACCCTCGAAGCCGCTTCTGGGCGGACACAGGACTCGCCACGACGCCCACTGGGAGCGAGATTCATCAGGACGGCCAACCACTCCACGACGATGTACACCATACCGCTATATGTATCTTAGAACTGCGCGTCACGATTGTAAACCGCCTCCCCTTGGCCTATAAAAGGAGGAGTCGGTCCCCTAGCCGCGGGGGATGACAGATAGCTGCGCACTTGCACATTTCCGCCTTCACCACGATATTGGCACTTTGCCTCAATCAAACCTCAGGGACCTGGAGGCTCCCCCTCCTCTCCCGCCACGCTTGTAGCCCCCCTCTGCAAGTTCCACGGTGCAGCGCAATACAGCACCTCGAGCGCAACCCTACTAAACGTACGACCCACGGTCGGAACCAGGATAAAACTCGTGTCATTGTGTCGCTTAGCACCGGCCATCGAGAGATAGATCACAACGCTCATACTAGTTATATCGGGACTACTTTCTGCACCAACAATATTTGCATTGGGTAGCTTAAATTTCTCTGCACATCGTGATAGCTTTGCAGTTGTATCACAATACTTGTTCATATCACAATGCTTATGTTTTCTCTTGTTGTCTTCCCTCTTTTGTCAACCTTGCACATTCTTGTTTTTTCAAGCATTTTGCCAATTTGTTGTAGCCATTTATGACCACTGCTTTGTCCACCATTGTTCTGTACTACCTCAGTTCTTATCTGACCAAAGCAGTCGTATCGCGTTGGTTGCTATATGGGAAGTCACTGTCTCGCTTTTGGTCTCCAAACCCCATATGGTTGATGCCAAACCATACTTAACATCTTCTTTGTCAAATTAATGCTATGCAAACCTACATGAATTGCTCATCAGATCTATCTTATGTTATCATGTCCTGTGCCATCCGATATTTTTGTCTCCATAAAATCCAACGGTGTATATTCTTCTCTTTTTTGATTAAACATTAACTACTATTTTTCTTATTTTTAATTTTGAATTTATGTATTTATTAATTGTATTTGTATTGAACCGGACTCTTTGGATTTCCTTATTTTAATTCTGAATTTATGTATTCTTTGGATTAATCTAGACCTTCAGATCTTCATAAAATCTAACGATGTATATTCTTCTCTTTTTTATCAAACATTAACTACTATTTTTCTTATCTTTAATTCCGGATTTATGTATTTATTAATTGTATTTGTATTGAATATGGACTCTTTGGATTTCTTTATTTCAATTTTGAATTTATGTATTCTTTGATTAATCTAGACCTTTTAATTCTGAATTTATGTATTTATTAATTGTATTTGTATTGAATACTTACTCTTTGGATTTCCTTATTTTAATTCCGAATTTATGTATTCTTTGGATTAATCTAGACCTTATCTTCATAAAATCCAACGGTGTATATTCTCCTCTTTTTTATTAAACATTAACTACTATTTTCTTAGTTTTAATTCCGAATTTATGTATTTATTAATTGTATTTGTATTGAATATGGACTCTTTGGATTTCCTCATTTTAATTCCGAATTTATGTATTCTTTGGATTAATATAGACCTTCAGATCTTTATAAAATCCAACAGTGTATATATTCTTCTCTTTTTTATCAAATATTAACTACTCTTTTTGTTATTTTAATTCCCGATTTACGTATTTATTAATTGTATTTGTATTGAATATGGACTCTTTGGATTTCCTTATTTTAATTCCGAACTTATGTATTATTTAATTTAGACCTTCGGATCTTCATAAAATCTAACAGTGTATATTTTTCTCTTTTTGGGATTAACGTGAGAATTTCTAGACCTCTCGGCGAACGTGATGACTTCTTTTAACACTCGAGTATAAAGATAATAATAGATAGATATCATTATGCATCAAGACAGGGAGATCCATCGGATGATCGTCGGACACACTAACTAGCTCCGTCCCACAAACCTAATCTCCATAGCGTCGTGTCGACCACGCGAATCACGTACGTACGAATTCTAGCCGCGTGATCAATCAACAGGAGAGTTTGTTTAGAGCCAAGAAGGCATCTGCATTCCGCAGGACCACATCACCCTGATTCGCACTGCCAATTAAGCTCTAGCAACCGAGCACGCAGGCGGGATCAAACAACATGCGAAACTTGTGGCCATCTCGAGCCGGAGCGGGCGGGAGTACAAGTAAAGACCCTGAGGATAACATTGATTAGCGAGCAACCTCGCAGCGGCCGACACGAGAGCGATTCTCTCTTGCCATGCCGAATCTTTCCAGATCTTAAAAAGAATTACCAGAAGCAGCCGTGATCTGTGCTGCAGGTGTGTGTGTGTGTGTGTGATGAGGTGTCCAGCCAGATTCAAGTGTGCCAAGAACCATCATCTGGAAGCGTTTGGGCCGCCCGTGTGAGGCTCAGATTGGGCCACGCGAGCCTAACCAACGAAATTGGGCTATTTTTCCACACGGACCGAAATCCATTCATCCAATTATATGGGCCAGATATGCAGATTTTTTTACGGCCCACTTAAACGCCTTTTTGCTCAAGCGCACTCCGCATGGCCACTTCTGCCCGTCGTCGCTCCGCCCGCCGGAGCACCGGACGCCCCCACCCCCCGGCGGCGGACTGGTGGGTGGTGCACGAGCAACCAACCCCCAAAAAAACTCCGGAAATCACCAGCGGTGCACGGCCGGCGGCGGCCGCAGAAGCCGTGCCGGAGGCCGGAGCGGCTACAGAACCCTTCGACAGCGAGAGGCAGGTGGCGGTTCCTACTATATGCTTGGACAGCAACGTCGCCCGCTCGCTGCTCGCCATTTTCAACCCTCTTTACGCCCGCCCGGTGTTGTCAACCGGCACGTTCTCAACGCTGCCGATCGAGCGTACCACGGACGACGGCCACTCTTCTACCGTTCCCAGATCCACTGCTCCACCCCTTGAATGCTGAGGAGAGAGCCCTTTTTATTTGGCTCCCTCTGTCATCCAGGACGGGGAGTGGGGGATGTGAAGAAGCTTTTGCTTGCTTGGCCTCGCACGCGGACGCAACCGAAACGACGAGATCACGAGAAGTCCAGGCTTGAATCCCCGGCCGGCATCTGAATCTCGATTCCTGGAGGGCCCGGCGGTATTCATCAGTCGTCGTCTCCGGTTCGAACTCTCTCGGCTGTACACACTGCTCCACTGCCAACTTGAAGTACAGCCGGAGAGAATGAGATGGGTCGCAGATGGCGGATGCAACACATCAGATTGCCCTTGGAGATTCTGATCTGATGAGCAACCCAACGGTTCTGTTCTTGTATTTTTTTGCTGAAGTCTAGCTAGCAGATCTCCTCCGACAAGACCTACTTTGGGCAGGTAGTACAGCTGGGTCTGGGTGCATTTTGGATGGAGCTGTGGAATGTAACGGCGAGCCTAACCTTTCCGGATACAGCTGGGGATTCTCATGTTCTCTAGCTGAATGGGATGGTAGTCTGAAACTCTGAATAGTCAAAAAGGCTTTCTTTTGAAAATTGCAAAACCAACCACCGTAGTATGCCCTTTCGAAACCAAGCCATTTTTGTTTTTGTTTCGTGATTCACGCAAATACAAGCGCAGACGTTCACATACACACCTCTGCGAATACGGGCACACAACCCCATTAGTGGTAACTGGTAAGTGGAGGACTTGAACGGTTCCACCACAACTCCACAAGGAACATTACCTCTAAGACTCGAAGTCATTTTTATTATCTCGCTTTTACTTGGATATGTTGGGAAAACACCTCACTTTTTCTGCTGGACGGATCCCATCTGCTTTCATCAATTTAGACTACTTCTACGAGCGTACAGCTCCACATCAGCTACAAAATCGCCAACATTTTGAGGGATTCATGTAGCCGTCTCGACATTTTTACATTCCAACAATAGAATAATAACAGTGATATTGCTGTTTGCAAGGAGAAAAAATTGTGATTTGGAATAGATGTATAGTTTTGCAGCGGTCCAACCAAAATTGCACTATTTTATAAGACTTGCCGTATCTTTTTTCTATGACGATCTATCGAAAAGCATGGGAATCACCCGTCGCAATGTGTGTCCTATATAAGCCGCACCATCCACCCCCCCCCCCCCCCATCATCAAAAGTGTGGGCCCCTTAGTTCCGAATTAAATCCTCCAGCTAAGATAGGTCACTTCATCAATGGCATAATGATGCTTAGCGACACAATTCCAGATCCAGATGAGGCTATCCATCCGCTGCTGTACTGGCACTGCTAGTATGTGCCTGTGGGCATCTAACGGCTCACTCACTATGTGTGGCCTGTTTTGCATACCTTGTGATGGTACAGGATCCTTTATTAATTTCAGGCCGGCTTCTTTGCAAATGTTTGTTTTGGACAGCACATTCCTGTAAAATCTTCTAGAGGTGTAATTTCAGGCCGGCTTCTTCTTTGTTTCGGAGATGAATGAATACATGATCTTTTGAAAGAACTCAACATGATGAATGGATGGAATGGCAGAGCTATCCTTTCCAAGATCCACGCCGTAGCTGGGTTTTCTTGTCCAAGCATGCATGCATCTGACACGGAACCACGTGGTGTTCCCGGGCGCCACACGAATTCGACTCTGAACCGACCGCCGTCTGGATCACGGTCACGGCCGCTCGTGAAGCCTAGCAAGCCAACAACAGCCAACAGGATGCCATCACACCAGGCCCCAGAGGTTAAAGTTTGCCAAGCTCGCTCGTCTCTGATCTGAAAAAGATGGCATCTGGCACGGCCTCGATTGGGGACTTATCGACCGTCCCATTTTCCTACTCACTGCCGCCAAAAGCCCAGAATGATCATGGTGTACTGACCGTCTAAGCCTTTGCGTTCGATGAGTTAAATACCTTTGCCTAAACATGAGCATCTTTTGCCTGGATTTTCATTTGTCCAAACACATATGCAAACTCAACTTCTCCTGTCCTCCAGCACGTACACTACACGGCCTCAACTAGGGCGCGCACACGTGCTGGGTCCTCGAAAGCAGAGGTCGCCCCGCTACCCAAGCACACACACGCATCTGATGATGATCCGGTTCAGATAACCTGAGCGATCGAGCGTGCCTATTTCGCCTGTGCGCCGTCAGAACGGGAGCACATCCAACACGTATCATCCGGTATTCCAGTCCTGCTGGGTTCAGCCGTTTCGGGAAAGCAGGCGGTCGCCAGGCTCAAGTTTCAGAATTCAGAACGCACGCATGATCAATGGCTTTCAGTTTCAGTTTCAGTTACGAGTGGCACTGTCACTCGTTTCCGGGTGGAAGTTTGAGTTTCCCTGATACCAGAATGAAGTCCGTGACTAGATATTTGCTGGATTGGAGTATTACGTGAATGCGGCTCCGTTTTACTTCAATTCCTGTGGCCAGGAATTTCTTGGACCTTTTTTGCGGATCTGAGCTGGGTACGTACTTTGGATGATTTAGGCAGCTGTACGTACAGATTTATCGATCGGCCATAGAGGTAGTACTACAAGATTGCAAATTTTTCATCAGACTTTCTTGTACTCACCTTTTGGCTTTTGCTATGAAAAAAAAATGTTGGGAAGAATGAGAATCATCTGCCACTAGTACTGTATGTGTGTGTGTCCCAGGCCATCCCTATCTTGGCACGTGTGGGGCTGTGGGCACCTACCGACCAAATATCCTCGCTCCTCCTCCAGCTAACGTCAGTGGCCTCTGCATCTCCTTGGCGGCGATCTCTCCTCCGTTCTGATCTCCCCAAACCTGAGTGGTTCAGTGATTGACGAGGCCACGATCGTCACGTCGGACCAGCACGTTACTGTGGCAGGGTACGACCGGGCCAGGGGGGCCTCGACAGTCGACACGCCCATCCGCTCTCCTTTCCCGTTCCCGAAAGAAACCTGACACGTTTCATCCGCTGCTGCTGGGGTTATCCTGCTCCACAGACAGCAGGCAGCAGCCAGAAGACCAGTGAGGATTTCTGCTTCTCCGATGCAGAAATCCTCCGAGGACACGTCGCTCGAAGGGATCAAGGAAAATGACCGGGCTGTTACTGTTACTGCTGGGCAGCAGGGTCTTCTCAGCGCGTTACTGTTGCGTGACGAAGCCCCATGCTGACAGCAACAGCAGTGAAAGAGATTAGAGAGAGGTTGCCGCAAGCTTTTGACTGCTGGAGGCACACGATAAATAAAATTCTCCAAAAGTACGCATGGCTGCTGATGATGAGAACAAGCTTTGCTGGCGGCAGGTTAGGTAATTAGGAAGCCCTGCCGACTTATTAGCAGCAGCAGCAGCGGAAACAGTAGCAACACCTTTTGCACGTCAGCGTCGCTGTCCTAATCTCGGATCTTTCCAAAAACAGTAGAGAATTAGCACTGAAGGATCTCGGTAATAAAGGCGACTAGTTACCCTGTTACCTCGTCACATCCGAAAGCAACGGGGCATCAAAAGGTCAGGTTCCATCTTGCCGGGATCGAATTCTTTTTTTTTTCCCAGACAGAATGCAGGATTGGGAGAAGCATCGAGCTATGTACACAGTTTTCTTCTAGCTCTACCAACACAAGCTGAAAGAATGAGCGAGCCGGCCGAGGCACGAGAACCCCCAAGGTTACACAAAAAAAGAAAACCTCACAGGATCGTGCGGCCGTTGGTCTTCCTCTTGGCGTCCTCCCATGGCGCCGGCACCTGCGCCGAAGACCCCATGTCCAGCTCTCCCCCAACCATCAATGCCGGGAGGCCACCGTTGGTCGTGGAGCCGCCCATGGTCCCTCCGATGCCAAGACCAAGGAAGTCCAGAGTAGCAGGCTTGGGACCGAACAGTGGTGATGGTCCTCCCATCACCAGGTCCGGCAACCCTGCATTCCCACTTTCGTATGCCAGGCCAAGGCCAAGCCCCCCGGATAGCATTGCCCTGGACTCCCTCTCCATTTGCTGACCGTTCCGGTGGTGCCGCTCCATCAACTCTATTTGCTGACTGCCCCTGTGGTGCGGCCACCGTTGTTGCATGGTGGACTCCATGTCCATTGGCTGATTACTCCGGCGAAGCTCCATGTCCATTTGCTGATCACTCTGGTGCTGCTGGTGGTGCTGCCGGCGCTCCATTTCCATTTGCTGATCACTCCTGTGGTGGTGCCACCGCTGCGCACTCGACTCCACCTCCCTTTGATGATGATTCCGGTGGCGCTCCATGTCCATTTGCTGAATACTCCGGTGGTGCCATGGTTGCAAACTGGAGTCCATCTCCCTCTGCTGATGATTCCGATGGCGCTCCATCTCCATTTGGGGATTACTCCGGTGGTGCCACCGTTGCGAACTGGACTCCATTTCCCTTTGCTGATGATTCCGATGACGATCTATCTCCATTTGCTGATTACTCCGGTGGTGCCGCGGTTGCGCGCTGTTCTCAACAAACCTTCCTTGAGGAAGCTGCTTCGACGGAGGTGACGACGAGGAGGAAGAGGCAAGCCCAAACTCCTTCAGGAACGACGAGCTTGATTGCGAAGCTCCAACTTCGGCAGCTTTCTGCAGGAGCGCGGTCGCAGACATGTGCGGTGCTGGAGGTGGAGCGAAGGTGCCCGGATTGCTTGCGCTTGTCTGTGGAAATAGAGAGGAGGGCGCACCAATAGCGAGGCAGAGGAAGGTGGGATCGACGCCAATGAGATCACGCAGGGATCTGCTCTGGGAAGTTGTGCTTGTTGTGGCCGACGCGAACAGACCGGCGAAAGTGTTGGTTGTTGTAGATGGCGCGATAGAATTGGAAACACTGCCACCGGCACCACAGGTGGTGCTGCTCCCGTCGGTACCAATGGCCTCTGAGGGTGATGGGAGGAAGCAAGGAAGCATTGGAGTGTCCTTGTCCAGCAGATTGGAGACCTCAAGTTCAGCCTCCTTGTATTGATCAGCTTCCTGGAAGCATGTATCAGCTTCATCCTCCAATTTGGCGGTCACCGTTGTCTCAGCAACCACCTCTGGCTCTACAACGGATAAACCAAAACAAGGAAGAACAAGTCAGTTATCGCTATGGAGCTAATTGACCAAATAGGGGGGCAATTTGGGGAAACAGCCCAGACGCATGCATTGCTTTCTTATCAGGGAGGTGAGATTGACCTAACGAGCAAGAACTTGCCATAAATCTCATAAGCCTATCTATGGGTAATAAGACAAGCACACAAACAAAGATGCAAAAGGAGCATACCATCCACATTTGGCACCACCGCCACAACTGGCCGCTGCTCCAGTGGAAATCGAAGTGGTGAGGGAAAGAGCTGTGGCTCCTTTGGCAATGGAGGTGGGGACGGACGGCGTGGCGGCTCCTTTGGCAATGGAGGTGGGGACAGACGGCGCGGCAGCTCCCTTGGCAATGGAGGTGGAGATGGACGACGCGGTGGCTCCTGTGGCAATGGTGGTGGAGATGGACGGCGTGGTGGCTCCTGTGGCAATGGTGGTGGAGATAGGATGCGCCGCGGCTCTTCCGGCGCCGGGGCCTCCACAAGCTTAGGTTGCTCCACCTCGGCCACGGCAGAGTCCTCAGTCTCCTCTTGCTCCTGCCCCTTGTCCTTGTCCTTATCCACATTCTCCTCGGCCTCCAAATCAGGCGGCCGAGGCGATGGCGGCGCCGGCGGCGCCAGCACCCTGCCTGTCTCCTCCACGAGTGCGCCGCAGAAGGCGCGGTGCGTCACGAAGCTGTCCCGTCTGAAATAAGCAAGCACGCCATCCGATGAATCAATCAATCAAGTCAAGGGGGAAAAACGAGAGCTTTTCCCCGAATCGGGATGCGGGGAGAGGAGGAGGAAGCAAGCAAGCAAGCGGCGAGCGAGGAAGCAATCAGGCACCTGGTGAAGAGCGTGCCGCAGTCGCAGCGGTACTCGCGGGTGCCGCAGGTCTTGGCGTGCGCCTTGAGGTCGGCCTGGACGGCGTAGCGCTTGCCGCAGCGCGGGCACGACCAGCGCTTCTCCCCGTGCTTCCGGCAGAAGTGCTTCTTGATCCCGGTGAGGTCTCCGAGCGCGCGCGCCGGGGAGTGGTGCACGCACCCTGGCTCGGGGCACACGTACACCCGGCGGCGCGGCGGGGCGGCGCCCGGGCCGCGCTGCCGCAGCCGCCAGGGCAGGTTGTGGCCCCTCCGGTGCAGCTGCAGGTTCTGGTCCCGCTGGAAGCCCTTGCCGCACACCTCGCAGACGAAGCGGTTCGTCGCCAGCAGCGTCCCCGGCGACAGCGCGATCACCTCGGCGTCCGGATCTGCGGCCGCGGGCGGGGGGCGGGAGCAAAGCAAAGCAAGCAAACGAAGAAACCGTTGAGAGAGCGCGCGGGGGGCGGAGGCGGAGGGAGCCAAGGGAGGAAGTAGTAGAAGTAGTAGTAGTACGCGCACCAACCCCGAAGCGGGGGGGTGGTGGTGGCCGCTCGCTCACCTGGTGTCCCGGGGAGGTTCCGCTTCTTCTTGACCGGCGCCGGCGCGGCGGCCGCCAAGGGGAGCGCCGCCTCCGGCGCGGGCGGGGGGCGCCGGCGCCTGCTCGGGCCCCGCCACCGGCTCCGTCGGGTGCGGCGTCATCGCGGCGCTCGATCTGCCCGCCCGGCTCCCACCCGTTCGTCACTGAATCCGCAGCACTCGCGCCGGCTCCGGCCCGGGAGGCGCGCTGCCTGCGGCGGCGGGCGGTGGACGGGGATTTTTTTTTTCGCCTTCTCTCCTTCCCCACGCTCGCTCTCTCTCTCTTCTTTTTTCCTCTTCCTCCAGGAGACCGAACCCCCCTCTCTCTCTATCTCTTTTGGCGATTATTTTTGCAGCTTGCTTTTCTATTGGGGGAGGAGGAGGACGCGAGACGAGACGGGCGGGGGACTTGGGGTGGTGGGAGTGGGAGTCATCACAGAGAGAGGAGGGAGGGGGCATCGGGACGAGACGAGACCAGACGACACAGCAGTAGCTAGCACAGCCCCCGGGCGCGTGGGGCTGCTGGCTGGGGCGCGCTGTAGGCTGTACGCGCACTCGCAGGCTCGCAGCTGCCACATCGCGTCGCGTCGCACACCACACCACGCCACACCATGCCAAGGCCGGCACGCTGGCGTCCCGACCACCGTCGGATGCCCGCCGTCCCCCCCCCCCCCCCCCCCCCCCCGCCCGCGGCGCGAGGCGTGGCGCACGTGGTCGCCCCCGCCCGCCGCGGGTTCACGGCTGTGCCTTTCTGCTCGGCCTAGCTTGGCCTGGCTTGCTTCGGGCGCGGGGCTCGGGCCGCGCACGCGGCCACGCCACCACCCCGCCGCCGACGCCGCGTACGGCGTTTGGGAGCGTACGAGATGCTCGACCTCCGGGGGTGTGTGGTCGAGTGGGCAAAGGAAGCCGAAGATTTAGCCCAAGGCAACGGATACGAAAGGCTAGCTGTTAACCTGGACGCAGAAAGGGAGGGAGGTGGATGGAGGAGGCGCGGCGGCCCCCGCGTGGATCCGCGCACTCGATAAGGCACGAAAAGGCCGCCCCGGCCCCCGGCGCGGCGCTGGCCGGGGGGCACCCCGGCCGCGGCCGGCCACCCCTCCGTCCCCGATCAGCAAGCAGCAGCCGTGTGCGCGGGCGCACGGGGGAGGACGCGAGATGGGATCGGGGAAAAGTCAGCAGCGGCCTGCCTGCTCTTCCAGCTCCAGTTCCAGTGCTCGGCAAGCGAACGCACCAGGCTGTGCCGCTGTGGCGGGGTGGTGGCCTTCTGGCCTGGCTGACTTGTCGTGCGGGCCTGCGCCCCTGCCTGGGGGGTGGTTGACCGACGGGCAGCGCGGAGCAGTGCGGAGGCAGCGGCTCGTGAACCACCAGCGCCCGTCGCGTTGCCTTTGCCCTCGGCTCAACTGGTGGTGGATCCGTCCGTCCCATTCCCATGCGTGTGTTGTCGTCGCTGCAATGGGAAGGAAGGAAGGATTTTGGGGTGGCGATTTCACCGCGGGTTCCGTGCGGGTATTTTTAGCCGCCGTCGCAAGGCACTTGGCCCGCCCGCCTCTTGCGTTTTGGGATCTGGCACCGTGCACTGGGTGTGGTATAACAAAGCAAGCAACCCTGGGATTGGGAAGAGATGGGTCTGTGTGGGTTTCCTGACCGCTTCTTTTCCCCCACCACTTTTTTTTTACTACTTTAGAAGGGATAGCAAATGTAGGTTGCTTCCAATCACATGGTTTTAGCGCCGGGATTTGATGTGTTCCTTTTGGGGGGAGGAGTATCTAGGGTACTCACTACACAATGCCTTTGCTTTTGGGTGTGTGGGTGTGTTTCCACTATTGTACTACGTCGATTTCGTTTGCCAATTTTCTGGTGCTTGTAGAACCGTATTAATTTCAATGTGTTTGTTTGAACTCGTCATTCGCAAATTTGGAAATTCATCCTATGCCTGCTGTAACTCGGTTTGGACAACCATAGACAATTGCAATGAGGTTATATTTTTTTATGAAGGTGTTAGTATGTTGGAAGTTTTAATGAGATGGAAATGTTTGGGTTTCATTTCCAACATGGATACTCGTTTTTTAAAAAAAAAATTCGGTAATGCTTGGCTTCGGGCGTCCGACGCCTCGGACGGGGGCGACGTGGTAGAAAAATAGGGTGGCGGGCCCACACCTTTGACCTTATCTCTTTTCCCCGCCGCCGCTTTTTCTTCGGATTCGCTTTCCCCCGTGACCCACTCCGTCCGGATCTCGCTTGAAGCTCCGCCCATGGCACCCGCAGCTCCGTCCGTCGGCGAGAGCGCGACCGTGCTCCCCCCCCCCGCTCCACCCGTCGGTGAGCGCGCGCGGCCGACCCCCTCCCTTGCTCCACCCACCACCGACGAGCTACGCGGCCAACCCAACCCTCGCTCCTCCCGCGCCGACGAGTGCGCGACCGGGCCCTCCCCGCTCTCGACCCGTGCCGCCCCGAGGTGGAGCTCGGCCGGGGCGGAGCTCCCCGCGCCCTAACGCACGCGCCATGCGGGGGGCGAAGCTCCCCTGCGGCCCGCGCGTGGGCGTGCGAGCGGCCCCCTCCGCGCGGAGCTCGCGGCGTCCACCGCGGCTCCCCGCGGCGGGGGCGCGGGAGCTCGCGCGACCGGCCGCGGCGAGCTCCAGGTGATGTTGTGTTAAGCACCACACGGTGTTGCAACGGCATTTTTTATGTTCCGCATTTATATGCATGTGCAATAATTATTTCTATGCATGTTGCAATAATTATTTCTTGATGTTCTGTCTATTGATTTTTCATGTCGCAACCTCACGGTCCTTCCTCTTCCCTAGCAGTGTTCATGGCTGCCAAGGACAGGTCCTCCCTCTCCCCACACGCGTGTTATTTTTGAGTTTTTTTTTGTTGCTGCCATTGTATACGGATGTTTCAATCGCTGTCTACGGATGTCGCAACCGTGCCTACAAATGTTTATTGATGTTGCATAAGTGTCTTTTGCATGTTGCAGAATATTTTTCCATGTGTGGTTTGCATTTTGTTGCGATAGCGAGGCGAGCCTTACGGTGGCCGCTCCCCTCGCGGCCGCAGACGGGCGCGACCGGGGCGGGGGGGGCATCCACGGTGGGGCTCATGTGGTGGTGAGGGGGCGGAGTTCCCCGTGGCCAAGGACCTCGTCGCTCGTCGGCGGTCGAAGGAGCTCGAGTGGCGTCCACGGAAAGCGAAGAACGGGTTCAAGTATGTTGCAAGTGCATGTTTGGGGTGTTCCCGAGGTTTCGAGAAAATGTTGCAAGTGTTTCATATTTATGTTGCAAAAGTAGATCTTGATGTTGCAAAAATTGATATCGATGCTGTCACAATGTTGCAAAGTAGATCTCGATGTTACGGACGTTGTTTTCAAATGTTGTGCATGTTGTTTTTTAATGTTGCGAAATTTTTGTCTATGTTGCGACGGGATGCCTTGATGTTGCGACGGGATGGCTTAATGATGCGATGGGATTAGGACTTTTTCTCAAGTGCTACGGTGTTTGATCCGACGTCTACGGTACCTCGATCCGACGGTTGCGCATGCGTCCGATTTTTCCCTCTCTTCCGGACGTCCGGGCGCTAGCAATCCCATTTGCTTTGGAAACAACAAAACTGAAACGGTGCATTGCAATGACTACTCAGTTACCAATTATTAAAACACTCTTTCGCACACGTTTGACTCTTGAAGGCCCGATTATGAAACACTACCCTGCTAGGATTTAACCATCAACTTCCTGTTACAAAAAGTAATATGCAGTGCCGACATTGGCCGGGTCAGTGAACCTTTCTTGTAGAAGAAGCTGTGACGCGCAGCTACATATAAATCGTGCAAGACTTTTGGTTGCCTTTGTTGCTTCTGTTTTTCAAATGTCTATGCCGCGGTACAAAACTAGCTCCTCCCATGTCCTTTTTCACTAGCTTCCCCTACCACTGGGCGGTGGCCGGATGAGTGGTGCATTGTGTGACAACACAAGCGCATGAAATTACACACGCCCACGCACCATTCATTCACACTCCTTTTCATTTCAAATCACAACCACCGTGAATGCTTCCATTTCGCGTCATTTCTTTATCGCTAGGATAAACTCCTACTACTGCAGCAGTACCGACACCTTGAATTACTTCCAATAAATAAAACAAAGCAAACCAGCTGTAAAAGGCCACCGGCGCTCCTGCGACAATTTTTTGGATGTGTCTCTGTTTTTCCCTCGTTCCAGCTCTCACACTCATGAGTCGTCACTCGTCACAGGTTAGCCATTCTGCTTGTTGTGGTCCACTCCGCAAAAAGGTCTCTCCCTGCTCTGCCCTTGCCTTGCCTTGTGTCGCGTGCTTGCTGCATTGGGCATTTCCATTTACGATAGGGAAAAAAAAAGTGGCCGTGGATAATTGCTAGCTGAAAAGTTCCCCCACCTGGATGTCTGTCGGTCTCGGCTGGAAAAAAGGCTCATGGACCATGGTGAAGTCCCATCAGCGATCGATCACCACAAAATGCCCTAAAAACGTCTGCATTTCATGACCATCTCACTGATCTGGATTACCGCAACCAGAAACTAATAATCTGCTCATTTAACAGGTGGATTTCCGATGCCTCCCCCCTCTCCCCTCGGAGAGACGACAGAGAGAGAGGGGGGGAGAGGAGTTTCCAGCTCCGGAACAAAAGGAGCGGATAAATGCTACGTCCAAGCAGGACGAGACAAATGGAGCAACCCCAATGAATCAATGATTCAGAGGAATCGATCGCCGTCGCCGAGATGGCGAGGGCCGAGGGGAGAGAGTCGTTTTCAGGGCACCCAGAAACCATGATTTGGGCTCTAGGGGTGTCTGGGACCGATCCGCTCCTCGTTTTTCCACTGCCTCCGAACGGCCTTCACGCCAAAACACATCTAAATTTTTACGAACTCCGCTCCAAGAAAAACGTGGAGCTAGAGGCCAACTCCACGTTTTTCTCGAGTGCACTCGCGTACTCCACCAACTCCACGCGTTTTTTATGGAAGAAGACCTCGCTTCCACGAACTCCACCTGGTAGAAAGCTCCACGGTGGAGTTCGTGGAATGGAAATTTAAAAATGGGAGCAGAGCTGTCCCAAACACCCCCTTACTACTACGTGTTGTTGGGCGCCCTGCCGCGCTGAGCTGAGCTCTCTCGTGTCAAATGAAGGTAAGTGCCTCGTTTCCACTGATGAAAACTCCTGCATCCGGGGTCGAAGAAACGAACTGCGATGACTCCATTCTCTTTCCAGAAGAGGCCGGCGAGTGAAACAAGAATCTGCGGATGGGCATCCCACGTCAGTTTGGCAACCGATTTGACCGGAGACAGCCAGGAGCAGTAACCGCAGAATAGATGAGAGCAGCGGCAGCTCGCACACGGAGCAACCCGGTCGGTACTTGCCGAATGAGATCAGGCGATCAGGGAATGCCCCCCCCCCCCCCCCCAAATCGCCTGCGCTCACTGCCCTGATGGCCTGATCACCCGAATCAGCTCGAGATCTCCGGTCTACTCATCAGATACTATCCTTCCTTATCTCACAAATGGAAGAACATGGTAAAGGAAATCATAGAAGTTCCAAACAAATCCAACCCGTCGCTGATGAATGGGTGTTTCAACCAACAGCACCCCCCTTTTAAGAAGGCAACAGTTTTGTCTGTCTGACATGCCGGTGCAACTTGTGTATACGTGGATGGAGTCATGGAGGAGAGATCTCTCTCTCTCGTTTTCCTTTTGGTTTTCTCCCCCAAGGGCAAAGGGCAGGCAGAAGGATTGTTCTGCCAAGCCTTTTTATCTTCTTGGAACACAAGGGGGGGCATGGTCGGGACAACGAAGGGCCGGAGCTACCAACAAATGAATAACGACGCTCGCTCTCGGCTCTCCAGGGAAGGCTTCTGTGGAACCCGTGACAAGGACCTCGGTGCAAGTGTTTCTCTCCCTCTCTGACGCTCCTTTCACATGAGGAAAGATATAGATATACATATATGGATATATACACACATATATATAAAATCGGGCGGACATGTTTGGGAGGAAATCGCCGAGGGTGGATGGGCGACAGCGACGGGGCGCCCGTGCTGAAAGCCAGAAACCACCCTGTTTTGGAAGCTTATTACTCCCTGTGATGGCGTCCCCCCGGCCGAGGATAACGTAGATTATTGAACTAAACGGGGGGTCTGGACCTGGAGCCGGCGACTCCCGGTCGGTCTGGTGGCCTGGGTCCGGAGCTCGCCGCGTCGGGCCACGGCGCTACCGACCTCGAAAGCGACGGGGCACCGCGGCGGCAGGGCGTCAGCGTCCGTCGCGAGGCGGGAATCCGTCACGGCGGAGACGCGGCCGATTCCCGATTTGATGCCTTTCTTCTTCTTCTTCTCCTTCTTCCTGCGCGGCAAATTGCGAGAGGGGAGAGAAAGGTAGCAACAACTAGCGAGAGAATATTTCAATTTCAGGTCCTTTCTGACTTTTCTCCTTCCACGGCCACTGATGCTATGGCGCAAGGAGTGTAGGCCGCGCGACGCCACTCACCGACACGAGGAAATATGGTACAGCCAGCTGCCAGCGTCGCTTGGGGGGAATCGAGAGAGAATGCGAATCTCGTGTCAATCCTGTTGCAGCTGATAGGGCCCGCTTTCAGTATCAGTTTGGGCCTTGCGTCATGTCCAGACCTGGGCTTTTCTCTCTCTTTTTTTTTTGAGATCCCCGGGTTTTTTCCCCTCCGGACTTCATCAAGCAACTCAATGAAAACAAAGCAGAAAAGATGCACCAGGAGATAGTCTAGCTTTGTCCGATGAGCTGATCGTTCATCAGGATTACTACCTACTAAGTTCGGCATCGCTAAATACGGAGCTGATAGCATAACACACCACCATTATACACCCAAAACAACAGAAGGCTCTACGCGGAACGAACATGATGAGCATCCGGCACGTCCGTGGCTCTAAGACCTGCAGGTGCGGTATACCTCACCCCGCATCATATCCACCGGTCCATGATCGAGCGTATACCGATCTGGGGCAAGATACATGCCCGTCTTCTCGAGGAGGGCCAGGCCTTCCTCCCTCCCATACCGTGAAGAATAGAGCTTCAGGTACTCGATGTCCTGCATTGAAAAAGCAATAATAAACACCAGTTAGCACAGGTCAACAGCGAGCAATCTCTCACATGTACAATGTTTCTAATTTATCATATTCTTCGCTGCGAGATGTGCAATGGGAATCAATCGAACACGTGGGATTAGCTCCTAGCACACTTCTAATAAGTACAACCCTTGAAGAATGCCAAGTATAATCAGAACGACTCAATAAGGCTAGTTCAGATAAAGTGCTCGGCAACAACTTTTGGTAAGAATATTTGTTACTTTAAGGCTCAAAAGCTAAAAGCATTTTTGAATAAAAAAATGCATTCTCAGCAAAATCATCACCTGCATGCCACTGAGAATGCGCTCTAGTCGGGTGGATGCAACTGGTTCATGTGATGAGGAGAACACTTCGCCAGGATAGAACAGGACCCCGTCGCCAGGAGGAAGGCCACGTCGGAAACAGATCTGTGGCACCACAAACTTTGAGAATCAGAGAAATGTCATTAATATATAAATGGATATTTATTACCTAGCATAAACAAAACTGTTCCTCTTATTTCATCATATAACAACATGACCAACCTAAAGCATCTTTACTTACTTACAGTACTACACTCGTACTATTGTATATGCATAAGCAAAAAGAGGGATGAAAAGTCCATTACATCTTCTCTCACAGAAAACACTATTCCATCACTATTCATATACCTCTTTTTACACTTAAAAATTGCTGACACAGGACCTTTATTATTCAATATCTTTCACCAGGAAGACTAAAACCCAAAACTATCAGTATATACTCCAAGTCTTGCAACATGGGACAGGTAGAAAATAAGATACTAAGTGGCAAACCTTACTGGGTGATTTTTACACAAGCCAGGAAAAACGATTCCATCATGTATTAATGACAGGCCATTATACAAAGACGCTTTCCATGCCACAGCATACTGTTATGGTGGGCAAGGTATACCAGAGGAGGAACAAAAGTGGCGGCTAAGGCCCAGGAGCAGAGCCGCAGGTCTCCAGCGCATTCAGTTAGTTGATTTGGATTTGCTTACATTTCCTAGAGTTAGTTATAAGAGGGCAGGAGATTTTGTTAGGAGTTGGTTGTAATCCAGCCTATAAAGGCCAAACAGTCTGAAGGAATAGAGTAGCTGGAGATTGAGATTAATCTCTCCCGCGCCTAACGCTCCTCTTCTCCCGCGTATTCGTCGCCTCCGCCAGGACGGCGTCGCACACGCGTCGCCGCCGTGATCCCGTTCCGCGTCCTCCAGCCCCGCACAACTACTTCCTGCGCAGCGTGAGCCAGGGTTCTAACAATTTGGTATCAGATTCGCCGGGCTCGATGTCGGCTCCGTCTAGCGCCGCCGCTACTTCCGCTCCGCCTCCCCCGCCATCTACGGCACCACCGGCATCTTCCGGCGTTCCTTCCTCGTCGGGCGTGCCGGTGCAGCACTCGTCCCTGGCCCAGGCCGCCACCATCGACGTGCTCGTGAGCTCCATCTACGATTTGCAGCGGCAGGTCTACAACCTCACCGCCAATCGCAGCCACGAGCCCAGTTTTGGCGGCTACTGGCTGTACGCCGGTTACGGCCGCCACGCCGGCGCAGCACTATCGTCGGCGGGTCCCCTCTACGGAATGCCGGGCTACGGCGTCATCTCCATCGCGCCGTCCACATCCGCCATTATCGTGCATTCCATGGCAACATTCCAACCGGTGCCAATCACCCACATACAGTTCCCCTCCTCGTCGTCGCCGATTCCTGGCTTCTCCGGGCCGCCGCCACGTTTCCCCACCGCGTCAACCCATGGATTCCAGCCGCCCCATATGGGTCACCATGGCGACGACGCGGACAATCTCAGTGTCCCGCACTACTACAAGCTTTCCTTCCCGACCTTTGACGGCCGTGAGGACCCCTTGGGCTGGCTCCATAGGTGTGAGCACTTCTTCAGGGCGCAGCGCACCGGCGAAGTCGACAAGGTCGGCTTGGCGTCCTTCCACATGATTGGGGCAGCCCAGCAGTGGTACTACATGCTGGAACGTGATATGGGCATGCCGACATGGCCGCATTTCAAAGCCCTCTACCAACAACGCTTCGGGCCGGCCATGGGTGTCAACCACTTGGCGGATCTCGCGTGAATCCCCTTCCGGTCATCCGTCGACGAGTACATCGAATCATTCCAGACCCGGTTGGCCCACGCTGGCTATTTGACGCCCGAACAGCAGGCTCACTGTTCACCGGCGGCCTGCCAGACCACATCCGCCTCGACGTCGAGCTTCAGGCTCCACAGGAGCTCCAGCGCGCCATGGCGCTCGCGCGCGCATACGAACGCCGCGCCACGGCCACCGCGCCGACAGGCTTCCTCGCGCTCCTCGGCAGCAACAACGCCCCCCGCCCCTTCCCGCCCCACCAACCGGTGCGCCGGCCGTGCTCTCCACAAGCTCCGCAACGACGCCGGCTGTTCCGCCGCGGGCGTTCTGCCGCCTCACTCCAACAGAGATGGCCGAGCGCCGGCGCCAGGGCCTCTACTATAATTGCGACGAGCAGTTCGTCCGTGGCCACAAATGCCCACGCCTCTTCTTCCTCGAAGTGGCCGACCCGGAGGAGAAGGTGCCCAACCTGATGGACGACCCGCTCCCGGTGACCGATGCTGAGCCGTTCATCTCCTTAAATGCCATCACAGGCATCCGTGGCGAGGACACCATGCAAGTCCGTGTCACCATCGGCACCCACGAGTTCACGGCGCTGCTCGATTCAGGTTCCACCACAAACTTCATCAGCCTTGCCGCCGGCCGCGCCGCGCGCCTACTGTTCCAGAGCGGGGGAGGAGCGTATGTGCGCGTGGCCAATGGCGACAGGGTCGACTGCAGCGGCCTGGCACGTGATGTCGCCATCCGCATCGGCCAGGAGGAGTTCACCATCGACTGTTTCTCGATTCCCCTGGATTGCCACGATTTGGTGCTCGGGGTCACTTTCCTGCGGACGCTCGGGCCGGTTCTCTGGGACTTCGACGACATGTGCATGGCCTTCTGGCGCCACGGGCGGTGCGTGCTTTGGAAAGGTATTGGCTCTCCACACTGGGACATTGCGCCAACCGGGAAGCTCTACGCCATGCGCCACGACGCGCCCACACTGCTTACACGCCTGCTCCAGTCATTCGCGGACGTGTTTGCTGCGCCCTCTGGATTACCGCCAGCGCGGCCTTGTGATCACCGCATACACTTGAAGCCTAACACGGCGCCTGTCGCGGTTCGCCCCTATCGGTACCCGCAGCTCCAGAAGGATGAGCTTGAGGCCCAGTGCACTGCTATGCTCGAGCAGGGCCTCATTCGCGCCAGCACATCACCATTCTCAGCGCCGGTGCTACTCGTCAGGAAGCCAGACGGATCCTGGAGATTCTGTGTCAATTACAGGGCCCTCAGCAGCTGCACGGTGAAAGACAGTTTCCCAATACCCGTGGCAGAGGAACTGTTTGTTGAACTCCATGGCGCCCGCTTCTTTACGAAGCTTGATCTCCGGTCGGGTTACCATCAAGTGCGTGTTCATCCCGATGATGTGGAGAAAACAGCATTTCGTACACACCATGGACACTTCGAATTTCTGGTCATGCCCTTCGGACTGACGAACGCGCCGGCAACGTTCCAAGCGCTGATGAACTTGGTTCTCCAGCCCTTTCTACGCCGGTGCGTTCTGGTATTCTTCGACGATATCCTAGTGTACAGCAACTCGTGGACAGAGCACCTCCAACACCTACGAGCTATCCTGGAAGTCCTGCGCTCCCACCGCCTACATGTCAAACAGTCCAAGTGTTCTTTTGCCACTGAGACAGTATCCTATCTAGGCCATGTCATATCTGCAAACGGCGTCGCCATGGACAGTACTAAGGTCAAAGCCGTTTCATCTTGGCCGGTTCCTACTTCCACCCGTGCCCTCCGTGGGTTTCTTGGCCTCGCCGGCTATTATAAGCGCTTCATCAAGGACTTCGGGGCCATTGCGGCTCCCCTCACCCAACTCCTAAAGAGGAACGCGTTCCTATGGTCTGATGAAGCAACGGCAGCATTTGAGGCTCTGAAGAAAGCTCTAACCGAAGCTCCGGTTCTGCACTTACCAGACTTCAGCCAAGAATTCGTCGTGGATTGTGATGCGTCCAGCTCGGGGTTTGGGGCCGTCCTTCACCAACGAGGCGGACCCATTGCCTACTTCAGCCGGCAGCTCGCGCCGCGCCACCTCAACCTCGCCGCCTATGAACGTGAATTGATCGTTCTGGTGCAAGCAGTCCTGCATTGGCGTCCGTACTTGTGGGGTCGGGCGTTCCTCGTCCGCACGGATCATTATGCACTCAAGTTTATGTTGGATCAGCGCCTTTCCACGATTCCGCAGCACAATTGGATCAGCAAGCTCTTCAGCTGTGATTTTCGTGTAGAGTATCACGTGGGACACCTCAACGTCGTGGTCGACGCGCTCTCCAGACGCCACGGCGAGGGCCCGACTCTGGCCGTCGTGACGACACCATCCTTCCAGTTTTACGACGACCTTCGTTGCGAAATTGATTCATCCCCGGAGCTCACGGCGCTGCGTCAGACCATTGCCAGGGGCGAGCGTTACACGCACTGGAGCGTGACGGACGGCCTCATCCGGCGTGATGGCAGGGTCCTGGTTCCCTCCCAGTCGCCCCTCATCCAGGCCGCGCTCCAGATGTTCCACACGGCCGGCCACGAAGGGTTTCAGAGGACATTGCAATGCCTCCGCGCCAACTTCTTCCTCGAGCACGACCGACAGCTGGTGCGTGATTACGTGCGCGCGTGTACCACATGCCAGCGCAACAAGACGGAAACACTGCAACCCGCCGATCTCCTTCAACCTTTGCCAGTGCCATCACGCGTTTGGGCGGACATCTCCATGGATTTCGTCAAGGCCCTTCCCAAAGTTCACGGTAAGAGCGTGATCCTCACTGTTGTCGACCAGTTTTCCAAATATGCGCACTTCATTGCCCTTGGACACCCCTACACGGCATCGTCCGTCGCTCGCGCGTTCTTCATGGACATTGTGCGCCTCCACGGCTTCCCGGAGTCGATTGGCAGCGACCGTGACCCAGTCTTCACCAGCAACATCTGGCGAGAGCTGTTTAAACTCGCCGGCGTCACCTTGCGGATGAGCACGGCTTTCCACCCACAGTTGGATGGCCAGTCCGAGGCAGTGAACAAAGCTATCGCCATGTACCTGCGCTGCATCACTGGCGATCGTCCGCGGGCTTGGCTGGAGTGGCTTCCCTGGGCCGAATACTGCTACAACACGGCGTTCCACTCGGCCTTGCGCACCACGCCGTTCCAGGTGGTATATGGTAGACCGCCACTGCCAATGATACCCTATCCACTGGGCACGACACAGCTTCAGGCGGTGGACTCCATGCTCGCCGACCGTGACGCATTCCTCACTGAGGTTCGGGCCAGACTATTGCAGGCACAGGAGTACACCCGCTTCTACTACGATGCTCACCACAGACCGCTCGAGTTCGCCGTCGGCGACTGGGTGTGGGTGCAGAGGCTCCACAGGCCCACGCAGTCGCTGTCCACGGGCACGCGTGGCAAGCTCGGGCCGCGGTATGCTGGACCTTTCCAGGTCCTGGAACGTATTGGCGAGGTCGCCTACCGTCTACGTCTTCCGGCCGACGCCCGCGTCCACAACGTCTTCCATGTCGGTGTCCTCAAGCCTTTCCGGGGCGAGCCGCCATCAACTACGCCGCCCTTGCCACCACTTCTCCACGGCCGCGTGCTGCCCGCGCCTGAACGCGTGCTGCGCGCCAGCCTCCGCCGTGGCGTGTGGCACGTCTTGGTCCAGTGGGAGGGCCTGTCCAGCGCCGAGGCGACGTGGGAGCCGGTCGACGCCTTCCGCAGGGAGCACCCCTCGTTCCAGCTCGAGGACGAGCTATTCGTCGAGGGGGGAGAGATGTTATGGTGGGCAAGGTATACCAGAGGAGGAACAAAAGTGGCGGCTAAGGTCCAGGAGCAGAGCCGCAGGTCTCCAGCACATTCGGTTAGTTGATTTGGATTTGCTTAGATTTGCTAGAGTTAGTTAAGAGAGGGAGAGAGATTTTGTTAGGAGTTGGTTGTAATCCAGCCTATAAAGGCCAAACAGTCTGAAGGAATAGAGTAGCTGGAGATTGAGATTAATCTCTCCTGCGCCTAACGCTCCTCTTCTCCCGCGTGTTCGTCGCCGCCACCAGGACGGCGTCGCACACGCGCCGCCGCCGCGACCCCGTAGCGCGCACTCCAGCGCAGCACAGCTATTTCCTGCGCAGCGTGAGCCAGAGCTCTACCACATACCTCAGCACTTGGAATCATTGCCTTCTCATAACAGTTGGTACCCCAATAAAGAAATCCTGTCCCACCTTCCTTCCACACTCTCCACATCACCGCCCGGTGCTGGGTTCCGCGCATTCCAAGGTGCCAGTTTGGTTGAGGATCAGAAGGGCCCATACAAACATATGTCCACCACTCCTAAATAGGATCCAGATAAGCCCATCAAGATAAAACTTTAAAAATAAAATATGACTCCATGCTTGACTGGCAAATGAACAAGTTCAAGCTAAATGAGAAAAGCCAGATAAAAGTGATTGGCCAGGGCAGCTGACATGGTCTGCACTTCAATGTGAACAAGGCATCCAATTTTGAAAGAGTAGGCTGTATTAGGCTACTAGCATAATCTGGTAACAGGAAGTATGCTTCAATGCAGATTGCAGTACCCAAAATAAAGATAACAGTACGTAGGCACATAACAGATAAAAACTTCTTCATAAAATCAATGCAAGGGAGCTCTTTTTTTTTTGAAGAATTATGTCAACCACAAGAAAATATAACTTGAACACTATAATCATAGAAACCAGGAAACCACCCCGATGCCATCAAGAAGAGGTTTTCCTTCCCGACCTCCGACCACAGCAAGCAACAGTATATACAAAATACTAGATATAAAGGACCACTAGATGAACACAGAAACAACAATATTAAATAACAGTAAAATGTCACACAAGGAGTCATTCGCAAAAATATTTTACAAATGTATGGATCGGGTGCACTCTCATGCAATTGCCTTCCTATATTTTATACTGTTAGAACCAATGTTGCTTAGAAAACAAATAATGTAATATCATTAATCCTCTCTGATAACCGCATGTGCTTAAATTACAATTAAAAAAAGCCAAAGTTTACAAATTTTGGCGGAACAGAATCTTCTTACCTCACCCAGATCAGGTCGTAGTTCAGCAACAATATCCTTCACTAGGTCTTCTCTTGTGCCAAGAACCCATTCACTGTTTAAGAAAACGACAGATCAATAACCAAAGTGGTTTATTGGCCCAGTACATAAGTGGTGTAAAACTATCGTTATGCTTCTGAGGCTATGCAACATCCACACAATGACACCACATTCCCAACATGTATTGGAGCTGTAAGTTTTTTTTTTCGCGAACACGTAGGAGAACTGCGCATCAATATATTAAGAAGAAAAGGTGGGTGAAAGCACCCCGTGACCTTTACACAGGTTGTTTTTCAAGGGGAAAACCTGGAGAAACAACCCCCAACTCCCACACCTCACATTACCCTAAGACCAGACAGAAAAACAACCTCTAGACCAAAAAGAAACAAGGACGATTATCCTGCTGGCATCTGGGTGAGGATGTGAGCCAATCCTCTAGCCCCTGTCAATTCCCACATATACATCTCCTCCTTAATAGCTGACAGCAATTCATTTAAGCTAGGTTGCCGACCGTCAAAGACACAACCATTTCGATGGTTCCAGAGTGACCATGCCACTAAGATGATGAGGGAAGTTAGACCCTTCCGGTTCTGTCCCTCCACTCTTTTGCTCGACTGATCCCACCAGTCATCAAAGGATAGGTCTCCGAGTTCCATCAGATTGTCAGTGGCTCACTGCTACAAAATCGTAGCGCCAATAGTTCGTGAGAAGGGTAATTTGGTTCTCTCGCACATAGGATTGATAGTTCAATCTATTTGTTCTAACTTCCGTAACATAATAGCATTGATTCTCGAGAACTTGTTCATTTATACATAAGTTAGGGTCTTTGCCCCAGGATTTGTATGGCAGTACTGGAAGATATGACAAAACGCTAACACACTGAACCATATATTTGTTATGTTAGAATCTTACCATATGCTATGAATAAAACAGTTTTGCGACATAGTAGAATGCAAATATAAGCCAGAAGCAGCGCATACCTTGTGCAGAAGATCTGTGTGTGTGGACGTAAAACATTTGGAACTTTCACAAAAGCTTCAAACGTAGAAGGAGCCAGTTCAGAGCCACTTGGTCCTACACAGATCATTCAAATTGTAAGAAAAAAATATTTATTGTAGAGAAATTTGTAAGTTGTCAACCACAATGGCTTTGTAGGTATACTCATCTAAACTTTCCAGAATATAGCACTAACACCATGCCAGAAAAGTGAAATCTGATGTTACTTTTATAAAATGAAATCATGTCCATTCATAAACACAAGTAATAAGACACAGTAGACCTCATGCTGTAACATATTAGGCTAGTCTTTTTTGACTCTATATAGTTCATACTTCATAATGCTACCAAAGGTGAAAATCTTCTGTCACTTTTATGATATCATATGTCCATTCATAAACATAAATAAAACACACTAGACCTCATGCTGTAACAAGGCTAAGTCTTTAACTCTATTAGTTCATTGTGCCACCCATTCACATCTTGCTTCCATTGCATCATTTTGCCCCAGATACACTATAGAATAATACAATATGACAGACATCAGTACATCAGTAAACTATGATTAAATTCTAAATTGTCTGCTAAACTTAAGGTTAAGTGTAAAATAAAAGTGTACGGTTATCAGCACAACTCAAGAATGAAAATTTTGCATGTACAGGCAGTTCAAAAAAAGGACATCAGATTTTGCCATATACTCACCACAATAATAAGTAGTTAAAATTCGCACGTCAGGTGCATACGACTTTAACTCATTAGAGATGTTGCATATCATGTCATATTGGTCCACATTCAATGGCTGCAAAAATAGAAAACAATTGTAATTAGTGTAGGCTAATTCATCTCCCATGGTTGAAGTGGTTATTTTGAGTTTTTGACAACTTCATTTACTTTTTGAGTTTTCGACAACTTCAGTGAGTTTATCAAACCTCTAAGCAATGGTTAGTTGCGCAGTGGAAGTGCATATACAAGTTGTCTTCACCATTATTGCTTGAACCCACAGATCTTAATTTTCTCTTATAATATACTGTTTGTAGCCACAAAAATTATAACCCATAAGAAAGTACTTTGAAATGTGGACACATCTATAACATTTTCATATTGCAAGTTCTATATCTTGTGAGGCTAATTAGTGGTTGAAGATCATAAGGTTTGACTCTTGAAATGCATGCATGCCTTACAAAATGAAATGGAGGAAGTATCATCTAAGCTACAACCAACAGATACTAATTGAGGCAACATTTTGGATGAAATGGCAATAGAACACCGACAAACTAGCAAATAATTCCCTCCAAGAATTGTCTTTCAGAAAGAAAAAAAATCATATATAGCCTCCAATAGACAAATTCCCTCCGTGTAACAACATTCTAGATCCAAGATTTAACTCACTGACTTAACCAGGTCCTAATTGGATCTTAAGGTTAATTTGGGGTCAGAACTTCAGAAGGCAAACTACAAGCGGAGTGAAAATTTAACTTTCTGTTCTAGGAGCATGTCCACTGGACGTGCATAAAACTAATAGAAAACACAGGTGTAACTTTGTATCTTTGATTTAAGAGTAGAGATCGGAACCCATAACAATAACTACTCCATGCCTCTGCATGGGAGTCCCCAGGAATCAGGACATAGCAGATAAGTTAAACAACACACCTCATCCCACAAATAGAAGTAAGCTTTCGACCAATGAGGCTTCGATTTTAAGATTTCAACTTCCCTCCTCAAGGAATTTTTCGCAGCATCAGTACTGTTAAAAAGGAGTCGAATTATTTAAAGTAACAAACTGAATCAATTAAGGTGATACAAATTTAGAAGGATTATAGCAATACCATGATAGGATAGGTGCATAGGGTACAGCATAAGCCGCTAATCTTGGGTCAGAATAATATTCAGTAGCCTTCGGATGATCAGCTAGAAATATAGAAGGAAGAGTAGAAAATGATATCACACATGATGATTAGTTCCAATGGACCAGCGTATTCTAAATGGCACAGAAAAATAAAGAGGTCTAAGCATTACCAGGCCAAGGGCATGTGTATGCTAGAATGCGCATACTATCACCCCATCTGCAGAAAAATGGACTAATTCTATATTGGAGGAGCCACCTAAAGTGATGATCCAGTGCATCATACCATCCTTCAGTGCCATGCTCCAAACAGAAACGATCTTCAATGACAGTTTCAGATATCTTAGGTATAGTCAAAGGAGAACATATTCATATAATTACAATTTAAATGCGAATTGTCAGAACCTGCAACAAAACATCAATATGGACAATTCAAATGTGAATTCTCAGAAGCTGCAACAGAACACTGATATAGACAATTCAGCCGTAAATTATAAAATGTGGTTCCGATTATTGCGTTGCTGCTTGGAGGGTGGTTGCTTGGAGGAGGATTGCAGCTGTAGACAAACGCGGTGTGGGGGTGAGGGACTGGATGTTAACGATGATCCATTCTCGCAAACAAGGAGGATGGCGAAATTATGTCCCCTAATTGATTAAAATGAGTACATTAACTGGCACTTAATACATAGGGACCCCCACCCACCCAACTTGATGAGCAAACAAACCTTAACCATGGAATTGCTATACATTGGATATGTCGTTTCCTAAACACAACTTTCCAAAGTCCAGAGCAAACTCTAATTTTCAAATCCTATCTCAAACTCTCCTAAACCAAGCCAATGTTCAAACATCCTAAAATAGTTGTTGGTAAACCTTATGTTGATGAAGAAAGGCAGAGGCCCTTTTACCCCTATGGCACATGCGCCCCTGCTGCTAGTTTGGCCAGGTCAGCAGCCCTGAAACAGCCTGTAGCCGCCGCCGAGCCTGCCGGGTCAAGTGGCCCCGTAGGTGTATGGCCCATTGCACCAAGACCCATAACATTTGCATATCACAGAATGTAAATGTAAAATAGTAAAAGGGAATATTGCCAGGATACACCAAAAACAGCAGGTAACGAAGGTGTCACTGGGAGAGTGAAATCCCAAACAGTAAGGCTTAACTTCAAACGAACTGAAACATTGTTCATAACATCTTCATCCATCATGTCCCCAAATCCATTATTCTCTTGACAATCCCGGAGTGCTGGATTATCCAACATCCTCTTCAGTGTGGTAGAAGCTGATGTTAGCTTTTGTACCTAAATGTTATAGCACTATTAGAAAAGCAAAAAGGAATAACAAAGCTAATCCTTAAGAATGTAGGATCAGAGCAGAATACCATTTCCTCTGGTGACGAGTAGTCTCTGGGTCCAGTGATGTCAAGGCAACTTCTCAATTCTCTGTACAGCCTGTACCTTTCAGATTTTGGTAGAGATTCTGTTCTGGAACTGCTAGCAGAAAATAAGCCAGTAAAAAAGTATAGCCCAGAAATGAAAGCTAAATATCACCTGGACACTTGTGAGTTGTGTCAGCATGCCAGTATCTGATTGTGACACTTAATCTTGAGATTCTTGTTTAACAGCACATGAAAACATTTCTTTACAATAAGATGATTGTTTCATATTTTCATGACCTGAATCTTTCCAGACCTTTAAGTAGCTACAGACTAAGGTATATAAGTAGATAAACTCAATAGGTTACTTGAGGACCTGAATTTGACATCTCAAGCAACACATTTTTTTTAAGAACAGCTTATGTCACTTACAGAATGATTGTTCCACCACGTTACATCCGATATATTCATATAGAATGTGTTTAATGACATCTTTTTTCTCTAGCATATATTTGAACACTTGGGTCAGTGTCATAACTAAGAACTGACATTTGTGCAGAAGCATGCCTAAATAAGATGTACTTGTTTTGTTTTGTTTCTCTGTAAGCCTAAAGGCAACATTTATTTCTCATATAACAAGATAGAAAGCAGCAAGGGAGTGCTTACTCTAGTTCTGTCTTAACTGCAGTAATGAATATTTCACCCTCGTATAAACCAGGTGGTTGTCCACATGGAACGTTTAACGATACCCATACTGCAGCTGTCTCCCTGTACAAGCAAAAGTGAAGTTGCATTTACGTAAAGGATGGGAAAACCTTTGCTATAATTATCCAAAGCACAGAGGCAGTAAGTACCCTGGGTGAAGACTTATTTGAGGACAGAGTGGATCAATAGGCACAAGAGCATCTGGTACACCTAAGATAGGCACCACACGTCGCAAAGTTATGGACTGACCAATCACTAACCTGGTACAGCACTGTTACAATCATCGAAATAGAACTGTGCAAACGCTAGTCTCCCCCTGTAAATATGTTCTAAATGTCACACAAACAAACCTGTCTCCTGTGGAGGAGCAGAGATCGGTGCACTGAATCTGCACAGACCCTGCAATACCTGAAGTGGCCCATGAAACCTTTGGGCGTAAAGCAATTTGAAAACTTTCTCTTTCATTTCTTGCTGCCAGAAGGTTAACCTAAAGGAAAGCATAAAGTTCAATTTTTTGGGGGAGGAACATAATCAAATAGTAATAAGTTGAATTGCGGCAACTGGGAATCATATTAAATCTGATTACAGTTTAAAAATACGGTGTCACACTTTAAAAAACAAAATAGAAGGACAGCATATCAAGAAAAAATATTGAACATTAGCATTACAATTCACAACTAAAAGATTATTTTCAGTCACAGGATGAAGCAAGAAACCAGTGCCAACAAAATGCAGTACAACTCACTTTCTCTAGAGGTCGAGGTGCTTCTTGTTGGCTAACATTTGCTGTGCTGGGCATTGACCAGACATGTAAAAGATCTTCTGAATGTATTTTTGTAGGATCAATTACACCTGTACCCAAGCTTGTACCCCGCAAGCCTCCATCCACCCATCCATAACTAGTCCCTCCTCCAGCTACACCTTCAACAGGTGGTGCCGAAGCATTTTGTGTCTTCTCTCCTGTGATCACATAAAGGTGAAGGATTTAAAATGGATTAAGTAAAAGATTCCTAGATATAATTGATGTCAGTAAAAATTTGATAATAACATAAAAACTTTCACACTATTTGTAAGAAAGATGTAGCTTATTATGAACCACAGATTGCACTGTGCAAAAGACATTCTTCTTGCAATATACTGTGCAACGAAATGCAAACTGTAAGTATAAGAGGCTCCAATACATGCACTTGACACCGGAAGAAATATAGCAATATTGAGCTCGATGACTGAAGGAATATGCAAGCTGAGCACACTTTGATCACAGTTCAGGTCGCTTAGGTCAACTAATACATGTTTCCCATGACGACTTCAGAGGCAAAACTTGTGTGCCTCGGATACAATATAATTGGGGTGCAATCTATTGCAAGGCAGTATATATTGAAAAGCCAAAACCAGCTTGCTAACTCCTTGTGCGGACCATCATTTTAATGTTACCTCCTTACACCCCCCCCCCCCCCCCCCCCGGGATCTAATCCAATAAAAACTCCTGATGTGTGGAGATATCATGTTATGACCTTAAATACGGGATGATGATCTGCATTGGATAATTTCTTCATTTAAGTATTTAAGTATATATGGTTATGGGCATGCGCAATGTTGAATAGAAGGGGAGAAAAGGTCTGAGTTCAGTCAGATACGAGTATACATAAGAGACGGAGCTTCTCAGGCTAGTTAGCCAACCAGTTTCATGATGAGCCTTTTGGTTTGACCCATTTGCTACCGCATTGATTCAGCATTCTCAGTTAAACCAAACTCCCCACATAATTGCATGGTTTTCGCCTCCAAACAGTCATGGCACAAAATGCACCAGAACACCGGCTTGGGCTCCTAACGGATCGAAATTGACTGCCAGTGAGTGCTCAAGGGAATGCCAACAAAATAAATATCAGGAAAGTGGCCACCAAAGCAAGCAAGTTCACAATCCAATAGCCTATACAAGGATTGGAGCTCTGCAGACGAAAAAGGGTCGCCACATCGGTCCTGGAGGCCGGGCACTACGATTTAGCGCCCACCGACCAGCTCCACACGCGATCGAGCTGTCCCCGGGAGCAGCCTAGCCCAGTGCCCCAGTTCGATCAGATGGCGGAGGTAGGAGAGAGAGAGAGGGGATCAGTCATCAGTAGGTGTACGGTGTACCTGCGGTGGAGTTGGAATCGCTTGACTCCATGGCGCCCGCGGACGGACGATGGATCCGGAAGGACAGCGCTCGGCCGGAGCGAAGCGGAGCGGCGGTGGCGCCGAGCGCTGGGGTTGGGAGTAGTGGGAAGATGGGAGAGCGCGCGGGGGGGAGTGGAACCGTGGAGGGAGGCGGAGGCAGGCAGGGAGCAGTTGCTGCGCGAGAACCCCGACGTCTCACGGGACCGGAGGCGGGGAGCGGGGGGCAGGCGGGACCCCGACCGACCGACGGTGCCGTGGCGTGGCGTGGCGGCCCGGCGGGGGATCAATGATCACACCTGGAGACTGGATGGCGCGCTGCGGTGGTGCGGCGTGGAGGTGAGGGTGGTGCTGGCACTGTGCGTGGCGTATGGCGTGTGGGGAAGAGCAAAAATGAAGGATTGAAGGCTCAAAGGAAAGGGGAGGATTGAGGAACCTCCGGCGTGTGCCTCGCTTCTGGACAACTCCTCGGTTCGCGTAACGCTTTTTTTTTTCTTTTTGGCTTGCGAAATGCAATACGCACACTCACTCCAGTGAGCCGTGACGGGGTAGCACGTCTTCTCCCGGGGCGACGTGCGGGCGGCGCCGGACGCGGGGGTGCCGCGCCGGCGGTCAGCAACGGGCGGAGGAGCACGGTCTCAGAAAAGCAAAGGCTTGCGGTGCACGTGCGATGGTTTGCACATGGCACTGGACACATGGCCACGCCTCACATGGACACCAAGTGCAGCGTGATTTCTATAGCAAACAGGCAAAAGGCACTTCAAATGCTTGCCCAAAGCGTTGCCCTTTTCAGTCCAGAACAAAAGCTACTCGATGCCTACGTTTCGAACTGAAAACCATTCCGACGATCCAGCGCATGGCATACAGCCATACAGCACGAGATTGTGATACAGGTTTAAACAAATCACGGCACTAAGATGGGATGAATGTGATAAGATACATTGAATTGCATTGTCACCAACTACAGCAGCTAACACACAGTCCATCGGACACAATACACCACGTCTCATCAGGGTAACAGCAACCTAAAACAAGCAAGAACCATCCGAAATAATCCAGCCACCCTTTTGTAACACGAGGATTCATCTAAGACTGCATCGCGTCGTTTCCATCTGCTTCCCCCGACACTTCATTGAACATGTACTGGCTCTGGTACTCCATCAGGTACTGCGTCGACCGCTTCACGTCCAGGAACAGCTGGTACACCCTGCTAATGTCCTCCATCTCCACCACCTTCCCCTTGCGCTTCTGGCAGGCCAGCGCGGCGGAATTGATCAGGTGGATTGCGTACCTCAGGGAGGTCTCGACACCAATCTTGGTAAGCAGGACCTTGGCGTCCGCGGACATCTCCACGTCCTCCTCATCGCACCTGATGTCCAGGATCTTCCGGATCTCCTGCTCCGAGTAGGGCTGTGTGGTGATGATCAGGAGCCGGTCGAGGAAGTCTGGTGGGATCCCATGCGGCGACCGGTAGTTTGTCCCGCGGATAGATGTGATCCCTCGGTTTGTTGCAATGACTAGGATTGGAGCCATATCATTTTCCAATGCGCGGTTGAGGAAGGAGAAGCACTCGATATCTAGCATGTGGACTTCATCTATAAACAGAACGCCAGGTACAATCTCAGCCTTTCCTTCCTCTCTCCACTCAGCAACTTTCGTGTCAATCTGCTCCCGAACCTCCGCACGAATTTCACCAGTATCACCAGTGAACAGTGCAAGAAAACCCTGTGTCCTGGACAGAACACAACAGGATAATGGAAATCAGTAGGGTCTAGGGTGGGACACTAGTTTTCACACAACAAGGCCCAAGCAAACTACACAGAAAACATTGTGAACTACAAATATGGGCATTTTACACAAAGAGGGAAGGTAAGTGCATTCCAAAAAAAACCCTCTGACAGAAGTACAGAACCATGAGACGGTTCCAACAGTTAAGGTAAAGAAGAACCTCAGCAAAAAAACATAGCATCAAAATCAGTTATAGACATTAATTGTTGCAGAAACTAATATGCTTGTAAAAAAATACTTCTGCAGTCTGGACAAATGGTAATTAGTCTGGATGGAAAATGGTCCTAGTTTGTGTGGCACAATTATAATTGTACTTCAAATTGCTTTTGGGATTTGTTCCCACCAGATTGAGACATCTTTTCCCATGTAATGGAAAAATCTCGGTGGGCATAGATTTGCGGCTAAAATTATATTTCATGATGTATGATGCTTCAATGGGATTAGACTTCAATTAAACAATATGATGACAACTTGACCTTTTTTTTGACCATAATGACAAATTGACCTCAATGAAGTGTTAGATTAATCTTGCACAGTAATCCTCAACCTTAAAAGTTGCTGCTTTTTTTTAAGGAATGCTGCTTAATTTGCTTAGTAATGAAATGTAAGCATAAACTACCTTCTGACTTGTGTAACCATATAATTTATGTGGTCATGGGCTCTGACCGCTGCATGTATGCTTAATGATCACCGAATGAACCACAACATTAGTTAACTTAGATTAGGGAAACAAATATTTCTACAAACCATTGCCATATTGGTGGAAGAGAACTCTAAGTAAATCATAATTGTATGATGAGTTTGTTGAGCTAGCAAATTGCTTGCAAGCCTAAAAAAATGGCTCTTTGGCAGGACTTCTAAAAAACTGCTAGCAAGATTTCCCAAAACAGCAATGGGCTGCTAGCGATAAAACAGCACGTAAGTTCAGCATAGCCAATGTAGATTACTCTAGAAAGTAGAATTTCAAATTCCTGGGATATATTTTTTTCTACTCACATACTCCCTCCATATTCTTCTATTTGTCGCCCCTAGTTCACAGTGGAAGCATTCAAAATACTTGGTGCAGGTAGTTCAGAAGAAGAGTGTATTATCAATTTTACCCCTAGCTTCTGTCTGCTCCAAAGTCTTCATCAGCCATACACGAGTGGAACATCAACGACAAGGGGTCAAAGGGTAACCACACAGCATCCTTAATTTTGTCAAAGTTGCCTGAAACGACATTTAAAATGATATGGAGGGAGAATGTTTTCTTGCTGTGGTTTGCAAGACATAGGGCCCCTTAACATCTCTACTAGGATTCATAAAGTCAGCATAGACAAGATAAATATGATTTATTGTATATTGTCCTAGTCGTTGATTTCCAAATTCTTGTTGGGAATTATTTTCTATTGGTGTGTGTTTTCTTGAAGTGGTAATCTGCAGAAGCAATTACCCTTTTAACATCACTGTATACTACAGCAATGCATTGGAAATGTTCAGTGTGAATTCCCTTTTCAGAATCTTTCAGTTTTTAAAAATTGTTAGCTGTCTAAGCATCTCTTCCAATCTAGGTATGCAAGAATTGATGGGAAGGGATGAGAAGATACCTGCTATTGATGACATCGATCTCATGTAAGGTGACACAATGCACAATCTCCTTGCGCTTCTGGAGCTCACCATCAGGGCACTTGACAAACTTGGTGTGTGCGCCAACAGCATCATAATCTCGCGACCTCCCAATGGAACGCCCAAGCTTAGTGACCTTCCCAGAGGCCTTGTCAAGCGCAATCACATCCCCACTCTGCACCTTCTCTTTCCCAAGAGCCTCAATCATCTTCCCCCCGAGCTCATACACAGTCTCCATGTCCGTGGTCTTCAGCGTGAGCCTCCCTGACTTACCAGCCGCAGTAGCACCGGAAGGCGCGGAGGAGCTGCCGCCAGCACTTGAGGCAGACAAGGGGCGGTCGATAGAGATCTCCACAACCTCGCCCTCAATTATCTCCGCCTCCTCCTTGATGCGAACGCCAATGGAGCGGCGGAAGGCCTGCGTGAGAGCCTCCGTCTTGGAGAGGTCGAGGGAGAAGAGCTCCGAGGCGGCGACGGAGGCGAAGGGGGTCTCGGCGCCGAGCGACTTGGCGATGCCCATGGCGAGCGCGGTCTTGCCGGTGCCGGGCTGGCCCGCGATGAGCACGGCGCGGCCGGCGATCTTCCCCTGGCGGATGAGCTGGAGGATGAGCCCCGCGGCGCGGCGGGCCGGGAGCTGCCCGACCATGCCCTCCGAGGCGTCGCGCGCCTCCATGGAGGAGTCCAACCCTAGCCCCCGGATGTGGGAGTGCGCGCCAATTCGCTCGATCCGCGTCAGGTCGCGGCTCTCCGAAAGCCGCTTCAGCTCCGCCATGGCCACCACCCGCCGCGTCGCCGCGCCGCCGCCGCCGGTTCTTCGCCTTTTTGGCCGGGGGATGTGACTTGTGAGTGAGGGGCGGAGGCGAGGTGAGGTTTAGGCGAGAACAGGAAAGAAGCCCAGGGTTTTGTGGATGAAGCTGGGAGAAAGGATGAATTTTTTTACATTTTTTTCACATTAATTTTGCAAAAATATATGATCCGCCCACTGCGGTACCAGCGGCGTGGCACCCGCCGTGGGGCACGGCGGTAGAAGTCCAGTCTTTTTTTCAAAAAATTGTATTTTTTTTAAACTCGGATGGAGGTAAACTTTATATGAAAATTGTAGCTTTCGACGGGATCTACAACTTTGTAGTTTGAAGTTTTTCGATTTGAAGTCATTTTCATAGTCAAATAATCGATAAACTATCCAAATCTTAGTTTGCAGTCTTCAGATCTGAATAGTGTATTGATTATTTGAGTACGAAGATGACTTCAAATGGAAAAACTTTGAACTACAAAATTGTAGATCTAGTCGAAAGCTACAATTTTCATATAAAGTTTATCTCCATCTAAGTTCATCCAAAAAATTTATAATTTTTCGAATGTAAACTGAAAACTGAGATCTGGATAGTATATCGATTATATGACTATGAAAATGACTTCAAATGAAAAAACTTTGAATTGTTGTAGATCTCGTCGAAAGCTACAATTTTCATATAAAGTTTATCTCCATCCGAATTCAAACAAAAAAATTACGAATTTTTGAAAAGAGATTGAACTCCTACCACCGCCGTGGGGTCTTCCTACCGACGTCCATGTATAGTTTTGCAAATTTTTTGGGACCATATATTTTTGCAAAAAAGAGGAAAGAAAAATGTAAAAAGGAAAAAAGTTAGAAAGGAGAGAGGAAGACTTGGGCCGGTCAAAACAATTGGGCTCATTTATGGATTTAGTAAGAAAATGTCATCTCTCAAAAGTCCGGCCAGATAAGTTCGGCCCAGTTAGTATGACGAAACTTTGTCAGGAATAAGGACCTAACCGAATGTTTAGTACTTGTATAATCATGATGAAATGTCTTCAGTTCGTTCCTTTTTTCCGAAGAAGTAGGTATGCGTTAGAATCTTTCATGGGGTGCCACTACTCTATCTAAGTTTAAAAAGTCGATGGATAATGCCAAGCTAGTCTACAAAGGCGCTTCCTCGTAGTCTTCTATAAGTTGGCAATGCAGCACTACTTACACCGAGCTAATTTGTCCGCTTCTATTGTTAGGCCGGACTAACTGGTTGTCATTAATATTACTCTACCATAACTTCAATATCAAACTTTCCGGTGCCGTGCTGTGTTACTGTTGCGCTCGTTCCTTCTCTTTAAACACACCTGCCTTTTTCCTACCTTATTACTGCGCCGAATCTCTCGATCGCATAATGTATTCATTTCCTAGACATTTCGATTGCGCTTGCGCTTGCGCAAGTAGTAGTCTTGCTAGCACAACCCTGCACAAGGAAAGAGCTCCTACGTGACCCCTACAAGGCTGCTACGACCAAGTTGTGTTTCACATGCCAGAACGTTCGTCAAAGCAAAGCCCCTCCGCGTCCGCGCGGTACGAAAGCAAACTATTCGTACCGTACAGGCGCACAGCGGTATCCGTACATGTTGTATACTCGTCGGAACTAGGATCCTTCTTAGACTATGGAATGTCATACGGTCCATACGGACTTCGTATGAAAGGAAATACCCACTTGCAGCGTAGTACGTACGTGTATAGGGCACTGTGTTTTTGCTGCAGTGCCGTAGGTAGTCGTTTCACTGAACTTGCTGTCACCCGCCGTTGAGTGTGGTAGGGTGAGCACGTCCATGACCATGCCCTTCCAAGATTGGGAGTGGGACGGGACGAGACAAATCGGGCGCTTGTTTGCACTCCGCACCCACCTTGTGTCCCCTCCCCCCTGCCCCACGGGAACATGGCATCAGGGATGGGGTGAGGATGCCGCCGCCGGCCGAGCCACCACCCACGGCCACGGGCACACGGATCGTGGGGACCTGACGCTGCCAATCACCCGCCCCCAGCCCAAAAAGCTACTATAAACTAATCCGGCCGTAGCGTCATCCCTTTGTCGGTGCCGAGGAAAGAACTTCTCTGCGACGAGCCGACGACGCCGAGCCGAGTGAGCGGCGCGGGCGCGCGGCGGCGCCAATCACGGTGCCACGGGTTAGCATAACTGCATGGTGTACTGCATAGCTGCATTTGTACTGTACATACCGAACGCGATGCGGCGACATGGTAGACAAGTCATCGGACCGTTCGTTCAAAAAAAATAAAAATAAAATAAAAATTTGTGGTACTCTAGTACTCCGTCCCAGAAAGACTGTTCGTTTAGAAAATTTAAGACGTGTTAGTAGTTGTGACAAATGACCTTGTTACCCCTAATTAATCATGCATTGGAACTTGAAAAGAGTCGTCAAATAAGCATTTCATTGGCTACATGTGTTTCTCGATCAATATTTCCCTGCCGATCTTGGTGTTGTTTTATGAGAAGAAGCATTTAATACGAAAAGAAAACACTTTCTTTGTGTAATAAAATTTTGAAAATCTATATGACAGTAAATGCGGGGACGGAGAGTGTATGTGTCAACGAAAAGAATAGTAGCCGGTCAACACCCAAATGGGCGATACTTCCGTTATTCTACTCTTTTCTTATAGAAAGATCCGCCGTGAGCTGGACGTGCATGCCTCAACATCTGCACCATGTAACATGGAGTATATCCGCGCGGTACATGCGCATGTGCTGCGCTTCGCCCGAAGGAAACCGTGTGCGCGTGCTCAGCCAAGTCAAATGAACTGTCTTCCCCGTGCCACGTGGACCAGCCACACGGGAAAGATCCGGTCATCAGAGTGCGCGCGCCGCGCGGCGGCGGTGAGACTGGACCCCGACCAACAACACCGGAGACAGCAGCAACGGTAGAGCGAGGAATGAGCCGCTGGGCCTGCACGCGGGCAGGTTCAATGGTCCAGCCGTCCAGGGGCCTAATAACCAGTGGAGTAATCACAGACGATGAGACGACGAGAGATGAAAGGGCAACCTGGCGTATCGAAACGAAACTCCCTGATCCTCCTGTTTCAGCGTGGGCAGAGGGTCCTGGGCCGCCTGGGATTTCAATCATCGAGGGGTGGTGTGGTGACCGGATGCCAGAGCGCTCGCTGTCTGTCTGACGCGGTGGGTTTCTCAATTCGACGCTGATCTGATGACGATGTTTGAATTGCTACTCTATCTACACCACCCTCTAACATTGATTGATTTTATCTCCATGGTCTGATCGGGTGACATGGGGGTTTGTTTCCATCCCGGGAAACTGACGTGCAGAGCGGCCCTCCCCGCTGGGCGTTTGTTTGGTCGCCACCACATTCGTCAAAATTCTAACTTTGGGTGCTTATAAGCTAAAAGTTCTAAACATCCTCCACAAACTTCAGGTGGACCCGACTTTACTCTTTACAAGTACGTGGTGGATCTCGAGGCCTGTTATGCTCTTTAGCAACCAAATAGTAAACATCACAAAGTGTGATGAATCTGCCGGTGTGCGACCCTTGCTTGCTGGGCCAGGAAAGGTCCGCATGTACCCAGCTCGAGGGCGCAAGCTGCAAGCCACAGAGCGCCACTACTCCTCTCGGCGCAACCACGCGGTGCAGGGTTTTGCTACTTGCCGGAACTCATGGAAACGCCCTACCACGACGACGTCTCCCTCATCTCGCTTCCGTGCACCGCGCCAGCGGACAAGGAGCTTTCACGACCACGGCAACCGGGTCCGCGGGGTGCTCCGCCTCCAAACTTTGAACGGGCAGGCTGCTGCGGTGCATGCCGATTGGGGAAAAATCCTGCGCCGCGACGCGCAAAAGGGGGGCGCGGCGGAAGCTGCAGGGAAAAGGAGAAAGCGTCATCCGCCGCGGCCCGGGCCGAGCACCAACCGGATCCAGCCGACCACCCACCCCGAGCCGCGGACCCCCTCCGCGCCCTGTCGTCTCGTCGCCGCCCCCGTCAATCCGTCGTCGTCGTCGTCGTTCCCCCCTCCCCCCCCTCCTCGGGCGAGCGAGTTTTTCCTTTTTCACCGCTGCCCTTGGCCTGCCGCCCGCGCCCGTTGACGCTTCCGTTTCCGGCCCCCAGGCGGCGGCTAGGCACAGGCAGTCCAATTCGAAACCCTCCCTCCCCGTCCTCCCTTCCTTGCCTAGGCGGCAACGCCCCCCGTGCTTTATAACCGAGCGGCCCCCTCCCGTCCCGCGTGAGGCACCGAGACGAGAGAGAGAGACCGGCAGGGGGTGCAGTGCAGCCCGCCCATCCGAACCCCACCACCCCTTCCTCCTCCGGGTTCGCCTGAGGCTGTGCTGCTGCTGCTCCTGCTGCTGCTGCAGGCGAGATGGAGGCGGAGAAGAAGCCGCCGGCGGTGTCCGACGTGGGCGCCTGGGCGATGAACGTCGTCAGCTCCGTCGGCATCATCATGGCCAACAAGCAGCTCATGTCCTCGTCCGGCTACGGCTTCGCCTTCGGTAAACCCCCCCGCTCCTCGCCTCTCCTCTCCCCCCCGCGGGCGGGAGCGCGCCAGCGGATCTCGAAGTCGGATCGGCCGGCGCTCGGGAAATTCGCGGATCTGATTGGGGGGCGTCTGGTCTGATTGTTTTCTCTCTTTTTCCCCCCCTCTCCCTGCTTGCGAATGCGCGCAGCCACCACGCTGACCGGTTTCCACTTCACGGTCACGGCGCTCGTCGGCTGGATCTCCAACGCCACCGGGTACTCCGTCTCCAAGCACGTCCCGCTCTGGGAGCTCGTCTGGTTCTCGCTCGTCGCTAACACCTCCATCACCGGCATGAACCTCAGCCTCATGCTCAACTCCGTCGGCTTCTACCAGGTACGCCATGCTCTGAGCACTCGCGCACCTACCTACACACCGGCCATTGGCCTGCGTTGCTTGTGTGGCTCAAGACAAGGATTTCTGCAGATCTCCAAATTGAGCATGATTCCGGTGGTCTGCCTCATGGAGTGGATTCTGAACAGCAAGCACTACACCACCAAGGTTATTTCCGCTGTGGTCGTCGTGGCCGCCGGTGTCGGGATTTGCACCGTCACCGACGTCGAGGTCAATGCCAAGGGATTCATCTGCGCGTGCGTGGCGGTGTTCTGCACCTCGCTGCAACAGATTGTGAGCTACTTTCCTTGTTTATTATTACCATCTTTCACGCTGAACTTTTGCATTGTGTGTTCCTTGCTTATGATGTCAAGAATTCTAGTTATTCCACAATGTGCAATGACATTTCAATGCGCAGTTATAAATTTGAGCTGTAGACCGTATTTGAAATTGACATGGTCGATAGTGATGAGATATGTTCAAATCGGTTGGACTGATATGGTCAGTTATGATAAGATATGTTGAAATTGGTAAGAGATTGCTGCTTAATTACTATTTTTCTTGCCATAGTATCCTCTTGACGCCTTCCCTTTCCGCTCCCACCATTTTTCAAGCCATTGAGCTGCTTAGCCTAAGCATTATCAGCTATTACCAACTGTCAATTGAGATAGCACCCAAACAAAGGTGTAGTTACTATAGCTAGGCCATAAGCACATACCTCTTGAATCCCAAACTTTTAACACAGATCTGAAATATAATAATACAGGTGATTGGGTAAGAAGGTATCTAAAGTTTAATCAGTTCAACTGTATCATGATTAATAGTTTATAAGATATTACGAGGCATCATAAGCTGCACATTTGCAGTGCTCTTCATAGATTCTTCTCTGTACTTCCTTACCTTTTTTTGTCTTCAATTGTAGCAATTTTCTTATTATACATCATCCAAGTTCAAAATAACTGGAATCATTTGGAAGCTATTTTTGTCCGTTTCACACTATCTTGTCACATCTTCAAATGATAGTGCATTTCTACCTCTAGATGGTGTTTTATTAACAAAAATGTGGCATTTGAAGTTCGTGTTTTACTAGGAAAAAATGTGGCCTTTGAGGGTTATTAAATTATCAAACTTTTATAACGTTTCTAAGTTGTAGATGAAGAGTTGAACCTTTTTAGTCTTCAATGTTCAATAGAATTGCTGTCGGAAAGTTACTTTCTACGATAATATGTATGCAGTTTAATAAACTCCATTATACCTGAGCTGAGCTGACAATTTGTTTCCTCTCCCAGACCATTGGCTCCTTTCAGAAGAAGTACAACATTGGATCATTTGAGCTGCTGAGCAAAACTGCACCGATTCAAGCAGTTTCACTTATTATACTGGGCCCCTTTGTAGATTACTACCTCAATGGACGATCATTGTTGAACTACAATTTTTCAGGAGGAGCAACTGTAAGTTATTAACTTCTGTCACAAATTCAGTTCTTGAAAGCACACTGTAATTATGAATGTTGCTACTTGTCCAGAGTGCTCTATCTTCAACTCTAAATTTGTGACCAGTATTCTCAGCTCTTTCAATGATCTATGCATTCCCCACTTTTACTGCGTAGAGTGAGCACCAGAGTCAGTAAGCCACATCTAGTAAATTTGTGATGCAAATGGAAGACAAATGATTATATCATGAACTGTCACAACTCTCAGTAGAGTTTCTTTTGGACCACTGATATTGCTTAACAGTCATCCTAAGGATTTCTTATCTCTTGATTCTAACATATGGCCTTTACTCAGATTTACCAACTGCTGAAAAGAAGTTTTAGCAGTTACATTGTAATTGCAGCTGATAAATGCAGTTGTTCAGCTGCTTTCTGTTGTTGAAATCTTTATGCAGCTCTTTCAGTAGGATGTAAAGTGTTAATTGTGTTTACTATTGCTTTATGATCTAACAGCTCATGCTGTAATCATTTTGCAGTTCTTCATACTGCTTTCGTGCTCCTTGGCCGTCTTCTGCAACATGAGCCAGTACCTCTGCATCGGGCGGTTCTCTGCGACGTCGTTCCAGGTCCTGGGCCACATGAAGACCGTGGCCGTGCTGACCCTCGGCTGGATCTTGTTCGACTCGGCCCTCACCGTGAAGAACATCCTCGGGATGCTGCTGGCCGTGATGGGGATGGTGGTCTACAGCTGGGCCGTGGAGGCCGAGAAGAAGGCGGTCTCCCCGATCCCCAGGAACAAGAGCGACATGCTGGACGGAGAGGACGTGCCCCTCAAGGCCAGGGTGAGCGGCCTGCCTCCCGTCGACCTGGAGGAAGGCGAGTTGAAGAGCTAGCTGATGATGGCCGTGGTGAATGAAGATTCATTGATTCTTCTTGTTCTTTTTGTAATTGTACGCGCTCGCTCGATCCAAGTTGCATCTTCGAGTACTCCTCGAAGCTATCGACGCTACACTTGTGTTAATTTTGGCCTTTGTTGGGGGGAGTTCGTCTGTAGGTGACGACGACTGTCCCCCCACGGTTTCGACGTAGATGAAACAACACTACGACAGTCAGTTTGCTAGGGGGAGATTTGTCAGGTGGGCGGAAGGAAGGTGGAGGGATCCATTGTTAATTCCGTGATGGGCGTGTTGTTATTAGAAGATGGTGACAAAGACTCATATAATGGAATACAGGAGTTTCTCCTTGGTAGAATCCGTTGGTTTCCAGCCGGCGATGCCGTTTCTTATTCTGCGGCCGGCCTCGCTGTCGGGTTCGGGCCGCCGGAGGTTTTGAATTGTGGATTCCTTTGCGACGTGAAGGCATCGCACCGGCGTCGTGAGTTTCGTCGGAGCTTTCCCTGCCCCACATGGTGCGGGGGGATTGGGCTTGTCGGTGGCACGTGGCGGGAGGGGCAAACGTGTCAACGTGGTGTTTGTCTGGTGGATGCCGAATTGCCGATGACGAGGGCAGCAGGAGCCAGGAGGGCTGGAGGGGCACCACCGGCCTGGGGAGGAAAGCCGAGACCGAGAGCCTGGGCTGTGCTTCCTGGGTTCGAAGTTGTTTAGGGTGCGTTTCGTTCGCGTTTCTGGGCCAACCAGGCTCACGGGGTGCAGCCGAGTAGTGTTTGGTTGCCTGTACCACTCCCAGAGCCAGGCTCTCCACATGCAATTTCCTCCCTCTTGCTTGTATCCCCAGAAACGCCAGAAATGGCCGTTTCTACAGAGTCAGGCTCGGCTCATACAACTGCTTCTCTCACTAATGATGTATTAGGGTATAATTAGTAAATATCAAGTGATATTAATGTATTTTATGGATAATTAAGACATGGTTAGATAAAAAAGTCCTCTAAAACTGTATTTGTACAAAATAAAAATTATAATCATAATTTTTTAATATTTTTTATCTCATGTGACTTATCTCGTACAAGCAACCAAACGTCTGCTCTCTCTAATCTGGCTCTGGATGTACACGCAACCAAATAATGACACTCTACATGCTAAGAGCCTGGTTGGAGTGAGCCTCACCGGGAAAACGGAGAAGGGACCAAACGCGTCCTTATCAGATGACTATGCCACGATGGGTTCTGGCTTCCGGGGTGTACGGAATCATGTGCACACTTCCGCTGAACTTCCAAGTGATGGGTTGAATGCTTCTTTGGTTGGAGAATATTCTTAGCAAGCTGGCTATATACGTTCAATCAAATGCCAGTAAAGGACCGCGAGTATATTGTATCTGAAAACTACTTGCAGTAATAAAAATTTAACAATCCGACTTTTAGTACGACAAATCTAAATATTATTGCATATCGATAAGTGTTAGGTCGTTGGCACGTTTGGGGCGAGACAAGAGTATTTTTTTTAAAAAAACAACTGGTACAGAAGACAAAATAGCTCTAAGCTAGTTTGGCTGGTAGCTAGTGTTGATTTGTTTCGAGAGAAAAATATTGCTGACTGGTTGCTCATGGCTGGTTTGTTGTGAGAGAAAAGTATTGTTGGTTGGTTGTTGGTGGCCGGTTTGTTCTGAGAAAAAAATATTACTGTCTGGTAGCTGATAAGCCAAGTGAAAAGGACGAAGAAAACAAATCAAGCCTTTGGAACGGACAAATGGCGCTGGTATGGATTTGACGCAGCTTCTTAACCAAGAAGCAACAAATAGAAGCACTAAAGAAGAAGTTACTTGTTGGTTTAGGCCGCATCTGCACGTTGGGCTGTTGGCAATGGGTTTGATCACGAACACGCGACGATCTAAACAGGATATGAAAAGTCACTTTTCTAACCTCGTGAATATAAAATTAGAGACATTGCATCGGACAATCTCAACTCGCAACAAGTGAACGTACCAGAAATCCAGTCTCAGACCATTCTTTCCTAGACCACATGATACTACTTGAATGGAATTCCCTACTTGAATTTGTCTTGCTCAACCAAAAGAGTTAAAAAGGGGAGGTATCCTATGAAAAATCCCACAAAGAAAAATCAAGAAGAAAATGTCTGATAAGAACCTAACCTCATGTTGTTCTCCCGAAGTAGTTCTCATGAGCTGATCCTATATCATTGATAATTCAAATACCCAAAGTTCAACATCATTCACCCCCCCACCTCTAAATTTGAACAATCCCAAAAGTCGCCTGACCTGAAGCACTTAACCAAATTAACCCACTTAGGGTCCAATGTTTGAAACTTTGTAGGGAAAAACTACAAGGCTGTCCACTTCACAACCTTGAGCTAAGAGCCAGGATCGCCCTGAGCCACATTTCTATAACACGTGCTGTTCACACAGCCGAAAACCTCCACAATATTTGGCGATAAGATCCTAGCAATCTCATCCAGCGACGATCTGCCATTGAATTGCCACAAGCAACGATAGCACCATTCTTACCTGCCGACTCTTGTTTAAGTTTGACAAGTCCCAAACGTGCCTTGAATTTGAGAATCATTTGCGACTGAATTGCCTGCACCCCGTCTCTATAAATTGAAAGTGGAACACGGCCGCAGTCGCAGCGTGTGTCACGGTGCTCTCTCTCAAAAAGTGGCCGTTCCACCGCACCACCACACCGCCCGCGCGGCGCGGCCACTCCACTTCCACTGACGCGGCCCCGGCCCCGGCCCCGCCTGCGCTGCCGCTGCCGCTGCGTCCAAAGCTTCAAGACGCACGCCCTCCACCTCAAAGATAAGGAGATCGCAACATCTCGGGGCCACCCCCAATCTCCAAGACGCCCTCCGCCGCCCCCCCGCACCGCACTTAACCCCATCGCCGCCCAAAGCCGTTCGCCACTCATGGCCATGGCTTTCCACCCCCTGACCGCCTCGCGCGTCCGCCTCGTCCCCCTCCTCCCGGGCGCCGCCGCCGCGCCCTCGTCCGCCTCCGTCGCGGCGCACCCCCACCACCGGCGCCGCTTCTCCGCCATCGTGGCCACGGCGGCCGCCTCGGCGACCACGCAGTTCGACTTCAAGGCCTACATGGGGTCGCGCGCGGAGGCCGTCAACCGCGCGCTGGACGCGGCCATCCCGGCGGGGGAGGACCCCGTGGCGCTGCACGAGGCGATGCGGTACGCGCTGCTGGCGGGCGGCAAGCGGGTGCGCCCCGCGCTGTGCCTCGCCGCGTGCGGCGTCGCCGGCGGCCGGGAGGCCTGGGCGATGGCCCCCGCCGCCGCGGTCGAGATGGTGCACACCATGTCGCTCGTCCACGACGACCTCCCCTGCATGGACGACGACGACCTCCGCCGCGGCAAGCCCACCTGCCACGTCGCCTACGGCGAGCCCATCGCGGTCCTCGCCGGGGACGCGCTGCTCTCGCTCGCCTTCCAACACATGGCCAGCGTCGGCTCCTACCCGCCGGACGTCGACCCGGAGAAGCACCCCGCCCGCGTTGTCCGCGCCATTGGCGAGCTCGCGCGATGCATCGGCTCGGAAGGCCTCGTCGCCGGCCAGGTCTCTTCGTTTACCAGATTCTATTACTTTCCACCATTCATCGAATTAAATGAATTAAAAATTGCGCAATGTGTCAATTCTGTCATCTTCTACATGGAGCATCCTCCTAAGAGTGATGACGCAGATCCTCTGTTTGTCTGCATACAGTTGAATCAGAGCTTGAAAATTACTAGTACCACTCTCTTAACAATGCGACTTGAATAACTTAATTCCTGAAAATGCATCGGCTGCTCTCTGCAGGTCGTCGATCTTGAGATGACCGGCAAATCTGAAACCGTGCCCCTTGAACGCCTCGAGTACATCCATCTCCACAAGACCGCTGCATTGCTTGAGGCCTCAGTGGTCATTGGGGCAATCATTGGTGGTGCCACGGATGAGCAAATTGAGCGGCTGCGGAACTACGCAAGGTCAATAGGGCTTCTGTTCCAGGTGGTCGATGATATACTTGATGTGACCAAGTCGTCGGAGGAGCTAGGGAAGACAGCGGGGAAGGATTTGGCAAGTGACAAGACGACATACCCTAAGTTATTGGGGTTAGACAAGTCAAGGGAGTTTGCAGAAAAGTTGCTTTCTGATGCAAAGGAGCAGCTTGCTGGTTTTGACAAAGAGAAGGCAGCACCTCTATTGCATTTGGCCTACTACATTGCCCATAGGCAGAACTGAGGTGATGCTTACTCTGCTGTTGATCTTGTTGATTTGTAACTTCGTAAGGTCATTGAACTTGGGTTTCAGGAACACCTGAATCATCATGTGATGTATACTAGCTGTAGCTTTCTATCCTTGCTGTAAAAGTCTGTTTAGTTGAAAATATGAATATCATATCAAATTAGTAAAAGTGATTGAAGCCAATCTTTCTGCATTATGTATGCATGACACCATCAAAATGCTCTTAGGTCCAAGTAATGTCAGTTGGAAATTATTCAGTTGCATAACATTCATAGATTTCTAGTTGAGGTTGACCAAAATTATTAATTTTCTTATATATGAACACAATTTTGGAATTTACTCCTATGTGGTGCATTGCAATTGGGATATAGACAGAAATTGTCGTGTTTCAACATCTATGCATGGCTGACTGAAACCATTTTTTGTATTTTTGGCACCATCACACACGGAAGAATCTGATGTCTAACACTTATGCAATGCCCCATCCTAGAATCAGTTGTGTTGTTCTTTCCCAGTAAACCATCACTGCAATATTTTGAAGTTTTGGTAAACCAAGTGACAATTGCAATGGTACAAAATTGATAGAATAAGCTATTTGTGCAACAATATTTATGCATACCCCAGCAGGGGGGGGGGCTGTGACATGCATATATTTTTTCTCTTATGTTTCCTTTGAGCATGTAACATCTAACTGTTCATAGTACATGTTCTATTTAATAAAATACATGCGGAAAAATGTTTAGAACTTTATTATTGCACTGATTGAGGTTGTGTGAGGATGCTATTTATGACATCTTGATCCTATGTGCTCTGCAAAAGCCGTGCACTTCATTTGGCTCCAGGCAATGACCACTCATATGAACACCAAATACCAGCTTCTCATGTGACCAAATGAATGGATGCACATGTTTTAGGTTTGCTTCTTCCTGCATCTGCTCTGCTAGTAATCATGTTTGGCAGGTTTTGTCATATGATCATGTACGTCATTCACTTGTACATGCTAGTCTGTCACTATAACTTTTGTAAGCTTTCTTGACTGGAGGCAAACTATTCTCTGGCCCTATGTATTTTGTTGAACAGGTTAAATTTCTGCTTCTTGTGTGAACTAATGAATGAATGTTTCTACTTACATCTATCTACATCAGCTTGTCTTTCCTTTATCTAAAAAAATGTACATCAGCTTGTGTTTGAATGTTTGATCTTATTCTTGTCATCTTCGCATGTCACCATATGAAATTATGAATAAATGCATATATGATACATCCATGCTTTTATTGGTCATGGTAGCTTGTACTCTCGTCTACTCTACTAGCATAATCATGAATGGTGGGTTCCCCTGCTGTTTAGCATGCCATTTGCTTAACCTTTCTTGACTGAAGGGAGCAGAGTAGTCTACAGAGTCTAGCTGAATAAGTTGAAGAGTATGCTTCTCAGTTCTCACATTGACCACATGTATGAATGCATACGGCGATTGGATCTCAATTGATTGCTGTAGTTGTTGTCTACATTACCGGTACTTGAGTGATGTTGATTTTGACATATGGTCCTTCTACATATGGCATGCCCTTGTATGTGGTACACCTTTGGCTCGTTTTATATATTTCGCCATTGTAAGCTCTCATGACTGAACCAGGATGGATAGTCTCTGATGGAGTCCTGCGTTGAGCATGTTCTGTTTCTCATGGTAGCCATTTCCTTTACATGGACCAATTTTTGTCCTACGTATATTGTTCATGGTGAACTTAGCTTGTAACAGAGGATGATTTCAATAGCTACAAATGTGCAGTGAGTTGAACTGCCTGTGATTGGTTAACGCAGATACCAGATACCGATATTTTCCAGGATCGGAGTCCACGCTCCTGTTCTTGCTGGTTTGGTCCTTTCGTCTGAAAGTCAGATGCGATCCAGGACGTATGTGACAAGTTGGGTAAATAAAAAGGGGAAATGGAAGAAAAAAACATACAGTACATCTCAATTTTGTATTACAGATCGCCCTGCTCCCAGTTATTGTACTATCTCCCAAGGAGCCTCTATGATTTGGTGTCATAATTCCTCATAGGGCCAAATCAGTTTTGCAAAATCTCGCTTCTCCAGTTGTCCAAAATCATCTTCGCTTCTCCAATTGTCCGCCGTCTTGCATCATTTGTCAACCCCCCCCCCCCCCCCCCCCTGAAATCGAAATTAGGTGATCCGCATCGAATTAACAGACACCTGATCCATGCGTTCCCCTGATCTTTTCTTGCACATCTCGTGCGAATTTCTTTGTAAAGCAAATTGAACACGTTCAGACAGTACGAAAGGGTTCGCCTATTTGCACAGTCCCCCCCTCCCATGGCCATCCGGCTGAATTGCAAGGCAATTCCGCTCACGCGCGTGCGCCTGCTCCCCCGTAAGAACCGGAGGAAGTTGACAGCAGCTAGCTGCCTAGCCAGCAAGTCAGCTCCTGCTCGGTTCCCGCGGCTGCCTACATGCAGATCGCCACTCACCGTGACGACTCGTCATCGGTCGCTGGTCACTGTTCACGTGTTCTGCTCCCATTGTTGGGCCTGCGGGGAAGCGGCTCCCATTGTTTTTTTTTTGTGTGTGAGTCAAATCACGTGGAAGGAAGAGGAAGATTTAGGGAGTGGAAAAGGCGTAGCGATCGAGTTAGTTAACCCTATAGTCAACCAAGACCAGCGTACTGGTACGTACTACTAACAAGTCAGAGCGTAGGTATGGGCTTAAACCTCGTGTGGATTTGTGGATTGGTCTGTTTTTCCAAGCCACGTGAAAAGGAAAGAGAGCAGCGTACGTCCAAGAACGGGAAGTAAAATTGCTTGACGAGGAGTGTGGAATACAAGCACCAAGTCAATCCGGATTCCGGAATCGTTGGGCGCTCCCTCTGCCGCCGGCGGCGGCAAGCCGGGGGACCGACTTTTTTTTTAAAGATGTCCACAAATATGAAAGATTAGAAAAGTGTCCGTGCGTTGCTACGGGCAAACATTTCATCTATGAGCACCTATCTAGTTGTGTTAAACGTAAAAAATGTAATATACACAGATTGAACAAGCACTACGACCTCGATTCATATACTTTTTTTGCAAAGCACAAATTGGTAGTCATACACAGCTATACCTATTGCAAAGTATGTAAGGACAATATTCAGTAGGACACAGTTCCCTATTAATGTTGAACAATTTTGTTATGCCTTAATATTTACAATATTTCCACAATAGACAGTGAAAATTTTCAATAGAAAGCTTTACAGATTCCTCTTAAACAGCTTCACATCATCAATCAAGCTTTCAAATGCATTTGTATAGATTTAAGGTGACATTCCATGAACAAAAGAAAAGAAGAAATTTTAGGACTTTCAGGAGAAGAAAAAAATAGAGAACAATTCATATGATTCTTCGATGAACAAGCCAACTGAGATAAAGAGTTAAACATGGTGCTTGATGGAAGGGTCACGCTCCACTGGATCTTTCTTGCTGGGCTGGTGCCACATGCGCATTCTGGTGGATGACAAAATAAAATAAGACATCCCCAATCTTTCTAAAGCAGATGCCCCCAGCATGCAGAGATAGCACATCTAGAGGAACATAAGCAGAATTTTGTAGACTGCTAACTACACATGGATTGGGAAAAAATGATCTATGCATACCTTCTGACTGGTAAAATGGAAGCCTGCAGAGAACAATGGTTTAGAGATCCATGATCACAAACAACACACGGGCATTAGGATCCAATGCTCCTGGCAACATGATCAAAATAACTACACATTGCATCAATATATAGACACACACAAAGTTGAGTAATAGGTTCGTGAGATCTAACCTTGAATATAGTGTTCCCTACTACTCCTGCAGGGTTGTGACACCCTAAAAATTCCATCACTAAAATCAACTAGCAACTTAAATTAGTCTTAAGGATTAAAAGAATTTAAATTGCCATTTAAATTGAGCTCTAAAATATTAAACATAATTTAATAAACTTAGAGACAACAAGTGTTTGTGCATCATCAGTTGGCTTGCATGGTTTTTGGTTGCTTGTGTGGTTTCTAAAAAGTTTATAAAATTCTTGAGAAAAAGTTTGAAAGAGTTTGATTTGAATTTGAAAAGAAAAATGGTTTTAAAAAGAAGTTTGAAAAAGAAAAGAAAAAAACAAAACCTTGCCGGCTCCCCTTTCAGCCCAAACGGCCCAGCGACCCGTCTAGCCTCCCCGCGCCGGCCCACCTCTCCCTCTCTCTTTTCTTTTTATTTTGCTCTCGCTGACACCTGGGCCCCACCTGTCAGCCGCCCTTTCCCCCCTTTCCTTACTTCTTCCCCCTGCTCGCCGGCCCCCCGCCGCAGCCGCGCGGAATCCGCCGCGCCCCCGCCTTCTCCCCTTCCTTTCTCTCCCCTGCGAGCACGCCAATTAAGGCAATTAATCCCCCACTCAAATCCCCGGCCATTTCCCCTTTTCCCCTTGCCTTCTTTACGCCCGGACGGTCCGCCGGCCATCAATGGCAAGCCGCCGGCCGCCCCGTCCCCTTCCCGCTTCGCCTACCTCCCTGCGCCCCTATTTAAGCTCGCACTCGATCGCCTGCGCCTCCCTTTGCCCTCCCAACACACCTACTCGCTTGCTCGAGCTCACCCCCCCGCCGCCGCCCCCGGTCCCCGCCGCCGCCGGTGCAAGCGCCGCCGTCGGTGAAGGACCACCTCCGCCGCCTCCCTTCACTTCTCTTTGGGTTCACCGCAGGCTTAACAAGCGCGTGCCGCCGCAGTTCACGTCCTTGACGCCTCCCGGAGCCCCTTCACCGTCCGTCGGAGCGCCGCCGGGATCGCGCGTCGACGCGGGCCCGCTCCTTCGCTTCTCTTTCCGCTCCCACCGTCGCCGCTCGTCCTACACGCCACGGTGAGCATTAACCCCCGCCCACCTTCCCCCCTTCATTTCACGCACGCGCCGCCTCCACGAGCTCGCCGGAGCGCCCGCGCGCCCCCTTCCCGGTGCCGGCCGCCGGTGAGGCACGATCGCCCCCCGACCCCTTGGTCACATGCGCATGCGCCCGCACTATGTTTTGCACCAACCCGTGGTCGGAGAGGTGGCCGGGAGCGCCGTCCGTGGCCAACGCCGGTGAGCTCCCCGCCGCGCGCGCGCCCTCTCCGGCGACGCCGCCGCCGCCCTCGCTTGCACGCGTCCCGGGCCGTTCGATCTCGCGCGGATGGCCGGGATCGCGTACCCCCTTCGTTTAAACGGGGCGGTCCACCGTGGACCCGTGCACCGGCGCACGACGCGGTCCACCGCGCCCGCGTGCGCCCGTGGCCGTTGGATCCGAGATCCACGGTGCCGGGCCGGCCATTTTAATTAAGAGCCCCCGAGCTTTTATAGTTTTGCAAGCCGGTCCTTCCACCTTTGAGAATTTTTACGGATAGGTCCCGATTTTTATGTTTCGGCCCCCGGCCGCCCTAGATTCTTTAAATAGAGGTCCTTTTTCATCCTTTTAGCATTTAGATCCCTCTCGTTTTATTTTATAGTTATGTTTTAGCCCTGTTTTTATTTATAAAAAGCCCCGTAAACTTAGTTTTCTTGCGTATAGGTCCCCGTAACTTGTTTTAATCATATCTTTCTCATTTTAACTCCGTTTTTAGCGTTCTATATACCGAAATGATCGTCTCGACGAGTAGAATCTTTTAAACAGCAAATTTACCAGTTTTACTACTGTTTGGTGTACTGTTTATTTCTTGTTTGTTGTTCATGTTTGACTCGTAGATATCGTGCCTATTTCATCTGAGCTCCCTGTCGGAGGTGATCAGGAAGAGCCTGTTTTCGAGGAAGATTTCACTCAGCTTGTAGAGGAAGGCAAGTGGCTTTCCCCCTCTGCATTATCTTTTTGAACCTATGTCACTGCATGCTAAACAATGTTTATTATTCCCGTTGCTATGCATAAACCTGATGGGCAAACACCTAGTTAAGGACTTGACTAGATACTTTACCACTTCACCTTGATCAACCCTGTTTCAACAAATGCTTGGGGTAGGTAAATGCTTAGTTTGCTTTACATGAGTTTGGTTATGTTTTGTTTATGTTATACACCTCAGTTTTGTTTATGTAATGTGCTTGTGCTTAAAACAAGATAACTTGATTTATAATCGGAACATGGAGAAGCACCCAAGACAACAGTACAACCACAATCCACATGGTTCGGGCTTAGCCAAGTAATTAGGGGAGTGGGTTAGCTGATAGCGCTTTTCCGAGAAGGGCACAGGGGGCTCGGGGTTGCAGGGGTATAGCCCGGTTCTTTTGGGGTAGCAGCCTTGGCTAAGGTGCTGACCACTAGGGAGGGTTATGGTCCGCCCCCGGCCGTAATCGTTGCGAGTCGTTGGTTTCTCTTCTTCTTTCCTTTGTAAAGGCTTCGTAGTGGACCCCTAGCCACTCACCTTGGAAGTGTTTAAGGGTCTAGCTAACCCGGGCAGAATGGGGAACACGAACTGTGGGTAAAGTGTACAACCTCTGCAGAGTGAAAACTGATCGATCAGCCGTGCTCACGGTCAAGAGCGGCTTGGACCCTCACATGATTAATAAACTTGAAGATTAATGCAAATCGTGGGTTTGTGGGTTTGGTTTGAGGTTTCTTTTAATGATTAATGGGTTGGTATACACTTACACCTAGTAATTAGGTGCTTGCTAATAAAACTTAATCAACTTATAAAATGCTTACCGTTGTGAACCATAGCCTATCCTTGATAGCCTTGCATTGTTTTCCCCCACTTGCTGAGCACCAACCATATGTGTGTTCACCCTTGCTTACCGCTGTTCAGAGGAGAACGTCGGAGGCGAGGACGAGTACTGGAGTGACTACGAGGAGTTCTAGGGCATGCGGATCCCCCAGTCATCATGCCTGTGGAAGTCAGAGATGGAGCTGCTCGTCGCTTAGTTAACGTTGTGTTCGGACCTTCGAGTCCACCTCTCTGGATGTAATAATGGATATCGTCGGTTTAACTCTTGAACGATTTATTACCGCAATGGTATTACTCTCGTTTTGTCTATCATGTGTGTGTAAAATGATCCCGGCGCACACGTGAGATGAATTCGGTTTTCCTTGTAAAATCGGGTGTGACAAAGTGGTACCGCAGCCGTGATGATTGTAGGTCGCAGCCTTAGTTAGAAATGGACGAAATTAAGGATTCATGTTCTAGAGAACCTTATCATGCTTCAAATCATCTTATTTACGCATTAAAAATCTAATTTAATTTTTGTTTATCATTTTAAACTGTCATTTTGATTTATTCTGTACTCTGAGACCAGTTTTGCTTTGACAGATGGCCAGAACCTACATGACCCCTCGCAAGAGCACTGGTGGGCGCTTTCCCTCTGGACAGCTGGCTCCTCGCCATCGCCTTGAGGATGTTGAGGAGGAATCGGAGGAGTTCCAGCCAGAGGTTGAGGTGGAGGAAGACCCAGAGGAGGTTCAGTCGGAACCAGAAGAGGAGGATCCTGAAGGGATTGAGATGGAGGAGGAGGAGCCAGATGAGCCATTGGAACAGCCACAGCTGTACGATGGCACCGTGCTAGAGGCAGACGCTGATGGGGACATTGTGATTCCACCGGCGCCTGTGGAAAATGAGGAAGCACCCCCTGCACATGTTGATCCAGTGCCTGATGGTGAAGGAGGTGATCCGGATGACTCTAGTGATGACAGTGTAGGTGAGGAAGGTGGTAACAATGCTGATGGCAACCCGAAGGAAGATGAGGATGAAAACCCCCGCTATCACGGAGCAGAATATCACAAACATTCCACTGAAGCTGAGAACGGACAGTTTTGCATTCTTCTGTGGGAGGTTCTGCAGTACCTGGGATATACCATAAGACCTCTCTACGTGACTAAGCACTTCGGCAACCGGGAATGAGAGACTACTACACCTCGCAGAGTCTACATCGGGAAGCCCCCCGAATGATACGAAGGCCGGAGGTACCGCTCATCGCACCACAAAGCACGGCTCGGTTCTCCACGATGATGCTGCGGTGAATGATGCGGCAAGGAGGGCACTCGGTCAATCCGCAATGCAAATCGGGTGCGGCTGTTCCACTTGGAGTATCGCCATGTGCCTCGTCGTGCAAGTGGCACGGAGGTGACCGTGGTGCCGCGAGGAGGCAATGATCGCATCGACGTCTTGGCACGTGTGACTGCTGCCTTGAACACAGATTTGGAGGGGGCAACTACTGAAATGAACAAGTATCATGAGGAGTTGCAGGCTGCTCAGGTGAAGATAGCACGTCTGGAAGCGCAGCTGGCGGGACAGCAACTTCCTCAAGAAGTTATGCCATATCAGACCACAGTTTCCCCTCCGTGCAAGAGGCTCCGTTACGGCTTCAATGAAGCTACTACTCGTCTTGGCTAGGATCCTAGGATACTCGCCCTTATCATTTACATTTTCGCTAGATCGTTCCTGCGTGAACGTATTGCTTGTAATAATGAATGCTGTTTGCAAACATGTTTGAGTTGGATCTTTGCTTGATTGTGAATTGTATGGTGGAGTGATGGCCACTATGCAATCAGAATTGTTAAGTTAATTAAAGGATGGTTTGGGTTTTATCGGTTGTCATTGCTTAATCTTCTATGCAAGTTTGATTGGATCAAATCTGTTTTCGCAGTCATATGACATACCAGTAATGTTTTGTTTATAACTCAAGCTACAGAACTCCAAATGACATGAAACCAGTTGGGTTAGTTCACAAATTTAGAGGATAAATTTCTGTCAAAAATTCAATGGTATACAATACATATTCTGGGAGTTATGCACAAAGTAATGAACATGTCAGAATCTGTAAATTCCTACTGATACAGTTGCACTGTTTGAATTTTATATCGAGTTATAGATGTCCAAATGAGGTGATTCCAGTTGGGATAGTTCCATAATTTCATTCATCATAATCTGGTAAAAATTTGTGGTCATTGGATAATTACACAGAAAGTTATACATAATTCTTTGAGGTCAACAGAATCTGTCCTAGCTGAAGAACATGCTGCTATTTCATTTTGAGTTATCTTCTTATGCATTGATTCAAGTACAACTATCTGAAATATGATTTTTCTAACGGTCAGATGGTAAACACCAGGTCAGGAGGAGGTCAAGACGTGCCGCCTGTGATCCGTGCACATATCGCGAATCAACAGAACCCAGCACCACCCCCGCCGATCAACCAAGCAATGGATCCAAACATGCAGCAGTTTCTGGCAGCACAGATGCATCTGATTCAGAATCTCACCAACACTGTGCAGCAAATGCAAGCTCAACAGAACCAACCAACACAGCCAATTCCTTCGCCACCCCCGCCACCAAGGGACAGGCACAAGGAGTTCATGAGCCACCATCCTCCTACGTTCTCCCACTCGTCTGATCCACTGGATGCTGATGACTGGCTGAAAACCATCACTAAGAAGCTGGAGATCGTGCAATGCACCGACGGGGCCGGGAAGGCTTGTGGGGCAAAGCCGCAGACTGGTGGGATGCGTACTCAACTGCTCATCCCAACAGGCAGAACATTACTTGGCAGGAGTTCCGTGACAACTTCCGTACTTACCACATCCCTTCAGGGGTTCTCAAGCTTAAGCAGAGGGAGTTCTTGTCACTGAGGCAGGGCAATATGTCAGTGACCGAGTATCTGGACAAGTTCACTCACTTGTCACGCTATGCACCTGATGAAGTCAACACCGACCCAAAGAGGCAGGAAAGGTTTCTGGATGGCTTGATTGGGCCTTTAAACTATCAACTGCAGAGTCACATCTTCCCAGACTTTCAGACGCTGGTGAACAAAGCTATTGGGCTGGAAAGCAAGAGAAAGGAGATGGGTGAACAGAAACGCAAGTTTCAGTCACATGGACAGTCTAGCAGCAACACCCGTCCTCGTTACAGTTCTCAACAGAGCCTGACTCCATATCGTCCTGGTGGTCAAGGTGGGAGGTACCCACGGAACATGTAGCCGCAAGGTGCTCGTTCCCAGCCTACGGCGCTTCAATCCTCGGACACCCGCAGCTCCTACCCCTCACCCGAGTCGTCCTAACAATAACTCGGGGCGCCTGTCAGAAACACCAACCCTGTTCAGCCTGGTGGATGCTTCAAGTGTGGAGAGCTGGGGCATTATGCTAACAATTGTCCCAAGAGGGTGATGCAAACTCCGCAGAGACAAGGGAAACAGGGATCGGGCAGCCATCTTCGCAGGCTCGTACTCCACAGACACCCAACAAGAGAGGCCAGCAGAGTCATGTGCGTGGCCGAGTTAATCATGTATCAGTGGAGCAAGCTCAGAATGACGCCGGCGTGGTATTGGGTACGTTTTTCATCAACTCTGTACATGCTACCGTATTATTTGATTCAGGAGCATCACATTCATTTATAACTGATCATTTTGTGGCAAAATATAACTTATCTATGAGCTCAATGAAGAACCCACTGATAGTTAGCACTCCTGGTGGAGAAATGAAAACTGTTCATATATGCCCACAAGTAAAGATTAATATCATGGGGGTAGACTTTCTTGCTAATCTGGTAGTTCTAAAATCATGGGGAATAGATGTCATTCTTGGGATGGATTGGTTACAAAAGCATGATGGAGTTATTCAGTGTCGGAAGAGGTTAGTGCAGTTAACCAGTCCTCAAGGGGAGAGAGTAGAATATGTGAGTACACCCTCATCCAACAAAGGAGTTATGAACTCTGTTGAAGGCAAGGCCTTGGAGGATATAAGGGTAGTGATTGAATTCCTTGATGTGTTTCCAGAGGATTTGCCAGGTATGCCACCTGATCGTGACATTGAATTTAGTATTGAACTTATACCTGGTACTGCTCCCATATCTAAAAGACCATATAGAATGGATGTTAAAGATCTAGCTGAATTAAAGAAACAAATTGAAGAACTACTTAGTAAAGGGTTTATCCGTCCTAGTTCATCACCATGGGGAGCCCCCACACTCTTCGTTGATAAAAAGGATGGATCTAGGAGGTTGTGTATAGACTATCGATCACTTAATGAGGTTACCATCAAGAACAAATACCCTTTACCTCGGATTGAGGATTTATTTGATCAGATGAGAGGAGCTAAGGCATTCTCTAAGATAGACCTTAGATCAGGTTATCACCAGTTAAAAATCCGAGTGGAGGATATACCAAAGACACCATTCACATCTAGATACAGATTGTATGAGTTCACTGTGATGTCCTTTGGCCTGACCAATGCACCAGCATACTTTATGTATTTGATGAACAAGGTATTCATGGAGTATCTGGATAAGTTTGTTGTGGTATTCATTGATGACATATTGGTATTCTCTCGGAGTGAGGAAGAACATGAAGAACATCTGAGGCTTGTGTTACGCGTGCTTCGCGGAACATCGCTTGTATGCCAAGTTCAAGCAAGTGTGCTTTCTGGTTGAAAGAGGTCTCTTTTCTCGGACACATCATCACAGATGGAGGAATTGCAGTCGATCCAAGCAAGGTTCGGGATGTATTGAACTGGAGTCCGCCTAAGAATGTACCGAAGATCAGAAGCTTCCTTGGACTTGCAGGATACTATCGGAGGTTTGTTGGGGGGTTACCCGAAAAATTCAGATGACTACCCTAACACAAGTGAGAGTTTTCAACACGTTCAAGTTCAAGGTTGGAGCGCAAAGAGACTGTAATTCCCTCTGCAAGTAGCACAAGTTCCAAAAAAGTCTGAAATCCGTTTACACGTGCCCTTGCGCCCCCTTTTATAGGGAGACGAAGGGACTTTTACATGCCGATAACACCCTTAGCCTCAGAGAATATTCCCAGTGTGAACACATACAGGATCGTCTTTTTCATCTAACATATTTACAAATCTGCCACTAGTTCACACTCTAAACCCGGACTTTTTGGGACTACAACTTTGACTTTGCTTCTTCCCCGGGTTCGTGAATGTCTTCGCGCGAAACTCCCGAACTAGGTCTTCAACAGATTCCCGAAATGGCCCTTGTTTCTCGGCTGGTTCGCGTATGTCCGAGCGCCTGACTCCCGAACAGGGTCTTCAACAGATTCCCGAATCGGCCGATCTCCGAAGTTCGGGCCACCGACGCTGAGATTCCGGCTTCCGCATGTTCGTGACTCCACCTCCTCGCCGAATCAAGATTCCCGAACTCTGCACATTCGCGAATTCGAGACTTCGCAGGTCCCAGGCTTCCGAGAATTGCGAAATCCCTGCTCCTGAAAAACATGCTTTGAGAACTTTGTTAAGCCCAACGTTTCGAGGGTGACGGGTTTTTCTGAATTCCCCAACACTAGCCCCTCGGGGAAGCGGGTTGACTCCGACGATCCGATTCCACGAATCCTTCGGAAATTTAGTAAAAACGTCACCCTCGGAACGTCGGAGGGGACACGCGTCGCCCGGGGAGCCAAGGACGGTTAAATCGAGGCGCGCTTCGCGGAACTACCCCTCCCCGGCCCTATAAATAGCGGGCTGCTGCCGTTAAAAAATTTTTACAGCTTTCCAGCTTTTTCACATTTCGTGCATCTCTCTTTTTCGCGGAATCTGGTTTTCTGCTGAAAAGCCCGCGTGCTTCTAGGTGTCGTTCACGCTTTTCTAAGGTATTTCTTCATCTTTCTTTTATCGGTTTGTTACTTTGCTAGACTTTGTGTAGTGATGTCGCGAATTCGCGAGTTTTATTCTCGAACATTACTCTTGACTGTCTGTATGTTCGTAACTGCTGGTTAGGTGGCTCGCGTTAAAAGCACAGCTAGGCCCATGACTACCGAAGAGCTCGTCGCTGCCGGTCTCCCGCTTGACCCAGTTGCCGAAAGCGCGGAGCATGCTACACCGGCCGAAGACTTTGGTTCGCCCAGCGGTTCCCGAAGTAGTGAAGATGGGGAGGTTCGGTCTGACGGCGGCGAAGACATCGGGGATGTGGATGCCGGTGTCGACGATCTAATCAGGGCAAGGACCTCCGGCCCGCTGCCGCCCTCACTCGCCTTTGGAGAGTCGAAGGTTACAAGCAACACGATTCACGAGTACGAGAGGGCTGGATTTTTCTCCCCTGGCGCTAGGCGTGCTCCGCTTGATGAGATGATTCCAACTCCTAAGAAGGGAGAGATTGTGGTATTTCGGGATTTCTTCATCTGCGGGCTGAGATTCCCTTGTGACCCCATCCTGCCGGCTATTCTCGATGAATTTTCGGTGAAGATCCACCAGCTTACCCCTACATCCTTCCTTGAAGTGTCAAAGTTTATCTGGATTTTGAAGACCTTCAGCTGTAGTCCTACCATCGACGCCTTCACCAGATTCTACGAACTGGTGATCATTCCCGAAGTTGTCAAAGGTGAAGACGGGCAGTTCTACCACAGCCAGCACGCGTGCTGCACCTTCAATACGCGACGCCAGAACACCCGACAGGGAATCACCCGAATCCAAATCGCTCCTTGCTGCAAGTCCAACCTTTCCGATGATTGGAGATCTTACTGGTTTTACTTGAAGGTCGATGTGCCGAAGCTGTCATGCCCGATCGCGCCTCTCGCCGCGGTGAATGTAGGGAAGTACAACCAGCGGGCCTTGGGAATCAGAAGCTGTGAGAATGCATTTCACCTGGCCAGTACAATACTTGGTGGCCGTGATATTATCGAAGAATTCGTCGCCGCGCGGGTCTGGCCCATCTCGAACGGTTGGTCCCCTGGTGAACTCGTGTACTACAATGTCAACTGGGCAGATCAGAAGGTGCCTTTCCCGAAGTTCGGGATCAAACTTCGTGAGGGCCAGAGTGCCAAGGACTTCATGGATGAAGTGGAAAAAAGGGTGAACGTCATGGTAGGCGAATATACCATGAACGAGTACAAGGCGTATAAGGCCCTGGTGAAGCACAAGAAGAAAATCAACCGCATCTTTTCAGAAGTTTGCGGTGATAAATTTTTCAGCTCTCGAGGCCCTGGTCCCAAGTTGAAACTTCCCACCGTCGCTGTGGCCAGTTGCTCAGCCGCCCCGATCAACGCTCCCCGAATAAGGTCGTCGAAACGAGGCTCGTCGCCTGCCAGTGAGGAGGCCTCTTCGGGAGTCAAGACTTCAAGAACAAGATCACTGGAATCGTCAAAGCGGAAGCGCAAGACCTCCGAACTTCGAACTTCGGATGCTGAACTCCAGGCTGCTTTGGGGCTTGCCCAGATGAGCCGCAAAAAACCAAAAAAAGGCTGTGAAGAAAATTTCTTCCACCGGCGTTCGGCGAGTCCCATCCGCCTTCGACGACGACACCTTCGCGGACACAGATAGCCTTAAAGGTGTTTTCCTCTGGCCACTGTTTAACTTTCGAGACAGCTGCCCATCTGGTTCCGAGAATGAATTCGTGGATATCGATTCCTTTTCAGATGCTGCCCCCGAAGTTCGAAAGGAGACATCCCCTGCTGTTGCTGAGAAGTCCGTTGTTGCTGCTGAAGTTGTTGTTCGCACTGAGTCCCCTGCTGCTGCCGAAGCCCCTGCGTCGAAATCCCCGCCGCCGACCAAGCCTCCTCCGACCCGCCCAGACCTTGAGCTCACTATTCAGAGGGGAGACAATCCTACCGAACATGTTCCTTTGGTTGAAGTTCGGGAGGTCGTCCCCGAAGACCAGGCGCCTTCTCCCTCCTTCGCCGCTTTTAACAAAAGCTTTGGTACGTCTCATCGCGGCAAGCTATTGCGTGTTGGTTTCGAGACAAGTGGCGTTGGGAGCAAGACGTCCAGGTTTTTAACTCTGTGGAAATCGTCCGCGATTGTTGATGAAACAGGAGAGGAGGCGTCAGAACGACCCGAAGAAGCTTCTCAAGGCTCCGAGAAAAGGCCTCTCTCTGTCTCTGAAACCACTCCTTCGCCTCGAGGGAAGACTTCTTCAGGTTCGACTAAACAAGTCACCATGCAGCATTTTAGTAAGCAAGGTTCGTTCGTCCTTCACTACCTCTTCATGTCGTTCACGATTGTTGAATCTTGGTCTGAGACTTACTCCTGAATTTTTCAGAATTCAAGGATCTTTTGCACTCTTACTCTCCCTCAAAGCTTGCACGCTTCCACGAAGATTATACCCTCAAGCATTCTATGCTTGGGAAGGTTGCCATAGAGCGGCTCTCTAAACAGGAGAAGATTAACGAACAACTTTCCCAGAAGTCCAAGGAGCTGGAGCGTAACTTCACTCTCCCGCAATCCACGAACCTGGAACTCGAGAGAAAGGTGCTGAGTTGGCGGAGGCTTTGAAAAGGAGTCACGATGAGAAGAAAGTCGCAGAGGCCGCGCTCGAGGAATCCAAGAAAGAGCTTGAGAAAGTTCAAAAATCTCATGAAGATGATCTGAGCGTGATCGAAAAGCTTCGGGAAAAGCAAGAGCGAGCTACGAAAATCGCCGAAGATCTTCGTATCAATAATGCGAGCCTCGCCAAGTCCCTGAGCACAAAGGATCGCAAAATCGTGGATCTTGAGAAGGCGCTGGCAGAACAAGGTGAAGCCTCAAAGAAAAACACTTCGGAGATTCTGGAGAAGCTGAAACTGCTCTATGTGGAGTACCAGAAGTCTTTGAACGAGTACGGTGTTCGCCCAGCCCCTCTTCCGGATGACGTCGACATTCCCGCTTTCATGGATTGGCTGGAGGCCGAGTTCAAGGCCCTTACCGAGGTGATCACCGGCGCCAGCAACTTCGCTGTTGCTTTCTCTGTGGAGAGTATCTTGAAGATTCTTCACGATTATGACTGTGTCGACCTGGAGAAGTTTCGCGCGAATCTCTCTCAATTCCCTAGCGCCACTAGTACCGCGATACTTCGGGCCAACTCCGACGTTCAAGCTATCAAGATCAAGTTCGCGAGGGAGTTTTGGCTGACCAGCGGGCAGGATGTTGTTAAGACCATTGCACAAGCAAAGCTTGCTGAGGTAGTTTCTTTTGTCCGATTTCGCGACTTACGTTTGTCGCAGATGTTTCAGTTTTTTTAAACCTTCTCCACTTTTTGCCTTTCTCTCTCAGCTGAACGAAGAGGAGAATCGAGAGGGCACCGCCGCGTCTCCCGAAGGATCGACCTCCGGCGAGGGTTCGAGCGAGTCCGGCGAAGACGGCTCAGGTGGCAGCAGCAGCAGTAGCAGCAGCAGCAGCGATGACGGCAACAACGGCGAACAGGTCCCTGAACGAGAGGAGGATTCGCCGAAGGTGGATGCTACAAACTGAAATGATATGCCCTGATTTTTGGGTGAATTCGAGATTGGTTGTATATTCATGTAGATTCATGAAACTTTCCTGAACAAGTGTTTTGTATATTTTAACCTGCGCAGGTCCTGCAAGCTGGGCCTGCGTAGGACGTGCTACCACTGCGAATTCATCGGGATAGTATGTTCGTTAGTGGTGAAGCGTGGCGTTTGTTCAAGCGAGCCCATCCCGAACAAGATTTTTCCGATTTTTGGCTTGAGGCCTCGCTCAAGTTTTCTATAGGCTGTTTTGATCTCTCCTCGTTTTTCTTATTTCGTAAGAAGATTCGTTCCGTGTCGTCCACTCCGCCGTCCACGAAGGTTCCCAAGATGGAGCCCCTTAGCCCCTTAGCTGATGCATCTGATTTCACCTATGCCAGTGATACGGCTGAAGACAATGTTTGTAAACCGGGACATGTTGTTGAGCTTTCGTTTTGAATTTTACACCAAGTGTTGTAATTATCGAAGAAATGTTCGTACGTTTTTATGCGAATAAGGCAGTAAATACGTTTTTTCTTGAAAAAACATCACCCTCCCCCACCTTGCCGTTTCGCATGAAAAATAGATGGCAGGTTCACGACTCTTACTATTCACGAATTTCTAGCATATGTTTAGGAGAAATCTTCCCTAGTTTTTGGTGAATCTCGATTACTATTGCGCAAGTCGACAAAATTTGTTTCGAATTTTGTGGACTTGACCCGACTGGCAGACTTGCCTCGGTTGATACAGCAACCCTCAGTTGCTTCAACCACGGCTTTCTACGACTCCCGAACGAGCCCCTTGCCCTTTTCTTACAACGATGATGTTTAAATAACTTTCAACAATCCTCCCTAAGTATAAGCTTACAGATAACCCTTTTGGCATTCATTTTCTCGAAATCTTCGTACAAATTTTCGGTGGGAATCCCTTCGTGGATGGGATTTACTGGGCCACAACTTGTTGTTGTCTCAGGCCTCTTTGGTGGGAATCCCTTGATGGATGGGATTTTCTGGGCCACAACTTGTTGTTGTCTCAGGTCTCTTTAGTGGGAATCCCTTCGTGGATGGGATTTTGGCTATCAGGAAGCCTTTTTCGCGAACTTTTTCTTTTTTTACGATGGAATTGTGGCTATCACGAAGCCTTTTCTCACGAACTTTTTCTTTTTTCACGATGAAATTCTGGCTATCATGGTGCCTTTTCTCACGAACTTTTTCTTTTTTCACGATGGAATTCTGGCTACCAGGAAGCCTTTTCTCACGAACTTTTTCTTTTTTCACGATGGAATTCCCGGCTATCGTAAAGCCTTTTCTCACGAACTTTTTCTTTTTTCACGATGGAATTCTCAAGATACGCAATTTGGGGGAAGACTCTCTTCATATATATATATCATAAAGAGTATTTACATAGGATCCGCCTCGTTAAAAACCTTGCTCTTTATTTAGAGCCCCCTTTGCAAGGAAAAGAGTACGGTCCTTCTTATTCTAATGCAACTAGAAAAAGTAAAACTAATTTTTGTGCCGAAATCACTTATAGACACGTGATTCGGATTTTTCAGTTTTCTGAAGTACCAACTTACGAAAATCTAAAAACTATTACACACTACATGTATCTACAACTAGGGTTTTCATGGATAATACCTTTTTAGGCTGTCGGCATTCCACGAATACGGCAACTCTTCGCCAGTCTGCTCCATCAGGCGAAAAGCCCCTGGCATATCTGTTTCCCTGGCTATGTAAGGCCCTTCCCAAGACTCATGAAGTTTTCCCGGGTTCTCCCAATTTTTCTTTCTTTTCAAGACAAGATCTCCAGTTTTGATGTCCTTTCAGACCACCTTTTTGTCCCTCCATGCCCTTGTCTCTCTCTGGTATTTTTCAATGTTTTCCGCCGCTTCAAGGATTGTCAGCTCGATCATATCTTTTTCCACTTTTTTTATCAATTTCCTCTATCTCTTTTCCTTTCAGGACTCTCATGCTTTCGTTCTTGATCTCCTCCGGTGTCATAGCCTCAGTCCCGAAAAGTTGGCGAAAAGGCGTGAAACCTGTTGCCCTTGAAATTGTGGTGTTGTGAGACCAGATCACCTTCGGAAGTTCATCCACCCACTTTCCATTTTTCTGATCAAACAAACATTTCTTGATTCCCGAAAAAATCAAGCCATTGGCTCTTTCGACTGCACCATTGGACTGTGTATGATATACTGATGAGAACTTCGCCTGTGTGCCTAAGGTTCTGCAGTATTCTTTGAAGGTGTAGCAGTCAAACTGTTTGCCATTGTCAACTGTCAGTTCTCTAGGAACTCCGAACCCCGCGTACTATGTTCGCCAAAAGAATTTCGGCGAACTCGTTGCTTGCCGTGATATTCGCGAGTGGTTTTGCCTCTACCCACTTTGTGAAATAATCGATCCGCTACGCCCGCAAATCGGCGCTTGCCTTGAGCCGCCGCAACGGGCCTACTAGGTCCATTCCCCATCTCCGCAGAGGCCAAGTTGGAGGAATTAGGTGAACCGGCATTGAAGGCGGATTCTCGTTGATTTCCGTCTTCCGGCATGCTTCACATTGCCGAACTAACATCTTGGCGTCGATGTTTATGGTGGGCCAATAGAATCCCTCGCTTTATCGCCTTACCGACCAAAGCTCGGTGCCTATGTGTGCCCCACAAAATCCGCCGTGAATTTAAGTTCGCGACCTTTTTCGGAGGTGATGCGGCGCGCCGGTGGCTCGGTGACTCCCGATTTGTATATTTCTCCATTTACTACCGTGTAGCCCCGAGCCCTTTGCTTCAATCTTTTTTCCTCCAATTCATCTTGTGGTTCGTAATGTCCCCTCAGATAGGCCATGATTTCTGCTCTCCAGTCTGGAATTTCCACCATATTCACGATTTGGGCCCTCGAATCTTTGATGGAGGGCTCTCTGATGATTTCGAAGAACACGTCCGGTGGTAGCTCTTGGTTTCTGGCTGCTGCCTTCGCCAGTTTATCTGCCTCATTGTTATCATCCCTTGGGATATGCTGGACTGAATACCCTTTGAAGTGTCTTTCCATTTCTCTGACTTTTTCAAGATATTTCATGAGAACTGGATTCCTGGCCTCGCTTTCCTTCTCAATATGTTCTTGTATCACTTTCGAATCCGTTCTGATTATGAAGGTCTGCTGCCCCAAGGCTTTCATTTTTCTTAATGCCAGCAGTAGAGCTTCGTACTCCGTTGTGTTGTTCGTGGAATGTTCATTGTTTGCGAATACGAGCCGCGCTGCGTATCTTATGACCACGCCCGTCGGGGTCGTTACAACAGCCGAAATTCCGACCCCCTTATAACACCATGCTCCATCACACTGCACTATCCAAGGTTCGGATACATTTTCCTCGAGGTTTTGAGTGGGTGAAGTCCAATCCACGACAAAATCTGCCAGAACTTGCGATTTTATTGCACTTCTTCTCTCAAAGTCTACCACATACTCGGAAAGTTCGGCACCCCACTTGATGATTCGGGTGGATGCCTCCCTATTTGCGAACAAGTCACTCAACGGCTGGTTGGTGATGACTCTTATTCTGTGGCCCTCGAAGTAATGTCTTAGCTTTCTTGCTGCCATAATGACCGCATACGCGATCTTCTCCAATTCAGAATAGAAAACCTTGGAACCAGACAATGCTTCAGAGGCGAAGTATACAGTAATTTGCCTGAGTTTTCCTTCTTCTTCCTTTTCCTGCACCAACACTGCGCTTACTGCCGAATTTGATGCAGACACATACAGCAGAAGTGGCGATTTTGGTTTGGGGGGACAGAGTTTGGTCATGGTGGACAAGTAATCCTTCAGTTCGCGAAAGGCCTGCTTCTGAGGTTCGGACCACTGTAATTTCTTGGCACTTCTGAGAACTTGGAAGAACGGTAAACTTCTTTCTGCGGCTCTGGGAATAAATCTGTTGAGGGCAGCCACTCTCCCTGTCAACTTCTGAACATCTTTCACTGAGATTGGCTGTTGCATTTCCATCAGAGCCTTTATTTTGTCAGGGTTTGCCTCTATGCCTTTTGTTGAAACTAGGCATCCAAGAACTTTCCCCTTGTGAATGCCGAACACACATTTTTCCGGATTTAGCTTTAAGTTTGCTTGTCCTCATGTTCGCGAATGTTTCGCCGCATCACCGATATGGTCTCCCCTCCGAACACTTTTGACAACTATGTCATCCACATATGCCAAAATGTTTCTCCGAATCTGCTGGTGCAGTACTATTGCTATCATTCTCGAAAACGTGCATCCCGCATTCTTCGGCCCCTCTGGCATTCTTACGAAACAAAATGTTCCGAAAGGAGTGATGAAACTTGTCTTCTCTTCGTCCTCTTTGCGAACCCCGATCCGATGATATCCAAAGAACATGTCCGGAGCGAAAGCATCTCACCGTTGGTCGCATCATCCACAATTTTGTCTACCCTTTCCAAGGGAAAATCGTCCTTCTTGCACGCCTTGTTCAGATCGGTGAAATCCACACACATTCTCCATTTGCCATTTTTCTTCTTAACTGGCACAGTGTTGGCTAACCAGACTGGGTACTTGACCTCTCTGATTACTTGGGCATCCTGCAACCTCTGAACTTCTGCTTCCACTGCCTTGACTTTTTCGTCCGACATTTTTCGAAGTTTTTGCTTCTTGGGTGGTATTTTGTCATCTGTTTCCAGGGCATGCTCGATTATGTCTCTGTCAACACCTTGCAAGTCCTTAGCTGACCATGCGAAGACATCCTTGTTTCTGTTCAGGAATCGTATGAGTTCACTGTCCTCTTCGGCGCTGAGGTTCGCCCCTATTATGACTGCTCTGTCGGGCATGTCGTCCAAATACACTTTCTTTGTTTCATCCTCCGAGGCCATCTCATTTTTCTCTTTGTCCCGCTTAGGCTCTTCATAGGTTTCCTTCCTCTCATCACCGCTTTCGGCCGGTACACATTTGTTTGGCCGGGCGTGTGGCCTTTTTCTATGTTTCTTGCCTCCCGCCGATTGCCGAACACCGTGATAACCCCTTTGGGCGCAGCATCTTCATGCATAGGAACTCGTTGTCTTATGACAAGATCAAACTTATTCATGAAACCTCTACCGAAGATCGCGAGGTACGGGTGGTATATGTCAACTACATCGAAGGTGAGGCTCTCCGTTCGGCATTCTCGAGATCTCCGAAAGAAACTCGGAAGTGATATTTTTCCCACCGGCTTGATGGGCTTTCCCCCCGAATCCCTACAATGGGTACTCGGTGGGTCCAACATATGCCGACTCGCATTCATTTTCTCGAATGTTTTCGGGAACGGATATCCGCCGAACTCCCGTTGTCAACTAGGACTTTTCCTATGACCCACCCGACAGAATATTGACCTCGATGACCATGGCGTCATTGTGAATAGCAGATTTTAGCCCGAAATCTTCTTCTCGTAAAGGTGATTGGCACCTTTGCCCATTCCGGCGCGCGGTCCGGGCCATCATTGATGATGGTGTTCACAGATCTGAAGTAGTTGCTTCTCTGCTTCTTGGTCTCGAATTCCATAGCGGATCCACCCGTGATTGGCATGATAGTCCCGAACGACGGCAGTGCCTTAGAGTTCTGAGGTTCCGAACTTGACTGAGGCCTTGACGAGCTTTCTGGTGGCGGTGGCAAGATTTCCCAAATGGGTTGTGGTTCTTTGGATTGACCGTATCGCTTGCGACCGAGGGAAGAATTGCTGCGATGGTCGCCATGCTTGGTTGTGGTTGTGGAAATTGCTGAACTGAGACGGAACTCGACTGCGGGTTCGCGAATTGCGGCTGCCAGAAGTTGGGACGAAACTGGCTTGGCATGGAGGATGCAATGCTCATTAGTGCTTTTTCTTGCTGAATTCTTGCCATGTTCTTCTTTGTTTCTGGGCACCCTTCGGTGCTGTGGCCTCTCCCATGATACTTGTAGTAGAAGTGAGGGTCTTTTGGGTTGTGGTTCGTGAGTCCTGAGGGTCCTCTGCCCCTCCCTCTTCCTCTGGAATTGAATCCTCCCCTGGTGCTTGGCCTCGTTGTCTTGCCGTGGTTGAGAGTTTCCAACATTGTTTACGTTTCGTGGATGCTTTGGGGTGGTGCCCGCCGGGTCATATCTCTCGTTGCCCCGTCTTGCCTCGTTCCGTTCGGCTACCCTCTTGCGGTGGTCGTCATCGGACGTAATGTAATCTTCCAATTCCCGAAATAGTTCTTCAACCTGTCTCGGGCTTCTTTCTTGTGAGGTGAGAAGCCGTTGGCCCCGGGGTGAGACCTTTGATCGCGTGCCTTGATCGTTGTCTTGTCATCGCCGTCGGGGATCCGAGACCTCTCGTTGCATGAACCTTCTCACGAAGTTCCGCAAGGGGTTCTCTCGTCCTTCGCTTGCGCTTGTACAAATCCGAGGCTTCGGCCGTTGTGTCATGGAACATCCGAAACGCTTGCATGAACTTTGTTTTGAGATCTACCCACATTGTAGATCGAGTGTGGAGGCAAAGAGTGAGTACCAATTCGATCGGCCCTTCGCAAGCTATGATGAAGGATTTGGCCAGCGCAACATCATCTCCTCCTGCCGAGTTCACAGCTGACTCGTATCTCATGAGAAATTGCCTGGAGTTTTCGAAGCCGTTGTACTTGGGAAGAGAGACAGGCTTGAACTTCGGTGTCCAAGGTGCTGTTTGCAGCCCTATTGACAGCGGCGATTCAGAATCCACGAAGTGTGAGACTCCGTTTCCCGCGAAAAAGTTTTCTTTCGGGGATTCTCTTGCGGCGCGCGGGGTTCTGCTGCGGTGACTCTTGCCACGGGGAGCCGTTCTCTTGTTCTTTCATTTCGTCAATTTCTCTCTCGTATTGCTTGTATCTCGCTCTTTTGCTTTGTTCGACCGTTCTAGCTTTTCGAGAGATTTTTCTCTTTGCCTCGCAAATCGAGCCGCGAACTTTTCTTTGTCTTTCTGTAGCTGCTGTATCTTTTGTTGGACCATGGCTAGTTCTCTGTCTATGGAATCATCATCACCATCGACATTCTCGAACTCTTGCTGTTCAGCAGGTTGTTCTTGGATGTGAGCTGTCTTTTCTGCTCTTGCCTTCATGAGGGCCTCGAGCTTTTCTCTTCGTTCTTGGTCTGTTACGTTCAAGGATTCAGGAACAAACGAGTTTTCATTCCCTTGGGTGAGATGGCGATCTTTTTGGTTTGCCTGTGCTGGAACAGTCTTCTTGGACTTCTTCTGAGGTGGCATCGTGAGTTTCTTTTCGGCTGGAACACGGTGGGCGCCAATGTTGGGGGGTTACCCGAAAAATTCGGATGACTACCCTAACACAAGTGAGAGTTTTCAACACGTTCAAGTTCAAGGTTGGAGCGCAAAGAGACTGTAATTCCCTCTGCAAGTAGCACAAGTTCCAAAAAAGTCCGAAATCCGTTTACACGTGCCCTTGCGCCCCCTGTTATAGGGAGACGAAGGGACTTTTACATGCCGATAACACCCTTAGCCTCAGAGAATATTCCCAGTGTGAACACATACAGGATCGTCTTTTTCATCTAACATATTTACAAATCCGCCACTAGTTCACACTCTAAACCCGGACTTTTTGGGACTACAACTTTGACTTTGCTTCTTCCCCGGGTTCGTGAATGTCTTCGCGCGAAACTCCCGAACTAGGTCTTCAACAGATTCCCGAAATGGCCCTTGTTTCTCAGCTGGTTCGCGTATGTTCGCGCGCCTGACTCCCGAACAGGGTCTTCAACAGATTCCCGAATCGGCCGATCTCCGAAGTTTGGGCCACCGACAGTTGAGATTCCGGGCTTCCGCATGTTCGTGACTCCACCTCCTCGCCGAATCAAGATTCCCGAACTCTGCACATTCGTGAATTCGAGACTTCGCAGGTCCCAGGCTTCCGAGAATCGCGAAATCCCTGCTCCTGAAAAACATGCTTGGAGAACTTTGTTAAGCCCAACGTTTCGAGGGTGACGGGTTTTCCTGAATTCCCCAACAAGGTTCATTGAAGGATTTTCTAAGATAGTGAAGCCACTTACCACTCTGCTCGAGAAAGGAAAAGTATTCAAGTGGGATGAGAAGTGCCAGGCTAGTTTTGAGGAATTGAAGAAGAGGTTGACCACAGCACCTGTGTTGATCATGCCAGACATACACAAAGGGTTCGATGTATACTGTGATGCCTCTCGGCAAGGTTTGGGATGTGTATTGATGCAAGAAGGGAAGGTAGTAGCTTATGCTTCAAGACAGTTGAGGAAACATGAGCAGAACTACCCTACTCATGATCTTGAGTTAGCCGCGGTTGTTCACGCATTGAAGATTTGGAGACATTACATGAATGGAAACAAGTGTAAGATCTTCACCGACCATAAGAGTCTGAAGTATATCTTTACTCAGAAAGATTTGAATTTGAGGCAAAGAAGGTGGTTGGAGTTAATCAAAGATTATGATTTGGGTATTCAGTACCACCCAGGAAAGGCAAATGTTGTGGCAGATGCTTTGAGTCGGAAGGGACAGACTAACATGCTGATAGGACACCTGCTACCTCAGGAGCTATGTTGGGAGATGGCACAACTCAACTTGGGAATAGTTGCTTCGAGTGAGACTTTGACATTAGAAATTGAGTCGACGCTTGAGCAGGATATCGGAAAGGACGGCTTGATCGATGATAAGATTGCGAGAATACGGGAAGTTGATTAAGTTAGGCAAAGTTCCGGAATTCGCAGAAGATGAGCAAGGAACGGTGGTTTAAGAACAGAATCTGTGTACCTGAGATCAAGGAGTTGAGAGAAGCTATCTTGAAGGAAGCACACGATTCAGCTTACTCTATACACCCTGGGAGTACTAAAATGTATCAGGACTTGAAACAAAGATACTGGTGGTATGGAATGAAGAAAGATGTAGCAGCTCATGTAGCTCTGTGTGATGTGTGTCAAAGAGTGAAGGCTGAGTATCAAAGGCCAGCAGGATTGCTTGACCTACGAAGGTACCTGAGTGGAAATGGGAAGAAATCGGTATGGATTTCATAGTGGGTTTACCTCGTACTCGTGATGGGTATGACTCTATTTGGGTTATTGTGGATAGATTAACCAAGGTAGCGCACTTTATCCCAGTGAAGACGACCTATACAGGAGTGAAGCTAGCTGAGTTGTATAATTCAAGGATAGTGTGTTTGCACGGGGTACCGAAGAAGATAGTGTCAGATCGAGGCACGAGTTTACTTCACGGTTTTGGCAGAAGCTGCATGAATCGATGGATACAAAGTTAAATTTCGAGTTCAAAGCATACCATCCTCGGACAGATGGGCAGACGGAGAGAACAAATCAGATTCTTGAGGATATGTTGAGAGCTTGTGCGTTGAAGAACGATTGGCGGTTGGGATAAGAGTTTGCCTTATGCGAGTTTGCTTATAACAACGGCTATCGGTCCGACATTAAAATGGCACCTTTTGAGGCTCGTATGGAAGGAAATGTAGAACACCGTTGTTTTGGAACCCGGACCGGTGAGAGACAACTCTTTGGACCGTATAGCCTACGAGAAGCGGAAAAGCAAGTTGAAATCATAAGGGAGAATCTTAAAGCGGCACGCTCACGTCGAAGAGTTATGTCGATCCTCGGAGAAGAGAGGTGATTTTGGAAGTCGGTGATTATGCATACCTCGCAGTGTCACCTATTCGGGGATTACGAAGGTTTAATGTCGAGGGAAGTTATCACCTCGATTTATCGGACCTTTCAAGATTCTCGGAACGGAAAGGAGAAGTAGCATACCGCTTGGAGTTGCCGAGCCACGGTTGTCGAGAGTCCATGATGTGTTCCATGTATCACGAGTCGAAGAAATGTACAAGTGAGGTTAAGATAGAACCGGTACAGTTAGAGGATATTCAAATGGAGAATGACCTGACATACAAAGAATACCCTGTTAAGATCTTGGATATATCAGAAAGTGTTACCAGGAGTAAGATCATAAGAATGTGTAAAGTACAGTGGAGTCATCATACTGAGGAAGAGGCAACTTGGGAAAGAGAGGATGAACTTAAGAAAGATTTTCCTCAACTGTTCTCTAAGTCTTCTGAATCTCGGGACGAGATTCTCTTTAAGGGGGTAGGATTTGTGACACCCTAAAAATTCCATCACTAAAATCAACTAGCAACTTAAATTAGTCTTAAGGATTAAAAGAATTTAAATTGCCATTTAAATTGAGCTCTAAAATATTAAACATAATTTAATAAACTTAGAGACAACAAGTGTTTGTGCATCATCAGTTGGCTTGCATGGTTTTTGGTTGCTTGTGTGGTTTCTAAAAAGTTTATAAAATTCTTGAGAAAAAGTTTGAAAGAGTTCGATTTGAATTTGAAAAGAAAAATGGTTTTAAAAAGGAGTTTGAAAAAGAAAAGAAAAAAAACAAAACTTTGCCGGCTCCCCTTTCAGCCCAAACGGCCCAGCGTCCCGTCTAGCCTCCCCGCGCCGGCCCACCTCTCCCTCTCTCTTTTCTTTTTATTTTGCTCTCGCTGACACCTGGGACCCACCTGTCAGCCTCCCTTTTCCCCCCTTCCTTTCTTCTTCCCCCTGCTCGCCGGCCGCCGCCGCGCCCGCGCGCGGAATCCGCCGCGCCCCCGCCTTCTCCCCCTTCCTTTCTCTCCCCCCGCAAGCACGCCAATTAAGGCAATTAATCCCCCACTCAAATCCCCCGACCGTTTCCCCCTTTTCCCCTTGCCTTCTTTACGCCGGACGGTCCGCCGGCCATCAATGGCAAGCCGCCGGCCGCCCCGTCCCCTTCCCGCTTCGCCTACCTCCCTGCGCCCCTATTTAAGCTCGCACTCGATCGCCTGCGCCTCCCTTTGCCCTCCCAACACACCTACTCGCTTGCTCGAGCTCAATTCCCCAGCACCGCCGCCTCGGGTCCCCGCCGCCGCCGTGCAAGCGCCGCCGTCGGTGAAGGACTACCTCCGCCGACTCCCTTCACTTCTCTTTGGGTTCACCAGAGGCTTAACAAGCGCGTGCTGCTGCAGGTTCACGTCCTTGACGCCTCCCGGAGCCCCTTCACCGTCCGTCGGAGCGCCGCCGGGATCGCCGTCGACGCGGGCCCGCTCCTTCGCTTCTCTTTCCGCTCCCACCGTCGCTGCTCGTCCTACACGCCACGGTGAGCATTAACCCTTGCCCAATTTCCCTTCATTTCACGCACAACAGCGCCTCCACGAGCTCGCCGGAGCAGCCGCGCCGCCCCCTTCCGGTGCCGGCCGCCGGTGAGGCACGATCGCCCCCCGACCCCTTGGTCACATGCGCATGCGCCCGCACTACGTTTTGCACCAACCCGTGGTCGGAGAGGTGGCCGGGAGCGCCGTCCCGGGGCCAACGCCGGCGAGCTCCCGCCGCGCGCCGCCTCTCTCCGGCGACGCCGCCGCCGCCCTCGCTTGCACGCGTCCCGGGCCGTTCGATCTCGCACATATGGCCGGGATCGCGTACCCCTTCGTTTAAACGGGGTGGTCCACTGTGGACCCGTGCACCGGCGCACGACGCGGTCCACCGCGCCCGCGCGCGCCCGTGGCCGTTGGATCTGAGATCCACGGTGCCGGGCTGGCCATTTTAATTAAGAGCCCCTGAGCTTTTATAGTTTTGCAGGCCGGTCCTTCCACCTTTGAGAATTTTTACAGATAAGTCCTGATTTTTATGTTTCAGCCCCTGGCCAGCCTAGATTCTTTAAATAGAGGTCCTTTTTCATCCTTTTAGCATTTAGACCCCTCTGTTTTATTTTATAATTATGTTTTAGCCCTATTTTTATTTATAAAAAGCCCTGTAAACTTAGTTTTCTTGCAGATAGGTCCCTGTAACTTGTTTTGATAATATCTTTCTCATTTGAACTCCGTTTTAGCGTTCTATATACCGAAATGATCGTCTCGACGAGTAGAATCTTTTAAACAGCAAATTTACCAGTTTTACTACTATTTGGTGTACTGTTTATTTCTTGTTTGTTGTTCATGTTTGACTCGTAGATATCGTGCCTATTTCGTCTGAGCTCCCTGTCGGAGGTGATCAGGAAGAGCCTGTTTTCGAGGAAGATTTCACCCAGCTTGTAGAGGAAGGCAAGTGGCTTTCCCCCTCTGCATTATCTTTTTGAACCTATGTCACTGCATGCTAAACAATGTTTACTATTCCTGTTGCTATGCATAAACCTGATGGCAAACACCTAGTTAAGGACTTGACTAGATACTTTACCACTTTACCTTGATCAACCCTGTTTAAACAAATGCTTGGGGTAGATAAATGCTTAGTTTACTTTACATGAGTTTGGTTATGTTTTGTTTATGTTATACACCTCAGTTTTGTTTATGTAATGTGCTTGCGCTTAAAACAAGATAACTTGATTTATAATCGGAACATGGAGAACCACCCAAGACAACAGTACAACCACAGTCCACATGGCTCGGCTTAGCCAAGTAATTAGGGGAGTGGGTTAGCCGATAGCTCTTTTCCGAGAAGGGCACGGGGGGCTCGGGGTTGCGGGGGTATAGCCCTCGTTCTTTTGGGGTAGCGACCTTGGCTAAGGTGCCGACCACTAGGGAGGGTTATGGTCCGCCCCCGGGTCAGAATCGTTGCGAGCTGTTGGTTTCTCTTCTTTCCTTTGTAAAGGCTTCGTAGTGGACCCCTAGCCACTCACCTTGGAAGTGTTTAAGGGTCTAGCTAACCCGGGCAGAATGGGGAACACGAACTGTGGGTAAAGTGTACAACCTCTGCAGAGTGAAAACTGATCGATCAGCCGTGCTCACGGTCAAGAGCGGCTTGGACCCTCACATGATTAATAAACTTGAAGATTAATGCAAATCATGGGTTTGTGGGTTTGGTTTGAGGTTTCTTTTAATGATTAATGGGTTGGTATACACTTACACCTAGTAATTAGGTGCTTGCTAATAAAACTTGATCAACTTATAAAATGCTTACCGCTGTGAACCATAGCCTATCCTTGATAGCCTTGCATTGTTTTCCCCCACTTGCTGAGCACCAACCATAAGTGTGCTCACCCTTGCTTACCGCTGTTCAGAGGAGAACGTCGGAGGCGAGGACGAGTACTGGAGTGACTACGAGGAGTTCTAGGGCATGCGGATCCCCCAGTCATCATGCCTGTGGAAGTCAGAGATGGAGCTGCTCGTTGCTTAGTTAACGTTGTGTTCGGTCCTTCGAGTCCACCTCTCTGGATGTAATAATGGATATCGTACTGGTTTAATCTTGAACGATTTATTACTGCAATGGTATTACTCTCGTTTTGTCTATCATGTGTGTGTAAAATGATCCTGGCGCACACGTGAGATGCATTCGGTTTTCCTTGTAAAATCGGGTGTGACAAGGGTGTGACTTATTTCAGATGGTTTCATCTCAATAGCGAAACTCCCTGCAGGGTAGGAATGCAGTGGATTCATGAAGAATTCGCGCTCGTCCATCTCAAATTTGATTAATCTATTTGATACACAACCCAAAAGACTGTAACTATAATCTGTACTTAGCATGGTTACCATGTTAAACTTAATTGTTGCCATGAAACATTTACATACCAATAAGTTTACTCCCCATCTACTTTGTAGTGATCAATATCAAATATCTTTCTAATGAGTAAACAGACTGAGTGGCCAGATGGGATGACTTGTCCATCGTACAATCAAACTTGTGCCTTGTGAATGTTGTGAGTTTTTTCTTCTAATTACAATGACACCGTGTCCATAGCAAGCAAGACTCATTTTCTGATTCGGTTTACACAGACGCAGTGCTGGTATTTAAATGTCAAAATTTCTGTTGGACTCCAGGATGATCTCTCTCAGCTCAGGTATTGACCATGTATTGCATCAATCAGAATCTCCACTATTGTTTTGCTTTACTAACGGACGGAACCTTATCATTCAAGCTATTTGCAGTTACTTTAACAAGTAATATGTCATTTGATCCACTCATCAGAGAAACCACAGGTCAAGAAATTGGAGCAAAGTGGCCTCAAACCTTTTGCATGGTGGTATTTTGTCTGGGCATGAACACAAGGAAAGAAACAGTGACCAAATTAACACAAAGATTACAGATTAAAGTTCAATCATACCTTGCTGGTTAGATATCTTATCTCTGAATTCGTAGATCCTGGCAAAGCTCCAAGAAGTAGAGGTATCGTGTTGCTTCCATTATTGCTATCACAACACCCTTCACATTAGCCACAATCACCAGTTGTCAATTATGGAGATCATGCTGAAGCTTGACAAATGCTGAGGTTAACAACGACATGCTCTCAAGCAGAGTCTGGCCTTCACCATATTGAAAATTGTAATAGACAATATAATGGAAATTTGGCTCACCAATTGTGCTTCTTTCTACTCTCCATAATTCTGCACAAAAAGCTAAAATAAATGAAAAAAAACAGAAGCTATGATGTCATTGGCTCACAGTAGTTGCATTTCCAGATTTATCTTTATTCAGATTACCAAAGTAGGTACCTCAAACATAAGATCCTCAATCTGTAAGCAATATATGCTTGCTGTCATCATTCTGGTGAGCAATCGTGCATTGGTAGTAACCTCTGGTGTGACCGAATGAATTTGGATCCTAATCCAATAAATATAAACATGTGAAGTACTTCTAGCTTGACCATGCAGTCACTGAAAATTCAAATGCTAATAACCCTGCAGCTGAAACCACCATGTAATGAAACCATCTAATTAGATCCTATGAAGCCTACACCTTACTGCACTTGCCCATTGGATTTCGTATGCTCATGTGCAAGCAGGGGAGGAGGCACCTTGATTCTCTGTATTCCTAGGAATACCCTACTATTTTTACAAAAGATCAAATATACTATGCATACATGTATGGAGGTAATAGTGGATCTAATTTTCTATTTCTCGAGTTACAAACACACAACCAAATGATCCAACAAGCCTGGGAATACCCAGGTGTAAAATCCTGACCCTGCCACTGTGTGCAAGGTGGTGAGTTTGTAAATGTGTGCATATAATCTTAAGCTGATCAGATATGTTCACTGCCATCAAATGCAATGCAAAGTTTTGATGCCTGAACCACTATTACCATGCACTGTTACCACCCATATATAAATACTATTTTCCAATAGTTTCTTAATTCCAATGTATAACTTGCACATGTCTCTCAGTGAACCATCAGTTTTATTTAGAGGATATACAGATATTGAGAATGACGGATTGAACATGCTAGTGAACTTGTCAAGGTTTGGGTGCTAAGTACACAATAACATACCGAGATTGCTTCCCATCAGGGAAATTTTGTGTTGGCTTCAGTTCAAATAAAATCAATAAAGAGCTTTGATTCTTTCATGTGCTATATCATATAAGATCCATAAAGTGAAGAGTGGACTATATGTTGAGTTGCTTCTCCCAATCGTTGGCCTGGACGAGCTTCTTGGCCTCCGAATAGCTTAGAGCGATCCGGTAATTCAGATCAAGGAAACAAAAGACCGAGCGGATCCGGGAGCTCGTCCTCACCTCGACGGTAGCGATGCCTCTAGAGTCAATGCCTTTGTCAAGACGCCATCACAAACAATGCTAGGAACACGCCATCAGGCAGGCACAAGCACTTGGCAATTTTATCAAACCACAAAACCAAATTGGCCACTCACCTCGAGCTTGGAGAGCATTGGCCCCAGTCGTGGCGCCTCCACTGCCTCGGGCTCCAACGGCGGCGGCGGGGGGCGCGGCGTACGACTTGGACGGGCGTTGCCGCGACGGTGGCGGGTCCCTTATCTCCGGCGCGGGCGGAGAGTCCGGCATCTTGACGGGCACGGACTCGGCGCGCTCGAGCCCCGACGTGAGCATCTGGACGACCTCGACGTCCCAGAACACCCAGTCCTGCGTGGCGGTGCGGCACGTCATGGGTGACGGAGTTACGCCACAGCGGGAGACCGAGTGGATCCAGGACGCAAAGCGAAAATAAAGGCAGCGGGAGCTAGCTGACCTGCTTGGGCTTGGCGAAGGCGGCGTCTTCAGCGGCGGAACCATGGGGACGGGGCCGGGGACGGTGAGGAGGTGTGAGGACCTGCCGTCGGGGGCGTCGTCGTCTGCCGGGTGATGCGATGAGGCGGCAGCGCGCGGGGGCGAGAGGAGGAGGGAGGACGGCACCGGTGTGGGGCAGTGGGAGATGGGGCGCGCGGCGACGAGACTGCAGGGAGGGTGACGGATCGCGCGCGGCGACGGGACCAGAGGGACTGAGGGAGGGCGACGGATTAGGGGGAGGGGGGCGTGCGGACGCCGCGTGTGGGACCGACGGAGGGCGTGAGGCACGGGGTGCAGACCCATCGCAGGGCAGCGAGGTGTGGGCGGTAAACCCGCGCGAGCTGATGGAACCGGGAGGACGGGATTTTTTCTCCTCTTCATTCTTTTTAGTAGTAGAGATTTCAAACAATGGACTCCAAACTCAGTGTTGTCGTAGTCGGCGCTGAGGTAACACATCTCGGCGTCATAGATCTTGATGTCGAGGTTGTAGGGTTGGCGGACCATGTGGTCCGACGGGTTTAAGGTAGTCCCAATGGGTCATTTATGATAGTTTTCATCCCTCTTAAATATGATGACAGCTCATAGGAGTTATCACAGAGAGAATCAGAAACAAAGAAATTATTTACTTGTTGAGAAACGACGTCCACACTCGCATCAAGATGGCAAGAAGCAAGAGGAAAATCGTTAGGGAGAAACGACCCCAGTCCAAGGCGAACCTCCGAATCTGGTGTGCTCACCCCACCCGCTGCAAGCGCCCCCGCCGGCTTAGGCGCGAAGGTGCGCCTAGTCGGGCGAGGCGGAGACTAGTCGGGCGAGGCGGAGACTAGTCGGGTGAGGTGGAGACCTGTCGGGCGAGGCGGGGATTAGTCGGGAGTGGTGGGGACTAGTCGGGAGTGGTGGGGCCCTCTTGGGTGGTATGGAAACTACTCGGACAAGGCAGAGACTGCTTGATTGCGACGTTTGTTGATGTTTTTGTGGGGTCTCTTTTGATTAGGGGGTTGACTGGTCAACCCTGATCAAGACCCTCGTCAATAATTATATGGTAATGTGAGTGTGTGTTACACACTCGATTCATCTCTAGATAACTAAGACATAAGGTGTTAGACATCTATGAGTTAGCTCAAGGTGATGTATTAGCTATACACTACACAGATGATATAATAAAGGTACACATGCACTTGTATGGACTATCGATCTAGCACCCATGACCCATGTACAAATGACGAGGTAGCTCCCGAGACGCTTTCGCAAGACAACAATAGATAGTAAACTCCTATAGCATACTCGAATGTGGAGGAGTGCAAAGAGTCAAACAACAGTCGCTACAGTTGCCTACCTCCAAACTATCCGTGGGGGCATGCTCATATCCAATGCAGCTATGCAACCCAAACACCATGCTTGTATTGTTAGCTAGACTCCAACCGACCCAAATTATTTTGTCTCAAGTTGAAGCCACCCAATAATTGGACACTTGAATGGAGTACCATAGAATGAACACTAATGCCATACAAGACATTTAATGTACACAACTAGATCACATTGAGGCTAAGGATATAAATAGATACGATAGCATATGAACCTATACTGCAAGATCAAAGGGTTGTGTTCATTAAGAACACAACCCTCCAAATCAAAAATAGATGAAGAACACATGATCAAATCAAACATATATGAACCAAGCACAACATTATATAAAGGGTTAATTATATATATGCCATTACAACTTTCCCTATTTGGAGATATGACATTTCAATTCGTCTGTTTGGAAATATGACATTACAATTCGATGTTGGTTTGAATTGTGTCACTTTGTACGTCCTTGATTCCCTTGGACCTACCGGAGCCCTTCGTATTTTTGTATGGTCCAAAAATAACCCTACTACCTCTCTCCTCTCCACTCACTGGTGTGTGGGTCCCACGTCATCTTCTCCCTCCCTCCCTTCCCAACCAGCAGTCCATCGCTAGTAGAGCTTCTTGAGGATGGGCTCGCCGGAGATGTGGACAGCCTCCCCTCGCTCCTCTCCGCCTCCGTCATGGCCACCAGCCTACCGCGCCCTCCCCATTGCCACTCCCACCCCCGTCCTCCATCGTGACCACAATCCCGCCTGTCCTCTGTCGCCATGGTCGTCGGCTTCACCTCTGCCGCGGGAGGGTGAGGGCGGAAAGGAAGGGGAAGGAGGAGCTCACCCCGCACCACCGCCATGGCCGTCGCGCCCTTCCTGCCATCGGTCCGAGACACCCACCTATCGCCGCCCCTTACTGCCAAGAAAGCTCGTGCTGCCCTCACCATAGCTTGTCGCCACCCGTCCGCCTGAAGCTCACACCCCTCCTTTACCCCCGCGTCGCCCTCGCCGAAGCTCTCCACCTCCTCCACCTAAAGTTCCCCCACTACCGGCAACGTGGTGGCCTCAATGTCGGTGTCGGTCGGGATGACGACCCTGGTGAGCACGGCCTCATGCACGACCGTGTTGACGTTGAGCCCCTCAGTAGCCGCTTCACGACGTTTCTCAAGAAGCACCTGCACCGCCCTGGCCCACTCGATCTCCGCCCTGCCGTCGTTGTTGTCAGTCCTAGCGGAAGGCGGGCTCCTCCACCGACGTCGGGGCGCGAGCACGTGTCCTCAACACCTCTGCGTTCACTGGAGGACGTAGTTGTCTCCCACATCAAGCTGACCGGCAGACACCTCCATAACCACCTCCGCCGCCCATGCCTCCAACTTCATGAGCTAGGCATCGGCTCCCGCCGTGAATGACATGAAGGACGGGAACTGTCAGAAGGATTGGGGAGAAGGGGAAGAGGAAGAGGAAGGGGATGACACATGGGACCCACAAGTCAATGAGTGAAGAATAGAGATGTAGCGGGGTCATCATTGTCCATACGAAAATATCAGTGGTTGCAAATGGGTCTGAAGGCACAAAATACGTGCAAAATGGCAGATCTCAATTCTCAAGGAAAGAAGAACTTGTAATGGCATATTTTCGAACACACAAATTGTAATGGAATATCTCCGAACCGTGAAAGTTACAATGACTTGAAATCTCAAGTAGAGCTACTCCAGCCTACTCCACTTGCCTATAAACTAAAAGGAAGAGAATGAATCAAGATATGTGTCTCTCGTAAGTGAGCCACATTGTAAGTGCAATCAAGCTCTAAGTGGGTTTTGGTGATGTTGACAGCACAATTAAATGACTAATGAGCTTTTAAGTATGTGTTACAACATGTGAAGTTGTAGGTGCAAAAGAAGAAGAGGAGACCCCTCAATTAAAGATGATGACACTCTGTGCTTATGTAACACCCTAAATCCCATCACCAAAATAATGTAAGCAACATGGTGTTTTAGATTTTGTTTTCTAAGGATTTAAATAAATTATCAAATAAACTTTGCCTTTAAATATTTAAATCATTTGAATAATTTTAGAAGCAACAAGTGTTTGTGCATCATACTTTAGTTTGCATGGTTTTTGTTTGAATGTGTGAAGTTTTCAAATTCATAAAAAGGTCAAACCCAAACCTCTCCTTCCCCCCTCTCTCTTTCAATCTCTTTTAGCCCATCTAACCGACCTTTCTTTTCTTTAGGCTCAGCCTAGCTTCTCTTCTCTTTTTTCAGCCCGAGCTGCAGCAGTCCACCGACCTCGTCACGACCCATCTTCTCTTTCAAGCCCAATAGGCACCGCGACCCACTCCACCTTCCCCTCCCTCCTTTCTTGCTGATCGACCGGGCCCGCCCGCCAGCACCTTCCCCTTCCTCCCACCGCGCGCACTGCAGCAGCTGTCGCGCCTGTCGGCCATTTTCCCGCGCAGCACACCTCTCTCCTCGTTCAGTCGCTCCATCAAGACGCATTGAAGCACTAGCTTCACTCTCCTCCCATCAATCCCCTTCTCTTTCTCCTCAATCAAGCTCTCTCTTAATTGCAATCAAGGTCGTCGGCCCCAGGGCCATTGATGGCCATTGCTCTCCCGACCGCCGCCGCTCCTCTTGAAAGTGCATCTAGGCCCCTAAGGGGATTTTGGTGAATTGAATGACAAGGCGATTAAAGGACTAATGATTTTGTCTAAGATTGTGAGCAGGTTTTCTTTATATATTCATGAGCAATCATTGAAGTACTTAATTATGGATGTATATTATGGCTCACATTTACAAAGACAAGTATATGGTGCAAGACTTCATGAGATTATTGAAAGAGAACAAGATGATGAGTGTATACACTATGGTTCTAAAATTGGAAGCTTGCATATCCGTTGTCAATCAAGACCAAGCATTTGGAGCAAGGTTTTTCAAATGAAAGGTTAATTGTGCATGAAGCAAAGTGGAACTCAAAGTGGATTGGATAAGTGATGAAGAGATCAACCGAGATGTCTAGGGTGAGGGACTAAGCAATCTTTGGGGCCGTAGCTAAGCCGCCATTAGTGTTTTGCTAAGGTGAAGGTCTAGCATCCGTGGGGTCTTCAAGTAGCATATTCAAACCTTAACCGAGGAAAGCTTTGCGAGTCATCAACTTGTTAAGATTGGCAATATGGAGTGACCATGGATCCAAGTGTGCATTTCTATGCTTTAAGGAAAGATCCTAAGTCACTAGCTCAAGTATGGACAGGCTCAAGTCAAAGGCTATGTTGAAAGCCCTCAAGTGGATATTGTTCAAGTACGGCAAGAATTGAAGTTGTTCAAGCTCAAGAAGATCATCGAAGCTCTTTTATTCTTTTCTTGAGTATAGGTATGCCGTACTATCAAGAGGGATGCAACTTAGCGAGTTGACCAAGTCAAAGTGCTCTTTAGTTGACCTAAGTGAGATCTAGCCTTAGAGTGTCCTAACAATCCCTCCTAACCTAACCTGGGTCACTTCATCTTGGAGGTGGAGTGCTAGTTTATTTGAAAAGAGGTTTTGGGGTTATCTCGGGCCTGACCGGTCTGACCGGTCAGAGGCACCGGTCTGACCGGTGCCGCTAGCCCAACGGCTAGTTTTTCGAACACCGGTTCGACCGGTGTGGGGCACCGGTCTGACCGGTGCCACCCGGGGACTAACGGCTAGTTTTCTCCTTTGAGGGATATAAATACCCCAAGCCTTCTTCAAGTGAGGGTTGTTGTTTCTAGTGAGTTTGCTGAGGTCCCAAGCCATTTCTAACTAGCTCTAAGCCTTAGTGGCTCTCCCTAACCATCTCTTTGTGAGATTTGTGGATTCAAGCCATCATCTTTGTGTTGGGTTGAGGAAGTGAGCTTAAGAGCGACCTAGTGAGCTAACAAGAGCAATTTTCATAGCTTGAGCACTTTGGTTTCACGTCTACAAACTTTGAAGCATTTGTTACTCTTGGAGGTTTGCCTCCTAGACGGCTAGGTGTCGCCGGCTAGCTCCCAAGGTTGTGGTGAGCAGCGGGAAGTTTGTAAGGGCTGCGATCTTGCCTCTTCGTGGAAAATATCACCTTAGTGGAAAGGAGGAAAGTGGTTGAACGAGACCCGGCTTGTTGTGGGAATTGTCCCTTACAAGCTCCTCAACAGAGACGTAGCCATTCCTCAGTGGGTGGTGAACTTCGGGAAACAAATCCTTGCTTCCTCGTGTGGTTTGATTCTCTAAGTTGTTTTTCTAGCATATTACATTTGCTTCCGCTTCGATCTACTTGGGTGTGTTACTTGTGTGTGCAGGGCTCATTACTCTGCTTGTGATCATCTACAAAGGCCACACCATAAGTTTGGTTCGTGCTAGAAGCCAAGAGGTGCTTGAAGTTGTTTTTGCAGAGTTCTCTCGTGCTACACCGGTCTGACCGGTGAGGCGCACCGGTCTCACCGGTGTCACCTGTGAAGTCCAGTGCTTGACCGGTCTGACCGGTGGAGCACTGTCAGCTCAAGTGTTTGGGGAGAAAGAGTTTAAATTGGTCGTCTCGCCTATTCACCCCCCTCTAGGCAACATGAAGGTTCTTTCAATTGGTATCAGAGCTTGGTGCTCCGATTCGAGCTTAACCGCTTGGAGTTCTTCGATGTTGACAACTTGTGAGGTACCGTTTGAGCCTCTAGCTCTAGATGGCTCAAACTATTCTTCTTGGTGCTCTAATGTTCTCATTGCACTTAAGGTTTTGGGTCCTACCGCTGAGAGCATCATGGTTGCGAGTATCCTTCCAAAGGATGAGACATGTGTCTCGCCAATGGACTTAGAGAAGAAGAAACTCAATGCCATTATTACTAATCTTCTGTGTAGCTGTGTATGTAGAGAACTAAAGTATATTATTCTAAAGAGCAAGAAGATTTGCGAAGATGCTCATCTCATTTGGAAATTACTACTTGAGTTGGTAAACACCAAATGGGATGAACTCGAGAGCGATGATGAAGATGAGTCAGTGGAGATGTGCCCTACCTCTACAACATCCACTGATCACCAAGCATCAACCTCTGAGCAAAGAGAAGATCAAGGAAGCGAACACGCCGTCCCTCTGCAGAGACCGATCAGACCGGTGACACCCACCGGTCAGACCGGTGCCAGCAGGGGCACACAAACTTTCTTGATGGTCAAGAAGGAAAAGAAGAGCAAGAAGAAGAGACAAGCCAAAGGGGCTAAGGGCCAGAAGATTGAAGCATCAAGCTCTCCGTCAAGAGAACTTGAACTTCTCAAATCCGAGCTTGCATCCTTGGTTTGTAAGTATGAAACTTTGGCTAACAAATATGATCATGACATCAAATCCTTTGCTTGTAGAGCTAAAATAGAAGAAGATGCCAATGATGATCTAGAAGCCAAACTAGCGAAGCTCACTAGCGAACATATGACTCTACAAGCTAATCATGATGAACTTGAACATTCCTATGAGAAGCTTGTTGATTCTTGTGCAACACTAGAGATAGCCCATGAGGTTGTGCTTTCATCGGTAAAATCTATACAACCTCTATCTCACACATGCACATGCTCACAAGTTCAAGTTGTTCTATCTAGTGCTAATGATTGTTTGTCTCAAGCAAGCCAATCTAGCATTGAGCATGTACTTGTAGAATCTTGTGATGACCTCATTGCTGAAAAAAATGATAAACTAAAGCAAGAGGTTGAAAAGCTACAAAAGGACTTGTATGTGTTGAAGGAGAAGAGCAAAGTGCAACCTTCTCAAGATAACCGTGAAAGCATGGTGAAGAAGCTTGAGAAGGGATCAACCGTCACTAGTTTAACCCCTCAACAACATACAACGTCCCACAAGAACAAGATTCAAGAAAAGAGCGAGATTGGGCAAATCAAACCCCAATATCGCCCAATCAAGCACAAGACAGAGTCACTCTCCAAGAAGCCTAGAAGCTCCAACAAGTGGAGGGTATGCTACAAGTGCAGAGAGAAGGGACACTTTGCCGACTCGTGCCTTAATGCGACAACAGGCAGTGGCACTGACCGTGACCGGTCAGACCGGTGCATGCCACCGGTCAGACCGGTGCCGGCCAGGGCAGGCCCACTTCAAGCAAACAAGGCAAGGACGCCACCTTCTCCAAGAACAAGACTCACAAGCAAGTATGGAAAAGAAGTTGCAAGGAATGGTGTGACCAACAAGAACAAAAGTCGCATTTGCTATGAATGCCGTCAAAAGGGTCACTTGGGCAAAGATTGCCCAAATGGTAACATTCCTAAATCAAACCTTGTCCATTATGATTTTCATAAGCTTAGGAACGATAAGAATGGAACTTGTGCTATAAGGGAGATTAGTTCACCTCGATATAGCACGAGAGCTATTTGGGTTCCTAAGCACCTTGTGACTAACCCAATAGGACCCAACAAGTGTTGGGTACCAAGAAATGCTTACTGAGCGTGCAGGTTGAAAGAGATGCATTGAGCACATGGTTGGAGGAGTTGGAAATCATGATAGGATTCAATTGACCATGTGAAGGAGAAACTCATATAAATCGTGAGATCAATGTCATCTCGGTAACTAATGCACTTGATTGAGTCTAAGTCGCTCTTGGTCCTTGGTGAACACTCATGTGACGTTTTTCTTGTAAAAGCGAGACATCAGGCAGTGACTTTGACTATTTTGTGAAATTCTACTCTCTCATGCCATTCGATGCTTTTAATGGCTCTCTAGTAGAGCAATACCCTATCCATGTTGCAGGATTTAAATTGGGGACACACCCACGCATTCGAAAAAAAGAAAGGCAAAATCACCAAAAGGGGTGTGATTTGGTGGTCACCGGTCTGACCGGTGGGCCATCCTGGTCCGTCGACCGGTGATAGTCACGAGTCTGACCGGTGTAAACGCAGCAAGTCCATTTGGGTGGGTGACCCGGCACGAGTGCCCGGGTGACCCGGTACGCCTCTGTATGCTGCAGGGTGACCCGACTCCTATGACCGGGTGACCCGGGGTTGTCCAAATCTTCAAGAAGAAGGGTGATTTGGCTTCAAAGGCTATGAGAGACTAAACACATTTCAATTAATAAATCATTCATGTGTTGTGACCAAGTTTGGAATGAGCCTCACCGAGTTCCTAATTGAACAAAGTGCCTTGTTCAAGAAATTCAAAATCTCTAGCACTACTTAAGGGGGAGCTCATTACAACACTTGAGTCACATGTGGGACTAACAATTTCTTCTAAGTGATCTTGTAGTCTCATTCTTTTGTGCATCCCGAAGGAAGCTCTTGATAAGCGCAACTTCCAAAAGAACTAGTAAGAGCTAACACCAATCAAAATTTAATATATGCATAAATGAATTGGCCTTAAGGAAAAGGTATGTTTTCATCAAACTCATTGAAATACCGTAATGCATCTAGGCCATAATACCATGCTAGTGTGCCATCCTTAGCATGTAATTGCTTCAAGTGAATCTCTTGTGCTCCTCTCTAGATATTTGGTTGATATCTTTATTTCCACTCGTCTTTGTGTCTCGAGGATGAAGATATGAGCCAAATATGCTTGTTAGGGCATTCATTTGAAGTGGATGCATGCAATTTGTGACATAGGATAGATTTTTCGAAAAATCAACTAGCATGTATAGGTAGTTCGCTTACTTTGAAAAATATTTGGTTCTTGGTCTTAGTGACCCAATCAACTTAGTTGTGACTATAGTTCTTCTTGTTTGTTTGATGGCTAGTCACAATTAAGAAGATTTTCTCAAGTCCCTAAAATCCATCTTTGTTTATCTCTCTCTCTTGGAAGGATCAAGAATTCTCGGATAAATTGGTTAGTCCTCCATTCTTCTAAGAATTGATGGTTTTTGGATCAATATCATCTACCTATCTCATATCCAAAACATCTCTAAAGGTTGGAATGGAAATCTACCATTGTGGCTCAAAATCCTTTTTTCAAGGGAGCACCGGTCTGACCGGTGCGCATCGCCGGTCTAACCGGTGGTGACCTTGAAGTCACATAGTCACTTTTCTGCGACCTAAGTGGATGCAAAATGTCCTATAAAGTACTTGGAGCAGATTTAAGGAGAAAAATCTCAAAAAGGAAGAAAAGGATCGGTTCTACCGAGGGTACGTCGGTTCTACCGATAAGGCCTCTCTGTCGAATTTTATCAAGATCTTCAATTCTACCGAGGTTGGGTTGGAAAAACCGATAAGGGCTCTCTGGCTTGACCATGGGCGGTCATCGGTCTGACCGGTGCCCGTCACCGGTCTGACCGGTGACGCCCGACTTCAACCCGTGGGGCCACAGTAAAAGGAATCCATCTTTTTACCCCTCTCCTTCTCTCTCCTCTATCATTTCACCAGCATTCATCCTGCCTAACCGTGGAGCACCCCCCTCTTCCTTCTCTCTTTCACCTCTCTCAACTCCAATGGAGTTTTGAAGTTTCAACCAAGGGAAAGACTCAAGTTTGGAAGCAAAAGGATCTCTCAAGGCCCCTCTTCACTTTCCCCTTCAAGTTCTTTGGATTCAACTCAAGACTTTCTCTCCAAAGGTATTCAAATCTTCTTTTTGCCCGATCTCTTTACATGGTGCAAAGATTTGAATTTCCTTTGGTAGAACATCTTCTGAGATCACCTAGAAGACATACCTATAGATCCATAAGGTTTCGTTGGACACATTGTGAGAACCCAAGATTTGGGGTCGGACGGTCTTCACCGGTCTGACCGGTGGCCGTCACCGGTCTGACCAGTGGCGCATGTCCACCCCCAAATGGTGTTTTCTCCATGTCTTTCAACACATATCTATTCTAGGATGTCTTTTGTTCATCTAGACCAAATCTTAGATTCCTAGCTGCTCAGATTGATTGTGGGAGCAATTGGCTCTGTTCTGGGTGGCACCGGTCTAACCGGTGCCCCTCACCGGTCTGACCGGTGTGACCCAGAGCAAACCCAATTGTTTTGAACTTTCAAAAATAAATTCTATATCAATTCAATCTTTTTCCTAGAGTCTTATACAATCTTGTCATCCTATTTGTGACTCAGGACAGCAGCTATGGTAGGGGAAAAGGAAGGGGCAAAGAAAAGAAGAGAAGAGGTGCATTCTCGCCGAGGAGCTATCCCTGGTGAATTTGGGGAAGGGGGGCAGCACCATCAACGTCAGCGGCAAGAGGTTGAGACGTCGCTTAGCTCAAGCAAGTGCAGAGGATCCCGACCTAGGAGGTGACATCGGCACTAGCAGCGATGATAATGTTGAGGATGAGACTTTTCCAGGTCAGTATGAGCTGAGGAGGCACCAGGAGGCTGGGTCGGACAGTGACGAGGCTGAGGATGAGGATGAGGATGAGGAGGATGAGGAAGAGGATGTGGATGCCATGGATGAGGATGACGACGATGAGGGTAGATTGAAAATCATGCCACCACGTACATTTATCCTGATAGGCTAGTAAAGTACCACGGGGCAGGCATGACCAAAGCCCTAAAGAAGCTAAGAGATAAGAACCCATATGAGGAGGGTAAGACCGCGTCAGATCCGAGGTTTTGGGCTAAGTTTCAGCAGGATTACTATGCTACGGTGATCATAAAGAAGCCCAAAATCACTCACAAGGCACAGTATGTAAATTGGGAGCACATGGCTAGAAAAGGTGACCCGATATTTGATGAAGTCATTAGCAACTGTGAGAGGCAAAGGGTCAAGACACTTATGGGGTTCTGGCAGGATTGGAACAAGGAGATCATAGCTCAGTTTTATGCCACAATGCACTTTGAATACATTGAGACCGATCGGGCTATGACTTGGATGACAAATGGCCAAAAGTACTCAATCACTTTCCATAGATTCTTGAGGTGCTTTGGGATCATGGCGGGAGATGGGGACTTAAGGAAGCTACATGATGAGGGAGAGCTCGAGAAGGATGCTTTGCATGTTATTTACCCGCGAGGTGAGCATGCCAACTATGAGAGGGTGAAAAATCTCTACACCTACTTTGCTGTCCTAAATAGGCTCCTTAGGGTGTCTACTAAACCTAGAGATGGAAACTCCTCTGAAATCACAAAGTTTCAGAAAAACTTGATGGTTGCTTTGAGGCCGGGAGCTCCGGAGTTTAGTGTTGGGGATTTCATGTGGCAATAAATCAAGCATCTATCCGAGGATCCCAAAAAGATTTGCAGCTATAGTCCTTACATCATGTATATGATTGAAAAGGTTGCAAAGACGGAGTTTCCCAAAAATGTGACACACAAGCCCTTGAAGCTCAATCCTAGCAAGAATCCACGGTTTCCTTCACCTAGAGTTGAGCATGCACTGGACATGAGGGAGAAATTTTTGAGGAAGGAGCAGCTCAGCCAGATCTGCCTCAGGCAGGGGCTCAGACCGTCACCGGTCTGACCGGTGCCGAGCACCGGTCTGACCGGTGGGGTGGCTGGCAGCACGGCAGGCCACGCAGATCCACCTCTCCTTTGAGGAAGTTTCTCAACTTCATATTTGGGATGTGCAGGAGCCAACATGACATCCAAGTTGAGCAACAAAGGTCAAGAAGGGCAAACAAGCAAATGAGGGACACGATGAAGCTAATGCACAATGCCAAAGGATTTCAACCTCCTCGCTCTCCACCATCTCCCGAGTCTCCACAGGTTGAGATACTGTCCTTTGAGGAAAGGATGAGAGGATGGGCCAACTCCGACATGCTTAACCAATATGGGCCCATGTTCTTTGAGTCCGGGCATGGACAAGGCGATTAAAGGACTAATGATTTTGTCTAAGATTGTGAGCAGGTTTTCTTTATATATTCATGAGCAATCATTGAAGTACTTAATTATGGATGTATATTATGGCTCACATTTACAAAGACAAGTATATGGTGCAAGACTTCATGAGGTTATTGAAAGAGAACAAGATGATGAGTGTATACACTATGGTTCTAAAATTGGAAGCTTGCATATCTGTTGTCAATCAAGACCAAGCATTTGGAGCAAGGTTCTTCAAATGAAAGGTTAATTGTGCATGAAGCAAAGTGGAACTCAAAGTGGATTAGATAAGTGATGAAGAGATCAACCGAGATGTCTAGGGTGAGGGACTAAGCAATCTTTGGGGCCGTAGCTAAGCCGCCATTAGTGTTTTGCTAAGGTGAAGGTCTAGCATCCGTGGGGTCTTCAAGTATCATATTCAAACCTTAACCGAGGAAAGCTTTGCGAGTCATCAACTTGTTAAGATTGGCAATATGGAGTGACCATGGATCCAAGTGTGCATTTCTATGCTTTAAGGAAAGATCCTAAGTCACTAGCTCAAGTATGGACATGCTCAAGTCAAAGGCTATGTTGAAAGCCCTCAAGTGGATATTGTTCAAGTATGGCAAGAATTGAAGTTGTTCAAGCTCAAGAAGATCATCAAAGCTCTTTTATTCTTTTCTTGAGTATAAGTATGTCGTACTATCAAGAGGGATGCAACTTAGCGAGTTGACCAAGTCAAAGTGCTCTTTAGTTGACCTAAGTGAGATCTAGCCTTAGAGTGTGCTAACAATCCCTCCTAACCTAACCTGGGTCACTTCATCTTGGAGGTGGAGTGCTAGTTTCTTTGAAAAGAGGTTTTGGGGTTATCTCGGGCCTGACCGGTCTGACCGGTCAGAGGCACCGGTCTGACCGGTGCCGCTAGCCCAACGGCTAGTTTTTCGAACACCGGTCCGACCGGTGTGGGGCACCGGTCTGACCGATGCCGCCCGGGGACTAACGACTAGTTTTCTCCTTTGAGGGGTATAAATACCCCAAGCCTTCTTCAAGTGAGGGTTTCTGTTTCTAGTGAGTTTGCTGAGGTCCCAAGCCATTTCTAACTAGCTTTAAGCCTTAGTGGCTCTCCCCAACCATCTCTTTGTGAGATTTGTGGATTCAAGCCATCATCTTTACATTGGGTTGAGAAAGTGAGCTTAAGAGCGACCTAGTGAGCTAACGAGAGCAATTTTCATAGCTTGAGCACTTTGGTTTCGCGTCTACAAACTTTGAAGCATTTGTTACTCTTGGAGGTTTGCCTCCTAGACGGCTAGGTGTCGCCGGCTAGCTCCCAAGGTTGTGGTGAGCAGCGGGAAGTTTGTAAGGGTTGCGATCTTGCCTCGTCGTGGAAAGGATCACCTTAGTGGAAAGGAGGAAAGTGGTTGAAAGAGACCTGGCTTGTTGTGGGAATTGTCCCTTACAAGCTCCTCAATGGAGACATAGCCATTCTTCAGTGGGTGGTGAACTTCGGGAAACAAATCCTTGCTTCCTCGTGTGGTTTGATTCTCTAAGTTGTTTTTCTAGCATATTACATTTGCTTCCGCTTCGATCTACTTGGGTGTGTTACTTGTGTGTGCAGGGCTCATTACTCTGCTTGTGATCATCTACAAAGGCCACACCATAAGTTTGGTTCGTGCTAGAAGCCAAGAGGTGCTTGAAGTTGTTTTTGCAGGTTCTCTGTGCTACACCGGTCTGACCGGTGAGGCGCACCGGTCTGACCGGTGTCACCTGTGAAGTCCAGTGCTTGACCGGTCTGACCTGTCATCACCACCGGTCTGACCGGTGGAGCACTGTCAGCTCAAGTGTTTGTGGGAGAAAGAGTTTAAATTGGCCGTCTCGCCTATTCACCCCCCCTCCAGGCGACATCAAGGTCCTTTCACCTCTCCCTCTCCACTCTATAAAAGTCGAGCAAGAGCTCCTGCCTCACCCCTTTCCTCACTCGCTCTTGCTCCGCTCCTCTCCATCCTCGCGCAAGGCCGCCGCCCATCGTCTTCAACCTCCGACCACCGCCCTCGATCTCCCCCCCACTGTCTCTCCATCGCCCGTTCCTTCGCCTGAAGTTTCGTCGCGTGGTGAGAAATCCACCCCCTTGTTTCCCTTACCTTTAGAACCCCGTGGCTCCCAACCTGCTTGTTGGTCATACGCCGTCCGCCTCCATGGATGAGGTGCTCCGGTCGTCACCCGAGCCACCTCCCTAAGCCTCTAGGTAGCTTCACTGTCTCCTTAGCTTCACATAGGTGCAAACCTCGCTCAAAACCGCAGTCGAGAGCTCATTTTTGAGCCTCGTCGGCAAACCCACCACCGCCCTCCGCTGCGCCCGCCGCGCCCGTCCGCCTGCTGATGTGACAACCCGCCCAGGAAAATACCGTACTATCACCTAAACCAATCCCCTCTGGCCATTAAGCGACAGTAAAGTACCATCCCATAGTTATTTGACAGGTTAACGCCCGGTAAATCACTTGGAGTTCACTGAGAGGATCGAACATATGCATTAAAACTCACATGAAGGCGAGTCCAAAGTACAAACACAAATTAAATCCAAATTACCCTTAAGGGTTTAATTATTACAAACCATTGTTCATGACATTATAAGTAAAGGTTCCAAGTTCGAAAACAACAGAATAAATTAAACTAGCGCAACGATAAACATAACAGGAGGCCATCCGTGATGCCATCACTCGTCATCATCCACCCATTCCAGCTCCCAGCCGGGTGGAATCTCACTAGGCCAAACAACACCTGCAACAACATTTTAAAAGCAAGGCTGAGTATACTAATACTCAGCAAGACTTAACCGTCGGGTACCGCCGACAGTAAATTTCTGTCGATCGTGCGTCGGGCTCGGATGGTTAGCGCAGGAGACAACAGGATTTATACTAGTTCAGGCCTCCGAGGAGTAATACCCTACGTCCAGTGTGTTGCAGTCGTGTTCCTGAGTCAGGTGTGCTCGTAGTAGGGGTTACAAGCTGGTCGGGAGAGGGAGTTCGTTCCCAGGTCCCGGGAGATGGTGTTCGATCCTATGGAGGTCTAACCCTTGTAATTGTTTCCCTCCTCTACCTTTTATAGTCACAAGGGGAGGGGCACAAGGGGAAGTGCATGGCAGCTGGCACGTCCCGTCGTACGTCGATGTCCGTCAGGCTGCATGGAAGCCAAGTCGTGGTGCCTTGTCGGGGGAGCCGCCGCGTGTTCGGGTTGGACTGTTTACACCGGGACGCTTGGCCTCCTCCCCGAGTAGTTTGGGCTTGTCTCGGTCTGCCCGAGTACTTGCCTAGCTTGCCACGCCCGAGTCTAAGTCTAGGCTTGTGCGCGTCGTAGAGGGTGCTTGAGTGCCTTGGGCCGAGCTTGCGTGTGGCAGAGCGGGAGATGATGGTGATGTGATGGTCGCTCAGCTGGTCAGACCAGCATTAAGGCTCTTTGCGGGGCGGGCCGCCTGCATGGCCGCCAGCTGTTGCACCTGTATGATGTGGAGATTCGTTCCTCCACGTGGGTTGGTGGTGACGCTCGTGTCGTGCGTCTGGGCCCACGTACCAGTCGGGGCCGGACTTCTCGTGCGAGGCGGAGACTTCTCATGGCCGGGACTTGTCGTGCGAGGTGGAGACTCATCATGCGAGGTGGAGACTTGTTGTGGGGGTTCCTCTAGTGGGAAACTGGTCGGAGATGCAGCCAATTGGCCGAAGACTGGACGTCTTGCCAGTGCGGGTCTTGACCAGGACCTTCTCTCCTCCTTGTCATGAATCTTTGCCTTGACATTGTCGATCTTGGCCTTCACATTGACAATGGTGTTGGAATGTCTTGTTGTCTTAAGGGTGGTAATTTTGCCGTCAATGGGGGGCCCTAATCCGATCCCTCGTCAGGTGATAACTACATCACCAAACTCTAGACATGAGAGGCTTTTTGGCCGGTAGAATTCTTTTGCTGAAAAGCAACAAAGAGTATGTCCTTACTTTCAATATTTTTGCACAAGTTCTAGTTAATTATCATTTCTAAGTGTGCCAACTAAGTCAATCAAGAATTGTATCATACAATTAATTCAAGCAATAATATTCACAAAGTTCCATCAGTAAGGGATATCATGGCTAGTAGGGATGGAACCAGATACCAATTCGGATATCATTTTATGGCCGTTCTTTTTTTATTTTAGCTAAATTAGGCATAATATTTTGTATCCAAAATTTATATTCTTGTTTTTGGCATTGTGCTTGTTAAGATTCATACAAAATAAACCCCAAATGCGTGCTATATTTTAATCAAATGATGAAAAGAAACTCGAATATCTATTCGGATTCGGATGCGGATGTTTTATCACCTGTTTCCTCTATCAAAAGCAAATAATCTATAAAAAATTGTAGCTATTTTTATTTTTTTCCAATAATTAGCTTGTTATAATGCATAAAAAATTAGCATCAAATTTATTTTATTGTGATCTAAAAGTATCAATCTATTACACAATTCAGATGTTTTGGTTCCATCCCTGATGGCCAGTTGATTAAGCAGTTTCAGATAACGGTGAGAGGCCGACAATCGATTGATTAATAACCTTGCAAGGTAGACCTAAACACACGGTAGGTTGTACTCACCAAGAGCCCACCAACCAGGCGGTTCCTAAAGTCCTCGGCTTGGGATTGAATCTTACAGTCCCGGGTACACAGCTATCTGGCATGCCCCACACAGTACACCTATTCCCACACATGTACCCACCTCCCGGTTGCAAGTCGGGCAGGTGATTACTCAAGATTAGTAATAGTAAATTCATGCACCGTCTCATTAAGGTACTAGGCTTACCGGTCCTATTCCTGACAAGTGCTTCGTATGTTCAAAAGCTCAGCCCACGAAAGCCACTGTACCGGAGGCCAAATCCCATGCTCTTACCACATGAGCATTCCATTTATAAAGATCTTATGATTCCAACATAAGAACCTATCCTCGCGAGTGACGAACATCACTCGACTTCTATCGGGTCCTATAACATAGCAGCTATCGACCTAGCATGCTAGAAAAAGAACATAGGTACCTAGGGATCATGCATCTAGGGTTTCAATTCAACTCCTGAAACGTAAATACACAATCATAGCAAAGATAATTGCATAAATTTAAAAAGAAAAGGTTAATGATCCGGGGCTTGCCTTCGCTGGCAAGGTTGGCCTTGGGCCCTTCTGGACTTTGGTCCTGGTCTTGATCTACGTCCACGTACTGCAGCTCACCGTCAGCACCTTCGTCTCCTCCTTCCGGCACGAGCGTATAGCTATCCTCGGGAAGATCTACATGAGGATGCAAATGCAAGGGTTAACTGACGATTTTAATTTAATTAAGTTACAACAACAAAATGTCAACCATGGGGTGCATGGTTGACCACATTCACCTAGATAAGAATACATTCTCCATACTCTTCCAATAAAAGAACAATATGGGGTTCTTTATTAATTATTCTTTTTGATAGTGACGGTGTACATATTTATGTAAATAAATTAATTTAGATTTCACAAACAGTAAGGGGTTGATCTTAAGCTTTTTAAAATGATTTACATCACACACATAGGGTCATTAGGGGTGTGGTTGGTGATTTTCTCATTTAATTTAATATTAAGCTTTAGTGGCATCTATTGCTTTTATTCATAAAATAACTTAATAAAATTCAGTGAGGGGTTGGTCCTAAACAAATCAACTACACAAAGGTTCACATTCACATGAGCTATAAGATTAATTACCACAAAAATAACAAAATCTAGCTACTAAAGCAAGATAAATGCATATAACAATAAATAAGCATCAAAATGATCCCAACTTTCTCACACATGGACTCCAGTCCAAAACTAAGCTAGGAATGCAACATATACACCTAGAAGTACTAAAGATCTTGAGTTATGCATTTAAAGAAAATTAGGCATAAAATAAGATTAAATATTTCTAACAAATATAAAATTGTGATTAATTCACCAGAGATGAATTTAGGCATACAAATATCACATGCAGAAGTTGAGCACAAAAATCTAATTAATTTTAGCTACAAAAAACATTTAAGCAGATTCATCATAAACACAGAAAACTCATAATAAAAGATCTGCACAGTAACTTTGTGCAATTGTTAGCACTGAAGCTAGGCATGGTATAACACACAACATATCCAAAATTCAGCTATAGGGCACATGTAGATTTTGAGATACAACAGATCTAGGTTTAACAGTCTTTTATTTTTCATGCAAAAAATATCAGGAAAAAGTATGGTCAAGATTTATACAAGTTGCAGTGTTTTTCACAAGGAATCCAACAAATTTTAGTTTGTATTTTTTGATTTTCCTTCAATTTTCTACAGATTTTACAAGATTCAGCCAAACATCCTTTACTATTTAAGAAACAAGTTTCTAAGAGGTCCCTGGAAAGTTTTTCTGGTTCACAAGTATACCCTTGCTATGCACTTAAGCCCCTGGACAGATTGAAATCCAAGCAATTGGGTCCTTGGGGAGACGGCGGGCTCGCTGGAATCCGGCGAGGCCGGCGGCGTAGACGGCTAGGGAAGGAGTGGGATGCGACCAGGAGCTCACCACGGGGCCTCTGATGACTGGAGTTGGGGCGGAAAGGTCGCTGGCGATGGTGCGCGGCGGCGCCGGGAGATGCGGTCTGATTCTCGGTGAGATGGCGGCATGCCCCGGGCAATGCGTGATGGCTCGAGCTTCAGTAGGACCAAGAGGATGGGCAGGGGTTGTTGCATGGCTGCGGGAAGGAGCAGAGAGTGGGGCTCGGCTAAGGTGGCGGCAATGACGCCGGCGGCGGAGCTCGGGGTGGCAAGGCGAGGGCGCGTGCGAGGGGGAGGTCGGTGGCCTTTTATAGGCGACACTCACTACGTCTTGAGCAACAAGGGGACGAGGGGGACCCAGCCGGCGCATCGGGGTGCGGGCGGCGTCGGCGGCGGGTGGCACGGGGAAGGGCCGGCGCGGTGCGCACGGCCGACGCGGCACGGGCGACGCGGCTCCAAGGCAGTTCTTGGACTGCGTGCAACCTAGGGATGCGCGGGCGGCGTGGGACAGCACGGCCGGCGTGGGGAGGACCCGGAAGTCGATGGAGGTCAGGGTGCCACGTGGCGCACTTTGGCGTGGGAGCGCGGCGTCGCGGCTCGACGTCGCCGTCCCTGATTTCGTTTAGCTGTCTTTGACCGACAATTTCTCAAGATTTCGCAACATATGTGCTACAAGGTGTAAATAGCAAAGTTGTAGAGCAATGATCCCTCTACAACTTTTACAAGGCTGTCCTATGTTTTGCTCAATGGTTTGAGCATAAACTGCAGGCAAATTTGCTGGTTTTCCAAGGCGCTGATGAATAGTGTTTACTGCAGTTGACCAAGTTTTTCACCCTTTTACACTCAAAATTTGAAATGACACCAAAAAGCAAAGTTGTGTCCCTCGAAAAGCCGGACAACTTTTATATTGTGAGATTTTGAAGTGTTTAGGTGAAATTTGGAGAACACGGCAAAAGTTCTGGAGGAGGTTCAAAGACATTGGGGTTTAACCCACCTTTGACTAGGGTTGACCAAGGTTTGACCACAAATGTGTGTTGACTTGATTAAGAGGGTATTAGTGATTGTTGACTAGGTTTTCGAGGTGATGACCCCAATTGACCAAGGTTTGACTAGAGTCAACGGGTTTGACTCGGTCTTTAGCACTAATGATGCTAGTTAAAAACATTGGGCGTCACAGCTGACGCCGCCCGCCGTCCGATCCGACGCGGATGGCCCAGATCTGCCCGACTCACGGGTCAACTAGCCACATACCGGTCAACCAGGGTCCTTTTGCTACAGAGCCCCTCAACTTCTTTTGTTTCACAAACCAGTCCTTCCATTCCACCTGTTAAGATCTTTACAATTAGGTCCTTTCTTTTATGTTTAGGCCCCTGTGCTTCTTAGTTTTCAACCCACAGTCCAATTTTGTTCTTTTGCATGTTAGCCCTTCAGTTTATATACTTAATTAGATATAGGCCCTCAGTTTCTTTCAGTTTAGTCCCTAGAAGCTTAGTTTCTTTACAGTTTAGCCCCTGAACCTTGTTTTAATTGTATCTTTGTCGTTTTAGCTCTGTTTTAAGCGTTTTAGGTGTCTATGCGATCATCTCAGCGAGCCCGTTTGTTTAGCAGTGTGTTTGTAGCTTTTAGACCTGTTTGATGTATTGTTTTTATTGTATTCTTTACTGTGTGCTTGTAGATCCTGTGCCTGTTTCGACTCAGCAGCCCGTTGGAGTTGATTAGGAACATCTTTTTGAAGAAGAAGAAGAAGAAGATCTGTTTATAGGCGAGGAAGGCAAGTCTCGTGCAAGATTCTACTTTGTCCCATAAAATTGCATAATAATTAAGTCTACATTTATTATTCATTTTGAATTAAATTGACAGGAACACCTTTTTAAGGATATACCTAGATTTTTACCCATAACTCTTGGAACAACTCGGTTTAACTAAATCTTTTGGGGTAGATTGTGCTTAGTTTCCTAACTTGGGGTGGATAGAAGTGATTTTTCTTGGTAAATGCTTTTATGCTTAATGATCATGGTTTTGGTTAATATAAGATCACTCGATTTAATCGAAACAGGGAGAACCACCCAAGAAAACAGTACAACCACAGTCCATATGGCTCTGGCTTAGCCAATTAATTAGGTGTGTGATCGAACTGATGACTCTTTTACGAAAGGAGCAGAGGGGGATCCAGGTTGCAGGGGTATAATATGGTCCTCTTGGGGTAGCAGCCTTTGCTAAGGTGCTGATCACTATGGAGGGTTATGGTTTGTCCTGATCCGTAACTATGCGGGTTGTTAGTCTTTTGCATGCCTTTGTAAAGGCTTCGTAGCGTCCCTATGCAATCACACCTCAAAAGTGTGGTATGGTGCTTGGCCAGCATCACATGGTTGGGTTCAAAGTTCTTCGGAACTTTTACGCGAGCTGTGGGTAAAATGTACAACCTGTGCATAGTGTAAATAGATTGATCAGTTGTGCTCACAGTCAAGAGCGGCTTGGACCCTCACATGATAATCAAACTTACAGATGTAATTAAATCATAGTTTCCTTATGGGTTTTGAGATGAGATGTTTTTAATGCTTAAGTGGGTTGGTATGAACTTACATCTAGTAATTAGGTGTTTGTTAAATAAAATGCGACCAACATTAAAATGCTAACCATTGCAAAACCTTAGCCTCTCCTTGGTAGCCTTGCATCTTCCCCCATTTGCTGAGTACCAACCATAAGTGCACTCATCCTTGCTTACCACTGTTCAAAGGAGAACAATGGTGAGGAGTACTACAACGACTACGATGAGTTCTGAGGCATGTGATCCCCCAGTCAAGTGCTTGTGGAAGCAGAAGATGGAGACTATTCGTTTAGTTGTCGTTGTTTTGTCTATCATATGTGTGTAACTTGATCTTGGCGCACATATGAGATGCATTTGGTTTCTCTTCGAAAATCAAGTGTGACAACTTAAGAAAGAGTTTAATTCATTTATATTTTGAATTTGAATATAGGACAAGTCGTACTAGAGGGATACTAATAGTTGGGTTGGAAGGATCCAAGTGCTCACTTGATCATATCTCTCAAATCCTAAACCAGCCACAAATAACTTGTTAGTTGCTGTTCTCTGCTCTTCACTCTAGTTCCCGGAAGCTCCAGAGCTTTTCCCGAAAGTTCCGACCATTTGAGCTATAGTCAGCTGGCGTTTGCACCTCACTCCAGATCTCGGAGGTTCCAGAGTTTTTGCTGGAGGTCCCGAATTTCAAAATATAGTCATTACTGTTATGAGCCTCGGGGTATTTATGCCTCTTTGGTCCCCAACAATTACCTTTTCTTCCTCCCGGTGAAAAACAGTAACCCCGCCCTTTCTCTCACTCAAGCATTCACTCCAACCTACTTCCTTCCAAATCCAAGCTTTGCATTGAAGGAGGTTGTGATTCCTAGTGACATTAAGCTAAGGAGACCCCCCCTATTGTGATTTGGAGCACTTGGTGAAACCCTAGTCAACTTGGTGGATCTTTTACTCTTGGAGCTTTGCTCTTGATAGCTCTCCAATCTTCATGTGGAAGCTCCAAGAAGTTTGTATTACCCTTTGTGCTTAGTGGAACCCTCCATGTATTACCTTGGTGATAGATGTGAGAGAGGACGCGATTGAAAGAGATCCCAAAGCCTTTGTGGCTTACCTCAACAACATCGATGTAGGCTAACCTTTGTGGTGAGCTGAACCACGGGCTAAATCTTTGTCTTGTGTGCTTTACCCTCTTATTTATCTTGCTGGGTTGTTCTAGTTGTTCTTCACTAGATAAATTAGGGTTTGCTTTAGATCTCCTTGTGCCTTGTGTTCCTTTGGGTTCCCAGCTAGTAGATCTTTAGTTCTTGTGTTAACTAACCCCTAGATATCTTTAGATACGATTTATCAGGAGTTATCCACAACAGATCTGTTTTGTAGGTTGAATAGACCGCAGAGTTCGGAAGTTCTGAGAATTTTCCCTTAAGTTCCGGAGTCTGACAGTGTCCCTGCAAGAAAAGCTGAAATTTGTTTTGTAGGCCTATGTACCCCCCATCTAGGCACTTGCCTGGTTTTGGTCGAACCCTGGTGGGTCCCTCTAGCCTTGTGCTTTCTGTAGTAGAGTGGCATGTGGGCCCTTAAGATAGTTGTGGGTCTACATGGTGTTTTGAGGCGATTTGGATGGTCGGTGGGCCCTTCGATCCATGGGTTGCACGTGTGGTAGTGTTTGATTCGTCGAGCTTGCACACATGTATCAATATATCATAGAGGATGGTTTTCTCACTCATTTTATGCTTATTCACCTACAATCAAATAGTCTCGAAGGATAACTAAAATGTGTGTAAGAAAGGATTTTCTCTTTTATTCTGAGAATATTGATGGCAAAATTTGGTACTTAACAACTTTCAACAACTCCTCCAAACTAGATTTTGCTCATCCCTGAGCAAAACAATGGAGCTTTAGGTTGGTTGATCATAAGGTGCTATAATGTTGTATTCCTAACTTATGACGAGTCTACAATAAAGTATTCTACTAAGAATTGAACAAGTTGGCATTTATCTTACCTTTCGCCTGAATGATATTGGGCATGTAGCTTCACCTTGACTGAGGCGATTTGAGAGATATAACGGTTATATAGAAACTGCTAGTCACTTATTTCTTCATCATTTGTCAATCCGAAGGTTTTGCAAGTTTTCAAAGCAATCAAAGTTCCTCAAATAATACTCTTGGATCGTTCAATGTGTATACGGTTTCATTTTGCCTTTCTTTCGCAACCTACTCCTAATAAGTTTATATGTGGAGCTGTAGGCAGGAAAGAGATGCGACATAGTACATGTTTCTCATGTATTCCTGAGTCAAAGATCGGACCCTCGAGAGAAACAAGTCATACAACAACATTAATATGTGCATGTGTGTGTAAATGGTGGATGTAGATGGAATATGCACTCCTTTTTTATATGAGCTTCTCCTCTCTCTCTCTTTCTTTTGAGACCAGGGCTATCTCTTTTTCTTAGGTTATCTATTTTTTCTTCTTTTTTAATCATGCTTTCATAAATGTATTTTTCTTTTTGCATAGCCCAAGTTTCTTTTGTGGATATTTTGGAGAGGGTGAAGTCATGAAACAATATGGAACTTTATTTTGTGGATGGTTGAAACGATGATTGCTAACTTTCATTGTAGAAGTTTAGAAGTTTAGCATATGGTGGTGGTGTGTATGTGATCTTGATCATGGTAGCATGACAAGTTTCTCACTAAGGGTCACCACAATTTGACAAAGCTCAATGAGAAAATAAGTAGCACATGTGGAAGTTAAGTGTGACAACCCGCCCAGGAAAATACCGTACTATCGCCTAAGACCGATCCACTTTGGTCATTAAGCAATAGTAAAGTATCATCCTGTCGTTAGTTGCCGGGTTAACGCACGGTAAATCACTTGGAGTACATACAGAGGATCGACATATGCATTAAAACTCACGCGAAGGCGAGTCCAGAGTACAACATTAGTTAAAAACATTTTATTACAAACCATTGTTCCTGACATGGAGTGGAGGTTCAGAGCTCGAAAATAGCGGAAATAAATTAGGTTAGCGCAACGGTAAACATCACAGGAGGCCATCCGTGATGTCATCACTTGTCATCACCCTTCCGGTCAACAACACCTGCAACAACAGTTTTAAAGCAAGGCTGAGTATACTAATACTCAGCAAGACTTAACCGTCGGGTGATAACTACACCACCAAACTCTAAACATGAAAGGCTTTTGGTCGGTGGGGTTTCTTTTGCTGAGCAACTACTACGAGTAGGTCCTTACTTTCAATATTTTAGCACAAATTCTGATTGATTACCATTTCTAAGTGTGCCATCTAATTCAATCAAGAATTGGATAAGCAATTAATTCATACAACAATATTCTCTGAGTTCCATCATTACGGGATGTCATGGCCAATTGATTAAGTAGTCTCGGATAACAGTGAGAGGCCGACAATCGATTGATTTAAACCTTGCAAGGTAAACCTAAACACACGGTAGGCTGCCCCCGCAAGGACAACTTCCCAGGCAGTTCCCAAAAGTCCTCGGGTTGGGAGCAGAGCCTACAGTCCTGGGTACAAGGTTAGCTGGCATACCCCGCAAGGCACCCAGTCTCACACATGCACCACCCTTCCCGGTAGCTAGCCGGTTAGGTGAATACTCAAGAGTAGTAGAGAAAAGTTCCCGCACCGTCTCATTAAGTTACTAGGCTTACCAGTCCCATTCCCGATAAGTGCTTAGTACGTTCAAAAGCTTAGCCCACGAAAGCCACTGGACCGGAGCCCAAATCCCACGCTCTTACCACATGAGCAATCCATTTATAAAGACCTTATGATTCCAACATAAGAACCTATTCTCGCGAGTGACGAACATCTCTCGACTTGTACCGGCCCTATAGCAAAGCAGCTATCGACCTAGCATACTAGTGATAGAGCATAGGTACCTAGGGATCATGCATCTAGGGTGTCAATTCAACTCCTGGAATGTAAATGCACAATCATTGCAAACATAATTGCATAATTTAAAAAGACGGGGTTAATGATCCGGGGCTTGCCTTCGCTGGCAAGGTTGGCCTTGGGCCCTTCTGGACTTGGGTCCAGGTCTTGAGCTACGTCCACGTATTGCAGCTCTTCGTCGGCACCTTCGTCCCCTCCTTCTGGCACGAGCGTACATCTACCGGCGGAAAGATCTACACGAAGATGCAAATGCAGGGTTCATTTGTCGATTTTTAATTTAATTAACCATAAACAATAAATGACAACCATGGGGTGTATTGGTTTGGCACATTCACCTAGATAAGAAATACATTCAGCATATACACTTAGAACTATTATGAAACTTGAGTTATGTATTTTCGAAGAAAATCAAGCATAATTCAAGAATAAATATATCTGTAATTATAAAATTGTGATTAATTCACCACAGGTGTGTTTTGGAATAAACAAACAGTATGCAAAAGTTGGTTGCAAAAATCTAATTATTTCTAGCTACAAAAATCATTTATGCAGATTCTGCAGAAATGGAAAACATTTTTTATAAAAAGATTTACAACATAACTTTGTGCAATTTTTGGTACAGGAGCTAGTCATGACATAAAACACAACATATTCAAAAATTAGCTACAGATGATATATAGATTTCGAGATATTGCAGATCTAGGTTTTCACATTCCTATTTTTCATGCAAAAACTATCAGGAACTAGCTCATGCAAGAATAAAAAAAGTTGTAGTATTTTTCACAACGAATCGAAAAAAAATTGAGTTTGCATTTTTATGATTTTTCTACGATTTTCTACGGATTTTACAAGATTCTGCAAATCACAAGTACTATTTAAGTTATAGCCTTTCACTAAGGCCCCTGGACTTTCTGCAGGTCCACAATCGTACCCTCCGTTTACACAAAACACCCTGGAAGCAAAACAGACCTTGCAATGTGGTCCTTGGGGGGCGGCCGGTGCGGGCGGCGCAATTCCGGCGTGGCCGGCGACCATGGCCGGGCGGAAGTGGGCGCGGGGTGGTCTAGGGGTGCTCCCGGCCCGGTTTGGGGTTTTGGTCGGGGGGAATGGCGGCGCTCGGCGACGGTGCTCGGCGGCGACGGCCCGGGCTAGCCGCGGTGGCTCGCCGTCCGGCGAAGGACGAGCGCGCCCGTGCGACACGCGCCTGTGCGAGCCTGGGTAGGTGCTAGAGGAGCTACTAGAGATGCCGACCAGCGAGGGGAGCCGGCAAAGGGGTGGGCGCACTGTGGAGGACCGGTGGTGGCTTGGGGCGGTCCGGCGCACAGGGAGGTGGTGGTGCTCGAGTGCAAGGGGCGACGGGCCCTTTATAGGCGACGCGAGCGTGCCGGCTAGTGGCCAGTGGACCGACGGAGTGGCCTCGGTATGCGCGCGACCGGACGACGGTGGGTGGACCGGAGGTCCAAAGCGTGCGTGGACGGCAGCGACTCAAGGCGCGGCAAGTGGTAGGGCACGGAGCTCAAGACATCTCGGAGCGTGGGCGGCCTGGGGAAGGCGCGGCCTCGAACGGCGTGCGGCACGGACGCCGAGACGGCGGGGTGCGGGCGAGGGATGGCGCGGCGTCGGCCGGCCCCGCGACCGTGTCACAGTGCACCCTCGCTTTGAACGCGTCAAACTCCAAAAAACAATTGTATAGAAGTGCTCCAAGTGGTGAATAGGAAAGTTGTAGATCTCACTACCTCTACAACTTTCACAAAGGCCGCATGGTGTTTTTCTCAACGGATTTTGCACAAACTGCTGCTAAACTTTGAATGTCGCCATGTTCCGGTAAACAGGAGGTACTGTCAGTCGACCAAGTTTTTCACCAATTTCCACTCAAAATTTTAAATGCCAATCTACATGAAAGTTGTGTCCCTCAACAAACGGAACAATTTTCATATTGGTAGATTTTTAAGTGTTTAGGTGAATTTTGGAGAACGCGGCAAAAGTTTCGGAAGACATTCGCCGACGTCAATGGTTAAGCCGGGTTTGACCGTGTCTTTGACCAAGGGTTGACCACGGGTGTGTGCAGACTCGGCCAAGGGGTTCAATAGGGTTCATCGACGAGGTTTTCGAGGTGATGACCCAGGTTGACCTAGGTTTGACCAATGTCGGCCGGTTTGACTCGGCTGATTCGGTCATTAGCGTTAATGACGCTAAATAAAAACCTGGGGCGACACAGCCTACCCCCTTTAAGAAGAATCTCGTCCCGAGATTCGAAATTACAATAGAAAACTGGAAGTGGTTCTTGGATAGAGATGTTACCCATAGAGTTAAGCTGGTCTGGCTTTCCTCGAAAAATCGGGTTCTTGCCGTGAGGAGACTTAGCTGCTCCGAGGTTCTGATCCTGATGCTGGAGATTTGGGCAATTATGTATGTAATGCCCGGGTTGTCTACAATTGTAGCACAAACGGGGTGGAAGGTCTCCGAACTTGGAAATTTGTTGCTGGTCTTTCTTGATGAGGCGGAGCTTCTTCTTCTTCTTTTTCTTTCTTAACCTCGCGGCTTGCGAGAGTGTTTCACCAACAGGGAGCTGAGTGGCCTTGCTAGTGTCACATCTTCGTTTGCCCTCACGCGGTCGATTCTCCTTACAGGTAATTTCCCACTCACTTACATCTATCTCAGATAATGCTCGCTTGTTGCCCCGACTTGCCCTCTCTTCTTCTCTAAGGTCCATTGGTAGTTGAGAAAGGGGTAATATGGAGTCGAAGGCCTGGGGTTGGTCTTGATTAACATACTCCACCAACAGATTGAACAACCAGGCTTGTTCGACCATAGAGGCAGATAAGGACTGAGAGAGATTGTCTGCCAAACTAGTTTGTGAGGGTTCCCCATAACGTCCTTGGATGATATCGTACACCATCTGGTTCAGCATGGAATTTTGTCCCTCCAATAGCCGAGTTGCGCCGACAATGGCGTTTATGTCACTCTGGGTAGGTACTTTGGGTGAACAGGTCTTGGAAGGTCGGAGCTTCTGTTGCATCGGCGACACTTGCTGTAGTGGTTGAGCCATCCGCTGTTGTGCCTGTAGGATCTGGCACAACACGCCGGTATGCGCTGCCATGAAAGCTTCGGTCAGCGTCGTGGGCGGTGGTGATGATAGATCACCACTACCCGACGCACCAAATCCATTGGGGTTATTCCGTGCCGGTCTGAACATCTGAAAATTAAGTCCCTAATTAATATATGTTTGGAATCTCACCCAGAAAACTTACAATTCGAACATGCAATACGAAACTCGTTCACGGTAAGTAATGCGAACCGAACATCGAAACAGTCACAAGTATCAATTTGGTAAAGCTCTGTTTACACGGCCCAATATCGAGAATTTAGATGGAACAAGGGTGTAAGGTATGTTCTCTACTACCTCATCGCCGTTCATGAGGAAGCGGCCAATGAAGGTGCACATGAACAGCTAATAGCAGACAGATTCCGCCTATGATATAGAGATACATCCCTACCAACGTCCAGCGAAATGACTCGAACTCTTCCGTGGACTGAGTCATGGGCGTCAGCTTGGCTTGAGTCCTTCTTCCGGCCTACTTCTGAGCTTCTTCTCGACGTCGTGGACGAAGACGGAGGAACTACTTGCTTGGCGCTTGGCGAGGAACGGACATATGGGAGAGATGCTCTAGTGGCAGGGTGGCCAAAATCTAACGGGGAAAGAACAAGAGTGGTGGGGATGCCGAGCTCGGACGGACATGAGGCTTGTGCCGGGGTCCTGGTACAGGGCTTCCCCTTTTATGGCTGCTACGGGGCTGCAACGGTCTTTTAACCATTCGGGTATTTGGTGTAGACAACACGGAGCTCGACAAGGTTAGCGTGTGAGGTCTCAGCGTCGTGAGCACGGTTGCGGAAAAGATGGCGGGGTGGCATTACGGCGTCATACGGTCGTGACACTGATGATGAGGTCCAACGGTCTAAATAATTGATCGCGATGGGGAGAAGAACGAGAAAGGCTCAGCGTACAACACTCTACGTTCGCGATGGCAACAGAGAGAAGCTTAGCAAAAAGCTTTGATTGATCCTGGGTGTACTTCCTTGCTCGCTTCCGAGGATTCGAAGGTTATGGATACGGATCGAGACGAAAACGCGATGGATGACTTCTCCACATTGACTTTTCGAGAACCTTGATTGCTCAAGAAAATTTCTACTTTTACTGCTTCCACTTGGCTTAGCAGGAAGGGAATTGATGCTACAAGGTCGTCGAGATTTGCGGCATGAGGCCAAGTCGACAGGGATTTCCAAAAGACCATTATGAAGAAAAGGACGGCTAATAAAAGAGTTCCATAATTTCTTGTACGAAAGATGACTTCATGCGGGAACTTCAGAATAATCTTGCTCACACCTTTACTTAACTTGCGAATTTGAGGTGTTGACATCTTATTAATTTGAGGTGCAACGATCTTAAAGGTTGATGCGATGCACATGCTTGTGACGACACTATGCACATGCTCATGCGGTATGGTGCCCATGATGTATGTTAGAATGACCCGGTTACCCATATGATGAGTTAGTGATTGCAAGGGCAATCATAGACAGAGAGAGGATCTGTGTGGCGAGTCGCTTTCTCACAACCAAGATACCTAGCGCGCCCCAAGCGGCAATCACATGGCTGCCGCGCACATGATTCCCTAGGTTCCGTCGCGGCACCTTTGGCTATGGGGTAACAACATCACCAACCAGAGAGGTAGAGTAGGAGTGCGGAGTTTTCATGCGAATGCACGTTAGTATGTCGAAGGTTCCCAAATGCATATGCTATGCAGTGCATGCTCAAAAGCAACATTTATTTTAATTCACAAGGTTGTGAGCAATACCAGAAAGAATAAGTTCAGGACTGAGGATTCGATTGGATCTTTGATTGGCACGAAATTTTTGGACCACAGAACTTGATTGATCACAACTAGCATAAATAATGCTTTACGAACATTACTGTTGAAAGAGATGTTTAATCCAGGCGTTACATCGGTGATGGTTTTCAGAATTACCAAACAACGTTTGGAATTACAACGCAGACTAGCTGCACAACAAGGTTCCTAGTTCAACCAACCGCAATAGTTAACCAAACGCGATTATTGCACACTAGGGCTCCTTACAAACACTACACTCTTACGACTCAGAATTTTATTTCCAACATACCAACTTCTTAGGGTTGATTTTCCACGCTGAGGGACTATGTTGACTCGGGTCCAGACTCAATTCCAGATTCTCCTTGGATGTCCTCAGCATCTTCTTCTCCTGCTGGTCCAGGAATGACAGGTTCCGGAGGTGGAACTGCTATAGCTTCCAGTTGATTTTCCAGTTCAAGCATATACTGGTCGTTATGCTGCAATAAAAAAATTCTACTCATGTATGATCTCACTCAACTCTTGTATCTTTGCCTTGTCCTTGCATCTTTCCCTCTTGAGAGTAGCTATCATGGCTCGGGCTTCCTTCAACGCTTGAGCCGTACACTCTGTTTCTTTAACTCGATACCTATAGATTTGGTGTCTACAGAACACACTTTCTCCCACCATCCTTCGGTAGGTGTCGTACATAGCTTCTGAAAAGCGGACTGATGTGACAAGATCAGGGTTATAGTGAGAGTTGCTCTGAGCTGGAAGGATAGCTTCATATTCGACACCATGTACAGTGTGTCGCTCAGGTATAGGAATCACTTTGGCTGCAGAACCGGCTATTTCGTCAGGGTGCTTCCCACAAAAAGTTGTGAGCGCTTCGAAAGCAGCTTGCTGCACCGTGTCAGTCAAGTTTCGCCCTTGTGCCTTACACTCCCACTCTTCCCAAGCAGGATTGGTCGGGCACACTGAAATCTTCACCCTCACTTCAAAATGAAGGAGCTGGCCTGTGGTCATGATCTCACGTGTCGAGTACTCTAGGTAAGTGGTGTACCCAAAGTCCTTCAGGGTGTCCCACAAAAGTGCAGGAAATCCACCCTCCTCGAGGTAGTTCATGAGAGTCCATATTTCCACATCAGCCGACGTAGAGCCAGCGTTGTCCATCTGGACATAACGACAAAAGTGAGAATCAATCGGGTGCGAGTGTACCAGGATAAATCGATCCACGAATAAGGGTAAGGGTTAAGGTATGGGGTGACCATGTATACTAATATACCATCGTATGTTGAACTCAAACGAGCAGGCATACCTAATGATACAAAGTTCTGGTAATCGGAAACCGAACTTCCTAACTCGAACCAGAGTCCAGAATTCTTCTCAAATATGTGTAGCAACTTAGCAAGGTTTCGAGACTCACATTGGGTATGCAAGGTCGAGCTAGACGATCAGGAAGGTGCTTATCTAAGCAAGATCGCAAATGGTTCTAGGAAGATAGCGAGACAAGGGTTGACTAGCCGAGCATAACTTGCGGTAGACCTAAGTTCTGATCTTGAACTTCGGTGAGCAGAACTAGATTAGATTGGAGTAACCTAGATAGAGATCACCTAGACAGAAGATTCTTAGATGAGAACAACAATCTAAGCAACAACTCTAATAAATTTATGCACAACAACAGATCTACACTAGAGAGGCTAGACAGGACAAAACACACTATCTCTGTTTTGCCTTAGAGAGCACGGAAAGAGGTATGGGTTCAGTTTAGGTTTTACCATGACTTTTAGCATGATGCACGACGTCCTATTCGTCCTCACAAGGCATTCAGCCAAAACTCGAAGTTAGCGCCGGCGGCATGGCACATACACGTATCTCTCTATAATAACTAGTCGAGCACTAGTTGATGCTCACTTAGCGACTTACGAAACGAGGTTAGGGTACCTGCAGAAGATCACAGCACACAACGAACCTTTCATGCCAGCACTCGTGAAAGCGTTCCCATACATTACCGTTCACTATAGAAACGGCATCCATGCGTTAAGCCGCTGCATGGACAGCGTCCAACCTCGGACACCCTCCGTTTGAATGGAGTGTATCCTTGCCTCGCATAATCGACATGTGGAATGCTCACGTATAACACACGTGGTGATAACACAACTCATAACTAGACGCGAAGATGGGATCCGTGGAATGGATCACTCCATCAACCCTCACAATTCCCGTGATGCGGAACAGCACACGTATAAAACACGTGGCTCATCTAGTTTGGTTGTGCAAGAAAGTAAGTCCGACCTGAAGCAAAATGTGTTGGAAGTTAGCAAAATAAACCATAGGTTAAATAAGCCACCTGAAAGAACCCAAGAATCCCCTCTAGGGCCTCTCGGTCTAGTTTATCCTTAACGGACCAACGTGTTTTGCAAATCCAAACAATCTTGGCCAATTTTATTCAAAATCATGTGATTAAGATTGTTAATTAAGCTCTGGTGCATATAATCGCTCTGATACCAGCTGTGACAACCCGCCCAGGAAAATATCGTACTATCGCCTAAGACTGATCCACTTTGGTCATTAAGCAATAGTAAAGTGTCATCCTGTCGTTAGTTGCCGGGTTAACGCCCGGTAAATCACTTGGAGTACATATAGAGGATCGACATATGCATTAAAACTCATGCGAAGGCGAGTCCAGAGTACAACATTAGTTAAAAACATTTTATTACAAACCCTTGTTCCTGACATGGAGTGAAGGTTCAGAGTTCGAAAACAGCGGAAATAAATTAGGTTAGCGCAATGGTAAACATCACAGGAGGCCATCCGTGATGTCATCACTTGTCGTCACCCTTCCGGTCAACAACACCTGCAACAATAGTTTTAAAGAAAGGCTGAGTATACTAATACTCAGCAAGACTTAACCGTCGGGTGATAACTACACCACCAAACTCTAGACATGAAAGGCTTTTGGCTGGTGGGGTTTCTTTTGCTGAACAGCTACTACGAGTAGGTCCTTACTTTCAATATTTTAGCACAAATTCTGATTGATTACCATTTCTAAGTGTGCCATCTAATTCAATCAAGAATTGGACAAGCAATTAATCCATACAACAATATTCTCCGAGTTCCATCATTACGGGATGTCATGGCCAGTTGATTAAGCAGTCTCGGATAACAGTGAGAAACCGACAATCGATTGATTTAAACCTTGCAAGGTAAACCTAAACACACGGTAGGCTGCCCCCGCAAGGACAACTTCCCATGCAGTTCCCAAAAGTCCTCAGGTTGGGAGCAGAGCCTACAGTCCTAGGTACAAGGTTAGCTGGCATACCCCGCAAGGCACCCAGTCTCACACATGCACCACCCTTCCCGATAGCTAGCCGATTAGGTGAATACTCAAGAGTATTAGGGAAAAGTTCCCGTGCCGTCTCATTAAGGTACTAGGCTTACCGGTCCCATTCCCGACAAGTGCTTAGTGTCGGTGTTTTAGACCGGCAACCTACTAAGGGGAGTACCCGAAGTAGATGAATGTGGCCTCGCCGAGATCAGTAACTCGAAGGAAGAAACACGTGGCACACAATTTAGACAGGTTCGGGCCGCGAGGTGCGTAATACCCTACGTCCTGTATGCTGCGTAGCTCTGGATTGATTGGACACGATTACAAGATGGTGCAATGGTGAGCCGTGATGAGGTGATCTTAGAGATCGGTCCCTGCCTCGCCTTATATAGTCCGGGAGGCAGGGTTACAAGTCGGAGTAGGGAGAGAGTACTAGTCGAGTACGTCTAGGAGTCTTCCATACAGTGCGGGACATGTACAGCTTCCTAACCGAGTACTTCTCCTCTGCAGTCCTTGTGCTCCACGCCTTCAGGTGCCGTGTAGAGCAAGCCGGTAGTCCCGTGGGCCCACCGAGTAGTCGGTCCCGGTACCCACCGAGGTAGTGGGCATAGGGAGGTCCATACGACAAGCCCCCGAGTACTTTGTAGTCGAGAAGGATAGCTTCAAGTAGTCTTGACGGCCTCAACGAGTAGTCCTCAAGCGTCCCCGAGTACTACAAGTCGAATGTCCTCAAGAGTAGTCGAAGCATCCCGAGGCTGGAATGTACTCCAGCTGATGTTTGAGCAATCTTGAAGTCTTCTCAAGTAGTCCCAAGCGTCCTCGAGTACTGCCTTCGAAGGTCTTCGAGAAATGCCAGCCTTGTCTTGAAGCCGGAGCTGATATGGAGGTGCGATTGCAAAATCGCACACCATATGGAGTAGCCCCCGAGCCTTAGGTTGAGCCGCAGGCTCTGGCTGAGGGTCCATCTGAAGTCTTGGCAAGAAAATCCCGAAAAATCCGGAGAGAAAAAACCGAAGGACACGTGGCACGGAGCCCCCGAGCCTTGAGTCGAGTACTTCCTCTCGAATTGAAGGGTCATCTTGAAGAATGTGTCCTGAGATGCTCTTGAGACTAGCCGCTTCCCAGGTAGTCGAGTAGAAGTAGCCGAGCCCCTGAGGTGAGGCGCGTCGACTAGTAGAATACGAAGGGTCACGCGCAGCCGCTGAGTCAGTCGCGCGTGGTCTTATCCAGCCGGCCGTTGCGGAGCCAGTTTGACTTATAAATAGAAGCCAAAACCCTTAGGGTTTTTCACCCATCCGAGCTGCAGTCATTTCGATTCCATCTCAAGTATATCCACTCCCAGCGCACGCTGCCGCCGTAGTAGATCCAAGTGCGCCGCCACCCAAAGCTTTAAGGGTAGCCCCCGAGCGGATGCGCGTGAAGACGCCCTGTACTTGGAGAATGAAACCTTCACCATCCAAGTCTGCGAAGGCCGCCGGGAAGAAGAGGGGTCGCGAAGAGGCCGCCGCGGCTGCCACTGGAGCAACGCCGCCAATGTCTCCACCGCGGGCCGATCCAAGCCGCAAGTGGAAAAAATCCAAAGTGAAGACCGAAGATCTGTTGGCCCTCCTGAACAGCGGGTTCATCCGGGAGAAGGAGGTTGACATGTGGAGGGCCGCTGCCGGAGATCCATATCCGATGGAGAAGGCCGAAGACGAGATTCCAATGTTTGCGCGATTCGTGGAGCGCGGACTCGCGCTCCCGGCTTGTGATTTCTTCAAGGGTCTCCTCGGGTACTATCGAGTCGAGTACCTGAATCTGAACCCCAACGGTATTTTCCATACCGCGGTCTTCGTGCACTCCTGTGAGGCTTTCCTTGGGATCAAGCCGCATTGGATCCTCTTCCGGAAGTTTTTCCGGGTGAAGCCGCAGCCAAGCGCCACCAACCCAAGAGTAGTCGGAGGAGCCGGCATCCAGTTGAGAGAAGACGCCGCGGAGCAGTACCTGGCGTACAAGCTCGTTGACTCCAACACAAATTGGAAAACGAGGTGGTTCTATATCACAAACCACCACCTCGGCCTGCCGAAGCCGAGCGGGAGGCAGCCAAGGCACCGCGATTGGTGGAACACGGAGCCCACCATGCAGGAAGGGATCCAGCTCCCCGAACTGCTGGCACGCATCAAGGTGCTGAGGGAAGCTGGACTGAGGGCCGAGCATGTGGCCTTCAGTTTCATGAAGCAGTGGGTGCAGCCACTGATGGCCTGCGACACCTTGGGCTTCGAGTACACTGGCGACGACGACACGTCGCGGATGCCCGGAGGCGAGCTGGACGACAGCGACATCATCGAGAGGCTGACGCGGATCTTCAAGGATATGCCGCCGTACACGGCGTGCCCTGTCCAGGAGTACTTCGTCGCGCGCCCGCCAAAGGAGGTGAGTAGTTGTACTCCCTTAGTCTTGTAGTCCTTGCTTGGGGTAGACGTGCTGATGTTCTGTGTCTTGCAGGAGGACTTGAAAAAGTTCGTCTCCGAGCCGCAGCCGCCCCCGAGCGGGATCGAGATCCCGAAGGAAGGGAAGGCCAAGGACAAAGAGCGGCGAGAAGTCGGAGAAGGTGATGACACCGTCATCGTGGAGGACACCACCGACGACGACGACGACGAGACGTTGCAGGACCGCTTTCAGCTGCAGTCGAGGTTTAGCCGTCCAGGCTTACCTCATGTGCCTCTGGTGCAAGACCACTCGGCTAGCCTGGAGGCTAGCCTGGCTGCGCCGCCACGGAAGCCGCGCAACCCCGCCCGCAAGCGGGTGACAAAGAAGCTGAAGGTCTCAGAGACCACGCCTCAGGAGGTAAGATGTCTTGACTAGAGTAGTCGAGTACCCATCGTACGAGTACGCTTGCTGATGAGTAGTCTTCCTTGTATGCAGGAGGTGCCGCCCGCGGAGCCCGTCGAGGAGGGCGATGAAGGCGGATGGGACACAGTGGGGGAGCCGGCCGGAAGTCGTAGTCCAGCCCCCACTGTCGAGGAGCTCTTGGCGCAGTTGGAGCGCCAGCCCCCTGCTCCACAGGGGAACACGGGGCCCGTAGCCGCCGCCGTTGAAGAGGTGGTGACTACAGGAGCGCAGGAGGGCACTGCGCCGGCCGCCGTTGCTGCAGAGGAGGCGGTAGCCGCAGGGGCGCAGGAGGAGGCGCTCGCCGAGGGTGGACTGCTAGATATTGCCAGCATCCTCGGTGCCCCGGCCGTGACAATAGTCCGGTCAAACTTGTAAGTACCGCGTCTTCCCGAGTAGTACTTGTTGTAGTAGTCGAGGTTGACTGACGACCAATTGTGTGTGCTTCTGCAGGAAATCGACGGATCTCACCTGGGAGGGGGATGAACCCTCTTCGACGGTGGTGGAAGAAGTCGCGCCGCCCGCCGAGGAGTCCGCTCCCCGCCGCCCGTGCGGTGCCCGAGCCGCCGGCTACCGAAGCGCCGTTGCCGGGAGGCCGCCGTAGTCGAAGGTGAATACTCTTCGAAGCCGTTGAGCTCCTCGAGGAGTAGTCGTAGTTGCCGATACACTTGTCTTCTCTTTGACAAAGCCGAAGCCGAAAGGAGTGACATCCCCGCGGCGGTGCCAATGCGTGTCGACACCGGGCGTGCCGGAGGCTGCCGGAGGAGCCCCCGAGCCCATGGAGGAAGTCGTTGAGGAAGCCGCCGTGGCGGCCGGAGGAGAGGGGGTCACCACGTCGCCAGAGGTCGCTCTGGAGGTGGCTATCCGCTCCCCGGATATCCAGGACGCAGTGCCCATCCGCTCCGCGCCGATGACGGAGGCCGCCGCGAGTAGTCGTGGCGGGATAGAGCTGCTCGCGGACGACCTTGTCGACCCGGCAACGGTGGCCAAGCACCTAGAAGCGATCCGCCAGGCCGAGCAGTGGATGAAGGTAAGTAGCCGTAGCTTCTGAGTAATCAATCCTCTGTCGTTGAGTACTTGCTGACATGTGTTGTTTGTGCAGGACGTCGCGGAGAGGTCCCGCGAGAAGTCCAACATGCTGCAGGGCTTTGGTGACACGGTGCTCCGGGCTGAGGCACTGGAAGAGCACCTTTTGAAGTCGCGTAAGCACGCGGCCGCCATGCAGTCGAAGCTCGACGCCGCCTTCGCCAAGTATGACAATGATGTCCAAGAGTTGCAGGCGAAGGGCGACGACTTGGTGCGGAAGAATAAGAGCCTCCGCAACAAGAACAAAGGTACGCCGTTGGACTTGTCGGGTAGTTGTTGGAGGTCGAGAGGTAGTCTGACCCACTGTACTGTTGCTACGCTGCAGAGCTTGAGGGCCAGGTGGAGCAGCTGAAGTCCTCGGAGACGAGCATGAAGAATCTCTTCTACCGGGAGCAAGAAGCCCGCCAGGTACTCGAGCTCGACTACAAAGAACTTGCCTTCGAGTGCGAGAAGCACATGGAGCTCCGAGTTGCATCCGACCGCGATCTCGTCAACCGCTACAAATCATTGCGAAGTTGAATGAAGACCGCGAGGCACCGCGGGCCCAACCGAAGGAGCTTGAGGAGGCCGCGCTGCCGATCGCAAGGCTCTTGGTGCCGCACCCGGGCGGCCCCAAGATTGCTCCACTGGTGGATCGCCTCAAGGAAGCCCCAAGCCGGCTGGCAGCTTATGTGAAGCACATGGCGAGGTCGATCCCGAAGCAGGTCTTGGCCTTCATGAAGTCCTACTTCCCGAAGGCCCAAGTAGAAGTAGTCGCTGGCGGGGTAGCCGTCAACTGCACTGATGAGCAGTACTCGGAGCTGCTGGAGCAGATGGCTCCCATCGCGGAGCAAGTAGCTGAGAAGCTTAATCTCCAGTAGCCCTGTAATAGGTAGCTAGTAGCCAAAGTTGTACAAAAACAATTGTAATGAATTGCTTAAGTATGAATGAAAGAAAATTTCCAACAATGAGTACTCGTAGTCGCGATCTCAGAGTGCGGAGCCCCCATCGTGGAGTGGATACGAGTAGTCGTACTCGGCAGTAGTGGTCCCGTTGTAGGGAGTAGACAGTAAAGAAGTTGATGAACGATCAAACTTTATTACTGAAGAAGTACACCTGGATGGCCGGGGCCGTAGTTACGCGAGTAGTCGCCCTCGGACCGGAGGCCGCTTACGGTCGAGTAGCGCCGGAGCGGAAGGCCGCTTACGGCGAAGAGATCCGTAAGTAGCCGTGTAGGCCGGATCTTGGAGTGTGGTCTCTTAGTAGACCGCCGCTAGAGTCCTTGACGCTCGTCGCGGCCCGGATCCGTAGGTAGCCGCGCGGGCCGGGATCCTAGAGAGGGGAAGTCCGAGGCCGGAGCCGGGACCGGAGGCCGCTTACGGCGTGGGGGTGTTGATGTAGTCGTGTAGACTTGAACCCCGGAGTAGTCGTGTAGACTAGGCGTAGAATCGACAGAGCTGGTCGACGTTCCATGAGTTGTTGATGTCTTCGCCTTCAAGTGTCTGGAGGCGGTAGGAGCCCGGCCCGGTCACCTTTGCAACGGTGAAGGGACCTTCCTAGGGGGAGCTGAGCTTGTGAAGTCCTTTCGTGTTCTGGATACGGCGGAGGACAAGATCTCCAACGTTGAAGCAGCGTTCCTTGATGTTGCGATCATGGTAGCGTCGGATACCCTCTAGGTACATTGCTGATTGGACGAGGGTAGCGCAGTGAGCTTCTTCGAGGCTGTCGATGTCAACTCGTCTGCTGTCTTCTGAGACGCCTTCGTCGTAGTGCTCCACTGCTGACGAGTTCCATATGACGTCGGCAAGGAGGATTGCTTCGGAGCCGTAGACTAGGAAGTAGGGGGATTGCCCCGTTGGCTTGGATGGCTGAGTCCGTAGCCCCCAGAGTGCGTTGGGTAATTCCTTGATCCACTTGCCCCCTTTGGAGTTAGCAGCGTCGTGTAGCCGCTTCTTGAGAGCGTCGAGCACCATCCCGTTGGCGCGCTCGACTTGTCCGTTGGCCCGAGGATGGGCAACTGAGACGTATCGTACGTCGATCCCACTGTTCTCGCAGTACTCCCAGAACTGGTGATTGTTGAAGTTGGAGCCCAGATCTGTGATGATGCGGTGGGGTAGTCCGTAACGATGTACGAGTGACCTTGGGGCATGTGACCGGCTTGACCTCGATCCACTTGGTGAACTTGTCGATGGCCACCAATACCCTGTTGAAACCACCTGGCGCCGTTGGCGTGGGCCCATCCTGTTGAAGCCCCCGGCAGGCAAAGGGCCAGGTTGGCGGTATGGTGACTAGCTTGTAGGCTGGGACATGTTGCTGCTTGGCGAAGTACTGGCATCCTTGGCACCTTCTGACGAGTTCTTCGGCGTCGGCCAGAGCTGTGGGCCAGTAGAAGGCTCGCCGGAAGGCCTTGCTGACCAGCGTGCGTGAGGACGTGTGGTTACCGCAGACGCCCTTGTGGATCTCCTCCAAGATGTCTTTGCCTTCTTCACGAGGGACGCTCTTCATGAGTACTCCGAAAGATGCGCCCCGCTTGTAAAGCTTGTCTCCGACGAGGACGTAGGACTTGGCACGGCGGACGAGCTGCTCAGCCAAGTTCTTGTCGGAGGGAACCTTCTGGTCGCTGCGGTAGTCGATGAAGGGTTGCCTCCAGTCCACGTTGATCATCATGACCTCCCCGCCCCGCCGGTGGGTGAGCCGGGACAAGGGTCGGTGGCGCCGCCTCCGAGATGGATGGCGCGTGAAGCTCGTGAACGAAGACACCCGCTGGTACTTGAGCGCGGGTGGATCCAAGTTTCGAGAGGACGTCCGCTGCAACGTTGTTGTCGCGGACGATGTGGTGGAACTCGAGACCATAGAACTTGTTCTCGAGTTTGCGGACTTCCAGGCAGTAGGCGTCCATGTTCTCCTTGTTGCGGTCCCAGGACTTGTTGACTTGGTTAATGACCACTGCGGAGTCGCCGTAGACTAGTAGCCGCTTGATGCGCAGTGAAGCCGCGAGGCGGAGCCCGTGTAGGAGAGCTTCGTACTCGGCTTCGTTGTTTGAGACCTTCCAGAAGATCTGTAGGACATACTTGAGTTGTTCGCCCGTTGGAGAGATCAGGAGTACCCCTGCACCTGCGCCCTCGAGGTTGAGTGAGCCGTCGAAGTACATCACTCAATGCTCTAGTCGCACCGTGGGAGTAGGCAGCTGGTTCTCCCGCCACTCTGCCATGAAGTCGACTAGTGCCTGCGACTTGATGGCTGTGCGTGGCTTGAAGTCGATAGTGAGGGCGCCGAGCTCGACCGCCCACTTGGAGATTCTTCCAGTAGCATCTTGGTTCCGCAGGATGTCGCCGAGCGGGTAGTCGGTGACGACGGAGATCGAGTACTCCTGGAAGTAGTGTCGTAGCTTCCGCGAGGTGATGAGTACTGCGTACAGGAGCTTCTGCATAGGCTGATAGCGGGCCTTGAACTCTGATAGAACCTCGCTGACGAAGTAGACTGGGCGCTGGACTGGATAGGCGTGGCCGTCTTCCTGCCGCTCGACAACAATGGCAGTACTGACCACGTGGGTAGTCGCAGCGAGGTAGAGCAGTAGCTGCTCGCCCTTGTGAGGAGCCGTGAGGATCGGTGGCTTCGATAGGAAGTCCTTGAGCTGGGAAAGGGCTTGATCCGCCTCTGGAGTCCACACGAACTTCTCTTGATGCTTGAGTAGTTTGAAGAAGGGGAGTCCCCGTTCTCCTAGCCTCGAGATAAATCTGTTCAGTGCCTCCATGCACCCTGTCAGCTTCTGGACATCTTTGATGCTCGTGGGAGCTTTCATGCCGGTGATGGCGGAGATCTTCTCGAGGTTGGCTTCGATTCCGCGCTGGCTAATGATGAAGCCGAGTAGTTTGCCCGAGGGTACGCCGAAGAAGCACTTGTTCGGGTTGAGCTTCCAGCGGTACTCGCGCAGTGATGCGAAAGTCTCTTCAAGATCGTCGATGAGGGTACTGGAGTTTCTGGTCTTGACGACCACGTCATCCACGTAGGCTTCGATGTTCTTGTTGAGTTGCCTTTTGAAGCAGGCCTGGATAGCTCGTTGATAGGTGGCGCCGGCGTTCTTCAACCCGAAGGACATTGTCGTGTAACAGTACGCGCCAAATGGGGTGATGAGCGAGGTCTTCTCCTGGTCTTCTTCCTTGATCGCGATCTGGTGGTACCCGGAGTAGTAGTCGAGGAAGCGAGAGCGGTCGCGGCCCGCCGTGGAGTCGATGACTTGATCGATTTGCGGCAACCCGAAGGGGTCCTTGGGGCGTGTTTGTTGAGGTCGGTGTAGTCGACGCACATCCTCCACTCGTTCGAGTTCTTCTTGTAGACGAGGACGGGGTTGGTGAGCCACTCGGGATGGAAGACTTCTCCGATGAAGCCGGCCGCGAGTAGTTTGGCGAGTTCCTTCTTGATGGCGTCCGTCCGTCGTAGGCAAAGCGTCGGAGGTGTTGTCGCTTGGGGGTGGCCTTAGGATCGACGTTGAGGCGGTGCTCAATCGGCTCCCCGGGCACTCCCGGCATGTCCGTCGGCTTCCACGCGAAGATGTCGCGGTTAGCCCGAAGGAAGCCGATGAGCGCGTCTTCCTATTTGGGGTCGAGGCCAGCCCCGATGGTGGTGGTCTTGCCGGGGTCGCTCGTTCGAGGTCGATCGTCTTGACGAGTACCTCCTCGGGTGGGCCGAGGCTTGTTGGCACCGTCGGACTTCTCCCGGGATGTCGAGTTCACTTGTAGCAAGCTTCTTCGACGCGGCGTAGACCTCCATCATCGCGTTGGGTACTTGGTTCGTAGAGGCGATCTCCACGGCTTCGTGTCGCGAAGCGTGAGAGATCTTCAAGTCCCCTTGAAGGGAGAGTACACCGACTCGGGCTTGGCATTTTGAGTACCAAGTAGGTGTAGTGGGGCACCGCCATGAACTTGGCGATGGCCGGTCCGCCGAGGATGGCGTGGTAGGAAGTCTCGAAGTCCGCGACCTCGAACTTGATGTACTCGGTACGGTAGTTGTCCCGAGATGCCCCGAAGGTAACGGCGGACCACCGAGCCTAGTGGAATAGCCGCGTTGCCGGGGACGATGCCGTAGAAGGGCGTGTTTGCTCTTGGTGAGCATGTGAGTGATGTAGAGCTTCATTTTCTTCAAGGTTTTGGTGAAAAGGATGTTGAGCCCGCTTCCACCGTCGATGAGCACCTTGTTGAGTTTGGAGCCCGCGACCACCGGCTTCAGGACGAGGGGGAACCGTCCTGGTTCGGAGAAGCTGGTCCACTGATCCGCGCGGGAGAAGGTGATGGGTACCTCCGACCACCTAAGAGGGGTCGGGACCGCTGGCTCAATGGACATGACTTCATGACGGGTAGCCTTCTGCTCCCGCCTGCTGGGCAGTCCGCCGAAGAGGACGTTGACGGTCTTGTCAGGCTCCTGGAAGTCGTTGTTGTCGCCGTCCTTCTTCTTGCCCTTTTGGTCGTGAGGGTGCGGTGGCTCGGCGTATCCTTGAGTGCGTGCCCGAGTTGGTAGCACCGCTCGGTGGTATGGTTGCCGTTTGGATGCCACCGGCACTTCTCCTTCGGCGGGTCTTTGAAACCGCCGGAGTTCTTCTTCGAGTTCCCTTTCGCAGGCGCCGGATAGCCGCGATAGTGTTGTCTGGCTTGCGCTTGCGGTTGGGACCCGAGTAGTAGTTGTTGTCGTTGCGACCGCCCCGGTTCGCGTTGGCCGCGCCGCCGCCGCCCTGGTTCTGCTTGGTCTTGCCGCGGATGGCGTCGTACTTGGCATTGGCCTTGTCTTCTTCATCCGCCCAGGACGTGATCATGTCCTTGAGGTGGGGGATGGACCTGGGGCAGCGACAACCGAAGTCTTCGAATGTGCGGCGGTGATAGAGGCCGTCTTGGAAGAGGTCGATGACCTCCTTGTCGGTGACGTCGACGACGGTAGCGCGCTTGTCGAAGAAACGGCGCATGTACTTGCGGAGGGTCTCGCCTTGTTCCTGCTTGATCATGGCCAGGTCCATGCGAGTACCCGATCGGCCCATGGCACCCGCGAAGTTACTGGTGAACTGCTCCTTCAGCTGGTCCCACTTGTCGATCGAGTGCTTGTCCGGCCGACTCGAGCCATGTGAGTGGAGCTTGGTCCAGGCGAAGGGGAAGTAGAGGCACTTGGTGTCGCCGTTGTCGCCAACGTTCTCGATGGAGAGGGCGTAGCACCCGAGCCACCGGATGGGATCCCGCTTCGCATCCGTTGACGGTGTATTTTGGTGCACCTAGCATGTTCATTACACTTTGGTTTGGATTTGATTATTGAACTAACCCGCCACTAGGCACACTAATCATATAACAAGTTCATCTTTGTGCATGCATTTGGAAGTGTTGTGTTTATGTAGGAAAACATGGACATAAAGGACGGATTCACAATAAGTTCAAAGGAGTATTCATGGAGTCTTGTTCGTGTTCTTGAGTTCGCTGAAATTACTTCCAATGGTGGTGAGGACCGAAGTGTTACGAGGAACACCCCCGGGATTGAAGCGTAAAAGATCAAACTACATGCAAAGAGAGCCTCCATCTTGATCGCGAGGATAACGGCGTCAAAATCATCCAAGTGGAGGGGGCGAAGTAGATAAGTGCACGAGGACCCACGGAGCAAAAAGGGCGACCGAACCGGCCGAACCGGGCTCCGGGCCGGCCGGCCCGGGCCGGACCGGCCCAGCCCACTTCGGGCACCGGTTCGGTCCCGTCTTCCTTGCCCTCGAAGGATCTTCGACCCTAAAACCCCCGACGCGCCGCCAACGAAAGAGAGGAGATTATTCGCACCGAAGGCCATCTACAAGCTAGAGAGAGAGAGAGGAGGAGGATCTCGGGCTGGAGATCAACCACCTCGAAGGAAGCACCCTCTCGTGGAGAAGGAGGAAGACACCGGCGGAAGGGAAACCATGATCAACGGTGCCATGACCAGCACCTTGATGGGGTAATCTTCTCATTCGTCCATGGGTTGTAATCGATATTGAGATGTAATCGCACTTTGTCGGATTATCCGTCTATCATCTTGTGTTGAATATACTTTAATGCTTAAAGGTTAGCTACCGTGTCGTAAAGGGAGTATAGGCCTCAATGCTTCCTTGGATCCATTCAATACGCCGTGGCCATCAAAGGTCTAGTCATGATTACCTTCGCGTAGTGACAGTACGAGAGGAGGGAAAGGGCGAAACCGTGGTCACAACCCCGATAGATTAGATTGGTTTTTCATGTCTTTAAGCGATTGCATGCTCTAGTATCGTAGACCCGTGGGCGAGTGTCTTCTCTCTTGATCGTTTATCATTCTTCTAGTGAAGTTTAGTGTTTTTCTAGTATAATAGTAGTTAGGGTTTTAGTAGCTAGTGTGTCGTTGTTGATCGAACGCTTGTAATCCCCTTGCTCCGCGGATTGACAAGAACCTTGGGAATCCCGTGGTGAAGAAGGTGTGGGGTCCGTACGCTTGCGGATCGTAGAGGGATACGTCTTTTATCCGTCAACAAGCCCCTTTTTCTCGGCGCCGTTCTTGCGGGAGCAAGTTAGTTTACATCGTTTGATTTGCCTCTAACTTAGTTTTATATTTTAGTTTATCTTTTATTTGCTTTATCTAACATTTATTATCAGAAAAACACTTGTTTCTTTTTTGTTTTTGTTTTTATCTTATTGTCTAGATGGAGTTCGTTAATCAACCCGTGGAAGAACCGGAGAAATCATTAAGGGATTACGCTAGCCCTCGATGTGAAGACATAAAGGTACAAGAGTCGGATTCGAAGCTCGAAGCGACCAAGTATGAAATTAAATCCAAGATCATGAAGATGGTGGCGGAAAACCCATTTGAAGGGATGGTTGAGGAGAACCCATATAGACACATAAGGGATTTCACGACAATATGCAACACCGTGCGTCAAGAAGGAGTTCCCGATGAATGGTTCAAATGGAATCTCTTTCCCTACTCACTTGCCGCAAAGCAAAGACATGGTATTCGGTTGCGTCCTTTGAAGTTGAAGGCAATTGGAACAAGTTGACAAAGAAGTTTTGCGAGAAGTTCTTTCCAATGAGCAAGGTTCAACATCTAAGGAGGCAAGTGATCAATTTCATGCAAGGAGAAGAGGAAGGGATAGACCAAGCCCGGGAAAGGTTTAATGAATTAATCGAACAAGGACCAAAACTCGGCTTCACCGGTGACGTACTCTTGCATACATTTTTCTTTTCCCTAACCCCCTAGTTGCATGCGACACGTCGAAATGTGTGCAAGTGGGGATCTCATGGAGAAAACACTCACGGAAGCCGCCCAACTTCTACAAAAAGTTAGTAAAGCGGCTGCCATGCGAAGAGATTGGGAAACAAGACTTGCGGAAGAGCCGGAATTCAATTCAAGGAAGAAGAAGCTTGCTGATTTTTCTAAAGAGGCAACCCCGGAAGTCACAAAAGAGGAGCCGATCATGGAAAAGCTTGAACAAGGACACATCAAGTCAAGAACTACACCAAACGTCGACTTCGTCGCACCAAATGAGACGAACAAGAGAAGCATGTCAAGCGCGAAGCCACTAAGGGAGTTCGAACCAATGGATTGGATTCCTATTGATTACGGAGAAGTATTCGACAAGAGAAGACCGTTCCCTAATCAAAAGGGAATGGCAAGAGCATTGGAAGTCGATTTCCCACCGGAGAGGAAAGCTGAAAATTCATACGACCTCGAAACCACCGGTGAGATTTTTGAAAAGCTCTTTGGAGATGACGTGGTGGATCCGGAACATATTGCCGAGGTGAAGAGGATCATGGGGATCAAGCCCGAAGCATCACCATACGCTCGCCTTGCTGAAATTTATTCGATCGGATCCGAAGAAGAAGAGAAGATGACGCCGCACTTGAGTTGCGAGATCAACGGAGTTCAATGCAAAGCTTTATGCGACATCGGAGCCCAAGTAAGTGTTCTATCTTCTAAAATTTACGATAAAGTTCAATACCACAACCTAGACTTAGCTCCAACATCAACGAAATTAATTATGGGAGATGGTAGAACTATCAAACCTCTAGGTATTGCTTGCAACATGAAAGTAAAAATTTCTAGAAACTATATACCAACCGATTTCTTTGTTATTGATGCTTACCATAGTAATTCTGATCATATAATCTTAGGTAGGCCTTTTCTTAAGTTGGTTGATGCCGTGTTAGATGCCGAGAAGGCAAAGTAACAATGAACCTAAATGGAACAAAGTACACATATAACTTTCTTCGTGCTTCTAAACACCTTACTCCTTTTCCTCCCGAAGATGAAGAAATAGAAGAGATAGATAGTCTTTGTTTTGTTGAAACCCTTAGAGACCCGCTGCAAAGAGCGATGGAAAATCAAATTAGTAATCAACAAGATGAAGAACTAGAGGAAGCGACAAAAGGCTTAGAGCCGCATGATGGAAGCATGGAGGAAGAGAAGTTCGAAGACATAGGAGAAATCAAACCCGAGGAGCCACAAGTGCCCGAAGTAGACCTTAAACCTTTGCCCAAGGGATTAAAATATGAATTTTTGGGGCCAGACAAAACCTATCCAGTCATTGTGAGCGACGAGTTGAGCCCCGAAGAAAATGAAGCGTTGCTGATTTTATTGAAAAAACATAGGAAGGTGATTGGATATTCAATTAATGATCTCAAAGGTATTAGCCCAGCCTTTTGTACTCATCGTATACCAATGGAAGACCAATGTAAGCCTGTAGTGGACCATCAAAGGAGGCTAACCCATGCCATGCGAGAGGTAGTAAAGAAAGAGGTTATCAAGTTACTTGATGCCGGAATCATCTACCCGGTTCCACATAGCGAATGGGTGAGCCCGGTACATTGTGTACCGAAGAAAGGAGGTTTGACCGTGGTGAAGAATGAGAAGAATGAATTGATACCGCAAAGGACCGTGACCGGGTGGCGGATGTGTATTGATTACCGTAAGCTTAACAAAGCGACGAAGAAAGATCACTTCCCCCTACCGTTCATAGACGAGATGCTTGAGAGGTTAGCAAACCACGCTTATTTTTGCTTTCTCGATGGATACTCGGGGTTCATGCAAATTCCCATTCACCCGAAGATCAACATAAGACAACATTTACATGTCCTTACGGAACGTTTGCATATAGGAGGATGCCCTTCGGCCTATGCAACGCTCCGGCCTCTTTTCAACGTTGCATGATGGCCGTGTTTTCGGAATTCATCGAAGAAATTGTTGAAGTGTTTATGGATGATTTTTCCGTTTACGGGAAGACGTTCATGGATTGCTTAGCAAACTTAGAAAAGGTCCTTACAAGGTGTGCGGAGGTAGATTTGGTTTTAAATTGGGAAAAGTGCCACTTCATGGTTAAGCAAGGCATAGTGCTCGGACATGTTATATCCGAGAGAGGAATTGAAGTGGACAAGGCTAAGGTAGAGACGGTTGAGCAACTCCCACCTCCTACGGATATTAAGTCCTTAAGGAGCTTTCTAGGCCATGCCGGATTCTATAGAAGATTTATAAAGGACTTCTCGAAGATCACTAAGCCTTTAACGCACCTTCTTCAAAAAGATGTGGCTTTCGACTTTGATGAGAAGTGTCTAGCGGCATTCCGGACCTTGAAAAATGCGTTGGTGAGTGCTCCCATCATCCAACCTCCGGATTGGAGCCAACCTTTCGAGATCATGTGTGACGCAAGTGACTACGCCGTAGGCGCGGTCTTGGGACAAAGAAAGGAAGGCCGAGTTCACGCCGTTTACTACGCTAGCAAAACTCTTAGTGGGGCACAATTAAATTACGCCACTACGGAAAAAGAGTTGCTAGCGGTGGTATTCGCTTTCGAAAAATTCAGATCCTACATCGTGAACTCGAAAGTCATTGTTTACACCGATCACGCAGCTATAAGGTATCTCTTGGCTAAGAAGGAAGCTAAACCACGTTTGATTCGTTGGATCCTTCTTCTCCAAGAGTTTGATGTTGAAATTCGTGATAAAAAGGGGGTGGAGAATGTTGTGGCCGATCATTTGTCTAGGATGAATCGTGGGCAAGATGATAAAGAGCCCATAGAAGATAAGATGAGAGATGATCACCTCTATAGAGTGCTTGATAAAGATACTTGGATGATTGACATCATTAGAGCAATTCGAAAGATGCCCCTCGATCATCTAGATAAAAACACTCGGAGGAAGATAATCTCTCGAAAGTAAGAAATATTTTTGGGATGCACCATACCTCTTCAAGCTTGGCAATGATGGAGTGATGAGAAGATGTGTGCCAAGAGAAGAGAGGCTTGAGATTCTAAGGAAGTGCCACTCGGCGGAGTACGGTGGGCACTATAGCCATTTTCGAACCGAAGCCAAAGTATGGTCAAGCGGATTCTATTGGCCGGAGATGCATGAAGATACTAAAAGATATGTTGCGTCATGCCCCGAATGCCAAAGAACCGGAAACATCTCTCAAAGAAATTCTATGCCTTTGAAATACAACTTGCAAATCGACATATTCGATGTATGGGGCATAGACTTCATGGGGCCTTTTAAAAACTCATTTGGATTCGAGTACATACTTGTTATGGTTGATTATGTATCCAAGTGGGTAGAGGCTATACCATGTCGTAAAGCTTCCACGGAGGAGTCCATCACTATGATCAAGAACGTGATTTTTCCCCGTTTCGGTACACCGAGAATCTTGATAAGTGATGGAGGAACTCATTTCACCGGAAAAACTTCAAAAAGTGCTTGTCCAAGTTGGGGATTGAGCATAGGGTCTCCACGGCCTATCACCCACAAACCAACGGACAAGCGGAGACGTCAAATAGGCAATTAAAAAGCATACTTAACAAGACCATAGAGAAGGGAGGCAAGGATTGGTCAAAGAAATTAGACGGAGCTTTATGGGCTTATCGAACGGCGTTTAAAACACCGATAGGTATGACCCCCTATCAATTCGTCTATGGAAAAGCTTGCCACCTTCCGGTTGAGTTAGAACATAAAGCCTATTGGGCGATTAAAGAGATGAACCTTGATCTCGATGCCACGGTGGTGAAACGGAGAATTCAAATAAGCGAGCTAGAGGAGTTGAGGTTGAAAGCTTATGAAAACGCAAGCATATACAAGGAGAGAATCAAAAGGTGGTATGATAAAAGATTGAAGAAAAAAGAATTTAAAGAAGGAGATAAGGTCCTCCTCTACAATTCGAGGTTTAAAACCTTCGGAAAGGGGAAATTGCAAAGCAAGTGGGACGGACCTTATGTTGTGCATTCGGTGTTCTCCAACGGAGCGGTAACCATTATGGATATAAACGGCGATCAATTTGTGGTGAATGGACAGCGGCTTAAGGTTTACTACGAACCCGATGTCGTGCCCATTCATCATGTTGACGTATTTACCATGGAGGAAGAGCCCGAACGTCCCGCCTAGGACGAAAAACAAGGCACCAACTTCGTAAATAATTTTTCTTTTAGCTTTCCGGAGTTTTTCGCAAAGATTAACCGGGCCAACTTTTTCCCACGGGCCGAGGACGAAAAAAAAATAGGGCGGTGTGCAAAAAACCGGACCGGCCCGGACCCCGAGGCAGGGTGGGCCGGCCGGCCCGCCGGATCGGCCCAAGGGGGGCCCGACGCCCGACGTCCCCGAATTTCGCCCGAATTGCTCCTTTTTGACTTCCTTGTTTGGTCGAAAATTTTAAGGGAAGTGTAAAAAAGGAAAATAAGGTTCCCGGGGCTTTTCTCTCGGGATTATATATTTGGCCGAATTGGGAGCTCGAGAATCAATCCTTTCAAGCAATGTGTTGCACCCTTGTAGCAGCCATTGAGCCTCCAAAAAGCTTAGAGTTAAAGGTAGAAGCCAAGAAGCCATCGATGGAGGAGGCGATGCGATGCGAGGTCAAGCTACCCGTCAAGAGGACCGCACGTATCCGTTGCGGAGGACGTGTCCCGACCGAGCTCTTGCATCTCGCCACCCCGTCAAAGGAGAGAAGGTCCCTACACCCGTTCGAAGGTCGGCACGTCTCCAAGGCATCAAGCGTAAGGATTACAAGGAGGTGTCGCCGGAGCCTAAGGAATATGGGGATAGCGACTACTCCGACGATCGTAGCCCGAGCTCGTGGGCGGCCGCCGGTAGAGATGATGATGATTGGGGCGAGCGGCCCTACGAAAGGACTCCCGAGGGCCCCAACGGCGACGGCAACGGCGGTGGCGAAGGCGACAACAATGGAGGTGGCGACGACGGTGGTGACAACGGTGGAGATTATGGCAACGACGACCCCTTCGGATTGCATCCGGTGTCTTGTCGAGTTTGCCGTCAATCCATCGCAGCTCTCTACGCGTCGGCCGACGAATGTCTTCAAACCATGGAAGCGATGAAGCAGCGTATGGAGGACTTGGAGCGCGTAGTTGAAGATGACTACAATTTCCTTAACCGTAACGTGTGCAAACTTTTCGGCATGGTTGGAAACATGAGAGGCAAGTGGTGCAAAGCTTGCTCGAAGTACCATTAGATCTAGTTTTCCCCTTTGGTTTTTGTAAGATACGACGAGGACGTCGTATGTTTTAAGTGTGGGGGAGAGCTAGCTCGCTAGCCTTAGCTTTTGAACTTCAAGTTTAGGTTCGGTTTAATCTTCGTGTGAGAGTCTTAGTGTTTTAATGAGTCTTTAGTTTTCGAGTCTGTTTTTAAATTTTTGCAAGCGTCTTAAATTAGTGTTGAGTCAAGAAAACTAAATAAAAAGAGTCTTATATATATCTTTGTGTTTTATGTATTGTTTATCTTTATTTACTTGTTTGTCTAATCTTCGATTCTTGATATATGAACACAAGTATGTGGTTTGAAAATCGTTTACCGTGGTGCTTAGTGGAATCGCTACTACTTAAAGTACCCATACCGCACTTCGATCTTGAGCTTCACATGCTAGTTGTGCTATGTTCGATGCTAAAAATTGGAGGATTTCAGTTCTGAAAATTATATTAAAACCCTTGTAATAAAGGTTAGCAAAATCTCTTTTTCCAAGTTGAGAGTATAAAAAAATTCCTATCCAAAGCCAAGTTTGTTTTTTTTCGCTCCACCATAAGTGTGATTAGCACGATGAGTTAGGCTAGGACCCTTCTCTCTTGGTGAGTTTTAATTTCAAGCAATGATCATGTCCTTGTGCTTATCTTTTGTTGCTAGCCTCGTCATATATTCAGTTCATGACTTTCGCAACGAAAGTCATGCATATCACTGAATTCCATACCCAACCTTATACATCTCTTTTGAACATCGTATTCCTTGAACACAACCTATTTTCAAAGTTTCGTCTCGTCTCTAGCATGATTTATTTAAAAATTTCAGATTGTGTGCATGCGAGAAAAGGGAGAATTGAAAGCTTTGAAAAGATGTCAAGAGAGAGAAAAATAAAGAGAAAAAGTATGTGTATGGAAAAGAAAGAAAAAAAAAGAGAAAAAAAATCATATGTGAATGAAAGAAGAAAAAAAAAGAGAGAAAGATGAGTTAGCAATGAAGATATGAGAGGGATGGATCAAGTGAAAGAAAAGAAAAATAATAAAGTGTAAGGAAGGATGTCACGTTGATTGTGAGACGAAACTTTTACTCTATTTCCAACCATGTGCAATCCGACAACGAGGACATCATTGGTGCCTTGAAGTCACAATTTTCTTTTGCCCTTGCACATGTCCACCATTCTAAATCTTCTCATCCTTGATATCCCTACATATGGTTAATTCTCATGATCATTGGCTTTGAAAGGTAGACAACCATTAGAGGAAGTTCTTAGTTTGACAATACTTGTGTTGATTGCGCTAGCCCTACCTATAGCTCCACTTTTACATGATATATGAGAGATTAATGGGAGGTGAGAGTTTTATAAAATTTGGTTAGGATAGACACTTCATATGAGTGACTTGAGAGAGCTTGGAGAAAGGTTTTTGTCTAACACTTGTTGCAGGAATTTTTGTTTTGAAAATCATAAAAACCCTCCGATGGAAGCAAAGAAGTAAGTATGGCTGAAATTGAAAGCTTCGAGTGAAGAGTTTGAGTTGTGGGGTAAATCTTGACGTGGTAAAAATTCTAAACGCCCATGTTTATGTTTGATTATCATTACTTTGTGTTTATGTATTAAAGATGAAGGGATTGACTAACTTGTAAAGAAGGATAAGTGATACACGATTACACACCTTGGACGAAGTTCTTTTACGAGTACTTGCTCGAGGACGAGCAAGAGCTAAGTGTGGGGGAGATGTTGACGGTGTATTTTGGTGCACCTAGCATGTTCATTACACTTTGGTTTGGATTTGATTATTGAACTAACCCGCCACTAGGCACACTAATCATATAACAAGTTCATCTTTGTGCATGCATTTGGAAGTGTTGTGTTTATGTAGGAAAACATGGACATAAAGGACGGATTCACAATAAGTTCAAAGGAGTATTCATGGAGTCTTGTTCGTGTTCTTGAGTTCGCTGAAATTACTTCCAATGGTGGTGAGGACCGAAGTGTTACGAGGAACACCCCGGGGATTGAAGCGTAAAAGATCAAACTACATGCAAAGAGAGCCTCCATCTTGATCGCGAGGATAACAGCGTCAAAATCATCCAAGTGGAGGGGGCGAAGTAGATAAGTGCACGAGGACCGACGGAGCAAAAAGGGCGACCGAACCGGGCCGAACCCGGGCTCCGGGCCGGCCGGCCCGGCCGGATCGGCCCGGCCCACTTCGGGCACCGGTTCGGTCCCGTCTTCCTTGCCCTCGAAGGATCTTCGACCCTAAAACCCCCGACGCGCCGCCAACGAAAGAGAGGAGATTATTCGCACCGAAGGCCATCTACAAGCTAGAGAGAGAGAGGAGGAGGATCTCGGGCTGGAGATCAACCACCTCGAAGGAAGCACCCTCTCGTGGAGAAGGAGGAAGACACCGGCGGAAGGGAAACCATGATCAACGGTGCCATGACCAGCACCTTGATGGGGTAATCTTCTCATTCGTCCATGGGTTGTAATCGATATTGAGATGTAATCGCACTTTGTCGGATTATCCGTCTATCATCTTGTGTTGAATATACTTTAATGCTTAAAGGTTAGCTACCGTGCCGTAAAGGGAGTATAGGCCTCAATGCTTCCTTGGATCCATTCAATACGCCGTGGCCATCAAAGGTCTAGTCATGATTACCTTCGCGTAGTGACGGTACGAGAGGAGGGAAAGGGCGAAACCGTGGTCACAACCCCGATAGATTAGATTGGTTTTTCATGTCTTTAAGCGATTGCATGCTCTAGTATCGTAGACCCGTGGGCGAGTGTCTTCTCTCTTGATCGTTTATCATTCTCTCTAGTGAAGTTTAGTGTTTTTCTAGTATAATAGTAGTTAGGGTTTTAGTAGCTAGTGTGTCGTTGTTGATCGAACGCTTGTAATCCCCTTGCTCCGCGGATTGACAAGAACCTTGGGAATCCCGTGGTGAAGAAGGTGTGGGGTCCGTACGCTTGCGGATCGTAGAGGGATACGTCTTTTATCCGTCAACGCATCGTACTTGGTGATCCCCAAAGGCTTGAACTTGTCGGGGGCGGAGCAAGTTGCGAAGTCGAGGTGAGAAGGCGGGGGAAGCCGTCGCCGCCGTCGGCCGCGGTGGTCGACTTCTTCCGCCGCGGCCTCCTCAATCTTCTAGCGGGCATCGTACCCGCCCCGTGAGGCGCCGAAGCGTGGCCGTTTGCGTGGCCTCGGCCCGCCGCGACCGCCGCCGCCGGCCCTCCTATTGGCTCCATGGTTGGAGCTTCCGCCGCCGCCGCCGCCGCCGCCGTCGGGGTCGTTGCCGCCGCCGCCGGCCGAGCACGGTGGGGGACGACCTCACGGTTGTCGTTGTCGCGGCGTGGGGGTCCGCCGGCGTTGGAGCGACGACGGTTGGGCTCGGTCGGGAGGTCGGCTCGAGTACGGTTAGGACCGTTGTTGGCGTTGCGACTTGTGGCTTCGTTGTCGCGGGGCCTGGCTGGAGGAGGTTGGTTGACTCTGTTGTCGACCCGCATGAAGTAGGCGTCTTCAACGAGCTTGGCGATGACTTCTCCAGCGCGTATGCCCTAAGCCTGGCGTGCGATCGCTGTGATTGACATGAGGCATTGCTCAGGGGTGGTGTGTACTCTGCTCTCGACCGCCTCGAGAGCTTCCGCAAGGTTGCGGACGGGGAAGTTGTCGCGGAGGCGCCGGCGACGTTCGCTGCGCTTCCGGTTACGCTCACGTCGAGAGTCTCTTTCTGCAGGGTTCTTGTTCGGTGGAGCATCAGCGGAGAGCTTGTCGGAGGAGATGTCTTCCAGGTACTTGTCCTGAGCCGTGCCTGAAGGCTCTGGGGTGTCGCCGGCAGCCATGAAGACTTGGCGATCGGGGGTGCCAAGGCTGGACTCAGAGGGTGCCACCTCAGTTGGTGTGCTTGAGTCAGCCCGGGCTAGGGGTGTTCCCTCCTGGAAACGGTAGTGAGTCGATGTAGGCGACGTAGCGTGAGTCCCCACTTATCAGGTCCGCGGGCTTGCGGTCTGGCCAGTAGACGAATCTCCCGGCCGGTGTGGATGTTATAACCGGCCCCCGGCCGGCCGCCCCGACAAGGGAAGCTCGGTGGAGTTGTCCTCGGACTCGGGCTCCTCAGGGTCCGACCCGAAGTCGAACTCGTAATCGGGGTTCGAGTAGAACTCGGAGAGAGGGCTGGAGTCCGAAGCGTGGCCGGGGGCGGTGTTAGAGTCCGAGCTGTACTCGGGTACGGGCTCCTTGCCGGCCCGGCGCGAAGAGGGAGCCCTCGTGTGGGCCCGGCTGAGGATGCGGGGGCCACGCGTGGAGCGCTCACGAGGTGAGGGGACCGCCTGCGATGGCTGAGTAGCCGGCTCGCAAGCGATGGCTCATGGAGACGTCGAGTTCGAGTTAGAAGCGGACTCGAGCTCGAAGTCAGCGTGGTGGTTGAAGAGCGAAATTTCACCGAATTTGCCGGTGAGTTCGCCTGTGACAGCTTCGGGAAGCGTCACGAAGCCGGTCTTCGAGTTGGGCTGCATGGTTAGTACGTTCAAAAGCTTAGCCCACGAAAGCCACTGGACCGGAGCCCAAATCCCATGCTCTTACCACATGAGCAATCCATTTATAAAGACCTTATGATTCCAACATAAGAACCTATTCTCGCGAGTGACGAACATCACTCGACTTGTACCGGCCCTATAGCAAAGTAGCTATCGACCTAGCATACTAGTGATAGAGCATAGGTACATAGGGATCATGCATCTAGGGTGTCAATTCAACTCCTGGAATGTAAATGCACAATCGTAGCAAACATAATTGCATAATTTAAAAAGACGGGGTTAATGATCCGGGGCTTGCCTTCGCTGGCAAGGTTGGCCTTGGGCCCTTCTGGACTTGGGTCCAGGTCTTGAGCTACGTCCACGTATTGCAGCTCTTCGTCGGCACCTTCGTCCCCTCCTTCTGGCACGAGCGTACGTCTACCGGCGGAAAGATCTACACGAAGATGCAAATGCAGGGTTCATTTGTCGATTTTTAATTTAATTAACCATAAACAATAAATGACAACCATGGGGTGTATTGGTTTGGCACATTCACCTAGATAAGAAATACATTCAGCATACTCTTCCAAAAGGAACAATATGCAACTCTTTATTAAATATTCTTTTTGATAGTGACTGTGTACATATATATGTAGATAATTTAATTTAACTTCACAAACAGTAGTGGGTGGGTATATTTTAGCCTTTTAAAATGATTTACAACCACACACAAGGTTATTAAAGATGGGTCGGTGATTTTCCCGTTTAAAAGACTATTAAGCCCTTAATGGCCTTCGTAGCTTTTATTCATGAAATTAATTAATAAAATTCAGTGGAAGGGTGTGTTACACACTAAACACCTATAACAAGCCACTGGACATACATGCATGCTTTGGATAGCTAGAAATTAATTATTTTTGAAAATAACAAAAGCTAGCTAGAAGGACAAGGTAAATACACACAAAAATAAATACTCAACAAAATGATCCAAACTTTCTCACACATGTTATAGCCGAAAGGACCTTGATGTCGCCTAGAGGGCGGGGTGAATAGGCGTGACGACCAAATTAAACTTTTTCTCCCCAAACACTTGAGTCGACAGTGCTCCACCGGTCGGACCGGTGGTGGTGACCGGTCGACCGGTCAAGCACCGGCCTTCACGGTGACACCGGTCATACCGGTGCGCCTCACCGGTCGACCGGTAGCACGAGAGAACCCGCAAAAACAACTTCAAGCACCTCTTGGCTTCTAGCACGAACCAAACTCAGGGTGTGGCTTTTGTAGATGATCACAAGCAGAGTAATGAGCCCTGCACACACAAGTAACACACCCAAGTAGATCGAAGCGGAAGCAAATGAAATATACTAGAAAAACAACTTAGAGAGTCGAACCACACGAAGAAGCAAGGATTTGTTTCCCGAAGTTCACCACCCACTGAGGAATGGCTACGTCTCCGTTGAGGAGCTTGTAAGGGACGATTCCCACAACAAGCCGGGTCTCTTTCAACCACTTTCCTCCTTTCCACTAAGGTGATCTTTTCCACGAAGAGGCAAGATCGCAGCCCTCACAAACTTCCCGCTGCTCACCACAGCCTTGGGAGCTAGCCGGCGACACCTAGCCGTCTAGGAGGCAAACCTCCAAGAGTAACAAATGCACCAAAGTTTGTAGACCCGAAACCAAAGTGCTCAAGCTATGGAACCTGCTCTTGTTAGCTCACAAAGTCACTCCTAGGCTCACTTCCTCAACCCAACACAAAGAAGATGGCTTGAATCCACAAATCTCACAAAGAGATGGTTGGGGAGAGCCACTAAGGCTTAGAGCTAGTTAGAATTGGCTTGGGATCTCAAAGAACAACACTAGGAGCAAGCAGCCCCTCACTTGAAGAGGGCTTGGGGTATTTATACCCCTCAAAGGAGAAAAACTAGCCGTTAGTCCGGGCAAAGACCGGCCGGACCGTGCCTCACACCGGCGGACCGGTGTATGAAAAACTAGCCGTTGGGCTAGCGGCACCGGCAGACCGGTGCCTCTCGACCGGCGGGCCGGTCGGCCCGAGTTGCCCCCAAAACCTCTTTTAAAGAAACTAGCACTTCACCACTAAGATGAAATGACCCAGGTTAGGTTAGGAGGGTTTGTTAGCTCACTCAAAGGCCAGATCTCACTTAGGTCAACTAAAGAGCACTTTGACTTTGTCAACTTGCTAAGTTGCATCCCTCTTGATAGTACGGCATACCTATACTCAAGAAAAGAGTAAAAGATCTTCGATGACCTCTTGAACTTGAATAGCTTCAATTCTTGCCATACTTTGATCAACAACCACTTGAGGGCTTTCAACATAGCATTTGACTTGAGCACGTCCATACTTGAGCTAGTGACTTAGGATCTTTCCATATAGCATAAGAGTGCACACTTGGATCCATGGCCACTCCATGTTGCCAATCTTCAACGAGTTGGTGACTAGCAAAGATTTCCTCGGTTAAGGTTTGAATATGATACTTGAAGATCCCACGGATGCTAGACCTTCACCCTAGCAAAACACTTATGGCGGCTTAGCTACGGCCCCAAAGATTGCTTAGTCCCTCACCCTAGACATCTCGGTTGATCTCTTCATCACTTATCCAATCCACTTTGAGTTCCACTTTGCTTCACACGCAATTAACCTTCATTTGAAAATCCCACTTCAAATGCTTGATCTTGATTGACAACGGATATGCAAGCTTCCATTTTTAGAACCATAAAATGTATACTCATCATCTTGTTCTCTTTCAATAAACTCATGAAGTCTTGCACCATATACTTATCTTCGAAGATGTGAGCCATAAAACACATCCATATTTAAAATACTTCAAAGTAGCTCATGAATATACAATGAAAACCTGCTCACGATCTTAGACAAAAGCATTAGTCCTTTAATCGCCTTGTCATTCAATTCACCAAAATCCACTTAGGGGCCTAGATGCACTTTCAATCTCCCCCTTTTTGGTGATTGATGACAACTCGATTAAAGCTTACAAATAAAACATTAAAGTGCGTTTAGATTCTTAGATATAGCTAGAGCTCCCCCCTAATTTGTGCTTTGAGTTAGATTTCAAAAATTGGCCTTAAATGCCATTAGCACAAATTTGGAAGAAAAGACGTGTGAGCTCCCCCTATATCTTAGAATCAAGGGAGTGCAACATGTGTGAGCGACAAAATAAAATCCGTGATGCGTATGACAGATATGCACAAAGCAAAGGAAAGTGAGTCGACCGGCAAAGACGGGTCGAGCCGGTGCACCCGACCGGTCGGACCGGTCGTGTCCGGCCGAAGCCTCGCTCAATCGGGCGGCACCGGTCGGACGGTGCTCTTGACCGGTCGACCGGTCGAGGTGCCATCGGCGCACAAAGCAACAGAAGTGCGTGCTATTTGGTCTAAGGTGATCATGCCAGGGTTGCAAGCTGGTTTAGATCACCTTGCTCCATTTAGCCAACACAAACAAACACCATTCAAAGCATGCATCACAATCTAACAATAAAGTCGCTTAAATATTACATTAAGGTTTAAGACACACAGTAGCACTCACACAAATGTTCTCAAGTCCACTAAGATGAAGTTCTAACTTATTACATGGCTTCTCTCACCGGCCCGGCGAGGCACCGGTCGACGGTGCATGGCACCTGGCCGACCGGTGCAACACGACAAAGAACCCGCACGGCGCGGCTTGAGGCTTTAATCGCGATTCTTCTCCCCCTTTGTCATCAAGCATCCAAGAAGGGCCTCGGAGAAGAAGCAAGAACGATCACCGTCCTTGAGATCCGTCTCCCGGGTGAGAGCTCCCTCCTATTTGAGAGTCGTCAAGAATCCAATGCAAAGGAGAGTTTAGGTAAATCGACTCCGAGACATTGATCCGAGATGGATGAGCTATGGGAGCACGGCTTTTACCATAGAAGTACGGGTTGTAGCCAAAGATCTCGGCGGAGAAGCGGGCGCCCCAATCTTGTACTTGCTCGGGAGGTGGAGGAGGTGGGGGTGCTTGCTCCTCTTCCATGAAGTGAGACGATCCCGCTACGTCCGGAGGAGGAGGTACAAATGGTGGAGGTGGAGGAGGAACCAATGAGGACGATCCTTGTCCTTGCTCGCATTCGAAGAACATGGGGCCATATTGGTTAAGCAAGTCCGAGTTGGCCCATCCTCTCATCCTTTCCTCAAAGGAAGGTATCTCAACCCGTGGAGATTCCGGAGATGGAGGAGAGCGAGGTGGTTGAAAGCCTTGGGCATTGTGCATGAGCTTCATCGTATCCCTCATTTGCTTGTTTGCCCGTCTTGACCTTTGCTCGCTCAACCCGGATGTCATGCCGGCTTCTACACATCCCAAAAATGAAGTTGAGAAACTTTTTCAAAGGAGAGGTGGATCCGCGGGGCTCGCCCGGGCCGCCGCCACCCCACCGGTCGGACCGGTGCTCAGCACCGGTCAGACCGGTGCCAGTCTGAGCACCTGCCTGAGGCACATCTGGCCGAGCTGCTCCCTCCTCAAATATCTCTTCCTCCCCGACCCGGTACATGCTCAACTCTAGGAGATGGAACCCGTGGATTCTTTCTAGGGTTTAGCTTCGCAGGCTTGTGAGTCACATTCTTCGGAAACTCGTCTTTGCAACCTTTTCGATCATATACATGATGTAAGGGCTATAGCTGCGATCTTCTTGGGGTCCTCGGATAGATGCTTAATCTCTTGCCAAATGAAGTCCCCAACACCGAACTCCGAGCTCCCGGCCTCAAAGCCACCATCAAGTTTTTCTCGAAATTTAGTGATTTCGAGGGGTTTCCATCTCTAGGTGTGATAGATACCCTAAGGAGCCTATTTAGGACAAATAAGTAGGTATAGAGGTTCTTCACCTTCCCAAAGTTGGCATGCTCACCGCGAGGGTACATCACGTGCAAAGCATCCTTCTCTAGCTCCCCCTCATCATGGAGCTTCCTCAACTCCCCATCTCCCGCCATGATCCCAAAGCATCTCAAAAATCCGTGGAATGTAATGGAGTACTTTTGGCCGTTTGTCATCCAAGTCATAGCCCCTGTCGGCCTCAATGTGAACAAAGTGCACTTGTGGCAAAGAACTGGGCGATGATCTCTTTGTTCCAATCTTGTCGGAACCCCATAAGTGTCTTGACCCTTTGCCTCTCACAATTGCTGATTACTTCATCAAAAATAGGGTCTCCTTTCCTTGCCATGTGCGCCCAATCCACATATTGTGCCTTGTGTGTGATCTTGGGCTTCTTTATAATCACCGTAGCATAGTAATCTTGCTGAAATTTAGCCCAAAACCTAGGATCCGATGCGGTCTTCCCCTCCTCATAAGGGTTCTTGTCCCTCGGCTTCTTTAGGGCCTTGGTCATGCCGGCCCCGTGATACTTCACCGCCGATCGGGGTAAATGTAAGTAGGTGGCATGATCCTCAACCTACCCCGATCGTCGTCGTCCTCTTCCATGGCATCCACATCCTCTTCCTCATCCTCCTCATCCTCATCCTCATCCTCAGCACCATCGCTGTCTGACCCAGCCTCCTGGTGCCTCCTCAACTCAAACTGACCCGGATAAGTCTCATCTTCAACATTGTCATCGCTGCTCGTTCCGGTGTCACCTCCTAGATCAGGATCCTCAGCACTTGCTTGAGTTGAGCGGCGTCTCAATCTCTTGCCGCTGATGTTGACGATCTTTGCCCCCCTTCCCCAAAATCACCGGGGATAGCTCCTCGGCGAGTGAGGACTTCTTCTCTTCTTTTCTTTGCCCCTTCCTTTTCCCGCACCATAGCCGCCGTCCCGAGTCACAAATGGGATGACAAGAGTGTATAAGGCTCTAGGAAAAAGATTGAATTGAATTGGAATTGAATCTTGAAAGTTCAGAACAATTGGGTCTGTTCTGGGCCACACCGGTCAGACCGGTGAGGGGCACCGGTCGAGCCGGTGCCACCCGCAACGAGCCAATTGCTCCCACATTCAATCCGAGCAAAATTGTTAATCTAAGATTTGGTCTAGATGAACAAAAGACATCCTAGAATAGATATGTGTTGAAAAACAAGAAGAAAACACAATTTGGGGTTGGACATGCGCCACCGGTCAGACCGGTGACGCGCCACCGGTCGACCGGTGAAGGCCGTCCGACCCCAATTTGTGATTTCTCACAATGTGTCCAACAAAACGCTATGGATCTATAGGAATGTCTTCTAGGTGATCTCAGAAGATGTTCTACCAAAGGAAATTCAAAACTTTGCACCATGTGAGGAGATCGGGCAAAAGAAAGGTTTGAATACCTTTGGAGAGATGAACTCGAGTTGAATCCGAGAAACTTGAAGGGGAAAGTGAAGAGGGGCCTTGGGAGATCCTTTTGCTTCCAATCTTGAGGCTTTTCCTTGGTTGAATCTTCAAATCACCATGGGGGTTGATAGAGTTGAAAGAGAGGAGAAAGGGAGGAAGGTGTTCACGGTTTGGAACTGCAGGAGGGTGAATGATAGAGGAGAGAGAAGGAAGGGGGGGTAAAAGGATTCCTTTTACTGTGGCCCCACGGGCTGACGCCGGGCGTCACCGGTCAGACCGGTGACGGTCACCGCCGACCGGTGACGATCGCCGGTCAAGCCAGAGAGGCCATATCGGTTTTTCCCCCCCTCGGTAGAACCGAAGATCCTGATAAAATTCAACAGAGAGTCCTTATCGGTAGAACCGACGCGCCCTCGGTAGTACCGTCCCTTTTTCTCCTTTTTGAGATTTTGCTCCTTGAAACTTCTCCAAATATTTTATAGAACAATTCTCATCCACTTAGGTTGCATAAACATGATTATGTGACTTCAAGGTACCCACCGGTCGGGCGGTGGCTTGCACCGGCAAACCGTGCGGCCTTGAGAAACAAAAATTGAGCCACAACAAAGAATTTCATTTCAACCTTTCGAGATGTTTTGGATATGAGATATTAAGATGATATTGATCCAAAAACCATCAATTTATAGAAGAATGGAGGATTAACCAATTTATTTGCGAATTCTTGATCCTTCCAAGATTGAGAGAGATAAATAAGAATGGATTTTAGGGACTTGAGAAAAATCTTCTTAATTGTGACTAGCCATCAATCAAACAAGGAGAACTATAGTCACAACTAAGTTGATGGGGTCACTAAGACCAAGAACCAAATATTTTTCAAAGGAAGCACACTTCCTACACATGCTAGTTGATTTTTCGAAAAATCTATCCTATATCACAAAGTGCATGCATCCACTTCAAATGAATGCCCTAACAAGCATATTTGGCTCATATCTTCATCCTCGAGACACAAAGATGAGTGGAAGTAAAGATATCAACCAAATATCTAGAGAGGAGCTCAAGAGGTCCATTTGAAGCAATTACATGCTAAGGATGGCACACTAGCATGATGTTATGGCCTAGATGCATTACGGTATTTCAATGAGTTTCGTGAAAACATACCTTTGCCTTAAGACCATTTCATTTGTGCATATATTAACTTTCAAACAGCGTTAGCTCTTACTTGTTCTTTTGGAAGTTACGCTTATCGAGAGCTTCCTTTGAGATGCACAAACGAATGAGACTACAAGATCACTTAGAAGAAATTGTTAGTCCCATAAGTGACTCAAGTTTTGTAATGAGCTCCCCCTTAAGTAGTGCTAGAGAATTTGAATTTCTCGACCAAGGCACTTTGCTCAATCGAGAACATGTTGAGGCTCATTCCAAAACTTGGTCATAACACACGAATGATTTGATAATTGACATGTGTTTAGCTCCTCATAACCTTTGACGCCAAATCACCCTTCTTCTTGAGGGTTTGGACAACCCCGGGTCACCCGGGCACTCATGCCGGTCACCCCGCAAAGCATACGAGGCGTACGGTCACCCGGCACCGGTGCCGGTCACCCCGCAAAGCATGCGCAGGGCGTACCGGGTCACCCGGGCACCCGTGCCGGGTCACCCGCACAAGTTGCACTTGTTGCGTTGGCACCGGTCGACCGGTGCACTGTCACACGGCCGACCGTGACCACCACCTGACTCATTTTGGTGATTTTTCCTTCCCTTTTCCTTGATTGAGTGAATGTATCACTAATTTCACTCCCGCAACCAAGGATAAGGCATTGCTCTACTAGAGAGCCATTAAAGGCATCGAATGGCATGAGAAGGTAAATCTTCATAAAAGCAATCAAAGTCACCACCTCATGCTTTGCTCATGCAAGAAGAGCTTCACATGAGTGTTCACCAAGGACCAAAAGTGACTGTTTTCGCGAGAAATATATTCCCAATTCCTCGGCATATGGCTTTATAAACTGCGGGCGTGCCGAGATACGATTTGTATACAAATAAATAAATCACACGAAACATAATAAACCGGAAAAACTTGCTTTCTTTATTCATTTCTCAAGTAATAATTTTACAAGTCTCCTCTCTTTTACATACATTCCCGCATAGCGCCTAAGGCACGGACGATTGCATAGTTCATGAATCCTAGAGCCTCGCAAGAACTCCGATTAATTACATCCACAAGATCAAGCCTACGGAATGCCTCCGATTATGCTTTGCGTCAAACGGTCGTCGTGGTTAAGTGCTTGTCCCGTACTCCATAGATGAATGTTGCATAAAAAAAATTGAAGAAATAGAAAAGAAGCCAAGTGACTTCATGACATAATCCGTCACATCCCGTGTTCAACTAAAGATTCACAAGATAAAATGTTCGGCCTCATCGGTCACGAACGAAATGTGTCCGCCTCGTCGGTCGGGACATAATAGAAATTCCGGCCTCGTCGGTCACGGAAGAACATAAATAATGAAGAATAAGAGATCTGAAATCTTTGGCTAAACACGGGTGTTAAGATAAATATCATTTGTACAATTTACTTCCTTCCTCTTTCTTCATATACACTGATTTTTATTATCCATCGAAGCCTCCTGTACTGTACCTGCAAAAATATTTAGCATTGCCATCTTTGATGGTGTGCTGATTCATAGATAGGTTCTGCATATACATGCCATCGACGCCCTTTTTTTAGATCCTCTTCACACCTGCATGCGAAGCAAATAGGAAGTACGCATGTGGCCATTGGGATGACCATGCATCTCCCGAAACCTGCAGAAAAGACACAAGTGCCACCGGTGCATCTATTTCATTTCTTCATCACGAATACATACGGTCCATGATGGAACCTCGTGCTCTCATTTTTCCTAGAAGCTAGTAACAGGTATGAGGCACTCATATTGGCTTCGCCATTGAAGGCACAATACTCCACGAAGGAGAAAGAAAGGATGACAGGCTCTAAGGCCATGTCAACCACTCACCACGAGACGCCATGATCACGGTGAAGTGGAAGCGCGACGACGACGAGGTCTTGCCCCGGCTCGCTCACGGCGGCTAGGCCAATCTGCCGGCAATGGTGCTTCCGGTGAATGAATTGAAGAGGTGGCGTAGGTGGCGTGCCGGAGAGGATCCTCCCCGTGTGCGCGGCCGTCCGTGTATATATAGGGGAAGGATAGGTCAAGTGACCCCGGCGCCCGGAAGGTGGGTGCCGCCGCCGTGCCTCGTTGCGGTGTGATCCGAGATGAGAGGAAGCTGTTGATAGCTCGGCGCATCGCAGGCACATGCATGTTCAAAATTCAAGCGTACCTCCTTATCCTCTAGCTCTTCATATAAACGTGCTAAAAATCTTGGACGTTGTGGCCCAACTTGAGAAGGTTCCGTCACCGTTGCACTCGACCTGGCCTTTGGCCCAGAAGTTTTCGTATTCGTCGTCGTGCCAGCATATACGTAGGTATGTACGTAGTTGTATATGACTGCTAGCTGCATGCACGGGCTGCAAACTAGTAGGAATTCCCTCCCTGGCAATTGTAAAGTGGGCCTTAAATCACTTGCATTAGGATATTTTAAAGGCCTTTGTGCATGCAAGCCGTGCTGCACTTCCCCGTATGCTTTCGTAGCCCATTAGGCTTAAATGTTTATTCCAAATATTTTAAAGTGTCATGGCGACCAGCTGATCTTCTTAAAATTAATATATGAATTGAACATACTATTTGGTGTGATTATTTATAGTCAAACAAATGCCCCTCGCCAAGTGGAGCTCGAATGCATTGTGATTCTGGCAGAAGAGCATATAGCAATTCGTGCTCGACTTGGTGAAAAGAAAATCTTTCCTTGGACTTAGCTTTGGTCCAACTCATCATATGTCACGCTCATAATTTGGTTAGGATCCTGGCTGGATAAGAACTCGATATCATAACAGAAGTGCCGAGATAAGCCTTACGAAACCTCTCAAGCCCCTCTTTTTAACAATCTCAACAAACCTTGCTGTTATATCCTGTACGTGGGCTTTCAACTATAAATACCAGGCTCAGCACGCCAGATTCACTTCCAATCTTTTCCACCTCTCCATACTCCAATCGTTAGATTGATCATATTGCCATCGGAACTTCCTTCTGCCTGACAAGGTATGCTGATCATTGTCTTCATATTCTTTCTTATTTTGCAAAGGCCTTCCCCATGAGGGAATCATCAATAGGAGATAACTTCACATTATTGATGAGCCTGATGAGTATACTCTCGTAGATGACGAGGGCATTGGCAATATAAAACAGGGATTGTTTACAGGTGTCATGGCTGAACAGAGCGCCATTTAAATGTCAATCACATCTGTTCATGACAGTTCACTCACGTAATCTATAATCCAAAATCGGTTGTTGCATTTTGGGCCATCTCTCTTCTCTCCTTTTTTTTCGTTTTCACGCTATAACATCCTTTTTCACCTCTTTATAGATAAAACTCCGCCCCCAGCTTCGTCAATGTCTGACCATCAGCGGAACTTTCCTCAACCTTCTCGGCCATTTAACAGGAATAATGGTGCCGGCAAAAAAAGAAAATTCTTTAGCAGCAATCAGCAAAGAAATAATCAAAACCGAGGGCAATACTATCCTCCTGCTCATGAGTATAACAACAGTGCACCTGGTAATCTTCAGGGGCGGCACCACTCTCCCGTTCCAGGGTATAATAACAATAATCAAGGTAATTTTCAGGGACAGCACTACCCTCCCGTTCCAGGGTATCACAACAGTGCACAAGGTAATCCCCAGAATTTCCAAGCTCCGGACCAAGGTCGCGGCCGGGGGCGTGGTCAACCTCCTTATCCGAGAAGATACCCTCAAGGAAAAGGGAGGGGTTTACACTGGTCGGAACCCTCTTCAGAAACTTCAGGGGCCTATCCACCTCAATCATGTTTCAATCAAGTACCTAGTCCGGCTCTTCATGCTTCTAAAGAGCTAGATTACACCCCTGGTTTCCAACCAATGACAAATAATTCTCAGGCTTTAACCCAAAAACCCCTACCTGATCGGCGACGAACCTCTCGTTGGGATTTGTTAAGCGATATGTGTAAGGATAATAGTGCGAAAGATCCTAAACAAGGAGATAGTTCCTCACAAGCCAATGTTAAGCCCACGTCATCTTCAGAGAAGGCAATTTTATTTTTTCTGTCCGATCATTGTATTTCCTCCTTTTTGTTTTGGGATTAACTTTCTCCCTTTTTATCAGGGGCTCCTTCCAGAATCGTCGAAAAGAGTTTCCCATCAAGCCATGAGTGTCCCAGAGATTGACAGGAGGGCCAGTACAGATGGTGAACCTGTTTTGTGGGAGCCTATAAACGAAATTTATAACGACGTCATTGCGGATGTAGATGCTGACGGAAATCCAGTTGATGATAGCACTGATCAGTGCATGACTTCTGCAGCTGAACAGATGTGCCTTGAGCGAACCGAGAGGATCAAAGTCACGTCTCGCCTTCTAAACTTATGTGAAGTCCCTACCCCTCCTAGAGAACTGACTAAGAAAATTTTCCGCGATGAAGGGAAGCAAGAGGGATTTGGCCAGCCTGTGCTCCAAGGGGGCTACTCAGAATTTATAGTCTTAGCACCCGTGTTAAATGAAGCCCCAAGAGTGGACATTATCTCCCTGGCCCGGGAGTTTATGCATTCCCCTGAAAAACGTTGGAAGCCGAATTCTCCACTTCAACTTCGTACTACAATCCCTTACTGCCCAAAACAGTTAATTTGGGCTCGAATGATGCTTATTTCTGAGGATGATAAACCAATGTTACATAAAGCCGACATTTTCAGAAAAGTATTAGCCTCCCTCTATGGTGTCCCTATAAATTCTTCATTGTTGTCTGCTTTCCTTACATTCTGGAACATAGAAGGCCACACCCTGCTCACTGCTCAGGGGGAAATGGGTTACCCACTCCTTACCATGTATGACTCCATGGGGTTACCAATTTCTGGTCACCTTTACCAAGAATTCATCCCACCTGTTTCTGCTGTGTCCGGGGTCATAAAGATTCTTCATTCGATTACTTTTGAGTTATGGTTGTCACATGCGGACACCAATGATATGGTCACGGTGCAAGAATGGGTGGACTATTTCCTAGGTGAGAACATGATCACACTCTTTGTTCTTAGTATTAGCAAACATGATGCTAATTTGATCTCGTTTTCTTTCTCAACCTTGTAGGTGAAAATACCACATCCGAGCCTGGAGACAACCTACCAGAGAGCTTTTACGCTGATCCTACTGATCCTTTGCTTGCCAAACTGAATTTTCGCGTAATTGATCTGCAAGGTCGAAGAACAGTACGATTTGTGAATCAAGGGATTTATTACCGGCACAAACATTCCGTCGAGGTGCACCGGGCTGCTTACCTCGTGGTGTGGCTTTGTACATATTGCCTCCCGATTGACATGGGAACACATATTCGTCCTGAGGTTTTCACAGCTGCAACACTCCTTGCGCGAGGTACTCGCCTTGCTATTGGCCCAGCTAGCATGGCTCACTTATATCTTAGCGTCGACCGTGTATGTCGTGATATCATTAAAGGTTCTGGATCAGCTAATGAATGTAGACTCACACTACCAGCTCACTTCATTATGGGGTGGTTCTGTTCCTACTGGAAAGTTGAGCCTGCACAACCGGCTGTAAATCCGCAGCTCACACATTTTTATCCATTCATCGCTGATTCTTGGAGGGTTACTTCCATGGAGATAAGTATGTATGATGCACACCATCTATTTTTGGACCTACCAGATGATAAAAACGGTCTCACCTCTTTATCATTATTGGGAAAATCTTGCATTCGTTTCCCAGAATCTGACACAGAGGTCCACTTAGATGACACCCGAGAGTTCATCGGTGGTGGTCAACGCAATATTCGTATCACCGAGATTGATATGCTAATTAGCGCCAGTGTAGGTGCTGTCACATATGTCAGATGTCAATTCCATTACAACCTAGTATATTGTCCGCATCGCTTTGCTCAAATGCACGGCTGTGATCAAGAGGTGCCCGACTTTTTTATGCAAGGGAAGAATGGGGAGTTCCTCTTACAATTTTCAACTTATCTGCTAGGAACTCGTGATGAAACAATCGAGCATTTGCAACGAAGACATTTAGCTTATTATTCTCCGGTGGGGCATCAATTTCTGTTGCAGCCTCTTTGTCGACGGACAAAGAGATCCTTTGAATATGTGAAGTGGTGTGATTTAACTCTGAACTTCCTCAAGGACTTTGATAAGGTATACTCCCCTCAAGATGCTTCTCCACCCGAGAGAGTAGGCGCCAACATATCTCTAACCTATGGTAAGCCATCATATTCAGAACAAAGTTCATTTTTTTTTGCAAAGGTGTCATTTTGTAAGGAAAGCTAATGAATGCACATTTGCAGCCTCTGACTCTCCTGTCAAAGAAGACTTCACGAAAAACAAGACAATTTCTCTTGTTTTAGGTGGCAAGAAAACTAAACTTGCGCGTGGCTCAGGTAGGTCTTGTACCCCCTTTTTTAAGCATTTGCACACTGATACACTGCTCGTCATGGTTTACAGGTTTCTCAAGAGCTGCAAGCCAGAGTACTTCAAATGGATCTGCCAACAATGAGCAAGATCAAGATGGGTCGAAAACCGACATGATGCCTGAAAGTTCTCAGCCTATCGAAGCAGATCAACCCACTGAACCTGGTATGGCTATTTGTTCCATGATATCACATTGCCCATACCGACCATACGGTGCCAACCAGAGTGTCTTTTAACCACATTGCATTTACTGATTCAGGCTAATATCTCGATTGCATTGAAACATCATACCACAGTCGAAATGATTTTATCAACGCTACTGCGACCGTCCTGCTGCTACGGTGCCAGCCAGCTTCGTTGAAGGGTGTCACAGATCCACATGTACCGCACTGGCCTGCTTCACTACTCCCAATACTCATCGGTGGTAGCGAAATACCATGCCACACACTGAAGTTCATTGTATACGAACTCTACTGCAACCATTTCACTGCTATGGTGCCAGCCAGTAGAAATCTGAAAAGAATAAAGAATAGAACCCAAAAGCTACCCGCTGACTCCTGAAAAAGAGATAACAACAAAGGCCTTTATTTGCAGACATTTGAAATGGATGAGGTAAGGGGCGATTTTTTTTTTTGAAATGTTGGCTTTCCTTTATCGCTGGACTATGGGGAAGTCCAAGGTGTGGCTGCAAGAGGACTCATCTAGAGTGACAATTGGTTGCACTTGTAGCATTATAATTAAAGTGATCGATTTGTTCTAGTGTGCATCGTTCTCAAAACAATCAGAATTTCTTGAAGCTATCCCTTCAGCTAGAGCAGATCAGCGACCTCATACCCTCTGAGAAACATAGGCATGGTCAAAACGATTAGTGTTTTCTTTATGGGACAAGGCTACAGGGATATGCCTCAGTTTTCTTGCAAGGGTGGTGGAAGATGGTCTCTCTCCAGTCAGTTCACAGGCTCTGCAGTACTGCATTAATACCTTTTTTTTGAGAATAGTACTGCATTATTACTTGTCCTTCAATCCAGACTGCACTCTCATCTTGGTATTGAGTCTGATCACACCTTCTTTCCTTCTTCTTTTTTTCTTTTTTTCTAGCCCTTCATAAGACTTTTGAGATCCCACCATTCCACACTTTGTGAACTAAACCTTGCGGGCATAATCCTTTTTTTTAAGAGGGCCCTTGTTTTATAGCCCACTGGGGTGGCAAGAAGCTGCACACTGACCATGACTTATGCCACAGCAGGTAGACCTCTCATGCTCTTCTTCCTATAGTCGTCCCCAGGGACTTGTGTCTCTCGAAACTGACGAGGATATAAGGTGCACAAGGAGCTCATTGCCTCAGGTATAGCTCAAGTCGATTCCCAATGCCTCAATCCCAATTGAAGAATGTGCTTGTGTCATGATTTATTAATCTCTACAACCATTTATCATGCTCATGCAAGTCTTTCAGCAGCCAAACCTGGAACAACCAATCCAGCGACATATAGGAAAGCCTATTTATTGTTAGGTGTAATGACACTGAAAAAAAATGCAACGAGTAACCCACTTTTCATGGTTTAGTCAAAGCGGTTACTGCAGCATGAAACAAGAAATGTTTAGGCAAAGTACTTTTTAAGAAATCGGCCATTTATGGGTGGCATTGGCCGCAATCCTTCTTGATCAATAAGTTGGTAAGCACCTCCGTCGTAGACCTGTTCAATGATATAAGGCCCTTCCCATTTTGGCTCAAATTTGCCTCGGCTTTTGCCTTTAAGGATGATAGGGCGCCTTAGAGCAAGTACCAATTCTCCTTTCCCGAACACTCGTGGTTTCACAAGCTTGTCATAAGCTCGTGCCATATTTTTGCGATATAGTTCTAAATTTTGCAACGCATTTAGTCGTCCTTCCTCCACGGTATTTAACTCTTGATACCGTAATAGAACTTGTTCATCTTCGGTGAGCTCATCATGTATTGCCACACGAAGAGATGGTATTTCTACCTCGAGCGGTAAGACAGACTTCACTACCAAAAACTAAAGCGTATGGGGTGGCCTGCGTTGGTGTGCGTCCGTAACACGATATGCCCACAATGCTTCATGCATCCTATCATGCCAATCTTTCTTGTTCCGGCGACAGTCTTTTTTAGCACCTTACCAAGAGTTTTATTAAATGCCTCAATCATCCCATTGGCCCGTGGGTAGTATCCCGTGGTGAAGTTCCATTGTATATTGTATTTTGCACAAACTTAGCCTGTCTTATGTGCCCCGAAGGCTTTGCCGTTGTCCGAGGTAATGCGATGTGGAACTCCAAAGCGATAAATGATGTTCCGCTCTAGGAAGTTAATGACATTCCCTCGCTTTTACTTCCCGTAATGGCACTCGCTTCACCCATCCGGAAAAATAATCGGTGGCCGCTAGAATAAAGCGATGGCCTTTAGCCGATGTATCGCACGGGCCAATCACATCAATACCCCACGCATCAAATGGCCATGAGGGAATAGTTGGATGGAGTGGGACCGGAGGCCGGTGCTTAAAATCTCCGTGTATCCGGCACATGTGGCACGACCGTGCGATGCTTAGGCAATCAACCATGATCTTTGGCCAATAGTAGCCAGCCAATTTGATGCTATGACACATTTTTGCCCCACACCGATGGCCACCACAAACACCGGCGTGCACTTCTTTTAGAATTTGGTCGGCTTCACTTCGGGAAACACATCGAAGAAGAAGCTCATCGAATGATCTTTTATACAATACTCCCGCTTTAAGTAAATAGGATGGAGCTCGACGCAAGAGTTGACGCCTAGTTGCGGGATCATTTGCGACGCCATGATTAAAGTAATCTAAGAATGGCTTGCGCCAATCATCTTCTTCAACATTTGCAATAACTATAGTATTTACCTCATATTCTAGAGGGATTAATTCTAATACTCGCTGGGAGCAACCATCTCTCCTCCACCGTAACCCGTATAGGCTCCCCGTCAAGAAAAATAAGTGCGGCTGCCAACTTGGCTAAGGCATCAGCCGATGCATTTTGTCCTCTCGGGATATGATCAACCCGAATGTTTTCGAATTTTTCCATCAACGTTTTTGCAACTTCACAATAAGGTACCAACTCGGGCTTGCGCACTTCATAGACTCCGTTAACCCGCCTAACGATTAACCGTGAGTCCCCATAAACATGCGACTATGTATGTTCATTGAGAGTGCTAAAAGTAAACCGAAAATGAGTGCTTCATATTCGCCTCATTATTTGAGCATTCCTCCTTGAGGAGAGAAAATGAATGGTACAAAGTATCTCCACTAGGGCACCTAAATACTAGTCCCGCACCAGCTCTTTTACGCGGAGCTCCATCCGGGTCTTTCTCTACTCGAGATGCACCATCAAAATATAATTCCCATGTTTTAGTATCGACGGCAAAGACTTCCTCATCGGGAAGGTCCGTTATCAAGGGAGAATTATCCGGCACGGGATGAGCAACGAGGAAATCGGCCAAGATTTGCCCCTTTATAGCTTTTTGTGGGATGTATGTGATGTCAAACTCCATCATCGGGACTGCCCACTTGCCAAGCCTCCCAAGAAGAGCAGGACGGCCGAGGACATACTTCACCGGATCTGCTCTAGCCACCAATCGAACTTCATGAGACAACATGTAATGTCTCAACTTCTTTAAAGCAAATATTAGGGCGAGGCAAAGCTTTTCAATACCCGAATAGTTTATTTCGGCACCAACTAGAGTGCGGCTCGGTAGTAACATGCTACTTCCTTCCCTTCATCATTGTGTTGGGCCGTAACGCACCTAAAGAAGCATCTTGTGCTGAAATGTATAATATTAAGGGACGCCCGCTTACGAGGGGCTGCTAAAGTTGGAGGATTTAGCAAATACCTCTTGATGCTTTCAAAAACATTTTGGCACTGCTCATCCCACTCGAATGGTGCGCCTTTCTTCATCAACTTTGAAAAAGGTTGAATGCGACCGGACAGATTAGATATGAAGCGTCGAATATATGCCAATTTTCCCCGCAAGGATTTTAATTCTTTTCGATTTTGAGGAGGTGGCATGCTTCGTATGGCCTTGATCTTTTTTGGTTCGATTTCAATGCCACGATGTCGTACGACAAAGCCAAGGAACACACCCGATTGTACAAAGCAAAGGCGCACTTAAGGGGATTCATCTTTAACCGATGCTTTCTTAGCCTTTCAAATACCACCCGAAGATCTTCCATGTGGTGTTCTCGCTTTCGGCTTTTCACTACCATGTCGTCAACATAGCACTCTACAATATGATGAATGAGACCTTCAAGAATATAGGTCATGGCCCTCTGATAGGTTGAGCCAGCATTTTTTAACCCAAATGGCATTACTACATAATAGAAGTTACCTCTTGGCGTCCTAAAAGCGGTATCAACAGCATCTGCCTCATGCATTTTTATTTGATTATAGCCGGAGAACCCATCCATAAAGGAAAGTACTTCATACCCTGTAGTAGAGTCTATAACTATCTCAGTAAGAGGGATGGGGAAATCATCCTTTGGGCAAGCACGATTGAGGTCGCGAAAATCAACGCAAACCCGGACTTGCCCGTTCTTTTTCATTACAGGAACAATATTTGCTAACCAACGAGGGTACTGTACCTCTTTAATGAAGCCTGCAGCGATTAACCTATCAACCTCAGCCACTATCTGATCTTGTAGCTCAGAGCGAAAGCGCCTCGGCGATTGTTTTATCGGCCGAAACTGTGGATCAATTGCCAACTGGTGCGTAGCTACCTTGGGGTCAAGTCCTGGCATCTCTTTATATGACCAGGCGAAACAATCTTGATATTCCTTCAAGAACTCTGTGTATTCCTCTCTTTCTTCAGGAGTAAGTGAGGCACTAACATATGTAGGCCGGGGATCCTCTTTAGTTCCCAAATTAATCTCGACCAACTCATCTGTGGTAAGTTGTATGCCCTCCTCTAGCTGTTCTGGAGCAGGAGTGGCATCTAAAATTTCTCCATGGCTGATGGGTAAAGCCTCATGCATTTTAGACAGGAGGTAATCGCCGTCCTTTAACTCATAACAAGCATGTGCTGCTGCTTCAAATGAACGAGCTTCATGGAGAGCTGGGTAAATTGGCACAAAACCTTCCTCATCAGAAGAGTAATCTTCCCAATAATCACCCTTTGCTGCTGTAGAAGTCATGCAAATATTCACACGTTCTACTTGTTCCCTTTCCTCTTCATCGTCTGAAAGGTTTTTCTCATGGTATCCTAAACCAGACTTGGAATATGATGCGCGCCCCCTCTTGATTAACCTCTCTGCACGCTCCCACCATCCTTCACAAACAGCAGGTGGTGGTGACAGCCTGCAATTTTGTTGCAAGTCAAAACCAGCCTTTGTTAATAAGGGAACCATTCTTGATTCGGCTTTCATGGCTGTTAATGCCTTTTCACTATTAGAACTCATACCTGATACTCCAAATGCATGGTCGCAAGGTAGCTTTTGTGGCACTTTATAAAAAATGGTGGGGAATGCATGATTATGCATGCTTCGAACAACCCATAGGTCTAGCGGCATTGCTGTGGAGGTGTGTAGAGCAGGAGGTTGCAGAGAAGGGAATGTACGCCCCTGCAATTTAGGAGAGGGTGCCATATCACTCTCCTCATGGGGCATGTACTGATCTTTAAGAGCGCCTGCACAATTTTGTTCAGTCAGTGGTATGACCTCAGGTATCGTTAACATAATTACGTCATCTGAACATTCCGTAGTAAATGAATTCACAAAAGATTTTTTAATTAACCTTGCATTGTTGGCACTTGGCTCTGTTTCTCGCTCTGCTTTCAACATTACAGGCATTGTAGATATTAAAGATTTATCCACATTGGTCCCAGCCTTCAGTAAAATGGGGGATGATTGCAAAGTTGATGCTGAAGGGTTTGAAGTGGCTCCTGCCTTCAACAAAATTGGGCTCATGGCAGACAAATCTGAACCTGTTGTCGTAGATGCTCGCTCTGTGAGTACTTCTGATATGGACTCATACTGATGGGGAATAGCTACATGAGTCTTACGATTACGGCCCCCTTGTGCCTTTGGAACTGTGGCCTTCCTTAAAGGAGTCGAACAGGGTGCAACTAAAAATTCCATTTCCATGGTAGATGAAGGGGATCCAGGTGTGACTAACACATCTGTAGATGGAGTCACTCGGCCTTGATGCTTTTCTGTTTCTATGGCTGGGAAATAATACTTAGCATCAGCATGATGCACCTCCTGCATGGTGTAAGGAGTAGTGTTTCCGACAATTCTTTGTTGCTCTCCATTACTGTCCATGAACTTTAAACATTGGTGAAGTGTCGAGGGGACAACACGATATTTGTGTATCCATGGTCGCCCCAATAACGCTGAATACGATGTGTTAGCTTCAATGACAAAGAATTTCACTTTGAAGCTGAAGGTTGACATTTGTAGTTTCACCGTGATCACCCCCAAGGCTGATTTAGCATGATTATCATACCCACATATTACCACCTCAGTGGGTTTGAGATCATCCATTATATAACCTGCTCGTGTCAAAGTGCGAACAGGCATGATATTTACTGTCGAACCTGGGTCTATCAATATTCTTCGCAGGTGTGCTGCCCCAATATTTCCCTCGATGTAAAGGGGGCGATTGTGATCATTGTGCTCCATTATCTGATCTTCTTCTGAAAAGGTGATCTCATTTACATACAAGAGATTATCATATAAACGATGTCTTGCCATTACTGCTTGATACTCATGTGGCGTTTGCAGAGCTGCAATTAGTGCTTCCCTTAATTCAGGTAGCAACATCAATGCATCATACACGCTCAACATAGCCGGGATGCGCTTCAACTGGGCGACGACATTATATTCTACTTCATTTCCTTCCCGGTTTCTTACTTTCTCTTGTTCGCGAGATGAAGTCGCCTCTTTATTATGGGGTATCTTTTCTTTCTCTGCTCTGTATTGCCTAGATTTCAAGGGTTCCTGAAATTCTTTGCCTCCACGTAAGTTCATATTAACTTCTTCCGCTTTTCTTTCTGCTAACGAGTCCTCAGCTAGGAACTCTTCACGTTCCTGGCTTGTCAACACTACTTCACTTTCAGAACTGTTTGCATCGTCACTAATGTATGCCATATTACATGACACTTTATTGAATGAGCTGCTCAATCCACTCCGAAGCGGCCCCTTTTCTTTTGGAAAGAATTGAGCTAATGTTGGTTTCACTCGAGGAAAGGACTCGTTGCCCTCAGACCTAGGCACGAACCTTGCAGGTAAGCGGCGCTTGCTTGGGTCAAGGCTGTTTTTAGTTGGTGCAGCCTTTTTTACAGACTTTGGAGCAGCGAATCGATAATCACTTCTTCTTTGCTGATGCCGACGCTGTACTTCATGCCAGGATTGTTCACTACTTCTAGGAATTATTGGCGAGAGTTGGAGCCCTTCAAACTGGTTCTGTACCTGTGACAATGGTAACCAATGTGTTACTTCGTCACCTTGGTATTCCTCACAAGCTCCAAATTTTATTGCTGACACCATATTTACTTGGTGATAATCTGGATTCACCGCCTGAGGGTCCAAGTTTAATTTTTTCTCATCAATGGACCTCTGCAACCATTCCTTGAAGGCAACGCAATCCTCTATCACGTGGCCTACATAACGGTGGTACGGGCAATACAAAGGATTATCTGTCATCCCAGCCTGATCAGGCCGCCGGGCTTCAGGTAAACTCAAAGCTCCTCGTTCCAACAACTGATCAAAGAAACTCCTTACAAATTCCCTTCGGAACACATACTGCTTCTTTAGCAATTCCTGAATACTAGCACGTGGTCTTTGCCCAGCTTCATTCCTTGCTCCCAGAAATGGTGCATTACCTCGCGGTGCAGTAGACATGACTGACAGCCTGGTAGTGTTACTTTCAGCTTGTACTTTTGACTTTCCCCCATTATTAAAAGCCTTGGCTGCTATATTCAACTTCTTGTTGTAATCTGAAACACCTGCATTCTTATATAACTCCATGATGTGTGGAGCTTTTTCAAACTCTAGCTTTGTGGCAGCCACAGCATTCCCAAGGGCACTAAATGTTTTTGGTTCACGACGAGATACTTCCAGTGACCAGTGTTGCTGCATTCCGTGAACACACATTTCTACAGCATCTTCTGGGTGCATTTCTCTAGTTAAGCGGACATAGTTGTTACGAAAACGAAGAATGTAATCATCAATCTTCTCATCTCTCCCTTGCTTGATCTGAGACAATTCTAGAAGAGATGTATCTTTACTCATACTAATAAAATGAGACTTGAACAAATCTTTCATCATTTGCCAATTACGTACTGAACCAGCCGGGAGACGGCTATACCAGTGAAAAGCAGACCCTGTCAAAGATGCAGAAAATTGGCGAAGTAAAAGTGATGGTACTCTTGCTGTATCCCCACAGGCTGCCTCAAAATACACAAGGTGTTCTCTGGCATCTCCACTGCCATCCAACTGTCTGAACTTAGGTGGGTGCCACCCAGCAGGGAAAGCAACCCTATCGTGCCATGATTCATATGGTTTCTCGAGTTCACTTTCAAGGTTGCGTGGTGCTTTCTCTTCCGCAATTTGTTTCATCTTCCTATTGATTAGCTCTTCAGCAATATCATGATAGTCCTTTAAAACACCTGGAGTTGGACCGCTAGAAGCGGACTGTGTATGCATAGGTGGCACACCCAAATTTATTCCTCCTGATGGTAGAACCGGCTCCATGACGGGAGCTACTGGAGGCGGATTATATGAGTGAGCCATTGCTTCTAACTCTGCAATTTGTGGATCCACAGTCACCTGTTGAGGACGAGGAGATGGAGCTGCTTGATTTATGACTAGACCTGCAATCATGTTAAACAATTGGTCTAGCCTCGCATCTATCTGATCCATCCTCGCAGCATATTCTCGCCCAGATCCAATATTATTATGAGCATTTGAACTTTGTCCTACATCTTGATTGGCACCAATTGGTTGCGTACCGATCGTCGGAACAGACTGGAGTGGTACACGTGGAGCCTGATTTTGAACACCAATAGCCGGAGGTGGTGCTTGTGGAGCTTGATTTTGAGCACCGATAGCCGGAGGTGGTGCTTGCGGAGCTTGATTTTGAGCACCGACAGCTGGAGGTGGTGCTTGCGGAGCTTGATTTTGAGCACCGACAGCTGGAGGTGGTGCTTGTGGAGCTTGATTTTGAGCACCGACAGCCGGAGGTGGTGCTTGTGGAGCTTGATTTTGAGCACCAATTTGCCCCGCGGCTAGAGGATTGCTCTGCCCCGAATGCACCAGCACAGGAGCGAGATTCATATCGCCCATAATCTCTTCATCATCGGATGGTATAGACGGGGCGAGATCAGAATAATGAGGTGAACTTGGTAACTTTTTTAGTGATGATGAGGATTCAGCGTCTGATTCATCCTCAGCTTCTTGTTCATCTGATGAGCCACTCGAAGAGGCTGCCATACTTTGTTGGGCTACTTCTCTCAGTCGCGTACCGACTCCTGGCCGCTCTAAAATTTGCTGAAGTTGATGAGGATCACGAGGGAGCCGAGAGGCTATGTCCCTGTAGCGTGAGCCTGATTGATCTTCATGCCCCTTGACTTTCGGCTTTCGGTGACTACCGGATGTAACTGGAAGGCAAGGTGCTGTTGCCATTGCTTCCTTTTGTTCGGTGAATGCCACTGTTCGATCTTTGGGGCAACTTTGTGTCGCTACTGACCTGTTCCTACGGAGAAGGGTAGGGTTCTTCAAGAGTATTGGAGTTGGATTTGGAAGGATCTCTTCATCAGAGGAGTATGTGAACTCATGCGAAACATGGGGTGGTTCCCATTCAGAATCTGAATTTTGTATGTGTCGAACTGTAACCATCCCACACATCTCTGTATCAGTTTGTTTTGTTCTTTCCTCAAGTTTATCTTTAGTACCATTGACTAAGCTGGTGGGGTCATCTGGCTTAGTAATCTGTTGAGCATCTCGTATTTCAGAGGAACCTCCCTCCTGCTGTACAGACCCGTCAGGGATGGACAGAGGGACCTGTGTAGGCTCCCTCGTGACCTGCACTGCTGAATTGTCAACCCTTCGTGGCTTGGGAGCCAAACGATCTATCAAGAAGTTGTATCTCTGGTTCCTAGCAAGGTTCGGGGATACTTGAAGCGTAACACGCTCATTGTCAGTATAAATACGACCATCGGCTCGCACACGGACCTGTACATGGTTCAGCACAATATCCTGTAACTCGCGGTACATTGCCTCTCGACCTCTTCTACGCCTTTCACGTTTCTGTTGGTTTATAACTGCATAACGACTCCTTGATGTTATTGGCGGGGTTGCAAACCGTGGTGCACTGCGAAAAGGTGCTCCTGATACATTACGTCGGTCTGTTGGTAATTGTTCACCTTGCTGTCTTGAGGTACTTTGCCCTCTAAAAGAGTTCTGATCACGCCATTGAGGCTTAAACTCCCTTCGGCCAGCAGGATAATATTGACGCTGCTGATAATTTCTCTGTGGAGGAATCGGGGCGTGCCCACGATAATTATCATTCTGAAGTTCACGTCGAGGAACCCACACTTGTCGAGGGCGCTGATCCTGAAACCTTGGCCTGCCCCTGTAGGAAGACGGGCCTGGCCTTTCCTGATTCTGAAGCTGTCGTTGCATCCCACTGAGCTGGCTTTGTAGCTGCTCAATCTGTTGTTGTAATCCACCAACTCCTGGAGCCGATGTCTCACTAGACAAGGCTGCAAATCTGTTGGCATTTTCCTCTGCATAGATGTGGTGGCAAGACACTAGTGTTCTCTGCAACTGAGAAACGCCCTGCTCCTCAAGGGTTCTCTTCCAAAATTCATTCATTATTATTTCTTTAACTAGCTTCGCTGCTTGTCGTTTCTTTGGTACCCACTCTTTCTGGGAAATCACATAAGGTGCCCGGATGGGAGCACTGTGTTGAAACGCTCTTTGTTTACTGGTGTAATCAACACAATGAAGTACAGGGTGTTTGGGACTGTGATCAGCATGGTGCTGGCCCTTGGTACAATCCTTTGGTGGCACAAAACCTTCACCAATACGAGCTCTCAACTGAGCTTGGAGTTTCTTCACCTGTTGTCTCTTCCTCCTGTAATTACGCTGAGCATTTTTCTTTTTGGAGATTCTGGCAAAAGTGGACTTGGCCATTAAATGGCAGCTCATTTTTCCCAGACCCTGGAGGAGTTCGATCTCTGTGCCATGAGTGAGCTGAACATCACTATCAGGCACTTCAACCTTGCCCTGTACTTCTTGAGTTTCAGGATTCCTCAGAAAATTCCTAGCATTGCAGACTAGTGTCTGGTACTCCATCCTGTCCACTGCAGCTTTACACTTAAAAACTTTCTTTGAAACTTGCTGCGAGGGATCCTCCATAGGGTGAATCTGTGTCTTGAATCCCTCATGGCAGATCACCACAGGCGTCAATGTGCCAAACTGAAGCACAAATGGTTCAGGGACAGAGAGTGAGGAGGCGTTGGTGGGCATCTCACCTGCACGAGATGTGCATTTGGTCAGGCCACAACACCACAGCTCTAAATATAAAATAGAACAAATGCCAGATGCATTGGAGATTCAGGACAAGAGCCAAATACGACGACCGATGACGAGCAGCAAAGATGGGAGGAGACTCATGTCCCACTGGGCGTGCCATTTTGTTTTCGCGAGAAATATATTCCAAATTCCTCGGCGTATGGCTTTATAAACTGCGGGCGTGCCAGTATACGATTTGTATACAAATAAATAAATCACACAGAAACATAATAAAACTGGAAAACTTGCTTTCTTTATTCATTTCTCAAAGAATAATTTTACAAGTCTCCTCTCTTTTACATACATTCCTGCATAGCGCCTAAGGCACACACGATTGCATAGTTCATGAATCCTAGAGCCTCGCAAGAACTCCAGTTAATTACATCCATGGCATCAAGCCTACGGAATGCCTCCGATTATGCTGCGTCAAACGGTCGTCGTGGTTAAGTGCTTGTCCTGTACTCCATAGATGAATGCTACATAAAAAAATGAAGAAATAGAAAAGAAGCCAAGCTGACTTCATGACATAATCCGTCACATCCCGTGTTCAACTAAAGATTCACAAGATAAAAATGTTCGGCCTCGTCGGTCACGAACGAAATGTGTCCGCCTCGTCGGTCGGGACATAATAGGAATTTCCGGCCTCGTCAGTCACGGAAGACCATAAATAATGAATAAGAGATCTGAAATATTTGGCTAAACACGGGTGTTAAGATAAATATCATTTGTACAATTTACTTCCTTCCTCTTTCTTCATATACACTGATTTTTATTATCCATCGAAGCCTCCTGTACTGTACCTGCAAAAATATTTAGCATTGCCATCTTTGATGGTGTGCTGATTCATAGATAGGTTCTGCATATACATGCCATCAGACGCCCTTTTTTTAGATCCTCTTCACACCTGCATGCGAAGCAAATAGGAAGTACGCATGTGGCCATTGGGATGACCATGCATCTCTTGAAACCTGCGTAAAAGACACAAGTGCCACCGGTGCATCTATTTCATTTCTTCATCACGAATACATACGGTCCATGATGGAACCTCGGGCTCTCATTTTTCCTAGAAGCTAGTAACAGTATGAGGCACTCATATTGGCTTCGCCATTGAAGGCACAATACTCCACGAAGGAGAAAGAAAGGATGACGAGGCTCTAAGGCCATGTCAACCACTCACCACGAGACGCCATGATCACGGTGAAGTGGAAGCGCGGACGACGACGAGGTCTTGCCCCGGCTCGCTCACGGCGGCGAGGCCAATCTGCCGGCAATGGTGCTTCGGTGAATGAATTGAAGAGGTGGCGTAGGTGGCGTCCTGGAGAGGATCCTCCCGTGTGCGGCGGTCGTCCGTGTATATATAGGGGAAGGATAGGTCAAGTGACCCCGGCGCCCGGAAGGTGGGTGCCGCCGCCGTCTTTGTTGCGGTGTGATCCGAGATGAGAGGAAGCCGTTGAAAGCTCGGCGCATCGCGCAGCACATGCATGTTCAAAATTCAAATGTACCTCCTTATCCTCTAGCTCCTCATATAAACGTGCTAAAAGAACTTGGATGTTGTGGCCCAACTTGAGAAGGGTCCGTCACCGTTGCACTCGACCCGGCCTTTGGCCCGAAGTTTTCGTATTCGTCGTCGTGCCGGCATATACGTAGGTATGTACATAGTTGTATATGATCGCTAGCCGCATGCACGAGCTGCAAACTAGTAGGAATTCCCTTCCCGGCAATTGTAAAGTGGGCCTTAAATCACTTGCATTAGGATATTTTAAAGGCTTTTGTGCATGCAAGCCGTGCTGCACTTCCCCGTATGTTTTCTTAGCCCATTAGGCTTAAATGTTTATTCCAAATAGTTTAAAGCTTCATGGCGACCAGCCGATCTTCTTAAAATTAATATATGAATTGAACACACTATTTGGTGTGATTATTTATAGTCAAACAATGACCTAGACTCAATTTAGCGCATTGGTTACCGAGATGTCATTGATTTCACTATTTATATGAGTTTGCTCTTCACATGGTTAATTGAATTCACCAAGATTTCTAAGTCCTCCAACCATGTGCTCAATGCATCTCTTTCAACCCGCAAGCTCGGTAAGCATTTCTTGGTACCCAAAACTTGTTGGGTCCTATAGGGTTAGTCACAAGGTGCTTAGGAACCCAAATAGCCCTCATGCTACAATGAGGTGAACTAGTCTCCCTTATAGCACAAGTTCTATTCCTATCGTTCCTAAGCTTATGGAAATCATAATGGACAAGGTTTGAATTAGGAACGTTACCATTTGGGCAATCCTTGCCCATGTGACCCTTTTGACGGCATTCGTAGCAAATGCGACTTTTGTTCTTGTTGGTCACCCCATTCCTTGCAATTTCTTTTCTACACTTGCTTCGAGACTTGTTCTTGGAGAAGGTGGCTTCCTTGCCTTGTTTGCTTGAGGTGGGGCTGCCGCCTCGGCCGCCACGGTCCGACCGGTGGCATGCACCGGTCTGACCGGTCACAGTCAGAGCCACTGCCCGTTGTTGCTTTTGGGCACGAGTCGGCAAGGTGTCCCTTCTCTCTGCACTTGTAGCACACCCTCCACTTGTTGGAGCTCCTAGGCTTCTTGGAGAGTGATTCTTGTGCCTTGTGCTTGATCGGGCGATATTGGGGTTTGATTTGCCCAATCTCGCTCTTTTCTTGAATCTTGTTCTTGTGAGACCTTGTATGTTGTTGAGGGTTTGAACTAGTGGCGGTTGATCCCTTCCCAAGCTTCTTCACCATGATTTCACGGTTATCTTGAGAAGGTTGCACTTTGCTCTTCTCCTTCAACACATACAAGTCCTTTTGGAGCTTTTCGACCTCTTGCTTTAGTTTATCATTTTCTTCGGCAATGAGGCCATCACAAGATTCTACAAGTACATGCTCAATGCTAGATTGGCTTGCTTGAGACAAACAATCATTAGCGCTAGATAAAACAATTTGAGCTTGTGAGCATGTGCATGTGTGAGATAGAGGTTGTAGAGATTTTACCGATGAAAGCACAACCTCATGGGCTATCTCTAGTGTTGCATAAGAATCAACAAGCTTCTCAAAGGAAAGTTCAAGTTCATTGTGATTTGCTTGTAGGACCATATGCTCGCTAGTGAGCTTCGCTAGTTTGGCTTCTAGATCATCATTGGCATCTTCTTCTAATTTAACTCTACAAGCGAAGGAATTGATGTCATGATCATATTTGTTAGCCAATGTTTCATACTTACAAACCAAGGATGCAAGTTCGGATTTGAGAAGCTCAAGTTCTCTTGACGAAGAGCTTGAAGCTTCAATCTTCTGGTCCTTAGCCCCTTTGGCTTGTCTCTTCTTCTTGCTTCTCTTTTCCTTCTTGGCCATCAAGCAAGTTGGTGTGCCTCGCTTGCACCCGGTCCGACCGTGGGTGTCACCGGTCCGACCGGTCCCTCGGAGGGACGGCGTCTTCGCTTCTTTGCTCTTCTTCTTGCTTGAGGTTTGATGCTTGATGCTCAGTGGATGTTGTAGAGGTAGGGCACATCTCCACTGACTCATCTTCATCATCGCTCTCGAGTTCATCCCATTTGGTGTTTACCAACTCAAGTAGTAATTTCCAAATGAGATGAGCATCTTCGGAAATCTTTTTGCTCTTCAAGATAATGTACTTTAGTTCTCTACATACACAACTACACAAAAGGTTAGTAATAACGGCATTGAGTTGCTTCTTCTCCAAGTCCATTGGCGAGACACATGTCTCATCCTTTGGAAGGATACTCGCAACCATGATGCTCTCAGCGGTAGGGAGTGCAATGAGAACATTAGAGCACCAAGAAGAATAGTTTGAGCCATCTAGAGCTAGAGGCTCAAACGGTACCTCACAAGTTGTCGACATCGAAGAACTCCAAGCGGTTAAGCTCGAATCGGAGCACCAAGCTCTGATACCAATTGAAAGGACCTTGATGTCGCCTAGAGGGGGGGTGAATAGGCGTGACGACCAAATTAAACTTTTTCTCCCCAAATACTTGAGTTGACAGTGCTCCACCGATCAGACCGGTGGTTGTGACCGGTCAGACCGGTCAAGCACTGGACTTCACAGGTGACACCGGTCAGACCGGTGCGCCTCACCGGTCAGACCGGTGTAGCACAGAGAACCTGCAAAGACAACTTCAAGCACCTCTTGGCTTCTAGCACGAACCAAACTCGGGGTGTGGCTTTTGTAGATGATCACAAGCAGAGTAATGAGCCCTGCACACACAAGTAACACACCCAAGTAGATCGAAGCGGAAGCAAATGAAATATACTAGAAAAACAACTTAGAGAGTCGAACCACACGAAGAAGCAAGGATTTGTTTCCCGAAGTTCACCACCCACTGAGGAATGGCTACGTCTCCGTTGAGGAGCTTGTAAGGGACGATTCCCACAACAAGTCGGGTCTCTTTCAACCGCTTTCCTCCTTTCCACTAAGGTGATCTTTTCCACGAAGAGGCAAGATCGCAGCCCTTACAAACTTCCCGCTGCTCACCACAACCTTGGGAGCTAGCCGGCGACACCTAGCCGTCTAGGAGGCAAACCTCCAAGAGTAACAAATGCACCAAAGTTTGTAGACCCGAAACCAAAGTGCTCAAGCTATGGAACCTGCTCTTGTTAGCTCACAAAGTCACTCCTAGGCTCACTTCCTCAACCCAACACAAAGAAGATGGCTTGAATCCACAAATCTCACAAAGAGATGGTTGGGGAGAGCCACCAAGGCTTAGAGCTAGTTAGAATTGGCTTGGGATCTCAAAGAACAACACTAGGAGCAAGCAGCCCTCACTTGAAGAGGGCTTGGGGTATTTATACCCCTCAAAGGAGAAAACTAGCCGTTAGTCCGGGGCAAAGCACCGGTCGGGCGGTGCCTCACACCGATCGGACCGGTGTATGAAAAACTAGCCGTTGGGCTAGCGGCACCGGCCACACGGTGCCTCCGACCGGTCGGACCGGTTAGGCCCGAGTTGCCCCCAAAACCTCTTTTAAAGAAACTAGCACTTAACCACCAAGATGAAATGACCCGGGTTAGGTTAGGAGGGTTTGTTAGCTCACTCAAAGGCCGCATCTCACTTAGGTCAACTAAAGAGCACTTTGACTTTGTCAACTTGCTAAGTTGCATCCCTCTTGATAGTACGGCATACCTATGCTCAAGAAAAGAGTAAAAGATCTTCGATGACCTCTTGAACTTGAATAGCTTTAATTCTTGCCATACTTTGATCAACAACCACTTGAGGGCTTTCAACATAGCCTTTGACTTGAGCACGTCCATACTTGAGCTAGTGACTTAGGATCTTTCCATATAGCATAAGAGTGCACATTTGGATCCATGGCCACTCCATGTTGCCAATCTTCAACGAGTTGGTAACTAGCAAAGCTTTCCTCGGTTAAGGTTTGAATATGATACTTGAAGATCCCACGGATGCTAGACCTTCACCCTAGCAAAACACTTATGGCGGCTTAGCTACGGCCCCAAAGATTGCTTAGTCCCTCACCCTAGACATCTCGGTTGATCTCTTCATCACTTATCCAATCCACTTTGAGTTCCACTTTGCTTCACACGCAATTAACCTTCATTTGAAAATCCCACTTCAAATGCTTGATCTTGATTGACAACGGATATGCAAGCTTCCATTTTTAGAACCATAAAATGTATACTCATCATCTTGTTCTCTTTCAATAAACTCATGAAGTCTTGCACCATATACTTATCTTCGAAGATGTGAGCCATAAAACACATCCATATTTAAAATACTTCAAAGTAGCTCATGAATATACAATGAAATCCTCGCTCACGATCTTAGACAAAAGCATTAGTCCTTTAATCGCCTTGTCATTCAATTCACCAAAATCCACTTAGGGGCCTAGATGCACTTTCAATAGCATCAAAAACTAACCTAGGGATGCAGCATATACACTTAGAACTATTATGAAACTTGAGTTATGTATTTTCGAAGAAAATCAAGCATAATTCAAGAATAAATAACTCTGTAATTACAAAATTGTGATTAATTCACCAGAGGTGTGTTTTGGAATAAACAGACAGTATGCAAAAGTTGGTTGCAAAAATCTAATTATTTTTAGCTACAAAAATCATTTATGCAGATTCTGCAGAAATGGAAAACAATTTTTATAAAAAGATTTACAACATAACTTTGTGCAATGTTTGGTACATGAGCTAGTAATGACATAAAACACAACATATTCAAAAATTAGCTACAGAGGATTTATAGATTTCGAGATATTGCAGATCTAGGTTTTCACATTCCTATTTTTCATGCAAACACTATCAGAAACTAGCTCAGGCAAGAATAACAAAAGTTGTATATTTCACAAAGAATCCAAAAAAATTGAGATAGCTTTTTTCTGATTTTTCTACGATTTTCTACGGATTTTACAAGATTCTGCAAATCACAAGTACTATTTAAGTTATAGCCTTTCACTAAGGCCCCTGGACTTTCTGTAGATCCACAACCGTACCCTCCGTTTACACAAAACACCCTGGAAGCAAAACAGACCATGCAATGTGGTCCTTGGGAACGGCGGCCGGTGCGAGCGGCGCAATTCCGGCGAGGCCGGCGGCCATGGCCGGCGGAAGTGGGCGCGGGGGTGGTCTAGGGGTGCTCCCGGCCCGATTTGGGGTTTTGGTCGGGGGAATGGCGGCGGCGTCGGCGACGGTGCTCGGCGGCGACGGCGGGGCCGGCCGCGGTGGCTCGCCGTCCGGCGAAGGACGAGTGCGCCCAGGACGACACGCGGCTGTGCGAGCCTGGGTAGGTGCTAGAGGAGCTACTAGAGATGCCGACCGGCGAGGGGAGCCGGCAGAGGGGTGGGCGCACCGTGGAGAACCGGTGGTGGCTTGGGGCGGTCCGGCGCACAGGGAGGTGGTGGTGCTCGGGTGCAAGGGGCGACGGGCCCTTTATAGGCGACGCGAGCGCGCCGGCTAGTGGCCAGTGGACCGACGGAGTGACCTCGGTATGCAAGCGACCGGACGACAGCGGGTGGACCAGCGGTCCAAAGTGTGCGTGGACGGTGACGACTCAGGGCGCGGCACGTGGCGGGGCGCGGAGCTCAAGACATCTCGGGGCGTGGGCGGCTCGGGGGAAGGCGCGGCCTCGGACGGCACGCGACACGGACGCCGAGACGGCGGGGTGCGGGCGCGGGACGGCGGCGCGCGCGGCGCGCGCGCGCGCGCGGCGTCGGCCGGCCCCCCGCGACCGTGTCGCGGTACCTCGCTTTGAACGCGTCAAACTCCAAAAAACAATTGTATAGAAGTGCTCCAAGTGGTGAATAGGAAAGTTGTAGATCTCACTACCACCTACAACTTTCACAAAGGCCGTATGGTGTTTTTCTCAACGGATTTTGCACAAACTGCTGCTAAACTTTGAATGTCGCCATGTTCCGGTAAACGGAGGTACGTCGGTCGACCAAGTTTTTCACCAATTTCCACTCAAAATTTTAAATGCCAATCTACATGAAAGTTGTGTCCCTCAACAAACGGAACAATTTTCATATTGGTAGATTTTTAAGTGTTTAGGTGAATTTTGGAGAACGCGGCAAAAGTTTCGGAAGACATTCGCCGACGTCAATGGTTAAGCCGGGTTTGACCGTGTCTTTGACCAAGGGTTGACCACGGGTGTGTGCAGACTCGGCCAAGGGGTTCAATAGGGTTCATCGGCGTGGTTTTCGAGGTGATAACCCAGGTTGACCTAGGTTTGACCAGCGTCGGCTGGTTTGACTCGGCTGATTCGGTCATTAGCGTTAATGACGCTAAATAAAAACTCGGGGCGTCACATTAAGAATGTGCTAGAATCTACGTATAGCCTTGGGTAGGAATTCTCATCATCGAGGAACTTATCATTTTAACATTTTTGAAAGAAACCTTCGAAATCAAGCATCACGTAGAATAAGATCATAGCAACTCAATTGTATGATATCATATCATATCGTATCGTATCACACAGCAACCTAGGCATAGATTATGTTTTTCGCTACCCACAAGTTTCAAGCTAAGGTTTGACCATGCAAGCCAACATACTAAAGACTGAAGTAGGATACTAAGTTGTAAGGACATATAAGAGGAATAAGTAGAGCTAGTATTCATCATTTCAACTATGGAAAAAATTCTTACCGCACATAGGAAAATAGTAAACTAGTACAGAGGAAACTCTGGACGCAGCAGAGCAACACGTCTAGATTACTGACATACATTGAGGTGCTGTAAACAAAAGTACGGAACACTTCAATGTATGAAATGAAAAGAAAGGGAAAAAATTTGTTGCACTTTGTTATGAAATGAAAAGTTGAAAGTTGAGCAGAGCTGTCTTAGACTGCAATATTGAGGTACTTGGAGGCTCTACATAGGCATTTGGCATTTCCAACACTTGTTCCAAGTTTGATTCATCTTTGATTCCGTTGATCTCTTCACGTGAGGAGCATATGCATATCGATCAGGTTGGGTATTTCTTATTCTTTCAGTTTTATTTTATTTTTCGTTTCTTTTGAGTGTTGCTAACCAGATCCTGGCAGCGGGTTACCCGGTGAGACCAGAACGGAGGAGTTGTGTGTTCCGAACTTGCTGCATTTTGCCACTTTGGCCTCCTGTTTCTGCCAGATGATTGTCTGAAATCGATAGGTGTCTACATTTTCTGTCTTTCTGATAGCAGCCACATCTCTTGCTGCAGCAACAGCCGATATGCTCTCAACAAGCTTGCAGTTCCACGGTGTGGTGCTCCTGTGCCTGTGCGCCCTGTCGTCCTGCTTGCCGTTCGAGCCGTCGTCGCACCGCGGACGCCGAGACGGCGACGGGGCTCACGGCTACCCCCGATTCGCCGACGTCCAGCGCCAATGCCAGTCCGTGCTCTCCTCGGCCGGCGAGCTACGCCACGCCTACAGCGCCCGATTCCCGGAGCGCTTGCCTTACCTTCAACAACAACTGGAACGCGAGCTGTCCTTCGAGAAGGGCGACTGGCGCCAGGACACCGGCAACGCGCCGCTGCTACTGTTCGACGGCAGCGACGCGACGGAAGGCGCTCCTGCGCCGCCGGGCCCTCTCCGCCTCGCGACCTTCATACTCACGCACGTCGACGCCGAGCGCGTCGCGCGGACCGCCGTCAACGTCAGCGGTGTCCTCGTGCTTTCCATCGCCCGGGAGAGTGCTGGGGACGAGATCCCACCCTGGACGCGCCGACCCGCCGCGTCGCCGGAGTTCGAGATCCTACCTGGCAACACCACGCTCAGGATTCCTTTCGAAGGTGTCTACACGGAAAGCCTGGAGGACCGCGGCGGCGGCGGCGGGGGCGGCGGTGATAGGGTTCTGTGCATGGTCGGGAGCGCTGTTCTCCCGACTCGCAGCACCGTCGACGCTGGCTTGTCTGGTCGTGGCCGGACCAACCTTCAGCCGCCGGTCATCGCCGACAACAACATAGTGCTCGTGGTAAGGTACCCAAAAGAGCTCACACTGACGACAAGGGCGGTGCACGGCGAGATGTGGAGCACCAATGCTTTGTCAGACGCTGCCTACTTCGACATGGTCCGGCTGATGTCAAAGGTCGGCGCGTACAACCTGGCGCGCTGGTCCCGGTCGGACGAGCTGGTTGCCACCGCGTGCAGCCCCTGGCCAGCGAGCGACGCGGTGCCCGTGGCGAATCATGCCGGCGAGCTGCGGAGGGGAATCACGATCTGCACGGTGCTTAATAGCTTCTTCTCTCATGCGAACACGCTCGCCGTTGTCCCAAACTGGCAGTGCATCTCGAAGGATCAGCCGAGCCGATGGCTAGAGCCATTCGAGGCGTTGGCCTTCGATGGCGGCGCCATCGCGCTGCAGGACTTCCAGTGCCGCGCGTCGAGCGAAGTGGACGGCAGCGAGTACTCCGCGATGCTGTCGGGCGTGTTCCGGGCCTTGTCTCCACGGGAGCACCGGCTCACGGCGTTGAAGCGGACCCAGCTGGACGGCACAACTCTCGCCGTTGAGGGCGTGTGGAAGGCCTCGGCGGGGCAGGCCTGCATGGTGGGATGCCTCGCCGGCAGCAAGAACTCCTGCCGCTACCGCGTGTGCCTCTACGTCCCGACGACGTTCTCGATCACGCGCCGTAGCATAACGCTCGTGCGCATCACCAGCATCGACGACGGCGACGGCGAGGAGGGAGGCCACCCCCCTCTGTTATTGGAACAGCGCGTGCCTTCGGTGCGGCTCTGGGGCCTTTCCGACGTGTTCCCCTTCCGCATGGCGTACAACTACACGATGGTCAACCAGGCCGTCGAGTTCCTTCGGCGGAGCAGCTCGGCGTTCAGCGTCCGCGACATCGTCGCCAGGTCGCTGTCCTTATCCTATCCAAAGAAGGACACCGCTGGCGATGACGAAGAGACGAGCCTGTTCCGTCTTGGCGACGAGCTTATTCTCCGGTTCACCGCCGTGCCAGATCTGTTTCCGTCGGGATGGATCGAGGGCCCCTTTCTTCTCCTGGAGACGCTCTCCATCGAGCAGGCAGTCGGGCCAATCGCGCCGCCGTCATTTTGGCACCCGTCCACGGTGGCAAACCATCCCGGCAACGGCAAGGACAAGGAATCTGCAGGCACGGGACGGCGACCACTGCTGAACATCTCTGCCGAGCTCAAGATCGTCGGGACGCATTTCGGCTGGGTGACGGCTCTGTTGCTGGAGGGCGTGTACAACCCAGAGGATGGCCGCATGTTCCTCATCGGCTACCGTGATGTCCGGTCGCCGGGGCGCAATGCGTCGACTAGCAGCGACTTCGAGGAACGAAAAATGGACTGTTCCATCGAGGTGAAAGTCGAGTACCCGCCAACGACTACGCACTGGTTCATCGGCTCGACGGCGAAGGTTCACATAGCCAGCACAAGAAGCGCCGGCGACCCGCTGTACTTCAGCGCGTTGAGGCTCGAGGCGCTGCCGACCATGTACCGGAAGCAGTGGTGGCACGTGCGTTCCAATGGAGTCATCGACGGCGTCCTCTGCATCGTCGTGCTGTCGATCGCCATGGCCGCCTCGCTCGGCCAGCTGCGCCACCTCAGGTCCCACGCCGACGTAGCGCCGTACATCTCGCACGCCATGCTCGCCGTCCAAATCGCCGGTTACGGCGTGCCACTGATCACTGGCTTCGAGGCGCTCCTCGAGAAGGTAACCTTCAGCTCCCAGGCGGCAGTCAACCCGCCGCCGTACTGGACGAATTCCTACGCCATGGAGGCCGGCGCGGCCGACCCGCCGTACCGTGCCGATGCCATCGACCAGATAGCGAGGGCCCTCATCCTCGCCGCGCTGCTCCTCACGCTACGCATCAGCGACAAGGTGCGGCGGAGCCCGGCTCTCTCGCCGGCCGACCGGAAGGTGCTCGTGTGCAGCTACGGAGCGCCTCTGGCCGCTCTCGCTCTCGCCATCGCGCAGAACGGGGAGGCCGTGTCGGCCGAACAGCTCGTCGCGCTGATGCGCGACCTGTTCCTGCTCCCGCAGGTGATCGGCAACGCGGCGTGGCGCGTCAACTGCAAGCCTCTCGCCGAGAGCTACTACCCGGGCGTCACCGCCGCCCGCGTGCTCCCGTACGCGTACGATTACGTGCGTCCGGCGGGGGTTGATCCGCACTTCGAGCAGCTGTACTCTAATGGGTACTCGCACAAGCTCAAGCCCGTCGAGTTGGTGGTTCCGTTCGTCGCCGTCGTGCTCGCGCTCGTCGTGTACGTGCAGCAGAGGTGGAATTACGCCATTGTTAGCAGGACGCGTAAGGGTGAGCAGGAGAAATTGCAGCACGTATTCTAGCAGAGATTAGGGAACACGAGGTGAATCTGGAACAGCCGTAGATACTGGCATAAAGATTTGAAGCTGCTCAGCTGATGATCTCTTCCAAAAATCCAAAGCTGCAACTGAAATTGACCATTGACCAAACGTAGAAGTCTCTATCTCTTGCGACCTGCTGGCTCGGTTCATGCAGACATAAAGGCTAAAGTAAGCAAGTTGTCTTTTATCATATTCGAGCATTCAGCATTGTTTTTAGTGGCAGTTGAGTCGATCTGGTGCAACTTGAATCTCAGCGTAAGGATTGGGACTTGGGGGTGAGTGATTGACCAGATCATGTGTGTATCTCTACTTCAGAAACTAGTGGAAGTGCACGTGCGTGATATTTAAAAAATATAGCATATTTTGTTATGTAACATAATTTAATAATTTACCAGGCAACATTTTCCTAACCAACTGAATAGAAAAAGTAAATATTTTTATTGAGATATCATCTTACACACCATATATGAATCTATGGCAATCATGCAGTAAACTAAACTATGAATGTTCGGACTTTATTATTGGTCGTGTCGGACGAAACCACATTGGAGTCCTCATTGATTGTGTTGCACTGACACGTCGACCCTTGACCGGATAGTTGTACCTCTTGACTGCCACATCTGTTTGACCCTTCGTGGAGAATGTGACAACATGGTAGTCCATCATGTTAGCCACATAGATGCTGCTGAGCTCAGTACCGCTCCATGTGCCATGAAAGGGGTAGTTTAGACCAACAAACAGAGATGGGCCAAGGTCAATGGCATGGATGCGGCTCCACGTCTGCCGCATATCATCAAATTTGAATAAGAAAATTTCATCAACGTCCTCAAACCTGTCAAGTTCACTCTTGAGAACCCGGTAGTACGGAAGCTTCAAGGTTTTTCCGCTACCTTGTACGCAAATTAGTATTAGCTCATCTGCAGGGGTCTTGGCTAGGTAGAAAACACGACTATCTGAGTTAAAAAAATATTCCTCGACAAATGGGATATTTGTTGAAGTAATTATAACTGGATTGTCGCCTTGAGCACCCATGTGCCATGAAAAAACAAAACCTTCAGTGTCTACAGCTACCACCCTGCCCTTGTGGATAATGGCGTCCATATATAGATATGTAAAATAGTTGTGGGGAGACTGATAGGCAAGAAAGGTCCACGTGGGACTACTTCTGGACGTGTAAGCTAACACCTCACAATCAAATAAAGCAATTGCTAAGTGTCCTCCCTCGACAGATGGTGTTTGGCATAGCACAACTCGAAGGAGACTACCGACAGTGTATCCACAAACCCCTTCATGTTTACTGTATTCGTCATGCTCAAACTTGTGGTGCAAGTCGAACAATGGCAATGGAACCGTTTGTCCAGTCATAAGGTTCACCAATTCCAACGACCACTTGTTATCAGATATTACGAGCCAATCGCCCTTTCCACCTACCCACACCTTGTTCTTGAGGCAATTGCTGTGCACAAGGAACGATGTTCCTTCCAAAACATCGTGCATACCAAATGAGCCATCTCCAAGAGATTCAGTCATCCTACTGCGATTGCTGTCAGCTCTAGATGTCAACAACATAGGGGTTCCTGTTGTTTACAGAGACTGTGTGTATCAATAAATTATTCGTGGCGTATATATTTTTTTGGAAGAAACTCGAATAGCAAGATACATCCTATATTAAGCATTAATACCTGATGTGAGTCGCTTTTTGTTTAGTTCGAAGCTCACTTTAGACCATTCTTAGCAGGTTCACATGAAGTTCTGAACATCGAGGATGTCAAGGCGGTTGATAACGTGGCTCCATGCATCAGTGTCGAGGTTGAAACATTGGACACATCTTGTTTTAGCTGATTTTTCTTTAGGAGACGCCATTCACATTTGTAGACTGTATCCTTACCTGACATAAAAACGCACATGATTATAGTTCAATCATTGTCGTAAAAGCTTTTCACAATGCTATATTTCAATTTATATGAAACATACCTATAAAATAAAAGGTTCTCAGCCTACAATAAAAAATTAAAATTAAAAATTTAAGACGATCAAAGAAATATTACAAAGGCATGACACATGCATAGTTTTGTATTTACTTCTAGTAGGCACTTAATTTGGTAAATACTCGTTGACATGCGTAAACGAATTTTATGGAACACACAGACAAAAGTGCAATCCACACTTATTGACATTATTTTAATATAAATGTTGTACTGTTGAAAAACAACTAATGTAACATTTCTACTGGACCCACGATATCAGGCTTATAGCCGCATATGTCAATATGGTCGCCATGTTGCACACCAAGCTGCTCAGCAATGACCCTCAAAGCCAATTGGAACCATGAATCCTACATCTATCTTTATGGCCCAAATGGATATGATAACCGAAAAGACAGGAAATGCACAAACATGATTCGCCAGTAACCAGACACGTGATTCTCTTGATAGTATAGGTAAATATATATATACATAGAAATATTGAAGGAGAATGATCATTACATTTTTATATAATACTGTTATACACGAAATTGACAGTGCGAAATAAACATCTACACTATGTGTATACTCACCGTTGAGTAGTGTAGCTTCCTGTTTCGTCAATGCCGCCTTGTGTTCTTGTGTGTCGAGGGGATGAGGTGATGTTATATAGACTGTATATATGTATCAAGCAAGGTAAGTTTTTATATTAATATGGGAACCGCAGGAAACAAATAAGACATGCAAGGCACACGATTAGGGAGTATTCATGATCATGAGAATTATATGGGATAGGCAACATAATTATAGTAATGTAATCTTGGGAAATATATGGTAAGTGTAGCAACAAATAAAAAGGTAACTATACCAGCAAAATCAACCAGACGTCATCTCATGGACGTTAGAAATGGAAATAAAGGCATGGAATCAGGGGGCAAGATCGCCCTCAGACCTTCCTTATTTGACTGGCTGACAAATTTTCTTCCCACAATTGCATGATTAATTTCCAAATATAAAAAGGAGATTCCAATGCCATTGTGTATCTTTTTATATGGAAGGAGGAAAATGAAATTGACAGGCGTGGGTGCAGAAGATCCCGTCGGATTGCATCCTGCCATCACCAACGCGTGATCCGAGGCCGATCTTGTCCTGTTCGCCCCCTACCGCTGGACGCTTTAAAACGTGGCACCACCTAGTTGGCAGCATTCCCCTCGGCGTCGACCTTAGTAGCCACGTCATCTTCGAGGGGCACCACTTCTTGCTCTAATGAGTTTGTCTCACACTGCACCTGTCAAGCACAATAGGTCACCATTTAAATTTTCATACCACAATATCTATAATTATTGGAATGTCATTGTACCAGGCTTTGAGTAATAATGGTTCCATCTATTGGGTCCATGTCGATAGTGGTTTCTTGATCATCGGCAACAATGATACTACCATCGGATGCAACACCATTGAGAGTTATTTTCTCGCGGTCTTCATTTGTATCAACTCCCGCACATGGGTCTTCGCCGTTTGCACACAAGAAATCATTAGGGCGTCGCTTGCCCAATATCTACCCGTAGCACGGTGAACGAACAAATACGAATGTAGAATTAATTACTCATCACACACATTCAATTGTTCAATAAAACTCATCCCACACATGTAATTATTTACCTCGCTACTACTGGTGATTATGGTAGATCCATCATTCATTGAGAAGTCAATAGTTGGTTTTTCAATATCTCCATCACCGAGACCTTGGTGATCCGCGCGACAAGACTTTCCTACATTATATTATACATAGCGAAGAAGCGATCAAACATTAATGAATTATAAATGCATCATGAAAGTGCAACACACAAATGATGAAACAAGGCTAAGTAACATGAACCTCCATCTCTTGGTCGAAGAAGTTTGCGCCACCGATGGAGAATAGGCCGTAGGCACACGTTTGGGAGAATAGAGTTGTTCGAGTTCACTGGGGGAGGGAATATATATAGCCATGTCGATCAAGAATGTTTTTTTAAATGGAAAAAAAAGGTATGCCGCAAAACCAGGTGGAGTGATTTGAGGAATCGTAATCATAGGGTATACAAGGAAAGGCAGCATATATACAAGGAAAGGAAGTGACCACCCCAATCAAAAGCGGAAAATCAAGTGACTAATTTTTGGGAAAAAATCATCCTAGCAGAGGATACAAGGAAACTTAATGGAGCATTATTTTTGGGAAAAAACATCCTAGTAGTATAGCATGTTTCCTTTTAATAGTAGTACCACATGTTTTATTTTAAGAGCATATTTTTTAGAAAAAAATCATCCTGGTAGTATCACATGTTTTCTTTTTTGGTAAAAAATCATCCTAGCAAAGAGATACAAGGGAACTTAACGGAGCATAATTTTTGGGAAAAAACATCCTAGTAGTATCGCATGTTTCCTTTTAATAGTAGTACCGCATGTTTTATTTTAAGAGCATAATTTTTAGAAAAAAATCATCCCGGTAGTCTCACATGTTTCCTTTTAGATTAATGTGCTTATGCATCCGATTAAGCACCCGCATCGACATTATCGTTTGCTCCAACTATATGAAATAGGAAAGCGACGGGCAAATGCGGGAGGGGTCGCGGCCGCGTGAAACAATTGAAATAGGAAAGCTCAAACAAGCGAATAGGAAAGCTCCATAGCGGAAGGAAAGTGCACCCCGATTAGGCAAGCTCCCTAGTAAACGCGGGTGAAGGAAAGCGTGATCCACGCGCGGGACATCAAGGTATATGTCGGGCATACACCCCGGTACTCATGCAAGGAAGGAAGAATAGTAGAAGACGGACTCCTGGTAGAATTCCCCCGTACTCCTACTAGGACTCGCTCTGTGTACTCCTACTAGGACTCTCGCCTTGTAACCGACTAGGAACCCGCCCCCCGGACTATATAAAGGAGGGCCGGTACCTAGCCGCACATCCCCAACCCCTCCCGGGGACAAACCAACACCAAGTGCGGGGCGCCATACTTGATCCCCCAAACAGGGACGTAGGGTTCGCCACCTTGGCGGCCCGAACCTGTATAAATCTTGTGTCCCGTGTCCTTGCGCATACCTTCGAGTTCTCGGTCTCCCGATCACGATCCCCACCGCACAATCTACTACCTCGGGTACCCCCTCGGTAGGTTTGCCGGTCTAAAACACCGACAGCTGGCGCGCCAGGTAGGGGTGATCATCGCCACCGGACGAATTCGAAGGACCTTAATCATCAAGATCAATCTGCTCGACGACGCTGACAGTCACATGGACAACTATTCGACGACCAGCAACTCGCAGGCTCGGCGAAACTCTACACGGAATCGATTTCGTGTCACCCGATCAAGTTTGCTCTACCTCAACCTCGCCGTGCGCCGCGATTTCTCGTCTCCGGCCGCACGTGCTCTACGTCGACCTCGCCGTGCGCCGCGACTACTTGTCTCCGGCCGCACGTGCTCTACGTCGACCTCGCCATGCGCCGCGACTACTCGTCTCCGGCCGCACGCGCTCTACGTCAACCTCGCCCTGCACTGCGAGTACTCGTCTCTACTCCCCCGGCTGCAGCGATCTACTTCGCCTACACCGCGCGTCCGGGTGCCTCGGCACGTCGCGCGGCTCGTCACGCCGCTTATCGCGCCGCTCGCGTCGACTACTCCGCCTCGCGCGCGGCTCGTCGTCGTCGACTACTTCCGCCTACGCCGCGCGTCCGGGGTGCCTCGGCACGTCGCGCGGCTCGTCACGCGGCTCCTCGCGCCGCTCATCGTCGACTACTCTGCGCTCGTCGTCGACTACTTCGACTACGCCGCGCGCCCGGGTGCCTCGGCACGTCGCGCGGCTCGTCTTGCGGCTTGTCGCGCCGCTCGTCGTCGACTACTCGTCGTCGACTACTTCGTCTTCGCCGCGCGCGCGTCCCGGGGTGCCTCGGCACGTCGCGCGGCTCGTCCACGCGGCTTATCACGCCGCTCGTCGTCGACTACTCCGCCTCACGCGAGGCTCGTCGTCGTCGACTACTTCGCCCTACGCCGCGCGTCGGGGTGCCTCGGCACGTCGCGCGGCTCGTCACGTGGCTCCTCGCGCCGCTCATCGTCGACTACTGCGCGCGCGTCGACTCGCCCCGACTACGCGCGCGCGCCGCGGTGCCTCGGCACGTCGCGCGGCTCGTCTTGCGGCTCGTCGCTCCGCCCATCGTCGACTACTCCGGGCTCATCGTCGACTACTTCACCTCCGCCGCACGCCGGGTGCCTCGACATGTCGCGCGGCTCGTCTTGCGGCTCGTCGCTCCGCCCATCGTCGACTACTCGGGCTCGTCGTCGACTACTTCACCTCCGCCGCACGCCGGGTGCCTCGACATGTCGCGCGGCTCGTCTTGCGGCTCGTCGCTCCGCCCATCGTCGACTACTCCGGCTCGTCGTCGACTACTTCACCTCCGCCGCGCGTCCGGGGTGCCTCGGCACGTCGCGCGGCTCGTCACGCGGCTCGTCGCGGCGCTCGTCGTCGACTACTCCGCCTCGCGCGGCTCGTCGTCGACTACTTCGCCTACGCCGCGCGTCCGGGGTGCCTCGGCACGTCTCGCCGCTCGTCGTCGACTACTCCGCGTCGCGCAGTCTCGTCGTCGACTACTCCGTGCGCCGCGACTTCGTCTTGCGGCTACGCTGGCTCTACTTCAGCCACACCGTGGGGTGCGACTACTTGTCTCGCGGCAACACTGGCTCTACTTCGAGTACACCGCGCGCTGCCACGACATCATCTTCCCCGGTCGCATCGCATTGACCATTCATCTCGACTAGTTTTCCAAACTAGTCGAGAACGGCAATCACGCCCCCAACAACTAGTCGGAATCAACTCTGACTAGTCAACTTCAACAACAACCGTCGCGGCTCCATCGCCGATCGCCACGGCTTCATCAACAAGTTCGCCGAGTGCAAAGAACAACGCTAAGTCATTTATCTAAATGAGTACCGTTTTCTTGGCTTGTTCTCCTCATCATGTAGGACTACTTTCCGACTACTCATTTGTGTATGCTTCTCGGCGGGTTTTCGCGGGAGCTACACTCTGCTGACTACTCTTGGGGCATATCAATCAAGTCGCCGCGAGTCTACTTCATCAACTCGGGGGCTATCCCTAGGAGGCGCTTTCTAAAGTCCGCTACGCGCGGCAATCTAAAGTCGACTTCTAAAGTCGCATTCTAAAGTCCGCTCCGCGCGGCAACTTAAAGTCGACGCCGGTCGCATCTTCGCCTCGCTTCGGTGGCATACTACGTGTGTAAGCTTCGATGGAACCTAGCCGTAAGCGGCCCCTCGGGTCTCGGCGACGATGGAACCTAGCCGCATGTGGTCTTCACGCTCCGTACCATGGGTCCAAGTGCCCTAAGTACTCGCGCTCCGTACCTTGGGTCCGAAATCCATGGCCTAGGTACACAAGCCGACTCCGGTCGCACCTTCAAGCCCGCTGCGGCGGCAATCGTACCTTGGGTCCGAAATCCATGGCTCGGTACTTAAGCCCACTCCGGTGGCACAAGCCCGCTACCGCGCAACCGTACCTTGGGTCCGAAATCCATGGCTCGTGTACTTAAGCCCACTCCGGTGGCACAAGCCGACTCCGGTCGCAATCTTAAGCCCGCTCCGACGGCAAAAACTACTCGTTTTTTTCGATTTTTTATTCGCTTTGGCTTTCCGGAAAGTGCTTTTCGTTTTTTGCATCTTAAGTCCACCCCGCGTGGCACAAAGTCGACTACCGCAGCCGCATCTAAAGTCCGCTTTGCGCGGCAACCTAAAGTCGACTTCCAAAGTCGCATTTCAAAAGTCCGCTCGCGCGGCGCAAAGTCGACCATTGTAGTCGCACCTCAAAGTCCGCTCTACGCGGCAAACTAAAGTCGACTTCGGTTTTCAAGTTGCATCTCAAAGTCCGCCCCGCGCGGCACAAAGTCGACTTCGGATTTCAAGTCGCATCTCAAAGTCCGCTCCGCGCGGCACAAAGTCGACTTCGGTTTTTAAGTCGCATTCTAAAGTCCGTTCGACGGCACGACTACTTCTCAAGCTCCACGGCTCGACGCCAAACCGCTACTTGGAATCTCTCCCGACTCGGGGGCTACTTGAAGATAACTTCAAGATGCTTCGCTCGCTCTCAAGCTCCTGGGGGCTCCTCACCAATCACTACTCGACGTGGCTCATACGGCTCTCTTATCTCGGGGGCTACACGCCGCAAGAGTACTCGGATGATGGCTCCGCGAACACCGAAGACCCTTGGATTGATTACCTAATCATTTCAAGGCTCGGGGGCCGCTATGCTACACCCATCATTCAAATTTTTTCAAGACGGTGAGCCGGACCACCTTCCGGCCCTCGCGGCGGTTCAAGTACTATTGAAGACTTCTCCAAGCGTACTCGAGGACGCTCAAGAACTACTCGAAGAGGCTTCAAGACTACTCGAACTACTACTCTCGACTCCAACGTGCTCGGGGGCTTGTCGGGCATACACCCCGGTACTCATGCAAGGAAGGAAGAATAGTAGAAGACGGACTCTGGTAGAATTCCCCCGTACTCCTACTAGGACTCGCTCTCGTGTACTCCTACTAGGACTCCCGCCTTGTAACCGACTAGGAACCCGCCCCCTGGACTATATAAAGGAGGGCCGGGTACCTAGCCGCACATCCCCAATCCCTCCGGGGACAAACCAACACCAAGCGCGGGCGCCATACTTGATCCCCCCAAACAGACGTAGGGTTCGCCACCTTGGCGGCCCGAACTCGTATAAATCTTGTGTCCCGTGTCCTTGCGCATACCTTCGAGTTCTCGGTCTCCCGATCACGATCCCCACCGCACAATCTACTACCTCGGGTACCCCCTCGGTAGGTTTGCCGGTCTAAAACACCGACAAGATATTTGAAGGAAAGTGCGGACAAGGAAAGTGTAGACGCGGGAGGATGCAACAAATCAGGGCGCGGGTACACAAGGGTGGGTAAACAACAGCGCCTGGTAACAAAAAAATTTGGTTTTTAGCGGAAACATTTTAGAATAGCGAAAAATTTGGCTATCCCAGGTTTCGTCTAGCTCTTTTGGGTGGACCTTGCCTGACACGTGGGTCCTCTGTGAGGGGTGGGTATGTTTTACGTTGGGTGAGAATTGTTCTCAATTCTTTCTGCCTTTATAGTATAGATGCACAATGGGTACTCCAATTTCGTGGGGAGCAGCTGCATTCTCCTCGGCATCTATCACGTGCATGAGGTCAAGAAGATTATTACCGTCTTCTAATTTCAACACGTCATCGTGCATAAGTATATCTTCTATGGAAGCGATGGCATCTGATGCATTCACGATAGTGGTGTGCCCCAATTTCTTCTCAACAGCATTCCCCTCGGCGTCGACCTTAGTAGCCACGTCATCTTCGAGGGGCACCACTTCTTGCTCTAATGAGTTTGTCTCGCACTGCACCTGTCAAGCACAATAGGTCACCATTTAAATTTTCATACCACAATATCTATAATTATTGGAATGTCATTGTACCATGCTTTGAGTAATAATGGTTCCATCTGTTGGGTCCATGTCGATAGTGGTTTCTTGATCATCGGCAACAATGATACTACCATCGGATGCAACACCATTGAGAGTTATTTCCTGTAGGTCTTCATTTGTATCAACTCCCGCACATGGGTCTTCAATCGTTTGCACACAAGAAATCATTAGGGCGTCTGCTTGCCCAATATCTACCTGCAGCACAGTGGACGAACAAATACGAATGTAGAATTAATTACTCATCACACACATTAAATTGTTCAACAAAACTCATCGCACACATGTAATTATTTACCTCGCTACTACTGGTGATTATGGTAGATCCATCATTCATTGAGAAGTCAATAGTTGGTTTTTCAATATCTCCATCACCGAGACCTTGGTGATCCGCAATACGAAACACTTTCCCCGCATTATATTATACATAGCGAAGAAATGATGAAACATTAATGAATTATAAATGCATCATGAAAGTGCAACACACAAATGATGAAACAAGGCTAAGTAACATGAACCTCCATCTCTTGGTCGAAGAAGTTTGCGCCACCGATGGAGAATAGGCCGTAGGCACACGTTTGGGAGAATAGAGTTGTTCGAGTTCACTGGGGGAGGGAATATATATAGCCATGTCGATCAAGAATGTTTTTTTAAATGGAAAAAAAAGGTATGCCGCAAAACCAGGTGGAGTGATTTGAGGAATCGTAATCATAGGGTATACAAGGAAAGGCAGCATATATACAAGGAAAGGAAGTGACCACCCCAATCAAAAGCGGAAAATCAAGTGACTAATTTTTGGGAAAAAATCATCCTAGCAGAGGATACAAGGAAACTTAATGGAGCATTATTTTTGGGAAAAAACATCCTAGTAGTATAGCATGTTTCCTTTTAATAGTAGTACCACATGTTTTATTTTAAGAGCATATTTTTTAGAAAAAAATCATCCTGGTAGTATCACATGTTTTCTTTTTTGGTAAAAAATCATCCTAGCAGCGGATACAAGGGAACTTAACGGAGCATAATTTTTGGGAAAAAACATCCTAGTAGTATCGCATGTTTCCTTTTAATAGTAGTACCGCATGTTTTATTTTAAGAGCATAATTTTTAGAAAAAAATCATCCTGGTAGTATCACATGTTTCCTTTTAGATTAATGTGCTTACGCATCTGATTAAGCACCCAGATCGACATTATCGTTTGCTCCAACTATATGAAATAGGAAAGCGACGGGCAAATCGGAGGGGCCGCGGCCGCGTGAAACAATTGAAATAGGAAAGCTCAAACAAACGAATAGGAATTGAAATAGGAAAGCTCAAACAAGCGAATAGGAAAGCTCCATAGCGAAAGGAAAGTGCACCCTGATTAGGCAAGCTCCCTAGTAAACGCGGGTGAAGGAAAGCGTGATCCACGCGCGGGACATCAGGGTATATTTGAAGGAAAGTGCAGACAAGGAAAGTGTAGGCGCGGGAGGATGCAACAAATCAGGGCGCGGGTACACAAGGGTGGGTAAACAACAGCGCCTGGTAACAAAAAAATTTGGTTTTTAGCAGAAACATTTTAGAATAGCGAAAAATTTGGCTATCCCAGGTTTCGTCTAGCTCTTTTGGGTGGGCCTCGCCTGATACGTGGGTCCTCTGTGAGGGGTGGGTATGTTTTACGTTGGGTGAGAATTGTTCTCAATTCTTTCTGCCTTTATAGTATAGATAATATAATGCTGAGAAGGTCACATATCCAAATGCTATCCTTTTGTTGTTGGCCCAATCATTCCACAACTTTTGGAGGGGGTCGCAGGGGATCTTTTGGATCCCCCAAACTGAGTTAATTTCCAATTTAGACAAAACTGGAAATTACATCCCAAAAGTTTGTGATTTTTTCGTCTTCCTTACCTTAAAAATGTACCCCCCCCCTCCCCCCAGGTGCCCTTTCATGTCTAGGGTTTTGGTTGTCTTGGTGATCACTAATCAAGTTATCAGATAACAGATGGGAGTGTCTGCAACTCTGCCTAGGAAGACACCAGTAACTAGGTCATATTTGTAATTTAGTTTTCATGCATATGAACTGTACAAAATAATTAGTTCATTCATAATCTTCAAGGAGGTTTGATTACTACAAGGAGGTCTAGGGTTCTAAGGGTAACACTTGGGTTTTTGAGGGGTTTGACCCAAGATTGGGGGAGTTGACCATGTAACCAGGTTAGCGAACATGCTTAGCTCCACTAATTAAGATGGTTACTATTACTCAAAAATCCGGGGTGTTACAACCATAAGAGAAAGGCGGTGAATTTTCAAATTCACCGCCGTGTCGTAGTGTTGATCCCGTCGAACCGGGTACGCGATACTAGCAAGCACCCTCGTCGCGTCCGGAACTGGCACTGCAGGCTGTGGTGGGACGTACATCACACGCACCCAAGTCCTCGGGGTGTACCACTGGATGTACGCCTCCCACGCCGTGTCGTCGTGAGGCCGGACCTCCTCGACCAAGTTCTGCAACGCGGTAGCCCAACGGTCCACGTACGGCTGCAACCTCTCAACCTAGGAAAAGGTGCCCAGACTCCCCTCTGTGACCACCTATGACGAATTAAAATATTTGTTAGCGTCTGAAATCTTTGAACGCCGAATTAAATTTAAAAATTTACGAGAACTCACCTATGGTGTGGGCTCGGAACAGTGTGCACCACAGGCACAGGCCACTCCTGGTAGCGGCCAAACTGCCTCAGTACCCTGTCGACGGCGTACTCCTCCACATACATGTCGAACAGCAACGACGACCTCGTCATCCAGTACTGCTGGTCGCGGAAGCACAAAGTCGAGAGGTCTTGTAGTGCGCGGGCCGCGATAGCTTCCTCGGAGTACGGCGTCCACCTGATGTCCGTGTCCGTCAGAGCGTCGAACTGCCCGACGAAGTCTTTGTACGCCCTCTTCGTCTGGTCGTGGGCGTACGAGGTCTGCATACAAACCAAATGTGAACCATAAATGTCGATTCAACAAACTAGACGAAATGGAAAGACAAATTGAAAGTAAAAGGTAAGAAATTACCTTCCGAAGGCACCACAACGAGCCCATGGTGAAACGGTCACGCATGTCATGGCCCTCTGGCAGGGGCTCGTACATGTAGAAGGGCGCGACTGACCGACCAATCGCAAACCGCTCATGGCACCAGAGCTGAAGAAGGAGAGGACAGCCGAGAAGGATCCGCTCCGCCGCACGACCCTTCAACACCCCCGAGCACAGGCCCCCGTACGCGCTCGCAAGAACAGAGTTGCCCCAACTGATCTGGGGCACGACGTCCAAGGGTACGTCGGTGATCCTCCGAGCATGGGGGATCAGGTACCTCGCCACCACGTCACCCTGTGAACTGTCGAATAACACGAACCCAAACAGCCACAACAGGTATGCCTCGAAGAACCTGTCGACTGTCTTCTGCTCGGTGTCATCTGCTAGGTAATCAGCCTGCACAAACAAAATCAAATGTTAGTTAGTTTTATTGTCTCCATATAATCAAAATCGAAGAGAAATATGAGGTAAAGGTACGTACGCTAAACTGCTGCAACCAAGACAAGGTGGGTCCGCGAGCGTTCGTGAACACCTGGTACGGGGCGTTTGCGCGATCGTTCCGAGGAACGTTCGCGAACCGAGTGAGGAACTCTGTACACCATTTAGTGGAAATGTCCGCGTCCCTCAGCGGCTCGCCCTCACAAGGAAGGCCCATCAACAGCGACGTGTCCTGAAGGGTCACAGTCATCTCGCCGACGGTGAAGTGGAACGTGTAGGTCTCCGACCTCCAGCTGTCCAGAAGCGTGGTGAGGAGGGAGAAGTTGTACTGGAAGCGTGTCATGCGATCCTTCCGCGGAATCGCGTCGCGCTGGCTGTCCCCCTGGAATAATCGCGCTACATGCAGGAGTCCTGCAGCTTGTAGCCTGAAACAAATGACGTAATTTATTAGTTACAACAAAAGGATAAATGAAGGTACAAACAAGAACACAACATCAATTCACGTACTTGGGAACCCATCAGTCGGGGATCGGCAGCAACGTGTGTGGTGTGGGAACGCACGTGTCCAACATCCTCTCCGAGGACGGCGGACAGGAACGAGCAGTGCCTGCGGTCGACATCCCCATCCAGCAACTGAGGTGTCACGTACGCCTCAAGCTCAGCACGAGCAGCCTGAGCCTGAGCCTCAGACTGGTAGCACTCGTCGTACTCCAAATGCATCCCCTAAAAGAGAATATTCCGCCTGGTCATCGAAACTTTGCAGTACAGTACCAATTTCGCCGCACCCGTCATCCTGTAAATCTCCTACTCCATACCAACTAACACCTGCGGGCCCCACATGTCATACTCTTTTTATCCCTCTCTCCCCCCTTCCCTCTCCATTTCCATTCTATCTCCACCTACCACCGGCGCCTCCTCCCCCACCGGCGGTTCCTGCTCCCTCCCTCTTCCCTTCCCCACCGCCCTCTGGCCCTACCAGTCCCTTGACCCCTCCCCACACCGGCAGGCGAGCCGTGCCTCCTCCATCCCCGTCGCAGAGCTCCAGCTCATCCCCACCGCGCGGAGCTCCTACTTCCTCCAATCGACGCCGGATCCGCCGGATCCGTGGCCGGACGGCCGGCGGCGGCGCGGTTCGGCTCATCTCCACCGCAAGTAGCTCATCTCCTCTCCGGATTGCACAGCCCCCAGGGCGGAGCTCGTCGGCGCGGCCCGTAGCGGTTCTTGCGCGCCCGGATCGAGTGGCCCCGGAAGAGGAGCTCGTCGGCGCCTCCTCGAGCTCTACGCGCCTCTCCCTCTCGTTCTCTTCCGGCCAGGAGCAACGCGAGGACGCCGACGAGTAGAGGCCGCCAAGGACCGGAGGCACCGCCATCGGCTCCCGCGGTAGAGCTCCGTGTGCGCGCGGTCGCGGCCCGCGGCGGAGCTCCCGGCCCACGCCCCTTCCCCTGCTCCCTCGACAACGGACGGCGAAGATCCAGGGGACGACGGCGGTTCAGCGGCGATGGCGAGGTGGTGCTCCTCTGCTCCGTCCGGGTCACGGTGGCGGCTTCCTTTCTCCCTCCCGGCATCATCTCTTCCTCCCTCTCCTCGCTACAATGGCGCGGAGCAGCAACTGCCGGCCGCGAGGTGGGGCCACGTAGTGCGTAGCGCACATACTAGAACGTGCTGGATTTGGAGCATCCGGGCTCGAACCGGGACATCCAGTCGCGTGTAGCGCACCCCGGTGCAGGCGTGAAAACGCGAAACGCGTACGGGTCGTCCCGTAGCGTTCCTTTAGCGCACCCCAGTGCGACCAGTCTCAGCCTACGCCTGGGGCTTGGGCCTGAGCCTGAGTCTGGTCCATAGCTGCAGCTGCATACAAAAATTAAAAATAGAATTAAAAATCATAGATAAGTAATTTTCTACAATTTGTACATAAGGTAAATTAAGTTTCTAAACAAATATAAGTATTTTCTACAATTTCTACAACACATAAACTCTTTTTCTACATTTTTTAAACAAATTAAAGTAATTTCGATAACTTCTACAATTTCTAAAAAATATAAACTCATTTTCTACCATTTCTAAAATAGATAAACTAATTTTCTAGACTTTCTAAACTAAAAAACGAATTTTCCAGATTTTCTACACTAGAAAACTAATTTTCTAAATCTAAACTAATTTTCTAGATTTTCTAAACTACAAAACTAGTTTTCTAGATTTTCTAACCTAAAAAAACTAAATTTTCTAGATTTTCTAAGCTAAAAAACTAAATTTCTAGATTTTCTAAACTAGAAAACTAATTTTCTAAATCTAAACTCATTTTCTAGATTTTCTAAACTAAAAAACTAATTTTCTAGATTTTCTAAACTAGAATACTAATTTTCTAAATCTAAACTAAATTTCTAGATTTTCTAAGCTAAAAACTAATTTTCTAGATTTTCTAAACTAAAAAACAAATTTTCTAGATTTTCTAAGAGAAAAAACTAATTTTCTAGATTTTCTAAACTAGAAAACTAATTTTCTAAATCTAAACTAATTGTCTATATTTTATATATAAAAAACTAATTTTCTAGATTTTCGGAAATAAAAAACTAATTTTCTAGATCTAAACTAATTTTCTAGATTTTCTAAGCTAGAAAACTAATTTTCTAAATCTAAACTAATTTTTCTAGATTTTCTAAGCTAAAAAACTAATTTTCTAGATTTTCTAAACTAGAAAACTAATTTTTTAAATCCAAACTAGAAAACTAATTTTCTAAATATAAACTTTTTTTCGAATTACACAATACATCGGAGATACTCAAATCGCACGCAAACCCTACCCCTAAGAGCATCTTCAAAGATTGTGTCGGCATATCATCAAGACTGACGAAGTTAACATAGGCGCCTGCTGTCTACGAGAATGTCGCCTACGAATGAAAGTACAAACGTCATTAAATCCTGAGAAATTCGCTCCCACGGGGTGTCAAACCTAGGACCTGAGGTGCTACCGTGGCTCTTGTAACCACTAGGCTACAAACCCTTTTGCCATCTAATCTAATTAATTAACTAAAAAAATAGAGAGAAAATATACATGGAGGCGAGGAAGGGGTGTCGGCCAGATAGGAGGGGGCGTCGGCCGGATAGGAGGAGGCGGCGGCAAGCGTGGGGGTGGCGGCAGTCGTCGCCCCTTATATAGGCGCGGCTACCGCCGTCCCTCACGGCGGTAGCTACTGATCGTCGTAGCTCACGGCGGGCGCAGCGCTTATCGCTGTGGCCCATGGCGGTAGCCTGCCGCGAGCCCCGCTCCTCGCAGTGGACCGTTGGCGGCCCCCTTGCCGTCGTGGGCCATCGCGGTTGCCTTGCGAACCGCCGTGGCGCACGGCGATTGGTTGCCAAAACTGCTAAAATTTCAAACAGTCGTATAATTTTGCAAAATGATTAAAAAATATGTAAAAATCGCTTGTTCCTTTTGGTTCTAGCACAACAGCCCATGACGCTGTAGTCCGATGGAACCAGGGCGGAAGATAACTGTTGTCAACCAGCTGGAGACCCAATCTGTTTCAGTCTACCAGGGATACCATCGTGCCATGATTAAAGGGCAATGTATCTTCTAATCATAAGTTGATCCAAAAAGGCGCAGGAGGACGTGAGCAGGGATTTGCAAAAATGTGATTCAAACGGACGGACGGTTAAGTGTAAATTACGAAATCCCGACGACCCACCTCCGATATCATGCGGTCCAAATTGTAAGTTTGTATTGGTTTGCACAATGGCACCTCATGCTGTGTCCCTCCACACCAACGGACAGATTAAGCACAAAAGGATCGGTCAGCTACCAATCTCAGTTCATCAAGGATGACCAATCATGTCAAGTTGAGACAGGGGCCTCCATCCAGCACAACCACCAACACACAGATTACGCACAAGAGGATCTCTCAGCTACCAATTGTTCATCAAGGATGACCAATCATGTCACAATTTGAGACTGGCAGCAAAATTGCAAATTTCATCAATACGTCTAGATCCGGCAAGTACATGAAAACCAGGTTAAAGAAAACTAATCTCAACAAGGTTGCCAGCCTGCATTATCCATTTTACAGAACAGCAAGTCCCAACCCTGGGCTCCTTTCTCCAGTGAATGCCTTACTCATCATCGGCGTGCTTCTTCTTCTTTTTCTTCTTGTCTTTCTTACCAGACTCTTCAGTCTGCATTGCAACATCCTCACCATCAGCATCTGATTTCTTCTTTTTCTTCTTACCTTCGGCGGCAGCCACAGCAGGCTCCTCGCTCTCCTTGGACTTCTTTTTCTTTTTCTTCTCACCATCAGCATTGGCCGCTGGAGTCACCTCGGTCTCCTTGTCCTTCTTCTTCTTCTTTTTCTTCCTCTCATGGTCACCATCCTCCTGGATTGCTTCCACTGCAGGTTCTGTCGTCGGTGCAACCTCTGCATCATGGTGTTTCCTCTTCTTTGAAGCCACATCTGACTTCTTTGGTGTTTCTTCAGTAGATTGTCCTAGTACGACATCAGCGGCAGGGTTGTATGTCTAAAACAATAGCAAACCATCAGTCAAAATTAGCTCCATTAGTTGAGTATTTTAGGAATCCCCACCACAAAAAATCAACAAAAAGGTTGTTCACATAAGGCTATTTTGAACAAACCAATCGGGTCTTTTCGCTAACTAGATAAAAGTACTCCAGTACTAGAACTGTCCTTTATATATAATATTTTTTCAAGGAAACAGAACCATGACAAAGCTCACCTTAGCAGGAGTAATTAAAGCCCCAGTTCCCTTCTTTCGATCCTTCTCATACACTTCTATCTTGGGCTTTCCCTTTGTGGAACTGGCAGATTTCCCAAATTCTTTGTTCTCGAGAACTTGAAGCCGTGTCTCAAGCTGTTCAATCGTTATGTAAGAAGACAATCTACTATTTGTACAATAAAAAATAAAATTGTTTGTGCACTGCAGATACCTTGAGTCGACTCTCAATGCCAATGGAGTTGTCCTCACTATCACCAAGGGCATCACACCGGATGGCCAGAGCAGTTTTTGCAGCAAGAGAACGAGAGATCTTTCCCTTGTGCTTTTGAGATGCCTTGCCAATTAAAGATGCATGGTAGATCAAGCCGTACTTGGGTGTAGAATGCTTCGTCTTTAGAGCTCTGAACAAAGCCTGGATACAAATACAATCTTCAGTTGCTTAGTACACAAACAAATTCTAGCAGCCAACAAAAAGAAATAGTCTCAATTGATATCTCACTGCAAATTGGGATACCAAAAAGAGAGCACAATTTCATGCGCCTCACATACGCTGTCAGCGCACATGCAGAAGGGTATGATAACACACAGAAAAAGAATAAATGAAAAATCATTTTTGAAATCATCCAGTACACACCTTCTCTGCACCGAGTATCTGGATTGTGCTACCAGGCTGCTTGGCTAAATTTACCAAACTGCCACCATGCGCGATAAGGCGAGCACCAACTAATTCACCCACCAGTGCGGTCAGATTGGGTGCAATAGTGTTCATCCTGCTTTTTAAATAGTCAAACAGCTGGCCTCTGTACTCAGAAAGAGCCAACACTTGATCACATAGCTCTCTGATATTTAATAGGTCAAGGTCGTTAACTTCCGTTCCCATGGATATCACTGCTGCCTCCTTTATCTGTGCTTCTACCTCTTCATCTGACAGTATCTGTGAACAACAGAGCTATTACTAAGCAGTTTCCTTCATAGGCATGTAAATAACATTTTGAGAAGTCCAATAATTTACCTCAGAGAAATCAAGGTTGACTGCATTAGCTCTGTTTCCCATCATCTTCACAACTTTTGCATACTGTATGTTATCTGTGACTATTTTAGTGAGCTCAGGAAAGTGCCAACCATACCATTCACGAACCCTCATAGCATAAGTGTTAAGCTCTTTGTCAAGATCATCCAATAAGCCAATGGCCTGAATGATCATGGTATCAACCTGTGGAATAAAAACAATTGTGGTCATCTCGCTTACACAATTCCAATTGTAATTCACAAACTAGCCAACAGCAAAGATGTTATGAATGTTGCGAAGATAAATTAGATTGCAGCAAAGGACAACAAAAGAGTAAAATGCACGGATACAGTATCTGAACTGATTAAATAGGTTTATTCAGTAGCGAGTAATGGGACAACAAAAAAGCCCGAAATTGAGCACATATGTTGAGACTCACCTTCTCAGGACTGAACTTCAGCTTATACCTAGACAGGCTGTGGGACAGTCCCAAGCTCATCGGACCAAGTTCTTGAGCTCCCAGCCCAGTAATAAGCTCAGTGAGCTGATTCCTCAGTCCTCTCATCAGTTCCATCACAGCACTATTGTGAATGCAGTCAATTTTCTGCATGAGGACAGCAATACTGTAAGGAGGGCTAGTCATTCTATAAGCAAATAAAAAACAAAGGGACGCCACCGACCAGCTTTTCCTTTATAGCATTTCCAAGCTTGGAATCAGCAACACCTAATGTTTCACCCTCACAGTGCTTCTGTAAGAACTTGCGCAGACCTTTGCTAGGCTTGCTATCAATAATCAGGGTTGCGGCAGACAGAGCATCAGATGTGTTCTCAAACTTGTTGAAAGCCTTAAGCTCAACCACCTACACAGAAGTTCATTACTAGTAGTAAAAAAAATGATGTACAGACACATAGAACATTACATAAGACAATAAATAAATACCATAAAAGCTGATTAAATATTCTGCATTTGAACAAAACCAGGCAGAACAATATTCTAGGGAGTCTGCTCTCGAGATGATATGTATCAATACCACCTTCACACACGTTGTGGGCGTATAACATGTATCAGCAGGCAATAGTATAACATGTATCAGCAGGCAATAGTATAACATGTATCAGCAGGCAATAGTAGTTCCTTGAGAGAGAAAGATTAGGCAAGGATACAGGTATTTTCTAGACACTTTGCGGCATAAAGTTGTTATGTTCAAAAAAACTATCTCCAGTCTCGATAACTTGCCGATTCCGATATAATGACTGGGCTAACTTCAGGCAAAATCCTCCAGCCAGTTTGACTTGTGTTTATAACAGGGGTGGCTTACAAAAGAACATATTCTGGAACATATTCAGCACCCGTATTTATAATGGCGAAATCCAGTGTTCGACCAAGGTAAAAGGCGTACATTGACATCAATCAATAATTTAAAATGGCAAGCGCACAATGGTCGTAATGTGACTTCATAACAGGAAAACTCATTTGCCCTTTGAGGGTTGATAATAGAATCACTAACCCTTCTCGCCGAGTCGGATGTCGTGAACTCCTTCCACAGATCCTACAAGCACAAATAGAAGACAGAGCACCGTTAGCTCAATAATCAAATGCGGAGCAGAGCAAATTTAGCAAACGCAATCAAAACAGGACATAGAAATTTGAAGCACCGGCCACACACCTCGACCTTGTCGAGCTTCCCCTCGTCGAGCACCTTGAAGAGGGCGAACCCCGCGGGGGTCTCGAATAGCACCAACATATCCTCCTAGAATCAGTAAACCGCGCCTATCACCGTAACCTGCATCAAACGCACGCCCACCGAACCAAATCAGACCGAGGAAAGCACGCACGAACCCAATCCACCTGCTGAGATGCCAGAATCCTTCAAACCTGGGGGGATTCGGCGGTGGAGAGGGCGACGCGAATAGGGGTTTCGCTCGCGGCGGCCGGCGAGACGAGAGGGAGGCGGGTGAGGAAAAGGGAGGTAGCCGCCGCAAGGGTTTTAGCGCTAGGGCTTGGGTTCGGATAATTTATACGGCGCTGGAGAAAGGGACGCGGTGTCCCATCGCACCGTTGGTTCAGTGGGGCAGGGATGCTCTGCCGTTTGATTCATGGTCTGGGGTTTTAGGTCGTGGTTTTGGGTTCACGACTCTTTGTCAACTTTTGCATTGCAATTGCAAAAGCAACTCCAACACACTAGTTAAACTGATTGGCTTAGCTAAAAATGGAAAAAATAAGAAGAAAAGTGTTTCACCAGACTCGCTATTCCTCACCTCCATTTTACTCGCTCGTCAAATGCCCCTCCCCGCTGACCAAATACCACGAGCCCCCGGCGCTAGCTATCCCCTCGTGCCTGCCCTCCCGTCCGCCTTCCCGCCTTCCTCGCAGCGCGCGCCAATCTTCCCGCGCTCCATAGCCTCCGCACGCCGGCGCCGTTCCCTCTACTTTGCGTCATCGCCACCGCCTTCAGGAATCCCCACCGCCGCCGCTGGAGGAAACGCCGCAGGGAGCCCGCCACTCCCGCGCACTGGTTCTCTCCGCCAAGCTCGTCATTCGACACTCGAGCTCGCCGCACGCCGTCAGCCGCCTCCGGTCGTCCATCCGCCGAGCTTAGATGTGGAAAGGGTTCCCCTTACCTCGAGTGTGCTCGCTGACCTCTTCTCTCGCACCGGAACCTCGCTGCCGGTGAGGATTTGGCCGGTCAAACCGGCGACTGGTCGATTTTGACCGCTGCAGCCACCGCCATCAGCACGCTCCGCCGCCACAGCGAGCCTGAGCACGGGGCGGGGTGGCCGGCGGAGTTAGAGGGGCGGCGGAGTAGGCGGGCGCGTGGGCCGAAGGAGGCGGAGCGGCGGGCCGGAGCAAGCTGGACGACCGGCCAGAGCGGGCGTGGAGGAGAATGTCGATGGGGGATTGGGGGAGATAGAGTGGAGAGGATAAGGTGGAGGGGGAGAGATGATGGATGGATCCCACACGTCAGCATATGGAGAGTTGATTTAAGCTAATTTGTTGGATTTGATCAACTTTTTGCTTGGCTATTTCATTTTACATAGTAGCCAAATCAGGATTTTAGCTAGTGTTTTTAGAGAGGCTCTTAGAGTTACACTAAGTTTGTAATAACCACTCAGACTTAAAAGTCACAAACAACTAGGTGGCTCATACAATTCAATTTTCCAAACAGTCAAAATCCCTTGTTGCTTTAGCAGTTTCAACCTGAATATCAACTCGAAGTCGCGTATGCATGCCTACATGACCAATTTTAGCATCTACTGAAATGTTGTTGGATTAAGGTTGAGAAGTATTTTTGTGTTGGTTGTATAATCGATAAGGGTGATTCGTATTATATTATTAAATGTAGTTATATTGTGGCGAATTTACGTGACAACTATCTGTAAGTTCTAATTAGTGTAAGGTTGACCATTTTTTCAACAAAAATTTTAGCATTTATACATTCTATCTATTGCCATCTTCGAGCCGGGTGGGTTCAGGTTCCGCCACGCATTCCACAGCGAGGTGCAACCTTAGACTATCTCCAGCAACAATCTGCATATCCGTGCTGCAGACAGCTCTATGAAGAAAGGAGAGAGGAAAATTTTTGCCTCAAAAGAGTGCCGCTTCCAGCGGCCAATGCGCAACCCTTCGCGCATCGGTCGCGGCAGTTGGCTCCCGCCGTCCCCGAGCGGAGGGGAACAGCAAGTCGGAGCAGCGAGCCGGTCTCTGCCGCCACCGCTGGATTCTGGCCCCGCGCCGAAGGAGCGACAGGGGCTCCCGAGCAGCAGGCGTTGCATCCGCGCCGTCGGGGAAGGAGGAGGACGCGGCCGGCCGCCGTCCACCGCCGGGGAGGCCGCCTCCCTAAGGTCAGCGCGCCTCTTCTTGGCGAGGGGCGCCTCGGCAGTCGGGGCCGGGGCGGACGCACCCTTCTTCTTTTTGCTCCTGACGGCAGCGACTATTTCTTCTTCTAGGCGGGAGTCGGGGCCGGCACCTCAGTGGGCTTCGTCTCCGGCGCCAGGCTGGACCTCAGTGACGGGCGCAGGGGGATGGACGCGGGGCCTTGGATTTTGGGTTGGTGGTGGTCTTCGCCGCGGTGGGGGCGGGGTGGTGGTGGTGGTCGGCGCGGCGGCTGGTGTCGGGCCGCGTCCGTGGAAGCGCACTTGGGCACGACCGCGGACGGGTGGTGGTGGTCGGGGCGGCAGTCGGCGACCGCGGACCGGCGACCCCCTGCCTCTCTTCTCCAGGCCACAGCGGGGCCGCAGGGGAGATGGTGTCGTGCGGGGGGGCGAGGGAAAGAGGCCCGAGCTCGTGGCAATCGGGGAAGGGGAAGGAGCAGAAGGGGACACGCAAGAGAGAGAAGAGAGAGGGAGGGGAGGTCGATGGTTTGCAGCGACGCCCAGGGATCCTAGGAATGCGCGACGGGAGAGGTCGGACTGCATTTTGCAAATTGTTGTGCAGCAACTGCCGGAGCCTCAATAGTAGCAAACCCTTCTTCATTTTGAAGATGCAGCGGGTGATGCACACCCTGCTGGAGACCGTCTTACAAGTTTCTTGTGTCTATACATCCCGTCTACATCGTATAGGTTAGTAAATTTGCAGGAAGCCTCTCGTGCCTCCGAAGCGACGGCCCGCGCGTCGCTGCACCAAGCGACGGAGTCGTCTCGTTGCCCGATGCGCAGAAGACGAGCGGCGACGCGCTGCGGAGGGCGTCCTCACCAAGCGGCGGCGACCTGGATCCCCCGCGCTCGCGGCCGGATCCCCCCCAAAGGTCGGTGTGCGTGCTTCCCCCGCCAAAACCTACAGTTGTGGCGGCTGGTGGATACGAAGATGGTGAGGAACGGCCTCTCCAGCGCGGAGCTGTGGAACGGAGGCGTGGAAAGTGGAGCTGAGGTGATGGAGGAGCTGCAAGCGAGAGGAAAAGAAATGGAAGGCGGTGGCGCTCAAGGAATCTTGCGACAGTGGTGGCTCTGTTCTTGGCTTCTTGCAGTGGAGAAAACGATGACGGCAACGACGGCTTGAAGCTAAAGGCCGGGGAAGGCGGTAGCAAAGCTGGAGACGACTTGGTGGTGTGGCCTCATGGAGAGGTCAAGAAGACACGGATGTGGTGACCGTCGTTTCGACTGTGGCGCTCGCCGGCAAGCAGCCTGGCGAGCTGGTACTCGTGCTCTTCTTGATCTCCCCTTTTCTTCTTTGTTTCGCCAAAGACTTTGATTCAAAATTGTGCTCATATTGGAATCTAAACTCCGCGAACTTCTTTAATAAAAAATGTTACCAAACAATAGGGCTTCAAGCTATAGATTTGAAGGTTTAGCAACCGAGCAACACCACTAAAGATTCGAGCTCCCAAACTTTTACCTGCGGTCAGCACTTGCGAACTTTTATCTGCGGTCTGCAGTTTCGTCAGTTAGCTATTGAACTAGTGACCACATTCCATTTTCAAGCCTCAATTAAAAAGAGTAACTATCCTTTCCCCTTCTGAAAAATTGAACCATGTTAAACTTTGATCTTTAAGCTTTATTTCTCATCAGCAAAACCTAGTTGTCTTTTAAAGAAAGTCATTCACGAAATAACTGCAAACTTCCATGAACGTAGCTGTCGTCAGGTGGCACAAACCTTCCAATGCTGAATTCAATCTTGGGAACTCTCTTAGCATTTGTTGACTCCAACATCTAGCTCAACAAGATATATAGCTTTCAGTTTGAAAATGCCAATGATAGTGTAGCTTGGAATTGGTCAAGTAAAGGCAAATTTACAACCAAATCAATTTACAACCATTTATCAAATGGAGTCTAGGGCAAAAAGTTCCAGCACATTTGGAAAGCCAAGATCTCTTACAAAATCAAAATCTTTATGTGGTTAGTTGAAAATAAGGCAATTTTGACTAATGGTAACATGATAAAAAGAAATTGGGGTGCAAATCCGACTTGTTATTTCTGTGAACATCATGAATCTATTGATCACTTATTTACATGCTGCCCCACTGCAAAATTCATTTGGGGTGTGGTGGCTTTATGCATTGGTGCCTCAAACATTCCAAATAGTGTGCAACAAATTCGGCCTTGGTTAACCAACTGGTTGCCAGGTGGGGGTTGTCTATACATTGATCTCTTCAGCTATTTGCTGGTCCGTTTGGAAGAGAAGGAACAAAGTGTGCTTTGACGGGAAGCCCCTCACAAATCCATTAGAAATTATAATTCATACTGGTGTATTCTTGAATTACTGGGCAGGGTTGTATAAAGAGGAGCTGCAAAAAAAGATCGCGGAAGGAGTCAAGACTTTGGTGCCAGCAGCTCAATGGATGATGGCGAGGCAGGGCCCTCCGCAACTGAGGATGATGTTACCAGCACCAAATGAAACGCAGGAGGGAGATTTGGAGGAGAACTGATGAAGACTAGAAAAAACAGAAAGAAGAACTGAATTTCTGTCGTCAAAAAAGAAAAGTGTTCTGCAAGTTCTGTTTTGTAATATAAAGCGAGTATGCTGAACTTTCTAGCTATCCAACCTAGGAAGCCTGTCAGCTTCTCTTTTATCTGTTCTGAACTACCTGTATGAAACTCGGTATTTTCGTTCTTGATGAATGAAAATGGGGCAAGCCTCGATTCAAAAAAAACATCTAGCTCAATGTTGACGGTGAAAATCCGTCAACCTAGCCATGAGTTTACCTTCGGTGTTGGCATGACTTTTTTATCTTATTCATTGGTACTAACCCCCGTGGTATAACAAGTTCACTTGTGCATGTCGGTTTTGGAGTTTAGTGTTTACGCAGGGTTTTAACGTTGAAAGCAAGACTTCCGGGATAAGTTCATTAAGCACCTCATGACAAGACCTTGAAGCCCGATACAAGTCAAGCAATGAAGTGAACATGACTCCAAGAGCCCAAGGACCAAGCCCGAGAAGATGATAAACTCCGAGGACCGAACCAGAAAAGTGCTGAATCTTGCAAGACAAGGAGTTGAGTCCAATTCGGAGAGAAACCGACGTCAAGGGCCCACATGCAAAAGAGGAGAGGATCTAGAAGACGAGAGAAGCAACACCGGCGAAGCGAGGCCACATCTTGGGCGGGGAAGGGCCCGGCCGGTCGGCCCCGGGCCGGCCGGCCCACTGTTCGAGCCCAAACGACCTCCCCTTTGACCTAGTTGCATCTCTGGCTATTTATAGCCCCCTGACCGAGAGCCACGCATCAATCAATTCGTAATCCGCCGCCGAGGAGCAGAGAAGCTTGAGGGACACCATCTCGGAGATGAGGGTCGTGCTAGTTGTCTAGGGTTTCCCTAGCCGACGTGGGAACCTTGCATGGAAGACCACGTCGGAGCTCCGGAGCGAGGATCAAGATCGAGGGAGGGCCCCGGTGGTGATCTTGTTCATGTAATCATTCATGGTGAAGTTTGGAAGTGAATTTGATTTCTAGTGATCAAGTGCCTTCTCGATGATTTTGTTTTCTTCTTGGGTTTGCTTCTTCTACGATCTAGTTTGCAGCTAGATTACTTAGGGTGCTCTTGTAGCCGCGGTGGCTAGATGTGCATACCGGACCGGCCAAGGGATTTCAACTTGTTCTATCGAACTCGCCCTAGACTACCCGCATGAGTAGGGATACGTTGTGACAAAACGGGGGTTCCGAAAGGCGGGCGTTTTCGGAGTCGGATGGAAGGCCACGATTCAAAGATGCTTTTAATGAGATTCGCTTTTCTATCTTCATCTATCTTGTTTGGAGCTACAACATAAGCATGATCTAGACTCTCTAGATCGGTTATCTCTTACTTTCTCTTGCTACCTCTTTAGTAGATTAGATTCGATTCGTTTTCCTTATGATATCTTAGATTAGATGCAATTTGATTTTTCAATAGATAGCTTTACCTTGCTTTACTAGATTGAATCCTTCCGTTGCACATTGTTCCACGGATTCGACACCTTGGGTTCACCACTCGAGGGAAGAAGGGTCCCTTGACTACGACGGGAGACTTGTACGCTTGCAAGTCTAAACGAACTTTGATACAACTATTAACCGTCAACAAGCCCCTTTTTCTGGCGCCGTTGCCGAGGAACAAGCAATCAAGATCCAATCTAGTATCACCTTTTTTCAGTTTTTCTTTTGATTTCCTTTTGCATCTCTTAAGTTTGATCATCCTCAAAAGAAAAAAAATCAATCTAATCTAGTTTTGATTAACCCTAATTTTTCTCTTTTTAGATTTTTATTTTTTCTAACCCTAACCGGAGATGGTTGGCTACCTCTCCAAGAAACCCAAACTTCTTTTGTGGATGATCCCGGAAAACTTTGCAGGCAAAGGAGACGTGCAACACAAGCTAAAAGGTTGGAAACCCTAGATCCAAAAGCCAAAGTCGAAGGACCGTCAAAATCTCCAAGGGAATAACCACCTCCAAGTCAAGACGCCAGAAGGCCGTTCAAGATCAAGAGGAGGATGGAGAAGATGGAGATAGAGAAAGAAGCTCAACACCTAAAGGCTGCCAAGGCAAGATCCACATGCGAGGATTTAAGCGCTCATCGTGATGAAGATGCTAGAGACGCAAGTGGGACAACTTGCCGGGCGCCCGATGGGTAACAAAGAAGAATATCCGAGACAACTCCAAGGTCCCAAGACGGCGAAGGCAACTCAAACTCATTCGGGAGAGATGAAGGATCACACTAGAGACCATGAAGATCACGACCGAAGGACCGGAGTTCGAGATGCCGAGCCACTACATGAAGGAAGTTGTTGCATCCGTCAAGACCAAAGGACAAAGCCAGCCTGTGAAGACCAAAAAAAATGACTAAGCCAAAGTGGGTACCTAAGATTGCAACGCCCACAAAGAGCGTTGATCCGGAGTAATCAAGTGAAGAAGTCTAGCCATGGACTATAAACGAAGCGCTAGGCGGGAGCCAACCCGTTTCGTCGAGTCAAGAATAAGCTACCAGGAGGACAACCCGATTCCAGGTTTTTTAGTCTTTTCAAGTAATTCAGTTTTGAATTTTACTACGCAAAACATTAGACTTAGAATGGTTGAACAATATTAGATACATAATTCTTGGTTGAATATTTTGCTTTGTCATAAACCCCTTGCATGAACCCTCCTATGTGTTTGTTCGTTCTTTTTCGAGAAATCACAACCAAATAATTTCAGAACCTAACTCAACCCTTCACCCTTATTATGGTGTTGTGGTTGACTTACTTTTTCATGCTAAAAACACACGAGTAGAGCCACGACTTATACCTAGGTGTTAATTAAATTTCAGCACGTGGTAGGACTCGCGTGAACCTAGAAACTAAAACTTTTGGTTGGTTTAAAAATCCTTATCGTTGGTTTCTCTAAGATTGGAATTTTTCTAAGCCTCATTTAATTTTATTTTATTCAAAATCTCTCTTATCTAATCAAAATTACAACCTAAACCTATGCCCCCATGATCAAGCCGGGAAAAGTTTGCTCTCAACCAATGAAGGTAAACTATACCGGTGAGACCGATATCAACGTAGTCGGAAAATATTTTTGACTTACATTTGTTTTTAATGATTTAAAAACTTCTCTAAATTTATGCTTGAGTTCTTGCATGGCTCTGAAAAATATTTTTAAATTTCGAAATTAGAGGAGTGCTCAACCTTAAAACAAGCTTAGAGGGAGGCAATCTAGTTAACCTAACCATACATGCACCATGATACATCACGGGATGCCCCTCCAACATCTTTTATCAAACCACATGCAAAGTACAAGCATGGGGGGCAGCCAAGGCCTTGTTTTGTAGGAATATCATGGATGCATGTGAGGCAAGGGAGTATGGAAGTGAATCAAGCGAAAACATCAAGTGGAAGGAGCAATAATGCAAGCGAAGGAGTGGACGGGAACGTTTGGAAGGTGTACGCGGTCACGAAGCAACATGCACTAGAGAAGAACCGAGCCAAGAGGAGGAGAGAGGTAAGTCTTTCATCCAACTCTTTGTTCGTGTGCTCTAGTTTGTAGGCCGGAACCACCTTAGACTTAGCCATCCACCGCGTTTGTTTCGTGCAACAAATCACATCCTTAATCCACTCAAAGTCCAGACTCCAAAATAATATTTGTGTACCTTGTACCGGGTGAAAACCCCGGATATATATTTGTGAGGGAGAGCGCTGCAATCATGGAAGAAAACTACAAGCCTTTTCACCAAAAAGGAAGGGATCATCGTCGTCTAAGCCATCATCGACAACCTCTTCGAGGAGGCACTCAGTTTCCGAGGCTCCTCGGAGTATGGAGAAGGACACGGCACCGCCGAGGAGGAACCACTCTTCTCCTTGGTGGCATGAGGGCCACACAAAACTCATCTATGAGGTTCACCAAACCTCAAGGACATATGGAGGAGCCGCCCGTCCAACCTCACCACTTGACACGATCATCCGCTCCACCTCCATGCGCTACGTGTTATTCCAATGGGTTTATCATCACGACGGAGGAGGAAGAGAAGAAGCTCGCTCGCCTTAAGTAGAGGCTTGTAGCGAACGTCAACATCGACGACCAAGCTCTCCACATATTGGGTTTCATACGGGACACCGGTGCAATTCTCTAACGGAGTGTCGGCAAACACCCACAAGGAATTCACCTAGGAAATTTTCATGACCATGGCACATACCCTTGATGAAGGAGTGCTGAGTCTCTCATTCCGTTTGGAGGGAGCCCACAAGTGGAGAAGAAGGAAGACACCGTTGGAAGGGTAACCTTGATCAACGGTGCTATTTCTAGCACCTTGATGGGGTAATCTCCTTTCATCCATGGGTTGCAATCGATCTTGAGATGCAATCATACTTTGTTGGATTATCTATCTATCATCTTGTGTTGAATATACTTTATTGCTTAAGGTCGCCTACCATGCCATAAAGGGAGTAGAGCCCCAATGCTTCCTTGGATCCATTCAACACATCGTGTCCATCATAGGTCTAGTCATGAGTACCTTCGCGTGAGTACGAGAGGAGGGAAAGGGGCGAAACCGTGGTCACAACCCCCGATAGATTAGATTGGTTTTCATGTTTGTCGGTGCGGAATATGGTCCCGACACTAACCGAGTAGATAACGCCTAGGTCTATCCCTCAATGGTCGATGCTAAGCAACAAATGACACAAGGATTTATCCCGGTTCCCGCCGAGGGGGCCGTACGTCCAGCACGGTGGTGTGCTCATGGCACTATATTGCTCGGCACCGGGGTGCTTGTAGTGGGGCAAATACAAGCAAGGCGGGAGAGGAAGCGTGGCTCCCAAGTCCCCGGTGAGTAGGCGAAGATGTTGTGGGAGAATAAGAGAGTGAGTGCACGGTGCGCCGTGTTCCTCCGGATTCGTCCCCCCGCGGCCGGGGGCTCGCCTTCCCTTTTATAGGCCAAGGGAGCGGCGAGTTACATGCACGCCGCGCTACCTAGCCGCGTGTGGGAGCACGTCGTGCTACGGTGTAGAGCGGGCGACCGTCCGGTCGATCTTCGCCGCGATCCGGCCATGATGGCCTACCTTGTACCCGAACAAGGGGCGGTTCGAGGGTAGGAGGCGGCGGATGGCGATGGCGTCCCCCGATAGGCTTCGAGGGAGGTGCGATGATGGCGGTACGGGGCACGGGAGCGGGCGAACGGCGTTCCTTCCCAATGAGCTCTCGCCGTGGTGGAGTGGTTGCCGCAAGGTGCTCGGGCGTGCGCCCGCGGAGTCGGGCGTGTGCCCGCGCGCGTGGGTACGGCGGCCGCGCGCGCGCGCGTGGCCGGGATGGCCACCCACCGGCCTAGCGCCCCTCACCTAACTGCGGGGTCACGGGAAAGTGGAGTCGAGGGTGCGCCCGGCCCCCTTTCGAGGGTCGAGCGCGTTAGCCGTACGGTGGCGTGCGCGCGGTGTCATGGGACCGACGCCGGCCGTACCGCACGGTCCACCCCACGGGGGCGGGGATGGGCTCCTCCCCGGGGAGTTGGTGCGGCGGCTCGGGGGCGTGAGCCCCGGCGCATGATGGTGCCGTCCGCGGCGTCGGGCGTTAAATGCCCAAGTACGGGGCTCGCGCACGCGTGCGGGGCGCCCGTGAGCGTGGCGGGCCCCGGCCGAGGGTGGAGCGAACCCTCGAGCGAGGCGAGGCCCGCTCGAGGGGGAGCGAGCCCTCGAGCGGGGCGGGGCCGCTCGAGGGAAGGGTCGCCCCTCGAACGGGGCGGAACCCGTTCGAGGAGGGGGTTGCCCCTCGAGCGGGGCGGAGCCCGTTCGAGGAGGAGTGTACCCTCGGGCGAGGCGGAGCCTGCTCGAGGGGTCTCATAGGCGAGCTGTCTTGGCGGGCCTCCGAAGTCCTGCTGCATGGGCCACGTCCTGCATGGTTAGTTCTCTGCATGGTTAGGCTTAGTTCATTTTGATGCAGGAATTTAAGTGAGGGTTCCCCCATTGTTTGAGGGGACCCCTAGGGCGGTCCCCGACAGTAGCCCCCGAGCATCTGCGGGTTTGCCATTGAGGCTCCCGCAGATGCTGGAACCTACTGATAGGACGTTCTTCCCTCCTTGTTTGCGAACGCTTTCCGTGGGGCCGCGCTAGCGGACCCGCGGGTCTAGCCCCCGAAGCCCCGCGGGCAGGTGTGGGCTCTCTCCGCAGGGGTTAACCGCGAGCAATTCGGTCAGAAAGGCGTGGCACATATGCCAATCGGCATCGGCGGTATTTCGGCCCGGCATCGGGGGTGCACGCTCCCCTGTCACTGTCTCCGGCGGGTGCAATTCCAAGGAGGTGTAGCCGTGCGTCAAGCCCCCGAGCCTTGGCCCGTTCGAGGCGATCGGGTCGAGCCTGACGACTTGTTTTTTATCGCGCCCTCGCCGTCCCTCCGCGGGTCGGGAGGTGAGGTTTCCACGACTCCCATCGAGCGGGTCGCGAATCGCGGATTCCTCTTCGAGCCGCTAGCGGGTGGTTCAAGTGGACGTCCATGCCCCGTTCGATAAGGGTAGGCCGCGCGGTCCGAGACACGTCCATGGAAGCGCTTGCGTGGGTTTGCTAGGTGGGGCTCGGTCCCGTTCGCTAGGGACCGAGGGCGCGGAAGCTCTCCCTCGGTGGGATCCCCCCCGCTAGGCGCCCTCGCCGGCTCTCGAACACGACATGTGGGGCACCCTCGAGCCGACGGGCTCGAGGAACGGCTCGAATGCGCGTGCCCTCGTCGTCCCTAACTCGTGATCCGGGGCGCCCGTTCGAACCCGTCGAGGGTCGGCTTCGAACCTCTCGATCGCAAGGCCGTGCGGGGCCGTGCCTTGGCCGCCCCGTCTTTTCGCGTTTGCGGCCGTCGAGGGGTCCGGGGCGTGCCGACCCTCGAGGTGCCGGTTGGTGGCATGGCGCGGTATGAGTGCTTTCGGTGTCGCTCTATTTCAAGCGTGACCCGGGCGATCCTCTTACGCGCGTGCCTTCTTTAGGGGGTTGACATCGCCTCGAGTTGGGGGTCATGCCGCTCGAGGGTCCTACGTGGCATGGGTGCCCGCGGTGGTCCGCTCTACATCGTGCGAGGTCCCGGCGACCTTCTCACGCCGATATCCCATCGAGGGTCGCCTTGTTTCGAGTTGGGGGTCATGCCGCTCGAGGGTCCTACGTGGCATGGGTGCCCGCGGCCGCCCGCTCTACACCGAGCAGTCCCGGCGACCTTCTCACGCCGATATCCCATCGAGGGTCACCCTTGTCTCGAGCCGAGGATTCGCCTCGCTCGAGGGCTCTCCTTGCTTGGCAAGGGGCCCGGCATTTAATTGCCTTGCGGGGCGTGGCCGCGGGTTTTGCGGCGCGGGCGCGCCTTTTAGGCGCGCGCGCGCGCGCGCGCGCGTAGTGGGCGACGTGGCCGGCGGACGTGACGGTTTCGCCTCGGTCGTCGCCGGTCTTGCCGTAATGATGACCCGCCCGCAAGTGTTAGAGCCGCGCCGCAGTCGTGGTGGGGCCCGCCCGTCGACGCGATGGAAAGATTCCTGCCGCAGCTAATGTTGGCGGGGCGTGCGCTCCGGAGAACTCGCCCGTCGCCTATAAACCGCGGTGAGGAAGGGGCGGCGGTTTTCTACCTTGGCTCCTCACCGTTTTCGGTCCTCCGTCCCTTCGCCTTCGCCTCGCTCTTGCCGTCGCGCGGGCTCGCCGTTTAGAGCTTCTTCCTTGCCTCCTTGTCCTCCGCCCTCGCACTCGTTCGCCCCCCCCCCCCATGGCGCCGCCTCAGCTTCCGATTAGGGTCCCGGAGCCGTACGCATGGGAGAGGTCGACCGTGACCCGGCTCGCCCGGGCGAGCCGGTCGCCGCCGCCACCGTCGGCCAACGAAGAAGGGCGCCCGGCGGAGTGGATCGTGCCGCCATCGTCGCACCTTGAGCCCAATCCGCCGGAGGGTTACGTGGTGAGCTTCCTCCGCTACCACGAGCGCGGCTTCAACGCGCCGGCGAGCACATTCATGCGGGCATTGTGCTACCACTATGGGGTGGAGCCGCACAACTTTGCCCCCAATGCGATCTCGCGAGCGGCCACGTTCGTGGGCGTCCGCGAAGGGTACCCGGGGATCCCGCCCAACCGGGAGCTCGGGTACACCTCTTCCGCGGGGAGCTCATCACGCGGCCCCACGTCGGAGCCGAGGACCCGCGCGCGCGCGCGCGCCGGCGGGATGTCGCTCGCCCGCGGGGGCGCCTCAAGGAGTTCTACATCCCCCCCGCACCATGACGACGAACAACGCCGGGCCGGGAGCGGGGATGGTTTTATCCGCGCAACGCCGAGCCCGCCTTCCTCCCTACACCGGCCGGTGTTCAAGAAGAGGCCGGACCGCGGGGGCTACGGGTTGCCCACGGCCAACCATCGGCGCGCCGTGGGGTCCGTCCTCGCCGCCTTGCGGCGGTTGGCGAGGGAAGGGCTCAACGCGATGGGCGTCCTCGCCTTCCTTCATCACCGGCGAATCGTGCCGTTGATGGAGAGGCCGCTCCGCATCTTCGAGATGACGGAGGCGGCCAACCCCCGTCGACGTGGCGAGGTCGCGGATGCTCCCGACGCCGCCGGAGCGGCCGTACGCGCTCACCCGGCGCGGAGCGCCGTCGACACCAGGACGCCGCCACCCCGCGGGCCGGACCCCGTGGGACATCGAGATGCTCCCCATCGGCCCGTTGGTGAGTGTGGTTTTTTGATTCTCGTTTTAATCCTTGTCCTTGCTTCCGTTTCCCCGATGCGCCATCGTTGTCCTCGCGCGCAATCGGTGCGGCTCAACGCCGCCAAGTCCGTTCCACCCACCCCCGACTCCCGTGCGCTCGGCGGGCGGCGCGCCGGGAGCAAACGGAGCGGGCGCGCGCGCGGAGGGAGCACGCAAGGCGGCGCCAAGCGCGCGCGCGACGCACGGTCCGCGGAGTACCGCGGCGGGAGGAGGGCCGGGGCTCTCCTCCCCGACATCGAGGAGCCCTCGTCCTCGGACCGGACGAGGAGGAAGAGTCTAAGGGGGAGGGCCCCTCGCACGGTGGCGCCGCGCCCCCGTCGCCGGATCTCGCGCGGCGTCGGGGGTGGCTTTGCCCGGGGCGGGCGCGTCGGCGTCCGCCGCCGGCGGTCATCGTCGGGGGCGGCACGCGCGCGCGGAGGTGCCGGCGCGCGCCACCGAGGCGCGCGCGGCGGACGTGCTCCGCGCGCGCGTCAAGCGTGCCCGCGCGTGGCGGGAGCGCGTCCGCGCGCGCGCGCGTCCTCGTCGAGGGGGCGCGTCGGTGGGCGGCGCGCCGCGCGCGGGGGCTAGCGTGCCCCCGCGCGTGGTGGCGGCGTCGGGGCGCGCCCACGCGTGAGGCGGGCGTGTCCGCGCGTGTGGCGGCGCCGTCGGGGAGGTGCCGCGGCGCGCGCGGCCCCCCGCGCCGGCCTCGTCGGAGGCCTCGAGGAAAAGGAAGCGGGCCTTTTCCTCCGCGAGGTAAGGAACCCTGTTCTTCCTTTGCTTGGCATTAGTTTGCCGGTTATTAGACGCTCTAATCCTCCGTTCGTGTTTGCGCGGGCGGTGCCAACCGTTCCTCCTCTTGCACCGGCCAAGGTGCCGAGGACGGACGAGTCGATTCCCCACCCCGGCGGCGTTCGTCGAGGGGGTCGCGCCCGGGGACGCGCGGCGGCGGGGCACGCAGCTCGCAAGGCCGGCCGGGGCTTCGAGGCCCCCGGCGGTGGATCGGCCCGCCGCGGGCGCGGCCGCAGGTCGCCGGGGCGGCGGCGCCGGCCGCCACGGAGGCGCGAGCCGCGGCGGCGGCTACGGTGGAGGTGGCCGCCGCGGTGGCGGCCACCGCGAGGAGGCGGAGCGGGCGCAACTCGCGGGGAGCGCCCGCGCGATGTGGCGGCACGGACGGAGGTGGCGGCAACGGCGCCACAACGGGCGCCGCGCCGCGGAGGCGCGGTGGGGGCGCCGGGCGAGGCGGAGCGGGCGGCTCCGCCCGCCGGCGGTCCCCGTGCGGAGGTGGTGGAGCTCTCGGATGACTCCCCGCCGCCCCGGGTGGAACCGCGTGGCGCCGGCCCGTGAACTCCCCCCCCCGAGCCCCGGAGGGGGCCCTCGTGAGGCGCACGAGGGTCACGTGATAATGGGGGGCCGAGGGCACGACGCCGAGGCCTCGTCCTCCCACGCCGCCGCCCCGCCCGTGGGGGGGGGGCCGTGGAGGACCCCCCCGGCGTTTGCTGACGCCCAGAGGGAGCAGGAGCTCTGGGGCGAGCTTCGGAGCCACGGCGCCACGCTCAACCGCGCGTTGAACGAGGCGCTGCGGGTCCACGGCGGCCCGGCCTGGATCGTCTTCCAGGTGTGCCACGGTTGCTCTTCTTCTTTCCCTTTTTCGCTTTCGCGTGCCGTATTCAAGACTTGGCGCTTACGAGGCTCGATGTGTGGATGCCGGGGAGCTCGAGCGCCGCGCCCACGAGAAGTACGGCGCGTTCGACCGTGTGAACGCCGAGGCCCGCCGGCCTCCGGGAGCGATGCGGCGCTTTCGACGCGCTCGCGGAAGCTCTTAGGACGCCCGGACGACCGGGCTGGTCTACCGGCGATGGCGTGGTGCGACGTGCTCCCCGAGAGCTCGGGACGGGCACGGCACGTCACGCGAGCCTCGAGCGGATCCGCGCGGCCCTCGTCGATCGCGACGAGGCACCGTGGAACGCGCGCGAGGACCCGGACAAGACGCGGACGTTGGCCGCCACCGGGAGGCGGAGGTGGCCACCGCCGCGCCGAGGCCCGGAGCTCCGCACGTCGCTCGAGGGAGCGCGGCGCGGCCAGCCGCCGGCCGAGGAGCGGGCGCGCGGGCCGGGGAGCGACGCGCCAAGGAGGCCGATGACCCGAAGGCCGCCCTCGACGTCAAGGCCGCGCTCTCGTCGCCGGCCGAGGGGCGACCTCCGGCGGGAGCGCATCGCCCGCCGGGGCCGAGGGGCGGCTCCGGCGGAGCGAGCGCCCTTGGCGACGCCCCGGGACGGCGCCGGGAGCGGAGCGCGTCGCGCGCGAGACACGGAGAGGTCGGCCGGAGGAGCGGAACGCCGCATTCTCCGAAGTTGAGGATGAGGCGTTGGCGCTCGGCCATCGCAATGCCGCCCAAGAGATGGCCCTCGTCGAGCAAGGCGAGACCGTCCAACATCTCGAGCCGGCGCCGAGTCCGCGCGCCGCGACCTCGATCCGGAGAAGAGGCAAGTCGAGGGTAAGCTACCGTCCGACCCCCGCTTGTTAGTTCTTGCTTTAGAGGGTTCGTCTCCCCCTTTCCCGATTTCTTGTCGTCTTGTCGCTTCCGGCCGCGCACGGCTTTGGGGCACGCTCGCTGGGCGGCCGAGGCCCTGCGCAGCCTCCTACAACTCCTCCGAGCAGAGAGCCGCAGGAGCCGCGGGACGCGGCCCTCGAGACCCGTCACGTCGTCGAGGAAGGCGATGCCCGGGCCGGCGGCTCGGCGGCCGCCCGCCTACGCGCTCTCGGTGGCCACGTCGCGGGGCGGGTGCGGCGGGCGTTGCACCCGGGCGTGCGAAGGCCCTCGGAGTGGTGCGATCCCACTACGAGGTCAACCTCGAGGCGGTAGCGGAAGGCTACATCGTGCCCGAGGGCGTCGAGGACGAGGTGGCCATGGAGCGTGCGGACGCGCTTGCCGCCGACGCCGCCGAGTCGCTCGCCGAGGCCTTCGAAGAATTCCTCTTCCCGACGCCGCCGATGCCGCCGCTCCACCCGCCCTCGAAAGCACCACGGGCGCTAGGCCCGTTTTTTGTTTATGTGTATCGAACTCGGCCTCGTGGCCTCTTGTAAATAAACAAGTCGTTTCGTGAACATGGTCGGTTGTAAATGAAATCGCTTGCTTATTGCACTTTTTGCTTCTTCTTCTTCCCGAGTAGATTCTAGTTAGGGGAGTCCGCCTTTCGCGGGGCCCGCCGGGTTGGAGGCGAGAGAGACGGGCCATAGCCACGCGGCGTAGGCCGCCTCCTCGGCTCGCGCGCTCCTTCCGCCGTGCCACCTACGCCCTATTCGAATCGTGGCTCGTGGTTGAAGTAGGAAACAAACTTAGCGCGTGTTATTACGTTTTTTGCGCGAAAAAATGGGACCATTTGGGGGGGGGGTGCCCCCCCGCGGTAGCCCCCGAGGGTAACTTGGGTTTTCGGGGGAAAGCCGAGTTGCCCTTTTATTAGATTCGGAGTATTTACATAGGTGACACCAACTGGGGCGTTGGCCGTGCGTTTTTACAACGGAAAATACTTGGAAATCCTAGCTAAGGGTAGAAGCGACGTAGCTGTTGGATGTTCCAAGCGTTGGTGAGTTCTTCGCCGTCCTCGTTGGCAAGCTTGTACGTGCCCGGTTTGAGCACCTTCACCACGACGTAGGGTCCCTCCCATGGGGGCGATAGCTTGTGGCGCCCTCGGTTGTCTTGGCGTAGCCTTAGGACCAAATCCCCCTCGCCGAAATCCCCGCGACGTATCTTGTGCGCTTGGTAGCGTCGTAGGGACCGTTGATACCTTGCGGAGTGCATCAACGCCACAAGGCGTACTTCGTCTAGCCGGTCCCGGTGAGTCCTCGCGGGCTCGCCGGTTAGCGTCCTCGTTGTAGCCCCGAACCTTGGGCGACCCGTATTCCGGATCCGTGGGGAGGATGGCCTCCGCGCCATGGACTAGGAAAACGGGGTGAACCCGTGGCTCGCTTGGGGTAGTCCTTAGGCTCCACACGACCGCCGGCGGTTCTTGGAGCCATTTTCGGCCGCATTTGTTGAGTTGGTCGAAAATTCTCGGGTTTGAGGCCCCGTAGGATCATGCCGTTGGCACGTTCCACTTGGCCGTTAGTCCGTGGGTGCGCCACGGTCGCCCAATCCACTCGGATGTGGAACTTGTCGCGAACTCCAAGAACTTCCGCCCGTGAACCGGGACCCCGAAGCGGGTCTAGCCCCCGAAGCGGATCTCGAGCCCGCCGAAAGGGGGTCCGAGCTACCCATGTTGTAGCGGGTGCTACGGTACTCGGTGCGAATCACCATGGAGGGAGTTAGCGAAATGATCTTAGGCGCTCGTCGGCCCCACGGTGGGCGCCAACGTCGGTGCGGAATATGGTCCCGACACTAACCAGCAGATAACGCCTAGGTCTATCCCTCAATGGTCGATGCTAAGCAACAAATGACACAAGGATTTATCCCGGTTCCGCCGAGGGGGCCGTACGTCCCGGCGGGGTGTGCTCGTGGCACTATATTGCTCGGCAAGACCGGGGTGCTTGTAGTGGGGCAAATACAAGCAAGGCGGGAGAGGAAGCGTGGCTCCCAAGTCCCCGGTGAGTAGGCGAAGATGTTGTGGGAGAATAAGAGAGTGAGTGCACGGTGCGCCGTGTTCCTCCGATTCGTCCCCCCGCGGCCGGGGGCTCGCCTTCCCTTTTATAGGCCAAGGGAGCGGCGAGTTACATGCACGCCGCGCTACCTAGCCGCGTGTGGGAGCACGTCGTGCTACGGTGTAGAGCGGGCGACCGTCCGGGTCGATCTTCGCTGCGATCCGGCCATGATGGCCTACCTTGTACCCGAACAGTGGCGGTTCGAGGGTAGGCGGCGGCAGATGGCGATGGCGTCCCCTGGTAGGCTTCGAGGGAGGTGCTGATGATGGCTGGTACGGGGCACAGGAGCGGGCAGAACGGCGTTCCTTCCCAATGAGCTCTGCTGTGGTGGAGTGGTTGCTGCAGTGCTCGAGCGTGCGCCTGCGGAGTCAGGCGTGTGCCCGCGCGCGTGGGTACGGCGGCCGCGCGCGCGTTACGGTGGCCGGGATGGCCACCCACCGCCTAGCGCCCCTCACCCAACCTCCGCGGGGTCACGGGAAAGTGGAGTCGAGGGTGCGCCGGCCCCCTTTCGAGGGTCGAGCGCGTTAGCCGTGCGGTGGCGTGCGCGCGGTGTCATGGGACCGACGCCGGCCGTACCGCACGGTCCACCCCACGGTGGCGGGGATGGGCTCCTCCCCGGGGAGTTGGTGCGGCGGCTCGGGCGTGAGCCCCGGCGCATGATGGTGCCGGCCCGCGGCGTCGGGCGTTAAATGCCCGGGTACGGGGCTCGCGCACGCGTGCGGGCGCCCGTGAGCGTGGCGGGCCCCGGCCGAGGGTGGAGCGAACCCTCGAGCGAGGCGAGGCCCGCTCGAGGGGAGTGAGCCCTCGAGCGGGGCGGGGCCGCTCGAGGGAAGGGTCGCCCCTCGAACGGGGCGGAACCCGTTCGAGGAGGGGGTTGCCCCTCGAGCGGGGGCGGAGCCCGTTCGAGGAGGGAGTGTACCCTCGGGCGAGGCGGAGCCCCGCTCGAGGGGTCTCATAGGCGAGCCTGTCTTGGCGGGCCTCCGAAGTCTCGCCTGCATGGGCCACGTCCCGCATGGTTAGTTCTCTCGCATGGTTAGGCTTAGTTCATTTTGATGCGGGAATTTAAGTGAGGGTTCCCCCATTGTTTGAGGGGACCCCTAGGGCGGTCCCCGACAATGTTCAAAACGATTGCATGTTCTAGTATCGTAGACCCATGGGCGAGTATCTCCTATTTTCAAAAAGGGAGCTCCGGAACAAGTGGATGTGCATGAGGCACATGGGAAAGTTTTTGGAGTATGATCGCGGGAGGAGACCATCAACAAAGAAATACTATCCGGAACCCCATCATCCAAGTGTGTCACTTTTGTGCAAGTGGATTTTTGGGAGAATAAGAGAGACAAAGATAACCAATACGGAGTTGAATTGGCTTTACTCGGCTTTGATTGCCAAGTGGCCAATAGACCCCACTCACCTATGATCAACCGGTGGTGTTGTTGAGCAACATCGAGTTTCGGAGATATTGGTTCGGGGTGTTGCCTCTCCATATTGGCTATCTCTTTAAAGACCGGGTATTACAACCGAATCATCTCCTACCTGGGACCTCCCTAGGTATATGAAGAAAGGAAAATTTAAATGAAGATAAGAGAGGAGGCTTTAAAGTGGCCAAAGTAAACTTACCCCTTTCGGATGAAAGATTAAGACTTTTTCTTGAGGGGAAAGAAGATTGGTTAGAGGAAGGACTTCTTGTGCCGACGGAGAAAAAAATAAAGGATTATAGGAGAAGGTTCTCCCACGACCCAAGAAGGAGGTGCGCAACAAAATTATGTGCCACCATTTAGAGGAACCCCGGCGCCGCCGAGTTACTACGGTGATGTACCAATGCAAGCATGGGGGAGTGGTGCAGCCATGCCCCCACCATTTTGCGGTGCTCAACATAGCCTTTGCGGAGCCATATGCACACCTTCCTCAACCACAACAAAATGTGGCCACCATTGGAGGATACGCTGCAAGAAACATGCAAAATTATTACAGCCATCCAAACCAATGCAAACCAAATGGGTGAAGGAAATGCAAACATTGTTTATGTGCTTGGACACCTTCACCTAGCACCGTCAGACAATTCATAGGAGGAGTGGTGCATTCCTATTACAAGTAAGGGTACAACAACCAAGACTTTCAATATCAACCACCGGCGGAAGATTAGAGAGAGGAGGAGCTTTAGTTATCCTTCCTTTACCCCCTTTTCTTTAATTTTCAGCTTGTTTACACCTATGTATGCGTAGTATTTTTTTCAGCTTTACTTTAATTTTTAGTTTTTAGTTTAATTTTCAGCATATGTGTTAGTTTTTATTTTCATCATGAATAATGTCACCACCAAGTTTTTACCATTAGTAAAGTTACAAAGTTTGTGCCATGATGATATATGATTATAATTGCCACTTTGTTTATCTTTGTAATTGATTTATGCATGTTTAACCTAGTGCTCTCTTAAAAATACAAATCTGAAATTATCTAAATACTAGCTTAATCTTTAGCGGAGGTTATGATAAAAATAAAGACTCATAGTGTTTTATGTGCTCTCAAGTTTGGATTAAAGATGATTTATTTTTGTTCTTAAATGTAAATCTAACCTTGTCATAAATACCTCTTGCCTGTTGCTCTACCTATCCAGAGCCTTATAAATATTTGAGTGCAAAAACTTAGCATACAAGATTTATTTTTGGGTGAGTTATTTCAGGCCTTTATTTCTCTGGCCCGAGACTAAGAAGCTGGTCATTTTGTTTTTGCATATCTATCTTTTTGCTAGCCTTTTTATTCGTGCATTGTGTATCCCCGCATCGGAGATCTCACAAACCTCGCCGGATATTCACCCTTAAAACCAAATATCATCTTTTGTGTTTACCTCCTTGACCACAACCTACCGTTGAGTATGGATCATCAATTCAAGAAAGATCGATGGTGCCAAGATTGAAGAATTCAAGTATCTCTCGAAGGAAAAGTATTTCTGGTACCTACCTTATTTATCGCCTCTTTGCTCGAGGACGAGTAACGTCTAAGCATGGGGGAGGAGCTAGGTACGGTGCAATTTTAGAGTTCAAAGGGGAGCAATTAAAAAAAGTTTTAAAGGGTGTAAATTAAAAAAATAAAAACTCCAAGGTGAAAGTCTCGTGACCGAATGAATGACAAGAAAAAATGAATGAATGAATGAATGAAAGAAAAGAAGGAGAAATATGAGAAAGAGAAAAAAATATGAGTATGCGTAAAGTGAACTCCCCGGTTCTCTAAAGTGCATTAGGAAATTCAAAGCTTCAAGTTTAAAAGATCCATTCTCATTTTCCAACCATGTGCAATACGATAATGAGGACTTCCTTTGTGCCTCAGGATCACCCTTTGCCCTTTGCACATGTCCATTCATCTCAAGCGTGTGTATTTTTCTCTTTCCCCTTCTTGATTTAACATCATTTTCCAATGACCTTTTTGACGAGTCTCGGTAAGACCATGAGAAACTTGTCTTGTTTTGACAACATCTCATTTACAATATCTTGGTAGGACTAAACTTTCCCAAAAAGCTCCATATAAAGCCTACCACATATATATGTGATATGAGAGGGAAAGGAGTAGAATAAATAGGCTTGAGAGACATGATGAGATGAGAGTTCATGAGCAAGATGCAAGGTGGTTTAAATTTGTGAACGTGGTTTAGCTCTTTTTCATCTTGTTCTTTATTTCAAAATTTCTGAGATCCATTTGAATTTTTGGAGCATGTTAATACTTGTGGGATGAGCTTAATTAAATATCTACCCTCCGTAGGGATGAAGGCTAGTACATTATGGAACTTTAACGAATTAAACTTTTGAGAGCATTATGTTTTTTTTATGTATGATCAAGTGCAAGGTTTAAACAATGAAGGGCAACGATGAAATCCATCGAAGGCTTACTCGAGGACGAGCAAGGTTTAAGCATGGGGGAGCTGTTGAAATCCATCGAAGGCTTACTCGATGAAATCCCTCCCCACGCCTGCTCCTTGCTCCATCCGCACAGACTGGGGAGGAGGCGGACGGCAGCAGGTGACGGGGAGCGGAGGGCTAAGAGTAGGCAGGCGGCGGCAAGCCTCGGTGGCGGGCGACAGCAAGCCACTGCACGGGCTATGACGAGCCTGTCACACCCGATTTTCAAAACAAATCAAGTGTTACGTATATGTATGCCTGGATCTAGTTCCATACATATAGTGACATCATTAGTGAATAACAAAAACAATATCACGTAAAGAAAGGGAGATTATCAGAGATTTACAGCAGAATCCTAGGAAGCAAAGGCTCCAAACTCCACAGGCAATCGACTGGGGGTTGCGTACGCCTAGCACCTTCTTCTGGACATCAGACACCTTCTTCTTCTGAACAGCGGTTTAGCAAGGTTGAGTACACTTATGGTTGGTACTCAGCAAGGCCACGGAAATAACCGGAAAGCAATTTTAAATCCATCTTTAAGTTCACTAATCATGTGAGGGTCCAGGCCGCTCTTGACCGTGAGCACGGCTGTTATAACAGTTTTACACTCTGCAGAGGTTGTACACTTTCACCACAAGTCGCGTAAAAGTTCCGAAGAACTTTGAACCCAACCATGCTGTGCAAAAGTAGGCACAATGCCACACTTCCGAGGTGTGGTTGCATAGGGATGCTACGAGGCCTTTACAAAGAGTCCTCTTGTGTGTATTAGTCCATATTAGCACGTCCTAGAGGCTATCTTTCGTACCCTCCTTCTACCCTCGGACCAGGTTAGCCTAGAAGAGCACTTCCGTTCCAAAACCTGTCCAGAGTAGAAGAGTCATAAAAGCATTCCTCTGTACCCCAAGCTACTAAGTCTAATAGCCACACAAGACTTCCCTAATTAATTGGCCAAGACAGAGCCATATGTCTTGTGGTTGTACTGTTTTCCTGGGTGGTTCTCCATGTTCCGATTAATCTATAGTATTCTTGTATTAAAGCATAGGTAGAAGGATGGTTAGGGTCACTTGCCTTTCTCCAACAAAAAGTTAGTCTTGCTATTCTTCTCTTGCTCACTTGAAACTCTTGATCTTCATGACTTTCATACAACAGCTCGATCTTCTAGTCGAAGCAAACATCGGGTACAAACATGCAAAAGCAGACAAACAAGTACAACTAAGAACAATGCACCAATCAAGAAAGGCTTAAAAAAAGAGAGCAAGATTCGGTTCTAGGAACGCAAACGCAGGAAACGCTGAGAACAGAACTATCGTTGAATAGGTACATATATCGAGAGATTTGTATTATAACACACAAAGACTATATGCTAGATATATTTTAATTTAATAAAGCAATGTGTATAGGCTATTTCAGAGAAATATCCTATTTACAATTAATCAAATTATATTTATATATATAAGGCGGTGTAAACTTAGTCCAATTTTATTCATAAATATTCAAGTATGATTTATGCAAATTAAATATTTAATTTTAGAAGAAGCATATAAAGCATCTAAGCGTGTATCTTTATATTTCGAGTTGAACTAAGCAAATTATAATTAAAAAACACATTTACGTTCATATTAATCAAATTAACATTTAATTAAGAAAACTCGAGATAACCTATGTTGCTTTTATTTAGAAAGAAAATTGAATAAATATTAACCAATTTAACACTTGTATTATGAAAAACCGAAAGGTAGATCTAATTAGATTTATTTAGAAAACATCAATAAATAGATTAGTCAATTTAACATATGCTATCGAAAACTGTTATCTAGGCCCTAATCAATTATTATTAACAAAAGACATTTCAATAGACATTTAATCAAATTAATTTAGGATAAATTCTTAAAACACATTTTAGATTGAACATCATGTCTAGCGCATATTTTATTGTGAGACGAAACTAACGCAACGAGAACGAGCTTAAACGGCTAACACGTGAGATATATAGATTAAACAAAGATTAGGGATATAATCGTGATTAACTGTAGATTGGAAGGGAGATTTACAAAGCAAGTAGTAGATGGAGACATGACTTAGATTACTGGCTAGATAGATATTTATATAATATGCTGGCTTTTTTAAGGGAAGGATATATATATATATATATATATATATATATATATATATATATATATATATATATGACATAAGCATGATGTCATGCTCACATCATCAAGCAAGGAATGTATAGATGCGTGAATTACACTAGCTTGTTGATTATGTTTAGTCTACAAGAACATGAAGCACATGCACACCATCAGTTTGTGTGCTAATGCTGGGTCTGCATGCATGCTTGCAGCTAGCTTATGGTCATCGTTAAACAGTATGCATGACATTGGTTTTGAAATGATCATATGATGAAATAAACAGAGCAGGCAGCACTAGTCTCACCGGTGCGCGCGATGGTAGATGGTTGATGGATAGCAGATCAAAAGATATTGGCAGATTTTCAATTCCTGATCAGAGTGCATGGCAAAGGATGAAAACTATAAGAAAGCACTGTGAGGTCTCGGTCAACAAGACTAACACAAGTTTGCATGCAGCAGCTACTGCATGTGCATGTGGTGACTGGCGTGAGAATGAGAGACAACATTCTAGTGATGGACACACTTTAACAGAAATAGAATTACACTAGCAAGAAGCTTGGTCTCACCTCTAACATGTGACCGATCATGAACAGTGTGGAGCTGACGAGGAAGGAGCACTAGGGATAGCTCTACACCGAAACAATGTCTTCGGCGGCAAACAGCAACAGGAGCAGCATCTTCAGCGACCATCCTTGCCGGAGCACGGCAGCAGCGAGTCAGCAGGCGAAAGAAGATGGAGGCAGACAGATATTGGAGCGAATGACGGAGACGACGGGCTGTACCTCGAGACTTCAAGTTGCAGGTCCCCTGTCCGTGGTGTCCAGCGACAGGGAGGTGGTGCAGCGGCCATCAAAATGCAGGCGGCCGAGACGACGATGGCTGCGCCATGATCGGCGATATTCACAAGAGCATGCTGATCCGGTAAGCAATCTGTGACAGGAACCGGCAGATCGAACAAATGCATGTTTCTCGGCTTGTCGATACTTGCGGTGGCATCGTCTGGGTAGGGTATGGTGGCGACGGACGACGTGGTGACCGGACTTGGCCAAGGCGACTGACGACGGCAGCCGGTTTGAGTACGCATGTCCGGCGGTGGTGCATGGCAGACGCCTCGGCCTCAGACCGTGGTGGCACACCGGTGGTACCTCGATGCAGCAACTCATGCTGCCTAGCCTGGCGGCGAGCACGAGCTTGGCGAAGGAATGCTCTTGGTGGTGTGGGTCGCAAGGATACGGTTGGTGGAAAGAACGTTTGGCGCTCTGCTCATCCTGCTGCTTACGGCAGTGGTGTTGTGGAGAGCAAGGCGAAGCGGCGAGCGATGGGAGCCACAACAGTAGGACACGAGGGGCGCAGGGTGCCTGCCTTTATAGGCGTCTGCAAGCATCATTGTAAATTGTGGTGCATTCACGCTGAGAGGGAGAGGAACGGCAAGCTGTGGTCATTGATAGGCAAATTGAAGGTAGTGACAGCCGGCCATTGATGTCATTAGTGGCAACGACTGTTTCTGATGGACTGAAGGAGGCAACAGTTTCCTATCTAGCGGCGCATGCATGCGTGGGAAGTGAGCAAGCTCAGCAATCAACTGGCCGATGGAGGTGGCGTTACCGGTGAGAGAGAGGGGAAATGGATGGCGACACTGGTGAAAAGATAATTAGACAAAGAAACGGCGACGGCGGCTATGATGGACAGCGGCCAGCCATTGAAGAGTTGAAGACCATTGATGGTGATTATGGTGGTAGCTGTTATGACCGGAATTGAGTAAAGAGAGCGGCAGTTTTGGGGAGAGAGACGCGGCGTGCATGCGTCGAGGCCAAGGACTATGGCCGGGCGGGGGCGGCGCGGCAACGTGCTGGTGACACGGCGCGGGCGGACGTGCGGCAACCGACTCAGGTACGCGTGGCCGATGGTGTTCCGGCGACGAGCGGTGGGCGCCACGCGACGCTAGGCGGTGTCGCGCACGGGAGCGGGCGGCGGGCGGTTTGGGAGCGACACACACGGGGGCACACGGGGCGATGTTGTCTCACGGGCGGCGGCGCGGCGGCGCGACGTGCAAGCGGATTGCTCGGCGCGCACGACGAGATGGCAACGACACGCGGATTGGTTCGGGCGACATGGTCGGATATAGTCGAAGGTTGGGAATTGTTGGGCGCATGGGCTCAGGTCGCCACAACACACGGGTAGGATGTGAGCGGGCACCGGGGAGCTGAGCATGTGTGGTGGTATCGCAGGACGGGCTGCAGATAGGCTGAGCGGCATGAGAGTTGAGCGGCTCGGGCGTGGATGAGCGCCGGCATAGTGCACGAGTGCGTGGAGCCGAGCCAGGCGTGCGACGCGAGGTGGACAGCCAAAGACGCGTGGACACGATGGCCAAGCAGACAACACACTGTGCGGGCGCACGAGGGTGCACAACTCAGGTGTGAACCACAACACACGAGAGCTGGGTGAGTGTAGGAGCACGAGTGCGACACAGTGCCAATGAGAGGTGGAGGATGGAACTGATGGGTGGGCCCGACTGTCAGCGACTATGGAAGAAAGAGAGAGGAAGTTGGGCCCGCGAAATGGATTGAGTTAATCGCTGGGCCAGCTGAGAGAAACGTGCCTGAGAGAATAAAATGTGGGTCGCGTGTGACTGCTAGTCTAACAAAGAAGTGAGGCCGGATTGGGATAGAAAAAAAAGATATAGAGAGAGGATGAGTTCGACTAGCTGATGGATAACGGGCCGACAACTTATGATTGCTCTTGGGCCGAGCAAAGGTTTGAGCCGAGAAAAGGAAGATAGTCGGATGAGTTGGAAACATAGACAGAGAGAATGAGTTGGATGTACCATAAAAAGATAGAGAGATAGAGAGAGATATTTTGATTTGACCTTTTTATGGTTTTGAAAACACTATCTCAAACAAAACAAATGCAATCGAAATGAATGCAACACTCAAACAATCATTTTATTTAATTCTGAAAGACAATCAATTATTTTCCTACACTAAGTTTCCTTTAACAAAATAAATGTTGGAAAACTTTAAAATTATGAGAAAATTATTGTTTAATTCTTCTTCCTAATAACATCCTGAAATCAAGAAATTTCAGGGTGTTACAGAGCCCCGACCATGGGCGATGTCAAGCCCCGTGGCGGGCGACGGGGCACCCCGACCATGGGTCGACGGTCCCAGCGGCGCGGGATGAAGCAGTGGGTGGCGCTAGGGTTCGCGGGGGAAGGGGATGAGGCAAGATGACGACGACCGGCGCAGGCCATCGGGCCACAACGGCGGACGACAAAGAGGCGCCGGAGCCGGAAGGGAGGAGGTGGCGAGGCCGAAGTGGAGGGGACAAACTGCGGTGAGGAGGACGAGGAGGCGCATGCGGCAGGGTACTGGGAGGATGGTCGGCGTGGGACAGCGCGCAGTTGGCTAGCGGCGGGGACGGCGGACGAAGAGGCGTTGGGGTCGGAGTGGAGAGGGCGGATTGCGCCGGAGGAGGGGGGGGGAGGCACCGACGTCGGATGGCGGCGGGATCTCGGGAGGGTGATGGGTGGCGATGGAGAGGACCGACTGGTCAAAAAAAATAGACTGTGAGCCGTTTTTTATGTAATTAGTGGCATGATGGGTAATTTTCTCCTAACTCTACGTGCTACGAGAATTGGTGGAGCACCTCTTGAGGAGCTCTGAAAAAAGTTGGAATGAAGCTGATTTTTGATGGAGTGGAGTGGAGCTTATTGAGATGTTTGGGTATTTTTTTATGGAGTAGAGCTAAATTTGGTGGAGCAGAGTGCTCCCAAACAGGCCATTAATCTACATGTAAAGCATTAAACAGCTTACATACATCCTCCTGTACGCGCAGTTCGAGACTTGAGTTCGAGACTCCATAGACGGCTTCCTGTCTAAGGGCTGTACATGCCCTCATGGGGGTCATACTTCTGTTGGGCTGATCTCCTCTAGCGCATTCGATCCGCGACTGTTCGTTTGCTTATCGCCCACTGCATGACAGCGATTTTTCTCTCGTAACAAATCGGTACCACCAAGAATGTACAACAAGATTTTTCTCTCACAACAAATCGCCACTACCATCGCCCACCAAATTAAACGAACATGCTGCTGGAATCCGGGAGACCATGAATTCAGCTCCATTCCGTTGCCCGAAGGGTGTTCGTCCGACGACCCTTACCCGACAGGGGGCGCCGAGTGAATTATCATACCATCAGCTGATGCAACGGTTCTATGTTGTTCCTCCACATAGATGCTTCCATAATGGGTCACCCATCACCCTCAGCATCAAGACCGCGTGGGGTGGACTACGGTAACCAGTCTTTCCTTTGAGGATCTGTGGTGACTCGCACTAAAGTAGTTTGATGCCAAGGTGGGTGCCCATGTACTCAACCCTGATCCCAGATGAAGATGACATTGTCTACTTCGTCAACAACACATACTGCAGTAGGTACATTGACATGGATATGGACATGGGAACAAGTAGCATATATTTGGTATCAACACGCGGAGCAGAAAGCTAGTGTGCCACAATGGTGCCTGCTTGCGGACAGACCTTCACTGTTTCGTTTATTGGCCAATTCTTCCAAGGTGGTAGTCTTGATTTGTTACGATAGAAAAGTCTTGTAGGGTGTGTATTGGTGGCAGTTTGTTCGAGAGAAAAGTATTGTTGTTTGGTACGATAAGCCAAGCGAATGCGCGTGCTTAGTGGCAGAACGCTCACTTGCATCTGAAAATCAAGGCAAGAGACTAACTACTATTGTGACCAGAAGCTCTCTAGACAACCCCATTATGCCACAATCCCAAGGAAGAGAAAAAGGAAGGAAAGGGACGAAAGGCCTCAACGTATATAGAAAAAAAAAATGAAGAAGACTTCACATGGGCCTGGTATATGATCAAATTGGAGACCCCCCCACGTACCCATTCATATGTGGCCCAAAATTTAATAAGTGGGCCTGTTTAGATTCTGCTGCATCTGCTCGCTAACTAACATGGGCAGGTCTCTCATCTCCGGCGACCCTGTAAAATCCATGGTCGGTCAAACCTCCGTTACCTCCCGGCAAACGGTCCACGCCTCCACGGCGTGGCCAGATGGTCCCCGTCCGTCCGCTCTGCCTCTCCCTCCCTCCACCGCTCCCGTCCAATTACCGCTGCCCGGAGCTAGATTTCCCTCTTCGTTACCGGCAACCACGGACGGCGTGGCAATGTGGCATGGATCAGGAGAGAGGGGGGGCCGTCAGCGTAGTACGAGTACGTCCTTTATACTACTGTAAACTCATGAGTGCTCTCCTCCGGTACGGGCCAGTCAAAGCCGCAGAGCTTTGAAGGCCGCTGTCACTTGCTGCCTCAATGACAGCCTTGTCTCGCTACTCCCGGCTGATACCTGATTATCTTAATCCATGCCCCCCAGAGACCGTGCTTCCCGTGACTAATCGCCCACGACACCCCGGATCAGGAGATGGAGCTCCAAAAGGTCTACTAATGCAGTTGACCCGTGTCCACGCCGTTGCTCACCGTCCGCAGAAGGAAGAAACTGGAGGTGTCGTCGGTACTGCGCCGAGCTCGTTGTCATTGCCACTGGTGAGCTCACCAAATCTTCATGTGAGCGAATGCTATACTCGTACTGTCGTACACCGCCGGCCGTAAAAGTGCCTACGCCACTTTGCAGAGGAAACGTCCCTCCTCCCCTCCGACGGTGGCCGGCGACGGCATCCGCCCACGCCAGACGCCACCGTAAAAATTCGCCGTCGCAAATCCCCAGGCGCGCGCCGCCCCCACACACATGCCCGGCACCGGTGCCTGCGCACCGGCCCTACTCCACACCACACTCCTTCCCCTCCTCGCTCACGCGCAGCACACACACACTCCCACTCGCCAAAAGCAGAGCCCGCCCAGGCGGAGAGCGAGGAAAAAGTAGGCCACACCCACACCCACCCACCGTGGGTCCATGGTCAGCCAGTAGAATCTAGCCAATCCAGTGGCAATAAAGTAAAGTTACCGTACCACCCTCGTGAGCTACCCCGGGCCCACGAGGGCGAAAGCTCAAAGCGGCTACAACAGGCTCCAGCTCGCACGCCATATGCCATCGCGCACACACCCCACTCTAGTACTCTACTGCTCCGCGCAAGCATAGCAGCCGGAGCCCGGAGCCACACCTCCTCCCTCCCTCCCTCCACTAGTCAATACTCGCTGCGCAGTACGCCACCCACCACCTCGCCATTAAACAAAGAGGAGGCAACAAGGCAGGTTCAAGAGAGGAGGGGAGGTAGCGGGCTAGCGGCAGGCAGGCAGGCCGGCAGCCAGCATGACGTCGGGGTCGGCGGCGGCGGCGGCGGCGAACGGGCTGGGGCGCACGCCGACGTGGAAGGAGCGGGAGAACAACAAGCGTCGCGAGCGCCGGCGCCGGGCCATCGCCGCCAAGATCTTCACGGGGCTCCGCGCGCTCGGCAATTACAAGCTCCCCAAGCACTGCGACAACAACGAGGTGCTCAAGGCGCTATGCCGAGAGGCGGGGTGGGTCGTCGAGGACGACGGCACCACCTACCGAAAGGTCCGAGCTTTCCACCTTTCTTTCTTCTCCGTCCCTGATCCACCCCCTTCTTCCGGCCGGGATCTTTGATGCGGCTGTGCGATTGCTCGCAGATCTGCTCGGACGGACATGAGCGTGAGCTTTAATTTGCGTCTCTCGGTTCTTTGCAGGGATGCAAGCCGCCGCCGGGGATGATGAGCCCGTGTTCGTCGTCACAGCTGCTCAGCGCGCCGTCCTCGAGCTACCCGAGCCCGGTCCCGTCCTACCACGCCAGCCCGGTGTCGTCGAGCTTCCCGAGCCCGACGCGCCTGGACCACAGCAGCGGCAGCAACACCAACAACCCGGCCGCCGCCGCCGCCGCCGCATCCTCGCTCCTCCCATTCCTCCGGGGCCTGCCCAACCTCCCGCCGCTCCGCGTCTCCAGCAGCGCGCCCGTCACGCCGCCGCTCTCCTCGCCCACCGCGGCGTCTCGCCCGCCCACCAAGGTCCGCAAGCCCGACTGGGACGCCGTCGTCGTCGACCCGTTCCGGCACCCCTTCTTCGCCGTCTCGGCCCCCGCCAGCCCCAACCGCGCGCGCCGGCGCGAGCACCCGGACACCATCCCGGAGTGCGACGAGTCCGACGTCTGCTCCACCGTGGACTCCGGCCGCTGGATCAGCTTCCAGATGTCGGCCGCGACGACCGCGCCCGCCTCGCCCACCTACAACCTCGTCAACCCGAGCGGCGGCGCCTCCGCCTCCAACTCCATGGAGCTGGACGGGATGCCCGCCGCGGACATGGGGCGTGCCGGACCCGCGGAGTTCGAGTTCGACAAGGGCCGCGTCACGCCGTGGGAAGGCGAGAGGATCCACGAGGTCGCCGCCGAGGAGCTCGAGCTCACGCTCGGCGTCGGCGCCAAGTGAAGTCACGGTGGTCATCATCCTCGCAAAAGCTCTAATCTTTGAGCTCCATGAGCACGTATCAAGTACTACGATCTGATCAAGGTTCTTGTGAGATCATCAACGGCAAAAAAAAAAATGTGTAGCAGCGGCGTGACGAAACTGATGACGCGTTTCGTGCTGCGCCCGATTCGATCCGGGCGTTTCGGTGTAGGTGTAGTGATGATGTTTGTTTCATTTCATTCATGGACTGATGAGAAATTGAGGATTCAGAACAATTTCGTTCGTTGTCTGGAAACTCTCTGCATGGGATTGGATCACCGACTGGCGACTGTACACCGTCACTCGTTTGGATGCTCACCTGCATCCATTGGCACTTTTCACTGTTTGTCCTGTGCCATAATTCCTCAAAATGCGCGACCCTCGTGGGTGAAAAGAGACGGAGGAATGGGGCTGAACTTTTGTGACTCGATCTTGTCTCTCTTGGACGTGACCGTACTGCATTTTCACCCCTATCCCTTTTATCTTTTTCAGAGTTTACAGTGGGGTGAGTATCTTCTCTGGGAACGTGAGCTACCATACTAGGCTGCCGACTGTCTACCGTCACCACAAAATTAAAGCTCCCCAACACATGTTTGCGAACACTACTCACGCATGGCGTGAGGTATTGAGTTGGCGTGTTCGTTTCGCTGATAGCTTGTGCTGATTTGTTCTGAGAGAAAAGTTTTGCTGGCTGATTACTGGTGGCTAATTTGTTCTGAGAAAAAAATACTACTGCCTGGTGGCTGATAAGTCAAGCGAACCTGTCGGGAATTTTTAGACCGTCAGACCAATGCTCAATGCGCAGATCAGATGCCCAAATCGCTGGCTTGCACACACGCAAACACAGGGCCATCTTTTCCCAGCGACAGACGAACGGCACTGCATCAATCAGTTGCTAGGCGTCGACCCGGCCGGGATCCCTGTAGATGCTGTTGCCTCCGCACCAACCAATCATCCCGCGGCGCGCCTGCACACATACACACATATACACGCACGCACCTGTACGAAAAACGCAGGCATCAGCACAGGCTTGCTCCATCCAGCTGCGCACTCCCGCGAAATCATTGGGACGCACGAGCCGAGCCAGTGGCAGCACAGGCGTAAATATCCTGAACCTGGATGGAGCGGGCACGGTGCGGCGCACCTCGCGCTCCGGCGCGGCCGATCACCCGTCCGCGTCCGTCCCCGGCGACCGTGTCGAGGATGGGGGATTACCCAGCCGGCGTACACGAGCGAGACAGATACGCGACGGCCCGCGGCGCCCCTTGTGGTGCGCAGTGCGCTCCCTCCAATTATTGACCGACGTGCGCCGCGGCGTGCGCGGGGCCCCGCCCCACCCAGCAGCGTCATCGCACAGTGCCGGGACGGGCACGCACGTCCGCTAGCTATAGCTTCCGCGGCTGATCGGCCGGCTACAGTGCCGCTGCTGCGATCGGGTTCTCCGCCTCCTGCGGCGCCGGAGCGCGCGTGCCCGGCGTGATGGCTCACTTCGCGTCGTGGCCGCCTGTCACCGCAGAGGCGAGCGACCGGGGCACCACCCACCGCGTCGCCCGGCCGGACGGCCCTGCCGGCTGCCAAGGTTCCCTGAGGATCCGGTGCGGATCGTGGCCGGTGACAATGATGCACGAGGGGGCGCCCGCCCGGGGCCCTGGCTGCCCGCCCGTGCGCATGTGCGGCTGTCCAATCAGTGGCCGCGCGCGGCACCGAACGCCGGACGGCGACGCGTACGTGAATTAATTTAGACGTTCCAGGACCGCCACGCCACGCCGGCCGACGGGTGGGGGCGTTTTCTTAATCCCGCTCGTGCGCGCGCCGCGACCTGCCCCCACCACCACCACTTGCGCAGTTGTGTGTGATGGTTGGATCACCGTGGACGGATCGGAGCGGAGCGGCGGTCGTTGGCGACGGGAGAGACAGAGTAGAGTAGACAGAGACCGGGAGCGCCGGGCGGTAACGTGACGATGCGAGCGACCGAACGCCCTCGCGCGGCAGGCGGCGGCGGCGACGGGCGGCGGGGAGGTCGCTGTCACCCGTGCGCTGTCCGATTTGATGGGTCGCGTTAGCAGTTGCAGACTTGCAGTATCTGCGCCGGTGATCGAACGAAGCAGAAGCACGCAGGCTCCGGACGAGACGCGGCCGCAGTGGTACAGTACGAATGGATCGTGTCCACGTTTCGAAGCTCTGTTCGTTGCCGCGTCGCACATTTCAGAGGGAAAAAAGGACAAAAAAACGTAGAGTAGCCGCCGGCGACGACGCTAATCTTGTTCACAAACCAGGAGAGAGAGAGGGGGAGAGATATCCTGAGATTGCACGGGTGCGATCGAGTTGACAGTTGACTGGAGGTCGTCGCGCACTCGCCACGTTCACATTTTCGGCGTGCTCTACTGTCCCAATCGTCGTGGCCGAGCGACGGCGCGGCCCGTTGACCCACAGGAGCTGCCGTGTGGCGGGCTTGCTGTGCAGCACCAGGCGGTCGCGCCGCGCCGCTTGCTGATCCGTCCATCCATCGGCGCACGCACGCCGCCAGCGCTGTCCTTTGCCAGCGGCGCCATGCGCCCATGCGATGCGAGCTCCCGTTAGTTAGTTACCCCCCGTGTGTTCCTCGGCAGCGAGCCACGGCGCCGGCGAGGTCTGGCCTTTTTTTAAGGTCTTTTCGTGACGGATATTCACAAATAGACCTCTACTGTAGTAAGAAGAAATAAAATAGATTATGAGCTCGCCGTGAGAGACACTAGCACCGAGCTTACTCCTTCCGGTTCCCTATTAGAAGTCATTTTGGACAAGATTTGAGTCAAACATTTGGAATATAAATCATAAATAACTTTTTAAATTGTTGAGTTTGAAATGTGAAAATCATATAAATAGATTTGTCTTGAAAATTACTTTCATAAGAATATACATATATAACTTTTCAATAAATATCTTTATAGAAAAGAGAAGTCAAAGTTGTGATTTGGTGACCATGTCGCTGTCCTAAACGACTTCTAATACGGAATAGGAGGGAGCTCCGGCCTCTGCAGCCTAAAACAATATGAGTTACCTTACTTATTTTTTATAAAGAAATTTGGAAAGCGAGTTAGTGCGCGGGGTGCGCACGCACCCCCGCGCATCAGCCTTATTGCCCACCGGACGAGCCGCGCGAGTCGAGGTCACCGAGGGGCAGGGGTGCACCGGTCACGGAGGAGCAGGACTGCATCGGTCCCACCACGCAGTCACGGACGGGCAGGGGTGCGCACGCGGGCGCTGGTGCGCGCAGCGCGCACCTAATTAATTTTCGAAATATGCATGTTTTCATTGCTAACAACATACACAAAATCTTTCGAAAAAACAATATACACAAATGTATACTAAACATCATACTACATTTGTTTCGGCACAGTCTCAAGCTCGAGCTGCGCCGGGTAAAAAAATAACGACGCGGCTAACGTACAGCCGGCTGTAAAATAGGCAAACGTACAGTAGGCTGTTTTTCTAGTGAGTTGGCAAAAACACTTCACCTTTCCTTTCTTTTTAGTATAATACCCTGGGCACGTCCGCACGTGGGAAGCCAAACAACTCCACCGGTAATCCACCGGTGATTAAAACACACAGGGTACTTGAAAAAATTCTATAACTTTTCAATCTAGCATCAAACCCAAAATCCGATTGCACCATCGTTTTAGCCTCAGCCAAAGCTTCGAAACAAGACCGCACTTCAATATATTTTAATCTTATTTGCAATACTAAGCAATCTTGCTAAAAGGTAAACGCATATTACAATAAACTCGGAAGCAATTTAGAGCAAAATTATAAGCAAGTCAACATCATTCGAAAATCACACATAAAATCCTCACTGAAAAAAAAAACAATGTGATGGCTTGTGCACAAACAGCTTATCAGAAGCATGATCATTTATGGTCTGCGTATAACAAAGATCAGGAGAATAGGGAGCATATGAGAGCAACTAGCCACACAACTTTAACAGAATTTTGGACCAAAGAGACTGGATTTGGTTGCAGAACCAAATTCCCCACCTAGCACCTACACACGACGCACAAAAATTGGTTTTTGGTTTGCTTGCATGAATTGGATTTGTTTGTAGTCAAGTCCTGGCTGAAATATGTTTTCATATGATGGTAACATGTATGTAAATTTAGCTGCAGAAAAAACATGCTCTTGTCTCTCCCACCAACTCTACCACACACCTAGCTGTATGTACTTTTCACTTGGCGATCTGCAAAAAAAACAAAAAAAGCAAACAAAAAGAGAGAAAACCGATCGGTATGATTATTTGCTCCAACAAAAAAAGAGAGATCACTGTATAGTTGGTTAGTATGGTGACATGCCTTCATGTTTTTATTTCCCTGGTTCGTCAACTGGTTCACGTTTTCATGCCTTTCATGCTAGTATGCTTAGGTTTTTGCTGCAGACATGTGTGTGTTGTGAGTTTGCAACCACAGGATGATAGTCGTCAAAGTGTGTTATGACTTATGAGTTGGTTTGTAAAACCATCTAAATTGATGCCTAAAAATTACCTAACTGGAGAACCAGCAGTATTAAGTTGTTGTCCAACGAATTATACGTGTGTGTGTTGAGTTGGTTTTTAAAACCATTTGAATTGATGCCTAAAATTTACCTAATTGGAGAACCAACAGTGCTAAGTTGCTGTCCGACGAATTATACATGTGTGTGTGTTAAGTTGGTTTTTAAAACCATCTGAATTGATGCCTAAAATTTACCTGGTTGGAGAACCAGTTGTGCTAAGTTGTTGTCCAACAAAGATTTCCTAAGCCTAGTGATTAAGTCAGCCATGTAGTGCCACCACACCGGGGTTACAGCGCACAAGCGATATGGGAAAAATCACTCTGTCCAATCCACTCTGGTGGATTCTTTGTTGGCTATGCTTACATGGTTTGACATAATCACTAGGCCAAGGAACATCAAAAATAGATGGGCTCTATTCAGCTTAAAAAAGAACACCTAGTTTGGAAGAACAAAATGGGCTGCTATAATCAATGTAAAAAATGGTTGCTCTGTGCAGTATGAAGCAGATACTAATGTGTAGTAAACGAATCAGTTGTTCTGTGTTTTTTTGAAGCAAAAATAATACTAGCAGCACAAAAATAAATCTAAAAATGAGATGTTGGTACTAGCAGCAAAACTACTGATAATACAGATGTGCTGCAACTTAACCTTGTTCATTGTGCAGTTTAACAGTGATTATACATCTATTTAATTAGTTTGGACAGGCAACTGAGTACACACATCAAAAAAGCCAAAACGATTAAATAAAAATGGATGCATGTCTCACCTTAGATCGTGCAGGTCCCCCCCTCAGCAGCAACAGATTTCGTGTGGCAAAAGAACATGTGTAATTCGAAAAAGATTATAATCTAATGCAGAACACACATACAAAAGAAGGTTGCTTGTAAAAACGTGACCGACAGAGCTGCGGCGGCTCTTTGCTGGACCGAAGCATACCGCCATCTTGGCCCCATCCTCTCTCTCTGGCCTGTCCTTGTAACTTCTAAGCCGACTACTGAGCAAGTAGGTGGGAGAGAAGTGAGGAGTGGGTGGCTAGTGCCCCCCGATGGTGACAGACACAATGCTTACATAACCCCAATCGCGAGAGACCCGGGCCTAAACTAAGGATTAGGTTGCACTGCCTCCGATGGAGTGCGTAATGGAGTGATCACTGCATCGCGTGAGAGAAATGGAGGCCCCCTCGACATGAATGAGCACAAAAGTGAGAGCCGTTCTACATTGACCTTGATGAAATGCACTAGTGTCATAAAATTCATTAGTTAACAAGGCAGTGTTTTTCGAGCAGCAAAACCTTCATTTCCATAACTGGCCACATACGGAAAAACTGACACATCTAAAATAGATGAACATTTGTCACAACAAACTGAATAGTGAATTCATGCTTCATTTCTCAAGCAAATATCAAAAAAGCATGTATCCTTGAATAAAAATCACAGCGTAATTATGATTCAATTGAGAGAACAAAAACCTAAATGCCAAAACTGTTTATTACTTAAAACGCAATTTGTGAATCCAAGATGACACTAAAACAAGGGAATAGAAACAAATTGCAAAAAGGTCATTCTAAGAAGATTGGCATTCTACATTGAGCTTGAAGAAAGTTATATTATTAAGGAATTAATTGCATTTGTATCATTCATTAGTTAAAGTTAAGGCAACAATTCTAAGTTTAGAAAACTGATTAGATTGCAATTTTATATCACTAAGGAAAACTGACACACCTAAATGCTATGTACACAGGGAAATCAACTACTGGAAGAGCATTTCCCACAAGAAACTGAACAGAGGATTCATGCTTCATTTAGGAAGCAAAATCTCAAGCACTCCCTAAATTAATTTGATAGCCAAGTTATGATTCAATTGAGAGCACATAATCTCAGTTGAGCTAGAGATGTCGTAAACGTTGAAACTGTCCATCACTGCAGAATCTGCAATCCGGGGGGAGAAACACCAAACAAATCCAGGAGAACGCGCTAAATTTTGACACCATTCAGGGAGGAAGCTAATCGATCAACCAATCCATCAAGAAGCTAGGTTTTCGCAACAAAGATTCTGGGGACACGATGTCGATTGGACGACGTACGGACCAAAAATTTAAGAAATGCAGTTTCCCATAATTCACAACAACACAAAGAACTACTAATCAGACCAATTTTCGGCTAATTTGCAGACAATCATAACCTCATCTACAAACCCTAACAAAGATTGTACGTCTCGATTTACCCCTAATTTGCAACTCCTCCCCCCTACACACTAACCAAAACCGAAACCCAGTACGAAATCCCCTACTTCTCTGTGTAGAAATGCACCCAACGCATTTGTCATCAGAATCGTCTGCATAGAAATGGCGAGATGAACTGGACTAACCTCCTTGCGTTTTTGTCGCCGAAACCATGATGCCCCTCCACGCGCGCTCCTTGGATTCATTGCACCGCGGAGTCGCTGTCGCCACCCCACCTCGCGGTTCACCTCCCGCCGCCGGATCCTGAAGCCGACAACCTCGCCGTTCACCTCCCGCCGCCGAGATCCTGAAGCCACCCCACCTCGCGGTTCGCCTCCGCCGCTGAGATCCTGAAGCCGCCCACCTCGTGGTTCGCATCCGCCGTCGAGATCTTGAACCCGCCCACCTCGCGGTTCGACTCCGTGGCCGGGATTCTGAAGGCGCCCCAACTCGCGGTTCGCCTCCCACCGCCAGGATCCTGGAGCCGCTCTTGTCAAACAAGCGAAGAAACAAATCATCATCCCCCGTGCGTTCTGCGGCATGGCAGACAACGCTGTGGCCGGTAGCGTGAACTCACCTCCGTGCGCGCTCCCTTGATTCGTTACCGCGCACGGTCGCCGTCGGCAGCAGGGGATCTGCAGCTGCGCCAGGGGAAGTGAAGAATCGCCTCGAAATCGCCGGAATGGGAAGAGACAGCGGGAACCCTAGAGAAAAAAGGGATGGATGGGAATGTGATGCGAGCGGGCGCGTACGCGACTGGGTGTTCTGACTAGTAGGGCCCGCGTGTGAGTGAGTTGCAAGTGGGAAAGCTCGGTGGTGGTAGGGGCACGTGCACATGGGGCTGTACCGTGAAGTTTGGTTACAGCCGGCTGTTAACGAGTCATTGGGAAAAAATAATGGGCTGGTTCTGGTTGTTCCATATTCTTCTCGGGCCATGCTCTGCCCCACGAATGTTTTGCTTGCCCAACAAACAGATGGCCGCTTTCTAGATGTACGCCGTACCAGGAAAAAAAGCCCATAACCGAACGGGCGGGGCGAAGACGCCGCTAATCGGACGCCCGCCTAATCGGAAACCGTCGCGCCTACTGAAATCCTTGTCCGAGCTGGAAACGCAACGAGAGAACCGCCACGCCCCCGCGCGCCTTTTTTTAACCGACTCCGACGACCACTGTGATTCTGCGAACCATCACCCGCCTCCCCAACACGATCTCAGAGCACGCGGTCTCAGGAGAAGGCAATAGGGCATCCAGGCAGGCGCTCGTTCTCACTGAAAAAAAAAGAGTTGAAACTGCACGATACGAGAGCCCCAGAACAGAAGCTGATCGGCATGGCGACCGTGGTGGCTGCTTCCCACTCCCATCGCTCTTCGCCGCCGCCGCTATGCGGTTCCCGCATGCACGTCGACCCCGCCCCCGCGTGTGTTGTCGTTGCCGCGAGCCGGGAAGCAGACGCCACGGACAAGGCCGCGAGCAGGCGGCGGCACCACCGAGCCCCCCGTGACGATGAGCCGCGGAGGACGTCGACGTCGCCCTCGGTGACGACGAGACGCCGGCGACGTGACGGCGACCGCGACGCGTCCCCGGACAGGAAGAGGAGGAGGGGGAGCGAAAGCGCCTCTCGTGCCGGCTACTACAGAAGGGACGACGACGACGCTCATCATCACCGCCGCCGCGGCCGCGACGACGCCGCCCATCACCACCGCGCGGCAACGAGGAAGGCGGGCGGGCGAAAGCGAAGTGGCCGCGCGCGTGACGGCACTAGGAGGAGTAGAAGCAGCAGCTCGCGGTCCGAGGAGCGGAAGGCGTATCATCCCTCCGCCGCCGACGTCAGGAAGCCGTCGCCGGTGATGAAGGAGGTGGGGACGATGATGGCGGAAGTTGCCGACGAGGAAGCCAAGCGCAGCAGGCGGGAACGGGACGAGCTCCAGCGGATTAGGGAGGAGTTTCGGCGGGAGCTGGACAAGGTGGTGAGGACGGTATGGTTCAACGACCCCTACATCTCTCCCCTGTGCGTGCTCAACACGATGCCAAGGTGGACGTTGCGCACAAGCGGTGAAGTAGAGGAAGGAGAGGTCGTCTAGCTAGAGATTTTGTACTCCCTTCAAATCATAATATTTGACGCTGCTTAGTTCAGTTTTGAACTACCAAATGTCAAATAAAACGATATGGAGGTAGTACTAGGGTTTACATTTCCCAATACGAAATGCAGCCAAACTGTTGCAGGAGAAGAGTTCTGCAATCATCAGTAGATTTCCGGACCCTGGTCGATCATGATCGAGAAAGAAGCTGATTAGCTGAGTGACAGTGTGTGTTTTTTAATAATCCTGTAATTACTATGGTTCCATTTGTAGAATTGGACAGTGCAATTGACCCATTGTTCCTCAGTGGGTAAAGATGATTAATTTTGCATCATCACATGTGCGTTTTCCTGTTCGCGAAATGTGGTTAAGGCCGGTTTTTGCAATGCAATATTTGTTTTTTATAAAGAAATATTTGGTTTATCTTTCGAACAGCCGATCATGGTCGCTGTGACATCACAGTTTGTGTACACAATAGAAACTTAATCTATTCAAATCTTTATATTTTTCATTGAAATATACATCACTAAAGCATCGTTGGAAATGTATTGTAGTCATTTTAATTATTTGCTAGAAATATATATTGAATCTGGTTAACTCCTGACTCATAAGAGACTATCGATTGTACTGAATTCTTTTCAGATTTTTTTTGAGAGACAATTCTGTTCAGAAACCATAAAGGAAACTGTATCGGCCCATGAGGCTTAAAATTACGGCAGCCCAATGGCCTTGGCCTGTTATGGCTTTTCAAGTACTAACACAAAATCATAAATCCTCTCACCTTTGCCAATCCATAAGAGCTCCCCACTAGGGAGTTCTCTTAACATGCAAGCATGTCACATCAACAGCCCCACTAAGACCATGACATCAAGTGATGAGCCCCATTTTTTGAACTAGCTAAAAAATATTATAACTCAAAAATCAAAAAACCAAATTTAATTCTGATTACAACATTGGATTCCTTTTAATAAATCCTTCAAAACAAGATCTCATATGAATATATTTTGATAAAATGACAAGTAGACCCCATTGATGGTAGTTGGTATAGAGTAAAGTGAAAAATAAAAAAAGAATGAAAAAAAAGGAAAAGGAAAAAGAAGAAAGAAAAAGAATAGGAGGGTGATAAGTAGTATTATTCTAACTCATGATTTCTCCTACTTACTCGCGGCAACGCGCAGAGAATTGAGGAATATAAATGAATAGCAGCGTAGATAGTCCTAACAGAAACATAACAATCAAATCTTTTTTCATTTGACATCATGAAATATATTCTTTTTTATACTAAATAGCTATTCAACACATGAGTAGGCCCGGCACCACCCCTAAACTACGCTTAAAAAATGTAAGTTATGGTTTCTAAAGTTCCTTTTGGACGCTGAGGTTAATGTTATGGTAAGAGAGATACGTTATTGTAAGAGAAATCGTACAAACTGCAAATAAAGTTAGGTGAATTTTGGTGAAATGCCACCGTGACTTTAGTATGTCATCATGCTAACACACGGTAACACCAGTTACACTAGGGTTTAGGGCCGCAGCAACGCACGTGGTGTTCAAACCTATATCAAAGAATTACCAATGACGGTGACGAGGTTGCTGAGGTCGCTGAAATTCTCTCTTATGACCAGACACGCGAGGTTTCTGAAATTCTCTTTCACGATCATTGCATTTTTCTTAATTTCTGTGGCAACGCGCGGGTGAGATTCCCCTAGTACTAGTAAAAGGTACGTGCGACACGCACGTGTTTAAAAGATAATATGCGGCTTTAAATCTTAACTTCTTTGCAGTTCATAAAGTAATCAAGGAAAATGTATACATAAGATATCTCCTTTTTAGTATTTATGAACCTGTATACAACCCGTCAAAAAGTTCAGCAAGGTGAAAATTAATCTTAGCTTTTTGGTGCTAGAACTAAAATTAAAGAGCAAACGAAAGTCTCACCAATTTGTTTTGCAAAGCATAAACATTTATTTACTCCTCATGACACCTCGTGCTTTTATTCCTCTTTGCTAACTGATTGGTTTCACCAAGTATAAGCATTCAACATTTCTTCCTCTATACTTTGTGGCATCTTGTATTTTCTTCTAAACTACAAGCTCTATCATGTGGTTCATCACAATGGTCACACACATATCATATAACCAGGCTTCAATGATATTTTCTTTGTGATTATATACTTAAGAATAGAGTAATATATACAATTTCTGGAATGACCATATGGAACTGACTCCCTATAAAGTAATAGCGTTGTGTCGTTAACCGGATGTCATGTCATGTGGTTGTTAATTAAGAAAAAGAACTTGCATTGTTCACTCTATAAAATTCTTAGCCACCAAGTACATACAGCCAATGCATGTGAATGTAGGAGAACGTTTTTGAGATGAAACTAAAATGTGTTTTTTTACAATCAACTAATCAAAATGTGGTTGACTTAAGCATACATGAAATGGAAGTAAACAATAAATTCACAGGTAGCCTACGATGCTGATTCGAAGAAAATGAAGCAGCTTTATCCATTTTCATAACAAGAACTAACAAGCTGGGCTGTCTTTCTTTACCTTTTTCTCCAGCAAACCTTTAGATGATCATCAACACTTGAGTGCAAAGAACTTTTGATCCAGTTCGCTTTTCAGGCTTGAGATTGCCTCTCTGAAATCTGGAACGGAAAGAAATTTCTTTGTAGTGGTGCCGCACTCAAGCTAGCGTGCGAAATAAGCCTACATGCGTGACGCGTGACATGCTGGCCTCACACGAGACAGAGCCCGCCTGCTCGAGGCATCTGCGAGCTGATTCTGTAGCATCCATCGAAGCCGAGCCTAAAATCAGATTGAGCCGATCAATGTCTGCAGTTGTTAGCCATGCATGTCTTTCTTCAGCGACGGCGAGCAACTGAGCAAGGAACCTCCCATCGTGTCCTACTACACCTACCAAGGGCGAGGAGCGACGACAGCGGCAACGTTAGCGAGGTTGTCCGGACGGGCGAGCGGCGATCGGCGAGGTGCACTGATAATGTGTGTCAGTGTCGGTGAGCTGTACGTATGGCACATTGCTCTTCCGGCGAGCAGGCAGACCGACGTGTGAATGATAAGTTTCAACAAAGCAGCAGGCCAGCAATCCTAAGGTGCGTGCCTTAATTGGATTTAGTCATCGTATCGATCCAATCACGACAACAGTACCAACCTTCGCTTCGACCCTAGGCGGCGGCGGCGTGGCCCGATGGGGCCTCCTCTGCTTCCAGCAACGCCTCGACGAGCCGCCGCGCGCGTTCTCGATGGTGCTGGACTTTACTCCCGGAATCTGACTCGCAGCGACCATGGGAACGCACAACGCAGCGAAGCCAACGCAGACAATGTCGCACGATAGACCCCGCACCGAGCAACCACACGGACATGATGTGACGCGTGCGACGACCACCGGAGCACGTGCTGCCAATTTCGCTGCCATGCTGCCAACGCCAATGACACATTCCAAAAGCAGTGCAGGTCGCCTTCCCTGACGTCGTCAATGCACTCAGGTCGTCCTTCATGGTCCCATGGAGGTCCTGCATGCGTGCGCCTTGCCCTCCATGGCCGATGAGCTCACGTAGCCACTCTCAAGGGTCAGGTGCGGACGGTCGCCATCGTGTGCGCTATCACAGAGAATGCTCGCAACGCGTTTGTCGTCGAGGCCGAGACAGACATGGATCGTCGGAGACGCAGAGCACCACGACATGGACGCGCTCCGCGATCGGCACCACGACCACGAGGTGGCGGTGACCTCGACAGAGCGGCCGGTCGTCCGCCGTGGGAGCTGATGGCAGAGGATTTGGATCCAAGTCCCATCGCGACTGTGTTTGGTTGCTCGGCGGTAGAACCTCCATCAATGGAAGCAGTGGACACCATGGAAAATTAGGAAATCCAATTGAGCGGCGACAAAATTTTTGGCTGGACGGTGATTACGGCGGCTCAATCTTTTTTTTATGGAGCCACGGTTGCATGCTGGTGGGGGACTTTGCGGGTGCCTGCGGTCGCAACGTGGGGGTGCGGGACTACGGGTGTGTGCGATCACGCCGGGTGTGGGTGCGTGGGCCGACGCGGGTACACAGGTGGGTAAGGTCACAATCGAATAACAAAAACAATTCGTTTTTAGCAGAAACGCTCTCTAAATTCCGATTTCTTTGGTCGTTCCACATTTTTAGTCATCACGCAACCTGACAGGTGGGTCCTGCGTAAGGGGTAAGGCGGGTCCGAATTGGGTGAGAAAAGTTTTCAATTGCCTTCGCTCCTTGTAGTATAGAAAAGCGTCGCGAAATCCAATTAAAAAAAGGTTAAAATGTTCTTTTTCCCTTTTTGGCAGAAATCCTATATACCTACCTTCGGGAAGATTTTTTCTTAAGCAACTATAACCCAACAGAAGCCCAAATAACAGCCCACGTGGCCCAACATTACTAAACCCTAATCATCATCTTCCTCTATCTACAGCTGCCGCCGCCCTGCCCATGGCCGCGCGCCCGACGGCCGGCCGACGACGCTCTTCGGCGCCCAACCGCGGCCGGTCCGGAGCCGCCGCCACCTTAGGACTCCGCCGTCATGCGCGGCCGCGTGCCGTGGCCGCCCGACCCGACCCCACACCGCCGTGCACGGGCGCGCCATGGCTACCCCCGCGCGAGCTTGCCACTCGCCGGTGTGCGGCGGGGTGGACGCCGCGGGGCGCGGCCCGCCGGTCGCCGGGCGCCATGGCCGCCGCAGGTGGCTGCCGGATGGAGGTTGAAGGAAGTAAGAAAAATGTTGATGATTTTTTTTTTGAAAAATGTTGATTCAACATTTTTGTCTACATAAAGTGCAACCTTTTCAAAAAATATTAGGTCAATTTTTTCTGAAAAATGTTGGTTCAAAAGAAGGAGAAAATGTTGTTCCCAACATTTTAAAAAATGTTGCAACAATTTGTAAAATGTTGACAAAAAATAGTTGACGAAACCAACATTTTTTAAAAATGTTGGAACATTTCTGAAAAATGTTGGAAGAAGTCTCCAGAAAAATGTTGGAAGAAGCCTGTAGAAAAATGTTGACTAAAAAAATGTTGGAACATTTATAACATGCTGACGAAAAGTTGGAAGAAGCCTCCAGAAAAAGGTTGACTAAAAAATGTTGGAACATTTATAAAATGTTGACGAAAAATTACTATAAACGTTGAAGAAAAAAATATTGTAACATTTTTGAAAAATGTTAGAACATTTTTAATTCAATAATTATTAAGTGGGGTGGTAAAATAAAAAACATCATTTAGATAGGGTTTTGGTGGGCTGGAAGTTGACATATAGGATCCCCTTTTTGGTGGCGATCTGCTGGTTCTGAAGATGTAACCTTTCACGATACCATGTCAAACTAATAGACCCTTTGCTCAGTGAGAATTCATATTACACATCTTAAAACTAGCTGGAAAAAGAAGATTTCCGGAGTCTATTTTATTAGGGTTAATTGGATATGTACCATTATAATTTTAATGTTTCTGAAAAATGCCATTACTATTCAACTTATTATGCTAGTGCCATTAGAATTTTGCGCTTCTTCGAAGAATGTCATTATGTATGCCTCAAGCCGTATGTGGCCCATTGCAGGTATACTAGAGGGGGTCATACATTCGTATGGACAAAATTACCCTTGCTCATTCCCTATCTCTCGTTTCACTGACGTGCGGGACCCACACGTCAGGGTCTTCTTCAACCTCTCACCGGGAGGGGGAGAGAGAGAGAGGGAGGGAGCCCGTGGCCAGCCGGCCACGGGCGAGCTCCAATCCCGGCCGCGGGCGGGCCGCGCCGGCTGCGGGATCCCCCGGTCGCGGGCTCTAGTGGCCGGCCGACCGCGGGCGAGCTCCAATCTCGGGCCGCGGGCGAGCTCCGCCGGCCGCGGGATCCCCCCGGTCGCGGGCCGGCCTCCGCCGGCCGCGGGCTCCGGTGGCCGGCCGGGCGCGGGGCGAGCTCCAATCATGGCCGCGAGGCGAGCTCCGCCGGCCCCGGGATCCCCTAGTCGTGGGCCGGCTCCGCCGGCCTCGGGCTCCGGTGGCCGGCCGGCCGCGGGCAAGCTCCAATCCCGACCACGGGCGGGCTCCACCGGTCTTGGGATCCCCCGGTTGCGGGCCACCCCGCACCGGCCGCGGCCTCCCCCAACCGCGGGCGAACTCCTCCGGCCGCGAGCGCGCGGGGCCGGCCTCCGGCCCGGTGGCCGGTCTGCGGATCTTCACCCGTCGCCGCTGCGCAGGATAGGGAGCCCGGCGCGTTAGGGAGGATGGCGCGCGGCGCGCGTCCGCTCGCCGGCCAGTGCGGTGATGGGGAGGGCCAGAGGGGGGCTGCGAGCGCCAGATGAGAGAGAATCGCTGGGAGGGGAGGGGTGGGAGGTTGAAGAAGACCTGACGTGTGGGTCCCACACGTCAGTGAAGTGAGAGAGATGGAATGAGAAGGGCAATATTGTCTATATGAATATACGGCTCCTCTAATACGTCTGCAGGTGGGCCACCGGCGACTTCGGGCGTACATAATGACATTCTTCAAAGAAGCGCAAAATTGTAATGGCACTGCCATAGTAAGTTGAATAGTAATGGCATTTTTCAGAAACATGGAAATTATAATGGCACAGATCCAATTAACCCATTTTATTATAGAATGATACAGCAGACAGCCACAAGAAAAGGACAATTCCCCTGATCTGTTGATTGATCAGTGTCACCAGGGCAATCAGGGAACCTGAGGCTCATGTTAACAAAGCATAACAAGAAACCAATCAGCTTCACTACATCCTCTCCAATGCAGCAGGGCTTATTGGAATAACACCAGAGGGTGAAACTAGAGCATCAATAGGAACATCAGTTGAGTTGACTGGGATGATGCCGTCCTCCATAATTTGCGCCGAGTATGAAAGAGCAACTTCAAAATAGGAAAGCAAATATTAGGACCGGCAATTTAGCAATCAAAATGACACACGTGTAACTTATTATCATTCCTCATAGCATGAGGAGAACTTAAACTACGATTCATCATTCCTCCTAGGTGCAAATTTCAATCCACATTTAGTAGATTCTCTGAAACCAATTTACTAGAATATTGTATCAGAAATACATCAGAAACTGATAAACACGAGTAATCGGTGCTACATGAGAACATAAGTTCAATATTACAAAAATCTTACAATTCAAGAAGTATTTTGGTTGCAAACCCAACAATCTCTCCATATTACCAATTGGAGCAGGGCAATTCAATGCATTTTTAAAAGAAAGTAACCAACAGTTGTCAAATAATAGGTCAGCAAAATAATTAAGAAAAAAAGCAAACACTGGAATCTAAACTAGCTTGCACTAGATGTTATTGGGATCTGACGCTAAAACAATCTTGATTATTAAAGTTAACAATGAAATTTAAACTAGCTTCCAGTAGACACTGTAAAGATCTAATTTTACTCCAAAACAACCTCCATCAACTCTGGCCTTCCACTTCACAACAGTACATTTTGTTTTCGTTTTGATGTAGACTGATTAATATGATTCCAACAACAAAGTAGAGGGGGCAAATCATATTTCAATTGAACATCACAAACAAAATAAAATAACTTGCTGCAAAATAGTATCTGAAAAAATATCCTTACTTACAAAAACAGAGGTTTAAGAAAAATATTAACAAAAGCTGCATGTAAAAATATGTGGCATACCTAAGAGAGGCTGATTCCACCCTTTCTCTTTTGCAAGTTCTTGGTATTTCATCAAGAATGTATCATAGTACCTTTCAAATTTGAGGGAAAAACAGAAACAATAAGATAGTGGGGGAAAACTTTCAATTAAAAGCATAAGCGTGTAGTTTAGCATAAACAGAACTAGGAAGTGAAACACTGTATATGTTTGAGGTTCATGTATTCCTTAAGCATTTTATACAATTGAGATGCACTAAATAAAATTCAGAGTCATGGTCTATTAGGGAGATGGTGCTACACTAAAGGAAATATAAATGAAATACAAAATTGACTTGCATGATAACATTCTGAATTGAAGAAAACAAATATACATCACAGACCCTCAACAATCTACAGAATCTAGAAAGAAACAGGAAGGTGACAGGCTATTGCAGCAGCAACATGCCATTGCTTTTTGAAACTATTACAAAGATAGTAAGATGTCATTATACAGAGTGCATGTTCATACATCTCAGATTAGATCTAAATGTCACAGGATCGGATCGCAAGCTTTCAGATAGCAAGTTAGTTGGTCCAGATGTCACGACAGACATTTGATTCCTTTGCCAGCCCATGAGTTTTGTGTGAGTAGGTTAGCAGTATGAATCACCCTTTCCAGGAGTTTTTGCATCTGAAATATATACTTACTGTCTTGGGTGCTAGGTGGTAATTACTGTTAGGTACTAAAACTTCAATATTATCCAACTGAAATGAAATTTGGAATGCACGCAATTTGTGATCCTATTTATCATGTTAGGATATGGACATTTTTTTAGTTATTTCTGGAAACTAGCAACTTAAATACAGGAATATAGAATAAAATGTAATCATACCCTCCACCACGGCCCAGTCTTCGACCAGTTCTATCAAACGCTTGTCCTGCATGAACAGTAAGTATTACCCAATCGAATCTATGTGGCCGTCTTGCAGAGCATGCATAAAGGAACTGATAGAGAACCTACCAGGCAATAAAAGAAGATCAATGGGGGAAGAGGATGACAATACTACAAGGATTAAACGAGGATCAAGTTAGCCACCCATTGATGCAGTAATTTATACAAATTAGATGGGAGGAAAGGTTCCAAGTGACATGGAAATATATTTTACCGTCCTCACGATCGTTACCACTAGCATCCACGGGTGATGGTTCCAAAATGTTCATTGAATTTTTAACTAAATCATCCATGCTGGTGATTTTGAACATCCGCATATTGCGGTTCTTATCCTCCACCCGAGGAACATAAAGATCCTTTGCCTCTTGTCCTTGAGAAGAATCAAACTGTTAGCGACAAAATAGTAACAAGCACAAATGTGGATGGACTTACCAGGATTTGATGACAGACACTCTGCTAGTATTTTTGATGTATCAACTTCTCGCAACTGCTGACAGCTTATGTAAGCACACAATCGTTTGCTTGCTTTGAACCAAGAGGAGTTCAAAATTGTAGTTTGAATAGCCAGATCTGGAAATTCAAAGGAACTTTTCACCTCCAAATACTCAAACAGAACAGGAGAATGCAATCTACTTTTTTGGATGTGCAAAAGTGTAGTGCAGCACCCCCACTTTAGTTAAGGAATAATTACGGAAAAAAACAAAAAAAAAGTCCTCTTAGCTTCACTAAGGTGAAGGCAAAAGTAGAGCACACTAATCCGTGTTCTCCTAGTAGGCTTCCATTTTCCTGACCTTAACTGCAAATTATCATTTATTCGCTGATCTTAACCAGGAAATAACACTTCTCATAAACTTGGGACACGCCCCGATGCTAAACAAGTAAACAGTCTCATGAATTTGAAACATGATGCTGAATCTACCGTGAAGTTGCACAGAATTTTCGCTACTCTTTTACTCCTCGTCCCAATTACTAACGTCCAGTGTGTGTCTGCGTAAAAGCTAGCGAAAAGCAGCACAAGCAAAGCTCACTTCCTACTTCTAATCGGCAAATTGACGAACAGGTAGTGAGTGGTGACCATCGGTCCAGCAATCGCGTAACAAGACCCGAATGAAACCAAGCAAGCTCGGCGCAGGTCACCTTCGCTGGCGCGCTGGTCGGGGGTGAGGGCCTTCAGCGCCCTGCGCACCTCGGTGCGCAGCGCGCGCTTCTGGTCGGCGACCGCCTGCTCCGCCGTCGTCGACATGGCGGCGGCGGGGCACACCGAGGCCGATGCGGGCCGCGGGAGGCGGAGCGCGTGGTGGTGGTGGTGGCGGCGGCGGTAGGTGGCTGCGGGCGCGGCGCGGGGTAGCGACAGGTGGTGGAGGCGCACCATCAGCGAGGCCACGGCATTTTTAATCATCTCCCCCATCGTGCCCCTGCCGCCGCGTCTGCTGCCTTGCCGTGAACCTCGGCCCGTGGATTCCCCAAAGCTGGGACGGCGGGCCGGAGTGGAGAGAATGATGCCCAATTTTTTTTTCTTTGCTTCGGCGGCCCGATCCATGGATTGTTAAAAAAACTCATCTTCTTTTGGTTTGGTTTCTTTGGTCCCTAACATGTACTGCAATTGCAAGTAGGGCACTGCTAGCGCCCGGGCGCCGATCCGGGCGCCAGCGTCGGACGGGTCCGTGGCCGTTAGATATTAGGATACTCAATCGTCAGCCGTTAGATCTAAATACTACCAGGTAAATATTGCGAGTGTGTTGCGAATGTGTTATGAAAAATGTTGCGAACGCGGTTGCTTGCAACATCCAACATCAGAAGTCTTTCTTCTCTCCTCCCCACGTTGCGACTATATCGCGGCCATGTTGCGACCCGTGTTGCGTGCAACGTCAAACATCAGGAGCCTCTTCTCCCTTCTCCTCAACACAACACCCAACACCACATGTCGGCAACATCGAAACGCAACATCTGCAACATTGAAAAATAATGTTTACGACACCCAACAATACATGTCTGCAACATCGAGACTCAGCATCTGCAACATTTGCTAAATCAAAGTGAAACATTAAGATGCATATGTCGCAACATGTTAGAGTAGCAGATGAAACACGAGAAACAAAATGTTGCAACATCATCAAGACAATAGTGAAACATCTCAAACCACTTCATGCAACATCGAATAGCACTGGATGAAAACATCTCAAATCACTTCGTGCAACATCAGATAACACCAGATGAAACCTCTCAAAACGCTTTATGCAACATCGGAAACGCAGCCCCAAGGCTCTGCAACAGCTTCCATGCCTCCCTCATGTCTCAACGTTGAAACATCCCGATCTATTTTTGCAACATCCGCACGAAACACTTGCAACATCCTTATGAAACATTTGAAACACGTAGAACACACGCTTGCAACATGCACAAACCCTGCCACACGCCATGAATGTCTCCTCATCGCCGCGACTGCTTGCCCGCTTCCTCGAGCCATCCCCTTGCGCTCGCCCGCCGAGGGAGCCGCGCGCCGCCGCGGGAGCCTTGCGTCGCCGCGATCTCCGTGCACGGGCGCCGCCGTGGGGAGCTGCGTGCCACACGCCCGACCGTGCCGTCACCGGGGTAAAGGCCGGAGGTGGGGCGGAGCTCACTCCCTGGAGTCTAGAGTGCTTGCGGGGAGGAGAGGGGCAGCGCCACCGCGATATCCCAACGAGGGTGCGGTGCAGAGGAGGGTCCACGGAGAGCTGCGCCCTAAACCGGTGAGCTCCGCGTGGACACGGAGGGAGCAGGTCCTCAACATGAGGGACCGGCGACGCTCTTCTCCCCACAGAGGAGCTCCTCCGGCGGTGCGCTTCCCCGGGGTCAAATCTCTCTCCTTGGGATCCTCCGTCCATGGCCTGCAACATAGAGAAGGAGAGATAGGTGGTGTGAAAAAAGAACAGTGGGAAAGGGGTAGCAGAGAGAAGGTGTCGTAGGATGGATAAGGTCGCGGGATGGATAAGGACGGGGCGTCCGAAGCCTTCAGGCGTCCTACTGCTAGCATTTCCGTTGCAAGTAATAACTGTTAACACCAAAATTTGGTAAGGAGACTGACCTGTGGGCCCAGATCGGTGAAGAGTCTGTCTAGCGGAAGAAAAGGGTTTTTTCGGATGTATTCGGCAAAGGGGTCTGCGGTCGGCTATCTGCTCCCGTTCGGCAAAGGAACAGTAGAGCTGATTTTGCAGGATTGGACGATGACGTGGCTCAAGCAGGAAGGACGAATGGATGGATAGGCAATCAAACTTAGAGATAAGTTAGGCAGCGAATCCATTCGAGATTGTACACAGCGGGGGTATAAATATGAACCCTGAATGTATGTAAAAAACAATCAATCATTCTTCAATACAAACCGGCCTTACGCCAAACCCTAGAGTCCTTTTTTGTGTCGTCGAGTTCTTCGAGAGGGTTCATCGATCCGTCGACCTCCGTGAGTACCGGCAACCTTGTATCATGTCTAGTATCATGCGGTGGATTTAGATCTGATGCAAGTAGTCTTGTTACCATGCTTCGTGTCATGCGGTAGATTCAGGCTTGGTTCAAGAGGGTTTCTTGTTAGATCATGAGCCATGCGGTGGGCTAAGATCTAGCTTGAAGCTAGTTATCGGCTCTATTGGATTTCGGCAAGATCCAATAGATTCATTAAGTTACCCCGTGTTGCTTTGAGTTTTTACTTTATGTTTAAGCTCATGTAACACTTTTTGCCCAATCTAGATGGGTTTGGATCGGCTTCATCCCTTTGTGATCCTCATACGAGTAGATTTCGTGTTTTTACACGTGGATCTTGTGCCTTCTGATAGCCGAAACCGAATCGATCTAGGTTGTTACGTGTTGCGGGTTCAAGCTTGCCAATGTTGGTATAAATCTTGAAAGAACTGAGTATCATGCGGTAGATGCAGGTTTTTGGGTTGCTTTGGAGCTAGTCATCCGATGGATTAGATCTCAAATCAATCTGATAGATTTATTCGCTTGGTAATGTTCGTTCCTTCTTCATGGATCCCGAATCGGCTGTTCAGCCATATTCGGTTATATTTCTTCACGAGTAGAACACGTGCGTAATTCATGCTTTAAATAACGTGTGCTTTTAGCTTTCCATATTTAGGTTGTATCATGCGGTGGATAGATCTATTTGTGGAAAGTGGTATGATTTTCATGCAAGTTGTATCATGCGGTGGATAGATTTGCTTGGTGTCGTGCCCGACGGATCTTTGAGTACCTAGACATGCGGTAGACTAGTGCTTTGGATCTATGCATGCTTATTTATTACATGTTTATGTTCGTGCTTTGCTTCATTTATTTATTTAATATTAGTTATCATGAGGATCGGTCGTGACCTCGTGTACGTGTATCTTTGCTCAAACAAAGACCGATCATCGTCATGCTTACGTCATCCGTTCGGCAATGTTACTTTTCTTTTTATAAGTTCTCGAATGGCTTTCAGTTTATTGGCAAATAGCTCCCTATAGCTATATGTCATCCCATTTGGCTTCTTAGCCGTAAATATGGAACTGCCTGGTACCACCCGGCAAGTTCCAAGCTTTGGTATCTAATTGCTTTGTCTTTTGTTAATTTTCAGGAAAAATTGACTGGCACGTCTCGTGATTCTTTACTCGTGCGAAGCCAGCTTTGTTCGGCTTGCTGTGTGTTTGGCGCCGGGTGCACATTTTGCGTCAACACACTTTTTGGCACGCCTAGTGGGACCACAGCCGAAAGGATCAAGATGCCTGAGATCGCAGACATCATGGATGTCGACATTGAGGACCTCTCTCCTGAGCAGCGGCAGCACCTCCAGGACGCCGTGAACCAATTCCAGCAGAAGTGTCTGCTATCCTTCAAAAAGAACAGAAGTGGCGTCCCCTACCTGAAGAACGACATGCCCAGGGTGTTGTTGCCAGGGGAGAGCGAAGCCACAACCCCGGCGAGCGAGAGAGAGGAATGCTGCGGGCGTTCCGAGATGCTGCGGATCTCGTTTTGAGCAGGCACCACAAAGCTTTTCTTGGTGCGTTTCAGCAAATGATGGTGGCTGTCTTCGGCCCAGGCATGGAGCAGGCATTCAGCAAGGCACCCGTCCAAGGGGGCACCGTGGAACTGGGTGAATCAAGCTCTCGACCACCACTGCAGAGCCAGCCAATTCAGCCTCCCCCTCAGAGCACTGGAAGTCAAGCTTTCCAGCCTCCTCCGCAGGGCGCTGGGGGCCAGCCAGTTCAGCCTCCACTGCAGGCCTCAGGAGGGCAGCCAATCCAGCCACCACCGCAGGGCAGCACGGGTCAACCTGTGCAACAGCCGAATCCGTATCAGCCCACGTACGGAGACCTAGCATTCGGCTCACCTGGGGCCCCGTTCGCTTCCGGTCATAGGATTGCTCCGGCGAACAATTGGCTGCAGAGAAACCTATATGGCGGAGGCTATCACGAGGTGGGAAACTATGGAGCCATTGGCGCTTTCCCACACCCAGGTTACGCGCCAGCTGCAGGCGCACAGGAGGACGACGCCCTGGCGCGGAAGATGGCTGAGTTGATGCAAAATCAGTTCGGCCTCAAGCCAAAAATGCAGGGTCCTGCCTACAAGCCACCGTTCCCAGAATGGTACTTCAACGTACTCCTCCCGCCAAGAGTGAAACCTCCAACGGAGTTCACGAAATTTTCCGGCAAGACGACACAAGCACCGTGGAGCACATTGCTCGTTACCCGATGCGGCTCGGAGAATGCTCGGTGAGGAGACGTTCGGGGTCGGATACTTCCCCCGCGTCGGCCGACAGGCCGGCGTTCCAGTGGTTCTCGTCCTTACCCCCTGAGTCAGTTAGCAGATGGAGGGACCTGGAACGGAAATTCCACGCCCATTACTTCAGTGGCAGCTCGGAGAAGAAGTTGATCGATCTTGCCACCGTGAAACAGAGGCACAGCGAGACACCGTTGGAATTTCTCAGGAGGTTTAGGGAAGTGAAAGGCATGTGCTTCTCGCTCAACTTGCCAGACGACCAGCTAGCTGACATGGCCGTCGCCGGGATGTTGCCGGCCGTACGTGAGAAACTGTTCGGAATGGAGTTTGAAAACCCGGGCCGGTGTCTCGAAGCTATCGTTGATGAGCAACCAGGCGTATGGCTTCAAGAAGAATGCCAGGTTTGGCAAGCAGCATGACGTGGCAGACATCTACAACCAGTTCTTGGACAAGGCTGATCTGATCGAGGATTCTGATGATGAACTGGATGTGGCCGCAGCCGAAATCATGTGGGGGAAGGAGCCTTTAACGATGAATCGGCCGGGTCAAACGGACCAAGGGCACCTACGATTTCGATATCACGAAGGCCGACAAGTCGTTTGAGCTCTTAGTGAAGGAAGGCCGAATCAGGCTGCTTGAGGGGCATTCCATGCTTCGGCCCGATGGAGTCAAGGGGAAACGTTACTGTGGCTTCCACGACAGGGATTCGCACTCCATCAATGATTGCAGGGTCTTCAGGATGAGGATCCAGAAAGCCATCCAGGAAGGGCACCTCAAGTTTGACAACAAGATGAAGGCTGGGATGGTAACCCCTTCCCCTCGAACATGGTGGGCTTCACTTGTTAATATGGTAACGGGCCGAGGAGAAGGGAAAGGTTAAAGTCTTGACCTCGGCCGAGCTAGACGGATGGAGCAGTGGACCCGGAGCGCCAAGTGACTCTGGAACAGGTGCTTGGTGAGGCCCCCCGCATTCTCAAGCGCCACATCGAAATCGGGGAGTCATCCAGAGCCAAGCCCAAGGTGACCACGCGCATTCTCCTCAACAAGTGGCAGCGCCAGATGGAAAAGGAGCGCTACCAGAAGCGCAGATATGAGGAGGAGAGGCGCAGAGCTGAAGAAGAGGCACACAGAAGGGACCTGGAGCAATACACGCGCGAGCAGGAGCGCGCGCACTGGGGATGTGCGTTCTTCAGGCACTGTTGGAACGAGGGTTTGAAGCTGCCCACGCTGAGGAACTGCCCTGAGTGCAGTGACAGGTATGCTGAGTACAGGCAGGAGACTGCCAATCGCCGATCCGTCCATGAGAGAATTGGGAGGATCCACCCTAACGGGGATCGGCGCCAAAAAATTGAAGTCATTGATCACCCCAGGAAGCGACAAGCTGATCTAAGGTGGGCTGATCAAGAAGAGGACGAGGACGAGCACATCTGGCAGAAGGGGCAATGGTGCCCTCCCGGCCTAAGGAGAAGTCAGAAGAGGCGGGTTCAGCGCTTGAGGAACCGCGAGCTGAGGCAGGGGCCGGGATCCGGACAAGGCAGGTGTGGCACCCAAAGGATCAACCCGAAGGGTCAAAACGTTCGGCCCCAACATGCATGGTATATTTTCTGCCGAACGAATTCATGGCTCCCGCTAATCAGGTTGTGCAGGAAGAGGCGTCCCTAGATGATGAGCAGACCGAGGGGATGATGGCGCAATTGGTGCTAGCCAAGCAGGCCATCTTCGACAAGCCGGCCAAAAATCGACACATGAGGCCGCAGTACTTAAGGGGATACGTCAATGGCAATCCATTGACCAAGATGTTCGTCGACGGTGGAGCGGCAGTCAACGTGATGCCATACACCACCTTCAGGAAACTTGGCATGGGCCCGAGCGATCTGACGCCTACAAGCATAATACTGAATGATTTCGCTGGGAATCCTTTAGATACCAAGGGATGCGCTCACGTGGATCTGATGATCGGGTCCAAGACGCTGCTCACAACCTTCTTTGTGATCGAAGGTAAGGGAGCCTACGGCCCTCTTTGCTCGGACGGGGCCGGATTCATGCCAATTCTTGCGTCCCATCCACCATGCATCGGCGCTTATCCGGTGGGTGGATGATGATATTGAGGTCGTCCAAGCGAGATGACTCCGTGAGCGTTGCTAACATGGAACCGGCTTTTCGGGAGTACCAAGGCATTGATTGCTTCTCGGGGAAAGGCGGGGAGAAGGTCTCGTTGAACCCGTCGGCGGTGAACAACGGCCGATTCAAGCAGTCAGCTCTTATAGTAATTTTTAATGGAGAACCCCGTAGATGGCACTGATGGCAAGTTGGGGCGAGGATTTATGTCGGCCGACAAATTAGAAGAAGTTGATATTGGAAACAGAGATAAGCCAAGGCCGACGTTCATCAGCGCAAACTTGCGGCCCGGACTTCGGGGAGGGATTAATCAAGCTGCTTAGGGAATACAAGGATTGCTTCGCCTGGGATTATTCGGAGATGCCTGGATTGGATCGTTCTATCGTAGAGCATCGGTTGCCAATCAAATCTGGTTTCAAACCGCATAAGCAACCCCCCCCGGAAAATCTACAAGGATGAAGTATTGGCCGATGTGAAGAAGGAAGTTGAAAGATTACTTGATGCAAACTTCGTTCGGCCATGCAGATACGCGGAGTGGATTTCCAACATCGTCCCTGTTTACAAGAAGAATGGAAAGATGAGGGTCTGCATAGATTTCAGGGATCTGAACAGAGCCACTCCGATGGATGGTTACCCCATGCCTATTGCCGATTTGTTGATTGACGCCGCAACTGGACGCAAAGTGATCAGTTTCATGGATGGCAATGCGGGATACAACCAAATCTTCATGGCAATAGAAGACATCTCAAAGACGGCCTTCAGATGTCCTGGTCATATAGGCCTGTTTGAATGGATAGTCATGACATTTGGGTTAAAAAATGCCGGTGCAACTTATCAACGGGCCATGAATTACATCTTTCACGAGTTGATCGGCAAAGTTGTGGAAATCTACATTGATGATGTGGTGATCAAGTCCCTAAGTCATGACACACATTTAGAAGACGTAAAGAGGACCTTGGAGTGCACCCGGAAGCATGGTTTGAAGATGAATCCAAACAAGTGCGCTTTCGGGGTATCAGCTGGAGAATTCTTGGGGTTTTTAGTCCACGAGGGAGGAATTGAAGTGGGCAAGAAGAGCATGAAGGCCATCGATGAAGTTGTTCCTCCAACTAATCTCAAGGAGTTGCAATCACTGCTCGGCAAAATTAATTTCGTGAGAAGATTCATTTCAAATTTGTCACAGAAGGTTTTGCCATTCTCTCCATTACTGAAGCTAAAGAAGGATCAGAAGTTCACATGGGGCGACGAACAACAGAAGGCTTTCGATGAGATCAAGCAGTACATGAAGGAGCCACCAGTGTTGGTCCCTCCTCAGCTGAACAAGCCTTTCAAGTTGTACGTGGCGGCCGATACCCAAACCATTGGATCAGCCCTTATTCAAGAATTCGAAGGGAAGGAACGGGTAGTAGCATATCTTAGCCGAAAATTACTTGATCCTGAGACCAGGTATTCGAGTACGTAGAGAAGGCGTGTGTACGTGCGTATACTACTCGTGTACAAAGTTTCGGCACTACTTGTTGAATGCCGAATGCACTGTGTATTCCAAGTTTGATGTTATAAAACATATGTTATCTATGCCAATTTTGAACGGCAGGATTGGCAAGTGGATTTTAGCTTTATCAGAGTTCGAGTTGAAGTTCGAATCGGCAAAAGCCATCAAAGGTCAGATCATTGCCGATTTTGTAACTGAACATCGCGATCCGTCAATTGATTTACTTGAAATTACCCCCTGGGCTTTATTTTTTGATGGATCATCATGTGGTAAAGGTGGGGGAGTAGGGATCCTACTAATTTCACCTAGGGGTGAGATGTTTGAATTCACCATCCCTATACGACCTTCGTTACAAACAACCGAGCCGAGTACGAGGCAACGCGCCGAGGGCTTCAATATTTGAGAGAAGCCGGGGCCGTTTCAGTTGAAGTTTACGGAGATTCAGAGCTGGTGATCAAGCAATTGAACGGCCAATACGAGTGCAAAAGTGAAGCGTTGAGGAGTTACTACGAAGAGTGCAGGGAAATCTTGAAGAGCTTCCCGTTGGTGACTCTACAGCATTTCCTAGGGAGCACAACGAAGAAGCAAACAGGCTGGCTCAAAGTGCCTCTGGTTACAAAGAGAGTCAAGAAGCGTTTGCTGCAGAGGTATGTGCACTAGGGACGGATCTCGCAGAAGGCGATTGGAGGAAAGAAATCGTTGATTACTTGAGAGATCCATCCCGGAAGGTCTCTAGGAAGCTCAGGTACAAGGATATAAAATTCGTTCTTCTGGATAACAATTTGTTCTATAAATCATTAGACAGGGTATTGTTGCGATGCACCGAGTCCGAAGAAGCCAAGAACATGATGAGCGAAGTGCACGATGGGATATGTGGAGCACACCAATCGGCCTACCGTATGAAATGGGTTATTAGACAAGCTGGGTGCTTTTGGCCGACGATATTAGAGGATTGCTTTGAGTATTACAAGGGGTGTCAAGATTGCCAGAGGTTTGGAAATATTCAAAGGGTCCCCGCGTCGGACCTGAATCCCATCATCAAGCCATGGCCATTCAGGGGCTGGGGAATAGACTTGATTGGCCAAATTAATCCACCATCTAGTAAGGGGCATAAGTTCGTGCTTTTGGCTACGGATTATTTTACTAAATGGGTTGAGGCGATCCCACTGAAGAAGGTGACATCAGAAAACATGGTTGAATTTGTCAAGGAGCACATCATCTATCGGTTTGGAATCTCTCAGACTATCACCACTGATCAAGGGGCACAATTCGTGTCACTGGAGTTCAGAGAGTTTGCCGAAAGCATGGGGATCAAATTGTTTAACTCTTCTCCCTATTATGCCCAAGCTAATGGTCAAGCAGAGGCTTCTAACAAGATCATGATCAAATTGATACAAAAGAAGATCGACCAGAAGCCAAGAAGGTGGCATTCGGTACTCAGTGAGGCACTGTGGGCATACCGAATGGCCCCCCATGGAGCTACAAAAACCTCTCCTTATGAATTGGTCTATGGACACCACGCGGTTCTACCTTGGGAGATGCAATCAGATTCAAGGAGAGTGATGTTGCAGAAAGATTTGAGTTCCAAAGATTACAGGGGCCTGATGATGGACGAGCTGGAAGATTTACATATGATCCGTCTTAGAGCCTTGGAAAACATCGAGAAAAACAAGCTGCGGGTTGCCAAGTACTATAACAAGAAAGTAAAAGTCAGGCAATTTGCAGAAGGAGATTTGGTTTGGAAAGCGCTATTGCCGATTGGGACTAAATACAGTGAATTCGGCAAATGGTCCCCTAACTGGGAGGGGCCTTTTCGCGTGGTCAGATGCGTCCCTGGTAATGCATACATATTGAAAACTTTGCTAGGGGAAGAGTTTTCGGCCGCAATAAACGGAAGATATCTGAAGAAATATTATCCTAGCATTGAGATCGATCGATGATCACCAGCAGTGGGATTACACACATCTGACACAGAGACAGCCGACGCTCAAGAACGAGGCCGCCTTCAGAACAAAATTCATAAACAGAAGATATAGCCAGTGCCTAGATGCATTGCCCTTAGCACAAAAACTACATTACAGCTGCTTCTTGCAGGTTTACATCAACCCTAGTGGACAGGACCTCAAGGAGGTGGGAAGCAGAAGGCGTGGAGGAAGAAGCGAAAGTATGATTCAATCTTTTCTTTGCTTCTTCTTCAGCTGCTCCCTCTTCAGCTGTTCCAGGACCACCGTGACGGCAACTTGGAACGCATGGGGGTGACCATGGTTTGCGGCCTCCACCAAGCTGTCCCAGGCCGTCTTCAGGTTGTTGTACCTGTCAGAGACATCTAAAGCAGAGGAATCGATGTTAGGGGCAAGAAATCCAAATGCAGGCATAAGGTCAAGAAGAGGTCAGGAGCATTTACCCCCTACTAGTGCCTCCAGAGCCATGCGACGCTCGCGCTCGGCTTGGCAACGGGCGGTGATGTCCCTGAGGCCGTGCTCCAGGTGCCGAACGTGGCGGCGCAGTTGATGGCTGGTCCTCTGTTCAGGCGTGGCATCCTCTGCTTCGAGGGAGGAATCGGAGGAGATGTACTCAGGCACATCTTCGGTCCCGATGATTTCTTCAGGGAGCAAATCAAGGCTGGAAGAGGAAAAGAAGAAAATATGAAGCTGCAGCCACATTTGAACAAACCACCAAGGGCCACTGACACATGTGATCCTCTGGCTAGTATACATCTGGGTGACAGTTTGGTGAAGCATATGGTACACACTGCCTAGGAGGAATTTCCCGAGGGGTAGGCGGTTGCCACTGGCCAAATGAGAAGCCATTGCAATGTGATTCAAGGTAGGATCATTGGCTTTACCACAGAAGACGAACCTACATAGCCACATGTTCAGGAATGCCCTGTATTCAACTTCACCGAGGGGTTTGTCCTTCATGTGCTTCAAGATGTAGTTCTTGTATCCGCTCCCTAGTTTCACCCCTATTTGCCGTGAGGTGTTTTTGAATTCCCAGGGTTGGACGAATCCTGTAATGTCAAGGCCGGTGATCATATACACATCGGCCAGAGTTGGAGACATCGGGCCGTGGCCAAAGAGGAAGGCGTTGACGCCGTTTGACCAGAAATGGCAAGCTGCTATCAGAAGGTCCTCGTTCTTGGGGGTCTCGGCCACGAATAACTCCAGGCACTGAGCAATGCGGAGGGTATCCCAATTTTGGGTTAATGCGCTCTTGTCTGCGAGAACCCTCCGGTACCAAGTTTTCCAGACTGCGATTGGAGGCAAGGGCCAGTTCTTGAAAGCATCCTGCCACCGAGGAGGTGGGGACAGAGCTGCTTTGAAAGGGATCCTCTGAGATTCAGCCGCAATGAAATCTTGAGGATCAGAATGTCCCACGGGACCAAGATAATAGGATCTCGAATTGGCCCCGGTGCGAATCAGAAGTTCAGAGGAAGGCTCCTGCAGAAAAGCGGAAACGAAATCTCAGGTGAAATTGAAAACCTAAATGCCGAATGAAGCTTGCGGGAAGGGGATTTACCTGAGCATCTTGATTTTGAGCCGCCATTGGAGATTTGAGCTTAGAGCGAGGGGATCTAGGGTTTGGATCTGGACGAAGACTCCGGTGGATTGCGAAGAGAAAGGAACAGGTGTTGACAGATTCGATTTGAAAATATTCGTGGCTGGAGTCAATTGCGAAACAAAATCACTTTTATCCCGCAATTGAAGGGGCATGTGTTAACACCAAGATTTGGTAAGGAGACCGACTGTGGGCCCAGATCGGTGAAGAGTCCGTCTAGCGGAAGAAAAGGGTTTTTTCAGATGTATTCGGCAAAGGGGTCTGCGGTCGGCTATCTGCTCCCGTTCGGCAAAGGAACAGTAGAGCTGATTTTGCGGGATTGGACGATGACGTGGCTCAAGCAGGAAGGACGAATGGATGGATAGGCAATCAAACTTAGAGATAAGTTAGGCAGCGAATCCATTCGAGATTGTACCTGGCAGGGTATAAATATGAACCCTGAATGTATGTAAAAAACAATCAATCATTCTTCAATACAAACCGGCCTTACGCCAAACCCTAGAGTCCTTTTTTTGTGTCGTCGAGTTCTTCGAGAGGGTTCATCGATCCGTCGACCTCCGTGAGTACCGGCAACCTTGTATCATGTCTAGTATCATGCGGTGGATTTAGATCTGATGCAAGTAGTCTTGTTACCATGCTTCGTGTCATGCGGTAGATTCAAGCTTGGTTCAAGAGGGTTTCTTGTTAGATCATGAGCCATGCGGTGGGCTAAGATCTAGCTTGAAGCTAGTTATCGGCTCTATTGGATTTCGGCAAGATCCAATAGATTCATTAAGTTACCCCGTGTTGCTTTGAGTTTTTACTTTATGTTTAAGCTCATGTAACACTTTTTGCCCAATCTAGATGGGTTTGGATCGGCTTCATCCCTTTGTGATCCTCATACGAGTAGATTTCGTGTTTTTACACGTGGATCTTGTGCCTTCTGATAGCCGAAACCGAATCGATCTAGGTTGTTACGTGTTGCGGGTTCAAGCTTGCCAATGTTGGTATAAATCTTGAAAGAACTGAGTATCATGCGGTAGATGCAGGTTTTTGGGTTGCTTTGGAGCTAGTCATCCGGTGGATTAGATCTCAAATCAATCTGATAGATTTATTCGCTTGGTAATGTTCGTTCCTTCTTCATGGATCCCGAATCGGTACATTCGGCCGTATTCGGTTATATTTCTTCACGAGTAGAACACGTGCGTAATTCATGCTTTAAATAACGTGTGCTTTTAGCTTTCCATATTTAGGTTGTATCATGCGGTGGATAGATCTATTTGTGGAAAGTGGTATGATTTTCATGCAAGTTGTATCATGCGGTGGATAGATTTGCTTGGTGTCATGCCCGACGGATCTTTGAGTACCTAGACATGCGGTAGACTAGTGCTTTGGATCTATGCATGCTTATTTATTACATGTTTATGTTCGTACTTTGCTTCATTTATTTATTTAATATTAGTTATCATGAGGATCGGTCGTGACCTTGTGTACGTGTATCTTTGCTCAAACAAAGACCGATCATCGTCATGCTTACGTCATCCGTTCGGCAATGTTACTTTTCTTTTTATAAGTTCTCGTATGGCTTTCAGTTTATTGGCAAATAGCTCCCTATAGCTATGTGTCATCCCATTTGGCTTCTTAGCCGTAAATATGAAACTGACTGGTACCACCCGGCAAGTTGCAAGCTTTGGTATCTAATTGCTTTGTCTTTTGTTAATTTTCAGGAAAAATTGACTGGCACGTCTCGTGATTCTTTGCGCGTGTGAAGCCAGCTTTGTTCGGCTTGCTGTGTGTTTGGCGTCGGGTGCACATTTTGCGTCAACAATAACCCCAGGGCATTTATGCGAGTTACATTATGCAATTGCAAGTAAGCCACCTCATGCCACCCTATGTCATGAAATAGGGCTGCTTCTTGCCGGTCGTTGTAGTCATGAAGAAATGATATCATCTCCAGAACAAACATAACACTTTTTCACTGTAGATTGTCTACTTGATTATATGTTTGCTCCGTACATTTGGTTGCTGTGGCATCGCTACGTTTGGCACGGGTGATCAATTCGAATTGATTGACATTAAAGTGTTTTGGGTTTCTATCATCTTTATAGACTGTGTGCATCACACTATGCGGTCTTGAGTATTTCAAGATACTAGGTGATACCCTGCGCGTTGTTGCGGAAATTTCAATAAATTTTAAAGATAAATTTGAAAGTAGAAACTAAAGTGATTGCTTCACAACATTCTACTGCAAACAACACATTGCATACATGGAGGTTATTAGCAGTAGAAAATCGATAGAAGAAATAAATTGATGATTTTAGTGGATAGTGATGTGAACACTTTACATGTTGACAGAAAGACATGGTGTATGGTGATGTGGCGCGCTAAGGATTGAGAGAAGTCCTTAGTGGGGAGCTCTTATATAGTTTGTAGAAAATCGATAGAAGAAATAAATTGATGATTTCAACAGATAGTGATGTGGACATCTTGCATGTGGAGAGAAAGACATGATGGATGGTGACGTGATGCATTAAGCATTGAGAGAACTCCTTAGTGGGGAGCGTAATTTTGTATGATTATATCAACTCATGTACTGATCTTGAAATTTAATAAAAAGCTTCCTTTATCCAAAAAATGTCATGAAATATGAGACACTGCAAACTATCAAATCAATCTGTGGTAAAAAAAAAATCCGGTGTCCATAGAACTTGTATTCTTTGAGTTCATAGCTGAAAGCTAACCCAGGACAATAAAACGTCATTCAGATAGTCAGGTTTATCTGGGTTCATAAATCATTCGAACTCGATCATGGCATATGGCAATTCTGGTCCGTCAGCGGTTAGTCCACGGTCACCGAAGATCGAAGTGGACCAGTTCAGGCAGCAATCAAGGTTCCAGCTGCTGCAACTGGGTCACTCTCTTGACCAGACGACCAGTAGAAGCTTCCAATTTGCGCCAGCGAAGCACAAGGTGTGAAGAGTTTAATTTAATACGAGGGAAGGAGGTCCTTTTAGTTTGACTGATCCAAAAGAGCTCATAGTGGAGGTTTTTCGACTGGTGCCACTTGTCCGGTTTGGTTGGAACATATAAGGTATTTATGATCATCTCTGTAAACTTTGAAATCCCGAAACTTTTACCAACCTTGAAAATGTTTCGTTGGATTACTAGGAAATAAAATATTGATTTTAACATGTAATGCACACACCCTAAGGCTTGCCAATTGCCATGCCTAGCTGCTGCTGTCAGTAGTGTGAGTCTGATGACCAGCACACAGTCTCAGTCAAAGTTTCATCTTTCTTATGTGGTTCACATTGCTTTGCTTATACATCAGAGCTATGATCTTGAATGGAACTTGTGTCACTGTTCAACTGATGCACAAATTCTGTCATATATGGTACAGTTATAGAAACTCAGTACCTAGGAATCGGAACAGAGTGATACTGCCGAAGCAGAATTAAGCTAAAGATTCAGAATACACGAATGACAAAGACGCTTAAGTAAGGAACCACTGCAACTCTGCAAGGAACCCAACACACTTTTCTTTAGAAAAAAAGACAACATACGACAACGAATGTCCGACCAAACCAATCTTTTCTCGGTACTGTTTGTGGCTTTGTGCTGCATGGAAGTATGCATCATGATATGTGTGCACCAATTAATTCACTATTAACATAGATTTGGCAAATCTGCACCAGGACTTTCTTAAGATGCAGAAGATTCTTCACTGATTATATGATCTCACCTCTCTGGAAGGATTTTGTTCAGATCATGATAAGATCTCAAGTGTCTGTGTCCCCTGCCCCTTTGATTCTTTGTTTAGGTTACTAGTCAATTTCAAACAATCTATTTTGCATCCAGGAAGGCATAAGTTTTTCTAGTGTATAATAGTGGATGATAGTGGATGAATCTACGTGTATGGATTTTTTTCTAGTGGTGACAGGTATACCTAGGCAATAGAAAGGTTCCCAGCTGTCTCCAAAGAAGACGACAATTCAAAGCCATGGCTCTAGTCAAGAAAAATATTCTTCAATAGGGACCCATCCTGATCAAAAGAATGGAAAACTTGAGGAATTCTTGACGTAGTACAGCTCCAAAAATGATTTTACAAATTTTATGGAGCATATAGGTTATCCGCAATGTTTTTGAAGAAAAATATGCATGATTTGAGTGGACCACAGAAGGGGCAGCCTGATCATCAATCGGCTTCTATTCCGTCTGAAAACAAAGTCGGTTGCACGTTCTTGTCTCAAAAGTTTCTAAGAAGAAGAAATGTAAACTCCCGGAAGTGCATGATCTTCCTGATACAAACTTTCATCTCATGGTTCCTGAACTTTCAGTTCTTGTCAGCAATGAACATGCGTATTTTTTTCATGGAATGTTAACATACATGCATGACATTTCTAAACTTGTAGCTGGTTAAGAAAAAGGAATTGATTCAATGCACTAAAGAATTCAACCAAGGGTGTAGCATTGTGGATGTTGCATAATGGAGTAGACCTAACCTAGGAGACAATGCAACCATACATGCTAACATTTGCTTCATGACATCACATATTCCAATTCAACCGTTGCATTGCAATATTCATCACCACCAATGATATGTGCTAATCTTTCTTTCTTTTTTCTTAAGTAAACTATATGGATGCATCTTGCTATCCCTCTGTCTCTTTCAAAAGGAATTGGTTTGCATCTTGCGAGAATGGATCTCCTAAAATTTTGAGGTTTTTTCGGTACACAATACCACCCCGTACCACCGGTTGAAAAGGACTTGTATGTAATATAAAAGCACTTATATGTAAGGATCTGACGGTTAAAATTATTTCTGGACCACCGGTTTTTTTAGCGTGGTATGGGTGGTATTCATAGGTGGTATGGGTGGTACCTGGGTATTATCGGAAATATACACAATAATATTGTTGTAATATATGAAATCAAGTCTTTTTATGTAACTTTGGCAGCGGGGAAAATTTTTCCAAACAATATACATCGAGCAAATTACCATTTTACCCATAGTAAAAAACTGAAAAAACCGACAATACCACCGTACTACTGTTGGGTGGTATTGTGTACCGTAAAAGACCTCAACATTTTAGCCTATGGATTGCCAACCAGTGGGCAGTTTGATTGCTAAAATAGACTGCATTGTTGAATGAGTCAGGAAACTCCATTGATCAACGAAAACCTAATCAAGGAAAAGGCACGTATATGAAATCCTGCCACTGCAACAGCCATACCAATCTAGTGATCTGCAGCAGATCATAGTATCTCTGAAAGAAATGCATGTGATTTTCTGCAACACTTTTCAGTTCGGTACTGGACTAGTGGTTAGGTCCACTGAACATAACATATAGTATGTAGCATTATTGAGTTGAGACCCTTCCAGCAGACTTTTCTGACAGAACAAACATGAAAAAGGTCGTCTTAAAGCAACAGAAAATTTTTAAACGAAGGTCGAGTCATGGAGCACGAGGTACCACATGATTCTTGGCTGTTCGTTGATCTTAAGGCAGAATGATTCAGTCAGAAAGGCAGAGGCGTAAAACACAAGGGCTGCTGCGTATCACTGGGAATCTGAACAATTTGGCCGTTCGAAAGAAGGCGTCGATCAAACCTATGGTGGCTTAAAGAACTCTAAACCTGCTGTTTTGCTTCGTAGTATATCTTATCTTCAAGGCTTGGCATGCTTCTTGGAGAAACCAATGATTTTGTATAAGATGAGCCAAAATCTCGGTTTCATCTCAAAAAGAGAATGCGGTAGTGATGACCATGGACCTCTGCTTTGTCACAGCCTGGAGACCGGAGAGCCCTGCTCGGTGCAGTGAACTAGATACAGAGCAGTCGCGATTCACTTCAGCAGAATCATCAAAGAGGCGAGAACAGAGGAATCTGAAATGATCCGTGCCGTGCTGGTTGCACAAACACGATAGTTATTAATTCAGAACATTGGGGCGTCGAAGGGCATCACTGTGCTCAGTCTCGCGACCTGGTCTTGCTCGGGCAGTTGTGCTGCTTCACTGTTGCACCGTCAGTTTTCAGCTCAACCAATGAAACATTACTGCGTGATAGTCGAGGGCGCCAGATCGCGTTTTCACTTACAACGACGCGCGCTGGTGACGGAGGCGTTGACCCGTGCCTATCACCGGTCTGGAAGCGAGGGGTATCCCCTTGTGAAAGCACGAGCCCTCGCCGGTCAAAGCTTGGCTGGATCACCGCAAGGCATTCTTCGCCAGTCGTCACAACCTGGACGTCACTCGCTGCCGGCATGAACGCATCAACCGATGGCTGCAGACCTGCAGCGGCCACGAAATGCCTGCCACAGGCACAGTCCTAGCTTCTAGACACTCCCTGCTTGCCGCCTCTATAAAAAGGCCGGTATGTGTGTGTATTCCTTCTGCAGGTAGAAGGACACAGAGAAGTAGGAGTAGTACATGGTTGTGTGTGTGTGTGTGTCTGCACCCTGCAAACAGCAAGCGAAAACTTGCAGAGAGGCAGTTGAGATTGAGACGAGAGGGACGAGAGCAGCCTGCTGTTGTGGGTGTGCGTCCTACGATCAGGAGAGATGACACCGACGTTCGGACGGGGTCGATCGAGATGTGCATCTGCTGTGTCGATCCGTCTGAAGCCGGTGTCATTTCTCCTGATCATAGGACCCATCAGCCCTGAATAATGAACACACCGACACCTCGGCGAGCCGTCGCCCGTCACCGTTGCTGCTTTTGGCGCGTTGTTCACGAGGTAACGCAACAGCTCCGTCGCTTTTGCATTCCACATCCCGTTCTGCGTTGTCTTGCAGCCTTACAGATGAGCTGGTAAGCCAGTAGTGTTGTGATCAGCCATTCGTGCAAGGTTAGCCATGCGTCCAGAATTAGATGGATGGCTGTTCCTTTTGGCTGACGGGCGGCAAGGGCTTTGCCACTTGCAGCATCATCTCCTGCTCTTTGCATCTCTGAAAACCACCTCCCATAAGGCCATAACCACACTTTCAGAGAACCTGGAAGGCTGAAGCGTCTCGGCAACATCTGCGTGTAGGCGTACTTGGAGCTTGCACAGTTGCACTACACTACACACAATGTATTTCTGTTCAATTCGCCCTTTTCTCTCGGCCTGCGGCGACTGCTAGCTGCGTACCTGCATGTGGTGGTTCAACCAACGTGCTCTTATGGTAGCCTGCATCTCTCGAGAACGTGCACAGGGCCTTACTTCCATGGTAGTTTACTACTCCGTCCCACAAAGAGTGTCGTCCGGGAAGCGTGTGTGTGAGACAAACACGATTTTCTAGTGACATTCTTTCTGGGACGGAGGGTGTAGGTCTCAAGGTCAGGCACCTACTGATCAATAAGGATTCCCCTGGTTGAGGGCCTTCTGCTTGGCTTGGTCTACTCTTGATTGGCTTGCTTGCCTGCCCTAAGCCATGCACAAAACAAGACCAGATTCTTTCCATCTAGGATTCCAGATCCTTACCGAGCCAGCTATTTCATTCGCGGTCTGGAAGAAAAGAAGACTTGTGCCTATCTTTTGAATGAGTAATATCCTTTCTTATTCATTACATGTAATGAGGAATAAGTGAGCCGATAGCTATTATTTTTTGCTCGAAGCTTTCGAATTCCTTGACTGTAAACTGACCAGTTGATACTTGGAGGAAAACCATGAATCTCTGAAATCTTTGTGCAAATCTGGCCTCTCGCGATTGCTTTCTGGCTGCAGCTTTCTCCAGGGAGAACTTTCTACGCCTGACGACTACTCTTTGGCCTTTCTGTGCCCGGCTATGACTAATTGACTACGCCTTTGGCTTCAACGGACTGAAAGCTTGTCGGCTTCAGTCTTCTGTGCTGAAACAAACTCGTCCAGAATGTTTATCCTCTTTCCCCCCCTACGACCTGTGTAGATTGTTGTACAAATTAATTTTTTTTGTGTGCAACAGTAGCGCTGAAATCTTTGGATGAATACTCTGTATAAAGTTTTATCTTTAAGGTGCTGAACTAGTTAATTCACTGCACAAAGTGGTTTCTATTTCTGATCGAAGGATTGGAAATAGGCCACAGAGAAGCTCTGATGAAGACGTGGTGGGGAGAGGGCGTGCGTGGTCAGCAGTCAGCAGAACGAGGATGGCTACCTGAACTTCTCCCGAGTCGTCAGGCGACCTCATTGTCACGCATTATTGTTGTTAGCGTTGACTTCGACAAATTGCAAAGATAAAAGGAACACACACAAAAAAAGGTAGCGGGATAAAATTCCCCACCAAATCTCAATGCATGATCATCAGGCGCGCCGCAGCGGCAGGTTCGATCAGCGCGGCCGGCAAGGATAAGTAGGCCGCGTAGCAGCTTGCTATTCGGCCTTTTCTGTATAAACGGGCCCACCGGACCAATGCAAGTACGCGGATCGTCCAATTTCTTTTATATTTTTCTTTGATTTTCGAAAAATAAATGATCAAACTACAAATTTCGAGAAATATACATCTGACGCCGTGGGGCACGGCGATAGGGGTGGCCCCAACAGTGGCCGGGCCGACTGCGAGGTGGGACCAGGGGTCCCCGCCGCCGCGGGGGGGCACGGCGGCAGGAACCTAGCGTCGTGGTCCACAACGGCAGGAGCCCTAGCGTCATGCCCCACGGAGGCAGGATCCTGGCGCCGTGGGCCATGGCGGCAGCGTCACCCCTATATAAGGGGGTCGATCCCTACCGCCGCTGGCCCTCCCTCCCTCCTCTAAATCACGACTTTCAATCTTCGGAGCACTTTTGATGTATGTTTCTAAATTTAGTTTAGTGTGGTTAGTGTAGTTAGTATAGTTAGTTAGTTTAGTTAACTTAGTTTAGAAATTTAGTCTAGTTAACTTAGGTTAGTTTAGTTTAGTTAAATTGATATAAAATTCATAGCAAATGGTTTAAATTCACATAATTTGTTTTAATTCATTTAAAATGTCTAGAAAATGGTTATAATTGATATAATTAGATAAAATTGATATGAAATTTGTAGAAAATTATTTAAATTCACATAATTCGTTTAAATTGGTTTTAAACTTCTAGGAAATGGTTATAATTGACATAATTAGATTAAACTGATATAAAATTAGTAGAAAATGGTTAAATTCACATAATTCGTTTACATTGGTTTAAAACTTCTAGGAAATGGTTATAATTCACACAATTACATTAATTGATGTAAAATTCGTAGGAAATGGTTTAAGTAATTCTTTTAAATTGATGTAAAATTCGTAGCAAATGGTTTAAATTCACATTATTTGTTTCAATTCATTAAAAATGGTTTAAATTCACATTATTCGTTTCAATTCATTTAAATTTCCTAGAAAATGATTATAATTCACATTAAAGTGAAATAAAAATTCTAGAAAATGGTTTAAATTCACAAAATTCGTTTTAATTTGTATAATTGGAATAATTGATTCAATTATGTTATCTTTTTGCAGTTATGGCAGCACCGCTGGAGTACGTACGGTCGGAGTTGTTCGACGAGGCGGTGGACCGGCACCACCGCTCGTATGTGTCGGCTGTTCTAAGACGTTCGCCTGGCAACATACGTTGTCGGACGACCCGCACGTTGATGCCGATACACCAGCTGTGGATTCCGAAGTACGTAATTCATATTTATTCCTTATTTCTATTTCTTTACAATAGTAATTGCATTAAGTAAATTAATATTTTTTCAGACTACACGCTGCAGGACTTCTCCCTGTTGCGCGGTTGGTCGAGGGGGACATGCTACGAGTTGAGGTTCCCCGGGCGGAGCGGTCGGCGTGGTTCAGCTATGACCCCCCCTGATTGCCGCGTTCATGGACCGGTGGCGACCAGAGACACACACATTCCACTTCCCTGTCGGCTAGATGACGCTCAGTCTGGAGGACGCCACGATGTTGGGAGGACTGCCGTGTGCCGGCCAGGCGATGGGGCCGATCGACATCCCGCGACGTGGCACGCTGACTTCCTTGCTCGGTTCGTGAACGTTCCTCGGAACGATCGCGTGTCGACACCGTACGTGCCCTTCGCCGACACCCACGGGCCCACCTGGACTTGGATCCAGCAGTTCAGCGTACGTGATTCTAACTCTTATTTTCAATGTTTGTATGCATTTTAAACAAATGTGATGATGGACCTTTGTGTATTGCAGGCTGACTACACGGCGGACGATGCTGACGACCCGACGTCAGACAGGTTTTTTGAGGTCTACCTGCTTTGGCTGTTCGGGTGGGTGTTGTTTTGCGAGTCAGCGGGAGACTCGGTGTCGCGGTACCTAATCCCCTGGGCTCAGAGGATCGCTGACGCACCCCTCGAGCAGATGCCCCAGATCAACTGGGGCAGCGTTGTTCTGGCAGCTACCTACAGGGGGATGTGTTCGGCAGTGACGAGGCCGGCGAGTAGGGAGGGGATCCTCCTGGGGTGCCCTCTCCTGCTGCAGATGTGAATCCATGATCGGTTCGACATCAGTCGGCCTAGGTTCGACCTCTCGGAGGACGAGCCGCTGCCCGACGACACTGACCCAGCGGACCTCCCCACCATGGGTTCTTTGTGGTGCCTCCGGAAGGTAATGACCTCCCTTATCATTTTCTTCGCATTACGAGTTCTTTAGTTTGATTCACTTAACTTTTCATGTTCCTTGCAGCACGTTTGGGCTGGGGAGCAGCCAAAGAAGGCGTACAAGGACTTCGTTGGTCAGATCGACCGGATGGTCGATGCCTAGGTCCGATGGACGCCGTACGCTCCTGCCATGGTCGCTGCCCGCGCACCACTGGGGCTCTCGTCCCTGTGCTCCCGAGACCAGGTGTATTGGATGACGAGGTGACGACTAGTCTTAGACGTCTACGTCGCGGGGTACGCTGTCCACCGGGTGATGAGGCAGTTCGGCCTCTTCGAGGAGGCGCCAGTACCCGGTGCGCCACGTCTGCCGCCTACAACGCACATGTGAGCTACCATTTTTCAGTTATAATTATTTTCCGCTACAAATATTCAGTTGCCAATAATTTTATGTTTCATCTATGCTAGGTGAATGCGTAACGGTGTGGCCGCGGTGACGTCGTTCGTCGACAAGCTGCAGCCGTACGTGGTCGAGTGGGCGTCCGCGGCGCACGAGCAAAACGTCGTCACCGAGCACCGCCTTCACGACAGCACCGCCTGGGTAGCGTACCTTCGATGGTACCTCCCGAGGACGCGGACACGGGTGACATACGTGCCTGCTACCCCGCCACCGCCACCTGTCCCGGACCACGACAGGATCCTGCCAGACGCGACGTACTCAGTGTGCCGAGACCAGACCACCGGCACAGCGGTAAGCTATGATACTGCAAACATATTACATTCATATGACTTTTCATTATAACATGTGTTCCTAATTTTCTGAGCAGCACGACGTGCTTGCTGAGATCGTGCGGCTCGCATCGGCCGCGAGGGAGCAGTGCTTTACCTGGGGCCTCAGCAGCACCAGAGCACGTACGACATGATCGTCGCTGCTGCCATGAGGTACTCCGCAGTCGTGAACTACGCCGGGGCCGTAGAGATTCCTCTCCTTCCATGCCACCCTGCGTCATCCTCGAGCTCCGCCTCGACAGTAGCTTCGCAGCCGACGCCTGCCACCCTTGCCAGTGGCTTCTCGGCTCTGATGGCACAACAGCAGGGTCCGCACACCTACATGCAACGATCGTTTGTCCCCCCCGACGCAGGTACATTTAGTGGACCTTATTTTCAACTAATGCATGCAATTATTGTGTGTTTGTGGTTATACTATATTCTTATCGCACAGGGCGGTCGCCGCTCTTTCCGACAGCCAGGCCTCGATAGCCGGAGACGACAACACCTATAACGTCGCCGCTGCCGATCTTTACGCTAGGAGGTTCCAGACCACCGGCCTTTTAGTTACCAGCGGCAGATATTCCTTCCTCATCCACTCGACCTTTGTTCCAGCTTGCTTTCGACACGACCACCGAGGGCCAGCTGGGCCGGGATCAGATGGAGTTCGGTGACGTTCTCGCGACCCTAGATGCCCCACAGCAGGCTGAGGAGGTTGGCTTGTCACAATTGACACAAGCACCGGTTGGGACTCAGCCGACCAGCCACAGGGTGGAGCGACCCCGGCGGCCGGCGGAGTGACACCGGCCGGCGGAGCGACACCGGCGGGCGGAGGGACATCGGATGTTGCAGGCTCGTCGCAGCGGCCATGGCGACACCATCTCCCGACCAGCTCGGACCGCAGGTGGTCAGGGCACCTAACCCCTAGACGTACGACCGGGACCACACCTGGGCTGGCGCTAGAGCTGTTAGGCCGAAGAGGCACCGACACATTTAGATGTAGTTACCATGATTTTGTATAAACTATTTGCATCTACTCGTTGATTATGATATATTCCTTTGTGATTATGCTTACACTTACCAGTTTGTTGTTTTTTAAAAGGTTAAAAATGTTTTAAAAATGAAAAATTAAAAAATTAAAAAAGGATCTAATGCCGTGTGGCACGACGGTAGGGACCTGACGCTGGGCGGCAGGGTCGTGGCGCCGTGCCGCGCGGCCCTGCCGCCGGAAGTGCTATCTTGCCACCGTGCCCCGCGGCGGCAGGGACTTAACGCCGTGGAGCACGGCGGTAGGAACCTGCCACCGTGGGGTTTGGTGCCAGATGTATATTTCTCGAAATTTGGAGCACGGCGGTAGGAACCTGCCACCGTGGGGTTTGGTGCCAGATGTATATTTCTCGAAATTTGGAGCACGGCGGTAGGAACCTTCCACCGTGGGGTTTGGTGCTAGATGTATATTTCTCGAAATTTTTGTTCGACCATTTATTGTTCGAAAATCTATACTATAAGGAGCGAAGACAATTGAAAACTTTTCTCCCCAAATCGGAGCCACCTTACCCCTCACATCCGACCCACCCGTCGTATGTTTTTGGAAGTAGATAGGGCGGAAGGACTATGAAGTACCAAAAAATCGCAATTTGGAGAGCATTTATGCTAAAGATGAATCGTTTTTCTCACCCGTCACGATCTTACCCGCCCCTTGTACCCACCTTGGTCCCCCTCCCCCCTAAGGGCCCCTTTGGGAGCCCGGAATCCCACCGGGATCCCCCCTTCTACCCCAGGCCGAACCCCCTCATCTATTTTGGCCCCGGGTTGCTTGGTCCGGCCATTTGGAAGCCCAACGGCCCAGGCCGGCGCAACCCTAACCCCCTCTTTTCCCGTGCCCAGTCTTCCCCACCTCCCGAGTCGGGACGGCGCCGCCCCGCACGTCTCCTCGCGACGCGCTTCTTCCTCGCGACGCGCTTCTTCCTCACGACTCGGCGGTCGGCGCCTCCCCCCGCACGGCTCCTCCCCCTCCACTCCGCCACCGCGCGCTGCCGCGCCCGGACCACGCCGCCTCCCCCGTCGCTTCACCACCGCATCGCCTCCCGTCTCGACTCCGGCCTCACCCCGAACACCACCGTACCGCTTGTTCCGCGGCTTCCGCCGCCCGCCGGAAGTAGATCGACCGCCTCCTCTCGGTCGCTCCGCCTCCGCCCGCCCCGAGCCCGACCGCGCCTCCCGTTCGCGTTCGATTCCCCATCCCATCCGGCCCTCGTTAACCCCAATCCACCGACGAGGGCGGCCGGCGGCACCGCGGCGGGCCCGTAACTCGCTTCCGCCCCTCGCCCGCCGAGGAGCCGCACCGCCGCCGCGGCCGTGCGCCGCCCCCGCGGCCGCCGGCCGGCCGGCCGCCGCCGTGGACCGGGAGGTGCCGAGCGGCCGAAACTGCCGTGGGCACTTGCCCGATAGCTCGCGCATCTACAACGGCCGCGGGCGGGGAGGAGCAGACAAGGTAGTAGTCCTTTGTTTTTTAAAACAACATTTTTTATTGTCTTATTGCCTATTGCAAATTTGCGTCTAGGATTGCCCCCGGCGTGCGCGATTACTACTTACTAGTTAGCTGAAATTAGTCTTGTCGACTTTATGTGACATGTGAATTGTAGCTTTGGGTATTGCATTTTGCGGAATTATGAGAATTCGCCCAACAATGAAATTATAGCCCGGTCACTTGCTTCCACTGTTCGGTTGGCCGGTGGCCGATGGTGCCGGTCTTGGTTTGTTCGAGAGAGAGTACTTCGCCGGGCCGGTTGCGGTCGGTTCTTGGTGACCGATTCGTTCTGAGAGAAAAGTAATGCTGGCTGGTGGCTGATAAGCCGAGCGAACAGACTGCCTCGCTGTGGTCAAAGTAGTGTTTTCCTGGTGGCCTGATTTTCGACCTCAAGCTGAGCAACGTAGCAACAAGTTACCAACAAAGATGTCTCATCACATGCCTACAGCCTACGCCTAATGCTCTCACACACAAAATTTTTCCCCTGTTGAGTTTAGCTTTGAGGCTGGCATAAAGACCACTCTTGGTCACATGGAAAGTGCAATCTGTGTGGTTCTCTTGCTGCACACAGTTTGATGGCTTCGCTGTCCAGATAGTCCACTTCTCAATGTGGCTTCCGAGGAGAAGCATGTTGTTAGTGCTTACCTATGTGATACAATACAGCTAGGATTGTTCTGCAGTCGAGTTCGGTGAACCCAGCAGACTGTGTGTGTCAGAGGATTATGCCAATGACTAACACAACACCTTGCTAGCTTCAAAGCTAAACTAAAAGAAGAAAGATCAGTGTGTAAGAGCATTAGGAGTAGGCATTCATGCTTGTGATATGGAGATGTCTTTGTTGATAGCTTGCTTCCTAAACTGCTCTGCTTCATGTTTGAAAATGAGAAAATCAGACATAAAGAGTTGCTACTTCTACCACACCAAGGAGCTGTTGCAAGATCACTTTCCTCAAGCATGATGTGGCATCTCTGGATGCCTGTATCATCATGCAACCACCATTCCAAGCTCGCCACCACTGAGGTGTAGACTGTTGTCAATATTGTCCCGTTGGCCCTCATCAAGTATTAATCGTTGATTTTTTCCTGGGTCTTACGAATTCCTGCCTGTGCCAGCTCGCTGAATTTCAATAATCCCAACTGATGGGTCTGTTGTTTTATTTGGCTGCAGTAGGAAGTGTCGCCGCTGACCTCCGGCCTGCTCTCCCAACAGCAGAGGGCCTCTCAACGGTGGCAGCTCGCTCTCCGACAGCCCGTCCGTCTCACCGGTGAGTCTGTTCTGAAGTTTTCTAAGCTGATTCCATAGTTGGGGTGGAACTATGTGCTAAAACAGTAATTCCTCGGTAGTGCAGAATGTTAAAGCGTGCACCACTGGATAGATGAGCTGTTGGGACTTGGGAGCATATAGCTTGCTTTTTGAATGACTATGTAGCTAGTGTGATGACTAATTAATCTAGCTCTTTTTGACATGCTTTGCTTGCTGTGTATGTATGTTGGCCACCCAAACCAAACTCTGCGCCTGCCCATTAATTGCATTTTGCATATATAGATGCATGCAGCTTATATATATTCTGATTATTGAAGTTGATGGGTAAGAAGAAATAAACTGCTGCTGCTGCTGCTTGAATAATACTCCAGGATTGGCCAGGCAACAATTTAACTAGTCAGGTATTGTTCATATGTTGCTGTTATTACTTTAATTGCTGATGTGCATATGTTCCGTCCCTCCTGTCATTGGTAGTTTTCTCAAGCGCAGTTGTACTTCTTAATTTGATTGTAGTAACTGAGAAACTGCCGTCTGCTCATGGCACAACCACAATTGTGAATGCAAGACTTTTCTTGTTATGGCTGTCTCTATATACATGTTTCAACTATGCTATGTGAATTACCTCAGTTCATATTTGCTGGTTCTCTTCCTTAGTACATCGTTTTGGTGTGATTTATTTTGTATATAAAATATAAGGATTTTACAATGGACCATGCATATATCTCCTCAACACTTTGACCATATCTAGTCTGGGAAAGTTGTGCAAGCATGTTGAATAAGACATATGTGTAACTTACCTTTCACCTCCTTGTTTATTACGATTAAGAAACAGATTAATCTTTGTGCTATGTGAAGGCAATGCAATAATCTTGAATAAATCATTTTTTACTTGCGGAGTGTTTGTTGTTGCTATTATGTTATTAACAGTGATCTTATTTTTTTTATTGTTTATTTGCCAGAATTTGTGAGTGTTGAAGATAATCAAGATGCACAAAGACAATGGTTGGGGGAAGGCCCTTGGTTTGATTTAATAAAAAAACTAGTACTGCATCAAGGGTGAAGTTAAAGAGTGTAGTTTAGTGACCGAGTATATGATTAGAACACGCCAAGAAACATGTAACTTTCTCTTTTGTATCAGATGGATGCAATTGCTATGTGATGGCCTGATAGATTGTGATAGATTTTGCTTGTTCGATGTCATCACATGTTATTATTTTTTTTCCGCTAGAGTAAGGGCATCATATATGTTCCGTATTAATTATTCCCTCCCGTTGTGCTGCTTCCCTGCCTCAGAACGTCCAAACAGTGATAGGGTGAGAGGGGGCAGCAAAACCCTCTGATGGAAGGGATTTGAAAATCAAAAAAATCCCGTAGGGGCATTATTTTCCTGGGCTAATCAGCCCTGTGCTCCCAAAGGAGCCCTAAATAAACAAATCCCCTGTCCGCGCACACCATGGTGGACAGCGTCGTCGCCGATTGCCGCCTCCAGGAGATCGTGGCCTCCGTCCGAGAGACCTCCAAGAACGTCGCGTCTCCGACGGCAGCGCCAAGTCGTCATCGACGGGCGTGTGAGGCGAGATCCTCCTCCACCTAATGGCGGTCGTCCGCTCGCCAAGTCGTCATCGACGGGCGTGTGAGGCGAGATCCTCCTCCACCTAATGGCGGTCGTCCGCCGCGTGATGCTGGTCATCGTCGGCCTCCAGGTGTTCCAGCAGGCGTGCGGCGTGCCGGTGCTAGTGCTGTATGCGATGTAGGTGTTCAAAGCGTGTCGTGCTAGCGCCACCGTCCTGCCCGTCACTGTCAAGAATGTAGCCATCGTGGTGCCGCGCTTCCTCGCCGACCGTCTCGGCCGGTGTCCCATGCTGCTCGCCAGCGCCGGCGGCATGGCTGCGTCGCTCCTGGTGCTAGGCCTTTCGATGAGCGCGGCGGTGGCAGGGTAGGCCTCATGGTGGGTGGCGGCAACATGCGCCGCGGCGGTGGCGGCGTTCCGGGCCGAGGTTTGCAGGAACATGTCCGTCACGGGGCCGTGGGCGAGGTGTGCATCATGGAGGGAGTGATGTGGGTTGACAACTGAGGTGATCCTGAACGAGATCCCCAGAAACATCAGGGAGGTGTTCCTCACCGGTGCCACCTCCAAGCTCGGCAGAGCCATCGCGCTGTACCTCTGTAGGAACAACGCCGCCGTCCGCCTGCTGCCATCGATCTCTCTCCGCGTGCCACCATAGCCCAACGGGAGGAGAAGAATCGACTGCCCTTGTTATCCTCTTCGCTTTGACCCTCTCCCCGGCCGCCGCCGTGCCCGAAGTCACCGGCGGGAGCCGCCGCCGGCCAGCCGGCCATCCCCCGTCCGCGTCCTCTGTCTTCTCGTGAGAGGCTATGAATGGATGATTGGTGTATGTTAGTTTTAGTGGTAGTATTTTGCACCTCAAACTAATACCTAACAAACTAACACCTTAGATGCATGGATACATGTGTTACTTTTGCATATAGTGCTACTTTTGCAATCATTGAAGGATCTAGAGGGAGAGAGAAAGAGTAAAAGGTGTGGGGTCCACTAGAACTAACATCAATTACCACCTCTTGGAGGTGTTAGTTTTTTAGGGGTGTTAGTCCAAACTAACACCAAAATAACACCTATGCATGGATCTTTTGTGTTAGTTTTGTGTTAGTTTGCCACAAACTAACACTTACACATGGATCCATTCATGCTCAGAGATGACAACTTTGCCATAAACCCCCCTCTTTTCTGTTTCCACCCACAGCTCTCCGTCCCTCTATTTCCTCTCCACCGAAATCCCCTGAACTCTTGAGGTTTTCACAAATAGATCTCTGCCACCTTAAATTAACCCATAAACACCCCCTTAACTACCATTTTATGCACCTAATTAATCCGAATCGACCTCAAATTTCAAAAAAACCTTTCTCGGCAATGATAAATCCCTTCACCTCTTACGCACCCACCCGCCTGAGCCGCTGCCCGCGTGATGCGGATCCTCCGCAGGGGCGCCACAGCGAGCTTCGCTGTCGATCTCAAATTTAACCACACCTTCTTGAGATTGTTATAGTTTAAATAAATAGTATAGATAGCATAGCTAAAATATAAGATTGAACCGTGTATGTATGTCTTTAGATCCAAGTTTATTATTGATTCTGTATCTCAAGGATGAAAATAATTGTTCCATTATATCATTAATTTATGACACTATTTTATTTATGCAGAAAATATCATTAAAGAGATGAAAATTATCTTTGACTACTGCAGGATCATTAAACCAAGACACAATGAGCATTATGTCCCTGAAGAGGTTGTTGGGTTCTGGAATTACCTCATGTATCAAGTAAAGGAGGCCTCCTTACCACCAAACACTTTAATGTACATACTTCAATGATCAAAATAATGAAAAGAGTTGTTAAAAAGGATAATAAAAAATTTTATCCATGACTTTTCCACTTTATAAATGGCTCAACCATAAAAAAAGAGAAAAAGCTCTGAACACCTCTGCCGCTAGAAAAAGTGTAGAAATTAAATAATTTATTTATATAGAAGGATACTTCCATTTTTATCAAGTTTGTTTGAGCATGTGATCTTCGATTGGTAGTGCAATCTTGATGTTGTAGAATAGAATACAAAAGGATTAATTTCACAATTTTGATAGGAAGTGCTTGAGGTCAGGCTGACAATCATCAAAATAATTTGATTGGATAGATTCATTTTAGATGAACCGAATATCTTTTTTTTTGAAACTTGGATGAACCAAATATCAAACTAACTAATTTTTTGTATCAACATGTGGTGAAAAAGAGTACCTACTATTATTTATGCTCGGTGACTATTTAGCAGGCATCTGATTTTTTTTTCAAAATCACGTGCATGTCGCACGAACACTTTACTAGTCAAAGAAAAACGAATATAAAAAAATGCTGGATTGTCACGTGTGCTACCAACTATAGGGGTGGGATTTGGTTCACTACGTTTCGATATATTTGGTGTTCGGGAGCTTAGGGTTTTAAAAAACAGAAAACGTGAGGATCAAAACTTTGAAAAGCAATAAGAACTGAACCTGAATAGACCAATTATTTCAGTTCGATTTATTCAGTTCACCGAATTAACCAATTTCATAGGTACCCTTGCCACCTCTTAAAATCCTATGGTAGAAATACAAATTCATAATATCGATGGATTTAATTACTAGGCGCCAGAAGCAAGTAACTATAAGTTCATGAAATAAAATAAAATAGTTTAAGCACAAAGCTGTAACATTTATAGTGTAAGTCAAAATACACAATTCTATTAAATTTTAGGTTATTCAGTCTATTTGGGTTATAGGCCATAGGAACCAAAATCGAACCCAAATCCTAAACTATAATATTATCTGGATCAAACCCGAATAAACTGATATTCTGGGTAATTTGGGTTCAGTTCGGTTTTCGAGTTTCGGGTTCAAAGTGCCACCCCTAGAGAGCAAGTCTAAAAAAAACAAAAAGAAAAAGAACTGCGAGTTGGCATGCCGCGACTCAAACGATTTCAAATGTGGCTGCGTTGGTGGATGGTGGAGCGCATTTTTGCGGTGAAGTTGAAACTTTCAAAGAAATACTATGTAACATCGTTAGGAGCATGAAATGCCATAATGTGCATTTTTATATTTTTTATCTTCTTATTTCATTTTTCTCTCTATTATTTTTTTCTTTCCCCTTTTCTTCCTATTCATTTTCTCTTTTCCTTCCCAACTTATCCATCTGCTATCTCTCCCGCCTCCAACTCCTTCACCGACCATCGCGGTCTTTCCGACCGTCCCCATCACTATCGTCGCCGGCCAACTCCCACCACGCCCATCGTGGGTGCCAATCCCGAGTCCGTCGTGCCCACCACAGCCGCTGTCGCGCTGGACAGGTTGGCCGGGATCACCGTGCGACGCAGTTCCGCTGCCGCCTCCTCCAAATCACTTCAATGAGCGGGTTTTGTGTTGGCTCCATCGAAGAAGCTGTTTAGCGTCATCCTTTCATAAAGCTCCGCCCGAAACAGCTTGCGGAGGTACTGTAGAAGCTGTGCCAAAGGCACTAGCACATTCTCACTTGGTTGGTTCTACTCCCAACTTGAGAATTATATTTATAACTATTCTTGCCTAAGTTGCAACGAACAAAAATAGTAAAATTATATTTCAAATAGAAAATATAGCACAACTGTAGCGATCTAGGCCCTTTCGCACCTTTGGTAAGGGTGTGTTTCGGTGATAAATGACAACCTTATGCTTGTGACTAACATTTGTTTTGAAGCGGATTTCTAATTGGGTTATTGTCACGAGTATTGAATGGAATGAGACCCCTCAATTTGATTTAATAGGCTCAATATGGTCGAAGACTGCAAGGCTAAGGACTTTGTTAGTTCCAAGTGTCGCAAAGGAGATGAAGGACACTTGAATTGCTAGTTTGTAGTTTCGACCGTACTATTAAGAGGGGTTCGTACACTAGTAGCTTGACCATGCACTCCAAAAGCCATAAAATATGCACATTCAAGTTCCTTGGATGCTATCTAGCTCAGAGAGTTCATGGAAGAAAGGTTGAAGCAAAAGAATCGATGTAAAACTCAAAGGTGCTGAATTGGATGAGTTGAAAACAAGTTTACAGCGTCAGATGATCCGACGCCCCAGTTTTAACACGCATCGGATGAGTTCTGCAGCCAACAGATTCAAAATGGACCGTCGGATGAACCGACGGTATAGGCATCGGTTCATCCGACGCCTTAGGGTTTGGCTACAGTTCTGGTCAAGGGTCTGCTCTTAAGCATCGGACGATCCGACGCCTTGACCATCGGTTCATCCGACGGTTGCATTTAAATTCAACAGAGACGCGCCAAGACTTCTGCTTCATCACCGGATGAACCGACACTTGGATTGTATACTTAGCGGTTCATCCGACGCCTTGATTCAAATCATACAGTACCGCCCCAAGTGTGGTGCCTTCAGCACCGGATGATCTGATGGGGCGTCGGTGTATAGCTTCGGTGCATTGTCTGGGTTTCTTGGTTCAACAGCTATATTGGAGTCTGTGAGTGACTGGATGATCCGACGCTCAGCAGGGGGGCACCATCGGTTCATCCGACGGTACAACTTTTCAGGGGACTTTTTCCAACGGCTAGCCTCCCTTGCTAGGCCTATAAATAAGCCCCCTGCCTCTCTAGAGCTGCCTTTGCCACTCTGAAGATCCGTTGCAACCTAGGAGAGAAGGAGAGTGTGTTCTTGCCAATTGGGATTTCTCTTCCTCTTCATTGAGGTGTTCTTTCTTAGTGATCAAGAGTTTCAAGGTGCATACATGGCTTAGTTGAGTGCTCAGGTCAAGTGAAGGTATGCGGGCTTGTTACTCTTGGAGTTTGACGGCTCCTAGACGGTCTAGGTGACTTGGGGGGTTCTTGGTGAGCTCTTGGAGATTGTGGGAGCCTCAAGACAAGCTTGGTGTACACGGTTCGAGACCCACTGTTCCGGAGATGGAGAACGGGTACTCTTAGTGAGCACTTGTGTCTTAGTGACTCAAGGGGGAGCGATACTCTAAGTGAGTGCTCCAACGTGGACTAGGGGGAAGCGTCAACTTCTCGATACCACGGGAAAAAATCCGGTCGCCTCTTGTCCCTCTTATTTACTTCTAGCACTTACTTTCAACACTTTATTTCTGCTCTCAAGTTTCTTTGCCTTTTGTTCTATCTTATTTCGCTTGTGTGCTTCATATCTTGCCTAGGTTGTCATATTGCCTCCTAGTGTGATATTTGCTAAGGAAACTTGTGATAGTGTGCTCTGGTAGTAGGGAAGAACCTTTTTAGTATGGGCAACACTAGTAGATAGGTTAAGGTTTTCGTTTTTTCATAGAGCTTGCAAAACAGGTCCCATATTCAACCCCCCCTTCTATGTGACTAGATCCTACAAGTGGTATCAGAGCTAGGCTCCCTTTTGCTTGGCTTAACCGCCTAGGGAGATGGGGAAGGGAAGCGGCAATGGCCCTCTAAGGTTGGCGGGGAAGCGCTTCACCTTTTGGGCGCATAGAATGGCTAGCTATCTTCAAGCTCAACATCATGATGCGTGGCGCACTACCATGTATCCGTTGCCTTCGGTTCCCACCGAGAGTGAGGCTAAGTGGAATGCACGTGCTAGGAATCACATCTTTGAGGCGCTAGATGAGGAGTTGTTTGATCGGGTCTTTGCTTTGCCCACCGCCCATGAGGTGTGGATGGAACTCAAAGAAATCCATGTGGGTAACAAAAAGATCCGTGAGGAAAAATATGAGTTGCTCAAGTTGGAACTCAATGTGTTCAAAATGAAGGATGATGAGGGGGTAGAGCAAATGTATTCTAGGATGGGAGTGCTTATTCAAAGTATCAATGCTCTCGATGTTGTTAACCTTTCCGAGCAGGAAATCATCTGGAAAATCCTTCAAACGCTCCCCAAGCCAAGATACAACATCGTCAAGACACTTCTCTTTGAGAAGGACTTCACCACCCTCACCATCACCGAGGCTGTGAGCAAGATCCGCTCCCACGAGATGTTCATGATGGAAGACATGGAATCATCTACCTCACACTCAAGCGCCAAGAAAGATCTTGCACTCAAGGCAAGTGAAAAGGGGAAGTCCAAGAAGATCAAGGAAAAAGCTCCTTATTCCTCAAGTGAAAGTGATGATCCAAGTGACTCAAGTGAAGCGGAGAGCGATGATGCTAAGCTTGCTCTTCTCATGAGGAAGACCACAAGAATACTCTTCAAGATTGGCAAGAAGGGCTACAACTATGATCCTAAGAAGCAAAAGTTCCAGTCATCAAGAAGAAGCGGTGAGGGAAGCAATCGGAAGTGCTACAATTGTGGTAGCTATGATCATCTCTCATATGATTGCCCCAAGCCCGACAAGCGAGTGTCATACTCAAGCAAGAAGAATGATGAAGATGACAAGGATGCCAAGTACTGCAAGAAGAACTCATCCAAGAAAAAGTCATCAAACAAGCCCTACCACAAGAAGAAAGGTGAACATTGTTCTCTCTTGGTCAATGAATGGGTGACCGGGGGTGAGACATCAAGTGAATCAAGTGAAAGTGAAGAGGACAAGAACAAGAAGATTGCCGGTATTGCTATCATGGATGATGAGCCTCCACTTCCACCTCCACCTATGTGCTTCATGGCAAAGCACTCCAAGGTGAGCGATAGTGATAGTAGTGGGTCTTCTAGTGATGATGATCTCTCACCTCTTGCTCTTAAAGATCTTCTTGATGAATATACCTCCATGATTAAGAAACAAAAGAGTAAGCTCAAAGCTCTTGATGAGACTCATGAGAAACTTAAGCTTTCATATGATGAGTTGCTTGTGAAGCACAATGAACTTAGCAAAGAGCATGATGCTTTGGTAGTGTCTAACAAGTCACTTAGAGATGACCACAACAAGTTACTTGATAAGCACAATGAGCTAATCGTCAAGCATGATGACATAACCGTGCTTAACAAGTCTCTTGAGTCAAGTCATATGAAGCTCAAGAAAGAACATGTGCTCTTAGATATGAAATATCAAGAACTTGAGCTTGCTAGTGAGGACATTGGCTCTAGTGGGCATGCAAATGCTAGATAAGTCACTAAAGTCAATGCCTCCACCTCATGTGATGATCTAGTTCAAAAACCTAAGGTCTTGCTTAATGTTGAAAATGTTGCATCTTCCTCCAAGACTAACCATGATAGGGTGAAAGCTCTTGAAGAAGAAGTGAGAAGCTTAAGATCTTGTGTAAAGACTTTGGCCAAGGGTGAGGAGTTGCACAAGGAGATCCTCTACTACAATGCAAGAGACTATGGGACAAAGGGGCTTGGTGCTTTCCCTAATCCCATCAAGGAAACTCCTAGGTCAAAGGAGCTTTATGGGTGTTTCATCAATGAAGTTGGATCTTATTGTCAACATTGCAAGGTTACCGGTCATCACACAAGGGAGTGCCCAACACCTACTCGCCCCTTGCCTACCTTGCCTAACAATTACAAGTCCATGTACAATGATAACCATTTCTTGTTTATGAAGAAGAACAATGGGAAAGTGGCAATCAAGTTCATTGGGGCCAAACCAAAAGTCAAGCCACCTAGAAGCTTGTGGATTCCTAAAGCTCTTGTCACTCACATCAAAGGGCCCAAACTAGCTTGGGTTCCTAAATCTCAATGCTAATTTCTTGTGTGTAGGTGAACTACAAGGCCGGAGGGAGTCATTGGATACTTGATAGTGGTTTCACTCAACACATGACCGGCCAAGTAAAAATGTTCACCTCACTAGTGGATGATGCGGGAGATCATGAACAGGTTTCATTTGGTGATAACTCTAAAGGAAGGATCTCCAGATTGGGTGAAATCTCTCTAACAAATGACTTATCCCTTTCCAATGTTCTCTTTGTGGATTCTTGTAGTTATAACTTGCTTTCCATTGCACAATTTTGTGACCTTGGTCTTTCATGCACATTTGATGATGAAGGGGTCACAATTACTAACAAGAAAACTAATGAAGTTGTTTTCAAGGGATTCCGCTATGGCAATCTTTATCTTGTAGATTTTACATCCCGTGAAGCAAACTTGACTACTTGCCTCATCTCCACTACATCCAAGGGTTGGCTATGGCATCGTCGCATTGCACACATAGGCATGAGCCAACTCAAGAAAGGCATGGTCCTTGGTGTGAAGGATGTTACATTCGAGAAGGACAAGTTGTGTAGTGCATGTCAAGCCGGCAAGCAAGTTGCAAGTCATCATCCCATGAAGGCTTATGTATCTACCACAAGACCATTGGAGCTCATTCACATGGACCTCTTCGGACCAACTACATACAAGAGTCTTGTCATTGTTGATGATTTCTCACGCTATACTTGCACTTTCTTTTTGGAGGACAAGGGCAAGACATTTGACATCTTCAAGAAGTTCGCTACTAGAGCCCAAAATGAATTTGGGTCATCCATAGTGAAGATTAGGAGTGACAATGGGTCGGAATTCTGCAACACAAAGGTGGAAGAGTATTGTGATGGTGAAGGCATCAAGCATGAATTCTCCTCAGCCTATACACCCCAACAAAATGATGTGGTTGAGAGGAAGAACAAGACACTCATCACTCTTGCTAGAGCTATGTTGGATGACTATGGAGTCTCGCAAAGGTTTTGGGCGGAAGCTATCAACACGGCATGTAACGCTTCAAATAGAGTGTATCTCCACTGACTCATGATGAAGACACCATATGAGCTACTCATTGGGAGAAAGCCCAACATCTCTTACTTCCGGGTGTTTGGTTGTAAGTGTTTCATATTCAAGAAGAGGAAGCATCTAGGGAAGTTTGAGAGTAGAGTAGATGAGGGCATATTTGTTGGTTATGCATCTAACTCCAAAGCATATAGAGTATTCAATAACTCTACACGAGTGATTGAAGAAACATGTGATGTGGAGTTTGATGAATCTAATGGCTCCCAAGGAGATGGTTTTTGTTGTGATGATGTAGGAAAAGAATCTCTTCGAGAAGCAATGAAGAAGATGGCCATTGGTGACATCAAGCCAAGGGAGGATGATGACCCTCACTCCATTCTTGAAGACTCATCCTCCGATGATGATAATGATAATGATCCACCAAGGCATCCACCTACATCACCCACAAGACAAGATAGTCCATCTTCCTCACAAGAACCACCTCCTATCTCACAAGACACTCAAGATCAAGTAGAGGACATGGGCGAAGTTCAATCTCAAGATGATCCCACATATACAATATTTGGAAGACGCACAAGGACTTAAACAAATCATCCAATTGATCTTGTGTTGGGTGATCGGGGGGTGCAAGGACTCGCTGCAAGCAATATGCCTCATTTTGCAAACATCATGCTGTTGTCTCTTTTGTAGAACCCACAACTATAGATGAAGCTCTTGGGGAAGCGGATTGGATCTTGGCTATGCAAGATGAGCTCAACAACTTCACAAGAAATCAAGTGTGGGAGTTGGTAGAGCACCCCAAGAACAAGAATGTAATTGGCACTAAGTGGGTCTACCGGAACAAGCAAGATGAACATGGCATTGTGGTAACAAGGCAAGACTTGTCGCCAAAGGGTACTCTCAAGTAGAAGGCTTGGACTATGGAGAGACCTTCGCTCCGGTGGCACGTCTTGAAGCTATCCGTATCCTCCTTGCATATGCATCTAGTCATAAAATGAAATTATTTCAAATGGATGTAAAAAATGCTTTCTTGAATGGCTTCATCAATGAAGAAGTCTATGTGGAGCAACCTCCCGGTTTTGAGGATGCTACATATCCTAACCATGTCTATAGGTTGCACAAGGCGTTGTATGGATTCAAGCAAGCTCCTAGGGCATGGTATGAGAGGCTCCGGGATTTTCTTATTGAAGCGGGATTCAAGATTGGTAGAGTGGACAACACTCTCTTCACAAAGATAATCAACAAAGAACTCTTCATTTGTCAAATTTATGTTGATGATATTATCTTTGGCTCTACTAATCTCAAAGTGTGCAAGGATTTTAGTGAACTCATGACTAGGGAATTCGAGATGTCAATGACCGGAGAGCTCAACTTCTTCCTTGGGTTTCAAATCAAGCAATTGAAGGAAGGGACTTTCATTCATCAAGAGAAGTACACCAATGATATTCTCAAGACGTTCAATATGGATGATTGTAAGCCGATCAAGACTCCAATGCCTACTAATGGACATCTCGACCTAGACGAGGGAGGTAAATCAGTTGACCAAAAGCTTTATCGTTCTATGATAGGTTCTCTTCTTTATCTTACCGCATCTAGGCCCGATATCATGTTTAGTGTTTGTATGTGTGCTCAGTTTCAAGCCAACCCTAAAGAATCTAACCTAAGTGCTTTAAAAGGATCCTTAGATATTTAAAATACACACCTAGCATTGGCTTGTGGTACCCCCATGGTGCTTGTTTTGAGCTCTTGGGTTATTCGGATTCGGACTTTGCTGGATGTCGAGTAGACCGTAAGAGTACGTCGGGTGGGTGCCATTTGCTAGGTCGCTCTTTGGTTGCTTGGTCCTCTAAGAAGCAAAACTCAGTGGCCTTATCCACCGCAGAGGCCGAATACATTTCCGCGGGGGCTTGTTGTGCTCAAATCCTCTATATGAAGCAAAGCCTCTTGGATTATGGTGTGGTTCTAGATAGGGTTCCCCTCCTTTGTGACAATGAGAGTGCCGTAAAAATTGCTAACAACCCGGTTCAACACTCTCGCACCAAGCACATTGATATCTGTCACCACTTCTTGCGAGACCACGTTGCTAAAGGGGACATTGTCCTTTGTGGTGTTCGCTCCGAGGAGCAATTGGCGGATATATTCACCAAGCCTCTTGATGAAAACACCTTTTGTAGGCTTCAGAGTGAATTAGATGTGCTTGATGCGTCCAACATCATGTAATGCTTGTCATATAGTTTGCATCTGCATTTGTACATGATTAGGGGCTTGTCTATCCTTGATGAGATAGTGATGAGTATGGGTCTTGCTTGAGCCGGTGGTTCTCTTGTTTCGCTCAAGGCATGAAGAATGGCTCATCATGAATAAGCTCATCAAGGGTTCAAACTTGACAAGATAGTTTACCTTCTCGCTTTGCATTTATGCTTGTCATGTAGATGCACTCATGTTTATTTTATTGTCCTTGCATAGCATTGCGTGAGAGAAGTCACAAATGAAACTCACACTATGAGAAAGTTGCTTAGCGCTCAATGCAAATCAACAACTCCTAAGGTGTGATGAGACAAATGTTTGTGCTTAATGCCTATTGAGTTAAGTCCTAACGAGCTTATGGTGTCAATCTCTAAGTTCAAAGGCAATTAACTCATACATTCCCTTTTTGGAGCTCCCTCCCTCCCTTGGTTCTTAATTTGCCTATTTTTATCTATGGTTTATCCCTTTTTAGGGAGCTATTTGTGTATTATAAGTATTTTATAAAGGAGTGCTTGAGGGGTGAGGTTTTCACTCAGGATTGATCCAAAGATGTGCTTGTGTTGGCTTGTGTGTGACATTCGACGGATCAAAAATAAGAAGTAGTTCAACAAAATCGAATTGTCACCGTCGGATGAACCGACGCCCTGTAGGTTCTAGCGTCGGATCATCCGGTGAAGGGGTTTGGGTGCTCAGTTGCTCTCTGTTAGCAAATTTTACATCGTCGGATGAACCGACGCCTTCGCGTCTTATACCATCGGTTCATCCGGTGCTGAAGGAATTTTGCCTTCTTCCCAGACCCGCGCGCAACTACTCCGACGCGTTGTAATTGCAGGCCGTAGGACCATCCGATGGTTGGTTTCACCCAGGAGCAGAAGTGCACCGACGGTTCGACCGACACTCTTATTTTTCAATCGTCGGTTCATCCGACGCCTCACTGGAGCGTGGGTCCTACCTGTCATATCCGTCGGCGGCCTCCCTTATCATTCTAACCCTAATCTTTGCCGGCCGCCGCTCCCGCGCCCGTGCGCCGCCATTCTCTCTGTCTCTGGCGAAATCACGCGCTCGTGCCTCCTCCGCAGCCATCTGTGCCCGCCGCCGGCTCCCGCGCTCGCCGCCGCCGCCGCGCCGCTCCCCCCCCCGCGGCCAATCCCGCGCGCGCGGACGCCGCCCTCCTAGGGTTTCGCCCGTTCGCCTCCCTTCCCGGTCGTGCGCCGCCGCGGCTGCTCGCCGGTGTCCACAAGGAGGCGCACAAGGATCACATCTCCATCCACAGCTGCCTGTCTGCATCAATCCTCCACTGTGGTGAGGAATCGAGTTGATCTCCCTCCTCTGTGCACTGTTTTGGCCCGAGTAGAGTTGCACTGAGCACTGTAGCTACTGTTTCCTTGAGTTTTTGATCAAATTGCTGTAGCTTGCTCATGAAATTGCTAAAAGTTCTTGCCAAAAGTTCATGTAATTCATGTGCATATCCCTTGGATCAGCATGTTCTACACTTGAAATCACACACACACTTGCACGCTTTATCTCCTAAATGTCCACACCCACACATCTTGCTCACGTAAGGACTTCATTACCATTTTCTTTTTGTGGCAGCATTTCTTCTAGATGTTCATAATTATGCTCATATCTGCTCATATGCTTTGCTTAAGGACCCTTACCTCTAGTTACATATCTTGTTTATTCATCTCTAGCCATTCTATAATCTTCTACCTTTTTCTCTCACAGATGGCAGGCGACAAGCGGAAGGGTAAGGTGGTAGCTGAGCAGAAGAAGAAGAAGAAGAAGAGCAGACAACAGAAGGAGTGGGAGCGAGTGCTAGCAGTGCCCGGCACCCAGGGACAGCCTCAGAGGGGCATCTGGATTTCAGAGGGTACACAGAGTCAGGGGGAGCAGCCCCAGAGAGAGCAGCAGACAGTGCAGCAGCAGCCACGTAGGTCAGGCAGAGGGCACCAGACCACAGAGCAGACAGAGTCACCTCCCTCACTCGCCAGGTCTAGACCTCGGACACGAGGTGGTCACACTCAACCGCAGTCGACACCGCGTCAGAGGAGAGCTGCAGCAGAGGAGCTCACAGAGAGAGAGAGAGAGAGAGAGAGAGAGAGAGAGAGAGAGAGAGAGAGAGAGAGAGAGAGAGCAGCAGGCTCTCGACCCCCAGCTACCCAGAGGACCACGAGTAGAGGCTTTCGGAGTCTATCTCCGTGACCTCCGTCACTTGCCGGGGCCGAAGATTCGGCGGTTGAGGAGTGTACCAGAGGACCAGTGGTTCCCACAGGGCAGAGAGGAGTGTGACCCCAGGTTCTGGACGATCCTTCAAGAGAGCTTCTATGCCTCCTACACTCACAAAGGGTCTCAGCTCAGCCAGCACCATATGCTACAGTTCACAGCTCTCAGGGTAGTTGCAGCTAGAGAGGCGATCCTTCCTTTCTTCGACTACCAGCGGGGATTGGTGGACTTAGTGACTCGGAGGTCACGTTACGTCCCCGACTGGGTTATAGTGTTCTATGCCACCGTGTACGTCGATGCTGACCGGGTCGCTATCAGATTCATGTTTATGGGTCAGCAGCAGAGGCTCACTCGAGAGGGGATCGCAGAGCTGCTTCAGGTGGATCTACACGATGATTCTATTCACTACTTGGCGTATCCTGACGTAAAGCCTCCTCGTCGTGCACACTCACCTGTCCTACCTACCGACGAGGAGATCAGTTTCCTGTTCCAGCAGCCTTTCCTTCCCAGCACACCCAGGACACCAGATTGTCTGATTCGAGAGGCCTACATGGTTCACTACGCCCTCAGACAGTCTGTACTCTACTGGATGGGTAATGTAGAGTCCTTGACAGGGGTGCAGCAGTGGCTACTGATGTATGTGATGGTGAAGCGCCCCTTTGACCTCGTGGATATCATGCTAGCAGAGATCGAGGACGCCATTAAGGATGGCATGGGGATGATACGACAACAGCCTTTCGCTCACTGGATCAGTTGACTGCTGTCCCGGCTCGAGGCTCAGAGGTATGTCGGGATGCTTGAGTCGTCGAAGTTCGTGTTCCCGACCTACCGGTCTCCGATGCCAGGTGACAGGAGGAGAGGCCCGAGAGGCCTGAGGCAAGCCGAGGAGACACTACAGGCTCGAGCAGCAGCAGAGGCAGTTATGGACGAGGCAGCCCGACAGGATGCTACTCTTGCTGCAGCAGAGGCACCTCTTCCTCAGTACTTTGCCACAGACAATGAGTCCTCTAGTGACGACGAGGATTTCACACCTGCTCCAGAGCCCGTTTTCCGAGTTCGTCGGTCACATGACGACGAGGCAGGAGGCTCCACCTTGCCAGGCCAGAGAGAGGCTAAGTCACCGGTTCCCACGATCACAGCTGCTCAGGTGACCCAGCCAGACCGGCTCACTTCACTGATTCAGGCCATGACTGCTCAGTCTCAGGCGACACTCCAGGTACAGCGGCATATACAGGCTCAGTTCCAGTAGTACCAGGAGTCACAGCAGGTGATCCTAAAGGGGATCCATCAGCAGCAGGAGGCTCAGAGGCAGCAGATGATACAACACCAGATGTTGACTTCACAGATGTTCACCTTCATGTTTGGTTGCCTTGGTCAGCTCTTCCAGCAGTCAAGACTTCAGCTACCTCAGCCCCCTACCACTGCCGAGCTACAGGCTGACCCGACAGCGCCTCTTCCTCCAGCAGGTGGGTTCGTGAACGTTCCCCTGTCGACTTTCCCACAGTCACCTCTACTTCAGACAGGGGCGTCCGCGGTACCTCAGACGACGACACCTCAGGCAGCGGTCACCTTTTCCTTCCTGGCTCAGCTTCAGATGACCACTCCTGTGTCGTCCCAGCTGGTGTCTCCACTTACCACAGGAGCACTCATCTTCGAGACACCAACACGGACCACTCTGCTCAGTCCACCGGTGTCTTCACTGCTTCCGACATTCACTACACCGAGGGCAGAGGGGTTGGGACAGGAGGACCACTACCTTCGAGCGATCACAGAGCAGATCTCGTCAGCACTTGCCTCCGACACTGTTCCTCCCGCTCCCGAGGCTACTACAGCTCTCAGCACGTCGACTGTCGCACCTCCTCCACCTCCGGGTTCCTCGTCGCCAGCTTGGTCTCTTCTCAGCGAGGACGACGACGACGACGCCTCCATCTTCTCAGTGCGACCTTCGAGGGTTGTCTCTACTTCGCCGCCGGATCCTTCCTCTCCGCCTCAGGCTTAGTCTCCTTTTTGGTGCTTGTTGCCAAAGGGGGAGATAGATAGGGGGAGTAGAGATAGGGGGAGTTAGGGGAGAGTGCAGGTTTTGGAGTTTTTCTAGCCTCTCTCGCTTTTGTGGTGTTTCATGATGAGACATGTATTTGGATCTTGTGTATGTCGATGGTTTACATGTCTACTCATGCTTGTGTGTTTGCTTAATGCATGTGTGTTTACCTCTTATTCCTTTTCATGCATTAGAAGTAGAGTTTACATGTTTCTAAATTCAAATTTTCGTATATCTCTACTCGTGTTGTTGTTGACGGATAAAAGACGTATCCCTCTACGATCCGCAAGCGTACGGACCCCACACCTTTTTCACCACGGGATTCCCAAGGTTCTTGTCAATCCGCGGAGCAAGGGGATTACTAGCGCTTAACCAAGTACTAATCTAGTCGAATGGAAAACCTTTAAAGTGAGTATTAATCTAAAAGTAAAGACAATCTAACCTAAGTTAATCTAAGTTAAGTTGATCAAACAAATCTAGGGTTAAACTAGATGATAAAGGGGTGAACACAAGAGAGTGAGCAAGAAAGATAAGTGTTCCCTCCCTAGGATCTAGGATAACATGGTATGCATCTACTACACGAAAGCGGTAAACCAATCTACGGGGGGTTGTGACCACGGTTTCGCCCTTTCCCTCCTCTCGTACTGTCACTACGCGAAGGTATTCGTGACTAGACCTATGATGGACACGGTATGTTGATGGAATCTATGGGAGTAGCGGATATCATACGCCCGAAAAACACGGTGGCAAACCTTAATCATCAAAGCATCATCAACATGAAAATAATAGATTGAAACCACGAATTAAGTAGCGATCACATAGCATGTATCCATCTAATCCTAGGGATGAACGGAGACATTACCCCATCATCTTACACGGATTGAAGCACATAGGGGTGATGGAGACTCCGGAGAACGTCGTCGATGAAGATGGCAGCGATGGAGCTTGGGAACACCCCTAGGCCAACGTCTTGTAGTCCTCCTCTTGCTTCCTTCTCTCCGCCGGCGTTGATCCTTGCGACGAGCTCATCTAACTCTCTCCCTCATCTTGCGGCGGCGGTTTTCTCGGTGATTAGCGTCGGTAGGATGATTTGTTCGATGTGTCCCCACCTTGGGGCGCCTAGGGGGTTGTATTTATGTCCTTGGGGTGCCTTTGGGCGTGCTCCACCTTGCCTTGCACGAGATCCTCCTTGGAAGAGAAGCAAACTTGGTTTCCATAAAATCAGCCTCGTCCAGATTTTCCTGATTCGCAGTCCTTCCTTGCCAGCGCAATATCTCCCACGTCTGGACTCCAAATAATGCAAATTCGGTGTCCAGGTTGTGTGCCACGAAATTATCTTCAACTTTGGTATTCATTTCTTTCCTTAAAAACGAAGATAAGATCTCCAAATCGGCCTTGGAAGATAATCTGTTCTGATTTCGGACTGACTGCGCAGCAGGGATTTCGGGGGCCATATCTCCTAGCTCCCTTATCCAAATTGGGCCTTCCACATGTCCAAATCGAAGGTATCGTCGAGGCCCACAACTTTGGTAGTCAAACTTTTGCCATTTAAGACCGTTTAAGTCTCCGAATCTGTACCGAAAGATCATGCTGTCCTGAGCTACGATAATATCTCTCGGGCTGAGTTGATCCCGTTGGTAAACAACCAAGTCCCCGGAGTTTTGCGTGTTGATGCTTCGGTCCTTGGGTTGTTTGGAGTCTTGTTCACTTCGTGTCTTGACTTGTGACGGGCTTCATGATCTTCTCTTGAAGTGCTTGATGAACTTATCCCGAAAGTCTCCTCTTTAGCATAGATTTCTGCGTAAACAACAAACTCCAAAATCGACATGCAAGTGTGAACTTGTTACATCATTAGTATGCCTAGTGGCGGGTTAGTTGCAAATCATAATCGAAACCAATGTATAACAAGTACTCTAGGTTGACGGAAATTCACCGTCAACATCTCCCCCATGCTTAAACCTTGCTCGTCCTCGAGTAAGTGGTCCTCGCTTAAAAGGGAAATCAGTGTTGCCTTCCAATGTTGTCCCTGCACTTAGTCATTCATGAAGAGGCAAATTGCTCTCTCTTAAGAATTTATTTTTAAAGTTCAAGTTGTGACCGGCTTCTTTTTCATTATGGAAGATAGACTAACAATAAAGAACAAGCCACATTTAACACGATGCTCTCAAACTTAAGTGAACTTCAAACCATTACCTTGTCACATGGAAGATTTTCAAAAAGATGCATATCCAACATAAGTGAAAATCTCTTGCAAGAGCTCGTGGAACACTCATCTCATCAAGTCACTCAAGCCTATACTAGATTATTTTCAACCTACTCTACTCATATGTGATAGTGGAAGGCTTATGTGGAGCTTGGAAGGTTAAAAACAATCCTAGCAAAACATACATCCGAAATATTGTCAAATTAAGAGAGAGGTCTATTGGAATTACCGAGACTCATCAAAAAGGCCATGGAAAATAAATGTTGGAAAGAGAGAGGGACGAAACACACACATTTAGATAAGTGGACATGTGCAAGTGGCAAATGGATGATCCCGAGGCACGAGTGAAGTCCTCGTTATCGGATTGCACATGGTTGGAAGATTTGAGTATGGATTTGTCATCAAGGCACTTGAGAACTTATGAAGCAAAAAGAACCGAGGAGCATCTTTATTTTTTTTTCTTTATTCTATTTCCTTCTCATTTTTCTCTCTTTCTTTTTTTCACTTTATTCTTCCTATTTTTCTTACTTTTCTTTTCTTCTTATCATATTTTTTCATTTTTCATTTTTATTCTCTTCTTTTTTTTTTGCTCCTCAAAACTTTTTGCAACATAATACTTACATCGCATTTGTGTCGGAGAATGACTCCTCCCCCATGCTTGAACGATGCTCGTCCTCGAGCATAAAAGAGAGGGGAAATGACTGCTAAAGTAAGTATAAATTCCATAATCTTGCGGAATATTTGAATCTCCATTGAGAATTTTACTCCATACTCAAATTGGGTTGTGGACAAGGAGGTGATCACAAAAAGATGTTTTTGGTTTAGGGTGGATGCCCAGCGAAGTTTGTGGAATTTTCGATGTGAAAACCCACAATGCATGGACAAAAAGGCTAGCATGAAAAAGTTACACAAAGGAATGACCAGCTTCTTAGTCTCGAACCATAGAAATCAATCCTAATCCAACTCATCAAAACACATGTTTGCAATCTACGGGTTTTGTTATCATAAAACATATATGTATATGGCTTTGGTAGGTAGAACTTTGCAAGAGCATCACAAATATGTAGATAGCATAAAAATTAAGTTTTCATAAAACAAGTTATCCGGCTATCCATAAACTTAAATCAAAGAGCAAAGATATGTATGTGAGTCTAGAGCATAGTCATTTCACCTCCACAAATAAAAGAGCCGGTATTTAAATTAATTTCAGATCATATTATAGAGAGCAATTAGCCAAGACATGTATAACTTCATGTAGGTAAAACAAAGCGGCAACTTTCATCATCTTTCCGTAAGCATAGGCAATATAGAACATCGAGGTGAACACATGGTCATGCTTATCTATTGAAAGTAAAAAGAAACCTAGGTTGTCCTCCTAGTAGCCATGTTATTGTTTGAAGAAAAAAACAAAAGGTTGCACCAAGTTGATGTTGAAGGCATACTTACAAGCAATTGTGTTTGGTAAGGAGAAGGTCCATGGAGATGTTACCATCCTTTGTAATTCTTCGTTGCCTTCTTCCGACATCTCCATGTATCGATGTGGCTTTTGCTTTTGTCTTGATTTATTAATGCTCCTAAACTTCTAAATTTGATCTTGTATGCTTAATGGAGTCATTGGTCACCCTTCTCTTCAATGTTGTCATCACCATCTCCTATTTCTTGTTCTCATCGTCTCCTTGCTGTCTCTTTTTCATGGATTTCCCCCTCTGTCCAGAACAGAACATATATCGAAATATAGCTCTATTGAAAAGTTTATGAAATTACCTTTCCAACGTGTGATCATTCATCGAAAACGGAGTTCAAACAAGGGAGCTATGTCCGTTTTACTTCAGCGCTGCGTGCTGTCCAAAACTGATTTCAGGACGTGTTGCACTCGGTGATTCGGGCATAACCGCTTGTAGGAACCTTCGATTGTCTTGATTCTTGATTTGTTGGAATCGTAACTTCATGGGGCTTCTAAATATCCAAAAATACCCAGTGTTTTCCCTTCGAGACCATGCAGAATTTTGATGAGATCGATAGCTTTTCGCGCATTGATCCGGTGATGTTAACTTCCGTGTTGAAGATTCGGGGTCTCCCCCATGCTTAGCATTTTGCTAGTAATGGAAGAAGAAGACAAAGCACTTCTTAGCCATCCTTCAATTTCCTTGTAGTGAGAGTCTTTATCTTGCCTGTAAGACGTTTTAAACGCACATTCTACCCCCAAGGTGACGGTTGGGAGTAGATAGAATTGCCAACAATCCAACAATGTCTCCTAAGATTCTTAACTTGTGGCATAATTAGTTTAATAAGGAATAAAAACCTAATGAGTGTACGTGGTGCAAGGTGTGTATGCACATGATAGGAAAGCATATAAACAAGACAATGTTTTCACCTAGTTCTAAACACCATGTTTACAACTAGGTTGCTGAATTTCTCCATAGCCATAAAGGTTTATATATCTAGGGTTAAAACACCATGTCTATCCCTAAATCAATAACTCTTATAGCACAAGAAAAATTAAGCACATTGCAAAGCTTATAAACTAACCAAAGCAACATGAAAACATATGAAAAGCCAGCTAGGTTTATCGAACTTAACGATGATGGTCCGCAATCATGTTTAAACACCACGTTTACACAAGATCACAAAAGGAAAATACTCATAAGGCCTTATGAAGTATTAACATGGAAAATGAAGCATACATCATTAAGTATATAAAACAACCAAGCCAACTATGTGCAAAACATGTATACACAAAGAAACATCACGAGGACAACAAAATGCAATGCATGCAAATAAATAAATATGATCATGAACATGATGGTGGTTCTAAAAAGGAAAACTGAACTTAGATTAATAACCACAAGTTGATCATCATAAGATAGTGCCATTCTTTATTCTCTCTAAGAAAGTAGTAAAAATATAAAGAAACGGGTTGCCTCCCGAAAAGCGCTTCATTTAAAGTCATAGAGCTCGACTTTCTCACATACCTTCTTTTCGTTGCATAGCCATGGCCCTTCATGCAAGAAGAAAAGGTACCAATGCAGCTTTAATTTACTTCCCATGTTGTGCTTGATCACTTATAGAAGACTTGCCCAAAGCATCCTTTTGTTTCATCATTATCTCCTTCTTTATCATCCTTCGGTGCTGCCTTCACTCCATGAATTTTTTTAATGTCCAGAACAGAAAGTATACTCAAGCTCTACTCCATTGCACAGTGCACAAAATTTCCTTTCCAACGAGTCTTCATTTGCTCAAATCGGACTCCGGACAAGAGAGTTACGTCCGTTTTACTTCGGCGATGAAATCTGTCCTGAAATTTCAGAACGCGCAACGCTCAATGTTTTCTCAATAACTCCTTGCACGGGTCTTCAAACTTGTTGGTTCTTGATGCGTTGGAATGGTAATTTGATGGAGCTTCTGAATATCTCATTTTTTTCATTCGTACACCTCTGAACAAGCTCTCAAATTGATGAAGACAGCAGCATCCATCGCGGGATTCGGAGAGGTTGATGATTTATCTTGCAACTCTTTTAGGCATGACTTCTTTTTTTCATTATTCAAGCCTTGTCTACATGGTTAGTGAAAATCGGGCCTTTCCCGACATATGATTTTTTAAGGTCATTAGCTTGACCAAGCGCAAAGCATGATCGAGATTTACAAAACTTATTGTAAACATACGCGTCCATAATTAACACCACATGTGAATTGTAGCAACAAGTCAAGGTGTAAATAAAAGAAGCATATGTTTCATGCATAGCACTTAGCTCATCATTAGGCAAAGGTTGTTTAGGTGTGAGATTAATTGGATCAAAAATAAATGTTTCCTCTTCTTCATTCTCAAGAAAATCTAGCCTATCAACATGATCACTATTGGAACAAGGCATAGACATTAAACTATCATTCATACTATTGGTTGAGCATGAGTATTTGAATTTATCAACATCAATACCAATAATATCTTGAGATTTCAGCGCGTACCTTGGCCTTAGAGATTTTTCAACAAGAGTGATATTTGGTTCATCAAGCGGTGTTGAAGGCGAATCGATCTCAACAAGTGTAGTTGCCTCTTCATCACCATCTTGCAATTTCTTCAACTCATCATGTGGAACATGTAATCCTTCAACTATGTACGCATTCATCTCTTCTTTGAAGTCTTCTTTATCAACTAGATCTTCATCTTCAAAGACTTGTATGTTGCTTTCTTTATCTTCCATGTACCACATGTCATCAAGATCGCTCATTGTTGATTCACTCTTTCCTTCATCCTTGAGTACTTCCATGTCTTGATTTGCTAGTGTGTAGGCTTCAATAGCACACAAGCTATCATCTAGCTTGAGTCCTATCTCCTCCCATTTATCCTTTGAGTCACTAGGCTCATCACGGTTGTACTCTTCTCTTCCTTCATCATAAATCTTTGAGTTATCAAACCGGTCGATCCATCCTTCATCTCCTTCTTCTCTTTCTTCTTCAAACATCTTTTGGATCGACTCTCCACTCATCTCTTGATCAAATATATCTTCAATTAGTTTGGCAACGTGTCGGCGTTCCTCCTTCCTTCGGTAGTTAATTAGTGGGGCGAAATCAACTTGAACCCAACCGGATTGAATGAACTCCGCCAATGGTCTAGCATTCCACATACTTCGGCCTACATTCATGTTAGTTTCAACATTTTTAACATCCGAAATGACTTCTCTTACCTTGGGAAGTGGATCTTCAATTTCTTGAATGGTCGGTTCATCTTCCTTGACCTCCGAGTTCATCTTTTTCAGAAATTTCAGCAAGCACCTTGGGCTTGCTTTTGTCATTTTGCTCCTCTTGACAACATCTTTGCCAATCTCGTATTGTTCTTTGTCCATTGCTTATCCTTTGTAAGATTTGTGCGGCTTCACTAATTGTTTTATACAATATATCACCGCCCGCACACATGCTTACAAAACAAGATGAGTTAGGGGTTAGTGAAAAATAAAAGGTATGCAACATCAAGTCACCGGAAAATCCCAAGTTCGGGCCTCGCTCAAGTAGTTCATTAAAACGGTCCCATGCTTCATCAATTTCTTCATCCTCTCCTTGCTTTAAAGTGAGCACTTGCCTCCTTAAGTCTTGGACCTTGCTTATGGGAAAGAACTTCAAAAGAAACTTCTTCACTAGCTCATCCCAATTTCCTTTTGCTTCAACGGACGCAAGTGTGTACCATCTTCGCGCTTCATCTTCGAGAGAGAATGGAAAAAGATTCCACTTGAACCAAGCGGCGGAACTCCTTTTTGTTGCACCGGGTTGCATAACATCGTGAATTCCTTAATGTGTCTATATGGGTTGTCATCCTCCAATCCTCTAAATGGTTTTGTCGCCACTAACTTTATGATTCCGAGGCTTCAATTCGTAGTGGGTTGTAGCAAGCGTCAAATCTGATTTTTGCATCTCAATGTCTTCCTTTGACGGCATTGCTAGCTCCCTTAGTGACATCTCTTCGTCTTCCAATGGTGAGGTGAACAAATCCATCTAGGCAAAAGAAAAGTAGAAAGAAAAACAAAAAAAGATTTTTTTTTCTTTTTTTAGAAAATAAGGGTTAGGTGTTAGTAATCAACAAAATTAATACTAGATTAAACGTAGCAAGCGGCTTGCTCCCCGGCAACGGCGCCGGAAAAAGGGGCTTGTTGACGGATAAAAGACGTATCCCTCTACGATCCGCAAGCGTACGGACCCCACACCTTTTTCACCACGGGATTCCCAAGGTTCTTGTCAATCCGCGGAGCAAGGGGATTACTAGCGCTTAACCAAGTACTAATCTAGTCGAATGGAAAACCTTTAAAGTGAGTATTAATCTAAAAGTAAAGACAATCTAACCTAAGTTAATCTAAGTTAAGTTGATCAAACAAATCTAGGGTTAAACTAGATGATAAAGGGGTGAACACAAGAGAGTGAGCAAGAAAGATAAGTGTTCCCTCCCTAGGATCTAGGATAACATGGTATGCATCTACTACACGAAAGCGGTAAACCAATCTACCGGGGGTTGTGACCACGGTTTCGCCCTTTCCCTCCTCTCGTACTGTCACTACGCGAAGGTATTCGTGACTAGACCTATGATGGACACGGTATGTTGATGGAATCTATGGGAGTAGCGGATATCATACGCCCGAAAAACACGGTGGCAAACCTTAATCATCAAAGCATCATCAACATGAAAATAATAGATTGAAACCACGAATTAAGTAGCGATCACATAGCATGTATCCATCTAATCCTAGGGATGAACGGAGACATTACCCCATCATCTTACACGGATTGAAGCACATAGGGGTGATGGAGACTCCGGAGAACGTCGTCGATGAAGATGGCAGCGATGGAGCTTGGGAACACCCCTAGGCCAACGGCTTGTAGTCCTCCTCTTGCTTCCTTCTCTCCGCCGGCGTTGATCCTTGCGACGAGCTCATCTAACTCTCTCCCTCATCTTGCGGCGGCGGTTTTCTGGTGATTAGCGTCGGTAGGATGATTTGTTCGATGTGTCCCCACCTTGGGGCGCCTAGGGGGTTGTATTTATGTCCTTGGGGTGCCTTTGGGCGTGCTCCATCTTGCCTTGCACGAGATCCTCCTTGGAAGAGAAGCAAACTTGGTTTCCATAAAATCAGCCTCGTCCAGATTTTCCTGATTCGCAGTCCTTCCTTGCCAGCGCAATATCTCCCACGTCTGGACTCCAAATAATGCAAATTCGGTGTCCAGGTTGTGTTCCACGAAATTATCTTCAACTTTGGTATTCATTTCTTTCCTTAAAAACGAAGATAAGATCTCCAAATCGGCCTTGGAAGATAATCTGTTCTGATTTCGGACTGACTGCGCAGCAGAGATTTCGGGGGCCATATCTCCTAGCTCCCTTATCCAAATTGGGCCTTCCACATGTCCAAATCGAAGGTATCGTCGAGGCCCACAACTTTGGTAGTCAAACTTTTGCCATTTAAGACCGTTTAAGTCTCCGAATCTGTACCGAAAGATCATGCTGTCCTGAGCTACGATAATATCTCTCGGGCTGAGTTGATCCCGTTGGTAAACATCCAAGTCCCCGGAGTTTTGCGTGTTGATGCTTCGGTCCTTGGGTTGTTTGGAGTCTTGTTCACTTCGTGTCTTGACTTGTGACGGGCTTCATGATCTTCTCTTGAAGTGCTTGATGAACTTATCCCGAAAGTCTCCTCTTTAGCATAGATTTCCTGCGTAAACAACAAACTCCAAAATCGACATGCAAGTGTGAACTTGTTACATCATTAGTATGCCTAGTGGCGGGTTAGTTGCAAATCATAATCGAAACCAATGTATAACAAGTACTCTAGGTTGACGGAAATTCACCGTCAACAGTTGTCATCTATCACCAAAAAGGGGGACATTGTAGCAATCTAGGCCCTTTCGCACCTTTGGTAAGGGTGTGTTTCGGTGATAAATGACAACCTTATGATTGTGACTAACCTTTGTTTTGAAGTGGATTTCTAATTGGGTTATTGTCACGAGTATTGAATGGAATGAGACCCCTCAATTTGATTTAATAGGCTCAATATGGTCGAAGACTGCAAGGCTAAGGACTTTGTTAGTTCCAAGTGTCGCAAAGGAGATGAATGACACTTGGATTGCTAGTTTGTAGTTTCGATCGTACTATCAAGAGGGGTTCGTACACTAGTAGCTTGACCATGCACTCCAAAAGCCATAAAATACGCACACTCAAGTTCCTTGGATGCTATCTAGATCAGAGAGTTCATGGAAGCAAGGTTGAAGCAAAAGAATCAACGTAAAACTCAAAGGCGCTGAATTGGATGAGTTGAAAACAAGTTTACAACGTCGGATGATCCGACGGCCCAGTTTTAACACGCGTCGGATGAGTTTTGCAGCCAACAGATTCAAAATGGACCGTCGGATAAACCGACGGTACAGGCATCGGTTCATGCGAAGCCTTAGGGTTTGGCTACCGTTCTAGTCAAGGGTCTGCTCTTAAGCATCAGACGATCCGACGCCTTGACCATCAATTCATCCGACGGTTGCATTTAAATTCAACAGAGACGCGCCAAGACTTCTGCTTCAGCACCGGATGAACCGACGCTTGGATCGTATACTCAACGGTTCATCTGATGCCTTGATTCAAATCATACATTACCGCCCCAAGTGTGGTGCCTTTAGCACCGGATGATCCGACGGGGCGTCGTGTATAGCGTCGGTGCATTGTTTGGGTTTCTTGGTTCAACGGCTATATTGGAGTCTGTGAGTGACCGGATGATCCGATGCTCAGCAGGGGGGCACCATCGGTTCATCTGACGATACAACTTTTCAGGGGACTTTTTCCAACGGCTAGCCTCCTTTGCTAGGCCTATAAATAAGCCCCCTGCCTCTCTAGAGCTGCCTTTGCCACTCTGAAGATCCATTGCAGCCTAGGAGAGAAGGAGAGTGTGTTCTTGCCAATTGGGATTTCTCTTCCTCTTCATTGAGGTGTTCTTTCTTAGTGAGCAAGAGTTTCAAGGTGCATACATGGCTTAGCTGAGTGCTCAGGTCAAGTGAAGGTGTGCGGGCTTGTTACTCTTGGAGTTTACGGCTCCTAGACGGTCTAGGTGACTTGGGGGTTCTTGGTGAGCTCTTGGAGATTGTGGGAGCCTCAAGACAAGCTTGGTGTACACGGTTCAAGACCCACCGTTCCGGAGATGGAGAACGGGTACTCTTAGTGAGCACTTGTGTCTTAGTGACTCAAGGGGGAGCGATACTCTAAGTGAGTGCTCCAACGTGGACTAGGGGGAAGCGTCAACTTCTCGATACCACGGGAAAAAATCCGGTCGCCTCTTGTCCCTCTTATTTACTTCTAGCACTTACTTTCAACACTTTATTTCTGCTCTCAAGTTTCTTTGCCTTTTGTTCTAGCTTGTTTCGCTTGTGTGCTTCATATCTTGCCTAGGTTGTCATAGTGTGCTCTAGTAGTAGGGAAGAACCTTTTTAGTATGGGCAACACTAGTTGATAGGTTAAGGTTTTCATTTTTTCATAGAGCTTTGTTGACGGTTAATAATTATATCAAAGTTCGTTTGTGACTTGCAAGCGGACAAGTCTCCCGTCGTAGTCAAGGGACCCTTCTTCCCTCGAGTGGTGAACCCAAGGTATCGAATCCGTGGAACAAATGTGTGACGCAAAACTTAATCTAATAAAGCCAAGTAACTCCAATCTTCGATAAAAGAAACCCTAATGCATCTAAGTAAAAGACACGAAACTAATCTAATCTACTAAAGACCGGAGAAAACAAAGTAAGATTGGGTAGATAAACCGATCTAGAGGGATCGGGGGTAAGTCTTTTGTTGAAGTTCCAAGCAAGAGAAGAAGTAGCAAATCGAATCTTATAAGAAGCTTCTTTAAATCGTGGTTTCCCGTCCAAATCCGAAAACATCCGCCTTTCGGAACCCCCATTCTGTCACAACGTATCCCTACTCATGCGGGGAGTCTAGGGCGAGTCAAAAGACAAGTCGAGATTCTTTCGGAAGATCCGGCGTGTACCTCTAGCCACCGCGGCTACAAGAACACCCTATGTAATCTATCTCGAGAATAGAATTGGAATAAGCAAAGCCGATCGAAAAACGAAATCTTCGAGGAAACACTTGATCGCTCGGAAAAGATTCAACTTGATAATTCAACTATAACAATGATACGAAGCTTGCTCATCCATGAACTCTTTCAATTGTATACGAAGCAGAACCGCGTTAGGAATAGATGAGCTTGCATTAAATTGAGGCCTACCTTGCCTGTAGCGGAAGTTCGGCAATTCTCCCTTCCTCATGTAGTCGAGCACTTTGGCTTCCTCCGGACAATCTTTGCGGACATGGCCATACTCTCCACATTCTTCACATGTGGACCTTGCTTCGGCGGCCTTCAAGTCTTGAGCCTCTTTCTTTTCCATCTCCATCTTCTCCAACCTCCTCATGAGCGAGTCGATCTTGCCTTCAAGTATGTTCTCCTTCTCCACTTGCAAGACTCCTTTGACGTTCCCCGTGGGTTGAACCGGATGTAGGCGCCCGGATGACGCCCATGTGTCATTATCCGCGACCTTCTTGAATAGAGTGAAAGCTTCCGTCGGTGTAAGTTCGAAATGGATCCTCCCGCCGATGCATCGATGATCGTCTTTGATGCCATGGTGAGTCCTTGATAGAACTTTTGCACGAGGTCTTCCTTCGGGAACTTGTGATGTGGAACCGCCCGGGTGTACTCGTTGAAGCGCTCGAATGCCTCCGAGATAGTTTCCGTAGGATATTGAACAAAGGTGGCAATCTTATTACGCAAGCTTTGAGTTTTACCCGGCGAGTAGTATTCCTTCATGAAAGCCTTCATCAACGTGTTCCAATTTTGCACCGTCTCCGCCGGTTGAGAGTGGAACAATTGCAAAACCTTCCCGAGTAGTGAAAACAGAAAGAGCCTTGCCCTCATTTGATCTTGAGTCACCCCATCCATGTTGAAAGTCTGACATAATTGAATGAATACTTGGAGGTGAAGGTTCGGATCCTCTTTACCGGTGAAGGGTGAATGTTGCACCATGCGGATTGTTGAGGTCTTGATCTCGAACGGTCTTCCGATCTCCTCAAGGTTCAAGATTGGTAGGTCGATGATGTCTGGGGTGCATAGCTCCCCAATCTTGCGTTCTTGCGGTGGTTGGTCACCCATCGGTGGAAGTCGATTCTCCCGAGGACTTTGAGGTGGTGAATTCTTCGGAGATTCCTGCGATCCTTTGTCTTCCGACTCCGAATCTACAAAATCCAACTTTTTAGCTTGATGTGCTTCGCGTCTCCTTAGCCTGTAAAGTTTTTCTGGATCATCCACAAAATTATCGGGTTTGTTGGAGAGGTAGCCGTCCATCTCCTGTTAGGGTTAGCAATAAACAAAGTATGCAAAAACTAGAAAGTAAAAACAAATCTATAGAAACTAGAGTTAGACAAACTAGATTAGATGTATTTTGAGGATGATCAAAATTTAGTAGATGCAAAAATAAAAACAAAGAGAAAACTGAAAATTACAAAAAGGCAATAAAAAATCAAATCTTGATCACTTGTTCCCCGGCAACGGCGCCAGAAAAAGGGGCTTGTTGACGGTTAATAATTATATCAAAGTTCGTTTGTGACTTGCAAGCGGACAAGTCTCCCGTCGTAGTCAAGGGACCCTTCTTCCCTCGAGTGGTGAACCCAAGGTATCGAATCCGTGGAACAAATGTGTGACGCAAAACTTAATCTAATAAAGCCAAGTAACTCCAATCTTCGATAAAAGAAACCCTAATGCATCTAAGTAAAAGACACAAAACTAATCTAATCTACTAAAGACCGGAGAAAACAAAGTAATATTGGGTAGATAAACCGATCTAGAGGGATCGGGGTAAGCCTTTTGTTGAAGTTCCAAGCAAGAGAAGAAGTAGCAAATCGAATCTTATAAGAAGCTTGTTTAAATCATGGTTTCCCGTCCAAATCCGAAAACATCCGCCTTTCGGAACCCCCGTTCTGTCACAACGTATTCCTACTCATGCGGGGAGTCTAGGGCGAGTCAAAAGACAAGTCGAGATTCTTTCGGAAGATCCGGCGTGTACCTCTAGCCACCGCGGCTACAAGAACACCCTATGTAATCTATCTCGAGAATAGAATTGGAATAAGCAAAGCCGATCGAAAAACGAAATCTTCGAGGAAACACTTGATCGCTAGGAAAAGATTCAACTTGATAATTCAACTATAACAATGATACATACACAAGATCACCACTGGGATCCTTCCTTGATCTTGCTTCTAGCTCCGGGAACTCCGACGTGGTCTTCCGTGCAAGGTTCCCACATCGGCTAGGGAAACCCTAGTCAACTAGGTCGACCCTCTCCTCTCCGAGATGGTGTCCCTTCTTCTCTGCTCCTCGGCGGCCGATGACAAATTGTATGATGTGTGGCTCTCGGTCACGGGGCTATAAATAGCCTGATTGGCGGCTAGGGCAAAGGGGAGCCTTACTGGGCCCTGGACAGGGCTGGGCCGACCGGCCTTGGCCGGGCGGCCTGGGCCCATCCAGGCCCAGCCCGAGGCCTCCTTTGCTCTACGTCGGTTCCCTTGCTTCCTGGATGTTTCCCCTTTCTGCATGTAGGTCCATGTTGTCAGTTTCTCTCCGAATTGGACACAACTCCTTGTCTTGCAAGATTCAACACTTTTCTGATCAGGTCCTCGGAGTTTGTCGTCTTCTCGGATCAAGTCCCTGGCTTCTTGGAGTTAAGTTTGCTTCATTGCATGACTTGTACGGGGCTTCAAGGTCTTGTCATGAGGTGCTTGATGAACTTATCCCGAAAGTCTTGCATTCAACACTAAAACCCTGCATAAACATTAAACTCCAAAACCGACATGCACACGTGAACTTGTTATACCACGGGGGTTAGTACCAATGGATAAGGTATAAAACTCATGCCAACACCAAAGGTAAACTCATGGCTAGGTTGACGGATTTTCACCGTCAACAAGCTTGCAAAACAAGTCCCATATTCAACCCCCCTTCTATGTGATTAGATCCTACAACAACACACCTTAGTCTTGCCTGGAATATGACGTGTAGGATCTTGTTGGAAAGAAAAAGACTTTACATGGTTAAACTTTGGCTGCAACTAAACATTTACCTAATCATGTCTAATAAGAAACTACTGCAGATCAGACTGTCACGAAGTATGACGTAGTAGTAAGTAACTAAGTAATGTAGTACAACCAAACACCTAATGAATACAGCCACTCTAGTGAAACGAAATGGAAGGAAAATCCATGAAAAAACGCCATCGATAGTGTGACCGGAGTCATGATGCGAATGAGAGCTCGCGCGAGTATAAATAATGGCATGCAAAAACCTCCCTATGCATTCGTCGCCCCAAGCCAAACCTCCCTTGCTTCAACAATGGCGTCCAAAACCTCCGGTGCCGTGCGTTGCTTAACCCTTTTGCTTCTGCTTGCACAATCCTCGGCCTCCGTCTCAACACTAAGCAGTCCGAGCAGCTTTCACCACGAGCACAAACCTCCTCATCAGCCTAAAACCACCTACATCGTCCACACCGATCACCTCACCAAGCTGTCCCACTTCGCCACACTCGGGCACTGGTACGCCTCCATGGTGTCCTCCCTCTCCACGACCGCCGACTCCAGCCGGGTGTTCTACGTACTAGACAATTTGGCGCGCGTTGCGCGCCCTATCCATATGCGAATGAACCAAGACATAATAAACACATAACAACAACATTAAGTTTGTTCATCATAAGCTGACTCGAAAAGGATAGCAAATATGGTGTATGTCCGGCATCAAAATGACAAATATTACAGCACATCCGATGACCATGCTACCCTATGCATCAAATCTTAGGTGTCTATCCGGCAATTGCAACTTTACGAATACAACACATCCGATCACCTATTTCAACGACCAGTGATGTATGTCCGGCATTACGAAATTCTCTAGACAGCATATCCGAGCACCACAGCTGGCACAACAAGTATCCATTGCGCGCCTACCGTTTGTACACGACACAAAGGGTAAAAGCACGAACAAAAACTTCATTATTTAGCATAGCACAGCTGGCTAGACCTGGCTGCAACACTTTCCCCTCCCAAAATCCAATTCTTGAATAAATGCTAACCGGGCAAGCCTGGCTACACTTGACTCCATAATTCTTGAGTTGTCAGCCTATTTTCCTAAAATCTCTGCAATCCCCTTCGTAATTCCAAAGTTCCAAGTTCCCCTTCCTAAGCATATAAGAAAGTCTGAGTAACTGCAAACCATTCAAAGTTTAATTCAAAGCTTTGTGTGTAGGTTGCAGACTGTAGTCACAAGCAATGAAGCCATGGTGGTAGTTTGGGAAACTAAAAATTTGACCTTCAGCCTACTGAAGGTAATGCAGTTGCTCTAAAATCAATCCCAAGTAAATTGTTTACTCACTGGGAGCAATGCATCTACAGTCACCTGAATTCCACCCTGCTATGTGCATCGCCGGTCCATCTTGAAGGAGTGTAACATGCCTCGACAGTTGGACCAATTAGTCGTAGATAGGTAGCACGAGAGACATCACTGTTGACCAGTAAAAGAATGAAAACATATATATTATTTAGAACAAAACACAGCTTGCAATTCGCATACATTTGACAACAATGCATTGCCTAGTGCCTGAACAAAAAGACAAAGATGGCCATTTGAGTCCTAAAAACATGCCAAATGGACTTTCACTCTCATTATCTGGTCAAATGTGCAAGGATCTTTTGTCTCCAATAACTAACCTAATACTTGAAATGAGAACTGCAGTAGTGTTATAGGCCTACACAATAAATTAAGATATGCAAAATGGATCATAGATGACATAAACTTTTCAGTATGCAATCCTAGCAAAAGTCGTGTACCTTTGAAGGCATGTTATCAAATTTCAGCTGCTAAGCTGCCACTCAGTCCATAATTGCCCAGCAGGTGCACAAAGACCTTGAAGCAAGATCCATATTGTAGTCCTATTCGAAGAACACAGCCTGCAAAAAGAAAGAGGGCAAACCATTACTGGATCATCCAAGAGTTTTTAGAAACCATTACTTCTAGCTCTTAGATTTAAGTTATCTGCAAAATTAAATCAGAAACCATAATCTGAATCACATGTGAAGAGCCATGCAGGTATAAATAGATGCATCTTATGATAGCCAAGCTCAACATAACCCATTTTTTCTATATACAATATGAAGCTTTGGATAACAAACTTGATAATAAGTACGATAAACAAGCAATCAACAAAACCTACTGAGCAGCAGCAAGCACCATCAATATACAAGAACTTGAAATGGATAGAATGCCTCAAATAGAATCTTCAAAATGACATATATCTTATCAAAGGATGCCCTTCTTGTGTAGCAGTTCTTATACTAATATTTGCAAGAAGCAAAACCATGTTTTCTCTTTGATTTTCTACAATTAATTTCTGCACACAAAACAAACACTATTCAGTTCTCATAAAACAATCTTTACCAAAGATAATAGCTCGTGATCAAGTAAGACTCAAGCAGTGAAACTATGCCACCTTCTCTGAATGTCACAAAACAAATGAAAAAAATGACATCACCTTAAATCCAAATGCTAGTGGAAAGCCAGTCAAGTAAATGATGGACATATTTATCCCCTGCCTATGCACAAAAGACATGTGTGCAATTGGAAGACCATCCATGACACGTATTGCATCAGTAGCACCTGCTATCTACATAATTTACAAGGTAACAAAAATCAAAACTCAATGCAGATTTTCGGATCTAGATTTGTATTTTATACTTTAATTCCCTACATCTGCAACAGAATGGCTTATCCTTGGCACTCAGGAAGAAGAGATGGAGGAGGGAGATTCGGACCTGGCTGGTTGAGCCGCCCGTCCAGTTGGAGGCACCATCGGAGTAGCCGCCATAGTCTGACGAACAACATGGCCGGGGCCGCCGGGCACCGCCACGGATCGAGGCTGGGGTAGCTCTGACCGCTGGAGTCGCGGCGCCGCCGCCGCCGCCGATCCATGCTCCCGCGCGGGGGCGCCGATGATGCCGAGTTGCGCGGGTCGGGCCTAGGAGGCGCGGGCGTTGGGGTGGACTGGGAGAAGTGGAGGGGCGGCGGGCCGTGGGGGCTGAGAGCAGGGAGGGCGACACGAGGAAACAGGAGAGGGAGCGGACCGGTTAGGGTTGGAGCTTCGGGACCTCGTTGCAATTTTGATACAATGAAGAGGGTTTTTTACAAAAATGCCAAGCGGGGCGCGGAAGCGGGCGAAGGCGGCCGAGCGCGCTGCACGACACGCGTCCCGTGAAACGCCGTGAAACGCGGAGAGGAGGGCAATCAAGAGGAGCTTTTAAGAACTTTAATCCGACACCACGATGCACGGCTTTGCGGTCGAGCTCACCGACTACGAGGCCCGACGCCTGTCGAACACCCCGGGCGTGGCCAGCGTGCACAAAGACAGGTTGTTGCACCTGCACACCACCAGGTCCCGGGCTTCCTCGGCCTCGACAAGGACTTCGGCATCTGGCCGGACACGGACTTCGGCGACGGCGTCATCATCGGCTTCGTCGATAGCGGCATCTAGCCGGAGAGCGCCAGCTTCGACAACACCGGCCTCGGCCCCGTCCGGCCGAGCTGGCAGGGCAGGTGCGCCGACGGCGAGCGGTTCAACGCCAGCATGTGCAACAACAAGCTAGTCGGCGCCAGGTTCTTCGCCACCGGCACGAGCGTGGCGAGAGACGGCGACTTCATGTCCCCGAGGGACAAGGCCGGGCACGGCACGCACGTCGCGTCCACGGCCGCCGGCTCCGAGGTCCCCGACGCCGGCCTCTTCGGGTTCGCGCGCGGGGCCGCGAGGGGCGTGGCTCCCAGGGCGAGGGTCGCCATGTACAAGGCGTGCGTTCCGCACTCGTGCAGCAGCGCGGGCGTCGTCGCGGCGATCGACGCCGCGGTGAAGGATGGCGTCGACATCCTGTCCCTGTCCATCGGTGGCATTCAGGACCCCGACTTCTACAAAGACCCCGTGTCCATCGCCTTGTTCGGCGCCGTGCGGGCGGGCGTTTTCGTCGCCTGCTCGGCCGGCAACTTCGGCCCGCGGGAATACACGCTCAGCAACGTGGGGGGTGGCCAAACCGGGCAGTCCCTCTACGCCACACGACCAACCGCACAGAAATGATCCCGCTGTTGCCCAGTAACTGCTCCAGCGACCTTGTGCCGGACAGGATCGCGGGCAAGATCGTCATGTGCGCTCGCGATTTCGGCGTTTACCCGTCATACGGCGTGGCAGTGAAGATGGCCAGTGGCAGACTGGCAGCGGGCTAATTTCCAACTCCTCCATGGATTGGCGTATGGAAGGGCTCATGGTCCAGGCGTTCACCCTTCCGGTAGTCACCGTCAGCTCCCGTGAAGCCGACAGGCTCGCGGCGCACATCGACTCGGTGTCTGATCCGGTGGCGTCGTTCTGCTTCACCTGCCGTACGGTCACCGGCGAGAACCGCGCGCCGATGGTGGTGTCCTCGTCGCGCGGGCCCAACCACATCGTTCGCCAGATCCTCAAGCCGGACATCATCGCGCCGGGCGCGAACATCCTCGCCGCGGCCTGGCGAGTCTCCCCTGACACAAAGCAAGAGCGACGCGAGGCGAGCAAGCTTCAACATCGTCTCGGGCACCTCCATGGCGTGCCCGCACGTCGCCGGCGTCGCGGCACTGCTGAAGCACAAGCACCGCGACTGGACACCGGCCATGATCCGGTCGGCGCTCATGACGACCGCCGCGACGCTCGACAGCCACGGCCAGGCCATCACGGACAACAGCTGCACCAGCAGCGGCGTCGCGACGCCGATGGCGGCCGGGGCCGGGCACGTCCGGCCGCAGCTGGTGCTCGACCCGGGCCTGGCCTACGACGCCGAGGAGCAGGACTACGTCGACTTCCTCTGCACCCTGAACTACACCGCTGCACAGATCAGGATCTTCGTGCCCGGCTTCACCAGCTGCACGAGGACACTCCCCGGCGGTGCAGCCGGGCTCAACTACCCGTCGTTCGTCGTGGACCTCAGCAACGGCAACGACGGCGTCTGCGTGCTGAAGCGAATTGTGACGAAGGTGTCGGAGGGTCCCGAGACCTACACCGTGAGGGTCGTGGCGCCGGACCAGGTGTCGGTGACTGTCACGCCACGGACGCTGCGGTTCGACAATCAGAATGAGAAGAAGAGCTACAAGGTCATGTTCAGGAGCAAGAACGGCGCGCTCGGGTCGACGCAGTTTGGGCACATCGTGTGGGAGAATCGCGTGCATCAAGTGAGGAGCCCTGTTGAATACCGGTGGGTGTGAGCCCCTGACGGCAGGCCAGTCAGGTGCTTAACAAATCGGAGTCCGGTGAAGATAAAATACCGTTCGATTTTTTTTTCATTTTAATACTGTTCTGTATGCTATTTACAAAAGTATTGGAGTAATTAACTACAAAAAAAATGGATAGCACCATTGTTACTGGACAGACAAAGTTTGAGTTTTTATCCAACGGATGGATGAAACTGGCGTTTTAATTTTTTTCCAATGGGTGGAAGAACATTCTGCCGAGGAGACACAAAAAATCGGTGTGTCCAAGGGACGGTCAAAATTTGAGTTCTGGTCTATTGGATGGACTTTTCATCCTCCAATGAATGAAAACTTATTTTTCATTCACCAACTGGGCAAAATTTCAATTTTGTCTTCCCAATGAAGTGAATACTATTTTGGCCCACCCAATAAATGCCACCACTGTATTTTTGTAAATTGGTGAACTATATTTCTAAAAATGGAGAAAATATTATTCCATAACGCACCATGGCTAACAATTATTGCTTTGGAGCCATCACCCACACGATCACCTGCGGTCTTATCGGAACACTATTGGGCGAGCGTTCGCTGCAATTTACTACCGGCGAACCATAATTGGAAACAGGTAGCAAAGAACGCACGTACATATCAGCTAGCAGCGCACGCATTTCCACATCCACATTCCTGTTCCATTAGTTTTATTGGTTCTTTCAACCTAGTACAAAAGTGAGTCTGGCACACATTATTTTCTCCTTTCGGGACAGTGGGTGAGAAGGGTAGATAAGTAGATTACATAGGCGAGGCCGCGAGGGGATTGCTTTCACATCTATATGGAGGCAAAAGATTTCCATACATATAATTAAATAAAGTGTACAATACATAAGAAACCATAGCTTTAGCTTAGTGCGTGATTAGTAAAGAATTTTACATTAGAATTTAAAAACATGTTCAAAAGAAAAATCATCAGCCTAGTGTATAGACAATGATGATAAAAAAGATAAGTTGATTGTAATTTGTCAACAGAAGAAGTCAGCTCGTATCTAGCTCATTTTTTTTAAAAAGAAAATCTCTAATGATAAGAATCCAGCGATGCCTTGTGCAATCTAGTCAAAGCATTCACAAAATGGTTTCACATCTCCTTATAAAAGGATGTAAAAGAATGATCAAAAGAAAAAATTATCCATGTCGCTATAAAAAATGTCACAAAAAAGACACCATACACTCACTGGCTTCAATAAAACAATACAATATTATTGTAGCTATTTTGTAACAAACAAGGAGGTTTCTAAATTTCACGTTTCATTATCACGGAACACGTGCTTTTTTGGAAGAAAAAAGACATTCATTTAAAACAAAAAATATTATTTCAAAAAATATTATACCAAAGTATCCAAAACTTTATATTATGTATAGAAAAACTTTGCACTCCGGAATCTCAGACTTCAAACTACGACATTATAAACTTTGAAGATCGACGACAAAATCTTTCTTTTGGAAACAACCCTACAATCAGGCAACGATGAGTATGGTACTTTGAGCATTCTACTCCAAAGTAACTTTGTAATTAAAAACTTTACAATCTTAATTTGGGAAATTTGAACTAGCTCATTATAAACTTTATACTCGAAAATAATACTTGATACTCTTTGATCCAATACTTCTACTGAAAAGATTGTACATCTCCTAGTTTTATGTGATACATAGAGAAATTGTACTATGAATAAAGAAACTTAAAATTATGTATACATAAGTTTTTTTGAGTTTTGATGCACCTTGGTCTCACCTGTATGCTTGAGAAGTGTAGTACTATAATGTCTTATTTGACAGCTATCAAATATGCCTTCATCTCACCTACTATAAACATGCAAGTTTAGTAAGATGCTTGTTAGAGGCGGCATATCATGATTACAAAATGAAATAACTAGGTTCTGTCAAGCATCCTATTATGCAAGTGACAGAAGCTCCGGTTCTAATGGAGAATGCCAACCACAATAAGATAGTTTTTTTTTAAATCATCACCAATGAAACCGGAGGTGCATGTTGATAATTAATTCTCTGATTAACTGAAAATTGTGGCCCTGCAATACCTAATTTATGAAGTCGCCAAGGATTCAATAAAGTTTTGCTTGATTTATTCATATGTTAGCTAGAAAAATTTGCACGATATCTCAGTGTGTTACTTTATCCTGTACACCACTATTATTTTACAAGTGGAAGCCCCCATGATGGTATACAAAAAGTGCAATTCCTATGAATATTTCAAGAGAAAATAAGTTTCTTGTCCATTTTGTGCATGAAACTATAATGTGATTTCAATATGGATGCAGAGAAAAAATTCCAACAACGATAGAAACCAGTAATGATATTCTAAAAAAATGTGCAACTCTTGTGAAGATATTTAGAATAAAAAGGAACAAATGAGATCTAGAAAAAAATACATGTGTCTCTTGTCTATTCATTTTATATCTACAAGATTATCATACTTTTCATTGCATGTGTGAGTCAAAAACTTTTATATATCATTTAGTTTAAATATCTATAAACAATGATTTATAATACCATATGAAAGACTTTTGAATACTACATAAAAAATTGAACATACATATTTAAAAACTTTATATTAGTGGTTTGGAAAACTTATGAACCATTCATGTAAACCTTTATGAGTAAATATATTTAGGAACTTTGAATCCCAAATGCAGACACTTTGAAGTCACTAGACATAGTGTTTTTTACAATAAAAACTCCAAACTTTACACTATAAATTTAAAACCCTACTACTATACCATTTTAAACTATGTACTCCAAAATAAAAAACTTCAATAAAAAACATTGCATTCCACACTTAGTAACCTACTACAAACATAGTTTCAAACTTTGAACTATAAAGTTAAAAACTTTGTACAATCAACTTAAAAACTTTGTACTAGCAATATTTAAACTTTGTACTCCTAGATTTAAAATCTGAATCGTTGAAAATAAAATTTTAATGACAAATAAAAAACTTTAAATCACAATCAAAGACATGTATATCTCGAGTTTCAAGCCACATATTAAATTATTTATATCCAGAATACAAAACCTTCAAATCACAATCAAAACTTAATAAAATATTCAGTTTTCAAATCACATATCATAGCCTTTGTATCTGGGATTCAAATAATTCTAAAAAATGGATTAAAAAATTTTTAGATATAGTTTAAATGTTATGAACTAAAAATCTTTGCACTCAGACTTCAAAAGCTTTGAAATCATTTAGAAAAACTTTTTATATCTCAACTTTTTATACCTTTGTACCCGGAGTAAAAAAAACTTCCATATCTCATATTCAAAACTTTTAATATAGAAAACATTATATGACCTGATATATTAATAATAAAAGTTGTACAATTGAGGAACTTTGAACTTTGAGTAAGTAGTACAAATTAGAAAATCAATTCTTAACACGATGTTCTGAATCTCAGAAATGATATATACAGTTAAGAGCCAATGACAAATCAAGATTAGTTAAACAAGGAAAAATCCTATCCAAACATAAAACCATGTGGTGTGAAGCCATAACTATCCATTAGGTAAACAACAATGTTAACATGCATCATGGTTGGACCTAGAAATAGTTTTTCTTAGAAAACATTCATCAACAATAAGAACATGTCGCTCTCTGACCATGGATCTCGTGGCACTGAATAGAAGAGAACAACTAGGAGATAAAGCACAAATCGTTAGAACAAAAATCATTCAGGGACCACGTCAAATAAATGTCACTCCATAGTTTGCCATCCAAAATTGAGGAATATTGCACACTATTGTAATACATTTCAAACTTTGCACACAAAACTTCTAATCTTTATGATCATAGATTAAAAACTTTTAACTAAAGAACTTTATGTCAATGGATTATTAAAAAACTTCATACAAAAATAGTATAACTTTATATCAATGGATTAAAAACTTCATAAAAATCATTGATTTTGTTATCTGGAGTTCTAAACTTAACTACATCTCATTTTTTGTATAAGTTCTCAAACTTTGAAGTGTATAATTAGAAATTAACTTTGCACTATGGGTTAGGAACTTTATACAATAGCATTATTAATTTTGCGCTCTAGAACCAAGAACTTTATACAGTTAAATTATACACTCCAAAGTTTTAACTTTACGCTCTAGAACTAGAAACTTTATACTATAGCATTATTAACTTTGCCATTTGTGATTATGAACTTTATAAACAAGGTTCGGAAAACACAAAGCATGGTAAAAAAAAGTATTTATATGCATAATTGATAATAATCTGATGGATGATGTAAAACAGATTGAAACTGTACATGTCTAGGATAGAGGGGAGCTAAAAGTGATGAGTTTAGAATATTTTTACGCTCTCAATTAGAAAAGCTTGCTGCTAATGTGCAAAAAAAGATTAAAGCATAAAAAGAAACAAATATGAACTTAATACTGTCAATTTAAAAACTCTGTATTCTCAGTTACCAAACTCTGTAATCATCAGTGAGAAACTTTTTACTAAAACAAATTTCCAACCTACATCAAAGACTTTAAAATATAAAAAATACTATAGTTAAATTTGAAAACTCTTAGCTTGCATGTCAAAATCTTATTGCTTAGATATTGAGAACTTTTAAATTTGCAATACACACAACGGTTAACTTAATCACACATCTAGAAAGCTTTGCATTGTAGTTTTGGAAACTTTATTCAATATGATTAGGAGCTTCTTATGCTTGTTAGCTTTGAATCGCACGATTAAAAAAATATCCCCTTAACTTTCAAGTTCTACAACTGACACTTTATAATATAATATGATATGAAAAACTATTATGTTCCTTTTAATATGTATATTCACAACTAGCATTATTTGTTTGCATCATTTTGCATGGTGCAAAAAGAACTTGTACTGCTATACCAGACTTTCTTATCCTTACTTATAAGCTTTCAACCAAAAAATTATATCTACTCATGAAAATCAAAACTTTGTAATTAAAAATTTTGCACTTTGACTCTACAAAATGTGTACATCATATTACAAACTTTGGTATCATAGTTCTCAAACTTTGAACTCCAAAAAAAATACTAGCACTTCGTACTAGGGCTTTTGAAAACTTTATATGTTCAAGACTAAAGCTTTGTAGTCGCATATCAAAAACTTTCAACATGCCTATAACTTAATATTCAGGAATAGGAAAACTTTGATTCTGATGGCATGGTCAGACAGAAACTAAAAATAGTGGTTCTCATATTCACATTGCAAAACTAACAATCAATCTAAGAAAGCGTACAAGAAAGAAGTATTTGCAAATATTGAAACTAAACCAGCAGAAGGGTCAGTTTGTCTGTATATTATTAGCTCCTGAAACAAACTACCAACATGCATGCACCAATGATAACAATAGATGTAAAGCTTGTATGCTCAGGCAGGGAAGAAATGACATACCATATCCTTTTTATCTCAAGATCCTGCAATGAGAATATGAAAACTTCTGAATTAAATAAATTCTACTACTGTTGTCACTAACTTTCAAGTCACATATCAAATTTTTAAAAATATTGAACATATAAAATGAATATAACAAAATAGTAACACAAACAGTTTGAACCCTTCAATTGACATGATTAAAGTGGTATGCTTAAAAAAATTCATGTCATGTTGGGAGAACAAAAAGAAACTCTAGGCATAGATACTAGAAACTTTAGTCCCATATATATAGAACTTTTAATTCATGCATAAAAAGCTTCAAAATATCTAAGTGCATAGTCTTCCCCTTTCCATAAGTATGAGTAACAAATTCTGGAAAGAATGTTAGCTCTAGGAGAGCTTTTGATGGCTGATTTTTTAGTTAGCAGAACATTACTTGGACCCTTCACTTGGTCAGATGCTTCTTATAGCTGTTATATAAGTATAGCTTGGGGGAGAAGACAGTACAACTTGAGAGATAGGATCTAATCGAACATTTTTTACCTAAACAAAACAAAATGGGGGCTAAGTAAGTTTCATGGTAACAACAGGATTCCAGCATATGACACATGCATGACTAATGCCATATTCCACCTACACATGAGCACTTTCAAGAGATATGAATTGTCCATGGGCCAAAGAACTAGGCATATCAAAATTTTGACAACAATAATTTGGGTGGTGATGAATAGATTTTGAGCTAAGATCGAGGTAGGATTTTAGAACTAATAGTAAAAAAAAACTAATAGTAAGCAAAAGGACAATACAGTAAACATGACAGCCCCTTTAAATATATAAATTGGATGTTTGTGAATAAACTTGAGTTGAGTGACGACCATCTACTAGTAATTGATTTTAAATAAGTAGTCTAAAGTTTTGCGAGACGGACAATCACCCATATCTAAATTTTAACAGCAATAATTTGAAAACTGATAAAAATATACTTGTAGCATTGAGTTATTACATTAATCATTATATGAAACTGCTATCTTGAAAGGATCTTGTGATGCCTAGAGGGGGGGGGGGTGAATAGGATCACTTTAAAAAATCTACAAATTCATAGTAGCAGATCAGGGACCGGATGACCCGGCACGACTGACCGGATGACCCGGGGGGTCCGGGTCACCCTGGCACTTGTGCTGGATCAACCAGTGCGCAGGAGAAAAACACAATAACTTAAGAAGAATGTGAAATTGCAGAATGTATAAGAACCAAACTTGGTGTAATTGATGTGGAAACAACCTGCAACAAAGGATATTACAAACAACAACACAAATACGTAGATCGATTCAAAGATAAATTCTAGGGTTAGGGTAAAGATGATGAACACAAGCAAACAAGGGAGACAAGCGAATTGTTTACCGAAGTTCACCTCCACTAAGAAGGCTACATCTCCGTTGAGGTTCCCACAACGGGAGGGCTATCACAAAGAGCCACTTGCCTCCAACTCACCACCAAGGCAAATTGGTGCTCACTAAGAAAACTCCACAAAGGAGGGGTAATACAAACGTTCCTAGGTGCTCCACACGAAGAAGGCACTCAACGGGTGACGCCTAACCGTCTAGAAGCAAGCTTCAAAAGTAATAAACACAAATCGATCAACCAAAGCCACCACAAGTGCTTCTTGAGAGGAGGAGTTGAAGAGCTCTCACAAAGGGGCTAAATCCTACACCTCAAATGCTCTCACACTCAAACCCTAGGACGAATCCTTGATTGGAGTGCTTCGGAATGAGTTTAGAGAGAGGAAGTGAAGCTTTGGGGGTGGAGCAATGGAGAGGGAGGCGGAACCTTAAAGAGGAGGAAGAAGGGGTATTTATACCCACTTCCCCCGAGCTAGCCGTTGGGGGCTTCCCGCGTCCTGGCCGGGTCACCCGGCACAGGTGGCCGGGTCACCCGCCTCCCTCCAGTACCGTCTCGGGTGGCCCGGCCACTTGTGCCGGTTGACCCGGTAGGGCTGGAGGGGGAAGGTTTGACTACTAAAGGGCTGATTTTGGTTTTTCTAAAGATTTTTCTAGGATTTTCACTCTTAGAAAAGATGAGAGAAGATCACAAGAAGCACTTGTAGCAAACTTTGACTAATCGACCGCATCCCCCTTTATAGTACGGTGTTTCCTAAACTCAAATTCAAACCGAAAATTAAAATTAAATCGCCAATTGAGCTTCAACACCATACGAAAGAAAATGAGGGCCTTCCTTTGAGAATTCACATTTATTTAACTTTAAAGCCTGCACATCTCATTGAAAGCATTAATCCTCCCAAATTGCATTGTCATTATCACCAAAACAATTAGGAGCCTAGATGCACTTTCAATCTCCCCCTTTTTGGTGATTGATGACAACACAATTTGGTTAATAGAAAGATATGTGTGTATCCAACAATTTAGTGAGGAACTCCCCCTGTATGTGTGCATTATCAAATAAAAGAGGCCTCAAATGCCTTTGCACACAAATTTGCAAGAGCTCCCCCTAAATCTTTGCATAAACACATTTTGTCATATCCCGTGAAGCATATGACAAAATATATCACAACAATAAAGTGAGAAATAACAAATCATCAACCAACACATGCATCACACATAACCATTAAGATCCTTACATCACACTAGCATAGATAAAATTCCACAAATAAGTCTTACAAATAAAAGTTTGCACTTGGCACACCATCATCCATCACACCACACATAGTTCATTACATGTTCACTAGTTCTATTACATGAATAGCGATAAGATAGATAAAGATAGAGGTAGGGGCTTCCATCCACCAAATTCACTCCCCCTTTGGCAACAAGCACCAAAAAGGGAAGCTACTCCTCGTCATCCTCGTCGTACTCCTCACCTTCATAGTCTTCCTCTTCATCATCAACGGGGACCTAAAAGCTAAGGTCCTCCCAAGGATTTGGAACGGGAGAATGAGGATCAAAGGTTCTCATCTCATGGACCGGAGAGTGTGGAAGATTAAGGCTAGCGGCCATTCCCTTTTGATTTTTCTCATGCCTATGAAGCTCTTGAGCCAACCATCGACGATCGGCCTCACGCTCCCTAGCATCTTTGCGGAGCATGTTGAAGCAAGCAAACAAGCCTTTTGCAAGAAAGTTGAATTTTCCTCTCTTACCCCTAGGAGCCCCATGAGAATGAGAGGCACCCTCCAAAGGAAGTGGATCATACGGGCCTTTTGTTGGTGGAGCTTGAGAGGAAGAGGCACCCGCATCAGTTGGTCCATCAATAGCATAAATACCCGGATACCTTTCTCTAACATCAATACCGGTGGTGTGCTTTCCAAGACGGAAAGATTGAGCAAGTTTGCCTTTACTAGTCTTGTATGACTCTTGAACAACAATCATCTTGAGATCAAGTTGAGTAGCATGCTTAACCATCATGAAAATGTACAGTGCATAGTGACAACCACTAGATGAGGTGTGTGAACAAATGATGATCTCATGCCAAAGAAAGTGACAAGCATTAAACCTAGGTTGACCGGGAGCCATTTGATAAAGGAGGTTTCTAGCTCTATGAGATATGTTATCGGAATCACCACCCCTAGGACAAAGAGTGTACCTAAACAAAAGATTGAGCATCTTGTAATATGGGGTGAGTCCACTAGTATGACCATAGTTGATGTTTCCATAGGCACGATCATACATAAACCTCATTTTAGTCACCTCTAGTTCATCCTCACAATGAAGTCACACAAGATCACTATTGAATTGATTGGTTGTGGTTGCACCTCTAAGTTTGAAAAGATGACCAAATTCATAAACTGAGATTTTGAAGCGCTTACCACCAAGAGTGAAGTGCATCTCATTCTCATCTCGATCAACATAAAGTGTGGCATAGAACTGTGCCACAACCTCCTGAGAATAGTCACACCGAAGTCCCATGAGATATGCAATCCCCATGAACTGACACCGAGTTTGAACAGCATGCATAACCTCCTCAATAGGGGCAGGAAGATCAAGCAAGTACGGCCAATCCACCCATTTCATCTCAGTCGTGACATGTCCCTTGGGTAGAATGGTCGACTCATACCAATCTGCTTGATGAACAAGACAAAACCTATCATCACTGAAGAATGACCTTTGAAGCCTCCTTGGATCCTCCGGCCAAAAATGAAGAGACCTCATGTCGGTCCCTGCCTTCATGAAATTCACCATAGGAGGGTCACGCCGTGTGCGCTCAGGACGGTGAACGGGAACTGCCATCTGCTCATAGATAGATAAATCAATGTTGTCATCATAGCGGTCTCCAACCTCAGCAGCGGTGCTCGCCCTCTTGGTCCTAGCACCGACGGTTGTGGTCTTCCTCTTGAGAATAGGATTGCCATCATGACCACGTCCACGGCCCTGAGCACGAGAGGGAGGAGTTTGAGGTTTGGACCTCTTCTCATGCACATGAATACCAAACTCCTCGCCGGATGAACGTTCCTAAAATTCCTCAACCTCTTCCTCACTCGATTCCGAGCGTATCTCCTTGCCACGGGCGCTAAACTTTTCACGACCCATCTGAAAATTGATAAGATATGCTTGGAATTAAGATGGGAAACAAATACATTCCAGAAACAAGTGTTCTAGGGCTTGCCGACCCTAGCCGGGTCGACCAGCACGAGTGGCCGGGTCAACCGGCTAGGCGGTGACGAACCCTAGAACACAAATAAAGGGGTTTGATAGTTTGAGCCATAGGATTGAACCAAGATTATAGGAAGTTGTTCTAGGACCGAGATAGAAGCATTTGCGCAAAGGAAATCATCTAGAACGAACAACATTGAGAGATCGGGAAATCCGGAGTTTGAATAGAGATTACCGTTGGATTCCCGCGAAGTTTCCGGAAAATCCGATGAGGAAGGAACTCTAGATGAAGAAGAGGCTTGAATCTCCCACCCGACGCGTGAATCCCGTGGAGGAGCAGCGGAATCGCCCTAGGGGCTATTTTGGGGGTGGCGGCGGTTGTTTAAGTCGAATGGATAAGAAGCTAGGGTTTGAAGGGCCGGCTGCGGGTCTTTTATAAGGCCAAAGCGGGGGCCGGACCCGGCACGGGTGCCCGGGCGACCCGGCGACCTCCCGAGAGACGCCCCCGGCGACCCGGCACCTCGTGTCTTCGGTCGACCCGGCTGGTTAGGATTTGGGTCCGCCGGTCACGGGCCTTAAATACCCCTGCGAAGGGTGGGCCGGGCGACCCGGCACGGGTGGTCGGGCGACCCGACTCGCTCCAGTACCGGTCCGGGTCAACCGGGCAGTCATGCCGATTGACCCGCCTCTCCCAGAAAAGGTCCATGGAGACTTAAAATGAAGTAGAGCCTTTTCAAATAAAAGAAATATAAAAATAAATACGAGGATTAAGGGTAGATAAACTCCCAAGATTTGAAGAATATTTTGACAAAGAGATTTTTGATAAAAGAGATATATTGAAGAATAGATCCAATTCAAGATTTGAGAGAGAGATAGACCTTTCTTGATATAGGGTAGAGTAACATGGATAGACCGGAAAACTTTCGGGATTTGATATTGATGATAGAGATATACCTAGTGGACACATAATAGACTCTTGGCAACAAGTGACTAGCCATAATCAATCATTCATAACAATAGTCACTTTGAGCCAAGTATTTTATCAAAAGATCTTGAAATCCAAAGTTTTGAAATACTCACACAAATAAACGAAAATAAAGCATTTTCAACCTATCTAGGCAACAAACAAGCATGTGCAATAAGTCAAGCCAAGTTACGAGAATCCAAGATGTTTAGCTCACTCCTCAAAGCACAAAACCTTTGCTCGTCTAGAGGCTTAGTGAAAATATCGGCAAGTTGCCTCTCAGTGCTCACGTGACGTAAAGCAATATCTCCCTTAGCCTCATGATCCCTTAAGAAGTGATGTCTAATGTCTATGTGCTTCGTTCTAGAGTGTTGAACCGGATTGTTTGCTAGTTTGATGGCACTCTCATTGTCACACAAGAGTGGAATCTTACTAAACTCACAACCGTAATCACTCAATGTTTGCTTCATCCATTAGAGTTGTGCACAACAAGCACCAGCCAACACATATTCGGCTTCGGCCATGGATAAAGCAACCGAGTTTTGCTTCTTTGAGCTCCATGACACCAAAGACCTACTAAGAAATTGGCAAGTCCCGGTAGTGCTCTTCTGATCTACTTTGCAACCAGCATAGTCCGAATCGGAGTAGCCAAGTAAATCAAAAGTGGAACCTTTGGGATACCACAAGCCTAGGTTAGGAGTGTGAACCAAATATCTAAAGATTCTCTTAACGGCCATTAGATGACACTCCTTAGGATTGGCTTGAAATCTTGCACAAATGCACACACTAAGCATTATATCGGGCCTAGATGCACAAAGATAAAGGAGGGAGCCAATCATGGAACGAAATACCTTTTGGTCGACCGACTTCCCTTCTTCATTGAGATCAAGATGTCCATTTAGTGCCATGGGAGTCTTGATGGGCTTGGAATCGGCCATGTCAAACCTCTTGAGCATATCCTTCACATATTTGGTTTGACACAAGAAGGTCCCTTCCTTCATTTTCTTGATTTGAAATCCAAGGAAGAACTTTAATTCGCCCATCATAGACATCTCGAATCTCTTGGTCATAATCCTACTAAAATATTCACAAAATTTATCATTAGTAGACCCAAAGATAATATCATCAACATAAATTTGACAAATGAATATATCTATTCCATTTATTTTTATGAAGAGAGTAGAATCGGCTTTGCCTATCTCAAAACTGTTCTTGAAAAGAAAATCCTTAAGGCATTCATACCATGCTCTAGGAGCTTGCTTAATCCCGTAGAGCGCCTTATGGAGCTTGTACACATGGTTTGGAAACTTTGAATCTTCAAAGCCCGGTGGTTGCTCAACATAAACTTCTTCTTGGAGAGGTCCATTCAAGAATGCACTCTTCACATCCATTTGATGGAGCTTGAAATCATGATGGGTAGCATATGCCAAAAGAATACGAATTGACTCAAGCCTTGCTATCGGAGCATAAGTCTCTCCAAAGTCCAAGCCTTCAACTTGAGTGTAACCCTTGCCAACGAGCCTTGCCTTGTTCTTTGCGACGACACCAAATTCATCTTGCTTGTTCCTAAAAACCCATTTGGTGCCGACCACATTTTGCTTGGGTCTTGGTACCAACTCCCAAACTTCATTTCTCTTGAAGTTGTTCAACTCTTCCTCCATTGCAATAATCCAATCTGGATCCTCAAGAGTTTGTTCCACACTAAGAGGTTCCAAAGAGGAAACAAACGAGTAAAATGCACAAAAATTTGACAATCTTGAGCGAGTTGTTACCCCTCTTTGAATGCTCCCAAGTATGTTGTCAACGGGATGATCCCGTTGAACCATTTGATGTACTCTTGGGTGTGGTGCTTGAGATTGACATTGAATTGGTCCATCATCATCATTTTCAACTTGTGGAGCTTCTTCTTGAGTTTCACCACCTTGTTCTCCCCCTTGATCAAAGCCCTGTCCATGATCATCACCATGAACTTGACTTTCATCTTGATGAACTTGAGAACTTGGTGGTTCCACTCTTGTTGATGATGGTGGATCTTGAGTGCTTGTGTCAACCGGAGTTTGTACTTGAACCTCACGAGGCATCACTTCACTGGTCCCCATTCTAAAGATGGATACGCTTGGGGGCTCTTCATCATCTACAAGGTTTTCACTAACTTGCTCTCGTTGAGAGCCGTTGGATTCATCAAATTTCACATCTACCGTGGTTTCAACACAACCAGTGGTTTTGTTGAAAACACGATAGGCATGCTCGTTAGTCCCATAACCAAGAAGAAAACCTTCATCAACCTTGGATGCAAACTTTGAGGCTTTGGGTTTCTTGTTAAGTATGAAACACTTACACCCAAAGACCCTAAAGTAATGCACACTAGGTTTCTTACCGGTGATGATTTCGTAGGGAGTCTTGTTCAAGTACTTGTGGAGGTAGAGTCGGTTGGCGGCATGGCATGCGGTGTTGATGGTTTCCGCCCAAAATGAGTCTGGAGTCTTGTATTCATCAAGCATTGTCCTTGCCGCTTCAATCAATGTACGATTCTTCCTCTCAACGATGCCATTTTGTTGAGGTGTATATGAAGTGGAGAGTTCATGCTTGATGCCTTCTTCATCTAGGAACTCTTCAACTTGCGTGTTCCTAAACTCCGAGCCGTTGTCACTTCTTATGTTCTTGACCTTGAGCTCGAACTCATTTTGAACTCTTCTAATGAACTTCTTCACAATTCCCTTTGCTTCACTTTTATCTTGCAAAAAGAATACCCAAGTGAAACGGGAAAAATCATCAACAATTACTAAACCGTATTTGTTACCACCGATGGCTATGTAGGCAATTGGTCCAAATAAATCCATGTGTAGTAGCTTCAAAGGTCTTGATGAGGATATGATGTTCTTGGCGGGATGATGAGCTCCAACTTGCTTCCCGGCTTGACAAGCACTACATAACCTATCTTTCTCAAAAACAACATTTGTTAGTCCTAGGATGTGCTCGTTTTTTTGAAGTTTGGCCAAGTTCCTCATGCCAACATGGGCTAGTCAGCGATGCCATAGCCAACCCAAGTCGGATTTTGCCACTAAGCAAGCCTTAGGGTCCACCTTTACTTTTGTGAAATCCACATAGTAAAGCTTTCCCCGTAAATGACCCGCAAAGACAATAGAGGAATCCTCCCTTCTAGAGACGGTCACACCCTCATGAGTAAAGAGACAATTGTAGCCTTTCTCACAAAGTTGTGAAACCGACAACAAGTTTTACCCCAACCCTTGAACATGATAAACATCTTCAATTGAATTTGTTGTTTAGATAGTAATTTTACCTAGACCAATAACATCTCCTTGACCATTGTCCATAGATGATAGTTTCCGTAGGATTGTCATAATGATCAAGGGATGCAAACAAGCTTTCATCTCCGGTCATATGATTAGTGGCACCACTATCAATCAACCATGCACTTCCATTGAAGGAGTAGGCCTACAAAACAAGTTTAAGCTTTTGGTTTAGGTACCCAAAATGATTTGGGTCCTTGGAGGTTAGATGCATAAACTTTTGGAACCCACACTCTTCCTCATGGCCTTCATGGCATATGCCCCAACATACTTGACCACCATTTTACCATTATGGTCCAAGGTTACAATGTAGTCACAAGTGTAGTTGGGTGAGGGTTTGTGCTCAACCACATTCTTCGATGCCTTAGGTGGAGTGTTAACCCCACCACTTCCCTTTGTGGTTTGCACTACCTTTGGCATGTCCTTGGTTGTGGTAGAGATGGTGACTCCATGGGCAATATCCATGATAGTGTTGAGGTAGCCACCCTTGTTCCACAAGGGAATCTCATGCCCTTTCACCACCACTCTACCATTTGCCTTATTGTTCTTGCGATGCCCAAGTCCTTGCTTGTCAACTACCTTAGGTATGGACTTGGCACCTATGTTGCCTTGAGTAATCAACATGTTTAATCGGGCAATCTCCTTGTCCTTGCTCTTAATTTTCTCTTCAATCCTTGCATGGTTAGTCTTAAGAGCATTTATATCAATTTTAGCACAAATAGAACAACCTTTGATAGTGGAGGCACTAGAGTCCAATATAGCCAAAGGAGTGACTTTGGTGCTTTCCCAAAGACTACTATAGTTAGCTTCAAGATTTTTATATTTCTCCGTAAAGCATGAAAGGCTTGATTGAAGTTCACTATGAGTATCCTTTAGGGAAGCTAGAGATTCATTTGCTAAAGTATAATCTTTTGACATCCTCTTGTTGGAATCATTGGCCAAAGACAAGTCCGTGGTCAACTTTTCCACCCTAGCCTTCTCCTCAGCAAGAGATCTCTCTAGAGTAAGGTTTCTTTCCTTTTCAAGGATAAGCAAGTCTTCTTGCTCATGGAGGATCTCCTTCTTTTCCTCTAGTTTGTCCAAAAGCTTTTTAATTTCCTTGTGGACCTTTTTACCAAATTTCTTTATCATGTTATCCTCCATTTCCTTTTTCTCATCTATGTTCTCTATGTCACTACTAGGTGTGGATGAAGAGGAGATTGGAGAAGATGAGATGGTAGATTCTTGTACCTTACTCCCCCTTGCCATGAGGCAAAAGTGAGAGTGGTCTTCATCATCGGAGAGTTGTTGAAGAGGCGTGGTGAAGATGACCCTTGTGCCATGGCAACGGTTGCCATACCTTGCTTCTTTGGTTCCTCATCTTCATCACTTGAGTCCCATTGTTGACCCACGTGAGCACGCCCTTGGTACTTGTTCTTGTACTCCTTACTCTTCTCCTTGTATTTCTTCTCTTCCTCATTCTTGTTCTTATTCTTGGGACACTCGGCAATGAATGTCCATACTCTCCACACTATAGCATTTTCTTTGTGACTTCTTCTTTCTTTCATCGCCACCTTTCCTCGATGCTCTTGACTTCAAGAATTTCTTGTATTTTCTTATAGCAAAAGCGGTTTCTTCATCCGTGCTCCCTTCATCACTAGTGTCTTCCTTCTTGCTCTTGGAGGGCTTGGGCTTTTCTTCAACAACTTCACTAGAGCTAGCTTTGAGGGCTAGACTCTTGCCCATCTTCAAGGTTAGATAGTTCTCTGCATCTTGGTCAACAAGCTCTTGATGCAATATTTCTCCAAGAAGTTGAGTGGGAGTCATTGTTGGGTATCTTGGATCCCTTCTTATCATTTGCGTCAAGTTCTTGTCCTTAGGGGCAAAAGCTCTTAGCAACTTCTTTGTGACCTTTGAGTCATCACAATCTTTACTTCCAAGAGCTCTAATGTCCAAGACAAGTACCATGAGCCTATCATACATTTCTTGTACGGTCTCTCCATCCTTCATGAATAATAGCTCAAGCTCTCAGTTGATTAGGTCCATCTTCCCTTGTCTCACATGTTCGGTTCCCTCATGTGCTTCCTTGAGTGTATCCAAAATCACCTTGGCGATTTGGATGTTCCGCACCTTGTTAAATTCTTGTGCACACAAGGATCCCGTGATGACTCTTGTAGCTTGGACGTTGCGGTGAAGGTCTTGCTCATGCTCAATTGTGAGGGCTTCTCCTTCGGCGGGAATTGTCACACCTACAACCACAATCTTCCAAAGAGAAGGGTGAAGCCCGTAAAGGTGCATTTGCATATCATAAGCCCATTTGGGATAGTCCCTCCCATCAAAATGAGGAGGCTTTCCCAAATGCACGGAATAGAATTTATCGTTAGAATTGTTGCCCGGAATTTGCGCGTAGTTGTGGGGCACTTAGTAGAAGCCGGAATGAGTGTACTTGGCTTGCTCCTTCTTGATCATCTTCTTGAGGAGCTTCTTGGCCATCTTCTTGGCCTTCTTCTTCTTCTTAGCCTTTCTTCTCTTCTTTGCCGCCTTCTTTGCCGCATTGTCATCATCCTTGACATCTTCATCGCTTGAGTCGGAGTCCGAGTCGGAGTCGGAATCCGATGATGAGTCGTCAGAGCTATCGACGTTGGATGGTGTTCGGCTTGGGGCCTTGTCAATGAGGTCACTGACTTGAGCTGCCTTGAGCTCTCTTTCTTGAGCCTCTTTCGCGGCAATTTCTTCAGCGGTTGGGTTGCTTCCAATCCCCGACATCTTGATCCCTTAGCGGTTAAGCCTAAATCAAGGGATTAGGCTCTGATACCAATTGAAAGGATCTTGTGATGCCTAGAGGGGGGTGAATAGGATCACTTTAACAAATCTGCAAATTCTTAGCAGCGGATCAGGGACCGGATGACCCGGCACGACTGACCAGATGACCCGGGGGGTCCGAGTCACCCTGGCACTTGTGTCGGATCAACCATTGCGCAGGAGAAAAACACAATAACTTAAGAAGAATGTGAAATTGCAGAATGTATAAGAACCAAACTTGGTGTAATTGATGTGGAAACAACCTGCAACAAAGGATATTACAAACAACAACACAAATACGTAGATCGATTCAAAGATAAATTCTAGGGTTAGGGTAAAGATGATGAACACAAGCAAGGGAGACAAGCGAATTGTTTACCGAAGTTCACCTCCACTAAGAAGGCTACGTCTCCGTTGAGGTTCCCACAAAGGGAGGGCTATCACAAAGAGCCACTTGCCTCTCCAACTCACCACCAAGGCAAATTGGTGCTCACTAAGAAAACTCTACAAAGGAGGGGTAATACAAACGTTCCTGGGTGCTCCACATGAAGAGGGCACCCAACGGGTGACGCCTAACCGTCTAGAAGCAAACTTCAAGAGTAATAAACACAAATCGATCAACCAAAGCCACCACAAGTGCTTCTTGAGAGGAGGAGTTGAAGAGCTCTCACAAAGGGGCTAAATCCTACACCTCAAATGCTCTTACACTCAAACCCTAGGAGGAATCCTTGATTGGAGTGCTTGTGAATGAGTTTGGAGAGAGGAAGTGAAGCTTTGGGGGTGGAGCAATGGAGAGGGAGGCGGAACCCTAAAGAGGAGGAAGAAGGGGTATTTATACCCACTTCCCCCGAGCTAGCCGTTGGGGGCTTCCTGCGGCCTGGACGGGTCACCCGGCACGGGTGGCCGGGTCACCCACCTCCCTCCAGTACCATCTCGGGTGGCCCAACCACTTGTGCCGGTTGACCCGGTAGGGCTGGAGGGGGAAGGTTTGACTACTAAAGGGCTGATTTTGGTTTTTCTAAAGATTTTTCTAGGATTTTCACTCTTAGAAAAGATGAGAGAAGATCACAAGAAGCACTTGTAGCAAACTTTGACTAATCGACTGCATCCCTCTTTATAGTACAGTGTTTCCTAAACTCAAATTCAAACCGAAAATTAAAATTAAATCGCCAATTGAGCTTCAACACCATACGAAAGAAAATGAGGGCCTTCCTTTGAGAATTCACATTTATTTAACTTTAAAGCCTGCACATCCTCCCATATTGCATTGTCATTATCACCAAAACAATTAGGAGCCTAGATGCACTTTCATATCTAGCAATCATTTGGATGCCGATAAAAGTATACTTGTAGCATTGAGAGTTATTACAATATTCACTATACGAAACTGCTACCCTACACAGTAGCTAGTGAGGCAACACGAGATTGCGGGAGATAGAGGAGCTACAATCCTTAGATATAGAGAGAAAAGACTGCACTTACTGTTAGATCCGCTATGAAGATGACGGGACGAGCCGGGCCTAAAAATCAGAAGGAATGAGGCCGACGAGGATGAGGAGGGTGGTGACCGCTGAGCACAGCCGGGCTCATGCGATGTTGACGAGCAGGGCAAGTCGCCGTTGCAGCGAGGGCAGAACAAGAGATGCGGGTAGGATCAATAACATAATAGCGAGGGGCGTCGCATCCTAGACGCTAGCTGCCTTGCGCCTGCCGCCACTACTGGGCTTCCTTCTGAAATCCGCCACCTCTAATTCCAATACCGGCGACAGCAGCCCGAAACCCTAACGACTCTAATCCCATGCCTTCTTCTCTGATGAGGCCGCAACACCTCGCCGACCGTGAGGATCGGCACCACCGAATCCATTGTGGTGAGAGATTGGAAGGGATAGAGGATGGGGATTGGGGAGGAACGGAGTGAGCAGTGAGGCGATGGGGAACGGAGAAGACGAGCAGATGAAGGGGAAAAGGAAGACGTAATGGATAAGCATCCCCTGGACCTGGGCTATTCTCTATACCACACACGTCTGTTCGCTGCTATTGGGTCGCATCGAACGCACATTAAATAAGAATTTTGCGGTCTTATTCTTACTAAGTCTCAGCAACAACAGTGTATGAGCTCCATCTACACTGTGGAAGAAAATAAAAGCAAACGAACAAATTTAGTAGAACTAGAAAGTTGGCCCGAGCAAATAACGTGTAGCTAGTTTTTTGCATGAATATATTGTTGCTTTATTTCAATTTAAATAGACAAAATTAACTAATTTAGTTATGGTAGTAGACCAATATGGGAGTATATTACTCCCTCTTGAATGAATTTTTTGTCAACTTCCATTAATGTCGGTACATTTTCTTCATACGGAACACTACAAGATATATGTCATTGTGAGACATAAGGAGGTTTGCGTAAAAAATTATTGATATGAAAACATTTATTACCTGGCAACAAAATCACAAGTTTCAGGTATGTCTAAATCTCTATATAATCTTGTGTCATTTGTTGTCTTCAAAGATAGCATGCCTAGTTTATGTTTATTAGTTAAATATGGCTCTCATAGAAAATTTGTAGGTGTAACTACAGTGGCATGAATTTAAACAGATTACCTTGCAAACCTTCTACCATTGTTGATGTAACTATTAGAACATTGTGCTTGCCAATAACATCTTTACTTAAAGAATGAGCTAAATTTCCCCGTAATGTTATTCTAATTTTACGATCCCTGCAATATTTTGTATCACATCATCCAAATAATAGTCTAAAGTAGGGAAACACTATTTAAAAATTCAAGCAATATACGGTCTTACCTTGATATGAGAAGTTCAATCTCGCGAATGTCCCTTTGTCGTGCATTAGATGTGTTCTTCAATATTGTTCTAGATTCTATTTGTTTAATTTTTGTCAATAATCCAATAACATCTGAAATTTGGTTATTAAATTATAATCAAATAAATATAAAAAATATATGTATTTAAATTATACAAATTTGAAAGGAACAAGCTATGGTCCACTTACTTGAGCATTGTTGACCTATATTTTTTTTGCAAGCGGTGTATCTCTAGAAGCAAACTCAAAGTAGTAATCTTGAAACTTATCAGAAGACTCTTCCACTTCTTTGACAGGGGTATTATAAAGGAAGACTATTTTCAGAGAATTTTTAACTAGACAATGAAAGTACCTTGATGCCGCCTAGAGGGGGGGTGAATAGGCGAGATGACCAAATGAAACCCCCCTGAAACTTGAGCTTCACTGAAACAGGCGGTTAGACCGCCCCTAGTGCACTTAACACAGAGGGGGTGGTTAGACCGGGTCCTGGGGTGGTTGGACCGCCTCCACCCAGTGAACCTGCAAAAGATAACTCAAAGATTCTCTTGACTTCTAGCAAGAACCTAAGTTCTTGAGTGGCTTCTGTAGATGATCACAAGCAGGGTAATGATCCCTGCACTCAAAGACAAGCACACCCAAGTAGATCAAGTAGAAGCAAAGTAAATATGCTAGAAATCGAAAAAGTGAGGCAAACCACAAATGAGAGATGAACATTTGTTTCCCTAAGTTCACCACCCACTAAGAAACGGCTACGTCTCCGTTGAGGAGCTTGCAAGAGAATTCTCCCACAACAAGCCGAGTCTCTTTCAACCACTTTCCTCCTTTTCCACTAAGGTGATCTTTTCCACGAAGAGGCAAGATCACAACCCTCACAAACTTGTCGCTGCTCACCACATCCTTGGGAGCTAGCCGGCGATGCCTAGCCATCTAGGAGGGGAACCTCCTTCAAAAGCTTTTTCGACGCGAATCACAAGTTCTCAAGCTATGGGATGCTCTTGCTCAGCTCACACAAACTCTCAAAGGATTAAACTCTCAACCCAACACTAGGATATGTCTTGAAAGCAAATCTCACAAAGAGAGGGTTGGGGAGTGTTCTATGGATTTGGCTTATGAAAACAGCAGTGGAAGCACCTCAGCAACCCTAGAACCAACATCCCCAACAAGTGGAGATTGTGGGGTACTTATACCCCTCACAATGAAAGCTAGATGTTAGAACTCTGGCCAAGGCGGTTAGACCGCCTGGTAAGGGCGGTTAGACCGCATGCCTCCAGCTAGTTTGATAAACTAGCCGTTGGCCTGCCTAGGGCGGTTAGACCGCCCTGGGCAGAGAGAGCTCAAGAACTCTTTTCTCTTCTCACAAGCACTTCAAGACGTGTTGAAGTGGCTAAGATTGGGTTAGTGGTTTGTTAGACTACTCAGGAACTCTCTCAAGGCTAGTTCTTACTTAGGTCAACTAATGAGCACTTTTGATCTTTTCTTAGAGCTAATGTTGCATCCCTCTTGAGCTTGTAGATCTTCAATCTTATCATACTTTTGCAATTCCAACTTGAGCGCTTCCAACATAGTCGATATCTTGAGCAAATCCATACTTGAGCTAGTGACTTAGGATTTTTTTCCTTTTAGCATAGGAATGCTCACTTTAATCCTTAAGTCACTCCATATTGCCAATCATAACTTACAGATGTGTTGCATTGCTTCCCTCGGTTAAGGCTTGGATATGATACTTGGAGACCCCACGGATGCTAGAACTTCACCTTAGCAAAACACTAATGGTGGTGGGCCAAGACCACAAAGATTGCTTAGTCCCTCACCCTAGTCATCCCAGTTGATCTCTTCATCACTTACCCAATCCATATTGAGTTAGGCTTTGCTTGATCCACATTAACCTTCATTTGAAATCCCGCTTCAAATGCTCGTTCTTGATTGACAACTCATATGCAAGCTTCCAATTAAGGACCATAGAGTCTATATGTTGACGTAAATTCAGCACCTCACGCCAAGCACACAGCAAGCCGAACAAAGCAGGCTTAACACACATGCCGAATCCGAAGCGTGCCAGTCAATCCCTGAAACTGACAAAGGATGAAAACAGTTAGATAAAACCTGGAACTTGCCGGGTGGTACCAGACAGTTCCGTATTTACGGCTGCAAAGCCAATCAAAAACGACATATAGCCACAACAAGCTATCTGTCAGCAATTTGAATATCATTCGGGAGCTCTAAAACATATAAACAGGATATAGCCGAATGCATGACGTAAGCATGATGAAAGATTGGTCTTTGTCTAAACAATATTGCAGCACATGATCATGACCGATTTTCAAGGATAAATTGCAATAAAATAAATAAAGGTGAAGCATGATTATAAATTTTGCAGTAAACATGCATGCATAGGTCAAAAGCACTAGTCTACCGCATGTCTAGGTACTTTCAAACCCGTCGAGCGTGACACCAAACAAGTTAATCCACTGCATGATACGACTTGTTTGAAACCATGCCACCATCCACGAGTAGATCAATCCACCGCATGATACAATCTAAACATGGAAGGCTAAAAGCATACATTATTTAAAACAAATTTATGAACACGTTTCACTCGTGGCAGAATTGCCGAGTACAACTGTACAGCTGATTCGGGTTCCGTGGAGAAGGAACAAACTATGCTAGATCAACACGCTTGAACCCGCAACACGTGGCAATCTAGATTGATTTGAGTTCGGCTATTAAAGAGCACGTGATCCATGCACCACATCGAGTTGAAGATTTGAACACGCATCATATGGATCGTAAACAAGATAGAGCTGAATCTAATCAATCTAAATTGGGCAATGAGAGTATTACATGAACTAAACATAAAGCAAAATTCAAAGTAACACATGGTAACTTAATGAATCTATTAGATCTTGCCAAATCTAATAGAGCCGATAACTAGCTTCGAGCTAGATCTTAGCCTACCGCATGGCTTGTGATCTAACAGGTAACCCTCTTGAACCAAGCTTAAATCCACCGCATGATACTAAGCAAGGTAACAAGACTACTTGCATCACGGTCTAAATCCACCGCATGATACTAGACATGATACAAGGTTGCCAGTACTTACGGAGGTCGACGGATCGATGGCTCCTCTCGAAGAACTCGACGACTCGACTAAAGGACTCGAAGGTTGGCACGGGGCCGGTTTGTTGTGAAATTGTTCGATCCGTATTACAAACACCAAGGGTTTATATTTATACCCTTGTCCTAACACGACTCCTGGTCGACTACGAGTACAACATTCATTGCCTAAATTAATGTCCCAGCGCCAATGTCCATCTCGCACCCGTCATCAATTCGTCCCTTTCTTATATCCGGGCCACGTCATCACGTATTCCCGAATGCTTCCTTTTTCAAGCGCAAACAGCCCTTCTGCCGAAGCATACTACCGACCGCAAGTATCTTTACCGAATCCTTTGAGGAGAATTTCTTGCCGAATGGCGCTTCTTTACCAAACTCGGCCCACAAGTCAGTCCCTTTCCTGTACCATTTTTTGGTGTTAACATATGCCCCTTCAATTACGGGATAAAAAGTGATTTTATTCCGGAATTGACTATAAATGCCCAACGTCTCCGAGCTAAATTTGTTCAACACCCGTTCTTTCCTCTTGCAAACCATTGGAGTCTTCGCTCAGATCCAAACCCTAGTTCATCAATACTCCGAGCTCAAATCTTCAAATGGCAGACCAGGACCAAGTTCTTCAGGTAAATCTCATCTCCCTAAGGCTCATTCGGTATTACTTTTTCGAATTCCATCTTAGATTTTCTTTTTGCCTTTTCTTGTTCTTCATAGGATCTAGCTGCCGAGATTTTGATTCCCGTCGATGACCAATCACCATCCTATTTACTCGTGCCCGTGGGAACCTCCGACCCTCTCGAGTTTATTGAAGTCAAATCTCAGATAATCCCTTTCAAAGCAACTTTGTTGAAACCCCATGAATGGCAAGATGCCTTCAAAGACTGGCCCCTGCCCCCAATTGCAGGTTGGAGGAACTGATATAAAAGGATGCTTGATGATGACAGCGCTAAAACAAGCAATTGGGACAGCCTTCGCATTGCCCATTGTTTGGAATTATCCTTGGCTGAAACACCCAAAAATGAGGATCTTCTGATTGTGGACTGTCATTTTTGGTCGAATGGTGTCAATGCTTTTCTTTTTGGCCATGGACCAATGTCTCCCACTCTGGCCGATGTATATATGATAACCGGCCTTGATGCCACAGGATCTGTGTACCCTTACAAATACAAAGGCTCCTCCAGGCAAAAAGGAGTAAAAACAGGAGTTAGATATAAGAGGTATATCCAAAAACATATGTGTGATGGCCCCTTATCGGAAGTTGAGTACAGGGCCTTTCTGAACATGTGGTTATGCAGATTCATCTTCTGCGGCAAAGCCAATGAGCCAACCTTGAACCACATTGTAATGGCTGAGGACTTGGCTGTTGGTAATCTTATTCCTCTTGGAAAATACCTCCTAGGAAGTGTATACCACATGCTCCATCAGACCACTCACTTGATGCACACCAGCCAGAAGATCTCCTGTGTCAACGGCCCCTGGTGGTTTGTTCAAATGTGGTTGCAGCTATACATGCACCAGATCATTGGCATTGACCTTAACAACCGGCACTTTGCATCAGCCAACTACAAGGAAGGGGAAACCCATATCACCAAAGGTTGCCAAACTTATGGAGAAGCTGCCTCAACCATATCCATCGACCAAAACATCAGCCAACTTTTTGAGCTCTTCTTCAAAAGCTTTGTCAATCCCCTTGAAGCATCAGATGGCGACTAGAGAGGGGGGAGTGAATAGGAGCCGGTAAAAATTCTTCCCAAAGAACCCGGCCTATACCCTAGTCAAACCCTGGTCACACACAAGCGATGGATCGAATCACACACCAATTGCCAAGACCACGAGGTTATGGATCAACCTCTAGCCTTAGGAACGATTCCTTGAAGCACACGCGGAAGCACGAAAGAAGGAGGGGAGGAATCGAACCAAGAAGCAAAGCGCACATGCTCTGGCGGACCGTCCGGCCAGGAGGGGCGGACCGTCCGCGCAGGCCTCGCGGGACCGTCCGACCCGAAGCCGCGGACCGTCCGCGCGAACCCTACGGACTGTTCGGCCCTACACCGCGGACCATCCGTTAAAGCACACAGAACCACCAGAAGCGACCCGAGAAAAATGGACCGTCCGCCAAGGCCGGGCGGACCGTCCGCGCGAGTCACGGACCGTCCGCTACTCAAGCTCGGACCGTCCGCAAACCAGCTGCAACAAAAACCAAAAGCCAAACCGGATCGAAAGCAAGGACGTGCAAGAACACGACGAACACGCGACGAACCCTAGCCGCGTGGACCGTCCGCCAGCACCCCGCGGACTGTCCGCCAGGTGCGGACAGAGCAGAAAACGCCCGACCCCGAAAGTCAACTCCCCCAAATCATCATCGGATTTCCCAAACGGTTGAAGCTATGGAGACAAGGGTTTGGGGACTTGAAAAGCGTCACACAAGGATGCTATAGCCCAAAAATCTTGCCTCCTAACTCCCTAAATCACCGGGAATCGCGAATCCTTTGAGCACCACCAAAAGCTAGAGCACCGAACGAAAAACTACGAATCCAAGTGGTTTCCCGGCGTTTGAGGGCACAAGATCAATCACAAAGATGCACGAGACATCTATCCATGTTTTCCTCAAAGAAATCTAGGGAGAAACCCAGTCAAATCCGCGAAATCAAACCGGGAACAAAGGCACGAAAACAAGCACAAAAAGACCACGAAAACACAACCCCGAATCTTCTATACAAACCAGGAAAGATTCACAAGGTCTAGCATGCCGCCCTAGCATCCATCCCTCTCAACAAATCTCTCATGAAGCTCTCATGCTAGCCTAGAGAAAAACGAAGAAAAATAGCTACGAAAATGAGAAATGGGAGGAAGGAAATGAAACCCTAAGTCGCGGAGAGAGAGAGAGCCATCCACACACCCTCATGGCTTATATATCGGGTCCCGCCGGAGTGGTAAATGACTCGACTACCCCTAACTTAACTACTGGCGATACAACCCACGCAGGGGCATTTAGGTAATGTTTGTGGGTCTTGCCATCGGACGGCCACGCCTTTGCCGCACCCCCGCGTCCCTCCCGACGCAAGCCATGCGATCCCGCCGCGTGTCCTCCGCCCTCGAAGCTTCCCGACACGCCCGGATCCCGTCTCCGTCGTGTTGGGCACTCGGACTTGGTTTTGAGGCCCAAACCAAGAAACCGTCCGCCGATGGTTTTGTGGGAAAACCACCAAACCCCGCGTGCTCGGTCCAGCCTCCCGCCAAACCACTTGACTTGACTGCCACCGTGCACCGGCTCGCTTGTCCATGACTTTGTCTTGCTTGTGTCGCCACCATGTGACCCGCACCCAGGCCGGCTGTCCACCGGTCCCTCGAACCGAGCCTACTTGTCTCTCCATCTCCCGGAGGCCCCCTCAAGGCCGAAGACCTTTCGCGCCCGTTCTTCACCCGCAACAACACGAACTAGGCCGCGGCCTACACCCCGCGCACTAAGCCAAGAGTCAGTCCAACACCCGTTGTCAATCACTCATCACTGAGGAGCGGTCATCCATCGACCACTGGGACGCTCCTGGTCCTCACCCCTTTGGCTTCCATATTTGAACAATGACAACTTGACTCTCCCTTGTGAATTCAGCTTTGAAACCGGATGCAATGATGTAAAATCCATAGCAATTTTCAACATCTTCATCCATCCATGCATCCTGCCAGCAGAATTTAGTGGAGGAAGGCAAAATCAGAGCACCTTTGAATACTACCAACCAAATATGATGGCCAGACAGCTAGGATGTGGCCAAGTGCCCCCAAGACTATTCCTTCATGAATTCCTCAAGCCCAGAGAGGATATTAAGGAACTCCTGCAAGCAAAAAGGGTCTTTGAGTATCAATGTAGCTCAACTGTTTATGCACCTAGGCCCTTTGTGCCAACAACAATAGCTCATCCCTCCTTTACTTCCTGGTGGCAAGAATTCCATGATCACACCTTCAATAAGCCAGTACATTCTTTTTGTCTTGAGCTAATGCCTGATTCCAGCCAATTTCAGAGGTAATATACTTATTTTCCCCTCTTTCTCAATCATGCCCTTCTTTACTGATCATGATCCTTTGCCGTTTTTTGCAGGATACAGTGCCTGCCCCTCGTGGTAGGACAATCTCCTACAACATTGCAGGCCCAATCTCTGCCTTGGGATTTAATTCCACCACCTTGGCTCAACTGATCTCCAGATATGCCACATCAGACCCAACTCTCATCAGTTCATCCTCTGATAAAAGGAAAGCTCCATCCCTGGTTGCTCCTCCAGCTGTCAAGAAGAAAAGAACATCTAAAAGAGTTCTTATTGAGGTTAACATCTTTTCCTTCCTGAGCATAAAACCACTCTTCATCCTGATAATTTTATCTTGTGTAATTTCAGCCCAGAGCTCAGCAACCAACAATCACCATAGAATCTGCCAATGCCCCATCTACTGGTAAGGTCCTCACCATCTTCTTTCCTTTTAAAGACCATTTTCTTCATTGGCATTTACCCTCTACTTATTATTTGCAGAGGAGACATTGGTGAACCAAACTGTGGGGAGTTCTCCTCCTCAACATGTTTCAAATCCAGCTTCACCAAGGATCCAACCATCCTCTCCTCAAGTAGGAGTTCCAGCTTCACCAGGGATGGATCCATCTTCTCCTCAAGTAGAAGTTCCAGCTTCACCAGGGATGGATCCATCTTCTCCTCAGCCAGAAGCTTCAAACCTACCAAGGACTCCACCAGCTTCTCCTCAGTTAGAAGCTTCAGCTTTACCAGAGACCTCTCAAGCTTCTCCTCGACTGACCATCCAGGAACCCCTTCTTGAGCCTGAAAAACTCCCTTCTCCAACTCAGGACGCCAGGAATGAGGTAAGCATAAATATTTATCTCTTTTATTTCCATTTAATAAATCATCCTTAATTCGGCAAACCTCTCTTTTCAGGATCAGGCTGCGTCACCACCAAGCTTTTTTTTACTGTGGATGACTTAACTGCCGGAAAAGGAGATGAGGCATCTTCAGACCAAGCTCTATCAGAGGAAAACCAAACAAAGCTAAAAGAAATCCTCTCTTTGCTGCAAAGGGATATCCAGGATCAAGTCAGGGATGTTGATCTTCTAGAAGAAGTGCTTGAATCCATCAACCAAGAGCTTCCTGATGATATCAAAGCCTCCTTGGAGCCTATCTCACAACTAGACAATCACTTTGCAGCAGTGAGGTGAGCTTTGAAGAATCAATCCTCTCGACCAGCCCTGGAACAAAAGAGAGCCAAAGCCAAGCAATTCGTAAAAGACTCACAGACTCAGATCCAAAACAATAAGGAATTGCTGGCTAAACTGCAGCCTGCACTTGAGTCGAAGATTGTCAGAAAAGCTGCACTAGAAGCCGAACTGAAGAACTTGACAGCTGAAATCGAGGCTGACAAAAAAAAGATAGCCGAACTTCCTGGATTAACAGAGAAAATCCAAAAGGAAGCTACAGCAGCCTTGATTGAATCAAATCAGCTCAAGACAAAGCTCTCTGCTTTGTCTAACACCTAGGAAGCTGATCAGAAATTGCTGGAGAACATCAGCAAGATGATATCAGATGCTTCCAGTGTAATCTCAAAATACTAGAGTATATAATTGTACCAAACATTTTGTATCCGAATGGTTCATCATCCTTGTAATTTTGCTCACCATAAACTTTACTTTCCAACATTTGTCTTTCCTACTTTAGAGAGCAACTTTTATGATTCATTCGGCAACTCCGGCCAAACGGTGTTAGACCCGAATAGCGACCCGACCACAACTCAGCCGAATTTCAACCAGTCAAACAGAATATGACCCAACTTGAATTCCAAACGACCCGACGACGATTCGGTTAAGGAAGTCTCTCCACCTCCCAAATTTCTCGGGATATGCACCACGATCTCCGGCCACGATCTCTTTGCCAGTCCCATAAACAAGAACATCGGGTGCTCCTAGCCTTTCACCAAGTCTTCTGCTTTCAAGCCTTTGCCAATCTAAACTTCTCTTCTCTAGCACTAGTACTCCCAAAAGCCCAATTGCAGGCAGCAGCAACAGGCGCCGGGCCAGCGACGAGGCTGAAGGGAGCCGCGCTGGCGCTCGCCGGAGGTGGTGATCGTCAATTTCTTCACAGCTTTTTCTAGGTTTCCTTTTGTTTCTGACGACCCTCTTCGTGTTTCCAGGCTCATCCAGTGGAACCCCGCTCCTGCGTCGGCCACAACTCCGGCCATGGTGGGCGACTCCTCGGGATCGTCCGACTATTCCCACTCCCCTAGCTCGCGCTACAGCGATCGCGACGCCCGCAGGTTCAAGGCGGAGCGTGATGAAACTGAAGGATCAGATGGCGACTAGAGAGGGGGGGAGTGAATAGGAGCCGGATAAAAATTCTTCTCAAAGAACCCGACCTATACCCTAGTCAAAACCCGGTCACACACAAGCGTTGGAACGAATCACACACCAATCACCAAAACAACGAGTCCTTGAAGCACACGCGGAAGCACGAATGAAGGAGGGAGGAATCGAACCAAAGAGCAAAGCGACCGAGCTCGGCGGACCGTCCGACCGGCAGGGAGGATCGTCCGCGATGGCCGCGCGGACCGTCCGGCAGGTACCGCGGACCGTCCGCCCGAGCCGCGGACCGTTCGTTAAAGCGAACGAAACCACCGGAACCGACCCAAAAAAAAACGGACCGTCCGCGAAGACCGAGCGGACCGTCCGCTCGGGCCACGGACCGTCCGCTACTGAAGTGCGGACCGTCCGCAAACCGGCTGCAACGAAAAACTAAAACCAAATCGTATCGAAAGCAAAGCCGAGCAAGAACACGAAGAACACGCGAATAACACTGTACACGCGGACCGTCCGCCTGGCCCTCGCGGACCGTCCGCCAGGCACGAACAGAACTGAAAACTGCTCGACCCCGAAAGTCAACACTCCCAATCCATCACCGGATCTCCCAAACGATAGAACCTGTTGAGACAAGAGTTTGGGGACATGTAAAGCGTCAACCAAGGATGCTATACCCCAAAAATTTCGTCTCCTAACTCCCTAAATTATCGGGAATTGCAGAATCCTTTGAACACCACCAAAAGCTAGAGCACCGAACAAAAATCCTTGAATCGAAGTGGTTTCCCGGCGTTTGAGGGCACAAGATCAATCACAAAGATGCACTAGACATCCATCCATGTTTCCCTCAAAGAAATCCGAGGAGAAACCCACTTAAATCCGCGGAATCACACCAAGAACAAAGGCACCAAAAACAAGCACAAAAATAGCACAAAAAGAGCTCCGAAAAAGCAATAAAAGAAATTCGGGAATAGAAAGATTGGCACAAGATTTAGAGGATGAAATCACTATGAATATCTTGTCCAAACGATTACAAGCCACTCCTAGAAACCAAATCTAAGATGGCAAAAAGCTCCAATCAAAGAGCCACTCTCTCCTCTCTCCCTCTCTCCCAAAGCACTCCAAAATCAAAGAGTACCACGACCGCTAGCCCAAGAGTTAGCTGAAAATTCAGCCCCCTCCTCCTATATATAGGCCCTCCGGAAAAGACCGAAGTGCCCCTACACTAGGAGTACAACTCAAGCCCTCACAGGGGCATATTGGTCAACACATGAAGTTCACCATCGGACGGCCGCACATCCATCAGGCCTTCACGTCCTCCCGACGCAAGCACCTCGATCATACCGCGTGTTGCCCACCTCGAAGCTTCCCGACGCACCCGGATACCGTCTCCGTCACGCCAGGCCCTCGGGCTCGGTTTTGAGGCCCAAACCGAGAAACCCTCCTTCGATGGTTTTGTGGCCAAACCACCAAACCCCGCGTACATGGTCCGGCCTCACCACGCCAAGCGTCGAGCCCGCCAAGCCTTTCACCTCCAGCTCCCGGACGGTCTACTCCGTCTTGCCTCGTTCCTTGACTTGGCCACCACCGATGCACCGGCTCCATGTCCACGACTTCATCTTGCTCTTCTTGCACCATGCGGCTCGCACTTGATCCCATCGGCCACCGGGTCCCTCGAACCAAGCCTACTTGTCTCTCCACTCCTCGGAGGCCCCGCAAGGCTAAGACCTTTCGCGCCTGTTCTTCACCTGCACCAACGCAAACCAAGCCGCAACCAACACCTGCAATACTAGGCCAAGAGTCAGTCCACACAACGTTGTCAACCACTCCTCATGAGTGCATTGACAACACACCACATAAACAATAAGGTAAATACACAAAATAAAACACACACAACACAACTCAACACTACACACACAAAGCTTCAAACCATCCGGTCAATCACTCATCACACACGGACCAAGGTACTTCTCAACTTGGTTCCTCGTGTTTCCAGGCTCATCCAGTGGAACCCGCTCCTGCGTCGGCCACAACTCCGGCCATGGTGGGCGACTCCTCGGGATCGTCCGACTATTCCCACTCCCCCAGCTCATGCTTGCTGCCCACCATGCTTGTCCTCTGCATGTGGACTTGGTGGACTTGGTGCATGCATGATTAATTCAAACTAGATTGCCCCCCTTTAAGTGTGTTTAAGGTTAAGCACTCCTCTAATTTCGAAATTTAAAAATATTTTTCAGAGCCATGCAAGAGCTCAAGCATAAATTTAGAGAAGTTTTTGAACCATTAAAAACAAATGTAAGTCGAAAATATTTTCCGACTACGTTGATATCGGTCTCACCGGTATAGTTTGCCTCCATTGGTTGAGAGTGAACTTTTCCCAGCTTGATCATGGGGGCATAGGTTTAGGTTCTAATTTTGATTAGATGAGAGATATTTTGAATGAAATAAAATTAGTGAGGCTTAGAAAAATTCTAATCTTAGAGAAACCAAGGATAAGGATTTTTAAACCAACCAAAAGTTTAGTTTCTAGGTTCACGCGAGTCCTACCACGTGCTGAAATTTAATTAACACCTAGGTACAAGTCGTGGCTCTACTCGTGTGTTTTTAGCATGAAAAATAAGTCAACCACAACATCATAAAGAGGATGAAAGGTTGAGTTAGGTTCTGAATTTTTTTTGGTTGTGGTTTCTCGAAAAAGAGGCAAACAATCACATAGGATGGTTCATGTAAAGGGTTTATGATCAAGCAAAATATTCAACCAAGAATTATGTCTCTAATATTGTTCAACCATTCTAAGTCTAATGTTTTGCGTAGTAAAATTCAAAACTGAATTATATTTAAAAATACTTGAAAAATCTGGAATCGGGTTGTCCTCCTGGTAGCTTATTCTTGACTCGATGAAACGGGTTGCCTCCCGCCTAGCGCTTCGTTTATAGTCCATGGCTAGACTTCTTCACTTGATTACTCCGTATGAACGCTCTTTGCGGGAGTTGCAATCTTGGGTACCCACTTCGGCTTAGTCATTTTTTTGGTCTTCACAGGCTGGCTTTGACCTTTGGTCTTGACGGATGCAACAACTTCCTTGTGGCTCGGCATCTCAAACTCCGGTCCTTCGGTCGTGATCTTCATGATCTCTAGTGTGATCCTTCATGTCTCCCGAATGAGTTTGAGTAGCCTTCTCCTTCTTGGGACCTTGGAGTTGTCTCAGATATTCTTCTTTGTTACCCATCGGGCGCCCGGCAAATTGTCCCACTTGCGTCTCTAGCATCTTCATCATGATGAACACTTCGCATGTGGATCTTGCCTTGGCAGCCTTTAGGTGTTGAGCTTCTTTCTCCATCTCCATCTTCTCCATCCTTCTCTTGATTTGAAGGACTTTCGGCGTCTTGACTTGGAGGTGGTGATTCCCTTGGAGATTTTGATGGTCCTTCGAGTTTGACTTTTGAATCTAGGGTTTCCAACCCTTTAGCTTGTGTTGCACGTCACCTTTGCCTGTAAAATTTTCCTGGATCATCCACAAAAAAGTTTGGGTTTCTTGGAGAGGTAGCCAACCATCTCCGGTTAGGGTTAGTAAAAATAAAAGAAAAATTAGGGTTGATTAAAACTAGATTAGATAGATTTTTTTTCTTTTTGAGGATGACCAAACTTAAGAGATGCAAAAGAAAATCAAAAGAAAAACTGAAAAATAAGCGATACTAAATTGGATCTTGATTGCTTGTTCCCCGGCAAAGGCGCCAGAAAAAGGGGCTTGTTGACGGTTAATAGTTGTATCAAAGTTCGTTTATGACTTGCAAGCGGACAAGTCTCCCGTCGTAGTCAAGGGACCCTTCTTCCCTCGAGTGGTGAACCCAAGGTATCGAATCCGTGGAACAATGTGCAACGCAAGGATTCAATCTAGTAAAGCAAGGTAAACTATCTTATGAAGACAAGTTGCATCTAATCTAATAACTCATAAAGAAAACACATCTAATCTAATCTACTAAAGAGGTAACAAGAGAAAGCAAGAGATAGCCGATCTAGAGAGTCTAGATCATGCTTATGTTGTAGCTCCAAACAAGATAGATGAAGATAGAAAAGCGAATCTCATTAAAAGCATCTTTGAATCGTGGCCTTCCATCCGACTCCGAAAACGCCCGCCTTTCGGAACCCCCGTTCTGTCACAACGTATCCCTACTCATGCGGGTAGTCTAGGGCGAGTTCGATAAGAACAAGTTGAGAACACTTGGCCAGTCCGGTATGCACCTCTAGCCACCGCGGCTACAGGAGCACCCTATGTAATCTAGCTATAGACTAGATCGTAGAAGAAGCAAAACCAAGAAGAAAACAAAAATCATCGAGAAGGCACTTGATCGCTAGAAATCGGATTCACTTACAAACTTCACCATGAATGATTACATGAACAAGATCACCACCGGGGCCCTCCCTCGATCTTGATCCTCGCTCCGGAGCTCCGACGTGGTCTTCCATGCAAGGTTCCCACGTCGGCTAGGGAAACCCTAGACAACTAGCACGACCCTCATCTCCGAGATGGTGTCCCTCAAGCTTCTCTGCTTCTCGGCGGCGGATGACGAATTGATTGATGCGTGGCTCTCGGTCAGGGGGCTATAAATAACCCGAGATGCAATTAGGTCAAAGGGGAGGCCGATTGGGCTCCGGAACAGGCTGGGCCGGCCGGCCTGGGCCGACCGGGCTGGGCCCGTTTCGGCCCAGTTTGCTGCCTCCTTCGCCCGGTGTTGCTTCTCTCGTCTTCTAGATCCTCTCCCCTTTTGCATGTGGACCCTTGAGGTCGGTTTCTCTCAGAATTGGACTCAACTCCTTGTCTTGCAAGATTCAACACTTTTCTGGTTCGGTCCTCGGAGTTTATCATCTTCTCGGGCTTGGTCCTCGGGCTCTTGGAGTCATGTTCACTTCATTGCTTGACTTGTATCGGGCTTCAAGGTCTTGTCATGAGGTGCTTAATGAACTTATCCCGAAAGTCTTTCTTTCAACGTTAAAACCCTGCGAAAACACTTAACTCCAAAACTGACATGCACAAGTGAACTTGTTATACCACGGGGGTTAGTACCAATGGATAAGATACAAAAGTCATGCCAACACCGAAAGTAAACTCATGGCTAGGTTGACGGATTTTCACCGTCAACAATCATCAATGTATATCTCAACAATTTTGCCGATCAACTCATGAAAAATATAATTCATGGCTCTTTGATAAGTTGCACCGGTATTTTTTAACCCAAATGTCATGACAATCCACTCAAAAAGACCTATATGTCCAGGACATCTGAAGGTTGTCTTTGATATATCTTCTGTTGCCATAAAATATTGATTGTACCCTGCATGGTCATCCATGAAACTAATAACTTTATGTCCAGCAGCGGCATCAACCAACAAGTCAGCAATAGGCATTGGATATCCATCCATGGGTGTAGCTCTGTTCAAATCTCTAAAGTCTATGCAAACCCTCATTTTCCCGTTTTTCTTGTAAACCGGGACAATGTTAGAGATCCACTCCACATATCTGCATGGCCGAATGAAATTTGCTTCAATCAATCTCTCAACTTCTTTTTTCACATCGGCCAATACTTCATCCTTGTAGATCTTTCGGGGAGGTTGCTTGTAAGGTTTAAAACCAGGCTTGATTGGCAACCGATGCTCAACAATGGAACGATCCAAACCAGGCATCTCCGAATAATCCCAAGCGAAGCAATCTTTATATTCTTTCAGTAGCTTGATCAACTCTTTTCTGAAACTTGAATCCAAGTTAGCACTGATAAATGTCGGCCTTGGCTTATCACCATCTCCAATATCAATTTCTTCCAATTTGTCAGCCGACATGAATCCACGTCCTAACTTTCCATCAGTTCCATCAATTGGATTATCCATTAAAAATTGCTATAAGAGCCGACTGCTTGAATCGGCTGTTGATCACTGCTGACTGGTTCAACAGGACCTTCACCCCAGTCCTTGCCTGAGAAGCAATCTATACCTTGATACTCCCAGAAGGCTGGTTCCACGTTAGCCACGCTTACTGAATCATCTGCTTGGACCACTTCTATATCATCATCCACCCATTGAACAAGCTATTGATGCATGGTAGATGGGATGCAACAATTTGCATGGATCCAGTCCCGTCCAAGCAGCAAGCTATATGCCCCTTTGCCCTCAATGACAAAGAAGGTCGTGAGCAAGATCTTAGACCCGATCATTAGATCCACATGTACACAACCCTTGGTGTCTGAAGGATTCCCAGCAAAATCATTCAGAACTATACTTGTTGGCATCAAATCCCCAGGGCCCATGCCAAGCTTCCTGGATGTAGTATACGACATCACATTGACTGCAGCTCCACCATCAACGAACATCTTGGTCAATGGCTTCCCATTGACATATCCCCTCAAGTACAGCGGTCTCATGTGCTGATTCTTGGCTGGCTTGTCAAAGGTTGCTTGCTTGGCCAACACTAGCTGTGCCATCAGCCCAAGTTGCTCAGCCTCATCGATGTCTGGCGACGCCTCTTCCTACACAACCTGATTAGCTGGAGCCATGAATTCATTCAGCAAGAAGCATACCATGCACACTAGAGCCGAACGATCAAATCCATCAGGCTTATCTTTGGGACGCCACACCTGTTTCCTCTTGATCCCTGCCTGCTTCAACTCCTGATTTCTCAAGAACTGAACTCTTCTCTTTTGGCTTCTCCTCAAGCCAGGTGGGCACCACTGTCCTTTCTGCCAGACATATTCACACTCTTGTTCTTCATGATCAACCCACATATGATCAACATATCTTTTTCTTGGGTGATCATCAACTTCATTTATTTTTATGCGCCGACCGTCACTAGGGTGTATCCTTCCAATTCTTTCATGGACAGATCGGCGATTGACAGTATCCTGCCTATACTCAGTATATTTATCACTGCATTTAGGACAATTGTTCAACGTGGGGAGCTTCAAACCTTCATTCCAGCAGTGCCTGAAGAACACACATCCCCAATGCGCACGCTTTTGCTCTCGCGCATGCTCTTCTCATTCTTTCTTGTGCACTTCTTCTTCATATCTTTGTTTCTCCTCCTCGTACTTTTGCTTCTGGTAGCATTCTTTCTCTTGCTGACGCTGCCACTTGTTAAGGAGAATACGCGAAGTCACCCTGGGTTTAGAAGATCCCCCCACTTCAACTTGACTTTTCAGGATGCGAGGCACTTCCTTGTGGACTTGTTCAATTGTCACTTATTGAGCAGGGTCAACTGATCCATCCTGCTTTGCCCTCGCTGAAGTCAAAACCTTCACCTTTCCTTTTTCCTTAACAGTCACCATGTTGACTGAAAACCCAATCATGTTTTGAGGAAAAGGATTGCCATCCAACTTCATCTTATTGTCAAATTTTAGATGACCTTCTTGGATAGCCTTTTGAATTCTCATCCTGAAAACCCTACACTCATTGATGGAGTGAGAATGCCTGTCGTGAAACCCGCAGTATCTCTTTTCTTTGACTCCATCAGGCCAAAGCATAGAATGCCCCTCTGGCAACTTGATTCGGCCTTCCTTTACAAGGAACTCAAAGAGCTTATCAGCCTTGGTCACGTCAAAATCATAGGTGCCCTTGGCTTGCTTGACCCATCTCTGGTTCACTGTTAACGGCTCTTTGCCCCACACCATTTCAGCTGCAGCTATTTCCTCTTCATCATCAAATTCCTCTCCTTGATCAGCTCTTTCAAGAAATTGGTTGTAGATGTCAGCTATATCACTGTGTTTGGCAAACCTAGAATCTTTTGTGAAGCCATAAGTTTGGTGGCTCATTAATGACAGTCTGTGTGACAATTGGCCAAGATTATCGAACTCCATGCCGAATAGCTTTTCCCGAATAGCTGGCAACATACCCGCTACAGCCATATCAGCCAATTGATCATCTGGTAGATTCAAAGAGAAGCACATGCTTTTAGTCTCTCTGAACCTCCTGAGGAACTCCATGGGTGTCTCATTATGCCTCTGTCTCAGGGTGGTTAGATCAATTAGCTTTTTCTCATTACTGCCAATGAAGTAATGAGCATGAAACTTTTGTTCCAAATCCTTCCAGGAACAGATTGATTGAGCAGGCAAAGAAGAGAACCATGTAAAGGCCGGGCCTGTTAGTGATAAGGGAAAATATCTGATCTTGAATGCTTCATCAGCTGAAGCTTCCCCAAGTTGCATCAAATATCGGGCTATATGCTTCACAATGCTAGTATCATCTTGCCCAGAATACTTCGTAAAATCTGCAGGAGCTTTCACCCTGTGTGGCAAAGCCACCCTGTTATACCATTCTTGGAAAGGAGGTGTATACACATGCCCTTGATTCTTGGGTTTCAGGCCGAATTTATTTTGTAACACATCAGCCATTTTCTGCACCATAAGATCAACGTTAGCGTCTTGATCGCCTGGCCTTCCAGCAGGCCCAGTAGGCATTCCTGTGGCCGTACCATATCCAGGATTCGGGAAAGCATCAATGGCACCGTAGTCCATGAATTCCGAATATCCACCCCCATACATATTCTTTTGTAGCCTATTATTTGTTGGGGCTATCCTGTAAGTAGAGCCAGGTGGAACTCCAGAAGAGCTGAATGCCAATTCTCCATAAGTAGGCCTATTTGGCATTGCTTGATAAGGGTTCTGCTGCTGGATTGGATGATCTCCTGTGCTTTGCAGAGGCGGCTGGATTGGCTGACCTCCCGCGCTTTGCGGAGGCGGCTGGATTGGTTGACCTCCCGTACTTTGCAGAGGTGGCTGAGCACTTGCATCTCGAGCTGGTTGGCTATTGACAGCAGCACTTGATTCTCCTATCTCCACACTAGGCCCTTGGGGTGATACTCGACCAAGCACTTTTTCCATGCCTGGGCCAAAGACACCAACCATCATTTGTCGGAACATATTCAAGAAAGCAGTATTGTGTTTGGCCATTATGCTTTACATACTTTGCTGAACCGCATTCATAACTTCCTGTTTCTCTTCAGTAGATGTGGTGTCAGGTTCTCCTGGTAGTAGAACTCTTGGCATGTCAGACTTAAGATATGGCACACCACTTCTATTTTTAGAGAACGACATTAGGCACTTCTGCTGAAATTGATCAATAGCATCCTTTAATTGCAACTGCTGCTCTGGAGACAGCTCCTCTATGGTGACATCCATGACATCATGAATATCAGGCATCTTGATCAGCTAGATTGTCCCACCAGGCGTGCCCAAAAGTGTGTTGACGTAAAATCAGCAACTCACGCCAAGCACACAGCAAGCCGAACAAAGCTGGCTTAACACACGTGCCGAATACGAAGCGTGCCAGTCAATTTTCCCTGAAACTGACAAAGGATGAAAACAGTTAGATAAAACCTGGAACTTGCCGGGTGGTACCAGACAGTTCCGTATTAACGGCTGCAAAACCAATAAAAAACGACATATAACTACAACAAGCTATCTGTCAGCAATTTGAATATCATTCGGGAGCTCTAAAACATGTAAACAGGATATAGCCGAATGCATGACGTAAGCATGATGATAGATCGGTCTTTGTCTAAACAATATTGCAGCACATGATCATGACCGATTTTCAAGGATAAATTGCAATAAAATAAATAAAAGTTTAGCATGATTATAAATTTTGCAGTAAACATGCATGCATAGGTCAAAAGCACTAGTCTACCGCATGTCTAGGTACTTTCAAACCCGTCGAGCGTGACACCAAACAAGTTAATCCACTGCATGATACGACTTGTTTGAAACCATGCCACCATCCACGAGTAGATCAATCCACCGCATGATACAATCTAAACATGGAAGGCTAAAAGCATACATTATTTAAACAAATTTATGAACACGTTTCACTCGTGGCAGAATTGCCGAGTACAGCTGTACAGCCGATTTGGGTTCCGTGGAGAAGGAGCAAACTATGCTAGATCAACACGCTTGAACCCGCAACACGTGGCAATCTAGATTGATTTGAGTTCGGCTATTAAAGAGCACGTGATCCATGCACCACATCGAGTTGAAGATTTGAACACGCATCATATGGATCGTAAACAAGATAGAGCCGAATCTAATCAATCTAAATTGGGCAATGAGAGTATTACATGAATTAAACATAAAGCAAAATTCAAAGTAACACATGGTAACTTAATGAATCTATTAGATCTTGCCAAATCTAATAGAGCCGATAACTAGCTTCGAGCTAGATCTTAGCCTACCGCATGGCTCGTGATCTAACAGGAAACCCTCTTGAACCAAGCTTAAATCCACCGCATGATACTAAGCAAGGTAACAAGACTACTTGCATCATGGTCTAAATCCACCGCATGATACTAGACATGATACAAGGTTGCCGGTACTTACGGAGGTCGACGGATCGATGGCTCCTCTCGAAGAACTCGACGACTCGACTAAAGGACTCGAAGGTTGGCACGGGGCCGGTTTGTTGTGAAATTGTTCGATCCCTATTACAAACACCAAGGGTTTATATTTATACCCTTGTCCTAACACGACTCCTGGTCAACTACGAGTACAACATTCATTGCCTAAATTAATGTCCCAGTGCCAATGTCCATCTCGCACCCGTCATCAATTCGTCCCTTCCTTATATCCGGGCCACGTCATCACGTATTCCCGAATGCTTCCTTTTTCAAGCGCAAACAACCCTTCTGCTGAATGATGGCGTACTACCGACCGCAAGTATCTTCACTGAATCCTTTGAGGAGAATTTCTTGCCGAATGGCGCTTCTTTACCAAACTCGGCCCACAAGTCAGTCCCTTTCCTGTACCAATTTTTGGTGTTAACACTATACTCATCCTTGTGTCTTCTCTCAATAACCTTATGAAGCCTTGCATTTAATTTGAGAGAATTACCAATTTCTCTTTTAATGACCTCTTTCATTTTTAGTCAAGCAATCACAACCCTTGGAGACATGTAACCCGTCTTTGCAAAGTATCCCCAATTTGTAAAATCATTTATTGCTTGACATTAACCAATTTCCATAAGGATCACACACTAGCTTGCCTTCAATCATTGTGAGCCAAATAATATCCACTTAAATAAACAACAGCTATAGCTGATGAATAAATAATAAAAACCCGCTCATAAACTTTAGACAACACAAGTTAGACCTTTAATCGTTTTGTCACTCAATTCACTAAAATCCACTTAGGGGTCTAGATGCACTTTTAGACAATATCTCGCATGTTGTTGGACTTTAAAATTGCTTAGCTCATAGATAGAACCTTTGTTGATCTTTGATTTACAATTGTTGATTAGATTTTCTAGATAGTACCACGAATAGTCTCTCTCTATTAAAATATAATAATTAAATTATAATTAGGAAAATTGAAATCGGTAAATGTTGAAAATATAATGTGAAAAACAAACATGTTCATCGATAAGAATCATATCTGAGCTCATAAGTTCATAAGATGCAAAATTTATTGATTCCCACGTTCTGACTACTTTTACTTTAAATTTCCATGATTGTCCATTTGTTATTAGCTGCCTCAGATTTTTGAATGTCATGATGATATTTCCTACAAATACAAGATATTTTTTTGGTAAAAGAGTTTAAAAATATTGTTGTTAGCTAAATACAGAATTTGAAGGGGAAGTAAGAAGTTGTTGACGAACTGTGGGATGTGACACCCTTATGCCGCATCGTGTCGAGAAAAGATTGAGAAGGGCCGGTCCTATAAAAAAGGGTGTGGTACAGAGTCCAGTTTGTATGTTGGCCAAGTGAAATTTTTTTATTCCAAACATTGACATGGATTGACATGGATTCGATTTGGGTCTTTTATTCGGCGAGTGAAATTGACATGGACTCGTATTGGGTTTGGCGACGTGGGCGGACTCAGTTTGGGCAAGATGATATTTCCTTTTCTAATTCCGAAAATAATGATTTATTTATAAAATTTATGCATTGTTAGATCTTTTTAGCATCGCACGAACTCTTTTCTTTTTTAATTAATGTGAGAATTTCTAGACCCTCTTGACGAACGTGGTGGCTTTTTTAACACTCAAGTATAAAGATAATAGATAAATAGATAGATATATGGCACTGTGAGTGAAAATTGAAAGAAAAATAGTCATAAGAGATTCACCAGCACACATAGCGTAGTAGCGGGATATTGTACATATCTCCTTTATCAACGAAATAGACACTATCTTGTGCTCGTTCATTCAAAAGAAAGTAGTAGCGGGATATCTAGCAGCTTCAAGTGGAGCAGTATCACATAGTTCGATCACTGGCTCATCATCCTTGAAGAGCACGCAAGATATATGTGTCGAGGTCGGCACTGTGCAGGGAGATCGACATAATGTTTGCTGATAGATCCATTGATAGCCGTCTACATAGCTGCTAGTAGTAGCCTACATACAGTCTGACAAACATGAAGTGACCCAAAGGCGATCGACCACCCGATCAATCGACCATATTCCAATAGCATTGTTGACTTCATTACCGAGGTTGTCTTTCCCAGCACACGCGCGATCACGACAGTAATCAGCTGGGCTAATCCAACACTCCTGTGCAGGCCTCTCTAGCTATGCGTTAGGTAGCCATCCATGCAAACCAAACGACGATCTTGTCGAGCTGTTGTTTGCTCTAACCGAGCTTGGTCAGTTTGTCATTAGTTGGTTCATCATGCCAGAAGACGTGGCACCACCAAAGATAGCAAAAGGAAGGTCATGCAGTTGCCGGCCGGGCACCACCGTCCTCCCTCCTGTAAATGTCCAGCTCCAGGATTCGCCATGGTTAGCCCAAAGTGTCCCGCTACAGCATTCGCCATGGTACATGCTGCCAAAGTGATACGCCGCCGAGGCCAGGAGCGTAGGACACTCCAAATTGCTCCAAATTGCCACCAATACTAACCCGCGCGTGCGCTAAGGCTTTGTGCTTTGTCTTGCTCCAATATCTAAATGGTTAACCAAATGGGAGAAGGGGAATGGGGCCGGGCAATGCAAGTCGTTCATGGCTGTCGACACATTCAGTCATGACTCGTGAAGAAGATGAAAACAGGAGGCTGCGCTGCTACTTATATTAGCGGCACTTTTCTATTATGTTCCTCAGGTAAAACACTGATCGGATGGCAGCCAGGGAGGTGTGATTTTTATATCCATGACAAACGGCAAAGAGAGATGGGAGGAGGAGCAGTTGGAGGCGATCTTCGTGTTGCCCCTGTTAACACCAAAATTTGGTAAGGAGTATGACATGTGGGTCCGATTCGAAAAAGAGTCCGTCTGGTGGAAGGAAAGATATTTTCAGAGATTTTCGGCAGAAGGATCCGCGGTCGGCTATTTGCTCCGATTCGGCAGAGGAACAGTAGAGCTGATTTCGCGGGATTGGACGGTGACGTGGCTCAAATCAGGAGAGACGAATGGAGGGACAGGCAATCGAGCTTAGTTAGGCAATGAATCCATTCGCAGTTGTAATCAGCAGGGTATAAATACGATCCCTGGATGTATGTAACAAACACGATCATTCCTCAATACACACCGGCCTTACGCCAAACCCTAGAGTCCTTGTCGCGTCGTCGAGTTCTTCGAGAGGGCCAATCGATCCGTCGACCTCCGTGAGTACCGGCAACCTTGTATCATGTCTAGTATCATGCGGTGGATTTAGATCTGATGCAAGTAGTCTTGTTACCATGCTTCGTGTCATGCGGTAGATTCAAGCTTGGTTCAAGAGGGTTTCTTGTTAGATCATGAGCCATGCGGTAGGCTAAGATCTAGCTCGAAGCTAGTTATCGGCTCTATTGGATTTTGGCAAGATCCAATAGATTCATTAAGTTATCCCGTGTTATCATGAGTTTTACTTTATGTTTTAATTCATGTAACACACCCTTGCCCAATCTAGATGGGTTTGGATCGGCTATATCTCTTTTAAGATCCGTGTACGAGCAGGTTTCGTGTTTTGACGCGTGGATCTTGTGCTCTCCGATGGCCGAAACCGAATCGATCTAGGTTGTTACGTGTTGTGGGTTCAAGCTTGCTTTGTTCGTATAAATCTTGAAAGAACCGGGTATCATGCGGTAGATGCAGGTTTTTGGGTTGCTTTGGAGCTAGTCATCCGGTGGATTAGATTTCCAATTCAGTCTGATAGATTTATTCACGTGGTAATGTTTGTTCCTTCTTCACGGACCCTGAATCGGCTGTTCAGCCGTATTCGGTTATCTTTTCACGAGTAGATCATGTGCATTGTTTATGTGTTAAACGACGTATGCTTTTAGCTTTCCATATTTAGATTGTATCATGCGGTGGATAGATCTATTTGCGGAAAGTGGTACGTTTTTCATGCAAGTTGTATCATGCGGTGGATAGATTTGCTTGTGATCGTACCCGACGGATCTTAAAGTACCTAGACATGCGGTAGACTAGTACTTTGGATCTATGCGTGCTCATTTAATACATGTTCATGTTCGTGCTTTACCTCATCTTATTTAATGACAAATCTCATGGGGATCGGTCATAACTTCATGCTTGCATCTTTATCTATACAAAGACCGATCGTTGTCACGCTTACGTCATCCATTCGGCAGTATTCCTTTTTCCTCTGTAATGGTCCGGATGGTTGTGATTCTTTGACAGATAGCTCTACATAGCTACATGTCATCTTGCTTGGCTTCTTAGCCGTAAATATGGAACTGTCTGGTATCACCCGGCACGTTCCAAGCTTTGGTATCTAACTGCTTTATCTTTTGTTAATTTTCAGGAAAAATTGACTGGCACGTCACTTGCTCTCTGCGCGTGCAAAGCCAGCTTTGTTCGGCTTGCTGTGTGATTGGCGTTGAGTGCGCATTTTACGTCAACACACTTTTTGGCACGCCCAGTGGGACAACAGCCGAATCGGTTCAAGATGCCTGAAGTCTCAGACCTCCTGGATGTCAACATCGAAGAGCTTTCTCCAGAGCAGCATCAGCAGCTCCTAGACGCCGTGAATCAGTTTCAACAAAAGTGTCTCATGTCGTTTAAGAAGAATCGAAGTGGTGTGCCGTATCTAAAGAATGACACCGCCCGGAGTGCTTTGCCGCCGGGAGAGAGCGATGCCTCAACCCAACAAGAGAAGGAGGAATGCGCACGGATGTTCCAAGAGTCGGTGGACGACATGCTCACCAAGCACAACCAAGCTTTCCTCGGGTCGCCGTTGACGGTGAAAATCCGTCAACCTAGCCATGAGTTTACCTTCGGTGTTGGCATGAATTTTGTATCTTATTCATTGGTACTAACCCCCGTGGTATAACAAGTTCACTTGTGCATGTCGGTTTTGGAGTTGTGTGTTTACACAGGGTTTTAACGTTGAAAGCAAGACTTCCGGATAAGTTCATTAAGCACCTCATGACAAGACCTTGAAGCCCGATACAAGTCAAGCAATGAAGTGAACATGACTCCAAGAGCCCAAGAACCAAGCCCGAGAAGATGATAAACTCCGAGGACCGGACCGTAAAAGTGCCCGAATCTTGCAAGACAAGGAGTTGAGTCCAATTCGGAGAGAAACCGACGTCAAGGGCCCACATGCAAAAGGGGAGAACATCTAGAAGACGTGGGAAGCAACACCGGCGAAGCGAGCCGCGGGATGGGCCGACTTGGGCCCGGGCCGGCCGGCCCAGCCGGTCGGCCCAGCCCAATTCGGGGCCCAATCGGCCTCTCCTTTGACCTAATTGCTTCTCGGGCTATAAATAGCCCCCCGACCAAGAGCCACGCGAACCGAAGTCGTATTCCGCCGCCGAGGAGCAGAGAAGCTTGAGGGACACCAACTTGAAGATGAGGGTCGTGCTAGTTGTCTAGGGTTTCCCCCGGCCGACGTGGGAACCTTGCATGGAAGACCACGTCGGAGCTCGGAGCGAGGATCAAGATCGAGGGAGGGCCCCGGTGGTGATCTTGTTCATGTAATCATTCATGGTGAAGTTTGTAAGTGAATCCGATTTCTAGCGATTAAGTGCCTTCTCGATGATTTTGTTTTCTTCTTGGTTTTGCTTCTTCTACGATCTAGTTTGCAGCTAGATTACCTAGGGTGCTCTTGTAGCCGCGGTGGCTAGAGGTGCATACCGGACCGGCCAAGTGATTTCAACTTGTTCTATCGAACTCGCCCTAAGCTCCCCGCATGAATAGGGATACGTTGTGACAGAACGGGGGTCTCGAAAGGCGGATGTTTTCGGAGTCGGATGGGAAGGCCACGATTTAAAGATGCTTTTAATGAGATTCGCTTTGCTATCTTCATCTATCTTGTTTGGAGCTACAACATAAGCATGATCTAGATTCTCTAGATTGGTTATCTCTTGCTTTCTCTTGGTTACCTCTTTAGTAGATTAGATTAGATTCGTTTTCTTTTTGAGTTAGTAGATTAGATGCAACTTGTCTTCATTAGATAGCTTTACCTTGCTTTACTAGATTGAATCCTTGCGTTGCACATTGTTCCACGGATTCGATACCTTGGGTTCACCACTCGAGGGAAGAAGGGTCCCTTGACTACGACGGGAGACTTGTCCGCTTGCAAGTCACAAACGAACTTTGATACAACTATTAACCGTCAACAAGCCCCTTTTTCTGGCGCCGTTGCCGGGGAACAAGCAATCAAGATCCGATCTAGTATCGCTTATCTTTCAGTTTTTCTTTCGATTTTCTTTTGCATCTCTTATGTTTGATCATCCTCAAAAAGAAAAAAAAAATTTCAATCTAATCTAGTTTTGATTAACCCCGAGTTCTTATGTTTAGATTTTTGTTTTATCACTAACCCTAACCGGAGATGGTTGGCTACCTCTCCAAGAAACCCAAACTTTTTTGTGGATGATCCAGGAAAACTTTACAAAGAAAGGTGACGTGCAACACAAGCTCGAAGGACCATCAAAATCTCCAAGGGAATCACCACCTCCAAGTCAAGACGCCGGAAGGCCGTTCAAGATCAAGAGGAGGATGGAGAAGATGGAGATGGAGAAAGAAGCTCAACACCTAAAGGCTGCCAAGGCAAGGTCCACATGCGAAGTGTTCATCATGTGAAGATGCTAGACGCAAGTGGGACAATTTGTCGGGCGCCCGATGGTGACAAAGAAGAATATCCGAGACAACTCCAAGGTCCCAAGACGGCGAAGGCTACTCAAACTCATTCGGGAGAGATGAAGGATCACACTAGAGACCACGAAGATCACAACCGAAGACCGGAGTTCGAGATGCCGAGCCACAAGGAAGTTGTTGCATCCGTCAAGACCAAAGGACTAAGCCGGCTGTGAAGACCAAAAAAAATTGACTAAGCCAAAGTGGGTACCCAAGATTGCAACGCCCGCAAAGAGCATTGATCCGAAGTAATCAAGTGAAGAAGTCTAGCCATGGACTATAAACGAAGCGCTAGGCGGGAGGCAACCCGTTTCGTCGAGTCAAGAATAAGCTACCGGGAGGACAACCCGATTCCAGGTTTTTCAAGTCTTTTTAAATTTAATTCAGTTTTGAATTTTACTATGCAAAACCTTAGACTTAGAATGGTTGAATAATATTAGAGACATAATTCTTGGTTGAATATTTTGCTTGATCATAAACCCTTTACATGAACCATCCTATGTGATTGTTTGCTTCTTTTTCGAGAAACCACAACCAAAAAAAATTTCAGAACCTAACTCAACCCTTCACCCTCATTATGGTGCTGTGGTTGACTTGTTTTTCATGCTAAAAACACTCGAGTAGAGCCACGACTTGTATCTAGATGTTATTTAAATTTCAGCACGTGGTAGGACTCGCGTGAACCTAGAAACTTGATTTTTGGTTGGTTTAAAAATCCATATCCTCGGTTTCTCTAAGATTAGAATTTTTCTAAGCCTCACTTAATTTTATTTCATTCAAAATCTCTCTCATCTAATCAAAATTAGGACCTAAACCTATGCCCCCATGATCAAGCCGGGAAAAGCTTGCTCTCAACCAATGAAGGCAAACTATACCGGTGAGACCGAAACCGACGTAATAAAAAAATATTTTCGACTTGCATTTGTTTTTAATGGTTTAAAAACTTCTCTAAAATTATGTTCGAGCTCTTGCATGGCTCTGAAAAATATTTTAAATTTCGAATTAGAGGAGTGCTTAACCTTAAACACACCTTAATGGAGGCAATCTAGTAATCATGCATGCACCATTGGATTCCCTTTCATCAACTTTCACCAATTCCACACGCAAAGGACAAGCATGGTGGGCAGCAAGCATCAACTTTGTAGAAATTTCATGGTGGCATGTGAAGCAAGTGGAGCTAGGGAGCATGGACATGACCCAAAACATGAAGCATCAAGTGGAAGGACCAATAGTGGACGAGAGCGTTTGGGCGGTGCAACTCGTGGAGCACGCGGGCGGGGAAAGTTGCGGAGGGTGAAATGATCGTGCCGGAAGAAAGACGAGATGGGGAGGAGCACCGAGGCCGGCCTCACGTACATAAGGAGCCCCCCCGGCTCCGTTTTTTTGCGAGGCAAGCTTCCCTCTCCTTCCTTTGTTTGTGTGTTCAAGTTTGTGTGCTCATAACCTCCGTAGACATAGCCAACCTTCCCAAGCTTGATAGCTCAAAAAAAAATCCACATCCTTAATCCACTCAAAGTCCGGACTCCAAAATAATATTTGTGTACCTTGTTACCGGGTGAAAACCCCGGATATTTATTTGTGAGGGAGAGTGCTGAAATCAAGGAAGAAAACTACTAGCCTTTTCACCAAAGAAGAAGGGATCATCGTCGTCTAAGCCATCATCGACAACCTCTTCGAGGAGGCACTCGTTTCCGAGTTTCCTCGGAGTATGGAGGAGGACACAGCACCGCCAAGGAGGAACCACACTCTTCTCCTTGGTGGCATGAGGGCCACACAAAACTAGTTTATTAGGTTTGCCAAACTTCAATAACATATGGAGGAGCCGCCCGTCCAACCTCACCACTTGACACGATCATCCGCTCCACCTCCATATGCTCCGCGGTATTCCGAGGGGTATGTCATCATGACGGAGGAGGAGAAGAAGCTCGCTCGCCTTAAAGTAGAGGCTTGTAGCAAACGTCGACATCGACGACCAAGCTCTCCACATATTGGGTTTCACACGGGACACCGGTGCAATTCTCTAGCGGAGTGTCGGCAAACACCCACAAGAAATTCGCCTAGGAAATTTTCATGACCATGGCGCATAACCTTGATGAAGGAGTGCTGAGTCTCTCATTCCGTTGGAGGGAGCCCACAAGTGGAGAAGAAGGAAGACACTGTCGGAAGGGTAACCTTGATCAATGATGCTATTTCTAGCACCTTGATGGGGTAATCTCCTTTCATCCATGGGTTGCAATCGATCTTGAGATGTGATCATACTTTGTTGGATTATCTATCTATCATCTTGTGCTGAAAATACTTTAATGCTTAAGGCTAGCAACCATGCCGCAAAGGGAGTAAGGCCTCAATGCTTCCTTGGATCCATTCAACACAATCCCCGATAGATTAGATTGGCTTTCATGTTCGAAACGATTGCATGTTCTAGTATCGTAGACCCATGGGCGAGTGTCCCCTATTTTCAAAAGGGAGCTCCGGAACAAGTATGTGCATGAAGGAACATGGGAAGGTTTTTGGAGTATGATCACGGGAAGGGACCATCAACGAAAAAGAAATACTATCCGGAACCCATCATCCAAGTGTGTCACTTTTGTGCAAATGGATTTTTGGGAGAACAAGAGAGACAAAGATAACCAACACGGAGTTGAATTGGCTTTACTCGGCTTTGATTGCCAAGTGGCCAATAGACCCCACTCACCTATGATCAACCGGTGGTGTTGTTAAGCAACATCGAGTTCGGAAGATATTGGTTCGGGGTGTTACCTCTCCATGTTGACTATCTCTTTAAAACCGGGTATTACAAGGAACCCAAATCATCTCCTACCCGGGACTTCCCTAGGAATATATGAAGAAAGGAAAATATAAGAGTAAAGATGAGAGAGGAGGCTTCCAAGTGGCCTAGGTGAATTTGCCTCTTTCGGATTGAGGATTCAAACTTTTTCTTGAGAGGAAGAAGATCGGTTAGAGGAAGGACTTCTTGTGCCGGCGAAGAAAAAAATAATAAAAGAAAAGAATTATAGGAGAAGGATCTTCTATGGCCCAAGAAGGAGGTGCACAACAAAATTATGTTCCACCGTTCGGAGAAATTCCGGCATCGCCAAATTACTACGGTGGTGTACCAATGCAAGCATGGGGGAGTGGTGCAGCCATACCCCCACCATTTTTGCGGTGCCCAACGTAGCCTTTGCGGAGCCATTTGCACACCTTCCTCAACCACAACAAAATGGAGCCACCATTGGAGGATACGCTGCAAGGAACATGCAAATTATTGCAGCCATCCAAACCAATGCCAACCAAATGGGTGAAGGAAATGCAAACGTCGCTTATGTGCTTGGACACCTTCACCTAGCACCGTCAGACGATTCATAGGAGGAGTGGTGCATTCCTATTACAAGTAAGGGTACAACAACCAAGACTTTCAATATCAACCATCGGCGGAAGATTAGAGAGAGGAGGAGCTTTAGTTATCTTTCCTTTACCCCCTTTTCTTTAATTTTCTCGCTTGTTTGCGCCTATGTATGCGTAGTGTTTTCAGTTTTTTATTTAAATTTCAGAAAGTGTGTTAGTTTAATTTTTTTCAGCATGTGTCTTAGTTTTTATTTTCATCATGAATAATGTCACCACCAAGTTTTTACCATTGGTAAAGTTACAAAGTTTGTGCCATGATGATATATGATTATAATTGCCGCTTTGTTTATCTTTGTAATTGATTTATGCATGTTTGAACTAGTGCTCTCTTAAAAATACAAATCTGAAATTATCTAAATGCTAGCTTAATCTTCAGCGGAGGTTATGATTAAAATAAAGACCCATAGTGTTTTATGTGCTCTCAAGTTATGAATAGATTAAAGATGTCTTTTATGCTCAAAAATATCGCTAACCTTGTCATAAATATCACTTGTGTGTTGCTCAACCTATCCCGAGCCTTATATATATTTGAGTGCATAAACCTTAGTGTACAAGATTTATTTTTGAGTGAGTTATTGCAGGCCATGATTTCTCCGGCCCGAGACTAAGAAGCTGGTCATTCCGTTTTTGCGTATCTATCTTTTTGCTAGCCTTTTATCCGTGCATTGTGTATCCCCGCATCGGAGATCTCACAAACTTCGCCGGATATCCACCCTTAAACCAAATATCTTTTTTTTTTGTGATTACCTCCTTGACCACAACCTATCGTTGAGAATGGATCATCAATTCAAGGAAGATCGCAAGACGGTGCCAACGTTGAAGATTTCAAGTATCTCTCCAAGGAAAAATATCTCCGGTACCTACCTTATTCTTCGCCTCTTTGCTCGAGACGAGCAACGTCTAAGCATGGGGGAGGAGGTAGGTACGGTGCAGTTTTAGAGTTCAAAAGGGAGTATTTTAAAAAAATGATGAAAGAGATGTATAGGGTTGGGTAAAAAAAATCCGGTGATATTCATGACTTTCAAGGTATAAAAAATCAAAACTTCGTTGTGAAAGTCGTGGACCGAATATATGACGAGAAAAAAAATGAATGAATGAAAGAAAGAAAAGAATGAGAAATATGAGAAAGAGAAAAATATATATATATATATTTGTGCGTAAAGTGAACTCCCCGGTTCTCTAAGAGTGCATTCAAGGCTTCAAGATAAAAAGATCCATTCTCATTTTCCAACCATGTGCAATCCGATAACGAGGACTTCTTTTGTGCCTCGGGATCACTCTTTGCCATTTGCACATGTCCACTCATCTAAAGTGTGTGTATTTTTCTCTTTCCCCTCCTTGATTTAACATTATTTTCCAATGACCTTTTTGACGAGTCTCGGTAAGACCATGAGAAGCTTGTCTTGTTTTGACAACACCTCATTTATAAAATCTTGTTAGGACTAAACTTTCCCAAAGCTCCATATAAAGCCTACCACACATATATGTTATGAGAGGGAAAGGAGTAGAATATATAGGCTTGAGAGACAAGTGAGATGAGAGTTCATGAGCAATATACAAGATGATTTAAATTTGTGAACTTGGTTTAGCCTTTCTTTATCTCGTTCTTTATTTCAAAAATTCGAGATCTATTTAAACTTTGTGAGCATGTTAATACTTGTGGGATAAGCTTAATAAGAATCTACCCTCCGTAGAGGTGAAGGCTAGTACATTATGGAACTTTAACGAATTAAACTTTTGAGAGCATTATGTTTTTTTTCATGTATGATCAAGTGCAAGGTTTAAACATTGATGGGCAACGATGATATCCATCGAAGGCTTACTCGAGGACGAGCAAGGTTTAAGCATGGTGGAGATGTTGACGGTGAAAATCCGTCAACCTAGCCATGAGTTTACCTTCGGTGTTGGCATGAATTTTGTATCTTATTCATTGGTACTAACCCCCGTGGTATAACAAGTTCACTTGTGCATGTCGGTTTTGGAGTTGTGTGTTTACACGGGGTTTTAACGTTGAAAGCAAGACTTCCGGGATAAGTTCATTAAGCACCTCATGACAAGACCTTGAAGCCCGATACAAGTCAAGCAATGAAGTGAACATGACTCCAAGAGCCCAAGAACCAAGCCCGAGAAGATGATAAACTCCGAGGACTGGACCGAGAAAAGTGCCTGAATCTTGCAAGACAAGGAGTTGAGTCCAATTCGGAGAGAAACCGACGTCAAGGGCCCACATGCAAAAGGGGAGAACATCTAGAAGACGTGGGAAGCAACACCGGGCGAAGCGAGGCCGCGGGATGGGCCGACCGTGGGCCCGGGCCGGCCGGCCCGGGCCGGTCGGCCCAGCCAATTCGGGGCCCAATCGGCCTCTCCTTTGACCTAATTGCTTCTCGGGCTATAAATAGCCCCCCGACCAAGAGCCACGCGAACCGAAGTCGTATTCCGCCGCCGAGGAGCGAGAGAAGCTTGAGGGACACCAACTTGAAGATGAGGGTCGTGCTAGTTGTCTAGGGTTTCCCCGGCCGACGTGGGAACCTTGCATGGAAGACCACGTCGGAGCTCGGAGCGAGGATCAAGATCGAGGGAGGGCCCCGGTGGTGATCTTGTTCATGTAATCATTCATGGTGAAGTTTGTAAGTGAATCCGATTTCTAGCGATTAAGTGCCTTCTCGATGATTTTGTTTTCTTCTTGGTTTTGCTTCTTCTACGATCTAGTTTGCGCTAGATTACCTAGGGTGCTCTTGTAGCCGCGGTGGCTAGAGGTGCATACGGGACCGGCCAAGTGATTTCAACTTGTTCTATCGAACTCGCCCTAAGCTCCCCGCATGAATAGGGATACGTTGTGACGAACGGGGGTCTCGAAAGGCGGATGTTTTCGGAGTCGGATGGGAAGGCCACGATTTAAAGATGCTTTTAATGAGATTCGCTTTGCTATCTTCATCTATCTTGTTTGGAGCTACAACATAAGCATGATCTAGATTCTCTAGATTGGTTATCTCTTGCTTTCTCTTGGTTACCTCTTTAGTAGATTAGATTAGATTCGTTTTCTTTATGAGTTAGTAGATTAGATGCAACTTGTCTTCATTAGATAGCTTTACCTTGCTTTACTAGATTGAATCCTTGCGTTGCACATTGTTCCACGGATTCGATACCTTGGGTTCACCACTCGAGGGAAGAAGGGTCCCTTGACTACGACGGGAGACTTGTCCGCTTGCAAGTCACAAACGAACTTTGATACAACTATTAACCGTCAACGGTCGCTCCAGCGGATGATGGTGGCCCTCTTTGGCCGGGCGCGGGGGCAAGCGTTCGGGAAGGCGTCCGCCGGAAAGAGCACCGTGGAGCCGGGCGAATCAAGCTCTCGGCCGGCCGCTACGGAGCCAATTGCGGCAGCCTCCTCCTCAAAGCTCCGGAGCCAAACATTCCAACCTCCTCCGCAGGCGTCGGGGGGCGGCCGCTTCGGCCCCCGTTGCAAGCTTCGGAAGTCAACCAATCCCGCCGCCACCACGGAGCAACGCACGGGTCGGCCCGTGCAACAGCCCGATCCGTACCGGCCTACGTACGGAGACCTAGCGTTCGGCTCATCCGGGGCCCCACTCGACCCCGCCGAAGAATAGCTCCGTCGACCAACCGGCTCCGCGAGGAATTTGTACGGCGGTGGTTATCATGAAGTGGGAAATTACGGAGCGTTCGATGCCTTCCCGCACCCGGGGTACGCGCGCGCCGCGGGCGCTCAAGAGGAAGACGCCCTAGCACGCAAGATGGCCGAATTGATGCGAATCGGTTCGGCCTCAAGACAAAGATGCGGGGCCCCACCTACGAGCCGCCGTTCCCGCAGTGGTACTATAACGTGCTCCCCGCCACCGAGGGTGAAGCCGCCGACGGAATTCACAAAGTTCTCGGGCGGACGAGACAAGCACGGTCGAGCACATCGCCCGTTACCTCATGCGGCTTGGGGAATGCTCGGCCGAGGAGGCGTTCGGGGTTCGCTACTTCCCCGCCTCGGCCGACGGGTCCCGGCTTTTCGGTGGTTCTCGTCCCTGCCGCCTGAATCAGTGGCCAGGTGGAAGGATTTGGAGCGTAAATTCCACGCTCACTACTTCAGCGGCAGTTCTGAGAAGAAGTTGATTGATCTCGCCACCCTGAAGCAAAGGCACAGCGAAACACCGCTGGAGTTTCTTAGAAGATTCAGAGAAGTCAAGGGCATGTGCTTCTCATTGAACTTGCCAGACGATCAGCTGGCTGATATGGCCGTCGCCGGGATGTTGCCAGCCGTGCGCGAGAAGCTATTTGGGATGGAGTTTGAAAACTTGGGCCAGCTGTCACAAAAGTTATCTTTGATGAGCAATCAGGCGTATGGCCTCAAGAAGGACCCCAAGTTTGGCAAGCAGCACGGCGTCGCTGACATTTACAATCAATTCTTGGACAAGGCTGATTTGTTCGAGGATTCTGACGACGAATTGGAGATAGCTGCAGCAGAGATCATGTGGGGTAAAGAGCCCTTGACAATGAATCAGCGGTGGGTCAAGCAGACCAAAGGAACTTACGACTTCGACATCACAAAGGCTGATAAGTTATTTGAGCTCTTGGTAAAGGAAGGCCGAATCAAGCTGCCCGAAGGGCATTCTATGCTTCGGCCTGATGGAGTCAAATCAAAACGTTACTGTGGCTTCCATGACAGGGACTCACACTCCATCAACGATTGCAGGGTCTTCAGGATGAAGATCCAGAAGGCTATCCAGGAGGGACACCTCAAGTTCGATAACAAGATGAAGCTGGACGGCCACCCCTTTCCTCAGAACATGCTCGGCTTTTCTGTCAATGCGATAACAGCCGAAGAAAAGGGGAAGGTCAAGGTCCTGACCTCAGCCAGGTCCAAGCAAGGTGGATCAGTGGACCCGGAGCGCCAGGTGACCCTAGAGCAAGTGCAGGGCGACGCCCCCCGCGTTCTCAAAAGCCACATCGAGATTGGGGAATCGTCCAAGCCTAGACCCAAGGTGACGTCACGCATTCTCCTCAACAAGTGGCAACGCCAGATGGAGAAGGAACGCTACCAGAAGCGTCGTCACGAAGAGGAGCAGCGCAGGGCTGAAGAGGAAGCGCGCAGAAGGGACCAAGAACAGTACACACGCGAGCAGGAGCGCGCCCACTGGGGGTGCGCCTTCTTCAGGCACTGCTGGAATGAGGGCCTAAAGCTGCCCACATTGAGGAACTGTCCTGAATGCAGCGACGGATATGTTGAGTACGGCGAGAAACCGCCAATCGCCGATCCGTCCATGAGAGACTTGGAAGGGTCCACCCGAATGGGGATCGGCGGCAAAAAATTGAAATCATTGATCATCCCAGGAAGCGCCAAGCTGATCTCAGGTGGGCTGATCAAGAGGAGGACGAGGATGTTCACGTCTGGCAGAAGGGGCAGTGGTGCCCGCCCGGTCTACGCAGGAGCCAGAAAAGGCGGGTCCAGCGCTTGAGGAACCGCGAGATGAAACAAGCCGGGATCCAGACGAGGCAGAAGTGGCGCCCCCAAGGACCGGCCGGAAGGATCGAAGCGTTCGGCTCCTCGCTTGCATGGTATACTTCTCGCCGAACGAGTTCATGGCTCCCGCTAACCGTGGTTATGCGGAGGAAGCTTCCTTTGACGACGAGCGGCCCGAGGAGATGATGGCACAACCGGTGCTTGCCAAGCGGTGCCGTCTTCGACAAGCCGGCCAAGAATCGCCATATGAGGCCGCTGTACTTGAGGGGGTACGTCAATGGCAAGCCATTGACCAAGATGTTCGTCGACGGCGGGGCGGCAGTCAACGTCATGCCGTACACCACCTTCAGGAAGCTTGGCATGGGCCCGAGCGATCTGACACCTACGAGCATCATCCTGAACGACTTCGCCGGGAACCCCTCAGACACCAAAGGATGCGCGCACGTGGACTTGATGATCGGGTCCAAGACGCTGCTCACCACTTTCTTTGTCATCGAAGGCAAGGGAGCCTACAGCCTGCTGCTTGGGCGGGACTGGATTCACGCCAACTGCTGCGTCCCATCCACCATGCATCAACAGCTTATCCAGTGGGTGGATGACGAGATCGAGGTCGTCCGGGCGGATGACTCCGTGAGCGTGGCCAACATGGAACCGGCCTTCGGGAGTACCAAGGCATTGATTGCTTCTCGGGGAAGGATCGGGGAGAAGGTCCCGTTGAACTCGTCGGCGGTGACCAACGGCCGATTCAAGCGGTCGGCTCTTATAGTAATTTTTAATGGAGAACCCCGTGGATGGCACCGATGGCAAGTTAGGACGAGGATTCATGTCGGCCGATAAGCCGGAAGAAGTTGACATTGGAAGCGGTGATAAGCCAAGGCCGACGTTCATCGGTTCAAATTTGCGGCCCGGACTTCGGGGGGAACTTAATTGAGCTTCTCAAAGAATATAAAGATTGCTTCGCCTGGGATTACTCGGAGATGCCCGGATTGGATCGTTCCATCGTCGAGCACCGGTTGCCAATCAAGCCTCGGTTTCAAACCATATAAGCAACCGCCCCGGAAAATCTACAAGGATGAAGTATTGGCCGATGTGAAGAAGGAGATCGAAAGATTACTTGACGCAAACTTCGTTCGGCCGTGCAGATATGCGGAGTGGATTTCTAACATCGTCCCCGTGTATAAGAAGAATGGAAAAATGAGAGTTTGCATAGATTTCAGGGACCTAAACAGAGCTACTCCCATGGATGGATACCCGATGCCTATTGCCGATTTGTTGATTGACGCCGTTGCCGGACACAAGGTGATTAGTTTCATGGATGGCAACGCGGGATACAATCAGATTTTCATGGCAATAGAAGACATCTCGAAGACGGCCTTTAGATGTCCCGGTCATATAGGCCTCGTTTGAATGGATAGTCATGACATTTGGGTTGAAAAATGCCGGTGCAACCTATCGGCGGGCCATGAATTACATTTTTCATGAGTTGATCGGTAAAACCGTGGAAATCTACATCGATGACGTGGTGATCAAGTCCTTGAGTCATGACACCCATCTAGAAGATGTGAAGAAGACCTTGGAATGCACCGAAGCATGGCCTAAAGATGAATCCAAACAAGTGTGCATTTGGGGTGTCGACCGGAGAGTTCTTGGGGTTTTTGGTCCACGAAGGGGGAATCGAGGTTGGCAAGAAGAGCATGAAAGCCATTGATGAAGTCGTTCCTCCAACCAACCTCAAGGAATTGCAATCACTTTGCTCGGCAAGATCAACTTCGTGAGAAGATTCATCTCAAATTTATCACGAAGGTGTTGCCATTCTCTCCATTGCCGAAGCTAAAGAAGGATCAGAAATTCACGTGGGGCGACGAACAACAAAAGGCTTTCGATGAAATCAAGCAATACATGAAGGAGCCGCCGGTCTTTGGTTCCTCCTCAGCTAGACAGGCCTTTCAAGTTGTACGTGGCGGCCGATACCCAAACTATTGGATCGGCCCTTATTCAAGAATTCGAAGGAAAGGAGCGGGTGGTAGCTTATCTTAGCCGAAAACTACTTGATCCCGAAACCGAGTATTCGGCTATAGAGAGATCGTGTCTTTGCGTATACTACTCGTGTACAAAGTTTCGGCACTACTTGTTGAATGCCGAATGCACCGTATACTCGAAGTTTGATGTGATAAAACATATGTTATCTATGCCAATTTTGAATGGTCGGATTGGCAAATGGATTTTAGCTTTATCAGAATTCGAGTTGAAGTTCGAATCGGCAAAAGCCATCAAAGGTCAGATCATTGCCGATTTCATAACTGAACATCGTGACCCTTCAATTGGTCTACTTGAAATTACCCCTTGGGCTTTATTTTTTGACGGGTCATCATGTGGCAAAGGTGGGGGAGTAGGGATCCCGCTAATTTCGCCCAAAGGTGAGATGTTCGAATTCGCTATTCCTATACAACCCACCGTCACAAATAACCAGCCGAGTACGAGGCACTACTTCGAGGGCTTCAATATTTGAGAGAAGTCTGGGGCCGTATCGGTTGAGGTCTATGGAGATTCGAAACTAGTAATCAAGCAATTGAACGGCCAATACGAGTGCGGGAGCGAAGCGGCCGAGGAGTTACTACGAAGAGTGCGGGGAAATCTTGAAGAGCTTCCCACCGGTAACCCTACAAAGACATTCCTAGAGAGCATAACGAAGAAGCAAATAGGCTAGCTCGGAGCGCCTCCGGTTACAAGGAGAGTCAAGAAGCATTTGCTTTGCGAGGTGTGTGCACTAGGGGCGGATCTTGCGGAAGATGATTGGAGGAAAGAGATCGTTGATTACTTAAGAGATCCATCCCGAAAAGTCTCTAGGAAGCTCGGTACAAAGCAATTAAGTTCGTTCTTCCGGATGACAATTTATTCTATAAATCATTAGACGGAGTATTGCTACGATGCCCGGGTCCCGGAAGAAGCCAAGAACATGATGAGCGACGTGCATGATGGGATATGTGGAGCGCACCAATCGGCCTATCGGATGAAATGGGTTATTAGACAAGCCGATGCTTTTGGCCGACGATATTAGAGGATTGCTTTGAGTATTACAAGGGATGTCAAGACTGCCGGAGGTTCGGGAATATTCAAAGAGTCCCCGCATCGCATTGAATCCCATCATCAAGCCATGGCCATTCGGGGGGCGGGGTATAGACTTGATTGGCCAAATTAATCCGCCGTCTAGCAAGGGGCATAAGTTCGTGCTTTTGGATACGGACTACTTCACCAAATGGGTCGAGGCGGTCCCACCGAAGAAAGTGACGTCGAAAAACATGATCGAGTTCGTCAAGGAACACATCATCTATCGATTTGGGATCCCTCGGACGATTACCACCGACCGGGGGCACAATTCGTGTCATTGGAGTTTAGAGATTTTGCCGAAAGCATGGGAATCAAATTGTTTAATTCCTCTCCGTATTATGCCCAAGCTAATGGTCAAGCAGAGGCTTCTAATAAGATCATGATCAAGCTGATACAGAAGAAGATCGATCAGAAGCCAAGGAGGTGGCATTCGGTACTCAGTGAAGCGTTGTGGGCTTACCGAATGGCCCCCCATGGAGCTACAAAGACTTCTCCTTACGAGTTGGTTTACGGGCATCATGCGATCCCGCCCCGGGAAATGCAATCGAGTCAAGGAGAGTAGTCTTTACAAAACGAGTTGAGCTCCAAAGATTACAGTGGCCTAATGATGGATGAGTTAGAAGATTTGCATATGATCCGTCTCAGGGCCCTGGAAAACATCGAGAAAAACAAGCTGCGAGTCGCCAAATACTATAACAAGAAAGTAAAGGTAAAGCAATTCATAGAAGGCGATCTAGTTTGGAAAGCGCTATTGCCGATTGGAACTAAATACAGTGAATTCGGCAAATGGTCCCCTAACTGGGAGGGGCCTTTTCGTGTGGTCAGATGCGTCCCTGGTAATGCATACATATTGAAAACTCGGTTTGGGCAAGATGATATTTCCTTTTCTAATTCCGAAAATAATGATTTATTTATAAAATTTATGCATTGTTAGATCTTTTTAGCATCGCACGAACTCTTTTCTTTTTTAATTAATGTGAGAATTTCTAGACCCTCTTGACGAACGTGGTGGCTTTTTTAACACTCAAGTATAAAGATAATAGATAAATAGATAGATATATGGCACTGTGAGTGAAAATTGAAAGAAAAATAGTCATAAGAGATTCACCAAAGACACATAGCGTAGTAGCGGGATATTGTACATATCTCCTTTATCAACGAAATAGACACTATCTTGTGCTCGTTCATTCAAAAGAAAGTAGTAGCGGGATATCTAGCAGCTTCAAGTGGAGCAGTATCACATAGTTCGATCACTGGCTCATCATCCTTGAAGAGCACGCAAGATATATGTGTCGAGGTCGGCACTGTGCAGGGAGATCGACATAATGTTTGCTGATAGATCCATTGATAGCCGTCTACATAGCTGCTAGTAGTAGCCTACATACAGTCTGACAAACATGAAGTGACCCAAAGGCGATCGACCACCCGATCAATCGACCATATTCCAATAGCATTGTTGACTTCATTACCGAGGTTGTCTTTCCCAGCACACGCGCGATCACGACAGTAATCAGCTGGGCTAATCCAACACTCCTGTGCAGGCCTCTCTAGCTATGCGTTAGGTAGCCATCCATGCAAACCAAACGACGATCTTGTCGAGCTGTTGTTTGCTCTAACCGAGCTTGGTCAGTTTGTCATTAGTTGGTTCATCATGCCAGAAGACGTGGCACCACCAAAGATAGCAAAAGGAAGGTCATGCGATTCCGGCCCGGCACCACCGTCCTCCCTCCCCGTAAATGTCCGGCTCCGGGATTCGCCATGGTTAGCCCAAAGTGTCCCGCTACGGCATTCGCCATGGTACATGCTTTGCCAAAGTGATACGCCGCCGAGGCCGGGAGCGTAGGACACTCCAAATTGCTCCAAATTGCCACCAATACTAACCCGCGCGTGCGCTAAGGCTTTGTGCTTTGTCTTGCTCCAATATCTAAATGGTTAACCAAATGGGAGAAGGGGAATGGGGCCGGGCAATGCAAGTCGTTCATGGTCATCGACACATTCGGTCATGACTCGTGAAGAAGATGAAAACGGAGGGCTGCTGCGCCGCTACTTATATTAGCGGCACTTTTCTATTATGTTCCTCGGGTAAAACAACCGATCGGATGGCGGCCCGGGAGGTGTGATTTTTATATCCATGACAAACGGCAAAGAGAGATGGGAGGAGGAGCGAGTTGGAGGCGATCTTCGTGTTGCCCCTGTTAACACCAAAATTTGGTAAGGAGTATGACATGTGGGTCCGATTCGAAAAAGAGTCCGTCTGGTGGAAGGAAAGATATTTTCGAGAGATTTTCGGCGGAAAGGATCCGCGGTCGGCTATTTGCTCCGATTCGGCGGAGGAACGAGAGAGCCGATTTCGCGGGATTGGACGGTGACGTGGCTCAAATCGGGAGAGACGAATGGAGGGACGAGCAATCGAGCTTAGTTAGGCAATGAATCCATTCGCAGTTGTAATCAGCAGGGTATAAATACGATCCCTGGATGTATGTAACAAACACGATCATTCCTCAATACACACCGGCCTTACACCAAACCCTAGAGTCCTTGTCGCGTCGTCGAGTTCTTCGAGAGGGCCAATCGATCCGTCGACCTCCGTGAGTACCGGCAACCTTGTATCATGTCTAGTATCATGCGGTGGATTTAGATCTGATGCAAGTAGTCTTGTTACCATGCTTCGTGTCATGCGGTAGATTCAAGCTTGGTTCAAGAGGGTTTCTTGTTAGATCATGAGCCATGCGGTAGGCTAAGATCTAGCTCGAAGCTAGTTATCGGCTCTATTGGATTTTGGCAAGATCCAATAGATTCATTAAGTTATCCCGTGTTATCATGAGTTTTACTTTATGTTTTAATTCATGTAACACACCCTTGCCCAATCTAGATGGGTTTGGATCGGCTATATCTCTTTTAAGATCCGTGTACGAGCAGGTTTCGTGTTTTGACGCGTGGATCTTGTGCTCTCCGATGGCCGAAACCGAATCGATCTAGGTTGTTACGTGTTGTGGGTTCAAGCTTGCTTTGTTCGTATAAATCTTGAAAGAACCGGGTATCATGCGGTAGATGCAGGTTTTTGGGTTGCTTTGGAGCTAGTCATCCGGTGGATTAGATTTCCAATTCAGTCTGATAGATTTATTCACGTGGTAATGTTTGTTCCTTCTTCACGGACCACCGAATCGGTTGTTCAGCCGTATTCGGTTATCTTTTCACGAGTAGATCATGTGCATTGTTTATGTGTTAAACGACGTATGCTTTTAGCTTTCCATATTTAGATTGTATCATGCGGTGGATAGATCTATTTGCGGAAAGTGGTACGTTTTTCATGCAAGTTGTATCATGCGGTGGATAGATTTGCTTGTGATCGTACCCGACGGATCTTAAAGTACCTAGACATGCGGTAGACTAGTACTTTGGATCTATGCGTGCTCATTTAATACATGTTCATGTTCGTGCTTTACCTCATCTTATTTAATGACAAATCTCATGGGGATCGGTCATAACTTCATGCTTGCATCTTTATCTATACAAAGACCGATCGTTGTCACGCTTACGTCATCCATTCGGCAGTATTCCTTTTTCCTCTGTAATGGTCCGGATGGTTGTGATTCTTTGACAGATAGCTCTACATAGCTACATGTCATCTTGCTTGGCTTCTTAGCCGTAAATATGGAACTGTCTGGTATCACCCGGCACGTTCCAAGCTTTGGTATCTAACTGCTTTATCTTTTGTTAATTTTCAGGAAAAATTGACTGGCACGTCACTTGCTCTCTGCGCGTGCAAAGCCAGCTTTGTTCGGCTTGCTGTGTGATTGGCGTTGAGTGCGCATTTTACGTCAACAGCCCCACACATGGTGCGTGGTCCAACGGGTGTGCATTTTCTGTTTCGGGGGAGAATTTCTGCAGGAGTGTTTGGGAACTGGACCAAAAACACGAAATTGTTCTCCCTTCACAAAGGGGTTACCATAGTTTTAAATAACGGGGTATAGCGCTGCTATAGCAGCGCTATAGCATTTTCAGAGGGTCCCTGCTACGCTATTTGTATTTTTGCCGCTATGGTAGCTATGGACGCTAAATCAGACTATAACTGCGCTAAACGGCGTAGCTTTAGCGCTGCTATAGCATTTGCCTTAGCTCAATGCTGCAATTGTGATCTTTTGGACAACTAAATATTTGAATTGTATGAATCTTGTTGTATTGTCAACTTAAGTAATGTCCCAACACCCCTAGACACATGTTTATGCTTATGATATTTGCAAATTACTGTATTTTTTCATCTATTACTTGTATTTGTCATGGTTTGATAGTAAATCGCTATTTGCAATAGCTCGCTATAGCCTCCGCTACAGCTTCTTAGCCTCGGAAAAAAAGATGCCGCTATTTGCCATAGCCCGCTATTTAAAACTAGCAAATTGGTGAAGCTAAAAAAAAGTTAAGTGGAGCACAAGCATGGAGAGTGAGAAGTGTTGGTAGATAGTCCATGCGTAGCGTGCGTCCGGAATTCGGGCTACTCGGGTTATTGGACGCAAAACTGGTGTGTATTTAGGGTCTGCTTGGTTGCAGGCCACCATTCGCCGCGCCATGTGTGGCGGCGCCACACTCTGTGGCGAGCAAAATCCCCGCCACACTGTGGCGAGTTTTGTGCAGTCTTGTGTGCGATTCACTGTGACAGGTACTGCTTACTCGGGAACCAAACAGCAGCTGGATTTTCTGTGGCGAGCCTCACCCGTGCGTGGCGAGATGTGGCTGGGAGCCAAACATGCCCTTAAACACGGAGTTGTAGTGCTCTTTCATTAAATGGAGAACTAGACAAACAAGAGAAAAGCGCTGCTAGGTAATGTTCTTCTGCTGCTGAACTTCTCCATGATCATTGTAAGTGCGTGTGTGTCCGCCTTCATGAACGAGCTCTCCCTAAGGCTTGTTCTAACACTACACAATTCTCTATCGTTTGGCCATGTGCCTCTCAATTAGTAAAGTAGGATATCGGAGAGAAACAAAATATTCATACAGCTTATAGTGGGGAAATATGTACCATGAATGATTTCACGTCTGATAGTGACATTGTTGACATGGCCATGTTCTTATCCACATTCTGGGCAGCAGCGCCCGCAGATGGCCGCATAACTTCACTATGTTGGTCTCGCCGTTGATTCTTCTCAACCGCCTCCCCGCTACGGTGTCCAAGCGTGACTGCAAATGGTGTGCTCCTTGGTTTATCGTATGTTTTGATCAAGGTCCTGCCCATCAGGGTCCTCTTACCAAAGTACATCAAATTTGAGGCTGACAACCAAAGATATGAAGAACGGCCAAGTAGTTATGTACCATGTCTTTCTTTTTATCACTTTTAAAAATCCCTCTCATGTTTTATTTCTTCATTGTCAGTCTGTCACAGATTAAGCTGATTTCCCCCTGTTCTGTTGTTGATGATTAATGATTCAAAGATACCAACCATCATTGTCAAAAAAAATATATCAACCATGTAATGTACGCAGTAAGCAGTCATCCATTTCTTCACCAGATTCATGCAAAGTTCTCCACCTTCTTTCATATTCCGAAGAACGACCACACCATCTCTTCTGAAGTTGCGATTGAATTTTTTCTGAGCAATAGTTGCATGGAAACAAGAGAGTAATAAGCTTAAAGGAGGATTTATGACCATAAAAAAAATAATTTGGATTGTGGGCTTGTGGTTGTTGACTAGAAATGGTATGATGTTAAAATTTTCTTGTTGATTTTACTTGTTGCACATGTATGTAAAATCATGATAGTTTGTGAAAATCCCACCTTTATTATTGCAGTGACAGTGATGGCGACTGCAAACAGAGTCTACACAAAGGTAGCAATGCTGTTCCATAATAGGTGTGTGCTGCATGATGAACACAAGAAGTTTGTTTTCAGTTCAATCACTAGCATCCAATAATTCCATGCTATAGCATTGAATCTGGTAGAGTTTTTGGAGGAATAGGAGTTTGTCACTTGTATCCATATTATCTGCTGGTCAAGAAATCAAAAGTGGCTACAATTGTTGGTGAAAAACCTTTTTAAATATTGCCAATGTCAATATTTTTCTCAACAGCAAACGAATTTTCAGGTTTGTGCTCTTAGATGGATTAACAAGTAACAAATGTGTTTTTATTTGGGGATTTGTTTATGCGCCAGGTTTTAGTTTATGCGCGCCTGCATGGTTGTGGTATCGTATCTCCATTGCTCAAAATAAGCATCGAGTTGTCAGTTTGTGCATTTGCAGCAGCACTTTTCAGAAAGAAACTGCCTCCACTCTCCTTGTCTCACCTGAAAATGTCGACTCACTCAACAAAGATGGAATGTATACATGATGGATGCATTTAGAAGTTCTGCCAAGTGCAATACTATGACATGATGGAACCTTTACTTGACACCAGATGCCAAAGTGAACAGAGTGTGTTGCTAATTTCTACACTTTATTCAGTGCCAGAATAGGCTGCTGTCAGATTTAGCTCCACATGAACACATCGGGGCTCCTCACTTGATGCGCACTCTTATGATGAGAAAAAAATATTTTTTATTTTGTTGTGGTAGCGTGAGCGAGCCACAGATCATTTCTTTGATAGTATAAACTTTCTCAAATTAGGAGGGGAGACAGATCATGCACATGGTAGTGGCACTCAAATGCAATCAAGAAAGTGCGGACATTCTGTTTGACTCAGCACTAGGGACTAATATGGACAGTGCGCAAAGAAATGCAAAATGTTTATGATAAAAGGGAAAATATCCTTTTTCTAGATAAAGAAGAGGGAAGTATCTTGATTTTGCTCTATGAACCTTGATTTTGAAGCTGTCGGGGATGGATCAACTTGACAAAAAGACACTCATTTTGCATTGTGCAGACTCCAACTCATATCAAGATTATGATTCCAATGAAGAATGCACAGCTCAAGAGTTGAGAAAATATTGGATGATTGCCCAAGTATCAGAACTACAGTGCAGCTGAAGCAAAAATTCCCCTAAAAATCAAAGTCTTCATGTGGCTAATGAATCAAAATGCTATTCTAACAAAAGACAATATGCTGAAGAGAAACTGGTAGGGAGACCAACATTGTAAATTTTGTAGTAATGATGAGAGTATAAATCACCTCTTTTTTGATTGCACCCTGGCCAAATATGTTTGGAGCCTGACAGCCTGGGTAATCAGGGCTGATTGTAGGCCAAACAGCATAGGACATTTCTGGTTTTAGTGTGAGAAATACATGCCAAAGAACTCAAAATTTTATATGGCTGGTCTTGCTGCGATTTGTTGGGCAATCTGGCAAGCGCGCAACAATGTTTGTTTTGAAAGAAAAAAGATTAGGTCTCCTACTGAAATCATATGCTCAACTTCATCTTTTCTTAAATATTGGGCAGGTCTACAAAAGGGAGAGGAAAAGGATATGTTGGAAGCCAGAGCTGAAGCGCTCAAGAACGCGGCGCTGCATCACCATCCGCAAGAGCAAGAGCATGAAGAGTCGAGGTCTGGGACGGTGCTACTCCAGTGAAGTAGACGCTCGATAAGTGAAGAGCGGGAAAACCATGTCTCATATCTGAAGATGTGGAGATCGTCTATCTCCTTTTGGGTCCTGATGGGTGCTCTAGCCCGGATAGCTGCTGTCTTTAAGTTCTCTCGTGTAAAACTCTGTTGTTAGTTCGTGGATTAGCTGTTAGCGGGGGGGGGGGGGGGGGGGGCAGCCGTTTGAGGTTGATCCTCCTGGCGCATGATCCCTTGGTCGGTTTGTTCTTTTGGCTGGGTTGGTATGTCGAGTATTGCGTTCTGAACCTTAAAACTATGTAATTTCGTTACGCTGGTAATGAAATTCGGGCATCGCCCGTGGTGGAAAAAAACAAGGCCTGGCAGAATTGCAGGGCAGGAACAGAGATAGACTACTGTTCTTACCATAAAGAAAGAGACTAGTGACATATTGTGTCTTCCTGAAAGACTCGCTCGGCAAGTCGTTCAAAGAAGCCAGTAGAACTGAGAACAACTTGTGTTTTAACTGGCAAGATGTATTCCATGGCTAGTGTGTGGCCTGCCTGATGAACTGGTGTGTGCCCAGTGACAGTTTTGTAAGCCTTGACTGAGGACAAAACAGGTACTACCCCAAATGTCAAAGGTATGCAGGCACTGCAGTCTATCATTCTTCTTGGCAAAGGTATGCAGCTCAGGGGAGAAAATTGCAAACTATTCATCTCTCCACAAGAAGGATACTACCTTCATCTCAGGGGAAAAAATTGCAAACCATTCATCCCTCCCATCACCAGTTACGCAGCTACTGCAGTCTGCAGTAGCGATAAGTGAAAATTTAGGAAATTTACCACCTCTCTCCAGAGGAAGGATACCACCTTCTCCATCTCAGGAATTGTAACTGCTGTCATGTTTACTGGCACACAATGACACGACACACAGGTCCGTCCAGCTAAGTAACTGGAGCAGGCTCGCTCATCAATCATCGTCCTCCCTGCACCAGCGCGACGCAATCGGAGAAACCATTCATCTGCACCATAGCCCCCCATTGACCGGCCGCGGATCGGCCACGCCGCGTCCGCGGGAGGCGGCGAATCGCGATTCCGGCCCCTGCGGCAGGGATCCAGACAATCTCCGTTGAACCAAAGGAGTGGAAAGCTTGCGCTAGGGTTTGAGGAGTTGCAGGGGAACCTTCCGCTTGCACTAGGCGGAAGACGACGCGGCCGTCGGTGGCGGGGGCTCAACGGGAGGAGGGGGAGATCAGAAATTGAGTAATTTTCGTATAACCCCCTAGTCTGGATCGCGATCATTTAATTCGATTCAAAATAGGGTGGTTTATGAAAATATGTCTCCGGTAATTCTCACAAAACATCCTAAACTGGATCGCGATTAATTAGGGGGTATTTGAAAAATATCCCAGACGGCCTGGCGGCGGCGAGGCTGCGCGATCACCGGGGGCCGCCGCGAATCTCGCCGTGATGCCTCCTGCAGCTCCATACACGGCTCAGGATCCAACATGGCCGGCCACAAGCGCCGCCGCCTCCGGCGGTCCGGCCGGCTGCCGGCACCATCAAGCCGCCGCCTTCAACTGGAGGAGAATGAGAAGACGACAAGCAGCAGCCATGGAGAGCCAGCATCGGGCCAGCCCTTGTCACTAGGGGCGTGCTGCTGTTCTTCTCCTCCTCAATGGCAGGCCCTCACCATCGCATTGTTGAGATTGCGCTTATCCGTGTGTTATGCTTGCTACGGTCGTTCCACCTCATCTCTACACGCGGCGGGGACGTGAAGGAGGGTGTTCGACGGGTAGAATGAATAGTGCTCGGCTGGTAGAATGAATAGTGTTCGGCTGGTAGAATGAATAGTATTCTGTGAGAGGAAATAAGCCAATACAAACCGAGATATGCCAAGACATGCCAGCCGAACAACCTCAAATTTACGGGCATCTGCACCGGGACGCCCGTGCGGTCGAATTCCGACATGGAGGTACAATGCACGTGCATGTGGTCTTCCTGATGAATGATGTGGGACTCACATCGACGCAGCGTGAGACCGAGCAGGTGAGCGCAGCCGCGCAGGAAACAACAAAAGGAACCGAAACAAAAATCTTTCCAAAAAATCTGCAAAACAATTTAGCAAAAAGTTTGAAAGAAGATTTTTAGAAATTATTTTAGAAAAACAGTGCAAAAAATCAAAAACAGAAAATATTAGAAATAAAAAATCAGACACAAATGTTTGCAAACAAAATTCAGTCACAAAAGTTTCAAAGAAATTTTGGAAAACATTTGATTTTTGAAAGAAAACTTTTGACAAAAAAATTGAAACAAAACTTTTTGACCGAAAATCTTTAAAACAAAACTTTTGACGAAAAAGATTGAAAGACGAAAATAGTTTGAAAGAAAAATATTAGAAATTAAAAATCAGAAACAAAAAAGTTTGGAATAAATATTTAGCAAAAGTTTCAAAAGATTTTGAAAAATATTTGAAAGAAAACTTTTAGCGAAAAAGTTTGAAAGAAAACTTTAAAGATTTTGTCAAAAAAATTGGAAAAAATATCATTAAAATCTGGAACCAAAGTTGGACACAGATTTTTGAAGAAAACTTTCGGAAAAGTTTATGGAAAAGGTGCAAAGAAAGTTTTCAAAACTGAATCAAAACTTTGGGAAAATGTTTTGTAAAAACTTTTGAAGAAAAAATAGCAAAAAAGAAAAAAAATGGAAAAGCGGTGCTCCGTGATTCCCCCGAGAGGGAGCTCGCCATGCGCACCACCGCGGCTGCCCTGGTGGCTCGACGGTGGCACGTCGCCGCCGCTCTTTGGATCTTGACCGGGGTAGGTCGCTGCCGCCGTCACCGCCGCTTCCTGGCGGCGCCCCTCCCGGATCTCCCCGAGGGGAGGCTACCCGTGTGTGCCGTGGATGAGCTCGCCGCCGGGAGCAGGCTGCTCCTGCCCCCATGGGAGTTGCCACTGGGCGCTCCCCATGCTGGATCTAGAGAGTAGGAGAAAGAAAAAAAGGAAGCAAGAACCGTGACTCTGACAGAAGCGCGAAACCGGGAGAGAGTTGTGCGAGTGGTGTAGAGGAAAGGAAGCGGGGCCCACCCATGTGTGTTGCTTGTGAGCGGCCAGTGGCTTGATCGACCGCAGAGCGCGTGACTCGCGGTCGAGCCCAATCTCAACATCCTGACACGCGGCACGCATGCACCACACATGGAGGGGCCCGCTAAGCCGCACACGCACACGCACAACATCCTTTTCTATTTTCTTGTTTCTTTTTTCTTTTTTGTTTCTTTTTCTTGTTTCTTGTTCTTTGTTTATTTCTATTTCTATTTTCATTATTTATTTCTTATTTCTTTTATATATTGTTTCTCTTGGTGAATATTTGTTTGTTTCTTTCTCTATTTTTATTTTATTTCCATTATTTTTCTTCTTCCATATTTTAGTTGGTTTTATTTTTTTTCCTTTCCCCATTCTTTATGATTTTCCCCTTTTCTTCTCTCATGTTTTTTCATATATTCCCTTTTCTCTCTTTTATTTTTCTATTTTTCTTTTTCATTATTTTCTCTATTCATTTTATTTCTCTTTCTTCTCGTTATTTATTCATTTATTTACTTATTTATTATTTTCATTTCTTTAATCTTTTTTATGTTTTTTATTTTTCTTATTCTTTACGATATTTCTCGTTTACACATTTGTTCGTCTTCTGTAAATATTTGTTCGTCTATAATTGGATCTTGTTTGATAGTTATATTCTTACATTTTAAATATTTTTCCTCCATTAATATTTTTATTGTTCGAGATGAGATGTAAATTTGTTCTCGCTAGATTAATAAGTTGTTCTAGCTATAAGTATCTTGTTCATGCTATAATAACAACTTGTTCTGACTCTTGTTCTGATTTATTCTGACACTACATTTGTTTTGTTCGAGATGACACATAAAATTGTTTCGACTATGATATGATTTTGTTCTAATAGTTGTTCTCATTTGTTCTGACACTTTTTTTTGTTCGAGATGACATACAAACTTGTTCTGGCTATAATAAGTTCTAGTTTGTTCTGACATCACATTTGTTGTTCGGGATGACATATAAACTTGTTCTGACAATTGCTTTCGTTTTGTTCTAGTACTTCATTCGTTTTGTTCTAGCGATAACAGGATATATAACCGTAATTAAAAAATACGAATAAAAAAGATTGTCAAAATATAGTCAAGTGAAATCTTGTTTCAAAGTTTTTATTGTCAGAAATCCAATGATGCGATCGGAATTTAATTTTGATGTTTCGTTTGTGATTTATAGATTTTTTTTAGTGTCAATCAGTGTTACATGTGGCTGATGTCACCAATTCTGTTTTCTTTTCATGCATGCCCTCCAATTTGCGGTCTTCAACGACAGATTGTTACTTTGTAGCTGAAGCGACACATAAGAGCTCCCGAGGAAGCCCGTGGACTTGGTGGTGTGCATGTGCACCAACCTGTCCTTGTACACGCCGGACACGCCCGGAGTGCCCGACAGGAGCCGGACCTCGTCGTCGGTGAGCTCGGCGGCGAAGCCGTGCATCACAGTGTCGTACACGTACAAGATGCGTTTGGAGGTGCTGGCCGGGGAGAGCGAGGCCACCATGGCGGTGTACCAGTGCTCTGGGGTGTCGAACTGGGACGGCTTGGCGAGGTGGTCGGTGTGCACGATGTAGGCGCTGGAAGGCTGGGGATCGTGCTTTGGCGGCCACTCGAATCGGGCCACCGGGAGGTGGGATATATGATGGCCGAGTGAGCGAGCTGTGCGAGCAGGAGTAAAATGGGTAAGCGATGCAGGAGACTGGAAGGCTTGGACGCCATTGTTGATGCACGAGAGGTTTGGGCTTGGGAAGACATGGCGTGGGGATGCACTGGTATTTATACTCGCATGAGCGCTCATCTGCCCAACCTGTCAGTGGCAAGATCAACGGGTGCGGCACTAGTGTAGCTATTGCAAGTCTGCAACCATATGCTACTGTAAGTCTGCAACATCCCAAAAGAAAAGAAAAGACACTGCTGCGTACTCCTCTGTTATAAAGTTTGCAACCATATGCTACTGCAAGTCTGCAACCATATGCTACTTTGCTTTCCCTTTTAGGGCCTGTTTGGGACTGCTCCGCTCCACGTTTAACAGCTCTGCTCCAACTTTGTGCAGCCAAACACCTCCAACTCCTAAAACTCTGCTCCTTGAAAAAGGTGGAGTTCCAGCCCAACTCCACATTTTTCTTGGAGTACCTCAGGAGGTGCTCCCGAAATCCATGTTTTGAGACTTCTCATAGAGTTCTGAGTTATTTACCCACCAATGCCACTTGTTACACAGAAATACCGGTTCGATCTGTTTGCGTCTCTCCTCCCCGTGAGCGCTTCTTCCTCTTGTCCTCCCTCTCAGTGCCGCCACCGACCGCACCTCACTCCCCCTCCGAGCTCGCGCCGCGCCAGCCCCCCTGCGCCCTCCCTCCACGCCGACGGGGACACGCTCGCGGTGTCTCCCCGCGCCGCGCCCACCTTCCCCGCACGCCACGCCCGGTCGCACTACACCCTCCCTCGGAGCTCGCGTCACCGGCTCACCGCCGGCCGCCCGCACACTCCCTCCGCACCGACCGGGACGAGCTCGCGATGTCTCCCCGCGCCGCCACCGGCGCGCCCTCCCTCCCTCCGTGCTTGGAGCTCGCGCCGCCGGCCCACCACTCTTCCTCCTTTCTCCCTCCGACGGGACTTGCTTGCGCCGCCGGATCTTCCCCGTCCGGCCCGGTCAAGCCGCGCCGCGCGGCGGCGGGGCGGACGAGCCGCGCGCAACGGGCCTCTCTTCTCATCCGGCGCGGCGCAGATGAGGAGAGAGGTCGCTCCTTCACCTCCGACGCGCGCGTGGCGCGGGCATCCGCGACCAGACCCTGGCCTCTGGCGCGGCGCAGGCATTCCTGGCCGTTCCCTCCCGTAGCGCCATTGAACATAGGAAAAGGGTGGGACGAGAGAAGAAGGGGGGAAAGATAAGAGAATGACAACTGGACCCATTATTTAGGGGCAAATTAGACTTTTCTCAAAGAAATCTTGCGTTTCTGGAGCTGGAGCTACTCTACATGGCAAACACAACCTCTGCTCTGTAAACTCCACAGTAGAGCTACTCCATGGTGGAGTTGGTGGAGCAGAGTTAGAAAAAGTGGAGCAGAACCGTCCCAAACAGGCCCTTAGAGCAACTCCATCAATGGAGTAAATTTCATCCCCTATATGAAGTTATTGGGGGTGGAGTAAAAATATTTTCATCCCTAAAACACAACTTGCTCCAGCAGTTTCCCTATTTTCCTTCCCAACTCGTGGGTCTCACAATGCCACATCATCTTCTTCTTTATAAAGTGAGTGGGTCCCACTGATAGGGGTGGAGGAGAGGTTCCCTTTATAAAGGGGATGAAGAGGGAGTTTTAGTCTATGGAGAAAAAGAGGGAACGGGATATGGAGGCTGCTGGAGAGGTTTTTTTATCATCTGATCCCCTATATCACTGTTTTTTTGGTATCGGGGATGGGAAAGGGGAGCTGCTAAAGTTGCTCTTACTGCAACATGATTCATACAGTTTTGCCATTCTCGAAACAAATAAAGTTTTTGTCATTTCACATTCCATTGGATGTGCTTCACGGTGCGATCTTCAGTTGCGGGTGAAACATTTTTTACGAATTTTGCATGATTATTTATGAATTATGATACCATTTTAAAGGGAATGGACACACATTTCATGGACATGTGTTTACATTTGTACCAAAATGATTATAAATTTGTGCAGCATTCAGTTCAGATGGTTTTTTAGATGTAAGAAATTTTGGGTCAAACAATACACAATTTTTCTAAATATTATGAAAAGTTAGGCCAAATACTCAATAGTATGGAATTTAGGTTAAAAAGTGTGTGATATGAAAAATATTGTCCATAAGAATGGTGTAATTCCTAAAATTTTTGGACACATGTTTCAACCAAAAACACGTGATTGCTCTCTTTTAATCTCCCTTCCCCATGCAAGTGGCTCTCTGCCTCTCTCCCTCACGCACGCCACACTAGCTCTCAGTCACACCCACCCATAGAAGGTAGCTCAAATGCCATCTTGCTAGCTATGTATAGGTATGACATGACATTTTAATCAGGTGATCGAGAGATAAAACTATTATTAGTGTGATGGAGTAGCGTGAGAAGGAACAGTGAGCCACTGCTTATATCTCTTTGACACTAACATTTCTGGGATTAGAAGGGGAGGCAGTTCATGTGTTGCATGATGGCACCAGCTGGATAGATGCATCCAAGAAAGGGCGAGCATTCTGTTTCGATCCCCCCACTAATATGGACGGTGTGCTAATCTTCACAAGATGACAATGCAAAGAGATGAAAAATGCTCATGATGGTGGCTCTGGGCGAGCAATTTCTGACAGACTCCCTCGGCTCCTCCGAACTTTTAATTTTTCATGTCCATTGTCTGTGCTTCATAGTGTGGCCTCTAGTTGCGGGTGAAGCATTTTCTGATTTTTGCATGATTATTTATGTTACCATTTTTTAAGAAAATGAACACACGTTTAATGGACAGGTCAAAAATATAAAAACTTGTGCAGCACACATTCAGGATAAACAGCATGCGGTTCAGGTGATTTTACAGAGAGAAGAAAATTTAGAGCAAACAATATGTGATTTTGGTAAACAGTATGGAATTTTAGGCTAAATATCATGTGATTTTTGGCAAACACGGTACATTTTTTTGATGACAAATTAAAAATGGGTGACATGAGAAGAATTTCTGAAATATTTGGAGATACATTTTACTTAAAACGCACTTCCTCTCCTCTTAATCTTCGTTCTCCATGCAAATGGCTCTCTCCCTCACATACTCCACTCTCGCCAACTGAATGTTGTAGCTTAAAATGTCATCTTATTACTAGCTAAAGTATAGCTTTGACATGGCATTTTGATCAGGTGTGTATGCTGCTCTTACGGAGAGAAAAAAATTATTCTTAGCTTGATGGAGTAGCGTGAGAACCAACAGTGAGCCTATCTATTTGACGGTTACATTTCTCGGATTGGAAAGGAGCCAGGTCATGTGTTTGGTGAACTTGGATGCATCATGCATCCAAGAAAGGCCACGCATTCTGTTTCGATCAACACACACTAATATCGGAGTCGATCGCCATGCACCAGACCAGACTGGGAGTTTTCTAGTGTAGTTCATGTATTGCACGGATCGCAAATCATGTAGCGCTCCCGTCCGGCCGTCCGGGGCTCCGGGCACGGAACACGCACATATAACTCTGATGAACTCCAACTGTGTCGTTTTCGGGCACAGAAGTAAAATTAACAGAGCACAAGAAAGATTATATAGATGTTATTAACACCAGTAGCTCTCACAATCACAGAGTCACGACAGAGGATACATGTCCGATCAACTCATCAACACAGCTTCACTGCGGGTGTTCAAGTTGTTACTGGAAGTGGAAATCATCGATCAGTTCCAATGGAAGGCCACTGGGCTCTTGACACGATGGTTCTCGTTCTCCCAGCTGATGTATCCGAAACCCCACTCTGTCTTCTGGTATCCACGGGCTTCATTTCTGAATTCCACCGTGTAGCTCTTCGTCTCCTTCAGTTCCTTGAACTCAAGGGTCGGCGGCGTGACGATCACCTTCACGTGCTTCGGCGCCTTGACGGTGACATGGTACGTCTCGGCCTCCTCGTACACCTTGGTCAGCGTCCGCATCAGCGTACGGATGGTGGTGCGGTTGTCGAAGATCACGACGAAGGACGGGTAGTTGAGGCCGGCGGGGCCGCCGGCGAGCGTCCTCGTGCATCTGACGAAGTCCGACACGAACACGCGCATCTGCTCCGGGGTGTAGTTGAGGGCGCACAGGAAGTCGATGTAGTCGCGCTCCCCGGCGTCATAGACGAGGCCCGGGTCCAGCGCAAGATCCGGGTGGACGTACCCGGCCCCGGCCACCAGTGGTGTCGCGGCCCGGACGTCGTCGTGGCGGCCAGCGGTGGCCCCGCTGTCGCTGATGCGCCGGCCGCGGTTGTCGAGCGTCCAGGCAGTCGTCATCAGTGCCGACCGTACCATGGCCGGCGTCCAGCTGGGGTGCTCCTTCTTGATCAGCGCCGCGATGCCAGCGACGTGCGGGCACGCCATGGACGTCCCCGAGATGATGTTGTACGCGGCTGTCCTCCCGTCTGCAACGCGCTCTCCCGACACAGATGCGTCGCCCGACCAGGCCGCGAGGATGTTCACTCCCGGCGCGACGACATCGGGCTTGAGGAGCTCGGGAACGATCGGGTTGGGGCCGCGCGACGAGAAGCCCGCCACCACCGGCGCCCGGTTCTTGCTGATGACCGTCTCACAGCCAAAGCTGAATGACGCCACCGGGTTGGGCTCCGACGCCATGTATGCCCTGAGCTTCTCGCCGGCGGTGTAGCTGAGTGTGAGACCAGGAAGGGTGAAGGGATTGGCCGTGCTGCCATCTCGAGACCACTCGCGAGGATCCACATCAACTATCCCTGCTCCACCAGCATTCTGCAGGAGAATGCCATCCGCGTCGGTTGCGCCGTCCATGCACACCACGATTTTCCCCATCACCGTGTCGGGCGTCCAGGATCCACTGGACACTAGCGAGATCATGGGGGTTCCGTTGGCCTTCATGGTGTACAGGGACTGGCCCTGGAGCACGACACCGTTCCCAAGCGTGAGATTCGCCGGGAATAGCCGGTCCACGGTGGCGGCGCCGACGGTGGCCATCCATGGCGCGAAGTTGATCACCGTTGATGCTTCTGGTCCCGCGTTGCCGCCGGAGAGGACGACGAAGACGCCTTGGCGCTCAGCACCAAATGTGGCGATCGCGACGGGGTCGCTGTGAAAGGAGCGCGGCGGCCCTCCGAGGGAAATAGAAATTATGTCCACGCCGTCCTTCACCGCGGCGTCGATCGCCGCGACGATGTCCGCCCCAGAGCAGCCGTCGAGGTCACACGCCTTGTACATGGCGATCCTCGTCTTGGGCGCCATGCCCCGCGCGGTCCCTCGCGCGAACATGTTGAGGCCGGCGTCCAGGACCTCCGCTCCGGCGGCCGTCGACGAAGTGTGGGTGCCGTGCCCGACCTTGTCCCTCGGTGAGGGGACGCCGCCACTGCTCTTCCTCATCGCCCTGGCGTCCGCGCCAGCGCTGAAGGCCTTGGCCCCAATCAGTTTGTTGTTGCACAGGCTGGCGTCGAAGTCGTCGGCGTCGACGCACTGGCCCTTCCAGCTCGCACGGACCGGGCCGAGACCGCTGTCGTTGAAGCTCGCGCTCTCGGGCCATATGCCGGAGTCGATGAAGCCGATGATGACGCCGTCGCCGAAGTTCGTCTCGTTCCAGGCGCCGTTATTCGGGTCGAGACCGACGAACCCCGGCGACCTCGTGGTCTGAGGGTAGAACAGCCCGTCCTCGTACACGCCGTCGACGCCGGGGGCGCCTGACATGCGCCGGGCCTCGTCACCAGTGAGCTGGACGGCGAAGCCCTGCATCACGGTGTCATAGGTGTACAGGATGCGGCTGGTGTTGGAAGGGTGAGGTGAGTTGTCTGCCACCATGGAATGGTACCAGTGCTCGAGGGTGGCGAAGTGGGGCGGCTTGGCGAGGTGGTTGGCATGGACGATGTAGGTGCTCCATGGCTGAGGCTTGAGAGCAGCGTGGTTCTTGATCTTTGAGGCGAGAGCTGGGTCGGTGAGCTGCATAAGGAACAGGAGCAGTGCTACATGGCGCAAGAGCTTTGTGACGATGGACGCCATTGCTGGTGCCTGGTGGATGCGAGAGCTCGGTGGTGAAGGAATTATGCGTGTCCTGTGTGGGCTTTATATAGTGGCTGAGCCCTGTTCATCTGCCACCCTGGAAATCTGATGCTACACAGCAGTGGTTTCAAACTTGTGTGGTGGTGGAGGTCAGGTGGATTGACACCTGGAGAAGAAATTTTGCTCACTAAAAACGCAAAAAAATATATAAGATAGTGATAACATAAGACTCTTTTATCGTGCACCATACCACTAGGCGGTGCTATACGCTGTAATTCATTTTTTTAAATGGGCAAATTTGTAATTATAAAAAAATGTTATTTTGGGTACTGCAATTTTCCCCTGGACGCCGCTTTCCCACGCACGGCGATCACTTTTCCACTGAGATACAATTTTCAATAATACTCCTACACCACCAATGTATACCACAAGTGTAAGTTTTAGTGATATACAATTAATCTCAACTATCAGATTCTTTTATACTAGTTATTTTCAAATAGTGTTATAGGGTGGTATGGTGCACCGTAAAGGAGCCCGATAACATAGACATGGGAATGATACGTGGGTGCAGGACCATTTATCAGTGATAACAATGTTACTTTATATTGTTAAACAATCTTGTATAATACATTTGCAGTGGCGGAGGCAGCTTGGGGGGGGGGGGGTGTTGCGCCATTGGCTTCACACATGTAGGGGGGGGGGCAAATTTTGGCTGATATTTGATATTGGGGAAATGGACGCAACCCAACTGGTAAAGTCTTTGTAAAAAAACAGTAGATTCTAGGAACACGCACTATAATTGCTGTTGTCATATGTGGCTCTAGGGTACACTTTAGTAAGGGGTTGATGGATTTAATTTTGGTGTTGTGTACCTATGTAATTATGTAATTTTAGGAAAAAGTCCAAAGTACTACCCTCAAGTATAGCAAAAGTCTAGATAACCCTCTAAACTATGTTTTGGTTTAATTGACCCCATAAACTTAGCTATTTGGTTCAACTTACCCCATAATGCAATTTGCCATTTTTGTTTATCCATACTCAAGTTGAATTTTAATTTGAGACTTTGCATGATGGTAGTGGTCTATATTAGAAAAAAGTTTTATGAATTTTTCATCATTAAGTTTTATATACTTTTATATCTTAATGATACATTTTATTATTAAATATACTACCTTGTCAAAATAATGATGAAAATTCACGATATTTTTTATGTGCCTTATGTTGTCTGCTATCATCTTGCAAAAATTGAACTTAAAACTCCACTTGTGCATGGAGAAACAAAATATACACATTATGTAGCGAACATGGCTTCATATGCCATTTGTTCGGAGTTTGATTTTGGTGATTCATGACAACATGATCATTGGGACTAACCATATTGTTTGAGCATGTCTTTGTAGACATTTCTAGGTCCCAAGGATGCAAGAAAACCCCATGCAAAAATGCCAAAACAAAGGGTCAAAACCGAGCAAGAAAAGGAAAAGAGAAGACACCGTCGGATGAACTGACGGTCCCTCAAATACAAGCGTCGGTGCAATCGTCGGACGAGTTGGTGCACAGGGACAAACCCTAGGTACCGACGGATGAACCGACAGTCCGTTATTTAGTAGCGTCGGACGAGTTGCGGAGGAAGACCAAGGAAGACAGTAGCACCGGATGATCCGACGGTCTGAGTGAGGACCCCGTTGGTCTATCCGACGCTCAGTTTGAATTCATACAGAGACGCGCCAAGACGAAGCCTTCAGCACCGGATAATCCGACGCCTTGGTCAAGGCATAGCGTCGGTCTATCCGACGGTCTGTTGGAAGCTAACAGTACCGACTTGGATGTGAGGCCTTCAGCACCGGATGATCCGACGTAGCGTCGGAGCATAGCGTCGGAGCAGTAGTGTCAGAGAACCTCAACGACTACGTGACGTGGGAGGGGCACCGGATGAACCGACGCCCTGGAAAAGCATAGCGTCGGATCATCCGACGGTACCTTTTTCAGAGGACGTTACCCAACGGCTAGTTTGATGCCTTGGGCTATTTATACCCTCTCCACTCACCCATTTGAGGTTGCTGGATTGTGTGGAAGTGCAGAGGAGTTCAATACACATTCAAGATCATATCTAATCCATCCAAGTGCTTAATTGCTCATCTTTAGACTTGCATATGCTTTGTGTATGTGCTTAGTGCTAGGCTTAGCTTAGAGCTGAGTGAGTGCAAGGTTGTGCCAACCTTGTGAGGTGATTCTTGAGTGAATCCCCGCTTTGTACAAGGTTCGCCGAAGCCTTGGGGCCTAAGTGGCTCACCGGCAATCGTCATCGACCCTCCCGCTTGGTGTGGAGCGGCGAGGACACTTTGTGCGGGGGACGTGGAGACCCCCTTCCTTGGTGGAGAAGCTCCTTAGTGGAGGCGGCATCAAGGTGACCAAGGGAGCTTGACAAGTGCCTAAGTGGCTAGCCTTTGTGGCGAGTCAAGTGGTGCTCTTGGGAGAGACTTGGTGACCGGGAAGCAATACTCTTGTGTGAGTGCTTCAACAACGTGGACTAGGGGTGGCTTAGTGCCTACCGATACCACGGGATAAATCACGTGTCAAGAGTTTACTTCCTTTCATCCCCTTTACGTTTCCGCATTTACTCTCTTGCAATCTTTGCTTGCCTTTACTTTCCTAGAGTAGTATCATGCTAGGATTGGCTATAGGTTGCAAACCTTTGTTTGGGGTGGGAGTTTCACACTAGAACAACCTTAGTTGCACATCTAAATAGTATGTTCTAGTTTACCTTTGAGAAAAAGTAGTGAAGCCATAGGTTAAGTTTTTAAGTTGCCTAATTCACCCCCTCCCCCTCTTAGGCTAACGGGCATCCGATTCCTTACAAGTGGTATCAGAGCCGGGACTCACTTCCTTCACAAGGATACGCCAATTCGATTGGTAAATCGTGAAAACCGGCTCATTGGAACGGTTAGGCTTCACCGCCTAGTGAGTTGCTCTATAGAGGAATGAAAGGGGTGGATACCTTAGGTTTGGCTCCACATTTCGATGGCACGGGCTATCCTCGGTGGAAGGTTCTCATGGAGGCCTATCTCCAAGCAAGGGACCTCGATGTTTGGAGAGTCACCGATGAGGGCATGAAAAATGGTACTAGAAAGGAAAAGAAATTTGATGTGATTGCTAAGAGTATCATTTTGTCCTCACTAGATGTAGGCGTTTTCAATAGAGTTTTTACTTGTGAAAATGCTCATGAGCTATGGAAAACCATCAAGGAGCAAAATGAGGGTTCAAAAGAAGTTGCTAATGAACGCTACGGTTGTCTCCTTGAGGAATTCAATAGCTTCAAGCAACTTGCTAATGAAAATGCCGAATCTATGTACTCACGCCTAAATGTGCTTGTCAATGAGATTAATGCCTTAGGTGTGAAGGACATCACGGACTTGAACATCAACCGCAAGATTCTTCAAAGTCTCCGGAAGCCCGATTATGACTTGGTGAAGGCAATCATCTACGAGAAGAAGCTCGAAGATTTTAAGCCATCGCATATCTTGAGTAAGATCATGGCACATGAGCTTCAACTCATGCCCAAGTCAAAGAAGGCGCCCCAAGAAAAGCCTTAAGAACCATCCTCTCCAACAACAAGCCATGCTCTCTCAAGCCGACAAGAGAAAATGTTGAGTAGGATGGCTACTCATGGAAGCTCAAGCGAGGATGATGGTGATGATGGTGACAATGAAGATTCCTCAAGTGATGAAGAGGTTGAATCTATGGTGGCCGAGTACGTGAAGAAGATCTTCAAGTATGTGAAGAAAGTCAACATGTACGGCTACAACATCCACTTGAGAGAAGGGCGCCATCATCAACACATCAAGTTCACCAAGATTGAGCACAAGCCCAAAAAGAAGGTGGTCAAGGAGAGAAGACCAAGGCAAGAAGCAACTTTCGTCGTCCGCGAGTGGACAAGTGGTGGATCATGTTCTTCTAGCTCAAGTGATGAATCAAGAAAGAACTTCACCACCCGCTTCATGCAAGGTCCTTCATCATCACACATGTGCCTTATGGCCAAAGGTATGGAAAGCAATGTAAAGTGATGACGAATCCGACACCACCTCTCTCAATGATCTTGTTGAGCTAATCCATGAGCAAAAAGGAATGCTTGAACAACAAGCTAATGAAATCAAAGAACTCAATGCTCTCAATGATCTTAGTGACACCCTTGCTACAAATTATGAACATTTGTTGTGCAAATTCAAATTGCTTAGCAAGGAGTGTGATGAGCTAAAATCTAAGCTTGAGAGCAATGAGACTACAACAAGTAATTCCTTTGAGCATGATGAAACATCTATCCCCTGTGCAATTCCTATCTCCAAGGTAGATGCTTCAACTTCTTGCATTGATTTAATTGATGAATCTTGCTCACCATCTTGCCATGAGAATGTTGTTGTAGAATCATGTGATTATCTCATAGGCAAGGAAAATGATGAGCTCAAGCAAGAAGTGAAATGGCTCCGAGAGAGGTTGGCAAACTTGATGGGCAAGGGCAAGAACGATGAAGAAAAAGTGGACATCTCTCAAGACATGAAGAGCCAAGTCCAACCTTCTCAAGATAACCGTGATCCCATGGTGAAGAAGCTTGAGAAGGGTGCAACCGTGACTTGCTACAAGTGTCATGGAGAAGGGCACAAGTTCTACAAATGCCCTCAATTTGTCAAGAAGATGGACAAAGGCGCAAAGAAGAAGTTGAAGCCCACCATCAAGAGCTCCCTCATCTACACCAAGCCCAACCGCAAGAACAAGACCAATAGCAACACCTACGTCATCAAGAAGAAGGCAAATGGCAAGGTGGTTGCACACAAGGTTGGGAAGATGAAGGAAGAGCGAGGTAGGAACCAACCCATTTGGGTGCCCAAGGAAGTCATCACCAACATGAAGGGGCCTCAAATGGTTTGGGTTCCAAAGGCCACTTAAAGGCCACAAGAGTGGGGACTTGGGAGGCTTGGCACAAAGAAGTTGCGGAAATTCATGCCTATAAGCCAAGCTTGCAAATTGGACATGTGTTGCCCAAGTTCCCCGATTAAGGTAATGGAAACTAGTACCTATCTCTTGCATCATTGTAGCTCCATTGCCTTGTTTAGGTTGCATTTGTTGCAATGTTTACATATGGTAGGTTGCTTGTGTCATGTGCTAACCCATGAGCAATCTACATGGGTTGATTAGTGTGTAGGAAAGCTACACTTGTTCTTTCATGGTGCATGTTTTCATATATATCTCTTTGCATCATGAGCAAGCTATAGGGTAAGCTTCCCTTTTGTTATCACAAACAATGTGCATACATTTGGTTGGTGATTCAAACACTAAATGCACACATTTAGGGGGAGCTCATCCTATGGTTTGGTTATGGGACTAACATTGTTTCAAGCTTATCTTATGTAGTCCCTTAGCGACGCGTTCCGGTGCGGTGTTTCATTCTAAGAGAATGCTATTTCACTCTCAATGTGATCTAACATCTCTAAAAGAGTGAATGTAGCAATATGAGCTTCATGCTATCGAGTCATGTCCTTGCGAGCTTATGTCTCTATATAAGTTCAAAGGCAATGTACTCATACATTCCTAATCCTTGTGGTACCCCAAGTGTCTTCAATACAAGCTTCTTTCAAGTGGTGTCACCTAGTGATATCATTTCCAAGTGGCTCATCTCAATGTGGTGCCAACAAGGTAGAGAGGAACATCCCCCGGAGGTATGCAATGATCAAAAGACTACAAGTGATATCTACAAGTGGTAATGTAACAAGAACTCATTTGTCTTATCTCTTGTCCTTTAAGCTACCTCTTTGCATGATATGCTCTAAGCTTCCTTGTTTTACAAGTTTGTAGTTGTGCACTTGTCTCTCACTACCCTTGTCTTGCAAGCGGTATTCTTTTGTGCACACACTTAGGGGGAGCTTAGGTTGTATCATGCTAGTCTCATGAGCTTGTGATCCGCCTTAGTTATTCTCACATGTGGTATCTTCATTGATATCATACTTATGGATCATGGTTCATGCGGCTTTCTCCCTTGCATTTAACATCTCTCATTTGAGCTATGATTGCTAGGTCTTGCTAGTTTTCTTGGACCCTTTTGCTTTGGGACTTTTTGGAGATTTTATTCCAAAGGGGGAGAATGTGGGACCAAAGCAAGCTTGTGGCTTAAGCTTTCATGTGGGTTCAAGGATGCTTACAAGCGGTTTCAAGGATTTGAGACCAAAGGGGGAGAATGTGAACATAAGATCAAAAGGGGAAGTTTGATCTAGGGGGAGTTTGGATGATGGTAAGCATCCAAGCAAGTGTAAGTAGTTCTAATTCTGTCAATTCTAGCAAATTTATGCTTGCTTTGGTTGTGTTGTCATAAATCACCAAAAAGGGGGAGATTGTAGCGAACATGGCCTCATATGCCATTTGTTCGGAGTTTGATTTTGGTGATTCATGACAACATGATCATTGGGACTAACCATATTGTTTGAGCATGTCTTTGTAGACATTTCTAGGTCCCAAGGATGCAAGAAAACCCCATGCAAAAATGCCAAAACAAAGGGTCAAAACCGAGCAAGAAAAGGAAAAGAGAAGACACCGTCGGATGAACCGACGGTCCCTCAAATACAAGCGTCGGTGCAATCGTCGGATGAGTTGGTGCACAGGGACAAACCCTAGGTACCGTCGGATGAACCGACGGTCCGTTATTTAGTAGCGTCGGACGAGTTGCAGAGGAAGAGCAAGGAAGACAGTAGCACCGGATGATCCGACGGTCTGAGTGAGGACCCCGTCGGTCTATCCGACGCTCGGCTTGAATTCATACGAGAGACGCGCCAAGACGAAGCCTTCAAGACCGGATGATCCGACGCCTTGGTCAAGGCATAGCGTCGGTCTATCCGACGGTCCGTTGGAAGCTAACGATGCACCGACTTGGACGCGAGGCCTTCGAAGCACGGATGATCCGACGTAGCGTCGGAGCATAGCGTCGGAGCGAGTTATGTCGAGAGAACCTCAACGGCTACGTGACGTGGGAGGGGCACTCTGGATGAACCGACGCCCGGAAAAGCATAGCGTCGGATCATCCGACGGTACCTTTTTCGAGAGGACGTTACCCAACGGCTAGTTTGATGCCTTGGGCTATTTATACCCCCTCCACTCACCCATTTGAGGTTGCTTTGGATTGTGTGGAAGTGCGAGAGGAGTTCAAGACACATTCAAGATCATATCCAATCCATCCAAGTGCTTAATTGCTCATCTTTAGACTTGCATATGCTTTGTGTATGTGCTTAGTGCTAGGCTTAGCTTAGAGATGAGTGAGTGCAAGGTTGTGCCAACCTTGTGAGGTGATTCTTGAGTGAATCTCGCTCGTACAAGGTTCGCCGAAGCCTTGGGGCCTAAGTGGCTCACCGGCAATCGTCATCGACCCTCCGGCTTGGTGTGGAGCGGCGAGGACACTTTGTGCGGGGGACGTGGAGACCCCCTTCCTTGGTGGAGAAGCTCCTTAGTGGAGGCGGCATCAAGGTGACCAAGGGAGCTTGACAAGTGCCTAAGTGGCTAGCCTTTGTGGCGAGTCAAGTGGTGCTCTTGGGAGAGACTTGGTGACCGGGAAGCAATACTCTTGTGTGAGTGCTTCAACAACGTGGACTAGGGGTGGCTTAGTGCCTACCTATACCACGGGATAAATCACGTGTCAAGAGTTTACTTCCTCTCATCCCCTTTACGTTTCCGCATTTACTCTCTTGCAATCTTTGCTTGCCTTTACTTTCCTAGAGTAGTATCATGCTAGGATTGGCTATAGGTTGCAAACCTTTGTTTGGGATGGGAGTTTCACACTAGAACAACCTTAGTTGCACATCTAGATAGTATGTTCTAGTTTACTTTGAGAAAAAGTAGTGAAGCCATAGGTTAAGTTTTTAAGTTGCCTAATTCACCCCTCCCCCTCTTAGGCTAACGGGCATCCGATTCCTTACAAGTGGTATCAGAGCCGGGACTCACTTCCTTCACAAGGATACGCCAATTCGATTGGTAAATCGTGAAAACCGGCTCATTGGAACGGTTAGGCTTCACCGCCTAGTGAGTTGCTCTATAGAGGAATGAAAGGGGTGGATACCTTAGGTTTGGCTCCACATTTCGATGGCACGGGCTATCCTCGGTGGAAGGTTCTCATGGAGGCCTATCTCCAAGCAAGGGACCTCGATGTTTGGAGAGTCACCGATGAGGGCATGAAAAATGGTACTAGAAAGGAAAAGAAATTTGATGTGATTGCTAAGAGTATCATTTTGTCCTCACTAGATGTAGGTGTTTTCAATAGAGTTTTTACTTGTGAAAATGCTCATGAGCTATGGAAAACCATCAAGGAGCAAAATGAGGGTTCAAAAGAAGTTGCTAATGAACGCTACGGTTGTCTCCTTGAGGAATTCAATAGCTTCAAGCAACTTGCTAATGAAAATGCCGAATCTATGTACTCTCGCCTAAATGTGCTTGTCAATGAGATTAATGCCTTAGGTGTGAAGGACATCACAGACTTGAATATCAACCGCAAGATTCTTCAAAGTCTCCGGAAGCCCGATTATGACTTGGTAAAGGCAATCATCTACGAGAAGAAGCTCGAAGATTTGAAGCCATCGCATATCTTGAGTAAGATCATGGCACATGAGCTTCAACTCATGCCCAAGTCAAAGAAGGCGCCCCAAGAAAAGCCTCAAGAACCATCCTCTCCAACAACAAGCCATGCTCTCTCAAGCCGACAAGAGAAAATGTTGAGTAGGATGGCTACTCATGGAAGCTCAAGCGAGGATGATGGTGATGATGGTGACAATGAAGATTCCTCAAGTGATGAAGAGGTTGAATCTATGGTGGCCGAGTACGTGAAGAAGATCTTCAAGTATGTGAAGAAAGTCAACATGTACGGCTACAACATCCACTTGAGAGAAGGGCGCCATCATCAACACATCAAGTTCACCAAGATTGAGCACAAGCCCAAAAAGAAGGTGGTCAAGGAGAGAAGACCAAGGCAAGAAGCAACTTTCGTCGTCCGCGAGTGGACAAGTGGTGGATCAAGTTCTTCTAGCTCAAGTGATGAATCAAGAAAGAACTTCACCACCCGCTTCATGCAAGGTCCTTCATCATCACACATGTGCCTTATGGCCAAAGGTATGGAAAGCAATGTAAAGTGATGACGAATCCGACACCACCTCTCTCAATGATCTTGTTGAGCTAATCCATGAGCAAAAAGGAATGCTTGAACAACAAGCTAATGAAATCAAAGAACTCAATGCTCTCAATGATCTTAGTGACACCCTTGCTACAAATTATGAACATTTGTTGTGCAAATTCAAATTGCTTAGCAAGGAGTGTGATGAGCTAAAATCTAAGCTTGAGAGCAATGAGACTACAACAAGTAATTCCTTTGAGCATGATGAAACATCTATCCCCTGTGCAATTCCTATCTCCAAGGTAGATGCTTCAACTTCTTGCATTGATTTAATTGATGAATCTTGCTCACCATCTTGCCATGAGAATGTTGTTGTAGAATCATGTGATTATCTCATAGGCAAGGAAAATGATGAGCTCAAGCAAGAAGTGAAATGGCTCCGAGAGAGGTTGGCAAACTTGATGGTCAAGGGCAAGAACGATGAAGAACAAATGGACATCTCTCAAGACATGAAGAGCCAAGTCCAACCTTCTCAAGATAACCGTGATCCCATGGTGAAGAAGCTTGAGAAGGGTGCAACCGTGACTTGCTACAAGTGTCATGGAGAAGGGCACAAGTTCTACAAATGCCCTCAATTTGTCAAGAAGATGGACAAAGGCGCAAAGAAGAAGTTGAAGCCCACCATCAAGAGCTCCCTCATCTACACCAAGCCCAACCGCAAGAACAAGACCAATAGCAACACCTACATCATCAAGAAGAAGGCAAATGGCAAGGTGGTTGCACACAAGGTTGGGAAGATGAAGGAAGAGCGAGGTAGGAACCAACCCATTTGGGTGCCCAAGGAAGTCATCACCAACATGAAGGGGCCTCAAATGGTTTGGGTTCCAAAGGCCACTTGAAGGCCACAAGAGTGGGGACTTGGGAGGCTTGGCACAAAGAAGTTGCGGAAATTCATGCCTATAAGCCAAGCTTGCAAATTGGACATGTGTTGCCCAAGTTCCCCGATTAAGGAAATGGAAACTAGTACCTATCTCTTGCATCATTGTAGCTCCATTGCCTTGTTTAGGTTGCATTTGTTGCAATGTTTACATATGGTAGGTTGCTCGTGTCATGTGCTAACCCATGAGCAATCTACATGGTTTGATTAGTGTGTAGGAAAGCTACACTTGTTCTTTCATGGTGCATGTTTTCATATATATCTCTTTGCATCATGAGCAAGCTATAGGGTAAGCTTCCCTTTTGTTATCACAAACAATGTGCATACATTTGGTTGGTGATTCAAACACTAAATGCACACATTTAGGGGGAGCTCATCTATGGTTTGGTTATGGGACTAACATTGTTTCAAGCTTATCTTATGTAGTCCCTTAGCGACGCGTTCCGGTGCGGTGTTTCATTCTAAGAGAATGCTATTTCACTCTCAATGTGATCTAACATCTCTAAAAGAGTGAATATAGCAATATGAGCTTCATGCTATTGAGTCATGTCCTTGCGAGCTTATGTCTCTATATAAGTTCAAAGGCAATGTACTCATACATTCCTAATCCTTGTGGTACCCCAAGTGTCTTCAATACAAGCTTCTTTCAAGTGGTGTCACCTAGTGATATCATTTCCAAGTGGCTCATCTCAATGTGGTGCCAACAAGGTAGAGAGGAACATCCCCCGGAGGTATGCAATGATCAAAAGACTACAAGTGATATCTACAAGTGGTAATGTAACAAGAACCCATTTGTCTTATCTCTTGTCCTTTAAGCTACCTCTTTGCATGATATGCTCTAAGCTTCCTTGTTTTACAAGTTTGTAGAGTTGCACTTGTCTCTCACTACCCTTGTCTTGCAAGCGGTATTCTTTTGTGCACACACTTAGGGGGAGCTTAGGTTGTATCATGCTAGTCTCATGAGCTTGTGATCCGCCTTAGTTATTCTCACATGTGGTATCTTCATTGATATCATACTTATGGATCATGGTTCATGCGGCTTTCTACCTTGCATTTAACATCTCTCCTTTGAGCTATGATTGCTAGGTCTTGCTAGTTTTCTTGGACCCTTTTGCTTTGGGACTTTTTGGAGATTTTATTCCAAAGGGGGAGAATGTGGGACCAAAGCAAGCTTGTGGCTTAAGCTTTCATGTGGGTTCAAGGATGCTTACAAGCGGTTTTAAGGATTTGAGACCAAAGGGGGAGAATGTGAACATAAGATCAAAAGGGGAAGTTTGATCTAGGGGGAGTTTGGATGATGGTAAGCATCCAAGCAAGTGTAAGTAGTTCTAATTCTGTTAATTCTAGCAAATTTATGCTTGCTTTGGTTGTGTTGTCATAAATCTGTAACGCCCGCGTTTTTAGCTCTAAATAAATCACCTAATAAATCATGCGTATTTTCAAAACTGACCCGCCGAGCTCAATTACCATTCAAACCCTAGCCACTGTTTTCCCCTCTCTCTCCCCGACGCGCGTGCCGCGAATCCCGCCGGCACCGCACCTCGGCCAGCACCCATGCGCGCCTTCCCAACGCCGCGGTCGGCCACCGGCCGGGAATTCCGCGCACGCCGCGGTCCTGATGCCCGGTACACCTCGCCATCACCGCCGTCCCGGAGAATGCGCCGACGCCCGAAAAACCGAGAAAAACCCCACAAAACCCTTCCCAATTTTCCCTAACAATTTTCCGGATTTTTCCAAAATCCCTTCTCCTATTTTTCCTCCCCTTCTTTTCCTTTTTCTTTTCTTTTTCCTCTTCCTTTCTTTTTCCCTCTTTTTCTCTTTTTCCCTTCTCTTCTTCTTTTCTCCCCCTCCCTTCTCCTTCCTCCCCGTGCGGCCGGCCCCCGCGTCCCCGACCGCAGCCCGACACCGGTTGACCCCGGCCCGCAACTCGCCGCGGCGCCGAGGGCCGGCCGGGCCGGCGACACGCCGGGCCCGCGCCCGGCCACCACGCCGGTGACCCCCCCTCCTCCTCTCCTCCCGCAATCGGCCGCGCCGCGCCTAGCGCCGTTGACCGGCCGGGCCGGCGGCGTGCCCCCGCCCCGCCGCACGGGCCCGCGAGGCCGCACACCGACCACGACACCCACCGCAGCACGCCACCGTTTCCCCTCTCCTCACTACCCGAGCACGGACCGACAAAGACCCCTCTCTCGGCGCCGGCGACGAGCCGAGCAAGCCACCTCCGCCCGCACCGCGGACCACCACCGCCGCCCGCCCCGCGCCAAGCACTGTGCAAGTTGACCCGTACCGGCCGAGCCGTCGCGTCGCCGGGTCGCCGCCTCGCGAAGCTCCCCGAGCTCGCCGGAGTGGAGCTCGCCGGAGAAATATCTTCCCTCCAAACCGCCTCTCGCCGCCTATAAAAGGGGCCGACGGCCTCCCCGGCTCGCCGCACCACACCATCACGGCCTCACAGCGCCTCCTCCCCTCTTCCCCGAGCACCACCGCGCCGCCGCCCCCCTAGCGCCGCCGCCGCGCGCCACCGCTCTCCCGTGGAGCCGCCTCCACCGTGCGCAATAGCCCGAGGTGAGCACGAGGATAGGTTCCCCTCGCCCCCCTCTCTCTTTTCCCCTCGTCCCCGGCCGTCGCCGCGCCGGAGCCGCCGGCGGGCACCCCGGCCCGACCGGCCGTGACCGCGCCCCCCTCCTTCCTCTCCCGTTCGAATCGAGAGGGGGAAGAAGAAGGGCAGTTTTGCCCAAGGCCCCCTGGCCTTTCCATTTATCCCGAGCCCCCCCTTATCCTATTTTATTTCCATTCCCTTTCCTTCCAAATAGCCCCTAAGGTTAGTAATTAATTACTGTTGAGCCCTAAATAAATTACAAACAGGCCCTAACCCAAATTATGTGGTCATAAACACACCCTTTCTCATTAGTAGAAAATTACCAATAGGTCCTTAATACCTGTAACCTAGCCTTTCATACACGCCCTTCCTTTCCGGTTAAGACCAAACATTACCGCACCCCCCGCCGAACCAACCCCTTTCCTAGGGCCTTTATATACCCCTTCTCCGCTCACTTTCCCCCTCCCCGAGCTCGGCCGGAAACGTGTGTGCTAATACTGCTTGCTTGCTTGTGTGTGCGTGCTATAGCCGACGGAGTAGACGGAGGAAGGTACCCCGAGCCGGAGATCGAAGCCGACTACTGCGAGCAGGAGCCCGAGGTCCCGAACGCCGAGCCGGCACTCCCCGAAGACTTCGAAGACGGCAAGTTCACCCTCATCCTTTGATGCATGTTTCTGTCCTAGTTTTATAAATATACCCTATACCCGTTTTATAAATTGCATATTGTTTTACTGCAAAACATGGTAGGATAGCCACCCTTGATTGCCATGATTGAACCTTGTTTTGGCCTGAATGTTTGCTTTAAAATGCGTGAGTGCTTTCAAAACGTGCGAGTGCTTCAAAAACAAAAAGGGGATATGTTTGGAAAATAAGTAAAGAACTGGGTAGACGGGATGGACGTGTGTGTCAGGAGTATGGGTGAGCTCATACCTGTGTGGTTGAGCATGTTGGGAGTTGTCCATCTTGTCGGTTAAGGACCGGGTTGCGTGACATCTCACCTGACCCAAATCATCGTACAACCACTCGACCGTTGTATGTGGCAACGGCTTAGCATAATCCCACTAGTTAATCTACTTGCCATCTGGTGTGCGGGTGAGCAGCGGGAGACCAAGGAGTAGGGGTACGCTCTGTGTGAGGTACGCCCTGGTTATGTGGGATAACCCCTTGGTTGCTTCCGTGGTGGCTCGTAGCGTTAGCTAAGGTGGGTAATGGCTTTGATAGGATCCGTACCGGCACTGAGGTGTCCGTGTGACGGTACCCTACTTGTGGGTAAAGCTGTACAACCTCTACAGAGTGTCAAACCTATTCGAATAGCCGTGTCCACGGTATTGGACGAGTCACGGTGTGGTCACAAAAACTAGTGTTTGGGATGGGATGTTTTCTGGCGTGAGTTGTTTTCTGGGTGAAGTGTGTGGCCGTGTGCACGGGCTACGACGGACGGGAAGTCCGTAGTTCCACGGTGGTTTTTCCTAAAACATTTGAGTTACTTGGGTTATGAAAATGATTTGCGAAAACCTTTTTGAAATGATCCCCTGCATGTGTAAGTTTGCAAAATGAACCTTAACCTGATCCTTGTTATACCTTATGCATGATTCTGCTTATAAGCCCCTCCGTGGGTGGGGTTGGATTTGCTGAGTACGTATGTGCTCACCCTTGTTTTACTAACTATTTTACAGAGGAGGATTCCGATTACATTCTCGAAGACGTTGAGTAGGTCGTGCCCTACACCCAACCGTGCCTGTGTACCCAGGGCCCTACCGAAAGCTTCCATGGTGTGGTACTCCGAGGAGGCTATGGAAGCCTTTGCTATTGTAGTGTGGTCACTAGCGTTTGTGTTGTTCCTTGTAGCGTTGGCACTACCGTGCCCTTTGTGTCGCCGTGATGTAAAAGACGATTCCACCTCGTTGTAATAAATGTGTTACCGCCTCCCGGGACCGGTATTTGTGTCACATTTAGTCACCTCTCGATGAGGGGACGCTTCGGTGGTATCGCAGCCGTAGGTTGGCCGCAGGACATGACCCCTAGGATATGAGACCTCCTCTGGCCCTCTCTAACCTTTCCTTTGCTAAGCTCACCTTTTCCCAAATCCTTACCATGATTCTTGCCTGTTTCCAGATGCCTACCCCCGAGTGGAACGGAGGAATTTGCCCCGTACAGCCTGGCCTCCCTAACCTATTGCTACTCAGCCTAGAGCGCGTCGGAGTAAGGGATCTGCCAGAGTTCGTCTACCGGGAATACGAACGCTTCGGCACCCTTCGGTGTAAGCTGCTGATCTTTGTGGGAAGAAGCACGCTTTACCCCGACATAGAGCCATGGTTCGTCTCTGCCACTGGGTTTCGCTTTGCCGACACCTACCCCAAGGCTGCTCGGAAGGCCTCGCGACGGCCTACGAGTGGTTTATAGACAGCACCTCCGAAGGACTCCAATGGGATTCTTTCCACCCTCCGGAGGAAGAGGACGCTCGTGGATTGATCGCATGAGAGGTCTAGAACGAGAGGAAGAAGACTTGGAAGAGGCAGTTTCCCACCTATCCATATACCTCAGAGGCCTAGACCACCTTTATCAGGAGCAAGCCCAGCAACTGAAGCAGCAGATCGACAGAGCGGAAAGAGCAGAACAGAGGATAGAGGTAGAAAGGGTAAAGACAACCATAGCAGAAGTTGAGCTGCACAACATGAGGCAAGACTACTTCAGGGAAAAGGAACGATCGGAGATGTTCCACAAACAGCTATGGGATGAACTAAAGGAGCGAAGAAGCAGAGATGAAGGAGCCAGAGCAGAAGAAGATGAACCCGAAGAAACCCACTGGGACAAAGGGACCCAGACTGAAGATGAGATACTGGAGCAAGATCTTCCACTGAAGAAGCGCCGTATCCAGCTAGAGGAAGAATCACCATGAGGATAAGACTAGGGTGTGTAGGCTAGAAACCGAGTCCTAGCAATAATAAGTGTACCCCGAAGGATGTACCCCAACCTTCCTACTAAATAAAGTTATCCGTTTCATGTACCCCACCACAACCTGTTCAACTCTACCTTTGTTTTCAGATGGCGGAAGATGGATGGACCCAAGGCGTGTGCCAGCGGAGCCTCGGTTTTGCTCGCCTGCTCATCAACTCCCTGGAGCGCCTCGGTATTACTGAGCGCCCTAGGTACTACAGCAGAGAGTACGAGCAACTCGGCACTCTTCGCTGTAGAGTGGTCCTCTCCGTCGCTAGAAGCAACCGCCACACCAACATCGAGCCGTGGCGCGTGACCGCCACAGGGTTTCGACACCGGGATACCTATCCATTGGCCCTCAGAAAAGCCCTCCGCTACCTGTGCCGAATCTACGAGGAACACCTCGTCCCCACACCAATGAGGTACTTCCCTCCTGCCATCAGAACCCCAGTTTGGCAAGCCCGCATGAGGAACCTGGAACGACGTCGCCACCAAGAAGATCCACTGTACCACGTAGTCGCCTACCTTGTCTCCCTGGACAAGCTCTTTGATGACCAGGCTAGACACTTGAGGGAACAAATCAGCCGGGCCGAGCAAGCTGAAGTCACAGTAAGGATGCACCAAGTCGGAGTGGCTCAAGCTGAGGCAAGGACCGCAGCCACCATAAGCAGTGAAGCAGTTGCCCAGGAAAGCCTCAGGAGGATTCAGGACCAACGCATGCAAGAATGGACCCACGGCGGGACACCCGTTCCAGCCATTGGAGAAGCTCAAGTCCTGCTGGGAACACCCCTTGTAGGATGGGGAGGAACTGTCGAAGTCCCCCCAGCACCACCAGCAGTCACCGAACCCCCAACAGCTACCACTAAAGCCGCAGCACAGCCGCAGGAAAATGGTAACCCCGAAGGCGGGAATGACGACGAGCTGCTCATCCCGCTGGAAGAACACTCGACCCCAGAAGACAGCTCCCCTCGCGAGTAGTGTTCCCCAAGACCCAGGGAATGAAGCCGTACTAGTCCAAGTCGCGCCCTTAGTCGTGTAATGTGTCCGCGTAGTCGGGATGTATCCTCCTCGCTGGTTTGTAATAAAAACTTGTTTGTGCTTGCTTGTTTGCTATGTGTTTGTTGTGTGCTTACCGGCAGGAGTAGACCCTGCCTTTTCGAAAAAGAAATCCGACATAATCCACTTAAACATCACATAAAACTAGACTTCTTAGAAAACCCGTTCCTTTACAGATGGTTTCCAGGCGCCCTGTCCGGACCCACCGATCGGACGCTGAGGGATCGCAAGCTGATCGGAGGGAGCGTCTCCACGACCAGGAGGTGAACCAAAATGAAGATGGAGGAGAGAACGTGGTCCTGCCACCACCACCCCCTCCTGTTGACTTGGCCCAAGTCTTAGCCAACCAGACTGTCCTGATGGAGGCTATCTTCAATGCCATCAACCGCCCAAGACCCCGTGCTATGAGCATGAATGAGAAGCTGATCGAGTTCCTCAGGACTAAGCCGCCCACTTTTAGCGGGTCGGTGAATCCTTTGGACGCCGACGATTGGCCGAGAGCTATCCCGAGGGCACCGGAGCCCCTCCACTTGCGAGGACCATGACAAGGTTCTCTCCGGCGACTCACCCGGCTCACCGGACCGCCCTAGCTCGGTGGGAGAATTACCGCACCGCGCCCAAGGATCCCTCCGCCATCACATGGGATGAATTCGTGGAGGAGTTCCGTCGCTACCACATCCCGGAGGCCACACTAAAGCGGAAGGCAGATGAGTTCCGCGAACTCCGCCAAGGCAACATGTCTGTGGAGGAGTACACGTACCAGTTCATAGAGCTGGCATGCTATGCCCCCGAGGAGGTGGATAAAGACTCCAAAAAGCAAGAGATGTTCAAGAAGGGGCTGACTCCGGAACTGAGGACACTGCTGACTCCTCAGATTTACCCGGACTTTAACACCCTTATGAACATGGCAATACTCACGGAGAGAGCAAGGGCTGAGGAAAAGAAGGAAAACAAGCGTAAGTTCATGGAGCACAAGGCCAAGCAGCAAGAGCGGTCCCAGAGGCCGAGAAACTTTGGACACCCCATGTCCAGGTTCCAAGCTCCTATGCAGTACAGAACCCAATCCCAAGCCACGAGCTCGCAAGCCCCCGCAGCCCGCTTCAAGCCCTCCTACAACCGCAGTGCCATGAAGCCCCCACAGAACAACACCGGCCCGGATCACTACCAACAACAACAACAGCTCCCGAGTGTGTTTCAACTGCCGAGAAACTGGGCACTTCATCGCCAACTGTCCCTATGCTAAAAAGCCAACCACCACCACCTACTCCAACTCGGTGAACGGGCCAAGGCCACTTGTGTCAGGAGCCAACCGCATGCCAGTGCGTAGCAACAATAACTTCGGCAACAACACCAGCAACCAGCAGATGAGGCAGCCCCAGCAGTCATATGGACGCGCCCGGGTTAATCACATCAATGCGCAGGAGGCACAGGAAGCACAAGGCGTAGTACTCGGTGAGTTCTTGGTCAGCTCAGTTTTGGCTACCATACTATTCGATTCGGGAGCATCGCACTCATTCATATCCTCAAGCTTTGTGGAAAAGCATAGCATACCCACAGTACTACTAAAAGCACCCCTAATAACTCGAACGCCCGGAGGTGACATTAAGTGTCAACTGGGATGCCCCCGGGTAAGGATTATTTTAAGTGGGGTAGAGTTCCTAGCAGACCTGGTAGTACTGAAATCCAAGGGGATAGATGTGATCCTTGGGATGGACTGGTTAAGCCAGCACCATGGCCTCATAAGTTGCGCCGATAAAGTAGTGCACCTGACCAACCCAGATGGGATACAAGTGACCTGCCACACCCGGGGACACAGGCCGGATATAATGGTTTTCAACATAGAAGCCAAGTCCATAGAAGATGTCCCAGTAGTGTCGGTGCGGAATATGGTCCCGACACTAACCAGTAGATAGCGCCGAGGTCTATCCCTCAATGGTCGATGCTAAGTAACAAGTGACTCAGAGGTTTTATCCTGGTTCCGACCGAGGGGGCCGTACGTCCAGCAGAGGCATGCCCGGGGCACTATATTACTTAGCACCGGGGGTGCTTGTAGTGGGGCAAATACAAGCACGACGGGAGAGGAAGTGTGTCTTCCAAGTCCCTGGAGGAGTGGCTGAAGATATTGTGGGAGAATGAGAATGAGTATGTGGTGTGTGTAGTGTTCTTGTGTCTCTGTTCGTTTGTCTTCCCCCCGCGGCTGGGGGTTCGCCCCCCCTTTTATAGATCAAGGGGGCGGCGGGTTACATGCACGTCGCGCTACCTAGCTATGTGGAGAGGTGCGACGTGCTACGGTGTAGAGTGGGCGGCCGTCCGGGCGATCCCCGCTGCGATCCGGTCATCATGGCCTGACTTGTACCCGAACAGTGGCGGTTCGAGGGTAGGAGAGCAACGGATGGCAGTGATGTCCTCTGATAGGCTCGGGGGCGGTGCCGACGCAAGCTTGTTCGGAGTACAGGGGCAGGCAGAACGGCGTTCCTTCCCAACGCGCCTCACGGGGCTGGAGTCGTTGCTACAGGGTCCGGCGTGCGCCTGCACGCGCGGGTACGGCGGCCACGCCGTTGCGGTGGCCGGGATGGCAATCCACCGGCCTAGCGCCTCCACCTAACCCCCGTAGGGTCACGGGAAAGTGAAATCGAGGGTGCGCCCGGCCCCCCTTCGAGGGTCGGGCGCGTTAGCCGTACTGCAGTAGGCGCGCGGTGTCACGGGACTGACACCGGCCGTACCGCACAGTCCCTCCCCACAGTGGTGGGGATGGGCTCCTCCCTGGGGAGTTGGTGCGGAGGCACCGGGGCGCGAGCCCCGGGCGCATGATGGTGCCGCCCCCTTGTGTCAGGGCGTTAAATGCCCGCGTACGGGGCCGGCGCACGCGTGAGGGCCACCCTCGAGCGTGGCGGGCCCCCGGCCGAGGGCGGGGCGTACCCTCGAGCGAGGCGGAGCCTCGCTCGAGGAAAGTGCGTACCCACGAGCGGGGGCGGTGTCCGCCCGAAGGGGGAGGCCGCCCCTCGAGCGGGCGCGGCCGTTCGAGGGGATCCTTCCGTGGGCCGCCTCGATGGGCCATCGGAGTCCCTATGGGCCGTGTCCTGCATGGTTAGGTGCCTGCATGGTTAGGCTTAACGTATTTGGGTTTCGTTGCGGGTTTTAAGTGAGGTTTTCCCCATTGTTTAAGGGGACCCCTAGGGCTGTCCCCGACAGTAGCCCCCGAGCATCTGTGGGTTTGCCATTGAGGCTCCCGCAGATGCTGGAACCTACTGATAGGACGTTCTTCCCTCCTTGTTTGCGAACGCTTTCCGTGGGGCCGCGTCAGCGGACCCGCGGGTCTAGCCCCGAAGCCTGCGCAGAGTGTGGGTTCTCCCCCGCGGGGGGTTAACCGCGAGAATTTTGGTCAGAGAGGCGTGGCACATATGCCAACCGGCATCGGCGGTATTTCAGCCGGCTTCGGGGGTGCACGCACCGCTGGCACTGTCTCCGGCGGGTGCAATTTCAAGGAGGTGTAGCCGTGCGCCAAGCCCCCGAGCCTTGGCCCGTTCGAGGCGATTGGGTAGAGCTTGGCGACTTGTTTTTTAAAGCGCCCTCGCCGTCCCTCCGCGGGACGGAGGGTGAGGTTTCCGCAACCCCCATCGAGCGGGTCGCGGATTGCGGATTCCTCGTCGAGCTGCTAGCGGGTGGTTCAAGTGGACATCCATGCCCCGTTCGATAAGGGTAGGCCGCGCGGTCCGAGACACGTCCATGGAAGCACTTGCGTGGGTTTGCTAGGTGGGGCTCGGTCCCGTTCGATAGGGACCGAGGGCGCGGAAGCTCTCCCTCGGTGGGATCCCCCGGCTAGCTGCCCTCGCTGGCTCTCGAACACGACATGTGGGGCACCCCCCGAGCCGACGGGCTCGAGGAACGGCTCGAATGCGCGTGCCCTCGTCGTCCCTGACTCTGCGATCTGTGGCGCCTGTTCGAACCCGTCGAGGGTCAGGCTTCGAACCTCTGATCAGTAGGGCCGTGCGGGGTGGCGCCTGGGCGGCCCCGTCTTTTCACGCTTGCGGCCATCGAGGGGTCTGGGCGAGCCAGCCCTCGAGGTGCTGGTTGGTAGCACAGCGTATGTGCCCTTCCTTGAAGAATCGATATTGTCTCGAGCCGAGGGCTCGCGCCGCTCGAGGGTCTTACGTGGCATGGGTACCCGCGGTGCCTGCTCTACATCGAGCAGGTCCCGGGCGACCTTCTCACGTCGGTGTCCCTTCGAGGGCTGACATCGTTTTGAGCCGAGGGCTCGCGCCGCTCGAGGGTCTTACGTGGCATGGGTACCCGCGGTGCCTGCTCTACATCGAGCAGGTCCCGGGCGACCTTCTCACGTCGATATCCCGTCGAGGGTTGTCTTCGCTTTGAGCCGAGGGCTTGCTCCGCTCGAGGGTCTTACGTGGCATGGGTACCCGCGGTGCCTGCTCTACATCGAGCAGGTCCCGGGCGACCTTCTCACGTCGATATCCCATCGAGGGTTGTCCTGGTCTTGAGCCAGGAGCTCGCCCCGCTCGAGGGTTCTCCTTGCTTGGCAAGGGACCCAGTTATTTTAAATGCCTTGCGACCGTGGCCGCGGTTTTGCAGCGCGGGCGCGCCTTTTTAGGCGCTGTGGCCGCGCGCGCGCGTAGTGGGCGGCATGGCAGGCGGATGTGACCGCTTCGCCTCGGTCGCTGCGGGTCTTTGCCGCAATGATGGCCCGTCTGCAATGACGTGGCCGCTGCAGTCGTGGTGGGGCCCGCCCGTCGACGCGAAGGAAAGATTCCCTGCAGTTAATGCTAGCGGGGCGTCTGCTCCGGAGAGCTCACCCCGTCGGCTTATAAATATGAGGGGTGCAAGAGACGGCGGTTTTTTACCTTGACGCCTCACCATCTTCAGTCCCCCGCCCCTTCGTCTTCGCCTAGCTCTTGCCACCGCGCGGTGTCGCCATTAGAGCCTTTCTCCCGTTCCTCGTTCTCCGTCCTCGCATTCCTTCGTCCTTCCTCATGGCGCCGCCTCAGCTTCCCCTTAGGATCCTGGAGCCATATGCCTGGGAGAGGTCGACGGTGACGCGGCTGGCCCTTGGCGAGCTGGTCGCCGCCGGCCAGCTGGCGGCCAACGAAGACGGACGTCCGGCGGAGTGGATCGTACCGCCGGCTATGGACCGCGAGCCCAACCCGCCGGAGGGCTACGTGGTGAGCTTCATCCGTTACCACGAGCGGGGCTTCACCGCGCCGGCGAGCACCTTCATGCGGGCGATGTGCCACCACTACGGAGTGGAGCTGCATAACTTCGCCCCCAACGCGATCTCGCAGGCGGCCACATTCGTGGGCGTCTGCGAAGGGCACCTGGGGATCCCGGTCAATTGGGAGCTCTGGGTACATCTTTTCCGCGCGGAGCTCATCACGCAGCCCACGACGGAGCCGAGGACCCCGCCGCGCGATGCGCGCGCGGGATGTCGCTTGCCCCGCGGGGGCAATTCAAGGACGTCTACATCCCCTGCACCATGACGACGAACAACGCCGGCTGGGAGCGGGGATGGTTCTACTTGCGTAACGCCGAGCCCGGCCTCCCCCCCACCACCCGCCGGGTGTTCAAGGAGAGGCCTGACTCCTGGGGCTACGGGGTGTCCACGGCCCAGCATCGGAGTCGGCAGGAGTCGGTCCTGGCCGCGCTGCAGCGACTGGCGGCGCACGGGCTGAACGCGATGGGCGTCCTCGCCTTCCTCCATCACCGGCGGATCGTGCCCTTGATGGAGAGGCCGCTCCGCATCTTCGAGATGACGAGAGGCGGCCAACCCCGTCGACCCGGCGAGGTCGCGGATGCTTCCGACGCCCCTCGAGCGGCCGTACGGGCTCACCCGGCGCGGAGCGCCGTCGACACCCCGGTGCCGCCGCCCTCGCGGGTCGGACCCCCGTGGGACCTCGAGATGCTCCCCATCGGCCCATTGGTGAGTGCGGTTCTTGATTTCGTTTTAGTTCTTAGCGTTGCCTTTGCCTCTCGACGCGCTCTTGTTGCTTCCGTGTACAGTGGTGACTTTCACCATCGCCAAGTCCGTTCCGCCCACCCCCCCGACTCCCCGCGCGCGTGGCCGGGCGGCGCGGCGGGGAGCGGCGGGAGCGGGCGGCGCGCAAGAGGGAGCACGCGAGGCGACATCAAGCGCGCCGCGACCGGCGGGCCGCGGAGTACCGGCGGCACGAGGAGCCGGGGGCTCTCCTCCCCGGACCGAGGAGTTCTCGTCCTCGGAGGAGGACGAAGAGGAAGAGGCTGAGGGGGAGGGCCCCTCGGACAGGTGGCAGCCTGCGCCTCCCTCGCCGGAGCCGGCGCCGGCGGCGAGGGCGGCATCGCCCGGGGCGGGCGCAACGGCGCCCGCCGCCGGCCATCGACATCAAGGGCGGCGCGCGCGCGCGAGGCGCCGGCGCGCTCGTCGGGGGGCGCGCACGGCGCGCGCGCGCGCGCGCATCGAGCGTGCTCGCGCGCGGGGGAAGCGCGTCCACGCGCGCGGCGGCGTCGTCGGGGGGAGTGCGGCGGCGCGGCACACCCGCATGCGAGGCGAGTGTGCCCGCGCGCGCGCGGCGGCGCTCGTCGGGAGGCGCGTCATCGGGCGCGACCGCGCGCGGGGCGGCGTTGTCGGGAGGCGCGTCATCGGGCGCGACCGCGCGCGGGCGGGCGCGCCCGCGCGCGTGGCGGCGCCGTCGGGGAGACGCGGCGGCGGGCGCGCCGGCCGCGCCGGCCTCATCCGCTGAGGCTTCGAGGAAGAGGAAACGGGCCTTTTCCTCTTCAAGCTAAGGAGCCTTTCTTTTTTCGTTTGGTTTGATTTGTCGATGATCAGGTGCCCTAACCATCTGTCCGTGCCTGTGCAGGGTGGCGCCAACCGTGCCTCCTCTCGCACCTGCCAAAGTGCTGAGGACGGACGCGTCCATCCCCACCCGGCGGCGCTCGTCGAGGGCGCCGCGGCGGGGACAAGCACGGCGGCGGCGGCGAGAGCTCGCAGGGGTGCGGCCGGGACCCCGAGGTCTCGGCCACCGCATCAGCCCGCCGCGGCGCGGCCGGCGGTCGCCGAGGAGCGGCCGCGCCGGCCGTCGCGGAGGTGCGGGCCGCGGCCGCGGCGCAGGATGGAGGCGCGGCCGCGGGGGCGGCCGCGCGTGGAGGAGGCGGAGCGGGAGCAACCCGCGGCGCCCGTGGCCGCAGGCGCGGCCGAGAGGTGGTGGCCGCGGCGCGCGTGCCGGCGCCGCGGCCGCGGAGGCGCGAGGTGGAGGTGCGGCGGAGGCGGCGCAAGCGACCGCGCCGCCGGCGATTTGCAGGCGGAGGTGGTGGAAGTCTCGGACGACTCTCCGCCGCCTGGGTGGAATCTGTCGGGGACAGCCCTAGGGGTCCCCTTAAGCAACGGGGAAATCCTCACTTAAATCCCGGTATCGGAACACGCTAAGCCTAACCGTGCAGGTAACTAACCGTGCAGGACATGGACTACGCCGCGGGACTCCGACGGCCCACCAAGACGACCCGCTTAGAAGACCCCTCGAGCAGGCTCCGCCTCGCTCGAGGGCGCGCTCCTTCTCGAGCGGGCTTCGCCCCGTTCGAGGGGCAACTCTTCCCTCGAGCGGTCCCCGCCCCCGCTCGAGGGCTCGCTCCCCCCTCGAGCGGGTCTCGTCTCGCTCGAGGGTCCGTCCCGCCCCCGGCCGGCCGCCCGCCACGCTCACGGGCGCCCCGCACGCGTGCGCCGGCCCCCGTACACGGCATTTAACGCCCGACGCCGCGGGACGGCGCCATCATGCGCCCGGGCTCGCGCCCGGTGCCGCCACACCAACTCCCCATGGAGGAGTCCATCCCCACCACTGTGGGGATGGACTGTGCAGTGCGGCCGGTGTCAGTCCCGTGACACCGCGCGCACGCCCTCGCCCCGCTAACGCGCCGAGCCCTCGAAAGGGGGCCGGCGCACCCTCGATGTACTTTCTTGTGACCCTACAGGGTTAGGTGGAGGTGGTAGGCCGGAGGACTGCCATCCCCGCCACTGTAACGGCGTGGCCACCGTACCCGCACGCGCAGGCGCACACCGGACCCTGTAGCGACGACTCCAGCCCCGTGAGGCGCGTTGGGAAGGAACGCCGTTCTGCCAACTCCTGTGCGCCGTACGGGCCGGCATCAGCACCTCCCTCGAGCCTATCAGAGGACATCACCGCCATCCGCTGCTCTCCTACCCTCGAACCGCCACTGTTCGGGTACAAGTCAGGCCATGATGACCGGATCGTGGCGGGGATCGCACGGACGGCCGCCCACTCTACACCGTAGCACGTCGCACTTCTCCACATAGCTAAGTAGCGCGGCGCGCATGTAACCCGCCGTCCCCTTGATCTATAAAAGGGGAGGCGAGCCCCCAGCCGTGAGGAGAGGTCGAACAGAACACAAGACACCGTGCACTCACTCTCTTATTCTCCCACAACATCTTCAGCCACTCCTCTAGGGACTTGGAAGTCACACTTCCTCTCCCGCCTTGCTTGTACTTGCCCCACTACAAGCACCCCCGGTGCTGAGCAATATAGTGCCACGAGCACAACCCTGCTGGACGTACGCCCCCCCCCGGCCGGAACCAGGATAAAACCTTGTGTCATTTGTTGCTTAGCATCGACCATTGAGGGATAGACCACGGCGCTATCTACTGGTTAGTGTCGGGACCATATTCCGCACCGACAGTTGGCGCCCACCGTGGGGCAAGCGAGCGCCTAAGGTCATTTCGCCAACTCCCTTCATGGTGATCCGCACTGAATACCGTGCTACACGCTACTGCATGGGTAGCTCGGACCCCCTCCCGGCCGGGTCCGAGATCCGCTTCGGGGATCTGAACTTTCAGGCCACGGGGAATGGCTATCTCATGCGCCTCACTAACCGTGAGGAGCTTTGCGCGCAGCGCCAGGCCAGGTCCGCCCTGGTCTCCGCCGCACGCACGACACCGGCACGGACGCCCGCGGGCACGGATGCCGCGGGTCCGTCGGCACCACGGCGCCACCGTCGCTCCGGGCAACGCCTCGCGTCGGGCGCGGTCCGAGCGGCGGCGGGCGAGCGCGTCGCCGCCCAACGCGGTGCGCCCACCGTCACGACCGCCGCCACCACCCCAATGGGACCGCGCGCGGTCTCCGGACCACGCATCCCCATCGGCCGCGTGGCGCCACGACGGCCTACAACGCCAACGTCAACACGACGATGCGCGGGGTTCCACCCGGCCGCCACGTCTTCGTCGCCAGGGACCCCGGCACCTCAGCAGCAGATGAGTCATCCCTGGGCTCCGTCGACACGATGCCACCCGCCAACCGCCACGGGTACGCGGAGTGGGACTTCTCCGGCGTGCGGACCCGGTCGCGTTCGGGCGCTTCCTCGACGCCACGGACCCCTGCGGGTTTGGTCGCTCCGACGACTCCGGCACCGGGAGCTACGACCCCATGCGGGAGTGTTGCGCCGTCATCACCAACGACCGGCCAACGCGCCGGTGCGGCGGCGCCGGGAGACGGGGAAGTCACGCCGCCCCGGGGATCGCTACGCGCCCGGCCGCGGGGCCAAGCGCTCTGCCGGGGCCGACGTCGACGCACGGCGGCCCAAGCCCGCGAGCTCGAGGCCAAGCCGGCGGAAGAGTACCGAACGGTGCGGTTGCTCCGCGCCTCAATGGCGGGGGGAGGCCTGCGCGTGGCGAACGTGCGCGGGAGGGGCGGGCCGACAGTCCGCGACCGCCTCAACACCGCCACCAACGTCGGGGAACACGGACGTGCCCCCACGAGCGAGCCGAAGCTCATCGCCGCCGCGACGCCGCTACGGGCTATGCCGGCACCCTCGACCCCCCGAGGCTCGAGATATGCACCGCGAGGTGCAAACTCTCATCGAGCAAGCGGCCGTCCAGCAGGCCGAAAGCTCGGCCTCACGCATCCGCCAACAGGGGGATGCGCGGGGTGACGAAGCTGCACCAGAGGCGAACCCTCGGTGCACGCGGGGGGACCAGCGGGGGCATCCCACCAAGCAAGGACGCACGCCGGCCGGGGAACGACTCCTCGACGCGCGCAGGGGCGCCTGGATGGCGACGCCCGCAACGTCATCAACGCCGGGCGCACGAGCAAGGCGGACGCACGAGCAGCTAGGGGCTACCACCCTCGAAGGGGTGGACGCTACGACAGCGGTGAGGATCGCTCCCCGACGCCGGAGCCCCCGGCACCCGCGTGTTCAGCCGGGAGATCCGCACGGCGACGTTCCCCGCCGCTTCCGCCAGCCCTCGACGATCGTCAAGTACAACGGGGAGACGGACCCCCGCGTCTGGCTCAACGATTACCGCCCTAGCACCCGCCGCCGGGCGGGGGCCACTAGCGACGAAGTGATCATCCGCAACTTGCCCCTGCATCTGGGCGACGCGGCCCGGACATGGCTCGAGCACTTGCCCGCCAGCCAGATCCATACCTGGGACGATCTAGTCCACACGTTCGTGGGCAACTTCCAGGGCACATACGTGCGCCCTGGGAATTCGTGGGATCTGCGCTCCTGCACGCAGAAGCCCGGCGAATCGTTGCGGGACTTCATACGGCGCTTCTCCAAGCGCTGCACGGAGCTCCCCAGCGTGGCACAGTCCGAGATCGTGCACGCGTTCCTCGAGGGCACCACGTGCCGGGACCTCGTGCGGGAGGGCGGGGCGCGGCCCGCCCCGCGGACTCCAACGAGCTGTTCGACATTGCCACCAGCTTCGCCTCCGGAGAGGAGGCCGTGGGGGCAATCTTCGACGGCAAGAAGGGCAAGCGCTCCGAGGACACGCCCGCGGAGGGCGGCGGGTCCAAAGAGCCGCACCGCAACGACAAGCGGGGCAAGAAGGGGGAAGAAGCCGCGCCGCGAGGCGCGCGAGCGAGGGCGCAACGGAGGCAACGCCGAGGCCCTCGCTGTCGACCCGGCTCGACGGGGCCCTCGGCCGGCCCCTCGAGGCCCTGGGGTTTTCGATGACATGCTGAAGAAGCCATGTCCCTACCACAAGACCCCAGTGCAACACACCCTTGAGCAGTGCGACATGCTCAAGAAGTTCTATGGCCGCGCCGCCGCGAAGGAGGCAGAGGCCAAGAAAGACGGGGGCGATGGCGACGCGGGTGGCTTCCCCGCTGTCGAAAATGTGTTCCTCATCTTTGGGGGACCTACTGTCGATATGTCGACCCGGCAGCGCAAGAAGGAGCGGCACGAAGTCCTCGCCGCAGAGAGGGCGCCTCCGGCCTTCCTCAACTGGTCGAAGGATGCCATCACCTTTAGCCGAGACGACCACCCAAACCGTATCCCGAACCTGGGCCCCGGTTCCGCCGGTGGTCGATCCCATCATTGGGAACGCCCGTTTTCGAAGGTCCTTATGGACGGAGGCGGTAGCCTCAATATCCTCTTCGCGCATACATTGCGCTCGATGGGGATTGGGCCGGACCCATTGCGGCCCGGCACGAAGCCGTTTCACGGCATCGCGCCCGGCAACGGGGTTCAACCCCTCGGGCGGATCGATGCGCCCGTCCGGTTCGGTACCCCCAAGAACTTCCGTAAGGAAACCCTCACCTTCGAGGTGGTGGGGTTCAAAGGGGCCTACCATGCCATACTTGGGCGACCATGCTATGCCAAATTCATGGCGGTCCCCAACTACACGTACCTGAAGATGAAGATGCCGGGTCCTAACGACGTCATCACCGTCAGGTCGTCCATCGAGCACGCATTCGACTGCGACGTCGAGTGCGTGGAACATGCAGAGGCACTAGCGCTGGATGAAGCGCTGGTCAACACGCTGGAGAAGATGGTCAACGAGGACCTCAACTCCGCGGCCAAGCACGTCGGCACCTTCGAGGCAGCCGAGCAGACCAAAGGGGTCCCCCTCGACCCCTCAGCCCCCGAGGGCAAGACGTTGAGGGTCAGCTCGACCCTCGACCCGAAATAGGAAGCAGTGCTCGTCGACTTCCTCCGCGCCAACGCCGACATCTTCGCGTGGAGCCCCTCGAACATGCCAGGCATCCCGAGGGAAGTCGCCGAGCACTCCCTTGACATCCTGCCAAACGCCCGCGCCGTGCAACAACGGCTGCGCCGCTTCGACGAGGAGCGGCGACGGGCAATCGGAGCGGAGCTGCGGAAGCTCCTCGAGGCCGGATTCATCAAGGAAGTATTCCACCCTACGTGGCTAGCCAATCCTGTGCTTGTAAAGAAGAAAAATGGGAAGTGGCGGATGTGTGTAGACTATACCAGTCTTAATAAAGCATGTCCCAAAGTCCCTTTTCCTCTGCCACGCATAGATCAAATCGTTGACTCAGCTGGCCGGGTGCGACCCGCCTCCGTTTCCTTGATGCCTATTCGGGATATCACCAAATAAAAATGAAGGAGTCCGACCAGCTCGCGACTTCGTTCATCACACCGTTCGGGACGTTCGTTACGTCACGATGCCTTTTGGCCTCGAAACGCGGGCGCAACATATCGGCGGCCGCATGCGGCACGTTTTTTGGGGATCACGTCGGGTGGACGGTCGAAGCCTACGTGGACGACATCGTCGTCAAGACCAGGAAGGCGGACGACCTGGTTAGCGACCTTGGCGTCGCGTTCAGCTGCCTACGGGCCAACGGGGTCAAGCTGAACCCCGAAAAATGTGTCTTTGGAGTGCCGCGGGGCATGCTCCTAGGATACATCGTCTCCCAGCGGGGAATCGAGGCCAACCCTGAAAAGGTTGCGGCCCTCGAACGGATGGGTCCAATCCGGGACCTCAAAGGGGTGCAGAAGGTGTTGGGGTGCCTTGCCGCCTTAAGCCGCTTCATCTCGAGGCTCGGTGAGAAGGACCTGCCCCTCTACCGGCTACTCAAGAAGCACGAGCGCTTCTCTTGGACCGCCGAGGCCCAGGACGCGCTCGACAAGCTGAAGGCGTCTCTGACACATGCTCCAATCCTCACGCCGCCGCGAGACGGCGAACCCCTGCAGCTCTACGTGGCCGCAACCACCCAGGTGGTCAGCGCCGTGATCGTCGTGGAGCGCGCGGAGGAAGGGCACGCCTTGCCCGTGCAGAGGCCGGTCTACTACATCAGCGAGGTCCTCTCGGACACGAAGACGCGCTACCCACAGGTCCAGAAGCTGCTGTACGCAGTGGTTCTTGCGCGGCGCAAGCTCCGCCACTACTTCGAGGCCCACCCCGTCACGGTGGTTTCTTCTTTTCCGCTAGGAGAAATCATCCGCAACCCCGACGCCGCAGGAAGGATCGCCAAGTGGTCCGTGGAGCTGATGGGCGAAACGCTCGCCTAGGCCCCGCGCAAGGCCATTAAGTCGCAAATCCTGGCGGATTTCGTCGCTGAGTGGACAGACACGCAGCTACCGCCCCCACAGATCCAGGCAGAGTGCTGGACTCTATTCTTCGATGGCTCGGTGATGAAGACAGGAGCGGGCGCGGGCCTGCTCTTCGTGTCACCCCTCGGGGAGCACATGCGCTACTCAGTGCGCCTCCACTTTCCCGCGTCCAACAATATGGCAGAATACGAGGCCCTTCTCTGCGGCCTCAAAATCGCCATTGAGTTGGGCGTCAAACGCCTCGATGTGCGAGGGGACTCGCAGCTCGTGATCGATCAAGTCATGAAGAACGCGAGCTGCCACGACGACAAGATGGAGGCCTACTGTAAAGCCGTGCGGGCCCTCGAAGACAAGTTCTACGGCATCGAGCTTAATCATGTACCCCGCCGGTACAACGAGGAAGCGAACGAGCCGGCGAAGATCGCGTCCGGGCGGATCACCGTTCCCCCGAACGTTTTCACACGAGACGTCGCGCAACCCTCGGTCGCCTTCGAGCCCTACCCCTCGAGCCACGACGGACCCTCGGGGGCTCCCTCGAATCCAGCGGGTGCGGAACCCATGGATGAGGACCCCTCGAACGAGGCGTACGTGCTCTCCCTTCTCGAGGGGTACGGCTCCATCGAGGTCGACGCAATGGACATAGAGCAGGCTCCTGTCCAAGCGGATTGGCGGGAAAAATACATCGCCTGGATCGCTCGAGGGGAACTCCCCGCGGAACGGGCCGCAGCCAGGCGCATCGCCAGGATGGCCAAATCCTTCACCCTCGTCGACGGCGATGCGTACAAGCGCGCCGCCTCTGGCATCCTCCAGCGGTGTATACCCATTCCCGAGGGGCGCGAGCTCCTACGGGACATCCACGCGGGGATGCCGTGGCCACCACGCCGCACCACGCACCCTCGTCGGTAACGCGTTCCGCCAGGGCTTTTATTGGCCTACCGTGGTCGCGGACGCCAGCGAAATCGTACGCACCTACGAAGGGTGCCAGTTCTACGCCCGCAAGACCAACTTGCCCGCTCATGACCTGCAAACGATCCCCGTGACATGGCCGTTCACCGTGTGGGAGTTGGACATCGTCGGGCCTCGCGGAAGGCGCCGGGGGCTTCACCCATCTGCTTGTCGCGATCGACAAATTCTCCAAGTGGGTAGAGGTGCGCCCCATCACGAATTTAAGGGCCGAGCGAGGCGGTCACGTTCTTCACCGACATCGTATCTTGCTTTGGAGTGCCAAACTCCATCATCACAGACAATGGGTCCCAATTCACGGGCCGTAAGTTCTTGGAGTTCTGTGATAAGTTCCACATCCGCGTGGATTGGGCGGCTGTGGCACACCCACATACCAACGGCCAAGTGGAGCGCGCCAACGGCATGATCCTACAAGGCCTCAAGCCCATAATTTTCGACCAGCTCAACAAATCTGGGCGAAAATGGCTCCAAGAACTACCAGCAGTCGTGTGGAGCCTAAGGACCACCCCAAGCGAGCCACGGGTTCACCCCGTTTTTCCTGGTCCATGGCGCGGAGGCCGTCCTCCCCACGGACTTAGAATACGGGTCACCCAGGGTTCGAGGCTACGACGAGGATGCTAACCGGCGAGCCCGCGAGGACTCGCCGGACCGGCCCTAGACGAAGTACGCCTCGTGGCGTTGATGCACTCCGCAAGGTATCAACAGTCCCTACGACGTTACCAAGCACGCAAGATACGTCGGAGGGATTTCAGCGAAGGGGATCTGGTCCTAAGGCTACGCCAAGACAACCGAGGGCACCACAAGCTATCGCCCCCATGGGAAGGACCCTACGTCGTGGTGAAGGTGCTCAAGCCGGGCACATACAAGCTGGCTAACGAGGACGGTGAAGAGCTCACCAACGCTTGGAACATCCAACAGCTACGTCGCTTCTACCCTTAGCTAGGATTTTCCAAGTATTTCTGTTGTGAAAACACATGGCCAACACCCCAGTTGGTGTCAACTATGTAAACGCTCCAAGTCTAATAAAAGGGCAACTCGGCTTTCCCCTGAAACCCAAGTTACCCTCGGGGGCCTCTTGCGGGGGGCATCCCCCCCAAAATGGTCCCATTTTTTCGCGCAAAAAACAAAACAACACGCGCTAAGTTTGTTTCCTACTTCAACCTCGAGCCACGATTCGAACAGGGCGCGGGCGGCACAGCGGAAGGAGCGTGCGAGCCAGAGATAGCCTACGCCGCGCGGCTATGGCCCTTCTCTCTCGCCTCCAACCCAGCGGGCCCCCTGCGAAAGTCGAACTCCCCTAACTAGAATCTACTCAGGAAGAAGGAGAAACAAAAAGCATGATAATCAAACGATTTCATTTACAGCAACTGCTCATGTTCACAAGACAACTTGTTTATTTACAAAAGGCCACGAGGCCAGAATTCTGATACACGTAAACAAAAAATGGGCCTAGCGCCCAACCGAAGGACCGATACGGCGAACCGAGAGAGGGGGGGGGAGTGAATGGGAGCCGATAAAAATTCTTCTCGAAGGAGATGAAAACTCCAACAAGACGAACGCGGCTTCCAACACACGTCTCCGACTCACTACCAAGGTTGGTCAAGCCCACGTAGCCACCGGAGTGCCACCGGACCTAGGAACCAACACGCAACCTTCCGACCCGAGAAACGCGGCGGAAAAACCAAACCTCGAGTCTACGGACCCACACGGTCGGACCGGTGAGCACCACCGGTCGGACCGGTCCCTGCGCAGTGAACACGAGCAACTTCCACTAAGTGGCTCTACACCGGTCGGACCGGTGAGACACACCGGTCGGACCGGTGGCAGCACGAAAGCCCCCAAGACACCAAACGGGCCAACCGACCACCAAACGGACCCAAACTCGAAACGGCGGCAACACGGGACAACAAAGAACACACCAAGACGCTCACCCGTGCAAAAACCCACAAGGGCTTGCACCGGTCAGACCGGTCAAGAGCACCGGTCAGACCGGTGTAGCCTGGGCAGCTCGGGATGAACAGCACCCGCGGGTCAACTCCCCCAAATCCAAATCTCGATCTCCCGAATCGCTCCACGGACTTGAACAAGACTTTGGGGATATCATGAACACCTCATGAGGAGTTCATAGCCAAGTTTAATCCCACCAAAACTCGTCCAAAAAGGAGGAATCGAAGAAATCCCGCCGGAAGCACTTCCAACCCAAGAACTCAAGAAACCCCCAAAATCGAGCACTTTTCCTCACGGATTTGGGAGGGGAATCACGGCCCAAAGAACCACGAAGGGTTCCCACAAATTTCCCCCATCAAATCCCCAAGAGAAAAGCCCCGAAAACACCCCAAAGAAATCACCGAGAGAGGGCTCCGAAAATCACCACCAAGAACAACCGGGGAAAACACATCCAAACCTTGAGGAACCACGCCGAATCATCTATACATGAAACAAAGGTTCATACAAGGTCTAGCAAGCCGCCCGATCATCCATCCCTCTCTACAAGATCTCTCCGTGAAGCTCTCTTGCTAGTCCTAAGGAAAACCTAGAGAAAATGGGTGGAAAATAGGAAAACTAATGAGTTAGGGTTCCAAGAGTTGGCTGCCAACCTCTCACCTCTTGGGTTATATAGGCGGCAACCGAATGTCTAAAATGCCCCTCTCTACTAACTAGGGATACATGCCCCTCAAGGGCGGATTCGGAATTCTTGATGTCTTCACCATCGGACGGATGCCGGCGGCCGCACCTGCGTAGCCTCGACGCAAGCGATGCGATCCCGACGCGTGTCCTCCGCTTCGAAGATTCCGGACCGCGTCGTCGCACACGGCCGAGCCGGTGCTCCTCACCGGTCGAGCCCGGTCCCCACCGGCGGACCGGTCGGACCCACGGCGGGCCGGTCCGTGCCGCCTGCACCTCCGTCTTCGGTTCTCCGGTCTTGGCTTTGTGGATCAACCAAGGAACCCGGTGGTTTTCCGGTGAACCACCGGAAACCCCGCGAACTCGGTGTAGCCTCCGCCAATCTCCACTCATGACTTGGCTCCCACGTAGTCCCGGCTCGACCTTGGTTTTGAGGCTCAACCAAGAAACCGTCCACGACTTCATCTTGCTGTTCATGCCACCATGCGGCCCGCACTTGACCCCCGCCGGCCACCGGGTCCCTCGAACAAAGCCTACTTGTCTTCTCCACACCCCGGAGGCCTCACCGGCGACGACCTTTCGCGCTTGTTCTTCACCTGCACCAACACGAGTCAAGCCGCAACTCGCACCCGCAATACTTAGCCAAGAATCGGTCCACACAACGTTGTCAATCACTCATCACACAAGGAAGCGACCATCCACCGGTCCTCGAACCACACATGGTCCTCAATCTCCCCCTTGATGAGTGCATTGACAACACCCACACGAAAGTAACAAGAGAGAAAAGAAAAAGAAAAGAAACGAACAAAAAGAAACTCCAACAAGCGATCGAAAGCCAAACAAAGGCAAAGAGCAAGATCACTTGAAGAAGACAAGTCTCGGACCCCTTAGGCAAGGGCAACGGCTCGACACATCCGAGACAAAGCAAAGCTCAAGCAAAGAGCGCAAACCACCGAAACAAAGCTCGAACACCACAAAGAGCTCCCCCTGAACCAATGCACCTCCCCCTGGACGAATGCATGCAAGAAACCACATGAAACAGGACAGCTGCAGCACTTTCAGCTCACACCGGTCAGACCGGTCATCACCACCGGTCGACCAGGTGCCTAACATGTATACGGGACCAGCACTCACACCGGTCGGACCGGTGCTCTTCACCGGTCGGACCGGTGTACAACGAGAACCCGAGAAATGGCTCGAAACCACTGAAAACCTTCCAAAAACATCCATTAAGCCATTTCAAGCTCAAACTTCTCCCCCTTGTTGGCAATGCATGAATCAAGCCAAAAATGCAAAACTTTCAACCTAGAGCTTCTCAAATAGACAAAATTCAACAAAGAAAGCTACACATGTCCAAATGAGCAAGTTAGGTACTCTACGGCTTCGTATCGATCTCAACTACATGATCACCAAGTTTCACAACCATTGGACGAAGCTAAGATGGATTTTGGCAATTTTGCAAAAAAACTTGCCTCTCATGAGCAAAGTCCTAAATATGATCAAAGCATATCAAAATGGCAAAGCCACACAAACTTCATGCTAGGACAGCTATTCTAACCATAAGACCATCACAAACACCCACAAGCACCTCATGTCATGTCAAAGCCACCGAGCCATGTGCCTACTTCTATGTATGAGACTTCTCATTGGTAGGCATCATGCAACGGTTTAGCACCCAAAGAAAATTAAATTCAGCACATATGACATGGGAGCATATTTTCCAAGCATTTTTCATTTCATTTTCAGATTTGTAAATGGTACATGAAATGTCTTTGCGACAAAAAGGAACTTATGCTCCTCCACAAGATAAATCAAGAGGGCTCAACATTCATGATGGCAAATGAGCCTTTGGCCCCATATGATCAATAAACTAGCTATCCAACCACAAATTAAGCATAGCAAGGCCACAAAAACATGTCAAGAGCATGTAAAGGCATTTACACATGAGAGAGCATACATGTGACATTTTTCAAAAGCATAGCTATCAACCATGGATTATTCATCAAGATCATCAAGAGCTAAGCCAAACTAACCGTAGCATACCAAACAAGCTCACAAAGACATATATCTCATTCCATGGTGAACAATGTATATGAGAGAAGCTTTTCCTAACCAATGCATATGATACAAAATGCATGCAATCTAAGATACAAGGATGCCTATACATCATGTTACATATGCCATGCCAAATGCAAGAAATGCACAAAGGAAAGCTATACATATGCTACAAAGGAGCTCCCACACACAAAGCTCACAAACCACCGGCTCCTCGAGGGGAGGCAAAAAGGGCTCGACACCACCGGCAAAAGAGCAAAGGAGCACCAAACTCACAAGCTCCCCCTAAACTCATGCATTAAGGCCAAAGAGCGTACAAAGCTCACCTTACACACATGAGATAAGGCAAAGAGCAAAAGAAACCAAGTGGCTTGACCAAGGCCACACACTCGAAGGTCACAAATACACTTACCTTTATCATTTCTTCACAATTCACTCATCCTTGTCCACCATTCCCGAAAGTGATGCACCAACATATCACCACCGGATATGAAGCCGAAGAACCACCCCCCGATATCAACCAAATGTTCTCCGGCAATCCACACCGCAACTCAAAACAAAGAGCGAGAGCGAGCAATCGACTCAACACCGGGGTTAGTTCCAAATGTGTAAAACCGGTGTCTAGCCATTTGCTCGAAAGTGGGGTTAGCACAAATCAAACCATCTTTCCTACCAAAGCTACCTCCACGAACACCACTACGGTAACCACCATGAGGGAACCAGCCCTCTCTGCTCGGAGGAGGACCAAAACCACGAAAGAAAGCCCGTGGACCATCCCTCCTCTCCTTCTCAAAGCCATGACTCCTCCCATCCCCGTAGTGAGCTCGAGGGGGAGAATGCCTAGCAACCGACCTCCCGCAAACTTTCCGGACCAATCACCGAACCACGACCTCCCGTAAACAACCCTCGCACCCGTACGAGCACGAAACCCAAACTGCCGCTCGTCCGAGCGCTGCACCGTCCGACCGGTGCCCCTCACCGGTCCGACCGTGTAGCACACGGCGCAGCACCTCCAACGCCTTCCGCTCTCCCCAAGCCCGAACCGACCTCACACTCGCCTTGGCCACGGGCAGCCGCACACGAGGCTCAAGTACACCATCGAAAGGGTGGTACTTGTCCTTGTTAGCCCACTCCTTCGCCATTCTCTCCTCACGCTTCCTCTTGAAGCAAAACGCTCTCTTGTGACCATCCTTTCCACAAAACTCACAATGGAAACGGATCGATCTGGGCTTAGGCTTGGGATGAGATTCTTCACAAGACTTCTCACTTGGTTTCTCACTAGGCTTTTCACTTGCCTTCTCACTCGGTTTTTCTCTTGGTTGGTTTGGCTTGGATGCAAACTTGTCTTTGGGTGTGGGTTGTGGTGGAACCGAAACATTCCCAAATTTCCTTTCTCTCTCACCACCGCCCTCACCAACCTTATCCAATCCCAAAGCCCAACCGTCAAAGCGTTTACAGCTAGCAATCATCATACCAAGCTGAGGTTCTTGACTCGACAACCAACTCAGTGCTTCACGCAACTTATCATTCTCATCTTGCAAGCGACCAACACATTTTGCAAGATCCAAATTCTTCATAGCATGCAACTCACATGTAGAGCAAGAAGTAGGAATAGGCACTTTCAAATCAGCCTCAAGCGAAACAATGCGAGAACGGAGCTCAGCAATTTTCTCATGCAAACTAGGGCAAGAAGTGCAAGCACCAAGCAAAGTGGGTCTAGATTGTAGCTCAGCCAACTCAACCCTAAGCACATCTAGTTCCTCACACTTGGAGGCATACTTCTCCCTAAGATCAGTCAAGTCAGCCAGGAAAACAGAGCAATCAGCACAATCGTTCTCATCCGAAACAACAGGGCTAGCCTTAAGGGAATCAATCTCAAGCTTGCTATCAAGCACCTGTGTCTCTAGCTCAGCCACTCTAGTCCTAGCATCCTCGAGTGAAGATCTAAGCTCCTTCCTAAGCTTCTTAGCCTCTCTAAGCATGTGATCGCGATTATCAAGCAAGTCAACCAACTCCTCATTCTCCTTGCGCAAAGAGGAGAGCTCATCACATACCTCATCCTCGGAATCCAAGTCCGAGGCGTCCTTCTGGCTTCTCTTGTCGCTCGAACCGCGAGCCATGCCGCGAGTCGTCCTTGAGGCTTAGGCCCGTCACACAAAGGCCGTTGAGATACTTGCCGATGTTCTTCTTCTTCTTCCTCTTCTTCTCATCCTCTTCGTCTTCATTACTCGAGCTTGAAGACGTGTCCTCGAATCGGACTCGATGTCGCTTGATCTCTTCATCTTCTCTCGAGACCGTGTCTTCTTCCCATGTCCATGATCCTTCGTCTTGGACTTCTTCTTCTTGTCCTTGAACTTGTGCTTGTCGGGGTCGTTCACCTTCGGACACTCGGCGAAATAGTGTCCAGCCTTGCCGCACTTGAAGCATGTCCTCGTCTTCCTCCTCATGTTCACTCGGTTCTCGTGCAGCCTCTCGAACCGCCTCGTCAGGAGCGCCAGCTCGTCCTCTCCAAGCTCGTCGAACTCCTCATCTGGCATAGACATCAAAGAGGAGAAAGAGAACATCCCGGTGGATGGATTAGTGTTAGCCTTTCCTTTCGAACCACCAACGAGGGCAAGACTATGGGAATCGGTCGGTCCCTCGAGCTTGGCGATCATTCCCCTATCCACCTCGGCCCGACTTGAGCTTCGAGAACGGCTCGTTCACCGTCGCAGTATCATACCTCTCCGACTCGACTATGGCCTCGAACTTTCCGCCCCATATCGTACGATCCAAAGAGTGTAAGAGCTTGACCGCTCTATCATGATCATCGTACGGGAGCACGTCCACATTGGCCCTCATGTTGTTCACCACCACCGTGAACCTCTCGAAACAAGGCATCGATGGACTCACCGGGAGATGAGTGAAGTTCTCGTACTCTCTCCCGTAGGTCGCATACAACCGTGCCTCGAACCTCGGGCATTCCCAACATGAGCCTCCTTCAACACCGCCCAAATCCTACAAGCCAAGTGCTCGGTGTGCACCCGATCGAACTCGGGCCGACACAAAGCACGAAACAAGTAGTCGACCGCCTTATTGTTGGCGTCGAAGGCGTCCCTCGATCTCGGGGCGAGGAAATCAACCGCCGGGACATAGCTTGTGTCCACCAGTGACATCCCAAAGAAGCCGACCCTTTCCGCGGAGGAACGCACCCATCCGCTTGCTCCACATCCGGTAGTTCTTGCCATCGAAGTGTGGAGGACCCGAACCCCGTTCTCGGTACGCCATCCTTGGATCTTAGACCGGTTAGAGTCAACAAAGACCCGAACCGGCTCGATACCACTTGAAGGACCGATACGGCGAACCGCAGAGGGGGGGGGAGTGAATGGGAGCCGATAAAAATTCTTCTCGAAGGAGATGAAAACTCCAACAAGACGAACGCGGCTTCCAACACACGTCTCCGACTCACTACCAAGGTTGGTCAAGCCCACGTAGCCACCGGAGTGCCACCGGACCTAGGAACCAACACGCAACCTTCCGACCCGAGAAACGCAGCGGAAAAACCAAACCTCGAGTCTACAGACCCACACCGGCCAGACCAGTGAGCACCACCGGTCAGACCGGTCCCTGCAAGTGAAACTGAGCAACTTCCACTAAGTGGCTCTACACCGGTCAGACCGGTGAGACACACCGGTCAGACCGGTGGCAGCCTGAAAGCCCCCAAGACACCAAACAGGCCAACCGACCACCAAACGGACCCAAACTCGAAACAGCAGCAACACGGGACAACAAGGAACACACCAAGACGTTCACCCGAGCAAAAACCCACAAGGGCTTGCACCGGTCAGACCGGTCAAGAGCACCGTCGACCGGTGTAGCCCAGGCGACTCGGGATGAACAGGACCCGCGGTCAACTCCCCCAAATCCAAATCTCGATCTCCCGAATCGCTCCACGGACTTGAACAAGACTTTGGGGATATCATGAACACCTCATGAGGAGTTCATAGCCAAGTTTAATCCCACCAAAACTCATCCAAAAAGGAGGAATCGAAGAAATCCCGCCGGAAGCACTTCCAACCCAAGAACTCAAGAAACCCCCAAAATCGAGCACTTTTACTCACGGATTTGGGAGGGGAATCACAGCCCAAAGAACCACGAAGGGTTCCCACAAATTTCCCCCATCAAATCCCCAAGAGAAAAGCCACGAAACCAACCCAAAGAAATCACCGAGAGAGGGCTCCGAAAATCACCACCAAGAACAACCGGGGAAAACACATCCAAACCTTGAGGAACCACGCCGAATCATCTATACATGAAACAAAGGTTCATACAAGGTCTAGCAAGCCGCCCGATCATCCATCCCTCTCTACAAGATCTCTCCGTGAAGCTCTCTTGCTAGTCCTAAGGAAAACCTAGAGAAAATGGGTGGAAAATAGGAAAACTAATGAGTTAGGGTTCCAAGAGTTGGCTGCCAACCTCTCACCTCTTGGGTTATATAGGCGGCAACCGAATGTCTAAAATGCCCCTCTCTACTAACTAGGGATACATGCCCCTCAAGGGCGGATTCGGAATTCTTGATGTCTTCACCATCGGACGGATGCCCGGCGACCGCACCCCGCGTAGCCTCGACGCAAGCGATGCGATCCCGACGCGTGTCCTCCGCTTCGAAGATTCCGGACTGCGTCGTCGCACACCGGTCAACCGGTGCTCCTCACCGGTCGACCGGGTCCCCACCCGCGCCGGACCGGTCGGACCCACCGGTCGGACCGGTGCCGTGCCGCCGCACCTCCGTCTTCGGTTCTCCGGTCTTGGCTTTGTGGATCAACCAAGGAACCCGGTGGTTTTCTCGGTGAACCACCGGAAACCCCGCGAACTCGGTGTAGCCTCCGCCAATCTCCACTCATGACTTGGCTCCCACGTAGTCCCGGCTCGACCTTGGTTTTGAGGCTCAACCAAGAAACCGTCCACGACTTCATCTTGCTTGTTCATGCCACCATGCGGCCCGCACTTGACCCCCGCCGGCCACCGGGTCCCTCGAACAAAGCCTACTTGTCTTCTCCACACCCGGAGGCCTCACCGCGACGACCTTTCGCGCTTGTTCTTCACCCGCACCAACACGAGTCAAGCCGCAACCTCGCACCCGCAATACTTAGCCAAGAATCGGTCCACACAACGTTGTCAATCACTCATCACACAAGGAAGCGACCATCCACCGGTCCTCGAACCACACATGGTCCTCACCAACTACTTTCGGGCAGGGAGGAGCGACGCAAGAGCGGCGGCGGCGTCCGGAAGAGGAATTCTTCGAAGGCCTCGGCGAGCGACCCGTGGCGTCGGCGGCAAGCAGCGCATCCGCGCGCTCCATGGCCACCTCGTCCTCGACGCCCTCGGGCACGACGTGAGCCTTCCGCCGGCGCCTCGAAGTTAACCTCGTAGTGGGATCGCACCACTCCGAGGCCCTTCCCACGGACACCCGACTCGCAACGCCCGACGCATCCGCTCGGTGACATGGCCACCGAGGGCACGCGACGGCCGGCCGGGGAGCGGCCGGCCCGGCGCGCCTCGCCCTCCTCGACGACGTGGCAGGTCTCGAGGGCCGCATCGCGCAATTCCCGCAACTCCTGCTCGGAGGAGTCGTAGGAAGCCTGCAGCGCCTCGGCCCGCCCAGCAGCGTGCCCCAGGGCGGTGCGCAAGCCTGGAATCGACAAGACGAAAAGAAATCAGGAAGGGGGAAGCGAACCCTCTAAAGCGAAAAACCAACAAGCAGAGTCAAACAGTGGCTCACCCTCGACTTGCTTCCTCTCCAAATCGAGGTCGCGGCGCGCGGACTCGATCGCCAGCTCGAGGGGCGCCGGACGCGCGTTTCGCCCCCCTCGCTCGCGGAGGGCCGGCCTCTCGGTTGGTGTTGCTCCTGGGCCGAGCACGAGCGCCTCGTCCTCGACTTTGGAGAGCGCGGTGCTCCACTCCTCCAACGACTTCCGCGTCACCTCGTGGGCGCGCGCTCCCGCTCCCGGCCGCCGGGCATCGACGAGGGCGGCTCGCCCTCGCTGCGCCCGCCCCGCTCCTCGGCCCCTTTGGCGGGGGGGGCGCTCTCTTGCGGGGGAGTCGCTCTTCGGCCGACGACGAGGGCCCGCCGCCTTGGGCGTCAAGGCGGCCTTCGTGTCGTCCGCCTCCTTGGCGCGCCGCTCTAACCCGCGCGCCCGCTCCTCGGCCTCGGCGGTGTTGCGCCCCGCGCCCCCTCGAGCGACGTGCGGAGCTTCCGAGTCTCCGCCGCGCGCGGGCGGCGGCCACCTCCGCTCCCGCTTGGCGGCCGGCGTCCGCATCTTCTCTAGGTCCGCGCGCGCATTCCACGGCGCCTCGTCGCGGCTCGACGAGGGCCCGGCCGGATCCGCTCGAGGCTCGAGCGGCGCACCGCGTCCCTCGCCCGAGCTCTCCGGAGCTCGTCGCACCACGCCATCGCCCGCACGCTAGCCGGCCGTCCGCCGTGTCCCGAGGGAGCATCCGCAAGCGCGTCGAAGGCGCCGCACCCGCTCCCGGAGCTGGTGAACCTCAGCGTTCACCCGGTCGAAGGCGCCGTACTTGTCATGGGCACGACGCTCGAGCTCCTGGCATCCACACGCCAAAACCCATAAGCACCAAGGCTTGGGCGCAATGTACATAAACGAAAAAGGAAAAATGAGCAATTATAGCTCACCCCGGAAGACGAGCAGACGGGCGGACCGCCGCCATGGACCCCGCGCCGCCTCGTTCGGCGCGGTTGAGCGTAGCACCGTGGCTCCGGAGCTCGCCCCGCAGCTCCTCTGCTCCCCCTTTTTTTTTTTTTTTTTTTCGGCGTCGGCAAACGCGAGAGGGGATCCTCGCAGCGGCCCCCTCCACTTGGGGCGGGACGCCCCCCCTTGGGGACGAGGCCTCGGCACCATGTCCTCGGCCCCCACACCGGCGCCGGTGACCCTCGTGCCGCCTCACGAGGGCCCCCTCTCGCGGCTCGGGGAGTTCGTGGGGGCCGCGCGGCCCACCGATTCCACCCGTGGCGGCGGGGAGTCATCCGAGAGCTCCACCACCTCCGCCCGCATCGCCGGGCGGCGCGCAGTGCCGCTGAGCCGCCTCCGCCGGCACCTCCACCGCGCCTCGCGGCCACGGGCGCCCGTCGTGCCGCCGCGGCCGCTAGCTCCGGCTCCACCGCCGTGTCCACGGGCGCACCCGCAGGTTGCGCCCGCTCCACCTCCTCCGCAATGGCAGCCACCGCGGGCCCACGCACCTCCACCCCCGCCGCCGCCGCGCCCGTGTCTCCGTGACGATCGGTGCGAGCCGCCCCCCGCGACCTCCGGGGCCGCGCCGCGGCGGGCCGGAGGCTCCGCCGCCGGGGCCTCGAGGCCCCCCCGGGCGGGGGTCTTGCGAGCTCGTGCCCGCCGCCGTGCTTGTCCCCGGCGCGACCCCCTCGACGATCGCCGTCGGGTGGGGATCGATGCGTCCGTCCCTGCCACACCTTGGCCGGTGCCGGCGGGGAACGGTTGGCACCACCACACGTACACGAACGAAGGGTTAAATCACCTAATCGCCAACGAGCCAAACCAAACGAAGAAGGACAGGCTCCTCTACCTCGCGGAGGAAAAGGCCCGTTTCCTTTTCCTCGAGGTCTCTCGCGGCGAGGCCGACCGCGGCGAGCGGCCGCGCTCGCCGTAGCGCCCCCCGACGGGCGCCGCCGCGCGCACGGGCACGCCCGCCCCACGCGCGGCGCCCCCCGACGCGCGCGCCCTCCCGAGGGCGCCGCCGCGCGCGGGCGCACGCTCGCCCGCGCGCGCGCCTGCGCCCGCCGCCGCGCCCCTCGACGATGACGCCGCGCGCGGGGGCGGGACGCCCTCCCCCCGCGTGCGGGCACGCTTGCACGCGCGCATGGGCGCGTCCGCCGCGCGTGCCTCCGTGGCGCGCGCCGGCACCTCCGCGCGCGCGCCGCCCCCGATGTCGATTGCCCGGCGGCGGGCGCCGGCCGTGCGCCCGCCCCGTGCGAAGCCGCCCTTGACGCCGCGGCGCCGGTTCGCGACGAGGGCGGCGCCGGCCGCCACCGACGGAGGGGCCCTCCCTCTCGCCCTCTTCCTCCCTCGTCCTCCTCCGAGGATGAGGGCTCCTCGATCTCCCGGGAGGAGAGCCCCGGCTCCTCGCGCCGCCGGACCCTCGCGGCCCGCCGGTCCGCGGCGTGCTTGACGTCGCCTCGCGTGCTCCCTCTTGCGGGCCGCCCGCTCCGCCGCTCCCTCGGCCGCGCTCCGGCCGAGCGCACGGGAGTCAGGGGTGGGTGGAACGGACTTGGCGTTGTTGAACTCCACCAGCTGCGCACAGGAGCGAGAATGGCGCATCAGGAAACAAAAGCAAGGCTAAGAACCAAAACAAAATCAGGAACCCAACTCACCCGCGGGCCCGTGGGAGCATCTCAAGGTCTCATGGGGTCCGACCCGCAGGTGGCGGCACCCGGGTGTCGACGGCGTTCCGCGCCCGGGTGAGCGCATACGGCCGCTCGAGGGGCGTCGGGGAGCATCGCGACCTCACCGAGTCAACGGGATTGGCCGCCTCCGTCATCTCGAAGATACGCAGCAGCGGCCTCTCCATCAGAGGCACGACCCGCCGGTGGTGGAGGAAGGCGAGGACGCCCATCGCGTTCGGCCCGTGCTTCGCCGACCCGCCGGGGCGGCGAGGGACGGACTCTTGCCGCGCCCGATCGTGGGCCGTAGACACCCCGTAGCCCCCGGGAGTCCCGCCTCTTCTTGAACACCCGGCCGGTGTAGGGAGGAAGGCCAGGCTCGGCGTTGCGCAGGTAGAACCATCCCCGCTCCCGGCCCGGTGTTGTTCGTCGTCATGGTGCAGGGGATGTAGAAATCCTTGAGGCGCCCCCCGCGCGGCAAGCGACATCCCGCCGGCGCGCACCGCGCGGCGAGTCCCCTCGCTTCCGACGTGGGCTGCGTGATGAGCTCCCCACGGAAAAGGTGAACCCGCAGAGATCCCCGGGCTTGCCGGGATCCCCGAGGTACCCTTCGCAAACGCCCACGAACGTGGCCGCCTGCGAGATCGCGTTGGGGGCAAAGTTGTGCAGTTCCACCCCGTAGTAGTAGCACATCGCCCGCATGAAGGTGCTCGCCGGCGCGTTGAAGCCACGCTCGTGGTAGCGGACGAAGCTCACCACGTAGCCCTCCGGCGGGGTTGGGCTCGTGGTGCGCCGCCGGCGGCACGATCCATTCCGCCGGGCGCCCTTCTTCGTTAGCCGCCACCCGAGCCCCGGCGACCGGCTCGCCAAGGGCGAGCCGGGTCACCGTCGACCTCTCCCAGGCGTACGGCTCCAGGATCCTGACGGGGAGCTGAGGCGGCGCCATGAGGGGGGACGAAGGAACGCGAAGGCGGAGGACAAGGGAACGGAAAAAAGAGCTCTAATGGCGAAACCGCGCGGCGGCAAGAGCGAGACGAAGACGAAGGGGCGGAGGACCGAAATGGTGAGACACTAAGGTAAAAAACCGTCGCCCCCTCCTCCCCGCAGCTTTATAGGCCGACGGGCGAGCTCTCCGGAGCGGACGCCCCGCTAGCATTAACCCGTGGGAATCTTTCCATCGCGTCGACGGGTGGGCCCCACCACGACCGCGGCGGCCACAACATCGCGCGGGCGGGCCATCATTACGGCAAAGACCGGCGCGCAACCGAGGCGAAGCCGGTCCACGTCCGCCCGTCGCCATGCCGCCCACTACGTGCTCGCGCGCGCGCGCGCCGCCTAAAAAGACGCGCCGCGCGCGCAAAACCGCGGCCACGACCGCAAGGCACTTAAATGCCCGGGTCCCTTGCCAAGCAAGGAGAACCCTCGAGCGGGGCGAACCCTCGGCTCGAAACAAAGGCGACCCTCGATGGAATATCAGCGTGAGAAGGCCGTCCGGACCTCGCTCGATGTAGAGCAGGCAACCGCGGGCACCCATGCCACGCAAAACCCTCGAGCGGCATGACCCTCGGCTCGAAACAAAGGCGACCCTCGATGGAATATCAGCGTGAGAAGGCCGGTCGGGACCTCGCTCCATGTAGAGCAGTAACCGCGGGCACCCATGCCACGCAAAACCCTCGAGCGGCATGACCCTCGGCTCGAAACAAAGGCGACCCTCGATGGAATATCAGCGTGAGAAGGCCGTCCGGGACCTGCTCGATGTAGAGCAGGCAACCGCGGGCACCCATGCCACGCAAAACCCTCGAGCGGCATGACCCTCGGCTCGAAACAAAGGCGACCCTCGATGGAATATCAGCGTGAGAAGGCCGTCCGGGACCTGCTCGATGTAGAGCAGGCAACCGCGGGCACCCATGCCGCGCAAAACCCTCGAGCGGCATGACCCTCGGCTCAAAATGACATCAACCCTCGATGGGATATCGACGTGAGAAGGTCGCCCGGGGCCTGCTCGACGTAGAGCAGGCAACCGCGGGCACCCATGCCACGCCAAACCCTCGAGCGGCACGAGCCCTTGGCTCGAGACAATGTCAACCCTCTAAAAGAAAGCACATACGCTGTGCTACCAACCAGCACCTCGAGGGCTGGCACGCCCAGACCCCTCGACGGCCGCAAACGTGAAAAGACGGGGCCGCCCAGGCGCCACCCCGCACGGCCCTACTGATCAGAGGTTCGAAGCCTGACCCTCGACGGGTTCGAACAGGCGCCACAGATCGCAGAGTTAGGGACGACGAGGGCACGCGCGTTCGAGCCGTACCTCGAGCCCGTCGGCTCGAGGGTGCCCCACATGTCGTGTTCGAGAGCCGGGCCGAGGGCGCCTAGCGGGGGGATCCCACCGAGGGAGAGCTTCCGCGCCCCTCGGTCCCTAGCGAACGCGGACCGAGCCCCACCTAGAAAACCCACGCAAGCGCTTCCATGGACGTGTCTCCGACCGCGCGGCCTACCCTTATCGAACGGGGCATGGGCGTCCACTTGAACCACCCGCCACCGCCTCGAAGAGGAATCCGCAATTCGCGACCCGCTCGATGGGAGTTGCGGAAACCTCACCCTCCGTCCCGCGGAGGGACGGCGAGGGCGCGTTAAAAAGCAAGTCGTCAGGCTCGACCCGATCGCCTCGAACGGGCCAAGGCTCGGGGGCTTGACGCACGGCTACACCTCCTTGAAATTGCACCCGCCGGAGACAAGGTGCAACAGGGGAGCGTGCACCCCCGAAGCCGGCCGAAATACCGCCGATGCCGGTTGGCATATGTGCCACGCCTTTCGACCAAAGTTCTCGCGGTTAACCCCCTGCGCGAGAGAGCCCACCCACACTCCCCCGCGGGGCTTCGAGGGCTAGACCCGCGGGTCCCCGCCGACGCGGCCCCACGGAAAGCGTTCGCAAACAAGGAGGGAAGAACGTCCTATCTGTAGGTTCCGCCCATCCGCGGGAGCCTCAATGGCAAACCCGCGGATGCTCGGGGGCTCCGGGCGGGGACGCCCCCTAGGGGGTCCCCTTAAGCAACGGGGAAATCCTCACTTAAATCCCGGTATCGGAACACGCTAAGCCTAACCGTGCAGGTAACTAACCGTGCAGGACATGGACTACGCCGCGGGACTCCGACGGCCCACCAAGACGACCCGCTTAGAAGACCCCTCGAGCAGGCTCCGCCTCGCTCGAGGGCGCGCTCCCTCCTCGAGCGGGCTCCGCCCGTTCGAGGGGCAACTCTTCCCTCGAGCGGTCCCGCCCCGCTCGAGGGCCCTCGCTCCCCCTCGAGCGGGTCTCGTCTCGCTCGAGGGTCCGTCCCGCCCCCGGCCGGGGCCCGCCACGCTCACGGGCGCCCCGCACGCGTGCGCCGGCCCCCCTACACGGGCATTTAACGCCCGACGCCGCGGGACGGCGCCATCATGCGCCGGGGCTCGCGCCCGGGCCCCTGCCGCCGCACCAACTCCCCATGGAGGAGTCCATCCCCACCACCTGTGGGGATGGACCGTGCGTGGCGGCCGGTGTCGGTCCCGTGACACCGCGCGCACGCCCCGCACGGCTAACGCGCCGAGCCCTCGAAAGGGGGCCGGCGCACCCTCGATGTACTTTCTTGTGACCCTACGGGGTTAGGTGGAGGTGGTAGGCCGGGAGGACCGCCATCCCCGCCACGCGCAACGGCGTGGCCACCGTACCCGCACGCGCGAGCGCACACCGACCCCCCGTAGCGACGACTCCGGCCCCGTGAGGCGCGTTGGGAAGGAACGCCGTTTGCGCAACTCCCCGTGCGCCATACGGGCCGGCGTCGCACCTCCCTCGAGCCTATCGCGAGGACATCACCGCCATCCGTGCCTCTCCTACCCTCGAACCGCCACTTGTTCGGGTACAAGTCGAGCCATGATGACCGGATCGTGGCGGGGATCGCACGGACGGCCGCCCACTCTACACCGTAGCACGTCGCACTTCTCCACATAGCTAAGTAGCGCGGCGCGCATGTAACCCGCCGTCCCCTTGATCTATAAAAGGGGAGGCGAGCCCCCCGCCCCGCGAGGAGAGGTCGAACGAAACACAAGACACCGTGCACTCACTCTCTTATTCTCCCACAACATCTTCAGCCACTCCTCTAGGGACTTGGAAGCCACACTTCCTCTCCCGCCTTGCTTGTACTTGCCCCACTACAAGCACCCCCGTGCCGAGCAATATAGTGCCACGAGCACAACCCCGCCGGGACGTACGCCCCCCCCCCGGCGAACCAGGGATAAAACCTTGTGTCATTTGTTGCTTAGCATCGACCATTGAGGGATAGACCACGGCGCTATCTACTGGTTAGTGTCGGGACCATATTCTGCACCGACAGAATCAGTGGGCCAGCTGGCCCACGAACTCCCCCGAGCCCCAGGAGGGGGCCCTCGTGAGGCGGCACGAGGGTCACCTGGTGGTGGGGGGTCGAGGACACGGCGCCGAGGCCTCGTCCTCCCACGCCGGCCGCCCTGCCCAGGTGGAGGGGGCCATCGATGATCCCCCGGCGTTTGCTGACGCCCAGGGGGAGCAGGAGCTCTGGGGCGAGCTCCGGAGCCACGGCGCTACGCTCAACCGCGCGCTGAACGAGGCGCTGCAGGTCCACGGCGGCCCCGCGTGGCGCGTCTTTCAGGTATGGTGTCGTCGCTTGCCTTTCTCTTCTTCTCGTCTTTGTGTGCTGCTTTCGTGTCATGGCGCTTACGGATCTCGGTGTGTGGATGCCAGGAGCTCGAGCGCCGCGCCCATGACAAGTACGATGCGTTCGACCGGGTGAACGCCGAGGTCCGCCAGCTCCGGGAGCGGTGCAGCGCTTTCGACGCGCTTGCTGACGCCCTTGGGACGCCGGACAGTTGGCTGGCGTACCGGGCCTTGGCCCGGCTCGACGAGCTCCCCGAGAGTTCGAGGCAGGACTCGGCACGTCGCTCGAGCCTCGAGCGGGTCCGCACGGCCCTCATCGATCGTGATGAGGCGCTGTGGAATGCGCGCTCGGACTTGGAGAAGACGCGGACGCTGGCCGCCAACTGGGAGGCGGAGGTGGCCTCCGCTCGCGCCGAAACCCGGGAGCTCCGCGCGTTGCTTGAGGGGGCGCGGCGCAACGGCGCCGCCAGCCGAAGAGCGGGCGCGCGGGCCGGGAGCGAGCGGGCCAAGGAGGCCGACGACCTGAAGGCCGCCCTCGACGCCAAGGCCGCGGCCCTCGTCGTCGCTGAGGAGCGGCTCCTGCAAGAGAGCACCGCCCGCCAAGGGGCTGAGGAGCGGCTTCAGCAGGGGCAGGCCGCCCTCGTCGACGCCCGTGCAGCGCTGGAGCAGGAGCGCGCCGCCCACGAGGTGACGCAGAAGTCGCTGGAGGAGCGGAACGCCGCGTTCTCCAAGGTCGAGGACGAGGCGCTCATGCTCAGCATCAGCAACGCCAACCAGGAGCTGGCCCTCCGCGAGCAAGGCGAAACCGTCCGGCGCCTCGAGCTGTCGGTCGAGGCCGTGCGCCGGGACTTCGAGATGGAGAGGAAGCAGGTCGAAGGTGAGCCACTGTTTGACTCTTGCTCGTTGGTTTTTCGTTTGGGAACTCGCATTCCCTTTTTCTGATTTCTTTCTTGCTTTGGCGTTTCCAGGCTTGCGCACCGCTCTGGGGCATGCGGCTGAGCGGGCCGAGGCGCTGCAGGCTTCCTACAATTCCTCCGAGCAGGAGTTGCGGGAGCTGCGCGATGCGGCCCTCGAGACCTGCCGCTCCGTCGAGGAGGGCGAGGCCCAGGCCGGCAGCTCCCGGCCAGCCGTCTGCGTGCCCTTGGTGGCCATGTCACCGGGCGGATGCGCCGGCGGCGCGGCCGGGCGTCCGAGAAGGCCCTCGGAGTGGTGCGATCCCACTACGAGGTTAACTTCGAGGCGCTGGCGGAGGGGTACATCGTTCCCGAGGGCGTCGAGGACGAGGTGGCCATGGAGCGTGTGGATGCGCTCGCTGCCGACGCCGCCGGGTTGCTCGCCGAGGCCTTCGAGGAGTTCCTCTTCCCGACGCCGCCGATGCCGCCGCTCCTCCCGCCTGAAAGCAGTTGGGCGCTAGGCCCATTTTTTGATGTGTATCGGTATCCTGGCCTTGTGGCCTTTGTAAATAAACAAGCTGTTTCATGAACATAAACATTTGCTGTAAATGAAGTTCTTTGTTTATCACGCTTTTTGTTTCTCCTTCTTCCTGAGTAGATTCTAGTTAGGGGAGTTCGATTTTCGCAGGGGGCCTGCTGGGTTGGAGGCGAGAGAGAAGGGCCATGTCCACGCGGCGTAGGCTATCTCTGGCTCGCGCGCTCCTTCCGCCGTGACGCCCTTGCGCCCGTTCGAATCGTGGCTCGAGGTTGAAGTAGGAAACAAACTTAGCGCGTGTTGTTTTGCTTTTTGCGCGAAAAAATGGGACCATTTTGGGGGGATGCCCCCCCGCAAGAGCCCCCGAGGGTAACTTGGGTTTCGGGGAAAGCCGAGTTATCCTTTTCATTAGACTTGGAGTATTTACATAGTCGTTGCCAACTCGGGGCGTTGGCGATGTGATTTTTACAACAAAGATATTTGGAAAATCCCGCCTAAGGGTAGAAGCGACGTAGCCTGTTGGATGTTCCAAGCGTTGGTGAGCTCTTCACCGTCCTCGTTGGCCAGCTTGTATGTGCCCGGTTTGAGTACTTTCACCACGACGTAGGGTCCTTCCCATGGGGGCGATAGCTTGTGGCGCCCTCGGTTATCTTGACGCAGCCTTAGGACCAGATCCCCCTCGCTGAAATCCCGTCGACGTATTTTGCGTGCTTGGTAGCGTCTTAGGGACTGTTGATACTTCGCGGAATGCATTAAGGCTACGAGGCGTGCCTCGTCCAGCTGGTCCAGCGAGTCCTCGCGGGCTCGCTGGTTAGCATCCTCGTCGTAGCCTCGAACCCTGGGCGACCCGTATTCTAAATCCGTGGGGAGGACGGCCTCCGCGCCGTGGACTAGAAAAAATGGGGTGAACCCGGTGGCTCTGCTTGGGGTGGTCCTTAGGCTCCACACGACCGCTGGTAGTTCTTGAAGCCATTTTCGCCCAGATTTGTTGAGCTGGTCGAAAATTCTGGGCTTGAGGCCCTGTAGGATCATGCCGTTGGCACGCTCCACTTGGCCGTTGGTCTGTGGGTGTGCCACGGTGCCCAATCCACGCGGATGTGGAACTTGTCACGAACTCCAAGAACTTCCGCCCGTGAACCGGGACCCGTTGTCCGTGATGATAGAATTTGGTACTCCAAAGCGGTAGACGATATAGGTGAAGAATGTCACCGCCTCGCTCGCCCTTAGGTTCGTGATGGGGCGCACCTCCACCCACTTGGAGAACTTGTCAATCGCGACTAGCAAGTGGGTGAAGCCCCCGGGCGCCTTCCGCAGGGGCCCGACGATGTCCAGCCCCCACACGGCGAACGGCCATGTAACGGGGATGGTCTGTAGGGCGTGGGCAGGCAAGTTGGACTTGCGGGCGTAGAATTGGCACCCTTCGCAGGTGCGTACGATTTCGCTCGCGTCCGCGACCGCGGTAGGCCAGTAGAAGCCTTGGCGGAACGCGTTGCCGACGAGGGTGCGGGGTGCGGCGTGGTGGCCACAGATCCCCGCATGGATGTCTCGTAGGAGCTCGCGCCCCTCGGGAATGGGCACGCACCGCTGTAGGATGCCGGAGGCGGCGCGCTTGTACAGCTCGCCGTCGACGAGGGCAAAAGATTTAGCCATCCTAGCGATGCGCCTAGCCGCGGCCCGGTCCGCGGGGAGCTCCCCTCGAGCGATCCAAGCGATGTATTTTTCCCGCCAATCCGCTTGGACAGGAACCGGCTCGATGTCCATCGCATCGGCTTCGTGAGAGCCGTACCCCTCGAGAAGGGAGAGCACGTACGCCTCGTTCGAGGGGTCCTCGTCCATGGGCTCCATGCCCGCTGGGTTCGAGGGAGCCCCCGAGGGTTCGTTGTGGTTCGAGGGGTAGGGCTCAAAGACGACCGAGGGTTGAGCGATGTCACGCGCGAAAACGTTCGGGGGAACGGTGATCCGCCCGGACGCGATCTTGGCGAGCTCGTCCGCCTCTTCGTTGTACCTTCGGGGCACATGGTTGAGCTCGATGCCGTAGAACTTGTCCTCGAGGGCTCGCACGGCCTTGCAGTAGGCCTCCATCTTGTCATCATGGCAGCTCGCGTTCTTCATGACTTGATCGATCACGAGCTGCGAGTCCCCCCGTACGTCGAGGCGCTTGACGCCCAACTCAATGGCGATTTTGAGGCCGCAGAGGAGGGCCTCGTATTCAGCCATATTGTTGGACGCGGGGAAGTGGAGGCGTACTGCGTAGCGCATGTGCTCCCCGAGGGGTGACACGAAGAGCAGGCCCGCGCCCGCTCCCGTTTTCATCACTGAGCCGTCGAAGAACAGAGTCCAGCACTCTGCCTGGATTTGTGGGGGTGGCGGTGCGCGTGTCCGTCCACTCGGCCGACGAAATCCGCCAGGATTTGCAACTTGATAGCCTTGCGTGGGGCGTAGGCGAGCGTTTCGCCCATCGGCTCCACGGACCACTTGGCGATCCTTCCCCGCGGCGTCGGGGTTGCGGATGATTTCCCCTAGCGGAAAGGAAGAAACCACCGTGACGGGGTGGGCCTCGAAGTAGTGGCGGAGCTTGCGCCGCGCAAGGACTACTGCGTATAGCAACTTCTGGACCTGGGGGTAGCGCGTCTTCGTGTCCGAGAGGACCTCGCTGATGTAGTAGACTGGCCGCTGCACAGGCAAGGCATGCCCTTCCTCTGTGCGCTCCACAACGATCACGGCGCTCACCACCTGGGTGGTTGCGGCCACGTAGAGCTGCAGGGGCTCGCCGTCCTGGGGCGGCGTGAGGATCGGGGCGTGTGTCAGAGATGCCTTTAGCTTGTCGAGCGCATCCTGGGCCTCGGTGGTCCAGGAGAAGCGCTCGTGCTTCTTGAGTAGGCGGTAGAGGGGCAGGCCCTTCTCCCCGAGCCGCGAGATGAAGCGGCTCAAGGCGGCAAGGCACCCCAACACCTTCTGCACCCCTTTAAGGTCCCGGATCGGACCCATTCGTTCGAGGGCCGCGACCTTTTCAGGGTTGGCCTCGATTCCCCGCTGGGAGACAATGTACCCCAGGAGCATGCCTCGTGGCACTCCAAAGACACATTTTTCGGGGTTTAACTTGACCCCATTGGCCCGTAGGCAGCTGAACGCGACGCCAAGGTCGCCAACCAGGTCGTCCGCCTTCCTGGTCTTCACGACGATGTCGTCCACGTATGCTTCGACCGTCCGTCCGATGTGATCCCCAAAAACGTGCTGCATGCAGCGCTGGTATGTTGCACCCGCGTTTCTGAGGCCAAACGGCATCGTGACGTAGCAGAACGTCCCGAACGGTGTGATGAATGAAGTCGCGAGCTGGTCGGTGTTGACGGTTAATAGTTGTATCAAAGTTCGTTTGTGACTTGCAAGTGGACAAGTCTCCCGTCGTAGTCAAGGGACCCTTCTTCCCTCGAGTGGTGAACCCAAGGTATCGAATCCGTGGAACAATGTGCAACGCAAGGATTCAATCTAGTAAAGCAAGGTAAGCTATCTTATGAAGGTAAGTTGCATCTAATCTACTAACTCATAAAGAAAACGAATCTAATCTAATCTACTAAAGAGGTAGCAAGAGAAAGCAAGAGATAACCAATCTAGAGAATCTAGATCATGCTTATGTTGTAGCTCCAAACAAGATAGATGAAGATAGCAAAACGAATCTCATTAAAAGCATCTTTAAATCGTGGCCTTCCCATCCGACTCCGAAAACATCCGCCTTTCGAGACCCCCGTTCTGTCACAACGTATCCCTATTCATGCGGGGAGCTTAGGGCGAGTTCGATAGAACAAGTTGAAATCACTTGGCCGGTCCGGTATGCACCTCTAGCCACCGCGGCTACAAGAGCACCCTATGTAATCTAGCTATAGACTAGATCGTAGAAGAAGCAAAACCAAGAAGAAATCAAAATCATCGAGAAGGCACTTAATCGCTAGAAATCGGATTCACTTACAAACTTCACCATGAATGATTACATGAACAAGATCACCACCGGGCCCTCCCTCGATCTTGATCCTCGCTCCGAGCTCCGACGTGGTCTTCCATGCAAGGTTCCCACGTCGGCCGGGGAAACCCTAGACAACTAGCACGACCCTCATCTTCAAGTTGGTGTCCCTCAAGCTTCTCTTCGCTCCTCGGCGGCGGAATACGACTTCCGTTCGCGTGGCTCTCGGTCGGGGGACTATAAATAGCCCGATTGGCGGCTAGGGCAAAGGAGGGCGGATTTGGGCCCTAAATGGGCCCGGGGCCGACCGGACCGGGCCGGCCGGCCCGGGCCCATTTAGGCCGAGCCCGCGGGCTCCTTTGCCCGAGGTCGGTTCCCTTGCTTCCCGGATGCTTCCCCCTTCGCATGTAGGTCCATGTCGTCGGTTTCTCTCCGAATTGGACTCAACTCCTTGTCTTGCAAGATTCAGCACTTTTCTAGTCGGGTCCCCGGAGTCCGTCGTCTTCTCGGATCAAGTCCCCGCTTTTTGGAGTTAAGTTTGCTTCATTGCATGACTTGTTCGGGGGCTTCAAGGTCTTGTCATGAGGTGCTTGATGAACTTACCCCGAAAGTCTTGCATTCAACACTATATCCCCGCATAAACATTAAACTCCAAAAACGACATGCACACGTGAACTTGTTATACCACGGGGGTTAGTACCAATGGATAAGGTATAAAACTCATGCCAACACCGAAGGTAAACTCATGGCTAGGTTGACGGATTTTCACCGTCAACATCTCCCCCATGCTTAAACCTTGCTCGTCCTCGAGTAAGCCTTCGATGGATATCATTATTGCCAAACAATGTTTAAACCTTGCACTTGATCATACATGAAAAAAAAAAACATAATGCTCTCAAAAGTTTAATTCGTTAAAGTTCCATAATGTACTAGCCTTCATCTCTACGGAGGGTAGATTCTTATTAAGCTTATCCCACAAGTATTAACATGCTCACAAAGTTTTAAATAGATCTCGAATTTTTGAAATGAAGAACGAGATAAGAAAAGCTAAACCAAATTCACAAATTTAAATCATCTCGTGTATTGCTCATAAACTCTCATCTCACTTGTCTCTCAAGCCTATATATTCTACTCCTTTCCCTCTCATATATATGTGGTAGGCTTTATATGGAGCTTTGGGAAAGTTTAGTCCTAACAAGAATTTATAAATGAGGTGTTGTCAAAACAAGACAAGCTTCTCATGGTCTTACCGAGACTCGTCAAAAAGGTCATTGGAAAATAATGTTAAATCAAGGAGGGGAAAGAGAAAAATACACACACTTTAGATGAGTGGACATGTGCAAATGGCAAAGAGTGATCCCGAGGCACAAAGGAAGTCCTCGTTATCGGATTGCACATGGTTGGAAAATGAGAATGGATCTTTTTATCTTGAAGCCTTGAATGCACTCTTAGAGGACCTGGGAGTTCACTTTACGCACAAATATATTTTTTTCTCTTTCTCATATTTCTCATTCTTTTCTTTCTTTCATTCATTCTTTTTTTTTCTTTCCTCGTCATATATTCAGTCCATGACTTTCACAACGAAGTTTTGATTTTTTATACCTTAAAAGTCATGAATATCACTGGATTTTTTTTCTTTCATCATTATATATATATTTTTAAAATACTCCCTTTTGTACTCTAAAACTGCACCGTACCTACCTCCTCCCCCATGCTTAGACGTTGCTCGTCCTCGAGCAAAGAGGCGAAAAATAAGGTAGGTACCGGAGATATTTTTCCTTGGAGAGATACTTGAAATCTTCAACGTTGGCACCGTCTTGCGATCTTCCTTGAATTGATGATCCATTCTCAATGATAGGTTGTGGTCAAGGAGGTAATCACAAAAAGATGATATTTGGTTTAAGGGTGGATATCCGGCGAAGTTTGTGAGATCACCGATGCGGGGATACACAATGCACGGATAAAAGGCTAGCAAAAAGATAGATACGCAAAAACCGAATGACCAGCTTCTTAGTCTCGGGCCAGAGAAATCATGGCCTGCAATAACTCACTCAAAAATAAATCTTGTACACTAAAGTTTATGCACTCAAATATATATAAGGCTCGGATAGGTTGAGCAACACACAAGTGATATTTGTGACAAGGTTAGCAATATTTTTGAGCATAAAAGACATCTTTAATCTATTCATAACTTGAGAGCACATAAAACACTATGGGTCTTTATTTTAATCATAACCTCCGCTGAAGATTAAGCTAGCATTTAGATAATTTCAGATTTGTATTTTTAAGAGAGCACTAGTTCAAACATGCATAAGTCAATTACAAAGATAAACAAAGCGGCAATTATAATCACATATCATCATGGCACAAACTTTGTAACTTTACCAAAGGTAAAAACTTGGTGGCGACATTATTCATGATGAAAATAAACACTAAGATACATGCTGAAAAATTAAACTAAAAACTGAAAATTAAAGCAAAGCTGAAAATACTACGCAAACATAGGCGCAAACAAGCTGAAAATTAAAGAAAAAGGGGGTAAAGGAAAGATAACTAAAGCTTCTCCTCTCTCTAATCTTCCGCCGGTGGTTGATATTGATAGTCTTGGTTGTTGTACCCTTACTCATAATGCACCACTCCTCATATGAATTGTCCGACGGTGCTAGGTGAAGGTGTCCAAGCATATAGGTGACGTTTGCATTTCCTTCACCCATTTAGTTTGCATTGGTTTGGATGGCTGCAATAATTTGCATGTTCCTTGCAGCGTATCCTCCAATGGTGGCCACATTTTGTTGTGGTTGAGGAAGGTGTGCATAGGGCTCCGCAAGGGCTACGTTGGGCACCGCAAAAATGGTGGGGGTATGGCTGCACCACTCCCCCATGCTTGCATTGGTACACCACCGTAGTAATTTGGCGATGCCGGAATTCCTCCCAATGGTGGGACATAATTTTGTTGTGCACCTCCTTCTTGGGTCGTGGAAAAACCTTCTCCTAATCCTTCTCTATTATATTTTTTTTTCTCCGCCGGCACAAGAAGTCCTTCCTCTAACCGATCTTCTTCCCCTCAAGAAAAGTCTTATTCTTCAATCCGGAAGGGGCAAATTCACCTAGGCCACTTGGAAGCCTCCTCTCTCATCTTCACTCTTATATTTTCCTTTCTTCATATATTCCTAGGGAAGTCCCGGGTAGGAAATGATTCGGGTTCCTTATAATACCCGGTTTTAAAGAGATAGTCAACATGGAGAGGTAACAACCCGATCTCCTGAATCCGATGTTGCTCACAACACCACCGGTTGATCATAGGTGAGTAGGGTTGATTGGCTGCGAGTAAATCCAATTCAACTCCGTGTTGGTTATCTATGTCTCTCTTGTTCTCCCAAAAATCCATTTGCACAAAAGTGACACACTTGGATGATGGGGTTCCGGATAGTATTTCTTCGTTGATGGTCTCTTCCCGTGATCATACTCCAAAAACCTTCCCATGTGCCTTCATGCACATACTTGTTCCGGAGCTCCCTTTTGAAAATAGGAGACACTCGCCCATGGGTCTACGATACTAGAACATGCAATCATTTCGAATCATGAAAACCAATCTAATCTATCGGGGATTGTGTTGAATGGATCCAAGGAAGCATTGAGGCCTTACTCCCTTTACGGCATGATTGCTAGCCTTAAGCATTAAAGTATTTTCAGCACAAGATGATAGATAGATAATTCAACAAAGTATGATCACATCTCAAGATCGATTGCAACCCATGGATGAAAGGAGATTACCCCATCAAGGTGCTAGAAATAGCATCATTGATCAAGGTTACCCTTCCGACGATGTCTTCCTTCTTCTCCACTTGTGGGCTCCCTCCAACGGAATGAGAGACTCAGCACTCCTTCATCAAGGGTATGCGCCATGGTCACGAAAATTTCCTAGGCGAATTCCTTGTGGGTGTTTGCCGACACTCCGTTAGAGAATTGCACCGGTGTCCCGTGTGAAACCCAATATGTGGAGAGCTTGGTCGTCGATGTCGACGTTCGCTACAAGCCTCTACTTAAGGCGAGCGAGCTTCTTCTCCTCCTCCGTCATGATGACATACCCCTCGGAATACCGCGGAGCGTATGGAGGTGGAGCGGATGATCGTGTCAAGTGGCGAGGTTGGACAGGCGGCTCCTCCATATGTTATTGAAGTTTGGTAAACCTAATAAACGAGTTTTGTGTGGCCCTCATGCCACCAAGGAGAAGAGTGTGGTTCCTCCTCGGCGGTGCCGTGTCCTCCTCCATACTCCAAGGAAACTCGGAAACCGAGTGCCTCCTCGAAGAGGTTGTCGATGATGGCTTAGACGACGATGATCCCTTCTTCTTCGGTGAAAAGACTTGTAGTTTTCTTCCTTGATTGCAGCACTCTCCCTCACAAATAAATATCCGGGGTTTTCACCCGGTAACAAGGTACACAAATATTATTTTGGAGTCTGGACTTTGAGTGGATTAAGGATGTGATTTGTTGCACGAAACAAACGCGGTGGATGGCTAAGTCTAAGGTGATTCCGGCCTACAAACTAGAGCACACGAACAAAGAGTTGGATGAAAGACTTACCTCTCTCCTCCTCTTGGCTCAGTTCTTCTCTAGTGCATGTTGCTTCGTGACTGTGTACACCTTCCAAACGTTCCCATCCACTCCTTCGCTTGCATTATTGCTCCTTCCACTTGATGTTTTCGCTTTGACTCACTTCCATACTCCCTTGCCTCACATGCATCCATGATATTCCTACAAAACAAAGCCTTGGCTGCCCCCCCCATGCTTGTACTTTGCATGTGGTTTAAATATGTTGGAGGGGCATCCCGTGATGTATCATGGTGCATGCATGGTTAGGTTAACTAGATTGCCTCCCTTTAAGTGTGTTTAAGGCTAAGCACTCCTCTAATTTCGAAATTTAAAAATATTTTTCAGAGCCATGCAAGAGCTCAAGCATAAATTTAGAGAAGTTTTTAAACCATTAAAAACAAATGTAAGTCGAAAATATTTTTCGACTACGTCGATTTCGGTCTCACCGGTATAGTTTGCCTTCATTAGTTGAGAGCAAGCTTTTCCCGGCTTGATCATGGGGGCATAGGTTTAGGTCCTAATTTTGATTAGATGAGAGAGATTTTGAATGAAATAAAATTAAGTGAGGCTTAGAAAAATTCTAATCTTAGAGAAACCAAGGATATGGATTTTTAAATCAACCAAAAATCAAGTTTCTAGGTTCACGCGAGTCCTACCACATGCTGAAATTTAAATAACATAGATACAAGTCGTGGCTCTACTCGAGTGTTTTTAGCATGAAAAACAAGTCAACCACAGCACCATAATGAGGGTGAAGGGTTGAGTTTGGTTCTGAAATTTTTCTTTTTGGTTGCGGTTTCTCGAAAAAGAAGCAAACAAACACATAGGATGGTTCATGTAAAGGGTTTATGATCAAGCAAAATATTCAACCAAGAATTATGTCTCTAATATTGTTCAACCATTCTAAGTCTAAGGTTTTGCGTAGTAAAATTCAGAACTGAATTATATTTAAAAAGACTTGAAAAACCTGGAATCGGGTTGTCCTCCCGTAGCTTATTCTTGACTCGACGAAACGGGTTGCCTCCCGCTTAGCGCTTCGTTTATAGTCCATGGCTAGACTTCTTCACTTGATTACTCCGGATCAACGCTCTTTGCGGGCGTTGCAATCTTGGGTACCCACTTTGGCTTAGTCATTTTTTTTGGTCTTCACAGCCGGCTTTGTCCTTTGGTCTTGACGGATGCAACAACTTCCTTGTGGCTCGGCATCTCGAACTCCAGTCCTTCGGTCGTGATCTTCATGGTCTCTTCATCTCTCCCGAACGAGTTTGAGTAGCCTTCGCCGTCTTGGGACCTTGGAGTTGTCTCGGATATTCTTCTTTGTCACCAATCGGTTGTCCGGCAAGTTGTCCCACTTGCGTCTCTAACATCTTCATCACGATGAACACCCCGCATGTGGATCTTGCCTTGGCAGCCTTTAGGTGTTGAGCTTCTTTCTCCATCTCCATCTTCTCCATCCTCGTTGATCTTGAACGGCCTTCCGGCGTCTTGACTTGGAGGTGGTGATTCCCTTGGAGATTTTGATGGTCCTTCGAGCTTGTGTTGCACGTCACCTTTGCCTGTAAAGTTTTCCTGGATCATCCACAAAAAAGTTTTGGGTTTCTTGGAGAGGTAGCCAACCATCTCCGGTTAGGGTTAGTAATAAAACAAAAATCTAAACAGAAAAGAAAAAAAAATTAGGGTTAATCAAAACTAGATTAGATTGACTCTTTTTTTTTTGAGGATGATCAAACATAAGAGATGCAAAAGAAAATCAAAAGAAAAACTGAAAGATAAGCGATACTAGATCAGATCTTGATTGCTTGTTCCCCGGCAACGGCGCCAGAAAAAGGGGCTTGTTGACGGTTAATAGTTGTATCAAAGTTCGTTTGTGACTTGCAAGCGGACAAGTCTCCCGTCGTAGTCAAGGGACCCTTCTTCCCTCGAGTGGTGAACCCAAGGTATCGAATCCGTGGAACAATGTGCAACGCAAGGATTCAATCTAGTAAAGCAAGGTAAGCTATCTTATGAAGGTAAGTTGCATCTAATCTACTAACTCATAAAGAAAACGAATCTAATCTAATCTACTAAAGAGGTAGCAAGAGAAAGCAAGAGATAACCAATCTAGAGAATCTAGATCATGCTTATGTTGTAGCTCCAAACAAGATAGATGAAGATAGCAAAACGAATCTCATTAAAAGCATCTTTAAATCGTGGCCTTCCCATCCGACTCCGAAAACATCCGCCTTTCGAGACCCCCGTTCGTCACAACGTATCCCTATTCATGCGGGGAGCTTAGGGCGAGTTCGATAGAACAAGTTGAAATCACTTGGCCGGTCCGTATGCACCTCTAGCCACCGCGGCTACAAGAGCACCCTATGTAATCTAGCTATAGACTAGATCGTAGAAGAAGCAAAACCAAGAAGAAATCAAAATCATCGAGAAGGCACTTAATCGCTAGAAATCGGATTCACTTACAAACTTCACCATGAATGATTACATGAACAAGATCACCACCGGGCCCTCCCTCGATCTTGATCCTCGCTCCGAGCTCCGACGTGGTCTTCCATGCAAGGTTCCCACGTCGGCCGGGGAAACCCTAGACAACTAGCACGACCCTCATCTTCAAGTTGGTGTCCCTCAAGCTTCTCTCGCTCCTCGGCGGCGGAATACGACTTCCGTTCGCGTGGCTCTCGGTCGGGGGACTATAAATAGCCCGATTGGCGGCTAGGGCAAAGGAGGGCGGATTTGGGTCCTAAATGGGCTCGGGCCGACCGGACCGGGGCCGGCCGGCCCGGGCCCATTTAGGCCCGGCCCGCGGGCTCCTTTGCCCGAGGTCGGTTCCCTTGCTTCTCGGATGCTTCCCCCTTCTGCATGTAGGTCCATGTCGTCGGTTTCTCTCCGAATTGGACTCAACTCCTTGTCTTGCAAGATTCGGCACTTTTCTAGTCGGGTCCCCGGAGTCCGTCGTCTTCTCGGATCAAGTCCCCGCTTTTTGGAGTTAAGTTTGCTTCATTGCATGACTTGTTCAGGGCTTCAAGGTCTTGTCATGAGGTGCTTGATGAACTTACCCCGAAAGTCTTGCATTCAACACTATATCCCTGCATAAACATTAAACTCCAAAAACGACATGCACACGTGAACTTGTTATACCACGGGGGTTAGTACCAATGGATAAGGTATAAAACTCATGCCAACACCGAAGGTAAACTCATGGCTAGGTTGACGGATTTTCACCGTCAACAGTCGGACTCCTTCATTTTTATTTGGTGGTACCCGGAATAGGCATCAAGGAAACAGAGCAATTCGCACCCAGCCGTTGAGTCAACGATTTGATCTATGCGTGGCAGAGGAAAAGGAACTTTGGGACATGCTTTATTAAGACTAGTGTAGTCTACACACATCCGCCACTTCCCATTTTTCTTCTTTACAAGCACGGATTAGCTAGCCACGTAGGGTGGAATACTTCCTTGATGAATCCGGCCTCGAGGAGCTTCCGCGGCTCCGCTCCGATCGCCCATCGCCGCTCCTCGTCGAAGCGGCGCGCCCGCCGCCGCACGGCGCGGGCGTTTGGCAGGATGTCAAGGGAGTGCTCGGCGACTTCCCTCGGGATGCCTGGCATGTCCGAGGGGTTCCACGCGAAGATGTCGGCGTTGGCGCGGAGGAAGTCGACGAGCACTGCTTCCTATTTGGGGTCGAGGGTGGAGCTGACCCTCAACGCCTTGCCCTCGGGGGCTGAAGGGTCGAGGGGGACCCCTTTGGTCTGCTCCGCTGCCTCGAAGGCGCCGACGTGCTTGGCGGCGGAGTTGAGGTCCTCATTGACCATCTTCTCCAGCGTGTTTACCAGCGCTTCGTCCCGGCGCTAGTGTCTCGCATGTTCCACGCACTCGACATCGCAGTCGAATGCGTGCTCGATGGACGACCCGACGGTGATGATGCCGTTTGGGCCGAGCATCTTCATCTTCAGGTAGGTGTAGTTGGGGACCGCCATGAATTTGGCATAACAAGGTCGCCCAAGGATGGCATGGTAGGCCCCTTTGAACCCCACCACCTCGAAGGTGAGGGTCTCCTTGCGGAAGTTCTTAGGGGTACCAAACCAGACCGGCGGTCGATCCGCTCGAGGGGCCGAACCCCGCTGCCGGGCGCGATGCCGTGGAACGGCTTCGTGCCGGGCCGCGGCGGTCCAACCCGATCCCCATCGGGCGCAATGTATGCGCGAAGAGGATGTTGAGGCTACGCCTCCGTCCATAAGGACTTTTGAGAACCGGGCGTTCCCAATGATGGGATCGACTACCAGCGGTACCGGCCCGGTTGGGGATGCGATTCGGGTGGTCTTCCCGGCTAAAGGTGATGACGTCCTCCGACCAATTGAGAAAGGCCGGAGGCGCCCTCTCCGCGGCGAGGACTTCGTGTCGCTCCTTCTTGCGCCGCCGCGGTCGACATGTCGACGGAAGGTCCCCCAAAGATGAGGAACACATTTTCGACGGCGGGGGAAGCCGCCGCGTCGCCATCGCCTCCGTCTTTCTTGGCCTCTCGCCTCCCTTCGCGGCGGCGCGGCCATAGAACTTCTTGAGCATATCGCCTTGCTCAAGAGTGTGGTTCACGGGAATCTTGTGGTAGGGACATGGCTTCTTCGGCATGTCGTCGAATACCCCGGGCCTCGAGGGGCCGGTCGAGGGCCCCGTCGAGCCGGGTCGAAAGCGAGGGCCTCGGCGTTGCCGCCGTCGCGCCCCTCGCTCGCGCGCCTCGCGGCGCGGCTTTTTCCCCTTGTTGCCCCGCTTGTCGTTGCGGCGCGGCTCCTTGGACTTGCTGCCCTCCGCGGGTGCGTCTTCAGAGCGCTTGCCCTTTTTGCCGTCGAAGCTCGCCCCCACGGCCTCCTCCCCGGAGGCGAAGCTGGTGGCGATGTCGAACAACTCGTTGGAGTCCGCAGGCGGGCTGCGTCCCAGCTCCCGCACGAGGTCCCGGCACGTGGTGCCCTCGAGGAAGGCGTGCACGATCTCGGACTGAGCCACGCTGGGGAGCTCCGTGCAGCGCTTGGAGAAGCGCCGTATGAAGTCCCGCAGCGACTCGCCGGGCTTCTCGCGTGCGGAGCGCGCGGTCCCATGAGTTCCCGGGCGCACGTATGTGCCCCGGAAGTTGCCCACGAACGTGTGGACTAGGTCGTCCCGATTATGGATCCGGTGGCGGGCGGTGTGCTCGAGCCATGTCCGGGCCGCATCGCCAAGGTGCAGGGGCAAGTTGCGGATGATGACCTCGTCGTTAGTGGCCCCGCCCAGCTGGCAAGCCAAGCGGTAGTCGTTGAGCCAGACACGGGGGTCCGTCTCCCCGTTGTACTTGACGATCGTCGAGGGTTGGCGGAAGCGTTGGGGGAACGCTGCCGCGCGGATCTCCCGGCTGAACACACGGGTGCCCGGGGGCTCCGGCGTCGGGGAGCGGTCCTCGCCGCTGTCGTAGCGTCCACCCCCGTCGAGGGTGGTAACCCCTTGCTGCTCGGGCGTCCGCCTTGCCGGTGCGCTCGGCGTTGATGACATGCGGGCGTCACCATCCGGCCGCCCGCGCGCGCGTCAAGGAGTCGTTCCTTGGCCGGCGTGCGTCCTTGCTCGGTGGGGACGTCCCGCGTGCACCGAGGGTTCGCCTCCCGGTGCGGCTTCGTCACCCCGCGCATCCCCCCCGTTGGCGGATGCGTGAGGCCGAGCTCTCGGCCTGCTGGACGGCCGCTTGCTCGATGAGAGTTTGCACCTCGCGGTGCATGTCTCGAGCCTCGGGGGTCGAGGGTGCTGGCATAGCCCGCAGCAGCGTCGCGGCGGCGACGAGCTTCTGGCTCGCCCGTGGGGGTACGTCTGCGTTTTCGACGTTGGTGGCGGTGTTGATGCGGTCGCGGACCTGTCGGCCCAGCTCCCGCGCGCGTTCGCCACGCGCAGAGGCCTCCCCCCGCCATTGAGGCGCGGAGCAACCGCACCGTCCGGTACTCTTCCGCCAGCTTGGCCTCGAGCTCGCGGGCTTGGGCCGGTGTGCGTCGACGTCGGCCCCGGCGGAGCGCTTGGCCCCGCGGCCCGGGCGCGTGGCGACCCCCCGGGGGGCGGCGTGACTTCCCCCCCGTCTCCGGCGCTCGCCGCACCGGCGGCGTTGGCCGGGTCATTGGTGATGACGGCGCAACACTCCCGCGTGGGGTCGTAGCTCCCGTGCCGGAGTCGTCGGAGCAGCCGAACCGCAGTCCGCGGCGTCGAGGAAACGCCGAACGCGACCGGGTCCCCGCACGCCGAGAAGTCCCACTCCGCGTACCCGTGGCGGTTGGCGGGTGGTAGCGTGTCGACGGAGCCCGGGGATGACTCATCCGTCGCCGAGGCGCCGGGGTCCCCGGCGACGAAGACGTGGCGGCCGGGCGGAACCCTCGCGCATCGTCGTGTTGACGTTGGCGTTGTAGGCCGTCGTAGCGCCACGCGGCCCCGATGGGGATGCGCGGTCCGAGACCGCGCGCGGTCCCCGCCGGGGCGGTGGCGGCCGTCGTGACGGTGGGCGTGCCACATTGAGTGGCGGCGCGCTCGGCCCGCCGCCGCCGCTCGGACCGCGCCCCGGCGCGAGCGCCGCCCGCAGCGACGACGGCGTCGTGGCGTTGACGGACCCGCGGCGTCCGTGCCCCGCGGCGCCCGCGCCGAGTCGTGTGCGCGGCGGGGGTCCGAGCGGCACCCGGCCCCCGACGCCGCGCGCGGAGTTCCTCACGGTTAGTGAGGCGCATGAGATAGCCATTCCCCGTGGCCCGAAAGTTCGGTCCCCCGAAGCGGATCTCGAACCCGGCCGGGAGGGGGGTCCGAGCTACCCATGCGGTAGCGTGTAGCACGCGTACTCGGTGCGGATCACCATGGAGGGAGTTGGCGAAATGACCTTAGGCGCTCGTGTGCCCCACGGTGGGCGCCAACCGTCGGTGCGGAATATGGTCCCGACACTAACCGAGAGATAGCGCCGAGGTCTATCCCTCAATGGTCGATGCTAAGTAACAAGTGACACAGAGGTTTTATCCTGGTTCCGGCCGAGGGGGCCGTACGTCCAGCAGAGGCGTGCCCGGGGCACTATATTACTTAGCACCGGGGGTGCTTGTAGTGGGGCAAATACAAGCACGGCGGGAGAGGAAGTGTGTCTTCCAAGTCCCTGGAGGAGTGGCTGAAGATATTGTGGGAGAATGAGAATGAGTATGTGGTGTGTGAAGTGTTCTTGTGTCTCTGTTCGTCCGTCTCCCCCCTGCGGCTGGGGGTTCGCCCCCCCTTTTATAGATCAAGGGGGCGGCGGGTTACATGCACGCCGCGCTACCTAGCTATGTGGAGAGGTGCGACGTGCTACGGTGTAGAGTGGGCGGCCGTCCGGGCGATCCCCGCTGCGATCCGGTCATCATGGCCTGACTTGTACCCGAACAGTGGCGGTTCGAGGGTAGGAGAGCAACAGATGGCAGTGATGTCCTCTGATAAGCTCGGGGGCGGTGCCGACGCAAGCTTGTTCGGAGTACAGGGGCAGGCAGAACGGCGTTCCTTCCCAACGCGCCTCACGGGGCCGGAGTCGTTGCTACAGGGTCCGGCGTGCGCCTGCACGCGCGGGTACGGCGGCCACGCCGTTACGCGCGGGCCGGGATGGCAATCCACCGGCCTAGCGCCTCCACCTAACCCCCGTAGGGTCACGGGGAAAGTGAAATCGAGGGTGCGCCCGGCCCCCCTTCGAGGGTCGGGCGCGTTAGCCGTACTGCAGTAGGCGCGCGGTGTCACGGGACCGACACCGCCGTACCGCACGGTCCCTCCCCACGGTGGTGGGGATGGGCTCCTCCCCGGGGAGTTGGTGCGGCGGCACGGGGTGCGAGCCCCGGCGCATGATGGCGCCGCCCCCCTTGTGTCGGGGCGTTAAATGCCCACGTACGGGGCCGGCGCACGAGTGAGGGGCACCCTCGAGCGTGGCGGGCCCCGCCGAGGGCGGGGGCGTACCCTCGAGCGAGGCGGAGCCCGCTCGAGGAAAGTGCGTACCCACGAGCGGGGCGGTGTCCGCCCGAAGGGAGGCCGCCCCCTCGAGCGGGGCGCGGCTGTTCGAGGGGATCCTTCCGTGGGCCGCCTCGATGGGCCGTCGGAGTCCCTGTGGGCCGTGTCCTGCATGGTTAGGTGCCTGCATGGTTAGGCTTAACGTATTTGGGTTTCGTTGCGGGTTTTAAGTGAGGTTTTCCCCATTGTTTAAGGGGACCCCTAGGGCTGTCCCCGACAAGTAGTACGAGAATACCCAGATGTGTTCCCTGAAGAACTCCCTGGAATGCCACCCGACAGGGACATAGAGTTCGTAATCGACCTTATCCCTGGAACCTCTCCCATAGCCAAGAGGCCCTATAGGATGGCAGCCCCAGAGTTGGCAGAATTAAAGAAGCAGTTAGCAGAACTCCAGCGAAGTGGGTTCATCAGACCAAGCTCATCACCATGGGGAGCCCCAGTGCTTTTCGTGGAGAAGAAGGATAAGAGCATGAGGATGTGTGTGGACTATCGCTCGCTGAACGAGGTCACTATTAAAAACAAGTACCCTCTTCCCAGAATAGATGACCCGTTTGACCAACCGAAGGGAGCCAAGTATTTCTCGAAGGTGGATCTAAGATCAGGGTACCACCAGCTCAAGATTAGGGAAAGTGACATCCCCAAGACTGCCTTTGTCACTCGCTACGGGCAATATGAGTTCACGGTGATGTCATTTGGACTAACCAATGCACCAGCATACTTCATGAACCTAATGAATAAGGTGTTCATGGAGGAACTGGACAAGTTTGTCGTGGTCTTCATTGACGACATACTCGTTTACTCCAAGAGCGTGGAGGAGCACGAACAACATCTTCGAGTGGTGCTGGGAAAGTTGAGGGCACACAAGCTATATGCCAAGTTCAGAAAGTGTGAATTTTGGCTGGAGAAAATATCCTTCCTTGGGCACATATTGACTGCAGAAGGAGTAGCTGTAGACCCCGGGAAAGTTGAGACAGTCTCCAACTGGCAGCAACCAACCAACGTGAGTGAGATCAGGAGTTTCCTAGGTTTAGCAGGGTGTTGACGGTGAAAATCCGTCAACCTAGCCATGAGTTTACCTTCGGTGTTGGCATGAGTTTTATACCTTATCCATTGGTACTAACCCCCGTGGTATAACAAGTTCACGTGTGCATGTCGGTTTTGGAGTTTAATGTTTATGCAGGGTTTTAGTGTTGAATGCAAGACTTTCGGGATAAGTTCATCAAGCACCTCAAGACCTTGAAGTCCTGAACAAGTCATGCAATGAAGCAAAATTAACTCCAAGAAGCCGGGGACTTGATCCGAGAAGACGACAGACTCCGGGGACCCGACCGGAAAAGTGCGTCGAATCTTGCAAGACAAGGAGTTGAGTCCACTTCGGAGAGAAACCGACGACATGGACCTACATGCAGAAGGGGGAAACATCCAGGAAGCAAGGGAACCGACGTGGGGCAAAGGAGCCCACGGGCTGGGCCAAAATGGGCCCAGGCCGGCCGGCCCAGTCCGGTCGGCCCAGGCCCATTTTGGGCCCAAACGTGCTCTCCTTTGCCCTAGCCGCCAATCGGGCTATTTATAGCCCCCTGACCGAGAGCCACGAAGAGGAGATTTCGTCTTCGGCCGCTGAGGAGCAGAGAAGATAGGGACACCATGTCGGAGAGGAGAGGGTCGAGCTAGTTGACTAGGGTTTCCCTAGCCGACGTGGGAACCTTGCATGGAAGACCACGTCGGAGTTCCCGGAGCTAGAAGCAAGATCAAGGAAGGATCCCGGTGGTGATCTTGTGTATGTATCATTGTCATAGTTGAATTATCAAGTTGAATCTTTTCTTAGCGATCAAGTGTTTCCTCGAAGATTTCGTTTTTCGATCGGCTTTGCTTATTCCAATTCTATTCGCGCGATAGATTACATAGGGTGTTCTTGTAGCCGCGGTGGCTAGAGGTACACGCCGGATCTTCCGAAAGAATCTCGACTTGTCTTTTGACTCGCCCTAAGCTCCCCGCATGAATAGGGATACGTTGTGACAGAACGGGGGTCTCGAAAGGCGGATGTTTTCGGATTTGGACGGGAAACCACGATTTAAAGAGGCTTCTATTAAGATTCGATTTGCTACTTCTTCTCTTGCTTGGAACTTCAACAAAAGGCTTACCCCGATCCCTCTAGATCGGTTTATCTACCCAATCTTACTTTGTTTTCTCCGGTCTTTAGTAGATTAGATTCGTTTCATGTCTTTTACTTAGATGCATTAGGTCTTTTATCGAATATTGAAGTTACTTGGCTTTAATAGATTAAGTCTTGCGTCACACATTTGTTCCACGGATTCGATACCTTGGGTTCACCACTCGAGGGAAGAAGGGTCCCTTGACTACGACGGGAGACTTGTACGCTTGCGAGTCACGAACGAACTTTGATACAATTATTAACCGTCAACAAGCCCCTTTTTCTGGCGCCGTTGCCGGGGAACAAGTGATCAAGATTTGATTTTTTATTGCTTTTTTTTTGTAATTTTCAGTACTGATTTTGTTTTATTTTTGCATCTACTAAATTTTGATCATCCTCAAAATACATCTAATGTAGTTTGTCTAACTCTTGTCTTTATAGATTTGTTTTGTTCTCTAGTTTTTTTTGCATACTTTGTTTATTGCTAACCCTAACCGGAGATGGTTGGCTACCTCTCCAAGAAACCCAAACCTTTTTGTGGATGATCCAGGAAAACTTTACAGGCAAAGGAGACGTGCAACACAAAAGTTGAAGGACCGCCGGAATCTCCAAGGGAATCACCACCTCCAAGTCCAAAGGAAGATCAACCTACCGACATCGTTGATCTACCTATCATAAACCTTCAAGACGCCGGAAGGCCGTTCAAGATCAAGGTCTCAACTATCCGCATGACGATTGCGAGAGCTGAATGCATACGAGTCGGATTCCTTGAGTGGCATATCGGTTTACTTAAGAGGAGGATGGAGAAGATGGAGATGGAGAAAGAAGCTCAACACCTAAAGGCCACCGAAGCAAGATCCTCATGCAAGGAGTGTGTGGAGTACGACCATGTCCAAGGTGATGGAGGTCGGAAGGTCTATACGTGAAGTGTTCATCGTGATGAAGATGCGAGACGCAAGTGGGACAACTTGCCGGGCGCCCGATGGTAACAAAGAAGAATATCCGAGACAACTCCAAGGTCCCAAGACGGCGAAGGCTACTCAAGCTCATTCGGGAGAGATGAAGGATCACATTAGAGACCATGAAGATCACGACCGAAGGACCGGAGTTCGAGATGCCGAGCCACAAGGAAGTTGTTGCATCCGTCAAGACCAAGGACAAAGCCGGCCGTGAAGACCAAAATAATTGACTAAGCCAAAGTGGGTACCCAAGATTGCAATGCCCGCAAAGAGCGTTGATCCGGAGAAATCAAGTGAAGAAGTCTAGCCATGGACTATAAACGAAGCGCTAGGCGGGAGGCAACCCGTTTCGTCGAGTCAAGAATAAGCTACCGGGAGGACAACCCGATTCCAGGTTTTTCGAGTCTTTTTAATAATTTAGTTTTGAGTTTTATTACGCAAAGACATTAGACTTAGAAGTGTTTGAACAATATTAGAGACATAATTCTTGATTGAATGTTCGCTTTATCATAAACCCTTTGCATGAACCCTCCTATGTGCTTGTTTGTTCTTTTCTTTTCGAGAAACCCTCAACCAAATAATTTCAGAACCTTAACTCAACCTTTCACCCTCATTATGGTGCTGAGGTTGACTTATTTTTCATGCTAAAACCACACGAGTAGAGCCACGATTTATGTTTAAGTGTTAATAAAATTCAGCACGTGGTAGGACTCGCGTGAACTTAGAAATCAAAACTTTTGGTTGGTTTTAAAAATCTATATCCTTGGTTTCTCTAGGATTAGAATTTTTCTAAGCCTATTCTAATTTTGTTTTATTCAAAATCTTTCTTATTTAGCCAAAATTAGAACCTAAACCTATGCCCCCATGATCAAGCCGGGAAATGTTTGCTCTCAACCGATGAAGGCAAACTATACCGGTGAGACCGAAATCGACGTAAAAAGAAAATATTTTCGACTTGCATTTGTTTTTAATGGTTTAAAAACTTCTCTAAAATTATGTTCGAGCTCTTGCATGGCTCTGAAAAATATTTTAAATTTCGAATTAGAGGAGTGCTTAACCTTAAACACACCTTAATGGAGGCAATCTAGTAATCATGCATGCACCATTGGATTCCCTTTCATCAACTTTCACCAATTTCACATGCGAAGGACAAGCATGGTGGGCAGCAAGCATCAACTTTGTAGGAATTTCATGGTGGCATGTGAAGCAAGTGGAGCTAGGGAGCATGGACATGACCCAAAACATGAAGCATCAAGTGGAAGGACCAATAAAGGAGTGGACGAGAGCGTTTGGGCGGTGCAACTCGTGGAGCACGCGGGCAGGAAAGTTGCAGAGGTGAAATGATCGTGCTGGAAGAAAGACGAGACGGGGAGGAGCACCGAGGCCGGCCTCACCTACATAAGGAGCCCCCCGGCTCCCGTTTTCTGCAGGCAAGCTTCCCTCTCCTTCCTTTGTTTGTGTGTTCATGTTTGTGTGCTCAAAACCTCCGTAGACATAGCCAACCTTCCCAAGCTTGATAGCTCAAGAAAAAATCCACATCCTTAATCCACTCAAAGTCCACATCCGAATCAAAGAGTTTAAGTGCCTAGTTACCGGTTGCAACCCGGAGTTTTAGTTGAAGAAAAGAGTGCAGCATGGAAGAAAACCACAAGTCTCTTCTCCAAGAAGAAGAGTTCGTCGTCATCCAAGCCGTCATCAACCACGTCTTCGAGAAGGCACTCGGTTTCCGAGTCTCCCCGAGCATAGAGACGGATACGGCGCCACCGAGGAGGAACGATGCTCTCCTCCTTGGTGGTATGAGGGCTGCAAGAAGCACTTCCATGATGTTCACCGAACCTCGTGGGCACACGGAGGAGCAGCCCGCGCCACCACGACGATCGACTCGCTCAACCGCACCACCTCCTTACACCCCAACACACTCTTGGTACGGCTTCATCATCTTGTCGGCGGAGGGGGAGGAGAGGCTCGCCAATCTTGAGAAGAGGCTTGTGCCGAATGTCGAGTTCGACGACCAAGCACTCTACACCTTGGGTTTTGGCACCGACATATACTATATGTTGGGGCACCTCGGATGGGTGCAGTTCTCCAACGGAGTATCGGTGGACACCCAATTGGGGTTCTCCTTGGAAATTTTAATGACTATTGCACCTATCCTTGATGATGGGGTGCAAAGCTTGTCATTCCGTTTGGAGGGAGTCCAACAAGAGGTTCCCTACGAGCACGTTAGGGAGCTGCTTGGATTCCACAAGGGAGCTCCGGAGAAAGTTGACGTGCCACCCGGCATGTTGGCGGGATTTTGGAACATGATCTCCGGAGAAGCCCATCAACAACGCAATTGCATCCGCAACCCCATTATCCGGATATTTCACTCTTGGATGTGCAAGAGGATATTGGGGAGGATGAAGGAAACAAAGGTGACCGACACGGAGTTGAATTGGCTATACTCGGCTTTAATTGCCAGGCAGCCAATAGACCCCTCTTACCTCATGATCAACCGTTGGTGTTGTGAAGCAACATCGGGGGCGGGTAATATTGGTTCGTGGTGTTACCTCTCCATGTTGGCCTTTTCCTTGCGGCCGGGGATCGCAAGAAACCCCGCTCACCTTTTGCGTGGTACCTCTCTCGGTTTTGAGTATTTGCGGCAAGGCAAATACATTAGTGGAGATGAGAGAGGAGGTTATCGGTTGGCCATAGTGAACCTACCCCTTCCCAACGAGAGGCTTAGGCTTTTCAATGAAGGGAGAGAAGATTGGTTGGAAGAGGGACTACTTGTCCCTGCAAGGAAGAACAAGAGAGGAAGAATCGTAGAGGAGGGAACATCCTCCGCACATGCGAGTGGAGCACAACCCAATGTGCAACCATTCGGCGGAGTTCCTCCTCCGCCAAGTTATTACGGAGGGCCACAAGAGCAAGCATGGGGGGGTGGTGCACCGGTACCCCCACAAAATTATGTTGTGCCCAACGCTAACTTCGCGGAGTCCTACGCTCATCATCCCCAACCACAACAAAGCATGGCCATAATTGGAGGGTATGCTGCAAGAAATGCTCAAAACATCGCAGCCATCCAAGCTAACGCAACTCAACTTGGTGAAGGCAACGCAAATATTGCCTTTGAACTTGGACGCCTTCACCTTGTGGAGCCAAATCAATTCGTCGGAGGGAATGTCCAATCATATTATGAGCAAGGGTATTATTATCAAGATCATCAACATCAACCATCGGCGGAGGACTAGAAGATTTAGGAACTTTAGTTTTCTTTTCTTTTCTTTTTCTCTGTAATTTTCAGCTTTTGCTTATGTGTGTTTGCGTAGTATTTTCTGTTTTTATTTAAATTTCAGCAAGCATGTTAGTTTATTTTCAGTTTGTATTTCAACTTGATGTCATCATTAATAAAGACACCACCTTGATTATATCTCTGGAAAAGCTACAAAATTTGTGCCATGATGATATATGATTATAATTGCAGCTTTGTTCATCTTTGTAATTGATTTATGCATGTTTAAGCTAGTGCTCTCTTAAAAATACAGATCTGAATTTATTTAAATGCTAGCTTAATTTTCAGCGGAGGTTATGATTAAAATAAAGACCCATAGTGTTTTATGTGCTCTCAAGTTATGAATAGATTAAAGATGTCTTTTATGCTCAAAAATATTGCTAACCTTGTCACAAATATCACTTGTGTGTTGCTCAACCTATCCAAAGCCTTATATATATTTGAGTGCACAAACCTTAGTGTACAAGATTTATTTTTGAGTGAGTTATTGCAGGCCATGATTTCTCTGGCCCGAGACTAAGAAGCTGGTCATTCCATTTTTGCGTATCTATCCTTTTGCTAGCCTCTCATCCGTGCATTGTGTATCCCCGCATCGGTGATCGCACAAACTTCGCCGGATATCCACCCTTAAACCAATTATCATCTTTTTGTGATTACCTCCTTGACCACAACCTATCGTTGAGAATGGATCATCAATTCAAGGAAGATCGCAAGACGGTGCCAACGTTGAAGATTTCAAGTATCTCTCCTAGGAAAAATATTCCGGTACCTACCTTATTTTTCGCCTCTTTGCTCGAGGACGAGCAACGTCTAAGCATGGGGGAGGAGGTAGGTACGGTGCAGTTTTAGAGTTCAAAGGGGAATATTTTAAAAAAATGATGAAAGAAAAAAATCCAGTGATACTCATGACTTTTCAAGGTATAAAAAATCAAAACTTCGTTGTGAAAGTCATGGACTGAATATATGACAAGAAAAAAATGAATGAATGAAAGAAAGAAAAGAATGAGAAATATGAGAAAGAGAAAAAATATATGTGCGTAAAGTAAACTCCCCGGCTCTCTAAAAGTGCATTCAAGGCTTCAAGTTAAAAAGATCCATTCTCATTTTTCCAACCATGTGCAATCCGATAACGAGGACTTCCTTTGTGCCTCGGGATCACTCTTTGCCATTTGCACATGTCCACTCATCTAAAAGTGTGTGTATTTTTCTCTTTCCCCTCCTTGATTAACATTATTTTCCAATGACCTTTTTGACGAGTCTCGGTAAGACCATGAGAAGCTTGTCTTGTTTTGACAACACCTCATTTATAAAATCTTGTTAGGACTAAACTTTCCCAAAGCTCCATATAAAGCCTACCACATATATATGAGAGGGAAAGGAGTAGAATATATAGGCTTGAGAGACAAGTGAGATGAGAGTTTATGAGCAATACACGAGATGATTTAAATTTGTGAATTTGGTTTAGTTTTTCTTTATCTCGATCTTCATTTCAAAAATTTCGAGATCTATTTAAAACTTTGTGAGCATGTTAATACTTGTGGGATAAGCTTAAAAAGAATCTACCCTCCGTAGAGATGAAGGCTAGTACATTATGGAACTTTAATGAATTAAAATTTTGAGAGCATTATGTTTTCTCATGTGTGATCAAGTGCAAAGTTTTAACATTGTTTAGCAATGATGATATCCATCGAAGGCTTACTCGAGGACGAGCAAGGTTTAAGCATGGGGGAGATGTTGACGGTGAAAATCCGTCAACCTAGCCATGAGTTTACCTTCGGTGTTGGCATGAGTTTTATACCTTATCCATTGGTACTAACCCCCGTGGTATAACAAGTTCACGTGTGCATGTCGGTTTTGGAGTTTAATGTTTATGCAGGGTTTTAGTGTTGAATGCAAGACTTTCGGGATAAGTTCATCAAGCACCTCAAGACCTTGAAGTCCTGAACAAGTCATGCAATGAAGCAAAATTAACTCCAAGAAGCCGGGGACTTGATCCGAGAAGACGACAGACTCCAGGGACCTGACCAGAAAAGTGCTGAATCTTGCAAGACAAGGAGTTGAGTCCAATTCGGAGAGAAACCGACGACATGGACCTACATGCGAAGGGGGAAACATCCAGAAGCAAGGGAACCGACGTGGGGCAAAGGAGCCCACGGGCCGGGCCAAAATGGGCCCAGCCGGCCGGCCCAGTGCCGGTCGGCCCAGGCCCATTTTGGGCCCAAACGTGCTCTCCTTTGCCCTAGCCGCCAATTGGGCTATTTATAGCCCCCTGACCGAGAGCCACGAAGAGGAGATTTCGTCTTCGGCCGCCGAGGAGCAGAGAAGAGAGGGACACCATGTCGGAGAGGAGAGGGTCGAGCTAGTTGACTAGGGTTTCCCTAGCCGACGTGGGAACCTTGCATGGAAGACCACGTCGGAGTTCCCGAGCTAGAAGCAAGATCAAGGAAGGATCCCGGTGGTGATCTTGTGTATGTATCATTGTCATAGTTGAATTATCAAGTTGAATCTTTTCTTAGCGATCAAGTGTTTCCTCGAAGATTTCGTTTTTCGATCGGCTTTGCTTATTCCAATTCTATTCGCGCGATAGATTACATAGGGTGTTCTTGTAGCCGCGGTGGCTAGAGGTACACGCCGGATCTTCCGAAAGAATCTCGACTTGTCTTTTGACTCGCCCTAAGCTCCCCGCATGAATAGGGATACGTTGTGACGAACGGGGGTCTCGAAAGGCGGATGTTTTCGGATTTGGACGGGAAACCACGATTTAAAGAGGCTTCTATTAAGATTCGATTTGCTACTTCTTCTCTTGCTTGGAACTTCAACAAAAGGCTTACCCCGATCCCTCTAGATCGGTTTATCTACCCAATCTTACTTTGTTTTCTCCGGTCTTTAGTAGATTAGATTCGTTTCATGTCTTTTACTTAGATGCATTAGGTCTTTTATCGAATATTGAAGTTACTTGGCTTTAATAGATTAAGTCTTGTGTCACACATTTGTTCCACGGATTCGATACCTTGGGTTCACCACTCGAGGGAAGAAGGGTCCCTTGACTATGATGGGAGACTTGTACGCTTGCGAGTCACGAACGAACTTTGATACAATTATTAACCGTCAACACAGGGTACTACCGGAGATTTATCGAGGGATTCTCCAAGATCGCCCGGCCCATGACAGAGCTGCTTAAGAAAGAGAAGAAGTTTAACTGGACCGAGGCCTGTGAAAGAAGTTTCCAAGAGTTGAAGAAGAGGTTGACCACAGCCCCAGTGCTGACCCTGCCAGACATTCAACGGGACTTTGTCGTGTATTGCGACGCCTCCCGACAGGGGTTGGGATGTGTTCTCATGCAAGATGGGAAGGTAGTGGCATACGCCTCCCGTCGGCCTAAAACCCCATGAGCGAACTATCCCACCCATGATCCGGAGTTTGCGGCCGTAGTGCATGCCCCGAAGATCCGGAGACACTATCCGATCGGGAACAAGTGTGAAATCTACACGGACCACAAGAGTCTAAAGTACATCTTCACCCGCCCCGACCTAAACCTAAGGCAGAGAAGATGGCTAGAGCTAGTCAAGGACTACAACCTAGAAATTCACTACCACCCCGGGAAGGCCAATGTGGTAGCAGATGCCCTAAGCCGGAAAACCTACGAGAAGGCAGCACCCAAGAGTGCTCAGTTGCAAGAGGAGATGGCACGGCTCAACGTACACATCGTCCCCCAAGGCTACGTCCGCCAGCTGAGTGTTCAGCCTACCCTAGAGGAAAAGATCCGGAAGGCCCAAGAGACCGATGAAAATCTGATGAAGATCCGCAAGCATACCGGAGAGAACAAGGCCCCTGACTTCAGGGTAGATGACCAAGGCACCCTGTGGTACAAAAACAGGATATGCGTGCCCGAAGGTGGAGATTTTCGACAAACCATCATGGATGAGGCACACAACTCAGCATATTCCATTCACCCGGGATCCACCAAGATGTACATGGACTTAAAGCAGAAGTACTGGTGGAATGGGATGAAGGCAGACATTGCACGATTCGTCGCCCATTGTGACACTTGTCAGAGGATCAAAGCTGAACATCAGAAGCCAGCAGGACTGTTACAACCTTTACCGATTCCAGTATGGAAGTGGGACGAGATAGGTATGGACTTCATAGTAGGATTGCCAAGGACTCAGAAGGGACATGACTCCATATGGGTGATCGTGGACCGACTCACTAAAGTCGCTCACTTTCTACCCGTACGGACCACATATGGTGGAGAGAAGTTGGCAAAACTCTACATAGAAAACATAGTGAAGCTGCATGGAGTGCCTAGCAGAATAGTCTCGGACGAGGGGACCCGAGTTCACTTCTAGGTTCTGGAAAAGCCTACATAAAGCCATGGGCACCAAGCTAGACTTCAGCTCAGCGTACCACCCACAGACAGACGGACAGACCGAAAGGGTGAATCAAATCTTGGAAGATATGCTGAGAGCATGCGTCCTCACCTACGGCAAAGATTGGGAGCAGAGCTTGCCGTATGCCGAATTTTCCTACAACAACGGCTACCAAGCAAGCCTGGGAATGTCGCCATTCGAGGCACTGTACGGAAGAAAATGTAGAACACCCCTGATGTGGTCAGAAGTGGGAGAGCGTGCCCTGGTTGGGCCCGCGCTTATAAAGGAAGCCGAGGAGCGAGTAGCTGATATCCGAGAAAAGTTGAAAGCCGCTCAGTCTCGATAGAAGAGCTACGCAGACAAGAAGAGGCGTGAGGCGAGCTTCAATCCAGGAGACTTCGTCTACCTCAAGGTTTCACCCATCCGAGGGACTCGAAGATTTCAAGTACACGGGAAGTTGGCCCCTCGGTACATCGGCCCGTATAAAGTGCTCAAGAGAGTCGGAGCAGTAGCATATCGGCTGGAGCTACCCGAGGAAATGTCAGATATACACCCAGTATTTCACATCTCCCAGCTACGCCGATGTTTGAAGGTTCTGGAAGAAAAGCGAGTACCGGTGGAGACCATTGATCTACAGCCAGACCTTAGGTACCAGGAGGTGCCCGTCAAGATCTTAGACACTGTGGTCAAGCGGACAAGAACGACCGAAGTACGGGTGTGCAGAGTCCAATGGAGTAGACACGGGGTGGAAGAAGCTACGTGGGAACGAGAGGATGCACTGAGGAAGGAATTTCCCCACCTATTTGAAACTTAGCCGAATCTCGAGGACGAGATTCATTTTAAGTGGGGTAGGTTTGTAACGCCCGCGTTTTTAGCTCTAAATAAATCACCTAATAAATCATGCGTATTTTCAAAACTGACCCGCCGAGCTCAATTACCATTCAAACCCTAGCCACTGTTTTCCCCTCTCTCTCCCCCCGACGCGCGTGCCGCGAATCCCGCCGGCACCGCACCTCGGCCAGCACCCAGGCGCGCCTTCCCAACGCCGCGGTCAGCCACCGGCCGGGAATTCCGCGCACGCCGCGGTCCCGATGCCCGGTACACCTCGCCATCACCGCCGTCCTGGAGAATGTGCCGACGCCCGAAAAACCGAGAAAAACCCCACAAAACCCTTCCCAATTTTCCCTAACAATTTTCCGGATTTTTCCAAAATCCCTTCTCCTATTTTTCCTCCTCTTTTTCTTAATTTTCCTCCCCTTCTTTTCCTTTTTCTTTTCTTTTTCCTCTTCCTTTCTTTTTCCCTCTTTTTCTCTTTTTCCCTTCTCTTCTTCTTTTCTCCCCCTCCCTTCTCCTTCCTCCCGCGCGGCCAGCACCCCGCGTCCCCGACCAGAGCCTGACACCGGGTTGACCCCGGGCCCGCAACTCGCCGCGGCGCCAAGGGCCGGCCGGGCCGGCCAGCACGCCGGCCCGCGCCCGCCACCACGCCGGTGACCCCCCCCTCCTCCCTCTCCTCCCGCAATCGGCCGCGCCGCGCCCGGCGCCGTTGACCGGCCGGGCCGGCGGCGTGCCCCGCCCCGCCGCACGGGCCCGCGAGGCCGCGCACCGACCACGACACCCACCGCAGCACGCCATCGTTTCCCCTCTCCTCACTACCCGAGCACGGACCGACAAAGACCCCTCTCTCGGCGCCGGCGACGAGCCGAGCAAGTCACCTCCGCCCGCACCGCGCACCACCACCGCCGCCCCGCCCCGCGCCAAGCACCGTGCAAGTTGACCCGTACGGCCGAGCCGTCGCGTCGCCGGGTCGCCGCCTCGCGAAGCTCCCCGAGCTCGCCGGAGTGGAGCTCGCCGGAGAAATATCTTCCCTCCAAACCGCCTCTCGCCGCCTATAAAAGGGGCCGACGGCCTCCCCGGCTCGCCGCACCACACCATCACAGCCTCACAGCACCTCCTCCCCTCTTCCCCGAGCACCACCGTGCCGCCGCCCCCTAGCGCCGCCGCCGCGCCACTGCTCTCCCGTGGAGCCGCCTCCACCGTGCGCAATAGCCTGAGGTGAGCACGAGGATAGGTTCCCCTCGCCCCCCTCTCTCTTTTCCCCTCGTCCCCGGCCGTCGCCGCGCGCCGGAGCCGCCGGCGGGCACCCCAGCCGACCGGCCGTGACCGCGCCCCCCTCCTTCCTCTCTGTTCTGAATCGAGAGGGGGAAGAAGAAGGGCAGTTTTGCCCAAGGCCCCCTGGCCTTTCCATTTATCCCGAGCCCCCCCTTATCCTATTTTATTTCCATTCCCTTTCCTTCCAAATAGCCCCTAAGGTTAGTAATTAATTACTGTTGAGCCCTAAATAAATTACAAACAGGCCCTAACCCAAATTATGTGGTCATAAACACACCGTTTCTCATTAGTAGAAAATTACCAATAGGTCCTTAATACCTGTAACCTAGCCTTTCATACACGCCCTTCCTTTCCGGTTAAGACCAAACATTACCGCACCCCCGCCGAACCAACCCCTTTCCTAGGGCCTATATATACCCCTCCTCCGCTCACTTCCCCCTCCCCGAGCTCGGCCGGAAACGTGTGTGCTAATACTGCTTGCTTGCTTGTGTGTGTGTGCTATAGCCGACGGAGTAGACGGAGGAAGGTACCCCGAGCCGGAGATCGAAGCCGACTACTGCGAGCAGGAGCCCGAGGTCCCGAACGCCGAGCCGGCACTCCCCGAAGACTTCGAAGACGGCAAGTTCACCCTCATCCTTTGATGCATGTTTCTGTCCTAGTTTTATAAATATACCCTATACCCGTTTTATAAATTGCATATTGTTTTACTGCAAAACATGGTAGGATAGCCACCCTTGATTGCCATGATTGAACCTTGTTTTGGCCTTAATGTTTGCTTTAAAATGCGTGAGTGCTTTCAAAACGTGTGAGTGCTTCAAAAACAAAAAGGGGATATGTTTGGAAAATAAGTAAAGAACTGGGTAGACGGGATGGACGTGTGTGTCAGGAGTATGGGTGAGCTCGTACCTGTGTGGTTGAGCATGTTGGGAGTTGTCCATCTTGTCGGTTAAGGACCGGGTTGCGTGACATCTCACCTGACCCAAATCATCGTACAACCACTCGACCGTTGTATGTGGCAACGGCTTAGCATAATCCCACTAGTTAATCTACTTGCCATCTGGTGTGAGGGTGAGCAGCGGGAGACCAAGGAGTAGGGGTACCCTCTGTGTGAGGTACGCCCTGGTTATGTGGGATAACCCCTTGGTTGCTTCCGTGGTGGCTCGTAGCATTAGCTAAGGTGGGTAATGGCTTTGATAGGATCCGTACCGCACCGAGGTGTCCGTGTGACGCGCACCCTACTTGTGGGTAAAGCCTGTACAACCTCTCGCAGTGTCAAACCTATTCGAATAGCCGTGTCCACGGTATTGGACGAGTCACGGCGTGGTCACAAAAACTAGTGTTTGGGATGGGATGTTTTCTCGGCGTGAGTTGTTTTCCGGGTGAAGTGTGTGGTCGTGTGCCCGGGCTACGACGGACGGGAAGTCCGTAGTTCCACGGTGGTTTTTCCTAAAACATTTGAGTTACTTGGGTTATGAAAATGATTTGCGAAAACCTTTTTGAAATGAACCCCCGCATGTGTAAGTTTGCAAAATGAACCTTAACTCGATCCTTGTTATACCTTATGCATGATTCTCGCTTATAAGCCCCTCCGTGGGTGGGGTTGGATTTGCTTTGAGTACGTATGTGCTCACGCTTGTTTTACTAACTATTTTACGAGAGGAGGATCCCGATTACATTCCCGAAGACGTTGAGTAGGTCGTGCCCTACACCCAACCGTGCCTGTGTACCCAGGGCCCTACCGAAAGCTTCCATGGTGTGGTACTCCGAGGAGGCTATGGAAGCCTTTGCTATTGTAGTGTGGTCACTAGCGTTTGTGTTGTTCCTTGTAGCGTTGGCACTACCGTGCCCTTTGTGTCGTCGTGATGTAAAAGACTGATTCCACCTGTTGTAATAAATGTGTTACCAGCCTCCTGGGACTGGTATTTGTGTCACATTTAGTCACCTCTGATGAGGGGACGCTTCAAAATCACCAAAAAGGGGGAGATTGTAGCGAACATGGCCTCATATACCATTTGTTCGGAGTTTGATTTTGGTGATTCATGACAACATGATCATTGGGACTAACCATATTGTTTGAGCATGTCTTTGTAGACATTTCTAGGTCCCAAGGATGCAAGAAAACCCCATGCAAAAATGCCAAAACAAAGGGTCAAAACCGAGCAAGAAAAGGAAAAGAGAAGACACCGTCGGATGAACCGACGGTCCCTCAAATACAAGCGTCGGTGCAATCGTCGGACGAGTTGGTGCACAGGGACAAACCCTAGGTACCGTCGGATGAACCGACGGTCCGTTATTTAGTAGCGTCGGACGAGTTGCAGAGGAAGAGCAAGGAAGACAGTAGCACCGGATGATCCGACGGTCTGAGTGAGGACCCCGTCGGTCTATCCGACGCTCGCCTTGAATTCATACAGAGACGCGCCAAGACGAAGCCTTCAAAGACCGGATGATCCGACGCCTTGGTCAAGGCATAGCGTCGGTCTATCCGACGGTCCGTTGGAAGCTAACGCACCGACTTGGACGCGAGGCCTTCGGCACGGGATGATCCGACGTAGCGTCGGAGCATAGCGTCGGAGCAGCTTATGTCGAGAACCTCAACGGCTACGTGACGTGGGAGGGGCACCGGATGAACCGACGCCCTGGAAAAGCATAGCGTCGGATCATCCGACGGTACCTTTTTCAGAGGACGTTACCCAACAGCTAGTTTGATGCCTTGGGCTATTTATACCCCCTCCACTCACCCATTTGAGGTTACTGGATTGTGTGGAAGTGCAGAGGAGTTCAAGACACATTCAAGATCATATCCAATCCATCCAAGTGCTTAATTGCTCATCTTTAGACTTGCATATGCTTTGTGTATGTGCTTAGTGCTAGGCTTAGCTTAGAGATGAGTGAGTGCAAGGTTGTGCCAACCTTGTGAGGTGATTCTTGAGTGAATCCTGCTGTACAAGGTTCGCCAGAAGCCTTGGGGCCTAAGTGGCTCACCGGCAATCGTCATCGACCCTCCGGCTTGGTGTGGAGCGGCGAGGACACTTTGTGCGGGGGACGTGGAGACCCCCTTCCTTGGTGGAGAAGCTCCTTAGTGGAGGCGGCATCAAGGTGACCAAGGGAGCTTGACAAGTGCCTAAGTGGCTAGCCTTTGTGGCGAGTCAAGTGGTGCTCTTGGGAGAGACTTTGTGACCGGAAGCAATACTCTTGTGTGAGTGCTTCAACAACGTGGACTAGGGGTGGCTTAGTGCCTACCGATACCACGGGATAAATCACGTGTCAAGAGTTTACTTCCTCTCATCCCCTTTACGTTTCCGCATTTACTCTCTTGCAATCTTTGCTTGCCTTTACTTTCCTAGAGTAGTATCATGCTAGGATTGGCTATAGGTTGCAAACCTTTGTTTGGGATGGGAGTTTCACACTAGAACAACCTTAGTTGCACATCTAGATAGTATGTTCTAGTTTACTTTGAGAAAAAGTAGTGAAGCCATAGGTTAAGTTTTTAAGTTGCCTAATTCACCCCCTCCCCCTCTTAGTCTAACGGGCATCCGATTCCTTACAAGTGGTATCAGAGCCGGGACTCACTTCCTTCACAAGGATACGCCAATTCGATTGGTAAATCGTGAAAACCGGCTCATTGGAACGGTTAGGCTTCACCGCCTAGTGAGTTGCTCTATAGAGGAATGAAAGGGGTGGATACCTTAGGTTTGGCTCCACATTTCGATGGCACGGGCTATCCTCGGTGGAAGGTTCTCATGGAGGCCTATCTCCAAGCAAGGGACCTCGATGTTTGGAGAGTCACCGATGAGGGCATGAAAAATGGTACTAGAAAGGAAAAGAAATTTGATGTGATTGCTAAGAGTATCATTTTGTCCTCACTAGATGTAGGCGTTTTCAATAGAGTTTTTACTTGTGAAAATGCTCATGAGCTATGGAAAACCATCAAGGAGAAAAATGAGGGTTCAAAAGAAGTTGCTAATGAACGCTACGGTTGTCTCCTTGAGGAATTCAATAGCTTCAAGCAACTTGCTAATGAAAATGCCGAATCTATGTACTCACACCTAAATGTGCTTGTCAATGAGATTAATGCCTTAGGTGTGAAGGACATCACGGACTTGAACATCAACCGCAAGATTCTTCAAAGTCTCTGGAAGCCCGATTATGACTTGGTGAAGGCAATCATCTACGAGAAGAAGCTTGAAGATTTTAAGCCATCGCATATCTTGAGTAAGATCATGGCACATGAGCTTCAACTCATGCCCAAGTCAAAGAAGGCGCCCCAAGAAAAGCCTCAAGAACCATCCTCTCCAACAACAAGCCATGCTCTCTCAAGCCGACAAGAGAAAATGTTGAGTAGGATGGCTACTCATGGAAGCTCAAGCGAGGATGATGGTGATGATGGTGACAATGAAGATTCCTCAAGTGATGAAGAGGTTGAATCTATGGTGGCCGAGTACGTGAAGAAGATCTTCAAGTATGTGAAGAAAGTCAACATGTACGGCTACAACATCCACTTGAGAGAAGGGCGCCATCATCAACACATCAAGTTCACCAAGATTGAGCACAAGCCCAAAAAGAAGGTGGTCAAGGAGAGAAGACCAAGGCAAGAAGAAACTTTCGTCATCCGCGAGTGGACAAGTGGTGGATCAAGTTCTTCTAGCTCAAGTGATGAATCAAGAAAGAACTTCACCACCCGCTTCATGCAAGGTCCTTCATCATCACACATGTGCCTTATGGCCAAAGGTATGGAAAGCAATGTAAAGTGATGACGAATCCGACACCACCTCTCTCAATGATCTTGTTGAGTTAATCCATGAGCAAAAAGGAATGCTTGAACAACAAGCTAATGAAATCAAAGAACTCAATGCTCTCAATGATCTTAGTGACACCCTTGCTACAAATTATGAACATTTGTTGTGCAAATTCAAATTGCTTAGCAAGGAGTGTGATGGGCTAAAATCTAAGCTTGAGAGCAATGAGACTACAACAAGTAATTCCTTTGAGCATGATGAAACATCTATCCCCTGTGCAATTCCTATCTCAAAGGTAGATGCTTCAACTTCTTGCATTGATTTAATTGATGAATCTTGCTCACCATCTTGCCATGAGAATGTTGTTGTAGAATCATGTGATTATCTCATAGGCAAGGAAAATGATGAGCTCAAGCAAGAAGTGAAATGGCTCCGAGAGAGGTTGGCAAACTTGATGGGCAAGGGCAAGAATGATGAAGAACAAGTGGACATCTCTCAAGACATGAAGAGCCAAGTCCAACCTTCTCAAGATAACCGTGATCCCATGGTGAAGAAGCTTGAGAAGGGTGCAACCGTGACTTGCTACAAGTGTCATGGAGAAGGGCACAAGTTCTACAAATGTCCTCAATTTGTCAAGAAGATGGACAAAGGCGCAAAGAAGAAGTTGAAGCCCACCATCAAGAGCTCCCTCATCTACACCAAGCCAACCGCAAGAACAAGACCAATAGCAACACCTACGTCATCAAGAAGAAGGAAAATGGCAAGGTGGTTGCACACAAGGTTGGGAAGATGAAGGAAGAGCGAGGTAGGAACCAACCCATTTGGGTGCCCAAGGAAGTCATCACCAACATGAAGGGGCCTCAAATGGTTTGTGTTCCAAAGGCCACTTGAAGGCCACAAGAGTGGGGACTTGGGAGGCTTGGCACAAAGAAGTTGCGGAAATTCATGCCTATAAGCCAAGCTTGCAAATTGGACATGTGTTGCCCAAGTTCCCCGATTAAGGTAATGGAAACTAGTACCTATCTCTTGCATCATTGTAGCTCCATTGCCTTGTTTAGGTTGCATTTGTTGCAATGTTTACATATGGTAGGTTGCTCGTGTCATGTGCTAACCCATGAGCAATCTACATGGTTTGATTAGTGTGTAGGAAAGCTACACTTGTTCTTTCATGGTGCATGTTTTCATATATATCTCTTTGCATCATGAGCAAGCTATAGGGTAAGCTTCCCTTTTGTTATCACAAACAATGTGCATACATTTGGTTGGTGATTCAAACACTAAATGCACACATTTAGGGGGAGCTCATCTATGGTTTGGTTATGGGACTAACATTGTTTCAAGCTTATCTTATGTAGTCCCTTAGCGACGCGTTCCGGTGCGGTGTTTCATTCTAAGAGAATGCTATTTCACACTCACTGTGATCTAACATCTCTAAAAGAGTGAATATAGCAATATGAGCTTCATGCTATTGAGTCATGTCCTTGCGAGCTTATGTCTCTATATAAGTTCAAAGGCAATGTACTCATACATTCCTAATCCTTGTGGTACCCCAAGTGTCTTCAATACAAGCTTCTTTCAAGTGGTGTCACCTAGTGATATCATTTCCAAGTGGCTCATCTCAATGTGGTGCCAACAAGGTAGAGAGGAACATCCCCCGGAGGTATGCAATGATCAAAAGACTACAAGTGATATCTACAAGTGGTAATGTAACAAGAACCCATTTGTCTTATCTCTTGTCCTTTAAGCTACCTCTTTGCATGATATGCTCTAAGCTTCCTTGTTTTACAAGTTTGTAGTTGTGCACTTGTCTCTCACTACCCTTGTCTTGCAAGCGGTATTCTTTTGTGCACACACTTAGGGGGAGCTTAGGTTGTATCATGCTAGTCTCATGAGCTTGTGATCCGCCTTAGTTATTCTCACATGTGGTATCTTCATTGATATCATACTTATGGATCATGGTTCATGCGGCTTTCTCCCTTGCATTTAACATCTCTCCTTTGAGCTATGATTGCTAGGTCTTGCTAGTTTTCTTGGACCCTTTTGCTTTGGGACTTTTTGGAGATTTTATTCCAAAGGGGGAGAATGTGGGACCAAAGCAAGCTTGTGGCTTAAGCTTTCATGTGGGTTCAAGGATGCTTACAAGAGGTTTCAAGGATTTGAGACCAAAGGGGGAGAATGTGAACATAAGATCAAAAGGGGAAGTTTGATCTAGGGGGAGTTTGGATGATGGTAAGCATCCAAGCAAGTGTAAGTAGTTCTAATTCTGTCAATTCTAGCAAATTTATGCTTGCTTTGGTTGTGTTGTCATAAATCACCAAAAAGGGGGAGATTGTAGCGAACATGGCCTCATATGCCATTTGTTCGGAGTTTGATTTTGGTGATTCATGACAACATGATCATTGGGACTAACCATATTGTTTGAGCATGTCTTTGTAGAAATTTCTAGGTCCCAAGGATGCAAGAAAACCCCATGCAAAAATGCCAAAACAAAGGGTCAAAACCGAGCAAGAAAAGGAAAAGAGAAGACACCGTCGGATGAACCGACGGTCCCTCAAATACAAGTGTCGGTGCAATCGTCGGACGAGTTGGTGCACAGGGTCAAACCCTAGGTACCGTCGGATGAACCGACGGTCCGTTATTTAGTAGCGTCGGACGAGTTGCAGAGGAAGAGCAAGGAAGACAAGTAGCACCGATGATCCGACGGTCCGAGTGAGGACCCCGTCGGTCTATCCGACGCTCGCCTTGAATTCATACGCAGACGCGCCAAGACGAAGCCTTCCGCACCGATGATCCGACGCCTCGGTCAAGGCATAGCGTCGGTCTATCCGACGGTCCGTTGGAAGCTAACGCACCGACTTGGACGCGAGGCCTTCGAAGACGGGATGATCCGACGTAGCGTCGGAGCATAGCGTCGGAGCAGTTATGTCAGAGAACCTCAACGGCTACGTGACGTGGGAGGGGCACCGGATGAACCGACGCCCTGGAAAAGCATAGCGTCGGATCATCCGACGGTACCTTTTTCAGAGGACGTTACCCAACGGCTAGTTTGATGCCTTGGGCTATTTATACCCCCTCCACTCACCCATTTGAGGTTGCTGGATTGTGTGGAAGTGCAGAGGAGTTCAAGACACATTCAAGATCATATCCAATCCATCCAAGTGCTTAATTGCTCATCTTTAGACTTGCATATGCTTTGTGTATGTGCTTAGTGCTAGGCTTAGCTTAGAGCTGAGTGAGTGCAAGGTTGTGCCAACCTTGTGAGGTGATTCTTGAGTGAATCCTGCTGTACAAGGTTCGCCGGAAGCCTTGGGGCCTAAGTGGCTCACCGGCAATAGTCATCGACCCTCCGGCTTGGTGTGGAGCGGCGAGGACACTTTGTGCGGGGGACGTGGAGACCCCCTTCCTTGGTGGAGAAGCTCCTTAGTGGAGGCGGCATCAAGGTGACCAAGGGAGCTTGACAAGTGCCTAAGTGGCTAGCCTTTGTGGCGAGTCAAGTGGTGCTCTTGGGAGAGACTTGGTGACCGGGAAGCAATACTCTTGTGTGAGTGCTTCAACAACGTGGACTAGGGGTGGCTTAGTGCCTACCGATACCATGGGATAAATCACGTGTCAAGAGTTTGCTTCCTCTCATCCCCTTTACGTTTCCGCATTTACTCTCATGCAATCTTTGCTTGCCTTTACTTTTCTAGAGTAGTATCATGCTAGGATTGGCTATAGGTTGCAAACCTTTGTTTGGGATGGGAGTTTCACACTAGAACAACCTTAGTTGCACATCTAGATAGTATGTTCTAGTTTACTTTGAGAAAAAGTAGTGAAGCCATAGGTTAAGTTTTTAAGTTGCCTAACTCACCCCCTCCCCCTCTTAGGCTAACGGGCATCCGATTCCTTACAGAGGGGAGAGATTTGGATTTTTTTTAGTAGTATCCAATGTGAGACTCTACTAAAGCATGCCCAATCTTAAGGTAATTGTGTTATCGGACCTAATGGGCATTACTTGCATGTTGGATGAGTTTATTTGTTCATAAATAAAAGGGAGATGACTTTTATATGATTATTATTGGGTCAGAGAGAGGTAATACTAAAAAAATACTTAAAGGACAAGAGAGGGATTGACATAGGCTCATGCCAATTGTCTTTTAAAGGACAAGAGAGGGATTAAAGTGTGCTGGCTTAAAGGACAAGAGAGTGATCAGGTCTCCTCATCAGTACCTCTCAGGAACCAAACCACCGTCTCGTACTTGGCATCCTTGCCATCGTTGTTGATGCGTCGATGATGAGGCGGTAGTCTATGCCTAGCCTCACATCAGTCTCACCACTCTGATGAATTTTATCCCGTCATTCGCCTGCTTGACGTGCTCCGATGGCAACGGCCCATAGGAGGGCTGTTCTCATGGTTGGGACTGGAAGAATTCCTTGGCAGGTTTGTGAGAACTGAGAAGCAATTTGTTGTGCTGAGACGACCGATCGAGGATGATTGCGCGGGCATTTAAATAGTAGCCTGGGTGCATTTTGTTGCCAACAAATGGTTGGAAATCCATGCATGCACAACTGTACAACTACAATTTGGAATGGAGTTATTGGAAGTACTATAACAAATTGCTTTCTTTTTAGATTAAGGAAAAAATATCCGACTTCCAGCATTCAAAAGAGATTGAGTACGGCCAATAACAACTTGCTATATATAGAATATCTTGTCATTTTTTAAAAAATAATTGATATATAACAAGTCAGCTCTTGATATGCATAGTACATTGTAATTGAATACGAAATGACTGACATATGATTTTTGGAACCGATTTGCTTAGAATGTAACAGGCATGCAGCTCACTGGCAGGATATCTCAAATTTGCACACTTAAATTTGTCCTATATTGAGTAAAATCGCAGATAAGAACTGTATTATGGAGTACGTGCCTTTGCAATGCAGTTGAAGTGATCTGACATCCAACAATAGCACATCTTACTATTATTATTAATTAGAGGCTCCTTTTGAAGCCTACACATGAAGCCACCTACGAATCCTAAGTGGACAATCTGAAAAAAGAGAAGCCACCTACTAGGAATCCTAGGTGGGCAGTCTAAAAAATATCATTAATTTTAATAGTCGTTGGATGTATTTAGTTTCTAAAACTATTACTAATTAGAGGCTCCTCTTGAAGCCTCCACGTGAAGCCACCTAGGAATCATATGTGGATACTTAAAAACATATCATTAATTTCAATAGTCGTTAGATGTATTTTGTTTCTAAAATTACCCACTTATGTCATTATGAAAAATTAAAAAAAACTAATTAGAGGCTCCTTTCGAAGCCTCCACATGAAGCCATCTAGTAATCCTAGGTGGACACTCTAAAAACATATCATTAATTTTAATTGTTATTAGATGAATTTTGTTTCTAAAATTACCCACCTATGTCATTACTATTACTAATAGGAGACTCCTTTTGAAGCCTCCACGTGAAGCCACCTAGGAATTCTAGGTGGACAGTCTAAAAAGGAGAAACCTCCACACGAAGTCACCTACTAGGAATCCTAGGTGGACAATTAAAAAAAGAGAAGCCTCCACATGAAGCCACTTAGGAATCCTATGTGGACACTCTTAAAAAAATATCATTAATTTTAATAGTCGTTGGATGTATTTTGTTTCTAAAACTATTACTAATCAGAGGCTCCTCTTGAAGCCTCCACATGAAGCCACCTAGAAATCCTATGTGGACACTTAAAAATATCATTGATTTTAATTGTCGTTGGATGTATTTTGTTTTTAAAATTACCAACATATGTCACTATTACTAATTGGAGGCTCCTTTTGAAGCCTCCACGTGAAGCCACCTAGGAATCCTAGGTGGACAATTAAAAAAGAGAAGCCTCCACATGAAGTAACCTACTAGGAATCCTAGGTGAACAGTCTAAAAGAAGAGGAGCCTCCACCTGAAACCACCTAGGAATTCTATGTGATACTTAAAAATATCATTAATTTTAATAGTCGTTAGATGTATTTTGTTTCTAGAATTACCCACCAATGCCATTATGAAAAATTAACAAAAAACTAATTAGAGGCTCCTTTCGAAGTCTCCACATGAAGCCACCTAGGAGTCCTAGGTGGACAGTCTAGAAAAAGAGAAGCCTCCACATGAAGACACCTAGAAATCCTATGTGGACACCTAGAAAAATATCATTGATTTTAATTGCCATTGGATGTATTTTTTCCTAAAATTACCCACCTATGCCATTACTATTACTAACATGAGGCTCCTTTTGAAGCCTACACATGAAGTCACCTAGGAATACTAGGTGGACAGTCTAAAAAAGAGAAGCCTCCACATGAAGCCACCTACTAGGAATCCTAGGTGGACAGTATAAAAAAAAGAGAAGCCTCCACATGAAGTCACCTACGAATCCTATGTGGACACTCTAAAAATATCATTAATTTTAAAAGTCGTTGGATGTATTTTGTTTCTAAAATTACCCACCTGTTCCATTATGAAAAATTAACAAAAACAACCCTTATATATATCTTTGTCTAAATTTTTCACATGTGCCACTATAGAGAAAAAATTAAATCTAAATAATCTCTCGGTTACATCTAACACAATAAATCTCATTTTTTTTCAATAAAAAATTGTCCAAATATCCTATCGTGCCTGCCATTACGAAGAATTAACAGAAACAACCCTCCTATATCTTTGTCTAATGCAAATGGCAATGATCGAGAAGAATGTAGCCAACTGTTATGTTTGAGATTGGGAGAAAGCATGTATGCCTATTGATGGAGAAAAGTAGATGATCGAGGGCTGTATTCCTGCATATCTTCACTGGTGACTAGATAAAAATGATTTTACTAACCAAAACATCAATTTTTATGTCTTACGATGATAACAGACATATGCGGTGGAAAAGTAGTTGACACAGTTAAGATAAAAAAATACATTGTAGATTGATGATATCTTGATTTTAGGATTATGCTGAGTTGATGACATATGAATAGCAGTATATATTCACTAGCCGCTAGAAATTAAATATCTTATTGCCTCTGTATACGTAACGATTTCTTGCATTTGGAAAAAATGATGAAACAATACACATTTATATCGAGGTGATTATTGAAATTATAACAATCTCTATGATATAGATTTGTATCATCAAATTCACCATGGAGTATGATTTGATAATGTATATATTTGGTAGAATAATATTTATATCTATAAACTTGGTCAAAGTTGGACATATTTGATTTGTGATAAAGCAATTGTATATGCAAAAGAGGAGGATGTACTCCTACTAGATCTTCAATATTAGTTCATTTTATTTAAATATCCTCGCTCTACAACAAAGTGATCACATTTTATGGTAGCTTAAATCAGATTGACTGGTGCAAGATATTGGATAAATTGCTGGATATATGAAAAATAATGACATTTTTAGGTAATAAACTAAATGTGTGACCATTTATATTTATGTAATTGTACCTCTGTTCGACTGGCCGGTGGTTGATAAACCAAATGAATAATTATGTTAAAGTTGCTAGCCTGTGCAGTGGCACGGGTTGATGGACCAGTTTATAGAAATTAGAAGCGAGACATGTAGCAGACCTGTGGAAACTTCGAAGTTGCAACAAGTGTCGCGTTGTACATACCTTCTATTCATTGTTCGCCTCCATGGCTGTGTCCACTGTTTACACAGCGTTCAAACACTACTCAGCAGTCAACCGTGTTGGCCGTGTAACCGTTCAATCCGTTTACTCATGTAATTCATTTTTTAGCTCGTTTAATCAGCTGCATAGTCCGACTACTAGCTAAACGAAGGGTGACCGAACGTATAGCGTGTAGGCTAACACGGCTTTTATTACATATCGGGAAAGAAATCCTTAAAATGAACTGCAGCTGCCATTACTCAGCGGGGTCTTTTTGCGGTTGTATGGTAGTATAACTACTAACTTTTTTCTATGAGTAAGATGGTAATTTGTTCGAAACATAAAATATATATTAACCAACCTGAGATAAGGTTACGTAAAAGATTTTATATGTTTGATTTCATATATTACAACAATACTATTTTTATACTTCCAATGATACGCATGTACTACTCATACTACCTATGAATACTACTCATACTACCGCAAAAAACTGGTAGTATAGAATTAATTTCAACCGTCAAATCTTTCAAAATAGATTTTTTTATTACAATTCAAACGGTAATATATGGTAGTATAAAAAAGGTGAGAGTTTGGAAGGAGATAGATGACAAGTGGACATCAGGACATCCTTGATGTATTTCTTGTTCATCAAGCCACTAGAAATAGGCCAGTTAGCTTTTATACTCCCTCAGTTTCAAAATAACTTGTCGATGTTGACTTTTCTTTGCAACTTTGATCATTCGTCTTATTTAGAAAATTATCGCAAACATGTCAAACGATAAGTCAAGCTTAAAATACATACAACATCAAAACATATAGCAAACAATTTTTTGAATAAGAAGAATGGTCAAAGTTGCAGAAAAAAGTCAATGACGACAAGTATTTTGAAACGGAGGAAGTACCATGTATGTATCAATGATTCAATGATGGACTGATAGCATGCATCGCGATTATCAGAAATAATTTTACATGACCACACGTGACATTGTTACATGTACATCCTGCCATCACACGAAATTACAGCCTATGAAACAAGAACTACAATGAACATTCTTTCTGCTCAGCAATGAGCAAAATATGCCTATGTGGCAGTTTAGTTGCTGAACAATGGATCGTGGAATGATCTGTACAGTTCAGTAGAAGACTTCCCGTCCCTATGCTACTTCTAATCTGTATTCAACATGTTGCTGAATACATTCTCTCAATCAATTATTCAGAAATATATATAAGTTGGAATGAACTGACCAAGCATCCGATTGCTCCTTTCATCCTTTGCCCTACAATATCATTAGTAGCTTCAGGCTCCAGCAGTAAGAGTCACTCCATCGCGTACCCATGTGTCTATTACTGACGACCAAATGTTGACAGTCGAACTGTAGCAGTGCCACCAGCAAAATCATGCTAGAAGGGGCTCCGCCAACATCAAAGGTCTTGGCCGAGTATCAGGGAGGTCCATGGTATAAGCTACTATCGCTGAAAGCAGCGAACAGGCAGCTGGAACTAAGCCCAAGCCAAGTCTTGTAACTGAATAGCCAAATGCTGTCCCTACATTTGGTGTGATATGGGTACTTCCTGCATGCAAAATCCCAACCTCATAAATTTTTTTTAACTGAAAGATTACTGAGTCCGTGCTTATGTTGATGTGCCAACACTAAGACAGGTACAGCTATTACCTTGATAGGACTCGAGTATATACAGGGCTATTCCACATGAAATTTTGTCAACAAAACTTAATGAGCCATACACAAAAGCACAACCATTTAGATCTTCTCCTACTAAAACACCTTCCATGCTAATACTTGTCACCTGATATCAAGGAAAGATAAAAAATGATGAAAGTACACTCCCACACGATCAAAATTATATGTAGGAAATTTTCAGCTAAAAATATGCAGGACAACATAAGCACATATTGAAGTTGTTTTTCTCTACTCCCATTTAACATAACCGATCAACAAGGACACATTTACTAAACCAAATAGTAGTAAAGGTCAGGAATTAAATACAAACCAGCATACCAGATACCTTACCCAACTAACAACTAGGAATTATGTACATTGGCCAGAATGACAGCATATGCCATGACATGATTAATTGGTAATATATCATCGTTCATGTTTTTTTGTTTAATTGTACATCTAATTAGCTACATAGTATAACACTAACTACTTTTTCCTGAAGTTGTATCATCTCTTTGCAGTACAGGTATTAAATATTAATCAATGTAACACCGTACTTACTGTCATAAGTGCATTAGCAGCTCCTATTACGATTGAAATGGCATACATGACGTTGTTCAATCTGCTTGGTAGAAGAACAATTCCAAGACCCGACAATATCCAAAGCACTGCTCCAGCTGAAAAGTAAAGCTTGAGACTCCAACTTGACCATCTAGTCTCCTATAAACGTTTGAAAAGTCCAATGAGTTGCGTAACAAAGTACTGCATTAGAAAAAAACTAGACATTAAAAACCGTCTGACCTGTAGAATTACAGATACTATTAAACTGCTGACGTAAATAATTGCAGGAACCTGAGGAAGGAGAATGTGAAATAATTAGTCCAAGGTGCACACATATTACAGGCCGATGCACAGGCGGAGCTGGGCTGGTCCAGCAACTAAGGCCGCACAATGGTATTGCTCCACGATTGGGCTGGGCTACATAAAAAAAACAGAAGGGAGTCCAGGGCGCAACTGGGCTAAGAGCCCAATACTAGAGCCATGACCCAAGATGGATTTCTGCCACTGCCAACACACTACATCATGTTAACTGATATAACATATGGAATATATGTTACGAAAATTTGGTGATGATATCTTAGCTACCAAAAAAGAAAACATAATTTATTTAGAGGAATGTTACGGTGCTTGACCGGAACCAGGCAAAACAAGGAGGAACTGGTGGTTCGGGTCCACAATTACTTGGTTCCGGTCCACAATTCATAACAAGGATTAGTTCCTACTCACAATTATTTAGTTCCTGACCCACAATTACTTGGTTCCGGTCCACAAGATTGGTTCCTTGTAATAGGTTCCTCCTATTTTACATCCACCCGATCTGGACCGATGGACGACTCATAAAAACCTCAAGTATTGAAGAGAAGAGTCATTTATTTAACATATATTTCAGTGTTCAGATTATTTTGACTATGAACCATCAGACTATCTGGACTGAACACCAAAAGTACTGGATTTAACAGAAAGCAGATTAATTTTAAAAAATGAACTCAAATTCAGCAGCTTTCACACATTCAAGAGTTTTGCACCTCTTGCAACATTGGCAATAAGTTCAATTGAATATAACATATCACTTGATTGTTTAATCGTTTAAAATTTCTACAATAGCACGTCATTAGATTTAAAAAGTATACTGTACACTTTCCCAAAGGCACAGTGAAAAAATTGACAAATGCAAGAGTCAGAAATGAGTCTTGAAAAATAAACAAGGCTCTGAGGTTGGACCTTACCAATGCTTTGGAGGACTGAGGCATTTCTAAATCATATATCACGTAAAAAGCAAGAAATGCCTGTTAAAACAAATGGAGCATATCACTGATAGATCATCTTGTTGAAATTCCAAGCATAAGTTGTACATCAAAACAAAATTCACGTAAATAGAATGAACAGTATAAATTCCTGTATCAAATATGAAGAGATTACTAGATACCTGTGAGACATTGGTCACCAATCTAGTCAGAGTATAGACAAGAGCAACTTGGTAGTATAATATTCTCTTGAACCAGTAGGCCCATGAAATTCTGGAAAGGTTCTTATCCACAGAGTGCTGAATTGACCTAATGATAAAATGTTTTATTCGAAATAGAAAAAGAGAACTTTTTTAAAGAATATTAGTGTGAAGGTATCCATGTTACCTTGGCTCCTTAGTTCCAAATAGGAAGATGACAACAAAACAAGATCCAATGGAAATGGACACATAAGCAATCCACCGGTACTGTCAGAAGCATTAACAAATTATAACGTAATATCCAGAATACAAGGCACATACTGAAATTACTTAATACAAAGAATGCACCTGAACTATGACGCTCACTGACTGCAACAGAGTAAATATCAGCAAAGCAATGCCATAGAGGCTAAGATTGGCAACCTAGCAAAAGCATGGAAGAGCACATCAGATTCAATTACTTTTATCATTTGGACATAACAGAATAAACATTAGGGTAGAGTATTCGAACCATTGTGAAGGCATTACGACAGCTTACAAGTGAAACCCGGCTAGTTGGATTTGATGTCATGCAGTTCACCATTGACCTTATAAATATGTAAACGACACCCGTAAATGAAACTTTCAAACCCTTTGCCATGCTTTTGAACAATTAAAATAAAATGTTGAAACCATAGACACAAACATGGGGAAACTAATGAAATAAAGGAGCAATTACATGTGAGCGACTTGAGTAACTGCCCAACCAACATTAAAGATAGAGGCAAATGTGCTGTATCCAATAGTCTCCAAAGTAGACGAACTAGTCCCCGTAAGTTTGCAAGGGACACAGGTACCGAAAACAGATGAGAAGGAGATTGCCACTAAAATAGATCCTCCTGCATGCCACAGTTTGAAATGCCCAAAGCGGTCCATCTGGAACAGAAGCAGTATGTTTATATATCTTCACCAGAATCATACACAACAAATGCTAAATAAAATTATCTCGTATTGATATAAAAAAGAAGAAAATCAAGTAAGTTGTTATTGTATTGAACTTTTTCACAGATGGATCATGTTCTTCTTGGTTCATACCAGTTCCCCAACAAAGATTGTTGTGAATCCATCCGCCAATTGTCCAGAAAGCATGACAACAGCAGCATCGCTGCAAAGGTGAATTATAAAGTAAAGTGTCTGAAGTAATCCTGAAGCTTTTACTTCCAAGCTTTCAGCATCTCAATATTTCTCATAACCTGGGTAAACGAACATATGATCTGATCCAACAATCCAATTTTTTAGGCAGACTGCAACATGTCATTGATTAGAAAATTTATCGGCTTAAAAAAAGTAGCTGGCATTTCCCTAGAACTAACATTTCAGTTATAGCCTCACTAGTATTTGAACATGGTAAAGCCTTATTTGCCAAATTTTTAACATTGCTACCACCAGTGACATACTTACACTTAAACTTTTAGATTATATATTTTTTTAAAGGACATTTTGTTATATTGCAGTAAGATAATCTGTGTCATGTCAAAGACAACTTGAAATTAAACATGAACTTGCTAATTCATAGTAGCATAATTTTCCTCTTCAAGTAGAGTGGATAAAGAATGAGACTAAAGCTAACACGATTTCATAAATACCTCCAGTTTAACATGATCAAGCAACATACTAGAAGGCAAAATATATTCATATATTAGAATAGGAGAAAAGGGGATTCAACCCAGAAAGCACATACCGCGGACTAAGTCCCACTTCAGTCAAGAACACAAGGAGATAGGTAAACCAACAAGACGATGTGATATCATTAAGCATATGCCCAGAACCATAAGAAAGTATCCGCACCCTCCCTAAGGGCTCCTCCATTTGCACTTCATATAGTGATCCGTCGTCCCTCATATTAACCATTATTTGAGGTTAGCAAAGACTATATAGGTATCACCTGCACCACAAGGGCAATCATGTTACCTTCAGTCATCACTAATCAGTACCTGACTAGCAAAAAGTCTCCCTCGCAGCTTCAGAAAAAAAGGAATAACACTGCAAAAGTGCTATCTAAAAGTTTCATAAACACTGAAAATGCTGCATGTCATTCATGAGTTTTGCGTTGCAAAATTTCAGCATAAAAACGAAGTAGTTCATCTGGCATGTATTTGGACTAACCAAGTGACAGCAGTTGTGAACTTTTAAACGATGGCTACAGTGACAGAAACAGATCTTTCATTTGCATAACTGATTCTGACATGTAATGTACTAATATTGCCCCGCAATAAATACGAGACATGGACGCAGACCATAGTGATTGCAGTTATGAGAAGTAGTGTTTTGTGAAAGGTCAACCTGTCTACATAGGGGCACAACGATTCTTCAATGTGCCAAAGTTCAGAAATGAATCGACCTCTACTAGCCAGGCAGCTCTGAGCTCTCCACCTCCGATCCTACCTTCCCATTCCCCTGCCTTTTGATCCCCTGGCGACCCCGAAGTCCTCGAACGAGGATTCTCGGCTCTAATCGCAGCGTGCCCAAACTTCTGCAAATCGCAGCAAACATTTGCAATTGCGCTGCACCAGAAGTTCCCTCTAAAGTTCGTTCTTTGAGCAGCCCCCAGGGCCAGGTAAGCAAGAACTTACTGCGGAGTTCGAATTCTAAAATCAAAAGTGAGTGAAACAGAACGAGACTATATTAAAAACTTGCGAAAACGATAGATTCTCTAGCAGTCCTGGTCATGAAGTCCACACGGAACCGCCCGTGGATGAAGAGAGATTTGCACACACACACCCCAAGTCGCGTAAGAACCCCATCGGAAAAAGATCAGACACACACATGGCTACATGAGTCCGTCCGGCCCGCCCATGTTCCGGGGAGACAACCGCAAGCTCAAATCCCCATGGCCATAAACCAGAGGCAGCGCTGAAACCGTGAAAGTCCCCAAGAACCCTCGGAAACCAAACCCAGCAGAGGCAGAGGAAAGGCCACCGGAGCTCACCTGCAGGCAGCAGCAGCAGCAGCAGCAGCGAGGGTCCCTCCGCTCGCCCCGCGCCGCCCGGCGGCTCCTGGAGTCCTGGGGCCTCGGAACTTTCTGAAAAGAAGGAACCCCGCCGCAACTATCTCCGGCTCGGGTCAGATGGGGGTGGGCCGACCGAAGGCGACGGGCCCGAGGAGCGTCGCGTGGACGGCAGGCAGGGGGTGCTGAAATGGAGGAAGCGGAAGCGCGGACGCAATCTCGGCGGAGAAGAAAAGAATTGCTGCACTATCGGAGCACGACGCGCGCCTAGCGCACCACGGAGATGTGTCAGACGAGCGGGGAGCGGAGCGGAGGTCGCGGAGGCCGGAGGGAGCTCTACCCGCTCGGGTGGTGGGGCCCGGTAGGACTATAGGAGACGACGAAAAGATATGGGACCAACAGCGACCTGCTAGTAGATCCTATGGTTTTCATAAAAACTACTAGTACAAATCATTGTTTTACATGCTTCTTTATGAAGCTGACATCGATCTTTAACTGATATCACTTCATCTCGTGGGTGGATTGCGGCATAGCGCGTTCACCTCCTTCTCCGGCATCGGCAGCCGGCGCCGACCGCCCACAGCTTGCCGAGGTGCCGGTCCGCCCCGTAGAAACTGAAGGGTGCAAGGTGGCCACCGGATTTTAGTCCACAAAAACGGCTCCCACACACGCAGGCACGCTGCATATCCAATCGTGGTGGTGGCTGCTGGGGCCTGGGAGAGCCGGCCGCAAAGGTCAGTGGAGACGGACAACGGACCGGCACTATGCGCACGGGAGCCCCACATGGAGCTGATGCCGATTAGATAATGCTACCCGATTCCCTCACCCCTTTTTCTTTGCACCATGGATTCCATGGCGTTGCATGCACATGACTCGTGACCATCGTGTAGGTCGACAGCAACGAAAGAAACAGTGGATGATGGTCTGGGCCCGCACCACACGTCAGCCACCCAAATCCCATTCCCGTAATCCCATCCCATCCCAAGGACCTCGGAACAAACCAAACAGCCGGCCGGGGCGTGCTTCCGGTTGCGGCGGCCAGCGGGCCGCGGGCGGGCCTGTTTCATGCCTTGCGCCCCTTGCGGCGTCGCTGCCATGTTTACTCGCATCTAGGCGGGAGCTCTCGAAAGAAAAATAGGATGACCGAGTGATGCTTCGACCCAGAACAGAGCACAGAGCAGCGATGCGATGTGAGCAGCTGTATTGTAGCGTGCCAATTTCATGCCGCCGTTGCGAGCCTTATGGGTTGACCAGCCTTATGGTTGACCAAACTGGGAATTTTGTTTAGATTATTCCGGTCCATAAAAATGGCTCTCTCTACTGTACGTCCATTGCCTGCTCTTCCTGCATGTTCTTTTTGGGAAAAGAATCTTAATTAGATCTCCAGTCCGGGGGCATCCTGCTGAAGGGGATCGTTTGACACAGACAACCAACAAGTATACGTACGGGAATCCACTTCGCACTAGCTCTTGCAGATAATTAAGATAATAATGCTGCCGACGTTTTTGATTGGCTGTAGAAGAACGATGACATGACCGTGTATAAGAGGAAAACAATACGTATGTAGGAAACCAGGATGGCTACTTGGGATTAGAAAATTGGATGCTTGCACGTCACTACGATAGTATGACAATATGGTTTTGCTTTGTTTATCGGTGAAAAACCTTTGTGGTGCCACAGCCCACAGCTACTGTGACATCAGGTGTTTGTGAGATGTCGAGAGGATGCTTGGATACTAATAAAAAAATAATTTCAAATCTCGTCTATAAATCATGAGACAAATTTTAAGTTCTAATTAATCTATCATTAACATATATAATGATATTGTCAAATCATGAACTTTCGTCCCGAAAAATTATATTATGAATTTTCCCATTAATTTGTATAATATTTTTTTATCAGTGTCAACCATCTGATGTGATGGATGATAATAGTACTATTCTATGGAAACCTATGTAGCCATCGGTTGGATCGTCCAAACACACATCAATACACAGTGCTACTCACACATCAAGAATCCCCTTAGATGAATATAATAATAATTAACCCGCAAAAAATATAATAATTATTACTAAGAATCCCCTCAGAAAAAAAATGTTAAGAAAAGGAAAACGCAAAGGCCCTCTGACATCTGGGACCCAGCGCCAGAGACTCGGCCTTCCATCGTTTCCCCGTTTTCTAGTCATCTCCAGTCTCCTCCGTTCCCCTTCCCACCTTCCTCCCCCGCCTCCGACCCGCCGTCGCCGTCAGCTCCGCGCCACGATCCCTCACCGATCCACTCCAGGCCCGGACTCCTTGAGCCCTCGCGCGCGGCGGAGGCGATGGCGCACCCGATGTACGGCTCTGGCCCGCTCCGATCCAGGTAAATCCTACCGTACCACCTCCGCGGCATCTTGTCGCCGATCCTCTGTGCCCCCGAGAAATTGGATCGGAACCGGTGATGAATTTTCCGGCGCTCGCGGTGTGGGGTTTGCAGGAACGCGGCGAGCTCGGACGAGATCCAGCTGCGGATCGACCCGGTGCACGGGGACCTCGACGAGGAGATCGACGGGCTGCACTCCAGGGTCCGCATGCTCAAAGGGGTAAGGCTTGATCTCCCTCCCGCCTTGGTCCGTCGTGGTGCTCGGTATTGCTTGCGCGGTAGGTTTGCTTGGTGCTCAATTGAGGAGTACGAAGCTAGGAAACCAATCAGTTAGTTGTGCACGCGACGCTGATTTTTCATGTGGCGATGCTAAGTGTATTTCGCGGCTGCTCGATTTTGTTTTAACATGTAGTTTGAATCGTGATTTAGTGCACGGTAGTGCTGCTGCTGCAGCTTGCTAGCTCAGCTAACATTGTTCGTTGTCCTTAAACCTAGAACAGTTGGGAGTGTATGGAACTAGATTTGGAACCATGTCAGGTGAATAACAAACTATGGCTTTGGTATAAGTTGGCACCAAGGTTTTCAAAACAAGTTGATACGAAATTCATGGAATTGGGCATTTTTTGGAGCCAGTCACAAGCACAACCCTTTCCCTCATCTTTTATTTTCTGTCAAACATTCGTAGCCTGAACTGATTCTACTCTACCACCCAGAGGTAAACCAAGGCAAACAAGCTAAAGCAGCTCAAAATAACACTCTTACAGTGTTCGTGGCATCCAATTAGATTTCTAGTTCCCAATGCAACAGGCTGTTAGCACCAAGTTTTTGAACATAGGAGACTGCTACTTCGATATTGGTGGATAGCAAGGTTTTCAAACACTGGTTCCTTAGCTTCCTAGCATCTTGGCTTCCTGAACACAAGGATTTCATGATAATTTGTAGGAGTATTACAGGAAACTATTCAATTTTAACAGGATATGGAACTTATTTCCATGTTCCAAACAGGCATATAGTTATTTGATATAGTGACATGGTGGTGTTATAGTTGGGTTGGTATTTTTTTTTCCACAAGTAACGTGATCTTGAGTGTGTGGAAATACAGTATATGGATAGTGTATGTTAAGTTTAATGATCTACTTAAAATATTTTTATGCCTCATTATGTGCCATGGTTTCATTGTAGGTTTTCGTTTCTGAATAAAAAATTCAGGATATTTTATATTACCCATTGCTCCTGGCTCATCATTAGATTTTCTATGTTTAGCTGTTTTGTCAATCTCTTATTTCATTTACCTCCTACTGTGAGTATTCATTGATTTCATTGACCTTTCATGCTGAAGTGGGCCTGTTGACTTTGGCTTTGTTGCTGCAAGCTCTATCACATCTAGAGCTAGTCGATGACTTTTTTTTTTGTATTATTGTAGAACCAACCTTAGTATATTTCAAATACACTGCATGTAATTCTTAATTCTTATACCAAACGTTCTATCAAATGAAGGGAAAATTTCATGTAGCGATTGCTCTTTTTTGCTATTGTTGTTATAAGGTGTTGCTTAGAGTCTTGAAAGCTGCTGATTGTCATAGTTTGTTCTCATTCCATGATCCAAGTCTTACTTTTGATATTTGTCATTGTTTCTCCAGGTGGCTCAGGAGATAAATTCTGAAGCTAAATTCCAGAATGATTTCCTTAACCAATTGGTATGTTCCTGCAATTTCTTAGTTGCATTTACTGTGGCTACTGGGATTATATATTGGCATGATTGCATCGTCTTGGTTATATCTTGGTTGTCCTTATTATGGTGTGTGCAATTGTGCATTTTTCCCTTTTCACAGATATAGGTGTCTGTTCAATCTTACCACCTCTAATAATCCTTGTCATGATATTTCCCACAACTTTTCTTTCCCATCATTTTCTCTATTTGCACATCTGCACTTGAGGTCAGGTATTGTGTACTTCTGCATGAAATTGTTACTCTGGTAAACAGTAAAAATACTGGATTGATGTGTGTTGCACATAGCTGCATTTTGGTTGTTAAGGCCCCAGATGTTTCGTAAAAGCAGTACCTTTAGGAGCAGCTAATGTTTCCTATTATCTCTGTCAATCTATAACCTGGATATGCACTGACTTTTGTTGTCCCCTGTGCATGTACAGCAAATGACCCTTGCAAAAGCGCAGTCGGGAGTGAAGAATAACATGCGAAGGCTGAACAAGAGCATCATTCAGCAGGGTTCAAACCATGTTCTCCATGTTGTCCTCTTCGCTCTGTTTTGCTTCTTGGTTGTCTACCTCCTGTCAAAGTTCACCAGAAGATAGTTTCATTGTCAGGTGGCGTCAAATCTAGGATACCATGAGTTGTATGTAGTCTTAAGAGAGAAAAAATGCTCTGTTGGACTATGTCTCAGAACAAACCAGATAAAATGAGGGGAATTATTACTCATATAAGATAACTGCTAACCTCACCGGCTGATCTGTATGACTGAGACTCTTGCATATGCAGGATGCATGCAGACATTCCGTGGTATGCCAATCTTGTATTCGATGCAATCTATTTCTTAAGGCGAGTGCATCACGCACATGTTTGTTGATTGAAACTTGAAAGTATCATAGAAGCAAAAAAAAGCTTTTATCGGTCGTGTCGTTGGGAAATGGTAACTGTATATTGCTTCACTGTGAATCCACTCCTGATTGTTTTACAGGATTGTATTTCATTCTAAATGGCTGAAGCGGTTCAGAGCAATCATGTACTCTATAATTGTTTGAAGTCAGATGCAAGCAACAGTTGCCATCCTCGATACATATATGGGAAGAAACACAACTGATCGCCATCGCATTGCACTTTGCCTAGTGGAACCGGATTTGATGGAACCAGAGCAATTTCTGGGGGTGAGTGGCAACAGATTTGCCACCCATAGGAGAGGAGTGAATGTGAGAGGGATTAATTGACCATAGCTAAAAGTGGCAAATAGTTAAATATCCCCTGAACAAATGGTACTGTGAATTTGCAAAGTGGCTGAGCACTTGATGTTTATTTCTTTCCCTTCCTAATCTGAAATGGAAGGTGCCTGGAGTTTTCTTTGAAAAGGGGTTTATCATGTAATCTCATTCTCAAAGTGGCAGAACATGATCAAAATTCCAATGGTTGAAAGAGAAGCTTAAGGAGAAACGTTGTCTAACCTTTCTAGGAACACCCTATTGCTTCAGAGTTAATCCTTTCTGAATGAAGATTGCTTCAGAGTTCATATTCAGTATCTGCACTGCCATTTATGAACTTAGTGGCATGATAAATTCAAATTCGCACACTGATATTGAGCTATCTTGTATACCAAATCAAGATAGCTCCAGGTTTTGGTTGGTCCTAAGCGTTGCTTCTCGTCACTGACAAGTGGACCTGTGTCCCACCTGTCATCCTCATGCAGATTACTTTTTCAAATATCTACAGTACTTGTTAGCGAGTGAAAATTTTTCCCCAGTTTCAGTCCACAGACCACCATGAGCTAAAAGATTATACAACCACACCAGTTTGGAACCACTGCGTGTGGCAGGTTTCCAGGGTGAAACATAAACTCGGCTCAACGCCTATATAAAGCCCTCACCGGGCACACACTCCTTCACCACCAAACTTGATCACTCTTCCATCGACCATCAGCAATGGCGTCCACCACCATGACCTGGCTCTTGCACCACTTAGTCATGTTCCTCTTCCTCGCGCAGTTCACCAACTCAGCCCTCGTCCCAGAGATCAACAACCGGCCTGAGCTCAAGCCTCAGGCGTCGAACACCTACATCGTCCATGCCAACCACCTCGCCAAGCCGCCCCACTTCGCCTCCCTCCAGCACTGGTACCATTCCATGGTGGACACTCACTCACATCGGCCCATCAACACCACCAGCCGCCTCTTGTACACATACGACGCCGTCATGCACGGCTTCGCCGTCCAGCTCACGGACGACGAGGCCCGGCGCATGTCCGGCGCGCCCGGCGTCACCGGCGTGTACAAGGAGAGACTGCTCAACCTCCAGACCACGAGATCCCCGGGGTTCATCGGCCTCGACCCGAGGACCGGCGCCTGGAACGAGACAAGCTTCGGCGACGGCGTCATCATCGGCTTCATCGACTCCGGCATATGGCCCGAGAGCGCGAGCTTCAACGACAGCGGGCTCAGCCCCGTCCGTTCGAGCTGGAAGGGCAAGTGCGTCGACGCCCATGACTTCGACGCCAGCCTGTGCAACAACAAGCTGGTCGGCGCCAAGGTCTTCAACGCCGCCGCGAAGGCGATGGCGGGGATCACGAGCAGCTGCACCGTCCCGTCCCCGAGGGACAAGAACGGACACGGCACGCACGTGGCCTCGACGGCCGCCGGTGCCGAGGTCCCCGGCGCCGGCCTCTACATGTTCTCGCGAGGGACCGCGCGGGGCATGGCGCCCAAGGCGAGGATCGCCATGTACAAGGCGTGTGACCACTACAGCTGTTCTGAGGCGGACATCGTCGCGGCGATCGACGCCGCGGTGAAGGACGGCGTGGACATCATTTCCATTTCCCTCGGAGGGTCGCCGCGCTCCTTTCACAACGACACCTTCGCGATAGCCACATTTGGTGCTGAGCGCCAGGGCATATTCGTCGTCCTCGCCGGCGGCAACGCGGGACCAGAAGCATCAACGGTGATCAACTTGGCGCCGTGGATGACCATCGTCGGCGCCGCCACCGTAGACCGGCTGTTCCCGGCGAATCTAACGCTTGGGAACGGTGACGTGCTCGAGGGCCAGTCCCTTTACACCATGAAGGCCAAGGGAACCCCCATGATGCAGCTAGTAGCAGCCTCCGCGGACTGCCACAACCAAACGGAGTGGCAGAGCTGGACGCCCGACACGGTCATGGGGAAAATCGTGGTGTGCATGAGCGGCGCAACCGTCGCGGAGGGCATTCTCTTGCAGATTGCTGGTGGAGCAGGGATAGTTGATGTGGATCATGTCGAGTGGTCTCGAGATGGGAGCTCGGCCAATCCTTTCACCCTTCCGGGTCTCACGCTCAGCTACACCACCGCCGCCGAGAAGCTCTGGGCATACATGATGTCGGAGCCCAATCCGGTGGCGTCATTCAGCTTTGGCTGTGAGACGGCCATCAGCAATAGCCGGGCGCCGGTGGTGGCGGGCTTCTCGTCGCGGGGCCCCAACTCGATCGTCCCCGAGCTCCTCAAGCCTGATCTTGTCGCGCCGGGAGTGAACATCCTTGCGGCATGGTCGGGCGATGCATCTGTGTCGGGAGACGGCGTTGCAGACGGGAGGACAGCCGACTACAACATCATCTCGGGGACGTCCATGGCGTGCCCGCACGTCGCCGGCGTCGCGGCGCTGATCAAGAAGAAGCACCCCAGTTGGACGCCCGCCATGATACGGTCGGCGCTGATGACGACCGCCTGGACGCTCGACGATCGCGGCCGGGACATCCTCGACAACGGGGCCACCGCTGGCCGCGACGACGATGTCAGGGCCGCAACACCGCTGGCGGCCGGGGCCGGGTACGTCCACCCGAATCTTGCGCTGGACCCGGGCCTCGTCTACGACGCCGGCGAGCGCGACTACATCGACTTCCTTTGCGCCCTCAACTACACCCTGGAGCAGCTGCGCCTGTTCGTACCTGACTTCGCCGGATGCACGAGGACGCTCGCCGGCGGCCCTGCCGGCCTCAACTACCCGTCCTTCGTCGTGGTCTTCGACAACCGCACCGCCATCCGCACGCTGACGCGGACGCTGACCAAGGTGTCCGAGGAAGCCGAGACGTACAGCGTCACCGTGAAGGCGCCGAAGCACGTGAAGGTGATCGTCACCCCGAGGACTCTTGAGTTCAAGGAACCGAAGGAGACGAAGAGCTACACGGTGGAATTCAGAAATGAAGCCCGTGGACGCCAGAAGACAGAGTGGGGTTTCGGATACATCAGCTGGGAGAACGAGAACCATCGTGTCAAGAGCCCAGTGGCCTTCCATTGGAACTGATGACTTCCAGTAGAAACTTGCAGATTTGCAGTAGTGATGTGAGAGAGCTATTCCATTGGAATAAGAAGTGAAGCTATGCTGATGAGTTAATCGGACATGTATCCTCTGTTGTTACTCTCTGATTGTGCAGTGAGAGCTACTGCTTACTGGTGTTAATATCGTTCACCCCACCTCTTAATCCGTCGCGCCCCTCGCTCCACCTCCCTCAGCACGCCGCCTCCACGCCCCTCCGCACGCCGCCGCCATCCAACTCTCCCTCCGCATGCCACCACCGGTCCCCTCCCTAAACGGTCGCTCCTACCCGCCGCCGCCGCCTTCGCACCGCCCGGCCGCGCGTGCCGCTCTCCTCCGCGGCCGCACGGGGCGCCGACCGAGCCGTCGACGACCAAGCCGCCGCGGGCACGCGCGATGCCGGACCAAGCCGCCGCGGGCACGCGTGAGGCCATGGGGGGGGGGGGGGCGCTCTTTCCGCGGCCGCGCGGGGCGACGACCGAGCCGCCGATGACGGAGTCGCCGCGGGCGTGCGTGATGCCGTCGGGGCTGTGCCGCTCTCCTCCGCGGCCGCGCGGGGCGCCGCCGCCCTCGGCGGAGGAGATGGGCCGGCCGCGACCCACGCCTCGCACGCGCTCGCCGAGCGGTGGCGCAACTCGTGCTCGCCGACGGGTCGGAGACGGGCGGCCCGCGGGTGGCCTTCGCCGACGCCGTCGCCGTCTTCGTCGACGCGTCGTTCAAGCTGAAGCCGGCCTTCGAGAAGGTCGCCGTGAGAAAATACAAGGCTGAGACCCAGTCCGTAGACTTCCAGAGAAAGGTTGGTCCTCTTGCTTGCAAACAGCTGGAATGGTTAATATCCATTGCTAATTTGTTATATCTTTGCTTAAACGTTAAGCAAGTACTGCTAATTCTGCAATTTCAACATCCTCTGCCAGCGCCATTTAGTTTGTTCTCGTGGATATTTAGACACCAGTAACAATCATAACATGAACTGGTTGATTTCTGCTGAACTGATCTTAACTGATAATGCAATCTAGGCTGTAGATTTCATAGTTGACACTTTTACAGTGGAGTACTTTTTGTATGTCTCTGTATTGAAGAACTATGTTTTTGTACTCTCATTTGACTTTGTTTCTAAAAAATTTTGTTAACTTTGGTCGTTTACTGTATGATGTGAAAATTACAGACTTATGTTATGTCAGTTTGACAGCTCATAGCTCAAGGCCTTAATTAACAAATATCCTTTTATGCTGTTTGTTAATATTTAGTCCAATCAAATTTTGTACTATGACTCACTTGCACAGAGGAACCATATTTATTCTCTCTTTTTTTGTCAGGCTGCTCAAGTTGCTGCTCAAGTGAACTCATGGGTAGAGAAGGTCACCTCAGGTCTAATCAAAGAGCTTCTGCCACCTCTAATCAAAGAGCTTCTGCCACCGGACTCTGTTGATGAAACCACCAGGCTGGTTCTTGGCAACGCACTCTATTTCAAAGGAGCTTGGACAGAGAAGTTCGATGCGCATCTGAAACGAGAGACAGTGAGTTCCACCTTCTTGATGGGAGTTCAGTCCAAGCACCTTTCATGTCCAGCACAGACGACCAATATATTGCATCTTATGATACCTTTAAGGTGCTTAAGCTTCCGTACCAACAAGGTGGGGACACAAGGCAGTTCTCCATGTACATAATTCTTCCATAATTACAAGATGGTCTCTAGAGTTTAGCTGAAAAGTTGAGCTCTGAACCTGAGTTCCTGGAGAAGCATATCCCAATGAGGACAATTCCATTTGGTCGATTCAAAGTCCCCAAGTTCAAGATATCCTTTGGATTTGAAGCATCCGATTTGCTAAGAGGTTTGGGATTCCAGCTGCCACTTAGTGAAGAAGCAAATCTGTCAGAGTTGGTTGTTTTGCCGGTAGGACAGAACTTGCGTGTTTCTTCCATTATTCACAAGTCGTTTGTTGAAGTTAATGAGGAAGGAACCAGAGGCCGCAGCTGCAACTACTATAAAGATTATGCTCATGTCATATAGACCGCCTGTGGATTTCGTCGCAAATCACCCTTTCCTGTTTCTGATTCGAGAAGACACAACTGGTGTGGTGCTGTTCGTCGGTCATGTGGTCAATCCCCTACTTGCTCCATAGTATGTTTGTTCTGAACCGCAGCCTTGTGTAATTCCTTCCATCACCTATGCAGGGTTGTGTCTTCTATGGCGTGATGCTTCGCCTCACCTGATTGAGAACAGGGGCATTCTGGTACGTTTCCTTCACTTTTGGTGCCTTCGATTCTTTGAGAACGATTGCGTCTTCTCTGATGGGTTTGTGTAGTTTTTGGATCTGATGAGACAGTATGCTCTTCATCCTTCTGCAGATTTGATTAATAGTTTCATTGAAAATGAGCAGCCACTTGATGCTATCAGATTGGCACATACTTTCAATTTGACTCACAAATACCCTCCACTTACCATCATGAAGGATTATATTGAGAATGCCAAGAAGACTGCTGAAGATATACTAAGCAAAGAAAGCTATACACTGGAGTCTCTGGTTAGTTCTATTTTTTCGGAAAGAAGGTCTTGTTATGCTAATAAAAAAACTAAATCAATCGTGTATCTATTTTAGCACTTGCAGTAGTGTTTTCTTTTTTTACTTTGAGAAGTTCTGGATTTGGTGAAAAGCAGTGAGGACCAGGAGCGTCCCAGTGGTCGATGGATGACCGCTCCTCAGTGATGAGTGATTGACAACGGGTGTTGGACTGACTCTTGGCTTAGTGCGCAGGTGTAGGCTGCGGCCTAGTTCGTGTTGTTGCAGGTGAAGAACGGGCGCGAAATGTCTTCAGCCTTGAGGGGCCTCCGGGAGATGGAGAGACAAGTAGGCTCGGTTCGAGTGACCCGGTGGACAGCGGGACTGGGTGCGGGCCACATGGTGGCGACACGAGCAAGACGAAGTCATGGACAATCGAGCCGGTGCACGGTGGCGGTCAAATCAAGTGGTTTGGCGGGAGGCCGGACCGAGCACGCGGGGTTTGGTGGTTTGCCCACAAAACCATCGGAGGACGGTTTCTTGGTTTGGGCCTGAAAACCAAGTCCGAGGGCCCAACACGACGGAGACGGGATCCGGGCGTGTCGGGAAGCTTCGAGGTGGAGGACACGCGACGGGATCGCATGGCTTGCGTCGGGAGGACGCGGGGTGCGGCAAAGGCGTGGCCGTCCGATGGCATGACCCACAAACATTACCTAAATGCCCCTGCGTGGGTTGTATCGCCAGTAGTTAAATTAGGGGTAGTCGAGTCATTTACCACTCCAGCGGGACCCGATATATAAGCCATGAGGGTGTGTGAGTGGCTCTCTCTCTCCGCGACTTAGGGTTTCATTTCCTCCCTCCCATTTCTCATTTTCGTAGCTATTTTTCTTCCATTTTTCTCTAGGCTAGCATGAGAGCTTCATGAGAGATTTGTTGAGAGGGATGGATGCTAGGGCGGCATGCTAGACCTTGTTAATCTTTCCTGGTTTGTATAGAAGATTCGGAGTTGTATTTTTCGTGGTCTTTTTGTGCCTGTTTTCGTGCCTTCGTTCTCGGTGCGATTCCGCGGATTTGAGTGGGTTTCTCCCCGGATTTCTTTGAGGGAAACATGGATAGATGTCTCGCGCATCTTTGTGATTGATCTTGTGCCCTCAAACGCCGGGAAACCACTTCGATTCGAGAGTTTTTGTTCGGTGCTCAAGCTTTTGGTGGTGCTCAAAGGATTCGCGATTCTCGGTGATTTAGGGAGTTAGGAGGCAAGATTTTTGGGCTATAGCATCCTTGTGTGACGCTTTTCAAGTCCCCAAACCCTTGTCTCCACAACTTCAACCGTTTGGGAAATCCGATGATGATTTGGGGGAGTTGACTTTCGAGGTCGGGCGTTTTTCTGCTCTGTCCGAGCCTCGCGGACGGTCCGCGCCCTCCTGGCGGACGGTCCGCGCCGCTCGTGTTCGTCCCGTGTTCTTCGTGTTCTTGCTCGCCTTTCGTTTCGATCCGTCGCGATTTTGAGTTTTGGTTGGACGGAGTTTCGGACGGTCCGCAGCAGCGGGCGGACGGTCCGCGGGTGCCTGGCGGACGGCTCCGCGTGCTCCCCGCGGACGGTCCGTGGTTCGCGGTGTGCCACCGGTGGTTCCGTTTGTTTTAACGGACGGTCCGCGCGCTCGGGCCGGACGGTCCGCGGAAAGGGTGCGGACGGTCCGCGGTACCTGCCGGACGGTCCGCGCGGCCCATCGCGAACGGTCCGCCCTGTCTGGCCGGACGGTCCGCCAGAGGCTGCGCGCTTTGCTTCTTGGTTTGATTCCTCCCTTTCTTCTTTCGTGCTTCTTCGTGTGCTTCAAGGAATCGTTCCTAAGGCTAGATGTTGATCCATAACCTCGTTGTCTTGGCGATTGGTATGTGATTCGATCCATCGCTTGTGTGTGACAGGGATTTGACTAGGGTATAGGCCGGGTTCTTCGAGAAGAATTTTTACCGGCTCCTATTCACTCTCTCCCTCTCTAGTCGCCATCTGATCCTTCAATTGGTATCAGAGCTTGGTGCCGGATTCTTTGCGACTTTGACAAGTCTTGAATCCTAAGATGGCGTACGTTGAGCGGGGTGGTCCGCTGCACTTCGATGGCAAGGGTTACCACAAGTGGGCGGCTCGTATGATGATCTTTCTTCGTGGAAAGCTGTTGGATTTCATTGTGCTTGACAAGACCTATGCTATTCCGGCCAACATGCATACTCTTATGGTGACCGATGCCGGTGCTAAGGCCAAGTATGAGGCTAATGCAAAAGCCGTTGATCACTTGGTCCGGAGCTTGTGTGATCCTGAGTTTGAGCGTGTTCGCCATTTGAATCTTGCTTGGCAAATTTGGGAGAAGTTGTTGGTTGCTCACGGTGGTGATAACCATGTGAAGGCTCGCCTCTTTGTCTCTTACCGGATGCAATATGAGAACTTCACTCCACTTCCCGGTGAGGACATTGATGCGATGTTTCGCAGGTTCACCGCCATCGTGAACAACATGAAAGCTAATGTTGAGGATTTTCCTTACACCGAGCATGATCAGGCTTTGAAGCTCTTGCATGTCTTGGACCCAAATGTTTGGGGTGCTAAGGTTGAGGCCATCAAGGAGTCTGGGCAATATTTGACTATTGAGTTGGATGACCTCTTCTCTAAGCTCAAGTCGGCCGAGGTTGACAGGAAGTTGCAATCCAAGCATGAGGGCTCAACTGACCATAGTCTTGCTCTTGTGGGCGGATCAAAGGGCAAATCTAACCCTTCCTGTCGACAGTTTTCCTTGTCTTCTCTTATGTCTATTCCAGATGAGGAGTTTGATGTGCTGAGCGAGGAGGAGCTGGCCTTCCTCTCAAGAAGGTTTGATCGACTACACGAGAGTCGGAGGATTGCAAGGCGGAGCTCAGTGACGTGCTACAAGTGTGGCAATCGTGGCCACTTCATCGCCGAGTGCCCGGAAGCGGAGGAGAACAAGTACAAGATGAACTTGTACAAGGCGCACCCGAGGCGTGAAGACAAGTACTCCTCCAAGGGAAAGCACTTCAGCAAGTCCAAGAGCAAGGACAAGGACAAGCGGCGACCAAGCAAGAGCGGCTACAAGAAGAACAAGGCAAGAGCCATGGTGGCCGGTGCGAGCGACGTCGACTCAAGCTCAAGCAGCGAAGATGAAGACGCCGGGAGGCGCAAGGGCAAGAAGAGTGCAAGCCGGAACCTCAGTGGGTTGAGCTGTATGGCGCTTGAAGGCTTTTGTGGCATGGCCCATAGCTCGAGCAGCAAGAAGAGCGACAAGGAAGACAGTGACTCCAACTCGGAGGATGAGGCAGGAGGCTTGAAGGACATTTGGTTGATCGACTCCGGGTGTTCTTGACACATGACCGGAGATAAGAAGTGGTTCTCCAGCCTCACCCCAGTGAAGGAAAAGATATACATCACATTTTGGGACAATGGACGAGGAAGGGTGATTTCTGAGGGTGTTGTGCATGTGAGTGACAAGGTAACGTTGAAGAGAGTGGCTCTTGTGAAGTCTTTGGGTTTCAATTTGCTTTCGGTTTCTCAGTTGCTTGATGAGGGTTTTGAGGTGCGTTTCAAGTCTGGCGAGTCTCATTTGCTTGATTCTCGAGGTGATCTTGTCTGTATGATCACCCCCGAGGGTCGATTTTCGTGGCCGATTTCTCTCGTTCTTTGGGTCCTCGCTCGCCGTTTGATGGCCGGTCCTTCTTCCGATTTGTGGAAATGGCATAGGCGGTTGGGACACTTGAGCTTTGATTTGGTTTCCCGCTTGAGTGGTCTTGACCTTGTCCGAGGATTGCCGAGGTTGAAGCTTGAGAAGGATTTGGTTTGTGCTCCGTGTAGGCATGGCAAGATGGTAGCCACTCCCCATCCACCCCTGACCGATGTCATGACCGAGCGTCTAACAGAGCTGTTGCATATGGACCTTGTTGGGCCAGCTCGAGTTCGCTCGGTGGGTGGGAAGTGGTATGTCCTTGTTGTGGTGGACGATTACTCTCGCTATGTCTGGGTGTTTTTCTTGGAAGACAAGAGTGAGACATTTGGTTTTGTTCGAGATCTGATCGTGAGGTTGAAAAACGAGAGGCATGGGAATGCTATTCGAGCTATCCGCAAGGATAATGGCTCGAGTTCAAGAACTCTCGTTTTGATGCCTTTTGTCGTGATCTAGGTCTTGAACATCGCATTCGACCCCTTATGTGCCCCCTCAAAATGGAGTCGTGGAAAGGAAAAATCGGACTCTTTGTGAGATGGCTAGGACGATGCTCGATGAGCACGGGACTCCTAGGAGGTATTGGGCCGAGGTGGTCAATACGGCTTGTCATGTTTCCAACAGGATTTTATTGCGAGCTTTCAAGAAGAAGACCTGTTATGAGCTTATGCGTGGTCGGGCACCCAAGGTGAGTCATTTCCGAGTCTTTGGCTGCAAGTGCTTTATTCTTAAGAAGGGAAAACTCGACAAGTTTGAGGCTAGGTCTAGTGATGGTATTTTCTTTGGATATGCTAACCACTCTAGAGCCTATAGGGTGCTTAACCTTGAGACTAACAAAATCATAGAGACTTGCGAGGTGACCTTCGACGAGACAATGCCATGTACCTCTCTTGGCTTTGAATGTGCAGGTGATGAAGAGATGGCCGAGGATCTCTTTGAAAAGGAGAAGGATGAAGCTGGAGATGATGATGGGGAGAACCATGCGCCTAAAGCTGAATGTGTACCCACTACTTCCCCTACGACCACTACAGAGCGTGGACCGTCTACTTCATGGACAACGACGGTGCAACAAGAGGACCAGGCGAGAGAGGCTGAAGTTGAGGGGGAGGTAGTCTCGAGGCGTGAGGCTCCCCGGCGGATTCAAGAATTGCATCCCTTGTCGAAGATCATTGGGAACATCGATGAACGCACTACACGGTCAAGGTCCAGGAATTCTTCTCATTTTTCTCATGCTGCTTTTGTTGCCACTTTTGAGCCCAAGGACATTGGATATGCTTTATCTGATGCAAACTGGGTCAATTCTATGCATGAGGAGTTGGAAAACTTTGAGAGGAACCAGATGTGGGAGTTAGTTGAACCACCTCCAAATTGCCATCCCATAGGAACCAAGTGGGTTTGGAAGAACAAAGAGGGTGAGAATGGGATGGTTGTGAGGAACAAGTCCAGACTTGTTGCTCAGGGGTTTAGTCAGAAGGAGGGGATCGACTATGAGGAGACCTTTGCTCCCCGTGGCCCGTCTTGAGGCAATTCGGATCCTTCTAGCCTTTGCCGTGGCTAAAGGGTTCAAGTTGTTTCGGATGGATGTGAAGAGTGCCTTTCGAATGGGGTCATAGAGGAGGAGGTGTATGTGAAGCGACCACCGGGTTTGAGAGCGAGTTGTACCCACACAGGGTGTACAGGTTGAAAAGGGCTCTGTATGGGTTGAAACAGCGCGCCCGTGCTTAGTATGGGAGATTGAGAGGTTTTCTGTTGAGCAGAGGGTTTGTGATGGGTACCGTGGATAGGACCTTGTTTCTCCTCAAGCATGGAAATGACTTGTTGATTGTTCAGATATACGTGGATGATATTGTCTTTGGTGGCTCGTCACATAACCTTGTTGCCAAGTTTGCAGATGAGATGAGCAGGGAGTTCGAGATGAGCATGATGGGCGAGTTGCAGTATTTTCTCGGGCTGCAGATTAAGCAAGTGAAGGATGGAACATTCGTGCACCAGACCAAGTACACGAAAAACATGCTGAGGAAGTTCCAGATGCAAGATGTGAAGCCGATGTCGACTCCCATGGGGAGTACGGCTACTTTGGATGCGGACGAGGACGGAGAACCAATGGACCAGCGGGAGTACAGGAGCATGATCGGCTCCCTCCTCTACTTGACGGCGACGAGGCCAGACATACAGTTCAGCATGTGTCTGTGCGCTCGCTTTCAGGCTTCGCCGAGGACATCACATCGACAGGCCATCAAGAGGATTTTCAGGTACCTACGCGTCGCCCTCGGTCTTGGCCTTTGGTATTCGTCCTCCTCGACTCTTTCTCTTCATGGTTTTTCCGATGCGGATTTTGCTGGATGTCGAGTCGAGAGGAAGTCTACTTCTGGTACTTTCCAGTTTCTTGGTTCTTCGTTGGTTTCGTGGTCTTCCCGCAAGCAGTCTAGTGTAGCTCAGTCTACCACCGAGGCGGAGTATGTTGCTGCCGCGAGTTGTTGTTCCTAGCTGTTGTGGATTTCATACACTTTGAGAGACTTTGGTGAGGAGTGCACCCAGATCCCACTTCTTTGTGATAGCACCAGTGCTATAAGCGTAGCCAAAAACCCAGTGCTTCACTCCAGAACCAAACACATAGAAGTGAGGTATAATTTCTTGAGGGACAATGTGGAAAAAGGAACCATTGTGTTGAGTCATGTCCCTACCCAAGATCAGCTAGCTGACATCTTTACAAAGCCCCTCGACCAAGCTACATTTGTGCGCTTGCGGGGGGAACTTGGGGTTTGTTGTCCTTTGTAGTTGATTCTTGGGGGATTTTCTTTTGTACCATATGTATCATACCATGTTTTACTTTGATGTATATACATGCTTTGATTGATGTATAAACCATGGTAGGATAGCCATCTTGTCATATATCATGTTGCATTTGTATCATATTGCATTTTAGGATGATGAACTTATTTCATATGCCTTATTTGAGTCTCTTTGGCTATTTGTGAGATATTGGTCATATGTGTGGAAAAATGGTGATGTGAGGCTATGCTTTTGAAATATGTGAGATATATGTGTGGTGAGATAGCCCTTTTTGAAATAAATGCTAATCTTGACTAATTTTTGATGAAATATGCTCCACTCGTGTGTAGTTGTGTATCCATGTCACAGTTTGGTCTAAATGTGCTTTTCATGCTTAGATTGTGCTTGGATGCCTTGTTCTTGCATTTGGGCCAAAGGCCGTATATCATTGTGAATGTTTAGCCTATGTTGCATTCACGGGGGAGCATAAGCTTCTTTTTGCCGCAAAGGCACTTCATGTACCATGAAATGAATTAATCTTGAACAGAAGTGTATTATACTTGAAAAAATGCTCCATCCATCATGTCTATGCTTAAAATGTCTTATGTTTCACATATGGGTGCAAAACATGTTGCATGATGTTCACCAGTGGAGAAGTCTCCCCGAAGTGGACACATGGCTCATGAGCTTTGACATGACATGATTTGCTTTATGGGTGTTTGCCATGATCTTTTGCTGAGAATTTGATATCCTTGTATGATCTTTGAATGGCATGCATGTTTGTGGCTCAAGTGTGACATGGATAGGCTTTTACATGTGAAGCGAGCCTTCTTTTGGTAAAACTGCTTAAATCTGAAAATTTTGCTTTGTCACATGCTTGTATTTTCATATATTACATGTGGCAATGCTTTGACTATGCTATGATTCATATGTGTGATCTTTGTCTCATTTTTAGCCTTTGACACGAGATTTGGCCCATTTGAGAAGCTCATGTAGATGTTTATATGCTTTGTTTTGCATTTCTGCATTTTCACCTTGATTCATACATTGTCAACAAGGGGGAGAAGAGGTGAGCTTAATGAAAATTCAGAAGAGGTGAGCTGAAATTTGGGAGTTTGCATCCACATGTTCAGGGGGAGCTTGCATTTGTTTAGGGGGAGCTTTCTTGCTGGTTTCAGTGTGGAGTTTGTGCTTTGCTTGGCTTTTTGCCTTTCTTCGGTTTTGGTCATGAGTTGAGTTTCTTTGTTTTTCTTTCTTCTTCCTTCCTTTCTTTCTCTGAATTTCATTTCGTGTTGTGTGTTGTCAATGCACTCATCAAGGGGGAGATTGAGGACCAGGAGCGTCCCAGTGGTCGATGGATGACCGCTCCTCAGTGATGAGTGATTGACAACGGGTGTTGGACTGACTCTTGGCTTAGTGCGCGGTGTAGGCCGCGGCCTAGTTCGTGTTGTTGCGTGGGAAGAACGGGCGCGAAAGGTCTTCGACCTTGAGGGGCCTCCGGGAGATGGAGAGACAAGTAGGCTCGGTTCGAGGGACCCGTGGACGGCGGGGCCGGGTGCGGGCCACATGGTGGCGACACGAGCAAGACGAAGTCATGGACAATCGAGCCGGTGCACGGTGGCGGTCGAATCAAGTGGTTTGGCGGGAGGCCGGACCGAGCACGCGGGGTTTGGTGGTTTGCCCACAAAACCATCGGAGGACGGTTTCTTGGTTTGGGCCCCGAAAACCAAGTCCGAGGGCCCAACACGACGGAGACGGAATCCGGCGTGTCGGGAAGCTTCGAGGCGGAGGACACGTGGCGGGATCGCATGGCTTGCGTCGGGAGGACGCGGGGTGCGGCAAAGGCGTGGCCGTCCGATGGCATGACCCACAAACATTACCTAAATGCCCCTGTGTGGGTTGTATCGCTAGTAGTTAAGTTAGGGGTAGTCGAGTCATTTACCACTCCGGCGGGACCCGATATATAAGCCATGAGGGTGTGTGAGTGGCTCTCTCTCTCCGCGACTTAGGGTTTCATTTCCTCCCTCCCATTTCTCATTTTCGTAGCTATTTTTCTTCCATTTTTCTCTAGGCTAGCATGAGAGCTTCATGAGAGATTTGTTGAGAGGGATGGATGCTAGGGCGGCATGCTAGACCTTGTGAATCTTTCCTGGTTTGTATAGAAGATTCGGAGTTGTGTTTTTCGTGGTCTTTTTGTGCTTGTTTTCGTGCCTTCGTTCTCGGTGCGATTCCGCGGATTTGAGTGGGTTTCTCCCCGGATTTCTTTGAGGGAAACATGGATAGATGTCTCGCGCATCTTTGTGATTGATCTTGTGCCCTCAAACGGCGGGAAACCACTTCGATTCGAGAGTTTTCGTTCGGTGCTCAAGCTTTTGGTGGTGCTCAAAGGATTCGCGATTCCCGGTGATTTAGGGAGTTAGGAGGCAAGATTTTTGGGCTATAGCATCCTTGTGTGACGCTTTTCAAGTCCCCAAACCCTTGTCTCCACAAACTTCAACCGTTTGGGAAATCCGATGATGATTTGGGGGAGTTGACTTTCGAGGTCGGGCGTTTTTCTCGCTCCGTCCGAGCCTCGCGGACGGTCCGTGCCCTCTGGCGGACGGTCCGCGCCGCTCGTGTTCGTTCCGTGTTCTTCGTGTTCTTGCTCGCCTTTCGTTTCGATCCGTCGCGATTTTGAGTTTTGGTTGGACGGAGTTTCGGACGGTCCGCGGCCGGGCGGACGGTCCGCGGGTGCCTGGCGGACGGTCCGCGTGCTCCCCGCGGACGGTCCGTGGTTCGCGGTGTGCCACCGGTGGTTCCGTTTGTTTTAACGGACGGTCCGCGGCTCGGGCCGGACGGTCCGCGGCAAGGGTGCGGACAGTCCGCGGTACCCTCGCCGGACGGTCCGCGCGGCCCATCGCGGACGGTCCGCCCCCGTCCGGCCGGACGGTCCGCCGTAGGTCGCGCGCTTTGCTTCTTGGTTCGATTCCTCCCTTTCTTCTTTCGTGCTTCTGCGTGTGCTTCAAGGAATCGTTCCTAAGGCTAGAGGTTGATCCATAACCTCGTTGTCTTGGCGATTGGTATGTGATTCGATCCATCGCTTGTGTGTGACAGGGATTTGACTAAGGTATAGGCCGGGTTCTTCGAGAAGAATTTTTACCGGCTCCTATTCACTCCCCCCTCTCTAGTCGCCATCTGATCCTTCAAGCAGAATACTTTCATGCTTTTCGAAAGCTCAATTTTCACATCTTAAAGTGGTGCAGTTGAGGAACTAAAACTAGGTTTGGCTGTGCACCCCCCATCATATAGGTTTTGGGTCCTATTTGGGTCAGATATTGGATGCCATTCTTCTTAACGAAATGATAAACCGTTCATCATCTTAAAGTGGTGCAGTTGAGGAACTAAAACTAGGTTTGGCTGTGCACCCCCACCATATAGGTTTTGGGTCCTGTTTGGGTCAGATATTGGATGCCATTCTTCAACGAAATGAAAAATCGTTCATCATATGTTTTTTTACTTTCTAGAGTAGTGGACCAGTTGATTGTTGCAATCATATATCTCTGCCCTTGTGTTGCTCACTTTATGGAGAAATAAAAATAGAACCTCTTCCTTTGTTGCCCCCAAAAAAACTTCTGTTATATTTTCAGTACTGGTGTAGACACATAATACTTTCTACTGTTTTAACACCCTTGCACAATGCCTGTGCGAGAATCAAGTGATGGCAAAGAAGGTCAATGCTCTAATATTTTCTTGGAGTGCAATTGATGGGTACAATATAGATGCGCCCATCGTAATAGCATCAAGGCGAAAATTACCCACTTGTTACACAAGTATGCAAACAAGCAAAGAAAGTCTAGCGGGTGTTTCGACCTTCATTTCAAGTACACATCGGCGGCACAATTTCGAAGAGCAAGATCACGAGCAGGTACAAATGCTAGAAGAGGAGCATCGGCGGCAACGAAGCCACATGAGATGCAGCAACAGCACCCTCAAAAACGAAAGGAACAAGGGTGGGTGTGGCAAAACCAAGGTAGAAAAAAGAATAATAAGAATTGCAAGAGAAGTCAGCGCAGGCAGAGACAGCAGGAACGGAATAAACGCCCGAGGCTATCTTCATATGTCAGGCCAGGAATTCACAATCAGTGCGGCCAGCCATTTTCGGGAACTCAAAGGGCGCCATTCGCAGGCTGTACCAGAGCTCCATACTATGGTCCATATGATCGTTTTCAGCCTCGACGTACCAGCGTTCCGTCATTGAAACTAGAGTAGCAGCTGGCGAAGTTCCGTCATTGAAACCGGAGTAGCAGCTGGCGAAGTGATTGTTTTCCTAAACTTATCATCGGGAATAGAAGAGAAAGTTGTTCGGTCGATCGGTTTTGTTTAGCTATTCATACCGGACTCGTGCCGATTAAAGCTTGCCATGGATTACGGACTACGTCTTGTGTATATGCTATGTGCGAGTGTGTCGTAGGCATTACTAAAGCCTGAATCACAGCCCGTGACTTTATACTTTGCATAACTTCTTTTCAAGTTGCTACTGAATATGGTGTTCCCTGAGCTGTGAAATGTTGTTTGTCAGAATACATGTCCTGAAGAATCATAATTGGTCTTTGACTCTTTGTGGGTTGCTCTATGCTACTGTTGAATTTCCTAATTGGATTCTTACTAGCAGATAAACAAAAATTGAGACTGAATTTGATATCCCGGATGTTAGACACAGAGCTCACTGTTGGGGGGTTACCCGAAAAATTCGGATGACTACCCAAACACGAGAGAGAGTTCTTGACATGTTCAAGTACAAAGTGAGAGCGCAAAGAGACTGTGATTCCCTCTGCAAGTAGCACAAGTTCCAAAAAATCTGAATCCATTTACACGTGCCCTTGCGCCCCCTTTTATAGGGAGACGAAGGGACTTTTACATACCGATAACACCCTCGGGCTCGGAGAATATTCCTAGTGTGAACGCATACAAGAATGTCTTTTTCATCCAACATATTTACAAATCTGCCACTAGTTCACACTCTAAACCCGGACTTTTTGGGACAACAACTTTGACTTTGCTTCTCTCCTGGTTCGTGAATATCTTCGCGTGAAACTCCAGAATTTGGTCTTCAATAGATTCCCGAATTGGGTCTTCACTTCTCCGCTGGTTCGCGCGTGTCCTCGCGTGCAACTCCCGAACTCAGCTCTCGACAGATTCCCGAATTGGCCGTCCTCCGAAGTTCGGGCCATCGACAGCTCAAGACCCCGGGCTTCCGCATGTTCGTGACCCCATTTCTTCACCGAATCAAGATTCCCGAACTTCGCACATTCGCGAATTCGAGGCTTCGCAGGCACCAGGCTTCCGAAAATCGTGAATTCCCTGCTCCTGAAAAACATGTTTCGAGAACCTTGTTAAACTCAACGTTTCGAGGGTGACGGGTTTCCTGAATTCCCCAACACTCACAGAATAGTCTTTTTTTTAAAAAAACACATGTCTAGCATTGCTCGGTATAACAAAATATTGCAAACACTACATTCATGTGAAGTCACAAAGTAGCAGTAGCGCATACTCTGTGCATTTTCACCAGCCGCTATTATGTGGCAATGTCATTGGCAGATTGGCGCCAAGTATGGAGTAGAAGGCAAAGGCGACAATTTTGCAGCAAGATGCTCGGGCTCGTGCCCCATGGTAGTGTAGCATGCCTATGGCGATATCGTTGTCGGGAAGCCGCAATTTGATCACCACGTCTTGGACTGATGGCATCGCCAATCGATCAGATGCAGCAGCTGGCTGGAGTTAGAACGGTGGTGAAATAATCGTACAGAAACTGGATTGTTCATTGAGCTCGCGACAGCCCCGGAGTGGGGCGGTGGCCGACGGGAAGTGAGGCCTTGCCGAGGGGGCGACGCAGTCAGGACCTCGCTCGTGAGACTGGGTGGGTTGCGGCGGTGCTGGGAAGGAGTTATTCAAGATTAGTAGTGACATTTAAGTAGTATGGGTAGTAATGGTTTCTTTTGCATCTGTTAGCTTCTTCTCTGATGCTGTGTAATGCTCGATCTGTCAGCTTTGTAGTATTGTGCTTGATCTGTAATTATTTTTTACTTGTGATTTGCAATCTTTTTTGCTGGATGTTTATCCCCACGGGCCCAGTCGGGTTTCGCGGGTCCAATGGGGACGGGGCGCGTTTTCCCCCGATTGGCTTGTCGGGGCCGGGGCGGGGATCAGCAATCGGGGCGGGGACGGAGAGCGTCCCCCGTCCCCGCCCCACCCCGTTGCCATCCCTAGGTGGAATTGGGGGCCGTGAATGTGAGGCACAAGGAGAAATGATAAGGTTTGATCGGGGCTGAGGGAAGGTGAGACCGTGAGGGCGTGTGAGGTCGGGCCGGCCTATAAAAATCGTGTCGGGCCGCCCGCCGTGCCAAGGTGGCAGCCCGCGCCCGGCCTGAGCTATCGTGCCGGGTCGTGCTCGGATCGGGACAAAAAATCGGGCTTTTGGGCGGGCTTTCGGGCTACAAGCTTTTTGGACATCTATAGGTCTTCTAGGGTTGGCCTGGGTTACAGATGGATGAAGGTCAATGTTGAACGGACAATGAGATGAGGAGGTGAGATTGTGAGAGGATAGGATGGACCCGTTGGGCCAAAAATCTTGTGTTTGCACTTTGCATTTTTTTAATTATCCGTCTCTTAATTTCTATTATGCAATTTGTACTGTGTATTTTATTGTTTGATTTCGTGATTACTGTTATGTATCTTTACGACGTATTGGTTAATTGTCCTGTCTATGCATGGCCGTGTGCGTGGTTGAGTGCTTGTGTGATTGTGTTGTTGTTGGGCTCAACTAGGTTCTACGGGTCGGTGTTTCCAATTTACTTTTCCGTAATTCGATCGGGAACATGTCGTAGTTCGTTTCCGAATCTTTCGATATCCCGCAGACATGTTCCCGATCGAATTAGTTCGTTTCCGAATCTTTCGATATCCCGCAAATTCGTTTTCGTTTTCGTTTCCGACCTTTCCGAATTTGATTTCATTTTCGTATTCAAATGCGAAAGTGAAAACAATTTTGGGGTTACCCCGACTGAGTTCGATCGCTTTCAGCCCTACTCCTAACTTCAGAAACAAATGAAGCGAGATCGTTGCTGCCTGAAGATATCAAAGGACTTCTTTCACGCATCAAGTTCAAGAATATGTAAAATACTAGAACATTAGAAAATAATATTATTTTGGTCTCTTGTACGACAAAAGGCATATTAATTTAGTATTTTAGTTAGATTTTTACATACATTTACATCTCTTGTACGATCAAAACATAGTATCTTACTGTTCATACATTTACTATCATTGTTCTTATTGTTAATAATTATGAATTTCAAAAATAAAAATATGTGACTCATTGCAAATAGTGGATTATTCTTTTGCGGAAAGGTAACATGCTTATCACTAAGCATATGGTTACTTTAATTGTTCTTATTATTAATTGTGAATTTCAATAATTAAAAAATGTATTTGCGATGGAAGAAATGTTTCATTTAATTTAAGTACAGTGAAGATACAATCATTTAGTGTCTAATACCCGTAGCAACGCACGGGCACTTCGCTAGTAGTTATATAAATCTTTCTTGTGTTAAAACCTCAGTCAAAGCTATACAAAACTGTTGTTGGTCACATACACACTCCAGTTCATCAGGCATACCACACTGGCCTTGGAATTAATTTTTCCAGTTAAATCTAAAGGTGTTCTTAACTTCTGAAGGACAGGCTGAAGACAAATGTCAAATGGTCTTTTAAGTATAGGAACATATCACTACCTTCTTACTGTGGAAATAATCTTTACAGCAAAGAGGAAACAATTGGACTGCGAGTTGCACTGGAAGTGCCTCAGTTTGATCCTGGGAATATTCCATCCACCCAGCATTTTTGCAAGTTTCTAGCTGCCCATAATCTTGGTTGGAGTCTCTTGAAAGTGTACAATAAATACCTGTTCCAAGATGGCCTGAAAGTCAATATTTATCAATGAATTTGTTCCCTCCTGTTATTCATAAAGCAAAATAAAAGGATACCTCCCCTCAGATTTCTGATCGACTAGATTCTATCCTCAAGTCTTTTCTTGTTTTCTTTTTTTTTTTCATTGCTCGTAGTCTTGTCCAGAGCCCCCCTCTTTTTTTACCAATATCTAATTAGGACTTAGGAGGGCCTTGCCGATACACGCTCCATATATTACTTCCATTACAGATGATAAGTTTGAGTAAAGTGTTGTAAACAATAACAATGCAGTTCAGTTTTTTGATATCACACCCTGAATTCACACAATTATTTTGTCGATTTTCACAGCACGTGTGCCATGACTTCTGTGTTCATCATACTGAGTCGACATATAGCCACTTCCGTGCAAAGATAGAGCGTTGATGATTCCATAAGGGCGTGCCCGATTGAGCCCGCTTGAAGAGCTGCAGGTGGAAGAGGGTTCAGTGCTTCGATCCGCCAGGTTAGATGATAGGCAATATTCTGGTATATTTTTATTCCATTATTAAATAGACATTTCAATATTGCTGTGATTGAGACAATTCATGTGCAAACAGGGGTGGAGCCGGGGGTTGGGGGGGGGGCAAGGTTCAACAATTGATGGATAATTAGTGAAAGATTAGATCAAAAATAGTGAAAAATGGTAAAATTAGTTCATTTTGAGTTGTTCGGCCCCTCTTATGGTTGATTAGCCCCCCTAACTTGGAATCCTGGCTACGCCCTGTTGGAATTTTATCAAGGCTTGGCCCATTTAAAATATAATTCAAGTTTATGGTACGTAATTTGTATAGAATTTACTCAACTTAATAGTTGGATTTGTTTCCAATTAATTTGAGAAGTTGATTAATTTGATAAGTGGAGGAAGAGCACGGTGTGCATGAGAGCAGACATGCATGTTTGAATGCTATGCAATCAATCGTCGCATGCATGCAAATGTCTTTGAATGCTAGGCAGCTAACCGACGCATGCATGCAAACATGCTTGAAGGTTGAGCACCTAACAGACGCAAGAATGCATGCTTGAACGCTGGGCAGCGAACGGACTCATGCATGCATGCATGCATGAAGATGGTTTTTCGTCTTGGGATCCACCATCCGTAAATGCTGAAACTCTTCGTTTGCCGGTGCTGACTCTATAAAATCTTGGAGTTCTCTGCTTCCTCTGGAAAGTGAAAAAAACTCTCCAAACAAAACCACAAACTCTGTTGCTACTCGGGTATCTCCGTCTGGTGTTCCTGCGCGCACGGGATCGCTGGAGGGCAGGTGCCTCCGGAACCAACACCGTTCGTGAACTCTGCTCGAGGTGTACGACAATTTGATTTTTGGGGAGTGTTCACGCGACTGCCTACTTCGATGACGACGACGTCTCCCAACTCTCTGCAACGATTACGCTGCTACAACGACGACATGGCCGATCCGTCGAGTTCATCCACCGCCGCTGCTGGGTATCTGTCTCTATCTCTTCTATTTATTTACTTGTTCTTTTTTCTGCCAGTTCTTCAATATGATGTTTAGATGTTCTTCAAAGTTCGTTGAAATATGCATGTTTGGAATGTGTTACATTAAAATTATCAATTTGTGTATATGTCATCATCATGTCACATAATTTCTGGATTAACATAATGAGAAAGTTGTCTAAATTTCTAACACGCCCCTGTGTGCAAATGTTCATGTTTAAACAACAATTAAACATAAACTTATTCATGATTATACAACTAATAAGCATTAATACTAGTTTGAGAATGTAGCCCGTGGAAGGTCGGGTGACGGGGTCACCCGAAGTTCCGCTATCACTTGGATTAGTCATACTAATCGTACAATGACCTCAGTCGATGTAGCCATACGAATTCGATGCAGGAAGATGATCGCAGTGAAGACTCGGCTATAGAGGAAGTAGGCATGCGTAGTAGATGTAGAGGAACTAGTCGTTCGTAGTCGATGTAGTGGAAGTAGTCGTCGTAGTGGAAGTAGTCGTACGGACGGGAGCGAGCAGTCGCATGAAGACGCTCCCCAAAAACCTTATCGCTCGCCTATCCCGAGCAGGATCTTAGTGGCAGGACAAGGTTCCGGAGGCTCTGCTCTCGCCGGTACCGTGCGCACAGTGCAAGCGATGGGGATGCAAAAGCAAAGCAGCAAACAGAGGGAGAAGAGAGAGGTCTCCTGAACAGGAGTACATGAGTTGTCTCTTGGTGAGTTGAGGAGGAGGAGCAGGAGGGCCTCCTTATAGAGGCTAGACACGGAGGGAGGATGAACCTAGACGTACTGAGTAGTAACGATCGCTGTTTAAATCATGAGTAGTAATGGTCGCGGTTAACTCCTCTGGTAATTGTCGCGATTAAGGCTCTCCTGGTCAAGACTCAGTAACGGCCACAATTAAGGAGCCATTATTCTTTTCCAACAACCACCAGCAACAGTCAACAACAAAAAGATGCTCCCACCCCAACTCATCACGTCCGTCCGCACCGCATCGCTCACTCGACATGTCCACGTCCTCGGCGCGGTGCAGCGAGCGAGCGAGCGCACATCTGGCACGCCTATCTCCTTTATTCAACTCCACAAGAGGACAGGGATTAAACCATCACATATTCAGTCTTTGCTCTAAATAAATCAATTTGCACTTGTTGAAAAGATAAACAAATAGTCTCTGCTATTTGGTATCCAGGGTACTCAATAGTTATTTGGTACCCAGACCCAACAAATACGACTGCTCCTGGACGCGGAAGAGCGCGGTTCAGACACTCTGGTTTTTCATGTGACGCGCTCCCGCCAGTTCTGTTTTTTTTTCTATCCGCCCTCGACGTGGGACGGTGGGATGGGGGACCCATGTGGCCACGTCTTTTTTTATCTGTTTCTTATTTTTTGCAAAATTTTTTATCTGTTCGCTAGGATCGGGCAAACAGCAAACTGAAACCACTCTGTCGTCGTTGAGCATCCTGGCCGCGTCGGGTACGACTACGCAAGGTGACAGGCTGGAAGATCCTTCAGTAAAACTGCCAAGTGCCCAGGCTTCACGAGGAAGCACGATGATGACTAACGACATCTCTGTTTCCTTTCCGAATTAGCGGAGACAACAAGAGAGACACCTCTTCTCCCTTTGTGTTTTGGGGGAACCAGACTCCGATCGACCTGGAGGATGTTGACGGATAAAAGACGTATCCCTCTACGATCCGCAAGCGTACAGACCCCACACCTTTTTCACCACGGGATCCCCAAGGTTCTTGTCAATCCGCGGAGCAAGGGGATTACAAGCGTTCGATTTACAACGACACACTAGCTACTAAAACCCTAACTATTATTATACTAGAAAACAACTAAACTACACTAGAGAGAATGATTAAGATATCAAGATAAAATACACTCGCCCACGGGTCTACGATACTAGATCATGCAATCGCTTAAAGACATGAAAACCAATCTAATCTATCGGGGTTGTGACCACGGTTTCGCCCTTTCCCTCCTCTCGTACTGTCACTACGCGAAGGTATTCATGACTAGACCTTTGATGGACACGGCGTATTGAATGGATCCAAGGAAGCATTGAGACCTATACTCCCTTTACGACATGGTAGCTAACCTTAAGCATGAAAGTATATTCAACACAAGATGATAGATAGATAATCTGACAACGTGCGATTACATCTCAAGATCGATTACAACCCATGGACGAATGAGAAGATTACCCCATCAAGGTGCTGATCATGGCACCGTTGATCATGGTTTCCCTTCCGCCGGTGTCTTCCTTCTCCACGAGAGGGTGCTTCCTTCGAGGTGGTTGATCTCCCGCCGGAGATCCTCCTCCTCTCTCTCTAGCTTGTGGATGGCCTTCTGGTGCGAAAGACTCCTCCCTCGGTGTTTGTGGCGCCTCGGGGCTTTTAGGGTTGAAGATCCTTCGAGGGCAAGGAAAATGGGACCGAACCGGCGCCAGAACTGGGCTGGGCCGGCCGGCCTGGGTCGACCGGCCTGGGCCCAGTTCGGCCCGGTTCGGTCGCCCCTTTTGCTCCGTGGGTCCTTATGCACTTATGTACTTTGCCCCCTCCACTTGCATGATTTTGATGATGTTATCCTCGCGTCCAAGATGGAGATTCTCTTTGCATGATGTTCGATCTTTTACGCTTCAATCCCCGGGGGTGTTCCTCGTAGCACTTCGGTCCTTGCCACCATTGGAAGTGATTTCATCAAGCTCATGAACATGAACAAGACTTCGTAAATGCTCCTTTGAACTTGTTGCGAATCTGTCCTTTATGTCCATGTTTTCCTACATAAACACAACACTTCCAAATGCATGCACAAAGATGAACTTGTTGTATGATTAGTGTGCCTAGTGGCGGGTTAGTTCCATAATCAAGTCCAAACCAAAGTGTAATGAACATGCTAGGTGCACCAAAATACACCGTCAACATCTCCCCCACGCTTAGCTCTTGCTCGTCCTCGAGCAAGTACTCGTAAAAGAACTTCGTCCAAGGTGTTGTAATCATATACCACTTATCCTTCTTCACAAGTTAGTCAATCCCTTCATCTTTAATACATAAACACAAAGTAATGATAATTAAACATAAACTTGGGCGTTTAGAATTTTTACCACGTCAAGTTTTACCCCACATCTCAAACTCTTCACTCGAAGCTTTCAATCTCAACCATGCTTACTTCTTTGCTTCCATCGGAGGGTTTTTATGATTTTCAAAACAAAAATTCCTGCAACAAGTATTAGACAAAAACCTTTCTCCAAGCTCTCTCAAGTCACTCATATGAAGTAGCTATCCTAACCAAGTTTTATAAAACTCTCACCTCCCATTAATCTCGCATATATCATGTAAAGTGGAGCTATAGGTAGGGCTAGCGCAATCAACACAAGTATTGTCAAACTAAGAACTTCCTCTAATGGTTGTCTACCTTTCAAAGCTAATGATCATGAGAATTAACCATATGTAGGGATATCAAGGATGAGAAGATTTAGAATGGTGGACATGTGCAAGGGCAAAAGAAAATTGTGACTACAAGGCACCGATGACGTCCTCGTTGTCGGATTGCACATGGTTGGAAATAGAGTAAAAGTTTCGTCTCACAATCAACGTGACATCCTTCCTTACACTTTATTTTTTCTTTTCTTTCACTTGATCCATCCCTCTCATATCTTTATTGCTACCTCTTTTCTCTATTCTCCTTTTTTTTCTTTCATTCACATATAATTTTTTTCATCTTTCTTTCTTTCTTTCTTTTCCATACTCATACTTTTTTTCTTTATTTTTCTCTCTCTTGACAACTTTTCAAAGCTTTCAATTCTCTCTTTCCTCGCATGCATACAATCTGAAATTTTAAATAAACCATGCTAGAGACGAGACAAAACTTTGAAAATAGGTTGTGTTCAAGGAATACGATGTACAAAAGAGATGTATAGGGTTGGGTATGGAATTCGGTGATGTACATGACTTCCGTTGTGAAGGTCACGTAACCGAATATATGACGAGGCTAGCAACAAAAGATAAGCACAAAAACATAATCATTGCTCGAAATTAAAACTTACCAAGAGAGAATGGTCCTAGCCTAACTCATCGTGCTAATCACACTTATGGTGGAGCGAAAAAAATAAACTTGGCTTTGGATAGGAATTTTTTCTTACTCTCAACTTGGAAAAAGAGGTTTTGCTAACCTTTATTACAAGGGTTTTAAGATAATTTTCAGAACTGAAATCCTCCAACTTTTAGCATTGAACAAAGCACAACTAACATGTGAAGCTCAAGATCGAAGTGCGGTATGGGTACTTGAAGTAGTAGCAATTCCACTAAGCACCACGGTAAACGTTTTTCAAACCACATACTTGTGTTCATATATCAAGAATCGAAGATTAAACAAACAAGTGAATAAAGATAAGCAATACATAAAACACAAAGATATATATATATATATATATATATATATATATATATATAGACTCTTTTTATTTGATTTTCTTTGACTCAACACTAATTTAAGACACTTTCAAACTTGCAAAAATTTAAAAACAACTAAAAAAACTAAAGACTCATTAAAACACTAAGACTCATTAAAACGCTAAGACTCTCACACGAAGATTAAACCGAACCTAAACTTGAAGTTCAAAAGCTAAGGCTAGCGAGCTAGCTCTCCCCCACGCTTAAAACATACGACGTCCTCGTCGTATCTTACAAAAATCCTAAGGGGAAAACTAGACCTAGTGGTACTTCAAGCAAGTATTGCACCACTTGCCTCTCATGTTTCCAACCATGCCGAAAAGTTTGCGCACGTTACGGTTTAGGAACTTGTAGTCGTCTTCGACTACGCGCTCCAAATCCTCCGTACGCTGCTTCATCGCTTCCATGGCTTGGAGACATTCGTCGGCCGATGTGTAGAGATCCGCGATGGATTGACGGCAAGCTTGACAACACATCAGATGCAATCCGAAGGGGTCGTCGTCGCCATTATCTCCACCATCGTCACCGCCGTCATCGCCACCACCATTGTCGTCGCCTTCGTTGCCATCGTTGCCGTCGCCGTTGGGGCCTTCGGGAGTCCTTTCCTTGGGCTGCTCATCCCAATCGTCATCATCTCTTCCGGCGGCCGCCCACGAGCTCGGGCTACGATCGTCGGAGTAGTCGCTACCCCCATAATCCTTAGGCTCTGGCGACGCCTCCTTGTAGTCTTTGCGCTTGATGCCTTGGATGCGTGCCGACCTTCGAACGGGCGTAGGGACCTTCTCTCCTTCGATGAGGTTGCGAGATGCAAGAGCTCCGGTCGGGACACACCCTCCGCAACGGATGCGTGCGGTCCTCTTGACGGATAGCTTGAGCTCGCATCGCATCGCCTCCTCCATTGATAGCTTCTTGGCTTCTAGCTTCACTTGGGGGCACAATGGCTGCTACAAGGGTGCAAAATATTGCTTGAAAGGTTTGATCCTCGAGCTCCCAATTCAGCCAAATAAATAGTCCTGAGAGAAAAGCCCTGGGAACCTTATTTTCCTTTTTTACACTTCCCTTAAAATTTTCTGACCAAACAAGGAAGTCAAAAAGGAGCAATTCGGGCGAAATTCGGCGTCATCGGCCGTCGGGACCCTCTGGGCCGGTCGGCCTGGGCCGGTCGGCCCACCCTGCCTCGAGGGCCGGGCCGGGCCGGTTTTTGCACACCGCCCTATTTTTTTCTTCCTTAGCCCATGGGAAAAAGTTGGCCCAGTAAATCTTCGCGAAAACTCCAGCAAACTAAAAGAAAAACTATTTACAAAAGTTGATGCCTTGTTTTTCGTCTTAGGCGGGACGTTCGGGCTCTTCCTCCATGGTGAAGACGTCAACATGGTAAAGGGGCACGACGTCGGGTTCGTAGTAAACATTATGCCGCTGACCATTCACCACAAATTGATCGCCGTTTATATCCATAATGGTTACTGCTCCGTTGGAGAACACCGAATGCACAACATAAGGTCCGTCCCATTTGCTTTGCAATTTCCCCTTTCCGAAGGTTTTAAACCTCGAATTGTAGAGGAGGACCTTATCTCCTTCTTTAAATTCTTTCTTTTTCAATCTTTTATCGTACCACCTTTTGATTCTCTCTTTGTATATGCTTGCATTTTCATATGCTTTCAACCTCAACTCCTCTAGCTCGCTTATTTGGATTCTTCGTTTCACCATCGCGGCATCGAGATCAAGGTTCATCTCTTTAATCGCCCAATAGGCTTTATGTTCCAACTCAACCGGAAGGTGGCAAGCTTTTCCATAGACGAATTGATAAGGGGTCATACCTATCGGTGTCTTGAACGCCGTTCGGTAAGCCCATAAAGCTCCGTCTAATTTCTTTGACTAATCTTTGCCTCCCTTCTCTATGGTTTTGTTAAGGATGCTTTTTAATTGCCTATTTGACATTTCCGCTTGTCCGTTGGTTTGTGGGTGATAGGACATTGAGACCCTATGTTCGATTCCCAACTTGGACAAGCACTTTTTGAAATTCTTCCCGGTGAAGTGAGTTCCTCCATCACTTATCAAGATTCTCGGTGTACCGAAACGGGGAAAAATCACGTTCTTGATCATAGTGATGGACTCCTCCGTGGAAGCTTTACGACATGGTATTGCCTCTACCCACTTGGATACATAATCAACCATGACTAGGATATACTCAACTCCAAATGAGTTTTTAAAAGGCCCCATGAAGTCTATTCCCCATACATCGAATATGTCGATTTGTAGATTGTACTTTAAAGGCATAGAATTTCTCTGAGAGATGTTTCCCATTCTTTGGCATTCGGGGCATGATGCAACATATCTTTTAGTATCTTCATGCATCTCCGGCCAATAGAATCCGCTCGACCATACCTTTGCTTGGGTTCGAAAATGGCTATAGTGTCCACCGTACTCCGTCGAGTGACACTTTCTCAAAATCTCTACCCTTTCTTCTCTTGGCACACATCTTCTCATTACTCCATCATTGCCAAGTTTGAAGAGGTATGGTGCATCCCAAAAATATTTCTTACTTTCGGAGATTATCTTCTTTTGAGTGTTTTTATCTAAATGATCGAGAGGCATCTTTCGAATTGCTCGAATGATATCGATCATCCATGTGTCTTTATCAAGCACTCTATAGAGGTGGTCATCTCTCATCTTATCTTCTATGGGCTCTTTATCATCTTGTCCACGATTCATCCTAGATAAATGATCGGCCACAATATTTTCCACCCCCTTTTTATCACGAATTTCAACATCAAACTCTTGGAGAAGAAGGATCCAACGAATCAAACGTGGTTTAGCTTCCTTCTTAGCCAAGAGATACTTGATGGCTGCGTGATCGGTGTAAACAATGACCTTCGAGTTCACGATGTAAGATCTGAATTTTTCGAAAGCGAATACCACCGCTAGCAACTCCTTTTCCATAGTGGCATAATTTAATTGTGCCCCACTAAGAGTTTTGCTAGCATAGTAAACGGCGTGAACTCGGCCTTCCTTTCTTTGACCCAAGACCGCGCCTACGGCGTAGTCACTTGCGTCACACATGATCTCGGAAGGTTGGCTCCAATCCGGAGGTTGGATGATGGGAGCACTCACCAATGCATTTTTCAAGGTCCGGAATGCCGCTAGACACTTCTCGTCAAAGTCGAAAGCCACATCCTTTTGAAGAAGATGCGTTAAAGGCTTAGTGATCTTTGAGAAGTCCTTAATAAATCTTCTATAGAATCCGGCATGGCCTAGAAAGCTCCTTAAGGACTTAACATCCGTAGGAGGTGGGAGTTGCTCAACCGTCTCTACCTTAGCCTTGTCCACTTCAATTCCTCTCTCGGATATGACATGTCCAAGCACTATGCCATGTTTAACCATGAAGTGGCACTTTTCCCAATTTAACACCAAATCAACCTCCGCACACCTTGTAAGGACCTTTTCTAAGTTTGCTAAGCAATCCATGAACGTCTTCCCGTAAACGGAAAAATCATCCATAAACACTTCAACAATTTCTTCGATGAATTCCGAAAATACGGCCATCATGCAACATTGAAAAGAGGCCGGAGCGTTGCATAGGCCGAAGGGCATCCTCCTATATGCAAACGTTCCGTAAGGGAACGTAAACGTTGTCTTATGTTGATCTTACGGGTGAATGGGAATTTGCATGAACCCCGAGTATCCATCGAGAAAGCAAAAATAAGCGTGGTTTGCTAACCTCTCGAGCATCTCGTCTATGAACGGTAGGGGGAAGTGATCTTTCTTCGTCGCTTTGTTAAGCTTACGATAATCGATACACATCCGCCACCCAGTCACGGTTCTTTGCGGTATCAATTCGTTCTTCTCATTCTTCACCACGGTCAAACCTCCTTTCTTCGGTACACAATGTACCGGGCTCACCCATTCGCTATGCGGAACTGGGTAGATGATTCCGGCATCAAGTAACTTGATAACCTCTTTCTTTACTACCTCTCGCATGGCATGTGTTAGCCTCCTTTGGTGGTCCACTACGGGCTTACATTGGTCTTCCATCGGTATACGATGAGTGCAAAAGGCTGGGCTAATACCTTTGAGATCATTAATCGAATATCCAATCACCTTCCTATGTTTTTTAATAAAATCAGCAACGCTTCATTTTCTTCGGGACTCAACTCGTCGCTCACGATGACTGGATAAGTTTTGTCTGGGCCCAAAAATTCATACTTTAATCCCTTGGGCAAAGGTTTAAGGTCTACCTCGGGCACTTGTGGCTCCCCAGGTTTTATTTCTCCTATGTTTTCGAATTTCTCTTCCTCCACACTACCATCATGCGGCTCTAAGCCTTTTGTTGCTTCCTCTAGTTCTTCATCTTGTTGATTACTAATTTGATTTTCCATCGCTCTTTGCAGCGGGTCTCTAAGGGTTTCAACAAAACAAAGACTATCTATCTCTTCTACTTCTTCATCTTCGGGAGGAAAAGGTGTAAGGTGTTTAGAAGCACGAAGAAAGTTATATGTGTACTTTGTTCCATTAAGGTTCATTGTTACTTTACCTTCTCCGGCATCTAACACGGCATCAACCAACTTAAGAAAAGGCCTACCTAAGATTATGTGATCATGATTACCATGGTAAGCATCAATAACAAAGAAATCGGTTGGTATATAGTTTCTAGAGATTTTTACTTTCATGTTGCAAGCAATACCTAGAGGTTTGATAGTTCTACCATCTCCCATAATTAATTTCGTTGATGTTGGAGCTAAGTCTAGGTTGTGGTCTTGAACTTTATCATAAATTTTAGAAGATAGAACACTTACTTGGGCTCCGATGTCGCATAAAGCCTTGCATTGAACTCCGTTGATCTCGCAACTCAAGTGTGGCGTCATCTTCTCTTCTTCTTCGGATCCTATCGAGTAGATTTCGGCGAGGCGAGCGTATGGTGATGCTTCGGGCTTGATCCCCATGATCCTCTTCACCTCGGCAATATGTTCCGGATCTACTACGTCATCTCCAAAGAGCTTTTGAAAAATCTCACCGGTGGTTTCAAGGTCGTATGAATTTTCATCTTCCTTCTCCGGTGGGAAATCCACTTCCAATGCTCTTGCCATTCCCTTTTGATTAGGGAACAGTCTTCTCTTGTCGAATACTTCTCCGTAATCAATAGGAACCCAATCCATTGGCTCGAACTCCCTTAGTGGCTTCGCACTTGACATGCTTCTCTTGTTCGTCTCATTTGGTGTGGCGAAGTCGACGTTTGGTGTAGTCCTTGACTTGATGTGTTCTTGCTCAAGATTTTCCATGATTGGTTCCTCTTTTGTGACTTCTGGGGTTGCCTCTTTAGAAAAATCAGCACACTTCTTCTTCCTCGAATTATATTCCGGCTCTTCCGCAAGTCTTGTTTCCCAATCTCTTTGCATGACAGCCGCTTTACTAATTTCTTGTAGAAGTTGGGCGGCTTCCGTGAGTGTTTTCTCCATGAGATCCCCACCTGCACACATTTCGACGTGTTGCATGCAACTATGGGTTAGGGAAAAGAAAAATGTATGCAAGAGTACGTCACCGGTGAAGCCGAGTTTTGGTCCTTGTTCGATTAACCCATTAAACCTATCCCAGGCTTGGTCTATCCCTTCCTCTTCTCCTTGCATGAAAGTGATCACTTGCCTCCTTAGATGTTGAACCTTGCTAATTGGAAAGAACTTCTCGCAAAACTTCTTTGTCAACTTGTTCCAATTGCCTTCAACTTCAATTTGAGATTGGGAACGACAGGAATATGGCAAACAAATATAGTGTGGAGATTAATAGGTAGTAATCCATACCTAGTCTCTGGGTAATACGTACTACAGCACGAACGGCTCCGCCACCGGGGTCGGATCCATCGCAGCTCGATGTTGCCGCCGCCCGACGATCCCCCAGAGCTGCTTGCTCAATGTAACGGCTGCCGCCTGTGATTCTGCGTCCACGGGCATTCGCCGCCACCTGTGATTCTGCATCCGTCGCCGCCATCGCCTGGGATCGGAGGTTAGGGTCAAAGGGATGTGTCGAGGGTGCGAGCGGATTGGGCGTGGGAGGCGGCAGTCGTAGGGGCAAAAGGGGATGGTCCGGGGGGAGCGAAGGGCGACGGCGGTGGCTCCGACGGACGGCGACTGCGTTTAGCGAGGCAATCCAGGGCGGAGGCGATGGTTCTGACGGCGGGCGAGCGCGGACGGTGGCGCGGGTGCAGGGGATGGCGGATCCTCCTCTCGCAATGCGGTGGCCGAGGGAGGAAGCGCGAGCGGCCAGTTGTGGGTTCCGACGGTTCGGGGCAAAAAAAGGGAAAAGAAGAGATAACAACCGTGCGGTTTTGAGGGTAAAAATGGAAGAGGGGGTAAAAATGATGGACCGTGGGGGTTGGGGGCGGATTGCGGGAGGCAGACGCACTACCAACGGCGCATAACTTTTTGTCTTACTTTCATTCCTTTTAGGAGTAGAGATAGAGATACGTGGCACTTAGAATTCTTGATAGAGGTAAACTTTGGAATTAAACTCAAACTAGCTAAGCGCATCATACAACCAAAATTAACATGCAAAGCCTCGAATGAAAAACATCTGATTCATCATTCATCACATGGTTCACAACATTATTATCAAATGATAAAGAAAAGTGGAACAAGCCTCCGCTATCCTAGACTTTTCCAACAAAGGTACCAAACTTATAAGTGATACATTTATTTGACTCAAAGACTAAATTAAACCTGTCTCTACACAGTAGAGACCCGCTGACTAGATTCTTCTTGATGGTGGGTACATGCTGCACATTCTTCACTTGTATAGTGTTCCCCGAAGTGAACTTCAGAGTGATCGTACCAGCACCAAGAACACAGTGTGGGTACCATTCCCCATCAACAAGGATGTAGTCCCCCCGACCTGGTAGGAAGAAAACATAGAAATGTCAGCACATACATGAATATTAGCACCGGTGTCTAACCACCACTCTGGTGAAGAACATACTGAAAGAACTTTAGGTAAGAAATTATCGTACCCCGATGTTCCTCCACCCTCGCTAACAACCATGTTCGCTATCTTTGGGGCCTTGCGATCTTTGCGATCCGAGCACTTTGCAGCAAAGTGATCCGGACTGCCACATGTGTAGCAAGCACCCCCGACTTTCTCTTTTTATTATCAGGACCATCGGCTTGCTTAGCCTTGGGCGGGTTCTGTGAAGGCTTCTTCCTCTTGTTCTGGTTGTTCTGGGACTTGGGATTGCCCCTCTACACAAAGTTTGCGCTTGAGGAGCCGGCTATTGCCTTTCCACATGTGTCCTTTGCTCTCGCCTTCTCTTCAACATCAAGAGTCACAACAAGGTCATCAAAAGTGAATTCCTTTCGCTTTTGTTTTAGAGAGGTAGCAAAGTCCCTTCAAGATTGTGGCAACTTAGCGATAATAGCTCCAGCCACAAACTTTTCGGGCAACACATATGAGACCTCTCTATTGTAGTTCTCAAGCTCCTTAGTCAGCACCTATAATTCATGGGCATGTTCCACTGCAAGACGGTCTTCAACCATCCTATAGTCTAGGAACAATTCCATTACGTACAACTTACCGCCGGCGTCAGATGCTCTGTACTGAGCCTCAAGAGCCTCCCAAATATCCTTCCCCATTTTGTAACGGAGATAGGTATCCACCAGATTGTCAAACAGAACACTGATCACGACCCTGTAATAGATTATCATCTGAATTAAACTTCCCCCCCGAGACACCCTCGGGAGCTTTTTCGGTGATGACGTACATCACGTTCATGGCAGTGAGCCACATGGTGGCCAACTCACGCCACCTCTTAAAGTTGGAACCATCAAAAAGCTTTGGTTTAATTGCATTTGCAAAGCTAGTGACACCAAACATATTCCTATCAACATAATAAGGTTTTGGATTGTTAGATGATAGACAATATTCTGGTATATTTTAATTCCATTATTAAATAGACATTTCAATATTGCTGTGAGTGAGACAATCCATGTGCAAATGTTCATGTTTAAACAACAATTAAACACAAACCTATTCATGATTATACAACTAATAATCATGAATACTAGTTTGAGAATGTTGTTGGGGGGATTCGGAATCAAGCCTTTCGTATACCAAAATAAAAGAGTGTTTTCAGTTGTTCAAAGTTTGATGCGAAAGGCTCGGCGGCGAAACCCCAGGAGCTTTCAAAACCATTTTCATCTCTCAGAACCCGTCTTTCAGCCATTGCCCTTCGTCACCTGCAGAGCAGCCAAATAAACCCAGCAACCCAGGGTGTTAGGGTCTCAGTCAGGGCACTTGGTTTTCCCCACGACGAAACCCCAAAGTTGAATCTTACTCACCCAGCTAGTCTTAGCATAGGTTTCCCTCAGGGGGTTTCGTCGTCTCTGACATCTAATGTTTTCAAGTTTGAATGTGACCCGTGTTTCAGGTGATAAGAGGTGCCTGGCGAAAGGGGAGTCTCCAAAAGATTGAAGGTCTTCTCCCGACAAGCACATGTGATGACAACAAGAAAGGTGCCGCGATTTGCGGCGTGACGTCATGAAGCGCCAATTACGTGGAGACCTAATTGGAGACCTCCCAAAAATAGCCTAGCATCTTCTGTCTTGATCCTTTTCATACAAGGGCATCCTCGGAATGTAAAAAGTCCGCCCGCCTCCCTATAAAAGGAGACAGACCGACACTTGTAAAGGGGGATCGTCTTTTGAGAAATCTACTGTTGAGAAAAGAACTTTTAGTTGTCCTTTGTTTTGTGTTCTGGTTTTGGTTCTTGAGCTTTAGTTACTCTTCATTGTTTGTGCTCGGTAGCTTTGGCTATCCCACAACAATTGGCGCCCACCGTTTGTGCTTGGCTCGAGTAACAAACCCAGAATGTCCACAAGGAAGAAGAGAATTACAGCCAATTCTACCAAAGGGATTTCGTCGTCCCTTGACGAAGACCTGAACCCCTCTACCTTGCTCACCCAGGGAGAGGAGCTCCCGGAATCTGACGCTGCACACGAAGCGGAGTTGGCCAAACTGCATAGGGAGGCTGAAGAACTAGCTAGAACCAAGAAGAGGTTGCTAGCAATACAACACGAAGCTGAGATCCAAAAACAAAAGGCAGAGATCGCCGGCTTGAAGGAGGAGTTGTGTGCCTTAAAATCAAAGCAATCCTTAAGTTTCAATCAACCCTCACCCGAGTACACTGTCCCCAATCAGTCCAACTTCAATGAGCACACTGGGTTTTTCACCCAGCCCCCTCCGCACACCACTTTCAGCTGTAACCCTTTCGTGAGCCCTTTCGAGTCAGGTCCTTCGCATCAGGATGTTCATACCATTCGCACGAGGTCTTGGGATCCCAAATCTCCCTTGTCTCAAGAAATTCAGATCACTCCATGGCCACAAACGTACAGGCCAGTCCCACTCCCCAGATTCTCAGGCCAATCCGACCCAAGGCAATTCCTAATGAGCTACGAAGCCGCTATCCTCTCAGCTGGCAGTGACGATTCTGTACTGGTGAAATCCTTCATCATCACTGCTGACGAGGCGGCAGCACAGTGGTACTCTCTACTAAGCCCGGGTGTAATTCACGGATGGGACGATCTGAAGCAGCGGATTCTCTCCAACTTCCAGGGTTTCCAGTGTCCAGAACTTACAGAGGGCGACCTTTTCTCGTGTAAGCAGAAGGACAAGGAGCCTCTCCAAAACTATTTCAGGAGATTCGTTCATCTCAGAGCCCAGGCGCCGAATGTCTTGGACACCGTCGCCATTAACGCTGCGATCGTGGGTTTGAGAGCCGGCCAGTTTCGCTCGCACCTCATGCGCGAAAGGCCCAGGACTATCCAGCGTCTATACGAAGAGTTTGAGAAGTATTGTCGCTCAGACAATGACTTCAAGATGTGCATGGAAGAGCAATCTCAGCAAAAAAAATCCGCAAAAGCTAACCAATCCAGCGAGAGGGAATGGTCCAATCCCAGAAATGCCTCGCACGCCAATCCTCGGAGCGTGTTCGTCCTGGACGGCGAAAACGCCCAGGAAAACCCCAATCCACAGGCTTACTCATGGAGCCGGGTCCCTAACCCGTCTAGTCCACCACACTCGAATCAAGGGGGAGGCCGCAGAGGTGGGAGAGGCAGCGGCAGAGGCAGAGGTCGCGGCAGGGGCCGAGGCCACCATGAGAAAATAAAATGCTATTGCATTTTCCATAAGGAAAACGATGACCATAGCTCGAATTACTGTCCAGAAAAAAAAGATTCGAAGCCATCCTCGAGGAGGAGAGGAAGGAAAAGGACAGAGCTAGAACCATAAACCATTCTGCTCCGTCGTGGCAAAACCTTAGCTTTGGGAGAAACTCTTTCGCTAATCCTTTTCAGCCACCTCAATTCCAGCCACCTTCTTCAACTTATCCCCAACCCCCACCCTGGAAATCACAAACTTTCCAAGCTCAGAATATTGAGCGCAGACCCATTGAGCAACACCCCATTGCTCCTCCGCCTCCTCCTTTCAAAGGCCCCTCAGCTCCGCCGTTGCCAGCCAAGCTTGAGGGTCAGAGCGATCCCTTGCCATCCGTCGGAACCATACTGCCAATTTCAGGGGGCTCCGCATTGGAGTTCGAAACCAAAAGGGACGGAAGCACTACTTCCGCGAGGTGCGGAACATTTGTGTGGAGGGAACAGTCGAAAAAACAAGATGGTCTCACATCCCAATCACCTTCTCAGAGGAAGATGTAAGGTTACAAGGTTTACCCCACAATGACACTCTAGTGATAGAAGCAAACATAGCGAGTTCGACTCTAGGGAAGCTTCTGGTGGACAATGGTTCGTCAGCTGACATTATCTTCGCCGATGCTTTCGACAAGATGGGGCTCAGCAAAGATGGGGCTTCGCCAATGCTTTTGACCTTTGTATGGATTCGGAGGGTGCGTCATCCATGCGCTGGGCAAAGTGGTTCTCCTGGTGTCTTTCAGAATAGTCCAAAATGCTAGAATGGAATATTTGTCCTTCGACGTCGTGGAGATGTATTATCCCTACAATGGCATCTTGGGCAGGATTCCTCAACAAGTTTGAGGCAATCATTCACCAGGCTTACTTGTGCATGAAAATCCCGGCAACGCTAGGGATCATCACAATCTGGGGTCACCAAAACAATGGCCGCAATCTACAGAGAGGTCGCACCCCAGGACAGCGAAATGTGCACACCCTCGACGAAGCGGTCGAGAGCAATGAGGCGGAAAAGCAGCCAAAAAGCAGACAGAGAGAAAGTTAACATGCAGTCGGACTGCGACACCAAAAGGGTCTTACTAGACGCAATGGTTCTGGATCAGACCATCGTCATTGGCTCCAATCTTTCAGCCGACGAGGAAGGAAACCTAGTTCAATTCCTCTAGAAGAACAAAGATGTGTTCGCCTGGTCTGCCAAAGATCTCACAGGTGTGGATCGAAACTTCATCGAATAGAAATGAATATCGACCCTTCGGTCAAGCCGCGAAAGTAGAAACTAAGAAAGATGTCCGACGACAAGGTAATAGCTGTCAAGTCGGAAGTTCAGAGGCTGCTTGACGCCACTGTCATCCGCGAGGTCATGTACCCCAAGTGGCTGGCCAACACGGCACCGGTCAAGAAAAAGAAAGGCAAGTGGCGAATGTGTATCGATTTCACCGACCTCAACAAGGCTACGCCAAAAGACAACTATCCATTGCCACGAATGGATCAGGTTGTGGACTCTGCGGCCAACACCGCGGTCATGTCCCTGTTGGATTGCTTCTCTGGGTATCATCAGTGTTGGATAGCGAAGGAGGATGAGGAAAAACCAGTTTCATCACACCCTTTGGAACCTTTTGCTTCGTACGAATGCCAGAGGGTTTGAAAAACGCCGACTCGACTTTCACCAGAATGACTAGAACAGTGTTTAAGCCGCAGATTGGCAGGAACATCCAGGCCTACGTTGACGACCTCATCGTCAAGAGCACCAACCGGGCCAGTCACATGAGCGATTTGGTGGAAACTTTTGCCAACATGAGACGGGCTGGTTTGAAATTAAACCCAGAGAAGTGTGTGTTCGAGATTACAAAAGGAAAAAATTTGGGATGCCAGAAAAATGGAAGAGCCTAAGACAAAGAAGGACATTCAGAAATTGAATGGCCAGGTAGCAGCTTTAAACAGATTCATTTCAAGATCTGCTGAGCGAAGCCTCCCATTTTTCAGAGCACTAAAGGGCAAGGGCACGATCGAGTGGGGCCCCGAGCAAAGCAAAGCCTGCGCCGAGCTCAAGGAGTACATCGAGAAGATGGCAATACTCTCGCCACCCTCGCCATCGGAGCCACCTCTTATACGTGGCCGCTTCAAAAGCCGCGGTCAGCGCCGCTCTGGTGCGAGAGGTGGAGGCTGAAAAAGGAAAGCTTCAATGTCCTGTCTATTTCGTCTTTGAAGCCCTGTCAGGCTCCAAACTGCTATATTCTGAGCTGGAGAAAATTGCTTATGCGGTGGTCATGGCCCTCGAGGAACACAAGGTCACTGTGCTCAGGGATCAACCCTTAAATGATTTGTTCATCAACAAGGAGGCCTCGTCCAAAATTGCCAAGTGGGCAACTGAGTTGTCCGAGCATACAATTGACTTTGGAAAGAGGTCGACAATCAAGTCGCAGGTCTTAGTGGACTTCATTGTAGATTGGTCCTCACCAAGCAGTGTTACTACTGACGAAGAATTGGTGCCGGTTTGGGAGATCAGATGCGACGGAGCCTAGGGGCGCAAAGGTGCTGGCATCGCAGCCATCATCACCTCACCAAGGGGTATCAAGCTAAGATACCCCGCAAGGCTAGACTACAAAGACCCATCTATTAGGTGCACCAATAACACTACCGAATACGAAGCTTTACTGCTGGGCCTTCGGAAGGTGAGAGCCCTAGGGGCCAGCAAATTCTTGGTCAAGTGTGACGCCAAGGTCATCAAGGAACACGTGGAAAAGGAAAGCGAGGCCAGAGAGCCGGAGCTAGTCAAGTATCTCGCGGAGGTGCGCAAAATGGAAAGACATTTCCGGGGGTTCACAATCGAGCACCTGCCAAGAAAAAACAATGGCAAAGCCGACGAGCTCGCAAAGACAGCTGCAAGGGGTTAGGCGATGGCTCCAAACGTATTCTTTGAGATCCTGACTGCCCCGTCCACAAGGCCAGACAAACAGCCGCTCAACACAGTCAACACAATTTCCAGCTTGGACTGGAGAGCTCCCATAATCGCTTTTCTTCGCGGACACTATGAGCCAGTTGAAACCCATGATCTCAAAAGGATGCAGGCTCGGGCCAAGGGTTACATCCTTAAGGACAACATTTTGTTCAAGTTGGGAGTATGTGCACCATTGTTAAAGTGCATTTCTCAGGACCAAGGCATCAAACTCATGAAGGAAATTCACAGAGGAATGTGTGGATCACACATAGCAGCGAGAGCCCTGGCCGGAAAAGCTTTTAGGCAAGGTTTCTATTGGCCAATGGACTTGCAAAGCTTGCCAGTTCACAGCAAAGCATCAGCGAAGGCCTGGGGCTCCATCGCAGCTCATCACGCCCACCTGGCCGTTACAACACTGGGGAATGGATATCGTTGGGCCGCTCCCAACAGCCTAGGGCAACTTGAAGTTCATTGTGGTCGCAATCGAATATTTCACCAAGTGGATTGAGGCGAGACCTCTCTCTACCATCACCTCAACCACCATCAGAAAATTCTTTTGGCAGCAAATCATCTATAGATTTGGAGTGCTCAGAGAGCTCACTGTTGACAATGGGAAGCAATTCGATTGCCAGGATTTTAGGGAGTATTGTCGTTCAATCGGAACAAAGCTCTGTTTCGCATCCGTGTACCACCCTCAGTCCAACGGCACAGTAGAAAGAGCAAATGGGCAAATCTTCTCAGCCATAAAGAAGTGTCTTTTCGAGCAGAAGAAAGGAAAATGGGTGGATGAGTTATCGAGGTTGGTCGCATAACACCACAGAGTCAAGAACGACCAAGTTCACTCCGTATAGACTGTTATACGGGGCCGAAGCAATGTGCCCTGAAGAGCTCGCCAACGAAAGCGCCAGAGTTTTGGTGGGAAGCTCTCGTGAGAACGAAGAAGTCGACAAGGACTTAGTGGAAATCGAAAGGCTGGACGCAGTCTAGAACCTGCTGAAATACCAAGAAGAAACCAGGAGGTGGAGAGACAAGAAGGTATCCTTCAAAAACATTTAGGTGGGAGACTTCGTCTTGAAGAGAAAGAAGAATGCCAACGCAGTAGGCAAGTTCCAGTTTGCTTGGGAAGGACCATACGTGGTGTCAAGCTCTGTTCGAGATGGGGCCTTTCGTCTCAAGGATGAGACAGGTGTGGAGTTGGCACATTCATGGAATGTGGACAACTTGTGCAAATTTTTCCCGTAGTTTGCTTCAGTAGGAGTCTGTCGCACAGAACTATAAGTGCAGAGGACTCAGCTAGTTTTACATTTTTCAGTCTTTACTTTCGCGCATTTTAAATTCAATAACAAGGCGGGTACTCTTTTCCTCACATAGGGAGGACTCCATCATGGAGCGTGAGGTTTTTAACGAGGCAGCCTTGATGTAAAATTTCTTTTCCAATGAATGAAATAGTTCCTCCCTACAATTTGTTGTTTTTCGTTTTCGATCGCATAATTAAAAATGCTATCTTAAGACAGCCCATCCCAAAAGAGGATGAATTGAAGTGCTATCCTCGAATAGCCCACTCCGAAAGCGAGTGCATCAAAGTGCTACCCAAGGGTAGCCCACCCACAAGTGGTGCAATCAAAATGATTCACAAGAATCAATCCATCAAAGAGCTGCCTTCACGGCAGCTCATCCGAAAATGGCGTGCGAAAGCGATTCGGTCTCAAATCGAAGAATCCCGAACAAGGAACCAGAATCATCGATTTTTTACAAAACCATCGTCGCAAGCGACACTTATCGGCACAACGAGAAACCTATTCTAAAGCAAAAAAAGAGCGTACGTTGTCAAAAACAGCCCAAAAGCTGTAAAATTTGACAGGTGCAGAAAACTTCTAGTCCTGCAATGCGTTTCACGCCTAGGTGTCGCATTGCAGGCTTGCTCGTCCATAACGAGAGATCGCAATCGTAAAGCAAACGACTTCATTTCTGCACATCGTACAAATTAAACGATATTACACAAACTCGACGGGTACAAGTAAACATGAGTGGGCTCTAGCTCTCACTGCTTCCGAAGGGGGGAAGACGTTTTTTCCAAAAACTCTTAGTCGAAAGCGGCGAGAACTTTAGCTTAAAACATTCAAAAGTGTTGGTGCTTGTTGACGAATAAAACTCGTATCCACCTACGATCCGCAAGTGTACGGACCTACACCTTTTTCACCACGGGATTCCCAAGGTTCTTGTCAATCCGCGGAGCAAGGGGATTACTAGCGCTTAACCAAGTACTGATCTAGTTGAATGGAAAACCTTTGAAAGAGAGTATTAATCTAAAGGTAAAGAAAATCTAACCTAAGTTAATCTAAGTTAAGTTGATCAAACAAATCTAGGGTTAAACCAGATGGTAAAGGGTGAACACAAGAGAGTGATTAAGAAAGATAAGCGTTCCCTCCCTAGGATCTAGGATAACATTGTCATATGGACCTCCCTGGGCCCACTACCTCGGTGGGTACCAGGACCGACTACTCAGTGGGCCCCTGGGACTACCCGGCTTACGCTACACGACATCTGAAGGCGTGGAGCACAAGGACTACACATAAGTAGTACTCGGTTAGGGAGCTGTACATGTTCCGCACTGTATGGAGGACTCCTAGACGTACTCGACTAGTACTCTCTCCCTACTCCGACTTGTAACCCTGCCTCCCGGACTATATAAGGCGAGGCAGGGACCGATCTCTAGGATCACCTCATCTAATCTCATCTCATACAACTCACGGCGCACTATTGCACCATCTTGTAATCGTGCCCTATCAATCCAGAGCTACACAACATACTGGACGTAGGGTATTACGCACCCCGCGGCCCGAACCTGTCTAAACTGTGTGCCTCGTGTCTCTTCCTTCGAGTTACCGATCTCGGCGAGTCACATTCACCTACTTCGGGTACTCCCCTTAGTAGGTTGCCGGTCTAAAACACCGAGAGCTGGCACGCCAGGTAGGGGCTCTCGCCCGAGATCACATGGCGAACTCGACGGCTCCCGTCTACTTCAAGCCAACCGTCGCTTTCAACCGCGGCGACACCTTCGTGTTCGGCGCCTGGGTCTGCACTGCTGATGGCGCGGGCTCCTTCCAGCGCCGCCTGACCATGCAGCCCAACCCGAAGACAGGCTTCGTGACGCTTCCTGAAGTCGTCACGGGCGAACTCGCCGGCAAGTTCGGCGAAATTTCGCTCTTCAACCACCACGCTGACTTCGAGCTCGAGACCGCTTCCAACTCGAACCCGAAGTCGCCATGGGCCGTCACATGCGAGCCGGCTGCTCAGCCATCGCAGGCGGTCCCCTCACCTCGCGAGCGCTCCGCGCGCGGCCCCCACATCCTCAACCGGGCCCGCATGGGGGCTCCCACTTCGCGCCGGGCCGACAAGGAGCCCGTACCTGAGTACAACTCGGACTCCGACGCCACTCCCGATCGCGCTTCGGACTCTAGCCCTCTCTCCGAGTTCTACTCGAACTCGGACTACGAGTTCGACTTCGGGTCGGACCCTGAGGAGCCCGAGTCCGAGGACAACTCCAGCGAGCTCCCCTTGTCAGGGCCAGCCTCTGGGCTGGTTATAACATCCACGCCGGCCGGGAGATACGTCTACTGGCCAGACCGCAAGCCTGCTGACCTGATAAAGGGAGACTCACGCTACGTCGCCTACATCGACTCGCTACCGTTCCAGGAGGGAACACCGCTAGCCCGGGCTGACTCGAGCACACCAACTGAGGTGGCACCTTCTGAGTCCAGCCTCGGCACCCCTGATCGCCAAGTTTTCATGGCTGCTAGTGACGCCCCAGGGCCTTCAGGGACGGCCCAAGACAGATATCTGGAAGACATATCCTCTGACGAGCTCTCTGCTGACGCTCCACCCAACGAGAACCCTGCAGACAGAGACGCTCGACGTGAGCGTAACCGGAAGCGCAGCGAACATCGCCGCCACCTCCGTGACAACTTCCCCGTCCGCAACCTTGCGGAAGCTCTCAAGGCGGTCGAGAGCAGAGTACACACCACCCCTGAGCAATGCCTCATGTCGATCACAGCGATCGCACGTCAGGCTCAGGGCATACGCGCTGGAGAGGTCATCGCCAAGCTCGCTGAAGACGCCTACTTCATGCGGGTCGACAACAGAGTCAACCAGCCTCCTCCAGCCAGACCCCGCGACAACGAAGCCACGAGTCGCAGCGCCAACAATGGCCCTAACCGTACTCGAGCCGACCTCCCGGCCGAGCCAAACCGTCGTCGTTCCAACGCCGGCGGACCTTCACAGCACGACCACGGCAATCGAGAAGTTGTTCCCCACCGTGCTCCGGCCGGTGGCGGCGGCAACGACCCCGATGGCGGCGGCAGCGACGGCGGAAGCTCCAACTATGGGGCCAACAGGAGAGCTGGCGGCGGCGGCAGTCGCGGCGGCCGAGGCCACACGAACAGCCACGCCTCCGGTGCCTCACATGGCGGGTACGATGCTCGCCAGAAGATTGAGGAGTTGCGGCGGAAGAAGTCGACCACCGCAGCCGAGGGCGACGGCTTCCCCGCCTTCTCACCTCGACTTCGCAACTTGCTTCTCCCCGACAAGTTCAAGCCTTTGGGGATCACCAAGTACGATGCGAAGCAGGATCCCATCCAGTGGCTCAGGTGCTACGCCCTCTCCATCGAGAACGGCGGCGGCAACGGTGACACCAAGTGCCTCTACTTCCCCTTCTCGCTCGGACCAAGCGCCACTCACATGGCTCGAGTCGCTGCACAAGCACTCGATCGACAAGTGGGACCAGCTGAAGGAGCAGTTCACAAGCAACTTCGCGGGCGCCATGGGTCGATCGGGTACTCGCATGGACCTGGCCATGATCAAGCAGGAACAAGGCGAGACCCTCCGCAAGTACATGCGCCGCTTCTTCGACAAGCGCGCTACCGTCGTCGACGTCACTGACAAGGAGGTCATCGACCTCTTCCAAGACGGTCTCTATCACCGTCGCACCTTTGAAGACTTCGGCCGTCGCCGCCCCAGGTCCATCCCCCACCTCAAGGACATGATCACGTCCTGGGCGGATGAAGAAGACAAGGCCAACGCCAAATACGACGCCATCCGTGGCAAGACCAAGCAGAGCCAGGGCGGCGGCAGCAGCAACGCAAACCAAGGTGGCCGCAACAACAACAACAACAACTACGCGGGTCCCAACCACAAGCGCAAGCCAGACAACACCGTCGCGGCTATCCAGCGCCCTGCGAAGGGGAACTCAAAGAAGAACTCCGGCGGCTTCAAAGACCTGCTGAAGGAGAAGTGCCCGTGGCATCCGAACGGCAACCACACCACCGAGCAGTGCTACCAACTCAGGCATGCACTCAAGGATACGCCAGAGCCAACGCACCCCCTCGACCAAAAGGGCAAGAAGAAGGACGGGGACAACAACGACTTCCAGGAGCCCGACAAGACCGTCAATGTCCTCTTCGGCGGATTGCCCAGCAGGCGGGAGCAGAAGGCTACCCGTTGTGAAGTCATGTCCATCGAGCCAGCGGTCCCGACCCCTCTCAGGTGGTCAGAGGTACCCATCACCTTCTCCCGCGCAGATCAATGGACCAGCTTCTCCGAACCAGGACGGTTCCCCCTCGTCCTGAAGCTAGTGGTGGCGGGCTCCAAGCTCAACAAGGTGCTCATCGACGGTGGAAGCGGGCTTAACGTCCTTTTCACCAAAACCTTGAAGAAAATGAAGCTCGACATCACCCATATGCTCACCAAGAGCAACACGCCCTTCTACGACATCGTCCCCGGCAATGCGGCTATTCCATTGGGTTCAGTAGTCCTGCCAGTTACCTTCAGGGCGTCTCGGGACAACTACCGTACCGAGTACATCAAGTTCGAGGTCGCAGACTTCGAGACCTCTTACCACGCCATCCTCGGCAGACCGACCATCGCCAAGTTCATGGCGGTGCCTCACTACACCTACTTGGTACTCAAAATGCCAAGCCCAGCTGGTGTACTCTCCCTCCAAGGGGACTTGAAGATCTCCCACGACTGAGACACAGAAGCCGTGGAGATCGCCTCTACAAACCAAGTACCCAACGCGATGATGGAGGTCTACGCCGCGTCGAAGAAGCTTGCTACAAGTGAACTCGACATCCCAGAGAAGTCTGACAGCACCAATAAGCCTCAGCCACCTGAGGAGGTACTCGTCAAGACGGTCGACCTCGGAACAGGCGACCCCAGCAAGACCACCACCATCGGGGCTGGCCTCGACCCCAAATAGGAAGACGCGCTCATCAGCTTTCTTCGGGCTAACCGCGACATCTTCGCGTGGAAGCCAGCGGACATGCCAGGAGTGCCCAGGGAGCTGATTGAGCACTGCCTCAACGTCGATCCTAAGGCCACCCCAAGCGACAACACCTCCGACGCTTTGCCGACGACAGGCGGGACGCCATCAAGAAGGAACTCGCCAAGCTACTCGCAGCTGGCTTCATCAGAGAAGTCTTCCATCCTGAGTGGCTCGCCAACCCTGTCCTCGTCCGCAAGAAGAACTCGAATGAGTGGAGGATGTGCGTCGACTACACCGACCTCAACAAGCATTGCCCCAAGGACCCCTTCGGGTTGCCGCGGATTGATCAAGTCATCGACTCCACGGCGGGGGCTGCGACTGCTTTCTCGCTTCCTCTGCGCTACTCCGGGTACCACCAGATCGCAATCAAGGAAGAAGACCAGGAGAAGACCGCATTCATCACCCCGTTTGGCGCGTACTGCTACACGACCATGTCCTTCGGGTTGAAGAACGCCGGCGCTACCTACCAACGAGCTATCCAAGCCTGCTTCAAGAGGCAACTCAACAAGAACGTCGAGGCCTACGTGGATGACATGGTTGTCAAGACCAGGGACTCCAGTACCCTCATCAACGACCTCGAAGAGACCTTCGCATCACTACGCGAGTACCGCTGGAAGCTCAACCCGAACAAGTGCGTCTTCGGCGTCCCTTCGGGCAAACTACTCGGCTTCATCATCAGCCAGCGCGGCATCGAAGCCAACCTCGAGAAGATCTCCGCCATCACCAGCATGAAAGCTCCCAGGAGCATCAAAGACGTCCGAAGGCCGACGGGGTGCATGGCGGCGGCCGAACGATTCATCTCGAGGCTAGGAGAACGGGGCCTCCCCTTCTTCAAACTACTCAAGCATCAAGAGAAGTTCGTGTGGACTCCAGAGGCGGATCAAGCCCTTGCCCAGCTCAAGGACTTCTTATCAAAGCCACCGATCCTCACGGCTCCTTACAAGGGCGAGCGGCCTCTTGCTCTACCTCGGCTGCGACTACTCACGTGGTCAGTACTGCCATCGTTGTCGAGCGGCAAGAAGACGGCCACGCCTACCCAGTCCAGCGCCCAGTCTACTTCGTCAGTGAGGTTCTATCAGAGTCCAAGGCCCGCTATCAGCCTGTGCAGAAGCTCCTGTACGCACTACTCATCACCTCACGGAAGCTACGACACTACTTCCAGGAGTACTCGGTCTCCGAGCGTCACCGACTACCCGCTTGGCGACATCCTGTGGAACCAAGATGCTACTGGAAGAATCTCCAAGTGGGCTGTCGAGCTTGGCGCCCTCACTATCGACTTCAAGCCACGCACAGCCATCAAGTCGCAGGCACTAGTCGACTTCATGGCAGAGTGGCGGGAGAACCAGCTACCTACTCCCACCGTGCGACCAGAGCATTGGGTGATGTACTTCGATGGCTCACTCAACCTCGAGGGCGCGAGGGCGCGGGGTACTCCCCGATCTCCCCAACGGGCGAACAACTCAAGTACGTCCTGCAGATCTTTTGGAAGGTCTCAAACAACGAAGCCGAGTACGAAGCCCTCCTACACGGGCTCCGCCTCGCGGCTTCACTGGGTATCCAGCGGCTACTAGTCTACGACGACTCCGCAGTGGTCATCAACCAAGTCAACAAGTCCTGGGACCGCAACAAGGAGAACATGGACGCCTACTGCCTAGAAGTCCGCAAGCTAGAGAACAAGTTCTACGGTCTCGAGTTCCATCACATCGTCCGCGACAACAACGTTGCAGCGGACGTCCTCTCGAAGCTTGGATCCACCCGCGCTCAAGTACCAGCGGGTGTCTTCGTCCATGAGCTTCACGCGCCATCCATCCCGGAGCCGGCGCCACCGACCACTGTCCCAGCCCATCCACCAGCAGGGTAGGAGGTCATGATGATCGACGTGGACTGGAGGCAACCCTTCATCGACTACCTCAGCGAGCAGAAGGTCCCCTCCGACAAGAACGCGGCCGAGCAACTCGTCCGCCGCGCCAAGTCCTACGTCCTCGTCGGAGACAAGCTTTACAAGCGGGGCGCGTCTTCTGGAGTACTCATGAAGTGCGTCCCTCGTGAAGAAGGCAAGGACATCTTGGAGGAGATCCACAAGGGCGTCTGCGGCAACCATGCGTCCTCATGGACGCTGGTCAGCAAGGCCTTTCGGCGAGCTTTTTACTGGCCCACGGCTTTGGGCGACGCCGAAGAACTCGTTAGAAAGTTCCAAGGATGCCAGTACTTCGCCAAGCAGCAACACGTCCCAGCCTACAAGCTAGTCACCATACCGCCAACCTGGCCCTTTGCCTGCTGGGGGCTCGACATGATCGGGCCACTGCCAACTGCGCCAGGAGGATTCAACAGGGTATTAGTGACCATCGACAAGTTCACCAAGTGGATCGAGGTCAAGCCGGTCACAAGCCCCAAGGCTGACAGAGTACTCGACTTCCTGGATGAACTCGTACACCGCTACGGGCTACCCCCACCGCATCATCACGGACACGGGATCCAACTTCAACAACCACCAGTTCTGGGAATATTGCGAGAACAGCTGGATCGACGTCCGATACGTCTCAGTTGCCCATCCACGGGCCAACGGACAAGTCGAGCGCGCCAATGGGATGGTGCTCGACGCTCTCAAGAAGCGGCTACACGACACCACGAACTCCAAAGGGGGCAAGTGGATCAAGGAACTACCCAACGCACTCTGGGGCTACGGACTCAGCCATCCAAGCCAACGGGGCAATCCCCTTACTTCCTGGTCTACGGCTCCGAAGCAATCCTCCCTGCCGACGTCATATGGAACTCGCCAGCAGTGGAGCACTACGACGAAGGCGTCTCAGAAGACAGCAGACGAGTAGACATCGAATGCCTCGAAGAAGCTCGTTGCACTGCCCTCGTCCAATCAGCAAGGTACCTAGAGGGTATCCGACGCTACCACGATCGCAACGTCAAGGAACGATCCTTCAACGTTGGAGATCTTGTCCTCCGCCGTATCCAGAACACGGAAGGACTTCACAAGCTCAGCTCCCCCTGGGAAGGTCCCTTCACCGTGGCAAAGGTGACCGGGCCGGGCTCCTACCGCCTTCAGACACTTGAAGGCGAAGACATCAACAACTCGTGGAACGTCGACCAGCTCTGTCGATTCTACGCCTAGTCTACACGACTACTCCGGGGTTCAAGTCTACACGACTACATCAACACCCCCTTGCCGTAAGCGGCCTCCGGGTCCTGGCTCCAGTCTCCGGACTTCTCCTCTCCAGGATCCAGCCCGTGCGGCTACCTACGGACCCTGGGCTGCGACGAGCGTCAAGGACTCTAGCAACGGTCTACTAAGAGACCACACTCCAAGATCCAGCCTATGCGGCTACCTACGGATCTACGATCCGGCCTACACGGCTACCTACGGATCTCTTTGCGCCGTAGCGGCTACCCGCTCCAGCTCTACTCAGCTGTAAGCGGCCTCCGGGTCCAAGCGACTACTCTGTAACTACGGCCCTGGCCATCCAGGTGTACTCCTTCAGTAATATAGTTTGATCGTTCATCAACTTCTTTACTGCCTACTCCCTACAACGGGACTACTAAAGCCGAGTACGACTACTCGCATCCACTCCACGATGGGGGCTCCGCACTCTGAGATCGCGACTACGAGTACTCATTGCTGGAAAATTCCTTTCATTGATACTTAAGCAATTCATTACAATTGTTTTCTGTACAACCCTAGCTACTAGCTATCTATTACAGGGCTACTGGAGGTTAAGCTTCTCAGCTACTTGCTCCGCGATGGGAGCCATCTGCTCCAGCGGCTACGCATCTTGCTCATCGGTGCAGTTGGCGGCTACCCCGCCGGCGACTACCTCCACTGGAGCCTTCGGGAAGTATGACTTCATGAAGGCCAAGACCTGTCTTGGGATCGACCTCGCCATGTGCTTCACATAGGCCGCCAGCCGGCTCGGAGCTTCCTTGAGGCGGTCCACCAGTGGAGCTATCTTGGGGCCGCCCGGGTGCGGCACCAGGAGCCTTGCGATCGGCAGTGCGGCTTCCTCGAGTTCCTTCAGTTGGGCCCGCAATGCCTCGCAGTCTTCATTCAACTTCTGCAAGGATTTGTAGCAGTTGACGAGATCGCGGTCAGAAGCAATCCGGAGCTCCATATGCTTCTCGCACTCGAAGGCGAGTTCTTTGTAGTCGAGTTCGAGTACCTGGCGGGCTTCTTGCTCCCGGTAGAAGAGGTTCTTCATGCTCGTCTCCGAGGACTTCAGCTGCTCCACCTGGCCCTCAAGCTCTGCAACACGACAACAGCACAGCGGGTCAGGGACTTCTCGACCTCCAACAAGTACCCGACAAGTTCAGCGGCGTACCTTTGTTCTTGTTGCGGAGGCCCTTGTTCTTCCGCACCAAGTCGTCGCCTTTCGCCTGCAACTCTTGGACATCGTTGTGGTACTTGGCGAAGGCGGCGTCAAGCTTCAATTGCATGGCAGCCGCGTGCTTCCGCGACTTCACAAGTTGCTCTTCTAGCGCCTCGGCTCGAAGCACCGCGTCGCCATAACCCTGCAGCATGTTCGACTTGTCGCGGGACCGCTCCGCAATGTCCTGCACAAGACAACACAAGTCACTAGAGTACTCAACAACAGAGGATTGACTACTCAGAAGCTACGGCTACTTACCTTCATCCACTGCTCGGCCTGACGAATCGCCTCCAGATGCTTGGCCACCGTCGCCGGCTCGACAAGGTCATCTGCGAGCAGCTCTACTCCGCCGCGACCACTCGCGGTGGCCTCCGTCATCGGCGCAGAGCGGATGGGCTCTGCGTCCTGGATCTCGGAGGAGCGGATAGCCACCTCCAGAGCAACCTCTGGCGATGTGGTGACCGCCTCTCCCCCGGCCGCCACGGCGGACTCCTCGACGACCTCCTCCACGGGCTCGGGGGCTCCTCCCGCAGCCTCCGGGGCCTCTGGTGTCAACTTCTGCATCGGCACCCCTGCAGGGATGTCACCACCTTCAGCTTCAGCGCCTGTCAAAAGAGAAGACAAGTGCATCAGCGACTACGACTACTCCTCGAGAGGCCCTATAGCTTTAAGAAGAGCACTCACCTTCAACTACGCTGGCCTCCGGCAACGGCGCTTTGGCAGCCGGTGGCTCGGGCACCGCCTGGGTAGTGGGAGCGGACTCCTCGGCGGGCGGCGCAACTTCTCCCACCACCGCTGAAGAGGGCTCATCCCCCTCCCAGGACAGATCCGTGGATTTCCTGCAGAAGCACACGTAATTGGTCGTCAGTCAACCTCGACTACTACAACATGTACTACTCAGGAAGATGGAGTACTTACAAGTTCGACCGGACTATTGTCACAGCCGGAGCACCGAGGATGCTGGTGATGTCAACCAGTCCACCCTCGGCGGGCGCCTCCTCCGACGCTCCCGCGGCTACCGCTTCCTCCACAGCAGCGACGGCGGCGCGGTGCTCTCTCGCGCTCACCGAAGCCACCACCTCTTCAACGGCGGCGGCTACGGGTTCCGTGCTCCCCTGTGGAGCAGGGGGCTGGCACTCCAGCTGTGCCAAGATCTCCTCAACAGTGGGGGCTGGACTACGACTTCCGGCTGGCTCTCCCACTGTGTCCCACATGCCTTCGTCGCCCTCTTCGACGGGCTCCGTCGGCGGCACCTCCTGCATACAAGGCAGACTGCTCATCAGCAAAAGTACTCGTACAAGGGTACTCGACTACTCTAGTCAAGACATCTTACCTCCTGAGGCGTGGTCTCTGAGACCTTAAGCTTCTTCGCTACCCGCTTCCTGGCGGGGTTGCGAGGCTTCCATGGTGGCGTAGCCAGGCTAGCCTCCAGGCTAGTCGGGGGGTCTTGCACTAGAGGCACATGAGGCAAGCCCGGACGGCTAAACCTCGACCGCAATTGGAAGCGGTCTTGCAACGTCTCGTCGTCGTCGTCGTTGTCGGTGGTATCCTCCACGACGACGGTGTCATCACCTTCACCGACTTCTCGCCGCTCCTTCGCCTTCCCTTCCCTCGGGATCTCGATTCCGTTCGGAGGTGGCTGCGGCTTGGAGATGAACTTCTTCAAGTCCTCCTACAAGACACGAAGACATCGGTATGACTACTCCAAGCAATGACTACTCGACTAAGAGGAGCACGACTACTCACCTCCTTGGGCGGGCGCGCGGCGGAGTACTCTTGGACAGGGCACGCCGTGTACGGCGGCATATCTTTGAAGATCCGCGACAACCTCTCGATGATGTCGGCGTCGTCCCGGCTCGCCTCCGGGCATCCGCGACGTGTCGTCGTCGCCGGTGTACTCGAAGCCTAAGGTGTCTCGAGCCATCAATGGCTGCACCCTCCGCTTCATGAAACTGAAGGCCACGTGCTCGGCCCTCAGTCCTGCCTCCCTGAGCACCTTGATGCGTGCCAGCGGCTCAGGAAGCTGGATCCCCTCTTGCATGGTGGGATCTGAGTTCCACCACTCGCGGTGCCTGGGCTGCCGTCCGCTCGGCTTCGGCAAGCTGGGGTGATGGTTCATGATGTAGAACCATCTTGTCTTCCAATCAGTGTTGGAGTCGACAAGCTTGTACGCCAGATATTGCTCCGCGACGTCCTCCCTCAACTGGATGCCGGCTTCTCCGACTACCCTTGGGTTGGTGGCACTTGGCTGCGGCTTGACGCGGAAGAACTTCCGGAATAGGATCCAATGCGGCTTGATCCCAAGGAAGGCTTCGCAGAAGTGCACAAAGACCGCGGTGTGGAAGACGCCGTTGGGGTTCAGATTCAGGTACTCGATCCCGTAGTACCTGAGCAGCCCCTTGAAGAAATCGCTGGCCGGGAGCGCAAGCCCGCGCTCCACGAACCGCGCGAACATGGGGATCTCGTCTTCGGCTTTCTCCATCGGATATGGATCTCCAGCAGCGGACCTCCACATATCGACCTCCTTCTCCCGGATGAACCCACTGTTCAGGAGAGTCAGCAGATCTTCTGTCTTCACCTTGGACTTCTTCCACTCGCGGCTTGGATCAGCCCGCGGTGGAGACATGGGCGGCGCTACTCCGGTGGCGGCCGCGGCGGCCTCTTCGCGGCCCCTCTTCTTCCCGGCGGCTTTCGACGTCTTGGATGGTGACGGCTTCATCCTCCAAGTGCAGGGCGTCTTCACGCGCATCCGCTCGGGGGCTACCCTAAAAGCTTTGGGTGGCGGCGCACTTGAATTTACTACGGCGGCAGCAAGCGCTGGGAGTGGATTTGCTTCAGATGGAAACGGAATGGCTGCAGCTCGAATGGGTGAAAAACCCTAAGGGTTTTGGCTTCTATTTATAAGTCAACCAGCTCCGCAACGGGCGGCTGGATAAGTCCACGCGCGGCTGACTCAGCGGCCGTGCGTGACCCTTCGTATTCTACTAGTCGACGCGCCTCACCTCGGGGGCTCGGCTACTTATACTCGACTACCTGGGAAGCGGCTAGTCTCAAGAGCATCTCAGGACACATTCTTCAAGATGACCCTTCAATTCGAGAGGAAGTACTCGACTCAAGGCTCGGGGGCTCCGTGCCACGTGTCCTTCGGTTTTTTCTCTCCAGATTTTTTGGGATTTTCTTGCCAAGACTTCAGATGGACCCTCAGCCAGAGCCTACGGCTCAACCTAAGGCTGGGGGGCTACTCCATATGGAGTGCGATTTTGCAATCGCGCCTCCATATCAGCTCCGGCTTCAAGACAAGACAGGCATTTTTTGAAGACCTTCGAAGGCAGTTTTCGGGGATGCTCGGGACTACTCGAGAAGACTTCAAGATTGCTCAAACATCAGCTGGAGTACATTCCAGCCCCGGGATGCTTTGACTACTCTTGAGGACTTTTGACTTGTAGCACTCAGGGACGCTTGAGGGCTACTCGTTAAGGCCGTCAAGACTACTTGAAGCTATCCTTCTCGACTACAAAGTACTCGGGGGCTTGTCGTATGGACCTCCCTGGGCCCACTACCTCGGTGGGTACCAGGACCGACTACTCGGTGGGCCCCTGGGACTACCCGGTTTACGCTACACGGCATCTGAAGGCGTGGAGCACAAGGACTACACAGAAGTAGTACTCGGTTAGGGAGCTGTACATGTTCCGCACTGTATGGAGGACTCCTAGACGTACTCGACTAGTACTCTCTCCCTACTCCGACTTGTAACCCTGCCTCCCGGACTATATAAGGCGAGGCAGGGACCGATCTCTATGATCACCTCATCTAATCTCATCTCATACAACTCACGGCGCACTATTGCACCATCTTGTAATCGTGCCCTATCAATCCAGAGCTACGCAGCATACAGGACGTAGGGTATTACGCACCTCGCGGCCCGAACCTGTCTAAACTGTGTGCCTCGTGTCTCTTCCTTCGAGTTACCGATCTCGGCGAGTCACATTCATCTACTTCGGGTACTCCCCTTAGTAGGTTGCCGGTCTACTTCGGGTATGCATCTACTACACGAGAATGGTGAACCAATCTACCGGGGGTTGTGACCATGGTTTCACCCTTTCCCTCCTCTCGTACTGTCACTACGCGAAGGTATTCGTGACTAGACCTATGATGGACACGGTATGTTGATGGAATCTATGGGAGTAGCGGATATCATACGCCCGAAAAACACAGTAGCTAACCTTAATCATCAAAGCATCATCAACATGAAAACAATAGATTGAAACCACGAATCAAGTAGCGATCACATAGCATGAATCCATCTAACCCTAGGGATGAACGGAGACATTACCCCATCATCTTACACGGATTGAATCACATAGGGGTGACGGAGACTCCGGAGAACGTCGTCGGTGAAGATGGCGGCGATGAAACTTAGGAACACCCCTAGGCCAGCGGCTTGGAGTCCTCCTCTTGCTTCCTTCTCTCCGCCGGCGTTGATCCTTGCGGCGAGCTCATCTAACTCTCTCCCTCATCTTGCGGCGGCGGTTTTCTGATGAATAGCGTCGGTAGGATGATTTGTTCGATGTGGCTACCGATGGGGGCGGAGGCAATAAATAGACGAACACCTAGGGCAAAGGGGGCACCGAACCGACCCCGGAGTGGGCTGGGTCAGTCGGCCCAAGCTGGCCGGCCCAGGCCCATTTCGGCCCGGTTCGGCCCCGGTTTCCTCCCCGGTTGCTTCTCGCGTGATCCCTTATTTGTGTGCACTTGCATGTGGGCCTTTGACGTCGTTTCCTTCACGGTTAAGGCTTGAATCCTTGCTATGCAAGCTTCGCTGTTTTCTGGTTGAGTCCCTGAAGATTTGCACGTTGACGCTTCGGTCCTCGGGTCATTTGGAGTCATGTTCATCACGTGTGTTGACTCTTGTCGGGCTTCATGATCTTGTTCCAAAGTGCTTGGTGAACTTATCCCGAAAGTCTCCTCTTTAGCGTAGATTTCCTGCGTAAACAACAAACTCCAAAATCGACATGCAAGTGTGAACTTGTTACATCATTAGTATGCCTAGTGGCGGGTTAGTTGCAAATCATAATCGAAACCAATGTATAACAAGTACTCTACGTTGACGGAAATTCATCGTCAACAGTGCGGTCAAAAGTTTCAGGTAGCACCTCCAGCGCCACGCTGTTGACGGTGAAATTCCGTCAACCTAGCCATGAGTTTACCTTCGGTGTTGGCATGAATTTTATATCATATCCATTGGTACTAACCCCCGTGGTATAACAAGTTCACTTGTGCATGTCGGTTTTGGAGTTTAGTGTTTATGCAGGGTTTTAGTGTTGAAAGAAAGAGTTCCGGGATAAGTTCATCAAGCACCTCATGACATGACCTTAAAGCCCGATACAAGTCAAGCAATGAAGTGAACATGACTTCAAGAGCCCAAGGACCCAACCCGAGAAGATGGAAAACTCCGAGGACCTAGCCAGAAAAGTGCTGAATCTTGCGAGATAAGGAGCTTCGTCCAATTCGGAGAGAAACTGACGACAAGGGCCCACATGCAAAAGGGGGAAGGATCTAGAAGACTCGGAAAGCAATGCCGGGCGAAGGAGGCCACGAACTGGGCCGAAGTGGGCCAAGGCCGGTCGGCCCAGGCCGGCCGGCCCAACCCATTTCGAGGACCAGTCAACCTCCCTTTGACCTAGATGCATCTTGGGCTATTAATAGCCCCCTGACCGAGAGCCACACATGAATCAATTCGTCATCCGCCGCCGAGGAGCAGAGAAGCTTGAGGGACACCATCTCGGAGATGAGGGTCGTGCTAGTTGTCTAGGGTCTCCCTAGCCGACGTGGGAACCTTGCATGTAAGACCACGTCGGAACTCCGGAGCAAGGATCAAGATCGAGGTAGGATCCCGGTGGTGATCTTGTTCATGTAATCATTCATGGTGAAGTTTTTATAGTGAATCCGATTTCTAGCGATCAAGTGCCTTCTCGATGATTTTGTTTTCTTCTTGGTTTTGCTTCTTCCCCAATATATACTTAAGATAGATTGCTTAGGGTGCTCTTGTAGCCGGCTAGAGGTGCATACCGGACCGACCAAGTGATTTCAACTTGTTCTTATCGAACTCGCCCTAGACTACCCGCATGAATAGGAATACGTTGTGACAGAACGAGGGTTCCGAAAGGCGGGCGTTTTCGGAATCGGACTGGAGGCCACGGTTTAAAGATGCTTTTAATGAGATTCGCTTTTCTATCTTCATCTATCTTGTTTGGAGCTACAACATAAGCATGATCTAGACTCTCTAGATCGGTTATCTCTTGCTTTCTCTTGCTACCTCTTTAGTAGATTAGATTAGATGTGTTTACTTGATGATATCTTAGATTAGATGCAATTTGGTTCTTCATAAGATAGCTTTCCTTGCTTTACTAGATTGAATCCTTGCGTTGCACATTGTTCCACGGATTCGATACCTTGGGTTCACCACTCGAGGGAAGAAGGGTCCCTTGACTATGACGGGAGACTGAGGACCAGGAGCGTCCCAGTGGTCGGTGGATGACCGCTCCTCAGTGATGAGTGATTGACAACGGGTGTTGGACTGACTCTTGGCTTAGTGCGCAGGTGTAGGCTGCGGCCTAGTTCGTGTTGTTGCAGGTGAAGAACGGGCGCGAAAGGTCTTCAGCCTTGAGGGGCCTCGGGAGATGGAGAGACAAGTAGGCTCGGTTCGAGGGACCCGGTGGACGGCGGGGCGGGTGCGGGCCACATGGTGGCGACACAAGCAAGACGAAGTCATGGACAAGTGAGCCGGTGCACGGTGGCGGTCAAGTCAAGTGGTTTGGCGGGAGGCCGGACCGGGCACGCGGGGTTTGGTGGTTTGCCCACAAAACCATCGGCGGACGGTTTCTTGGTTTGGGCCTCAAAACCAAGTCCGAGGGCCCAACACGACGGAGACGGGATCCGGGCGTGTCGGGAAGCTTCGAGGCGGAGGACACGCGGCGGGATCGCATGGCTTGCGTCGGGAGGACGTGGGGTGCGGCAAAGGCGTGGCCGTCCGATGGGAAGACCCACAAACATTACCAAAATGCCCCTACGTGGGTTGTATCGCCAGTAGTGTAGTTAGGGGTAGTCGAGTCATTTACCACTCCCGGCGGGACACGATATATAAGCCATGAGTGTGTGTTGATGGCTCTCTCTCTCCGCGACTTAGGGTTTCATTTGCTCCCTCCTCTTTCTCATTTTGGTAGCCATTTTTCTTCCATTTTTCTCTAGGCTAGCATGAGAGCTTCATGAGAGATTTGTTGAGAGGGATGGATGCTAGGGCGGCATGCTAGACCTTGTGAATCTTTCCTGGTTTGTATAGAAGATTCGGGGTTGTTTTTCGTGGCTTTTCGTGCTTGTTTTCGTGCCTTTGTTCCCGGTGTGATTCCGCGGATTTGAGTGGGTTTCTCCCCGGATTTCTTTGAGGGAAACATGGATAGATGTCTTGTGCATCTTTGTGCTTGATCTTGTGCCCTCAAACGCCGGGGAACCACTTCGATTCGTGAGTTTTCGTTCGGTGCTCTAGCTTTTGGTGGTGCTCAAAGGATTCGCGATTCCCGGTGATTTAGGGAGTTAGGAGGCAAGATTTTTGGGCTATAGCATCCTTGTGTGACGCTTTTCAAGTCCCCAAACCCTTGTCTCCATAGCTTCAACCGTTTGGGAAATCCGATGATGATTTGGGGGAGTTGACTTTCGGGGTCGGGGTCGAAGTTTCTGCTCTGTCCGCACCTGGCGGACAGTCCGCAGGGGGGTCGCGGACGGTCCGCGTGGGTCGTGTTCGTCCCGTGTTCTTCGCGTTCTTGCTCGTCCTTCGTTTCGATCCGTCGCGATTTTGGTTTTTGGTTGGACGGAGTTTCGGACGGTCCGCGGTGTCGGGCGGACGGTCCGCGGGTGCTGGCGGACGGTCCGCGTGCGCCCGCGGACGGTCCGTGGGTCGTGTGTGGCTTTGGTTCGTTCGTGTGATTTAACGGACGGTCCGCGGGAAGGGCCGGACGGTCGCGACGTCGGCGCGGACGGTCCCGCGCGGGTCGGACGATCCGCGCGGTCCATCGCGGACGGTCCGCACTTGCCGGGCCGACGGTCCGCCGAGAGCCCGTGCGGTCTTTGTTTGTTTCGATTCCTTCCTTCCCTTTCTAGTGCTTCCGCGTGTGCTTCTAGGAATCGTTCCTAAGGCTAGAGGTTGATCCATAACCTCGTGGTCTTGGCGATTGGTGCGTGATTCGATCCATCGCTTGTGTGTGACCGGGATTTGAGTAGGACATAGGCCGGGTTCTTTGGGAAGAATTTTTACCGGCTCCTATTCACTCCCCCCCTCTCTAGTCGCCATCTGATCCTTCAATTGGTATCAGAGCTTGGTGCCGGATTCTTTGCGACTTTGACAAGTCTCGAATCCTAAGATGGCGTACGTTGAGCGGGGCGGTCCGCCGCACTTCGATGGCAAGGGTTACCATAAGTGGGCGGCTCGTATGATGATTTTTCTTCGAGGAAAGCTGTTGGATTTTATTGTGCTTGACAAGACCTATGCTATTCCGGTCAACATCCATACTCTTATGGTGACCGATGCCGATGCCAAGGCCAAGTATGAGGCTAATGCAAAAGCCGTTGATCACTTGTGCCGGAGCTTGTGTGATCCGAGTTTGAGCGTGTTCGCCATTTGAATCTTGCTTGGCAAATTTGGGAAAAGTTGTTGGTTGCTCACGGTGGTGATAACCATGTGAAGGCTCGCCTCTTTGTCTCTTACCGGATGCAATATGAGAATTTCACTCCACTTCCCGGTGAGGACATTGATGCGATGTTTCAGAGGTTCACCGCCATCGTGAACAACATGAAGGCTAATGTTGAGGATTTTCCGTATTCCGAGCATGATCAGGCTTTGAAGCTCTTGCATGTCTTGGACCCAAATGTTTGGGGTGCTAAGGTTGAGGCCATCAAGGAGTCCGGGAATTACTTGACTATTGAGTTGGATGACCTCTTTTCTAAGCTCAAGTCGGTGAGGTTGACGGAAGTTGCTATCCAAGCATGAGGGCTCGACCGACCATAGTCTTGCTCTTGTGGGAGGATCAAAGGGCAAATCTAACCCTTCTCGTCGATAGTTTTCTTTGTCCTCTCTTATGTCCATTCCGGATGAGGAGTTTGATGTCTTGGGCGAGGAGGAGCCGGCCTTGCTCTCAAGAAGGTTTGAACGACTACACGAGAGTCGGAGGAATGCAAAGCGGAGCTCGGGGACGTGCTACAAGTGTGGCAAGCGTGGCCACTTCATCGCCGAGTGCCGGAAGCGGAGGAGAACAAGTACAAGGTGAACGAGTACAAGGCGCACCCGAGGCGTGAAGACAAGTACTCCTCCAAGGGCAAGCACTTCAACAAGTCCAAGAGCAAGGACAAGGACAAGCGGCGACCGAGCAAGAGCGGCTACAAGAAGAACAAGGCAAGAGCGATGGTGGCCGGTGCGAGCGACGTCGACTCAAGCTCAAGCGAGGAGCGAGTCAAGCTCAAGCGGCGAAGATGAAGACGCCGGGAGGCGCAATGGCAAGAAGAGTGCAAGCGGAACCTCGGCGGGCGAGCCGTGTGGCGCTTGAGGGCTTTTGTGGCATGGCCCATAGCTCGAGCGAAGAAGAAGAGTGTGAAGGAAGACGAGCGACTCCAACTCGGAGGATGAGGTAAACCGTGATCCCGACTCCTTACTTGCTGAGATTGCTAGGTTGAATGGTTTGTTGATAACCGTGATAGTGTCTTGAGAGATGCCAAAAAGATGAGGAAAGATCTTAGGGCTCGGCTTGAGAATGCCGGTGAGAAAGTAGGAGAGTTAGAGTCAAAATTGCTTGAATTGAAACTTGAGAATGACTCTTTGAAACTTGCTCCTACTCCTCCCGATGATGTTGAATGTGTTGAATGTGATGCTTGGTTGAATGAGATCAAACTCGCTTAATGAGAAGAATGCTTCCATTTTGGCTCAACTAGATGCTCTTAGGATCGAACATGATGAGCTTAAGGCTAGACCCACTTTGCTTGGTGCTTGCAAATCATGTCCTACTATGCATGCTAAGCTTGTTGATGCTCGCTCTACTATTAGCTCTTTGGAAGCATCTTTGAAATCTCCTGTTGTCAATGCATGCACTAGGCGTGATGAAGTTACTTTGCGCAATCTTGAACTTACTTCCCGTTTGGATGTCATATATGAGGAGAATGACTATTTGAGGAAGGTGTTGGGTTGGTTGTACGGCAGGAACCTCAATTGAAAATCATGATTGAGGAGTTCAAGAGAGCTGATGGTCGTGGTTTGGGGTTTGAGAAGTTGGGTGAGAAAGTGGGAGAGAACAGTGGGGAGAGTGTGTACGAGAAGTGTGTTGAGTCTAACCCCGGGTTTGAGGTGATCGGAGAGATCGAAGTCCCACTCCCAAAAGCACCCAAGAACTCTTTCACACCAAAGCCCAACCACCTTTGCAACAAGCTTGACACAACCCAAGATCCACCCAAATTCCCACCTAAGACAAATGATTTCCGAAACCGGTGAAGTTTGTGGGTGAGAAGGGTGAGAAGCCTAGAGAGAAGCCGAGCCAAAACCAAAACCCATCCCCTTCAGGTGTGAGTATTGTGGCAAGGAGAGGCATCTTGCGAGTTTTGCTACAAGAGGAAGAGGGATGAGAGGCTTGCTAGGGAGCAAGCGAACCGGAGACAGTATCGCCGGCCTCATGGTATTCCCGAGCCTAGAGTGCCACTTCCACGGGGTGTGGGAAGTGTGAGGAGTGTTGGCGGGGTTCCCACGCAGAGGTGGTGGTGAGAGGTTTGTCGGGGAGAGATGATGGTGTGCGTGCCTTGGTGAGAGGTTTGGTCGGGCTCGTGGTGGTTTTGCCGGACGTCCTCCTACTCGTCCTCGGTACGGGTTTAGGGGAGATGATCGCAGCTTTGGGTTCCGAGAGGAACTACGGACCACGTTTTCCCCCTCGTGGTGCTCGTACTCCTCCCATGGGACATGGGAAGTTTGGTGGCAAGGGAGTGATGTTTGCTAACCCCTCTTTTGAGCGAGATGGCTCGACACTTTGGTTTAACTTTCTTTGTGCTAACCCCGGTGTCGAGTCGCTAGCTCATTCTCGTTCTTGTTTCGACTGCGGGCGGGGAGGCTTGGAGAACATTTGGTTGATCGACTCCGGGTGTTCTCGACACATGACCGGAGATAAGAAGTGGTTCTCCAGCCTCACCCCAGTGAAGGAAAAGATGTACATTACATTTGGGGACAATGGACGAGGTAGGGTGCTTTCGGAGGGTGTTGTGCATGTGAGTGACAAGGTAACGTTGAAGAGAGTGGCTCTTGTGAAGTCTTTGGGTTTTAATCTGCTTTCGGTTTCTCAGTTGCTTGATGAGGGTTTTGAGGTGCGTTTCAAGTCTGGCGAGTCTCGTTTGCTTGATTCTCGAGGTGATCTTGTCTGTATGATCATCCCCGAGGGTCAGATTTTCAGGGCTGATTTCTTTCGTTCTTTGGGTCCTGCTCGCTGTTTGATGGTGTTGACGGTGTATTTTGGTGCACCTAGCATGTTCATTACACTTTGGTTTGGATTTGATTATTGAACTAACCCGCCACTAGGCACACTAATCATATAACAAGTTCATCTTTGTGCATGCATTTGGAAGTGTTGTGTTTATGTAGGAAAACATGGACATAAAGGACGGATTCGCAATAAGTTCAAAGGAGCATTCGTGGAGTCTTGTTCGTGTTCATGAGCTCGCTGAAATTACTTCCAATGGTGGTGAGGACCGAAGTGCTACGAGGAACACCCCCGGGGATTGAAGTGTAAGAGATCAAACTTCATGCAAAGAGAGCCTCCATCTTGATCGCGAGGATAACAGCGTCAAAATCATCCAAGTGGAAGGGGCAAAGTAGGTAAGTGCACGAGGACCCACGGAGCAAAAAGGGCGACCGAACCGGCCGAAAGCGGGCACAGGCCGGCCGGCCCCGGTCGGATCGGCCCAGCCCACTTCGGGCACCGGTTCGGTCCCGTCTTCCTTGCCCTCGAAGGATCTTCGACCCTAAAACCTCCGACGCGCCGCCAACACAAGAGGAGGAGTTTATTCGCACCAGAAGGCCATCCACAAGCTAGAGAGAGAGGAGGAGGATCTCTGGCTGGAGATCAACCACCTCGAAGGAAGCACCCTCTCGTGGAGAAGGAGGAAGACACCGGCGGAAGGGAAACCATGATCAACGGTGCCATGATCAGCACCTTGATGGGGTAATCTTCTCATTCGTCCATGGGTTGTAATCGATATTGAGATGTAATCGCACTTTGTCGGATTATCTGTCTATCATCTTGTGTTGAATATACTTTATTGCTTAAGGCTTGCAACCGTGCCATAGAGGGAGTAGAGCTCCAATGCTTCCTTGGATCCATTCAATACGCCGTGGCCATCAAAGGTCTAGTCATGAATACCTTCGCGTAGTGACAGTACGAGAGGAGGGAAAGGGTGAAACCGTGGTCACAACCCCGATAGATTAGATTGGTTTTTCATGTCTTTAAGCGATTGCATGCTCTAGTATCGTAGACCCGTGGGCGAGTGTCTTCTCTCTTGATCGTTTACCATTCTCTCTAGTGTAGTTAAGTGTTTTCTAGTATAATAGTAGTTAGGGTTTAGTAGCTAGTGTGTCGTTGTTGATCGAACGCTTGTAATCCCCTTGCTCCGCGGATTGACAAGAACCTTGGGAATCCCGTGGTGAAAAAGGTGTGGGGTCCGTACGCTTGCGGATCGTAGAGGGATACGTCTTTTATCCATCAACAAGCCCCTTTTTCTGGCGCCGTTGCCGGGGAGCAAGTTAGTTTACATCGTTTGATTTGCATCTAACGTAGTTTTATATTTTTAGTTTATCTTTTATTCGCTATATCTAACATTTATTATCAGAAAAACACTTGTTTCTTTTTTGTTTTTGTTTTTATCTTATTGTCTAGATGGAGTTCGTTAATCAACCCGTGGAAGAACCGGAGAAATCATTAAGGGATTACGCTAGCCCTCGATGTGAAGACATAAAGGTACAAGAGTCGGATTCGAAGCTCGAAGCGACCAAGTATGAAATTAAATCCAAGATCATGAAGATGGTGGCGGAAAACCCATTTGAAGGGATGGTTACGGAGAACCCATATAGACACATAAGGGATTTCACGACAATATGCAACACGGTGCGTCAAGAAGGAGTTCCCGATGAATGGTTCAAATGGAATCTCTTTCCCTACTCACTTGCCGGCAAAGAAAAGACATGGTATTCGGTTGCGTCCTTTGAAGTTGAAGGCAATTGGAACAAGTTGACAAAGAAGTTTTGCAAGAAGTTCTTTCCAATGAGCAAGGTTCAACATCTAAGGAGGCAAGTGATCAATTTTATGCAAGGAGAAGAGAAAGGGATAGACCAAGCCCGGGATAGGTTTAATGAATTAATCGAACAAGGACCAAAACTCGGCTTCACCGGTGACGTACTCTTGCATACATTTTTCTTTTCCCTAACCCCTAGTTGCATGCGACACGTCGAAATGTGTGCGGTGGGGATCTCATGGAGAAAACACTCACGAAGCCGCTCAACTTCTACAAAAAGTTAGCAAAGCGGCTGCCATGCGAAGAGATTGGGAAACAAGACTTGCGGAAGAGCCGGAATTCAATTCAAGGAAGAAGAAGCTTGCTGATTTTTCTAAAGAGGCAACCCCGGAAGTCACAAAAGAGGAGCCAATCATGGAAAAGCTTGAACAAGAACACATCAAGTCAAGAACTTCACCAAACGTCGACTTCGTCGCACCAAACGAGACGAATAAGAGAAGCATGTCAAGCGCGAAGCCACTAAGGGAGTTCGAGCCAATGGATTGGGTTCCTATTGATTACGGAGAAGTATTCGACAAGAGAAGACCGTTCCCTAATCAAAAGGGAATGGCAAGAGCATTGGAAGTCGATTTCCCACCGGAGAAGAAAGCTGAAAATTCATACGACCTCGAAACCACCGGTGAGATTTTTGAAAAGCTCTTTGGAGATGACGTGGTGGATCCGGAACATATTGCCGAGGTGAAGAGGATCATGGGGATCAAGCCCGAAGCATCACCATACGCTCGCCTTGCTGAAATTTATTCGATCGGATCCGAAGAAGAACAGAAGATGACGCCGCACTTGAGTTGCGAGATCAACGGAGTTCAATGCAAAGCTTTATGCGACATCGGAGCCCAAGTAAGTGTTCTATCTTCTAAAATTTACGATAAAGTTTAATACCACAACCTAGACTTAGCTCCAACATCAACGAAATTAATTATGGGAGATGGTAGAACTATCAAACCTCTAGGTATTGCTTGCAACATGAAAGTAAAAATCTCTAGAAACTACATACCAACCGATTTCTTTGTTATTGATGCTTACCATAGTAATTCTGATCATATAATCTTAGGTAGGCCTTTTCTTAAGTTGGTTGATGCCGTGTTAGATGCCGGAGAAGGCAAAGTAACAATGAACCTTAATGGAACAAAGTACACATAAAACTTTCTTCGTGCTTCTAAACACCTTACTCCTTTTCCTCCCGAAGATGAAGAAATAGATGAGATAGATAGTCTTTGTTTTGTTGAAACCCTTAGAGACCCGCTGCAAAGAGCGATGGAAAATCAAATTAGTAATCAACAAGATGAAGAACTAGAGGAAGCAACAAAAGGCTTAGAGCCGCATGATGGTAGCGTGGAGGAAGAGAAGTTCGAAGACATAGGAGAAATCAAACCCGAGGAGCCACAAGTGCCCGAAGTAGACCTTAAACCTTTTCCCAAGGGATTAAAATATGAATTTTTGGGGCCAGACAAAACCTATCCAGTCATTGTGAGCGACGAGTTGAGCCCCGAAGAAAATGAAGCGTTGCTGATTTTATTAAAAAAACATAGGAAGGTGATTGGATATTCAATCAATGATCTCAAAGGTATTAGCCCACCTTTTGCACTCATCGTATACCAATGGAAGACCAATGTAAGCCTGTAGTGGACCATCAAAGGAGGCTAACCCATGCCATGCGAGAGGTAGTAAAGAAAGAGGTTATCAAGTTACTTGATGCCGGAATCATCTACCCGGTTCCACATAGCGAATGGGTGAGCCGGTACATTGTGTACCGAAGAAAGGAGGTTTGACCGTGGTGAAGAATGAGAAGAACGAATTGATACCGCAAAGAACCGTGACCGGGTGGCGGATGTGTATTGATTACCGTAAGCTTAACAAAGCGACGAAGAAAGATCACTTCCCCCTACCGTTCATAGACGAGATGCTCGAGAGGTTAGCAAACCACGCTTATTTTTGCTTTCTCGATGGATACTCGGGGTTCATGCAAATTCCCATTCACCGGAAGATCAACATAAGACAACATTTACATGTCCTTACGGAACGTTTGCATATAGGAGGATGCCCTTCGGCCTATGCAACGCTCCGGCCTCTTTTCAACGTTGCATGATGGCCGTGTTTTCGGAATTCATCGAAGAAATTGTTGAAGTGTTTATGGATGATTTTTCCGTTTACGGGAAGACGTTCATGGATTGCTTAGCAAACTTAGAAAAGGTCCTTACAAGGTGTGCGGAGGTAGATTTGGTTTTAAATTGGGAAAAGTGCCACTTCATGGTTAAGCAAGGCATAGTGCTCGGACATGTTATATCCGAGAGAGGAATTGAAGTGGACAAGGCTAAGGTAGAGACGGTTGAGCAACTCCCACCTCCTACGGATATTAAGTCCTTAAGGAGCTTTCTAGGCCATGCCGGATTCTATAGAAGATTTATAAAGGACTTCTCAAAGATCACTAAGCCTTTAACACACCTTCTTCAAAAAGATGTGGCTTTCGACTTTGATGAGAAGTGTCTAGCGGCATTCGGACCTTGAAAAATGCGTTGGTGAGTGCTCCCATCATCCAACCTCCGGATTGGAGCCAACCTTTCGAGATCATGTGTGACGCAAGTGACTACGCCGTAGGCGCGGTCTTGGGACAAAGAAAGGAAGGCCGAGTTCACGCCGTTTACTACGCTAGCAAAACTCTTAGTGGGGCACAATTAAATTACGCTACTACGGAAAAAGAATTTCTAGCGGTGGTATTCGCTTTCGAAAAATTCAGATCTTACATCGTGAATTCGAAAGTCATTGTTTACACCGATCACGCAGCCATAAAGTATCTCTTGGCTAAGAAGGAAGCTAAACCACGTTTGATTCGTTGGATCCTTCTTCTCCAAGAGTTCGATGTTGAAATTCGTGATAAAAAGGGGGTGGAAAATGTTGTGGCCGATCATTTGTCTAGGATGAATCGTGGGCAAGATGATAAAGAGCCCATAGAAGATAAGATGAGAGATGACCACCTCTATAGAGTGCTTGATAAAGATACTTGGATGATCGACATCATTCGAGCAATTCGAAAGATGCCCCTCGATCATCTAGACAAAAACACTCAAAGGAAGATAATTTCCGAAAGTAAGAAATATTTTTGGGATGCACCATACCTCTTCAAGCTTGGCAATGATGGAGTGATGAGAAGATGTGTGCCAAGAGAAGAGAGGCTTGAGATTCTAAGGAAGTGCTACTCGGCGGAGTACGGTGGGCACTATAGCCATTTTCGAACCGAAGCCAAAGTATGGTCGAGCGGATTCTATTGGCCGGAGATGCATGAAGATACTAAAAGATATGTTGCGTCATGCCCCGAATGCCAAAGAACCGGAAACATCTCTCAAAGAAATTCTATGCCTTTGAAATACAACTTGCAAATCGACATATTCGATGTATGGGGCATAGACTTCATGGGGCCTTTTAAAAACTCATTTGGATTCGAGTATATACTTGTTATGGTTGATTATGTATCCAAGTGGGTAGAGGCTATACCATGTCGTAAAGCTTCCACGGAGGAGTCCATCACTATGATCAAGAACGTGATTTTTCCTCGTTTCGGTACACCGAGAATCTTGATAAGTGATGGAGGAACTCATTTCACGGGGAAGAACTTCAAAAAGTGCTTGTCCAAGTTGGGAATTGAGCATAGGGTCTCCACGGCCTATCACCCACAAACCAACGGACAAGCGGAAACGTCAAATAGGCAATTAAAAAGCATACTCAACAAAACCATAGAGAAGGGAGGCAAGGATTGGTCAAAGAAATTAGACGGAGCTTTATGGGCTTATCGAACGGCGTTTAAAACACCGATAGGTATGACCCCTTATCAATTCGTCTATGGAAAAGCTTGCCACCTTCCGGTTGAGTTAGAACATAAAGCCTATTGGGCGATTAAAGAGATGAACCTTGATCTCGATGCCGCGGTGGTGAAACGGAGAATTCAAATAAGCGAGCTAGAGGAGTTGAGGTTGAAAGCTTATGAAAACGCAAGCATATACAAGGAGAGAATCAAAAGGTGGTATGATAAAAGATTGAAGAAAAAAGAATTTAAAGAAGGAGATAAGGTCCTCCTCTACAATTCGAGGTTTAAAACCTTCGGAAAGGGGAAATTGCAAAGCAAGTGGGACGGACCTTATGTTGTGCATTCGGTGTTCTCCAACGGAGCGGTAACCATTATGGATATAAACGGCGATCAATTTGTGGTGAATGGACAGCGGCTTAAGGTCTACTACGAACCCGATGTCGTGCCCATTCATCATGTTGACGTCTTTACCATGGAGGAAGAGCCCGAACGTCCCGCCTAGGACGAAAAACAAGGCACCAACTTCTCGTAAATAATTTTTCTTTCGACTTTCGGGAGTTTTTCGCGAAGATTAATCGGGCCAACTTTTTCCCACGGGGCCGAGGACGAAAAAAATAGGGCGGTGTGCAAAAAACCGGACCGGCCGGCCCCCGAGGGGGGTGGGCCGGCCGGCCCGGTCGGATCGGCCCGGGGGGTGGCCCGATGCCCGATGTCCCCGAATTTCGCCCGAATTGCTCCTTTTTGACTTCCTTGTTTGGTCGGAAAATTTTAAGGGAAGTGTAAAAAAGGAAAATAAGGTTCCCGGGGCTTTTCTCTCGGGACTATATATTTGGCCGAATTGGGAGCTCGAGAATCAAACCTTTCAAGCAATGTGTTGCACCCTTGTAGCGGCCATTGAGCCTCCAAAAAGCTTAGAGTTGAAGGTAGAAGCCAAGAAGCCATCGATGGAGGAGGCGATGCGATGCGAGGTCAAGCTACCCGTCAAGAGGACCGCACGTATCCGTTGCGGAGGACGTGTCCCGACCGGAGCTCTTGCATCTCGCAACCCCGTCAAAGGAGAGAAGGTCCCTACACCCGTTCGAAGGTCGGCACGTCTCCAAGGCATCAAGCGCAAGGATTACAAGGAGATGTCGCCGGAGCCTAAGGATTATGGGGATAGCGACTACTCCGACGATCGTAGCCCGAGCTCGTGGGCGGTGCCCGGTAGAGACGATGACGATCGGGGCGAGCGGCCCTACGAAAGGACTCCCGAGGGCCCCAACGGCGACGGCAACGGCGGTGGCGAAGGCGACAACAATGGAGGTGGCGACGACGGTGGTGACAACGGTGGAGATTATGGCGACGACGACCCCTTCGGATTGCATCCGGTGTCTTTGTCGAGTTTGCCGTCAATCCATCGCGGCTCTCTACGCGTCGGCCGACGAATGTCTTCAAACCATGGAAGCGATGAAGCGGCGTATGGAGGACTTGGAGCGCGTAGTTGAAGATGACTACAAGTTCCTTAACCGTAACGTGCGCAAACTTTTCGGCATGGTTGGAAACATGAGAGGCAAGTGGTGCAAAGCTTGCTCGAAGTACCATTAGATCTAGTTTTCCCCTTTGGTTTTTGTAAGATACGACGAGGACGTCGTATGTTTTAAGTGTGGGGGAGAGCTAGCTCGCTAGCCTTAGCTTTTGAACTTCAAGTTTAGGTTCGGTTTAATCTTCGTGTGAGAGTCTTAGTGTTTTAATGAGTCTTTAGTTTTTGAGTCTGTTTTTAAATTTTTGCAAGTGTCTTAAATTAGTGTTGAGTCAAGAAAACCAAATAAAAAGAGTCTTTATATACATTTTTGTGTTTTATGTATTGTTTATCTTTATTTACTTGTTTGCTTAATCTTCAATTCTTGATATATGAACACAAGTATGTGGTTTGAAAATCGTTTACCGTGGTGCTTAGTGGAATCGCTACTACTTAAAGTACCCATACCGCACTTCGATCTTGAGCTTCACATGCTAGTTGTGCTATGTTCGATGCTAAAAATTGGAGGATTTCAGTTCTGAAAATTATATTAAAACCCTTGTAATAAAGGTTAGCAAAACCTCTTTTTCCAAGATGAGAGTAAGAAAAAAATTCCTATCCAAAGCCAAGTTTATTTTCGCTCCACCATAAGTGTGATTAGCACGATGAGTTAGGCTAGGACCCTTCTCTCTTGGTGAGTTTTAATTTCGAGCAATGATCATGTCCTTGTGCTTATCTTTTGTTGCTAGCCTCGTCATACATTCGGTAACATGACTTTCACAACGGAAGTCACGTACATCGCCGAATTCCATACCCAACCCTATACATCTCTTTTGTACATCGTATTCCTTGAACACAACCTATTTTCAAAGTTTCGTCTCGTTTCTAGCATGATTTATTTAAAAATTTCAGATTGTATGCATGCGAGGGAAGAGAGAATTGAAAGCTTTGAAAAGTTGTCAAGAGAGAGAAAAATAAAGAGAAAAAGTATGTGTATGGAAAAGAAAGAAAGGAAGAAAGAAAAAAATCATATGTGAATGAAAGAAGAAAAAGAAAAGAGAAAGATGAGTTAGCAATGAAGATATGAGAGGGATGGATCAAGTGAAAGAAAAGAAAAAAATAATAAAGTGTAAGGAAGGATGTCACGTTGATTGTGAGACGAAACTTTTACTCTATTTCCAACCATGTGCAATCCGACAACGAGGACATCATTGGTGCCTTGAAGTCACAATTTTCTTTTGCCCTTGCACATGTCCACCATTCTAAATCTTCTCATCCTTGATATCCCTACATATGGTCAATTCTCATGATCATTGGCTTTGAAAGGTAGACAACCATTAGAGGAAGTTCTTAGTTTGACAATACTTGTGTTGATTGCGCTAGCCCTACCTATAGCTCCACTTTTACATGATATATGAGAGATTAATGGGAGGTGAGAGTTTTATAAAATTTGGTTAGGATAGACACTTCATATGAGTGACTTGAGAGAGCTTGGAGAAAGGTTTTTGTCTAACACTTGTTGCGGGAATTTTTGTTTTGAAAACCATAAAAACCCTCCGATGGAAGCAAAGAAGTAAGTATGGCTGAAATTGAAAGCTTCGAGTGAAGAGTTTGAGTTGTGGGGTAAATCTTGACGTGGTAAAAATTCTAAACGCCCATGTTTATGATTGATTATCATTACTTTGTGTTTATGTATTAAAGATGAAGGGATTGACTAACTTGTGAAGAGGGATAAGTGGTACACGATTACACTCCTTGGACGAAGTTCTTTTACGAGTACTTGCTCGAGGACGAGCAAGAGCTAAGTGTGGGGGAGATGTTGACGGTGTATTTTGGTGCACCTAGCATGTTCATTACACTTTGGTTTGGATTTGATTATTGAACTAACCCGCCACTAGGCACACTAATCATATAACAAGTTCATCTTTGTGCATGCATTTGGAAGTGTTGTGTTTATGTAGGAAAACATGGACATAAAGGACGGATTCGCAATAAGTTCAAAGGAGCATTCGTGGAGTCTTGTTCGTGTTCATGAGCTCGCTGAAATTACTTCCAATGGTGGTGAGGACCGAAGTGCTACGAGGAACACCCCCCGGGATTGAAGTGTAAGAGATCAAACTTCATGCAAAGAGAGCCTCCATCTTGATCGCGAGGATAACGGCGTCAAAATCATCCAAGTGGAAGGGGCAAAGTAGATAAGTGCACGAGGACCCACGGAGCAAAAAGGGCGACCGAACCGGGCCGAAACGGGCACGGGCCGGCCGGCCCGGTCGGATCGGCCCGGCCCACTTCGGGCACCGGTTCGGTCCCGTCTTCCTTGCCCTCGAAGGATCTTCGACCCTAAAACCCCCGACGCGCCGCCAACACAAGAGGAGGAGTTTATTCGCACCAAAAGGCCATCCACAAGCTAGAGAGAGAGGAGGAGGATCTCGGCCGGAGATCAACCACCTCGAAGGAAGCACCCTCTCGTGGAGAAGGAGGAAGACACCGGCGGAAGGGAAACCATGATCAACGGTGCCATGATCGGCACCTTGATGGGGTAATCTTCTCATTCGTCCATGGGTTGTAATCGATATTGAGATGTAATCGCACTTTGTCGGATTATCTGTCTATCATCTTGTGTTGAATATACTTTATTGCTTAAGGCTTGCAACCGTGCCATAGAGGGAGTAGAGCTCCAATGCTTCCTTGGATCCATTCAATACGCCGTGGCCATCAAAGGTCTAGTCATGAATACCTTCGTGTAGTGACGATGCGAGAGGAGGGAAAGGGCGAAACCGTGGTCACAACCCCGATAGATTAGATTGGTTTTTCATGTCTTTAAGCGATTGCATGCTCTAGTATCGTAGACCCGTGGGCGAGTGTCTTCTCTCTTGATCGTTTACCATTCTCTCTAGTGTAGTTAAGTGTTTTCTAGTATAATAGTAGTTAGGGTTTAGTAGCTAGTGTGTCGTTGTTGATCGAACGCTTGTAATCCCCTTGCTCCGCGGATTGACAAGAACCTTGGGAATCCCGTGGTGAAAAAGGTGTGGGGTCCGTACGCTTGCGGATCGTAGAGGGATACGTCTTTTATCCATCAACAGATGGCTGGTCCTTCTTCTGATTTGTGGAAATGGCATAGGCGGTTGGGACACTTGAGCTTTGATTTGGTTTCCCGCTTGAGTGGTCTTGACCTTGTCCGAGGATTGCCGAAGTTGAAGTTTGAGAAGGATTTGGTTTGTGCTCCTTGTAGACATGGTAAGATGGTAGCCACTCCCCATCCACCCCTGACCGATGTCATGACCGAGCGTCCGACAGAGCTGTTGCATATGGACCTTGTTGGGCCAGCTCGAGTTCGCTCGGTGGGTGGGAAGTGGTATGTCCTTGTTGTGGTGGACGATTACTCTCGCTATGCCCGGGTGTTCTTCTTGGAGGATAAGAGTGAGACTTTTGGCTTTGTTCGAGATCTAATCATGAGGTTGAAAAACGAGAGGCATGGGAATGCTATTCGAGCTATCCACAGTGATAATGGCTCTGAGTTTAAGAACTCTCGTTTTGATGCCTTTTGTCGTGATCTAGGTCTTGAACATCAGTATTCGACCCCTTATGTGCCCCCTCAAAATGGAGTCGTGGAAAGGAAAAATCGGACTCTTTGTGAGATGGCTAGGACGATGCTCGATGAGCACGGGACTCCTAGGAGGTTTTGGGCCGAGGCGGTCAATACGGCTTGTCATGTTTCCAACCGGATTTTATTGAGAACTTTCAAGAAGAAGACTCGTTATGAGCTTATGCATGGTCGGGCACCCAAGGTGAGTCACTTCCGAGTTTTTGGCCGCAAGTGCTTTATTTTGAAGAAGGGAAAACTCGACAAGTTTGAGGCTAGGTCTAGTGATGGTATTTTCTTTGGATATGCTAACCATTCTAGAGCCTATAGGGTGCTTAACCTTGAGACTAACAAAATCATGGAGACTTGCGAGGTGACCTTCGACGAGACAATGCCATGTACCTCTCTTGGCTTTGAATGTGCGGGTGATGAAGAGATGGCCGAGGACCTCTTTGAGGAGGAGAAAGATGAAGCCGGAGATGATGATGGGGAGAACCATGAGCCCGAAGCCGAGCATGTACCCACTACTTCCCCTACAACCACTTTGGAGCATGGAGCGTCTACGTCATGGACAACGACGGTACAACAAGAGGACCGGGCGAGAGAAGCTGAAGTTGAGGGGGAGGTAGTCTCGAGGCGTGAGGCTCCCCGGCGGATTCAAGAAGTGCATCCCCTGTCGAAGATCATTGGGAACATTGATGAACGCACTACACGGTCGAGGTCCAGGAATTCCTCTCATTTTGCTCATGCTGCTTTTGTTGCTACTTTTGAGCCCAAGGACATTGGACATGCTTTATCTGATGCAAACTGGGTCAATTCTATGCATGAGGAGTTGGAAAATTTTGAGAGGAACCAGGTGTGGGAGTTAGTTGAACCACCTCCAAATTGCCATCCCATAGGAACCAAGTGGGTTTGGAAGAACAAAGAGGGAGAGAATGGGATGGTTGTGAGGAACAAGTCCGGACTTGTTGCTCGGGGGTTTAGTCGAAGGAGGGGATCGACTATGAGGAGACCTTTGCTCCCGTGGCCCGTCTTGAGGCAATTCGGATCCTTCTAGCCTTTGCCGTGGCTAAAGGGTTCAAGTTGTTTCGGATGGACGTGAAGAGTGCTTTTCGAATGGGGTCATTGAGGAGGAGGTGTTTGTGAAGCGACCACCGGGTTTGAGAGCGAGTTGTACCCACACATGGTATACGGGTTGAAAAGGGCTGCGTATGGGTTGAAACGGGCGCCCCGTGCTTGGTATGGGAGATTGAGAGGTTTTCTTTTGAGCGAGAGGGTTTGTGATGGGTACGTTGGATAGAACCTTGTTTCTCCTCAAGCATGGGAATGACTTGCGATTGTTCGGATATACGTGGATGATATTGTCTTTGGTGGCTCGTCACATAACCTTGTTGCCAAGTTTGCGGATGAGATGAGCGGGGAGTTCGAGATGAGCATGATGGGCGAGTTGCGGTATTTTCTCGAGGGGCCGCGAGATCAAGCAAGTGAAGGATGGTACATTTGTGCACCAAACCAAGTACACGAAAGACATGCGAGGAAGTTCCGGATGCAAGATGTGAAGCGATGTCGACTCCCATGGGGAGTACGGCCACTTTGGATGCGGATGAGGACGGAGAACCGGTGGACCGGCGGGAGTACGGGAGCATGATCGGCTCCCTCCTCTACTTGACGGCGACGAGGCCGGACATACGGTTCGGCGTGTGTCCGTGCGCTCGTTTTCGAGCTTCGCCGAGGACATCACATCGACAGGCCGTCAAGAGGATTTTCGGTACCTACGATCCGCCCCCGGTCTTGGCCTTTGGTATTCTTCCTCCTCGACTCTTTCACTTCATGGTTTTTCCGATGCGGATTTTGTCTTTGGTTGTCGAGTCGATAGGAAGTCTACTTCGGTACTTGTCGGTTTCTTGGTTCTTCGTTGGTCTCATGGTCTTCCCGCAAGCGAGTCTAGTGTAGCTCGGTCTACCACGGAGGCGGAGTATGTTGCTTCGCCGCGAGTTGTTGTTCCCGTGCTTGTGGATTTCGTACACTTTGAGAGACTTTGGTGAGGAGTGCACCCGAGATCCCACTTCTTTGTGATAGCACTAGTGCCATAAGCGTAGCCAAAAACCCGGTGCTTCACTCCGGAACCAAACACATAGAGGTGAGGTATCATTTCCCGAGGGACAATGTGGAGAAAGGAACCATTGTTTTGAGCCATGTCCCTACCCAAGATCGGCTAGCCGACATCTTTACAAAGCCTCTCGACCAAGCTACATTTGTGCGCTTGCGGGGGGAACTTGGGGTTTGTTGCCCTTTCTAGTTGACTCTTGGGGGATTTCCTTTTTGTACCATATGTATCATACCATGTTTACTTTGATGTATATACATGCTTTGCTTGATGTATAAACCATGGTAGGATAGCCATCTTGTCATATATCATGTTGCATTTGTGTCATATTGCATTTTAGGATGATGAGCTTCTTTCATATGCCATATGTGAGTCTCTTTGGCTATTTGTGAGATTTTGGTCATATGTGTGGAGAAATGGTGATGTGAGGCTATGCTCTTGGAATATTTGAGATATATGTGTGGTGAGATAGCTCCTTTTGAAATAAATGCTAAACTTGACTAATTTTTGATGAAATTTGCTCCACTCGTGTGTAGTTGTGTATCCATGTCACAGTTTGGTCTAAATGTGCTTTTCATGCTTAGATTGTGCTTGGATGCCTGTTCTTGCATTTGGGCCAAAGGCCGAATATCATTGTGAATGTTTAGCCTATGTTGCATTCATGGGGGAGCATCAGCTTCTTTTTGCCGCAAAGGCACTTCATGTACCATGTAATGAATTAATCTTGAAAAGAAGTGCATAATGCTTGAAAAATGCTCCATCCATCATGTCTATGTTTATAATGTCTTATCTTTCACATATGGGTGCAAAACATGTTGCATGATGTTCACCAGTGGAGAAGTCTCCCCGAAGTGGACACATGGCTCATGAGCTTTGACATGACATGCTTTGCTTTATGGGTGTTTGCCATGATCTTTTGCTTTGAGAATTTGATATCCTTGTATGATCTTTAAATGGTATGCATGTTTGTGGCTCAAGTGTGACATGGATAGGCTTTTACATGTGAAGCGAGCCTTCTTTTGGTAAAACTGCTTAAATCTGAAAATTTTGTTTTGTCACATGCTTGTATTTTCATATATTACTTGTGGCAATGCTTTGACTATGCTATGATTCATGTGTGTGATCTTTGTCTCATTTTTAGCCTTTGACACTAGATTTGGCCTATTTGAGAAGCTCATGTAGTTGTTTATATGCTTTGCTTTGCATTTCTGCATTTTCACCTTGATTCATACATTGTCAACAAGGGGGAGAAAAGGTGAGCTTAATGAAAATTCAGAAGAGGTGAGCTGAAATTTGGGAGTTTGCATGAGTTTGCATCCACATGTTCAGGGGGAGCTTGCATTTGTTCAGGGGGAGCTTTCTTGCTGTTTTCGGTGTGGATTTTGTGCTTTGCTTGGCTTGTGACCTTTCTTCGCCTTTCTTCGGTTTTGGTCATGAGTTGAGCTTCTTTGTTTTTCTTTCTTCTTTCTTTCTCTTTCTCTCTGAATTTCATTTCGTGTTGTGTGTTGTCAATGCACTCATCAAGGGGGAGATTGAGGACCAGGAGCGTCCCAGTGGTCGGTGGATGACCGCTCCTCAGTGATGAGTGATTGACAACGGGTGTTGGACTGACTCTTGGCTTAGTGCGCAGGTGTAGGCTGCGGCCTAGTTCGTGTTGTTGCAGGTGAAGAACGGGCGCGAAAGGTCTTCGGCCTTGAGGGGCCTCGGGAGATGGAGAGACAAGTAGGCTCGGTTCGAGGGACCGGTGGACGGCGGGGCCGGGTGCGGGCCACATGGTGGCGACACAAGCAAGACGAAGTCATGGACAAGTGAGCCGGTGCACGGTGGCGGTCAAGTCAAGTGGTTTGGCGGGGAGGCCGGACCGGGCACGCGGGGTTTGGTGGTTTGCCCACAAAACCATCGGCGGACGGTTTCTTGGTTTGGGCCTCAAAACCAAGTCCGAGGGCCCAACACGACGGAGACGGGATCCGGCGTGTCGGGAAGCTTCGAGGCGGAGGACACGCGGCGGGATCGCATGGCTTGCGTCGGGAGGACGCGGGGTGCGGCAAAGGCGTGGCCGTCCGATGGGAAGACCCACAAACATTACCAAAATGCCCCTACGTGGGTTGTATCGCCAGTAGTGTAGTTAGGGGTAGTCGAGTCATTTACCACTCCGGCGGGACCTGATATATAAGCCATGAGTGTGTGTTGATGGCTCTCTCTCTCCGCGACTTAGGGTTTCATTTGCTCCCTCCTCTTTCTCATTTTGGTAGCCATTTTTCTTCCATTTTTCTCTAGGCTAGCATGAGAGCTTCATGAGAGATTTGTTGAGAGGGATGGATGCTAGGGCGGCATGCTAGACCTTGTGAATCTTTCCTGGTTTGTATAGAAGATTCGGGGTTGTTTTTCGTGGCTTTTCGTGCTTGTTTTCGTGCCTTTGTTCCCGGTGTGATTCCGCGGATTTGAGTGGGTTTCTCCCCGGATTTCTTTGAGGGAAACATGGATAGATGTCTTGTGCATCTTTGTGCTTGATCTTGTGCCCTCAAACGCCGGGGAACCACTTCGATTCGTGAGTTTTCGTTCGGTGCTCTAGCTTTTGGTGGTGCTCAAAGGATTCGCGATTCCCGATGATTTAGGGAGTTAGGAGGCAAGATTTTTGGGCTATAGCATCCTTGTGTGACGCTTTTCAAGTCCCCAAACCCTTGTCTCCATAGCTTCAACCGTTTGGGAAATCCGATGATGATTTGGGGGAGTTGACTTTCGGGGGTCGGGGCTGTTTCTCGCTCTGTCCGCACACGGCGGACGGTCCGCGGGGGGGTCGCGGACGGTCCGCGTGGGTCGTGTTCGTCCCGTGTTCTTCGCGTTCTTGCTCGTCCTTCGTTTCGATCCGTCGCGATTTTGGTTTTTGGTTGGACGGAGTTTCGGACGGTCCGCGGTGTACGGCGGACGGTCCGCGGGTGCTGGCGGACGGTCCGTGGGTCGTGTGTGGCTTTGGTTCGTTCGTGTGATTTAACGGACGGTCCGCGGGAAGGGCCGGACGGTCCGCGGCGTCGGCGCGGATGGTCCGCGAAAGCGGTCGGACGGTCCGCGCGGTCCATCGCGGACGGTCCGCACTTGCCCGGCCGGACGGTCCCGCCGGAGCTCGTGCGGTCTTTGTTTGTTTCGATTCCTTCCTTCCCTTTCTAGTGCTTCCGCGTGTGCTTCTAGGAATCGTTCCTAAGGCTAGAGGTTGATCCATAACCTCGTGGTCTTGGCGATTGGTGCGTGATTCGATCCATCGCTTGTGTGTGACCGGGATTTGAGTAGGACATAGGCCGGGTTCTTTGGGAAGAATTTTTACCGGCTCCTATTCACTCCCCCCTCTCTAGTCGCCATCCGATCCTTCAGAGACTTGTCTGCTTGCAAGTCTAAACGAACTTTGATACAACTATTAACCGTCAACAAGCCCCTTTTTCTGGCGCCGTTGCCGGGGAACAAGCAATCAAGATCCAATCTAGTATCGCTTATTTTTCAGTTTTTCTTTTGATTATCTTTTGCATCTCTTAAGTTTGATCATCCTCAAAAGAAAAAAAATCAATCTAATCTATTTTTGATTAACCCTAATTTTTCTTTTTTTTAGATTTTTGTTTTTGCTAACCCTAACCAGAAATGGTTGGCTACTCTCCAAGAAACCCAAACTTTCTTTTGTGGATGATCCAGGAAAACTTTACAGGCAAAAGAGACGTGCAACACAAGCTAAAGGGTTGGAAACCCTAGATCCAAAAGTTGAAGGACCGTCGAAATCTCCAAGGGAATCACCACCTCCAAGTCCAAAGGAAGATCAACCTCAACCGCCACCCATGGGAGAACAATCACAACCGGAGCACAAGATCGAGCTATGCACCCAGGACATCGTTGATCTACCTATCATAAACCTTCATGACGCCGGAAGGCCGTTCAAGATCAAGGTCTCAACTATCTGCATGACGATTGCGGGAGCTTTGGAGCGTTTCAATAAATACATACGAGCCGAATTCCTTGAATGGCATATCGGTTTACTTAAGAGGAGGATGGAGAAGATGGAGATAGAGAAAGAAGCTCAACACCTAAAGGCTGCCGAAGCAAGATCCACATGCAAGGAGTGTGAGGAGTACGACCATGTCCAAGGTACACCCCGATCAACAAGGACGTCGTCACTAAGTTCGAGGCTATGGAGAAAATATTGAAGAATTTAGATGGCAAGGTGATGGAGGTCGGAAGCTCTATACATGAAGTGTTCATCATGATGAAGATGTTAGAAACGCAAGTGGGACAACTTGTCGGGCGCCCGATGGGTAGCAAAGGAGAATTTCCACCACAAGGTCCCAAGACGATGAAGGCTACTCAAACTCATTCGGGAGAGATGGAGGATCACACTAAGGAGACCATGAAGATCACGACCAAAGGACCAGAGTTTGAGATGCCGAGCCACTACATGAAGGAAGGTGTTGCATCCGTCAAGACCAAAGGACAAAGCCTGCCTGTGAAGACCAAAAAAATGACTAAGCTGAAGAATAAACCCGTTCCCAAGATGGTGCGGAAGTGGGTACCCAAGATTGCAACGCCCGCAAAGAGCGTTGATCCGAAGTAATCAAGTGAAGAAGTCTAGCCATGGACTATAAATGAAGCGCTAGACGGGAGGCAACCCGTTTCGTCGAGTCAAGAATAAGCTACCGGGAGGACAACCCGATTCCAGTTTTTTCGAGTCTTTTCAAGTAATTTAGTTTTGAATTTTACTATGCAAAGACAATAGACTTAGAATGGTTGAACAATATTAGAGACATAATTCTTGGTTGAATATTTTGTTTTGATCATAAACCCTTTACATGAACCATCCTATGTGTTTGTTTGCTTCTTTTCGAGAAACCACAACCAAGTAAATTCAGAACCTAACTCAACCATTCATACTCTTTATGATGTTGTGGTTGACTTGATTTTCATGCTAAAAACACACGAGTAGAGCCACGACTTGTATCTAGATGTTATTTAAATTTCAGCGTGTGGTAGGACGCGCGTGAACCTAGAAATTTGACTTTTGGTTGATTAAAAAAATCTATATCCTTGGTTTCTCTAAGATTAGAATTTTTCTAAGCCACATTTAATTTTATTTTATTCAAAATCTGTCTCATCTAATCAAAATTAGAACCTAAACCTATGCCCCCATGATCAAGTCGGGAAAAGTTTGCTCTCAACTAATGAAAGCAAACAATACCGGTGGGACCGATATCAATATAGTCGGAAAATATTTTCGACTTACATTTGTTTTTAATGGTTTAAAAACTTATCTAAATTTATGTTTGAGCTCTTCCATAGCTCTGAAAATGTTTTTAATTTTCGAAATTAGAGGAGTGCTTAGCCTTAAACATACCTAGAGGGAGGCAATCTAGTTAGAGTTAATCATGCATGCACCATTGGATGCCCTTTCATCAACTTTCATCAAGACCACATGCAAAGGACAAGCATGGGTGGGCAGCAAGCATGACTTTGCAGGAATTTCATGGTGGCATGTGAAGCAAGTGGAGCAAGGGAGCATGGACATGACTCAAAGCATGAAGCATCAAGTGGAAGGACCAATAATGCAAGAAAAGGAGTGGACGAGAGCGTTTGGGCATTGCAACTCGTGGAGCACGCGGGCAAGAAAGTCACGAAGGAGAAATGATCATGTTGGAGGAAAACGAAGCCCTGGGGAGGCACGCGGCCACCCAAGCCGGTCGGCCCAGGCCGGCCGACCTCCCCTACAAAAGGAGCCCCCCGGCTCCCGTCTTCTGCAGGCAAGCATCCCTCTCCTTCCTCAGTTTGTGTGCTCAAGTTTTTGTGCCCAGAACCACCGTAGACATAGCCAACCTTCCCAAGCTTGATAGCTCAAACAATACACACCCTTAATCCACTCAAAGTCCACATTCCGAAGTAAGTTTTTAAGGGCCTAGTTATGAAACGAATCGGATTTCCGCGGACGGAAACCCGACTCTCTGCACCTCGGTGGTAGTCCCAGGAGGGCTACCACGTGCAATCCCTATCTCAGCGATGCCAAAAATCCATACAGAGATAAAACGAAACAGATAGAGTACAACAATTATTTATTACATTAATCAGAGTACATCTCTTCGGCACATGCCGGGTACAAGTCCATCGGGACTGAATCAAACAAAAATAAAACGCCTAGCAGTGTATCCATGCAAGTGCGGGGAACTCCAAATCCGCAGGCAGCTCGAGCGTAGAAAGAGCACTAGTCCTCCCATCCGTCGTTGTCGAAGTCGTAGTCCGGCTCTGTGTCAGAGACATCAGGGTCTACCCGATAAGCGGGTAGGTCATGTGAGCTTCCCAACAAAGAGGCAAAAGCGGTGCATATTCTACTATGCAGGATGTATCCCTACTCTGGCTGTAGAAGGCTTAAGCAAAGCAGCGGAGCAACGAACAAGGTAAGCAGGGTATTGCAGCGAGGTCCACACCTCGGGTAAGCTCACGCTTCCGAGGCCCACACCTCTGGGGTCCACACCCCGTTCAAGGATACCACACCAAAGCACGAGATCACAGCCATGATCCAGTTCCCAACTCTCATCTGCGATGTGGGGCCCACCTACTCCTATCCCCACATCTCAACGGCCAAAGCCGGGCTCACTCACTCGGGGGAGAGAAGAAGCACAAGGGAAGAATATCTAGCCAGAATAACAGATCTCAGGACTATCCATAGCCAGTGGACACGGACTATAGCTATAGGTTTAAACACTCTGCAGAGATTGTACAACTGTACCCGCCTGAATAGGTCCGAAATCGGCCATCACTGGTTCCACGCCCTACCATACGACTGAAGGCCAAGTAAGTGGATAGTACCCTCCTGCGTCTCCGAGCCTGGCTCAGCCTCCGCGGTAGAGCTCATACTGCCCGCGAGAGGTCCCTCGAAGCTGTGGAACCCTTCTCCGGTCTCGCCGGGGCAAAGTCTTCTAAGGAGGGAAAAACCCACTCCCGACACGATCACACCGATCCGCCTACAGGAGGGAAGATATCCACTACAAGTGTCACCCCGCACCCCCGCCCATAACAAGGCGGGCGGTTTGTATGGTAAGAGTCCAAAGAAGCATGGTTAGTCTGACGATCGGTCCTTAAGGGCCGAGAGCGAGCACTCCCCATCTCCATCCCATACGACACGCCTCTCGGGTTAGAGGCCAGATCGCATCTTCCCGAGACAGACGTTCACCGGTAACCAAGCGGCTCACTCCCGCCAAAGCACGTCAAGGAGATACGCACCCAGAACGCATGCTAGAACACACCGAGATCTCCCACATCTCAGTCCAAGCCCAGAATACCACCCATAATCAAGCAACAAAAGTATGGATAGTTGTGGTATGGGACTAGCTAGGGGTCTGTAGCTAGTCCCGAGGTAGGTAAATCAAGGAGTGAGGGTATATCAAATTATCAAGGCAAGGCTAATGAACTGGCATGCAATTCAACAGAGCAATGCATATAAAGTAAAGCACTAGCATCTAAATATCAACATGGGATCTACATGGTTGGGAGTGACACGACACCTTCATTGCCCTTGAAGCAGTCGTTGTCCGGAGCAGTGTACTCGGGGTCCTCTGCGTCCTCCTGGTCGAAGCTCGGGTCTGCGGCACGAGATTCGACGCGAACGTAAGAATACAGTGCACATCTAAGCAATAACTCCAAATAGAAACCACTTTTTAGAAGATCCAAAAGAGCTCAAACCACCTACAATCAGCAAGGTTTCGAAATTACGAAAGTATAGAAATTAGTTTTATATTTTTCTGAGCTTCCTATAATTAGTTATGATTTTTCAAAGATTAAGAAAATTTTTAAATCATTTCTGAAATTACTTTTGAAGAAGAAAAGGATTTTTATTTAAATTAGCTGCCGACGTCAGCATTCCTCGGTTAGTGGGCCGAAAGTGGGCTGAAAGTGCCACTGGGCCGAAAGCAGCCCAGTGGGCTCGGCCCATTTGGTCCTGGCGACCGAAGTCTAAAAACCCACCCCGAACAGATCCTACTAGATGCCTAGGGTAACGTGGCCCGCGTGGGAGCTTGTTGGGCCAAGGCCCACGCTGTGGCCCATAGCCTCACCCCTTCCTTAGTTCCATGCTGATCATGTGTTCGACGTTATGCTCAGGCGCTCTGGGATGGCGGCGCGCATGCCAGGGTTCATGCCCTGGCCGCCCCGGTTCGTGCGCGGCACAGCACATCACCCAGGTGGGCGGCGCGCGTAGCGCGGCACGGTGGCTTGCCGACCGGACGTTTGGCCGTGGCACGGCGGCGCCGGGGTGCGCCGGCCGGCATGCGCTCGCGCTCGGCGCACGGCGCGTCTACCCGGTGGCCGGGGACGAGCCCGACGCCGCCAGCGCATCGAGGCACGACGACCAGTGCTCCCACCTGCAAAGAAACGCGCGGGATGAAGCCCGGCTCGCACACCCAAACGTTCTGCGCGGCGACAGCGAGCTCGAAGTGATGGTCGCCCGAAAGCTCAAGTGCGTCGCGGCGGCCACCCATGCTGCTCGGCTGGCCGACGGCCAAGCCCGGAGCGCTCGGGGGCGTGAGCGGGCCACGGCCGTGCCTAAGGCACGCGCGGCCTCGCCACGTTCGCCCGGCGCAACCACTGAAAGTTAGGGGCGCGGCTCGAGGCAGTGCGGCGGCGCACCACGTTCCCTGCACAACACATTCACGGCTCGACGGCCGGTGTTCACAGAGGCTCCTCGCACGGTGACGGCGAGCTCGGGGGCATGAAGAGCCCAGGAGCTCCGACCCGTCGCGGGGCGGCAGGTCTGCGGCTTGAAGGCCGGCACACAAGCAAGGTAAGGGTCCCGGCGGTGCGCGTAGACGTCGCCGGTCCAACACTGGAAAGCAACCAAGGAGCAAGGGAAGAAGTGAAGATGGATACGGCGGTGCTCTATTGACGGTTGATTTTGGTACACCTAGCTATAAGTTTACCGTCAACATTTGCACGTATTTGATATTCTAACCAATGGTACTAACCCCCCAGAGGTATCAAGTTCACTCTCGCATGTCGATTTTGGAGTTTGCTGTCTACGTAGGAAACTAGCGCTTAAAGGGAGACTTTCGGGATAAGTTCTTCAAGCACTTCAAGATACGATCATGAAGCCCGACACAAGTCAAGACACATCATGAACATGACTCCAAAGGGTCCAGGGACCGAAGCATGAAGCTGTGAAACTCCAGGGACCTGGACAGAAGATGCTGAAGCTGGCGCGACAAGGAGCTCTGTCCAAACCGTGGAGAAGACGACGTCAAGGGCCCACATGCATAAGGGAGCAAGTCAACAATTGACCGAGAAGCATCGGGGAGCGAGACGGGGCCGAACCGGGCCAAAATGGGCCTGGGCCGGTCGGCCCAGGCTGGCCGGCCCAGCCTGATCCGAGCCCGGTTCGCGCCCCCCTTTTGCCCTAGGTGCTTGTCTATTTATTGCCTCTGCCTCCGCCGGCCGCCACATCCATCCATTCATCAGAGAGCCGCCGAGACGAAGGAGAAGCACCGGGAGGAAGCCGATGGCCGCCGCGAGTCCTCGAGTTGCCTAGGAGATGGCTTAGGCCATGCCCTAGCCGCCATGGTTGGCCCTGCGTGGTAAAGCCATGGTGGACTTCCGGAGCCGTGACTTGAATTCGTCAAGTCGTTTGTACCTTCAACATTCGGTGATGTAACTATATCTTGTCATACTTTGATCTACTACGAGTTATACTTATTCATATGTGTAGCTACCATATGCCTTTAGTAGGACTAGATCGAATCATGGTGATTAGTCTAGTCTTGCGGACACACCGTAGTAGTGCACGGACCTAGGTTGTTGCTCGGTGATGAATATCCTCGCGTAGTGACAGTACGAGAGAGGAGAAAGCGGCAAGTGAACGTGCATCAGACCACTCCATATCGGGTTACTCCATATCAAGTGTAATCCTTATCATAGTATAGGTTTAGATTGGTTTATCACATTGGCCGGAACGGCAACAAGAAGGCGATAGGCTAGGTTTACCTTTGGTTTGCTTACCTTTATGGCTAGGTGGATGTGATCCATACACCCCTTCGTGTTTGTATGTTATCTTTATGCAATCAATACTTCACATAGGGTTAGACCGGTAGGTTAGATAGAGAACCTTGGTGGTTTGCTTCCGATCCTTGGATTGACAAATCTAGGGAGAACCCTCCTTGGTGAAAAAGGCACCAAGTCACCTGTAGGCTTGCGGTGAACTTGAGCACGGTTTTACACCGTCAACAAGTCCCTTTTTCTGGCGCCGTTGCCGGGGATCGGCAACTCGAACCCTAGGGTGATCTATCTTTCTTTTAACTAACCCTAATTTTTATCATTGCATATACACTTACTTTCTTGTTTGTGTCCTTGAAAGTAGGTGGAAAACTAGGCACAAAGCGATCGAGAAAAGTTCTCGACATTCGGACTTCAACAAGTCCAACCTTGCTCAACCAAGTTGATGGCTACACATGTTTTGCTCTTTAGTGGTAGGTGATAACCTTGGTTAGTGGACCAACATCCTCTATTGAGCCCCCACCCAAAGCAAACAAAGATGAACAAGGTATGCCTACATGTGTCAATTAAGTTTTTAAGATTAATTTCTTTTGGAGGATGTTTGTCCAAGCTATAGGTTTCGGAAACGACCATGTCAAGCACGATGGAGAAGGATTCCATTACCATCATGTTCATGCAGCAATGGTTTTGATTTTTGAAGCCAAAGGATGCGTGACATGGTGCCCTAGAAGACTTCAAGATGAAGACCACACACACATCTCCGGATCGATGGACGAAAGGATAATGATGTCATCGCGATGTTTGCATGAGCCTCAGCAGAAAACAATTATATATATTTGGATTTTCAGAAGCTGCATGAAGTCTACGCTCCAATGAATCAAGCGGCAAGGCAATCGGAGGTTCCTACAAGCAGATATGGCCGAATCACCGATGGTTGCACATGCTGAAATTCTGGACAGCAAGCAGTGCTGAAGTGAAACAGCCATAGCTCCCTCATTCGGACTCCGATTAAGGCGAATGAGTACCCGTTGGAAAGGTAATTTTATAAATTTTTCAATAGAACTATATTTTGGTATATGTTCTGTTCTGGATGCAGGGGTAAATCCACGAAGAAGAGGCAGCAACAAGGCGATGACGACAAGATAGAGGAGATGGACACAATGATAATAAATAGAAGATGGGGCAACGGTTCCACAACACGTACATAATGAAATTCAGAAGCTAAGGACTAAAACAAACCCTCCGGAGCAGGGATGAATGAAGACACAAGAGGCACCACTCGACACATGATGATGTTGGAAGTGAACCACGACGGATTTCCTAAAGGCAACATCAAGCTGCATGGCTACTTTGGATTCTCGCACAAGTAACCATGGCTTCACGACAATAAAAAGGTACGTGAGAAAGTCGAGCTCTATGACATTAAATGAAGCGCTTTGCGGGAGGCAACCCAATCTTTTTATATATCTATATAAACTATGACAAGTCTACATTGTGTTCTTTATTTGAAAACTTCAAGTAACATCGTACCATTACTCTAATAAATGTCACAACCACATGTTGTAGGCTTTAATATATATTGAGTGAGCACTTTGCTACTTGAATTTTGGAAAACTTGTAGACCACTTTTTTGTGTGCTTATTAGTATTTAGAGTCTTTTTATGTGTGTCTTTAGAGAGAAATATGAAGCACAATCCATTTTGATTCTAAACTTGTGGCTAGTTAACTTAGGATAACTTTTGCTTTTGGTTTAGATCACCACCATATCATGTCATATCATTTTGTTCATTCATAATCATGTTTTACTTCATTCCACTTTGTTCTCCACCTTTGCATTATGTTGCATGTTGCATCTCATTTTTTATAACCCTAAAAAAATATCATCTTTACCTAAACCTTCCTATCAAACCACACCTAGAACCTAGGCCAACAAAGGGAGGAATCGACTTATGTCAAGTCAAAAAGTATATCTCTATCCCTTTCTAATTAAAATTTTGACTAGCCTCATCCTAAACCCTTAGAAAAAAACCCCTCATACCTTTAGTAATCCTAAAACCATAGGTTTGTTTTTCATCCGAAATTCTAACCCTTGCTTTTCTTCTTTTTCAAAACCACCTTAGATAGAATTTCTTCACCCGACTTATCTTTTCAAAATTCTTGTCTTAAGCCAAAAATATAGGATACCCATAAGCCTTACCTTAAAACCTTGTTAGCATGTTTTAAGGTCTTTTGATAAAATGTTTTGTTGACAAGACTTTACCTCTCATAAAGTGACTTGCTTGTCATTATAAGGAACAACTTTGAAAGCCTTTTTCAAACATTGCTGACCCTTTTCTCTAATTCCTTTTTGCATTTGCATTTTGCATCAACCCCTTTGTGCATAGGTTAGCTTGTCTTCTTCGCGAAACTTTTTGATGAATGCTTTATTTCCATAATGGTGCTTCGCGCGCGAGGCATTTTCTTTTGCAATCTTGTGTAAACGTGGTGTTTAGACTTGATTGCGTACAATCATCATTTGTGTTTTTAAAGCCTTGTTAATTTATATTGCATAGGTTGGTTTATAATCTTTTCAATGCGCTTTAACTTTCTTGCGGCATAAAGAGTTATTAACCTTGAAATGAACATGGTGTTTTGACCTTGGTTAAATCTTTATGGTTATATAGAAATAAAGCAATCTAGTTGTAAACATGGTGTTTAGAACTTGGTGCAAACATTGTAATTGTTTATATCCCTTCCTTTCATTTGCATTTTCACCTACACGCACGTACACCCATTAGATTCTTCTTTTCTTCTTGCTAGGTAAGCTTTGCCACAAGTTAAGGTCTTAGGGATGCATTTGGTTTGTTGGCAATTGTTTCTACTCCCGACCATCACCCCGGGGGTAATGTGGATTAGATTTGTTTTGTAGGCATGGAGAAGTGTTCCCATGAGTTCTTGACCAATTGCAATCAAGATCGTTAGTCATCTACAAGGCTTGAGAGGGAAGTTGCTGTTTCCATCAAGATTTGAGCACATGTTCAGAGATGTACAATGAAAGAAAATTTAATTTTCAGAAGCTCCTTCAAACCTTGTTTCCAACGCATCAAGAATCATCAATTTTGAAGACCCGTACAATGAGATATGGCAAAACCATTGAGCGCCGTGCAGTCTGAAATCAGCCTTGGACAGATTGCATCGCCGGAGTAAAATTGGCACAATTCTCTTGTTCGGAACCCGTTCCATGCATATGATGGCTCGTTGGAAAGATAATTTCATAAACTTCAACATGGAGGGGTGTTTCAGTACATTTCTGTTCTGGAGGAAAAATAAAAACTGTGGAAGATGAGGCAGCGACAAAGGACGACATTGAAGTCGGTGATGACGATATGACGAAGGATTGGAACCATGGCTTGATGATGATAAGAAAAAGTTGAGGGAAAAATGAGCAACAAAGGCAAGGAAGTGAAGACGATTCTCAAACACATGGCGAATTACAAGCAATTCATGTTCTTCCACACTTAGCAACATGCTAAGCATGGGGGAGGATTTGAAGGACGAAAGAGAAAGGCCACATGGAGTACAAGGATCACCTTCAACACAAGATGCTCATCATTATTTTTCCATGCTAAGCACAATGCTTAAGCATGGGGGAGGCATCGCTGCACTTCATTATGAGCATCGAAAAGGACAGTAACTCTCCCTTAACTTTATCTTTGTTCATCGCCTTTTAAATGCTTGCACATATATGCTTTCAGCCATAGACAACCTTTGTATTTATCTCTCTATCAATAACATGGTTACTAGGAGGACAACCTAGGTTAGTTAGTTTTTACTTTTCAATAAATAAATCACCATCTCTTTTGAGTTTACCACGATGATATTATTTGTATATCTTGATTATGGAAAAATGATGAAAGTTGCCGCTTGTTTTACTTGCATGATGTTTTATATAACATGACTATTTGCTCTCTATTAAATAGAACTTAAATTGATTAAATACCGGCTCTTTCATTTGTGGAGGTTAAATGATTAATCTTTAGACCCACATACTTTATGTTGCTCTTTGATTTAAGTTTACCGATGACCTATGCCTTGTACTTGTTTTATTTAAAATTATTATGCTACCTACATTTGTGAATCTCTTGCAAGGCTCTACCTACCAAAGCCTATACACATACAAGTACTTTAATGATATAACCTTTAGTTTGCAAACTTATATCTTGATGAGTTGGATTAGGATTGATTTCTGTGGTACGAGACTAAGAAGCTGGTCATTCCTTTGCGTATCTTTTTCATTCTAGCCATTCTTGTCCACGCATTGTGAGTTTCTACATTGGAAATTTCACAAACTTCGGCCGGGCATCCACCCTAAACCCAAAACATCTTTTTGTGATTACCTCCTTGACCACAACCCAAATTGAGTATGGATGATCTTTCAATGAATTTTCTGAAGATTTTCTGGCAAGATTTCAAGACATATAACATATGGAGGGACTCATCAGTGATTATGCGAGTTTCGACATGGAGGATGCCCTTAAAGATTTCAAAAGATTTATAAAGGAATACAATGCTTTTGTACTTCTCTAGCAGCCATAGGTCCCTCACTTCTATGCTCGAGGACGAGCAATCATTTAAGCATGGGGGAGGATTGCTATAGCAAGTACAATGTTGCTTAAAAGTTTGGAGGAGCATAAATAAATGATGAATAAAAAAATAAAAAAGAAGAAGAAGAAAACAATGAAGGAAAGAAAGAAGAAATAAATGAAGAAGAAAAAAAATAAGAAAATAAAAAAACAAAAAAGAGAAAAATAAAAATGCTCTTCGGTTCTTTTTAGCTTCATTTAAATCTTAGAGAGCTTTGAAGATAAGTCCATACTCAAAATTTTCCAACCATGTGCAATCCGATAACGAGAACTTCATCCATGTCTCGGGATCATCCATTTGCCACTTGCACATGTCCACCTTTCTAAATGTGTGTGTTCCATCTCTCTCCCTTTCCAACATTTATTTTCCATGGCCTTTTTGACTAGTTTCGGTAATTCCAATAGATCTCTCTCTTAGTTTGACAATATTTCAAGTATAATGTTTTGCTAGGATTGTTTTTACCTTCCAAGCTCCACATAAGCTTTTCACTTCCATATATGAGTAGAATAGGTTGAGAATAATCTAGTGTAGGCTTGAGTGACTTGACGAGATGAGTGTTTCCATGAGCTTTTGCAAGAGAACCTCACTTATGTTAGATGCGCAACTTTTTGAAAACTCTTCACGATGCAACAAGGTAAAGGTTTGAAGTTTGCTTAAGTTCGAGAGCACTATATTTGTTTTATTGTGGCATGTTCTTTAATGATAGTCTATCTTCCATAATGAAGTAGCCGGTCAAAACTTGAACCTTAAATGCTAAATACTTGAGAGAGCAATATGTCTTGTTGTGTATAACTAAGTGCAGGGAAGACATTGAAGGGCAACGCTGATTTCCAAATTAAGCAAAGATCTTGGACTTGCTCGAGGACGAGCAAGGTTTAAGCATGGGGGTATGTTGACGGTCGATTTTGGTACACCTAGCTATAAGTTTACCGTCAACATTTGCACGTATTTGATATTCTAACCAATGGTACTAATCCCCCGGAGGTATCAAGTTCACTCTCGCATGTTGATTTTGGAGTTTGCTGTTTACGTAGGAAACTAGCGCTTAAAGGGAGACTTTCGGGATAAGTTCATCAAGCACTTCAAGAGACGATCATGAAGCCCGACACAAGTCAAGACACATCATGAACATGTGTGACACCCTAAAATTCCATCACTAAAATCACTTAGCAACTTAAATTAGTCTTAAGGACTAAAAGAATTTAAATTGCCATTTAAATTGAGCTCTAAAATATTAAACATAATTTAATAAACATAGAGACAACAAGTGATTGTGCATCATCAGTTGGTTTGCATGGTTTTTGGTTGCTTGTGTAGTTTCTAAAAAGTTTATAAAATTCCTGAGAAAAAGTTTGAAAGAGAGTTTGATTTGAATTTGAAAAGAAAAGTGGTTTTAAAAAGAAGTTTGGAAAAGAAAAATAAAAAAAGAAAACCATACCCTGCTCACCTTTCGGCCCAGCCAGGCCTGCCGGCCCATCTAGCCTTCCCGCAGCGGCCCGCCTCTCTCTCTCTTTTTTCTTTTCTTTGCTCTCGCTGACATCGCGACCCCACCTGTCAGCCTCTCCCTTCCCCCCCTTCCTTTTCTTCTTCCTCACCCCGCCGCCCGGCCGACCCGCGCGCCGCCGCAAATCACGCCACGCCCAGCCGCCTTCCCCCTCTTCTCTCTTCTAGCCGTGGACGCCAATTAAGGCAATAAATCACCCACTCCAATCCCCGGTCGTTTCCCCTTTTCCCCTTGCTCTCTTTACACCCGGACGGTCCGCCGGCCATCAATGGCAAGTCTGCCGGCCGCCCCGTCCCCTTCCGCTTCGCCTTCCTCCCTTTGGCCCTATTTAAGCATGCACTCGAGCTCCTGTGCCTCCCTTTGCCCCCGCAGCACACCAACGCACGCAATTGAGCCCAATTCCACCGGCGCCACCGCCTCTGCTTCTTCCCTCCGCCGGACGCCGTCGGTGAAGTGCATCGCCGCCTTATCCTTTTCTTCCCCGAACACGATCATGACCCTCACGTGATGCTTGTTGACCGGGGGAAGCCGCCACCGGAGTCGAGCAGCGTCCGGAGCTTGGGTCCCCGCCTGCCGGAGCGCCGCCCGAGCCGTTGTCGCCGTCGAACTCCATCACTGCTGCCTCCCCTTTGACCGTGAGCTCGCCCAACGTTTCCTCGAGTGGTGAGCATCATCTTCCTGGCTGCTTTTCCCTTGAGCTCGCACCGCAGCACCGGCACCCGCACGCCGGCGAACCCCACGCCGCCCCCTTCCGGTGCCGGCCGCCGTGGAAGCCCAATCCACCGCCCTGAAGCCCTGGAGGCGTGCGCGTGTCGCTCAGCTACGCGTAGAGCCCGCTCGCGCGCGCGCGCGGTGCCCCACGGCATAATCTAGGGCCGCGCCGGCAAGCTCCCCGCCGCGCGCCGCCGCACTCCGGCGACGTCGCCGCCGCCCATCGCTTGCGTGCGTCCTGGGCCGTTCGATCTCGCGCGGACGGACTGGATCGCATACCCCTTCGTTTTAAAACGGCTGGTCCATCGTGGACCCGTGCACCGGGCGCACGATGCGGTCCAAGGCGCGCGCACGCGTCGTCAGCCGTTAGATCTGAGATCCACGGTGCTGGTCTGGCTGTTTTGATTAAGCGTCCCTGAGTTTTTACAGATTCACATGCCGGTCCTCCCACCTATAGGTTTTCTTACGGTTAGGTCCTGATTTTTATGTTTTAGCCCCTGGCCAGCCTAGATTCTTTTAAATAGAGGTCCTTTTCATCCTTTTAGCATATAAACCCCTCTGATTTATTTTATAATTATGTTTTAGCCCTGATTTTATTTATAAAAAGCCCTGTAAACCTAGTTTTCTTGCAGATAGGTCTCTGTAACTTGTTTTAATCATATCTTTCTCATTTTAACTCCGTTTTTAGCGTTCTATATACCGAAATGATCGTCTCGACAAGTAGAATCATTTAAACAGCAAATTTACCAGTTTTATTACTGTTTGGTGTACTGTTTATTTATTGTTTGTTGTTCATGTTTGACTCGTAGATATCGTGCCTGTTTCGTCTGAGCTCCCTGTCGGAGGCGATGTTAACACCAAAATTTGGTAAGGAGTCTGACTTGTGGGTCCAACTCGGTGAGAAATCCGTCCGGCGGAAGGAAGGTTTCTTCAGATGCATTCGGCAGAAGAATCCGTGGTTGGCTATTTGCTTCCGTTCGGCAAGGAGACTGTTGAGCTGATTTTGCGGGATTATATGGTGACGTGGCCCGAGCGGAAAGGACGAATGGATGGATAAGCGATCGCGCTTAGAGATAAATTAGGTATCGAATCCATTCGAGGTCATGCTTAGCGGTATAAATATGAACCCCGAATGTATGTAACGGACATCCGAAATCATTCTCAATACAAGCCGGCTTTATGCCAAACCCTAGAGTTCTTTGTCGTGTCGTCGAGTTCTTCGAGAGGGTTCATCGATCCGTCGACCTCCGTGAGTACCGGCAACCTTGTATCATGTCTAGTATCATGCGGTGGATTTAGATCTGATGCAAGTAGTCTTGTTACCATGCTTAGTGTCATGCGGTAGATTCAAGCTTGGTTCAAGAAGGTTTCTCGTTAGGTCATGAGCCATGCGGTGGGCTAAGATCTAGCTTGAAGCTAGTTATCGGCTCTATTGAATTTTGGCAAGATTCAATAGATTCATTAAGTTACCCCGTGTTGCTTTGAGTTTTTGCTTTATTTTTAAATTCATGTAACACTTCTTTGCCCAATCTAGATGGGTTTGGATCGGCTTTATCTATTTTATGATCCTTATGCGAATTGAGTTCGTACCCTTGGCTTGAATAGCACGTGGATCACATGCTCCCTAATAGCCGAAACCGAATCGATCTAGGTTGCCACGTGTTGCGGGTTCAAGCTTACCAAACCTTGTATAAATCTTGAAAGAACTGGGTATCACGCGGTAGATGCAGGTTTTTGGGTTGTTTTGGAGCTAGTCATCCGGTGGATTAGATTTCAATCCAATCTGATAGATTTATCTTGCTTGGTAATGTTCGTTCCTTCTTCATGGAACCCGAATCCGGCTGTTCAGCCGTGTTCGGTTATGCTTTCATGAGTAAAACGCGTTCATAATTCATGCTTTAAATATTGTATGCTTTTAGCTTTCCAGATTTAGATCGTATCATGCGGTGGATAGATCTGTTTGTGGAAGGTGGTGCGATCTCAAGCAAGTTGTATCATGCGGTGGATAGATTTGCTTGGTATCGTACCCGACGGGTCGTCTTAAAGTACCTAGACATGCGGTAGACTAGTGCTTTGGACCTATGCATGCTTGTTTATTACATATTTATGTTCGTGCTTTTACTTCATTTATTATTTAATGTTGTTTACCACGGGGATCAGTCATGGCCTTGCGCACGTGCATCTTTATCCAAATAAAGACCGATCCACCGTCATGCTTACGTCATTTATTCGGCTGTGTTACTTTTTACACTTTAAAGCTCCCGAATAGTTTCAGTTTGCTGGCAGAGGGCTCTCTATAGCTATATGTCATCCCACTTGGCTTTCTAGCCGTAAATATGGAACTGTCTGGTACCACCCGGCAAGTTCCAAGCTTTGGAATTTAACTACTTTGTCTTTTTGTTAATTTTCAGGGAAAATTGACTGGCACGTCTCGTGATCTCTTCGCGTGTGAAGCTAGCTTGTTCGGCTTGCTGTGTGCTTGGCGCGAGGTGCAGATTTTGCGTCAACACACTTTTTGGCACGCCCGGTGGGACCACAGCCGAAAATCAAGATGCCTGACATCGGGGACATCATGGATGTCAACATCGAAGACCTCTCTCCGGAACAGCGGCAACAGCTGCAGGATGCTGCGGATCAGTTCCAACAGAAGTGTTTGCTGTCATTCAAGAAGAACAGGAGTGGCGTCCCATACCTAAAGAATGAGATGCCCAGGGTTTTGTTGCCGGGGAGAGAGTGACGCTACGACCCAGCAGGAGAGGGAGGAATGCATGCAAGCGTTTCGAGATGCAGCGGATCACATCTTAAGCAGGCATCATAGAGCTTTCCTGGGTGCGTTCAAACAGATGATGGTGGCTGTCTTTGGCCCGGGCATGGAGCAAGTGTTCAATCGAACACCCTTTCAAGGAGGCACCGTGGAGATGGGTGAGTCCAGTTCTCAGCCGCCATTACGAAGCCAACCAGCCCAGCCTCCTCCTCAGAGCGTTGGAAGCCAAGTCTTCCAGCCTCCTCCACAAGGCGCTGGAGGTCAGCCAGTTCAGCCCCCACTGCAGGCCGCAGGAGGGCAACCGGTCCAGCCACCTCCACAGGGCAGCGCAGGTCAACCTGTGCGACAGCTGAACCCGTATCAGCCCACGTACGGGGAGTTGGCATTCGGCTTGTCTGGAGCCCCACTTGCTTCCGGTTACAGGATTGCCCCAGCTAGCAACAGACTGTAGACGAATTTGTACGGTGGGGGTTACCACGAGGTGATGAACTATGGCGCCATCGATGCTCTCCCGAATCCGGGCCACGGCCCAGCTACGGGCGTACAGGAGGATGATATCCTGGCTCAGAAGATGGCCGACTTGATGCAGAATCAATTCGGCCTGAAACCTAAAATGCAGGGACCTACCTACACGCCTCCGTTCCCGGAGTGGTATTACAACATGATCCTGCCGCCAAGAGTGAAACCTCCGACGGAATTTACAAAGTTTTCCGGGCAGGATGACACGAGTACGGTAGAGAATATTGCTCGCTACCTGATGCAGCTGGGAGAGTGCTCATCTGAAGAGGCGTTCCGGGTCAGGTACTTCCCCATGTCACTGACGGGCACATCGTTCTAGTGGTTCTCATCTTTGCCTCCACAATCAGTTAGCACATGGAGGGAGCTGGAGTGGAAATTCCACGCCCATTACTTCAGCGGTAGCACGGAAAAGAAGCTCATCGATCTCGCTACCATGAAGCAGAGACACAGTGAGACACCCTTGGAGTTCCTCAGAAGGTTCAGGGAAATCAAAGGCATGTGTTTTTCGCTGAATCTGCCAGATGATCAGTTGGCCGACATGGCCGTCGCTGGGATGCTGCCGGCCGTACGTGAAAAGCTGTTTGGCATGGAGTTCGATAACCTGGGTCAACTATCCCAAAAGCTGTCGTTGATGAGCAACCAGGCCTACGGTTTTAAGAAAGACGCCAGGTTCGGCAAGCAGCACAACGTAGCCGATATCTACAATCAGTTCCTGGAAAAGGCCAACCAAATGGAGGACTCTGATGATGACCAGGATGTGGCTGCGGCCGAAATCATGTGGGGGAAGGAACCACTGACCATGAATCAGCGCTGGGTCAAACAGACTAAAGGCACCTACGATTTTGACATCACTAAAGCTGATAAGTTGTTTGAGTTCCTGGTGAAGGAAGGCCGAATCAAGTTGCCTGAAGGGCATTCCATGCTTCGGCCCAATAGAGTAAAGGAGAAACGTTACTGCGGTTTCCACGACAGGAATTCTCACTCCATCAATGACTGCAAGGTCTTCAGGATGAGGATCCAAAGGGCTATCCAGGAGGGTCATCTCAAGTTCGACAACAAGATGAAACTGGACGGCCACCCTTTTCCCCAGAACATGATAGGCTTTTCCGTCAACATGGTGACAACCGAGGAGAAGGGAAAGGTCAAGGTCTTGACTTCAGCCAGGGCAAGGCAGAATAGAGCAGTAGACCCAGAACGTCAAGTGACCTTGGAGCAGGTGCATGGTGAAGCGCCCCGCGTTCTCAAGAGCCATATCGAGATCGGGGAATCGTCCAGGGCCAAACCCAGGGTGACTACGCGCATCCTCCTCAACAAGTGGCAGCGCCAGCTGGAGAAAGAGCGCTACCAAAAACGAAAGCACGAGGAGGAGAGGCACAGGGCCGAAGAGGAAGCGCGCAGGAGAGATCTGGAGCAATATACGCGCGAGCAGGAGCGCGCACACTGGGGGTGCGCATTCTTCAGGCACTGCTAGAACGAAGGGTTGAAGCTTCCCATGCTGAGAAACTGCCCTGAGTGCAGCGATAGGTACTTTGAGTATAAGCAGGAAACTGCCAATCACCGATCCGTCCATGAAAGAATTGGAAGGATACATCCTAGTGAGGATCGGCGTCAAAAAATTGAAATCATTGATTATCCCAGGAAGAGACAAGCCGATTTGAGATGGGCTGATCAGGAGGAAGACGAGGACGAGTACGTCTGGCAGAAGGGGCAATGGTGCCCGCCCGGCCTAAGAAAGAGTCAAAAAAGGAGGGTTCAACGCTTGAGGAACCGCGAACTAAGGCAGGCAGGGATCCAGACAAGACAGGTGTGGCGTCCGAAGGATAAACCTGAAGGATCAAACCGTTCGGCTCCGGCATGTATGGTATATTTTTTGCCGAATGAATTTATGGCTCCTGCTAATCAGGTTGTGCAGGAAGAAACGTCCCTGGATGATGAGCATCTTGGGGGACAGATGGCGCAACTGGTGCTAGCAAAGCAAGCCGTCTTCGACAAACCGGCCAAAAATAGACACATGAGACCGCTATACTTGAAAGGATATGTCAATGGCAAGCCATTGACCAAGATGTTTGTCGATGGTGGAGCGGCAGTCAATTTAATGCCGTACACCACTTTCAGAAAACTTGGCATGGGCCCTGGCGACTTGACTCCTACAAGCATAATTCTGAACGATTTCGCCGGGAATCCTTCCGATACCAAGGGGTGCGCCCATGTGGATCTGATGATCGGGTCCAAGACATTGCTCACAACCTTCTTTGTCATCGAAGGTAAAGGAGCCTACAGCCTACTACTTGGACGGGACTGGATTCATGCCAACTGCTGCGTCCCATCTACCATGCATCAGCAGCTCATCCAATGGGTAGATGACGATATTGAGGTGGTCGCAAATGTAGAACCAGCTTTCTGGGAATACCAAGGCACTGACTGTTTCTTAGGAAAAGACTGGGGAGAAGGTCCTGTTGAGCCCGTCAGCAGCGATCAACAGCCGATTCAAGCAGTCGACTCTTATAGCAATTTTTAATGGATAACCCCGTCGATGGCACTGACGGCAAGTTGGGACGAGGATTCATGTCGGCCGATAAATTAGAGGAAGTTGACATTGGAAGCGGTGACAAACCAAGGCCGACATTCATCAGCGCAAACTTGCAATCAGACTTCAGGGAGGAATTGATCAAGTTCCTTAAGGAATATAAAGATTGCTTCGCTTGGGATTATTCGGAGATGCCTGGACTGGACCGTTCCATTGTTGAGCATCAGTTGCCAATCAAATCTGGTTTTAAACCATACAAGCAACCTCCTCGGAAAATCTACAAAGATGAAGTATTGGCCGATGTGAAGAAAGAAGTTGAAAGATTACTTGATGCAAACTTCGTTCGGCCATGCAGATATGTGGAGTGGATCTCGAATATTGTCCCTGTCTACAAGAAGAATGGAAAGATGAGGGTCTGCATAGATTTCAGGGATTTAAATAGAGCTACTCCTATGGATGGTTACCCCATGCCTGTTGCTGATTTGTTGGTGGACGCCGCCGCTTGCTGGCACAAAGTCATCGGTTTCATGGATGGTAATGCGGGATATAACCAAATTTTTATGGCAATAGAGGATATATCAAAGACAGCCTTCAGATGTCCTGGTCATATAGGCCTGTTTGAATGGATAGTCATGACATTTGGGTTGAAGAATGCCGGTGCAACTTATCAGCGAGCCATGAACTACATCTTTCACGAGTTGATCGGCAAAATTGTCGAAATTTACATTGATGACGTCGTGATCAAGTCTTTGAATCATGACACACATTTGGAAGACGTGAAGAGAACCTTGGAGTGCACCCGGAAGCATGGTTTGAAGATGAATCCGAACAAATGCGCTTTTGGGGTATCAGCTGGAGAGTTCTCGGGATTCTTGGTCCACGAAGGGGGGATTGAAGTTGGCAAGAAAAGCATGAAGGCCATTGATGAAGTTGTCCCTCCAACTAATCTCAAGGAGTTGCAATCACTGCTCGGCAAGATTAATTTTGTAAGGAGATTCATCTCAAATCTGTCACAAAAAGTGTTACCGTTCTCTCCATTGCTGAAGCTTAAGAAAGATCAGAAGTTCATGTGGGGCGACGAACAACAAAAGGCTTTTGACGAGATCAAGCAATATATGAAGGAGCCACCAGTACTGGTCCCTCCGCGATTGGATAAGCCTTTCAAGTTGTACGTGGCGGCCGATACCCAAACCATTGGATCGGCCCTTATTCAAGAATTCGAAGGAAAGGAGCGGGTAGTGGCGTATCTTAGCCGAAAATTACTTGACCCTGAAACCAGGTATTCGGCTGCAGAGAAACTGTGCCTGTGTGTGTACTACTCGTGTACAAAGTTTCGGCACTACTTGTTGAATGCCGAATGCGTTGTATATTCTAAGTTCGATGTAATAAAACACATGTTATCTATGACAATTTTGAATGGCAGGATTGGCAAGTGGATCTTGGCTTTATCAGAGTTTGAGTTAAAGTTCGAATCGGCAAAAGCTATTAAAGGTCAGATCATTGCCGATTTTATAACTGAACATTGTGATCCATCAATTGATTTACTTGAAATTACTCCTTGGGCTTTATTTTTTGATGGGTCATCATGTGGTAAAGGTGGGGGAATAGGGATTCTGTTGATTTCGCCCAGAGGTGAGATGTTTGAGTTTGCTATCCCTATACAACCCACTGTCACAAATAATCAGGCTGAGTACGAGGCATTGCTTCGGGGGCTTCAATATTTGAGCGAAGCCAGGGCCGTTTCGGTTGAAGTTTATGGAGATTCAGAACTGGTGATAAAGCAATTGAACGGCCAATACGAATGCAAAAGTGACGCGCTGAGGAGTTACTACGAAGAATGCAGGGAAATCTTGAAGAGCTTTCCGTTGGTGACTCTACAACATATTCCTAGGGAACATAACGAAGAAGCGAACAGGTTGGCTCAGAGCGCCTTCGGTTATAAAGAGAATCAAGAAGCGTTTGCCACAAACATATGTGCACTGAGAATGGATCTTGCGGAGGATGATTGAAGAAAAGATATCGTTGACTATTTGAAAGATCCATCCCGAAAGGTCTCTAGGAAGCTCAGGTACAAGGCCATAAAGTTTGTTCTTCTAGATGATAATTTGTTTTACAAATCATTAGATGGGGTGTTGTTACGATGCCTGGGTCCAGAGGAAGCTAAAAGGATGATGAGTGAAGTACATGATGGGATATGTGGAGCACACCAATCGGCCTACCACATGAAATGGGTCATCAGGCAAGCTGGGTGCTTTTGGCCAACGATATTGGAGGACTGCTTTGAGTATTACAAGGGATGCCAAGACTGCCAGAGGTTTGGAAATATTCAAAGAGTTCCTGCATCGGCATTAAATCCCATTATCAAGCCATGGCCATTCAGGGGCTAGGGTATAGACTTGATTGGCTAGATTAATCCACCATCTAGCAAGGGGCATAAGTTTGTGCTTTTGGCTACGGATTATTTTACTAAATGGGTTGAGGCAATTCCACTGAAGAAGGTGACGTCGGAAAACATGGTTGAATTTGTCAAGGAACACATCATCTATCGGTTCGGAATCCCTCAAACAATCACAACTGATCAAGGAGCCCAATTCGTGTCCTTGGAGTTCAGGGAGTTTGCCGAAAGCATGGGGATCAAATTGTTTAATTCTTCTCCCTATTATGCCCAAGCTAATGGTCAGGCAGAGGCTTGTAATAAGATCATGATCAAGCTTATACAAAAGAAGATCGACCAGAAGCCTAGGAGGTGGCATTCGGTGCTCAGTGAAGCGTTATGGGCTTACCGGATGGCCCCTCATGGAGCTACGAAAACATCTCCTTATGAATTGGTTTATGGACACCATGCGGTTTTACCTTGGGAAGTACAATCAGATTCTAGGAGGGTGGTTTTGCAGAAAGATTTAAGCTCCAAAGATTACAGTGGCTTAATGATGGATGAGCTAGAAGGTTTGCACATGATCTGTCTTAGGGCCCTGGAAAATATCGAAAAGAACAAGCTGCGTGTTGCCAAGTATTATAACAAGAAAGTAAAAGTTAGGCAGTTTGCAGAAGGGGATTTGGTTTGGAAAGCGTTACTGCCGATTGGAACCAAATATAGTGAGTTCGGCAAATGGTCCCCTAACTGGGAAGGACACTTTCGAGTGGTCAGATGCGTGCCTGGCAATGCCTACATGTTGAAAACTTTACTAGGAGAAGAATTTTCCGCTGCGATAAATGGAAGATATTTGAAGAAATATTATCCTAGTATTGAAATCGACCGGTGATCACCAGCATTGGGACTACATGCATCTGATACAGGAATAGCCGGCGCTCAAGAATGAGGCCGCCTTCAGAACAAAAATTCCCGAACAAGGGGAATGGCCAGTGCCTAGCTGCATTGCCCTTAGCGCAAAACTACATTACAAATGCTTCTTGCAGGTTTACATCTAACGACCCTGGTGATCAGGACTACGAGGAGGCGGGAAGCAGAAGGCCTGGCGTAAGAAGCGAAAGTATGATTCAGTCTTTTCTTTGCCTCTTCGGCTGCTCCCTCTTCAGTTGCTCCAGAACCACCGTGACGGCAACTTGGAATGCGTGGGGGTGACCACGATTTGCTGCCTCCACCAAGCTGTCCCAGGCCGCTTTCAGGTTATTGTACCTATCAGAGACATCTGAGACGGAGGAGTGGTCATTAGGGGGCCAAGATCCAGATGTGAGCACAGAGTCAAGAAGGAGTTAGAGATATTTACCTCCTATTAATGCCTCCAAGGCCATGCGGCGCTCGCGCTCGGCCTAGCAGCGAGCGGTGATGTCCCGGAGGTCATGCTCCAGGTGCCGAACGCGGTGGCGCAGTTGATGGCTGGTTCTCTGCTCGGGCGTGACGTCCTCTGCTTCAAGAGAAGAATCAGAGGAGATGTACTCAGGCATGTCCTCAGTCCCGATGATTTTCTCAGGAAGCAGATCAAGACTGAAAGAGGAAAAAGCAGGGAGGAGGTGAAACACAAGACCGCATTAGGAAACAAGAAGCAAATCAAAGGAAAAACTCACTCTCGAATCGTGCGTTTCTTCTGGAGCTGCCCTCCTGGGGCTGCTTGCCTTTGTCCATGGCCTTGTGGTTTTTTCCTCTGAGGACAGGGGAGAAGATGAGAAGTGATGGATGAGTGTGCGAGTGGATTTGCAGGGCATCTCAGCAGACTATTTTATTGGCTAAGAGAGTGCGTTGGGAGTGATGACTGGCCGGCGTGCATTATTGGAATACCAAGCGACAGGGTTTTCTTCCCGAATGCGAAGGGTTTTTCGTTTGAACAGTGCTTACGGATTGCCGATTCAAGGATCTTCTGCGGATTTTGCGCCAAGGGGCATCTATTTTCGCGTGTTCGGCTCAAGCGAGTTCCCGAATACGTTTGAGAAGAAACAAGATTCACAAATGCAAACACAAAAAAATCATCACAGTGCAAGCACGGAAATTAAAAGTTCTTTATTTATTGCTGATATCAAACACCCCTAGTACAATCTAATCAAAGAGCCTGTTTAACACATACTGGGAATGAGTGAGTTCGGCAATGGCATCGCCGTGGCCGTCGAGGCGCTCCAAGATGATCTCGATCTCCTCGATGTCTTCTGGTGTGCCACCCCGGAAGCCGCGCGACTTGGTGGAGTAGTCGACATCGGTGTGCGTCGCCATGGCGGCCAGGCCCAAAGTGGTGCCCAAGCAGATGCCATGGGTGGCCACTTCGTCCACGCGGTGCTCCACCGCGGCAAGGCGCTCCGCCGGCGTGTCTCCGCGGGCGTTCACCTTGTCGGCCAGTTGCTCTACCAGCATTTTTAGTTGGTTAAGCTCGGCGTCACGGGCTGCAAAATTCAAGATAAAGGTGATTAGCATCAAAAGCCGGATTGGATTAAAGAGCGGTTTCAGAGCCGTACCGTCGATGGTCGCCAGCAGCTGCTTGCGCTGGTCTTCCCACTCCAATTCAGCTATGCCAGCCTTTTTGGAGACATCTTCCAGCTCGCGCTGGGCCACCTCCAGCTCCGCCTTGAAGCGGAGAGCATCGAGTTCCCCATAGGGCACGGGGGAGTAATGATCCGACTCCGAGGAGTCGTCCGGCAGGGGCTGACCGGCCGGCGTAGAAGATGGGTTCCATTGAATAAGCCTAAAATAGAGATGATCGTCAAAAACGAAAGGGAATCGAAGATGAATCGTAAAAGAAAAGTTGACGATCATTGCCTCCAACGCGCACTGGTGCGACTCCCCTCCGCCTCGTCAGCGGCGCTGCGCCGGTTGTTGCTGCTCGCCATGCTTCTGGGATTTGCGCTGATTAGAAAAAGAAGACTTGAGATTGGTGAAGATTTGAGAGCTAAAGGCTTGGTGAAGAGCTGGGGGCACCTACGGTTTTCATTTATAGGCCTGGCGAGATAGATCGTGGCCTCAGGTTGTGGCTCTAGATCGTGGCGCATATCCCAAGAAACTAGGAAGGTGAAGAGGTTTCCTTGACCGATCTGCCGTCGGGTCGTTTGGAGTTCAAGGCTGAGTCGTATTCGGTTGACTAGCTCGGCTGAAAGGAAGTTAAGGTGCCGTTCGGGTATTGGCACTTTTTGGCTATTGATTACCGAATGGGTCGTTCAGCGTTGCAATTAAGGACGTGCAGAGGAAAAGGAAAATAAAATTGCAAGAGCAAATGTTGCAAGGACGACCAGTTCGGTTACACATCGATCAATACATGTAAATGTTTAAATACTTTGCAATTACATTGGAGGCGTTTGATGTTGTCTGGTGGATGTTCTCCATCCGTTCTTGATAATCTTTCTGGGCGTCATACAAGATGGTGAGTTCTGCATCACATTGGTTCACCTAAGCTATGGCCGATATCGCTTCCTCTTGGATTTTCTCTATCAGTCCAGGAAGTTCGGCTATCTTCCTATTGTCAGCTTCTATTTCTGCTGATAAGCTCTTCAGCTCTGCCTCCAGTGCGGCCTTTCTGGCGATTTTCAACTCACGAGCAGCTCGCAGATTGGCCAATGTCCCTTTGTGACTCTCAGTCTGAGATTGTGCTCCCTTTACGGCTTGTTCAGCTTTAGCTTTCTTCTGTTCAACAGCCGGACGGGAAGATACATTCCTCAGATCTCGTCTTATGGCTACAAAATGAACATCCAGGCCAGAGATGGGTTCAAGTGAGGCCCTGACATCCTCAGGAAGTTCTTGGCTGATGGGTCTAAGCATGTCCTCGAAATAATCAAGGTCTCTGATCTGATCTCGAGCTTCTCTTTGCAGCCAGGCAAAAATTTCCTTGAGCTTTTCTTGCACTTCCTCTGACAAGGCTTGAAGCACCCTTTCCCTCGTCTCGGCAATTAGACTGTTCCCCATTGGTGGGTTTGATGATGACGGAGCCTGATCCTGAGAGGGTAGTATTGCCGAGTCAAGAGTGTTGGGGAATTAAAAGATAACAGGGTTAAGTGCAAGTGTTTACCTCATGCCTGACTTCCTGAACTAGTACAGGGTTTTGGACAGTTTCAGGGGTGTTTTCTGGAGCCACTGGCGAAGAAGGTACTCGTGGCAAAGCTGAAGCTTCGATGTGAGAGGGTGATACAGCCTCTGGCAACTCTGAAGCTTCTGGCTGGAGAGGAAATGGATTCACCTCTGCTAAGGTTGATGTTTCTGCCTGGCTAGTGGGCGATTGAGCCCTTGGAGGACTTGAAGGCTCTGGTTGGATGGGGAAGTTCATCTCTGGCGAGGTTGGTGTTTCTGTCTGAGCAGGGGGTGATTGAGTCCCCGATGAAGATCAGATCTCTACTTGGACAGATGACTCATCCCTGGGTGGACTTGTGTTGACGGTTAATAGTTGTATCAAAGTTCGTTTGTGACTTGCAAGCGGACAAGTCTCCCGTCGTAGTCAAGGGACCCTTCTTCCCTCGAGTGGTGAACCCAAGGTATCGAATCCGTGGAACAATGTGCAACGCAAGGATTCAATCTAGTAAAGCAAGGTAAAGCTATCTAATGAAGACAAGATGCATCTAATCTACTAACTCATAAAGAAAACGAATCTAATCTAATCTACTAAAGAGGTAGCAAGAGAAAGCAAAAGATAACCAATCTAGAGAATCTAGATCATGCTTATGTTGTAGCTCCAAACAAGATAGATGAAGATAGAAAAGCGAATCTCATTAAAAGCATCTTTAAATCGTGGCCTTCCCATCCGACTCCGAAAACATCCGCCTTTCGAGACCCCCGTTCGTCACAACGTATCCTTATTCATGCGGGGAGCTTAGGGCGAGTTCGATAGAACAAGTTGAAATCACTTGGCCGGTCCGGTATGCACCTCTAGCCACCGCGGCTACAAGAGCACCCTATGTAATCTAGCCGCAAACTAGATCGTAGAAGAAGCAAAACCAAGAAGAAAACAAAATCATCGAGAAGGCACTTGATCGCTAGAAATCGAATTCACTTACAAACTTCACCATGAATGATTACATGAACAAGATCACCACCGGGCCCTCCCTCGATCTTGATCCTCGCTCCGAGCTCCGACGTGGTCTTCCATGCAAGGTTCCCACGTCGGCTAGGGAAACCCTAGACAACTAGCACGACCCTCATCTCCGAGATGGTGTCCCTCAAGCTTCTCTCGCTCCTCGGCGGCGGATTACGACTTCCGTTCGCGTGGCTCTCGGTCGGGGGGCTATTTATAGCATGAGAAGCAATTAGGTCAAAGGAGAGGCCGATTGGGCCCCGAATTGGGCCGGGCCGGCCGGCCGGGCCGCCGCCGGCCCGGGCCCACTTCGGCCCATCCCGCGGCCTCGCTTCGCCCGGTGTTGCTTCCCACGTCTTCTAGATGTTCTCCCCTTTTGAATGTGGGCCCTTGACGTCGGTTTCTCTCCGAATTGGACTCAACTCCTTGTCTTGCAAGATTCGAAGCACTTTTCTCGGTTCGGTCCTCGGAGTTTATCATCTTCTCGGGCTTGGTCCTTGGGCTCTTGGAGTCATGTTCACTTCATTGCTTGACTTGTATCGGGCTTCAAGGTCTTGTCATGAGGTGCTTAATGAACTTATCCCGGAAGTCTTGCTTTCAACGTTAAAACCACCGCGTAAACACATAACTCCAAAACCGACATGCACAAGTGAACTTGTTATACCACGGGGGTTAGTACCAATGAATAAGATACAAAAGTTATGCCAACACCGAAGGTAAACTCATGGCTAGGTTGACGGATTTTCACCGTCAACATCTCCCCCATGCTTAAACCTTGCTCGTCCTCGAGTAAGCCTTCGATGGATATCATCATTGCCAAACAATGTTTAAACCTTGCACTTGATCATACATGAAAAAAAAAACATAATGCTCTCAAAAGTTTAATTCGTTAAAGTTCCATAATGTACTAGCCTTCACCTCTACGGAGGGTAGATTCTTATTAAGCTTATCCCACAAGTATTAACATGCTCACAAAGTTTAAATAGATCTCAGAATTTTTGAAATAAAGAACGAGATAAAGAAAAGAGCCAAACCAAGTTCACAAATTTAAATCACCTTGCATGTTGCTCATGAACTCTCATCTCGCTTGTCTCTCAAGCCTATATATTCTACTCCTTTCCCTCTCATAACATATATGTGTGGTAGGCTTTATATGGAGCTTTGGGAAAGTTTAGTCCTAACAAAATTTTATAAATGAGGTGTTGTCAAAACAAGACAAGCTTCTCATGGTCTTACCGAGACTCGTCAAAAAGGTCATTGGAAAATAATGTTAAATCAAGGAGGGGAAAGAGAAAAATACACACACTTTTAGATGAGTGGACATGTGCAAATGGCAAAGAGTGATCCCGAGGCACAAAGGAAGTCCTCGTTATCGGATTGCACATGGTTGGAAAAATGAGAATGAATCTTTTTAACTTGAAGCCTTGAATGCATTTTTAGAGAACTGGGGAGTTCACTTTACGCACATATTTTTTTTCTCTTTTTCATATTTCTCATTTTTTTCTTTCTTTCTTTCTTTCTTTCATTCATTATATATATATTTTTTTCTTTACCTTGAAAGTCATGAGTATCGCTGGATTTTTTTTCCTTTCATCATCATTTTTGTTAAGATATTCCCCCTTTAACTCTAAAACTGCACCGTACCTACCTCCTCCCCCATGCTTAGACGTTGCTCGTCCTCGAGCAAAGAGGCGAAAAATAAGGTAGGTACCGGGGTATTTTTCCTTGGAGAGATACTTGAAATCTTCAATGTTGGCACCGTCTTGCGATCTTTCTTGAATTGATGATCCATTCTCAACAATAGGTTGTGGTCAAGGAGGTAATCACAAAAGATGATATTTGGTTTAAGGGTGGATATCCGGCGAAGTTTGTGAGATCTCCAATGCGGGGATACACAATGCACGGATAAGAGGCTAGCAAAAAGATAGATACGCAAAAATGGAATGACCAGCTTCTTAGTCTCGGGCCAGAGAAATCATGGCCTGCAATAACTCACTCAAAAATAAATCTTGTACACTAAGGTTTATGCACTCAAATATATATTAGGCTTTGGATAGGTTGAGCAACACACAAGCGATATTTGTGACAAGGTTAGCAATATTTTTGAGCATAAAAGACATCTTTAATCTATTCATAACTTGAGAGCACATAAAACACTATGGGTCTTTATTTTAATCATAACCTCCGCTGAAGATTAAGCTAGCATTTAGATAATTTCAGATTTGTATTTTTAAGAGAGCACTAGGTCAAACATGCATAAATCAATTACAAAGATAAACAAAGCGGCAATTATAATCATATATCACCATGGCACAAACTTTGTAACTTTACCAAAGGTAGAAACTTGGTGGTGACATTATTCATGATGAAAATAAAAACTAAGACACACGCTGAAAAATTAAACTAAAAACTGAAAATTAAAGCAAAGCTGAAAATACTACGCAAACATAGGTGCAAACAAGCTGAAAATTAAAGAAAAGGGGGTAAAGGAAAGATAGCTAAAGCTCCTCCTCTCTCTAATCTTCCGCCGGTGGTTGATATTGATAGTCTTGGTTGTTGTACCCTTACTCATAATGCACCACTCCTCATATGAATTGTCCGACGGTGCTAGGTGAAGGTGTCAAAGCTCATAAGCGAATGTTGCATTACCTTCACCCATTTGGTTCGCATTGGTTTGGATGGCTGCAATATTTTGCATGTTTCTTGCAGCGTATCCTCCAATGGTGGCCACATTTTGTTGTGGTTGAGGAAGGTGTGCAAATGGCTCCGCAAAGGCTACGTTGGGCACCGCAAAAATGGTGGGGGTATGGCTGCACCACTCCCCCATGCTTGCATTGGTACACCACCGTAGTAACTCGGCGGCGCCGAGGTTCCTCCCAATGGTGGGACATAATTTTGTTGTGCACCTTATTCTTGGGCCATAGAAGATCCTTCTCCTATAATTTTTTTTTCTTTTATTATTTTTTCTTCGCCGGCACAAGAAGTCCTTCCTCTAACCGATCTTCTTCCCCTCAAGAAAAGTCTTAATCTTCAAATCCGGAAGGGGCAAATTCACCTAGGCCACTTGTAAGCCTCCTCTCTCATCTTCACTCTTATATCTTCCTTTCTTCATATATTCCTAGGGAAGTCTCGGGTAGGAGATGATTTGGGTTCCTTGTAATACCCGGTTTTAAAGAGATAGTCAACATGGAGAGGTAACACCCCGAACCAATATCTTCCGAACTCGATGTTGCTTAACAACACCACCGGTTGATCATAGGTGAGTGGGGTCTATTGGCCACTTGGCAATCAAAGCCGAGTAAAGCCAATTCAACTCCGTGTTGGTTATCTTTGTCTCTCTTGTTCTCCCAAAAATCCATTTGCACAAAGGCGACACACATGGATGATGGGGTTCCGGATAGTATTTTTTCGTTGATGGTCTCTTCCCGTGATCATACTCCAAAAACCTTCCCATGTGCCTTCATGCACATACTTGTTTCGGAGCTCCCTTTTGAAAATAGGAGACACTCGCCCATGGGTCTACGATACTAGAACATGCAATCGTTTCGAACATGAAAACCAATCTAGTCTATCAGGGATTGTGTTGAATGGATCCAAGGAAGCATTGAGGCCTATACTCCCTTTATGGCATGGTTGCTAGCCTTAAGCATTAAAGTATTTTCAGCACAAGATGATAGATAGATAATCCAACAAAGTGTGATTACATCTCAAGATCGATCGCAACCCATGGATGAAAGGAGATTACCCCATCAAGGTGCTAGAAATAGCATCACCGATCAAGGCTACCCTTCCGACGGTGTCTTCCTTCTTCTCGACTTGTGGGCTCCCTCCAACGGAATGAGAGACTCAGCACTCCTTCATCAAGGGTATACGCCATGGTCATGAAAATTTCCTAGGCGAATTTCTTGTGGGTGTTTGCCGACACTCCGCTAGAGAATTGCACCGGTGTCCCGTGTGAAACCCAATATGTGGAGAGCTTGGTCGTCGATGTCGGCGTTCGCTACAAGCCTCTATTTAAGGCGAGCGAGCTTCTTCTCCTCCTCCGTCATGATGACATACCCCTCAGAATACCGCGGAGCATATGGAGGTGGAGCGGATGATCGTGTCAAGTGGTGAGGTTGGACGGGCGGCTCCTCCATATGTTATTGAAGTTTGGTGAACCTCATAAACGAGTTTCGTGTGGCCCTCATGCCACCAAGGAGAAGAGTGTGGTTCCTCCTCGGCGGTGCCATGTCCTCCTCCATACTCCAAGGAAACTCGGAAACCGAGTGCCTCCTCGAAGAGGTTGTCGATGATGGCTTAGACGACGATGATCCCTTCTTCTTCGGTGAAAAGACTTGTAGTTTTCTTCCTTGATTGCAGCACTCTCCCTCACAAATATATATCCGGGGTTTTCACCCGGTAACAAGGTACACAAATATTATTTTGGAGTCCGGACTTTGAGTGGATTAAGGATGTGATTTGTTGCACGAAACAAACGCGGTGGATGGCTAAGTCTAAGGTGATTCCGGCCTACAAACTAGAGCACACGAACAAAGAGTTGGATGAAAGACTTACCTCTCTCCTCCTCTTGGATCGGTTCTTCTCTAGTGCATCATGTTGCTTCGTGACCGCGTACACCTTCCAAACGTTCCCGTCCACTCCTTCGCTTGCATTATTGCTCCTTCCACTTGATGTTTTCGCTTGATTCGCTTCCATACTCCATTGCCTCACATGCATCCATGATATTCCTACAAAACAAAGCCTTGGCTTCCCCCCATGCTTGTACTTTGCATGTGGTTTAAATATGTTGGAGGGGCATCCCGTGATGTATCATGGTGCATGCATGGTTAGGTTAACTAGATTGCCTCCCTTTAAGTGTGTTTAAGGCTAAGCACTCCTCTTATTTCGAAATTTAAAAATATTTTTCAGAGCCATGCAAGAGCTCAAGCATAAATTTAGAGAAGTTTTTAAACCATTAAAAATAAATGTAAGTCGAAAATATTTTTCGACTACGTCGATTTCGGTCTCACCGGTATAGTTTGCCTTCATTAGTTGAGAGCAAACTTTTCCCGGCTTGATCATGGGGGCATAGGTTTAGGTCCTAATTTTGATTAGATGAGAGAGATTTTGAATGAAATAAAATTAAGTGAGGCTTAGAAAAATTCTAATCTTAGAGAAACCAAGGATATGGATTTTTAAACCAACCAAAAATCAAGTTTCTAGGTTCACGCGAGTCCTACCACGTGCTGAAATTTAAATAACATCTAGATACAAGTCGTGGCTCTACTCGTGTGTTTTTAGCATGAAAAACAAGTCAACCACAGCACCATAATGAGGGTGAAGGGTTGAGTTAGGTTCTGAATTTTTTTTCTTTTTGGTTGTGGTTTCTCGAAAAGAAGCAAACAAACACATAGGATGGTTCATGTAAAGGGTTTATGATCAAGCAAAATATTCAACCAAGAATTATGTCTCTAATATTGTTCAACCAATCTAAGTCTAAGGTTTTGCGTAGTAAAATTCAAAACTGAATTATATTTAAAAAGACTTGAAAAACCTGGAATCGGGTTGTCCTCCCGGTAGCTTATTCTTGACTCGACGAAACGGGTTGCCTCCCGCCTAGCGCTTCGTTTATAGTCCATGGCTAGACTTCTTCACTTGATTACTCCGGATCAACGCTCTTTGCGGGCGTTGCAATCTTGGGTACCCACTTTGGCTTAGTCAATTTTTTTTGGTCTTCACAGGCTGGCTTTGTCCTTTGGTCTTGACGGATGCAACAACTCCCTTGTGGCTCGGCATCTCGAACTCCGGTCCTTCGGTCGTGATCTCCATGGTCTCTAGTGTGATCCTTCATCTCTCCCGAACGAGTTTGAGTAGCCTCCGCCGTCTTGGGACCTTGGAGTTGTCTCGGATATTCTTCTTTGTTGCCCATCGGGCGCCCGGCAAGTTGTCCCACTTGCGTCTAGCATCTTTATCACGATGAACACTTCACGCTCCTTGCATGTGGATCTTGCCTTGGCAGCCTTTAGGTGTTGAGCTTCTTTCTCCATCTCCATCTTCTCCATCCTCCTCTTAAGTAAACCGATATGCCACTCAAGGAATCCAGCTCGTATGCATTCAGCTCTCGCAATCGTCATGCGGATAGTTGAGACTTTGATCTTGAACGGCCTCCCGGCGTCTTGAAGGTTTATGATAGGTAGATCAACAATGCCCGGGGTGCATAGCTTGATCTCGCGCTCCGGTGGTTGAGGTTGATCTTCCTTTGGACTTGGAGGTGGTGATTCCCTTGGAGATTTTGATGGTCCTTCGAGCTTGTGTTGCACGTCACCTTTGCCTGTAAAGTTTTCCTGGATCATCCACAAAAAAGTTTTGGGTTTCTTGGAGAGGTAGCCAACCATCTCCGGTTAGGGTTAGTGATAAAACAAAAATCTAACAAAAGAAAAATTAGGGTTAATCAAAACTAGATTAGATTGACTCTTTTTTTTTCTTTTCAGGGATGATCAAACATAAGAGATGCAAAAGAAAATCAAAAAGAAAAACTGAAAGATAAGCGATACTAGATCGGATCTTGATTGCTTGTTCCCCAGCAACGGCGCCAGAAAAAGGGGCTTGTTGACGGTTAATAGTTGTATCAAAGTTCGTTTGTGACTTGCAAGCGGACAAGTCTCCCGTCGTAGTCAAGGGACCCTTCTTCCCTCGAGTGGTGAACCCAAGGTATCGAATCCGTGGAACAATGTGCAACGCAAGGATTCAATCTAGTAAAGCAAGGTAAAGCTATCTAATGAAGACAAGATGCATCTAATCTACTAACTCATAAAGAAAACGAATCTAATCTAATCTACTAAAGAGGTAGCAAGAGAAAGAAAAAGATAACCAATCTAGAGAATCTAGATCATGCTTATGTTGTAGCTCCAAACAAGATAGATGAAGATAGAAAAGCGAATCTCATTAAAAGCATCTTTAAATCGTGGCCTTCCCATCCGACTCCGAAAACATCCGCCTTTCGAGACCCCCGTTCTGTCACAACGTATCCCTATTCATGCGGGGATCTTAGGGCGAGTTCGATAGAACAAGTTGAAATCACTTGGCCGGTCCGGTATGCACCTCTAGCCACCGCGGCTACAAGAGCACCCTATGTAATCTAGCTGCAAACTAGATCGTAGAAGAAGCAAAACCAAGAAGAAAACAAAATCATCGAGAAGGCACTTGATCGCTAGAAATCGAATTCACTTACAAACTTCACCATGAATGATTACATGAACAAGATCACCACCGGGGCCCTCCCTCGATCTTGATCCTCGCTCCGAGCTCCGACGTGGTCTTCCATGCAAGGTTCCCACGTTGGCTAGGGAAACCCTAGACAACTAGCACGACCCTCATCTCCGAGATGGTGTCCCTCAAGCTTCTCTCGCTCCTCGGCGGCGGATTACGACTTCCGTTCGCGTGGCTCTCGGTCGGGGGGCTATTTATAGCCCGAGAAGCAATTAGGTCAAAGGAGAGGCCGATTGGGCCCCGAATTGGGGCTGGGCCGGCCGGCCCGGGCCGGCCGGCCCGGGCCCACCTCGACCCATCCCGCGGCCTTCTTCGCCGGTGTTGCTTCCCACGTCTTCTAGATGTTCTCCCCTTTTGCATGTGGGCCCTTGACGTCGGTTTCTCTCCGAATTGGACTCAACTCCTTGTCTTGCAAGATTCGGCACTTTTCTCGGTTCGGTCCTCGGAGTTTATCATCTTCTCGGGCTTGGTCCTTGGGCTCTTGGAGTCATGTTCACTTCATTGCTTGACTTGTATCGGGCTTCAAGGTCTTGTCATGAGGTGCTTAATGAACTTATCCCGGAAGTCTTGCTTTCAACGTTAAAACCCTGCGTAAACACATAACTCCAAAACCGACATGCACAAGTGAACTTGTTATACCACGGGGGTTAGTACCAATGAATAAGATACAAAAGTTATACCAACACCGAAGGTAAACTCATGGCTAGGTTGACGGATTTTCACCGTCAACAACTTGTATGTTGAGAGACAGGGACATCCACAAGTTGATCCACCATTGGTTCCTCTGCAAATACCAGATTAAGGATAAATGCCAGTGCTGATCTGTAAGGGAAGGAGTGATAAAAGTCATACCAGTGGATGTAGCATTGGCAGGTTCTGAAGTTGAGGATTGCTGAATTTTAGTCTGAAATCGCGCAAGACAAGATTTATCAGAAAAGGGGTAATCCTGTGACCAAGGAAGTAGGATCTTGAAATGGCCTCAGTGCGGATCAGAAGCTTGGTGGAAAGCTCCTGAGGGAAAGTGGAGAAGAAATCTCAAGTAAAAATTGAAGATCTGAATGCCGAATGAAGCTTATGGTGGAGGAATTTACCTGAGCAGCTTGATTTTGAGCCGCCATTGGAGATTCGAGCTCAGAAAAGGTGATCTAGGGTTTGGATCTAGGTGAAGACTCCGACGGATTGCGAAGAGAGAGAACGGGTGTTGAACAGACTCAATTTGAAGATGTTGGTGGCTGGTGTCAATTCCGGAATAAAATCACTTTTATCCCGTAATTGAAGGGGCATATGTTAACACCAAAATTTGGTAAGGAGTCTGACTTGTGGGTCCAACTCGGTGAGAAATCCGTCCGGCGGAAGGAAGGTTTCTTCAGATGCATTCGGCAGAAGAATCCGCGGTCGGCTATTTGCTTCCGTTCGGCAAGGAGACTGTTGAGCTGATTTTGCGGGATTATATGGTGACGTGGCCCGAGCGGAAAGGATGAATGGATGGATAAGCGATCGCGCTTAGAGATAAATTAGGTATCGAATCCATTCGAGGTCATGCTTAGTGTTGACGGTTAATAATTGTATCAAAGTTCGTTTGTGACTTGCAAGCGGACAAGTCTCCCGTCGTAGTCAAGGGACCCTTCTTCCCTCGAGTGGTGAACCCAAGGTATCGAATCCGTGGAACAAATGTGTGACGCAAGACTTAATCTATTAAAGCCAAGTAACTTCAATATTCGATAAAAGACCTAATGCATCTAAGTAAAAGACACAAAACGAATCTAATCTACTAAAAACCGGAGAAAACAAAGTAAGATTGGGTAGATAAACCGATCTAGAGGGATCGGGGTAAGCCTTTTGTTGAAGTTCCAAGCAAGAGAAGAAGTAGCAAATCGAATCTTAATAGAAGCCTCTTTAAATCGTGGTTTCCCGTCCAAATCCGAAAACATCCGCCTTTCGGGACCCCCGTTCGTCACAACGTATCCCTATTCATGCGGGGAGCTTAGGGCGAGTCAAAAGACAAGTCGAGATTCTTTCGGAAGATCCGGCGTGTACCTCTAGCCACCGCGGCTACAAGAACACCCTATGTAATCTATCATACGAATAGAATTGGAATAAGCAAAGCCGATCAAAAAACGAAATCTTCGAGGAAACACTTGATCGCTAGGAAAAGATTCAACTTGATAATTCAACTATGACAATGATACATACACAAGATCACCACCGGGATCCTTCTTTGATCTTGCTTCTAGCTCCGGGAACTCCGACGTGGTCTTCCATGCAAGGTTCCCACGTCGGCTAGGGGAACCCTAGTCAACTAGCTCGACCCTCTCCTCTCCGACATGGTGTCCCTCTCTTCTCTTGCTCCTCGGCGGCCGAAGACGAAATCTTCTCCGCGTGGCTCTCGGTCGGGGGACTATAAATAGCCCGATTGACGGCTAGGGCAAAGGACGACGGATTTGGGCCCTAAATGGGCTCCGGGCCGACCGGACCGGGCCGGCCGGCCGGGCCCATTTAGGCCCGGCCCGCGGGCTCCTTTGCCCGAGGTCGGTTCCCTTGCTTCTCGGATGCTTCCCCCTTCGCATGTAGGTCCATGTCGTCGGTTTCTCTCCGAATTGGACTCAACTCCTTGTCTTGCAAGATTCAGCACTTTTCTGGTCAGGTCCCTGGAGTCTGTCGTCTTCTCGGATCAAGTCCCCGGCTTCTTGGAGTTAAGTTTGCTTCATTGCATGACTTGTTCAGGGCTTCAAGGTCTTGCCATGAGGTGCTTGATGAATTTATCCCGAAAGTCTTGCATTCAACACTAAATCCCTGCATAAACATCAAACTCCAAAACCGACATGCACACGTGAACTTGTTATACCACGGGGGTTAGTACCAATGGATAAGGTATAAAACTCATGCCAACACCGAAGGTAAACTCATGGCTAGGTTGACGGATTTTCACCGTCAACATCTCCCCCATGCTTAAACCTTGCTCGTCCTCGAGTAAGCCTTCGATGGATATCATCATTGCCAAACAATGTTTAAACTTTGCATTTGATCACACATGAGAAAACATAATGCTCTTCAAAATTTTAATTCATTAAAGTTCCATAATGTACTAGCCTTCATCTCTACGGAGGGTAGATTCTCATTAAGCTTATCCCACAAGTATTAACATGCTCACAAAGTTTTAAATAGATTTCAGAATTTTTGAAATAAAGAGCGAGATAAAGAAAAGCTAAACCAAATTCACAAATTTAAATCATCTCATGCATTGCTCATGAACTCTCATCTCGCTTGTCTCTCAAGCCTATATATTCTACTCCTTTCCCTCTCATATATATGTGGTAGGCTTTATATGGAGCTTTGGGAAAGTTTTAGTCCTAACAAGATTTTATAAATGAGGTGTTGTCAAAACAAGACAAGCTTCTCATGGTCTTACCGAGACTCGTCAAAAAGGTCATTGGAAAATAATGTTAATCAAGGAGGGGAAAGAGAAAAATACACACACTTTTAGATGAGTGGACATGTGCAAATGGCAAAGAGTGATCCCGAGGCACAAAGGAGGTCCTCGTTATCGGATTGCACATGGTTGGAAAATGAGAATGGATCTTTTTAACTTGAAGCCTTGAATGCACTTTTAGAGAGCTTAGGGAATTTACTTTACGCACATTTTTTTTTCTTTCTCATATTTCTCATTCTTTTCTTTCTTTCATTCATTCATTTTTTTTCCTCGTCATATATTCAGCCCATGACTTCCACAATGAAGTTTTGATTTTTTATACCTTGAAAGTCATGAGTATCGCTGGATTTTTTTTTCTTTCATCATTTTTTTTAAAATATTCCCCTTTGAACTCTAAAACTGCACCGTACCTACCTTCTCCCCCATGCTTAGACGTTGCTCGTCCTCGAACAAAGAGGCGAAAAATAAGGTAGGTACCGGAATATTTTTCCTAGGAGAGATACTTGAAATCTTCAACGTTGGCACTGTCTTGCGATCTTCCTTGAATTGATGATCCATTCTCAACGATAGGTTGTGGTCAAGGAGGTAATCACAAAAAATGATATTTTGGTTTAAGGGTGGATATCCGGCGAAGTTTGTGAGATCTCCGATGCGGGGATACACAATGCACGGATAAGAGGCTAGCAAAAAGATAGATACGCAAAAACGGAATGACCAGCTTCTTAGTCTCGGGCCAGAGAAATCATGGCCTGCAATAACACACTCAAAAATAAATCTTGTACACTATGGTTTATGCACTCAAATATATATAAGGCTTTGGATATGTTGAGCAACACACAAGCGATATTTGTGACAAGGTTAGCGATATTTTTGAGCATAGAAGACATCTTTAATCTATTCAAAACTTGAGAGCACATAAAACACTATGGGTCTTTATTTTAATCATAACCTCCGCTGAAAATTAAGCTAGCATTTAAATAAATTCAGATCTGTATTTTTAAGAGAGCACTAGCTTAAACATGCATAAATCAATTACAAAGATGAACAAAGCTGCAATTTTAATCATATATCATCATGGCACGAATTTTGTAACTTTTCCAATGATAAAATCAAGGTGGTGTCTTTATTAATGGTGATATCAAGTTGAAATACATACTGAAAATAAACAAACATGCTTGCTGAAATTTAAATAAAAAACAGAAAATACTACGCAAACACACATAAGCAAAAGCTGAAAATTACAGAGAGAAAGAAAAGAAAAGAAAACTAAAGTTCCTAAGCCTTCTAGTCCTCCGCCGGTGGTTGATGTTGATAGTCTTGATAATAATACCCTTGCTCATAATATGGTTGGACGCTTCCTCCGTCGAATTGATTTGGCTCCACAAGGTGAAGGCGTCCAAGTTCAAAGGCGATATTTGCGTTGCCTTCACCGAGTTGAGCTGCGTTAGCTTGGATGGCTGCGATGTTTTAAGCGTTACTTGCAGCAAACCCTCCAATAATGGCCATGCTTTGTTGTGGTTGGGGATGATGAGCGTAGGACTCCGCGAAGTTAGCGTTGGGCACAACATAATTTTGTGGGGGTACCGGTGCACCACCCCCCATGCTTGCTCTTGTGGCCCTCCGTAATAACTTGGCGGAAGAGGGCCCCCGCCGAACGGTTGCACATTGGGTTGTGCTCCACTCGCTTGTGCGGAGGATGTTCCCTCCTCTACGATTCTTCCTCTCTTGTTCTTCCTTGCAGGGACAAGTAGTCCCTCTTCCAACCAATCTTCTCTCCCTTCATTGAAAAGCCTAAGCCTCTCATTGGGAAGGGGTAGGTTCACTATGGCCAACCGATAACCTCCTCTCTCATCTCCACTAATGTACTTGCCTTGCAAATACTCAATGCCGAGAGAGGTACCACGCAAAAGGTGAGCGGGGTTTCTTGCGATCCCCGGCCGCAAGGAAAAGGCCAACATGGAGAGGTAACACCCCAAACCAATATTACCCGCCCCCGATGTTGCTTCACAACACCAACGGTTGATCATGAGGTAAGAGGGGTCTATTGGCTGCCTGGCAATTAAAGCCGAGTATAGCCAATTCAACTCCGTGTCGGTCACCTTTGTCTCCTTCATCCTCCCCAATACCCTCTTGCACATCCAAGAATGAAATATCCGGATAATGGGGTTGAGGATGCAATTGCGTTGTTGATGGGCTTCTCCGGAGATCATATTCCAAAATCCCGCTAACATGCCGGGTGGCACGTCAACTTTCTCCGGAGCTCCCTTGTGGAATCCAAGTAGCTCCCTAACGTGTTCGTAGGGAACCACTTGTTGGACTCCCTCCAAACGGAATGACAAGCTTTGCACCCTATCATCATCAACGATGGGTGCAATAGTCATTAAAATTTCTAAGGCGAACCCCAAATGGGTGTCCACCGATAGACCGTTGGAGAACTGCACCCATCCGAGGTGCCCCAACATATAGTATATGACGGTGCCAAAACCCAAGGTGTAGAGTGCTTGGTCGTCGAACCCGACGTTGGGCACAAGCCTCTTCTCAAGATTAGGGAGCCTCTCCTCCTCCTCCGCCGACAAGATGATGAAGCCGTAAGAAGAGTATGTCGGGGTGTAAGGAGGTGGCGCGGTTGAGCGAGTCGATCGTCGTGGTGGCGCGGGCTGCTCCTCCGTGTGCCCACGAGGTTCGGTAAAACCTCATGGAAGTGCTTCTTGCAGCCCTCATCCCACCAAGGAGGAGAGCATCGTTCCTTCTCGGTGGTGCCGTATCCGTCTCCATGCTCCGGGAGACTCGGAAACCGAGTGCCTTCTCGAAGACGTGGTTGATGACGGCTTGGATGACGACGAACTCTTCTTCTTGGAGAAGAGACTTGTGGTTTTCTTCCACATGGTTGCTGCACTCTTTTCTTCAACTAAAACTCCGGGTTGCAACCGGTAACTAGGCACTTAAACTCTTTGATTCGGATGTGGACTTTGAGTGGATTAAGGATGTGGATTTTTTTTCTTGAGTCATCAAGCTTGGGAAGGTTGGCTATGTCTACGGAGGTTTTGAGCACACAAACTTGAACACACAAACAAAGGAAGGAGAGGGAAGCTTGCTCGCAGAAAACGGGAGCCGGGGGGGGGGGGCTCCTTATGTAGGTGAGGCCGGCCTCGGTGCTCCTCCCCGTCTCGTCTTTCTTCCAAAGACGATCATTTCACCTCCGCAACTTTCCCCGCCCGCGTGCTCCACGAGTTGCACCGCCCAAACGCTCTCGTCCACTATTGGTCCTTCCACTTGATGCTTCATGTTTTGGGTCATGTCCATGCTCCCTAGCTCCACTTGCTTCACATGCCACCATGAAATTCCTACAAAGTTGATGCTTGCTGCCCACCATGCTTGTCCTTAGCATGTGGAATTGGTGAAAGTTGATGAAAGGGAATCCAATGGTGCATGCATGATTGCTAGATTGCCTCCATTAAGGTGTGTTTAAGGTTAAGCACTCCTCTAATTCGAAATTTAAAATATTTTTCAGAGCCATGCAAGAGCTCGAACATAATTTTAGAGAAGTTTTTAAACCATTAAAAACAAATGCAAGTCGAAAATATTTTCTTTTTACGTCGATTTCGGTCTCACCGGTATAGTTTGTCTTCATTGGTTGAGAGCAGACATTTTCCCGGCTTGATCATGGGGGCATAGGTTTAGGTTCTAATTTTGGCTAAATAAGAAAGATTTTGAATAAAACAAAATTAGAATAGGCTTAGAAAAATTCTAATCCTAGAGAAACCAAGGATATAGATTTTTAAAACCAACCAAAAGTTTTGATTTCTAGGTTCACGCGAGTTCTACCACGTGCTGAATTTTATTAACACTTAAACATAAATCGTGGCTCTACTCGTGTGGTTTTAGCATGAAAAATAAGTCAACCTCAGCACCATAATGAGGGTGAAAGGTTGAGTTAAGGTTCTGAAATTATTTGGTTGAGGTTTCTCGAAAAGAAAAGAATCAAACAAGCACATAGGAGGGTTCATGCAAAGGGTTTATGATAAAGCAAACATTCAATCAAGAATTATGTCTCTAATATTGTTCAACCACTTCTAAGTCTAATGTCTTTGCGTAATAAAACTCAAAAACTAAATTATTAAAAATACTCGAAAAACCTGGAATCGGGTTGTCCTCCCGTAGCTTATTCTTGACTTGACGAAACGGGTTGCCTCCCGCCTAGCGCTTCGTTTATAGTCCATGGCTAGACTTCTTCACTTGATTACTTCGGATCAACGCTCTTTGTGGGCGTTGCAATCTTGGGTACCCACTTTGGCTTAGTCAATTTTTTTGGTCTTCACGAGTCGGCTTTGTCCTTTGGTCTTGACGGATGCAACAACTTCCTTGTGGCTCGGCATCTCGAACTCCGGTCCTTCGGTCGTGATCTTCATGGTCTCTAATGTGATCCTTCATCTCTCCCGAATGAGCTTGAGTAGCCTTCGCCGTCTTGGGACCTTGGAGTTGTCTCGGATATTCTTCTTTGTTACCCATCGGGCGCCCGGCAAGTTGTCCCACTTGCGTCTAGCATCTTCATCACGATGAACACTTCACGTATAGAGCTTCCGACCTCCGTCACCTTGCCATCTAAATTCTTCAATATTTTCTCCATAGCCTCGAACTTAGTGACGGCGTCCTAGGACATGGTCGTACTCCACACACTCCTTGCATGAGGATCTTGCTTCGGCGGCCTTTAGGTGTTGAGCTTCGTTCTCCATCTCCATCTTCTCCATCCTCCTCTTAAGTAAACCGATATGCCACTCAAGGAATCCGACTCGTATGCATTCGGCTCTCGCAATCGTCATGCGGATAGTTGAGACTTTGATCTTGAACGGCCTCCCGGCGTCTTGAAGGTTTATGATAGGTAGATCAACGATGTCCGGGGTGCGCGGCGCTCCGGTGGTTGAGGTTGATCTTCCTTTGGACTTGGAGGTGGTGATTCCTTTGGAGATTCCGACGGTCCTTCGACTTCAACTTTTGAATCTAGGGTTTCCACCCCTTTAGCTTGTGTTGCATGTCACCTTTGCCCGTAAAGTTTTCCCGGATCATCCACAAAAAGGTTTGGGTTTCTTGGAGAGGTAGCCAACCATCTCCGGTTAGGGTTAGCAATAAACAAAGTATGCAAAAAAAACTAGAGAACAAAACAAATCTATAAAGACTAGAGTTAGACAAACTAGATTAGATGTATTTTGAGGATGATCAAAATTTAGTAGATGCAAAAATAAAACAAAACCAGTACTGAAAATTACAAAAAAAAGCAATAAAAAATCAAATCTTGATCACTTGTTCCCCGGCAACGGCGCCGTAAAAAGGGGCTTGTTGACGGTTAATAATTGTATCAAAGTTCGTTTGTGACTTGCAAGCGGACAAGTCTCCCGTCGTAGTCAAGGGACCCTTCTTCCCTCGAGTGGTGAACCCAAGGTATCGAATCCGTGGAACAAATGTGTGACGCAAGACTTAATCTATTAAAGCCAAGTAACTTCAATATTCGATAAAAGACCTAATGCATCTAAGTAAAAGACACAAAACGAATCTAATCTACTAAAAACCGGAGAAAACAAAGTAAGATTGGGTAGATAAACCGATCTAGAGGGATCGGGGTAAGCCTTTTGTTGAAGTTCCAAGCAAGAGAAGAAGTAGCAAATCGAATCTTAATAGAAGCCTCTTTAAATCGTGGTTTCCCGTCCAAATCCGAAAACATTCGCCTTTCGAGACCCCCGTTCGTCACAACGTATCCCTATTCATGCGGGGAGCTTAGGGCGAGTCAAAAGACAAGTCGAGATTCTTTCGGAAGATCCGGCGTGTACCTCTAGCCACCGCGGCTACAAGAGCACCCTATGTAATCTATCGTACCAATAGAATTGGAATAAGCAAAGCCGATCGAAAAACGAAATCTTCGAGGAAACACTTGATCGCTAGGAAAAGATTCAACTTGATAATTCAACTATGACAATGATACATACACAAGATCACCACCGGGATCCTTCCTTGATCTTGCTTCTAGCTCCGGGAACTCCGACGTGGTCTTCCATGCAAGGTTCCCACGTCGGCTAGGGGAACCCTAGTCAACTAGCTCGACCCTCTCCTCTCCGACATGGTGTCCCTCTCTTCTCTGCTCCTCGGCGGCCGAAGACGAAATCTTCTCCGCGTGGCTCTCGGTAAGGGGACTATAAATAGCCCGATTGGCGGCTAGGGCAAAGGACGACGGATTTGGGCCCTAAATGGGCCTGGGCCGACCGGACTGGGCCGGCCGGCCTGGGCCCATTTAGGCCCAGCCCCGCGGGCTCCTTTGCCCGAGGTCGGTTCCCTTGCTTCTCGGATGCTTCCCCCTTCGCATGTAGGTCCATGTCGTCGGTTTCTCTCCGAATTGGACTCAACTCCTTGTCTTGCAAGATTCAGCACTTTTCTGGTCAGGTCCCTGGAGTCTGTCGTCTTCTCGGATCAAGTCCCCGGCTTCTTGGAGTTAAGTTTGCTTCATTGCATGACTTGTTCAGGGCTTCAAGGTCTTGCCATGAGGTGCTTGATGAACTTATCCCGAAAGTCTTGCATTCAACACTAAATCCCTGCATAAACATCAAACTCCAAAACCGACATGCACACGTGAACTTGTTATACCACGGGGGTTAGTACCAATGGATAAGGTATAAAACTCATGCCAACACCGAAGGTAAACTCATGGCTAGGTTGACGGATTTTCACCGTCAACACTTAGCAGGGTATAAATATGAACCCTGAATGTATGTAACAGACATCCGAAATCATTCTCAATACAAACTGGCTTTATGCCAAACCCTAGAGTCCTTTGTCGTGTCGTCGAGTTCCTCGAGAGGGTTCATCGATCCGTCGACCTCCGTGAGTACCGGCAACCTTATATCATGTCTAGTATCATGCAGTGGATTTAGATCTGATGCAAGTAGTCTTGTTACCATGCTTAGTGTCATGCGGTAGATTCAATCTTGGTTCAAGAAGGTTTCTCGTTAGGTCATGAGCCATGCGGTGGGCTAAGATCTAGCTTGAAGCTAGTTATCGGCTCTATTGAATTTTGGCAAGATTCAATAGATTCATTAAGTTACCCCGTGTTGCTTTGAGTTTTTGCTTTATGTTTAAATTCATGTAACACTTCTTTGCCAAATCTAGATGGGTTTGGATCGGCTTTATCTTTTTTATGATCCTTATGCGAATTGAGTTCGTACCCTTGGCTTGAATAGCACGTGGATCACATGCTCCCTAATAGCCGAAACTGAATCGATCTAGGTTGCCACGTGTTGCGGGTTCAAGCTTACCAAACCTTGTATAAATCTTGAAAGAACTAGGTATCACGCGGTAGATGCAGGTTTTTGGGTTGTTTTGGAGCTAGTCATCCGGTGGATTAGATTTCAATCCAATCTGATAGATTTATCTTGCTTGGTAATGTTCGTTCCTTCTTCATGGACCCCGAATCGGCTGTTCAGCCGTGTTCGGTTATGCTTTCATGAGTAAAACGCATTCATAATTCATGCTTTAAATATTGTATGCTTTTAGATTTCCATATTTAGATCGTATCATGCGGTGGATAGATCTGTTTGTGGAAGGTGGTGCGATCTCAAGCAAGTTGTATCATGCGGTGGATAGATTTGCTTGGTATCGTACCCGACGGGTCTTAAAGTACCTAGACATGCGGTAGACTAGTGCTTTGGACCTATGCATGCTTGTTTATTACATATTTATGTTCGTGCTTTTACTTCATTTATTATTTAATGTTGTTTACCACGGGGATCGGTCATGGCCTTGCGCACGTGCATCTTTATCCAAATAAAGACCGATCCACCGTCATGCTTACGCCATTTATTCGGCTGTGTTACTTTTTACACTTTAAATCTCCCGAATAGTTTCAGTTTGCTGGCAGATAGCTCTCTATAGCTATATGTCATCTCACTTGGCTTTCTAGCCGTAAATATGGAACTGTCTGGTACCACCCGGCAAGTTCCAAGCTTTGGAATTTAACTACTTTGTCTCTTTGTTAATTTTCAGGGAAAATTGACTGGCACGTCTCGTGATCTCTTCGTGTGTGAAGCTAGCTTGTTCGGTTTGCCGTGTGCTTGGCGCGAGGTGCAGATTTTGCGTCAACAGGCGATCAGGAAGAACCTGTGTTCGAGGATGATTTCATCCAGTTTGTAGAGGAAGGCAAGTGGCTTTCCCCCTCTTCATTATCTTTTTGAACCTATGTCACTGCATGTTAAACAAAGTTTACTATTCCTGTTGCTATGCATGAATTTGATGGGCAAACACCTAGTTAAGGACTTGACTAGATATTTTACCACTTTACCTTGATCAACCCTGTTTAAACAAATGTTTGGGTAGATAAATGCTTAGTTTGCTTTACATGGGTATGGTTATGCTTTGGTCATGTTATACATCTCAGTTTTGTTTATACAATGTGTTTGTGCTTAAAACAAGATAACTTGATTTATAATCGGAACATGGAGAACCACCCAAGATAACAGTACAACCACAATCCACATGGCTCTGGCTTAGCCAAGTAATTAGGAGAGTGGGTTAGCTGATAGCTCTTTTCCGAGAGGGGCACAGGGGGCTCGGGGTTGCAGGGGTATAGCCCGGTTCTTTTGGGGTAGCAGCCTTGGCTAAGGTGCTGACCACTAGGGAGGGTTATGGTCCACCCCGGGTCAGAATCGTTGCGAGTCGTTGGTTTCTCTTCTTTCCTTTGTAAAGGCTTCGTAGTGGACCCCTAGCCACTCACCTTGGAAGTGTTTAAGGGTCTAGCTAACCCGGGCAAGATGGGGAACACGAACTGTGGGTAAAGTGTACAACCTCTGCAGAGTGAAAAACTGATCGATCAGCCGTGCTCACGGTCAAGAGCGGCTTGGACCCTCACAGGATTAATAAACTTGAAGATTAATGCAAATCATGGGTTTGTGGTTTGGTTTGAGGTTTCTTTTAAGGATAAGTGGGTTGGTATACACTTACACCTAGTAATTAGGTGCTCGCTAATAAAACTTGACCAACTTATAAAATGCTTACCGCTGTGAACCATAGCCTATCCTTGATAGCCTTGCATTGTTTCCCCCACTTGCTGAGCACCAACCATAAGTGTGCTCACCCTTGCTTACCGCTGTTCAGAGGAGAATGTCGGAGGTGAGGACGAGTACTGGAGTGACTACGAGGAGTTCTAGGGCATGCGGATCCCCCAGTCATCATGCCTGTGGAAGTCAAAGATGGAGCTACTCGTCGCTTAGTTATCGTTGTGCTCGGACCTTTGAGTCCACCTCTCTGGATGTAATAATGAATATCGTACTGGTTTAACTCTTGAACGATTTGTTACTGCAATGGTATTACACTCGTTTTGTCTATCATGTGTGTGTAAAATGATCCTGGCGCACACGTGAGATGCATTCGGTTTTCCTTGTAAAATCGGGTGTGACAACATGACTCCAAAGGGTCCAGGGACCGAAGCATGAAGTCGTGAAACTCCAGGGACCTGGACAGAAGATGCTGAAGCTTCCGCGACAAGGAGCTCTGTCCAAACCGTGGAGAAGACGACGTCAAGGGCCCACATGCATAAGGGAGTAAGTCAAGAATTGACCGAGAAGCATCGGGGAGCGAGACGGGGCCGAACCGGGCCAAAAGGGGCCTGGGCCGGTCGACCCAGCCTGATCCGAGCCCAGTTCGCGCCCCCTTTTGCCCTAGGTGCTTGTCTATTTATTGCCTCTGCCTCCGCCGGCCGCCACATCCATCCATTCATCAGAGAGCCACCGAGACGAAGGAGAAGCACCGGGAGGAAGCCGACGGCCACCGTGAGTCCTCGAGTTGCCTAGCAGATGGCTTAGGCCATGCCCTAGCCACCATGGTTGGCCCTACGTGGTAAAGCCATGGTGGAGTTCCGGAGCCGTGACTTGTATTCGCCAAGTCGTTTGTACCTTCAACATTCGGTGACTATATCTTGTCATACTTTGATCTACTACAAGTTATACTTATTCATATGTGTAGCTATCATATGCCTTTAGTAGGACTAGATCAAATCATGGTGATTAGTCTTGTATTGCGGACACACCGTAGTAGTGCACAGACCTAGGTTGTTGCTCGGTGATGAATATCCTCGCGTAGTGACAGTACGCGAGAGGAGAAAGCGGCGAGTGAACGTGCATCGGACCACTCCATATCGGGTTACTCTATATCGAGTGTAATCCTTATCATAGTATAGGTTTAGATTGGCTTATCACATTGGTCGGAACGGCAACAAGAAGGCGATAGGCTAGGTTTACTTTTGGTTTGCTTACCTTTATGGCTAGGTGGATGTGATCCATACATCCCTTCGTGTTTGTATGTTATCTTTATGCAATCAATACTTCACATAGGGTTAGACCGGTAGGTTAGATAGAGAACCTTGGTGGTTTGCTTCCGATTCTTGGATTGACAAATCTAGGGAGAACCCTCCTTGGTGAAAAGGCACCAAGTCACCTGTAGGCTTGCGGTGAACTTGAGCACGGTTTTACACCGTCAACACGCTCACATCGGGTCGGCGGTGTAGGCGTGGCCAACTTGGTGAAGGGGGTAACGTCGGCGAGGTAGACGTCCACGGAGGTGGCTTTCCCCCAGCTCTGGTTCCTAGCTCCCGGTCGGCTTCCCGTCCCTCCGGCGTGGCGTGGCGGCGGCGTCCCTTCTCTTCTCTGTGACAACCCGCCCAGGAAAATACCGTACTATCGCCTAAACCAATCCACTTTGGCCATTAAGCGATAATAAAGTATCATCCTGTCGTTAGTCGTCGGGTTAACGCCCGGTAAATCACTTAAATAGAAACAAGGATCGACATATATGCATTAAAACTCACTCAAAGGCGAGTCCAGAGATACAACATCATTAACATCCAAATTTGTACCCTGAAGGTTTGGTTATTACAAACCGAAGTTTTTGTCACCATGACGTAGTTCAGAGTTTTTGAAACAACAGAATTAAACTAACGGGAAGCGGAAACACCACGGGAGGCCATCCATGATGCTCTCAGTCGTCATCCTCCACTCACTGCAGCTCCCAGCCGGGTGGGATCTCTCCGGGCCACACATCACTGAAAGCATTGCCTGGATCAATAGTTTATAGCAAGGCTGAGTATACTAATACTCAGCAAGACTTACCCGTCGATGATATCTACTTAACCAACTCTAGACATGAAAGGCTTTTGGCCACTGAGTTTCTTTTGCTGAAAAGTAACAAAGAGTATGTCCTTACTTTCAAGATTTTAGCACAAGTTCTAGTGGGTTTAATCTTTACTAAATTAGCCAACTAGTACAGACAAGCTTGTACAATACAATTAATCAAGCATAATATTCATCAACTTCCATCATTAGGGATCTCATGGCTAGTGGAGTAAGTAGTCTCAGATAACGGTGAGAGGCCGACAATAGATTGATTCAAACCTTGCAAGGTAGAACTAAACACACGGTGGGATGCCCCTCGTGAGGACATCCACCAAGCGGTTCCCAAAACTCTTCGGGTCGGGATCGAATCTTACAGTCTTTGGTGCAGGCTATCCGGCATACCCCCGCGAGGCACCCGGAGTCACCGTACACCACCGGTAGCTAGCCGTGAGATGTATCCCAATAGCAGTAATAGTAGGATCCCTCGCCGCCTCATTAAGGTACTAGGCTTACCGGTCCCATTCCCGACAAGTGCTTAGTACGTTCAAACACTTAACCCACAATAACCATTGGACCGGAGCCCAAATTCCATGCTCTTACCACATGAGCAATCCATTTAAGGAGATCTTATGATTCCTATCTAGAAACCTATTCTCGCGAGTGACATCATCACTCAACTTGTAACGGTCCTATAGCTTGGCAGCTATCGACCTATCATACTAGTAAGGACAAGGGTACCTAGGGATCATGCATCTAAGGTTCCATACAACTCCTGGACATTAAATGCACAAGCATCCATAGATAATTGAATAACAAAATTTGAAAGCTGGGTCAGATGCACCGGGGCTTGCCTTCGTCAGCTAGGCTAGCCTGAGCACCCTCGGTGTCGTCGAGTACTTCCACGTACTGCAGCGAAGCTTCTGCTCCTCCTTCCTCGGATTCCGGGACGAGCGAGTAGTCGTCGTCTGGAAGATCTACACGGAATGCAATGCAGGGTTCAGGTGATGTGATAGTCGGTTTATCTCATCCAACTCTTGTTGGTCATATTCACCGTAACAAATAATTAACTAATAAATTCCTTTTAGGAAGGTTATTATTGACATGTGGTTTATTCTTTTATTGCACACTTGAATTAATGTTTCTTTTATACTTGTTATTTCATGTGAGGGTTTATTCCTTTTACCTCTCACTAGTAAGGTGTGTACAAGGATATTTATTTATAATTTAATTCCTTTATCAGCAAGGGTGTGTTCTTAGCCTTTAGTTAATTTAGGTAACACTTCCCTAAAAGGGAAAAGAATTAAAGTATTTTCCTTAATTAATCAATCTTTAATCTTTAAAAGGGCTTTAAAGCTTTTTATTAAGCAATAAATCACTGAAATTTTAAAAAAGGGTTTCTTAAGCATAACAACACCCATACTGAACCACTAGACCCACATGCAAAGCTTGGAAGCTAGAAAATAAAATACTTTGGAAAATAACAAAAAACTAGCTAGTGATTCAATTTAAAAGCATACAAAAATAAATAAGCATCAAAATGATCCAATCGTTCTCATACATGCTCTCTGGTCCTAAACAAGCCTAAAGAACCAGCAAGCATACCTAGAATCTCTACTTATCTTGCTTCATTAATTTACAAAGGAAAACATGCACAAATTAAGAATAAATATTTCTTATAAACCACAAATCATGATTAATTCACCAATGGTGTGTTTCGACATAACAATGCATCATGCACAAGTTGGGCACAAAAACATAAATATTTTTATCTACAAAAATCATCTAGGCAGATTCTGCTTAATTGGAAAACAATTTCTATACAAAGATTTGCTGCATAACTTTGTGTAATTTTTGTCACAGGAGTTAGTCATGACATGATACACAACATATCCAAAATTCGGATAGAGAGGATTTATAGTTTTTGAGTTATGGCAGATCTAGGTTTTTTCGATTCCTATTTTTCATGTTAAAAATATACAGCATCGGACCAAGTGAGTATAACAAAAGTTGTACTATTTTTCACCACGAATCCAACAAAATTGAGTTTGAAATTTTCTGAATGTTCTACGATTTTCTACGCATTTTACAAGTTTCTGCAAACTCGATACACTATTGAAGTTACAGTTTTGCACCGAAGCCCCTGGAAAACTTTTCAGATTGACACCCAGGCCCCTGGTTCGAGTAAAACTCCCTGGAAAGAGCTGTCCGCTTGCAATTGGGTCCTTAGGCATAGTTGCCGACGGCGCCGGCCCAAATTCCGGTGCTCCGGCGTCGGAATCGGCCGGGGAAAGGGAGGAGGATGGCTAGGGGCTCACCACGCATCTGTTTGAGGGTTTGGTCGGGGTGGAGGCGCTGCCGGTGATGGCGTGCAGCGGCGGCGACCGGCACCGGCCACCGTGCCTCCCCGCTTGGGCGAGTTCACGGCGGGGCACGCGAATGGGTGGCTTGGGAAGGCCGTAGCGGATGCACGGGGGAGGTGGAGGAGAGCTCGGTTGGGTGTGCCGCTTGCCGAACCGGAGCTCGGCGCGGCGGCCTCTAATGGCGCCGGCGGGCGGCTCGGGCCGTGGGCGGCGGGCCCGTGGGGATGCTCGTGGTGCCACCCTTTTATAGCGGCCGCGTGATCCTCCTTGCGACGCCAAGAGGAGTGAAGGGGAGGGACGGGGTCCCGACCGTGGCGGCACGCCGTACGCGGCTCTCGCGGCGGCGAACGGACCGGCGGTCCGTCGGGCGCCCGTCCGGCCCGGTCCGGCGGCGCACGGCCCGGCGAGCGACGCGAGAGGAGGACTTCGAGGCGGCCTCGGCGTGCGCAACGGCACCGGGAAGGCGCGCGCGGCGTGGGCGGCCCGAGGCGCGGGCGGCCCGAGGCGTGGCTTGGCGCGTGCTCACGGCGCGGCGCGGCCTCCTGAAAATGTTGGACAGGCACTGTTTGACTGACAATAGTTCGAATTTTTGCAACTAAAGTGCACCAAGAGATGAATAGGAAAGTTGTAGATCTCACTACCCTCTACCACTTTCACAAATGCTGTTTGGTGTTTTTCTCAACGGATTTTGTAGAATCGGCTTGCCAACATTGAATGCCGCCATGTCTCGGTGAACAGGAGGTACTGCCAGTTGACCAAGTTTTTCACTCTTTTCCGCTCAAAATTTGAAATGTCAATCTACATGAAAGTTGTGTCCCCCAACAAGCTGGACAACTTTCATAAAGGTAGATTTTGAAGTTTTTAGGTGAAATTTGGAGAACGCGGCAAAAGTTCTGGAGGACGTTCATCAACATTGGGGTTTCAGCGGGGTTTGACCGTGTCTTTGACCAAGGGTTGACCACAAGGGTGTGTCGACTTGGTCAAGGGGATCAATAGGGTTTGTCGGCTCGGTTTTCGAGGTGATGGCCCATGTTGACCTAGGTTTGACCAATGTCGGCCGGTTTGACTCGACTAATTCGGCCATTAGCGCTAATGACGCTAATTAAAAACCTGGGGCGTCACAGTCTACCCCCCTTAAGAAGAATCTCGTCCCGAGATTCGAAATCCCAAGGACAAGATAGCGAAATAGAGAAGTGGTCCTCTCGGATTTTCTGAAATTGCTCTGAGGGAGCAAACACGATGGGATTATTGGGCAAAGAGTATAACCAACATCGGTTCAAGATTAGCCCATAAGAGTAGTCAAAGTCGACAGGTAATGGAAAGCTTTTGCACGACGTTTACTTGCGGATGCAAGTGGAAAGTATGGAGAGATAAATTGGTACAGGATCTTCCAAACGATCTTGCTCACATGTTATTTAGTTTGCAACCTTAGGTGGCATTGTCGTGCCACTACGGTGCAATGCTTTTCAACATTGGTGTGATGCACATGTTTATGGAGACACGCTGCATATGCTCATATAGTATGGTGCTTATGATGCATGTTATCATGACTCGGTTACCCACCAAAATGAGTTAGTGATTGAGAGGACAATCACAGGTTGAGAGGGAGTATGCGTGGCGAGTCGCATTCTCACAACCAAGATACCTAGTGCGCTCCTAGTGGCAATCATGTGGCTGCAGCGCACATGACGCCCAAGGTTCCGGCACGGCACCTTTAGTTATGGAATAACAACATCACCAAACATAAAGGATAGAGTAGGAGATATTGAAACACTCCATGCGTATGCACGTTAGTTCACCCAAGGTTCCCAAATGCACATGCTATGCAAATGCATGCTCAAGAAGGGACATAATTATTTATTTTTCAAAAGGTTGTGAGCAAGACCCGGAGGAATAGGCTCACGATTGAAAGTTCGAAGTAACCAGGACAAGGATATTAATACAAAGAATATCTTAGTGCTTCAACATGTTTAAGGACAAAAGGGTTGGAGTGAAATACAAGTCAATGGACATAACATGCCGACAGGAGAAAATTACCACTGAGAGTGGAACAGATGAACTCTGACGGTTATCACCCAAAGCAAGATTGGAGTTCTTAGGATTTGGTGTTTTCTCTATAATATACTGATGGATATTACCCATGGTTTGAGTCATTGCTTGTAGAGTCTGAATTTGTGTTGCCATATACTTCTAGCATCTTGCGTTCAATTGCTGAGGTTGTAGATGGAATGTCGATGTTTCCTTTGTTGTCTTTATCTTCGTGATTTCCTCTGGGACTCGCCATCTGGTTGTGTGATAAAGGTAAGCTCAAAAGATGTTGGAAACAGATTGAAGAGCAGGGTAAAATTATTGATAACATATCCATCTTTTCTTGTTGTGGTTGTAATCACATTGTGGTAGAGAGGAGAATAACAAGGATGAAAGAAATTGACCATCTTTTTCTTTAACTTCTTTCATACGTTGATGTCTGTATATGCTTGTAGATTTATGGTTGTTGATGTTTAGGCTTTGATCTTCTGACATCCTCCAACCATCTTGAATGACAGATAGGGATAAAGCAGATTTGAACCCAAACTATGTTTATTAACCTAACAATTTATTTCTTGTTGCATTTGTGGCCATCACTCCACAATACAACTCACACAAGCAAAGATCCAAATCAATCATGTGTTCAAACAACAAACATTAGCACAACGATCATCCTCACAGAAACGTTTCTATCGAAGTTGATAAGGGGTAGGCAATCTAAGAACTTATATTAGACAATCCTCTGTGGTGAAGATTCAGCTGATAGCACAAGAACCGAACTCAGAATAGATCAAAACAAAACGATGTGTTTTAACAAAAAGACAAAGATTAAATTAGATGTTTATGTAAAATAAGTCAATTTTGAAGGATGACAAGCTTTCTAGAACATGAATCCTTACTTTTCGACCATTTCTAACTTAAGGTTGCGTCCTACAGTCATTACTGCTCTGATACCACTCTTTCACACCTGATTTTCCGAAGAAAACAAAATGCATCTCATATGTGCGCCAGGATCAAGTTTACACACATATGATAGACGTCATGAGTGAAATATCAATAAACAGCAATAAAAACGTACCAGAGTTAAACCATTACATTATCTCTTTATTACACTCAAACGTTAGACTCGAAGGTCTTTACAACGATCAAACGATAACTATGAAAACGTAACTCTATCTTCATCTTCCACAGGCATCTGACTGGGGGCACGCGAGCCTCAAAACTCTTCGTAGTCGCTGAAGTACTCTTCTCCAGTGTTCTCCTCTGAACAACGGGTAAGCAAGGGTGAGCACACTTATGGTTGGAGCTCAGCAAGTGGGGGAAGATGCAAGGCTATCAAGGACAGGCTAAGAGTTTGCTGCGGTTAGCATTTTAATGTTGGTCAACTTTTATTAGCAAGCACCTATTTACTAGATGTAAGTTTATACCAACCCACTTAAGCATTTAGGAAAGCATCTCCCCTCAAAAACCCACAAGAAACCACGATTTAATTCCATCTTCAAGTTTATTAATCGTGTGAGGGTCCAGGCCGCTCTTGACCGTGAGCATGGCTGATTGATCAGTTTTCACTCTGCAGAGGTTGTACACTTTACCCATAGTTCGTGTTCCCCATGTCGCCCGGGTTGATCAGACCCTTAAACACTTCCGAGGTGAGTGGCTAGGGGTCAACTACGAAGCCTTTACAAGATATGAAAAGGACCAACAACCCACGACAGTTATAGCTCAGGGCGGACCATAACCCTCCCTACTGGTCAGCACCTTAGCAAAGGCTGCTACCCCAAAAGAACCGGGCTATACCCCTGCAACCCCGAGCCCCCTGTGTTCCTTTCGGATAAGGCCACCAGTACAATCACACACCTAATTAATTGGCTAAGCCAGAGCCATATGGATTGTGGTTGCACTGTTTTCCTTGGTGGTTCTCCATGTTCCGATTAAACCATATGATCTTGTTATTAACCATAAGCACACACATATATATCACCAAAGTTATCAACATTCATCATTGCAAAAGATTCATTTGAACCATCCCAAGTTATAGCAAACTAAGCATTTCTACCCAAAACATTTATTTAAAAGGGTTGTCTAAGTTAAAGGGATAAAATCTAGTCATGTCCTTAAAAAGGTGATTTCCCATCAAATTTATGCATAGCAACCTTTAAATGTAAACTTAGTTATCATGCAAGTTGTGTGGGACAAAAATAGAATATGCAGGGGGAGAAGTCCACTTGCCTTCCTTGCTTCAACACTGGAGTTCTTCTTCAAACACTTTCTCTTGATCCCCTTCAATTGGTTGCTCACTTGAAACTGGCACGATGTCTACGAGCACACAAGAAAACATACAATAAACAAAAAAATACACCAAGCATGAAAAGCTTAAAGGGAGAACAAGGTTTGGGTCTAGGAAAGCGAACACAAGGAACACTCGGAACTATCGGGAGATTTGGATGATCACATACAAGAGCTAGCTATGCGTTTGGTATCTTTTAATTAAGTAAAATCATGTGTATAGGTTATTTCAGAGAAATACCCTATTTATAATTAAGCAAGTTATATTTGTATTTAAAAGACGATGTAAAAATAGTTCAATTTTATTTATAAATATTCAAGTTTAACTCATACAAATTAAACATTTAATTTAAAAGAAGCATTTAAAGGCATCTAGGCGCTTATCTTTGTACTTCGAGTTATTCTAATCAAATTACAACTTAAAAACACATTTATATTCATATTAATCAAATTAACAATTTAATTAAGAAAACTCGAGATGAACCTATATTGCTTTTATTTAGGAAGCAAATTACATAGGCATTACTCAATTTAAGTTTGATTATGAAAACCAAGGTACACATCTAATTGGCTTTTAATTATAAGAAATATTTAACTAGTATTAAGCATATTAACTTTCTTATGAAAACACGTGTTGAACTCTAGCTATATTTTAATTAGAAAAGCATGCATAATAAGATTTAATCATATTAATCATTTAAATAAATTATAAAACAAGGAACATGTACAACATTAGTTCTATCACGTAGTTTTAGTTGATATGAGCCTAATGCAACTTGAAACAGTGGAAGCGGAGCTAAAACGCACAAGATTTGGCCAAAACAAGGTTCTAAAACTGACGGGCTTGAAAAGACTGTCGCGTGGACACCAAGAACGCTTAAAACGGAGCTAGAACGGAAAAGATATGGCTGAAACAAGGTTCAGGGGCTTTTCTGTGAAGAAACAGGAGTTCCAGGGGCTTAACTACAAGAAACCAGGGGCTAAAACATGATTACCCATATAAACCGAAGGTTTATAGTGTAAAAGATCAAGAATGGACCCCTTATGAGAAGAACTAAGAAGGACAGGGGCTTAAACGTTGAAAACAGGACCTAACTGAAAGGATTTCTATAGGTGGAAGGGCATGGTTGTGAATTCCGGAAACTGGAGGTCCTTTTTGCAAAACTGCCAAGGCAGCCGGCGGAGGGGCTGAGGGTGTGCCACGTGGCCGACCGCGATTGGCTGGGCTGACGCAGAGCTGACGCGAGCATGACGCAATGCCGTGGACCGGCACCTGTGGACTTGGTCCACCGGTCCACGGTGGACCGATCTAAGGGGTACGCCCCCCTTTAGATCTGGGCCGTCCGTGCCCATCGGACGGCCCCGGTCGCACGCAGGCGACGGGCGGCGGGGAGACGACGGCGCGCGGCGGCGCAGGCGGAGCAACACCGGGACAAGGCTCCGGTGCGCCAAATTCAAAAGCAAAGGCATGGAGAGGAAGAGGAGGAGACGAGGAAGCTTATCTAGGGGTCGGAGGGGAGGGGGAAACACCGGAGACGGTGGCCCAGCGGCGGCGTTCCGCGGCGGCGGTGCTGTGGTGAGGGAGGTGAGGAAGGGAGGGGCGCGGGGTGTAGAGGGGGTCCTGATGTGCCTTTATAGGGTGGAGGAGGAAGGGGAGGAGGCGCGCAAGGTAGTGGGCGGCGGCGCCCGGAGGGGCCGGCGGCGGAGCTCGCCGGGGCATCACCAGAGATGGTGGTTTGGGCGCTACGGTGCACTATTTGCGACGTGGTTTGGACCGGGAGCAAGAGGAGGACATCACGGAGCTCACCAGGGGCTCGTTGACGGCGGTGGGGCGGTGTAGATGACGTGCGACGAAGAGGGGCGGACGGGTCACGGGTGCCCACCGGGGAGAGGGTTGTGGCTCGGCTGCGTGCTCCTGGGCGTCGCGGTGGGGTCCAGGTGGACCTGCGAGTGCAACGGAAGAAGAAGGAGGGTGAGTGCAGGGCGGACAGCGGCGGGAGATGGCGGCGGCAGAGCGCTTCACCTCGGCGGCGGCGGCGATTCGTCGACGGCGAGAGCACTAGAGAGGAGGGGTGCTCTGAGAGGTGCAAAAGGAGAAGCAGGGCTCTGGCTCGGCTTATATAGGGGAAGGAAGGGAGAGGAACCAGCGGCCGGCGCGGAGAAATGCCATCAATGGCCAGGGCACCGACGGCTTCGATTTGAATTCAATGGGTGCCTTGAAGGGGGAAACGGAAGGAAATTAAGGAGAGAGGCGGCTCCGGCGCCGGTGTGTATTCAAGAGAGGGATTGATGGCGGGGCGCGAGGGAAGGCGGGGAAATTGGCCGGCGGGCGGCGCTGTTGACTCGGGCAGGGGAAGCGGCTGGAGGTTGGGGGTGAAACTTGTAGGTGGGGCCCGTGTGGCGGTGGGAGAGAGGGGGAAAAGAAGATGGGCCGGTGGCGCGAGATGGGCCGGACGGAGAGGGGTTGGGCTGCGGGGGAAGGAAACGGGCCGAGCGAAGTAGGCCGGCGGCCTGGTGCTGTCCTTGGGCTGGGAAAAAAAGAGGGAGAGCTGGGCTGGGCTGGAAACGTGGAAAGAAGAGAGGGAAAGGTTGAGGGTTTTGTTTTTTTTGTTTTTTTTTGTTAAAACCTTTCTTTAAAACCTTTTCAAACTTTAAATTAAAACATTTTTTTAACTTTTCAAACTTTAAAACTTTTGAAACCCTATTTTTCAAGTTTTCAAATTATTTTAAAGTCTTTTAAAACTTCACACCCTCACTCATAAACACCATGCAAACAAAACATGATGCACAAGAACTTGTTGCCTCTAAAATTATTCAAAAGTGATATTAAATATTTTAGAGCATAATTTATTTGATAATTTATTATTCCTTAGAAAACAAAATCTAAAACACCTTGTTGCTTACATTATTTTAATGATGGAATTTTAGGGTGTTACAAATCTACCCCCTTTAAAAAGAATCTCGTCCCAAGATTCGGAGAGATTGGAAAAGAAACTAAGAGTACACTTCTATAATCTCATCTTGCATGCTGAGTTCTTCAATCATAGCTTCTTGTCTTGCTTTCCTTCATCTTGATTCACTTCTCTTTCCTTGTTGGATGAGGTGGTAGTACTAACTTCTATCCTATCTCTTTGTGGGCTGGTTAAGAGCACTGACCTCTTGGCACACAGAATTATTCCATCAAATTCGCCTAACCAATCCATTCCAAGAATAACATCTATTCCACTTGATGTAAGAACTACTAGATCAGCTTGAAAATCTATTCCTCTGATTTTAAGATTGACTTGTGGACATATATAAGTGTATTTCATTTCACCATTCGGGGAACTAATCAGCAAATGTGTCTTCATAGAACTCATAGGTATATCATGCTTTGCCACGAATTGTTCAGTACTGAATGAATGTGATGCTTTGGAATCAATTAAAATCGTTATAGGCACAGACTTGATAGGAAACGTATCCAGCACAATACCAGGAGCGTCTTGAGCTTGTTCAGCTGTCATGTGGTTCACTCTACCACGCACGTAATTCCGTTGACTCTTGTTGATCTGAGAATTAGCACTTCCATGGTGTATCTGAGATGTTGGTTGTCCGAACCTTTGACCATTGTCTTTCTGGGGAGTCTAGATGTAACGATTTGGGCAGATGCTGGTATATCATTCCAATTCTCCATAATTGAAACAACCATTAGAGTGAACTTGAGAGTCATTTCTCATTAGTGCACCTAAGCGATCTCGATGATGATTTGGAACATGTGGTGTTTGTTGGCTGAAATGTTGGAACTGCTGGGTTGAACGCTGCAACTGAGAATTTTGCAAATAATTTCCACTTGATCCACCAAAACTAAATTGAGGTCTCTGTGATGAGTTGAAGTGGGGACGTGTGTTGCTGATTGTCCATGTGTTTGGAACTTGCACTTCTGTTCACCCAATTCCACAAGTTTATTCTTCTAGACCTATAGTTTTGTTCAGCAATGTCGTGAAGTCCGGGAAGCTGTGACTCAGTAGTTGATAGTTGAGTAGCCCTATCAGACCATCCAGGAAGCGTTCCTGCCTCTTTGGGTCAGTATTAAATTGATCCGGTGCATAGCAAGATAACTGAGTAAACTTGTTCAGATACTTATTAACTGACATATTGCCTTGCTTTAGAGCGAGGAACTCCCTTTGCTTAAGCTTGATCACACAGAGGGTTTGTGGTGCACGCGAAAATTATCCTTGAACTCCTGCCAGGTGATGGTGTTAGGTGCAGCATGTGCGACAGTGTACGCATTCCACCATTCAGCTGTTAATCCTTACAAACAGCCCGCTGTATACAAGACCATCTCTCGATCAGTGCACTGTGTCATCTCCAACTTCTTGGTGACAGTCTTTAACCATTCATCAACATCGAATGTATCGGTTGAGTAGGAGTATGTGGGAGAACGGTGACTCATGAAATCCTGATGCTTGTCCACCGGTGCTGGTGGTGCTGCTGGTGGTGACTGATTTTTGCTGAGCTTGAATGTTTTGAATAATGGCAGTCAGGTGAGTGACAAGGAACTGTTGTGTACCAGATCCATTGCTGGGTTGAGGGGTGGGGATGGTGCTTGATTCCGCTGATTAGCAATATGAGCACAACAACAGGTGGAATGTCTTGACCTTCTCCTGACCTAATGCTTACCATCTGATTGTTGAAGAAAGGTATTTCAGATAGGAATAGAGAACTAATGCATGAAGAGATGAACTCAAAAAGATGAAGCAATTTGAACTTCCAATTTGAGACAGATTCTCATCCCGAGATTCACAAAGGCTAGCATGAGACAGGAGTTCGGGTGTTTAGCATCCAACACTGCTTATCTTACTTCCATATAATTCGTCTTACACAAGCTCCATTAACATAATTATTTATTCTTCACGACTCACTTCATAAACATAATTGGAATACTCAACCTAACTCCACTTGTAACTGTCCATTCCTTTCCTCAGCTTCATTGACTTGCCTTGGTAAAATTTTCTTGCTGTCTTGTTAAAGTGATTTGAATAGAGCTGGATTAACTCCATTTTTTTTGACTATTTGGAATCACTCTTCTAATCTTTTTTTTCTTCTTTAGATCCAAAAGCTTCTTGGGGTTCTAACTTATAAAATGTCCCTCTTTGTTTCAATAGAAACATGCTTTTCTTACTTTAGTATCTTGGCGATTGCATGTTCGACTAGAAGTAAGGGTACTGAGACTTCGAACCTGAGTTGATTACCATCCTCTTTCGCACACCAACTAGCAAGATGTCCATTTTCTCCACGCTTAAGGCAATATAATCCATTGAGACTAGGCAAAATTCTCTTACGCTCTGTTGGACAATTATTAACATAGTGACCTTCTTTACTGCATCCGAAACACAGTGTTTTAGTACTTTTGTCTTGGCTTTCTTCACTTGCATGCTTCTTGAGTTATCTAATTCTATCAGGATGAAATGCTTTGAAAGTTATACCCCAATCCTCAAGGTTGATAATCTGATTACTATCTACAGCTTGAGCAACTTCTTCTAGGACTGGATATTGGGTACATAACTTCATCTTCTTATTGATATCCAAATGGTAACATTGTCTAGCCTCATCTCTCATTAAGCTGGCTTCTTTTTGGAGACATGAACGACCATAATGCTCACAACATTGATATGCTCCTGCAGTCTTCATATGTTCATGTTGTCCATTCATCCGCAATTCTGGTGCTCCATGACTTCTCTTATTATTTTGATGATTCCATGCTTCTACAACTTTCTTCTTTCTTGGTCCAAACAGAACTCCGGCTTTGGTTATCTCTATGTTATGAGGGGGTGATGTGTTGGTCTACTTCTGTCCTTGTAAGACTTGAGCTTGCATGACTGATAGCTTTTCTTTGTCCAATGACAGTGGAACAGATGAACTCTGACGGTTATCACCCAAAGCAAGATTGGAGTTCTTAGGATTTGGTGTTTTCTCTATAATATACTGATGGATATTACCCATGGTTTGAGTCATTGCTTGTAGAGTCTGAATTTGTGTTGCCATATACTTCTAGCATCTTGCGTTCAATTGCTGAGGTTGTAGATGGAATGTCGATGTTTCCTTTGTTGTCTTTATCTTCGTGATTTCCTTTGGGACTCGCCATCTGGTTGTGTGATAAAGGTAAGCTCAAAAGAGGTTGGAAACAGATTGAAGAGTAGGGTAAAATTATTGATATCATATCCATCTTTTCTTGTTGTGGTTGTAATCACATTGTGGTAGAGAGGAGAATAACAAGGATGAAAGAAATTGACCATCTTTTTCTTTAACTTCTTTCATACGTTGATGTCTGTATATGCTTGTAGATTTATGGTTGTTGATGTTTAGGCTTTGATCTTCTGACATCCTCCAACCATCTTGAATGACAAAAAGGGATAAAGCAGATTTGAACCCAAACTATCTTTATTAACCTAACAATTTATTTCTTGTTGCATTTGTGGCCATCACTCCACAATACAACTCACACAAGAAAAGATCCAAATCAATCATGTGTTCAAACAACAAACATTAGCACAATGATCGTCCTCACAGAAACGTTTCTATCGAAGTTGATAAGGGGTAGGCAATCTAAGAACTTATATTAGACAATCCTCGGTGGTGAAGATTCAGCTGATAGCACAAGAACCGAACTCAGAATAGATCAAAACAAAACGATGTGTTTTAACAAAAAGACAAAGATTAAAATAGATGTTTATGTAAAATAAGTCAATTTTGGTGGATGACAGGCTTTCTAGAACATGAATCCTTACTTTTCGACCATTTCTAACTTAAGGTTGCATCCTACAGTCATTACTGCTCTGATACCACTCTTTCACACCTGATTTTCCGAAGAAAACCAAATGCATCTCATATGTGCGCCAGGATCAAGTTTACACACATATGATAGACGTCATGAGTGAAATATCAATAAATAGCAATAAAAACGTACCAGAGTTAAACCATTACATTATCTCTTTATTACACTCAGACGTTAGACTCGGAGGTCTTTACAACGATCAAACGATAACTATGAAGACGTAACTCCATCTTCATCTTCCACAGGCATCTGACTGGGGGCACGCGAGCCTCAAAACTCTTCGTAGTCGCTGAAGTACTCTTCTCCAGTTTTATCCTCTGAACAGCGGGTAAGCAAGGGTGAGCACACTTATGGTTGGAGCTCAGCAAGTGGGGGAAGATGCAAGGCTATCAAGGACAGGCTAAGAGTTTGCTGCGGTTAGCATTTTAATTTTGGTCAACTTTTATTAGCAAGCACCTATTTACTAGATGTAAGTTTATACCAACCCCCTTAAGCATTTAGGAAAGCATCTCCTCTCAAAAACCCACACGAAACCACGATTTAATTCCATCTTCAAGTTTATTAATCGTGTGAGGGTCCAGGCCGCTCTTGACCGTGAGCACAGCTGATCGATCAGTTTCCACTCTGCAGAGGTTGTACACTTTACTCACAGTTCGTGTTCCCCATGTCGCCTGGGTTGATCAGACCCTTAAACACTTCCGAGGTGAGTGGCTAGGGGTCCACTACGAAGCCTTTACAAAGATATGCAAAGGACCAACAACCCACGACAATTACAGCTCAGGGCGGACCATAACCCTCCCTACTGGTCAGCACCTTAGCAAAGGCTGCTACCCCAAAAGAACCGGGCTATACCCCTGCAACCCCGAGCCCCCTGTGTTCCTTTCGGATAAGGCCACCAGTACAATCACACACCTAATTAATTGGCTAAGCAAGAGCCATATGGACTGTGGTTGCACTGTTTTCCTGGGTGGCTCTCCATGTTCCCATTAAACCATATGATCTTGTTATTAACCATAAGCACACACATATATATCACCAAAGTTATCAACATTCATCATTGCAAAAGATTCATTTGAACCATCCCAAGTTATAGCAAACTAAGCATTTCTACCCAAAACATTTATTTAAAAGGGTTGTCTAAGGTAAAGGGATAAAATCTAGTCATGTCCTTAAAAAGATGATTTCCCATCAAATTTATGCATAGCAACCTTTAAATGTAAACTTAGTTATCATGCAAGTTGTGTGGGACAAAAATAGAATATGCAGGGGGAGAAGTCCACTTGCCTTCCTTGCTTAAACACTGGAGTTCTTCTTCAAACACTTTCTCTTGATCCCCTTCAATGGGTTGCTCACTTGAAACTGGCACGATGTCTACGAGCACACAAGAAAACATACAATAAACAAAACAATACACCAAGCATGAAAAGCTTAAAGGGAAAACAAGGTTTGGGTCTAGGAAAGCGAACACAAGGAACACTCGGAACTATCGGGAGATTTGGATGATCACATACAAGAGCTAGCTATGCGTTTGGTATCTTTTAATTAAGTAAAATCATGTGTATAGGTTATTTCAGAGAAATACCCTATTTATAATTAAGCAAGTTATATTTGTATTTAAAAGACGATGTAAAACTAGTTCAATTTTATTTATAAATATTCAAGTTTAACTCATACAAATTAAACATTTAATTTAAAAGAAGCATTTAAAAACATCTAGGCGCTTATCTTTGTATTTCGAGTTATTCTAATCAAATTACAACTTAAAAACACATTTATATTCATATTAATCAAATTAACAATTTAATTAAGAAAACTCGAGGTGAACCTACATTGCTTTTATTTAGGAAGCAAATTACATAGGCATTACTCAATTTAAGTTTGATTATGAAAACCAAGGTACATATCTAATTAGCTTTTAATTATAAGAAATATTTAACTAGTATTAAGCATATTAACTTTCTTATGAAAACACGTGTTGAACTCTAGCTAGATTTTAATTAGAAAAGCATGCATAATAAGATTTAATCATATTAATCATTTCAATAAATTATAAAACAAGGAACATGCACAACATTAGTTCTATCACGTAGTTTTAGTTGATATGAGCCTAACGCAACTTGAAACGGTGGAAACGGAGCTAAAACGCACAAGATTTGGCCAAAACAAGGTTCTAAAACTGTCGGGCTTGAAAAGACGGTCGCGTGGACACCAAGAACGCTTAAAACGGAGCTAGAACAGAAAAGATATGGCTGAAACAAGGTTCAGGGGCTTTTCTGTGAAGAAACAGGAGTTCCAGGGGCTTAACTGCAAGAAACCAGGGGCTAAAACATGATTACCCATATAAACCGAAGGTTTATAGTGTAAAAGATCAAGAATGGACCTCTGATGAGAAGAACTAAGAAGGACAGGGGCTTAAACGTTGAAAACAGGACCTAACTGAAAGGATTTCTATAGCTGGAAGGGCATGGTTGTGAATTCCGGAAACTGGAGGTCCTTTTTGCAAAACTGCCAAGGCAGCCAGCGGAGGGGCTGAGGGTGTGCCACGTGGCCGACCGCGATTGGCTGGGCTGACGCAGAGCTGACGCGAGCATGACGCAATGCCGTGGACTGGCACCTGTGGACTTGGTCCACCGATCCACGGTGGACCGATCTAAGGGGTACGCCCCCCTTTAGATCTGGGTCGTCCGTGCCCATCGGACGACCCTGGTCGCAGGCAGGCGACGGGCGGCGGGGAGACGATGGCGCGCGGCGGCGCCGGCGGACGGCGCGCGCCGGCGGCTCGCCGGAGCAACGCCGAGAAAAGGCTCCGGTGCGCCAAATTCAAAAGCAAAGGCATGGACAGGAAGAGGAGGAGACGGGGAAGCTTATCCAGGGGTCGGAGGGGAGGGGGAAACACCGGAGACGGTGGCCCAGCGGCGGCGTTCCGCAGCGGCGGCGCTGTGGTGAGGGAGGTGAGGAAGGGAGGGGCGCGGGGTGGAGAGGGGGTCCTGATGTGCCTTTATAGGGTGGCGGAGGAAGGGGAGGAGGTGCGCAAGGCAGTGGGCGGCGGTGCCCGGAGGGGCCGGCGGCGGAGCTCGCCGGGGCATCACCGGAGATGGTGGTTTGGGCGTTACGGTGCACTATTTGCGACGTGGTTTGGACCGAGAGCAAGAGGAGGACATCACGGAGCTCACCAGGGGCTCGTTGACGGCGGTGGGGCGGTGTAGATGACGTGCGACGAAGAGGGGCGGACGGGTCACGGGTGCCCGCCGGGGAGAGGGTTTTGGCCTCGGCTGCGTGCTCCTGGGCGTCGCGGTGGGGTCCTGGTGGTCCTGCGAGTGCAACGGGAGAAGAAGGAGGGTGAGTGCAGGGCGGACAGCGGCGGAAGATGGCGGTGGCAGAGCGCTTCACCTCGGCGGCGGCGACGATTCGTCGACAGCGGTAGCACTAGAGTGGAGGGGTGCTCTGAGAGGTGCAAAAGGAGAAGCAGGGGCTCTAGCTCGGCTTATATAGAGGAAGGAAGGGAGAGGAACCAGCGGCCGGCGCGGAGAAATGCCATCAATGGCCAGGGCACCGGCGGCTTCGATTTGAAGTCAATCGGTGCCTTGAAGGGGGAAACGGAAGGAAATTAAGGAGAGAGGCGGCTCCGGTGCTTCGGTGTGTATTCAAGAGGGGGATTGATGGCGGGGCGCGAGGGAAGGCGGGGAAATCGGCCAGCGGGCGGCGCTGTTGACTCGGGCAGGGGAAGCGGCTGGAGGTTGGGGGTGAAACTGGTAGGTGGGGCCCGTGTGGCGGTGGGAGAGAGAGGGGGAAAAGAAGATGGGCCGGTGGCGCGAGATGGGCCGGACGGAGAGGGGTTGAGCTGCGGGGGAAGGAAACGGGCCGAGCGAAGTAGGCCGGTGGCCTAGTGGTGTCCTTGGGCTGGGAAAAAAAGAGGGAGAGCTGGGCTGGGCTGGAAACGGGGAAAGAAGAGAGGGAAAGGTTGAGGGTTTTGTTTTTTTTGTTAAAACCTTTCTTTAAAACCTTTTCAAACTTTAAATTAAAACATTTTTTTAACTTTTCAAACTTTAAAACTTTTCAAACCCTATTTTTCAAGTTTTCAAATTATTTTAAAGTCTTTTAAAACTTCACACCCTCACTCATAAACACCATGCAAACAAAACATGATGCACAAGCACTTGTTGCCTCTAAAATTATTCAAAAGTGATATTAAATATTTTAGAGCATAATTTATTTGATAATTTATTATTCATTAGAAAACAAAATCTAAAACACCTTGTTGCTTACATTATTTTAATGATGGAATTTTAGGGTATTACAAAAGACAAGACGAACAAACTTTTAACAAATTTGGGCAGCATAACAGCTAAGCATGAGAGGTACTCTAGTTTATAAAAAGCACACACTAGCAAAATCTTCCTTATTGAGCATATAGAAGTTCTGTTTTGGGTCCCTTTTAATTTGTTTCGATTCTTAATATGCATGCAAGACGTCCTATTCGACCTCACATGGCAAACGAGCCAAAAATTGAAGTTAGTGCCGGTGGCAAGGCTTTTATTGGTCTCTCCCTATAATATCTAGTCGAGAGTTATACGGTACTCGCTTAACGACTAACGAAGATTTGTTATGTACCTGCAGAAAATGAACCTTTCGTGCCAGCACGTCACGAAAGCGTCCACATACATTACCGTTCACTATAGAAACGACATCCATGCGTTAAGACGTTGCATGGACAACGTCCAACCTCGGACATCCTCCGTTTGAATGGAGTGTATCCTTGCCTCGCATACTCGACATGTGGAATGCTCACGTATGAAACACGTGGCGACACACAACTCATAAATAGATGCGAAGATGGGATCCGTGGAATGGATCACTCCATCAACCCTCGCAATTCCCGTGATGCGGTACAACACACGTATAAAACACGTGGCTCATCTAGTTTGGTTGTGCAAGAAAGTAAGTCTGACATAAAGTAATGTGCTGGGAGTTAGCAAAATAAACCATAGGTTAAATAAGCCACCTGAAAGAACCCAAAAATTCCCTCTAGGGCCTCTCGGTCTAGTTTATCCTTAGCGGACCAACGTGTTTTGGAAAATCAGACAATCTTGGCAAATTTTTATTCAAAAACCAATATTAAGGTTATTAATTAATCTCCAGTGCATATAATTGCTCTGATGCCAACTGTGACAACCCGCCCTGGAAAATACCGTACTATTGCCTAAACCAATCCACTTTGGCCATTAAGCGATAATAAAGTATCATCCTGTCGTTAGTCGCCGGGTTAACGCCCGCTAAATCACTTAAATAGCAACAAGGATCGACATATATGCATTAAAACTCACTCGAAGGCGAGTCCAGAGATACAACATCATTAACATCCAAATTTGTACCCCGAAGGGTTTAGTTATTACAAACCGAAGTTTTTGTCACCATGACGTAGTTCAGAGTTTTTGAAACAGCGGAATTAAACTAACGGGAAGCGGAAACACCACGGGAGGCCATCCATGATGCTCTCAGTCGTCATCCTCCACTCACTCTAGCTCCCAGCTGGGCGGGATCTCTCCGGGCCACACATCACCGAAAGCATTACCTGGATCAACAATTTATAGCAAGGTTGAGTATACTAATACTCAACAAGACTTACCTGTCGGTGATATCTACTTCACCAACTCTAGACATGAAAGGCTTTTGGCCACTGAGTTTCTTTTGCTGAAAAGTAACAAAGAGTATGTCCTTACTTTCAAGATTTTAGCACAAGTTCTAGTAGGTTTAATCTTTACTAAATTAGCCAACTAGTACAGACAAGGTTGTACAATACAATTAATCAAGCATAATATTCATCAACTTCCATCATTAGGGATCTCATGGCTAGTGGAGTAAGTAGTCTCAGATAACGGTGAGAGGCCGACAATCGATTGATTCAAACCTTGCAAGGTAGACCTAAACACACGGTGGGATGCCCCTCGCGAGGACATCCACCAAGCGGTTCCCAAAACTCCTCGGGTCGGGATCGAATCTTACAGTCTTTGGTGCAGGCTATCCGGCATACCCCCGCGAGGCACCCGGAGTCACCGTACACCACCGGTAGCTAGTCGTGAGACGTATCCCAAGAGTAGTAATATAGGATCCCTCGCCGCCTCATTCAGGTACTAGGCTTACCGGTCCCATTCCCGACAAGTGCTTAGTACGTTCAAACACTTAACCCACAATAGCCATTGGACCGGAGCCCAAATCTCATGCTCTTACCACATGAGCAATCCATTTAAGGAGATCTTATTATTCCCATCTAGGAACCTATTCTCGCGAGTGACATCATCACCCGACTTGTAACGGTCCTATAGCTTGGCAGCTATCGACCTATCATACTAGTAAGGAAAAGGGTACCTAGGGATCATGCATCTAATGTTCCATACAACTCCTGGACTTAAATGCACAAGCATCCATAGATAATTGAATAACAAAATTTGAAAGCTGGGTCAAATGCACCGTGGCGTGCCTTCGTCAGCTAGGTTAGCCTGAGCACCCTCGGCGTCGTCGAGTACTTCCACGTACTGCAGCGAAGCTTCTGCTCTTCCTTCCTCGGATTCCGGGACAAGCGAGTAGTCGCCGTCAAGAAGATCTACACGGAATGCAATGCAGGGTTCAGGTGATGTGATAGTTGGTTTATCTCATCCAACTCTTGTTGGTCATATTCACCTTAACAAATAATTAACTAATAAATTCCTTTTAGGAAGGTTATTATTGACATGTGGTTTATTCTTTTATTGCACACTTGAATTACTGTTTTTTATACTTCTTATTTCATGTGAGGATTTTTTCCTTTTACCTCTCACTAGTAAGGTGTGTACAAGGATATTTATTTATAATTTAATTCCTTCATCAGCAAGGGTGTGTTCTTAGCCTTTAGTTAAGTTAGGTAACACTTCCCTAAAAGGGAAAAGAATTAAAAGCATTTTCCTTAATTAATCAATATTTAATCTTTAAAAGGGCTTTAAAGCTTTTTATTAAGCAATAAATCACTAAAATTTTAAAGAAGGGTTTCTTAAGCATAACAACACCCATACTGAACCACTGGACCGACATGCAAGGCTTGGAAGCTAGAAAATAAAATACTTTGGAAAATAACAAAAAACTAGCTAGTGATTCAATTTAAAAGCATACAAAAATAAATAAGCATCAATGATCCAATCGTTCTCATACATGCTCTCTAGTCCTAAACAAGCCTAAAGAACCAGCAAGCATACCTAGAATCACTACTTATCTCGCTTCATTAATTTACAAAGGAAAACATGCACAAATTAAGAATAAATATTTCTTATAAACCAAAAATCATGAATAATTCACCAGAGGTGTATTTTGACAAAACAAGGCAACATGCACAAGTGGGGCACAAAAACATAAATATTGTTATCTACAAAAATCATCTAGGAAGATTCTGCTTAATTGGAAAACAATTTATATACAAAGATTTACTGCATAACTTTATGCAATTTTTGGCACAGGAGCTAGTTTGGATAGAGAGGATTTATAGTTTTTGAGTCATGGCAGATCTAGGTTTTTCACATTCCTATTTTTCATGTTAAAAATATACAGAATCAAACCAAGTGAGTATAACAAAAGTTGTACTATTTTTCACCACGAATCCAACAAAATTGAGTTTGAAATTTTCTGAATTTTCTACGATTTTCCACGCATTTTACAAGTTTCTGCAAACTCGATACACTATTGAAGTTATAGTTTTGCACCGAAGCCCCTGGAAAACTTTTCAGATTTACACCAAGCCCCTGGTTCGCGTAAAACTCCCTGGAAAGAGCTGGCCGCTTGCAATTGGGTCCTTAGGCATAGTTGCCGACGGCGCCGGCCCAAATTCCGGTGCTCCGGCGTCGGAATCGGCCGGGGAAAGGGAGGAGGATGGCTAGGGGCTCACCACGCATCGATTTGAGGGTTTGGTCGGGGTGGAGGCGCTGCCGGCGATGGCGTGCAGCGGCGGCGACTGGCACCGGCCACCGTGCCTCCTGCTTCGGCGAGTTCACGGCGGGGCACACGAATGGGTGGCTTGGGAAGGCGCAGCGGATGCACGGGGAGGTGGAGGAGAGCTCGGTTGGGTGTGCCGCCTATTGGAACCGGAGCTCGCCTCGGCGCCCTCTAATGGCGCCGGCGGGCGGCTCGGGCCGTGGGCGGCGGGCCCGCGAGGATGCTCGCGGTGCCACACTTTTATAGCGGCCGCACGGTCCTCCTTGCGACGCCGAGAGGAGTGAAGGGGAGGGACGGGGGTCCCGACCGCGGCGAGCACGCCGTACGCGGCTCGCGTGACGGTGAACGGACCGGCGGTCCGTCGGGCGCCCGTCCGGCCGGTCCGAAGCGGCGCACGGCCGCGCGCGCGCGGGGGGGGGGGGGGGGGACTTCGAGGCGGCCTCGACGCGCGCAACGGGCTATGGGAAGGAGCGCGCGGCGCGCGGCGCCGAGGCCGCGGGCGGCCCGAGGCGTGGCCCGGCGCGTGCACGCGGGCGCGCGCGCGGCGGCGCGGTGCCGGCGCTTGCGGCGCGGCGCGGCCTCCTGAAAATGTTGGACAGGCACTGTTTGACTGACAACAACTCGAATTTTTGCAACTAAAGTGCACCAAGAGATGAATAGGAAAGTTGTAGATCTCACTACCCTCTACCACTTCCACAAATGCTGTTTGGTGTTTTTCTCAACGGATTTTGCAGAATCGGCTTGCCAACATTGAATGCCGCCATGTCTCGGTGAACAGGAGGTACTGCCAGTTGACCAAGTTTTTCACTCTTTTCCGCTCAAAATTCGAAATGCCAATCTACATGAAAGTTGTGTCCCTCAACAAGCTGGACAACTTTCATAAAGGTAGATTTTGAAGTGTTTAGGTGAAATTTGGAGAACACGGCAAAAGTTCCGGAGGACGTTCATCGACATTGGGGTTTCAGCGGGGTTTGACCGTGTCTTTGACCAAGGGTTGACCACAAGGGTGTGTCGACTTGGTCAAGGGGGTCAATAGGGTTTGTCGGCTCGGTTTTCAAGGTGATGGCCCATGTTGACCTAGGTTTGACCAATGTCGGCCGGTTTGACTCGGCTAATTCGGCCATTAGCGCTAATGACGCTAATTAAAAACCTGGGGCGTCACATTCTCCTCTCCCGGCGCTCACACAGAGGAAAGGGAATCGAAAACCCCAATGGGGTTGGTGGCTTGGGCAGCTGGGGTTTCGGCCTCCTCCCTCGCTTTTGAAGTACAGCGGCGCGAGAGGCGACGCGAAAGCCCTGGCCTACCCCTGGTTTGACCCCACCCCCGAGCGGGAGAGGTGGCACCCGCCTCCGCCGCGCAGACCAAGCCTCAGGGGAGAGCGGCGCGGGGGCAAATGGGTAAAATCCCCTTCCCGGCTGGAACCAAACCACGCGCGCGCGCATAGCGACTCAGCTGTGACAGAACCGCCCAAAATAGTTCCGTATTATCGCCTAAGCCGGTCCACGTGGCCATTAAGCAATAATAAAGAACTATTCTGTCGCTTCCGCCGGGTAAAGCCCGGTGAATCACATACAACAGGATCGCTGATATGCGCTAAGCCCACACGAAGGCGGGACCAGAGTACAACATTACATTACATAAAAGGTTCACAAGTTTAACATTATTACAAACCAGGTTTTTGGTACATAAAAGAAAAAGTTATTCAGCGTTTAAAACGGCGGAAATAAAACTATCGCATGATACACACGGGAGGCCATCCATGCATATCACTCCTCATCATCGTTCTCCCATTCAAGCTCCCAACCATCCGGGATAGAACCGAGCCGGATGGGATTACTCGAAAACAACAAATTAAGCAAGGCCGAGTACTAAGACTCGGCAAGACTTACCCGACAAAAATAAAGTAAGACTAGACATGCAAGGCTTTTTGGCTTGTGGGTTTGTTTTGCCAAAAGCGACTAAGAATTGATCCTTATTTTCAGATTTTAGCTCAAGTTCTAGTATGTTAACCATTCTATGTGAGCACCTGCACTACACAAGCATGTTGTTCAAACAATATTAAACATGTAACAATATTAATCCAAAATGTTCCATAAATAAACATGGGGTAGCCAGTGGTCAAGCCGACTCAGATAACGGCGAGTGACCGACGATCGATCGATTTATATCCTTGCAAGGTAAACCCAAGATACACGGAGGAAGTAGACCCCAAGAATTCAAATAAAAGCAAATGCGGGGGTCTACCCCGACCAGGCGGTTCCCAACATCCCACAGTTTGGGATCAGACGCTACAAACTCTGATACACGGTTATCCGGAGGGTCTAACCCGACCAGTCCGGACTCACACACTATACCACGGGTAGCTAGCCCGGAGACACATCCCAAGCGGGTAGCTAGAAAGATCCCGCCCCGGTTCAGAAGGACTAGGCTTACCGGTCCCATTCCCGGCAAGTACTTGGTACGTTCAATAGCTTAGGACCAGCACCATGCTACTCGGTCGAGACCGAACCCATTGCTCTTACCACATGAGCGAGTCAATTTAACCAACTTATGATTCCAACATAAGCATCCTATATCTCGCGAGCAATGAGTCATTACTCGACTTCTACCGTGATCCTAGAGCACGGCACTAGCGTTCCTAACATACTAGTAAAAGAGCATAGGAGTCCTAAGGATCATGCAACTAGGTTTCAAAACAACTCCTGAAACTTAAATGCACAAATAAAGCAATAAAGTACTGAAAAGTAAAGGACATGAGTTTAATTTAAAACATGGGTTAGATGAAACCGGTGCTTGCCTTCATCGGACTCGGCACCCAAACAAGCCTTTGGCTCTTCCGGACTTTGGTCCAGGTCTTGCTGCACACCAAGCTGGTTCAGCTCACCATCAACAGTCCCGTCTCCCTCCTGGGCGAGTGTGTACGTACCGTCGGGGAGATCTACACGTTTACATGCACATGCATTAGATTAAAGTTAATCTTGATGGTGATTGTGTGCACATCTAAGCAATTTAAATTACTTAACTTCACTAAACAGCAAGGGGGTGTGTTTAAATATTAAAAATAGAACCAAACATGATTTTACCATTTAGCACATTTAATTTCCATTGTTTTCCTTATTTATTTAAAACAAGCCTTTCAACCATAAATCAAAATTAAATCAAGAACACTTCCAATGAACCTAATCTTTTGCACACAGCAACATATGCTTAGTTTAAGTTTTCACACCAAAATTTGGCTGAAGAACATTTATAAATTAATTTATACGAAAAAGACAAATTTCAGCCTAGTAAATCAACATTAATTCATATAAAAAGATTTAATAGACTTTTTGATCCCAACTTTCTCCTACAGGTCAAGTATGCCAAATATGAGGTTCTGACCAAGGCATGGTTGCAAAATCAATTTATTTTTCAGATTTTGAATTTAAGCTTCTACACACGGTTAAATCCAAAACACCAAGCAAACAATTCCCTAAAATCACATCCATCACACCAGGGGTACTAATCATCAAGTCAAAGCCCTAGGGTGCACTTGTGCTCAAAGAAAAGTTCATTAAAGGTGCTATAAAAAGCATCAAACTTATTCTAGCATAAAGCTTAAATAAATCATATCTGAAAATATATGCATCAAAACCATGCAAATTTTTGCCACAGATCTAGACATGATATAAAGAACAACATATCCAAAATTCAAGTTCATATCATGTGTAGATTTTAAATCACACTAAAAACACTTCAAACTGAGTTTGAATTTTTAATTCAAAACTGTGCAGAAAAACCCTATACATGCTTTCTAGAAAAGGTAGATTTCTTCACCACGAACCCAACAAAATTGGTTTTGCATTTTTCTGATTTTTCTACGATTTTTCACGATTTTTCGAAGGTACTGCCGAATCCCTAAAGTTCACCTTTACAGCCAGACCCTTGAACTATCTTTTCAGAATTACGGATAGGTCCCTGGTTTACGGAAACAACCTTAGAAAGACTGCAATCGATGCAATGTGGTCCTCACCGGCGTGGAGCTCGCTGCCGGCGGCGGGTTCCTGCCGGCCTTCGCCGGAGACGGCCCCCGGGCCGCGGCGCACCCGTTTCGGCGGATTGGGGCGGCGGCGGCCGGGAGCCGGCCTCGCCGGAGCCGGCGGCGGGCGCCCCCCGTGCACCCGCGGCCTACCGCGGAGGCGCGGCTACGGCCGGCCGGGAGGACGGGCGGCCGCCGATTAGCGATGAGGAGGACCGGTGGAGGCTACAGGAAGGATCGGGCGGCGATGGTTGGAAGTTAGAGGGCTAGGCAGCGGCGGCCATGGAGGTGGCCGGCGGACGGCGTCGCGGCTGGCGGACGGAAACTGAGAGGAAAAAAATGACGCGGCTCAACCGTAGCTAGTCAGGAGAACGGCGCGACGAGGTCGAGGCGCAAGTGCATGGCACCCACGAGCGGCCACCTGGCCTTCGCTGCATGCGCCCGCGCGCGCGGCACGGCGCGTGGCCGGCCGGTGTTCGCGGGGTGGGCTCGGTGCACGGAAAGAGGCGAGGAGGGGGTCCACCGCGGTGCTCCGGTCCACGGCCGACGTCGCCCGGGCGTCCGTACACCGGGACCCGCCCGCCCTCGCCACGTGGACGGCCGGCGGACAGGGGCGCGCGCGGCGCTCTAGAGCGCGAGGACACCACGCCCAGCTCAAATTTATTCCGTTTAGCCCTTTTCGAAATTGCAAAACTCCAAAAATCGTCAACTAAGTGAAAAATCTTCCAAAAGCAAAGTTGTAGAGGAGCTGTAGATCTACAACTTTCCCGAAGGGCGACATATGTTTTGATCAATGGTTTGCCCAGGAACGCCAACCGAAGTTGCGCATTTTCCACGGCTCGGTTCTTCGTTCGCAGCGCGAAAAACTCGATTTTTGGCCAATTTGCGCTCAAAATTGGAATGTCCGCCAATTATGAAAAATGTGTTCCCGGAAATAACGAACAACTTTCGTATTGGCAGATTTTGAACTTCTATAGTGAAATTTGGAGATCGCGCAAGAAAACCATTTCAGCCTTTAAAGTAGATCTAGGGTTTGACCGTGGTTTGAGATGTTGACCGGGGTCTTTTGTGCAAGAGTGTGCTCGATCACGTCAAACATGCTTAGGAGGTAATTAACCTTGATTAATTCAGGTAATTAAAGTCATTAGCACAACAAAACATCAGGGATGTTACAGCCTACCCCCCTTAAAAGAAATCTCGTCCCGAGATTTAGGATTTAAAAGACGGAAGTAGGGGAAAGAACTTACTTTGCCTTGATTCAAGAAAACCCGGATAATTCTCATTGAGATAATGTTCAGTTTCCCATGTAGCTTCTTCTACGGTATGATGACTCCATTGGATTTTATACATCTTTACAGATTGCCTTCGAGTTTTTCTTTCTTTTACATCAAGAATTCTCAAAGGATGTTCCACAACAGAGAGATCCGGTTCAATCCAAGCATTAGCTTCTTCAATAACTTCTCTAGCCGGTTCACGTGCACATTTCCTCAATTGTGATACATGAAACACATTGTGCACGACAGAGAATCGTTCGGGTAGCCGAATATGGTATGCCACTGGCCCACAGACTTGAATGATCTCATAAGGGCCAATGTACCGAGGAGCTAGCTTCCCTTTCACACTAAACCTTTGGACACCCTTGGTTGGCGAAACCTTTAAGTACACAAAGTCACCAACTTTATATTCTCTGGGTGCCTTTCCCTTGTCATAATGACTCTTTTGTCTTTCTTGCGCAATTCTCAAGTTTTCCTTGATTACCCTCACTTTTTCTTCGGCATCCTCAACTAAGGCTGGACCAAAGAATTTCCTCTCCCCGGCCTGTGACCAGTTCAAGGGAGTACGACATCTCCGTCCATAAAGAGCCTCAAAAGGTGCCATTTTCAAGCTGGCTTGATAACTGTTATTGTAAGAAAATTCAGCCAGGGCGAGACACTTGTCCCAACTCTTATCAAAATGAATCACGTAGGCTCGCAACATGTCCTCTAGAATCTGGTTTACCCTTTCAGTTTGACCATCAGTCTGAGGACGATAAGCTGAACTGCGTATGATTTTTGTGCCAAGTGACTTGTGTAATTGTTCCCAGAAACGTGCCACAAAGAGAGATCCCCTATCGGAAATGATGGTTTTAGGAACACCATGCAAGCGAACAATGTGTTCAATATAAATACTTGCATAATCTTTGGCATCATATGTAGTGCGGACTGGAATAAAGTGAGCTGTTTTTGTCAATCTGTCAACGATAACCCAGATGGAATCATGTTTCCTAGATGTGAGTGGCAATCCGGACACAAAGTCCATACTTATGTCATCCCACTTCCATGAAGGTATGGGTAGGGGTTGAAGAGTACCGGAAGGTTTCAAGTGACTTGCTTTAATTCTTTGACAAGTATCGCATTCGGACACATATTTAGCAATGTCCACCTTCATGTTGGACCACCAAAAATTCTTCTTTAAATCTTGATACATTTTACTACTCCCCGGATGGATAGAGAATTTAGAGAGATGTCCCTCATCAAAGATTTCCTTTTTCAACTCCCAATTATCTGGGACAACAAGGCGTTGCCCAAACCAGATTATATCTTTCTCATCCTTTCGGAAGCAATTATGTTTAGGATCCTTTTCTAGCAATTTTTGTTTAATTAAGAGAATACCCTCATCTTGAAGTTGAGCCTTAACAATTCTATCAAATAGGTTAGACTCTGCGAAAGAGCATTTAGGCTTCCTTGTTCAACAATTTCCAAGTTTAGCCTTCTCAAATCCTCACACAGAGTGTCACTGTAAGGTTCCATTGATAGGCAATTGCAGTGAGCTTTGCGTCTTAGAGCATCTGCAACTACATTCGCCTTTCCAGGATGGTAATGGACCTCAAGATCATAATCTTTAATTAACTCTAACCATCTTCTTTGCCTCATATTTAAATCAGATTGAGTGCAAATGTATTTGAGACTTTTGTGGTCAGTAAAGATATTGCAGCGGGTCCCCATAAGGTAATGCCTCCAGATTTTCAATGCATGAACAACCGCTGCTAGCTCTAAGTCATGGGTGGGATAATTCTTTTCATGAGGGAGAAGCGCTCGTGAGGCATAGGCAATAACCCGATTGTCTTGCATAAGAACACAGCCAAGACCCGTGCCTGAAGCATCACAATAAACTTCATATGGCTTTGAATTGTCCGGCTGCGCTAGCACTGGGGCTGAAGTTAAATGTTCTCTTAATTTTCGGAAAGCTTTATCACAAGCCTCACTCCACACAAATTTCACTCCTTTCTTTAGCAACTCCGTCATAGGCTTAGCAATTCTAGAGAAATCCGGAATAAAACGGCGATAATAACCAGCCCAAGCCTAGAAAGTCATGCGGATTTGATGAGCTGATTTAGGAGGTTGCCAATCCATAACCTCTTGCACTTTGCTTGGATCGACGAGATATGCCTTCGCCGGAAATAGTGTGCCCCATAAATTTAACACTATCCAGCCAAAACTCACACTTGGAGAATTTAGCATAGAGTTTATGTTCTCGCAAGCGTTGTAGCACAATGCGAAGATGTTCCGCATGTTCTTCCGCATTCTTGGAATAAATAAGGATGTCGTCAATGAAAACCACGACGAATTTATCCAACTCCGTCATAAACACGGAATTCATAAGATACATGAAGTAGGCCGGTGCATTTGTAAGACCGAAAGACATAACCAAGAATTCATATAGGCCATAGCGAGTAGAGAAAGGCCGTCTTGGGAATATCACTAGGCCGGATTTTTATTTGATGATAACCGGACCGAAGATCGATCTTTGAGAAGACCTTAGCTCCGGCCAATCGGTCAAATAGCACGTCAATGCGGGGCAACGGATATTTGTTTTTGATAGTCACCGCATTGAGAGGTCGGTAGTCCACACACAACCTCGGGCTACCATCTTTCTTTTTCACAAAGAGGGCGGGACAGCCCCACGGAGATGAGCCGGGGCGGATGTAGCCCTTATCAAGCAACTCTTGAAGTTGTTTCTTTAATTCGCAAGTTCTTTGGGTGGCATTCTATAGGATCGCTTAGAAATAGGAGGCCGTGCCAGTCGTAGCTCAATGACAAACTCAACATCTCTCGTCCGGTGGCAAGCCGGGCAATTCATCGAGAAAGACATCCATGTACTCACATACTACTGGAATGTCCTCAAGTTGAGTAGTTATGGCGGCATACACACATGAGCCTTTATGGCCTGTTGGGGGAAGGTAAAGAATTGAATTTCCGACCAAAGGTGAGTTGATCTCTAACATCCTGTCAGAAATATCCAGGACAACTTTGTGCTGAGTCATCCAATTCATGCCTAAGATAACATCTACCCCTTCTAGGTACATTGTGACCAGATTAGCTAGAAAAGTTTTGCTACCTATCTCAAGTGGTACGCTTAAGGCTACTTGATTTGAAGCAACCTTTCCACGCGGTGTGGCAATCATATAGGCCTGCTTAGTATGACACCACTTCAAGTCCAAATTTCTCACGGTTTTCACATTAATAAAGCTATGAGTAGCACCAGAATCAAATAATATAATAACTGGACGACCACGGATAGAAAATGTACCCGTCAAGACTGGTGCTCCCTCCGCGCATCAACCACTGTGGTGAAGTTTAAACGGCCTTGCTTCACTTGCACAGTCTGTTTCTTTCCTTGATTTCCAGCCTTAGAGCCTTGCCCCTGACTTTGCTGATGTTGCTGTCGAGGGCGTGTGCACTTGTTAGCATAGTGCCCCAGTGCCGCGCATTATAGCAACGGCGATCATCATTGATGCGGGCAGGTGGGGGTGCACTAGGCCTAGGAGTGGTCTGCTGAGTGTTGCGATAGCCAAAGCCGCCCGGACGGCTTAGACTGAGATTGCCTCATCACCCAGCGTCCGGTGAAGATGGCCGGGGGGCACCCTGCACATTCTTCTTCACAAATTTGAATTTCTTGCCTTGGCCACTTTGCTCGAAGCTTGATTGAACTTCCTCTTTCTATCTTGTTGAGCCCTCTTCATGGCGTCCTCCTGAGAGATGGCCAAGTTCACTAGCTCAGGATAGCTATCAGTTTTGATTAAGTTCAACCTCTCATAGAGCTCTCCATCAAGCCCTTCACGGAATCGCTCCATCTTTTTCTTATCAGTATCAACATGATAGTCCCCATACCGACGAGACTATTAAACTTCGAGCATACCGATAGACCGAGTCGAGCCTTGTTTGAGATTCATTAGCTCTCTCATCTTCCTATCAACAAGACCCTTGGGAATATGATGCTCTTTAAATGCTTTCTTGAATTCTCGCCCAAGTAATCCGGTGACCCCGTGGCTGCATGGACTTGAAATGCTCCCACCGGATTAAAGCTTCACCCCTCGATTGCTTGAGCGGCCGAAGCCTGCCTTAAGTTCTTCCGAGCAAGGCGGTGTGAAGATGGAAAACATGGCCTCTAGGGCCCCGATGAAAGCATCGGCCTCTAGGGGCTCCTCTCGCCTTGGTGAAGAGGGGTGGCCTCATTGCCCCGAATTTTTCAAAGGACATGACTGCATTAGGCCCCTCCCGAACATGGCCTTGATTGTGCACGAGGCTGCTGCAACCTCTGTGCAATTTGCTGCCGAGTCCGCAAAATTTGGCGCAATACTTACGTACGCGCGCGATGAAAGCTTCTGCGGGTGTCATGGGTGGAGGTGGGGGAAGAGGAGCATCCCCACTGCCTCCCACACCCCGAGAGTTATTCTGTGTGTTATCCGACATCTGAAAAGTTGAACTTTCATTAGATACATATTCAAAGCTTGCTTAAAAGAATACAAGAAGAATATGCATACGAAAATTCAGACTTATAGAAAATTTCAGAATTCAGACAGCATCACAGTTCTGAGTAAATAAATCATAACTCTCTGTACAGAAGTCCAAAATTCATAAAATTTGGTCAGCATGTGTAGAATTTTATAATCTTCAAACTTGGTATTCAACTCCAGATCAGATTCATCCTTTAAAGGGGTCGAAAAATTCAGTTTTCAAGGTTCTGTCTAGCAGTTTGGACAGCAGCCAGCAACTTACTAAAATTTCGATATTTCTTAAACTACACATGCAAAAATGCTGAATTTTGGTGAGCATGACCATTATAAAATTTCAAACAACTTTGGTAGTCATTGCAAAATCCAGAAATGACCATAACTTTCTCCATTTCATTTCTTAGGCAGATTGCTGCCGGGAAGGTGTTTTTCCCACCATAATTACAGATTACAAAATTTGGTGGATCACCATTACATGGGGGTCACTATGTAGCTTCTAGCTACACAAAAGAATACTCTAAGTCAGCCTAGCACCAAAATCCAACCAAAATGGCTAACAAGAGTACATGTCAAGTTTTTCCTACTACAACAACTAAGATCTAGACCCTATGTACAAACTATGGAGAGTTTCCCCGCGACATGGAAGAATAGAGCACCAAGCTCCTCTAATCGAGTCCGGGAACGTCCTGAACCTCCTCTGGGTCCAGCTGCATCTCCATCTGCTCATCATCCACAATAGCCGGTGGGTGGTGCAACTGCTGGAGCATAAGCACAACACCCTCCAAAGCCTGTACATCGAGCTCGAGGTCCCCAACCTCGCTCCCCGCAAATCCCGGATGTGCTCAAGGTGCACAAGCCTCTCGAGCATCCCCCGTCGACCGGCTGAATGCGAGCTCGCTGCCCGCCCGCAAGTCCGAATCTGCTGCGGTGGTCACCTCGCTCAAACGAAAACCGGTGTGCCTCCTCCGGAACTGCCGTATCCGATCCCGAAGGTCGACAATAATGCGCACGGCTCGGGTGTACTTAACATACTGCTCGGTGTAAAGGCCGACAACCCGGGAGATATACCAAGTAGCTCCGGTGAGACGACTAGCCAAGTCATCTGCGATAACCCGGCGAAGGTCCTGTAGAGCGTACAAAGCCCTCAAGCACGTGCCCAAAGTCTCTACTGTGTCGTAGGGTGGCACAGTCTCGAGAAGTGTGGCTATATTAGCCATCCTGGCTAGCCACAACGGATCGTTGGGGTCTAAGGCTAGAGCCAACCCCAACGGTGTCTGAAACATCTCCTGCGGCATGTGGGTGGAGAGAGCGTGGAGCACCATCAAGGCTGCCGACTCCACTGCCTCGACAGCGCGGAAACAGAGGAGCTCCATGCTCAAGTCTGCCCACTCGGGGTGGCCCGGGTGGGGGAGCACAGTCACTCGAACTCTGCAGCTCGGTACACCCCACTCCTCGTACTCCACCCCCTCGTAGAAGGGAGGGGTGGTGTAGCCGACAGCACTCAAGGCTCTCCACGCAATGCGTGTGAAGCCCTCCCACTGCAAGCCAGTGGTGGCAAACGTGCCATCAGCGCCCACCGCAACAAACCCAGGGGCAGCCATCTGTAAAATAATTACAAACACATGTTAGAACCCAAAAATATGAGTTTAACATGCAATATGGCAAAACTGGCAGTTCTGAACAAAAATTCATAACTGCAAAACCAGTACCCCAAAAATTCCAAATTTTTGTGAGCAACTCTACAATGTTATAACTCACATTTTTGGTATTCAAAGGTCGAACTAATTCAGAGTGGAAAAGGGTGAAAAAGGTCCAATTTCAGAGTGCTGTTGCCCAGAATTTCAGCAGGGCAGAGCTTCACTGAAAAGACCATAACTCAATACATGAGTACCCAATTACCATGAAATTTTTACAGCATGATCTATGCTAGATAATGCACATTTTTTCTGTAGATTCTCAGGTCAAATTCTGTTTGGAACTATAGGTAAAGATTCGAGTTTTCAGCCTAACTCAGAATTTTGACAGCATTTCAGCAAGACCTAGGCTAGTCATTTTGATCCTAACTTCAGTTTTAAACCTCCTAAAATCATGAAACTCAGGGAGCAAACTTAACTAGGTGATGAACAATTTCCCTAAAGAACACCTAGCCAGAAATTTTCTAGATAATCCTTAGGAAGACTTGGACAGCAGCTAGTTAACTTTCGCTTAATTACACATCATAGCATCAACCTAGCATGATTGGTCCTTAAGAACCACAATTTAATTAAAGACCAAAGGACACATGATTTAAGTTTATTTTTGGTTTAATAGCTTTTACATGATGCAGAAAACGTCCTAACTTCCTCACAAAGCTTTTAAGCTTAAGAACGAAGTTAGTGCCGGTGGCAGGGCATATATAAACGTCTCTCCCTATAATAACTAGTCGGAAACTATTCGTTTCTTAATTACCGTGCCTAACAACCGTGGTTAGCATACCTGCAGAAAATCACAGATATTCAAGACCTTTTGTGCCAGCACTCACAAAAGCGTCCACATTCATTACCGTTCACTTATAGAAACGGTATCCATGCGTAAAGCCGCTGCATGGACAGCGTCCTATTTAAGACTCTGACGCGACGTGAGTGCCCATTGGAATAGGCCTCACTCATCCCTCACGGACTTTCCCCGTGGTACCATCACGTATGGCAAAACGTGACGAGACTCGTACGCGACGTGACACCCATTGGAATAGGTCTCACTAGTCCCTCACGGGACTTCCCCGTGGTACCACCACGTATGGCAAAACGTGATGAGACGCGACGCGATGTGGCACCCATTGGAATAGGTCCCACTAGTCCCTCACAGGACTTCCCTGTGGTACCACCACGTATGGCAAAACGTGATGAACTAGTATGGTTGTGCATGAAAGTAAGTTTTGACAGGAATAAATGTGCTGGAAGTCAGACTAGATACACCATAATAATACTAGCCACCTGAAAGAACCCAAAAATTCCCTCTAGGGCCTCTCGGACTAGATTAAACCTTAACGTCCTATTCTTTTAGCAAGATTATTAATCTTGGCAAATTTTATTCCAAAAACAAGTTTGTTAAGGTATTTTAATTACTCTGGTGCATATCATCGCTCTGGTACCAGCTGTGACAGAACCGCCCAAAATAGTTCCGTATTATCGCCTAAGCCGGTCCACGTGGCCATTAAGCAATAATAAAGAACTATTCTGTCGCTTCCTCCGGGTAAAGCCCGGTGAATTACATACAACAGGATCGATATGCGCTAAGCCCACACGAAGGCGGGACCAGAGTACAACATTACATTACATAAAAGGTTCACAAGTTTAACATTATTACAAACCAGGTTTTTGGTACATAAAAGAAAAAGTTATTCAGCGTTTAAAACAGCGGAAATAAAACTATCGCATGATACACACGGGAGGCCATCCATGCATATCACTCCTCATCATCGTTCTCCCATTCAAGCTCCCAACCATCTGGGATAGAACCAGGCCAGATGGGATTACCTGAAAACAACAAATTAAGCAAGGCTGAGTACTAAGACTCAGCAAGACTTACCCGACAAAAATAAAGTAAGACTAGACATGCAAGGCTTTTTGGCTTGTGGGTTTGTTTTGCCAAAAGCGACTAAGAATTGATCCTTATTTTCAGATTTTAGCTCAAGTTCTAGTATGTTAACCATTCTATGTGAGCACCTGCACTACACAAGCATGTTGTTCAAACAATATTAAACATGTAACAATATTAATCCAAAATGTTCCATAAATAAACATGGGGTAGCCAGTGGTCAAGCCGACTCAGATAACGGCGAGTGACCGACGATCGATCGATTTATATCCTTGCAAGGTAAACCCAAGATACACGGAGGAAGTAGACCCCAAGAATTCAAATAAAAGCAAATGCAGGGTCTACCCCGACCCGGGCGGTTCCCAACATCCCACGGTTTGGGATCGGACGCTACAAACTCGATACACGGTTATCCGGAGGGTCTAACCCGACCGGGCCGGACTCACACACTATACCACGGGTAGCTAGCCCGAGACACATCCCAAGCGGGTAGCTAGAAAGATCCCGCCCCGGTTCGAAGGTACTAGGCTTACCGGTCCCATTCCCGGCAAGTACTTGGTACGTTCAATAGCTTAGGACCAGCACCATGCTACTCGGTCGAGACCGAACCCATTGCTCTTACCACATGAGCGAGTCAATTTAACCAACTTATGATTCCAACATAAGCATCCTATATCTCGCGAGCAATGAGTCATTACTCGACTTCTACCGTGATCCTAGAGCATGGCACTAGCGTTCCTAACATACTAGTAAAAGAGCATAGGAGTCCTAAGGATCAGGCAACTAGGTTTCAAAACAACTCCTGAAACTTAAATGCACAAATAAAGCAATAAAGTACTGAAAAGTAAAGGACATGAGTTTAATTTAAAACATGGGTTAGATGAAACCGGTGCTTGCCTTCCTCAGACTCAGCACCCAAACAAGCCTTTGGCTCTTCTGGACTTTGGTCCAGGTCTTGCTGCACACCAAGCTGGTTCAGCTCACCATCAACAGTCCCGTCTCCCTCCTGGGCGAGTGTGTACGTACCTTCGGGGAGATCTACACGTTTACAGGCACATGCATTAGATTAAAGTTAATCTTGATGGTGATTGTGTGCACATCTAAGCAATTTAAATTACTTAACTTCACTAAACAGCAAGGGGGTGTGTTTAAATATTAAAAACAGAACCAAACATGATTTTACCATTTAGCACATTTAATTTCCATTGTTTTCCTTATTTATTTAAAACAAGCCTTTCAACCATAAATCAAAATTAAATCAAGAACACTTCCAATGAACCTAATCTTTTGCACACAGCAACATATGCTTAGTTTAAGTTTTCACACCAAAATTTGGCTGAAGAACATTTATAAATTAATTTATACGAAAAAGACAAATTTCAGCCTAGTAAATCAACATTAATTCATATAAAAAGATTTAATAGACTTTTTGATCCCAACTTTCTCCTACAGATCAAGTATGCCAAATATGAGGTTCTGACCAAGGCATGGTTGCAAAATCAATTTATTTTTCAGATTTTGAATTTAAGCTCCTACACACGGTTAAATCCAAAACACCAAGCAAACAATTCCCTAAAATCACATCCATCACACCAGGGGTACTAATCGTCAAGTCAAAGACCTAGGGTGCACTTGTGCTCAAAGAAAAGTTCATTAAAGGTTCTATAAAAAGCATCAAACTTATTCTAGCATAAAGCTTAAATACATCATATCTGAAAATATATGCATCAAAACCATGCAAATGTTTGCCACAGATCTAGACATGATATAAAGAACAACATATCCCAAATTCAAGTTCATAGCATGTGTAGATTTTAAATCACACTAAAAACACTTCAAACTGAGTTTGAATTTTTAATTCAAAACTGTGCAGAAAAACCCTATACAAACTTTCTAGAAAAGGTAGATTTCTTCACCACGAACCCAACAAAATTGGTTTTGCATTTTCTGATTTTTCTATGATTTTTCACGATTTTTCGAAGGTACTGCCGAATCCCTAAAGTTCACCTTTACAGCCAGACCCTTGAACTATCTTTTCAGAATTACAGATAGGTCCCTGGTTTACGGAAACAACCTTAGAAAGACTGCAATCGATGCAATGTGGTCCTCACCGGCGTGGAGCTCGCCGCCGGTGGCGGGTTCCTGCCGGCCTTCGCCGGGAGACGGCCCCCGGGGCCGCGGCGCACCCGTTCCGGCCGGATTGGGGGCGGCGGCCGGCCGGAACGAGGCCTCGCCGAGCCGGCGGCGGGCGCCCCCCGTGCGCCCGCGGCCTACCGCGGAGGCGCGGCTACGGCCGGCCTGGAGGACGGGCAGCCGCCGATTAGCGATGAGGAGGACCGGTGGAGGCTACAGGAAGAATCGGGCGACGATGGTTGGAAGCTAGAGGGCTAGGCAGCGGCGGCCATGGAGGTGGCCGGCGGACGGCGTTCGCGGCTGGCGGACGGAAACTGAGAGGAAAAAAAGGACGCGGCTCAACCGTAGCTAGTCAGGAGAACGGCGCGACGAGGTCGAGGCGCAAGTGCATGGCACCCACGAGCGGCCACCTGGCCTTCGCTGCATGCGCCCGCGCGCGCGCGGCACGGCGCGTGGCCGGCCGGTGTTCGCGCGGGGTGGGCTCGGTGCACGGGAAAGAGGCGAGGAGGGGGTCCACCGCGGTGCTCCGGGTCCACGGCCGACGTCGCCCGGGCATCCGTACGCCGGACCGGCCCCTGCCCTCGCCACGTGGACGGTCGGCGGACAGGGGCGCGCGCGGCGCTCTAGAGCGCGAGGACACGACACCGAGCTCAAATTTATTCCGTTTAGCCCTCTTTGAAATTGCAAAACTCCAAAAATCGTCAACTAAGTGAAAAATCTCCCAAAAGCAAAGTTGTAGAGGAGCTGTAGATCTACAACTTTCCCGAAGGGCGACATATGTTTTGATCAATGGTTTGCCCAGGAACGCCAACCGAAGTTGCAGATTTTCCACGGCTCGGTTCTTGTTCACGGCGCGAGAAAACTCGATTTTTGGCCAATTTGCGCTCAAAATTGGAATGTCCGCCAATTATGAAAAATGTGTTCCCGGAAATAACGAACAACTTTTGTATTGGCAGATTTTGAACTTCTATAGTGAAATTTGGAGAACGCGCAAGAAAACCATTTCAGCCTTCAAAGTAGATCTAGGGTTTGACCGTGGTTTGAGATGTTGACCGGGGTCTTTTGTGCAAGAGTGTGCTCGATCACGTCAAACATGCTTAGGAGGTAATTAACCTTGATTAATTCAGGTAATTAAAGTCATTAGCACAACAAAACATCAGGGATGTTACATCGGCGTCCGGGCCGACCGGGCGGTCGGCCATCCCATCAGGCGCACGCGTGCGGGCACGGTCGGGTGAGCACACACCGGCGGCGGGGAGGAAAAAGGAGAGAGAGGGGAAAAGGTGCGGCTGACAGGCCAGCCCCATCTGTCAGCGAAAGGAGAGCAAAAAGAAAAAGGCCCCCGGTGAGCTGGGCTGCGGTTGCGGCTCGGCCGGGCCGGCTGGTGTGAAGGTAGGTTGGAAATCAGCCCAAGACAGGGTTAACTCTTTAGAACACGTTTTGATTTTAGACACAAACTAGAGTTTGAATTTGAATTCAATTCAAATTCAAACTTCACACAATTGAACTCCAAATAAAATCCAGAATAAAGCCAACTCACATATTTTACCATATTTTGAATATATGTTTTTATAAATGGGTCAAAAAGGTGGAGAATTTAGGAGAGGGCTAGCAATTTGGTTTGAAAATTGTTAGCACTCAATTCCGAACAAAAAGTTTTAAAATTTTGCAAATTTTCACACCTAAATTTCTGGTTTGTTACAAGTTACCGGTTGCGACCCGAAATTTTAGTGGAGAAAAGAGTGCTGCAATCATGTGGAAGAAAACCACAAGTCTCTTCACCAAGAAGAAGGGGTCATCGTCATCCAAGCCGTCTTCAACGACATCTTCGAGGAGGCACTCGGTTTCCGAGTCTCCTCGGAGCATGGAGGAGGACACGACACCGCCAAGGAGGAACGACACTCTTCTCCTTGGTGGCATGAGGGCAACAAGGAGCACGTTCATGAGGTTTACCGAACCTCAAGGGCGTATGGAGGAGCCGCCCGTCCCACCTCGTCGATCGACCTGTTCATCCGCACCACCTCCATACACTCCGCGGTATTCCACATATGGCTTCATTATATTATCGGAGGAGGAGGAGAAGAAACTCTCTCGTCTTGAGAAGAGGCTTGTGGCTAACGTCGATCGCGACGATCAAGCACTCAACTATTTGGGTTTCGGCACAGACATATAATATATGTTGGGGCAACTTGGATGGGTGCAATTCTCCAACGGGGTGTCGGCAAACACCCACAAGGAGTTTGCCTTGGAAATCTTGATGACTATAGCGCCCATCCTTGATGAGGGGGTGCAAAGTTTATCATTCCGTTTGGAGGGAATCGAACAAGTGGTTCCCTACGAGTATGTTAGGGAGCTACTTAGGTTCCAAAAGGGAGCTCCGGAGAAAGTCGACGTGCCAGATGGCTTGTTAGATGGATTTTGGAATTTAATCTCCGGAGAAGCCCACCAACAACGCAATTCCATCCGCAACCCCATTATCCAAGTATTCCACTCTTGGATGTGCAAGAGGATTATGGGGAGGATGAGGGAGACGAAGGTGACTGACACGGAGTTGAATTGGCTCTACTCAGCTTTAATTGCTAGGCAGGCAATAGACCCCTCATACCTTATGATCAACCGATGGTGTTGGGAGGCAACATCGGGATCGGGAGATATTGGCTTGGGGTGCTACCTCTCTATGTTGGCCATCTCGTTAAGGCCGGGGATTACAAGAAACCCCGAACATCTCTTACGTGGAACCCCTCTCGGTTTGGAGTATTTGAAACAAGGAAAATATATTAGTGGAGATGAGAGAGGAGGCTTTCATGTGGCCAAGGTGAACCTACCCCTTCCGGATTCAAGGCTTAGGCTTTTCATTCAAGGGAAGGAAGATTGGTTGGAGGAGGGACTCCTTGTCCCGGCAAAGAAAAATAAAAGAGGAAGAATTGTAGAGGAGGGATCTTCCTCCGCGCAAGCGGGTGGTGCACAACCTAACTATGTGCCACCATTAGGCGGGATCCCTACTCCGCCAAGTTATTACAGAGGGCCACAAATGCAAGCATGGGGGGGGGGTGCACCGGTGCCCCCACCAAATTATGTGGTGCCCAACGTAACCTTCGCAGAGCCCTACGCACATTATCCCAACCACAACAAAGCATGGACATAATTGGAGGGTATGTTGCGAGAAACATGCAAAATGTCGCAGCCATCCAATCCAACGCCGCTCAACTTGGTGAGGGCAATGCAAATATTGCCTATGAGCTTGGGCGCCTTCACCTAGTACAGCCGGATCAATTCATTGGAGGGGATGTCCAACCCTACTATGAGCAAGGGTACAACTACCAAGATTATCAACACCAACCACCGGCGGAGGATCAGGAAGAAGGAGGAACTTTAGTTTTCTTTTCTTTTCCCTTTTTCTGTAATTTTCAGCTTGTGTTTGCTTGTGTTTACGTAGTATTTTCAGTTTTCATTTAAATTTCAGCAAGTGTGTTAGTTCATTTTCAGCATGTATTTCAGTTTGTTTTCATCATTAAGAAAGACACCACCTTGTTTACAACATTGGAAAAGTTACAAAATTTGTGCCATGATGATATATGATTATAATTGCCGCTTTGTTTATCGTTGTAATTGATTTATGCATGTTAAAGCTAGTGCTCTCTTAAAATACGAATCTGAGTTTATCTAAATGCTAGCTTAATCTTTAGCGGAGGTTATGATTAAAATAAAGACCCATAGTGTTTTATGAGCTCTCAAGTTATAGATAGATTAAAGATAGTTTTTATGCCCAAAAATATCGCTAACCTTGTCATGAATATCACTTGTGTGTTGCTCAACCTATCCAGAGGCTTATATATATTTGAGTGTATAAACCTTAGTGTACAAGATTTATTTTTGAGTGAGTTATTGCAGGCCATGATTTCTCTAGCCCGAGACTAAGAAGCTGGTCATTCCGTTTTTGCGTATCTATCTTTTTGCCAGCCTTTTATCCGTGCATTATGTATCCCCACATCGGAGATCTCACAACCCTCGCCAGATATCCACCCTTAAAACCAAATGTTATCTTTTGTGATGACCTCCTTGACCACAACCTATTGTTGGGGATGGATCATCAATTCAAGGAAGATTCCAAGACTGTGCCACGATTAAAGATCTCAAGTATCTCTCCAAAGGAAAAGTATTTCTGGTACCTACCTTATTTATCACCTCTTTGCCCGAGGACGAGCAACGTCTAAGCATGTGGGAGGAGGTAGGTATGATGTAATTTTAGGGTTCAAAGGGGAGCAAATAAAGAAAAATTTCAAAAGAAAGAAAGAAAGAAAGAAAGAAAGAAAAATATATATGTGAGAAAAAGAAAAAAATATATGAGTATGTGTAAAAATAAAAATAAAGTGAATTCCCCGCTTCTCTAAAGTGCATTAGGAATTTCAAGGCTTCAAGATTAAAAGGTTCATACTAATTTTCCAACCATGTGCAATCCGATAACAAGGACTTCCTTTGTGCCTCGGGATCACTATTTGCCATTTGCACATGTCCACCCATCTCAAGTGTGTGTATTTTTCTCTTTCCCCTCCTTGATATAACATTATTTTCCAATGACCTTTTTGATGAGTCTCGGTAAGACCATGAGAAGCTTGTCTTGTTTTGACAACATCTCATTTGTAATATCTTGGTAGGACTAAACTTTCCCAAAAGGCTCCATATAAAGCCTGCCACATACATAAATGTTATGAGAGGGAAAGGAATAGAATATATAGGCTTGAGAGACAAGATGAGATGAGAGTTCATGAGCAATATGCAAGGTAATTTAAATTTGTGAACTTGGTTTAGCTCTTTTTCATCTAGTTCTTTATTTTCAAAATTTTTGAGATCTATTTAAATTTTGGGAGCATGTTAATACTTGTGGGGTAAGCTTAATTAAGAATCTACCCTCCGTAGAGATAAAGGCTAGTGCATTATGGAACTTTAACAAATTAAAATTTCGAGAGCATTATGTTTTCTCATGTATGATCAAGTGCAAGGTTTAAACATTGATGGGCAACAATGATATCCATCGAAGGCTTACTCGAGGACGAGCAAGGTTTAAGCATGGGGGAGATGTTGACGGTAAAAATCCGTCAACCTAGCCATGAGTTTACCTTCGGTGTTGGCATAGGTTTTATACCTTATCCATTGGTACTAACCCCGTGGTATAACAAGTTCACTTGTGCATGTCGGTTTTGGAGTTTAGTGTTTATGCAAGGTTTTAGCGTTGAAAGAAAGACTTCCGGGATAAGTTCATTAAGCACCTTGTGACAAGACCTTGAAGCCCCATACAAGTCATATAATGAAGCAAACTTGACTCCAAGAAGCCCAGGGACCTAACCCGATAAGATGACAAACTCCGAGGACCTACCCAGAAAAGTGCCGGATCTTGCGGGACAAGGAGCTACGTCCAACTCGGAAAGAAACTGACGACAAGGGCCCACTTGCAGAAGGGGGAAGGATCCAGAAGACTCGGGAACCGACGCCACGCGAAGGAGGCCGGGAACTGGGCCTGGATGGGCCCAGGGCGGCCGGCCCAGCCCAGCCCAGTCCAGGGCCCATTTGCCCCCCCTTTGACCTAGCCGCCAATCGGGCTATTTATAGCCCCGGGGTCGAGAGACACGCATCGATCAATTCGTCATCGGCCGCCGAGGAGCAGAGAAGAGAGGGGCACCATTCCGGAGAGGAAAGGGTCGAGCTAGTTGACTAGGGTCTCCCTAGCCGACGTGGGAACCTTGCAAGGAAGACCACGTCGGAGTTCAAGAAGCAAGATCAAGGTAGGATCCCGGTGGTGATCTTGTTTATGTATCATTGTACTAGTTGAATTATCAAGTTGAATCGATTTCTAGCGATCAAGCGTTTCTTCGATGTCTTCGTTTTTCGATCGGCTTTGCTTATTCTAGATCTATTCTTGAGATAGATCACATAGGATGTTCTTGTAGCCGCGGTGTCTAGAGGTACACGCCGGATCTTCCGAAAGAACTCGACTTGTCCTTGGACTCGCCCTAGACTACCCGCATGAATAGGAGTACGTTGTGACAGAACGGGGGCTCTGAAAGGCGGGCGTTTTCGGAGTCGGACGGGAAACCACGATTTAAAGAGGCTTCTAATAAGATTCGATTTGCTACTTCTTCTTTTGCTTGGAACTTCAATAAAAGGCTTAACCCAATCTCTCTAGATCGGTTTATCTACCCTATCTATCTTTGTTACCTCCGGTCTTTAGTAGATTAGATTCATTTTGTGTTCTTTATCTAGATGCATTAGGGTTTCACTTTACCAAAGATTGAAGTTACTTGGCTTTACTAGATCATCTTTTGCGTCACACATTTGTTCCATGGATTCGATACCTTGGGTTCACCACTCGAGGGAAGAAGGGTTCCTTGACTACGACGGGAGACTTGTCCACTTGCAAGTCTAAACGAACTTTGATACAACTATTACCCGTCAATATTCGTCCACGACGTCGACAAGGACGGCCACGCGCTCCTTCAGGGCTGTGCTAGCCATGGCAATCTGCTTCTGAATCATTTCAGCCACGCGCTTGCCCCTGGCATCGCGCGCCTCCAGTTCTTCAGGATCGGCTAGGGCTGCCGTCGGTGGTTCCTCAGCCATTTTCTGCGCAGTCCCCCTCGGAGGATAAGATGTACAAGGCTGAATCTGAGGCGTTGACAGAATGTCAATGTCTTCATCTGTCTCCGCGACCGGATTGGCCCGTGCCTTTTTCCCGGAGGGCTCATCATCGTAAGGATCTTTCTCCTTAATTGTAACGCGTCTTCCCCTTTCTGAGGCATCCACATGCCTCTTCTTCTAAATCACCTCTTCTCGAGGTCAGCGGCGGGGGAGGAGTCGTGAACTTTTTTCTTCTCTCTTTCGGCCGCAGCCACTTTTGCTGCCTTAGTCTTGCGCCGAGCCAAGGTTTCGCTAACCTTCAATAACTTGGAAGATTTTTTCTGCAAGCGGACGAAGGGTAGCTTTGGCAGCATCCGCTTTCTGCTTGGCCAAGACATCTTGGGCTTTGGTGTTCTTCGCCACATTCTCCGATGTTATAGTTGTTTTACTCGACTTGCCTTTCCGCGAGGTTTCGGCGGGCTCCGATCCAATGTTATTCGGTGGCTGCATCTTCTTGCCGGCTGTCGGGGGCACTGTTGACGGTGTATTTTGGTGCACCTAGCATGTTCATTACACTTTGGTTTGGATTTGATTATGGAACTAACCCGCCACTAGGCACACTAATCATATAACAAGTTCATCTTTGTGCATGCATTTGGAAGTGTTGTGTTTATGTAGGAAAACATGGACATAAAGGACGGATTCGCAATAAGTTCAAAGGAGCATTCATGGAGTCTTGTTCGTGTTCATGAGCTTGCTGAAATCACTTCCAAAGGTGGCGAGGACCGAAGTGCTACGAGGAACACCCGGGGATTGAAGCGTAAAAGATCAAACTTCATGCAAAGAGAGTCTCCATCTTGATCGCAAGGATAACGGCGTCAAAATCATCCAAGTGGAGGGGGCAAAGTAGATAAGTGCACGAGGACCCACGGAGCAAAAAGGGCGACCGAACCGGCCGAACCGGGCACGGGCCGGCCGGCCCGGCGGGCCGGCCCGGCCCACTTCGGCACCGGTTCGGTCCCGTCTTCCTTGCCCTCGAAGGATCTTCGACCCTAAAACCCCCGACGCGCCGCCAACACGAAAGGGAGGAGTTATTCGCACCCGAAGGCCATCCACAAGCTAGAGAGAGAGGAGGAGGATCTCCGGTCGGGAGATCAACCACCTCGAAGGAAGCACCCTCTCGTGGAGAAGGAGGAAGACACCGGCGGAAGGGAAACCATGATCAACGGTGCCATGATCAGCACCTTGATGGGGTAATCTTCTCATTCGTCCATGGGTTGTAATCGATCTTGAGATGTAATCGCACTTTGTCGATTATCTACCTATCATCTTGTGTTGAATATACTTTAATGCTTAAGGTTTGCAGCCATGCCGTAAAGGGAGTAAGGCCTCAATGCTTCCTTGGATCCATTCAATACGCCGTGGCCATCAAAGGTCTAGTCATGAATACCTTCGCGTAGTGACGATGTACGAGAGGAGGGAAAGGGCGAAACCGTGGTCACAACCCCGATAGATTAGATTGGTTTTTCATGTCTCTAAGCGATTGCATGCTCTAGTATCGTAGACCCGTGGGCGAGTGTCTTCTATCTTGATCATTTATCATTCTCTCTAGTGTAGTTTAGTTGTTTTCTAGTATAATAGTAGTTAGGGTTTTAGTAGCTAGTGTGTCGTTGTTGATCGAACGCTTGTAATCCCCTTGCTCCGCGGATTGACAAGAACCTTGGGAATCCCGTGGTGAAAAAGGTGTGGGGTCCGTATGCTTGCGGATCGTAGAGGGATACGTCTTTTATCCGTCAACAAGCCCCTTTTTCTGGCGCCGTTGCCGGGGAGCAAGTTAGTTTACATCGTATGATTTGCATCTAACTTAGTTTTATATTTTAGTGCATCTTTTATTTGCTTTATCTAACATATATTATCAGAAAAACACTTGTTTCTTTTTTTGTTTTTGTTTTTATCTTATTGTCTAGATGGAGTTCGTTAATCAACCCGTGGAAGAACCGGAGAAATCATTAAGGGATTACGCTAGCCCTCGATGTGAAGACATAAAGGTACAAGAGTCGGATTCGAAGCTCGAAGCGACCAAGTATGAAATTAAATCCAAGATCATCAAGATGGTGGCGGAAAACCCATTTGAAGGGATGGTTACGGAAAACCCATATAGACACATAAGGGATTTCACGACAATATGCAACACGGTGCGTCAAGAAGGAGTTCCCGTTGAATGGTTCAAATGGAATCTCTTCCCCTACTCACTTGCCGGCAAAGCAAAGACATGGTATTCGGTTGCGTCCTTTGAAGTTGAAGGCAATTGGAACAAGTTGACAAAGAAGTTTTGCGAGAAGTTCTTTCCAATTAGCAAGGTTCAACATCTAAGGAGGCGGTGATCACTTTCATGCAAGGAGAAGAGGAAGGGATAGACCAAGCCTGGGATAGGTTTAATGAATTAATCGAACAAGGACCAAAACTCGGCTTCACCGGTGACGTACTCTTGCATACATTTTTCTTTTCCCTAACCCCTAGTTGCATGCGACACGTCGAAATGTGTGCAGGTGGGGATCTCATGGAGAAAACACTCACGGAAGCCGCCCAACTTTTACAAAAAGTTAGTAAAGCGGCTGCCATGCGAAGAGATTGGGAAACAAGACTTGCGGAAGAGCCGGAATTCGATTCAAGGAAGAAGAAGCTTGCTGATTTTTCTAAAGAGGCAACCCCGGAAGTCACAAAAGAGGAACCAATCATGGAAAAGCTTGAACAAGAACACATCAAGTCAAGAACTACACCAAACGTCGACTTCGCCGCACCAAGTGAGATGAACAAAAGAAGCATGTCAAGCGCGAAGCCACTAAGGGAGTTCGAGCCAATGGATTGGGTTCCTATTGATTATGGAGAAGTATTCGACAAGAGAAGACCGTTCCCTAATCAAAAGGGAATGGCAAGAGCATTGGAAGTGGATTTCCCACCGGAGAAGAAAGCTGAAAATTCATACGACCTCGAAACCACCGGTGAGATTTTTGAGAAGCTCTTTGGAGATGACGTGGTGGATCCGGAACATATTGCCGAGGTGAAGAGAATCATGGGGATCAAGCACGAAGCATCACCATACGCTCGCCTTGCTGAAATTTATTCGATCGGATCCGAAGAAGAAGAGAAGATGACGCCGCACTTGAGTTGCGAGATCAACGGAGTTCAATGCAAAGCTTTATGCGACATCGGAGCCCAAGTAAGTGTTCTATCTTCTAAAATTTACGATAAAGTTCAATACCACAACCTAGACTTAGCTCCAACATCAACAAAATTAATTATGGGAGATGGTAGAACTATCAAACCTCTAGGTATTGCTTGCAACATGAAAGTAAAAATTTCTAGAAACTATATACCAACCGATTTCTTTGTTATTGATGCTTACCATAGTAATTCTGATCATATAATCTTAGGTATGCCTTTTCTTAAGTTGGTTGATTCCGTGTTAGATGCCGGAGAAGGCAAAGTAACAATGAACCTTAATGGAACAAAGTACACATATAACTTTCTTCGTGCTTCTAAACACCTTACTCCTTTTCCTCCCGAAGATGAAGAAATAGAAGAGATAGATAGTCTTTGTTTTGTTGAAACCCTTAGAGACCCGCTGCAAATAGCGATGGAAAATCAAATTAGTAATCAACAAGATGAAGAACTAGAGGAAGCGACAAAAGGCTTAGAGCCGCATGACGGTAGCGTGGAGGAAGAGAAGTTTGAAGACATAGGAGAAATCAAACCCGAGGAGCCACAAGTGCCCGAAGTAGACCTTAAACCTTTGCCCAAGGGATTAAAATATGAATTTTTGGGCCCCGGACAAAACCTATCCAATCATTGTGAGCGACGAGTTGAGCCCCGAAGAAAATGAAGCGTTGCTGATTTTATTAAAAAAACATAGGAAGGTGATTGGATATTCAATTAATGATCTCAAAGGTATTAGCCCGGCCTTTTGCACTCATCGTATACCAATGGAAGACCAATGTAAGCCCGTCTTGGACCATCAAAGGAGGCTAACCCATGCCATGCGAGAGGTAGTAAAGAAAGAGGTTATCAAGTTACTTGATGCCGGAATCATCTACCCGGTTCCGCATAGTGAATGGGTGAGCCCGGTACATTGTGTACCGAAGAAAGGAGGTTTGACCGTGGTGAAGAATGAGAAGAACGAATTGATACCGCAAAGAACCGTGACCGGGTGGCGGATGTGTATTGATTACCGTAAGCTTAACAAAGCGACGAAGAAAGATCACTTCCCCCTACCGTTCATAGACGAGATGCTCGAGAGGTTAGCAAACCACGCTTATTTTTGCTTTCTCGACGGATACTCGGGGTTCATGCAAATTCCCATTCACCCGAAGATCAACATAAGACAACGTTTACGTGTCCTTACGGAACGTTTGCATATAGGAGGATGCCCTTCGGCCTATGCAACGCTCCGGCCTCTTTTCAACGTTGCATGATGGCCGTGTTCTCGGAATTCATCGAAGAAATTGTTGAAGTGTTTATGGATGATTTTTCTCGTTTACGGGAAGACGTTCATGGATTGCTTAGCAAACTTAGAAAAGGTCTTTACAAGGTGTGCGGAGGTAGATTTGGTTTTAAATTGGGAAAAGTGCCACTTCATGGTTAAGCAAGGCATAGTGCTCGGACATGTTATATCCGAGAGAGGAATTGAAGTGGACAAGGCTAAGGTAGAGACGGTTGAGCAACTCCCACCTCCTACGGATGTTAAGTCCTTAAGGAGCTTTCTAGGCCATGCCGGATTCTATAGAAGATTTATAAAGGACTTCTCGAAGATCACTAAGCCTCTAACGCACCTTCTTCAAAAGGATGTGGCTTTCGACTTTGATGAGAAGTGTCTAGCGGCATTCGGACCTTGAAAAATGCGTTGGTGAGTGCTCCCATCATCCAACCTCCGGATTGGAGCCAACCTTTCGAGATCATGTGTGACGCAAGTGACTACGCCGTAGGCGCGGTCTTGGGACAAAGAAAGGAAGGCCGAGTTCACGCCGTTTACTACGCCAGCAAAACTCTTAGTGGGGCACAATTAAATTACGCCACTACGGAAAAAGAGTTGCTAGCGGTGGTATTCGCTTTCGAAAAATTCAGATCCTACATCGTGAACTCGAAAGTCATTGTTTACACCGATCACGCAGCCATCAAGTATCTCTTGGCTAAGAAGGAAGCTAAACCACGTTTGATTCGTTGGATCCTTCTTCTCCAAGAGTTTGATGTTGAAATTCGTGATAAAAAGGGGGTGGAAAATGTTGTGGCCGATCATTTGTCTAGGATGAATCGTGGACAAGATGACAAAGAGCCCATAGAAGATAAGATGAGAGATGACCACCTCTATAGAGTGCTTGATAAAGATACTTGGATGATCGACATCATTCGAGCAATTCGAAAGATGCCCCTCGATCATCTAGACAAAAATACTCAAAGGAAGATTATCTCTGAAAGTAAGAAATATTTTTGGGATGCACCATACCTCTTCAAACTTGGCAATGATGGAGTGATGAGAAGATGTGTGCCAAGAGAAGAGAGGGTTGAGATTCTGAGGAAGTGCCACTCGGCGGAGTACGGTGGACACTATAGCCATTTTCGAACCGAAGCCAAAGTATGGTCGAGTGGATTCTATTGGCCGGAGATGCATGAAGATACTAAAAGATATGTTGCGTCATGCCCCGAATGCCAAAGAACCGGAAACATCTCTCAAAGAAATTCTATGCCTTTGAAATACAACTTGCAAATCGACATATTCGATGTATGGGGCATAGAATTCATGGGGCCTTTTAAAAACTCATTTGGATTCGAGTATATCCTTGTTATGGTTGATTATGTATCCAAGTGGGTAGAGGCTATACCATGTCGTAAAGCTTCCACGGAGGAGTCCATCACTATGATCAAGAACGTGATTTTTCCCCGTTTCGGTACACCGAGAATCTTGATAAGTGATGGAGGAACTCATTTCACTGGGAAGAACTTCAAAAGGTGCTTGTCCAAGTTGGGAATTGAGCATAGAGTCTCCACGGCCTATCACCCACAAACCAACGGACAAGCGGAAACGTCAAATAGGCAATTAAAAAGCATACTCAACAAGACCATAGAGAAGGGAGGCAAGGATTGGTCAAAGAAATTAGACGGAGCTTTGTGGGCTTATCGAACGGCGTTTAAAACACCGATAGGTATGACCCCTTATCAATTCGTCTATGGAAAAGCTTGCCACCTTCCGGTTGAGTTGGAACATAAAGCCTATTGGGCGATTAAAGAGATGAACCTTGATCTCGATGCCGCGGTGGTGAAATGAAGGATTCAAATAAGCGAGCTAGAGGAGTTGAGGTTGAAAGCTTATGAAAACGCAAGCATATACAAAGAGAGAATCAAAAGGTGGTATGATAAAAGATTGAAGAAAAAAGAATTTAAAGAAGGAGATAAGGTCCTCCTCTACAATTCGAGGTTTAAAACCTTCGGAAAGGGGAAATTGCAAAGCAAGTGGGACGGACCTTATGTTGTGCATTCGGTGTTCTCCAACGGAGCGGTAACCATTATGGATATAAACGGCGATCAATTTGTGGTGAATGGACAGCGGCTTAAGGTTTACTACGAACCCGATGTCGTGCCCATTCATCATGTTGACGTCTTTACCATGGAGGAAGAGCCCGAACGTCCCGTCTAGGACGAAAAACAAGGCATCAACTTCGTAAATAATTTTTCTTTTAGCTTTCTACGGAGTCTTTTGCGAAGATTAACCGGGCCAACTTTTTCCATGGGGCGAGGAAGAAAAAAAAAAGTAGGGCGGTGTGCAAACACCGGACCGGCCCGCCCCCGAGCGGGGTGGGCCGGCCGGCCCCGGTCGGATCGGCCCGGGGGTGGCCCGCGCCCGATGTCCCCGAATTTTGCCCGAACTGCTCCTTTTTGACTTCCTTGTTTGGTCGGAAAATTTTAAGGGAAGTGTAAAAAAGGAAAATAAGGATCCCAGGCTTTTCTCTCAGGACTATATATTTGGCCGAATTGGGAGCTCGAGAATCAAACCTTTCAAGCAATGTGTTGCACCCTTGTAGCAGCCATTGAGCCTCCAAAAAGCTTAGAGTTGAAGCAAGAAGCCAAGAAGCCATCGATGGAGGAGGCGATGCGATGCGAGCTCAAGCTACCCGTCAAGAGGACCGCACGTATCCGTTGCGGAGGACGTGTCCCGACCGGAGCTCTTGCATCTCGCAACCCCGTCGAAGGAGAGAAGGTCCCTACACCCGTTCGAAGGTCGGCACGCCTCCAAGGCATCAAGCGCAAGGATTACAAGGAGGTGTCGCCGGAGCCTAAGGATTATGGGGATAGCGACTACTCCGACGATCGTAGCCCGAGCTCGTGGGCGGCCGCCGGTAGAGATGATGATGATTGGGGTGAGCAACCCTATGAAAGGACTCCCGAAGGCCCCAATGGCAACGGCAACGGCGGTGGTGAAGGCAACAACAATGGAGGTGGCGACGACGGTGGTGACAACGGTGGAGATTATGGCGACGATGACCCCTTCGGACTGCATCCGGTGTGTTGTCGGTTTTGCCGTCAATCCATCACAGATCTCTACACGTCGGCCGACGAATGTCTCCAAGCCATGGAAGCGATGAAGCAGCGTATGGAGGACTTGGAGCGCATAGTTGAAGATGACTACAAGTTCCTTAACCGCAACGTGCGCAAACTTTTTGGCATGGTTGGAAACATGAGAGGCAAGTGGTGCAAAACTTGCTCGAAGTACCACTAGATCTAGTTTTTCCCCTTAGGATTTTTGTAAGATACGACGAGGACGTCGTATGTTTTAAGTGTGGGGGAGAGCTAGCTCGCTAGCCTTAGCTTTTGAACTTCAAGTTTAGGTTCGGTTTAATCTTCGTGTGAGAGTCTTAGTGTTTTTAATGAGTCTTTAGTTTTCGAGTCTGTTTTTAAATTTTTGCAAGTGTCTTAAATTAGTGTTGAGTCAAGAAAACCAAATAAAAAGAGTCTTTACATATCTTTGTGTTTTATGTATTGTTTATCTTTATTTACTTGTTTGTTTAATCTTCGATTCTTGATATATGAACACAAGTATGTGGTTTGAAAAACGTTTATCGTGGTGCTTAGTGGAATCGCTACTACTTAAAGTACCCATACCACACTTCGATCTTGAGCTTCACATGCTAGTTGTGCTATGTTCGTTGCTAAAAATTGGAGGATTTCAGTTCTGAAAATTATTTTAAAACCCTTGTAATAAAGGTTAGCAAAACCTCTTTTTCCAAGTTGAGAGTAAGAAAAAAATTCCTATCCAAAGCCAAGTTTATTTTTTTTCGCTCCACCATAAGTGTGATTAGCACGATGAGTTAGGCTAGGACCCTTCTCTCTTGGTGAGTTTTAATTTCGAGCAATGATCATGTCCTTGTGCTTATCTTTTGTTGCTAGCCTCGTCATATATTCGGTCCATGACTTTCACAACGAAAGTCATGAGTATCCTCGGATTCCATACCCAACCCTATACATCTCTTTTGTACATCGTATTCCTTGAACACAACCTATTTTCAAAGTTTCGTCTCGTCTCTAGCATGATTTATTTAAAAATTCAGATTGTATGCATGTGAGGAAAGAGAGAATTGAAAGCTTTGAAAAGTTGTCAAGAGAGAGAAAAATAAAGAGAAAAAGTATGTGTATGGAAAAGAAAGAAAGAAAAAGCATATGTGAATGAAAGAAGAAAAAGAAAAAAAAAGAGAGAAAGATGAGTTAGCAATGAAGATATGAGAGGGATGGATCAAGTGAAAGAAAAGAAAAAAATAATAAAGTGTAAGGAAGGATGTCACGTTGATTGTGAGACGAAACTTTTACTCTATTTCCAACCATGTGCAATCCGACAACGAGGACATCATTGGTGCCTTGTAGTCACAATTTTCTTTTGCCCTTGCACATGTCCACCATTCTAAATCTTCTCATCCTTGATATCCCTACATATGATTAATTCTCATGATCATTGGCTTTGAAAGGTAGACAACCATTAGAGGAAGTTCTTAGTTTGACAATACTTGTGTTGATTGCGCTAGCCCTACCTATAGCCCCACTTTTACATGATATATGAGAGATTAATGGGAGGTGAGAGTTTTATAAAATTTGGTTAGGATAGCCACATCATATGAGTGACTTGAGAGAGCTTGGAGAAAGGTTTTTGTCTAATACTTGTTGCAGGAATTTTTGTTTTGAAAACCATAAAAAAACCCTCCGATGGAAGCAAAGGAGTAAGCATGGCTGAAATTGAAGACTTCAAGTGAAAGGTTTAAGTTGTGGGGTAAATCTTGACGTGGTAAAAATTCTAAACGCCCATGTTTATGTTTGATTATCATTACTTTGTGTTTATGTATTGAAAATGAAGGGATTGACTAACTTGTGAAGAAGGATAAGTGATACACGATTACACTCCTTGGACGAAATTCTTTTATGAGTACTTGCTCGAGGACGAGCAAGAGCTAAGTGTGGGGGAGATGTTGACGGTGTATTTTGGTGCACCTAGCATGTTCATTACACTTTGGTTTGGATTTGATTATGGAACTAACCCGCCACTAGGCACACTAATCATATAACAAGTTCATCTTTGTGCATGCATTTGGAAGTGTTGTGTTTATGTAGGAAAACATGGACATAAAGGACGGATTCGCAATAAGTTCAAAGGAGCATTCATGGAGTCTTGTTCGTGTTCATGAGCTTGCTGAAATCACTTCCAAAGGTGGCGAGGACCGAAGTGCTACGAGGAACACCCCCGGGGATTGAAGCGTAAAAGATCAAACTTCATGCAAAGAGAGTCTCCATCTTGATCGCGAGGATAACAGCGTCAAAATCATCCAAGTGGAGGGGGCAAAGTAGATAAGTGCACGAGGACCCACGGAGCAAAAAGGGCGACCGAACCGGGCCGAACCGGGCTGGGCCGGCCGGCCCAGCGGGCCGGCCCACCCACTTCGGGCACCGGTTCGGTCCCGTCTTCCTTGCCCTCGAAGGATCTTCGACCCTAAAACCCCCGACGCGCCGCCAACACGAAAGGGAGGAGTTATTCGCACCGAAGGCCATCCACAAGCTAGAGAGAGAGGAGGAGGATCTCCGGTCGGAGATCAACCACCTCGAAGGAAGCACCCTCTCGTGGAGAAGGAGGAAGACACCGGCGGAAGGGAAACCATGATCAACGGTGCCATGATCAGCACCTTGATGGGGTAATCTTCTCATTCGTCCATGGGTTGTAATCGATCTTGAGATGTAATCGCACTTTGTCGGATTATCTACCTATCATCTTGTGTTGAATATACTTTAATGCTTAAGGTTTGCAGCCATGCCGTAAAGGGAGTAAGGCCTCAATGCTTCCTTGGATCCATTCAATACGCCGTGGCCATCAAAGGTCTAGTCATGAATACCTTCGCGTAGTGACGGTACGAGAGGAGGGAAAGGGCGAAACCGTGGTCACATCCCCGATAGATTAGATTGGTTTTCATGTCTTTAAGCGATTGCATGCTCTAGTATCGTAGACCCGTGGGCGAGTGTCTTCTATCTTGATCGTTTATCATTCTCTCTAGTGTAGTTTAGTTGTTTTCTAGTATAATAGTAGTTAGGGTTTTAGTAGCTAGTGTGTCGTTGTTGATCGAACGCTTGTAATCCCCTTGCTCCGCGGATTGACAAGAACCTTGGGAATCCCGTGGTGAAAAAGGTGTGGGGTCCGTACGCTTGCGGATCGTAGAGGGATACGTCTTTTATCCGTCAACAGGCACCGATCGAGGGGAATAGGTGACACCCATCTCGTCAAAAACACGGTTAACCCGGCCCTGGTGTTTCAAAATCCTTTGGGCGCACTCCCACTCTTCGTGGGTGAAGTTGCCAATCATCTGGACAACTCTCTTTTCAACTTCGGCCACGACCTCTTCGTCAGTTTTATCCGCAGGCCGTTTAACATTGAATATGGGGCTTCGCAGATCATGATCCAGCCTGGGCAGCCATTGCAATTTAAATGCCCATGATCCCCATCGGGGCTAGCACGGCCAAATGTCGACAGCCACAAACTCCTCGAGGGCGTCCCGCGTAGTAATCACGCGAGTCGCCTGGTAAAATGCACTTGTGCTGGCTGATGTGCGGCTTGCCTTCGTCAGTTCCAGCGACAGCTCGACCTCCAAATCAACCATACGTCTTGCCAAGTCATACGATGTCACCTCCTCTTGCTTCGAGTTTCGCCCCACCACTGCAATAGGGGCGTAAAACCAATAGGAGGTCCATCGGTGAGCCCACTTGTTCTTGTATGCTGGGGCTAATTCCACCGGAGCTTGATTTTTACCAGGACGCCGCGTCTAAGGTATAGCAGCCATACTGAGCCTCTTTCTCTTCGTCATCGACTGTTACAATCTTCCCCGCCCAGTGGATCTCGAAATGGCGAACGAAAGTCTCCACATCGTTGTCACCGGCAAAGGTCCGACAGGCCCACAGAAATTTCAGCACTTGCAGAATGGAATTGTGCGTCAGCTGATGGATCTGAACGTTGTAAGCTGCCAAGATATCAGCAAACCTCTTGGAGACTGGCAGACGAAGCCCCACAGTAAACAAATCCCGAAAGAACACGTTCTCATTTTTCTGAGGTTTCGGCATGGTCTCTTTCCTAGGTAACTGACAAATTCCGGGCTCGAAGCAACCTTCTAGTCGCAGAGCATCCAGGTCCGCTTGTGTCATTAAAGATCAGCCAATAAAACAGGTCCGGGCCTTCACAAGGTCTCGGAGGTCAGCTTTCACCCCAGTTAGGTTTTCTCCAGACCCTTCCGCAGCTTCTTCAATGGTTGCATCAGCATCCTCTCCTATTTCGCCCTCCTCCACGTCGGCATCAGGTTTTCCAGCATCTGTGTCGCTCAACATTATTTCGACATAACTCCCACCACTCGAACTTTTAATTTCATCGCTACTAGAGGTGGATGAAGTACTGCCACTCTCGCGAGAGCTAGCAGACCAATCCAGGCCAGAGATCTTACCAGACTCCGAGCTGGATGATGAAGTGGAAGACGTTGCGATGGCCTCCGTAGCTTCCGGCGGTGCTGCCTGTTCCCCACAGTTTGATGATGACCCTTCGTCCTCCATGATCATATCAGGGTGCCTCACGCGAGCCGCATAAAATTCATAAAAACTCGGACTCGAGCGTGTAGCTCCGGAAATTAAAAAATGAAAACATGCACTCAGGCCAGGGAGAAAACTAACCTCTCGAGTCGACCGAGGCTTCCGCTGGAGCGACTCACGGGAGGCGAAGGCAAGAGGGACAATCGAAAAAATTAAACGAGAGAAGAGGGGGTGAAAGTGGAAGCAGGTTCATAGTGGTGTCGGCCCCGTCTATTTATAGGGGGTGAAACGCAACGGTAAAAAATTTTGAACCCAACGGTAAAAATCGAGGGCATTTAGGTAATTCAAGCGAGACTCTCGTGAACCGACGCCAGGGAAGACGTTTTCTTTCGCCTCGATCCTCGATCCCCGGATTTCGCTGGCTCAGGTTTGCATCGAGGCAAGCACCTCGCCATCGAGGGGCTTTTGTTGGGGGGATTCAGAATCAAGCCTTTCGTATACCAAAATAAAAGAGTGTTTTCAGTTGTTCAAAGTTTGATGCGAAAGGCTCGGCGGCGAAACCCTAGGAGCTTTCAAAACCATTTTAATCTCTCAGAACCCGTCTTTCGACCATTGCCCTTCGTCACCTGCGGAGCAGCCAAATAAACCCAACAGCCCAGGGTGTTAGGGTCTCGGTCAGGCCACTTGGTTTTCCCCACGACGAAACCCCAAAGTTGAATCTTACTCACCCAGCTAGTCTTAGCCTGGGTTTCACTCAGGGGGTTTTGTCGTCTCTGACATCTCATGTTTTCAAGTTTGAATGTGACCCGTGTTTTAGGTGACAAGAGGTGCCAGGCGAAAGGGGAGTCTCCAAAAGATTGAAGGTCTTCTCCCGACAGGCGCACGTGATGACAACAAGAAAGGCGTCACGATTTGCGGCGTGACGTCATGAAGCGCTAATTACGTGGAGACCTAATTGGAGCCTCCCAAAAATAGCCTAGCATCTTCTGTCTCAATCCTTTTCATACAAGGGCATCCTCGGAATGTAAAAAGTCCGCTCGCCTCCCTATAAAAGGAGACAGACCGGCACTTGTAAAGGGGGATCGTCTTTTGAGAAATCTACTGTTGAGAAAAGAACTTTTGGTTGTCCTTTGTTTTGTGTTCTACTTTTGGTTCTTGAGCTTTAGTTACTCTTCATTGTTTGTGCTCGGTAGCTTCGGCTATCCCACAACAAATGTACCCCGTGGAAGGTCGGGTGACGGCGTCACCCGAAGTTCCGCTATCACTTGGATTAGTCATACTAATCGTATAGTGACCTCAGTCGATATAGCCGTACGAATTCGATGCAGGAAGATGATCGCAGTGAAGACCCGACTGTAGAGGAAGTAGTCCTTCATAGTCGACGTAGAGGAACTAGTCGTTCGTAGTCAACGAAGAGGAAGTAGTCGTCATAGTGGAAGTAGTCGTACGGGAGCGAGCAGTCGCGTGAAGACGCTCCCAAAAATCTTATTGCCGCCTATCCTGAGTAGGATCTCAATAGCAGGATGAGATTCTGGAGGCTCTGCTCTCGCCGGTACCGTGCGTGCGGTGCAAGCGATGGGGATGCAAAAGCAAAGCAGCAAACAGAGGGAGAAGGGAGAGGTCTCCTACCTGAGTTGTGTCTTGGTGCGTTGAGGAGGAGGAGGAGGACGTTATATAGGCAAGCAGACACGGAGGGAGGATGAACCTCGACGTACTGAGTATTAACGAGATTCCAGAGGCTCTGCTCTTGCTGGTACCGTGCGCGTGGTGCAAGCGATGCGGATGAAAAAGCAAAGCAGCAAACAGAGGGAGAAGAGAGAGGTCTCCAACCTGAGTCGTGTCTTGGTGAGTTGAGGAGGAGGGCGTCCTTATATAGGCGAGGAGACACGAAGGGAGGATGAACCTTGATGTACTGAGTAGTAACGAGATTCCGGAGGCTCTGCTCTCGCCGGTACCGTGCGTGCGGTGCAAGCGATGGGGATGCAAAAGCAAAGCAGCAAACAGAGGGAGAAGGGAGAGGTCTCCTACCCAAGTTGTGTCTTGGTGAGTTGAGGAGGAGGGTGTCCTTATATAGGCGAATAGACATGGAGGGAGGAGCGATGGGGATGCAAAAGCAAAGCAGCAAACAGAGGGAGAAGGGAGAGGTCTCCTACCTGAGTTGTGTTTTCATGAGTTGAGGAGGAGGGATGCAAAAGCAAAGCACCAAACAGAGGGGGAAGGGAGAGGTCTCCTACCCAAGTTGTGTCTTGGTGAGTTGAGGAGGAGGGCGTCCTTATATAGGTGAGCAGACATGGAGGAGGAGCGATGGGGATGCAAAAGCAAAGCAGCAAACAGAGGGAGAAGGGAGAGGTCTCCTACTTGAGTTGTGTCTTGGTGAGTTAAGAGGGCGTCCTTATATAGGCAAGCAGACACGGAGGGAGGATGAACCTCGACATACTGAGTACTAATGGTCACAGTTAACTCTCGACTCGACTCGACACGTCCACGGCCTCGGCGAGGCGAGGCGAGCGAGCGCGCGCACGTGAGTGTGGCACGCCTATCTCCTTTATTCAACTTCACAAGAGGTGTACCAAAATGCTACCTCATAAGTTGGATGAGAGACTCCGAGAGAGGAGAGAAGATTGCTAGGAAAACTAGGAAGATCAACCGATAGATTGAAGAGAGATCAAGGATTGGGATTGTGAGAGAGAAGGAAGGAAGAGGGGACACGGCTTATGCCCAAACCACTAAGGGAAGCCTCCAACTGCTTTATATTAGTGGCTGTCAGTTATCCTTACTAGTTTAGTTAAGAATAGGTTCACCCTGCTGCCACGAAACAGGTTCAAGAAGTGCCTTTTCTCGAGGAAGGGGTTCAAGACGTGCTATGCCCGTGAGCTCGCCGGCGGCGATCTCGTGGTGGATGGAGCCGGTCTCGCGTGTGAAGGCACGATCGCGCTCCACTTCCCACGGCGCGGTACGCTCCCCGTCGCCTGGGCCGGTGGCGAGCGTTGGGCATTGACCGATCGCGACACCAGGTTCAAGATCATGTCAGTCTTGTCATTCGCAGGTTGCTTCTACTGCATCGTGCAAGGGAACATCATGGTAGTGGTCTAGTGGAGACTGCAAAAAAGCAGCCACCGCGGCTTGTGGTGGTCGCCCAACTGCGCATGCTGCCGACCTTCCCCCATAGCAATGGGCACACTCTACAGCTGGTGGAGAATAGTGCCAGGGAGCTTATGCTTGTCACCGTAGCAAGTACACGAGGAGGAAGTATGAAGTGTACGGGATTGATCTAGAAGCGAGCAAGATGATACCGGTCCATGGCCTTCTCAGCGCCGCGGTCGTGGAACTGCCAAGGCTCAGGCGGGAGCCTTCGCAGTTCAACAATGGTACATTTGTCCCGCCTGCTTGCTTCTACTAAGGCCCAGGTGTGTTTTATTTCTGAAACTAGGAATTCCTCTATTTCTGCTATTGCTCTTAAAAATCATTTTGCTCTAAATAATGCTTATGTTGTTCCTTCTAATGGTCATTTTGGAGGTCTTTGTCTTTTATGGACTCATGAGGTTGAGATCTCTATCTTAGACCAAAGTCAGCACTACATCTTTTGCATGTGTATAAATAAATCTAATTTGAAGCAGTTTGGTCTAGTATGTGTTTATGGTGATCTGCACCACCGTTCTACTTCTATAATCTGGGATAATGTGTTAACCTTTGTAGCCTCAAACTATAATGTTGCTATGTTCTGTATGGGGGACCTTAATGAGCTGATGCATGACTCTGAAAAGCTAGGCCCTAGAACTACTAGTAATGCTCGTATCAACTTGTTTCAATTTTATGTCAAGCGTTGTGGTTTTATTGATTTGGGTTACAATGGGCCTGCTTACACTTGGACTAACAAATGTTTCTCTTTTGCTACAACCTATGAAAGGCTTGATCGTTGCTTGGCTAATGTAGAATGGTGTATGATGTACCCAGAGACGACTGTTTTTCACCTTCCCATGATGCACAGTGACCATACTCCTGTTCTTACTGTTCTTAATTCGAATTATTCTCGACCTAATAAACCCTTTCGTTTTGAAAATTGGTGGCTGCTTGATCAGGACTTCCACGACGTTGCTCACAATAGTTGGCGTCGCTCCTCCCATCGCGAGTTCAACCACAAAACAAAATTCCTAGCGCAAGATCTCAAGAAATGGCGTCGGAAGAAACCTAAAAACAGCGACCTTTTAGCTCATCTTGAACAACAAATCCTCCAACAACAAACCCTTCACCCTTCTGTCCAAAACCATAATCTTCAAAACCGGTTACATACCCAACACCAGGACCTCCTTGCCAAAGAATCAGCTTACCATGTCCAGCGATACAAGAAGACTTGGGCTTTTCAAGGTGACAGAAATACAGAGTTCTGTCACAAGGCTATCATTAAGAGAAACAGAAAGAATGAAATATCTTGTCTCCAAAACCCTGCTAGCAGCTACTCTCACAAATTATTTCACCTCTATTTTTCAGACCAGTAATCCCACAAATGTCCCTCATGTTGACACTGATAGCACCCTGTCGTATGGTACCAGGACCGACTACTCGGTGGGCCCCTGGGACTACTCGGCTTGTGCCACACGACACCTGATGGCGTGGGGCGCAAGAACTACAATGGAGAAGTACTCGGATAGGAAACTATACATGTCCTGTACTATGTAGAGAACTCCTAGACGTACCCAACTAGTACTCTCTCCTCAAACCGACTTGTAACCCTGCCTCTCGGACTATATAAGGCGAGGTAGGGACCCATCTCTCTGATATACGCATCATCTTGTAAACACACCCAATCAATCCAGAGCTACGCAGCATACAGGACGTAGGGTATTACGCACTTCGCGGCCCGAACTTGTCTAAATTGTGTGTCACGTGTCTCTTCCTTCGAGTTACCGATCTCGGCGAGGCCACATTCATCTACCTCGGGTACTCCCCTTGGTAGGTTGCCGGTCTAAAACACCGACAGCTGGCGCGCCAGGTAGGGGATCTCGCCGAAGATCTCATGGCGAACTCGACGGCTTCAATTCTCATCAAGCCAACCGTCGCCTTCAACCGCGGCGACACCTTCATTTTCGGGTCCTGGGTGTGCATTGCTGACGGCGTCGGATCCTTCCAACGTCGCCTCACCATGACTCCCAACCCGAGCACTGGGCTCGTGACGCTTCCCGAAGTGGTCACGGGTGAACTCACCGGAAAATTCAGCGAAATCTCGCTCTTCAACCAACACGCCGAATTCGAGTTTGGATCCGCCTCCAACTCGAACTCGACGTCCCTGTGGGCCATCGCATGTGAGCCGGCTTCTGAGCCATCGTGCGCGGACTTCCCACTCCACGAGCACTTCCCATACGGCCTCGGCAACGCTAGAAAGGCACATGCGAAGGCTCTCACCATGCGCTGAGCTGGCAAGGAGATCGTCTCCGACTACAACTCGGACTCCAACCCCGTCTCCGGCTACTACTCGGACTCCTCTTACGAGTTCGACTTCGGATCGGACCCCGACGAGCCCAAGTCCGACAACTCCAAGACCGAGCAACTGCTGTCAGAGCCAGCCACCGACCTGGTTATAATATCTACACCCGCCGGGAGATTCGTCTATTGGCCAGACTGCAAGCCTGCAGACCTGACAGACGGGAACTCATGTTGCGTTGCCTACCTTGACTCGCTTCCCTTCCAGGAGGGAACACCACTAGCTCCAGCGGAGGAGCACAATCCAACAGAGGTGGCGACTACTGACTCCAGTCTCGGCTCTCCTGATCGCCAAGTCTTCATGACTTCCAACGAGACGCCGGGATCCTCAGGGACACGACCTGACTGCTACATCGAAGATATCTCAGCAGACGAGTTGTCTGCTAATGCACCTGCAGACGAAACCAGTGACGACAAGAACGCCCGACATGAGCGCAACAGGAAGCGTAACGAACGGCGTAGACGTCTCCGTGAGAGCCTCCCCATACGGAACCTCACAGAAGCACTCAACCAAGTCGAAAGTCGGGTGCATACTACCCCTGAATAGTGCCTCATGTCCATCATTATGATAGCACGTCAGGCTCAGGGGATGCGCGCGGGAGAAGTCATCGCTAAGCTCACGGAAGATGCCTACTTCATGAGAGTCGACAACAGAGTCACTCAAGTGCCTCCCCTCAGAAGTCGCGAAGCCGACCATGAAGCCACAAGTCGTAGTCCAGCTGACAACGGACACAATCGTACTTGAGGTGACCTACCACAGAACCCCAACCGCACTAGGGCATCAGCTGGTGGACCTTCTCAGCGCGGAAACAGCGCCGGCGGTGCTGGCGGCAGTCGCACTGTGGTGGCTCATGGTGACGCTGGCGGCGGTGGCAGCGGTGGTGGGAGCTCCTCACACGGGGCTGGAAGGAGAGCTGGTGGTGGAGGCGATCGCGGAGGCCGAGGCCACGCAGACAGCCACGTCACTGGTGTCTCACGTGGCGGCTACGATGCCCGCTGCAGAATTGAAGAAATTCGATGCAAGAATCCTCCATGGCAGGCGGGAACGACGGCTTTCCCGCCTTCTCTGCTCGACTTCGCAACCTACTTCTCCCAGAAAAATTCAAGCCTCTGGGGATCACCAAGTATGATGCGAAGCAAGATCTAGTCCAATGGCTTAGATGCTACACCCTCTCCATCAAAAATGCTGGTGGCAACAACGACATGAAGTGCCTTTACTTACCCTTCTGTCTGGACCAAGCTCCACATACATGGCTCGAGTCACTCGAGAAGTACTCGATCGACAAGTGGGACCAGCTCAAGGAACAGTTCACCAGCAACTTCGCGGGCGCCATTGGACGCTCGGGTACTCGCATGGACCTGGCTATGGTGAAGTAGGAACAGGGCGAGACCTTACGCAAGTACATGCGGCACTTCTTCGATAAGCGCGCCACGGTAGTCGATGTCACCGACAAGGAGGTCATCGACCTTTTCCAAGACGGTCTCTACCATCGTTGCACCTTCGAAGACTTCGGTCGCCACCGCCCGAGCTCCATCACCAAGCTCAAAGACATGGTCACTTCATGGGCCGACAAAGAAGACAAGGCGAACGCCAAGTACGATGCTATTCGCGGCAAGAGCAAGCAAAACGCGGGCGGCAACAACAACAACAACAACAGGGATCAAGGCGGTCGCAACAACAACTACTCGGGTCCTAATCGTAAGCGCCATTCAGACAACACAGTCGCGGCTATCCAGCGCCCTGTGAAAAACAACTGGAAGAAGACCTCCGGCGGATTCAAGGACTTGCTGAAAGAGAAGTGCCCGTGGCACTTGGAGGGAAACCACACAACTGAGCAGTGCTACCAACTCCAGCGAGCACTCAAAGACCCTCCAGGCCCACGACCTCCTCACGACAAGAATGGCAAGAAAAAGGCCGACAAAGGCAACGATGACTTCCAAGAACCCGACAAACAGTGAATGTCCTCTTCGGCGGACTACCCACCAAACGGTCTCAGAAGGCCACTCGATGGGAAGTTTTGAACATCGAACCAGCGGTTCCGACCCCTCTCAGGTGGTCGGAGGTACCCATTACCTTCTCCCGCACGGATCAATGGACAAGCTTCTCTGAACCAGGGTGGTTTCCACTCGTCCTGAAGCCAGTAGTCGCGGGCTCCAGACTCAACAAGGTGCTCATCGATGGTGGGAGCGGGCTCAATGACTTCTTCACCAAGACCTTGAAGAAGATGAAGCTCGACATCACTCACATGCTCACCAATAGCACATCGCCTTTCTACGGCATCGTCCCCGGGAACGCGGCTATCCCATTGGGCTCAGTGGTCCTCCCAGTTACCTTCGGGGAAACCAGAGAAAACTACCGCACCGAGTACATCAAGTGCGAAGTCGCGGACTTCGAGACTTCCTACCATGCCATCCTCGGCAGACCAGCTATCACCAAGTTCATGGCGGTACCCCACTACACGTACTTGGTACTCAAGATGCCAAGTCCGGCCGGTGTACTCTCGCTACAAGGGGACTTGAAGATATCCTTCGACTGCGACACAGAAGCTGTGAAACTCGCAGCCACCAACCAAGTACCCAATGTCATGATGGAGATCTACGCTGCATCGAAGAAGCTTGCCCCAAGTGAACTCAACATCCCAAAGAAGTCGGACAAAGCCAGCAAACCTCAACCATCTGAGGAAGTGCAAGTCAAAGCGATTGATCTTGGGACAGGCGACAACGGCAAGACTACCATGATCGGGGCGGGCCTTGACCCGAAATAGGAAGACGCGCTCATTAGCTTCCTTCGGGCTAACCGAGACATCTTCACTTGGAAACCAGCGGACATGCCACGGGTGCCGAGGAATCTGATCGAGCACTCACTCAACGTTGACCTAAAGCTACCCCGAAATGACAACACCTCCGCCGTTTCGCCGACGACCATCGGGATGCCATCAAGAAGGAACTCGACAAACTACTCGCGGCCGGCTTCATCAGAGAAGTCTTCCACCCTGAGTGGCTCGCCAACCCCGTCCTCGTCCACAAGAACACGAATGAGTGGAGGATGTGCGTCGACTACATCGACCTCAACAAGCACTGCCCCAAGGACCCCTTCGGGTTGCCGCGGATAGATCAAGTCATCGATTCCACGGCGAGCTGCGACCTGCTCTTCTTCCTCGACTGCTACTCCGGGTACCACCAGATTGCTATCAAGGAAGAAGACCAGGAGAAGACCACGTTCATCACCCCGTTTGGCGCTTACTGCTACACGACCATGTCTTTTGGGTTGAAGAACGCCGACGCTACTTACCAGTGAGCTATCCAGGCCTGTTTCAAAAGACAGCTTAACAAGAACGTCGAAGCCTATGTGGATGACGTGATCGTCAAGACCAGAAACTCCGACACGCTCATCGCCGATCTTGAAGAGACTTTCGCATCCTTGCGAGAGTACCGCTGGAAGCTCAACCCGAACCTAATCATTCAGATCCCCCTGCCCCTAACATTGAAGACCCTCACAGAGCTGCGCGTTTCAGATATACCAACTCTGTCCCAACCATAAGAGAGGTCTATGATATCATAAAGGGCATGAGAAGTAAGGCAGCACCTGCCCCAGATGGTCTCAATGCAGCTTTCTACAAAGCATCTTGGAATTGGATTAAGGATGATGTCTACAAAGTGGTAACTGACTTCTATGACTTAGGTACCATTCCTACTGATGTCAACCAAACCTATATTACTCTTATTCCTAAAAAGCAACAACCCATCATTCCCCAAGATTATAGGCCTATTGGTTTATGCAATGTTATCTATAAAATCTACTCTAAATCTGTTGCTAACCGTATCGAGGACCATCTGTCTGACTATATCAATCAAAGTCAATCAGCCTTTGTTGCTAATAGACACATCTCTTCCGACATTATTCTAACCCAAGAAATCATTCATTCTTTTAATCTTAAATCTTGGACAGATCAAGCTTTCATTCTTAAAATTGATTTGGCTAAGGCTTTTAATCGAATAGAGTGGACTTTTATCTTATCTGCTTTAAAAAGAGTAGGTTCCAATGACAAGTTCATTAACCTTGTTCAAGCTTGTATTGCTTCATCCTCTCTTGCTATACTTGTTAATGATGAACCCACCCACTATTTCTTCCCTTAGAGGGGTTTGAGACAAGGCGGTCCTCTTTCCCCTTATCTCTGTGTGCTGGCCATCAATGAACTTTCCATTAGACTCCAGGAAGCTCTTCTTTGCAATAGCTTGACAGGTATTATGCTAGGACCCAATGCTCCTCCTATTCATTCTTTACTCTTTGCAGATGATCTCATACTTTGTGGTAAAGCATCTCTAGAGGAAGCCCAACAGCTCAAGGACATCTTATACCACTTTTGTAATCAATCTGGTCAGACTCCAAACATGCAAAAATCTTCCATTCTCTTTAGTAAAAATGTTCCTACTCATATCAGAACTCAAATCAGAAATATCTTCCCGGTTACTACTCTATCTCCTAACACTATGCATCTTGGTCATCCCCTCATTTTCTCTCATAAAGACAAGAACAAGGCATATCGTTTCATCCATACCATGTTCTTTGCCAAGTTTGCCAATATGAAAGCCAACAAGCTAAACCATGTTAGTCGTCTGCAGTATATTAAATCGGTGCTTTCCTCCATACCGGCTTATTACATGTGTCAACCATTCTTTTCTCTAAGACCTTCATTGATCTTGGTGGGCTGGAGTGCAAGAAGATTTTGGTGGGCTGGAGTGCAAGAAGAAAATGGAACTAATCCCATTGCTTTCAGATCTTGGAATGACATCTGTCAGCCAACAAGCAATGGAGGCTTGGGGATAAGAAACATGGAACTCATTAACAAAAATCTTCTGATCCATTATGCTTGGAATATTGCTACTAATAAAAATCCTTTACTAACATCTATTATGAAGTCCAAGTACTTTCCAGACTCATCTTTCTAGACAGCTCCTTCTAATATGCCCAGATTAGTTTTTTGGTCATCTGTTTTGCAGGTCAAGCATTACCTTCATGAAAATACAGCAATGCAAATCAATCGGGGGAACTCTTCTATTTGGTCCACTCCTTGGATGGATCAATGGTCCACAATTCATGATAATCTTATTATGCCTATTACTAACCTACCTCTTCCAGCAAATATTTCAGATCTTTGGTTGTAGGGAACAAAGGAATGGAACCACCAATTCTTATCGACAACCTTTGAGCCACAAGTGGTACAAACTATTTTTGCTTTGCAGGTACATCAGTCTCAACAGGAGGATATCCTCAGATGGAAGCCGGCTCAAAATGAAAAGTGCTCATCCAAATCAACATACAATCACCTCCACAATCTACAAGAACATACCCTTCCTCAGCAAGGTGCAAGAAGCATTTCCTCCTCGATACTTTGTATTCTAGCAAAGGTTTGCAAAGGTAAGACCATCCCTCCTTTTCTTAAAACTTTTGTTTGGAGACTTCTAACAAGAGCTTTAGTTACAGCTGATAGGGCTGGCCGCTTCTCCAATCACATAAATAAATATTGCTCTCACTGTGGAAACACTGAAAATGATATTCATCTTTTCTTTTTTTGTGACCTTCCCATCAACATTTGGTCTGATCAAAATATTAACTTGCCTGTTCATTTGATTCAACCGAATGATGATATTCAACGTGCTGTTGTCACTTTACTTTCTAATGATCATTCTGAAGCAAACCTAAGCAGATTCTTTTTTCTTACATGGTACATTTGGAAGGCTAGGAATGATGAGCGTTTCCAAAGGAAAAAGTGGAATTATATGCAGGTTATTAAGGTGGCTGAAGCTCACATGAATAACCACCTTTCGGCTTTGGAAAAACTTCAACCTTCAAACTCCAGCCACCAGCAAACAAACCCCTCGTAGCAACCTACAACACAACCAAATAATGTTCCCACTCATGCTTCTCTTTCACCTAATCAACAACATTACAGTGATCAAGGGTCTTCTCCACATCCTTATATGCTAGCCAATTCAATTAACCCAACCTTCAATGTTCCAACTATAAATCAACCTTGGCAGGCCTCTTCTGGAATCTATTGTTACATTGATGCCTCTACCACACCTGACCTGGCACTCTCATGTTCCAGGGCAGCTTGATTGGGTATTTACATTGTTGATATGCAGGTACAACCCATGAATTCTATCTACATCAGGGTTGTTATTCAACACATCCATAGTGTGGCGGCTGCAGAATCTGCAACTCTTGCTCTTGCTGTTGTAGTGCTTCACATGATGAACTACCATGGTGTTTTCTTCTTCTCCGACTGTGCCAACCTGGTGGACCTGCTCCACTCTCCTTTGTAGGAAGAACTCCCGGATTGGTGGATGAATAACAGCTTGCAGATCATACAAGACTACACCAGAGACCGGATGCCTCACTTCTTCAAAATAGATAGAGAATTTTATTCAACAGTAGATAATTTAGCTAATTTAGCTTTCAATTCTCCTGTTGTGCAATATGGAAACTATGTTCCTTCTTGCTCTCATGAGCTCCATGTACCATAGTGCAAGTTGATTGATGCACTGTCTTTTCTACCCTTTGTAAACACAAGGGTTCTTGCAGCCTCTTGCTGCTGATTAATGAAGCTTGTTGTCAAAAAAATAAACTAGTAAAATATTTATTTAATCTATATTTATAAAATGAAAATAATAAAACAAATTTTTTCTACATAAATTGTGATAACTACATTGTCTTCTTGATAATACACTGTATTTATTTGATAGAAGCCAGCGAATTAATAATTGATTACAAGTTAAAAGAGAGTAGAAAACAAAAACTTGGGTGCCATATATTCTACATCTTTGGCCATCTGAGGCACGGCTTGTAGATAAATCACGACATCAAAAAAATCAAAATTTTTCCGCCATACGTTGTACATCTTTGACCATCTACGGTCCATCATGTAGATGATGAATCAAATCAACACACAAAGCAACCAACAAACGGTGGATGTGGTTATCTTTCTTACTTATGGAACCTTCAAACCTGTTGGCCAAACTGTGAGGCCAATCCGTGAATGCACTAGTACCATCAGCTATGTGTTTCATATATTTTTTATAACCTTTTCAATTTCTTCAAGTTTTGTAATCGTAGTATAGTTTGGATCAACAATTTGCAGGCCAAAAGTTTCACAAAGGAATTGAATAGCCTAGTCCATGACAATAGAGGCAGCTTCGAACCTGTCCTGAACGGCGCTGGTTTCAAATTTTTTGGTTCTCCAAACTGGAGGTGCTGTAGATGAACAACGCCAATGTATCCTCCATCATTAGCCTCGCGAATCGTGGTTTCAATATATTGAAACCTTGCAATGGACGTTGTTCCTCAAGAACAATTGCAAGCCCACCGATAACCTTGACATCACGGACCTAGCAATAAGATGGTTTATAATCAGATCTGGGATTAAATGCTCTTGTCAGGCGAAGCGGATGGGCGGGGCGTCGTTGGTAGACGGGTGGCCTCGAGCGAGGCGGAATTTGACATCCACTCAAGGGGGGGAGCCTCTCGAGCGAGGCGGAACTTCGCTCGAGGGGGGCCGAGCCCTTCGAGCGAGGCAAAAGCCCACTTGAGGGGCCGTGGCCCTCGAGCGAGGCGGAAATTCGCTCGAGGGGGCCGTGGCCCTCGAGCGAAGCGGAGAGGGGGTGCGAGGGCGAGCGCCCTCGATGGAGAGGCTCGAGCGACTGTTGGGCCATGACGGGTCATGGGCCTTGCATCATAAATTTAAGAGATTTATAATCAGAGCAGATATAAAAATACTAATACTGATACTGATACTGATACTAACCTTCAGAAACAATTTAGTATAATTGATTTTTGACTTGCGTAGATTCGATCTATCCAAGTTCTGTAACATCTTAGTAAATCCGTACTGCTAGCGCAATGACACTTATGTCTTTAAGTTTATTAGTACAATCTCTATAGACCTTAGCCATGTCATCTTCACCGATCTCTTTGATACAATAATTCTCAAATTTAGAAGCTTTATTTATGAAAACATCATACGCAAAGCCTATGCCTTATGTAACCATCAAACACTTGGAATGTACCAACTCATGCATGTTCGTGATCTCAACAAATTTATCCACCATAACAACGCACCTAGCACGAATCTCTGAAGCTGCCAATTACAATCTATAACATTAAGACCGTGTTCATGCTGAAGCAGCTGCAAAGCATCGAATGTTGTTCGTTCGCAAGCATCATATTTGCTAGTTCCCTGTGTGTGCGACACACACGTCTAACAACACATAAATGAGAATTTATGTTTAAAAATAAAGAAATATGGATTTATTTAATAATTAAAAAAATTATGTCTACTCTCGATGTTTAAAGAACAATCTTCAACTCGCATCAATCTCATGTTCGCCCCGCCCCACCCTCTTCCCTGCGTCTCCGGCGGCTACTGCTGCCAGATCCGCCCCCTCCTCCCTCCCCCCCCACACACACATGATGCCACATTGATCTTACCAAGTGACAAAGACAAATGCTAAATCTAAACCAAAGATGGTTAAACTAAAAAAAGCTTGAAATTGGTGTATGGAAAACCATTAAACACAAAAGTCATAGCAAGTATCATAGAGAAAAGTCTAAATTTTCGGCTAAATCTCAAAAACAAACTATTGTAAAAATAAAGATACTCTCGATATGTAAAACATGAATTTAAATGATAATTTATGTTTATAAAATAAAGAAATATGGATGTATTCAATAACAAAATTATGGCTACTCTCGATATTTAAAGAACAATATTTCACTCGCATCAATCTCATGTTCGCCCCCGCCCCACCCTCTTCCCTACGTCTTCGGCAGCAATCCCCCATGGTATATTAACCTTACCTAGTATCAAAGAAAAATGCTAAATCGAAACCAAAGATGCTTAAACCCAAACAAAAACTTGAGATTAGCTCCCCTACCCCCCACACACACTCTGATGCCAAGCTGATCTTTACTCGGTATCAAAGACAAATACTAAATCTAAACTGAGGATGGTTAAACCAAAAAAGTATGAAATTAGTGTATGAAAAAACATAGAACCCAAAATTGTAGTTAGACAATTTTTTATTCTAATTGAAAATTTTTTATATTTAAAAAAATGTGGCTAAATCACATTCTGTTGTAATTTAACCTATTTATTTTTTCTTCCTCAACCTCCTTCTCCTTCCCTATACCTCATTTTTCTAAAAATCCACAACAATTAAAAGTTTTATTTATATAGTAAAAAGCATAAACCAAAAATTTCTACACTAAAAAAACTGAGGTTGGTGTATAGAAAACCATACAACTTCTAAGTCGTAGCAAGTATCAAAGAAAAAGCTAAATTCTAAACTCCCGACTAAATTTCAAAGACAAAGGAATGTAAAGAGCACGTGTGGCAAACACATGTCTAACAACACATAAATGAGAATTTATGTTTAAAAACAAAGAAATATGGATGTATTTAATAAAAAATTATGTCTACTCTCGATGTTTAAAGAACAATCTTCAACTCACATCAATCTCATGTTCTCCCCCACCCCACCCCCTACCCTGCGTCTCCGGCGGCTACCGCTGTTGGATCCCCCCTCCTCCCTCCCCCCCCCCATACACACACACACACATGATGCCACATTGATCTTACCGAGTGACAAAGACAAATGCTAAATCTAAACCAAAGATGCTTAAACTAAAAAAAGCTTGAAATTGGTGTATGGAAAACCATTAAACACAAAAGTCATAGCAAGTATTAAAGAGAAAAGTCTAAATTTTCGGCTAAATCTCAAAAACAAACTAATGTAAAGTGCACATGCGACACACACGTGTCTAACAACAGGTAAAATCTAAAGATTTTGTTTAATTAAATAAATAAAAAAATATGGGTATATATGTCTACCCTCGATTTTTAAAGATCAGTCTTCCACTCGCATCAATCTCATTTTCGCCCTGCCCCACCCTCTTCCCCACGTCTTCGGCGACTCCACCCTCTTCACAAATGTAAAAAGCACGTGCGACATGCACATATCTAACAACATTTAAATGATAATTTATGTTTATAAAATAAAGAAATATGGATATATTCAATAACAAAATTATGGCTACTCTCGATATTTAAAGAACAATATTTCACTCGCATCAATCTCATGTTCGCCCCCGCCCCACCCTCTTCCCTGCGTCTCCGGCGGCTACCGCCGCTGAATCCTCCCTCCTCCCCACACATGCGATGTCGCATTGATCTTACCGAGTGACAAAGACAAATGATAAATCTTAACCAAAGATGATTTAACATTTTTTTAAAAAACTTGAGATTGGTGTATGGAAAACTATTGAACACAAAAAGCGTAGCAAGTATCATAAAGAAAAATTGAAGTCTAAACTTTCGGATAAATATTAAAGACAAAGCAATGTAAAGTGGACATGCGACACACACGTATCTAAAAGACCACAACAATTAAAAAAATTATTTATTAGTAAAGAGCACATGCATGCCCACACGTGTCTACAAATTCACAGTCAATGAAAAATGTATTTCAAATAAAGGTACATTGACATATTTCATACTACAAAAATTGTATTACCACAAGCAACAAATTTCATTTTTAGGAGCACGTGAGGTCACAACAACAATCTTGCGGTGGCGTAGCTCACAAACGAGACAACCCAAATGAGTCTTGTACTCACAGTCAAATTGTTGTCTTTGCCCCGACCCCGTCCTTCTCAACACATCATTAGCGTCTATCGCCGTCGAATCCGCCACCACTCCACCACCTCCCGAACACGCTACTCTTCCCTGATATGATTGCTCTAACCCCAACCTGTCCCGAGCACGCTAATCTTCCATGGTATGATTACCCTAACCCCAACCAGTGACTTCTTGCACCTTCACAAGCGGTACTACCGTCACCTTGTCTCCCCATTCTTATGCCAATCACCACAAGACCGACCTACTATTGTCATCCCTCTCTAAATCCAGCACATTCCTAGAAAAACTCCATCCTTATAGAGATAATCTTGCTCGCTTGAGGAGCCAATTGGATATCCACACTAAAAAGTACCCATGCGTTGCTACAGGCTATAAAACTCCTTTTCCATGAAAAGATGTTATTGACATTAACATTCTATTTTAAGGCTCACCATAATTCACAAGTATTAACTTTTATATAAGAGAATAATATGGGCACCTCATTCAAGAAATAAGAATGCAAATTCACTCACAGAATCGACAAAACAAAAAGGCATAGCAACCTGTCGGGTATTATCCTCTAGGAACTACTTGCATACATGACACACAATGTACATTCAGAACCTCAAACATTCAATACAGGACAGTATATGGCTATCTTCTTAAACAAGAACATAACAGTATGGCTAAATGCTAAATTCATTCTTGTAGCACAATGCTTATGCACCATCACAATGGCACATGACTTGCTTGAGAATCACTTCAGGTTTTCTGCACAATGAGTGAAACATCGCTGATGAACTCCTTTTGCCCTTGAAATTCTTACGGACCTGTAAAGAAACAAAAAACATGGTAATATGCCTGATAAATTGCAATTATAATGATACTAACATATACTCACTGGCTATCAGAATGGCCGAGTAGCTGCCCAGATATAGTCCTACCCTACTTCCTTCAAGCCGATCTCAACAGGATGTAGTGCTTGCTTCAAGCAGATCTCTCCATCTAGAGATGATAGATAAAAGGTATGTTGACTCTAATTAATCGTACATTTGAGCACAACTCCTTTGCACAAGCAGGATGTGCTTGCTAAGAATGGTTGTAGCCGGTGGTCCAATTGTATAAAACACCATTGAATATTTTATTATGACTTATAATCAACAAAGACTCTATATTCCCAAAGAAGATAATTGAAGGCAAACAACTGCAGTGATTTATTTATGGCCAATTCGATCAGGTTGAGTGTTTGAGAAAATAAGTGACATCCAAGGGGAAGACCCATCCCGGCTTGCCATCCAGAGTTGGATCATTTTTATCCCTGCAAGGTGTATTCAAAAATGTCTCAAAGAATGCAAATTGTAGAATTCAATTGACATTGTTGCAGTTGGGGAACAAAAAGATAATTAGATACCCTCTATTACTGAAGCAAGCTACAAAGTTCAAACACTCATGGTTGTTTGGAGGCATGTTAGGACTTAACACGAGACATTGGCAATGCATATTAACTGCCACTCCAAATGCATTAGTAGTTATGTAGTTATGTAGTGCCGAAATGCCAAACAACAGTTGATGTTTTCCCAAAGTTGAGATACAAAGGAATGAAAGGATCCATTATACAAAAGTGTTAAAGCAAATATGGAAACACATAAAGTGGCTCATATCCAAGCTTCGAACTATCAGGAAGTGTATAGGAATTTTGAGTAGCAGGGCATGAAGCACTCATAGCATTAAAGTGCATGTATGCCATATGATGCTAACAAACAATTATTTTGCAAAGGAAGCTAAGACCAAAAGAGTGCCATCTTTGACATTCCCATGTCGCAATCTTATATGTTCCATAGAATTGTATTCATCTTTGCCTATACACGGTTTCTACCAACTCAAGTACTAAAAATTTGTATCACTTACATGCTAGTTTCATTAGATGTCTAGATCGACATTATTGTACAACTAATGTAATATGGCAAACAGGGAACCAAACTGTCAACACAACTAATAAATCCGCAGTAGGACTATCACTTAAATCAGTTATACTGGAGATGGTGTTTTCAAATTTAGGGAAAATATTTGGTGGAAACCACCATCTCGGTGGAAATGTGAAAACCACTATAAATAACACACTTAGAAGTCTCTAAAAAATTTGCAACGATGCAAATTCATAATTTATCCATGTGTACTTTGTTGCAAAATTTGAGATGCAAACTCATTATATAAAAAATCATATGAAAATGACAAAATTAAAGTGCATACGCATTGGAATACACATGCCCAGAAATTTTGTCTTGCAGTGCACTTGCACTCCAAATTTGTCATTTTCGTATGAATTTTTCTACATTGAGTTTGTATCTCAACTTTTGCAACAAAGTAAACCTATAGATACACAGCAAATATGCATGGTTTTAATTTTTTTGAAACTCCGAGGTATGAATTTTAGAGTGGTTTTCACATTTCTACCGAGAAGGTGGTTTCCACCAAATATTTTCTCTCAAATTTATTCTTGCATCTAAATTGCATTCTAACATCTCAATTGATTCAATTGTTTTAGTAAGATTCCTTCAAAATAGCAAGTTCTAACATCTCAATTGATTTAGTGGTTTTAGTAAGATTCCTTCAAAACAACAAGTAAAAATATTACACAAGAATATCCTGCTCCCCAAAACTACTCTCTACACTGCATGACAACTCATCCCGCAGGAAGAGCGATACTTGAGAATAAATTGTATAAACTCTTGAGATCAACGAAGAACATCTGCCCAAATTGTAGTGCAATTTTGCAGTGTACTTAAAAATATGCAAGAAATATCTGCTCTAATATATTTTTCATACATATAAAAGGCGGAAAACAAAAGAATCATTTATCAATCAGCCAACTGGCACATTGAAAATAGATATTCTTAGGTTTTAGTATCTAACCCGGCCCTTAACTCTCAGGAATGTCTTACCATATGATCATATGAGAAGAAAACAATTTTTGTAATTTCTTTGAGTTCTTTCAAAGGTCTCATATCCATTTTCACAATAACAATTAGCTAGGAGCCAAAATGTCATATCATTTAGCAAACAATAATGTTGTGGGAGTTCAGAATTGACATGCTTTGAACCTATTTTTGTTTGCCTCGCAGTACACCTGCATGTTACACATAATTTCAAGTTCCCAACTAAATTAAGTAACTCCACGACACAACAAAGTGGTTAACTTGACCACAATATTGTCTCCATCATCCAGGAACCCTAGCAAAAACAAAACATAAGTATTTAAAGGAAAAAGGAAGAATGAACTGTATAGGTTTTTAGTTATATCCATATATGTAACTATTCACACATTAAGATAAGTCCGAGATATGATTAGAAGCCATTATTGCCTTAATTTTCACCTGCCACGACTAATTGTCTTTTTAGTAGTCAAGAAAACATATTCATAATCCACCTTCAAGTTGGCTCTTTGAAGCTCATATCAAGTTAGCACAAATAAGGAATATTTCACAATCTATATTGGTTGGGTGAAGTACTCAATGAGAAATAGAAATTAATGATCCAGTCGAGCAAGAACACATTTAAAAGGCCCATAACATGAGATGTTAGTGCTAAATTATGAAATGTAACTACAATAATTCTCAAGGCCTTTCAAACATATTGTTATAGATATTGCTTGCTGGAAAAAGGGTCCATGGTAAACAATGATTTTTGGCTGAGACAGACACTCAATTATCTTAAATAATCAAATCATCTATACAATGAAAAATAATACTCATATATAATGCCAAAAAATCAAGAATTTTAACAAACACATTACAAACCTGTAGTCAAAACACTAGACATTGCCCAACAACATGTGACCCTTGTGCTGCCCATTGAGTTCCTGTAGACAAAAAGGAAAGATAAGAAAACACTTTTCTTCAACATCCCATCGGATAGCGAGCGAGAAAACCATCCATTTGTTTTTAGTGCAAGTATCTGTAAATGTCTATTTTTTAAAGAAAAAACATCGAAAAGGCCAGAATCAAAAACGGTTATTGCTCATAAGGTTTTAGTTGTATGCCCTACAATATTTTAAATCCAGTAGCTACTACACACTCACCGAAAGGATCTGACTTGAAGAGCAAGGGTAAGGACAGGTAATTGCAATTATTCGTGATTTCAAAACTCATATTTGTAACACAGTTACCGTCTACAATAGTGAAAAATCACGATTTATCTATTTATAGTTCATATCATACTTCACACTATGAATTAAGTAGTAAACCAAACATGACAACAAATTTGAACTTGTCCTATTTATGGTAAAACTATATAGTAACTTGCCTACAAATTTGAGAAACCACGACACATTAACATTTTAAACAAATTGAGATGATTATGAAAATGAATCTGCAACAATAAACAAGTGATATAATTTAACATAGGAAATCAGAATAATATTTTATTCAATCAAAATTAAATATCAAAAAATGTGTGCTAGCTTAGAATCCTAGTCCAAAACCATATGCAACATTGCGATCTTGTGCCTCAATCAAGTAGACCTACTGCTCACGTTCTTGTTAAACAACCAACTAATTTGTTTTGTGTTGTTTGCTAAACAGGTAAAGATACACATCATCAGCACTACATTCTGAAATGTACGAGTTCAACTTATTGATATCTAATATATTTTTCACTAAAAAAAGATATGTAATATATTTTTCTTAATAAAGTCCCACTTCCCTGATTTAGATTTCAATCTAACCAAGCATTCTATTTGGGTATGAACCAAAGACCATAAACTAACAAGGAAGAGGTCAAGCAAAGCCAAGCTAGGAAGAAGGGCACCTGAGAATCCGGTAGAGGGCTGGGAGCAAATATGATGTGCAATGTGCTTTAACGCATCAGAGCTTGGATGAGACAAAGAGCTCCACATGGCCTTGGTAGAAGCATTCAACATCGCAAGTCATTGAGATTAACACCACTAATATGGATGCGGCTGCTGTAGAGGGGCAGATCAATAAAGTATAGCATAAGGGATGGTGTATTTAAAAAATCATATAAAAATATTTTTTAATCTGAATATTTAACATAATGCATCCTCAAACTGTCTCCAGCAATCCCCCGTGCCCCATCTGCAAAACTGAGACGGATGCAGACGATGCCGTCGCGCAAAGGAAAAACGCTTGCAGCGGAGGAGCGCTTCCCAGAGCGCATCGCTCACGGTCGTTGGCTTCCGTGCGGGCTTGGAGGTCCTCGGCAGGGAGGGCGAGGCCGTTGCGCTGCCCGCTCGTTCCCCGTCCGCGGCCGTCGTCGGGGACAAAGAGGCGGAGGTGGCCGCCGGTGGTTGAGGAGGAGGCTGCCGCGGCAGCAGCGGTCTGGAAGCGGAGGTGGAGGCCCGCCGAGGCTCCCCGGAGACCGTACTACCTCAGATCTGCACCGCCGGATGCCGGGGAAAGGAAGACGAGGAGGAACCCCGCCGCCGGATCTGTCCGCTGGGGGAAAGAGGAGGAGGAGGTCGCTGTCCACTATCGGGAGGTCGCCTCACCTTCCTCCTTTGCCCCGGCCCCTGCTCCTTCGCTGAGGTCGAGGACGCCACGCTGGATCTCCGCCGGGTGTTGACGGTGAATTTCCATCAACCTAGCCATGAGTGTAGCTTTAATGTTGGCATTGATTTACTATTCTAACCACTAGAACTAACCCCTCATATATAACAAGTTCACTCTTGCATGTCGATTTTGGAGTTTATTGTTTATGGAGGAAATCTATGCTAAAGAGGAGACTTTTGGGATAAGTTCATCAAGCACTTTGGAAGAAGATCATGAAGCCCGACAAGAGTCAAGACACGCGATGAACATGACTCCAAATGACCCGCAGACCGAAGCGTCAACATGCAAATCTTCAGGGACTCAACCAAGAAACGGCAAAGCTTGGATAGCAAGATTCAAGCCTTAACCGCGAAGGAAACGACATCAAAGGCCCACATGCAAGTGCACACAAATAAGGAATCACGCGAGAAGCAAACCTGGAGGAAACCGGGGCCGAACAGGGCCGAAACGGGCCTGGGCTGATCGACCCAGCCCATTCCGGGCCCGGTTCGACGCCCCCTTTGACCTAGCTGCCTCTCGGGCTATTTATATCCCCTGGTCGAGAGCCAAAAAATACATTCATCATCCGCCGCCAAGGAGCAGAGGAGGGATACCTTTCTGTAGAGGAGAGGGTCGAGATGGTTGACTAGGGTTCCTCTAGACAACGTGGGAACTTTGCATGGAAGACCACGTCGGAGTTCCCAAAGCTAGGATCAAGATCAAGGTAGGATCCCGGTGGTGATCTTGTCCATGTATTATACTCTCGTGTTGAATTTCCAAGATTGAATCCGATTTCTAGTGATCAAGTGCTTTCTCTACGACTTTGTCTTCGCTTGGGTTTGCTTCTTCCCCGATCTAGTCTATAGCTAGATTGCTTAGGATGCTCTTATAGTCATGGTGGCTAGAGGTGCATACCCGATCTACCGAGCGTTTTCAACTTGTTCTTCTTGGACTCGCCTAGGCTAACCCGCACGAATAGGAGTGCGTTGTGACAGGACGGTGGCTCCAAAAGGCGGGCGTCTTCAGAGTTAGAACGGAAGCCACGATTTAAAGAGGCTAGTTATGAGATTTATTTGCATTATTCTTCTTTGCTTTGGAACTTCAACAAAAGACCCAATCCAATCTCTAGATTGGGTTTATCTCTCTTTCGCTTGCTACCTCCGGTGTTTAGTAGATTAGATGTGTTTTATGGTTCTTTCATAGATTAGATGCAAAACCCCTTTTCAAGATCAAAGTATTTTCCGCTTATTAGATTGGATCATGCGTTACACATTGTTCCACGGATTCGATACCTTGGGTTCACACTTAATGGAAGAAGGGTCCCTTGACTATGACGGAGGACCTATCCTCTTGCAAGTCCAAATGAACTTTGATACAATAATCAACCGTCAACACCAGGCTTCCCGCCCATGCGTCGGAGGAGGAGATGCACTGTGGGCCGCGCCGGTGAGAGGGGTGGGCGCAGATCCGCACCCGCTGTCGTTGAAGAAGACCGGCGAGGTCGCCGTGGTGTGCAGTGCAGGAGGCCGGCAGACTGGCGGCGTGGTCCGTCAACGATGGTGCACGGGCCATCACCAGCAGCAGCAAGGGGTGGAGGAGGAGGTCGTCAGCAGTGAGGTGAGCTCCTCGAGCAGCAGCGGCGGAAGGAGGCAGCCTGCGGGAGTGGAGCTGTGGAGGAGGCATGCGAGAAGAGGAGGAGGAGGAGAGAAATGGGAGGAGGGGGGAGGCGTGTGGCAGCTGGGATGCAGACACCCTAGGAATGCGTGCGCGGAGGGGGTCTTGCTGCATTTTGCAGCAGCTGTTGCAGCTCCTGCTAGAGCTGCTACAGTACTCGTCGCTGCTGCAAAATGTAGATGCAGAACAGGTTGAGGCACTTGCTAGAGACAGTCCCATGCTTCCTACCAAAGCAAACAGACTATCAAATATTTCTCTACCAGGTAAAAGTAACATTATATGTGTGTAAACTTGATCCTGGCACACATATGAGATGCATTCGGTTTTCCTTGTAAAATTGGGTGTGACATCGGTGGTTAAGAACCATTTGGCCGCTCCTGGCCATGTCTGCCGGTGGTTCGCGGTGGGCAAGAACAGAGCAACCTCATCAATGTCCTAGAAAAAAGTACTTATGTGCGCAAATTGCTATTGGTCCAGGACGACATTCTAGCAAAAATCTACTATGAGAAAATGAAATCAAAGCTACCTGCAACAGAGCAGGGTTGACAGGCTTCCAGCGGCGGTGCTTCCTCTCTATGACGCCGCGTCAAACGTCGACGGTGGTGTGTGTGTCGCGCATGTGATCCAATCGAGGCGGTATTGAGGCTTCCAGCCGGGTCCTGATATGTTATGTTTCGAGATTGGTTCGATTCCAATCGAGGAGGCAGCACTGCGTGTGTGGTCTGAGTGAGGTAGCAGCGCGCAGGTTGACGCACGCAGAGGGAGGCGAGTGAGGTGGCGGCTTGCAGAGGGAGGTGAGTGTGGCAGCGACGCGCGGAGGGAGACAGCGGACGGCGGCGTCGGTGAGCGTTTGGTTCCCGATGCGGGCCGGGGATAGCGGGGAGACGGAGCGAACGTCGACGGTGACAAACGACTGGATCCCGACGCGGGGAGAGGCAGCGAGCGGTGGACGGGGGCGGCGGCGCTCGATTGCCTGATGCGGGGGCGAGACGGAGTCGATTGGATCCTGATGCGGTGACGTGGGAATGGGGGAGCAGATGCGTGAGCACTAGACGCACATCGCGGTGGTGAAATGCTCGACCGTAAAACAATGGATCGAGCGGCGAAAAAATAGGAGCAGGTTGGGGGTATCGGGCGGAAGGGGTGAGCGCGTGGTCGTCCGCGGGGTGAGCACGTGGTCGTCCGAGCGGAAGATAGCAGATCCATTTTTCTCCACTTCGTTCTTTTTAGGAGTAGAGATACGTGTAAGAAATGCCTTATGCTCCTTTATTCATGAGTGTATTGACAGCTAAAGTAGGCACTTAACAGCCGTCAACAGCGGTCCAGCCTTGCCCTTTTGCATTATAAACCTTGGGTTTATATGTATAATTATGTTCAGGTCCCTAGTTTTTTGCAGATAAGCCCCTAGAGTCCAAGATTTCTTGCAATCTTTTTTTGAGAAACAAGTTTTCTTACAATCTAGCCCCTAAATCTTGTTTAAGTCGTATCTTTTTGCGTCTTTTATCTGTTTTAGGCGTTTTTGGTGTCCCTGCGATCGTCTCTCAGTGCTCATTAGTTTTAGAAGCTTGTTTTAGTCTTTTGTAATATTTGATGTATTGTTTTTATTTATCGTGTGATTTTTGGTGTGCGCGTAAATATCGTGCCAGTTGGAGCCAAGCTACCGATCGCGGTTCAAGAGCAACTTTTTAAGGAAGAAGAATCCTTGTGTTTAAGCAAGGAAGGCAAGTGTATTTCCTCCCTTTCACATTCTATTTTGTCCCACACAACTTGCATAATAACTAATATTTATATTTAATTGTTGTTATGCATAAATTTGATGGGAAATTACCTTTTTAAGGACATGACTAGAATTTTATCCCTATACCTTGAACAACCCTTTTAAATAAATGTTTTGGGTAGAAAATGCTTAGTTGCTATAACTAGGGATGGTTTAAATGAATGTTTATAAAATGTTGATCATTGTAACCTTGGTGAATATGTGGATAATAACAAGATTATATGATTTAATCAGAACATGGAGAACCACCAAGGAAAATAGTGCAACCACAGTCCATATGGCTCTGTCTTAGCCAATTAATTAGGTGTGTGGAATTATCTGACAACCTTATCCGAAAGGAGTAGAGGGGTCAGAGTTGAAGGAGTATAGCCCGATCCACTTGGGGTAGCAGCCTTTGCTAAGGTGCTAACCATTAGGGAGTGTTATGGTCTGCTCTACTACTGTAACTATATGTGTTGTTAGTCTTCTGCATATATTTGTAAAGGCTTTGTAGTGGAACCCTAGCTACTCACCTCAAAAGTGTTTAAGGGTCTGATCAACCCGGGCAACATGGGGAACACTAGCTGTGGTGAAAGTGTACAACCTCTGCAGAGTTAAAACTGATCGATCAGCCATGCTCGCAGTCAAGAGCGGCCTGGACCCTCACATGATAAGTGAACTTGAAGATGGAATTAAATCATGGTTTTATATGGTTTTGAGATAATGTTTTCTAAATGCTTAATTTTTGGGATGGTATAACACCTAGTAAATAGGTGCTTGCTAATAAAATTTGACCAACTTAATAATGCTAACCGCTGCAAACCTTAGCCTATCCTTGCATTTCCCCCACTTGCTGAGCTCCAACCATAAGTGTGCTCACCCTTGCTTACTCACTGTTCAGAGGAGAACACTAGAAGGAGTACTTCAGCGACTTCGATGAGTTCTGAGGCATGAGTTTCCCCCAGTCAGATGTCTGTGGAGTTGAAGACAGTGCTGGATCGTCTTAGCTATCGATGTTCGTGTAAAGACCTTCGTGTCTATCCATGAGTGTAATAAAAGTTAATAAACCTCTTATTGTACGTTTGAGCATTGTTTTAGATATTACACTTGTTATGTCTGTCGTATGTGTGAAATTGAGATCCGGGCACACATATGAGATGCATTCAGTTTTCTTCGGAAAAACGGGTGGGCACTACCCCACCCCTCTGAGCAAGCATTCCAAATATTCATTTTTGCAGTTCAGTTTCTGTGCTAGCTCGGTTGCTTGGGTTTATAGATGGGGTGATCCTATTTTAACCTATCAAGGCTACAAAACTGTTGTTGGGTACAGACAATGAGGACAACTTTCCCCCTCCACTATTACAAATGGGCCAAGTGGCCCAGTTGTAATCGGGCAGCGACCGTGTGAGCCTCTAATAATTCCACCTTGCTAAGTTTTGGAGCAGGAAACCACCTTAAAAGGGAGAGCCACTATTCCCCTATTGCATCAGGCAACCTTAATTTCTTGAGTCTCAGAGCGGAAAGTTGATTCTACAAGTGTTAGCGAGCTTTACGATGCACGATTTAGATTGCCAAGTATCTAACACCCATTCTGGGCCTAGTATACACCTTGTCATACTCCCCATCATCATACACACATGCACATCTTGATCAGGTTGTATGACTTGTTTCTTCCAAGGATCTGGTTTTTGACTTAGCAAAATATGAGAGACAAGTATGCCACATTTCTTCCCTACATACAACTCCACACAAGCCTATTAGGAGTATGTGGTGAAGAAAGGCAATGCAATGCCTTACTGAGGAACCATACACATTGAGAGATCCGAGAGTATCATTTGAGGAACTCTGATTTTCTTTTGAGAAACTTGCAAAACCTGTACATCGATTGTTGATCAAGGTATGAGTGATTAAGTGATCTCTATATAACCATTATGTCTCTCAACCGCAAAAGGCAGGTGAAACTACATGCCCCACATCACCAAGCAAATGGTAAGATCACTGCCAACTTGTTCAACTCTTGGTAGAGTACTTTGGAGTATGCTTGCCATAAGTTAAGAATACAACATTGTAGCAACTCTTGATCAACCAACCTAAGTGTCTAATGTCTTCCTTTGAGATGATCAAGAGGTTACCTTGGAGGAGTTTGTTGACAGTTGTTAAGCACCACTTTTAGTTGTCAATATTCTCACATAATTGGAGGCATATGCATTTATTACACATTTTATTAATAATAATGTATTTATACTTGTCCTTAGAGATTATTTGAATGTAGGTAAAAATAAGCATGAAAGGAGTTGAAAACTCACCTTCTATGAAGTGATCCATGCCACCTCGGCTGAGGAGATGGTTGCCACATGAATCTTAGGTGGCAAACATGTCACTGATCCAAGTGAAGCACTTGTCAACAAATCAGAGAGCGACACATGGACATCACATGGATCCTATGGCCCACCAGGGACTCTAACCGCCAGAATCTTGCCATGCACAGAGGATGGATCATGGGACCCACCTGCCAGCGACTGTGAGAAAGCACAATAGGACACGGGCACACGATCCTGGGGCCGAACCGACCTAATGGCCAGTGATCCTGGCCTTCCACATCCTGGTCCATGATTGGTCACTTGCTGCGTCCCAGGATGTTTTGGTGACATTTGGTGCCCAAGGACACCATGGCCCTTGCCTATAAATAGAAGGAGAGGGGCTCCCATTTCTCACACCCACACTTGACTCACCTCTCTTACTTTTAGTTTCCAAGGCTAGGGGAGTAGGCTAGAGTAGTTCTTATTTAGGTTGCACACTTAGACCTTTAAAAGCTTAGGTGTGCCAACGCTCCACGGGGAGGACTATTAGCGGTTGGTTCATCTCGAGAGTTAAGTTCCCCTAGAGAGTGCTTCTCAACTCATACCCATCTTAGTAGTGCCTTGGTGTCTTTGGATAGACACCCGTTCGTTTACCTCTCTGTCCTTGGATACGATACCCTTGGAATACTCACCCTCCGAGGAGAAGTGCTACAACGGTGTATTCACGTTCTTGCGGATTCGTTCGCACTCGTCAGTGTACCCAGGTGTTCCTTACATGGTCACGCTACCCGACACTATAGCGGTGACGTTAAGAAACGCCAACACCTCCCTATGATGTAGTGTTCTTTAGTAGGAGATGAATCAATGTATGTGTCACACTACCCTATCTTATCATTTATCTTACATGTGTATTTGAGTTGTTGTCTCTTTCTCTAACTCATGGTTTATATTCAATGCAATAGCATAAGTCTTGATATCCACCATTGCCTTTCACATATTCGGTACCCTTGGAATACTCTCTTCCCTAGGGAAATTCTATGATGATATATCTATGCGCTTGCAGATTCGTTTATGATAGTTGGGAATACCTCTGGTCAGTCTTGACGCTCACTCTAACTCGATGTCATTAGTATTTGCGTTAAAAAACATCAACAGTTGCAAGGATTGTCTTAATATATCCAAAGAAGCGAAATCGATCACCAAATCATATCAATAAATTTTCATTAATTTACTCTCCAAATATAGTGCACTATAGATTTTTAGAAACAAAATAGAGGACTAAAGAAGACGTATCCACTACTCAATAAATGGCAATTAATATTAAATGGGAGGTATCCAAAGCATTTAAATGAACAACTAAAATTTAGATGGGATGTATCCAAGTATTTAAAAAATGGCAATCAACATTAAATGAGAGGATAAACCTAATCAAGAATTACATTTATTGATGGATATAATGCAAGATATATTGTTGCATAAACAATTAATTACATATCCTGGCAATGCTTCTTTTTAGGGCAAGGGGCAAGGGGCAAGGGCTATTTAAATGCCACCAACCCAATCGCCCCGGTCATCTTCACAGGAAGCAAAACCACTTCACAAATCTTATTGGTGGCGACGAATCATGATGGCAAGCCCACCTATGAGGACTGGACTCCTGCTTGCCATTGTCGTCGTAGCTATCTCTGTTGCAATACCCACTATGGCAAATCTTGGCGAATGGCATCCAATAAACATCAATGATCCAGAAATCCAAGAACTTGGCAAGTGGGCGGTGGCGGAGCATGTCAAGCAGGCAAACGACGGTATCAAATTCGACAAACTGGAGAGTGGCAAGCAACAGGTGGGAGGAGGTGTATCCTTCGATCTCATCATCGACGCATGGAACAACGATGGCAAGGATGCCAAGTATGAAGCAATGCTGCACGTGAGAGATTGGAGGGACAAGCGCACTCTCTTGTCCTTTAAACTGGCTAATTAAGCAATGTCTCGCATGTTCCTGTCACATACTGTTACTTGAAATAGTTGATGAGCAATAAAAGGTGCTTTTCTGGTCCTTGATATGTGTCTCCATAGATAGATTATAAAATGAATTATAAAAGTACCAAATTACAATTATTCTGTACTCCTTAATCCTTGGGATTGGGGAGGGGTAATATAATCCCCTCCAATTCATTCCAAACCGAACGGTGACAATCAGAGGTCCGAAATGTGCATGCATAGAGATTGAGGGCAGGGCAGGGCACTCGGTCAAACCCTTCTCCACTCTGTTGCACGAGGGGAGGCACGTAAAGCCGCAGAGGTGGGTAACAACGTGGGATATGGCTCATCTCTTCCACATGCACTTGAGTGAGGGATAGCATAACTCAAAACTCATCATAGTCACTGAAGTACTCATCTCCATTCTCTTATGAACAATATTTAGACAAAGATGAATACGTTTAAGTTAGTCAATTTTATTAGCAATCATCTATTTATCTATACCAATCTATTAATTTTGGTGGTGTCGTTCACCCCCAACCCCCCTAATCCATCGCCCTCGCGCAGAGCCCGACTGTAACATCCCTGATGTTTATTTGTGCTAATGATATTATTTAGATGTGTTAATCAAGGTTAATTAGCTTCTAAGCATGTTTGACATGTTTTGTCACATATTTGCACAAAAGACCTTGGTCAAAATCCCAAATCACGGTCAAACTCTAAGTGCTCCGTAAAGGCTGATTTGGTTTTCTTGCGTGTTCTCCAAATTTCACTATAGAAGTTCAAAATCGGCCAATATAAAAGTTCTTTGTTATTTCCGGGAACACATTTTTCGTAATTGGTGGACATTCTAATTTTGAGTGCAAATCAGCCAAAAACAGATTTGAAGCCCTTATGAACAATAACCCGAGCCGTGGAAAAACTGCAACTTCAACACGTTTTTCCCACAAATCCGTTGATCAAAACATATGTCGCCCTTTGAGAAAGTTGTAGGTCTATATCTCCTCTACAACTTTTAGTTTTGGAGATTTTCAAGTTAGTTGTCACTTTTGAAAGTTACACATTTTTGAAAACGGGTTCAGGAAATAAAAGGGGGCGGCGACGTCGCACTGCAAAGCCGGCGCGCCCGCGCGTGCGCGTCCGCGTTGTGGCGTCCACGTGGCGATCAAGCCTTGTTCCGGTGTACGGATGGCCTAGGCGTCTCCGCTGTGGACCAAGCCGTGACCATAGGAGTCTTCGCCTCGTTCCTTAGCCGTGCGCCGCGCTCAGGGCGTGCCCACGGTCTGGCCGCGGGCCCAGCCAAGCCACGTGTCGGCGCCGACCGCGGCCGCGGTGCCCTAGGCGCATGCACGGCCGACACACGCGGCCGGCCGCGCGCTAATGACCCCCGCGGCCTCGCATAAGACGGCCCTTCCTCGCCCCGCTCGCCCCGTTTCGCCTAGCGCGCGCCGGTTCCGAACGAGGTCGGGCGAGCCGCCACCGTCGTGCCTTGCTGCGCCGCCGCCGAGCCAGTTGTCCCGCATCCAACCAACACCGGCCGGCCCTCCTGTTGCCCTCCTTAGGCCCGCCTGCAACTATCAAAGTCGCCCTTGCCCCGCATTGAAGCCAGGGACGCCAGCACGCCGGGCTCCCGGCGGGCGCGGCGCTGCGCCTCGCCGTAGGAGCTCACCGGCGGCAAGTCCGGCCGGGATTCCTCCTCAAACCAACGTGGGTGAGTGCCCTAGGGACTCCAGGTACCTTATCTGGCCAAGTTCGGCAGTCGCCGGCCGGAATTCCGGTCGCCGCCGGCCGGAATTCCGCCGCCGGTGAGGTCGAGTCCGCCCAGGGGGTCGCATTGCAAGGATTGGGTTTTATGCAGGGTGTTTTGTGTAAAGCAGGGAATGATTCGTGAATCTGAGATTTAAGTTAAGGGTCCCGGTGTAAATGTGTGTTAGGGTTTTCGGCTGCAACTTAGAAAATCCATAGAAAATCGTAGAAAAAACAGAAAAATGCAAATCGAATTTTGTTGGGTTCCTGGTGAAGAATACTACCTTTTCTAGAAAGCATGTATAGGGTTTTTTCTGTGCAGTTTTTTAATTAAAAATTCAAACTCAGTTTGGTGTGTTTTTGGTGTAGTTTAAAATATACACATGCTATGGACTTAAATTTTGAATATGTTGCTCTTTATGGCATATCTAGATCTGTGACCAAAGTTTGCATGATTTTGATGTGTAGATTTTCAGTTATGAATTATGTAACCTTTATGCTAGATTAAGCTTGATGCTTTTTATAGCCCCTTTAATGAACTTTTCTTTGAGCACAAGTGCACCCTAGGGCTTTGCCTTGTTGAGTAGTACCTCTGGTAGGATGGATGTGATTTTAAGATGTGCTTTGATTTATGTTTTGAATTTAATCTCGTGTAGGAATTTAAATTCAAAAGTTGAAGAATAATTTGAATCTGCACTTATGCTTTGGTCAGAAGCTTATATTTGGTATACATGAATTGTAGGAGAAAATTGAGATCAAAAAGTTTATTAAATCTTTTTATGTGAATTAATGGTGATTTACTAGGCTGAAATTTGTCTTTTTCATATAAATTCATTTAGAAGTGATCTTAAGCTATATTTTGGTTTGAGAGCTTAAAATAGGCATATGCTACTATGTTCAAAAGCTTAGGCTCATTTGAAGTGTTTTTGATTTTATATGGATTTAGGGGTGAAAGGCTTGTTTTATGGAATTAATTAAATAAATGGAGATTAAAGTGTTAAATTGTGAAATTCATGTCTTGATTCTGTTTTAATATTTAAAAACACACGCCCTTAATGTTTGGTGAAGTTAAGTAACTTAATTTGCTTAGATGTGCACACAATCACCATCAAAGTAGTGTTTTGTTCATCATCACACCACCCTAATAATTTATCTGAGAAAATAATAATGTTTGGATGAATATGGCCAACAAGAGTTGGTTTCGTGGTAATTCTCCCACCTTCAGCTTAAACTAATGCATATGCATGTTTACGTGTAGATTTACCGGACGCGACGTACACGCTCACCCAGGAGGAGGAGAGAGCAGCTAGAGGGGAGGTGAACCAAATTGGTGTGGAGCAAGACCTGGACCAAAGTCCAGAAGAGCCCAAGGCTAGTGTTAGTGTGGAGTCAGAGGAAGGCAAGTGTCGGTTCATATAACCTTTTTGATTTAAGAATACATACCTTTTACATTTTAGTATTTATTGTTTACTTGTGCATTTAAGTTTCAGGAGTTGCTTTGAAACCTAGATGCAAGATCCTTAGGACTCCTATGCTCTTTTACTAGTATGTTAGGACGCTAGTGCCATGCTTTAAGGACACGGTACAAGTCGAGTAATGACTCATTGCTCGCGAGATATAGGATATTCTTGTTGGAATCATAAGTTGGTTAAAATGACTCGCTCATGTGGTACGAGCAATGGGTTCGGTCTCGACCGAGTAGCATTGTGCTGGTTTAAGCTATTGAACGTACCAAGTGCTTGTCGGGAATGGGACCGGTAAGCCTAGTACCTAATGAACCAGTGCGGGAATTTTATCGCTACTACTCTTGAGATGCGTCTCCCGGTTTGCTCCCGGTAGTGCAATTGTGATCCTGGATGTGCCGTGTGAGCGCGTTCCAGTAACCTTGTACTGGACTGTAGCATCTTTTCCTAATCTGGGGAATGGTGGGAACCGCCTGGTCAGGGTAGACCCCGCATTCGCTTTTATTTGATTTCTTGGGGTCTATTTTCTTCTGTGTATCTTGGGTTTACCTTTTAAGGATATAAATCGATCGATCGTCGGTCACTCGCCGTTATCTGAGTCGGCTTGACCACCGACTACCCCATGTTTATTTATGAAACATCTTGGATAAATATTGATGTCTGATTAATCTTGTTGTACAACCATGCCTGTTTAGCTAGGTGCTTAACTAGAATGGTTAACATACTAGAACTTAAGCTAAAATTTGAAAGTAAGGATCAACTGTTAGATGCTTTTGGCAAAACAAACCCACCAGCCAAAAAGCCTTGCATGTCTAGTCTTACTTTCTTTTTTACGGGTAAGTCTTGCTGAGTATTAGTATACTCAGCCTTGCTGTTGTTGTTGTTTTCAGGTAACCCCATCTGGCCTGGTTCTATTCCAGATGGTTGGGAACTTGAGTGGGAGTAGGTTGACGATGAGTGATACTCTATGGATGGCCCCCCATGTGTATCTTCTGCTAGTTTTATTTCCATTGTTTAATCTCTGAATCACATTTAGTTTTATGTATGAAAAACCTAGTTTGTAATAATGTTGAACTTGTGAACCTTTTATGTAATGTAATGTAATGTAATGTTATACTTTGGTCCCGCCTTCGTGTGGGCTTAGCGCATATCTCGATCCTGTTGTAAGCGATTCACCGGGCTTTACCGGGCAGAAGCGACATAATAGTTCTTTATTATTGCTCCATGGCCATGTGTACCGGCTTAGGCGATAATACGGAATTATTTTGGGCGGTTCTGTCACACCGACACCCCGACCCGAGCGCCTCGTCCCCACCCTATCGCGCTCGGAGCTCTAGGCCACCTTCACCCTCGCGCGGAGCCCGACACCGCGACCCGAGTGCCTCTTCCCCGCCCAATCGCCCTGTCGTGAGCGGCCGAGGCGGAGCTCCGAGCCACCGTCGCCCTCGCGCGGGCCCGACGCCGCGACCCCAGCGCCTCGTCCCCACCCAATCGCCCTCGCGTGAGCGGCCGAGGCAGAGCTCCAGGCCATTGAAGCTGCATATGCCTCCGCCTCTGCAAAGCGTCGTCGCCTCCCCGACTGGACTTCCCCCTCCCCCTCTTCCCGTCCCCGCTACAGCCAAAGAAGCCCGGCTTCCGGCGGATCAACACCCTCGTGGGCGTTCACACCCCCTCCTTGCAAGGTGCGGTACCTCTCTTCGCTTCTCCCCTTCCCCGTTCTGTGTTTTGACTATGCTTCTAGGAAGCGCGAGGGTAAAGTATAGATGTCATTTCATTTAATTCATGTGTATATTAACCTTAGTTTCAAATAAATTTAACTCCTTCTGTATTCAGATTCATCAATGGAAACACTGGGAGGATGAATTTCAGAAGGATGCTGCAGAAAATGGTAGTATTATCTTGTTTGCTACTCATGTATTGGTTAAATGATATGCATGTTGATCTGATACCAAAGAGCAATTGTCCTTTTGTAAACAAGTTAATACTAATGTTAATGAAAAAAATTAAGGCTGCCTTTTTGGTACAATCCTAGGGAACTGCAGGGCAAGGGAAGGTGACCTATGTGCATCAATGTGAATTTATTAGGGAACATTTCAAGGGTATTGGCAGAGATTCAGCAATATTGAGCTGGCTGGTGAGAAATAAATCTCTTGCTGCTTTCAGTCGAAATAATGTATTTTTTGTATGAACTGAAGCTAAATTAGTTCCTTATTACACTGTATTAACTTCTTAAGCTTACACTATCCCTTTCATCATGCAATCTGGTTAACTTTGGGCTAAACAGACTAGGCTGCTTGGGTTTTCTGAAAGACTTGCGCAACCTACTGTGATGTTTCTTCTGGTCCCTCTTACACAGTTGACAGTTCTACTCAACATGGACTATAATGGATAATTTCCTATTTTCTTAATCATTTTTTAGCAACATTCCCAAACTGAAATACATTCAAATGCTTAATACTACATGCTACTTTTTTAACTACTGTATCATTAATGCATTTTACATGGTAATTGTCTAATTGATTATCAAGTGTAAGTTTGACCAACACATTAAGCTTTTACTTTTAGCATTCTTTTGTTAAGCAGTTTACGGGTCAGTTACTAAATCAGACTACACTACAGTGCGACTTGGCTTCATCATGGTAATCACACAACAATAAGCAAAATTGTGTTCCTTCTTGATTATTTTTTCTCAAACAAAAAGAAAGGAATGCACCATGAGGTCCTTGATTATAACAGGTGACAATATTTCTTTGCAGACACATTGCTAGGGAAACCCAAAATTCGATTTTCACAGGGCGGGTGTCAAATCGAGGCCACCGTCCTCTCCTCACCTCGATCCACCAGGCCGCCGTCCTCTCCTCGCCTGGATCCGGGCTCCCCTCTGGCGGGGGAGAGCAGGAGTTTTGAGTAATTGAGTTATGATAAACCATTTCACATGTACTTGTTCTGCATTTTCCACATTTTTCTACAGAAAAGAAACTGGAGATGCTAAGGGTAGTCACATGGTGCAGGTATAGCTTCAGTTTCATACTTATAAGTGATATGTTCAGGCAATTCACTGTTACTGGTTCGAGTTTAGTGTGGATGAGTTCAAATGATGTGAGAACATGCTGATATATTATTTTTAGTCTTTAGGATAAAAGAATAATCTATTTAATTGAAGTATTGTATGGATAAAAATTGAGGTTTTATGCTGGGGGTCTAAATAGCATTGGTAAGCCTTCAAATATTCACTTAAGACCAGTGGTTTGTGTTATAGGAGATTAAATCTTAAACCTACTTTATGCCTAAGTCCTAATTTTTAAACACAAGTGAGGAAGTGCAAGCATTTTTCTCCAGACTCTTTGTATTACAGTTTTCAGTCATATATAGTATGCTATATTAGTATATATAAAGTATAATTGCAAACCTAACGAAACAAGTTGATAACATGACTATAAATGAAAAGGAAACTTGTCAAAATAAGGATGTATCAGATAATATAATAAGCACCCATCACATAAATCTTTGGAGGATGATTTCCCCCTCACACTCGCCTGCAGGATGCAAAGATCTCCTCTTCCTCAAGCCTGCACTGCATAGCGAGTCAGCAACTGTTCGTGTGTTGGGTGCAGCCATCTGCGGTGCTTCCGTGTTGCAAGAAACAAGCAGCGGTGCTTCCGTGTGTGAATGATTATCCAGCATAGTCTTTGTGTAAGAAAGAATAAATTGATTGATGTTTGATGAGTTGGTAATGATTTGTCTTTGTTTGCATTGGTTTGATCGGTTCATGAACTTTGGTCAGATTGACAGCTCTTATATTTTTACAAGGATATGTTGTAATCATGGCTACATGTCTTGATTTGTAATTTTTTTTGACATTGTCTTTTGATTAAACTATGTTTTTTAATATATTTGTGAATCATAATATAAATGTGGACTGGAGTGCATATCGCAAGTGGGGTAAGGACTGGCCCACCTTGCCTTTATAATATGCACTTTATCTTTAATCACCATTTTATTAATATCAAAGATAAAGTGAATATGGTTTAGGAAAAAAATTTGGAGGGATCAGAAACTTGCCATTAAAACATTTTTAATATGACAATGTCATCGTAGGAAACAAATTTTCATTCGTTATTGATAACTAATCTTGTACAAATAGTGTCAAGAAATACTTAGAGCGCAGTTGTTCGCTGGCCCACTTCGTCCTCCCAAAACAAGATTTGCATCATCCAATCATTTGCCATTTGCATTGGTCCTTAGTCTTCGTCTGATCCCTGGGACCGTGTGCAAATCAATTTCAGTCCTTAGGGGGCACCAATGTTGGAGGATCATTGACTTCAAATGATAGTCCACCACCCCTAGAGCCTAGGGAATGGAGAAGGCAACGAGATAGGGACCGATACAAGCCAATGCCTTTACAAAAGAAGAAAGAATTACTAATGAAGCGACCTGAAAATTACCAACAAAGTAAAGTTGCACCTGCTAATGATGTTGAAGTTCGACGCAACCAATTACAAGGTAGTATGACAATTACCTTTTAATACTTGAACTATAGTTATTTTGTTATCATTACCGAATCTGATTGGACCCCATCATTTTTAGGTGAAAATATTGCTTGTGATGAAAAATAGTAGAACATATATCAAAATTAACGACTGAGCAAATTGAATCAAGGTGTGCAAAAGATAGAGCACTTTATGCAAGTATGACACCTAAGCAGAGACAAGCAGTACGTGATCGACAAAATGCCCGTAATATGAAGCCTGAACACAAGAAGATGAAGAGGGGCCAATATAATGCGTATCGAGAATTACGTCACAACACTTTACATAAAGATTCAATAGCAATGGCAAACCCTAGATATAACCCACTAGATGACTCCCCATAATACTTTGATTTGTGTGCTCCTATAACACGAATGAATAGGAGTTAGCTTTTATGCTTCATGAATAAAGTTGGATGCAATATATGCCAGACAATCATTTTTATGAAAAAACACAACCAAGTGTGATTTACATTTTCTGCATAACTAACCTGTAAAATTAAATATCATTTACCTACCATTTGTATTGTCCGTAGCAACGCACACAGATGATACTATGTTTATATAATAGTAAAATGAATGCTTTTTGTCCAAGGTTTAGTTGGTCGTTGTGTATCTTGCATCATAGTAATAATAATTTTATGTCCGTAGCAATGCACGGGCACATAGCTAGTTAGATGTAAGTTTATATCAACACAATTAAGCATGTAGAAACCACTGTTATTCGAAAACCAAAGAACCACAAATTATTTTGTCTTCATGTTTGATTATCATGTAAGGGATCAAGTCGCTCATAATCGTGCTTTTTTTTTGAAATGAACAGGTAATTTTTCATTTTCAGAGTTTATGTACAAGTTACAAGACCTGAGGCCCAAGTTGAAAACGAAATAAGCCCTAAGAAAAATTACACAACCAATTTTATAACTCCAATTTATATTCGGCTTGGCCCTATGCAACAGGAGGCCAACTTGAGACGAGGATCTGCTCCAGCGCCCTAAGGAAACTCTCACATCATGGAAGATCACCTCATTCCGATGTATCCAAATGGCCCAACACCCAAGAATGAAAATTTCTCTGCAAATGTTGCGTCTAAAATTCTTTCTGCCCTCAACAATTTTATCCAGAAACATGTCAGCCTGCGGCCGAGAGAAATTCAGCAAACACCAGCACCTAAGTGTTCCAAAGTCTCTTTTGTGCTAGAACCACAAAGAGCACTGTTATAATCATCCAGCACTCGATTTTTCCGCCTCAGCAAATTTCTAGTATTCAGACAATCACAAAAGAGGAGCCACCCAAAGAATAAGTGTCTACCCCTACAGCTCGAGCCCCAGAGCCCAACTGAAAATGGGGTGTGCGTCAATAGTACCTTGTGTAGAGCGCCAGGACTCGGTCCCCATGACCGACAACGCTCTCTAACTGAATTACCGAGTCCTATATATGTAATAACGATGTACTCCTAGACTTTAGCTAGATAGTGCCCACGTTCGGCTGAACGCCGCCCTATATATGTAATCACGATGTGTAGTAATAGATGGAGCTTTTCCTGCATTTGATCATCTACACCTTGCAACTGACAATAGGCCTTTTGTGTACTGAAATTATGAGATCCCTAAATGTCAACCCATTTATCATTCTGCATATTATCAGGAGAGATGGTCAGAAGAGCTTGCGAAAGTCTAATCCATTGATCAACAGCTTCATCAGATAGAGGTGTGAAGAAATTGGAGTACTCATCCTTTAAAAGGAATTAAACTTGCAAAGGGAAATCTTGTGATCTTTTGCAAACGAGAATAAATGAGGATATTGCAATCTGAGAACCCCAAGATCCCAGGAATCAGTCCAAAAGAAAAAGGTGGATCCCCTTGCAGGCTAACAAGAAGCTATCATAAAGTTGCTCATAATCGTGCTAATATATTGTGTTGATATATCAGTTTTCACTCTACACAAGTTGTACACTTCACCACAACTTGTGTTCCCATGTCACCCGAGTTTGTTTCCTTTCATGAGTGGCTAGGTGTCTACTCCGAAACCTTTACAACGACATGTAGAAGCCCAATAGACTATAACAGAGCAAGTCATAACTCTCCCTGGTGGTCAACACCTACCAAAGGCTGCTACCCTCAAAGGACTGGGCTATACCACTGCAACTCCGACTCAAATTCAAGTGTTATTATTGGATATACTATTTTCTTGAGTAGTTCTCCATGTTCGAAGTAAATCAAGTGTTCTTGTGTTAACCAAATTCATCAAAATTAAGGATAAGTGTCAATATCATGAATATCCATTTCAACCATTCAATAATTGGCAGGTAAGAATAATCTGCCCAACAATGTTGTTTTAACCCACTTGTTCAAAGGAATATGAATAAAAATTTAAGCATGTCCTTAACAATTGTTCTCATCCTTTTATGAAATACAACATAAATGTAAAGTGAATTAACATGGTTGTTATTGGGATAAAACAAAATATGTAGGGGGCGAAGTCCACTTGCCTTCCTCGACAAAATGTTGTTCCTATTCTTCAAATGGTTTCTTCTACACTTACTCGGACATCACATCATTTACAATCACACAAAGAAACATACAATAAATAAAATAAAACACCAAAAAACTCTAAAAACTAAAACACACTGCTAGAACTAACGAGCTTGTTGAGATGATCGTGTAGACACCAAAAATACTTACAACGAATAAGAAACGCTGAAGATATGTTTAAAATAAGATTCATGGGCTTAACTGTGAAGAAACTAAGATTCTAGGAGTTTAACTGAAAGAAACAAGGATTAGAACCTAAAACACATAAAAACTGAAAGGGTCTAGAGAGTAAAATGACAGCAAAGGATGACTGGCGGAAAAGACAGAGAATCTAGGGGAATAAACAGAGAAAACATGACCTAACTAAAAGGATTTTTAAACTGATAGGACAGCGTGTGCGAAAACTAAAACACCAAATCTCTTTTGCTAAACGTCAGCGGACGGCTCATGTTGACCATTACATAGAGTGACAGACAGTTTGACTCAGGGTGGGGTTCCGTTTGATTGTGGGCCACATGTCTCGGCGGCAAAAGGCGTCCGGCTCGCCGAAGTTGCTCGGAAATGAGCATCCGGGCTTGGTTTGGAACGTGGTTTGGCCAGGGAGAAAACTGGGGATGTGGAGAACACGGCTAGGGGGTTAGGGGGCGGCGAGCAAGGTAGCTACTTCGGCGAGCCTTCTACAGCAAAAGCTAGCGTGGTTGAACTTTTCCTGCATTTGATCATCTACATGGTATCAAGAGACTCCACAATCTAAACCTCTCTTCTGCTGCACTCCCACCCTCTCGTTCTCATGTCTTCCTCCGGGTCTAGCTCCGGGAACCCATTTGCCACCCCATCCCTGATCCTCCGTCGGCTTCAGCCATCGCCAAAGTTACCATCAAGGCCCATGTCCCTGTGGTGCTCGACATGAACGAGTCCAACTTTCAGCAATGGCACACCTTCTTTGAGCTCAAGTTCAAGAAGTTCGGCCTCACCAACCACATCGACGGCACCCTCGATGCAATCTTGATGCACCCTCGATGCCACAAATCTGATGTTCTGCCCACCCTCATCTCTTTTCATGCATTTGTTCACATCCAATTTCGTTGTGACATCTAATGTTTCCAGACTGACAACGGAAGGGAGTTCGACAACTCTTTCGTGTGCGTGTTCTTCGCTACTCACGACATCTCCTTCCGTCTCACATGTCCCTACATGTCATAGCAAAATGGTCGCGTCGAGTGCATCCTTCGCACCATTAATGACAACCTTTGTGCTCTCATGTCCCATGCCTCGGTGCCCCTCTCCATCTAGCCTGACGCGCTTGCTACTGCAACATACTTGCTCAATCGTCGTCCCTGCCGCCGCCATGAAAATCGTCCACTTTATGAGCTTCTCTACGGTGTTGTCCCTTCATGTGATTATCTCAGGGTTTTTGGCTGTCGTTGCTACAGAAACACGGCTGCCACCGCGCCCCATAAACTTGCTCCTCGCTCTGTAGCTTGCGTTTCCCTCGAATATCCTCATGAGCAACACAAATATTAGTGTTATAATCCTTCCACACACCGAATAATCACCTCATGCCATGTGTATTTCAACGAGACTGTGTTCTCGTTTGTGCAGGTCCTGTCGGTGTCGCCCAAGTCGCGCAACTCACCGTCCCCAACGCGCCAGGATCTGATTCTGCCTTCGTCCGCATGCCGCCTGCGCCTCGCCAGATCATGTAACACCCAAAATTCCATCACCTAAAAATGCTAGCAACAAAGTTAGATTTTTATTTTCTAAGGGTTTTATTAATTTTAACTAATTAAATTTGCTCTTAAAGTATTAAATAATATTTAATTAATTTTGAGTCACCCAAGTGCTTGTGCATCAGTTTTGGTGGCATAGTTTTGTTTGAAGTTGTGAAGCTTTCAAAATCATGAAAAGAAACAAAAAGTTTAAACCTCTAATCTTTCCCTTCCTCCTCATTTTTTCCTTTTCTAGTCCAACCCATCTTCCCTCTCTTTTTCGCTGGCGGCCCAGTTTTTCTTTTCTTTTTCTGTTTTCTCCTTCCGGCCCAGCAAAACCCCGCGTCCCGTAGTGCCCTCTCTCTCTCTCACTGCCAGGGGGCCCCGCATGTCAGATTCATCCCCCTCCTCCAGCTCCTCCCCTGCTTGCAAACTGCCGCGCCCATCGGCCAAATCCCCGCCGCCCTGAGCCCTTCCGCTGCCCACTAAGCACCAGAATAAATGTGTCAGCGTGCATTACCCACCTCCTCACTTACCCTCCCGAAACGGGCGCGCACGAGCTCCACCGAGCCTTCACGGTGCCCCACCGCCAGAGCTCGACCTCCACCTCCTCTGCGCCTCTTCCCTTGCCCCTATCCACCATATATAAGGAACCCCAAGGCTCCTACTCATCCTGCACCTCTCCCCGCTTCTTCCCGCTCGTGCACAGTGCAGCCCACTCGAGGATCAGAGCCGTCGTTCACCGAAGCTCTGCTGCTGGTTCGATCTCCATCTTTGCTTCTTCTTCTTCTTCAGCGTGCTTTGCATCGAAGCTTCACCGCAGGGTAAGATACCTCCCTGAGAAACTCATTTTCATTCTCAGGACGCCTAGCATTGCGCGCTCCTCATCGAAGCTGCGTCGTCCGCCTCGTCGGTCATAGCACCGCTGCCGCCGCTCAACTCTCCTCCATAATCCCCTGCATGGGTTCGCGTGCTCCCCAGCTGCCGGTAGAGCCTAGCGCTCTCGAGTCTATGCTGGGGAACCCCATCCCAAGCTTGCGCCGGTGAGCTTCGCCGCCGCACGCCGCTGTCCTATGCCGCCTGTCCTCGTTGCGCAGCCGCTGGCCGTCTATCACGCGATCAACGGCTTAGATCAGCCTAGCGCCCAAGTCAAACCGGCCACATACCGGTCAACAGAAGCTTTCCTCAACCATTTTACAAATAAGCCCCTTTTAATATCACTAACATGCCCTTCCACCTCCAAAGATTCTATCGGTTTAGTCCTTTTTCTTATGTTTCGGCCCCTAAGCTTTCAAGTTTCTCTCACCGGCAGTCCACCCTTTACCTTTTACAAGTTAAACCTTCTATTTGTAATCATATTAGGTATAAGTCCCTAGTTTCTTGCAGTTAATCCCATGTAAGTTAGTTTTTCTCTCAGTTTAGCCCATAGAGCTTGTTTTAGCCATATCTTTTGCATCCTTTGTCCATTTTAGGCGTTTTTGGTGTCCATACGACCGTCTCTCAGTGCTTCTTAGTTTTAGAAATTTGTTTTAGATTTTTAGAATGGTTGATGTACTGATTTTATTTGATGAATGAGTTTTTATGTGATCATAGATATCGTGTCAGTTGGAACTGAGTTTCCGATCGAGGAGCAAGATCAACCTTTTGAAGAAGAAGAGTTGGACTTTTTAGGAGAAGGAAAGTAGATTTCCTCCCCTGCATATTCTATTTTTGACCCACACAACTTGCATAATAACTAAAATGTACTTTTAATGTTGTTATGCATAAATTGATGGGAAAATCACCTTTTTAAGAACATGACTAGAATTTTACCCTTATTACCTTGAACAACCATTTTAATAAATGTTTTTGGGTAGAAATGCTTAGTTGCTTAACTTGTGATGGTTGAAATAAATATTTATAAAATGTTGATCATGGAAACTTTGGTGAACCTTGGTAATTTATAAGATCATATAATTTAATTGGAACATGGAGAACCACCCATGAAAACAGTGCAACCACAGTGGCATATGGCTCTGCCCTTAGCCAATTAATTATGTGTGTGAATTATCTGACAACCTTTCTCGAAAGGGGCACAGGGGGAGTTGAAGTGATATAGCCCGATTCTTTTAGGGTAGCAGCCTTTGCTAAGGTGCTGACCACTAGGGGGTTATGGTCCGCTCCGTTGTTGTAACTGTCGGAGGTTGTTTGTCTTTTGCATTGCCTTTGTATAGGCTACGTAGTGGACCCCTAGCCACTCAACTCGGAAGTGTTTAAGGGTCTAGCTAACCCGAGAAACATGGGGAAAACGAGTTGTGGGTAAAGTGTACGACCTCTGCAGAGTGAAAATTGATCGATCAGCCGTGCTCACGGTTAAGAGCGGCTTGGACCCTCACATGATAAGTGAACTTGAACTTGGAAATTAAATCATGGTTGTATATGGTTTTTGGGATAATGTTTCAAATGCTTAATCTTTGGGGATGGTATAAACTTACACTTAGTAAATAGGCTTTTGCTAATAAAATTTGACCAACTTAAAATGCTAACCGTTGCAAAACTATAGCCTACCCTTGATAGACTTGCATACTTTTCACCCCACTTGTTGAGCTCCAACCATAAGTGAGACCCTTGCTTACCGCTCAGGGGAGAACAACGGTGAGGAGTTCTTCAGCGACTTCGACGAGTTCTGAGGCTTGCTTCCCCAATCAGACGCCTGTGGAGCCGAAGATGGAGTTGCACCATTGTAGTTATCGATGCTCGTGTAAAGACCTTCATGTCTATCGATGAGTGTAATAAAATGTTAATAAACCTCTTTGTACGCTTTTGAGCATTGTATCTGATATTACACTCTTTGTCTATCATATGTATATGTGTGAAATTATGATCCTGGCACACATATGAGATGCATTTGGTTTATTTACGGAAATCGGGTGTGACAGAGTGGTACCAGAGCTATGCTGACAGTAGGACGCAGCCTTAGATAGGAATGGTCGAAATAAGAACTCATATCTATAAAGTCATGTCACCTCTTCAAAATAAATCTTAATTCCACCTAAAAATATATCTTATTTGACCTTTTTTAAAATTGTACCCTTTTTGTTTTATTCTACTCTAAGTTCAGCTTTGTTCCATCATATTGCAAGGACTTGACCGTACGGTGTGGAGCTGCCCCAGTTAGTTGAGCTAGTTGAGGAGGACCCCTACTACTTTGTCGAGGTGGAGGATGACCGTATTATGGAGGTTGGCTCGGACGGAGAGTTGAGGACTCCGACTGTGTCCCTGGTGGTGGCCAATCCACCCTCGCCACCGGTTGTTCCTGCTCTAGTACTTGCTGCTGCCAGTGGAGAACCGGATGATTTCGGTGATGGAAGCGATGACGAAGATGAGGAAGATGAGGATGATGACAATGCAGAGGAGTACTACTACGACAGACCACGTGAGGGGGACCCGACCTGCCGCATCCACTCGTCGGACCTGGAGCCTGACTACTTCCCCTACTTGCTCCAGGGTGTGCTGCTGGAGCTAGGGAACTCTGTGAGGCCGATGTACGTCACTCACAGCTAGACAGAGCCACCACTCATTACCTACTACATGACTGGGGTTCATATCCAAGCTTTTGAGCCGACTGGCAGAGGCTACCAGACGATCATGGCGCATGACTCCATAGCACCTCACTCCATCTACAGAGCTTCAGTGAGCAATGCTACCAGAAGGGCTTTGTGGTCTCTCTGCTCCAGGCACCGTTACAAGCTGAACATCAGCGACTACCGCCACGTTCCTCTATGTACCAGTGGCGCCGAGCAGACAATAGTACTATTGATGGGCTCTCAGGACCCTCACCTCAACATCCTCGTTCAGGTCACAGTAGCACTGAACACTGATCTTGAGGGTGCTACTTCTGAGCTTGACGAGACCCATGAGAAGCTCAAGGAGGCATACACCAGGATCGCACAACTAGAGGCTGAGCGCGATGGGAGGGAGCCACCTACGCGACATGTTGAGATTCCTTACCTAGCGGTGTCACCTCCTCACAAGAGGGTCCGCTACGGCTCCTCTGCTGCTACCACCGGTCTTCAGGAGTAGGGTGCCCACCTCTGAGTTTGATCGATAGATCCATCCCTGCGAGGACGTACGTGATGTAATAATGTTTGCGGGTGAAAAACATGTTTGAGTTGGATCTTTGTTATGAGTGGAATGCCTTATGGAGTGATTGCCATAAGTGCATTAAATAAAATAAATTAAGTTTAAATATGAATCTTTGTCCCATTATTCTTCTATTTTATCACATTCAACTTCTGAAATGCCTTTCCCTAACAATCAGATGGTAAAAAATTGGTCAGGAGGAGGACAGGACGTTCCGCCTGTGGTTCGTGCTCACATCATTAACCAGTGGAATTGAGCACCACCACTACATAACTCAGCCATGGATCTCGCTATGCAGCAATTCTTCGCAGCTCAAATATAGTTGTTGCAAACACTGGCAACTACGGTACAAAACATGCAAGCCCAGCAGAACCAGCCGTTACCTCATGCACCTCCGCTAGTTGTAAACAAGCATAGAGAGTTCATGAGCCACAACCCACCCACTTACTCCCATTCAGTGGAGCCTCTTGATGCCGATGACTGGCTTAAGACTATCAACAAGAAACTGAACATAGTACAATGTACTGATAGTGAGAAGGTCTTGTACGCATCGGTTCATCTGCAGGGCGCAATAGCTGATTAGTGGGATGCGTACACCGTCGCACATGCTGCTGCCAACACTATAACCTAGCAGGAGTTCCAGGAAGGCTTCTGTACTCATCACATCCCAGCTGGTGTGATAAAACTTAAGCAGAAGGAGTTTCTTGCTTTAAAGCAAGGTAATATGACTATCAGTGAATATCGGGATAAGTTCACCCAACTATCTCGTTATGCTCTTGATGAGGTCGACACTGATCCCGAGAGGTGGGAACGGTTCTTGGATGGTCTCATAGGGCCACTAAATTACCAGCTTCAGAGTCATACTTTCCCCAACTTCCAGACCCTGCTGGACAAAGCCATCAGCCTAGAGAGCAAGCCTAAAGAACTTGGCGAGCAGAAGCGCAAGTTCTAGTGTCAAGGGCAATCCAGTAGCAACACACATCCCCGCTATAATCAACCACAGAACTCACAGTTCCGCTCTGGTGGTCAAGGAGGAAATTATCACCAGAATTTGTAGCTATAGCGTTCGTTTCAGCAGCCTCAACGTTTCCATCAGCAGACACCCTGCACTCCTAATAAGCAGTAGAATCGCTCCAACAATGATTCCGGGGCACCTGTGAGGAACACTACCCCTGTCCAGCCCAGTGGATGCTTCAAATGTGGTGAGCTGGGACATTATGCCAACAACTGCCCCAAGCGTGGTATGCAAACCCCACAGAAGGGTAATGGCCAGAGGCCTGGTCAGTTGTCATCTCAGCCTCGCACTCCACAAGCTCCGAACAAGAGAGGCCAGCAAAACTATATGCGTGGCAGGGTGAATCATGTGTCATGGAGCGAGCCCAGAATGATTCTGGTGTTGTACTGGGTACGTTTCCCATCAATTCTATACCTACTACAGTTTTGTTTGATTCGGGAGCATCGCATTCATTCATTACTAATCAATTTGTGGGGAAGCATAACATACCTATGGGTCCTATGAAGACACCATTGCTAGTTAGTTCCCCGGGTGGTGAAATGAAGGCCATCCATTTATGCCCATGAGTAAATCTTAAAATCAAGGGAATAGACTTCCTATCCAACCTAGCGGTTCTAAAATCATGGGGTATAGATGTTATCCTAGGAATGGATTGGTTATGTGCATGTGATGGAGTTATCCAGTGCCATACAAAGTCAGTATTCCTAACCAACCCACAAGGAGAAAGAGTTGAGTTCACTACTAATTCCCCATCAGCAGAACAAGGGACGGTGAATGCGATAGAAGAAAAGGCCTTGAAATATATCAAAATAGTGAATGAATACCCCGACGTGTTTCCAGATGAGTTACCAGGTATGCCACCTGACTGCGACATTGAATTCAGCATTGAACTTTTACCTGGTACAACTCCTATTTATAAGAGACCATATGGAATGAATATTAAGGATTTGGCCAAATTAAAGAAACAAATAGATGAGTTGCTAAGTAAAGGTTACATCCGACCTAGCTCGTCACCTTTGGAATATCCCATTCTCTTTGTTGATAAAAAGGATGGCTCTAGAAGAATGTGCTAGATCATCGACCCCTTAATGATGTTACCATCAAGAATAATTATCCAATACCCAATATTGGAGATTTGTTTGATCAGATGAAAAGTGCTAAAATTTTCTCTAAGATCGATCTACGATCTGGGTACCATCAGTTGAAAATTCGATTAGAAGACATTCCTAAAACTACATTCACATCTAGATGAGGCATATATGAGTTCACACTCATGGCCTTTGGTTGACAAATGCACCAACATACTTCATGTATTTGATGAATAAAGTGTTCATGGAGTACCTTGACAAGTTTGTGGTAGTTTTTATCGATGACATTCTGGTATTCTTCCGGAATGAAGAAGAGCATGAAGAACACCTGAGACTCGTGTTGCAAAAAATGTGAGAACATCAGCTATATGCTAAGTTCAGCAAATGTGAGTTTTGGTCAAAGGAAGTTTCCTTTCTTGGGCATATTATCACAGAGGGTGGAATAGCAATAGACCCGAGCAAGGTTCATGCTGTACTGGACTAGAATCCGCCTAAGAATGTGGCCGAGATCAAGAGTTTCCTTGGATTGGCAGTTACTACCGCCAATTCATCGAAAGATTCTCAAAGATTGTAAAACCTCTCACATCATTGTTGGAAAAAGGAAAGGAATTTAAATGGGATGCCAAGTGCCAAGATAGTTTTGAGGAAATAAAGAAGAGGTTGACTACAACTCCCGTACTGATAATGCCGGATGTCTAGAAGGGTTTTGATGTGTACTATGATTCTTCACTTCAGGGTCTTGGTTGTGTATTAATGCAAGAAGGAAAGGTGATTGATTATGCCTCTAGGCAATTGAGGAAGCATGAACAGAATTACCCCACTCACGATTTAGAGTTGGCTACCATCATGCACGCTCTAAAAAATTGGAGGCAATACATGATTGGGAGTAAGTGTCGTATCTTTACTGACCATAAAAGCTTGAAGTATATCTTCACCCAAAAGGATCTAAATGTTAGACAACTTAGATGGTTAGAATTAATCAAAGACTATAATTGTAACATCCCTGATGTTTATTTGTGCTAATGACACTTCTTAGCTATGTTAATCAAGGTTAATTAGCTTCTAAGCATGTTTGACATGTCTTGTCACAAATTTGCACAAAAGACTTAGTCAAAATCCCAAATCACGGTCGAACCCTAGATCTCCATAAAGGCTAATTTAGTTTTCTTGCGCGTTCTCCAAATTTCACTATAGAAGTTCAAAATCGGCCAATATGAAAGTTGTTTGTTATTTCCGGGACCACATTTTTCATAATTGGCGGACATTCCAATTTTGAGTGCAAATTAGCCAAAACAGATTTGAATCCCTTATGAACAGTAACCCGAGCCGTGGAAAAACTGCAACTTCAACACGATTTTCCCACAAATCTATTGATCAAAACATATGACGCCCTTTGTGAAAGTTGTAGATCTATATCTTCTCTACAACTTTTATTTTCGGAGAATTTCAACTTAGTTGACACTTTTTGGAGTTTCGTAATTTCGAAAGCGGGACCACGAAATAAAAACGGATGGCGACATAGAGCTGCAGCGCCGGCGCACGTGTGCGCGCGTCCGCGGCATCACGTCCACATGGCGACCAAACCCTGTTCCGGCATACAGATGGCCTAGGGGTCTCCGCTATGGACCAAGCCGCGACTGTGGTACCTCCGTCTCGCCGTTTCATCGTGCACCGCGCCAACACTAGGCCATGCCACGCGCCGCAACGCAGGAGCGCCCGTGCGCACAGCCAGAGCATGCACGGTGCCACCTGGTCACCTCCCTGGCACATGGCCTGCCTGTCGAGCCTCCTTGCCGGCCGTCGTCAAAACCCGACACTCGTGGACGTCGCTCCTTTTTTTCTCTCCGCCGCCGCACCGGTCCGCGCAAGGCAGGGCTCCGCCGCCGCTGCCTGGACCGTCGTAGCTACGAACAGCCTCCGCGAGGGCCACGTCTCCACCTCCCCGTCCAGAACCCTTCCTTGCCCCTCCCTTAGCACCGCTGCACTGCCGTCGGCCTGCCAGACCAAGCCGTCGCCGGCCACCGGCGGCGCAAGGGACGCCAAGGGCGCGCCACGCCGCCGATGGCGCCGTCCCCGGTCCGGCCGCCGCCCTCCAACCCTCTAACACGGTCAGTAGCAGCCCATGTCGTCTCCTCCGGTGAAGTTCGGCCGTCGCCGGCCGGGAATTCCGCCGCCGGTGAGGCCTCCCGGCCGTAGGACCACATTGCAGAGATTAGACTCTTTTTAGGGTCTGCTCTGCAAAGTAAGGTCCTATTGGTAATTTTCGGATTTCTGTCGAGTGTCTCTGCGTAAATGTATTTTAGGGTTTTGGCTGCATCTTCAAAAATTCACTAAAAATCTTAGAAAAATCGGAAAAATGCAAATCCAATTTTGTTGAGTTCCTGGTGAAGAAACCTATCTTTTCTAGAAAGACTATATAGGGTTTTTCTGTGCAGGTTTTGAACTAAAAATTCAAACTCAGTTTGAAGTGTTTTTAGTGTAGTTTAGATTATACACATTCTATGAACTTGATTTTGGATATGTTGCTCTTTGAGGCATGTCTAGATCTGTGACAAAAGTTTGCATGATTTTGATGTGTATATTTTCAGTTATGATTTATGAAAGCTTTATGCTAGTTTAAGTTTGATGCTTTTTATAACCCCTTTAGTAAACTTTTTTGTAACTACATGTCCACCCTAGGGCTTTGCCTTGTTGAGTAGTACCTCTGGTAGAGTGGATTTGATTTTAAGAAATTGTTTAATAGGTGATTTGGATTTAATCTTGTGTAGGAGTTTAAATTCAAATTTTGAAAAAAAAAATTGAATATGCACTTATGCTTTGGTCAGAAGCTTATTTTTGGCATACATGACTTGTAAGAGAATGTTGAGATCAAAAAGTTAATTAAATCTTTTTATATGAATTAATGGTGATTTACTAGGCTGAATTTTGTCTTTTCCGTATAAATTAATGTATAATTGATCTTGAGCTATATTTTGGTTTGAGAGCTTAAATTAGGAATATGTTGCTGTGTGCAAAAGCTTAGGCTCATTTGAGGTGTTTTTGATTTAATATGGATTTATGATTGTAAAGCTTGTTCTAATTAATTAAATAAAGAAATAGCAATTAAAGTGTTAAATTGTGAAATCATGTTTTGTACCTGTTTTTAATCGTTTATACACACCCCCTTGTTGTTTGGTGAAGTTAAGTAACTTAATTTGCTTAGATGTGCACACAATCACCAACAAAGTAGTGTTTTGTTCACTATCACACCACCCTAATAATTTCTGTGAGAAAATAATAATGTTTGGTTGAATATAGCCAACAAGAGCTAGTTTTGTGGTAATTCTCCCACCTTCACATTAATCTAATGCATATGCATGTAAATGTGTTGATCTTCTCGACGGGACGTACACGCTTACTCAGGAGGAGGAGGGATCCGCTAGTGGTGAGCTGAACCAAGTTGGTGTGCAGCAAGACCTGGAGCAAAGTCCAGAAGATCCTAAGGTTAGTATTAGTGTTGAGTCAGAGGAAGGCAAGCACCAGTTCATCTTACCTTTTGTTTTAAAATTTCATACCTTTTTCATTCAGTATTTATTGTTTACTTGTGCATTTAAGTTTCAGGAGTTGCTTTGAAACCTAGATGCATGATCCTTAGGACTCCTATGCTCTTCTGCTAGTATGTTAGGAACGCTAGTGCCATGCTCTAAGGATACGGTAGAAGTCGAGTAATGACTCATTGCTCGCGAGATATAGGATGCTTATGTTGGAATCATAAGTTGATTCAATTGACTCGCTCATGTGGTAAGAGCAATGGGTTCGGTCTCGACCGAGTAGCATGGTGCTGGTCTAAGCTATTGAACGTACCAAGTGCTTGTCGGGAATGGGACCGGTAAGCCTAGTACCTAATGAACCAGTGCGGGAATTTTATCGCTACTACTCTTGAGATGCGTCTCCCAGTTTTCTCCCGGTAGTGCAAGTGTGATCCTGGACGTGCCGTGTGAGGGCGTTCCAGTAACCTTGTACTTGGGACTGCAGCATCTTTTCCTAATCTGGGGAATGACAGGAACTGCCTGGTCGAGGTAGACCCCGCATTCGCTTTTATTTGATTTCTTGGGATCTACTTCCTTCCATGTATCTTGGGTTTACCTTACAAGGATATAAATCGATCGATCGTCGGTCACTCGCCGTTATTTGAGTCGGCTTGACCACTGGCTACCCCATGTTTATTTATGGAACATTTTGGATTAACCGGGCTTTGTAAGTGATTCTGTTGTAAGTGATCCACCGGGCTTTACCCGGCGGAAGAGACAGAATAATTCTTTATTATTGCTTAATGGCCACGTGGACCAGCTTAGGTGATAATACAGAATTATTTTGGGTGGTTCTGTCACAATGATCTGGATATTCAGTATCACCCCGACAAGGCAAATGTTGTAGCAGATGCCTTGAGTCGGAAAAGTCAGGCGAATACGCTCAAGCTCATTTGATGCCTCAAGAGTTGTGTTGGGAGATGGCATGTCTCAATTTGAGAATTGTTGCCAGAATGAAACCATAACTCTGGAAGTAGAATCTACACTTGAAAAGGAAATCAGGAAGGGACAGTTGACAGATGAGAAGATTAAGGAGTACGATAAGTTGATTGATTCTGGAAAAGTTCCAGATTTTAAAAGGGATGACCAAGGAACTATTTGGTTCAGGAATAGGATTTGTGTGCCTGAAATTGACCATCTTCGTGAGACTATACAAAAGCAAGCACATGATTTCGCCTATTCAATTCATCCCAGAAGCACCAAAATGTATCAAGACTTGAAACATAAATATTGGTGGTATGGAATGAAAAAGGATGTTGCCGCTCACATTGCCTTATGTGACATATGCAAGAGAGTAAAAGCAAAATATCAAAGACCGGTAGGTTTGCTTAAACCATTGAAAGTACCCGAGTGGAAATGGGAAGAAATAAGTATAAATTTTATTGTGGGATTGTGTTGACTGTTGAAATTCACCGCTTTCGACCCTCAGTATTCTCACATAAATGGAGGCATATGCATTATTTACTAGCATTTTTGTTTGAATAATGTAGTTCCAATTGTACTTGGAGATTATTTGTATGTAGGTGATTTTGTGACGCCCCAGGTTTTTAATTAGCATCATTAGTGCTAATGACCGAGTCAAACCCGTTGACTCTAGTCAACCTTGGTCAACCTGGGTCATCACCTTGAAACCTATCCAGCAACCCCTAATAACCTTGTTAACCAAGTCTACACACACTTGTAGTCAAACCTTGGTCAAAGGCACAGTCAAACCTTATTTAAACCCTAATGTCCTTGAGCATCATCCGGAACTTTTGCCGCGTTCTCCAAATTCCACCTAAACACTTCAAAATCTCCCAATATAAAAGTTGTCCAGTTTTTGGAGGGACACAACTTTGCTTTTGGGTGGCATTTCAAATTTTGAGTGTAAAAGGGTGAAAAACTTGGTCAACTGTAGTAAACACTATTCATCGGTGCCAAGAAAACTGCAAACTTGGCGTGCATTTTGTGCAAAATCCGTTGCTCAAAACCCCAATGAGACTTTGTAAAAGTTGTAGAGGATTCTTTGATCTACAACTTTGCTTATTAGCTCTTGGCCCACTATAGTTCAAAATTTTGTAGCTTTTCGCGGTCAAACAGGGCTAAGTCAAATGCAAGTAGTGGCGTCGCCGGCACCCGGCGCTCCAGAGCGCATCGCCCTTGACGCGCGTCGCCGTGTGGTGTCTGCGCAACCTCGGCGTCCCTCCCCCTCCCCCGGTCGCCTGCGCATCCCGAGGATCCCGCATCGTGCCCCCACGCCCCGCGCTCGACCCCATGCCTCGGGAGTCGCATTTCGCCATGCGTCACCGCCGGTCGGGCTCGCGCCGTGCCCCTCCCGCGCTGCGCACCGATCGGCCGTGCGCGCCCCCATGCCAGGTCGGGTCCACCTCGTCCTCTCTCGTATGCTTCGAGGTGACGGCTCCCCCCTGTGCTTGCTTGATCGGCTATATAAGGCCGCGCCGCACCTCCTCACGCGTGAGCCCACCGTCGCGCCCACTATTGCTTCCGCCGTCGCTGAGCTCGTGCCAGCGCTTGCTCCCTCGGTCGCTCAACTACTCTAGCAGCTCCCCTAGGACCCCCTAGGACTTCTCGTGTTGCACCTTGCCCTAGTCGTGCACTCCTCTTCGCCGGAGTCGAGCTCCAGCGGCCTCCGAGCCCCTGCACCGCCGTGTGTGCTCACCGGTGCCGCCCCGACTCCAACTCCGGTTACCCCTAGCCCTCAGGTGAGCTCCCACATCTCCCCGACCACTCCCCCAGCTGACCCCACCGGCGGCTCGCCGGGATTTGGCTGGAGCCGCCGCCGGCCATGGCCTAGGGTCCGGGCCACATTGGAAAGCTTTCAATCTTTCCAGGGGTTTAGATGCGAACCGAGGGTATACTTGTAAATCTGAAAAAGTTCCAGGGGCCTCCTTGCAGTTTGATTCTTAAACAGTGAGTGCATAATTGCTGAATCTTGGAAAATCCATAGAAATTATAGAAAATCAGAAAATTGCAAACTCAATTTTGTTGAATTCCATGTGAAGAACACAATAACTTTTGTAAAGCATGACCAAAGTTTTTCCTGATAGTTTTTGCATGAAAAATACAAAACTGTTAAACCTAGATCTATTGTAGTTCCAAATCTACAAGTGCTCTATAGCTCAATTTTCGATATGTTATGTGCTATTCTATTCCTAGACTCTGTACCAAAAATTGCACAAAGTTATGCTATAAATCTTTTAATATAAATTGTTTTGTATTTATACTGAATTTGTCCAAATGATTTTTGTAGCTAAAAATAATTAGATTTTTGTTCTCAACTTCTGCATGTTATCTTGTTATGCCTAACTTAATCACAATTTTATATTTGTCAAAAATGTTTATTATTGAAATATGCTTGATTTTTTTTATAAATGCATAACCCAAGATCTATAGTAGCTCTAGATGTATATGTTGCATGCCTAGCTTAGCTTTGGACCAGAGACCCTGTGTGAGAAAGTTGGAATCATTTTGATGTGTATTTATTTTTGTATGCACTTCTCTTGTTGTGGTAGCTATTTTTGTTATTTTCGGTATATTTAATTTCATAGCTCTCCTAAGTGTGCATGTGTGTGCAGTGGCTTTGTATAGGTTTGTAGTGCTTCATAACACACCTCACTAAATTATATTAAATTATTTTGTGAATAAGAGGATAGAGGCCATTAAAGCTTAATATTAAATTAAATGAGAAAATCACCAACCACACCCCTCATGACCCTATCTGGGTGATGTAAATCAGTATAAAAGGCTTAAGAACAACCCCTTGCTGTTTGAGAAATTTAAATTAATTTATTTACATAAATATGTACACAATCACTATCAAAAATAATAAATAATAAAGAACCGTATATTGTTCCTTTTTGGAGGAGTATGCTGAATGTATTCTTATCTAGGTGAATGTGGTCAACCATGCACCCCATGGTTGTCATTTGTTGATTGTAATTAATTAAATTAAAACCATCAATTAAATCTTGCATTTGCATCCTCGTGTAGATCTTCCCGACAGTAGATATACGCTCGTGCTGGAAGGAGGAGAAGGAGGAGCTAACAGTGAGCTGCAGTACGTGGACGTAGCTCAAGGCCTAGACCAAAGTCCAGGAGGGCCCAAGGCCAACCTTGCGAGCGAAGGCAAGCCACAGATCATTAACCCTGTCCTTTTAAAACTATGCAATTATTCTTGATATGATTGTGCATTTACATTTTAGGAGTTGAATTGAAACCCTAGATGCATGATCCCTAGGTACCTATGTTCTTTTATTAGCATGTTAGGTCGATAGCTGCTATGCTATAGTACCCAGTAGAAGTCGAGTGATGTTCGTCACTCGCGAGAATAGCTTCTTATGTTGGAATCATAAGATCTTTATAAATGGATTGCTCATGTGGTAAGAGCATGGGATTTGGGCTCCGGCACAGTGGCTTTCATGGGCTAAGCTTTTGAATGTACTAAGCACTTGTCGGGAATGGGACCGGTAAGCTGTTGACGGTCCTTACAACAAAGATCCGACCGTCAAAACCTCGGGTTCGAGAGGAGTATACAACAATTTTCATAAGCATTTTTTTATATTAATAAAGTTCCACGAGTTGTGTTGCCATTTTTATGGATCGGTACACATTTAGGAGGGAAATGGAACCAACGTGCCACACGAGCTAGGCACGGCTGCACCACCAGGCACGGCCGGCCCTGCCAGGTGCGGCCGCACCTGCCTCGTGCCATGTCCTCGGCCCCAATCAATTCCTTCCCCACGTGCACAACTTGGATGAACGAGATTGATCAAGGAAACGTCGATTTGATCGAATGGATGAAGTTGTGATCACTTGGATCAATGGGTCCACCTCTCCGGCTGATCAACCACCACAGTCGTCATTCCAAGGAAATCCTGAGTGTCACCAAGTGAAGGTGGTTCATCCCACGGCTTAGAGGTTGGCTGGCCGCACCTAGAAGGCCGGCCGCACCTCCCAATCGCCATACCAGCCAAAACCGACGCAATGAACCGACCCTCAACCACCTCAGGAAGCAAGGATCAGGAGCGTCCAAGTCAAGAGGTGGTGGATCATAGGGTCGTCCTCACCCCTTGATCCGGCCGCACCTATGAAAATGGGCCCACACCCTCAACCGACCTCACTTACCTATAAAAGGAGCCTCACACCCACTGGATTGAACACATAGCGCAGGAGCATCTCATTTCCACTCTTTTGTTCACTTAGAGTAGGATTAGTGTAGCTTGGGAGTTAGAGTCGAGTTGAGCAAGTCTCGGGGTTCCGGAGGAGTCTTCTTTAGAGTTCCGGTATTGCTCTTGTATCCTTTCTTTGTTTAGACTCAAGTACAATTTAAGTTATCTTTCTATCTTACTTTTTGAGTCAATTACATTCAGTTTTTACTTCACTCTAGAAGCTTTATTCTTGGTTTAGACTAAAGTTAGTTTAGTCTTGGTTAGCATAGCTCTCTTGAACCCCATAGTGTTGTGGTCGTTCCTCGCTTGATCTCCGTGTTTCACCGGAGAGAGAGACCTTCCTTCGTGGTACCCGGGGAAAGGTTCTTTGGTTCGTTGTGAGCACGGTGCTCAGAGCTTACCTTAGTCTTAGATTGGTGTCCCGCGCAACGGAATGGTTGTGGTACCCGAAAGAGGTGACAGCTCCGAACGGGCTCTGTAGTCCACCACGTTAGTTCGGGCCTGTAGGATTCAGCATGTCGTAGTCCTCCCTTCTCATCCCAATCTAAGGGCACGGCTTTGCATGCCCCTGCAACAATAGAAGAGCTTGTTGAGCTAGCTTACCTTGGTTATCCCTTGCTTTAGCTCTTTGCCTAGAGTTGACAAGAATAGATAGATTGTGTTAGGATCCTTTCTCGTCTCGTTGTCCTCCCAGCTTGCTATCCTCTCTAGTCTTTTATCTAGATCTCCTAGCGTGTGTCAAGTTAAACCCGAATATCTTTATTTGTTATCCCCCGCTATAGCTCTTTACCAAGTCTTGGTTATTCTCCACCGTTTACTCGATCGTCATTGTCGTCGTCCCTCCCACGGGAAAATATAAATCGACAACCCGAATACCACCGGGTGAAGTGCTACAACGGTAATCCGTACGCTTGCGGACCTTTCTGTGATCGTGTGTTTTACCCCAGACGTCCCCTAGTCCCATTACTAGAGGTGTGAACGCGGCGGCGACACTTGTAGGCGCTAACAAGCATTTCTGTCGCCGTCTCCGTTTGTGTCAGCCTAGTGGTGAGGCTAAGGAGCGTCAACAAGCATTTCTGGCGCCGTTGCCGGGGAGGTAGTAGGCATAAGATATCGTTTAGACATCGTGGTGGAATTATCAAGGTTCGGTGAACCGCTATTTTAAGCGGGTTTACCCTTGCTCTACTCTCGTGTACGCAGAGTAGTGCATGACCGGTTTCGACCTACAGTCCAACTTTAACGACAGTTCGGAGTCACTTGTGAGGAGAGTGCGACCCCGTGTCATCATCCCTCAGAAGTTTCTCTTGACTCAAGAGACGAACACCGTCGATCCCATAGACAGCACCTCATCAGCACCAATGGCCGAAAGGACGATCCGCGAGTTTTCCACTCCATCCAACACCAATGTCCCAACCGGACCAACCACAACGGTGGGAGATGAAAACTTTGAACTCAAGCCGGCATTAATCAACATGGTGCAAGCCAATCCGTTCTCCGGCAAGCCTAATGAAGATGCCATTGCACATCTCCAGCACTTTTTGGAGGTGTGTAGGACTTTCACTATCTGTGGAGTTACAGATGATGCCATCCGTCTTCGCCTATTCCCGTTCTCATTGCTCGGGAAGGCGAAGCTATGGTTTTATGCGGAGCGAGATGCCATAAACACATGGGATAAGTGCTCAAAGGCATTTCTCGCAAAGTTCTTCCCGGTGGGCAAAACCAATGCCCTCCGCACAAGGATTTCGGGTTTCCAGCAGCAGAATGATGAGAGTATCCCGGAAGCATGGGAACGCTTCTAGGAGTACATCACCGCGTGCCCGCACCATGGCATGCACGGGTGGTTCTTAATTCAGACCTTCTATCACGGGCTCAAGCGTACGTCCCGTGAGCACCTAGATGCAGCTGCTGGAGGAGCCTTCTTCTCGCTATAAGTACCAGTCGCTAAGGATTAATCGAGAAGATGGTGGCAAATCAAGGTTGGGATGGAGATCGTCTCCAACCCCGTACCCCCGGTGTACACCAAGTCGATGGAATTTACATGATTGCCGCTAAGATGGACCTCCTCATGAAGAAATTGGAAGCATCGACCAACATGGAAACCACCAAGATCATGGACGCACACATGACATGCGAGGTTTGTGGTAATGTGGGTCATTCGGGCAATGATTGCCTTGAAACAAGGGAAGAAGCCAACTTCATCAACAATGGCAACAACAACGGGTTCCGCAACAACTATAGCAATCAAGGGTGCAACTCGAGGCCCAACTTCCCGTTCAACAATCGAAATGGAGGTAACTATTCTAACTCTTTCAGTAATCAGCCTTCCATTAAAGATCTTGTCTTTGGCCAAGCTAGAAATAATGAAAGTTTAAATAAGAAGCTAGCCGCCAATGAGAAAGTTCTTGAAAATCTTAACTCCACCATAGAATCTTTCACCTCTGCCATGAAGAATCAGCTTAGCTTTAATAAAATGATCGAAACTCAACTAGTTCAGCTTGCTGCTTCTTTACCTTCTTCTGAATCGAGTGGAATCCCGGGGCAACCCGAGCCTACCCGAGAGCATGTTAGCGCCATATCCACCGAATGGGGTAAGCCATCAAGGAGGGCATATGCACCTAACCATGTAGGGAAGCCAATACATCAAATCCAAGACCCATGGGATGAATCACCCGTCTTGCATAAGAAAGACAATGGCTATCCGGGCATCACATGCACAATCTACTGCCAAGAGATCAAAATGCTCTTTGTGACCTTGGAGCAAGTGTCAACCTTATGCCCAAAGCCATGTTTGAGGCGTTAGGATATCCGGCTATTTCTTCGACGACGATGACAATCCAACTTGCCGATTCATCGATCAAATATCCAGAAGGCATAGTAGAAAGTCTCTTAGTGAATGTCAGAGGCTCATATGTCTTTGCAGATTTCGTGGTCCTCGACACATAAGAAGAAATTCCGCTCATTCTCAAGCGACCATTCCTCAGAGATGTCAATGCAAGGATTGATGTCAGAGCCAGGAAGATCCAATTCTACATAGGGCGAAGGAACATGACATTCAGATTCCAAGCAAATGAAGAGCAATGTTACCTAGTGCAAGATGAGGAAGCTAGAAGGTGGAGGGAGACATGACCCCAACATAAGAAAGATGAGGTGGCATCGACCAAGCCCAAGGTGGATAGCCTCATTATAATAACGAGGAAACATTGGGAGCAAGACAAAGCATTCAACGGGTGCCACCAACCCAAGAAGTCGAAGCCGATCAACAAAGCTAAGGGGGGAAAGAAGATAGAAACTAAGAACACCCCCGCAAAAGCTTCATCGACTTCATCGCCACCAAAGAAAACAAATAAGGTCTGGCGAGTAAAGAGAGCATCGTTCGAGTCTTCCACTCCGGGACCAGACGAGCCCAAGATTAGTTGAGCAACCGGAGGAGTCCTGCTCATGGACTCTAAACGACGAGCGCTCACCGAAAGGTAAACCGGTAATTAGCTCATATTTCCCTTTCAATCATTTTATTTCGTGCATCAATCATGTTTAGATTTCAAATTTGTTTTCACCATTGCATTTAGTAAGTAAACAAGACATAGAAAAGCAGTTTTGGAGAATTTTGGTGATACGGACGAACCTAGAGATACGGCCGTACCTCCCCTCGACAAATTTTTTGTGCAAAATGTTTTCAAGAGGGAACACGAGTGCCTGGGAAAATTTTAGTAGGGCCGGCCGTACCAAGTGATACGGTTGTACCTATGATTTTTCACAAATCCATCAAAACAATCACTACACGTGTCTAGGTGCTCGTCCCATCACCAAAATGAAGACAGGCCAACCAGAGAGCCAAAATTTAGCTTGGTGTCGGTGTTTTAGACCGGCAACCTACTACGGGGAGTACCCGAAGTAGATGATTGTGACTCGCCGAGATCGGTAACTCGAAGGAAGAGACACGTGGCACACAATTTAGACAGGTTCGGGCCGCGAGGTGCGTAATACCCTACGTCCTGTATGCTGCGTAGCTCTGGATTGATAGGGCACAATTACAAGATGGTGCAATAGTGCGCCGTGAGTTGTAGGGGATTGGATGAGGTGATCCTGAGATCGGTCCCTGCCTCGCCTTATATAGTCCGGGAGGCAGGGTTACAAGTCGGAGTAGGGAAAGAGTACTAGTCGAGTACGTCTAGGAGTCCTCTATACAGTGCGGAACATGTGAGTACTACTCCTGTGTAGTCCTTGTGCTCTACGCCTTCAGATGCCGTGTAGCGCAAGCCGGGTAGTCCCAGGGGCCCACCGAGTAGTCGGTCATGGTACCCACCGAGGTAGTGGGCCCAGGGAGGTCCATACGACAAGCCCCTGAGTACTTTGTAGTCGAGAAGGATAGCTTCAAGTAGTCTTGATGGCCTTAACGAGTAGTCCTCAAGCGTCCCTGAGTGCTACAAGTCCAAAGTCCTCAAGAGTAGTCGAAGCATCCCGAGGCTGGAATGTACTCTAGCTGATGTTTGAGTAATCTTGAAGTCTTCTCGAGTAGTCCCAAGCGTCCCCGAAAACTGCCTTCGAAGGTCTTCAAACTGCCTGTCTTGTCTTGAAGCCGAAGCTGGTATGGAGGTGCGATTTGCAAAACCGCGCTTCACATGGAGGTGGATTTGCAAAACCGCGGGCTCTGGCTGAGGGTCCATCTGAAATCTTGGCAAGAAAATCCCGAAAAAATCCGGAGAGAAAAACCGAAGGACACGTGGCACGGAGCCCCCGAGCCTTGAGTCGAGTACTTCCTCTCGAATTGAAGGGTCTTCTTGGAGAATGTGTCCTGAGATGCTCTTGAGACTAGCCGCTTCCCAGGTAGTCGAGTAGAAGTAGCCGAGCCCCCGAGGTGAGGCACGTCGACTAGTAGAATACGAAGAGTCACACGCAGCCGCTGAGTCAGCCGCGCGTGGACTTATCCAGCCGCCCATTGCGGAGTCGATTTGGCTTATAAATAGAAGCCGAAACCCTTAGGTTTTTTCACCCATTCGAGCCGCAGTCAGTCCATTTGAATCTTGAAGCGCATCCACTCCCAGCGCCTGCTGCCGCCGTAGTAGATCCGAGCGCGCCGCCACCCGAAGCCTTTAGGGTAGCCCCCGAGCGAATGCGAGTGAAGACGCCTTGCACTTGGAGGATGAAGCCGTCGCCGTCCAAGACGTCCAAGGCCGCCGGGAAGAAGAGGGGCCGCGAAGAGGCCGCCGCGGCTGCCACCGGAGCGGCGCCGCCCATGTCTCCACCGCGGGCCGATCCGACCCGCGAGTGGAAGAAATCCAAGGTGAAGACGGAGGACCTGCTGACCCTGCTGAACAGTGGGTTCATCAGGGAGAAGGAAGTCGATATGTGGAGATCCGCCGCGGGAGATCCATATCCGATGGAGAAGGCCGAGGACGAGATCCCGATGTTCTCGCGGTTCGTGGAGCGCGGTCTTGCGCTCCCGGCCAGCGACTTCTTCAAGGGGCTGCTCGGGTACTACGGCGTCGAGTACCCGAACTCGAACCCCAACGGCATCTTCCACACGTCGGTCTTCGTCCACTTCGTGAAGCCTTCTTCGGAATCAAGCCGCACCGGGTGCTTTTCGGAAGTTTTTCCGCGTCAAGCCGCAACCAAGTGCTACCAATCCCCGGGGTGGTCGGAGGAGCCGGCATCCGGCTTGAGGGAGGACGCCGCGGAGCAGTACTTGGCGTACAAGCTTGTCGACTCCAACGCGGATTGGAAAGCCAGGTGGTTCTACATCACGAACCACCACCCTGGCCTGCCGAAGCCGAGCGGGTGGCAGCCCAGGCATCGTGAGTGGTGGAACACGGAGCCCACCATGCAAGAAGGAATCCAGCTCCCCGAGTTGCTAGCACGCATCAAAGTGCTAAGGGAGGCGGGACTGAGGGCCGAGCACGTGGCCTTCAGTTTCATGAAGCGCAGGATCCAGCCGCTGATGGCGCGGGAGACACTGGGCTTCGAGTACACCGGCGACGACGACGCGTCGCGGATGCCGGGGAGCGAGCTGGACGACAACGACATCGTCGAGAGGTTGTCGCGGATCTTCAAGGACATGCCGCCGTACACGGCGTGCCCAGTCGAGGAGTACTCCGCCACGCGCCCGCCCAAGGAGGTGAGTAGTCGTACTCCCCTCGTCGAGTAGTGATTACTTGTAGTAGAGTTGCTGACGTCTTGTGTCTTGCGCAGGATGATGTGAAGCGGTTCATCTCCGAGCCACAACCACCACCGAGCGGGATCGAGATCCCGGTGAAGGGGAAGGTGAAGGAGCACCGCGAAGTCGGTGAAGGCGACGATACCGTCATCGTGGAGGATACCTTCGATGATGACGACGAAGACGAAGAGACGCTGCAGGACCGCTTCCAGCTGCGGTCGAGGTTTAGCCGTCCGGGCTTGCCTCATGTTCCACTGATTCAAGACCCTCCGGCTAGCCTGGAGGCTAGCCTTGCTGCGCCGCCACGGAAGCCGCGCAACCCCGCCAGGAAGCGGGTGAAGAAGAAGCTAAAGGTCTCGGAGACCACGCCTCAGGAGGTAAGTCGTCTTCAGCAGAGTAGTCGAGTACCCTTTGTTCGAGTACGTTGCTGACGAGTAGTCTTCCTTTGTATGCAGGAGGTGCCGCCAGCAGAGCCCGTCGAAGAGGGCGACGGGGGCGTCTGGGATACGGTGGGGGAATCAGCTGGAAGTCGTAGTCCAACCCCCACTGTTGAAGAACTTCTGGCGCAACTGGAGCGCCAGCCCCCTGCTCCAGAAGAGAGCACGGGACCCGTGGCCGCCGCCGTTGGAGAGGTGGTGGCCTCAGGAGCGCAGGAGACGTCTGCGCCGGCCGCCGCCACCGTGGAGGAGATAGTAGCCGCAGGGGCGGAGGAAGAGGCGCCCGCCGAGGGTGGACTGGTTGATATTGCCAGCATCCTCGGTGCTCCGGCCGTGACCATTGTCCGGTCGAGCTTGTAAGTACCATATCCTCACGAGTAGTACTTGCTGTAGTAATCGATCTTGTCTGACGATCCTCCGTGACTATTTCTACAGAAAATCCACAGATCTGAGCTGGGATGGGGACGAGCCCTCTTCAGCGGTGGCGGAAGGAGTCGCGCCGCCCGTCGAGGAGACCGCTCCCGATGCCCAAGCCGCGACCGAGCCCCCGGCTACCGAAGCGCCGCTGCCGGAGGCGAGTGTAGTCGAAGGTGAGTACCCTTCGTGAAGCTGTGGAGCTCCAGGAGGAGTAGTCGTAGGCGCTAATGTACTTGTCGTTTTGTTGACAGGTGCTGAAGGTGGTGACATCCCTGCGGGGGTGCCAATGCAGGAGTTGACACCAGAGGCCCCGGAGGCTGCAGAAGGAGCCCCCGAGCCTATGGCAGAAGTCGTCGAGAAGACCGCCGGGGGAGAGGCGGTCGCCACGTCGCCAGAGATTGCTCTGGAGGTGGCTATCCGCTCCCCTGAGATCCAAGACGCAGAGCCCATCCGCTCTGCGCCGATGACGGAGGCTACCTCGAGTAGCCGCGGCGGGATAGAACTTCTTGCGGACGATCTCATCGAGCCGGCGACGGTAGCCAAGCACCTGGAGGCGATCCGTCGAGCCGAGCAATGGATGAAGGTAAGTAGCCGTAGCCTTCCGAGTAGTCAATCCTTTTGCCGTTGAGTACTCGTCATGACTTGAATTGTATTGTGCAGGACGTAGCGGAGCGATCCCGCGACAAGTCGAACCTGCTGCAGGGCTATGGCGACACCGTGCTCCAAGCTGAGGCCCAGGAGGAGCAGCTCGTGAAGTCGCGGAAGCACGCGGCTGCCATGCAATCAAGGCTCGACGCCGCCTTCGCCAAGTACCACAACGACGTCCAGGAGTTGCAGGCGAAGGGCGACGAGCTGGTGCGGAAGAACAAGGGCCTCCGCAACAAGAATAAAGGTATGTCCTTTGACTTGTCGAGTACTTGTTGGAAGTCGAGAAGCATCTGACCCGCCGTTGTATTGCTGTGTTGCAGAGCTTGAGGGCCAGGTGGAGCAGCTGAAGGCCTCGGAGGTGAGCATGAAGAACCTCTTCTACCGGGAGCAGGAAGCCCGCCAGGTACTCGAGCTCGACTACAAGGAACTCGCCTTCGAATGCGAGAAGCATATGGAGCTGCGGATTGCCTCTGACAGGGATCTCGTCAACTGCTACAAATCTTTGCAGAAATTGAACGAAGACTGCGAGGCATTGTGGGCCCAATTGAAGGAGTTGGAGGAAGCCGCTCTGCCGATCGCAAGGCTCCTGGTGCCGCACCCGGGCGGCCCCAAGATAGCTCCTCTGGTGGACCGACTTCGTGAAGCTCCGAGCCGGCTGGCCGCCTACGTCAAGCATATGGCCAAGTCGATCCCAAGACAAGTCTTGGCCTTCATGAAGTCGTACTTCCCGAAGGCTCCAGTGGAGGTGGTCGCCGGCGGGGTAGCCGCCAACTGCTCGGATGAGCAGTATGCAGAGCTGCTGGAGCAGATGGCTCCCATCGCGGAGCAGGTAGCCGAGAAGCTAAACCTTCAGTAGCCCTGTAATAAGTAGCTAGTAGCCATAGTTGTACAGGAAACAATTGTAATGAATTGTTCAAGTATTAATGAAATGAAATTTTCCAGCAATGAGTACTCGTAGTCGCGATCTCAGAGTGCGGAGCGCCCATCGTGGAGTAGGTGCGAGTAGTAGTACTCGGCTTTAGTAGTCCCGTTGTAGGGAGTAGGCAGTAAATAAGTTGATGAACGATCAATCTTTATTGCCGAGGAAGTACACACAGGTGGCCGGGGCCGTAGTTACGGAGTAGTCGCCGGACCCGGAGGCCGCTTACGAGCTAAGTGGCGCTGGAGCGGGTAGCCGCTTGCAGCAGGTGATCCGTAGGTAGCCGTGTAGGCTGGATCGTAGATCCGTAAGTAGCCGCGCAGGCTGGATCTTGGAGTGTGGTCTCTTGGTAGACCGCTGCTAGAGTCCTTGACGCTCGTCGCAGCCCAGGGTCCGTAGGTAGCCGCGCGGGCTGGACCCTGGAGAGGAGAAGTCCGGAGACTGGAGCCAGGGCCCGGAGGGTCGCTTACGGCCAGGGGCGTTGGTGTAGTCGACTAGACTTGAGCCCCGGAGTAGTCGTGTAGACTAGGCGTAGAATCGACGAGTTGGTCGACGTTCCACGAGTTGTTGACGTCTTCGCCTTCAAGTGTTTGGAGGCGGTAGGAGCCCGGCCCGGTCACCTTAGCCACGGTGAAGGGGCCTTCCCGAAGGGAGCCGAGCTTGTGAAGTCCTTCCATGTTCTCGGGATACGGCGGAGGACAAGATCTCCAACGTTGAAGGAGCGTTCCTTGACGTTGCGATCATGGTAGCGTCGGATACCCTCCGGGTACCTTGCCGACGGACGAGGGCGGCCGCGGCGAGCTTCTTCGAGGCCGTCGATGTCAACTCGTCCGTCGTCTTCCGAGACGCCTTCGTCGTAGTGCTCCACCGCCGGCGAGTTCCATATGACGTCGGCAGGGAGGATGGCTTCAGAGCCGTAGACCAGGAAGTATGGGGATTGCCCCGTTGGCTTGGATGGTTGAGTCCGCAGCCCCCAGAGTGCGTTGGGTAGTTCCTTGATCCACTTGCCCCCTTTGGAGTTAGCAGCGTCGTGTAGCCGCTTCTTGAGGGCGTCGAGCACCATCCCATTGGCGCGCTCGACTTGTCCGTTGGCCCGTGGATGGGCGACTGAGACGTATCGGACGTCGATCCCGCTGTTCTCGCAGTACTCCCAGAACTGGTGGTTGTTGAAGTTGGACCCCAGGTCTGTGATGATGCGGTTGGGTAGCCCATAGCGGTGTACGAGTTCATCCAGGAAGTCGAGTACTCTGTCAGCCTTGGGGCATGTGACCGGCTTGACCTCGATCCACTTGGTGAACTTGTCGATAGCCACCAGTACCCTGTTGAATCCTCCTGGCGCAGTTGGTAGTGGCCCAATCATGTCGAGCCCCCAGCAGGCAAAGGGCCAGGTTGGCGGTATGGTGACTAGCTTGTAGGCTGGGACGTGTTGCTGCTTGGCGAAGTACTGACATCCTTGGCACCTTCTGACGAGTTCTTCGGCATCGCCCAGGGCTGTGGGCCAGTAGAATGCTCGCCGGAAGGCCTTGCTGACCAGCGTGCGTGAAGACGCGTGGTTGCCGCAGACGCCCTTGTGGATCTCCTCCAAGATGTCCTTGCCTTCTTCACGAGGGACGCACTTCATGAGTACTCCAGAAGATGCGCCCCGCTTGTAAAGCTTATCTCCGACGAGGACGTAAGACTTGGCGCGGCGGACGAGTTGTTCGGCTGCGTTCTTGTCGGAGGGGACCTTCTGCTCGCTGAGGTAGTCGATGAAGGGTTGCCTCCAGTACACGTCGATCATCATGACCTCCTGCCTAGCTGGTGGATGGGCTGGGACAATGGTCGGTGGCGCCGGCTCCGGGATGGATGGCGCGTGAAGCTCATGGACGAAGACACCCGCTGGTACTTGAGCGCGGGTGGATCCAAGCTTCGAGAGGACGTCCGCTGCAACGTTGTTGTCGCGGACGATGTGATGGAACTCGAGACCATAGAATTTGTTCTCGAGCTTGCGGACTTCTAGGCAATAGGCGTCCATGTTCTCCTTGTTGCGGTCCCAGGACTTGTTGACTTGGTTGATGACCACTGCGGAGTCGCCGTAGACTAGTAGCCGCTTGATGCCCAGTGAAGCCGCGAGGCGGAGCCCGTGTAGGAGAGCTTCGTACTCGGCTTCGTTGTTTGAGACCTTCCGAGAAGATCCGGGACGTACTTGAGTTGTTCGCCCGTTGGAGAGATCGGGGAGTACCCCCCGCGCCGCGCCCTCGAGGTTGAGTGAGCCATCAAAGTACATCACCCAATGCTCTGGTCGCACGGTGGGAGTAGGTAGCTGGTTCTCCCGCCACTCTGCCATGAAGTCGACTAGTGCTTGAGACTTGATGGCTGTGCGTGGCTTGAAGTCGATGGTGAGGGCGCCGAGCTCGACAACCCACTTGGAGATTCTTCCGGTGGCGTCTTGGTTCCTCAAGATGTCGCCGAGCGGGTAGTCGGTGACGACGGAGACCGAGTACTCCTGGAAGTAGTGTCGTAGCTTCCGCGAGGTGATGAGTAGAGCGTACAGGAGCTTCTGCACGGGCTGGTAGCGAGCCTTGAACTCTGATAGAACCTCGCTGACGAAGTAGACTGGGCGCTGGACCGGGTAGGCGTGGCCGTCTTCCTGCCGCTCGACAACGATGGCACATCGACCACGTGGTTAGTCGCGGCTAGGTAGAGCGATGGCCGCTCGCCCTTGTGAAGAGCCGTGAGGATTGGTGGCTTTGACGGAAGTCCTTGAGCCGGGCAAGGGCTTGATCCGCCTCTCCGGAGTCCACACGAACTTCTCGTGATGCTTGAGTAGTTTGAAGAAGGGGAGGCCCCGTTCTCCTAGCCTCGAGATGAATCGTTCAACGCCGCCATGCACCCCGTCAGCTTCTGGACGTCTTTGATGCTCGTGGGAGCTTTCATGCTAGTGATGGCGGAGATCTTCTCGGGGTTGGCTTCAATGCCGTCTTTGGGCGATGATGAAGCCGAGTAGTTTGCCCGAAGGGACGCCGAAGATGCACTTGTTCGGGTTGAGCTTCCAGCGGTACTCGCGTAGCGATGCGAAGGTCTCTTCAAGGTCGTCGATGAGGGTACCGGAGTCCCCGGGTTTTGACAACCACGTCATCCACGTAAGCCTCGACGTTCTTGTTGAGTTGCCGCTTCAAGCGGGCCCGGATGGCCCGTTGATAGGTAGCGCCGGCGTTCTTCAACCCGAATGACATGGTCGTGTAGCGATGCGCGCCAAACGGGGTGATGAACGCGGTCTTTTCCTGGTCTTCCTCCTTGATTGCGATCCGGTGGTACCGGAGTAGCGATCGAGGAAGCGAGAGCGAGTCGCGGCCCGCCGTGGAGTCGATGACTTGATCAATCCGCGGCAACCCGAAGGGGTCCTTGGGGCAGTGCTTGTTGAGGTCGGTGTAGTCGACGCACATCCTCCACTCGTTCGAGTTCTTCTTACGGACGAGGACGGGGTTGGCGAGCCACTCAGGATGGAAGACTTCTCTAATGAAGCCAGCTGCGAGTAGCTTGGCGAGCTCCTTCTTGATGGCGTCCTGCTTGTCGTCGGCAAAATGTCGGAGGTGTTGTCGTTTGGGGGTGGCCTTTGGATCGACGTTGAGGCAGTGCTCGATCAGCTCCCTGGGCACTCCTGGCATGTCCGCTGGCTTCCACGCGAAGATGTCGCGGTTAGCCCGAAGGAAGCTGATGAGCGCGTCTTCCTATTTGGGGTCGAGGCCGGCCCCGATGGTGGTGGTCTTGCTGCGGGTCGCCTGTTCCGAGGTCGACCGGTCTTGACGAGTACCTCCTCGGTGGGCGAGGCTTGTTGGCGGCTCGTCGGACTTCTGCGGGATGTCGAGTTCGCTTGTAGCAAGCTTCTTCGACGCGGCGTAGACCTCCATCATCGCGTTGGGTACTTGGTTTGTAGAAGCGATGACCACGGCTTCTGTGTCGCAGTCGTGGGAGATCTTCAAGTCCCCTTGGAGGGAGAGTACACCGGCTGGACTTGGCATCTTGAGTACCAAGTAGGTGTAATGGGGCACCGCCATGAACTTGGCGATGGCTGGTCTGCCGAGGATGGCGTGGTAAGAGGTCTCGAAATCCGCGACCTCGAACTTGATGTACTCGGTGCGGTAGTTGTCCCGAGACGCCCCGAAGGTAACTGGCAGTACCACTGAGCCCAGTGGGATAGCCGCGTTGCCTGGGACGATGCCGTAGAAGGGCGTGCTGCTCTTGGTGAGCATGGGGGTGACGTCGAGCTTCATTTTCTTCAAGGTTTTGGTGAAGAGGACGTTGAGCCCGCTTCCACCATCGATGAGCACCTTGTTGAGCTTGGAGCCTGCCACCGTTGGCTTCAGGACGAGGGGGAACCGTCCTGGTTCGGAGAAGCTGGTCCATTGGTCCGCGCGGGAGAAGGTGATGGGTACCTCCGACCACCTGAGAGGGGTCGGGACCGCTGGCTCGATGGACATCACTTCGCGACGGGTAGCCTTCTGCTCCCGCCTGCTGGGCAGTCCGCCGAAGAGGACGTTGACGGTCTTCTCGGGTTCCTGGAAGTCGTTGTTGTCGCCGTCCTTCTTCTTGCCCTTTTGATCGTGAGGGTGCGGTGGCTCCGGCGTATCCTTGAGTGCATGCCTGAGCTGGTAGCACTGCTCGGTAGTGTGGTTGTCGTCTGGATGCCACGGGCACTTCTCCTTCAGCAGGTCTTTGAACCCGCCAGAGTTTTTCTTCGAGTTCCCTTTCGCAGGGCGCTGGATAGCCGCGACGGTGTTGTCTGGCTTGCGCTTGCGGTTGGGACCCGAGTAGTTGCTGTTGTTGTTGTTGTTGCGGCCGCCTTGGTTTGCATTGCTGCCGCTGCCGCCGCCCTGGTTCTGCTTGGACTTGCCGCGGATGGCGTCGTATTTGGCGTTGGCCTTGTCCTCTTCATCCGCCCAGGACGTGATCATGTCCTTGAGGTGGGGGATGGACCTGGGGCGGCGACGACCGAAGTCCTCGAAGGTGCGGCGATGGTAGAGGCCGTCCTGGAAGAGGTCGATGACCTCCTTGTCGGTGACGTCGACGACGGTAGCGCGCTTGTCGAAAAAGCGGCGCATGTACTTGCGGAGGGTCTCGCCTTGTTCCTGCTTGATCATGGCCAGGTCCATGCGAGTACCCGAACGGCCCATGGTGCCCGCGAAGTTGTTCGTGAATTGCTCCTTCAGCTGGTCCCACTTGTCGATCGAGTGCTTGTCCAGCGACTCGAGCCATGTGAGTGGTGCCTGGTCCAGACAGAAGGGGAAGTAGAGGCATTTGGTGTCGCTGTTGCCGCCAGCGTTCTCGATGGAGAGGGCGTAGCATCGGAGCCACTGGATAGGATCCTGCTTCGCGTCGTACTTGGTGATCCCCAAAGGCTTGAACTTGTCGGGGAGTAGTAGGTTGCGAAGTCAAGGTGAGAAGGCGGGGAAGCCGTCGCCCTGAGCAGCAGTGGTCGACTTCTTCCGCCGCAGCTCCTTGATCTTCTGGCGAGCGTCGTACCCGCCGTGCGAGGCGCCGGAGGCGTGGCTGTTCGCGTGGCCTCGGCCGCCGCGGCCCGCCGCCGCCTCCGGCTCTCTGTTGGCCCCATGGTTGGAGCTGCCGCCGTCGGCTGCCGCCGCCGTCGGGGGTCGTTGCCGCCGCCACCGGGCCGGGGCGCGGTGGGGAACGACTTCTCGGTTGCCTTGGTTTTGCTGTGAAGGTCCGCCGGCGTTGGAGCGGCGGCGGTTTGGCTCGGTCGGAAGGTCGGCTCGAGTACGGTTGGGACCAGCGTTGGCGCTGCGACTAGTAGCTTCATTGTCGCGGGGTTTAGCTGGAGGAGGTTGGTTGACTCTGTTGTCAACCCGCATGAAGTAGGCTTCTTCTGCGAGCTTGGCGATGACTTCTCCCGGCGCGTATGCCCCGAGCTCCGGCGTGCGATCGTTGTGATCGACATGAGGCATTGCTCGGGGGTGGTGTGTACTCGCTCTCGACCGCCTCGAGAGCTTCCGCAAGGTTGCGGATGGGGAGGTTGTCTCCGAGCCGCCGGCGTCGTTCGCCGCGCTTCTGTTACGTTCGCGTCGAGCGTCCCCGTTGGCGGCGGTCTCGTCCGCGGGTGCATTAGCGGACGGCTCGTACGCGGAGATGTCCTCCGTGTACTTGTCCTCGGCCGTGCCCGAAGGTCCCGGGGTTTCGCCGGCGGCCATGAAGACTTGGCGATCGGGGGTGCCCAGGCTGGACTCAGAAGGTGCCACCTCAGTTGGTGTATTTGAGTCAGCCTGGGTTAGTGGCGTTCCCTCCTGGAACGATAGCGAGTCGATGTAGGCGACGTAGCGTGAGTCTCCCTTTGCCAGGTCAACGGGCTTGCGGTCTGGCCAGTAGACGTATCTCCCGGCCGGCGTTGATTTTATGACCAGCTCCGAGGCTGGCCCTGACAAGGGAAGCTCAGTGGAGTCGTCTTCGGACTCGGGCTCCTCAGGGTCCGACCCGAAGTCGAACTCGTAGTCCGGGTTCGAGTAGAACTCGGAGAGAGGGCTGGGGTTCGAAGCGCGATCGGGGACGGCGTCGGAGTCCGAGTTGTACTCGGGTACGGGCTCCTTGCCGGCCCGGCGCGAAGTGGGAGCGCCCGTGCGGGCCCGGCTGCGGATGCATGGGCCACGCGCGGAGTGCCCGCGTGGTGAGGGGGCCGTCTGCGATGGCTGAGCAGCCGGCTCGCATGCGATGGCCCATGGCGACGTCGGGTTCGAGTTGGAGACGGACTCGAGCTCGAAGTCAGCGTGGTGGTTGAAGAGCGAAATTTCGCCGAACTTGCCGGCGAGTTCGCCCATGACAACTTCAGGAAGCGTCACGAGGCCTGTCCCCGGGTTGGGCTGCATGGTTAGGTGGCGCTGGAAGGAGCCCGCGCCATCAGCAGTGCAGACCCAAGCGCCGAAGACGAAGGTGTCGCCGTGGTTGAAGGCGATAGTTGGCTTGAAGTGGACGGAAGCCGTCGAGTTCGCCATGTGATCTCGAGCGAGAGCCCCTACCTGGCGCGCCAGCTGTCGGTGTTTTAGACCGGCAACCTACTACGGGGAGTACCCGAAGTAGATGATTGTGACTCGCCGAGATCGGTAACTCGAAGGAAGAGACACGTGGCACACAATTTAGACAGGTTCGGGCCGCGAGGTGCGTAATACCCTACGTCTTGTATGCTGCGTAGCTCTGGATTGATAGGGCACAATTACAAGATGGTGCAATAGTGCGCCGTGAGTTGTAGGGGATTGGATGAGGTGATCCTGAGATCGGTCCCTGCGTCGCCTTATATAGTCCGGGAGGCAGGGTTACAAGTCGGAGTAGGGAAAGAGTACTAGTCGAGTACGTCTAGGAGTCCTCTATACAGTGCGGAACAAGTACAGCTCCCTAACCGAGTACTACTCCTGTGTAGTCCTTGTGCTCCACGCCTTCAGATGCCGTGTAGCGCAAGCCGGGTAGTCCCAGGGGCCCACCGAGTAGTCGGTCATGGTACCCACCGAGGTAGTGGGCCCAGGGAGGTCCATACGACACTTGGGGAGACCCCATTTTCAATCAAGAAAGGTATGTCCATCCAAACTACTCTTTTACATCTTGTTTATCTCTTTTGAATAAAAGGAAAATGATTGCTTCAACCATGTGCTTGAAATCTTGTCTACACCCTCACGTTGGAAATGATGAATGGTTGATAAGTTAAAACTTTGCAAGAACCTAATGCATATCTTTGTGCTCTATGCCTTTTTGAATTTGTTGGTATATTTTGAAAACAAAAGCCTGAAATAAAACTTTGTGGGAAGCAAATGCTTATGACCAAATCTAGGTTGTTGACTAGTATGATATGTTGCGACAATGTTGATCTGCTCTATCTCAAAGTATGGTGAAATCTCGGACGATTTCTTTTTGAAAATAAAACAAGACAAGTTCCTCAATGGTTATACTACCTGCCAAAGCCATATGTCGATATCAATGTTCAAACCTTCTACATATGCTTTCTTGTGACCCATTGAGTTTTGTCAAATTGTTGTGACCCTTGGTTGAATCTTTTCATGCTTCCATTATCGAGATCACGTACACCCACATACACATGCTAACTCCTACACCGGGAGTTACGCAAAACATGCCATCCATCCACCAAAAATAAATGCTCCAAAGTTCAAAGAGATTTCTCTTTTTGTGGTCTTGCAAAAGGAGAGAGAGGTCATCAAAAAAAGAAAGAAAAAGAGTATATGCTCAAGAAGCATAGAAAAAAATGTGCTCCAATCAAAGAGCATATGAAAAAAAGAAAAAAAAGCATGACCCCTCCAAAATAAAGGCAAGAGGAGAATCTCAAAGCAAGGAGTGTTTAGAAAAAACACAAAAATATTCCACACACTTGCACATCTCGATCAAGTTGCATGACTAGTTTCTTCTTGGATCCGGTCTTTGGCTTAACAATATCATGTGGCACAAGTGAGCCTCATACTTATCCTACCCAAAGCTCCACATACAAGCCATAGAAGTAGGAAGTTGAGGCTCGCTTAAAGCCTTTGGTGAGGTAACAAATACCACTTGAGCGATCGAGGGAACCATCCAAGGAACATTGTCTTTCTTTGCAAAATTTTCAAAAACTCCGAGATAGGATCCAGAAAAGAAGAAGAGTAAGAGATGCAAAGTCAAAACCCGTTCTACTTTTCAACCTCTGAAGGCAAGGTGGAAAGATAAAAGCCCCACAGGTAAAGTAAGGCTAAGCTTCTCTCTTACCAACCATTTCAAATTGGCAAGAAGAGCATGGAGTTTGTGCGCAGGTACTTGCCGAGTGATAACATCTTGCAACCCTTGATCCACCGAGGCCAAGTATAGGCTTTGCTCGAGGATGAGCAAACGTTTAGCTTGGGGGAGTTTGTTGATGGTCCTTACAACAAAGATCCGACCATCAAAACCTCGGGTTCGAGAGGAGTATACAACAAGTTTCATGCACATTTTTTATACGAATAAATTTCCACGAGTTGTGTTGCAATTTTTATGGACGGGTACACATTTAGGAGGGAAATGGAACCAATGTGCCACACGAGCCAGGCACGGCCGCACCACCAGGCACGGCTAGCCCTTCAGGTGCGGCCGCACCTGCCCCGTGCCACGTCCTCGGTCCCAATCAAGTCCTTCCTCACGTGCACAACTTGGATGAACGAGATTGATCCAGGAAACGTCGATTTGATCGAATGGATGAAGTTGTGATCACTTGGATCAATAGGTCCACCTCTCCGGCCGATCAACCACCACAACCGTAATTCCAAGGCAATCCTGAGCGTCACCAAGTGAAGGCGGTTCATCCCACGGCTTAGAGGTGGGCCGGCTGCACCTAGAGGGCCGGCCGCACCTCCCAACCGCCATAACGACCAAAACCGACGCAAGGAACTGACCCTCAACCGCCTCAGGAGCAAGGATCAGGAGTGTCCAAGTCAAGAGGCTGTGGATCATAGGGCCGGCCACACCCCTTGATCCGGCCGCACCTATGAAAATGGGACCACGCTTTCAACCGACCTCACTTACCTATAAAAGAGCCTCACACCCGCTAGATTGAACACATAGTGCAGGAGCATCTCATTTCCACTCTTTTGTTCAATTAGAGTAGGATTAGTGTAGCTTGGGAGTTAGAGTCGAGTCGAGCAAGTCTCGGGGTTCCGGAGGAGTCTTCTTCAGAGTTCCGATATTGCTCTCGTATCTTTTCTTTGTTTAGACTCAAGTACAATTTAAGTTATCTTTCTATCTTACTTTTCGAGTCAATTACATTCAGCTTTTACTTTGCTCTAGAAGCTTTATTCTTGGTTTAGACTAAAGTTAGTTTAGTCTTGGCTAGCATAGCTCTCTTGAACCCTATAGTGTTGTGGTCGTTCTTCGCTTGATCTCCGGTGTTTCACCGGAGAGAGAGACCTTCCTTAGTGGTACCCGGGGAAAGGTTCTTTGGTTCGTTGTGAGCACGGTGCTCGGAGCTTACCTTAGTCTTAGATTGGTATCCCGCGCAACGGAATAGTTGTGGTACCCTAAGGAGGTGACAGCTCCGGACGGGCTCTGTAGTCCACCATGTTAGTTCGGGCCGGTAGTATTCAGCTCGTCGTAGTCCTCCCTTCTCATCCCAGACTGAGGGCATGGCTTTCCGTGCCCCTGCAACACTAGAAGAGCTTGTTGAGTTAGCTTACCTTGGTTATCCCTTGCTTTAGCCCTTTGCCTAGAGTTGACAAGAATAGATAGATTGTGTTAGGATCCTTTCTCGTCTCGTTGTCCTCCCAGCTTGCTATCCTCTCTAGTCTTTTATCTAAATCTCCTAGCGTGTGTTAAGTTATCCCCGAATATCTTTATTTGTTATCCCTCGCTATAGCTCTTTACCAAGTCTCGGTTATTCTCCACCGTTTACTCGATCATCTTTGTCGTCGTGCCTCCCATGGGAAAATATAAATCGACAACCCGAATACCACCGGGTGAAGTGCTACAACGGTAATCCATGCGCTTGCGGACGTTTCTGTGATCGTGTGTTTTACCCCAGACGTCCCCTATTGCCATTACTAGAGGTGTGAACCTGACGGCGACGCTTGTAGGCGCTAACAAGCATTTCTGTCGTCGTCGCCGTTTGTGCCAGCCAATTTGTGAGGCTAAAGAGCCTCAACATAAGCCTAGTACCTTAATGAGATAGTGCGGGAACTTACCCTTACTAATCTTGAGTAATCACCTACTGTTGACGGTTAATAATTGTATCAAAGTTCGTTTGTGACTTGCAAGCGGACAAGTCTCCCGTCGTAGTCAAGGGACCCTTCTTCCCTCGAGTGGTGAACCCAAGGTATCGAATCCGTGGAACAATGTGCAACGCAAGGATTCAATCTAGTAAAGCAAGGTAAAGCTATCTATTGAAGAATCAAATTGCATCTAATCTAAGATATCATAAGGAAAACGAATCTAATCTAATCTACTAAAGAGGTAGCAAGAGAAAGCAAGAGATAACCAATCTAGAGAATCTAGATCATGCTTATGTTGTAGCTCCAAACAAGATAGATGAAGATAGAAAAGCGAATCTCATTAAAAGCATCTTTAAATCGTGGCCTTCCCATCCGACTCCGAAAACATCCGCCTTTCGAGACCCCCGTTCGTCACAACGTATCCCTATTCATGCGGGGAGCTTAGGGCGAGTTCGATAGAACAAGTTGAAATCACTTGGCCGGTCCGGTATGCACCTCTAGCCACCGCGGCTACAAGAGCACCCTATGTAATCTAGCTATAGACTAGATCGTAGAAGAAGCAAAACCAAGAAGAAATCAAAATCATCGAGAAGGCACTTAATCGCTAGAAATCGGATTCACTTACAAACTTCACCATGAATGATTACATGAACAAGATCACCACCGGGGCCCTCCCTCGATCTTGATCCTCGCTCCGAGCTCCGACGTGGTCTTCCATGCAAGGTTCCCACGTCGGCTAGGGAAACCCTAGACAACTAGCACGACCCTCATCTTCAAGTTGGTGTCCCTCAAGCTTCTCTCGCTCCTCGGCGGCGGAATACGACTTCGGTTCTCGCGTGGCTCTCGGTCGGGGGGCTATTTATAGCCCGAGAAGCAATTAGGTCAAAGGAGAGGCCGATTGGGCCCCGAATGGGGCTGGGCCGGCCGGCTGGGCCGGCCGCCCGGGCCCACTTCGGCCCATCCCGCGGCCTCGCTTCGCCCGGTGTTGCTTCCCACGTCTTCTAGATGTTCTCCCCTTTTGCATGTGGGCCCTTGACGTCGGTTTCTCTCCGAATTGGACTCAACTCCTTGTCTTGCAAGATTCAAGCACTTTTTCCGGTTCGATCCTTGGAGTTTATCATCTTCTCGGGCTTGGTCCTTGGGCTCTTGGAGTCATGTTCACTTCATTGCTTGACTTGTATCGGGCTTCAAGGTCTTGTCATGAGGTGCTTAATGAACTTATCCCGGAAGTCTTGCTTTCATCGTTAAAACCCCGCATAAACACTTAACTCCAAAACCGACATGCACAAGTGAACTTGTTATACCACGGGGGTTAGTACCAATGAATAAGATACAAAAGTTATGCCAACACCGAAGGTAAACTCATGGCTAGGTTGACGGATTTTCACCGTCAACATCTCCCCCATGCTTAAACCTTGCTCGTCCTCGAGTAAGCCTTCGATGGATATCATCATTGCCAAACAATGTTTAAACCTTGCACTTGATCATACATGAAAAAAAAATATAATGCTCTCAAAAGTTTAATTCGTTAAAGTTCCATAATGTACTAGCCTTCACCTCTACGGAGGGTAGATTCTTATTAAGCTTATCCCACAAGTATTAACGTGCTTACAAAGTTTAAATAGATCTCAGAATTTTTGAAATAAAGAACAAGATAAAGAAAAGAGCTAAACCAAGTTCACAAATTTAAATCACCTTGCATGTTGCTCATGAACTCTCATCTCACTTGTCTCTCAAGCCTATACATTCTACTCCTTTCCCTCTCATAACATATATGTGTGGTAGGCTTTATATGGAGCTTTGGGAAAGTTTAGTCCTAACAAGATTTTATAAATGAGGTGTTGTCAAAACAAGACAAGCTTCTCATGGTCTTACCGAGACTCGTCAAAAAGGTCATTGGAAAATAATGTTAAATCAAGGAGGGGAAAGAGAAAAATACACACACTTTTAGATGAGTGGACATGTGCAAATGGCAAAGAGTGATCCCGAGGCACAAAGGAAGTCCTCGTTATCGGATTGCACATGGTTGGAAGATGAGAATGGATCTTTTTAACTTGAAGCCTTGAATGCACTTTTAGAGAGCTAGGGAATTTACTTTACGCACATTTTTTTCTTTCTCATATTTCTCATTCTTTTCTTTTTTTCATTCATTCATTTTTTCTCATCATATATTCAGCCCATGACTTCCACAACGAAGTTTTGATTCTTTTTTTTATACCTTGAAAGTCATGAGTATCGCTGGATTTTTTTTTTGCTTTCATCATCATTTTTTTTAAAATATTCCCCTTTTAACTCTAAAACTGCACCGTACCTACCTCCTCCCCCATGCTTAGACGTTGCTCGTCCTCGAGTAAAGAGGCGAGAAAAATAAGGTAGGTACCGGAGTATTTTTCCTTGGAGAGATACTTGAAATCTTCAATGTCGGCACCGTCTTGCGATCTTCCTTGAATTGATGATCCATTCTCAACAATAGGTTGTGGTCAAGGAGGTAATCACAAAAGATGATATTTGGTTTAAGGGTGGATATCCAGCGAAGTTTGTGAGATCTCCGATGCGGGGATACACAATGCACGGATAAAAGGCTAGCAAAAAGATGGATACGCAAAAACGAAATGACCAGCTTCTTAGTCTCGGGCCAGAGAAATCATGGCCTGCAATAATTCACTCAAAAATAAATCTTGTACACTAAGATTTATGCACTCGAATATATATAAGGCTCTGGATAGGTTGAGCAACACACAAGTGATATTTATGACAAGGTTAGCAATATTTTTTAGCATAAAAGACATCTTTAATCTATTCATAACTTGAGAGCACATAAAACACTATGGGTCTTTATTTTAATCATAACCTCCGCTGAAGATTAAGCTAGCATTTAGATAATTTCAGATTTGTATTTTTAAGAGAGCACTAGTTCAAACATGCATAAATCAATTACAAAGGTAAACAAAGCGGCAATTATAATCATATATCATCATGGCACAAACTTTGTAACTTTACTAATGGTAAAAACTTGGTGGCGACATTATTCATGATGAAAATAAATACTAAGATACATGCTGAAAAAAATTAAACTAACACACTTTCTGAAATTTAAATAAAAAACTGAAAACACTACGCATACATAGGCGCAAACAAGCTGAAAATTAAAGAAAAGGGGGTAAAGGAAAGATAACTAAAGCTCCTCCTCTCTCTAATCTTCCGCCGGTGGTTGATATTGATAGTCTTGGTTGTTGTACCCTTTCTTGTAATAGGAATGCGCCTCTCCTCCTATGAATTGTCTGACGGCGCTAGGTGAAGGTGTCCAAGCACATAAGCGACGTTTGCATTTCCTTCACCCATTTGGTTGGCATTGGTTTGGATGGCTGCAATAAATTGCATGTTCCTTGCAGCGTATCCTCCAATGGTTGCTCCATTTTGTTGTGGTTGAGAAAGGTGTGCATAGGGCTCCGCAAAGGCTACGTTGGGCACCGCAAAAATGGTGGGGGTATGGCTGCACCACTCCCCCATGCTTGCATTGGTACACCACCGTAGTAATTCGGCGGCGCCGGGGTTCCTCCCAATGGTGGGACATAATTTTGTTGTGCACCTCCTTCTTGGGTCGTGGAAAAACCTTCTCCTAATTCTCTATTATTTTTTTTCCTCGCCGGCACAAGAAGTCCTTCCTCTAACCGATCTTCTTCCCCTCAAGAAAAAGTTTTAATCTTCAATCTGGAAGGGGCAAATTCACCTAGGCCACTTGGAAGCCTCCTCTCTCATCTTCACTCTTATATTTTCCTTTCTTCATATATTCCTAGGGAAGTCCCGGGTAGGAGATGATTCGGGTTCCTTGTAATACCCGGTTTTAAAGAGATAGCCAATATGGAGAGGCAACACCCCGAACCAATATCTTCCGAACTCGATGTTGCAACAACACCACCAGTTGATCATAGGTGAGTGGGGTCTATTGGCCACTTGGCAATCAAAGCCGAGTAAAGCCAATTCAACTCCATGTTGGTTATCTTTGTCTCTCTTGTTCTCCCAAAAATCCACTTGCACAAAAGTGACACACTTGGATAATGGGTTCCGGATAGTATTTCTTCGTTGATGGTCTCTTCCCGTGATCATACTCCAAAAACCTTCCCATGTGCCTTCATGCACATACTTGTTCCGGAGCTCCCTTTTGAAAATAGGGGACACTCGCCCATGGGTCCACGATACTAGAACATGCAATCGTTTCGAACATGAAAACCAATCTAATCTATCGGGGATTGTGTTGAATGGATCCAAGGAAGCATTGGAGCTCTACTCCCTTTATGGCATGGTTGCTAGCCTTAAGCATTAAAGTATTTTCAGCACAAGATGATAGATAGATAATCCAACAAAGTGTGATTACATCTCAAGATCGATTGCAACCCATGGATGAAAGGAGATTACCCCATCAAGGTGCTAGAAATAGCATCGTTGATCAAGGTTACCCTTCCGACGGTGCCTTCCTTCTTCTCCACTTGTGGGCTCCCTCCAACGGAATGAGAGACTCAGCACTCCTTCATCAAGGGTATACGCCATGGTCATGAAAATTTCCTAGGCGAATTCCTTGTGGGTGTTTGCCGACACTCCGTTAGAGAATTGCACCGGTGTCCCGTGTGAAACCCAATATGTGGAGAGCTTGGTCGTCGATGTCGACGTTCGCTACAAGCCTCTACTTAAGGCGAGCGAGCTTCTTCTCCTCCTCCGTCATGATGACATACCCCTCGGAATACCGCGGAGCATATGGAGGTGGAGCGGATGATCGTGTCAAGTGGCGAGGTTGGACGAGCGGCTCCTCCATATGTTATTGAAGTTTGGTAAACCTAATAAACGAGTTTAGTGTGGCCCTCATGCCACCAAGGAGAAGAGTGTGGTTCCTCCTCGGCGGTGCCGTGTCCTCCTCCATACTTCGAGGAAACTTGGAAACCGAGTGCCTCCTCGAAGAGGTTGTCGATGATGGCTTAGACGACGATGATCCCTTCTTCTTCGGTGAAAAGGCTTGTAGTTTTCTTCCATGATTGCAGCACTCTCCCTCACAAATATATATCCGGGGTTTTCACCCGGTAACAAGGTACACAAATATTATTTTGGAGTCTGGACTTTGAGTGGATTAAGGATGTGATTTGTTGCACGAAACAAACGCGGTGGATGGCTAAGTCTAAGGTGATCCTGGCCTACAAACTAGAGCACACGAACAAAGAGTTGGATGAAAGACTTACCTCTCTCCTCCTCTTGGCTCGGTTCTTCTCTAGTGCATTCATGTTGCTTCGTGATCGCGTACACCTTCCAAACGTTCCCGTCCACTCCTTCGCTTGCATTATTGCTCCTTCCACTTGATGTTTTCGCTTTGACTCACTTCCATACTCCCTTGCCTCACATGCATCCATGATATTCCTACAAAACAAAGCCTTGGCTGCCCCCCATGCTTGTACTTTGCATGTGGTTTAAATATGTTGGAGGGGCATCCCGTGATGTATCATGGTGCATGCATGATTAAGTTAACTAGATTGCCTCCCTTTAAGTGTGTTTAAGGCTAAGAACTCCTCTAATTCGAAATTTAAAGTATTTTTCAGAGCCATGCAAGAGCTCGAACATAATTTTAGAGAAGTTTTTAGACCATTAAAAACAAATGCAAGTCGAAAATATTTTTCTTATTACGTCGATTTCGGTCTCACCGGTATAGTTTGCCTTCTTTAGTTGAGAGCAAGCTTTTCCCGGCTTGATCATGGGGGCATAGGTTTAGGTCCTAATTTTGATTAGATGAGAGAGATTTTGAATGAAATAAAATTAAGTGAGGCTTAGAAAAATTCTAATCTTTGAGAAACCAAGGATATGGATTTTTAAACCAACCAAAAATCAAGCTTCTAGGTTCACGCGAGTCCTACCACATGCTGAAATTTAAATAACATCTAGATACAAGTCGTGGCTCTACTCGAGTGTTTTTAGCATGAAAAACAAATCAACCACAGCACCATAATGAGGGTGAAGGGTTGAGTTAGGTTCTGAATTTATTTGGTTTTGGTTGTGGTTTCTCGAAAAAGAAGCAAACAATCACATAGGATGGTTCATGTAAAGGGTTTATGATCAAGCAAAATATTCAACCAAGAATTATGTCTCTAATGTTGTTCAACCATTCTAAGTCTAAGGTTTTGCGTAGTAAAATTCAAAACTGAATTATTAAAAAGACTCGAAAACCTGGAATCGGGTTGTCCTCCCGTAGCTTATTCTTAACTCGACGAAACGGGTTGCCTCCCGCCTAGCGCTTCGTTTATAGTCCATGGCTAGACTTCTTCACTTGATTACTTCGGATCAACGCTCTTTGCGGGCATTGCAATCTTGGGTACCCACTTTGGCTTAGTCAATTTTTTTGGTCTTCACAGGCTGGCTTTGTCCTTTGGTCTTGACGGATGCAACAACTTCCTTGTGGCTCGGCATCTCGAACTCCGGTCCTTCGGTTGTGATCTTCATGGTCTCTAGTGTGATCCTTCATCTCTCCCGAATGAGTTTAGTAGCCTTCGCCATCTTGGGACCTTGGAGTTGTCTCGGATATTCTTCTTTGTTACCCATCGGGCGCCCGACAAGTTGTCCCACTTGCGTCTAGCATCTTTATCACGATGAACACTTCACGTATAGAGCTTCCGACCTCCGTCACCTTGCCATCTAAATTCTTCAATATTTTCTCCATAGCCTCGAACTTAGTGACGGCGTCCTTGTTGATCTTAGCTTGCTCGTCCATCAAGTCCTTGAATTGTGCACAAAGAGGAACCAAATCTTGAATGGACGAACTTGCATTAAATCGGGGGTTACCCGGACATGGTCGTACTCCACACACTCCTTGCATGTGGATCTTGCTTTGGCGGCCTTTAGGTGTTGAGCTTCTTTCTCCATCTCCATCTTCTCCATCCTCCTCTTGATTTGAACGGCCTTCCGGCGTCTTGACTTGGAGGTGGTGATTCCCTCGGAGATTTTGATTGTCCTTCGAGTTTGACTTTTGAATCTAGGGTTTCCAACCCTTTAGCTTGTGTTGCACGTCACCTTTGCTCGTAAAGTTTTCCCGGATCATCCACAAAAAAGTTTGGGTTTCTTGGAGAGGTAGCCAACCATCTCCGGTTAGGGTTAGTAATAAAACAAAAATCTAAACATAAAAACTAGGGTTAATGAAAACTAGATTAGATTGACTCTTTTTTTTTTCTTTTCGGGATGATCAAAAATAAGAGATGCAAAAGAAAATCAAAAGAAAGACTGAAAGATAAGCGATACTAGATCGGATCTTGATTGCTTGTTCCCCGGCAACGGCGCCGGAAAAAGGGGCTTGTTGACGGTTAATAATTGTATCAAAGTTCGTTTGTGACTTGCAAGCGGACAAGTCTCCCGTCGTAGTTAATGGACCCTTCTTCCCTCGAGTGGTGAACCCAAGGTATCGAATCCGTGGAACAATGTGCAACGCAAGGATTCAATCTAGTAAAGCAAGGTAAAGCTATCTATTGAAGAATCAAATTGCATCTAATCTAAGATATCATAAGGAAAACGAATCTAATCTAATCTACTAAAGAGGTAGCAAGAGAAAGCAAGAGATAACCAATCTAGAGAATCTAGATCATGCTTATGTTGTAGCTCCAAACAAGATAGATGAAGATAGAAAAGCGAATCTCATTAAAAGCATCTTTAAATCGTGGCCTTCCCATCCGACTCCGAAAACATCCGCCTTTCGAGACCCCCGTTCTGTCACAACGTATCCCTATTCATGCGGGGAGCTTAGGGCGAGTTCGATAGAACAAGTTGAAATCACTTGGCCGGTCCAGTATGCACCTCTAGCCACCGCGGCTACAAGAGCACCCTATGTAATCTAGCTATAGACTAGATCGTAGAAGAAGCAAAACCAAGAAGAAATCAAAATCATCGAGAAGGCACTTAATCGCTAGAAATCGGATTCACTTACAAACTTCACCATGAATGATTACATGAACAAGATCACCACCGGGGCCCTCCCTCGATCTTGATCCTCGCTCCGAGCTCCGACGTGGTCTTCCATGCAAGGTTCCCACGTCGGCTAGGGAAACCCTAGACAACTAGCACGACCCTCATCTTCAAGTTGGTGTCCCTCAAGCTTCTCTCGCTCCTCGGCGGCGGAATACGACTTCGGTTCTGCGTGGCTCTCGGTCGGGGGCTATTTATAGCCCGAGAAGCAATTAGGTCAAAGGAGAGGCCGATTGGGCCCCGACTGGGCCGGGCCGGCCGGCCCGGGCCCACTTCGGCCCATCCCGCGGCTGCTTCGCCCGGTGTTGCTTCCCACGTCTTCTAGATGTTCTCCCCTTTTGCATGTGGGCCCTTGACGTCGGTTTCTCTCCGAATTGGACTCAACTCCTTGTCTTGCAAGATTCGAGCACTTTTCTCGGTTCGGTCCTTGGAGTTTATCATCTTCTCGGGCTTGGTCCTTGGGCTCTTGGAGTCATGTTCACTTCATTGCTTGACTTGTATCGGGCTTCAAGGTCTTGTCATGAGGTGCTTAATGAACTTATCCCGGAAGTCTTGCTTTCATCGTTAAAACCCTGCGTAAACACTTAACTCCAAAACCGACATGCACAAGTGAACTTGTTATACCACGGGGGTTAGTACCAATGAATAAGATACAAAAGTTATGCCAACACCGAAGGTAAACTCATGGCTAGGTTGACGGATTTTCACCGTCAACACCTACCCGACTAGCTACTGGGGGAGGGGGTACATGTGTGAAGCTGGGTGCCTCACGGGGTATGCCAGATAGCCTTGTACCTAGGACTGTAAGCTTTGATCCCAAGCCGAGGATTTTTGGGAACCACCTGGTGGTTGTCCATGTGGAGGCAATCCCCATGTGTTTAGGTTTACCTTGCAAGGTTATAAATCAATCGATTGTCGGCCTCTCACTGTTATCTGAGACTGCTTAATCAACTGGCCGTGATATCCCTTATTGATGGAACTTTGAGAATATTACTGCTTGAATTAATTGTTTGTCAATTCTTGATTGAATTAGTTAGCACACTTAGAAATGGTAATCAACTAGAACTTGGTGCTAAAATATTGAAAGTAAGGATATACTCTTTGTTGCTTTTCAGCAAAAGAACTCCACCAGCCAAAAAGCCTCTCATGTCTAGAGTTTGGTGATGTAGTTATCACCCGACGGTTAAGTCTTGTTGAGTATTAGTATACTCAGCCTTTCTTTAAAAATGTGGTTGCAGGTGGTTTGACCTGGTGAGATTCCACCCGGCTGGGAGCTGGAATGGGTAGATGACGACGAGTAATGGCATCACGGACGGCCTCCTGTGATGTTTACCGTTGTTCTAGTTTAATTATTTCTGCTATTTTCGAACTCTGAATCTTTACTTATCATGTCATGAACTTATGGTTTGTAATAATTAAACCATTAGAGGGTAATTTGGATTTAAATTGTGTTTGTACTCTGGACTCGCCTTCGCGTGAGTTTTAATGCATATGTTCGATCCTCTATGTGAATTCCAAGTGATTTACCGGGTGTTAACCAGGCAACTAACAACAGGATGATATTTTACTGTCGCTTAAAGGCCAAAGTGGATTGGTTTAGTGGATTGGTTTAGGCGATAGTACGGTATTTTGAAGGATCAGATGGCGACTAGAGAGGGGGGGAGTGAATAGGAGCCGGTAAAAATTCTTCTCAAAGAACCCGGCCTATGCCCTAGTCAAATCCCGGTCACACACAAGCGATGGATCGAATCACACACCAATCGCCAAGACAACGAGGTTATGGATCAACCTCTAGCCTTAGGAACGATTCCTTGAAGCACACGCGGAAGCACAAGAAAGGAAGGGAGGAATCGAACCAAGAAGCAAAGCTCACAGGCTCTGGCGGACCGTCCGGCCGGACGGGCGGACCGTCCGCGATGAGCCGCGCGGACCGTCCGGCCAGGGGACCGCGGACCGTCCGCCCCCTTGCCGCGGACCCCGTCCGCCCGAGCCGCGGACCGTCCGTTAAAAACAAACGAACCAATAGGGACGCACCCGCACCACGGACCGTCCGCGGGGAGCACGCGGACCGTCCGCCGTGCACCGCCGGACCGTCCGCCCTCTCGCTCGCGGACCGTCCGAAACTCCGTCCAACCGAAAACCAAAATCGCGACGGATCAAAACGAAAGGCGAGCAAGAACACGAAGAACACGGGACGAACCCTAGCGGCGCGGACCGTCCGCCAGGTCGTCGCGGACCGTCCGCCAGGTGTGGACAGAGCAGAAAACGCCCGACCCCGAAAGTCAACTCCACCAAATCATCATCGGATTTCCCAAACAGTTGAAGCTGTGGAGACAAGGGTTTGGGGACTTGAAAAGCGTCACACAAGGATGCTATAGCCCAAAAATCTTGCCTCCTAACTCCCTAAATCACCGGGAATCGCGAATCCTTTGAGCACCACCAAAAACTCGAGCACCGAACGAAAAATTTCGAATCGAAGTGGTTTCCCGGCGTTTGAGGGCACAAGATCAATCACAAAGATGCACGAGACATCTATCCATGTTTTCCTCAAAGAAATCCGGGGAGAAACCCACTCAAATCCGCGGAATCGAACCGGGAACAAAGGCACGAAAACAAGCACAAAAAGACCACGAGAAACACAACTCCGAATCTTCTACACAAACCAGGAAAGATTCACAAGGTCTAGCATGCCGCCCTAGCATCCATCCCTCTCAACAAATCTCTCATGAAGCTCTCATGCTAGCCTAGAGAAAATGGAAGAAAAATAGCTACGAAAATGAGAAATGGGAGGGAGGAAATGAAACCCTAAGTCGAGGAGAGAGCAAGCTATCCACACACACTCATGGCTTATACCCCTAACTTAACTACTGGCGATACGACCCATGTAGGGGCATTTAGGTAATGTTTGTGGGTTTTGCAATCGGACGGCCACGCCTTTGCCGCACCCCGCGTCCTCCCGACGCAAGCCATGCGATCCCGCCGCGTGTCCTCCGCCTCGAAGCTTCCCGACACGCCCGGATCCCGTCTCCGTCGTGTTGGGCCCTCGGACTTGGTTTTGAGGCCCAAACCAAGAAACCGTCCGCCGATGGTTTTGTGGGCAAACCACCAAACCCCGCGTGCTCGGTCCGGCCTCCCGCCAAACCACTTGACTCGACCGCCACCGTGCACCGGCTCGATTGTCCATGACTTCATCTCGCTCGTGTCGCCACCATGTGGCCCGCACCGAGTCCCGCTGTCCACCGGGTCCCTCGAACCGAGCCTACTTGTCTCTCCATCTCCCGGAGGCCCCTCAAGGCTGAAGACCTTTCGCGCCCGTTCTTCACCCGCAACAACGACGAACTAGGCCGCAGCCTACACCCTGCGCACTAAGCCAAGAGTCGGTCCCACACCCGTTGTCAATCACTCATCACCGAGGAGCGGTCATCCATCGACCACCGGACGCTCCCGGTCCTCAATCTCCCTCTTGATGAGTGCATTGACAACACACAACGCGAAATGAAATTCAGAGAAAGAAAGAAAGGAAGAAGAAAGAAAAACAAAGAAGCTCAACTCATGACCAAAACCAAAGAAAGGCGAAGAAAGGTCACAAGCCAAGCAAAGCACAAACTCCACACCGAAAACAGCAAGAAAGCTCCCCCTGAAAAAATGCAAGCTCCCCCTGAACATGTGGATGCAGACTTCCAAATTTCAGCTCACCTCTTCTGAATTTTCATTAAGCTCACCTCTTCTCCCCCTTGTTGACAATGTATGAATCAAGGTGAAAATGCAGAAATGCAAAACAAAGCATATAAACATCTACATGAGCTTCTCAAATAGGCCAAATCTAGTGTCAAAGGCTAAAAATGAGACAAAGATCACACATATGAATCATAGCATAGTCAAAGCATTGCCACAAGTAATATATGAAAATACAAGCATGTGACAAAGCAAAATTTTCGGATTTAAGCAGCTTTTACCAAAAGAAGGCTCGCTTCACATGTAAAAGCCTATCCATGTCACACTTGAGCCACAAACATGCATACCATTCAAAGATCATACAAGGATATCAAATTCTCAGCAAAAGATCATGGCAAACACCCATAAAGCAAAGCATGTCATATCAAAGCTCATGAGCCATGTGTCCACTTCGGGGAGACTTCTCCACTGGTGAACATCATGCAACATGTTTTGCACCCATATGTGAAAGATAAGACATTTTAAGCACAGACATGATGGATGGAGCATTTTTCAAGCATTTTACACTTCTTTTCGAGATTAAATCATTTTATGGTACATGAAGTGCCTTTGCGGCAAAAAGAAGCTTATGCTCCCCCATGAATGCAACATAGGCTAAACATTCACAATGATATTCGGCCTTTGGCCCAAGTGCAAGAAAAAGACATCCAAGCACAATCTAAGCATGAAAAGCACATTTAGACCAAACTGTGACATGGATACACAACTACACACGAGTGGAGCATATTTCATCAAGAATTAGTCAAGATGAGCATTTATTTCAAAAAGGGCTATCTCACCACACATATATCTCAAATATTTCAAGAGCATAGCCTCACATCACCATTTCTCCACACATATGACCAATATCTCACAAATAGCCAAAGAAACTCAAATATGGCATATGAAAGAAGCTCATCACCCTAAAATGCAATATGATACAAATGCAACTTGATATATGACAAGATGGCTATCCTACCATGGTTTGTACATCAAGCAAAAGCATGTATATACATCAAAGTAAACATGGTATGATACATATGATACAAGAGAAAAACCCCCAAGAATCAACTAGAAAGGGCAACAAAACCAAAGTTCCCCCCGCAAGCGCACAAATGTAGCTTGGTCAAGAGGCTTTGTAAAGATATCGGCTAGCTGATCGTGGGTAGGGACATGACTCAACACAATGGTTCCTTTCTCCACATTGTCCCTCAAGAAATGATACCTCACTTTTATGTGTTTGGTTCTGGAGTGAAGCACTGGGTTTTTGGCTACGCTTATGGCACTGGTGCTATCACAAAGAAGTGGGATCTGGGTGCACTCCTCACCAAAGTCTCTCAAAGTGTATGAAATCCACAACAGCTGGGAACAACAACTCGCGGCTGCAACATACTCCGCCTCGGTGGTAGACTGAGCTACACTAGACTGCTTGCGGGAAGACCATGAGACCAATGAAGAACCAAGAAACGGCATGTACCAGAAGTAGACTTCCTCTCGACTCGACATCCAAAGAAAAATCCGCATCGAAAAAACCATGAAGAGAAAGAGTCGAGGAGGACGAATACCAAACGCCAAGACCGAGGGCGGATCGTAGGTACCGAAAATCCTCTTAACGGCCCGTCGATGTGATGTCCTCGGCGAAGCCCGAAAACGAGCGCACGGACACACGGCCGAACCGTATGTCCGGCCTCGTCGCCGTCAAGTAGAGGAGGGAGCCGATCATGCTCCCCGTACTCCCGCTGGTCCACTGGTTCTCCGTCCTCATCCGCATCCAAAGTGGTCGTACTCCCCATGGGAGTCGACATCGGCTTCACATCTTGCATCTGGAACTTCCTCAGCATGTCTTTCGTGTACTTGGTCTGGTGCACAAATGTACCGTCCTTCACTTGCTTGATCTGCAGCCCGAGAAAGTACTGCAACTCGCCCATCATGCTCATCTCGAACTCCCTGCTCATCTCATCTGCAAACTTGGCAACAAGGTTATGTGACGAGCCACCAAAGACAATATCATCCACGTATATCTGAACAATCAACAAGTCATTTCCATGCTTGAGGAGAAACAAGGTCCTATCCACGGTACCCATCACAAACCCTCTCGCTCAACGAAAAACCTCTCAATCTCCCATACCAAGCACGGGGCGCCTATTTCAACCCATACGAGCCCTTTTCAACTCCGTACACCCCGTGTGGGTACAGCTCGCTCTCAAACCCGTGTGGTCGCTTCACATACACCTCCTCCTCTATGACCCCATTCAGAAAAGCACTCTTCACGTCCATCTGAAATAACTTGAACCCTTTAGCCACGGCAAAGGCTAGAAGGATTCGAATTGCCTCAAGACAGGCCACAGGAGCAAAGGTCTCCTCATAGTCGATCCCCTCCTTCTGACTAAACCCCTGAGCAACAAGTCTGGACTTGTTCCTCAAAACCATCCCATTCTCAACCTCTTTGTTCTTCCAAACCCACTTGGTTCCTATGGGATGGCAATTTGGAGGTGGTTCAACTAACTCCCACACCTGGTTCCTCTCAAAGTTTTCCAACTCCTCATGCATAGAATTGACCCAGTTTGCATTAGATAAAGCATGTCCAATGTCCTTGGGCTCAAACGTGGCAACAAAAGCAGCATGAGCAAAATGAGAGGAATTCCTGGACCTTGACCGTGTAGTACGTTCGTCGATGTGCCCAACGATCTTCGACAGGGGATGCACTTCTCGAATCCGCCGGGGAGCCTCACGCCTCGAGACTACCTCCCCCTCAACTTCAGCTTCTCTCGCCTGGTCCTCTTGTCGCACCGTCGTTGTCCATGAAGTAGACGGTCCACGCTCCGTAGTGGTCGTAGGGGAAGTAGTGGGTACACGCTCCGCATCAGGCGCATGGTTCTCTCCATCATCATCTCCAGCTTCATCCTTCTCCTCTTCAAAGAGGTCCTCGGCCATTTCTTCATCACCTGCACATTCAAAGCCAAGAGAGGTACATGGCATTGTCTCGTCGAAGGTTACCTCGCAAGTCTCCATGATTTTGTTAGTCTCAAGGTTAAGCACCCTATAGGCTCTAGAGTGGTTAGCATATCCAAAGAAAATACCATCACTAGACCTAGCCTCAAACTTGTCGAGTTTTCCCTTCTTAAGAATAAAGCACTTGCAGCCAAAAACTCGGAAATGACTCACCTTGGGTGCCCGACCATGCATCAGCTCATAACAGGTCTTCTTCTTGAAAGCTCGCAATAAAATCCTGTTGGAAACATGACAAGCCGTATTGACCGCCTCAGCCCAATACCTCCTAGGAGTCCTGTGCTCATTGAGCATCGTCCTAGCCATCTCACAAAGAGTCCGATTTTTCCTTTCCACGACTCCATTTTGAGGGGGCACATAAGGGGTCGAATACTGATGTTCAAGACCTAGATCACGACAAAAGGCATCAAAACGAGAGTTCTTGAACTCTGAGCCATTATCACTGTGGATAGCTCGAATAGCATTCCCATGCCTCTTGTTTTTCAACCTCACGATTAGATCTCGAACAAAACCAAATGTCTCACTCTTATCCTCCAAGAAAAACACCCAGGCATAGCGAGAGTAATCGTCCACCACAACAAGGATATACCACTTCCCACCCACCGAGCGAACTCGAGCTGGCCCAACAAGGTCCATATGCAACAGCTCTGTCGGACGCTCGGTCATGACATCGGTCAGGGGTGGATGGGGAGTGGCTACCATCTTGCCATGCCTATAGGGAGCACAAACCAAATCCTTCTCAAGCTTCAACTTCGGCAATCCTCGGACAAGGTCAAGACCACTCAAGCAGGAAACCAAATCAAAGCTCAAGTGTCCCAACCGCCTATGCCATTTCCACAAATCAGAAGAAGGACTGGCCATCAAACAGCGAGCAGGACCCAAAGAACGAGAGAAGTCAGCCCTGAAAATCTGACCCTCGGGGATGATCATACAGACAAGATCACCTCGAGAATCAAGCAAACGAGACTCGCCAGACTTGAAACGCACCTCAAAACCCTCATCAAGCAACTGATACACCGAAAGAAAATTGAAACCCAAAGACTTTACAAGAGCCACTCTCTTCAACGTTACCTTGTCACTCACATGCACAACACCCTCCGAAAGCACCCTTCCTCGTCCATTGTCCCCAAATGTGATGTACATCTTTTCCTTCACTGGGGTGAGGCTGGAGAACCACTTCTTATCTCCGGTCATGTGTCGAGAACATCCGGAGTCGATCAACCAAATGTTCTCCAAGCCTCCTGCCTGTAGTCAGAAACACGAACGAGAGTGAGCTAACGACTCGACACTGGGGTTAGCACAAAGAAAGTTAAACCAATGTCGAGCCATCTGCTCAAAAGAGGGGTTAGCAAACATCATTCTCTTGCCACCAAACTTCCCATGTCCCATGGGAGGAGTACGAGCACCACGAGGGGGAAAACGTGGTCCGTAGTTCCTCTGGAACCCAAAGCTGCGATCATCTCCCCTAAACCCGTATTGAGGACGAGTAGGGGACGTCCAGCAAAACCACCACGAGCCCGACCAAACCTCTCACCAGCACTCTTCACACTTCCCACACCCTGTGGAAGTGGCACTCTAGGCTCAGGAATACCACGAGACTGGCGATACCTGTCCTAGTTTGCTTGCTCCCTAGCAAGCCTCTCATCCCTCTTCCTCTTGTAGCAAAACTCTGCAAGATGTCTCTCCTTGCCACAATACTCACACCTGAAGGGGATGGGTTTTAGTTTTGGCTCTGGCTTCTCTCTAGGCTTCTCACCCTTCTCACCCACAAACTTCACCGGTTTCTGGAAGTCATTTGTCTTAGGTGGGAATTTGGGTGGATCTTGGGTTGTGTCAAGCTTGTTGCAAAGGTGGTTGGGTTTTGGTGTGAAAGAGTTCTTGGGTGCTTTTGGAAGTGGGACTTGGATGTCTCCGATCACCTCAAACTCGGGGTTAGACTCAACACACTTCTCATACACACTCTCCCCACTGTTCTCTCCCACTTTCTCACCCAACTTCTCAAAACCCAAACCACGACCATCGGCTCTCTTGAACTCCTCAATCATGATTTTCAATTGAGGTTCCTGCCCAGACAACCAACCCAACACCTTCCTCAAATAGTCATTCTCCTCATAGATGACATCCAAACGGGAAGTAAGTTCACGATTGCGCAAAGTAACTTCATCACAGCTAGAACATGCATTTGCAACAAGAGATTTCAAAGATGCTTCCAAAGAACTAATGGTAGAACGAACATCAACAAGCTTAGCATTCATAGTAGGACATGATTTACAAGCACCAAGCAAAGTAGGTCTAGCCTTAAGCTCATCATATTCAGTCCTAAGAGCATCTAGTTTAGCTAAAGTGGAAGCATTCTTCTCATTAAGCAGCTTGATTTCATTCAACCATGCATCACACTCAAGGCATTCAACATCATCAGGAGTAGTAGGAGCAAGTTTCAAAGAGTCATTCTCAAGTTTCAATTCAAGCAATTTGGACTCTAACTCTCCTACTTTCTCACTAGCATTCTCAAGTTGAGCCCTAAGATCTTTCCTCATCTTTTTGGCATCTCTTAGCACACTATCGCAGTTGTTAATCAAGCCATTCAACCTAGCGATCTCAGCAAGTAAAGAGTCGGGGTCACGATTTACCTCATCCTCCGAGTCGGAGTCGCTGTCTTCCTTCTCGCTCTTCTTGCTGCTTGAGCTATGGGCCATGCCACAAAAGCCCTCAAGCGCCACACAGCTCAACCCGCTGAGGTTCCAGCTTGCACTCTTCTTGCCATTGCCCCTCCCGGCGTCTTCATCTTCGCTGCTTGAGCTTGACTGCTCCTCGCTTGAGCTTGAGTCAACGTCGCTCGCACCGGCCACCATCGCTCTTGCCTTGTTCTTCTTGTAGCCGCTCTTGCTCGGTCGCCGCTTGTCCTTGTCCTTGCTCTTGGACTTGTTGAAGTGCTTGCCCTTGGAGGAGTACTTGTCTTCACGCCTCGGGTGCGCCTTGTACTCGTTCACCTTGTACTTGTTCTTCTCCGCTTCCGGGCACTCGGCGATGAAGTGGCCACGCTTGCCACACTTGTAGCACGTCCCTGAGCTCCGCCTTGCGTTCCTCCGACTCTCGTGTAGTCGATTAAACCTCCTTAAGAGCAAGGCCAGCTCCTCCTTGCCCAGCACATCAAACTCCTCATCTGGAATGGACATAAGAGAAGACAAGGAAAACTGTCGACAGGAAGGCTTAGATTTGCCCTTTGATCCGCCCACAAGAGCAAGACTATGATTAGTCGAGCCCTCATGCTTGGATTGCAACTTCCTGTCAACCTCAGCCGACTTGAGCTTAGAAAAGAGGTCATCCAACTCAATAGTCAAATAATGCCCAGACTCCTTGATGGCCTCAACCTTAGCACCCCAAACATTTGGGTCCAAGACATGCAAGAGCTTCAAAGCCTGATCATGCTCGGTGTAAGGAAAATCCTCAACATTAGCTTTCATGTTGTTCACGATGGCGGTGAACCTCCGAAACATCGCATCAATGTCCTCACCGGAAGTGGAGTGAAATTCTCATATTGCATCCGGTAAGAGACAAAGAGGCGAGCCTTCACATGGTTATCACCACCGTCGCAACCAACAACTTCTCCCAAATTTGCCAAGCAAGATTCAAATGGCGAACACGCTCAAACTCGGATCACACAAGCTTCGGACCAAGTGATCAACGGCTTTTGCATTAGCCTCATACTTGGCCTTAGCACCGGCATCGGTCACCATAAGAGTATGGATGTTGACCGGAATAGCATAGGTCTTGTCAAGCACAATGAAATCCAACAGCTTCCCACGAAGAAAGGTCATCATACGAGCCACCGCCCACTTGTGGTAACCCTTGCCATCGAAGTGCGGCGGACCGCCCCGCTCAACGTACGCCATCTTAGGATTCGAGACTTGTCAAAGTCGCAAAGAATCCGGCACCAAGCTCTGATACCAATTGAAGGATCAGATGGCGACTAGAGAGGGGGGGAGTGAATAGGAGCCGGTAAAAATTCTTCTCAAAGAACCCGGCCTATGCCCTAGTCAAATCCCGGTCACACACAAGCAATGGATCGAATCACACACCAATCGCCAAGACAACGAGGTTATGGATCAACCTCTAGCCTTAGGAACGATTCCTTGAAGCACACGCGGAAGCACAAGAAAGGAAGGGAGGAATCGAACCAAGAAGCAAATCTCACAGGCTCTGGCGGACCGTCCGGCCAGACAGGGCGGACCGTCCGCGATGAGCCTCGCGGACCGTCCGGCAGGGGACCGCGGACCGTCCGCCCCCCTTGCCGCGGACCGTCCGGCCCGAGCCGCGGACCGTTCGTTAAAAACAAACGGAACCAACGGGGACGCACCCCGCACCACGGACCGTCCGCGGGGAGCACGCGGACCGTCCGCCGAGCACCGGCGCGACCGTCCGCCCTCTGCTGCGGACCGTCCAAAACTCCGTCCAACCGAAAACCAAAATCGCGACGGATCGAAATGAAAGGCGAGCAAGAACACGAAGAACACGGGACGAACCCTAGCGGCGCGGACCGTCAGCCAGGTCGTCGCGGACCGTCCGCAGGTGCGGACAGAGCAGAAAACGCCCGACCCCGAAAGTCAACTCCACCAAATCATCATCGGATTTCCCAAACGGTTGAAGCTGTGGAGACAAGGGTTTTGGGACTTGAAAAGCGTCACACAAGGATGCTATAGCCCAAAAATCTTGCCTCCTAACTCCCTAAATCACCGGGAATCGTGAATCCTTTGAGCACCACCAAAAACTCGAGCACCGAACGAAAAACTTCGAATCGAAGTGGTTTCCCGATGTTTGAGGGCACAAGATCAATCACAAAGATGCACGAGACATCTATCCATGTTTTCCTCAAAGAAATCCGGGGAGAAACCCACTCAAATCCGCGGAATCGAACCGGGAACAAAGGCACGAAAACAAGCACAAAAAGACCACGAGAAACACAACTCCGAATCTTTTATACAAACCAGGAAAGATTCACAAGGTCTAGCATGCCGCCCTAGCATCCATCCCTCTCAACAAATCTCTCATGAAGCTCTCATGCTAGCCTAGAGAAAATGGAAGAAAAATAGCTACAAAAATGAGAAATGGGAGGGAGGAAATGAAACCCTAAGTCGCGGAGAGAGCAAGCTATCCACACACACTCATGGCTTATATATCAGGTCCCGCCGGAGTGGTAAATGACTCGACTACCCCTAACTTAACTACTGGCAATACAACCCACGTAGGGGCAATTAGGTAATGTTTGTGGGTCTTGCCATCGGACGGCCACACCTTTGCCGCACCCCGCGTCCTCCCGACGCAAGCCATGCGATCCCGCCTCGTGTCCTCCGCCTCGAAGCTTCCCGACACGCCCGGATCCCGTCTCCGTCGTGTTGGGCCCTCGGACTTGGTTTTGAGGCCCAAACCAAGAAACCGTCCGCCGATGGTTTTGTGGGCAAACCACCAAACCCCGCGTGCTCGGTCCGGCCTCCCACCAAACCACTTGACTCGACCGCCACCGTGCACCGGCTCGATTGTCCACGACTTCAACTCGCTCGTGTCGCCACCATGTGGCCCGCACCCAGTCCCGCTGTCCACCGGGTCCCTCGAACCGATCCTACTTGTCTCTCCATCTCCCGGAGGCCCCTCAAAGCTGAAGACCTTTCGCGCCCGTTCTTCACCTGCAACAGCACGAACTAGGCCATAGCCTACACCTGCGCACTAAGCCAAGAGTCAGTCCAACACCCGTTGTCAATCACTCATCACTGAGGAGCGGTCATCCATCGACCATCGGGATGCTCCTGGTCCTCATATTTTCCTGGGCGGGTTGTCACAGATTTACCCCTTAAAAGAGATGGAAACCCACCTTCTATGAAAAAACCATGCCAACTCAGCTGAGGATGGGGCTGGCACCAAGGAAAACATGGCATTCCACGTCATCGATCCAGGGGAGGCACTCACCGACGAATCAGAGGACGCCACATGGACTTCACATGGATCAAAGGGCCCACCTCGGATACCAAGGCATTGGGGGTGGATCAAAGGGCCCACAAGGCAGCCACCCATAGGGAAACCACCAGGTGGGGCCACACTAGAGGGCCAGCCGATCCTAGGATCGATCTAACCGACCTAGGGGCACCCATCGGGCCCCTACACGTGGTTTCTCTCATTGGTCACTTGCTGCATCCCGGGGTGTTTTGGAGCACTTTGAGCCTCCGAGCAAGCCTGGTCCTTGTCTATAAATAGAAGGGGAGGGGCTCTCATTTCCCACACACCACTCTCTCATTCTCCTCTCAAAGTTTAGTTTCCAAGGCTAGGGGGTAGGCTAGAGTAGCTCTTATTAAGGTTCCAAGTCTTCTTTGGAGTCTAGGTATGAGTTCTCTTTTCTCTTTATTTCTTTGTATATGACATTATCTACTTCAGTTATTCAGCTATTTCATATAAAGTCATGGTAGATTATATGCTTGATATGTTCTTGAGTTCATCCTATGTTCATCATTTAGAGGCTTGTGTTCTTCGTGAGCACTACCTTTTGATCCACTTGAAGGGTGATAAACTCCTTCCTTTTGTGTTTGTTCATAAGTTAGAGGTTCGTGTTCTTCACGAACACGACCCTTTGATCTCATTGATTAGACATAAGAGAGTTCATATTTGTTTGTATATCTAGCCTTAGTTGATCTTGTTAGATGGCATGAGAGTGTTGCATGAGGTCTATGTTCAAGCTACGATACTCGGTCTAGTTGACCAGTCTTCTGGTGGCTCTCACCCTGGGTCACAATAGCCCTGGCTCGGTGGAGTCTAGCAACAACATAGGCATGGTGCCTGGGTTGTCTGGCTATGATAGTTATGAGCATACCCCTTGTAACGATAGAGGGCGGTCCGCAGGTAGTGACAGTCCTATTGGATCCTTGGGCAACCCTTCGCGCTGGGGTACTTGCTGTAGGAGTCTAAAGTCTAGTTTCACAGAGTGATGGTCGTCGCGGGCTAGCTCCCCATTTTTACCTGGGTGCTAAACCTTATCTCTCTCATGCAATACTCATGCCCATCTCCTGTATCTTCTAGATTTGTATGTTTAGTACATTAGAACCTAGAGCTAACTCGTATGTTCCCCCTAAGCCTTAGTGTGCTAGAGTAGATGTAGATCTGAGTGTGTGTGTCGCACTACCCTTATATCTCTTATCTTACCCCTGTCATTGAGTGTGTTGTTTCCTATGTCTATGTCTTGGTTTATATTCAGATCAAAAGCATAAGTCTAAGATATCCACCATTGCCTTCCACGGATATGATACCCTTGGAATACTCTCCTTCCTTAAGGAAATGCTACAATGGTTTATCTGTGCGCTTGCGGATTTGTCCATGATCGTTTAGATTAACCTTTGGCTAGTATTGATGTTCACGCTAACCAGGTGTTGTTAGTTGTGACATTCAGAGGTGCCTACAAGGCATTTCTTGGTGTTGTCACTAAGGATGGATCCCAGATCTATTCTTAAGATGGCAGTGCTACAAAATGCCTACAAGGCGTTTCTTGGCGTAGCAGGCTGACCAGGTGCTGCAAGGTCCTGAGGTGGAAATGGGGACTGAAAATTTTGAGATCAAGACGGGTCTAATCACGATGGTATAGGCTAGCCCATTCTGTGGCAAGCCAAATGAGGATGCCAATGCTCATCTGTGGTAATTCCTAGAGCTATGCAGCACTTTCGTCATCAGGGGTGCAAATATGGATGTTGTTCATCTACGGTTGTTTCCATTCTCTCTCCTGGGGAAAGCTAAGCAATGGTTCTACGTGAATCATGGGCCTATTAACACTTGGAGTAAGTGTTCAGAGGCATTTCTCAAAAAGTTCTTCTCATTGGGTAAAACCAATGCTCTTTGTGGAAGGATTTCTGGTTTTCAGCAAGCAGCAAGTGAATTATTCCAAAGGCTTAGGAAAGGCTTCAAGAGTATGTTCTTGCCTGTTCACACCATTGGATGGAGGATTGGCTCATTCTTCATAGCTTTTATAATGGGTTGACTCCGACAACAAATTCTTGATCCATGGGAGGAATCAGCAATTGTGCACAAGAAAGATCCAGGCTATCCGACTACTACTTGCATAATCTATTGCAAGAAGATCAGGCATGCCCTTTGTGACCTTGGTGCAAGTGTTAATCTCATATCCAAGGCCATGTTCAGCAACTGGGATATCCAGCTCTCTCTCTACAACATAGACTATCCAACTCGCGGATTCAGCGATACGATATCCAGAAGGAATTGTTGAGAGCATATTGGTTAAGGTCAAGAACTCTTATGCATCGCGGATTTCATGGTCCTTGATATAGATGATGAGGGAGTAATGCCTCTCATCCTTGGGTGACATTCCTCAGTGATATCCGAGCTAGAATCAATGTGGGGTCCGGAATTATCCGCTTCCGCATTGGGAAGAGGAACTTGAAGTTCAAGTTTCAGGACAAAGAAGAGAAATGCTATTTGGTGCAAGATAGTGGTGAGCAGTTTGGGGGAAGGACGGAGCCTTTATCCCCAAGGAAGAAATCTCTGTCGAAAAGGTTAAAGAAAATTCGAAAAGAATGGCAGAAGATTGAGATGACACCACCCTCTACTTCTCAGGAGTGGGGTGCTGAATGGAATTGATCACTGAGAAGAGTCCAAGTCGTTAGACTAAAAATGATGGGTCCTTTCTACCAAAAAGGTTAAAGCTAGTCTTTATCTCATATTTCCCTTTCTAAAAATTTTATTTCCAAAATTGCATATTTGATTTTTTCAAAAACTTTGCATATGCATGCTAGATTTATCTAGCCCTTTTCCCTTTCCAAAATAAAATTTTTGAAAATAATTTCTGAGTTCGAAAACCATAAAAAATTCATTTGGGCAATTTCTAGAGTAAACTTTGGCCGGTTCACCTTGGGCATATCTTCAAATAGCCGTTGGTGGCTGTTGACGGATAAAAGACGTATCCCTCTACGATCCGCAAGCGTACGGACCCCACACCTTTTTCACCACGGGATTCCCAAGGTTCTTGTCAATCCGCGGAGCAAGGGGATTACAAGCGTTCAATCTACCTTTACACTCTAGCTACTCAAACTCTAACTATGATTAAACTAGAAAACAACTAAGCTACACTAGAGAGAACGATTAAGATATCAAGATAAAAGACACTTGTCCATGGGTCTACGATACTAGAGCATGCAATCACTTAAAGACATGAAAACCAATCTAATCTATCGGGGTTGTGACCACGGTTTCGCCCTTTCCCTCCTCTCGTACTGTCACTACGCGAAAGTATTCATAACTAGACCTATGATGGACACGGTGTATTGAATGGATGCAAGGAAGCATTGAGGCCTTTCGGATTTGTTGAAGTTCCAAGCAAGAGAAGAAGTAGCAAATCGAATCTTATAAGAAGCTTCTTTAAATCGTGGTTTCCCATCCAAATCCGAAAACATCTGCCTTTCGGAACCCCCGTTCTGTCACAACGTATCCCTACTCATGCGGGGAGTCTAGGGCGAGTCAAAAGACAAGTCGAGATTCTTTCGGAAGATCCGGCGTGTACCTCTAGCCACCGCGGCTACAAGAACACCCTATGTAATCTATCTCGAGAATAGAATTGGAATAAGCAAAGCCGATCGAAAAATGAAATCTTCGAGGAAACACTTGATCGCTAGGAAAAGATTCAACGTGGTAATTCAACTATAACAATGATACATACACAAGATCACCACCGGGATCCTTCCTTGATCTTGCTTCTAGCTCCGGGAACTCCGACGTGGTCTTCCGTGCAAGGTTCCCACGTCGGCTAGGGAAACCCTAGTCAACTAGCTCGACCCTCTCCTCTCTGAGATGGTGTCCCTCTCTTCTCTGCTCCTCGGCGGCCAATGACGAATTGTATCATGTGTGGCTCTCGGTCAGGGGGCTATAAATAGCCTGAATGGCGGCTAGGGCAAAGGAGGGGGCAAACGGGCCCCGGGACGAGCCGGGCCGACCGGCCCGGGCCCATCCAAGCCCGGCCCCGAGGCCTCCTTTGCTCTACGTCGGTTCCCTTGCTTCTCGGATGTTTCCCCCTTCGCATGTAGGTCCATGTTGTCGGTTTCTCTCCGAATTGGGCATAACTCCTTGTCTTGCAAGATTCGAGCACTTTTTTACGGTTAGGTCCTCGGAGTTTGTCGTCTTATCGGATCAAGTCCCTGGCTTCTTGGAGTTAAGTTTGCTTCATTGCATGACTTGTACGGGGCTTCAAGGTCTTGTCATAAGGTGCTTGATGAACTTATCCCGAAAGTCTTTCATTCAACGCTAAAACCCTGCATAAACACTAAACTCCAAAACCGACATGCACACGTGAACTTGTTATACCACGGGGGTTAGTACCAATGGATAAGGTATAAAACTTATGCCAACACCGAAGGTAAACTCATGGCTAGGTTGACAGATTTTCACCGTCAACACTTGTCAAATAGCATGTCGAAAGTGACCTTTGGCTTAGGACCACTCCCCTGATTTTTTGCTACATTAAGTTTCCGGTTTCCAATCTCCGGATGGCTGTTTGATCATCCTTGGACGACCTAGGGGTACACCGGTCTGACCGGTCACATCCACCGGTCTGACCAGTCTGGCCAGAGACGGCTCAGACGGTCATTGATCGACGGGTGAGGACAACCCTTGCCCCCCATGTCCAGAGGCACTCACTGTAACCTTGAAGGTCTCTTTGCCATCAGGAGTTTTCTCATACTCAACTTTGCGAACTAGATCTTTTCCTCTCAAATCGGGCTTAGCCTCCCCGATTACCACGTTCTTGCCTTTAGTTGCTTCAGCTTGATGTGGCCGAACCAGTACCTTAGGCTGCTACAAATCCATGGTATTGATTGGAAAAGGAGCTTTATCCACTTGCATCTCATGAAAAGTCAAACAACCTTCGTTTATGTCCGATTGAACCTGTCGACGAAACACATTGCAATCATTAATAGCATGAGAAAATGAATTATGAAACTTACAATATGCACGTCTTTTCAATTCTTCAAGTGGAGGAATAGTATGAGTTAATTTGATATTTCCAGATTAAGCAATTCATCAAATATACGATCACACTTGGAAACATCAAAAGTAAATTTAATTTCTTCTTGTCGACCCTTACTAGCCAGCTTAAGAGATGAACAAGAATAAGATTTTCTTTAGAGGGCCAAAAAAATTCAGCAGCATAAACTTCTTTATCACTATCGTTCGAGCTATTAGAATCATAATCAATAATATGAACATTAGAACGACGTGACTTAAAGTTATCCTTCTCTTTATTCATTCGGTTTTCAGCAACTAAAGCCCTTACTTGAACTTGTGCAACCGAAAGAAAATCAGAGCCCTCTATCTTATCTCTAATAGATGGCCTTAAACCTTTTAGACAAATGTCTGCAAGGTCCATATCAGTGATTGACAAATTAAAACACCGGTTTTTAGTTTCTTTAAACCTTTTAATGTAAGCAGAGACAGTCTCATCTCTTCCTTGCCTAACCGATGTTAAGTCTGTCAATTTTAATTGTTGCTCCCACTATAAAAGTGATCATGAAACTTACGTTCTAACATATCCCAAGATATAATAGAACCGAGAGCAAACGAAGAAAACCAAGCAAAAGCGGTGCCAGTTAAAGATAAAGAAAACAAGCACACTTTTAAAGCATTATAGACACCAGCTTCACCTAGTTGAGCAGTGTATTGACTAATATCTCCCATGTGGTTCGGTCATCATCACCACTAAATTTAATCAGATCTGGCATACGCCAACCACGTGGGAGAGGAAATTTATCAAACTCGGGATCATATGGCTTTTGATATAAATTAGTGTTACCTATGTCAACCCCAAGTTTAGTTTTTACCACATTAGCCAAATCTTCCTTGAATTTATTAAATTCCGCCCAATTAGGTTTATTTGGCTGTGGTGGCTGAGGATTCTCCAAATTCACTTTATTTAAATAGGAAGCTATCTTAGCTTGAGCTAGCCTGTAACTTTCAAACACATCATCCGGAATAATATTTTTGGATGCCGATGCATTTATTATCGTACTATAGTGAGGTCCAACGTTACTGATTGTATCAGGAAAAGTAGGGACCATCTGATTTGGCACGACAGAAATTGGCAAAGGTTGATCGGGCACCAACTCCATAGCACCGGTCTGACCGGTACCCTGCATCAGTCCGACCGGTGTGGCCATGTTTGGCCTGTGCAGTTAGAACTGAGTGTACTGACCAGATGCTGGATTTGGTGTCAAACCATATGCAAAATTATCATTATTTACAGGCAAAGGTGCTAAGCTAGGATGAGACCCCTGAGGATTCGCTTTAGGAGTATTACTATTAGCATCATTATTATTAAAACCTAAAGCCCTATCCTTTTCAAGATCTTCTAACCTTTCTAAACGAGCAATGTAAGAAGCAAGCAATTCATCAATACCCACTGTAGATTTCGTAGGAGTAGTTTCAGGCGGGGGTTTCTTACTTACAGTGGAGATTACCTCAATATTGTTGTCGTTTAGTTTGATTGGCGGCAGCTTGAACTCTTTCAATCTTGCCACCTTGCCGGATCGATCCTTCTTGACGCCAGCGAGGAATTGTACTTGCATGTACTCTTGTAGCGCCTTGAACTTCTGCTGCTCTTCCGGAGGGAGATCTTCAAGCAACGAAGTGACAATATTGTTCATGTCAAGTTCACACCGAGCACCCATCTGGCTGAGGCCAGATTGAACGGTTTTAGCAACCTGATCTTTCTTCCCCAGCGGAGTCGCCAAAAGTATGTTGACGCTTTTCTGGTCAACACACACAAGTGCTAGATCGTGCGGAACGTCGAAACGCTGAACTCGTCGAGCTCCTGCCCGGACCGGTCTGACCGGTGTACGCAGAGGCACGGTGAAAACCTAAGATCGCCGCCTCGGGATGGACCCCGACGGAGGTGGCGTACCTAGGGTTGCTTTGAGGTCGACAAGGCCACTCAGAACGTCCCTGATCGTCGTTGAGACAAGCAAGGAAAGCACAAGGTTGAAAAAGCTAGGGTTTGAGAGATAAAAGTTGTAAAAAGTAATGATCGATTGGGTGATGCCCCCTCAAACGGCCGTGGCCCTTTATATTTATAGGGTGGGGAGGTCTTGCCCCGCAAGGAATCCTTTTACAGCTCGAAATTCGTAAGGACTCATCAGTTCTACTCGGACTCGGGGTCCACCGGTCAGACCGGTGTAGCCGTTGCCGGATCGGCTACAAGACGCTCCACCGGTCAGACCGTTGAGGAACACCGGTCTGACCGGTGGCGTCGGCCTGATTGGCCTTGTGCCAAATTTGGGTGCGAACAGAAATATAATAGGTGTCCTATGGAAAACTAAGTAGTATATTTGAGTTGAGGACCATATGATGTGTAAACGGAAGGATAACTCCGCGAGTATATTTGGATAATTTTGGAGTAATTTATGGTAATTTTTCAAGGAGTTTTGGAAATTGAGTAATATAGTCTGCAATTTCTTGTGTAAACACTAAACAGAGGTATATTTTCTATTAGTTGAAGGCTAGAGATGTGGAACAATACTATTTGACGTGTACAGTGGGCAAGAACAGAGCTCTTTTCTGGTGCCTTATACTAGGCTATACTATCATTGAAAGATGACTAGTATGTAGACATCTAACGGCTCAGATTAGTTGTATACTTCGTAAAACTCATCAGTAGTATGAGGTGGTATTGATAGGTAGTATAATGTGGTATAAGGGTATTATGGTGATAAAAAATTAAACAACTTTTACAATTAGAATCTCATATAAACTGTGAATTGAGTCACATTCTTGTTAATTGAAAGTTCGTATTGCATTAGGATTAGAAATCGTTAATTACTTTTTCAATCGTAATCAACGTTGACATACCCAAATTCGTGGTGGCGCCGCGGCGGGCAGCTCGCCGAACGGCGACATGTGGACCAACTGGACTAACATGGAGTGGCAAAGACGGCAACAGCGCGCGAGTAGCGGTCACCGGACGAGGGCGGGCCGCGCGAGCAGCGGTCACAGGCGATGAGGGCGGGCCGCGCGAGCAGCGGGGTAGGGGTGCAAGCTGGCACTCCTCCCGACGTTACGCAGATACTCCGTCAAGTTCGGATCACGCCGTGCCTCTCCTGTTGTTTTGCTGATTGAGATATACCGCCGCCCAGCACTCAAGTGCTCTAATTTTCCATTAGAGATGAAAAATGCTCCCGCCGGGCTTACTAATGCCGGTGTTGGGATTTGGGAACATGAACGGTGTCATAGTATATCAGAAATATGTTTCGTTTACAATATATGCCGGCTCAGAGAAGGAAGAAATCAGACAAACAATTTCATAAAATAGAAGAGAAGGCAAATGCCTATTATCATTTTATATAAACGAAATAATTCAGTCATGTTTGACATCCTGTTGATTTCTGAAACTTGAGAGTGCACCCGTCGGAGTTCTCTTTTCATCTCGTACACTGAAGACCTGATATCTGATCACCCCTCCCAGCATGCGCTTTTCATCTCGCCCACTGAAATTCGAGACACTAGATGTGCATCTTGTTGATTTCTGACAAATTCAAAAGACAAAAGTTAATCTCATCGGTCAAACAAAGCACACACTGCAATTGATGCACAAATTATTTTCCAGTATCAGAAACTATTTTAGCCATTTGCTTCTGGTGATCCAAAACTGACATAGGAATATAGAAATAGAGTCTGCATACTTTTTCCTTGTTCGCAATACAAGATTGCTGATTTTCTGCATAGTTGCAGTTCGATCGAGCACTCGATAATACAATGATCGCACTGTACAGCTCGACGACCTGGGCGCCGCAGCTTGCCTCTCGTCCTTGCTTTCTTTCGGCTCAAACCCCAGCCGCCTCCTAAGCAAGGGTCCGACCGTCCGACACGATTCAGTCGTGTTGCTTCCCTTCTCACCAGTGGTGGGCTGGTGATGCGCTTGACGAACAACAGAGTGGTGGCAGGCCGGGCGGCGGCTGCACCCCTTGAGGCTTCCCTTCGAGGATGATTTTTTAGTTAAGGATATAAATCCGGTCTCTATATCCACAAGTGGATATATACGGCCAACAATTACAATAGAGCGCCTAGGCTCAAACCTCGCACCGAGGTACAGAAGCAAACAAGAAAAAACAACCACTACGAAAAAGAAAAAGAAGACTACGCTTCCAACTTATTCGCCGACCAAACTCCCAACGCCCAGGACGTCAAAGCACCACAAGCGGCGAAGGTCCATGACCTCTAAAGCGACGCTCTCAAGAAGGAAACAGCGTCGATGCCGCCGTCGTCGCTCCTCCGAAGACTCAGAGAAATGTTTCCACCTGGAGGACACCAACCAAAGCAGGAAGCATCCTAACACACCGCCTCCAAGGAGGGCCGCGACGCCCGAAGACGCCACCGATGTTGACACCGGCACCACAACCGGGAAGGCTTTCGCCCGATGCTTCGTCGACGCAGACCCGATGCCGTCGGGAAAGATGAACCACCACACCGGCCATAACCATCAGTGCGAGGGCTAGCACTTAGGCTCCCCTCAACCAACCAACGACCAACGACACAGAAGTGGTGACACCTTGCCCGACACAACAGGAACACCGACGTCGACTGGAAGAGCCCAAATCCACACCCAAGGGCGCAAAAAGAACGGAAGTCCTCCGCAGCAGCCGCCAACCCCCACCGACACCGCCCCGCCCACCGACGACCTCCGCTGCACTTAGGCCACGAGATAGGTCCACCAAACTTGAGCGCCAGGCCGACCGAGGTCGCCAACTGCCACAGACAACCGCCAAACTCGCATCGGGCGCGGTCACGTGCGACGAAAACCATCCCCGACACTTAGTCCGAACAGAGTGGTCGCCCGGTACAGACTCCCAACAACGAGCCACCGCCACCCCCTGCAGATCTGAGAAGCTCGACCACCGCCATCACCACCCATGGAGCAGACTCGCCAGACGCGGAGGCGGCCGAAGACTCGCCGCCGAATGTCCCCATTGAGGAACGAGAGACGCCGGACGCCGTCCACCTCCGAAGCGGGGCGCCGCCCGCCCCGCCGCGGAGCCCACGTAGGGGGCCACACCGCCAGCCGACGAGCCACCACCGCGGGGACGCGTCGCCGGCCGCCCGCCGTCCACCGGGCAACAACCCCGCCCCCGGCGCGCCGCCGCCGCACCGGCCGGAGCACCAAACCCACCGCCCGAGCCCGGCCTCCAACCAAACTCGACGCCTCCTCCACGCAGCCTATGGATCCAGCCAAGGCTCCACCGGATCCGAGGGCTCCACCACTCGCCGCTGCGGGGGACGTCCCGCCCCGGCGAGCCTCGCCGTCACGCCGGGCGGCCGCGTCCGCCCCAAACTTCGGCGAGAAGAGGAGCGGGAGGCCCCGCCGCCACCATCCTCGCGGCCGCGCGGGATCCCGGCGGTTCGCTCCGGCGGCGCGCGCGGCGAGAGAGGGGGCTAGAGGCGGCGGCGGCTAGGGTTCGACAGGGGTCGCCCGCCGCCCACGCGGCGGAGACGAGCGAACCGATGGGGGCAATAAAGCTCTGCTGCTCGCCAATCCCTTCGAGGATAATGATTGAGGAGGAGGGGTGCATCGATGTGATTTTGGATCGAGCCGAAGGATATGCTGCAAAAGTGGCTCGCAGTCATGGAACGGCGGGCAGACAGAGTGCCGATGAGGGAGGCGGCGGACGGGGGCCCGGGGATAAGACGCTGGGTACCAGCCGCACGAGATTGAAAGGATGAGGGGGTGAGGTGAAAAAAGAGATAATTAATTAATTTATTATTATTATTATTATTATTATTATTATTATTATTATTATTATTATTATTATTATTATTATTATTACTACTACTAAATTATCCTTACCAATAGATGGTTAAATATTCTCTATACTCTATACCACCTAGGCACCGGAAAAGTGCTCGGGCAAGAACTACTCCTATATGGTTGTGATCCTAATATGATTTAGTATATGTGCAGAATTTTGAGGAAAGTTTGGACGATGAAGGGAAGATATCTTAATTAAGATTTTGGATGCAAAGCTCGATTGTACGTAGTGTCTTCTTATTGTGTACTAAACTGATCATTATACTATTTTGATATCAGATGCCAATTTATTCTTTTTTCCGAAGCTATACATGCCAATAGTAGCATTATTTTTGGACCATCTTATCTATCTATCTATCTATAACAACTATATAAGTGAGTTCCACTACAAAGTATGAATAGACTTCTCTCAACATACAAGATGACTACGTCACCATCCACTACATTTTCTCTTAACATGCAAGTTGTCCACATCACCGTCCACCAGAATCAAGAATTTATGTCATCTACCGATTTTATACGGTTGTGTTAGTATTTGCGAGTACCATGCTATAAATTTCCAAATAGTTCTCTCTCAATAAAATGAATGTATTTTAATTTACATTGTTGTTTGAAAAAAATGTTGCAATGCAATTGTTTTAGTATTTCTACTTTCAAATTGTGTCTTCAATTTTTGTTAAAATTCCCACAGCAACACGCGGAGTATCACCTAATTGGTTATTTATTGGCTTACATTGATAGCTAGTTGGTGTTCCTTTTTATCCCTTGTTCCTTCTCATATGTATTTGCTCCACTTTCAATCTGCATCAAACGTCGTGTTATATTTGCCAGAATATTGTCCCTCTTATCATATTAGAGATTTGCATCTACATCAAGTATTTGTTTATCAGTGCCTCTCTGATACACCTTCCGTCGCCGTACTATTTGCCATTGCTTTGTCCTGTTCCAAATTAATGGACTGTAACGTGGTGATTCACACTTTGTACCCACAGTGTGACATAGAGAGAGCTCAGCTTCATCATGCACGCTATTTCTGATATTCAGTAGAGAGAGCTCAGCTTCATCATGCACGCTATTTCTGATATTCAGAAGGCACATGCAAGCAACTGGTTTCATCGTTGATACATACATGAGGATAATCCTAACTAACTGAGCACCGTTTTCTTACATGTGTGATGTGACTTTGGTTGATGAAACTGCTTTTTAGGCCCAATTCTTTTCCTTCAAAAGGAACGGTGAATGTCACTATTCAACTATCACATCTATTCCAGCACTATTCATTTGCAACTTCACTATTCCTTTTCACGGAACAGAACAAGCCCTTAATTTGGAGGAAAACGAACCAAGTGCATATTGGACAAAGGCGGTGCATGCAGTCTCATTCTGAATGAATGGCTCTGAATGATTTGCAAGGTGACCAACCACTCAATGTCTGTTTCTACCCATTCCTGATCGAGATTGAAGACGTCAGGAGTTGGGTCTATCCATTGTGGATTTTAATTCAAATTAGCAGCAAATGGAAGAATTCTGATGGTTGAAACTTGAAAGAAACTAGAGGACAAGCACGGACTAACCTTTCTTAAGAACACCCTATTTCTTCAGAGTTCATCATTTCTGATCGGAACCTGCTGCAGAGTTCATACTTGTTATATATGTCACAATCTCCCAAGTTCATTTCTGGCCTGAAATTTGCTTAGCCGTGGTTGTAGAGTGCAAGATGACACCCTGGCCCCGCGCTACATTTTCATAAAGTGAGCATGTCCTAACGGCAAGCTTTGTGAAGTAATACTTTCTCTGCAATTTATTTCAATAGGATGAGTTGAGCATATTAATTGGGGGAAAGGCAAAAAAACTTTATATCTTTCTTTTGTTTTACTGGGAACTTTATATCTTAGTAGATCTCTAACCCAGTAATCATACAAAAAGTTCTCTCCCTTCTATTTATTTTTTCCTAAAGGGTTCATGTCAATTATTGGATTAAATATAGCTAGGTCGATCTGAGGATGAAATCACATAACACGCAGCCACGCAGGTATGGTAATGCCCATTAGCCAGATTTCCGGTTTTCCCGGTCTGGCGATCTGGAGGGCGATCGCGCCCATGTCGCCGGTGGTCTTCTAGGGACGCCGGTTTTCTGTGCGAGCCTAGCGTGTCTCCGGCGGCCGGCTACCAAGGCTGGCGGCTTCTGTGGGCCGGCGGCCTCATGCCGTCCGGCGTGGTTGTGGCGCCGGCGGTGCGATGTGCACTTCGGCGCCGGTCGGCGAAGGAGGTGAAGCCGGCGAACTCAAGTTTTTCAGATTGGAGAGACTTGACGTTCGCGCGGGACTTGATCGACGTCGGCTCGTCAATCCCTATCGAGGCTGTTAGAGGTAAGTTTTGGGAGTCGGATTCGGAAGAGGACTGCAAGGATCTAGGTAATGCCGACATCTTGGCGACGCCATCTCGGAGTCCCTGCTCCCCGGCGGTGCCTATCTCCACTGCACCGGGCGCCGGGGGGTCGTTGGCCGTTGCATCCTCGTTAAATTCGCGACCTGAGGAGCGATGAAATTTGTCTGTATCCATGAAGACCTGTCCAACCCGGCAGATGGGAATCCGTAGCCCTGTCTCGTCGTGGCGATCTCATGCGTCGGCAACGACGATGGCCCGTGTAACACCCCAGGTGTTTATTAAAGATAACTAACTTAATTAGTTGCGTTAATCGTGTTTAAATTGGCTCATAAACATGTTTGACATTTTTGTCACGAATTTGCACAAAAGACCTTGGTCAAAATCCCAAATCACGGTCAAACCCTAATCTCCTTTAAGGTTGAAATGGTTTTCTTGCGCGTTCTCCAAATTTCACTATAGAAGTTCAAAATCGGCCAATACAAAAGTTGTTCGTTATTTTCGGAAACACATTTTTCATAATTGGCGGACATTCCAATTTTGAGTGCAAATTGGCCAAAAATCGAGTTGACTGCGCTGTGAACAGTCACTCGAGCCGTGGAAAACTGCAACTTCGACCGACGTTCCCGGACAAACCGTTGATCAAAACATATGTCGCCCTTTGGGAAAGTTGTAGGTCTATAGCTCCTCTACAACTTTGCTTTTTGGAGATTTTCAACTTAGTTGACACTTTAAGGAGTTATGCATTTTTGAATCTGCGCAAATGAAATAGAAATGGCACCCGGCGTCGTCATCGCCGCGCTCTGGCGCAGAGCGCGCCCGCGCCCGGCGCTCGACCACGTGGCGCCCGCGGGGAGTCCGGCGTACGGACGCCCGGAGTCCGTCGCGGTGGACCGGGGCCGCCGTGGACCCTCCGCCTCGCCCTCTCGTTGCTCGTACACCGCGCCCGGGCGCCGGTCGCGTAGGGCCGGGCCACGCGCCGAGCGCCCGAGCTCCCTCGCGCTCGCGTCGCACATGCGGCGTGCCACCCGGCCGCCCACTGGCGCGCGCACCCAACCCCCTCGCGCATCGCTCCAGTCAGCAGCCGCAGGCATCAAGGCCGTCGTGCTCTGTCTCGCGAACGCGTCGCAGTCGGCCTTGCCCGTCGCCGCCGCCTTTCGATCTCCAGCCGATCTCGCTGTCGCTCCTCCCTTCCAGGACGAACCCTTAGCCCGCAGCAGCACATCCCGGCCGCCACCGCCCTGCAATTTGGCCGCCGCCGCCGGCGAGCCGAACTCGGGCGGCTGCGGTCCCCCCGCACGCCACCGAGGGGGGCCACCGGCTACTCCACCGGCCGGCCGCGCCCACCTTTGGCACCGGGTGGACCTACTAGTGCCCCACGGGCGCTCACCCGCGCCCTCCGCCGCTCCGCCGGCCGTCGGAGTTGAGCCCCACAGCGGCAGGGGTAACATTGCAAGGGTGCAGGTAATTCTAGGGGGATTTATGTAAACCAGGGGCGTATGTGTAATTTCCGAAATTTCTTTCGAGGGTCCCCCTGTAAAACCTGTGTTAGGGTTTCGGCTGAACCTTTGAAAAATCGTTAAAAATCGTAGAAAAATCAGAAAAATGCAAAACCGATTTTGTTGGGTTCGTGGCGAAGAAACCTATCTTTTCTAGAAAACATGTATAGGGTTTTTCTGTACAGTTTTTGATTTAAAAATTCAAACTCAGTTTGGTATGTTTTTAGTGTGATTTAAAATATACACATGCTATGAACTTGAATTTTGGATATGTTTCTCTTTATGGCATGTCTAGATCTGTGGCAAAATTTTGCATGATTTTGATGAATATATTTTCAGTTATGATTTATTTAAGCTTTGTACTAGATTAAGTTTGATGCTTTTTATAGCCCCTTTAATGAACTTTTCTGTAACCACATGTGCACCCTAGGACCTTTCCTTGATGATTAGTACCCCTGGTCTGATGTATGTGAATTTAGGGAATTGTTTAATAGATGTTTTGGATTTAATCTTGTGTAGGAGTTTAAATTCAAAATCTGAAAAATAATTTGAATCTGCAACCATGCTTTGGTCAGAAACTCATTTTTGGCATACATGGCCTGTAGGAGAAAGTTGAGATCAAAAAGCTTATTAAATCTTTTTATATGAATTAATGTTGATTTACTAGGCTAAAATTTGTCTTTTTCATATAAATTATTTTATAAATGATCTTAAGCCAAATTTTGGTGTGAGACCTTAAATTAAGCATATGTTGCTGTGTGCAAAAGATTAGGCTCATTTGAAGTGTTTTTTATTTAATTTGGATTTATGGTTGAAAGGCTTGTTTTAAGTAATTAAAGAAAGACATGGAAATTAAAAGTGCTAAATTGTGAAATCATGTTTGTTCCTGTTTTTATGAATTTGAACACACCCCCTTGCTGTTTGGTGAAGTTAAGTAATTTAAATTACTTAGATGTGCACACAATCACCATCAAAATAGAGTTTTGTTTATTATCACACACCCTAATAATTTATGTGAGAAAATAATAATGTTTGGATGAATGTGTCCAACAAGAGTTGGATTTGTGGTAATTCTCCCACCTTCACCATAATCTAATGCATGTGCATGTAAACGTGTAGATCTTCCTGACGGGACATACACGCTCACCCAGGAGGAGGAGGGAGCAGCTACTGGAGAGTTGAATCAAGTTAGCGTGTAGCAAGACCTGGACCAAAGTCCAGAAGAGCCCAAAGCTTGTGTTGGTGTAGAGTCTGAGGAAGGCAAGCACCGGTTTCATCTAACCCAGTTTATAAATTAAATCATGTCTTTTACTTTTCAGTATTTATGCCTTACTTTGTGCATTTAAGTTTCAGGAGTTGTTTTGAAACCTAGTTGCATGATCCTTAGGACTCCTATGCTCTTTTACTAGTATGTTAGGAACGCTAGTGCCATGCTCTAAGGATACGGTAGAAGTCGAGTAATGACTCATTGCTCGCGAGATATAGGATGCTTATGTTGGAATCATAAGTTGGTTAAATCGACTCGCTCATGTGGTAAGAGCAATGGGTTCGGTCTCGACCAAGTAGCATGGTGCTGGTCCTAAGCTATTGAACGTACCAAGAACTTGTCGGGAATGGGACCCAGAAGCCTAGTACCTTCCGAACCGGGGCGGGATCTTTCTAGCTACCCGCTTGGCCGTGTCTCCGGTTAGCTACCCGTGGTATAGTGTGTGAGTTCGGACTGGTCGGGTTAGACCCTCCGGATAACCGTGTACCAGAGTTTGTAGCGTCTGATCCTAAACTGTGGGATGTTGGGAACCGCCTGGTTGGGGTAGACACTGCACTTGGTCTACCTTCTTCCGTGTATCTTGGGTTTACCTTGCAAGGATATAAATCGATCGATCGTCGGTCACTCGCCGTTATCTGAGTCAGCTTAACCACTGGCTACCCCATTGTTGACGGATAAAAGACGTATCCCTCTACGATCCGCAAGCGTACGGACCCCACACCTTCTTCACCACGGGATTCCCAAGGTTCTTGTCAATCCGCGGAGCAAGGGGATTACAAGCGTTCGATCAACAACGACACACTAGCTACTAAACCCTAACTACTATTATACTAGAAAACACTTAACTACACTAGAGAGAATGGTAAACGATCAAGAGAGAAGACACTCGCCCACGGGTCTACGATACTAGAGCATGCAATCGCTTAAAGACATGAAAAACCAATCTAATCTATCGGGGTTGTGACCACGGTTTCGCCCTTTCCCTCCTCTCGTACTATCACTACGCGAAGGTATTCATGACTAGACCTTTGATGGCCACGGCGTATTGAATGGATCCAAAGAAGCATTGGAGCTCTTACTCCCTCTACGGCACGGTTGCAAGCCTTAAGCATTAAAGTATGTTCAACACAAGATGATAGATAGATAATCCGACAAAGTGCGATTACATCTCAATATCGATTACAACCCATGGACGAATGAGAAGATTACCCCATCAAGGTGCTGATCATGGCACCGTTGATCATGGTTTCCCTTCCGCCGGTGTCTTCCTCCTTCTCCACGAGAGGGTGCTTCCTTCGAGGTGGTTGATCTCCACCGGAGATCCTCCTCCTCTCTCTCTAGCTTGTGGATGGCCTTCGGTGCAAATAAACTCCTCTTCGTCCGTTGGCGGTGCGTCGGGGGTTTTAGGGTCGAAGATCCTTCGAGGGCAAGGAAGACGGGACCGAACCGGTGCCCGAAGTGGGCCGGGCCGATCCGACCGGGCCGGCCGGCCCGATGCCCGCTTCGGCCCGGTTCGGTCGCCCTTTTTGCTCCGTGGGTCCTCGTGCACTTATCTACTTCGCCCCCTCCACTTGGATGATTTTGACGCCGTTATCCTCGCGATCAAGATGGAGACTCTCTTTGCATGAAGTTTGATCTTTTACGCTTCAATCCCCGGGGTGTTCCTCGTAGCACTTCGGTCCTCGCCACCATTGGAAGTAAATTCAGCAAGCTCATGAACACGAACAAGACTCCATGAATGCTCCTTTGAACTTGTTGCGAATCCGTCCTTTATGTCCATGATTTCCTACATAAACATAACACTTCCAAATGCATGCACAAAGATGAACTTGTTATATGATTAGTGTGCCTAGTGGCGGATTAGTTCCATAATCAAATCCAAACCAAAGTGTAATGAACATGCTAGGTGCACCAAAATACACCGTCAACATCTCCCCCACACTTAGCTCTTGCTCGTCCTCGAGCAAGTACTCGTAAAAGAACTTCGTCCAAGGTGTGTAATCGTGTATCACTTATCCTTCTTCACAAGTTAGTCAATCCCTTCATCTTTAATACATAAACACAAAGTAATGATAATCAATCATAAACATGGGCGTTTAGAATTTTTACCACGTCAAGATTTACCCCACAACTCAAACTCTTCACTCGAAGCTTTCAATTTCAGCCATACTTACTTCTTTGCTTCCATCGGAGGGTTTTTATGATTTTTAAAACAAAATTTCCTGCAACAAGTGTTAGACAAAAACCTTTCTCCAAGCTCTCTCAAGTCACTCATATGAAGTGTCTATCCTAACCAAATTTTATAAAACTCTCACCTCCCATTAATCTCTCATATATCATGTAAAAGTGGAGCTATAGGTACGGCTAGCGCAATCAACACAAGTATTGTCAAACTAAGAACTTCCTCTAATGGTTGTCTACCTTTCAAAGCCAATGATCATGAGAATTAACCATATGTAGGGATATCAAGGATGAGAAGATTTAGAATGGTGGACATGTGCAAGGGCAAAAGAAAATTGTGACTTCAAGGCACCAATGATGTCCTCTTTGTCGGATTGCACATGGTTGGAAATAGAGTAAAAGTTTCGTCTCACAATCAACGTGACATCCTTCCTTACACTTTATTATTTTTTTCTTTTCTTTCACTTGATCCATCCCTCTCATATCTTCATTACTAACTCATCTTTCTCTTTTCTTTTTCTTCTTTCATTCACATATGATTTTTTTCTTTCTTCCTTTCTTTCTTTTCCATACACATACTTTTTCTCTTTATTTTTCTCTCTCTTGACAACTTTTCAAAGCTTTCAATTCTCCCTTTTCTCACACGCACAATCTGAATTTTTAAATAAATCATGCTAGAGACGAGACGAAACTTTGAAAATAGGTTGTGTTCAAGGAATACGATGTTCAAAAGAGATGCATAGGGTTGGGTATGGAATCCAGTGATATACATGACTTTCGTTATGAAAGTCATGAACTGAATAAATGACGAGGCTAGCAACAAAAGATAAGCACAAGGACATGATCATTGCTTGAAATTAAAACTCACCAAGAGAGAAGGGTCCTAGCCTAACTCATCGTACTAGTCACACTTATGGTGGAGCGAAAAAAACAAACTTGGCTTTGGATAGGAATTTTTTTTTTATACTCTCAACTTGGAAAAAGAGATTTTGCTAACCTTTATTACAAGGGTTTTAATATAATTTTCAGAACTGAAATCCTCCAATTTTTAGCATCGAACATAGCACAACTAGCATGTGAAGCTCAAGATTGAAGTGCGGTATGGGTACTTTAAGTAGTAGCGATTCCACTAAGCACCACGGTAAACGATTTTCAAACCACATACTTGTGTTCATATATCAAGAATCGAAGATTAGACAAACAAGTAAATAAAGATAAACAATACATAAAACACAAAGATATATATAAGACTCTTTTTATTTGGTTTTCTTGACTCAACACTAATTTAAGACACTTGCAAAAATTTAAAAACGGACTCGAAAACTAAAGACTCATTAAAACGCTAAGACTCTCACACGAAGATTAAACCGAACCTAAACTTGAAGTTCAAAAGCTAAGGCTAGCGAGCTAGCTCTCCCCCACACTTAAAACATACGACGTCCTCGTCGTATCTTACAAAAACCAAAGGGGAAAACTAGATCTAGTGGTATTTCGAGCAAGCTTTGCACCACTTGCCTCGCATGTTTCCAACCATGCCGAAAAGTTTGCGCACGTTACGGTTAAGGAACTTGTAGTCATCTTCAACTACGCGCTCCAAGTCCTCCATACGCTGCTTCATCGCTTCCATGGTTTGAAGACATTCGTCGGCCGACGCGTAGAGAGCCGCGATGGATTGACGGCAAACTCGACAGCACACCGGATGCAATCCGAAGGGGTCGTCGTCGCCATAATCTCCACCGTTGTCACCACCGTCGTCGCCACCTCCATTGTTGTCGCCTTCGCCACCGCCGTTGCCGTCGCCGTTGGGGCCTTCGGGAGTCTTTTCATAAGGATGCTCATCCCAATCATCATCATCTCTACCGGCAGCCGCCCACGAGCTCGGGCTACGATCGTCGGAGTAGTCGCTATCCCCATATTCCTTAGGCTCCGGCGACACCTCCTTGTAATCCTTACGCTTGATGCCTTGGAGACGTGCCGACCTTCGAACGGGTGTAGGGACCTTCTCTCCTTTGACGGGGTGGCGAGATGCAAGAGCTCCGGTCGGGACACGTCCTCCGCAACGGATACGTGCGGTCCTCTTGACGGGTAGCTTGACCTCGCATCGCATCGCCTCCTCCATCGATGGCTTCTTGGCTTCTACCTTCAACTCTAAGCTTTTTGGAGGCTCAATGGTCGCTACAAGGGTGCAACACATTGCTTGAAAGATTTGATTCTCGAGCTCCCAATTCGGCCAAATATATAGTCCCGAGAGAAAAGCCACCGGGAACCTTATTTTCCTTTTTTACACTTCCCTTAAAATTTTCGACCAAACAAGGAAGTCGAAAAGGAGCGGCCGGGGCGAAATTCGGGGACATCGGGCGTCGGGCCCCCCCGGGCCGATCCGACCGGGCCGGCCGGCCCACCCCTCCGCCGGGGCCGGGCCGGTCCGGTTTTTTGCACACCGCCCTATTTTTTTCGTCCTCGGCCCGTGGGAAAAAGGCGGCCCGGTGAATCTTCGCGAAAAACTCCCGGAAAGCTAAAAGAAAAATTATTTACGAAGTTGGTGCCTTGTTTTTCGTCCTAGGCGGGACGTTCGGGCTCTTCCTCCATGGTAAAGACGTCAACATGATGAATGGGCACGATGTCGGGTTCGTAGTAAACCTTAAGCCGCTGTCCATTCACCACAAATTGATCGCCGTTTATATCCATAATGGTTACCGCTCCGTTGGAGAACACCGAATGCACAACATAAGGTCCGTCCCACTTGCTTTGCAATTTCCCCTTTCCGAAGGTTTTAAACCTCGAATTGTAGAGGAGGACCTTATCTCCTTCTTTAAATTCTTTTTTCTTCAACCTTTTACCATACCACCTTTTGATTCTCTCCTTGTATATGCTTGCGTTTTCGTAAGCTTTCAACCTCAACTCCTCTAGCTCGCTTATTTGAATCCTTCGTTTCACCACCGCGGCATCGAGATCAAGGTTCATCTCTTTAATCGCCCAATAGGCTTTATGTTCTAACTCGACCGGAAGGTGGCAAGCTTTTCCATAGACGAATTGATAAGGGGTCATACCTATCGGTGTTTTAAACGCCGTTCGATAAGCCCATAAAGCTCCGTCTAATTTCTTTGATCAATCCTTGCCTCCCTTCTCTATGGTTTTGTTAAGTATGCTTTTTAATTGCCTATTTGACGTCTCCGCTTGTCCGTTGGTTTGTGGGTGATAGGCCGTGGAGACCCTATGCTCAATTCCCAACTTGGACAAGCACTTTTTGAAGTTCTTCCCGGTGAAATGAGTTTCTCCATCACTTATCAAGATTCTCGGTGTGTACCGAAACGAGGAAAAATCATGTTCTTGATCATAGTGATGGACTCCTCTGTCGAAGCTTTACGACATGGTATAGCCTCTACCCACTTGGATACATAATCGACCATAACAAGTACATACTCGAATCCAAATGAGTTTTTAAAAGGCCCCATGAAGTCTATGCCCCATACATCGAATATGTCGATTTGCAAGTTGTATTTCAAAGGCATAGAATTTCTTTGAGAGATGTTTCCGGTTCTTTGGCATTCGGGGCATGACGCAACATATCTTTTAGTATCTTCATGCATCTCCGGCCAATAGAATCCGCTCGACCATACTTTGGCTTCGGTTCGAAAATGGCTATAGTGCCCACCGTACTCCCGCCGAGTGGCACTTCCTTAGAATCTCAAGCCTCTCTTCTCTTGGCACACATCTTCTCATCACTCCATCATTGCCAAGCTTGAAGAGGTATGGTGCATCCCAAAAATATTTCTTACTTTCAGAAATTATCTTCCTTTGAGTGTTTTTGTCTAGATGATCGAGGGGCATCTTTCGAATTGCTCGAATGATGTCGATCATCCAAGTATCTTTATCAAGCACTCTATAGAGGTGATCATCTCTCATCTTATCTTCTATGGGCTCTTTATCATCTTGCCCACGATTCATCCTAGACAAATGATCGGCCACAACATTTTCCACCCCCTTTTTATCACGAATTTCAACATCGAACTCTTGGAGAAGAAGGATCCAACGAATCAAACGTGGTTTAGCTTCCTTCTTAGCCAAGAGATACTTTATGGCTGCGTGATCGGTGTAAACAATGACTTTCGAGTTCACGATGTAAGATTTGAATTTTTCGAAAGCGAATACCACCGCTAGCAATTCTTTTTCCGTAGTAGCGTAATTTAATTGTGCCCCACTAAGAGTTTTGCTAGCGTAGTAAACGGCGTGAACTCGGCCTTCCTTTCTTTGTCCCAAGACTTGCGCCTACGGCGTAGTCACTTGCGTCACACATGATCTCGAAAGGTTGGCTCCAATCCGGAGGTTGGATGATGGGAGCACTCACCAACGCATTTTTCAAGGTCCGAATGCCGCTAGACACTTCTCATCAAAGTCGAAAGCCACATCTTTTTGAAGAAGGTGTGTTAAAGGCTTAGTGATCTTTGAGAAGTCCTTTATAAATCTTCTATAGAATCCGGCATGGCCTAGAAAGCTTCTTAAGGACTTAATATCCGTAGGAGGTGGGAGTTGCTCAACCGTCTCTACCTTAGCCTTGTCCACTTCAATTCCTCTCTCGGATATAACATGTCCGAGCACTATGCCTTGCTTAACCATGAAGTGGCACTTTTCCCAATTTAAAACCAAATCTACCTCCGCACACCTTGTAAGGACCTTTTCTAAGTTTGCTAAGCAATCCATGAACGTCTTCCCGTAAACGGAAAAATCATCCATAAACACTTCAACAATTTCTTCGATGAATTCGAAAACACGGCCATCATGCAGCGTTGAAAAGAGGCCGGAGCGTTGCATAGGCCGAAGGGCATCCTCCTATATGCAAACGTTCCGTAAGGACACGTAAACGTTGTCTTGTGTTGATCTTCCGGGTGAATAGGAATTTGCATGAACCCCGAGTATCCATCGAGAAAGCAAAAATAAGCGTGGTTTGCTAACCTCTCGAGCATCTCGTCTATGAACGGTAGGGGGAAGTGATCTTTCTTCGTCGCTTTGTTAAGCTTACGGTAATCAATACACATCCGCCACCCGGTCACGGTTCTTTGCGGTATCAATTCGTTCTTCTCATTCTTCACCACGGTCAAACCTCCTTTCTTCGGTACACAATGTACGGGCTCACCCATTCGCTATGCGGAACCGGGTAGATGATTCCGGCATCAAGTAACTTGATAACCTCTTTCTTTACTACCTCTCGCATGGCATGGGTTAGCCTCCTTTGATGGTCCACTACAGGCTTACATTGGTCTTCCATTGGTATACGATGAGTGCAAAAGGTGGGCTAATACCTTTGAGATCATTAATTGAATATCCAATCACCTTCCTATGTTTTTTTAATAAAATCAGCAACGCTTCATTTTCTTCGGGGCTCAACTCGTCGCTCACAATGACTGGATAAGTTTTGTCTGGGCCCAAAAATTCATATTTTAATCCCTTGGGCAAAGGTTTAAGGTCTACTTCGGGCACTTGTGGCTCCTCGGGTTTGATTTCTCCTATGTCTTCGAACTTCTCTTCCTCCACGCTACCGTCATGCGGCTCTAAGCCTTTTGTTGCTTCTTCTAGTTCCTCATCTTGTTGATTACTAATTTGATTTTCCATTGCTCTTTGCAGCGGGTCTCTAAGGGTTTCAACAAAACAAAGACTATCTATCTCTTCTATTTCTTCATCTTCGGGAGGAAAAGGAGTAAGGTGTTTAGAAGCACGAAGAAAGTTATATGTGTACTTTGTTCCATTAAGGTTCATTGTTACTTTGCCTTCTCCGGCATCTAACACGGCATCAACCAACTTAAGAAAAGGCCTACCTAAGATTATATGATCAGAATTACCATGGTAAGCATCAATAACAAACAAATCGGTTGGTATATAGTTTCTAGAGATTTTTACTTTCATGTTGCAAGCAATACCTAGAGGTTTGATAGTTCTACCATCTCCCATAATTAATTTCGTTGATGTTGGAGCTAAGTCTAGGTTGTGGTATTGAACTTTATCGTAAATTTTAGAAGATAGAACACTTACTTGGGCTCCGATGTCGCATAAGGCTTTGCATTGAACTCCGTTGATCTCGCAACTCAAGTGCGGCGTCATCTTCTCTTCTTCTTCGGATCCGATCGAATAAATTTCAGCAAGGCGAGCGTATGGTGATGCTTCGGGCTTGACCCCCATGATCCTCTTCACCTCGGCAATATGTTCGGATCCACCACGTCATCTCCAAAGAGCTTTTCAAAAATCTCACCGTGGTTTCAAGGTCGTATGAATTTTCAGCTTTCCTCTCCGTGGGAAATCCACTTCCAATGCTCTTGCCATTCCCTTTTGATTAGGGAACGGTCTTCTCTTGTCGAATACTTCTCCGTAATCAATAGGAACCCAATCCATTGGCTCGAACTCCCTTAGTGGCTTCGCGGTTGACATGCTTCTCTTGTTCGTCTCATTTGGTGCGGCGAAGTCGACGTCTGGTGTAGTTCTTGACTTGATGTGTTCTTGTTCAAGCTTTTCCATGATTGGCTCCTCTTTTGTGACTTCCGGGTTGCCTCTTTAGAAAAATCAGCAAGCTTTTTCTTCCTTGAATTGAATTCGGCTCTTCCGCAAGTCTTGTTTCCCAATCTCTTCGCATGGCAGCCGCTTTGCTAACTTTTTGTAGCGGTTGGGCGGCTTCCGTGAGTGTTTTCTCCATGAGATCCCCACCCGCACACATTTCGACGTGTCGCATGCAACTAGGGGTTAGGGAAAAGAAAAATGTATGCAAGAGTACGTCACCGGTGAAGCCGAGTTTTGGTCCTTGTTCGATTAATTCATTAAGCCTATCCCAGGCTTGGTCTATCCCTTCCTCTTCTCCTTGCATAAAATTGATCACTTGCCTCCTTAGATGTTGAACCTTGCTCATTGGAAAGAACTTCTCGCAAAACTTCTTTGTCAACTTGTTCCAATTGCCTTCAACTTCAAAGGACGCAACCGAATACCATGTCTTTGCTTTGCGGCAAGTGAGTAGGGAAAGAGATTCCATTTGAACCATTCATCGGGAACTCCTTCTTGACGCACCGTGTTGCATATTGTCGTGAAATCCCTTATGTGTCTATATGGGTTCTCTCGTAACCATCCCTTCAAATGGGTTTTCCGCCACCATCTTCATGATCTTGGATTTAATTTCATACTTGGTCGCTTCGAGCTTCGAATCCGACTCTTGTACCTTTATGTCTTCACATCGAGGGCTAGCGTGATCCCTTAATGATTTCTCCGGTTCTTCCACGGGTTGATTAACGAACTCCATCTAGACAATAAGATAAAAACAAAAACAAAAAAGAAACAAGTGTTTTTCGATAATAAATGTGAGATATAGCGAATAAAAGATAAGCTAAAATATAAAACTAAGTTAGATGCAAATCAAACGATGTAAACTAACTTGCTCCCCGGCAACGGCGCCGGAAAAAGGGGCTTGTTGACGGATAAAAGATGTATCCCTCTACGATCCGCAAGCGTACGGACCCCACACCTTCTTCACCACGGGATTCCCAAGGTTCTTGTCAATCCGCGGAGCAAGGGGATTACAAGCGTTCGATCAACAACGACACACTAGCTACTAAACCCTAACTACTATTATACTAGAAAACACTTAACTACACTAGAGAGAATGGTAAACGATCAAGAGAGAAGACACTCGCCCACGGGTCTACGATACTAGAGCATGCAATCGCTTAAAGACATGAAAAACCAATCTAATCTATCGGGGTTGTGACCACGGTTTCGCCCTTTCCCTCCTCTCGTACTGTCACTACGCGAAGGTATTCATGACTAGACCTTTGATGGCCACGGCGTATTGAATGGATCCAAGGAAGCATTGGAGCTCTTACTCCCTCTACGGCACGGTTGCAAGCCTTAAGCATTAAAGTATGTTCAACACAAGATGATAGATAGATAATCCGACAAAGTGCGATTACATCTCAATATCGATTACAACCCATGGACGAATGAGAAGATTACCCCATCAAGGTGCTGATCATGGCACCGTTGATCATGGTTTCCCTTCCGCCGGTGTCTTCCTCCTTCTCCACGAGAGGGTGCTTCCTTCGAGGTGGTTGATCTCCACCGGAGATCCTCCTCCTCTCTCTCTAGCTTGTGGATGGCCTTCTCGGTGCGAATAAACTCCTCTTCGTCCGTTGGCGGCGCGTCGGGGGTTTTAGGGTCGAAGATCCTTCGAGGGCAAGGAAGACGGGACCGAACCGGTGCCCGAAGTGGGGCTGGGCCGATCCGACCGGGCCGGCCGGCCGGCCCGGCCCGCTTCGGCCGGTTCGGTCGCCCTTTTTGCTCCGTGGGTCCTCGTGCACTTATCTACTTCGCCCCCTCCACTTGGATGATTTTGACGCCGTTATCCTCGCGATCAAGATGGAGACTCTCTTTGCATGAAGTTTGATCTTTTACGCTTCAATCCCCGGGTGTTCCTCGTAGCACTTCGGTCCTCGCCACCATTGGAAGTAAATTCAGCAAGCTCATGAACACGAACAACACTCCATGAATGCTCCTTTGAACTTGTTGCGAATCCGTCTTTTATGTCCATGATTTCCTACATAAACATAACACTTCCAAATGCATGCACAAAGATGAACTTGTTATATGATTAGTGTGCCTAGTGGCGGATTAGTTCCATAATCAAATCCAAACCAAAGTGTAATGAACATGCTAGGTGCACCAAAATACACCGTCAACACCCATGTTTATTTATGGAACATTTTGGATTAATATTGCTACCTGTTTAATGTTGTTGGCACAACATGCTTGTTTAGTTCAGGTGCTCACCTAGACTGATTAACATACTAGGATATGAGCTAAAACTTGAAAATAAGGATCCACCCTTAGTCGCTTTTGGCAAAACAAACCCAGCAGCCAAAAAGCCTTGCATGTCTAGTTTTACTTTATTTTTGTCGGGTAAGTCTTGCTGAGTATTAGTACTCAGCCTTGCTTAATTTGTTGATTTCAGGTAATCCTATCTGGCCTGGTGTCATTCCAGAGGGATGGGAGGTTGAATGGGAGAACGATGATGATGAGTGATATGCATGGATGGCCTCCTATGTGTATCACGTGTCAGTTTACTTTCCGCTGTTTAAACTCTGAATCACTTTTACTTTTATGTACGAAAAACCTGGTTTGTAATAATGTTGAACTTGTGAACCTTTAATGTAATTTAATGTTGTACCCTGGTCCCGCCTTCGTGTGGGCTTAGCGCATATCATCGATCCTGTTGTATGTGATTTACCGGGCTTTACCCGGCAGAAGCGACAGAATAGTTCTTTATTATTGCTTAATGGCCACGTGGACAGGCTTAGGCGATAATACGGAACTATTTTGGGTGGTTCTGTCACAGCTGGTACCAGAGCGATGATATGCACCAGAGTAATTAAAATACCTTAACAAACTTGTTTTTGGAATAAAATTTGCCAAGATTAATAATCTTGCTAAGAGAGTAGGACGTTAAGGTCTAATCTAGTCCGGGAGGCCCTAGAGGGAATTTTTGGTTCTTTCAGGTGGCTAGTATTCTATGGTGTATTTAGTCTAACTTCCAGCACATTACTTTATGTCAAAACTTACTTTCTTGCACAACCAAACTAGATGAGCCACGTGTTTTATACGTGTGCTGTTCCGCATCACGGGAATTGCGAGGGTTGATGGAGTGATCCATTCCACGGATCCCATCTTCGCGTCTGTTTATGAGTTGTGTGTCGCCACGTGTTTCATACGTGTGCATTCCGCATGTCGCTCATGCGAGGCAAGGATACACTCCATTCAAACGGAGGGTGTCCGAGGTTGGACGCTGTCCATGCAGCGGCTTGATGCATGGATATCGTTTCTATAGTGAACGGTAATGAATGTGAACACTTTTGTGAGTGCTGGCACAAAAGGTCTTGAATATCTGTGATTTTCTACAGGTACACTAACCAAGGTGTTAGGAACGGTAATTTAAGAAACGAATAGCTTCCGACTAGTTATTATAGGGAGAGACGTTTATATATGCCCTGCCACCGGTACTAACTCCGCTTTTAAGCTTAAAAGCTTTGTGGGGAAGTTTAGGACGCTTTTTGCATCATGTAAAAGCTATCAAACCAAAACTGAAGTCAATTCATGTGTTGCTTGGTCTCTATTTAATGTGTGTTTCTTAAGGACCAATCTTGCTAGTGTGATTGCTTTGATCAGGTGTTAAGCAAAATTGTAACTAGATGTTGTCCAAATTTTTTAAGGTTTATCTAGAAAATTTCTGGCTAGGTTCTCTTTAGGGAAATTGATCATCACCTAGCTATGATTGCTCTCTGAATTTTTCATAATTTTAGGATGTTTAAAACTGAAGTTAGGATCAAAATTGCTAGGCTAAGTCATGCTGAAATCTGAATTTTTCATGATTTTAGGATGTTTCTTATATAGCCTACTTTGTGCTGTCAAAATCTCGTGGTTATAGGGTTCTTAATCTTTGAGATATGATCTTTTTAGTGAAGCGCTGTCCTGCTGAAAATTTCTGGGCAATAGCACTCTGAAAATCGATCTATTAGACCCTTTTCCAATATGATATTATTCAACCTTTGAATACCAAAACTGCTCCTTAGGTATTATCTGCCTCCTGTAGAAATCTCAAGATCACTAGATTTTTAGTTTGAGAGTTATACCCAAAACACTAAGTCTTTGTCCTGCTGAATTTCAGAACTAATGATCTCTGAATTTCAAATTTTTAGGTCATCTTACTTTGGGATACAGAACAAACCTTGAATATCAAAATGATTCAAAATTTTGTGATGGTCATGCTCACGAAAATTCAGAATTTTTGCATGTGTATATTGAGAAATATCAAATTTTTAGTAAGTCCCTGTTTGCTGTAAAAACTGCTAGACAGAGCTTTGGTAACGAACCTTTCGACCCCGGTAAAAGTTGAATCTGTCCTGGAGTTGAATACCAAAGTTGTGGCTTATGAAATTCTACACATGCTTACCAAAATTTAGAAATTTTCGACACTTGGGCCGAGAAATATGAATTTATTTCTCAGAGCTATTGTTGTCCAAATTCTGGAAGTTTCCACTTGAAGTCTCCTTAGACATGCCTGCTTGTCATTTTGTTGGCAAAATTGTAGATGAAATATCTAAGGGAAAATCACATGGTTTTGATGGACGGAAACCCTTTCCTCAATTCTGGAGAAGTAGTTGCTAATGAGGCAAGTGGTAGCAATCCACCATTGTCATCGAACTTGTGCTATACGAATGGCTATGGTGTGGTGATCAATGCATGAGGCTAGCCCAACTTGAAATTGCTCTCGCTTGGCAAGTGCTTGATTAGCACCATGAGAGCATGGCCCAAGCATTGGGTACCAAATGAAATCATTTGATAGCTAGGATTTTTCTTTCAGCGAAATTGTGATAAGGTCTTCTTTTAATTTCCTTAAAATTTGGGAATAATTAAAAATACAAGCGTGGGTTGAAACTTTGTATTCGACACGCTCATCAAAATTCAGCCTCCTCATGTTCCTACTCTAAGAGTTGTGAACATGTTTGTGAACCTTGGCTTGTTGCACAACCGCTAAGGCAGAGTAGAGGTTTTCGGATTCATGAGTATGATTTCTTGGTTGACGTGTTCACTCCCGTATCGGGCGGGTATGCTCTCTGAAGCACTCAACTATTCCTGGATGTTGACATCATGGGTTCGATCCCTAGTGATCTCCCAACTTTGAATGTTTCTTTTTGACCTTGCTCATCGATTTTGAGGGCAATAAAATGAATACGAAGTATCGACACCTTCTCACCTACATAAGGAACATATCATATCTTTTGTCAAGTCAACTAAAACTCCGTTGTGCTCTTTTTCTTTGGTCGTTTTCCCACACTTTCTCTAGATAAGAGACAACACTTCAACTCCTTATAGCCATGAAACGTTGGTCCCACAACTTTCTAGCGTTGGTATCCTGACTTTTCTCGTTCTAAAGTTCCTTGCCTCAAACTTGATTTTTTCCCCATGCTTGCTCACAAACAAATAAACAAATTCATGTTTATAAGTGTGAAGAATCTTGTGGCATGCAAATTGGAGCATTTTATCACAATGCATATGCGTACCTTAACAACACATTTTCATTACGCATTATATAACTTGTGCATTTGGAACTTGCATAGGTATTAAAAAAAATCCTTCTACTCTACCTTCCTTGTGGTTGATGATGTTTCCCTAACTAAAGGTGTCGCGACGGAACCTAAGGTATCATGTGGTCTGCAGCCATGTGATTATCACAAGGAGTGCGCTGGGTATTTTGGGTTATGGAAAGTGACTCACCACAATTTTGTTCCCTACTCTTTGATTGTTTCCCCTTTCTTAACTAACTCCATGGGTGCAATAAAGCATACTGACTATGCACCATGAGCAACATATCTCATGAGCATATGCATCACGCATTCATAAACATGGGCATCATCATGTGTGCATTGCATCATGCCCACATCCTGTGCATTACTCATTATGCATCATTACATAAGCACCATAAGTTCATGTGCATAAGCATCATATGCTCATGTGCATATATATCATACTATATGCACCTCATCATAAGCATCATTATGTGCACCATTCCACTGATGCACAACTCATCTATATGCATTAATATTGCAAGCATGTCTCATTGGTGCACCACATATCCAGTTAAAAGTCATTGCACCACTAATGGGAGGAAGGATGCTGCTAATACTCATAAAATAAGTAACGTGTGAGCAAGCTAGTCCGAAATTCCTGTACTAGCTTGTCCTTTCATATCTTTCACACTAAATATCTGTAAGAACTCCTGGTAACGGCTCTTTATGACTTTATCATCCTTAACTATTCCTATGAGCTAACATCAGATCTACGATGGTAGAACCCTTAATCCATCATTGAACCCTTGTTCCTCTCCAAAAGTACTTCTCTTGGCAATCTTAGTATGGTCAATTGCTAAGATTCTCATTCCTTATAGAGACCCTTGTGAAAACTTTTCAACTCGGTCATCTTTCGTTTAATCACAACAGTTCGCCCGATATCAACTCAACCGAGTTAAGGTGAAGGTGTATATTTTTCAAGAGCAATCAAGGTTCTCCATGGATACGAAAGGAATCAGCATTCTATTGGATGACCTGGACGACGATCTCCACAAGAGAAAATTCCATAAAACCCACAACTGAATACTAATGATCTTTGGACTGCCTACACATCCCTGTTCCATCGAATCTGTGCCACCCCATTACCGTCGTGTTTCACTATAACGGTCAGTGCTGTATTAATCTACTGGTCCTGTCTCTAACGCCAAGCGTGCCATCATTACTGCACTGTGGCAACCATCAGTAAAGAGGGGAGTATCGATCATTGATTCTCGACCACCCTCTATAGAACATGGCTATTGGCTCCTTTCTTAAAACAAACAAACAAACAAACAAACCCCTATAGAACCTTCAGATCGAGTTCTCTAACTTTCTCACCTATTGATATGCTTGTTTATCAATAACTACCATACTCGGATTTTTTTACTCTTAGGGAGTCTAATGGGATTGTCATGAACTTTCAGGGAAATGGAATCCACCACAGGAGATCCGGTCAATCTTCGACCCAATGAGATGCTCCCATCTCTTCCACCAACACAGGAGGTGGTGGATATCTTTGCCAACACCATGAAAATTTTGGAGGGCCAAAATTTGGTGTTAAGCCAACTAGTGCAAAATGTCATCCATAATCGTTATCAAGGGCTATCGCAAACTAGTCTATCCGAGAGTCTTTCCCAAGCAATATCGGAATCTATTATGGAGCAAGTCTATCTCTTCAATCTATTGATGAATCATGAAGCTCAAAATCAACAAAACCAAGATTCCAACCAGCAATTACTAGATTCACTCATGCCACCGTCTCAACTTCCTATGGACCTTAGGGAGGAAGAAAGAAGGAGTAAGAGTCACAAGCGAGATTTGCCGAAGATTGACTTGAATGGATGGGAAATTACATGCAACGAACTTCCCTCCCGTGAGAAAAAGCCAAGCAACCCAGCTAGTGTTGTGGATCAGCCCATCAAAACCCAGTGGGTCCCAAGGTCCAATACACCCACACCTCGTCTCTGCTTCAATTGTAGAGAATCTGGGCATTTTGTCAGGGAGTGCCCGAAAACTGAGCAGAACAAGCCAAAACGGCGTGGTCGAGGCTCAAGAGCCAAGCAGGGAAGTCAAGGCAAACGACCAAAACCCCAAGTGAAACAAGGCAAACATAACTTCATGGGTATACATTTCTATTTGAGAACAACCTCCCCTAAGCAAGCTTTTAAATTCCTAATCTCGGGACGAGATTTCTTTTAAGGGGGGTAGACTGTAACACCCCAGGTGTTTATTAAAGATAACTAACTTAATTAGTTGCGTTAATCGTGTTTAAATTGGCTCATAAACATGTTTGACATGTTTTGTCACGAATTTGCACAAAAGACCTTGGTCAAAATCCCAAATCACGGTCAAACCCTACATCTCCTTTAAGGCCGAAATGGTTTCCTTGCGAGTTCTCCAAATTTCACTATAGAAGTTCAAAATCGGCCAATACAAAAGTTGTTCGTTATTTCCGGGAACACATTTTTCGTAATTGGCGGACATTCTAATTTTGAGTGCAAATTGGCCAAAAATCAAGTTGACTGCGCTGTGAACAGTAACTCGAGCCGTGGAAAAACTGCAACTTCGACCGACGTTCCCGGACAAACCGTTGATCAAAACATATGTCGCCCTTTGGGAAAGTTGTAGGTCTATAGCTCCTCTACAACTTTGCTTTTTGGATATTTTCAACTTAGTTGACACTTTAAGGAGTTATGCATTTTTGAATCTGCGCAAATGAAATAGAAATGGCACCCGGCGTCGTCATCTCCGCGCTCTGGCGCAGAGCGCGCCCGCGCCCAGCTGCTCGACCACGTGGCGCCCGCGGGGGAGTCCGGCGTACGGACGCCCGGGAGTCCGTCGCGGTGGACCGAGAGCCGCCGTGGACCCTCCGCCTCGCCCTCTCGTTGCCCGTACACCGCGCCCATGGCGCCGGTCGCGTAGGGGCGGGCCACGCGCCGAGCGCCCGAGCTCCCTCGCGCTCGCGTCGCACATGCGGCGTGCCACCCGGCCGCCCACTGGCGCGCGCGCACCCAACCCCCTCGCGCATCACTCCCGGTCGGCGGCCGCAGCATCAAGGCCGTCGTGCTCTGTCTCGCGAACGCGTCGCAGTCGGCCTTGCCCATCGCCGTCGCCTTTCGATCTCCAGCCGATCTCGCTGCCGCTCCTCCCTTCCAGGACGAACCCTTAGCCCGCAGCAGCACATCCCGGCCGCCACCGCCCTGCAATTTGGCTGCCGCCGCCGGCGAGCCGAACTCAGGCGGCCGCCGGTCCCCGCGCGCGCCGAGGGGGGCCGCCGGCTACTCCACCGGCCGGCCGCGCCCACCCGTGGCACCGGGTGGACCTACTAGTGCCCCACGGGCGCTCACCCGCGCCCTCCGCCGCTCCGCCGGCCGCCGGAGTTGAGCCCCGCGCCGGCAGGGGCAACATTGCAAGGGTGCAGGTAATTCTAGGGGGATTTATGTAAACCAGGGGCGTATGTGTAATTTCCGAAATTTCTTTCGAGGGTCCCCCTGTAAAACCTGTGTTAGGGTTTCGGGTGAACCTTTGAAAAATCGTTAAAAATCGTAGAAAAATCAGAAAAATGCAAAAACTAATTTTGTTGGGTTCGTGGTGAAGAAACCTATCTTTTTTCTAGAAAACATGTATAGGGTTTTTCTGTACAGTTTTTGAATTAAAAATTCAAACTCAGTTTGGTATGTTTTTAGTGTGATTTAAAATATACACATGCTATGAACTTGAATTTTGGATATGTTGCTCTTTATGGCAAGTCTAGATCCGTGGCAAAAGTTTGCATGATTGTGATGAATATATTTTCAGTTATGATTTATTCAAGCTTTATACTAGATTAAGTTTGATGCTTTTTATAGCCCATTTAATGAACTTTTCTGTAACCACATGTGCACCCTAGGACCTTTCCTTGATGATTAGTACCCCTGGTGTGATGTACGTGAATTTAGGGAATTGTTTAATAGATGTTTTGGATTTAATCTTGTGTAGGAGTTTAAATTCAAAATCTGAAAAATAATTTGAATCTGCAACCATGCTTTGGTCAGAAACTCATTTTTGGCATACATGGCCTGTAGGAGAAAGTTGAGATGAAAAAATTTATTAAATCTTTTTATATGAATTAATGTTGATTTACTAGGCTGAAATTTGTCTTTTTCATATATATTAATTGATAAATGATCTTAAGCCAAATTTTGGTGTGAGAGCTTAAATTAAGCATATGTTGCTGTGTGCAAAAGATTAGGCTCATTTGAATTGTTTTTTATTTAATTTGGATTTATGGTTGAAAGGCTTATTTTAAGTAATTAAAGAAAGAAATGGAAATTAAAAGTGCTAAATTGTGAAATCATGTTTGTTCCTGTTTTTATGAATTTGAACACACCCCCTTGTTGTTTGGTGAAGTTAAGTAATTTAAATTACTTAGATGTGCACACAATCACCATCAAAATAGAGTTTTGTTTATTATCACACACCCTAATAATTTCTGTGAGAAAATAATAATGTTTGGATGAATGTGTCCAACAAGAGTTGGATTTGTGGTAATTCTCCCACTTTCACCATAATCTAATGCATGTGCATGTAAACGTGTAGATCTTCCTGACGGGACATACACGCTCACCCAGGAGGATGAGGGAGCAGCTACTGGAGAGTTGAATCAAGTTAGCGTGCAGCAAGACCTGGACCAAAGTCCAGAAGAGCCCAAGGCTTGTGTTGGTATAGAGTCTGAGGAAGGCAAGCACCGGTTTCATCTAACCCAGTTTATAAATTAAAATCATGTCTTTTACTTTTCAGTATCTATGCCTTACTTTGTGCATTTAAGTTTCAGGAGTTGTTTTGAAACCTAGTTGCATGATCCTTAGGACTCCTATGCTCTTTTACTAGTATGTTAGGAACGCTAGTGCCATGCTCTAAGGATACGGTAGAAGTCGAGTAATGACTCATTGCTCGCGAGATATAGGATGCTTATGTTGGAATCATAAGTTGGTTAAATCGACTCGCTCATGTGGTAAGAGCAATGGGTTCGGTCTCGACCGAGTAGCATGGTGCTGGTCCTAAGCTATTGAACGTACCAAGTACTTGTCGGGAATGGGACCGGTAAGCCTAGTACCTTCTGAACCGGGGCGGGATCTTTCTAGCTACCCGCTTGGGCTGTGTCTCCGGGCTAGCTACCCGTGGTATAGTGTGTGAGTCCGGACTGGTCGGGTTAGACCCTCCGGATAACCGTGTACCAGAGTTTGTAGCGTCTGATCCTAAAATGTGGGATGTTGGGAACCGCCTGGTTGGGGTAGACACTGCACTTGGTCTACCTTCTTCCGTGCATCTTGGGTTTACCTTGCAAGGATATAAATCGATCGATCGTCGGTCACTCGCCGTTATCTGAGTCGGCTTAATATTGCTACCTGTTTAATATTGTTGGCACAACATGCTTGTTTAGTTCAGGTGCTCACCTAGACTGATTAACATACTAGGATATGAGCTAAAACTTGAAAATAAGGATCCACCCTTAGTCGCTTTTGGCAAAACAAACCCAGCAGCCAAAAAGCCTTGCATGTCTAGTTTTACTTTATTTTTGTCGGGTAAGTCTTGCTGAGTATTAGTACTCAGCCTTGCTTAATTTGTTGATTTCAGGTAATCCTATCTGGCCTGGTGTCATTCCAGAGGGATGGGAGGTTGAATGGGAGAACGATGATGATGAGTGATATGCATGGATGGCCTCCTATGTGTATCACGCGTTAGTTTACTTTCCGTTGTTTAAACTCTGAATCACTTTTACTTTTATGTACAAAAAACCTGGTTTGTAATAATGTTGAACTTGTGAACCTTTAATGTAATTTAATGTTGTACCCTGGTCCCGCCTTCATGTGGGCTTAGCGCATATCAGTGATCCTGTTGTATGTGATTTACCGGGCTTTACCCAGCGGAAGCGACATAATAGTTCTTTATTATTGCTTAATGGCCACGTGGACAGGATTAGGCGATAATACGGAACTATTTTGGGCGGTTCTGTCACAGCCCGGACGATGCCGGTGAGACCAGCGCGTCCGCCTTGGAGGAAAATCTGGCGCGGGCCTTTGCCGCCACCACGAGTGTCGCCAAGGAGAACACTTGCCGACGTGTTGATCCCGGCACTATCGGCAGCCACTGGACCATCCTCTAGACCGAGTCGGATTTTACCGGTGCAACCCGGTCACGGAGGAACTCCTATCCGTGCGTCGTATGTGGGTCCAGAGGGGCGCGGTACGCCGGTCCCTGGCCCTTGCGCGATAGGCATCGATCGGGGGGTTCCTGTCCTCATTACGAAGCCCTGCCGCCGCCTCTTCAGGACTTCGATTCAACCGATCTTGAGTGCACCATCGTACGCAGAGGTGGTGATGGCCGAGGTGGGAGGCGGTCGTCGTGGCTTTGGTCCCTTTCGTGCTTGTCGTGGAGGACGGGGTGGCCATCCTGGGCGTCAGCTTGAAGGTCGTGGTGGCTGGGAGCCTGGGCCACCTCTACCGCAGCGGACGATTCGCGGTGGAGGACGGGGACGCCGAGGAGGGCGCCATGGCGGTCCTGGTGGAGGGGTGCCTGCACTGATGGCCCCCGCTGGCGGACCGGTACCTGCACCGATGGCCCCCGCTGCTTCTATCCCGGGTGTCCGGCCACCGGGGGCGGCCGGCGGCGCCGTGCAACCTGCGGGAGGTGCTGTCGTGCACCCGTCCCCCGTGCCGCAAGTCGAGCATGTGCCCGATGCACAAGGCAAATCAAAAAGGAAGCGCAAGGAGGAAATCCCGACAAAGCTGGAGTGTTCGATCTGCTTCGAGGACCATTACACTCATAAGTGCCCCCAGCTCAGAGGTCCGAAGCCCACAGTATCTTATTGTGGGGCAGTGGAGGATGGAATGGGTTTTTTCACCATTCAGACAGCCCGCACCAATCACATTGTTGCATTTGCGGACTCCAAAAATTCACCTTTGGTCACGGTGGAGCAAGGAGAGGTTTCTGCGGATTTGCTTATTTCGGAGCTGGCACGTATCCTACCAGTGCAGTGGGAGTGGTCAGCCCAACCCCATGGTCCGAAGTCGTATGTAGTCCCTTTCCCTTCCAAGGATGAATTAGATCGGATGGTTGCCATCCGCGCTTTCACTACCAGGAACAGGGAGGGCACCCTTATCTTTGAAGAATTTGTTGCGGATGTGCAACCCATTAAGGTGCTGGATCAGGTGTGGGTTACTGTGACTAATGTTCCTAAGGCTCTTCGGGCTTACTTACGGCTTTGGGCTGTGGGATCATGCATTGGCAATACTCAGAAAGTGGACATGGTCAATCTTAAGCAGACTGGGGTGATCCGTATCCAGGTGGCTGTTTTTGATGCGTCTAAAATTCCGGAGCATGTGGATGTATGTGTCGACAGAGGCATCTACCGTATCTACTTTACAGTGGACAAGGAGGAGGGGGATGATCTCTTCAATCCTGATGAGGATGATCTTCTGGGAGATGATGCAGATAATGGTTTCGATGGTAGTGATCATGTGATGGAAGATGCTCCTCCTAATCCTAATCCTGATGGGAGTCTGCCGGCTAGATCTAATAACCAATCTTTGGGGGTCAGAACGTTGGTGGATACACTACACACCAGCAGGCTGCGCTGGTGAATGAGGCTATTGATATGGCCTGTGACCAGCTGTTGGAGGAGGTATGTTGCAAAGTGTTGATGGAGCCGGATGATACACAGGATGACGCTCCCTACTCTCCACCCACTGCGGCGGAGAGGGCGACGTTCGATGCTCTTGTTGCGGCATCTATACAGGCGCGAGAGGCGGACGGTACGTCAAAGGAGCAGCCAAACTAGGAGGTGGTGTGGGAATCCGCTATCTCTGCAGCGGACGGGCCTGAGGCCGGGGCCCTTGATGTGGACCACACTACCGCTCAAGACGAGGCGACTCCGGAGCTCACCCAGGTGGTCGGCGAGCTGGGAGGACCTGTTGCCCAGCGGCCGGTGTCGACTCTGGTTCTTCACTGGTTGCGCCCGTGGGGGTGCCTGTGGAGTCTCTCGTGCCCTCCCAGCCTATAGCAGTGCTGGCGGTGGGGGGCAGCACCCGGCTGCGGTGGTGGCTGCCACCGCTATTCTTCACCAGGTCGAAGGGAATTTGGTGGTGGACAATATTGTCAAGCCTACCACCCTGAGGAGTGAAAGATCCAAATCCTCTGCAGATGTGCACTTTCTCCAAAAGGCTGAAAAGGTGGCTGCAAAAAAGAACCTTGAGTCTCCAGGTAATCTTCAGAGGGACGTACTGGCTACGTTTTTGGGCCCAGTTGCAGCATAGCTGTCGGGGACAGCCCTAGGGGTCCCCTTAAACAACGGGGAAACCCTCACTTAAAACCCGCAACGAAACCAAAACACGCTAAGCCTAACCATGCAGGTGCCTAACCATGCAGAACACAGCCCACGCTGCAGGGACCCCGACGGCCCATCAAGGCGGCCCTCTTAGAGATCCCCTCGAGCAGGCTCCGCCTCGCTCGAGGATGCGCGCCCCCTCAGGCGGGCTCCGCCCCGTTCGAGGGGCAGCACTTCCCTCGAGCGGGCTCCGCCCCGCTCGAGGGCTCGCTCCCCCTCGAGCGGGTTCCGCCCCGCTCGAGGGTACGTCCCGCCCTCGGCGGGGTCCGCCACGCTCGAGGGCGCCCCTCACGCATGCGCCGGCCCCGCACACGGGCATTTAACGCCACCGACACCGGTGGGGCGGCGCCATCATGCGCCGGGGGCTCGCGCCCCCGTGCCGCCGCACCAACTCCCCGGGGGAGGAGCCCATCCCCACCACCGTGGGAGGGAGCGTGCGGTGCGGCCGGTGTCGGTCCCGTGACACCGAGCGCCCGCTCCAAGACGCGCTAACGCGCCGGACCCTCGAAGGGGGGCCGGGCGCACCCTCGATTCACTTTCTCGTGACCCTACAGGGTTAGGTGGAGGCGCTAGGCCGGTGGATCGCCATCCCGGCCACTGTAACAGCATGGCCGCCGTCCCCGCGCGTGCAGGCGCACGCCAGGCGCTGTAGCAACCACTCCAACACTGTGAAGCGCGTTGGGAAGGGACGCCGTTTTACCTACTCCTGTGCCCCGTACAAGCCAACGTCAGCACCTCCCTCGAAGCCTATCAGAGGACGTCGCCACCATCTGCCGCCCTTCTACCCTCGAACCGCCACTGTTCGGGTACGAGGTAGGCCATCATGGCCAGATCGCTGCGAAGATCGCCCGGACGGCCGCTCACTCTACAGCGTAGCACGACGTGCTCCCCCACGTAGCTAGATAGCGCGGCGCGCATGTAACCCGCCGCCCCCTTGATCTATAAAAGGGGGGGGGCGAACTCCCGCCCGCGGGGAGACTCGGCGGACACACGAGACACCACACACCACGTACTCATTCTCCCACAATATCTTCGACCACTCCTCCGGGGACTTGGAAGCCACGCTTCCTCTCCCGCCTTGCTTGTAGCAGCCCCACTACAGGCACCCCCGGTGCTAAGTAATATAGTGCCTTGAGCACGCCTCTGCTGGACATACGGCCCCCTCGGCCGGAACCAGGATAAAATCTCTGTGTCACTTGTTCCTTAGCATCGACCATTGAGGGACAGATCACGGCGCTATCTACTGGTTAGTGTCGGGACCACATTCCGCACCGACAGTTGGCGCCCACCGTGGGGCAAGCGAGCGCCTAAGGTCATTCCGTCCACTCCCTCCATGGTGATCCGCACTGAGTACCGTGGTACACGCTACTGCATGGGTAGCTCGGACCCCCTCCCAGCCGGGTTCGAAATTCGCTTCGGGGACCTGAACTTTCAGGCCACGGGGAACGGCTATCTCATGCGCCTCACCAACCGTGAGGAGCTCCGCGCGCAGCGCCAGGCCAGGTCCGCTCTGGTCTCCGCCGCACGCACCACCACGGCGCGGCGCGCCGCGGGCACGGATGCCGCGGGTCCGTCAACGCCGCGACGCCGCCGCCGCTGCGCGGGCTACGTTCGCGCTAGGCGCGGTCGGAGCGACGGCGGGCCGAGCGCACCGCCTCTCAACACGGCGCGCCCTCCGACACGACGACCGCCACCGCCCCGGCGGGACAACGCGCGGTCTCCGGCCCACTCATTCCCATTGGGTTGCGTGGCGCCACTTCGGCCTATAACAACAACGTCAACACCACGATGCGCAGGGTTCCGCCCGGCCGCCACGTCTTCGTCGCCAGGGATCCCGGTGCCTCAATGGCTGACGAGTCGTCCCTAGGCTCCATCGACGCATTGCCACCCGCCAACCGCCACGGGTACGCGGAGTGGGACTTCTCCGGCGTGCCGGACCCAGTCGTGTTCAGGCGTTTCCTCGACGCTGCGGACTACTGGTTCGGCTGCTCCGACGACTCCCGGCACGGGAGCTACGACCCCGCGCGGGGAGTGCCGCGCCGTCATCACCAACGACCCGGCCAACACCGCCGGCGCGGTGGGCGCGGAGAGACGGGGGAGATCACCCCCGCCCCCGGGGATCGCCGCGCGCATGGCCGCGGGGCTAAGCGCTCCCGCCGGGGCCGACGCCGACGCGCGGTGGCCCCAGCCCAAGCCCGCGAGCTCGAGGCCAAGCCGGCGCAGGAATGCGGACGGTGCGGGCCGCTCCGCGCCTCAATGGCGCGGAAGCCTCCGCGCGCGGCGAACGCGCGGGGGAGCGCGGGCCGACGGTCCGCGACCGCATCAACACCGTCCCCAACATCGACAACGCGGACGCGCCCCGGCGCGGGCGAGCCAAAAGCTCATCGCCGCCGCGACGCCGCCGCGCACCATGCCGGCACCCTCGACCCCCGAGGCTCGAGACCTGCACCGCGAGGTGCAAACTCTCATCGAGCAAGCGGCCGTCCGGCGGGCCGAGAGCTCGGCCTCGCGCATCCGCCAACGGGGAGACACGCGGGGCGACGAAGCCGCACCGGAGGCGAACCCTCGGTGCACACAGGGGGACCGGCGGGGCAACCCGCCGACCAAGGACGCACGCCGGCCAAGGAGCGGCTCCTTGACGCACGCGGGCGCCGGATGGCGACGCCCGCAACGTCATTAACACCGGGCGCACGAGCGGGGGCGGATGCACGAGCAGCAAGGGGCTACCACCCTCGACGGGGGTGGGTGCTACGACGGCGGCGAGGACCGCTCCCCGACGCCGGAGCCCCCCGTGCACCCGTGTGTTCAGCCGGGAGATCCGCGCGGCGGCGTTCCCTCAACGCTTCCGCCAACCCTCGACCATCGTTAAGTACAACGGGGAGACGGACCCCCGCGTGTGGCTTAACGACTACCGCTTGGCTTGCCAGCTGGGCGGGGCCACCAGCGACGAGGTCATCATCCGCAACTTGCCCCTGCATCTCGGCGACGCGGCCCGGACATGGCTCGAGCACTTGCCCGCTAGCCAAATCCACAACTGGGACGACCTGGTTCACACGTTCGTGGGCAACTTCCAGGGCACGTACGTGCGCCCTGGGAATTCCTGGGACCTGCGCTCCTGCACGCAAGAAGCCCGGCGAGTCGCTGCGGGACTTCATACGGCGCTTCTCCAAGCGCTGCATGGAGCTCCCCAGCGTGGCGCAGTCCGAGATCGTGCATGCCTTCCTCGAGGGCACCACGTGCGGGACCTCGTGCGGGAGCGCGGGACGCAGCCCGCCCGCGGACTCCAACGAGCCGTTCGACATCGCCACCGGCTTCGCCTCGGAGAGGAGGCCGTGGGGGCGATCTTCGACGGCAAGAAGGGCAAGCGCTCGGAGGACGCGCCCCGCGGAGGGCAGCAAGTCCAAGGAGCCGCACCGCAACGACAAGCGGGGCAAGAAGGGGGAAGAAGCCGCGCCGCGAGGCGTGCGAGCGAGGGCGCGACGGCGGCAATGCCGAGGCCCTTGCCGTTGACCCCGGCTCGACGGGGCCCTCGGCCGGCCCCTCGAGGCCCGGGGGTGTTCGACGACATGCTGAAAAAGCCATGTCCTTACCACAAGACTCCGGTGAACCACACCCTTGAGCAGTGTGATATGCTCAAGAAATTTTATGGCCGTGCCGCCGCGAAGGAGGCAGAGGCCAAGAAAGACGGGGGCGATGGCGACGCAGGCGGTTTCCCTGCCGTTGAAAATGTGTTCCTCATCTTTGGGGGACCAACCGTAGACATGTCGACCCGCCAGCGCAAGAAGGAGCGGCACGAGGTCCTCGCCGCAGAGAGGGCGCCTCCGTCCTTCCTCAATTGGTCGGAGGATGCCATCACCTTCAGCCGGGAGGACCACCCGAACCGCGTCCCCAACCCGGCCGCACCCGCCGGTGGTTGACCCCATCATCGAGAACGCCCGGTTCCCGAAGGTCCTCATGGACGGAGGCGGCGGCCTCAACATCCTCTACGCGCATACGTTGCGCCTCATGGGGATCGGGTTGGACCGGTCGAGGCCCGGCACGAAGCCGTTCCACGGCATCGCGCACGGCAAGGTGTCCGGCCCCTTGGGCGAATCGACCGCCGCCTTGGTTTGGCACCCCGAAGAATTTCCGCAAGGAGATCCTCACCTTCGAGGTGGTGGGGTTCAAAGGGGCCTACCACGCTATACTTGGGCGACCCCTGTTACGCCAAATTCATGGCGGTCCCCAATTATACTTACCCGAAGATGAAGATGCGGGACCGAACGGCGTCATCACCGTCGGGTCATCCATCGAGCACGCGTTCGACTGCGACGTCGAGTGCGTGGAGCACGCAGAGGCACTGGCACTGGACGAAGCGCTGGTGAACACGCTGGAGAAGATGGTCAACGAAGACCTCGACCCCGCCACCAAGCACGCCGGCACCTTCGAGGCTGCGGAGCAGACCAAGGGGGTCCCCCTCGACCCGTCAGCCCCCGAGGGCAAGGCGTTGAGGGTCAGCTCCACCCTCGACCCCAAATAGGAAGTGGTGCTCGTCGACTTTCTCCGCGCCAACGCCGACATCTTCGCGTGGAGCCCCTCGGATATGCCAGGCATCCCGAGGGAAGTCGCCGAGCACTCCCTTGACATCTCGCCAAACGCCCGCGCCGTGCGACAACGGCCGCGCCGCTTCGACGAGGAGCGGCGATGGGCAATCGGAGCGGAGCTGCGGAAGCTTCTCGAGGCCGGATTCATCAAGGAGGTGTTCCACCCTATGTGGCTAGCAAACCCCGTGCTTGTAAAGAAAAAGAATGGGAAGTGGCGGATGTGTATAGACTACACTAGTCTTAATAAAGCATGTCCTAAAGTTCCTTTTCCTTTGCCGCGCATTGATCAGATCGTTGATTCAACGGCTGGGTGTGAATTGCTTTGCTTCCTTGATGCTTACTCCGGGTACCACCAAATAAAAATGAAGGAGTCCGACCAGCTCGCGACTTCGTTCATCACGCCGTTCGGGACGTTCTGCTACGTCACGATGCCGTTTGGCCTCAGAAATGCGGATGCAACATATCAGCGTTGCTTGCAGCACGTTTTTGGGGACCACATTGGACGGACGGTCGAAGCATACGTGGACGACATCGTCGTAAAGACCAGGAAGGCGGACGACCTGGTTGGCGACCTTGGCGTCGCGTTCAACTGCCTACGGGCCAATGGGGTCAAGCTAAACCCCGAAAAATGTGTCTTTGGAGTGCCGCGGGGCATGCTCCTGGGATACATTGTCTCCCAGCGGGGAATCGAGGCCAACCCTGAAAAGGTCGCGGCCCTCGAACGAATGGGTCCGATCCGGGACCTCAAAGGGGTGCGAAGGTGCCGGGGTGCCTCGCCGCCTTGAGCCGCTTCATCTCGCGGCTCGGTGAGAAGGGCCTGCCCCTCTACCACCTGCTTAAGAAGCACGAGCGCTTCTCTTGGACCACCGAGGCCCAGGACGCGCTCGATAAGCTGAAGGCGTCTCTAACGCACGCCCTGATCCTCACGCCGCCGCAAGATGGCGAACCCCTGCAGCTCTACGTGGCCGCAACCACCTAGGTGGTCAGCGCCGTGATCGTCGTGGAGCGCATGGAGGAAGGGCACGCCTTGCCCGTGCAGCAGCCAGTCTACTACATCAGCGAGGTCCTATCAGACACGAAGACGCGCTACCCCCAGGGTCCGAAGGTTGTTGTACGCGGTAGTCCTCGCGCGGCGCAAGCTCCGCCACTACTTCGAGGCCCACTCCATCACGGTGGTTTCCTCCTTTCCGCTAGGAGAAATCATCCGCAACCCTGACACCGCAGGCAGGATTGCCAAGTGGTCCGTGGAGCTGATGGGCGAAACGCTCGCCTACGCCCCGCGCAAGGCCATCAAATCGCAAATCCTGGCGGATTTCGTCGGCGAGTGGACGGACACGCGGTGCCGCCGCCCCCACAAATCCAGGCAGAGTGCTGGACTCTGTTCTTCGACGGCTCAGTGATGAAAACGGGAGCAGGCGCGGGCCTGCTCTTCGTGTCTGTTGACGGTTAATAATTGTATAAAAGTTCGTTCGTGACTCGCAAGCGTACAAGTCTCCCGTCATAGTCAAGGGACCCTTCTTCCCTCGAGTGGTGAACCCAAGGTATCGAATCCGTGGAACAAATGTGTGATGCAAGACTTAATCTATTAAAGCCAAATAACTTCAATCTTCGATAAAGAACCTAATGCATCTAAGTAAAAGACACAAAACAGATCTAATCTACTAAAAACCGGAGAAAACAAAGTAGATTGGGTAGATAAACCGATCTAGAGGGATCGGGGTAAGCCTTTTGTTGAAGTTCCAAGCAAGAGAAGAAGTAGCAAATCGAATCTTATTAAAAGCCTCTTTAAATCGTGGTTTCCCGTCCAAATCCGAAAACATCCGCCTTTCGAGACCCCCGTTCTGTCACGACGTATCCCTATTCATGCGGGGAGCTTAGGGCGAGTCAAAAGACAAGTCGAGATTCTTTCGGAAGATCCGGCGTGTACCTCTAGCCACCGCGGCTACAAGAACACCCTATGTAATCTATCGCGCGAATAGAATTGGAATAAGCAAAGCCGATCGAAAAACGAAATCTTCGAGGAAACACTTGATCGCCGGGAAAAGATTCAACTTGATAATTCAACTATAACAATGATACATACACAAGATCACCACCGGATCCTTCCTTGACCTTGCTTCTAGCTCGGGAACTCCGACGTGGTCTTCCGTGCAAGGTTCCCACGTCGGCTAGGGAAACCCTAGTCAACTAGCTCGACCCTCTCCTCTCCTAGATGGTGTCCCTCTCTTCTCTCGCTTCTCGGCGGCCGAAGACGAAATCTTCTCTCGCGTGGCTCTCGGTCGGGGGACTATAAATAGCCCGATTGGCGGCTAGGGCAAAGGAGAGCGAGTTTGGGCCCAAAATGGGCCCGGGCCGACCGGACCGGCCGGCCGGCCCGGGCCCATTTAGGCCCGGCCCGCGGGCTCCTTTGCCCACGTCGGTTCCCTTGCTTCTCGGATGTTTCCCCCTTCGCATGTAGGTCCATGTCGTCGGTTTCTCTCCGAATTGGACTCAACTCCTTGTCTTGCAAGATTCGGCACTTTTACGGTCGGGTCCCCGGAGTCCGTCGTCTTCTCGGATCAAGTCCCCGGCTTCTTGGAGTTAAGTTTGCTTCATTGCATGACTTGTACGGGGCTTCAAGGTCTTGTCATGAGGTGCTTGATGAACTTATCCCGAAAGTCTTGCATTCAACACTAAAACCCTGCATAAACATTAAACTCCGAAACCGACATGCACACGTGAACTTGTTATACCACGGGGGTTAGTACCAATGGATAAGGTATAAAACTCATGCCAACACCGAAGGTAAACTCATGGCTAGGTTGACGGATTTTCACCGTCAACATCTCCCCCATGCTTAAACCTTGCTCGTCCTCGAGTAAGCCTTCGATGGATATCATCATTGCTAAACAATGTTTAAACTTTGCACTTGATTACACATGAGAAAACATAATGCTCTCAAAATTTTAATTTATTAAAGTTCCATAATGTACTAGCCTTCATCTCTACGGAGGGTAGATTCTTATTAAGCTTATCCCACAAGTATTAACATGCTCACAAAGTTTTAAATAGATCTCAGAATTTTTGAAATAAAGAACGAGATAAAGAAAAGCTAAACCAAATTCACAAATTTAAATCATCTCGTGTATTGCTCATAAACTCTCATCTCACTTGTCTCTCAAGCCTATATATTCTACTCCTTTCCCTCTCATATATATGTGTAGGCTTTATATGGAACTTTGGGAAAGTTTAGTCCTAACAAGATTTTATAAATGAGGTGTTGTCAAAACAAGACAAGCTTCTCATGGTCTTACCGAGACTCGTCAAAAAGGTCATTGGAAAATAATGTTAAATCAAGGAGGGGAAAGAGAAAAATACACACACTTTAGATAAGTGGACATGTGCAAATGGCAAAGAATGATCCCGAGGCACAAAAGAAGTCCTCGTTATCGGATTGCACATGGTTGGAAAATGAGAATGGATCTTTTTAACTTGAAGCCTTGAATGCACTCTTAGAGAACCGGGGAGTTCACTTTACGCACATATATATTTTTTTTCTCATATTTCTCATTCTTTTCTTTCTTTCTTTCTTTCTTATATATATTTATGTTTTTTCTCTTTCTTCACCTTGGAAGTCACGTACATCGCCGAATTTTTTTCTTTCATCATTATATATATTTTTTTTTAAAATACTCCCTTTTTGAACTCTAAAACTGCACCGTACCTACCTCCTCCCCCATGCTTAGACGTTGCTCGTCCTCGAGCAAAGAGGCGAAAAAATAAGGTAGGTACCGGAGATATTTTTCCTTGGAGAGATACTTGAAATCTTCAACGTTGGCACCGTCTTGCGATCTTCCTTGAATTGATGATCCATTCTCAACTATAGGTTGTGGTCAAGGAGGTAATCACAAAAGATGATATTTGGTTTAAGGTTGGATATCCGGCGAAGTTTGTGAGATCACCGATGCGGGGATACACAATGCACGGATAAAAGGCTAGCAAAAAGATAGATACGCAAAAACGGAATGACCAGCTTCTTAGTCTCGGGCCAGAGAAATCATGGCCTGCAATAACGCACTCAAAAATAAATCTTGTACACTAAGGTTTATGCACTCAAATATATATAAGGCTCTGGATAGGTTGAGCAACACACAAGCGATATTTGTGACAAGGTTAGCAATATTTTTGAGCATAAAAGACATCTTTAATCTATTCATAACTTGAGAGCACATAAAACACTATGGGTCTTTATTTTAATCATAACCTCCGCTGAAAATTAAGCTAGTATTTAAATAAATTCAGATCTGTATTTTTAAGAGAGCACTAGCTTAAACATGCATAAATCAATTACAAAGATGAACAAAGCTGCAATTTTAATCATATATCATCATGGCACGAATTTTGTAACTTTTCCAATGATATAATCAAGGTGGTGTCTTTATTAATGGTGACATCAAGTTGAAATACAAACTGAAAATAAACAAACATGCTTGCTGAAATTTAAATAAAAACAGAAAATACTACGCAAACACACATAAGCAAAAGCTGAAAATTACAGAGAAAAAGAAAAGAAAAGAAAACTAAAGTTCCTAAATCTTCTAGTCCTACGCCGGTGGTTGATGTTGATAATCTTGATAATAATACCCTTGCTCATAATATGATTGGACACTTCCTCCGACGAATTGATTTGGCTCCACAAGGTGAAGGCGTCCAAGTTCAAAGACAATATTTGCGTTGCCTTCACCGAGTTGAGCTGCGTTAGCTTGGATGGCTGCGATGTTTTGAGCATTTCTTGCAGCATACCCTCCAATAATGGCCATGCTTTGTTGTGGTTGGGGATGATGAGCGTAGGACTCCGCGAAGTTAGCGTTGGGCACAACATAATTTTGTGGGGGTACCGGTGCACCACCCCCCCATGCTTGTCCTTGTGACCCTCCGTAATAACTTGGCGGAGGAGGGACCCCGCCGAATGGTTGCATATTGGGTTGTGCTCCACTCGCCTGTGCGGAGGATGTTCCCTCCTCTACGATTCTTCCTCTTTTGTTCTTCCTTGCAGGGACAAGTAATCCCTCTTCCAACCAATCTTCCCTTCCTTCGGTGAAAAGCCTAAGCCTCTCATTTGGAAGGGGTAGGTTCACTATGGCCAACCGATAACCTCCTCTCTCATCTCCACTAATGTATTTGCCTTGCCGCAAATACTCAAAACCGAGAGAGGTACCACGCAAAAGGTGAGCGGGGTTTCTTGCGATCCCCGGCCGCAAGGAAAAGGCCAACATGGAGAGGTAACACCCCGAACCAATATTACCCGCCCCCGATGTTGCTTCACAACACCAACGGTTGATCATGAGGTAAGAGGGGTCTATTGGCTGCCCGGCAATTAAAGCCGAGTATAGCCAATTCAACTCCGTGTCGGTCACCTTTGTTTCCTTCATCCTCCCCAATACCCTCTTGCACATCCAAGAGTGAAATATCCGGATAATGGGGTTGCGGATGCAATTGCGTTGTTGATGGGCTTCTCCGGAGATCATGTTCCAAAATCCCGCCAACATGCCGGGTGGCACGTCAACTTTCTCCGAGCTCCCTTGTGGAATCCAAGCAGCTCCCTAACGTGCTCGTAGGGAACCACTTGTTCGATTCCCTCCAAACGGAATGACAAGCTTTGCACCCCATCATCATCAACGATGGGTGCAATAGTCATCAAAATTTCCAAGGCGTAACCCAAATGGGTGTCCACCGATATTCCGTTGGAGAACCGCACCCATCCGAGGTGCCCCAACATATAGTATATGTCGGTGCAAAAACCCAAGGTGTAGAGTGCTTGGTCGTCGAACTCGACGTTCGGCACAAGCCTCTTCTCAAGATTGGCGAGCCTCTCCTCCTCCTCCGCCGACAAGATGATGAAGCCGTACGAAGAGTGTGTCGGGGTGTAAGGAGGTGGTGCGGTTGAGCGAGTCGATCGTCGTGGTGGCGCGGGCTGCTCCTCCGTGTGCCCACGAGGTTCGGTGAACCTCATGGAAGTGCTTCTTGCAGCCCTCATACCACCAAGGAGGAGAGCGTCGTTCCTCCTCGGTGGTGCCGTGTCCGTCTCCATGCTCCGGGGAGACTCGGAAACCGAGTGCCTCCTCGAAGACGTGGTTGATGATGGCTTGGATGACGAAGAACTCTTCTTCTTGGAGAAGAGACTTGTGGTCTTCTTCCACATGGTTGCTGCACTCTTTCTTCAACTAAAATTCCGGGTTGCAACCGGTAAACTAGGCACTTAAACTCTTTGCTTCGGATGTGGACTTTGAGTGGATTAAGGATGTGGATTTCTTCTTGAGCTATCAAGCTTGGGATGGTTGGCTATGTCTACGGAGGTTCTGATCACACAAACTTGAACACACAAACAAGGGAAGGAGAGGGAAGCTTGCCTGCAGAAAACGGGAGCCGGGGGGCTCCTTAAGTAGGTCAGGCCGGCCGGCCCAGGCCGGCCGGCCCGGGGGTCCTCTCGGTTCCTCCCCGCCGCGTCTTTCTCCCGAGCACGATCATTTCGCCTCTGCAACTTTCCTGCCCGCGTGCTCCACGAGTTGCACCGCCCAAACGCTCTCGTCCACTCCTTTTCTTGAATTATTGGTCCTCCCACTTGATGCTCCATGCTTTGGGTCATGTCCATGCTCCCTAGCTCCACTTGCTTCACATGCCACCATGAAAATCCTGCAAAGTTGATGCTTGCTGCCCACCATGCTTGTCCTTTGCATGTGGAATTGGTGAAAGTTTATAAAAGGGAATCCAATGGTGCATGCATGATTAATTCAAACTAGATTGCCTCCATTTAGGTGTGTTTAAGGTTAAGCACTCCTCTAATTCGAAATTTAAAATATTTTTCAGAGCCATGCAAGAGCTCAAACATAATTTTAGAGAAGTTTTTAAACCATTAAAACAAATGTAAGTCGAAAATATTTTTCGACTACGTCGATTTCGGTCTCACCGGTATAGTTTGCTTTCATCGGTTGAGAGCGAACATTTTCCCGGCTTGATCATGGGGGCATAGGTTTAGGTTCTAATTTTGGCTAAATAAGAAAGATTTTGAATAAAACAAAATTAGAATAGGCTTAGAAAAATTCTAATCCTAGAGAAACCAAGGATAAAGATTTTTAAAACCAACCAAAAGCTTTGATTTCTAGGTTCACGCGAGTCCTACCACGTGCTGAATTTTATTAACACTTAAACATAAATCGTGGCTCTACTCGTGTGGTTTTAGCATGAAAAATAAGTCAACCTCAGCATCATAATGAGGGTGAAAGGTTGAGTTAAGGTTCTGAAATTATTTGGTTGAGGGTTTCTCGAAAAGAAAAGAATCAAACAAGCACATAGGAGGGTTCATGCAAAGGGTTTATGATAAAGCAAACATTCAATCAAGAATTATGTCTCTAATATTGTTCAACCACTTCTAAGTCTAATGTCTTTGCGTAGTAAAACTCAAAAACTAAATTATTAAAAATACTCGAAAAACCTGGAATCGGGTTGTCCTCCCGGTAGCTTATTCTTGACTCGACGAAACGGGTTGCCTCCCGCCTAGCGCTTCGTTTATAGTCTATAGCTAGACTTCTTCACTTGATTACTCCGGATCAACGCTCTTCGTGGGCGTTGCAATCTTGGGTACCCACTTCCGCACCATCTTGGGCGCGGGCTTGTCTTCCGGCTTAGTTGGCTTAATCATTTTTTTGGTCTTCACAGGCGGCTTCTCTTCCTTTGTCTTGACGGATGCAACACCTTCTTTGATTTTCGTTACGTTCATTTTTTCGGCTCCTTCTTCTTTTTCAGCCCCTCCGTTTGTTTTGGTTCTCCCTTCACTCCAATCATGTTGCATGCCTCAATCCTTGGACGGAACTTGAAGGAACTCTTTTCTCCGTTGATATCGAACATGATCTCCCCCTTGCCAACATCGATAGTAGCTCCCACGGTCTTGAGGAATGGCCTCCCTAGGATGAGCGGCGGCTTCTCCCTCTCTCCCATCTCGAGCACAACGAAGTCGACGGGGATGAAGTGGTGTCCAATCTTCACGGGTACATCTTCGACAATGCCCAAGGGATAGCGAATGGAGTTGTCTCCCAACTCCAAACATATTCCCGTAGGCTCCATCGGTAGGCGTAGCTTCTCGAACACATCCCTCGGCATGACGCTCACACTAGCTCCAAGGTCGCATAACGCCTTCTCGAAGTTGAAAGAACCAACTGAACATGGAATTGTAGGGCACCCGGGGTCTTTTTGCTTCTCTAGCCCATAAGCAATAGGCTGCACTACACTCCTCGGACATCTTGACATGATCTACCCCGAGTGTTGATATCTCATATTTATTTGCAAGTATGTCTTTAAAGTAACGAGAATATGTAGGTACTTGTAGGGCATCTAGTAATGGCATGTTGATGCTAAGTCTACGCACAACTTCCACAAACTTCTCAAAGTGGTTGTCAAGTTTACCTCGGAAGTAGCGTGGCTTGAGTTGCGGTATCCTCGTGTCTTCCTCCGGCATCTCGAATTCGGGTTCCTCGGTGACGATCCCCGTAACCTTCTCTTTAGCAACTCCTTCCACCTCGGTGGACGGTTTAATCTTCCTTGCTCCCGCGAAACGTTCCGGATCTTCAGTCTCCTTCCCCGAACGCGTTTGAATGGCCTTCGCCGATTCGGGACATTTGGGTTGTCCCGGAAGCTTCCCTTCATCATTAGTGAGGCGCCCCGCAAGTTGTCCAACATGCGTCTCGAGCATCTTCATCATGTTGAGCACTTGATGATTGGAACTTCCGACCTCCGTCACTTTGCTATCGATGTTCTCCAACACCTTGTCTATGGTCTTGAACTTGGTGACGGTGTCCTTGTTGATCTTAGCTTGCTCATCCATGAACTCCTTCAATTGTATCCGAAGCGGAACCGCGTTAGGAATAGATGAGCTTGCATTAAATTGAGGCCTACCTTGCCCGTAGCGGAAGTTCGGCAATTCTCCCTTCCTCATGTAGTCGAGCACTTTGGCTTCCTCCGGACAATCTTTGCGGACATGGCCATACTCTCCACATTCTTCGCATGTGGACCTTGCTTCGGAGGCCTTCAAGTCTTGAGCCTCTTTCTTTTCTATCTCCATCTTCTCCAACCTCCTCATGAGCGAGTCGATCTTGCCCTCAAGTATGTCTTCCTTCTCCACTTGCAAGACTCCTTTGACGTTCCCCATGGGTTGAGCCGGATGTAGGCGCCCGGGATGACGCCCACGTGTCATTATCCGCGACCTTCTTGAATAGCGTGAAAGCTTCCGTCGGTGTAAGCTCGATGATAGATCCTCCCGCTGATGCATCGATGATCGTCCTTGACGCCATGGTGAGTCCTTGATAGAACTTTTGCACGAGGTCTTCTTTCGGGAACTTGTGATGTGGAACCGCCCGGTGTACTCATTGAAGCGCTCGAATGCCTCCGAGATAGTTTCTGTAGGATATTGAACAAAGGTGGCAATCTTATTACGCAAGCTTTGAGTTTTACCCGGTGAGTAGTATTCCTTCATGAAAGCCTTCATCAACGTGTTCCAATTTTGCACCGTCTCCGCCGGTTGAGAGTGGAACCATTGCAAAGCCTTCCCGAGTAGTGAAAACAGAAAAAACCTTGCCCTCATTTGATCTTGAGTCACCCCATCCATGTTGAAAGTCTGGCATAGTTAAATGAATGCTTGGAGGTGAAGGTTCGGATCCTCTTTGCCGGTGAAGGGTGAATGTTGCACCATGCGGATTGTTGAGGTCTTGATCTCGAACGGTCTTCCGATCTCCTCGAGGTTCAAGATTGGTAGGTCGATGATGTCTGGGGTGCATAGCTCCCCAATCTTGCGTTCTTCCGGTGGTTGGTCACCCATTGGTGGAGGTCGATTCTCCCGTGGACTTTGAGGTGGTGAATTCTTCGGAGATTCCTGCGAACCTTTGTCTTCCGACTCCGAATCTACAAAATCCAGCTTTTTAGCTTGATGTGCTTCGCATCTCCTTTGCCTGTAAAGTTTTTCTGGATCATCCACAAAATTATTGGGTTTGTTGGAGAGGTAGCCGTCCATCTCCTGTTAGGGTTAGCAATAAACAAAGTATGCAAAAAACTAGAAAACAAAACAAATCTATAAAGACTAGAGTTAGACAAACTAGATTAGATGTATTTTGAGGATGATCAAAATTTAGTAGATGCAAAAATAAAAACAAAAAGAATACTGAAAATTACAAAAAAAAAGCAATAAAAAATCAAATCTTGATCACTTGCTCCCCGGCAACGGCGCCAGAAAAAGGGGCTTGTTGACGGTTAATAATTGTATCAAAGTTCGTTCGTGACTCGCAAGCGTACAAGTCTCCCGTCGTAGTCAAGGGACCCTTCTTCCCTCGAGTGGTGAACCCAAGGTATCGAATCCGTGGAACAAATGTGTGATGCAAGACTTAATCTATTAAAGCCAAATAACTTCAATCTTAGATAAAGAACCTAATGCATCTAAGTAAAAGACACAAAACAGATCTAATCTACTAAAAACCGGAGAAAACAAAGTAAGATTGGGTAGATAAACCGATCTAGAGGGATCGGGGTAAGCCTTTTGTTGAAGTTCCAAGCAAGAGAAGAAGTAGCAAATGGAATCTTATTAAAAGCCTCTTTAAATCATGGTTTCCCGTCCAAATCCGAAAACATCCGCCTTTCGAGACCCCCGTTCTGTCACAACGTATCCCTATTCATGCGGGGAGCTTAGGGCGAGTCAAAAGACAAGTCGAGATTCTTTCGGAAGATCCGGCGTGTACCTCTAGCCACCGCGGCTACAAGAACACCCTATGTAATCTATCGTGCGAATAGAATTGGAATAAGCAAAGCCGATCGAAAAACGAAATCTTCAAGGAAACACTTGATCGCTGGGAAAAGATTCAACTTGATAATTCAACTATAACAATGATACATACACAAGATCACCACCGGGATCCTTCCTTGACCTTGCTTCTAGCTCCGGGAACTCTGACGTGGTCTTCCGTGCAAGGTTCCCACGTCGGCTAGGGAAACCCTAGTCAACTAGCTCGAGCCTCTCCTCTCCTAGATGGTGTCCCTCTCTTCTCTGCTTCTCGGCGGCCGAAGACGAAATCTTCTCTGCGTGGCTCTCGGTCAGGGGACTATAAATAGCCCGATTGGCGGCTTGGGCAAAGGAGAGCGAGTTTGGGCCCAAAATGGGCACGGGCCGACCGGACCGGGCCGACCGGATCGGGCCGGCGGGCGGCACGGGCCCATTTAGGCCCGGCCCCGCGGGCTCCTTTGCCCCACGTCGGTTCCCTTGCTTCTCGGATGTTTCCCCCTTCGCATGTAGGTCCATGTCGTCGGTTTCTCTCCAAATTGGACTCAACTCCTTGTCTTGCAAGATTCGAAGCACTTTTCCGGTCGGGTCCCCGGAGTCCGTCGTCTTCTCGGATCAAGTCCCCGGCTTCTTGGAGTTAAGTTTGCTTCATTGCATGACTTGTACGGGGCTTCAAGGTCTTGTCATGAGGTGCTTGATGAACTTATCCCGAAAGTCTTGCATTCAACACTAAAACCCTGCATAAACATTAAACTCCAAAACCGACATGCACACGTGAACTTGTTATACCACGGGGGTTAGTACCAATGGATAAGGTATAAAACTCATGCTAACACCGAAGGTAAACTCATGGCTAGGTTGACGGATTTTCACCGTCAACAGTGTCACCCCTCGGGGAACACATGCGCTACGCAGTGCGCCTCCACTTCCCCGCGTCCAACAACATGGCTGAATACGAGGCCCTTCTCTGCGGCCTCGAAATCTCCATTGAGTTGGGCGTCAAGCGCCTCGACGTCCGGGGGGACTCGCAGCTCGTAATCGATCAAGTTATGAAGAACGCGAGCTGCCATGACGACAAGATGGAGGCCTACTGCAAAGCCGTGCGAGCCCTCGAGGACAAGTTCTACGGCATCGAGCTCAACCATGTGCCCCGCCGGTACAACGAGGAGGCAGACGAACTGGCCAAGATCGTGTCCGGGCGAATCACCGTTCCCCCAAACGTTTTCGCGCGCGACATCGCGCAACCCTCGGTCGTCTTCGAGCCCTACCCCTCGAGTCACGACGGACCCTCGGGGGCTCCCTCGAATCCAGCGGGTGCGGAACCCATGGATGAGGACCCCTCGAACGAGGCGTACGTGCTCTCCCTCCTCGAGGGGTACGGCTCCCACGAGGCCGACGCGATGGACATTGAGCCGGCTCTTGCTCAAGAGGACTGGCGCGAAAAATACATCGCCTGGATCGCTCGAGGGGAACTCCCCGCGGACCAACCCGCGGCCAGGCGCATCGCCAGGATGGCCAAATCTTTTGCCCTCGTCGACGGCGAGCTGTACAAGCGCGCCGCCTCCGCATCCTACGGCGGTGCGTGCCCGGTCCCCGAGGGGCGCGAGCTCCTGCGGGACATTCACGCGGGGATCTGTGGCCACCACGCCGCGCCCCGCACCCTCGTCGGCAACGCGTTCCGCCAGGGCTTTTACTGGCCTACTGCGGTCTCGGACGCCAGCGAGATCGTGCGCACTTGCGAAGGGTGCCAGTTCTACGCCCGCAAGTCCAACTTGCCCGCCCATGCCCTGCAAACCATCCCCATGACATGGCCATTCGCCGTGTGGGGGCTGGACATCGTCGGGCCCCTGCGGAAGGCGCCCGGGGGCTTCACCCACTTGCTGGTCGCGATCGACAAGTTCTCCAAGTGGGTGGAGGTGCGCCCCATCACGAACCTAAGGGCAGAGCAGGCGGTAACATTCTTCACCGACATCGTCTACCGCTTTGGAGTGCCAAACTCCATCATCACAGACAATGGGTCCCAGTTCACGGGCCGGATGTTCTTGGAGTTCTGTGACAAGTTCCACATCCGCGTGGATTGGGCGGCTGTGGCACATCCACAGACCAACGGCCAAGTGGAGCGTGCCAACGGCATGATCCTACGGGGCCTCAAGCCCGGAATTTTCGACCAGCTCAACAAATGCGGGCGAAAATGGCTACAAGAACGCCGGCGGTCGTGTGGAGCCTAAGGACCACCCCGAGCGAGCCACCGGTTCACCCCGTTTTTCCTAGTCCATGGCGCGGAGGCCGTCCTCCCCACGGACTTAGAATACGGGTCGCCCGGGGTTTGAGGCTATGACGAGTATGCTAACCGGCCGAGCCCGCGAGGACTCGCCGGACCCGGCCGGACGAGGCACGCCTCATAGCCTTAATGCATTCCGCAAGGTACCAACGATCCCTAAGACGCTACCAAGCACGCAAGATACGTCGACGGGACTTCAATGAAGGGGATTTGGTCCTAAGATCGCGCCAAGACAACCGAGGGCGCCATAAGCTATCGCCCCCATGGGAGGGACCCTACGTCGTGGTGAAGGTACTCAAGCCGGGCACGTACAAGCTGGCCAACGAGGACGGTGAAGAGCTCACGAACGCTTGGAACATCCAACAGCTACGTCGCTTCTACCCTTAGCTAGGATTTTCCAAGTACTTTTTGTTGTAAAATCACATGGCCAACGCCCCAGTTGGTGACAACTATGTAAATGCTTCAAGTCTAATAAAAGGGCAACTCGGCTTTCCCCCGAAACCCAAGTTACCCTCGGGGGCTACTGCGGGGGGCACCCCCCCCAAAAAAAATGGTCCCATTTTTTGCGCAAAAATAAAAAACAACTCACACGCGCTAATTTCGCTTCCTACTTCAACCTCGAGCAATGATTTGAACAGGGCGCGGGCGGCCCAGCGGGAGGAGCGTGCGAGCCAGAGATAGCCTACGCCGCGTGGATATGGCCCTTCTCTCTCGCCTCCAACCCAGCGGACTCCCAGCGAAAATCGAACTCCCCTAAGTAAAATCTACTCAGGAAGGAGAAACAAAAAGGTGCAATAAGCAAAAACTTCATTTCGCATCATCAAATGTTTACGACTGAGACAATGTGCTTATTTACAAAGGCCCCATGGCCAGAACACTAATGCACGAACAAAAAACGGGCCTAGCGCCCGACCGTTTCGTGCGGGAGGAGCAGCGGCGTCGGCCGACGTCCGGAAGAGGAACTCCTCGAAGGCCTCGGTGAGCGACCCGGCGGCGTCGGCGGCGAGCGCATCCACACGCTCCATCGCCACCTCGTCCTCGACGCCCTCGGGAATGATGTAGCCCTCCGCTAGCGCCTCGAAGTTGACCTCGTAGTGGGACCGCACCACTCCGAGGGCCTTCTGGACGCCCAGATGCAGCGCCCGGCGCATCCGCTCCGTGACGTGGCCGCCAAGGGCGCGCAGGCGGCGGCCGGCGAGCCGCCGCCCGAGCCTCGCCCTCCTCCACGGCACGGCAGGTCTCGAGGGCCGCATCACGCAGCTCCTGCAGCTCCCGCTCGGAGGAGTTGTAAGAAGCCTGCAGCACCTCGGCCCGCTCAGCTGCGTGCCCCAGAGCGGTGCGCAAGCCTGGAACCGACAAGACAAGAAAGAAATCAGAAAGGGGGAAGCAAGCCCTATAACAGAAAAACCAACCAAATAAGAAGTCAAGCAGCAGCTCACCTTCGACTTGCTTCCTCTCCGCCTCGAAGTCGCGGCGCACGGCCTCGACCGTCAGCTCGAGGTGCTTGACAGTCTCGCCTTGCTCCCGGAGGGCCAGCTCCTAGTTGGCGTTGGTGATGCTGAGCATAAGCGCCTCGTCCTCGACCTTGGAGAACGCGGTGTTCCGCTCCTCCAGCGACTTCAGCGCCGCCTCGCGAGCGACGCGCTCCTGCTCCAGCTCCGCCGTCCGGCGTCGGCGAGGGCGGCCTCGCTCCTCGCCGGAGCCGCCCCTCGGCTCCTTGGCGGGCGGTGTGCTCTCGCCGAAGCCACTCCTCGGCGATGGCGAGCGCCGCAACCTTGGCGTCGAGGGCAGCCTTCAAGTCATCGGCCTCCTTGGCCCGCTGCTCCCGCCCCGCGCGCCCGCTCCTCGGCCTGGCGCTGCCGCGCTTGCGCCCCCTCGAGCGACGAGTGGAGCTCCCGCACTCGCCGCGGACGTTGGCCACCTCCGCCCTCCCGCTTGGCGGCCGCAGTCCGCGTCTTCTCCAAGTCCGAGCGCGCCTACCACAGAGCCTCATCACGATCGATGAGGGCTGCGCGGACCCGCTCGAGGCTCGAGCGGCGCGCGAGGTCCCGGCCTCGAGCTCTCGGGGAGCTCGTCGCGCCACGCCATGGCCCGTGCGCCGGCCGGCCGTCCGCGTCCCGAGGGCGTCGGCAAGCGCGTCGAAAGCGCCGCACCGCTCCCGGAGCCGGGTGGACCTCGGCGTTCACCCGGTCGAAGGCGTCGTACTTGTCGTGGGCGCGACGCTCGAGCTCCCCGGCAACCACGGAATCAAAACCCATAAGTGCCGAGACACGAAGGCAAGATACACAAACGAAAGAAAGAAGAGAACGAGCAACCACGGCTTACCCGGAAAACGCGCCATGCGGGGCCGCCATGGACATGCGGCGCTTCGTTCGCCGCGCGGTTGAGCGTGGCGCCGTGGCTCCGAAGCTCGCCCCGCAGCTCCCCGCTCCCCCCGGCGTCGCGCAAACGCAGGGGGGATCGTCGACAACCCCCTCCACTCCGGCGGAGCGACCGGCGCGGAGGACGAGGCCTCGGCGCCGTGTCCTCGGCCCCCCGCCACCATGTGACCCTCGTGCCGCCTCACGAGGGCCCCCTCCTGGGGCTCGGGGGAATGCGTGGGGAAGCTGACCCACTGATCCCACCCGGGCGGCGGGGAGTCGTCCGAGACCTCCACCACCTCCGCCTGCAGATCGCCGGCGGGCGCCGCCGCTTGTGCCGCCTCCACCGGCGCCTCCACTTGCGCCTCCGCGGCCGCGGGTGCCCGGCACGGCGCCGCGGCCACCACCTCGGGCCGTGCCGCCGCATCCACGGACGCCGCCACGGTTGCGCCCGCTCCACCTCCTCTGCGCGGCCGGCGCCGCGGGCCGCGCCTCCGCCGGCCGGCGCCCCCGCGGGCCGCACCTCCACCACGGCCGCCGCCGCGCCCCGCGTCCCCACGACGGCCGGCGCCGGCCGCTCCTCGGCGACCTCCCCCGGCGCCGCGGCGGGGCTGATCCGCCGGCCGGGGCCTCGAGGCCCCGGCCGGGCTTTGCGAGCTCTCGCCCGCCGCCGTGCTTGTCCCCGGCCGCGACGCCCTCGACGAGCGCCGCCGGGTGGGGATGGACGCGTCCGTCCTCAGCACCTTGGCTGGTGCGAGAGGAGGCACGGTTGGCACCACCCTGCTCAGGCACAAACAGAGGATTAGAACGCCTGATCATCGGCAAATCGAACCAAGCAAAGGATCGAGCCCCTTACCTCGAAGAGGAAAAGGCGCGCTTCCTTTTCCTCGAGGCCTCGGCCGGACGAGGCCGGCGCGGCCGGCACGCCCGCCGCCGCGCCTCCCCGACCCGCCGCGCGCGCGGCACGCTCGCCCTACGCGCGGCGCGCGCTCGGCCCGCGCGCGGGCGCGCTCGATGCGCGCACGGGCGCGCTCGCCGTGCGCGCCTCCGTGGCGCGCGCCGGCCACCCCCCGCCCGCGCGCGCCGCCCCCCCGATGTCGATGGCTCGGCGGCGGGCGCCGTTGCGCCCGCCCGGGCGATGCGCCCTTGCCGCCGGCGCCGGCTCCGACGACGGAGGCGCAGGCTGCCACCTGTCAGAGGGGCCCTCCCCCTCAGCCTCTTCCTCTTCGTCATCCTCCGAGGATGAGTACTCCTCGGTCCCCGGGGAAGAGAGCCCCAGCTCTTCGCGCCGCAGGTACTCCGCGCTCCGCCGGTCGCGGCGCGCTTGATGTCGCCTCGCGCGCTCCCTCTCCCGCGCGCCGCCCGCTCCCGCTCCCGCCGCCGCGCCGCCCGCCAAGCGCACGGGAGTCGGGGGTGGGCGGAACGGACTTGGAGACGGTAAAGCTCGCCGGTGCACACGGGGAGCATCAAGGACGCGTCGGGAGACGAAGCAACACCAAGAACCAAAACAAAATCAAGAACCAAACTCACCGGCGGGCCGGTGGGGAGCATCTCGAGGTCCCATGGGGTCCGGCCCGCGAGCATCGGCGCCGGGTGTCGACGGCGCTCCGCGCCGGGTGAGCGCATATGGCCGCTCGAGGGGCGTCGGGAGCATCCGCGACCTCGCCGGATCGACGGGGTTGGCCGCCTCTCGTCATCTTGAAGATGCAGAGCGGCCTCTCCATCAAGGGCACGACCGCCGGGTGATGGAGGAAGGCGAGGACGCCCATCGCGTTCGGCCCCGGCGCCGCCGCGCGGCGCAGGCGGCCGGGACCGACTCCTCGCCGCCTCCGATGCCGGGGCGTGGACACCCCGTAGCCCCGGGGAGTCGGGCCTCTCCTTGAACACCCGACCGGTGTAGGGGGGAGGCCGGGCTCGGCGTTGCGCAAGTAGAACCATCCCCGCTCCCCGGCCGGCATTGTTCGTCGTCATGGTGCGGGGGATGTAGACGTTCTTGAATTGCCCCCGCGGGGCAAGCGACATCCCGTCGGCGCGCACCGCGCGGCGGATCCTCAGCTCCGTCGTGGGCTGCGTGAAGAGCTCCGCGCGGAAAAGGTGAACCCAGAGCTCCCAGTTGACTGGGATCCCCAGGTACCCTTCGCAGACGCCCACGAACGTGGCCGCCTGCGAAATCGCGTTGGGGGCGAAGTTGTGCAGCTCCACTCCGTAGTGGTGGCATATCGCCCGCATGAAGCGGCTCGCCGGCGCGTTGAAGCCCCGCTCGTGGTAGCGGATGAAGCTCACCACGTAGCCCTCCGGCGGGTTGGCCGCGTGGTCCCCCGCCGACGGCACTATCCACTCCGCCGGGCGTCCATCTTCATTGGCCGCCAGCTGACCGGCGGCGACCAGCTCGCCAAGGGCCAGCCGGGTCACCGACGACCTCTCCCAGGCGTATGGGTCCAAGATCGTGAGGGGAGGCTGAGGCGGCGCCATGAAGAAGGCAAAGGAAAGCGAGAGCGGAGGACAAGGAACGGAAGAAAAGCTCTAATGGCGACACCACGCGGTGGCAAGGGCGGGATGAAGACGAAGGGGCAGGGGACTGAAAATGGTGAGGCGTTAAGGTAAAAAACCGCCGTCTCCTCCTCCCCTCAGATTTATAAGCCGACGGGCGAGTTCTCCGGGGCGGATGCCCCGCGCGCATTAACTGCAAGGAATCTTCCCTTCACGCCGACGAGCGGGCCCCACCACGACTGCAACGGCCACATCACAGCAGGCGGGCCATCATCACGGCGAAGACCCGCAGGGACCGAGGCGAGCCGTCACGTCCGCCCGCCACGCCGCCCACTACGCGCGCGCGCGGCCGCGGCGCCTAAAAAGGCGCGCCCGCGCTGCAAAAACCGCAGCCTCGACTGCGAGACATTTAATGACCCGGTCCCTTGCCAAGCAAGGAGAACCCTCGAGCGGGGCGAACCCCTGGCTCAAGACGAAAGCAACCCTCGAAGGGACATCGACGTGAGAAGGCCGCCCGGGGCCTGCTTGATGTAAAGCAGGCACCGCGGGCACCCATGCCACGTAAAACCCTCGAGCGGCACGAGCCCTTGGCTCCAGACGATAACAGCCCTCGAAGGGACATCGGCGTGAGAAGGCCGCCCGGGACCTGTTTGATGTAAAGCAGGCACCGCGGGCACCCATGCCACGCAAAACCCTCGAGCAGCACGAGCCCTTTCCTCAGGACGATGTCAGCCCTCGAAGGGACATCGACGTGAGAAGGCCGCCCGGGGCCTGCTTGATGTAAAGCACGCACCGCGGGCACCCATGCCGCTTAAAACACTCGAGCGGCACGAGCCCCTGGCTCGAGACAATACCAACTCTCTAAAGAGGGCACGTGCGTGAGAGGGTCGCCCGGGGCCTGCTTGACGTAAAACGGGCACCGCAAGCACCCATGCCGCGCTGTGCAACCAACCAAGCGCCTCGAGGGCTGGCTCGCCCAGACCCCTCGACGGCCGCAAACGCGAAAGACGGGGCCGCCCAGGCGCGGTCCCGCACGGCCCTACTGATCAGAGGTACGAAGCCTGACCCTCGACGGGTTCGAACAAGCGCCTCAGATCGCAGAGTCAGGGACGACGAGGGCATGCGCATTCGAGCCGTTCCTCGAGCCCGTCGGCTCGAGGGTGCCCCACATGTCGTGTTCGAGAGCCAGCGAGGGCAGCTAGCCGGGGGATCCCACCGAGGGAGAGCTTCCGCGCCCTCGGTCCCTATCGAACGGGACCGAGCCCCACCTAGCAAACCCACGCAAGCGCTTCCATGGACGTGTCTCCGGACCACGCAGCCTACCCTTATCGAACGGGGCATGGACGTCCACTTGAACCACCCGCTAGCAGCTCGACGAGGAATCCGCAATTCGCGACCCGCTCGATGGGGGTTGCGGAAACCTCACCCTCCGTCCCGCGGAGGGACGGCGAGGGCGCGTGAGAAAACAAGTCGTAAAGCTCTACCCGATCGCCTCGAATGGGCCAAGGCTCGGGGGCTTGACGCACGGCTACACCTCCTTGAAATTGTACCCGCCGGAGACAGCGCCGCCGGCGCCGCGTGCGCCACCGAAGCCGGCTGAGACACCGCCGAGGCCGGTTGGAACATGCGCCACGCCCTCTGACCAGTTCTCACGGTTAACCCCTGTAGGAGCACCAACACTCCTGCAGGGCTTCGGGGGCTAGACCCGCGGGTCCGCTGACGCGGCCCCACGGAAAGCGTTCGCAAAACAAGGAGGGAAGAACGTCCTATCAGTAGGTTCCAGCATCTGCGGGAGCCTCAATGGCAAACCCACAGATGCTCGGGGGCTACTGTCGGGGACAGCCCTAGGGGTCCCCTTAAACAACAGGGAAACCCTCACTTAAAACCCGCAACGAAACCAAAACACGCTAAGACTAACCATGCAGGTGCCTAACCATGCAGAACACGGCCCACGCCGCAGGGACCCCGACGGCCCATCAAGGCGGCCCTCTTAGAGATCCCCTCGAGTAGGCTCCGCCTCGCTCGAGGATGCGCGCCCCCTCAGGCGGGCTCCGCCCCGTTCGAGGGGCAGCACTTCCCTCGAGCGGGCTCCGCCCGCTCGAGGGCTCGCTCCCCCCCTCGAGCGGGTTCCGCCCCGCTCGAGGGTACGTCCCGCCCTCGGCCGGGGGTCCGCCACGCTCGAGGGCGCCCCTCACGCGTGCGCCGGCCCCCGCACACGGGCATTTAACGCCACCGACACCGGTGGGACGGCGCCATCATGCGCCGGGGCTCGCGCCCCGGTGCCGCCGCATCAACTCCCCGGGGAGGAGCCCATCCCCACCACCGTGGGAGGGACCGTGCGGGCGGCCGGTGTCGGTCCCCTTGACACCGCGCGCCTGCTCCAGTACGGCTAACGCGCCAGACCCTCGAAGGGGGGCCGGGCGCACCCTCGATTCACTTTCTCGTGACCCTACAGGGTTAGGTGGAGGCGCTAGGCCGGTGGATCGCCATCCCGGCCACTGTAACGGCATGGCCGCCGTCCCCGCGCGTGCAGGCGCATGCCAGGCGCTGTAGCAACCACTGCAACACTGTGAAGCGCGTTGGGAAGGGACGTCGTTTTACCTACTCCTGTGCCCCGTACAAGCCAACGTCAGCACCTCCCTCGAAGCCTATCAGAGGACGTCGCCACCATCTGCCGCCCTTCTACCCTCGAACCGCCACTGTTCGGGTACGAGGTAGGCCATCATGGCCAGATCGCTGCGAAGATCGTCCGGACGGCCGCCCACTCTACAGCGTAGCACGACGTGCTCCCCCACGTAGCTAGATAGCGCGCGCGCGCATGTAACCCGCTGCCCCCTTGATCTATAAAAGGGGGGGGCGAACTCCCAGCCGCGGGGAGACTCAGCAGCACACGAGACACCACACACCACGTACTCATTCTCACACAATATCTTCGACCACTCCTCCGGGGACTTGGAAGCCACGCTTCCTCTCCCCGCCTTGCTTGTAGCAGCCCCACTACGAGCACCCCGGTGCTAAGTAATATAGTGCCTTGAGCACGCCTCTGCTGGACGTACGGCCCCCTCGGCTGGAACCAGGATAAAATCTCTGTGTCACTTGTTACTTAGCATCGACCATTGAGGGACAGATCACGGCGCTATCTACTGGTTAGTGTCGGGACCACATTCCGCACCGACAGTAGCGAGCAAGCCAAGGACACCATTTCCTTGATTAGCAGGAATCTGGAGACAACTGCCTTGGAGATGGTGAAAGGAGGATGGTAAAATATCTATCGTTTGCTTTAGTTTTCCTTATGTATCTGAGTCACTAGCTTGCTCTTTATCTTTGGTTTTGAACTAAAGTTGTATTACTGGGCTGTGTATGCATTCGTGCATAGAGGCCGGATTTTATATCCATTATCTAAAAATTACTTTTACTCGAGTTCTCCAATTGGATACTAATAATATTGCACAGGTTCACACCAGAAATAAATAAATCCAACTACTTCTTGCTTGCCTACAAGTGTCTGTTAGTCCTAGAATTTACACATTTTTCCTTGATCATCAATCTGTTGGACTTTATGTCTCAACAAATCCGAAAAAAAGGAGCGAAATTGTTACGCTTATAAGATAACTGCAAACCTCATCGGCTGATCAGTATGACTGAGAAACTGTTGCGTTTACAAGTTGCTTCAGCGGTATGCCAATCTTGTATTAGATGCAGTCAGTCTACTGTATATCTTAAGGCGAATGCGTCAGGAACAGGTTTGTATTAGGCAAACTAATGTGTTGAAACCCTGGCGCACGAATTGTGGATCAGAATTATCATAGGAGCAAAAAAGATTCTACTTCTGAGATTCACGGGGTCAGGTGCAAGCAACTGCTGTTGTTTTTTTCGAATATCTTCGGTGGATGGGGGGGTCCCCACCTAGTTTGTTCATTGATCGATGTGTGGAAAATTTACATCAGGATGTCCCGGCATTACGGCTGAAATTACAGGAGAGCTCTTAAGAAAGAATTACATGGTAAGCAACTCTTGTCAATTGTCATCATCGATACATACATCGGAAGAAACAGAACCGATCACAATTTTTCTTGCACTCCCATTCTGAACAAATGCTACTCTGATTTTGCAAAGTCGCCGAGCACTCGATGTTCATTTCTACCCATTCCTATTTTTATTTTATTTTATTTTTGAAAGGAACGGCAAGAGATTTGCTGTAAATTTTATTAGAAGGAAAATATGCCTCTGTTCTGTCGAAGGATCGTCTCATCCGTCTCCACCACCGTGGTGGAGAAACGTTACATTCACCAGCGTGGTGGAGATCGTATACCCATTCCTAATTAAAAAAAAAATTGAAATTGCATGTGATGGCTACAGCCTACAGGAGAAACGTTGTCTAACCTTACTAGGAGCGTCCAATTGCTTCAGAGTTAATCCTTTCCAAATAAAGATTGCTTCAGAGTCCATCCCCGTTTCATGATAAATTCGAACTCTTACACTTCCAGTGAGCTATCTTCTATACCAAAGCGAGATAGCCGCCAAGGTTTGGTTTGTTTTACAGCTCATAATGTTCAAAAGTGCTTTGCAGCGTAGCACTGGTTGCAACTTGCACGCCACAGATACATATCCCTTTTCAAAGTGAGCTGGCTTTTTATAAATTGAATAGGATGAATTTTTGGACCCTTTTCTTGCAACTATTATTCTAAAAAAAATCATGAGAGGGACTGGGGAGACCTAATCACTGTCTTATATCCTTTAAGCCAGCAAACTCAGTGACAATTGGCATGAGCATGTGCATGTTGATCATTCTCTTGTCCTTTAAGGATGCGAATGGTTTGTAGTAGCGTTGCCGCCTTGCTTAATGCTAATCGCTACTTGCTCTACAACTGCTACATTTTGTGTTTACTCCATTTAGCTTCCTCGTTGAAATTTCGTGGTAGTTGTTGCGAAATGCATATCATGTAGTTTGGCATCTCCAATATGAATGGGATTTTCAACCTGAATAAAATGTGATTGGGAAATTTGGCTTCTAACTTCTGTACAGACGGTCATATACATGTACATAGATTCAAGCAACTGGTTTCAGGATTGAGGATGGCACAGGAAGAAACCTAACTGACCACAGTTTTAATATATGTTTTTTAACATGTGTGATCTCTGGTGGAACTGGGTTTTATTGAACCAAGAGGATATTTGAGGCCGGACAAGTCTCGGGGCTGGCATTTCGTCTGAATACATGGTGCTGTGAATTTGGGAGGTGGCCGTCTGAATACTCGTATTTCAGAGTTCATATTCGCTATATATGCGTCATCTTTTTCTAGATTTAGTGGTTTGACGAAATCGAAATTCTTACGCATTCCTTGAGTTATGTATAGATTCCTGTGTAGTGTACCAAAGTAAGATAGCTCCAGAAACTGATTTCTTGTTCTATAGCCCAGAATACCCACTGATGCTTTCTTCATTGTGTAGGGTCGCACTGGACGCGACTTGCACACTACAGTGTTCACATATTTTCGGTCCCCTTGCCTGTATAATCCAAGATAATTTGCTGCATTGCATTTCCAGAGAAACACTTGTCTGCAACTGCAAGTTTAATGCAGTATAAGATGATCATAGGCTGAACTTTTCCATTTTTCTGAACAAAATACATGTATGATGGATCTGGTCTGATAATTGCAAAAAAAGGAGGTCCAAAATTCTTTGCAGAGCTCCTCACATTACTTTATATCTTTTTAGTATTACCTCTCCTATTGTTTGCAGAGCTCCTAACATTACTTTATATCTTTTAGTATTATTACCTCTCTTACTCAGTAATCATACAGAAGTCATGTCCCTTCTATTTATGAACAGACAATAAACTCATCTACCGTGCAGGTAATACCCACTAGGCATGAGCATTGAGCACACAATTACCTTAAGATTGGGCAAGCTTTAGTAGCCTAGTAGGTTCACAACTTTTTTACAAATTACCAAATTTAAATACATCAACCCCTTACTGAAGTGTACCCTAGAGCCACAGAGAGCAACAGCAATTGGTACAGATCCACAATCAGAGCTAACCTATAAATGATTATCTTCTCGGATAGAGGAACTGTGTTTACAAGTGTCTGATAGTCGTAGAATTTACTTTTTCATATAAAGACTTACAGGTTGAATTGCATCCATTTTCCCAATATCAAATATCAAGCAATTTTTTCCCAAATTTGTTAAAATGACATGTTTAACAATACAAAGTAACATTGTTATCACTGAGTCACTGACAAATGGTCACCCACATATCATCCCCATGTCCATGTTATCACTATTTTGTATTTTTAATTTCTCAGTGAGCAAAAATTATTCTCCTAGTGTCAATCCACCATGACCTCCATCACCACACAAGTTTGAAACCTCACGCTCGGGAACGGGGTCGTGCTTGCTGGGCAGTCCCTCTATCCTATGAAGAACTACCACACCATGTCGCTCCTAGTGGCTAGCTCTTGCAGTGATAAGGATCTGACGCCGGACAAAATCATGGAGAAGATTGTGGTTTGCACAAGCACAGTACTTCTCGACGAGAACCAGGTCCGGCAAGCTGGTGGAGTCGGACTGGTTCTGGTGGACGTCACCAGCTGGCCCCCAGGTCCCGTGAAGGAATCTTCACGAAGGCCTACAGCCTCCCCGCGATCTTTCTAAGCCACACCGACGGCGAGAAGCTCACGGCCTACCTGGCCTCTTCACGGCATCCAGTGGCGTCCTTCAGCTTCGCCTGCGAGACGGTGATCGGCAAGAACCGGGCGCCGATGGTAGCCAGCTTCTCGTCACGGGGGCCGAACCCGGTTGTCCCTGAGCTGCTCAAGCCTGACGTCATCGCGCCAGGTCAGAACATTCCTGCGGCCTGGCTGGGCTCGTTCGAAATCGAGTCGGGCACATCCATGTCCTGCCCGCACATCGCCGGCGTCCGCGGCGCTGATCAAGAAGAAACACAGTGACTGGACGCCGGCCATGATACGGTCGGCGCTGATCACGACCGCCGGAACGCTCGACAACACCGACAGGGACATCGTCGGTGTCTTCGATGCTCGCGGCATCACAGGGGCGTGCGTCGCCGGCGCCGGGTACGTCCGCCCGCAACTCGCGATGGACCCGGGCCTCGTCTACGACGCCGGCGAGCGCGACTACGTCGACTTCCTGTGCGCCCTGAACTACACCCCGGAGGCCCGGAGCAGCTGCGCCTGTTCGTGCCGGACTTCGTCAAGTGCACGGGGACGCTCGCCGGCGGCCCCGCCGACCTCAACTACCCGTCCTTCGTCGTGGTCTTCGACAACCGCACCGCCATCCGCAAGCTGACGCAGACGCTGACCAAGGTGTTCGAGGAGGCCTAGACGTACAAGGTCACCGTCAATGTGCCGGAGCACGTGAAGGTGATCATCACGCCGACGACCCTGGAGTTCAAGGAGCCCAAGGAAACCAGGAGCTACACGGTGGAGTTCGTGAGCGAAGACGGAGGGAACCGGAACTCAGGGTGGGACTTTGGGCACATCAGCTGGGAGAACCAGAAGCATCGAGTCAGGAGCCCGGTGGCCTTCCAGTGGAAGAACTGACGACTTCCAGTACAAACTTGCAGACTTGCAGTAGAATAAGAAGTGATGTGAGAGAGCTATTACGTTGAAGAAGTGAAGCTATGTTGACGATTTCATCAGTCAGGGAAATTCAGTATCCTCTGTTGTGACTTTGTGAATTGTGACTCTGATTGAGAGAGCTATTGACGTTGATATTAGTTAATTCATCCGTTTCATATCGTCGCTTTAGCTTTTCTAGATACATAAAGAAAGATGGAGGATAGAATACTCCTACATATCACTCAATTAACCGAATACCAGGAGAAGGGTGAGTGCCATAGAACCAACTGATACGAGCTGTGCACCTCGCATAGTGACGTCATTCGCACCCAATTACAGCCCGGGTAACCGATTGTGTGTTTTGCGCGTGAAATTGCTACTTCCTCAATCCCAAATTAAAAGTCATTTTAACTTTTCTAAGTTCATAAAACCAGCACACAGAAGTTTTAACAGCGACTAAAACTATTTCCTCAAGACGAGGAAAATACGTACCACCTCGGTCACACCAATTGCAAGAGGTTAAGCAGCTTAATCAAAGAAACGAATTAGCAATGCGAGGCCTCTATTGTTTCGGTGACAGAAAATTTGCAAATTTTCAGTAGCCATCAGCTGTGCTGCGCACACACAATTCTCCGATGACGTTATACACATGGAAATAATACAATGTGCACTGAAGACATGCGAACAGATAAAAAGACTAATTTGAAAACCTCGTCGAATGATAAAAACTGAAACAGCTTTGGCATTCAAATTGACTTTAAGTGAAACAGCATACAGCTTTGGCATCCACATTGACTCCCAAGAGAAACAGCATATCCGTGACTCCAGAATGTCTTATTGAAATGACCTCATGGGAAGGATCCTGGTGGACACCGCAGGCAGGTTAAAGAAGAAAAGGAAGCCTGAGTAGTTTTGTTTTGTGGCCAGCCACACGGCTCTACCAAGAAATTGCTCACAATTACCCCCACGAGCACCAAAACGAGGTTTTCCAATGTCTCTACTGTACCACTTCGTCTCTCTACTCTACCATTCCACGCTGCTTGAAGATTTCAAACATGGCAGAACCAATCTTTGCTGGCGACTCAACAACGGTCACACCAGCCTCTTTGAGTGCCTTGATCTTGTCCTGGGCGGTGCCCTTTCCTCCTGACACAATCGCTGCATAACAAGGATTGCATGGAACTACATTAGTACATGTAATGTGGTAATCAGGAATTGAAAGTTGAAACTGAATTAAGAAAATCAGAACATTAATATCTAACAGTGTAATCAAAATCAGATTCATGATTACAGCATGTTCAAGAATGCAAACCAGGGTTGTCACCACAAGTTTGATGAATGTCACAGTAGCAAAAGGAATTTTCCCCAGATTGGTAGGTGTACAAATTCACCTAACCACAACTTGTTTAATAAGGGTTTTGTTCCTCCTGTTGCTTGTTAGTAAACATGTACAAATTTGTGATGCTATAGCTCGTAAGTGAACTAATACCACATCCACCTAAATACAATACTTAAATTGCTGAAGTATCTTTGTCATATAAAGACATTTAATACACTGATTAGATCTACATAAAGAAATGCCCCCCCCCCCCCCTGAACTGCTGTATGCAAAGTGACAATCACCTTGGACCCATATCAGTAGAATGGCACACATAACTACATACTCCCACCGTCCCGTGAAAAGTGCAATCCTAACATTTGAAAAAAAATCCCACAAAGAGTGCAATCCTGGAAATAGATATAATTAGCTACCTAATTAAGTAATCAGATCTGATTTGCATGCCAAAACTTCCTGCATGTGGCTAACAAATGAGGGGATTAGAGTCTTTTCGCGCCACCACTAATGTCCTAGAAAAACTAGAATTGCACTTTTCATGGGACAGAGTAAGATGTATCTTAACAATATGCAATGGCCATTTAGACTTCATATCTTAAAACTTTACGCGGTGGAATGTGAAGACAAAAATAATAAGATTAGAATTTAATGAACGGAGTTATTGCTTATGTAAATACCTCCAGCATGACCCATGCGACGACCCGGGGGTGCCGTAAGTCCAGCAATGAATGCAACAACAGGCTTTTCTGTTTTGCTTTCCTGAGGACCATAACAGATGAAGTTAGTAGATAGGAAGCGTAGCTTAACTCATTGAAGAAAAGGGCAGAAAAGTTTCCAGCAACCAAGCCAAAAGACAAGCAGTACTATCAAAATGAAATATCAGCAGTGACTAATAATAAATCCCTGTATAGAATAAAGACAAAGAGCCCATAGGTGTTAGTTTCTTAATTTCTAACCTGACCAGATACATTATCAGGTCATTCCATGTCACATGGTAGGTTCATTACAACTACCTTATGTATAGTGCACGAGTAGTGGCCACAGGGGGTTTTACTAAACTCATACTACCTCCGTTCTTTTTTTACTTGACGCTGGATAGCACAAAAATGAGCTACCGAACGTCATCTATATGAGAACAGAGGGAGTATACCATATGGATAAGATGACCTACTTAACGAAAATGTGCCACAGAGGGCCACAACACAGCTTTCTTAGGAACTCTGTTGACCAGCATGAAGCAGGCTGAGTAAGCAATACTCCATATGCACAAGTTAAACCAAGGTACAGGCATCTAGCTTTCCATAAAAGGACAGTGGGAAATGTGTCCCTATGACAGTAAAAAAGTGTAGTTTTGCTACATGATACCATTATTGTTTGATTTCGGCTGCCGGACACTGAATTTGTGGTTTTTCCTTCATGACAATAGGGGGGTCAGGGGAAGCTATTTTGCTGTCCTCCTTTCTCCACTGAGAACATAGATGTTTAAGACAACTTGAGGCTTGCTTGTGTTTACATGCTGTGTTTACCGAAACAATGTCCGAAAAAACTATCTGTATTATGATGGTACTAACAAACTCTTACCTGGATGAATGCTGCAGCATCCTCCTCAGCAGTACCTCCAATTTCACCAATGAGAACAATACCTGAAAATATGATCTTAACAGTGAGAACAATCCACAAATGGGATGGAACTGTGTTGACTGGAAAAGGAATATGGAGGTATTGAAACAACAAATAGTGTAGTTGTAGCATTCAAGTGCCAAAAATACCAATTTCAAGGGAATGCCACATAGAAGAGTACACAGTTCAAGAAGAGATGTCTCGTAACTATTTTTCTAAAGAAAGGTTTTTGCTGTATTGGTCGCAAAAGGTGTACCTTCTGTCTGAGGATCGTCAACAAACTTTTCAAGGCAATCAACAAAATTTGTGCCATTGAATGGGTCACCACCAATGCCTACACAAGTTGACTGCCCCAGTCCCACAGCTGTTGTTTGAAACACCTGTCGACAAAAACCAAATGGACCGAAGTCAAATAAATTACCTGATTAAGTGCATACATAAGAAAAATTATATAACAGACATACCGCTTCATATGTCAAGGTACCAGAACGAGATACGATCCCAACACGCCCTGGTTTGTGGATGTAACCAGGCATGATTCCAATTTTACATTCACCAGGCTTAATGATACCAGGGCAATTCGGCCCAATTACTCGAGTTTTTGACTGCCTGTTTAGTGCGGCCTTCACTTTCACCTAAAATTTGCAAAGGGAACATTGGTATCACCTCATGGAGTTCCATTAACATAGCAAAATAGAATTTGCAACATATGTTAATAACAATATGATAAAAATATATATCAAAAAGGAATACTAGCAAAGCAAACTAATCAACGGAGCATGCTAATAAAATCTACATCTATTTGGGTCCAAATCACTTTTTAACCAATCCTGACCACTAGAAAATATAAGCATACTACATGTCCATATGTGCAAGATGACGTTGAGCATTCACACTATTTTCTAATGCTTTTGCCCCCAAAAAATGAAATTTACATGTTATTAGTGAACCAAAGATGATATGGCACTGAGCAGATTCTCAAGCTCAGAGTACAAAGAATAATAGTAACTAACAAAGTACTGAAGTATCTAAAAGTTACCATGTCATGCTGAGGAATTCCTTCTGTAATGCAGACAACAAGGTCAAGCTCAGCCTCCATTGCCTCCAGTATAGCAGCAGCGGCAAATGGTGGCGGAACATATATAACAGATGCATTGGCTTTTGTTTCAGCCTTAGCCTCTGCTACGGAGTTAAACACCGGGAGCCCTAAATGTTCGGTTCCACCTTTCTTAGGAGTCACTCCACCCACCTGTCATAACGACTTTGATACTTCAACAAAATGTGGGAAAAATTATTACACTCAAAAGATATGTGTCATGTTCAAACACGTCTACACCAGGCGCCATAGGGCCCGAGATGTGCGCAGGGCCCAGGAACGCGCTGCTGTGCGCGCGGCCAGCACCCAGGGTGCGTCGTCCAGCAGTGGCTAGGAGGGAAAATAGGAAATCTCTTAGCTATTTTGGTTAGTCCTTAATTAGTGGAGTTTGTTACCTTTTACGGTTAAGCCAGAGGCTATACATATCCTGTAACCAGACGATTGGCAGGCAAGAAAGAATTACCATCTAATCTCTCTCTCTCTTCTACCTAAGCCGGCGGCAGGGGGTATAACCCACCGACGAGGAACGGCGGCCAGGGGGTATAACCCTGCCGGCCACCACGGACAGCGGCTACGACCTGCGTAGCCGAGGTCCTCCGTCCCTGGGGCTCACTGACCTTGACAACCTGGTATCAAAGAGCCGACGATCCTCTTCCTCCCACCACTCCCAGTCCTCCACGGCCGCTGCACCGTCCTTCCAGCGCCCACCACCATCCCCTTCCTCTCCGTCCACAGCCACGTCGGCGCTGCCAAACATGGGCGACACCGCTGAGCCCACCATGGCTGACCTGATGAAGATGCTCCAGACCTTGTCCACCGACGTGTCCAAGATGCAATCCGACATGGCGGGCGTGCAGGAGAAGATCAACTCGACATCCGCGTCCAGCACCTCCCAAGACGGCCAGCCCCACAGGGATCGCCCCCCGCGGTTCCAGAAGATGGATTTCCCACGCTTCGACGGAAAATCCGACCCGCTGATTTTCCTTAATCGGTGTGAGTCGTACTTCCGCCAGCAGCGCACCATGCCGGAGGAGAAGGTGTGGATGGCGTCGTACAATCTGGAGGATGTGGCCCAACTGTGGTTCATCCAACTCCAGGAGGATGAAGGCACGCCGCCATGGGGGCGCTTCAAGGAGCTCCTGAACCTTCGCTTCGGCCCGGTGCTGCGGTCCGCCCCGCTGTTCGAGCTCTCCGAGTGTCGCCGCACGGGGTCGGTCGAGGAGTACTCCAACCGCTTCCAGGCACTCCTCCCTCGCGCGGGCCACCTCGAGGAGGGCCAGAGGGTGCAGCTCTACACCGGCGGGTTGCTGCCACCGCTCAGCCACCAAGTTCGCATCCACGCGCCCGAAACACTGGCGGCGGCCATGAGTTTGGCGCGGGCCCTGGAACTCGTCGAACTGGACCGTCTCAACGCCGCCCACGCCAAGCCGGTGCCGCGCGCGCCTGGTCCACCGCCTTCACCGCGCCCGGGCGTCCTTGCGGCCCTGCCAGCGCCCGTCACCCCGACTCCGGCGCTACAGGCGCTGCCAGCTTCCCAGGTGCAACCCCTGGCCCTTCCGGCGCCATCAACAAGGGCTGGGGGCAAGCGCCTCTCCACAGAGGAGCAGGCCGAGCGGCGCAAACTCGGGCTCTGCTACAACTGTAATGAGCCCTACTCCCGCGGCCACAACAGAGTATGCCGCCGCATCTTCTACATCGACGGCGTCGTGTTGGATGAGGAGGTACCCGAGGAGGAGGCGCCGGTCTACTCTCTACACGCCGTCGCCGGCGTTCCTGTGTGCGGAACCCTCCAGCTTGAAGTGCAAGTGGGTGCAGCCACGTTGCTCGCCCTTGTCGACACGGGCTCCACCCACTGCTTCATCGGCGAAGCAGCCGCGCAGCGGGCTGGCCTGCCCATCGAGCCTCGACCTCGGCTCACGGCGACTGTGGCCAATGGCGAGCGCATCTCCTGTCCGGGCGTTCTGCGCCAAGCGCCAATCATCATCGACAACAGGCCGTTCGCGGTCGACTTGTACATCATGCCCCTGGCCGGATATGACTTGGTGTTGGGCAACCAGTGGCTGGCAACCTTGGGCGACATTGTCTGGAATGTGGCTGCAGGAACCATGGTGTTCAAGATGGCGGACCAGCAGGTCTGCTGGCGCAGCGTCGCTCCGCCAACACCGCCGCGCCTCCACTCTACCTCGGTGGCCGAGCCCCTCCTGGAGGAGCTGCTCGCCGCGTTCGCCGACGTGTTCGCAGAGCCAAAGGGCCTCCCTCCTGTGCGTGGCCGCGCACACCGCATCCTCCTCAAGCCAGGCACCGAGCCGGTGGCAGTGCGGCCCTACAGGTATCCGGCCGCCCACAAGACAGAGCTGGAGCTGCAGTGCGCGACCATGATCGCGAACGGCATCGTTCGCCGCAGCGACTCCGCTTTCTCTTCGCCCGTCCTCCTCGTCAAGAAGCCGGACGAGTCATGGAGATTCTGCGTCGACTACCGCGCACTTAACGCGGTCACGGTGAAGGACGCGTTCCCCATCCCCGTCGTCGATGAGCTCTTGGATGAGCTCCATGGCGCCAAGTACTTCACCAAGCTTGACTTGCGCTCGGGGTACCACCAAGTGCGCATGAGGACGGAGGACGTACACAAGACGGCGTTCCGCACACACGACGGCCTCTATGAGTTCCTGGTGATGCCGTTCGGCCTCTGCAACGCCCCGGCAACATTTCAGGCCCTCATGAACGACGTCTTGAGGCCGTTCCTCCGCCGGTTTGTCCTTGTTTTCTTTGATGATATTTTGATCTACAGCAAGTCCTGGGCCGACCACCTACGACACCTCCGCGCCGTCCTCAGCGCACTCCGTCAGCACACCCTCTTCGTCAAACGCTCCAAGTGTGCTTTCGCTGTCGCCTCTGTCGCTTACCTCGGCCACACGATCTCCGAGGCAGGGGTGGCCATGGACTCCTCCAAGGTGCAGGCCATTCACGACTGGCCGGTACCCCGCTCCGCCCGGGCAGTGCGCGGCTTCCTGGGGCTTGCAGGCTATTACCGCAAGTTCATCCACAACTACGGCTCCATCGCCGCGCCGCTCACCGCGCTCCTCAAGAAGGAGGGCTTCACATGGGGTCCTGAGGCTACTTCGGCTTTCCTCGCCCTGAAGGCGGCGGTCACCTCGGCACCGGTGCTCGCTATGCCGGACTTCGCCAAGCCATTCGTCGTCGAGTGCGACGCATCATCCCACGGGTTTGGTGCTGTCCTCATCCAGGAGGGACACCCCATCGCCTTCTTCAGCCGGCCGGTCGCACCTCGACATCACGCCCTCGCAGCCTACGAGCGTGAGCTCATTGGCCTGGTCCAGGCGGTGCGCCACTGGCGTCCATACCTCTGGGGGCGCCGCTTCACCGTCCGGACAGATCACTACAGCTTGAAATACCTCCTGGACCAGCGCTTGGCCACCATTCCACAACACCATTGGGTTGGCAAGCTGCTGGGATTCGACTTCTCCGTCGAATACAAGCCGGGTGCAACGAACGCGGTCGCCGACGCGCTGTCCAGGCGCGACACAGTGGAGGGCGCACTGCTGGCCCTCTCCTCTCCGCGCTTCGATTTCATCGGCAAGCTCAGACAAGCTCAGCTGGAGCACCCGGCCCTTGTTGCTCTCCAGGGGGAGCTCGCGGCGGGCACCAGAACAGCCCCCTGGGCGCTGGTGGACGGCATGGTGCAGTTTGCTGGGCGGCTGTACATCCCAGCTGACTCCCCGTTGCTCCAGGAGATCGTGGGGGCCATACATGAGGACGGCCATGAAGGCGTACAGAGGACACTCCACAGGCTGCGCCGCGATTTCCACTTTCCTAACATGAAGCAAGTTGTGCAGGACCGGGTGCGTACATGTGAAGTCTGTCAACGCTACAAGTCTGAGCACCAGCACCCTGCGGGCCTCCTACTCCCTCTGCCGATTCCCCAGGGTGTGTGGACAGATGTCGCGCTCGACTTTGTGGAGGCGCTGCCACGAGTCCGCGGCAAGTCAGTGATCCTCACCGTGGGGGATAGGTTCAGCAAGTACTGCCATTTCATCCCATTGGCGCACCCGTACTCTGCTGAATCTGTCGCCCAGGCCTTCTTCAACGACATCGTCAGACTCCATGGTGTCCCTCAGTCCATGGTCTCCGACCGGGACACGGTGTTCACGTCCTCGTTCTGGCAGGAGCTGATGCGGTTAATGGGCACCAAGCTACAGATGACCTCGGCGTTTCATCCACAGTCCGACGGGCAGTCCGAGTCGGCCAACCGCGTCATCATCATGTACCTCCGGTGCTTGGTGGGGGACAGGCCGCGCGAATGGCTTCGGTGGCTGCCGTGGGCCGAATACCTCTTCAACACGGCGTACCAGACGTCTTTGAAGGACACTCCCTTCCGCATCGTCTACGGGCGTGATCCTCCCTCCATCCGCTCCTATGAACCTGGGGACACCAGGGTGCCGGCCGTCGCCAAGACCATGGAGGAGCGTGCGGCGTTCCTAGCAGACATCCGCTATCGCCTGGAGCAGGCACAGGCGTACCAGAAGCGCTTCTACGACCGCACGCACCGAGAGGTCACCTATCAGGTGGGTGACTGGGCGCTACTGCGCCTCCGTCAGCGCGCGGCATCGTCTCTTCCTCAAGCTGTGGGCGGCAAGCTGAAGCCTCGCTTCTTCGGGCCATACCGCGTCGTCGAACTCATCAACGAGGTTGCTGTCCGGCTGGAACTGCCCCCCCCTGCGCTCGCATCCACAACGTGTTCCATGTGGGGCTCCTCAAGAAGTACCAAGGGCCACCGCCGTACGCGCCTCCCCAGCTGCCGCTACTTCACCATGGTGCCATTGATCCTGAGCCAGAGCGCGCGGTGCGGTACAGGTTGGCTCGGGGTGTGCATCAAGTACTGGTGCAGTGGAAGGGTGCTTCAGCCGCGTCGGCCACCTGGGAAGATGTCGCCACACTCCGCTCCAAGTTTCCCCAATTCCAGCTCGAGGACGAGCTGGCTCTCGACGGGGAGGGAGATGTCATGTTCAAACACGTCTACACCAGGCGCCATAGGGCCCGAGATGTGCGCAGGGCCCAGGAACGCGCTGCTGTGCGCGCGGCCAGCACCCAGGGTGCGTCGTCCAGCAGTGGCTAGGAGGGAAAATAGGAAATCTCTTAGCTATTTTGGTTAGTCCTTAATTAGTGGAGTTTGTTACCTTTTACGGTTAAGCCGCAGGCTATACATATCCCGTAACCGGACGATTGGCAGGCAAGAAAGAATTACCATCTAATCTCTCTCTCTCTTCTACCTAAGCCGGCGGCAGGGGGTATAACCCACCGACGAGGAACGGCGGCCAGGGGGTATAACCCTGCCGGCCACCACGGACAGCGGCTACGACCTGCGTAGCCGAGGTCCTCCGTCCCTGGGGCTCACTGACCTTGACAATATGACACTTATTTACTGATGAAACACTCTGGAAACATATACATCCATTGCTCAAATATTGTGCGACACAAACCCCATCAGCCGTAGTGAACAACATAATAACGTTAGTGCAGTACCACATGGCAAGCAAACAATCTTCATATCAGGGTCAATTCCTTTTGTTGTGGCACAGTTAATTCACAAGATGAATCTAGTGATCAAGAACATAACTATAAATTAGAATGTGGGATCTTCGAGCAACATGCCAGGTCCATGGAACATATCATCTAAACACCAGACTTCAACATGCTGAGTTTGTTACTTGCTTCTTCATATGTTATGATTTCATTGTGTGAGGACTTTAATCCATTTACATAAAACAGATCAGAAACAAAAATAGCCTCATCCCTACTTACTGAAGAATGATTGCATCTTCGTACATGATGTTTTTGTTAGGATTGTACTAAAACAGCTTGAAAGGTTTCAATGCGTTCATGATGGATATGGTTCTCATAATCTAAAGAATTTACAATCTATTTGCATCTATAAAACATCAAGAAATCCATCAAAACATTGTTCACTTTGACACCATTTTCTTGGGTCACAGTACATGCATCAATAATCCCTATCTATCTACCTGACAAATGCTGCATCTAGATTGCACAGTGAACAGCTCCATAAATTACAAGACAATAATGTAAATGGCATACATCACCAGCACCCAAATCAACTCAACAAATGATTATGAGACCTAGGAATTGCTGCTTCACTTATGGTTTCAGGCATTGTACCACATCGTAGCACTACCCACAACAAAATGGCAATTATGATAGCTCGCATTTTACCTCCAACAACACCCAGTTAAATGTACTACATATCACGCTCTGAATCAGACAATAAGGTAGCGAAACGAAGCCCTACGACCTGAGGAATGAAGATCGGCGACCGCACACCCACTAGATTGGACCGTAGGGGCTCCATCAAACCCTAGAATAGCGCACCACAGAACGGAGCCCTCGGATCGAGGGGGCAGGGGGACGCATCAAAGGGAGACAGACGGGGGTATGCAGCGGCGTGGGGGCGTACCATGTTGGTGCCATACTCGATGGCCTGCTCGGTGTGAAAGGTGCCGTTCTTCCCCGTGATGCCCTGGCAGATCACGCGGGTGCTCTTGTCGACGAAGACCGCCGGCGAGGGCGCGGCGGCGGCCGCCGCGGCGAAGCCCCGCGCGTGGAGGAGGCGGGAAGCGGCGGACCCCAGCAGCTGCGACGCGCGGCGGGAGGAGGAGGCGGCCATGGCGGGCGCGGTGCTGGCGGCGGCGCCTGCTCTTCGCTTTTTTTCCCCCTTTCTCCCCCAACTCGATTCGATTTGTTTCGGGTTTTTGGGATGGTGCCCCTCGCCTTCCTTTGTCTTCGGTCTCCTCTTCTGGGGTCTCGCGATCCATTCTTGCAGGGAAAGTTGAGCGGCCAAACTTCGCGTTAGACCCTTGCAATGTCGATATTTCGAAAGCGATGGATGTTTTGTTATACTACTGCAACTTTTCAATCATCTCCCGGACCAGAGAGTGCAGCACCGTATTTTTTTGTGAAAATATTACATTTTCCATTTTTTTTGTGGAGCAAAATTTTCATGAAATAAGTCCAGGTGACTAAGAGATAACAAGTCTCGAAATAATCAAAAATTGTTAAAATTCATTGGGTTGAGGGAATGCCATCATTTGATATTCTTCGTCCAATGACTTTATACGACATACATTGGGTCATCATTATTCACGGATGTAAAACAGGCTAAAATGTCCAAGAAATACGGCAAAGCAAGTCATCTTTCTGTCAGGGGCAAATTTTGTGGATGTGTGTAGGCTTGATAGAGTGCATCAGTGCCATGCACACCGGCCTGATGGCGCATATGCCTGATTTGAAAATTTTCCAAATGAATATTTTAACAAAGATTACCAATATGCTCAACTTGATGTATTTCTCTACCCTTCTAATATATTGAAGGTAAAAAAGAGTATGATAAAGTTTATGTCATTCGTACTAATTGTTCTAGGGTGAATATTTGATGCTAAAGATTCCATAGCTCGCATAATTTATATATATGTTCCCTATTGCCAAGCCCTTCTTCATATTTGTCGCTGAAAATTCATATTTATTTATTTATTCTGGAAATGCTTTTGAGTACAACTACGCAACTAAAGCAATCGATACATTTTATTTGAGACTTTTCAATCTTTAATTGATTTTGGTTGGTGACTTTTGAGTTGTGCTCAATTTATAAACAGTGGCGGAGCCACCAGTATAACGAGCCATGGCGGCAGCCATACCTGGACTCCGGCAAACCTCCCACCGAAGCATTCGATCTCTGCTTGCTGCTGTAATTTCTTGCACCTGCGCTCCATCTAATGAACGGTTGAAGAAGAACGAAGACAGTAGAGACATGATCAATATTGGCCTCTGCCCTCTTTGGCCTTTGCCCTATAGGGATTGTGTCATGCTAATGTAGGTGCCCTTGACGCCGAATTCACACGATGATATATCATCAATATGTATGCATATTGATGATTATGCCTATAATTAGTATGGTCATGTTTAGTTCATAAAAAGTTCTTCAACTACAATCTTCGAACACTAATTAGGAGTATTAGACGTTAATTAATAATAAAACTCATTTCATATCCCTCCTAATTTTTGGAGATGACTCTAACAAGACTAATTATGTCATTATTAGACAACGTCATGCTATAGTAAATAATATATAATGATAGATTAATTAGTTTTAATGGATTCATCTCATGATTCCCGACCGTGTAAAAAGTTTTGTAACTAGTCTATTCCTAATAAGCTTTCAAAGGACCACAAAAAATTCTCCACATATTTTCACCAAATTAAACAGGGCATAACTTCGCCATAGGTAAATTTTTATCCATGCTCTGCCACTATTTATAAAGCTAATGGCAATATTCTTAGGTGGCTCAAGTGAATTCCCTATACAGTGTTTATAATTGGCATCTTTATTTTAAAGCTAATCTTTAACATTGTTTTTTTACAAATGAACATGGGTGCATGCGTATGCATTCACATGGTCCACATATACCCGGATCAAGACACGTTGTAGAAGCCGCATAAGAGCAACTCCGACGGCTTCTCTATTTTTGCTAGCTAAATTTGGAGTTTTGACCCTTTGTAAAGATAGAATACTTCATAATTCTATGCAATGATCCAACAGACTCTTTAAATTGAACCTTCTACCTGAGTGGACCCCACGTGTCATACCCAACCTTATCCACCCCCTCGGTTCCCACCACCCCCTGCTGCCGGCCCGATGCTCTCCCCCCTTTCTCTCTCCCTCTCATCCCCGTGCGGAGATCCGACACACACCGCCTCTACAGCGCCCGTGCCGGCATCGTGCGTAGGCAGGGGAGGATCGGCCGGCCACCGGCCCGCCCGCCCGCCGCCATGCCGAGCTCCCCGAAGCTCTCCGTCTTTACCGCGGGCTCCGCCGCCCGGGGACACCTCCCGCCGCGGGCTCCACCGCCGACCTCCCCACCCCCACCTCACCACCGACCGCGAGCTCCGCCGCCGACCTCCCCCGACCCACCTCGCCACGGAACCGCGGGCTCCGCCGCCGACATCCCCGCCCCCCACCTCGCCACGGAACCGCGGGATCCGCCGCCGACATCCCCGCCCCCCACCTCTCCACCGACCGCGGGCTCCGCCGCCGACCTCCTCGCCCCCACCTCGCAACCGGGCGCGGCCCCCCGCACGGAGAAGCTCATGCGGCCGGTCCATGGCGAAGCTCACCGCCCACTCGCCTCGAGGCCAAGCGCCCAAGCTCCAGCGGCGGAGACGAGGCCGCCCCCGCCGAGGACGCCGTCACCGTCGTCCCGAAGGCCATTCGAGGTTGATTGAGAAGCTGGAGCCCTCGTGTCGTGTCACTGACGACGCCACTTCCTCTACTTACCCTGCTCCGCCCCAGTCCCCACCGTGCCGTCGTCTCGTCTTCTCTTCTCTCCCAACCGCGGTAACGGTTGACTCCTCCTCCCCTCTTCTGGGCGCGGTCGCGGCGGCTTGTACATGGCAGCGCTGGCGGCAGCGCGTGGCAGTGGGATGCAGTTTTGGCGCGAGGTGGAGGGGGATTTGGCGCGAGGAGGGCGGGATGGACCGAGGCTGCCGCGGATCCGGCGTTTTTCCAAGCGGAGGCGCTCGCCACATCTCGCGGGCCACAGGGGAGGGTTAGCGAGGAGGATTGCGAGTCTGCAGTTTAGCGAGACTGTTGGAAACACGTTTTTCTTGTTTTCTTTATTATATAGCGATGGAAAATAATATGAAAGAGCTGTTGGAGTTGCTCTAAACATGAGGAAGAAATTTTTAGCCATTTTACGGACTTGTGTAAGTACCACAAACATCCATATAATTTAAAATGGGTGTAATATGTTAGGCCTTATCAATGCCTACCATTTCCATTTGCAGTGGATATTTGCCAATTTTGCATGTTCTGTCGCACATGAGCATTATATTACACGATCAAGAGGCATGCATACCTTGTACGCAATATCATTAGCACGATCGATCTCACTAGCATTACACGGCCATCAAGTCTGTAGCGAACATGGCCTCATATGCCATTTGTTCGGAGTTTGATTTTGGTGATTCATAACAACATGATCATTGGGACTAACCATATTGTTTGAGCATGTCTTTGTAGACATTTCTAGGTCCCAAGGATGCAAGGAAACCCCATGCAAAAATGCCAAAACAAAGGGTCAAAACAGAGCAAGAAAAGGAAAAGAGAAGACACCGTCGGATGAACCGACGGTCCCTCATTTACAAGCGTCGGTGCAATCGTCGGACGAGTTGGTACTCAGGGTGAAACCCTAGGTACCGTCGGATGAACCGACGGTCCATTTTCTACATGCGTCGGACGAGTTGCAGAGGAAGAGCAAGGAAGGCAGTAGCACCGGATGATCCGACGGTCTGAGTAGGGACACCGTCGGTCTATCCGACGCCGCCTTGAATCAAGACAGAGAGACGCGCCAAGATGAAGCCTTCGACCGACCGATGATCCGACGCCTTGGTCGAGGCATAGCGTCGGTCTATCCGACGGTCCGTTGGAAGCTAACGAGTACCGACCCGGACGCGAGGCCCTTCGAAGCACGGGATGATCCGACGTAGCGTCGGAGCATAGCGTCGGAGCAGTTGTGTCACAGAACCTCAACGGCTACGTGACGTGGGAGGGGCACCGGATGAACCGACGCCCTGGAAAAGCATAGCGTCGGATCATCCGACGGTACCTTTTTCAGTGGACGTTAGCCAACGGCTAGTTTGATGCCTTGGGCTATTTATACCCCCTCCACTCACTCATTTGAGGTTCTTTGGATTGTGTGGAAGTGCGAGAGGAGTTCAAGACACATTCAAGATCATATCCAATCCATCCAAGTGCTTAATTGCTCATCCTTAGACTAGTGCATGCTTTGTGTGTGTGCTTAGTGCTAGGCTTAGCTTAGAGCCGAGTGAGTGCGAGGTTGTGCCAACCTTGTGAGGTGATTCTTGAGTGAATCCGGTTGTACAAGGTTCGCCGGAAGCCTTGGGGCCTAAGTGGCTCACCGGCAATCGTCATCGACCCTCCGGCTTGGTGTGGAGCGGCGAGGACACTTTGTGCGGGGGACGTGGAGACCCCCTTCCTTGGTGGAGAAGCTCCTTAGTGGAGGCGGCATCAAGGTGACCAAGGGAGCTTGACAAGTGCCTAAGTGGCTAGCCTTTGTGGCAAGTCAAGTTGGTGCTCTTGGGAGAGACTTGGTGACCGGAAGCAATACTCTTGTGTGAGTGCTTCAACAACGTGGACTAGGGGTGGCTTAGTGCCTACCGATACCACGGGATAAATCGCGTGTCAAGAGTTTGCTTCCTCTCATCCCCTTTACGTTTCCGCATTTACTCTATTGCAATCTTTGCTTGTTTCTACATTCCTAGAGTAGTATCATGCTAGGATTGGCTATAGGTTGCAAACCTTCTTTTGGGATGGGAGTTTCACACTAGAACAACCGTAGTTGCACATATAGATAGTATGTTCTAGTTTACCTTTGCGCAAAATTAGTAAAGCTATAGGTTAAGGTTTTAAGTTGCCTAATTCACCCCCTCCCCCTCTTAGGCTAACGGGCATCCGATTCCTTACAAAGTCGTGTTAACTCAGTGATGAAGAGACCATATAGCATCTAATGAGTGTTGCATTTTTACATTGGTTACAACATAGTACAAGTACATGATCAAGAGGGGCATGCATCCCTCCACAAGCCATTGAATCATCACAGTCTATTCCGTCCCACAAAAAGGAACAAGTCGCATCGACGACCATCAACCTAACATTCTCCACCCCATGCTAACTCCAACTCCTCATTTGGGGGTGAAGGCCTGATCAAGAATCAATAACACAGAAGTCCACTTATCAGTAACCAAATCGTATAGGTCAAAGCTGTGAAGTATATGCGGTAGTTTGGATTGATTCAGCTGACCTGGAAGATGGTGGCGTGGCCGGGGTCGGCGAGGTGGGCGAAGAGGTTGTCGATGGGGCCGGTGCCGGTGTACTCGGCCTGGAACCAGGCGCCCATGACGGCGAGCATGGCGAGGCGGCCGTTCTTGATCTCCTTGGTGCGCAGCTCCTTGATCTTCTCCGGCGAGCCGCTGCCCCAGCCGAGCGGGTCAAACCACAGGCCACCAGGGTACCTTACATAGATGAACACATGTCAGCCATTGATATAAGGACCGCCAGTAGCTAGATAAATCTTTGGATATGTTTTCTTGATGGTTTCATTCATGGAGCGAGAGGGGTAGTACCCGACGTCGGTGCCGGTGAGCTTGTTGCTGGGGAAGATGGGGTCGGTGTTGACGCTTCCGGGCTTGATGATGTCGGCCCAGCGGCGGCCCTCGGCCCAGCCGATGAGGATGAGCTCGATGATGAAGAGGGTGGTGGTGTCGGTGAAGTACTGCTGCTCGCCGGCGGTGTACCAGAAGGGCGTGTTGAGGATGCCGATCTTGGTCAGGAACTCGGGGATGAAGATGCCCGCCGCGCCGAGCATCGCCCACCGGCAGTGCACCAGCTCCGCCTGCACGTTCCACCGCAAGCTCTCCGGGTCAGATCCTGCAGAGTAATCGCAAAACCAAGTGTCAGTTATATACATCGCTAATAAATTCTTCACGTGTCCACAAGAAGAGAGATCGATCAGTGATCACAACTCACCAAGGCCCCAGGGGTCGAAGCCGAAGTCGCCGGGGAGGCTGCCATCGAGCCACGGCGGCGGGGTGCTGCCGGGGAACCAGATGGGCCTGTCGGGGTCCGCCGCGGCGCGCACGGCGAACGACGGCCTCGCCGCCTCGGCGGCCGCCTGCCTCAGCAGCGTCTTGCCGCCGAGGAAGGACGGCGACGACGTCGCGCGCTGCCCGCTCCTCGGGAGCGCCGCGACGGCGCCGGCGGTGGTGGAGGTGGAGACGAGTGCCATGGCAGCGAGCTAGCGAGATCGAGCTTGTGGCGCCGGAGCTAGCTGTGTGTCGTGGGTGGCGCGCGCGCCGCAAGTTTAAGGGATCTCGCGGCGGGCGCGCGCCGGAGCGGGGCCTGCTTATCCGCGAGGGGATAGCGCGCGCGGCCGCCTGGTGCCACGCGGCGAGGGGAATCTGCCTCGTCTGGCTCTGGCACGCCGGATCGCGCTGACGTGGCGGGGCTCGGCTGCGAGCTGGCTGATAAAAATCAGTGGGAGGCACCGCATTGGCTGCTGCCATAGTGCCATGTAGGCACGTTCCTGCTCATATCGGCTATCGTCCGGCCAGGCGCTCATGTGCCACGCACACACGCAGATTCCCGTGCTTAAAAGAAGAGGGCGACGCGTTCCTCGCTGTCTCGTGTCACGTCGGAGCATACTGCATGGTTCTTCAGAACTTGTTCATGAAAAAACAGCGTAAGATACGAACGAATTAGCAGTCGAACAATGATCAGCAACATATATATAACGGACATCCACTGCAAGTATATATTACCTACTTCAGAGAGTAGAGAATATTATATCTCAAAAGGATAAAATGAAAAGGCTGTTTAAATTTTAGACTTTCAGAGTAAGTATAAATGTTTAGTAGTTCTTCCGTTTCTTATTACTTGTCGTTTTGACATCTGTAAATACATTCCTTTTGTAAAGTAGCACAACATTTGTTGTCTAACCACTACATGAGTGCGGCCAAGTGCATGAAACATTGAGTGACTCTGGACATGCAAATGTAGCATGCATGATTGCTCCATGGACCATGGCCGTTCCATATCATCATTGACAGCCAACCCAAGCCTTCAAACATCAAGTTATATTGCAGCAGCCATCAGCCCAAAACATTTTAGCAGCTCCCAATAAATACTCACGACTCGTTATCGAGGATATCCCAAGGAAATTAATTCTCATTGGAGAACAAGGCCTAATTACACACGCAAAAGTCACATATTAGCAATCAAATTCTGGAGGATGGTGGCGAGGACCAGCCCCTCTTTTTCTTTCTTTCTTTCCTTTTCATTTCTTTTATTTTTTATAGGATTCTTCCTCTCTCGATAGCTGACCTTTCATCTCAAGCATGTTTCTCCATTTCATTTTCACTTTTTTTTTTGGAAAAAGTCTACTTCACCCCCAACCTATGGGGGTTGGAACACATCACCCCCCAACCTATGAAACTAGATTTTTTACCCCCTAAACTTTCTAAAACGGGACAAATCACCCCCTAAAGCATTTTTGAAAAATCATAATAAATCACAGAAAAATCATAAAATGAAAAATCAAATTGTGTTGGACTTCAAATTAGTAGTTCTACGCAGTGAACATACAATATGGAATACTTTAGTACATATTTTTTGTTATAACTTTAGATCTATGCTTTTCTCCATAACTGTAAAAAAATATACTAAATATACCATATTGTATGTTCATTGTGTAGATGTACTCATTTAGAATCCAACACAATTGGATTTTCTATTTTATGATTTTTCCTGTGATTTATTATGATTTTTCAAAACTGCTTTAAGGTCCTGTTTTAGAAAGTTCAGGGGGTAAAAAGTTCATTTTTATAGGTTGGGGGGTGATGTGTTCCAACCCCCATAGGTTGGGGGGTGAAGTAGACTTTTTCCCACTTTTTTTTGTCCCATCGAGATCACTGAAATTCGCAAAGTTTCGGTCAAAATCCAAGTTAAAAAGGTAACATTTCAGTAAACGATATCGATGAGTAGTGATTTCGGTCGCCACTGAAAAGACCGAAATTTCGTGAGTTCCGCGAAATTCACGAAAATTCGGCTTAATTTTTTACCACTGATCTCAGGGAGTGCCATGTTGAGTATTTACTTTCCAATAATTAGTTAACGAGAATACCATAGTATTATTTTCATTTTTATTTGGAGAGTTGCTTTTACAGTTGGTTTGTCCCGATAATTATTGGAAAAATAGAAATGTAAAGGAAGTCTTCGGAGCACTATTTTTTTAGCATTCTCTCAATAGAGATAACTTAATCTCTCTGTTTTTTTGGACATAAAGGCATAAGCGCACTTGATCATGGTTTTCAACTATATTCGCTCATCCAACTAACGCTTTTGTCAGCTCTTCTAGTGGTGCGGAAGGACTACACAAGATAAAGATGCTCAACATTTCTCCATCTAGTTACCGTGTCTGCCTCGCTGATGCTAGCTAACTACCGTGCAGTAGCAAAAGTTGCTGTTGAGTTCTGTTAGCAGGTTTGTCAGCTGTTACAGAGAGTCTGTCAAGTGTCAACTGTAACTGCTGTTTGCTTTGACCATGGCAGGGCGGCGTTTCTCTCGGCTAATCCAATTTAACATGGCGCATATAAAGCTAGGCAATCCGAAATCGATCGACACTCTCACTTCATGCGCAAGATAGATGATTGCACTGTCAGTGACATCAAATTTCTCCAATGTGCCGTCAGCCCGTCAGCCTCTCCAGTAAACCAGCCTGAGAGGTTGTAGCTCTCGTGACTCAGCCTGAACCAACCAAATAGGAGTATCACTTGGCGTAAAAGGTGGGAATTCCACGCAAACCTTCCTCGTTTTCACATACTCCCTCCGGTTTAGTAAATGAAGTCGTTTTGACATGATTTGAGTCAAACATTGGGAATATAAATCATGAATAACTTTTAAGTCATTCAGTTTGGAAATGTGAAAACTACATGAATAGATTTGTCTTTCAAAATACTTTCATAAAAGTACACATATGCTAGTTTTTAACAAATATTTTTATAAAAATAAGAAGTTAAAGTTGTACTTTGGAGACCGTGTCGCTGTCCTAAACGACTTCATTTACCAAACCGGAGGGAGTATATGATATACGTGCGTGCGATTACTTCACATAACCGTCATAACACCAAGGAAAGGACAAAGGATAGCGGTACCGGGTACAGCAACAAAGGCGTTGCAAACTTGCAAATCCTTTGCTTTTAGGGGGTGTATGTTTCCCCTGAGAAAGGAGAGAGTTCGCGGTGGCCAAGGGGGCAAAGCCGTAGTCGCCAGGAACAGGAAGGCTGCATCAGCAAGATCAGAACGGCAGCACGCACACCGTCAGAGATAGTCACTCGCAACTTGCAAGGGCTTTGTTTCGTCAGTGCCATACGCCCATACGTACTAGTAGTACGCAATTGTACCGACTTGCTGCGGAGGAAGGAGGAGGCCCGCGCGCCGGCCGGCCCATTCATTGCTCCTGCTGGAGATGGCCACGACGGCGACGGCGAGGGAAGACGACGCCACCGTACCTCGTACGCAGAGACGCGAGCGAGCGGTGGTTAAAGAGGTCAAAACGCGCCGGACAGGCTTTGCTTCATTCGGGGTAAGATAGCGGCAGCGGCCGTGTCATACGGCACGGAGAATCCGTCCGGCGTCGTGATCTCGGGGAGGTGCTCAGCTCTGCGAGCTGGTAGGCATCAGGGGTGGGGGGCACGGCGCTGGGCTCTGCGAGCTGGTAGAAAGCACAGGCACGTACGTTTCTGCTCACAACGTCAGTGTTCCGAGTGTTATTGGCACACCAAGTACATAGTAATTAACATGGTAACATTGTTTCGTTTGTTTCTCCAAATTAACTCCAAAAGGCAAAGGCAAAGGCAAAGGAAATCTCCTAAAAGACGTCTCAGTTGTATAAAAGTTAGTAACAAAATTTTGAATCAGAAACATGTCCTCCAATCCCAACCTCAGCTACACAAACTTTCAAAATTACCCAATATAAATGGGGGTTGTCATGTACTACTTGAGATGGCGGTGATGAAGGTATTTGCTTCAAATGGCTGGTGTTTTAGTAGTAGACTAGGTGATACCCCACGCGATGGTGCAGGGATTTTTGAAACAAAATTTTAAAATCATTGTGAAAGTAGAAACACCAAAGTGATTTCATGTCAACATTCTTTTGTAAACAACATTATACATTGAAGTATGGTAATTTTGTTGGGAGAGAATCATTCTAAATAATTAATCTTACATTTTTCTCTACTACGGGAATTTTGTAGCATGGTACTTATATAGACATGATATTAACTACAAAAGATCGGTTGAAGACATAAATATATGATCTAGTGGATGGTGACATGGGTTATAGTCTTTTTTTAAGAACAGGAGGGGCAAGCCCCTACTGAAAGTTAGATTAAAAAGCTCAAACAATACAGCGTTCTGAATGTACAAAAGGAAGAAAAGGAGAAAAGAGGCAGAAGGAGTAGAGAGAAAGGAAACGACTAAAAGTTAACAAGCCAAGCAGTCATGGATTCAACCAAAGATGGATTAGCTCTAAGCGGGAGCAGCTTGAATTCTTCCTTGAATTTCCTCCGACAACTCTCCACCGTGGGGTTGATGTTGTTGAAAATCCAATCATTCCTAGTAACCCAGATTGCCCATGCCATCAAGATAATGATTTCCATTGCAAAGGGAACTGCAAGTTTATTCCTGATTTGCTGAAATATCTGATGCACAGATCTTGTGGAAACAAAGATAACCCCCAGAGAGTTCCAGCAAGCTCTAGCAAAATCGTAGTAGATGATGGGATATCGTACGGTGGATGGTGATGTAGAATGTTTGCATGTTGAGAAAAATCTATTTATAACTTGCAGTATACCTATATAGTTTTGATTCCTTTTATGTTTCTCGAGATCCTCCTGTAAATTGTGCCTGTTCTTTATTTAATATAATCAGTAGGGGAACACCCTCCTGTTTTCATTAAAAAACAATTTGATTTCAATGTGATGGATGGGACAAACGTCTTCTCAATTTATATTTCTTTAAGTTAGATCTTGGTACCCTTTGTAATAATGGACAACTATATGATATCGATCAATATAGAAATTGGAATATTAATATATATATTCCCTTTTCTAAAAAAGGAGTAAAATTCAGAGTGATCATGAATGAATAAGATATGTGTGATGGCATACCAATCACCAATGATACCATGGGTTACACCCTCAATGAAGAACTCAAAAGAGCTCTTTTCCAGTGCCTTATACTACTATGTGGTGGTATATAGTACAGAGAAGATTTAGCCGTAGATTGATAAGGGCAACTTAGTAATTTTGTACCTAGTTACTAATACTCATCGATCCTTTTCCTTTCCGCAGACATAGGAGCCCGCCGGCTCGCCGTAACCATTACGCCCCCGTGACAACCTCCTGAAGGTCGATGCCATGGCGTCCGTTGGCGATTGTGCCAGAATCTGGCAAGTGCGATTAGCACTGATTGCTAGCGCCAAAGCATGGTTGACGGCGTGAGGCAGGGCCAAGGAGACCCTGCACCAGATCAGGTGTTGGCTGAAGCCATTATTTGGCCTGAACTCAAACCGGACAAAATCCTAATCAATCAATTGACGATCGAGGTAGTCAGTTTAAAATGAACAGGACTAGTTATAGAGTTCGTAATTTGGTGATGTCGCATCTATTTCATGTGCGGCATATATAGGTGAGGAATTAGAGGTTGCTGAGTTCCATGAACATTGACAGATGGTTACATCCAATCCATGGAAAGATGGGCAGGAACAACGATCGTCTGTATTTTGGCTGTCATGCCGCCGACGGTGTAGCCGCGCCGCCGCCGCCGTGTCCGCGTAGCTGCTGCTGCCGATAGCCACTGACCGTCGCTGTCCCACACCAATAGCAATTCCAAAGGGTGCGATGCGCCAATCTAGGTCGGTACGACGGTACCTGTGCTCGCTGTCACGGGAACGGCCGCCGCCGGCGAGGGCGCCGCCCGTCGACCCTGCCGGTGAGAGACAACAATACGACAACCTGAAGTACAGATAATATGTAGATTTCCAAATGAATCACCTCTAATTAAAATTTTGATTATAATAAGTGAGATTCTATTTAATAGATTATACGATGTTGTAATTGTAAAAGTTTTTAATTTTTGTTCCCATAATAACCTTATACCACTTTATACTACTCAGTCATACCATCTCATACTATTGATGAATTTTATGAAGTATACAATTAATCAGAGCCGTTAGATGTCTCTATACTAGTCATTTTTTTAATGATAGTATAACCTAGTATAAGGCACCAGAAAAGAGCTCACTCCGAAGTCACTTCACACTTCACAGGCTTCGGCCCAACTTTTCTTGTGATCTCTAACTTGTACTCTCAGCATTTATCATACACCAAATCCTACCGGGACGCGACACACACACAAAAAAAAGGAACGAAAGGGAGTTTGCACCAAAACCACTGCTGACCTGGTGGGAAAGTGTCGGTACAACCGACCATTTTCCCCTTTTGTGATCATGATCGCACTTGTAAAAAGAAGCTTTGCAGAGGAAGTCAACAACGCACACGTTCGGAGCCCAATCTCAACTCCTTTTTGACATTTTACCCTTTACATCGTCGAGCAAATAGTGTACAATCAAACATCACTGAGTAGAGCATCTTCTCACATAGTTACAGACTAGCGATCTTCAGCTAAATTTGAGTATTTGACTGTTTATTGCTATAGGTAAACGGTAATAGACCGGAGCGTAAAAAGCCCGGTACGGCTGCGGAGTTTCTTACCAGATCTTCGCACACTCTGAATCATGCCCAAAACTTGGTTCTGCAGAACTGTGCGTGCATTCTTCAGAGATGTGCAATCTAGTAAGAAACTCTCCAACTCTGGACCACACGTACTCATCATGATGCGTGGAGTACTCCTTAATTCTTCTCAAATTACAATTTACAAATGCAAGTTCTTCTTGGACCCATGCTTGGTCTTGATCATCTGGTTCAGGGCCTTCACGCACCGGCGTATCATCCCCATCGACTTCTTCCCTCCCTCAGGTCGCTTTATCACCATGGCCAACGTCGTGCCACCTGCTCCTCCTCCTGATCCTGAAACCTTATGGTCAGGAAGGGCACTGTCGCCATGGCTGCCTAGCTTGCTGGTAGGCTTTGCCTCCCCGGTTTGAAGCTGCTTCTGCTGTATCAGCTCCTGGAGAGAGAACCGGGGCACGTTGTCCACAGCGCGCGGTGGCAAGGGCAGCTTCTTCACGCCTTGGAATTGCTCCGGCTCCTTCTGCTCCGCCTTGCATTCCTGCTCTGTCTTCTGCTCCTCCTCATCTTCTTCAGATTGCTCTGACGCCTTCTCATCTGCCTCTTGGCGTAGTCGAGATGCCACCTGCTCAGGGCCTTGGTAACGCTCTGCTGCCATCTCCTCATCATTTTCACTTTGGTTTGGTATGATCAGCACTTCGTCTTGGTATTGTGATGTTTCCTCATCTTCATCTTGATGCTGCTCTGGCGTCTTCTCCTCTTCACCTTTATGCTGGTCTGGTTTCTTCTCATTTTCACCTTGGCAATGCTCTGGTTTCCTCTGCTCTGCACCTGAATATTGCTGAAATCTCTTCTCCTGCTCATCTTGATATTGCTTTGGTGTCTTTTGCTCGTCATCTTCATACTGGAGTGGCGCTTGTGGAAATTTCAGCTCCTCGTCTTCATCCAGACACAGTGCCAACTGATCTGCACCCTCACATTGCTGGAGTGCCTTCAGCTCGGCATCCTGGCATTGGAGAAACTCCTTCAGCTCTTGGTGGCGTTGTTGTGCCAGGGATGGCACATACTGATCTTGGAAACAGGTGATCAGGCTCGTCGACCGCCGTGTCCGCCTCGACATGGCCATGTCGAAGCGGCGAGATTTGCTCACATCTAGCTCGGTGGCCATGGTATGTGGTCTGAGGAGAGAGACCACAGGAAAGAGTTGCTCTGCATCTTCTTCTCTGGTTGGGAGGAGTTATAAGGTCGCCAGATGTGATCAATTGAACCGTCCGTACTGGGAATCAGTGAACTGGTGAGGCGTCCATTTCAGAGGTGAAGCCCAGTTTGGTCATTTGTAAGATCAGTAGCTGTCCCCGGTAGCCTTTCATCCCTACATGAAGTGAGATCCAAGTTAGCAGTAGGCAAGTGACCATTATTCTGCCATAAACGTCTGATATCTTTGTTCTGCAACTTTATGAAACAACACGATCATGCTTTGTTGGATTGCAATATGACATTTACTCTGTCCAAGGAACACCGAACACCTACGAACTAGTGACAGTTCTGGAAGCGAGAGAAAATGCAGGTGTAACTGAAGCCTTGTCCAACAACACCATCAGAATGATAACCAGCAGGATTTGGTTTCAAGTGAAAGATTTGAATGACATACTTTATCTACTTTGACTTGAGAAAAATTAATCAAATCAATTGCACAACTGTAGCATTAACGGCAGGGCCGTCTTCAGAAATTTGAGGCCCATGAGCGAAATGCAAATAGGGGCCTCTAAAGTAAGATATAGGCATTGCTTAGTAAGAATGTTTCCTGATTATTTTCATATTAGAGTTTTTTAAATACAAAGTTGATTAGAGATATATAGAATTGTACACAAATTAGTTATAAAAAAATGCAATTGTATTTTTCTACCATAGAGCCTCATGCTATAAGTCAATTTACAAAAATCTGAAATTGAAAATCAACTTGTAGGTGAAGAAACAAAAAAAATATAAATCTAATTTGAATATAGATTAAATAAAATGAAATAGTTTAAGGGACTAAAGTGAGCTTGATTTTGCTTAGAGGGTTAAGTGGACAAAGTAAAAAGATAATGGGAGTAAAATAGACTAATTCATTGAATAAACAAGTGTTAGAAAAAGAATTGATTGTATGCACTAGAGCTTTGGAATTGATTGCGAGATCGAACAATTTTTTAATTTTAACCTTTTTTAAATTTATTTTTAAAAATAACTCCTGGCAAACATTTTTTGCACCCGGTGACCCCTTTGGCCGCGCCTGGAGGCGCGCGCGGCGGCCCCGGCCTTTGCCGCGCCACATGCGGCGGCGCGGCGGGGGTGCCACGCCCCGGCGGCCGCGCGCGCGCGCGCCGGTGTGGGCCCGGCCCCGCCGCGCCACATGCACCGCGCGCGGCACGGCCGCCGCGCCACCCCGCTTGGCGCGGCGGCGCCGGGTCTAGAGGGCCCGCGCGGCCCCCTTTCTTCTTCTTCCTCCTCACTTTCTTCCTCTCCTGACCCGAGCTCCCTAGGCGCCGCCACCGCCGGTGGCCGGAACACCCCCAAATCCGGCGATTTGTGGTGGGAAAGTGTGGGAAATCGATCCCTGTATCCTCGGAAGGTATTACCCTTATTTAATCTCAGTTTTAGCACTTAATTTTGCCGGATTTTGCATGTATAGGTGAGCTAGGGTTTGACAATAATTTGAAATTGTGATGTGTTAGATGTTGGATGTGTTGAAAGTGATGCTTTGGGTAGTTTCATTAGACATTGTGCCATCTATTGATATGTTGAAAATACGTTGCTTTACTACATGCTTTAGTGTAGGTTTGCTTTACTACATGCTTAATACAATGTTGAAAATATGTTGAAAGTGGTTGTTCATTTTGATATCATTGGTTGCAGGATTAATAGACATGAGCCACCAAAACCCATGTTACTGTGCCATTGTTAGGGGTAAAGGAAGGTTTCCCGAAGAGTGGGATGAAAACAGTCCTGTGCCTCGAGCTCTCCCTGTACCCAATTGTTTATGTGGTGTGCCGGCTTATGTGAAACAGTCTAGGTGTGCTAGGTCTGCTGGTAGAGCATTCTACTGTTGTTGGATTAGGGAAGCACCACCCCGGCAGCTCCTTGTTATTTTTCGTAGTGGATAGACGGGCCCAACAAGTTTGATCCTAGGATACGTCTCTTCCCATATGCGAGTCATGTGTTGAAGCCATATCATGAGTTTCAACGATGGGTTGCTCCTCCACCGAATCCTCCACCTATGACTTATGAGGAGAAGCAGTTGGCCGCCATTGAGCGAGTTAACAACCCTCCATTGTGTGATTGTGGAGTGCATGCGTATCTTCAACGACCAAACATTGAGGCCCCAAATAAGTTTACACCATTCTTTCGTTGCTCCCTAAAGACTATTGTAAGTAAAAAGCATATCCTTATTATCATTTGAGTTTTATAAATGTGCATTACTCATTGCTATTAATGGTTGTTCTGCATTTCAGAGTGGTGGCTTAGGTGTGACTTCAATGAATACATGCATGGACCAATATCGGAGTGGCCAACTGAATCTGAAGTGAAAGAGTTCGAGTCCAGGACGAAGGCTTGGCCTTGCCTTAGCTATCCACCTTCACGGTGCAAGTGTGGCATAGTAGCCACGGAAGGTGTTGTGCCATCTGAGCTAGGTTTTAGAATGTTTTGTGGCAATGCATATGGAGACTTTTGGGTGAGCATGATGTGAACTTCTTTGCTTTAGTTAGCACTACCGTCGTTGTTGTCCTCATTTTGATTTAACTTTGTATGATACGGTCTTATATTTTGCAGGAGGGGCGGACTTGTGATTGGGAGCATTTTCTTGGTCGTCGTGAGTTAATGTTAGAGTTGGGACGACCTTCTGAACCTGGGAGGAGGTTTCAAACTGAAACTATTAAAAACAAGATAAGAGCAAAATATGGTGTGCCCTTACCGGAAGAGGAGGATCCAAGTGGTCCAATTTGTGATGAGATGTTTCGAGAAACTGGAGTGGAGCTAGAATTTGTAGTTGGTTACGCCAACTACGAGAAAGTTGTGGCATATTGGCGTTGTAACAGGGAGAAGTTCTTCGAACGGGGGATACGTCCGTTGACTGCAGAGGAGAAGAGTGAGAAGAGGAGGAAAAAGGAAGAGGAGTGGAAGGCATTGATGGAGAGGTCCAGGGATAGGTCGAGGGATGAAGCAGCTAGAAAGTCAGAGGCCGACAGAAAAGGTAAGAGGATTGTGGGAGGATGATGAAGGGTGCTCTAGTGTCAGTTGCATGTGTTGCAGTGCAATATTTTTTTCAAAGAACAAGTGTGTTTGGTAGTTTTGTATTAAGTGAACACTTTGTTATGTGATGTAGTTGATGATGAATGGTCCTCAAGTGTCAGTTGTATGTGTTGTAGTGAACTATTGTTTCAATGAAAAATTGTGTTTGGTTGTGTTGCATGCATATTTATTAATGGAGCAGGATATTAGAAAAATAACAAATTTAGTAATAATAGTTCCATTATTACAAAACATTCAGGATCTAGTCTTTTTAGAACAATATTACACTAGCATGATGTAAATGAAATAGTAGTTCAAATATTACAACACCCCATGGTCAAAGACAACGACCTCATACAAAGTTCCAATATTTAGCCATCCTTGTGATGTGATGACGAAGGTTTATCCTTCTTGGTACCTTTTTTAGTTGGTGGATTAGGAACAGACGGGTTGCTGCAGGACCGTAAAGACCACGAGGAGCATAAAGACCATTCCAAGGGGGGGTCCTCTCCTCTTGCAATGGCATCTGCAGTTTTTCCTTGCAGATAACGAAGCATGCCTCTTTTAAAAGTGGTCATTTTCTTTGGATCAGGTGCTGTATTTGTGTTTTTGCCCTTCGGATCACCACCACCATTACCATCCTCCCCCCCTCCGTCGGCAGCAGTAGACATCTCTAGTTATTGTTAAAAAATGAACATTATTTCCAAGTAGTTAAACTGATTACATTAAATTAATAAAGAGAGGAAACGTACCTAAGATAGAAGATGAGCCTGTGGGGAGAGGGAGGAGCCTGCAAGGTGTGGCAGTACTGCGGTCGCCGTCGCTCTTTATATAGCCGTGGCAGGGTGGAGGGTGTGTTTTCTTGTACTCACATCACATGTAGTAGGGTAGGGGGTAGGGTGTGTTTTAACCACGGATCGAATGGCCCACCACTTCTTCTCTTTCCCTATATATGTCACCCTTCAGTTAACCATTGTTGTTCACAATAACCAGCAATGGATCCCTTGTCAGGTGCGGATAGTTCTCTTGGTCCCGACTTGTGGATAGAACAGGATCCCGAATGTAAGGAGTACTTCCCACCAAGAGAGAAGAGTTATTCCGATCTTTGCGGGATGTTAGACCGTACGATTAGAAGAAACCAGTGAAGTGGCCAAGATGCATGGACAATGAGTTGTGTGTAATGCAAGTTTATGAGGGACTTGGACTTTACTACTCCGTTCGTCGCTTTTGGCACTGTCCACGTGCATGGGTAAGGAACACTACCACAAGTATTTCCATCAGTTTATTTAGGTAACTAACATACTATTGTTGTGTGCAGTACTCGTATGACCCTAACAACTGCGGTTTCTCGCAACGGGTCGATCCGCCAGCTATTCATCCATATGAAGAGTACATCACGTACCTAGAAGGACGCATCGAGAAGCTGAAGCATGAGCTCGCTGAGGCACTTACTCCTCCAGATCCACCATCTAGCGACGACGCGCTATGCACCTGCAGATGTCACATGAAGAACAGTCCATCGTCAAGTCCATCCCCGCCACCTCCACCCCCGTTTGGGAACTACTACATGCCTTCCAGGAATCGAGTGGTTTTGGCTTTATGTTATCCGGATAGTTCTCGTACAAGTAGATTATTAGTGTTGTAATTGTTGTGTAAACTACCTTATGCCATTTGCAGCTTTCAATTGAGAACCCCATCGTGAAACCCTAGCCTGCTTGGAATCCCTAACCGATTGAGTGATGGACATGATATGTCATGTACGTGTGCTTTAAAATTTGAATTGACAACACCCTGAAAAAGCCTTTGCAGTCATGAAACAGTAGCCTACTTGGATTCCCTAGCCTTTTCAGCGAGCCATGTTGTCATGTACAACATTTGATTTGACAACACCCTGAAAAAATCTATGCACTCATGAAACCCTAGGGTCCTTGGAATCTCTAGCATTTTCAGTGAGGCATCATTTCAACTGCAAAAACTGAAAAGTCTATAGAACTACAAATTGTTTTGTCAACACTGTGGCCATTGCTATTTCATTAGACATTTCTCTTACATAACAAGTTTGCAGTGGCATGCATGGCACATGTGCCAATACTAATCCTAGCACGCCTTAGGTAATTTAAATCACACGAGTTTGCAGTGGCATGCATGGCACATGTGCCAATACTAATCCTAGCACGCCTTAGGAAATTTAAATCACACGAGTTTGCAATGGCATGCATGGCACATGTGCCAATACTAATCCTAGCACGCCTTAGGAAATTTAAATCACACAAGCAATGGCACGTGTTACACATAACAACAATCATGCACCACTGATGAAGTCATTGCTCCACTTCTCGAAGTCCTCAAGCTCCTTCTTCACAAGAGCTTCAGTGCTGGGGTCTCCATCGATTTTCTTCCCCCTAGCCAGAAACGCGGCATCTGGACCACTGATGAAGTCGTTGATCCACTGCTCGAAGTGGCACGCCCTTGTCACCTTGGGAGCAACAGATATACTGCTTCCCTTCAATATAGGTCACGTAGATGCAAAGTCAGAAATGAACACCACGAAGTTGCTACAATGCTACTTAACAGTATCACTTACTGCCAATGCCGCAAGCTCCTTTTTAGCTTGATCGATGTTTTGACAGCACCAGAAATGGCTGCCAAACGTTTCATCTTCATTGGAGACCTTGCATCCCGCATTCATGCCACAATGGCACTCTGGGGGGGTCTCGCCCTTTGGCTGCTTGTTCAAACTGAGTATGGATCTATTGGGATCATTTGGGTATGCCCCCTCCATGGCTTCTATGGCCCTCCTCACATCCATAAACCCTCTTGCCATCTCGGATTTTGGGGTTGTTTTGCCTACCAACACTCTCAAACGACTGGAGGAATGGAGGTGAGGTAGGAGTGGAGGTTGTCTGTGAGGATTGGAGGTGAGTGATGAGTGGAGGATACCCCCCTCATATATAGAGAGGTAGGCGTGGTGGACCCCATTTCTCAAAATTGTTGTGGGATTGGATTCTCGGACCTCGGCGTTAGACGGGTCATGGCTACAGTGGCCACGGGGTGCTCCTAGTCCCAACAGCCTCATGCCTCACAAGACACATGAGGTTGTGCTCGCTACAACGCTCGCTCCACTGGGCAACTGGGACGGAAGAGACGGGCATTTGCATTGCCAAGGAGAGAGATGACGTCATGCCGAGACCTCATCACATCCCATTAATGGCAAGCGCAAGCATGGCACAGTCGACCGTCACTCCCGTGAGAGTCATGGAACCGTAGTAACAAAATCTCTTGATCTACAAAAAATCGAAGATATGTAGTAAAGTGCAAATTTCAAAATGTACATCCTCAAACTGCCGTGCCACAGGGGAAGGTGCGGCAACACAACCTTGCCGCACCATGGAGCCTGGCGCGGCAAGACCCACTGCCGCGCTTAAGTTCCAAAACAACCAGTACCGTGGTTCGGACACCGAGGCCATAACTGAGCAGCGCGGTAGCTTCAAACTGCCGCGCCATCGCGCATGGCGTGGCAGATCTTACATGGTGACGTCACCCAAACCCACCTCGGTGACCTGCTCTGCCGCGCCACACCGCATGGCGCGTGTGGCCAGCTTTGCCGCGCCGCTCGATTATGGCCTCGAGGTCCGAGCCACGGTACTGGTTGTTTTGAAACTTAAGCACGGTAGTGCAGTCCTGCCACGCCTTCAAGCCTGGCGCGTGAAAGTTACCTTGCCGCGCCATCGGGGGTGGCACGTCAGACCTGGTGATGGTTCACACCCCTGCTATAGATGCTGTCCAGGACTCCCGCGCCAAGGTGTGTGGCGCGGCAGGCACACGTTGCCGCGCCATGCGCGACGGCGCGGCAAGCCCGACGCCAGCCAGCAACCAAATTTTCTTCAAGTTTCTGTTGCCCTCACCGACTCGACGCACCTGCACAAAAATAGTTCCATACACATTCACAAGCCAATATGGAGACTCCCATGCACCAAACATAGTTCCATACAAAGTGCATACATTCAAACATAGTCCGACACACAAACATCACAGAAAGTCCGTAAGTTCAACATCCTAAGGCGAACACATGCTCCGACATAGTCCAACATACACAAACATCACATATAGTCCATAAGTTCAACGACACATAGAAACATCACATATGGTCCATAAGATCAACGACGGCGGCGGATTTGGTCCTCGGGGCTGAAAATTTGTTTAGGTTGACGTTCCCTCCCTGGTTCTGTGTCCAAGACGTTGGGCGTCCCAACGTCAGCGGGCCCACGTGGACGACGGCCGTGGGCTTTCTTCGCAGGAGGTGGGTGAGGCCGCAAAAATTGGACACAACACTATAAAATGCTAGGTATTATCAAATGGCGACTTAGAAGGAAATTTTTAGATTCATTACCTGACTAGTCGACTCTCCTTGTGTCTGAGTAGCGGGTGGGGCATCAAACAGTACGTCCATCGGAATCTCTGACATGTACGTGGGGTCTACATGCTCACTAGCAGCTGCATGTGAGGAGGAGGAGGACGAGTCTCCATCGTCCTCATCACTTGGCTCAGGGGTGGCGATTTCCTTACCATGACCACGGCTGCCACTAGCAACAACACGACCTGCAGATGCCGACGCAGTGCGAGCGGTGCTTCGAGATGGGCTTCTTGTCGAGCTTCTAGCCCCGTGGTGAACTGGAGTACGGCGGGATCCTGAAGAAGTGCCCTGAACATTGCCGCCGTGGACAACATCTGGGGCCGCTATGCAGTTCAACTTCATTGCCATACGCCTGCAGCTCCTCCGGACCCTTTGCAACATGCAATTGGTACAAATTGAAGACATATTCAAAATAGGGATAAACTTAAGCATTCAATTTTTGAAAACTAATACTACCTCTACAAAGTTGTGTAGGGCTCCACCTTCAGAAGCACTTGCATGTTCCATGGCCACTCCTGCCTCATTTGCAAGCCTTGCAAGTTGTTGTCCCTACAAAATTGCAATTACAGCTACAAATTTTTATAAACCGTGGTGATCAAACAACATTTGCGTGGGATAAAATTACCAAGTAATCGTGCAAAGGTGCTCGCTCTGGCTGTGTGCCCACACGTGTCAGGTTGTCGTACTGATCCGCTATGTCGTCGTCGGAGTCTGAGGGGGCATCTTCAATGTGCTCGTCCGTCAAAGCTGGCTTGATCTTGGTTCTTGTAGAGGTATGGTACCACCTCAGGTACTCTCTATGTGGTCCAAGACGCCAAGCAGGGCCATCTTGAGGATCCATCCTCTGCCGATTGTTCCGAATGTCCAAGTACCTAGCATGCTTCACCGTCCAATCATTCTCCTTGTATCTTTTTTGCCTGTTGACCCTGAAATACCAAAATTGCTTGTCACATTATTTACAAACCAACTTATGCCATATGAGAATAATGAAAAATGCATCGAGTTGGTTTCTTACTTGTGCAAGGCTGGAACGGTGGACGTGTGCTCTGGAGGCGAAGGCTGAACCCTCCCAAACTGGCGTAGCTCCCTGTTTGGCAAATGCCACTCGACAACATAGTAGATGATGAGTGGCACCGTCGACCTCCACAGAAGCATGTCTCTGTAACACATGGGTGAGAACTGGACGTGTTGAGGAAAGTCGCGGGTGTACGGTAGCCACTCGACCTACAAAAATACAACATGTTTAGAGAATATGTCATGAAGCAAAATTTACAAATTGAACATGAACTAGTGGACATGGGTTTGTAGCTGTGCCTGAGTAAGACAGTCCAACTCGTTTGTGTAGAACTTGTACCTCCTCCCCAGAGGACCACGTATCGCTGTCGCTGTCTTCCACACAAACCCAAAAGTGGGTCAAGAATCCTGCTGCTTCCAAGGCTGCAAAATAGTACCAAAATTTGAAAGATGAATAATTCATGAATATAAGTCTGCATGAATAAAGAACAAAAGATTTGTATGTACCTCAACTGGCCCGCGGTGTGGTCGGCCTACTGGAAGACGCTCCCAAATCCAAATCTGAAGGAGGTAAGCGCATCCACCAAGGTTCGCGTCCTATCCACTCCGCCTACAGGCATCACATAGCTGCCTATACAGCCATGCCAAAACCGCCGAACCCCAACTGTAGCCACGGATATTGTCCCAATCATGACCCAAAAGTGGCAGAACCATCCAAGAAACAGTGTTACCCACAACATCTGGTAGCAGGAACGTGGCAACAAAGTGCCAAAGCCAAACACGTGCGTGCCTCTCTACAACAGCCTGAGGAGCTCCCTGGGGGCACATGGTGAAGTGCTGCCTCAACCAAACTGTGTTGACTCCGGAGGTCTTCTTCGACGCACCCCCCTCATCAGCATCTGGTGGTCTCACCCCAATGTGCAACTCGACCATGTCACGCCAACCAGCACTCTGAATGATCCCACTCACTGGCAGCCCCTCAAGTGGAAGACCAAGGATCATGGCGGTATCCTGCAAGCTGATTGTCATCTCCCCGCATGGTAGGTGGAAAGAGTGGGTCTCCGGACGCCATCGATCCACCAAGGCCGACAACAACGGCCCGTCCATCACAGGCAACCCACAGACCACGACCAAAGCAATGTCCAAGAACCCCGCTCTAGCCAAGTACGGGGCGTATCTCTCGTCCCAAGGAAGTGGAAAGTGCTCTCGCACCCTCAATGGGTTCAAGTCCTGAAAAAACAATAAAATTCAATAATCACAACATTAGCAATGTGTAGTCCTCAAAATGCAAGAAATATGCTTAGCTCACATATTAACACTTTTACATATTAAACACAACTAGGAGGTAGAGTAACTAATAAATTTGGATCTTAAGTTCATGCTTTTGTAAATACCTCATGAAGGTCGGCGAGAAGGTGTGCACGATGGCTGACATCATATGCAGCCTCAAGGAGCGGGTACACTGGGTGCGCCATCCTGTAAAAAATTTACTTGTAGTTAGTAACAACGATAAAAAATTGAAGGTAAGTATATACAAATATAAAATTATTTTACTTGCATACAAAATTTCATAATTTTTCACCCACTAACATACTACCATGACACCTACCCTCGAGTTGGAAGCACCCATCCTTCTATTTGTCCCCGTTGCTTTTTTCTTGCCCTTCGATTTTTTTCCGACACTTGCTGTTTTTAATTTCTTTGTGACATTTTGAGTAAAGATACGTCATCTTGTCTGCATCAGCTTCAAAATCACCCAAATCATAATCAGCGGCAAACCTTCCTTGACACGCGTCCATGTCCCCTTTCAAACGCTTCTTTTGCCTCCTACCCTTTTTCATTTTCTTCAAAGACGGCAGTGGCATGTACTCTGGGCCATCGTATTCAGGCCATTGTGACGGATCAAGGTACGGCTCAAAGCTGGATTCTCAAATCTTAATGGTGTGTTCTCTAAAGAACAAAGGAGACATGTACATGGCATTTTCATAGTCTAGACCTCTAGCATTGCAAGTTGTCATCAAGTGAGAACAAGGAAGATGCAACAATTGAGGACCGTTATAGGTGCGAGTGTACGAGTCCGGAGGTCCACCCTATAGTGTCGACCGCCATGACTCTCCCCTCCAACATTAGTAGTAGAGGAACCTCGAATAGAATAAATCATTCTGTCTGGACCGTATGCTTCTGCATGTTGGTTCACAGATCTTAAAGCAGCATCATACATTTTTTCATCTGCAAAGGATCCAATTTTACCCCCCTTATCCAACAAATCACGTGCATTCCGCCATCTATTCACAAAAGAGTTAAATACATTGTTAGCCCCTGAACATGCAGGGCTGTGTCAAATAGGTTCATGAACTTGAAAACCAGTCATCTAGCCCCTCAAACTTGCAAACCAGTTCACTTCATGTCCAAAGTGGTTTTCTAGGCCACGTGGCAGCCTCTGGTAGGCCGTGCATGGCACTGTTTGTGGTGCTGACGTCAGTGATGATGTCAGCACTAATTTTTAATTTGCGAAATTGATATCTTTTTATTCGGAGCTCCAAATGTAGCAAATAATATATCAATTTTGATCATCTTGAGGAGCTCTATGCAATGGCGTACTCTGTTTTGTTATTTGAGATAGTTTTATTTTGTGAAAAAATAAATATTTCTACAAAATAAGTAAGAATAACAAAATCGGGGAATATGTTAGATAAATAATATTTTTGGTATTATGTAACGTGGAATATTGTCTTTTTAGGTTCATTTGGCCATAGAATATGTAAGTTTGATGAAATTGTTATTCCCACTTGTTTTGTTATTCTCACTTGTTTTGTTATTCAAATTGTTATTCCCACTTTTAAATTATTCTTACTTGTTTGTGACGCGCTTTTATTTGGGCATAGATTATATAAGTTTGATCATTTTGTTATTCTCACTTATTTTGTAGAAATGTTTAATTTTTCACGAAATAAAACTATCTCGAATAATAAAACAGAGTACACCATTGCAAAGAGCTTGTCGAGACGATCAAAATTGATATATTATTTGCTATATTTGGAGCTCCGAATAAAAAGATATCAATTACACAAATTAAAAAGAAGTGCTGACATCATCGCTGACGTCAGCACCACAAACAGTGCCATGCACGGCCTACCAGAGGCCGCCACATAGCCTAGAAAACCGCCTTGGACCCGGAGCGAATGAGTTTGCAAGTTTGAGGAGCCAGATGACTGATTTTCAAGTTCATGGACCTATTTGACACAGCCGTGCAAGTTTAGGGGCCAACAGTGCATTTAACTCTTCACACAATATTCATTGCATTTTTCAAATGAGTATTCAATGATCCTCGCGACGGGTCTACTTCTTATTCCTTTAAATATGTTGTTGACACTTTCAGAATAGTTTGTTGTCAAGATACCCCAACGCATACCCCCCTCATCATATGCTTGAGCCCATTTGTCCTTATCCTCCATTTCATACTCCAACCAATCTTTAGGTTCCTCGTTCAAGTGCTTAACTAAGTCTTTGTGTACTTCCTTAAATTTGTCCTCTGTATGTACTGATGCCAGCAACTCCAACTTTCCAATTACCTCCTTGTTCTTTTGACGACGCCACATATTGGCGGCAAAGTGTCTAATGCACCACTGATGAACAAGTGGTTGATACCCATCCAGGTGGTCGCTCGCACATTTGATGAGACCATGGTGCCGATCTGAGATCATACATATCTGTCGCGTTGGACCAAGTATGTTAATGCGAACGAGCCTCATGAACCATGACCAACTGTCGTCATTCTCACTCTCGGCCAAGGCAAAAGCTAAAGGCACAAGTTGTTGTTCAGGATCTATAGCAACTGCCATCAAGAGTGTACCTCTATACTTGCTGGTCAAGAAGGTTCCGTCTACAAGTATCACCGGACGACAGTGTTGGAAAGCCACTTTACATTGTGGAAAGCACCAAAAAACACGTAGAAGGACGGGCTTCAAAACACAACCGTCGAGAACACGCAAACTGGTCATGCAAGGGAACCATTTAACCCCAGGATTGAAGTGGTTCATAGCTCTCAAGACCCTTGGAATTTTTGCATACGACTTTTTCCAATCGCCCCATAGCAAGGCAATTGCATGTTGCTTAGCCCGCCATGCCTTAGAATACTTCACACGATATCCAGCAAACATCAATATCTGCTCTATCAAATTACTGGCCGTCACCTCACTATTGTCACGAACAACGCCTAAGATACACCTTCCAATGTAACTTGCAGTCAATTGTGCGTGAACTCCCTTCACCTGACTAGAACGACATGTGTGAGGTTCCACAACCTTTGTAACCTTCCATTTCCCTGTCCCTCTCTACAGTCATGCCCATACACGCCACATGCACCCTTGTTTGCACATTACTTCATACCTAAGATTCCTGTCCGAATGGACCACAGTGAAAGGCCTATAATGCTTCACTGCATAGTCAGCCAAGAAAAACTTAAGTTCATCAAGGGAGTCAAACATCATTTTCTCATGTATCTCAGGCTTAGTGGTAAAAATTATTCCTTCTGTGAACAACATAGTAGAATAACAAATGGCTCTATCGATCCTACTCAAGTCTCTGTCATTGCGAACAGAAGGGAGTCCAAATTCGTACTGAGCTTGGGTGTAGTGTTCAGCAGCCTCACCAATTCTAGTGTTGTCCGGGAGCCTAGGTACGTGTTGTTCACTTTCACCATTTCTAGTGTTCACTGGTGGCCTACTTATGTGCACTTCCCTTTCAAAGGTTGTATGGTTCACCGAGGGTCCTCCAACATCATCATGTTGAACACCATCCAAGTTAACCTCACTTAAACCAAGGAGTGCTTCAGCCGCATGTGCATTGGCATCATTTTGCTCTTTCGCATCCTCCTCATCAGACTCATCTTCAGACTCACCTTCTTCAGAGCTGTCAGATATATCATCATCGTCCATGGTTTCTTCTTCCCGCTCAAAACAATCATTGGGAAAATCATCATTCACCATCCCAACCTCCCGACGAGGTTCCCTACAACCTAAGTCCTCCTCTAAAATTGTAGACTCTTGTGTACCATTTTGAACCTCAAACGGCACTTCCTCATTCATGTTAACATTACCACTAGGCCCACGAGTAATATCTACCACAACCTCCAGACATGACACATTAGCTTGACCAATTACCTTCTTATACTGATTCCAATTTTCTTCACTTGACAAGCTCATCAACACATAATGAGCTCTAGCCTTCCACAATCAAAACGACCTCTAAATGTCAACTCATGCATTCCAACTCCGTAGTTGACCATTGCACAATCAACTACATCCTTAAAGGTTGGCGGACCATCAAATGTTTCTACTAACTCTGTCATATTCTCAAACTCTCCATTTCTTTAACTACGCCCCCATGAAACATGCGAACTAAACAGTCCATCAACAAAATTTAAAGAACTTCATGAACTAACTTGTTTCATAAGTACATAGTACTAGAATAGATGATTTATTATAAATATACATGCAAAATTAGAATAGTGATCAACAAAAATTATATCCATCTCGATTAGTTATATATATATAAATGTATGTACACATTATGCATATTGTGTTATTCAACAAAATTGTTAGGTATTCCCACTAATAAACGTGCATCCATATAATAGCTACACCCATTATCAACTACACTAAACATTTGACATCAATAACATCATTAAATCGATTCATGCAACATGTTCTACACGTCAATAACACGGGCAGAGATACTACTGCGTATGAACTAATCATCATTTACATTAAAACTAATTGCATTCCGTCTAAATTTCAAATTTCTAGACCTAACCCTAGGTCACAAACATATACTCCGATCTACACAATGCAACGGTAAAAGAGGGAGAGAAGTAGGTGAATACCTTCACAAGGACGCGGGGAATGAATTCCCCCACTTTCCCCACCCCAAATCCACTGATTTGGGGCCGGATTGGGGGGGGGGGGGGGGCGTGGCCTCGGGCTGGGGAGAAGAAAAGGAGGAGGAGGAAGAAAGGGGGCCGCGCGGGCCCTTTAGACCCGGCGGCCCGCCGCGCCGGGGCGGGGGTGGCGCGGCGGCCCCGCTGCGCCACGGGCCCACGCCCGGCGCGTGCGCCGCGGCCGGCCGGCGTGGCACCCCCGCCGTGCCGCCGCATGTGGCGCGGCAAAAGCTGGCTGCTGCGCCACGCCCGGCCAAAGGGGTCACCGGGTGCAAAAAAAAATGTTTGCTAGAGGTTATTTTTAAAAATAAATTAAAAAAGTTAAAATTAAAAAATTGTCCTGTGAGATCCGGGTCAGACGTCACACACGTCAATCTTGGTGCCTTGGTGTCTCAGCATACTGAACTGAGTACGTCAGGCGCAAAGTGATCGACAGCATGCAGAATTAATCCTTTAGCCTTGAGGTGTCTATAAAATTTGGTGGCCTGCTTTTTGGGGGGCCGTGAGCGGTCACTCACTTCGATCCTGCTCGTCGACGGGCCTGCTTAACGGTTGTCAGACCCTGAACATTTCCAAGTAACTTTGGGGATGTCCCAGTTCCAGTAAAAAGAATTTCGAGAAACTAATAAGCTCAAATAATAGGTTCTGAAGAGTTAATTGAGCAACTTTGGCAGAAGTGCAAAATTGAAAAAAACGAAGATCATTCTGTGCCTAAAAGCAGCAATAAATAATACTCAAACACAAATTACACCTTTATGTTAACTCAGATTAAACAAAATGCAGGTCCTTTGCCAACATTCTACATCTCAGGCCACATAAAGGATTATTCTTTTTACAAGGTCAATATTGCTTACACACAGACATAATTCCCTATCTTGCAAACCTCATTGTCCACTCAGCTGCTATTTCGTCGTGTTTACTTCTGTCGGTAAGATACTGACGTGATGACATGAAATGCTCATCACAAGCGGGTGTCTGCAATCTGCACAAACAGATCATAAATGTAAGTCTTTTGAGCGTTAAAGCAAATAGAAACCCTGCAGACAGTAGGCTTCGTTTGCATTGAATCCAACATTGGCGGGGGGTTACCCGAAAAATTCGGATGATTCCCCTAACACGAGAGAGGAAGTTTTAGACACGTTCAAGCACAAGGTTAGAGCGCTGAGAGGCTGTGATTCCCTTAGCAGATTGCACAAGTCTCAAAAATCTGAATCCGTTTACACGTGCCCTTGCGCCCCCTTTTATAGGGAGATGAAGGGACTTTTACATTCCTAAAACACCCTCAAGCTCAGAGAATATTCCTAGTGTGAACGCATACAAGAATGTCTTTCTTGTCTAACACATTTACAAGTCTGCCACTAGTTCACACTCAAAACCCGGACTTTTTGGGACAACAACTTTGACTTTGCTTCTCGACGGTTCGCGAATATCTTCATGCGTGACTCCCGAACTGGGTCCCCGACAGATTCCCGAATCCGCCTTTGCTTCTTCGTCGGTTCGTGAATGTCTTCACGCGTGACTCCCGAACTGGGTCCCCGACAGATTCCCGAATCAGCTGCCCTTCGAAGTTCGTGCCACCGCCAGCTCGAGGTTCCGGGCTTCCGCATGTTCGCGACTCCACGTCTTCACCGAATCACGATCCCCGAACTTCACATATTCGCGAATTTGAGACTTCGCAGGTTCCAGGCCTCCGAAAATTGTGAGTTCCCTGTTCCTGAAAAACATGTCTCAAGAACTTTGTCAAACTTAACGTTTCGAGGGTGACGGGTTTTCCTGAATTCCCCAACACTAGCCCCTCGGGGAAACGGGTTGACTCCGACGATCCGATTCCACGAATATTTCGGAAATTTAGTAAAAAACGTCACCCTCAGAACGTCGGAGGGGACATGCGTCGCCCAGAAACCCTAGAACGGTTAGATCGAGGCAAATTTCGCGGAACTACCCCTCCCCGCCCCTATAAATAGGAGGCTCCCGCTGTTAAAAAAATTTACGGCTCTCCTGCTTTTCTTGTGATTCGTGAATCTTTCTGCTCGCAGAATCTCGTCTTCTGCTTAATAGTTTGTGAACTTCCGGTTTTCTTCGGATCTCTCTAAGGTATTATTTATTTCTCTCTTTCAATTCTTACTTGTCATTTTTGCTGCAATGGCATTTTTTTGTTCTGTGGACTTCATTCTCAAATGTTGTTCTCATTTCTTCGTACGTGTAACTCTGTTGGTTAGGTGGCTCGAGTCAAAAGCACTGCGAGACCCATAACTACCGAAGAACTTATCGCAGCGGGTCTCCCAGTTGATCCAATTGTCGAAAGTGCTGAGAATGCCGCACCAGGTGAAGATGCAGGCTCTCCTAGTGGCTCCGGGAGTCACAAGGATGGAAAGGTTCGAACAGACGACGACGAATATGTCGGGGATGTGGACGCTGGCATCGACGACCTGGTTGAGGCTAAGACTGCAGGACCGCTGCCACCCTCTCTTGTCTTCGGAGAATCCAAAGTCACGGCCAACCTGATTCGGGAATATGAAGTAGCTGGGTTCTTCCCTTCGGGCGCTGGGCGAGCCCCACTTGACGAACAAGTCCCTACCCCCGAGGATGGAGAGATTGTTGTCTTTCGGGATTTCTTCATCTGTGGACTCAGATTCCCCTGTGACCCGATTTTGCCGGCGATTTTGGATGCCTTTTCCGTGAAGATCCACCAACTTTCACCGACATCTTTTCTTGAGTTGTCGAAGTTTATTTGGATCATGAAGACCTTTGGCTGTAACCTCAGTGTTGACGCCTTTGCCAGATTCTACGAACTGGTAATTATTCCCGACGTTATCAAGGTCAGCGACGGGCAGTTCTACCAAGCTCAGCACGCATGCTGCACCTTCAACACCCGGCGCCAGAACACCCGAAAGGGGGTTACTCGAATCCAGATCGCTCCGTGCTGCAAGACCAACCTCACCGACGACTGGAATTCGTATTGGTTTATTTGAAGGTCGACATGTCCGAAGTTCCTGGCTACACGGGCCCAGCTCACCCCTTGTCTTGCCCTATCGCGCCCCTGACTGCAGTGAACACTGCCGAATTCAATCACTGGGCAGTGGGGATTAGAAACTGTGAGAGTGCTTTTCATCTCGCCAGCACTATACTTGGGGGCCGTGACATCATTGAAGAGTTCGTTGCTGCCCGGATTTGGCCGATTTCCAGCGGTTGGGCTCCCATCAAGATCGTGTATTTCAACGTCAACTGGGCAGCTCAAGAAGTGCCTTTCCCGATGTTCGGGATTAAGCTGCGTGAAAATCAAAGCGCTGATGCCTTCATGATCGAGATTGAAAAGAGGGTGAATCTCATGATAGGCGAATATACTATGAATGAATACAAGGCATACAAGGCGCTTGTGAAACAAAAGAAGAGGATCAACCGTGTGTTCACTGAGGTCTGTGGAGATAAGTCTTTCAGTTCTCGAAGTCCGGGTCCTAAGCTGAAGGTTCCTGCAGTCGCTGTGGCTAGTTGTTCGGCTGCCCCTATTAATGCCTCCCGAAGATGATCCTCGAAACGAGGTTCATCAGCTGTCAACGAAAGCTCTTCCTCTGGCGTTAAGCCCTCTAGGACAAGATCCTTGGAGTCGTCGAAGCGCAAGTGCAAAACCTCCGAACTAGTTTAGGACGTCGAGCTTCAGGCGGCTTCCGGCCTAGCCCAGATGAGTCGCAAGAAGTTGAAGAAGGCGGTGAAGAAGATTTCTTCTTCCGGGGTTCGGCGGTTTCCCTCTGCCTTTGACGACGATGTCTTTGTGGGAGCAGATAGCCAGAAAGGTTTTTGCTTCTGGCCTCTATTGAGATTTAACTTTCGAGACAATTGTCCGTCGGGTTCTGAGAATGAGTTCGTGGATATTGATTCTTTTTCACATGCTGCTCCCGAAGTTCTCAAGGAGGCTGTGCTTGTCACTGCTGCCGAAGCCCCCGTTCTTCTTTGAGGCCCCCGCCGCTCCTAGAAACCATTGTTCTTTGTTGAAGTCCCCTCTCGCGATGTCTCTCTCGCCCACTTGCACCCGTGACGAGGCTTCCCCCGAATTCGCCAAGGAACTTGAACTCACCGTTCAAAGGGGGAGGATCCTGTCGAACGTGCCCCCTTGCTCGAAGTTCGGGAGGTTGTTCCCGAAGATCAGGCTCCCTCTCCTTCTTTGGCTGCTTTTAACAAAAGTTTTGGTACGTCTCATCGCGGCGAGCTATTAAGTGTCGGTTTCAAGACAACTAGCGTCGGGAGCAAGACGTCCAAGATTTTAACACTGTGGAAATCGCCTATACTTGTTGATGAAACAGGAGGGGAGAGTTCGGAACAACCCGGAGGAGCTGCTCGGGACTCTGAGAAGGGGCCTCACCCTGCTCCCGAAGCCACCCCTTCATCACAGGGTAAGGCTTCTTCTGGTTCTACGAAGAAGGTCACCATGCAACACTTCAGCAAACAAGGTTCGTTTCTTTTCATTACCTTTTCGCACTTTTCAGATTTTCGAGTTTTCGATTTGAGATTTAATCACGAATTTTTCAGAATTCAAGGACCTTCTTCATTCTTACCCTCCATCGAAGCTGGCGCGTTTTCAAGAAGACTACGCCCTGAAGTATTCTATGCTCGAGAAACATGAGAGGGCTGCAAAAACTACCGAAGGTCTTCATGTTAACAATGCCAATCTCGCCAAGTCTTTGAGCACAAAAGATCGAAAAATTCTGGATCTTGAGAAAGCGCTGGCGGAGCAGGATGATACTTCGAAGAAGAACATGTCTGAAATTTTGGAGAAGCTGAAGCTCTTGTTCGAGGAATACAAGAAATCGCTGAACGAGTTTGGCGTTCGTCCTGCTCCTCTTCCGTCTGATATTGGAATTCCCGAATTCATGGACTGAATGGAAACTGAGTTCAAGGCTCTCTCTGAGGTTATCTCCGGTGCCAGTGACTTCGTAGCGGCTTTCTCTGTCGAGAGTATACTGAAAATTCTTCATGACTTCGACTGCGCCGATCTGGAGAAGTTCCGCGAAAAAATCTCTCAATTCCCCAGCGCCACGAGTACTTCAATAATTTGAGCTAATGAAGATGTCCAGGCCATTAAGAACAAATTCGCGCGGGAATTCTGGTTCGCCAGCGGAAAGGAGACCGTCAAGGTCATCACGCGTGCTAAACTTGTTGAGGTAAATTTTTGTACGATTTCGTCGCTAATACTGGTTCGCGACATTTTGTTTCTTGAATTCCCCTTACATTTGTTTCTCTATCTCTTTCAGCTGAACGATTAAGAAGATCATGAGAATGTCGCTGCGTCCCCCGAAGAGTCTACTTCCGACGAAGATTCTAGCGATTCGGGTGAGGAGGGTTCGAGCAGCAGCAACAGCAGCGACGAGGATAGCAACGACGGCCAAGCTTCTGGGCGTGATGAGAGTTCGCCGAAGGTTGACGTCACGGACTAGATGCTTTATCCGAACTATGCACACCTTCGAGGCTGTCTGTACATTTTGTACATTCACTTAGCTTTTCTGAATGATTGTTTTGTAAACTTTAACCTGCGCAGGTCCTGCAAGCTGGGCCTGCGCAGAACGTGATGCCATTGCGAATTCATCCGGATAGGATGTTTATTAGCGGCGAAGCGTGGCGTTTGTTCAAACAGGCTCATCCCTAACAAGACTTCTCTGATTTTTGGCTCGAAACTTCGCTTAAATTTTCTATGGGTTGTTTTGATCTTTCTTCCTTTTTCTTGTTTTGTAAGAAGGAAAGTTCTGTACCCGCGACTTCGTGCTCCGCGAATGTTCCGAAGACAGAGCCCCTTAGCCCCATAGCAGACGCGCTCGACTTCGCTTACGCTAGCGACGTTGCCATAGACAATAGCTGTAAACCGGGACATGTTGTCGAACTTTCATTCTAGATTTTGTACTAACTGCTGTAATTGTTGATGAACTATTTCGAAATTTTTATGCAAATAAGGCAATGAATGCGTTTTCCTTGAAAAAACGTCACCCTCCCCCACCTTGCCGTTTTGCATGAAAATTTCATGGCAAGCTGGCGAAGTTTACTATTCGAGTATTTTGATCGAACACGCTTCTTGAAGAAATCTTCGTAAGTTTTTGAAAACTTCAACCGTTGTTACGCAAGTTGACAAAATTTGTTCTCGAATTTTGTGGACTTGATCTGCTTGGCACACTTGCCTGGTTGATATTGCAACCCTTAGTTGCTTCAACCGTTGTTTTTCTACGAATTTTTGTGCGAGCCCCTTGCTGTTTTTATCACAACAATTTTATTGCGAAAAACTTTCAGCAATTTTCATTAGGGAAAAATTTTTGAACAACGCCACACGTATTCAGTTTTGATCGCAACCGTCATGAAAACTCAGGCTACAACCCATTGTTGCCTCAAACTTCAATGGGAATCCCTTCGTGGATGGGATTTTGGGCCACAACTTGTTGTTGTCTCGGGCCCTTTCGGTGGGAATCCCTTCGTGGATGAAATTTTAGGCCACAACTTGTTGTTGTTTCGGGCCTTTTCTGTGGGAATCCCTTCGTGGATGGGATTTTAGGCCACAACCTGTTGTTGTCTCAAGCCTCTTTTTTCATGATGGAATTCAGGCTGTCACGAAGCCTTTCTCATAAACTTCTTTCCTTTTTTCACTATAGAATTCTGGCTATCACGAAGCCTTTCTCACGAACTTTTTTCTTTTTTCACGATGGAATTCTGGCTATCACGAAGCCTTTCTCACGAACTTTTTTCTTTTTTCACGATGGTATTCTGGCTATCACGAAGCCTTTCTCACGAACTTTTTTCTTTTTTCACGATGGAATTCTGGCTATCATGAAGCCTTTCTCACGAACTTTTTTCTTTTTTCACGATGGAATTCTGGCTATCACGAAGCTTTTCTCACGAACTTTTTTCTTTTTTCACGATGGAATTCTGGCTATCACGAAGCCTTTCTCACGAACTTTTTTCTTTTTTCACGATGGAATTCTGGCTATCACGAAGCCTTTCTCACGAACTTTTTTTCTTTTTTCACGATGGAATTCTAGTTATCACGATTTGGGGAAAGACTCTTTTCATATATATCACAAAGAGTATTTACATAGGATCCGCCTCGTTAAAAACCTTGCCTCTTGATTTAGAGCCCCCTTTGCAAGGAAAAGAGTACGTTCCTTCTTATTCTAATACAACTAGGAAAAGAAAAGCTAATGTTTTTTCCCGAAATCACTTATAGACACGTGATTCGGATTTTTTAGTTCTTTAGAATACAAACTTGCGACAATTGAAAAACTACTATATATTACATCTAGCTACAACTGGGGTTTTCATGGGTAATACCTTTTTAGGCTGTCAGCATTCCACGAATACGGCAACTCTTCGCCAGTTTGCTCCATTAAGCGAAAAGCCCCTGACATGTCTGTTTCCCTGGCGATGTAAGGCCCTTCCCAAGACTCATGAAGTTTTCCTGGGTTCTCCCAATTTTTCTTCCTTTTCAACACAAGATCACCAGTTTTAATGTCCTTTCGGACCACCTTCTTGTCTCTCCAAGCCCTTGTCTCTCTTTGGTATTTCTCAATGTTTTTCTCGCACTTCAAGGATCGTCAGCTCGATCATGTCCTTTTCCACTTTCTTATCGATTTCCTCAATCTCTTTTCCTTTCAAGACTCTCATGCTTTCATTCTTAATTTCCTCTGGTTTCATAGCCTCAGTGCCGAAAAGTAGGCGAAAAGGCGTGAAACCTGTTGCTCTCGACACTGTGGTGTTGTGAGACCAGATCACCTTCGGTAACTCATCTACCCACTTTCCCTTCTTCTGGTGGAACAAGCATTTTTTGATTCCCGAAAAAATCAGGCCATTGGCTCTTTCAACTGCTCCGTTGGACTGCGGGTGATATACTGACGAAAATTTCGCCTGAGTGCCCAAGGATTTGCAATACTCTTTGAAGGTGTAACAGTGGAACTGTTTGCCATTGTCAACAGTTAGTTCTCTAGGAACCCCGAACTTGCAGACTATGTTCTGCCAAAAGAATTTCTGAACTGTTGTTGCTTTGATATTCGCAAGTGGTTTTGCCTCCACCCACTTTGTAAAATAATCGACTGCAACAACTGCGAATCGGCAATTGCCCTGAGCCGTTGGCAACGGGCCCACTAGGTCCATACCCCACCTCTGCAGAGGCCAAGTTGGTGGAATTAAGTGAACTGGTATTGAAGGCAAATTCTGTTGATTCGCCGTTTTCTGGCATGCTTCACACTGCCGAACTAATGTTTTGGCATCAATGTTTATGGTGGGCCAATAGAATCCTTGCTTTATTGCCTTTCCAGCCAAAGCCCTGGTGCCTATGTGCGCCCCACAGAATCCACTGTGAATTTCCTTTAGAAGCCCCTGACCTTTTTCGGAGGTGATGCACCGCAACCAAAGTTCAGTGACTCCTGATTTGTACAGTTCTCCATTCACTACTGTATAGCCCCGTGCCCTTTGCTTCAATCTTTTCTCTTCTAACTCATCTTGTGGTTCATAATGTCCTCTCAGATAAGCCATGATTTCTGCTCTCCAATCGGGAGTCTCCACTACATTCACGATTTTGGCCCTCGAATCCTTGATGGACGGTTCTCTGATGATTTCGAAGAACACATCCGGGGGTAGTTCTTGATTTCTGGCTGCTGCTTTCGCCAGCTTATCTGCCTCATTGTTGTCATCCCTTGGGATATGCTGGACTGAATAGCCTTTGAAGTGTTTTTCCATTTCCCTGACTTTTTCTAGATACTTCATGAGAACGGGATTTCTTGCTTCGCTTTCTTTCTCGATATGTTCTTGGATTACTTTCGAATCCGTTCTGATTATGAAGGTCTGCTGCCCCAAGGCTTTCATTTTCCTTAATGCCAACAGAAGAGCTTCGTATTCCGTTGTGTTGTTCGTGGAATGTTCGTTGTTCGCGAATACGAGCCGAGCTGCGTATCTTATGACTACGCCCGTCTGGGACGTCACGACAGCCGAAATTCTGACCCCCTTGTAACACCAGGCCCCATCACATTGTACTATCCAAGGTTCAGGTGCATTTTCCTCGAAGTTCTGAGTAGGTGAAGTCCAGTCCACGACAAAATCTGCCAGAACTTGCGATTTTATTGCACTTCTTCTCTCGAAGTCTACCACATACTCAGAGAGTTCAGCGCCCCACTTGATGATTCGGGTCCGAAGAAAAGCTCACGATGCCACCTCAGAAGAAATCTAAGAAGAATGTTCCAGCAAAAACAAATCGAGATGATCACCATCCTCCTCAAAGGAATGAAACCTCTTTCATTCCTGAACCTTCTAACGCAACAGACCAAGAGCGAAGAGCAAAGCTCGAAGCTCTGATGAAGGCAAGAGCAGAAAAGACGGCCCACTCCCAAGAACAACCTGCTGAATAGCAAGAATTTGAGAATGTCGATGATGATGATGACACCATAGACAGGGAGCTAGAAAGGGTTCAGCAAAAGATACAGCAGCTACAGAAAGATAAGGAAAAATTCGCAAGTCAATTGCAAGCGAGAAGAAAGATCTCTGAAAAGCTAGAGCAACTAAACAAAGCAAAAGAGCAAATTGAAGTGATACAGAGAGAAATCGATGAGATGAAAGAACAAGAGAACAGTTCCCTGTGGCAGGAATCACCGCATTAGAATTCTGGGCCAGCAAGAGAACCCCCGAAAGAAAACTTCTTCGCGGGAAACAAAATCTCACACTTAGTGGATTCTAAGTCGCCACTGTCTATTGGGCTGCAAACAGCACCTTGGCCACCGAAGTTTAAGCCCGTCTCTCTCCCCAAATATAACGGCTTCGGAAACTCTAGGCAATTCCTCATGAGATACGAATCAGCTGTGAATTCGGCAGGAGGGGATGATGTTGCACTGGCCAAATCCTTCATCATTGCTTGCGAAGGACCAGTACTGAATTGGTACTCCTTGCTGCCTCCGCACTCGCCCTACGAGTTTGGGTAGACCTTAAGACAAAGTTCATGCAAGCATTTCAGATGTTCCACGACACAACTGCGGAAGCATCAGATTTGTACAACTGCAAGCAGAAAGATAGAGAGCCACTGCGGAACTTCGTGAGAAGGTTCATGCAACAAAGATCTCAAATCCCCGAAGCTGATGAAAAAACAACAATCAATGCGTTAATCAAGGGCCTCACTCTAGGGCCAACAGCTTCGCATCTCACAAGAAAGAAACCCAAGACGGTTGAGGAACTTTTTCGTGAATTGGAAGAATACATTTTGTCTGATGATGACCATCGCAAGAGAGCGGCCGAGCGGAACGAGGCAAGGTAGGGCAACAGAGAGATGACATGGAGAACACAATCCCAGCATCCGCGAAATGTCACCAATGTCGAAAACCCACAAGATGAACAAAGCAACAGGCCAAGCACCAGAGGAGGATTCAATCCCAGAGGAAGGGGGAGAGGAAGAGGACCCCCGAGACTTACGAACCATAACCCAAAAGATCCTTACTTCTATTGCCAGTATCATGGGGGGGGGGCATAACACCGAAGGGTGCCCAGAAACGAAGAAAAACATGGCAAGAATTCAGCAAGAAAAGGTGCTAATGAGCATCGCATCCTCAATGCCAAGCCAATTTCACCCGAATTTTTGGCAACCGCAATTCGCAAACTCGCAGTCAAGTTCTATCCCAGTTCAGCAATTCCCGCAACAACAGTCATCGTGGCAGCCGTCGCAGCAATTTTTCCCTCAGTCGCAAGCAATCCAGTCAATCCAACAACCGTAGCCGATTCGGGAAATATTGCCGCCACCTCCAGAAAGTTCGTCAAGGCCACAGTCAAGTTCAGGACCTCAGAACTCCAAAGCATTGCCATCTTTCGGGACTATGTTAACACCAAAATTTGGTAAGGAGTCTGACTTGTGGGTCCAGCTTGATGAGGAGTCCGTTTGGCGGAAGGAAGGTCTCCTCAGATGTATTCGGCAGAAAGATCCGCGGTCGGCTATCTGCTTCCGTTCGGCAAGGGAACAGTTGAGCTGATTTTGCGGGATTGGACGGTGACGTGGCTCAAGCAGGAAGGACGAATGGATGGATAAGCGATCAAGCTTAGAGATAAGTTAGGCAACAAATCCATTCGAGGTTGTGCTTGGCAGGGTATAAATATGAGCCCTGAATGTATGTAAAATACACAATCATTCTCAACACAAACCGGCCTTACGCCAAACCCTAGAGTCCATTTGTCGTGTCGTCGAGTTCTTCGAGAGGGTTCATAGATCCGTCAACCTCCGTGAGTACCGGCAACCTTGTATCATATCTAGTATCATGCGGTGGATTTAGATCTGATGCAAGTAGTCTTATTACCCTGCTTCGTGTCATGCGGTAGATTCAAGCTTGGTTCAAGAGGATTTCTTGTTAGGTCATGAGCCATGCGGTAGGCTAAGATCTAGCTTGAGGCTAGTTATCGGCTCTATTGGATTTTGGCAAGATCCAATAGATTCATTAAGTTACCCCGTGTTGCTTTGAGTTTTACTTTATGTTTAAATTCATGTAGCACCTTTTGCCCAATCTAGATAAATTTGGATCGGCTTTATCCCTTTCGTGATCCTTATCCGAGTCGAATTCGTGCCTTGGGCAAATTTAATACGTGGATCACGTGCTCTTCGATAGCCGAAACCGAATCGATCTAGGTTGTTACATGTTGCGGGTTCAAGCTTGCCAACGTTGGTATAAATCTTGAAAGAACTGAGTATCACGCGGTAGATGCAGGTTTTTGGGTTGCTTTGGAGCTAGTCATCCAGTGGATTAGATTTCAAATCAATCTGATAGATTTACTTCGCTTGGTAATGTTCGTTCCTTCTTCATGGACCCCGAATCGGTACATTCGGCCGTATTCGGTTATGTTTCTCCACGAGTAGAACACGTGCATAAATCATGCTTTAAATAATGTATGCTTTTAGCTTTCCATATTTAGATTGTATCATGCGGTGGATAGATCTATTTGTGGAAAGTGGTATGATCCCCATGCAAGTTGTATCATGCGGTGGATAGATTTGTTTGGCATCGTACCCGACGGGTTTTAAAGTGCCTAGACATGCGGTAGACTAGTGCTTTGGACCTATGCATGCTTGTTTATTACATGTTTATGCTCGCGCTTTTACTTTATTTATTTTATTTAATGTTAATCGTCATGGGGATCGGTCACGGCTTTGCGCATGTGCATCTTTGCTCTAAATAAAGACCGATCGTCGTCATGCTTACGTCATGCATTCGGCTATGTTACTTTTCCTTTTACAAGCTCCCGAATGGTTTCAGTTTATTGGCAGATAGCTTTCTATAGCTATGTGTCATCCCGTTTGGCTTTGTAGCCATAAATATGGAACTGTCTGGTACCACCCGACAAGTTCCAAGCTTTGGTATCTAACTGCTTTGTCTTTTGTTAATTTTCAGGAAAAATTGACTGGCACGTCTTGTGATTCTTCGCACATGTGAAGCCAGCTTGTTCGGCTTGCTGTGTGCTTGGCGCTAGGTGCATATTTTGCGTCAACACACTTTTTGGCACGCCTGGTGGGACAACAGCCGAAAAAATCAAGATGCCTGACATTGGGGACATCATGGATGTCAACATTGAAGACCTCTCTCCTGAACAACGGCGACGCCTCCGGACGCCGTGGACCAATTCCCGGCGAAGTGTCTCGTCGTCCTTCAAGAAGAACAGAAGTGGCGTCCCGTACCTGAAAAATGAGATGCCCAGGGTATTGTTGCCAGGGGAGAGCGACGCCACGACCTAGCAGGAAAGGGAGGAATGCCTGCAAGCATTCCGGGATTCTGCGGACCACGTCTTGAGCAGGCACCACAAAGCTTTCCTTGGTGCGTTCAAGCAAATGACGGTGGCTGTCTTTGACCCAGGCATGGAGCAGGCATTCAGCAAGACACGCATCCAAGCGGGCACCGTGGAGTTGGGCGAGTCAAGCTCTCAACCACCATTACGGAGCCAGCCAATCCAGCCTCCTCCGCAAGGCGGCGGGGGTCGGCCGGTTCGGCCCCCACTACGGGCCTCGGGAGGGCAACCAATCCGGCCACCACCGCAGGCAGCACGGGTCAACCCGTACAACGGCCCGAACCCGTACCAGCCCACATACGGGGAGATAGCGTTCGGCTCGCCTGGGGCCCCGCTTGCCTCCGGCCACGGATTGCTCCGGCAAGCAACCGCGCTCGAGAGGAACCTATAAGGCGGAGGCTACCACGAGGTGGGAAACTACGGAGCCATCGACGCTTTCCCGCATCCGGGTTACGCACCGCCGTGCAGGCACACAGGAGGACGACGCCCTGGCGCGGAAGATGGCCGAGTTGATGCAAAATCAGTTCGGCCTCAAACCGAAAATGCAGGGACCTGCCTACAAGCCGCCGTTCCCAGAGTAGTACTTCAACGTGCTCCTTCCGCCAAGGGTGAAACCTCCGACGGAATTCACGAAATTTTCCGGGCAAGACGACACAAGTACGGTGGAGCACATTGCTTGCTACCTGATGCAGCTCGGAGAATGCTCAGCTGAAGAAGCGTTCAGGGTCAGATACTTCCCCGCGTCACTGACAGGCCCGGCATTCCAGTGGTTCTCGTCCTTGCCCTCTGAGTGAGTTAGCAGATGGAAGGACCTGGAACGGAAATTCCACGCCCACTATTTCAGCGGCAGCTCAGAGAAGAAGCTGATCGACCTTGCCACCCTGAAGCAGAGGCACAGCGAGATGCCATTGGAATTTCTCAGGAGGTTCAGGGAAGTTAAGGGCATGTGCTTTTCACTCAACTTGCCAGATGACCAGTTGGCCGACATGGCCGTTGCCGGGATGCTGCCGGCCGTGCGTGAGAAACTGTTTGGTATGGAGTTTGAAAACCTGGGCCAGCTGTCTCAAAAGCTGTCATTAATGAGCAACCAAGTGTATGGCTTCAAGAAGGATGCCAGGTTTGGCAAACAGCATGACGTGGCGGACATCTACAACCAGTTGTTGGACAAGGCCGACCTGATAGAAGATTCTGATGATGAACTGGATGTAGCCGCAGCCAAAATCATGTGGGGGAAAGAGCCATTAACGATGAATCAACGCTGGGTCAAACAGACCAAAGGCACCTACGATTTCGACATCACAAAGGCTGACAAGCTGTTTGAGCTCCTATTGAAGGAAGGCCGAATCAGATTGCCTGAAGGGCATTCCATGCTTCGGCCCGATGGAGTCAAGGGGAAACGTTACTGTGGCTTCCACGACAGGGACTCGCACTCCATCAACGACTGCAGGGTCTTCAGGATGAGGATCCAGAGAGCCATCCAGGAGGGGCACCTCAAATTTGATAACAAGATGAAGCTGGATGGCCATCCCTTCCCTCAGAACATGGTGGGCTTTTCCGTCAACATGGTGACGGCTGAGGAGAAGGGCAAGGTCAAAGTCTTGACCTCAGCCAGGGCTAGGCAGGATGGAGCAGTGGACCCGGAACGTCAAGTAACTTTGGAGTAGTTGCATGGTGAAGCCCCACGCGTCCTCAAGAGCCAAGTCGAGATCGGGGAATCATCCAGAGCCAAGCCCAGGGTGACCACGTGTATACTCCTCAACAAGTGGCAGCGCCAGATGGAAAAGGAGTGCTACCAGAAGCGAAGGTACGAGGAGGAGAGGCGCAAAGCCGAAGAGGAAACACACAGAAGAGACCTGGAGCAATACACGCGCGAGCAGGAGCGCGCACACTGGGGATGTGCGTTCTTCAGGCACTGTTGGAATGAGGGTTTGAAGCTGCCCACGCTGAGGAACTGCCCTGAGTGCAGTGACAGGTATTTTGAGTACAGGCAGGAGACTGCCAATCGCCGATCCGTCCATGAGAGAATTGGAAGGATCCATCCTAACGAGGATCGGCACCATAAAATTGAAATCATTGATCATCCCAGGAAAAGGCAAGCTAATTTAAGGTGGCCTGATCAAGAAGAGGACGAAGACGAGTACATCTGGCAGAAGGGGCAATGGTGCCCGCCTGGCCTAAGAAAAAGTCAGAAGCGAAGGGTCCAACGCTTGAGGAACCATGAACTGAGGGAGGCTGGGATCCAAACAAGGCAGGTGTGGCGTCCAAAGGATCAACCTGAAGGGTCAAAGCGTTCGGCTCCAACGTGCATGGTATATTTTCTGCCGAATGAATTCATGGCTCCTGCTAATCAGGTTGTGCAGGAAGAGGCATCCCTGGATGATGAGCAGGTCTAGGGGATGATGGCACAGCTGGTGCTAGCCAAGGAGGCCATCTTCGACAAACCGGCCAAAAATTGACACATGAGGCCGCTGTACTTGAGGGGATATGTCAATGGCAAGCCATTGACCAAGATGTTCGTCGACGGTGGAGCGGCAGTTAACGTAATGCCGTACACCACCTTCAGGAAACTCGGCATGGGCCCTAGCGATCTAACGCCTACAAGCATAATACTGAACGATTTCGCTGGGAATCCTTCAGACACCAAGGGATGCGCTCACGTGGATCTGATGATCGGGTCCAAGACACTGCTTACGACCTTCTTTGTTATCGAAGGTAAAGGAGCCTACAGCCTACTGCTTGGACGGGACTGGATTCATGCCAATTGCTGCATCCCATCCACCATGCATCAGCAGCTCATCCAATGGGTGGATGATGATATTGAGGTTGTCCAAGCAGATGACTCCGTGAGTGTTGCAAACATGGAACCAGCTTTCTGGGAGTATCAAGGCATTGACTGTTTCTCAGGGAAAGACTGGGGAGAAGGTCCTGTTGAACCTGTCAGCAGCGATCAACAGCCGATTCAAGCAGTCGGCTCTTATAGTAATTTTTAATGGAGAACCCCGTCGATGGCACTGATGGCAAGTTGGGGCGAGGATTCATGTTGGCTGATAAGTTAGAAGAAGTTGATATTGGAAGCGGTGATAAGCCAATGCTGACGTTCATCAGCGCAAACTTGCAACCGGACTTCAGGGAGGAATTAATCAAGCTGCTCAAGGAATATAAAGATTGCTTCGCCTGGGATTATTCGGAGATGCCTGGACTGGATCGTTCCATCGTTGAGCATCGGTTGCCAATCAAATCTGGTTTCAAACCATACAAGCAACCACCCCGAAAAATCTACAAGGATGAGGTATTGGTCGATGTGAAGAAAGAAGTTGAAAGATTACTTGACGCAAACTTCGTTCGGCCATGCAGATATGCGGAGTGGATTTCTAACATTGTCGCTGTTCACAAGAAGAATGGAAAGATGAGGGTCTGCATAGATTTCAGGGACCTGAACAGAGCTACTCTGATGGATGATTACCCCATGCCTATTGCCGATTTGTTGATTGACGCCGCAGCTGGACACAAAGTGATCAGTTTCATGGATGGCAATGCGGGATACAACCAAATATTCATGGCAATAGAGGGTATATCGAAGACGTCCTTCAGATGTCCTGGTCATATAGGCCTGTTTGAATGGATAGTCATGACATTTGGGTTAAAAAATGCTGGTGCAACTTATGAGCGAGCCATGAATTACATTTTTCACGAGTCGATCGGCAAAATTGTGGAAATTTACATTGATGATGTGGTGATCAAGTCCCTAAGTCATGACACACATTTGGAAGATGTGAAAAGGACCTTGGAGTGCACCCGAAAGCATGGTTTAAAGATGAATCCAAACAAGTGCGCTTTTGGGGTATCAGCGGAGAGTTCTTGGGATTTTTAGTCCACGAAGGGGGAATTGAAGTTGGCAAGAAGAGCATGAAGGCCATTGATGAAGTTGTTCCTCCAACTAATCTCAAGGAGTTACAATCACTGCTCGGCAAAATTAATTTCGTGAGGAGATTCATTTCAAATTTGTCACGAAAAGTTTTGCCGTTCTCTCCACCGTTGAAGCTAAAGAAAGATCGAAGTTCACATGGGGCGACGAACAACAAAAGGCTTTCGATGAGATCAAGCAATACATGAAGGAGACACCGTCTTTGGTCCCTCCTCGACTGGATAAGCCTTTCAAGTTGTACGTGGCGGCCGATACCCAAACCATTGGATCGGCCCTTATTCGAGAATTCGAAGGAAAAGAGCGGGTAAAAGCATATCTTAGCCGAAAACTACTTGATCCCGAGACCGGTATTCGGCCGCGTAAAAGTCGTGCCTATGCGTGTACTACTCGTGTACAAAATTTCGGCACTACTTGTTGAATGCCGAATGCACTGTGTATTCCAAGTTTGATGTAATAAAACATATGTTATCTATGCCAATTTTGAATGGCAGGATTGGCAAGTGGATCTTGGCCTTATCAGAGTTTGAGTTAAAGTTCGAATCGGCAAAGGCTATCAAGGGACAGATCATTGCCGATTTTATAACTGAACATCGCGATCCGTCAATTGATCTGCTTGAAATTACTCCTTGGGCTTTATTTTTTGATGGATCATCATGTGGTAAAGGTGGGGGAGTAGGGATCCTACTAATTTCGCCTAGGGGTGAGATGTTTGAATTTGCCATCCCTATACAGCCCACTGTTACAAACAATCAGGCCGAGTACGAGGCACTGCTTCGAGGGCTTCAATATTTGAGGGAAGCTGGGGCCATTTCAGTTGAAGTTTATGGAGACTCAGAGTTGGTAATCAAGCAATTGAACGGCCAATACGAATGCAAAAGTGAAGCGCTGAGGAGTTACTACGAAGAATGCAGGGAAATCTTGAAGAGCTTCCCGTTGGTGACTCTACAGCATATTCCTAGGGAACATAATGAAGAAGCAAACAGGCTGTCTCAAAGCGCCTCTGGTTACAAAGAGAGTCAAGGAGCGTTTGCTGTAGATGTATGTGCACTGGGGACGGATCTTGCGGAAGATGATTGGAGAAAAGAGATCGTTGATTACTTGAAGGATCCATCCCGAAAGGTCTCTAGGAAGCTCAGGTACAAGGCCATAAAATTCGTTCTTCTGGATAACAATTTGTTCTATAAATCATTAGATGGGGGTATTGTTACGATGCCTGAGTCCAGAAGAAGCCAAGAACATGATGAGCGAAGTGCACGATGGGATATGTGGAGCACACCAATCGGCCTACCGCATGAAATGGGTCATCAGGCAAGCCGGGTGCTTTTGGCCGACGATATTAGAAGATTGCTTTGAGTATTACAAAGGATGTTAAGATTGCCAGAGGTTTGGAAATATTCAAAGAGTCCCCGCGTCAGCATTGAATCCCATCATCAAGCCATGGCCATTCAGGGGCTGGGGTATAGACTTGATTGGCCAGATTAATCCACCATCTAGTAAGGGGCATAAGTTCGTGCTTTTGGCTACGGATTATTTTACTAAATGGGTTGAGGAGATCCCACTAAAGAAGGTGACGTCGGAAAACATGGTTGAATTTGTCAAGGAGCACATGATCTATCGGTTTGAGATCCCTCAGACAATCACAACTGATCAAGGGGCCCAATTCGTGTCCCTGGAGTTCAGAGAGTTTGCCGAAAGCATGGGGATCAAATTGTTTAACTCTTCTCCCTATTATGCCCAAGCTAATGGTCAAGCGGAGGCTTCTAATAAGATCATGATCAAGCTGATACAAAAGAAGATCGACCAGAAGCCAAGAAGGTGGCATTCGGTACTCAGTGAGGCACTGTGGGCTTACCGAATGGCCCCTCATGGAGCTACAAAAACCTCTCCTTATGAATTGGTTATGGGCATCATGCGCTTCTACCTTGGGAGATGCGATCGATTCAAGGAGAGTTGTGTTACGTAAAGATTTGAGCTCCAAAGATTACAATGGCCTAATGATGGATGAGCCGGAGGATTTACACATGATCCGTCTTAGGGCCCTAGAAAACATCGAGAAGAACAAGCTGCGGGTTGCCAAGTACTATAACAAGAAAGTAAAAGTCAGGCAATTTGCAGAAGGGGATTTGGTTTGGAAAGCGCTATTGCCGATTGGAACTAAATATAGCGAATTCGACAAATGGTCCCCTAACTGGGAAGGGCCTTTTCGTGTAGTCAGATGCGTCCCTGGTAATGCATACATATTGAAAACTTTACTAGGAGAGGAATTTTCCGCCGCAATAAATGGAAGATATCTGAATAAATATTATCCTAGTATTGAAATCGATCGATGATCACCAGCAGTGGGACTACACACATCTGACACAGGAACAGCCGGCGCTCAAGAACGAGGCCGCCTTTAGAACAAAAATTCACAAACAGAAGAAATGGCCAGTGCCTAGATGCATTGCCCTTAGCACAAAACTACATTACAACTGCTTCTTTCAGGTTACATCCAACGACCTTGGTGATCAGGACCTCAAGGAGGTGGGAAGCAGAAGGCATGGAGGAAGAAGCGAAAGTATGATTCAATCTTTTCTTTGCTTCTTCGGCTGCTCCCTCTTCAGTTGCTCCAGGACCACTGTGACAACAACTTGGAATGCACGGGGGTGACCATGATTTGCGGCCTCCACCAAGCTGTCCCAAGCCGCTTTCAAGTTGTTGTACCTATCAGAGACATCTGGAATAGAGGAGTGGATGTTAGGGGCAAGGAATCCAAGTGTGGGCGCGAAGTCAAGAAGAAGTCAGAAACATTTACCCCCCACTAGTGCCTCCAGAGCCATGTGACACTCGCGTTCGGCTTGGCAACGAGCGGTGATGTCCCTGAGGCCGTGCTCCAGGTGCCGAACGCGGCGGCGCAGTTGATGGCTGGTCCTCTGTTCAGGCGTGGCGTCCTCTGCTTCTAGGGAGGAATCGGAGGAGATGTACTCAGGCACGTCTTCGGTCCCGATGATTTCTTCAGGAAGCAAATCAAGGCTGAAAGAGGAAAATAAGAGGAGGTAAAGCGCAAGATCATGTGGGAAACAGGGAGTAAATCAAGGGAAAACTCACCTTCGAATCGTGCGTTTCTTTTGAGGGCTGCTCTCCTGGGGTTGCTTGCCTTTGTCCATGGCCTTGGGGTTTTTTCCTCTGGAGACAGGGGAGGAAATGAGAAGTGATGGATGAGTGTGCGAGTGGATTTGCAGGGCATCTCAGCAGGCTATTTTATTGACCGAAGGGGTGCATTGGGAGTGATGACTGGCCAGTGTACACTGTTGGAATACCAAACGGCAGGGTTTTCTTCCCGAATGCGAAGGGTTTTCGCTTGAACAGTGCTTATGGATTGCCGATTCAGGGATCTTCTGTGGATTTTGCGCCAAGGGGCATCTGTTCTTGCGTATTCGGCTCAAGACAGTTCCCGGATACGTTTGAGGAAAAACAAGATTCACGGATGCAAACATAAAGAAAAATCATCGCAGTGCAAGCACAGAATTCAAAAGTTCTTTATTTATTTCCGATATTCAAACACCCCTAATACAATCTAGTCAAAAATCCTGTTCAAAGACGCATTGGGGATGAGTGATTTCGGCAATGGCGTCGCCGTGGCCATCGAGGCGCTCCAAGATGAGCTCAATCTCCTCGATGTCTTCTGGCGCACCGCCCCGGAAGCTGCGCGGCCTGGTGGAGTAGTCGACGTCCGTGTGTGTCGCCATGGCAGCCAGGCCCAGGGTGGTGCCCAAGCGGACGCCATGGGTGGCCACCTCATCAACGCGGTGCTCCATTGCAAGGGTATCCCAGTTCTGGGTCCTGGCACTCTTGTCTGCAAGAATCCTCCGGTACCAATTTTTCCAGCCTGCGATTGGGGGCAAAGGCCAGTTCTTGAAAGCATCCTGCCACTGAGGAGGTGGGGACAGAGCCGCTTTGAAGGGGATCCTTTGAGATTCAGCCGCGATGAAATCTCGAGGATCAGAGTTTCCCACGGGACCAAGGTAGTAGGATCTTGAATTGGCCTCGGTGCGAATCAAAAGCTCAGTGGAAGGCTCCTGAAGGAAAGCGGAAAAGAAATCCCAGGTAAAATTGAAAACCTAAATGCCGAATGAAGCTTACGGGAGGAGAATTTACCTGAGCAGCTTGGTTTTGAGCCGCCATTGGGGATTTGAGCTCAGAACAAGGGGATCTAGGGTTTGGATCTAGACGAGGATTCCGGCGGATTGCGAAGGGAGAAGAACAAAGTGTTGACGATTCGATTTGAAAATGTTTGTGGCTGGAGTCAATTCCGGAACAAAATCACTTTTATCCCGCAATTGAAGGGGCATGTGTTAACACCAAAATTTGGTAAGGAGTCTGACTTGTGGGTCCAGCTCGATGAGGAGTCTGTCTGGCGGAAGGAAGGTCTCCTCAGATGTATTCGGCAGAAAGATCCGCGGTCGGCTATTTGCTTCCGTTCCGCAAGGGAACAGTTGAGCTGATTTTGCGGGATTGGACGGTGACGTGGCTCAAGCAGGAAGGACGAATGGATGGATAAGCGATCAAGCTTAGAGATAAGTTAGGCAACAAATCCATTCGAGGTTGTGCTTGGCAGGGTATAAATATGAGCCCTGAATGTATGTAAAATACACAATCATTCTCAATACAAACCGGCCTTACGCTAAACCCTAAAGTCCATTTGTCGTGTCGTCGAGTTCTTCGAGAGGGTTCATCGATCTGTCGACCTCTGTGAGTACCGGCAACCTTGTATCATATCTAGTATCATGCGGTGGATTTAGATCTGATGCAAGTAGTCTTGTTACCATGCTTCGTGTCATGCGGTAGATTCAAGCTTGGTTCAAGAGGGTTTCTTGTTAGGTCATGAGCCATGCGGTAGGCTAAGATCTAGCTTGAGGCTAGTTATCGGCTCTATTGGATTTTGGCAAGATCCAATAGATTCATTAAGTTACCCCGTGTTGCTTTGAGTTTTACTTTATGTTTAAATTCATGTAGCACCTTTTGCCCAATCTAGATAAATTTGGATCGGTTTTATCCCTTTCGTTATCCTTATGCGAGTCGAATTCGTGCCTTGGGCAAATTTAATACGTGGATCACGTGCTCTTCGATAGCTGAAACCGAATCGATCTAGGTTGTTACATGTTGCGGGTTGAAGCTTGCCAACATTGGTATAAATCTTGAAAGAACTGAGTATCACGCGGTAGATGCAGGTTTTTGGGTTGCTTTGGAGCTAGTCATCCGGTGGATTAGATTTCAAATCAATCTGATAGATTTACTTCGCTTGGTAATGTTCGTTCCTTCTTCATGGACCCCGAATCGGCTGTTCAGCCGTATTCGGTTATGTTTCTCCACGAGTAGAACACGTGCATAAATCATGCTTTAAATAATGTATGCTTTTAGCTTTCCATATTTAGATTGTATCATGCGGTGGATAGATCTATTTGTGGAAAGTGGTATGATCCCCATGCAAGTTGTATCATGCTGTGGATAGATTTGTTTGGCATCGTACCCGACGGGTTTTAAAGTGCCTAGACATGCGGTAGACTAGTGCTTTGGACCTATGCATGCTTGTTTATTACATGTTTATGCTCGCGCTTTTACTTTATTTATTTTATTTAATGTTAATCGTCATGGGGATCGGTCACGGCTTTGCGCATGTGCATCTTTGCTCTAAACAAAGACCGATTGTCATCATGCTTACGTCATGCATTCGGCTATGTTAATTTTCCTTTTACAAGCTCCCGAATGGTTTCAGTTTATTGGCAGATAGCTTTCTATAGCTATGTGTCATCCCGTTTGGCTTTGTAGCCGTAAATATGGAACTGTCTGGTACCACCCGGCAAGTTCCAAGCTTTGGTATCTAACTGCTTTGTCTTTTGTTAATTTTCAGGAAAAATTGACTGGCACGTCTTGTGATTCTTTGCACGTGTGAAGCCAGCTTGTTCGGCTTGCTGTGTGCTTGGCGCTAGGTGCATATTTTGCGTCAACACACTATCATGCCAATCACAGGTGGGTCAGCCATGGAATTCGAGACCAAGAAGCAAAGAAGCAATTACTTTAGGTCTGTGAACACCATTATCAAAGACGGCCCAGCCGCACGTCCGGAGTGGGCAAAGGTACCAATCACTTTCACGGAAGAAGACTTCAGGCTGAAATCCGCGATTCACAATGATGCCATGGTCATTGAGGTGAACATAGCTGGGTGGGTCATAGGAAAAGTCCTAGTTGACAATGGAAGTTCAGCGGATATCTTGTTCTTGAAGACTTTCGAAAAGATGAATCTAAGCCAGCACATGTTGGAACCCCCAGAGTACCCACTGCAAGGGTTTGGAGGAAAACCTATCAAGCCGGCTGGAAAGATATCACTCCCGGTTTCCTTCGGAGATCTCGAAAATGCCAGAACGGAGAGTCTCACCTTCGATGTGGTTGACATTTACCACCCGTATCTCGCGATTTTTGGCAGAGGTTTCATGAACAAGTTCGACGCAGTCATAAGGCAACAGTTCTTATGCATGAAAATGCCTGCGCCCAAAGGGGTCATCACGGTGTTCGGCAATCAGCAAGAGGCCAAAAACATAGGAAAAGGCCATACACCTGGACAGACGAACGTATACCAGCTGAAAACAGCTGACGAAAGGACAAAAGCTTACAAAGAGGCCAAGCGGGACAAAGAAAGAATTGAAATAGCCGCAGATGGTGAAACCTAGAAGGTGTATTTGGATGACATGCCCGACAGAGCAGTCACGATAGGGGCCAACCTCAGTGTTGAAGAGGATAGGAAACTTGTGCAATTCCTGAACAAAAACAAAGATGTTTTCACATGGTCAACTAAGGACCTGCAAGGTGTTGACAGGGATATCATCGAACATGCCCTGGAGACAGATGAAAAAATACCTCCCAAGAAGCAGAAACTTCGGAAAATGTCCGAAGAAAAAGTGAAAGCAGTGGAAGCTGAAGTTCAGAGATTGCAAGACGCGCAAGTAATCAGAGAAGTGAAGTATCCGATCTGGCTAGCCAACACAGTACCAGTCAAGAAGAAAAATGGAAAGTGGAGAATGTGCGTGGACTTCACAGATTTGAACAAGGCATGCAAAAAAGACGATTTCCCCTTGGAAAGGGTAGACAAAATCGTAGATGATGCAGCTAACAGTGAAATCTATCACTCCTGGACATGTTCTCTGGGTATCATCAGATCAGGGTCCATAAAGAGGACGAAGAAAAGACGAGTTTCATCACTCCTTTTGGAACATTTTGTTTCGTGAGAATGCTAGAGGGGCTAAAGAATGCAGGATGTACATTCTCAAGAATGATAGCAATAGTACTTCACCCCCAGTTACGGAGGAACATCTTGGCGTATGTGGACGATATAGTCTTCAAAAGTGTTCAGAGAAAAGATCACATCAGTGATTTGGCGGAAACATTCGCGAATATGAGAGCAGCGAACTTGAAGCTGAACCCGGAGAAATGTGTATTCGGCATTCACAAGGGGAAAGTTCTCGGATGTCTAGTTTCAACAAAGGGCATAGAGGCGAATCCCGACAAGATCAGGGCTTTGGTGGAAATGCAAGACCCAGTTTCAGTGAAGGATGTGCAGAAGCTGACAGGGAGAGTAGCTGCCCTTAACAGATTCATTCCCAAGGCTGCAGAAAGAAGCTTACCATTCTTCCAAGTTCTCCGAAGTGCCAAGAATTTCCAGTGGTCCGAACCTCAGAAACGATCCTTCCAAGAATTGAAAGATTACTTGTCCAATATGACCAAGCTCTGTCCTCTCGAACCAAAATTGCCACTTCTGCTATATGTGTCTGCATCAAATTCGGCAGTAAGTGCGGTGCTAGTGCAAGAAAAGGAAGAGGAAGGAAAGCTCAAACAAATTCCTGTTTACTTTGCTTCTGAAGCTTTGTCTGGCTCCAAGATCTTCTATTCTGAACTGGAAAAAATCGCATATGCAGTCATCATGGCAGCAAGGAAGCTAAGGCACTACTTCGAGGGTCACAGGATAAGAGTCATCACCAACCAGCCGCTGAATGATCTGTTCGCAAATAGAGAGGCATCCACCCGAATCATCAAGTGGGGCGCTGAACTCTCTTCGTATGTGGTAGACTTCGAGAGAAGAAGTGCAATAAAATCGCAAGTCCTAGCAGATTTTGTCGTGGACTGGACTTCACCTACTCAGAACTTCGAGGAAAATGCACCTGAACCTTGGATAGTACAATGTGATGGGGCCTGGTGTTACAAGGGGGTCGGAATTTCGGTACTGCCGTGATGTCCCCGACGGCGTAGTCATAAGATACGCAGCTCGGCTCGTATTCGCGAACAACGAACATTCCACGAACAACACAATGGAATACGAAGCTCTTCTGTTGGCATTAAGGAAAATGAAAGCCTTGGGGCAGCAGACCTTCATTATCGAACGGATTCGAAAGTAATCCAAGAACATATCGAGAAAGAAAGCGAAGCAAGAAATCCCGTTCTCATGAAGTATCTAGAAAAAGTCGGGGAAATGGAAAAACACTTCAAAGGCTATTCGACCAAAGATATCCCAAGGGATGACAACAATGAGGCGGATAAGCCGGCGAAAGAAGCGACGTAAATCAAGAACTACCCCCGATGTGTTCTTCGAAATCATCGAGAACCGTCCATCAAGGATTCGAGGGCCAAAATCGTGAATGTAGTGGAGACTCCCGATTGGAGAGCGAAATCATGGCTTATCCGAGAGGACATTATGAACCACAAGATGAGTTAGAAGAGAAAAGATTGAAGCAAAGGGCACGGGGCTATACGAAGAGTGAATGGAGAACTTGTACAAATCGAGAGTCACCGAACCTTGGCTGCGGTGCATCACCTCCGAAAAAGGTCAGGGGATTCTAAAGGAAATTCACAGTGGATTCTGTGGGGCGCACATAGGCACCAGGGATTTGGCTGGAAAGGCAATAAAGCAAGGATTCTATTGGCCCACCATAAACATTGATGCCAAAACATTAGTTCGACAGTGTGAAGCATGCCAGAAAACGGCGAATCAACAGAATTTGCCTTCAATGCCAGTTCACTTAATTCCACCAACTTGGCCTCTGCAGAGGTGGGGTATGGACCTAGTGGGCCCGTTGCCAACGGCTCAGGGCAATTGCCGATTCGCACCGTTGCGGTCGATTATTTCACAAAGTGGGTGGAGGCAAAACCACTTGCGAATATCAAAGCAACAACGAGTTCGAAATTCTTTTGGCGTAACATAGTCCGCGGGTTCGGGGTTCCTAGAGAACTAATCGTTGACAATGGCAAACAGTTCGACTGTTACACCCTCAAAGAGTATTGCAAAACCTTGGGCACTCAGGCGAAATTTTCGTCGGTATATCACCCGTGATCAACGGAGCGGTTGAAAGAGCCAATGGCCTGATTTTTTCGGGAATCAAAAAATGCTTGTTCCACCAGAAGAAGGGAAAGTGGGTAGATGAGTTACCGAAGGTGATCTGGTCTCACAACACCACAGTGTCGAGAGCAATAGGTTTCACGCCTTTTCGCCTACTTTTCGGCACTGAGGCTATGAAACCAGAGGAAATTAAGAATGAAAGCATGAGAGTCTTGAAAGGAAAAGAGATTGAGGAAATCGATAAGAAAGTGGAAAAGGACATGATCGAGCTGACGATCCTTGAAGCTGCAGAAAACATTGAGAAATACCAAAGAGAGACAAGGGCTTGGAGAGACAAGAAGGTGGTCCGAAAGGACATTAAAACTGGTGATCTTGTGTTGAAAAGGAAGAAAAACTGGGAGAACCCAAGAAAACTTCATGAGTCTTGGGAAGGGCCTTACATCGCCAGGGAAACAGACATGCCAGGGGCTTTTCGCTTAATGGAGCAAACTGGCGAAGAGTTGCCGTATTCATGGAATGCTGACAGCCTAAAAAGGTATTACCCATGAAAACCCCAGTTGTAGCTAGATGTAATATATAGTAGTTTTTAAATTTTCGCAAGTTTGTATTCTAAATAACTAAAAAATCCGAATCACGTGTCTATAAGTGATTTCGGGAAAAAACATTAGCTTTTCTTTTCCTAGTTGTATTAGAATAAGAAGGACCGTACTCTTTTCCTTGCAAAGGGGGCTCTAAATCAAGAGGCAAGGTTTTTAACGAGGCGGATCCTATGTAAATACTCTTTGTGATATATATGAAAAGAGTCTTCCCCCAAATCGTGATAACCAGAATTCCATCGTGAAAAAAGAAAAAAAAAGTTCGTGAGAAAGGCTTCGTGATAGCCAGAATTCCATCGTGAAAAAAGAAAAAAGTTCGTGAGAAAGGCTTCGTGATAGCCAGAATTCCATCGTGAAAAAAGAAAAAAGTTCGTGAGAAAGGCTTCGTGATAGCCAGAATTCCATCGTGAAAAAAGAAAAAAGTTCGTGAGAAAGGCTTCGTGATAGCCAGAATTCCATCGTGAAAAAAAAGTTCGTGATAAAGGCTTCGTGATAGCAAGAATTCTATCGTGAAAAAAAGAAAGAAGTTTATGAGAAAGGCTTCGTGACAGCCTGAATTCCATCGTGAAAAAAGAGGTCTGAGACAACAACAAGTTGTGGCCTAAAATCCCATCCACGAAGGGATTCCCAGAGAAAAGGCCCGAAACAACAACACGTTGTGGCCTAAAATCCCATCCATGAAGGGATTCCCACCGAAAGGGCCCGAGACAACAACAAGTTGTGGCCCAAAATCCCATCCACGAAGGGATTCCCACCGAAGTTTGAGGCAACAATGGGTTGTAGCCTGAGTTTTCATGACGGTTGCGATCAAAAGTGAATACGTGTGGCGTTGTTCAAAAATTTTTCCCTAATGCAAATTGCTGAAAGTTTTTCGCAATAAAATTGTTGTGATAAAAAGGGCAAGGGGCTCGCGCAGAAATTCGTAGAAAAACAACGGTTGAAGCAACTAAGGTTTGCAATATCAACCAGGCAAGTGTGCCAAGATATCAAGTCCACAAAATTCGAGAACAAATTTTGTCGACTTGCGTAACAACGGTTGAAGTTTTCAAAAACTTACGAAGATTTCTTCCAGAAGCGTGTTCGATCAAAATACTCGAATAGTAAACTTCGCCAGCTTGCCATGAAATTTTCATGCAAAATGGCAAGGTGGGGGAGGGTGACGTTTTTTCAAGGAAAAACGCATTCATTGCCTTATTTGCATAAAAATTTTGAAATAGTTTATAAACAATTTCAACAGTTAGTACAAAATCTAGAATGAAAGTTCGACAACATGTCCCGGTTTACAGCTATTGTCTTCGACAACGTCGCTAGCGTAAGCGAAGTCGAGCGCGTCTGCTATGGGGCTAAGGGGCTCCGTTTTCGGAACATTCGCGGAGCACGAAGTCGCGGGTGCAGAACTTTCCTTCTTACAAACAAGAAAAAGGAAGAAAGATCAAAACAACCCATAGCAAATTTAAGCGAAGTTTCGAGCCAAAAATCAGAGAAGTCTTGTTCGGGATGAGCCTGTTTGAACAAACGCCACGCTTCGCCGCTAACAAACATCCTATCCCGATGAATTCGCAAGGGCATCACGTCCTGCGCTGGCCCAGCTTGCAGGACCTACGCAGGTTAAAGTTTACAAAACAATCATTTAGAAAAGCTAAGTGAATGTACAAAATGTACAGACAGCCTCGAAGGTGTGCATAGTTCGGATAAAGCATCTAGTCCGTGACGTCAACCTTCAGCGAACTCTCATCACGCCCAGAAGCTTGGCCGTCGTTGCTATCCTCGTCGCTGCTGCTGCTCGAACCCTCATCACCCGAATCGCTAGAATCTTCGTCGGAAGTAGACTCTTCGGGGAACGCAACGACATTCTCACGATCTTCTTCATCGTTCAGCTGAAAGAGATAGAGAAACAAATGTAAGGGGAATTCAAGAAACAAAATGTCGCGAACCAGTATTAGCGACGAAATCGTACAAAAATTTACCTCAGCAAGTTTAGCACGCGCGATGACCTTGACGGTCTCCTTTCCGCCGGCAAACCAGAATTCCCGCGCGAATTTGTTCTTAATGACCTGGACATCTTCATTAGCTCGAATTATTGAAGTACTCGTGGCGCTGGGGAATTGAGAGATTTTTTCGCGGAACTTCTCCAGATCGGCGCAGTCGAAGTCATGAAGAATTTTCAGTATACTCTCGACAGAGAAAGCCGCTGCGAAGTCACTGGCGCCGGAGATAGCCTCAGAGAGAGCCTTGAACTCAGTTTCCATCCAGTCCATGAATTCGGGAATTCCAATATCAGACGGAAGAGGAGCAGGATGAACGCCAAACTCGTTCAGCGATTTCTTGTATTCCTTGAACAAGAGCTTCAGCTTCTCCAAAATTTCGGACATGTTCTTATTCGAAGTACCATCCTGCTCCGCCAGCGCTTTCTCAAGATCCAGAATTTTTCGATCTTTTGTGCTCAAAGACTTGGCGAGATTGGCATTGTTAACACGAAGACCTTCGGCAGTTTTTGCAGCCCTCTCATGTTTCTCTCGAAGATTTTCAATCAAACTAAGATCGTCTTCGTGAGCCTTTTGTACCCTTTCCAACTCCTTCTTGGACTGCTCGAGCGCTGCCTCAGCAATCTTCTTTTCGTCCTGACTAATCTTCAAGGCCTCCGCCAGCTCAGCCACCTTTTTCCCAAGATCGATGTTTGCGGACTGAGCGAGAGCGAAGCTGCGCTTGAGTTCCTTGGACTCCTGAGAAAGTTGCTTGTTCACCTTTTCCGGGTCAACAAGCCGCTCAACAGCAACTTTCTCGAGCATAGAATACTTCAGGGTGTAGTCTTTTTGAAAACGCGCCAGCTTCTATGGAGGGTAAGAATGAAGAAGGTCCTTGAATTCTGAAAAATTTGTGATTAAATCTCAAATCGAAAACTTGAAAATCTGAAAAGTGTGAAAAGGTAATGAAAAGAAACGAACCTTTTTTGCTGAAGTGCTGCATGGTGACCTTCTTCGTAGAACCAGAAGAAGCCTTACCCTGTGACGAAGGGGTGGCTTCGAGAGTAGGGTGAGGCCCCTTCTCAGAGTCCCGAGCAGCTCCTCCGGGTTGTTCCGAACTCTCCCCTCCTGTTTCATCAACAAGTACAGGCGATTTCCACAGTGTTAAAATCTTGGACGTCTTGCTCCTGACGCTAGTTGTCTTGAAACCAACACTTAATAGCTCGCCGCGATGAGACATACCAAAACTTTTGTTAAAAGCAGCCAAAGAAGGAGAGGGAGCCTGATCTTCGGGAACAACCTCCCGAACTTCGAGCAAGAGGGCACGTTCGACAGGATCCTCCCCCTTTGAACGGTGAGTTCAAGTTCCTTGGCGAATTCGGGGGAAGCCTCGTCACGGGTGCAAGTGGGCAGAGAGACATCAGCAGAGGGGACTTCAACAGCAACAATGGTTTCGGCAGCAGCGGGGGCCTCAGCAGCAACAGGGGCTTCGGCAGCAGTGACAAGCACAGCCTCCTTGCGAACTTCGGGAGAAGCATCTGAAAAAGAATCAATATCCACGAACTCATTCTCAGAACCCGACGGACAATTGTCTCGAAAGTTAAATCTCAACAGAGGCCGGAAGCAAAAACCTTTCTGGCTATCTGCTCCCACGAAGACATCGTCGTCAAAGGCAGAGGGAACTCGCCGAACCCCGGAAGAAGAAATCTTTTTCACCGCCTTCTTCAACTTCTTGCAGCTCATCTAGGCTAGGTCGGAAGCCGCCTGAAGCTCGACGTCCGAAACTAGTTCGGAGGTTTTGCGCTTGCGCTTCGACGACTCCAAGGATCTTGTCCTAGAGGGCTTAACGCCAGAGGAAGAGCTAAAGACTTATCTCCACAGACCTTAGTGAACACACGGTTGATCCTCTTCTTGTGTTTCACAAGCGTCTTGTACGCCTTGTTTTCATTCATAGTATATTCGCCTATCATGAGATTCACCCTCTTTTCAATCTCGATCATGAAGGCATCAACGCTTTGATTTTTCGCAGCTTAATCCCGAACTTCGGGAAAGGCACTTCTTGAGCTGCCCAGTTGACGTTGAAATACACGATCTTGATGGGAGCCCAACTGCTGGAAATCGGCCAAATCCGGGCAGCAACGAACTCTTCAATGATGTCACGGCCCCCAAGTATAGTGCCGACGAGATGAAAAGCACTCTCGCAGTTTCTAATCCCCACTTCCCGGTGATTGAATTCGGCAGTGTTCACCACAGTCAGGGGCGCGATAGGGCAAGACAAGGGGTGAGCTGGGCCCGTGTAGCCAGGAACTTCGGACATGTCGACCTTCAAATAAAACCAATACGAATTCCAGTCGTCGGTGAGGTTGGTCTTGCAGCACGGAGCGATCTGGATTCGAGTAATCCCCTTTTGAGTGTTCTGGCGCCGGGTGTTGAAGGTGCAGCATGCGTGCTGAGCTTGGTAGAACTGCCCGTCGCTGACCTTGATAACGTCGGGAATAATTACCAGTTCATAGAATCTGGCAAAGGCGTCAACACTGAGGTTACAGCCAAAGGTCTTCATGATCCAAATAAACTTCGACAACTCAAGAAAAGACGTCGGTGAAAGTTGGTGGATCTTCACGGAAAAGGCATCCAAAATCGCCGGCAAAATCGGGTCACAGGGGAATCTGAGTCCACAGATGAAGAAATCCCGAAAGACAACAATCTCTCCATCCTCGGGGGTAGGGACTTGTTCGTCAAGTGGGGCTCGCCCAGCTCCCGAAGGGAAGAACCCAGCTACTTCATATTCCCGAATCAGGTTGGCCGTGACTTTGGATTCTCCGAAGACAAGAGAGGGTGGCAGCGGTCCTGCAGTCTTAGCCTTAACCAGGTCGTCGATGCCGGCGTCCACATCCCCGACATCTTCGTCGTCGTCTGTTCGAACCTCCCCATCCTCGTGACTCCTGGAGCCACTAGGAGAGCCTGCATCTTCACCTGGTGCGGCATTCTCAGCACTTTCGACAATTGGATCAACTGGGAGACCCGCTGCGATAAGTTCTTCGGTAGTCATGGGTCTCGCGGTGCTTTTGACTCGAGCCACCTAACCAACAGAGTTACACGTATGAAGAAATGAGAACAACATTCGAGAATGAAGTCCACAGAACAAAAATGCCATTGCAGCAAAAATGACAAGTAAGAATTGAAAGAGAGAAATAAATAATACCTTAGAGAGATCCGAAGAAAACCGGAAGTTCACAAACTATTAAGCAGAAGACGAGATTCTGCGAGCAAAAAGATTCACGAATCGCAAGAAAAGCAGGAGAGCCGTAAAATTTTTTAACAGCGGGAGCCTCCTATTTATAGGGGCGGGGAGGGGTAGTTCCGCGAAACCTGCCTCGATCTAACCGTTCTAGGGTTTCTGGGCGACGCGTGTCCCCTCCGACGTTCCGAGGGTGACGTTTTTTACTAAATTTCCGAACTATTCGTGGAATCGGATCGTCGGAGTCAACCCGCTTCCTCGAGGGGCTAGTGTTGGGGAATTCAGGAAAACCCGTCACCCTCGAAACGTTAAGTTTGACAAAGTTCTTGAGACATGTTTTTCAGGAACAGGGAACTCACGATTTTCGGAGGCCTGGAATCTGCGAAGCCTCAGATTCGCGCATATGAAGTTCGGGGATCGTGATTCGGTGAAGACGTGGAGTCGCGAACGTGCGGAAGTCCGGAACCTCGAGCTGGCGGTGGCGCGAACTTCGAAGGGCGGCTGATTCGGGAATCTGTCGGGGACCCAGTTCGGGAGTCACGCGTGAAGACATTCACGAACCGACGAAGAAGCAAAGGCTGATTCGGTAATCTGTCGGGGACCCAGTTCGGGAGTCACGCATGAAGATATTCACGAACCGTCGAAGAAGCAAAGTCAAAGTTGTTGTCCCAAAAAGTCCGGGTTTTGAGTGTGAACTAGTGGTAGACTTGTAAATGTGTTAGACGAGAAAGACATTCTTGTATGCGTTCACACTAGGAATATTCTCTGAGCTTGAGGGTGTTTTAGGAATGTAAAAGTCCCTTCATCTCCCTATAAAAAGGGGGGGCGCGAGGGCACGTGTAAACGGATTCAGATTTTTGGGACTTGTGCAATCTGCTGAGGGAATCACAGCCTCTCAGCGCTCTAACCTTGTGCTTGAACGTGTCTAAAACTTCCTCTCTCGTGTTGGGGGAATCATCCGAATTTTTCGGGTAACCCCCCAACAGCCCACTCTACCGTCGAAGTAGCACCACCTCCACGTCTCCCGCTGCCAGGAGTCTCGTCGCCACTGTTTTGGACCCAGATGATTGTTCTTTAAAAGTTCATGGACCTAGATGACTGCTGTTTAAAAGTTTATGAACCTTTATTTAGTTTGCGGACCTATATGAGATCTCAGAAAAAGTTTACAGACCTAGATGACCACTTTTTTAGTTTGCGGACCTAGATGAGATCTTAGGAAAAGTTCATGGACCTACAATGAAATTCACTCTTAAAAAAATCGACCAGAACAGTAAAATGTTTACGAATACTTTCAACTATTAAAATGTGAAATATCAAATCATGGTTAGCATTGCTTGTAAGTTGTAACACTACAAAAGTTATTCCGTACATAAGTATAGATGATAATCATTTCATAGAACGTTGAAAACATATTTCGACAACACAAAAAAAAACAAGAAAACCTATTAGCCCAAAGCAAGCTGGGAAAGACTATTTAGAGAACTGAACATTCAAAAATATTTTCCGTAATTTCATATATTTAATAGCTTTAGTGTGGTTGTTAGTTTCATTGGCTGATCAAGGTTAAAGTGTCGCACTGAAGGTCGGTGTGGTAGGTGACAGCTAAAACAGAGGTTGGTTGTTTCTGGTCCCTCATATTTCAAGCAACCTGTCGAAAGTTGAAAAGTAAAAACAGGAAATAGATTGTGGTGTCCAGAAATGTGTCGGTGGTGATTTTCTCTATGGCTAGATGCTGGACAGTGACGAATAAATATCAATAACATGGATGAGTGGACTAGGCATTTAGAATCACTTGCCTCAGTTAGTAGACTCTTATATTCTAAGCCAAGATAACAATAAGCCAACACATGAAAAGAGGTGATGTCAAACGTATTAATCGAAGCATGCTAGAACAAAAGTATTAATCGAAGTCCTCAGTTGCAATAGCAAGGCTTCCACCAAATAAAAACAATTCTGTGATATCTTTTGTTCGGGAAAGTATTAATCGAAGCATGCTAGAACAAAAAAATAATACTAATTTAGGGCCCGTTTGGCACAGCTTAGCTTCACCTGTAGAGCTGTTTTTTAGAAAACAACTTCATGAGCAACTTCATGAGCGGGGGAGAGAGCCATGTTTTTGCAGCTTCACCATGTGATTAACTCTGTGATAGTGAGTTTTCAGAGAAGCTGACCAGAGAGTTGGGCAGAGAGTTGGCTGTTTGGCTATTGAAGTTGTGAAGCTGCTCGTGAAGCTGTACCAAACGGGCCCTTAGCAGCTCTGCATTCTTTCTTTTTTTTTTAAAAGAACCAACAACAGTGAACTAGAAACTTCAGATAGTTTTTCTCCACACATTAATATCACACTAAGAAGTCATAAAACATCACACTACAGTACTTTGCATGAAAACGTACAAACACGGCTTTAGAAGAGACAAGCTAACGTTAGTTAGCAGCAAAGAAAACTATATTTTGGCATAATCATTTTCACATGAGTTCCACTCACCATTAGATGCATGCCTCCCTGCCAGTATTCTCTGATGGGGCGTTTTCATGTGGCACTTCTAGATTAATCTTCATTCTTGACAGATAGCTGAATGTGCCTTCTCTTTTTCTAGGCAAAAGTAAATCTTCATAAATTATTGTTTCAAAATCAAGTTGACCCATATTATGATAGCCAAACTGTTGCAAATTTGGGGACATAAGGCTTCAAGGCAACTGAAGCTTTGAATATTATAAAACATACTAAGGTTCATTGCTCTGTTAACACTCTTTTGCACTGTTCATTCAGTTGCCTAGGATGATCAAATTACGAATCCCAAGAGCAGAACAATCAGAACTAGAATTACACTTTATTTTTTTGACCGAGCAGAACTACACACTGTTACCAGCCTAACTGATCTGACCTCCCACTTGAATTTCTGTTACAAATACTTTCTAGTACTTAGGCAGTCGGAGTCACCACAACCGAGGGGGACATTCACATACATTCCTTGAAACTTGTCCATTCAAAAAGAGTAAACAAGGAATCAATTAGGTAGAAGGTGTACATACAAGAAGTGGAGAAATGCCGAAGTTGGAGCTTAGTTTTCAGGACACACAAAAAAAGTTTCTGTACTAAGCCAAGATTCCCAAGCCCACTTCAACAGATCAGCGTCAACCAGACGAGCATGCCAACAAGAAATATGAATCCTTACCATGGGAGGTTTGAAAGGATAATCAGGGGGGATCACTCCAGGAAAATATCCCTCCTTCATATGGCGTTTCTGCAAGACATAACATTACACGTCAAATCAACCGGCGCGTACTCGTGAGCCCAGTTTATTGTACAAATTAAACTACTACACACTAGGCCAAAAACGATTTGTGCTAACACATGAAAAATAGATTGCTGGCACATGTAACTATCACCCGCCAGCATAGTGGTGGGGGCACAATGCTGGCGGGTGCGTATGTCACCCGCGTCAGCACTGTGGCTTTGCAAAACCAACAATCCCTTTTTAAAGTAGTAAAACCTTGTCAAATAAAAAAGTTGTAAAGTACAAAGTTCCATACTTTCATAACTTGTCAATATGTACAATTTTTATTCAGGTTGTTGCTTCATTTGACAAAGTGGTAGTAATTATGTTCACAAAATCTATATCTCTTATATAGTTTGAAGAAACTATGTGAGAGGTGTATAAGATTTGTGAAGAATGTTGTTACCACTATTCCGGATGAGCAAATGACCAAAATAAAAGTTGGTCATCCTCAAAAGTTATAGAACTTTGTAGTAGAACCATTTTTTATTTGAATGACTTTTGTTGAAGTAAAGTACGTCTGAATTTTTGAAATTTGAAAATTTTAATTTTTCAAATGGTCTCAAATGGAGAAACTCTCAACATGAAAGTTGTAGATCCTGAGAAGTTATGAAGTTTCGTAGTTTACAATTTTTTTATTTGAAATCATATTGTCAATGAAATCCAATTTTGAATCTCTCAAATTTGAAATTCAAATTTCGTAGATGACCTCAAATGGGAAAACACCCAACATGAAAGTTGTAGATCTCAAAAAGTTATGAAACTCTGTAGTTGACAAGTTTTTAATTTGAATCCGTTTAGTGCCTCAAAAAACCGATTTACACTCGGTGTAGTATAATATGAGTAGAATCAAAACTGCATATGGACGCATATGAGTGTGTGGTGTAGTGGTAGAGGAGGCTTCGCGCGAGGAAGAGGTCACAGGTTCGAATCGCGGCAGCCGCTGAGCGTGCGACTTTACGCGAAAAAATGCGCGACTTGCGACTTGATGACGGAGGACGGGTGGGGTTCCTCTCCTAAATAAATTTTTTTTGCTATTTATTTCGAGCCGATTTCAAAAAACCACTATGCTGGCGGGTGCTTATGTCACCCGCCAGCACTGTGGTCAGGGGTGGCGGGCGGGCACCCGCCAGCAAAGATAGCCATTTGTGCTGGCACAAGATTGCTGGCAGGTGTTGCATCCGCCAGCACAAAGGCGTTTTAGCCGCCAGTAAAAATCGTTTCTGGCCTAGTGACACCTACTCTAAACATAGAAGCAGCAATTTGAACAAGTAAAACTGACATCCTCCAATGCAGTTTAATTTCTGCGAGCTTTCAAGTGTCTCGCACCAATTGGAGAAACAGAGAGAGCGAGCTCATACCTTGGGGCTTGGGGCCTGATGATGGTGGAGAGCCAGTGTGTCACCGCTGCAACAGAGGTGCCAGCTGAGAAGGAAGGCGTCAATGAGAATTGAAGGCGTATTTGGTGTGAGGACTATGGGAGTGTGCGATGACAGGTGGGCCCTGCGCGGTCAGAAGGCCAAAGGGGTTAAAACGCGCGGCTTGTATCATGTCCCTTGAGACTTATCAATTTTGTATCAAACCTTTAGTACTTGGCCATGGCGTCCGCCGCCTGACCTCGTCAAGAGATCAATCCATCGTTAGCTGATTTCCTCTCTGCTTAGCTCACGCTCCCGTTCGATCTCCACAGTGTAGCTTAGGGGCGGTTACAGTGGTATCGGAGCCATTCAATTCGAAGGGTATTCTCCGCTAGAGTTGAGCGCTACTCTGTGATTCGAGTTCGTCGGCACGGATTAGTGAGCGCGATTCGTCGTGGCTAGTCCGGACCTTGAACTCTATCTGCAGTAGTTCTTCGATTCTCACTTCCCTATCGACTCGTCGCCTACCAGTAGCACCAAGGTTCGCCTTTTCATCCTTGCGGGTGATTGGACGAATTTCCACAGCCAGTCTTCCAGATCTAATCCGATCGGCACGTTGAAGCGAGGTTGTGGCTCACCCACGCAAAATTCCTCACTTTCAACCGGATCTGTGAATAAAACAACCCTGTCTTTTCCCCAAATTTAGCGACACTTCAGCAACGGCGAGGGTTGCAAAGCTTCGTCTCAGTGTAAAATTTCGTGAGCCGGCGTTGATTTTGCTTCGCGGAGGCGACGATGAGTGGTGCTGTCTGGTCAGGGTTGCAGGGCGTTGGTCCTGCGTAAAATTTCGTAGCCAAATCAGCACCACAGGAGTTGGGATTCGTCAGTTCATCTACTTTGGGTGAGCTCGCACGGTGAAGTGTCAAGATTTAAGCTTTTTACAGGCATGATTGGGAAAACAAGGCGTCGTACCCCACTGGTGGCTGTCAAGCCGTCTTCGCAGACGCAGCTGCTGCTCGATATCATGGACCTCAACGATGCCGTGGACAATGAGCGCGGGGAAGGATTGCAGCGCAGTCTTAACCAGTTATTCGACAAAGTGTCAGCAATCGACGCCAACCAAGCCCAACTGAAGGAACATCTGGACCTACAATCGAAGGTGGTGGATCAGACAATTTGTGACCAGGTGTTATTATCCAAGCAATTAGCTGAGTCTGGGCGTGCTATCGCTCAACTCCGGTTGGACAAAGCAAAAGAGCCGATCTTTGATGATGACAACAGTCCCAAATTTCACAACCCACCAAAAGGTAACAAATTTGGAAGCAATATCCATAGTTACACTGATGGCAATCCTTGTAGAACACTAGATAACCATAACAAGTCCAAAGATAATAGTTTCACACAAGTTACAAAAACTGCCATACCTAAGATGCCATTTCCTACTTTTGATGGTTTCCACCCTTGAATTTGGATAGACAAGGCTGTTAACTATTTCACTATCTATCAAATTCCACAATGTCTATGGGTGACTGCTGCAATAGTGGCCTTTGATGACAATGCATCAAAATGGCTTCAAGTATATAAACTGCAACATGTGTTGGGAACTTGGGAGCAGTTCACAGCGGCTGTCCTCAAGCAGTTTGGCACTTATGATTATAAACATGCAATGGATGATATCATGTAGTTGAAGCAAACAGGATCAGTACAAGAGTTCTATCAAGAATTCATTGATTCTAAGTACCAATTGCACATGCATAACACTGCTTTGGATGACACATTTTTTGTCCAAAGTTTTGTTAGAGGCCTCAAAGCAGAGATAAGGGGAGCAGTACAGTCCCAAGATCCTGATACAGTTGAGAAATCTCTACATTTGGCAAGCATCCAGGAAGGGATAGCTACCAGAAACAAGTTCAGAAACAACAAGCCTGCTTTTCCTACCAAATCATTTGCTTTCCATGCCAAGGATGTTAAACAACCCCATCCAGACAATGGCTTGTGGAAGGCAAGGCAAGCAAGAGATTATAAGAAAGCAAATAACCTCTGTTACTACTATGGAGAGCCCTTCAGTCCAGTACACATTGATACTTGCAAGAAAAGGCCCAAGAAACAGATACATCAGTTATCCTTTAAGGAACTCAAATGGATCTCACAGATGATATCCTCCTGCAGTTGGAACAAGAAGATACAATGGAAGAGGAATTATGCCACATTTCACTGAATGCTATAACTAGTCAAGCCAATGCAGATACCATCCGACTACGAGCATAGTGAAGAACAAGATCATGTTAACACTTATTGATTCGAGCGGTTCCAATAGCTTTGTCAGTTCCAATTTTCTTCTCAAGGCAGGCATTACTCCTCAGCCTGCACCCCCTGCTTGAGTCAAAGTGGTTGATGGTTCAATGTTGCTAAGTACACAATATGTGCCAAAGCTGACGTGGTGGATCCAGGGCCACACCTTTCAAACAGACATGAGAGTAATTGGCCTCAATGTGTATGATGCAATCCTGGGGTATGACTGGCTCAAGCCAAGAAGTCCCACGAACTGTCATTGGGCCAACAAGACCATTGAGTTTCCAGAAAACATCAAAGAAGTCAAGCTCCAAGGGGTATTCACATCATATGAGTTAGCAGTTCAAGAGATATCTGCACAACAACTGGTCAAGTGGACTCAGGGCAATGATGTTTGGGCTTGTGCAGTAGTCAAATTGGTCCAAGATCCTAGTAAACAAAACATTCACCCAGCTGTCCAAAAATTACTCCATAAATTCAAGGATATCTTTTCATCACCAACAACATTACCTCCACCAAGAGCTTATGACCATGCCATCCCACTTGTACCCAATGCTATCCCAGTCAATTCCAAACCCTATAGGTACTCCCTGCCCACAAAGATGAAATTGAACAACAAGTTCAAGAACTTCTTAAAGCAGGGCTCATTACAACCAGCACCAGTCCTTTTGCTTCCCCAGTGCTCCTAGTCCAAAAGAAAGATGGATCCTGGAGGTTTTGTGTTGACTACAGAAAAATTAACTCCCTGACAGTCAAGAACAGATTTCCCATCCCTATCATTGATGAAATGTTGGATGAGCTCCATGGAGCAAAGTATTTCACAACTTTGGACATGAAAGCAGGGTATCACCAAGTAAGGATGAGAGTGGAGGATGAGTATAAGACAGCCTTCAAAACTCACCAAGGGCACTACCAATTTAAAGTTATGCCTTTTGGCTTGACTAATGCCCCAACCACATTTCAATGTCTCATGAATTCCCTCCTTCAGCCATACTTAAGAAAAAGTGTCTTGGTCTTCCTGGATGACATCTTGGTCTACAGCTCCAATTTGGAATCTCACATTAGTCATCTCAAAGAAGTTTTCAACTTACTCAGAACTCACAGGTTCTTTCTCAAGCTCTTCAAATGTACATTTGCTCAGGATCAGCTCAAGTACTTGGGCCACATTGTGTCCGCCCAAGGAGTAGCTACAGATCCTTCCAAGACAGAAGACATGCTGAAATGGCCCATACCTGCTACTCAAATTGAACTCAGATGATTCATTGGCTTAACTGGATACTACAAACTCAGAGGATTCATTGGCTTAACTGGATACTACAGGAAGTTTGTTCAACATTATGGCATTATTGCTAAACCATTGACATACCTCCTCAAGAAGAAGCAGTTCTGCTGGGATGCTACAACCCAAGAGGCTTTTGACAAACTGAAGTTGGCCATGACAAAGACACCAGTTTTAGCCTTGCCAGATTTTTCTCAACAGTTTGAGTTAGAAACTGATGCATGTGACACTAGGGTTGGAGCAGTTTTGCTGCAAAACAACAAACCTTGCTTATCTCAACAAGCCCTTAGCACAGCAACACCAATCCCTATCTATGTATGAAAAAGAATTTCTGGCCCTCATCATGGCAGTCCAGAAATGGAGGCCTTATCTGCAAAAGAGAGAATTCATTATCAAGACTGATCACAAGAGTCTGTGTTATTTAGGGGACCAACATCTGCAGTCTGAAATGCAAAAGAAAGCAATGACAAGATTGATGGGCTTACAGTTCAAGATAGTGTACAAGCAAGGCAAGCACAATGTAGTTGCAGATGCTCTATCTAGAGTCAGTCATTTACTGACAATTAACATGATATCTGAAGCTAAACCCATGTGGATCTAGGAGGTCACCATTGCTTATGTCATAGATCCTGAAGCTCAGAAACTCCGACAACAACTAGCCCTCTCGAGCCCCAATGAGCAAAATTTCTCTATTCATTATGGCCTAAAAAAAAGGGCCACCAAATTTGGATTCCCAACAACTCTGCACTCAGAACATAGTTGATCACAGTGTTCCACTCCTCAGCTATGGGTGGCCATTCTGGAGTCCAGAGCACTTACATCATACTCAAGAAACAGTTTTGCTGGAAAGGACATAAACAAGATGTGGACACATTCATCAAGCAATGCCAAGTATGCTAACAGGCAAAGCATGAGTTAGCACATCCTGCTGGTCGTTTACAACCACTCCCCATTCCTCAAGGAGCCTGGCAAGACATAACCATGGACTTTATAGAGGGTTTACCAAAATCAGAGGGCTATGACACTATCCTGGTAGTGGTTGATCGATTCTCCAAGTATGCCCACTTTATACCCTTACATCATCCTTTCACTGCAACCATTGTAGCTCATGCTATTTTTGATACTGTGGTGAAGCTACATGGACTCCCTAAGTCCATTGTCTCTGACAAAGACAAGGTGTTCACAGGTCATTTTTGGACTGAACTCCTCAAATTGATGGGCATCACTTTAAACCTGACTACAACATATCACCCTCAAACCGATGGGAAAAGTGAAAGAGTGAATCAGTGCCTCGAAATGTTTCTCAGATGTGCTGCTTACCAGACACCAAGAAAGTGGACAAAATGGTTAGCACAGGCAGAACTGTGGTATAACACCAGCTACCATTCCTCCCTACAGTGTTCACCATTCAAGGCTCTCTATGGGTACGACCCAAACATGATTGCTGCTCCAGCCAACTTTGAGACAAGCAACAAGTCTATAGCTGACTGGGCCCAAGAAAGGGAAGCCTACAATGAGGTGTTACGTGATCACCTGTTGACAACACAAAACAAGATGAAGGTTCAGGCAGACAAACAGAGAATCAATCGGGAGTTCTGTAAGTGCATCTAGGCCCCTAAGAGGATTTTGGTGAATTGAATGACAAGGCGATTAAAGGACTAATGAATTTGTCTAAGATTGTGAGCAAGTTTTCTTTATATTCATGAGCAACCATTGAAGTATCTAAATATGGATGTATATTATGGCTCACATTGACAAAGACAAGTATGTGGTGCAAGACTTCATGAGTTTATTGAATGAGAACAAGATAATAAATGTACACACTATGGTTCTAAATTGGAAGCTTGCACATCCGTTGTCAATCAAGATCAAGCATTTGAAGCGGGGTTTTCAAATGAAATATCAATTGCGTATGAAGCAAAGTGGAACTCAAAGTGGCTTGGATAAGTGATGAAGAGATCAAACGAGATGTCTAGGGTGAGGGACTAAGAAATTTTTGGGGCCGTAGCTAAGCCGCCATTAGTGTCTTTGCTAAGGTGAAGTTCTAGCATCCGTGGGGTCTTCAAGTATCATATTCAAACCTTAACCGAGGGAAGCATTGCGAATCATCAACTTGTTAAGATTGGCAATATGGAGTGACCATGGATCCAAGTGTGCATTCCTATGCTTTATGGAAAGATCCTAAGTCACTAGCTCAAGTATGGACGTGCTCAAGTCAAAGGCTATGTTGAAAGCCCTCAAGTGGATAATTGATCAAGTATGGCAAGATTGAAGTTGTTCAAGCTCAAGAGATCAACGAAGCTCTTTCATTCTTTCTTGAGTATAGGTATGCCGTACTATCAAGAGGGATGCAACTTAGCAAGTTGACTGTTGACGGTGAAAATCCGTCAACCTAGCCAAGAGTTTACCTTTGGTGTTGGCATAAGTTTTATACCTTATCCATTGGTACTAACCCCCGTGGTATAACAAGTTCACGTGTGCATGTCGGTTTTGGAGTTTAATGTTTATGCAGGGTTTTAGTGTTGAATGCAAGACTTTCGGGATAAGTTCATCAAGCACCTCATGACAAGACCTTGAAGCCCCGTACAAGTCATGCAATGAAGCAAACTTAACTCCAAGAAGCCAGGGACTTGATCCGAGAAGACGACACACTCCGCGGACCTGACCAGAAAAGTGCTGAATCTTGCAAGACAAGGAGTTGAGTCCAATTCGGAGAGAAACTGATGACATGGACCTACATGCACAAGGGGGAAACATCCAGGAAGCAAGGGAACCGACGTAGAGCAAAGGAGGCCTCGGGGCCGGGCTCCGGATGGGCCCGTGCCGGCCCGGCCCGGTCCGGTCGGCCCAGGCCCATCCAGGGCCCATTTGCCCCCTCCTTTGCCATAGCCGCCAATCGGGCTATTTATAGCCCCCTGACCCAGAGCCACGCAGAGAGGAATTCTTCATCGGCCGCCGAGGAGCAGAGAAGAGAGGGACACCATCTCGGAGAGGAGAGGGTCGAGCTAGTTGACTAGGGTTCCCCTAGCCGACGCGGGAACCTTGCACGGAAGACCACGTCGGAGTTCCCAGAGCTAGAAGCAAGATCAAGGAAGGATCCCGGTGGTGATCTTGTGTATGTATCATTGTTATAGTTGAATTATCAAGTTGAATCTTTTCCTAGCGATCAAGTGTTTCCTCGAAGATTTCGTTTTTCGATCGGCTTTCCTTATTCCAATTCTATTCTCGAGATAGATTACATAGGGTGTTCTTGTAGCCGCGGTGGCTAGAGGTACACGCCGGATCTTCCGAAAGAATCTCGACTTGTCTTTTGACTCGCCCTAAGCTCCTCGCATGAATAGGGATACGTTGTGACAGAACAGGGGTTCCGAAAGGCGGATGTTTTCGGATTTGGACGGGAAACCACGATTTAAAGAGGCTTCTATTAAGATTCGATTTGCTACTTCTTCTCTTGCTTGGAACTTCAACAAAAGGCTTACCCCGGTCCCTCTAGATCGGTTTACCTCTCCAACAAACCCAATAATTTTGTGGATGATCCAGAAAAACTTTACAGGCTAAGGAGACGCGAAGCACATCAAGCTAAAAAGCTGGATTTTGTAGATTCGGAGTCGGAAGACAAAGGATCGCAGGAATCTCCGAAGAATTCACCACCTCAAAGTCCTCGGGAGAATCGACTTCCACCGATGGGTGACCAACCACCGCAAGAACGCAAGATTGGGGAGCTATGCACCCCAGACATCATAGACCTACCAATCTTGAACCCCGAGGAGATCGGAAGACCGTTCGAGATCAAGACCTCAACAATCCGCATGGTGCAACATTCACCCTTCACCGGTAAAGAGGATCCGAACCTTCACCTCGAAGCATTCATTCAACTATGTCAGACTTTCAACATGGATGGGGTGACTCAAGATCAAATGAGGGCAAGGCTTTTTCTGTTCTCACTACTCGGGAAGGCTTTGCAATGGTTCCACTCTCAACCGGCGAAGACGGTGCAAAAATGAAACATGTTGATGAAGGCTTTCATGAAGGAATACTACTCGCCGGGTAAAACTCAAAGCTTGCGTAATAAGATTGCCACCTTTGTTCAATATCCTACGGAAACTATCTCGGAGGCATTCGAGCGCTTCAACGAGTACACCCGGGCGGTTCCACATCACAAGTTCCCGAAGGAAGACCTCGTGCAAAAGTTCTATCAAGGACTCACCATGGCGTCAAGGACGATCATCGATGCATCGGCGGGAGGATCTATCATCAAGCTTACGCCGACGGAAGCTTTCACTCTATTCAAGAAGGTCGCGGATAATGACACATGGACGTCATCTGGGCGCCTACATCCGGTTCAACCCACGGGGAACGTCAAAGGAGTCTTGCAAGTAGAGAAAGAGGACATACATGAAGGCAAGATCGACTCGCTCATGAGGAGGTTGGAGAAGATGGAGATGGAAAAGAAAGAGGCTCAAGACTTGAAGGCCGCCGAAGCAAGGTCCACATGAGAAGAATGTGGAGAGTATGGCCATGTCCGCAAAGATTGTCCGGAGGAAGCCAAAACGCTCGACTACATGAGGAAGGGAGAATTGCCGAACTTCCGCTACGGGCAAGGTAGGCCTCAATTTAATGCAAGCTCATCTATTCCTAATGCGGTTCCGCTTCGTATACAATTGAAGGAGTTCATAGACGAGCAAGCTAAGATCAACAAGGACACCATCACCAAGTTCAAGACCATAGACAAGGTGTTGGAGAACATCGATAGCAAAGTGATGGAGGTCAGAAGTTCCAATCATCAAGTGCTCAACATGATGAAGATGCTCGAGACGCAAGTTGGACAACTTGCGGGGCACCTCACTAATGATGAAGGGAAGCTTCCGGGACAACCCAAAAGTCCCGAATCGGCGAAGGCCATTTGAACACGTTCGGGGAAGGAGACCGAAGATCCGGAACGTTCCGCTGGAGCAAGGAAGCTTAAACCATCCACCGAGGTGGAAGGAGTTGCTAAAGAGAAGGTTACGGGGATCGTCACCGAAGAGCCTGAATTTGAGATGCCGGAGGGAGACACGAGGATACCGCAACTCAAGCCACGCTACTTCCGAGGTAAACTTGACAACCACTTTGAGAAGTTTGTGGAAGTTGTGCGTAGACTTAGCATCAACATGCCATTACTAGATGCCCTACAAGTACCTACATATTCTCGTTACTTTAAAGACATACTTGCAAATAAATATGAGATAGCAACACTCGGGGTAGATCATGTTAAGATGTCCGAAGAGTGTAGTGCCGCTATTGCTAATGGGCTAGAGAAGCAAAAGGACCCCGGGTGCCCTACAATTCCATGTTCGGTTGGTTCTTTCAACTTCGAGAAGGCGTTATGCGACCTTGGAGCAAGTGTGAGCGTCACGCCGAGGGATGTGTTCGAGAAGCTACGCCTACCAATGGAGCCTACGGGTATATGTTTGGAGTTGGGAGATAACTCCATTCGCTATCCCTTGGGCATTGCCGAAGATGTACCCGTGAAGGTCGGACACCACTTCATCCCCGTCGACTTCGTTGTGCTCGAGATGGGAGAGAGAGAGAGAAGCCGCCGCTCATCCTTGGGAGGCCTTTCCTCAAGACCGTGGGAGCTACTATTGATGTTGGCAAGGGGGAGATCATGTTCGATATCAACGGAGAAAGGAGTTCCTTCAAGTTCCGTCCAAGAATCGAGGCATGCAACATGATTGGAGTGAAGAGAGAACCAAAGCAAAAGGAGGGGCTGAAAAAGAAGAAGGAGCCGAAAAAATGAACGTAAAGAAAATCAAAGAAGGTGTTGCATCCGTCAAGACAAAGGAAGAGAAGCAGCCTGTGAAGACCAAAAAAATGACTAAGCCGGAAGACAAGCCCGTGCCCAAGATGGTGCGGAAGTGGGTACCCAAGATTGCAACGCCCGCAAAGAGCGTTGATCCGAAGTAATCAAGTGAAGAAGTCTAGTTATAGACTATAAATGAAGCGCTAGGCGGGAGGCAACCCGTTTCGTCGAGTCAAGAATAAGCTGCCGGGAGGACAACCCGATTCCAGGTTTTTTGAGTCTTTTTAATAATTTAGTTTTGAGTTTTATTACGCAAAGACATTAGACTTAGAAGTGGTTGAACAATATTAGAGACATAATTCTTGATTGAATATTTTGCTTTATGATAAACCCTTTGCATGAACCCTCCTATGTGCTTGTTTATTCTTTTCTTTTCGAGAAACCACAACCAAATAATTTCAGAACCTAACTCAACCTTTCAGCCTCATTATGGTGCTGAGGTTGACTTATTTTCCATGCTAAAAACACACGAGTAGAGCCACGACTTATATCTAGGTGTTAATAAGATTCAGCACGTGGTAGGACTCGTGTGAACCTAGAAATTAAAACTTTTGGCTGGTTTAAAAATCTATATCCTTGGTTTCTTTACGATTAGATTTTTTCTAAGCCTCATATAATTTTGTTTTATTCAAAATCTCTCTCATTTAGCCAAAATTAGAACATAAACATATGCCCTCATGATCAAGCCGAGAAAAGTTTGCTCTCAACCGATGAAGGCAAACTATACCGGTGAGACCGATATCAACGTAGTCGGAAAATATTTTCGACTTACATTTGTTTTTAATGGTTTAAAAACTTCTCTAAAATTATGCTTGAACTCTTGCATGGCTCTGAAAAATATTTTAAATTTCGAATTAGAGGAGTGCTTAACCTTAAACATACCTAAATGGAGGCAATCTAGTTTGAATTAATCATGCATGCACCATTGGATACCCTTTCATCAACTTTCACCAAGACCACATGCAAAGGACAAGCATGGTGGGCAGCAAGCATCAACTTTGCAGGAATTTCATGGTGGCATGTGAAGAAAGTGGAGCTAGGGAGCATGGACATGACCCAAAGCATGAAGCATCAAGTGGAAGGACCAATAATGCAAGAAAAGGAGTGGACGAGAGCGTTTGGGCGGTGCAACTCGTGGAGCACGCGAGCAAGAAAGTTGCAGAGGAGAAATGATCGTGCTGGAAGAAAGCCGAGGCGGGGAGGAGCACTAGGCACCCAGGCCGGTCGGCCCAGGCCGGCCGGCCTCCCCTACTTAAGGAGCCCCCGGCTCCCGTTTTCTGCAGGCAAGCTTCCCTCTCCTTCCTTAGTTTGTGTGTTCAAGTTTGTGTGCCCAAAACCTCCGTAGACATAGCCAACCTTCCCAAGCTTGATAGCTCAAAAAAATCCACCACCTTAATCCACTCAAAGTCCACATCCCGAAGTAAGAGTTTAAGTGCCTAGTTACCGGGTGCAACCCGGAGTTTTAGTAGAGAAAAGAGTGCAGCAACCATGTGGAAGAAAACCACAAGTCTCTTCTCCAAGAAGAAGGGTTCATCGTCATCCAAGCCGTCGTCGTCGACGTTTTCCAGGAGGTACTCGGTTTCTGAGTCTCCCCGGAGCATGGAGACGGATATGACACCACCAAGGAGGAACGATGCTCTCCTCCTTGGTGGTATGAGGGCTGCAAGGAGCACGTCCATGAGGTTTACCGAACCTCAAGGGCACACGGAGGAGCCGCCTGTGCCACCACGACGATCGATCCGTTCGACCGCGCCACCTCCATACACTCCGATATATTCCTCGTATGGCTTCATCATTTTGTCGTCGTCGGAGGAGGAGAGGCTCTCTCGTCTTGAGAAGAGACTTGTGCCCAACGTCGAGTTCGACGACCAAGCACTCTACAACTTGGGTTTCGGCATCGACATATACCACATGTTGGGGCACCTTGGATGGGTGAAATTCTCCAACGGAGTATCGGCGGACACCCACAAGGAGTTCGCCTTGGAAGTCTTGATGACCATTGCACCTATCCTTGATGATGGGGTGCAAAGCTTATCATTCCGTTTGGAGGGAGTCCAACAAGTGGTTCCCTACGAGCATGTTAGGGAGCTACTTGGATTCCATAAGGGAGCTCCGGAGAAAGTTGACGTGCCACCCGGCATGTTAGATGGATTTTGGAATTTAATCTCCGGAGAAGCCCACCAACAACGCAATTGCATCCGCAACCCCATTATCCGGATATTTCACTCTTTGATGTGCAAGAGGGTATTGGGGAGGATGAGGGAGACGAAGGTGACTGACACGGAGTTGAATTGGCTCTACTCGGCTTTAATTGCCAAGTAGCCAATAGACCCCTCATACGTTATGATCAACCGTTGGTGTTGCGAGGCAACATCGGGGGCGGGACATATTGGTTTGGGGTGCTACCTCTCTATGTTGGCCTTCTCCCTACGGCCGGGGATCACAAGAAACCCCGACCATCTTTTGTGTGGTACCTCTCTCGGCATTGAATATTTGCGACAAGGCAAATACATTAGTGGATATGAGAGAGGAGGTTTTCGTTTGGCTATGGTGAACCTTCCCCTTCCGGATGCAAGGCTTAGGCTTTTCATCGAAGGGAGGGAAGATTGGTTCGAAGAGGGACTCCTTGTCCCGGCAAGGAAAAACAAAAGAGGAAGAATCGTAGAGGAGGGAACATCCTCCGCACAAGCGAGTGGTGCACAACCCAATGTGCCACCATTCGGAGGGATCCCTCCTCCGCCAAGTTATTACGGAGGGCCACAAGAGCAAGCATGGGGGGTGGTGCACCGGTACCCCCACCAAATTATGTGGGGCCCAACGCAAACTTCGCGGAGCCCTACGCACAATATCCCCAACCACAACAAAGCATGGCCATAATTGGAGGGTATGTTGCGAGAAACGCACAAAACATCGCAGCCATCCAAGCCAGCGCGGCTCAACTTGGTGAGGGCAATGCAAATATTGCCTATGAGCTTGGACGCCTTCACCTAGTGTAGCCGAATCAATTCGTTGGAGGGAATGTCCAACCCTACTACGAGCAAGGGTATTACTATCAAGATCATCAACACCAACCACCGGCAGAGGACTAGGAAGATTAAGGAACTTTAGTTTTCTTTTCTTTTCCCTTTCTCTGTAATTTTCAGCTTTTGTTTTTGTGTGTTTGCGTAATATTTTCTGTTTTTATTTAAATTTCAGCAAGTGTGTTTGTTTATTTTCAGTTTGTATTTCAACTTGATTTCATCATTAATAAAGACACCACCTTGTTCTCACCATTGGAAAAGTTACAAAAATTTGTGCCATAATGATCTATGATTATAATTGCCGCTTTGTTTACCTTTGTAATTGATTTATGCATGTTAAAGCTAGTGCTCTCTTAAAATACGAATCTGAATTTATTTAAATGCTAGCTTAATCTTTAGCGGAGGTTATGATTAAAATAAAGACCCATAGTGTTTTATGTGCTCTCAAGTTATGAATAGATTAAAGAAGGTTTTTATGCTCAAAAATATTGCTAACCTTGTCATAAATATCACTTGTGTATTGCTCAACCTATCCAAAGCCTAATATATATTTGAGTGCATAAACCTTAGTGTACAAGATTTATTTTTGAGTGAGTTATTGCAGGCCATGATTTCTGTGGCCCGAGACTAAGAAGCTGGTCATTCCGTTTCTGCGTATCTATTTTTTGCTAGCCTTTTATCCGTGCATTGTGTATCCCCGCATCGGAGAAATCACAAACCTCGCCGGATATCCACCCTTAAAACCAAATATCATCTTTTGTGATTACCTCCTTGACCACAACCTATCGTTGAGAATGGATCATCAATTCAAGGAAGATCGCAAGACGGTGCCAACATTGAAGAATTCAAGTATCTCTCCAAGGAAAAATATTTCCGGTACCTACCTTATTTATCGCCTCTTTGCTCGAGGACGAGCAACGTCTAAGCATGGGGGAGGAGGTAGGTACGATGCAATTTTAGAGTTCAAAGGGGAGCAATTAAAAAAAATTTCAAAAGGGTGTAAATTAAAAAAATCAAAACTCCGATGTGAAAGTCTCGTGACCGAATGAATGACAAGAAAAAAATGAATGAATGAGAAAAAGAAAGAAAGAAAAGAAGGACAAATATGAGAAAGAGAAAAAAAATATGAGTATGCGTAAAGTGAACTCCCCCGGTTCTCTAAAGTGCATTAGGAAATTCAAGGCTTCAAGTTTAAAAGATCCATTCTCATCTTCCAACCATGTGCAATCCGATAACGAGGACTTCCTTTGTTCCTCGGGATCATCCTTTGCCCTTTGCACATGTCCACTCATCTCAAGTGTGTGTATTTTTCTCTTTCCCCTCCTTGATTTAACATTATTTTCCAATGACCTTTTTGACGAGTCTCGGTAAGACCATGAGAAGCTTGTCTTGTTTTGACAACACCTCATTTATAAAATCTTGTTAGGACTAAACTTTCCCAAAAAGCTCCATATAAAGCCTACCACACATATATGTTATGAGGGGGAAAGGAGTAGAATATATAGGCTTGAGAGACAAGCGAGTTGAGAGTTCATGAGCAATATACGAGATGATTTAAATTTGTGAACTTGGTTTAGCTTTTCTTAATCTCGTTCTTTATTTCAAAAATTCTGAGATCTATTTAAACTTTGTGAGCATATGAATACTTGTGGGATAAGCTTAATTAAGAATCTACCCTCTGTAGAGATGAAGGCTAGTACATTATTGAACTTTAATGAATTAAAATTTTGAGAGCATTATGTTTTCTCATGTATGATCAAGCGCAAGGTTTAAACATTGTTTGGCAATGATGATATCCATCGAAGGCTTACTCGAGGACGAGCAAGGTTTAAGCATGGGGGAGATGTTGACGGTGAAAATTCATCAACCTAGCCATGAGTTTACCTTCGGTGTTGGCATAAGTTTTATACCTTATCCATTGGTACTAACCCCCGTGGTATAACAAGTTCACGTGTGCATGTCAGTTTCGAAGTTTAGTGTTTATGCAGGATTTTAGCGTTGAAAGCAAGACTTTCGGGATAAGTTCATCAAGCACCTTATGACAAGACCTTGAAGCCCCGTACAAGTCATGCAATGAAGCAAACTTAACTCCAAAAAGCCAGGGATTTGATCCGAGAAGATGACAAACTCCGAGGACCTGACCAGAAAAGTGCTGAATCTTGCAAGACAAGGAGTTATGCCCAATTCGGAGAGAAACTGACGACATGGACCTACATGCAGAAGGGGGAAACATCCAGGAAGCAAGGGAACCGACGTAGAGCAAAGGAGGCCTCGGGGCCGGGCCTCGGATGGGCCCGGGCCGGCCACCCCGTGCCGGTCGGCCCGGCCCGGGCCCGGGGGCCCGTTCATCCCCTCCTTTGCCCTAGCTGCCATTCAGGCTATTTATAGCCCCCTGACCGAGAGCCACGCAGGATACAATTCGTCATCGGCCGCCGAGGAGCAGAGAAGAGAGGGACACCATCTCAGAGAGGAGAGGGTCGAGCTAGTTGACTAGGGTTTCCCTAGCCGACGTGGGAACCTTGCACGGAAGACCACGTCGGAGTTCCCGGAGCTAGAAGCAAGATCAAGGAAGGATCCCGATGGTGATCTTGTGTATGTATCATTATCATAGTTGAATTATCAAGTTGAATCTATTCTTAGCGATGAAGTGTTTCCTCGAAGATTTCGTTTTTCGATCAGCTTTGCTTATTCCAATTCTATTCTCGAGATAGATTACATAGGGTGTTCTTGTAGCCGCGGTGGCTAGAGGTACACACCGGATCTTCCGAAAGAATCTCGACTTGTCTTTTGACTCGCCCTAGACTCCCCGCATGAGTAGGGATACATTGTGACAGAACGGGGGTTCCGAAAGGCGGATGTTTTCGGATTTGGACGGGAAACCACGGTTTAAAGAGGCTTCTTATAAGATTCGATTTGCTACTTCTTCTCTTGCTTGGAACTTCAACAAAAGGCTTACCCCAATCTCTTTAGATCGGTTTATCTACCCAATCTTACTTTGTTATCTCCGGTCTTTAGTAGATTAGATTAGTTTCGTGTCTTTTACCTAGATGCATTTCTCTTTTATCGAAGATTGAAGTTACTTGGCTTTACTAGATCAACTTTTGCGTCACACATTTGTTCCACGGATTCGATACCTTGGGTTCACCACTCGAGGGAAGAAGGGTCCCGTGACTACGACGGGAGACTTGTCCGCTTGCAAGTCATAAACGAACTTTGATACAACTATTAACCGTCAACATCAGGCAAACAAGGCAAGGAAGCCACCTTCTCCAAGAACAAGACTGAGAAGCAAGCATGGAAAAGAAATTGCAAGGAATGATATAACTAACAAGAACAAAAGTCGCATTTGCTATGAATGTCGTCAAAATGGTCACATGGGCAAAGATTGTCCAAATGGTAACATTCCTCAATCAAGCTTAGTCAATTATGATTTCCATAAGCTTAGGAACGATAAGAATGGAACTTGTGCTATAAGGGAGATTAGTTCACCTCGCTATAGCATGAGACCTATTTGGGTTCCTAAGCACCTTGTGACTAACCCAATAGGACCCAACAAGTGTTGGGTACCAAGAAATGCTTACTGAGCTTGCAGGTTGAAAGAGATGCATTGAGCACATGATTGGAAGACTTGGAGATCATGTTGGATTCAATTGACCATGTGAAGGGCAAACTTATATAAATCTTGAAATCAATGTCATCTCGGTAACTAATACGCTTTGATTGAGTCTAAGTCGCTCTTGGTCCTCGGTGAACACTCATGTGACGCTTTTCTTGTAAGAGCGAGACATGAGGCAGTGACTTTGACTATTTTGTGAAATTTCACTCTCTCATACCATTCGATGCTTTTAATGGCTCTCTAGTAGAGCAATGCCCTATCCATGTTGCAGGATTTAAATTAGTGACACATTCACACATTCAAGGAAAAAGGAAGAAAAAATCACCAAAAAGGTGTGAACTGGTGGTCACCGGTCTGACCGGTGACAGGCACCGGTCTGACCGGTGTAAGCCCAGTAAGAGCACTTAGGTGGGTGACCTGGCACCTGTGACCGGGTGACCCGGTACACCTCTGTATGCTGTAGAGTGACCTGACTCCTATGGCCGGGTGACCCGGGGTTGACCCAACCTTTCTGGAAAATGGTGATGTGGCGTCGAAGGTTATGAGAGACTCAACACATTTCAATTAATAAATTATTCATGTGTTGTGACCAAGTTTGGAATGAGCCTCACCAAGTTCTTAATTGAACAAAGTGCCTTGTTCGAGAAATTCAAAATCTCTAGCACTATTTAAGGGGGAGCTCATTACAACACTTGAGTCACTTGCGGGACTAACGAGTTCTTCTAAGTGATCTTGTAGTCTCATTCTTTTGTGCATCCCGAAGGAAGCTCTTGATAAGCGTAACTTCCAAAAGAACAAGTAAGAGCTAGCACCGATCAAAATTTAAATATATGCACAAATGAAATGGTCTTAAGGCAAAGGTATGTTTTCATGAAACTTATTGAAATACCGTAATGCATCTAGGCCATAATACCATGCTAGTGTGCCATTCTTAGTATGTAATTGCTTCAAGTGAATCTCTTGTGCGCCTCTCTAGATATTTGGTTGATATCTTTACTTCCACTCGTCTATGAGCCAAATATGCTTGTTAGGACATTCATTTGAAGTGGATGCATGCACTTTGTGACATAGGATAGACTTTTCAAAAATCAACTAGCATGTATAGGAAGTGTGCTCACTTTGAAAAATATTTGGTTCTTGGTTTTAGTGACCCAATCAACTTAATTGTCACTATAGTTCTCCTTGTTTGATTGATGGCTAGTCACAATTAAGAAGATTCTCTCAAGTCCCTTGTAGCGAACATGGCCTCATATGCCATTAGTTCGGAGTTTGATTTTGGTGATTCATGACAACATGATCATTGGGACTAACCATATTTTTTGAGCATGTCTTTGTAGACATTTCTAGGTCCCAAGGACGCAAGAAAACCACATGCAAAAATGCAAAAACAAAGGGTCAAAACCGAACAAGAAAAGGAAAAGAGAAGACACCGTCGGATGAACCAACGGTCCCTCAAATACAAGCGTCGGTGCAATCGTTGGACGAGTTGGTGCACAGGGTCAAACCCTAGGTACTGTCGGATGAACCGACGGTCCATTATTTAGTAGCGTCGGACGAGTTGCAGAGGAAGAGCAAGGAAGACAGTAGCACCGGATGATCTGACGGTCTGAGTGAGGACCCCGTCGGTCTATCCGACGCTCAATTTGAATTCATACAGAGACGTGCCAAGACAGAGCCTTCAGCACTGGATGATCCGATGCCTGGCCAAGATGAAGCGTCGGTCTATCCGACGGTCTATTGGAAGCTAACAGTGGCGACTTGGACGCGAGGCCTTCAGCACCGGATGATCCGACAAAGCGTCGAAGCATAGCATCGGAGCAGTTGTGTCAGAGAACCTCAACGGCTACGTGACGTGGGAGGGGCACCAGATGAACCGACGCCCTGGAAAAGCATAGCATCGGATCATCCGATGGTACCTTTTTCAGTGGACGTTAGCCAACGGCTAGTTTGATGCCTTGGGCTATTTATACCCCCTCCACTTACCCATTTGAGGTTGCTGGATTGTGTGGAAGTGCAGAGGAGTTTAAGACACATTCAAGATCATATCCAATCCATCCAAGTGCTTAATCGCTCATCTTAAGACTTGCATATACTTTGTGTATGTGCTTAGTGCTAGGCTTAGCTTAGAGCTGAGTGAGTGCAAGGTTGTGCCAACCTTGTGAGGTGATTCTTGAGTGAATCCAGTTGTACAAGGTTCACCGGAAGCCTTGGGGCCTAAGTGGCTCACCGGCAATCGTCATCGACCCTCCGGCTTGGTGTGGAGCGGCGAGGACACTTTGTGCGGGGGACGTGGAGACCCCCTTCCTTGGTGGAGAAGCTCCTTAGTGGAGGCGGCATCAAGGTGACCAAGGTAGCTTGACAAGTGCCTAAGTGGCTAGCCTTTGTGGCAAGTCAAGTTGGTGCTCTTGGGAGAGACATGGTGACCGGGAAGCAATACTCTTGTGTGAGTGCTTCAACAACGTGGACTAGGGGTGGCTTAGTGCCTACCGATACCACGGGATAAATCGCGTGTCAAGAGTTTGCTTCCTCTCATCCCCTTTACGTTTCTGCATTTACTCTATTGCAATTTTTGCTTGCCTCTACTTTCCTAGAGTAGTTTCATGCTAGGATTGGCTATAGGTTGCAAACCTTCTTTTGGGATGGGAGTTTCACACTAGAACAACCGTAGTTGCACATATAGATAGTATGTTCTAGTTTACCTTTGTGTAAAATTTAGTGAGCCATAGGTTATGGTTTTAAGTTGCCTAATTCACCCCCTCCCCCCTCTTAGGCTAACGGGCATCCGATTCCTTACAAGTGGTATCAGAGCCGGGACTCACTTCCTTCACAAGGAAACACCAATTCGATTGGTAAATTGTGAAAACCGGCTCATTGGAAAGGTTAGGCTTCACTGCCTAGTGAGTTGCTCTATAGAGGAATGAAAGGGGTGGATACCATAGGTTTGGCTCCACATTTCGATGGCACGGGCTATCCTCAGTGGACGGTTCTCATGGAGGCCTATCTCCAAGGAAAGGACCTTGATATTTGGAGAGTCACCGATGAGGGCATGAAAAATGGTACTAGAAAGGAAAAGCAATTTGATGTAATTGCTAAGAGTATCATTTTGTCCTCACTAGATGTAGGCGTTTTCAATAGAGTTTTTACTTGTGAAAATGCTCATGAGCTATGGAAAACCATCAAGGAGCAAAATGAGGGTTCAAAAGAAGTTGCTAATGAATGCTACGGTTGTCTCCTTGAGGAATTCAATAGCTTTAAGCAACTTGCTAATGAAAATGTCGAATCTATGTACTCACGCCTAAATGTGCTTGTCAATGAGATCAATGCTTTAGGTGTGAAGGACATCACGGACTTGAACATCAACCGCAAGATCCTTCAAAGTTTCCGGAAGCCTGATTGTGACTTGGAGAAGGCAATCATCTACGAGAAGAAGCTCGAAGATTTGAATCCATCGCATATCTTGAGCAAGATCATGGCACATGAGCTTCAACTAATGCCCAAGTCAAAGAAGGCGCCCCAAGAAAAGCCCCAAGAACCATCTTCTCCAACCACAAGCCATGCTCTCTCAAGCCAACAAGGGAAGGTGTTGAGTAGAATGGCTACTCATGGAAGCTCAAGCGAGGATGATGGTGATGATGGTGACGATGGAGAATCCTCAAGTGATGAAGAGGTTGAATCCATGGTGGCCGAGTACGTGAAGAAAATCTTCAAGTATGTGAAGAAAGTCAACATGTACGGCTACAACGTCCACTTGAGAGAAGGGCGTCATCATCAACACATCAAGTTCACCAAGATCAAGCACAAGACTAAGAAGAAGGTGGTCATGGAAAGGAGACCAAGGCAAAGAGCAACCATCGCCGTCCGTGAATGGACAAGTGGTGCAGAATCAAGTTCTTCTAGCTCAAGCGATGAATCAAGAAAGAACTTCACCACCCGCTTCATGCATGGTCCCTCATCATCACCACACATGTGCCTTATGGCCTAAGGTATGGAAAGCAATGTAAGTGATGATGAATCCGACACCACCTCTCTTGATGATCTTGTTGAGCTAGTCCATGAGCAAAAAGGAATGCTTGAAAAACACGCTAATGAAATTAAAGAACTCAATGCTCTCAATGATCTTAGTGACACCCTTGCTACAAATTATGAACATTTTTTGTGCAAATTCAAATTGCTTAGCAAGGAGTGTGATGAGCTAAAATCTAAGCTTGAGAGCAATGAGACTAAAACAAGTAATTCCTTTGAGCTTGATGAAACATCTATCCCTTGTGAAATTCCTATCTCCAAGGTAGATGCTTCAACTTCTTGCATTGACTTAATTGATGAATCTTGGTCACCATCTTTCCATGAGAATGTTGTTGTATAAACATGTGATTATCTCATAGGCAAGGAAAAGGATGAGCTCAAGCAAGAAGTGAAATGGCTCTGAGAGAGGTTGGCAAACTTGATGGGCAAGGGCAAGAATGATGAAGAACAAGTGGACATCTCTCAAGACATGAAAAGCCAAGTCCAACCTTCTCAAGATAACCGTGATCCCATAGTGAAGAAGCTTGAGAAGGGTGCAACCGTGACTTGCTACAAGTGTCATGGAGAAGGGCACAAGTTCTACAAATGCCCTCAATTTGTTAGGAAGATGGACAAGGGCGCAAAGAAGAAATTGAAGCCCACAATCAAAAGTTCCCTCATCTACACCAAGCCCAACCTCAAGAACAAGACCAATAGCAACACCTACGTCATCAAGATGAAGGCAAATGGCAAGGTGGTTGCACACAAGGTTGGGAAGATGAAGGAAGAGCGGGGTTGGTGTCGGGCACACACCCCGGGTACTCATGCAAGGAAGGAAGAAGAGTAGAAGACGGACTCCTAGTAGAATTCCCCTGTACTCCTACTAGGACTCGCTCTGTGTAATCCTACTAGGACTCATGCCTTGTAACCGACTAGGAACCCGCCCCCTGGACTATATAAAGGAAGGCCGGGTACCTAGCTGAGCATCCAATCCCTCCGGGGAACAACACCAAGCGCAGGGCGCAATACTACCCCAAACAGGACGTAGGGTAGCTACTCCGGCTACCCGAACCTGTATAAATCTCGTGTCTTGTGTCCTCGCGTGTACCTTCGGGTTCCAGATCATGGCGATCCCCACCTTCTACCTCGCTGCGGGTACCTCCCATGGAGGTCGAGAGGTTTAAACACCGACAGCTGGCGCCCACCGTGGGGCCATCGTCATGATCAATGAGTGAATTCGAAGGACATCTATCTCAAGATCAACGTACGCCAATGAAGACGTGACGAGTTGGCAGCATGCAGCTCCACAACTCGCCGTGTTCTTGTGTCAAGATTCAATCTGCTCAGCGCAATTGGAATTCACGACAGATTCGATCCTGATGCGGTGTCCCGGCGGAATCTCAAGGAGCTGACTACCTGTGCTAGAGTCCGAAGCAGATGAAGTATTTGGTCACGCCGAGTTTCCAGGAAAAAAATTCGAGTCCGTGTCGAAGTCGCTGAAGATTTCAGACCTGCGGTGGCATCCCACGCACGTGCTTCAGGTTGGCAGGACATCAATCCGAAGCAAGCACATGAAGACCATGTATAGCATTGGCTTTTTGCTTGGCGCACACAAGAGACGTACGCAAGCCCTACTACAGTCAAGTACGACTACTCGGGATCCGCCCACACGGGCTCTACCTCAACACTTCCGTGCGCCGTGACTACTCGCCACCCGACCGCGCAGGCTCTACGTCAACCTCGCTGTGTGCCACGAGTACTCGTCTCTCGGCCGCACCGACTCTACATCGACTATGCTGCAATGACATTGTGTACGACTACTTCGACTACTCATCTCGACTAGAAAACTAGTCGAGAACGGCTTTCGCGACATCAACAACTAGTCGGATCCACCTACGACTAGTCGACTTCAGCAACAACCGTCGCGGCTCCATCACCGACCGCCACGGCTTCGTCGACTCTCGTCCGCGAATCAAGCTAAGTCACTTATTTCAATAATTATTTCTTCTTCGGCTTGTTTTCCACATACAGGAACCAACGCTGAAGACTACTTCGTGTACGCCTCTCAACGACTACACCGGCCAGAGCTACACCGTGCCGCCTATTCCTTGGGGACCGTTGACCGACCGTCACGGTGCTTGGTACACCAAATTAGGAGGCTCTTGCCACGACGTTTCGTGTACTGAGTGCTGGAGGCGCACAACGGCTACACCCTGAGGAGGCACTGCGCAATCCTGCTCTCCGCCCTGCGGAACAACGAGCAATCGCACTCTCTCTTGTCGCCATGTCGACTACCTTCGTCTACCTCTTAATGGTCTCGCTACAGTAGCACACGCCTTGATCCGCGCAAAGCCTCGGCTCTCCTGTCATGCCTCCACGCCCCCAGCGGCTATGGCTAAACAGGCTCCTCAGAGACCGGGCGCTTAAACCAGCTCTCCTGTCATGCCTCCACGCCCCCAGCGGCTATGGCTAAACAGCGACCACAGAGACTGGGTGCTAAACCGCATCAGGCTAACTACTCGACGCCTAACGACCACAACAAGAGCATGACACATGACATTACATCTATATTCATATTTGTATTTGTCATTTGTAGATTCAATTTCTACAACAATGCTACATAATGTACGCATCTCTACTTTCAGGTCAAGCTTCAGCGACGACTTCCAGTACGCTCCGCGTACCTCCATCGGCGCGGCTAGTTCCCAAACTCGGGGGCTACGCACCAAATTACTAATCGATGACAACTCGAGTAGTCTCTGCTAGCTCTCTAGCTCGGGGGCTCATCACCAACAACTACTCGACGTGGCTCCTACGGCTCACCTGGCGACGAGCTCGGGGGCTGAACGCTACAAGATTACTCAAATGATGACTTCCGCAAGCACTAGAGACCCTTGGATTGATTCTTCAATCGTTCCAAGTCTCGGGGGCTACTAGGTACACCCATCAGTTGATTTTTTCAAGACGGAAGCGGAATCAAGATTGACCCTCAGCCAGAGTCTACAACTCAACCTAAGGCTCGGGGGCTACTCCTTATGGAGTGCGATTTTGCAATCGCACTTCCATATAATCTCGACTTCAAGACTAATGAGCTGGACCACCTTCCAGCCTCGCGGCAGTTCAAGTACTACTGAAGACTTCTCCAAGCAGTACTCGAGGATGCTCAAGAACTACTCGAAGAGGCTTCAAAACTACTCGAACTACTACTCTCGACTCCAACGTGCTCGGGGGCTTGTCGGGCACACACCCCGGGTACTCATGCAAGGAAGGAAGAAGAGTAGAAGACGGACTCCTAGTAGAATTCCCCTGTACTCCTACTAGGACTCGCTCTGTGTAATCCTACTAGGACTCATGCCTTGTAACCGACTAGGAACCCGCCCCCTGGACTATATAAAGGAGGGCCGGGTACCTAGCTGAGCATCCAATCCCTCCGGGGAACAACACCAAGCGCAGGGCGCAATACTACCCCAAACAGGACGTAGGGTAGCTACTCCGGCTACCCGAACCTGTATAAATCTCGTGTCTTGTGTCCTCGCGCGTACCTTCGGGTTTCAGATCATGGCGATCCCCACCTTCTACCTCGCTGCAGGTACCTCCCATGGAGGTCGAGAGGTTTAAACACCGACAGCTGGTACCAACCCATTTGGGTGCCCAAGGAAGTCATCACCAACATGAAGGGGCCTCAAATGGTTTGGGTTCCGAAGGCCACTTGAAGGCCATGAACGTGGGGACTTGGGAGGCTTGGTACAATTAAGATGAGAAGATTCAAGCCTATAAGCCAAGCTTGCAAATTGGATATGTGTTGCCCAAGTTCCCCGGTTGAGGTAATGGAAACTAGAACTTATCTCATGTATCATTGTAGCTCCATTGCCTTGTTTAGGTTGCATTTGTTGCAATGTTTACATATGGTAGGTTGCTTGTGTCATGTGCTAACCCATGAGCAATATACATGGTTTGATTAGTGTGTAGGAAAGCTACACTTGTTCTTTCATGGTGCATGTTTTCATATATATCTCTTTGCATCATGAGCAAGCTATAGGGTAAGCTTCCCTTTTGTTGTCATAAACAATGTGCATACATTTGGTTGGTGATTCAAACACTAAATGCACACATTTAGGGGGAGCTCATCCTATGGTTTGGTTATGGGACTAACATTGTTTCAAGCTTATCTTATGTAGTCCCTTAGCGACGCATTTTGGTGCGGTGTTTCATTCTAAGAGAATGCTATTTCACTCTCAATGTGATCTAACATCTCTAAAAGAGTGAATATAGCAATATGAGCTTCATACTGTTGAGTCATGTCCTTGCGAGCTTATGTCTCTATATAAGTTCAAAGGCAATGTACTCATACATTCCTAATCCTTGTGGTACCCCAAGTGTCTTCTATGCAAGCTTCTTTCAAGTGGTGTCACCTAGTGATATCATTTCCAAGTGGCTCATCTCAATGTGGTGCCAACAAGGTAGAGAGGTCATCCCCTGGAGGTATGCAATGATCAAAAGACTACAAGTGATATCTACAAGTGGTAATGTAACAAGAACCCATTTGTCTTATCTCTTGTCCTTTAAGCTACCTCCTTGCATGATATGCTATAAGCTTCCTTGTCTTTCAAATTTGTAGTTGTGCACTTGTTTCTCGCTACCCTTGTCCTACAAGTGGTATTCTTTTTGTGCACACACTTAGGGGGAGCTTAGGTTGTATCATGCAAGTCTCGTGAGCTTGTGATCCAACTTAGTCATTCTCACATGTGGTATCTTCATTGATATCATACATATGGATCATGGTTCATGCGGCTTTCTCCCTTGCATTTAACATTTCTCCTTTAAGCTATGGTTGCTAGATCTTGCTAGTTTCCTGGACCCGTTTGCTTTTGACTTTTTGGAGATTTTATTCCAAAGGGGGAGAATTTGAGACCAAAGCAAGCTTGTGGCTTAAGCCTAACAAGTGGTTTCAAGGATGCTTACAAGTGGTTTCAAGGATATGAGACCAAAGGAGAGAATGTGAACACGAAGATCAAAAAGGGGGAAGTTTGATCTAGGGGGAGTTTGGATGATGGTAAGCATCCAAGCAAGTGTAAGTGGTTCTAATTCTGTCAATTCTAGCAAATTCATGCTTGCTTTGGTTGTGTTGTCATAAATCACCACAAAGGGGGAGATTGTAGCGAACATGGCCTCATATGCCATTAGTTCGGAGTTTGATTTTGGTGATTCATGACAACATGATCGTTGGGACTAACCATTTTGTTGGAGCATGTCTTTGTAGACATTTCTAGGTCCCAAGGATGCAAGAAAACCACATGCAAAAATGCCAAAACAAAGTGTCAAAACCAAGCAAGAAAAGGAAAAGAGAAGACACCGTCGGATGAACCGACGGTCCCTCAAATACAAGCATCGGTGCAATCGTCGGACGAGTTGGTGCACAGGGTCAAACCCTAGGTACCGTCGGATGAACCGACGGTCCATTATTTAGTAGCGTCGGACGAGTTGGAGAGGAAGAGCAAGGAAGACAGTAGCACCGGATGATCCGACGGTCTGAGTGAGGACCCCGTCGGTCTATCCGACGCTCAGTTTGAATTCATACAGAGACGCGCCAAGACAGAGCCTTCAGCACCGGATGATCCGGCGCCTAGCCAAGATGAAGCGTCGGTCTATTCGACGGTCTGTTGGAAGCTAACAGTGGCGACTTGGACGCGAGGCCTTCAGCACCGGATGATCCGACGAAGTGTCGGAGCATAGCGTCGGAGCAGTTGTGTCAGACAACCTCAACGGCTACGTGACGTGGGAGGGGCACCGGATGAACCGACGCCCTGGAAAAGCATAGCGTCGGATCATCCGACGGTACCTTTTTCAGTGGACGTTAGCCAACGACTAGTTTGATGCCTTGGGCTATTTATACCCCCTCCACTCACCCATTTGAGGTTGCTGGATTGTGTGGAAGTGCAGAGGAGTTCAAGACACATTCAAGATCATATCCAATCCATCCAAGTGCTTAATTGCTCATCTTAAGACTTGCATATACTTTGTGTATGTGCTTAGTGCTAGGCTTAGCTTAGAGGTGAGTGAGTGCAAGGTTGTGCCAACCTTGTGAGGTGATTCTTGAGTGAATCCAGTTGTACAAGGTTCACCGGAAGCCTTGGGGCCTAAGTGGCTCACCGGCAATCGTCATCGACCCTCCGGCTTGGTGTGGAGCGGTGAGGACACTTTGTGCGGGGGACGTAGAGACCCCCTTCCTTGGTGGAGAAGCTCCTTAGTGGAGGTGGCATCAAGGTGACCAAGGGAGCTTGACAAGTGCCTAAGTGGCTAGCCTTTGTGGCAAGTCAAGATGGTGCTCTTGGGAGAGACATGGTGACCGAGAAGCAATACTCTTGTGTGAGTGCTTCAATAACGTGGACTAGGGGTGGCTTAGTGCCTACCGATATCACGGGATAAATCGCGTGTAAAGAGTTTGCTTCCCCTCATCCCCTTTACATTTCCGCATTTACTCTATTGCTATCTTTGCTTGCCTCTACTTTCCTAGAGTAGTTTCATGCTAGGATTGGCTATAGGTTGCAAACCTTCTTTTGGGATGGGAGTTTCACACTAGAACAACCGTAGTTGCACATATAGATAGTATGTTCTAGTTTACTTTTGTGTAAAATTTAGTGAGCCATAGGTTAAGGTTTTAAGTTGCCTAATTCACCCCCTCCCCCTCTTAGGCTAACGGGCATCCGATTCCTTACATCCCTAAAATCTATCTTTATTTATCTCTCTCTCTCGGAAGGATCAAGAATTTTTCCAATAAATTGGATAATCCTTCACTCATCTAAGAATTGATGATTTTTGGATCAATATCAACTCTCCATCTCATATCCAAAACATCTGTAAAGATTGGAATGGAAATCTTCCTTTGTGGCTCAAAATCGTTTTCTCAAGGGAGCACCGGTCTGACCGGTGCGCATCATCGGTCTGACCGGTGCGCATCATCGGTCTGACCGGTGGTGCCCTTGAAGTCACATAATCATATTTCTGCGACCTAAGTGAGTGCAAAGAGTCTCATAAAATATTTGGAGAACATTTAAGGAGAAAAATCTCATAATGGAAGAGAAGGATCGGAACTTCCGAGGGTATGTCGGTTCTACCGATAAGGTTTCTCTATTGAATTTATCAAAATCGCCGGTTCTACCGAGGGTGGGTCGTAAAAACCGATAAAGGATCACTGGCTTGACCAAGGGCGGTCATTGGTCTGACCGGTGCCCGTCACCGGTCTGACCGGTGACGCTCGACTATAACCCGTGGGGCCACAGTTAAAGGAACCCACTTTTTACCCCTCTTTTCCTGTCTCCTCTATCTTTTCACCAGGTAACTCCTCCTCCAAACCGTGAAGAACTTCCCCTCCTCTATTCTTCTACCTCTCTTTCCCCCATGGAGATTTGAAGATTCAACCAAGGGAAAGACTCAAGATTGGAAGCAAAAGGATCTCCCAAGACCCCTCTTCACTTTCCCCTTTGAGTTCTTTGGATTCAACTCGAGTTCTTCTCTCCAAAGGACAACAGCTATGGTACGGGAAAAGGAGGGGGCTAAGAAAAGAAGAGAAGAGGTGCACTCTCGGCGAGGGGCTATCCCCGGTGACTTTGGGGAAGGGGGCAGCACCATCAATGTCAGCGACAAAAGGTTGAGATGTCGCTCAGCTCAAGCGAGTACTGAGGATCCCGACCTAAGAGGTGACACCGGCACTAGCAGCGATGATAATGTTGAGGATGAAACCTTTTCGGGTCAGTATGAGCTGAGGAGGCACCATGAGGCTAGATCTGATGATGATGACAGCGACGAGGCTGAGGATGAGGAGGATGAGGAGTAGGATGTGGATGCCATGGATGAGGATGATGATGACTAGGGTAGATTGAAGATCATGCACCCACTTATATCTACCCTGACAGGCCAGTAAAGTACCACGGGGCAGGCATGACCAAGGCCCTAAAGAAGTTGAGAGATAAGAACCCTTATGAGGAAGCTAGGACCGCGTCAGATCCGAGGTTTTGGGCTAAGTTTCAGCAGGACTATTATGCTACAGTGATCATTAAGAAGCCCAAAATCACTCATAAAGCACAATATGTGGATTGGGTGCACATGGCTACAAAGAGTGACCCGATATTTGATGAAGTCATAAGCAACTGTGAGAGACAAAGGGTCAAGACACTTATGGGGTTTCGACAGGAGTGGAACAAAGAGATTATAGCCCAGTTTTATGCCACAGTGCACTTTGGATACATTGAGACCGAGAGGGCTATGACTTGGATGACAAATGGTCAAAAGTACTCCATCACCTTCCATAGATTCTTGAGGTGCTTTGAGATCATGGCGGGCGACAAGGACTTAAGGAAGCTACATGATGAAGGAGAGCTCGACAAGGATGAATTGCACATTATGTACCCGCGAGGTGAGCATGCCAACTATGGAAAAGTGAAGAATCTCTATACCTACTATGCTACTCTCAATAGGCACCTTAGAGTGTCCATTACACCTAGAGATGGAAATCCCTCTGAGATCACAAAGTTTCAGAAAAACTTGATGGTTTGTTTGAGGCCGAGAGCTCCGGAATTTAGTGCTGGGGATTTCATTTGGCAAGAAATCAAGCATCTATCTGAGGACCCCAAAAAGATTTGCAGCTATTGCCCCTATATCATGTATATGATTGAAAAGGTTGCAAAGACGGAGTTTCCGAAAAATGTGACACACAAGCCCTTGAAGCTCAATCTTAGAAAAGATCCTCAGTTTCCATCACCTAGAGTTGAGCAAGCACCTGGACATGAGGAAGAAATATTCGAGGAGGGAGCAGCACGGCCAGATCAGCCACAGGCAGGGACTCAGACCGTCACCGGTCGGACCGGTGCTGAGCACCAGTCTGACCGGTGGGGAGGCTGGGAGCACGGCAGGCCTTGTAGGTCCACCTCCCCTTTGCGGAAGTTTCTCAATTTCATATTTGGGATGTGCAGGAGCCAGCATGACATCCAAGTTGAGCAACAAAGGTCTAGAAGGGCGAATAAGCAAATGAGGGACACGATGAAGCTAATGCATAATGCCCAAGGGTTTCAACCACCTCGCTCTTCACCATCTCCCGAGTCTCCATAGGTTGAGATACCATCCTTTGAGGAAAGGATGAGAGGATGGGCCAACTCCGACATGCTTAATCAATATGGGCCCATGTTCTTTGAGTCCGAGCATGGGCAAGGGTCTTCCTCATCGGTTCCTCCTCCACCTCCACCATTTGCACCTCCTCCTCCGGATGTGGCAGGTTCATCTCACTTCATGGAAGAAGAACGAGCACCTCCACCTCCTCCACCTCCTGAGCAAGGTCAAGATTGGGGTGCTCGCTTCTCCGCCGAGATCTTTGGCTACAATCCTTACTACTACAGCGGGAGCTCTCACCAGGGAGACGGATCTCAGGGACAGTGATCGGCAGTTGCTTCTCCTCCAAGCCTTTCTTGGATGCTTGATTACAAATGGGGAGAAGATTCGAGATTAAAGTCACAAATCTGTGCTGTCTGGGCTGCTGTCTGTGTTGCACCAGTCTGACCGGTGCCTGTTGGCTGTTGAGAGAGGCCTTGTAATAAGTTGGAACTTTATCTTAGTGGACTTGAGAACATTTGTGTGAGTGCTACTGTGTGTTTGAACCTTATTGTAATATTTAAGCGACTTTATTGCTAGATTGTGATGCATGAATTGAATGGCGTTTGTTTGTGTTGGCTAAATGAAGCAAAGTGATCTAAACCAGCTTGCAACCCTGGCCTGATCACCTTGGACCAAATAGCACGCACTTCTGTTGCTTTGTGAGCTGACTGGACCTGACCGGTCAGTGGCACCGGTCTGACCGGTGCAGCCCAGTCGTGTGTGTTGGCTGGACCTGACCAGTCTGACCGGTCAGTGGCACTGGTCTGACCGGTGCTGCCCAGTCAGTGCACTTCTCTTTGCTTTGTGCATATCTTGTCATACGCATCACGGTTTTTATTTTGTCACTCACACATGTTGCACTCCACTGATTCTAAGATACAGGGGGAGCTCACACGCTTATTCTTTCAAATTTGTGCTATTGGCATTTGAGGCCAACTTTTTGAAATTCAACTCAAGGCACAAATTAAGGGGGAGCTTTAGCTATATCTAAGAATCTAAATGTGCTTTAATGTTTTATTTGTAAGCTTTAATCGAGTTGTCATCAATCACCAAAAAGGGGGAGATTGTAAGTGCATCTAGGCCCCTAAGAGGATTTTGGTGAATTGAATGACAATGCAATTAAAGGACTAATGAATTTGTCTAAGATTGTGAGCAGGTTTTCTTTATATTCGTGAGCAACCATTGAAGTATCTAAATATGGATGTATATTATGGCTCACATTGACAAAGACAAGTATGTGGTGCAAGACTTCATGAGTTTATTGAAATAGAACAAGATAATAAATGTACACACTATGGTTCTAAATTGGAAGCTTGCACATTCGTTGTCAATCAAGATCAAGCATTTGAAGCGGGGTTTTCAAATGAAAGATCAATTGCATATGAAGCAAAGTGGAACTCAAAGTGGTTTGGATAAGTGATGAAGAGATCAACCAAGATGTCTAGGGTGAGGGACTAAGCAATCTTTGGGGCCGTAGCTAAGCCGCCATTAGTGTCTTTGCTAAGGTGAAGTTCTAACATCCGTGGGGTCTTCAAGTATCATATTCAAACCTTAACCGAGGGAAGCATTGCGAATCATCAACTTGTTAAGATTGGTAATATGGAGTGACCATGGATCCAAGTGTGCATTCCTATGCTTTATGGAAAGATCCTAAGTCACTAGCTCAAGTATGGACGTGCTCAAGTCAAAGGCTATGTTGAAAGCCCTCAAGTGGATAATTGATCAAGTATGGCAAGATTGAAGTTGTTCAAGCTCAAGAGATCAACGAAGCTCTTCAATTCTTTCTTGAGTATAGGTATGCCGTACTATCAAGAGAGATGCAACTTAGCAAGGTGACCAAGTCAAAGTGCTCTTTAGTTGACCTAAGTGAGATCTAGCCTTAGAGTGTGCTAACAAACCCTTCTAACCTAACCTGAGTCATTTCATCTTGGTGGTGAAGTGCTAGTTTCTTAGAAAAAGGTTTTGGGGGTATCTCGGGCCTGACCGGTCTGACCGGTCAGAGGCACCGGTCTGACAGGTGCCGCTAGCTCAACGCTAGTTTTTCAAACACCGGTCTCACCGGTGCCACCCGGGGACCAACGGCTAGTTTTCTCTTTTGAGGGGTATAAATACCCCAAACCCTCTTCAAGTGAGGGTTGCTGTTTCTAGTGAGTTTGCTAAGGTCCCAAGCCATTTCTAACTAGCTCTAAGCCTTAGTGGCTCTCCCCAACCCTTTCTTTGTGAGATTTGTGGTTTCAAGCCATATTCTTTGTGTTGGGTTGAGAAAGTGAGCTTAAGAGTGACCTAGTGAGCTAACAAGAGCTTTTCCATAGCTTGAGCACTTTGGTTTCGCGTCTACAAGTTTTGAAGCGTTTGTTACTCTTGGAGGTTTGCCTCCTAGACAGCTAGGTGTCGCCGGCTAGCTCCCAAGGTTGTGGTGAGCAGCGGGAAGTTTGTAAGGGCTGCGATCTTGCCTCTTCGTGGAAAAGATCCCCTTAGTGGAAATGAGGAAAGTGGTTGAAAGAGACCCGACTTGTTGTGGGAATTGTCCCTTACAAGCTCCTCAACGGAGACGTAGCCATTCCTCAATGGATGGTGAACTTCGGGAAACAAATCCTTGCTTCTTCGTGTGGTTTGACTCTCTAAGTTGTTTTTCTAGCATATTACATTTGCTTCCGCTTCGATCTACTTGGGTGTGTTACTCGTGTGTGCAGGGATCATTACCTTGCTTGTGTTCATCTACAAAGGCCACACACCAAGTTCAGTTCGTGCTAGAAGTCAAGATGTGCTTGAAGTTGTTTTTGCAGGTGCTCTGTACCACACTGGTCTGACCGGTGAGGCGCACCGGTCTAACCGGTGTCACCTGTGAAGTCCAGTGCTTGACCGGTCTGACCGGTCACCACCACCGGTCTGACCGGTGGAGTACTGTCAACTCAAGTGTTTGGGGGAAAAAGAGTTTAATTTGGTCGCCACGCCTATTCACCCCCCTCTAGGCGACATCAAGGTCCTTTCAAGTTCCAGATCGGAGAGCAAGTCTTGCTTAAACTTCAACCGTATGTGCAACAGTCCGTGGTTGCTAGACCATTTCACAAGCTCGCCATGAAGTTCTATGGACCATATAAAGTGCTGGAACGAATTGGCAAGGTTGCATACAAGTTGGACCTTCCATCAGAGGCAAAGGTACAACCGGTTTTCCACGTTTCCCAGCTCAAACCATTTACACTAAACTATGCTCCTGTGTTTCATGATCTGCCCAAGATCTCTTGGATCTGGAGAAGGAAGCTGTCGAACCAGAGGCCATTCTTGAGCGCCATCTGGCCAAGAAGGGCAATAATGCTGTTGTCCAACTACGGGTCAGGTGGACCAATCTTCCACCAGACGTCTCACCTGGGAGGATGAAAATGTCTTGCGAGCTCAGTTTCCATCATGCCTTGCTTGGGGTCAAGCAAGCTTTGCAGGAGGGGGCACTGTCACCGCTGCAACAGAGGTGCCAACTGAGAAGGAAGGCGTCAATGAGAAGTGAAGGCGTATTTGGTGTGAGGACTATGGGAGTGTGCGATGACAGTTGGACCCTGCGCGGTCAGAAGGCCAAAGGGGTTAAAACCCACGGCTTGTACCGTTTCCCTTGAGACTTATCAATTTTGTATCAAACCTTTAGTACTTGGCCATGGCGTCCGCTGCCTGACCTCGCCGAGAGATCAATCCATCGTCCGCTGATTTCCTTAGTTCTTAGCTCATGCTCCCGTTCGATCTCCACGGTGTAGCTTAGGGGCGGTTACACAGTGGTAGAGGTTGTCGCCCTTGGGCCCAGCGGAGCAATAGGAGGCATTGAGGTCCTGCATTGCTACTTGTGACCCAATGCAGAGATTCAGCTGCACACAAAATGAGCTTATTCTCTACTCAAATTTCATACCTTAGGTTGTAGTCTGACTAAAAGTTTGGATTCACCCCTGCAGATCTGCATTTGTACCTTAGATTAGACAAGGATGCAATCAAATTGGTGTTTTATATCTTTCTTGATGCAATTAAAGAAGGATGTAACTGGACTTCCTACACAAGGATTTTTTTGCATTAGCAACACAAGTGGCAGGCATCACTCTTCAGGTCTTCTGGAAAATCTAAGTAACAAAAACAGCGTTCAAGTCTTCTGGGTCTTCTGGAACATCTTTGAAATAAAGCTGATAAGTTTTAAGCTGGTGCTAGATAAATGCACAAGACATCAAAATTTCCGATTGGAAGTTAGTTAGCTACCCTTCACCTTAATTATTTTTGTAAAAATCAGAAACTCATCCTAGGTATGTTGTTGTCGGAGGTCAACAAGAATGGATGCGTGTGTGCGCGCGGTGGTGCTTTGTGTGTGGGTGTGGGGGGGGGGGCAAATCATAGGCACACGTAAGACCTTAGAGTGGGCCCATACATAACACAATTATCTCTGCATTAAACATGTACTACTCCGTCCCTTATTGATGGTCGTCCGGAAAGCTTGTCTGTGAGGGGAATCACTGTTTTTTGCTGACCAACAAAAAGTGACGGAGGGTGTAGTCAATGAATACGAGGATCCCGATTTTTCCAACCTAATTTGTGCACTTGGTATTTAACTCATACATGGTGCATTCATACATGGTCAATAATTTTCAAAAGAGATTACAGTACACAGGTCAAATAATAATTCTTTGTCAAATATAATAATTCTTAAAAGAGCTCACGCCCTGATTGGGGGAAAATACTGCACTATCTTCTTTAGAATAATAACACTGAACCGCAAGAATCATTACAGAAACGAAGGCACATATAGCTCCCGGTACAAATGCTAAACAGGAAATACTAGGGAAATTGGAATTATGCATATTTGTTTTGCTGCTGCAGCATTTGACTATAACATTCGTCCTTTCGCTTGGGTCATTAGTCACCAGTCAGTATTATTCTCTCAGAATAAACCAACCAGCAGCAGCCAACAAACACTACTTTTCTCAGATCAAATCAGCACCAACCACCAGCCAAACGAGCAGGCTAATTACTTCTTTGCAAACTGCCGTTGATGACACTATGTGTCCTTTGAGGTGTCACGATAACCTGTGACACACCATGATAGATAATCATCAACACCCAGGGGACCATAAAGAGGCATGTCGTCAACACTATCTTCGTATTGACGAGGCTGGGCAGTTGCATCCATCAGATGAGTTGGGCTGTTGTCCATGATACCTGTCATTTGTCCATCAAATCCCAAGTATATGGCATCAGCGCTAATGGAGGGGAACACCGAAGGTGACACAGAAAGAGCTAGTTCAATGCCAATAAACACCGCACGTCCACCGAGCCCATGGACAGATAACATTTTCCTTGCATCCAAGTCTACCTTGTAAACCTTGTATTTTCTATTATCATTGCCATTGCATTGCCGATCCACAAGCAACAGCTCCCCAGCATTGTCAACCAGATGCACAGTGTCCATCATGATCCTGGCAAATGGCCTAGCCAGTTTGGCGGCGACGACCAGTCGCGGTGGATGGTCTGCACCAATCTCCACCACCATCACAGCCTGAGTGGTGGCGCAGTAGAAGCGGCCGTCAAAAGACAGAGCTGGCAAGAGGCACCTGCCACGATCAACCACTATCCAGCGCTTGTCGCTGGGCTTGATGATAGCGAGTGTTCTGATCCCTCTAAAATGGACAGCAATGGTGAAATCATCAGCAAGGCCAGCGCCTGACACCTGCAACAAATCCTTGATGAAACAGGTTCGCTTCAGATCCTCCTGTGTCATCAGAGAGCTGGCCGATGGGAGGTCAACCATTTGGCGGGTGAACGGGTTCAGTAGGTGAACCACACAGGTGGTCCTGTCAAGGAGGACGAGGAGGCCCTCCGACGTAGGGCCGAACACGTCGTGGCCGCGGAGCTCTGCCAGATCCAGATATCTCGAGCAGCCAGTGAAAACATTCATGAAAAAACGGCGATTTGGAGCGCCTCCTGTTTCCCTCAGCATAATCCACTGATGTGGGTGGAAGCGGCGGTCCAGGATGCTGTGCGCGCGTGGGTCCGTAGAGCAGAGCCGCCAGGGACGACAAACTGCGCGGAAGCAGATATAGTCCGCGACATCGTTGGCGAGAAGGCGCTCGGCAATCAGCCCTGCCGGTCCGTCCCCGACAGTCGTCCAGTCTCTCCTAAAAAAAGAATAGGAAGGAGAAGAATCGGGTTGTATTCTATAATACGATAACCGGTAGTAGATAAATTGCGATGGAAATCAAACTGGACGTACCAAACAAATATCTCCGAGGCCATATCATTGTAATGGTCACGCAGATTGGGAGCACTGCATTCTCGCTTCGCCCCCAAAACGGGGATCTGCGAGTAGTTGCGTCTATCGCCATCACCCAGGAGCTTCGGGATCTGGAGCGACAAGCAGCAGCGCCGAACATAGCCACCAAGGAGAGCACTGTGAGGTTGCTTCGCCCCCGAGATGAGAATCTGAACCGATGAGCTCAGATCATCGTCACAATCTGGCTTCCTCCTCACAATATTATCACACTGGGTATGGATGTGGATCGAGGTCGAGGAGCAGTGGTGCTGAATAGTCCTCGGTCGCTTCGGAGAAAATTGCAATTTTGGTACTCTAAACGTTGCGCTTCACAGTTTTGCCATTCCTAACGTCAACTTCCCTAAAATAGGTCTTGAAACGTTGGTCGCTTGCAAACTATGCCATTGAGCGGGTTTCCTCTTTTTTTAATCATAATACACGTATTTCCTACTTGAAAGGACACTTTACCCCCTCTAATCTTTTCGTTATGGATCGGTTCGAGACTCAAAATACGTGGACCTCTTGCACACATTGATTCGAGACTCAACTCTTCGCATTCTTTTTTTTAAATGATGAACCCTGGATGCCTAGCCGCCGGAGGCGAAGTTGACGCCGGTGAGCAGGTCGAAGTCGCCGTGCCGAGGTACGCCGACACATACTCCTTGATGCCTAGCCGGCTGGCTGCAATTGATAGGCGACGGCAGGTTTCAACGACACGTCCGTCATACTGATCAACGAACAGGGGACATGGTCGGCGTATGTACCGAGGATGTCGCTGGAGACCTTGCTGTTGCTGAACTTGTCGGTGGCGTCGTGGCCGGGGAAGTCCTGGTCGTAGGATGTCCTGGGGAAGTCCGGCGGCGTGGATGCGAATTCTCCAAACTTTTTTTATTAGCAATTACACTAACTAAAGATTTTAGAAGCAAAATCCTCATGGCTTCTATGGTTTCATACAACTCGGAGATGGAATCAAGCTACATGGAGGAGCGCGCAAGAGATTTGAGTTGATCAAGCCGTTTGCATCGTAGAGCCGGCGGCCAGCCAGCCATCCATCTAATCCAGGTTCGGCCAGCCATCCAAGCGCCGGCTAGCCTGCCGGTGCTAGCGTCTGCACAGGCAAAAATAAAGGAAGGGCGCAACCGTCTAATCACCGTCTAAATACAAAGGAAAAATATTAGAAAAGAAGCAAAATACGCTTAATGACATGATTTGCAAGAGGCTAACATTTCGAGACCCATTTTTGCGAAGTTGACGTTAGAAATGGCAAAACTGCGAAAACCAACATTTGAAGTACTAAAATTGCAATTTTCTCGTCGCTTCACCAGCCAACAAAGATGCAGCAGAGAGGAAGACACATTATGGACTCGAGAAGAGGAGCCGAGTGTTGGATTCTCCAGAGCCGGAGTTTTCTTTGCCCGCCGGGAGGTCGCTAGATCGGCATCAGTTTTTTCTTCTGAGAGTTCGAGACCGGAGGCGCTGGCCTTTGTTTTTTATATGATATACATCCCGTGTACTAGTTCTGAACGGACTCGGACTCCTTGCAGATGTTAAACTATTTTTTATTCATTTTGGAAAAATATATGATCATATCAAAATTTATCAAATCTGGCCATCAACCGCCGTGGCGCACGGCGGCCGCCGGCCTAACCGGCATGGGCGACGGCGGTTGGGAACGACGGTTGTAGATGCTGGGGGAGGCAGGTGGCGGGCATGCAGCCACCGTGGACCACGGCGGTTGCTATTTTTTTTAATTTAGAAGTCAAAACACACACCTTTGCAATGCTATGTACGACAGTTCTACTACCCTAACAAAGCCCATTACGTACTCATAACATGCCCATGCCTTAGGGAATTTAGAAATTAGATTACAACATACCTAATTAATCTAGTTGTACGAGAACTACCCGGAAATCATAGAGCCGCCAGAGTGTTGCGACGACATGTAGTAGTACCCAGGGGTGTGTGGGGGTGGGGGTGGGGGGGTGGAGTGGTGAAGGTGGAGGGGACCAATCTTTCGGTGGAGCTGATCTTTGTGTGACATTCACAAGTACAGGTCAGACATTTGCAAATCGATCATCTCCTGCGCTAGACGATGGATGTGGGGAAGCCAGTGCCTCCAACAGCTCCCACTTGAGGTTGTAGATGACGACATCATCAAGGTAGTTGGTGTACTCTTGATAGGGGCGAATAGCTGGTGGATACACCCATTGCTAGAAACTGCAGTTCTTTGTTTGGTGGAGTACTGCAAAAGGCAAAAAAACGTTAGCAAACCAAAGAAAGGAGATGAAACAATTTCCTGGACATTGCTTACCCATGAAAATGGGCAGTGCCAGAAGCGACGACCGGAGTTGTTCCATCCCTCATACACTTGCATCACGCAAAACTCACCATGTGAACACCTAGGCCACAACACTGTTTGCTTGGGTTCGTAGCTTCTAACTTCATGCATCGAACTGAAGTCATTCTTGCCTTTGAGTAGGAAATTGGCTTCGAAATCTGGAGATTGCTGATGACACAACCGAGGACCGAAATCATGTTCATCCCCACTCTAGGAAGTCATTATTGAATTTTGTAAGAAGAAGGCAGTGGAGTGGATAGTCCTACATGTAGGTAGAAGGAGAAGGCTGGCTGGGTGATGGGCCCTTCGATCCGTGGGAAGGGAAAGAAGCCGTGACTCAGAGAAAACACACTCTAGTACTAGGGCATTGTCGCGTTGTGGGCCAGTCGATCCGCGGGAGGGGAACGCGTCAGTGACTCGAAGGAAACTGTTGACGGTGAAATTCCGTCAACCTAGCTATGAGTTTACCTTCGGTGTTGGCATAAGTTTTATATCATATCCATTGGTACAAACCCCCTTGATATAACAAGTTCATTCGTGCATGTCGCTTTTGAAGTTTAGTGTTTATGCAGGGTTTTAGCGTTGAAAGCAAGACTTCCGAGATAAGTTCATCAAGCACCTTGACAAGACCTTGAAGCCCGGTACAAGTCATGCAATGAAGCAAACTTGACTCCAAGAAGCCCAGGGACCAAACCCGAGAAGATGACAAACTCCGAGGACCTACCCAGAAAAGTGCCGAATCTTGCGGGATAAGGAGCTTCGTCCAACTCAGAGAGAAACTGACGACAAGGGCCCACATACAGAAGGGGGAAGGATATAGAAGACTAGGGAACCGACGCCACGTGAAGAAGGCAGGCAACTGGACCGAAGTGGGCCCAGGCTAGTCTGCCCAGGCCGGCCGGCCCGGCCCATTCCAGGGCCCAGTCGCCTCCCCCCTTTGACCTAGCCGCCATTCGGGCTATTTATAGCCCCAGGGTCGAGAGCCACGCATCAATCCATTCGTCATCGGCCGCAGAGGAGCAGAGAAGAGAGGGACACCATCTCGGAGAGGACAGGGTCGAGCTAGTTGACTAGGGTCTCCCTAACCGATGTGGGAACCTTGCAAGGAAGACTACGCCGGAGTTCCCGGAGCTAGAAGCAAGATCAAGGTAGGATTCTGGTGGTGATCTTGGTTCGTTTATCATGTACTAGTTGATGTATCAAGTTGAATCCGATTTTTAGCAACTAAGTGTTTCTCCGAAGTCTTCGTTTTCGACCGGCTTTGCTTATCTTAGATCTATTCTCAAGATAGATCACATAGGGTGTTATTGTAGCCGCGGTGGCTAGAGGTGCACGTCTGACCTTCCGAAAGATCTCGACTTGTCCTTGGACTCGCCCTAGACAACCCGCATGAATAGGAGTGCGTTGTGACAGAACGGTGGCTCTGAAAGGAAGGCGTTTTCGAAGTCAGACGGGAAACCATGGTTTAAAGAGGCTTCCAATGAGATTAAACTTGCTACTTCTTCTTTTGCTTGGAACTTCAACAAAAGGCTCGATCCGATCTCTCTAGATCGGTTTGTCTACCCCCTCTATCTCTTACTACCTCCAATCTCTAGTAGATTAGATTTGTTTTTGTTGTTCTTTGATTAGATGCATTAGGGTTTTATCTCTCGGAGATTGAAGTTTCTTGGCATTACTAGATCATCTCTTGCGTCACACATTTGTTCCACGGATTCAATACCTTGGGTTCACCACTCGAGGGAAGAAGGGTCCCTTGACTACGACGGGAGACTTGTCCGCTTGCAAGTCTAAACGAACTTTAATACAACTATTAACCGTCAACAGGCCCCTTTTTCTGGCGCCGTTGCCGGGGAGCAAGTGATCAAGATTTGATCTTTTATTGTTTTTTGTGTAATTTTTAGTTTTCTTTTAGTTTTCTTTTTGCATCTACTAACTTTTGATCATCCTCAAAATCAATCTAAGCTAGTTTGTCTAACCCTAGATTTCTTAGATATGTTTTTACTTTTTTGTTTTTTATATTTTGTTTATCGCTTACCCTAATAGGTTATGGACGGCTACCTTTCCAACAAACCTGATAATTTTGTGGATGATCCAGATAAACTTTACAGACTAAGGAGACGCGAAGCACATCAAGCTAAAAAGTTGGATTTTGTAGATTCAAAGTAGGAAGACAAAGGATCGTTGGAATCTCCGAAGAGTTCACCACCTCAAAGTCCTTGGGATAATCGACTTCCACCGATGGTAGAACAACTGCAAGAACGCAAGATCGGGGAGCTATGCACCTCGGACATCGTCGACCTACCAATCTTGAACCTCGCGGAGATCGGAAGGCCGTTCGAGATCAAGACCTCAACAATCCGCATGGTGCAACATTCACCCTTCACCGGTAAAGAGGATCCGAACCTTCACCTCCAAGCGTTCATTCAACTTTGTCAGACATTCAACATGGATAGGGTGACTCAAGATCAAATGAGGGAAAGGCTCTTTCCATTCTCGCTACTCGGGGAGGCTTTGCAATGGTTCCACTCTGAACCGGCGGAGACGGTGCAAAATTGGAATGCGTTGATGAGGGCTTTCATGAAGGAATACTACTCACCGGGTAAAACTCAAAGCTTGCGCAATAAGATTGCTATTTTTGCTCAATATCCTACGGAAACTATCTCGGAGGCATTCGAGCGCTTCAATGAGTACATTCGGGCGGTTCCACATCGCAAGTTCCCGAAGGAGGACCTCGTGCAAAAGTTCTATCAAGGACTCACCATGGCGTCAAGAACGATCATCGATGCATCAGCGGGAGGATCTATCATCGAGCTTGCGCCGACTCAAGCTTTCACTCTATTCAAGAAGGTTGCGGACAATGACACGTGGGCGTCGTCCGGACGCTTACTTCCGGTTCAACCCACGGGGAACGTCAAAGGAGTCTTGCAAGTGGAGAAGGAAAATATTCTTGAAGGTAAGATCGATTCAATCATGAGGAGGTTGGAGAAGATGGAGATAGAAAAGAAAGAGGCTCAAGACTTAAAGGCTGCCGATGCAAGATCCACATGTGAAGAATGCGGAGAATATGGCTATGTCCACAAGGATTGTCCGGAGGAAGCCAAGGTGCTCGACTACATGAGTGAAAGGACCTTGATGTCGCCTAGAGGGGGGGGGGGGTGAATAGGCGTGACGACCAAATTAAACTTTCCCCCCAACTCACTTGAGCTGACAGTGCTCCACCGGTCAGACCGGTGGTGGTGACCGGTCAGACCGGTCAAGCACTGGTCTTCACAGATGACACCGGTCAGACCGGTGCTCCTCACCGGTCAGACCGGTGTAGCACGAAGAACTCCGCAAAAACAACTTCAAGCACCTCTTGGCTTCTAGCACGAACCAAACTCGGGGTGTGGCTTTTGTAGATGATCACAAGCGAGTAATGAGCCACCGCACACACAAGTAACACACCCAAGTAGATCGAAGCGGAAGCAAATGAAATATGCTAGAAAAACAACTTAGAGAGAAGAACCACACGAGGAAGCAAGGATTTGTTTCCCGAAGTTCACCACCCACGAGGAATGGCTACGTCTCCGTTGAGGAGCTTGTAAGGGACAATCCCCACAACAAGCGGGTCTCTTTCAACCACTTTCCTCCTTTCCACTAAGGTGATCTTTTCCACGAAGAGGCAAGATCGCAGCCCTCACAAACTTCCTGCTGCTCACCACAACCTTGGGAGCTAGCCGGCGACACCTAGCCGTCTAGGAGGCAAACCTCCAAGAGTAACAAATGCACCAAAGTTTGTAGACTCGTAACCAAAGTGCTCAAGTTAAGGAACCTGCTCTTGTTAGCTCACAAAGTCACTCCTAGGCTCACTTTCTCAACCCAACACAAAGATGATGGCTTGAATCCACAAATCTCACAAAGAGATAGTTGGGGAGAGCCACTAAGGCTTAGAGCTAGTTAGAAATGGCTTGGGATCTCAGCAACAACACTAGAAGCAGCAACCCTCACTTGAAGAGGGCTTGGGGTATTTATACCCCTCAAAGGAGAAAACTAGCCGTTAGACCCGGGTGGCACCGGTCAGACCGGTGCCCTACACCGGTCAGACCGGTGTATGAAAAACTAGCCGTTGGGCTAGCGGCACCGGTCAGACCGGTGCCTCGGCCGACCGGCCGTCGGACCGGTCGAGCCCGAGTTGCCCCCAAAACCTCTTTTAAAGAAACTAGCACTTCACCACCAAGATGAAATGACCCAGGTTAGGTTAGGAGGGTTAGTTAGCTCACTCAAGGGCTAGATCTCACTTAGGTCAACTAAAGAGCACTTTGACTTGGTCAACTTGCTAAGTTGCATCCCTCTTGATAGTACGGCGTACCTATACTCAAGAAAAGAGTAAAAGAGCTTTGATGACCTCTTGAGCTTGAACAACTTCAATTCTTGCCATACTTGATCAATAACCACTTGAGGGCTTTCAACATAGCCTTTGACTTGAGCACGTCCATACTTGAGCTAGTGACTTAGGATCTTTCCATATAGCATAAGAATGCACACTTGGATCCATGGCCACTCCATGTTGCCAATCTTAATGAGTTGATGACTTGCAAAGCTTCCCTCGGTTAAGGTTTGAATATGATACTTGAAGACCCCACGGATGCTAGACCTTCACCCTAGCAAAACACTTATGGCGGCTTAGCTACGGCCCCAAAGATTGCTTAGTCCCTCACCCTAGACATCTCGGTTGATCTCTTCATCACTTATCCAATCCACTTTGAGTTCCACTTTGCTTCACACGCAATTAATCTTCATTTGAAGATCCCGCTTCAAACGCTTGATCTTGATTGACAACGGATATGCAAGCTTCCATTTTTAGAACCATGAAAAGTATACTCATCATCTTGTTCTTCTTTCAATAAACTCATGAAGTCTTGCACCATATACTTATCTTTGTAGATGTGAGCCATAAAATACATCCATACTTAAAATACATCAAAAGTAGCTCATGAATATATAATGAAAACCTGCTCACGATCTTAGACAAAAACATTAGCCCTTTAATCGCCTTGTCATTCAATTCACCAAAATCCACTTAGGGGCCTAGATGCACTTTCAATCTCCCCTTTTTGGTGATTGATGACAACTCGATTAAAGCTTACAAATAAAACAATAAAGCGCATTTAGATTCTTAGATATAGCTAGAGCTCCCCCTTAATTTGTGCTTTGAGTTAGATTTCAAAAAAATGGCCTTAAATGCCATTAGCACAAATTTGGAAGAAAAGACGTGTGAGCTCCCCCTATATCTTAGAATCAGTGGAGTGCAACATGTGTGAGCGACAAAATAAAATCCGTGATGCGTATGACAGGATATGCACAAAGCGAAGGAAAGTGAGCTGATTAGGCAGCACCGGTCAGACCGGTGCCCCTGACCGGTCAGACCGGTCAGGTCCAGCCAGCTCGCTCAACTGGGCGGCACCGGTCAGACCGGTGCCCCTGACCGGTCAGACCGGTCAGGTCCAGTCAGCGCACAAAGCAACAGAAGTGCGTGCTATTTGGTCCAAGGTGATCATGCCAGGGTTGCAAGCTGGTTTAGATCACCTTGCTCCATTTAGCCAACACAAACAATCATCATTCAAAGCATGCATCACAATCTAACAATAAGGTCGCTTAAATATTACAATGAGGATTAAAACACACAGTGGCACTCATACAAAAGTTCTCAAGTCCACTAAGTTAAAATTCTAACTTATTACACAGTTTCTCTCAATAGCCAGCAGGCACCGGTCAGACCGGTGCAGGGCACCGGTCAGACCGGTGCAACACAGACAGCAGCCCTGACAGCACAAACTTGAGGCTTTTAATCGCGATTCTTCTCCCCCTTTGTCATCAAGCATCCAAGAAGGGCCTGGAGAAGAAGCAGCAGCTGATCACTGTCCGTGAGATCCGTCTCCTGGGTGAGAGCTCCCTCCTATTTGAGAGTCGTCAAGAATCCAATGCAAAGGAGAGTTTAGGTAAATCGATTCTGAGACGTTGATGCGAGATGGATGAGCTATGGGAGCACGGTTTTTACCATAGAAGTACGGGTCGTAGCCAAAGATCTCGGCGGAGAAGCGAGCGCCCCAATCGTGTACTTGCTCGGGAGGTGGAGGAGGTGGGGGTGCTTGCTCTGTTCCATGAAGTGAGACGATCTGCTACGTCGGAGGAGGTGGTACAAATGGTGGTGGAGGAGGAGGAACCGATGAAGATGATCCTTGTCCTTGCTCGGACTCGAAGAACATGGGGCCATATTGGTTAAGCAAATCCGAGTTGGCCCATCCTCTCATCCTTTCTTCAAAGGAAGGGATCTCAACCTGAGGAGATTCTGGAGAGGGTGGAGAGCGAGGTGGTTGAAAACCTTGGGCATTGTGCATGAGCTTCATCGTATCCCGCATTTGCTTGTTTGCCCGTCTTGACCTTTGCTGCTCAACCTGGATGTCATGCTGGCTCCGACACATCCCAAAAATGAAGTTGAGAAACTTCTTCAAAGGAGAGGTGGATCTGCGGGGCCTTCCTGGCTGCCAGCCACCCCACCGGTCAGACCGGTGCTCAGCACCGGTCAGACCGGTGCCAGGCTGAGCACCTGCCTGAGGCACATCTGGCCGAGCTGCTCCCTCCTCAAATATTTCTTCCTCCTGTCCTGGTGCATACTCAACTCTAGGAGATGGAAGCCGAGGATTCTTGCTAGGGTTGAGCTTCAGAGGCTTGTGTGTCACATTCTTCGGAAATTCTGTCTTTGCAACCTTTTCAATCATATACATGATGTAGGGGCTGTAGCTGCAAATTTTCTTGGGGTCTTCGGATAGATGCTTAATCTCTTGCCAAATGAAGTCTCCAACACTGAATTCCGGAGCTCCCGGCCTCAAAGCCACCATCAAGTTTTTCTGAAACTTAGTGATTTCTGAGGGGTTTCCATCTCTAGGTGTGATAGATACCCTAAGCAGCCTATTTAGGACAGCGAAGTAGGTATAGAGGTTCTTCACCTTCCCAAAGTTGGCATGCTCACCGCGAGGGTACATCACGTGCAGAGCATCCTTCTCTAGCTCCCCCTCATCATGGAGCTTCCTCAGCTCTCCATCTCCTGCCATGATCCCAAAGCATCTCAAGAATCTGTGGAATGTAATGGAGTACCTTTGGCCGTTAGTCATCCAAATCATGGCCCTGTCGGCCTCAATGTGACCAAAGTGCACTGTGGCAAAGAACTGGGCGATGATCTCTTTGTTCCAATCGTGTCGGAACCCCATAAGTGACTTGACCCTTTGCCTCTCACAATTGCTGATTACTTCATCAAAAATAGGGTCTCCTTTCCTTGCCATGTGCCCCCAATCCACATATTGTGCCTTGTGTGTGATTTTGGGCTTCTTTATAATAACTGTAGCATAGTAGTCTTGCTGAAATTTAGCCCAAAACCTAGGGTCCGATGCGGTCTTCCCCTCCTCATAGGGGTTCTTGTCCCTTAGCTTCTTTAGGGCCTTGGTCATGCCAGACCCGTGATACTTCACCGGCCGATCAGGGTAAATGTAAGTAGGTGGCATGATCCTCAACCTACCCTGATCGTCGTCGTCCTCTTCCATGGCATCCACATCCTCTTCCTCTTCCTCCTCATCCTCATCCTCATCCTCAGCACCATCGCTGTCTGACCCAACCTCCTGGTGCCTTCTCAACTCAAACTGACCCGGATAAGTCTCATCTTCAACATTGTCATCGCTGCTCGTTCCGGTGTCACCTCCTAAGTCGGGATCCTCAGTGCTTGTTTGAGCTGAGCGGCGTCTCAATCTCTTGCCGCTGATGTTGACAAGGTCTTTGCCCCCTTCCCCAAAATCACCGGGGACAGCTCCTCGACGAGTGAGGACTTCCTCTCTTCTTTTCTTAGCCCCTTCCTTTTCCCGCACCATAGCTGCTGTCCTGAGTCACACAAAGGATGACAAGAGTGTATAAGACTCTAGGAAAAAGATTGAATTGAATTGGAATTGAAACTTGAAAGTTCAGAACAATTGGGTCTGTTCTGGGCCACACCGGTCAGACCGGTGAGGGGCACCGGTCAGACCGGTGCCACCCAGAACAGAGCCAATTGCTCCCACATTCAATCTGAGCAGCTGTTGATCTAAGATTTGGTCTAGATGAACAAAAGACACCCTAGAATAGATAAGTGTTGAAAAACAAGAAGAAAAACACAATTTGGGGTTGGACATGCGCCACCGGTCAGACCGGTGACAGCCACCGGTCAGACCGGTGACAGCCACCGGTCAGACCGGTGAGGGCCGTCCGACCCCAATTTGTGATTTCTCACAATGTGTCCAACAAAACGCTATGGATCTATAGGAATGTCTTCTAGGTGATCTCAGAAGATGTTCTACCAAAGGGAATTCAAAACTTTGCACCATGTGAGGAGATCGGGCAAAAGAAAGGTTTGAATACCTTTGGAGAGATGAACTCGAGTTGAATCCGAGAAACTTGAAGGGGAAAGTGAAGAGGGGCCTTAGGAGGTCCTTTTGCTTCCAATCTTGAGGCTTTTCCTTGGTTGAATCTTCAAATCACCATGGATTGTGAGAGAGGTGAAAGAGAGGAGATGGGGGAAGATGTTCACGGTTTGGAGGCAGAGGTGGGATGGTGAATGATGGAGGAGAGAGAAGGAAGGGGGGTAAAAGGATTCCTTTTACTGTGGCCCCACGGGCTGACGCCGGGCGTCACCGGTCGAGCCGGTGACGGCCACCGGTCAGACCGGTGACAGCCGCTGGTCAAGCCAGAGAGGCCATATCGGTTTTTCCGGCCCCCCATCGGTAGAACCGAAGATCCTGATAAAATTCAACAGAGAGTCCTTATCGGTAGAACCGACATGCCCTCGGTAGTACCGTCCCTTTTCCTCCTTTTTGAGATTTTGCTCCTTGAAACTTCTCCAAATATGTTATAGACCAATTCTCATCCACTTAGGTTGCATAAACACGATTATGTGACTTCAAGGTCACCACCGGTCAGACCGGTGGCTTGCACCGGTCAGACCGGTGCGGCCTTGAGAAACAAAAAGAGCCACAACAGAATTTTTTTATTTCAACCTTTAGGGAAGTCTTGGATAAGAGATATTAAGTTGATATTGATCCAAAAACCATCAATTCTTAGAAGAATGAGGATTACCAATCTAATTTGCGAATTCTTGATTCTTCCAAGATTGAGAGAGATAAAAAGAATGGATTTTTAGGGACTTGAGAAAATCTTCTTAATTGTGACTAGCCATCAATCAAACAAGGAGAACTATAGTCACAACTAAGTTGATTGGGTCACTAAGACCAAGAACCAAATATTTTTCAAAGAAAGCACACTTCCTATTCATGCTAGTTGATTTTTCGAAAACATCTATCCTATATCACAAAATGCATGCATCCACTTCAAATGAATGCCCTAACAAGCATATTTGGCTCATATCTCCATCCTCGAGACACAAAGACGAGTAGAAGAAAAGATATCAACCAAATATCTAGAGAGGAGCGCAAGAGGTTCATTTGAAGCAATTACATGCCAAGGATGGCACACTAGCATGTTGTTATGGCCTAGATGCATTACGGTATTTCAATGAGTTTCGTGAAAACATACCTTTGCCTTAAGACCATTTCATTTGTGCATATACTAACTTTCAAACAATGTTAGCTCTTACTTGTTCTTTTGGAGGTTACGCTTATCGAGAGCTTCCTTTGATATGCACAAACGAATGAGACTACAATATCACTTAGAAGAAATTGTTAGTACCATAAGTGACTCAAGTTTTGTAATGAGCTCCCCCTTAAGTAGTGCTAGAGAATTTGAATTTCTCGACCAAGGCACTTTGCTCAATCAAGAACATGTTGAGGCTCATTCCAAAACTTGGTCAAAACACACAAATGATTTGATAATTGACATGTGTTTAGCTTCTCATAACCTTTGACGCCAAATCACCCTTCATCTTGAGGGTTTGGACAACCCCGGTCACCCGGCACTCATGCCGGTCACCCCGCAAAGCATTCGAGAGGCGTACGGGTCACCCGGGCACTCGTGCCGGGTCACCCGCTCAAGTTTCACTGGCTGCGTTGGCACCGGTCAGACCGGTGCCTGTCACCGGTCAGACCGGTGACCACCCCCTGACCCATTTTGGTGATTTTTCCTTCCCTTTTCCTTGAGTGAGTGAATGTATCACTAATTTCAGACCTGCAACCAAGGATAAGGCATTGCTCTACTAGAGAGCCATTAAAGGCATCGAATGGCATGAGAAGGTAAATCTTCATAAAAACAGTCAAAGTCACCACCTCATGCTTTGCTCATGCAAGAAGAGCTTCACATGAGTGTTCACCAAGGACCAAAGTGACTTAGACTCAATTGAGGGCCTTAGTTACTGAGATGTCATTGATTTCACAAAATATATGAGTTTGCTCTTCACATGGTCAATTGAATTTATCAAGATTTCTAAGTCCTCCAACCATGTGCTCAATGCATCTCTTTAAACCTGCAAGCTCAGTAAGCATTTCTTGGTACCCAACACTTGTTGTGTCCTATTGGGTTAGTCACAAGGTGCTTAGGAACCCAAATAGCCCTCATGCTACAATGAGGTGAACTAATCTCCCTTATAGCACAAGTTCTATTCCTATCGTTCCTAAGCTTATGGAAATCATAATGGACAAGGTTTGATTTAGGAACGTTACCATTTGGGCAATCCTTGCCCATGTGACCCTTTTGACGACATTCGTAGCAAATGCGACTTTTGTTCTTGTTGGTCACACCATTCCTTGCAATTTCTTTTCTAAACTTGCTTCTGAGACTTGTTCTTGGAGAAGGTGGGTTCCTTGCCTTGTTTGCTTGAGGTGGGGCTGCCCTGGCCAGCACCGGTCTGACCGGTGGCATGCACCGGTCTGACCGGTCACGGTCAGAGCCACTGCCCGTTATTTCTTTTGGGCACGAGTCGGCAAGGTGTCCCTTCTCTCTGCACTTATAGCACACCCTCCACTTGTTGGAGCTCCTAGGCTTCTTGGAGAGTGGTTCTTGTGCTTTGTGCTTGATCGGGCGATATTGGGATTTGATTTGCCCAATCTTGCTCTTTTCTTGAATCTTGTGCTTGTGGGACCTTGTATTTTGTTGAGGAGTTGAACTAGTGGCGGTTGATCCCTTCCCAAGCTTCTTCACCATGCTTTCACGGTTATCTTGAGAAGGTTGCACTTTGCTCTTCTCCTTCAACACACACAAGTCCTTTTGGAGCTTTTCGACCTCTTGCTTTAGTTTATCATTTTCAGCAGCAATGAGGTCTTCACAAGATTCTGCAAGTACATGCTCAATGCTAGATTGGCTTGCTTGAGACAAACAATCATTAGCGCTAGATAAAACAACTTGAACTTGTGAGCATGTGCATGTGTGAGATGGAGGTTGTAGAGATTTTACCGATGAAAACACAACCTCGTGGGCTATCTCTAGTGTTGCATAAGAATCAACAAGCTTCTCAAAGGAAAGTTCAAGTTCATTGTGATTAGCTTGTAGGACCATATGCTCGCTAGTGAGCTTCGCTAGTTTGGCTTCTAGATCATCATTGGCATCTTCTTCTAATTTAGCTCTACAAGCAAAGGATTTGATGTCATGATCATATTTGTTAGCCAATGTTTCATACTTACAAACCAAGGATGCAAGTTCGGATTTGAGAAGCTCAAGTTCTCTTGATGAAGAGCTTGAGGCTTCAATCTTTTGGTCCTTAGCCCCTTTTGCTTGTCTCTTCTTCTTGCTTCTCTTCTCCTTCTTGGCCATCAAGCAAGTTGGTGTGCCTCTGCTGGCACCGGTCTGACCGGTGGGTGTCACCGGTCTGACCGGTCCCTGCAGAGGGACAGCGTCTTCGCTTCTTTCCTCTTCTTCTTGCTTGAGGTTTGATGCTTGATGCTCAGTGGATGTTGTAGAGGTAGGGCACATCTCCACTGACTCATCTTCATCATCATTCTCGAGTTCATCCCATTTGGTGTTTACCAACTCAAGTAGTAATTTCCAAATGAGATGAGCATCTTCGGAAATCTTTTTGCTCTTCAAGATAATGTACTTTAGTTCGCTACATACATAGCTACACAAAAGGTTAGTAACAAAGGCATTAAGCTGCTTCTTCTCCAAGTCCATTGGCGAGACACATGTCTCATCCTTTGGAAGGATACTCGCAACCATAATGCTCTCAGCGGTAGGGCCCAAAACCTTAAGTGCAATGTGAACATTAGAGCACCAAGAAGAATAGTTTGAGCCATCTAGAGCTAGAGGCTCAAACGGTACCTCACAAGTTGTCGACATCGAAGAACTCCAAGCGGTTAAGCTCGAATCGGAGCACCGGGCTCGATACCAATTGAAAGGACCTTGATGTCGCCTAGAGGGGGGGGGGGGTGAATAGGCGTGACGACCAAATTAAACTTTTCCCCCAACTCACTTGAGCCGACAAGCGCTCCACCGGTCGGACCGGTGGTGGTGACCGGTCGACCGGTCCAAGCAATCGGTCTTCACGGATGACACCGGTCGGACCGGTGCTCCTCACCGGTCAGACCGGTGTAGCACGAGAACCCGCAAAAACAACTTCAAGCACCTCTTGGCTTCTAGCACGAACCAAACTCAGGGTGTGGCTTTTGTAGATGATCACAAGCAGAGTAATGAGCCCTGCACACACAAGTAACACACCCAAGTAGATCGAAGCGGAAGCAAATGAAATATGCTAGAAAAACAACTTAGAGAGAAGAACCACACAAGGAAGCAAGGATTTGTTTCCCGAAGTTCACCACCCACTGAGGAATGGCTACGTCTCCGTTGAGGAGCTTGTAAGGGACAATCCCCACAACAAGCCGGGTCTCTTTCAACCACTTTCCTCCTTTCCACTAAGGTGATCTTTTCCACGAAGAGGCAAGATCGCAGCCCTCACAAACTTCCCGCTGCTCACCACAACCTTGGGAGCTAGCCGGCGACACCTAGCCGTCTAGGAGGCAAACCTCCAAGAGTAACAAATGCACCAAAGTTTGTAGACTCGTAACCAAAGTGCTCAAGCTAAGGAACTCTGCTCTTGTTAGCTCACAAAGTCACTCCTAGGCTCACTTTCTCAACCCAACACAAAGATGATGGCTTGAATCCACAAATCTCACAAAGAGATAGTTGGGGAGAGCCACTAAGGCTTAGAGCTAGTTAGAAATGGCTTGGGATCTCAACAACAACACTAGAAGCAGCAACCCTCACTTGAAGAGGGCTTGGGGTATTTATACCCCTCAAAGGAGAAAACTAGCCGTTAGACCCGGTGGCACCGGTCGGACCGGTGCCCTACACCGGCGGACCGGTGTATGAAAAACTAGCCGTTGGGCTAGCGGCACCGGTCAGACCGGTGCCTCTGACCGGTCAGACCGGTCAGGCCCGAGTTGCCCCCAAAACCTCTTTTAAAGAAACTAGCACTTCACCACCAAGATGAAATGACCCAGGTTAGGTTAGGAGGGTTAGTTAGCTCACTCAAGGGCTAGATCTCACTTAGGTCAACTAAAGAGCACTTTGACTTGGTCAACTTGCTAAGTTGCATCCCTCTTGATAGTACGGCGTACCTATACTCAAGAAAAGAGTAAAAGAGCTTTGATGACCTCTTGAGCTTGAACAACTTCAATTCTTGCCATACTTGATCAATAACCACTTGAGGGCTTTCAACATAGCCTTTGACTTGAGCACGTCCATACTTGAGCTAGTGACTTAGGATCTTTCCATATAGCATAAGAATGCACACTTGGATCCATGGCCACTCCATGTTGCCAATCTTAATGAGTTGATGACTTGCAAAGCTTCCCTCGGTTAAGGTTTGAATATGATACTTGAAGACCCCACGGATGCTAGACCTTCACCCTAGCAAAACACTTATGGCGGCTTAGCTACGGCCCCAAAGATTGCTTAGTCCCTCACCCTAGACATCTCGGTTGATCTCTTCATCACTTATCCAATCCACTTTGAGTTCCACTTTGCTTCACACGCAATTAATCTTCATTTGAAGATCCCGCTTCAAACGCTTGATCTTGATTGACAACGGATATGCAAGCTTCCATTTTTAGAACCATGAAAAGTATACTCATCATCTTGTTCTTCTTTCAATAAACTCATGAAGTCTTGCACCATATACTTATCTTTGTAGATGTGAGCCATAAAATACATCCATACTTAAAATACATCAAAAGTAGCTCATGAATATATAATGAAAACCTGCTCACGATCTTAGACAAAAACATTAGCCCTTTAATCGCCTTGTCATTCAATTCACCAAAATCCACTTAGGGGCCTAGATGCACTTTCAATGAGGAAGGGAGATTTGCCGAATTTCCGCTATGGGCAAGGTAGACCTCAATTTAATGCAAGCTCATCCATTCCAAATTCGGTTTTGCTTTGTATACAATTGAAGGACTTCATGGACGAGCAAGCTAAGATCAACAAGGACACCGTCACCAGGTTCAAAGCCATAGACAAGGTGTTGGAGAACATCGATAGCAAAGTGACGGAGGTCGGAAGCTCCAACCATCAAGTGCTCAACATGATGAAGATGCTCGAGACGCAAGTGGGACAACTTGCTGGGCGCCTCACTACTAATGAAGGGAAGCTTCCGGGACAACCTAAAGGTACCGAATCAGCAAAGGCTATTCAAACACGTTTGGGAAAGGAGGCCGAAGATCCGAAACATTCCGCGAGAGAAAGGAAGCCTAAACCTTCCGCCGAGGCGGAGGAATTTGCTAAGGAGGAAGTTACAGAGATCGTCACCGAAGAGCCAGAGTTTGAGATGCCGGGAGAAGACACGAAGATACCGTAACTCAAGCCACGCTACTTCCGAGGTAAACTTGAAAACCACTTTGAGAAGTTTGTGGAGGTTGTGTGTAGACTTAGAATCAACATGTCGTTATTGGATGCACTTCAAGTTCCTACATATTCTCGTTACTTCAAAGACATACCTGCAAATAAATATGAGATAGCAACACTCGGAGTAGATCATGTTAAGATGTCCGAGCAATGTAGTACCGCTATTGCAAATGGACTAGAGAAGCAAAAGGACCCCGAATGCCCAACAATTCCATGTTCCGTTGGTTCGTTCAAGTTCGAGAAGGCATTATGCGACCTTGGAGCAAGTGAGTGTCATGCCAAGGGATGTGTTCGAGACGTTACACCTACCATTGGAGCCTACGGGTATGTGCTTGGAGTTGGGTGATAACTCCATTCGCTATCCCTTGGGCATCGCCGAAGATGTGCCCGTGAAGGTTGGACACCACTTCATCCCCGTCGACTTCGTGGTGCTCGATATGGGAGAGAGGGAGAAGCCACCAATCATCCTTGGGAGGCCTTTCCTCAAGACCGTGGGAGCTACCATTGATGTTGGCAAGGGGGAGATCATGTTCGACATCAACGGAGAAAGGAGTTCCTTCAAGTTTCGATCACGCCTCGAGGTATGCAATATGATTGAAGTTAAAAATGTTCTGCCTCATCGTCATGTTGTTAAGGAAGAACCAAGGGAGAAGGAAGGGCTGAAGAAGAAGAAAGAGCCGAAGAAGGACGTGTAGAAAATCAAGGAAGATGTTGCATCCGTCAAGACAAAGGAACAAAAGCCGCCTGTGAAGACCAAAAAGATGACTAAGCCGGAGAATAAGCCCGTGCCCAAGATGGTGCGGAAGTGGGTACCCAAGATTGCAACGTTTGCAAAGAGCGTTGATCCGAAGTAATCAAGTGAAAAGTCTAGCCATGGACTATAAACGAAGCGATAGGCGGGAGGCAACCCGTTTCGTCAAGTCAAGAATAAGCTACTGGGAGGACAACCCGATTCCAGAATTTTTGAGCTTTTTAATAATTCAGTTTTGAATTTTACTACGCAAAGACAATATTAGAGACATAATTCTTGGGTGAATATTTTTTTTGATCATGAACCCTTTACATGAACCCTCCTATGTGTTTGTTTGCTTCTTTTCGAGAAACCACAACCAAATAAATTCAGAAACTAACTCAACCACTCATCCTCTTTATGATGTTGTGGTTGATTTATTTTTCATGCTAAAAAACACATGAGTAGAGCCACGACTTGTACCTAGATGTTATTTAAATTTCAGCACATGGTAGGACTCTTGTGAACCTAGAAACTAAACTTTTGGTTGGTTTAAAAATCTATATCCTTGGTTTCTCTAAGATTAGAATTTTTCTAAGCCTCATTTAATTTTATTTCATTCAAAATCTCTATCATTTAGCCAAAATTAGAACCTAAACCTATGCCCCCATGATCAAGCCGGGAAAGTTTGCTCTCAACTATTGAAGGCAAACGATACCGGTGAGACAAATATTAATGAAGACGGAACATATTTTCGACTTACATTTGTTTTCAATGGTTTAAAAACTTCTCTAAATTTATACTTGAGCTTCCCCATAGCTCTGAAGATATTTTTAATTTTCGAAATTAGAGGAGTGCTTAGCCTTAAACATACATAGAGGGAGACAATCTAGTTAAAGTTAATCATGCATGCACCATAATACATCATTGGATGCCCTTTGAACAACTTTCATCAAGACCACATGCATAGGACAAGCATGGGTGGGCAGCAAGCATGACTTTGCAAGAAATACATGGTGGCATGTGAAGCAAGTGGAGCAAGGGAGCATGGACATGACTCAAAGCAAGAAGCATCAAGTGGAAGGACCAATAATGCAAGCAAAGGAGTGAACGAGAGCGTTTGGACGGTGCAACAAGTGGAGCACGCGGGTACAAAGGTCACAAAGGGGAGATCATCGCGCTGAAGAAAACCGAGCCAAGGAGGGGCATGCAACCACCAAGGCCGGTCGGCCCAGGCCGGCCGGCCTGCCCTATAAAAGGCACCCCCTGGTGCCCGTCTTCTGCAGGCAAGTAGCTCTCTCCTTCCTCCATTTGTGTGCTCAAATTTTTGAGTCCAAAACCACCATAGACGTAGCCATCCTTCCCAAGCTTGATAGCTCAAACAATTCACACCCTTAATCCACTCGAAGTCCACATTCTGAAGTAATTTTAGAAGTGCCTAGTTACGGTTGAAACCCGAAATTGTATTAGAGAGAAGAGTGCTGCAATCATGTGGAAGTAACCACAAGTCTCTTCACCAAGAAGAAGGGGTCGTCATCATCCAAGCCATCTTCGACGACATCTTCGAGGAGGCACTCGGTTTCCGAGTCTCCTCGGAGAATGGAGGTGGACACATCACCGCCAAGGAGGAACGACACTCTCCTCCTTGGTGGCCTGAGAGCTACAAGGAGCACGTCCATGAGGTTTACCGAATCTCAAGGGCGTACGGAGGAGCCGCCCGTCCCACCTCGTCGATCGACCCGTTCATCCGCTCCACCTCCATACACTCCGCGGTACTCCACATATGGCTTCATCATCTTGTCGGAGGAGGAGGAGGAGAAACTCTCTCGTCTTGAGAAGAGGCTTGTGGCAAATGTCGATTTCGACGATCAAGCTCTCAACTCATTGGGTTTTGGCACGGACATATATTATATGTTGGGGCACCTTGGATGGGTGCAATTCTCCAACGGGGTGTCCGCAAACACCTACAAGGAGTTTGCCTTGGAAATCTAGATGACTATGGCGCCCATTCTTGATGAGGGGGTGCCAAGTTTATCATTCCGTTTGGAGCGAATTCAGCAAGTGGTTCCCTACAAGAAAATTAGGGAGCTACTTGGGTTCCAAAAGGGAGCTCCAGAGAAATTTGACATGCCAGATGGCATGTTGGATGGATTTTGGAATTTAATCTCCAGAGAAGCCTACCAACAACGAAATTCCATCCGAAACCTCATCATCCAAGTATTCCACTCATGGATGTGTAAGAGGATTATGGGGAGGATGAGGGAGACGAAGGTGACCGGCACGGAGTTGAATTGGCTCTACTCGGCATTAATTGCCAGACAACCAATAGACCCCTCATACCTTATGATCAACCGATGGTGTTGCGAGGCAACATCGGGATTGGGAGATATTGGTTCGGGGTGCTACCTCTTTATGTTGGCCATCTCCTTGAGGCCGGGAATTACAAGAAATCCCGAACATCTTTTGCCCGGGACCTCTCCCGGATATGAATACTTGAAGCAAGGAAAATATATAATTGGAGATGAGAGAGGAGGCTTTCATATGGCCAAAGTGAACTTACCCCTTCCGGACCCAAGACTTAGGCTCTTCATTCAAGGGAAGGAAGATTGGTTGGAGGAAGGAATCCTTGTGCCGGCAAGGAAGAATAAAAGAGGAAGAATTATAAAGGAAGGATCCTCCTCGGTGCAAAAGGGTGGTGCACAACAAAACTATGTGCCACCGTTTGGAGGAATCCCTACTCCGCCGAGTTATTACGGAGGGCCATCAATGCAAGCATGGGGGAGTGGTCCAGCCATGCCCCCACAAAACTATGTGGTGCCCATCGTAACCTTTGCGGAGCCCTATACACAATACTCCCAACTACAACAAAGCATGGCCATAATTGGAGGGTATGCTGTGAGAAATATGCAAAACGTCGCAGCCATCCAATCCAACGCGGCTCAACTTGGTGAGGGCAATGCTATATTGCCTATGAGCTTGGGCGCCTTCACCTAGTACTGTCGGATCAATTCGTTGGAGGGGATGTCCAAACCTACTATGAGCAAGGGTACAACTACCAATATTACCAACACCAACCACCGGCGGAAGATTGAGAAGAAGGAGGAGCTTTAGTTTTCTTTTTTTCCCCTTTTTCTGTAACTTTCAGCTTGTGTTTACTTATGTTTGCGTAGTGTTTTCAGTTTTTATTTAAATTTCAGCAAGTGTGTTTTCAGCATGTATGTTAGTTTGTTTTATCATAAATAAAGACACCACCTTGTTTTTATCTTTGGTAAAGTTATGAAATTTATGCCATGATGATATATGATTATAATTGCCACTTTGTTTATCTTTGTAATTGATTTATGCATGTTTATCTTTGTAGTGCTCTCTTAAAATACAAATCTGAATTTATCTAAATGCTAGCTTAATCTTTAGCGGAGGTTATACTTAAAATAAAGACCCATAGTGTTTTATGTGCTCTCAAGTTTTAGATAGATTAAAGATGGTTTTTATTCCTAAAAGTAATGCTAACCTTTTCATAAATATCACTTGTGTGCAGGGGCGACGCCACGTTTACTCAGGGTGGTGCAATGGCACCAGGCAAAATAGTGCTACTTAAAACTAAATAGCTCATTTTACCATATAAATTAGCTGAAATTAGACATGTTTCTACATAGTAGTCACTGTTGTGCACCACCATAAATTTTGTGCTAGCCTCGCCCCTGCTTGTGTGTTGCTCTACCTATCCAGAGCCTTATAAATATTTGAGTGCATAAACCTTAGCGTACAAGATTTATTTTTGAGTGAGTTATTGCAGGCCATGATTTCTCTGACCCGAGACTAAGAAGCTGGTCATTCCGTTTTTGCGTATCTATCTTATTGCTAGCCTCTTATCTGTGCATTGTGTATCCCCACATCGGAGATCTCACAAACCTCGCCGGATATCCACCCTTAAAACCAAATATCATCTTTTGTGATTATCTCCTTGACCACAACCTATCGTTGAGGATGGATCATCAATTCAAGGAAAATTGCAAGATGCCACGATTGAAGATTTCAAGTATCTCTCCAAAGGAAAAGTATTGCCAGTACCTACCTTATCTTTATCACCTCTTTGCCCAAGGACGAGCAAACGTCTAAGCATGGGGGCGGAGGTAGGTACAATGCAATTTTAGAGTTCAAAGGGGAGCAAATAAAAAAAATTTGATGAGAAAGAAAAGAAAAAAAAAGAAAAAGAAAAAAATGAGAAAGAGAAAGAAAGAAAAAAAGAGAGAAAATATATGTATGAGAAAAAGAAAAAATGTGAGTATGAGTAAAAATAAAATGAGCTCACCGGTTCTCTAAAGCACATTAAGAATTTCAAGATTAAAAGATCCATACTCATTTTCCAACCATGTGTAATCCGATAACGAGGACTTCCTTTGTACCTCAGGATCACTCTTTGCCATTTGCACATGTCCACCTATCTGAAGTGTGTGTATTTTTCTCTTTCCCATCCTTGACTTAACATCATTTTCCAATGACCTTTTTGACGAGTCTCGGTAAGACCATGAGAAGCTTGTCTTGTTATGACAACATCTCATTTATAATATCTTGGTAGGACTAAACTTTCCCATAAAGCTCCATATAAGCCTACCACATATATATGTTATGAGAGGGAAAGGAGTAGAATAAATAGGCTTGAGAGACAAGTGAGATGAGAGTTCATGAGCAATATGCAAGGTGATTTAAATTTTTGAACTTGGTTTAGTTCTTTTTCATCTTGTTCTTTATTTCAAAATTTTTGAGATCTATTTAAACTTTGGAGCATGTTAATACTCACTAGTACAAATGCTATCATCTATGACCATTACCTAGTGACGATTTCCTGTTTGGTCATAGAAGTTCTCTTTGCAGTGACGAAAATAATATTTGGTCATAGAAGATTATTCTTTCTATGATGATATACAAATTTGGTCATAGTAGTTAATTCAACAGTGACGAATTGTTGAATTTGGTCACAGTTGACGAGTGAGGGGTGAGACGAATCTGCTGCATGCGGCCGGGCCCCGATGGGCTTGGCGGGCGGGCTGAGCGGGCCAGAGCGGGTCGGGCCTTCGGGCTCGGCCCGTTCCAGTAGGATAGTTTTTTTTCGAATTTATTTTTCAATGCGAAAACAATTCCAGTAAACACCAGAAAATGTTTTTAGAGCACGAAAAATACTCGAAAAATCACAAAAATTCCAGGAAAATTCCTGGAGATAGATTAAGACATGAACAATCCAATAAAACATTTGGAGCTCATGAAAAAGATTTTAGAGCCTTGTAATAAATAGAAATAGCTCAAGGAAAATGAGAATAAGTTCCAAAAAAATCCGGAAAATTCTCGGGAAAATTAGGACAGCTCCTAAATGCATTTTTTAAACCTTTTGCACTCAAGAACCACTAGATGCATCGGCATGAATGCAACACACATAACTTTTTATTCAATTTGGGAAATCAAACAATGGATTTTTCCTATACTATATTCCCTGTAAAGAAAAATAAATGTTGGGAATTTTTTTAAAATTATGAGAAAATCGTTATTTATTTATTCTTTCTATTCACATACCCAAATTGGAAATTTCAAGGTGTGACAATAGCTCATGAGCATTTTCACAATTAAAAACTCTATTGAAAACGCCTACATATAGTGAGAACAAAATGTTACTCTTAGCAATTACATCAAATTGTTTTTCCTTCTTAGTACCATTTCTCATGCCCTTGTGTCCTAGGAAACAAATACATGTGGAGGTCGCTGCATAATTATAGAGTTTTCAATGTATAATTCACCATATTTTGTCTCACACAACACGAAAAAAATATAAAAATTAAAATAATTGTCCAAAAAATGTAAGTTCTTGTGAGGGACCGTATTTTTGCTACAAACGACTACCAAACAAATCTCAAGTCATTTCAAAAAAGTTGAGTGCTATGTAGTCCAAATATAACAAGTCACTCACATAGTTCCTTAAACTATGTGAGTGGCTTGTTATATTTGAACTACATAATATCACCAGTTCCTCAAATGGAAATTTGACCTACACAAAGTTTGTTAGTCTCGACAAGTTATGAAACTTTTGTGTTCAAAAGATTTTCATCCGAGTTCATTTCGTATTTCGTTTGACTGAGTTTTGACCGAGTCAAACTTGGATTTTAAAATTTGAATTGCTCATGTTTTGTTGCATGAAGAAATGATTAATCCAACACCATAACTTGATAAATCATGATTTTAAAAATTTTTGGGAAGAAGAATCACCTCATTTCGAGTTCGTATGAGGGAGACTGACTAGTTACAAATTTTAATCCGAGGAAAAAAAGAAAAATCGATCAGTTCATTCCAGTTCGTCACGTGTTCATGAAGAAGGGCCGATTTCTCTTTTTTTCCTCGTATTAAAAATTGTAACTAGTCTTTCTCCCTCATACGAACTCCAAATCGGTTGATTCTTTTTCCTATTTTTTTCTACAATCGAGATGTTTTACTCAGTGCCATTTGTTTGTATCTTAATTACTATTTCTTGATTTCTTTTCATACAACATATCTTTTCCAACTAAAAAGAGAATATAAAAAACATGTTTTTTCATAATAATTGCTAATATAACTTAATTTTCTTTAATGTTATGGTCAACACAAGGTTGCATCCAAATTTGAAGTGCCAATGAGTAAGAAAGTATTTGAGTGTGTACAAACTTTGAAGTTTAAGTTGAGTTGTATGAAACAATGTGACGATCTAGCTAGTTTATGAACAATGTATACTCCAATTTTCACAAAATCTTATGAAACTTTTTTGTCAAGCTTGTACATTGATAAAATGATCTTATGCCAATTTACATAATTTTTTGATAAGTTTTATTTATTATTATCATTATTTTATAACATGGTGACTAGTAGAAGTTTGAAATTTCCTACAAGCCAATTGAATTTTTCGTCAATCTCCTAGATGTGGCCTATAATGTACCATAGGCGCCTAAATATATTTTTTTTGATTTTTTCAAACTTATTAGATACACATAAAGGTAAATTTTGAATTACTTTCGATAAACACGTAGAAATTCATTTAAATTATAGAAAATAGCAAATCCACTCGAAAAATCTTGAAACTCCTAGATGAAAACTTGTATCCATACTGTTATATATAAAAAATATATTTGTACATATAACATAATTATTTTTTAGTGTTACTTCACAATGGTGCAATAAAAAGGAAAAGAAAAAGAAAAATGATAAACAGAGAAGCCCATGTCAGCCCAAGTAACCCAACTGATCCTGACCATTCATCCTTGATTCAACGACTCGTACTGATATTGAAATGAATAAAAGGGGGCAACCAGGCAAACCCTAACACCTTTCGTCCCCTTCGTCTCCCCAGATCCGCCTCCCTCCGTGCTCCTCCTCGCCTTCCCCGCCCTCCACTGATCGGATCCGCCGACAAGGTGAGCCAACCCCTCTTCCCCACCCACCCACTGTCACACTCCCGCTCTCCTCTCCGGCTGCTGCCATCATCTTCCCCGCCGCGACGCACACGGGAGTCCTACCGCCGAACCCTAGGCCGCCGCCCGCCTCCCGCCATTTCCATCCCAAATCCACCTTATAAGCGCGCGCACCCGCCTTGGCACCTCCGACGCATTTCCGCCGCCGCTCAACGCTCCCCCACAGATCCGCGCGAACCCTCCTCGACAGCTCCGATGCATTTTCGCCGCCGCTCAGCGCTCCTCCACAGATCCGCGCGAACCCAACCTTCCTCCGGCAGACGATCCCGCAGGCGTGAGGAGAGGAGCCATGGACGCTGCCAGGTCCGTGATGCCGGGCGCCGTGTCCTACATCCTGGAGAACCCGTCGCCGGCCGACGCCGCCACGGTCGCGGACCTAGTCGTCCAGGTCGTCGACCTCAAGCCCATCGGCAGCCGTTTCAGGTGAGCTCTCATGTCCCCCCCTCTTTCGTTGTACTGGATCTAGTCTCTTGCTAGTTTTTCATTCCGTAGAAACGTTGGATCTGTTATGTTCAACCGCGGTTCCTCTGGATTTGATGGGAGGGTCTGACGAGCCTCCGCTTGGATTTTGGATCTGGTGTTGCCTTGCAGTTTCATGGAGAGTGACGGCAAGGACAAGATCAAGGGAATGCTCCCTACCCAATTCGCGGCGGAGTTTCACTCCGGCAACCTGCAGAACCTCGGCCTTATCTGCATCCTCGATTACACCTGCAACACCATCGTCGGGAAAGACAAGTAAATACCAACATACAACCTCATGTATCACCGCCATCGCTGCAACTTAGTGAAAATATTTTGAATATTTTGCTGTCTATTTTTTTTCAGATTATCAGAGATGCTGCTGGAGCACCTGATGTCTTGACCAGATTGGAGGAGCCACAACCAAATTCAATTGATGGCACAACGGATGCAGTGATATCAGAATATGAAAGCTAATGCCTCAGCACTAACTGAACTCCACGCATAGCTATTGTTTATGTGTTTCTGTTGTTCAGTTTTGCTTATTTCCTGAGTCTTGCAGATACATGCTTCAGTGCACGTTGACAAACAAACACTTCATCAATAGTCTAACTCATGTTCCTTTCGTCTGTTTTAAGTGCACTCAACTCTAAATGGCCACAAACCAGCTATCCTGCTATCTATAAATCTCTACCTAAGGCACTTTTAAGTTGATGAAGCTGACCTGGGCACACTCGGAACATGTGTACTGAGTAGCCAATCATTGTGATTAACTTAAACTATGTATACTATACTGGTGCATCCTAAGTACTAGCTAAATAGTGAATGGCTTTAACTTGTTAACTTATGCAGTAGGCTACCTGTTGGTGTTGCCCGTAGTTGGTTCTAGTTCTTGTGGCTTAAACACTTGCCGTTTCTCGGTGTAGTTGTCATCTCGGTGACTAAGGAGGGTGTCAAGTTCTCAACCTCAGGAGAAATTGGGAGCGCAAACATTGTCTGCAGGTAGAACCAAACTGTTGACAAGGTACCTTTTAGCACTGAACCAATCTCATCCTCTATATTTATCTCTGTTTGATAGTAGTGTGTTTTTAATAGTAGTACTAACCACCATAATCCTGGTTCCACACAGGTTATTTCCACTCATGTACCCATGTTTTGCCTGGCAGTAGGCACCGGTTTATAGTTTAAGTAGTCAATTCACTTTGCTTTCTAGGTCACAGTCCTCTGATAGATGTTCTAGTTCTGTGTGTATGATTGGATATCTGTTTCAGCACCAGCTATTTGTTAATTCGTCTAGCAGTTAATAATTGAATTGAATCTGTCATGAATCTGTTCACTATCTTCAGTCTGACAGAATTTTTTCCCCTCAACTCTTCTTATATGCAGTTTGGCAGTAGTTGTAGTCAGATTATGCAGAGATAACTTTTAATGTTTCTTACAAGGAGATTTTTCTTGTGTTAGGTCAAAGAGATTGAAATGTTATTGGATTAGATGTCCAACACAGTTCAAAAGCTTCAGGTAACTAATCCTTGTCATTCGGGTTTGAATCATTATACGAAAAGCGAGGCGTCTTTCTTGCTAACTGCGGAAGCTAATGAGGAGTCCAAGTCGGTCACTAAGGCGTACGCAATGAAAGGTGCAAACTTCACTTGTTGAAAACGACTAATATCTTCATTTCTTAATCATAACGAGAATGATGTAACCGAAACATTTGTCCGAATTAACACACCTTCCAGCAATCAAAGGGCGCATGGAGAAAGACATTGATGAAGTAGGGAAGGTCGCACGCGCCGTAAAAGTCAAGCCGGAACAAATGGACATGAATGTACCCATGTTACCCGATCATACCTTCGGTATGTAATTCACCCGATATTCTTCAGGGGCTCATTCTCCTTTTCGGTTTGCAGAATCTTGAGAACAGAAAGAAGGCCGGGTGTGGGAAGGGCACGATCGTAGATCGATCAAGGATGTCAATGACCATGTAAGATCTTCATCCCTCTTTTGTGCATGTGTAAACCATATAGAGCGATCTGGTTCAAAAAAATACTGCTAAACACTAGCCAGTTGGTACTTACCATAACACCAAGGACAATTTAGTTATTCAAATTGGTTCTCCGTTGACCGCAAGGTTCGATTGAATGAGGCTTTCCTTTCTCGCGTCTTCCCTCGAGTCCCTGCTTTGTTTCACTGTCCTTGAGACCATAATCAGGTTTGTCGTTCGGATTTAGTACTGCTGTTGTATTGCTCTTTGAACATTGTATGCTACTATCTGAGTACAAATGAGGCACAATGAGTAATTTTCTGGTGTTGTTTTTGAAATATGGTGTGGTCAAAGTAAAAATTTTCATGTATAGTTGATGTTACTATTAATCTGTTAGCAGCTGAGTATTATATTTTGACTGCAGGTTATTGACGAAGAGGTCTAGTGGATGCAAGATGAAAGCATAATGTAACCAACTATATGGTGATGTGATTCTAAATGTAACATGAGATGTCGAATCTCTATTTTTTGAGATTTATCAGATATTATATTGTGCTGTTGTGAGCATGTATGTGATCTGGGCTATGTAATTTGTTGATATAAGTGGGTTTAAATTTGGCGATTTTGAATTTTTATTATTTCTGGATGAGCTCGAATAAAAAAGTGAATCACTGAAATGATTGGCCATTTAGGCTCATCTATGAATTGTGTATGTGGTGGTGACATCATCATTGCCACATCAACTGCCATGTCATCGTCTATGTAGGCAGCCACGTCATTGTACACGTAGGCAGCCAAGTCATCGTCCATGTAGACCAAAACATGGCCAAACCGCAGCGCGACACGTGGACAAACCAGAGTGCGACACGTGGACCATTCAGAGCTCGACACATGGACAAATCGCAGTGTGACACGTGGCGCTGTGTCAAAGAGCCACGTCATCATATCCATGTCAGCACGGCCTTGCCAGTCAGCAGCCAGCATGGGCCGTGCCACGTGGCATCCCCTTCTGTGACCAATTTCGTGACCATTTGGCTTGGTCATAGAAGAAATACACTTCTGTGACGAAAAACGTGTTGGTCATGGAAAAGTTCCACTTCTATGACCAAAATGACCGATTGGTCATGGTAGACCAAATGTGACATAGCTTCTGTGACCAATTCAATTTGGTCATAAGTTGGTCATAAAAAAGTGTTCCGTGACCAAATTTGCATGTACCGTGACCAAACCGTTTGGTCATTGATGTTGAGTACTGTACTAGTGACTTGTGGGATAAGCTTAATTAATAATCTACCCTCCGTAGGGATGAAGACTAGTACCTTATGAAACTTTAACAAATTAAATTTTGAGAGAATTATGTTTTCTCATGTATGATCAAGTGAGAGGTTTAAACAATTAAGGGAAACGATGATATCCATCGAAGGCTTACTCGAGGATGAGCAAGGTTTAAGCATGGGGGAGATGTTGACAGTGAAATTCCGTCAACCTAGCCATGAGTTTACCTTCGATGTTGGCATGAGTTTTATATCTTATGTATTGGTACTAACCCCCTTGATATAACAAGTTCATTTGTGCATGTCGGTTTTGGAGTTTAGTGTTTATGCAGGGGTTTAGAGTTGAAGGCAAGAATTCCGGGATAAGTTCATTAAGCATCTTGACAAGACCTTGAAGCCCGATACAAGTCATGCAATGAAGCAAACTTGACTCCAAGAAGCCCAGGGACCAAACCCGAGAAGATGACAAACTCCGAGGACCTACCTAAAAAAGTGCCGAATCTTGCGGGACAAGGAGCTTCGTCCAACTCGGAGATAAACTGACGACAAGGGCCCACATGCAGAACCGGGAAGGATCTAGAAGACTCGGGAACCGACGCCACACGAAGGAGGCAGGAAACTAGGCCGGGGTGAGCCCAGGCCGGTCGGCCCGGCCCGGCCGGCCCGGTCCATTCCAGGGCCCAGTCGCCTCCCCCCTTTGACCTAGCCGCCATTCGGGCTATTTATAGCCCTGGGGTCGAGAGCCATGCATCAATCCATTCGTCATTGGCCGCCGAGGAGCAGAGAAGAGAGGGACACTGTTGACGGTGAAAATCCGTCAACCTAGCCATTAGTTTACCTTCGGTGTTGGCATGAGTTTTATACCTCACCCATTGGTACTAACCCCCGTGGTATAACAAGTTCACGTGTGCATGTCGGTTTTGGAGTTTAATGTTTATGCAGGGTTTTAGTGTTGAATGCAAGACTTTCGGGATAAGTTCATTAAGCACCTCATGACAATACCTTGAAGCCCCGTACAAGTCATGCAACGAAGCAAACTTAACTCCAAGAATCCAGGGACTTGATCCGAGAAGACGACAGACTCAGAGGACCTGACCAGAAAAGTGCTGAATCTTGCAAGACAAGGAGTTGTGTCCAATTCGGAGAGAAACTGACGACATGGACCTACATGCGAAGGGGGAAACATCCGGAAGCAAGGGAACCGACGTAGAGCAAAGGAGGCCTCGGGCTGGGCCTGAATGGGCCCAGGCTGGCCGGCCCAGTCCGGTCGGCCCAGGCCCATCCAGGGCCCATTTGCCCCCTCCTTTGCCCTAGCCGCCAATCGGGCTATTTATAGTCCCCTGAACGAGAGCCACGCATCATCCAATTCGTCATCGGCCGCCGAGGAGCAGAGAAGAGAGGGACACCATCTCGGAGAGGAGAGGGTCGAGCTAGTTGACTAGGGTTTCCCTAGCCGACGTGGGAACCTTGCACGGAAGACCACGTCGGAGTTCCCGGAGCTAGAAGCAAGATCAAGGAAGGATCCCGGTGGTGATCTTGTGTATGTATCATTGTTATAGTTGAATTAACAAGTTGAATCTTTTCCTAGCGATCAAGTGTTTCCTCGAAGATTTCGTTTTTCGATCGGCTTTGCTTATTCCAATTCTATTCTCGAGATAGATTACATAGGGTGTTCTTGCCGCGGTGGCTAGAGGTACACGCCGGATCTTCCGAAAGAATCTCGACTTGTCTTTTGACTCGCCCTAAGCTCCCCGCATGAGTAGGGATACGTTGTGACAGAACAGGGGTTCCGAAAGGCGGATGTCTTCGGATTTGGACGGGAAACCACGATTTAAAGAGGCTTCTAATAAGATTCGATTTGCTACTTCTTCTCTTGCTTGGAACTTCAACAAAAGGCTTACCCCGATCCCTCTAGATCGGTTTATCTACCCAATCTTACTTTGTTTTCTCCGGTCTTTAGTAGATTAGATTAGTTTCGTGTCTTTTACCTAGATGCATTAGGGTTTCTTTTTTTCGAAGATTGGAGTTACTTGGCTTTATTAGATTAAGTTTTGCGTCACACATTTGTTCCACGGATTCGATACCTTGGGTTCACCACTCGAGGGAAGAAGGGTCCCTTGACTACGACGGGAGACTTGTACGCTTGCAAGTCAAACGAACTTTGATATAATTATTAACCGTCAACAAGCCCCTTTTTGTAGCGCCGTTGCCGGGGAACAAGTGATCAGGATTTGATTTTTTATTTCCTTTTTGTAATTTTCAGTTTTCTCTTTGTTTTTATTTTTGCATCTACTAAATTTTGATCATCCTCAAAATACATCTAATCTAGTTTGTCTAACCCTAGTTTTTATAGATTCGTTTTTACTTTCTAGTTTTTGCATACTTTGTTTATTGCTAACCCTAACAGGAGATGGACGGCTACCTCTCCAACAAACCCGATAATTTTGTGGATGATCCAGAAAAAACTTTACAGGCTAAGGAGACACGAAGCACATCAAGCTAAAAAGCTGGATTTTGCAGATTCGGAGTCGGAAGACAAAGGATCGCAGGAATCTCCGAAGAATTCACCACCTCAAAGTCCTCGGGAGAATCGACTTCCACCAATGGGTGACCAACCACCACAAGAACGTAAGATTGGGGAGCTATGCACCCCAGACATCATCGACCTACCAATCTTGAACCTTGAGGAGATCGGAAGATCGTTCGAGATCAAGACCTCCACAATCTGCATGGTGCAACATTCACCCTTCACAGGTAAAGAGGACCCGAACCTTCACCTCCAAGCGTTCATTCAACTTTGTCAGACTTTCAACATGGATGGGGTGACTCAAGACCAAATGAGGGCAAGGCTTTTTCCGTTTTCACTTCTCGGGAAGGCTTTGCAATGGTTCCACTCTCAACCGGCGGAGACGGTGCAAAATTGGAACACGTTGATGAAGGCTTTCATGAAGGAATACTACTCACCGGGTAAAACTCAAAGCTTGCGTAATAAGATTGCCACCTTTGTTCAATATCCTACGGAAACTATCTCGGAGGCATTCGAGCGCTTCAACGAGTACACCCGGGCGGTTCCACATCACAAGTTCCGAAGGAAGACCTCGTGCAAAAGTTCTATCAAGGACTCACCATGGCGTCAAGGAAGATCATCGATGCATCGGCGGGAGGATCTATCATCGAACTTACACCGACGGAAGCTTTCATGCTATTCAGGAAGGTCGCGGATAATGACACGTGGGCGTCGTCCGGGCGCCTACATCCGGTTCAACCCACGGGGAACGTCAAAGGAGTCTTGCAAGTGGAGAAGGAGAACATACTTGAAGGTAAGATCGACTCGCTCATGAGGAGGTTGGAGAAGATGGAGATGGAAAAGAAAGAGGCTCAAGACTTGAAGGCCGCCGAAGCAAGGTCCACATGCGAAGAATGTGGAGAGTATGGCCATGTCCGCAAATATTATCCGGAGGAAGCCAAAGTGCTCGACTACATGAGGAAGGGAGAATTGCCGAACTTCCGCTACGGGCAAGGTAGGCCTCAATTTAATGCAAGCTCATCTATTCCTAATGCGGTTCCGCTTCGTATACAATTGAAGGAGTTCATGGATGAGCAAGCTAAGATCAACAAGGACACCGTCACCAAGTTCAAGACCATAGACAAGGTGTTGGAGAACATCGATAGCAAGGTGACGGAGGTTGGAAGTTCCAATCATCAAGTGCTCAACATGATGAAGATGCTCGAGACGCAAGTTGGACAACTTGCGGGGCGCCTCACTAATGATGAAGGGAAGCTTCTGGGACAACCCAAAAGTCCCAAATCGGCGAAGGCCATTCAAACACGTTCGGGGAAGGAGACCGAAGATCCGGAACGTTCCGCGGGAGCAAGGAAGCTTAAACCATCCACCGAGGTGGATGGGGTTGCTAAAGAGAAGGTTACGGGGATCTTCACCGAGGAACCCGAATTTGAGATGCCGGAGGAAGACATGAGGATACCGCAACTCAAGCCACGCTACTTCCGAGGTAAACTTGACAACCACTTTGAGAAGTTTGTGGAAGTTGTGCGTAGACTTAGCATCAACATGCCATTACTAGATGCCCTACAAATACCTACATATTTTCGTTACTTTAAAGACATACTTGCAAATAAATATGAGATTGCAACACTCGGGGTAGATCATGTCAAGATGTCCGAGGAGTGTAGTGCCGCTATTACTAATGGGCTAGAGAAGCAAAAAGACCCCGGGTGCCCTACAATTCCATGTTCGGTTGGTTCTTTCAACTTCGAGAAGGCGTTATGCGACCTTGGAGCAAGTGTGAGCGTCATGCCGAGGGATGTGTTCGGGAAGCTATGCCTACCAATGGAGCCTACGGGTATATGTTTGGAGTTGGGAGACAACTCCATTCGCTATCCTTTGGGCATTGTTGAAGATGTACCCGTGAAGGTCGGACACCAATTCATCCCCGTCGACTTCGTTGTGCTCGAGATGGGAGAGAGGGAGAAGCCACCGCTCATCCTAGGGAGGCCTTTCCTCAGGACCGTGGGAGCTACTATTGATGTTGGCAAGGGGGAGATCATGTTCGATATTAACGGAGAAAGGAGTTCCTTCAAGTTCCGTCCAAGAATCGAGGCATGCAACATGATTGGAGTGAAGGGAGAACCAAAACAAACGGAGGGGCTGAAAAAGAAGAAGGAGCCGAAAAAAATGAACGTAAAGAAAATCAAAGAAGGTGTTGCATCCGTCAAGACAAAGGAAGAGAAGCCACCTGTGAAGACCAAAAAAATGACTAAGCCGGAAGACAAGTCCGCGCCCAAGATGGTGCGGAAGTGGGTACCCAAGATTGCAACGCCCGCAAAGAGCGTTGATCTGGAGTAATCAAGTGAAGAAGTCTAGCTATAGACTATAAATGAAGCGCTAGGCGGGAGGCAACCCGTTTCGTCGAGTCAAGAATAAGGTACCGGGAGGACAACCCGATTCCAGGTTTTTCGAGTATTTTTAATAATTTAGTTTTGAGTTTTATTACGCAAAGACATTAGACTTAGAAGTGGTTGAACAATATTAGAGACATATTCTTGATTGAATGTTTTGCTTTATCATAAACCCTATGCATAACCCTCCTATGTGCTTGTTTGATTCTTTTCGGGAAACCTCAACCAAATAATTTCAGAACCTAACTCAACCTCTCACCCTCATTATGGTGCTGAGGTTGACTTATTGTTTTATGCTAAAACCACACGAGTAGAGCCACGATTTATATTTAGGTGTTAATAAAATTTAGCACGTGGTAGAACTCGCGTGAACCTAGAAATCAAAACTTTTGGTTGGTTTAAAAATCAATATCCTTGGTTTCTCTAGGATTAGAATTTTTCTAAACCTCATCTAATTTTGTTTTATTCAAAATCTCTCTTATTTATCGAAAATTAGACCCTAAACCTATGCCCCCATGATCAAGCCGGGAAAAGTTTGCTCTCAACCGATGAAGGCAAACTATACCGGTGAGACCGAAATCGACGTAGTCGAAAAATATTTTCGACTTATATTTGTTTTTAATGGTTTAAAAACTTCTCTAAAATTATGTTTGAGCTCTTGCATGGCTCTGAAAAATGTTTTAAATTTCGAATTAGAGGAGTGCTTAACCTTAAACACACCTTAATGGAGGCAATCTAGTTTGAATTAATCATGCATGCACCATTGGAGTCCCTTTCATCAACTTTCACCAAATCCACATGCAAAGGACAAGAATGGTGGGCAGAAAGCATCTACTTTGCAGGAATTTCATGGTGGCATGTGAAGCAAGTGGAGCTAGGGAGCATGGACATGACCCAAAGCATGAAGCATCAAGTGGAAGGACCAATAATGCAAGAAAAGGAGTGGACGAGAGCATTTGGGCGGTGCAACTCGTGGAGCACGCGGGAAGGAAAGTTGCAGAGGCGAAATGATCGTGCTGGAAGAAAGACGAGGCGGGGAGGTGCACCGAGGACCCCAGGCCGGTCGGCCCAGGCCGGCCGGCCTCCCCTACATAAGGAGCCCCCCGGCTCCCGTTTTCTGCAGGCAAGTTTCAGTTTGTGTGCTCAAAACCTCCGTAGACATAGCCAACCTTCCCAATCTTGATAGCTCAAAAAAATCCACATCCTTAATCCACTCAAAGTCCACATCTGAAGCAAAGAGTTTAAGTGCCTAGTTATCGGTTGCAACCCGGAGTTTCAGTAGAAGAAAAGAGTGCAGCAACCATGTGGAAGAAAACCACAAGTCTCTTCTCCAAGAAGAAGAGTTCGTCGTCGTCCAAGCCGTCATCAACCACGTCTTCGAGGAAGCACTTGGTTTCCGAGTCTCCCCGGAGCATGGAGACGGATATGGCACCACCGAGGAGGAACGATACTTTCCTCCTTGGTGGTATGAGGGCTGCAAGAAGCACGTCCATGAGGTTTACCGAACCTCGAGGGCACACGGAGGAGCAGCCTGCGCCACCATGACGATCGACCCGTTCAACCGCGCCACCTCCTTACACTCCGACATACTCTTCGTACGGCTTCATCATCTTGTCATCGGAGGAGGAGGAGAGGCTCTCTAATCTTGAGAAGAGGCTTGTGCCCAACGTCGAATTCGACGACCAAGCACTCTACACCTTGGGTTTTGGCACCGACATATACTACATGTTGGGGCACCTTGGATGGGTGCAATTCTCCAACGGAGTATCGGCGGACACCCACTTGGGGTTCGCCTTGGAAATTTTGATGACTATTGCACCTATCCTTGATGATGGGGTGCAAAGCTTGTCATTCCGTTTGGAGGGAGTCCAACAAGTGGTTCCCTATGAGCACGTTAGGGAGCTACTTGGATTCCAAAAGGGAGCTCCGGAGAAAGTTGACGTGCCACCCGGCATGTTAGCGGGATTTTGGAATATGATCTCCGGAGAAGCCCACCAACAACGCAATTGCATCCGCAACCCCATTATCCGGATATTTCACTCTTGGATGTGCAAGAGGGTATTGGGGAGGATGAAGGAGACAAAGGTGACCGACACGGAGTTGAATTGGCTCTACTCGGCTTTAATCGCCAGGCAGCCAATAGACCCCTCTTACCTCATGATCAACCGTTGGTGTTGTGAAGCAACATCGGGGCGGGAAATATTGGTTCGGGGTGCTACCTCTCCATGTTGGCCTTCTCCTTACGGCCGGGGATCGCAAGAAACCCCGACCATCTTTTGCGTGGTACCTCTCTCGGCATTGAGTATTTGCGGCAAGGCAAATACATTAGTGGAGATGAGAGAGGAGGTTATCGGTTGGCCATAGTAAACCTACCCCTTCCCAATGAGAGGCTTAGGCTTTTCATCGAAGGGAGAGAAGATTGGTTGGAAGAGGGACTCCTTGTCCCTGCAAGGAAGAACAAAAGAGGAAGAATCGTAGAGGAGGGAACATCCTCCGCACAAGCGAGTGGAGCACCACCCAATGTGCAACCATTCGGCGGGATCCCTCCTCCGCCAAGTTATTACGGAGGGACACAAGAGCAAGCATGGGGGGTGGTGCACCGGTACCCCCACCAAATTATGTTGTGCCCAACGCTAACTTCGCGGAGCCCTACGCACATCATCCCCAACCACAACAAAGCATGGCCATAATTGGAGGGTATGCTGCAAGAAACGCCCAAAACATCGCAGCCATCCAAGCTAACGCAGCTCAACTTGGTGAAGGCAACGCAAATATTGCCTTTGAGCTCGGACGTCTTCACCTTGTGGAGCCAAATCAATTCATCGGAGGAAATGTCCAATCATATTATGAGCAAGGGTATTACTATCAAGATCATCAACATCAACCACCGGCGGAGGACTAGAAGATTTAGGAACTTTAGTTTTCTTTTCTTTTCTTTTTCTCTGTAATGTTCAGCTTTTGCTTATGTGTGTTTGCGTAATATTTTCTGTTTTTATTTAAATTTCAGCAAGCATGTTTGTTTATTTTCAGTTTGTATTTCAACTTGATATCATCATTAATAAAGACACCACCTTGATTATATCATTGGAAAAGTTACAAAGATTTGTGCCATGATGATATATGATTATAATCGCAGCTTTGTTCATCTTTGTAATTGATCTATGCATGTTTAAGCTAGTGCTCTCTTAAAAATACAAATCTGAATTTATTTAAATGCTAGCTTAATCTTCAGCGGAGGTTATGACTAAAATAAAGACCCATGGTGTTTTATGTGCTCTCAAGTTATGAATAGATTAAAGATGTCTTTTATGCTCAAAAATATCGCTAACCTTGTCACAAATATCACTTGTGTGTTGCTCAACCTATCCAAAGCCTTATATATATTTGAGTGCATAAACCTTAGTGTACAAGATTTATTTTTGAGTGAGTTATTGCAGGCCATGATTTCTCTGGCCCGAGACTAAGAAGTTGGTCATTCCATTTTTGCGTATCTATCTTTTTGCTAGCCTTTTATCCGTGCATTGTGTATCCCCGCATTAGAGATCTCACAAACTTCGCCGGATATCCACCCTTAAACCAAATATCATCTTTTGTGATTACCTCCTTGACCACGACCTATTGTTGAGAATGGATCATCAATTCAAGGAAGATCGTAAGACGGTGCCGACATTGAAGATTTCAAGTATCTCTCCAAGGAAAAATATTTCCGGTACCTACCTTATTTTTGGCCTCTTTGCTCGAGGACGAGCAACGTCTAAGCATGGGGGAGGAGGTAGGTACGGTGCAGTTTTAGAGTTAAAAGGGGAGTATTTTAAAAAAATGATGATGAAAAAAATTCAGCGATGTACGTGACTTCCAAGGTGAAGGTCTCACAAGGAGAAAGAAAAAATATATACATATATAATGAATGAAAGAAAGAAAGAAAGAAAAGAATGAGAAATATGAGAAAGAGAAAAAAATATGAGTATGCGTAAAGTGAACTCCCCGGTTCTCTAAGAGTGCATTCAAGGCTTCAAGTTAAAAAGATCCATTCTCATTTTCCAACCAAGTGCAATCCGATAACGAGGACTTCCTTTTTGCCTCGGGATCACTCTTTGCCATTTGCACATGTCCACTCATTTAAAAGTGTGTATTTTTCTCTTTCCCCTCCTTGATTTAACATTAATTTTCCAATGACCTTTTTGACGAGTCTCGGTAAGACCATGAGAAGCTTGTCTTGTTTTGACAACACCTCATTTATAAAATCTTGTTAGGACTAAACTTTCCCAAAGCTCCATATAAAGCCTACCACACATATATGTTATGAGAGGGAAAGGAGTAGAATATATAGGCTTGAGAGACAAGTGAGATGAGAGTTCATGAGCAATATACAAGATGATTTAAATTTGTGAACTTGGTTTAGCTTTTCTTTGTCTCGTTCTTTATTTCAAAAATTCTGAGATCTATTTAAAACTTTGTGAGCAAGTTAATATTTGTGGGATAAGCTTAATAAGAATCTACCGTCCGTAGAGATGAAGGCTAGTACATTATGGAACTTTAATGAATTAAAATTTTGAGGGCATTATGTTTTCTCATGTATGATCAAGTGCAAGGTTTAAACATTGTTTGGCAATGATGATATCCATCGAAGGGTTACTCGAGGACGAGCAAGGTTTAAGCATGGGGGAGATGTTGACGGTGAAAATCCGTCAACCTAGCTATTAGTTTACCTTCGGTGTTGGCATGAGTTTTATACCTTATCCATTGGTACTAACCCCCGTGGTATAACAAGTTCACGTGTGCATGTCGGTTTTGGAGTTTAATGTTTATGCAGGGTTTTAGTGTTGAATGCAAGACTTTCGGGATAAGTTCATTAAGCACCTCATGACAAGACCTTGAAGCCCCGTACAAGTCATGCAACGAAGCAAACTTAACTCCAAGAAGCCGGGACTTGATCCGAGAAGACGACAGACTCCGAGGACCTGACCAAAAAAGTGCTGAATCTTGCAAGACAAGGAGTTGTGTCCAATTCGGAGAGAAACTGACGACATGGACCTACATGCAGAAGGGGGAAACATCCAGGAAGCAAGGGAACCGACGTAGAGCAAAGGAGGCCTCGGGCTGGGCCTGGATGGGCCCAGGCCGGCCGGCCCAGTCCGGTCGGCCCAGGCCCATCCAGGGCCCATTTGCCCCCTCCTTTGCCCTAGCCGCCAATCGGGCTATTTATAGCCCCCTGACCGAGAGCCACGCATCATACAATTCGTCATCGGCCGCCGAGGAGCAGAGAAGAGAGGGACACCATCTCGGAGAGGAGAGGGTCGAGCTAGTTGACTAGGGTTTCCCTAGCCGACGTGGGAACCTTGCACGGAAGACCACGTCGGAGTTCCCGAGCTAGAAGCAAGATCAAGGAAGGATGCCGTGGTTATCTTGTGTATGTATCATTGTTATAGTTGAATTATCAAGTTGAATCTTTTCCTAGCGATCAAGTGTTTCCTCGAAGATTTCGTTTTTCGATCGGCTTTGCTTATTCCAATTCTATTCTCGAGATAGATTACATAGGGTGTTCTTGTAGCCGCGGTGGCTAGAGGTACACGCCGGATCTTCCGAAAGAATCTCGACTTGTCTTTTGACTCGCCCTAAGCTCCCCGCATGAGTAGGGATACGTTGTGACAGAACGGGGGTTCCGAAAGGCGGATGTTTTCGGATTTGGACGGGAAACCACGATTTAAAGAGGCTTCTAATAAGATTCGATTTGCTACTTCTTCTCTTGCTTGGAACTTCAACAAAAGGCTTACCCCGATCCCTCTAGATCGGTTTATCTACCCAATCTTACTTTGTTTTCTCCGGTCTTTAGTAGATTAGATTAGTTTCGTGTCTTTTACCTAGATGCATTAGGGTTTCTTTTTTTCGAAGATTGGAGTAACTTGGCTTTATTAGATTAAGTTTTGCGTCACACATTTGTTCCACGGATTCGATACCTTGGGTTCACCACTCGAGGGAAGAAGGGTCCCTGGACTACGACGGGAGACTTGTACGCTTGCAAGTCACAAACGAACTTTGATATAATTATTAACCGTCAACAGACACCATCTCGGAGAGGAGAGGGTCGAGCTGTTGACTAGGGTCTCTCTAGCCGACGTGGGAACCTTGCAAGGAAGACCACGTCGGAGTTCCTGGAGCTAGAAGCAAGATCGAGGTAGGATCCTAGTGGTGATCTTGGTTCGTTTATCATGTACTAGTTGATGTATCAAGTTGAATCCGATTTTTAGAGACTAAGTGTTTCTCCGAAGTCTTCGTTTCCGATCGGCTTTGCTTATCAGATCTATTCTCGAGATAGATCACATAGGGTGTTCTTGTAGCCGCGATGGCTAGAGGTGCTCGCCTGACCTTCCGAAAGATGTCGACTTGTCCTCGGACTCGCCCTAGACTACCCGCATGAATAGGAGTCCGTTGTGACAGAATGGTGGCTCTGAAAGGCGGGCGTTTTCGGAGTCGGATGGGAAACCATGGTTTAAAGAGGCTTCCAATGAGATTAAACTTGCTACTTCTTCTTTTGCTTAGAACTTCAACACAAGGCTCGACCTAATCTCTCTAGATCGGTTTATCTGCCCCCTCTATCTCTTGCTACCTCCGGTCTCTAGTAGATTAGATTTGTTTTTGTTGTTCTTTGATTAGATGCATTAGGGTTTTATCTCTCGAAGATTGAAGTTTCTTGGCATTACTAGATCATCTCTTGCGTCACACATTTGTTCCACGGATTCGATACCTTTGGTTCACCACTCAAGGGAAGTAGGATCCCTTGACTACGACGGGAGACTTGTCCGCTTGAAAGTCTAAATGAACTTTGATACAACTATTAACCGTCAACAGAAACACATCGACTCTGCATATGACAGTCACTCTAACAAAATACACGTAACGTAGAAAACACACTCTAAAGCAGTTCAATTAAAGTTTTTAAGGATACAAACCGAGGATCCTAGTTGATGATGTCATGAAATCTGGAATTATTTGATACAATCCGACTTATACTCTAGGTCTATGTGAGGTCCTAGGTTTTTAATTAGCATCATTAGTGCTAATTGTTGACGGTCGATTTTGGTACACCTAGCTAAGAGTTTACCGTCAACATTTGTACGTATTTGATATTTTAACTAATGGTACTAACCCCCTTGATATGATAAGTTCGCACTCGCATGTGGTTTTTGGAGTATATTGTTTACGCAGGATTTAAGCGCTTAAGGAGTACTTTCGGGTAAAGTTCATCAAGCACTTTATGAGAAGATCATGAAGCCCATCAACAATCAATACACGAAGTGAATAAGACTCCAAACAACCTAAGGACCAAAGCATCAACATGTAATACTCTGGGGACTTGGAGGTTTGCCAACGAGATCAACTCAGCCCGAGAGATATTCTCGCTGCCCAAGACAGCATGATCTTTCGGTGCAAATTCAAGGACCTAAATGGCCTCTAATGGAAAAAGTTTGACTACTAAAGTTGTGGGCTCGACGATACCTTTGATTTGGATATGTGGAAGGCCCAATTCGGGTCAAGGAGCTAGGAGATATGACCCCCGAAATCCCTGTTGCGCAGTGAGTCCGAAATCAGAACAGATTATCTTCCAAGCCCGATTTGGAGATCTTATCTTCGTTTCCAAGGAAAGAAGTGAATACCAAAGTTGGAGGAAATTTCGTTCCATACAATCGCACCGAATTTGCATTATTTGGAGTTCGAAAGTGGGAGATATAGCATTGGCAAGGCAAGGCTACAAAATAGGAAAGTTTGGACGAGGCTGATTTTACGGAAACCAAGTTCCCTTCTCTCCCAAGGAAGATATCATGCAAGGCAAGGTGGAGCACACCCCAAGGATCCCGAAGGGCATAAATACAACCTCTTGGGCGCCCGAGGAGGGGTGATCGATCCATCCATTCATCATAGAGATGCCGAGACGAAGGAGAAGCACCGGGAGGAAGCCGACGGCCGCCGCAAGTCCTCGAGTTGCCTAGGAGATGGCTTAGGCTAGACCCTGGCCTCCATGGTTGGCCCTGCGTGGTGAAGCCATGGTGGAGTTCCAGAGCCGTGCCTTGGATTCATCAAGGCACATGTACTTTTGACGGTGATATCAATCTAATCTTATCTTTACTTTGATCTAGTTTGATGCATGCCTTCTATCATTCATGTGTATAGCTAGCATATGACCTTAGTAGGAATAGATCTAATCTATGTCTTTGCGGATACATCGAAGTAGTGCACGGACCGAGGTTTATCGCTCGGTGATGAATATCCTTGCGTAGTGACAGTACGGTGGAGGAGAAAGCGGCGAGCCAACGTGTATCAGACCACTCCATATTGGGTTACTCCATATCGAGTGTAATACTTATCATAGTATAGGTTTAGATTAGTTTGTCACCTTGCTGGAACGGCAACAAGAAGACGATAGGCTAGGGTTACCTTTTGATGCTTACCTTTATGGCTAGGTGCCTGTGATCCATACATCCCTTCGTGTTTGTATGTTACCTTTATGCAATCAATGCTTCACATAGGGTTAGACCAGTAGATTAGATGGATAGCTTTAGGATTTTGCTTCCGATCCTTGGATTGACAAATCTAGGGAGGACCCTCCTTGGTGAAAAAGGCACCAAGTCACCCGTAGGCTTGCGGTGAACTTGAGCACGGTTTTGCACCGTCAACAAGCCCCTTTTTCTGGCGCCGTTGCCGGGGATCGGCAACTCGAACCCAATGGCGATCTATCTTTCTTTTAACTAACCCTAATTTTATTATTGCATATACGCTTGCTTTCTTGTTTTTGTCCTTGAAAGTAGGTGGAAAACTAGACACAAAGCGATCGAGAAAAGTGTTCGACATTCGGACTTTAACAAGACCAACCTCGCTCAACCAAGTTGATGGCTATGCAAGATTTTCTCTTTAGTGGTAGGTGCTAACCTTGGTTAGTGGCCAACATCCACTATTGAGCCCCCACCCAAAGCAAACGAAGATGAACAAGGTATGCCTACGTGTGTCAATTAAGTTTTTAAGACTAATGTCTTTTGGAGGTTTGTTGGTTCGAGCTATAGGTTTCGGAAACGACCATGTCAAGCAATATGGAGAAGGATTCCATAACCATCATGCTCATGCAGCAATGGTAATGATTTTTGAAGCCAAAGGATGCGTGGCATGGTGCCCTAAAAAGACTTCAAGATGAAGACCACATGTACATCTCCAGATCGATGGACGAAAGGATAATGATGTCATCAAGATGCCTTGCACAACCTCTGTAGAAAAAATTGGAAATATTTGAATTTTCAGAAGCTACATGAAGTCTACATTCCAACGAATCAAGCGGCAAGGCAATCGGAGGTTCCTACAAGTGGATATGGCCGAATCACTGATGGTTGCACATGCTGAAATTCTGGACAACAAGCAGTGCTGAAGTGAAACAGCCATAGCTCCCTCATTCGGACTCCAATTATGACGAATGAGTACCCGGTGGAAAGGTAATTCTATAAACTTCTCAATAGAACTATATTTTGGTATATGTTCTGTTCTGGATGTAGGGGTAAATCCACAAAGAAGAGTCAGCAACAAGGCGATGACGACAAGATAGAGGAGATGGACATTGTGTCAATAAAGAGAAGATGGGGCAATGGTTCCACAACACGTACATGATGAAATTCAGAAGCTAAAGACTAAAACAAACCCTCTAGAGCTTGGATGAATGAAGACACAAGAGGCACCACTCAACACATGATGATGTTGGAAGCAAACCACGACCGAGTTCACAAGTCAACATCAAGCTGCATGGCTACTTTGGATTCTCGCACAAGTAACCATGACTTCACGACGATAAAAAGGTACATGAGAAAGTCGAACTCTACGACTTTAAATGAAGCGCTTTGTGGGAGGCAACCCGATCTTTTTATATATCTATATAAACTATGATAAGTCTACATTGTGTTCTTTAGTTGAAATCTTCAAGTAACATTGTACCATTGCTCTAATAAATGTCACAACCACATATTGTATGCTTTAATAGATATTGAGTGAGCACTTTGCTACTTGAATTTTGGAAAACTTGTAGACCACTTTTTTGTGTGCTTATTAGTGTTTAGAGTCTTGTTATTTGTGTCTTTAGAGAGAAATATGAAGCATGATTCCTTTTGATTCTAAACTTGTGGCTAGTTAACTTAGGCTAATTTTTGCTTTTGGTTTAGACCACCATATCATGTCATGTAATGTTCATTCATATCATGTTGCACTTCTTTCAACTTTGTTCTCCACCTTTGCATTATGTTGCATGTTGCATCTCATCTTATAACCCTTAAAAGAAAAAAATACATCTTTGCCTAAACCTTCCTATCAAGCCACACCTAGAACCTAGGCCAACAAAGGGAGGAATCGACTTATGTCAATCCGACCAAATCTATCTCTATCCCTTTCTAATTAAAATTTTGACTAGCCTCATCCTAAATCCTTAGGGAAAAACCTCTCATACCTTTAGTAATCCTAAAACCATAGGTTTGTTTTTCATCCGAAAATCTAACCCTTGCTTTTCTTCTTTGGCAAAACAACCTTAGATAGAATTTCTTCACCCGACTTATCTTTTCAAAATTCTTATCTTGAGCCAAAAAAATGGAGGATACCCATAAACCTTACCTTAAAACCTTGTTAGCATGTTTTAAGGTCTTTTGATAAAACTTTTAACTCTACCTCATCGTTAAGGAACAACATCGAAAGCCTTTTTCAAACATTGCTAACCCTTTTACTAACTCCTTTGCATTTTGCATCTACCTCATTGTCATCAACCCCTTTTGTTTTATCATGCATAGGTTAGCTTGGTTTATTTGCGAAACTTTTTGATGAATGCTTTATTTTCATAATGGTGCTTCGTGCACACGAGGCATTTTCTTTTGCAATCTTGTGTAAACATGGTGTTTAGACATGATTGGAGACCAACATCATTCAGTTTTATAAACCTTGCTTTCACATTGCATTGGTTGGTTTATAAATTTTGCAATGCGTCCTACTTCTCTTGCACTTTAAAGAATTATTAATCTTGGGATGAACATGGTGTTTTGACCTTGGTTAATAACTCTTTGTAGGAATGTAAAGTATGGCAACCACTTTGCAAGCATGGAGCTTAGAATTTGGTTTAAACATTGTTTTGTTTATATCCCTTCCTTTCATTTGCATCTTCACCTACACGCATGTACACTCATTTGGTTCTCTTTTCTTTTTACTAGGTAAGCTATGCTACAAGTTAAGGTCTTAGGGATGCATTTAGTTTGTTGGCAATTGTTTCTACTCCCGACCATCACCCTGGGGGTAGAATGTGCATTTGATTTGTTTTGCAGGCATGACAAAGTGTTCCCATGAGTTCTTGACCAATTGCAATCAAGATCGTTAGTCATTTACAGGGCTTGAGAGGGAAGTCGTTGTTTCCATCAAAATTTGAGCCCATGTTCAGAGATGTACAATGGAAGAAAATTTATAATTCAGAAGCTCCTTCAAACCTTCTTTCCAACACATCAAGAATCATCAATTTTGAAGACCCGTACAAGGAGATATGGCAGAAACATTGAGCGCTGCGCGTCTGAAATCACTTTGGACAGATTGCATCGCCGGAGTAAAATGACACAACTCTCTTGTTCGGAACCCGTTTCATGCATATGATGGCTCGTTGGAAAGATAATTTCATGAAATTCAACTTGGAGGGGTGTTTCAGTACATGTTCTGTTCTGGAGGAAAAATAAAAACTGTGGAAGATGAGGCAGCGACAAAGGACGGCATTGAAGTCGATGATGACGATATGACGAAGGATTGGAACCATGTCTTGATGATGATAAGAAGAAGTTGAGGGACAACTGAGTTAACAAAGGCAAGGAAGTGAAGATGATTCTCAAACACATGGCAATAGGGGATTAGGAGCAATTCAAGTTCTTCCACGCTTAGCAACATGCTAAGCATGGGGGAGGATTTGAAAGACGAAAGGGAAAAGGCCACATAGAGTTCAAGGATCACCTTCACCACGAGATGTTCATCATTTTTTTTCCATGCTAAACAAAATGCTTAAGCATGGGGGAGGCATCGCTGCACTTCATTACAAGCATCGAAAAGGACGGTAACTCACCCTTAACTTTACCTTTGTTCATCATCCTTTTAAATGCTTGCACATATATGCTTTCAACCATGTACAACCTTTGTATTTATCTCTCTACCAATAACATGGCTACTAGGAGGACAACCTAGGTTAGTTAGTTTTTACTTTTCAATAAATGAATCACCATCTCTTTTGAGCTTACCACGATAATATCATTTGTATTCCTTGCTTATGGAAAAATGATGAAAGTTGCCACCTTATTTTACTTGCATCATGTTGTATATGACATGCCTTTTTGCTCTCTATTAAAAGGAACTTAAATTGATTAAATACTAGCTCTTTCATTTGTGGAGGTTAAATGACTAATTTTTAGACCCACATACTTTATGTTGCTCTTTGATTTAAGTTTACTGATGACCTATGTCTTGTACTTGTTTTATTTAAAATTACTATTCTATCTACATTTGTGAATCTCTTGCAAGGCTCTACCTATCAAAGCCTATACACATACAAGTACTTTAATGATATAACCTTTAGTTTGCTAACTTATAGCTTGATGAGTTGGATTAGGATTGATTTCTGTGGTACGAGACTAAGAAGTTGGTCATTCCTTTGCGTATCTTTTTCATTCTAGACACTCTTGTCCATGCATTGTGAGTTTCTACATTGGAAATTTCACAAACTTCGCTGGGCGTCCACCCTAAACCCAAAACATCTTTTTGTGATTACCTCCTTGACCACAACCCAAATTGAGTATGGATGATCTTTCGACGAATTTTCTGAAGATTTTCTGGCAAGATTTCAAGACATATAACATATGGAGGGACCATCAATGATCATGCGAGTTTTGACATGGAGGATGCCGTTGAAGATTTCAAAAGATTTATATAGCAACAAAAGGATTTTGTACTTCTCTAGCAGCCATAGGTCCCCTCACTTCTATGCTCGAGGACGAGCAATGATTTAAGCATGGGGGAGAACTGCTATAGCAGTACTATGTTGCTTAAAAGTTCGGAGGAGCATAAAAAAATGAAGAATAAAAAAATATAAGAGAAAAAAAATGAAGGAAAGAAAGAAAAAATGAAGAAGAAAGAAAAAATGAAGAAGAAAGAAAAAATAAGAAAAGAAAAAAGAAACAAAAAAAGAGAAAAATAAAATGCTCCTCGGTTCTTTTTAGCTTCATTTAAATCTTAGAGAGCTTTGAAGACAAGTCCATACTCAATCTTTTCCAACCATGTGCAATCCGATAACGAGAACTTCATTCATGTCTCAGGATCACCCATTTGCCACTTGCACATGTCCACCTTTCTAAATGTGTGTGTTCCATCTCTCTCCCTTTCCAACATTTATTTTCCACGGCCTTTTTGACTAGTCTAGATCTCTCTCTTAGTTTGGCAACATTTCAAGTATAATGTTTTGCTAGGATTGTTGTTACCTACCAAGCTCCAAATAAGCTTTCCACTTTCATATATGAGTAGAATAGGTCGAGATTAATCTAGTGTAGGCTTGAGTGACTTGACGAGATGAGTGTTTCCATGAGCTTTTGCAAGAGAACCTCACTTATGTTAGATGTGCAACTTTTTGAAAACTCTTCACGATGCAACAAGGTAAAGGTTTGAAGTTTGCTTAAGTTCAAGAGCACTATATTTTTTTTATAGTGGCATGATCTTTAATGATAGTCTATCTTCCATAATGAAGTAGCCGGTCAAAACTTAAACTGTAAATGCTAAATACTTGAGAGAGCAATATGTCTTGTTGTGTATAACTAAGTGCAGGGAAGACATTGAAGGGCAACGTGGATTTCCAAATTAAGCAAAGATCTTGGATTTGCTCGAGGACGAGCAAGATTTAAGCATGGGGGTATGTTGACGGTCGATTTTGGTACACCTAGCTATGAGTTTACCGTCAACATTTGCACGTATTTGATATTCTAACTAATGGTACTAACCCCCTTGATATGATAAGTTTGCACTCGCATATGGTTTTTGGAGTATATTGTTTACGCAGGATTTAAGCGCTCAAAGGAGTACTTTCGGGTAAAGTTCATCAAGCACTTTATGAGAAGATCATGAAGCCCGTCAAAAGTCAAGACACGAAGAGAAAGAGACTCCAAACAACCCAAGGACCAAATCATCAGGATGTGAATAGAGAGAATAATTAAATAACAATTTTCTCATGATTTTAATTTTTCCCACATTTATTTTTCTTTACAGGAAATATAGTATAGGAAAAATCCAATGTTTGATTTTCTTAATTAAATAAAAATTTGTGAGTGTTGCATTCATGCCGATGCATCTAGTGGTTCTTGAGTGCAAAAGGTTTCAAAAATGCATTTAGGAGCTGTCCAAACTCTCCCGAGAATTTTCCGGATTTTTCTGGGACTTATTCTCATTTTCCCCGAGCTAGTTCTATTTATTAGAAGGCTCTAAAATCTTTTTCATGAGCTCCAAATGCTTTATTGGGATTGTTCATGTCTTAATCTATCTCTAGGAATTTTCCTGGATTTTTTGTGATTTTCGGAGTATTTTTCGTGCCTTTAAACAATTTCTAGACTTTTCTGGAATTTGTTTTCGCATTAAAAAGTGAACTTAAAGATGAACTTAAATCGTTCTCTGTGGTTATGCTTGCCATATGCTTATGGCGTCTTTCTTACCTTATGCTTAATTATGGGTTGGTATGAACTTATACTTTATTAGTAATCAGGTGCTAATAAGACTTGACCAACTAAAATGCTAAATGCTTTGAGCCAGTCCACTATAAAGCCTTTGCATTCATGTCTTTTTCCACACTTGCTGAGTACGACAAGTGCTCACCCCTGCTATAAACAATGTTGCTCAGAAGGAGGAGGCTACTCTGAAGTCTTGTGAAGATGTTGCTGGTGCTAGGCGTACGCAACCCCCAGTCGACTGCCTGTGATGTTTGGAGCCTTCGTTTCCAGGATTAAGCGTAAATCTCTGGTAATTTTCCTTTTTCATACGTGATACTGTTTCTGAATTCACTTAGATGTCACTATATGCGTGAAACTTGATTCTGGCATGCATATAGTTATGCACTTGGTTTTCTTTGGAAAACAGGTGTGACAGGGCCTTGGAGGTTTGCCAATGAGATCAACTCAGCCCGAGAGATATTCTCGCAGCCCAAGACAACGTGATCTTTCGGTGCAGATTCGGGGACCTAAATGGCCTCTAATTGCAAAAGTTTGACTACCAAAGTTGTGGGCCTCGACGATACCTTCGATTTGGACATGTGAAAGGCCCAATTCAAGTCAAGGAGCTAGGAGATATGACCCCCGAAAACCCTGTTGTGTAGTCAGTCCGAAATTAGAACAAATTATCTTCCAGAGCCGTGCCTTGGATTCATCAAGGCACATGTACTTTTGACGGTGATATCAATCTAATCTTATCTTTACTTTGATCTACTTTGATGCATGCCTTCTATCATTCATGTGTGTAGCTAGCATATGACCTTAGTAGGAATAGATCTAATTTATGTCTTTGCGGATACATCGAAGTAGTGCACGGACCGAGGTTTATCGCTCGGTGATGAATATCTTTGCGTAGTGACGGTACGGTGGAGGAGAAAGCGGCGAGCGAACGTGTATCCGACCACTCCATATCGGGTTACTCCATATCGAGTGTAATCATTATCATAGTATATGTTTAGATTAGTTTGTCACCTTGGCCGTAACAGCAACAAGAAGATGATAGGCTAGGGTTACCTTTTGATGCTTACCTTTATGGCTAGGTGGATGTGATCCATACATCCCTTCGTGTTTGTATGTTACCTTTATGCAATCAATGCTTCACATAGGGTTAGACCGGTGAGTTTGCTTCCGATCCTTGGACTAACAAATCTAGGGAGGACCCTCCTTGGTGAAAAAGGCACCAAGTCACCCGTAGGCTTGTTGTGAACTTGAGCACGGTTTTGCACCGTCAACACTAATGACCGAGTCAAACACGTTGACTCTAGTCAAACCTTGGTCAACCTGGGTCATCACCTCGAAAACCTAGTCAACAATCACTAATGACCCTCTTAATCAAGTCAACACACACTTGTGGTCATACCTTTGTCAAACCCTAGTCAAATGTTGGTTAAAACCCGTGTTGTCTTTGAGCGCTCCCAGGACTTTTGCCGCGTTCTCCAATTCTCACTTAAACACTTCAAAATCGGCCAATATAGAAGTTGTTCGTCTTTTCGAGGGACACACTTTTCATAATTGGCGGCATTTAAAATTTCGAGTGGAACTTGTTCAAAATTTCGGTCAAAGCCAGCCCTTGCATTTTGACTGAGTCGAGAAAAACAGAAAGTTTGAGCCAATTTTATGATCAATCCGCGCAAAATCTCATAGGCCAGCCTTTGTAAAAGTTGTAGAGGGATCTTTGATCTACAGCTTTGCTATATACACCTTAGTGCACTTTAGTTCAAGTTTTGAGAGAAATCCATGAGCAAATACAGTTAAATGAGATAAAATCAAGCAACGTCGTGAGCGCCATCGCGCCCGCGCTCCAGAGCGCCACGCGCGCACGCCTCCGCGTGGCACCCATGCGCCTCGGCGTTTGGGCCCCCACGCCGGGCCGCGCATCCCAAGGCCGCCGCGCATCCCTTGACCACACGCACCCAAAGCACTCGCTTGAAGCTAGCGTCCCCGCCGCGTGGAACGCCCCCGCGCGCCACCGTCGGGCCCTTTCCACGTCGCCCGCCGGCAACGCCGCGCGCGCCCCCACGTGTCACACTCGGCCCAATTTGGATGGCCCATGAGTGGCCCATGAGCACAGGTGCGCGTGTTTAGTGCCACATTGCTAGTTGAGCAAGGGTGGAGACAACTTATAAACCTTTGTCCACCAACCATACCACCCTCGGGTTAACCCTTTTACACGAAGCGAGGACGAAAGTGTAAGAAGGGTGCTATGTGTATGTGTGCTCGCCCCTACGGAAGGGCTGGGCGGTGCGGCTTTGGTGGGCAAGGTGTTACAAATGGTATCAGAGCCGACCCTCACAGTTGCGCGTACGAGTCAGTGTGCGGGCATAGGGCGCATGGCGCGTGTGGGCCTGAGATGGGACACACGACATGGCATATGGGTCGGCACTAGATGTACAGTCGTGTGCTAAGAGGGAGGGTTCCTGGACATTTGCTCGGGTCAGTGTGCGGACATATGCATGCACATGTGGGCCTGGGATGGGGCACACAACATGGCGGGGTGCTCTTATGCATCACATCGGCGACGGATTGGCAAACCATCACTGAAGGCCCAACAACACATCAGCCCAAGACCCCGCCGCACCCTTATCCTCCCCCCGACCCCCATCGCCTTCACCTCCATCTCGCTCGACGGCGTCGACGTGTCCCCGCCTCCGCCGTCCTCCCCCATCTCCGGCGACGGGAGCCGCCGGATCCGGCAGCCGCCTCCCCCCGCACGCTAACAGGTCCGCCGTCTCTCTCCTTCCTCCTCGTGCCTCCTCTCCGGTGCTCGCCCCCGCCTCCATCACCGACCGCCACCTCGCCGGCCACCGCCCACCATCGCGGCGCGGTAGGGTCTCGCCGCAGCTCCGCGGCCGCGGCCGCGGAGCTCCAGCGAGACCCTACCGCGCCCGCGGCGACCTCCTTCCTTCCCTCCCCCACCACTACCTCCTGCCGCCAGAACCCTAACCGCCCACCGCCGGCGAGCTACTCCCCCACCTCGACATGGCCCGGTCACTGCTTCCGCCGCCAGGGCCCTAAGCCGCCCCACGACCATCCCCACTGCCTGGCCTGCCTGCCTCCCCCAGTCGGCCATTTCTTCTAAGGTTGCAGGAGTAGAAGGAGAGGAAGAAGATGAATCTGACATGTGGGGCCCACGGCGTGATGGTTTGTCAAACTGTCGCTGAAGCGACATATAACATTTGCCCAACATGGCGTATGGGTCGGCACTGGACGGGTGAGTTGGACCGACGAGGCGTCGGGTTCTTTGAGGGGGGTGAATGTCACACCCGGCCCAACTTGGATGGCCCATGAGTGGCCCATGAGCATAGGTGCGCGTGTTTAGTGCCACATTGCTAGTTGAGCAAGGGTGGAGACAACTTATAAGCTTTTGTCCACCAGCCATACCACCCTCGGGTTAACCCTTTACACGAAGCGAGGACGAAAGTGTAAGCAGGGTGCTATGTGTATGTGTGCTCGCCCCTATAGAAGGGCTGGGCGGTGCGGCTTTGGTAGGCGGGGTGTTACACCACGCCAGGTCGGCCCCTTGTCTGCGCTCCTTGTCTTCGAGGAAAAGGTGTGGAGCCCCACACACTGCTCACCGCCTATAAAAGGGTGTTGCCGCTTCTCCTCGTGCGCGTGAACTCCCCGCTGCCCCGCCATTGGAGCCGCCGATGCCGAGCTCGCGCCTCCTCGCCTCACCACCGCCGTCTGAGCACCCTGCCCCCGTCTCTGTGCCCCACCGTAGCTCCCTGAGCCTAGCATTGCCCTGCATCACCGTGCTCCTTGCCGGATTACACACCGCAACATCCGCCGCCGTCGGGTGCCGCCACGCGCCGTCGCCGACGACTTCTCCGACCAACCCACTGCCACCAATCGAGCTCACGTGAGCATCCATGAGGCTCTGTGCCATTGTTGGCCAGGTCCGGTCGGCTATCACCGCCGGTGAGCACACCTGACGGCGGGAGGGGAAAGTTGTGAGGATTGGAATCTTTGCAGGGGCTTAGGTGCAAATCAAGGGCATATTTGTAAGGGTTTGAAAATTTCTAGGGACCTCTTCGAAAATTTAATCTTAAATAGTATTGGTTTTTGGTTGATTCTTGTAAAATCCATAGAAAATCACAGAAAAATGGTAAAAATACCAAACCATTTTTTTAGTTTCCTTGTGAATATCACTACAAGTTTTTTAAAGCATGACCCAACTTTTGAGTGCTAGTTTTTGCATGAAAAATTGAATACAGTTAAACCTAGATCTGTTGTAGTTCAAAATCTACAAGTGCTCTCAAGCTGAATTTTGGATATGTTGTGAGTTTTGCCATGTCTAGGTGTTGTACCAAAAATTGCACAAAGCTACTGTGTAAATCTTTTATTATGAATGGTTTTGTATTTATGATGAATCTGCCTAAGTGATTTTTTTGAACGAAAACCGTGGGGCAACGCCCCCGGTAAAAGGAACCATATATTAACAGAAGAAACAAAGATTAAATTACAAAGAGGAGGGACTTACGCCCTGCCCAACCAGTGGTTAGGCAACGAGGGGGGGACAAGCAAAGAGAGAAACAACAGCAGAAACAGCAATAGAGCAGCATTACAAGAGAAGCTAAAGAGCACTAAGCCAGTTTTTGATCGAAGGATGAAGACTTGGCTTGAATCTGCAAAAATGCTCCAGAACCAGTGCCTTGAAATTTGCCTTCCAGACCGCGAGGTGTGGAGGTTTGCCTTCAAAAATGACTTCATTTCTCTACTTCCAGATACACCATGCACCAATCAAAAAGATCTCCATGAAGAAAGGAAGCCCAGAAACAACTCTGGCTTGCAAGATTTTCTGGTGGACGCTTAGATTTGCCCCCCAAACAATACCCAAGGCAAACCACCTATTAACAGCAGCAGGGTAGCTGAAGAAGAGATGAGTCGCAGTTTCTTCCTCGTTGTTGTGGCACAGGACACAGTTGTATCCTTCATCCAGCACTTTCCTCCTTCTTCTCAAAATATTCCTTGTATTCAACCTATCATTGAGAAGCAGCCAAGCAAAAAACTTGATCCTAGGGATGCATTTGGTTTTCCAGATGTCAAGAATGGCTCTACTGGGCCTGAGCTCTCTAAATTGATACTGATAGAAGTGGCTACTCAGAAACCTACGCTGCCCCCAAATAAGATGCCAGGAATCCTTGGAACCAGGGCTGATGGGAGGGAGAGAATTGAGAAAGGCCTGTAATTCCAGGAACTCATTGTAAGTAGCCCTGGACATGGGAATTCTGAAACAACTCAGCAAGTTGGCAGTCGTCCTCAGCGCAAACAGAGAAATGGCAGGGTCCCTAGCAAATGGCAAGAGATGATAAAACTTCTCTGAATGAATGACCCCATCTATGATATCCTCCCAGAAACTGACAGTGTCCCCCTGATTATGATTGCAAATGGCAACACCTCTAAATTGAGTGTGAAGACGAAAGATGTCTTTCCACCAGAAGGAGCCCTTCTCTCTTGTCAGATGGGGAACAGTGTTGTTGTAGTATTTCTGCCAGACAAGAGTAACCCACTGAATATCAGCCTTGCTGTAGAATTTGTGCAGCTGCTTGAGAAGAAGCGCGTCATTCTCAATGCTTAAATTGATAACTCCAAGCCCACCTTTGTTTTTAGGCTTCCTGAACAGATCCCAAGCGGCTAGATTGTACCTTTTACAATTGAAATCCTTGCCTCTCCAGAGACAGTTCTTCCTGTGCTTATCTATGATCTCAATGACGGTCAGGGGGAGCTTCAGAGAACACATATAATAAGTGGGGAGCGAAGAGATGACCGAATTGACTAGTTGCAACCTTCCAGCATATGAGAGAAACTGAGTAGATGCCGACAGCTTTCTTTCAATTCTCAGATTAGAGGGGCATAATCTTTCACTTGGGGCTTGGCCAGGCCAAGGGGGAGACCAAGGTAAGTAAATGGGAAGGAGCCCACCGCACACCCAAATGTCTGAGCCAGAGAGGAAGCTTTCTCAGGAGAAACATTAATTGGGACTAGACAAGATTTATGATAGTTTACCACAAGGCCACTAGAGAGGGTAATGCTGTGAAGAATTCTTTTTAGGAGGACCAACTGATCCTCATTAGCTTGCATGACCAAGATGGTGTCATCAGCATATTGGACAATAGGGAAGGGAGCATCAGACCTTTGGGGGAAAGGGGGCAGAAGATTGCCAAGGTAATACTCTCTGTTGATGACATATTGAAGGAGGTCAGCAGCAATGGCAAAGAGAAGAGGGGAGAGGGGATCCCCCTGCCTAACCCCTCTGGAACATTTGAAATCTTTTCCAGCAGTGCCATTGAGAAGAACTGAGGAAGTAGCAGTAGACAGCAGCTCCTCAATCCACTTCAACCACTTCGGAGGGAAGCCTTTAGCATGAAGCATCTCCAGAATAATGGTGTGCTCAACCAGATCAAATGCTTTTTCAAAGTCCAACTTCAAGATAATAATCTCCCTTCGAGAGTGATGACACTGGTGAAGAAATTCAAAAGCCCAGCCAAGGCAGTCTTGAATAGTTCTCCCTTTGATGAAACCATACTGGTTTTGATGAACAATCTTTACAGCCATAGCCTGCAGCCTGTTAGCCAGCAGTTTTGAAATGAGCTTAATGGATGAGTTGAGCAGAGAAATTGTCCTAAAATCATTCACAGATTCAGGATTATCCTTCTTGGGGACCAAGGTGATAAAGGAGTGATTGAGACTCTTAAGGTCAGCCTGATGATGAAAAAAGTCATGACAGAGCTTGTACATGTCGCCTCTAATGATATGCCAGGATTTCTTGAAGAACAAATTGTTGAACCCATCCGGGCCAGGGGCCTTATCAGAAGGTAATTCAAGGATAACCTCATCAATTTCCTTATTGGACAAGGGAAGGCACAAGGCCTCAAGATTAGGATGGCTCTGAACTAAATCCTGAAGATCGAATTGCATGGACACCCCCATCGAGGAGCCCAATCTCCTTTTGAATTCCTGCCAAACGATGGAGCTTAATTCCCCATGATCCTGGACAACCCTTCCAGATCCATCAATCAATTGAGAAATGGCGTTTTTCCTGTATCTCTCAGTGGCCATGGAGTGAAAGAATTTGGTGTTCTCATCCCCAAATTGCATGACCCTCTGAGTGAATCTTTGCTTCCAGTAGTGATTTTGCATTCTTAAAAGAGAACTGATGTGCTCCTTGAGGATGTTCCTGAATTTCAATTCACTGTAGCACAGAGGCCTGATTTCTTCCAATCTATGAAAGAAAGCAATTGTCATATTGCAGTTAGCAATAAGTCTTGATAAGTTGGAAAGGTTCCTGGACCAAAGCTTGAGAGATCTTCGGAGGAGCTTGAATTTAGCACTGATGACATGAGCACTGTTACAAACCCTGACAGGAGAGACCCAAACAGATTTAATCTGCTCCAAACAGCCAGGATGCTGAAGCCAGAAATTCTCAAATCTAAAAATATTAGCCTTAGGGATGCTAGTGCCAATTTGGACTCTACAGGGAAGATGATCAGAGGTAATCCTAGCAAGGGGAAGGACCACTGAAAAAGGAAAGATACCAGTCCAGGCTACGGAAGTGAAAAACCAATCAATTTGCTCCAGAAGAGTGGCAACCTGCATGTTACTCCAGGTATAGCTTCTACCCTTCAAAGGCAGCTCAATAAGGCCCAAGTGACTAATGATATTATTGAAGATTAAAGTGTCTTGGAAATTACCCCCAGCTTTATTACGGTTTTCAGCATATCTATAGAAATTAAAGTCCCCTAAAAGCATCCAGAGCTCTTCATCCTCAATTTGCAAATTAAGAAGCCATTGGACAAAATGGTCTCTAGCAGGCTGCCTACAGGGGCCATAAACCACCACAAGATTCCAGGAAATTCTAGATTGAATGGACTGCATTTTGAGACTCAAGGCGAAAGGGTGCTTTTCAACAGTGCTACCTGAGAAATGATTGGAGGCCCAGCAGACAAGAATTCCCCCAGAAGCCCCAGCCGAGGGACTGAAGTCAAAACTATCAAATCTTTTTGGGGCAAATTGGCGAATAAACTGTAAATCAATGAATTCTTTTTTCGTTTCTTGCAGGCAGAAAATATTAGCACAGCTTTCCTCAATCTTGTTTCTGATGGAATGCCACTTATCCCTGTCATTTAACCCGCGAATATTCCAACACAAAATATTCCAAGAACGATAATTCATTGAAATCAGAAGGAAAAGCAAAAGCCAAAAGACTGCAGGGCACAGCCACCACAAAGAGACATATCAGAAAGCCCAGAGTTCAACAGCCAACAAGAAGACACTAAGTTACAGTCATGCTCAAAACACCCCCCAGAACAAAAGCAGGTAAAGCACCACCAGAGACTGTATGAGGTCCAATTATCTTTGATCATTGTTCTTCGTCTTCATGAAGCAAGGTGGCAGGGCTCACCTCTGCAGGAGGAATGCCACAGAAGGAGGAACCAAGCTCAGCCAAAGTTGAAGCTTGGATAGGAGCAACTTCAAATTCTGCGAGGGCATCATCAAGGCTACAGCTGACAATGGCTTTCTTCAGGTCAGCAACCGAAGAGAAAGATACGGATTTTTTGGTGGCACCCTTTCTTCTCCTTGGTTCCCCATCAAGCTGAATGTGCTCCTGGGCGTCTACATTTCTGATCCTGGCGCTCCTACGGACCTCATCATCAACAATGGGGGTGCGAGGCCTTCCTCTTCTCTTTTTGGCAGCAGGAGGACTTGAGATAATTTCAGAAGCCAGACAGGTGGGGGAGTCAAGATCCATGTCCACCACACAGCCATCAGAAGCTTCCTGATCAGGGTTTATTTGACTGGTTGGCTCCAGATTATTGCTGCGCTCAAGGACCTCCAGCTGATTGGGGGAGTTGGCTGAGTGAGGAGAACTGATGAGTGTCAGTCTTGGCATTCTGGCTCCCTTAGATGAAGAGGCTTCAGCATTGTTTCCCCACGCAGGGTTGTCCACACAGAAAAACCAAGTGTCAGCAATAGAGGAGGCCGGGACAAAATTCCAGGACTGAGCAGGAAGAGGTTCCTTCATTGGCAAGGAGGCCAGAAGCAACTGAGCATGAGCAACGAGGTCTTGGACAAGCATTGCCACTGATGGGGAGGGTCCAAAGCACTGATGAATGCCAAATCTTGCAGCCATCTGCCTGATAGCACTGTCATCCTCAAAAGCAATATCATTGCCCCTTTCAATTGGGACAACTCTGAGAGCGGAGGAGTTGTCAGGAACTGGGAGTTCAAGCGTGACAGGGGCTCCCTGAGCTCTGTAGAAAGCCTGAACCTCACTGCTCACCGAGTGGCTGTCTTGGGGCACTTCAGGGTGCTGCATCACACCATCAGCAATAGCATTAGCAACCGCCACGTCAGCTAAATCATTAACCAAATGCAGCTCATTTTCATCAATTCCTTCAGCCTGGGGCTCTGGCCACTGGGCCCACCCGTCAAGATTGACAATGGGCTGGGGAGGGGGGAAGCTCCCAACCATGATCCACATTTGCCTGCTGAACTTTATCTAAGTCCTGGACAGCCTCAAAGAACCCAGGGATCGGATTGCCATTGCCATTGTTCACATTCTGCTGAAGGTGCTCAGGATGGGGGTTCCCATTCCCTGGGACCGGGTCTTCATCCCCAGCCATAACATCATTTTGAGCACTATTCAGAACATAAACAGGGACCGTCCAACTGTGCCCTTGATCCCCCATGGGATTGCCTTCACTGATAATAATGCTTCTGGGTATTCTACTAACGAGAGTGACCTTGCATCTGAGGACCAGGCGAGAGCGGCACCTGGCATTGTCAATCCAGTTAATCACTGAACCAAATAGCCCCACAGCCTGCGAAATAATTTCTCTGGTCTGAAAATCCAAGGGAAAAGCCAGAAACATAATCCAACACGTACGAGTGAAGGGGCAAGCTCGCGAAAATTAATCCCCCCTATCGTGCTCAACAATCACGATTTCTCGCTGGATATCGAGCTGCATGGGACTGCGACTGATCATGACTTGCCTTTCCAACGAAGAAGAAAACTGAACCAGACACAACCCCAGGGGCCACAGACAGCAGGAGCGAATGACCGCATGCTGCTCCTCTTCCAGAAAAGCCATGACTTCTTCCATGGCCTCGTGAAGGAGGTCCGGCGGGGGAGGGGGAGCGAGGGAGATGATGGCGTACTCATCATGGCGACGCGGCGGGTTGCCATTGATGACAATCCGACCGCGGGCAGGGCGCGCCCGATCCTCAATCTCCAGACCCTCAGGAATGAATGGAGTGGGATCAACAACAAAGTTCGCTATTTCCTCCTCCGGCGGAGCTTCCTGGGAGGAAGGATTGCAGAGAAGAGGCGCAGCTTCCGAGGCGGGACTCGCGCAGCAGAACCGGGGTTTTTACGGAGTTGGCGAATTTGGGGGAGAAACACTGTAGAACCCCGAACCTTGATCTTCTACATCCGACGCTTGAGAGATTGGGCCAGGCTGGCACACGCGCGCTTTGGGCCTCCAGAACACCCTTGGCCTGCTTCTTGTTCGGCAGAATTTAAATTTGTGGCCCCTCTTAAAGCACGCAGCACACTTTGGAAGGCAGGAGCAATTACTTCCTGAGTGACTTAAATCAAGACACCGTGCACAGCCCCCCAAGCGCCGGAACCGGTTAATCTCTCCAAAAAAGGAATTAAACGAGGTAGACGAAGGAGAATGAGGACCTTTGGGAAAAGGGAAATTTTGAGAACACTGCTGAACAGAAATCCGTTGAGTTTCCCCATGCACATCAGTAGCCTGACCCCTTTGAACCTGAACCGATGAAACTTCGTCAAAAGATTTCCTGAGAACACCACAAATCTGAGGTGGTTCAGAGTCTGAACATGGAAGTTTAACTTCCAGATTCCCAATTTTGACAAATTGAGGAAGATCAGAAGGCTTTGATTTGATAACTGGAGAGTCTTGCACTAATTTTTCAGCAAAGCGAACTCTTTTACTGGGACACTTAGAGGAAGAAGAAGACCTGAAACCCACTCTTTTTTGACATTTTGAAAGAACTTTAGTCCACTGCTTGGCTTCTTCTTCCTCCCAAAGCCTTTTCTCACGTTCCCAGTGAGGGGCCCCATTGCTCCAGAGATGAAAATAAACATCAAAAGAATCACCAATGAATCTACGCAAATTGTAAATGGCAAAACCCACCGCCTTGCACGAAATAGTGAATTGATAGTGGTTGTGACTTTGATAGGAAACCTGAAAGGAGTTTGCATATCCTCCCAGACAGGACTGGAGGACCAAGGCAACCGACTCCTCATTGAGCTGGAAAAGATATCTCCTGAAAGTTGCCAGAAGGTAGAAACCCCTTGAAGACCGAGAGTAAGAGTGAACAAGCCTTCCAGTCTTGCGGTGAACATCATGCTCAAACGCTTTGCCAATACCAAAATCAAGCTTGTTCCGTATGTAATCCATTAGCAGGGAAAGCAAGAAGACCGAGAATCGAATAAGACCCAATCAACCAGAGCCGACGACGAGAAAACCACAAAGAAGCACAGCGAACCACTCGAGAGAGATCAGCAGAAGATTTGCGAGAGAGGAGAGAGCTTAGCTTGAGTCCCATCGTGACGGCTTAGCCGTGGAGGAGCGAAGGAGGGAGCAGGGGGGAGGGAGAGAGGGAGAGCACCCGAGCGCCATTCTCTGGCATGAGTTCTTGCTTTAGGAAATCTTTAGCATCTGGTTGAAGAGTTGCCTAAGTGATTTTTGTAGCTGAAAATAAATAGATTTTCGTTCTCAACTTCTGGATACGATCTTTTTATGCCTAAATACACCTCTGGTGAATTAATCATGATTTTATAACCACCATAGATATTTATAGTTTTAAATGTATATGCATAGCTCAAGATCTAGAGTAGCTCTTGATGTGTTTGTTGATTTCCTAACCTTGATTTTAGTCATAGAAGCAGTGAGAGAAAGTTGGAATCCATTGGTTGTTTATTTATTTTCATATGCATTTCTCATGTTTTGGTAGCTAGATTTTGTCTTTTATGATATAATTAATTTAGAGCTCTTATAAGTGTGCATGTGTGTTAAGTGGTTTTGTATAGGGATAAAGGGCTTAAAATATGTCACCCACTGAGTTTATGAAATTATTTTTGAATAAAAGCTATGAAAGCCATTCAAAGCTTAATAGTAAGTAATTTGGGAAAATCGCTAACACCACACTAATGTCCTTCTGTTTGTGATGTAAATCATGCTAAAGGCTAAGTGTAACCACCCCTTGATGTTTGTGAAATTAAATTAAATTATTTATATAAATATGTACACAGTCACTATCGAAAAGAATAATTAACAAAACACCACATATTGCTCCTTTTTGGAAGATTATGCTAAATGTATTCTTATCTAGGTGAATGTGGTCAACCTTGCACCCTATGGTTGTCGAGTGTTATTTTGTAATTAATTAAATTAAAATAATCAATTAAATCGTGCATTTGCATCCTCGGGTAGACCTTCCCGACGGTGGCTATACGCTCGTGCCGGAAGGAGGAGACGAATGTGCTGACGGTGAGCTGCAGTACGTGAACGTAACCCAGGGCCTAGATCAAAGTCTAGATGGGCCCAAGGCGAACCTTGCCAACGAAGGCAAGCCCCGGATAAATATCCCTTCTTTTTAAAATTATGCAATTACCTTTGCTATGATTGTGCATTTATGTTTCAGGAGTTCAATTGAAACCCTAGATGCATGATCCCTGGGTACCTATGCTCTTTTACTAGTATGCTAGGTCGATAGCTGCTATGCTATAGTACCCGGTACAAGTCGAGTGATGTTCGTCACTCACGAGAATAGGTTCTTATGTTGGAATCATAAGATCTTTATAAATATTTTGCTCATGTGGCAAGAGCATGGGATTTGGGCTCCGGTCCAGTGGCTTTTGTGAGCTAAGCTTTTGAACGTACTAAGCACTTGTCGGGAATGGGACCGGTAAGCCTATTACCTTCATGAGACGGTGTGGGATCTTACTATTACTAATCTTGAGTATTCACCTGCCCGGTTCGCAACTGTGAGGGGGTACATGTGTGAGGCTGGGTGTCTTGCAGGGCGCGCCAGATATCCGTGTACCCGGGATTGTAAGATTCGATCCCAAGCTGAAGGTTTTTGGGAACCACTTGGTTGTTGCACTCTTTAAGGCCACTCTTCTGTGTGTTTAGGTTTACCTTGCAAGGTTATAAATCAATCGATTGTCGGCCTCTCACCGTTATCTGTGACCGCTTAATCAACTGGCCATGGTATCACTTAATGATGGACCTATGTGAATATTACTGCATGGATTATACAATTCTCGATTGTAATAGTTGGCTCACTTAGAAATGGTAATTAACTAAAATTTGAGCTAAAATGTTGAAAGTAAGGACATACTCTTTGTTGCTTTTCAGCAAAAGAACTCTACCAGCCAAAAAGCCTCTCATGTCTAGAGTTTGGTGATGTAATTATCACCCGACGGATAAGTCTTGCTGAGTATTAGTATACTCAGCCTTGCTTTATAAATGTTGTTGCAGGTGCTGTTTGGCCTGGTGAGATTCCACCCGGCTGGGAGCTGGAATTGGTGGATGACGACGAGTGATGGCATGACGGACGACATCCTATGATGTTTATCATTTTGCTAGTTATTTATTCCGCTGTTTTCGAACTCTGAACTTTTACTTATCATGTCATGAACCATGGTTGCAATAATTAAACCCTTCGGGGTAAATTTGGATTTAATTTGTGTTTGTACTCTGGAGCCGCCTACGTGTAAGTTTTAATGCATATGTTCGATCCGCTGTGTGTTATCCAAGTGATTTACCAGGCTTTGACCCGACAACTTACGATGGTATGGTACTTTATTATCGCTTAAGTGGATTGGTTTAGGCGATAGTACGGTATTTTTTGGGCGGGTTGTCATAGTCTACTGAGTACAATAGGGGTATTTCCCCTTTCTGATGGCATTCGTCACAACTTCCTTGGCCCGGAGAGCCCTCTCCCTCTTCCTCTCTCTATCGACTTCACGGGTCTGGGCCGCTTCACGTTCTCTCATCTCCTAGTGATTGCGCATTTCCTTCTGCTCCTCCTTCCTTTTTCCCTCTCTCTTTTCCCACTCAACCATGTAGAACCACCTCTCCCTTGCATCATGGCCCACTCCCTCGACATACCTCTTGTCGAAGTATCTAGCCACTGCATGAAATCACAAAGAGGAGATGGAGTCTTTTTTTAAAGACATGTTAGAAAATAATAAAACATAAATCACAAATGAATAATTGACAAATGTAGTAAGTCCTTACTTTGACTCTAAGATTGTGGTCAAATGGCTTGATCATGTCATGCGCATAGTTGGCGCACATGAAGAACCTCATCCCGTAGGCATACCCGAGAATCGTGCACCTGAAGAGTTTGCACTTGTCACCGCAGAAGCACATAGGAGTGCCGATCCCCTTTGTCACCTTGACATTGTCCTTCCTCTTGGTGAGGAACTCCAAGTCCAACTTAGAACCTGAGGAGGTCATTGCAAGCCTTTAAAACAAGATGAGAACAATCATAGGAAAAATAATACAAATGAAACAACATAATTGAGAAGACACGAAATAGCGGTTCAATTGTTACAATACAATACCATGCATAAGTCCATACAGGAAATATTAGTTCAAATATTACAAATTCCAAAATTAAATGTCCTAACGTTACAAGCAACTATGATCATCTGAATCCTGCATTGTTGCTACGCCCACATCCACGTCCGCGTTTGTTGTTCTACAAACGGATGGTGTTGGGAGAGTCCTGAAGGTGTCGATGAGCCCACATTAGTTGTACTTGGTTGCGTTGCAAGCATAATTTGGAGCTGTGTACCTCTTGTACATGTAGACCGTGTTGTGGCACTTGTAGCACATCACTACTGCAGCTCCAGCTTCTACTTCATCCATGTTGTTACTAATCCTCTTCTTCTTCCGTCTTCTAACACCTTGGCACATTTCAGGATCTAGATTTGGTATATGCACAACATTTTCTTTGGGGTTCTCAGTAAAAGTACCCTGCACGAGGTAGCCCTCAATTGTTTGATTTCAAGTGTTCTGAATAATTTCCTTGTCATAGTACCATGAGACGTACATACGGTGGCTACAATTTTGAAGTTCATAACGTACGACGATCACATTTGAGCAGGGGGTGTGTAGTAGCAGCGGCTTCCAATATTAGCATCTGCAAATTTGGTTGCCAAGTTCACACACTTATTGTGTCTTTTCATGCGATGGGCCTAGACGCATTTTCCCATTGCACTCAACCTCATATCTCCACAGAATTTCATTCTCAGCGGACTGGTACAAAGGTTGCACTTTGACCTTGTGAAGAAGTGCTTTCCCCGAGCCTCTCCAAATACTCGTCATTCTGGTGCACTACAACATTTGAGTGTTCCTCAGAACCTCATGCACTGCCTTGCTCCTTTTGTAAAAATATTGCATTGTACAACACATAAAGAACTCAATGATGCCAAGTCATAGAGGAAGAGGTCTTGAATCGTGAAGCACACAATTGTAGACCTCAACAAAATTAGTGGTTTTTATGCTATGTCTTGCTTCGCCCTCGTCAAACAAGAGACACCACTTTTTCTTAGGCTCATTCTGAATCTACTGGCTGAAGGTCTTCACAGCACGCCCTCTTCTCCGCCTAACTTGAGGGCCATCTGTTAACACCAAAAAATGGTACAGGAGAGGGACTGACTTGTGGGCCGAGTTGGTGATGAAATACCATTCGGCTAGTAAAAATCTTCTCAGAGGATTCGGTAAAAGATGCTTGCGGTCGGCAATTTGCTATCATTCAGCGAAAGGACTATTTGCGCTTTTAAAGGGAAGTTTTCGGGAATGCGTGGTGATGTGGCCCGATATAATGAAGGAACGAGTTGATGGTGTGTACGAGATGAACATTGGCGTCGGAGCATTAATTTAGACATTAAATGTTGTACTCGTAGTCGACCAAGAGTCGTGTCAGGACAAGGGTATAAATATAAACCCTTGATGTCTGTAATAGGAATCGAACATCTTCACAACAAAAACCGACCCCGTGCCAAACATCGAGTCCTTTAGTCGAGTCGTCGAGTTCTTCGAGAGGAGCCATCGATCTGTCGACCTCCGTAAGTACTGACAACCTTGTATCATGTCTAGTATCATGCGGTGGATTTAGATCGTGATGCAAGTAGTCTTGTTACCTTGCTTAGTATCATGCGGTGGATTTAAGCTTGGTTCAAGAGGGTTTCTTGTTGGATCATGAGTCATGCGGTAGGCTAAGATCTAGCTCGAAGCTAGTTATCGGCTCTATTAGATTTGGCAAGATCTAATAGATTCATTAAGTTACCACGTGTTGCTTTGAGTTTTTGCTTTATGTTTAAATTCACGTAACACTCTTTTGCCCAATCTAGATCGATTGGTTTCGGCTTTATCTTTTTGAGATCCATGTGATGTGTTTTCAAAGTCTTTGTTTATTATAAAGGATCAAGTGCTCTCAATAGCCGAATTTAGATCAATCTAGATTGTCACGTGTTGCGGGTTCAAGCTTTGACCTTTCAAATGTTTGTTCCTTCTCCACAGAACCTGGATCGGCTGTACAGCCGAATTCGGCAATGCTCTCATGAGTAAAACGTGTTCATAAGTTTGTTTTAAATAATGTGTGCTTTTAGCCTTCCATATTTAGATTGTATCATGCAGTAGATTAATCTCTTTGTGGTTGGTGGTGTGGTTTCAAGCAAGTCGTATCATGCGGTGGATTAACTTGTTCGTTATCATGCTTGACGGGTTTGAAAGTACCTAGACATGTGGTAGACTAGTGCTTTTGGCATATGCGTGCTTGTTTATCTCATATTTATAATCATGCTTTTACCCTATTTATTTTATTTGTTATTTATCCTCAAAAAATCTGTCATGATCATGTGCGAGCAACGCTATTTAAACAAAGACCGATCTTTTGTCTTGCTTACATCATCCATTCGGCTATATCCTGTTTTCATGTTTTAAAGCTCCCGAATGATATTTAAACTGTTGGCAGATAGCTTGTTGTAGCTATATGTCATTTTAATTGGCTTTCTAGCCGTAAATACGGAACTATCTGGTACCACCCGACAAGTTCCATGTTTTATCTAACTATTTTTATTCCTTTGTCAGTTTCAAGAAAATTGACTGGCACGCTTCGGATCCAGCACGTGTTTTAAGCTAACTTCGTTCGGCTTGCTGTGTGCTTGGCACGAGGTGCTAATTTTGCGTCAACACACTTTTTGGCACGCCCAGTGGGACCAATCTAGCTGATTCAAGATGCCTGATATTCAAGACGTCATGGATGTCACCATTAATGACCTGTCTCCAGAACAGCAAGTGCAGTTGAAGGATGCCATTGACCAGTTTCAACAGAAATGTTTGATGTCATTTAGCAAGAACAGAAGTGGTGTGCCATATCTCAAATCTGACATGCCAAGGGTTCTGTTACCACGGGAGCCTGATACCACCTCTGCTCAAGAGAAACAGGAGGCTTTGAATGCTTTTCGGGAGACTATAGAAACCGTAATGGTCAAAAATCATACTGCTTTCCTGAATATGTTCAAACAGATGATGATTGGAGTCTTTGGCCCAGGCATGGAGAGGACGCTTAGTTGAGTATCCCCTCAAACATCTACTATGGAGGTTGGAGAGACTAGTACTGCTCAACCAGTTCGAGATACGAGTGCTCAGCCGCCTCTACAGAGTATAGGAGGCCAACCAATCCAACCACCTCCGTAAAGCGTGGGGAGTTAACCGATCCAGCCGCCTCTACAAAGCAATGGAGGTCGCCCAATCCAACAACCGAACCCGTATCAGGCAATGCCCAATAGGCCTATATATGGGGATCTGGCGTTTGGTTCATCTGGAGTTCCACTTAACTCCACTTACAGGATAGCCCCAGCCAACAACAGGCTACAGAAGAATATGTATGGTGAGGGGTATTCAGAAGTCATGGACTATGGCGCCATTGATGCTTTCCCAAACCCGGGATATGCTGCAGCTGCAGGAATGTTTAATGGACCTGTTGGAAGACCAGGGGACCAAGATGCTAATATTAATCTCATGATGCAGAAAATGGCCGATGTTTTGCAAAATCAATTCGGCCTTAAACCTAAGATGTAGGGACAAGCTTACACACCTCCTTTCCCAGAATGGTACCACAGGGTGGTTTTGCCACCAAGGGTGAAACCTCCTGCAGATTTCACAAAGTTCTCTGGGGAAGATGATACAAGTACTGTGGAACACATAGCACGATACTTGATGCAGCTTGGGGAAGCTTCAGCTGATGAGGCGTTCAGGGTCAGATACTTCCCCTTGTCGTTGACAGGCCCGACCTTTACATGGTTTGCTTCTTTGCCTGCTCAATCGATCAGTACCTGGAAAGATTTGAAACAGAAGTTCCATGCACATTACTTCAGTGGTAGTACTGAGAAAAAGCTAATTGATATGGCTACCCTGAGACAGAGGCACAATGAAACACCTATGGAATTTCTCAGAAGATTCAGAGAGGTCAAAGGCATGTGCTTCTCTTTGAATCTGCCAGATGATCAATTGGCTGACATGGCTGTTGCGGGTATGTTGCCAGCTATTCGGAAGAAGCTGTTTGGCATGGAGTTTAACAATCTTGGTCAGTTGTCCCAGAGGTTGTCATTAATGAGCAGTCAAGCTTACGGATTCAAGAAAGACTCCAGGTTTGCCATGCACAATGATATAGCTGATATCTACAACCAATTCCTCGAAAGAGCTGGTCAAGCAGAAGAGTTTGATGACGATGAGGAAGTAGCAGCAGCTGAGATCATGTGGGGCAAAGAGCCGTTAACTGGGAACCAAAGGTGGATAAAACAAGATAAGGGCACATATGATTTTGATGTGACCAAAGCTGATAAGCTCTTTGAGTTCCTCATAAAGGAAGGCTGAATCAAGTTGCTAGAGGGGCATTCTACGCTTCGGTCTGATGGAGTTAAAGAGAAACGATACTGTGGATTTCATGACAGGAATTATCACTCCATCAATGATTACAGGGTTCTTAGGATGAGGATCCAGAAGGCTATCCAGGAGGGTCACTTGAAATTTGACAATAAGATGAAGCTAGATGGCAATCCTTTCCCTCAGAACATGGTTGGTTTCTCTGTTAACATGGTAACCGCTGAGGAGAAGGGGAAAGTAAAGGTCTTAACTTCAGCAAGAGCAAAGCAAGATGGATCAGTTGATCCTGCTCGGCAAGTGACAGTGGAACAGGTCCACAAGGAAGCACCTCACATCCTGAAAAGCCAAATTGAAGTAGGGGAATCTTCCAGAACCAAACCCAGGGTGACTACACGCATCCTCCTTAACAAGTGGCGACGTCAACAAGAGAAGGAACGCTACCAAAAACAGAAATACGAGGAGGAAGCATGGAGGTTTGAGGAGGAAGCGCACAGAAGACAGCTAGAAGAACATGCACGAGAACAGGAGCGTGCACATTGGGGATGTGCGTTCTTCAGGCATTGCTGGAATGAGGGCTTGAAGCTTCCTACATTGTGAGGACCAGGAGCGTCCCGGTGGCCGATGGATGATCGCTCCTCAGTGATGAGTGATTGACAACGGGTGTTGGACTGACTCTTGGCTCAGCGCGCAGGTGTAGGCTGCGGCCTAGTTCGTGTTGTTGCAGGTGAAGAACGGGCGCGAAAGGTCTTCAGCCTTGAGGGGCCTCTGGGAGATGGAGAGACAAGTAGGATCAGTTCGAGGGACCCGGTGGACGGCTGGACTAGGTGCGGGCCACATGGTGGCGAGACGAGCAAGAGAAGTCATGGACGATCGAGCCGGTGCACGGTGGCGGTCGAGTCAAGGGGGTTGGCGAGAGGCCGAGCCGAGCACACGGGGTTTGGTGGTTTGCCCACAAAACCATTGGAGGACGGTTTTTTGGTTTGGGCCTCAAAACCAAGTCCGAAGACCCAACACGACGGAGACGGAATCCGGGCGTGTCGGGAAGCTTCGAAGCAGAGGACACGCGGCGGGATCGCATGGCTTGTGTCGGGAGGACGCGGGGTGCGGTGAAGGCGTGGCCGTCTGTCGGTGTTTTAGACCGGCAACCTACTACGGGGAGTACCCGAAGTAGATGAATGTGACTCGCCGAGATCGGTAACTCGAAGGAAGAGACACGTGGCACACAATTTAGACAGGTTCGGGTCGCGAGGTGCGTAATACCCTACGTCCCGTATTTGCGTAGCTACGGATTGATAGGGCACAATTACACGATGGTGCAGTAGTGCGCCGTGGGTTGTATGAGATGAGATTGGATGAGGGAGATCGGTCCCTGCCTCGCCTTATATAGTCCGGGAGGCAGGGTTACAAGTCGGAGTAGGAAGAGAGTACTAGTCGAGTACGTCTAGGAGTCCTCTGTACAGTGCGGAACATGCACAGCTTCCTAACCGAGTACTACTCCTATGTAATCCTTGTGCTCCACGCCTTCAGATGCCGTGTAGCGCAAGCCGGGTAGTCCCAGGGGCCCACCGAGTAGTCGGTCCTGGTACCCACCGAGGTAGTGGGCCCAGGGAGGTCCATACGACAAGCCCCCGAGTACTTTGTAGTCGAGAAGGATAGCTTCAAGTAGTCTTGACGGCCTTAACGAGTAGTCCTCAAGCGTCCACGAGCGCTACAAGTCAAAAGTCCTCAAGAGTAGTCGAAGCATCCCGAGGCCGGAATGTACTCCGGTCGATGTTTGAGCAAACTTGAAGTCTTCTCGAGTAGTCCCAAGCGTCCTTGAAATCGCCTTCGAAGGTCTTCAAGAAATGCCGGTCTTGTCTTGAAGCGGAGCGCGTCATGGAGGTGCGACTTGCGAAACCGCACTCCACATGAAGTAGCCCCCGGAGCCTCGAGCCGCGGGCTCGGCTCGGGGTCCACACGGAATCTTGGCAATTTAATCCCGAAAAATCCGGAGAGAAAAAACCGAAGGACACGTGGCACGGAGCCCCAGAGCCTTGAGTCGAGAACTTCCTCTTGAATTGAAGGGTCTTCTTGGAAAATGTGTCCTGAGATGCTCTTGAGACTAGCCGCTTCCCAGGTAGTCGAGTAGAAGTAGCCGAGCCCCCGAGGTGAGGCGCGTCGACTAGTAGAATACGAAGAGTCACGCGCGGCCGGCCGAGTCGGCCGCGCGTGGACTTATCCGGCCGCCCGTTACGGAGGCGATTTGGCTTGTAAATAAGAGCCAAAACCCTTAGGGTTTTTCACCCAAGTGAGCCGCAGTCATTGCCATTTGAATCTTGAAGTAGATCCACTCCAGCGCCTACTGCCGCCGTAGTAGATCCGAGCGCATCGCCACCCGAAGCCTTTAGGGTAGCCCCCGAGCGGATGCGAGTAAAAACTCCTTGCACTTGGAGAATGAAGCCGTCACCGTCGAAGACGCGAGGCCGGGAAGAAGAGAGGGGCGTGCGAGAGGCCGCCGCGGCCGCCACCGGTGCGGCGCCGCCTCTGTCTCCACCGCGCGCTGATCCAAGCCGCGAGTGGAAGAAATCGAAAGTCAAGACGGAGGACTGCGACCCCTGTTGAACAGCGGGTTCATCAGGGAGAAGGAGATCGACATGTGGAGATCCGCCGCAGGAGATCCCTATCCGATGGAGAAAGCCGAAGATGAGATCCCGATGTTCTCGCGCTTCATGGAGCGCGGGCTTGCGCTCCCAGCAAGCGAATTCTTCAAGGGGCTGCTCAGGTACTACGGCATCGAGTACCTCAATCTGAACCCCAACGGAATCTTCCATACATCTGTCTTCGTACACTTCTGCGAAGCCTTCTTGGGAATCAAGTCGCACTGGGTGCTCTTCCGGAAGTTCTTCCGTGTCAAGCCGCAGCCCAGCACCTCCAACCCTAGAGTAGTCGGAGGGGCGGAATCCGGTGAGGGAGGACGCCGCGGAGCGATGCACCGCGTACAAGCTCGTGGACTCCAACACCGGCCGGAAGACGAGATGGTTCTACATCACGAACCACCATCTCGAGCTACGAAGCCGAGCGGACGGCGGCCCGGGCACCAAGAGTGGTGGAACACGGAGCCCACCATGCAAGAGGGGATCCAGCTCCCCGAGTTGCTAGCGCGCATCAAGACTCTCAGGGATGCGGGACTGAGGGCCGAGCACGTGGCCTTCAGTTTCATGAAGCGCAGGATCCAGCCACTGATGGCACGGGATACGATGGGCTTCGAGTACACCGGCGACAACGACACGTCGCGGATGCCGGGGGGCGAGCTGGACGACAACGACATCGTCGAGAGGTTGTCGAGGATCTTCAAGGACATGCCGCCGTACACGGCGTGTCCGGTCGAGGAGTACTGCGCCGCGCGCCCGCCCAACGAGGTGAGTAATCGTACCCCTCGTCGAGTAGTGAGTACCCGTAGTGAAGTTTCTGACGCCTTGTGTGTTTGCGCAGGATGATGTGAAGCGGTTCATCTCCGAGCCGCAGCCGCCACCGAGCGGGATCGAGATCCCGGCGGTGGGGAAGGTGAAGGAGCGCCGCGAAGTTGGAGAAGGTGACGACACCGTCATCATGGAGGATACCTCCGATGACGACGATGAAGACGAAGAGACTCTTCAGGACCGCTTCCAGCTGCGGTCGAGGTTTAGCCGTCCGGGCTTGCCTCATGTGCCACTTGTTCAAGATCCTCCGGCTAGCCTGGAGGCTAGCCTTGCCGCGCCGCCGAGGAAGCCGCGCAAGCCCACCAAGAAGCGGGTGGCGAAGAAGATGAAGGTCTCGAGAGACCACGCCTCCGGAGGTAAGTCATCTTGAGCGAGTAGTCGAGTACCGTAGTCGAGTACATTGCCGACGAGTAGTCGCCCTTTGTGTGCGGGGAGGTGCCGCCGGCGGGCTCGTCGAGGAGGGCGACGAGGGCGTGTGGCCCACGGTGGGGGAACCGGCCGGAAGCCGAAGTCCGGCCCCCCGCGTCGAAGAACTTCCCCCGCGGTCCGGAGCGCCGGCCCCCCGCTCCGAGAGGAGAGCGAGGTACCGCGGCCGCCGCCGTTGGAGAGATGGAAGCCGCGGGGACGCGGGGAGACGTCGGCGCCGGCCGCCGCCACCGTGCGGAGGAGCGGTAGCCGCGAGGCGGAAGAAGAGACGCCCGCCGAGGGTGGACTGGTTGACATTGCCAGCATCCTCGGTGCTCCGGCCGTGACTATCGTCCGGTCGAACTTGTAAGTACCACGTCTTCATGAGTAGTACTCGTTGCAGTAGTCGATTTGTCTGACGACCCTCTGTGGATACTTCTGCAGAAAATCCACAGATCTGAGCTGGGACGGGGAAGAGCCCTCGACAGCGGAGGCGGAGGAAGCTGCGCCGTCCGTCGTGGAGGCCACTCCCGAAGCCCAGGCCGCGACCAGAGCCCCCGGCCTGCGAAGCGCCGGCCGCCGGAGGCGGTCGTAGTCGAAGGTGAGTTCTCGTCTCGGAGCCGTAGGACTCCAGGATGGGTAGTCGTAGGCACTGATGCGCGTGTCGTGTGTTGGCAGGCGCTGAAGGAGGTGACATCCCTGCAGGGGTGCCCATGCAGGAGTTGACACCAGAGGCCCCGGAGGCTGCGGGAGGAGCCCCCGAGCCCGTGGGGGAAGTCGTCGAGAAGTCCTCCGGGGGAGAGGCGGTCACCACGTCGCCAGGGGCTGCCCGGAGGTGGCTATCCGCTCCCCCAAGATCCAAGACGCGGAGCCCATCCGCTCGGCGCCGATGACGGAGGCTACATCGAGTAGCCGCGGCGGGATTGAACTTCGGCCGACGACCTTGTCGAGCCGGCGATGTTGGCGCGGCACACGGAGGCGATGCGACGAGCGAGCCGGTGGATGAAGGTACGTAGCCGTAGCCTCCCGAGTAGTCAATCCTTTGCGTTGAGTACTGCGCGACTTGAGCTTGTCTTGTGCGGGACGTCGCGGAGCGATCCCGCGAGAAGTCGAACTCTGCCGCAAGGTTACGGCGACACGTGCTCCGAGCCGAGGCCCCGGAGGAGCAACTCGTGAAGTCGCGGAAGCACGCGGGCGCCATGCGGTCGAAACTCGATGCCGCCTTCGCCAAGTACCACAACGACGTGATAGAGCTGCGGGCGAAGGGCGACGAGTTGGTGCGGAAGAACAAAGGCCTCCGCAACAAGAATAAAGGTATGTCCCTTGACTTGTCGGGTACTTGTTGGAAGTCGTCAAGCCTGCGACCCGTTCTTTGTGTTTGCGAGAACTCGAGGGCCGGGTGGAGCGGTGAAGGCCTCGGAGGTCGGCATGAAGAACCTCTTCTACGGGAGCGGGGAGGCCCGCCGGGTACTTGAGCTCCACTACAAGGAGCTCGCCTTCGAGTGCGATAAGCACATGGAGGCGCGGATTGCCTCGACCGAGATCTCGTCAAGCGCTACAAATCTTTGCGAAGTTGAATGAAGATTGCGAGGCGCTCGGGCCCGGTGAAGGACCTTGAAGAGGCTGCTCTCCCGATCGCGAGGCTTCTGGTGCCGCACCCGGGCGGCCCCAAGATCGCCCCTCTGGCGGATCGACTTCGAGAGGCGCCAAGCCGGCGGGCCGCCTATGTCCAACACATGGCCAAGTCGATCCCGAAGCAGGTCCTGGCCTTCATGAAGTCGTACTTCCCGAAGGCCCCAGTGGAGGTGGTCGCTGGCGGGGTAGCCGCCAACTGCTCGGATGAGCATTACGCGAGGCTGGCCGGAGCGAGATGGCTCCCATCGCGGAGCGAGGTAGCCGAAAAGGTCGAACCTCCGGTAGTCTGCATAGGTAGCTAGTAGCCATAGTTGTACGGGAAACGAGTTGTAATGAACTATTCATGTATCAATGAAATGAGATTTTCCATCAATGAGTACTCGTAACCGCGAATCTCGAGTGCGGAGCGCCCATCGTGGAGTAGGTGCGAGTAGTGGTACTCGGCTTAGTAGTCCCGTCGTAGGGGGCGGAACGGTAAACAAGTTGATGAACAATCAAGCTTTATTGCGAAGAAGTACACTCGGGTGGCCGGGGCCGTAGTTACAAGTAGTCGCTTGGACCGGAGGCCGCTTACGGCTAAGTGGCGGCCGGAGCGGGTAGCCGCTTGCGGCGAGTGATCCGTAGGTAGCCGTGTAGGGCCGGATCGCGGATCCGTAGGTAGCCGACGAGTCCGGATCTTGGAGTGTGGTCTCTTGGTAGACCGGCTGCTAGAGTCCTTGACGCTCGTCGCGGCCCAGGGTCCGTAGGTAGCCGCACGGGGGCCGGACACGGAGGAGAGTAGTCGGAGACTTGGAGCCGGGACCGGAGGGTCGCTTGCGGCAAGGGGTGTTGATGTAGTCGTGTAGACTTGAACCCGGAGTAGTCGTGTAGACTAGGCGTAGAATCGACGAGTTGGTCGACGTTCCACGAGTTGTTGACTTCTTCGCCTTCAAGTGTTTGGGAGGCGGTAGGAGCCTGGCCGGTCACCTTAGCCACGGTGAAGGGGCCTTCCCGGGGGGAGGGCGAGCTTGTGGAGTCCTTCCGTGTTCGGATACGGCGGAGGACAAGATCTCCAACGTTGAAGGAGCGTTCCTTGACGTTGCGATCATGGTAGCGTCGGATACCCTCCAAGTACCTTGCCGATTGGACGAGGGCGGCGCGGCGAGCTTCTTCGAGGCCGTCGATATCAACTCGTCTGCGTTTGTCTTCGAGACGCCTTCGTCGTAGTGCTCCACCGCCGGCGAGTTCCATATGACGTCGGCGGGGGAGGATGGCTTCGAGCGCGTAGACCGGGAAGTAGGGGGATTGCCCCGTTGGCTTGGATGGTTGAGTCCGCGGCCCCCGAGTGCGTTGGGTAGTTCCTTGATCCACTTGCCCCCTTTGGAGTTAGCGGCGTCGTGTAGCCGCTTCTTGAGGGCGTCGAGCACCATCCCATTGGCGCGCTCGACTTGTCCGTTGGCCGTGGATGGGCGGCCGAGACGTATCGACGTCGATTCCGGCCGTTCTCGCGGTACTCCCCGGGCGGTGGTTGTTGAAGTTGGACCCCGTGTCCGTGATGATGCGGTGGGGTAGCCCATAGCGGTGTACGAGTTCATCCGGGAAGTCGAGTACTCTGTCGGCCTTGGGGCATGTGGCCAGGCTTGACCTCGATCCACTTGGTGAACTTGTCGATAGCCACCGGTACCTGTTGAATCCTCCCGGCGCGGTTGGCGGTGGCCCAATCATGTCGAGCCCCCGGCGGGCGAAGGGCCGGGTTGGCGGTATGGTGACTAGCTTGTAGGCCGGGACGTGTTCTTGCTTGGCGAAGAACCGACATCCTTGGCACCTTCGACGAGTTCTTCGGCATCGCCCGGGCGCTGGGCCGGTAGAAGGCTCGCGGAAGGCCTTGCTGACCAGCGTGCGTGAAGACGCGTGGTTGCCGCAGACGCCCTTGTGGATCTCCTCCAAGATGTCCTTGCCTTCTTCGCGAGGAACGCACTTCATGAGTACTCCAGAAGATGCGCCCCGCTTGTAGAGTTTGTTTCCGACGAGGACGTAAGACTTGGCGCGGCGGACGAGTTGTTCGGCTGCGTTTTTGTCGGAGGGGACCTTCTGCTCGCTGAGGTAGTCGATGAAGGGTTGCCTCCAATCCACGTCGATCATCATGACCTCCTGCCCAGCTGATGGATGGGCTGGTGCAGTGGTCGGTGGCGCCGGCTCCGGGATGGATGGCGCGTGAAGCTCATGGACGAAGACGCCCGCGGGTACTTGGGCGCGGGTAGATCCGAGCTTCGAGAGGACGTCCACTGCGACGTTGTTGTCGCGGACGATGTGATGGAACTCGAGACCATAGAATTTGTTCTCGAGCTTGCGGACTTCTAGGCAGTAGGCGTCCATGTTCTCCTTGTTGCGGTCCCAGGACTTGTTGACTTGGTTGATGACCACTGCGGAGTCGCCGTAGACTAGTAGTCGCTTGATGCCAAGTGAAGCCGCGAGGCGGAGCCCATGTAGGAGAGCTTCGTACTCGGCTTCGTTGTTTGAGACCTTCCAGAAGATCTGCAGGACGTACTTGAGTTGTTCGCCCGTTGGAGAGATCAGGAGTACCCCTGCGCCTGCGCCCTCGAGGTTGAGTGAGCCATCAAAGTACATCACCCAATGCTCTGGTCGCGCGGTTGGAGTAGGTAGCTGGTTCTCCCGCCACTCGCCATGAAGTCGACTAGTGCTTGCGACTTGATGGCCGTGCGTGGCTTGAAGTCGATGGTGAGGGCGCCGAGCTCGACAGCCCACTTGGAGATTCTTCGGTGGCGTCTTGGTTCCTCGGGATGTCGCCGAGCGGGTAGTCGGTGACGACGGAGGCCGAGTACTCACGGAAGTAGTGTCGTAGCTTCCGCGAGGTGATGAGTAGAGCGTACGGGGAGCTTCGCACGGGGCGGTAGCGAGCCTTGGACTACGATAGAACCTCGGCCGACGAAGTAGGCGGGGCGGCCGCCGGGCCCGGGTAGGCGTGGCCGGTCTTCCTGCCGCTCGACAACGATGGCGATGCCGACCACGTGGGTAGTTGCGGCTAGGTAGAGCGATGGCGCTCGCCCTTGTGAGGAGCCGTGAGGATTGGCGGTCTCGACGAAAGTCCTTGAGCCGGGCAAGTGCTTGATCCGCCTCGTAGTCCACACGAACTTCTCGTGGTGCTTGAGTAGTTTGAAGAAGGGGAGGCCCCGTTCTCCTAGCCTCGAGATGAATGCGTTCAATGCCGCCATGCACCCCGTCAGCTTCTGGACGTCCTTGATGCTCGTGGGAGCTTTCATGCTGGTGATGGCGGAGATCTTCTCGGGGTTGGCTTCAATGCCGCGGCGGGCGATGATGAAGCCGAGTAGCTTGCCCGAAGGGACGCCGAAGACGCACTTGTTCGGGTTGAGCTTCCAGCGGTACTCGCGTAGCGATGCGAAGGTCTCTTCAAGGTCGTCGATGAGGGTACCGGAGTCCCTGGTTTCGACAACCACGTCATCCACGTAGGCCTCGACGTTCTTGTTGAGTTGCCGCTTGAAGCGAGGCCCGGATGGACCGTTGATAGGTAGCGCGGCGTTCTTCAACCCGAATGACATGGTCGTGTAGCGATACGCGCCAAATGGGGTGATGAACGAGGTCTTCTCCTGGTCTTCTTCCTTGATTGCGATCCGGTGGTACCGGAGTAGCGATCGAGGAAGCGGAAGCGAGTCGCGGCCGCCGTGGAGTCGATGACTTGGTCAATCCGCGGCAACCCGAAGGGGTCCTTGGGGCAGTGCTTGTTGAGGTCGGTGTAGTCGACGCACATCCTCCACTCGTTCGAGTTCTTCTTGCGGACGAGGACGGGGTTGGCGAGCCACTCAGGGTGGAAGACTTCTCGGATGAAGACGGCCGCCAGGAGCTTGGCGAGCTCCTTCTTGATGGCGTCCCGTCTGTCGTCGGCAAAGCGTCGGAGGTGTTGTTGCTTGGGGGTGGCCTTTGGATCGACGTTGAGGCAGTGCTCAATCAGCTCCACAGGCACTCCTGGCATGTCCGTGGCTTCCACGCGAAGATGTCGCGGTTAGCCCGAAGGAAGGCGATGAGCGCGTCTTCCTATTTGGGGTCGAGGCCGGCCCCGATGGTGGTGGTCTTCTTTGGGATCGCTCGTTCCAAGGTCGACCTTCCCGACGAGTACCTCCTCAGGTGGCTGAGGCTTGTTGGTGCTTTGTCGGACTTCTGCGGGATGTCGAGTTCGCTTGTGGCGAGCTTCTTCGACGCGGCGTAGACCTCCATCATTGCATTGGGTACTTGGTTCGTGGAGGCGATCACCACGGCTTCTGTATCGCAGTCGTGGGAGATCTTCAAGTCCCCTTGGAGGGAGAGTACGCCGGCTGGACTTGGCATCTTGAGTACCAAGTAGGTGTAGTGGGGCACCGCCATGAACTTGGCGATGGCCGGTCTGCCGAGGATGGCATGGTAGGAAGTCTCGAAATCCGCAACCTCGAACTTGATGTACTCGGTGCGGTAGTTATCCCGAGACGCCCCGAAGGTAACTGGCAGTACCACTGAGCCCAGTGGGATAGCCGCGTTGCCTGGGACGATGCCGTAGAAGGGCGTCTTGCTCTTGGTGAGCATGGGGGTGACGTCGAGGTTCATCTTCTTCAAGGTCTTGGTGAAGAGGACGTTGAGCCCGCTTCCGCCGTCGATGAGCACCTTGTTGAGCTTGGAACCCGCCACTTTGTTGGCTTCGGGACGAGGGGGAACCGTCTGGTTCGGAGAAGTTGGTCCATTGGTCCGCGCGGGGAGAAGGTGATGGGTACCTCCGACCACCGAGAGGGGTCGGGACCGGCGGTTCAATGGACATTACTTCACGACGGGTAGCCTTCTGCTCCCGCCTGGCGGCGATCCGCCGAAGAGGACGTTGACGGTCTTCTCGGGTTCTTGGAAATCGTTGTCGTCGCCGTCCTTCTTCTTGCCCTTTTGGTCGTGAGGGTGCGGTGGCTCGGCGTATCCTTGAGTGCATGCACGAGCTAGTAGCCTTGCTCGGTAGTGTGGTTGCCGTTTGGATGCCACGGGCACTTCTCCTTCGGCGGGTCCTTGAACCCGCCGAATTCTTCTTCGAGTTCCCTTTCGGAGGGCGGCCTGGATAGCCGCGACGGTGTTGTACGGCTTGCGCTTGCGGTTGGGACCCGAGTAGTAGTTGTTGTTGTTGTTGTTGCGGCCGCCTTGGTTTGCATTCTTTGCCATTGCCGCCGCCCCGGTTCTTGCTTGGACTTGCCGCGGATGGCGTCGTACTTGGCGTTGGCCTTGTCCTCTTCATCCGCTCGGGACGTGATCATGTCCTTGAGGTGGGGAATGGACTGGGGCGGCGACGACCGAAGTCCTCGAAGGTGCGGCGATGGTAGAGGCCGTCTGGAAGAGGTCGATGACCTCCTTGTCGGTGACGTCGACGACGGTAGCGCGCTTATCGAAGAAGCGGTGCATGTACTTGCGGAGGGTCTCGCCTTGTTCTGCTTGATCATGGCAAGGTCCATGCGAGTACCCGAACGGCCCATGGCACCCACGAAGTTGCTCGTGAGCTTGTTCCTTCGGTGGTCCCACTTGTCGATCGAGTGCTTGTCCGGCGACTCGAGCCATGTGAGTGGGGCTTGGTCCGGGCGAAGGGGAAGTAGAGGCACTTGGTGTCGGCGTTGCCGCCGGCGTTCTCGATGGAGAGGGCGTAGCATCGGAGCCCTTGGATGGGATCTGCTTCGCGTCGTACTTGGTGATCCCCAAAGGCTTGAACTTGTCGGGGAGGAGCAGGTTGCGAAGCCGGGGTGAGAAGGCGGGGAAGCCGTCGCCTTCAGCAGCGGTGGTCGATTTCTTCTGCCGCAACTCTTCGATCCTCTGGCGAGCATCGTACCCGCCATGAGAGGCACTGGAGGCATGGCTATGCGCGTGGCAACGGCCGCCGCGGCTGCCGCCGCCTCCAGCTTTCTTGTTGGCCCCGTGGTTGGAGCTGCCGCCGTCGGCCGCCGCCGCCGTTGGGGTCGTTGCCGCCGCCACCGGCCGGAGCACGGTGGGGAACGACTTCTCGGTTGCCTTGGTCTTGTCGCGAAGGTCCGCCGGCATTGGAGCGGCGGCGGTTTGGATCGGCGGGAGGTCGGCCCGAGTACGGTTGGGGCCGGGGTCGGCCGCTTGCGACTAGTAGCTTCGTTGTCGCGGGGCTTAGGCCGGGAGAGGTTGGGCGACTCGGTTGTCGACCCGCATGAAGTAGGCTTCTTCAGCGAGCTTGGCGATGACCTCACCGGCGCGTATGCCCTGAGCCTGTCGTGCGATCGCTGTGATCGACATGAGGCACTGCTCAGGGGTGGTGTGCACTCTGCTCTCGACCGCCTCGAGAGCTTCCGCAAGGTTGCGGATGGGAAGGTTGTCTCTGAGCCGCCGGCGCCGTTCGCTACGCTTCCGGTTGCGTTCGCGTCGGGCGTCCCTGTTGGCGACGGTCTCGTACGCGGGTGCGTTGGCGAACGGCTCGTACGCGGAGATGTCCTCCGGGTACTGTCTTCGGCCGGTGCTTGAGGGTCTGGGGTGTTGTCGCCGGCGGCCATGAAGACTTGGCGATCGGGGGTACCCAAGCCGGACTCGGAGGGCGCCACCTCGGTTGGTGCGTTTGAGTCGGCCCTAGGCTAGTGGTGTTCCCTCTGGAACGGTAGTGAGTCGATGTAGGCGACGTAGCGTGAGTCCTCCTTTGCCGGTTCGGCGAGGCTTGCGGTACGGCCGGTAGACGTATCTTCGGCCGGCGTCGATCTTATAACCGGCCCGGAGGCCGGCCCGACAAGGGAAGCTCGGAGGAGTCATCTTCGGACTCGGGCTCCTCGGGGTCCGACCCAAAGTCGAACTCGTAGTCGGGTTCGAGTAGAACTCGGAGAGAGGGCTGGAGTCGAGATGTGGTCGGGGACGGCGTCGGAGTCCGAGTTGTACTCGGTCACGGGCTCCTTGCCGGCCGGCGTGGTGAAGGAGCCTCCGTGCGGGCCCCGGCGAGGGACGCGAGGGCCACGCGCGGAGCGGCGGCGTGGTGAAGGGGCCGCTGCGATGGGCCGGCGGCCGGCTCGCATGCGACGACCCATGGAGACGTCGGGTTCGAGTTGGAGACGGACTCGAGCTCGAAGTCAGCGTGATGGTCGAAGAGCGAAATTTCGCCGAACTTGCCGGCGAGTTCGCCTGTGACAACTTCGGGAAGCGTCACGAGGCCTGTCCTCGGGTTGGGCTGCATGATCAGGCGGCGCTGGAAGGAGCCCGCGCCATCAGCAGTGCAGACCCAGGCACCGAAAACGAAGGTGTCGCCGCGGTTGAAGGCGACGGTTGGCTTGATGTGAACGGAAGCCGTCGAGTTCGCCATGTGATCTCGAGCGAGGGCCCCTACAGCGCGCCGGTGTCGGTGTTTTAGACCGGCAACCTACTACGAGGAGTACCCGAAGTAGATGAATGTGACTCGCCGAGATCGGTAACTCGAAGGAAGAGACACGTGGCACACAATTTAGACAGGTTCGGGCCGCGAGGTGCGTAATACCCTACGTCCTGTATGCTGCGTAGCTCTGGATTGATAGGGCACAATTACACGATGGTGCAGTAGTGCGCCGTGGGTTGTATGAGATGAGATTGGATGAGGGAGATCGGTCCCTGCCTCGCCTTATATAGTCCGGGAGGCAGGGTTACAAGTCGGAGTAGGAAGAGAGTACTAGTCGAGTACGTCTAGGAGTCCTCTGTACAGTGCGGAACATGCACAGCTTCCTAACCGAGTACTACTCCTATGTAATCCTTGTGCTCCACGCCTTCAGATGCCGTGTAGCGCAAGCCGGGTAGTCCCAGGGGCCCACCGAGTAGTCGGTCCTGGTACCCACCGAGGTAGTGGGCCCAGGGAGGTCCATACGACACCGTCCGATGGCAAGACCCACAAACATTACATAAGTGCCCCTGCGTGGGTTGTATCGCCAGTAGTTGAGTTAGGGGTAGTCGAGTCATTTCCCACACCGGCGGGACCCGATATATAAGCCATGAGTGTGTGTGGATGGCTCTCTCTCTCCGCGACCTAGGGTTTCATTTCCCCCTCCCATTTCTCATTTTTCGTAGCTATTTTCTTCTCCATTTTTCTCTAGGCTAGCATGAGATCTTCATGAGAGATTTGTTGAGAGTGATGGATGCTAGGGCGGCATGCTTGACCTTGTGAATCTTTCCTGGTGTGTATAGAAGATTCGGCATTGTGTTTTCCGTGGTCTTTTTCGTGCTTGTTTTTGGTGCCTTGGTTCTCAGTGTGATTCCGCGGATTTGAGTGGGTTTCTCCCCGGATTTCTTTGAGGGAAACATGGATGGATATCTTGTGCATCTTTGTGATTGATCTTGTGCCCTCAAACGCCGGGAAATCACTTCGATTCAAGGATTTTCGTTTGGTGCTCAAACTTTTGGTGGTGCTCAAAGGATTCGCGATTCCCAGCGATTTAGGGAGTTAGGAGGCAAGATTTTTGGGCTATAGCATCCTTGTGTGACGCTTTGGGGGAGTTGACCTTTGAGGTCGGGTTGCTTTCAGGTCTGTCCGTGAGGCGCAGACAGTCCGCGAGGGACCGGCGGACAGTCCGCGAGGAGCGAGTTCTTCCCGTGTTCTTCGTGTTCTTGCTCGGCTTCGCTTTTGATCCGTCGTGGCTTTGAGTTTTCATTGGGCGAAGTTTCGGACAATCCGCAGCAGCGGGCGGAGGGTCCGCGGGTGCCTGGCAGACAGTCCGCGTGCTCCCCGCGGACGGTCCGTTATTCGGGGTCGTCTCTGGAGGTTCTGTTTGCATTTTCGGACGGTCCGCGGCGCAGGGCCGGACAGTCCGCGGTGTGTGTGCGGACAGTCCGCGGCCCGGCGGAGCTAGGCGGTCCGCGTGGCCCGTGCGGACGGTCCGCCCCACCTGGCCGGACGGTCCGCCAGAGCCTGAGTGCTTTGTTCCTTGGTTCGATTCCTCCCTTCCTTCTTTCGTGCTTCCGCGTGTGCTTCAAGGAATCGTTCCTAATACTAGAGGTTGATCCATAACCTCGTTGTCTTGGCGATTGGTGTGTGATTCGATCCATCGCTTGTGTGTGACCGGGATTTTCTAGGGTATAGGCTGGGTTCTTTGAGAAGAATTTTTACCGGCTCCTATTCACTCCCCCCTCTCTAGTCGCCATCTGATCCTTCAATTGGTATCAGATCTTGGTGCCGGATTCTTTGTGACTTTAACAAATCTCGAATCCTAAGATGGCGTACGTTGAGCGGGGCGGTCCGCCGCACTTCGATGGCAAGGGTTACCACAAGTGGGCGGCTCGTATGATGATTTTTCTTCGTGGCAAGTTGTTGGATTTCATTGTGCTTGACAAGACCTATGCTATTCCGGTCAACATCCATACTCTTATGGTGACCGATGCCGGTGCTAAGGCCAAGTATGAGGCAAATGCAAAATCTGTTAATCACTTGGTCCGGAGCTTGTGTGATCCTGAGTTTGAGCGTGTTCGCCATTTGAATCTTGCTTGGCAAATTTGGGAGAAGTTGTTGGTTGCTCACGGTGGTGATAACCATGTGAAGGCTCACCTCGTTGTCTCTTCTGGGATGCAATATGAGAACTTCACTCAACTTCCCGGTGAGGACATTGATGCGATGTTTCAGAGGTTCACCGCCATCGTGAACAACATGAAGGCTAATGTTGAGGATTTCCCTTACACTGAGCATGATCAAGCTTTGAAGCTCTTGCATGTCTTGGACCCAAATGTTTGGGGTGCCAAGGTTGAGGCCATCAAGGAGTCTGGGCAATATTTGACCAGTGAGTTGGATGACCTATTTTCTAAGCTCAAGTCGGCTGAGGTTGACAGGAAGTTGCAATCCAAGCATGAGGGCTCGACTGACCATAGTCTTGCTATTGTGGGCGGATCAAAGGGCAAATCTAACCCTTCCTGTCGATAGTTTTCCTTGTCTTCTCTTATGTCTATTCCAGATGAGGAGTTTGATGTGCTGGGCGAGGAGGAGCTGGCCTTGCTCTCAAGGAGGTTTGATCGACTACATGAGGGCCGGAGGAATGCAAGGCGGAGCTCGGGAACATGCTACAAGTGTGGCAAGCGTGGACACGTCATCACCGAGTGCCCTGAAGCGGAGGAGAACAAGTACAAGATGAGCGAGTACAAGGCGCACCCGAGGCATGAAGACAAGTACTCCTCCAAGGGCAAGCACTTCAGCAAGTCCAAGAGCAAGGACAAGGACAAGCGGCGACCGAGGAAGGGCGGCTACAAGAAGGACAAGGCAAGAGCCATGGTGGCCGGTGCAAGCGACGTCGACTCAAGCTCAAGCGACGCGCAGTCAAGCTCAAGCAGTGAAGATGAAGACGCCGGGAGGCGCAAGGGCAAGAAGAGTGCAAGCCGGAACCTCGGTGGATTGAGTGTGTGGCGCTTGAAGGCTTTTGTGGCATGGCCCATAGCTCGAGCAGCAAGAAGAGCGACAAGGAAGACAGCGACTCCGACTCGGAGGATGAGGTAAATCGTGACCCCGACTCTTTGCTTGCTGAGATCACTAGGTTGAATGGCTTGATTGACAACCGTGATAGTGTGTTGAGAGATACTAAGACGATGAGAAAAGATCTTAGGGATCAACTTGAGAATGCTAGTGAGAAAGTAGGAGAGTTAGAGTCCAAACTGCTTGAATTGAAACTTGAGAATGACTCTTTGAAACTTTCTCCTACTACTCCTGATGATGTTGAGTGTCTTGAGTGTGATGCGTGGTTGAATGAGATTAAGTTGCTTAATGAGAAGAATGCTTCCACTTTGGCTAAACTAGATGCTCTTAGGACTGAGTATGATGAGCTTAAGGCTAGACCCACTTTGCTTGGTGCTTGTAAATCATGTCCTACTATGCATGCTAAGCTTGTTGATGCTCGTTCTACTATTAGCACTTTGGAAGCTTCTTTGAAATCTCCTGTTGTCAATGCATGCACTAGCTGTGATGAAGTTACTTTGCGCAATCTTGAACTTACTTCCCGTTTGGATGTCATCTATGAGGAGAATGACTATTTGAGGAAGGTGTTGGGTTGGTTGTCTGGGCAGGAACCTCAATTGAAAATCATGATTGAGGAGTTCAAGAGAGCTGATGGTCGTGGTTTGGGTTTTGAGAAGTTGGGTGAGAAAGTGGGAGAGAACAGTGGGGAGAGTGTGTATGAGAAGTGTGTTCAGTCTAACCCCGAATTTGAGGTGATCGGAGACATCCAAGTCCCACTTCCGAAAGCACCCAAGAACTCTTTCACACCAAAGCCCAACCACCTTTGCAACAAGCTTGACACAACCCAAGATCCACCCAAATTCCCACCTAAGACAAGTGACTTCCAGAAACCTGTGAAGTTTGTGAGTGAGAAGGGTGAGAAACCTAGAGAGAAGCTAGAGCCAAAACCAAAACCCATCCCCTTCAGGTGTGAGTATTGTGGCAAGGAGAGACACCTAGCAGAGTTTTGCTATAAGTGGAAGAGGGATGAGAGACTTGCTAGGGAGCAAGCAAACCAGGACAGGTATCGCCAGTCTCATGGTATTCCTGAGCCTAGAGGGCCACTTCCACGGGGTGCGGGAAGTGTGAGGAGTGTTGGTAGAGTTGGAGCTCAGGGTGGTAGGTCCCACAGAGAGGTGGTGGTGAGAGGTTTGACAGGAGAGATGATGGTGTGCGTGCTGGTGAGAGGTTTGGTCGGGCTCGTGGTGGTTTTGCTGGACGTCCCCCTACTCGTCCTCAATACAGGTTTAGGGGAGATGATCGCGGCTTTGGGTTCCGGAGGAACTACGGACCACGTTTTCCCCCTCGTGGTGCTCGTACTCCTTCCATGGGACATGGGAAGTTTGGTGGCAAGGGAATGATGTTTGCTAACCCCTCTTTTGAGCAGATGGCTCGACACTGGTTTAACTTTCTTTGTGCTAACCCCAGTGTCGAGTCGCTAGCTCATTCTTGTTCTTGTTTCTGACTACAAGCAGGAGGCTTGGAGAACATTTGGTTGATCAACTCCGGATGTTCCCAACACATGACCGGAGATAAGAAGTGGTTCTCCAGCCTCATCCCAGTGAAGGAAAAGATGTACATCACATTTGGGGACAATGGACGAAGAAGGGTGATTTCTGAGGGTGTTGTGCATGTGAGTGACAAGGTAACATTGAAGAGGGTTGCTCTTGTGAAGTCTTTCGGTTTCAATTTGCTTTCGGTTTCTCAGTTGCTTGATGAAGGTTTTGAGGTGCGTTTCAGTCTGATGAGTCTCGTTTGCTGGATTCTCTAGGTGATCTTGTCTGTATGATCATCCCCGAGGGTCAGATTTTCAGGGCTGATTTCTCTCGTTCTTTGGGTCCTGCTCGCTGTTTGATGGCCGGTCCTTCTTCTGATTTGTGGAAATAGCATAGGAGGTTGGGACACTTGAGCTTTGATTTGGTTTCCCGCTTGAGTGGTCTTGACCTTGTCCGAGGAATGCCGAGGTTGAAGCTTGAGAAGGATTTGGTTTGTACTCCGTGTAGGCATGGCAAGATGGTAGCCACTCCCCATCCACCCCTGACTGATGTCATGACCGAGCGTCCGACAGAGCTGTTGCATATGGACCTTGTTGGGCCAGCTCGAGTTCGCTCGGTGGGTGGGAAGTGGTATGTCCTTGTTGTGGTGGACGATTACTCTCGCTATACCTGGGTGTTTTTCTTGGAGGACAAGAGTGAGACATTTGGTTTTGTTCGAGATCTGATCGTGAGGTTGAGGAACGAGAGGCATGGGAATGCCATCCGACCTATCCGCAGTGATAATGGCTCAGAGTTCAAGAACTCTCGTTTTGATGCCTTCTGTCGTGATCTAGGTCTTGAACATCAGTATTCGACCCCTTATGTGCCCCCTTAAAATGGAGTTGTGGAAAGGAAAAATCGGACTCTTTGTGAGATGGCTAGGAGGATGCTCGATGAGCACAGGACTCCTAGGAGGTATTGGGCTGAGGCGGTCAATACGGCTTGTCATGTCTCCAACAGGATTTTATTGCGAGCTTTCAAGAAGAAGACACATTATGAGTGATGCATGGTCGGGCACCCAAGGTGAGTCATTTCCGAGTCTTTGGGCCGGAAGTGCTTTATTCTTAAGAAGGGAAAAATCGACAAGTTTGAGGCTAGGTCTAGTGATGGTATTTTCTTTGGATATGCTAACCATTCTAGAGCCTACGAGTGCTTAACCTTGAGACTAACAAAATCATGGAGACTTGCGAGGTAACCTTCGACGAGACAATGCCATGTACCTCTCTTGGCTTTGAATGTGCGGGTGATGAGGAGATGGCCGAGGACCTCTTTGAAGAGGAGAAGGATGAAGGCTGGAGATGATGATGGAGAGAACCATGTGCACGAAGCGAGTATGTACCCACTACTTCCCCTACGACCACTACGGAGCGTGGACCGTCTACTTCATGGACAACGACGGTGCGACAAGAGGACCAGGCGAGAGAAGCTGAAGTTGAGGGGGAGGTAGTCTCGAGGCGTGAGGCTCCCCGGCGGATTCAAGAAGTGCATCCCCTATCGAAGATCATTGGGGACATCGACAAACGTACTACACGGACAAGGTCCAGGAATTCCTCTCATTTTGCTCATGCTGCTTTTGTTGCCACCTTTGAGCCCAAGGACATTGGACACGCTTTATCTGATGCAAACTGGGTCCATTCTATGCATGAGGAGTTGGAAAACTTTGAGAGGAACCAGGTGTGGGAGTTAGTTGAACCACCTCCAAATTGCCATCTTATAGGAACCAAGTGGGTTTGGAAGAACAAAGAGGGTGAGAATGGGATGGTTGTGAGGAACAAGTCCAGACTTGTTGCTCGGGGGTTTAGTCGAAGGAGGGGATCGACTATGAGGAGACCTTTGCTCCTGTGGCCCGTCTTGAGGCAATTCGAATCCTTCTAGCCTTTGCCGTGGCTAAAGGGTTCAAGTTGTTTCAAATGAATGTGAAGAGTGCTTTTCTGAATGGGGTCATAGAGGAGGAGGTGTATATGAAGCAGCCACCGGGGTTTGAGAGTGAGTTGTACCCACACAGGGTGTACAGGTTGAAAAGGGCTCTGTATGGGTTGAAACAGGCGCCCCGTGAGTGGTATGGGAGATTGAGAGGTTTTCTGTTGAGCAGAGGGTTTGTGATGGGTACCGTGGATAGGACCCTATTTCTCCTCAAGCATGGAAATGACTTGTTGATTGTTCAGATATATGTGGATGATATTGTCTTTGGTGGCTCGTCACATAACCTTGTTGCCAAGTTTGCAGATGAGATGAGCAGGGAGTTCGAGATGAGCATGATGGGTGAGTTGCAGTATTTTCTCGGGCTGCAGATCAAGCAAGTGAAGGATGGAACATTCGTGAACCAGACCAAGTACACGAAAGACATGCTAAGGAAGTTCCAAATGTAAGATGTGAAGCCGATGTCGACTCCCATGGGGAGTACGGCCACTTTGGATGCGGACGAGGACGGAGAACCAGTGGACCAGCGAGAGTACCGGAGCATGATCGGCTCCCTCCTCTACTTGACGGCGACGAGGCCAGACATACAGTTCGGCGTGTGTACGTGCGCTCGTTTTCGAGCTTCGCCGAGGACATCACATCGACAGGCCGTCAAGAGGATCTTCAGGTACCTACAGTCTGCCACTGGTCTTGGCCTTTGGTATTCGTCCTCCTCGACTCTTTCTCTTCATGGTTTTTCCGATGCGGATTTTGCTGGTTGTCGAGTCGAGAGGAAGTCTACTTCGGGTACTTGCCAGTTTCTTGGGTCCTCGTTGGTTTCGTGGTCTTCCCGCAAGCAGTCTAGTGTAGCTCAGTCTACCACCGAGGTAGAGTATGTTGCAACCGCGAGTTGTTGTTCCCAGCTGTTGTGGTTTTCATACACTTTGAGAGACTTTGGTGAGGAGTGCACCCAGATCCCACTTCTTTGTGATAGCACCAGTGCCATAAGCGTAGCTAAAAACCCAGTGCTTCATTCCAGAACTAAACACATAGAAGTGAGGTACCATTTCTTGAGAGACAATGTGGAGAAAGGGACCATTGTGTTGAGCCATGTCTGAAACGACCCCGGATTTTCGGTGAGGAAAACCCGAGTCCCTGTACCTTTGCGATAGTCCCGGGATCAGTGGCTATCGCGTACAGATCTCATCACAGAAGGTAAATCACAACCGTACATCGCATCACACAAATATCAGTACATAATTTATTACATGTCCATAATGGAGTACAACATTACAAGCCTCAAGGCTGAATCAGAGTAAAATTCTACGCGGCGGTAGCTAGCATCTCGGAAGGGTCTCCATCTTCTCGTTCTTCACGCCCACGAGGCATCCTTGAGCGAAGCGACGTATCCCTCAGTCGTACCATCCGTCAATGTTGATGTCGAAGTCGAACTCGCAACCTGCACACTCAAAGTCTATCCCCAAGGAGTGGGATAGGTTCACGTCACCGACTGTATGCAGCTTTAAGTGGCCTATCTTCTAAAGGGTAAGAAAAGAGACAAGGTGGAAGCTCAGGTTTCCTATGCAGCAGCAGCAAGCATAAACAGAAATCATCTCCATATAGGTCCCAAACCAACCTCTCAGACACAGCTCGGAACCACCTGGTACCCCAGGGTCCCGTCTCCACATCCTATCTCCATCTAGGGTCGATGCGAGAACTTCCTCTCCTCGCACCTCAATGATTGCAATCGGATCGACGAGGTAGAGGGAGCCACTCTCCTCTAACCGACTGCAACCACGGCTCACCACACTCTCAACTACGGGGGGGAGGTAGAAATCCCAAAACATGAGGAACGAACATGTCTTCAAGGTTTGTCCATGACCGAGGACGCGGCTATACGTATAGATCAAAACTGCGAGAGCGTGTACACCTGTACCCAACTCGGGATGGTACCCGATGGTGATCAGCCAACCGAGCCCATCCTACCGTGCGAACTCTCGGTAGTTTCGGTCCCATCCTGCATCCGGCCCTCAAAACGAATCCCCCTCAGAAGGAATCGCACGGAGCGTGAAATGCTCCCGTGTGGCCACACGGGAGACGCTCCGAGAGGGTGGTCTCACCTCCACCGCTCCCCCACGGATACCCTCTATCCTTCCTAAGCAGGTATGGTTCCGCACTTGCCGAGCTCAACTCGGCCCTATCCCCACTCTCGGCGAGGTGGTGTGTACGAAAGTCCTATCGACAAGTTGATCCACTCGCTTTCAGACCGGGGCAAGCTCATGTCCTCCATCCGCAAGTAAAACCCCAACATCTAGGCTCCGAAAACCGTCCAAGCAGGGATACACTGAGGAGTGCATCCCTATCCCCGATCCCAGATCGGTTGTCTCGAGCTCACCCCCGCCAAAGTACCCAAATCGCCTTCTCCTGCCGGTTTTTACCCCACTCACGCCAAGAACCACTATTCCCCTCCCAAACACATGCATCGCGAAGCTCAGCGCATATACACGCTTATATACATATATAGTAGTGGGTCAATCAAGGACAGGATAAATAAAGAAGGCAGTGCAAGGTTCATCATCATGCATTTAAAGTAAAGCGCTAGCATTCTACATAGCAATGCCTAATAGGTATTTCAGAATCAGTCGGGCGTGAACACCTGCGTGCGAGTAGTCGTCGGTGACGTAGTCGTCGTTGTAGTCGATCTCCGAGCTCAGCTCCCCGGCTCCAGCTGTTCCTATTAACGCGCAATTAAAATAAAGGTGGATCCTATTGCAATTAACTCCAAATGAACAACAATTAAGAGCCAAAAGAGAGCGAACACTAGACTAACACGGAGTTTATACTTTTAGAAGAGCTTTGGAAAAGGTTTCACAATTTTCGGAGTTGAAATGAGTTTTCTAGGATTTTCCAAAGATAAAATAGATTTCTGAAATTAAAATACGCATACACAATACACTTAAATATAAGCTAACTACTGGCAGGCTCAAAAGGGCTCTAAGCTATCTACAGGCTGGCTGCAAGCTAGCTCTTCGAGCTCACATGGCTGCCACATAGGTAGCTATAAGCTGACCCATGCACAAGTGGCTGCCCACAAACGATCTTGGTCGGATCTGCTGCGGCTCGCAGCTGAGCGGCAGAGGTGTGGTGTTTTTGAGGTTGGTCGACCGCACTAGATCCGACAGGATCCTACTACGGTAACGAAGGCGTGCGGGCGCGAGTGTGCATCTATTTCCTACGGGGCTCTGGCGTGGGCGCTAGGTGCTCGATGGTAAGTCCCAGAGGAGCGACGGGCGGAAAGGGGCTCGTCGGCGGCGAGGTTGGTCGGTGACTCGAGCTCACGCGACTCGACGCGGCTCTGGTACACCTAGGGGTCCATCTAAGCAAAGAAAAGGGTTGCCTTGGTCGGAAACTCGGCATGACGGTGACGGAGAGCAGCTTGGCGTGCGGTACAAAGCAGAAGGTCTCGGCGACAAGATTCGGGTGGTCGGCGTCGATGAGGTTGTATGCGCTCGCGTGCCTGAGGGCGAACGCGTACACGAGTTGGTTCGGCGCTCGTGCGCCTCGGTAGAAATGATGCTCTTGATGACGGGGTTCCGGTCACGACAGGCTAAGCGACGGTCAGGTTCGGCTCACACGCGTGAGCGTGTTCACTGGACTCGAGCAAGGAGAGCAAAGGCGACAGCTTGGTCGAGCTCATGCACGAGTGTGCGTCTGTGAGACGAAGCTCCCGGACGAGCACGGCGGTGCGAAGGTAAACGGCTTGGTGCGGCTCGAGCTCCGCGGCGTCGCGACTGGGGTGTCTGCGGCGGCATGGCAGCTCGCTTGCGAGGGCGTGCGTGCGCGTGAACATGCGCGTGCACCGTTTGGACAGGAAGAACAGGGCTCGACTCCCGCGGGTGCGGGCGTGCGTGAGCAGAACGTCGGCGGCGAAAGAGAGCGGCCCGACGCGGCGAAGGTTGACAGAGACAACGCACTACAAGGCGGGGACGCCGTTTTGCGAACAGAAGGTCACGGTCAAGGACATGGCTTTCCTGGCAATGATGAGAAGGTCGGCGGCGAGGGTTTGAGTTCACACGAGGTTGGGGCACAGAAAGGTGAGCTCCTCGGTGGCACACCGGAGTGTTCGCCTGTGTGCGTACGTGTGGACGAACACGAGCACTGACTTGGCCTGACGCTCGTGCGCCCAGGCGGAAGGACGTTCTCGGCAGTGAAATAGAGAGACGGGGTGGTCGCGATCTGGATGCTTCGGTTTCGTTCGAGGCGTGCAAGGCGACGGTTGGGTTGGCGCGCGTGAGTGCCGGTGGCTCGGCCACGACGGCGAGAGCAAGAAGGATGGCGACGCAGTCGCGACAAGGGCAAAGCCCCGGGCGACGAAGACGGCTCGGCGGCGCGGTTCCTCGCGCAGCGTCGACGTCCTTCACACGGGCACGTGTGCGCACGGTTAGACAAGGCAAGACACTGAGCATGAAAAGAGATGCTAGGGCACCGATAGGGTAGGGAGAAGAGCGGTCTTGTCCAGCGTCAACCCTCGGCGACGAGGTCGCGGGTTGGACGGGAGACAGAGATCCCCGGCGGTGGACAAAGTGCCGGCGAGACGGCAGAAGGAGAGGTGAAAGTGCTAGCATGCGAATCATAGCATCAACGGCTCGCCCGACAAGCACAAGGGCGTGGTACGGGCGACACGCGCGTTGTGCAGCCGTGAGGCTAGGTGTAGCGTGGCGAAGTGGAGCGACACGACGGCAAGGACTAGGGTGTCCACGGCGGCGTGGTCGGCTCTCTCGCGCGCGTGCGTGCGGGCGTGTGCACTCGTTCGGCTAGGGAGGCAGAGTCTCACCCTGGCGGGCGTGCATACATTGGTTGGGCAAGGAGAGCAGAGGGGTTCGACTCCTCGGGTGTACGTGTTTGCAGTTGTGCGAACGTCGGCGGCGTGGCCACGGGGGCGACACAAAACCGACGGCGCGTGCACGGCGACGACACAGAGACAAGAGCTCAACGAGCGGTTTAGGCGAGGCGATGTTCGGGGGTCGAAGTGGCCGAAAGGTCCGAACTTGGGGTCGATGGCTTGACGGACACACGTGCGCTGGTGCGTTGGGGTTCGCGGCGACGGCACGACGGAATGTCGAGTACGGCCACAGATAGGTGAAGCAGGGGCTCGGCCCCTCGGTTGCGTGCGTATGTGTGCGTGCCGATCACCGACGACTCGGCCATGGCAGCGACACGAAATTGATGGCGTGCACTAGGCAAGCGAACAGAGAACAGGAAAACGGCGAGGAACGGCCCGGCGGCGTTGGTTGGGGACATACGCCGGCGAACGACCTCGCGTGTGCGTGAGTGCGCGTGCACAGGTTCGGCCAGGAAGGACAGGGCCTCGACCCGGTGTTGGTTTGTGCGGGTAAAAGGTCGGCGGCACAGCCGTGGCGATGGCACAACGCCAACGACATGTGCACAACCAGGGACATAAACAGGGCGACGGCGAGCGGGGAAGTGCGCACGACGAGGGTCTGTGCTCGCACAACTCCTGGCCCAAAAAGGCAGGGCCTTCGCTCGACGGTGGCGTGCTCAGTGTGTGGGTGCCGACGGCGAGCCAGAACTCGGCGTGCGCTCGTCGGGACAAGGGCACGACACAATTGCAGAGCAAGGGAGCGCGCGCGGCGACGACGGCAGCGGCACCTGCAAATCGACCGGCTCGGCTCGATGACCGGCTCTCAAGCGACGGCGGGTCCGCGCGGTGGCGCGAGCGGGCGGCGGGCAACACACAATCGGCGAGCTCACAAGGCTCGGTCCATCCTCGGCTCGAAGGCGGGTCCACATCAAGGTGAAGGGGGTTTCTCACCTCGCGTTACGGGACACGGCGGCGAGGCGGCGAGGTGACGGCGGTGGAGGATGATGGGGAGCTCGGCTCGGCGCCGGGGAAGTAGAGCGGGACGACGCCATCTCCGGCGAGGTCCGGCTCCTACCCCGCGGTGGCGACTTGACCACGGACGGCTTCTCCCTCCCCCGGCGGCTCCGGCTCCGGGCGAACGGCATTGGAATCAAAGCCGCGAGGCACAAGGTTAGACACCGGCGGAGCACAAGTGGTTCGAAGACCACCGCAACATCCATCGGGCGAGGAGGTCGGGCTCACCCGCTCCGAGAGGCGGCGGCGGGTCGGTGGCGTCGCGGTGCGGCCGGGCGGCGACGCGGCGGTCCGGCGGCGCGGCGGCCTCGGCTCCTCCACGGCGGCCTCCGGCGCTCCTCCTTCCGGCCCCTCCTCTCTTTTTTTCTTCTCCCCGGACGGCAGCTCGGGCGGGCGCACCGTGGCTTGCGCCTCACCCCCGTCGGCCGTCACGGGCCGGCGCCGGGGCGGCGACATGGCAGCCCGGCGGGGCGGCCTCCAGCTTCTCCCCCGCCTCCTGCGCCTCCTTCCCCTCTCTCCCCATCTCTCCTTGCGGTGGCAGGGGTAAATCCCCCATGGGCGGCGGCGCAGCACAGGGAGAGGGATTGGGGCGGCTTTAAAGGGGGCGGCTGCTAGGGTTTGTGTGGCGCGAATGGGCGGCTGGGATCCCGTTCAGGGGCACGCGGAGGCCATCCCGGGGCGCCAGCGCAGCAGGGCAGGGGCGCCATGGGCGGCGTCGGCCACGGGGCGGCGCGGTTCGCCCCCTGCGTGCGTCACGGTGGAGAAGAGAGGCGAGGGGAAAAAGGATAAGGGATGGGCGACGGGCGGGGCCCGCACGTAAGTGAAACAAGGAGAGGGATGAAGGGTAGGCAGGCCGGCTGGGCTGAGTTGGGCCGAAGGGGCTAGTTGGGCTGGTGGTTGTGCGAACCTGAGAAGGATTTCAGGGTGTTCTAGAGGACTTGGCGATCTGAGTTGAGGCCCAAGGCGCAGGGAATTTTTTTTCCTATTTACTTTAAACTCTAGCTCCTATTTAAACTGTGATTCGAATTTGAATTTGAATTCAAATTTGAATCACACACAATTAAGACGCGAAATAAATCCCATAAAATCCAAGGTTCTCACACTAGCATTTTATAATTCCTAAATTTTATGATTTTGCTCAAAATAAATCTAAGATTTTCAGGGAAGAATCATAGAAGACATCCTTATATTTTAATTATGCACTCAATTTCAAATCGAAATTTTGAAATCCACATTTTCGCATTGCTAACATTCCGGGAAAAATTCCAGGATGTTACAATGTCCCTACCCAAGATCAGCTAGCAGACATTTTCACAAAGCCTCTCGACCAAGCTACATTTGTGCGCTTGCGGGGGGAACTTGGGGTTTGTTGCCCTTTCTAGTTGATTCTTGGGGTTTTTTCTTTTTGTACCATATGTATCATACCTTGTTTACTTTGATGTATATACATGCTTTGCTTGATGTATAACCCATGGTAGGATAGCCATCTTGTCATATATCATGTTGCATTTGTATCATATTGCATTTTAGGATGATGAGCTTCTTTTATATGCCTTATTCGAGTCTCTTTGGCTATTTGTGAGATATTGGTCGTATGTGTGGAGAAATGGCTATGTGAGGCTATGCTCTTGGAATATTTGAGAAATATGTGTTGTGAGATAGCCCCTTTTTGAATCAAATGCTAATCTTAACTAAATTTGATGAAATGTGCTCCACTCATGTGTAGTAGTGTATCCATGTCACATTTTGGTCTAAATGTGCCTTCTATGATTAGATTGTGCTTGGATATCTTTGTCTTGCTTTTGGGCCAAAGGCCGAATATCATTGTGAATGTTTAGCCTTTGCATTCATGGAGGAGCATAAGCTTCTTTTTGCCGCAAAGGCACTTCATGTACCATGAAATGACTTAATCTTGAAAAGAAGTGTGTATGCTCGAAAAATGCTCCATCCATCATGTTTATGCTTAAAATGTCTTATCTTTCACACTTGGGTGCAAAACATGTTGCATGATGTTCACCAGTGGAGAAGTCTCCCCGAAGTGGACACATGGCTCATGAGCTTTAACATGACATGCTTTGCTTTATGGGTGTTTGCAATGATCTTTTGTTGAGAATTGGATATCCTTGTATGATCTCTGGATGATATGCATGTTTTTGGCTCGAATATGACATGGATAGGCTTTTACATTTGAAGTGAGCCATCTTTTGATATAATTATTCAAATCTGAGAATTTGCTTTGTCACATGCCTATATTTCCATATATTACTTGTGGCAATGCTTTGACTATGCTACGATTCATATATAGGCTCTTTGTCTCATTTTTAGCCTTTGACACTAAATTTGGCCTATTTGAGAAGCTCATGTAGATGTTTATATGCTTTGTTTTGCATTTTTGCATTTTCACCTTGATTCATACATTGTCAACAAGGGGGAGAAGAGGTGAGCTTAATGAAAATTCAGAAGAGGTGAGCTAAAATTTGGAAGTTTGCATCCACATGTTCAGGGGGAGCTTGCATTTGTTCAGGGGGAGCTTTCTTGCTGTTTTCGGTGTGGAGTTTGTGCTTTGCTTGGCTTGTGACCTTTCTTTGCCTTTCTTCGGTTTTGGTCATGAGTTGCGCTTCTTTGTTTTTCTTTCTTCTTACTTCCTTTCTCTGAATTTCATTTCGCGTTGTGTGTTGTCAATGCACTCATCAAGGGGGAGATTGAGGACCAGGAGTGTCCCGGTGGTCGATGGATGACCGCTCCTCAGTGATGAGTGATTGACAACGGGTGTTGGACTGACTCTTGGCTCAGTGCGCAGGTGTAGGCTGCAGCCTAGTTCGTGTTGTTGCAGCTGAAGAACAGGCGCGAAAGGTCTTCAGCCTTGAGGGGCCTCCGGGAGATGGAGAGACAAGTAGACTCGGTTCGAGGGACCCGGTGGATGGCGGGACTAGGTGCGGGCCACATGGTGGCGAGACGAGCAAGACGAAGTCATGGACGATCGAGCCGGTGCACGGTGGCGGTCGAGTCAAGGGGCTTGGCGGGAGGCCGGGCCGAGCACGTGGCGTTTGGTGGTTTGCCCACAAAACCATCGGAGGACGGTTTCTTGGTTTGGGCCTCAAAACCATGTCCGAAGACCCAACACGACGGAGACGGGATCCGGGCGTGTCGGGAAGCTTCGAAGCGGAGGACACGCGGCGGGATTGCATGGCTTGCGTCGGGAGGACGCGGGGTGCGGCGAAGGCGTGGCCGTCCGATGGCAAGACCCACAAACATTACGTAAGTGCCCCTGCGTGGGTTGTATCGCCAGTAGTTGAGTTAGGGGTAGTCGAGTCATTTCCCACACCGGCGGGACCCGATATATAAGCCATGAGTGTGTGTGGATGGCTCTCTCTCTCCGCGACTTAGGGTTTCATTTTCCCCCTCCCATTTCTCATTTTTCGTAGCTATTTTCTTCTCCATTTTTCTCTAGGCTAGCATGAGAGCTTCATGAGAGATTTGTTGAGAGGGATGGATGCTAGGGCGGCATGCTAGACCTTGTGAATCTTTCCTGGTGTGTATAGAAGATTCGGCGTTGTGTTTTCTGTGGTCTTTTTCGTGCTTGTTTTTGGTGCTTTTGTTCTCGGTGTGATTCTGCGGATTTGAGTGGGTTTCTCCCCGGATTTCTTTGAGGGAAACATGGATGGATGTCTCGTGCATCTTTGTGATTGATCTTGTGCCCTCAAACGCCGGGAAACCACTTCGATTCAAGGATTTTCGTTCGGTGCTCAAGCTTTTGGTGGTGCTCAAAGGATTCGCGATTCCCGATGATTTAGGGAGTTAGGAGGCAAGATTTTTGGGCTATAGCATCCTTGTGTGACGCTTTTCAAGTCCCCAAACCCTTGTCTCCACAGCTTCTACCGTTTGGGAAATCCGATGATGATTTGGGGGAGTTGACCTTCGAGGTCGGGTTGCTTTCATGTCTGTCCGTGAGGCGTGGACAGTCCGTGAGGGACAGGCGGACGGTCCGCGAAGAGCGAGTTCTTCTCGTGTTCTTCGTGTTTTTGCTCGGCTTCGCTTTTGATCCGTCTTGGCTTTGAGTTTTCATTGGGCGAAGTTTCGGACAGTCCGCAGTAGCGGGCGAACGGTCGGCGGGTGCCTGGCGGACAGTCCGCGTGCTCCCCGCGGACGGTCCGTTATTCGGGGTTGTCTCTGGAGGTTCTGTTTGAATTTTCGGACGGTCCGCGATGCAGGGCTGGATGGTCCGTGGTGTGTGTGCGGACAGTCCGCGGCAGAAGGCCGGACGGTCCGCGTGGCCCGTGCGGACGGTCCGCCCCACTCGGCCGGGACGGTCCGCCGAGCTCGAGTGCTTTGTTCCTTGGTTCGATTCCTCCCTTCCTTCTTTCGTGCTTCCGCGTGTGCTTCAAGGAATCATTCCTAAGACTAGAGGTTGATCCATAACCTCGTTGTCTTGGCGATTGGTGTGTGATTCGATCCATCACTTGTGTGTGACCGGGATTTGACTAGGGTATAGGCCGGGATCTTTGAGAAGAATTTTTACCGGCTCCTATGCACTCCCCCCTCTCTAGTCGCCATCTGATCCTTCACATTGAACAATTGCCCTGAATGCAGTGATAAATATGTCGGGGGACCGCCCCGGGGGTCCCCTCAAACAATGGGGGAACCCCTCGCTTAAATTCCCGCATCCATATAAGCTAAGCCTAACCATGCGAGAAACTAACCCCGCAGACACGGCCCACGCAGCGGGACTTCGGAGGCCCACCAAGGCGGCCCGCCTAGGAAGATCCCTCGAGCGAGGCTCCGCCTCGCCCGAGGGCATGCTCCCTCCTCGAACGGGCTCCGCCCCGTTCGAGGGGCAACTCCCTCCTCGATCGGGTTCCGCCCCGCTCGAGGGGCGACCCTTCCCTCGGCGGCCCCGCCCCGCTCGAGGGCGCGCTCCCCCCTCGAGCGAGTCCCGCCTCGCTCGAGGGTCCGCTCCGCCCTCGGCGGGGCCCGCCACGATCACGGGCGCCCCGCGCGCGTGCGCCGGCCCCGTACTTAGGCATTTAACGCCCCGACACCGCGGGACGGCGCCATCATGCGCCGGGGGCTCACGCCCGTGCCGCCGCCGCACCAACTCCCCGGGGAAGGAGCCCATCCCCGCCCGCGCGGGGTGGACCGTGCGGTACGGCCGGTGTCGGTCCCGTGACACCGTGCGCACGCCGGCGCCCTACGACTAACGCGCCCGACCCTCGAAAGGGGGCGGGGCGCACCCTCGATTCCACTTTCCCGTGACCTTGCGGGTTAGGTGAGGGGCGCTAGGCCGGTGGGTGGCCATCCCGGCCCCGCGCGCGGCGCGGCCGCCGTACCCACGCGTGCGGGCGCACGCCCCCGACTCCCCACGGGCGCACGCCCAAGCACTGCGGCAACCACTCCGTCACCGCGAGCTCATTGGGAAGGAACGCCGTTCGCCCGCTCCCCGTACCCCGTACCGGTCATCATCGGCACCTCCCTCGAAGCCTATCGAGAGAACGCCATCGCCGTCCGCCGACTCCTACCCTCGAACCGCCACCTTGTTCGGGTACAAGGTAGGCCATCATGGCCGGATCGCGGCGCGAGGATCGACCGGACAGCCGCCCATTCTACGCCAAAGCACGACGTGCACCCACACGTAACTAGGTAGCGCGGCGTGCATGTAACTCGCCGCCCCCTTGGCCTATAAAAGGGGAAGCGAGCCCCCGGCCCGCGGGGGACGAATTCGGAGGAGTTCGGACGAGTCCGAAGAACACGGCTCACCGTGCACTCACTCTCTTATTCTCCCACAACGTCTCCGGCCACTCACCGGGGACTTGGAAGCCACGCTTCCTCTCCCACCTTGCTTGTACTTGCCCCACTACAAGCACCCCCGGTGCCGAGCAATATAGTGCCACGAGCACGCCCGCGCTGGCTTGGACGTACGGCCCCCTCGGCGGGAACCGGGATAATCCTTGTGTCATTTGTTGCTTGGCATCGACCATAGAGGGATAAACTCGGGCGCTATCTACTTGGTTAGTGTCGGGACCATATTCCGCACCGACGGTTGGCGCCCACCGTGGGGCATCCGAGCGCCTAAGGTCATTTCGCTGACTCCCTCCATGGTGATTCGCACCGAGTACCGTAGCACTCGCTACAACATGGGTAGCTCGGACCCCCTTCCGGCCGGGTTCGAGATCCGCTTCGGGGACTTGAACTTCCAGGCCACGGGGAATGGCTATCTCATGCGCCTCACCAACCGTGAGGAGGCCGCGCGCGCGGCGCGGGGCCGGAGTCCGCTCGGTCACCGCCGCACGCACGACACCGGCGCGGTACCGCGGGCACGGATGCTGCGGGTCCGTCGACGCCGCGTCGCCGTCGCCGCTCCGGCCGCGCTCGCGTCGGGCGCGGTCCGAGCGGCGGCGGCCGAGCGCACCGCCGCCCGGCGCGGTGCGCCCACCGTCACGACGACCGCCACCGCCCCCGGCCGGGACCGCGCGCGGTCTCCGGACCACGCGTCCCCATCGGGCCGCGTGGCGCCACTACGGCCTACAACGCCAACGTCAACACGACGATGCGCGAGGTTCCGCCCTGGTCGGCACGTCTTCGTCGCCGGGGATCCCGGCACTTCGGCGGCGGACGAGTCGTCCCCCGGGCTCCGTCGACACGATGCCACCCGCCAACCGTCATGGGTACGCGGAGTGGGACTTCTCGGGAGTGCCGGACCCGGTCGCGTTCGGGCGCTTCCTCGACGCCACGGACTGCGGTTCGGCCGCTCCGACGACTCCAGCAGACGGGAGCTACGACCCCACGCGGGAATGCCGCGCCGTCATCACCAACGACCGGCCAACGCCGCCGGTGCGGCGGCGCGCGGAGATGGGGAAGTCACGCCGGCCCCGGGGGTTGCCACGCGCCCGGCCGCGGGGCCAAGCGCACCTGCGGGGCCGACGTCGATGCGCGGCGGCCCAAGCTCGCGAGCTCGAGGCCAAGCCGGGCAGAGGAGTACCGACCGTGCGGCCGCTCCGAGCCTCGATGGCAGGAGAGGCCTCCGCGCGCGCGGCGAACGCGCGCGGGAGCTAGGCCGTCAAGTCCGCGACCGCCTCAACCCTGTCCCCAACGTCGACAACGCGGATACTCCACCACGAGCGAGCCAAAAGCTCATCGCCGCCGCGACACTACTGCGCGCCATGCCGGCACCCTCGACCCCCGAGGCTCGAGAAATGCACCGCGAGGTGCAGACCCTCCTTGAGCAAGCGGCCGTCCAACAGGCCGAGAGCTCGGCCTCACGCATCCGCCAACAAGGGGACGCGCGGGGTGATGACCCGGCACCAGGGGGCGAACCCTCGGTACATGCAGGTCGACCTGCTGACCAGGGACGCACGCCGGCCAAGGAACGCCTCCTCGACACGCGCAGGGCGCTGGATGGTGATGCCCGCAACGTCATCAACGCCGGGCGCACCCGGCAAGGCGGACGCGCGAGCGGCCGGGGGGCTACCACCCTCGAAGGGGTGGACGCTACGACGGCGGTGAGGATCGTTCCCCAACGCCGGAGCCCCCGGCACCCGCGTGTTCGGCGGGGAGATCCGCACGGCGTCGTTCCCCCAGCGCTTCCGTCAACCCTCGACGATCACCAAATACAACGGGGAGACGGACCCTCGTGTTTGGCTCAACGATTACCGCCTGGCCTGTCAGCTGGGCGGGGCCACCAACGACGAGGTGATCATCCGCAACTTGCCCCTGCATCTGGGCGACGCGGCCCGGACATGGCTCGAGCACCCCGCCCGCCACCGCATCCACAACCGGGACGACCTAGTCCACACCTTCGTGGGCAACTTCCAGGGCACATACGTGCGCCCTGGGAACTCCTGGGATGCGCGCTCCCCGCACGCGAGGAGCCGGGCGACTCGCCGCGGGACTTCATACGGCGCTTCTCCAAGCGTTGCACAGAGCTCCCCAGCGTGGCACAATCCGAGATCGTGCACGCGTTCCTCGAGGGCACCACGTGCCGGGACCTTGTGCGCGAGCTGGGACGCTGCCCGCCCACGGACTCGAACGAGCTATTCGACATTGCCACCAGCTTCGCCTCCGGAGAGGAGGCCGTGGGGGCAATCTTCGACGGCAAGAAGGGCAAGCGCTCCGAGGACACGCCCGCGGAGGGCAGCGGGTCCAAGGAGCCGCGCCGCAACGACAAGCGGGGCAAGAAGGGGAAGAAGCCGCGCCGCGAGGCGCGCGAGCAGGGGCGCAACGGCGGCAACGCCGAGGCCCTCGGCTCGTCGACCCGGCCCGACGGGGCCCTCGACCGGCTCCTCGAGGCCCGGGGGTGTTCGACGACATGATGAAGAAGCCGTGCCCCTACCACAAGACCCCCGTGAATCACACTCTTGAGCGAGTGCGACATGCTCAAGAAGTTCTATGGCCGTGCCGCCGCGAAGGAGGCGAGAGGCCAAGAAGGATGGGGGCGACGGCGACGCGGTGGCTTCCCCGCCGTCGAAAATGTGTTCCTCATTTTTGGGGGACCCACCGTTGACATGTCAACCCGGCGGCGCAAGAAGGAGCGGCACGAAGTCCTCGCCGCGGAGAGGGCACCTCCGGCCTTTCTCAACCGGTCGAAGGATGCCATCACCTTTAGCCGGGACGATCACCCAAACCGCATCCCGAACCCGGCCGGTACCCCCCGGTGGTCGATCCCATCATTGGGAACGCCCGGTTTTCGAAGGTCCTTATGGACGGAGGCGGTAGCCTCAATATCCTCTTCGCGCATACATTGCGCCTAATGGGGATTGGGGTGGACCAGTGCGGCCCGAGCACAAAGCCGTTTCACGGCATCGCGCACCGGAAAGCGGGTTCAACCCCTCGGGCGGATCGATGCGCCCGTCCGGTTTGGGACCCCCAAGAATTTCCGCAAGGAAACCCTCACCTTCGAGGTGGTGGGATTCAAAGGGGCCTACCATGCCATCCTTGGGCGACCATGCTATGCCAAGTTCATGGCGGTCCCCAACTACACGTACCCGAAGATGAAGATGCCGGTCCAAACGGCGTCATCACCGTCGGGTCGTCGATCGAGCATGCATTCGATCGCGATGTCGAGTGCGTGGAACATGCGGAGGCGCTAGCGCTGGATGAAGCGCTGGTGAACACACTGGAGAAGATGGTCAACGACGACCTCAGCTCCGCCACCAAGCACGTCGGCACATTCGAGGCCGCCGAGCAAACCAAAGGGGTCCCCCTCGACCCGTCGGCCCCTGAGGGCAAGGCTTTGAGGGTCAGCTCGACCCTCGATCCTAAATAGGAAGCAGTGCTCGTCGACTTCCTCCGCGCCAACGCCGACGTTTTCGCGTGGAGCCCCTCGGACATGCCAGGCATTCCGAGGGAGGTCGCCGAGCACTCCCTTGATATCTCGCCTAATGCTCGCGCGGCTCGGCGGCGGGCCGCGCCGCTTCGACGAGGAACGGCGACGGGCGATCGGAGTGGAGCTGCGGAAGCTCCTCGAGGCCGGATTCATCAAGGAAGTGTTCCACCCGACGTGGTTAGCTAATCCCGTGCTTGTAAAAAAGAAAAATGGGAAGTGGAGGATGTGCATTGACTACACAAGTCTCAATAAAGCGTGTCCAAAAGTTCCTTTTCCTTTGCCGCGCATAGATCGGATCATTGATTCCACCGCCGGTGCGAACTACTCGTTTCCTTGATGCCTATTCGGGATATCATCAAATAAAAATGAAGGAGTCCGACCAGCTCGCGACTTCGTTCATCACACCGTTCGGGACGTTCTGTTACGTCACGATGCCTTTTGGCCTCAGAAACGCGGGCGCGACCTATCAGCGCTGCATGCAGCACGTTTTTGGGGACCATATCGGGCGAACGGTCGAGGCTTACGTAGACGACATCGTCGTCAAAACCGAGAAGGCGGACGACCGGTCGGCCGATCTTGGCATCGCATTCAGTTGCCTGCGGGCCAACGGGGTCAAGCTCAACCCCGAAAAATGTGTCTTTGGAGTGCCGCGGGGCATGCTCCTAGGATACATCGTCTCCCAGCGGGGGATCGAGGCCAATCCTGAAAAGGTCGCGGCCCTCGAGCGAATGGGTCCAATTCGGGACCTCAAAGGGGTGCAAGAAGGTCTTTGGGGTGCCTTGCCGCCCGAGCCGCTTCATCTCGAGGCTCGGTGAGAAAGGCTCCGCCCTCTACCGCCGCTCAAGAAGCACGAGCGCTTCTCTTGGACCGCCGAGGCCCGGGAAGCGCTCGACAAGCCGAAGGCATCTCCGACGCACGCCCCAATCCTCACGCCGCCGCGAGACGGCGAGCCCCTCCAACTCTACGTGGCCGCGACCACCCGGGTGGTCGGCGCCGTGATCGTTGTGGAGCGCACGGAGGAAGGACACGCCCCGCCCGTGCGAGGGCCGGTCTACTACATCGGCGAGGTCTCGTCGGACACGAAGACGCGCTACCCCCGGGTCCGAGAAGGCGTTGTACGCGGTGGTCCTCGCGCGGCGCAAGCTCCGCCACTACTTCGAGGCCCACCCGGTTCACGGTGGTCTCTTCCTTCCCGCTAGGAGAGATCATTCGCAACCCCGATGCGGCGGCGCACTGCCAAGTGGTCCGTGGAGTTGATGGGCGAAACGCTCGCCTATGCTCCGCGCAAGGCCATCAAATCGCAAACCTTAGCGGACTTCGTCGGCCGAGTGGACGGACACACACCGCCGCCCCCTCGGATTCAGCGAGTGGCCGGACTGCGTTCTTCGACGGCTCGGTGATGAAGACGGGAGCGGGCGCGGGCCTCGCTCTTCGTGTCACCCCTCGGGGAGCACATGCGCTACGCAAGTGCGCCCTCCACTTCCCCGCGTCCAACAATATGGCGGAATACGAGGCCCTCCTCTCGCGGCCTCAAGATCGCCATTGAATTGGGCATCAAGCGCCTCGACGTGCGAGGGGATTCGCAGCTCGTGATCGACCAAGTCATGAAGAACGCGAGCCGCCACGACGACAAGATGGAGGCCTACCGCAAGGCCGTGCGGGCCCTCGAAGACGGATTCTACGGCATCGAGCTCAACCACGTACCCCGCCGGTACAACGAGGAGGCGGACGAACTTGCCAAGATCGCGTCCGGCGGATCACCGTCCCCCCGAACGTTTTTGCGCGTGACGTCGCGCGGCCATCGGTCACCTTCGAGCCCTACCCCTCGAACGACAACGGACCCTCGGGGGCTCCCTCGAATCCGGCGGGTGCGGAACCCATGGAAGAGGACCCCTCGAACGAGGCGTACGTGCTCTCCCTTCTCGAGGGGTACGGCTCCCACGAGGGCGTCGCGATGGACATCGAGCGGGCCCCGCCCGGGCGGCGGACGGCGGGAGAAGTACATCGCCCGGATTGCTCGAGGGGAGCTCCCCGCGACCGGGCCGCGGCCGGGCGCATCGCCGGGATGGCCAAGTCGTTCACCCCGATCGACGGTGAGCCGTACAAGCGCGCCGCGTCGGGCATTCTCCGGCGGTGCATACCCATCCCCGAGGGGCGCGAGCTCCTACGGGACATCCACGCGGGGATCCGTGGCCACCACGCCGCGCCGCGCACCCTCGTCGGCAACGCGTTCCGCCGGGGCTTCTGCGGCCTACCGCGGTCGCGACGCCAACGAAATCGTGCGCACTTGCGAAGGGTGCCGGTTCTACGCCCGCAAAACCAACTTGCCGGCTCACGCTCTGCAAACAATCCCCGCAACATGGCCGTTCGCCGTGTGGGGGTTGGACATCGTCGGGCCCCTGCGGAAGGCGCCCGGGGGCTTCACCCACCTGCTTGTCGCGATCGACAAGTTTTCCAAGTGGGTGGAGGTGCGCCCCATCACGAATTTGAGGGCCGAGCAGGCGGTCTCGTTCTTCACCGACATCGTCTACCGCTTTGGAGTGCCAAACTCCATCATCACAGACAACGGGTCCCAGTTCACGGGCGGAAGTTCTTAGAGTTCTCGCGACAAGTTCCACATCCGTGTGGATTGGGCAGAGCGTGGCACACCCACGGACCAACGGCCAAGTAGAACGCGCCAACGGCATGATCCTACGGGGGCCTCAAGCCCGGAATTTTCGACCAGCTCAACAAATGCGGCCGGAAATGGCTCCAAGAACTCCCGGCGGTCGTGTGGAGCCTAAGGACTACCCCAAGCGAGCCACGGGTTCACCCCGTTTTTCCTAGTCCATGGCGCGGAGGCCGTCCTCCCCACGGATCCGGAATACGGGTCGCCCAAGGTTCGAGGCTACAACGAGGACGCTAACCGGCGAGCCCGCGAGGACTCACCTGGATCGCTAGACGAAGTACGCCTCGTGGCGTTGATGCACTCCGCAAGGTATCACCGGTCCCTACGGCGCTACCAAGCACGCAAGATACGTCGAAGGGATTTCGGCCGAGGGGGACCTGGTCCTAAGGCTACGCCAAGACAATCGAGGGCGCCACAAGCTGTCGCCCCCATGGGAGGGACCCTACGTCGTGGTGAAGGTGCTCAAACCAGGCACGTACAAGTTGGCCAACGAGGACGGCGAAGAACTCACCAACGCTTGGAACATCCAACAGCTACGTCGCTTCTACCCTTAGCTAGGATTTCCAAGTATTTTCCGTTGTACAAACACACGGCCAACACCCCAGTTGGTGTCACCTATGTAAATACTCCAAGTATAATAAAAGGGCAACTCGGCTTTCCCCCCGAAACCCAAGTTACCCTCGGGGGCTCGCGGGGGGGGCACCCCCCCCCAAATGGTCCCATTTTTTCGCGCAAAAAAAAAAAAAACGTAACAACACGCGCTAAGTTTGTTTCCTACTTCAACCACGAGCTACGATTCGAACAGGGCGTAGGCGGCACAGCGGAAGGAGCGCGCGAGCCGAGACAGCCTACGCCGCGCGGCTATGGCCCGTCTCTCTCGCCTCCAACCCAGCGGGCCCCTGCGAAAGGCGGACTTCCCTAACTAGAACCTACTCGGGAGGAAGAGGAAGCAAAAAGTGCGATAAACAAGCGATTTCATTTACAAACCGTCTATGATTCACGAAACTACTTGTTTAATTACAAGAGGCCACGAGGCCACAATTTCGATACACTTAAACAAAAAAAAAAAAACGGGCCTAGCGCCCGTGTGCTTTCGGCGGGCGGAGCGGCGCATCGGGCCGGCGTCCGGAAGAGGAATTCCTCGAAGGCCTCGGCAAGCGACTCGGCGGCGTCGGCGGCAAGCGCGTCCGCACGCTCCATGGCCACCTCGTCCTCGACGCCCTCGGGCACGATGTAGCCTTCCGCTACCGCCTCGAGGTTGACCTCGTAGTGGGATCGCACCACTCCGAGAGCCTTCCGCACGCCCGTGTGCAACGCCCGGCGCACCCGCTCCGTGACGTGGCCACCGAGGGCACGCGAGCGGCCGGCCGCAGAGCCGCCGGCTTGGACATCGCCTTCCTCGACGGCGTGACAGGTCTCGAGGGCCGCGTTCCGCGCCCTCCCGCAGCCTCCCGCTCGGAGGAGTTGTAGGAGGCTTGCAGGGCCTCGGCCCGCCCGACAGCATGCCCCAAAGCCGTGCGCAGGCCTGGAAGCAACAAGATGACGAGAAATTAGAAAGGGGGAAACGAATCCTCTAAAACGAAACTAACAAGCGAGGGTCGACACGACAACTCACCCTCGACCCGCCTCCTCTCCGGATCAAGGTCGCGGCGCGCGGACTCCAGCGCCGCCTCGAGGCCCCGGACGGTCTCGCCTTGCTCGACGAGGGCCATCTCTTGGGCGGCGTTGCGATGCCGAGCGTCAACACCTCATCCTCGGCCCTCGCAGAATGCGGCGTTCCGCTCCTCCGGGCCGACTTCTCCGCCGTCTCGCGCGCGACGCGCTCCCGCTCCCGCCGCCGTCCGGCGTCGCGAAGGGCGGCCCGCTCCCCGCCGGAGCCGCCCCTCGGCCCCCGGCGGGCGACGCGCTCCCCCGCCGGAGCCGCCCCTCGCCGGCGACGAGAGCCGCGGCCTTGGCGTCGAGGGCGGCCTTCGGGTCATCCGCCTCCTTGGCGCGCTCGCTCCCGCCCGCGCGCCCGCTCCTCGGCCCGGCGCCGCCGCGCCCGCGCTCCCTCGAGCGACGTGCGGAGTCTCCCCGGTCTCGGCGCGAGCGGTGGCCACCTCCGTCTCCCGGGTGGCGGCCAACGTCCGCGTCTTCTCCGGGTCCTCGCGCGCGTTCCACGCCGCCTCGTCACGATCGACGAGGGCCGCGCGGATCCGCCCGAGGCTTGGGTCACGCGCCGCGTCCTGCCCTGAGCTCTCGGGGAGCACGTCGCACCACGCCAACGCCCGGTAGACCAGCCAGCTGTCCGCGTCCTAAGAGCTTCCGCAAGCGCGTCGAAAGCGCCGCACCGCTCCCCGGAGCCGGCGGGCCTCGGCGTTCACCTCGGTCGAACGCGCCGTACTTCTCGCGGGCGCGGCGCTCAAGCTCCCGGAATCCACGCATCGAGCCTCGTCGGCGCCAAGTCTTGAATGCGGCGCGCGAAAGCGAAGAAGAGAAAGAAGAAAAGCAACCGTGGCTCACCCGGAAGACGATCCGGGCCGGCCGCCGTGAATCCGCGGCGCCTCGTTCAACGCGCGGTTGAGCGTGGCGCCGTGGCTCATGAGCTCGCCCCGCAGCTCCCCGCTCCCCTCCGGGCGTCGGCCGAACGCCGGGGGATCCTCCACGGCCCCCCCCCCCCCGGGCGGGGGCGACCGGCATGGGAGGACGAGGCCTCGGCGTCGTGCCCTCGGCCCCCCACTATCATACGACCCTCGTGACGCCTCACGAGGGCCCTCCCCCCGGGGCTCGGGGAGAGTTCGTGGGCCGGCGGCCCACCGGTTCCACCCGGGCGGCGAGGAGTCATCCGAGAGCTCCACCACCTCCGCCTGGGGACCGCCGGCGGGCGGAGCCGCCCGCTCCGCCTCCGCCGGCGCCTCCACTCGCGCCTCCGCGGCCGCGGCGCCCGCCGTGGCGCAGCTTGCCGCCACCTCCGTCCGCGCCGCCACGTCCACGGGCGCTCCCGCGAGTTGCGCCCGCTCGCCCTCCTCCGCGGTGGCCGCCGCCGCGCGGCGGCACCTCCGCCGTAGCCGCCGCCGCGGCCCGCGCCTCCATGGCGACCGGCGCCGGCCGCCCCCGCGACCTCCGGCCGCGGCGCGGCGGGTTGATCCACCGGCCGGGGCCTCGAAGCCCCGCCCGGCCGGCCTTGCGCGCTCGTGCCCGCCGCCGCGCCCGTTCCCCGGGCGCGACCCCCTCGACGAACGCCGCCGGGTGGGGATCGACGCATCCGTCCTCGGCACCTTGGCCGGTGCAAGAGGAGGGACGGTGGGCACCGCCTCGCGGAAACGCGAACGGAAGATTAGAGCGTCCAATAACCAAACAAATTAAGGCCAAGCAAAGGAAGAGCGGATTCCTTACCTCGCGGAGGAAAAGGCCCGCTTCCTTTTCCTCGAAGCCTCCGACGAGGCCGGCGCGAGGGGTCGCGCCGCCGCGGCGCTCCCCGACGGTGCCGCCGCACGCGCGGGCACGCCCGCCTCACGCGTAGGCACGCCCGACGCCGCCACCGCGCGCGGAGGCACGCTAGCCCCGCGCGCGGGCGCGCCCACCGATGCGCCCCTCGACGAGGACGCCGCGCGCGCGGACGCGCTCCCCGCCGCGTGCGGGCACGCTTGACGCGCGCGCGCGCACGTCCGCCGCACGCGCCTCGCGCGCGCGCGCGGCACCTCCGCGGCGCGAGCCGCCCCGACGACGACCGCCCGGCGGCGGGCGCCGGCGCACCCGCCCCGGACGAAGCCGCCCCCGACGCCGCGCGCGAGATCCGGCGACGGGGGCGCGGGCCGCCATCCGTCCGAGGGGCCCTCCCCCCTCGGACTCTTCCTCCTCGTCCCCGATCCGAGGACGAGGGCTCCTCGATGTCGGGGGGAGGAGAGCCCCGCCTCCTCCCGCCGCCGGTACTCGCGGACCGCGCGTCACGGCGCGCTTGGCGCCGCCTTGCGTGCGCCCTCTTGCGCGCCGCCCGCTCCTCGCCGCTCCCGGCCGCGCCGCCCGGCCGAGCGCACGGGAGTCGGGGGTGGGCGGAACGGACTTGGCGGCGTTGAACTGCACCAGCTGCGCACGAGAGCAACGGCGGCACATCAGGAAACGGAATCAAGAACAAGAACTAAAACAGAATCAAAAAGCTCCACTCACCAACGGGCCGGTGGGGAGCATCTCGAGGTCCCACGGGGTCCGGCCCGCAGGCGCCGGCGTCCGGGTGTCGACGGCGCTCCGCGCCCGGGTGAGCGCGTACGGCCGCTCCAGCGGCGTCGGAAGCATCCGCGACCTCGCCGGTCGATGGGGTTGGCCGCCTCCCGTCATCTCGAAGATGCGGAGCGGCCTCTGCATCAACGGCACGATCCGCCGGTGATGAAGGAAGGCGAGGACGCCCATCGCGTTGAGCCCTTCCCTCGCCAGCCGCTGCAAGGCGGCGAGGATGGAGTCCTGGCGCGCCCGGTGGTTGGCCGTAGGCAACCCGTAGCCCCAGCAGTCCGGCCTCTCCTTGAACACCCGCCCGGTGTAGGGAGGAAGGCCGGGCTCGGCGTTGCGCAGGTAGAACCATCCCCGCTCCCAGCCGGCGTTGTTCGTCGTCATGGTGCAGGGGATGTAGGAGTTCTTGAGCTGCCCCCGCACAGCAAGCGACATCCCGCCGGCGCGCACCGCGCGGCGGGTCCTCGGCTCCGTCGTAGGCTGCGTGATGAGCTCCGCGCGGAAGAGGTGCACCCACAGCTCCCGCTGATCGGGATCCCCGAGGTACCCTTCGCAAACGCCCACGAATGTGGCCGCCCCGCGAGATAGCGTTGGGGGCGAAGTTGTGCGGCTCCACCCCGTAGTGGAAGCACAACGCCCTCATAAATGTGCTCGCCGGCGCGTTGAAGCCGCGCTCGTGGTAGCGGAGGAAGCTCACCACGTACCCCTCCCCGGCGGATTGGGCTCGAGGTGCGACGATGGCGGCACGATCCACTCCGCCGGCGCCCTTCTTCGTTGGCCGAGAGCCGGCCGGCGGCGACCAGCTCGCCCAGGGCGAGCCGGGTCACGGTCGACCTCTCCCAAGCGTACGGCTCCAGGACCCGGATCGGAAGCTGAGGCGGCGCCATAAGGAAGGACGAACGAGCGCGGGGGCGGAGGACAAGGGAGCGAGAAGAAAGCTCTAAGCAACGAAACCGCGCGGTGGCAAGAGCAAAGCGAAGACGAAGCGACGGAGGATTGAAAATGGTGAGGAGCCAAGGTAAAAACCGCCACCTACTCCTCCCCGCGCTTTATAGGCAACGGGCGAGTTCTCCGAGCGCGCGCCCCGCCAACAAGAATCGCAGGAATCTTTCCATCGCGTCGACGGGCGGGCCCCACCACGACCGCAGCCGACTAACCCCCGCAGGCGGGTCATCATTACGGCGAGACCGGCGGCGACCGAGGCGAAACCGTCACATCCGCCGGCCACGTCGCCCACTACGCGCGCGCGCGGCCGCAGCGCCTAAAAAGGCGCGCCCGCGCTGCAAAACCCGCGGCCACGCCCGCGGGGCAATTAAATGCCCGGGCCCCTTGCCAAGCAAGGAGAGCCCTCGAGCGAGGCGAATCCTCGGCTCGAGACAAAGGTGACCCTCGATGGACGACAGCGTGAGAAGGTCGCCCGGGACCTGCTCGGTGTAGAGTAGGCAACCGCGGGCACCCATGCCACGCGAAGCCCTCGAGCGGCATGACCCTCAACTCGAAACAAGGCGACCCTCGATGGGATATCAGCGTGAGAAGGTCGCCCGGGACCTGCTCGATGTAGAGCAGACCACCGCGGGCACCCATGCCACGTAGGACCCTCGAGCGGCATGACCCCCAACTCGAGATGATGTCAACCCTCCGAAAGAAGGCACGCGCGCAAGAGGATCGCCCGTGTCACGCTTGAAATAGAGCGACACCGAAAGCACTCATACCGCGCCACGCCGCCGGCAAGCACCTCGAGGGCCGGCACGCCCGTACCCCTCGACGGCCGCAAGCGTGAAAAGACGGAGCCGTCCATGCACGGCCCCCGCACGGCCTTACCGATCGGGGGTTCGAAGCCCGACCCTCGACGGGTTCGAACAGGCGCCCCGCATCTCGCAGTTAGGGACGACGAGGGCACGCGCATTCGAGCCGTTCCTCGAGCCCGTCGGCTCGAGGGTGCCCCACATGTCGTGTTCGAGAGCCGCCGAGGGCGCCTAGCCGGGGGATCCCACCGAGGGAGAGCTTCCGCGCCCTCGGTCCCTAGCGAACGGGACCGAGCCCCACCTAGCAAACCCACGCAAGCGCTTCCATGGACGTGTCTCCGACCGCGCAGGCCTACCCTTATCGAACGGGGCATGGACGTCCACTTGAACTACCCGCTAGCGGCTCGAAGAGGAATCCGCGATTCGCGACCCGCTCGATGGGAGTCGTGGAAACCTCACCTCCCGACCCGCGGAGGGACGGCGAGGGCGCGATAAAAAACAAGTCGTCAGGCTCGACCCGATCGCCTCGAACAGGCCAAGGCTCGGGGGCTTGACGCACGGCTACACCTCCTTGGAATTGCACCCGCCCGAGACAAAGGACAGGGGAGCGTGCCACCCCCGATGCCGCCGAAACACCGCCGATGCCGGTTGGCATATGTGCCACGCCTTTCGACCGAATTGCTCGCGGTTAACCCCTCGCGGGAGAACCCACACTCTGCCGCAGGGCTTCGGGGGCTAGACCCGCGGGTCCGCTGACGCGGCCCCACGTGATAGCGTTCGCAAACAAGGAGGGAAGAACGTCCTATCGGTAGGTTCCGGCATCCGCGGGAGCCTCAATGGCAAACCCGCGGATGCTCGGGGGCTACCGTCGGGGACCGCCCCCGGGGTCCCCTCAAACAATGGGGGAACCCCCGCTTAAATTCCCGCATCCATATAAGCTAAGCCTAACCATGCAGAAACTAACCCCGCAGACACGGCCCACGCAAACAGACTTCGGAGGCCCACCAAGGCGGCCCGCCTAGGAAGATCCCTCGAGCGGGCTCCGCCCGCCCGAGGGCATGCTCCTCCTCGAACGGGCTCCGCCCCGTTCGAGGGGCAACTCCCTCCTCGATCGGGTTCCGCCCCGCTCGAGGGGCGACCCTTCCCTCGAGCGGCCCCGCCCCGCTCGAGGGCGCGCTCCCCCTCGAGCGAGTCCCGCCTCGCTCGAGGGTCCGCTCCGCCCTCGGCCGGGGCCCGCCACGATCACGGGCGCCCCGCGCGCGTGCGCCGGCCCCGTACTTAGGCATTTAACGCCCGACACCGCGGGACGGCGCCATCATGCGCCCGGGGCTCACGCCCCGGTGCCGCCGCACCAACTCCCCGGGGAAGGAGCCCATCCCCGCCACCGCGGGGTGGACCGTGCGGTACGGCCGGTGTCAGTCCCGTGACACCGTGCGCACGCCGCTGTACGACTAACGCGCCCGACCCTCGAAAGGGGGCCGGCGCACCCTCGATTCCACTTTCCCGTGACCTTGCGGGTTAGGTGAGGGGCGCTAGGCCGGTGGGTGGCCATCCCGGCCACCGTAACGCGCGGCCGCCGTACCCACGCGTGCGGGCGCACGCCCGACTCCACAGCGCACGCCCAAGCACCGCAAAGCAACCACTCCGTCACCGCGAGCTCATTGGGAAGGAACGCCGTTCGCCCGCTCCCCGTACCCCGTACCGGTCATCATCGCACCTCCCTCGAAGCCTATCGAGAACGCCATCGCCGTCCGCCGACTCCTACCCTCGAACCGCCACCGTTCGGGTACAAGGTAGGCCATCATGGCCGGATCGCAGCGAGGATCGACCGGACACCGCCCATTCTACGCCATAGCACGACGTGCACCCACACGTAACTAGGTAGCGCGGCGTGCATGTAACTCGCCGCCCCCTTGGCCTATAAAAGGGGAAGCGAGCCCCCGGCCCGCGGGGGGACGAATTCGGAGGAGTTCGGACGAGTCCGAAGAACACGGCTCACCGTGCACTCACTCTCTTATTCTCCCACAACGTCTCCGGCCACTCACCGGGGACTTGGAAGCCACGCTTCCTCTCCCACCTTGCTTGTACTTGCCCCACTACAAGCACCCCCGGTGCCGAGCAATATAGTGCCACGAGCACGCCACCGCCGGACGTACGGCCCCCTCGGCCGGAACCGGGATAATCCTTGTGTCATTTGTTGCTTGGCATCGACCATAGAGGGATAAACTCGTGCGCTATCTATCGGTTAGTGTCGGGACCATATTCCGCACCGACAAAATACACCGGGTATAGGCAGGATACTGTCAATCGCCAATCCATCCATGAAAGAATTGGAAGGATACATCCTAGTGACGGTCGGCGCGTAAAAATAAATGAAGTCAATGATCACCCGAGGAAAAGATATGCTGATCAGAAGTGGTTTGATCAGGAAGAACAGTAGCGTGAATACATCTGGCAAGAAGGACAGTGGTGCCCACCTGTCTTGAGGAGAAGCCAAAAAAGAAGGGTTCAACGCTTGAGGAACCAAGAATTGAAACAAGCAGGAATAAAGAGAAAGGAGGTGTGGCGTCCAAAAGATAGGCCTGATGGATCTGGTCGTTCGGCTCCAACATGCATGGTATACTTTTTGCCGAATGAGTTCATGGCTCCAGCTAACCAAGTTGTGCAGGAAAAAGCGTCCCCAGACATCAATGAGGATGAACAACTTGGGTTAATGGCACAGCTGGTGTTGGCTAAGCAGGCAACATTCGATAAACCGGCCAAGAATCTACACATGAGGCCGTTGTATTTGCGAGGACACGTCAATGGCAAGACATTGACCAAGATGTTTGTTGATGGTGGAGCTGCAGTCAACGTGATGCCATACACCACGTTCAGGAAGCTTGGCATGGGCCTTGGAGATTTGACACCAACGAGCATAATTCTGAATGATTTTGCTGGGAATCCTTCAGATACCAAGGGCTGCGTGCACGTGGACCTGATGATTGGGTCTAAGACTTTGCTCACGACCTTCTTTGTCATTGAGGGCAAAGGGGCTTATAGTTTGCTGCTTGGACGGGACTGGATACATGCAAACTGCTGCATCCCATCCACCATGCACCAACAACTTGTTCAATGGGCAGATGATGATATAGAAGTGGTCCAAGCAGACGATTCAGTGAGCGTAGCTAACGTCGAACCAGCTTTCTGGGAGTATCAAGGCATAAATTGCTTCTCAAGAAAGGACTGGGGTGAAGGTCCTGTTGAACCAGTCAGCAGTGATCAACAGCCGATTCAAGCAGTCGGCTCTTATAGCAATTTTTAATGGATAATCCAATTGATGGAACTGATGGGAAGTTAGGGCGTGGATTCATGTCGGCTGACAAATTGGAAGAATTTGACATTGGAGATGGTGACAAGCCAAGGCCGACATTTATCAGCGCTAACTTAGATTCAAGTTTCAGAGAAGGATTGATCAAGTTACTGAAAGAATATAAAGATTGCTTCGCTTGGGATTATTCGGAGATGCTTGGTTTGGATCGTTCCATTGTTGAGCATCGGTTGCCAATTAAGCTTAGCTTTAAACCTTATAAGCAACCTCCTTGAAAAAACTACAAGGATGAAGTATTGGCCGACGTGAAAAAGGAAGTTGAAAGATTGATCGATGTAAATTTCATTCGGCCATGCATATATGCGGAGTGGATCTCAAACATCGTCCCTGTTTACAGGAAAAATGGGAAGATGAGGGTTTGCATAGACTTTAGAGATCTAAATAGAGCTACTCCCATGGATGGATACCCAATACCTGTTGCTGATTTATTGGTTGATGCCGCTGCTGGACATAAAGTTATTAGTTTCATGAATGGTAATGTAGGATACAATCAAATTTTTATGGCAATAGAAGACATATCGAAGACAGCCTTCAGATGTCCTGGACATATAGGCCTTTTTGAGTGGATTGTCATGACATTTGGGTTGAAAAATGCCGGTGCAACTTATCAAAGAGCAATGAATTATATTTTTCATGAGTTGATCGGCAAAATCGTTGAGATATACATTGATGACGTTGTGATCAAATCTTTGAATCATGAATCACATTTGGAGGATGTAAAGAGAACTCTAGAATGCACCCGAAAGCATGGGTTGAAGATGAATCCAAACAAGTGTGCTTTTGGAGTTTCAGCTGGAGAATTCTTGGGATTTCTGGTACATGAAGGGGGAATAGAAGTTGGCAAGAAAAGCATGAAAGCTATCGATGAAGTTGTTCCTCCAAACAATCTCAAGGAGTTGCAATCACTGCTTGGCAAAATCAATTTTGTGAGAAGATTCATTTCAAATTTGTCACAAAAGGTTTTGCCTTTCTCTCCGCTGCTGAGGATCAAGAAAGATTAGAAGTTTGTATGGGGTGACGAACAACAAAAGGCTTTCGATGAGATTAAGAAGTACATGAAGGAACCACCAGTGTTGGTAGGTCCACAGTTGAACAAGCCTTTCAAGTTGTACGTGGCGGCCGATACCCAAACTATTGGATCGGCCCTTATACAAGAATTTGAAGGGAAGGAACGGATAGTAGCGTACCTTAGCCGAAAATTGCTTGATCCTGAGACTAGGTATTCGGCTGTGGAGAAGCTTTTCCTGTGTGTTTATTACTCATGTACAAAGTTTCGGCACTACTTATTAATGCCGAATGCGTTGTATATTCAAAGTTTGATGTAATTAAACACATGTTATCTATGCCAATTTTGAATGGAAGGATTGGCAAATGGATTTTGGCTTTATCTGAGTTTGAGCTGAAGTTTGAATCGGCAAAAGCTATTAAAGGTCAGGTTATTGCTGATTTCATTACTGAACATCGTGATCCATCAATTAATTTGCTTGAAATTACTCCTTGGGCTTTATTCTTTGATGGATCTTCATGTGGCAAAGGTGGTGGGGTAGGAATTTTATTAATTTCACCCAGAGGTGAGATGTTTGAGTTTGCTATCCCTATTCAACCTACTGTCACAAACAATCAAGCTGAATATGAAGCACTGCTCAGAGGGCTTCAATATTTAAAAGAAGCAAAGGCTATTTTGGTTGAAATTTATGGGGATTCAAAGTTGGTTATAAAACAATTGAATGGCCAATATGAATGTAGAAGTGATATCCTGAGGAATTACTACGAAGAATGCAAGGAAATCTTGAAAAGTTTCCAGTTAGTAATTCTGCAGCATATTCCTAGAGAACACAATGAAGAGGCAAACAGGTTGGCTCAAAGTGCTTCGGGTCATAGAGAGAACCAAGAGGTGTTTGTCATGGATGTGTGTGCTTTCGGGAGTGACCTGGCAGAAAATGACTGGCGAAAAAAGATTGTTGATTATTTGGAAAATCCATCCTGAAAGGTTTCTAGGAAGCTCAGGTATAAAGCTATAAAATTTGTTCTTCTTGATGGACGTTTGTTTTACAAATCATTAGATGGTGTGTTGCTGCAATATGCCTGGGTCCAGAAGAAGCAAAGAAAATGATGAGTGAAGTGCACGATGGGCTATGTGGAGCGCATCATTCGGCTTATCGAATGAAATGGGTTATCAGGCACACTGGATGTTTTTGGCCGACGATGCTGGAGGATTGCTTTGAGTATTAAAAGGGTTGTCACGATTGTCAAAAGTTTGGGAATATTCAAAGGGTCCCAGCATCAGCTCTGAATCCAATTATCAAGCCATGGCCATTCAGAGGATGGGGTATAGATTTGATTGGCCAAATAAATCCTCAATCTAGCAAGGGGCATAAATTTGTGCTTTTGGCAACAGATTATTTCACAAAATGGGTTGAGGCAATTCCATTAAAGAAAGTGACATCAGAAAACATGGTTGAATTTGTTAAAGAACACAACATCTACCGATTTGGGATTCCTCAAACAATTACAACTGATCAAGGAGCACAATTTGTGTCTTCAGAGTTCAGAGAGTTTGCTGAAAGCATGGGGATCAAATTATTGAATTCTTCTCCTTATTATGCCCAAGCTAATGGTCAAGCAGAGGCTTCTAACAAGATTATAATCAAGCTTATACAAAAGAAAATTGATCAGAAGCCAAAGAGGTGGCATTCGGTACTCAATGAGGCTTTGTGGGCTTACCGAATGGCTCCTCACGGAGCTATAAAAACATCTCCTTATGAGTTGGTTTATGTGCATCATGCTGTTTTGCCCTGGGAAATACAATCAGATTCAAGGAGAGTGGTTTTGCAAAAGAATTTAAGTTCCAAAGATTACATTGGCTTAATGATGGACGAGTTAGAGGATTTGCATATGATTCTGAAGGATCGGATGGCGACTAGAGAGGGGGGAGTGAATAGGAGCCGGTAAAAATTCTTCCCAAAGAACCCGGCCTATGCCCTAGTCAAATCCCGGTCACACACAAGCAATGGATCGAATCACACACCAATCGCCAAGACAACGAGGTTATGGATCAACCTCTAGTCTTAGGAACGATTCCTTGAAGCACACGCGGAAGCACGAAAGAAGGAGGAGAGGAATCGAACCAAGAAGCAAAGCGCGTAGCCTCTGGCGGACCGTCCGGCCAGACAGGGCGGACCGTCCGTGATGAGCCGCGCGGACCGTCCAACAGGGGACCGCGGAGCCGTCCGCCCCCTTGCCGCGGACCGTCCGCCCCGAGGCGCGGACCGTCCGTTAAAAACAAACAGAACCAACATGGACGCACCCGCACCACGGACCGTCCGCGGGGAGCACGCGGACTGTCCGCCAGGCACCCGCGGACTGTCCGCCCTCTGCTGCGGACCGTCCGAAACTCCGTCCAACCGAAAACCAAAATCGCGATGGATCGAAACGAAAGGCGAGCAAGAACATGAAGAACTCCCGACGAACAGGACCCACGCGGACCGTCCGCCGACCCCAGGCGGACCGTCCGCCCCTTGCGAACAGAACAGGAAAAAGCCCGACCTCGAAGGTCAACTCCCCCAAATCATCATCGGATTTCCCAAATGGTTGAAGCTGTGGAGACAAGGGTTTGGGGACTTGAAAAGCGTCACACAAGGATGCTATAGCCCAAAAATCTTGCCTCCTAATTCCCTAAATCACCGGAAATCGTGAATCCTTTGAGCACCACCGAAAGCGAGAGCACCGAACGAAAACTCACGAATGGAAGTGGTTTCCCGGCGTTTGAGGGCACAAGATCAATCACAAAGATGCACGAGACATCTATCCATGTTTCCCTCAAAGAAATCCGGGGAGAAACCCACTCCAATACGCGGAATCACACCGAGAACAAAGGCACGAAAACAAGCACAAAAGACCACGAAAAACACAACTCCGAATCTTCTATACAAACCAGGAAAGATTCACAAGGTCTAGCATGCCGCCCTAGCATCCATCCCTCTCAACAAATCTCTCATGAAGCTCTCATGCTAGCCTAGAGAAAATGGAAGAAAAATAGCTACGAAAATGAGAAATGGGAGGGAGGAAATGAAACCCTAAGTCGCGGAGAGAGAGAGCCATCCACACACACTCATGGCTTATATATCAGGTCCCGCCGGAGTGGTAAATGACTCGACTACCCCTAACTTAACTACTGGCGATACAACCCACGTAGGGGCATTTAGGTAATGTTTGTGGGTCTTGCCATCGGACGGCCACGCCTTTGCCGCACCCCGCGTCCTCCCGACGCAAGCCATGCGATCCCGCCGCGTGTCCTCCGCCTCGAAGCTTCCCGACACGCCCGGATCCCGTCTCCGTCGTGTTGGGCCCTCGGACCTGGTTTTGAGGCCCAAACCAAGAAACCGTCCCCCGATGGTTTTGTGGGCAAACCACCAAACCCCGCGTGCTCGGTTCGGCCTCCCTCCAAACCACTTGACTCGACCGCCACCGTGCACCGCTCGCTTGTCCATGACTTCGTCTTGCTTGTGTCGCCACCATGTGGCCCGCACCCGGTCCCGCCGTCCACCGGGTCCCTCGAACCGAGCCTACTTGTCTCTCCATCTCCCGGAGGCCCCTCAAGGCCGAAGACCTTTCGCGCCCGTTCTTCACCCTCGCAACAACACGAACTAGGCCGCGGCCTACACCCGCGCACTAAGCCAAGAGTCACTCCAACACCCGTTGTCAATCACTCATCACCGAGGAGCGGTCATCCATCGACCACCGGGACGCTCCCGGTCCTCAATCTCCCCCTTGATGAGTGCATTGACAACACACAACGCGAAATGAAATTCAGAGAAAGAAAGAAAGGAAGAAGAAAGAAAAACAAAGAAGCTCAACTCATGACCAAAACCAAAGAAAGGCGAAGAAAAGTCACAAGCCAAGCAAAGCACAAACTCCACACCGAAAACAGCAAGAAAGCTCCCCCTGAACATGTGGATGCAAGCTCACCTCTTCTGAATTTTCATTAAGCTCACCTCTTCTCCCCCTTGTTGACAATGTATGAATCAAGGAGAAAATGCAGCAATGCAAAACAAAGCATATAAACATCTACATGAGCTTCTCAAATAGGCCAAATCTAGTGTCAAAGGATAAAAATGAGACAAAGATCACACATAGGAACCATAGCATAGTCAAAGCCTTGCCACAAGTAATATATGAAAATACAAGCATGTGATAAAGCAAAATTTTCAGATTTAAGCAGTTTTACCAAAAGAAGGCTCGCTTCACATGTAAAAGCCTATCCATGTCACACTTGAGCCACAAACATGCATATCATTCAAAGATCATACAAGGATATCAAATTCTCAGCAAAAGATCATGGTAAACACCCATAAAGCAAAGCATGTCATGTCAAAGCTCATGAGCCATGTGTCCACTTCGGGGAGACTTCTCCACTGGTGAACATCATGCAACATGTTTTGCACCCATATGTGAAAGATAAAACATTTTAAGCATAGACATGATGGATGGATCATTTTTCAAGCATACACACTTCTTTTCAAGATTAATTCATTTTATGGTACATGAAGTGCCTTTGTGGCAAAAAGAAGCTTATGCTCCCCCATGAATGCAACATAGGCTAAACATTCACAATGATATTCGGCCTTTGGCCCAAATGCAAGAACAAGGCATCCAAGCACAATCTAAGCATGAAAAGCACATTTAGACCAAACTGTGACATGGATACACAACTACACACGAGTGGAGCATATTTCATCAAAAATTAGTCAAGATTAGCATTTATTTCAGAAAGAGGCTATCTCACCACACATATATCTCAAATATTCCAAGAGCATAGCCTCACATCACCATTTCTCGACACATATAACCAATATATCACAAATAGCCAAAGCAACTCAAATATGGCATATGAAAGAAGCTCATCATCCTAAAATGCAATATGATACAAATGCAACATGATATATGACAACATGGCTATCCTATCATGGTTTCTACATCAAGCAAAGCGTGTATATACATCAAAGTAAAACATGGTATGATACATATGATACAAAAGGAAATCCCCCAAGAAAAAACTAGAAAGGGCAACAAACCCCAAGTTCCCCCGCAAGCGCACAAATGTAGCTTGGTCGAGAGGCTTTGTAAAGATGTCAGCTAGCTGATCTTGGGTAGGGACATGGCTCAACACAATGGTTCCTTTTTCCACATTGTCCCTCAAGAAATGATACCTCACTTCTATGTGTTTGGTTCTGGAGTGAAGCACCGGGTTTTTGGCTACGCTTATGGCACCGGTGCTATCACAAAGAAGTGGGATCCGGGTGCACTCCTCACCAAAGTCTCTCAAAGTGTATGAAATCCACAACGGTCGGGAACAAGAACTCGCGGCCGCAACATACTCCGCCTCGGTGGTAGACTGAGCTACACTAGACTGCTTGCGGGAAGACCATGAGACCAACGAAGACCCAAGAAACTAGCAAGTACCAGAAGTAGACTTCCTCTCGACTCGACAACCAGCAAAATCCGCATCGGAAAAACCATGAAGAGAAAGAGTCGAGGAGAAAGAATACCAAAGGCCAAGACCAGGGGCAGACTGTAGATACCTGAAAATCCTCTTGACAGCCTGTCGATGTGATGTCCTCGGCGAAGCCTGATGTTGACGGTGAAAATCCGTCAACCTAGCCATGAGTTTACCTTCGGTGTTGGCATGAGTTTTATACCTTATCCATTGGTACTAACCCCCGTGGTATAACAAGTTCACGTGTGCATGTCGTTTTTGGAGTTTAATGTTTATGCAGGGATTTAGTGTTGAATGCAAGACTTTCGGGATAAGTTCATCAAGCACCTCATGACAAGACCTTGAAGCCCCGAACAAGTCATGCAATGAAGCAAACTTAACTCCAAGAAGCCGGGGACTTGATCCGAGAAGACGACGGACTCCGTGGGACCCGACCGTAAAAGTGCCGAATCTTGCAAGACAAGGAGTTGAGTCCAATTCGGAGAGAAACCGACGACATGGACCTACATGCGAAGGGGGAAGCATCCAGGAAGCAAGGGAACCGACCTCGGGCAAAGGAGCCCGCGGGGCCCGGGCCTAAATGGGCCCGGGCCGCCGGCCCGGGGCCCGGTCGGTCCGTGCCCATTTAGGGGCCCAAATCCGTCGCCCTTTGCCCTAGCCGCCAATCGGGCTATTTATAGTCCCCCGACCGAGAGCCACGCGAGAAGATTTCGTCTTCGGCCGCCGAGAAGCAGAGAAGAGAGGGACACCATCTCGGAGAGGAGAGGGTCGAGCTAGTTGACTAGGGTTTCCCTAGCCGACGTGGGAACCTTGCACGGAAGACCACGTCGGAGTTCCCGAGCTAGAAGCAAGATCAAGGAAGGATCCCGGTGGTGATCTTGTGTATGTATCATTGTTATAGTTGAATTATCAAGTTGAATCTTTTCCCAGCGATCAAGTGTTTCCTCGAAGATTTCGTTTTTCGATCGGCTTTGCTTATTCCAATTCTATTCTCGAGATAGATTACATAGGGTGTTCTTGTAGCCGCGGTGGCTAGAGGTACACACCGGATCCTCCGAAAGAATCTCGACTTGTCTTTTGACTCGCCCTAAGCTCCCCGCATGAATAGGGATACGTTGTGACGAACGGGGGTCTCGAAAGGCGGATGTTTTCGGATTTGGACGGGAAACCACGATTTAAAGAGGCTTTTATTAAGATTCGATTTGCTACTTCTTCTTTTGCTTGGAACTTCAACAAAAGGCTTACCCCGATCCCTCTAGATCGGTTTATCTACCCAATCTTACTTTGTTTTCTCCGGTTTTTAGTAGATTAGATCTGTTTTGTGTCTTTAACTTAGATGCATTAGGTCTTTTATCGAATATTGAAGTTACTTGGCTTTAATAGATTAAGTCTTGCGTCACACATTTGTTCCACGGATTCGATACCTTGAGTTCACCACTCGAGGGAAGAAGGGTCCCTTGACTACGACGGGAGACTTGTACGCTTGCGAGTCACGAACGAACTTTGATACAAACATTAACCGTCAACAAGCCCCTTTTTCTGGCGCCGTTGCCGGGGAACAAGTGATCAAGATTTGATTTTTTATCGCTTTTTTTTGTAATTTTCAGTACTGATTTTGTTTTATTTTTGCATCTACTAAACTTCGATCATCCTCAAAATACATCTAATCTAGTTTGTCTAACTCTAGTCTTTATAGATTTGTTTTGTTTTCTAGTTTCTTTTGCATATTTTGTTTATTGCTAACCCTAACAGAGATGGACGGCTACCTCTCCAACAAACCCAATAATTTTGTGGATGATCCGGAAAAACTTTACGAGCTAAGGAGACGTGAAGCACATCAAGCTAAAAAGCTGGATTTTGTAGATTCGGAGTCGGAAGACAAAGGATCGCAGGAATCTCCGGAGAATTCGCCACCTCGAAGTCCGCGGGAGAACCGACTTCCACCAATGGGTGACCAACCACCGGAAGAACGCAAGATTGGGGAGCTATGCACCCCAGACATCATCGACCTACCAATCTTGAACCTCGAGGAGATCGGAAGACCGTTCGAGATCAAGACCTCAACAATCCGCATGGTGCAACATTCACCCTTCACCGGCAAAGAGGACCCGAACCTTCACCTCCAAGAATTCATTCAACTGTGTCAGACTTTCAACATGGATGGGGTGACTCAAGATCAGATGAGGGCAAGGCTTTTTCCGTTTTCACTACTCGGGAAGGCTTTGCAATGGTTCCACTCTCAACCGGCGGAGACGGTGCAAAATTGGAACACGTTGATGAAGGCTTTCATGAAGGAATACTACTCACCGGGTAAAACTCAAAGCTTGCGTAATAAGATTGCCACCTTTGTTCAATATCCTACGTAAACTATCTCGGAGGCATTCGAGCGCTTCAACGAGTACACCCGGCGGTTCCACATCACAAGTTCCCGAAAGAAGACCTCGTGCAAAAGTTCTATCAAGGACTCACCATGGCGTCAAGGACGATCATCGATGCATCGGCGGGAGGATCTATCATCGAGCTTACACCGACGGAAGCTTTCACGCTATTCAAGAAGGTCGCGGATAATGACACGTGGGCGTCATCCGGCGCCTACACCCCGCTCAACCCATGGGGAACGTCAAAGGAGTCTTGCAAGTGGAGAAGGAAGACATACTTGAAGGCAAGATCGACTCGCTCATGAGGAGGTTGGAGAAGATGGAGATAGAAAAGAAAGAGGCTCAAGACTTGAAGGCCGCCGAAGCAAGGTCCACATGCGAAGAATGTGGAGAGTATGGCCATGTCCGCAAAGATTGTCCGGAGGAAGCCAAAGTGCTCGACTACATGAGGAAGGGAGAGTTGCCGAACTTCCGCTACGGGCAAGGTAGGCCTCAATTTAATGCAAGCTCATCTATTCCTAACGCGGTTCCGCTTCGGATACAATTGAAGGAGTTCATGGATGAGCAAGCTAAGATCAACAAGGACACCGTCACCAAGTTCAAGACCATAGACAAGGTGTTGGAGAACATCGATAGCAAAGTGACGGAGGTCGGAAGTTCCAATCATCAAGTGCTCAACATGATGAAGATGCTCGAGACGCAAGTTGGACAACTTGCGGGGCGCCTCACTAATGATGAAGGGAAGCTTCCGGGACAACCCAAATGTTCCGAATCGGCGAAGGCCATTCAAACACGTTCGGGGAAGGAGACCGAAGATCCGGAACGTTCCGCGGGAGCAAAGCTTAAACCGTCCACCGAGGTGGAAGGAGTTGCTAAAGAGAAGGTTACGGGGATCGTCACCGAGGAACCCGAATTCGAGATGCCGGAGGATGACACGAGGATACCGCAACTCAAGCCACGCTACTTCCGAGGTAAACTTGACAACCACTTTGAGAAGTTTGTGGAAGTTGTGCGTAGACTTAGCATCAACATGCCGTTACTAGATGCCCTACAAGTACCTACATATTCTCGTTACTTTAAAGACATACTTGCAAATAAATATGAGATAGCAACACTCGGGGTAGATCATATCAAAATGTCCGAGGAGTGTAGTGCAGCTATTGCTTATGGGCTAGAGAAGCAAAAAGACCCCGGGTGCCCTACAATTCCATGTTCAGTTGGTTCTTTCAACTTCGAGAAGGCGTTATGCGACCTTGGAGCTAGTGTGAGTGTCATGCCGAGGGATGTGTTTGAGAAGTTACGCCTACCAATGGAGCCTACGGGAATATGTTTGGAGTTGGGCGACAACTCCATTCGCTATCCCTTGGGCATTGCTGAAGATGTACCCGTGAAGATTGGACACCACTTCATCCCCGTCGACTTCGTTGTGCTCGAGATGGGAGAGAGGGAGAAGCCGCCGCTCATCCTAGGGAGGCCGTTCCTCAAGACCGTGGGAGCTACTATTGATGTTGGCAAGGGGGAGATCATGTTCGATATCAACGGAGAAAGGAGTTCCTTCAAGTTCCGTCCAAGGATTGAGGCATGCAACATGATTGGAGTGAAGGGAGAACCAAAACAAACGGAGGGGCTGAAAAAGAAGAAGGAGCCGAAAAAAATGAACGTAACGAAAATTAAAGAAGGTGTTGCATCCGTCAAGACAAAGGAAGAGAAGCCGCCTGTGAAGACCAAAAAAATGACTAAGCCGGCCAAGCCAAAAGACAAGCCCGCGCCCAAGATGGTGCGGAAGTGGGTACCCAAGATTGCAACGCCCGCAAAGAGCGTTGATCCGGAGTAATCAAGTGAAGAAGTCTAGCTATAGACTATAAACGAAGCGCTAGGCGGGGAGGCAACCCGTTTCGTCGAGTCAAGAATAAGCTACGGGAGGACAACCCGATTCCAGGTTTTTCGAGTATTTTTAATAATTTAGTTTTTGAGTTTTACTACGCAAAGACATTAGACTTAGAAGTGGTTGAACAATATTAGAGACATAATTCTTAATTGAATGTTTGCTTTATCATAAACCCTTTGCATGAACCCTCCTATGTGCTTGTTTGATTCTTTTCTTTTCGAGAAACCCCTCAACCAAATAATTTCAGAACCTTAGCTCAACCTTTCACCCTCATTATGGTACTGAGGTTGGCCTATTTTTCATGCTAAAACCACACGAGTAGAGCCACGATTTATGTTCAAGTGTTAATAAAATTCAGCACGTGGTAGGACTCGCGTGAACCTAGAAATCAAAGCTTTTGGTTGGTTTTAAAAATTTTTATCCTTGGTTTCTTTAGGATTAGAATTTTTCTAAGCCTCTTCTAATTTTGTTTTATTCAAAATCTTTCTTATTTAGCCAAAATTAGAACCTAAACCTATGTCCCCATGATCAAGCCGGGAAAATGTCTGCTCTCAACCAATGAAGGCAAACTTTACCGGTGAGACCGAAATCGACGTAGTCGAAAAATATTTTCGACTTACATTTGTTTTTAATGGTTTAAAAACTTCTCTAAAATTATGTTTGAGCTCTTGCATGGCTCTGAGAAATATTTTAAATTTCGAATTAGAGGAGTGCTTAACCTTAAACACACCTAAATGGAGGCAACTAGTTTGAATTAATCATGCATGCACCATTGGATCCCCTTTTATCAACTTTCACCAATTCCACATGCAAAGGACAAGCATGGTGGGCAGCAAGCATCAACTTTGCAGGATTTTCATGGTGGCATGTGAAGCAAGTGGAGCTAGGGAGCATGGACATGACCCAAAGCATGGAGCATCAAGTGGGAGGACCAATAATTCAAGAAAAGGAGTGGACGAGAGCGTTTGGGCGGTGCAACTCGTGGAGCACGCGGGCGGGGAAAGTTGCGGAGGCGAAATGATCGTGCCTGGGAGAAAGACGCGCCGAGGAGGAGCCGGAGGACCCCGGGCCGGCCGGCCCAGGCCGGCCGGCCTGCCCTATATAAGCAGCCCCCCCCGCGCCCGTTTTCTCGCAGCAAGCTTCCCTCTCCTTCCCTTGTTAGTGTGTTCAAGTTTGTGTGCTCGGAACCTCCGTAGACTTAGCCAACCATCCCAAGCTTGATAGCTCAACAAAAATCCACATCCTTAATCCACTCAAAGTCCACATCCGAAGCAAAGAGTTTAAGTGCCTAGTTTACCGGTTGCAACCCGGAATTTTAGTTGAAGAAAGAGTGCAGCAACCATGTGGAAGAAGACCACAAGTCTCTTCTCTAAGAAGAAGAGTTCGTCGTCGTCCAAGCCGTCATCAACCACGTCTTCGAGGAGGCACTCGGTTTCCGAGTCTCCTCGGAGCATGGAGACGGACACGGCACCACCGAGGAGGAACGACGCTCTCCTCTTTGGTGGTATGAGGGCTGCAAGAAGCACTTCCATGAGGTTCACCGAACCTCGTGGGCACACGGAGGAGCAGCCCGCGCCACCACGACGATCGACTCGCTCAACCGCACCACCTCCTTACACCCCGACACAATCTTCGTACGGCTTCATCATCTTGTCGGCGGCGGAGGAGGAGAGGCTCGCCAATCTTGAGAAGAGGCTTGTGCCAAACGTCGAGTTCGACGACCAAGCACTCTACACCTTGGGTTTTTGCACCGACATATACTACATGTTGGGGCACCTCGGGTGGGTGCAGTTCTCCAACGGAATATCGGTGGACACCCATTTGGGGTACGCCTTGGAAATTTTGATGACTATTGCACCCATCGTTGATGATGATGGGGTGCAAAGCTTGTCATTCCGTTTGGAGGGAATCGAGCAAGTGGTTCCCTACGAGCATGTAAGGGAGCTGCTTGGATTCCACAAGGGAGCTCCGGAGAAAGTTGACGTGCCTCCCGGCATGTTGGCGGAATTTTGGGGCATGATCTCCGGAGAAGCCCATCAACAACGCAATTGCATCCGCAACCCCATTATCCGGATATTTCACTCTTGGATGTGCAAGAGGGTATTGGGGAGGATGAGGGAAACAAAGGTGACCGACACGGAGATGAATTGGCTATACTCGGCTTTAATTGCCAGGCAACCAATTGACCCCTCTTACCTCATGATCAACCGTTGGTGTTGTGAAGCAACATCGGGGGCTGGTAATATTGGTTCGGGGTGTTACCTCTCCATGTTGGCCTTTTCCTTGCGGTCGGGGATCGCAAGAAACCCCGCTCACCTTTTGCGTGGTACCTCTCTCGGTTTTGAGTACTTGCGGCAAGGCAAGTACATTAGTGGAGATGAGAGAGGAGGTTATCGGTTGGCCATAGTGAACCTCCCCCTTCCGAATGAGAGGCTTAGGCTTTTCACCGAAGGAAGGGAAGATTGGTTGGAAGAGGGACTACTTGTCCCCGCAAGGAAGAACAAAAGAGGAAGAATCGTAGAGGAGGGAACATCCTCCGCACAAGCAAGTGGAGCACAACCCAATGTGCAACCATTTGGCGGGGTTCCTCCTCCGCCAAGTTATTACGGAGGGTCTCAACAACAAGCATGGGGGGTGGTGCACCGGTACCCCCACAAAATTATGTTGTGCCCAACGCTAACTTCGCGGAGTCCTACGCTCATCATCCCCAACCACAACAAAGCATTGCCATTATTGGAGGGTATGCCGCAAGAAATGCTCAAAACATCGCAGCCATCCAATCTAACGCAGCTCAACTCGGTGAAGGCAACGCAAATATTGCCTTTGAACTTGGACGCCTTCACCTTGTGGAGCCAAATCAATTCGACGGAGGAAGCGTTCAACCATATTATGAGCATCAGCCACCGGCGGAGGACTAGAAGATTTAGGAACTTTAGTTTTCTTTTCTTTTCTTTTTCTCTGTAATTTTCAGCCTTTGCTTATGTGTGTTTGCGTAGTATTTTCTGTTTTTATTTAATTTTCAGCAAGCATGTTTTGTTTATTTTCAGTATGTATTTCAACTTGATATCACCATTAATAAAGACACCACCTTGATTTTATCATTGGAAAAGTTACAAAATTCGTGCCATGATGATATATGATTAAAATTGCAGCTTTGTTCATCTTTGTAATTGTTTTATGCATGTTTAAGCTAGTGCTCTCTTAAAAATACAGATCTGAATTTATTTAAATACTAGCTTAATTTTCAGCGGAGGTTATGATTAAAATAAAGACCCATAGTGTTTTATGTGCTCTCAAGTTATGAATAGATTGAAGATGTCTTTTATGCTCAAAAATATTGCTAACCTTGTCACAAATATCACTTGTGTGTTGCTCAACCTATCCAAAGCCTTATATATATTTGAGTGCATAAACCTTAGTGTACAAGATTTATTTTTTGAGTGAGTTATTGCAGGCCATGATTTCTCTGGCCCGAGACTAAGAAGCTGGTCATTTCATTTTTGCGTATCTATCTTTTTGATAGCCTCTTATCCGTACATTGTGTATCCCCGCATCGGTGATCTCACAAACTTCGCCGGATATCCACCCTTAAACCAAATATCATCTTTTTGTGATTACCTCCTTGACCACAACCTATCGTTGAGAATGGATCATCAATTCAAGGAAGATCGCAAGACGGTGCCAACGTTGAAGATTTCAAGTATCTCTCCAAGGAAAAATATCTCCGGTACCTACCTTATTTTTCGCCTCTTTGCTCGAGAACGAGCAACGTCTAAGCATGGGGGAGGAGGTAGGTACGGTGCAGTTTTAGAGTTCAAAAGGGAGTATTTTAAAAATATATATATATATATAATGATGAAAGAAAAAATTCGGCGATGTACGTGACTTCCAAGGTGAAGAAAGAAAAAAATATATATATATAAGAAAGAAAGAAAGAAAGAAAGAAAGAAAAGAATGAGAAATATGAGAAACGAAAAATATATATGTGCGTAAAGTGAACTCCCCGGTTCTCTAAGAGTGCATTCAAGGCTTCAAGTTAAAAAGATCCATTCTCATTTTCCAACCATGTGCAATCCGATAACGAGGACTTCCTTTGTGCCTCGGGATCACTCTTTGCCATTTGCACATGTCCACTCATCTAAAGTGTGTGTATTTTTCTCTTTCCCCTCCTTGATTTAACATTATTTTCCAATGACCTTTTTGACGAGTCTCGGTAAGACCATGAGAAGCTTGTCTTGTTTTGACAACACCTCATTTATAAAATCTTGTTAGGACTAAACTTTCCCAAAGCTCCATATAAAAGCCTACCACATATATATGAGAGGGAAAGGAGTAGAACATATAGGCTTGAGAGACAAGTGAGATGAGAGTTTATGAGCAATGCACGAGATGATTTAAATTTGTGAATTTGGTTTAGTTTTTCTTTATCTTGATCTTCATTTCAAAAAAAAAATTCTGAGATCTATTTAAAACTTTGTGAGCATGTTAATACTTGTGGGATAAGCTTAAAAAGAATCTACCCTCCGTAGAAATGAAGGCTAGTACATTATGGAACTTTAATGAATTAAAATTTTGAGAGCATTATGTTTTCTCATGTATGATCAAGTGCAAAGTTTAAACATTGTTTGGCAATGATGATATCCATCGAAGGCTTACTCGAGGACGAGCAAGGTTTAAGCATGGGGGAGATGTTGACGGTGAAAATCCGTCAACCTAGCCATGAGTTTACCTTCGGTGTTGGCATGAGTTTTATACCTTATCCATTGGTACTAACCCCCGTGGTATAACAAGTTCACGTGTGCATGTCGTTTTAGGAGTTTAATGTTTATGCGGGGATTTAGTGTTGAATGCAAGACTTTCGGGATAAGTTCATCAAGCACCTCATGACAAGACCTTGAAGCCCCGAACAAGTCATGCAATGAAGCAAACTTAACTCCAAGAAGCGGGGACTTGATCCGAGAAGACGACGGACTCCGGGGACCAAACCGGAAAAGTGTTGAATCTTGCAAGACAAGGAGTTGAGTCCAATTCGGAGAGAAACCGACGACATGGACCTACATGCGAAGGGGGAAGCATCCGGGAAGCAAGAGAACCGACCTCGGGCAAAGGAGCCCGCGGGCCGGGCCTAAATGGGCCCGGGCCGGCCGGCCCGGGCCCGGTCGGCCCCGTGCCCATTTAGGGCCCAAATCCGTCGCCCTTTGCCCTAGCCGCCAATCGGGCTATTTATAGTCCCCTGACCGAGAGCCACGCAGAGAAGATTTCGTCTTCGGCCGCCGAGAAGCAGAGAAGAGAGGGACACCATCTCGGAGAGGAGAGGGTCGAGCTAGTTGACTAGGGTTTCCCTAGCCGACGTGGGAACCTTGCACGGAAGACCACGTCGGAGTTCCCGGAGCTAGAAGCAAGATCAAGGAAGGATCCCGGTGGTGATCTTGTGTATGTATCATTGTTATAGTTGAATTATCAAGTTGAATCTTTTCCCAGCGATCAAGTGTTTCCTCGAAGATTTCGTTTTTCGATCGGCTTTGCTTATTCCAATTCTATTCTCGAGATAGATTACATAGGGTGTTCTTGTAGCCGCGGTGGCTAGAGGTACACACCGGATCCTCCGAAAGAATCTCGACTTGTCTTTTGACTCGCCCTAAGCTCCCCGCATGAATAGGGATACGTTGTGACGAACGGGGGTCTCGAAAGGCGGATGTTTTCGGATTTGGACGGGAAACCACGATTTAAAGAGGCTTTTATTAAGATTCGATTTGCTACTTCTTCTTTTGCTTGGAACTTCAACAAAAGGCTTACCCCGATCCCTCTAGATCGGTTTATCTACCCAATCTTACTTTGTTTTCTCCGGTTTTTAGTAGATTAGATCTGTTTTGTGTCTTTAACTTAGATGCATTAGGTCTTTTATCGAATATTGAAGTTACTTGGCTTTAATAGATTAAGTCTTGCGTCACACATTTGTTCCACGGATTCGATACCTTGAGTTCACCACTCGAGGGAAGAAGGGTCCCTTGACTACGACGGGAGACTTGTACGCTTGCGAGTCACGAACGAACTTTGATACAAACATTAACCGTCAACACCTGAAAACGAGCGCACAGACACACGCTGAACTGTATGTCTGGCCTCGTAGCCGTCAAGTAGAGGAGGGAGCCGATCATGCTCCTGTACTCCCGCTGGTCCACTGGTTCTCCGTCCTCGTCTGCATCCAAAGTGGCCGTACTCCCCATGGGAGTTGACATCGGCTTCACATCTTGCATCTGGAACTTCTTCAGCATGTCTTTCGTGTACTTGGTCTGGTGCACGAATGTTCCATCCTTCACTTGCTTGATCTGCAGCCCGAGAAAATACTGCAACTCGCCCATCATGCTCATCTCAAACTCCCTGCTCATCTCATCTGCAAACTTGGCAAAAAGGTTATGTGACGAGCCACCAAAGACAATATCATCCACGTATATCTGAACAATCAACAAGTCATTTCCATGCTTGAGGAGAAACAAGGTCCTATCCACGATACCCATCACAAACCCTCTGCTCAATAGAAAACCTCTCAATCTCCCATACCAAGCACGGGGCGCCTGTTTCAACCCATACAGAGCCCTTTTCAACTTGTACACCCTGTGTGGGTACAGCTCGCTCTCAAACCCGTGTGGTCGCTTCACATACACCTCCTCCTCTATGACCCCATTCGAAAAAGCACTCTTCACGTCCATCCGAAACAACTTGAACCCTTTAGCCACGGCAAAGGCTAGAAGGATTCGAATTGCCTCAAGACGGGCCACAGGAGCAAAGGTCTCCTCATAGTCGATCCCCTCCTTCTGACTAAACCCCTGAGCAACAAGTCTGGACTTGTTCCTCACAACCATCCCATTCTCACCCTCTTTGTTCTTCCAAACCCACTTGGTTCCTATAAGATGGCAATTTGGAGGTGGTTCAACTAACTCCCACACCTGGTTCCTCTCAAAGTTTTCCAACTCCTCATGCATAGAATTGACCCAGTTTGCATCAGATAAAGCGTGTCCAATGTCCTTGGGCTCAAAGGTGGCAACAAAAGCAGCATGAGCAAAATGAGAGGAATTCCTGGACCTTGACCGTGTAGTACGTTCGTCGATGTCCCCAATGATCTTCGACAGGGGATGCACTTCTTGAATCCGCCGGGGAGCCTCACGCCTCGAGACTACCTCCCCCTCAACTTCAGCTTCTCTCGCCTGGTCCTCTTGTCGCACCGTCGTTGTCCATGAAGTAGACGGTCCACGCTCCGTAGTGGTCGTAGGGGAAGTAGTGGGTACACACTCAGCTTCAGGCGCATGGTTCTCTCCATCATCATCTCCAGCTTCATCCTTCTCCTCTTCAAAGAGGTCCTCGGCCATCTCTTCATCACCTGCACATTCAAAACCAAGAGAGGTACATGGCATTGTCTCGTCGAAGGTCACCTCGCAAGTCTCCATGATTTTGTTAGTCTCAAGGTTAAGCACCCTATAGGCTCTAGAATGGTTAGCATATCCAAAGAAAATACCATCACTAGACCTAGCCTCAAACTTGTCGAGTTTTCCCTTCTTAAGAATAAAGCACTTGCAGCCAAAGACTCGGAAGTGACTCACCTTGGGTGCCCGACCATGCATCAGCTCATAACAGGTCTTCTTCTTGAAAGCTCGCAATAAAATCCTGTTGGAAACATGACAAGCCGTATTGACCGCCTCAGCCCAATACCTCCTAGGAGTCCTGTGCTCATCGAGCATCGTCCTAGCCATCTCACAAAGAGTCCGATTTTTCCTTTCCACAACTCCATTTTGAGGGAGCACATAAGGGGTCGAATACTGATGTTCAAGACCTAGATCACGACAAAAGGCATCAAAACAAAAGTTCTTGAACTCTGAGCCATTATCACTGCGGATAGCTCGAATAGCATTCCATGCCTCTCGTTTTTCAACCTCACGATCAGATCTCGAACAAAACCAAATGTCTCACTCTTATCCTCCAAGAAGAACACCCAGGCATAGAGAGAGTAATCGTCCACCACAACAAGGACATACCACTTCCCACCCACCGAGCGAACTCGAGCTGGCCCAACAAGGTCCATATGCAACAGCTCTGTCGGATGCTCGGTCATGACATCGGTCAGGGGTGGATGGGGAGTGGCTACCATCTTGCCATGCCTACACGGAGCACAAACCAAATCCTTCTCAAGCTTCAACCTCGGCAATCCTCGGACAAGGTCAAGACCACTCAAGCGGGAAACCAAATCAAAGCTCAAGTGTCCCAACCGTCTATGCCATTTCCACAAATCGAAGAAGGACCGGCCATCAAACGGCGAGCAGGACCCAAAGAACGAGAGAAATCGCCACGAAAATCGACCCTCGGGGATGATCATACGGACAAGATCACCTCGAGAATCCAAGCAAACGAGACTCGCCGGACTTGAAACGCACCTCAAAACCCTCATCAAGCAACCGAGAAACCGAAAGCAAATTGAAACCCAAAGACTTCACAAGAGCCACTCTCTTCAACGTTACCTTGTCACTCACATGCACGACACCCTCCGACAGCACCCTTTCTCGTCCATTGTCCCCAAATGTGATGTACATCTTTTCCTTCACTGGGGTGAGGCTGGAGAACCACTTCTTATCTCCGGTCATGTGTCGAGAACACCCGGGGTCGATCAACCAAATGTCCTCCAAGCCTCCTGCCTGTAGTCAGAAACAAGAACGAGAATGAGCTAACGACTCGACACTGGGGTTAGCACAAAAAAGTTAAACCAGTGTCGAGCCATCTGCTCAAAAGAGGGGTTAGCAAACATCATTCCCTTGCCACCAAACTTCCCATGTCCCAAGGGAGGAGTACGAGCACCACGAGGGGGAAAACGTGGTCCGTAGTTCCTCTGGAACCCAAAGCTGCGATCATCTCCCCTGAACCCGTATTGAGGACGAGTAGGGGGACGTCCAGCAAAACCACCACGAGCCCGACCAAACCTCTCACCAGCACGCACACCATCATCTCTCCTCACAAACCTACCACTCTGAGCCCCAACTCTACCAACACTCCTCACACTTCCCACACTTCGTGGAAGTGGCACTCTAGGCTCAGGTATACCATGAGGCTGGCGATACCTGTCCTGGTTCGCTTGCTCCCTAGCAAGCCTCTCATCCCTCTTCCTCTTGTAGCGAAACTCCGCAAGATGCCTCTCCTTGCCACAATACTCACACCTGAAGGGGATGGGTTTTGGTTTTGGCTCTGGCTTCTCTCTAGCCTTCTCACCCTTCTCACCCACAAACTTCACCGGTTTTTGGAAGTCATTTGTCTTAGGTGGGAATTTGGGTGGATCTTGGGTTGTGTCAAGCTTGTTGCAAAGGTGGTTGGGCTTTGGTGTGAAAGAGTTCTTGGGTGCTTTTGAAAGTGGGACTTGGATGTCTCCGATCACCTCAAACTCGGGGTTAGACTCAACACACTTCTCATACACACTCTCCCCACTGTTCTCTCCTACTTTCTCACCCAACTTCTCAAAGCCCAAACCACGACCATCCGCTCTCTTGAACTCCTCAATCATGATTTTCAATTGAGGTTCCTACCTAGACAACCAACCCAACACCTTCCTCAAATAGTCATTCTCCTCATAGATGACATCCAAACGGGAAGTAAGTTCAAGATTGCGCAAAGTAACTTCATCACAGCTAGTGCATGCATTGACAACAGGAGATTTCAAAGAAGCTTCCAAAGAGCTGATAGTAGAACGAGCATCAACAAGCTTAGCATGCATAGTAGGACATGATTTACAAGCACCAAGCAAAGTAGGTCTAGCCTTAAGCTCATCATACTCAGTCCTAAGAGCATCTAGTTTAGCCAAAGTGGAAGCATTCTTCTCATTAAGCAACTTGATCTCATTCAACCATGCATCACACTCAAGACATTCAACATCATCAGGAGTAGTAGGAGCAAGTTTCAAAGAGTCATTCTCAAGTTTCAATTCAAGCAATTTCGACTCTAGCTCTCCTACTTTCTCACTAGCATTCTCATGTTGAGCCCTAAGATCTTTCCTCATCTTTTTGGCATCTCTTAGCACACTATCACGGTTGTCAATCAAGCCATTCAACCTAGAAATCTCAGCAAGCAAAGAGTCGGGGTCACGGTTTACCTCATCCTCCGAGTCGGAGTCGCTGTCTTCCTTCTCGCTCTTCTTGCTGCTTGAGCTATGGGCCATGCCACAAAAGCCCTCAAGCGCCACACAGCTCAACCCGCTGAGGTTCCGGCCTGCACTCTTCTTGCCCTTACGCCTCTCGGCATCATCATCTTCGCTGCTTGAGCTTGATTGCTCGTCGCTTGAGCTTGAGTCGACGTCGCTCACACCGGCCACCATCGCTCTTGCCTTGTTCTTCTTGTAGACGCTCTTGCTCGGTCGCCGCTTGTCCTTGTCCTTGCTCTTGGACTTGCTGAAGTGCTTGCCCTTGGAGGAGTACTTGTCTTCACGCCTCGGGTGCGCCTTGTACTCGTTCACCTTGTACTTGTTCTCCTCCGCTTCCGGGCACTTGGCGATGAAGTGTCCACGCTTGCCACACTTGTAGCACGTCCCTGAGCTCCGCCTTGCATTCCTCCGACTCTCATGTAGTCGATCAAACCTCCTTGAGAGCAAGGCCAGCTCCTCCTCGCCCAGCACATCAAAATCCTCATCTGGAATGGACATAAGAGAAGACAAGGAAAACTGTCGACAGGAAGGGTTAGATTTTCCCTTTGATCCGCCCACAAGAGCAAGACTATGGTCAATCGAGCCCTCATGCTTGGATTGCAACTTCCTGTCAACCTCAGCCGACTTGAGCTTAGAAAAGAGCTCATCCAACTCAATAGTCAAATACTGCCCAGACTCCTTGATGGCCTCAACCTTAGCACCGCAAACATTTGGGTCCAAGACATGCAAGAGCTTCAAAGCCTGATCATGCTCGGTGTAGGGAAAATCCTCAACATTAGCTTTCATGTTGTTCACGATGGCGGTGAACCTCTGAAACATCGCATCAATGTCCTCACCGGGAAGTGGAGTGAAATTCTCATATTGCATCCGGTAAGAGACAAAGAGGCGAGCCTTCACATGGTTATCACCATCGTGAGCAACCAACAACTTCTCCCAAATTTGCCAAGCAAGATTCAAATGGCGAACACGCTGAAACTCTGGATCACACAAGCTTCGGACCAAGTGATCAACGGCTTTTGCATTAGCCTCATACTTGGCCTTAGCACCGGCATCGGTCACCATAAGAGTATGGATGTTGACCGGAATAGCATAGGTCTTGTCAAGCACAATGAAATCCAACAGCTTCCCACGAAGAAAGATCATCATTCGGGCCGCCCACTTGTGGTAACCCTTTCCATCGAAGTGCGGCGGACTGCCCCGCTCAACGTACGGCATCTTAGGATTCGAGACTTGTCAAAGTCGCAAAGAATCCGGCACCAAGCTCTGATACCAATTGAAGGATCAGATGGCGACTAGAGAGGGGGAGTGAATAGGAGCCGGTAAAAATTCTTCCCAAAGAACCCGGCCTATGCCCTAGTCAAATCCCGGTCACACACAAGCGATGGATCGAATCACACACCAATCGCCAAGACAACGAGGTTATGGATCAACCTCTAGCCTTAGGAACGATTCCTTGAAGCACACGCGGAAGCACGAAAGAAGGAGAAGAGGAATCGAACCAAGAAGCAAAGCGCGCAGCCTCTGGCGGACCGTCCGGCCAGACAAGGCGGACCGTCCGCGACGAGCCGCGCGGACCGTCCGGCGAGGGGACCGCGGACCGTCCGCCCCCTTGCCGCGGACCGTCCGGCTCCGAGCCGCGGACCGTCCATTAAAAACAAACGAACCAACGGGGACGCACCCGCACCACGGACCGTCCGCGGGAGCACGCGGACCGTCCGCCGTGCACCCGCGGACCGTCTCGCCCTCTGCTGCGGACCGTCCGAAACTCCGTCCAACCGAAAACCAAAATCGTGATGGATCGAAACGAAAGGCGAGCAAGAACACGAAGAACTCCCGACGAACAGGACCCACGCGGACCGTCCGCCGACCCCAGGCGGACCGTCCGCCCCTTGCGAACAGAACAGGAAAAAGCCCGACCTCGAAGGTCAACTCCCCCAAATCATCATCGGATTTCCCAAACGGTTGAAGCTGTGGAGACAAGGGTTTGGGGACTTGAAAAGCATCACACAAGGATGCTATAGCCCAAAAATCTTGCTTCCTAACTCCCTAAATCACCGGGAATCGTGAATCCTTTGAGCACCACCGAAAGCTAGAGCACCTAACGAAAACTCACGAATCGAAGTGGTTTCCCGGCGTTTGAGGGCACAAGATCAATCACAAAGATGCACGAGACATCTATCCATGTTTCCCTCAAAGAAATCCGGGGAGAAACCCACTCAAATCCGCGGAATCACACCGAGAACAAAGGCACGAAAACAAGCACAAAAGACCACGAAAAACACAACTCTGAATCTTCTATACAAACCAGAAAAGATTCACAAGGTCTAGCATACCGCCCTAGCATCCATCCTCTCAACAAATCTCTCATGAAGCTCTCATGCTAGCCTAGAGAAAATGGAAGAAAAATAGCTACGAAAATGAGAAATGGGAGGGAGGAAATGAAACCCTAAGTCGCGGAGAGAGAGAGCCATCCACACACACTCATGGCTTATATATCAGGTCCCGCCGGAGTGGTAAATGACTCGACTACCCCTAACTTAACTACTGGCGATACAACCCATGTAGGGGCATTTAGGTAATGTTTGTGGGTCTTGCCATCGGACGGCCACGCCTTTGCCACACCCCGCGTCCTCCCGACGCAAGCCATGCGATCCCGCCGCGTGTCCTCCGCCTCGAAGCTTCCCGACACGCCCGGATCCCGTCTCCGTCGTGTTGGGCCCTCGGACTTGGTTTTGAGGCCCAAACCAAGAAACCGTCCGCCGATGGTTTTGTGGGCAAACCACCAAACCCCAGTGCTCGGTCCGGCCTCCCTCCAAACCACTTGACTCGACCACCACCGTGCACCGGCTCGCTTGTCCATGACTTCGTCTTGCTTGTGTCGCCACCATGTGGCCCGCACCCAGTCCCGCTGTCCACCGGGTCCCTCGAACCGAGCCTACTTGTCTCTCCATCTCCCGGAGGCCCCTCAAGGCTGAAGACCTTTCACGCCCGTTCTTCACCTGCAACAACACGAACTAGGCCGCAACCTACACCTGCGCACTAAGCCAAGAGTCAGTCCAACACCCGTTGTCAATCACTCATCACTGAGGAGCGGTCATCCATCGACCACTGGGACGCTCCTGGTCCTCAGATTCGTCTTAAGGCCCTGGAAAATATTGAAAAGAACAAGATGCGAGTTGCTAAATATTACAACAAGGTAAAAGTTAAGCAATTTGCAGAAGGAGATTTGGTTCGGAAAGCGTTACTGCCGATCGGGACTAAGTACAGTGCGTTCGGTAAATGGTCCCCGAATTGGGAGGGTCCTTTTCGGGTAGTCAGATGTGCGCCTGATAATGCTTACATATTGAAAACTTTACTAGGAGAGGAATTTACTACTGCTATAAATGGAAGATATTTGAAGAAATATTATCCTAGTATTGAAGTTGATCGTTGATTACAAGCACCAGGATTACAGGCATCTGATACACAGAAACAGCCAGCGTTCAGGAAAGAAGTCGCCTTTAGAACAAAAATCCTAACAGAGGAAATGACCAATACTAATGTGTATTGCCCTTAGCACAAATATTCCACATTACAGATGTTTCTTATAGGCTTTTATTTGGCAACTCAGCTACTTAAAATTACAAGAGGGTGGGAAGCAGAAGGCCTGGAGGAAGAAGCGAAAGTATGCTGCATTCCTTTGATTCCTTGTTTTTCCTCTTCATCTCCTCCCTCTTCAACTGTTCCAGAACCACCGTAACAGCAACCTGGAAGCTTCGGGGGTTGCCATGACTTGCAGCTTCCATTAGGCTATCCCAGGAAGCCTTCAAGTTGCTGTACCTATCAGAAACATCTAGGAGAAGGGAACAATTGTTAGGTGTGAAGATATGGGCTTAAGCATGGGAGTCAAATGAAGATGAAGATCTTACCCCCTATCAACGCTTCCAAACTCATGCGGCGTTCGCGTTCGGCGTTGTAGCGGGCGGTGATGTCCCGTAAGTTGTGCACTAGATGCCGAATACGGTGGCGCAGTTGGTGGTTTATCCTCTGTTCCGGCGTGGCGTTCTCTTCTTCAGAGGAGGAGTCAGAGAGGATGTACTCGGGGACCTCTTCAGTACCAAAGGTCTCTTCAGGAAGCAGGTCAAGACTGGAGAAAGCAGAGAGGGGTAAACCATGAGTTTGCAAATGAGAGCAAGAAACAGATTGATAGAAAACTCACTCTCGAATGGTACGTTTCTTTGGTGGAGTGCTGTCCTCCTTGATGGGTTGCTTTCCCTTGTCCGCCATGGCCTTGGGGTTTTCTCCTTTGGAGCAAGGGGAGAAAATGTGAGGTGATGGAAGTGTATGCGAGTGGATTTGCAGGGTACCAAGGGGGCTATTTTATTGACCATGAGAGTGCATTGGGAGTGATGACTGGTTGGCGTGCGTTATTGGAATACCAAGCGGTAGGGTTTTCTTCCCGAATGCGAAGGGTTTTCATTGAACAGTGTTTATGGTTCCCGAATTGAAGATTTTCTGTGGATTCTGTGCCAAGGGGCAGGAGTTTTTTGCGTGTTCGACTAAGATAATGTTCCCGAATTCATTCAAAAACAGTAAAGTTCGCATCCACAAGCATAAGGGGATCATCACAATACAAACACAGAAGTTGAAATTTCATTATTTATTGCCGAAAATCCAAGCATCCCTAGTACAAACTAATCAAAAATCCTGTTTAGCACAGACTGGGGATGGATGGTATCGACAATGGCGTCGCCGTGGCCGTCGAGGCGCTCCAGGATGACCTCGATCTCGTCGACGTCCTCTGGTGTGCCGCCCTGGAAGCCGCATGGCTGTATGGAGTAGTCGACGTGGGTGTGCGTCGCCATGGCGGCCAGGCCTAGGGTGGTGCCCAGGCGGACGCCGTGGAGGGCCACCTCATCGACACGATCTTCCACAGCGGCGATGCATTCCACTGGCGTGTCTCCAGGGTCGTTCACCTTGTCAGCCAGTTGCTTCACCAGCATCTTCAGCTGGTTAAGCTCGGCGTCGCGGGCTGCAACATTCCAAAGCAATGGCGGTTAATTCAAAGTTGAGCTGGATCAAAGTCAATCAAGAGATTTACCATCAATGGTCTCCAGTAGCTGCTTGCGCTGATGTTCCCATTCGAGCTCGGCGATGCCGACTTTCTTGGAAATCTCTCCCAGCTCACGCCGGGTTTCATCGCGCTCCGCCTTGAAACGGAGGGCGTCACGCTCGCCGTAGCGTGAGGGGGAGTAGTTGTACGACTCCGAGGAGTCGTCCAGCAGGGCTGGATTCGCGGCCGGCGCAGGGGCCGGATTCCACTGGATGAGCCTGAAACAAAGAGGATCGTCAGAAACAGAAAGAAATCTGGAAAGAATCGTAAAAGAAGTTGATCATCACCTCTGACGAGAGCCGGCGCAGCTTCCTTCAGCCTAGTCGCTGGCACGGCGCCTGCTACCGCTACCCGCCATCAGGTTTTTGGGTGTGCTAGTGATGGAGAAAGGAGGCTTAGATTGGCAAAGGCTTGAAGGCAAAAGACTTGGTGAAAGGCTGGGGGAACCTACGGTTTTATTTATGGGGATGGCGAAGAGATCGTGGCCCTGGATCGTGGTGCATATCCCGAGAAATTTGGAAGGTGGAAAGGCTTCCTTAACCGAGTCCCCGTTGGGTCGTTTGGAATTCAAGCTGAGTCGTATTCGGTTGACTGGCTCGGCAGAGTGCTATTCAGGTATGGTACTGTTTGGCTAGAATGGATCGTCTAAAAATTGCAAACAAGAAGAGAAAGAGAATGGAAAATGAAGTTCATGGTAAACAAAATTACAAGGGCGATCAATCATTCAGCTAAAAATTGTTTGGCCCGGTCAGATGTTCAAATACTTTGCAATTACACTAGAAGCATCTGATATTATTTTACTGATATTCTCCAACAGTTTCTGATCAGCTTCTTGAGTGTTGGATAGAGCGGAAATCTTTGTCTTGAGCTGGTTTGATTCGATCATGGATGCTGAAGTTTCCTTTTGGATTTTCTTTGTTAATCCAGGAAGTTCGGCTATCTTTTTCCTATCAGCTTCAATTTCAGCTGATAGATTCTTCAGTCTAGTTTCTAATGCAGCTTTTCTAGCGATCTTCAGCTCAAGTGCGGGTTGCAGTTCAGTTAACAATTCCTTGTTGCTCTGAATCTGGGCATGTGATTCTTTCACGAATTGCTTAACTTTGGCTCTCTTTTGCTCAAGGACTGGTCGGGAGGATTGGTTCTTTAAAGCTTGCCTCACCGCTGCATAATGGTTGTCCAGATGAGAGATGGGCTCCAGGGAAGCTTTGATATTATTGGGAAGTTCTTGATCAATGGATTCAAGTACTTCCTCCAAGCGATCAACATCTCTAACTTGATCCTGGATATCCCTTTGCAACAAAGAAAAGACTTCTTTTAGTTTTGCCTGATTTTCATCTGATAAAGTTTGATTTGAAGATGCCTCATCTCCTTTTTCGGCAGTAGGGTCATTCACAATAAATGGAGGGCTTGATGATGATGCAGCCTGTTTTTTTAAAAAGAAAAATTACCGAATTAGGGATGATTTATTAAATGGAAATGAAAGTGCAGATGTTTACACTTACCTCATTTCTGGTCTCTTGAATTGGAGCAGGAGGTTGTTCAGGCTCAAGGGGGTTTCCTGGGTGATCAACTGAAGAGGAGCTTGAGGAGTGCCTGGCAAAGCTGAAGCTTCTAATTAAGGGGAAGCTGGTGCAGTCCCTAGTAGATTTGAAGCTTCTGGCTGGGGAGAAGATGGATTCATCCCTGGTGAAACTGGAGTTTCTATTTGAGTAGGGGATGATTGAATCCTTGGTGAGGATGAAGTTTCTACTTGAGGGGAAGATGTTTGAACCCTTGGTGAATTTGAATTTGAAGCATGTTGAGGAGAAGAAATCTCCACAGGTTGATTCACCAATGTTTCTTCTGCAAATGACAAATGAAGGGTAAATGCCAATGTAAATAATGGTCCTTAAAAGAAAGTAAAATAGTAAGGACCATACCAGCAGATGGGGCATTGGCAGGTTCTGAAGTTGTTGATGGTTGCTGAATTCTGGTCTGAAATTACACAAGATAAATTTGTCAGATGAAGAATGGTCTTGTGTTCAGGAAGGAAGAGGTATTACCTCAAGAAGAACTCTTTTGGTGGTTCTTTTCTTCTTGGCAGCTGGAGGGGCAACCAGAGATGGAGCTTTCCTCTTATCAGAAGTTGAACTGATAAGATTTGGGTCTAATGTAGCATATCTGGACATCCGTTGAGCCAGGGTTGTGGATTTAAATCCTAAAGCAGAAATTGGGCTTGCAACATTATAAGAAATTGTCCTGGCTCGAGGGGCAGGCACTGTGTTCTGTAAGAAGTGACAAAAAACCATGATCAGTAAGGAAGGGTATACTTGGTAAAAAAATAATAAGTGCATTACCTTTGAGGTTGGTTGGAAGTCAGGCATCAGCTCAAGACAAAAAGAGTGTATTGGCTCACTGAAGATATGATCATGAAGCTCTTGCCACCAGGATATGAAAAGAGGATGAACTATTGATGTTGGTACAAAGGACCAAGGATAAATAGTTGGACTGCATTGATAGTCAAAGACCCTTCTGGCTTGCAGGTTTTCTTTTATTTCCTCTCTGGCTTGAGGAGTTCATGAAGGAATAGCCTTGGAGGCACTTGGCCACATCCTAGCTGTCGAGCCACCATGTTTGGCTGATAATATTCATAGGTACTATGGTTTTGCCTTCCTCCACGAAATTTTGCTGGCAGGATGCATGGATGGATGAAGATATTGAAAATTTATATGGATTTTGCATCATTGCATCCATTCTCAAAAGTGAATTTGTAAGGGAGGGTCAAGTTATCATTGTTCAAATAAGGAAGCCAAAGGGGGCTGGTGAAACCTCTGAAAAAGAGTTCAAAGAGTTGACTGATGTTTTGGTCAATGGATATAGTTGAGGCAGCTTCACCATAGGTTTGGCATCCTTTTGTGATCTGAATTTCTCCTTCCTTATAGCCAGATGAAGGAAAATGCCGATTGTTGAGATTAATGCCAACAATCTGGTGCATATATAGTTGCAACCACATCTGTACAAACCACCAAGGACCATTGACGCAAGAGATATTTTGGCTGGTGTACATCAGATGAGTGGTTTGATGGAGCATATGGTATACACTTCCTAAGAGGTATTTCCCGAGGGGAATGGAATGACCAGTAGCCAAATCTTCAGCCATTGCAATATGGTTCAGGGTTGGCTCATTGGCTTTGCCACAAAAGATAAATCTGCATAGCCACATGTTCAGGAAGGCTCGGTATTCAACTTCAGTTAGAGGGCCATCAGACATATGGTTCTGGATATATTGTTTGTATCCAGATCCTGTTTTTACTCCTCTTTGCCCGATGGAGCTTTTGTACTTGTAAGGATACATGGATCCTGTGATATCAAGGTCGGTCATCATATATACAACGGCCAAAGTGGGGGACATTGGTCTATGACCAAAAAGGAAAGCATTGACGCCGTTTGACCAGAAATGACAGGCTGGAATTAGAAGACTCTCATTTTTTTGGGTTTCGGCCAGAGATAATTCCAAACACTGGGCAATACAGAGGTTGTCTCAATTACTACTTTTTGCACTTTTATCTTCGAGTATCCTCTTATACCAGTTTCTCCAGCCTACAATTGGGGGAAGGGGCCAGTTTTTGAAGGCGTCTTGCCATGCATGAGGTCTTGACAAAGCCGATTTGAAGGGCATTCTATTGGATTCGGCTTCAATAAACTCAAGGGGGTCGGAGATTCCCACAGGTCTGAGGAAATAGGATGATGATTTATCCTCGATGGGAATCAAAAGCTCAGTGGATAGAGCCTATCAGGAAAACACAGAGGAAGAAATCTAAGGTGGGGATCGAAAAGGTAATACCGAATGTACCTCAAGGGGATGAGATTTACCTGAACAACTTGATTTTGGTCCGCCATTGAAGGTTTGAGCTTGAAGATTGATGAACTAGGGTTTGGATCTGAGCGGAGACTCCAACAGATTGCAGGAGGAAGGAATGGGTGTTAAACGGATTTAGCTCAAAGACGTTGGGCATTTATGGTCAATTCCGGAATAAAATTACTTTTATCCTGTAATTGAAGGGGCATATGTTAACACCAAAAAATGGTACAGGAGAGGGACTGACTTGTGGGCCGATTTGGTGATGAAATACCATTTGGCTAGTAAAAATCTTCTCAGAGGATTCGGTAAAAGATGCTTGCGGTCGGCAATGTGCTATCGTTCGGCGAAAGGACTGTTTGCGCTTTTAAAGGGAAGTTTTCGGGAATGTGTGGTGACATGGCCCGATATAAGGAAGGAACGAGTTGATGGTGTGTACGAGATGAACATTGGCGTCGGAGCATTAATTTAGACATTAAATGTTGTACTCGTAGTCGACTAGGAGTCGTGTTAGGACAAGGGTATAAATATAAACCCTTGATGTCTGTAATAGGAATTGAACATCTTCACAACAAAAACCGGCCCCGTGCCAAACATCGAATCCTTTAGTCGAGTCGTAGAGTTCTTTGAGAGGAGCCATCGATCCGTCGACCTCCGTAAGTTCCGGCAACCTTGTATCATGTCTAGTATCATGCGGTGGATTTAGATCGTGATGCAAGTAGTCTTGTTACCTTGCTTAGTATCATGCGGTGGATTTAAGCTTGGTTCAAGAGGGTTTCTTGTTGGATCATGAGTCATGTGGTAGTCTAAGATCTAGCTCGAAGCTTGTTATTGGCTCTATTAGATTTGGCAAGATCTAATAGATTCATTAAGTTACCACGTGTTGCTTTGAGATTTTTCTTTATGTTTAAATTCACGTAACACTCTTTTGCCCAATCTAGATCGATTGGTTTCGGCTTTATCTTTTTGAGATCCATGTGATGTGTTTTCAAAGTCTTTGTTTATTATAAAGGATCAAGTGCTCTCAATAGCCGAATTTAGATCAATCTAGATTGTCACGTGTTGCGGGTTCAAGCTTTGACCATTCAAATGTTTGTTCCTTCTCCACGGAACCCGGATCGGCTGTACAGCCGAATTCGGCAATGCTCTCATGCGTAAAACGTGTTCATAAGTTTGTTTTAAATAATGTGTGCTTTTAGCCTTCCATATTTAGATTGTATCATGCGGTGGATTAATCTCTTTGTGGTTGGTGGTGTGGTTTCAAACAAGTCGTATCATGCGGTGGATTAACTTGTTCGTTATCATGCTTGACGGGTTTGAAAGTACCTAGACATGCGGTAGACTAGTGATTTTGGCCTATGCATGCTTGTTTATCTCATATTTATAATCATGCTTTACCCTATTTATTTTATTTGTTATTTATCTTCAAAAAATCGGTCATGATCATGTGCGAGCAACGCTATTTAAACAAAGATCGATCTTTTGTCATGCTTACATCATCCATTCGGCTATATCCTGTTTTCATGTTTAAAGCTCCCGAATGATATTTAAACTGCTGGCAGATAGCTTGTTGTAGCTATATGTCATTTTAATTGGCTTTCTAGCCATAAATACGGAACTGTCTGGTACCACCCGGCAAGTTTCATGTTTTATCTAACTATTTGTATTCCTTTGTCAGTTTCAGGAAAATTGACTGGCACGCTTCGGATCCGGCACGTGTTTTAAGCTAGCTTCGTTCGGCTTGCTGTGTGCTTGGCGCGAGGTGCTGATTTTGCGTCAACACCCTCTAATCCCATGTTCTCGAGAGAATGGCTCTTCGCCAGGTTCAGGATTCACCGGCCTCTTTGCTATCTCCTCTGATGCCTTTTTTGTCAGATCATCTAATTTCTTCCAAATGACATCAAACTTCTTTTGATGAGTCTGGTCACATAACCGCTCAAACAATTTAGACAGAGCCTTGTTTTTGAACTGGCTGTGGAAGTTTGCTTTCATGTGCCTAATGCACCACCAGTGGCCACAATGGAACTATGTATCACTCCTGGCTGCCATCTTTCATATACCTTTGCACATTCTGCACATCCTGCACATCCTGCACCACTATGTTCTTCGACCTCTCAAGGAACCAGTACCAACAGTCACGTTCTCCCCCTTCGCAAATGCAATGGCCAAATGAAGTGCTTGATTGTTACTGTCAGCTGCCACAACTGTCAGGATTATTCCTTTGTATTTCCCGGTGGGAAAAGTGCCATCTATGCAAATGACCGGTCCACACAGTTTGAAAGCCTCAGTGCAGGCACCCAATGCCAAGAATGACCGCTGAAGCAAAAACTTGCCTGGTTTCTCCTCATGAGGATAGTCCTTGATATCATAGTAGATGCCAGGATTCATCTGAACTACTGTGTGTAGCAAGTTAGGAAAATTGTGGTAGTATCCTTCATAAGTACCCCACCTATGCTCCAATACCTTCTTCTTTCCTTGGTATGCCTTGCCGTAACTGATAGAGTACCTGAATTTTTCTTCAATTACACCGATAATGGCCTTCGGCTCATAAGAAGTACATTTCACAATGGTAGAGTACATGTAGCTTGCAAAATCGGTTGAAATGTTTCAGTGTCTTGATTAATCTGATCAAGGGTACAACTGTGAGGTACCACTTCTTTGACCTCCAAGTAATGATCCCACTTACCCTTATATGCATACACTTGAAAAGCACAATCCTCCTTCTTGCAATGCACATCATATATTGTCAGACATCTCTTCACTACCCTGAACTCCCTGTGTAGAGTCAAGGTGGACCACTGCTTGACTGCATCCTTCGCATGTGCAGTACGGTGGTACATGGCACCTTTTGTAACCTCATTCTCGTGTACTCCGAGGGCACATTCTCACCACGATTAACAGTACTGACGAGGGCCCAGATTAGGGCCCCCTTTTACTGTGATATAATGTCCCACGAGACAAGGTTTTCTGACACCGTTGACAATGTGAAGGCCAAGATTGACAATGTGAAGGCCAAGACTCAGGACGAGGAGGACTGAGGACCCCTGTCAAGACCATCACTCGCAAGACGAGATGTTCCCAACTGGTTGGGAGAATCTCCGAGCAGTTCCCCACAAGAGGGACCTCCTCCGAGCAGTCTACGCCTCGCACGACCAGTCTCCGCCTTGCACGACAAGCCGCTCGTTCGCACGAGTGGTTCCCGTCTCTGACTGAGACGTGATCCACAGCACGCGGCGCGACCCCAAGACGCGGATGTCTTCATCGCGACGCGTGGGGGATCGATTCCCCGTGACATGCAGGCACACCAGCTGGCGGCCAGTGCGAGCAGCTGGCCCCGACAGGAGCCTTAATGCAGGTCTGGTCAGCTGCACAACCATCCCATCGCCATCACCTCCAACCCTATTGCACGCAAGCTCCGCCCGAGGCACTCAAGCACCCCCTACAACGAGCTCAGGCCTACGGTTAGGTCTTAATGTGGTGAGCTAGTCAAGTACTCGGATGGACCTAGTCACCAACGAACTACTCGAAAGGGGCGCCAAGCGTCCTAGTGTGAATAGCCCCGCCCAGCCACGCGGCGGCTCCCACGACGAAGTAACACAACTTCAATTCAATGCGCCCTGACAGACAGCTACGCACGAGAAGACATTTCAGCGACCAAACATTGTAACCCTTATTTTCTTTCCCCTTGTACCCGTCCCCTTGCGCTATAAAAGGGAGAGGAGGGCAATCGTTACAAGGGTTGAACAACCGGTGAACCGAACACCCATTCTGAGGGACTTGGGTCTGACACCCTCTCCCGACCAATTTGTAACCCCTACTACAAACAACCCTTGCACGGGAACACGACAGCTCGACACTAGACATAGGTGTTACTCCCCGGAGGCCCGAACTAGTATAAATCTCGTTGTCTCTTGTGCTAACCATCCGACCCCGACACACGATCGACACAAATTTACTGTCTGGCGGTAGAGAACCCCGGAAGTTGGCGCGCCAGGTAGGGGAGCATCGTGTGTCTCGACAAACTTCACCAGCTGATCAGATGGAGGGTCGCTGGGTTTCGTTGACCCCTGTGGCCACCTTCCACTTCGGCTCCCTCAGCTTCATCTACACTGGGCTGACGGAGTCCATTGCCAGGAGTACCTTCGCCCGACCACCTCGTCCCAATGTCCTGATGGGGGCTGCGGGACGCGCGGCGTTCGTTTGAGGCTTCTTGGACGAGACGATCATCAGCATGTTGGGGCCAAACCCAACACAGGAGCGTTTTAGGCTCGCCGCTTACTACCACACCGACCTCACCTTCCAGGCAAGCGGAGCCGAGCCGCTTCGGGGAGTTCATGGAGCGGTACACTATGATGTACCCCCATGGATAGCCAGACCTCCGGGACGATCTGGTGATGACCTACATCAACAGCCTACGCACGACCGGCGCCGCCTCCGGCTCTATGACGACCCGGAGGACACCGACCATGCAGCCTCACGACCCTATGCGCGAATGCAACATCTGCGTGGACCCAGAGCCGCCGCCGCGCCACCACGCCACCGACGCCCAAGGACGGGCATGACTCGACGAACTCGTGGAAGCCAGGGGCCAGCTCGACGAAGAGCTGGCCATCCTTCACCGGGAGCTGGGACAGGACCCAAAGCCCGCGACTGGCAGCCTGCACAGGATGTTCCGGTGCAGGAGCAACCCCGTGAGGGGAAGGGCGAGTAGCGGGAGCGTCACCCGACTGCCGAACAACCTCAAGCCCGCGCACCGACGCTGCTAGCCTAGGGATGTACATGCAACAACAACCGACGCACCAACAAGGGAGCTAACGTCGACGCCAATGACGACGCTGATGCCTCGCCACTCTTCAGTGGGCGTCGCAGAACCTCGCCGTCGCAGCCATTTGCTGCGTGGCTGCCCGGAGGTAGCGACCTCGAGGAGAGGCGGGTGAGTCAGCAGTTGAAGGCGCTGCTTGAGGCAGCAGCAGCACATCAAACAGAAAGTTCTGCTTCACACAAGTTCCGAACCCGCCTCCCTCTCGGCATCAGGACTGCGCAGAAGAGGGCGGGGCCGCGGCGTCGGCAGTCAAGAGCCGCCTCGGGCCTGATCGTGACGCACGGAACACCATCAAGGCCCGCCGACAGGCCGGGAGCGTCGACAACCATCGTGACAACCGTTCGCGCCACTACGACAATCGACGACGAGGGCGACGCCACGACAACGACGATGATCATGACCGCAGCTGGTCCCCAAACCAGAGGGGTCCATGAGCCTTTGGCCAGAGCGTCTGGGATGCAAGGTTCCCCTCGTGTTTCCGAGCTCTGACCAACATACCCAGGTACGACAGGGACACCAACCCCAGAGTGTGGCTCGAGGACTACCGGCTCACGTGCCACACGGGGGGAGCGACGGACGACCTCTTCATCATAAAGAACCTGCCGCTCTACCTTGGTGACTCTGCATGGATGTGGCTCGAGCACCTGCCACGCGACAACATCAACAACTAGACCGACCAGTGTAGAGTCTTCGTCGGGAACTTCCAAGGCCCGTACACACGCCCCGGCAAGCAGTGGGAGCTGCGCAACTACAAGCAGCAGCCGAGAGAAAGTTTGTGCGAGTAAATACGACGCTTCTCCAAGCGCTGCACCGAACTTCCTGGCGTGACCGACAATAACGCCATCTCGGTGTTCCAGAATGGCACGACCTGCACCTCCCTCATCCACCGACTCGGACACTGCATGCCTCGATTGACCCAGGAGCTCCTCGACATCGTGAGCAACCACACAAACGGTGAGGAAGCGGTTGCCGCAACGCTCAACACTCCTCAGGGCAAAGGGAAGCTGAAGGACCAAAACAGCGAACCAGAGAGGGGGGAGAGTGAATGGGAGCCGATAAAAATTCTTCTCGAAGGAGATAGAGGCTCCAACAAGATGAACACGGCTTCCCACACACGTCTTCGACTCACTACCCAAGTTGATCAATCCCACGTAGCCACTGGAGTGCTACTGGCCCTAGGAACGAACAAACAACTTCACAGACCCGAGAACGCAGCGGAACACCAAACTCGAGCCTCACTGACCTACACCGCTCAGGCCGGTGAGCACCATCGGTCAGACCGGTTCTGCTGGTGAAACCTGGAAATTTCCACAGAACAGCTCCTACACCGGTCAGACCAGTCAAGCCAGGAAACCCCAAATCTACCAAACAGGCCTACCGAGCTCCAAACTGACCCAAACTCGAAACAGCAGAAACACGGGACAACAGCAAACTCACCCAAACATTCACCTGAGCAAAAACCCAACTGGGGTCTGCACCGGTCAGACCGGTGAGAGGCACCGGTCAGACCGGTGTGGCCTGGGCTCTCGGGATGAACAACACCCGCGGGTCAACTCACCCAAATCCAACTCCCGATATCTTGAATCGCTCCACGGATTTGCACAAGACTTTGGGGATAGTAGGAACACCTCATGGGTAGTCCATAGCCAAGTTTTTGTCCACCGAAACTTGCCAAATCAAGAAGAATCGAAGAAATCCCGCCAAGAACTCCTCTAACCCTAGAACACCGAAACCCCAAAACCGAGCCCCTTTGCTAACAGATTTGGGAGGGGAGTCAAAGGGAAAAGAACCACGAAGGGTTCATGCATACACCCCCCACCAAATCCCCAAGAAAACGGCCTCGAAATCTCTCCAAGAAAATCGCCAAGAAAAGGCTCCGAAAATCACCAAAAAGAACGAACGGGAACAAAACATCCAAGCCTTGAGGAACCACGCCGAATCATCTATACATCACAAAGAGGTTCATACAAGGTCTAGCTTGCCGCCCGATCATCCATCCCTCTCACAAGATCTCACCATGAAGCTCTCAAGCTAGTCCTATAGAAATCCTAAGGAAAATAGGAAAGGAAAATAGAAAAATCAAATGAGCTAGGGTTCCAAGAGATGGCTGCCATCCTCTCACCACTTGGGTTATATGGAGGCAACCGAAAGTTTGAAATACCCTTACTAGCTAACTAGGGATACATGCCCCTCGAGGGTGAATTCGGAAGTCTTTGTCATCGCTCCATCAGACGGATGCCCAGTGACCGCAAAGTTGCTTTGCCTCGACGCAAGCCTTGTGATCCCGACGTGTCCTCTGCTTCCAAGTCTCCGGACTGCGTCGTCACACACCGGTCAGACCGGTGCTCCTCACCGGTCGGCCAGGTACCCACCGATCGGAGCCGGTCGACTCGGCCGATCTTCTTTGCACCTCCGTCTTCTGTTCTTCGGTCTTGGCTTTGTGGATCAACCAAGGAACCTAGTGGTTTTCTGGTGAACCATTGGAAACCCCGCGAATTCGGTGTAGCCTCCGCCAATCGCCAGTTATGACTCGGCTCCCACGTAGTCCTGGCTCGACCTTGGTTTTGAGGCTCAACCAAGAAACCGTCCATGACTGCATCTTGCCGTTCTTGCCACCATGCAGCCCGCACTTGACTCTGTTAGCCACCGGGTCCCTCGAATGAAGCCTACTTGTCTTCTCCACACCTGGAGGCCTCACCGGCAACGACCTTTCGCACTTGTTCTTCACCTGCACAAACACTAGTCAAGCCGCAACCTGCACCTGCAATACTTAGCCAATAATTAGTCCACACAATGTTGTCAACCACTCATCACACCAGGAAGCGACCATCCACTGGTCCTCGAACCACACATGGTCCTTAATATCCCCTTGATGAGTGCATTGACAACACCCACATATAGTAACACAAGAGAAGAAAAAGAAAAGAAACGAATAAAAAGAAACTCCAACAAGCGATCGAAAGCCAAACAAAGGCACATAGAAAGATCACCTGAAGAAGACAAGTCTCGGACCCTTTAGGCAAGGGCCACGGCTCGACACATCTGAGACAAAACTATGCTCAAGCAAAGAGCGCAAACCACCAAACCAAAACTCGAAAACCACAAAGAGCTTCCCCTGCAGACATGCAAGCTCCCCCTGAACAAATGCAACTCCCCCTGGACGAATGCATGCAAAACACCACATGAAACAGAGCGGCTGTAACAGCTCAGCTCTAACCGGTCAGACCGGTCACCCTCACCGGTCAGACCGGTGGGCAAGATCGCCCAGCACCTGGGACTACACCGGTCAGACCGGTGCCCCTCACCGGTCAGGCCGATGACACCTGGGAAACTGCCCGAGCTCAAAAATAGCTCGAAATCACTTGGAAACCTTCTAAATGCGTACAACAAGCCAATTCAAGCTCAAAACTTCTCTCCCTTGTTGACAATGCATGAATCAAGCCAAAAATGCAAAAATTCAACCTAGAGCTTCTCAAATAAACAAAATTCAACATAGGATGCTACACATGTCCAAATGAGCAAGTTAGATACTCTATAGCTTCGTATTGACATCAACTACCTGATCACCAAGTTTCACAACCATTGGACGAAGCTAAGATAGACTTGAGCAATTTTGCGAAAAAATACCCTCTCATGAGCAAAGTCCTAAACATGAGCAAAACATGTCAAAATGGTAAAGCCACACAAACTTCATGCTAGGACAACCATTCTAATCATAAGACCATCACAAACACCCACAAGCACCTCATGTCATGTCAAAGCCACCGAGCCATGTGCCTACATCTATATATGAGACTTCTCGTTGGTAGGCATCATGCAGCGGTTTAGCACCCAAAACAAATTAGATTTAGCACATATGACATGGGAGCACATTTTCCAAGCAATTTACATTTCACTTTCAGATTCATATTTGGTACATGAAATGTCTTTGCGACAAAAAGGAACTTATGCCCTCCACAAGATAAAGCATGAGGGCTAAACATTCATGATGACAAATGAGCCTTTGGCCCCATATGATCAAAATAAGCTATCCAACCACAAATTAAGCATAGCCAAACCACTAAAACATGTCAAGATCATATAAAGGCATTTACTCACAAGAGAGCATACATATGACATTTTTCAAAATCATAGCCATCAACCATGGATATAAACCAAGATTATCAAGAGCTAAGCCAAACTAACCATATCATACCAAACAAGCTCACAAAGACATAAATATCATTCCATGGTGAACAATGATATAGGAGAAGCTTTTCCTAACCAATGCATATGATACAAAATGCATGCAATCTAAGATACAAGAATGCCTATACATCATGTTACATTTGCCATGCCAAATGCAAAAAATGCACAAAGGAAAGCTATACATATGCTACAAAGGAGCTCCCACACACCAACTCAAGAAATCAAGCACACACCAAGCTCCCCCCGCAAACGAGTAAAAGTTGCTTGATCTAGGGGTTTGGTGAAAAGATCGGCTAGTTGGTCATGTGTGGGTACATGGATCAAGGTTATCTTCCCTTTCTCTACATTGTCACTCAGAAAATGGTACCTCACTTCTATGTGTTTGGTTCTGGAATGGAGCACTGGGTTCTTTGCAATGCTTATGGCACTGGTGCTATCACATTGAAGTGGGACATGGGTATACTCCTCACCAAAGTCACTCATGGTGTACGTGATCCAAAGGAGTTGAGGGCAACAACTAGCAGTGGCAACGTACTCTGCCTTGGTAGTGGATTGAGCAACACTCGATTGTTTGCGGGAAGACCAAGACACCAAAGAAGAACCCAAAAACTGGCAAGTCCCAGAAGTGGACTTCCTATCCAACCGACACCTGGCAAAATCCGCGTTTGAAAACCCATGAAGCGCCAAAGAAGAAGACACAGAGTACCAAAGGCCGAAGTCGGGAGTGCGACGCAAATACCTAAAAATTCGCTTCACCGCTTCCCGATGCGAAGTCCTCGGAGACGCTTGAAAACGAGCGCACAGACATACCGAGAACTGGATGTCCGGCCTCGTCGCTGTCAGGTAGAGGAATGACCCGATCATGCTCCGGTACTCCTTTTGTTCCACGTGTTCACCTTCCTCATCCGCATCAAGAGCTGTAGTCGTACTCATAGGCATCGCCACGGCCTTGGAATCCTCCATCTTGAACTTCCTCACAATATCCTTGGTGTACTTAGCTTGGTGCACAAATGTTCCTTCCTTTGATTGCTTGATTTGTAGCCCAAGGAAGAACTGCAACTCGCCCATCAAGCTCATCTCAAATTCCCTGCTCATATATCTGCAAACCTTGCAGAGTTAGACGAGCCACCAAAGACAATATCATCCACGTACACCTGCACAATCAAAATATCTCTGCCCTGCCTGAGTAGAAACAAGGTCTGATCGACCTTCCCCATCTCGAACCCTCTCTCAAACAGGAACCCCCTCAACCTACCGTACCAAGCTCTATGTGCCTACTTCAACCCATATAGCGCCTTCCTCAACTTGTACACCCGGTGGGGGGTACTTTTCACTCTCCAACCCCGGTGGTTGCCTCACATACACTTCTTCCTCCAACACACCATTCAAGAAGGCACTCTTCACATCCATTTGGTGTAACTTGAACCATTTAGCCACGGAAAAGGCTAGAAGAATCCTAATCGCCTCCAAACGAGCTACGGGAGCAAAGGTCTCCTCATAGTCGATCCCCTCCTTCTGACTGAACCCCTGAGCAACAAGCCTTGACTTGTTTCTCACAATTTCACCTTTCTCTCCCTCTTTGTTCTTCCACACCCATTTTGTCCCAATAGGCTTACACCTTGGGGGAGGGTCAACCAATTTCCAAACCTGATTTCTCTAAAAGTTCTCCAACTCCTCATGCATCGAATTAACCCAATTATGATAAGATAGTGCGTGTCCAATGTCTTTGGGCTCAAATGTGGGAACAAATGCAGTATGAGCGAAATGAGAATTGTTTTGAACCCTCGACCGTGTAGTACGTTCATTCATGTTGCCGATGATCCACTTGTACTCACCGGGGAGGTTCTCGCCTTGATGCTACCTCCCCCTCAACAGCACCTTCTCCTTGATCTTGGTTTGTCGTCGTAGGTGTGGGAGAGGGGCTGTCCATCATCGTAGTTGAAGTAGTAGGTACATGCTCAGCCGCGGGCACCACACCGCCATCTTCATCGTCTCCATGTTCATGCTCCTCCTCCTGAAAGATCTCCTCGCCAAGTTCATCATCACCTGCACACTCAAAGACAAGCTGACTACGTGGTTGTGTCTCGTCGAAGGTTACCTCGCAAGTCTCCACGATTTGGTTAGTTTCAAGATTGAGCGCATGATATGCTCTAGAGTGAGATGCATAACCAAAGAAAATACCATCAACCGACCTAGCCTCAAACTTGTCCAACTTCTTCCATTTTTTTAGAATAAAGCACTTGCAACCAAAGACATGGAAGTGACTCACCTTGGGTGTGCGACCGTGCATCAACTCGTAGCAGGTTTTCTTCTTATGCACTCTGAGGTAGATCCTGTTCGACACATAGCACGCGATATTCACCGCCTCAGCCCAGAACCTTCTCGGAGTCCTATGCTCATCAAGCATCGTCTGAGCCATGTCGCACAAGGTTCTGTTTTTCCTTTCCACAACACCATTCTAGGGAGGCGTATGCGGACTCGAAAACTGGTGTTCAAGACCCAAGTCATGGCAAAAGGTTTCAAAACGAGAATTTCTAAATTCTGAGCCATTGTCACTGCGGATTGCTCGTATGGCATCTCCGTGCCTCTCGTTCCTCAACCTCAAGACAAGATCTCGAACAAAACCAAACGTCTCCCGTTTCTCCTCAAGAAAGAACACCTGTTAACACCAAAAATTGGTACAGGAAAGAGGCTGATTTGTGGACCTAACTTGGTAACAAATCCCGTTCGGTAGGGGAAGATTTGTTCAGAGGATTCGGCAGGAGTACCTGCGGTCGGCAGTATGTTTCCGTTCGGCAAAAGGACTGTTTGCGCTGGATTCGCGGGATCGCGTGCTGATATGGCCCGAGCGGAAAGAAGGGATGAATGGATGGATAGGCATTCGCACCTGAGCATTAAATTAGGTATCAAATATTGTGCTCGTAGTCCACCAGGAGTCATGTTAGGACAGGGTATAAATATGAGCCCTGGATGTATGTAATTGTAATCGAACATTCTCATAACAAACCGGCTTTACGCCAAACTTTCGAGTCCTAGTCGTGTCGTCGAGTTCTTCGAGAGGGTTCATCGATCCGTCGACCTCCGTAAGTACCGGCAACCTTGTATCATGTCTAGTATCATGCGGTGGATTTAGATCGTGATGCAAGTAGTCTTGTTACCATGCTTGGTATCATGCAGTGGATTCAAGCTTGGTTCAAGAGGGTTTCTTGTTAGATCATGAGTCATGCGGTAGGCTAAGATCTAGCTTGGAGCTAGTTGTCGACTCTATTAGATTTGGCAAGATCTAATAGATTCATTAAGTTACGATGTGTTGCTTTGAGTTTTCACTTTACTTTTAAATTCATGTAACACTCTTTTGCCCAATTTAGATTGGTTTGAAACGGCTTTATCTCGTTCGGTGATCCTTATGCAAAATATGTTCATATCTTTGGCTCAATTTGGCACGTGGATCACGTGTTCTCTAACAGCTGAAACTGAATCAATCTAAGTTGTCACGTGTTGCGGGTTCAAGCTTGTTAAATCTCGTATAAATCTTGACAAAACTGGGTATCACGCGGTAGATGCAGGTTTTTGGGTTGTTTTAGAGCTAATCATCCGGTGGATTAGATTTCGATTCAATCTGATAGATTTATCATCTTTAGCAATGTTTGTTCCTCCTCCATGGATCCCGATTCGGCTGTACAGCTGTATTCGGTTATGCTTTCATGAGTAAAATGTGCTTATAAATTATGTTTTAAAAACAACATATGCTTTTGGCCTTCCATATTTAGATTGTATCATGCGGTGGATTGACCTTTTTGTGGTTAGTGGTGTGATTTCAAACAAGTTGTATCATGCGGTGGATTAACTTGTTTGGTTTCATGCTTCATGGGTCTTAAAGTACCTAGACATGCGGTAGACTAGTGCTTTGGGCCTATGCATGCTTGTTTATTTCATATTTATGAGTATGTTTTACTTTATTTATTTTATTCGTTGTCTATCATCAAAAATCGGTCATGGTTATGCACGAGCAACTTTGTTTAGACAAAGACCGATCTTTTGTCATGCTTGCGTCATCCATTCGGCTATGTCCTGTTTTATGATCTAGAGCTCCCAATTGATGCTGAACCTCTCGACTGATAGCTTCTCATAGCTATATGTCATCTTACATGGCTCTCTAGCCGCAAATATGGAACTGTCTGGTACCACCCGGCAAGTTCCAAGCTTTGGTATTTAACTGCTTTGTCTTTTGTTAATTTTCAGGAAAATTGACAGGCACGCTTTGGAATCTGCTCGCGTGTTAAGCCAGCTTTGTTCGGCTTGCTGTGTGCTTGGCGCAGGGTGCGGATTTTGCGTCAACACCTTCATCTTCACTGCTGCTCGAGCTCGAGGTGGAGTACGCGGAACTGGAGTCGACGTCGCTCGCTCCAACCATTGCTCAGGCCTTTCCTCGGCTCTCCTTCTTCCTCGATCGTTGCTCGTCCTTGTGCTTGCTCTTGTGGTCACGCCTCGACTGGTACTTGCCATTCGTCTTCGACTTGTGCTTGTAGTTGTCCTTGTTCTCGACCTTCTCCAGGCAGTCAGCAACGAAGTGTCCCGGCTCTCCGCACTAGAAGCATGTCCTCGTGTTCCTCCTAATGTTCACCCAGTTCTCGTGCAGCCTCTCGAACCACCTCGTCAACAACGCCAACTCGTCCTCTCCAAGCACGTCGAACTCCTCATCTGGCATAGACATCAAAGAGGACAAGGAGAACATCCTGGTGGATGGGTTAGTGTTAGTCTTTCCTTTGGAACCACCGTTGAGGGCGAGACTATGAGAGTCAATAGGACCCTCAATCTTCGCTGTCATGCCCCGATCCACCTCAGCCAACTTGAGCTTTGAGAACAGCTCATTTCACGGTCAGAGTGTCATACTTCTCCGACTCGACAATGGCCTCGAACTTTCCGCCCCAAACCATACGATCCAAAGAGTGTAAGAGCTTGACAGCCCTATCATGATCATCGTACGGGAGCACGTCCACATTGGCCCTCATGTTGTTCACCACAACCGTGAACCTCTGAAACAAGGCATTGATGGACTCACCGGGGAGATGAGTGAAGTTCTCGTACTCTCTCCGGTAAGTCACATACATCTGAGTCTGAACCTGGGCATTCCCTACATGAGCTTCCCTCAACACCAACCAGATTCTACAAGCCAAGTGCTCGGTGTGCACCCAATCGAATTCAGGCTGACACAAAGCATGAAACAAGTAGTCGACCACCTTGTTGTTGGCGTCGAACATGTCCCTCGATCCTGGAGCGAGGAAGTTCATCGGCTGGACATAGCCTGTGTCCACCATGACATCCCAAAGGATCTGACACTTTCCGCGGAGGAACGCCGCCATCCGCTTACTCCACATCTGGTAGTTTTTGCCATCTAAGTGTGGAGGACCTGAACCCCGTTCCTGGTACCCCATCCTTGGATCATAGACTGGTTAGAGTCGATCAAGACCCGTAACCGGCTCTGATACCACTTGAAGGACCGAAACGGCGAACCAAAGAGGGGGGAGTGAATGGGAGTTGATAAAAATTCTTCTCGAAGGAGATAGAGGCTCCAACAAGACGAACACAGCTTCCAACACATGTCTCTGACTCACTACCCAAGTTTATCAAGACCACGTAGCCACTGGAGTGCTACTGGCCCTAGGAACCAACAAACAACTTCACAGACCCGAGAACGCAGCGGAACACCAAACTCGAGCCTCACTGACTTACACCGGTCAGGCCGGTGAGCACCACCAGTCAGACCGGTCCTGCTGGTGAAACCTAGAAATTTCCACAGAACAGCTCCTACACCGGTCAGGCCGGTGTAGCTCACCGGTCAGACCGGTTCAAGCCAGGAAACCCCAAATCTACCAAACAGGCCAACGAGCTCCAAACTGACCCAAACTCGAAACAGCAGCAACACGGGACAACAGCGAACTCACCCAAACATTCACCCGAGCAAAAACCCAACTGGGGTCTGCACCGGTCAGACCGGTGAGAGGCACCGGTTAGACCGGTGTGGCCTAGGCTCTCGGGATGAACAACACCCACGGGTCAACTCACCCAAATCCAACTCCCGATCTCCCGAATCGCTCCATGGATTGGCACAAGACTTTGGGGATATTAGGAACACCTCATGGGTGGTCCATAGCCAAGTTTTTTGTCCACCAAAACTTGCCAAATCAAGAGGAATCGAAGAAATCACGCCAAGAACTCCTCTAACCCTAGAACACCGAAAACCCCAAAATCGAGCCCCTTTGCTCACGGATTTGGGAGGGGAGTCAAAGGGAAAAGAACCACGAAGGGTTCATGCATACATCCCCCACCGTATCCCCAAGAAAACGGCCTCGAAATCTCTCCAAGAAAATCGCCAAGAAAAGGCTCTGAAAATCACCAAAAAGAACGAACGGGAACAACACATCCAAGCCTTGACGAACCACGCCGAATCATCTATACATCACAAAGAGGTTCATACAAGGTCTAGCTTACCGCCCGATCATCCATCCCTCTCACAAGATCTTAACATGAAGCTCTCAAGATAGTCCTATAGAAATCCTAAGGAAAATAGGAAGGGAAAATAGGAAAACCAAGAGCTAGAGTTCCAAGAGATGGCTGCCATCCTTTCACCACTTGGGTTATATGGAGGCAACCGAAAGCCTGAAATACCCTTACTAGCTAACTAGGGATACATGCCCCTCGAGGGCGAATTCGAAAGTCTTTGTCATATGTCCACCGGATGGATGCCATGCGACCGCAAACTTGCTTAGCCTCGACGCAAGACTTGCGATCCCGACGCGTGTCCTCCGCTTCGAAGTCTCCGGACTGCGTCGTTGCACACCGATCAGACCGGTGCTCCTTACCGGTCAGACCGGTACCCACCAGTCAGACCGGTCCGATGCTGTTGCACCTCCGTCTTCGGTTCTTCGATCTTGGCTTTGTGGATCAACCAAGGAACCCAGTGGTTTTCTAGTGAACCACTGGAAACCCCGTGAACTCAGTGTAGCCTCCGCCAATTGCCACTCATGACTCGGCTCCCACGTAGTCCCGGCTCGACCTTGGTTTTGAGGCTCAACCAAGAAATTGTCCATGACTTCATCTTGCCGTTCTTGCCACCATGCGGCCTGCACTTGACTCCGCTGGCCACCGGGTCCCTCGAACGAAGCCTACTTGTCTTCTCCACACCTGGAGGCCTCACCGGCAACGACCTTTCGCACTTGTTCTTCACCTGTACCAACACCAGTCAAGCCGCAACCTGCACCTGCAATACTTAGCCAAGAATCACTCCACACAACGGTGTCAATCACTCATCACACCAGGAAGCGACTGTTGACGGTTAATAATCATATCAAAGTTCGTTTGTGACTTGCAAGCGGACAAGTCTCCCGTCGTAGTCAAGGGACCCTTCTTCCCTCGAGTGGTGAACCCAAGGTATCGAATCCGTGGAACAAATGTGTGACGCAAAACTTAATCTAATAAAGCCAAGTAACTCCAATCTTCGATAAAAGAAACCCTAATGCATCTAAGTAAAACACAAGAAACGAATCTAATCTACTAAAGACCGGAGAAAACAAAGTAAGATTGGGTAGATAAACCGATCTACAGGGGTCGGGGTAAGCCTTTTGTTGAAGTTCCAAGCAAGAGAAGAAGTAGCAAATCGAATCTTATGAGAAGCTTCTTTAAATTGTGGTTTCCGTCCAAATCCGAAAACATCCGCCTTTCGGAACCCCCGTTCTGTCACAACGTATCCCTACTCATGCGGGGAGCTTAGGGAGAGTCAAAAGACAAGTCGAGATTCTTTCGGAAGATCCGGCATGTACCTCTAGCCACCGCGGCTACAAGAACACCCTATGTAATCTATCTCAAGAATAGAATTGGAATAAGCAAAGCCGGTCGAAAAACGAAATCTTCGAGGAAACACTTGATTGCTAGGAAAAGATTCAACTTGATAATTCAACTATAGCAATGATACATACACAAGATCACCACCGGGATCCTTCCTTGATCTTGCTTCTAGCTCCGGGAACTCCGACGTGGTCTTCCGTGCAAGGTTCCCACGTCGGCTAGGGGAACCCTAGTCAACTAGCTCGACCCTCTCCTCTCCGAGATGGTGTCCCTCTCTTCTCTGCTCCTCGGCGGCCGATGACGAATTGTATGATCCGTGGCTCTCGGTCAGGGGGCTATAAATAGCCCGATTGGCGGCTAGGGCAAAGGAGGGGGCAAATGGGCCCTGGATGGGCCTGGGCCGACCGGACTGGGCTGGCCTAGACCCATCCAGGCCCAGCCCGAGGCCTTCTTTGCTCTACGTCGGTTCCCTTGCTTCCTGGATGTTTCCCCCTTCTGCATGTAGGTCCATGTCATCAGTTTCTCTCCGAATTGGACACAACTCCTTGTCTTGCAAGATTCAGCACTTTTCTGGTCAGGTCCTCGGAGTCTGTCGTCTTCTCGGATCAAGTCCCTGGCTTTTTGGAGTTAAGTTTGCTTCGTTGCATGACTTGTACGGGGCTTCAAGGTCTTGTCATGAGGTGCTTGATGAACTTATCCCGAAAGTCTTGCATTCAACACTAAAACCCTGCATAAACACTAAACTCCAAAACCGACATGCACACGTGAACTTGTTATACCACGGGGGTTAGTACCAATGGATAAGGTATAAAACTCATGCCAGCACTGAAGGTAAACTCATGGCTAGGTTGACGGATTTTCACTGTCAACATCTCCCCCATGCTTAAACCTTGCTCGTCCTCGAGTAAGCCTTCGATGGATATCATCATTGCCAAACATTGTTTAAACTTTCCACTTGATCACACATGAGAAAACATAATTCTCTCAAAATTTTAATTCATTAAAGTTCCATAATGTACTAGCCTTCATCTCTACGGAGGGTAGATTCTTATTAAGCTTATCCCACAAGTATTAACATGCTCACAAAGTTTAAATAGATCTCAGAATTTTTGAAATAAAGAACGAGATAAAGAAAAGTTAAACCAAGTTCACAAATTTAAATCATCTTGCATATTGCTCATGAACTCTCATCTCGCTTGTCTCTCAAGCCTATATATTCTACTCCTTTCCCTCTCATAACATATATGTGTGGTAGGCTTTATATGGAGCTTTGGGAAAGTTTAGTCCTAACAAGATTTTATAATTGAGGTGTTGTCAAAACAAGACAAGCTTCTCATGGTCTTACCGAGACTCGTCAAAAAGGTCATTGGAAAATAATGTTAAATCAAGGAGGGGAAAGAGAAAAATACACACACTTTAGATAAGTGGACATGTGCAAATGGCAAAGAGTGATCTCGAGGCACAAAGGAAGTCCTCGTTACCGGATTGCACATGGTTGGAAAATGAGAATGGATCTTTTTAACTTGAAGCCTTGAATGCACTCTTAGAGAACCGGGAGTTCACTTTACGCATATATTTTTTTTCTCTTTTTCTCTTTCTCATATTTCTCATTCTTTTCTTTCTTTCTTTCTTTCTTTCTTTCTTTCATTCATTATATATATATATATATATATTTTTCTTTCTTCTTGTGAGACCTTCACCTTGGAAATCACGTTCATCGGCGAATTTTTTTTTCTTTCATCATCATTTTTTTTTAAAAAAAACTCCCCTTTGAACTCTAAAACTGCTCCGTACCTACCTCCTCCCCCATGCTTAGACGTTGCTCGTCCTCGAGCAAAGAGGCGAAAAATAAGGTAGGTACCGGAAATATTTTTTCTTTGGAGAGATACTTGAAATCTTCAATGTCGGCACCGTCTTGCGATCTTCCTTGAATTGATGATCCATTCTCAACGATAGGTTGTGGTCAAGGAGGTAATCACAAAAGATGATATTTGGTTTAAGGGTGGATATCCGGTGAAGTTTGTGAGATCTCCAATGCGGGGATACACAATGCACGGATAAAAGGCTAGCAAAAAGATAGATACGCAAAAATGGAATGACCAACTTCTTAGTCTCGGGCCAGAGAAATCATGGCCTGCAATAACTCACTCAAAAATAAATCTTGTACACTAAGGTTTATACACTCAAATATATATAAGGCTTTGGATAGGTTGAGCAACACACAAGTGATATTTATGACAAGGTTAGCGATATTTTTGAGCATAAAAGACATCTTCAATCTATTCATAACTTGAGAGCACATAAAACACTATGGGTCTTTATTTTAATCATAACCTCCGCTAAAGATTAAGCTAGCATTTAAATAAATTCAGATTCGTATTTTAAGAGAGCACTAGCTTTAACATGCATAAATCAATTACAAAGATAAACAAAGCGGCAATTATAATCATATATCATCATGGCACAAATTTTGTAACTTTTCCAATGATATAATCAAGGTGGTGTCTTTATTAATGATGACATCAAGTTGAAATACAAACTGAAAATAAACAAACACACTTGCTGAAATTTAAATAAAAACAGAAAATATTACGCAAACACACATAAACAAAAGCTGAAAATTACAGAGAAAGAGAAAAGAAAAGGAAACTAAAGTTCCTAAATCTTCTAGTCCTCCGCCGGTGGTTGATGTTGATGATCTTGATAATAATACCCTTGCTCATAATATGATTGGACATTCCCTCCGACGAATTGATTTGGCTCCACAAGGTGAAGGCGTCCGAGCTCAAAGGCAATATTTGCATTTCCTTCACCAAGTTGAGCTGCGTTAGATTGGATGGCTGCGATGTTTTGGGCGTTCCTTGCAGCATACCCTCCAATTATGGCCATGCTTTGTTGTGGTTGGGGATGATGTGCGTAGGACTCCGCGAAGTTAGCGTTGGGCACCACATAATTTGGTGGGGGTACCGGTGCACCACCCCCCCCCCATGCTTGCTCTTGTGGCCCTCCGTAATAACTTGGTGGAGGAGGGGTCCCGCCGAATGGTTGCACATTGGGTTGTGCTCCACTCGCTTGTGCGGAGGATGTTCCCTCCTCTACGATTCTTCCTCTTTTGTTCTTCCTTGCAGGGACAAGGAGTCCCTCTTCCAACCAATCTTCTCTCCCTTCGGTGAAAAGCCTAAGCCTCTCATTGGGAAGGTGTAGGTTCACTATGGCCAACCGACAACCTCCTCTCTCATCTCCACTAATGTATTTGCCTTGCAGCAAATACTCAATGCCGAGAGAGGTACCACGCAAAAGATGGTCGGGGTTTCTTGTGATCCCCGGCCGTAAGGAGAAGGCCAACATGGAGAGGTAGCACCCCGAACCAATATTACCGGCCCCCGATGTTGCTTCACAACACCAACGGTTGATCATAAGGTAAGAGGGGTCTATTGGCTGCCTGGCAATTAAAGTCGAGTACAGCCAATTCAACTTTGTGTCGGTCACCTTTGTCTCCTTCATCCTCCCCAATACCCTCTTGCACATCCAAGAGTGAAATATCCGAATAATGGGGTTGCGGATGCAATTGCGTTGTTGATGGGCTTCTCCGGAGATCATATTCCAAAATCCCGCTAACATGCCGGGTGGCACGTCAACTTTCTCCGGAGCTCCCTTGTGGAATCCAAGCAGCTCCCTAACGTGCTCGTAGGGAACCACTTGTTGGACTCCCTCCAAACGGAATGACAAGCTTTGCACCCCATCATCATCAAGGATAGGTGCAATAGTCATTAAAATTTCCAAGGCGAACCCCAAGTGGGTGTCCACCGATACTCCGTTGGAGAACTGCACCCATCCAAGGTGCCCCAACATATAGTATATGTCGGTGCCAAAACCCAAGGTGTAGAGTGCTTGGTCGTCGAACTCTATGTTGGGCACAAGCCTCTTCTCAAGATTAGAGAGCCTCTCCTCCTCCTCCGATGACAAGATGATGAAGCCGTACGAAGAGTATGTTGGAGTGTAAGGAGGTGGCGCGGTTGAACGGGTCGATCGTCGTGGTGGCGCGGGCTGCTCCTCCGTGTGCCCTAGAGGTTCGGTAAACCTCATGGACATACTTCTTGCAGCCCTCATACCACCAAGGAGGAGAGCATCGTTCCTCCTCGGTGGTGCCGTATCCGTCTCCATGCTCCGGGGAGACTCGGAAACCGAGTGCCTCCTCGAAGACGTGGTTGATGACGGCTTGGACGACGATGAACTCTTCTTCTTGGAGAAGAGACTTGTGGTTTTCTTCCACATGGTTGCTGCACTCTTTTCTTCAACTAAAACTCCGGGTTGCAACTGGTAACTAGGCACTTAAACTCTTTGCTTCGGATGTGGACTTTGAGTGGATTAAGGATGTGGATTTTTTCTTGAGCTATCAAGCTTGGGAAGGATGGCTATGTCTACGGAGGTTTTGAGCACACAAACTTGAACACACAAACAAAGGAAGGAGAGGGAAGCTTGCACTGGAAAACGGGAGCCGGGGGGGGCTCCTTAAGTAGGTGAGGCCGGCCGGCCTGGGCCGACCGGCCTGGGTGGCTTCTGGCTCCTCCCCGCCTCGGCTTTCTTCCAGCACGATCATTTCGCCTCTGCAACTTTCCTGCCCGCGTACTCCACGAGTTGCACCGCCCAAACGCTCTCGTCCACTCCTTTTCTTGCATTATTGGTCCTTCCACTTGATGCTCCATGATTTGGGTCATATCCATGCTCCCTAGCTCCACTTGCTTCACATGCCACCATGAAATTCCTGCAAAGTTGATGCTTGCTGCCCACCATGCTTGTCCTTTGCATGTGGAATTGGTGAAAGTTGATAAAAGGGAATCCAATGGTGCATGCATGATTAATTCAAACTAGATTGCCTCCATTAAGGTGTGTTTAAGGTTAAGCACTCCTCTAATTCGAAATTTAAAATATTTTTTAGAGCCATGCAAGAGCTCAAACATAATTTTAGAGAAGTTTCTAAACCATTAAAAACAAATGTAAGTCGAAAATATTTTCCGACTACGTCGATTTCGGTCTCACCGGTATAGTTTGCCTTCATCGGTTGAGAGCAAACTTTTCCCGGCTTGATCATAGGGGCATAGGTTTAGGTTCTAATTTTGGCTAAATAAGAAAGATTTTGAATAAAACAAAATTAGAATAGGCTTAGAAAAATTCTAATCCTAGAGAAACCAAGGATAAAGATTTTTAAAACCAACCAAAAGTTTTAATTTCTAGGTTCACGCGAGTTCTACCACGTGCTGAATTTTATTAACACCTAAATATAAATCGTGGCTCTACTCGTGTGGTTTTAGCATGAAAAATAAGTCAACCTCAGCACCATAATGAGGGTGGAAGGTTGAGTTAGGTTCTGAAATTTTGGTTGAGGTTTCTCGAAAAAGAAAAGAACAAACAAGCACATAGGAGGGTTCATGCGAAGGGTTTATGTTAAAACAAACATTCAATCAAGAATTATGTCTCTAATATTGTTCAACCACTTCTAAGTATAATGTCTTTGCGTAATAAAACTCAAAACTAAATTATTAAAAATACTCGAAAAACCTGGAATCGGGTTGTCCTCCGGGTAGCTTATTCTTGACTCGACGAAACGGGTTGCCTCCCGCCTAGCGCTTCGTTTATAGTCTATAGCTAGACTTCTTCACTTGATTACTTCGGATCAACGCTCTTTGCGGGCGTTGCGATCTTGGGTACCCACTTCCGCACCATCTTGGGCGCGGGCTTGTCTTCCGGCTTAGTCATTTTTTTGGTCTTCACAGGCGGCTTCTCTTCCTTTGTCTTGACGGATGCAACATCTTCTTTGATTTTCTTTACGTTCATTTTTTTCGGCTCCTTCTTTTTCAGCCCCTCCGTTTGTTTTGGTTCTCCCTTCACTCCAATCATGTTGCATGCCTCGATTCTTGGACGGAACTTGAAGGAACTCCTTTCTCCGTTGATATCGAACATGATCTCCCCCTTGCCAACATCAATAGTAGCTCCCACGGTCTTGAGGAAAGGCCTCCCTAGGATGAGCGGTGGCTTCTCCCTCTCTCCCATCTCGAGCACAACGAAGTCGACGGGTATGAAGTAGTGTCCGACCTTCACGGGTACATCTTGAGCAATGCCCAAGGGATAGCGAATGGAGTTGTCTCCCAACTCCAAACATATACCCGTAGGCTCCATTGGTAGGCATAGCTTCTCGAACACATCCCTCGGCATGACGCTCACACTAGCTCCAAGGTCGCATAACGCCTTCTCGAAGTTGAAAGAACCAACCGAACATGGAATTGTAGGGCACCCGGGGTCCTTTTGCTTCTCTAGCCCATTAGCAATAGCGGCACTACACTCCTCGGACATCTTGACATGATCTACCCCGAGTGTTGCTATCTCATATTTATTTGCAAGTATGTCTTTAAAGTAACGAGAATATGTAGGTACTTGTAGGGCATCTAGTAATGGCATGTTGATGCTAAGTCTACGCACAACTTCCACAAACTTCTCAAAGTGGTTGTCAAGTTTACCTCGGAAGTAGCGTGGCTTGAGTTGCGGTATCCTCCTCGTCTTCCTCCGGCATCTCAAATTCGGGTTCCTCGGTGACGATCCCCCGTAACCTTCTCTTTAGCAACTCCTTCCACCTCGGTGGATGGTTTAAGCTTCCTTGCTCCCGCGGAACGTTCCGGATCTTCGGTCTCCTTCCCCGAACGTGTTTGAATGGCCTTCGCCGATTCGGGACTTTTGGGTTGTCCCGGAAGCTTCTCTTCATCATTAGTGAGGCGCCCCGCAAGTTGTCCAACTTGCGTCTCGAGCATCTTCATCATGTTGAGCACTTGATTGGAACTTCCGACCTCCGTCACATTGCTATCGATGTTCTCCAACACCTTGTCTATGGTTTTGAACTTGGTGACGGTGTCCTTGTTGATCTTAGCTTGCTCATCCATGAACTCCTTCAATTGTATATGAAGCGGAACCGCGTTAGGAATAGATGAGCTTGCATTAAATTGAGGCCTACCTTGCCCATAGCGGAAGTTCGGCAATTCTCCCTTCCTCATGTAGTCGAGCACTTTGGCTTCCTCCGGACAATCTTTGCGGACATGGCCATACTCTCCACATTCTTCGCATGTGGACCTTGCTTCGGCGGCCTTCAAGTCTTGAGCCTCTTTCTTTTCCATCTCCATCTTCTCCAACCTCCTCATGAGCGAGTCGATCTTGCCTTCAAGTATGTTCTCCTTCTCCACTTGCAAGACTCCTTTGACGTTCCCCGTGGGTTGAACCGGATGTAGGCGCCGGATGACGCCCACGTGTCATTATCCGCGACCTTCTTGAATAGCGTGAAAGATTCCGTCGGTGTAAGTTCGATGATGGATCCTCCCGCCGATGCATCGATGATCGTCCTTGACGCCATGGTGAGTCCTTGATAGAACTTTTGCACGAGGTCTTCCTTCGGGAACTTGTGATGTGGAACCGCCGGTGTACTCGTTGAAGCGCTCGAATGCCTCCGAGATAGTTTCGTAGGATATTGAACAAAGGTGGCAATTTTATTACGCAAGCTTTGAGTTTTACCCGGTGAGTAGTATTCCTTCATGAAAGCCTTCATCAACGTGTTCCAATTTTGCACCGTCTCCGCCGGTTGAGAGTGGAACCATTGCAAAGCCTTCCCGAGAAGTGAGAACGGAAAAAGCCTTGCCCTCATTTGGTCTTGAGTCACCCCATCCATGTTGAAAGTCTCACATAGTTGAATGAATGCTTGGAGGTGAAGGTTCGGGTCCTCTTTACCGGTGAAGGGTGAATGTTGCACCATGCGGATTGTTGAGGTCTTGATCTCGAACGGTCTTCCGATCTCCTCAAGGTTCAAGATTGGTAGGTCGATAATGTCTGGGGTGCATAGCTCCCCAATCTTGCGTTCTTGCTGTGGTTGGTCACCCATCGGTGGAAGTCGATTCTCCCGAGGACTTTGAGGTGGTGAATTCTTCGGAGATTCCTGCGATCCTTTGTCTTCCGACTCCGAATCTACAAAATCTAGCTTTTTAGCTTGATGTGCTTCGCGTCTCCTTAGCTCGTAAAGTTTTTCCGGATCATCCACAAAATTATCGGGTTTGTTGGAGAGGTAGCCGTCCATCTCTGTTAGGGTTAGCAATAAACAAAGTATGCAAAAACTAGAAAGTAAAAACAAATCTATAAAAACTAGAGTTAGACAAACTAGATTAGATGTATTTTGAGGATGATCAAAATTTAGTAGATGCAAAAAGAAAAACAAAAAGAAAACTGAAAATTACAAAAAGGCAATAAAAATCAAATCTTGATCACTTGTTCCCCGGCAATGGCGCCAGAAAAAGGGGCTTGTTGACGGTTAATAATCATATCAAAGTTCGTTTGTGACTTGCAAGCGGACAAGTCTCCCGTCGTAGTCAAGGGACCCTTCTTCCCTCGAGTGGTGAACCCAAGGTATCGAATCCGTGGAACAAATGTGTGACGCAAAACTTAATCTAATAAAGCCAAGTAACTCCAATCTTCGATAAAAGAAAACCTAATGCATCTAAGTAAAAGACATGAAACGAATCTAATCTACTAAAGACCGGAGAAAACAAAGTAAGATTGGGTAGATAAACCGATCTAGAGGGGTCGGGGTAAGCCTTTTGTTGAAGTTCCAAGCAAGAGAAGAAGTAGCAAATCGAATCTTATGAGAAGCTTCTTTAAATCGTGGTTTCCCGTCCAAATCCGAAAACATCCGCCTTTCAGAACCCCCGTTCTGTCACAACGTATCCCTACTCATGCAGGGAGCTTAGGGCGAGTCAAAAGACAAGTCGAGATTCTTTCGGAAGATCCGGCATGTACCTCTAGCCACCGCGGCTACAAGAACACCCTATGTAATCTATCTCGAGATTAGAATTGGAATAAGCAAAGCCGATCGAAAAACGAAATCTTCGAGGAAACACTTGATCGCTAGGAAAAGATTCAACTTGATAATTCAACTATAACAATGATACATACACAAGATCACCACCGGGATCCTTCCTTTATCTTGCTTCTAGCTCCGGGAACTCCGACGTGGTCTTCCGTGCAAGGTTCCCACGTCGGCTAGGGGAACCCTAGTCAACTAGCTCGACCCTCTCCTCTCCGAGATGGTGTCCCTCTCTTCTCTGCTCCTCGGCGGCCGATGACGAATTGTATGATCCGTGGCTCTCGGTCAGGGGGGCTATAAATAGCCCGATTGGCGGCTAGGGCAAAGGAGGGGGCAAATGGGCCCTGGATGGGCCTGGGCCGACCGGACTGGGCCGGCCCCGGGCCCATCCGAGGCCCGGCCCCGAGGCCTTCTTTGCTCTACGTCGGTTCCCTTGCTTCCTGGATGTTTCCCCCTTCTGCATGTAGGTCCATGTCATCAGTTTCTCTCCGAATTGGACACAACTCCTTGTCTTGCAAGATTCAGCACTTTTCTGGTCTGGTCCTCGGAGTCTGTCGTCTTCTCGGATCAAGTCCCTGGCTTCTTGGAGTTAAGTTTGCTTCGTTGCATGTCTTGTACAGGGCTTCAAGGTCTTGTCATGAGGTGCTTGATAAACTTATCCCGAAAGTCTTGCATTCAACACTAAAACCCTGCATAAACACTAAACTCCAAAACCGACATACACACGTGAACTTGTTATACCACGGGGGTTAGTACCAATGGATAAGGTATAAAACTCATGCCAACACCGAAGGTAAACTCATGGCTAGGTTGACGGATTTTCATCGCCAACAGCGACCATCCACCGGTCCTCGAACCACACATGGACCTTAGAAGCAGGTCGTGGACCACGACGAGGGGACGTCCTCTCGCTTCAAGAAGAAGAAGAAAAATGACAAGCACCGTCAAGACAACAACCTGGTCGGAGCGGTGGAGCGCAAGGCTTCACACCCTCAAGGCAACACGACCAAGCCCGGTCTACCCAAGGACCATTTCGAGAAGCTCCTGGACGCGCCGTGCCCGCACCACGAGGTCCCCGCCAAGCACGCGCTCAAGGACTGCCGACTCATCAAGAACTACGTCAACGACACCCTCAAGCCAAGAGCGGCGGATCCACACAAGAAGGGAGGGCCACCCCCCGACAACGACGACGGCACGGGGGCTATGTACCCAGGTGAAGATGGCGCGGTCCATGATCTTTGGTGGATCTCCGGCAAGACCCTTGTTGACGGTTGATTATCGTATCAAAGTTCGTTTGGACTTGCAAGCGGACAAGTCCTCCGTCGTAGTCAAGGGACCCTTCTTCCCTCAAGTGTGAACCCAAGGTATCGAATCTGTGGAACAATGTGTTACGCAAGGTCCAATCTAATAAGCGGAAAACACTTTGATCTTGAAAAGGGTTTTGCATCTAATCTAAGGAAACACCAAGAAAACTAATCTAATCTAAGAAACACCAGAGGTAGCAAGAGATAGAGAGGGATAGGTAAAACCAATCTAGAGAGATTGGATCGAACACTTGTTGAAGTTCCAAGCATAGATGGACAAAGCAAACGAATTTCATAACTAGCCTCTTTAAATCGTGGCTTCCGTTCCAACTCCGAAGACGCCCGCCTTTTGGAGCCACCGTTCCGACCATTTGCCTCAGCCAGGATCCTACCCACTAGTGGTAGCTCCCCTATTCAAGTCCAAAAGGATCCACAAGGTCTTGATGGATGGGGGAAGCGGGATCAACGTGCTCTATGCGTCTACGCTTGACGACATGGGCATCCCGCGATCCCAGCTGCGGCCGTCGACCGCACCGTTCCACAGGGTTGTCCTTGGAATGGAGGCGCTCCCCATCGGGCAGATCGACCTCCCCGTCATGTTCGGGGATTTGCAAAATTTTTGCACGGAAACCCTCACCTTCGAAGTGGTGGGGTTCTCAGGAAGGTACCATGCGATCCTCGGGAGGCTGGCGCACACAAAGTTTATGGTCGTGCCAAACTATACGTACCTGAAACTGAAGATCCCCAGTCCGAAGGGGATCATCACAGTAGGGAACACGTATCAGCGCGCATTCGAGTGGGATGTTGCATGTTTTCAGTCCGCAAAGGTATTGATTTGGTCCAAGAGGCTCCACGTCGAGCCCCCGTCCGAGGACCAGGACATCCTCGAGTCGTCCAAGAAAGCGGCCTGCTCTTTCGAGCCCGCCAAGGATGTCAAGGATGCGGCCGTCTTCGACGATGGACGCACGCTACGTATCGGGACGGTGCTCGATCCTAAATAGGAAAGCGCGCTCGTCGACTTCCTCAAAGCGAACCTCGATGTGTTTGCATGGAAACCCTCTAACATGAAGGGGGTCCCGAGAGAGGTTGCCGAGAACAAGATGAATATCAAGCCGGGATCGAAACCGGTAAAGCAATGCCTTTGCCGCTTCAACGACGAGAAGTGCAAGGCAATTGGTGAGGAGATCAAGAAGTTCCTTAGTTCAGGGTTCATCGGAGAAGTATTCCACCCCGAGTGGCTTGCTAACCTGTACTTGTAAAGAAGAAGAATAAGAAATGGAGGATGTGTGTTGACTACACGGGCCTTAACAAGGCATGTCCCAAGGATTCGTTTCCTTTTGCCTCGCATAGATCAGGTAGTCGATTCGACAGCTGGGTGCGAAACCCTCTATTTTCTCGACGCGTACTCCGGGTACCACCAGATAGCGATGTGCATAGCAGACCAGCTAGCAACCTCATTCATCACTTTGTTCAGCACATATTGTTACAAGACAATGCCCTTCGGACTCAAGAACGTGGGCGCTACGTTCCAGTGATGCATGCGACGTGTTTTTGGGGAACTGATAGGACACATCATCAAGGCATACATCGACAACATTGTGGTCAAGTCAAGGAAGACTGGAGACCTGGTCCCCGACCTAACCGAGGTCTTTGCAAAGCTGCGACAGCATGGGGTGATGCTGAACCCCGAGAAGTGCGTTTTCGGGGTCCAAAGGGGAATGCTCCTTGGCTTTGTCATGTTGGAACGCGGCATCGAGGCGAACCCCGAGAAAATCTTGACTATTAGGGACATGGGGCCGATTAAGAACTTGAAGAGTGTACAACGTGTCACGGGCTGCCCCGCAGCTCTGAGCCGTTTCATAGCACGACTCGGAGAGCACACCCTGCCGTTATACAAGCTGATGAAGAAGTCCGACCACTTTATGCGGACTCCCGAGGCACAAGAATCGGTCGATTCACTCAAAAACATGTTCAAGAGCCCGCCGATCCTCACAGCTCCGACACCTGAAGAGCTGATGCTCCTTACATCTCCACGAAAACTCCGGTGGTCAGCACTGCTCTGGTGGTCGAACAAGAAGAGCCTGGAAGATCACAAAAGGTACAATGACCTGTGTACTTCGTTAGTGAAGTACTCTCTGACTCCAAGTCCCGGTACTCGCAAATGCAAAAGCTTGTGTACGCAGTCTTGATGACCAAGCATAAACTCTGACACTACTTCGACGCGCACCCCATAACCGTGGTGTCCAAGTATCCACTTGGGGAGGTCATCCAGAACCCCGAGGCTGCAGGAAGATTTGCTAAGTGGGCGCTCGAGTTGATGGGACAGAATATATCGTATGCACCACGCAGTGCCATCAAGTCCCAAGTACTCGCGGACTTCGTTGTTGAGTGGACGGAGATCTAGACTCTCCTGGCGCCGATCGAGCACGTGACATGGATCATGTATTTCGACAGCTCAGTCATGAAGGAGGGAGCCGGTGTAGGCCTGTTCTTCATCTCGCCTCTTGGCGTGCGTATGGAGTACTTGATACGACTACACTTCTCGGCATCAAACAACATCGCCGAGTACGAAGCACTAATCAACAGCCTCTGAATAGTTGTTGAGCACGGGATCAAACGTCTCGAGATCAGGGGGTTCCGAGCTGGTCGTGGACCAGGCCATGAAAGACAAGAACTGTGTTGTGGGGAAAGCCGCAGCTTTCGCTCACGAACAATGAAGGGAAAACAAAAGCTCAAGAACAAAAACCAAAACGCAGAACAAAGGACAGCCAAAAGCTCTTTCCTTAACAGTAGGTTTCTCGAAAGTCAATCCCCTTTACAAGTGTCGGTCTGTCTCCTTTTATAGGGAGGTGGGCGGACTTTTTACATTCCGAGAACACCCTTGTGTAAAAAGAATCAAAACAGAATGTGCTAGGCTATCTTCGGGTAATCTCCAATTAGGTCTCCACGTAATCGGCGCTTCATGATGTCACGCTGCAAATCACGGCGCCTTTCCAGCTCTTATCACGTGCGCCTGTCGGAGTGGAAACCTTCGATCTTTTGGAGATTCCCCCTTTAGCCTGGCACTTTTCGTCACCTGAAACAGAAAATCACACCCAAGCTCGAACTCGTTAAGTGTTAGGAACGACGAAACCCCCTGAGCGAATCCCAGGCCGAGACTACCTGGGTGAATAAGATTCACTCCTGAGGTTTCGTCGCAGAAGAAGTCGTTTAGCCTGACCGAGACCCTGACACCCTAGGCTATACTGAACTCGTTTGGTAGCTTCGCTGGCGACGAAGGGTACTGGTCGAAAAGCAAATTCTGAAAGATGGAAAGGGAATCAATGGCTCCTGGGGTTTCGTTGTTGAACCTTTCGCATAGACACTCTTTTATTTTTTGGTATACGAAAGGCTTGATTCCGAATCCCCCCAACAGAAGCCCCTCGATGGCGAAGCGTTTGCCTCAATGCAATCCTGAGCCAGCGAAACCCGGGGATCGAGAATCGAGGCAGAAGAAAACATCTTCCTAGGCGGCGGTTCCCGGGGATCTCGCTGGAAATACCTAGAATGCCCTCGAGTTGCTGCTTTTTACCGTTGAGTTCGAAATTTTCGACCGTTGCGATTTACTGCCTATAAATAGACGGGAGCCGACGCCGCTGCATCCCCACTAGCATTTCCAACCTCGCTTCTCTCTTGCGATTTTTTGCCTGCTTTTTCCGCCTTTGCCTCCGGCGAATCGCTTTAGCAGAAGCCCCAGTCGATTTGCGAGGTTGGTTTTCCTTCTGCTTTGCATACACATTTTCGTTTTTCAGTTTCCGGCGTTACGCGCTTGAGTCCATGTTTCTAAGGGAATCGAGCTGTTTGCGTCAGGCACCCTAACAAAATCATGGAGGACGAAGGGTCATCGTCGAATCGCGGAAAACAGGCGGCGCCGGAAGCTACGGAGGCCGCCGCGACATCCTCCACCTCAACGTCTAGCTCGGAATCTGGTAAGATTTCTGGTTTGGATTGGTCTGCCAGCTCTCATGAGAGTGGTAGTACCTCGTCTTCTTCTAGTAGCGATGAAAATAGCGGTTCGGGTGGAAGTTATGTCGAAATAATGCCTAGCGACACAGATGTTGGAAAACGTGTGCTTATCGACGTGGAGGAGGGCGAGATAGGAGTGGAGATTGATGGAGCTGTAGAGGAGTCTGAAGGGAATCCGGCTGGGGCGAAAGCCCGGACCTGCTACACTGGTCGATCTTTGATGACTCAGGCAGATTTGGATGCACTGCGGTTGGAGGGGTGCTTCGAGCCTGGAATTTGCCGGTTACCTGGGAAGGAAACTACGCCGAAGCCCCGCAAAAATGAAAGCGTGGTCTTTCGGGATTTTTTCACCGCAGGCCTTCGGTTGCCGGTGTCCAAGAGATTTGTAGATATCCTGGCGGCTTACGGCATTCAGATCCATCAAATGACGCCTAACTCTATCCCACAAGTGTTGAAATTTCTGTGGGCATGCCGGACCTTCGCTGGGGATAATGATGTCGAGACCTTCGTTCGACACTTTGAGATTCATTGGGCAAGAAGGCTTGTGAAAGTTGATGACGAAGACAAAGAAGCTCAGTATGGCTGCTGCACCTTCCAGACCCGTCGCCTAGCCAAGAATCAGGCTCCGGTGGAATTGGCCCCGGCGTATAAGAACAAGTGGGCTAACCGATGGACCTCATATTGGTTTTATGCTCCCATCGCCGTGATAGGTCGAAACTCGAAGCAAGAAGAGGTGACCACATTCGATTTGGCGAGCCGTATGGTCGATTTGGAAGTTGAGCTGTCGCCAGAGCTGACGAAGGCCAGCCGATCCTCAGCAAGTACAACTGCATTTTATCAGGCAACACGTGTGATCACTACACGCGACGCCCTTGAGGAATTCGTGGCTGCCGACGTCTGGCCATGCCAGCCCCGATGGGGGTCATGGGCATTCAAGATGCAATGGCTGCCTGGGCTGGACGACGATGTGCGAAGCCCCATCTTCAATGTCAAGCGGCCCGCGGACATGTCCGACGAGGAGATTGTGGCTGAAGTAGAGAAAAAAGTTGTGCAAATGATAGGGAATTTCACCCACAAGGAGTGGGAATGTGCCCAGAGAATTTTGAAACATCAGGGGCGTGTCAATCGAGTTTTTGACGAGATGGGTGTTACATATTCCCCTCGTCTGGTGCCTCTGACGGCCGGCAAGAAAATGCAGCCACCGGGCAATATTGGGTATGAGGCCGTCGAGACCTCACGAAAGACCAGGCCAGGCAAGACTAGTGCAGTTGTTGATAGTGCTGTGAAGAATACTAAAGCCCAAGACATCTTGGCCAAGCGAAAGGCGGATGCTGCTAAAGCCACCCTGCCACCGCTTGCAGAAAAATCCAATAAGTTGTTGAAAGTTAGTGAGACTCAGGCTCGTCGCAAGGCTGAGCCGGCGAAAGTGGCCGCGGCCGAGAGGGAGAAGAAGAAGACACATGACCCTGCCATCTCCGGAGAGGCGGACAAGAAACTGGCCTTGAAGAAGAGGCCCTTGGAAACCATCGATAGGGTGAAACAGATCGCGGTCAAAGAGAAGAAGCCTGATGATGTCGAGGCTTCCGCGAAAAGGGCGTGGATTGACCCAGTCGCAGAGACTGACGAGGATGTCGACATTCTGACATCGCCTCAGATTCAACCCTGTACCAACTATCCTCCGAAAGGATCGGCACAGAGATTGACGGAGGAGCCTTCGCCAGTGGGCCCTGGCTGATGCAGAGGAGCTAAAGGCGCGCGAGGCCAGGGGCAAGCGTGTTGCTGAGCTGATCCAAAAAGAGATTGCCATGGCCGACACGGCCCCGAAAGAGGGTGTGGCCGGTCTTGTAGATGTCGTAGATGAATCGGAATCTCTTTGCTATATTGACGACGACACTACTCGAGTGGAAAAAAGTCCGGATGCACCTCTTCCGCAGCCCCAATACGAATCTATGGTTGCTGTGGTGAATTTAAGCGAGGGATCTGGTGCAAAGGCTCAGGACTCAATTGACCTGGATGCTCCGGAGGCTGAGGCTTCCGCGGCGCACGCGTCTCGCTCGCCTCCGCCAGTGTCGAAGGATTTTGATCTGGTGGCAGCGGGACCTACTGAAGCTGTCGCGCCGGAGAAGGCAATGGCGCCCGAAAGTCTCCAGCCCGAAGACGCTGGTATGATGCTTTTACTCAGAAAATGAAGTTTTCGTGTCCTTCCTTTCTAACATGCATTTTGTTTGCTTACATCTCTTGTTTTCATGCTAGCCTTAGCAGTGAAGACTCTGGTAACCCTGAGCGCTAAAGATCGGGAGAAGGATATTCCCCAAATCGAGATGGGCCCCTCCGCTTCAAGGTCAAGTCTCGCGTCTATGCTGGGGGAACCTGGTATGAAACTTCACTTATCGTTTTGCTTTTGATGTTCCAACTTGGTGCCTTCGTCGTGTTGACGGTGCAAAGGATACGTGCTAAATAACATGGTTGTTAACCACTTTGCAGATTTTGAACGCACCTTGGAGGACTTAGGCGCTGATGATTTAATGAAGATCGTGCGCGCTTACATTTGGAGAGGTATCGTCGCTTGCCAGAAGGGCTTCGAGAAGGCGACCTCAGAAGCAAAAACCTCTCTCGACAAACAAAAATTGCTAGAAGACGAAAACCGACGCCTAAAAGAGGAGAATGAGAAGTTAAAACGAGATGCTTGTGTGCAAGAGGATCATCGTGTCAAGCAGCAGGAAGCCCTGGACGCTTTGAAGAAAGAACTTGAACTGAGCGTGAAATGCTACGAAGAGTGTCGCCAAGAATTGAAGGACATGGTTGTGCAATACGACGTGCAGAACATCCTTCTGGAGGCCAACGCCAACCTCATCGCGGAATTAAAGAAGGTGAAGGGCGAGCTCGAAGATACTTTGGAGAAGAACGAGGCCTATTGTCACCAATGGGGTGCATATCTGGCGACGGAGTATCGCCGAGCTTTGGAAAGTTTTGGTGCCGAAGCCCAGGATTTTAAAATTACTGACAACATCTCAAGCTTTGTAGAGTGGTTGCATAGCGAATTGAAGCTTTTGCCCGACACTATGAGCAAGATTGGGGACTATGGGGCAGCTACCTGTTCTGAAATGCTGCTTAATCTTCTCGAGCGACAGGGCTGCGACCATTTCAAAGCTTTTGGAAGTCGAGGCTTCGCATTCCCTTCACCCGACGACGTACCAGCCCCAAGCAAAACGGTTGAGCTAATCAATAAGATCATCCTTCGCAACTTTTGGGCCAAGAGCGGTCGAGCGCACGCTCGAAAGAAGGTTGTGGATCGCTTGGCGAAGGTAGGCCTTTTCGGTTTGCTTGACCATTTTTGTTGAACGATTGTTTGCGATGATTGTTAATGCTTTCTTCCTTCTCACAGCTCCATTTTGGTCAGGCAAAACAGGCTTTGGAGCTTCGTGAGCATCGCGCGGCGCATGGTCCCGACGCGACTTTGGGGCCTTACGGACCCCCTAGGGATTGGCCACCGAGAGCAAGTGATGATGCCGCTGAGCAGGCAATCCCTGGGGCCCCTGTTCGTGAAGCACCTCAAGACGAAGGCGGCCTGGTGGATCCCGTCACTGGAGAGGCATTGGCTCCCCTTCGGCACGAATGATTGCCCCGGGGCATTGAACCGACCGAGTAGTGCTTTAGACGAAAACTGAGAATGGCGTGACGGCCACTTAAACTTTTGAAAGTTGCAATGTAAATTTGTATGCGAGGGCGTGGTGCTGAATGCGTCGCCCGTAATTTTTGGCATATTAAGATTTTTGAATGTTTCGAACTGAACTTCTCGCCGCTTTCGAGTTGTTGCTTTCGAAAGAAAACGTCTTCCCCCCCTTCGGAAGCGGGGATAATTTCAGTTCGTCCATTTTGCTTGGGATTGTTAGATTACTAAGGTTTCGAATTGGTTGACCTATTAGACGTTGCGCGACGCTACGATTCGCTCGTTTTTCCCTTACCGTTTTTCGTTAGGAGCAAAGACTAGCCTGCGACGCGACGCCTAGGCGTGGAACGCGTCGTAGGACTAGAGGCCGTTTGTACTTGTCAAATTTTACAGCTTTTGAGCTGTTTTTTGACGACACGTTCATTTGTAGTTTTGAAACATGTTTTCCCTTGAGGCGTTCTTTGTCGCTTGCGACGTTGTTTCTGCAAAAGTTAGCAATTGCGAAATCCCTACTAAGGGGTTATTTCGGTTCGAGGTTGAACCGCTTTAGAACGTCCTTCGTGGACGGGCTGTCGAGGAGACAGCTCTTTAAAGGATTGATTCTTGTGAATCGTTTCGATTGCACCACTTGTGGGTGGGCTACTAATGGGTAGCACTTTAATGCTCTCACTTTCGGAGAGGGCTATTGAGGAATAGCACTTCAATTCATCCTCTGTTGGGATGGGCTATCTTAAGATAGCACTTTAAGTTATGCGAAAGAAACACGACAAAACTTTAGGGAGGAAGTATTCCATTCACTTGGAAATAAATTTTACATCAAGGCTGCCTCGTTAAAAACCTCACGCCCCAGAGTGGAGTCCTCCCTATGTGAGGAAAAGAGTACCCGCCTTGTTATTGAATTTAAAGAGCGAAAGTAAAAACTGGGAAATGTAAAGCTAAGATGAATCCTCCGCACTTATAGCTCCGTGCGAAGGACTCCTACTGAAAACGAACTACGGAAAAAACTTACACAAGTTGTCCACATTCCACGAATGTGGCAACTCCACGCCCGCCTCATCCTTCAAACGAAAAGCCCCATCTCGGACCGAGCTTGAGACCACGTAAGGTCCCTCCCAAGCGAATTGGAATTTGCCGGCGTCAGCATTCTTCTTTCTTTTTAGGAAAAGTCTCCCAATTTGATGTCCTTGAGGGATACTTTCTTGTTCCTCCATCTTCTGGTTTCCTCTTGATATTTCAACAGATTTTGGACTGCATCAAGCCTGTCAATTTCCACGAGATCTTTGTCGACTTCTTCGCTCTCGCGAGAGCTTCCGGCCAAAACTCTGGCACTTTCGTTGGTGAGTTCTTCAGGGCACATTGCTTCGGCCCCATACAACAGCCTGAATGGAGTGAATTTAGTGGTTCTCGATTCTGTAGTGTTATGCGACCAGATGACTCTCGAGAGCTCATCCGCCCATTTCCCTTTCTTCTGTTCAAAGAGACATTTCTTTGGCAGAGAAGATTTGCCCATTGGCCCTTCTACTACGCCGTTGGATTGGGGGTGGTATACAGAAGCGAAACAGAGCTTCGTTCCAATCGATCGACAATACTCCCTGAAATCTGGCAGTCGAATTGCTTTCCATTGTCAACAGTGAGCTCTTTGGGTACTCCAAATCTGCATATGATTTGCGCCAAAAGAATTTTCGATAGTTCTTTGAGGTGATGGTAGCGAGAGGTCTTGCCTCAATCCATTTTGTGAAGTACTCGACTGCCACAACTGCGAACTTGAAGTTGCCCTGGGCAGTGGGAAGCGGTCCAACGATGTCCATTCCCCAGCGCTGCAGTGGCCAGGTAGGCGTGATAAGTTGCGATGGCGCGCCAGGCCTTCGTTGGTGCTTTGCTGCAAACTGGCAGGCCTTGCAAGTTTTTACGACGTGCTCCGCATCCTTTACGGCCATTGGCCAATAGAAACCCTGCCTGAAGGCTTTTCTGGCCAGTGCTCTCGCCGCTATGTGCGAGCCGCACATCTCTCCGTGGATCTCCCTCATGAGCTCGATGCCTTGGTCTTGAGAAATACATTTGAGTAGTGGTGCACATACTCCCAGCTTGAACAGGACGTCGTCCTTGAGGATATAGCCCTTGGCCCGTGCCTGCATTCTTTTGAGGTCGTGGGTTTCGACAGGCTCATAGTGTCTGCAGAGGAAAGCGATTATGGGGGCTCTCCAGTCCAAACTGACGATTGCGTTGATAGTGCTGAGCGGCTGCTTGTCTGGATTTGTGGACGGAGCGGTTAGGACTTCAAAGAATACGTCTGGAGGCATCGCCTCCCCCCTTGTAGCTTTCTTTGCGAGCTCGTCGGCTTCGCCGTTGTTTTTTCTGGGCAGATGCTCGACGGTGAATCCCCGAAAGTGCCTTTCCATTTTGCGCACCTCCGCGAGGTACTTGACTAGCTCCGGCTCCTTGGCCTCACTTTCCTTTTCCACATGGTCTTTAATGACCTTGGCATCGCACTTGACTAGGAAGTTGCTGGCCCCCAGGGCTCTCACTTTGCGAAGGCCCAACAGTAAGGCTTCGTATTCAGTGGTATTGTTGGTGCATCTGTCGGATGGGTCCTTGTAATCTAACCTCGCGGCGTATCTTAGCTTGATACCCGTCAGGGAAGTGACAATGGCTGCAACGCCAGCACCTTTGCGCCCCCAGGCTCCGTCACATCTGATTTCCCAGATTGGCACCAGCTCTTCGTCAGCGGTGACATTACTAGGTGAAGTCCAATCTACGATGAAGTCTGCTAAAACTTGGGATTTGATTGCCGACCTCTTTCCGAAATCTATTGTGTACTCTGATAACTCAGTTGCCCATTTGGCGATTCTGGACGAAGCCTCCTTGTTGATGAACAGATCATTTAGAGGTTGATCTGTGAGCACCGTGACTTTGTGAGCCTCAAAATAATGCTTGAGCTTTCGCGTGGTCATGATTACTGCGTAGGCAATTTTCTCTAGCTCTGAGTAGTGCAGCTTTGACCCTGCCAGGGCTTCGGAGACGAAATAGACCGGGGATTGGAGTTTGCCTTTTTTAGTCTCGACCTCTCGGACCAGAGCGGCACTGACCGCGGCCTTTGAAGCAGCTACGTAAAGGAATAGTGTCTTCGATGGTGAAGGTGGGGATAAAGTTGTCATCTTTTCGATGTAGTCTTTGAGCTCGGCGAAAGCCTTGCTTTGCTCAGGGCCCCATTCGATCGCGCCTTTGCCTTTCAGTGCCTTGAAGAATGGAAGGCTTCGCTCTGCAGATCTTGAAATGAATCTGTTCAAGGCTGCTACTCGACCATTCAGTTTCTGGATGTCCTTCTTCGTCTTAGGCTCCTCCATTTCTCTGATTGCTTTAATCTTGTCGGGGTTGGCTTCAATTCTTTTGGCGGAGATGAGGCACCCCAGGATCTTTCCTTTCGTGACCCCGAACACGCATTTCTCCGAGTTTAGCTTCAATCCGGCCCTCCTCATATTGGCGAAGGTTTCAGCCAAATCATTTACATGACTGGCCCGGTCGGAACTTTTGACAATGAGGTCATCGACGTAGGCCTGAATGTTCCTGCCAATCTGCGGCTTAAACACTGTTCCGGTCATTCTGTGAATGTTGAGCCGGCGTTTTTCAGTCCTTCCAGCATACGAACGAAGCAGAAGGTTCCGAAGGGTGTGATGAAACTGGTTTCCTCCTCGTCCTCCTTCGCCATCCAACACTGATGGTAACAAGAGAAACAATCCAGTAGGGACATGATCGCGGCGTTGGCCGCAGAATCCACCACCTGATCCATTCGTGGCAATGGATAATTATCTTTTGGTGTGGCTTTGTTGAGATCAGTGAAATCGATGCACATGCGCCACTTGCCGTTCTTTTTCTTGACCGGCACCGTGTTGGCCAGCCATTTGGGGTACATGACTTCGCGGATGACAGTAGCATCAAGCAGCCTCTAGACCTCTGACTTGACAGCCACCACCTTGTCGTCGGACATCTTTCTTAACTTCTGCTTTCGTGGCTTGACCGACGGGTCGATGTTCAATTTGTGCTCAATGAAACTTCGGTCGACGCCTGTGAGATCTTTGGCGGACCATGCGAACACATCTTTGTTCTTCTGGAGGAAAAGGACTAAATTTGCTTCGTCATCAGCCGATAGATCAGAGCCGATGACAACGGTCTGATTAAGGACCATCGCGTCCAATGGGACCCATTTGGTTTCGCAGTCTGGCTGGATGTTAATTTTTTCTTTGTCTGCCTTCGGCTGTTTTACCGCCTCATTGCGCTCGACTGCTTCGTCGAGGGCATGCACGTTTCGCTGTCCTGGGGTGCGGCCTCTTTCTAGGTTGCGACCGTCGTTTTGATGGCCCTAGATTGTGAGGACCCCCAATGTTGTCGGGATTTTGATGCATAGATATGCTTGGTGGATGACTGCCTCGAACTTGTTGAGGAAACCTCTGCCCAAAATGCCATTGTAAGGATAATACATCTCCACAACATCGAAGGATAGATATTCGGTTCTGGCGTTTTGAACTGTGCCGAAGGATACCGGGAGAACCACTTTTCCCAGTGCATGGATGACCCGCCCTCCGAAACCATATAGAGGTGTATCAGGAGGTTGCAGCAGATCTCTGTTGAGCCCCATCTTGTTGAAGGCGTCGGCAAAAATAATGTCTGTTGATGAGCCATTGTCCACCAACAGCTTCCCCAGAGTCCAGCTCGCTATGTTTGCTTCTATCACAAGAGCGTCATTGTGAGGGAAACCTTGCAACCTCACGTCCTCTTCTGAGAAGGTGATCAGAATGTGAGACCACCTTGTTTTTTCAACTCTCCCCTCCACACAGATGTTCCGCACCTCACGAAAGTAGTGCTTCCGTTCCTTCTTGGTTTCGAATTCCAGGGCCGAGCCCCCCTGAAATAGGCATTATGGTACCGACAGATGGCAAAGGATCGCTCTGGCCCTCAAGCTTGGCTGGCAGTGGCAGAGCTGAGGGACCTTTGTAAGGAGGGGGTAGAGGAGGAATGGGATGTTGCTCGACGGGCCTGCGCTCAATGTTTTGAGCTTGGAAAGTCTGTGATTGCCAAGGCGGAGGCTGGGGGTAATTGGAAGGTGTCGGTTGGTATTGGGGTGGCTGGAATGGGTTTGCGAAAGAGTTTCTCCCAAAACTAGGATTTTGCCAGGCCGGAGCAGAATGGTTTACAGCACTCGCTCTCTCCTTTTCCTTCCTCTCTTCTTCGAGGATAGCTTCGAACCTTTTCTTGTCTGGGCAGTAGTTTGAGCTATGGTCATCGTTTTCCTTGTGGAAAATGCAGTACCATTTTCTTTTCTCGTTATGGCCTCGGCCTCTGCCTCGACCTCTACCCCTGCCTCCACCTCTTCCGCCCCTGCGGCCTCCCCCCTGATTGGAATGAGGGGGACTAGGTGGGCTTGGGACCAGACTCTGCGAATCAGCCTGCGGACAGGGATTTTCCTGGGTGTTTTCGCCATCCAGGTCGAAAACGCCCCGAGGATTAGTATGTGAGGTGTTTCTGGGATTGAGCCACTCCCTCTCGCTGGGTTGACTGGCTTTCGCGGACACTTGCCGGGATTGCTCTTCCATGCACATCCTAAAGTCATTGTCTGAGCGACAATACTTCTCGAATTCTTCGTAGAGGCGTTGGATGGTTTTGGGCCTTTCGCGCATGAGATGCGAGCGAAATTGGCCGGCTCTTAAACCCACAATGGCAGCATTAATGGCGACAGCGTCCAAGACGTTTGGCGCCTGGGCTCTCAGATGTACGAATCTCCTGAAGTAGTTTTGAAGAGGCGCCTTGTCCTTCTGCTTATAGGAGAAAAGGTCGCTCTCTGTAAGTTCTAGACGCTGGAAACCTTGGAAGTTTGAGAGGATTCGCTGTTTCAGATCGTCCCATCCGTGAATCACGCCTGGGCTTAACAGAGAATACCACTATGATGCCGCGTCATCAGCGGCGATGATGAAAGATTTCACCAGTACAGAGTCGTCACCACCGGCCGAAAGAATGGCGGCTTCGTAGCTCATCAGGAATTGCCTTGGGTCAGATTGGCCCGAGAATCTAGGCAGTGGAACTGGCCTGTACGTTTGTGGCCATGGAGTGATCTGAATCTCCTGAGACAAGGGGGATTTGGGGTCCCACGGTCTCGTGCGAATGGTGTGAACGTCCTGGTGCGAGGGGCCTAATTCGAAAGGGCTCGCAAAAGGGTTGCGACTGAAGGTGGTGTGCGGAGGGGGCTGGGTGAGAAACTCAGTGCTCTCATTAAAATTAGGCTGGCTAGGAACTGTGTATTCAGGTGAAGGTTGGGTGAAGCTTAAGGATTGCTTTGCTTTTAGAGCGCGCAGTTCTTCCTTTAAGCTAGCGATTTCGGCTTTTTGTTTTTGGATCTCCGCTTCGTGATGTATTGCCAGGAGCCTTTTCTTGGTTCTGGCCAATTCCTCAGCCTCCTTGCGCAGTTTGGCCAGCTCCGCCTCTTGTGCAGGGTTGGATTCTGGGAGCGCTTCTCCTTGGGTGAGCAGAGCCGAAAGGCTTGGCTCCTCGTCCACGGAGGACGACGCCCCTTTGGTAGAATTGACGGTAGTTCTCTTCTTCCTTGTAGACATTCTGGGTTTGATACTCGAGCCAAACGCCCCACGGTGGGCGCCAATTGTTGTGGGGAAAGCCGCAGCTTTCGCTCACGAACAATGAAGGGAAAACAAAAGCTCAAGAACAAAAACCAAAACACAGAACAAAGGACAGCCAAAAGCTCTTTTCTTAACAGTAGGTTTCTCGAAAGTCGATCCCCTTTACAAGTGCCGGTCTGTCTCCTTTTATAGGGAGGTGGGCGGACTTTTTACATTCCGAGAACACCCTTGTGTAAAAAGAATCACAACAGAATGTGCTAGGCTATCTTCGGGTAATCTCCAATTAGGTCTCCACGTAATCGGCGCTTCATGATGTCACGCCGCAAATCGAGGCGCCTTTCCAGCTCTTATCACGTGAGCCTGTCGGAGTGGAAACCTTCGATCTTTTGGAGATTCCCCCTTTCGCCTGGCACTTTTCGTCACCTGAAACAGAAAATCACACCCAAGCTTGAACTCGTTAAGTGTTAGGAACGACGAAACCCCCTGAGCGAATCCCAGGCCGAGACTACCTGGGTGAATAAGATTCGCTCCTGAGGTTTCGTTGCAGAAGAAGTCGTTTAGCCTGACCGAGACCCTGACACCCTGGGCTATACTGAACTCATTTGGTAGCTTCGCTGGCGACGAAGGGTACTGGTCGAAAAGCAAATTCTGAAAGATGGAAAGGGAATCAATGGCTCCTGGGGTTTCGTTGTTGAACCTTTCGCATAGACACTCTTTTATTTTTTGGTATACGAAAGGCTTGATTCCGAATCCGCCCAACAAACTGCATGGACCCGAAGATGGCGGCATATTGCCAAGCTGTGCGTGATTCAGAGGGCAAGTTCCACGGACATGAGCTTCATCATGTGTTGCGTGACTACAACAATGCCACTGACATGCTTGTGAAGACCACATCTAGTCGCAAGCCAGTACCACACAGAGTTTTTGCAAGTGGCCAACATGCCCCCTCTGTTCGAGAAGAGGCGGAGAAGCAGAGGGGGAGAAGCCGCCAGAAAAAGAAGAACCCAAAGTCATGGCAATTGACCAACCACCCGAGCTGAATCTTGAAGATCCCGACTGGCAGTTCCCAATCCTTGAGTGGCTTGTCGAAGACTCGAAGGGAAGCTGCCCTCCGACCAGACGGAGGCTCGACGCGTCGCGCGGCGAGCAAAGGCATTCGTCCTCATCGAGGGCGAGCTCTACAACCGAGGGGCTACTGGCATACTCATGCGGTGCATCCTTGGAGATCAGGGCCGCGAGGTGCTACGAGAGATCCACGCCGGCACCTCCGGTGATCATGCAGGCCCGAGAACACTTGTCGGGAAAGCTTTCCGAAAAGGATTCTACTAACCCACGGCGGTGGCGGACTCCAAGGACATTGTACGGCGTTGCGAGGGGTGCCAGTTCTATGCTCGACAAACCCATATCCCGGCGCAAGCGCTCCAGACCATCCCCATCACGTGGCCTTTCGCCGTGTGGCACGTCGACGTGGTGGGGCCCCTCCGACAAGCGCCCGGGGGCTTCACGCATCTCCTCATGGCAGTGACAAGTTTTCCAAGTGGATCGAGGTTGGACCCATCGTGAACGTCCACTCCGAGGAGGCAGTATCCTTCACCGACATCATCTACCGCTTCGGCATACCCAACACGATCATCAGCGACAACGGTACCCAGTTCACGGGGAAGAAATTCCTCAACTTCTGCAACGACAACGACATTTGTGTGGACTGGTCGGCCGTGGCCCACCTGAAGATGAGTGGACAAGTAGAGAGGGCGAACGACATGATCTTGCAAGAGTTGAAGCCACGCATCTTCAAACGACTCGAGATGTTCCGGGCAAGGTGGGTGGCCGAGCTGCCATCCGTGTTATGGAGCCTGCGCACCGCACCATGTCGGGCGATGGGTTTCACACCCTTCTTCATGGTGCACGGCTCGGAAGCGGTCCTACCTACGGACATTGACTACGGCAGTCCACGAGTATGAGCCTACATCGAGGAAGGCAACCAGGCCGCGCTTGAGGATGCGATCGACCAACTCGACGAGGCGCGAGATGTGGCGCTGCTGCACTGCTCCAAGTACCAGCAAGCCTTACGATGCTACCACGAGCGCAACGTGCGGCCTCGCGAGTTCCACGTCGGAGACTTGGTCCTCCAACAAGTTCAAGGCAGCAAGGACCGGCACAAGCTCGCGCCACCTTGGGAGGGGCCATTCATCATCCACGAGGTGCTCCGGCCCGGAACCTACAAAGATCCAGTACGAGGACGGGAGGGTCGTCTCCAACGCATGGAAGATCGAACATCTGCGCTCGTTTTACCCTTGAGTAACTGTTCAAATCTCGTACATAAATAAATAGATGTTTCATGCCTTGTTCACATGTCTTTGAGTTCGGAAAACTTGTCAATGACCATGTTTACGAGTGTGCGGCAACTTTAAGGCTGAGCAGCGAGTGTCCCTGCATCTATGCAGAGATACTCTCTGCTCAGGGGCTACCCAGGGCACGATGCCCTCCTTCCGATTTTTACGATTTTTCAAAAAAAAAATCCCGACATCTATGTCGAGACCGATCGCACGAGCGAAAGGTTTTTTGACGGAAACTCGATCTTGCGAGAAGTAAGGGCGATGGCCTGCGTGGGTCGAGACGTTGCCACTCGTTCAAAGCTCCTAGCACCTATGCCTCCGCGACTATAGTGCGAAGAGTTGCGAGCACGACTCGAGTCCTCAAGCCTTCGTCCGACCTCTTTTCACAAGCGTTCAGGTGACCGCATGGACTCCGGTCCAAAAAAATAACTAACGATAAAAATACGCAAAGTTACTTCTCGAACCTCTTGAGCTCTTAGGGGTTGCGAACGAGTGGTTACCCTTAGCGGGTTGAGAAGGCCAAGCTTCCCGACTCCTACGCCTCTGTGGCTCCAGAGTAGAGCTTGGTCGCCTCGACTCTCTAAGGTCGGCTACGCATTTTTGCAGTCGTCCCTGGGCACTCGGGAACGATCGAGCTGTAATGCTACTTGAATAAGTTCTCAGCTACGCGATTCCAATTCTTAATGTTGTGAGTTGTTATTATCATTACACAAAAATAAAAATGATACATCTAATTTGAGGGCCCGAGGCTTTTTGGGTCCTCTGGTGCATCTTGTGGCAGCAGCTCCAAGTCTTTCAGGGTGGCGTCAGCCATGTTGCGGGCGAAGGAGGCGTAGTCTCTCTCGAGCTCGTCGCACTGTGTGTCGGAAATGCCGAGAGCCCAGCCGCTGCTCAGCGCCATGCGGTCCAACCCCTGGTAGTGCGACTCGAACATGGCGAGCACTTGGTGCACCGTCCTCCGAGCCATCGACAACTCAAGCTCTCGGATCACATCTGGGAGGTGCCCGACTTCTTCAACAAGCGCCTCAGGCAACACCGGCCCAAGCGACACGCCGAACCCAGCCATGACCGTGCTGATAGCCCTTCCGAGCTTGGCCAAGTCTTCGATGTTCACCCTGCGCACCTCCTCTGACTCGCGCCGGGCATTCCGGGCCTGGTTCGGCGCGTCCGCGTCCTGCTCCCAAGCCATCCGGGATTGCTCAAGCTCGATCCTTGTCTCTGAGGAAAATAAACAAGACGATGAGTTACGACAGACTCACAGGAAAGACGAGGACGGAATCAAGATGTTGGGCTTACTCACGAGCTGCTTCGACAAGCGCCTGATCGAACTGTCCTTCTTGATGACCTTGAGCAGGGCAGTGTTCAGCTCTTGCTTCTGCTCGCCAGCTTCGAGATCATCCGGACCAGTACACGCCCATCCCTAAAGCACCAGGGAGCAAGTCAAAATGAATAAGAGGCAAACGAAAAGCGAAGTGGTGAAAGGAAATGCCTGCTCGACTCACCCTCAAGATCTTTCGACAACTTGGCGTTGCTCTCCCTCAGCCGCGTCGCCTCCTCGGAGACCACCTGGAGCTGGTTGGCAACCTGGGAGAACTGGCGGTTGGCCATCGCGAGGTCCACTCCGGCAGTGGCCAGGCCGCGCTCCAGGTCCACCACCTTCGTCTCGAGCGCTGCTTTCGCCCAAGCTGCGGTCTGGGCGGCGTCCTGGGCGGTGGCCTTGGCAGCAGCAACGGTGGTGGTGGCCCTCTCGGCAGCTTCATTGGCGGACACTGCGGGTGCACGAAGCTTCTCGATCTCTACCTCAGCGAGAGCCAGCCTCACCGCCAAGGCATCCCGATCCGTCATGGCCGTAGCGGCTACGGACTCAGCGGCTGTGGCGCGGTCCTCCGCGGATAGCTTGGAGGCTTCAAGAGTCGTCCGCGTCATCGCCTCGTTCGCCACCGTTGCGGCAGCGACCACATGAGCTACGACCAGCTGCGTCTCCAGTTGGGCCCGTTCTGCGCGGAGCTCACTGACCGTGCGCGCTCTCCTCTGACCAGACGCCACGAGCGTCTTTTTCGAACGAGGAAAGTGTAAGTTATATATCTCGGGAGAGTGAAGGAAGCAAAGACAAGCCGTCGTGCAGAGGAGCCTTACCGACGTCGTGGGAAGGATCACGTCACTCCGCGCTTGAGGGTGTAGCGTGTCGCGGACTCCTCATCCTCCTCGGCATTGTCGCCGACCTCGAAGGCCGCCGCCCACGGGATGCGGGCAAGATCGAGGATCCGATCATCATCACCTCCGGCGCCCCGTGGTAGGGCTGCGCCCGAGCCCTCCCCGGTCTCTTGTATCTCCTGGGAGGTGGCCCTCATCGCGCCCTCGGGGGCAATGTGCTCCTGAGGAGCCGTCGTGGACTGGCTCGTCGCGGGAGCCACCACTTCGAAAGCGACAGCGGGCTGGACGGATGACGGCTCCGCCGCCTCGGTAACTTCCTCGCCCGCCCTGCCATCAAGGGTGGGGCGCGTCCACGACCGCCCTTGCAGTCTGGAGTGGGGGCGCGATCGCGGTCGACTCCGCGCCAGTTGCAGGCTCACCGAGAAGCCCCTCCACTGCTTCTGATGCAGTAGAGGGCGCGGTCCTCCCGACATCTCCGCCCTGGCCTGGCGCTGGCTGCTCCGACACGACAGCATTTGGTGCAAGCGCTGTATTGGATGGGACCCCCGCATCGGCTGTGGCCGCGGCAACAGACGCCGCGATTTCGGGGTCCTCAGCCTCCAAAACCGATGGGTCGGCGAACACACGCTCCACCACGGCATAGAGGATCTCCCGGTCGTTGCTCGAGAGCTCGGTTTCGTCGAGATCAATGATCCCGACGCCGAGGATGGACAATTTGCTGAACGTCAGTGCATCCTCCATGCCCCCGGTCGTCAACGCAGCCACGACTGCTGAAGTCTCTAAAGCCTCCAGCACGGCGGCTTTGTGGTCTCTAACCGGCGGGGGTGCACCCTGATCGCAGGCACCATCACCACGTCGTCGTCGCCCGAGCCGGTCTCGGCCTGTGGCTCTGACCTCGCTTAGGAAGCAGCCGTCTCCGTGACCGTCCGCTCCTCCCCCATGACGACGGTAGCGACTGGCGGGGGTGGCGCCGCTGACTCCTCCACCTCAACGGTCACGGCCAACCCCTCCTCGGCCTGCACCGGCAGCGCCTCGGCGTACAGGGGCTGGGAATGGGGCTCGGAGGGCGCAGCGCGTGCACTCAGTGCCACACGCTTCATGGGCGCGGGACTAAGGACGCTGGTGTCGGCGCGTCTGCAGAAAGGACATGACGAGGTTGAAGAGCAAACGAAAAGAAAGACTCATGGCAATGACACCAAGGACAAGAACTTACATCTTGGAGCGGACCCGAGACCTCTTCACCGGACGATCTGACGAGCCCTGCTTGGGGGCTGCACGCTTGCTGCCAACCGACTCAGGGGCTGCCCCGCTTCTTCCCGCCGGCTCGATGGCGGCACTGCGCTCCCCCGGTTGCTCGGGGGCTATCCTTCCGACCTCCGCCATCGCAGAAGTCGGCCCTTGGTCCTCACCTGCGGTGAGGGAAAGTTGTACGTCTGAGGCTCTGCCGCCCTGGATAATTAAAGACTGAAGGTGCTGCGGGGCGGCGCTGGAATCTGCCTCCCGCGGCGCGCTCGGCGTCGACGTCGAGCTTGTCGATCTCGCCCGCGACGGGCGCTTTTGCAAGGAGTCCGTGTCGGGGCAGTCGGAGCAATTGAAGAGATGACGGGACGGGGGCGCCCGCTCCTCCAACCGCCTGGGCAGGTCTCTCCGCGCCTCGGAGGCGCCCGAACTGCTGGGCGCCGTACGGGAACGGGTCGCCCGCTGGTCCTCTCGAGCGGGGCGAGCCCCTGATCGTGAACTCGAGCCCACATTCTTCTCGTGCGCCGTAGGCACCGGCCGCCGCGACGACGTCACTTCAACAGTAAGGGGAGGCGATGGTGTGGATGACCTCGACATGTCGCTCCAGTCCACCGCGACACTGGGCTCGTCCCCGCTCCACGTCGGCTCCGGCGACGGATCTTCATTGGAGAGAACATTGCACTCCCCCACCTTCCGCCGCTTGATGCGGTTGCCATTCCGATCGCGCTTGGCGATCTCTCACTCCTTATGTTGTGCTTTGTTTGCAGCCCGCCGCCTCTCCGCGGCCGCCTGGTTCCGGTTGAAGATCGCCTCCTCCGGGAGAGGCGCCTTGGCCTGCACTAAGTGCGCACACTTCAGCTGCAAAAACAAGGAGCGGGCGAATCAGCCATCATCGGAGGATCTCGAGAAGACCAACATCATATCAAAGAAGCCAAGATTAACGAAAAGCTTGTCGGAGGAAGCAGCAACTTACCAATGTCTCGGTCCCCTGGTTGGGGAGCATCAGGAGAAGTCACGTCGGCGGCCACGTATAGGTCGACTTCCCGATCGCCTGCACCTGGATTTCGTTCGGCGACGGGAAGACCGGCGCAGTCACAGTCCCCGTCCAGGGAGCTCGGTCGGCCGTCATCTCGCAGAGACGGAGCGGCCGTCTCTAGAGCGGCACGACTCCTCGGGCGTGGTACCGCCCAGTGACGGTCGCCAGGGTGACCCCGGCTCCTCGGAGACGCCCCAGCACCACCCAATGCTCCTTGAGCATCTTCTGCTCAGCTTGCGAGGGACCATGGGTCTAGTTCGACTGCGTCTGCCCGATGGAGTTCCCGGTGAACACCGGCAGCGCGAATTTAGGGTCGTTCCTCTGGTAGAACCACCCCTTGTGCCAGTCGCTGTTGGAGCTGGTCAAGGAGGACGGGATGTAGCCGTCGCCCCGGCCTTGCTTCATCCGGAGGTTGGCGCAGCCGATCGTTGCCGCCCTGAAGCTGCCTTCAAGCACGCGAACATGAAGAAGTACCGGAAGAGGTGCCAATGGGCACTTATCCCCAGGTACACCTCGCACATTGCCTCGAACGCCGCCATCTGTTGGATGCTGTTCGGGTTGAGGTGCTGTAGCTGGAGGCCATACTAGTAGAGGACCCCCCGGATGAACCGCCCGGCGGGGACGGAGAAGCCGCGCTCGTGGAAGGCCACGAACGAGATCACGTACCCCGTGGGTGGGCGCGACACGGACTCCTCCCCGGGCACCTTCCACTCCACGGCGGCAGTGAGTGGAGGGAGCTGTCCGGCCTCGACAAGGTGGAGCAGTTGGTCACGAGACACGTTGGATCGTGTCCAGTTCGACATGGCAGCGGTGATGTCTCAAGCGAGCTGGTGACGCAAGCGGTGGGAGCGCTACGGATGCGAATGAGCAAGGGGAGCAAGGCGCAAGGGCAGAGGAAGACGATGAGGGAGTAAAGTCCCAAATCTGTGCTCGGCGCGCGTATAAAAAGGGAAGAGCGCGACCGTCTGCCTTGAATGCCGAGCCCGCCGCGTCAGCGAAACGTTTGCCTGCGTGCGCATGCCCCGGCGAAATAGGCGCCCACCCACGCGACGCCTTGTTTCTCACGGAGTTTGGGAGGATGCGTCGCTCACGCACGGTCATTTCAAGTTGTCACGTCCATCACGACGGCCGAGATGCTCACATCTCCCGTTTCGTCCGCAACCGGTGAACCGAACACCCATTCTGAGGGACTTGGGTCCGACACCCTCTCCCAACCAGTTTGTAACCCCTACTACAAACAACTCTAGCACGAGAATATGACAGCTCGACACTGGATGTAGGGTGTTACTCCCCGGAGGCCCGAACCAGTATAAATCGTGTTGTCTCTTGTGCTAACCATCCGACCCCGACACACGATCAACACAAATTTACTGTCCGGCGGTAGAGAACCCTGATAAGTACACAGAGAAATCATAGTTCAGCCAATCCTGAGGCACATGATCCTGAGACTGATCATAATCATCATCAAAATCATCATCTGAGCAGTCCTCTTCTAATGCACATTCATCATCTTCTAACTATCTCTGGTAATGTCTCATCACTTCTGGGTTTCCTTCTCCCTTATCAACAAAACCAGTGACAACATAACCTCTAGATGTCTCATCACCATCAGAATCCCCTTCTTCCTCCTCTTCTTGTTCTCCTTCTTCATCACCTTCCCTCTGATGCACATTCTCAGCTTCTTCATGCACTTGACTGCTAGACCCACCCTTCTAATAAAATTCCTCCATTGTGGAGTCCCTTCAAGTGGCACACGCTCCCAATACACATGTTCACTTCTGTTGATTAGTGCCATCACCGAAAGACACTGGTGCTCTAAATCTACTGCAAATGCTTTAACAAGCCAGTTGATTATATCCTCCAAAATTCTTTCTACTGCTCTTTTAACATTTTTCTCAACTGAACTAAAATTTGACAAGTCAACTCCTTGTGGTCCATATATAATTTCTCTAGATCCATAATACAATTATTGGACTATGGCTGTCTCCGACAAGTCTGATTCTAGCAAATACTACATCTAGAGACTAACAAACAATACAAACTAATCCGCCGAAATCTACACAGGCAACAATAAATATGTTACCTAAAATAATCTAATGAGTGTCAAACATATAAACTAAAATCTAAACTAGAACCACATATCTATACTCCAGAAATCTACTGAATTAATAGTAATTATGTTTTCATTATATCTAAGTAAAATTACTAAAAGTGTTGAAATCAGCAAAATACCTGCAATGAAGCGAAGAAGACGTAGAGCTTCGCTGCTCCGCCCCCTCCACCTCACTCTCTTCTCCTTCTTAACCCTAAACCCTACAAACAGTTATCTTTGCTCTTCAACTTTCTGAAACAAGAAATAATACGATCATGCTTTGTCGGATTGCAATATGACATTTACTCTGTCCAAGGAACACATACGAACTAGGGATAAAGTCCTGGAATTGAGAGAAAATGCACGTGTAACTGAAGCCTTGTCCAACAACACCACCAGAATGATAACCAGCAGGATTTGGTTTCAAGTGAAAGATTTGAATGACGTGCTTTATCTACTTTGACTTGAGAAAAATTAATCAAATCAATTGCACAACTGTAGCATTAACGGTTGTCAGCCCCTGAACATTTCCAAGTAACTTCGGGTTTGTCCCAGTTGCAATAAAGAATTCCAGAAACTAATAAGCTCAAATAGCAGGTTCTGAAGAGTTAATTGAGCAACTATGGTAGAAGTGCAAAATCTAAAAAAAAGGGAGATGATTCTGTGCCTAAAAGCAGCGACTGAGTAATACTCAAACACAAATTACAACTTTATTTCACAACTCAGATAAAACAAAATGTGGGTCCTTTGCCAACATTCTACATCTCAGGCCACATAAAGGAATATTCTTTTACAAGGTCAATATTGCTTACATACAGACAGAATTCCCTATCTTGCAAACCTCATTGTCCACTCAGCTGCTATTGCATCATGTTTAGTTCTGTCAGTAAGATACTGACGTGAAATGCTCATCACAAGAGGGGTGTCTGCACAAACAGATCATAAACATAAGTCTTTTGAGCGTTATAGCAAAGTAGAAACCCTGCAGACAGTAGGATTGGTTTGCACTGGAATCCATGACTGTATACAGAAGGTAGTGCAGAGAATAATAATAAACATACATGGATCTGGATTGCTGATGATATCTTTTATTGCCAGTAACACCTTTGAAATGGTGAAAGCAGGACTCCAGCCATCCTTCAATATGTCCAAATGCACTTTACCCGCAGAATCAATGTTGCAGTGGTAAATCCTTGTTTTGAAAGTTACCTGAGAGAATTGCAAAACACAAACTTGGAGTTATATGAAACTAAATTGTTTATTCAGAACAAAAATAGACACATATACTCAATTTAAATAAATTCGACCAGAACAGTAAAATATTTGTGAATATTTTCAACTACTAACATGCGAAATATCCTGGTTAGCATTGCTTGTAACACTACAAAAGCTATTCAGTACATAAGTAAATATATGATAATCACTCCATAGAATGTTGAAAACATACTTTTGTCGGGGACAGCCCTGAGGGTCCCCTAAAACAACCAGGGGAATCCTGCTTAAAACCTGCAAAGAACCAAAACGAAACACCTCTCACTTAAAACGCACGCGCAAGGCACGGCCCACACCGCGGTGGCCCCCACGGCCCACCGGAGTGGCTCAGTCAAGGGCTCCCTCGAGCAGGCTCCGCCTCGCTCGAGGGTCCACGCCTCCCTCGAGCGGGCTCCGCCCCGCTCGAGGGCTCACGCTTCCCTCGATCGAGTTCCTCCTCGCTCGAGGGTTCATCTCCTCCTCGCTCGAGGCCCCCTCACGAGCACGCCCGCCCCCGCACGCGGGTACGGGCATTTAATGCTCTGACACAGCAGAGCCGTGCCATCATGCGCCTGGGAATCACGCCCGGTCTTTGTTTGTCAACTCCCTAGGAGGGAACCCATTCCCGCCACTGTGGGGGACTGTGCGACGTGGCCAGTGTCAGCTCCGTGACACTGCGCCGCCTACTCCCGTACGGCTAACGTGCCGCGCCCTCGAAGGGGGGCCGGCCACACCCTCGAACCACTTTCTCGTGAATCTGCAGGGGCAAGCCATGACGTTAGGCCGGCGGAACGCCATCCCCGCCACTGTTGGTCCTGTGCGGCCGCCCCCGTGCTTGCGGCACCACGCCGAGCACTGTTACAACCATTCCGGCGCTGTCAGGCACGCGGGGACGGGACGCCGCCACGCCTGCCGCTGTATCCCGTACGGATCGCCGTCAACGGCTTCCTCGAGCCCGTCTGAAGACGCCTTGGTCAACCACTACGCCCCTACCCTCGAAGTCGCCACTGTTCGGGTACAAGGCACGTTATGACGACAAGACCGTGGACGGCCGCCAACTCCGCGGCGCTGCACACCATACTTCCCCGTGTAGCTAAACAGTGCGGCATGCCTGTAATTCACCCCCTCCTTGGTCTATAAAAGGAAGGTGAACCCCCTCGCCGCAGGGGACATCAGACATCGAACATCCAATAGGGAACAACACATACACGCTCATCAATTCTCCCACAACATCTGAACTCGTTACGATCACTCCACCAAGGACTTGGAGGCCGCGCCTCCTCTCCCACCTTGCTTGTAGCCGCCCCACTACAGGCACCCCGTGCAAAGCAATACAGTGCCTCGAGCACACCACTGCTGGACGTACGGTCCTGGCCGGAACCAGGATAAATCCCGTGTCTCTAGTTGCTTAGCACCGACCATTGAGGGATAGACCTTGGCGCTTACTACTAGTTAGTGTCGGGACTACATTCCGCACCGACAATTTTGACAACACAAAAAAAGAAGAAGAAAGCCTTTTAGCCCAAAGCAAGCTGGGATAGGCACTTAGAGAACTGAAACATTAAAAAATATTTTCCATAATTTCATATTTTTAATAGCTTTAGTGTGGTTGTTCGTTTCATTGGCAGATCATGGTTAAACTGCGCCACTGAAGGTCAGTGTGGTAGATGACAGCTAAAACAGGGTTGGCTGTTTCTGGTCCCTCTCCCTCATATCTGATATCTCAAGCAACTTGTCAAAAGTTGAAAAGTAATAACAGGAACTGGATGGTGGTGGTGTTGGCATCCTCAAGAAATGTGTCGGTGGCGATTTTCGCTATGGCTAGCAGCTGGACAATGATCAATAAATATCAATTACATGAATGAGTGGACTAGGCATTTAGAATCACTTCCCTCGGTTAGTAGACTCTTATATTCTAAACCAAGATAACAATATATGAAAAAAGGTGATATCAAAAGTATTTGTTGCAATAGCAAGGCTTCCACCAAATAAAAACAATTTTGCGATATCTTTTGTTCGGAAAAGTATTAATAGAACTATGCCAGAACAAAAACAATGTCTTAGCAGCTCTGCATTATTTCTTTTTAAAAAAAACAAAAACCAACAACAGTAAACTAGAAACCTCAGATGTTTTTTCTTCATATATCAATATCACACTAAGAAGTCATAAAACATCACACTACAGTACTTTGCATGAAAACATACAAACACGGCTTTAGAAGAAACAAGTTAACGTTAGTTAGCAGCAAAGAAAACTATCTTTTAGCATAGTCTTTTTCACATTAGTTCCACTCCTCGCCACCAGATGCATCATGCCTCCCTGCCAGTATTCTCTGATGGGGCGTTTTCATGTGGCACTTCTAGATTAATCTTCATTCTTGACAGATAGCTGAATGTGCTTTTTCTCTTTTTCTAGGCAAAAGTAAATCTTCAAAAATTATTGTTTCAAAATAAAGTTTACCCATATTATGATAGCCAAACTGTTGAAAATTTGGGGATATAAGGATTCAAGGCAACTGATGCTTTGAATATTATAAAACATACTAATGTTCATTGCTCTGTTAACACTCTTTTGCACAGTTCATCCAGTTGCCTAGGATGATCAAATTACGAATCCCAAGAGCAGAACAATCAGAACTAGAATCACACTTTTTTTTGACCGAGCAGAACTACACACTGTTACCAGCCTAACTGATCTGACCTCCCACTTGAATTTCTGTTACGAATACTTTCTAGTACTTAGGCAGTCGGAGTCACCACAACCGAGTGTGACATAAACATACATTCCTTGAAACTTGTCCGTTCAAAAAGAGTAAACAAGGAATCATGGATTAGGTAGAAGGTGTACATACAAGAAGTGGAGAAATGTCGAAGTTGGAGCTTTAGTTTTCAGGGCACAAAAAAAAAAGTTTCTGTACTAAGCCAAGATTCCCAAGCACACTTCAACAAATCAGCGTCAACCAGAAGAGCATGCCAACAAGAAATATAAATCCTTACCATGGGAGGTTTGAAAGGATAATCAGGGGGGAACACGATATCAAGGAAAAATATCCCTCCTTCATATGGCGTTCCTGCAAGACATAACATTACGCGTCAAATCAACCGCCGCATACTCGTGGAGAAAACAATTTTTTTCATACTCGTGAGCCTGGTTTATGGTGCAAATTAAACTACCGCACCTACTCTAAAAATAGAAGCAGCAATTAGAACAAGTAAAGCTAACATACTACAGCGCAGTTACTCTAGTTACTTTAAACATTGAAGCAGCAATTAGAAGTTAGAACAAGTAAAACTAGCATACTCCAGCAGTCCAGCGCAGTTAAATTTCCGCGAGCTTTCAACTGTCTCGAACCAATTGGAGAAACGGAATGAGGGAGCTCATACCTTGGGGGCCGATGATGGTGGAGAGCCAATGATACAGGTTGTCGCCCTTGGGCCCAGCGGAGCAGTCGGAGGCGTTGAGGTCAAGCAGCTCCTTCTGTATCCGCTTCCCCGACGACGACACCGACGTCCCGCCACTCGACCCCCACGGCCGCACGCTGCTTCCGCCTCCTCCTCCGCCGCCGCCGGGGGCCCCGGCGCCTGCGGCGAAGGGGAAGCGGGAGTTGGGAAAGGAGGACGAAGAGGACATGTCCGCCGACGGCGGCCTGACGGAGGGCGAAAGCGTGTGGGCCGGCTCGCCGCCTGGGTGGTGAGGCTTTAAATCTAATTTGCAAGCCCATTACGGTAGTTGATAGAATGGACGGGTTAATATGGGCCGGACAGTGCGTTAGTCGCGGGGCTCCAATATACCAACCAAGAAGGTGAATAAGGAGCAATTGGGCTTGTAGTCCAATGGTGGTCAAGTGGGATGCTACTCACTAGGGTTCAAACCCTGGTGCTCGCATCATTTCCTGAATTTTTCAGGATTTACCGGCATTATGTGTTAAGTGGTAAGCGACGTTCCCGTCGACGACGAGGCGCCATTGGTGCTTCGGGAATCTCCAAATCTGCCAGTGCTCAGTCCTCCGGAGGTGCTCATAGTGTTAGGGTTTGCGTACGTATATTCATAGGGGTGAGTGTGCGTGCGTGTTGTGAGCGTCTGCGTTGTACTATGTCATTCTAAAAAAAGAAGGTGAATAAGGATGTGAACTATAAAGCCCACAAAGACCCAAACAACCCACTTAACGGATTCATGTCCCAAAATGCCCCACGCGCTTTGACAATTTTTATTAATAATTTTTGAACTATTGTCAATATTTTTCCATCAACATTTTTCAAAAATGTTGCGAATATTTTTTCGTCAACATTTTTAGGAAGTTTGCCAACATTTTTTCTCAACATTTTTTTCTGAAGTTTGCCAACATTTGTTAAAAAATGTTCCAACATTCTTCGGACCAACATTTTTAATCAACATTTTTCTGGAGGATTATTCCAAAAATTTTCAGAAATGTTCCAACATTTTTAAGAAATGTTGGTTCGTCAACTATTTTTGTCAACATTTTTAAAATGTTGGAAAACATTTTCTCATTTTTAGCTTCTTCCAACAATTTTTTCCCAACAATTTGCAAAATGTTGCAACATTTGAAATGTTGGAAAAAAATTGAAAAAAAATGTAGTCCAACCTCGGCCGACCGCTCGACGGCGAGCGCCCAGGGCAGGGGAGGGCGGTCGCGGCGGCGTGACCGCGGTGGCGGCCCCATGGCCGACCGCGGCGGAGCTCGCCGGCCCCGGCCGGCGGCGCGGGGGCTCGGGACCCGCCTCCGGCCCGGTGCGCGCGGGGCGCGGGGGCCACGACGGGGGGCCGCCCGGCCGGCCGCGGCGGAGCTCGCCGGCCCCATCCGCGGCGCGCGGGGGCTCGGGACCCACCTCCCGGCCGCTACGCGGGGGCGTGGGGCCACGGCGCGCGCGCGGGGGGGAGGAGGGTAGGCGGCGCACTGGAGGTGGGAGCTGCTGGAGGTGGGAGAGAGTGGGGGAGGTGGGCTAGGGTTCCTGTAGTTGGACCGTTACTAGGCTTCTGGAGGGTTATAGGTGGCTAAGAACAAATCTTTCGGAAAGAAGATAGGATTTCCAGTTAGTCGCTCACACAAAGTCAGATTTTTTACCCCGAAAAAACAAGTTAGGTTTTTAAAAAAATCGTGTTTTTTCAAAAATAAATACTGATCCAAATAATTTCAAAATTATCCCATAACAGCCGTTTGATACGGCGGTTGGGCCCTGCCGCCACTGGAAACGGCAGTTGGTGGTCTCAACCACCGCCGTTTGAACGGGCGGTTGGACCCTGCAAGTGGGCTCTCGCTCCTCTCACCTGCTTTTGATTGCGATTTATTTTGCACTTCAACTCCGGTATTTTTTTACTCTTCTTCTTGAAGTTTAGAAATAGATAGGAGATATTAGGAAATATTTTAGAAATTTTAGAAAATAATTTAGAAATTTTAGAAAAATAGTTTAGAAATAGTTTAAAGATATTATAAGATAGTTTAAAAATATTAGAAATAGTAGAAAATAGATCAAGATAGTTTAGAAATATCAAAACTAGTTTCGAGATACTAGAAAATAGTTTAGAGATAATAGAAAATAGTTTGGAAATATTAGAAATAGTTAGAAAATAGTTTAGAAATATTAGAAATAGTATAAAAATTCTAATATTTTAGAAATTGTGGAAAATAGTTTTAGAAAATTCAGTTAATTTTTTAAAATTGCGAAAATAGGTTAGAAATTCTATTTTTTAGAAATTGTGGAAAATATGTTAGAAATTTTAGTTTGCTTTAGAAATTTTAGATTTTCTTGGAAATTGTGACGCCCCAGGTTTTTAAGTACCGTCATTAACGCTAATGACCGGGTTAGCCGGTCAAATGGTCAACCGAGGTCAACCCTAGGTCAACCTGGGCCCTCACCCATGAAAACTCCCTAACACACCCTAGTGACCCTAAATGAATAGTAAACACACTTGTGGGGCCAACCCATGGTCAAAGGGTGGGTCAAACCCCTTGCCATCCCAGTGTCCACAGGTGTCTGCCGGAACTTTTGCCGCGTTCTCCAAAACTCACCTAAACACTTAAAATTCTACCTTTAGGAAAGTTGTAGGTCTTGTTGATGGACACAAATTTCATGTTGGTTGGCATTTCAAATTTGGAGAGGAAAATTGTGAAAAACCCCTTGCAAGACAGGATTCACTATTACCAGAAACAGGCTGACATTCAAAGTTGGCATTCAAATAGATTCAAATCTAGGAAGAAAAACCCTATACAGCCTTTGTAAAGATTGTAGCTAGTACCTAGATCTACAACTTTGGTATTCATCACTTGGTCTAGTTATGTTTGAAAATTTTGAGAAAACCCCACTTGAACACAGCACCAGCAACACGGGTGGAGCCAGAGCGTGCCACGCGCGATGTCGTGCGCACCCGTGCGCCGCCGCCGCCGCCCGCCGCCGCCATGCCATGCCCGGCGTCCACGCCCGCGCCGCCCGAGACCTCGCCACCCGCGCCACGCCCCGTCCCGAGGTCACGCGCCCAAACGCGCGCCCGCCCGAGGCGCCCGGCGTCGCGCGCGCGCGCGCGCGCGCGCACGCGCGGACCGCCGGTCCGTCGGCCGTGTCGCCGCCGCACGCGCGCGCGCGCCCGAGCGCCGTAGCACGGCGAGGGCATCTCCGCCGTCATCGCTCGTCACCCCTAGATGCGCCGCGCGGCATATAAAAGCCCCCCCTTCGTCCCGCGCGCCACCCCCGAGTCGCCCGCCGCCATCGTCGCCTCCGCCGGTGCTAGAGCCTGTTGCTCGCGCTCGCCGCCGTCCAAACCCACAGCTAGCTTCCTTAGCACCCAGGATAGCTCACACGTGCGCTTGTTTGCCCCCATTTAGCCTCCACGCCGCAGCACCCCGATCCGCCGTGAGCATCGCCGCCGGCCACCGTCGTGCGCCGTCGGCCGAGCACACCCCGACCCCCGCCACCACCGCCAAACGACCCGTGGTGAGCTCAATTGCAACCCCGTGCCGCTTGTTGCCGTGGCCCGGCCCCACATCGCCGCCGGCGAGCCCTCCCGCCGCCGCGAGGGCATGGTTGTGATTTCTGAGGGCCTAGTTGCAAGGAAACCTAACTAAGTTTATTTGCAGATTAGTCCAGTGGCTTGTAAAATCCCTAGAAATTCACAGAAAAATCAGAAAAATCCCAAACCAATTTTGTAAGATTCAGGATGCTAAACCCCACCTTTTTTGTTGTATACTCATGGCTAGATTCAAAATAGTTTTGGCAGGAAAAATACAAATGTGTTATACATGGATCTGTCATAACTTGAAAAATATAACTCCTCTGTAGCCAAATTTTGGATATTTTGTGTGTTAGGATATTACTAGATGCTGTGCCAAAAATTGCACAAAGTTATGCAGTAGATTGTGCTATACAAATTCTTTTCCATTCCTGCAGTAACTGCCTAGATGATTTTTTTCCTGTTAAATATATCAATGTTCTTGAGCCCAACTTGTGCACACTGTCTTGTAATGCCAAAAGACACATCCTGTGAATTAATCACGAATTTTGGATTAACAGAAGCAATTATTCTTGAATTATGCATGTTTTCTTTTGTAAATTAATAAACCGAGTTCAGTAAGGTTTCCATGTGAATGTGCTGGTTCTTTAGGCTTGTTTAGGTCCAGAGAGCCGGCACAAGAAAATTTGGATCATTTTGATGCTTATTTGTTTTTATATACATTTAAGTTGAATCACTAGCCAGCCTTTGTTATTTTCCACAACATTTAATTTCCTAGCATTCAACACTTACATGTGAGTCCAATGGACCAGGATGGGTGCTAGTAGCCTTAAGAAACACTCATGTAATTTTTGGTAATTTAATTGATTAATAAATGGCTTAAATACCCTTTTAATATTAAAGGGAAATTAAATAAAGAAAAATCCTTAATTGAATCTTTTTCCTTTTTGAAAGTATTACTTAATATAAATAAAAGATGATTAATTATCATCACTGATAAGGAATTAATTCATAAAATAAAAATATTAATTACACCATGTTGGTAAAGATAAAATGAAATGGAGCTTTCACATGAAATGATAGGCTTAATGAAAACCTTTATTCAAATGTGGAATAAAAGAGTAACCCATGTACAACCAATGACTTCCTAAAATAGAAACCTTAGATGAATGCTTGTTAAGGTGAATATGACCAACTAGAGTTGGATAAGGCAACAAACTATCACATCACCTAAAGTGCATTGCATTCCGTGTAGATCTTCTGGACGGAGATTACTCCCTGGTCCCGGAAACCGAGGAAGGAGGAGCGGAAGGTTCTCTGTAGTACGTGGACGTACTCGACACCGAGGGTGCCCAAGCTAACCTAGTCGACGAAGGCAAGCTCCGGTGCATCTAACCTAGTTTTAAGTTCTTTATTCAATTATCTATGAATGATTGTGCATTTACGTACAGGAGTTGAGTGAAACCCTAGATGCATGATCCATAGGTACCTTTGGTCCCTACTAGTATGATAGGTCGATAGCTGCTAAGCTATAGGACCGTTACAAGTCGAGTGATGACCTTACTCGCGAGAATAGGTTCCTAGATAGGAATCATACTATATCCTTAAATGGATTGCTCACGTGGTAAGAGCATGGGATGCGGGCTCCCGGTCCGGTGGTTATGTGGGTTAAGTTTTTGAACGTACTAAGCACATGCGGTTATGGGGCCGGTAAGCCTAGTACCATAATGAGGCGGCGAGGGATCCTACTATTACTACTCTTGGGATTCGCTCTCACGGCTAGCTACCGGTGGTGTATGGTGACTCCGGGTATCTCGCGGGGTATGCCGGATAGCCTGCACCAAAGACTGTAAGATTCGATCCCAACCCGAGGATTTATGGGGACGGCCTGGGAAGTTGTCCTCGCGGGGGCAGCCTACCGTGTGTTTGGGTCTACCTTGCAAGGTTTAAATCAATCGATTGTCGGCCTCTCACCGTTACCCGAGACTACTTACTCCACTAGTCATGTGATCCCTAATGATGGAAGTTGATGAACTTTATGCTTGATTAATTGTATTGTACAACTTTGTTTGTACTAGGTGGCTAATGTAGTAAAGACTAAACCACTAGAACTTGTGCTAAAATCTTGAAAGTAAGGACCTACTCTTTGTTACTTTTTAGCAAAAGCAACCCAGTAGCCAAAAAGCCTTTCATGGTATAGAATTGGTGAAGTAGATATCACCGACGGGTAAGACTTGCTGAGTATTAGTATACTCAGCCTTGCTATAATGTGTTGATCCAGGTAATGCCTTCAGTGATGTGTGGCCCGGAGAGATCCCGCCCGGCTGGGAGCTGGAATGGGTGGAGGACGACTACTGAAAGCATCATGGATAGCCTCCCGTGGTGTCTTCGCTTCCGTTAGTTAATTTCCGCTGTTTTCGAAAACTCTGAACTATTCCGTCATGACAAAAACTATGGTTTGTAATAATTAAACCCTTCGAGGTACGAATTTGGATTTGAATGTTGTTGTATCTCTAGACTCGCCTTCGAGTGAGTTTTAATGCATATATTCGATCCTTGTGCTCTTCAAGTGATTTACTGGGCGTTAACCCGACAACTTACGACAGGATGGTACTTTATTATTGCTTAATGACCCAAGTGGATCGGTCTTAGGTGATAGTACGGTACTTTCCTGGGCGGGTTGTCACAGTTGGCATCAGAGCTTATATGCACCAGAGATTAATTAATAAACCTTAATCACTGATTTTTGAATAAAATATGCCAAGATTTTCTGATTTTCCAAAATACGTTGGTTCGCTAAGGATGAACTAGACCGAGAGGCCCTAGAGGGAATTTTGGGTTCTTTCAGGTGGCTTATTAACCTATGGTTTATTTTGCTAACTCCCAGCACATTACTTTATGTCAGACTTACTTTCTCGCACAACCATACTAGTTCATCACGTTTTGCCATACGTGGAGGTACCACAGGGAAGTCCTGTGAGGGACTAGTGGGACCTATTCCAATGGGTGCCACGTCGCGTTTGAGTCTCGTCACGTTTTGCCATACGTGATGGTACCACGGGAAAGTCCGTGAGGGATGAGTGAGGCCTATTCCAATGGGCACTCACGTCGCGTCAGAGTCTTAAATAGGACGTTGTCCATGCAGCGGCTTAACGCATGGATACCATTTCTATAAGTGAACGGTAATGAATGTGGATGCTTTCGTGACGTGCTGGCACGAAAGGTTCGTTTTCTGCAGGTACATAACAGCGCTTCGTTAGTTGATAAGCAAGTACCGTATAGCTCCCGACTAGATATTATAGGGAGAGACGAATATAAGCCTTGCCACCGGCACTAACTTCGATTTTGGCTTGATTGCCATGTGAGGTCGAATAGGACGTCTTGCATGCATATTAAAAATCGAAATAACTAAAATGGACCCAAAAATCGGAATTCCATGTGTTCTCTAAGGAAGTTTATGCTAGTGTGTGCTTTTTATAAACTAGAGTACCTTCCATACCTAGCCGTCATGCTGCCGAAATTTTACAAAAATTTGTTTACCATGTGATAGGTTAATTAAACCAAATTGTTGAATATAATGACTCCTCAACCAGCTGTCTTGTAATAAGCAAATCTCAATCCTAGTTTCGATGGGTTTGGTTCACTTTTTCCCTAGGCACTTTCAGGTTAAGGACCTTTCATCTTGTCTCCTTAATCGATGTTCAACCTTAAAAAGGGCTAATTAAAGGTATTAAAGGTTTCATTTAAAACTTGGGGAATTTTTGAGGTTTCTGGATTTTTAGTTATGAAGTTAATTCACAGCTGCCAGAACTTCACCATTTGACATGCCGTTCTCTTTGAAATCTGACATGAGTTACATTTGTGTACAGATGGATTTCCCCGTGTTCCACCAGTTCGACGCGGACGGTACGATCCGTACCAATAGGTTGCACTGGGAGGGTTTTCCGCGCTTGGCGTGGGAAGCACTCAGTGCCGCAGGCTACCTTACCCCACCGACGTACGAGGTGAAGGAGTTTGAGCGCTTTGGCGTTCCCCGCTGCAGGGTGATTGTTACTGTGCTGCCGCACCCAGACCACGCCGACTGGTTTGACCTGAGCTTTATTTACTGGGGATTTATCACGCACGAGTCCGTGGAGTCAGCCGCCCTCAGAGTGCTGACAGACTTTTGTGACCACAACCCTACCGTGGTAGCTCTTTCCCCGTTTGGACTGTTTCTCGCCGTGAGTCCTCACGACCCGGCCTTGGTTGGACCGTATGGACCATCTACGGGAGCTACCGACCCTAGCGAGTCGTTGGATGTTACCCGGACACTTGCCCGTTGTCCGAACGTGGTGTTCACACTCCGGGGGCCGCGTTATAACACCGCGGCGATCATTGCACGGCGCTTGGAGGCATCTAGGCGCGATTGGGAGCGGCTTTCGGCGAGCACACCGGCGGGCCGAACTTCACGCTTACCCGTGTGCGGCCCGAGAGAACGACGAGGCCGCGTGCTAGGAGGTTCCGGTCGGAGCTTGAGAGAGGTGACCGCCTACGGAGGATCGTGGATCCGGAGGCGGAGAACCATGCACTAGAGGAGGATGCCGACACACACGAGATAGAGAGGGCCGACACCGCCGCGAACATTGCCGAGATGCGGGAGCACGTGCGAGGAGGCCGACGTATAGGTGTCCGCCTTACGGGCTATAGTGGCCTTACAGACCATCGCCCCCGAGCGAGCACACCCGGAGGAGCAGAGCCGTGTCCGGTCCGGGATCGGACGAGCCAGGCAGGACCACCGCTACCGACTCCCCCAGCTTCGCCTTCGTACAGTGGTGCTTCAGTGGGCAACTAGGTTGCCGACAGCAGGGAGCAGCAGGATGTCGATCTTACCGAGTTGTCTTCGAGATGTTAGAGTAGTTGGCTTGATAGCACGTCTTCGTGCCAAGCAACTATTGTATCGTGTACTGTCATGATGTTTCGAATTCGAGTTGTAATGTCGTTGAACCTTGTTCTGTCATGTTGTAATAAGAATGCTTAAGCTTGTATGCTTTAAGTGAATTTTGTTGTCTTCCAAATTGAAATCTTCTTGTGTTGAACACCAGATCCTTGGATAAACCGTTGCAAATGACCATGCTTGTCAATTTTGCATTCGCACCTAAAAATGTTGGTAAACCAAAGCATTTCTAGAGGCATCACTCGTTGCCAGCAAATAAGTGCTCGTTCGGATACCACCTTCCTTGGTATCCGGGATGACGATGATCGTTCGAAAATAATGATGAGCCGCGCAATTGAGTAATCGCCGTCCTAACCATGTTGAGAAGAACGATTCTATGAATCTTGGTGGGTATAGAATATTGTTGCTTGTTGCTGTCTTCGTTGTTTAAGTACTAATGAGATGTGATTATGCATGATCGTGCTTGTCATCATTTGGAGTAAGCTTTCGGTTATCTCACTAATGAAGCTCACTTTTCAGATGGTGGGAACCACGCGCAGCTCTCCCAACGGTTTCGAAGCGAGTGGTAATGGTGACTTGCCACCACCCCCGCCCATGACACCAACGGAGGCCTTCATGGCCACCCAAACCGAGGTGCTGCGCCAGATCCTGCAGACGCAGCAGCAGATCGCCCAGCAGATGAACCGAGGGCCGCCACATGGGGCCAACCACGAGGGACCTAACCAGGTCACCACGTACGCCCAGTTCATCGCCATGAAGCCGCCAACCTTCGCTAAAGCAGAAGACCCTCTGGAAGCTGAGGCTTGGGTCAAGGCCATAGAGGCGAAATTCTCTTCCTTTGTGCTGCCTTGCTCCGAGGAGAACAAAGCGAACTTCGCAGCGCTGCAACTGCGAGGGGAAGCTTTGATGTGGTGGGACCACTTCAAGTCCATGCAGCGAGGCCACGCTGTGACTTGGGAAGAGTTCAAGCAGGCTTTCAAAAGCCACCACATCCCTAAGGGTCTGATGGACAGGAAGATGAGGGAGCTGTTAGCCCTCCGTCAAGGATCTGACTCCGTGTACCGCTATGCTCAGAAGTTCAATAGCTTATGCCAGTACGGTGGGCATCATGTTCATACTGATGCCAAGAAGATGGAGAGGTTCCGCGACGGGCTTGATGGCAAGCTGTATGAACGCCTGAATCTGCTCGAGCCCACAAACTTCCATGAGCTAGTGAACAAGGCTATCTCGCAAGAGGATGCTATGAAGAAAGACCATGGGGACAACAAGAGGATGTCCGGTTTCACCCCAGGCAGCAGAACAAGCAAGAAGTTTCGCTTTGTGAAGAAGGAAGCTCCAGGACCATCCCAGCAATCTTCAACTGGACGCTGGACGATGAAGCCATTCCAGGGAAAACCTGCCGGGAACTTCCAGTTCCGCCGTGCCCAGTAGCAGGCTCCAAAGCCTATTGCACCCCCTCGTGATGTTGGAGATCGTCGTTGCTACAAATGTGGCCAGCCAGGGCACTACATTAATGAGTGTCCCAAGCCCCGGCAGATCAAGCCCAACCCGCAGAATCAGAGTACGAGAAACAAGCCTGCCATTCCGGCCAAGAAGCCTATGGTGCAAGTGCGCCAGGGCAAGCTGAACTTCACTACCATGAGTGACATTCCAGCAGGAGCTCCAGTACTCACGGGTACATTCTCTATCAATAACACTCCTGTTAAGGTCTTATTTGATTCAGGAGCCACACATAGTTTCATAAATGAGAGTCTGTTAGACAAATTGGGTCTAAGAGGAGTACAAACCAAATCTGCTTATAAAATTACCACACCCGGTGGAAACATCACGTCTCAGTTAGTGACTTTTGGAGTTCCCCTAAGACTAGGAAGTCGGGTTATTCAATCTAATCTGATAGTCATCAAATTAGGAAGCATGGATGTTATTTTGGGTATGGAATGGATGAATCAGCATAAGGTAGTTCTAGATACATCAGATAGGGTCGTAGAGATCAACTCTCCTACGGTCGGGCACACTACCTTGTACCTGCCTTTCCGGGACGGTACCGACTCTTGTGCCTATGCGACCATTATCTCCTCCCTTGATGAAATTCCAGTAGTGTGTGAGTACCCGGATGTATTTCCTGACGAGTTGCCTGGTATGCCACCAGACAGAGATGTCGAGTTTGTGATCGAACTCCAGCCCGGTACCACACCCATTTCCAAAAGACCCTATCGCATGCCACCCAAAGAGTTAGCTGAACTAAAAACCCAACTCCAAGAATTGTTAGATAAGGGTTACATTCTCCCGAGCTCTTCTCCTTGGGGTTGCCCTGCCCTCTTTGTCAAAAAGAAAGATGGTAGCTTGAGAATGTGCGTAGATTACCGACCACTCAATGCAGTCACCATCAAAAACAAATACCCGCTTCCTCGAATTGATGTTCTGTTTGATCAATTGGCTGGTGCCAAAGTCTTCTCTAAGACCAACCTTCGTTCTGGCTACCACCAAATCAAGATTCGACCATGCGACATTCCTAAAACCGCTTTCTCCACTCGTTATGGTCTTTACGAGTTCTTGGTCATGTCTTTCGGACTCACTAATGCACCTGCCTACTTCATGTACCTCATGAACTCCGTATTCATGACGAAGCTCGATAAATTTGTCGTGGTCTTTATCGATGATATCCTCATCTATTCTAAGAGCGAGGAAGATCACGCCAAACATCTCCGAGTTGTCCTTCAGCGTTTGCGAGATCACAAGCTTTATGCCAAGTTCTCCAAATGCGAATTCTGGTTGAAAAGTGTCAAATTCTTGGGGCACACCATTTCCCACGATGGTATCTCCGTAGATCCTAGCAAAGTTCAAGATGTGATGGATTGGAAACCACCCAAATCCGTACATCAAATCCGCAGTTTCCTAGGATTGGCGGGATATTACCGTTGATTCATTCCTGACTTTTCTAGAATCGCAAAACTCATGACCAAATTGCTCAAGAAGGGAGTGAAATTCGTGTGGAGTGAAGCATGTGAGAAAGCTTTTCACACCCTTAGACAACATCTAACTTCAGCCCAATGCTAGCTCAACCCGATAATTCCAAACCATTTGAAGTCTTCTGTGACGCATCAGGCACAGGTCTCGGCTGTGTTCTCATGCAAGAAGGCCGAGTTATTGCCTACGCTTCCCAGGCCCTCCGACCCCATGAGCTCAACTATCCCACCCATGATCTTGAGTTAGCTGCCGTTGTTCATGCCCTCAAGATATGGAGACATTATCTAATGGGCAATCATTGCAATGTCTTCACTGATCACAAGAGCCTCAAATATATCTTCACCCAGTCAGAATTGAATATGAGGTAGAGAAGATGGCTTGAGTTGATCAAGGATTATGATTTAGAAGTACACTATCATCCCGGCAAAGCAAATGTTGTTGCGGATGCTCTTAGCCGCAAGGATCATTGCAACCACCTAGAGTTAGAGCCAGTCAGTGAACTCTTGTGTGAAGAAATGAGAAGGCTCAACTTAGAAGTGGTACCGCAGGGAATTCTTTACGCCTTGACGGCAGAGTCAAGCCTTTATGACAGGATTGTCACTGCCCAGCGCAATGATGCCGATATTCAAACCATCAGGCAGAAACTAGTGGAAGGAGACCCAAAGTACACTTGTTTTCAGAAAGATCACCAAGATGTGGTCTGGTTTGGAAAGCGTTTAGTGGTCCCCGTTGACCCAGAAATCAAGAAAATCATTCTAGACGAAGCTCACAAGTCCAAGTTCTCTATTCATCCCGGTAGTACCAAGATGTACCAAGATCTAAAGCAGAACTTTTGGTGGTCCAATATGAAGGTGGATGTAGCCAAGTATGTAGCCGAGTGCGATACTTGCCACCGGATGAAAGCAAGTCATTTGAAATCGGCAGGGAGTACTCCAACCCCTGTCGATACCTATGTGGAAATGGGACGACATTAGTATGGATTTTATTGTGGGTTTACCCCTGACCCCTAGAAAGAAGGACTCTATTTGGGTAATCGTGGATAGACTCACCAAGACCGCTCACTTCATTGCCGTGCATACCACTTACTCCGTGCAACAATATGCAGAGTTGTACGTAGACCACATAGTTCGTCTGCATGGAATCCCAAAGACTAGGGACTCAGTTTGTGGCCCGTTTTTGGGAGCAATTGCACGAGTGTTTGGGAACTCAGCTCCTCCGTAGTTCCAGTTATCATCCACAGACCGATGGTCAGACGGAGAGGATAAATCAGATCCTAGAAGACATGTTGAGAGCAAGCATCTTGCACTTTGACAAGAGTTGGGACAAGTGTTTGTCCTTGGTAGAGTTCTCTTACAATAACAGCTATCAGGCCAGCTTGAAAATGGCACCGTTCGATGCTCTATACGGACGTAGATGCCGCACCCCACTGAACTGGTCAGAGACCGGAGAAAGAACACTTTTTGGACCAGAGTTAGTTAGAGAGGCCGAAGAAAAGGTGCAAGTGATAAGAGAGAATTTGAAGATGGCCCAGATGAGACAAAAAAGTTACCATGATAAGGGAACCGCACCTCGACACTTTGAAGTGGGAGATCATGTATACTTGATAGTATCCCCCACCAAAGGTGTGCAAAGGTTCGGAGTCAAGGGAAAGTTAGCCCCGCGCTACATTGGACCCTATGAAGTAATAGAAGCCTGTGGACCCGTGGCTTACCGTATCCGATTGCCAGAACGGTTTTCCGCGATTCACAATGTGTTCCATGTAACTCAGTTGAAGAAGGGACTGCCTGTTCCGGAGAACGAGATCATCACAGAAGCTAATGCTTGGATCGAGCCGGATTTCTCACTCGTCGAGCATCCATTGAAGGTACTAGACCAAAAGGAGCGAAAGACCCGGAGGCAGACCGTGCGAATGTTCAAGATCCAATGGAGCCATCACACGGAAGAAGAAGCCACGTGGGAGACGGGGGATTATCTTAACACCAAGTATCCGGGATTCCAATCCCGAAACAGTGAGTCTTTTTCCCCATCTCTTCGTTGTCAAATCGAATCTCGGGACGAGATTCCGTTTAAGGGGGGTAGGCTGTGACGCCCCAGGTTTTTAAGTACTGTCATTAACGCTAATGACCGGGTTAGCCATTCAAATGGTCAACCGAGGTCAACCCTAGGTCAACCTGGGCCCTCACCCATGAAAACTCCCTAACACACCCTAGTGACCCTTAATGAATAGTAAACACACTTGTGGGGCCAACCCATGGTCAAAGGGTGGGTCAAACCCCTTGCCATCCCAGTGTCCACAGGTGTCTGCCGGAATTTTTGCCGCGTTCTCCCAAATTCACCTAAACACTTAAAATTCTACCTTTAGGAAAGTTGTAGGTCTTGTTGAGGGACACAACTTTCATGTAGATTGGCATTTCAAATTTGGAGAGGAAAATTGTGAAAAAACCCTTGCAAGACAGGATTCACTGTTACCAGAAACAGGCTGACATTCAAAGTTGGCTTTCAAATAGATTCAAATCTAGGAAGAAAAACCCTATACAGCCTTTGTAAAAATTGTAGCTGGTACCTAGATCTACAACTTTGGTATTCATCTCTTGGTCCAGTTATGTTTGAAAATTTTGAGAAAAACCCACTTGAACACAGCACCAGCAACACGAGTAGAGCCAGAGCGCGCCGCGCGTGACGTCGTGCGCACCCGCGCGCCGCCGCCGCCCGCCGCCGGCCATGCCCCGGCGTCCACGCCCGCGCCGCCCGAGACCTTGCCACCCGTGCCACGCCCCGTCCCGAGGTCACGCGCCCCAACGCGCGCCCGCCCGAGGCGCCGGCGTCGCGCGCGCCGCACACGCGCGCACGCCGCGGACCGCCGGTCCGTCGGCCGTTCACCGCCGTACGCGCGCCGCCCGAGCGCCGTAGCACCGGCGAGGGCATCTCCGCGGTCATCGCTCGTCACCCCTAGATGCGGCCGCGCGGCATATAAAAGCCCCCCTTCGTTCCCCGCGCGCCACCCCGAGCCGCCCGCCGCCATCGTCGCCGCCGCCGGTGCTAGAGCCCGTTGCTCGCGCTCGCCGCCGTCCAAACCCACGCTAGCTTCCTTAGAACCCAGGATAGCTCACACGTGCGCTTGTTTGCCCCCATTTAGCCTCCACGCCGCAGCACCCCGAGCCGCCGTGAGCGCCGCCGCCGGCCACCGCCGTGCGCCGTCGCCGGAGCACACCCCGACCCCGCCACCACCGCCAAACGACCCGTGGTGAGCTCAATTGCAACCCCGTGCCGCTTGTTGTCGTGGCCCGGCCCCACATCGCCGCCGGCAAGCCCTCCCGCCGCCGCGAGGGCATGGTTGTGATTTCTGAGGGCCTAGTTGCAAGGAATCCTAACTAAGTTTATTTGCAGATCAGTCCAGTGGCTTGTAAAATCCCTAGAAATCCACAGAAAAATAAGACAAATCCCAAACCAATTTTGTAGGGTTCAGGATGCTAAACCCCACCTCTTTTGTTGTACACTCATGGCTAGATTCAAAATAGTTTTGGCAGGAAAAATACAAATGTGTTATACATGGATCTGTCATAACTTGAAAAATATAACTCCTCTGTAGCCAAATTTTGGATATGTTGTGTGTTAGGACATGAATAGATGCTGTGCCAAAAATTGCACAAAGTTATGCAGTAGATTGTGCTATACAAATTCTTTTCCATTCCTGCAGTAACTGCCTAGATGATTTTTTTCCTGTTAAATATATCAATGTTCTTGAGCCCAACTTGTGCACACTGTCTTGTAATGCCAAAAGACACATCCTGTGAATTAATCACGAATTTTGGATTAACAGAAGCAATTATTCTTGAATTATGCATGTTTTCTTTTGTAAATTAATAAACCGAGTTCAGTAAGGTTTCCATGTGAATGTGCTGGTTCTTTAGGCTTGTTTAGGTCCAGAGAGCCGGCACAAGAAAATTTGGATCATTTTGATGCTTATTTGTTTTTATATACATTTAAGTTGAATCACTAGCCAGCCTTTGTTATTTTCCACAACATTTAATTTCCTAGCATCCAACACTTACATGTGGGTCCAATAGACCAGGATGGGTGCTAGTAGGCTTAAGAAACACTCATGTAATTTTTGGTAATTTAATTGATTAATAAATGGCTTAAATACCCTTTTAATATTAAAGGGAAATTAAATAAAGAAAAATCCTTAATTGAATCTTTTTCCTTTTTGAAAGTATTACTTAATATAAATAAAAGATGATTAATTATCATCACTGATAAGGAATTAATTCATAAAATAAAAATATTAATTACACCATGTTGGTAAAGATAAAATGAAATGGAGCTTTCACATGAAATGATAGGCTTAATGAAAACCTTTATTCAAATGTGGAATAAAAGAGTAACCCATGTACAACCAATGACTTCCTAAAATAGAAACCTTAGATGAATGCTTGTTAAGGTGAATATGACCAACTAGAGTTGGATAAGACAACAAACTATCACATCACCTAAAGTGCATTGCATTCCGTGTAGATCTTCCGGACGGAGATTACTCCCTGGTCCCGGAAACCGAGGAAGGAGGAGCGGAAGGTTCTCTGCAGTACGTGGACGTACTCGACACCGAGGGTGCCCAAGCTAACCTAGTCGACGAAGGCAAGCTCCGGTGCATCTAACCTAGTTTTAAGTTCTTTATTCAATTATCTACGAATGATTGTGCACTTACGTACAGGAGTTGAGTGAAACCCTAGATGCATGATCCATAGGTACCTTTGGTCCCTACTAGTATGATAGGTCGATAGCTGCTAAGCTATAGGACCGTTACAAGTCGATTGATGACCTTACTCGCGAGAATAGGTTCCTAGATAGGAATCATACTATATCCTTAAATGGATTGCTCACGTGGTAAGAGCATGGGATCTGGGCTCCGGTCCAGTGGTTATGTGGGTTAAGTTTTTGAACGTACTAAGCACATGCCGGTTATGGGGCCGGTAAGCCTAGTACCATAATGAGGCGGCGAGGGATCCTACTATTACTACTCTTGGGATTCGCTCTCACGGCTAGCTACGGTGGTGTATGGTGACTCCGGGTATCTCGCGGGGTATGCGGATAGCCCGCACCAAAGATCGTAAGATTCGATCCCAACCCGAGGATTTATGTGGACGGCCTGGGAAGTTGTCCTCGCTGGGGCAGCCTACCGTGTGTTTGGGTCTACCTTGCAAGGTTTAAATCAATCGATTGTCGGCCTCTCACCGTTACCCGAGACTACTTACTCCACTAGTCATGTGATCCCTAATGATGGAAGTTGATGAACTTTATGCTTGATTAATTGTATTGTACAACTTTGTTTGTACTAGTTGGCTAATGTAGTAAAGACTAAACCACTAGAACTTGTGCTAAAATCTTGAAAGTAAGGACCTACTCTTTGTTACTTTTTAGCAAAAGCAACCCAGTAGCCAAAAAGCCTTTCATGGTATAGAATTGGTGAAGTAGATATCACCGACGGGTAAGACTTGCTGAGTATTAGTATACTCAGCCTTGCTATAATGTGTTGATCCAGGTAATGCCTTCAGTGATGTGTGGCCCGGAGAGGTCCCGCCCGGCTGGGAGCTGGAATGGGTGGAGGACGACTATTGAAAGCATCATGGATGGCCTCCCGTGGTGTCTTCGCTTCTGTTAGTTAATTTCCGCTGTTTTCGAAAACTCTGAACTATTCCGTCATGACAAAAACTATGGTTTGTAATAATTAAACCCTTCGAGGTACGAATTTGGATTTGAATGTTGTTGTATCTCTGGACTCGCCTTCGAGTGAGTTTTAATGCATATATTCGATCCTTGTGCTCTTCAAGTGATTTACCGGGCGTTAACCCGACAACTTACGATAGGATGGTACTTTATTATTGCTTAATGACCCAAGTGGATCGGTTTTAGGCGATAGTACGGTACTTTCCTGGGCGGGTTGTCACAGAAATTCTGGAAACAAGTTAGAAATTCTAGTTTTTTAAGAAATTCTGGAAAATAGGTTAGAAATTCTAGTTTTTTAGAAATCGTGTAAAAATAGGTTAGAAATTCTAGTATGTTTAGAAATTTGGAAAATACGTTAAAACTTCTGGAAAATCAGTTAGAAATTCCAGTTTTTTAATAATGAATACAATGAATAACAACTTATAAAATTGTATTTTTTATATTATGTTTTGCAGGTATGGCATAGGAGGCTCCCGCAGCAGAGTGTCCTGCACCGCAAGCTGTTGTTGAGTACGTCCTTCGAGGACTCTTCGGCGAGAGGATCGACAGGGAGCACCAGTCGTACCTGTCTGTGATTTGCAGTACGACACTTGGCAATATACGTGCTCGGACTTCGGGGCATTGCATGCCCCTAGACGACCATTGGATTCCCAAGTACGTAAATCGACACCTTATTAATGTAAATATGGATGCTATAATGTTCCCTTGTATTTTCATCACACTGACATTCTCTGGAGCACGCTATGCGCAGCAAGACTTCTTCCGCTCGCGCGGTTGGTGCAGGGGGACCTGATGCGACACGTGCTTCGCCTGCAGGACTGCCACGTGCGGTTCGGGTTCGACTACGGTCTCATCTCCGCCCTAATGGACCGGTGGCATCCGGAGACGCACACGTGCCATTTC